>CM060454.1:16512500-26512500 GCA_030544415.1 Thalia dealbata
CACGTTGGCCTGCAGGTTTTGTGGGGCCGGGGGGGTGTTTCTTTGGCCGTCAGGTTGTGCGCCGTTTCGGCTCCCGGGTGCCCCCCGGATGGTACATGGGTGAACTAGGCCTCCGGGTACCACCACCCATAGAATCCCTCTCCAGTTGTTTCACTAGTCGCCAACCATGCCTCCCCTAGCGAAACCGTCGTGCCCTTACATCCTCTCCGGATTCCGTAGGGGCCACGACAACCCGTGTAGTACTACACACTGTCCGTAGACAAGGTCACCTCTCTTAAATCTCATCGGCCACGGCTAGCCGGAATAACTACCCTAGGATCCGGACTACTCATCCGATCGTCTGCAGACGTCAAGGGTGATAGCCGTGCGGTCAACGGATCCACTGTCCAAGGCGTCGCATGTGGAATCACTTTCCCAGTCCATTAGCCGTCGACGTTTGTCAAGATTTGGCGCACATCCGCACGATGGGCTGTGGCAACCTTGACTCCATCGGTGCCAAGTCCATGGTAGGGTTCATCCTAGCTAACCATCTCAGGACTATCACGAGGCCGCCTACAACGACACTCGTGCGGGTGAAGATGTCGGGTAAGGACTTGCTCCATATTTCCAGTCTAACCCGACCATGGAGTTTGTACAGTCTCTTACCCTACCAGCTCCCAGTATATAAGTTATGCATAACGTCGGGAGTGGTGCTCCCAGTGCTCCGCTATGCATCAACCTCGGGAGCGCCTAATGGGACATCACCGTTTGACCACCGTCGGAACGTGGCGGTCAACCGGGGCGTATGGAAAAAGGCCCCATTTTCTGTCTAAGTGGCGGTGACATCGCCAAAGGTTCTAACATGTCATTATTTACTATCTATGTCTGCATGGTAGTTACTTAACACAAGCATAGAAAATAATACAACATGCAGGACATGAATGTAGAACATGTTAGATAAAATAAACTACACTAACATGCATACAATTTAAATCTTATCAAGCATTATGGTTTATCATATTTAAGACATCCAAGAATTGTTCTTAAGAAAACCCCAGCGGAAATTCCCTAGCTTGAATAAATCCTACCATCGGAGAACCAACGCACCTGGGATAGCGATCTGCTCCTCGGAACCAAGTTGCGCGGAGATAATCACCCGCCGAGCTACTCGGATCGCATACCCACAATAATCCTATTTAACAAAAATTATTTAAAATAGATTTAATTTATTTCCCTTAAGATAAATAAATTAAAATCTATCAATTAAATAATTTTTACATTAAATTAATCCTATACATATTTAGGATTAATCTCACCTAATCAATTCTAAATTAATCATATTTTTACATTTTTAGCTAATAACTTAAATAAATTTTTATTCAATTTCTACTCATCAAACTCACCCATAACTTGGCCCAAGTCATCTAGGGGCCCAAGTAGAACTCATAGAATTTTTTATAATTTTTATAATTTTTTAATATTTTAATATTATTTTATTATTTTATTAATTATTTAAATTTAAATTTATTTTTTTATTATTTTCTGACCGATCAACGGTCAACGGTTGACCGGTCAACGCTGACTGGGTAAGCTGTGGGCCCGGTCAACGCTGACTGTGCCAGCGGTGGGCCCGGTCAATGCTAACTGGGTCAGCTGTTGACTCGGTCAACGGTTCAATTACTGTTCATCCGGTTCGGTTCGGTTCGATTCGGTTCGACTCGGGTCCGGTTCAACCAACCCAATTCAATTGGGTTTGACTCGAGTTCGAACTGATTTCGATTAGTAGATTCGGCTCACCCAACCCAACTCAACCTGAACCCAAACCCAACTCAAATCCAACCCAACTAACTTCAACCTGGTTCAACCCAACCGATTTCATTAACTTAACTCTAATTCATAATTAACTTAACTAAACTTGATTTATTAACCTCTAAACATATTTTTAACATAACTTACTCTAATAATATTTTAATAATACAAATCATGCTTAAACTATAACTAAACGTGCTTAATCTATTTCTAATCGTGATTAAGGGGAAAGGGCGAAATAGCACCTTTCGCCGCGCCCGTTGCCGACTGCCCTTCACCGGTTCCTCCGCCGGTGCTTCTGCCAGCCACGCTCGAACGCCTTCGCCGGCCAACCACCCGACGTCCTCGTGCGCGAGACAGCAAAGATCTCGCTACAACTCGCGAGCAGTCGTCGGAAGAATTGGGTAGTAGGACGGGCGGAAGAATCGATCCGCTCGTCTCCTCCGCGAGCGCGCTCTACTCCGCGCTTGCTACCAAATCGCCGGCTTCAGGGTGGAATACCGGCCGCTGCGCCTTCGTGGAGACGAAGCAAGGCGGCGACGGTCGATTGAGGCGAAGTCGCGGCGGCGACTTCATTGTGCAGCGACGGAAACCTGGGAGCGAGGCAGGGGCGAGCGGGAATGGGGCCGCTGCCAAGCTCTCTCCGGCGGTCCTCCTCTCGACGGTGGTGGCGGGACTGGGTCGGAGCAGAAAAGGCAGCGTCACCGACAACACCCTTGCCCGTCGTCGCTGCTGCATGAAGTGCGGTGGGACGAAGACGAAGAAATGGGGACGCTCGACTGGAGCTGCTGCGGATCTCTCCGACGCGCCGACTTGCGACGAATGGGGACGAGGGCGAACGAGCGGCGCACCGGCGAGCTCGCCGCCGACCGTCCGCGCCGAATGCAAGGGAGGTGGAAGAACGGGAAACGGGGAAGATGGTGCTCGAAGAGATGCGAGCGAGATAGGGCTTCCGCCCTCCTCGTTCGCAGCCGCGCCTCTCTTTAGGGGCGGCCGGTCCACCTAAACCGGTTGACCGGCCGGTTCGGTCGGACCGGACCAAATAACATTTTTTTTTTCAAGGTGGGGGTTTACAAGTACTCCCCCCCTTAAAAAATTTTGGTCCTCCAAAAATAATCGATAATCGCTTACACACTACATCATCCATGAGTGCAAGCCACGTGCTTCTTCCGATACACTTAACGGTTATTTCCCTTGCACTTTATTAATCTCTTTATAAGGGGAATATATATAGGTCTCTCAAATCTTTTCCTTTAAGCTAGCATTCTATACTTCCCACCTACTAAAGCAAAAGACATATAAAGTCTGTAGCAACTACTATTAAGAAATACTCTAAAAATCTAAATCACCCATTTAAGTACTATTTTCATAAATATAATCACATCGCTAAAATAAGATCTTAAGTCCCAAGGAATTCAACAAAATGCTTAAGTATTCTCATGGGGTCTATAGTTCTCCAAAAGCTCAACATCTAAAGCAACCAAAAACTCTACAATCCGAGCAACCAAACTAGTTTAAGGTAGATCCCGGTGTGATGGGTCATCAACAAATAATTATGGGTCATCAGTAACCCTATCTGGATCATCGATCGCTAAATCCTCATTATCAATAATCATGTCAGGGTCGTCCTGCATATCCATATCATCTAACGCATAAAGCCGCGCCTCAATACGCGGGAACGGTCTCTCGGAGTGTTGGCTAGATCTAGTGGTAGATCCTCTGGTCGATCCCGTCATAGGTGCAGTAGGTGGGATCGGTGCGGGCAGGCGGCCACGACCCGCAGATGCCGGATAGATGGCCGACTGCTGAGATCCGCCCATCAGAGTCCGCTGCGGACAGTTGGATCGAATGTGCCCCTTCTGTCCACACTAATAACATATGATCTCTCGGCACAATCCGAAGTGAGTCCGGTGGCAGATGGTACATGGGGCCAACTGTGGAGCACGGTGTATCTGAGAGGCCCTATGTACTAACGACGAGGAACGCACCTCACTCTGCTGATCCGACTGCTCAGTCCTCTGTATAAATCGGGCCCCAGATGGAGCCCCTCCTGCAGCTGAGGCAACTGATGCTACTGGGCCAGTCGGTCTGTCCTTAAAATCACCTTGACTCCAACGTGTCGCTGACCACTTCTTCTTATGCCCCTCCCTCCATGTACGTGTCGTCTGGAGCGTTCTCTCAGTCCACAAGGATTTATCCACCAACTGCTGGAAAGCAGTGTAGTCAAGTATTCTCACCCTAACACGAAGGTGATCATCCAATCCCTGAATGAAACGCATACGACGATATATGTCGGATGAGATCGTGTCGGGTACCAGAGAGGCCAACTGATTAAACTCCAACAAATACTCTGACACAGATCTGCTCTCTGTGTACAATCCAAGAACTCATGTACCTTCAGATCATGCTGGAACTCTGTGTAGAAACGCTTGTGGAACTCATCCAGAAAGATGTCCCACGTCAGTCCTGTGGAATAACGGGTCTCCAGCTCCTCTCGCCAAGTCTCAGCCTCTCCGTCCACAAGATAGAGTGCCACTCCAAGCCGGTCTCTATCAGATAACTCCAAATCCGCAGTGATACGACGGATGTTGTTAATCCAAGATCGGGCTGTTTGGGGGTCAAACGATCCAGAAAAAGTAACACACCCCAGATGTCGAGCGTCTCTCACCCAAGCGGCTATCGGTCTCGCAGTTCGGGTACCGGGCATCGATGTAACAACTCCCACAGGCGGGGTCTGATAATCAACCTGGGTATAGTTCCCTTGTACTCCTGTCGGGGGGGTAGCAACTGCTGCCGCTACTCTCACGTGATCTGACTTTGCACCACGGTCAGCTGGAGCAGGTACAACTGCTCGGGCAGGAGCCGTCTGGACCACCTGCGGTGCTGGTGATACCACTGGTGCAGCAGGAGGCGGAGGAGGAGGTGCAATAGTCTGAGGTACCTCGGGCTCACGCTGTGTAGGGGGATTCAGAATGCTGACCATCGCGCTGGCCACCCCTGCTGCTATTATGTTCAGCTGTCCCTGAGCAACGGGTGCCTGTCCTGATGGCACTGTGGACCCAGTCCTCTGTCTCGATGTCCGACGAGAACTCGAGCTCCGTAGTGTTCCGGAAGACGCCTGCTCGGGGACCGTAGACACTGGTGCCCTGTCGGAATCCCCGGTAACGCTAGCTGCTGGTACCGGTGCTAGTGGCGGTAACGGATCTGCAGACGGACGGGAGGTAGCCGTCGAATGATCCTGGGTTCCGAGAGCTTTCGGGGCCTCCCCCGTTTACGTCTCGGCGGTACTTTCGACATCTACACGAAACAAACTTCGGTCAGTCCATACGCAATAAAAATTGACGTACGGTAAAACTCTTTCGGTACGTATAGTCATGATATAGGTAAACGACCGTACCACTAACTATCTAACTGGCAACTCTAATATATCGGGACTGACTTCCTTATACTTAAGATTTGAAGTTGAAACCCCAAAAATCCCTAGGTTCATAAACCTAGGTTCTGATATCACTTAAATGCTCAGGTCTTTAAACCTAAGCTCTGATACCACTTAAGTTGTCACGCCCCGACCCGTAGGACGACACGTGTCCACCGTCGTATGAGCTCGACAAGCCCATACAAGGCATAAATATAAATACTAAACTACATACACCCACATTTCCAAATAACGTCTTAAATACAGTCCTGATATGTCCTAATACAAATCTAAGACCAATATACGAAAACTCATAACAGCAGTCGTATACCTTCCGCGTTGAACCCTCCGTCAACGATCTCGTCTAGTGCGTCGGCACCTGCACACACATTGAACGCGGTGTGCTCAGCCTTGCGGCCTAGTGCGAAATTACGACTCTACCGAATAAGAAAATCAAAGGCTAGGAGGAGTATTCTAGGATGTCTTTGGTAATTTATCATCATTTTTCATGCCACATCATGTAACCAATTTATATAGAAATAGACAGCATACATAAACAATTAAATAAATAATTAAATACATGTGTACATGCCACTAGATGTCACCTAAGTCATGTCTAGTGTGCATATCAGTAGTCTATCACCTACGTCATGGTGAGACTTTTAGGTTTCATAAACTCGGGCTGCCAGCCTACGCTTAGTGACTACTCGGGCCGGGGGTATCAGTAAGCCCATCAGTGCTATTCTGTCTCTACCTATGCCCGCTGCACTGATGTTGGCAGAGAGGACGGATGACCCAGAATCCCTCTCCAGTTGTTTCACTAGTCGCCAATCATGCCTCCCCTAGTGAAACCGTCGTGCCCTTACATCCTCCCCGGATTCCTTAGGGGCCACGACAACCCGTGTAGTACTACACGCTGTCCGTAGACAAGGTCACCTCTCTTAAATCTCATCGGCCACGGCTAGCCGGAATAACCACCCTAGGATCCGGACTACTCATCAGATCGTCTGCAGACGTCAAGGGTGATAGCCGTTCGGTCAACGGATCTACTATCCAAGGCGTCGCATGTGGAATCACCTTCCCAGTCCATTAGCCGTCGACGTCTGTCAAGATTTGGCGCACATCCGCACGATGGGCTGTGGCAACCTTCACTCCATCGGTGCCAAGTCCATGGTAGGGTTCATCCTAGCTAACCATCTCAGGACTATCACTAGGGCAGTGGTTGACCCGGTCAACGCTGACTGGGTAAGCTGTGGGCCCGGTCAACGCTGACTGTGTCAGCAGTGGGCCCGGTCAATGCTGACTGGGTCAGCTGTTGACTCGTTCAACGATTCAATTACTGTTCATCCGATTCGGTTCGGTTCGATTCGGTTCGACTCGGGTCCGGTTCAACCAACCCAATTCAATTGGGTTTGACTCGAGTTCGAACTAATTTCGATTAGTTGATTCGGCTCACCCAACCCGACTCAACCTGAACCCAAACCCAACTCAAATCCAACCCAACTAACTTCAACCTGGTTCAACCCAACCGATTTCATTAACTTAACTCTAATTCATAATTAACTTAACTAAACTTCATTTATTAACCTCTAAAATTTTTTTTAACATAACTTACTCTAATAGCATTTTAATAATACAAATCATGTTTAAACTATAACTAAACGTGCTTAATCTATTTCTAATCGCGATTAAGGGGAAAGGACGAAATAGCACCTTTCGCCGCGCCCGTTGCCGACTGCCCTTCATCGGTTCCTCCGCCGGTGCTTCTGCCAGCCACGCTCGAACGCCTTCGCCGGCCAACCACCTGACGTCATCGTGCACGAGACAGCAAAGATCTCGCTACAACTCGCGAGCAGTCGTCGGAAGAATTGGGTAGTAGGACGGGCGGAAGAATCGATCCGCTCGTCTCCTCCGCGAGCGCGCTCTACTCCGCGCTTGCTACCAAATCGCCGGCTTCAGGGTGGAATACCGGCCGCTGCGCCTTCGTGGAGACGAAGCAAGGCGGCGTTGAGGGGCGGCGACGGTCGATTGAGGCGAAGTCGCGGCGGCGACTTCATTGTGCAGCGATGGAAACCTGGGAGCGAGGCAGGGGCGAGCGGGAATGGGGCCGCTGCCAAGCTCTCTCCGGCGGTCCTCCTCTCGACGGTGGCGGCGGGACTGGGTCGGAGCAGTAAAGGCAGCGTCACCGACAACACCTTTGCCCGTCGTCGCTGCTGCGTGAAGTGCGGTGGGACGAAGACGAAGAAATGGGGACGCTCGACTAGAGCTGCTGCGGATCTCTCCGACGCGCCGACTTGCGACGAATGGGGACGAGGGCGAACGAGCGGCGCACCGGCGAGCTCGCCGCCGACCGTCCGCGCCGAATGCAAGGGAGGTGGAAGAACGGGGAACGGGGAAGACGGCGCTCGAAGAGATGCGAGCGAGATATGGCTTCCGCCCTCCTCGTTCGCAGCCGCGCCTCTCTTTAGGGGCGGCCGGTCCACCTAAACCGGTTGACCGGCCGGTTCGGTCGGACCGGACCAAATAACATTTTTTTTTTCAAGGTGGGGGTTTACACATACAGTCCATACACATCAATTATGCAGCGGAATTTACAATTTAATAATCTAACTCAAGATTTCCAACACAGTCCCGATAAACCTACTACAATTCTATGAAAAAGATAGCGATAAATAAAAATAGACCCGCCGACGGATACATCTTCATCAAATATCTTGGACAGTCATCTAACACACCTGCACACACGGGGAAAAGTGGTGTGCTCAGCCTTGCGGCCTAGTGCGAAATTACAGCTCTACCGAATAAAGAAATCAAAGGCTAGGAGGAGTATTCTAGGATGCTTTTGGTAGTTAATCTTCATTTTTCATGAAATTTAACTTAAACAATTCATATAGAGATAAGACAGCATAAATAAACAATTAAATGTGTACATTCCACTAGATGTCACCTACGTTATGTCTAATATCAAAATCAACAGTCTGTCACCTACGTCATGGTGAGACTTTAAGGTTTCATAAACTCGGGCTGTCAGCCTACGCTTAGTGATTACCCGGGCCGGGGGTATCAGTAAGCCCATCAGTGCCTTTATGTCTCTGTCTCTACCTATGCCCGCTGCACTGATGTTGGTAGAGAGGACGAATGACCCAGAATCCCTCTCCATTGTTTCACTAGTCGCCAATCATGCCTCCCCTAGCGAAACCGTCGTGCCCTTACATCCTCCCCGGATTCCGTAGGGGCCACGACACCCGTGTAGTACTACACACTGCCCGTAGACAGGGTCACCTCTATTAAATCTCATCAGCCACGGCTAGCTGGAATAACCACCCTAGGATCCGGACTACTCATCCGATCGTCTGCAGATGTCAAGGGTGATAGCCGTGTGGTCAACGGATCCACTGTCCAAGGCGTCGCATGTGGAATCACCTTCCCAGTCCAATAGCAGTCGACGTCTATCGAGATTGGCGCACATCCGCACGATGGGCTGTGGCCCTCGACTCCATCGGTGCCAATTCCATGGTAGGGCTCATCCTTGCTAACCATCTCAGGACTATCACGAGGCCGCCTAAACGACACTCGTGCGGGTGAAGATTTCGGGTAAGGACTTGCTCCATATTTCCAGTCTAATATGACCATGGAGTGTGTAAAGTCTCTTACCCTACCAGCTCCCAGTATATAAGCTATGCATAACGTCGGGAGTGGTGCTCCCAGTATCTCCGCTATGCATCAACCTCGGGAGTGGGGCCTAGCGGGACGTCACCGTTTGACCACCATCGGGACGCGACGGTCAACTGGGGCATATGGAAAAGACCCATTTTTCTGTCTAAGTGGCGGTGACGTCGCCAAAGGTTCTAACATGTCGTTATTTACTATCTATGTCTGCATGGTAGGTATGCTAGCATAGCATAGAAACACAATAAAATAATATTTAACATGCTCGACAAGATACTACGACATATTAAAACTAGCATAGAAAATCATGGTATATCATGCATGTCAGGTAAAGTAAATTAAACTAACATGCAAACATATCAAATCTTATCAAGCATTATATTTTATTAAATTTAAGACATCCAAGAATTGTTCCTAAGAAAATCCTAGCGGGAATTCCCTAGCTTTAATAAATCCTACCATCGGAGAACCAACGCACTTGGGTTAGCGATCCGGTCTTCAGAATCAACCCGCGTAACAACGAATCACTCCGTCGAACTACTCGGATCACATACCCCCGATAATCCTAATTAACACAATTATTTAAAATCAAATTTAATTCCTTTTTCCCTAAAGTAAATCAAATATTAATTTATCAATCTAACCTAATCATTCAAATACTAATTAACCAAATTTCTATTTTACAAATTAAATTAACTTAGTTAAGCTTAGATAAATTCTATCAAATTTATCCATTTAAACCCCTCATCTAGCCCAAGTCACCTAATCATACTCATGAAAAGTTAAATTATTTTTATTTTTATTATTTTATTATTATTTTGACTGGTCAACGGTCAACGCGGTGGACCCGATCACTATTCATTTGGCTTAACATGAGTCTGACCCAAGCCTAGCCAGTTCGGTTCGATCGAGTCAGCTCCAACCCATCTAAATCCGAGTCCGACTCGAGTTCGGTTCAAATTAATTTGGTTCGACTCAGGTTCAATTTAATTGATTCAGCTCACCTCAACTACACTCAATCCGAACCCAAACTTAACTCGAATTCAATCCAACTAACTCCAATCCGGTTCAACTCAACCCATTCACTAACTCTACTCAATTAAATCATTAATTTTTACTTAACTTAATTTATCATGCTTAATTAATACACTAAGCTTGATTAATTAACACTAAGCATGTTTAAATTAATCTAAGCATTTCAACAACACTAATTTATCCTAAATGTGTTTAATTACAACTAAACATGCTTAATTAATCACTAATCGCGATTAGGGAAAAATAAGCTACCTTAACCGGAATCACTATTCACCGTCAGAATCACTATTCACCATCGGAATAGTAGCACCGCCGCCGGAACCCTAGCCGCCACCTCGTCGGAGCTCGTGAAACCAGCGGCAAACTTGACGGCGAGCTCCGCAACTCTTCGCACAGGTGGGAACCAGCGACGACCTGCGAAGAAATCCGGCTATCAACGCTAAAATGGAGTTTTCGATGGACGTCGCCGGCGAACTTTAGGGCAAGTTCGCCGGAGGGCGAAACTGCCCAATAACAAGGGGAAAACGGAGCTCCTACCCTTGCGATCGCGTGGGGAAGGAGAGGAGGGGGATTCGGCCGGTGAGACGAGTGGATTCGCAGCTCCACTCCTCACTGATCGAGCTGCGGGTTGGAGCAACGGCGACCCAATCGTCGCATGCTGCCGTTGCGTCGGGGTCGACGCGAGTTCGCGAGCATGCGGAGAGGGCGAGTCCACACCCGCTGCAACGGAGGAGAGGATGCGCCGGTGATGGGCGCGGGACGACGAACGAACGACGAGCAATTTTAGCAGCCGTGAAGAGGGAAAACGCAGGGCAATGAGGGTCGCGCGCTGCAACAGAGCCCTCGTCTCCGCCGAGCGCTCCTCGTCGCAGCGGAGAGGAACGAGCGGCGACGGCGGCTGCGGACGGCAGCCGTGAACAACAGGCGGTGGGCGTGGAGGAAATGCGACGAACGGGCTGTAGACAGTTGCTGCGGACGACGATCAGCTGCAGCAGACGCGACGAGGACGATTTGCCGGGGACGAAGAGGGGAATTTGCAGCGGAAAGGAAGGGACGGCAACCTTCGCCGAGTTCTTCTCGTCACGGCGGAGGGGAAAGGGTGGCGATCGCAAGCTGCGATCGGCGAGCAGCTGCCGGCGATGGAAGGATAGGGCGCCTGCTCTGCTACGGAAGATGTGCAGCGACTTCTCCCTCGAAGGGGAGGAAACAGGGGATGGAAAGGGGGCGCGGCAGCACCGCTGTGCTCTCCCTACCGCGGCGCCGGCGATTTGCTGAAGGTAGAAAGCGGCGACGGACGGTAGACGGCGAGCTCGCGGGAAGGAAATTGCAGGGGAAGGAAAGGGGGCGCGGCAGCACCGCTGCACTTTCCTTGCCACGGCACCGGCGATGGATGGCGGATGGTGAACGCTGCGGGAAGGCACCGGCGTCCGCTCCGCTGCAGTGGAAAAGGGGCGGCGTCGCGAGCTCGAAGAAGAAGAAGAAGAAGAGGAGAAGAAGATGAAGAAGGGGGCGCTTCGCGAGTGGGAAGAGCCCGCGGCTCTTCTCGCTCGCGTCGGCCCCTTCAGACCGGGTCGGGCCGGTTCACACAGACCGGCCAGCTGGCCGGTTCAGTTGAACCGGACCGAATTTTTTTTTAATTTTAATTTTTTTTTTAAATATAATTTTTTTTTGAAGGTGGGGGTTTACAAGTACTCCCCCCCTTAAAAAATTTTGGTCCAACAAAAATAACCAGAATAGGTGATCCCTTCCTCGAATCATGATAGATGATAAATAAGTAGATCTTTTATATTTCCTTTAAAGTAGTAACCCCTTTCCAAGGTGGTGCCACTTTAGTTATCATAAACTCATTGGTACTAAGATACAACGTCTGCAATTTATGGTAGCTCATCTAAATGACCCACGTGATAACATAACATATATCATGATATAGCGATCCACTTTAGGTGTCACTACACTGTGGATCATTGTAGTCACATTTGGGATCCTCACGAGCATCCATATTATCCAACAACAAGAGGCGTATCCTAGTACGTAGTAGAAAGCAATTGCTTAGTAAAGTGTCAAACAATTGCTTAGTATGATAGTAGTCTACTAGAGGTACTGAATGAGAATTAGATGAGTAGATCAAACTTCACCATAATAGATTATTAAGATCATTTGAGATAACCTGTTCGTTGGTGAAGTAATTTACTGACAAAACTAGAGGGTAGATATGCCAGGGAGTCTCTTTTACACTAATATACGGATAACCTTTCGTGGTTCAGGTTGAATCAGGATCAGAGTCACCTCCAGACAAAGGATAATATATAAAAAGATAGCAATAACCACTCATTAAATGCCCACTAACTTGCTCCGCGTCAGTTTTTAAACTCTTACAAAGTAAAGACTGGAGTAAGAGAGGTCCATAGTATATGCAGATACTAAGGATATCATCATGTACATCAGCATGTGTTGGAGAAATCAATATGCAGAAATATCAACATGCACATCAACACATGCTAGATGTTCAAGAAATTTGCAGTATCCAAAAATTAAAGGAGATATGAAAAAGAGTAAGGAAGTAAAGATACTACAAAATCTGCAGGCAGTTGAAAACTGAGTTGCAAATGCAGAAATATTGTCTGCTGCATTGACTGAATAAGACTGTAGAGAAAAATCGAATCTATATAACAATACTGATGAAAATATAGGAATCCGAGCTACAAAAATACTAAGTGAAGAACTGAGCTAAGCTGATGGAGCTACAGAAATAAAAAGGAGTAAGGAAATCTATCGACGATAGATAGAATTTGACAAAAGAAGTAGCTTCGCAAGAAGGGAACTGCAAACTACAGAAAATGACTGAGCAACTGACTGCAAAGAAAATTGCAGAAATATTCGACAGAATTGCGTTCAGAAAGGCCACTAAGCAGAATTTAAAAGAAGTAGATAAAAGAAATCTGCTTGGCTAATAAGTTGGCCATATATAGGAAACACAAAATAAGTGAAAGCTGCTCAAGCTCCAAAAAGAAACTGATAGATAGAAGAAAATAGCAGGAAATAGCTGCATTGAATGCATAGAATGCTGGTACCAAGGAAGATGCTCCTAGCTCAGCAAAGAGAAATATGACAGAGTGAACTGCTTAAAAAGTGTAGGAAGCTTTATGGATGTAGTGATGCAAGAGTGTAAGTGGTATGCTGATGACAGCTATACCAACTGTATTGATGCATCGAAATATAAAAATGAAGGGAGAAACAATAGAAGGATTTACATTTAGGAAGCCAGTCAATACGACTGTAGATAAATCTAAAATGAATATGAAATATCGAAAGTTGAGAAACGTAAGATGAAGCAAGCGGTAAAGCTGAGCGGCAAAAATGAAGCTATAGAAATATAACGAGTGAGCATCGAAGCTGCAGAAACTGAGAAAATGAAGAAAGTTGTAGCATGCACAACAGAAATATCATGCAATATACGTCAGCTGAATTTGTGAAATGGGGTTGCAGATAAGGTGTAGAACTGCAAAGAGAGTATATGTAGAAAGCTACAAAATACTATACGTAGAGCTGCAAGTATTGGGAGTTGACATTAATATGATAATTGATGGCGGTCAACTTCTAGTTGCAACTTAAAATCATTATGACGATCCAAAATGATCAACATATACTCATAAGATTTATATATATATAAATAATTAACTCAAATGAGAGTAAGATCATAGATAAAAAATTTCAAATCATTTCATACTGATCCATCTATAAACAACTTTATGAATCAGGAATAAAGTCCATCTAAGAGATCCGAGTAAGAGTTAGGTTCAAATGAAAATTAACTCATACGTAAGGCAGCTTAAAATATTGGTAGATTTTTCTTTAAGATCAGTGGTCTTACGTAGATAAATTTGATATAAATTCAATAATTCAGATCTCATATGGGCATTCAATCTCAGTAGTTTTCCAAGATCTAACAGGAATAATTAAGGTAAAGATTTATATGAAAAATTCTCATGATCAAAATAAAGATGTAAAATGGTGTATAACCGGAGATAATTTACCTGGATTTACATATCTCCAAACTGATCATGGATTTAACCTAAGATTCAAGATTTCAACTTTCTAGAAATCATTTATACCCGCAATAGTCAATATGATCATATCATCAGATTTCACAATCTGATAAGATAATTATAACCCGCCATATCAGCAAAAGTTAAACGATATCACACGTGCTCAAATGTCGTATAATAACACATATGCTAACTCAAGTAGGAAGGTTCATAGAATGATATGATAATGTACTAATTGTTTAACTAGATTGTAACATATGAACTGATGGTAAGATCTATAGATAATCCATAATTTAATGATCCTGATAGACTACCTGATACCTCAGCTATCTAGCATGAGAGTACAGGTGTGGGAGTGTATCTGGTGCTTCTATGTCACGAGTCCAACTCAGAAGCACGTGCTCGAATCAGAGTGGATAAAATCAAATATTGATATATTCGTTCAAACTCAGTATCCCAACTGGGTTATGGGATACAAATAGTATGATACATATATCGTATGAGATGTTTTGATATCAATACTCTTAAGATCAAAATGATGGTAGTTACCTATGTTGGTATAAGAGGTGAGTGTGATGCACCCAACAAGGTAACCTTAATATGATCATGGATAAATTTACTTGATCATTTAGAAATGAAACTTGATCGTAGATCTGAGCCTATTGATCTAAGTTTCTATCTCTTCTCCAATGCGGTGGAGATGGTATCCATATTTACTATCTGAAGATAGTAGATTTACTATCTTTATATTACGACAGTTATCGACTCAAGAAAAATTAATCAGAGCGATCAACTGTCGTCTGAGTAAAAACTCATCACTAAGGAAATATACTACTATATTTCTGACTCGCACTTTATTCTATATTATATCGGGACTGTTATCTAAATCCTTAAAACCTCAAACTTAACTTAATCTCCTAAGTTCTCTAAACTTAGGCTCTGATATCACTTTAATAGTCAGGTCTTTAAACCTAAGCTCTGATACCACTTTAGTTGTCACGCCCCGACCTACTGTCGGGCACGTAGCAACCGCCATATGAGCCCAACGGACCCATACAAGGCATTTAGTGATACATACAGTCCATACACATCAATTATGCAGCGGAATTTATAATTTAATAATCTAACTCAAGATTTCCAACACAGTCCCGATAAACCTACTACAATTCTATGAAAAAGACAGCGATAAATAAAAATAGACTGCTGACGGATACATCTTCATCAAATATCTTGGACAGTCATCTAACACACCTGCACACACGGGGAAAAGTGGTGTGCTCAGCTTTGCGGCCTAGTGCGAAATTACGGCTCTACCGAATAAAGAAATCAAAGGCTAGGAGGAGTATTCTAGGATGCCTTTGGTAGTTAATCATCATTTTTCATGAAATTTAACTTAAACAATTCATATAGAGATAAGACAGCATAAATAAATAATTAAATGTGTATATTCCACTAGATGTCACCTACGTTATGTCTAATGTCAAAATCAATAGTCTGTCACTTACGTCATGGTGAGACTTTAAGGTTTCATAAACTCGGGCTGCCAGCCTACGCTTAGTGACTACCCGGGCCGGGGGTATCAGTAAGCCCATCAATGCCTTTCTGTCTCTGTCTCTACCTATGCCCGCAGTTGGTATCAGAGCCTCAGGTGGAGGCGATCAGATGCAGAAGAGTCCAATGGCTTCCCCGATGAGTGGGAGGTCATCCACCACAAGTTCTCCGATGGGTGGGAAGTCGCCCATCAGCAGTATGGCTGATGCAGGAGGGCTCAAGTTCTCCTCGGGAGGAGGAGGAGGGAATCTTGGGGTCTGCCCGTTGTTGAACAAAGGTGGTAATTTTGCCATGTGGACGATTCGACATCGTTCCTTCCTCGATGCACAGGGCGTGTGGGAGGCGATCGAACCAGGCAAAGCAGGAGACGCATACGTTGATAGGAGAAAAGACAAGTTGGCGCTTTCTTTCATCCATCAATCCTTAGGAGATGAGTTTCTAACCCTTGTTGCTGACAAGAGAATGGCGAAGGAGACGTGGGAAGTGTTGAAGAGCCTTCATATGGGCAACGAAAAATTCCTTGATGCGAAGATGAATAAACTTCGCGGGGATTTCGAGCGGCTACAGATGTCAGATTCAGAAATAATTGGTGAGTACGTCGAACGACTCTCCTCTATTGTTTCTGAAATGAGAAATGTTGGTGCAAAGGTGAAGGAGTAGCGGATAGTCGAGAAATTAATTCGTTCGGTGCCGTCCAAGTTCGATCCTATAGCTTGCAACTTGGAGCAATTCGGCGACATCCGAACCATAACGGTGGAGTATGTAGTAGGAGCTCTAAAAACATACGAAGTGCGTCTCCAAGCTTCCATGTAGACAACCGAGGCCCACGGACAGGTTTTGCTATCCCGGGCTGAATGGGAAGCCAGGGCTCGCAGAAGTCCTGCGTTTCGTGGACGAGGATGCAGTCTCAACGTCAGCAGAGGAAGAGGTTCTGGACGTGGAAGAGGACGCATGGATGGTCGTCATGATAGAGGACGGGGCAGTAGCTCATCAACATACCATGAGAAACAAAAGAAAGATAAGTCTCACATCAAGTATTTTAATTGCAAAACCTTCGGTCATTATGCATCTGAGTGTAGAAGGGAAGAAGCTGTGTATTTAGCTGAATCGAGTAACACTGAAGAAGATCTTCAAGTGACCTTGAATGATCATGTAGTGTTAATGACTGTGTAGGAAGAATTCAGCGAAGGAGAGGCAGTCTTTGGAGGTACAAAAGATGCAGGAAAGGATTCCAATTTGTGGTACTTAGATACCGGTGCTACGAATCACATGACTGGATGTAAGGAACACTTCCATGAATTAGACAGGACAGGAAGCGGAAGGGTTCGATTTGGAGATGGCTCGATTGCAGAAATTGTTGGGAGAGGAAGCATCTATTTTTCTGCAGATGGAGGTGGAGTAGACGTTTTATCGAACGTTCTTTATATCTCAAAGATGAAGACAAATATCTTGAGTCTCGGCCAAATAGATGAGCTAGGATACACCATTGTTATCAAGGGTGGTAAGCTGCAAATTTTTGACAAAAAGGGTGAGCAACTTGTTGAAGTAAGGAGAGCTGGCAGCAGGTTGTATCTGCTGAAATTGAAAACTACTGATCGGTGCTACTTAGCAAATGTTGATAATAACAGCAGGTTGTGGCACAATCGGTTAGACCATTTGAATTTTCAAGCTCTAAAGTGTATGGTTGACAGATCCTTGGTTGAAGGACTTCCAAAAATTAAACTAGCTGAGGAAGTATGTTAAGAATGTGTTGCTGCAAAGATGGTCAGATCTGCGTTTCCACATTCTTCAACTTATAGAGCAGAAAAGTCTTTAGAGTTGGTACATGGAGATCTTTGTGGACCAATTGTTCCCTCTTCACTAGGAGGGAGCAATTATTTCTTTCTTCGAGTTGATGATTTTACAAGATTCATGTGGGTATACATGCTGAAGCAGAAAAGTGAAGCTTTTGATGTGTTCAAGAAGTTTAAACTCCTAGTTGAACCTGAAAGTGGTGCAAAAATCAAAGCTTTCAGATCAGATAGGGGGGGAGAGTTCAATTCAAATGAATTCAATATGTTTTGCCAGCAGCAAGGTATCAAGAAGTCTCTCGCTGCTCCATATACTCCACAACAAAATGGAGTAGTGGAGAGAAGGAATGGATCAGTCATGTCTATGACGAGAAGCATGCTGAAAAATATGAACGTGTCATTGTAGCTATGGAGAGAAGTGGTGAATACAGCGGTTTACATATTGAACAGATCAGTCACTAAAAGTTTGGATGAAATGACTCCCTATGAGAAATTGATAGGAAGGAAACTGAATATTGCTCATTTAAGGGTGTTTGGTTGTCAATCTCATGTTAAGATATTGGAAACACATCTGAAAAAGCTTGAAGATAGAAGCAAAAAGGTGGTGTTTGTTAGATATGAGAGTGGCTCTAAAGCATATAGATTTTTTGATCAAGATACAAGCACTAGAATTGTTAGCCGAGATTGTATTTTTGAGGAGAATGTGAAGCCATGTTGGACTGATTTGACAGAGTTTGGCAGCAAAGGGAGAATTGCGAAATCTGAAGAGAAAAATCAGAAGAATGATACACCATGTGTTCAGCAGCTTGTTAATTTTGATACTAATCAGCAATACTATGATATTGAACAACAAAATCAATATCAAGTTTCTGCTACTGAATAGAGAAGTCAGCAGCCTGATACAATAAATTTTCAGCTACAACAGCAAGAGTATTAGCAGCAAATTCAGTATCAGTTTGTTGATACTAAGCAGAAAAGTCAGCAGTTTGATACTATGAATTTTCGGCCACATCAACAAGAGTATCAGCAGGGTGTTCTATCTGATACAGCAACCTCCCAACAGCAGCAGCAACACCATGTGCAGCAACCGTATCAGTAGATATATCAGTCACCATATCAGCTGAAAAATCAGAAAAAGCAGCATCTGCAACAACAGTATCAGCTGAAAATTCAGCAACAGCAGCAACTTGATTCTGAATGTGGCATTTCACCAGCAGCTTTCAGGTATAATTCAGCAGCTCCTTCATTTGATACACCTAAACATTTTGCATGTGGTGGTATCAATGTAGATGATTCTGCAGAAGTGCCAAGAAAGGTTCGACTTTTAAATAGCATCTACAGAAGTACTGAAGAGCTAAATCCTACTGAGGAAGGAGTGTTACTAGCTCAAGCTACAAATGAAGAACCATCAAGCTATGTTGAAGCTAGAAACGAGGAGGTCTGGAAAAGGGCTATGGAGGAAGAATACAGTCAAATTATGAAGAATGAAACCTAGGTTTTTGCGGATCTTCCCCAAGGCAGCAAAGCCATTAGCCTAAAATGGGTGTTTAAAACTAAGAAAAACACTCGAGGTGAGGTGATAAAATACAAGGCTAGATTGGTGGCAAAAGGATATGTACAGCAAGCAGGGATTGACTTTGAAGAGGTATTTGCACCGGTTGCTAGGATTGAATCCATAAGGTCGATAATTGCAGTGGTTGCTCAGAAGTGCTGGGAGATTCATCAAATGGATGTCAAGTCAGCATTTTTGAATGAAGTCATTGAAGAGGAGGTGTATGTGAAGCAACCAGATGGCTTTGTGTTGAAGGGCAAAGAAGAGAAGGTGCTTAAGCTCAAGAAAGCATTATATGGTCTCAAGCAGGCTCCTAAAGCATGGAATATAAAGCTTGATAAATATCTGTTGTCACTTGGTTTCAAGAAAAATTTGCATGAACCAGCTGTTTACACAAAGGCAGCAAACAAAGAGCAATTGATAGTTGGCGTGTATGTTGATGACCTGCTGATTACTGGAACAAGTGTGCAAAGCATTCAAGAGTTCAAGCTGCAGATGAATAAGGAGTTTGAGATGACTGATTTAGGCTTGCTAAATTTCTATCTCGGGATGGAGATAACTCAGTCCACATACAAGATTACACTTGGGCAGTCGGCATATGCAAAGAAAATTCTGAGGGAGATGGGGATGTTGCAATATAATTCTGCTCACACACCAATGGAGGAAAGATTAGTGTTTCAGTGTGCCGAGAATGTGACTAGAGTTGATCAAACCGAGTACAGAAGGTTGATGGGAAGCTTGTGATACTTAACCCACACCAGACCAGACATAATGTATTCGGTTGGTGTGTTGAGTAGATACATGGAGGCTCCTACGGTAGAGAATATGGCTGCTGCAAAGAGGGTCTTGAGGTATTTGAAAGGCACGCTTGACTACGGGCTGGTCTATGTTAAAGGAGGTCGTGGTGATAGTCGCTTGGTTGGTTATAGCGATAGCGATCATGCCGGATGTGGTGAAGACAGGAAGAGCACGAGCAGGATGCTGTTCATGCTTGGTGATAGCTCCATCAGCTGGGGTTCATCGAAGCAAAAGGTGGTGGCATTGAGCTCGTGTGAAACGGAATATATAGCATTGACCGGCGCAGCTTGCCAAGGAATTTGGCTAGGTTATTTTCTGTCAAGTTTGCTCGAAGAACCAGTGAAGCAAGTAAAGTTGCTTGATAATGTGTCAGCTATAGCATTGAGCAAAAACCTGGTATACCATACTCGATCCAAGCACATAGACACACGATATCACTTTATTGGTGAATGTATTGAGAACAAGTGTGTGATGGTCGAGCACATTGGCACGGGTGAGCAGAAAGCCAACATTTTTACGAAAGCATTGGGGAAGCTGAAGTTTGTAGAGATTCAGACATCACTGGGACTTCAGAACATCAAGAAGGAACAAGCTTAGGAGGGAGAATGTTAGGAATTAAGCTTGTAATAGGAAGTTTTGTTTAAACGAGTTCTAATCACATTTTTCCTTTTCTGCATTGTAAGGGAAGATGGAAGTATTTCCATATCTTTTCTGTTTGATTTATTTTTCCAATTCTGTAATCACAGTTTGCTTCTTAATATATGTTTACGTGAGGGTTAGCAATCTTGCACCCTACACAATTTTGCCAATCGCCGTCTCTTACAGAAACAGAAATTGTTCTGTGTTCTTTCTCTTCTGCCTTCATTTTTCCAACAGCGTCCAGAGGTCGGAGAAATAGGACGACGACAGGATACCACCGAGCATCGAAGGACCTGGGATCTCTTAATCGAAGGAAATGGTGTGCCCAGCATTGGGCTCTCCTCGCTGCGACGGAAAGAATCAGAGGGTGGACGGCACGCCGGTGAGGATCAAAGACCTGCTGCGATTCTGATGGAATCCCTCCAAGGTGATCAGTCGAATAGGAGGGACGCCCCACTGCACTCTTGCGGCTGCCTTGATCCCTTCAGAGGGGTCGTGCTCGGCGAGTTCATCGGGGAGGACGAGGCGTGCAGAGAGGCCTGGACCCGTCGGCCAATCCGCATCCCTCGAGCGATCTCCATATGTGGGATGCACCGCCGGCGAAATGGTCGAAGGGCTCGGAAGAGGCGCTGTCGAAGGGGCGGCGAAGAGGTTGAAGGGATTCTGAAAGAGGGATGAGGGTTTGGGATCTCTCTGACGAGCTCCACCGGTGAGATGCACCATCGTCGCAGGGGCGGCGTAAAGGTCGAAGGGCTCAGAAGAGCCACCAATGGGATGCGCCGTCGTCGAAGGAGACTTGCGGATGGGGTGGAAGAAGCGTCGGTGCTCGCTCTCTGCTGCGATCGAAGGAGGAGAAGGGTGTTGTCGCGCGGCGAGGGAGAAGGGGGTCGCGACTGAGGACTTCGGAGGCGGGGCGCGTGCAGCAGGAATGCTTCCGCCGAGCTTCCCTTTCCGCGGCGAGGAGCGGTGCCCGGCGATCAACGGACGGCGGACGGCGGATGGCGGACACGATGGAAAATGGGGGAAATCCGACAAAGTTTGTGTGTGCAAGGATGAAGGAGGTGCCACCTAGCTATTTCCGGGAGGTCCTCCTCACCGTGACGGGGAGACGGGGTCGAGGGACGGCACACCGACGAGTTCGTCGGCGCTCGTCTGCATCGCACGTCGCGGGGGAGAAGACGATGCAGGGGTGGGCGCGCAATCGAGCTAGGGCTTCGGCCCTTCTCGCCCGCTCCTGTGTTCTAGTGGCGGCCGGTCCATCCGAACCGGTTGGCTGACCGGTTTGGTTGGACCGGACCGGTTCAAAAAAAAAATTCAATTTTTATTTTTTGATGATGATGAGAGTGGGGGTTTACACGTTCATTGAGGGAGTTAGAGTTCGAGCTTCCTTCATCCAGAATGGAGGTCTCACTGATCATCGATTCTACCCGCAGTATTCTCCTTTCAAGTCTTCGAGCTATTGTTTGGTCACCATTGTTGTCGAGAGGGAGGGAGAGGGAAGTAACTTCCATCCTCTATTGCTAGGTGGATTCTCCTTCTTTTGTTTAGTGTTTTGAGTGGGAGTCCTCATCGAGAGGATTCCAAGGGTGTGCTTTCTGTTCTTCGTGATGGTTTCAAGGAAGGAACCTAGCTTTGGTATCAACTGTCACAGGGCCGATCATCTCCCTTCACTTCCTTGCAAGTCGACAGCCCGTGCAACGTAGACAAAGACCACCAGTTTGCCTACTAGCCTCTCTATTCACGAGGGTGCAGCGGAAAGGATGAGAAGACCAAGGGAATGGTGAGAAGGGAAATGGATACTTTTATTGAAAAGAACTTTAGTAAAAACCTCCTTTATTACAACTCTCGCTCTCTCGATCAATCTCTCTAAAATTGTTAAAATTCCAATGAATTATTCGGGGGAACGGGGCATTTATAAAGAACTTAGAAGTTGAGTCCATCGAGATCGCCTCCACTTCCCGATCTCATCTTCCACAACTGCGTGTCGGATGTGACACTGATCATCTTCTCTAACGATGACAATTTGTAGTGAGTTGAGCGTCCAAACATCTGACTCGTAGATATTAATGAGAGTATTTTACTAGTGCTTCTAATAGAGCAAACCTTCTCCTCTCTACTCCTACTTCTTCGTGCTTTATCCTAGCTTCCTAACTAAACTCAGCTTTAGTTATCAAGTATAAGACCCATGTGTAGAAGGTAGTATGAATAGATAGAGCTGCTAAAGCAGTATTGTATAGGTCAGTTATGAAATTGATATTGTCTTTGTTAGAATTGTGCATGATTTCACACTGTTATTAGATTGGATCAATGAGATTTTAAGTAGAGAAGAATGAAGGGAATTAGAGGCTTGGGGAGTCTCACAGTAAAGTTTTTTGGGAATATGATTAGCTTACAGTATGTTTAAATTCGATAATATAGTTGGAATGCTATGATTGATTCCAACATATGGTTGACTTAAATGTGTAATTTAAATTTTATTTATTAAAGCTTTAGAAAAGTTTTCCTTTATATTGATATTTTTTGGGTGTGGTTAGGGATTATTGAGTGTTGGAAATAAATTATACCGGTGATTCTAATATCAATTATAGATAGTGATTATAATGTAGTGGCAGGTTAAATAAGTAAATTATTTGAGGAGATTGATGATTACAGTTATGGTGTTTCTTCAAATTTGAGTTGTTTTCCTTTTAAATTTCATACATATGGAATGCTGAGGTAGAGTTGCTGTGTGTTGTCAAAGTAAAGTAAGGTAGATGGAATGGTTATGCAATGTATGAATTCAAGAAAGATAAATGGATTAATGGATAGATGGGTAGAACGTATTTCGTGAGTCGATTGCTGTGGGGTGTTGAAGAATGGTATGAATAATTTTAATTATTAGCGTAGGTTTAGTGAAGCAGGGTGTTGAAGAATGGTATGAATAATTTTAATTATTATCGTAGGTTTAGTGAAGTAGGACTAATTAACAAAGATATGACAAAAGGACGGGGTGTCGATTCGCACAACCTTAGAAGTGAATTTATTTGACATACAACATTCAGCATAAACATCATGCAGACGATCTAGTGTGTAGTTTAGATCTTGGGATTATATATTTGTATAGGTCCTTGCTTGCCATGCTATGAACATAGATTTGTGTGGCGACTTTGTTGAGGGTAGATGTATGGTACTACACTAGTTATCATGTCATGCAGAATACTAGGAGGATGCATGATGTGCTGAACTAAATGGTTACCGAGACTGGTAGAGAAGAATCCATGCTCACCCATCTTTTTCGCTAACATCAGTATGATGGGCTTAGTTAGAGATAGACTTATGGATGGTCTTTGATCAGGACTTATCCTAAGAATAGGCATTGTAGAAATGATTTACATCTTAATAAGACAAGTAGTGGTAGACACTAGATGACATGGATACTTAGAGAAAATTCTCTAGAATGTTCATTCATAAATTTATTACATTTCTAGTATGTTGTTGACTGTTTGTTACTATACATTGGCATCCAATACACTTCCACCTTATTATTTGGAGCAGTTCTTTTGTAGCCACTGAGCCGCAAAGCTCAACATACTTTATGCTCGATGCGCGGATAGCTTGAGGTCGGGGAAATTCTACTAATGATTATAAAGCCATCAGGAATATTGGTGTAGCTATGTCGGGGCATCATAGATATCTATGCGAGTTAAAGATATAGTAGGTATATTGTACTATATTAAATAAATTATATTATAGTTTTGTATTACCTCAAAATACATTGTAAGTTTTTAGACTCATACGACGGATGACACGTGCTAACGAATGAGTCAGGGTATAACAATGAGTTGGAGAATTGATGCAAAAGTCCAAACTACTCAAGAAGCATTTGACATCAATGTAGGTTGCCATCCATGCATCAGCAACAGGCCGCCACCAGAGGCGGCACGACCCGATAAGCTTGCCTATTTTCAACCAACCATAAAAGGGCCAACGATCAGAGCTAATGGAAATGGAGTCCAGTAGTTCAAAAAGAGTCGTCTAGTTCTCATAGAATAAAACCTATGTGATTATTGTGACGGGAAGTTCAATTTGTTGTGAGTTGAGTTGTTAAATATCTGACTTACGAACATGGGTGAGAGGTGTTTAGTGGTAATTTTAATAAAACAAACTTTCTTCTCTCTTGTCCTACTTCATACTTCATACTTCATCCAAGCTTCTCAACCAAGCCTAGCTTCCGCAACTGGGTCCGAGACTCGTGCCTAGGCTTGTAGTGCACTCGAATTTATCAGATTATACTGCTAGGGCGTGTAAAAAAATTTACTGTCTATCACCTTGTAGAAGCTAATTTGGGAGCAACTATCTCCAGGCTTAGCTGTATGAATAAATTTAAATCTTTCTGGCAAATTCTTTAGGGCAAATACAGTCGCACCAACACCTAATGGCTCTTGGTAGAGCTATGCTTGACACGATGTGCGTTGACCTCTCCACTAAGGTAGGTTTACGTATCTCTCTTCACCTCTCTAATTCCTTTCTTTAGTGTTAGAGCTATGCTTGGGTGGACTCCCTATCGGGTTTGTGATCGAAGACAATTATCGACCGCCTTTGCTACGGTGATGTGATCATCCTTACATATCGTTGGAGATATCTAGCCTATCGTTATTGTCATGGTCACTTGGGTGCACCCTTCCCTAGTGTAGTGCTTCAACAAGAATGATCATCTAGCTAAGAGTCCTTTTTTTTTAAGATACCTCACTCGGTATCTAAGGTCAGTATTAAACTTCTTTTTTTATCATACATGTGTTTTATTTTTCTATTTTACATTTCATGTGTACTTGTATGGACTATTATTGTTTATGGCTCACACAAAATAATTCCACTGTTACTAAATACTAGGATATAATTTATATTTAGTTAGAGTATAATTCTTATGTCATGCGGAATATATTTTATATTAGAAAAAGGTAACCTGGATAATTCGGGCAGGCATGCAGCAGGAGGATGCTTCCATCAAAACGCACTCTTTCTCTCCGCCAACCAATCTAAACCTAAACACATGCAATGCACTGCATCACGCAAATTGCGTGCACGCACAAACAATCCACCCAGCTATCGCTTCCTACCCACACTGATGATTGAGTTGCATAAGTTGCCGATTGAAATGCAGTTTTTTAAGGTGCGAGATGAAGAAGAAACAAGTCAAGCGTGGAAATTTTGCAGCATTCAGAATTTGTGTATTCTCTCCCTCTCGTCTTACTCCTACTTTTGCAATAAACAAACCAAATAACCAACTTACACTAAGGAAGTTTTTAACTTCCAAGTGGGACCTTTAAAGAATTTTGTGATTAAAGAAGAGGTTTCCGCATTTACTAGTCAGCATTCGACACAAGCCAAACAAGAACAGAAGTATATTTACTTGTTAAGATTATAGCCCGTACTACTTATATTTTTCATCTCAAAATGAAACTAATAAAAGCAATGGAATGATACAAGTTGTTATTAAGTAGCTTTCACTTATTACTTTTACTATCAACCTTTTTCTCTTTATTTTTCATCGATTCACAACGATATCAGATCGCATCATGCGAGAAACTTATTACAAAATAGCTCACAAAAAAGGCATCCCCTTCGCCTAGACGGCGTTCTTTTCGGCCAAAATCCACGCGGAGTTCGCTGCATAATTCCATCGGCATCAGCAGATGAAGGGAAGATCCACATGACGGTCGCTGCAGTAGAGACCCGGCCGCTGCGTGAATCCCTGCCTCGACAGGATCACTCGGGCACTCGAGACGAGCTCCTTGTTCGAAACGGGAGCGTCGCTCTGCTGGAGAATGGCCTGGATCGCATTGCTGAGAGCTCCATAAGCTCCGCCTGCGTTGCCCGGCGGACATGCGTCGGCCGAGGTCTGGTCCGTCTGGCAGCCGCTGATCAGGATGCCACCGTCCCGCAGGCCCCCGCCGCCGCACTGCTTGGATCCGGCGTACGCTTCGTGTTTGTGCTTGACATTCGTCTCCAATGCCGGCTTCAGGTAGTCTTCGTCGTTCTCCAGCAGCTTGTGCTTCAAGAAGTCCTGAGCCATGCTGCCGATCATGCCCATCAGTAAGCTGCCACCCCCTTGGCCGCCTTCTCCTCCTTCTCCTTCTCTTTCTCCTCTCTGATGGAGTTTGCTCATGATGAAGTTCATAAATTTCTTCACCTTGGGGCTCGAATCCTCACCAAAGATGTCGAACAAGGTCGGCCTGATCTTCCCAACATCGATGTCGTCCCTACCGCTCTTTTCCTTGAGGATTTCAACCAGTGTGGTAAGTGGAAGCGAGCGATTCTTCACGTATCCCTCCTCCTCGCTGTATTCTCGGTTGCTACCGGTATCAGCTTCCTTGTGGCGGAGATGACCTCCGATTGCATCCTTAACCACATTCTTCAAAAAGGATCCAAAGCTGAAGTCGGACTCATCCTCGTGCTTGGTGCTCTCGCCAATTTGTTCTTTGGATTCAGCAATGAGGCCACCGCTGTGGCAAGAATCAGAAACGATTGTGATCCGGCAACTCTGAGGTACTTTGTCAACAAATTCTCTAAAGTCGTCATCTGCAAGAGCAAACGCATTCATCATGTAGTTAACTGCATAATAATATTAACTGGAATAATTCAAATTCGACATGGTGCGCACTCTTCTAAAATGTACTAAAGCAATTAACAGCACAAGAGTCACAAATTAACAGCAGAAATATATGGCATTTCAAGCTAAGAATGAACAGAGTAAGCACAAATTAGAAATGCTGGAACAACAGAATGCTGCAAAGTTTCACCAAATTGATCAACCAGACATACAAATGATCTGCAAGATAAATTTCTGATCAATATTTTCCATAAATGTGACACCATCAAATTGTCTTTTATTGTTTCTAAAAGCACAATGCTGGTTTGCAATCATATCCAGACTCCAAATTGGAAATAATTAACACGTAGTTAATCTTTCATCTGGAATATTAAGGTAGGAACCAAGATACAAATATAAAAGATATGAGCAGCATTGTGATTGAACTTTCAAGTATTTTCCTGATAAGACATATCAATAATGTACTATCTGAGCTGATTCGAAGATAAGATATGGAAAAAAAAGGGGGAGGAAATTGCTCTAGTTGCAATCCCACATTATATAACAAAATGCTGTCGCAGAAATGTCTGAGCTCAAGCTATTATTTCTAAAGGGACAAGAGCATTTCAATTCAATCTCCAACGCATCGTATTATTGTTTTCCGGCAACATTATCTTATGCGAACTGATAAAAATAACACAGCAGAGAAAATTAAGATCAAAACGTTTGCTTGTCACAAAACGTTTTGCTTCTGTCACACGCCAAGTGAAAAGAATTAGTCTCTTGTTTGCCGACCAATAGAGGAATCACAGCAGGTAACTAAAAAAATAAGTCACCTTTCTACATCAATCTATATTCTTGTGTTATTCAGAGAAGTAGAGTTGCAAACTTGTCTCATTTGGAATTCGAATTAGCAAAAGAAAAAGAAGCTTATTATATCAAAGTTACAATCAATTTGTTCTTCATCAACATCTACACTTTATAAAGTGAGCGTGACAATTTCTGACCTAAAACCAAAATTCATAAATAAAGAAGCAAAATCAAACCTTGAAAGTAGATTTCAACGACACATTCTCGCTTTCTTAATCACTCCACTGACACGTCTACAAAGATATCAGGTGGAGATTTAATTAAGCAAAATGAATTCAGTAAGCATTGGATGACCAACATATCTCAATCTGATTCCCGAAAGACATGGTTTTCTGAGAGCCGATACCAACACTTTGTGAGAATAAATTCTACCAATTTTCTACTAAATCAAGTTGAACTCCTCTCTCATTTTTCTTGTTAATTACCAAATCCCATTTGCTCTTTTTTTTCGCAACAATGGTAAGAATGTTCAGATCTACTAAAGATGCATCGGCGGCCAAAAGACCGAAGAAAGAATTAACGCAGTTAAAGGGGGAATGACGAACCGGTGATGAGGTTCATGTCACAAGGGACGATGCACTCGTCGTACCCGGTATCGTCGTCGTCGCCGGTCTCGGCGGGGACGCGCGTGCCGTGGCCGCTGTAGTGGACGAAAAGGACGTCCCCGGGCTGGGCGGAGGTGACGAGTCTGCGCAGGGCGCTGCGGATGTTGGCGCCGGTGGGTCGGGTGTAGGAGCCGTCGGTGTCGATGAGGACATCGATGTCGCCGTCGTCGAACCCGAAGCGCTCCACCAGGCAGCGTTGCATGCGCCTGACGTCGTTGACGCAGCCCCGCAGCTGGGCCTTCGTGCCCGGGTAATTGCACCCCACCAGGACCGCCTTCTTCCCCATGATCCGATTCGTGGGCGTAGCAGAAATGGGATGGAATCGAGGAAAGCGTTCGTCTTCTCGTCGGCAATGTGTTGGTTTAAATGCCAAGCTCGAAGAGGTTCATCGGCCTTATAAAAAGGTCGATGGTGTACGCATCCAGTGCTTACACTTCTTATGTATCCGTCTCGTGATTCGATATATGAATTGAATCGTCTGTGGGCCTCCTCTACATTATTTCCGGTAAGCACAAACGGGTAGGAAAAAGAGTGTCGGTGTTTCAAGTTATTTTTACTATTGAGCCCCTCCTCTTATTAAGGACTTGGATTTTGGGCCTAATTGAAGGATTAAACCGCATCACAAACTTTGAACGTTTCATTTAAAAATCATCGTTTGCAAAAATAAAACTGTTTAAAACCATAAAAAGAAGAATAACTCGACGGTGGAGTTTACAAATATGCACATCAAAATTAATTTGCTGAGGAAATCCCCGTACGGATCACTGCGCGTCCTGTGCGGCCAAGAACGCGTTGAAATCCTCCCTCGCCTTCCTCAACCTCGGCGTGATGCACGACGGCGACGCCGGCTGCGACGTCGGCGCTGACACCGAGAACCGAACATGGCGGTTCGACGCCGAAGCGTGCGACTTTCTCGCCCCCAGGTTCGAGGACGTCTTCTTCAGAACCCCCTTCAAGTCCTTCTCGAACACGAACGCCGCCCTCACCGGCGAATCCGTGTCGTCGTGGCCGCCCCGGATCAGCTCGAGCGGCAGGTCGAAGTAGGAGTTCCGCCCGCCCCCGTCGCTCTCCAGCAGTGCGGACGAGGACCACGACCCGCACGAGAACTTCTCCAGGGAGGCTGCCTTCGATGCTGTGCTCATCCTGCTCTTGTCGGCGGCGGCTGACTCTCGCGCTTCTTGGAGGCCATGGAAGCTCACCTTGCTGAGCTGCAGCGGTTCTTCCTTCTCTTGGACGGTGTGCAGTCGCAGATCTCTTGTGTTTCGAAATACCACTTGCTTCTTCCTGTGCGAGAGACTGGGCAGGAACAAGCAGCCGCACTTGAACTTGTCGTCGCCACGCTCGCCGGCGCCTCCAGGGAGGAGGATCTGCGGATTTTTGAAGCTGTTACCCTCCTTGCTCGCTTCGACGGTGTCAACAATCACATAATCAACTCCTTCCACATCATGATGCTTCTGCCGCTGCTGAACGCTTGATCTCTTAATCGAGGGAATGTCGATGAACTCGACCGCCGGGGAGGAGGACCGCCCCTCGCCGCAAGACTTGCTCCGGCGGAGGGAGCTGTTCGCCTCCTCCCAGGCGAACCTGGCGGCGGCGTTGTGCTGCTTCTTGGAGTTCTCGGCGGATCTCGGCGAGGATACGGCAGAGCCGGGGAGGCTGCAGCTGACGAACTTGGGCCGCAAGAGCTCCGGCGGAGCCATCAGCTGCAGCTGCTTCAGAGACATGGGATCCACGGAGATCTGCCTCTCGTGATCATCTCCGTCGTCAATGGGGGAGCAGGCAGTTCGTCCTTCTTGGTATGCGGGCATGGTGTTTGATCGAATGTCCAGGATAGAATGAAGGAGATGCGCTTAGGCAGGTGAGGAAACTGCATGGTTCGGGTACTTAAGAAGAGAATGACCGAAGAGTTGACCTGTGAAGGGTGTTGGAAAGCACGACAGTGGAAAGTGTTGAACATGTTCTCTTGCTGTTGAGTCCCACTACTCTCTAGAGGTATTCATATTTATTTTCTTGTTCATACTAGGATAGTCTTATTTATTAGTTTTTAGATCAATATAATTCATTCAGGTAAAAGAATTTATAAATGAACATCTATTTGATTAGGAAAAAGAGGAGGCATATTCATATGTTTTATTTCCACAACAAAGACCTCAAAAACAACGGAACACTCCCACTCTTGCTAATTAATTTACCTACACATACATATTTTCAACTCCTAACCCAGTACTCGATCATGAGTTCCTTGCTAAGCCACTGCATCGGTAGAGTCACATCTGCATCCACAACATCAGTAGAGAGAGATCTTAATTTACCACCTTCAAGCAATTAATTAGTTGAAGACACACCGTCTAACTCTACCTACACCAACCAAAATTCTCACAAGACAAACTTGTTCCTCATCCATGCACCTCTCCTCAAACAAGACAAAACTCGCATCAACTAATTTAGTCCAAGAAGGTCTCCATGATGTCCTGGTAAATCCCCGCCGCCTCCGCGCCTCTGTAATCCATCTGCTGCGGCATGGCCGCCGACTGTTGGTGGTGGTGGTGCTCCAACGAAGAGGACGACGACGAGGTGCTCATCCTCGCCGGCAACGTGAAGCTCCGCTTGAACTTGCTGCTGCTGCTGCTGCTCTCCATCTTCCTCGCTTTGCTCGACTGACTCTCCGAGCTCAAGAGCTCGTCGTCCCCCTCGGCAGCAGCGGCCGCGGCACTGTCGGAGGCGTCGTCCGTGGCCTTCGCCTGGTCGGTTGTGTTGGCCGGCATCATGATGCCGGGCGCCTTGTGGCCCAGCATCTCGGTGCCGAAGAGTAGCTTGGCGTCGTCGGTTCGGCCGGTGAGGGCGGTAAAGAAGGAGAGGCCGTTGGGCCACTTGAGGTCCGGTTCGTGCTCCGGCGGCGGTATCATCTCGTCGATTTGGGCTCCCGAGGAGGACGGAGGGACGAGGAAGAGCTGGGTGTCGTCCTTGTTGCTGCTAGGGATGGCGGCGGCGGCGGCGGCCATTTGCGGGGCGGGGTGGTGGTGGTAGGCCGGCGGAGGCGCCATGGGAGGAGGGACGACGGACGCGATGGAAGGGTGGCCGCTCCAGTTGAAGAGGGGAGGCGGAGGGCGAGTTGGGAGTTGCTTCATGGGGGGTGTCGAGGGCGAAGGTGAGCTGCTCCTGGTAGAGGAGAAGAGCTGGGAGAGGAAGAAGCCGGACTGGTAGCCCAGCGACTCGAACATGTGCCTCATCCTCAACACAAAGTGCAGGTCTTCAGGTATCTGTTGGTGAAAAAAGAGAGCATGTTAAAAACAACACTGCGATATCACCACGACACAGCAAGATTAAGAACAGCACACAGTAGTTTAGCTGAATGAGAATGATTCTGCAACATGCAAATGAGTTGAACTTAGTTGATCAAAAAGGTGTGTCATTATCAAATGATTGAAAGAAATAACTCTTGTAGGCATTTGACCATCCACGGCAGCAAGTTGGTGCGATTCTCTCATGCACTCGAGGGATAAACTTAAAAAAATATTTATATTATATTTGATTTTGTGTGGTTCCCTAGCTCTCCTGCAAAGTAAAAAAAGCTTGAACATCTCATTGCAATATTTGATGAGCATTCGCATGCTCATGCTCTCTCTTGCTCACCTTGCCAGGGATAAGTTTCTCAAGTTCTTTTGGTATGGAACTTGAGATTAAGCATCTCAATGATATAATTTACTAAACTGGTGCCAGGTACTTGAATACAGTTCATTGTTGGCCCACAGAGAGAAAAAAAACAGCAGTAAAATGTCGGAAGGAAGAATAGAGGAAAAAAAGACACCTTGCAACTTACAATTTTGCAGGAACCCAGCTGCAGAAGACCATGCCCAGCTTGAATCACAGCAATAGTCTGTGAACCCAGCAAGACTCGCACATCAAACACAGAGAACCGAAAAGGAACAAGTAGTGAACACTAGAAGAATGAGAGCTACCTGAATGCCAGAAGCAAATTGATCATTCCATTCAGGAGGAAGCTGCAAAGACCAGAGAACTAAATCAAAGAAAAGAAAAAAAAGAGAAAAGATGAAGAAGAGTAAAAATACTGGTACTGATGCAAATGTCAGAGAACCACTTTCCGTCCCCTCTCCTCCTCTCTCTAATGGATGGTCAATAAAAGCTAAGAGAGAAAACAGTGGGCAAGGGAAAAAAAACAATCAAAACATACAGCATCGAAGGAACTCTGCCAGTAGTTGGAGATGTTGGGCTCAGATTCAGAAGGTTCCTTGAAGACCCATTTGTGGCACTTATCAGAAGCAACCTTCCCCATCAGTCTGCTCAAATCAATCAATCAACCGCCACATTAGCATTTTTTTTTTCAAAGCTTAAGAATGCATATTAAGAGAAAAGAAGAACAAAAACAAGAGCCACCCCCCTATTTCCAGCCCTAATAATTTCCCTTTCCTACCTTTGCTCTTTACCTTTTTCAGACCAAAAACCAAAGGACACAAAGACTAGCACTCACTTGTACTGGCTAATGAAACAAAATATGCAAAAAGTGTGACCATCAAAGAAAAAGAAACTTGCAAAGAAGGAAATATAAAAATGACTCGTATTATCTCGAAGTGTGTCCTTTTCTTTGAAAATAAGAACAAAGACATCAACAACAATAATAATAATAAACACCTACCCAGTACCCACCCTTCTCCATAATTATACAGCTGAATGGACATCTTGCTGAATGCTTTTCTGACCAGGTCTTCCCCTTCCATGTCGTCTACCCTCGGCCGGCAGAATCCATCTTCCCACATCAACATCCTTCAAGCAGAACCAACAAAGAGCAATAATTTACCAAATTCAAGCCTCAAAGTAGTGACGCAGAAGAGAAACACCGATCATATTCTCACAGATTGCCGTTGTCATCGCCGACCTTGCAGCCGTTTCCGCCCCGGCACCTCCTGCGAGCAGAGGGAAGCGTTGCGGGGGAGATGTTTGATGAAATGTAAGGGAGAGAGGGAGAGAAGGAGAGGGAGGAGCGCGTACGGGCGAGGGCGGATGGTCCAGAAGACGGAGTAAGTCCAGTCGGAGCTGAGGCAGACGCTGCGGAGGGCCTCGTGGAGGGCGAGCATGCTCATGGCCTCCTTGCTGCGGCCGTCCCCGCCGACTCCTGAACCCGCCATTCCTTCTTTGCCCTCTCTCTCTCTCTCTCTCTCTCTCTCTCTCTCTGAGATACTTCTAGCTCGCTCGCGCAACAGTTGGAGGGGGATTGGAACCCCACAGCAGATATGATATTAGCAGAGGCAAAGGGGAGCAAAGAGGAGTGAGGAGGAGGTAGGAGGGAGGGTTTAACTTTTTCTTCCCTCGGGTCTCTGTCTGCGACTGGCTTTGCAGGAGCATGGCATACATCCGTCTCCCGTCTCCCGTCTCCCCAGCTCAGCTGCTTTCCATGCTTTTGAGCTCAGTGGCCTGGCGAGGTTGTTAACGAAGGAGGAGGGGAGGTTTGGTGGTGAAGATTTGGGAGCTTTTGATGTCTGCGGCAGGCTGCTGTTACTTTTGAGCTATGAAATAATAATAAAAATTTGGGTTCGACAGGGGAAGAAGAGGAGGCCGGTCAGCTTCTTTTTCCATGCTTTTTTTTAAAAAAAAAAAAATATACATGGCTGGGTGGTCCTCCGTCTTTAGTTAACCTTGCTCACCTTTTTACTTCAATTACAAACTTACCCTTTGGTGATATAACTTGGTTTAACTCCCACAACTCCTGTATATTTATATATTTATATTCGACTTTTAATTCAATGGCGAAACACTACATTAATAAAATCAAAAATAAAATAAAATAAAAAGTCAACAAAAGAGAAATAATTGTGAAATATTATTTAATTTAATTCTAATTAATTTTCTTATGCTGATGCTGTTGAAATTATATATTGTATAAGAATAATATCAATTATCATAAGAAATATTATAAAAGATTATATATTATTTAATTAAATGTATAGCCTAACCTGTACTTAAATTTATAATTCTAAATATTATTCAATATTAGAAATAATATATTTTTAATTATGCATTACATAAAGCGCAGTGTGGGTTTTTTAATCTACTCGAAAAAAATCTAAAATGATTTTTAAACAAGTGAATCTTATCCTCATCGTTTTCGTTTTGCTAGAAAATATAGTATACGTATTAGGTTGTTCCTAGTGATGGAGGAGAATATTATATAATTTATTGGATGTGATTAATGTATCCATTCAAGTACCGATAGCCACTGTTGAATTCAATCGCTCATCAAATGGAATTTGAATCCTGCTGTTTCTGAAATATTTAATTAGGATCGAGTGTTGCGGTGATGATGGTAATTGCTGTCATCAATATATATATATATGATTCTTCTTGTTGTTTGTTCTTGGTATATATATATAACTCGGTCAAAGAACCGCCACGGGAGGGACAAACTTTCTAATGCACAAAATTTTTAGCTGCAGAAACAGCTCATGAGCTCAAATTACATGATTTGTATGTACTCGTACGCCATGATCACCTCTCTCCTGCTTTGGAACTGCATGCATGTGGGGAGACAGTGAGGAGCAACTGGGATGTCCTAAATTAAGTTTTTTTTTTTTTACCTTCCCTATTTTGTTGGTCATCTTAATTTGATCCTCTACCTTCTTCTAATCTGTTGTAACTTCAGAGCAAATACAATTACAACTTAAGAATAATGTCATCCGTCTATAGATTGAAGTTCTACGCTATTATTGAAGGTTTCTACTTTTATTATCATTAGAAAGCAGTAGATGATCATTAGACAGCACCAGCTAAAGAATAGCTCGATAACGATAGTTGACCAAAAATAAAATATGAAAAAAAAAAAATATAAAGCCGTTATTAAATGTGTTTTCATGGAAGCCATCAATGAATCTCCCTTGTCCTTACTCTTTGTTTGAATGTGTGAATCTGCTGCTGAGTCGGTAAAACCTTGTTAATAAAAAAAAGTCACAGCATGCTACTGGGCATGCAGTTCAGTGGCCCTCCCTCTCCCTTCAAGTGGGTTCAAGGTGCCGATAGAAGAACAGATCATACAGATGTCTATAATTAAATTAGAGTCAAGGAGAAAAGGAACATGAGGTCCTCCTCCTTAATTTGCTACTACTCTCGTAGTCTGCATCTTGTCTTCAAGGTGATACTCATATATCTTTCATATGGTTCTTAGAATTATTATACTAATCGAGTAAGCGTGGACGATGAAGGGAGCTCCACCGGGACTTATCAACATAACAAATACACAAAAAAGTAGAGGACACATCAGAGGAGAGGAAGGGGGCGTCTTGAGACTCCGAAGGGGGAGGAAGGCGACGAAGCAGCTGTTCTTACGGAAGAAAGGAGGGGGCAACAGCTGAAGCCGAGACTTGCAGTGGTGGCGAAGGGCAAGAGGGGATGAGTTATTGGCGTGCGTGCAGCAGCGAGAGCGGTGATCAAGGAAAAGTCCCAGGGCCGTTGCGGCACCGCCACCGCCTCCAGCAGCAGCACCGGCCGGGCAACGTAGGCCGGCCGTGGCGGAGGAGGAGGGCAGTGGAATATAATAATTGGGGTGGTCTCACGTGATCAGCACACATGCCCCGGCAGTGGGGCGGTGCCTCGTAAGGCATAAACAAAGTGAAAGCGGCCAGCGGCAGCAGCAGATTGAGATTTATTTTGCTTTGCTTTCAACACACCGCCACTTTTTCTTCCTTTCTCCCTCCATCATCTCCATCTCCTCCTCCTCCTCCTCCTCCTCCTCCTCATCCACAATAACAAACGCTGCCCTCGCACTGCGTGCGGTGGTGGCAATAGTATATTATTGATCTAAGAAAAAGTACAGTATTATGTTATTTAGTGTTTACGTTAGATTACATTCCCTCGTTCTTAAGGACTTTGATCACATCCTTTTATTATTTTCTTATTATTACAAACCATTATTCATATCCTATTATAGCACATATCATTTAATAAAACTATTCTAAAAATACTTCCTACGGGTGTGATGTGAGGGTCTTAATATGACCAAACCCACCATCCCTTTAACATGTCAAACCATAATATTATCCAATCATTTTAAGACACCCTGGTTAATTAGTAAATTTTAGATTTAATTATCTATTCTTGAATACTTAGATCATATCTATGTAGCTCTTATACTGATATATTGTCAACTTCTTTTTCTGCAAAATTAATAAAGATGGAGATGGTTTCAAAGTTCCAACTCCTCCAGGTTCTAAGCCTGGTTGGTGAAGTTTAGAAATATTCACGCTCAGGGAGTGAGAGAGAGACTTTGGAGGGCCGGCAATGTGCCCTACTCGTGGGACATGCTCAGCAAACTAAAACTGATTGCCTATTGCTACTGCTGCTTCTAGCTCCACACCCCCATATTGACCACCCACCTGCACTCCTTCCTCCATCAGCTTCCATCCATCCTCTTCCTCTTGTCGTCTCCCTCTTCTCTTCCTTTATTTTCTTTTCTTTTTCTAGCAACCTAGGTCGCTGACTCATGGGGGGCACCGTGTGCGTGTCTTTTAATGGGGGCAGCCTCCAATTTCCGGCTCTATCTAGTGATAGATTTTGTTAGCTAGGTTCGATTCGAATCTTAAAAGAGGATTATACACCAACTGTTAGATCATTGATGAATCGATAGAAAGAAAATTTTGGGTTTATTAGTCCTCCTCCTATATATATATATATATATATATGTTCAGTTTTCTTCTTTAATCAGCAAATAAAGCTTTCTTTCTTCCGTGTACTACTGCTCCTCACTGCTCTCACCTGCCTCACCACAGTTGGGAATCCACATCATAATCACCTCCAAACTCCCTCCTCCTTTTAGCCCCCTTTTGTATTCTTTTTTCACTGACACACTAAACCAAGCATGGAAAAACTAAGAGTGTTTTGTCGTACTAACTTACTTTAAATTTTAATTTAATAAAACGACTTAGTAAAAATAATATTTAACAATATGACCGTTCAACGTGCCACGCTAGATTGTTGACTTATTTTTTAATCAAAAAATTCGGACTTCACGCCTCTCGCTCGCTCGTTGGACCGTTGCTCGACCGATCCGCCCACCTGGACGACGAAGCAAGACGCCGGCTTGCCGTCTTCCCCAGTGCACCAGTGCGCGGCGGAGGTGGAGTTCCTGGAAGCGGTGGAGCCGGGGATCCCGCCGACGATCAACGACAGGAGGATCCACGAGAGCGTGCGGGAGGTGATGAGGGAGGTCGTCGGGGAGAGGAACACCGAGGTCGCCCCGCAGGTGATGGGCAGCGAGGACTTCGCCTTCTTCCTCGAGCAGGTGCCCGGAGTTCTGCTCCTCGTCGGGACGAGGAACGAGGGGTTCGGGGCCGTCCACCCTCCGCACAGCCCTTACTTCACCATCGATGAGGACGTCCTCCCCGTCGGGGCGGCCATCCACGCCGCCTTCGCCCACCATTACCGCCTTCCCTGCTCGCGAACAGGAACAGGGGCGCGAGCACCCATCGCCTTCCCCTGCTCCTCCTCGACCGCGATGCAGCGGCGTCCCCCCCGCGACCGCGATGCAGCGGCGTCCCCACCGCGACCGCGATGCAGCGGCGTCCCCCCCGCGACCGCGATGCAGCGGCGTCCCCCCTGCGACCGCGATGCAGCGGCGTTCCCCCCCCCCCCCCCCCCCACTGTTGCCGTCAAGATGCAGCGCATCTCCTCCCCCCCGCTGTTGCCAGATGCAGCGGCTGCATCTCCTCCCCCCCCCCCGCGCACAGCCGCGCAAGCCCCACCGCAGGTGATGACCCTGCCATCTCCTCTGACTTCTTCCCCCTCCTCCTCCTCTCCAATCTTCTCTGCCGCCCCGCACTCTGTGCAGATCGCCGCGCCAGCGAAACAGAGCGACTCCTCTTCCCCCGCCCACACCGGTGCCTCCCGCCCGCATCGCTCCTCTGTTACTTCGCAGTCCCCCCGCCCTCTTCTGGACATCTCCGGGGCCGGAAGCCAGCAATGCCGACGACGTCTGCAATTTGATTTCGATCTATGGTCGTCGGCAAGCTTGATTTCGTAACTTCCTCTATTCCTTTCCCCCACGCGCCAATGACGCCGACGACCCTCCCTCCTTTCTTCCGGCTCTGGCGAAGCTTACTCTGTTCCTTCGCCCAGCGCGCTCCTTACCTTCTTCTGGCTCCGGCGAAACGATCCATCGGACTTCTTCCGACACCCCCACTTCTCTGCTTCTTCCCATGCCCACCGTCTCCCATCCCCACCCCCTTCACCAATCCTCCTTCCCTCCTCCTCCTTCTACCCACGCGTGCGCCCCACTGCAGGTGTTGGCCCTCCCATCTCCTCTAACCCCATCCCCCCCTCCTCCTCCTCTCCCATCTCCGTCTCCTAGCGGTGAGGAGGAGGCGGTCGATGCAAAAGGAATAGAGGAGACGCAACAGCGAGGCGACGACGGTCGAGAGCCGGTCGAACGAGGGATCGAGTCGAGAGAGCATGGACCGGGGTAGGGCGTTCGAATTTTTATGGATAAAAAATAGGTCAATAATATGATGTGGCGAGTTGAATGCTCACTTTGTTAAATATTATTTTTAATAAGTTATTTTATTAAATTAATTTTTTAAGTTGGGTAGTACGAAAAAATACTCGAAAAACTAAAGCCATTTATGAGCATGAGAGTGAGGACCATCCAAGATTTTCTCAGAGAGAGAGAGAGAGAGATTAAATTTGGACCATTTCATGTTTCTTTTTTCTTTTAGAAAAATAATCTCTTTCTGATACAAGATGGTCCTTCTAATTCTTACAAGCCCCCCCTGCATGGTCCTCCTGCTCTCATTGAAAATTGCAACTCTGCTAGTGCACTCGCTCCTCTTTCTATTTGTATTTTTGCTAAACAAACTTTATTTATTTATTGCTACGAGTAATCAGATGTTCGTTTATAAAAGACAGTCATTGGATTTGATTTGTTCCTGTCCTCCTGCTGGGGAGGGGAATGAGCAGCATCATCCAGCAGGTCTTCTGCTACCAGCCTACCAGCAGCAAATAACGACGCTTAACACTAGGAGGGTATAGGGCTGGCTCATTTCACTTTGATCGTATATTATAGTATGGTTGAAGGAAAGCATGTGGATTGAAAGATAACAGATTTTACGAGGTATATCACAAAACTCACAATCACTTCATAGATATTAGCACAGTTTATTTTATCTTAATCACAATAATTGATAAGGAGTCTGGGGTTTTTAATTTTTAAAAGTACATTAAAGTTAAAAAAAGAGAGGTCTTAGTTCAAGATCAAAAATTTTGATATTAAAAATATAATCAAGGTATCTAGATGGATTGTTTCAGTAACTTTTTCTTGACAAGCTTAACATGCGTATAAAACATGATGCACGTTTCATAAAAAGTTAAATCAGTACTTGTGGTAGCATTAACAAGTGGAACCCATCACTCATGCATATATAATTAATTAATTCGTGAAGGCCATGTGGCTAAACAAGGATATAATAGCTCACCTACAACCAGCTCTGTAGCTCAATAATGATGGTCAAGGAGAAGAATGAAGCCTATTAAGAGCTAAGGAAGGTTGAGTCAATGAACATAATTATGGAGGCCACCATCGTGATGGTCTCTTCTTTCTATAATATACCCAACAGCTTGGCTTTTCTGATGATCTTGTGATGAGTAATAGCTCTTCTTTTACCTCTATATATAACAATATGTACATGTAATATTCCTCAAAAGGATCACTAAAAAACTTTCTTCTATATATAATACAAACGTGATGTAACAGTCGATGTTTCATCCTTCGGTCGATATTAACTATTGAACTTGTGTGAAATGTTGTAGATGTTCGACGTTGATACATTTTAACCAAATCGAGAAAGGCATGTTGAAAACTAAACTTGAAGTTTATATTTCTAATTTTTATATTATCTAGTTCTTAGTTTATGGTTCATATTTATTGGTTGATTTGGTTTATAATTATTTAAAAATGTATGGTTCATAATATTTCAATACTTGTAAATTTAGTGTTTAATTTAGCACTTTATTCTATTATAAATAGGTGATGTAAGTGTCAAGGTTATTTATTCCCATTTAATACAAGTGCTTCTATTTGAAGAAAGTTCTTCCTATTTTTCTCCTCTTTCATACCTTCTAGTTCCAGGAGCATTGTGTGAGAGCCCTATATTCCAACATCGAAGCCATGACCGTTGATCAATTAAATGGGTCTTTAAGGGCCTATGAAGAAAGGATGACTCGAGGCAAGCAACAACAGCCTGAGCAAGTACTCCAAGCCAAGATGACCTTGAAGTCCAGAGGAGGTGGATTGAACAGAGGTCGTGGTCGAGTACAAGGCAGAAGTAGAGGTAGCGGTCCAGGAAGAACAAATTATGAGCACACACAAAACCATCAAAGAAATCAATTTCTCACAACAAGATCTTCAAGAGGACGAGGAAGAGGTAATTACTTGAGATATCCTAATCAAGTAAATAAATCTGATATTCAGTGTTATTCCTGTTATAAGTTTGGACACTATTCTTGGGAGTGTCGGTCTAACAAAATATATGAAGAAGCAAAACTTATTGAATACAAAGAAGAAGAAACATAACACTCTTTACTCCTCGCATTGAAGGATGGTGCGGTGAACGTGGACAAGTCAAGCGTATGGTATCTTGACAACGGAGCAAGCAACCACATGTCAGGTGACAGAAATAAATTCTACAAACTCAATACCAACAAGAAGGGATTTGTAAGCTTTGGCGATGACACAAAGGTAGAAATTGAAGGTAATGGCGAAATTTTAATTCAAGCAAAAGATGAAAGTCATATAATTATTCAGGATGTTTATTATATTCCAAAGCTCACTAGTAATATCCTAAGTGTTGGACAACTTTTGGAAAGAGGACACAAAATTTATATGGAAGATAATATATTATGGCTTAGAGATAAGCAATCTAATCTCCTTGCAAAAGTCACAATGTCACAAAATCGTATGTTTATGTTAAATCTAGAAAACTATGATGCAATTTGCTTAAAGACATGCTTTGAAGATACATCATGGATTTGGCACATGCGGCTTGGTCACTTAAATTTTAGAAGCCTCAGCTCTTTAGCAGAAAAGAAGATCGTGAAAGGGATTCCGAAATTTCATCATCTTGATCAGTTATGTGAAGGATGTTTACTTGGCAAACATTCAAGAAAAAGTTTTCCAAAGCATTCTGAATCAAGAGCTGAGAAGCCACTTCAACTAATTCATGCTGATATTTGTGGTCCAATCAAACCACAATCTTTTGGTGAAAATTCTTACTTCATCTTTTTCATTGATGATTATAGTAGAAAGACTTGGGTTTATTTTCTGAAGCATAAGTTAGAAGCTTTTATTTCATTCAAAAAATTTAAAGCTTTTGTTGAGAAGGAAACTGGTTGTAAAATTCAAGCCTTAAGAACTGATAGAGGTGGTGAATTTAATTCTAATGAATTTAAGAGTTTTTGTGAATTGCATGGTATTCATCGTCCCTTGACAGTTCCAAGAACACCCTAACAGAATGGTGTTGCTGAGCGAAAGAACAGAACAATTCTCAATATGGCTCGAAGCATGCTGAAGTCAAAAGATATGCCGAAGGAATTTTGGGCTGAAGTAGTGGCATGTGCAGTTTATCTCTCGAATCGAAGTCCGACCAAGAGTTTGAAGAATGAAACTCCTCAAGAAGCATGAAGTGGACGGAAACCAAGTGTGGCGCACTTAAAAGTGTTCGAATCCATCGCTTATGCACAGGTACCTGAACAAGATAGATCTAAGCTTGATGACCAGAGTCAAAAGCTTATTTTTATCGGGTATGATGAAAACTCAAAAGGCTATAAATTATTTAACCCAGAAAAAAGAAAAGTTGTGATTAGTAGAGATGTGGAATTTGATGAGAATATGTCATGGGATTGGAATGAAAAATAAGAAGATTTGTATAATTTTCTACCATATTTTGAAGAGGAAGAAAATCATAATCAAGAAGCTACTCTACCAGCATCACCAATACATTCCACATATTCCACATACTCATCCTCACCATCATCATCTTCAGAAAGGCAAATCAAAACAAGATCCCTTGCAGATATTTACAATGAAACCGAAAGGTTAGATGATTTTAGTTTATTTTGTTTACTTACTGACTGTGAACCTATGAATTTTGAAGAAGCAAAAAAGGAGGATAAATGGGTTCAATCTATGAATGAAGAAATTCAGGCAATAGAGAAGAATGAGACCTAAGAGTTAGCAAATCTTCCAAGTGGTCATAAACCGATTGGAGTCAAATGGGTGTACAAAGTAAAGAGAGATTCAAATGGAAAGGTGACAAGATACAAAGCAAGACTTGTAGCCAAAGGTTACAAACAACAACAAGATATTGACTATGAAGAGGTATTTGCTCCAGTTGCTCGTATGGAAACTATTCGTTTATTAATATCATTTGCTGCGCAAAATCATTGGAAGATTCATCAATTGGATGTGAAATCTGCTTTCCTAAATGGCTATCTTGAAGAAGACATTTATGTTCAACAACCACTGGGGTATGTTGCTCTAGGACAAGAGAATAAAATTTTGAAGTTGAAGAAAGCACTATATGGGCTCAAACAAGCACCAAGAGTATGGAATAATCGACTTGACAAATATCTACATGAAAATAATTTTTATAGATGTCAACATGAATATGCTCTGTATAAAAAAGAAGAAAAAGAGAATATTTTATTTCTTTGTGTATATGTGGATGATCTTATTTTCACAAGAAATAATCCCAAGATGTTTGAAGATTTTAAGAAGGTAATGACCCGCAAATTTGAGATGACAGACATAGGGCTTATGACATATTATTTAGGAATACAAGTTGTGTAAATGGAAGACTCTATTTTCCTTTCACAGGAAAGATATGCAAGGGAGGTACTCAGAAAGTTCAACGTGCTAGATTGCAATTCCATCAGCACTCCTATGGAATGTGGAGCAAAATTATCCAAACATATGGATGATGAAGAGAAGGTTGATTCAACCATATTTAAGAGCATTGTTGGAAGTCTAAGGTATTTAACTATCACAAGACCCGAGATTTTGTTTGCGGTGGGGATTGTGAGTCGTTTTATGGAGACTCCAAACAAAACACACTTCATGACAACCAAGAGAATTCTGCGATATATTAAAGGTACTATTGACTATGGAATTTTTTATACTTCCTCTAATGATGTCAAACTTATGGGGTATTGTGATAGTGATTTTGCTGGAGATATTGATGATAAAAAAAGCACAACTGGCTTTGTTTTTTTCATGGGCAACAATGCTATTACATGGTGTTCGAAGAAACAACCTATCGTTACATTATCTACTTGTGAGTCTGAATATGTTGCAGCTACTTCATGTACATGCCATGCTATTTGGTTGAGAAGGCTGCTAAAGGAACTTTCCCTCAAACAAGGAACTGCTACAGAAATTATGATTGATAATAAGTCAGCACAAGCATTAGCAAAAAATCCAGTCTTTCATGATCGAAGCAAACATATTGATACAATGTATCATTTTATCCGAGAACATGTTGCAAATAAAGAGATTGAGCTAAAGCATATTAATACTATTGAACAAGTCGTAGATATCTTTACAAAGCCTCTCAAGATCGATAGTTTTAAAAAGCTCAGACTAAAGCTCGGAGTTCAAAGTATTTCAAGTTTAAGGGGAAGTGTTGAAAACTAAACTTGAAATTTATATTTCTAATTTTTATATTATCTAGTTCTTAGTTTATGGTTCATATTTATTGGTTGATTTGGTTTATAATTATTTAAAAATGTATGGTTCATAATATTTCAATACTTGTAAATTTAGTGCTTAATTTAGCACTTTATTCTATTATAAATAGGTGATGTAAGTGTCAAGGTTATTTATTCTCATTTAATACAAGTGCTTCTATTTGAAGAAAGTTCTTCCTATTTTTCTCCTCTTTCATACCTTCTAGTTCCAGGAGCATTGTGTGAGAGCCCTATATTCCAACAAGGCATCTCAGGAACCCAAGGATCCGTCCACATATCGGCTGTAGGATGTGAGCTGATTGAGAGGAAGAAGTTGGTTTGTATAGCTGCCAGGCTGTTTCGAGTTTGGTTAAAGGCCGGGGAAGCTGTTCTAATTGATGAAGACCATGGATATATATCTCCATATTATGCCACAATGCAACCCAGTGTGATGATTCTTTGTTGAGCAAGGGGCATTGATGCAGTATATGTATTATATCATCCACTTTGCTTCCACAGAATAGCATGTTGAGGTTTTAATTTGACTAAAGGTATAGATGCGAGTGATAGTTGGTAAGCGATTCCAGAATATTTTCCATAGGAAGGTTTGTATTCTTGGAATCATGTGAAGTTTCCATGGAACTCTGGAGGTCTGAGTTGCTTGTCTCCGGAGCAGATCGGTCTTGTATCCAGACCCTTTCATCTTCATGCACATTTTTGGGAATATATATAGAGGAGATACAACTGGCTAATTCGGGGCCGAAAAGGAGATGTAACAGTTGCTGTTTTCATCCTTCGGTCGATATTAACTACTGGACTTGTGTGAAATGTTCGACGTTGATAAATGTCAGCCAATCTGAGAAAGGCATCTCAGGAACCCAGGTATCCCTCCACATATCGGCTGTAGGATATGAGCTTAGTGAGAGTCCATGGATACATATCTCCATATTTGGTATGCCATAATGCAACCCAGACTACTGATACTTCGTTGAGCAAGGGAAGATTTCTTTTGGCATTAATTGACCGCTTGAAAATCCTGAGATCTTTTAGACCGAGTTTAGTTTTTTTTTTTTTGGCTCTTTTGAGATGTTTCCAGCTGATAAGTGGAGGACCTTTTTTGCCTGGTTTAGAGAAGTGTATAAGCCTGTTTACAATGTTGTCGTTGATTCCTGTCGTGGCGAGGCTGGGAATAGGGATTGAGTTGATGATAGAATTGAGTTGAACGGCTTTGCATGCTTGAGAAGTATATGATTGCCCACAACATCTGAAGTGAAGCGAGGCATTGTCGACTATTTCTTGCTGCCGATGGATTGATACCGAGGTTGGAGATATGTATGCACCCAAATATATTGCAAACATCTTGTTTTAGCGAAGCCGCAAACCTTTCTGGAAAGAAAATCTCTGAATTTGTAGATTAATTTGGTAGCCTTTGAGATCATAATAATGTCATCAGTGAATCCCGAAGCTCGCGAGGTTTTAATTTGCCCTTGCTTATTTCTGCTTGTAGTACAAAAGAGAAAAGTTGTTGAAATACAATGAATAATGAAGGGGAGGGAGGATCACACGCTGTTTGATTCATTCAGCTTGAGGAGGAAGGAAGGTGATTTGCTGTTTGAACGGGCGATTGAATGCACAATTTCACACAATGTTATAATGTTATCGTGCATAGATCTTCTAGGGATAAAAATCGTCGATTTTAATCCGAGGAAGAAGTGGTTACACCCTATTCGCAACATTATTGGTAGTCGAGATGACTCAATTTTATTGGTCGGAAGTCCTGGATCTGCTGCAAATTGGCCTTTTTTAGGAACAAAGACTATGTGAGTTTCTCCCCAGGATGCTGATAGGCTGGACGTGGAGAAAAATTCCTGAGTAGCTGAGAACATTGAGGGTTCAATAACATTCAGGTCGATGTAAAATTCAAGGGTGAAACGATCCGGCCCTAGGCTTTTACCTCGACCAAGAGAATTGACTGCATACATAATTCCTCTTGTGTGATGGGAAGAGCAGGAGCTGCTGCTGCTGCTATTTGGCTGCAAGATACTCCAATCCAGGTTTACAAGGTGCGGACATGGAAGGTTGGACCAATCAGCAAAAGCTTGGATGGTTTCGGCCGAATCCTCCTCGAGAGGGTGGAATTATTAACCATCAACTTTGATATGTGATTTCGGCCAGCAATGCTCGTAGACAAATATCGTGGAACTTCCTGATGACGAGAGGATGCAATATCAAGGAGTAACGGTGCATGGTCAGATGCCAATCCCTGCAGATGGAATACCTAAATATCAAGTGTGATCGACGTATGCTCAATCTACGAGACAAAGGATTTTGGTCAACTGTTTGCCCAGGTAAAACGATTACTATGAAACTCCATATCGAGTATGATAAAGATTCTCCAAGCCATTGGAGGAGTTTTTTTGTCTGGTACCATAATCTTCCACCTTTTTTTTTATCTACCTGAGACTTTTTATGCGATTAAAATCCCTTATGATAAGCTATGGTCGGTTGGAGAAATCAAGTGCTTGGAGTAGTGTGCTGTAGATTGATAGAGACGTGCTCGAAAAGATTATTCAAGATGGCATGCCTGCGCTTGGACAACTAGGTGGAGGGATTGAGAATATGCGAAGAGGGTTCGACAGAACGCAAGCAAAATGTCAGCTACCGGTTGAAACAAAGCTTCTCCCTAAACGAATCCATATCCTCTGCTTCCACGGCAACAGAATGTTGATGAGGAAGCAGACGCGAGCGAAATGTTTATAGTGTCTCCTCTGCTGTTACTTTCCTACCTCCAACCTAACTATTAGCATCGAACATACACAGCGGAAACATAACACATAATAACAAATCATTCAGAGGAAAAGATTCAAAACCATCAGACTAAATCTTTAGTGCTAAATAATTTTTTGACAGGTACTAATGCTCGACTACAAATTCACTATTGATCCAACAAGACCAATCGTAAAAGGTTCTTTCCACAAAAATTCAGTAACAAGGCACTCTTCCAGAGAGAGAAACTACCAAACAAAAAAAACTGGCCGAAGTTAAGGCAAAATCGAGTCTTATAATGGTGAGACAGGATTTATGGCAGGAATTCTAATTATTTGAAGCATTTAGCATCTAGCAAAGCCTCGCCTTCAAAAGGCTCCTGGTCCTCAATCATGGCATTCACCCTCTCCTTCTGTGCTTCATCAGAAATGTCAACCTTGGTCCAGTCATACAGCTCCATATCATATACCTCGTCCATCACAAACTTGGGGATCTCCGTTCCACGGAAAAGCCACAATCCCTTCACCTTGAATGGTGGGTCGGACCCAATAACAAGCATCTTTCCAAATGCATATTTGCGTGTGAGGTCCATGCGCTGCAGGAAACCACCGACCTTGTTCATCGTCACAAACGATACAGTGTTCTCATCATTGTACTTGTAGTCGCAGAACCACAGCGAGTAACCCTCAGGATCATACATGTCCCAGAAACCTGCAGCCATACTCCACAGTATCAGGAATTAGAATACAACCCATTGCATCGAAAAATCAGTTTTGGACATTGAATGTGATGCACATGATGAGAACGTGGGGTAGTTGATGTGTCTCATTATTGGTTGATCTGATGTCAAAGAAAAGGACTTGAGCCAACCAAACAGAAACAATAGACGCAGCAGGCAGAAGATAGGAAGGGATGGCGAAGTGAAAAATTACAATATTTGGATTTGTGGTATATCCTGCATAGCTAGAACATCAAGAACAATGCTTCGAGCAAAACTTCCATGAGAAGCATGAGATAAAATATCATTTCTTTATTCTGTCGAATAACTTCCATAGATGGATCAATCTGATATTTAACTGATGAAAAATTGACAGGAAGTTACTGTAAAATCCTTCCAAATTCCACTCTCAGTTTCAAGAGACAAGATCATTAATGACCCGCTTTTATGCTGTTGATTCTATTTAACAATATATGTTCCGAGAAATCAAGATGGCAAATATTACATAGACTAAAGATTTCCACTAGCAGCTCCACACCAATCTTTCACGTGCATCATAATACAAAAAATCAAAAGATTAAACATGCCTAAGATATGAAAACAAATTAAGAATAATTGCAATTTGAAAAAAGAAAAATTTCACGAGAGAGATTCATACAATTTCAAAACATATGAAGGAATCTTAAATGCAATTAAACAATAGTATAGACGATCTAATCACAATGATCCCCATCATAAAAATATATATGTCAATTTTTTTTGGAATTTTAATTATTTTCTAAAATGAATCAAAGTGAAAATACCTAATCCAATTGCTAGGACGAATGTCTAGTTTCTTCCATTTTGCCATGCCAATGGAAATTGTAATTCACAAACTGTGGGCAACGAACTTAGGTGGAAAAAGGATTTAAGGAGGTAGAACTAACACTAAAATTCTGAAATGTAAATTTTAGCAAACCTAAGAGAAAATAGCCAGATGTCAGGTTATATGGATGCTTATAACCTCTACGTCTGTTTTGATGAACAAATTCAACAGGATTCCAATTAATCCACTAATTACAGAAAATTCAATAAACTTCAAAAGTAGGACAAAATACCTTTGATGGCAACTTCACGAAAGTTGGTTTTTGTATTAGAATATAGCCTCTTCCACTCATCCAATATCATCTTACTAGGTGGTAGTAGGTCTAGAGGATTTTTAACCTTTGGCTTGGGAGCCTCCTCTTCCTCTTCAGGGACCTCTTGTACCTTAGGTTTTGCAGGCTCCTTCTTTGGTTCTTTCTTAACTTCCTTTGGCTTAGCCTCTTTAACCTGAGCAGGTTTCTTTGTCGATACAACAGGTGGAATTGACTCTGCTTGCTTAACCTCACCTATCACCTTTCGGAATGCTGGTTGATTAACCATAGTCCAAAAGTACCTTTCCACATGAGGAAACTCTGAGGTGAAACTCTTAAGTAGGATCCGACTGAATCCAAGATACAGGTTGCAGGTCATGATAATATCAGCCAAGGTAACAGAATGACCAACAAGGAATGTGTTTGATGCAAGATGGATGCTCAAAGCACCAAGTGCTCTCTTCAAATTTGATATTGCTGCTTCTTCAGCCTAAACAAATACCACTATCAGTGAAAAGTGCAAATTACACCTGTTACAATCACAATGCAATTATTATACTTACAACAGCAAGATATGGCATAAACCCAAGTCGAGGATAAAGCCATTGGGAGATACGTGCATCGATTTCCATTGATGCAAAGTCAATCCACTGCTCAATGTGGGCCTGTAAACATGGGATAACAATCAGTTAAACAAACATAAGAGTCTAAACTAATTATAGGGCAGCCAATAACTTACATATTCAATCAGTGAACAGCCATAAAGAGGATTATCAGCCTTCAAGCGTGTAACTAAGGAAATAAAAAGGTTAAAAAAAGCTTATTATTACAATAGATATATAAGAATGGACAAAGAAATTAAAAAAAAAGCCTAATTATTACAATAGATATATTAGGAATGGACAAAGAAAATATCCAAAGATTAAAAGTCATCAAATTAAAACTAACAAATAAAAGGCTCTTTCACATTTCATACCATAACGAGCTATAGCATTGCTCTCAAAAATGGGACCATCAGGTGTCTCCAATACCGGTACCTAAAAATAGTAAATTCCTTAAATTTCACCAAGAAATATACAACTTAAACATAAGATTATACTAAGATATGTAATAGATAAATTTGTGTGTACAAACATAGTCAACCTTTCCAATGGGGTTCATCTTAAGAAATTCTGGAGATTTATTTGTGACACCCATTTGAAAGTTCTTGGCCAACTCAACTTGGACCCCACTGTACTCTGCAGCAATGAGTGCCTTGAATGCATTCTTGTTCCCATCACTAGCGTGCAAAACCTAACGAAAAATTCAAGGAAATCATGAAGCTAGAAACAAAATGAACCTTCTTTGATCAAACAAGAAAAATTATAACTGTATTTCATAATAACAATTGTTAGATAGGGTAACTTGGGAAAGAGAAATTTACAGACATGAAGGAAGACACCAGAAGATGACAACAGAACTAATTAAACAATATCTAAAGATTCAATGATTTATCAAACAGTATACGCTGAATCGGCTCATAGTAAATGTGTATACAATAATGTGTATCAATGTTAGATCCAGCGCACAAACTAGCAGCAAAAAAACAATCAAGGAAATCGGATGGATGTTGAGACATCTTCTTGCTCTGCACAGACCTCTTTGTTTACTTCTTCCTCTGCTCAATACCTAGAGGCTGACTTAATGCCAAAATCATCATCTTAAATTCTTTTCTATTATGTTCACCAATTACTTGTGTTGGCAATGGGCAAATACAACAAAATGTTTACTGGTACAAAAATTATTCAGAAACCTTTTTTCATGGTTCCTTCCACCTCGCAATACGGAGGCCACTTCCACCAAGTTGCATTAATTTCCTCACATGAGCCATCAAAGGCACAAACAAACCTAGAATAGTAATAGCCTCCAACTGGCTACACAAGGGCAGGCACTCAGTAGCACTTGTTTCCTAGATCAATTACAACCGAACGAACAAGGAAGCAGCGCGAGCAAATCAACTATTTGAACAACAGATACATCAACAACTGCTGCAGTAATTCGACTACTGCTAAGACAAAATGCATGCATAAGACGATTGCCGCTGTATCATAAAGGTTTTCAAATTTTGGATAAAAACCGGAGCGTATAGCCTTACAGCTCCTGAGAGGCATTTAAAGATTTTTTATAGAATCTATCTCCGACTACAGAACCCTCGTCCACCTACTTGAAGAACATGATAGAGAAGACCATACCAAAAACATCTACCTAATCAAGTATCCCAATCGAGAGACAGATGAGTAAATGAGAACTTGAAAAAAACATACGAAAGTGTTCTGAAACGAACCAGTTTCACATGGCAATAAAATCATTCTTCTGCAGAAAAATCACAAGGAGAAACCCCAAAACCCAAACCTTCGCACAAAGCCAACTAATTAACCACCCCCACCCCCCACCAAAAAAAAGGGCAACAATTACGAGAACTCACCAGCGCCATCGAATCTGCTATCCGCAACCGCTTCGTTCCCAGATCTAGTCGCCCAAGCAAATCACAATAAAGAAGGAAGAAAACCAAGTCAAAAAACAAAGAATGGATCTACAAAATTCCTTAAAAAACAGGATGAATTTTAGCGAAGAACTACTCCGAAGGAAAGGCGGCAGGGACGACGGCGCCGGAGACGGACGAGACGCGAGACACGGCAGCTTAAAGTTTTTTGCTTCACTCCCTCGGCTTTTATGGAGTGGCCGCCGCCCTCACTAGGGCTAGATAAGTAAGCTTAATGGGTCGGATGTTGTAAAAGCGGATGCGGGTTCTTCCTCGGCCTCCTGATGAACCCGATTCAACTTGGACAGTTAACGGGTCGGGTTTGATCAGGTCGGATGCAGAGTTGAGACGGGGCTCAATTTTGTCATTCTCCCACATACGAGAGAATAAAATTAGAACTTTTCCTGAACGAAAATAAATATAACGTGGACGGAGAATAAAATTAGAACTTTTCCTGAACGAAAATAAATATAACGTGGATCGGTAGTGATATTAGAGGCATTTAGCATGAGCTAACAATCACGGAAGTTTTTAATTCAGATTATGCAGTGATTCTTTTTCCCTTTTTACGGCATTTTTTTTAAAATTTTACTAAGAGTTAAGAGCTAAATATAGAGTAATATTATTAGGAATATGATTTTAATTAAATTAAAATTTAATTAAAATACTTATTGATAGTCATTATATTAAAAAAATAAAAAATGTTAATTGCTAAATTGTATATCTTATATTCATATTTTTTTAAATAAAATGAATTAATATTATCTTATGAGAACGAATGAATTAAGAAAGAACATATCATTATATAAATTAATATATCATATTAGTACTCTGAGCTAAATATAGAATAATAAACTTTCTTATTTTATCTATATCCAACATAATAAAGAATATTATTTTGATGTGTCGAAGAATAACTATTTCATTCTTGACTTGTTGTTTAAGTAGTCTACAGTTTTCTCTTCTTCCAAATGTGATACACAAGCTCTGTCATCATCACCTGCATAAGTTGTCCTTTTAATATCCTCATTTTAGTTATTCTAGCAGTTGCATTAATTGTGATTTCCTATGTAGTTTATATTAATATTTTTTCATTCTATTTCAATAAATCACTCCATATAGTCTTATTATATCTACATTCATTCAGCAAATGCTCCAAGGTTTCCATTGCAACTAAATATAGTTGACATCTCCCTTTTATCTATATGTCATGCTTGAGTAATTTATCTGCAGTCATAAATTTTTGTTGCAAAGCAAACCGCAGAATAAAAGCAGCTCTAGGCCAAGTAGTAGAATCACAAACCAAACTCCTCTAAGCCTTCTTTGGTAATGTGCTCACTAGTATTGTGTAAATTGTGCGGATGGTGATTTGAGATATTTTATAGTAGATAATTTAGTCCACATAGTATTCATGAAGCTATGAAATTAAGTCTGAAATATTAACAACTGCCTACTGAGGGCTCAATCTGTAATAATTTATAATTGAGCTTTAAAAATAACTCACAATTAAGGAAGATTTTTCTCTCAATAATTTAAATCACCGTCGATGTTAAGCAGATTGCCTAAAAATATATATCAAAGTAAGTCTCTCACGAAGATTTTACTTCTACCCCTTTCTTTTTTGTAACAACAAGCATTTTGATTTCTCCTTTAATATATTAGTACTTTGTCTTAAGGAAGAGAGGTGTAGTATCTTAGTAGAAAAATTTAGAATTGAAGGAATATAGCTTTAGAGTTGAGGTTTTTAGAAGTTTGAAAGGGTATTGAATGGTAATGGTATAATAAGTTTTCAAATTTGTTAACATGGTTCAAATTATGGTAGATGGACTTTAAAGTGAAGATTCAATATTTCCAGGTGAGAGAGTTTAGGTTGAGGAGGAAGAAGAAAAGAATAATGAAAGTGATGGTTTAAAATGAAGAAAGGTAAAAATCAACATTATATTGGAGTCCAACTTACCATAAAAATGGAGGTTGATAGTTAGAGTCATAATTAATTAACTATAAATCAAGGATAAGAAGAAGGAAGTAGGGTGGTATTAGGTACATATTTTGCTATCAGTAGAGGTAAGGATCAAGGAGAAAGGTGAATAGGTTTCCAGTTAGAATCAATTTTCAACAAACTGAACTTTCAGGTTCAGTGAATTTTGGGAGGTCATAGCTTCTTCAAAAATGATCATATTGAGTTGATATTTTGAGGGTAGGTTTTTGTATCAGTTATGAGGTATCTACCAAGTTTCAGGGGAATTGGTCATTCATAGAGTTCAGAATAATCTAATTATTGAACCTGTGGTCCCAAAGTTCAATTCTGTTTAGAATGGTGATACTCTGCAGTAACTTTGGTGTTAGTCTATCTTCTTGTTGCATACGGAAGTTATGATAGTGCTAGGGCAGTCATAAGTTATGGAGTACTTGGATATTTCTTTCGAAGCACATCCAAGGTGAAGATATTTTGTTTAGTTTGTAGTTTCAAAGTATGTATGATTGTATAATAGGTAGCTGAGATTTTATGCTATGGGTAGTATCACTAGGTGAGGAATACAGTAGGAGTATTTAGTGAAAGATAGGGGTTGTTAATCTGATACTCTTTTAGTTATACTTGTAGAAATCAGAAATAGAACTCAAGGTTAGTTCATTTCTGATATTTTAGTTTGGCACAATAGGCTTCTTGGTCTAGGGTTTGGCAAAAGGATTCCAAAAAGTAGCCTTGATTACACACATATTTGTAATAAGGAGATGGACTAAAAACTTCATGGTAAAGACAATATTGCAAAATACTGAACACAGAGTATCAAGACGTTTGTTGAGTTCAGTTTCAACTATTTTTCCTAATGTTCATTAACTCGAGTGATCATTCTGCATTAAAACCTTTTTAGAGGAACAATAAGAATGTCACGCCCCAAATCCACCTTTGGGCACGCAACAACAATCGTATAAGCTGCACTTCTCCACCACAACTTATACAAGACTAAATGTATCACAAAGCATCACAATTATTTTAATTAAACATAGCAGAAGCATAATTAAATTACATTTAATACCAATACTACAAATCAAATCTCTATCTAGATTTCTAAAGTAAACTATATTTCATCGTAACTAGGTTCTCCCTTGCTCCCCGTACAATGGTCAACCTGTAACTGCGTAATAGGAGAAAAATATGCATATCTGAGTCGCAAAACTCAGTTAGTCTACAGAGAGAGCACCCTAAAAATGGGCATAAGGTATTGTACAAATCAACAAGAAGAAATATCCACTAAGTCACATATCAAAATAACATGCTCAATTGTATATGTGAGATTTATATTTTTGCATTAAGGATAACTATGTAATAGATGATAATTTTGATGGGTTTTATGGAAGAAAAATAATATGAAGGACTTATTTGTAAAATTATATGAATTTTTGAAGTATAAAATTTTAATGTGAAAATTATACCATCAGATAGGATTTTTGATAAGGAATCCAACGGTTTAGACAGATTGTAATTTGGACGTCGTTTGATTGGTCAAATCAATGAATCAAGGATTGATCTAAATGGACGGTCTAGATTTGATCTAAAATTTAAGATTTAATTAATTAATTTATAAAAATCGTTATTTTCTTCCCACTACCCGCTCGAGAGTCTCTTCTCCCTCTTCCTTCGCACGGCAGCTTCGTCTCCGCACCTTATCAACGACGCTCCGGCCAACTCTGGTGGAGTTTTTGTGCGAAATTTTAGATACGACATTAGGTGAGCTAAGAGAACACATTATAATAATAAATTTTAAGTTTTGGTTGAGATTTGAGGAGAAACAGAGGAGAGAAGTGGCGGGGGCGAAAGTTCATTGTCGGAGCAAGCTCCGGCGATTACTGGCCATTTCAGCCACGAAACTTTACAAACTTAGTATCTATAGCTTCTCCTTGACGAAAGCTATCCATTGGTACCAAAATTGAGGGTTATTGGCTGCCGGTTGGTCGCCGGCGAGCTAAAAACCCTAACTTAGAGATTTTGCCCAAATTGATTTAACCCGTGAAATTAATCGCGTATGAGCTATAAAAATTCAGGCAAATATGATTTTTGATACGCCCATATGCGTGCTGGGCCAAGCACGACACGATTGCATCTCGTGCCATGCTGGGCATGACCCGCATTACATCTATTCAAGCCCAGCACGGCACGCAACATGCTATAAGGTGTGCCGGATGAGGCCCGGCACGGCACGTGCTGGGTCGCATATCAGGCCTAATTCAACCCAATGGCCCACTGATACCAATACACTAGCAAATGTAAAAGTGTTGGCTTATATATGCTTCTTGTTTCTCATAACTGTAATGTGAGACTAAATTTTTTTTAAGAAGTTAGACTAAAAATAACTATTGACTTCTTACTAGCCACCCATCTTTTTTTTATAAAAAAAATCATCCAAGCCTACTTATTAAACTTTAAAAAATATTAATTATTTTATATTTTATTAAAATATATAAATTTTAATTTTATTAAAGTATATAATTTTAAAAAAATATATAATATTCTTTATAAAACCTCTATCCACTTCAAACTAAAAAAAATTAAACTATATAATCGATCCACTCTCATTTTATAAAAAATTTATTTCTAAAATTAGATTATCTAAAAATCTTCTCATTTTATTTTATTGAAGGTTCTACTATAAGCTAGTTAATAAAAATAAAAATCTAACTTTTAAAAGAAAAATTATCTTTTTGAACATGTCTTTGTACTTATATTTTTTTTATACTCTTTCTCCATCGAGTATATATTATAGTTATTATTACTTTAAAATATTTAAATGAAGGATGTTACGATGATATATTTAGAAAATCTTTAATCTAAGATATTATAAACACTAAGATTTATTATTTATTAACTAACTATAATATCAATATTGATTTGAATATAAATTATACAATATTATCATAATGTTCATATTTAAGTACATTATTAATATTATGTCCTAATTCCTTAACTCGTGATAAGAATTAAGAATAGAAATAAAGGAGTAATTATATGAATTTTAATTAATATTTTAATAAAAATAACCTATAAAAAAATATATTAAAATACCCTTTAGTAAAATTATAAAATTATAGTTAATAAATGTTAGTGGGGTAATTTTAATAGAATAGAAAAATTTTAATTTTAAATGTTGAACGCTTTGAGTTCTAGAGAAAAAGTTATTGTTTAAAGGAGTTTTTTAGTCCCACTTCAAGGAAGTCTTGGATAAAAATTTGTTTCATTCTCTATTTAAGAGATAGTGTTCTTTTTCTCACCTTCAATATCTAGTATGCCCATACAATGGGCTATTGTCGGGCCGTGCCAGGCATGGCACGGGGGCTCCAAAAGGTGGGCCAGCACGGCACGTTGTGTACATAGTGCTGTGCTTGGCATTGCTTGATTGGGTACGGGCCGTGCCTAGCACCGCCCGAGATGGGCCGGGCCTGTGCCGCCCGCGGGCGGCACGACCCGATAAGCATGCCTAGTGTTACAAGAGGAGTCACTTTAACAAATGAGCAGTTTCAAACACTCCTCAGAGCGATTCAGACTCAGACTACACCGGTACAAACTTCTGTTCCACCAGACAAATAGTTACAGAAAGTTTCAAAAACTGCTAGAGATATGAGACTGATAGACGCAGATACTATCCGACTAGCAGCTTAGTTATTGGAGGGCAGTTATTGGAGGGCGATGCACAGGTCTGGTGGGAATCCATCGGTGCTAGTGGAGCTTTACCTGCTACTTGGGAAGGATTTACAAATATCTTTAATAGGAAATATTATACTAGCTTTTATAAGGATCAGAAGAGAGAAGAATTCTTTGCCTTGAGACAGGATCATAGATCAGTACTAGAGTTTAATACTGAGCTACGAGCTTTATCAGTATTTGTCCAGAGTATGCTCGAGATACCGAGTATATGCGTAATAGGTTTAGAAAGGGACTGAATTTTGAGGTCCGAAGGTTGTTGGTTATTTCTACCACCGTCAGTTATCATGAGTTAGTACAGATGGCTGTGGAGATTGAGTAGTTATCCCCAACACCTTCTAAGGGTAAGGAAGTTTCTGTAGGAAAGAGAAAGTCAGGATTTTTTAGTCCTACATTCCAGAGAAAGAGTACTATAGTTAAGGGATCGCAAAGAATAGAAGAATCATCTGGTAGTGCTTCTGGATTACAGACCTACCCTCGAGCTTTACCTGTTCCAGATTCTGAGTTCCAGGTCCGACCTATGACTAGAGATACTTGCAGAAATTACGGTAAAAATCATTCTGGAATCTGCAGAGCTCCCCTGAGATGTTTATATTATCATCAGACATGACATTATCGTAGCAACTACCCAAGACTTCAACAAAGAGGTGACAGTAGAAGCATTGGGATACCAATACAGTTACCTAGTGGTAGATGATCAATCACTCAGGATAGGCAACCATCTGGGGCAGCGAGAGGTTAGAAAGTTGAGCAAGGGAGCAGTGCGCGGAGGATCACAAGGTGGTTCTAGGATTCCACCGCGGGAACAGACCAGGATTTTTGCTAGTTCTGATAAGGAGGCTGAGGCTAATCCAGACTTGATCACAGGTACTTTACAACTTTTTCAGCATTCTGTTAGAATATTTATTAATAGTGGTTCTCATAGATCCTATATTAATCCTGAGTTTGCATAGTTTAGTAATAAACTTTTAGTTCCTTTGAAACCTTAGCTTATCATATGCACCCCTCTAGGACAACAACTTCTTAGAAACATGATTTATAAGGATTGAGAGATTATGTTGGGGGATACTACATTACTAGTATATTTAATCTCCTTAGATATGATAGATCTTGACCTAATATCAGGGATTGATTGGTTAGCCCGACATAAGGCCACAGTCAGCAAAGAAGTGATATTCTCAAGGAAGGAAATATCAGAGTTATTGGAAACCGCCGAATCCTACGGACTTGTGTGATTTCGGCGCTACAAGCTTGGAAATTAATAGGAAAATGGTGTGTTGCTTATTTAACTCACATAATAGACACATCCATATCTGGAACCAAGCTAGAAGAAATACCGATGGTGCGTGTAAACCCTCATTTATATATGGTTTAATTAGGAAATTTTTTTATAAAATTTTTTAAAATTTTAAAATAAACTTTTTCTTAAGCTTAAATTGAGAAAAAGATGGTAAAAGAATCTTTAAGTGGTATAGGACCCAAATGGTAAAATTTAGCTAAATTTTATATTAAAAAGGGTATAATTGTAATTTGATAAGTGTTATAGGGACCTGGTTAGAATTTTATTAAAAATAGAGGGACTTAGTTGAGATTCAATAGAGTCGAGGGGGTGAAATGCATAATGACATTATCCACATGCTCCTCACATGACCGAACCGCACCAGCCTAACTAAGACGGTTATTTGGACCGAACCGGCCCACCCAAACCGACGCCTGCGGACATCGACCCTTGCAGCCCTAATTCTTTCCCCCAATTCGATCGCACGTGCATCGTCTCCCACATCACAGCGAGCTCGGCGAACTCATCGCCATCCACCACTTCGTCCTCAACGGCGATCTCTTCGTTCCGTCAGTCGGCGACTGCAACTCCATTTCCTCGCAGATCTGGGGGGGGGGGGGGGGGTTAATCGTCGACTCCGTCACAACATTGTTGTCCGCTTGAACCCCAGCGGCAGCTCTTCGGATCTCGCCCTCCCTTTCGCCTTCGTCCGCGAGATCAAGCCCGAGCTAGAGGTCACCGACGCCGCCGGGGTAGCTGCAAGGCATCGCTTCCTCCGAGTTCGTCGGCTTTCTTCTCTCCAACGCAGTGATGCAACGACTTCATCATCCGCGACGAGAGGGGCATCCATAGTCTCCTTCATCCACCAATGGCTCCGGGCATTTGCTCGAGAGCAGCAACCAGCATCCCTCGAGAGGCATCCCCTGACTTTGATGCCCACGGACATGATGACGACCTCCCCAATCTCCAACAACATCCTTCTCCACCTCTGTCCTTCGTGCGACACCAAGGGAGGCATCGCCGTTGATCGCCCGAACTCGCGGCAGCAACCCATCATCCTCCCTGCAGTCGTCGGTGGCAGCATCGGAGCAAGGACGTCTTCCATGAAGCTCGGCGACAACCATCGAAATCCGCTGGCATCCTACAGCATCTCCATCTGCTTCGATCCCTCTTTGCATCCTAAATGATCGAGGGGGGATTCGCCTCCCTCCTTCGAGTGAAGCCAGGGGGGGCTCCATCGCACCATTGACCAAGCTGCAGAGGGATAATTCTGCAGCGGCTTCTTCAACCTCCAGTGCTATTCTGCGTCGAGTGAAGCTCGAGAGCTCTCAATTCGTTCGACGTGAGGTGGGGTGGCGTCGGTATCATCACCTTCTTCCTCTGTTGGACAAGCTGTCGGCTGACTTTGATTCATCCCATCGGAACCTCTCCGGCGTGCCCTAATCATCCTCACCATCCCTCTTCCTCTGCTCGAATCCATTGATCAAGCTGCGGAGGGACGATTCTACCGATTATCAACTGCGCCCCTCCGCCCATTACCGTGAGGTTGAATCGCCGGAGAAAGCTAGGCATCGACCTCCTTCCGTTCGCAAATATAACCACCTCTGCTTCCTCACTAGCGGCGCCGTTACCCCCATTTGCCGCTCCCATTATCGGAGGCCTCGATACTTTGTGCCTTGGATCCAGGTTGAGGTGGCCCCTTCGATCGAGTGGGTTCCAGCATATCTCCCCCACCTTCGAGCATTAGGCCTGCAGATCCAATGAGCATCTGCTCTACCGATCCAAATGCCTCATCCAATGCCCAGACTCCACTGCGCGCGATCGATATTTGGGGTCTCATTTTGATAGTTCGCTTAGAGTGGTGCCACCAGTATTAGAGCTTCCCCAATCCATCCGATGACGTGCGAGCCTGACATTTGGTGGGGAGTAGCAAATTGCAACTTCTCATTTCCTCCAAATGATCTTGTGATTCTAGGTAGGTAAACACGTCCTCTCCCTTAGGCTTCGATTTCGATTATTCTCCTCCTCCAGTGGGATGCTAACAAACTTTAATATGGAATCTGGCTGCATTGGTTTCCTGATTCAATTTCTCCTCCTTGAATCAGACGGCAAGGAGTGTGTTTCCCCCTTCGAATCGTATAACGGAAATTCTTGCGAGCGATTGGGATGATTCCGGCCATTTCCCTCCCTGTTAGAGTGAATCCGGTGAGCGAAGGGAGAGCGACAGTGGAGGTATCGCTCTGACCTCCTTAATCCTGCATGCAGTTCTAATGAGGCATGATTAGTGGTTAAGTATGATTAGTGAATAATTTGAGTCAAGTTAATTAATTAACTTAATCAACATGGGTTAATAATTTGGATTGGGTTCAAACATAGATCTTGATACGATGATTTAATTAGGTTGGATTAAATGGATGAATTTAATTAGAGCTTTATACTTGATGGCAATTAATTAAATTGTGTTATAAAATTTAGTTGCATTTGATTAATTTAGTTAGAAACTCGATTTCATTAATGTTATATAGTAAAAAGGAGTTTAGCAAGTTGATTGGATTTAAATAATTAAAATATACGTAGTCAGATCATGATGTTAGAATTAGGGCTTTCATGTTTGGAGATGGGTTAGAGGTTTGGATTGGACCTTAATTGAATTGGGTAAATTAGATTAGGTCGATTATATGAATTGGGTTGGATATCTAATTTGAATAGGGCTAAATTAAATTAATTTGATAACTTTTAGACTCTCAATTTATCAAATTTCTACCATAATAATAATAATATTAGAAAATTTTATTCTAAATAAATTTTATTATTTAGGAATATTATTTTTACACGTGAGCTACTTTATGGTTGATACCTTTGAACTTCAATTGGACTGGTTCTGAAGCTCAGACTTCGATCAGGTGTGTTGGTTCATCGTAATTAGGATTTATTCAAGCTAGGAAAATTCCTGCTGAGGTTTTTCTTAAGTAAGTCTTGGATGCTTTGAATAAAATAAAATATGATGCATGTTAGATACTATATGATTATGCATGCTAGCATGATTTATTTTATTTAGCATGATTGACACGCCATGCATACGATGTTAGTTTTGGATATGATTTACTACTTTCCCGCATGTTATATTATATTTCTATTTTATGTGTGACACATTTACCATGCGGATGAATATAAGAATAATAAGTTAAATATCAAACAAATAAATATAGGAGGTAGTATCAATAATCAACACTTGACACTCTAGTATAACGACATGAAATACATGATACTAGTATCTCCTAGGGACATCACTAAATTACAAATTTCAGGGTGTTAACAACGCACCCTAGATGACATGATGAACTGTTAATGTTCTAATAGTGATGTCTACTCACCAACACCACTCCCGAGGCTACAAGTAGCTTAGATACTGGGAGCTGGTTGGGAAATGGATCAGACTAACTCCAGGGTCAAGATAGACCAGAAAGCGGAGTAGGTCCATACCCGGATACTATTGCCCGTACGTGTGATGGTTGGACGTCACCGTGATAGTCCTTATATGGCTATCGGGGATGAACCTTCTAATGATTCAGCAAAAATGTGGTCGAGGTACCTCAAACCCATTGTGCGGATTGACGGTCAATTCGACGAACATCGACTGCTTTCAAGTTGTAATGGTGACTCGCTTAAGCCTTGGACAGTGGATCCGTAGACCACACGACTATCATCCTAGACGTTCTGCAGACGATCAGATGAGTAGTCCCGATCCTAGGGTTATTATGATTTCGGTTAGCCGTGACCGATGATATATTAAGTTGAGGTGACCCTGCCTACGGGCAGCATGTAGTACTACACAGAGTGTTGTTGCCCTTACGGAGACCGGGGAGGAAGTAGGGGTGCGATGTTTCGCTGGGACGGGGTGTAAGGTGCGACTGGCGAAACAATAAAGAGAGATATACGGTCACCCGTCCTCTCCGCCAACATCAGTGCAGTGGGCCTAGGTAGAGATATAGAATGACACCGCACTGATGGGCTTTTGGGAAGTCCCCGACGGGGGAATTATTCTAAGCATAGGCTGGCGGCCCGAGATATTTGATACAAAGATATAAATAATTTAGATGACATTTATTAGTGACACATGTATGAATTGCAATATAGAGGACACGTAGGAAATTACAAAGAGGTGCACTACCATATATAATTACATGTATTGTTGATGACATTTATTTACTTTATTAATCTTGTAAAGTGATAATTAATAAACAAAAAGGTATCCTAGAATCTTCCCCCTAGTATTGATTTCCTTACTACGGTTTCGAGCCGTAATTTCGCATTAGGCCGCAAGGCTGAGCACACTGCGTTCAATGTGTGTGCAGGTTTAGGGATAATCGTCGAGATCGTAGACGATGGGTATAACGTCGGAGGATTTTATTTTTATTTTTAGTTTATTAATTATCAAAAGTAGTGTTGTATTAGATCTATATCGGGATTGTACTAAAGGACTGTAAATGCAGACTTTATTGAGATTGTTATTATATTTTAGGGCCTTCTGATATAGTGTGAATATATCATATGCCTTGTATGGGTTTTCGGATCCATACGGCGGTTGCCACGTGCCCGACTTGTGGGTCGGGGCGTGACAGTGCGTGAATTCCCCGATGTATTTTCAGAAGAATTACCAGGTGTACCACCTGATAGGGAGGTGGATTTCTTTATTGAATTGCAACCAGACACTCACCCTATCACGATTCAATCATATAGAATGACACCTGCAGAACTCAATGAATTAAAGGTTCAATTACAAGAATTACTAGATAAAGGATTTATCACACCAAGTACCTCACCTTGGAGAGCACCGATATTTTTTATAAAGAAGAAAGATGGTACCTTAAAATTATGCATTGATTATAGACAATTGAATAAGGTGACCATCAAGAATAAATATCCATTACCAAGAATTGATGATCTCTTTGATCAGCTACAAGGAGCAAATGTATTCTCAAAGATTGACTTGAGATCATGATATCATCATTTGAGGATCAGGGAGTCAGACATACCTAAGACTGCCTTCAGAACCAGATATGGACATTATGAGTTTGTAGTAATGCCTTTTGGTTTGACAAATGCACCAGCTGCATTTATAGATTTAATGAATAGGGTATTCCATCTATATCTGGACAAGTTTGTGATTGTATATATTGACGATATTCTGATATACTCGCCTGGAGAAAAGAAACATGCTGAATATCTGAGAATAGTGTTACAGACACTGCGAGAAAAGAAACTGTATGCAAAGTTCTCCAAATACGAGTTTTGGTTGAAAGAAGTAAAATTCTTGGGATACACCGTAGAAGTAGTTTTGAAATGGGAATGACCCAAGAATGTCACCGAGATTTGGAGTTTTTTAGGTCTAGCTGAATATTATAGAAGATTTATTTAAGGATTTTCTAAAATAGCTGGACTACTCACTAGATTGATAAGAAAAGAAGTGAAATTTCATTGGGATGAAGAATGTGAAAGGAGTTTCCAGAAACTTAAGGACCGTCTTACTTCTGCTCCAGTTCTGATATTACCAAAGCCTAATGAGGTTACACGATATATAGTGATGCTTCTAGACAAAGATTGTGATGTGTACTGATGCAAGTGAGAAATGTGATTGCATATGCATCTCGTCAGTTAAGGAAGCATGAATTAAATTATCCTACTCATAATTTAGAACTGGCAGCAGTAGTTTTTGCATTAAAGATATGACGACATTATCTATATGGAGTTTGATGCCATATTTTTACCGACCATCCGAGCTTGAAATATATTATGACTCAGAAAGAGTTAAACTTGAGACAAAGAAGATGGTTGGAGTTGATAAAAGATTATGATCTAGTAATTGAATACCATCTAGGAAAAACTAATGTGGTGGCAGATGCATTGAGTAGGAAATTAGTTACGTTATCTAGTATCTCAGCCACTACATTACCTCAGCTCATGGAATTGAAATCTTTGGGAGTTCAACTAGATTATAATAAATTTAGTGAGATATTAGCTACATTTATTGTGCGACCTACACTTCACGAGGAAATTCGGGTCTTGCAGAGCTCAGATAAGGAATTGAGTAAAGTACTTTAAAAGATGCAAACAGAAGAAAATACTGAGTTTAGGATTATGGATGATGGATTACTGGTTTATCGAGAAAGAGTCTGCGTCCCGAATAAAGCTGAACTCAAGAAGGCTATTCTGGAGGAAGGTCATTACTCGGCATACGCAATACACCCGGGAAGTACAAAAATGTATCGCATAGTAAAAGAAAGTTATTGGTGGTCAGGAATTAAGAAAGATATTACAGATTATGTAGCTAATTGTCATATATGTCAACAAGTTAAAGCTGAGCACCAAAGACCCACAGGAAAGCTACAACCTTTGTCAATTCCTGAATGAAAATGGGAACATATTACAAAGGATTTTGTGATAGGATTACCTCGTACGTTAATTAATCGTAATGCAATATGGGTAATTGTGGATAGACTTACCAAGTCTGCTTATTTTCTGATAATTCACAATACTTATTCATTAGATAAATTAGCCAGAATCTATATTCAGGAGATTGTGAAACTTCATGGAGTTCCCATTACCATTGTTTCTGATAGAGATCTCAGATTTACTTTCCATTTTTGGCCAAAGATGCATGAAGCTCTGGGGACGACATTACAATTTAACACAACTTTTCATCATCAAACAGATGGCCAATCTGAGAGGACAATTCAAACTCTAGAAGATATGCTCAAGGCTTGTGTACTTGAATTTCAGGGAAGTTGGGATCAACATTTACCGTTGATTGAATTTACTTACAATAACAGTTACCAGGCCAGTATCGGAATGCCCCCATATGAGGCTTTATATGGAAGGAAATGCAGAACACCATTATGTTGGGATGAAGTTGGAGAAAGAAGAATTGAAGGGAATGAATTAATTGAAACTACGATAGAGAAGATTAAGATCATAAAAGAAAGATTGAAATTAACCCAGGATAGACAGAAAAGTTATGCAGACAATCGAAGAAGGGAATTAGAGTTACAACCGGAGGACATGGTCTACTTGAAAGTAGCTCCATGGAAAGGAATTATACGATTTAGAAACATAGGCAAGTTGAGTCCTAGATATATTAGACTGTTCAAAATCATTAACAAAATTGGTCATGTGGCTTACATATTGGAGTTACCTCAGGAGATGGCTAGGATATATGATGTATTTCATGTATCGATATTGAGGAAATATATTGTGGATCCAGAACGAGTATTACCGACTCTTCCGATAGAACTTGCGGATAACTTAAGCTATAAGATACAACCTGTGCAAATCCTAGAACGAAAGAAGAAAATCTTAAGAAATAAGAATGTATGGATGATTAAGGTTTTATGGAGAAGTGCACAGATAGAGGAAATCACTTGGGAATCGGAAGAGTATATGAAGAGAAAGTATCCTCGATTATTCCAAGTGATGACCTGAACCAAATTTTGAGGATAAAATTTCTTTAAGGGGGGTAGGATGTGAGATTTGTATTTTTGCATTAAGGATAACTATGTAATAGATGATAATTTTGATGGGTTTTATGGAAGAAAAATAATAGGTAGGACTTATTTGTAAAATTATATAGATTTTTGAAGTATGGAATTTTGATGTGAAAATTATACCATCAGATAGGATTTTTTGATAAGGAATCCAACGGCGTAGACAGATCGTAATTTGGACGTCGTTTGATTGGTCAAATCAATAAATCAATGATTGATCTAAATGGACGGTCCAGATTTGATCTAAGATTTAAGATTTAATTAATTAATTTATAAAAATCGATATTTCCCACCGCCCGCTCGAGCATCTCTTCTCCCTCTTCCTTCGCGCGGTAACTTCTTCTCCGCACCTTATCGACGACGCTCCGGCCAACTCCGGTGGAGTTTTTGTGCGAAATTTTAGATACAATATTAGGTGAGCTAGGAGAACACATTAGAACCATAAATTTCAAGTTTTAGTTGAGATTTGAGGAGAAACAGAGGAGAGAAGTGGCGGTGGTGAAAGTTCATCGCGGGAGCTTGCTCCGGCGATTGTCGGCCATTCCGGCCATGGAACTTTGCAAACTTAGTATCTATAGCTTCTCCTCGACGAGAGCTATCCATTGGTACCGGTGTTGAGGGCTATTGGAAGCCGGTTGGCCGCCAGCGAGCTAAAAACCCTAACTTAGGGATTTCGCCCAAATTAATTTAACCGGTGAAATTGATCGCGTATGAGCTATAAAAATTTAAGCAAATATGATTTTTGGAATCCTCATGAAGAGAGCTTTCGATTGGTACTAATATTGGTGTTGATCGAAGAACTTCGCCGGTGAGGGTTCCGACGAACTTTCCGACGAGTTCCCGGTGAACCTTCCGGCGAACTCGAGATAAAAATTACGGTGAATCTAGAGATCATTCTAAGAGTGTTGGTGAAGACGAATTTGGAAAATTGTTACCGGATTGAGAATTAAAATTTGTTGAAATATTCACATAAAATTTGATAAGCAAGTACGAGGATACGAACAAATTAAAACGTGCTTACGACGATAGGATCAGGTGAGTGTTTATTCTCTGGGCAGAATAGACGGGATAGTTCTCAACGTTTAATCCAGGAGAACTATATCCCCTTTGATTAGTTATACTTGATATCCTTTGACTCTCCTGCTAGTTAATTATCCTGATTAAGATTATATTTGTGAATTGTGAATAACATGTGATATTCATGCTTCTTGATATAAGCTTTCCATTGCTTTTATTTCTAAGCATGATATGATGCTTTTGTTGACCTCCAATCTAGCATATACATCTATTTAATTATTCGTGATACTATTTCACTTATGAAATGTATATGGCTAGGACGACACATTACTGGATAGTGTTTTAGGCACTTTCACTGCAGTGATATGTTATTATATTATTAGCACCCCCATGGGCCACCTATTAAGAGGGGCACGGGGAATAGTGCTCGAGGTCAGGATGGGAGACTGGGATACTCCTGACTGGTTTTTACTCTAGATTAGCTTTGGATACTAGATAGCGAAGTCCAGTGGGCAACCTAGGGGGAAAGGGGGCTTTGTTTATCTATTCTTGCACTTCTACTACGATCTGGGTACCTTATGATTTATGATTCCTCCCCCTGAGGTGACCATTGTCTGCAGCAACTGTATTTGATTATGCCAGCCTCGGATATAATCTTGTGTGATTCTTGATTACTCTTTTTGATTGACTATTGTACACGAATAATCATATGATTATATTCTTGAGACTTTATTATTTTATGTTCTCAGTTTTACATTATTTTCTATCTAACTCATTGGGTACGACGTTACTCACCCCGTAGGGGAACTCATTTTTATTTTTCGGGATTATAGCAGGAGAGATACTGATAGATATCGCGGTGTATAGCTAGACACCTGATTTCTAAAAGGTAGGACATTTCTACCTTTGTTTTGTGTGTATAAGAAAGATCCACTGGCTAGGCATTTTGTATAACCTCCGGCATGTGCCCCTTTTGATTGTAAATTACTTGTATATAAGTGTGTGTCACTGTAGTAAAGATCTGATTTTAAGAATATATGTCTTTAAAATTATATTAATCTGTTATTCAGGTTCTTACCTTCCATAAATAGAGTGGATATACATCAGGTATACTTAGTGGGTTCCCATATAGTTCCGGATATAAACGGGGCTGTATGTGGAATTCACTGCGGTCTGCCATGTGCCTTAGGGAAAGGTATGGGATGTGTAGTATATAACAAAACTTATAGGTCAAAATAGCAGAATCATGATATTAACAAGATATATGAACGAAACATAAGGATTTTAATTATAACAGTAACTCAGATCCACAAAAGTCATGTTTCCTTAACTACCATATCATATATTATCCTTACTACACCTAAGGCAACCATCCTATGTTCAAGGTAAATCCCTCGTTAGGGATTACCCCAAATCCGTCAGTGTCAACTCTATGTCTCTGTCCTATGTGCCTGTACATTGACATTGGCAGAAGGAGCTGGTGATCACGGCACCCCTTCTATGCAATACAAGTACCATACAACGCTGTAATTCTGCCCCATGACAGGATCACCATATAAAATTACACATCACACCGTCCCAGCCTGACAAACTGAGACATCATGCTACCAATGAACTTGGACTGCTCAGGGACCCATATCGTTGAGCATATCAGTGTCCTTAGGTTCCCTAACCTTGTAGCGCATTGAACGGTACTGTTCCTAGCACACCATCTACCTTATAGTAACACAAATAAGGTGAGCTCTACACCGAAGTGAGATTTTGGTTACTCTAAAGTATTTGAGGCTAAGTCAACCAGACTTGCACCTCTACCTCAGCTAGCACATGGCTCATCACCATATGTTGGCACATAGCAGCTAAGAACCCTAACATCATCTCTTAGGTTATCATAATCCTAAGATGTCTAAAGTTCTTAGTCATATGTCAATTAAGACCACTCTAGGTGTTAACATAATATGAACCTAAAGTGTCTCTAGTTTTTGTCTCATGTCACCATGTTCTATGTTCTTGCTAAGTTTCTCTACATCTATAACATAACATGAACATATCAATCACTAGCATATCATGAGTACAATCATAAATAACATGAATATAACAACATCATATATCCTTACATAATAAAATCTATTAATAAATATCAAAATACACATGTTATCTAAAATATGTAACAAGCAGACATTCAACTTATCGACATGTACAATAAGTAACAACGACCCTAAGGACTCAACACTGTAATAGGCCATAAATTTAAAATCATAAACCCTTACCTAAGTCTCAAAGCAATATCAAACAAGAATTCACAACTTGCCATGATTCTTAAAAGCAAGCAAGTAATTTATCAAACAAAGCAATTCCTTCTGACTCCAACACAAATCACAGCTTGGTCGTGATTTGTCAAGCAGCAATACAACAATCAATTTTTCTAAAATAAAATAAATACAACCAACAAACATAAATCATACAACCAAACAAGGATTTCCTATCTACTATTCTACTCATATCTAAGCATAATTAAATTATCTAAGATAAACATGTATCAAAAATTATTTCAGATTTTTCTAACTAATTTGATGCACTCAAAACCCTAAACCCAACCATAAATAATTCAAAAATAATACCTAAAATTCAATAAAAATTTTAAATAAATTTCTCTAAACCCAAAACTCACCAAAAAATCCTATGCCACATCGAACCGAATCGAACCGATTGAAAAATTATGAAAATCGGTACGAAATATGCTGAACCGCAGTCGAGCCGAGCGTTGCCTGAACCGGACCGGACCAGACCCACACGCGACGCACGTTGTCGGGCTGTGCTAGGCAAGACAAGCCCACAACCCACTACCCTTTGTATGGGCAGATTAGATATTAAAGGTGTGTAAGAGGGCGCTAACTCTTAAATAGGAAAATGATGCAACTCTTTTCCAAGACTTCCCTGATGTGAGACTAAAAAGACTTTTCTTTCTTAAATAAGAAAATGATGTAACTCTTTTCCAAGACTTTTTCTCTTTTTTTCTAAAAAAACTTTTAAAATTAAATTTTAAAATTTCTTTTTCCCCTTTACTTAATTTTTATTTTTTAAATTTTATTTTTATTTTTAAAAGAAAATTAAGTTTACAATTCCTCTCCCCCTTTTTGGTCCTCCAAAAATAACTACCTAACTCTCTTAAGTTTTCTAGACTTCCTATGTCCCCTAAAACACACAAGGATCATAAAGAAATCATTCAAACAATCCAAATAAATTTCAAAGAGGTTCAAATAATCCAGCAAGCAAAATATTAAGCAAACAATTGTGGGTATTGGGCTCTATTTGAGTTTCTATCTCTCATGTCTCTCCCTCTACATTACTATCCCTCCAATGCACTTGAACTAGAGGTACGGTCTTTCTCTTTAACATTTTATCACGTCGATCAACTATAGCTATCGCCCGAAGTCCACAACTGTGACTCCCCGACCCTACTGTCGGGCACGTGGCAACCGCCGTATGAGCCCAACGGACTCATACAAGGCATCAAAGTGATACATATAATCCATAGACATCATTTACACAGCGGAATATACAATAAAATTTTCTAACTCAACAATTCTAACACAGTCCCGATAAACCTACTACAATTCTATGATAAACGGTATCGATAAAGAAAATAAATCCATCGGTGGACTCATCTTCAGTTACTTTCCCGATCGATCCTCTAATAACCTGCACACACGGGGAAAAGTGGTGTGCTCAGCCTTGCGGCCTAGTGCGAATTTACGGCTCGAAACCGTATAAGGAATCCAAAGGCTAGGAGGATTAATCTAGAATGCCTTGGGTTTATTAATAGTCATTTTCATATAATACATGTGAAGCATATCATAAGTGTAGAATAACTGTGTAAGCATATACAACAGGTGTAGCACTAGATGTCACCTAAACTATCTCTAGTAACCATATCATCAATGTCACCTAAGCTGTCTCTAGTAACTATGTCATCTGTGTCACCTAAGTTGTCTCTAGTAACTGTGTCATCACTGTCACCGGAATATCATCTACGGTGTACTATGTCTATCAATCTCATGACTCGGGTTGCCAGCCTATGCTTAGTGAATACTCCGGCCAGAGAGCATCACTAAGCCCATCAGTGCCTTTCGTCTCTGTCTCTCCCTATGCCCGCTGCACCGATGTTGGCGGAGGTGACGGGTGACCCGTGATCACTCTCCTCGGTGTCGCTAGTCGCCTACCATGCCTCCCCTAGCGAAACCGCCGTGCCCTTACATCCTCCCCGGATGCTATAAGGACAACGACAATCATGTAGTACTACAAACCGTCCGAAGACGGGGTCACCGTCAATAAAGTCCATCAACTACGGTCTCGGTCGATATAATACAACCCTAGGATCTGGACTCACCATCCGACCGTCTGCAGATTGTCAAGCATGGTAGCCGTGTGGTCTACGGATCCACTGTCCAAGGTTATGCGGAGGGATGTCACCGTTCCAATCCCCGAGCAGCGATGCCTGCCAAGAGGTGTGCAGACTAGCTGTCGCCAGAATACTACAACCTCGGTGACATGTTTGCTAGGTTCTTGTTCTGGTTCGTGCCGGCTAACCATCTCAGGACTATCACGAGGCCCCTGAAACGACACTCGTGCGGGTAGAAATCATCGGGTAGGGACTTGCTCCATATATTCGATCTAATGTGACCTTGGAGTGTGTACAGTCCCTTTCCCCACCAGCTCCCAGTATCCAAGCTATGTGTAGCCTCGGGAGTGGTGTGCGGTGAAGCATCACCATTTTGACCATCGACGGTACGCCGTGGTCAAACGGGGTATGCAAGCAGTACCCCTTCTTATCTGATTTCTAGGGATGTCTCCTAAGAGTTTCTAACATGTCATCATTCTTATCTATAACTACATGGTAATCGTGCTATCATAGCAAAAATAAATAACATAGCATGCAGGATAGGATTCCTAGACATGTTAAATAAATAGCATGGTAAACATGATATGATCATGCATGTAGACAAGGTAAATCATTCGAACATGCATTTAGATAATATCACAGTAAGCATAACATGCATCTATCCATATATACATAATCATGACAAGCATTCTATTTTATTATATTTGAGGCATCCAAGAGTTTTCCTAAGAAAACCTTGGCAGGAATTCCCTAGCTTGAGTAAATCCTACATTCAGTGAACCAACGCACCTGTATGGGGATCTGAGCTTCAGAACCAATCCGGATATATCAATAATACACAGCTCTCAAGATGGAGTAAGATCCCTAAAACAATAAAAATTTTATTTAAAATAAAATCTTCATAATCTAATATGATAGAGATTATTTAATCACTAGTAACTCGTGAATCATCTGGCCTAATCCAAAATAAGTGATGCACTTCAACTATTGGGTCCAACTTCATACTCAAGTCCAATACTTCACATCCCTTAATTATCATAGGTCAACTCAATTACCCAAGTCAACAACCTATCCAACTCCATTATTTTATTTCTCAACTCTATGTCCAATATCATCGTTAACTAAGTGGGACTAACAATTACTTTCTCTAGTGCAGACCCTTGTTCAATCCTCTATCTTAACACATTATATACATTAAGAGGAAAAGAGAGAAAGTAGATAAGAAATGGAGAAGGAGATCATAATAGGTGAGGAGAAGGAAGATGACGGGGGCGATAGCATAAAATCAACCAAATTCTTACATCAATATACCAACACATGTAACATCATCACCTCACCCATAACCACAATTTAAAGCATCACTATTAACCACAACTCAAAAACCATTAACAACATTACCCAAAACCCATTAACTCAATCACTTTATCAAACCAAGCAACAAGGCAAAACCATCAAGGACATTATCAACCACAACTCAAAAACCATTAACAACATTACCCAAAACCCATTAACTCAATCACTTTATCAAACCAAACAACAAGGCAAAACCATCAAGGACATTATCAAACCATAACACAACCATGTAATACAATCAAAACCATCAGCAGCATCCACAATTAACTTAGCAATGTCGCTCACCACCATAACACAACAATATCAACATTATCACATCATTGAAAGCCACACAACATAACCCAACTAGAATATGCAGCAACCATCACCATTCAAATCAAATTTCCCATCCATTAAAAACCACCGCATGCAGCCACTAAATCCACCAACAATTCAAATTCATCAAAGCCCACAACAATACTACATTAAAACCATTTGAAACACTATCACATAACACCATTAAACCACCAATACCATTAAATCCATAATCAAATCAATAAGTGATTTACCTATCCAATTAATCACCCATCAAGAAAAATTCAGCAAAACAATACCATCATCAACTTCATCAACTAACCATGAGAAACTCACCATAAGCATCGGGAAGGCGAGATTGAAGAGTCGTGGTTGGGGGCGAAGGGACGGCAAGGAGCTCTGTCCGATGAGCAGCCACGGACACCGTCGTGTCGACGTCGGGGTCCCGGCGTCCACGGCGAGATCTCTCCATCGCTATTTCCAGCTGCAGCCGGCGAATCGAATGCGCGACGAGTGCACATAATTTGGGGGCGCCTCGTCCGAGTTTTTAGGGCACGTTTTCCCTCTTCCTCAAACCGCCGACCGGTACAACTGAACCCAACCGATTTGAGTTGGTTTGGTTCGACCGGTCGGAAGGGGGCACATGCTGCACATGTGAGGGATTTAATATCCACCCTCTACATATTTACATATTGGTCCACAACTTATATAATAACTCAACTAGGTCCCTCAAGCCTTCATAAAATTTCAAACTAGATCTCTATAAACTTTATTAAATTACAACCATATCCCTTTTTAATCCAAAAATCAACCTTATACCACCATCTAGGTTTTAACTTAATTTCAAACCCTTTTCTATACAAATTTAAACTTAAATAAAATTTTAAAGTATTATTTATATTATTTTATTATTATTATTATTATTATTATTATTTTAAACTATATAGAAGTGGGGGTTTACAACAACTCATATCATCTCTCAGAGCAACCAGAGGTACAGTTAAAACATGTGATAGGTCTGACACATACTTCTTAAGCATAGATACATGGGACACTTTATGAATTCTATCTAGGACTACCGGTAACTGTAATCTATAAGCTATTGGCCCGACTTTCTTCTGAATCTCAAACAATCCAATACACCTCGGATGCAACTTTCCCTTCAGGTGAAACCAAAGAAGTCCTTTCCAATGAGATACCTTTAGGAATACTCTATCCCTAACCGTAAATTCCAACGGCCTCCGCCGATTGTCCGCATAACTCTTTTGTCTGTCCTAAGCTGCCTTCAGTCTCGCCCGGATCACCTTAAAAAGATAAAGTAGACTGATTTGAGAGAGAAAAGTCATTGTCTTTGCCTGACAATTTACCATGGCTCGATACTCGGTTAACCAATCGATACCCAAGATCACATCAAAGTCCTTCATATCCGCAGGTATCAAATCAGCTTTTAGCTTAACCCCTTGAACCATCACAGTACAAGCTTTATAAACATGTTTCCTATTGATTTGGCTTCCCAAGGGAGTTGAAACTATCATTTCATATCCAAACATTTCTAAGTTCTATCAGCCCCTTTAGTAAATACTGTACTCACATAGGACCTCGATGATCCGGTATCAATCAGAACACGAGCGGAAGAACCAAATAAAATCATAGATCCTAAGAATAGCACACAATGGAATATAAAAAACAAAAAAATTATTAATTCAATTTGGAACTGGAATATAAATGGTCTTGAAAGAAAATGGACTTGGAAAAATAATTACAGAATTTTATGTGTAGAAGGTGAGGTATTTGATTTAGGATTCAGTCAACTAAAGGTCTACAAATCATTCCAAAGGTTGCATTAGAATAAGTAACCAAAAGAAATAGCAGAGACAGTTAGGAAGTTCAAGTTGAGTTAATTAAATTAAGCATCCAGTTGGAAGATCAAAAGTGATGAGACTGGATGTATTTATTAATCAGTTTCAGCTTGAAGTGGATTATGTTAACAAGTGTTCATCCAAGAAAGTGAATTAGTTGACTTAGGGAAAAGAAGACAACCATAAAGAAGTTGATTTTTATAAAGTACATCATTTTTGAGAAATCTGCAATTAACTTTTCTCAAGTGTGCCAAATCTGAGAATTCATTCTTTAAAGGAGGATAAAAATATTGGGAATTGAATTGGCTAAAGAAAGAAATATGGAAGAATTCAACGAGCAATACGACCAAAAACCGAGAAGTAAATCGGGGATCGCGGTCTGATACAATCGGCACCGACACACCATATAACCTCACTAACTTATGAAAGTTTTACTTCTAGCCCTTTCTCCTCCTAAGATTTTGTTTTGCATCAAAGAAGGGTGTTTTGAGGTTTCAACTATGTTTCAGCAAGTCAAACATTCATACAATTTATTCTAAGTCAAACCTTAATATAACAATCCATTAGGTTTGAAACTTGCATCAAGGGGTAGTAAAGAAATGTAAACTTGGGTTCCAACAGCTTCTCTATATTTAGTTCCTGCTGGATTTTAATAATTCAATTGACAACTCCAAGAGATCAGAGAAAGACCATTGAGTATAGGGTTATAATTCAATCTTTTCAGCTTATATTCGAGGTTGGAACTTGATTAGTTCATTTAGCTAAGTAGGGAAGATAATTTTTTTTCTTCTTTTTTCCCTTGCTTTACTCAATCAATTGGTTTCATTGGATCTCATTAGGATGAAGTGGATGGTGGTTGCTGTTACAGAATCGTTGAAACAACAAGAAGAAGAGAAAATGATGCCTTGAAGGTTTGAGAATTGATTGAACCTTCCTTAAATGATCTCAAAGTGAGATGTATCATATTGAACTTAATATGTTAATGTACAAGTTTGTAGGATAGATCTATATAAGGAGGTATAGTAGTGATACTCACATCAGAAAAGGGTTTAGTATTTACAACAGGAAGGTATAGTATCAATAAATATGTCACTATCTCACTTGTGGGAATTTACTCTTCATTGAATTATACTTTTGCCTATTTGCATTTCTATAGAGTAATGAAAGAAAACCTAAATTGTTAGATAAGATTGTTCATCAGAGAGTGTATAAATTTAGGAGAAAGGAACAAAGAAACTGAAATTCTCAAGGTTTAGAATATAGGCAAGGTCAGCATTGTTGTTCATGTAAGCCCGTGGTACTTATAATGATGAAGAATCAAACTTAGATTCACAACTGGTTAATTATAGACCAAAGGTAAGGGAAGAGAATGAATATATATTCTGCTGTTAGTAGAGATATGGCAAGATTCAAGTGTAACTATGAATGGATTTTCAACCAAAAAGTATCAAATTTTTCGGTACACTAAATTTTCAGGATTCAGTGAACTTTGGAAGGTCATAACTTCCTCCAAAGAGAGCAAATTAAACTGAAATTTTGAGGGTAGGTTTTAGCATCAGGAAGAAGGTGTCTACCAAATTTCATAGGAATTTGACACTCAGAGAGCTTAGGATGATCAAATCTCTAAGACAAGGTAAATCTCTGGGTGATTCAATTCTAGATTTTATGATACTTTATCATAGTGATTTATACATTTCATCATCTTCAGTATTAGCTCACTCTTTAGTAGTTTATGGGTGTTATGGTCGAGATTTTGAGGTAGGGACGGTACTACTAGGTGAGAAATATAGTAGAGGTCCTTAATGAAGGATAAGACTACAAATCTGGATTCTCTTTTAGTATTACTTATAAAATTCAGAATTGAAAACCAAGGCTGGTCTATTTCTGACATACTAGTTTGGTATAATAGGCATGCTTATCTATGATTTGGTAAACAGGTTTTTAATACCCAACCTTAGGATAAGCAAGCACATGAACAAGAGATAAGCTCAATTTTCTTAATTTAACATGTTGAAAAATACTAAACTTTCAGCATTATGAGTTTATCGAAGTTACTGGCAATCCTTACTAGGTTTTTCAGTAACTTGAGGTTCTAGATGATATTTGGACCCTTTCTTGAAAGAGTCAAGAGTATCATCCAAATGGTTTTAAAATATGATAAAGATTAGGGATAGAAATATACTAAGGAAGAAAAAGAATTGTTAAATATTACTAGAAAGAACTTGAGTTCGTTTGGTGCCAGGGATGGTACCACTTTTTTTGAATGCACTCAAAAGTATTCAATAGAGGAATGATTAGTATTTTGAGAATGGTCAGCATCTAAAGAATGGCTACTGCTAAAGGTTTGTAACGAAAATGATTGAAACATATCAACGAATGAAAACAAGGGAATAGATCTTCATATTAAAGTATAAGGAATACAGTTCATGGGTAACAAGAATTGAATTTCCAAGTTTAAGGAAGGAGAACTATATCACACAGTATAATTCTTGTGATATGAAAGTATCTGATGTCTATTCATATTAAAAACTGTCAGATAGGGATAAAGGAGTGAGATTGAGGTAAGATAGTAGTTTTGATATACCCCATAGTACTCAACTAATTCATGTGATATCGATAACTTTGGGGCTTATTCAACTCTGATGTCAATACCCCAAGATCACCAAAATATTAAATGTGAGATGGTATTGATCTCTAATTATAATTAAGAGTAAGGGATGATAAAATCAATAAAATCTAAGGATGAAACTCTACAATTTAACTATGTTCTTAATCACGTTCTGAATCTATAGAGAAGAGAAGGAAGGTTACCATGATTATACTTTGATTTTGTATTAGGGTAGGATAGGAAAATAATTGGGGAGAATCTCTATCCTTCTTCCCAGCCCCAATTAAAGAAAAGGATATTTCCAATTCTGCAGCAATGATCAAATTTAAACATCCAAGGCTGCATAAGGTATCAATATTTTAATTCCTAGGAAATCTTATGCCATGCTTTATTGATACCAATAGTTAAATGATTCCCATATCTTGCAATAAGGAAGGAAAAAGGAGTGAGATTGAGGTAAGATAGTAGTTTTGATATACCCCATGGTAATCAACTAATTCATGTGATACCGATAACTTTGGAGTTTATTCAACTCTGATGTCAACACCATAAGATCACCAAAATATTGAATGTGAGATGATATTGATCTCTAATTATAATTCAAGAGTAAGAGATGATAAAATCAATAAAAGCTAAGGATGAAACTCTACAATTTAACTATGTTCTTAATCACGTTCTGAATCTATAGAGAAGAGAAGGAAGGTTACCATGATTATACTTTGATTTTGTATTAGGGTAGGATAGGAAAACAATTAGGGAGAATCTCTATCCTTCTTCCCAGCCCCAATTAAAGAAAAGGATATTTCCAATTCTGCAGCAATGATCAAATTTAAACATCCAAGGCTGCATAAGGTATCAATATTTTAATTCCTAGCAAATCTTATGCCATGTTTTATTGATACCAATAGTTAAATGATTCCCATATCTTGCAATAAGGAAGGAAAAAGGAGTGAGATTGAGGTAAGATAGTAGTTTTGATATACCCCATGGTAATCAACTAATTCATGTGATACCGATAACTTTGGAGTTTATTCAACTCTGATGTCAACACCATAAGATCACCAAAATATTGAATGTGAGATGATATTGATCTCTAATTATAATTCAAGAGTAAGAGATGATAAAATCAATAAAAGTTAAGGATGAAACTCTACAATTTAACTATGTTCTTAATCACGTTCTGAATCTATAGAGAAGAGAAGGAAGGTTACCATGATTATACTTTGATTTTGTATTAGGGTAGGATAGGAAAACAATTAGGGAGAATCTCTATCCTTCTTCCCAGCCCCAATTAGAGAAAAGGATATTTCCAATTCTGCAGCAATGATCAAATTTATACATCCAAAGCTGCATAAGGTATCAATATTTTAATTCCTAGCAAATCTTATGCCATGCTTTATTGATACCAATAGTTAAATGACTCCCATATCTTGCAATAAGGAAGGAAAAAGTAGCTGTTGCTACCTAAGATAATTAAATATTCAGTTTGAGTAGAAATCTCAGCATGAAAACTTAGAAAATTAATTAAGAGGGAATTTATGAATTTAGCTAGAGTAGTTGATCAGCCCGTATCATATGGGCAGATGGGGTCATATGTTCAATAGCTGAGTGAGATCAACTAGAATTTGGGCAACTTAGTTGCTAATCAGACAACGAAAACATAGGAAAATAGTTACACAAAAATTAAATGGTTTATTCAACCTAACCATCAACCAAAATGTTACGCCCTGACCCGCAGGTCGACACGTGGCAACCGCCGTATAGGCCCTGCGACCCATACCAGGCATATATATAATGCAGCATCACAACCACCATCATATCCATACAATATTTCAGTACAGTCCCGATATATCCTAATACAATTCTAAGACCGACAATAGCGACATTTGAAACTAAATGACGACGACCGTATACCTTCCGTGATAAATCTCCCGTCAGCAGCCTCGACTAATACGTCTATACCTACACACACACTGAACGTGGTGTGCTCAGCCTTGCGGCCTAGTGCGAAATTACGGCTCGAAATTATAATAAAGAAATCAAAAACTAGGAGGAGTACTCTAGGATGCCGTTGGTTTATTAATCATCATTTTTTTCTTTTGATATATGTGATTCATGACATAAAAGCAGTATAGTAGCGTAAACAAATACAAATACAGATATACATGTTACTAAATGTCACCTAAGTTATGTCCAATATCTATGTTGTCAATATATATCACCTATGCTATAATACGACTTTAAGTCTCAAGACTCGGGCTGCCAGTCTATGCTTAGTGAATACCCTGGCCAAGGGCATTCATAAGCCCATCAATGTCTTTCTATCTCTATCTCTACCTATGCCCACTGCACTGATGTTGGCGGAGAGGATGAATGACCATTGATCACTCTCCACTGTCTCGTTAGTCGCCCTCGATGCCTCCCCTGCCCTTACATCCTCTCCGGACTCCGTAGGAGCAACGGTGACTCGTGTAGTACTACACACTATCCGAAGATAGGGTCACCATAAATAAGACTCATCGGCCACGGCTAACCGATATAATAATAACCCTAGGATCTAGACTACTCATCTGACTGTCTGCAGAACATCTTAGATGATAGCCACGTGGTCTACAGACCCAATGTCCAAGGCTTCGCATAGGGATTCACCTTCCCAGTCCAATAGTAGTCAACATCGACCGGGATAAACACACATCCGCACAATGGGCTATGGCAACCCCGACTCCATCGGTGCCAAGTCCATGGTAGGGTTCATCCTCGCTAGCCATCTTAGGACTATCACGGGGTCGCTTAAATGACACTCGTGTGGGTATAACTTTTCGGGTAGGGACTTGCTCCATAGTTCCGGTCCAGTATGACCTTGGAGTTTGTACGGTCCATTTTCCTACTAGCTCCAAGTGTCTATGTTAAGCGTAGCCTCGGGAGTGGTGCAAAGGGAAGCATCACCGTTTTGACCATCGATTGTACGCGGTGGTCAACTGGGGTATGTGTGGGACGCCCCGTTCCATCTAAATTCCAGTGATGTCTCCTAGGAGGTTCTAACATGTCTTTATTTATATCTATTTCCGCATAGGAGTTACGTATTACATAACATAGAAAAATAATACAACATACAAGACAAGATTTTTGAATATGTTAAATACTTAGCATGGTGAACATAACATATCATTCATGTTGGATAAAATAAATTATATTAACATGCATACATGCATAATATTGACATGCATTAATTTTTTTTCATATTTAAGACATTCAAGAATTTCCTAAGAAAACCTCAGCAGGAATTCCTTAGCTTGAATAAATCCTACTTCGATGAACCAACGCACCTGATTTGACGATTTACTCTTCAGAACTTACCCACATAAAATAATAGCGCTCCGACGATTTTACTCGGATCGCGTATCAGACAATAGTCCTAAATAATAAAATTATTAAAAATATAAATAATACAATTTCCTAAAATTAGCAAAAGTAGGAATTTATCGTATGATCTAAATCATACAATCATCCTAGTTAAGTACCGCTTAATAAGCCTACATTTAAATTTACGAGCTCATGTTCAATTTAGGAGCCCATGTTTAATTAATGAGTCCGTGCTTATCCATTGGGCCCATGTCCATATGTCAAGCCCAATTGCTCATTCATAGCAATCCCAATAAATCATCAATAAATTCAATTAAAATAAATTACTATATTTAATTAACCAAATCTAAGCATACAATTTGATTACTAATTCTATATAATCATTCAAATGTTAACTAACCCAATTTTAATTATGCTAATTAAAACTCAATTACAATTCTAGATTAATTCAATTAAGCTTAGATAAATTTTATCAAATTTAAAATCCAAACACATGATTAGCCCAAGTCACCCAAGGGCCCAATTAAAAACACATCAGAAGGTTTGGTTTTTGATTGAATTCTTGCTATCTCCTCCACCTCCCTCCTTCTACCCTACTAGGACCTTTTATTCATTTATTTATTTTATTTTATTTTTTTTCTTCCTTTAGTTGTGAGCATATATGTAATATAATAATTACGACGTAATGAGTAATCGAATACATGACAACACTAAGACATAATTGTAATGTTCCACCTTGTTAGTTATTAAATATGATAACTAAATAAAATTAGGAAATCATTAGTTGAAACTATAGATGACTTAGAATTTTAATTAGCTCACAGGGGAATTAAAACTTGGGTGGTTGTTTAAGGTTGTAAAGTAATAGGGGTTAAGTAGTTTAGGGTAGATTATGTTGAATAAATTAAATTGAGTTGAATGACATTTAACTAAATTGGGTTGATGTGAGTTTAAATAAAATAAGGAAAGATGATTAATTTAGCTTATTATAAGTAAAGGGGTGATACCTAATATTAGAAACAATTTCTAAAGTAATGATATTTGAAATAGGTAGTCGACCTCAAAATAATTAAACGACATGCAAGCTATTATACGGTTGGTTCCGAAGAACTAACTACAACATCCAGGTGCACCGATTCACTACAGTAGACTATTCTCAAGTTAGTGAAACTTTAGGAGATAAATGTTTTACTGCTTAGAAATTAATATTTAATTATTCATGATTTATGCTTTGTATGCTAGAATAGCCTGTTTATATTAATAATGTGATATGCTTGTAGTTTATATATGCTGTTATTTAAATATGTGCTAAGGTTATTCTCTAGCTCACTATCTGCTATGTTGATGCAACGAAAAATAATAAAATGTTACGGTTACCTCTAGAAACTATCATGTTACACTATAGTTTGGCATACACAGACATCAACAAGTAGCACTTATAGACATATGACATTGACATACTTATGTATGAAAACACTGAGGATGCATCACATATGATCTCCTAAGTTACGGATACGAGCTTTAATGCTCATAAACCTATACTACCCAAAGAGGTTGCAATTATCTTAGACATAAAGGGTGGGGATAAGATATGGATTGGTTTATTGCCAGAGAACGTTGTGATGTATTTACTATACCCGCACGGTGTCGCTAAGTCGCCACCGTGATGGTCTTAAGATGGTTAGCATGGATGAAACCAAACCAATGACCTAGCAAACATGTCGCTGAGGTTATAACATTCCGGCGACGGCTAGGATGCACACCTCCTGGTAGGTATCGTTGTTTGTAAATTGGTACGGTGACTCCTTCCACATAACTTTGGACAGTGGATCCATGGACCACACGGCTATTATTTCAGACGTTATGCAAACGTTCTGATGAGTAGTCCAGATCCTGGGGTTTATTACCGGCTAGCCGTGACTGATGTATATAATTAGGTGCGGTGACCCTGTCTGAGGATAGTGTGTAGTACTACACGAGTTGCTCTATGGATTATCTAGGGAAGACGCATGGAGTGACAGGTCGCTAGGGCGAAGAGATGGAGAGATTCGCCTAGTGGACCATTAGAAAGGGATTCGCAGTCACCCGACCTCTCTGCCAACATCAGTGTGACGGGCATAAGTAGAGACATAGACAGAGTGGACACTGATGGGCTTATGGGAACTCCCTGATCAGGTGATCCCCTAAGCATAGGCTGGCTGCCCAGATCACGATATTTGAATGAGATGACATTTTTAGTGATAATAATCTAGAGATATAAACACACTTCATATTTATAGCTGAACTACACACTTATACTGCATGTTCTTCTCATGATGCTTCATGTTTTATTTACTGATTTTACATGTTTTATTTGATATTATTAAATGAGTTATGGACATGTTAGAATCTCCCTTTTCTCCACTTGAGTTATTCTACTGCGGTTAGAGCTATAAGCACAAAACCGCAAGGCTGAGCACACTGCATTCAATATGTGTGCAGGTCTATTTAACGACCGATCAAGATAGCTAACGGAGATGAGATTATCGACGAATATAGTTATCTACCATTTTTGTGATCAAGATTAACGACGGTTACCATGTACTCGGCAGGTGGGTCGGGGCGTGACAATGTTGACCAATAGAGAAGATTTTAATTTATCATGACCCAATCCGGTGCTCATGAGATCCAAATCAAATTCTGGGTCAACATTGACCCGATCAACATTGAGCCGGTCAATATTGAGCCGGTCAACCACCTAATAAATTATTCAGTTTAACACTAATTTAGACCCATTTAAATCCATGGGTCAAAATTGGTCAAGTTGACCGTAGTCAACTTAGGTTGACTATGTTGACCCACTAATTGATTAAATTAACCTATACCTAACCCAATCCGATTTGGCTCAACTTGGGTTTGAGTCACTTGTTTTTTTTTCTAATTTGGTTTAACTCGACCCAAATCCAATTTCAATTAATTGAATCAGTTTCCCTCAAATTCATCTAGTTGAGTCCAATTCGAGTCAGACCCACACTCAAGTCTAGTTAGCCTAATTCAACCTCACCTTACTTACTTTAATCGGTTGACTAATTACCCATTATTAAGCAAGGTTATCTTAATACATCCAATATAAACATGCTAATCCGCGATTAAGGAAAAAAAGGAGATTCGAGCGCTACCTTCGTCGTCCACCCGCCGGAACCCTAGCCACTCATGACCGGCGACGACACAGATGAACCGACGACGAGGCTTGCGACCCTTCGCACACGGGAAGACAAGGAGTGGCCTGCACTAGAACCGGCCGTCAATGCCAGGCGGCAGCTCTCGGTGGACGTCGCCGGCTAGCACGTGGACGAGTCCATCGGAGGGGCCAAATCGTTCGTTCAACACGGAGGGGAAGAGAAGCTACTCACCTCACGAACGCGTGGGAAAGGAAAGGAGGAGGATTTGGGTGGTGAGGCGAGTGGAATCACAGCTCCACTCCTCGCCGGTGGTGCTGCAGATCAAACGAGCGGCGACCACGAAATTGCCGCCTATTGAGTCGGCCTAGGGACAGATGCAGGCTCACGAGATTACGGAGAGCGCGAGCAACTCAAGCCCTAGCAGAGGAAGTGGCGCGCCGGCGATTTGGGCGTGGGACGGCAGACGCGGCGGCTGCTCTCGCGAAGAGGGAAATGCCAGGGAGAAGAGGGGAAGACAACCTCCGCCGAGCTCTCCTCGTCGCGACGGAGAGAAATGGGCTGGAAACGGCGGGCGGCAGATGGTGGACGACAGACGCAAAGGAAGGGGTGTCGGCGTTCGCTCCGCTGCGGGTGAGGAAGAGGACATCGCGAGTAGTAAGAGCCCTCGACTCTTCTCGCTCGTGATGGCCCTTCAAACTGGGTCAGGCCAGTTCATCTAGACCGGTCGGCAGGCCGGTTCATTTGAACCGGGCCAAATTTTTTTTTAAATATATTAAAGGGTAGGGATTTATAAAAATAAACATAGAATCCCAACAAAAATTCTTTACAGTCTCGTGTGTAAGGCTCTAAATGTGATTATATTTTTCTAGGTCAAGTTTTCAGCAATCACAACATATCACAAACACAATAAAATCAAATAGTATGAGTGAACATATCTGAGAATGAAAGTATTTACTAGAGGTGAGGAAATGGATCTTCTTCTCATCAATATTTGTAAAATAGGGAATATATCATATGGGTAATGTAAACCCCCACCTTAATAAATTAGATTTTTAGGAAAAAAAAAAAAAAAAAAATTTTTCCGGCCTGGTTCAACTGAACCGGCCAGCTGGCCGGTCCGAGTGAACCGGTCCGACCCGGTCCGAAGGGGTCGACGCGAGCGAGAAGAGCCGCGGGCTCTTCCCACTCGCGAGGCGCCCCTCCCTTCTTCCCCTTTTTCCTCTTCTCCTTCTTCTTCTTCGTTTTCTTCTTCTGCTCCCGCGCAACCGCAGCAGCGCCGGCGCTGCTCTAGCTCGTCGGCGCCGCCGCTCGCCAATGGTCTCCCTCCGCGTCGGGAAGAGCTCGGCGGAGGTCGGCCTTTCCTCCTCCGTCTCGAGCGCGCCTCCCTTACCCGCAGCAGAGCACTCCGGCGGCCCTTTTAGGTCGCCGTCCATCGCCCGCTGCCCGCCGTCCGTCGATGGCGGCCTGCTTTCATCCACCCCCGGCGCACACTCCCTGAAGAAAGGGGAGCTCGGCAACAGCTCCCCTCGTTTCGCGACCACCGCAGCAGAGCGTCCGCAGATCGTCGCCGCTCGCCCTTCACGTCCGCCGTCCGCAGCCTCTTCACCGCTGCCCATTCCTCTCCGCCACGACGAGGGGAGCTCGGCGGAGGTCCCTTGCAGACGCGCGGCCCCCTTTTCTTCTCCTGCATCCTCCTTCTCGCGAGCAGAGCAGACGCTGTCTCCTTCCATCGCCGGCAGCTGCTCGCCGATCGCAGCTTGCGATCGCCGCCAATTTCCCCTCCGTCGTGACGAGAACTCGGCGGAGGTTGCCATCCCTTCCTTTCCGCTGCAAATTTCCCCTCTTCATCCTCGGCAAATCATCCTCGTCGCGGCGGCTGCAGCTGTTCGTCGTCCGCAGCAACTGTCCGCAGCCACCGTTCGTCGTTCGCCTCCCTCGCCCGCAGTAGAGCAGCGCCGGTGCCGCTCCGCTTTGTCAGCGTTCGTCGCCCGCTCACCATCGTCCGCTGTGCATCGTCCCTCGTAGCAGAAACGGGAGCCCGAAGGAGGCAGCGTGCGACCCCATCTTCCCCTGCGTCTTCCTTCGCATTCGCAGCCATCCGCCGGCTGCGTCTGCCACCGTCCCAAGCACCGATCGCTGACGCGCCACTGCTAGCGGTTGGGGCTTGAGCTGCTCGTCCCTCCGCGAGTCGTGAGCCCCGCGTCCTCCCAAAATGCCGACGCAGGAGGCAGCGATTTCGTCGCCGCCGTCCTCTCGAATTTGCAGCACCCCCGGCGAGGAGTGGAGCTGCGGTTCCACTCCCCTCGCCGGCGAGCCATCCCTCTCCGACTCCTCTGTGCGATCGCGAGGTAAACGGCTCTGTTTCTCCCCTATAATTGGGCGATTTCGCCCTCCGGCGAACTTGCCCTAAAGTTCGCCGGCGACGCCACCCAAAAGATGGGTTTTTGGTGTTGATGGCCGGATTTTTGCGCAGGTAGTCGTCGGTTCCCACGTGCGTAGGCTTGCGGAGCTCGCCGTCTAGTTTGCCGCGGATTTCGCGAGCTCCGGCGAGGTGGCGGCTAGGGTTCCGGTGACGGTGCTACTATTCCGGTGGTGAATAGTGTTTCCGACGATGAATAGTGATTTTGGCTAAGGTAGCTTTATTTTTCCCTAATCGCGGTTAGCGATTTAATTAAGCATGTTTAGTCGTAATTAAACACGTTTAGAATAAAATTAGTGTTGTTAAAATGCTTAGATTAATTTAAACATGCTTAGTGTTAATTAATCAAACTTAGTGGATTGATTAAGCAAGATAAATTAAGTTAAGAAAAATTAATGATTAAATTAAGTAGAGTTAGTGAATGGGTTGAGTTGAACCAGATTGGAGTTAGTTGGGTTGAATTCGAGTTAAGTTTGGGTTCGGGTTGAGTTAGTTGAAGTGAGCTGAATCAATTAAATTGAACCTGAGTCGGACTTGGATTTAGATGAGTTGGAGCTGACTCGATCGAATCGAACTGGCTAGGCTTGGGTCAGACTCAAATTAAGCCGAACGAATAGTGATTGGGTCCACCGCATTGGCCGGGTCAACAGCGTTGACTGGGTCCACCGCGTTGGCCGGGTCAACAGCGTTGGCTGAGTCCACCGCGATGGCCGAGTCAACAGCGTTGACTGGATCCACCGTGTTCACCGGGTGGACCGGGTCAACTGTTGACCGTTGACCAGTCAAATAATAATAAAAATAATAAAAAATAATTTAACTTTTCATGAGTATGATTAGGTGATTTAAAATGGCTAATTAATGTTTAATTGATCTAATTAAATATTGATGAGTGTTATTTGGGCCCTGAGATGACTTGGGCTAGATGAGGGGTTTAAATGGATAAATTTGATAGAATTTATCTAAGCTTAACTAAGTTAATTTAATTTGTAAAATGGAAATTTGGTTAATTAGTATCTGAATGATTAGGTTAGATTGATAAATTAATATTTAATTTACCATAGGGAAAAATGAATTAAATTTGATTTTAAATAATTGTGTTAATTAGGATTTATCGCGGGTACGTGATCCGAGTAGTTCGACGGAGTGATTCGTTGCTACGCGGGTTGATTCTGAAGACCGGATCGCTAACCCAGGTGCGTTGGTTCTCCGTTGGTAGGATTTATTCAAGCTAGGGAATTCCCGCTGGGGTTTTCTTAGGAACAATTCTTGGATGTCTTAAATATGTTAAAACATAATGCTTGATAAGATTTGACTTGATTTGCATGTTAGTTTAATTTACTTAACATGCATGATATACCATGATTTTCTTATTAAGTTTCTAATATGTTGTAGTATCATGTCAAGCATGTTAAATATTATCTCATTGTGTTTCTATGTTATGCTAGCATACCTACCATGCAGACGTTGATAGTAAATAACGACATATTAGAACCTTTGGCGATGTCACCGCCACTTAGACAGAAAATGGGGTCTTTTTCCATATGCCCCGGTCGACCGCCGCGTCCCGACGGTGGTCAAACGGTGACGTCCCGTTAGGCGCCACTCCCGAGGTTGATGCATAGCGGAGCACTGGGAGCACCACTCCCGATGTTATGCATAGCTCATGACTGGGAGCTGGTAGGGTAAGGGGCTGTACACACTCCATGGTCATGTTAGACTGGAAATATGGAGCAAGTCCTTACCCGAAACCTTCACCCGCGCGAGTGTCGTTGTAGGCGGCCTCGTGATAGTCCTGAGATGGTTAGCTAGGATGAACCCTACCATGGACTTGGCACCGACGAAGTCGAGGGCCACAACCCATCGTGCGGATGTGCGCCGATCTCGATAGACGTTGACGGCTATTGGACTGGGAAGGTGATTCCACATGCGATGCCTTGGACAGTGGATCCGTAGACCGCACGGCTATCACCCTTGACGTCTGCAGACGATCGGATGAGTAGTCCGGATCCTAGGGTGGTTATTCCGGCTAGCCGTGGCCGATGATATTTAAGAGAGGTGACCCTGTCTACGGGCAGTGTGTAGTACTACATGGGTGTCGTGACCCCTACGGTATCCGGGGAGGATGTAAGGGCACGACGGTTTCGCTAGGGGAGGCATGGTTGGCGACTAGTGAAACAACAGGAGAGGGACTCTGGGTCATCCGTCCTCTCTGCCAACATCAGTGCAGCGGGCATAGGTAGAGACAGAGACAGAAAGGCACTGATGGGCTTACTGATACTCTTAGCTAGGGTAGTCATTAAGCGTAGGCTGGCAGCCCGAGTTTATGAAACCTTAAAGTCTCGTCACGATGTAGGTGACAGACTGTTGACGTGGACACTAGATATCACGTAGGTGACATCTAGTGGATTATACATCGGTATTGTATTTACGACGTTTGTTGCTCCCCATAAATTGATTTATACAAATCAAATGGGGACAGACTGTTGATGTTGACACTAGGCTTAACTTAGGTGACATCTAGTGGCATGTACACCTTTGTTTGTTTATTTATTTATTTATTTATGCTGTTTATCTCAATATGAATTGTTTAAATTATATGGCATGAAAGATGATGATTAACCAACAAAGACATCCTAGAATACTCCTCCTAGCCTTTGATTTCTTTATTTGGTAGAACCGTAATTTCGCACTAGGCCGCAAGGCTGAGCACACCATTTTTCCCCGTGTGTGCAGGTGTATTAGATGACTGCCCGAGTTATTCGATGAAGATGAGTCCGTCGACGGGTTTATATTTTTATTTATTTATTGTTGCCTTTTTCCTAAAATTGTAGTAGGTTTATCGGGACTGTGTTAGAAATTTTGAGTTAGATAATTTAATTGTATATTCCGCTGCATAAACGATGTATATGAATGGTATGTATCACTTGATGCCTTGTATGGGTCTGTCGGGCTCATACGGCGGTTGCCACGTGGCCGACGGTTGGGTCGGGGCGTGACAGGTAACATAGGAGGGGATCTATGTTACGTGGTATAGTTTCTATAATAGGAAAGGGATGTGATTTACCTTCATATGCAGTAAGTCAAAAGGAGTGAATTGGAACTGAAGATAGTATCCTAATCACTCCCATGATACTAAGTTAGTTCATATGGTACCAACAATTTGGGACTTAAATCACTTTACTGATATCAGTCCCCTAATACCATAATTGTTCTGACAGCAGGGTTGAACCTAAAACCATTTAATTATAGTTTAACAATGAACAAGCAATAAAAATTAGAAAAGCTAAAATAAGGAGTTCTATTGTCAATTTATGTTGTTAAGAGATTTCTAAATGCAGAACAAGACAAGAGGCCATTATCACAATGCGCCTATCTTTTATTGCAGTCTTAAGGTAGGGAGGAAGTTAACAAAAGAGAAGAGAGAAGCTATAGAGCAAGGAAATTAATACATACTTCCTCTCGGCTCCAAGGAAAGGAACAATATCTCAAGTCTTGTAGCAAGGACCCAAATCCTAAATATAATGTTGTATAATTACCAATGATGTAAACCCTGTTTTCTTTGTAGGAAATCTTTTTAAAAAATATTATTATAATATTAAAAATAATAAAATAATAGAACATAAAAATAAATAGTAAAAATAATTTAAAATATTTTTATTTAAAATAAGGATTTAATATTATTTTAAAATAATAGATAAAATAAAATAGGAAATAAGAAAATGTATAAGTAAAATAAAATTTATAATTTTAGAAAAATAACATAAATAAAATAGGAAATAAATAAATTAAATAATCAATAAATAATAGTAATGATTTATTTATGTAATAATATGTTGTGGTTAATATACACCAAGTGTACATCCCTCTGGTTAGAGTAATTGGGCTCTATAAATAGAAAAAGAAAATAAATAATATTAATAAATAGAAATGATAGTAGTGAAAGTTAGAATTAAATTAAAATTTTATTTAAAGAATTCTTTAATTTTAAAGTAAAAAAAAAAAGAGAAAGCGTCGCTGCATGTGTAGCGAGCTTAGTGAGCCGACCCGGCTGAGTCGGTCGAGGAGTCACCGACTCGTCGACAGGGTATAAAACATCGATGGAAACAGAGGGCGAGGGTTTATGGTGCCGGCGGGCTTCCTGAGTGTTAGTGAAGCAGCGTCGAGTCGGGGAGAGGTTGCGACAAAGGATTTGTGTCGGAGCTGCAGCCGGAGGCGAGTCGCGGCGGCTTTGACGGGCGGAGGTCTGCTGGGAAGTGGAGGAAAACAGAGAGCCGATAGGGGAGCTCTGTTATTCAATGTTCTCGTCGGCGGAGGGCGCAGATGTCGTCCCTTCCTCCGCAGCACGTTACTTGACCTCGATTTGACTCCAGTGGAGTCGATTGGAGGGAGAGATCGATGGCGACGATGGTTTGGAGGAGGACGGCAGTAGTGATGAATCAGTGCAGTAGGGGACCGAGTGGCGATAGCTAGAGCGAGGGCGTCTGAGCTTCACCGGCGTCGCGATAGGGGGAGAAAGAATAGAGGAGGATATAGAGAAGGTGGGTGCATCCTTCCCGGTGCATCCGCGGCAGCAGAAGGGCCGTGATCGACAGAAATTTTCTACTGCAGCAGGAGGCAGCGGGTGTTGGTTTTGGGAGCTTTTGAGCACTGCCGGCAGCGAGGCGAGGCAGATGATAGGTGGAGGAAGATGGTGGATGAACCGATGCATGTTTTCTGGCAAACTTACGGCGGAGGTCGAGCAGCGTTGAGCAAAAACGGCGACGGCGACGACGACGTCTGCTGCAGACGTCCGGTTCAGGCCGGATTAAACCAGTCCGGTCCGATTTTGGGCCGGTTCGGTCACAATTTTGCTAGTTTTCCTAGTTATTCAACCGGTTCGTTTGGGTTCAATCCTTTTGGAGCTTGATTGGTGAGTTTTGAGCTTTAAGAAATTTATTTAGAATTTTTAACATATTTTACACCCGGTTTTTGAATTATTTTAGCTTGGGTCCATGGTTTTGAGTGCGTTAACGATATCAGAAAAATCTAAAATAATTTATGATGTTAGACTATGCTTAAATAAATTTTTTATGATTTAATTAGAATTTTTCAAGGATATTATAATTCAATTTTTGATTTAATTAAGATAAATCGGATTAGTTAAGGGTTTAAATGAATTAATTGTATGATATATGCATGAGGAAATATTTTGGTAGGTGTTATTACATTTAAATTACATTAATTGGAATTAAAATAATTTATTTAGAATTTTACGAGAATTAATAAATTTAGAATATTGTAAATTAAGGTAATTAGATTAATTAGATTTTTTCAATTAATGAAATTAAATAAATTAGAATTTTATAAATTATAATGTGATAGAATTTAGAAAACTATTTTATTTAGATTTTCTAATTAATAAAATTTGATTAATTAGGATTTTGTAAACTTATTTGATGTAATTTGATTTTTGTAGAGAATTATTAAGATTATTTTTAGAATTAATTAAAGTGGTGTATATTGATTAAGATTTTGGGTATAATTAAATTGTTAAACTGAATATTATTTTATAGGCTTGTTTATGCTTGATTGTATTGGATTGTGATTGTTAATGTGATAGATGATTGATGGATTATAAGGGATTAAATAGAATAAAAAAAATGATGTGAGGATGTGAGTAAAAGGGTAAATAGGAAAATTCTTATTTGAATTGTATGATTTATGGTTATTAAATGTATTTATTTTATCTTAGAAAAATTAATTGCTGTGTTGTTGCTTGATAAATCATGGCCAAGCTATGATTTGTGTTGGAGTAAAAAGGAATTGCGATTTTTGATTGATTGCTTGCTTGCTTTTAAGAATCACAGCCAAGCTGTGAATTCTTGCTTGATATTGCTTGAGACTCAGGTGAGGATTTATGGTTTCAAATTATTTAGCCTACTCCAGATGCCGAGTCCTAAGGTCATTGTTAATTATTGTACATGCTGATAAGTTATATATCTGCTTGGTTGCATATTTAATTAGCATGTGAATTATTGGAAGTATGCCATGCTAGTTTTGCATATATGCATGCTCTTGATATGAGTTTGAAAGTTATACCATGATGGTATATGTATGATGCTATTATATGCATGCTCGTTATATAAGTTTGGAATTTATACCATGCTGGTATATGTATGATGCTATTATATGCATGTTCATGATGATTATACGCATGTTATGTTATCATTGATATGTTCATGTTGCTAGAGATGTAGAGACACTTAGCAAGAATATGGAACATAATGACATGAGACGTAACTAGAGACACTTTAGGGACAGATTACGATAACACCTAGAGTGATCTTATTTGACATTTAACTAAAAACCGTTGGACATCTTATGGCATGGTAACTTAGGAGATGATATTAAGGTTCTTAGTTTGCTATGTACCAACATGTGGTGAGGAGCCATGTGCTAGCCAAGGTAGAAATGCACGCTCGGTTGACTTAGTCTCAGATACTTTAGCGTAGCCGGGATCTCACTTCAGTGCAGAGCTCAATCTATTTTGGGTTACTCCAAGGTAATGGGTGTTAGGAACAGTACCGTGTCATGCGCTACTAGTGCTAGAGAACCTGATTGACACTGGCATGCTCAACGATGTGGGTCCCTGAGCAGTCCAAGTTCATTGGTTGTATATGCAGCGGATCTCAGCTTGCCAGGCTGTAGATTGTAGTGATTTGTGATTTTGTATGGTGATCCTGCAATGTGGTAGAATTACAGCGTTGTAATGGTACTTGTGTTGCATAGAAGGAGTGTCGTAGTCACCAGCTCCTTCCGCCAACGTCAGTATACAGGCATCTAGGACAGAGATGTAGATTTGACATTGACGGGTTTAGAGAAAATCCCCGACGAGGGATTTATTTTGAACATAGGATGGCTGCCTTAGGAGTGATACTGGATAACGTATGATACATTGATTCATGCAATTAGATTTTTTTAAGATTTAAGTTATGAAAATAAGTTTCTAGTATCATGTTCATATGCTTTGTTTGAATAATGTGACTATTACATTGGTATGTTAAGTTTTGCTATATATTGTATCGTGTTAATTCAAATATGTGATTTGGCAGATATATTTTCTTGTTGGTTTGTACAATACCTTATGCCTATTTTTAGGGTGCTCTCTCTTTAGCCTCAGTGAGTTTTGTGAGTCAGATGTGTATATTTTTTTCCTGTTGTGCAGGTTACAGATTGGCTTTTGATGAGGGGAGCGAGGGAGAACCTAGTTATGATAAAACATAATTCATTTTAAAAATCTAGATAGAGATTTTATTATTACAGTATTGATGTAAAATGTACACTATTTATGTTTTCATTGTGTTTTAATAAAAAGTAATTATTGTGCTTTATGATACATCTAGCCTTGTATAAGTTGTGGTGGAAAAGTGCAGCTTATACGGCGGTTGTCACGTGCCCAAACGTGAATTTAGAGCGTGACAAATAACTCAGAGTCAAGTAGACATTTATGGAACAATAACAATCAAGGTCCTCCAAATTGTAGCCAAAATATTTATGCTGAAGACTATTCACCCAAAACATATGATTTTGTAGGATCACAATAACATTTTATCATAGCTATAGTATACGGGCTATTCTAAGCATTTTTCAATTGGGAAGAGTCTATTTTATCAAAATCACATAATTGCAATATCAAAAACTCAGAATTATAGTAACACTCTGCCAAAATCACAGAATTGCATGATGGAGGAGTTAGAATCATCCACGGTAAGACTAGATATGGTGGTAAACAATTTATTAAGTATTTAGACTTTGTATCATAAATTAGTCATCAGTAACTTTGTTGAATCAAAATTAATTTTAATGAAAAGAAGAGGAAGATAGCTTTATGGATACAAGGTAATGTAGGTGCTAATTTTTGAGCGAAAACTCAAGAATGGCAACGCATGGAGTCAGATAAGAGAAGTTAAGATCCTTAAATGAATACTTGACCAGCCGATAGTATTTAGCAGGATGAAATTGTGTTTTCGATAATTGAATGAGATTATCTTGGATTAAGGCAAGTTTTGATCTACTAATCCAATCATAGAATCCTATAAGGCAAGTACATGGCAAATTGCACAACCAAGGATAGGGCAATTGGCACAATAAGGCTAACGGTATTAAATCAATGTATGGTTTACCTTGTAAATTCTATTTGAGCTCAAGAGATGTATGTAGAGCGATGTTAATTGAAACATCAACTAAATTGAAGACAATTACACATCAATTTTACTGGATAACGGTATACTAAGGCTATGACAATTACATGAGTAGAAGCATGATAACAGTAGCCGAGGTTTGATGTGATGATCTCTAAATTTTATATTTTTATGTAACGGAGGTAATGAAGGTCACCTTAGGACGATGTCTCCAGCTTTGGATAGAGTATTCGTGGGTGTTTGGTGGTCTTGACATTTGCTCCCTTTCTCTGTCCTTCTTCCTCGATTCCAAGCCTACAGTTGTAATGTTGGAGTCCGATTAGCCGCTCGTTGGTCGTGGCTCGATCGCCGGCCGTGAAGAAGTGTAGGGGGGTCGAATTTAGGGGATTAGGGTTTCCTCTTATCCAGCCATCCTCGCCCCTTTTTGAATTCGAGGGCGACGAGGAGGTCGCTGGGTGGATTCATCAAATGACGGATCTGCTCTCCACCTTCTTCTAAACTTCAAAATTGACCTTCGGTTAAGATTTACTTCAATTTCAGGGTAATGTCATCCGATTTAATCTATTTAGGAAGTTACTCTTTTGCCCTTATCTCCTTGTCTTAGATCAGATTTATACCGATCTTAACCTATAACTTTGGTCTATATATATACTCTAATTTTATATAAAACATATATAATTGTTGTATTTAATTTTTCATATACACGTACTTGGAGGATATATCTATTTTTCTCACCTTATAGGCATAAAATTTAGCGAATATTTAACTCTTTTATACCTATGTATATATATATTTCTTATTTCTACTATGTGTATATAAAATGTCTAATTACCATGACTATAATTCTTTTATTACTATATTTTTCACTCACAACAACTAAGTTTATTTTTTATAATTATGTGTGTGTACTTTCCTTATGTAAGCATACGTAGTGTGCATATATTTGGTGGAAAATTTTCAGGGTTTACAAGCCAAGGAAGCTCCAACCAAGTCGGAACTTTGCCTCTACGTTGGTCTTGAAATCCTTTATTCATGATGTCCTTTTGATGGGTTTTTAGGAGGAAACTAGAGACCACCCAAATGATAATTTTTGAGTTTGATTGTTGGTGTTGCGATACCCTATTTTTATTTGATGCTAAGTATGTTAAAATTCATCAAAATTGCCAGATGATCCTCATTGATTTCTTTGCCCTGCTTTTAATAATACAATTTGATCTCATGCACCTTCGTAGTTATGTGACCTATCATCTCTAAACTTGATTATTCTATTCTGCAAGTCCTAGAGAAAATTAGTCCTTTCGTTAATACCCTTCAGATGAGAGGAATTTATACTATGCTATCCTCCTCTTGCCTACTGAATTATATCAACTTGTAATATAGAAGCTGAATCTGATTTAAACAGAGTTTTGATACAAATTAGAACTAAATTGTGGAACTCCAATCCTATGAAATTCTACAAGCTTAGAATTCAACTAAACCTTCTTTTTCTATTGTCTTCTCTTACTAGCATGAATTTAGTTTGGATAACTATTCCCCATAAATTGCATCATAATATGGAAATTGGTTTAAAGTGAATTTATGGTCGTGGATAGGTTGCTAGCACATCATCCGGTGGCAACTATTAGGAAATGTATTTATTTCTATCATTCTCTGACATGGAAGTTGTTAGTTTTAATTAAAGAGAGTTGCAATGATACATTGATGTTGTATGACCTGATATCAAATTCCCTTGCTTTCCTTATGGTTGTCCGCTTATTGTCCACTACCATATTGAGCATATATGTAGTTGGAAATCAAGTAAAATTATTGAAACCAGAAGAAACGAACGATGATTTCCTTACTGTTTTCTCATTATTTCAACAACGAAACAGTGAAGAATAAATGTTTACTTAACTAGATGAGTTGCATGATAAAAAAAGGGAGGATCAATAAACATGTTTCAGCTACTCCTTACAGTTGGAGGCATTCTCTTGTGAATTGTTGCCATTTGATTTTAATATGTATGGTTAGATCAGTGATATATATTTTGTTTCCTCTCTACTGTTGCATATCTGAGGGCTATCTAAATTCTTCATATTATTGTTCATTGTCTTGCTCTTGATTTCTTGATGGATGCATGTTATTGACTTAAGATTTAGAAACTTAATCTGCAAGCCATCATATTCTTTAAATACGATTATACTTATATTCACTTGAAAATAGTAAAATGGTTGCTTATTGGATGATTGATATTGTTGAATAAATCCTAGTCGAGATTTAATATAATTCTTCTTGCTATTAAGTTGCTATCTAGTTTCTTCATGATTAGTCTGAAATACTGCTAAGAAATGGGAAAGTAAATTAGGATTAAAAGACAAATTTCATGCTTCCTTATTCAAATCCATGCTCTTCGGACAGATTAAGAGTTTTTCTTGCTTATTGAATAAATTATATGAGTGCATGAATCATAACTGAAATCTAATGCCTTTTCTATACAATGAACCCTGCTAAGATAAACATCTAGGGGAACCTAATCTAATTTTATTACAATTTTTTAGTTTTCTCTGTGTAGTTTTAAAAGTGATACAATAACTACTATGTTAAGTTCTTTTATATATGTTTTCAGGACATGCTAATGATGAAAGTTTCTCACTTACTTTATCTTAGTCTCTTATCAATTTTGGTTGCCGAGAGGTTGTAGGGAATAAAGTGATATTGAGGAATATTGTTGTTTGCTTACCTAACTTCATGCTACTAAGAGATTGAAATCTATTTTCTTCTTCTTTCTTGCATGCACGCTGATTAGAAGGTTTTAACAATATTAAACTAGTGTTGTTGTATATCTAATCAATGGCTGAGAGGAATTCATTTTCTTTGTATTTTGTCATCGTAAACAAATACATAAGCATGATAAGTAGGTGGAAATAAATTGTACCACAAAACTTAAAGATGGAAGATAGAAGAGGAGACAATTTTCGTGTTTCTGTGAACTGATTTCTCTGCATACGTTGCTTACTTGGTGATAGTAGAAGAATGAATGAAACATCCATGTTATAGTTAAGAGTAAGTTGGGACCTACAACTCCAAGTTACAAATGATTGCTACCAAAAGGGAGCAATGAGACCATTGCATACACAAAAACCAAATTAATACCTTATATCTTTTCGCCACAAAGTTATTTCAATGAGTTGTGAAATTTCTCTACTTTTATGATTTATTTGTTACAACACCAAATGGAGCCTTAGGATTGGGAAAGGGGTTAACATGAGTTAACATCAATTCTTAACTCATGAAAATATTCTAATGATTCTAGGACATATAAATTATCAGCATCGACGGTGATTTGAATATGACAAAGTTGTGATTCAATTTATTGAAAATTTAAATAACTTAGGTGCATTATTAAGGTTTCAAATATGATCTACTGTGGTAGAGCTCCTATGGGGGCGGTTGTTAAAAATATGATATTATCTGATGCATGTCTATTTACAACTTTACACAGAATTAACTTGCTTTATGCTTATGTTGTTGTAAATTGTGCTCACTTCTTATGATGTTAAACTTTACTATCATAATAAAAAGATTGATATTTGGGGATGTAGCTCATATGGTAGAGTGCTCGCTTTGCATACCTGAGGTGTGGGGATGCATATTAAACTTTGCATTGCATCTCAAATGCATCATAAATGTGTTAAACTTTTGCATCATATCGAAATGTGTTTTAAATTTTGCATTTTTATCTCAGAACTCATTATGCGGCTAAGAGAGAGGCATAGGAATATGAGAGTTAAACGTTACATTTTTATTCACATCTCTAATATGTCTTAAGATGTAGCTCAGATAGTAGCACATTTGCTATCATGCGAGTGCCATTAGGACCTCAGAATAATATAATCATTATTTGGGGATGTAGCTCAGATGGTAGAGTGCTCGTTTAGTATGTGAGAGGTATATGGATTGATAACCTATATTAAGCATGCGAGAGGTATGGAGATCGATACCTTGCATCTCCATTGTGTATTCAATAATGCATTGCCTCTACAATATTTTTAAATATTTAATTTTCTCCTATTAAGCCCAATTTGTCAAACTAGAGGAGCATACATAATGTATATTCTTTTAAAAATACTTTTGGGGATGTAGCTCAGATGGTAGAGGACTTACTTAGCACGCGAGAGGTACGGGATTGATATCCTGCATCTCCATTGTGTATTAAATAATGCATTACATCCACAATATTTTTTAAATATTTAATTTTCATTTCAAAACTCGGCGCTACCTCGTATTAAGCCCAATCGGTCAAACTAGAGGAGCATACACAATGTGTACTCTTTTAAAAATACTTTGATAATAACTTTGGTATGTAGCTAAGATAGTGGGACACTCTCTTAGCAAGCGAGTGGTATCAAATCGCCTAAATAAAATAATTAATATTTGGAGATGTAGCTCAGATGGTAGAGTGCTTGCTTAGCATGCAAGAGGTACGGGATTGATATCCTGCATCTTCCTTCTTCCTCTGTTTATTTCTCTTCTCCATAACAAAACATAGGCCAACATAGTGGTATCAGAGTCATGGCGATGTAAGGAGATACATGGCCGGTGCGAGGTGTACAACTCGTCTTCGACGGAGAAGACTACGACTACTGGAGTATAATGATGAAGACTTAACCGATAAAATGGTATGTGAGAAAATTTTAATTAGTCTTACTTCCAAATATGACAATATTGTGGCTATTATTGAAGAAACCAAAGACCTCTCTATTCTAAGTATTCAAGACTTGATGGGTTCTCTTGAGATGCATGAACAACGATTGGATAGGCATTATGATACCTCTCTTGAAAGTGCTTTCCAATCGAAGTTAAATGTGAAGGAGGGTTCTAACCGAAATATGAGTAAAGGAGAAACATCACGTTGGGGCGGTAGTTTTGGCAGAGGTCGAGGTAGAGGAGGAGGCAGAGGCAATGGTAATGGTAATGGTAAATTTTGTAATTTTTGCAAAAAGCCAGGTCATCTAGAAGAAACTTGTTATAACAAGGGAAAACCTCAATGTTACTATTGCAAGAGGTATGGCCACAGACAAAAAGATTGTCGGGATAAAAACAAAGAGCAAGCCAATTACACCGAGGAGAAAACAAATAATAGAAGTGATGGAAGCACTTTTTATGCATGTCAAGCGGCGGTTGAGAAGAAAGATAATGAGTGGTATATTGATAGTGGGTGTAGCAATCACATGACCGGAGATGAGTCAATTTTTTGCAAACTTGACACGACAGCCACTACTCAAATTACTATGGGTAATAGAGCAGTTGTCAAGTCAAAGGGCAAAGGCATGATTGCAGTTAACTCCAAAAAAGGTAGAATGTTGATTCATGATGTGTTGCCTGTACTAGAGTTGGCTCAAAATTTGCTAAGTGTTGGACAATTGATGGAGCATGGTCATGCAGTTCACTTTGAGGGGGAGACTTGCAGAATCTTTGACAAAGTTAAAAATAAGAGAGAATTGATAGCGGTTGTGAATATGGAGAGACATAGAAATTTTCCTCTTACTCTTAAACCTGCAAGTTGTATTGCTTTGAAAGTTGATGCAGAAGATGTGTCATGGTTGTGGCACAAAAGGCTTGGACATGTGAATTTTGAGAGCTTGAAATTATTGAGCAGAAAGAGCATGGTGTATGGTTTGCCAAATATTGAAGAGAAGAAAGATGTTTGTGAAGCATGTGCTCTTGGTAAGATACACCGGGAGATATTTCCAAAAGAGAAGACTTGGAGGGCAAAAGAACCATTGCAGCTTGTGCACACCGACATTTGTGGGCCAATGAGCATAAATTCTCATGAAGGTAATCACTACTTTATCACTTTCATTGATGATTTCTCAAGAATGTGTTGGGTTTATTTTTTGAGGTAAAAATCAGAAGCATTTTCAATTTTTAAGAAGTTTCAAAGAATGGTGGAAAAACAAAGTGACAAATTAATCAAAAAGTTGAGAAGTGATAGAGGTGGTGAATACATCTCTAAGGAGTTTGACAAATTCTGTGAGGATATTGGTCTTGAAAGACAAGTGACAATCAGTTTTACACCGGAACAAAATGACATTGCTGAAAGAAAGAATAGAACAATTGTGGAGATGTCAAGGACCATGATGAAAGAGAAGGAGTTGCCATTATCATTTTGGGCAGAGGCAACATACACAGCTGTTTATTTATTAAATCGATGTCCAACAAAAGCAGTTGAGATCAAGACACCATTTGAGGCATGGTCCGGTGGTAGAAAACCATCAGTGAATCACTTGAAAGTATTTGGATCCATTTGCTATGTGCATGTTCCAAAAGAAATGAGAAACAAACTTGAAGATAAAGGAGAGAAATGTGTGTTTGTTGGCTATAGCACAAAATCAAAAGGTTATAGGCTCTTTAGTTTGAAGAAAAATAAGGTGATTGAAAGTCGAGATGTGATATTTAATGAGAAAGATAAGTGGGATTGGACAGAAAAAGATGTTCAAAGTGTGCTGGTGTTGATACATGAAGAGGATCCAAGAGAAGAATCAAGTGGTGTAAATGAAATTAGCGAGGAAGAGCAACCACAATCTCCAACAACACATGCCGGGTCGAGTTCATCTACTCCAAGCTCAACTTCGGTAAAAATGAGAAGGTTAAGTGATATTTATGCAAGATGTAATTTTTGTGTTGTTGAACCAGAAAGCTTTGAGCAAGCAGGAGGTGTGGATAAATGCTATGGAAGATGAGATAAAAATGATTGAGAAAAATGAGACTTGGGAGTTGGTAGAAAAGACAAAAGAAAAGGATGTCGTCGGGTTGAAGTGGATTTATAAGACAAAGTTAAATCCAGATGGTTCAGTACAAAAGTGCAAAGAGAGGTTGGTTGCCAAAGGTTATTCACAACAACCCGGAATTGATTATCAAGAGACATTTGCACCGGTTGCAAGGCATGAGACGATAAGAATGTTGATTGCATTGGCCGCACATAAAGGTTGGAAGCTCTACCAACTTGATGTGAAGTCTGCTTTCTTAAATGGAGTATTGAAAGAAGAAGTATATGTGGTGCAACCACAAGGATTTGAAGTTGAAGGTGAAGAAAAGAAAGTGTACAAATTGAAGAAGACATTGTACGGGCTAAAGCAAGCACCCCGTGCATGGTATGGCAACATTGATAGTTACTTCATCGAAAGTGGATTTGTGAGAAGTCCTAGCGAGCCAACACTCTATGTCAAACATTGTGAAACTGGTATGCTTATTGTCTCTCTTTATATTGATGATTTGGTATTTATCGGAAATAATGAGAAAATGATGCATGAGTTTAAGAATGACATGATGAGAAAATATGAGATGAATGATTTGGGTTTACTACATTATTTCTTGGGTATTGAAGTTGATCAAAGGGATGATGGAGTTTTTATTTCTCAAAAGAAGTATGCCCAAAATATTCTCTCTAAGTTTAAGATGGAAAATTGCAATCCAGTATTCACACCGTTATTGGTAAATGAGAAATTGGTGAAAGATGATGGTAGTGGTGATGCCGATGCAGCAGATTATAGGAGTTTGGTTGGAAGCTTGTTATATCTTACCACTACTAGACCTGATATCATGTATGCCTCAAGTTTGTTGTCTCGATTTATGCATCAACCGAGCAAAATGCACTATGGAGTTGCAAAGAGGCTGTTGCGGTACATACAAGGTACCAAAGATTATGGTATCATGTTTGAGAGAAATGAAAAAGAAGATGTGGAGTTGTTTGGATTTTGTGATAGTGATTGGGCAGGTAGCATGGATGATATGAAAAGTACATCCGGGTATTGCTTTACACTCGGGTCAAGTATTTTTTCATGGGCATCAAAGAAGCAGGAAAGAGTGGCGCATTCCTCCGCGGAAGCCGAATATGTGTCGGCAAGTGAAGCCACTAAACAAGTGGTTTGGTTGAGGAAGATTTTAGAAGATATAGGGGAGAAGCAAGACATGGCCACGGTTCTCTTTTGTGACAACAAGTCGGCAATTGCAATGTCGAAGAATTTGGTGTTTCATAGCCGAACAAAGCATATCAATCTCAAGCATCACTATATTAGAGAAGCGGTGGAGGATGAAGAGGTTATCATCAAGCATGTGAAGACCGGTGAGCAATTGACGGATATTTTCACTAAAGCACTTCCTTGTGATAAGTTTGTATATCTTAGAGAATTATTGGGTATGACAAACAAAACATTAAGGGGGAGTGTTGAAATTAATGTTTTGAGTTAATATTAATTTAATATGTTAGTGGTTGATTTAATATTAATGTTGAAATGGTCATAACTCCTTTGTACGAGTTTATAAGTATGACCTAAGACTTGTAATTGGGTTAAGGAAAATATATCATTTTTTGTGGGAGTTACCATCTTCCTTCTTCCTCTGTTTATTTCTCTTCTCCATAACAAAATAGAGGCCAACATAGGCCAACAGGGACACTCTCTTAGCAAGCGAGTGGTATCAAATCGCCTAAATAAAATAATTAATATTTGGGGATGTAGCTCAGATGGTAGAGTGCTTGCTTAGCATACGAGAGGTACGGGATTGATATCCTGCATCTCCGCTATATCGTATTAAGCTCGATTGGTCAAACTAGAGGAGCATATAGAATGTGTACTCTTTTAAAAATACTTTGATAAGAATTTTGGTATGTAGCTAAGATAGTGGGACACTCTCTTAGCAAGCGAGTGGTATGAAACCGTCTAAATAAAATAATTAATATTTGGGGATGTAGCTCAGATGGTAGAGCACTTAGCATTCCATAATATTTTTTAAATATTTAATTTTCATTTCAAAACTCGGCAGAATGTGTACTCTTTTAAAAATACTTTGATAAGAATTTTGGTATGTAGCTAAGATAGTGGGACACTCTCTTAGCAAGCGAGTGGTATCAAACCGTCTAAATAAAATAATTAATATTTGGGGATGTAGCTCAGATGGTAGAGCACTTAGCATTCCATAATATTTTTTAAATATTTAATTTTCATTTCAAAACTCGGCAGAATGTGTACTCTTTTAAAAATACTTTGATAAGAATTTTGGTATGTAGCTAAGATAGTGGGACACTCTCTTAGCAAGCGAGTGGTATCAAACCGTCTAAATAAAATAATTAATATTTGGGGATGTAGCTCAGATGGTAGAGCACTTAGCATTCCATAATATTTTTTAAATATTTAATTTTCATTTCAAAACTCGGCATTATTTCGTATTAAGCCCAATTGGTCAAACTAGAGGAGCATATAGAATGTGTACTCTTTTAAAAATACTTTGATAAAAATTTTGGTATGTAGCTAAGATGGTGGGACACTCTCTTAGCATGTGAGAGGCATCATAACATCTAAGATGGTAGAGCACTTGTTTTGCATGCGGTAGGCATGGGGATCGATTCCCCTCATCTCCAAAGAACATTAAAATTTGAATTTCTATTCGTATTTCTAATGTTGGTTAAGCTAGCTTATCTACTTTGGTCGCACTCTTAGCATGCTAGAGGCATATCATGTGTGAGGCATGAAGATCACATAATAAAAAAATTAATATTTGGTGATGTAGCTCATATTGTAGAGCACTCACTTCGAATGTGAGAGGCACGACGATTGATACCTCGCATCTCTAATATTTTTTAAACTTTGCAAATTTCGCAGTCTTAGCATGCGAGAGGCATAGGGATCTTGAAATAAGATAATTGATGTTGGCAGATGTAGCTCAGACAGTAGCTCACTCATTTATCATGTGCGAGGCATGGAGATCGCATAATAAAAAGATTGATATTTGGGGATGTAGCTCATATTGTAGTGTTCTCGCTTTGCATGTGAGAGGCACAGGTATCAATACCTTGCATCTCCAGTATTTTTTTAAACTTTTCCAATTCATGTTAGTACTACATGACCATAAGATACACATATTCAATGTGTATTTTGCCAATTCATTTTAGTACTACATGACTATAAGATACACATATTCAATGTGTATTAAATTTTGCATTGTATATTTTTATACACATATCTAATGTGTATTAAATTTTGCATCGCATATTTTTATACATATATCCAATGTCACGCCCCGACCCATCTGTCAAGCACGTGGCAACCGCCGTATGAGCCCAAAGGACCCATACAAGGCATTTATTAATTTACACAACTTACATACATTATCAACATAGCGGATAATACAATTAAATTAATTAACTCAACTCTACTAACACAGTCCCGATATACCTACTACAATACTATGATCACAAAAATAATAGATAACTATGTTCGTCGATAGTCTCATCTCTGTTAGCTATCTTGATCGATCATTTAATAGACTTGCACACATATTTAACGCAGTGTGCTCGACCTTGCGGCTTTGTGCTTATAGCTCTAACAGCAGTAGAATAACTCAAGTAGAGAAAAGGGAGTAATTAACATGTTTATAACTCATTTAATAATATCAAACAAAGCATGTAAAATCAGCAAATACAACATGAAGCATCATGAGAAGAACATGTAGTACAAGTGTGTAGCTCAACTATAAATATGAAGTGTGTTTATATCTCAAGATTATTGTTACTAAAAATATCATCTCATTCCAATATCATAATCTGGGCAGCTAGCCTATGCTTAGGAGATCTCCTGATCTGGGAGTTCCCATAAGCCCATCAGTGTCCTCTCTGTCTATGTCTCTACCTATGCCTATCACAATGATGTTGGCAGAGAGGTCGGGTGACCGTGAATCCCTCTCTATTGGTCCGCTAAGTGAATCTCTTCATCTCCGCGTCCTAGCGACCTGTCACTCCATGCGTCTTCCCTAGACAATCCATGGAGCAACTCGTGTAGTACTACACACTGTCCCTAGATAGGGTCACCGCACCTAATTATACACATTGGCCACGGCTAGCCGGTAATAAATCCCAGGATCCGGACTACTCATCAGAACGTCTGTAGAACGTCTGGAATAATAGCTGTGTGGTCCATGGATCCACTGTCCAAGGCTATACGGAAGGAGTCACCGTATTAATTTACAAGCAGCGATGCCTGCCAGGAGGGCGCATCCTAATCGTCACCGGAATGCTACAATCTCGGCGACATGTTTGCTAGGTCATTAGTTTGGTTTCATCCATGCTAGCTGTCACGCCCCGACCCAACTGTCGGCCACGTGGCAACCGCCGTATGAGTCCGACAGACCCATACAAGGCATCAAGTGATACATACCATTCATATACATCGTTTATGCAGCGGAATTTACAATTTAATTATCTAACTCAAAATTTCTAACACAGTCCCGATAAACCTACTACAATTCTAGGAAAAAGACAACGATAAATAAATAAAAATATAAACCCGTCGACGGACTCATCTTCATCGAATAACTCGGGCAGTCATCTAATACACCTGCACACACGGGGAAAAGTGGTGTGCTCAGCCTTGCGGCCTAGTGCGAAATTACGGCTCTACCGAATAAAGAAATCAAAGGCTAGGAGGAGTATTCTAGGATGTCTTTGGTGGTTAATCATCATCTTTCATGCCATATAATTTAAACAATTCATATTGAGATAGACAGCATAAATAAATAAATAAATAAACAAAGGTGTACATGCCACTATATGTCACCTAAGTTAAGCCTAGTGTCAACATCAACAGTCTGTCCCCATTTGATTTGTATAAATCAATTTATGGGGAGCAACAAACATCGTAAATACAATTCCGATGTATAATTCACTAGATGTCACCTACGTGATATCTAGTGTCCACGTCAACAGTCTGTCACCTACATCGTGACGAGACTTTAAGGTTTCATAAACTCGGGCTGCCAGCCTACGCTTAGTGACTACCCTAGCTAAGAGTATCAGTAAGCCCATCAGTGCCTTTCTGTCTCTGTCTCTACCTATGCCCACTGCACTGATGTTGGCAGAGAGGACGGATGACCCAGAGTCCCTCTCCTGTTGTTTCACTAGTCGCCAACCATGCCTCCCCTAGCGAAACCGTCGTGCCCTTACATCCTCCCTGGATACCGTAGGGGTCACGACACCCATGTAGTACTACACACTGCCCGTAGACAGGGTCACCTCTCTTAAATATCATCGGCCACGGCTAGCCGGAATAACCACCCTAGGATCCGGACTACTCATCCGATCGTCTGCAGACGTCAAGGGTGATAGCCGTGCGGTCTACGGATCCACTGTCCAAGGCGTCGCATGTGGAATCACCTTCCCAGTCCAATAGCCGTCGACGTCTGTCAAGATTTGGCGCACATCCGCACGATGGGCTGTGGCAACCTTGACTCCATCGGTGCCAAGTCCATGGTAGGGTTCGTCCTAGCTAACCATCTCAGGACTATCACGAGGCCGCCTACAACGACACTCGTGCGGGTGAAGATTTCGGGTAATGACTTGCTCCATATTTCCAGTCTAACATGACCATGGAGTTTGTACAGTCTCTTACCCTACCAGCTCCCAGTATATAAGCTATGCATAACGTCGGGAGTGGTGCTCCCAGTGCTCCGCTATACATCAACCTCGGGAGTGGCGCCTCACGGGACGTCACCGTTTGACCACCGTCGGAACGCGGCGGTCAACGGGGGCATATGGAAAAAGGCCCCATTTTCTGTCTAAGTGGCGGTGACATCGCCAAAGGTTCTAACATGTCGTTATTTACTATCAATGTCTGCATGGTAGGTATGCTAGCATAGCATAGAAACACAATGAAATAATATTTAACATGCTTGACATGATACTACGACATATTAGAAACTTAATAAGAAAATCATAGTATATCATGCATGTTAAGTAAATTAAACTAACATGCAAATCAGAGTATATCCTACATGTCAGATAGAAACAACTAAACTAACATGCAGGCAAGTCAAATCTTATCAAGCATTATGTTTTAACATATTTAAGACATCCAAGAATTGTTCCTAAGAAAACCCCAGCGGGAATTCCCTAGCTTGAATAAATCCTACCATCGGAGAACCAACGCACCTTGGATAGCGATCTGCTTCTGGGAACCAAGTCGCGCGGAGAATATCACCCGCCGAGCTTCTCGGATCGCGTACCCAAAATAATCCTATTTAATAAAATTTATTTAAAATAGATTTAATTTATTTCCCTTAAGATAAATAAATTAAAATCTATCAATTAAATAATTTATTACATTAAATTAATCCTATGTATGTTTAGGATTAATCTCACCTAATGAATTATGAATTTATCATATTTTTGCATTTTTATCTAATAACTTCAATGAATTTTTATTCAATTTCTACTCATCAAACTCACCCATAACTTGGCCCAAGTCATCCAGGAGCCCAAGTAGAACCCATAGAAATTTTTATTATTTTTTTGATTTTTTTAATATTTTAATATTATTTTATTATTTTAATATTATTTTATTATTTTAATATTATTTTATTATTTTATATTTTTCTGACCCGGTCAACGGTCAACGTTGACTGGTCAACGGTCAACGTTGACTGGTCAACGCTGACTGGGTCAGCAGTGGGCCCGGTCAACGCTGACTGGGTCAGCTGTTGACTGGTCAACGCTGACTGGGTCCGCTGTTGACTCGGTCAACGGTTCGAGTTACTGTTCACCCGGTTCGGTTCGGTTCGGTTCGATTTGGTTCGGTTCGGGTCCGGTTCAGCTAAATTAAATTCAATCTAATTTGACTCGAGCTCGAACCAGGTTCAACTTATTTGATTCGGCTCACCCAACCCAACTTGACTCGAACCCAAACTTAACTCAAACCCAACCGATTTAACCCCACTTGATTCGACCCATTCACTAACCTCACTTAATTAAATCACTAACATTGTTTAACTAACACTAATCATGCAACTTAACTTAACCCGAACCCAAGTCCGACCCAAACTCAACCAACTCGTTCAGCTCAACCAATTACTTAACTCATTAATTACTCAACTTAATTAATTCATTAACTAAACTTATATTAATCTAACTAAACATTAATCATGCTTAATTAACAATAACCATATCATAAATCTATTTTATACTAAGCATACTTAATTTTTAATTAACCATGCTTAATTAGTCCTTAAGCATGATTAAGGAAGAGGGCGAGGGCATGGGTACCTATACTCGTCCGCTTCCTCCTTCGACGCCGGTGGTGGAGCTCCTCCGGCTTCGACGAGCTCGACCCAGCCCCGGAGACGACTCTCCGGCTCCGGCGAAGGTCTGCCGAGGTGTCTCGCGAGCAGCGGCGGCGCCAACGGCGACGAGGGCGGCGAAGGCGAGCTCGCTCCCGCTTCGGAGGCGATCGACGAGGGGCGACACTTCGGCGAGCCCTCCTTGGTCTCGCAGCCAACGGATGGGGGATGGAGGAAGGTTGCCGACGAGAGGACGTCGACGATGGGCGATGAGGAGCTGCGGCGGCGAGGGATCGCCGCTCGGGGCATGCGAGCAAACGTTTCTGCTCGCGGCCCTGTTTTCCGCCCGCAAGCAGGGGAAAGGTCGGGGAAGAAGGGGGGAGACGCGCGGCTGCAGGGGACCTCCGCCGAGCTCCCCTCGTCGTGGCGGAAATGGGCAGCGGCGAGGAGGCTACGGACGGCGGATGCGAAGGGCGAGCGGCGACGATCTGCGGAGGCTCTGCTGCGGGTGGTCGCGGCAACGAGGGAGCTGTCGCCGAGCTCCCCTTTCCGCAGGGAGTGTGCGCCGGGGGTGGATGAAGGCAGGCCGACGCCGACGGACGGCGGGCAGCGGCCGACGACGAAATGCTAGGCGTCGGCGCTGCTTCGCTGCGATGGAAGAGGGCGGCGAACAGCGACTGCCCTTTGCGAAGGGGGAGAAGGCCGGAGAAAGGGCAGATGCAGGGGAGAGGTCGCGCGGCAGCAACAGAGCTCCGTCGAGCTCTCCTCGTCACGGTGGGAAGGAACGAGTTGCGACGGCGGCTGCGAACGGCCGGCGGTGGGCGCGGAGGAAATGTGATGGGCAGCTGCAACCACTCCCACGAAGGGGAGGAAGCAGGGGACGGGAGAGGGGCGCAGCAGCACCGCTGCGCTCTCCTTGCCGCGGTGCCGGCGATGAACGGCGGACGGCGAACGCGGCGGGAAGGCACCGACGTTCGCTCCGCTGTGGTGGAGAAGGGCGGCGTCGCGAGCTCGAAGAAGAAGGAGGAGGAGAAGACGAAGGAGAAAAAGAAGGAGAAGAAGAAGGAGAAGAGGAAGAGGAGGGGCGCCTCGCGAGTGGGAAGAGCCCGCGGCTCTTCTCGCTCGCGTCGACCCCTTCGGACCGGGTCAGCCGGTTCACTCGGACCGGCCAGCTGGCCGGTTCAGTTGAACCGGACCGAAATTTAATTTTTTTTTTCCTAAAATTATAATTTAGAAGATGGGGGTTTACACTAGCCATCTTAGGATTATCACGGTGATGACTTAGCGACACCGTGCGGGTATAGTAATATTATTTTATTATTTTATATTTTTCTGACCCGGTCAACGGTCAACGTTGACTGGTCAATGGTCAACGTTGACTGGTCAACGCTGACTGGGTCAGCAGTGGGCCCGGTCAACGCTGACTGGGTCAGCGGTGGGCCCGGTCAATGCTGACTGGGTCCGCTGTTGACTCGGTCAACGGTTCGAGTTACTGTTCACCCGGTTCGGTTCGGTTCGGTTCGATTTGGTTCGGTTCGGGTCCGGTTCAGCTAAATTAAATTCAATCTAATTTGACTCGAGCTCGAACCAGGTTCAACTTATTTGATTCGGCTCACCCAACCCAACTTGACTCGAACCCAAACTTAACTCAAACCCAACCGATTTAACCCCACTTGATTCGACCCATTCACTAACCTCACTTAATTAAATCACTAACATTGTTTAACTAACACTAATCATGCAACTTAACTTAACCCGAACCCAAGTCCGACCCAAACTCAACCAACTCGTTTAGCTCAACCAATTACTTAACTCATTAATTACTCAACTTAATTAATTCATTAACTAAACTTATATTAATCTAACTAAACATTAATCATGCTTAATTAACAATAACCATATCATAAATCTATTTTATACTAAGCATACTTAATTTTTAATTAACCATGCTTAATTAGTCCTTAAGCATGATTAAGGAAGAGGGCGAGGGCATGGGTACCTATACTCGTCCGCTTCCTCCTTCGACGCCGGTGGTGGAGCTCCTCCGGCTTCGGCGAGCTCGACCCAGCCCCGGAGACGACTCTCCGGCTCCGGCGAAGGTCTGCCGAGGTGTCTCGCGAGCAGCGGCGGCGCCAACGGCGACGAGGGCGGCGAAGGCGAGCTCGCTCCCGCTTCGGAGGCGATCGACGAGGGGCGACACTTCGGCGAGCCCTCCTTGGTCTCGCAGCCAACGGATGGGGGATGGAGGAAGGTTGCCGACGAGAGGACGTCGACGATGGGCGATGAGGAGCTGCGGCGGCGAGGGATCGCCGCTCGGGGCATGCGAGCAAACGTTTCTGCTCGCGGCCCTGTTTTCCGCCCGCAAGCAGGGGAAAGGTCGGGGAAGAAGGGGGGAGACGCGCGGCTGCAGGGGACCTCCGCCGAGCTCCCCTCGTCGTGGCGGAAATGGGCAGCGGCGAGGAGGCTACGGACGGCGGATGCGAAGGGCGAGCGGCGACGATCTGCGGAGGCTCTGCTGCGGGTGGTCGCGGCAACGAGGGAGCTGTCGCCGAGCTCCCCTTTCCGCAGGGAGTGTGCGCCGGGGGTGGATGAAGGCAGGCCGACGCCGACGGACGGCGGGCAGCGGCCGACGACGAAATGCTAGGCGTCGGCGCTGCTTCGCTGCGATGGAAGAGGGCGGCGAACAGCGACTGCCCTTTGCGAAGGGGGAGAAGGCCGGAGAAAGGGCAGATGCAGGGGAGAGGTCGCGCGGCAGCAACAGAGCTCCGTCGAGCTCTCCTCGTCACGGTGGGAAGGAACGAGTTGCGACGGCGGCTGCGAACGGCCGGCGGTGGGCGCGGAGGAAATGTGATGGGCAGCTGCAACCACTCCCACGAAGGGGAGGAAGCAGGGGACGGGAGAGGGGCGCAGCAGCACCGCTGCGCTCTCCTTGCCGCGGTGCCGGCGATGAACGGCGGACGGCGAACGCGGCGGGAAGGCACCGACGTTCGCTCCGCTGTGGTGGAGAAGGGCGGCGTCGCGAGCTCGAAGAAGAAGGAGGAGGAGAAGACGAAGGAGAAAAAGAAGGAGAAGAAGAAGGAGAAGAGGAAGAGGAGGGGCGCCTCGCGAGTGGGAAGAGCCCGCGGCTCTTCTCGCTCGCGTCGACCCCTTCGGACCGGGTCAGCCGGTTCACTCGGACCGGCCAGCTGGCCGGTTCAGTTGAACCGGACCGAAATTTAATTTTTTTTTTTTTTCCTAAAATTATAATTTAGAAGATGGGGGTTTACACTAGCCATCTTAGGATTATCACGGTGATGACTTAGCGACACCGTGCGGGTATAGTAAATACATCACAACGTTCTCTGGCAATAAGCCAATCCATATTTTATCCCCACTCTTTATGTCCAAGATGGTTTCAACCACTTTGGGTGGTATAGGTTATGAGCATTAAAGCTCGTATCTGTAACTTAGGAGATCATATATGGTGCATCGTCAATGTTTTCATATATAAGTATGTCAATGTCACATGACTATAAGTGATGCTTGTTGATGTCTATGAATATGTCAAACTACAGTGTAACATAATAGTTTCTAGATGTAACTGTAACATTTTATTATTTTTCGTCACATCAACATAGCAAATAATGAGTAAGAGAATAACCTAGCACATATTTGAATAACGGTAGACATAAGATAACAAGCATATCACACTAATAATATAAATAGGCTATTCCAACATACAAAGCATGAATCATGAATAATTAAATATTAATTTCTAAGCAGTAAAATATTTATCTCCTAAAGTTTCACCAACTTGAGAATAGTCTACTGTAGTGAACCGGTGCACCTGGATAAGTAGATCGGTCTTCAGAACCAACCGTATATCAGCTTGCACTTCATTTAATTATTTCAAGGTATTTACCTATCGCAAATAACATTACCTTTAGATATGACCTTTAATATTATCTATCATTAATCTTATCTACAAGATACCAAATACACATTCTTTTCCATTTTGCTCACCTAACCCATCCTATGTTAATTATTTTTTCAATTAGATTTACTTAATACAACTTAATCTAATTGATCAACTTTATTTAATTTATAAACCTTAATCCTAATTTCCAAGCAATCAAGTCTCAATTTCCTTAAAAGCCCAATCAAAATTTAAATTAATCATTTTATATTTTCATTTACTTACAACATGTAATAACTAGCTAAGTGGGAGCTAATCATTATGCCTTAGTGTTAACATAAGTTCAATTATCCATTCCATCATAATTAACATATTATCTACATGCCATCATAATTAAGCAATGTTAAGCACCATATAAACCTCATCATTATCATTCAAACTCAACAACCAAATTCCCAGTCATCAAAACACCTTGAACAAGGAGGGGTTGCAGTCGATGAATCACGGAGGATACTAATTATTATTATCGGATTGAGAATTAAAATTTATTAAAACATTCATAGAAAATTTGATAAGCAAGCATGAGGATACTAATAATTGCGATCCAAGTTAGGACGTGCTTATGACGATAGAATCAAGTGAGTGTTTATTCTTCAGGTAGAATAGATGTGATAGTTCTCAATGTTTAGTCTAGGAGAACTATATCCCTTTGATTAACTATACTTGATATTCCTTGACTCTTGTGCTAGTTAATATTCATGATTATGCTTATAAATGAGTTGTGAATCCCCTTTTGATATTCATGTCTATTGATATAAGCTTTTCATTACTATTGCTCCTAGATTCATTATAACCATGAGACTATGATTTTGTTTGATTCTAAAGCTAGCATATGCATCCATTTTATTAAAAACTAGAGGTATGGTGAAAAACATACCCTAGGAGATTTTCTTGATTTATATATATTTCTGCTTCATCTTGAGGTGCATATGATTAGGATGACATTATAGTGGTGTGCCAATGGCATAGTCACTGCAGTGATATTATGTTTGTTCGCACACTCATGTACCACCTAGAGAGAGAGGGGCGTGGGGCTAAAGTGCCAGACAGCCAGGATGAGAGGTTAGATAACTTCTAGCTGGTGATATTCACTGGACTAGCTATGATAAACTAGGTAGTGAGGTCCAGTGGGCAACCCAGGGGGGAAAGGGGGCTTTGTTTCTATCTTATTGTGATTTCACTTTGATTCAGATACCCTATGATGCTTGATATCTCCCCCTGAGGTAATAATTGATAGCTACAACTATCGTTAACTTTGCTAGCCCCAGATATATTCTTGTGTGCTCCATGATTGCTCTTTTTGATTGGCTATCACACTCGGATAGCCAGGTTATTCTATTCACGAGACTTTGTTATTATATGTTCTCGGTTTTATATTATTTTATATCCAAATCACTGGGTACAAGTATACTCACCCCATAAGGAAACTCATTTTTTTCAGGACCACAGTAGGAGAGGGACTGAGAGATACTGAGGCGTGTAACACGATACCTGATTTTTGAAAAGTAAGACGATACTACCTTTATTTTGTGTGTATAGATATCCACTAATTATGCATTTGTATATATTTGGGCATGATTATAAGATATTTATATATAAGTGTTTCAATGTGTATGAGCACTTTGTTTTTAGAAATGCATCCTTTTAGAATTATATTGAATTGTTATCCAGGTTTTCTCTTGCCATAAATAGAGGAAATATATATTAGGTGTGCTTAGTGGGTTCTCATATACTCTAGGAGGGTAAACGGGACTATGTGTAGAGTTTACTATAGTTTGCCACGTGCTCTAGGGGAAGTACGGGATGTGACAACATGACCATACACCACATCTCCGATGCATATTAAACTTTGCATTGTATATTTTTATACACATATCAAATGTGTATTAAACTTTGCATCACATATCAAATGTGTATAAACTTTGCATTGTATATCCAATGTGTATTAAACTTTGCATCGATTATCCAATGTGTATTAAACTCTCCAATCACATATCCAATTTGTATTAAACTTTTCATCTTATATCAAATAGGTATTAAACTTGGCATCGTATTGCAAATGTCTTAAACTTTTACATCGTATCTGCAATATTTTTAAACTTTGCATTTTCATTTTAGAACTCATTGCGCAGCTAAGAGCGAGGCACAGGGATCTGAGAGTTAAATGTTGCATTTTTATTCACACCTCTAATGTGTGTTAAAATGTAGCTCAGATGGTAGCACATTTGCTTAGCATGCGAGTGGCATGGGGATCTTCGAAAAATTTGTTTGTTATTTAGGGATGTAGCTTAGATGGAAGAGTACTCTCTTAGCATGCATTATACACGGGGATCCTAATAATAGATTGTATATTGATGCTCTTTAAAAATATTTCTTTTAACTTGGTAACTATTTAATCTATCTCGTATAAAGCTGAATTGGTCAAACTAGAGGGGCATACACAATGTGTACTCTTATAAAAATACTTTGATAAGAATTTTGGTATGTAGCTAAGATGGTAGGACACTCTCTTAGCATGTAAGAGACATCACAACCTCGAAATAAAATAAATAATATTTGGGGATGCAGTTTAGATGGTAGAGCGCTTGCTTTGCATGTGGGAGGCATGGGGATCGTTTCCTCGCATCTCCAAAGAACATTTAATTTGAATTTCTATTTGTATTTCTAATGTCGATTAAACTAGCATATCTACTTTGGTTGCACTTTTAGCATGCGAGAGGCATAGGGATCTCGAAAATAAGCTAATTGATGTTTGCAAATGTAACTCAGACAGTATCTCACTCGCTTAGCATGTGTGAAGTATGGGGATCACATAATAAAAAGTTTGATATTTAGGGACGTTGCTCGTAAGGTAGAGCGCTCGCTTTGCATGCGAGAGGCATGAGGATTGATACTCTCCATCTCTAATACTTTTTAAACTATGCATTTTCATTTCAATACTACATGACTATAAGAGAGTTACAGGGATTGATACCCCACATCCCCAATGTATATTAAACTTTGCTTCGTATATTTGTATACACATATCCTATGTGTATTAAAGTTTGCATCGCATATCAAATGTGTATTAAACTTTGCATCGTATATCTAATGTATATTAAACTTTGCACCCATTGTCATGCCCCGTACCTTCTGATGAGGACATCACTGGTTCACCCGTGAAAGACCCGATTAGCATACAAGGTCCGATGACACGAGCCCGTGCACGACGCTTAGGACAATAGGTGAATTCTTTTCTTGGGCAAATTAATTACTTAATTACGGAACAAATGATATTGCCTAATTATTATTGTTTACTTGTCACTACATACAAGGAAACACATGGAGGAATTACTCATACGGAAGTTGTATGAATTACTCATATGGAAGTTCATGAGTAATTGAAGAAATATTTATTCAAGAATCAAATCTTCATCAAATATTTATTGAAGAGCAAAACAAGGAAGATTTAGTCAAGATCAAATCTTCATCAAATATTTATTCAAGAGCAAATCAATGAATATTTATTCAAGATCAAATCTTCATCAAATATTTATTCAAATCTTCGTCAAGGGATATTTATTTTCCAAAATTCGTGGTTTACAAGAGGAGATTTATATATTTATTTTTTCTATTTTAGTAAAATAAAATATGGAAAAACGTCCATTATTGTGTCTATATATTTGGTAAAGCATGCCCTATTGAAGGGGACTTTGATTTTTGCTTTAGCCACCACTTTTGTAATGCTTTTGCTACAAACTTGAAGTCCAATTTCTTTAATCACATCTTGAGTGATCTTTCCGCTGTTACTCTTTCAATTCTCGTAAATTATTCGTGTCGTTCTTCTGAATAGGTCAGTCATGTTTGACACGGTTGATAACCAACTGAGGAGTGATTTAACAATTGCGAGTTTGCTGGTCATGTTCCTAGATCTTGGTTAGCCTCTCCTTCATCAAAGTCATAACTCCCCGCCTTAAGGATTTCTCCTACGATAGAAGATCGGGACCAACTTGCTTGCACGCATCTTAAGTCGAAGCGTGTGCATATCAGGTGGTATCAGAGCCTTCGTTATCGATAGGAATTCATCTATCCTTTAGTAGATTCTCTTTTATTTTCCCTACATCAAAGAAAAAAATCCTCTAGTCCTTTTCTTGAACTTCTATTTCGTGTCTATCAACGTTGTTTTTCTATCTTGGGAAAAAAGAGAGGGAGAAAGAAGAGGAGAAAAAAAAAGGAGGAAGTGGTCGGCAAGAAAAAAAAAGAAGGAGAAAGAGAGGAGGAAGCTTTCAGCAAGGAAAAAAAATAATAGTGAGAGGAAGGTTCGGCTAAGGAAAAAATAAATAAAAAATATATTTTATCCAAATTTTAATTATAATGATCCTTGCACTTATTCTTCATTTGACACCTTCTACCTTGCTTGATTGAGTCAACTTTTTAATTTCTTGAATTATTGTTTTCTTCTCTTGCTACAAATATATTCCCACCTAGAGCTCCCTAAAATTAGCCTTGATTACCGTGTTCTAGCACTTTGCAATCACTTTATTCACTCCCTGTTGAAAGTTATCACGAACTAGCAAACACGCGAGCAATTTTTGAGAAGGGTAAGAGCTTCAGGTGGTAAAGTTTGTGAGGATCGAGAGTATTTCATAAATAATTTATTAGTTTGGTGAAATTTCTCTTTTGTCTTTACTAACAATGTTAGGATCGAGAAGTCCTTGTGATGTTTCTTATGACAGGAAAGATGAGTCCCAATCATCGGCGATATCATTGTCTCCACGTTCTCAGGCTTTGATGACTCATGTTATAAACACCTTCGAGCAAGTACTATCTGATCAAGTACTTGTGCGCCTGAACGGGTTGGAGAATCGTCTTGGTGAAATTGAAGCACGACTTGAACAAGTGGAGCGAACTCCTCCACAACGACACCCACCACCTCGAGTTCCTCGAGGATGAGTTGAAGCTAATAATAATGTCGTTGCTGCCGCTCCATTCGAACCAAGAGGAAATTTGAACGCTGCATTTCAAGAGGCTGCCGATGAAAGTTAAATAATAATTATGTGGCTGATGATGAAGTTGCCTTGGAATTGTATCGGCGCCGCCCCGCACGAGGAGTGGGAGGTGATGGAGGTCCTGCACGTCACCGTAATGAAGAGAGAAGAAATGATGCATTGGGTAAAATTAAATTTACTATTCCTAGTTTTGATGGAAAGTTTAAACTAGAAGCCTATCTTGATTGGGAATTATTAGTTGAGCAAAAGTTCAGCTGTCATCATTACCCAGAAGAGTATAGAGTACGTGCGGCCACTACTGAATTTATTGGTTATGCTTCTATTTGGAGTCAAATTCGATAAAGAAATGGAGGTCCTCATACTTGGGATGATTTGAAGCGCTTGATGAGGTCCAGGTTCGTGCCTTAATATTTTGAGAGAGAATTACTTAATAAATTCCAAAGGATGAACCAAGGAAATAAATCTGTGGAAGAATACTATCAAGAGTTACAAGTGGGCATGCTACGTGCTAATGTGCAAGAAGATGATAATGCAAAGATGACTAGATTTTTGGGAGGATTGAATGAAGAGATACAAGATATACTTGATTTTTAGAACTATAATTCTTTGGATCAACTTTTTCATTATGCATGCAAAGCTGAAAGGCAAGTTCAAAGGAGGAAGCAGCAATACCAATCTAGTCATAGCTATCCTAGTTCTTCCATGCCTTGGAGGGATGCTCATCAGCAACAGAAGGGTGTTGGTCATTCTAGCAGGACTGCTGCACCAATTCGCCAAGGGAATTCAGGAAGCCACTTTACTTTACCAATATCCAAACCTATCGATTCAAAAAAGATCACTGTTGCCCCTACAAAAAGTTCATCCTCAGTTACTTCTACAGGAAGAACAAGGCAGATTGAGTGTTTCAAGTGTAAGGGGAAAGGGCATTATATGTGTGATTGTCCAAATCAGCATGCCCTTATCATTCGAGAAGATGATGAGTACACATCGGCCAATGAGGTTGAAGAGGGAGGTGGATCTGATCAAGAGGAGTCTCAACCTGTTTCAGGGTCAGAACTAGAAGAGATTACCTTTGATACAAGCCATGCAAGCCTCATTGTTCATCGTGTTCTTAGCTCCCAGATGGAGAAGGCTGAAAACGGGCAGCATCACAATTTGTTCCAATCCAAATTTGTTCCAATCCAAATTTGTGATCAAGGAGCACTCTTGTAAGATCATAATTGATGGTGGAAGCTGCAATATATTGCAAATTTAGAGATGGTTGGAAAGCTTGGCCTAACAACAAGATTACACCCGTAGCCATACTACATTCAATAGCTCAATTCTTGTGGAAAGTTGAAGGTAACAATGATGGTACATGTTCATTTTTCTGTTGGTACCTACTCTGACTTTGTAGACTGTGATGTGGTGCCAATGCAAGCTCGTGTATTACTACTTGGAAGACCATGGCAATATGATAAGGATACTACACATTATGGGCGTTCCAACAAGTACTCCTTTATGCACAAAGATAAGAAGGTCGTGTTGGTTCCAATGATACCGGAAGAACTTCTCAAAGACGATATAGATAGGACTGAGTGTGAGAGGAAAGAGAAAGAGATGAGTGACATTCACAAAATAGAAAGTGAGAGTCATCAGCCCAAAATGAGAGAAAAGAAAGAAAAATGTGAGAAGAAAAGAGAAATATCAATCAAGGGACAAGTTCTATTAGCCACCAAAAGTGAGATGAGAGAATTAGAAACTAATCCCCAAGAGTGTTTTGCACTTGTATGCAAGGACACTCTCTTTTCTACTAATTCTTTACCTTCTTCTTTGCTTGTTTCGATTGTTTCTTTGATGCAGGAGTTTGCTGATGTCTTTCCAGATGAGATACCTGCAGGGTTACCGCCATTGCGGGGGATTAAGCATCAAATCGATTTGATTCTAGGGGCATCTCTGCCTAACCGACCCCCATACCATACCTATCCCAAGGAGATAAAAGAAATTCAGCGCCAAGTGCAAGAGCTTCTAGATAAAGGATACGTGCGTGAAAGTTTAAGTTCGTGTGTTGTTCTTATTTTACTTATGCCAAAGAAAGATGGATTATGGAGGATGTGTATAGATTGTCGAGCTATCAACAATATTACGGTACGTTATCGTCATCCTATTCCTCGATTAGATGATATGCTTGATGAATTATGTGATTCTACCGTCTTTTCTAAGATTGACTTGCGTAGTGGTTACCATTAAATTAGAATGAAAAATAACTTTTAAGACTAAATTTGGATTATATGAGTGGTTAGTTATGTTATTTGGTCTTACGAATGCACCTAGTACGTTCATGCGCTTAATGAATGATGTGTTGAGAGCTTTTATTAGAAAATTTGTGGTAGTTTACTTTGATGACATATTAATCTATAGCATGTCTTTAGATGAACATTTAACACATATGCGCTAAGTTTTGATTGCTTTGAGAGAGGCACGTTTGTTTGCTAACCTCAAGAAGTGCACATTTTGTACGAATCGAGTCGTATTTCTTGGTTTTGTTGTGACTGCACAGGAAATTGAGGTGGATGAGGAAAATGTGAAAGCTATTCGAGCCTGGCCAACACCTACATCAGTCACGCAAGTGCGGAGTTTTCATGGACTAGCAAGCTTTTATCGTCGATTCGTAAAGGATTTTAGCTCACTCGCCGCTCCACTCAATGCATTGATAAAGAAGAACATACCTTTCAAGTGGGAAAAGACACAAGAAGATGCATTCAATTTGCTAAAAGGTTTTGTTCGTCTTCTATTATTGCAGGAAGCGCATGGAGGTGGTTTGATGGGGCATTTTAGGATACATAAGACTGAGGACGTATTGACCACACACTTTTATTGGCTAAAGATGAGGTGCGACGTCGAGCGTTACGTGGAGAGATGCACTACTTGTCAAACAGCTAAGTCTCGCTTAAACCCACATGGTTTATATACGCCTCTCCCTATTCCGAAAGTACCTTGGGAGGATATTTCAATGGATTTTGTGTTGGGTTTACCAAGAACTGAGAAGGGGAGAGATAATATATTTATTGTTGTTGATAGATTTTCTAAGATAACTCATTTCATACCTTATCATGAGAGCGATAATTCTACTCATGTTGTCGATTTCTTTTTCAGGGAGATTGTTCGCCTTCATGGAGTGCCGAGGATAATTGTTTAAGATCGTGATGCAAAATTCTTGAGCCACTTTTGGACGACGCTTTGGGGTAAGCTTGGAACAAAACTACTATTTTCAACTACATGTCACCCCCAAACTGATGAACAAATCGAGGTTGTTAACCACACACTTGGTACTATGCTACGAGCAAAACTCAAAAAGAACCTGAAGCTTTTAGAGGAGTACTTATCACACATTGAGTTCGCCTACAACCGAGTCGTGCATTCAACCACAAAGTTCTGCTCATTCGAGGTCGTCTATGGATTTAAGTCTGCTGCTCCAATTGATTTACTACCTCTGCCACCTTTAAAAAGAGTTAATCTTGATTCTGAGAAGCATGCTGAAATGATTCGTAAGATACATCAGATGACTAAAATAAATATTGAGGAGATGCAAATACAATATAAGAAGCATGCATACAAAGGTAGAAATAAAGTTATTTTTGAAGAAGGAGATTTGGTTTGGTTGCATTTGCTCAAAGATCGATTTTCAGAATAGCGCAAGTCGAAACTAATGCTACGAGGTGACGGTCCATTCAAGGTTCTTGCAAAGATCAATGATAATGCCTATAAGCTATAACTACCTAAGGATTATGGAGTGAGTAATACATTAATTTAGCTGATTTATCTCCATACTTGGGTGATGAAGATGAGCTAGAGTCGAGGTCGACTCCTTTTCAAGAAGGGGAGTATGATGAGGACATCACTGGTTCACCTGTGCAAGACCCGGTTAGCAGACAAGACCCAATGACACGAGCCCGTGCACGATGCTTAGGACAATAGATGAATTCTTTTCTTAGGCAAATTAATTACTTAATTACAGAACAAATAATATTGCCTAATTATTATTATTTACTTGTCACTACATGCAAGGAAACACATGGAGGAATTACTCATATGGAAGTTGCATGAGTAATTGAATAAATATTTATTCAAGAATTAAATCTTTATCAAATATTTATTCAAGAGCAAAACAAGAAAGATTTATTTAAGATCAAATCTTCATCAAATATTTATTCAAAAGCAAATCAAGGAATATTTAATGAAGATCAAATCTTCATCAAATACTTATTCGAATCTTCATCAAGGAATATTTATTTTCCAAAATTCATGGCTTACAAGAGGAGGAGATTTATATATTTATTTTTCCTATTTTAGTAAAATAAAATATGAAAAAATATCCATTATTGTGTCTATATATTTAGTGGAGCATGCCCTATTGAAGGGGATTTTGATTTTTGCTTTAGCCACCACTTTTGTAATGCTTTTGCTACAAACTTGAAGTCCAATTTCTTAAATCACATCTCGAGTGATCCTTCCACTATTGCTTTTTCAATTCTCGTGAATTGTTCGTGCCGTTCTTCGTGAACAGGTCAGTCATGTTTGACACAGTTGATAACCAACTGAGTTGTCACGCCCCGAACCTACTGTCGGCCACGTGGCAACCGCCGTATGAGCCCGACAGACCCATACAAGGCATCAAGTGATACATACCATTCATATACATCGTTTATGCAGCGGAATTTACAATTTAATTTATCTAACTCAACATTTCCTAACACAGTCCCGATAAACCTACTACAATTCTAAAATAAAAGACATCGAGAATTTAAAATAGACTCGTCGACGGACTCATCTTCATCAAATCTCTCGGACAGTCATCTAATACTCCTGCACACACGGGGAAAAGTGGTGTGCTCAGCCTTGCGGCCTAGTGCGAAATTACGGCTCTACCGAATAAAGAAATCAAAGGCTAGGAGGAGTATTCTAGGATGCCCTTGGTGATTAATAATCATCTTTCATGCCATATAATTTAAACAATTCATATTGAGATAGACAACATAAATAAATAAATAAATAAAGGTGTACATGCCACTAGATGTCACCTAAGTTAAGTCTAGTGTCAACTTCAACAGTCTGTCCCCATTTGTTTTGTGTAAATCAATTTATGGGGAGCAACACACATCTTAAATACAATACCGATGTATAATTCACTAGATATCACCTACGTTATATCTAGTGTCCACGTCAACAGTTTGTCACCTACATCGTGATGAGACTTTAAGGTTTCATAAACTCGAGCTGCCAGCCTACGCTTAATGACTACCCGGGCCGGGGGTATCAATAAGCCCATCAGTGCCTTTCTGTCTCAGTCTCTACCTATGCCCGCTGCACTGATGTTGGCAGAGAGGACGGATGACCCAGAGTCCCTCTCCAATTGTTTCACTAGTCGTCAACCATGCCTCCCGTAGCGAAACCGTCGTGCCCTTACATCCTCCCCGGATTCCGTAGGGGCCACGACACCCATGTAGTACTACACGCTGTCCGTAGACAAGGTCACCTCTATTAAATCTCATCGGCCATGGTTAGTCGGAATAACCACCTTAGGATCCGGACTACTCATCCGATCATTTGCAGACGTCAAGGGTGATAGCCGTGCGGTCTACGGATCCACTGTCCAAGGCGTCGCATGTGGAATCACCTTCCCAGTCCAATAGCCGTCGACGTCTGTCAAGATTTGGCGCACATCCGCACGATGGGCTGTGGCAACCTTCACTCCATCGGTGCCAAGTCCATGGTATGGTTCATCCTAGCTAACCATCTCAGGACTATCACGAGGCCGCCTACAACAACACTCGTGCGGGTGAAGATTTCGGGTAAGGACTTGCTCCATATTTCCAGTCTAACCCGACCATGGAGTTTGTACAGTCTCTTACCCTACCAGCTCCCAGTATATAAGCTATGCATAACGTCGGGAGTGGTGCTCCCAGTGCTCCGCTATGCATCAACCTCGGGAGTGGCGCCTAACGGGACGTCACCGTTTGACCACCGTCGGAACGCGGCGGTCAACCGGGGCATATGGAAAAAGGTCCCGTTTTCTGTCTAAGTGGCGGTGACATCGCCAAAGGTTCTAACATGTCGTTATTTACTATCAATGTCTGCATGGTAGGTATGCTAGTATAGCATAGAAACACAATAAAATAATATTTAACATGCTCGACATGATACTACGACATATTAGAAACTTAATAAGGAAATCATGGTATATCATGCATGTTAAGTAAAGTAAATTAAACTAACATGCAAACCAGAGGATATCCTACATGTCAGACAGAAATAAACTAAACTAACATGCAAGCAAGTCAAATCTTATCAAGCATTATGTTTTATCATATTTAAGACATCCAAGAATTGTTCCTAAGAAAACCCCAGCGGGAATTCCCTAGCTTGAATAAATCCTACCATCGGAGAACCAACGCACCTGGGTTAGCGATCCGGTCTTAAGAATCAACCCGCGTAACAATGTATCACTCCGTCGAACTACTCGGATCACATACCCGCGATAAATCCTAATTAACACAATTATTTAAAATCAAATTTAATTCCTTTTTCCCTAAAGTAAATCAAATATTAATTTATCAATCTAACCTAATCATTCAAATACTAATTAACCAAATTTCCATTTTACAAATTAAATTAACTTAGTTAAGCTTTGATAAATTCTATCAAATTTATCCATTTAAACCCCTCATCTAGCCCAAGTCACTTAAGGGCCCAAATAACACTCATCAGTACTTAATTAGATCAATTAAACATTAATTAGCTATTTTAAATCACCTAATCATACTCATGAAAAGTTAAATTATTTTTATTTTTATTTTTATTATTTTATTATTATTTTGACTGGTCAACGGTCAACAGTTGACCCGGTCAACGCGGTGGACTCGGTCAACGCTGTTAACCCGGCCAACGCGGTGGACTCGGTCAACGCTGTTGACCCGGCCAATGCGGTGGACCCAATCACTATTCATTTGGCTTAACTTGAGTCTGACCCAATCCTAGCCAGTTCGGTTCGATCGAATTAGCTCCAACCCATCTAAATCCGAGTCCGACTCGAGTTCGGTTCAAATTAATTTGATTCGACTCAGGTTCAATTTAATTGATTCAGCTCACCTCAACTACACTCAACCCGAACCAAAACTTAACACGAATTCAATCCAACTAACTCCAAACCGGTTCAACTCAACCCATTCACTAACTCTACTCAATTAAATCATTAATTTTTACTTAACTTAATTTATCATGCTTAATTAATCCACTAAGTTTGATTAATTAACACTAAGCATGTTTAAATTAATCTAAGCATTTTAACAACACTAATTTATCCTAAACATGTTTAATTACAACTAACATGCTTAAATAAATCACTAATCGTGATTAGGGAAAAATAAAGCTACCTTAGCCGAAATCACTATTCATTATCGGAAACACTATTCACTCACCGGAATAGTAACGTCATCGCCGGAACTCGCGAAACCAACGGCAAACTTGACGGCGAGCTCCGCAAATCTTCGCACAGGTGGGAACTAGCGATGGCCTGCGAAAACTCCGGCCATCAACGCCTAAAAACTCACTTTTGGGTGGCGTCGCCGGCGAATTTTAGGGCAAGTTCACCGGAGGGCGAAACCACCCGTTTGCAGAGGGGAAACGGAGCCGCTCACCTTGCGAACGAGCGGGGAAGGAAAGGAGGGGGATCCGGCCCGCGAGACGAGTGGATTCGCAGATCCACTCGTCGCCGGAGGTACGGCGGGTCGAAACAAGCAGCGGCGACGAAACCGTCGCCTGCTGCAATCGCGTCGGGGCCGAACGCAAGCTCACGAGCTTGCGGAGAGGGCGATCAACTCGAGCCCCAGCAACCACGAACGGCGCGTCGGTGATCCGCGCGTGGAACGACGGCCGGACGGCGGACGGTGGCTGCGGACGGCGATCGATTTCAGCACGCGATGAGGAAGGTTGCAGGGGAAAAATGGGAGGCGCGCAATAGGCGCTTCCATCGAGCTCCCCTTACCGAGACCAGAAGCAGAGGCCGGCAGGAGGCGGGCGACTGCCGGAGGAGGCTGCAGCGGCGAGGAAATCGCCGCTCGGGGCATGCGAGCAGACGTTTCTGCTCGCGGCTCTATTTTCGCCCGCAAGCAGGGGAAGGCGGGGAAAAGGAGGAGGCGCACGGCTACAGGGGACCTCCGCCGAGCTCCCCTCGTCGTGGCGGAAATGGGCAGCGGCGAGGAGGCTACGGACGGCAGACGCGAACGGCGAGCGGCGACGATCTACGGAGGCTCTGCTGCGGGTGGTCGCGGCAACGAGGGAGCTATCGCCGAGCTCCCCTTTCTGCAGGGAGTGTGCGACGGGGGAGGATGAAGGCAGGCCGACACCGACGGACGGCGGGCAGCGGCCGACGGCGATATGCTGGGTGTCGGCGCTGCTTCGCTGCGATGGAAGAGGGGGCGAGCTCGAAGAAGGAGGGAAAGCAAGGGAAGGAAAGGGGGCGCGGCATCACCGCTGCGCTTTCCTTGCTGCGGCGCCGGCGATGGACGGCGGACCGCGAACGCGGCGGGAAGGCACCGGCGTCTGCTCCGCTGCGATGTAAAAGGGCGGCGTCGCGAGCTCGAAGAAGAGGAAGGAGGAGAAGAAGAAGATGAAGAAGAGGTGGAAGAGGGCGAGCACGAGTGGGAAGAGCCCGCTCGCGTCGGCCCTTCAGATCGGTCGGGCCGGTTCACTCGGACCGGCCAGCTGGCCGGTTCAGTTGAACCGGACCGATTAAAAAAATATATATATTTTTTTTCCTAAAAATGAGATTTAGAAGATGGGGGTTTACAGAGTAGTGGTTTAACGATTACGAGGTTGCTGGTTGCGTTCCTAGATCGTGGTTAGCCTCTCATTTGTCAAAGTCACAACTCCCTACCTTAAGGATTTCTCCTACGACGGAAGATCGGGACCAACTTATTTTCACGCATCTTAAGTCGAGGCGTGTGCATATCATCTTCCCCTAGGGTACGCGGCAGACCACAGTGAACTCTACATATAGCCTCGCTTACCTTCCACGACTATATGAGAACTCACTAAGCATACTTGATGTATATCCCCTTTATTTATGGAAGGAGAGAACCTAAATAACATGTAAACCCCCACTTTTAAGTGGTTGAATTATATATGTATAAAAATAATAATAATATAGAAATAAATAAATAATAATAATGAGATATTAAAATTTACTTAAGTTCAGATTTGTGTAGAAGAGAGTGAAAGAACTTTTAGTTTCGGTTAGAAACTAAAATGGTGACATTAGGAAAAATTTTAGATTAAAAAGGATGTAGTTGTAATTTAATGAAGTTCATAGGGACCTAGTTTAAAATTTTATAAAGATTAGAGGGACTCACTTGTGATATTATGGAAGTAGTGGACGAATTCGTAAATGTTGTATGCATGTGCTTCCCGCGTGATCGAAGGGGCAGAACCAGACCGGACTAATCGAATCTCGTTTCCTCCACCCTTGCTCGCGCCGCCCCCAAATCGCATCGCTAGTCTTCCTCCTTCGATCCGGTGGCTGTAGCTGCGGCCGTTCTCCACCTCCATCCCTTCGTCGACGGCGACCACGGGAGCGTCATCTTCCACGAAGCTTGCCGGCGACCATAACATCGATTCGAGCTCACACCATCGTCACCGTAAGGTGCCGGACAGCCATCCTTTGTCCCTATTTTCCTCGCCGAGGCCGGTTTCCTCGCCGAGGCCGGAGACCCAAATCGAGTCTCCATCTCCGATCCTTCATCAAGGCTGGTGCTAATTTGTTCTGCTGGATGGACATTGCTTATGGCGTTATGATAATGAGGTTAATTATGCAGTGCTTGATGAGTTTGCTAAGTATTTATGGGTAATCGAACTTATGTCAACACTAAGGCATGATGATTAGCTCCCACTTAGCTAGTCATTGATATGTTGTATATGTTGTAAGTAAATGAAAGTATGAAATGATTAATTTAGATTATAGATGATGTGAAATTTTGATTGGGGAAATTAAGATTGCTTAGAGATTATAATTAAGATTTATAAATTAAATAACGTTGATCAATTAGATTAAGTGGAAGTAAGTAAATCTAATTAAATAATTAATTAACTTAGGATGGGTTAGGTAAGCAAAATAGTAAAGATGGTGGATTTGGTATCTTGGAGATAATATTAATGATAGATAATATTAAATGGTTAAATCTAAAGGTAATGTTATTTGCAATAGGTAAATACCTCGAAATAATTAAACGAGGTGCAAGCTGATATACGGTTGGTTCTGAAGACCGTTCTACCTATCCAGGTGCACCGGTTCACTACAATAGACTAATCTCAAGTTGGTGAAACTTTAGGAGATAAATAGTTTTCTGCTTAGAAATTGATATTTAATTATTCATGATTCACGCTTGTATGTTGGAATAGCTTATTATATTATTATTGCATTATGCTTAATGTCATATGTCTATAGTTATTCTAATATATGCTAGGGTTATTCTCTTGCTTATTATCTGTTTTGTTGACGTGATGACAAATAATGACATATTACAGTTACATCTAGAGACTATCATGTTACACTCTAGGTTGACACATACATAGACATCAACATGCATCACTTATAGACATATGACAATGACGCACTTTTATATGAAAACATTGACGATGCACCATATTGGATCTCCTAGATTATTGATACAAACTTCATTGCACGTAAACTTATACCACCCAAAGAGGCTAACATCATTTTGGACATAGAGGGTGGAATAAGGTATGGATTGGCTTATTGCTATAGAACTTGTGATGAATTCACTATACCCGCACGTGTGTCACCTAGTCACCACCGTGATAGTCTTGAGATGGCTAGCAAGGATGAAACCAAACCAAGGACCCAGCAAATATGTAGCCGAGGTTGTAGCATTCCAACGACGGCTAGGATGTACACCTCATGGCAGGCATCGCTGCTCGTGAATTGGGACGGTGACACCTTCTGCATAGCCTTGGACAGTGGATCCTTGGACAGCACGGCTATATTTCCAAACGTTTTGCAGACGGCCTGATGAGTAGTCCGGATCCTGGGGTTTATTATCGACTAGCCGTGGCCGATGTGTATACATAGGTGCGGTGACCCTTGTCTATAGTACTACAGGAGTTGCTCCATGGTTGTTTGGGGAGGACACATAGAGTAACAGGTCACTAGGTCGCGGCAGATGGGGTAATCCGCCTAGTAGACCACTGGAGAGGGATCACGGTCGCCCGACCTCTCTGTCAACATCAGTGTGACAGGCATAGGTAGAGACATAGATAGAGTGGACACTGATGGGCTTATGAGAACTCCTCGACGGGAGAATTTTTTTAAGCATAGGCTGGCTGCCGAGATCACAATATTTGAATGAAATGATATTTTTAGTGACAAAGGAAATTTAGAGACATAAACACACTTTATAATTATAGCTGAATTACAAACTTATACTACATGTTATTTTTATCATGATGCTTCATGTTTTATTTGCTGATGTTACATGCTTTGTTTGATATTATAAAATGATTTATGGACATGTTAGAATCTCCCTTTTTGCTACTTGAGTTATTCTACTGTGGTTAGAGCGATAAGCACAAAGCCACTTGCGGCTGAGCACACGACGTTCAAATATGTGCAGGTCTACTAAGCCACCGATCAAGATAGCGAACGGAGATAAGATTACCGACTAACATAGTCATCTACTATTTTTTTGTGAACATAGTATTGTAGTAGGTATATCGGGGCTGTGTTAGTAGACTTGAGTTAATAGATTTAATTATATTATCCGCTACAATGATAATGTATGTGAACTTTGTATATCATTAAATGCCTTGTATGGGTCCATTGGGCTCATACGACAGTTGCCACGTGCTCGGCAGATGGGTCGGGGCGTGACATAACAAATCAATATAACTCTGACGCTAAATATTTTCAAAACCAGATCTCATATACACATACTTTACAATCAAAATTAGGCACATGCCCAAGTATATACAAAATATCTATCTAGTGGATCTATATATATACACAAAATAAATGTAGTATTATTCTACCTTTCAAAAGTCGGACACCTGGTTACTCATTTTACGATCTACTAGTTCCTTTCCTACTGTGCTCCTGAAAAATAAAAATGAGTCCCCCTATGGGGTGAGTACGCTTGTACCCAGTGAGTTGGATAAAAACAATGTAAAACAAAAAAAATATAATAACAATAGCTAGTTATTCGGATGTAATAGTCAATAAAGAGAGCAATCATGGAGCACATAAGAATATATCTAGAACTAGCATAGTTAATGACAACTATAGCTATCAACTGTTACCTTAGGAGGAGGTATCAAGCATCATAGGTACCCGAATCAAAATAAAAACACAATAATATAAGAACAAAGTCCCTTTTCCCCCTAAGTTGTCCATTGGACATTACTGGTTTACTATAGCTAGTCCAATGAATATCCACTGCCAGGAGTTATCTAACCTCCCATCCTGACTATCTGGCACTTTAGCTCTACGCCCCTCTATTTAGGCAGCCCATGGGAGTGCGAACAAACCAAACATCGCTGCAGTGATCGTGCTATTGGTACCCCAGTATATGTCATCCTAGTCATATGCACATCAAGATGAAGCATAAACATATATGAATCAAGGAATCTCCTAGGGTATGCTTTTCACCACACCTCTAGCTTTTTAGAAAAAATCAGTGGATATGCTAGCTTTAGAATCTAACAAAAGCATATGATCATGCTTATAATGAATCAAAGGCAATATCAATGAAAAGCTTATATTAATAGACATGAATATCAAAAGGGATTTACAACTCATGTATAAGCATAATTATGAATATTAACTAGCAGAAGAGTCAATGAATATCAAGTATAGTTAATCAAAGGGATATAGTTCTCCTAGACTAAATATTAAGAACTATCCCGTCTATTCTACCTAGAGAATAAACACTCACCTGATTCTATCGTCATAAATACGTTCTAATTCGTATCACGTTCTTTAGTATTCTCATGCTTCCTTATCGAATTTCTCGTGAATATTTTAATAAATTTTATTTCTCAATTTAATAATAATTTTACAAATCCGTCTTCACTAATATTCTTAGAATGATCTCTAAATTCACTCTAATTTTTATCTCAAGTTCGCTGGAGACTCACCGGAATCTCGCCGGACAGTTTGCCGGAACCCTCACTGACGAAGTTCTTCGATCAGCACCAATATTAGTACCAATCGAAAGCTCTCTTTATCAGGAATCCAAAAATCATATTTGCCCCAATTTCTATAGCTCATACGTAGCCAATTTCGCCGAAGAAACTCGATTAGGTAAAAACCCTAAGTTTGGGTTTTCCGTTCGCTGGTGGCCATCTGGCTGCTAATTAGACATGCAATTCGGGCCGGGGGGCCCGCGGGCGGCCCAGGCACGGCCCGAATCATAAGCGGGCCGTGCCTGGCACGGCCCGGCACTGTTCGCGTGCCAGGCCGGGTCATAGGGTCTAGGCCCGCGGGCCAGCACGGCACGGCACGATTAGTATATATATAATGTATATTGTAGTTATTAAAAAAAAATTAATAGCAGAGTGGTTATAGCGCGCGCCTTTCCCACTGACGGTGCGCGTTTGAACCCTGCTGCCTGCTAATATTTTGCAGGCAAGCTGCAAAAATGCAGCGGTTTGGCGGGCCGGTCTGACCGAACCGTGCCGGGCCCGACCCGGCACGTCTTCTAGAAACCGCCCCGGGCCAGGCACGGTCCGCTACAGTACCGTGCCGGGTTTGACCCGGCACGCTACTGTAGCGTGCCCTGACGGGCCGTGCTCGGGCCGGCCCGAGCACGGTCCGTTTGCATGTCTACTGCTAATAGCTCTCAACCTAGGTACCAATGGATAGCTCTCATCGAGGAAAAGCCGTAGGTACAAATTTTACTAAATTCTACGGCCGGAATAGTCGGCAATCATCGAAGCAAGCTCTAGCGACACCATCGTCGCCGCCAACGCTAAAGCTTATGTTAAGACTTGTTATATATTGTATGTTATGTTAATTTAAATGTGTGATTTTGTAGATATATTTTCTTGTTGGCTTGTACAATACCTTATGCCCATTTTTAGGGTGCTTTCTTTGTAGCCTCACTGAGTTTTTTGACTCAGATGTGCACATTTTTCCCCTACCGCGTAGGTTATTAGCCATTGGTACGGGAAGCGAGGGAGAACCTAGCTATGACGAAATAGAATTTATTTTAAAAATTTAGATAGAATCTCATTTTGTTATATTGGTATTAAGTGTAATTCGTTATGTTTCCGCTGTATGAACAAAATTTATTGTGGTGCTTCGTGATACATTTAGCCTTGTATAAGTTGTGGTGTAGAAGTGCAGCTTATACGGCGGTTGACATGTAGCCAAAAATGGATTTGGGGCGTGACAGCATGTGTAGTGATAGATGAGGGGTTTAAAACCCCGAAGAATAGGGCAACCCCTGTTCCCTGAGGTCTATGGTGCGGCGGACTTCCACGCGCTACTGGTGGCCATCATCTTTGATGGAGGAGGGAGCGGGCGACTTGGGGCATCGTTTGCATAGCTGGCAAGGCATTGTGGCAACTTCGGCGAGCAGCGGTTTTGTGGGAGGCAGCGAATGGATGGAGAGTAGGGGAGTCCCCCAGTTTCCACTGAGTACGCCGGCGAGGGGCGCAGCGAGCTCTCCGGAGTCGACTCGCCTCTCGTGGTGTTGGCTTTGAGTGGAGGCCAAAGCGAAAAGGGCAGAGGTCGATGGAGAATGGGAAAGGGGCGGCGGAATAGGGGACGTCTTTGTACCGTTCGAATTCGCCGGCTCAAAGGCGCGGCGAACACTCTTCTCTCCACGACGAAGCTCCTGAAAATTCTCCACCAAAACTAAAAAATAATGGTTCTAATGTGTTATCCTAGCTCATCTAGAGTTGTGGTTCAAATTTTGCTGAAAATTTCCTTTTGTGGATGTCGGAATATTGATGCCAAGATGAGGAGGTGAAGCTACCGCGAGAAATAGGGGAGGAGAGAGAAATCACAGGTGGGAGAGAAAGAAGAAGAGGGATAAGTTAAATGGGTTGTTAAAGGGTTGAGTTTACTGCCTTAACCCACTTACTACTAACCCATTAACCCGGTCCATTGATATCAGATCTGGGTCGTCAGTTTTAAGTGATTTAATCTAGACCATCTATTTAGATCAATCTTTGATTCACCAATTTGACCAACCAAATGCGCCAAATTACAATCCATCTGCGCTATTGGATTCTAAATCAAAAATCCTATCTGATGGTATAATTTTTATATTAAAATTCCATACTTCAAAACTCCATATGATTTTACAAATAAGTCCTCCCTATTATTTTTTTCATAAAACTATTCAAAATCATCATCTATTACATAATTACCTTTAATATAAAAATACAAATCTCACACCCATTATCTAATGTGTATTAAAATCTACATCGCATATCCAATGTGTATTAAACTTTTCATCATATATCAAATGGGTATTAAACTTTGTATTGTATCGCAAATGTGTGTTAAACTTTTGCATCATATCTGCAATGTGTGTTAAACTTTGCATTTTCATCTCAAAACTTTTTGCTCAGCTAAGAGAGAGGCACATGGATCTGAGAGTTAAACATTGTATTTTTATTCACATTGCGAATGTGTATTAAGATGTAACTCTGATGGTAGCACACTTGCTTAGCTTGCAAGCAGCATGGGGATCTTGGAATAATATGGTTATTATTTGGGGATGTAGCTCAGTTGGTAGGACACTCACTTAGCATGGCTCAAACAATAGCTCACTCGTTTAGCATGTGGGGGGCATGAGGATCGCATAACAAAAAGATTGATATTTGGGGATGTAGCTCATATAGTAGAGTGTGCGCTTTGCATGTGAGAGGCATGGGGATCGATACACTGCATTTTCAATGTTTTTTAAACTTTGCATTTTTATTTTAGTACTACATGATCATAAGAGAGGCACGGGGATCAATACCCTATATCTCCAAAGTATATTAAACTTTGTATCACATATTTTTATACATGTATCCAATGTGTATTAAACTTTGCATCGCATACAGGATCGATACACTACATTTTTAATGTTTTTTAAACTTTGTATTTTTATTTCAGTACTACATGACCATAAGAGAGGCACGGGGATCAATACCCTACATCTTCAAAGTGTATTAAACCTTGTATCACATATTTTTATACATATATCCAATGTGTATTAAACTTTGCATCGCATATAGGATCGATACACTGCATTTTCAATATTTTTTAAACTTTACATTTTTATTTCAGTACTATATGACCATAAGAGAGGCACGGGGATCAATACCCTACATATCCAAGGTGTATTAAACTTTGTATCATATATTTTATACATATATTCAATGTGTATTAAACTTTGCATCGCATATCTAATGTGTATTAAACTTTACATCCCATATCCAATGGGTATTAAATTTTGCATCACATATCCAATGTATATTAAACTTTGCATTGCATCTCAAATGCATCACAAATGTGTGTTAAACTTTTGCATCGTACCTGTAACATATTTTAAACTTTGCATTTTCATCTCAAAACTCGTTACGCGGCTAAGAGAGAGGCGCAGGGATCTTCAATATTTTTTAAACTTTGCATTTTCATTTCAGTACTACATGACCATAAGAGAGGCACGAAGATCAATACTCCACATCTCCAATGTATATTAAACTTTGAGTTGCATATTTTTATACACATATCCAATATGTATTAAATTTTGCATCACATTTTAAATGTGTATTAAACTTTATATCACATATCCAATGTGTATTAAACTTTGCATCATATATCCAATGTGTATTAAACATTACATCACATATCCAATGTGTATTAAACTTTGCATTGCATCTCAGATGCTTTGCAAATGTGTGTTAAACTTTTGCATCATATCTGCAATGTGTTTTAAACTTTGCATTTTCATCTCGGAACTCATTGCACGGCTAAAAGAGATGCACATGGATCTGAGAGTTAAACATTGCATTTTTATTCACATCTCAAATGTGTGTTAAGATGTAGCTCAGATGGTAGCACATTTGCTTAGCATGCGAGCGGCATAGGGATCTCGGAATAATACAATTGTTATTTGGGGATGTGGCTTAGATGGTAGAGCACTTGCTTAGCATGTGAGAGGCATGGGGATTGATACCTTGCATCTCCAATGTGTATTAAACAATATATTGCATCTATAATAGATTGTATAGTGATGCTCTTTTAAAAATAATTTTTTTAACTTGGTAACCATTTAACCTATCTCGTATTGAGCCTAATCGGTCAAACTAGAGGGGCATACACAATGTGTACTCTTTTAAAAATACTTTAATAAAAATTTTGGTATGTAGCTAAGATGGTGAGACACTCTCTTAGCATGTCAGAGGCATCAACACCTCCAAATAAAATTATTAATATTTGGGGATATAGCTCAGATGGTAGAGTGCTCATTCTGCATGCGGGAGGCATGGGGATTGTTTCCCCGCATCTCCAAAGAACATTAAATTTTGAATTTCTATTTGTATCTCTAATGTCAGTTAAACTAGCTTATCCACTTTGGTCACACTCTTAGCATGCGAGAGGCACAAGAATCTCAAAATAAGATAATTCATATTTAAGAGGCACATGGATCTCAAAACTCATTGCATGGCTAAAAGAGAGGTACAGGGATTTGAGAGTTAAACGTTACATTTTTATTCATATCTCTAATGTGTATTAAGATATAGCACAAATGGTAGCACACTTTCTTAGCTTGTGAGTAGCATGGGGAGAGATAGGTGTTAAGATATAGCACAAATGGTAGCACACTTTCTTAGCTTGTGAGTAGCATGGGGATCTCGAAATAATATGATTGTTATTTGGGGATGTAGTTCAGATGATAGAGTGCTCGCTTAGCATGGGAGATGGGGATCAATACCCTACATCGTTATTCTGTATTAAACAATGGGTAATAAAATAATTAATATTTGGGAATGTAGCTTAGAAAGCGCGAGTCATAAGAAGATTGATATTTAGGATGTAGCTCATATGGTAGAGCGTTGACTTTGAATGCGAGAGGTATGAGGATGGATACCCTACATCTCCAGTTTTTCATAGCATATCCAATGAGTATTAAACTTTGCATCATATATCCAATGTGTTTTAAATTGTGCATCGCATATCCAATGTGTATTAAATTTGCATCACATATCAAATGGGTATTAAACTTTGTGTTACATTACAAATGTGTGTTAAACTTTTGCATCGTATCTGCAATGTGATTTAAACTTTGCATTTTCATCTCAGAACTCAATGCATGGCTAAGAGAGAGGCACAGGGTTATGAGAGTTAAACGTTGCATTTTTATCCATATCTCTTGCATGAGTTGAGATGTATATGAATAAAAATATGCAATGCAAAGTTTAATACATATTGGAGATGTAGGGTATTAATCCCTCTCTATTATGGTCATGTAGCACTGAATTGAAAATGCAAAGTTTAAAAAATATTAGAGATGCAGGGTATCAATCCCCATGCTTCTTGCATGTGAAGTGAGCGCTTTACCATATGAGCTATATCCCTAAATATCAATTTTTTTATTATGAGATTTTCATACCTTGTGCATGCTAAGAGATGCCAAGAGAGCAACGTGCGATACGCATACAAAGCGAGTGCTCTACCATCTAAGCTATATCCCTAAATAACAGGGGATCAATACCCTACATCTCCAATGTGTATTAAACTTTGCATCACAAATTTTTATACATATATCCAATGTGTATTAAACTATGCATCACATTTCAAATGTGTATTAAACTTTGCATCACATATCCAATATGTATTAAACTTTGCATCACATATCCAATGTTTATTAAAATTTGCATCATTAGACATGAGAAAAATTGAACATCTCCAATGTTTTTTAAACTTTGCATTTTCAATTCAGTACTACGTGACCATAAGAGAGGGGGATCAATACCCTACATCTCCAATGTGTATTAAATTTTGCATCACATATTTTTATACATATATCCAATGTGTATTAAACTTTGCATAGCATTTCAAATGTGTATTAAACTTTGCACGCATATCCAATGTGAATTAAACTTTGCATCACATATCCAACATGTATTAAACTTTGCTTCATAAGACATGAGAAAATCTTGAACATCATAAGGTGGAAGAGACATAAAACTAGTGACATTATATGACATATCACATACAACAACTTAGTGTCACAACATCAAAAATTAAGAATTAGAAAATCCTAGTCATATCAGAACCTAGGAAAAATAAAATAGGTCATTATGCACATTATTTCTCTCACGACTGGTGGGTACCACCGTGCAAGTCCAATAAGGGTAACCGAAAGCATAACCCAACCTAACCCAATCTTTGAGTTTAGGTTGAAGTTAAGGAAGAATCGCTCCCCTCAAGGCATGCAGTCAAAATTTCAAAGATTAGAAACTGAGAGCTATCTAGTCACTCTACCAAAGGATTAGGAGGTCAAAAGATAACTGATATACCCTATTCAGGCTCTACCTGCCTATGAGGAGGTAGTCTAGACCTTGGAGTTTAAATAACTTGTATAGAGTTCAGTTTGTCAGACTATTGAGACTAACCCAAGAGGTGACCCTATTTTGGGACAGAATGTAGTACTACATGATAGTCACATGACATGGGTTTAGGGAGACATGCATGTGAAGGTCTCGATGTGCGGGCTGATGTATGACTTGCGAGATCGGAAGGAGATGACTTTATGGTCATCGGTTATCTCCGCCAATGGTAGTGCGATGAGCCTAGGGAGTTATCTAGTTAGGCATTAATGGGCTTGAGAGTAGTCCCTGACGAGGGTTTATTCTAAGCATAGGATGACAACCCTGAACAAAGTGGAAAATAAAAACTAGTCAAGACATAGACATAAAGAGCAACTATACATATCAGTTAAAATGCATACATTGTATTATACTAGGAGTCTTGTTAATAGTTTTAGCACCCATCGGTGGTACAAGGACAATCATATTAATTGTGAAGAGCTATGAGATTTCTTCTCTTAACCTTAAGTTTAACAATTGTATATATTAGTTGAAATGCCCGAACCTTAAGTTTAACAATTGTATATATTAGTTGAAATGCCCGAACTATATCACACTGTGAGTGTGTAGATGGATTTAGCATCCATCAGTGGTGGTAATAACGATGATCATACTAAATATGAAGGGCTACGAACTTGGTGAGTATTGAACCTACAATCTCCGGTATAGGATTGAATTGTCCTACCCAGAGGAGCATATAATTTGTATACACCATTTGTTAAGTTTAAGAAAGATGATAAAAAGTAATCAAATAGTAGGAATCTTGTGCCAACATAGATATATCCAAAAAGGTCTCTAAAAGCTCCACATCTTAAAGCAAATATTTATATGCATGGCATAAATTTGAAAATTGACTAATTTAACGTTCATGATAATTATTAATTCAGAATCATTCACTATTTATAAATAGGTAAAAAAAACACCATTCAGATTAAACTAAAATAAAATCATTAAAAGAAACTTGAGCCGCCAATAAAAAAAATACTTCTTTGTTGTAGAATAAAATAACCAGTTCAACGCCACTACATACCACGGGAGGATCCTACTTCGTAGGATGCTTTCTTTCCTAAGTATAGTAACTGCAGCGCTGTTAGGGGGGATACGAGATCCTCTCGGATCACTATAAAAGAAAGCAACCGAGAGGAACAAAAAGAGTTGTGATTCTACATTGATCGATCATACAGTGGTTCTTCAAATCTTACGATGGCGGAAATTGAGAAAGCAAAGCAGTCGGAGAACTCGATCGATGACTGGCTTCCAATAACATCCTCGAGGAATGCCACATGGTGGAGTGCAGCCTTCCACAATATCACAGCGATGGTTGGCGCCGGTGTCCTCAGCTTACCTTATGCAATGGCTGGACTGGGATGGTATATGTTATATCTTCGTATTAATATCTGTGTTTCTTGTAAAAAAGTTAAATTGACATCGGATGATTTTTTGAAACAGGAGCACATAGCTATCAAATAATAGTCTTTGAGAGATTCATGCGATGCAGTTTAACTGATACTTTGATTCATTTTATAGCTATCAAATAATAGTCTTTGAGAGATTCATGTGATGCAGTTTTAACTGATATTTGATTCATTTTATAGCTATCAAATAATAGTCTTTGAGAGATTCATGTGATGCAGTTTAACTGATACTTTGATTCATTTTATAACTATCAAATAATAGTCTTTGAGAGATTCATGTGATGCAGTTTAACTGATATTTTGATTCATTTTAGGGGTCCCGGCATTACTATTCTTACAATGTCATGGATAATCACTTTTTACACCCTCTGGCAAATGGTCGAAATGCATGAGATGGTCCCTGGTAAGCGGTTCGATCGTTATCATGAGCTCGGACAGCATGTGTTTGGCAAAAAGCTCGGCCTGTGGATTATTATTCCTCAGCAGGTGATCGTGGAAGTGGGTATAGATATTGTATATATGGTCACAGGAGGTAGATCCTTGAAGAAGTTCCATGACCTTATTTGCCCTAATTGTAAGAACATCAAGCTCTCCTACTTCATCATGATATTTGCATCCGTGCAATTTGTCCTCTCCCAACTTCCCAACTTCAACTCCATCGCAGGAGTCTCCTTGTCAGCTGCCATTATGTCTCTCAGGTGTATATCTATATCTAAAAAAAAACTTAGGACAAAGTAATGCTTGCTAGAAAACTAGGGCTTTTCAAAAGATTTTGACTAATCTTTTAAATTTGATTAGTTACTCCACCATTGGTTGGGCAGCACCAGCACAGAGAGGTAGACAGCCAGACGTAGACTACAGTCTCAAGGCAACATCCACGGCAGATGTTTTCTTCAACTTCGTAAGTTCACTGGGAGATTTGGCTTTTGCGTACGCAGGGCATAACGTTGTCTTAGAAATCCAAGCAACGATACCTTCGACGCCAGAGAAGCCTTCCAAGAAACTAATGTGGAGGGGAGTGGTAGTTGCATATATTATTATTGCTATTTGCTACCTTCCGGTTGCTGTAATTGGATACTGGGCTTATGGCAATGCTGTTGACGACAACATTCTCATCACACTTGAGAAGCCAAGGTGGTTGATTGCAATTGCTAATATATTTGTCGTCGTGCATGTTATTGGAAGCTATCAGGTATTGGAAAAAAGAAATTTTGTTTTTTTAAGAAAATTATATATCTTAGCAATAATTATCTTACCGTATATTTGGTTTGGATAATAATTGTAGGTATATGCCATACCAGTATTTGATATGATGGAAGTAGTGCTTGTGAAGAACTTTAACTTCTCTCCCAGTTTTGCACTTAGATTCTTCACGAGGAGCTTTTACGTTGGTAAATTACTCACTAGTTAAGGAATTAGGCATAAAATTAATAATTCATTAATTGTGATACTAAATTTAATTTTATTACAGCAGTGACAATGTTCGTGGCCATTGCCGTCCCCTTCTTTGGTGGTTTGCTTGGATTCCTTGGAGGCTTTGTATTTGCCCCAACAACTTATTTTGTAAGCAGCAAGCAAACAACTTGTCTCTTTTGCTTCCTTTTTCTTATGCATATATATATGATGAAGACTTATGATCCGCATGCATGCAGCTTCCGTGTGTGATGTGGCTTTCAGTCTACAAACCGAAGAAATTTAGCTTATCATGGATCACAAACTGGGTTAAGTTTTTAATTGATTCTGCATCAGAAAGAATTTTATTCCTTATTACATATATATATATATATATACAAGCAGCACATAACTAATATCCATCTTTTTATGGCTTTAGATATGCATCATTGTGGGAATTCTGTTGATGGTTTTAGGACCTATTGGTGGCATGAGGACGATCATATGCAATGCTAAGAACTACAAGTTCTTCTCATGATTAAGCTAGCTAGAAGCACTTGGTAGCAGTAGAAGTGTTAATGGTAGTAGTAACGGGTAATGGTAGTTTGTGCTCCAAAGTTGTTTTTTTTTGTTTCTTTGGCACAAGCTCCGAAGTTTTTTTTTTTTTTTTCTTTTTTGAAATGTGCTCCAAAGTTGTTTTTTTGTTTAGCTTTGGCACAAGCTCCGAAGTTTATTGTCACAATTTTTTTTCTTTTTTTGAAATGTGCTCCAAAGTTGTTTTTTGTTTCTTTGGCACAAGCTCGGAAGTTTATTTTGTTACAATTTTTTTTCTTTTTTGAAATGTATGTGTACAACTATTAATAAACGGGTGAAAGAAAAGCAAGTGACTTTTGAGATATTTGAATTTTTAAGATGGCTAAACTAATTTCAAAAGAAAACTGAATTGAACACTGAAAGCTACTAATAAATTTATATCAAGATAACCATTTGAAAATATTTTACATACATCAGATAGCATGTTTTCCAAAAATAATTAAGCAAGAGATCCTTCACCACTAACCTTTGGCAATGCCGGTTAATTAAATGAATTATTATTATCCAGCCCACATGCTATATCAACTCATTACAAGAAGAGAGAAACTGAACAAGCTAGCATAAAATTAAAGGCACAAGCTCTTTATCAAGGCCTTGATTGTCGTTGATCTGAGTAGCGTAGATAATAGTAGTGAGCAAAGCTACTTTTGCGGGCTTCCGAGCGAGCTTCAAGGTTATCTCTTCTTGGTATGTGGTGCCGAATGACTATTTTGAACTTTTCTACCATACAAGTTGAAATAAGAGAATGTGTGTCCTTACTGCTCTTTGGCGATCTTAGACTGTAAGCTCTTCTACATTCATTTCATGTGCTTCTCTGATTCCATATGAAATATTGTCCTTAATGCTGAAGTTTGTGCTGAGCTTTTAGGATATATCCTAGCCCTGCCTGCACATTGCACCAGGTTACATCACAATAGAAGGCTGCATATTGGTTGAAGAACTGAGACGTAGTTTATATTCCTAGAGCCTCCATTTTTTGTGTTTCTGCGAGTCCAACCGCCTTCCTGTTATCATTTCTTGTGCGCCTATCAAAACTTTGCCGAACAAATTAGAAATGGAATACAAGTTGCCATTGAAAGGGGCCTCATTTCTGCTTTTCCATAGCCACCAATATGAGTTATCTATAAAACTTTTAACAATTTCTTTCTTTGAAGAGCCATCATACGCTTCTGGGATATAATCTCTTTTAGTTTCAAACATGTAGCCTATCTTTCTGCCTACAAATTGTCAATAAGCAGTGGCATCGGAACAGCAGTGCCACAAGATGTGATCAAAACTAGATTCACCTGAATTGCACATTGAATCTCTGTCAGAGCTTTATGCTTGTAGATGAGGACAAGTAACTACTGCCCCCCACATTAGTTTTTATAGAAACATTTTGATCCTACTGGAAAAAGAATGTTTCCTTTAACACGTGTGCATTTTAGCTCACATTCTTTTCTTTGAGATAGTTATAAGTAGACTTTTGTCTCAATTTTCTATCCCCTGCTCCTCTTCCAAATCTATCTACCTGCATAAATTAATGGAAGGGATATAAATCCGAAAAGTTTAGCTAGTATGTTCAGAGCAAAACATTTTATCAATGAGCTCCCTGTTCTATTTGGTTCTTGTCGTTAATTTATTCAAAGTTGTTTGTAAAGTCCATTTTGATATAAGTAGACCAGAAGGTGACAGCTTAAGGAGGATCTGATAACATGTTTTTTACTATGATTAGTTTACTATACAAATTCTTGAAAACATGATCTCCCCTCCTCGTCATGTTGTTCATCTGCGGGATCACGGGTGGCCGAATTGTGCAAAGACGATTGGCAGCGAGTACTCTGATCTCCACAAAGTACTGGCGCTGGAGGAACGTGGAGGATGGAGCAGAAATCCACAGCACTTGAAACTAGACCTCTTCGTGTTGGTAGGTAGGCATTCAAGTTTCCTCTCCAATGCTGTTCCTTTTTGCAGTAAATTGCTTAGGTAGCATGTTGTTTTCAAAAGTATTCTGTTTCAAACAATGTTTGCTGAAATCCTTTGATGTCATGGGGTTAGAAAATTGTGTTTTGAAAGCTAGAATCAAAGTCCTCTGTTTTGCAATGCTTTTTGCCAATACTGTTGATGCTGTCGCCATGGGTTATGATATTTCTAAACCGAGTTGTTTGTGTTAAACAAACCATATTTTGCGGTTGATGTCACTGAGTTACTTTATATGATTGGCTATTCAATTATTTTGAACCTGGGTTAAGTCATAAAGAAAAATTTAGAGCTTCATATGTTTTTCTACAATGATGCAAATTATGAATTATGTCGTTGGGAAATTCTTATGATGAAATCTTGTGATATCTTTGTATTGAGGCATGTTGTTGGATAATTGTTTTATCTGAATCATGTGGATCTTATTTCTGATTTAGTTTCCTTTTGTTGCCGTTGTTCAATGAGTTTTGCTTATGCTGAATGTTTGTAAAAGAGGAAATAAGTGTTGTGTTGATTAGTTAGGAAGTGTTAAGTTTGATGGTTATGTTAGAATGGTGCAAGTTGAAGCTGATGATTTTGTTGGTAGATTTGGTTGTTGGTATGTAAAGGATTTGTTGGTTTGCTGAAATATGTTGTGCTGAATTAAAAAAGAGAAGGCTGAGGAAGAATGTTGTGGTTGCAAATTCTGGTAGGGAACAATCTTGGTGCAGATTTGAGTTGGAGTAGTTTGGTGGATGAAGAGAAGTGAAAATGGAGGAGTTGCAAGAAATGTGTAAATAGGTTTTCAGCCGAATATTTCTGCTGGGATCCATTTCATTGATTTAAGTTGTTCCGAGTTTTTTTTTTGGGCAGCTTAATGCTTAATGGTAGTAAATAAATGTTGCTTTGTGTATGAGCTGAGCAGAGAGTTACCGCTGTTACAGAGTAACGAAATAAATTTTTGTTTAGTTGCTGGTGGTTGGATAATAAGGAGGGGCAAACTAATTAAAAGTAGAACCGGATAAAGTTGAAGGAAGGAATTGGTTGTTAGTTGTTTTTTTTTTTCCTTCATTTGCTGCTGCCTAGAGTGTTTCCTTTCTTTTCTTTTCCTTCCTTTTAAATGCTGTCATGAGTAAGATTTGTTTCTTCTTTGAATAGTTGTGTTGCTGCAACAAATGGAAGTAGTCAAGTGAGAGAAGGGAGAAATCTCCCTCTCCTGCTTTCCTTTTCTTTTTTCCTCCCCCTTTTTCCAGCGAAGGCATCGATGGCTTTATTGGATTTTTGGTTTATGAGGCTAAATGGGACTTGCAAGGATTCTTTTGGATTTACCTTGTGGTGGTTGCCGAATGTTTGGAAATATTTTAGCGTTAGGATGGTTGCTAAATCATATTATTTGTATGTTGATCTTTTTCTCGTGATTTCTGTGAAAAATGATGAGCTTGTTCTTCGGGTAGAATCTGAGGAGCGTACACTTTGTGTACCTTATACATGCTTTGTTGATATGAATAAACCATATACTATGACATCAACATAGCAGTAAGAACATAGATACAATATTGTAGCATCTCCAAAAGGATACTATAGACGTACAAATGAAAGATGGATAATTTAGTGGTGATATAAAACCAAAGTTGAATAGAAATCCTCAACTCACATGGACTTAGGGATTAGCAAAGTTAACTAACACTGAAACATATAAAATAACATAGTATGGACCAGATACATCTTAGAGACATTGTAACCCAATATATACTTAGGTTCATTTTATACTATATTACCCGTGTGTGATAGATGATCATCATTGTAATAGTCCTTAGATGATTAGCTAGAGCGAAACTTTTGTTGAATTTTCTAATATGTATGCTAAAGATGTAGCTCTTCAATAATTTTTAATGGAGGCTCATTCTAATGGCATTAGTTGTGGGTGACTCAGAATATACCTTGGACGATGGATCTAATTGATTATGACAATCATTATAGATGCCCTATAGGCAGTCTGATTACGTGTCTAGATCCTGGAGATATGATACATGTATAGTTTTCTCCAGCTGTCATGGAGTTGCGTTATTTGATATTATGAGGTGACTACTCTTCCAGTCGAGGGTTTATAATAGTATACTAGTCCTTGTGATGTGCATACTACGAGGAGTAGTGTATGAAGCGACAATCTCGATAATGTGGGAGGATTGACGGTTATCGAGGCTAATGTTATTCATAAATTTTACATGCTATTAAAATATTCTTCTACATCTCTTGTTAATATGAATAAACCATATACAATATTTGGACTAGTGAACACTATAACATCCACAAAGTAGCAAGAACATAGATACAATATTATAGTATCCCTATAAGGATATTATAGACATACACATGTAAGGTGGTAGAGGTGGACAACTTAGTGGTGATATAAAACCCAAGTTTAACAGAAATCCTTAACCTATCGAGACTTAGGGATTAGCAAAATCTAAATATATAAAATAATATAGTATAAAATGGATACATCTAAGGGACATTATAATCCACAGGATATACTTAGGTTCATTTTACAATATATTACCCACATGTATAACAGATGGTCATCAGGGTGATAGTCTAGAGCAATTTTTTTTTTAATTTAGCATGTATGCTGCTAGGGGTCATGAAAGTTAGAGTAAACAATAAAGTATCTTGTATTTTACCCTCTGCTCTAGTTGTTTCACAATACCTTCTATAGCTTGGCCCACAAACATACCTTAAACAACTCCAGGTCCAATAGAAGCAAACCCCAGAGCCAATCCAACAACAATAATGAATTTATTGGTTATGCTTCCATTTGGTGGAGTCAAATTCGACAAAGAAATGGAGGTCCTCATACTTGGGATGATTTGAAGCGCTTGATGAGGTCCAGGTTCGTGCCTTCCTATTTTGAAAAAGAATTACTTAATAAATTCCAAAGAATGAATCAAGGAAACAAATCTGTGGAAGAATACTATCAAGAGTTGCAGGTGGGAATGCTACGTGCTAATGTGCAAGAAGATGATAATGCAAAGATAGCTAGATTCTTGGAAGGATTGAATGGAGAGATACAAGATATACTTAATTTCTAGAACTACAATTCTTTGGATCAACTATTTCATTATGCATGCAAAGCTGAAAGGCAAGTTCAAAGGAGGAAGCAGCCATACAAAGCCAGTCGTAGTTATCCTAGTTCTTCCATGCCTTAGAGGGATGTCAATCAGCAACAGAAGAGTGTTGGTCATTCTAGCAGGAATGCTGCATCAATTGGCCAAGGGAATTCGGGAAGCCGTTTTACTTCACCAACATCCAAACCTGTCGATTCAAAAAAGACCATTGTTGTCCCTACAAAAAGTTCATCTTCAGTTGTATCTACAGGAAGAACAAGGGAGATTGAGTGCTTCAAGTGTAAGGGAAAATGACATTATATGTGTGATTGTCCAAATCAGCGTGCCTTTATCATTCGAGAAGATGATGGTGAGTACACATCGGCTAGTGAGGTTGAAGAGGGAGGTGGATCTGATCATAAGGAGTCTCAACTTGTTTCAGGGTCAGAACTAGAAGAGATCACATTTGATGCAAGTCATGCAAGCCTTGTTGTTCGTCGTGTTCTTAGCTCCCAGATGGAGAAGGCAGAAAACGGACAGCGTCATAATTTGTTCCAATCCAAATTTGTGATCAAGGAGCATTCTTGTAAGATCATAATTGATGGTGGAAGCTACAATAATATTGCAAGTTCAAAGATGATTGGAAAGCTTGGCCTAACCACAAGATTACACCCGCAGCCATACTACATTCAATGGCTCAATTCTTGTGGAAAGTTGAAGGTAACAATGATGGTACGTGTTCATTTTTCTGTTGGTACCTATTCTGACTTTGTGGATTGTGATGTGGTGCCAATACAAGCTTGTGCATTACTACTTGGAAGACCATGGCAATATGATAAAGATGTTACACATTATGGGTGTTCTAATAAGTACTCCTTCATGCACAAAGATAAGAAGGTCGTATTGGTTTCAATGACACCGGAAGAACTTCTCAAAAATGATTTAGATAGGGCTGAATGTGAGAGAAAAGAAAAGGAGATGAGTGACATTCACAAAATAGAAAGTGAGAGTCATCAGTCCAAAATGAGAGAAAAGAAGGAAAAATGTGAGAAGAAGAGAGAAATACCAATTAAGGGACAAGTTCTATTAGCGACCAAAAGTGAGATGCGAGAATTAGAAGCTAATCCCCAAGAGCGTTTTGTACTTGTATGCAAGGACGCTTTCTTTTCTACTAATTCTTTACCCTCTTCTTTGCCTATTTCCATTATTTCTTTGATGCAGGAGTTTGCTGATGTGTTTCCAAATGAGATACTTGTAGGGTTGCCACCATTGCGGGGGATTGAGCATCAAATCGATTTGATTCCAGGAGCATCCCTACCTAACCGTCCCCCATACCGTACAAATCCCGATGAGACAAAGGAAATTCAGCGCCAAGTGTAAGAGCTTCTAGATAAAGAGTATGTGCGTGAAAGTTTAAGTCCGTGTGCTGTACCAGTTTTACTTGTATCAAAGAAAGATGGATCATGGAGGATGTGCATAGATTGTCGAGGTATCAACAATATTACGGTACGTAATCGTCATCCTATTCCTCGATTAGATGATATGCTTGATGAATTGTGTGGTTCTACTATCTTTTCTAAGATTGATTTGCGTAGTGGTTACCACCAAAATTAGAATGAAGCTAGGTGATGAATGAAAAATTACTTTTAAGACTAAATTTGGATTATATTAGTGGTTAGTTATGCCATTTGGTCTTGCTAATGCACCTAGTACGTTCATGCGCTTAATGAATGAAGTGTTGAGAACTTTTATTAGAAAATTTGTGGTAGTTTACTTTGATGACATATTAATCTATAGCAAGTCTTTGGATGAACATTTAGCACATATGCGCCAAGTTTTGATTGCTTTGAGAGAGGCACGTTTGTTTACTAACCTCGAGAAGTGCACCTTTTGCACGGATCGAGTCGTATTTCTTGATTTTGTTGTGACTGTGCAGGGTATTGAGGTGGATGAGAAAAAGGTGAAAGCTATTCGAGCATGGCCAACACCTACAACAGTCATGCAAGTGCGGAGTTTTCATGGACTAGCAAGTTTCTATCGTTGATTCGTAAAGGATTTCAGCTCACTCGCCGCTCCACTCAATGCATTGACAAAGAAGAACATACCTTTCAAGTGGGAAAAGGTGCAAGAAGATGCTTTCAATTTGCTAAAAGATAAGTTAACCAATGCACCACTTTTACAACTTCCTGATTTTAATAAAACTTTTGAGATAGAATGTGATCCTAGTAGTATTGGAATTGGAGGTGTTCTTATGCAAGATAGGAAACCTATTGCTTACTTCAGTGAAAAGCCTAGTGGTCCAACCTTAAACTACTCAACATATGACAAGGAATCATATGCATTGGTTAGAGTGTTAGAAACATGGCTACATTATCTCTGGCCAAAAAAATTTGTCATACATTCAGACCATGAATCCTTGAAGCATATTCATAACCAAAGTAAATTGAATTGTAGACATGCTAAGTGGATTGAATTTATTGAAACTTTTTCATATGTTGTGAAATATAAGAAGGGAAAAGATAATCTAGTTGTCGATGTTTTATCTAGACGTTACATGTTGTTATCCCAACTTGATTGTAAAATTCTTAGTTTGGAAATGTTAAAAGAATTATATGCTACTAACTTGGATTTCAAAGATATTTACATTAAATGTAGAGAAGGGAGATGTTGGGATAAGTATGTATTAAATGATGGATATTTATTTAGAGCTAACAAGCTCTGTATTCCTGCAAGTTTTGTTCGTCTGCTATTGTTGCAGGAAGCGCATGGAGGTAGTTTGATGGGATATTTTAGGATACATAAGACTGAGGATGTATTGGCCACACACTTTTATTGGCCAAAGATGAGGCGCGACGTCGAGCGTTACGTGGGGAGATGCACCACTTGTCAAACAGCTAAATCTCGCTTAAACCCATGTGGTTTATATACGCCTCTTCCTATTCCAAAAGTACATTGGGAGGATATTTCAATGGATTTTGTGTTGGGTTTACCAAAGATTAAGAAGGGGAGAGATAGTATATTTGTTGTTGTTGATAAGTTTTCTAAGATGGCTCATTTCATACATTGTCATAAGAGCAATGATGCTACTCATGTTGCCGATTTATTTTTCAAAGAGATCGTTCGTCTACATGGAGTGCCGAGGACAATTATCTCAGATCGTGATGCGAAATTCTTAAGCCACTTTTGGAGGATGCTTTGGGGTAAGCTCGGGACAAAACTGCTATTTTCAACTACATGTCATCCCCAAACGGACGGACAAACCGAGGTCGTCAACCGCACACTTGGTACCATGTTACGGGCGATACTCAAAAAGAACCTGAAGATGTGGGAGGAGTGCTTACCGCATATTGAGTTTGCCTACAACCGTGTAGTGTATTCTACCATAAAGTTCTACCCATTTGAGGTCGTCTATGGCTTTAAGCCTGCTGCTCCAATTGATTTACTACCTCTACCACCAACAGAAAGAGGTAATCTTGATGCAGAGAAGCGTGCTAAGATGATTCGTAAGATACATCAGATGAATAAAATAAATATTGAGGAGATGCAAATACAATATAAGAAGCATACAGATAAAGGCAGAAAGAAAGTTATTTTTGAAGAAGGAGATTTGGTTTGGTTGCATTTGCGCAAAGATCAATTTCCAGAATAGCGCAAGTCGAAACTAATGCCACGAGGTGATGGTCCATTCAAAGTTATTGCGCAGATCATTGATAACGCATACAAGCTGGAACTACCTAAAGAATATAGAGTGAGCAATACATTCAATGTGGCTGATCTATCACCATACTTGGGCGATGAAGATGAGCTGGAGTCGAGGTCGACTCCTTTCCAAGAAGGGGAGTATGATGAGGACATCACTGGTTCACCCGTGCAAAACCTGGTTAGCATACATGGCCCAATAACACGAGCCCGTGCACGACGCTTAGGACAACAGGTGAATTCTTTTCTTGGGCAAATTAATTACTTAATTACAGAACAAATGATATTGCATAATTGTTATTGTTTACTTGTCACTACATGCAAGGAAACACATGGAGGAATTATTCATATGGAAGTTGCATGAGTAATTGAAGGAAGAAGATTTATTCAAGAATCAAATATTTATTCAAGAGCGGAAGATTTATTCAAGATCAAATCTTCATCAAATATTTATTCAAATCTTCATCAAGAGATATTTATATTCCAAATTCGTGGCTTACACGAGGAGGATATTTATATATTTGTTTTTCCTATTTTAGTGAAATAAAATATGGAAAAACGTGTCATATTGTCTATATATATGGTGGAGCATGCTTTATTGAAAGGGGACTTTGATTTTTGCTTTAGCCACCACTTTTGTAATGTCTTTGCTACAAACTTGAAGTCCAATTTCTTTGATCACATCTTGAGTGATCCTTCCGCTGTTGCTTTTTCAATTTTCTTGAATTGTTCGTGCCGTTCTTTGTGAACAGGTCAGTCGTGTTTGACACGGTTGATAATCAACTGAGAAGTGGTTTAGTGATTGCGAAGTTGCTGGTCGCGTTCCTAGATCGTGGTTAGCCTCCCCTTCATCAAAGTCACAACTCCCCGCCTTGAGGATTTCTCCTACGACAGAAAATCGGGACCAACTTGCTTGCACGCATCTTAAGTCGAGGCGTGTGCATATCACTATCAAGAAGAATGAGGGACTTCCATAACCTGGAAAATTGAGGTCATGCAACGCAAAGTAATCATGTTGAGCAGCTAAGTTCCAGATTGAGATTTTTATGCCACCATCATGCACTGTCTTTATCTTGACATGTGCTCTTCCCATGATCTGCTCAACAGAACTCACTAGAGTCCTCATTTGATCCATGTAAGCGCAAACTTGAAGTGTTCATGTTGTGAAAAATTGAGCTACACTGTGTGTTTTTTCCTGCATGAACATTAACCTTTAAACTGGGATGCAAAAAAAGTCCAGTGCTTTCTTAGAGCATAAAAGAATCTGCAACATGTTCTAAAGCCATAGCATACCTGCATATTCTTGGCCATAGAAAAAAATTCTGCAGCATCTTGGTAAAGCCAGTGGCAAATCATTAACCAACTCTTCCTCCACTGGACCACTGCCATTCTGTCCTAGCTTTTCATATATCTCATCTGTTTTCCCAACAATTTGCAGAGGTGTTCGTGCAAGATCAATTTCTTCAATCCATGGATTGACCTGCAAGGTTTCCATTATATTATGCAAAATCACCACACATCCCTCCAAAGACAGGCAACTTAGAGTTGCATTTCTTTCTAAAACCTGAAGATTTTATGATATCATCTGGCTTCAAGCTGGTATCTCCGCAGATGCTCAATTTAGTTAGGCTTCTGCTCGTCTCCAGCATTGTCAGAATTGCTTCCAATCCATCCTTCCCAATCTTCGTTTTGCCACCCCCGATAACTAAAGATTTAAAGGTAGTATTTGCTTGCTATTGCAGTGCAGAAAACCTTCTTAGGGGACACAACAAGTGCTCCACTCCAACTCCAGTAAACCAGTTTTGATCCAAATGCAAGTTTTCCAAGCTCTGGTTCATGAAACGTCCTGCAGCAATGCAGACAACTGCTTTGTCATTAATGCAGGTTCTTGATAGCTTGACATCTTGGAGGGTTTGGTTTTGTTCCAGTACCACTCTGAACTCCCTAGCCCACTTCGATTTCAGTCGGACTCCAGTCATATCTAGGGTTCTAATAGTGGAGTTCCATGCCATCGCGCAGGCCACTCTCTGAGAACCTGAAACATTGAGCTTGTAGATCCTCAAGGTGTTTTCAGGGGTGAATTCAACCACCTTGGAGATCCTATCGCCATTGTCTCTACTCCATATATGAACTTCCATGTTCCGACTCCTCGCTAGAATTGCAAAGATGAGCGGTGTTGCAGTGATGGATTCCTTGTCAAAAACAATGAGAAGTTTCAAAGTAGGATTTACCTCGATCATTCTCGCGAGGTCTTCGGCCCCCTGCGACCCAATCGAATCCTCCCAAATTTGCAGCTCTTCGAGCGTATCATTCCTCGTCAGCGCCGAGGAGAGAAACCTCGCGCCGGTTGATTCGAGTCGGCACTCCGAGAAGACAAATGCTTTGATTCCTCCACTTTTTTTTTTCGAGGATTTCTGACGGACATCGCACGCCTTCCTTCCCAGATGTGTTCCTCCCGAACTCAAGATGTCTGATGCTCGCGTTCTTGTCGAGGAACGCACGCAGACCCTGCAGCTGCCTCTGCCCCCGACGTATTTGATGAAATGCCAAGTTGAGGAGACTCTTCAGGTTGCCTCTCCGAGCTGCCATCTCCTACAAAACATGGCAGAAGATTTGAGCGCCGTCTTCGTTGGCGGAGATGTAGATGCTCAAAGAACTCTCTCCGAGCTGGGAGGAGCTTGGACCGGATTGGGATTGGTGGAAGGAGACGTTCTGCAGGGATGATTTTTACCAAGAGAAAAAAGTTAGGATTCTAAAAAAAGATCAATCTGTGTGTGCTAAAGAAGTATTTTGAAGCCAGTTTCAATGGGCGGAGCATAAAAATAATAGCAGATCAATTTGTGTATTACTCAATTTTATTTTTAAGTGATAATGAAAATAACAAGGCATCTGGAATTGAGGAACATATAGATGAGGATCAATATGCTGAACAAATACTAGTTGTAGATGATGAAGTAATTATTAAAGCTCTATGATCTGAAACATTTATTCTTCCCTTTAGAACTCATTTGTACTCTTTCCAAGATTGCAAGAAATGGCTTTTAAATTGTGTGGACACAACAACTAGTGCTATGATAGCTAAAAGGTTCACGGTATAAATCGATCCACTCTACACCCTTCTGATTGCTTGATATATTTCCTCAATTGAAATGGCTTGGATGATGGAAATAAAGATGCAACGGTTAGAAATAATATTTTTTCCCCCAACAAAAATCGAAATTTCTTATAATCAATGAACGAGTTTGTTTTGCTGTCATTGCAGATGCTTGATGCTCCTTTACTTGCTCATGGAAGCATTATTTGTCGAACAATTTATCTCTACATCAATGCATCACAGGAGAGAATAAAAGATCTTGAAGTGAACTATAGAATGTGACTATTCTGCTACAAAGGGATAAACAAAGATTGAATACTTGAAGTTGTCTTCAAATCGTAGTATATTTTATTCTTATGTTTCTTTTTCCCGTGTTATATTCATTTTTACATGGAATCTAACACATATTTGGTTATTGGCCATGAAATGGAACCATGATTATGATCTCAAATATTTAGTCCATACTCGAATCAATACCTAAACCTACAGTATCAGCAAAATTCACATTTCTAATGGCTTGATCCTTTCTTTCAAGTTGAAATTGCTTCAAGCTGAAGAGCCAGTTTCTGATGAAATATCATCTTACTAGAAGAATCTCACTGATCTGCTCAGGTGCTACATCACAGCTTATCTCGAAGACAGAAAGTACTCTGCTCTTGCTCCCTTCGGTGGGTTTGCATTTATAGGTGTCTGGGCCTGCCTACTCTTCTGATTTAGGCTGAAGACCTGAAGTGCCACATTCCCTACCCAGACTGACTTGCTGAGCTTCTCTCTCATCAAATAAAAAATTTGGTGCTCAGATGTTTGTAGTCATATCTTCTGAGTTCAGTGAACAGATTTGCTTGCCAATCATATTCAGGCAAACATAACCATGAACAGTTTTTTTTTTTTCTCAAAGCTGCTGGTAGAATCTTTTAATTTTATCTGGCCACTTGGGATTGAGGGATTGGAAACTCACTATTTGGTGTTGCACATTGCCACTCATAGAACTTAAAATAGTTCAATCGATGCATGTTTAGTGTTCAGTATGCTGTGTTCTGCAGTGATTCATTCAGACCGATCTTTGACTACTAAACTCTGATTCAATTGAACAATTCAAATATATATATATAGTATTTAATCAAATACTAAAATTATTAAAAAAAATTCTCTCCTTTAATTAATGAAATTTGTACTTAATAATCAACTATTTGTCAAATACATCAATTCTTAAGTCTTCGTCACCTAGTTTTTTTATTGTAGGATTCGGGTCAAACATGCTTTTATGTCAATACACCAAAACAATTGACTTGCTGTAGGTTGGTGTTCTTCGTGGAGAGTCGTTGAGGCGATTGATGCCAAGCGGCATGGCGCCCTCTATCACGATCGACCCCAGGATGTGGCACAAGGTCGCACCAATCTACGGTACATCACATCATCTCCATATTCCTCATCGATCTTGCCCTTGTCTCTATCTTCACACGATTGAATCAACCAGGAGCTGCTGCTCTAGCCCTTGGCACCTACGGGTTTCACATCTTCCACCCTAAAAATAAAACCTTCAAGGAGGTCTTTTGGTTCTTTCTTTGTACGCTTCGTACAACTGAATTGGGAAAGGTTTGGAGCACCACCTCCCTCTACCATATGACCCACACGGTTGTGTTAATTGGAGCCCCCATCACCGAATGTCCCAACATCGTTAGTCATCATCCCTCTTTCTTTCCTATGTGAATTTGATGTGTGAATCATTAATTTGTTTGATCTCTCATCTTTTCTCGTGCAGTTTGGGGGGCTTCTCATCGTCGATATCTTGATGTTCTCTGGATCGTGAGTTGTCATTGTTTTTCCTATTTCTTGTTAAAGTTTTTCGTAGTCTGGATGACTTGGTATGTTCTTTGTGGATGCTTGCTGTTTGATTTGGTTCTTTTATGTGTATGCCGCCTTATATAGTTTTTCTTATTCATTTTGTCATAATTACTGCAAAGAAATGGTAAAACTGCTACCATTTAGAGTAGAAATGGTCGTTCTTCAAGGATTTTAATGGTGTTTGGAATAAAATTATATTTTCCTCACTTTAGTGCAGAACTCATCTTATTTATGTTACTCTAGGGTAGATGGTGTGCTAGGAACAGTACCGTTCAATGCGCTATGAGGTTAGAGAACTTCCAGATACCAGTATGCTCAATGATGTGGGTCCCTGAGCAATCCAGGTTCATTAGTAGCATATGTAGTGTATCTCAGCTTTTCAGGCTGTAGATGAATGTGATTTATTATTTTGTATGGTGATCCTGTCATGGGGCATAATTACAGTGTTGTATGGTACTTGTATTGCATAGAAGGGGTGTCGTGGTCACCAACTCCTTCTGCCAACATCAATGTACAGACATCTAGGACAGAGATGTAGAGTTGATACTGACGGGTTCGAAAAAATCCCTGACGAGGGATTTACTCTGAACATAGGATGACTATGATATAATAGTTAAGGTAATATGACATTTTCAATCTGAAGTTATTGTTATGGATACAACTCTTATATCATGTTCATATGCTTTGTTATTTTCATGTTGCTGCTACTTTAAATCATTAGTCTTGTTATATATTATATGAGATGCTATTTTAATGTGTGATTTTGTGGATATATTTGCTTGTTGGTTTGTACAATACCTCATGTCTATTTTTAAGGTGTTCTCTCTATAGCCTCACTGAGTTTCGTGACTCAAATGTGCACATTTTTTCCTGTTGCGCAGGTTACAGGTTGGCCATTGATACGGGGAACGAGGGAGAACATAGTTATAACGAAATAGAATGTACTTTGAAAATCTAGATATAGATTTATTTTGTAGTATTAGTATTAAATGTAATTTATTTATGTTTCTACTGTGTTTAATTAAAAGAATCTTAGTTGCTTTGTGATATATTTAGCCAATATAAGTTATGATGTAGAAGTGTAGTTTATACGGCGGTTGCCACGTGCCCAAAGGTGGATTTAGGGTGTGACAAAAAAAGTAATATTGTACAAACCAATAAGAAAATACATCTACTAAATCATATATTAAATCAACATGTCAACACTACATAACAAGACAAATATTATGAGACAACATAATACATGATGAATAGGATTAAAATGTTATCACTATATCGAAGATGTTATATTTTCTTAATTAATATATCATAATTTATCCATACTACACCTAAGGCAGTCAACCTATGTTCAAAGTAAATCCCTTATCAGAGATTTCTCCAAATCCATCAGTATCAACTCTACATCTCTATCCTACATGCCTGTACATTGACGTTGGTAGAAGGAGCTGATGACCACAACACCCCTTCTATGCAACACAAGTATCATACAACACTGTAATTCTGCTCCTTGGCAAGATCACCATACAAAATAATAAATCACATCTATCTACAGCATGACAAGCTGAGATACACTGCATATGCTACCAATGAACCTAGACTGCTTAGGGACCCACATCATTGAGCATGCTAGTGTCCTCAGGTTTCCTAGCATTGGTAGCGCAGGGAACGATACTGTTCCTAGCACACCATCTACCTTGGAGTAACACAATTAAGTTGAGCTTTACACCGAAGTGAGATCCCGGTTACACCAAAGCATTTGTGGCTAAGTCAACCGAACGTGTACCTCTACCTTAGCTGGCACATGGCTCTTCACCACATGTTGGCACATAGCAGACTAAGAACTTAATATCATCTCCTAGGTTATCATAAACCTAAGATGTCCAAAGTCCTTAGTTATATATCAGTTAAGATCATTCTAGGTGTTATCATGATATGAACCTAAAGTATCTCTAGTTTTGTCTCATGTCATCATGTTCTGTGTATTGCTAAGTATCTCTACATCTCTAACATCACATGAACATATCAATAACAATATAACATGAGCATAAACATCAATAACATGCACATAATAAAATCATATTTATATATTAGCATGACATACTTTCAAAATCATATTAAATCATGTGTTAATTAAACATGTAACAAAGCAGATATATAACTTATCAGCATGTACAATAATTAACAACGATCCTTAGGACTCAGCACTGTAGTAGGCCATAAATTTAAAATCATAAGCCCTCACTTGAGTCTCAAAGTAATTTTTAACAAAAATTCACAGCTTGACTGTGATTCTTAAAAGCAATTCCTTCTTACTCCAACACAAATCACAGCTTGATCGTGATTTGTCAAGCAATAGAACAACAATCAATTCTCTTAAAAATAAAATAAATACAACCAAACAACCATATATTATACAATTCAATAAAATTTCCTATAAATCAATTAATTATTTAACACATTAAACAATCACAACCCAACACAATCAAACATAAACAAGCCTATAAAATAATATTCAATTTAATAATTTAATTATACTAAAAAATTTAATTAATATATACCACCTTAATTAATTCTAAAAATAATTTTAACAATTCTATGAAAAATCCAATTAAATTATCCAATTTCACTAAATAAAAAATATAAATAACCTAATTATCTAAATTTATAACAATATAAATTTATAAATTTTGTAAAAATCATAATTAAATTATTTTAAATTTAATATAAATTAAACACAATCACATCTACCAAAATATTCATTCATGCAAATAATATACAAACAATTTATTTAAATCCTAAATTAAACCCGAACCACCTTAATTAAATCAAAATTCCACCTTAATAGTTCAAAAAAATTCTAATTAAATTAGGAAAATTATATCTAAGAATAATAAAGCATTACAAGTTATTTTAGATTTTTTTGATAAATTTAATACACTTAAAACTCTGAACACAACTAAAAATAATTCAAAAACAATGCCTAAAGTTTAATAAAAATTCTAAATAAATTTCTCAAAGTCTAAAACTCACTAACAAACACTATGCCACATTGAACCAGACCAAACCAAACATAAAATCACGAAACTAGGCACGAACCACATCGAACTGCAGCTGAATCGAATTGGACTGATTTGGACCAACACATGCGCGATGCACATTCTCGGGCTATGCTAGGCACGACAAGACCACAACCCACAACTCATTGGATATTCAATGTGTGAAAGAGGGCAATATCTCTTAAATAGAAAAGGATGCAACTCTTTTCCAAGACTTTCCTGAGGTGGGACTAAATATCTATTAAAGAGAAAATGATGCAACTCTTTTTCAAGACTTCCCTTATATGGGACTAAATCTTTTTCAAGACTTCTCTGACGTGGGACTAAAGAAAAACTCTTCTCCAATCTTTCGACTTTTTCCCTTCTTTTCTAAAAAAATTAAAATTAAAATTTAAAATCTCTTTTTCCCCTTTACCAAATTTTTATTTTTTTCTAGTTTTATTTTTATTTTTAAAATAAAATAAGATTTACATATCAATTTGCAGTAAAAGTAAACAGCGTTAAACACAGAATAATTATTTGATTTGTTCATAACTCATTCACGCATGTATCATATATATTTCTTTTTTTTTGTTCCTACTATCTATTTATGCTAATCTTATCCTCATGTCAGCATATATCTCTTATACTAACTACCTACCAAAAGGAGAAATGGTGATGCGGGGACGAATGGCGGTCCGACGACACCAACCGCAAAGAAGGCTTTAGATCTTACATGAGCCTACATGTTTCACCTTTTGTTGGTTATCTTGTTTCTTGGTGAAGAGGATTTCCTTCTAGAGGTCCATTCTTTCTTCAAATTTGTCTTCCACAGTATTTCCATGAACATATGTTTGGTGATTTCTAAAGGAACTATTAGGTGGGCTGATTGTAATAGGACAATTTTTCTTTTATTTTTTCTGTTTGAACATTCTGTATTTTCTTGTTCTTGTTGCTTGTAGTTGGAAAATGGCATAGGAAATGTAGAGACTCATTTATTCTGCATGTTGGCTTTCGTCTTATCTCAATTTCATTCTTCTAATTGGTCTGAACTTGTTGATAGTCACAATGTCTTCGTATTTTATATATAATATATATATATATGGGTTATGGGTGTTATTGATACGCAAAGATTATTTTTTGAGGATCAATTGTAGGTTAAGAGCCACAAGAAGCTTTTGCTGCTTCTATGAATGTTCAAATGGGATGCAGAGATTACATTAAGACAGCTTTTGCCACCTGTATACGGTCTCATGTCAGGAAGCAGATTTCTTTCAACTTTGTTAGCCTAACATGCTCAAGGGCAAGGCAATAAGCCATTGGGGTGGTTTACAATACCTTCAAGTTCGAGGCATGGATGTAGTGTTTTTGTATAATATACTATTCTGCAGCATTTTTCTTTCACTTTTTTTTTCAAAAAACATTGCTTTCATTTTTCCATTCTAAAAAATGATTATACATCATCCAAAAGAAACGTGAAAGTAAAACAGAAGAAAATATATAACTTAAAAAGAAAATAGAAAAAAAAGAAGAAAACATAAAATAACATAGAAAAACTTAAGCTTCAATGTGTGCACAGTCATAATAGAAGTGCAGTAGAAATAATAGAAGAAGTTATCATCTATGGTAATTTAGCTTTTATTTCACATGATTTATTAGATTGTTTTCTCACTTTTCTTCTATGGGTTTTTGCCACTTGTAACCCAGTGTGGTGTTATAATTTTTTTTTTATTCCACTCAAATAGATTTTCCTTTCAAATTCTTTTTTTTATATCTTTATGACATTAATAACAAAATAGTTTCTATAAGTTTGCCGATATCTTTGTATTAAAAATAAGTAAAATTTCAGTTTTAAATGAAAAAGATTGTAGAACAAATAATATTAAATACATGAGATTCTCCATGTGAGCGAAAAATCAAGAATAATAAAATAAGAATATGATAAACCCAGAATAATTAAACATTGTCCTACATTGTCTATGAGTTCCCTACAATTTTAATAGGAGCGGAGAAAATTTTAGACTTCCAAACCAAGTAAATCATCAACTCTATATAAACAACACATCAGTATCCTCAACCTATCTCTCTCATTTGCCCTCTCTAGACTCACCTTCCATATGTATATATATGTATCTATATAAAACTTCACCTCAATCACCCATAAATTCCTCATATTATTAGCACCATATAAAACACTCTCAAGGTACATCTATTTATCTCTCTTTGAATGCCAAACAATAACAAAAAGCCCATGGATGCTGCTTCCTCTCAGCCCCCTCCCCCATGTTTCAACTTTGCATGCTACTATTGTTTCTGAAGATTTGAAACAATTTATGATCTCAATGGGCACATCAAGGTTCATAAAGAAGAGCACATCGCCCACATTCCTACAGAGACTACCACCTCTCTTCCCCCTCCATTTCCATTGCCCTACTATTGTAAATTTTGCTCACGACAGTTTGATACAGTTCAAGCCCTATATAGTAATCAGAATGCACATATCAACAATCACCATATATGTGAGATTTGTATTTTTGTATTAGAGATAATTTTATAAAATAATAATAGAAGGACTTATTTGTAAAATTTTGTAGATTTTTGTAGTATAAAATTTTGACATAAAAATTATATCATAAGATAGTATTTTTGATAAGGAATCCAACGACGTAGACGGATCGTAATTTGGACGTCGTTTGATTGATCAAATCGTTGAATCAAGAATGGACGGTCCAAATTTAATTTAATATTTAAGATTTTAATTAATTATTTATAAAAATCAGATTTTTCCCACTGACGACGCGCGCGAGCTTTTCTTCTCTTCTCTCTCTTCTTTCTTCCCTCGCACAGTAACAACGAAGAATAAAGTTGTTACTTTGTTGTTGACATTTGGAGGACTTATCGATCTTATTTTTCGACGAGATTTCAGGCACAGCTTCAGGAGAGTGAGGAGAACACATTAGAGGTATTAATTTACAGTTTTGGTTGAGATTTGGGGGAGAAAAGAGGAGAGAAGTAGGGGGCGGCAAAACTTCGTTGCCGGAGCTTGCTCCAGCGATTGTCGGCCATTCCGGCTGCGGAACTTCGCAAACTTGGTACCTATGGCTTCTCCTCGACGAGAGCTTTCCATTGGTACTGGAGTTGAGAGCAGTTGGCTGCCGGTCGGCTGCCGGCGAGCTAAAAACCCTAACTTAGGGATTCCGCCCAACTTAATGTAATTGTTGAAATTGATCGCGTGTGAGCTATAATAATTGGAAAAAATATGATTTTTGGAATCCTTGTGAAGAGAGCTTTCAATTGGTACCAATATTGGTACTGTTCGAAGAACTTCGCTGGCGAGGGTTCCGGCGAACTTTTTGGCGAGTCTCCGACGGGTTTCCGGCGAACTCGAGATAAAAAATGGGGTGATTCTAGAGACCATTTTAAGCATGTTGGTGAAGACGGATTTGTAAAATTGTTACCGGATTGAGAGATTTAATTTGTTGAAATATTTACAGGAAATTTGGTAAGCAAGCACGAGGATACAAACGTTCGCGATACGAACTAAAACATGCTTACCACGATAGAATCAGGTGAGTGTTTATTCTCTAGGCAGAGTAAACGAGATAGTTCTCAATGTTTAGTCCAGGAGAACTATATCCCTTTGATTAGATATACTTGGTATTTCTTTGAACTCTCCTACTAGTTTATATAAGCTTGATTATTATAAATGAGTTGTGAATAATCTTTGATATTCCTGTTTGATGACATAAGCTATTTAGTGCTCATGTTCTTTGATTCATTATAAGCATGATACTATGCTTTTGTTGACTCTAGATCTAGCATATGCATCTGATTGACTATTTGTGACATTATTTTACTTATAAAAACATATGGCTAGTATGATTTGATACTAGATACTGCTATAAGAATAGTCACTACAGTGATATTTGATTAGCACTCCCATGGGCCACCTATGCAGAGGGGCATGGGATAATAATGCACGAGATTAGGAGGGGAGATTGGGATTTGAATACTCCTGACTGGTCTTTAGACTGGACTAGCTATGGATGCCAGGTAGTGAGGTCCAGTGGCAACTTAGGGGGAAAGGAGGCTTTGGTTTCATATTCTTGTGCTTCTACTTTGATTTGGGTACCCTATGATATTTGATTCCTCCCCTGAGGTAACAGTTGTTGGCCATAACTGTATTTGATTAAGTCAGCCTCGGATATAGTCTCGTGTGACCATTGATTACTCTTTTTGATTGGCTATTGCACACGAATAGCCAGATTATCTCATTCTTGAGATTTTATTATTTTATGTTCTCGTTTTACATTGTTTTCTATCCAACTCACTGAGTACGGCGTTACTCACCCCGTAGGAGAACTCATTTTTATCTTTTCAGGATTACAGCAGGAGAGGGACTGATAGATATTATGATGCATAGCCAGACTCCTGTTAAATTTTGAAATGTAGGACAGTTCTACCTTTATTTTGTATATAGAAGGATCCACTGAATAGATATTTTGTGTATCATTGGGCATGTGCCCTATTTTGATTGTAGATCATTGTACATACATAAATCTCTGTGTAAGAGATCTGATTTTGTGAAATATATGTTTTTTTTTTTTAGAGTTATATTTGGTCTGTTGTTCTGGTTCTCTCCTTTCATAAATAGATGGGATATACATCAGGCACGCTTAGTGGGTTCCTATATAGTTCCGGGGGTAAATGGGGCTGTATATGGAATTCACTGTGGTCTGTCACGTGCCCTAGGGGAAGGTATGGGGCGTGACAGATTTTAGTGGTATCAGAGCAGGTTCATATTAGAACTTATATATATCATGACCAGATCATTGGAGAACCTGGATATATATTAAGATCTCAGTTGCATAAATGATCTTTTAGAAGTAATTCATATTAGGATATAAGGAGTCCAGTGGATCTTTAATAAGGACCAGTCTAGTGGCCCTAGGCTATACGTTGTATCTACAATATTGATCGTAATATTCGCGCAGGATATTCAGAATGCAGCCAGAGCATAGTCACTCAGGCGATGAGGCATCACATGGACAGGAGGGTTCCTCTGCCTCCCATACGATGTTAGTAGAAGGTGGTCAGGCTACACCACCTGTTGCAGGAGGAGTTACTCTGACTGGTGAGTAGTTTCAAATACTCCTTAGAGCAATTCAGACTCAGTCTACCCAAGCACAGTCTTCTATTCCACCAATGCATATATCGGTAGTTGGCACTCAGACTGACCTATTGAAACAGATCAAGACAGCTAGGCAATTAGGTTGTTATAGTTTTGAGGGATCCAGAGATCCAGAAATAGCACATAAATGGTTACAGAAAGTGTCCAAGACTGCTAGAGATATGAGATTGACAGAAGCAGATACTATTAGACTAGCAGCTCAGTTACTAGAGGGTGATGCACAGGTTTGGTGGGAATCCCTCAATGCTAGTGGAGTTACTTTGACTGTATGAGCAGAGTTCACAGCTATATTTAATAGGGAATATTATACCAGCTTTTATAAGGATCAGAAGAGAGAAGATTTATTTGCCTTGAGACAGGAACATAGATCAGTACTAGAGTTTGATACTGAATTGTGAGCGTTATCAGTTTTTGTCCCAGAGTATGCTCAAGATGCAGAATATATGCGTAATAGGTTTAAAAAGGGATTGAATTTAGGAATCAGAAGACTGTTAGTTACATCTACCACCGTCAGTTATCATGAGCTGGTATAGATGGCAGTGAAAATTGAGCATCTATCTAAGGAATCTTTTAAGGGTAAGGAAATTTCTGTAGGAAAAAGAAAGTCAGGATTTTTCAGCCCTACATTTCAGAGAAAGAGTACTATGGTTAGAGGATCATAAAGAATGGGAGAATCATCTGGTAGTGTTTCTGGACCACAGGTCTATCCTCGAGCTTTACCTATTCCGGATTCTGAGTCCCAGGCCCGATTCATGGCTAGAAATACTTGCAGAAATTATGGTAAGAATCATTCTGGAATCTGCAGAGCTCCTCTGAGCTATTATTATTGTCACGAGATAGGGCATTATCATAGCAACTGCCCAAAACTTCAACAAAGAGGTGACAGTAGAAGCATGGGGATACCTAGACAGTTACCAAGTGGTAGAGGATCAACCACTCAGGATAGGCAACCATCAAGGGCAGAAAAAAGGCAGAAAGCTTATCAGAGAAGAGTGCTAGAGGGATACAGGGTGGTTCTGGGATTCCTCCACGAGAGCAGACCTGGATTTTTGCCAGTTCTGATAAAGAGGCTGAAACTAACTCAGATCTAATTACAGGTACTTTACAGTTATTTCAGCATTCTGCTAGAGTACTTATTGATAGTGGTTCCCATAGGTCTTATATTAATCCTCAGTTTGCAAAGTTTTGTGATAAATTTTTAGTTCCTTTGAAACCTGAACTTATTGTATACACACCTCTAGGACAACAGTTACTTAGAAATACAGTTTATAAGGAATGTGAGATTATGTTGGGAGATATCACATTATTAACAAATCTAATTTCATTAGATATGGTAGATTTTGATCTGATACTAGGGATTGACTAGTTAGCCCGACATAAAACCACAGTCAACTGTTTTACCAAGGAAGTGATATTCTCGATAGAGGGAACACCTGAATTATATTTTATTGGGAATCGTCGAATTCTACCGACTTGTATAATTTCAGCACTACAAGCATGAAAATTAATAAGAAAAGGATGTGTAGCGTATTTAGCTCATATAATAGACACATCCACCTCAGGAACCAAGCTAGAAGAGATACCGGTAGTATGTGAATTCCCTGATGTATTTCCTGAAGAATTACTAGGTGTACCACCTGATAGGGAAGTGAATTTCTTTATTGAATTACAACCAGGCACTCAACCTATCACTATTCAACCATATAGAATAGCACCTGCAGAACTTAGTGAATTGAAAGTACAGTTACAAGAATTGCTTGATAAAGGATTCATCAGACCGAGTACCTCACCCTGGGGAGCACCGGTATTATTTGTAAAGAAGAAAGATGGTACCTTGAGATTATGTATTGATTATAGACAATTAAATAAGGTGACCATCAAGAATAAATAACCTTTGCCGAGAATTAATGATCTTTTTGATCAACTGCAAGGAACTAAGGTATTTTCAAAAATTGATTTGAGATCAGGATATCATCAATTGAGGATTAGGGAGTCAGATATCCCTAAGACTGCCTTCAGGACCAGATATGGACATTATGAGTTTGTAGTAATGCCTTTTGGTTTAACAAATGCCCCAGCTGCATTCATGGACCTAATGAACAGAGTATTTCATCTATATCTCGATAAGTTTGTTATTATATTCATAGATGATATTCTGATATACTCTTCTGGAGAAAAGGAACATGTTGAATAACTGAGAATAGTATTACAGACACTGCGAGAAAAGAAACTGTATGCAAAATTCTCCAAATGTGAGTTTTGGTTGAAAGAAGTGAAATTTTTGGGATATACCGTATCAGAAAAAGGTATCATGGTTGATTCAAATAAAGTTGAAGCAGTTTTGAAATGGGAACAATCCAAGAATGTTACGGAGATTCGCAGTTTCTTAGGTCTAGCTGGATATTATAGAAGATTCATTGAGGGATTTTCTAAGATAGCTGGACCACTCACTCGATTGACCAGAAAAAAAGTGAAATTTGAATGGGATGAGGAATGTGAAAAGAGTTTTCAGAAACTCAAAGACTGTCTTACTTCTGCTCCAATTCTGACATTACCAAAGCCTAATGAAAATTATACAGTATACAGTGATGCTTCTAGACAACGGTTAGGATGTGTATTGATGCAGGAAGGAAAGGTTATTGCTTATGCATCCCGTCAGCTAAGGAAACATGAATTAAACTATCCTACTCATGATTTGGAACTGGCAGCAGTAGTATTTGCACTAAAGATATGGCGACATTATTTATATGGAGTTCAATGTCATATCTTTACTGACCATCAGAGCTTGAAATACATTATGACTCAGAAAAAGCTAAACTTGAGACAGAGAAGATGGTTAGAGTTGATAAAAGATTATGATTTAATAATTAAATATCATCCAGGAAAGGCAAATGTAGTAGCTGATGCCTTGAGCAGAAAGTCAGTTATACTATCAACTATTTCCGACACTACATTATCGCAACTAGTGGAATTAAAATCTTTGGGAATTCAGCTAAATTATGATACAGTTAGTGAGATACAAGCTACATTTGTTATGCGACCTACACTTCATAAAGAAATTCGGGTTTTACAAAGCTCAGACGAGGAATTGAGTAAAGTACTTCAGATGCAAATAGAAGAAAATACTGAGTTTAGGATGAGGGATGATGGGTTATTGTTATATCGAGACAGAGTTTGTGTCCCTAATAAAGTTGAACTCAGGAAAGCTATTTTAGAGGAAGCTCATTCTTCGGCATATGCAATGCACCCGGGCAATACAAAGATGTATCGCACCATAAAAGGAAATTATTGGTGGCCTGGTATGAAGAAAGATATTGCAGATTATGTAGCTAAGTGTCTTATATGTCAGCAAGTTAAAGCTGAACATCAAAGACCTACAGGAAAGTTACAGCCTTTACCAATTTCAGAATGGAAATGGGAACATATCACTATGGATTTTGTGATAGACCTGAGGAATTATGTTTGGCCTGAGAACCAATAATAAGGAAGAGAAACCCAATATGCTTATATGTAATTTAACTGGTGACTTTTATTTTTTATTTATCAACTTAAGATATTTTAATGTATAAATAGATTTTAAGCATCCTACAAAATATTATATTTTTGTGCCCAAATATAGTCTATTTGGACTATAGAACCTTAAATTAGTATAATAAATACAACACAATCAATAGTATGTTTAGAAATTGAAGGGAGATCTATACTTTAAAATAAATAATATTATATTTTCTTTTTATAACTTAAAATTAGTATAATACTCGATATTATTTTCATATTAAAACAATGAGTGTAATATGGCTAGCAACCATGAAACCTCCAAAGTATTTAGTACGTATTTAGAAAAGGTAGCCACAACTCATTATATGGATGTGAAGCACAACTCTAGCCAACATCAGTTGCTTTTGATATGGAATAGTGATTCTCTCCATGAAATGTTGAAAAGTGGATTCGTTGATCAAATAACTTTACTTAAGATATTTAGTAGATGATCTGATGATTAGTCCATATCATGGGATTGATTTGTTTCAAACTAACTATGGTCATATATTATTTCTTGACGTACGATGACCCCATTTAGGGACAATGTTCAGTACCAAATAAGTCATTGTATTCATGCAGTTCTTGGGGAAGGCATATCATAATAGGTTTTCGCTAGGGGAGTTTGAGGTATTTTTCTAAGTGATTAAAGGAAAATAAGGGTGAGCGATCCTCGGTCACCGTCCTCTCCACCAATATAAGTGCAACGGGTATAGATAGTGATGTAGAAGGATTTGATACTAATGGGCTTACTAGAGATCCATAATTTTCCTAACCATAGGCCGGCTACCTAGTTCATCATTATAAAAATTGATAAAATATTTAATTTTTGACATGGACATATGAGACACATCTTAGCAACAATTAATTGTAACTTATGCTTTCAAGCAAATGTGCTTAATATTTCAACATGATGACTTAAATATGTTTGATATTTGTTGTATTTGACAATATATAAAATTTAAAAAATTATTCAAGATAATTCACTCCTAGTTCATTGAAATAGTCTACTGTGATATAAGTCCTAAGTACATGGCATTCACCATGTGCACAGTCATTAGAGCTGTTGAAATAATAGGAGAAGATATTATTTATAGTAATTTAGCTTTTATTTCACATGATTTATTAGATCGTTATCCCAGTCTTGCAGCAAGTAATATTAGTACTTTTTAATGTCCTTGTGATGTGTTATAGAATGTAGTTTCTACTAGTTTGTTCATATCCATTTATTAAAATTTTAGTCAGTAAGAATAAAAATTTATCCTAGAATATTTAGAATTGGAAAAACTAAAGAGGCACGTGATACTTTAAAAAGAATATTTTTCTTAAGATATAAAATCATAGTTATTTAAGAAGCAAGATCATGAAAGAAGATGGAGATAGTCACCTCGGCATCGTTCAATGGAAATAAAGATAATGATGATGTCAGATTTTCATATTTTGAGTCAATTCAAATCTACTACCACATGTAAACTTTTGTTGAACCCTAGTTTATTTGATCAAATTGCAATCGTCGATCTTAGGGGTAGGCTAATCTTGGCCATCCATTTCAGTTTATTTAAACTATTGCTTAACTTCTTTGGTTTACTCAATCCATTACAACTTTACCCAGAATTTGATGCGCTAAATAAATTACACAAATGACTTATTTAAAATTATAAATATCATTGTTTATCCATAATAAACTTATCCAAATTATAAAAATTAAGACAGGCTAAGAAAAAAGAAAAAAACTAAGCATTGTCCTATATAGTTTATGAGTTCCCTACAACCTTAATAGGAGTGGAGAAAATTTTAGACTTCCAAATCAAGTAAATCATTAACTCTACATAAACAACACATCAAGACCCCCAACCTATCTCTCTCATTTACCCTTTCTAGACTCACCTTCTATATATATGTATATGTATCCATATAAACCTTCACCTCAATCATCCATAAATTCCTCATATTATTAGCACCATATAGAACACCCTCAAAGTACATCTCCCATCTCTCTTTGAATGTCAAACCATAACAAAAAGCCCATGGAGGCCGCTTCCTCTTAGCCCCCTTCCCCATATTTCACCTTTACATGCTACTATTGTTCCAGAAGATTTGAAACAATTTGTGGTCTCGATGGGCACATTAAGGTTCATAAAGAGGAGCACATCGCCCACATGCCTATAGGGGCTACCACCTCTCTTCCCCCTCCATTTCCATTATCCTACTATTGCAAATTTTGCTCACAACAGTTTGATACAGTCCAAGCCCTATAAAGTCATCAGAATACACATATCAACAATCATCATATAACTGCAGCCATGACTCCCGGGCCCTTTAGTTTGCCCCAAGCTTTTGCTGCTACCCATCCCACCCAAGTGAGCACCAACATCAATAACTCCAATGATATCAACCTCGATTTGCACTTATATAAGGCTACCACCTCTCCTCTCCTTCCATTTTCATTGCTCTATTCTTGCAATTATTGTTCCCAACAGTTTGAAATCATCTAAGTCCTATGTGGTCATCAAAATGCATATATCAACGGTAACAATACAGCTGCAGCCATAACTTCACGGCCATTAAGCTTGCCCAAAACTGGTGTTGCTCCCCCTCCCACATAAGAGGGCTCGAGCAACACTAACTCTGATGATATCGATCTCGATTTACACTTATAGATGAAGAAGAGATGATGATCTCTTATGTATATTATTTCTTATCCTCCTTTTCAATAAGAGTAAGAGAAGTGATTTAAAATGACATATGGTGTATGCTTCTCTAGTTGGAGGAATTATGTTTGGCCTGAGAACCAATAATAAGAAGTGAAACCCAATAAGCTTATATGTGATCTAATTGCTGAGTTTAAATTAGTATAATACTCGATATTATTTCCATATTAAAAACACAGTAATATGGCTAGCGACCATGAAATCTCTTAAGGATTTAGTATGTACGTAGCCGAGGTATCCTCAACTCATTGTGTAGATGTGAATCACAATCCTGGCTAAAATCGGTTGCTTTTGAGAAGGAATGATGATTCTATCCATGAAACGTTGAATAGTGGATTCGTTGACTACACAACTATTATTCAAGATATTTAGTAGATGATCTGATGATTAGTCCAAATTATGAGATTGATTTATTTCAGACTAACTATGGTCATATGTTATTTGTTTACGCACGGTGACCCCATTTAAAGGCAATGTTTAGTACCAAAAAAGTTATCGTATTCATGAGGTTCTTGGAAAATGCATATCATAATAGATTTTTGCTTGGGAAGTTTGAGGTATTCTTCTAAGTGATTAAAGGAAAATAAGGGTGAGTGATCCTCAGTCATCATCCTCTCCACCAACATAAGTGTAACAGGTATAGATAGCGACGTAGAAGGATTTGACACTAATGGGCTTACTAGAGATCCATGATTTTTCTAAGCATAGGCTGGCTACCTAGTTCATCATTATAAAAATTGATAAAATATATAATTTTTGACATGGACATATGAGACACATCTTAGCAGCAACGAATTGTAGCCTATGCTTTTAAGCAAATGTGTTTAATATTTTAGCATGATGATTTAAATATGTTTGATATTTTGTTGTATTTGACAACATATAAAATTTAAAAAATTATCCTAGATATTTCACTCCTAGTTCTTTGAAATATTCAGAGTATTTCACTCCTAGTTCTTTGAAATATTCAAAGTCCTGAGCACATGACATTCAATATGTGCACAGACATAATAGAAGAGCGGTTGAAATAATAGGAGAAGATTTCATATATGGTAATTTAGCTTTTATTTCATATGATTTATTAGATCATTGTCCCAGTCCCAAGTAATATTGGTACTCTTTAATATCCTTGTGATGTGTTATAAAGCATCTTGTATGGGTTCTTGCCACTTATGGACGAAGGTATGATAAAAAAAAAATTTATTCCACTCAAATAGATTTTCTTGAATTCTCTTTTTTATATTTTTCTCACATTTATTCTACACGTAAATTTCATATTATAGTATAGATTTTTTAATAACAAAATAGTTTCTACTAGTTTGCCACATCATTTATTAAAAATAAATAAAATTTTAGTTCTAAATGATAAACATTGTAGAGCAAATAATATTAAATATATAATATTCTTCATGAGAGAAAGTCAAGTATAACAAAATGAGAATATAATAAACTAAACAACAATATTCAGGATTATACGACAAGGGGTAAGAATAAAAATTTATCCCATAATTTTGGAATCAAAAAAACTAAAAAGGCATATGATACTTTAAGAATAATATTTCTCTTGATAGATAGAATGACAGTTATTTGAGAAGCAAGATCATGAAAGAGGATGGACATAGTTACTTGGGCATAGTTCCATGGAAATGAAGATAATGATGATGTAGGGTTTCTTTGTTTCGAGTCAATCCAAACCTACCACCGCACACCAACTTTTATTAAACCCTACTTGATCAAATTGCAGCCGTCGATCTTAGTGGTAGTCTAATCTGGGCCATCGATTTTAATTTATTTATATTATTGTTTAACTTCTTTGGTTTACTCAATCCGTTGCAACTTTACCCAAATTTTGATTTGCTAAATAAATTACACAAATGACTCAAAATCATAAATATCATTGTTTATCCATAATAAACTTACCTAAATTATAAAAACTAAGACGAGTTAAGAAAAAAGAAAAAAATTAAACATTGTCCTATATAATTTATGAGTCCCTACAACCTTAATAGGAGTGGAGAAAATTTTATACTTCTAAATCAAGTAAATCATCAACTCTACATAAACAACACATCAAGACCCCCAACCTATATCTCTCATTTACCCTTTCTAGACTCACCTTCTATATATATGTATATGTATCCATATAAATCTTCACCTCAATCATCCATAAATTCCTCATATTATTAGCACCATACAGAACACCCTCAAAGTATATCTCTCATCTCTCTTTAAATGTCAAACCATAATAAAAAGCCCAGGGAGGCTGCTTCCTCGCCCCCTCCCCCATGTTTAATCTTTACGTTTTACTATCATTCCCGAAGCTTTCAAACAATTTATGGTCTCATGGGCACATCAAGGTTCATAAAGAGGAGCACGTCACTCAAATGCCCACAGAGGCTACCACCGCTCTTCTCCCTCCATTTCCATTGCCTTAGTATTGTAAATTTTGTTCACAACAGTTTGATACAGTCCAAGCCCTATGTAGTCATCAGAATGCACATATCAACAATCACCAAATAGCTGCAACCATGAATCCTAGGCCCTTTAGCTTATCCCAAACTGTTGCTGCTACCCATCCCACCCAAGTGTGCACCAGCATCAATAACTCCAATGATATCAGCCTTAATTTGTACTTATATACAAAGGCTACCACCTCTCATCCCCCTCCATTTCTATTGCCACTATTCTTGCAATTATTGTTTCCAACAGTTTGATATCGTCCAAGCCCTATGTGGTCATCAGAATGTACATATCAACAATCACAATACAACTGTAGCCATGACTTCACAGCCATTAAGCTTGCCCAAAACTGGCGTCGATCCCCCTCCCACCAAAGAGGGCTCGAGCGACACTAACTCCGATGATATCGACCTTGATTTACACTTATAGATGAAGAAGAGATGATAATCTCTTATGTATATTATTTCTTATCCTCCTTTTCAATAAGAATAAGAGAAGTGATTTAAAAGAACATATGGTGTATGCTTCTCTAGTTAGAGGAATTATGTTTGGCCTAAGAATCAATAATAAGGAAGTGAAACCCAATAAGCTTATGTGTGATCTAATTGGTGAGTATTATTTTTTATTTATCAAATTAAAATATTTTAATGTATTAATAGATTTTACGCATCATAAATAATATTATATTTTTGTTCCCAAATATAGTTGGTCATTTGGACTATAGAACCTTAAATTAGTATAATAAACACAACACAATCAATAATATGTTTAGAAATTGAGGGGAGATTTATACTTTAAAACAAATAATATTATATTTTCTATTTATAACTTAAATTAGTATAATACTCGATATTATTTCTATATTAAAAACATGAGTGTAATATGGCTAGCGACCTCGAAACCTTCTAAGAATTTAGTATGTATATAACTGAAATGATGATTCTCTCCATGAAACGTTGAATAGTGGATTCGTTGACAACACAACTATTATTCAAGATGTTTAGAAGATGATTTGATGATTAGTCTAACTCATAGGATTGATTTACTTCAGACTAACTATGGTCGTATGTTATTTGTTTAACATAATGCATCAAAGGATCCTTGAAGACTCATAGAGTCTTATGAAGACACACTCTAAGATGTTCTATTTTTTTCTAAAAATTTGTTCATTCAAGAAATACTCTAGAAAATGTTAATTGTAGATAAGAAGCTTGTTTATAAGAAAAATTGATACAAATTTGCATTAAGATGCATAAGAATTATATAAGAACCAAAAGAATCCTTTATTTTCTTTTGAGAATAAGTAAATAGATTTTTTTTCGAAGTAATGAGACTATTCCAATTATAATATGTGGAGAAATCGAATAATATTCTATATCTATATATAGAATATATATATATATAATCTATATATAAATATAACAATCTATATATAAATTTTATATAAATAAAATTTTCATATATAAATATTCTAAATGTATATATTTCTAACTAAATGTATATATTTCTAAATATATATAAGAAGTCTAAGAAATGTATATATATTATATTCTAAATGTATATATTCTATAAGAATTTAAAAAAAGCTAAGAATTAGAATAGAAGAATTGGCCTTTGATTACTTTGGATTGATCAAAATATACATAAGTAAATGTAGCAAAAAAAAAATCAGAAAACCACTTGAGAAATGCTTGGTTTCCACGTAGACCATGCAGTTCCTCTACACCTACCTCATCCTCTTCTGCCAACACCAATCCAACTCCTCCCCCAACCACCCCCTCCTCCCCACGCAGCCGCCTCAGCCTACCTCGCATCGCCCAATCGTCAAAATCCTATGCTGGAGCTGGAGCCTTCCTCACAACATCTCCTTTGGACATCATCGTAATCAGAGAAGATTGAGAAGAGCGATTGGCAGAGACTGCAGAGGGGGGGGGGGGGGGGGGATCGATTGGACGACGAGTGAGTTTTTATTTTTTTATTAATAAAAGTCAGTCAGTTTAGCCAAAACTAATTTTTCCTATTATTTATTGTATTAAAATATTTTAATAAGTCAGTAAAGTCAAAAGCTCTTAGATAACCCTTAATTAATAGTGTCAGATTAGCAGCTACAGGCAGTGAGATCCAATATGTAACTAAGGGAGAAAGAGAACTATGTTATTATAATCTCTTATTGCTACTTTAACCTAGATAATCTGTGATGATTCATACTATTCCTTAAGGTGACATTTTTGTATGTTCTCATATTTATATTATTTTTTATTCTATATTCTACGTTCTTAAATTTATATTATTTTTTATTCAACTCATGATATAACTCATCCATTTGGTAAAATTTATCATTTTTTAGGACCATACTAGGAGAAACACCTGTAATTTAAGAAAAACTTTTTATTTTTTAAGATCATAATAGGAGAAATACTTGTAATTTAGTAAGACGAGTAGTTAAGTATCTGATTTTTAAAAAGTAGAGCATTATTGTTAAATAAAAATCAACTAGATGGCTATCTTGATTGTATCGGATGGGTATATAAAAGTTCTATCACTTGTAGATAGATATGCAAACGGGTCGTGCCCGGGCTAGCCCGGGCACGGCCCGCTCCGGCATGGACCAAAAGCGGCCCTGCACGCTCAAGAAGCACGCTTTGTGCTCCCGCCCGGCCCGGCACGCAGCATGCCCAAGCGGCGTGCCGAGCCTAGCCCGGCACGGCTCGATCATGCCGGGCCGTGGCGTCGTGCCAGCCCGTGGGATCGTGTCGGGCCGTGGCGTCATGCCAGCCCAAGGCTAGCGCGGCACCTTCGCTGCCGAGCATCGAGAGAAGAGAAAGGAGGGGGCAACGATGGGAGAATACGGCGTTGTCGGCGGAGAGGATGCGGCGCCGGCCTCCGCCTTGGGGCCGTGGCGAGGAGGATGCGGCGCCGTCACGCAGACCTTCAGGGACCATCGGCGGAAGACCAGTCAGCCGAAGGTGGAGACGACGGAGTTGACGACGTCGTCGTCGGCGAAGAGGATGCAGCGCCGACCTCCGCCTCGAGGTCGTGGCGAGGAGGATGCGGCCATCAAGCAGACCTTCAGGGACCGTCGGCGGAAGACCAGCCTGCCGAAGGTGGCAACGACGGAGTTGACGGCGTCCTCGTGGTGGAGAGGAGAAGATGTGGCGTCGGCCTCCGCCTCGAGGCCGTGACGAGGAGGATGCGGTGCAGCTGTCGGGCTGGCTATATAGGACTTGCCCTGCTCACTACTCAGTTGCCCCTACCCAGCTGGCTTGGCCAGCTTCCGCCTTCCGCTGCCTCCGCCTCCGCCGCTCCGCGCACCCCCTACCCAGTTGGCCTGGCCAGCTTCCGCCGCCTTCCACTGCCAGCTTCTACCTTCCGCTGCCTCTGCCTCCGTTGCCCCGCACGTCGCGATGGCCCCCTACTCCAACTCGTGAGTCGGGCACTCGCAGTCGAGGTGCCGACCTCCACCTCAAGTCTTTTGCTCCTGGATCGATGCCTCCGGGCTCCGGCATCCAGCCCCTCGCGCAATCGCCTGCTCTCGCCCGATCGGCCACCGCCCCTCGCGACCCTCGCCTCGTCCGCCAAATCCATCATCTAAATTATAAAAAAAAAAAGGGACCGAACCCAAAAAAAAATTTGAGCTGCCTACGTATCTCTTAGAAGAATCAGGCCACCACTTAGTTCTCATCTATCCATTAATTTATTTTTAAAAAATAAAAAAATATTTTATGAATGAAAAAATTACCTTTTAATTTTTTAAATTATTTTCTTTAAATATTTATGATCAATTACTTGCATTATTTCCTCCCACCATTGAAGTAGAAGCTGCTTCTTCGTCCGATTCTGTAGAACCTACATCATAATTATTATTTTGAACTCGATCTTCCACATCTAGCTAATCCTTTACACAAATACAAGCTTCCATGCTTAAAGGATTCAATCAACTCTTTTTTTTATCCAAGACTTGACCTCCTGCACTAAAACAAGATTATGATGCCATCACGAGCAATTATTGACATTATAGGAAAATATTTTTCATTTATTCCACACCAGTCTAAAATATTATAATCATTAAGTCAATTAGGATTCCACTTACTTTCATGATCTTGTTCTAAATAAATATTAATATTATAAATACTAGGTCAATGTTTTTGTAATCTTCTAGTAACATTAAAATATTACTTGATAATCTAAATCTAAATTTATTTGATGTTGAAGATAGAGGTGTTATTGTTGGTGATCTACTCCGTATTTATTTGAATATAAATTATATACATCATGTAATAATTTAGTTATTTTATTTTTAAAATCTACTATATTATTTCCTAATTAATATTCATCAATTAATAGATAAAGTCCATATAATTTGATTCTAAATTCTAAAATTTCACCTAAACAATAAATAGGACTAATATTAGTCCAATATTTTTTAAATTTTAATGCAGGTCTACAATTAGAAAAAAATAGAACTAATATTAATTATTTGTATTAAAAATTGATTAATAATAGGATAGAAGCATCTTTAAATAATTCTAAAATATCACATATAAATAAAGCAAAAGTCCCATCAGAATCATGAATAATATCTTTTGATATTTTTTCATTATAATAAATAGTAATAATATCTTTATAAGGTAAAGCACATTTTAACATATCATAAGTAGAATTCCACCTAGTAGCAACATCTAATTTTAATTTTTTGAATGGTTTACGATGATCATGACATACTTTTTAAAATTCTTGTAATCTAGAATTTGAAGTTTTAACATACTTAATAATATTTCTAATTTTTTTCACATGATCATCGATTAATTTTAAACCATCTTGAATACATAAATTAAGTATATGACATGCACATCTAATGTGAAAAAATAAGGCATCAAAAATAAGATATAAAGATTGATTTAATAAATTAACTACAACATCATTATTACTAGCATTATCAAAACTAATTGAAAAAATATTATTTTGTATATTATATTCATGAATACATTGATTAATACATTTATAAATTGCATGTCCAATATGCGAGTGTTCGAATACTTTAAAACTAATTACTCTTTTTTTTAAATAAAATTTACTATCTATCCAATGACAAGTAATACACATATATATCATACTATTATGTTGACTAGTTCAAACATCTGAAGTTAATAAATAACTAGAAATATTATTTTTAAATTTATTAAAAATATTATTTTTATACTCAAATTTTTTTTTATAGACCGTATTTCTACAAATTCGTTTAAAATGAGGATAAAATACATGTATTAAATGAATAAAATTAGTAATCTGAGCAAATGAAAAAGGTAATTCATTTCTAATTATAAATTTAACTAATTCTTTTCTAGCATTATCAGCATTATATCTAAATGTTGTTAAACTACCAGAATTTAAATTTAGCTGTTGAGCAGAAGAAATTTGTTCTTTATGACTTGCAATATTCCTAAGTAAATGACCAGTTCGTGATTTTGAGGATGATGATAATAATTTTTTTCACATCTTTCAACGGGCTTTTTCAACATTCTCAACCATTATAAGATCAAATTCCTCCCAATCCGAACTAGTTCTTTTTTTACGAGTAGACGTAGTTTCAGGTTCAGTTGCAGTCGTATTACTATCTGTAGGAGGATTTTCAATACTGGCATTTGAGATCTGCATAGAAGGAGGGTTATTCTGCATAGAACTAGAAGGATTCGTGAACCAGAAAAATATTGATAATTATATATATTATAGTTATAGTTATCATTGTTATCTGTCATTTTAATATTACTAAAAAAAAATTAGTTTACTGAAGTAGAAAATATTTAAGATTGAATTATAAAAATATAATATTAAGATTATGGGAAGACGAAAAATAAAAAATTACAGAAAAAAGTTACGAGAGGAACGGAATAAAAAAAAGATTGAATAGATATTAAAGTTACGAGAGGAACGGAATAAAAAAAAGATTGAATAGATATTAAAGTTACGAGAGGAACGGAATATAAAAAAAAGTTACGAGAGGAACTAAAAATATTACAAGAGAAACAGAATAGAATAATTGAATTGAATAGATATTAAAGTTACGAGAGGAACGGAATAAAAAAAAGTTACTAGAGGAATGGAAAATATTACGAGAGAAAATGGAGAATAGAATAATTAAATTGAATAGATATTAAAGTGGAATATAAAAAAAAGTTACGAGAGGAAACAGAGAATAAAATAATTAAATTGAATAGATATTAAAGTTATGAGAGGAATGGAATAAAAAAAAGTTACGAGAGGAACGGAATAAAAAAAAATTATGAGAGGAACGGAATATAAAAAAAGTTACGAGAAGAACGGAATACAAAAAAAAACTAACTGAAAAAAAAATATTACAGATGGAATAAAAAACATACTAAGCGAAAAAAAAAATTACAAGAGTAGCAGAATAATTAAAATGCAAAAAACATAGATTAAAAGAAAAAAATTACCGCCTAAGAGGAATAGAATAATTAAAAACAGAGATTAGACAAATAAAATTCGTTTTTACCGTTCGATCTTCGCAATCTGAGTTTCAAATCTACGTGTGAATGAGAAGCAGAGAATTGAAGAGAAGTTTGTTTTGTGTGAATGAGATGTGATCGGATGGGATATTTATAATGATTCTGCAGTAGTAATTTACTAAATTAGCCTTGTTATTTTATTATTTTAAAGTTCTGTATAGGGATATTTTCGACTATACAAGCAAAATAACTAGAATATCCCTGTTAAAAAATAATAAATTAAAACGGTAAAGGGAAAAATAGTATTTTGATAATTAAATTATCAATCCGGCCGCAGTCGTTCGCGTAAATGGTGCTTCACGTGAATGGTGCAGGCAGCACGCGTACCTTTGTTTCGAGAAGCTGCGACCGCGAGCGAGGCGTGGCTGGGCTCTGTTCCGGTAAGCTACGAGCGGAGGAGATACTGCAACAGCTAGCTTTTCTCCAGGAAGCCACAAGCGTGATGCATGGCGTTGTTCCGGGAAACCGCGAGCGAAGGATGACATGCCGAAATCACTTTGCTCTAGGAAGCGGCGACTGAGAAAGGCCTGGCTGTTGGCTCTGTTCCGGTAAGCTGCGAGCGGAGGAGATGGCTGCACGCCTGCAACGGCTAGCTTTTCTCCAGGAACCCACGATCGAAGGGCATGCGGGATGCGTGGTGTAGTTCCGGGAAGCCACGACTGAAGGATGACATGCCAAAATCGTTTCGGGAAACCGCGACTGCAAAAGTGCGTGCCTGCTGCCTGCTAGCTCTGTTTCGGTAAGCCTGCAGGCAGAGGAGCAAAGGACATGCCAAAGGCGTTGTTCCGGGAAGCTATGAGTGCCAAGGGGAGCGAAGGACATGACGAAATCCCTCTATTTCGGGACTAGGAAAGGGCAGCCGAAATCCTTATGTTCTGAGAAGCCGCAGCTGCGAAAGGGCGTGCCCGCGTCGCTGCTGGCTCTGTTCTGGCTTCCGGGATCGTGCCGACGTGCCAAAGGCACTTTTTTTTCCAGGAAGCCGCGAGCACTGAACGCCCAATGTCGAACGCGCTAGATGCAAAACTGATGCTCTGTTCTGTACAGAGTGCTGCCATGGTGGGATTGCCTCCTTGTCGGTGCTGCGTGAAGAGGCGAAGCTTCGATTTTTGAATGGAATTCAACATGGGGCTCGAGGTGAAGATGGGGAAGAGATCGGCGTGATTCTTGCCGAGGATTCAAGGAACGATGAGGCGAGAGCGACGAGAGGCGAACGCAGTCGCAGATGGATGCCGCCGGACAGTCGGCCGGACAGTCGCGGTGAGGAGGTGTCACGCCCCGACCCACCTGTCGGACACGTGGCAACCGCCGTATGAGCCCAACAGACCCATACAAGGCATCAAAGTGATACATATCATCCGTATACATCGTTTACACAGCGGAATTTACAAATAAATCATCTAACTCAAGATTTCTAACACAGTCCCGATAAACCTACTACAATTCTAGGATAAAAGGTATCGATAAATAAAAATAGACCCGTCGATGGATTCATCTTCATCAACCGTCTCGTATGATCATCTAACATACCTGCACACACGGGGAAAAGTGGTGTGCTCAACCTTGCGACCTAGTGCAAAATTACGGCTCTACCGAATAAAGAAATCAAAGGCTAGGAGGAGTATTCTAGGATGCTTTTGGTTGTTAATTATTATTTTTCATTTGATTTGTGTAAGTTAATTTATAGGTAAAACATCATAATTAAATACATATGCATATTTCACTAAATGTTACCTAAGTTGTATCTAGTGTCAAAGTCAACAGCATGTCACCTACGTCATAATAAGACTTTAAGGTTACAAGACTCGGGCTGCCAGCCTATGTTTAGTGAATACCCGAGCTAAGGGTATCAGTAAGTCCATCAGTGTCTTTCTGTCTCTGTCTCTACCTATGCTCGCTGCACTGATGTTAGCGGAGAGGACGGGTGACCCAATATCACTCTCCATCGTTTCACTAGTTGCTGACTCAACCCAACTAACTTCAATTCGGTTCAACTCAACCACTTACTTAACCCATTAATTAATCCACTTAATTAAATCACTAACTTTGTTTAATTTACACTAAACATGCTTAATTAAATCAAAGCATACATTAACACAACTTACACTAATCACATTTTAATAAAACTAATCATGCTTAATTTATCGCTAATCGTGATTAAGGAAGAAATTAACCTACCCAACCGATCACTAATCACTCGCCGAAAAACCTCGCCGCCGGAACCCTAGCCACCACCTGGCCGGAGCTCGCAAAATCCGACGGTCGGCCAGCCGACGAACTCGGGAACCTTCACACACGGAGAGATCAACGACGGCCTGCGAAGAAATCCGGCCATCAACGCCTAAAAACCCGTTTTTGGTGGCGTCGCCGGCGAACTCTAGGGTGAGTTCGCCGGAGGGCGAAACCGCCCAATAACAGGGGGGAAACGAAGCCGCTCACCTTGCGAACAAGCGGGGAAGGAGGGGAGGAGGTTCCAGCCGGCGAGAGGAGTGGATTCGCAGCTCCACTCGTCGTCGGAGGTGCTGCGAGTCGAACGAGCAGCGGCGACGAAATCGTCGCCTGCTGCAGGGGCGTCGAGGCCGACGCGAGTTCGCGAGCGTGTGGAGAGGGCGAGTCCACACCAGCTGCAACAGAGGAGAGGACGCGCCGGTGATTTGGGCGCAGGACGGCGAGCGAACGGCGGGCGGACGGTGAGCGATTTCAGCAGCCGCGAAGAGGAGGAAAAATTGCAGGGGAAGAATGGGAGGCGCACAATAGGCGCTTCCGTCGAGCTTCCCTCGCCGAGACCAGAAGTAGTGGCCGGCAGAAGGCGGGCGACTGCCGGCGGAGGCCGTGGACGTGGAGGAGGGGCGACGGACAATGGCGAGATAGGAGAAGATAGGGGAAGGAGAAAAAGGGGGTCACCGAGCTCCCTTTTCCGTCGAGGAGTGGCGCACGATGGACGACGGGAGCGGGCAGCAGCCGACGAACGACGGGCAGCGGCCAACGACGAAATGCGGGCGTCGGCGCTGCTCCGCTGCAGGCGAGGGAGGCGAGCTCGCGAGGAAGAGGGCGTCGCGAGGTCGAGGATGGAGGTGGGCGTCGCGCGGCTCTTCTCGCCCGCGATGCCTCCTTCGAACAAGGTCCGAGCCGGTTCAGCTGGACCGGCCGGTTGGCCGATTCATCTGAACCGGACCCTTTTTTTAAAAAAAATAAGATTTTGAAGATGGGGGTTTACAGGAGGCTGGTGCCGGACAGTCGGCCGGAGTCGCGGTGGCCGGAACTGGGAACGCTCGAGCGGCTGCCGCTCGTTGGTTGCCGCTCGGCTCGCACCCTCGAAGGTGCCCTTCGAACGGGCCTCGGGTCTGGCTCGATGCTGGCAGCTAGCTCGTGGTCGGGTCGGACCGTCGGGCTCTAACCTTGGACCTCGCTCGAGTCGGATCTAGACTCGCTCAGATCCGGATCAGATTCGTGCCGGGTCGAGTGTGGCACGAGCCCATGCTAAGCACGGCACGAGCCAGCGGGCCATGAAGGCGCGGCCCAGCACGGCACGCGCACGGGGGCGGGGCGTGCCAAGCACGGCCTGCCCCTAGACCGGGCCGTGCTCGTCGGGCCGGGGCGGCCCGACTCGTTTTACATGCCTTGTGGATTTTAAATGAAAAGATAAATCTGACCTTGGAACAAGGCATACCAAAGTTTTATAACTTATAAACTCTAGATTTTAAATTAAAAGATAAGTCTGACCTTGGGACGAGGCACGTGTTCTTGAGTGAGACCACGCATAAAGTGATCTTTTCCCCTCTTTTATATTGTCTATGCTCCTATTTGCTTCCGCATTCCATCTTTCTGAGCGCACATGATCAGGCTTGTAGCATCATGACACTACATTGCATGCCCCGAACGTGCCAGTTCACGAGTTGGAGCACAATCAATTTTTGGGAGTGTCACCTGGTTTGTTCAACAACACATGCACCTTTACATGCAGTATTTCCAACTAACACTAAAGTTTTAAGATGATCAGAGTTACTATGGATGAAAACAGTTTTAGTGCACTCTTCTAAAACATAACTAAATGGAAGAAACAAACAAGGGGATCAACCATGATTCAAAAATTGCCCTAATACCGAGATATCCCAAATCTCTATAAACATTTGCAAAAACTCAGGGAAAAAAAACAATAGTCATGATTCTGAACAGTGAGAGAACAAAGAGGATGGGGTTCTACTACAAACAATGATTTGTAAACATTACAGCAGAAGTGGACATGTAGCCTACATATTCACAATGGTTAGAGAAAAGGTCGCGTATAATATATATCATAGCGCTTGGGATAGGTTTACCAAAATAGCTGAAGCCTCGAAGACTTGCAGATCATTAAAAAAAACAATTTCCCCTCTATTTCCCCAGCAAGCCAATTTTGATCAGTATATTTCATATCATTTCTAGAGGTTTTGTGGCAAACCTTGCTAGAAAAAAATGACATTACCGAGAAAAAAATTGCCAGCTGAATCACTACCGGTCATGCATTTAGGGTGCATGTTCTGATCATGATGTGATTGTCCTAGCCCCAGCTCCAGGTCTATTGCATTGCTTCCTCCTAATCGAGATGTTATAGCAATGTCTTCAATTTTTTCAGGAAACAAACTTAATTGTTGCTCACTAACTTCTACATCTTCAAAGCCAAAACCATAGTGTGCTTGCTTGTCCATCAATTGCTTTTCCACGATTGTACAATTTTCAGCCATATCAACATAATTTTCTTCTTCTGCATGCTTCAAGTCAACTTGAGTCTCAAAACATGCATTTCCATCATGGCATTTGATCTTTCCTTCTGCGGTATCCACAGAGTTATCTATCAACTGCTTATCCGTAAAACAATGCTTGAAGTCTGACGGCCACTCTCCTTTTTCAGGGATTTCATTCGGACTAGAACAATCTTCCACCAGGCAACGTTGCATGCTTAAATTAACGTTAGCAGCTTCAGTCACATCACATGCATTTTCATCAAGAGATTTAAATTGTCCTTTTTTGGAGCAAGTATTGTCCACAAAGACAGTAGTACCATGTTGAGCAGTGTTATCCAAATCTCTTTCTGTTGGATGCTTAAACTCAGCTGTCCCCTGTATCTTTGTTATGGATTCATTAGGCTTCGGACAAATATCTGCGAGTGCACAAGATCCCAAATCTTGTCGCCTTCTGAAAAGACCCCACAGGTAGCACTTTCCTTGAAATTCTAAAAGATGGATGCAGCATCAGAAACTATAGCTTAGGTGTCGCTCAATATGTGTTAATCATGATGTCAACTTCAAACGATGATTCTAGAAAGCAAATGTTATTCACAGAAACTTAGCATTTTAATATCCAAGTTACAAAATACATACAATATATTACAACACTGTCTAATCATGTGCTATATAACTATATAGTTAAAATATCTAGCAACAATTTTTGATGTATTTATATATGAAAATAAAATAAATTACCAAACATAAACAACTAATTTCCAAACTATTTTAAAGTTATAAATTACTATCACACGTTGAAATATCATCATAATATTGAATTATTATTAACTTTAGTTAAAAGTGTAATATTAATATTAATATATTTTAAGGGGTTAACTCATTTGTTTAATACTTCTCTACTTACCACTAATTCCATATATTTCCCTTCCAAATTTAAAAAATGGACATACCACCTTCAAACAATATCCCCCAATATAATAGCTATTTTAATAAATAAAGGTCATAATTGGTTTATAATATATAGCAACCTAACTAATAGCACATGTGGTTAGCAGCAGATATTTATTTTTAAAATTTTAAATATAATGGAATAATTGCATGCACACCCCTCTATGCCACATCATCATAACATAAAATAATGAATGATAAGGCATCCTATGTGGTGATAACATGACACCGACATGGTAAAAATTATTATTAACTAATTGTACCATATCAAGAAATAAATAGTGCAGAATTATAATTGCAGATTTTTAAAACTGAGGATTTAATGCAGGACTCGAGGGTTTTGAGGGTTTGAAAAGGATGTCAAAAGTGCAGTGAAAAATAAGTTTGTATAATGTCAGATGAATTCTTAGAAAAGTTTGTATAATGTCAAAAGTGCCTACATCAAAACCTCAAAAGGTGAAAAATAAATTGTGCAAGGAGATGGGAGCAAAAAGGTAAAAATTAATAGTGTACTGCAAAATTGTATAATATCTATATAGTTGATAATATATGGTCAGATATACATTGTGATCAACTAGTCATTACTTTTTTTTTTATTTTAGTGAGTTTTTGAACGCACGCTTTCCAATGTCAACTCTTATTATTCTAACTAGATGGGCATACATCTGGTGCACCAACTAGTGATTACTGATTGTACCTACATAAATTTTAATAAGTCCTATTATATGGTGCTGCTTCTAGATCATCACTATCTACCAAATATTATTTGTTCCGATGTAACTTAGGAAAGGCCAATATCCACTACACTAAGTCATGACCTTAAGGCCTCTAGGATATGACATCAAGGCATGTCAACCTTAAGGCCATAAAGTACTGCTAAGCTCAAGCCATATCAACCCACGACATGCACTATGATAGGTTACAGGAGGAGAATTGGCTCTTGGCAATGCAAAGCATAGGTGCCAACTGAGTATCATTTTATAAAACAATGAGATGGCATGGTATCACCTCTTGCCTTGCAGTAGTACGAGTATCACACCCTGCAGAGCCTTAGAAGCAGAGGTGCCACCTTGCACACCCACATAAACCCATGATGCATGATTGTGCATTAGTAGGTGTTGCCTCACACCATCACAATCCCACAAGGTGCAACAGCCCACAAGGTGGCATGCAATAGGTTTGCACCTTGCACAACCCCATAAGTATAACTCATGTTCTATTGTACTACATGTATGATCAAGGATGATATCGTGCTCTCAGTTTTCTGATGCCCATGCAGCCACAAATGCATAGGTTGGGCCATGCCATTCCCTAGGCCATAGGGTCATGGCCTGGGGCAACTCCATAGGTTCGATATTCCATGCTAATCAATGTTAGAAAGGAAACTTACTTTGGCAACCTTCAGGCAAAATGGTGGAGGAAAAAGTAAGAAGCTCTGCTTCGGCAAGCATCACTTTCAAGGTAAGGTCATTTCTAGTGACATCATCCAATAGTTTATCTAAAGTTGCCTCCGCTCTACAATAAAATCACAGGAAGTTTTTTAGGAAACTAAAGTGGATCGACAAACATAACTTTTAAGAAACCTCACTGATATAAACTTGTACCTAGCATCTTGTGCAAAGAAATAGAGTGCAATGCTCTCATCATTTGGTGGTGAAGTCTTGAAACTTTTAGGCCATGAGTCCAACCTTGGGAGCTTTGATATTTGTAGGATTTGGGGCAACCTACTTGCAATGTTCCAAACTTTCTTACATGCTTTACTCGATAGATGAGCTTCAAATGGACCAAGTTCCTTACAACATACATTAAAGAAGCCTCTGTATATCATGAGATAATAGTAACAAGTAAGCTAGATAGAAAATAAAGGTTCACATAGTTAGACAATAGAAGAACAGTAACACTAACCTCCAAATATTACGGACTATGGGTTGTGCAGATACCTTGGAAGGTTGATGATCGATGCTCCAATTGCTTCTTCTAGGACTACATTTTCCTACTTCTGTCAATGCTTGAATTTGTGAAGAACCTCCAATAGGAGAAAATTGACTAGCTTGCTTTACATGAACTTCTTCATCCAAATGGTTTTCATCTTGTAAACTTAATCTTCTAATTGGTCTTTTCAATTTTTTTCCATGACAAACCTCGTTAGACATATCAATTGGCTTCTTTACTTGCAATATCTTGTCAGCTACCTTGTTGGCACAAACAATTTCATCTAGTTCATCATCTTCCAGTACTATCAATTTTCTCCTCTTCTTTAAGATTTGACCCTCAGATTTCATTGCTCCTGAATGAGACGAGTCTCTCCGCGGAGAACTGACTTGTGTATAGTCAATGTTTGATTTGTTCACCGCGGAACAAGCAAGAGCCTCCTTGTTAAGACCATGTTTGCAAATCACATCATCCTGTGGCTCCTGCAATGCTTTTGAAGTAGTAATTCTGTTCTTTTGACTTTTATTAGCATTGAGCATTTTAGCACTTTTCTCTAGTCTGATATCTAATGGTTTATTATTGCACGGATCACACAACCAGTTCACTTCTTCATCACGACAGAGTGCCTTGCCTAAGCAATACCTACCATAAACGTAGACATGAATAAAATCCAAGAAAACCATAAAAAGGATGTTACAAATAACGTACTTATGTGCAGCAAAAGTCTTGCAATTGATGCAGTAGAATAAAAGCTCTCTGTATCCTGATGCACCACATATCTGACAAACGTTTTCCTGCAAGCCAAGGGCATACTGCACTTCATTATTATAAAATGGGAAAGCATCATCAAACTACAGAGGTGAGCAAGCACATAAAATTGCCTTGCAGAATAAGGCCTTATTTGCTCCCTAGGCACTACAAATTATATCTACACAAAATAAACAGTAAACATACCGATATTTAGTTTTTTAGGAAAAGGTGCAAGAAATTAACACAGTTTAAACCGGTCGAAAGAAAATATTAATTTTGAAATACAAAGAAACAGAGACCCATTTCACAGGGTAATGGGATCAAACTTCGGGTAAAGGAGCTGGAAAGAACAAAATCCCCTAAAAGCGAACCACTTTAGAAGGATAACTCCTAGAAATCACAACATTAAAGAAAGACTAAGAACTTACGCATCCCATGAGTCCGCAACCTGCCACCGCTTCGATCCCGGCCTTATTCCTCCTAAAGAGAAGGAGGTCGCGAAGAAAAGTAGTCAAAAAAATTCTAGGAACGCTCCGAGCGGAGAGGGAAGGAGTACGACGGATCTCGAAATGGCAGCGAAAGCGCACTCCACCGAGTTTAGCAACCAAAACAGAGGGGCGACCCCGTGTCTTTCTAGGGCTTAAATACAAAGTTGCTGGGAGTCGGAGGCCCCACGCGATCCGCATTTGCTTTGCCGTTTCAGAAAAAACCGGAGATCGGACTTATTAATTGCTTGTCGTGGTATTGTGAAACCGACGAATAAGCAATGATTTAAATTATTATTATTTTATTAAAATACGAATAGTGGAGTTATTATAATATTTTAATTCTAACAAAAAAAATTAATATAATTTTTTTTATATTTTAAAAATTAGAATAAATTTCTCGATAAGATTTTTATATTTATCTTATAGTTTAGAAATAACTAAAATCTCTTTTTTATATATCTTAAAATAATATTGAGGTTGACTGAGTTTAGAAATATATTACTAGTTATTATTATTCTGAATTATGTATATATAAAAAGAAAAGATGGCGATGCCTCAAAACCCTCGTCCCCCTCCTGCATCCATCTTTTCTTCCTCTCCATACACCCTCAATTTCGATCTCCCCTCTTCTCGGCGAGGAAACCATAATCCTTCACTTCCTTCTCTCTCAATCCCACTCGGAGCTCTCATCTTGCTCCACCTCATTCCCCGATCCCGTCCGCCCCATTCCCCAATCGAGTCTACGTATCCCGTTCGATTCAGACTGGCAAACACCAACGGCGGGGCGCCCTGATCGAAGCCTGCAGTTATAGTGCGAACAGGATGCGTGAGGGGATCTCCGACCATTGGATCGTTGTGCTCAGCCGTGACTTAAGGTTTGCCTTTCCCACCTCTTTGTGTTGCTTTCAAGTTTTTGATTCGTTTAACAGAGAGTATTAAATCCATGCTCTTCGCACGTTGTTCGTGCTTCTCTCAGCCTGAGCAATTTTTAAAATTGTAAGTTGTAGTAGTAGTACTATAAATTAATTGATCCAAAAGAAATGGCATCTCCGTGTTTTGGTATCAAAATAAGGAGGAGCTACATGTGGCTAAAATTTAGTAGTTCAATTCATCATACTTTGGTCAGAGCTACGTCGGAAATTGACTTCGTCATCACCGACCACCTCCTCGTCAACATCGCCCATGCATGAAGAGGAAGAAGGAAAAGGTGATGGCCAATTCAACCTGATGAACCAACCCTTCGTTTAAACCCTAACTCTGTAGTGATGCAAAATTGGCCGGGCCACCCACGGACAGCCCGTGCTCGGCCCGAATCAGGCCGTGCTTGGCACGGCCCGGAAATAGGACGGGCCTTGCCAGGCGCGGCCTGCCTCCTGCGCGTGCTCGTGCTGGGCTACACCTTCACAGCCCACAGCACGGCACGAGCACGAGCCCGTGCTGTGTTTGGCCCGGACTCGAGTCATGCCTAACCAAACACATTTAATGCCCCCTCAAATTTAATGCAGGTTGAATCTGATTGCACGCCGCCTATCTCTCATCGGAGAGTTCATCGGAGAGTTGGACGAATCTGCAGCTGTGCGCAATGGAGTCCGCCGGAGCACTGGCACCTCTGAATCGGATAGATTCGCCTGCGACTGCGAGCAGCGGAGAGGAGATGCGACTGCCAGCAGCGAAGAGGAGATGCAGCGAGCGGCGGAGAGGAGATGCAGCGAGCGGCGGAGAGCAGATGCAGCGAGCGGCGGAGAGCAGATGCGACTGCGAGCGAGCGGCGTAGAGCAGATGCGACTGCGAGCGAGCGGCGTAGAGCAGATGCGATTGCGAGCCAACGGCGGAGAGGAGATGCGACTGCCAGCGGCGGAGAGCAGAAGATGAGTTGTCATCAGCGAAGGTCCGAAGGAGCGGCGGCCGAGTTCTCCAAGGCACTAAAGAAAAAGAAAGCAATCTCTTCACGCGAGATAATTATAATTACATTGTTGCCCTTAACTTTTTTGTTGTATTTTAGATATTTTACTTTATTATTAATTTACAAATCATCCATGTGCACACTTAGAAATTCTATAAATACCCCTTCCGTCCACAGTTTTTTTTTACAGCTCTCGTTCACAGTTTCTTTCGCAACTCTCTCGCTCTTTATTTAAAAAAAAACTCTCTCTGAGATCCACCTACTTTGGAGATCCACGGTCTATCTGCTGGAGATCCACCTGCTTTGGAGATCCATGGTCCATCTGATGGAGATCCACGTTTTGCAGCAGAATTTATAATCAATTTAATAGTTTTATTATTCTGCTAATCTCAATTTTTTCTATTTTTACTTCTTTCTTAATATCTAATTTTTCTCTTTTTCCTTTTTAGAATGGCGGATGATAGTGCTGGCTTTAATTATAATACTTATAATTATCAATATTTTTCTAGTTCTTGAGAATTTAATTCTAACATTTCTAGTTCTATGCAAAATAATTCTAATTCTATGCAGATCTCAAATGCTAGTCATGAAAATCCTCCCACCGATGACAATACAATTGGAACCGAACCTAAGGCTGAATCCGATCCTATTGGTAAAAAAAGAACTAGTGCGGAATGGCAGGAATTTGATCTTTTAATAGTTGACAATATTAAAAAAGCTCGTTGTAAAAGGTGTAAAAAATTATTTGCAGCTTCCTCAAAAATTGGAACCGGTCATTTAAAAAGGCATGCTAAAAGTCACATAAATCAAATATCTTCTGCACAACAGCTTTTAAATATAAATTCTGGTAGTTTAACAATATTTAGATATAATTCTGATATTGCTAGAAAAGAATTAATTAAATTTATAATTAGAAATGAATTGTCTTTTTCTTTTGCCTATAGTCCTAATTTTATTCGTCTCATACAAAGTTAGATCTGATATAATAAATTTTTTTATGATTATAAAAATAATATTTTTAATAATTTTAAAGATAATGTTTCTAGTTATTCATTAACTTATGATGTTTAGACCAGATTAGTTTTAAAGTATTTGAGCATCCGCATACTGGACATGCAATTTATAAATGTATTAATGCATGTATTCATGAATATAATATATAAAATAATATTTTTTCTATTAGCTTTGATAATGCTAGTAATAATGATGCTGCAGTTAATTTACTAAGACAATCTTTATCTCTTATTTTTTATGGTTTATTTTTTTATATTAGATGTGTATGTCATATACTTAACTTATGCATTTAAGATGGTTTAAAATTAATTGATGACCGTATAAAAAAAATTAGAAATGTTATTAAGTATGTTAAAACTTCAAGTTCTAGATTACAAAAATTTAAACAAATATGTATTAATCATCGTAAACCTTTTAAAAAATTTAAATTAGATATTGCTACCCGTTGGAATTCCACATATGACATGCTACAATGTGTTTTACCTTATAAAGATATTATTACTATTTATTACAATGAAAAAATATCAGAAGCAGAGGGTATTTTTAATGACTCTAATTGGACTTTTGCTTCATTTATATGTAAAATTTTAGAATTATTTAAAAATGCTTCTAATTCTTTATCCAGTGTTTATTATCCAACTATTAATTAATTTTTATTGCAAATAGTTAATATTAGTTCTATTTTTTCTGAATGTAGAGATAATCAATGGATTGGACCTGCATTAGGGGCTATGGAATTAAAATTTAAAAAATATTGGGCTAATATTGGTCCTATTTCCTGTTTAGGTGCAATTTTAGATCCTAGAATTAAATTATATGGGTTTTATCCTTTAATTGATGAATATTATAGTAACATGTTATTAAATGATGATGTATTAGAATTTAAAAATAAAATAACTAAATTATTATATGATGTGTTTAATCTATATTAAAATAAATATGGAGTAACTAATCAACAAGTAATACATCCTTCATCAACATCAAATAAACTTAGAATGGGGTTGCCAAGTAATATTTTTAATATTACTAGATGATCTCAAAAACCTACCTCTAGTATTTCGGGTATTACTGAAATCAATATTTATTTAGAACAAGATCATGAAAGTACTTGAAATCCTAATGGACTTAGTGAATATAATATTTTAGATTGGTGGAGAATAAACGGAAAATCTTTTCCTATAATGTCTATGATTGCTCGTAATTTTTTAAGTGTACCGGTGTCTACAATGGCATCAGAATCTTATTTTAGCGCAAGAGGTAGGATTTTGGATGAAAAAAGGAGTCGATTAAATCCTTTAAGCATGAAAGCTTGTATATGCATGAAGGATTGGCTAGATGCGGAGGATCGAGCTCAAAATAATAATTTTGATATAGGTTCAACTGAATCAGACGAAGAAGCTTCAACTTCAACGGCAATAGGAGGAAATGATGAATAATAAAATAATTAAAGAGAAAGATTATCAAAAATTAGAAGGTAATTTTTTTTTAAAATATATATTTTTTATTTTTTTTAAAAATAATCTAATATTAAAATTAAGAACTACGTTCGACCTAATTCTTCTGATTTAGAAGAAGATACGTAGGCAACTCGAAAAATCAGGTTCGGTCCTCTCTTTTTTATACAGAAGAATCCAGCTCAAATCAAGGGCATCAGATTTGGCCCCAAATCAAAAGTGCGACTACTGCCCCAAATCAAGAAAGTGCGAGCGAGCCGCAAAGTCGGCGACGACGAGGTGGTGCTATGGAGGAGGAGTCGCGGACCGGCAACCTGCGAGGCCGCGACCTACTAGCCATGGCCCCGATCCACTGCCCACTGTCGCGGCGGCGACTGCGACCCGCGAGGCCGCTGCCCACTGTCGCGGCGGCGACTGTGACCCGCGAGGCCGCAACCCACTCACCGCTGCCTCGACGGCGACTGCGACCTGCAAGACCGCGACCTACTCGCCGTTGTCGCGACGACGATTACAACTCGCGAGGCCGCTGCCCACTGCCGCGGCAGCAACTGCAACCCGCGAGGCCGCTGCCCACTGCCGTCGCGCCGACTGCGACCCACGAGGCCGCGACCTACTTGCCACTACCGCGACGGCGACTACAAATCGCGAGGCCGCTGTCCACTGCCGCGATGGCGACTGCGACCCGCGAGGTTGCTGCCCACTACCGCAGCGGCGACTGCAACCCGCGAGGTCGCGACCTACTCGTCGCTACAGTGACGGCGACTGCGACCCGCCGGTGCTGCCTCGACGGCGACTGCGCCCACGAGGCCGCGACCTACTCACCTCTATTGCGACGGCTATTGCGACTCGGGACCCATTGCCCACTGCCCACGGCCGTGACGGTGACTGCAACCTGCTATCTGCAACCCACGGCTGCCTGGCTGTTACTTGCGAGGTGAGCCATGAGTGCGAGGGCAATCAGAGTCTTGGAGTGTGAGACCCGTGATTTTTGAATAAGAGCAATAGAGTAATTTTAGTATTTGGAGGGTTTAATCGTAAAAGAAATTCTTTAAAGGACTTATTTGTAAAATCATATGAATTTTTGAAATATGAGATTTTGATGTGAAAATTATACCATCAGATAGTATTTTTGATAAGGAATCCAACAACGCAGACGGATCATGATTTGGACATCGTTTGATCGATCAATTAAACAATTAAGATTTAATTAGGATTTAAGATTTTAATTAACAAATTAAAAAAAAAAATTTCTTTTTCCCACCGAGCGTGCCCTCGCGCGTGCTCTTCTTCCTCTCTCTCTTCTCTCTCCTCCTCCGCAGCGGCGATGGTGAAGGCGAACATTTTTTCCGTCGATGCTCCGGTGAAACCACATCGAATTAGGCTCCCAAATTTTAGCCACAGGTAGATCTCGACCTCCTCTTCATTTTGATACCAAGATGCCTAAATTTGGTGTAGAGATGAGGGAGAAATCGCGTGAGAGGCGTCGGCGGCGAGGGTTTCGTCCGTGAAACCCTTACAAACTTGGTACCTATGGATTTTCCTTGACGAGAGCTATCCATTGGTACCGGAGTTGAGGGTTATTGGCCGCCGGTTGGCCGCCGGCGAGCTAAAAATCCTAACTTTAGGATTTCGCCCAAAATTTTAATCGGTGAAATTGATCGCGTATGAGCTATAAAAATTGGGGCAAATATGATTTTTGGAATCCTCATGAAGAGAGCTTTCGATTGGTACCAATATTGGTGCTGATCGAAGAACTTCGCCGGCGAGGGTTCCGGCGAACTTTCCGATGAATTTTCCGGCGACCGCCGGAGAAATTTTCCGGCGAACTTGGGAAAAAAATTGGGGTGATTCTAGAGATCATTCTAAGAGTAGTGGTGAAGAGAGATTTGAGAAATTATTTCTAGATTGAGAATTAAAATTCGTTGAATAATTGACAGGAAAAATATAAAAATACGTAAATGACGGCACGTGGATCGAGGCAGACCTTAAGTTGGTTCCGAGGAGTAAACCGCCAAGTCAGGTGCGTTGATTCTCCGATGGTAGGATTTATTCAAGCTAGGGAATTCCCGCTAGGGTTTTCTTAGGAATAATTCTTGGATGTCTTAAATATAATAAAATATTATGCTTGATAAGATTTGGTTTGCCTGCATGTTAGTTTAATTTATTTTTGTCTAACGTGCATGTTATACCATAATTTTTCTGTTAGGTTTTAATATGTCGTGATAGCGTGTCCTGCATGCTGTTTATTATTTTATTATTTTCTATACTATGCTAGCCCAACTACCATGCAGACATAGATAGTAGATAACGACATGTTAGAACCTATTGGCGATGCCACTGCAACTTAGACAAAAGGGACTTTTCTTATGTGCCCCGGTTGACCCCCGCGTACCGACGGTGGTCAAACGGTGACGTCCCGCTACGCACCCCTTCCGAGGTTATGCATAGCTTAGATACTGGGGGCGCCACTCCCGAGGTTATGCATAGCTAAGATATTGGAGGGAGGAGCACCACTCCCGAGGTTATGCATAGCTTATATACTAGGAGCACCACTCCCGAGGTTATGCATAGCTTAGATACTGGGAGCTGGAAGGGTAAGAGACTGTACACCCTCCATGGTCATATTAGACCGAAAATATGGAGAAGTCCTTACCCTAAATTTATACCCGCACGAGTGTCGTTTAGGCGGCCTCGTGATAGTCTTGAGATGGCTAGCGAGGATGAGCCCTACCATGGACTTGGCACCGATGGAGTCGAGGTTGCCACAGCCCATCGTGCGGATGTGCGTCAACCTCGGTAGACGTCGACTGCTACTAGACTGGGAAGGTGATTCCACATGCGATGCCTTGGACAGTGGATCCGTAGACCACACGGCTATCACCCTTGACGTCTGCAAACGATCGGATGAGTAGTTCGGATCCTAGGGTTGTTATTCCGGCTAGCCGTGGCCGATGAAATTTATATAATGGTGACCCTGTCTACGGACAGTGTGTAGTACTACGCAATTGTCGTTGCCCCTACGGATCCGGGGAGGATGTAAGGGCACGACGGTTTCACTAGGGGAGGCATGGTCGGCGACTAGTGAAACAATGGAGAGTGATATTGGGTCACCCGTCCTCTCTGCCAACATCAGTGCAGTGGGTATAGGTAGAGACTGAGATAGAAAGACACTGATGGGCTTATTGATACCCCTGGCCCGGGTAATCATTAAGCGTAGGCTGGCAGCCCGAGTTTATAAAACCTTAAAGTCTCATCACAATGTAGGTGACAGACTGTTGACGTGGATACTAGATATAACGTAGGTGACATCTAGTGAATTATACATCGGTATTGTATTTATGATGTTTGTTGCTCCCCATAAATTGATTTACACAAATCAAATGGGGACAGACTGTTGACGTTGACACTAGACTTAACTTAGGTGACATCTAGTGGCATGTACACCTTTATTTATTTATTTATTTATGATGTCTATCTCAATATGAATTGTTTAAATTATATGGCATGAAAGATGATTATTAATCACCAAAGACATTCTAGAATACTCCTCCTAGCCTTTGATTTCTTTATTCGGTAGAGCCGTAATTTCGCACTTGGCTGCAAGGCTGAGCACACCACTTTTCCCCGTGTGTGCAGGTGTGTTAGATGACTGCCCGAGTTATTTGATGAAGATGAGTCCTTCGACGGGTCTATATTTTTATTTATCGTTGCCATTTTCCTAGAATTGTAGTAGGTTTATCGGGACTGTGCTAAATTATTGGAGTTAGATGATTTATTTGTAAATTCCGCTGTGTAAATGACTTATATGAATGATATGTATCACTTGATGCCTTGTATGGGTCTGTCGGGCTTATACGGCGGTTGCCACGTGGCCGACAGTTGGGTCGGGGCGTGACAACTTAAGTGGTATCAGAGCTTAGGTTTAAAGACCTGACCATTAAAGTGATATGAGAACCTAGGTTTGGAGAACCTAGGAGATTAAGTTAAGTTTGAGGTTTTAAGGATTTAGATAACAGTCCCGATATAATATAGGATAAAGTGCGAGTCGGAAATATAATAGTATATTTTCTTAGTGATGAGTTTTTACTCAGACGACAGTTGATCGCTCTGATTAATCTTTTCTTGAGTCGATAACTGCCGTAATATAAAGATAGTAAATCTACTATCTTCAGACAGTGAATATGGATACCATCTCCACCGCATTGGAGAAGAGATAGAAACTTAGATCAATAGACTCAGATCTACGATCAAGTTTCATTTCTAAATGATCAAGTAAATTTATCCATGATCATATTAAGGTTACCTTGTTGGGTGCATCACAATCACCTCTTATACCAACATAGGTAGCTATTATCACTTTGATCTGAAGAGTGTTGATATCAAAATATCCCATGCGATATCTTTATCATGTATCCCATGACCCAGTTGGGATACTAAGTTAGAATAAATCTATCAATATTTGATTTTATCCGCTCCGAATCGAGCACGTGCTTCTGAGTTGGACTTGTGACATAGAAGCACCAGATGCACTCCCACATCTGTACTCACATGTTAGATAGCTGACGTATCAGGATTTTTAAGTTATGGACTATTTATGAATCTTACCATCAGTTCATATGTTACAATCTAGTTAAACAATTAGTACATTATCATATCATTCTGTGGACCCTCCTACTTGAGTTAGCATGTGTGTTATTATACGACATGTGAGCACGTGTGATATCGTTGGACTCTTGCTTATATCGCGAGTTATAATTTTCTTATCAGATTGTGAAATCTGATGATATGATCATGAGAATTTTTCATACAAATCTTTGACTAAATTTTTCCTGGTAGATCTTGGAAAACTACTGATATTGATCATCCATATGAGATCTGGACCATATAGTTTATATCAGATTTATCTACGTAAGACCATTAAGCTTAAAGAAAGATCTACCGATATTTTAAGCTGGCTTACGTACGAATTAATTTTGTTTGGACCTAACTTTTACTCGGATCTCTTAGATGGATTTTATTTCCGATTCATAAAGTTATTTGTAGATGGATCTGTATTAGACGATTTGAAATTATCTATAACCTTATTCTCATTTGAGTTAATTATATATATACACATATATCTCATGAGTATATGTTGATCATTTTGGATCGTCATCATGATTTTTAAGTTGCATCTGAAAGTTGACCGTCATCAATCATAATATTTGTGTCAACCCCCAACACTTGCAGTTTTAGGTGCATTAATTGTGGTTTCTACATATACTCTCTTTGCAGCTCTATACCCTATCTGCAATTTCATTTCACATATTCGGCTTGCGTATATTGTACAACATTTCTAGTTGTGCATGCTACAACCTTCTTCATTTTCTTGGTTATATTTCTGCAGCTTCGATGCTCACTTGTTATATTTCTATGGCTTCATTTTTGCCGCTCAGCTTTACCGCTTGCTTCGTCTTACATTTCTCAACTTCCGATATTTCATATTCATTTCAGATTTATCTGCGGTCATGTGGACTGGCTTCCTAAATGTAAATCCTTTATTGTTCCTCCCTTCATTTCATATTTTGATGGGTCAATATAGTCGGTATAGCTGTCATCAGCATACCACTAACCTTCTATGCATTCAATGCAGCTGTTTCCTGCTATTTTCTTCTTTCTATCAATTTCTTTTTGGAGCTTGACCAGCTTTCGCTTAATTCGTATATCCTATATAGGGCCAACTTATTAGCCAAGCAGATTTCTTTTATCTGCTTCTTTTAATTCTGTTTAGTGGCCTTTCTGAATCCAAATTCTATCAAATATTTCTACAATTTTCTTTGCAGTTATTTCCTTATTCCTTTTCTGCAGTTTGCAGTTCCCTTTTTGTGAAGCTACTTCCTTGGTCAAATGTCCTTAGTCCAATTTCTATCCATCGTTGGTAGATTTCTTTACTCCTTTTTATTTCTAGAGCTCCCTCAGCTTAGCTCAGTTCTTCACTTAGTATTTTTGCAGCTCAGATTCCTATATTTTCATCAGTATTGTTATATAGATTCGGACTTTCTCTGCAGTCTTATTCAGTCAATGCAGTTGGCAGTATTTTTATATTTACAGCTCAAATTTCAACTGTCTGCAGATTTTGTAGTAACTTTGCTTCCTTACTCCTTTTCATATCTCCTCAAATTTCTGGATGCTGCAGTTTATTGGCACCTTTAACACATATTGATGTGCATGTTGATATCCTTAGTAGTTACATGTATTGTTGACATCTCTTATTTCATTCACTTCTCGAGCTCATATCTAGGGCGCATAACAGCATAGATATAACTGTTTCTGCATCTACAAACTTGGATGTAGTCCTTTTACATCAAAAGTCCACTTTGTTATTATTATTATTATATCCTTTTACATAGGATATAACATATTTCATATCAAATTTCATATCATCATATAAGTAGGATCTACAAATTCTGTATCAAACTCCGTTTTAGATCCTATTAGGACTCTTATGAACTCAAGTATTGGTTAAGTTCAGCCTACAATTCCTGCCATGAACTGGGAGGCTTGCTCTTAATTAGGTCGACACTCATAGAGGAGATCACTGCCTACCTAGACGTACCTCTTTGTGTTAAATAAGATGGATGCTCATGAGGATCCAAATATGACTACAATGATCCATAGTATAGTGACAACTAAAGTGGATCCCTATATCATGATATATATTATGTTGTCACGTGGGTCATTTAGTTGAGCTACCATAAATTGCATATTTTATATCTTAGTACCAATAAGTATATGATAACTAAAGTGGTATCACCTTGGAAAGGGGTTATTGCTTTAAAGGAAATATAAATGATCTACTTATTTATCATCGATTATGGTTATTGATGATGCCAACATAATTTTTGTTGACTTGGACTTGGCAATTGATGACCCATTATATAGATGCATATCTTGAGTATCTCATTTTATTCTAATCTTGAAACTTGCTATAATGCAATCGTACTTTGATATATGAAGAAATTATTTGTGGAGGACTACAAATTTTTAAGGGGGAGAGTAATCTCTCCATCACGCAATCGATCGGAAATTTTGAGGACAAAATTTTTGTAAGGGGGGTAGGTTGTGAGACCCTTGATTTTTGAATAAGAGCAATAGAGTAATTTTAGTATTTTGAGTGTTTAATCGTAAAAGAAATTCTTTAAAGGACTTATTTGTAAAATCATATGAATTTTTGAAGTGAAAATTATACCATCAGATAGTATTTTTGATAAAGAATCCAACGGCGCAGACGGATCGTGATTTGGACGTCGTTTGATCGATCAATTAAACAATTAAGATTTAATTAGGATTTAAGATTTTAATTAACAAATTAAAAAATATATATATATTTTTTCTTTTTCCCACCGAGCGTGTCACGCCCCGACCTGCAGGACGACACGTGGCAACCGCCGTATGAGCCCGACAAGCCCATACAAGGCATAAATACAAATACTAAACTACATACACCCACATTTTCAAATAACATCTTAAATACAGTCCTGATATCTCCTAATACAAATCTAAGACCGGCATACGAAAACTCATAACAGCGGTCGTATACCTTCTGCGACGAACCCTCCATCAACGATCTCGTCTCGTGCGTCGACACCTGCACACACATTGAACGCGGTGTGCTCAGCCTTGCGGCCTAATGCGAAATTACGGCTCTACCAAATAAGGAAACCAAAGGCTAGGAGGAGTATTCTAGGATGTCTTTGGTGGTTAAACATCATATTTCACGCCACATCGTTTAAATAATTATATAAACATAGACATCATAAATAATCAAGTAAATAAATAAATACATGTGTACATGTCACTAGATGTCACCCTAGTCATGTATAGTGTCCATATAAATAATCTGTCACCTACGTCATGGTGAGACTTTTAGGTTTCATAAACTCGGACTGCCAGCCTACGCTTAGTGATTACCCGGGCCGAGGGTATCAATAAGCCCATCAGTGCCTTTCTGTCGCAGTCTCTACCTATGCCCGCTGCACTGATGTTGGCAGAGAGGACGGATGACCCAGAGTTCCTCTCTTGTTGTTTCACTAGTCGCCAACCATGCCTACCCTAGCGAAACCGCCGTGCCCTTACATCCTCCCCGGATTCCATAGGGGTCACGACAACCCGTGTAGTACTACACACTGTCCGTAGACAGGGTCACCTCTCTTAAATCTCATCGGCCACGGCTAGCCGGAATAACCACCTTAGGATCCGGACTACTCATCCGATCGTCTGCAGACGTCAAGGGTGATAGTCGTGCGGTCTACGGATCTATTGTCCAAGGTGTCGCATGTGGAATCACCTTCCCAGTCCAGTAGCAGTCGACATCTATCGAGATTTGGCACACATCCGCACAATGGGCTGTGGCAACCTCGACTCCATCGGTGCCACGTCCATGGTAGGGCTCATCCTTGCTAACCATCTCAGGACTATCACGAGGCCGCCTACAACGACACTCGTGCGGGTGAAGATTTCGGGTAAGGACTTACTCCATATTTCCAGTCTAACCCGACCATGGAGTTTGTACAGTCTCTTACCCTACCAGCTCCCAGTATATAAGCTATGCATAACGTCGGGAGTGATGCTCCCAGTGCTCCGCTATGCATCAACCTCGGGAGTGGCGCCTAACGGGACGTCACCGTTTTGACCACCGACGGGACGCGACGGTCAACCGGGGCATATGGGAAAGGCCCATTTTTCTGTCTAAATGGTAGTGACGTCACCAAAGGTTCTAACATGTCGCATATACTATTTATGTCTGCATGGTAATCATTTAGCATATCATACCAAAGCTATATAGCATGCAAGACATTATTATAAAGCATGTTAGATACCTAGCAGATCAAACATGTTAGATAAGATAACTATGCTAGCATGCATACAATTTAAATCTTATCAAACATTATGGTTTATCATATTTAAGACATCCAAGAATTGTTCTTAAGAAAACCCCAGCGGGAATTTCCTAGCGTGAATAAATCCTACCAACGGAGAACCAACGCACCTGGGTTAGCGATCTGCTCCTCGGAACCAAGTCGCGCGGAGATAATCACCCGCCGAGCTACTCGGATCGCGTACCCACAATAATCATATTTAACAAAAATTATTTAAAATAGATTTAATTTATTTCCCTTAAGATAAATAAATTAAAATATATAATTAAATAATTATTACATTAAATTAATCCTATACATGTTTAGGATTAATCACACCTAATCAATTCTAAATAAATAATATTTTTACATTTTTAGCTAATAACTTAAATGAATTTTTATTCAATTTCTACTCATCAAAACTCACCAAGGGGCCTAAGTAGAACCCATAGAAATTTTTATTATTTTTATGATTTTTAATATTTTAATATTATTTTATTATTTTAATATTATTTTATTATTTTATTATTTTTTCTGACCGGTCAACGGTCAACGGTTGATGGTTGACCGGTCAACGCTGACTGGGTCAGCGGTTGACTCGGTCAACGCTGATTGGGTCGGCGGTGGGCCCGGTCAATGCTGACTGGGTCTGCTGTTGACTCGGTCAACGGTTCAGGTTACTGTTCACCCGGTTCGGTTCGGTTCGATTTGGTTCGGTTCGGTTCCGGTTCAGCTAAATCCAATTCAACCTAGTTTGACTCGAGCTCGAACCAGGTTCAACTTATTTGATTCGGCTCACCCAACCCAACTTGACCCGAACCCAAACTTAACTCAAACACAACCGATTTAATCCCACTTGATTCGACCCAACCGGTTCCATTAAAGTAATAATTTCTTATTCACTAAGCTTAGTTAATCAACGCTAATCATGTTTTTAATTAAACTAAGCATACGATAACATAATTTTCACTAATTATATTTTATAACCTCTAAGCGAAATTAATTAGCGCTAATCGTGACTTAATCACGATTAGGAGAAAGGGGCGGAAACGGACCCTTTCGCCGTGCCCGTTGCCGATCGCCCTTCACCAATTTCCTCCGCCGACGCCCTCGCCGGTTCTTCTGCTGCCTACGCCCGAACGCAAACTCCGGCCGACGACCCCCGGCGTCCTCGTGCGCGAGACGGCAAGGATCTCGCTGCATCAAATCCGGCCGTGAGAAACCAACCCTCGAAGGGTTCGAAGGTCAACAGACCTTCTGCGGACGGCGAGCACGAATCCGTAGAAACGATGGACGAAGGAGGTAAATAGGGACGGGATCCCTCACCTCCAACTCGCGCAGAGGTAGTGGAACGAGATCGATCAGCAATGGGGCGGAAATGGAGGGTTCGCCCGTCACCACCGACTGCGCGTTCCGCCCCAAACGAGCAGCTCGTTGTCGCCTTTGCGAGCTGCTCCTGGTGGAACGCCGACAGCTACACCGTCGAGGAGGTGGGGCGAAGCGGCACTGGTGGACGCGGCCACCGATCGGAGTCGAGGTGGAGGCAATGACTCCACTGTGCGGGCGCGTTGGAGAGGCTTGCAGGTGGCGTTCCTCCGGCTGACGCCGCTGCCAAGCTCCCCTCTGATTCGACTCCCGGCGACGAGGACGAGGACCCGCGGATGGCGAGCCGACGAGCTCATCGGCGCTCGAGCAACCTGCGTACAGGGGAAGCAGGGGAGATGGCGACGAAGAGGGGCGCTCGACCGAAGCTGCTGCGGAGCTCTCCGACACGTCGACTTGCGACGAATTGGGACGAGGGCGAACGAGCGATGCGCCGGCGAGCTCGTCGCCGATCGTCCGCGCCCAGTGTAGGGGAGCCGGAGGAAAGGGAAACGGCGCCGGAAAGGGGGGGCGCTCGAAGACTTCGAGCGAGATAGGGCTTTCCCCCTTCTCGTTCGCAGTCGCGCCTCTCTTTAGGGGCGGCCGGTCCACCTGAACCGGTTGACCGGCCGGTTCGATCGGACCGGACCGGATCGGACCAAAAATTTTTTTTTTTTCAAGGTGGGGGTTTACAGAGCGCGCCCTCGCGCGTGCTCTTCTTCCTCTCTCTCTTCTCTCTCCTCCTCCGCAGCGACGACGGTGAAGGCGACCATTTTTCCCGTCGATGCTCTGGCGAAACCACATCGAATTAGGCTCCCAAATTTTAGCCACAGGTAGATCTCGACCTCCTCTTCATTTTGATACCAAGATGCCTAAATTTGGTATAGAGATGAGGGAGAAATCGCGTGAGAGGCGTCGACGGCGAGGGTTTCGTCGTCGGAGCTTGCTCCGGCGATTACCGGCCATTCCGACCGTGAAACCTTGAAAACTTGGTACCTATGGATTCTCCTTGACGAGAGCTATCCATTGGTACCGGAGTAGAGGGCTATTGGCCGCCGGTTGGCCGCCGGCGAGCTAAAAACCCTAACTTTAGGATTTCGCCCAAAATTTTAATCGGTGAAATTGATCGCGTATGAGCTATAAAAATTGGGGCAAATATGATTTTTGGAATCCTCATGAAGAGAGCTTTCGATTGGTACTAATATTGGTGCTGATCGAAGAACTTCGCCGGCGAGGGTTCCGGCGAACTTTCCGGTGAATTTTCCGGCGACCGTCGGAGAAATTTTCCGGCGAACTTGGGAAAAAAATTGGGGTGATTCTAGAGATCATTCTAAGAGTAGTGGTGAAGAGAGATTTGAGAAATTATTTCTAGATTGAGAATTAAAATTTGTTGAATAATTGATAGGAAAATATAAAAATGCGTAAATGACGGCACGTGGATCGAGGCAGACCTTAAGTTGGTTCCGAGGAGTAAACCGCCAAGTCAGGTGCGTTGGTTCTCCGATGGTAGGATTTATTCAAGCTAGGGAATTCCCGCTGGGGTTTTCTTAGGAATAATTCTTGGATGTCTTAAATATAATAAAATATTATGCTTGATAAGATTTGGTTTGCCTGCATGTTAGTTTAATTTATTTTTGTCTAACGTGCATGTTATACCATAATTTTTCTGTTAGGTTTTAATATGTCGTGATAGCGTGTCCTGCATGTTGTATATTATTTTATTATTTTCTATGCTATGCTAGCCCAACTACCATGCAGACATAGATAGTAGATAACGACATGTTAGAACCTATTGGCGACGCCACCGCAACTTAGACAAAAGGGACTTTTCTTATGTGCCCCGGTTAACCCCCGCGTACCGACGGTGGTCAAACGGTGACGTCCCGCTACGCACCCCTTCCGAGGTTATGCATAGCTTAGATACTGGGGGCGCCACTCCCGAGGTTATGCATAGCTTAGATACTGGAGGGGGGGAGCACCACTCCCGAGGTTATGCATAGCTTAGATACTGGGAGCACCACTCCCGAGGTTATGCATAGCTTAGATACTGGGAGCTGGTAGGGTAAGAGACTGTACACCCTCCATGGTCATATTAGACCGAAAATATGGAGAAATCCTTACCCTAAATTTATACCCGCACGAGTGTCGTTTAGGCGGCCTCGTGATAGTCCTGAGAGGGCTAGCGAGGATGAGCCCTACCATGGACTTGGCACCGATGGAGTCGAGGTTGCCACAGCCCATCGTGCGGATGTGCGTCAACCTCGGTAGACGTCAACTGCTACTAGACTGGGATGGTGATTCCACATGCAATGCCTTGGACAGTGGATCTGTAGACCACACGACTATCACCCTTGACGTCTGCAGACGATCGGATGAGTAGTCCGGATCCTAGGGTTGTTATTCCGGCTAGCCGTGGCCGATGAGATTTATATAATGGTGACCCTGTCTACGGACAGTGTGTAGTACTACGCAGTTGTCGTTGCCCCTACGGATCCGGGGAGGATGTAAGGGCACGACGGTTTCGCTAGGGGAGGCATGGTCGGCGACTAGTGAAACAATGGAGAGTGATATTGGGTCACCCGTCCTCTCTGCCAACATCAGTGCAGTGGGCATAGGTAGAGACTGAGATAGAAAGGCACTGATGGGCTTATTGATACCCCCGGCCCGGGTAATCATTAAGCCTAGGCTGGCAGCCCGAGTTTATGAAACCTTAAAGTCTCATCACAATGTAGGTGACAGACTGTTGACGTGGACATTAGATATAACGTAGGTGACATCTAGTGAATTATACATCGGTATTGTATTTATGATGTTTGTTGCTCCCCATAAATTGATTTATATGAATCAAATGGGGACAGACTATTGACGTTGACACTAGACTTAACTTAGGTGACATCTAGTGGCATGTACACATTTATTTATTTATTTATTTATGATGTCTATCTCAATATGAATTGTTTAAATTATATGGCATGAAAGATGATTATTAATCACCAAAGACATCCTAGAATACTCCTCCTAGCCTTTGATTTCTTTATTCGGTAGAGCCGTAATTTCGCACTAGGCCGCAAGGCTGAGCACACCACTTTTCCCCGTGTGTGCAGGTGTGTTAGATGATTGCCCGAGTTATTCGATGAAGATGAGTCCGTCGACGGGTCTATATTTTTATTTATCATTGCCTTTTTCCTAGAATTGTAGTAGGTTTATCGGGACTGTGCTAAATTATTGGAGTTAGATGATTTATTTGTAAATTCCGCTGTGTAAATGACGTATATGAATGGTATGTATCACTTGATGCCTTGTATGGGTCTGTCGGGCTTATACGGCGGTTGCCACGTGGCCGATAGTTGGGTCGGGGCGTGACATGGAGGCCGGAGCAGCAGAGCCGGAGCAGGATGGCGCGTCTCTGGTGATGGGCAGGCGTATCTCGCTGCATTGGGGCGATGGGCGGGCATGTCTCGCCGCAATGGGGCGATGGGCGGGCGTGTCTCGCTGCAATGGGGCGATGGGCGGGCGTGTCTCGCTGCAATGGGGCGATGGGCGAGCATGTCTCGCTGCAATGGGGCGATAGGCGGGCGTGTCTCGCTGCAATGGGGCGATGGGCGGGCGTGTCTCCCTGCAATGGGGCGATGGGCGGGTGTGTCTCGCTGCAATGGGGGGCGATGGGCGGGCGTGTCTCGCTGCAATGGGGCTGCTGCGATGGGCGTGTGGAGTCTCGCTGTGTTGGGGCGTGGAGACGGAGGCGTAGAGGTAACACGGCAAACTAGCAAGCAATTACTAATTTACAGGTTTGATATTTTTTAACTTTTTTTAGACACTCTTCTGATAAGTTAGTTCATCGATTTGTTCTTCTTTCCCAGTTTCCAGTGGAGTTAGTTCATCGATTTATTCTTCTTTCTCAGTTTCCAGTGGAGTTAGTTCATCGATTGTTCTTCTTTCCCAGTTTCCAGTGTCTGTCTGTCAATTTCTTTCGGTATCACTTCTGTCTTCGTCCGTCGTGCTCACTTCTTCCATCCTGTTTCGTGCCCAAGGCAGACCCGGCACGCATCGTGCAGTGCCGAGCTAGGCCCGGCACGCCAGATTGGCGTGCCGCGTGCCGGGCCGGGCGAAGCGGGGCACGAAGTGCCTCGTGCCGGGCACGGCACGCTCAAAGAGCGTGCCGGATTTATCCCGGCATGTTTTTAATCCTGCTGGCGCGGGTCGTGCCTGGGTTAGCCCGAGCACGGCCCATGTGCACGTCTAAACTCAGGTTTAGATCGTTTAATCTCTATCCACCATCATTCAAGTTATTTGATCCAAGTCGTTCAATTTATTGTGGTTTAACTTATGGTCTAAGTTTCTTTGGTTCATCCAAATCTTTACTAGTTCAAGTTGGTTTATCAAATCCATCATAAATCTCCACTATAAAGTAATCAAGGACATACCTAAACTTAGTTAGGCTAGTTCAGCTACCAATTCATTAGTTCATTTGGATTTAAATTTAGTTCAACTATTTGACCAGCATAACGATATCTAAATCATGATATGTTTACATCATTGGATCCCAAATTCAAAATCCTATTTGTTGGTATAAATTTCATATCACGAACCTAAAGGTTAAAGTAGGTCATATTGACCAAACTTAACATAAATTTAAACCACTTTAGCCTTGCGAACCAAAATCAAATAGTTTAAACTTGACCTAATAAATTGATTGTTGATCATTATTTGATTAAATTTAAACAGTAGATCTAGTTGACGATTTGGGAGACTAACATGTACTAAGTGTCTACTAAGGTCTATGTTTATCGAATTTAATTTGAAAATATAGTGTTAAATTTTATAAGCCATGTGTTGGCTAATAAGGATTTAAATTGTGATGGATTTATAATATTTGAGATTGGATACGACTAGTTATTCACACTTCTCTTTTTGCTATATTAGAATGTTGAATATGTATATTATATGTATAAGATATTTTTAATATTGACCAAGGTTAGTATTATATATAAAATTTTACTTATTATAGGAGAATCATCTTAAAAAAGGCAAAGAATAAGTTATTGAGTGAGTGATCTTATCAAGGTTGTTCTAAGGTTAAACAAGCATATTCATTATATGGTTACTGAGGAATATACTTTTCAAGGATTTAATAAAATAGTATACTCAAGATAGTTGCATTCAGTTAGACATAACCGTGAGATACATCTCTAGTGGACACCATTTGCTCTTGAGTTTAGATGATGATTTATGTTAGTAAACCTTGAATAGTGGATCAACTAATTGCAACTTTATAATTTCCAACATTTTGCAAATATTCTAATAAGTGGTGATGCTGTCGGGGATAGAAATATTTAGTACTACAAATTGCTCGCATCCATATGTGCCTACAAGGAGGGCGTGTAGAGTAATAGTTCTTGGTAGTATGGGCCAAAGTTATTTTACGATTAGTGAGGCCACATGTCATTGTAGTGAAACCGGGACACGCCCAGGGCTCGCCCGAGGCTTGCTGAGAGCATTGAGGATGCATCCAGAACATGGTAGGCTCCAAGAATCAGAAAGCTTGGAGATTGATCAGGAGATGAAAAAGGGTTACAAGGAGTGCGACCATCACTAGAGACCATGAGTTAAGCATGACTTAGCAACCATGGCTCAATGTTCAGTTACTGAGCTAATGGCAAGGCATAATGCTCGATTTCATCTTGAATAGGAAAAACCACAACAGTTGAATTGGAGGACCATCTATCAGTGGATGTTGATACAAATGCTGAGGTGATCCACCAATTATCAAGAGGAAATAGTGATTAGAGGAGTTAGCATTGCAAGAAGCCCCAAATCAGTAATCGGTATCAAGCTTGATACATTACTCTAATACGATGTATAGTGATCAATGGAACAACAGTTTCAGTATGTTGTCGATGGATTTGGTATGAAGCGATTTGATGTCAAAGAGGAGTTCCGATGTCCAAGGCTTCTCAGCATCAACTCATCAAGATACGCAGCCATCATCTGAAGCTATGTTCAGTAATTCAGAGAAGTTAGAGCAGCAAGTGCACATGGCTGAGAGCATGTTCAGCTATATTGAATATGTTCATTATTTAGTAACGGTTATTTATGTGTATAGGTCCAATTATACTTGGTGAAGCTTGGATGCAACGTCAACTGAACTAAAACTATGACAAAAGATGCACTGGTGCACGCTGGAGTAGTCATCTAGGTGTGAAACCCAACGCTTGGGTTAAGTTGTTGACCGAGCCATGGTGGCAAATCAACAACAACTTTAGCTCACTTGGCGGCTCATTCCCTCAGTGATGAGTGCTTGCTCCATATAAGCTCATGATGAAACCTTAGCTCTTCATCAAGATCGAGAAAGAAACTAGAGATTAATAAGAGAAACTACTTGTAGGAGTTCCAAGCTAAGTGTTTGTGCCTAGACTTGAGGGGAGACACAGATGATTTGGCGCTTATCTCAAGTGAGGTTTGTTCTACTGACAGTGAGTCTATCGTCGACGACGTCCTTTATAAAGTGTGCAACATTAATCCATTTGTTTGAGGGTTCTACTAGTATAGTCAAGTCATGTACCTTTCCCCATTTGACTAAGTTCTATGCATGGGTGTTCATTCTTCTCATCATGTCAATGTTTGATTAAAGCTTTCGCTCTTCACCTATTCGTATTGCTAATAAGCACTTGAAGGCTTACAACCTTGGCATCCAACAAGGTTGCACCACATATCTCACGACCTTAATCGCTTTGAACGTAAAAAAAAAAGGGGCACCTACAGAATGATGTATGTCATCATGGGAGAAGGGTCCTAATCACCCACCTTCTCCAACCAACATCGCTGCAATGGGTGTAAATAGTGTTTAGATAAACTTTGATACTAATAGACTTGTGGGTAATCCCTGATCAGGAATTTACCTTAAGTATATATAGACTTGCCCAGGATATGATGTTGCATTTAGAAATTTATATACTACAACAATAATAATACTAATGCATGTTGATCAATTTTTTGTACATGATATGTTATTACTAGTTGGGTTTGATACATTTTGATAATCCTACTAGATCTAGCTCAAAACTTACTTAATAACACGAGTATCATACAATATTTTATAAGAATACTTGGTATCTTAGATTTTCTATCTTCTATGATTGAAATAAAGCATTCTGCAATATGTTGATCAACTTACTTTTTATACATGATATGTTATTACTAGTTGAGTTTGATGCATTTTGATAATCCTACTAGATCTAGCTCATAACTTAATTACACATGAGTATCATACAATATTTTATAAGAATACTTGGTATCTTAGATTTTCTACCTTTTATAATTGAAATAAAGCATTCTACAGTTAGTATCATAAGATTCGCAATTGCAAACCTAGTTGTTGATATTATTGATTTCACTACGCTAGCTAGCTCTATACACTCTGTTAACGTACGCACGAGCTGGAGAGCAATAGAGGACCACATCATCATGGAGAGTTCTTTTATGATATTTTGTTCATCTAATATTTTATTTATAGAGATATAGTGTGTCACATCGCGAGTCTGTCAGTTGAATATTAAATATTAATAATATGTACTGATGATGATTGTTGGATGAAATTATTAATTTTAAATTATTTAAAGAGTTGTGCATATTGTGATTAGTTAAAGTCTTATATGAGTAGGAGGACCTCGAAGGGGCTCTTTGAAGTCGTACTACTATTGCCACGCGTCAATCTATTGTCGTGATTAGTCAAAGCCTGATATAAGTGGAAGGACCTCATGGTGAAGGGGTCCTTCGAACTTGTATTACATTTTGCCATAAGTCTGACCTTTGGATAAGAGGGTAACACTACATATTTTATTTAATAATTATATTATGATAACATCTAGAGTTTATCCATTTATATGATTAGTTTAGAGTTTTGTTAATATAGTTTTTTGAATTCTTTTTATTATATAATATTATCATTTAGATGATTTCTAATAATTAACTTGATGTGTATGGATTGAGGCATCCAGTAAGAGAAAGTATGGTAATTAGAATTTCTCTCTTATAACTTTTTCTCCATTTTTGTAGAAATAATTAGAAATGAATTATGGTAAAGAAAGTATGTCTTATATGCTTGATACTATTTGAGTTTAATATAAGGTGCAAAGATAGACAGGTTAACTTCTTCAAAAATTTAAATAATGATTGAAAGCCGTTAGGTCATTAATTTAACGTGGGTTACGTAAAGACTTGTAGTTTTAATTTATACTCTAACTCTCTTGGTGGGTATCCAAATAAGTTGCATGATATCAATATATAAGATTCACATGTTAGATTGCTATTTTATTGATACATGGTATGTAATATATAGTTTTTTGACTGAATTTTAAAACTACAATCTTTGTTATAGAGTATTTTCACTCAATCCAATTAAATGTGAACTTAATGCATATGTATTATCTTACCTTGATCCACCTGTACGGCACGTGACAATTACCGTATGAGCTTGAAGACCCTTGCAAAGTATAATAGGATCTTAACTCTATATTAAGAGTAGTTGGTAATGTCAATAACTAAATACAATCATTTAGTACAGTCTCCTGGTACAGTCCCAATATAAGTCTATTACGCACTACATTCGAAAATAATTAAAATTCAGATGAGGTGGATGGTCAATCTCTGACATCGTAGTCCTCATCCACGGTCCCGACAGTTACTGATATATCGGCAAACACATTGAATGCGATATACTCAGTATTGTGGCCTAGTGCAAAATTACGACTTAAATCAAAGCAAGAAATGAAAGGTTAGGTGGATTGTCCAATGATGCCCTAGTTTGATTTGTTCTCACACAATAAGTTTTTTAATATATTAAAGATATCACCAACTAATGCTATGTGTCAACTAATGATGTATGTTTCTAGATGTCACCTGGGTTGTATACATATTAGTGTCACTAATGTAAGTCCTCTATAATATCTCTATTTTTATATTACATGACTCGGGTTGTCGGTCTATATTTTAGGAATACCCTAGCTTAGGACTTCCATAAGCTCATTCGTATCATATCGGTCTATGTCTCGGCCTACGCTCGCTGCACTGATTTGGTGAAGAGAGCTGTGAGACCCGTGATTTTTGAATAAGGGCAATAGAGTAATTTTAGTCTTTGGAGGGTTTAATCGTAAAAGAAATTCTTTAAAAGACTTAATTGTAAAATCATATGAATTTTTAAAGTATGAGATTTTGATGTGAAAATTATATCATCAGGTAGTATTTTTGATAAGGAATCCAACGGTGCAGACGGATCGTAATTTGGACGTCGTTTGATTGGTAAATTGGATAGTTAAGATTTAATTAGATTTAAGATTTTAATTAACTAATTTTAAAAAAAAACTCAATTTTTCCCACCGAGCGCGCCCGAGCTCCTCCCTCTTCCTCTCTCTCCTTCTCTCTCCTCCTCCGCAGCGGCGACGGCGACGGCGACCAATTTTTCCAACGATGCTCCGGTGAAACCACAATGAATTAGGCTCCCAAATTTTAGTCACAGGTAGATCTCGACCTCCTCTTCATTTTGATACCAAGATGTCCAAATTTGGTATAGAGATGAGAGAGAAATCATGTGAGAGGTGGCGACGGCGAAAGTTTCGTCGCCGGAGCTTGCTCCGGCGATTACCGGCCATTCCGGTCGTGAAACCTTGCAAACTTGGTACCTATGGATTCTCCTTGACGAGAGATATCCATTGGTACCGGAGTTGAGGGCTATTGGCCGCCAGTTGGCCGCCGGCGAGCTAAAAAATCCTAACTTTAGGATTTCGTCCAAAATTTTAATCGGTGAAATTGATCGCGTATGACCTATAAAAATTGGGGCAAATATGATTTTTGGAATCCTCATGAAGAGAGCTTTCGATTGGTACCAATATCGGTGCTGATCGAAGAACTTCGTCGGCGAGGGTTCCGGCGAACTTTCCAGCCACCGCCGGAGAAATTTTCCGACAAACTTGGGAAAAAAATTGGGGTGATTCTAGAGATCATTCTAAGAGTAGTGGTGAAGAGAGATTTGAGAAATTATTTCTAGATTGAGAATTAAAATTCGTTGAATAATTGATAGGAAAATATAAAAATGCATAAATGATGGCACATGGATCGAGACAGTGTCAGAGAATAAAAATTCAGCGAACGGACCTTAGGTTGGTTTCGAGGAGTAAACCGCCAAGTCAAGTGCACTGGTTCTTCAATGTAGGATTTATTCAAGCTAGGAAATTCCTGCTGAGGTTTTCTTAGGAACAATTCTTGGATGTCTTAAATAAAATAAAATATAATGCTTGATAAGATTTGATATGTTGCATGTTAGTTTAATTTACTTTACCTAACATGTATGAAATATCATGATTTCCATGTTGAGTTTTAATATGTCGTGACATCTTGATCTGCATGTTATATATTATTTTATTATTTTTTCATGCTATGCTAGCACAACTACCATGCAGACATAGATAGTGAATAACGACATGTTAGAACCTCTTAGCGACGTCACCGTAACTTAGACAGAAAGGGGCCTTTTTCATATGCCCCGGTTGACCGCCGCGTACCGACGGTGGTCAAACGGTGACGTCCCGCTACGCACCCCTCCCGAGATTATGCATAGCTTAGATACTGGGGGGCACCACTCCCGATGTTATGCATAGCTTAGATACTGGGGGGGAGCACCACTCCCGAGGTTATGCATAGCTTAGATACTGAGAGCACCACTCCCGAGGTTATGCATAGCTTAGATACTGGGAGCTGGTAGGGTAAGAGACTGTACAAACTCCATGGTCATATTAGACCGGAAATATGGAGCAAGTCCTTACCCAAAACTTATACCCGCACGAGTGTCGTTTAGGCAGCACCGTGATAGTCCTGAGATGGCTAGCGATGATGAACCCTACCATGGACTTGGCACCGATGGAGATGGGGTTGCCACAGCCCATTGTGCGGATGTGTGTTTATCCTGATCAACGTCGACTGCTATTGGACTGGGAAGGTGATTCATATGGATGCTTTGGACAGTGGATCTGTAGACCACACGGCTATCACCCTTGACATCTGCAGACGATCGGATGAGTAGTCCGGATCCTAGGGTTGTTATTCCGGCTAGCCGTGGCCGATGAGATTATTATGATGGTGACCCTGTCTACGGACAGCGTGTAGTACTACACAGATGTCGTTGCCCCTACGGATCCGAGGAGGATGTAAGGGCACGACGGTTTCGCTAAGGGAGGCATGGTCAGCGACTAGTGAAATGACGGAAAGTGATATTGGGTCACCCGTCCTTTCCGCCAACATCAGTGCAGCGGGCATAGGTAGAGACAGAGACAGAAAGGCACTGATGGGCTTACTGATACCCTTAGCTCGAGTATTCACTAAGCATAGGCTGGCAGCCCGAGTTTTGTAACTTCAAAATATTATTATGACGTAGGTGATATGCTGTTGACATTGACACTAGATACAACTTAGGTGACATCTAGTGAAATATATATCTGTATTTATTTATGTTGTTTTATTTCTTTCTATAATTTGATTTATATAAATCAAATGAAAAATGATGATTAACAACCAAAGGCATCCTAGAATACTCCTCCTAGCCTTTGATTTCTTTATTCGGTAGAGTCGTAATTTTGCACTAGGCCGCAAGACTGAGCACACCACTTTTCCCCGTGTATGCAGGTGTGTTAGATGATCATACGAGATGGTTGATGAAGATGAGTCCATCGACGGGTCTATTTTTATTTATCGATACATTTTATCTTAGAATTGTAGTAGGTTTATCGGGACTGTGTTAGAAATCTTGAGTTAGGTGATTTATTTATGATTCCGCTGTGTAAACGATGTATATGGATGATATGTATCACTTTGATGCCTTGTATGGATCTGTTGGGCTCATACGGCAGTTGTCACGTGCCCGACAGTTGGGTCGGGGCGTGACAAGAGCAGACTTTCACTCTACCTTTATATGTGTCATCCAATCTATCTCTATAAAATTATTAAGTGAACTCGGTTTTGCAACCCTATGTTTAAGAGCCATCCTGATCAAGGATGCCCCAAAAGCTTATATGTGTCGTACGCATCTAAGGCTTTGCCTAAAGCCCATACGGATATTAGTAGAGAGAGTAGATGACCCTAGATCCCTCTCCATCATCTTGTTAGTCGCTAACCGTGCCTCCCCTAACGAAACTATCATGCTCGTATATCCTTCCCAGACTCTATAGGGGCAATAACCCTCGTGTACACACTGTCTGCAGATAGGACCACCATTATAAAAAAAAATCATCAATCATGACTAGCCGGAATAATAACAATGCTAGGATCCAGACTATTCATTCAATCGTCTGCATGACGTCAAGGATGATAGTCGTGTAGTCTACGGATCTACTGTCCAAGGCTTAAGATAATCACCCTCCTAATTTAAAAGTGGTATATGTAGGCCTAGTTAAATGTCATATCCATACAATGAGTTATGGTACTTCAACCCTATATTTGCTAAATCATTAGGAAGATTCAGCCCCGCTAGCCCTCTCAGGACTATCATGATTGCGCCTAGGTATTACGCGTGCGGGTAATAGTAATCAGGTATAGACCTGCTCCAAATTATTAGTTTAATATGACCAAAGAGTTAATCTAGTCCAATCCCTATTTATAGCCTCAAAAGATACTGATGAGTGAACATCACTAATTGAACACCAGGGTTCACAATGTCACCTAAGGTGTACTAATGACGCCCTCTGATCATTATTCAGTGATATTCCTAGGAGACATTAGTATCATGTCACATGTCTCTATACTAAAGTATCCGGTATAAATCATGATATTACTTCCTATGTTTGGATCATTTTCACCTTCTTCCGCATAATAGTTATTATGTAATCTACATCATATCATAATTTAATAATATGTGGTTGGAGTAACATAGAATGTCAAATAAATATAAAACAGTAAGCATGCATGGTATATCAAACATGCTAGTAAAGTGTATATTCCTAGCATGTATATTTTCTTGATATTTTAAAAGCCAGCTTGTAGGTATTTGAGAATTTTTTAATAAAATATTATTAAGATTTCCTCTAGCTTGAATAAATCATATTATGGTGAGTCAATACACCTGTATCATATGTCTGAGCTTTAAAATCAACCCAAACAAAGTCTAGAGATATTAATAATAAAGTAGATCACGACCAAATAATATTTCTAAGATAACAAAACACATGTTTCACTAATCGATCACTATACCTCAACCTAGCAAAACGCCATGCCCCTATGGTAAGTGAACATCACTTTTCAAACACTAATGGTTCGTAATATTTCGTTAGGTGCATCGATGACTCATCCTCTAATATTGTAGTCTAGTAAAGTTTGTAAGGGTACTAATATCAAATGTTTATTATATCACTATGCTTGAGTATTATAACATGGTAGAGTTATAACATTCAATAGCATGAGAAAAATACAGTAACATGCAGAAGAAATAGTAAGATATCCCAAATGAAACTAAGTTGTACAATATATGCATACAAACCATGTTAAATAAAACATGTTATCTTAGTATGGATATTATCATAACATTTAAATAATTATAAAGTATTCAAGACTTTTCTAAAAAAAAATTAGCCAGAATAAATTATGCGGTGACAAATCCAACACATCTAATTAGATAGATAGTCTTCAGGATTCCCCTGCCTAAGTAACTTAAGTAATTAATCCGTTCCCCTCCTTCGGAAGTACGACCTACACCAAATGAGGTCCCCTTTTTAGTCCTTTCCAATTCTTCTGCCATCCTTCAACCAACCATTCAATTACCCACGACAAACATAAACAAAATGCAACTAAAACAAGGAACTTGGGCGTATGATAAAACACCACCCTTTGACCTTTTATATACTTTTTTTTCCAGAAATGAGCACCGGCGACAATGCATCATTCCCCCTCAAGCAACCTCATAAAGGAAAATACCCATTAGGAGAGGGTTTCAACGCAGCCCACTTAATAAACATCTACATCTTCAAGCAGGATCAATCTCCAATTCCATTCAATCCAACCCATCCATCCATGTTGTTCTGCAGGATATCCCCTCATTTTAATCATCCTCCTTATACATAATTTAGTAATTATCCCCCTCTTTCGATGCTCTCCTCACAGAATCGAAGAAAAGAGCTGTACACGTAGTTACAGTTAAAATTAGAGTAAAGTCCAAAAAAAAAGAATATATTTTATTTTAAAAGAAATAGGAAAGTCCTACCCAGTCCTAAAAATGCTGTTAGGTTAATAGTTTAAGGGGATTTTATTTTTCTCTTCTTTAATAATATAATAAATATATATCATAATAAAATAAAATAAAATAAAATTAATTTTAATTATTATTGAAGAGTGGAATTCTAAGGTCATATTTTATTTTAAAAAAGTTGAGAGAAATATATTCCAGTTGGGTGAAGATTTATGGTATAAGATATTTCTCATATTTATAAAATTTATTTTTGTTATTCTCTATTCTACGAGTTAAATTTTTTCTTATACTTATTTGTTATAAATTTATTTTACGTATTTAAATTTAAGTAAATCTAAAAGTTATTAGTTAGAAAGACAATGATGGTCATATTATTGACTTCAATTCTAATACTATGTAAAATTCTCTTAAAAAATAATAATATATAAAATAATTAGGACAATACTCTCGGCTAGATATGGACAAGACCCAAAAGAAAAATAAACCGACGTCACAGTTTTGATGTTATAATAAATAAACCAAATCCTTTGATTTTAAATTATATATATATATATATATATATTAAGTAGATATTTAATAATAGAAAATAAAGTTGCAAATATAACTGATCTTTTAAATTAAAACTAAGTAAATATTGAAAATCCATACAGAGTACAATTGCGGTAAAAGCCATTCTATTGTACAAAAATATTAAAGTTTATTTATATGATATAAAAAATAGCCAATTACAATTAAAATAATTATATTCATCGTACTAGAAATAAATTATGTATAATTTACTTATTAAACCTTGTTGTAATTTATATATGCAAATCTTATATTACTTTCGATCAGACCACCCCTTCAATTTGTTTTAGATAAACACACTTGGAATACGTATTAATTGAAGTACATCCATTAACCGTCTTTACAGCCGTATTACGAGTGGAGTATATAAGGAGAGAGAGCGGACGCCACCTCAGCCTCAGCGGCTTGAGGAATAGTAATAGAAGGGGAGGCGTATTTTAGCAATTCGGGGGCTCCTCTTCCCGACCGATCGCAATGCCTGCCCAAAAGCGCCCGCTCCCTCCTCCTCGGTCGCCTCCTCAACCACCCACCGATGACCGTCAGCCCTTCACCGCCGATCCTGCCTCGCCGTATCCTCAGGTGAAGCAGGAGCAGCAGCAGCACCGGACGGAGGAGGAGGAGACGGCGGCGGCGACGGCTGAAGCAGAGGGGAAGCCGCTCACCAACCCGCCGCGGGAGCAGGACGGTACGAGTTGGACTCCCTCCCCTCTCTTCGTCTCTATTCTCCTTCCTTTTTTCTTGACCTATCTCAACCTCGGCCCGCTGCGGTGACGGCGTTTGTTTGTCTTGCTGCGCAGGTTCCGGGAGAGAAGGTGGCGGCGATAGCCAGTCGGAGGAAGACGAGCTCCTCACGGAGGAGTACGTTCGCACCCCGTTTCTCTCAATATCTTTCTCTGTGCTTGTGTTTCGCTGATTTCGAATGAACTGGGCGGTGACACTTTGCTGTGTTATTTTTCATCTGTTTTATTACTATTCTGTAGATCTGACATGGTGAACTATCCTGGATTAATGATTTCATTTGTATCGATTCCTTTACCTTTGTCGTGGCTGTTTTCTTGCTTCTTTCAGCATGATCGCAATAGATGGTTATCTGTCAGCATTTGGTAATAACAGCGGCGTTAATATTTTTTTCGGGACAGAGAATTGAGATATTGAGACACTCGTGCGAAAGTTTGGTTGGTTTTTAGTTGGAAATTTTGGCTGTTGTTTCTTATCTCATCCCTTATCTCTGTTGACCAAGGGATTGCGATTTCTTGTCAGTATTTGTCCCGTCTCCAAGGTAATAACTGGGGAGTGCTAGTATCACTTGGTTTTGGAATTTTCACAAACCTAGTTAAGTAGGTGAATATCTTTTCTCAGTCCATGTGTAACACATCTGGTGAATTATAAACAGCAGAAACCTAATTGCGAACATCACATATACTGAGCTTAATACCCGATCTAACTTTGTAGGATGATCAATTTTAGTCGCTTTATTTAGTGCTTTAAGGTTCAACAGAATTACAACATATTTCGGTGGATCTTATCATTCCTGAGGCCTTCTACCAAATCTAGCTTTGCAGGATGATCAATTTTGGTTGCTTTATTTAGTGTTTTAAGGTTCGATGGAATTGCAATGTATTTTGGAGGATCTTATTATTCCTGAGGCCTTTTAGCTGTTTTCATTCAAAATACTTATTTGGTAAAAATTTTGGATTTTGGTATACTTATCTTTTAGTTTTAAGCTCAAATCTGTTGCACTCTGCCAATTTTATTTGAGATGGACTTTGATCTAGACTCATTCTAACCTTTTCTAGGAGACACAATTTTTAAGATATGAAAGTGTTGCTATGAATTAAGTGTGTCATGAACACATTCCACAGTTAATAGCTCATAGACCATCGGCAACCAAATATAGATCATTGGCCGTGTTCAAGGTACTTAGTGTGGCTTAAGCTCGTGGTAATTACAGTTTAGAAAGTTCTGCAACCCTTTTGTTGAAAATTATTGCTTCCATATAGTTCAAAATGGTGAAACATATCAATGATAACTTAAATTCATTCAGTACTACTTAATCTTTCCTTGCTCCTAAAAAAATATTTTGGTTCAACATGAATTCCATCCTAAAGCTTTTGGATGTACAAGTTTTTAAACTAATTGAGCTAGAATAAATGGATAATTGTGGATGACAATTTTGGTATTCTAAGGTGCTCAGATCTATGTATATACTACCTAACCAATACCAAAACATATATGCACTTCAATTTTGAGATGATGCCCACTCATGTCTATGGGTTTTTATAAAGACATCCATGCCTTGTGACACCATTCATACCTCTTCTCAAGCTACATCTTGCTTCTTAAGCTTCAATGTTAATAGGTATACGTATTATTTCCCTAACCTTTTAAAACTGTAGGAGGACTGTGATGATGATATACACTCATATGGGGCTTTTAATTCATGGAGCTCTCAGTAAATTAAAGGTCCACTTTGTTCACTATGGCCAAAAAAGTTTATCTGATTGCAAGTCATGCAAGCTAAAGTCCATGATATAATGAAAGGTCCACTTTGATCTCTTTTTTTCCTAAAATTTGATAACCAATTGCAAGTCATGCAAACTAAGGTCCAATTGTTAGCATCCAATTCTGTGTTTGTCGGATAGCCTAACCTATTTATACACAATATATAAATAAATTTTGATCATTGTGAGGGCATGGCATTGTCTTTTTTATATGTCGTGCAAAGTTTTGCATGTCAACCATACCAATTGGGTATGAGCGGTAGATGTTGATCTATGTATGGTTTGATATACAGACCCATTGATTTTGATTGGTTGGCAGAAGATGGCACAGTTTATTTGGTACATAAGTCACATGTTGGACGGATGGTGCCAAGCGCTGGTATGGGTGCATACGACCCAATATTCACTTGGATTATAGTAAAATTGTAGAAATATCCCTAATGATGTGTTGGCTGTACATTGATATGGTAGAATATGGTATCAGTGCCGTGCTAGTACTATTCCAATCTAGGACTGGTCTAGGTACTGTTACCTGTATTTTAAATATTGGTCAGATTTACATAGTTTTTGTTGTATTCTACAGGGTGACCTATGTAAAGTAACACAGAATTAATTGAAAAATAGTTTTTTGTTTAAAAATAAAGTTGTTAAACTGTTGTGTATTTGCCTTAACATATTTGCACTGCAATTTGCTTTTCCACAAGTATACCTCTATATTTAGCACACTATATGTCTAGGCACTGTGCATAGTACACAGCATTTAAGTGTGTATGTACAGGTGTTACTTCTTGAAACCTAAGTACAAATTTTTATAAGATGAACTCATTTTGAAAGCCCCATTATCTAAGATTTAGACTCTTTCTACCAAATATCAGGCTACTGCATCATCTGATGTAAACTTAAATTGTTACTAAATGATTTTCACAAGTATCTCTATTATTTACTTGTCAACTATTTGTTTTTAGCTCACTTTGATGTTTTCCTTCACTATTGAAGAGACATTTGAGTGGTATGACATTATGAATCTGCACAACACCAAGTTCATGCTGTTGTCGTAGTACTTCCAAGATGGATAGTTCTTCTTGTACAGTTAAAGTTGTCACAATGCTCTTATTTGAATTTGATAATAATGTTTAATCTGATTTAGTTTCCTAGAGAGTATCCATGGAGATAATTTGATTTTTGCTCTTGGTCTACAGATTTGTCATAGTGAGATTAGCAGACATACGCAAAGAGGTGCAATGCCCTATATGCCTAGGTATTCCATATATTCTTAACTTTTTTCATGGAAGGCCATTTCTACTTATAAGATTGTCCTACAATTCCTTGTTATACTATTTTGTAGGTTATGGTTTCCTTTCATTTTAAGATTATATTTCATTTAATACACAGAATGTACCTTTAAAATGCCTATTCCATTGATATAACTTCTTATGTTGCTGAATGATAGCTATTGGGAGAATAAATAGTTAGCAGAATTTTATGATTTTAAAGTTTCTGTATAGAGATTCATGTTGGGCCATGCCAGGCATGGTCGAGTGGCAAGTCATGCCATGTCGTGCTTGGGACACACACACCCCTGGGCACTAGTCTCCTCTCTCCTGCTCCTGCTTCATTCCTCTACTTCCCCGCTTCCTCCCTCCTCCACTCCCACCCTCACCCAACCTTTCATCCCTTTCCTGCAGCCGTCATTCTGAATATCCTCCCTATGGAAAAATCTCAGAATTCCCAATTTTGAATTGTTTACGTCACGCTATGTTCTTTTCGTCTCCCTCTTTCTTTGCCTTTCATCTTTCTTTCTTGGGCTTACCTGAACATGGAATAGATAATGTGGGCTAGTGGAATTCAATAGATGAGGGGAGGGAAAAAGAGACCTTTCTTCCCTTCCCCCCTCCTAGCTGCAGCAGCAAACACAATAAGTTCTTGATCATATTGATAAAGGAAGAAGAAGGTGGAGGAGGTGCAACTGCGGAGGTGGAAGAATCAACAGTAGTAGGTGAAGGAGAAGAAGAAGATGAAGCCCTGTGGGTACTGACTCCGAGTTGGGAAAGTTCCTCCTCCATGGCTTTATCCAAGATTGCTATCAATCAGGATTAATTGTATAAGGAGGAAAATGCATGAGCAAAACAAGCGGCCAGGGGAAAAATAAAAAAAATTCCTTGATAGATAGATCGATCACCCTTTGTGTGTGCCCGGGCTTGGCCTGGCATGAGGCCTGCACAGGCCTCATGTTGGGCTGGGCGGGGCACGATGTGCCCCGTGCTTGGCACAGCACGACACATTGCCGTGTTGGGCCAGCCGCAGCATGCAATGTGTTGTGCTTGTTGCCCAGGCATGGACCTGTTGAATGTCCCAAGCATGGCTCTATTGTGTATTTGTTAAAGGACAAATATTGATATAAAAATTAAATGAGTTATTTAGGTACCCCATCGTGATTGATACATGAATGCAATAGACAAAGATCTGATTAAAAACAGGAGAGATATAAAAGTGCAACTTTGTGAATCTGACATTTCTCTCTTTTGAGGGGTCCCTTGCATTGAATGCAGTACTCCTGTATGCCAATTGGGATATATGATAAATTCCTAGATAATCCTATTGAGCATTCAAGTTCCAGAACCATTTTTTGTCTTTAATTGTGTGATGTTTATGTTTCCAAGTTTCTTTACCATCGTAGTGCTCTTACACAACTATGTTTCTGTTCATGCATATATGCATGTACATGTTAGATATACTGGGGAAGGAATTAACAGAAAATATCTGAATGTATCTTTGTCAGTACATCTATTTTTTGATGAAATGGAACATAAGTTCACTGCCAGATTTTATGGTCAAAGAGTAATTACAGTATAATAGGAAGAGGAAATGAAAGATGTGTATACATCAATGCAAAAGAGAAAAAACAGAAAAATAGGACAAAAGACAGCTGATACTCTAAAACTGATAACAATGTTACAATTTCTGAAGCAATGTCAGCCGTTAATACAGCAAGATGTATCCAAACATTTACAGCAGGCATGAGGAGTCTACTGCAGTGTTTGTAGGGCATCTCCAAACAGCAGGAATACATTTGTTGTTCAGGTGCATCTTCCATAACAAGACTTTATTTCCCAAGCCACATAATAAGGATCTTGGTCGATCCCATGTTTCCCTATCAAAAAGAAACCTGTTTCTATTCAGCCATAGCTCCCAGAGCAGGGACTAAATGCATCTTCTCCATGTACTCTTCCCTTTTGGAGTGAGGTTGGGCTTATCGAGCAATCTGGCAAGGGAAGCTGATTTAATTCTGAGAAGTAGCAAGGCATGGGTGCCTTATCTTGCACAAGGCACCTAGGGAAAAATGGCTCAATTTGAATTCCTTTTCTATGCAGGTTGCTCGAGTGTTTCACTTGTTCTCCATGGTCAACCATGAATGGACCTAAATTTGAGGGGTGCAACACTTTGCTAAACTTCATTAAAAGTATGCATTCCTGATCCCTCCATTGTTGAGTGCTCCGTTGGCCAAGGATACTGAGTGCCATTTATCACTCCATTGCCACATTACCTTTTTTGCACAAGTAGATCCATTTTGAAGGAAATCCACATAAATCCAAGATGGTATAGATGGCCGACCATTTGACAGTGTCAAATGCGTCTTAAAGGTCCAACTGTAGTGTACCTCTTCTGCATTAACTTTGCACCATTTTAAGGGTTCAGAGATGAGCATATATGAATCAAAGATACTCCTGTCTTGGACAAAGACTGTGTGTGCCTGCAGTATGATTTGCGGTTTCTGTTGCTGTATATGTCTAGTTAGAACCTGTGCAATGAGCTGTGGAAGGTGGTTTTGCATGGAGATAAGCCAGTAATTGATGGGAGCTACTGCATTAGGCTTTTGCTGTATTAAGTCAGTGCATTTGTGTTAAAAGAATGAAGTATCTTAGGACAAATAGTTCTGTCATGTCACTCAATATTGGTTAGAATAGATGGAGCCCATCAAATTAGTTTAACAATCTGATGTATGTGCACACAGGTGCTGTCGTGACCTTGTAATACTGACTAGAGCTCATCTATATTATTAGTCAATTTTTCTTGCAGATTTTTTGTGTGCGTTACTTAGGACATTTTGTACTCTCACTCAGGAATTTGTATGCTCTTTTCGATAAGGCTATTTATGTTTTCATGCAATACTGGCTTGCATGTTGATGTGTGAATTTCTTTTTTTAGATAGGCCTATATAATGTGATTATTATGCAATTTTTGGCTGCAGTAAGGCAGGCCTTACATTGACATCAGCATTGTGGATTTTGAACCCATACTCATTCCTTAATGCTTTCACTTACATTAATTCTCTGCTTCTCTCTGATGAAAAGTTTCAAGTTACTGAAGCCCTTTATATACCAGGTATAATTAGGAAGACAAGAACAGTTATGGAATGTCTTCATCGGTTTTGTAGGACATGCATTGACAAGTCAATGCGACTTGGGTATGCTACACAACAACAATGTGTTTTTCCTTGGTTCTTTAAAATAAAACCAGATTCAGGAAATGCTATAATTCATTCAGGAATAATGAATGCCCTGCATGCCGCACCCATTGTGCAAGTCGACGTTCTTTAAGGGATGATCCCAAGTATGATGCTCTTATTGCAGCCATATATCCAGATATTGACAAGTATGAAGAAGAGGTTAGTAATTCTGCCTTATTTGTCCTTATATTAGGTATTTATGCACTTTGTTTTTGTCAATTCTGTTTGCTTTTGCTAAGTACATGTAGTTGCCTCACTCTTGGTCAAAGTTCTGGCTGCAGGAACTTGCTTTCCATGAGGAAGAGATGTCTCGAAATAAAATGGTAGTATTGAAAAAGATTGATATAAGATTCTGGGCGTTATAACACCCCAAAATTGTACTCTTGCACCTTAAGCTTACCATTCTATGTTCACTGTAGCTACAAGCATCTATAGCTGAGATATTTCGACGTCAATCAGAAGCTCTTGGTAGGAGAAGACCAACAGCAAAAGCCACAGCTGCAGCTTTTATGAGAAGGTCACAGGGAAATTATAGGAACCACCAAGCCTATGGGAGAGGTGGTAGTGGTGGTCGTGGTTCTTTACTTGCAGCCTCTGATGATGATGATGAAGATGAAGAGCAAGAAGCAAATGGCAACGATGAAGGCAAAAGTTACTCATCTGCAGATGAACCATCTCCAGAGAGAAGGACAAAAAAGCGCAAAAGATGGGGTGCACCACGTTCTTCACCTGCCAGAGCAGCTGCAAGTACTGATGCTGGCAGTGAGGAGAATGTTGATTACGAAACCAACAGAGAACACATCGGAACCTCACCTCTGCAAGCAGGGAGCAGAGATATTCTTTCGTGGGGCAAGAATGGAGCACGCAGCCAAACTAGACATGGCAATATGAGTGGTTCCAGTGGTCGGGTGGTCAAGGGTGGGCGCATGACCAAATTGGTAGACTACCTCCGTATTTTAGATGAAAATGATGACGAGGTACAATATGGAATAATGCAGTGCTTGATTTTTTCTATTGGATGCTATGAGCTTTGCAAAGATAACCATATTTTTTTTCAGTTTGATGTTCATCTGACCCTAGTTCCTTTGGATAAAGAGATAATACCAAGTTTGCAGCGATCCTACCTTTGTTGCCGACCAACCTTGTCAATTCAACACCTCTCTGAAGTAAGTCATATCTCCGTCTCTCTTCTTAGGTGTCATGTTCACCAAAACTCTGCTACCACTACTCATGGGTCCTTGTGAATGTAGTATATTTCCCTTCAAACATCTCTACCTGTGGAAGAAGTTCAGATATATGCAACGACATCTCAAGTTGGATCATCAGCCATCGATCTCGCTAGCCTCATGGATACGGGTGATACCAACCCTGCATCAGGGATAAAGAAATTAGAAGGACAAGAGTCTCTAGCATCCCTGCACGCTTCCTTCGCTAGCAATCAAGGAGAACTGGTGAGCCATTCGAACTAAACACAGTTTGGCAAGTTTTTGCTACATAACCTTTCTTAGATAACCTTGCGCGTCCTTCCAGGTTTTGGTCTATCATCAGAAAGTGCCAAGCCAGAGAAGCACTCCATTGTCTAGTTAATTTTTTTTTTCCCTTCAAATTCCACACTCTGTATTCTTGATAACGTATATATAAAAGTAATAGAAGAAGATTTCAGAAAAAAGCTGCTGCAGTGACACCAAGCCATTGATGCGCCAATAAAAGCGGTAGGAGGGGGGGATGCATGTCTCAAAGGAAAGCTTACTTCAGAGCCTCATCAAAGATGGGTCGCTGAACAGCTTGGTGGCCCTTGTTTAGGGATGAGAATTGTACTGATTAGGGTTCGAGGTTCTCACTAGCATGTCTCATAAAACAATGTTGTACTTGCTTACCTGGAAATTCTTTATTTTATTATTACCGTTATTATAGTTTTAGTTGACTTATTTTAAGAATTTCTCAGTGCGTGTTTGCTGAAAACATTTGGGCAATTTGCTCAAAAATGCTACTTTTTCTTTTTGGTTGGTTTATCAGAAGTTCCCCCTGCTTTATGGTACCTTAAAAGGGGTAGCCATTTTAGCCGCCTAAAAAAGATGGGGCGATAAAAGTAAAGGATGGATCCCTTTTCATTTTGGAAAAAAAAAAGAGTGGTAATTCCTGTTGATATGTCCATAGTCGTATGAAAAAGTAAAATTCCCGATCAAATAAGCGGACCCCAAAATTTTTTAGGTCAGACAGGTTGGGGCTCATTTTCATTTAAAAGATATCGACACAATGCAACATGAAAGTGCGTTTAATAGTGAAAATCTTTACGAACTTAGCTGGTTTATATTGTTAATTAACATATAATTTTTAATAATTAATTAATCACTTCAAAATTAAATAAATTTAAAAAGTATAGTGGGTCAACCTGCATATGGCGTGTCATTGCTCTTGCTTAACTGAGTACATGATGCAGATTTGATAATCTCTAATTTCGTTATCTTTTGTCATTTTTTTTAGAACTTAGAGGAGCGAACTTATCTTTTGTCATTGAAATGCAAAATGTACATTCACAGTTTGCCGACCTGTTTCAAGTTCACACTCCTGGACGATTAGAACTGCATCTGAGCTATGCCTTTTTCAGTGAAAAGATTTGATCTAAAAATTGTTTGATATAAGATAATATTTGGTTAAAATCATTTTAAACCATGTTTTGTTAACTTGTTCTCCAGGAATTGAAACCCGAACTACTCCAGAACCAACTCAAGATAGCGTTAGCAAAACCTACCATGAAAAAATATGCAGCAAATATAAAGCACAAAAAGCAACTTCAGAACTCCAGAATTTAAGTTGTATAACCGACCAAACTCAGCAAATCTTGTCATATGCACAATCTCATGGTAAAAGGTAGAATTTACCAAATGTCATTCCATAAAAGGAGAAGAAAGGAAGATACAAGTTTAGCAACTCCAGACTTTTCATCTACAATATTCTACATGACATCATTATGTATGCTGTTTGACTATTACAAACAATATTGATCAGGTCAAAACTACATTACGTAGGAAATAAAAACCAACTTCCACAGGACCTAAGGCGAACTGTAGTAATGAATTACTATAACATTTTGGCTAGTTAATTGAACTTAACTACAATACAGGAAATGTCATCTTTGCTCTTCCTTGCAACAGCCTGCTCTGTCAGAGTCTTCGCAGCTGCTTGGGGATCCTTTATATCTTTGATGAAATCCACTGCCTCTTTGTTTGACATAACCTGCTCAGGAACACAAAAAAAAAAATTCTCAGACAACAAAGGAAACATTTCATGGTTTAATGTTAATCTAGGAGCGGATTGGTTCGGACCACGGAGAAGCAATTCTATTTTGCTCAGAATATATATTTATTTTCCATGTTGAATTTATTAAGAAAACAAGAACACATGAGTCTTGATCGCTAACGTATAAAGTAAAATGAAAAGATAAAATATCACAGGAAATACATAAGTGGCAGGAGTGTAATAAAATAAATGAATATATATTGGCTTTTGAAATAAGTGATCACCTAATCAAATCCAACCATAATAAAATTACTGTCAGACAATAGTACTATTCTCATGATAGATGACTTCACCTTCCATAATCCATCACTTGCTAGGATTAGTAAGTCTGTGTCATCATCGATACTTTCCTCAGCTATATGTGGCTCGGAGCTCAGGTGATCCTTCAAGCTGCGATCTCCAAATGCCCTTGCCACGGCCAGCTGCCCATCCACACGTGGTACATCTCCTGAAATAATAAAAATGCTGATCCTTCATTCGTTCTTAAGGTTTATAGGCAAATGATAAGAAAAAGTTATTTTGGGGCAGATTGACCTCTTATTCATTCACAAGCTGCACCTACAGAAAATTCAAAATATAAGGATGAGTAATGTTTGAATTTGTATCTAGAAATGCTCTCATGGGTATCAGCCGAGATCTTTATTGGTTTACTGGAGTAAAATCTCACTGCAGTTTCCCATTTAAATAGACTGGATAGAGACAATCCTTACATTTAGACTATGTTTGGTATGGGGGAACTGGAAGTTGGTTTCCAATTCGAACCTCATTTTAAGTAGAAGTTATAACTAAAAATGAAGATTTGAAAACCAACCTCCAATTCCTCCATACCAAATATGGTCTTAGTACCTTTCTAATCCTACTCAAATGTAAAATGGAACTTCCAATGCAAAGGTACTAGAAATCTTTTATAGCAATATATCTCCATGACTTACAGAGATTGATTATCGAATGCAACAGATACTATGGAGGCCTCTTGAATGGGGAATTTGTAATGACAGCATGATTTTCTGTGGCATTAATGATACTCATTCCATAGTCTCATAGTCTATCTTCAGGCTAACACAAATCAGCATGGGCAAATGTGGTCTCTATTACATAGATGAAGAAAGTACATTATGGTATCTTCCAAGACTATTTTTTGTCTTTTGGAGGCTGAGAAACTTTCCACGAGAAATATCAGCCTGTTGAACCTAAAGCAGCAGGACACATATTGTTGGAATGATTTCCAAAGAACTAAAAATGTGAGTTGGTCATGAAGTGGACTTGGTTTATATGGTATGAGTGGAACAATCAATTGTTTAGGAATATCAATAAAGCAACAATTTCCGTCACTAGAACATTGCTACATTTTCTAAATATGGAGAAAGAGCTGGCAAAATTGTGTTCGATTGGAGAGGCAAAGTTGCACTTTATCTTCCCCCTATACCCTGTATTTTCACTTCAAACCCCTACGAAATGGAAGATATCAAGACATCATGTTGTGTCTCAACTGTTTCAGATAAGCTACATGGATCTTAACATTCAGTTCCACCAAGGTGACATGCTGGCCATCAGACCACATCTTGTAGTTCAATCCTCAGGATTCTACCTTGCCTCAAACATTTGATGCATATACCACTGCTCGTTGAACATGCTCATGTTATCTTAATTGTCAAAGGTTTTTCATCAACAATAACGTGTATATGCATTTAATAATTGCTGATCATACAGTTCTCTTTTTTTTCTTTTAAAATTATTTTTCAAAAGGCCAGATGGAAAATCTCTCTTGATTTCCCTCTCTACACTAATTGCCAAGCTTCCACTGCATGAAGAATAAGTTTCTCATCCCATATATCTGACTTCTGATTCAAAAAAGTTATATTCTACTCATTGTGAGCTTTTCCCTACTGTTGTGCTTCATATATTAATATCAAGAATGCCTTTTGTATTCACTTAAGTTGTCCATTATTAATCGCAAACTTGTTTCTACCATCTCTCTGGAATTTCAAACTTAAAATCAAGAATCTCAGCATTTCCCTCTTCGGGCTGCTGGCATGCATGCTCCCACTAGTACAATTTTGGATGATTGTATCAGTCCAGGACAATCTATTTACTACTACTCTGTACATGGGAAGAAATGTTATCTGCCTCAGATTTGTTGTCAATCAACAGGTCTGAAGAAGAATAATTGTGTGTATAACATAATCCTTAATAGCCTGTCCAACAAAAGTATAAATTTCCAAACTAATTAGCAAACTTATTTCATTATTTTCCTTATAAGTTTGTTTCAAAGCGAGATATATGTGTAATCATCTAAATCCTAAACATCAAGAAACTAAGAATGCATTTTGTTTTGGATGCCACCTAATCTTGGTACTGCACCCGATAATAGCTAACAATTAATGGAGCCATGACTTGGGCTATAATGGACTCATTTCTAACTATGAATAATTCTTCCCAACCAAAACCTATTGAATGGAAAATTCACACTGTGGAACATGATTCAGTTACCAAAAGAGCAAATAAATAAAAGTTACATGCTTGAATGGTTGCTGTCCGTGCATCTAGAATATATAATATCAAAGCATAAAGAACTAGATGTCTTCAATTGGAAAATTAGGGAGTCCAGATTCGACTTTCTTTTTTGTGATGAAAATAGAAGTGATCTAAAGCAGCTCACTGCCCGATTCTGTTAGAGCAAGTTGTATACATTTACAATGGAAGTGTAACTGATACTACCAAACTGATAGCTGCTGTATCGGTTGCAGAAACTGGTACAGCAGCTGATAGAACTATGACCAAGTGATGAGCCCCACTTGCAAGTCCAAATTTGATGTTGATCTACCATCTTAATACACAAGCAAATAAGTTGATGTAAATTGCAAAACAAGTTGATCATAGACCAAAGTGAATCATGGATGGTTGTATAAAACAAATCAACCAAAACATGGATGATTGGGACCATCATCAAAAACATAAATTTACGTCAATGCTAATGTTGCAGGCACACTTTCTATGATCAGTTGGCAAGAAAATAGACTAACTTTTTTATACTCTATAAAGAAAGAAATTTCAGTTAAATTCCTATACCCCAAGGTAGGAAGCTAATCATTTTTCACGATTCAGGAATCCCAACTAAGCTCAATTGCAGTCACTGAACTCATTTAGTTAGAAGAGCAAAATAAATGGGGAAAAAACAAAATATTTTCATAATAAAAGCATAGTGACAATCAAACTGAAGGACGCATAGATCTCAGTTGACTTTTTCCCTACACCATAATCACACAAACAAAGACATTCCAGCTGATGCAAACAGTTTACATTCTATTAGCTTGAGAAATGATTTTATGTTTGGCACCATAATTTGTCATCATACTTTCTTTTGCATTTGATTAAGCTTCATTCATTAACATAAATTTATAGGTCCAGAAAACCTGAAGACAAATGAAGGATAAATTGATGTATCTTACATGAAATTGATTGACTTTGATGGTAAACACAGTGCCCTCTGTTCTTCAAGTATTATGCCTATAGTGACTTCGATCATAATAATATGAACAAAAAATTTACCTACTATGTTGGAATTTTTTTAGTATGATCCAATTTGAACCACTTAAAAAGCAAAACGAAATTCATAGGCCTACCAGGAAAGTTTGATACAAAACCACCCTTTTCCTCAATCATTTCGCGTTCCATGTTGGGTTCATGATCCACGGAAAGTTGTAAAGCTTCACCATTCTTGGAAAGTACTGCTCGTGAATCTCCAATGTTAGCAACCACAAGCCTCGAACCATTTATTAATATAGCAGTAACAGCAGTAGAACCTCCTTTTCCCAATTCAGCTGATTGTTCTAATATTTTGCAATCTGTGGTTTCATAAGCTTTCTTTATTGCAGAATCTATATCGCTCCAAAATTCTGGCTGTATGGAACATAAGCTTTAGTGAAAGTATTTATCCCTGCAATTCCTACTTGCATTCTAGCAGTTCGTTGACTTAACTGGCATGTGCACGAAATGTTCAAATGTCTACATACAATATTCACAATGAAGCTGAATAAATAACAAGTGATCTCACCTCTTTTAGTATGTTGTCAAATAGATGAGATCGCAGATAATCAGCAACACCGTGCCCCAAGTGGCCATCAAAAATTGCAAACAAGCCCAATCCATATTCTTCGACTTTCTTAAATTCTGCCACTAGGTAGTCCTCCATCGGATGGCTTGATTTCCCTTCTACCAAGTGGTAGCCATGCTTGATACTCCTGCCAGAGACCTTGAACTTGCCCTTTCCCGTGTCGGATGATGAGCCAAATCCTGCTTTAGCCTGAAAATAACAAAATTTCTCACTCGTCGTAGACTACCTTATGAACTAGTCATTTAGCGTGTCAAAATGATCTACTGTCATTAAAGGCATATTTGGTTGGACCTGCAAATTGGGTCGCTCGAAACATTACGATGCAAATAGCACAGATTTAATGAAGAAAGTGGTCCATTAGCCATCTAATAGTTGCGTCTAGCTTTGCAGCATCTCCAGACAAATAAACCTCTAGCGTTTTCGTAGATCGTCATCACAAAAGAAGTTCTCCTACTAGAAAAGCCCTAATCTACAGCGGGGCAACTTTTTGAGATCACAAGACGTTGAGCTTTTCGCTCAAAAGAAAAAGACTCTACAGCAGACACAACTTCAGAACCATCATAACAGTCTAAACGAAACAACAAAACAGAAGACAAGCACACAGGGCCAATCTGCCGAGAAAGGTCACCCTCTCTCAACGTTATCCATGAGATTGACGAGAAACTACGAGGGCTCGACTTAAAATTCTGAGACCGCTGTATTCCAACCAACATTAATAACGAAAGAAAGCCGAAGGAGGAAAAGAGACCAACAAGATAAAATCAGAAACAAAAGCTGATGGCACGCTGTCGGATGAGGCCAAGAACATGCAGCAGCCAAAACAACAACCAGAGGCATCCCGCCAGAATCAAATGCCGATGAAGAACTCACCTTTATCCTGTTCAAGATCTCCTTCCCACCCGTCATCCTTGAGAAGCAGGACTAAACGAAGGAGGAGGAGAAGTGATGGCTCAATAATGGAAAGGAGGTCGATCGATATCGATAGGTAGATAAATGAGTGGGAAAGAGGGATCGAAGGATGCCCTGCCTCCCCTCCCCTTTCTTCTCCGAACACGAGAGACGGACGAGGGAGGTCGTTGCGGTGCGCTGCGCTGCGTGGGCGGTGGCCGCAATCGCTGAACGCAGATGTCAAAAAACCTGCGCCCATCACGCTCCTCCCATTCCCCACCAAAGTCGGGCTCGGGTTGCCTGTCGCGACCCGGACACCGTGCGGGCCTTTTCCGTCCGCTAATTTGAACTCCTTTCGACGGGACCTCGCAGGGGCCCGGATTCGCTGTCTCCATCGACGTACCAACCGCCGGATACGCTGTTCCGGCTGCCATCGCCCACGTCGCTCTTTCTCAAAGTTTTCTTTTAATATTTTAGCTGCCGCTTCTATTTATTTTTAAAGGTGGAAGGTCTCGTCCTCAGTCGACTCAGGATAAATGATAAATTCAAAACCGTTATAATGCATAAAGAGGTTTGGAGTATACTAAATCCAACCCTTATTTATTTGATTAGGTAAGTTGATAGACTACTTTTATTTGATTAGGATCTAAATTGATTGGGTAAAATAGTAAGGGATGGGTGAAGATAAATATAAGAAAAAAATTATTTGGTAAATTTACTATAGTCATTAGATGTGTACTTGAAATGAATAATTATAAGATTCAAATAAATATATATGAATTACTATTAAATCGACTCAGGACTCGATAAAAGAATATTAAAGGTTAAGTCAATGCGGTAATGAGGGGCAACATCGTCAATTTTAAATTCAGATTAAAGAGAATTTGAGAGCACTAGGTTAATTTAGTCATTAGGTGGAAAAGACAAGGGCAGGGAAGTCATTTAGCCTCCCCGCACATGCGTGGATTGCATGCGACTCCATCCGCCCTCGCACAATTTCAAAAAGGGGTTGTGATTTCGGAATTAGGGTTACGGAAATCCGAACCCCCAATCCCCAAATCCTCTGTTGGAAGAGAATAGAAATGTTGGAAGAGAATAGAAGAAGCACTAGAAAATAAAGAATGAGAGGAAGAACAAATTCGTGTAGGAAGGCCTATTGCTATCCCTCACATCTGTTGTATTAAAAAGAGCAAACTACAATAGCAGAATTAGAAAAACAAAGGAGAAGTTTTGGAAACATTTCCATCTTCTCCTTATAATTTAGAATTAGAAAATGTAAATAAAACATGCAAAGATTAAATCAAAAATACTTATTTCCTAAACAAACTTATTTCCTAACATTTTCCCCCTTAAGCTTGTTCTTTCTCAACTCGCATAGCAGCTACCTCTTTTTCCATTATTTTAGTTAATGTATCAACTTTCTTAGCCAGCATCTCAATTGCATCATCCTTGTCTTTTAGGCTTTAGTCCTTCTCGTGGCATGCTTTCCTCAGTGTAATTACCTCCTTCTGCAACATGTCATACAATAATCCAGAGACAGTACCATCTGAATCAACATTAGAAAAATCACCCATTTTCTCATCCGGATTTTCCTTCCAACTATTATGTGAGGGATTATCTTCAGTTGCTTCAGAAGACCTATTTAGTGACAAGCCTGCTCCATTTATAAGAACTTTGCTACAGTCAAAAGATCTAGTGCCACCATCAAATGACTTTGATACCCCTTTGGCATGTTTCAGCACTGTACTACTGGAAATAGAAGATCTTATCTGAAAAGATGGTCTCTTAGACAGGAAGCCATTAACACTCTTGGGAGTATTTTCAGTTCCATCAAAGGATTGACGACGTGATGAACCATTACTCGCACTCTTTCCCTCTATGATAGGGCGGCTAGTACCACTTCCTGTCATTCTCAATCCCTCTTCTAAGACTTGGGGCCGCAACTGAAACTTCTCTTCCAGCGATCTCATGCTGGAGTTCAGAAACTTGGTCTTGTCACCCAGAAGTCCTTTGCAAACGTCGATGGCCGCAGTCTCCCATCTGAGCTGCTTCGCATCTTCCATCGCAACGTTCGCATCTTCCAGCGATCTCACACGATCCATCGTCTGCACAAGATCCGAATCCCGCTCGAGAGCCACGGACATCTTCTCCCGAGGGACAATTTCCATCTGCGCCTCCGTCCTGCAAGTTAAAATATTTGGCAAGAGGAACTCGTATTCGGCTCCCCTCCACACCAAGGTTCTCTTGGCTGAAGTTTTGCAGAGGAACTCGAGAGGACCTCCCCCTGCAGCAGCATCTTTCGTCTCCCCGGCCTTCTCCGCCATCAACGCCGCTGCCTCCTGCGTCCGACCCGTGATTGCACCAACCGACGATTTGGTGCCCTCCTTGATGCTCTTCAGAACGCCAATGCCATCATTGTCACCGCCGCTGCCCTGTTGCTGGCGGAGGTTCTCCTTGGATTTCCGCTCGCTGCGAATGGTGGCCAGCATATCAGCAGGCTTTCTCGCCGCTGCCACTTCCCGCACCTCGCGCAGCTTTTCTTCCTTATTTGGTTTCTGGAAGCGGAACTTTAATGCGACTGCTTTCTCCCATTCGAGCAGTTTCTCCACCGTCCCCTGCATCACCATGGATTGGGAGACAGCGAACTCGGATTTCTTCTTCGCTATATCTCCAGTTTCGATCTTGGCCTCGCGAGTCTTCGATGTCGGCAGCAACCTCCTCGCAACCTTTCATCTCTTGCTTTTGGAATTCGAACACAGCGACTGTATCCTCCACATCGAGCAGAAGAGCACCTGCAGCTTCGGGACAACCACCGTCCGCGACGTGCTCTTTGTCCGCACTTTCTCCGGCCATCGCCAACGCCTTGACCACTATCTGGAGAGGGACTCCCACCGTGTTTCGTCCGATGTCCTCCGCAAGGTTCCCATCGACGAGGTCTCCAACTTCACTACGCTCGCACATGAGCGTGAACTCTTCGTCCTCGCCGAACCCCTTTGCGGTCATCCTGCTCGTGATCACAGCGATGTCGCGAAAGCCTTCCTGCACGGACCCCTTCGACCTTGCTCCTGTCGTGTCCTGCGCCTCCCGAAGCATTGCTGCAACCTCCATTGGAGAGAGTTCCTGCAAGACAAGTTCTTCAAAAAAATTATCTTCGTCTTCTTCAATTTCTGTTTCTTCCACAAGCAGAACTTGATGAAGCTCTTCCTTTTCACTGGTTTCAGCTAGGTACACCCTCTCCTCCTTCTCACACTCAGAGGCATAATGTCCATAGCGACGACACTTGAAGCATCTGATGTGAGATTTATCTTTCCTCTTCTCACGCTGTGGAGATGAATCGTCCCAATCTCCATCGCTGCGGCCATGTGAACGTCCACCATTGGTGTTGCCACCGTACCTTCCTCTCCCTTGAGCAAAATCTCTTGCTCTTCCTTGGCCTCTACCACGCCAATTGCTTGGAGGATCCCTGTGGTGTCTTGTCTCTGCTTCTACATGAGACCAATACAGCTGGTTCTCCTCCTCTTGCAAGGAAGGTGTAATTCTTTCTTCGAAGGTCTTCAAGGCACCTACAACATAATCAACATTCATGGTGCTCAATTCATCAAATTGTTCTAAGTTACATACAATAGGATAGAACTTAGGAGGAATAGATCGCAGCAACTTCTCTACCACTAATTGTTCCTTCATCTCCATGCTAAGGTTCCTCATCCCAGTCACCACCGAAGAGAACCAACTAACATAATCGTCTATTGACTCAGAGTTCTTCATCTGCAGCTTCTCGAAATCACCACGCAAGCGACTAGCTTTTGCGTTTCTGAACTTTTCATCACCTATGTGGAGATTTTTTAACGTATCCCACGTTTCTTTTGCTGTCTTCTTGTCAGCAACTAGCGCCAATACTTCATCACTCAAGGATTGATGAATTATTGATCGTGTTAACTTGTCCCTTCTTCAATCTACAAGGATCGCACCTCCTTACGGCTCGATCGCCTCCCACGCTCCTTGCGCATCAAGGAACGACTCCATACGAACAGCCCACATCGTGTAATTGCCTCCCTTGATCAGCAACAGACCTGCTTGATGACTCCCTCCTACCGTTGAGGAGGTTCTGAGCATCGCATCTCCAGACGTGCAAATCAATGGCTTCTTCCAAGCTGACGGCGTCTCCATTGACATCTTCTAAGGTATCACCCGAGCGCACCTTGCTCTGATACCGAATGTTGGAAGAGAATCGAAGAAGCACCAGAAAACAGAGAATGAGAGGAAGAACAAATTCGTGTAGGGAGGCCTATTGCTATCCCTCACATCTGTTGTATTAAAAAGAGCAAACTACAATAGCAGAATTGGAAAAATAAAGGATAAGTTTTGGAAATATTTCCATCTTCTCCTTATAATTCAGAATTGAAAAATGTAAATAAAACATGCAAAGATTAAATCAAAAATACTTATTTCCTAAACAAGCTTATTTTCTAACATCCTCCACCATGTGACCACCATTGGCATCACCGGCGACCCAATCGCCACCTTAGGTGATCGACCTTCCTTGGGAATAGATTAATTGAAGCGAAGACTCACTACCGGTGATCCAGCAGCAGCTGCGTTGCCGGGGAGATAAGGAGAAGCCGACGAAGCTCCAACTAAGTTAGATTTCATCTCTAGGTTGGTCCCTTTTCCTTCTTGAGAAATTTAAATATTTAATTAGGGATTTAAGAGCAGAGTGTCGCGGCAGCCTTTGCGTTGGGCTGCGGAAGCACGCGGAGTGGCTGCCTGCGCGGCGTAGGCGGAGGGCTCGCCGTCGCCTACTAGCCTGGGTCTTGCCGGAGGCAAGAAGAGGAAGAACAGATGGATCTTTTGACGAAGGGAGATGTCATTACTCAAAGAGGAAAGAAGCCAGCAAACCCAGTCCGCTGTGAAGACAAGGAGGCGGCTGGGCGCACTTACAAGGAGTTCTCACTATCTCTTGTTATTTGCAGAAGGAAAGGGAAAAGCAATCCGATACCTATTCTACCCGCTCGGTGGAGGCATATATATCCTCCAGCGAGCGGTATTTCTGGAGGTGCCTTCATTGAGGTGTGGAGGAGAATTGGTCTCCTTCGGAAGAAGCGGGCGGAGGTTGCGTAGGTGCTGACGGTTCTCCCCGACCTGAGTTGGACGGCGTCCTCGTCGCCTCTTGCTCCAGATAGTCGTGGATGATGTTCCCGTACTGCCAGAGGGTTGCGTCTTTCTCCCAGCTGTCCTCCTCTGCCGGTGCATTCTTCCATTGCACAAAATATTCTACCTGGCCAGCCGGTCGCGTGGTTCTCTTGTCGAGGATCTTCTCCGCCTGCCGAGTGAGTTCCTTCGTGATCGTAGGGGGCGCGTGTTCCGGCTGAGTTCTTGTTGGATCCGGGTCTCGGTAGAAAGGTTTTAGCACGCTGACGTGGAATGTCCGGTGGATCCGAAGCCGAGATGGTAGCTCCAACCTATACGCCGCGTTTCCGACCCTTTTGGTGACACGAAAGGGTCCATCGAATTTCTACATTAGACCTTTGTGCGTGCGGGTTCCCCGCACTTTCTTCCACATCTGAGGTGTTAGCTTCAGCAGCACCTCGTCACCAACTTGGAATTCTCGGGGTCGTCGATGTTGGTCAACGTACTTTTTCATGCGCCGGCTTGCCCGCTCTAAACCTTCCTTCGCTTCCTCCCATTGTTCGTGTCAATCCCGCAAGAAACGAGATGCAGCCAGGCAGCGATCCTCCAAGGACGTGCGAGTTAGTTCGAGGGGGCTGATCGGGATTTGTCCGAACACAACCTCGAATGGGGACTTTGTAGTTGCCGAGCTTTTGTGGAGGTTGTAGCAATACTGGGCAGTCCCCAATAACTCGACCCAATTTCCTTGACTGGCCGTGGCGAAATGTCTCAAGTATTCTTCAAGGAGAGCGTTGATCCTCTCCGTTACCCGTCGGTTTGAGGATGGTTGGCCGTGGAAAAATTCAGTTTTATCCCCAACCGTCCAAATAGCTCCGTCCAGAATCGGCCGGTAAAACGACCATCACGATCGCTGACGATATCTTCAGGGAGTCTGAAGTACTCCACGATGTTGCAGAAGAATAAGCGGGCCGACTCCTACACTGTTGCTTGTTCGGTGGTGGGGATGAAGATTGCAATCTTGCTGAATCGGTCGACGACCACCAGTACCGCTGAGAATCCATCGACCTTTGGGATTGACTTCACGAAGTCCATGGACACCGAGGCCCAGAGTCTTGTCGGGGCCGGCAAGGGCAGTAGAAGGCCAGGGGTCTTGCCCCTCTCTACCTTATCCTTTTGGCAAGTGTGACAGGTCCGCACGTGCAATTCTACTTCTTCCTCCATCTTCGGTCAGTAGTAGGACTGGCTGAGGAGGGCCATCGTACGTTCGATGCCGGGATGACCCGCCCAGGTGGTGTCGTGGCATTCGGCTATTAGCATCTTTCAGAGGTTTGGAGAATGGGGGACGTAGGTTCGCCCGCCTCGTATTTGGATGAGCCCTGAGGCATCTTTCTAGTTGTTGTACTGCGCGCTGCGGCTTGTTTGCCAGTTGCTGTCCTGCGCGCTGCGGCCTGTTTGCCGTTTGCCTTGGTCTTGCTGGTTCGCGAGCCTCGGTTACTCTGTTCTGGCATGGGACTTTGGCGATTTTTTGGGGCCTTCGCCTTATTTTTAGCATGGGGGTGTAACACAGTGCCTCCATTCATTGCTTGATTCTATTCAGAGCATTGTGCCGCGAAGCTACGGAAAGAGACAAAGTAAAAAATTAATTTAATTGATCGAGGGATTTGCTTGAGGCAAAGATGGGGTAGGTCGAGATCGACAATTCAGCGTGATTCTCACCAAGAATTCGAGGAACAATGGACGGTTGCAATGAGAGTTGTGAATAACAAACAGATGCCAGACGTAGTAGATGCCGGGATGGGACTGGATGAGTCGGAGGCGGCGAGCGAGTTTGCATATCGGACCTCGCCTTAGCTTGTTTGGAGGAGGGGGCACTGGTGCAGGACAGCCAGAGTCATGGCAGTAGAGTGACGAGTGGATTTAGAAGGCGCTAACGAGAACGACGTCGATGATAACCCTTGCTCAAACCCTCGAAAGGGTTCAATTCGAACCCTCACCGACTCCGAGCCACCGAGGGCTTGAGGGTTGAGACCTAAGACTGTCGCACTTGGGTCAGGTTTGGCTCACTTGTGCTCAGGACTCGAATTAGACTTGGGTTTTCTTGTGCTTGAGTTTGGGTAGTTCGTGCCACCTATGCTGGCCCAACACAAGCCCTTGCCAAGCACAGCACGAGCTTGTGCTGTGCCACGGAGGTGCATCCCACATAGGCACGCATAGTGAGTAGGCCATGCCAAGCATGACCTCATGGGTGGGCCGACTTGGTTTGCATGTCTAAATGTCTAAATAGAGGTAAGGTTTTCAAAACTGTGAAGTAGTTTCTTAAAGTTCAAATGCAAAGCCCTTGTTTTTGTTATTTTACAAAAGTTTGAGGGGTTTTCTCGAAAACAGACGAGGTTTTAAACAACACTACGACTTACGCCACGACCTATTCTAGACGTCACGTTTATATACTCTCGTACCCTGTGTCGTGACTTAGGTGGCTGCTCTGCTTCCTATTTGCCAGAGAGCGCAGGGTGTGTTCGACCGCACACCGGCGGCGATGATGTTTGGCCGTCTCCATCATCTCCGCTTCCTCAGATGCACCTCCGCCCTCCAAATTGCTCCTCGTCCTCTTGCGCCCCTCTCCGCTCCCTCTGGTCCCTTCTCCGTTGTGCCCACAGCCGCCGTCCTGAAACCCTTTGCCGCCCTCCTCCGCCTCCCGTCACTTCGCCCGATGAGGACGCAAAACCCGATCGGAAGAGCCGACTTCTGCACGATTCTGGCGCCTGGAGAGGCTTCCTCGGCCAGTTCATACCTCTCGGTTCGCATTCGGTGCCTCAAGCGTGACGCTGTCAGTGGGCAATCCTTTTGGCTCGAATAGATTTATGTTTGAAAATTCGGATGTGAACTTTGAAATGAACGTGATTATACGTTTTTTACTCGTTATAATTAGAGAAGGGTTTTCACGAGGATTACATTAAGGAAAACAGAAACTTTTTCTCATTTTTTGGTTCTTGATGAAATATCAGCATGGAAGATCGAACTTGAACTATGAGCTTCGTTATGACGAATCATAACGTTTTTGGTTCTTTACTAAGGAGGATTACTTAAGGATCCTTAGCCGAAAGGGAAACCTTTTTATCTTTGGAAGATAGGAGAATTCCACAGCTGAAACTTCTCTTAGAAAATTATCTTTGCGCAATCCTGTATCCGTTTCTATAAAATGCTATTTTGCAGTACGTTCCAGCTAGTCTTTTGCATGTTTGAATTTAAATCCAAAGAATTCATTCTGATATGATGCATCTGGATTTTTTTGCTCGATATTTGGATGAAAAAACTGAAAAAGTATCATGTTATAGGATATGCTTTCAGATGCTCTACTGTGCTTTGGCGCCAATTCTGCGAGCATGGATGAATTAAGTGAGTCTCATGATGCTGATCAGGTGAGATCTCTTTATATATACGTTGGATTCTTTGACTTTGTTTGCTATCCACTTTGTGCCTTGTTGAACATTTCAATTTAAGAAGACAGGAATCTTGAACACCAAAACCTTGACGGCAGTGGTTATTTGGATAAGCTCAAACTAAAGGGAAATCTAATTGAAAATCCGTATGTTGCTTCTATCATGATGACTACAGTACCTAGTTTTTGCTTGCTAACAATGGTCGTATAATTATGGTGATGTATTGAGATTATGAATTTTGGTTCAGTACCATGATTGCATCAATGAAAGATACCACTTCATCAACAATAAAGTAAATCAGTTATGAAAGAACTGAAAGAGGGAATGAGATTGATGTGTTAGTTTAAATTGAGAGGATAGTCTGATTTGCTGTAGAGTTTGGTAACACTAAAATTTTACAGGACTTGGAAGAATGTGCAGAAGTATATGTGACAAGCTGGAAAATAACAGCTGCAGATGATTTGAAAAATCCAAAAAACAGATAAATGGGTAGCACAAAATTTTCATGCAAAATTGGAGATTTTAACTTGTATAGAGAGAAACCCTTGATTCTGAAACAAAAAAATAAAGAAAAAGAGAACACTGAACAATTTAAATATACTGTCCTTAGTTCTATGGAACAAGTAGACTTGCAGCTGAAAAGATAAATCATTATTTTACTTACGAAGCTGGTTGCAAGTTGGAACTTGCTAGTTATATATTTGCTAAATGGTATATCTGATGTTTATTGAATATACACTCATCTTGAGTTGTATACCCTAGTATTTTTTAGATCACAAGGCCATCATGTTAAATATCCACGAGTATTGAACCCATGACCTCCCATATAAAGCTCAAATTCTCTAACCAGAGGGGCGTACATTTTGTGTACCATACTAGAATATTATTGTATCCTATTTTTTCAAAAAATTTCACATGGTCTAGTGTTATTATGTAATGGCATCGGTATGCACCCATTTAGACATACCAATATGTTTGAATTAGACCTTACTGTGAAAACATATTTACTATTATGGCCTCATTAATTTTGTTTCCATCTACCATTCTATGTGCAGGTTTGGATAACATGCATATTTGCAGAGTGCCAAGATGTGGATACATGCATCTCCCATTCTGTCACATCAGTTGGTCTGCAATATGTGCCAAAGTATGAAGTCTCAGCAGGTGAAGATTGTAACTGGGTAAAAGAAGTACAGGTTAGTCCCACTTAGTTACTTAATACCCATTCGACAAATTATTTAGTCTTCCATCTATTTTTGTCATTTAAGATGTCCCATCAAGTTAATACTATTTCTTAATTTACTTTTGAGGGCTGTTAGTGTTAAAGTATCAGTAGGAGAAATCATTTTCCTGCCTTTTTTTCCTTTATCACCTAATTGTTAATTAAATATTGTCTTGGCCAAGCTATTTTTGCCCCAGAACTATAAAAGGAATCATTTTGGTGGACCATAAAATTATTAGTGCACTGAAAATACTTGATTACTTCAAATGCTATCCATGGTAGGAGTCATGGGGTCTTATAATGAGTCTCTAATATTAGTAAATACAATGGAATAGTATTAAAGTTTTAGTCCTGTCAAAGTGAAGGATTATTCAATTATATTAGTATGACGAGTTCTCTTTACGAGCCTACGTAACAAGCTTGAGAGAAAAGTGGGTTCTCTTTAGGCCACATTTATCCCTATAAAAGTGAGGATCATTGTCATATCATCTACGGACTCCCAACTTGTACTTGTTTGTCCTTGATATTTTTTTTGAAAGGGAAAAACTTGTGTTCATTTCACTTGTCCTTGATTATTTGACTAGGTTGTATTTGCATGGCTCCACAAACTTTATCAGCCCATCATCTGGACTGCATAAGAATGGTAAGAAGGCACTAGAGGAACATGCTACTGCTTACGTCATTTTCATAGACCAAAACCCTTACTGAATTCATTTTGGTAAACATCTTCATTCCTACTTCTAAGCACCATTTTTAACATAATGATATTGTAGAGAAATATTTTTATGAACTTTATTAAAAGACACTTCCTATCACGATCCCATAAATTTTTAAAAATTAGATTAAATATTTTTGATATGCATGCTTCATTATCCTAACCTCTGATTTGCCAAAGAAATGGTTCTTCATATTTTTGTTCCTAGCAATATTTATTCTCAAGATGCCTTTAATAATTTAGCTAAGCAACTATTATGGTAGTTCCATCATTGCCAATCATATTTATTTCACATTATCTTATGCTCTATTTTCTTGTTTGAGTAAAACTTAAATCTCAATGCAGGAAACTTTTCAACCAATTGAGGTTGCTGAGGGTCTTTGGATAGTTCCTAAATGGAGAGAACCACCAGTATGATTAGACTTGTACCATCTCTTAAATCACTGTTCGAGATAATTTCTCATATTGATGATTGTAGAAAACTTTGAGAAGAGAATAGACCATTTTACTATATTATCATAGGTCTGCTTACATGTACTATTGATAGTGAAATTAAAACCTAGGGTTACAACCATAGAGAAATCTAAGCCACACATCATATAAAGATTATAAACCACAAATTAAATATAATTATTCTAACGTTCCCCCTTAAGCTGGTGCATATATATCATATATACCAAGTTTGTTACAAATGTCTGCTAGCTTTTGTCTTTGTAAGAATTTAGTAAAGATACTTGCTAAGTTGTTTTGATAATGTTTGATACAATCTTCTTCCTAAACACTATATTTGATATTAAGTATAAAACCAACAAGTTATCACAGCTTAGCTCCATAGAATAATTTCACAAAATTTTAATTCTTGAAATAGTTGCTTTAACTAGAGGAGTTCACATGTTGTAAATGCCATAGCTCTATATTTAGGCTCTGTACTTGACTTGGCTACTACACTTTGTTTTTTACTTTTCCATGAAAATAAATTTCTTCCAATGAACACACAATATCCTGAAGTTGATCTTCTATCACATGGTGATCCTGCCTAATCTGCATCCGTGTAACCCGCAATATTCGTCTTGCCTCTGTCATTGCATATTATTCTTGTCCCTGGTAACTTTTTAATGTATCTAAGAATTCTCATAGCTGCATTCCAAGGACTAACACGAGGAGAATTACCACACTAACTAGGAATGATATATTTGGTATAGTTACAGTAAGGTAATTTAGCTTTCTAACTAATCTTCGATATATATTAGGATCTGAGTAAAGTTCCCCTTAATATGGTATAAGTTTTTCACTTGGATACATTGGGGTATCAAGCGGCTTGCAATTCACCAATCCTGCATTATGTAGTAGATCTAGAGCATATTTTCTTTGAGATATAATGGTCTCTATCATAGCTTACCCAAGTCTTTTTTTGTTTGAGACAAATATTGCTTTAAATCTTTGATACCTTCTTGATCATTCCCTATGATTATTATATCATCCACATACACAGCAAGATATATGAGCTTTTTGTTTAAAGAGGACTTAGAAAACGCTAATGATCAGCTTCACATCTTTCCATTCTAAATAGGTTCAGAACTTGATTGAATCTTGCAAATCATGCTCTAGGTGATTGCTTCAACCCATATAGAGATTTTTTCAGTTTGCATTAAGACTAGATTCCCCCTCGAGTAACAAACTCATGAGGTTGCTCCATATAGATCTCCTCATCTAAGTTCTCATGTAAGAAGACATTTTTGATATCTAGTTGAGATAATGACCAATTTTTCGTAGTTGCCATTGATAAAAAGAATTGTATTGAAGCAATTTTGGCTACTAGAGAGAAGGTATCACTATTATCTAGCCCATATATTTGAGTATATTCATTTGTTATAAGCTTGGCTGACAATCTATCAACCTCCACATTAGGTCCAGTTTTGATGGTGAATATCTATCCACAACCCACAATGGATTTTCTAAGAGGAGGAGTAAGTGTCCATGTCTGATTTGATTTCAAAGCACTCATTTCCTCAATCGTTGTCTGTCGCCATCTTGGATGAGATAGAGCTTCCTAGGAATTCTTAGGAATTGCAATAGAAGATAAGATGGATACAAAAGAAAAACGTATTAGAGATAAACGATGATAACTCATAAAATTATATATTGGATGTGGACCTTTTACCTTTACGAATTGCAATGGGTAAGCTAGCTGGGTCTGAAATTTGAGGAGCTTGAACAGGATCTTGTACAAGTAGAGAAGCTAGAACTAGTCATGCTTATTGGGTCATACTGCCCACATGCGGCACGAGCTTGGCCCATTGCGAGCCATGCTAGGCACGGTCCATGCATGGTCGTGTCGTGTAGAGCATGGCAACCACTTGCCTATTGTGTTGTACTTTTTTTCTTGAGGTACTTTTTTTTCTTCAAAACCCTTCATCTTTATTAAAATTACCTCACTAATCTTAACTTTATAATTTTGTAAAGGGTATTATTATTTTATTTAAAATTCCTCTAAATAGTCATTATTCTTTATTTATTCAAATATCCTACGGATTCTTCTTCTAAAGCTCTTAGCTCTTTTCTATAGTTCTACTTCTACTATTCTAGTACATTTTAGTGATTTAATTATTCATATTAGGTAATTTTTATTCTGAAAGTTAGTTTTTTATTTTTTTAATTATCTAACTTATAATCTAGAACAAAGTAGACCTAATTCTTCTAATCTAAGTTGCTAGGCACGGTCCATGCATGGTTGTGTCGTGTAGAGCATGGCAACCACTTGCCTATTGTGTTGTACTTTTTTTCTTGAGGTACTTTTTTTTTCTTCAAAACCCTTCATCTTTATTAAAATTACCTCACTAATCTTAACTTTATAATTTTGTAAAGGGTATTATTATTTTATTTAAAATTCCTCTAAATAGTCATTATTCTTTATTTATTCAAATATCCTACGGATTCTTCTTCTAAAGCTTTTAGCTCTTTTCTATAGTTCTACTTCTACTATTCTAGTACATTTTAGTGATTTAATTATTCATATTAGTTATTTTTTTATTTTTTTAATTATCTAACTTATAATCTAGAACAAAGTAGACCTAATTCTTCTAATCTAAGTTGCTAGGCACTGTCCATGCATGGTCGTGTCGTGTAGAGCATGGCAACCACTTGCCTATTGTGTTGTACTTTTTTTCTTGTGGTATTTTTTTTTTCTTCAAAACCCTTCATCTTTATTAAAATTACCTCACTAATCTTAACTTTATAATTTTGTAAAGGGTATTATTATTTTATTTAAAATTCCTCTAAATAGTCATTATTCTTTATTTATTCAAATATCCTACGGATTCTTCTTCTAAAGCTCTTAGCTCTTTTCTATAGTTCTACTTCTACTATTCTAGTACATTTTAGTGATTTAATTATTCATATTAGGTAATTTTTATTTTGAAAGTTAGTTTTTTATTTTTTTAATTATCTAACTTATAATCTAGAACAAAGTAGACCTAATTCTTCTAATCTAAGTTGCTAGGCACGGTCCATGCATGGTCGTGTCGTGTAGAGCATGGCAACCACTTGCCTATTGTGTTGTACTTTTTTTTCTTGTGGTACTTTTTTTTTCTTCAAAACCCTTCATCTTTATTAAAATTACCTCACTAATCTTAACTTTATAATTTTGTAAAGGGTATTATTATTTTATTTAAAATTCCTCTAAATAGTCATTATTCTTTATTTATTCAAATATCCTACGGATTCTTCTTCTAAAGCTCTTAGCTCTTTTCTATAGTTCTACTTCACTAACTAGTACATTTTAGTGATTTAATTATTCATATTAGGTAATTTTTATTTTGAAAGTTAGTTTTTATTTTTTTAATTATCTAACTTATAATCTAGAACAAAGTAGACCTAATTCTTCTAATCTAAGTTGCATAGACAACCCAATTTTGATTTTGGACTATTTTGTTTTACAGATTTTAATCTTGGAGTAGAGATGTTATAATATGAGAGTTGATCGGGGTTATTGGATAGAGATTTTATAGATAATATTAATATATTTTTAAAAAAATTATGTAATGTAATAAAATTAAAAATAAATAAATAAATTAATTTTATTTAAAAAATTGTCCCTCGATGATTTCTTTTTTATTTTTTTTAATAAAAAACGGTGGGGTTTTTTTACTTAAAAAAAATAATGGTGCGAAAAACATAAATGGAGCATCAACTAAAAAAATAATGATACCTAGATGTGAGAACAAACATCAGCCAAAAACTTTAATGGAGCATTGGCATTAATCAAAAGGGTTCAGGCTGTATTAATAATATGTTGATGTTTCTTTTCAGCTATCCAATTTTGTTGATGAGTGTGAGGGCAGCTGGAATGATGTAAGATGCCATTAGATGCAAGAAAGGAGTTGAAGGAAGCTAAGAAGTATTCTTTAGCATTGTCACTTCGTAGGATGTGAATTGTTTTCCCAAATTATATCTTAATTTCATTATAGAAACTTTGAAAGATTTTGAATAATTTAGAACGATCCATCATTAAGAAAATCCATGTACACCTTGAAAAGTCATCATAAAAGTGATATAATACCTATAACCTAGGATAGATGATATACAACTTGGACAGATGCCAGAATGAATGATGTCAAAGGGCATTACAATTTGAACATTGTTTTTGATTAGATGGGAAACTCTAACATGCTTTCCTAGCCGACATGATTCACATTTCGGAGTTTATAGTTGAAAAAGATGAGGTACCATTTTTTTGAGTTTGTTGAGGTTTGTTTGTCCTAATCATCGATAAAGCAGTTTAGGAGTTTTTGTAGCAACATTGACTGCAACTGAGGGTGGCATAACTATTGAAGTCAGTTGCAAAAAATAAAGCCACTTGATTCAACTCCTGCTCCAATCATCTTCTCCATGCTTTGATCCTATATTGTAAAGGAATTAGGTTTGAAAAATGATAAAACAATTCTGGGTGTGAGCAAGTTTGCTAATTGAAATTAGATTAAACTTGTATTTAAGAACAAATAGGATAGATTCTAATGTTAAATTTGGAAGTAATGAAATTCTTCCAATTCCTTTTGCTTGAGCTTTTGATCCATCAGCAAGAGTGATTTAGAATTATGTTTTAGGAGGTGAGAGATTAAAGAATAAAGAGATACTACCAGGAGGTGATATGATCGAAAGCTCCTGAATCTACAATCCAGGAGCCAACAGGCAGAGAATGAGAGAAATAGATTATAGAATTACCATTCACAGTTGAGGAAGTGGAGATAGGAGAAGTGGCTTGTTGCAACCTTTACTTACAAATGCTCCTTGTATTCATTTATCAAAAATAACTTCAAGGATTTTACAGTTTCTACCTTATTCTTTATTATTGATGGGCATTATATCATGTTAGCAGTTCTATTTGGAAATTCATGCAAAGAGTAACATCAATCTTGAATATGACCTTCTCTTTTGAAATAGGTGCAGCATAAGTTTTCCTTAAAACTATGCAGCTTGACTGTTAATAGAGATTTTGTACCACGTCAACCTTTTTGAAGAAAGTCAATAAAAGGGGCGGAAATTTAGAAAAGAAAAACCAAAGTCAGCAAATGCTGCGTTGGAAAGAAAAACCTTTTTTTTTCTTCGATGATATGCGGCCGAACAGATTGTACAGCTACAGCGGAGGATAACGTTGCCAGCGTGATGATGAATAAGGAAGCGGCGACATATAGAGTTAGAGTTTTATCCGCTCTAATACCATGTAGTGAACTTTGAGAACAAAAGAGATCATGTTACTATATTATCATACGTCTGCTTACATATACTATTTATAGTGAAATTAAAACCTAGGGTTACAATCGAAATCTGAGCCACACATTATACAAAGACTATGGACCACATATTAAATATAATTATTCTAACAATGATGAAATATAGACATGTAGATCACATGCATTGCTTTTATTGCTGAAGAACCTTCAGATTGAATACTTAAATAGTTCTGGTATGATCTCTATAAACTTTCTCTCCTCATAGTCTAACGCTATAATCACTATGTGTGCTTTCATTTGCATTTGGCTCTTCTACTTGTTTCTTCGTTAAGTATCTTTCTATGGATAAGGTTTTCACACATTATAACAACTATGTGTGTTAAGAGCATGTTTGGTACGAGGTAATATTAGCTGGAATTATAACTAAAATTTGATTGAAATCACACATTCCAACCAATATTATCTCATATCAAACATGGCCTAAGATCAATCCCAATTTTAGATCATATCCATCAGTTTTCATGGTCATGACTTCAAGAAATTATTTCTCACAGTATTGAGGTATCCACAGAAAAGCTTTGGCACAAGGTCTCTTTACGTGCTGAGGGTAGACTGCATCCTGCTAAATTTTCTATTTTCAAAAAACATAAATAGATTGCATTTATCTTTTTATGGGTAATTGAATATGATAGTGTGTGTTATGTAAGGTTGTGAGACTAAACCATATGCTTTTTAATTATGACAAAATGGTGTACTTCACAACTCAAATAAAATTTTTTTGAACATTTTATTTGGTATATGGTATTCGACTGTTACAAGCAGTGAATGGTATAGTGGACCAATATACTACGATCTGAATCCACAAACACTTGTATATATTGAGCATCTTAATTTTGATTTTTCTATGTCAGAGTTTGCTCAGTTTTCCATTTTCACATTTTCTTCAGATAAAGAAGCTCAAATTTGATAGTTCTACACGAACTCATTATTAGGACATGCTTCATTGTAATTCATTTGAAATTTCATGAATATTACTTGAATGTAAGATGTCTTTTGACATCCAGGTTTTACAAGCAACAAACATAATCCTTGATCCAGGAATGGCTTTTGGGACAGGGGAGCACCCAACTACACAGTTGTGTTTGATGTTGTTAAACAAGTTACTACATGGTGGAGAACACTTTCTGGATTATGGCACTGGATCAGGAGTCCTAGGAATTGCTGCTTTGAAGGTTTGACTTGTCATAATGCCCATGTTTCTCAAAATAATTCTATTTATGCTTGGTGTCGGAATTTTCATAAATTTCATTATTCATACTTCTTGGCATTTAGTGTGTGGTAGAAGTTCATTTGTTTTCCCTTATACTGTATTATTATATATTGAGATAGTGATGCAACTCCAAGAGGGAGAAAGAAAACTTGTGGTAAGAAAATAATTTAATGCAATAATTTTGTCTAAAACAAACAATTCCTAACCTTTAAATAGGCTTTAACCTGAAATAAGATAAAAGCTTCCCGTTACAATAATTACTATGACCATTACTATAAGCCTCATTTTACTTAAGATAAGGATTGACTAAAACAACTCAAGATGTAATCTAATTAAATCTGCACATCCTCCCCATTTGAAGAAACTCATCCCTGAGTTTATTTAAATTCCACAAGAATCATTGTCAATAGGCTTCAGAGTTTAGATGAAACTTGGAAGTTGAGCTACAGTATAAATCTTATCTTTAGGGATTCATCCATAAATCAAATTGATCATCCTTACAACAAACAAGACAATGTTGTCATTAATCAATTCTTTCATTTTGAAAGTACAACATTTGCAGCCTATTTATGTACATATATTAAAATGCAAGGAAAGGGGCTCAAATGTTCCCAAGTAAGTTATCAAATACTCTATATTGGAAATTGGGTTAAACTGTAACTTGGAACCAATCCTCCAAATGTGAAATATATAGTAACTCAAGAAAGAAACCTCTCAATGAAGCTCTTAAGGAAACGCTTGGGATCCATTTTTATAATAACATGGTTTCTTTCATCATCATCTGACATAATATTCATTGCTTGTTGCAACTTCTATAGCTTATCATCAGTTGGATTTTCTTGAGTATACCTAATGAAATTCGATAATAGCATAGGATAACAAGAAGAAAAGGGCAATGTATTCAGGATAATTGATGGCTTCCTATGACAATTTGAGAGTTGGATCGTTAACTTTAAGATTTAAGGTAAATGATTAGATATTTACCAAACATTTTTCAAAGTGGTTCGACAAATAATTAAAAACCTTGGTCTTCCTGTATAACACAATGAGTTCCAGTAACTCCTTGTGTTATAAAGCTTCACTGGGGGGGGGGATTTCTAGAACAAAATGATATGCTAATGTGGGTTTTCATGGTTTAAGTGAAAAAATAAATACATTTTTCTTCACAAAGTTTTAGTGGTTAAGACATGTGTACTTTGAACCTCAGTTAGAAGGTCAAAGGATAACAAGTAGAAGCGGACAATATGGGGAGGAGGATAAAGGAGACTGTGATGGCAGAGAGGAGGAAGAAAACCCAATATATCAAACTAGACTGAAGATGCTGGGATTTTGGGAAAGTTGAAGAACAAGAGCCTAGCTACGTCCCAAAGTGTCAGCACGGCTGTGGGTTTTTACCTCAATATATAAATCTATGACTTTGTTCTATGCTTAGTTTCAAAAAGGTCAGTCAATGGATTATGTAGATGTATCCTTCACCGTTGGGAGAGGCTGATGTTGTGTTTTCTTAACCTCGCTCAAAGTGAGTGAACTAGATTCTCTTAAGGGCATGTTTAGTATGAGGTAATATTGAATGGAATGTGATTCCAACTAAATTCTAACTCTAATTTGAACTAAAATTTGTTTGGAATCACATTCCAACCAATATTACTCCATATGAAACATGCCCCAAAGGTATGCATCTAGTGGAAAATACCAGCTAGTTTGGTTGAACCTAGTGCTCAAACTTTGGAGATACATGATGATCTCTATAACGTGGCAATAGGCTTTTTATAAAGAATTAGGATGATACATGATGCTATCATTCCTAATTTGTAACCTAAGCTTGTCAATGAATCTCTTAAGAGTTAAACTTCAGATTTCTTTTTTCTTTTGGCTAAGAGTAACCGTTGAATTAAATATAGAAGAAGATAAAAGACTTTCCAATCTTACAATATCTTAGCATATTGGTTTTGATGCCTTTTTATTTTATATATAAAAGGACTTACTTGTAGTTCCTGCAATATATTAACCTATGTTTTGATGGTCTTTCATACCGAAACCACTAATAAAGTGAACTTCCATATAATAACATCATACAAGAATACATATTTCTTCTTGTGATCAATACATTGGCTATAGGTAGGTGATATGATGCTGTACTGCGTGGATGTTTTCTACATATAGTTCTTTAGTAGCAAATGAAGTATCTTGAACATGTAATGTTGTCGATCTGTTTGACATTTTCTAGATTTGCACCTTATTTTACATTGCTTTATCTACTAAATAAGCTAGCACAAAATGGAAGATTGTTGAGCTAATAGTTTGGCCTCGATTGAAATTTGTTTCATGTTAGATGGGAGCTTCCTCATCCATTGGAATAGACATAGATCCACAAGCTATCATCTCTGCTCGCCAGAATATTGCATTGAATGACATAGATTCCAGCAAAATGTCAGTTTACTTGATTCCAAGAGAGACCAGCTCATCAGATTCTGATGCACAAATTGACTGGAATTCAGAATGCAGGACTTTGATGGACCTAGAGTTAGAATCTTCAAAGGGGAAATTTGACATTGTGATAGCAAATATACTCCTCAATCCCTTGGTAGAATTGGCAGAAGACATTGTTTCCTATGGAAAGCCTGGCGCAAATATTGGTCTCTCAGGAGTTCTGTCGGAACAGGTCTGATGATCCCTTCGAACCCAATTTATTTCTCATTATTTCTAATGCCAATTCCAATTTTTAGCGAGTTTATCAGCTTAAATTTCACGAACTTCTCCGGGCTACAAGTACAACATCGCCATGGAAAAGATCAAATTGTTGTGCAAGGTCATGAAGAGACCCACATGGATTAAATATTATAGTTGATAAGAAAGATCTGTGGGCTATACTTTTTTCCTATGTTTTAAAACTCAAGGCTAGTTTTGAACTAGTTGGCCAAGTTACCTCTCCGCTGACCCTTTTTCGAGTGTCTCATGTCTCCCTTCTTGTGTATTTGATCTGCAGGTGCAGCGAATCAAAGAAATTTATTCACGTTACCTCGATAATATCTCTGTCTCTGAAATGGATGGATGGGCTTGCCTTCACGGAACCAAAAAAGAGAAAGCGAGGCTGTAAATTGTCTCAAGAACGATGGAAAAGATTGACAGCTAAATTATATTTCTACTTGTAGATTGTAATAGTCAAAAGTACACATTACTCACTAGATCGTAATAGTTAAGAGAAATTAACTACTTCTTAACTTTGAACAGTAAAACTATTAATCAGGTAGTCGTGGGTTCTAAACCACAGGCATTAGGAAACGGAAAGAGACTCCTAAGCATTTTTCTTAGAATGTACGATTAGGTTGTAAATTATAATTGTGCTTTTCAAGTGTTACAAGGTGTTAATTAGCTGATTAGTATTTGCTGAGAAGGCTGACAAGGAGATTTTTTTTTTCAGAAGCTAAAAAGTGTACCCTTTCCGCCGTTCCAATTGCTAATATATGTATACATGTATGGTTTGAAATAATTAGTTAAGACCAGTAGAGTTGGGTATCACAGGAAATAGTTTTGAAGATTGATAAAAGATTAATAAAAACAAAGTAGTTGACTCAAAAATTGATAATATCCTAAATTGCTTAATCTCTGTTTGAATATTCTCATAGAATTAATAACAATTAGCATATCTATCAACATTATATTTTTAAGAGAGGCAAAATTTATTCCGGCTGGTAAATGCACATGAATATATACCTCAATTAATTCCATCAAAGCTTGGAATATTACGAGCCATGCTGTCCCACCTCAAAATCTTAGTGTCAAGTTTTGATATGAACGTGAGCAAGTTTTGATATGAACGTGAGGAGTGCGGCGTATTGTCGTTGACGGGGAAGACAATACCAGCATGTCCCTTGTCTTTACAATTGCGAGGGACTACTCTTTCTGTAGCCACTAGACCGTAAGGCTCAATGCAAGTTATTTTTCCCACGTGCAGGTACCTAGACACCGAGTAGATTCGTGGGAAGTGTTACATAGAGACAAACATTAGCTTGACATGAACTATATATTTTATTTCGGTAAAATAAATTATTTGTATCAAGTTGTAATCGTGGAAAATTTCTACAGATTTTATGTTAATGTTGTATTCTTTATGATATTATAATTAGCCTTGTATGAGTTGGGCTAAACTCACACGGCAATTGTCACGGTTGCCGACAAAGTCGGGGCATGACAGTGACTCGTTCGTTCATGGGGATAAAAATCACCAATTTGCTAAAGTGATCCACCACTATGAGTACGGCTGAAACATCATTCACCTTTAGAGACGATGTTATTTAATCTACGGAGACGGAACACCAAGGATGAGATGGTGTTGGTAGTAGTTGGAGGAGTCCTACTAATTTGGCTCTCTACTTTATCTTTTTGGCAGATAACACAAGTGTGAACGAACATTTCCACATCATCCTCCATCGATGGCCAAAAAAAAGAACAGTGGAGAAGGGCCATATTCGTTCTATACTAGGATGTCTCGCCCATGTCGTATCATAGGATTTCGATATTAACTCTAGCCTTAATTCTGTAGAGCAGGGGTTGTATGTTCTACATCCTCTGGTTTGTATGTTATTGTTTGCATCTTTCCAGTATTGACAAGTTTCTCCCTTCTCAATCTACTGGAGGATGCATTGATAGGTGACATAATTTTCTCTTGCTTCACGGATGCATGTTGTGAGGTCATCATGCATGCACATGGATATCAGATAAGCTCTCTGAATCAATGCATCAAAGGCTTGATTGTGCTTGAGGGTTTGAGGGTTTATATTCCCATGTGAAGTCATATTTGGCGAGTTGTTCTCGACATATGACTAGCTTTGCCAAGAGCTTTTTCTATGTTTGGAAAAATGTGTTGGTGATATTGTATGTTCGTATGACGAATAACTTTCCCCACAAGTAAACATCCTAAGTTCGTAAAGAATGGATGACTACTAACATCTCTTTCTCGTAAGCATTGTAGCATTGTTTAGTGGGATTCAAATTTTCTACTTTCATATGCAATGAGGTGTCCTTCTTGGAAAAGGATGCCACTGAGTGCCTTATCAGAGATGTTTGTGATCATCTCGAAAGGTTTATCAAAATTAGGTAGTGCTAAGACTGGTTCTTCCATCATTTTCATCTTTCGTTGTTGATAAGCCTTTTTGGATTTTTTGGTCCATGCCCACTTTTGATCTTTCCTCAGGAGATTTGTCAATGGAGGGATGATGGAAGAATACCTGCATATGAAGTGGAGGGGTAATAGTTGGTAAGGTCGAGGAAGGAGCGGAGTTGGATTGGATAGTGGGAGGAGGCCAATTGCAAATGGCTTACACCTTCCGTTCCTCCATCTTTACACATCCGCCACAACCTTATGTCCGAGGAATAGGATCTCAGATTATCCAAACTTGCACTTGTTCTTGCGAATGAAGAGTTGATGGATTTGTAGTTTTTGGAATACTTGTCAAAGGTAATTGATGTGTTCTTCCTTTGTTTCTAAATAAACGACGATGTCGTCCAAGTATACTACCACGAATCTATTTAAGAACTCATGGAATACTTCATTCATTAAATTATAGAAGGTGGCTGGAGATTTGGTAAGTCCGAATGGCATCATCAAGAACTCAAAGGATCCATATTTGGTAATGCACGTTATTTGCTTCATCACCTTCAGCGATTCTTACTTGCCAATATCCCAATCGTAGATCGAGTTTAGTGAAAATCTTTGCATGCGCCAGACAGTCGAAGAAATATGTTACTAGTGGAATTGGTAGCGATTTTTCACCATTACCTTGTTTAATGCCTAGTAGTCTATACACATCCTTAGACTTCCGTCATTCTTTCATTGAAATAATACTGAAGCATCGTAGGGAGCTTTGGAAGGGTGGATTAATCCGGCCTTTGTTAACTCTTGGAGTTATTTTTTTAGCTCATCAAGTTCTGCAGGCCTCATCGGATAAGGTGCTTAGGGGACACGCTCCTAGGACGATTTCAATTTGGTGATCCGTTGTTTTTCGTGGAGGTAGTGTTCGAGGTAGTTTTGTCAGCATTCTGTCGGTGAATTTTTCTAGTAGCTCTTCTATTTTTATCGACACTCGGGTAAGAAGGTGTAGTGTTGTCTTGGATTAAGGCGATGAAGGTATCTTCTCCTTGGCAAAGACCCTTGACCAGTTGTATAGCCAAGAGAATTTAATTCTTTGTTGGTAGGTTGCCCTTCGTCCCTTCAGTGATGGCTTTCTCAAAGCTTGGTTGGTTACGTCCATCATCAGTAATCCACTGAGATGGGGCACGACCATCGTCTGGGAACAGAGGAGGAAGTCGGTTTCCAGTATGAAGTTGAATATTGAAATTAATGTTTTGAATTAATATTAAGTTAATATGTTAGTGGTTGATTTAATATTAATGTTGAAATGGTCATAACTCCTTTGTACGAGTTTATAAGTATGACCTAAGACTTGTAATTGGAAAAAAGAAAATATATCATTTTTTTGTGGGAGTTACCATCTTCCTTCTTCCTCTGTTTATTTTTCTTCTCCATAACAAAATAGAGGCCAACATAGGCCAACATAGTGGTATCAGAGCCATGGCGATGCAAGGAGATACATGGCCGGTGCGAGGGGTGCAACTCGTCTTCGACGGGGAAGACTACGACTACTGGAGTATAATGATGAAGACTCTCTTGGTTTCACATGATTTGTGGGACATAGTGGAAGAAGGATTTGTGCCCACGATGGGAACCGTTGATGCGGCGGTGATTCAAATGGAGAAGGAGAACAAGAAGAAAGATGCGAAGGCGCTATTTTGCATCCAACAAGGTATTTCTCGGAAGCTTTTCCCTAGGATAATTGGGGCAAAGACGTCGAAAGAGGCATGGGATATTCTGCAAAAAGAGTTTCAAGGAACCGACAAAGTGAGAACGGTAAAACTTTTGACTCTTAAGAGGGATTTCCAGAATTTGCAGATGAAGGAGAAATAGACTCTAAAGGAGTATTTCTCAAAAGTGATTGAAGTTGTGAACCAAACTAAAAGCTTGGGTGAAGACTTAACCGATAAAATGGTATGTGAGAAAATTTTAATTAGCCTTACTTCCAAATATGACAATATTGTGGCTATTATTGAAGAAACCAAAGACCTCTCTATTCTAAGTATTCAAGACTTGATGGGTTCTCTTGAGATGCATGAACAACGATTGGATAGGCATTGTGATACCTCTCTTGAAAGTGCCTTCCAATCGAAGTTAAATGTGAAGGAGGGTTCTAACCGAAATATGAGTAAAGGAGAAACATCACGTTGGGGTGGTAGTTTTGGCAGAGGTCGAGGCAGAGGCAATGGTAATGGTAATGGTAAATTTTGTAATTTTTGCAAGAAGCCAAGTCATCTAGAAGAAACTTGTTATAACAAGGGAAAACCTCAATGTTACTATTGCAAGAGGTATGGCCACAGACAAAAAGATTGTCGGGACAAAAATAAAGAGCAAGCCAATTACACCGAGGAGAAAACAAATAGTGGAAGTGATGGAAGCACTTTTTATGCATGTCAAGCGGCGGTTGAGAAGAAAGATAATGAGTGGTATATTGATAGCGGGTGTAGCAATCACATGACCGGAGATGAGTCAATTTTTTGCAAACTTGACACGACAGCCACTACTCAAATTACTATGGGTAATGGAGCAGTTGTGAAGTCAAAGGGCAAAGACACGATTGCAGTTAACTCCAAAAAAGGTAGAATGTTGATTCATGATGTGTTGCTTGTACCAGAGTTGGCTCAAAATTTGCTAAGTGTTGGACAATTGATGGAGCATGGTCATGCAGTTCACTTTGAGGGGGAGACTTGCAAAATCTTTGACAAAGTTAAAAATAAGAGAGAATTGATGGCGGTTGTGAATATGGAGAGACATAGAAATTTTTCTCTTACTCTTGAACCTGCAAGTTGTGTTGCTTTGAAAGTTGATGCAGAAGATGTGTCATGGTTGTGGCACAAAAGGTTTGGACATGTGAATTTTCAGAGCTTGAAATTATTGAGCAGAAAGAGCATGGTGTATGGTTTGCCAAATATTGAAGAGAAGAAAGATGTTTGTGAAGCATGTGCTCTTGGTAAGATACACCGGGAGACATTTCCAAAAGAGAAGACTTGGAGGGCAAAAAAACCATTGCAGCTTGTGCACACCGACATTTGTGGGCCAATGAGTACAAATTCTCATGGAGGTAATCGCTACTTTATCACTTTCATTGATGATTTCTCAAGAATGTGTTGGGTTTATTTTTTGAGGCAAAAATCAGAAGCATTTTCAGTTTTTAAGAAGTTTCAAAGAATGGTGGAAAGACAAAGTGGCAAATTAATCAAAAAGTTGAGAAGTGATAGAGGTGGTGAATACAACTCTAAGGAGTTTGACAAATTCTGTGAGGATATTGGTCTTGAAAGACAAGTGACAATCAGTTTTACAACAGAACAAAATGGTATTGCTGAAAGAAAGAATAAAACAATTGTGGAGATATCAAGGACCATGACGAAAGAGAAGGAGTTGCCATTATCATTTTGGGCAGAGGCAACATACACAGCTGTTTATTTATTAAATCGGTGTCCAACAAAGGCAGTTGAGAACAAGACACCATTTGAGGCATGGTCCGATGGTAGAAAACCATCAGTGAATCACTTGAAAGTATTTGGATCCATTTGCTATGCGCATGTTCCAAAAGAAATGAGAAACAAACTTGAAGATAAAGGTGAGAAATGTGTGTTTGTTGGCTATAACACAAAATCAAAAGGTTATAGGCTCTTTAGTTTGAAGAAAAAAAATGTGATTGAAAGTCGAGATGTGATATTTAATGAGAAAGATAAGTGGGATTGGACAGAAAAAGGTGTTGAAAGTGTGCCGGTGTTGATACATGAAGAGGATCCAAGAGAAGAATCAAGTTGTGTAAATGAAATTAGCCAGGAACACAATCTCCAACAACACATCCCGGGTCGAGTTCATCTACTCCAAGCTCAACTCCGGTAAAAATGAGAAGGTTAAGTGATATTTATGCAAAATGTAATTTTTGTGTTGTTGAACCAGAAAGCTTTGAGCAAGCAGTTCAAGAGGAGGTGTGGATAAATGCTATAGAAGATGAGATAAAAATGATTGAGAAAAATGAGACATGGGAGTTGGTAGAAAAGCCAAAAGAAAAGGATGTCGTCGGGTTGAAGTGGATTTATAAGACAAAGTTAAATCCAGATGGTTACTTCATCGAAAGTGGATTCGTGAGAAGTCCTAGCGAGCCAACACTCTATGCCAAAAATGGTGAAGGATGCAGAGGTTATCATCAAGCATGTGAAGACCGGTGAGCAATTGGCGGATATTTTCACTAAAGCACTTCCTTGTGATAAGTTTGTATATCTTAGAGAATTATTGGGTATGACAAACAAAATATTAAGGGGGAGTGTTGAAATTAATGTTTTGAGTTAATATTAATTTAATATGTTAGTGGTTGATTTAATATTAATGTTGAAATGGTCATAACTCCTTTGTACGAGTTTATAAGTATGACCTAAGACTTGTAATTGGAAAAAGGAAAATATATCATTTTTTTGTGGGAGTTACCATCTTCCTTCTTCCTCTGTTTATTTCTCTTCTCCATAACAAAATAGAGGCCAACATTGAAGTCGTCCATGGGAATTATAGTAAAATCTAATTTTCCATTTCAATTTCCTAGTGTCGTTGTGCTCAGCGAATCACCCCAACAATGTTTTTAGGCTGTGCATTTATAGTTTTTACTTTGAAGTTGCTTTCTTCCACCTTCAATCCCAGTTTACATCACAATTCTTCGCTCATGAAGCTGAGTTGCTCCTGTATCAACCATGGTGGAACAGGATCTCCCATTCACTTGCAGGGAGACGTACATCATGTGGGAGTATGAGTCCGTGCGAATTGTGTTAATCCTCTGCAGGGGAGTCACATGGGGGGTGACGATGGGTTCTTCCGACTATTGTGTTTCTTCCTCTTCAATCCTCACAGTGGCTATTCCTTCGCATCGAGGGCAAAGGCGTATGGGATAGGGTCCTCCACAACGATCACATCTATTTCTTCGATCTTTATTTGAGTTGGCAGCCGCTCCGTTGTGATGGTTTGGAGCTACTGATGGTGGAGTTTCTTGATTTGATGTAAATTGCCGATGCTCTCACCTTTTGATGTGGTTGTTGTGGTTGTGATGTCATCAAAGTGCTGAGGTGAGTTCATCGACCGCCAATCAATTAATCCTTTGGTGGATGCAATTGCTTCCTGCAAATCGTTCACCCCTTTCCGCATCAATTCATTGCAAGCCCATGGTTGTAGAGTCCTGAAGAAAGCAAATAGTTGATTTGCTTCTGCCATATCCCTAAAATCCAATATGATGCTATTGAACTCTTGGATGTATTCCCGGATTGATTTTATCTGCTGCAATTTTTTGCTATCGTTCTCATGCCGACCAAGCGGCATTTGCTGGAAGAAATTATCAACGAAGTTCTCTTGTCATTTTGCCCATCTCATTAATGGTTGATTCCTTGCCATTGCGGTTGGGATTGCAACGTACTCTCCACCATTTCTTTACATCTCCAATGAGATAGGCAGCAACAGTGACAACTTTGTCTTTGTCATCCATTCTTGTCGCTTTGAAGAATTACTGCATATCCCATACGAAACTTTCCAAGACTTCCGTGTTCCTAATGCCAGAGAAGGTGGGAGGGCCAGGTATACGTTCATTTGTTCAAGGAAGTTTGCGAGGTCTTGACTGCTACTGGAGTTTTGACCAAAGAGTGTCCAGTTCTACCTGAAGTTTTAGGTTGCTGGCGTCTTCTTTGGGCGGACGAGAGCTCTGTTCTCCCATCTTTGAAGTATGTTCATGGAGCTTGGATCTTCTTGAAGCCTACAAGGAGACCTGTGATTGTTGTATGCAATTCCTCCACGTGAACTTGTAGAGATTTGAAGTTTGCATTGCGTGTGCTCTGGGAGGATCGAATCAATTCTTCCATTGAATTCACCTTTTGCCCCAACTTTTAATTCTTCTTTTTTCACCATATTGTCGAGAAGAAAGAAAGGAGAGACTTAGTGCAGAGTTCTTGTCGAGAGGGTTGCTACTGTTCGTCACGATGTTTAGAGAATCTTGCTCTGATACCAACTATCACACCTCAAAATCTTAGCATCAAGTTTTGATACGAACATGAGGAGTGCGGTGTATCGTCGTTGATGGAGAAGACGATACCAGCCCGTCTAACATAAGCAACCAAGAGCACCAAAGAACAACAAATGAGGGAATGATTACTTTATTTGAAGCACAAATAAAACCCTAAAATCCCAATGTTTAGAACTTGAACCTCGATTCTCTCCTTACAGGAATTCTCAAACTCTAATAATAGGAATATTCTCCGATGCGCCTTCCAGGCATCGTAATACATAATTAATAGAAAGGTGATGACGTTTGGAAGAAGGCGTGGCACCTCCATAAGGGTGACACCCTTTAACTGTGACCCTTCATATTTAAGGTGGTAACACATATATACCTCAAATTCAGCATGCATGGTACGAAGAATTTTTTGAATATATCAATTTAGTGATCGTACGTCCAACCTCAAATATATTCAATGATTATGAGCAATGAAAATTAACAGCATATTTTTCCAGGCACTTTATTTTATTCTGCAATCACATAATTGTGACTAAAATACAAATTATACAGCATGATTATCAAATGGGACAGAATTAAGATTATTTCTGTCTCGAAGTGAAAAATGGACAGATCATTTTTCCTAGTATGTTTTTTTCTTCAACATTTATTTCCAAATTATAAATAGTCCATAGAGTATTACAAATTTTTTTGGTGTACTTTCTTTATCTAAAGTATTATAATTTAATGAGTTACAAATAAGGAATAGTAATTGTGATCAACCTACAGTCTCTGTTTCTACCTATGCCCGCTGCACTGATATTGGCGGAGAGGATGGGTGACCCTTGATCACTCTCCACTATCTCGCTAGTCGCCCTCGATGCCTCCCCTAGCGAAACTGCCGTGCCCTTACATCCTCCCCGGACTCCGTAGGGGCAATGGGATTCGTGTAGTACTACACACTGCCCAAAGACAGGGTCACCATCAACAAAGACTAATCGGCCATAGCTAACCGATAAAAATAACCCTAGAATCCAGATTACTCATCCGGCTGTCTGCAGAACGTCATGGATGATAGCCGCGTGGTCTACGGATCCACTGTCCAAGGCGTCGCGTAGGGAATCACCTTCCCAATCCAATAGCAGTCAACGTCGACCGAGATAAATGCACATCCGCACAATGGGCTGTGGCAACCCCGACTCCATCGGTGCCAAGTTCATGGTAGGGTTCATCATCGCTAGCCATCTTAAGACTATCACGGGGTCGCCTAATCGACACTCGTGCGGGTATAAATTTTTGGGTAGGGACCTACTCCATATTCCAGGTCTAGTATGACTTTAGAGTTTGTATGATCCATCTTTCCACCAGCTCTCAGTGTTTAAGCTACGTGTAGCCTCGGGAGTGGTGCGAAGAGAAGCATCACCGTTGTGACCATCGATAGTACGCGGTGGTCAACTAGGGTATGTGGGAGACACCCGTTTCCATTTAAATTCTGATGATGTCTCTTGGGAGGTTCTAGCATCTCATGTCACCTATGACTAAATCTAGTGTGTCTGGTGCTATTGTTGATGCTACCTCTGATTTTTATTCATATATACCATTATTCATATTCATGCCTGTATGGTAATTGTGTGGTATATAGCAAATAAAATAAAAAAACATGCAGGATAAGATTTTACAGCGTATCAAAATACTTAGCATGGTGAACATGACACATTATTCATATTAGAAAAATAATTTATACTAACATGCATACATGTATAATATTAACAAGCATTACATTTTATCATGTTTAAGGCATCCAAGAATTTCCTAAAAAAACCTCAGCAAGAATTCCCTAGCTTGAATAAATCCAAACTTCGATGAACCAATGCACCTGATTCGGCGATTTACTCTTCAGAACCAACCCACGTAAGATAATAAGTACCTCGACGAACTACTCGGATTGTGTATCAACAATTGTCCTAATCAACATAATTATTTAAAATAAAATTTAATTCATTTTTCCCTAAAATTAATAAAAGTAGAAATTTATCGTATGCTCTAAATCATACAATTATCCTAGTTAAATACCGCTTAATAAGCCTACATTTAAATTTACGAGCCCATGTTCATTTTTAGGGCCTATGTTTAATTAATGAGCCATGTCTACATGTTAGGCCCAATTGCTCATCAATATAATCAATTAAAGTAAATTACCTGTAATTAACCAAATCTTAGCATACAATTTGACAACTAATTCTATCTAATCATTCAAATATTAATTAACCCAATTTTAATTATGCTAATTAAAACTCAATTACAACTCTAGGTTAATTTTATTAGGCTTAGATAAATTTATTAATCTATGCCCATTTTAAACCCAAACACATGATCTGGCCCAAGTCACCCAAGGGCCCAATTAAAAACTCATCAGAAATTATTAAATATATTGAATCTTAATTAACTAAGTTAATAATCTAAATTAGGTTTCCTCAATTTATTTATTCCCTAATCTAATTAAACACAATTTATTAGCCCAATTCGGTCCAAGTCAAAATTCAGTCAAAATTGGTCCAATCAACTAAAATTGACTATGTTAACCAATAGAGGAGATTTTAATTAATCATAACCTAACCCAAATCCAGTTGTCAGCCCAATCCGGTCCACCCAAATTTGGACTCATGAAATTCAAATCAAATTCTGGGTCAACATTGACTCGGTCAACGTTGACCACATTGACCGGTCAACATTGACTAGTCAGCATTGACCTGGGTTTACCACCTAATAACTTATTCAATTTAACACTAATTTTGACCCGTAGTCAACTTAGATTGACCATGTTGACCTACTAATTGATTGAATTAACTCCTATTTGACCCCAATTTGAAATGGGTCGGCTTGGGTTCGACCCAAGCCCAAGCTGGATCGGTTCGATGTAGTCCAATCTTAACAAATGCCAATTTGAGTCAGATTCGAGTTTGGATTTAGTCCATTGAGTCCAATCTGAAGTGATTCGACTTGAGCTCGACCCAGGCCTGAGCTGGGTCAGCTCGATCCAATCCCATCAAACCACCCCTTTTAATTAACCATATTATTTAATTAAGCACTAAATAATTACTAACAAATCCTTCATGCACTAATTAAATATGATTAAATTAACTTAATCATAATATTTAGTTAATTAGCACTAATCATGCTTAACTAACACTAAACATGCTTAATTATCATTAAATGTGATTAAGGGAAAATGGGATTGAGAACTGCTATCTTCGTCGACGGAACCCTCGCCGAATCCCTCGCCCGCACACCTCGTCGGAGAACTCACAGCTGGAGGGACACCATCGCTCTGGCCGGCGACTGGTCCTTGCTCATGGGGAAGGCATGGAGATTCTACACCAACATGCGCGTGTGAAGGGAGAGCGAGGAACTCCGGCGGTTGTCGCGCCACCCAGCGGACATCATCGGTGAAACGGTGCGAAATCGTCAGACAAAAGGGGAGATAACAGTGGGTCTACGCACCTACGAGCTCGCAGGATGAAAGTTCGAGCGGCGAGGCAGGTGGAATCGCAGCTTCACCCCTCGCCGGCGTGCGATGGATCTACAGGCGAATGGCGGCAAAATCGCCCCCTCTCACGGCTGGATCCAGGTGGAATCGATGGCTCCTCCGCTTGCAAAACCTCCGAGCAACTTGAGCCCTAGCGGAGGTAGCGGCGCACCGGTGATTTGGGCGTGGGATGGTAGACGCGGCTGACGGCTGCTCTCTCGAAGAGGAGAAGGCTGGGGAATACACGGACACGCAGCAGCAGACCTCCACCAAGATCTCCTTGTCGCGGCGGTGACCAATGGGCGGCGAATGGCCGACAGCGGACGACGGGCATGGAGGAAGAGCGACGGACAGCAGCAGCTATTCGTGCGAAGAGGGGAATGTAGGGGAGAAGAGGGGAAGATGACTGTGAGACCCGTGATTTTTGAATAAGAGCAATAGAGTAATTTTAGTATTTGGAGGGTTTAATTGTAAAAGAAATTCTTTAAAGGACTTATTTGTAAAATCATATGAATTTTTGAAGTATGAGATTTTGATGTGAAAATTATACCATCAGATAGTATTTTTGATAAGGAATCCAACGGCGCAGACGGATCGTGATTTGGACGTCATTTGATCGATCAATTAAACAATTAAGATTTAATTAGGATTTAAGATTTTAATTAACAAATAAAAAAAAATATTTTTTTTCTTTTTCCCACCGAGCGCGCCCTCGCGCCGTGCTCCTCTTCCTCTCTCTCTTCTCTCTCCTCCTCCGTAGCGGCGACAGTGAAGGCGACCATTTTTTCCGTCGATGCTCCGGCGAAACCACATCGAATTAAGCTCCCAAATTTTAGCCACAGGTAGATCTCGACCTCATCTTCATTTTGATACCAAGATGCCTAAATTTGGTGTAGAGATGAGGGAGAAATCGCTTGAGAGGCGTCGGCGGCGAGGGTTTCGTCGCCGGAGCTTGCTCCGGCGATTACCGGCCATTCCGGCCGTGAAACCTTGCAAACTTGGTACCTATGGATTCTCCTTGACGAGAGCTGTCCATTGGTACCGGAGTTGAGGGCTATTGGCCGCCGGTTGGCCACCGGCGAGCTAAAAACCCTAACTTTAGGATTTCGCCCAAAAATTTTAATCGGTGAAATTGATCGCTTATGAGCTATAAAAATTGGGGCAAATATGATTTTTGGAATCCTCATGAAGAGAGCTTTCGATTGGTACCAATATTGGTGCTGATCGAAGAACTTCGCCGGCGAGGGTTCCGGCGAACTGTCCGGTGAACTTTCCGGCGATCGCCGGAGAAATTTTTCGGCGAACTTGGGAAAAAATTGAGGTGATTCTAGAGATCATTCTAAGAGTAGTGGTGAAGAGAGATTTGAGAAATTATTTCTAGATTGAGAATTAAAATTCGTTGAATAATTGACAGGAAAATATAAAAATGCGTAAATGACGGCACGTGGATCGAGGCAGACCTTAAGTTGGTTCCGAGGAGTAAACCGCCAAGTGAGGTGCATTGGTTCTCCGATGGTAGGATTTATTCAAGCTAGAAAATTCCCGCTGGGATTTTCTTAGGAACAATTCTTGGATGTCTTAAATATGATAAACCATAATGCTTGATAAAATTTAAATTGTATGCATGTTAGTGTAGTTTATTTTATCTAACATGTTCTACATTCATGTCCTGCATGTTGTATTGTTTTCTATGCTTGTGTTAAATAACTACCATGCGGACATAGATAATACATGCGACATGTTAGAACCTTTGGCGACGTCACCGCCACTTAGACAGAAAAGGGGCATTTCCCATATGCCCCGGTTGACCGCCGCGTCCCGACGGTGGTCAAACGGTGACGTTCCCGCTAGGCACCACTCCCAAGGTTGATGCATAGCTTAGATACTGGGAGCGCCACTCCCGAGGTTATGCATAGCTTATATACTGGGAGCTGGTAGGGTAAGAGACTGTACAAACTCCATGGTCAGGTTAGACTGAAAATATGGAGCAAGTCCTTACCCGAAATCTTCACCCGCACGAGTGTCGTTGTAGGCGGCCTCGTGATAGTCCTGAGATGGTTAGCAAGGATGAGCCCTACCATGGACGTGGCACCGATGGAGTCGAGGTTGCCACAGCCCATTGTGCGGATGTGCGCCAATCTCGATAGACGTCGACTGCTACTGGACTGGGAAGGTGATTCCACATGCGACGCCTTGGACAGTGGATCCGTAGACCGCATGACTATCACCCTTGACGTCTGCAGACGATCGGATGAGTAGTCCGGATCCTAGGGTGGTTATTCCGGCTAGCCGTGGCCGATGAGATTTAAGAGAGGTGACCCTGTCTACGGGCAGTATGTAGTACTACATGGGTGTCGTGGCCCCTACGGAATCCGGGGAGGATGTAAGGGCATGACGGTTTCGCTAGGGGAGGCATGGTTGGCGACTAGTGAAACAACTGGAGAGGGACTCTGGGTCATCCGTCCTCTCTGCCAACATCAGTGCAGCGGGCATAGGTAGAGACAGAAAGACACTGATGGGCTTACTGATACCCCCGGCCCGGGTAGTCACTAAGCGTAGGCTGGCAGCCCGAGTTTATGAAACCTTAAAGTCTCATCATGACGTAGGTGACATACTGTTGACAGTGACACTAGATACAATGTAGGTGGCATCTAGTGGAATGTACATGTGACTGACTGTTGATTTTGACACTAGATATAACTTAGGTGACATCTAGTGGAATGTACACATTTATTATTTATTTATGTTGTCTTATCGCTCTAGATGAATTGTTTAAAATGTATTACATGAAAGATGATGATTAACCACCAAAGACATCCTAGAATACTCCTCCTAGCCTTTGATTTCTTTATTCGGTAGAGCCGTAATTTCACACTAGGCCGCAAGGCTGAGCACACCACTTTTCCCCGTGTGTGCAGGTGTGTTAGATGACCGTCTGAGAGATTTGATGAAGATGAGTCCGTTGACGGGTCTATTTTTATCACACAGGTGTGTTAGATGACCGTCCGACAGTTGGGTCGGGGCGTGACAATGACCTTCGCTGAGCTCTTCTCGTCGTGGCGGAGGGGAATGGACGGCGAATGGTGGGCGGCGAACACGGTGGAAGGCATCGGCGTTCGCTCCACTGCGGTGGAAGTGGAGGAGGCGGGCGTCGCGGGGGCGAAAGAAAGGGGCGCCGCAAGTGGGGAAGAGCCCTCGGCTCTTCTCGCTCGTGGTGCCTCATTCGAACCGGGTTAGGCCGGTTCATCTGGACAGCCGACTGGCCGGTTCATTTCAATCGGATCGAATTTTTTTATTTATTATATTAAGGGGTAGGGGTTTACATGCAGCCTACTGCATTTTGTTTTTCCCAACTTCTGCAGGTCTCCATATTTCATATTCATTTCAGACTTTCTACAGTTGTGATGATTGGCCACATAAGTGGGTCTTCTTCAGTTCTACAGTTTTCCTTCATTTTATATTTTATGTATCAAGGCAGCTTAAGGTAGTAGTTATCATCAGTACACTTACACTCTTTCAACGGTATATACTTAATGTCCTTTTCGCTCTTTCAGGCCATTCACTCAGTCATACTTAACCTCTTTTGAGCTTTGAGCAGTTGTCACTTGTTTCATATTTCTTAGAGATACAGTCAACTTATTAGTCAAGCAATTTTCTGCAATACTTCTTGGTGACTTTTCTGAATATTTCTGTAGCTTCTTGTGCAGCTACATCTTTTTGCACCTTTCTTTGTAACTATTTCTTTAGTCCTTTTCCGCAGTTTGCAGCTTTTTGTGATGCTATTTCCTTATTCAAATTCTGCCACTATCGACAGTATTCTGCATTCCTTTTTATTTCTATAACTCTCCTAGATTAGCTCAATTCTTTACTTAGAATTTGTGCAGCTCAGAGTCCTTCACCTTCATGAGTATCAGTAAATATATTTGGTCAATTTCTCAGTCTTATTCGATCAAGGCAGCTCACAATATTTCTTCATTTACAGCTCACATTTCAACTGCCTGCAGTCTCTATAGTAACTCTGCTTCCTTACTCCTCTTTATTTCTTCTTAAATCCTGAATACTGCCGCTTTCTTGGCACCTCTAGCATGTGTTGATGCGCATGTTGATAACCTTAGTAGCTGCATGTGTTATCAACATCTTTTATTTTAGTCAATGCTTTTGCAACTCATATCTAGAGTACTTAGTAACTTAGATACAACTGCATTACTTCAGCATCTACAAACTTGGATGCAGTCCTTCTATTTCAAGAGTCCACTTTGTTATTTTATTATTTTCTGAGCTTGCGAGTAAAGGTTACTTCCTTTCAGCAATCAATCCATCTGCAATCTATACTCTTATGCTTAATGCAACTTGGTTGACTTCACAGTTTAGAATTTATCTGATTAATCTAATATCAACTAAGAACATGTAAATAGGAGGCTGAAAGGAAGTTCCCCTACTAATAGCGAACCATATGATGTGGAGACCACAGTGGAGAAAGTCGGCTACTTTGCATCATTGTTGTTGTAGTATAGTGGTGAGTATTCTTGCTTGTCAAGCAGGTGTCTCGTGTTCGATCCCCGGCAATGGTGATTATTGCTTTTCATCTCAAAGTATTTTGAAAATGCAAACACTTTTTTGAACATTTCACTCTGTCATCTTCAATGTCTGATCCTAATTTCACTTTTTTCATGCTTAATGTGTATTTCACTTTGAGAAACCTCCCCGACATCATGGATCATCCTAATTTCACTTTTTTCATGCTTAATGTGCATTTCACTTTGAGAAACCTCCCCGACATCATGCATGATCCATCTATAATATTTTTTTTGTACCGCGAATAGTTTATGAAGTAGGTTTGATAATTTCGAATGATGTATCGGAGAAAGCCGGATTGCTCAAACAAAATGAGTGTGCATATTGTCCATAGTTTAGAATTTATCTGATTAAACTAATATCAACTAAGAGCATACAAATAGGAGCCAAAAGGATGTTCCCTTACTAATAGCGAACCATATGTTGTGGAACCCATGGTGGACAAAGTCGGCCACTTTGCATTGTTGTTGTTGTAGTATAGTTGTGAGTATTCCTACTTGTCATGTAGGTGACCCGGGTTCGATCGTTGACAATGGCAATTTTTGCGTTTCATCTCTAAATATTTTGAAAATGCAAATACTTTCTTGAACATTCCGCACAATAATATTTTTTTTGTATCAGAAAAAGTGTATGAAGTAGGTTTCATAATTTCGAATGATGTATCCGTGAAAGGCGGATTGCTCAAATAAAATGAGCGTGCATATTGTCCACAGTTTAGAATTTATCTGATTAAACTTGTATCAACTAAGAGCAAGCAAATAGGAGGTAAAAGGAAGTTCCCTTACTAATAGCGAACCATATGGTGTGGACCCCACAGAGGAGAAAGTAGGCTGCTTTGCATCGTTGTCGTTGAAGTATAGTGGTGAGTATTCCTACCTGTCACGCAGGTGACACGAGTTCGTCCTCGGCAACTGCAATTACTGCTTTTGATGTCCATCCTAAATGCCTAATCCTAGTTTAACTTTTCACGCTTAATGTTTATTTCACTTCAATGATAATCGTATGCGATATGTTCCATGCGTGAGTTGATTGATAAAACTAGCCTTTCTGCATTGTTTGGATTAACGTTGTGTTTAGATATAATAGAAAATAAATTATCTTGAGAAACATCCCCGACATCATGCATGATCTATCTATAATATTTTTCTATACCGCAAAGAGTGTATGAAGTAGGTTTGATAATTTTGAATGATGTATCGGAGAAAGTCGGATTGCTCAAACAAAATGAGCGTGCATATTGTCCACAGTTTAGAATTTATCTTATTAAACTTGTATCTATTAAGAACATGCAAATAGGAGGCAAAAGGAAGTTTCCTTACTAATAGCGAGCTATATGGTGTGGACCCCACGGTGAAACAAAGTCGGCAACTTTGCATCGTTGTCGTTGTAGTATAGTGGTGAGTATTCCTGCCTGTCACGTAGGTGACTCGGGTTCGATCCCTGGCAACGGCGATTATTTCTTTTCATCTCAAAGTATTTTGAAAATGCAAATACTTATTTGAACATTCCGCTTTGTCATCTTCAATGTCTGATCCTAATTTCACTTTTTTCACGCTTAATGTGTATTTCACTTCAATGGTAATCGTATGCGATATGTTTTATGCGTTAGTTGATTGATAAAACTAGCCTTTCTGCATTGTTTGGATTAACGCTGTGTTTAGATATAATAAAAAATAAATTATCTTGAGAAACCTCCCCGACATCATGCATGATCCATCTATAATATTCTTTTTATACTGCAAAGAGTGTATGAAGTAGGTTTGATAATTTCTAATGATATATCAGAGAAAGCCGGATTGCTCAAACAAAATGAGCGTGCATATTATCCACAGTTTAGAATTTATCTGATTAAACTAATATCAACTAAAAGCATGTAAATAGGAGGCAGAAAGGAAGTTCCCCTACTAATAACGAGCCATATGTTGTGGACCCCACAGAAGAAAAAGTCGGCTACTTTGCTTTGTTGTTGTGGTAGTATAGTGGTGAGTATTCCTGCCTGTCATGCAAGTGACCCGAGTTTGATCCCCTGCAACGACGATTATTGCTTTTCATCTCAAAGTATTTTGAAAATGCAAATACTTTTTTGAACATTCCACTTTGTCATCTTCAATGTGTGATCCTAATTTCACTTTTTTCACGCTTAATGTGTATCTCACTTCAACGGTAATCGTATGCGATATGTTTCGTGCGTGAGTTGATTGATAAACCTAGCCTTTCTGCATTGTTTGGATTAACGCTGTGTTTAGATATAATAGAAAATAAATTATCTTGAGAAACCTCCCCGACATTATGCATGATCCATCTATAATATTTTTTTTATACCGTAAAGAGTGTATGAAGTAGGTTTGATAATTTCGAATGACGTATCGGAGAAAGCCGGATTGCTCAAACAAAATGAGCGTGCATATTGTCCACAGTTTAGAATTTATGTGATTAAACTAATATCAACTAAGAGCATATAAATAGGAGGCAGAAAGGAAGTTACCCTACTAATTGCGAGCCATATGGTGAGGAACCCACGGTGGCGAAAGTTGGCTACTTTGCATGATTTTTATTGTAGTATAGTTGTGAGTATTCCTGCCTATCACGCAGGTGACCCGGGTTTGATCCATTCCGCTCTGTCATCTTCAATGTCTGATCCTAATTTCACTTTTTTCAGACTTAATGTGTATTTCACTTCAATGGTAATCATATGCGATATGTTCCTGCGTGAGTGGATTGATAAAACTAGCCCTTCTACATTGTTTGGATTAACGCTGTGTTTAGATATAAAAGAAAATAAACCTCCCCGACATCATCCATGATCCATCTATAATATTTCTTTTGCACCACAATGAGTATATGAAGTAGGTTTGATAATTTTGAATGATATATCGGAGAAAGCCGGATTGCTCAAACCAAATGAGTGTGCATATTGTCCACAGTTTAGAATTTATCTAATTAAACTAATATCAACTAAGAGCATGCAAATATGAGGTAGAAAGAAAGTTCCCCTACTAATAGCGAACCATATGGTGTGGACCCTACGACAGAAAAAGTCGGTCGCTTTGCATCGTTGTCATTTTAGTATAGTGGTGAGTATTCCTACCTGTCATGTCGGTGACCTGGGTTTGATCCTCTGCAACAATGATTACTGCTTTTCATCTCTAAATATTTTGAAAATGCAAATGCTTTCTTGAACATTCCGCTCATCCTAAATGTCCAATCCTAGTTTCACATTGTTCACGCTTAATGTGTATTTCACATTCCGCTCTGTCATCCTAAATTTCTAATCCTAGTTTCACATTTTTCACGCTCTATCATCCTAGTTTCACATTTTTCACGCTTAATGTGTATTTCACTTCAATGGTAATCGTATGCGATATGTTCCATCTATAATTTTTTTTTTGTACCACAAAGAATTTATGAAGTAGGTTTGATAATTTCGATTGCTCAAACAAAATGAGCGTGCATATTGTCCACATTTTAGAATTTATCTGATTAAACTAATATCAACTAAGAGAATGTAAATAGGAGGTAGAAAAGAAGTTCCCCTACTAATAGCGAACCATATGGTGTGGACCCCATGTAGGAGAAAGTCGGCTACTATGTATTGTTGTTGTTGTAGTATAGTTATGAGTGTACTTGCTTGTCATATAGGTGACTTGGGTTCGATCTCTAGCAACGGTGATTATTGTTTTCATCCCAAAGTATTTTAAATTAAAATTATACTGCGCTAGCCTTTCTGGATTGTTTGGATTATCGTTGTGTTTAGATATAATAGAAAATAAATTATCTTGAGAAACCTCCCCAACATCATGCATGATCCATCTATAATATTTTTTTTGTACCGCAAAAAATGTATGAAGTAGGTTTGATAATTTCGAATGATGTATTGGGGAAAGTCGGATTGCTGAAACCAAATGAGCGTGCATATTGTCCATAGTTTAGAATTTATCAGATAAAACTAATATCAACTAAGAGCGTTCAAATAGGAGGCAAAAGGAAGTTCCCTTACTAAAAGTGAACCATATGGTGTGGAACCCACGGTGGAGAAAGCCGGTCGCTTTGCATTGTTGTCGTTGTTGTATAGTTGTGAGTATTCCTACCTGTCATGTAGGTGACTTGGGTTTGATCCCCGGCAATGGCAAACCGGATTGCTTAAACAAAATGAGCATGCATATTGTCCACAGTTTAGAATTTATCTGATTAAACTTGTATTAACTAAGAGCATGCAAATACGAGGCAAAAGGAAGTTCCCTTACTAATAGAAAACCATATGGTGTGGAACCCACGGTTGAAAAAAGTTGGGTGCTTTGCATTGTTGTCATTGTAGTATAGTGGTGAGTATTCCTGCCTGTCACACAGGTGACTTGGGTTCGTCCCCGGCAACGGCGATTACTACTTTTGATGTCAAAATATTTAGAAAATGCAAATACTTTCTTGAACATTCCTCTTTGTCATCCAAAATGTCTAATCCTAGTTTAACATTTTTTACGCGATATATTCCGTGCGTTAGTTGATTGATAAAACTAGCCTTTCTGCATTGTTTGGATTAACGTTGTGTTTAGATATAATAGAAAATAAATTATCTTGAGAAACCTCCCCGACATCATGCATGATCCATCTATAATATTATTTTTATTTCGCAAAGAGTGTATGAAGTAGGTTTGATAATTTTGAATGATGTATCGAAGAAAGCCGAATTGCTGAAACAAAATGAGCGTGTATATTGTCCATAGTTCAGAATTTATCTGATTAAACTAATATCAACTAAGAGCATGTAAATAGGAGGCATAAAGGAAGTTCCCCTACTAATAGCAAGCCATATGGTGTGGACCCCATGGCGGAGAAAGTCAGCTACTTTGCATTGTTGTTGTTGTAGTATAGTGGTGAGTGTTCCTCCTTATCATGCAGGTGACCCGAGTTTGATCCCTGGCAAAGGTGATTATTTCTTTTCTTCTTAAAGTATTTTGAAAATGCAAATACTTTTTTGAACATCATCTTCAATGTCTGATCCTAATTTCACTTTTTTCACGCTTAATGTGTATTTCACTTCAATGGCGTATGCGATATGTTTCGTGCGTCAATTGATTGATAAAACTAGCCTTTCTGCATTGTTTGGATTAACGCTATGTTTAGATATAATAGAAAATAAATTATCTTGAGAAACCTCCCCGACATCATCCTTGATCCATCTATAATGTTTCTTTTGTACCACAAAGAGTGTATGAAGTAGGTTTGATAATTTCAAATGATCTATCGGAGAAAGCCGGATTGTTGAAACCAAATGAGCGTGCATATTGTCCACAGGAATTTATCTGATTAAACTAATATCAACTAAGAGCATGCAAATATGAACCAGAAAGGAAGTTTCCCTACTAATAGCGAACCATATGGTGTGGACCCCACAGAGGAGAAAGTCGACTGCTATGTATCGTTGTCATTGTAGTATAGTTGTGAGTATACTTCCCTATCATGTAGGTGACCTGGGTTCGATCCTCGGCAACGGTGATTTTCGCACTTAATGTGTATTTCACTTCAATGGTAATCGTATACGATATGTTCCGTGCGTGAGTTGATTGATAAAACTAGCCTTTCTGCATTGTTTAGATTAACGCTATGTTTAGATATAATAGAAAATAAATTATCTTGAGAAACCTCTCCAACATCATGCATGATCCATCTATAATATTTTTTTTGTACCGCAAAGAGTGTATGAAGTAGGATTGATAATTTCGAATGATATACCAAACCTGTAGAAATGGAAAAAACCAAGAACTGGATGAACGGAGAGGAAAAATGATCACACTCCCTTAGATCATGATGAACATGATGAACGGAAAGGTAGAGTTGGGCTCGAGTTTGAGGTGTGAGGTAGAGTTGGGCTCGAGTTTGAGCTGTAACACAAGGTCATTCCCCTCTTCGTCGCCATGGAAGGTTGCCTTGCCCACATCAGCTTCATCCTTCACCCTCGCTAGTTGTATCTCCCATGCCTGATTTGTTGAATCAAATATTAATGAAAGCACTAAATTTCACATTTTGTTTTGCTATGCTCTACCCAGCCAGCCATTTCACAAAAAAATGATTGGAAAGATTCAAAACATTATTGGGGGAACTTCCTGATTTCCTGTATATAGATATAATGTGTGCGTGTTATTTTCTAATCTAAAATGCTTGCATATACTAGTTTGAGGATCTAGGATAAGAGTTTGTTGGCTAAGAATTATCTTTAAAATAAATTTGATTCTCATGCGATCATTCACTTGCTTCTGTATATTTATCTTTTATGGTTGGATCTTTTGGGACTTCGATGAGATATTTGGGCACACTCGCTCATAGTCCTATAAAGTTTTGTGATGTATCCATATCATTCACGCTGCTACTATTGAGGAATTATACAACCACTTAGTATTCCCTGATTCAGCTCCACTACATACACCTCTCTTTTCATCCCCAATCATATGGCCCAAGTGAGTGATGGTTGATGTAGTAAAACAATAGTAGAACATCAGCACACCAGCATTACCTGCTGAATGGTAGGGTTCTAGATCCCAAATCTCATAATGTACACAGTAAAAGCACTACTAGCTGAATGGTAGTGCTGAACTGAAAGTTGCTCAGTTTCTGAGTATCAGAGCTGAAATTGGATAATGTTCAGATTCAGGAATACAAAAAAAGAGGGGGGAGCAGTAGGACAGCAATGTGATGTAGAGTGACGTTAGTTTGAAGTTGGATGGCAGGACACACGAAGCTTGATTGTATGAGTTGCACCGTGATAGTCCTGAGATGGCTAGCGAGGATGAACCCTACCATGGACTTGGCACCGATGGAGACGGGGTTGCCATAGCCCATTGTGCTGATGTGTGTTTATCCCGATCAACATCGGCTGCTATTGGACTGGGAAGGTGATTCTATATGCGACGCCTTGAATAGTGGATCTGCAGACCACGCGGCTATCATCCCAGATATTTTGCAGACAATCGGATGAGTAGTCCGGATCCTAGGGTTATTTTTATCGGTTAGCCGTGGCCGATGAGTCTTGTTGATGGTGACCTTGTCTTCGGGCAGTGTGTAGTACTACACGAGTCGCCGTTGCCCCTACGGAGTCCGAGGAGGATGTAAGGGTATCGCAGTTTCGCTAGGGAAGACATTGAGGGCGACTAGCGAGACAGTGGAGAGTGATCAAGGGTCACCCGTCCTCTCCGCCAACATCAGTGCAGCGAGCATAGGCATAGACAGAGACAGAAAGGCACTGATGGGCTTACGGATACCCTTAGCTTGAGTATTCATTAAGCATAGGCTGGCAGCCCGAGTCTTGAAACTTTAAGGTCTTAATATAATGTATGTGACATATGCTGATGATATTGACACTAGATACAACTTAGGTGACATCTAGTGAACTACACGTTTATATTTATTTATGCTGCTTTACTGCTTTTTATGTCCTGATTTACACAAAGTAAATGAAAAATGATGATTAACAACCAAAGGCATCCTAGAGTACTCCTCCTAGCCTTTGATTTTCTTATTTCAGTTTTGAGCCGTAATTTCGCACTAGGCCGCAAGGCTGAGCACACCACGTTCAATGTGTGTGTAGGTTGTTAGATGATTGTCCGAGATATTTGATGAAGATGAGGAATATCGATGGATTTAGTTCTACTTATTGATGTCGTTATTATAGAATTGTAGTAGGTATATCGGGACTGTGTTAGTAGAGATTCATAGATGATTTAATTGTATATTCCGCTGTGTTGATTATGCGTATGGACAACATTTATTACCAAATACCTTGTATGGGACCTTAGGGCTCATACGGCGGTTGCCACGTGTCCGACAGGTGGGTCGGGGCGTGACAGCACATGTTGAATCAGCCCCTGTAATTTCTACAGATCAGTCGGCTCGAGCTACTTGTACCAAGATTTTAGTTCAATAAGCCACATAATTTGCTCGATCTCAATTCAAGTATCCTTAGAGCAGATCAAATCACCGACGTATTCCTTTGTCTTCCACATGGTCTAAAGCAATGCCTGAGAATCTCCTCTCCATATTTTCTTGTTGAGGTCGGAAACCAAGTTACAATTTAACATATTCCTTCAAGGTTTCCTCTGCATGTTTTGTGTGCTTATGAACTGGCACGTTACAAAGAAGAGTGACCCTCGTAGAAGACAGCATGTCCCCTAGCCCTTCCCTAGCTGCATCCCCTTCATCCTTCGCCCTCCGTAGTTGCACCTCCCGCATGCACCTGATTTGGTCAATCAGTCAATTAATGGCACAATTCTATCTCTATTTTGTTATACTTTAGCCAGCCTCTTCAAGTAGAAGTCAAGGAATAGCTGGAAGAATCCTCTTCTACCTTTAATGGGCATTGGTGCTCTGACACAAAGCTATCTAAATACCTTTAGGAGCTCTTATATAGCTTGTTCAAACCTGAATCTTTTTGTCGCAGCACTAGTGCTATTAGTGCATGAGTAGTCTTCTTTTGAATGAATTCACAACCAGAACGCAAAGATATACAAGCACTCTCAGTAAACAATTTGGCATTTGGATCTCGCAGCTGAAGACAAGCGACATAGCTGGCGTTGGAATGGGAATGGAAGATTCATTGTTTTATTTGTATATATGATGGCAGACCTATAAATAAATGCCATAACAAATTTGGAGGATGATAACATGCAAAAATTGTAAACCCCCAAATTTTTAGAAATATATAAATGTGACAATAAATAAATATTTGTATATATATATATGTCTTCATGTGTTACACAGAACGTGCAAATAGTTGTATGCTAGATGTGTCAACAATGATGGGTAAATATGTGCACATGTATATAGATATAAATAAACAAATGATAATAATAGTAATAAGATAGTAAGATCTAGATCTATATATATATTTAGCCATATAAATAAATTATATGTAAAATAGATTCCTAGCTAGATTCCCAATAGATTAGAAATAAAATGTTATTTAAAAAATATATATATATAAATAAATATAAGTGAATATAATATATATATATATATATATATATGAGACATACGAATAAATATAAGTACACATAAGAATAATTCTTTACAATATGTATATATATAGGTATATAAGAATAGATATATATATATATATATATAAGTATTAAAATAAGTTTACGTCTTAGAAATTAAGAAATTAGGGGTTAATAGAAAAAGAGAGTCTGAGACAAGTATGTTAGCTTCTCTTGTTTACCTTATCATCCGACCATCTAAACTAACTCCCTAAATTTCCATCTCCACACCCCTCTATCGCCAACAATTAAGGTTGGCAAGTCTTTGGTTGAATCTGTTCGACTAGGAGGAGAAGACATCTGAGGAAATGGGTGATGTAGCAGCTGATAGTACCAATGCTCGGAATCCCATATGGAAATAATAAATTCGAATGATTAAGGTTGGTGCCCATTCCTTGGGTAATACAAAAATCTAATTTTTGAGATATGTGGTAGAGATCGTCACTAGTGTAAATTTTGGGTATCACATTGTATTATTTTTTTAAATAAATTTTTCTCTCATATCTTCAATTTCTTTCTTGAATAAAATTGTTTGAGGATATTGTTATTGATTTAATTTTGAATATTGAGATGATTAAAAATATTTTATTTTATATACATTTATTAGATCACAGCGAATGTATATATATTTCTTTAGTCTTCATTTATCTGTACGTAATGATTACTAGTAATTTAATTAAAAAGTACTATTTAGAAATAATATACTATATTGGGTAGATTCAAGAATCCAATAAAAAAAATACTAATAGTAATAATAATTAAATATATATATTTAAAGTCTACAATTATTCTCTGTTAATAAAAATTAAACTTTGAGAATGCAAAAGATATATGAAATAATTATCTCCCTCACATCTAATAATAATTTAATACTCAAAACTATGTAATAACTTGAGTATTGGTTACTGCCATGGATTGCTATATCATCAATTCCGCATATTTATATATCTATATATAGTAGATAAATACCCTTTCTAGTTTAATAAATATATATATGTTGTAGTAAAACTGGAGACTTTAGATATTAAATTCTATTTGTTTGTTAGTATAATATTTACACGAGTTGGATGACATGTTCAATAGAAAGTTATGCTTCTAAAATTTAGTAACGTAGTACAGTAATTAAAGGTTCCAAGAATAGTTGTGTTATTGTTACTGTATTATTAAATTAAAATGGTTAAGAAATATTTTGTTCCACTTTTTTTCTTGGAAGTTTTCTTTCATACTGTGATAAATAAATTTGTCATGTCCTACACTCAACATTTTCTTGGTCGTAGGCATGAGCGGCATTAAACAATGAATATTGAAACACCTATTTTGTTCCTTGTCTTCTATTTCCATGATACTAAATAAAAAATAAGAAAAGGGGAGCAGGGTTAGATACTTGATGTCATGAGTATTAGAAAATTTAAATATATTTACAAATTGATAGGGAAACGTTTTCAGCAATGATGGTTAAATACGGCAGGGCCATGAATCTGTTAAATTTCTAATTTAAAAGACTCGGGTGCATTGTTGTTTTGGCTAGTTTACAGCCACTGCAGTAGAGCTCCTAAGTGGGCAACGGTTAATAAATTTTTAAACTGTCCGTGATGTGCATTTTATTGCTACTCTATGGAATATAAATTAATTTCATTGATATGTTATATGATATGTTGTCCCTTGTGCTTGTGTTCTTAAATTCTAATAGTGTATGACACTAGGAAGAATATAGAACACATAGATGACATATGAACATACTAGGTGACAAATAAAACTAGTTAGGTAACATATCAACATGATAACCTAAACTAGTTAGAACACCTAAAGACACAGACCTGAACTTCCTAAGGATATGAACTTCTAGGAATCATATAGGTCTATGTAACACAGTATTTCTCTCACAAATAGTAGGTACCATTTATGTTAGTCTAAAGATAGATGGCGGAGGTGTCACCCGACCCATCCTTTAGCATTCAATGAGTACTAACAAGGGGGTTCTCGCCAATGACCCAAATATCCCCATGGATGCATCCGAAACTAAAGTGCTGGGAGCCGGAGAGCTCACTTCAGCTGCTATGCCTAAGGACTAAGGTATCTGTTGATGCTGACATACCTCAACTGAGTCCTACAGGCTTGGGAGGTAGTCCGGACAGCGAGAGTTATACACGTGTTGGATTCGGCAGGTCAGGCTGTGAGTATATATGTTAGCAAGTGACCCTGCTGTGAAGCAGAAGTATAGCGCTACATGGTGTCTCATATTGTAGGGTCTATGGGAGACGTACGATATGATAGTCTCCCAGTGCGGTCTGGTAAACGGCTCATGAGACTGAAAGGAGAGGGAACCGCGGTCACCCACATTCTCCGCCAACGTCAGTGCGACAGGCCTAGATAGAGACTTAGTCTGGTACTGACGGGCTTATTGTAGTCCTCGGCCAGGGCATACCTTAAGAATAGGCAGGCAGCCTTAGGCAATAGTATTTGAGCTTGGAAACTTAAAAAAGAAAAGAAAATCTAGATACATATTTAGAATTCTAAAATTTATTTGTTTAATTATTCGTAAGCTTTCCTTTGTTATTATTCTGTAATATGATCTTGATATGACTGCTACTCATCTGGACATGTATTGTTAGCCCACTCTTTTGTTTGGTGAAGTTTTTATCTGTAGGCACTAAGTCGCAAGACTTAGCGCATGCAAAATTTTCCCCCGCGCACAGATATGGAGACACCGCTTAGGAGACTGCGAGGAATCACGGGTAGCAGGGTTGAGTGCGATAGGAGGATATCAATAGAATGTATTAATTGTATACCTCACATAATTTAGACAGACTGTATCAACTTTGTAAGTAACATATAAGTTAGTTGTAAATTTAATTAGCGAACTTAACTGCAGGACTTTTCATTTTTGTTTGAGTTATATGGTATTATTAGCCTGGTATGAGTGGGACACCACTCATACTGTTGTTGTCATGTGCTCGATAGAGGGTCGGGGCGTGATAGAAATTTCAATTGCATACTTAGTTTCAAAGAAAAGATTGAATACTTAGTTTCAGAGAAAAGATTGAATACCAGGGTGGGCTATGTTAGCAAGGAAAAGGACTAATAAGTATTCAGACAATTTGTCCATTGCATTTTTGATTGAACGATTAAACACTTTAAGGGCTATATAGTATGGAGTAATTGGAGGTTAGTTTCCAAATCCAATCTCAGTTTATGTACTACATACTTACAGTAATGTTAGGTTTAGAAATCAACCTCCAATTACCTCATAGGTTAGTTTGGAATCTATGGATAAAAGGCAAGAGAAATTAGGATGAAAGAGCAAAATTAATTAAGACCTTGGAAGACAAGAGAGAGGAACCTTTACTTGCACGCATGGAGGAGTACTTGATTTTCTCTCCACAGAACAAGCGTGCAGCTATTCTACTCCATTAACCTAAGCTATCATATGTTCTTTGCCCATTTTGCGCTTGCTAACTAATTGTCCCCACGTGTAGCTGCTCACCGATGTTCAAGCATGACTCTACTTGTGTGCCTGAAGAGTACAATATGGAGAAAGTTAACAAAGAGATCATCAAGAAAGCTGCCTAAGGCAAATATGATGATCTCTTGAATAATATTGATACCCTTCAAATGAAACTGAAAGAGGTGATGACATCAATAAAATTTATACTTGTTCTCGTTGACTAATGGAATAAGGAGGGCTACAAATGGGACATGCACATGTGGGATAACAGCCTATTCATACCTTCAAGATCAGGATTAGTAGGCAGCAAAATTTTAGTAACAACCCACCCACAATAAAGAGTGTGAGCAACTCCTAGGCATTTTTCAAGAAATGTGGATCTCGTTCACAAAGCTCCAATGACCTTCATGAGCTTGAAGCTACCGATTGCCAAAGAGATTGTTCCCAAGTGAAGTGGATTACCACTGGAAATCTTTATTGACTGATGAATTTTTCATGAGACCACAAAGCATTTGCACATTGATTCTGAAGGCTTGTAGATCAATAGAGTTTCCAGAGAGTGACTTCGTTTTGCATATGATATCTTGAAATTTCATAGGATATAAATTTGAATAAATTGACCGACTCACTACATTGCCTCTCTACTTTGCAAACACCTCTACTAGATGGTTGTTGCACTATAAAACCTCGCACCAAGCATGAGCAGCAGCAGCAGAAGATAGAATAACTTGAGGAAACTTGATATAAGTGATAACTATTTGCTTACATCCATCAAAAGATTTTGAATCGAATTCTCGTAGGGGAGGATTAGGAGTCATTAAGGAGCCTCGTATAACTAGAAGATCCCTATTTGATAATTGCAATAGTCTACAATCCTTACCACACAAAGTTGCATACCCTTCCCTCACTTAAGACTTTTTGGGTATATATGAATGTTCACAAATTTGATCACTGTCGGATGAGGAGTTGCCCATCTCCGTTCATATATACCTTAACAGATACCATTCGAGAATGGAGAGGCAATTGATAGAGTGCGATTTTTGCAGAGACCAAGAATTCTAGTTGGAAATTTTGCCTAAATATATGTACTTAATCGGATAAGGCATGTAAATTATATCTCACCACCATCTACATATTTGATCTATTTATTTTTGTTTGATGAAGTTTATTTGTTTACTTTTGTTCTATGCTCTTGATATTTGAGCTCTATCCCTCCCTACTTCCAACTCTAAATGTCTTGGGAAACCTAATTATTATAAACTGAAAAATTCTTAGGTAATTTTGCATTAGTTATTATTTTAATGCAAAATGTAAAGCTAAAAACTTAAATAAGAAGCAAGTATTTTTCAACTAGTTAGAGTAGTATGAGATGACATCAAATATCATACGCTCAAAGTCTATGAAAAAAATAGTTAAATAATTGAGGATAATTAGAGTAGCGAGACTGAATATCATTTATACCAAGCTTGTGCACACAGGGAGGATATAGAAGATGAGAAGTACTTTATTTCAAGAAAGCGTCTTGATGTTGCAGGCATGGAGTCTATTTCTAAGGAGAATGCAGATTCAGTAATCTAATAGTGAGTTCTTTTCAGCCAATTAAAATGGTAAGCTTTGATGATAGAGGTAGTGGATTCATGATTCATAAATCCAATTGAGATTTGAACTCTAGCTAGCTATTGGATTCAAAATCCAATGTCCTAACCACTAGATTATATGACCAATTAATTAAAAGAATCACCAAGGTCGTTACCATATAATTTAGATTTTTAAATATACCATTAAATTATATTATTCAGTAGAGAATACTCATAGGTCCTATTGATATTTGAACTCACTCAAGCTAGTAGATTCAAATTCCAATGTCCTAATCACTAGACTATTGGACTAATTAATCAAATATGTTATTTAATAGTTATAAGTTCTATGCTAATTTTATCAAATAATACACATAGGTCCTATTGGATTTAAACTCAAGCTTTTGAATTTAAAGTCTAATTTTCTAACTACTAGACAATAGAACGGATTAATTAAATGTGTTAACGATTGTGAGCTCAGTTCTGTCCAATTTATATTTTTTAAAAAATGATAAAATAATTAAAATGATACTTCATCTAATTTATATTTTTTATAAGTAATATAAGATAAAAAATAATATCTATAGCTCCTATTAAACTTTGATATCATGCATTACTACCATTGCATAGCAGTTTATCCCAACCAAAAATTTAATATCGAATATGGAAGGGAGCTCCACTTTTATTTATTGACAAAGTGGGTTTAGAGTCCTTTGTTTGATGATGCATCAATTAATTAATTGGTTCAGTAGCTATTCTTTTTGTGAATTTTCTCCAAATTGAGGCAATCCACGCATGAATTTTTTCAACATGCATGTGTGGTTAAGTTTCTGGGGAGACCAATTCCTTCTGAAGTCAGCCAAAATAATATGTTTCAAGTTGTGGAAAACAACTATAGAGATATTATTGATTTAGAAGGAGATTTATTCAAGTTTGCATAAAAAATCAAGATGGAATACACGATTGTAGGTGAACTATGGATTGTTAGAGGGTAGCCGTTAGCACTTATCCGGTGGCTTTAAAGGGAGAAATTATTATCATGATGCAGTCTGTATGTGAATTTTTTCAACACGCCTATATGGTGAAGTTTCTGGGGAGACCAATTCCATTTGAAGTCATCCCAAACAATATGTTTCAAGTCGTGGAAAACAACTACGAAGATATTATTGATTTAGAAGGAGGTTTCTTCAAGTTTCCATAAAAAATCAAGATGGAACAATTCATCAGACTCCATCATCGTATCTCTTATTTAACTCATCCACCCATCTTATCCTTTTAGTATTTTTCTGTTAACAGATAAGTTTCATCTATATGGTGAAGTTTCTGGGGAGACCAATTCTGTTTGATGTCAACCCAAGCAACACGCCTATATGGTTAAGTTTCTGGGGAGACCAATTCCGTTTGAAGTCATCCCGAACAATATGTTTGGAAAACAACTACGAAGCACAACAAGCACCTCATATTATCCCCTGACCTTAATGCCACCATCTGGTTCACAAACCAGCATTACCTAGCTCAACACGGGAACTTAATCTAGCGCTCTTTATAGAGGGCATCTTTGATCGAGTCGTGGGCAAAGTGGGACTAAAATCTCCTCCATTAGTCAAAACATATGGTCTGAATAGTCTTTACGGGTCAAGCATTAGGCATGGTAACAGACCGTACTAGGGGCATCGTACCCAGCTCGGACCAACCCAACACGGTATGCAGCACACCTCTATGCACAGAATTAAGTTTTAAAATGCTCACATTAGAATTAACTTTAACAACAAAAGGTAGACGCTTACGAGTACTCCATAACAACTTAACTTTTTTTACATAATATATATAAATAGTATGTAGTGTCCTGCGGTGCCAGGCCACCAAGCTGCAAGCACGACACTTTCAAATCAGCGGGTCATGCTAGGCACAACCCACTATAATGTCGGGCTAGGCATGACAGATTACAATGGGCAACACGGCCAGATATGCAACCTGACGCGAGCGTGCACCATCGTAAGGCTAAAGCTGCTGAGCAACAATTCGTCATCCCACCATCCAACATCATAACAGCTTGGTTCACATTCATTTAGTTTCCAAACTCAATTATGATGAGCTATAACCTCTTTAAACCTAAAACGTGGGCCTAAAAGCCCAGACAAGAAGCATCAAGAAAAGTATCACTTATTAGTGTGTTTTAATTTTACATGATAATGGCTTTATCTTGAAGCATAAGATAGATAACCAGAATAAGATAGAAAACTAAGTTGGTTCTTGTATTAAAATAAATTTGTTAAAGAGATATTAGTAAAGTTTAATATTTTCTAACGGTCCTACCCAAACCAAAATAATATTATCTAAACTTAGAATCACAAGGATTGTATATTTATAAACTAATATTGTAAAGATAAAAACTCTTGGAAGTGATATTTATAATGTCGGGCGAATTGATGATAGGGATTATAGTGAATTGATGCTGTATATTTATGCTTAAAATATTTTGTAGTTTATATTATAAATTTTTTATCTCTATGATTCTTAAAAAAACTTATATTATTTTTTAGAACTTGATGAGTATTCAGCAAACAACCTTCCATATAGAACTCAATTGCTCTAACCATAGGAAAAAAATTTATATTATTAATTTTTTAATAATATACTTATTTTATTTGTATTTAATTTAATTAATATTTTTTACAATTATATTTATGGTTCTTGTTAGACAAACTAAAGCTTATAGGAAAAAGTACAAGTAGAATTATTTTGATTTTAATTTAATTTAATTTTAGTTGGACTTGGTACATAAAGTGTACTCTCATTTAATTAGAGTAATTAAGCTCTATAGAAAAGATTGTGAGTTTAATACTCATTTAAGTTAAAGAAAAAAAAAATAGTTGGATTTGGTCTACTAGTTTTTTATTCTATTTGTCCATGGTTCTATTTATCTTGTATTTTAGATTTCATCTTATTTTCATCTACTTTTAGATCTTCAAATTTATCTCCATATCTGCCTACCCAGTAGGTGGCAACCTTTGTATAAGTCCGGGTGGCCCATACAAGTATTTAATTATTAGTGCTATATATTATTTCCATAATTCAACACAATAACAACCAGATCCAACAATGGTCGGCACACCATAACATTTTGACAAGTTCAACTAACATAGTCCTGATATTATTATCTATTTTGTTTTTTTGCTCATTTTATCTTAAAGATTATCTGTTTGACGAGCATGAATCAGTTCAAATTTAGATGACAAAATCCTTCATTCCACCCAAAAAAAAAAAAAAGACCAACTTGAGGAAACTTGATGAGAATGTAACATGTGGTTTTCGAGATAACTTGGGTTGGTAAGCTAAGATATCCTAAAGATCATGTTTTCAATTGAAGATCTGAAAATAACACTTGGAATTACAAGTCTTGAGAATTTCAAGAGCAAAAAAGAAGCAATTGCAGCTAATTTATAAAGCTAAATTCATCTTGATGGATTTGTGTTATGGTATGCAACTTATCAGGAGGATGAAAATTATTTACCTTCATGGCGGTGCTTGAGAATATCGAGCAAAACCCTACATTAAGGGAAGTGGCAGACCTCTTGGTCGGCTAGAAACTCAATCATTACTATAGTTGTAAACTCTTCTTCACCAAGATTATTAACAATGAGATGATTTGTTATCTATTAGTTACTTAGTATTACATTTCAAAGTTCCTTATTTTGAGTGGCAACACTTGTGGTGAAATAAGTTAGTGAAGTCTTATTTGTTAGCCTGAGATGTGTAGGGAGTAAATTTTCTTTGTTAACAAGATTTTGTTGGGAGGTTACCAGCTTATTATATTATCCAACCTTTTTCCCTTTTGTTGGAATGATAGATATGATGAGATAGATAATGTATTATCATCGATCCTTATATGAGTTATTTGGTGAGCGTAGAAAGGAGTTACTATATAATGGATTTGAAAGCCACACCTCATGGAATGTCCCACATCTTTAGTTATTCTAATCATTTTAAGGAAGGCGTGCCTTAGCGCTTGGTATCAATACAGTCCGTTAGGCTCATGTTGCATGTATATATATATGTTGGAAGATGAAGTAGAATATGTACATTTCAACATATAGTGGTGCATATTCTTGTATTAACTATTGGTTTAGCTCAACGGGTCATAATGCATGCAAAGCAAGGTCTCCTTCTCTACACCAGCTTCATCCTTCACCCTCATATTACTTTGCTCTACCTTATTTGTTTAATCAAATATTAATGAAAGCACTAAATTCCACATTTTGTTTTGCTATGCTCTACCCAGCCATTTCACATAAATATGGTTGGAAATATTCAAAACATTATGGGGGAATTTCTTGATTTTTTCTTGGATTTTTTTATTGGGATGTGGAGATTTAGTCCCACATGAAGAGATTCTTAAAAAAATCATGTTTTAGATAATACTTAGTATTATCTAGATAAACTAGGAAGGACTACGAGTTTCACTTGGCCCACTTTTTGAAAGAAGAGCCAGACTGCATTATCTGCCTATGGAAATTGTTAATCTGGCTTGTCTCTTTCAAGGTTACTTCATCTGCATCATCTGCCTATGGAAATTAATTAATTATATCTATTGGTGTTTAAATGGACAATTAATTACCTACAAGAAGACATGATGCATTGCTTATCTCTGGGCAGATACTTGAATATCTCCTGCCAAACTCCACACTTAAACAATTGACAATTAGAGGTAAAGTCATTATTAATTTCGTTGTGTAATGTTGTTTGAGATAATATTCATCAATATATGTTACATGTTTTGAAGATTGTGTATATATATATGATGTGTACATGTTGAAGTCGTTTGCCAATCTAAAATGCGTAGACATACAAATTTGTTGGCTAAGAATTATCTTTAAAAATAATTCTAATTCTCATTTGATCATTAACTTGCTTCCATATATTTATCTTCTATGGTTGGATCTTTTGGGACTTAAATGAGATATTTGGGCACACTCAGCTCATAGTCCTATAAAGTTTCGCGATGTATCCATGTCATTCACACCGCTACTATTGAGGAGTTACACAACCACTTGGTATTCCCTGATTCGGCTCCACTGCATACTCCTCTCTTTTCATCCTCAATCATATGGCTTGAACGAGTGATGGCTAATGCAACAAAACAGCAGTAGAACATCAGATCACACCAGCATTACATTCTGAATGGTAGAGTTCTAGATCCCAAATTTCAAAACGTAGACAGTAAAAGCACTAGCAGCTGAATGGTAGTGCTGAACTAAAAGTTGCTCAGTTTTAGAGTATCAGAGCTAAAACTGGATAATGTTCAGTTTCAGTAAAAAGGAGATGCAATAAGAAACTTAAAGCTATTTTCATCTCAGTGTTGCATTATTTATTATTTTATTACAAAATGTAAAGCTAAAAATTTAAGAAAGAAGCAAGTATTTTTAAGCTAGTTAGAGTAGTATGAGTTGGCATCAGATATAATGGGCTCAGAGTCCATGAAAATAATAAATAAATAAATAAATGAGAATAATTAGAGCAGGAGACTCAACATCACTTTTACCGAGCTTGTGCATGCAGGGAGGATAAAGAAGATGAAAAACACTTTATTTCAAGAATGTACCTTGGTGTTGCAAGAATGGAGTCTATTTCTAAGGAGAATACAAATTCAATATTCTGATAGTAAGTTCTTTTCAGCTGATTAAAATGGTAAGCATTGATAATAGACATAGTGGATTCATAATTTATAAATCACCAAACTCCTCCGTCGAATCATAATACTGCATGCAGGAGGAATTGTCCTTGTAATGTAAGATGCAGCAACTAAAGATTAAAGAGGAAGTGATGTGTAGGAAAGGCCTCCTTACCATTGAGGTATTTCTAGACAACAAATGATCAGATGCAAGCACAAGAGGCTTGCGAGGGGGCAGTGCAAGGACTAATTTTTTCTATAGACAACATAAAAGTATGGATGACATTTCCTTTTTTTCTCACTCTCTCCTCTTTTCAAAAATAAATAAATAAAATCAAAAGCCACTAATAGAATTTTAAATCAAACAACAAACATAATTTATTGCTATAGAAACTACTCATGTCTAATGTCCATATCCTTCATTTATTTTTATTTTTTAAAATCTTCCACCCTAAAAAAGGAACCTTGCTCAAATAAGTGTGTTCAGTTCCTAGTGTTACTTGATCTTCAGTAACTACTTTGTTAATTAGCGACCTTCTCATAATTTACTCTTACTATTTAATCCTCTAACTCGAACGCTAATGCATTGTCGTCGATTACTCACATAGTCTTGGATTCTATTGGCTGCAACAACGCTAAGTGAGATGAGCAATAATGAAAATGAGATCTCCCTTTCATCGTCAGCTCTCCGTCGTTTCACCGAGAACGACACGTTGACGGAGATTTTAGGATGCGAGAATGGGGTCTTCAATAGCACCACGGACGACGACCCTTAGTCCGAGGAGGCTGGAGAAGTGCAAAATTATCGGGAGACGAATACGACGGTGGAGCAGAACAAGGGCAATAGGACAAAAAAAAAGGATCGTCATCTTCACAAGAGCACTGGAGCATTGCATGACTACCCTCCACAGCTTAGTATTCTCTCTGGTGAATCTAGGCTTCAGCTGGCAAGCCATAGGGAGGACGGGCGGCTTCTGGTATATCCTGTTAAGGCACCGATAACGGGTGAGGCCCATAAACAAAGAAAAGATGGCACACTCAAACTTTGTCTCGTCAACGAAGAGTGCTCGACACGTAATCCCGACTGTAAGAAAAAATAATATCAATAAGTAGAAGCAGCTTATTCTCTGTGAAACTTAATTAACTCATAGCTATTAATTCTTTAAGTTTCAATATTTCGATAACCATTCCATGATGACAAATGTAACCAGTATTAAACAACGCAATATGTGGTCTTTTAATACGTAAAAATTGAAGAAAAACACTACTTTCAACTTATTCGGAAAAAAATTAAGTGCTTGTAAGCATATATTTAATATTTTAAACATAATTAATAAGCTTGATTGCTTAATTAGCTATAATTATTAGATTTTTCAATAAATCATGTGAGTCAAAGATTCGAATAAAGTTAAGAAAATATTTCAAAAGTTAAAAAGTTCATTATTTCTATCTAAAAACACTTACCGTTTGGCTTTCTATATCAATAAATCGTTTAATTCTACATCTCTATCTTACTGAATTGAGTTTATGTTGGTATTTTTCACGCTATAGTATTTGATGCTCAAATGAAGTCATTAAGTGTTCAACACATTTTAACAATGGATACCAAATATTTGGGGACTCCATTCCCCGAGACCATACCTATTTTTGTGTGTCTCATTGTTATAGATTTGTGAAGACATATACGTATCCATATCTTTTTACCACGATGCACATATCGAGTTATTGCTCTTCACTGGTTTCTATTTGTCTTGTTAATATTGGAGTACGTTAGGGAGATTGACAAGAGTATATATCGAAATAAATAGGATGTCGTTAGACATGTAATGTTATATTAACGTATAGATTATTAGAATTATTTATTAACTTATCTTTTTTAGAACTTTCATATTGTTGATTAAGTAAAGTATTTTTTGTATAAATAAGTATAATTATTCATTGAATATTAAGATATTCTAAAATCTTTTATTTCCAACATGAATGAAGTTCATTGTATTTTCTATATATTATTTTTGAATATTTTATACCTCATTATCAATTGCCTTTAGTAGAAATTATTCTTTTAATATCAAATATATTTTAAAAATACTATAATATGATTAATAATTCATACAAAAACTTATCGTACTAGTTTTTTGAAGCTCACGAGCATACTACAAGTGGAATCTATAATCTATAGCCATCCACGACCTTTGATTTTAGATAAAAGTATGGATGATATTTCCTTTTTTTCTCACTCTCTCCTCTTTCCAAAAATAAATAAATAAAATAAAAAGCCACTAATAGAATTTTAAATCTAACAACAAACCTAATTTATTGCTATAGAAACTACTCATGTCTAAATGTCCATATCCTTCATTTATTTTTATTTTTTAAAATCTCTATCTTCTTCTCTTTATATGGTGCATGTATTGTGACAAAGTAGAGAATTGAATAAGGGTGTGCACTAGGAAAGTTATTGTGAATTCCATATAACTAATGATCATGTTTTGCTTTTAAATTAAAATTTGAAATAATCGATTTTGATTTGATGTTGACTTGGACTAATTTAATAAAGTAGAGTTGATGAATGAGGATTAAGGGTTTAAGAGCTAGGCTTTTGAGTTAAATTGGGCTTTTATGTTTGGACATGGGTAGGAGATTGACTTGAGTGATCTCATGAATTGAGTTAGATAATCAACTTGGATAGAGCCAAATTAATTAGATAACTTAGGTCCTCAATTAAATAAATTATCTGAATAATTCGTAGAAATGGTATTAAATTTTGTTCTAAATAAATCTTATTATTTAGGAATATTATTTTGGCGCGTGAGCTACTTTACGGTTGATACCTCTGAGCTTCAATTGGATGCCTTGAAACTAATTAAAATTTGAAACTAATTAAAATTTATACTTGCTAAATGCCATGCAATATACATGCTAGATTAAATACTCTATTAACCATGATTGATATGTCATATGCTATGATACCTAGCTTTACTTGGCATGCTTTATTAGTTATCCTACATGTTATTTATTTTCTCATACCCATTGAATGTTATATTACTGTCATGTGGAGAACTATGGAACTAAATATTAAAAATACTTTTGAGTTGTGACGGTGACTCCCTTAAGCCTTAGACAGTGGATCTATAGACCACACGGCTATCATCCTAGAAATTCTGTAGACGATCGGATGAGTAGTCCGGATCCTAGGGTTATTATAATTTCGGTTAGCCGTGACCGATGATATATTAAGTTGAGGTGACCTTGCCGGCGGGCAGTGTGTAGTATTACACAGAGTGTCGTTGCCCTTAAGGAGACCGGGGAGGAAGTAGGGGCGCGATGTTTGGTTGGGACGGGGTGTATGGTGCGACTGGCGAAATAGTGGAGAGAGATAAGCAGTCACCCGTCCTCTCCGCCAACATCAGTGCAGCGGGCCTAGGTAGAGATATAGAATGACACCGCACTGATGAGCTTATGGGAAGTCCTCGACGGAGGAATTCCTCTAAGCATAGGCTGGCGGCCCGAGATATTTGATACAAGGATAAAATAAATCTAGATGACATTTGTTAGTGAGATAAACATGTTTGACAACATAGATAACACCTAGTGACATACGACTATGTATACTCTCATACTTTACATAAACTATTGATAATATCATTTATTCTACCAACCTATAATGTGATAATTAATTAAACAAAGGCATTCTAGAATCTTCCCCTAGTATTGATTTCCTTACTATGATTTCGAGCCGTAATTTCGCACTAGGCCGCAAGGCTGAGCACACCGCATTCAATGTGTGTGCAGGTCTCGGGATAAGAGTCGAGATCGTTGAGGACAAGTAGGACGTCGGAGAAGTTCATCATTCATATTTAGAGTTATTGATTATCAGACGTAGTATTGTATTATGTCTATATCAGGACTATATTCAAGGACGGTAAATGCAAACTGTATTAGGACCTTTGTTATATTTTAATGACTTCGGATGTAATGTTGAGTATTTCATATGCCTTGTATGGGTTTCCGAACCCCTACGGCAGTTGCCACGCGCCCAACCTGCGGGTCGGGGCATGACAATTAAAGTGGTATCAGAGCGTAAGTTTAAAAGCCTAAGGATTTAAGAGATATTAGAAATTACACTAAAAGTCATAGGAGTTAAGAAAAGTCAGTCCCGATATAGATAGGATGTTAAGAAGGTTTGTAAGTGGTACGGTTAGTTGCCCAAGACTTGTTTATAATATCAATTCACAATTAATCAATATATATACGTGGGTTATACATGTATGGTAGGGTTAATAGAGGATTTTACTCATCGAAAATTTATTTCGTGTAGATGTCGGATGTACTGCCAAAACGGAAGCTAGGAAGACCTCGAAAGAAAGGGAATTCTCGGAACCTTGCGAGCGTTACTTCCCATCCCCCTGGAGATTCGACGGTCCCACTTGCTCCAGCACCAACTGCTCATGCTGTTGGGGTTTCTAAGGAAGCATCATTTCGGTTGGTCCCAGGATATTCATCGTCAGGGACACCATGGAGCTCAGATGCAGCAGATACGTTAGTACATACAGTTGGCGATGTATCATTAGGAAAAGCACCTTTAGCACAAGAACATTTGAACATGATAGCAGCGACAATGGTTAGTATTCTTAATCCGACCACGCAGCATCAGACAAGAAAGTCGAAGATTGTAGTACCTTCTCCACCACCTGAAGCCCACCTTGTATCACCGGTGCCGCTAGTCATTCTGATAGCTACTACTTCGGCTGATACACTTGCTATATTCGATAACACATCTGAGACAACACCAGTCAAGGGCTTGGAAGATATAGTTATCTCCTCAGCAGTCCGATCGGTGACCTGTGCCCAACCAGTTTATCCGACCGCACGAAAGGGAGGTATCACCATAATGCTAGACTCCTTTGAAGGCACTCGCGTTAGTAGATCTTGTGGCTGCATGATGCTAAACAGTTGGATTGTGCATCTTTCTCTGGATCTTCAGACCCGGAGAAAGCCCGAGCTTGAATAAACAAAGTTCGCCAAGTCACTACAAAGTTAGAGCTAGCGCATAAGGACAAACTTAGCATAGCACTCCACTTGTTGGAAGGAGATGCTGAGTTATGGTGGGAGGAGCTGGAGGCCCGTTACACCGTCGGGCTGACTTGGGCTAGCTTCTAGGATGATTTTCACCTGCGATATGATACCTCGATGCAGAAAAATCAAAAGAGACAGGTGTTTTTAAAGTGTGAACAGAGAGGCAGATCCGTATCCGAATATGCAGTGGAATTTAACAGGTTAGCATCCTTCGTACCAGAGATAATCCCATCAGAGGAGTATCGCCGCTTTCTATTTGTCGAAGGACTAGATGACCCTATTCGATTGAGCATGAAATTATTAGACACAATCAAGTTCTAGATGGTCGTGGATAAGGCCCTTATGGCCGAGAGATCTATTCTAGCAAGCGCAAGCTGAATGATGATCATAAAAGGAAGCGACAAGGGTCACAGAAGGGTTGAGGCGAGCAAAGTAACCGACAGGTCACTGCGGTACCATCGATCGCTTTGACAGCTAGGGAAACTCCATCTAGTGGTCTAGTCGACTAAAGGATGATCCCACACAACCTACCGAGTCAGATTCACCCCCGTCACCATCATTTGTGCCTACCCAGATATATCGTGCTTCGTACTTGGTTCCATGTTCTCTTTGCAACAAGGTCCACACTGGACCCTGTCGAGGAGTTTCTTGCTACTAGTGCGGCCAGAAAGGACACATCCAGGCAAATTGCCCACAGCGGAGCCAAATGAGAGGTTTCCAACAATCAACGTCATCTACTCCTATCGGCCGTGGCCGCTCGTTCGCATCAGCCATCCCAACAGCTTCTACCTCGGCACATACTAGAGGACTTGCCAGTAGATCAGGCTAACACTTCTAGAGGCCATCACTGTGTAATTAGCATGCTTCTTTGCATTAGATAACATCGATGCATAAAATGATCCTAACATAGACACTGATGATCCAGACATATAGCTGATGATCCGGACCTGGGCGTATTTACCGATGACCCATTGCCCGGCGATATATCTTTAGATATCTTTGTTATTCTAGCTAGTGAACTTTTGTTAGGAATTTGATCTATGATAAACTTAAGTATACTTTTATTTAGTGAGTTACATTTCAACTTAGAACCATGTGCTTCGTTAGGGGTTGTTAAGTTGATAACATCAAGGGTTAGTTAAAAAAAAATCAATATTTGGGTTTTAATCAAATCCTAAAATATATGTTGATCATTTGGGTTGTTATCCAAATTCTTCAATTGGAAACCAATATTTTGATAATCATTGAGTACACTATTCGTACCAGCTCCTTGCACTTGCAACTCCATATGCAGTGTTTATAGCTTTTGCGCATCCACTATTTGCTACTCTATACTCTATTTGCAGTTTGTTATACCTATTCAGCTTGCATATATTTCTGGACATTTCTATATGCTCATAGTGCAGTCCTCTTCATTTTTCTTGCTTATTATATATTCTGCTGTTTAGATGCTCACTTGCTAAATCTTGGTAGCAGCCAATTCATTTTCCATAATTTTTCTTTTTCTGTTATAGTTTTTGTAGTAATATGGATTGACTTCATATGTGCATCTCCTGCTTTGCAGTGTCACGTCCCGACCCGCAGGTCGACACGTGGCAACTGCCGTATGAGTCCCATACAAGGCATTTGGTAATAAAAATTATCCGAACACATTGTCAACACAACAAAATATATAATCAAATCATCTATGCAACTCTACTAACACAGTCCCGATATACCTACTATAATTCTATAGTAACGACATCAATAAATAAAACTAAATCCATCGATAGACCTCATCTTCATCAAATATCCCGGTCAGTCATCTAACAACCTGCACACACATTGAACGTGGTGTGCTCAGCCTTGCGGCCTAATGCGAAATTACGGCTCGAAATCAAAATAAGGAAATCAAAAATTAGGATGAGTACTCTAGGATGCCTTTGGTTTGTTAATCATCATTTTTTCTGTTGATATGTGTAATTCATATTATAAAAGCAGTATAACAGAGTAGACAAATACAAACATGCATATCACTAGATGTCACCTAAGTGATAATCAGTGTCTACGTCATCAGTAAATGTCCCCTATGTTGTAATACGACTTTAAGTCTCAAGACTCGGGCTGCCAACCTATTCCTAGTGAATACCCTGGCCAAGGGCATCCGTAAGCCTATCAGTGCCTTTCAGTCTCTGTTTCTACCTATTCCCGCTGCACTGATGTTGGCGGAGAGGATGGGTGACCCTTGATCACTCTCCACTGTCTCGCTAGTCGCCCTCGATGCCTCCCCTAGCGAAACTGCCGTGCCCTTACATCCTCCCCGGACTCCGTAGGGGCAACGGGACTCGGACTATGACACTGCCCGAAGACAGGGTCACCATCAACAAAGACTAATCGGCCATGGCTAACCGATAAAAATAACCCTAGGATCCAGATTACTCATCCGACTATCTGCAGAACCTCAAGGATGATAGCCGCGTGGTCTATGGATCCACTGTCCAAGGCGTCGCGTAGGGAATCACCTTCCCAGTCCAATAGCAGTCAACGTCGACCGAGATAAATGCACATCCACACAATGGGCTGTGGCAACCCCGACTCCATTGGTGCCAAGTTCATGGTAGGGTTCATCCTCGCTAGCCATCTTAAGACTATCACGGGGTCGCCTAATCGATACTCGTGCGGGTATAAATTTTTGGGTAGGGACCTACTCCATGTTCCCCGTCTAGTATGACTTTAGAGTTTGTATGATCCATCTTTCCACCAGCTCCCAGTGTCTAAGCTACGTGTAACCTCGGGAGTGGTGCGAAGAGAAGCATCACCGTTGTGACCATCGATAGTACGCGGTGGTCAACTAGGGTATGTGGGAGACACCCATTTCCATTTAAATTCTGATGATGTCTCTTGGGAGGTTCTAGCATCTCATGTCACCTAAGACTAAATCTAGTGTGTCTGGTGCTATTGTTGATGCTACCTCCTATGTATGATTTTTATTCATATATGCCATTATTCATATTCATGCTGTATGGTAACTGTGTGGTATATAGCAAATAAAATAAAACAACATGCAGGATAAGATTTTACAGCATATCAAAATACTTAGCATGGTGAACATGGCACATTATTCATATTAGAAAAATAATTTATACTAACATGCATACATGTATAATATTAACAAGCATTACATTTTATCATGTTTAAGGCATCCAAGAATTTCCTAAAAAAACCTCAGTAGGAATTCCCTAGCTTGAATAAATCCAAACTTCGATGAACCAATGCACCTGATTCGATGATTTACTCTTCAGAACCAACCCATGTAAGATAATAAATACCCCGACGAACTACTCGAATCGCGTATCAACAATTGTCCTAATCAACGTAATTATTTAAAATAAAATTTAATTCATTTTTCCCTAAAATTAATAAAAGTAGAAATTTATCGTATGCTCTAAATCATACAATTATCCTAGTTAAATACCGCTTAATAAGCCTACATTTAAATTTACGAGCCTATGTTCATTTTTAGGGCCTATGTTTAATTAATGAGCTCATGTCCACATGTTAGGCCCAATTGCTCATCAATATAATCAATTAAAGTAAATTACGTGTAATTAACCAAATCTAAGCATACAATTTGACAACTAATTCTATCTAATCATTCAAATATTAATTAACCCAATTTTAATTATGGTAATTAAAACTCAATTACAACTCTAGGTTAATTTTATTACGCTTAGATAAATTTATCAATCTATGCCAATTTTAAACCCAAACACATGATCTGGCCCAAGTCACCCAAGGGCCTAATTAAAAACTCATCAGAAATTATTAAATATATTTAATCTTAATTAACTAAGTTAATAATCTAAATTAGGTTTCCTCAATTTATTTATTCCCTAATCCAATTAAACACAATTTATTAGCCCAATTCGGTCCAAGTCAAAATTCAGTCAAAACTGGTCTAATCAACTAAAATTGACTATGTTGACCAATAGAGGAGATTTTAATTAATCATGACCTACCCCAAATCCAGTTGTCAGCCCAATCCGATCTGCCCAAATTTGGACTCATGAAATTCAAATCAAATTCTGGGTCAACATTGACTTGGTTAACGTTGACCACATTGACCAGTCTGGTCAGACCTGGGTTTACAACCTAATAACTTATTCAATTTAACACTAATTTTGACCCGAAGTCAACTTAGATTGACCATGTTGACCTACTAATTGATTGAATTAACTCCTATTTGACACCAATTTGAAATGGGTCAGCTTGGGTTCGACCCAAGCCCAAGCTGGATCGGTTCGATCTAGTCCAATCTTAACAAATGCCAATTTGAGTGAGATTCGAGTTTGGATTTAGTCCATTGAGTCCAATCTGAAGTGATTCGACTTGAGCTCGACCCAAGCCTGAGCTGGGTCAGCTCGATCCAATCCCATCAAACCACCCCTTTTAATTAACCATATTATTTAATTAATCACTAAATAATTACTTACAAATCCTTCATGCACTAATTAAATATGATTAAATTAACTTAATCATAATATATAGTTAATTAGTACTAATCATGCTTAACTAACACTAACATGCTTAATTATCATTAAATGTGATTAAGGGAAAAGGGGATTGAGAACTGCTACCTTTGTCGACGGAACCCTCGCCGAATCCCTCGCCCGCACACCTCGTCGGAGAACTCACAGCTGGAGGGACACCATCGCTCTGGCCGGCGACTGGTCCTTGCTCATGGGGAAGGCATGGATATTCTACACCAACATGCGCGTGTGAAGGGAGAGCGAGGAACTCCGGCGGTCGTCGCGCCACCCAGTGGACATCATCGGTGAAATGGTGCAAAATCGTCAGACAAAAGGGGAGATAGCAGTGGGTCTACGCACCTACGAGCTCGCAGGATGAAAGTTCGGGCGGTGAGGCGGGTGGAATCGCAGCTTCACCCCTTGCCGGCGTGCGATGGATCTACAGCCGAATGGCGGCAAAATCGCCCCCTCTCACGGCTAGATCCTGGTGGAATCGATGGCTCCTCCGCTTGCAAAACCTCCGAGCAACTTGAGCCCTAGCGGAGGTAGCGGCGCACCGGTGATTTGGGCGTGGGATTGTAGACGCGGCTGACGACTGCTCTTTCAAAGAGGAGAAGGCTGGGGAATACACGGACACGCAGCAGCAGACCTCCACCAAGATCTCTTTGTCGCGACGGTGACCAATGGGCGGCGAATGGCCGGCAGCGGACGACGGGCATGGAGGAAGAGCGGCGGACAGCAGCAGCTGTTCGTGCGAAGAGGGGAATGTAGGGGAGAAGAGGGGAAGATGACCTTCGTCGAGCTCTTCTCGTCACGGCGAAGGGGAATGGACGGCGAACGGCGGGTGGTGAACGCGGTGGAAGGCACCGGCGTTCGCTCCACTACGGTGGAAGTGGAGGAGGCGGGCGTCACGGGGGCGAAAGAAAGGGGCGCCGCGAGTGGAAGTGGGGAAGAGCCCTCGGCTCTTCTCGCTCGCGGTGCCTCATTCGAACCGGGTCATGCCGGTTCATCTGGACGGCCGGCTGGCCGGTTCATTTCAACCGGACCGAATTTTTTTAATATATATATTAAGGGGTAGGGGTTTACATGCAGCCTACTGCATTTTGTTTTTCCCAACTTCTGCAGGTCTCCATATTTCATATTCATTTCAGACTTTCTACAGTTGTGATGATTGGCCAAATAAGTGGGTCTTCTTCAGTTCTACAGTTTTCCTTCATTTTATATTTTATGTATCAAGGTAGCTTAAGGTAGTAGTTATCATCAGTACACTTACACTCTTTCATCGGTATATACCTAATGTCCTTTTCGCTCTTTCAGGCCATTCACTCAGTCATACTTAACCTCTTTTGAGCTTTGAGCAGCTGTCACTTGTTTCATATTTCTTAGAGATATAGTCAACTTATTAGTCAAGCAATTTTCTACAATACTTCTTGGTGACTTTTCTGAATATTTCTGTAGCTTCTTGTGCAGCTACATCTTTTTGCACCTTTCTTTGTAACTATTTCTTTAGTCCTTTTCCGCAGTTTGCAGCTTTTTGTGAAGCTATTTCCTTATTCAAATTCTGCCACTATCGATAGTATTCTGCACTCCTTTTTATTTCTGTAACTCTCCTAGATTAGCTAAATTCTTTACTTAGAATTTGTGCAGCTCAGAGTCCTTCACCTTCATGAGTATCATTAAATATATTCGGTCAAGGCAGCTCACAATATTTCTTCATTTGCAGCTCACATTTCAACTGCCTGCAGTCTCTATAGTAACTCTGCTTCCTTACTCCTTTTTATTTCTCCTTAAATCCAGAATACTTCCGCTTTCTTGGCACCTCTAGCATGTGTTGATGCGCATGTTGATAACCTTAGTAGCTGCATGTGTTATTAACATCTTTTATTTTAGTCAATGCTTTTGCAACTCATATCTAGAGTACTTAGTAACTTAGATACAACTGCATTACTTCAGCATCTACAAACTTGGATGCAGTCCTTCTATTTCAAGAGTCCACTTTGTTATTTTATTATTTTCTGAGCTTGCGAGTAAAGGTTACTTCCTTTCAGCAATCAATCCATCTGCAATCTATACTCTTATGCTTAATGCAACTTGGTTGACTTCACAGTTTAGAATTTATCTGATTAATCTAATATCAACTAAGAACATGTAAATAGGAGGCTGAAAGGAAGTTCCCCTACTAATAGCGAACCATATGGTGTGGAGACCACGGTGGAGAAAGTCGGCTACTTTAAATCATTGTTGTTGTAGTATAGTGGTGAGTATTCTTGCTTGTCAAGCAGGTGACCCGAGTTCGATCCCCAGCAATGGCGATTATTGCTTTTCATCTCAAAGTATTTTGAAAATACAAATACTTTTTTGAACATTTCACTCTGTCATCTTCAATGTCTGATCCTAATTTCACTTTTTTCATGCTTAATGTGTATTTCACTTCAATGGTAATCGTATGCGATATGTTTCGTGCGTGAGTTGATCGATAAAACTAGCATTTCTGCATTGTTTGGATTAATGCTGTGTTTAGATATAATGGAAAATAAATTATCTTGAGAAACCTCCCCGACATCATGCATGATCTATCTATAATATTTTTTTTGTACCGCAAATAGTTTATGAAGTAGGTTTGATAATTTCGAATGATGTATCGGAGAAAGCCAGATTGCTCAAACAAAATGAGTGTGCATATTGTCCATAGTTTAGAATTTATCTGATTAAAGTAATATCAACTAAGAGCATACAAATAAGAGCCAAAAGGATGTTCCCTTACTAATAGCGAACCATATGGTGTGGAAGCCATGGTGGAAAAAGTCGGCCACTTTGTATTGTTGTTGTTGTAGTATAGTTGTGAGTATTCCTACTTGTCATGTAGGTGACCTGGGTTCGATCCCTTACAATGGCAATTTTTGCGTTTCATCTCTAAATATTTTGAAAATGCAAATACTTTCTTGAACATTCCGCACAATAATATTTTTTTTGTATCGGAAAAAGTGTATGAAGTAGGTTTCATAATTTCGAATGATGTATTAGTGAAAGGCGGATTGCTCAAACAAAATGAGCATGCATATTGTCCACAGTTTAGAATTTATCTGATTAAACTTGTATCAACTAAGAGCATGCAAATAGGAGGTAAAAGGAAGTTCCCTTACTAATAGCGAACCATATGGTGTGGACCCCACAGAGGAGAAAGTCGGCCGCTTTGCATCGTTGTCGTTGAAGTATAGTGGTGAGTATTCCTACCTGTCACGCAGGTGACACGAGTTCGTCCTCGGCAATTGCGATTACTGCTTTTGATGTCAAAATATTTTGAAAATGCAAATATTTTCCTGAACATTCTGTCATCCTAAATGTCTAATCCTAATTTTGTCACGCCCCGTACCTTCCCCTAGGGCACGTGGCAGATCGCAGTGAACTCCACACATAGCCCCGTTTACTCCCGAAGCTATATGGGAACCCACTAAGCGTACCTGATGTATATCCCCTCTATTTATGGAAGGAGAGAACCTGGATGACAGATCAATATAACACTAAAAACATATATTATTAAAACCAAATCTTTACTACAGTGGCACACACTTATATACAAGTAATTTACAATCAAAATGGATACATGCCCAAGGTTATATAAAGCACCTAGCCAGTGGATCTCTATACATACAAAACCAAGGTAGAACTGTCCTACCTTTCAAAAGAAATCAGGTGCCTGACTATATACTGCGATATCTATCAGTCTCTCTCCTGCTGTGATCCTGAAAAATAAAAATGAGTTCCCCTACGGGGTGAGTAACGTCGTACTCAGTGAGTTGGATAGAAAACAATGTAAAACCGAGAACATAAAATAACAAAGTCTCAAGAATAGAATCATATGACTATTCGTGTGCAATAGCCAATCAAAATGAGTAATCAAGAATCACACGAGACTATATCTGGGGCTGGCATAACCAAAATACAGTTGTGGCCAACAACTGTTACCTCAGGGGGAGGTATCAAATATCATAAGGTACCCAAATCAAAGCAGAAGTGCAAGAATAAATAAACAAAGCCCCCTTTCCCCCTGAGTTGCCCACTGGATTTCGCTACCTGGTATCCATAGCTAATCTAGAGTAAAAAACCCCAGTCAGGAGTATCCCGATCTCCCATCCTGACCTCGAGCACTATCATCCCACGCCCCTCTTACTAGGCGGCCCATGGGTGTGCTAATAATGTAATAACCTATCACTGCAGTGAAAGTGCCTATAGCACTATCCAGTATCAGATCATACTAGCCATATGCATTTATAAGTGAAAGAAGTATCACAAAGAGTCAGACAAATGCATATGCTAGATCTAGAGTCAATAAAAGCATAGTATCATGCTTATAATGAATCAAAGAACAACAATAAATAGTTTATATCATCAAGCAAGAATATCAAGGGTTATTCACAACTCATTTAAGTTAATAATCAAGATTATATACACTAGCAGGAGAGTCCAAAGAAATATCCAGCATATCTAACCAAAGGAATATAGTTCTCCTGGACTAAACATTGAGAACTATCCCGTTTATTCTACCTGGAGAATAAACACTCACCTGATTCTATCGTGATAAGCACGTTCTAGTTCGTATCGCGAATGTTCGTATCCTCGTGCTTGCTTACCGAATTTCCTGTGAATATTTCAACGAATTAAATCTCTCAATCTGGTAACAATTTTACAAATCCGTCTTCACCAACATTCTTAAAATAGTCTCTAGAATCACCCTAATTTTTATCTCAAGTTCGCCGGAAAGCTCGCCGGAGTTCGCCGGAAACTCGCCGGAAAGTTCGCCGGAACCCTCACCGGCGAAGTTCTCCGAACAGTACCAATATTGGTACCATTCGAAAGCTCTCATCACAAGGATTACAAAAATCATATTTTCCCCAATTATTATAGCTCATACGAGATCAATTTCACGAATTAATTCAATTTGGGCGAAAACCCTAAGTTATGGTTTTTAGCTCGCCGGCGGCCGACCGGCGGCCAACAGCTCTCAACTCCGGTACCAATGGAAAGCTCTCGTCGAGGAGAAGCCATAGGTACCAAGTTTGCGAAGTTCCGCGGCCGGAATGGCCGACAATCGCCGGAGAAAGCTCCGGCGACGAACTTTCGCCGCCCCCTACTTCTCTCCTCTTTTCTCCCTCAAATCTCCACCAAAACTTGCAAATGATGGTTCAAATATGTTCTCCTAGCTCACCTGAAGTTGTGTCTGAAATTTCACGGAAAAATTCGTCCGGGAAGACCTCCAACCGACGTCTCCAAAACGCTCCGTCGTCGCTGCCGTGAAGAAGAAGAAGCAGGGGAAGAGAGAGGAAGAAAAGAGTCGCGCGCGGGTGAAGGGAGAAAAATCCGAATTTTATAAATAATTAAATTCGTTAATTCACATTTAATTCTAGCCATCCATCTTTGATTTCATGATTTGATCGATCAAACGACGTCCAAATCACGATCCGTCGGCGCCGTTGGATTCCTTGTCAAAAATCCTATCGGATGGTATAATTTTCATATTAAAATTTCATACTACAAAAATTCACAAAATTTTACAAATAAGTCCTTCTACTATTATTTTACAAAATTATCCCTAATACAAAACTACAAATCTCACATCCTACCCCCCTTAAAGAAATTTTGTCCTCAAAATTTAGCTTAAGTCGTCACTTGAAATAGTTGAGGATACTTTCTTTTCATGTACTCTTCAGATTCCCAAGTGACTTCTTCTACTTGTGTACTTCTCCATAATACCTTAATCATCCATACATCCTTATTTCTTAAGATTTTCTTCTTTCGTTCTAAAATTTGCACAGGTTGTATCTTATAACTTAAGTTATTCGCAAGCTCTATCGGGGGTGTTTCTAAAACTCGTTCTGGGTCTACAATGCATTTCCTTAACATTGATACATGAAATACATCATGTATTCTAGCCATCTCCCGTGGTAACTCCAATCTGTAAGCTACTGGACCAATTCTATTAATGACTCTGAAAGGTCCAACATATCTAGGATTTAACTTTCCTGTGTTTCCAAACCGTATAATTCCTTTCCATGGAGCTACTTTCAAATAAACCATATCCCCAGGTTGGAACTCTAATTCTCTTCTTCGGTTATCTGCATAACTTTTCTGTCTATCCTGGGCTACTTTCAATCTTTCCTTAATAATTTTAATCTTTTCTGTCGTAGTTTCTATCAACTCATTCCCTTCTATTCTCCTTTCTCCCACTTCATCCCAACATAACGGTGTTCTACATTTTCTTCCATACAAAGCCTCATACGGTGGCATTTCGATGCTAGCCTGATAACTGTTATTGTAAGCAAACTCAATCAACGGTAAATGTTGATCCCAATTTCCTTGAAATTCCAGTACACAAGCCCTTAACATATCTTCTAGAGTTTGAATTGTTCTTTCCGACTGGCCATCAGTTTGGGGATGAAAAGCTGTGCTAAACTGTAATGTCGTCCCCAAAGCTTCATGCATCCTTGGCCAGAAACGTGAAGTAAATCTGGGATCTCTATCAGAAACAATGGTAATGGGAACTCCATGGAGCTTCACAATCTCCTGAATGTAAATTCTGGCTAATTTATCCAATGAATAAGTATTATTAATTGCCAGAAAATGAGCAGATTTAGTAAGTATGTCCACAATTACCCATATTGCATTATGATTGCTGCATGTACGGGGTAATCCTATCACAAAATCCATAGTGATATGTTCCCATTTCCATTATGGAATTGGCAAAGGCTGTAGCTTTCCTGCCGGTCTTTGATGCTCAGCTTTAACTTGCTGACATATAGGACACTTAGCTACATAATCTGCAATATCTTTCTTCATACCAGGCCACCAATAACTTCCTTTTATGGTGCGATACATCTTTGTACTGCCCGGGTGCATTGCATATGCCGAAGAATGAGCTTCCTCCAATATAGCTTTCTTGAGTTCAACTTTATTAGGAACACAAACTCTGTCTCGGTATACTAATAACCCGTCATCTCTCATTCTGAACTCAGAATTTTCTTCGGTTTGCATCTTTTGAATTATTTTACTTGATTCCTCGTCTGTGCTTTGTAAAACCCGAATTTCTTCATGAAGTGTAGGTCGCACAACAAATGTAGCTAGTACCTCACTAGATTTACTAGAATCCAGCTGAATTCTTAAAGATTTCAATTCTATTAGCTGTGGTAATGTAGTGGCTGAAATATGTGATAATGTAACTGACTTTCTGCTCAATGCATCAGCTACTACATTTGCTTTTCCTGGATGATACTCGATTATCAAATCATAATCCTTTATTAACTCTAACCATCTTCTCTGTCTCAGGTTTAGCTCTTTTTGAGTCATAATATACTTCAAGCTTTGATGGTCAGTAAAGATATGACATTGAACTCCATATAAATAATGTCGCCATATCTTTAATGCAAATACTACTGCTGCCAGTTCCAAATCATGAGTAGGATAGTTTAATTCATGTTTCCTTAGCTGACGGGATGCATAAGCAATAACCTTTCCTTCCTGCATCAATACACATCCTAACCCTTGTCTGGAAGCATCACTGTATACTGTATAATTTTCATTAGGCTTTGGTAATGTCAAAACTGGAGCAGAAGTAAGATAATCTTTGAGTTTCTGAAAACTCTTTTCACATTCCTGATCCCATTCAAACTTCACTTCTTTTCTGGTTAATCGAGTGAGTGGTCCAGCTATCTTAGAAAATCCCTCAATGAATCTTCTATAATATCCAGCTAGACCTAAGAAACTGCGAATCTCCGTAACATTCTTGGGTTGTTCCCATTTCAAAACCGCTTCAACTTTATTTGAATCAACCATAATACCCTCTTCTGATATGGTATGTCCCAAGAATTTTACTTCTTTCAGCCAAAACTCACATTTGGAGAATTTTGCATATAGTTTCTTTTCTCGCAGTGTCTGTAATACTATTCTCAGATGTTCAACATGTTCCTTTTCTCCAGAAGAGTATATCAGAATATCATCTATGAATACAATAACAAACTTATCCAGATATGGATGAAATACTCTGTTCATTAAATCCATGAATGCAGCTGGGGCATTTGTCAAACCAAAAGGCATTACCACAAACTCATAATGTCCATATCTGGTCCTGAAGGCAGTCTTAGGGATATCTGACTCCCTTATCCTCAATTGATGATATCCTGATCTCAAATCAATTTTTGAAAATACCTTAGTTCCTTGTAGTTGATCAAAAAGATCATCAATTCTCGGCAAAGGGTATTTATTCTTGATGGTCACCTTATTTAATTGTCTATAATCAATACATAATCTTAAGGTACCATCTTTCTTCTTTACAAATAATATCGGTGCTCCCCAGGGTGAGGTACTCGGTCTGATGAATCCTTTATCAAGCAATTCTTGTAATTGTACTTTCAATTCACTAAGTTCTGCAGGTGCCATTCTATATGGTTGGATAGTGATAGGGTGAGTGCCTGGTTGTAATTCAATAAAGAAATTCACTTCCCTATCAGGTGGTACACCTGGTAATTCTTCAGGAAATACATCAGGAAATTCACATACCACCGGTATCTCTTCTAGCTTGGTTCCTGAGGTGGATGTGTCTATTATATGAGCTAAATATGCTACACATCCTTTCCTTATTAATTTCCAAGCTTGTAGTGCCGAAATTATACAAGTCGGTAGAATTCGGCGATTCCCAGTAAAATGTAATTCAGGTGTTCCCTCTATCGAGAATATCACTTCCTTTGTAAAACAGTTGACTGTGGCTTTATGTCGGGCTAACCAGTCAATCCCCAGTATCAAGTCAAGATCAGACATATCTAATGGGATTAGGTCTGCTAGTAATATGATATCTCCCAACATAATCTCACAGTCCTTATAAACCATATCTCTAAGAAGTTGTTCTCCTAGAGGTGTGCACACAATAAGTTCAGGTTTCAAAGGAACTAAGGGTTTATCACTAAACTTTGCAAACTGAGGATTGATATATGATCTATGTGAACCACTATCAATAAGTATTCTAGTAGAATGCTGAAAGAGCTGTAAAGTACCTGTGATCAGATCTGGATTGGCCTCAGCCTCCTTATCTGAACTGGCAAAGATCCTGGTCTGCTCTCGCGGTGGAATCCCAGAACCACCTTGTGTCCCTCTAACACTGCTTCCTTGATCTGCTTTATAGCTTCTCACTGCCCCAGATGGTTGTCTGTCCTGAGTGGTCGATCCCCTACCACTTGGTACTGGTCTGGACATCCCACTGCTTCTACTGTCACCTCTTTGTTGTAGTCTTGGGCAGTTACTACGATAATGCCCTGGCTGATGACAATAAAAACATCTCGGGGGAGCTCTGCAGATTCCAGAATGATTCTTACCACAATTTCTGCAAGTATCTCTAGTCATAGGTCGAACTTGAGACTCAGAATCTGGAATGGGTAAAGCTCGAGGGTAAGCCTGTGATCTAGGAGCACTACTAGATGATTCCCCCATTCTTTGCGATCCCTTAACTATTATACTCTTCCTCTGGAATGTAGGACTGAAAAATCCCGACTTTCTCTTTCCTGAGAAAATTTCTTTACCCTTAGAAGGTGTTGGGGATAACTGCTCAATCTCCACTGCCATCTGCACTAACTCATGATAACTGACAGTGGTAGAAGTAACCAACAACTTTCTAATCTCTGTATTCAGTCCCTTTCTAAACCTGCTACGCATATACTTAGTATCTCGGGCATATTCTGGGACAAATACCGATAAAGCTCGTAGCTCAGTGTCAAACTCCAATACTGACCTATGATCCTGTCGTAGTGCAAAGAATTCTTCTCTCTTCTGATCCTTATAAAAGCTAGTGTAGTATTCCCTGTTGAAGAGATCTATAAATCTTTCCCAAGTTGTAGGTAAAGCTCCACTAGCGCTAAGGGACTCCCACCAAACCTGTGCATCACCCTCTAATAGCTGAGCTGCTAGTCTGATAGTGTCTGCGTCTGTCAATCTCATGTCTCTAACAGTCTTTGAAACTTTCTGTAACCATTTGTGAGCTATTTCTGGGTCTCTAGATCCCTCAAAACTGTAACAGCCTAATTGTCGAGCTGTCTTGATCTGCTTTAGTAAATCAGTCTGAGGAGCAACAACGGGTGCCTGCACTGATGGAACGGGAGCTAGTACCGATGCAGTTTGAGTTTGAATCGTTCTAAGGAGTGTTTGAAACTGCTCATCCGTCAGAGTAACTCCTCTTGCAACAGGTGGTGCAGCTTGGCCACCCTCTACTGGTACTGCATGAGAGGCAGAGGAACCCTCCTATCCATGCGATGCCTCATCACCTGAATGACTATGCTCTGGCTGCATTCTGAATATCCTGCACGAATATTATGATCAATGTTACGTATACGATATATATCCTAGGGCCATTAGAATGATCCTTAATTGAGATCCACTGGACTATTTATACCCTAATATGAATTACTTCTAAAAAGTCTATATAAATGGTATCTTAATATACCCAGGTTCTCAAATGATCTTGTCAGGATATACATATGCTCTAGTATGAACCTGCTCTGATACCACCAAAATCTGTCACGCCCTGTACCTTCCCCTAGGGCACGTGGCAGACCGCAGTGAACTCCACACATAGCCCCGTTTACTCCCGAAGCTATATGGGAACCCACTAAGCGTACCTGATGTATATCCCCTCTATTTATGGAAGGAGAGAACCTGGATGACAGATCAATATAACACTAAAAACATATATTATTAAAACCAAATCTTTACTACAGTGGCACACACTTATATACAAGTAATTTACAATCAAAATGGATACATGCCCAAGGTTATATAAAGCACCTAGCCAGTGGATCTCTATACATACAAACCAAGGTAGAACTGTCCTACCTTTCAAAAGAAATCAGGTGCCTGACTATATACTGCGATATCTATCAGTCTCTCTCCTGCTGTGATCCTGAAAAATAAAAATGAGTTCCCCTACGGGGTGAGTAACGTCGTACTCAGTGAGTTGGATAGAAAACAATGTAAAACCGAGAACATAAAATAACAAAGTCTCAAGAATAGAATCATATGACTATTCGTGTGCAATAGCCAATCAAAATGAGTAATCAAGAATCACACGAGACTATATCTGGGGCTGGCATAACCAAAATACAGTTGTAGCCAACAACTGTTACCTCAGGGGGAGGTATCAAATATCATAAGGTACCCAAATCAAAGCAGAAGTGCAAGAATAAATAAACAAAGCCCCCTTTCCCCCAGAGTTGCCCACTGGATTTCGCTACCTGGTATCCATAGCTAATCCAGAGTAAAAAACCCCAGTCAGGAGTATCCCGATCTCCCATCCTGACCTCGAGCACTATCATCCCACGCCCCTCTCACTAGGCGGCCCATGGGTGTGCTAATAATGTAATAACCTATCACTGCAGTGAAAGTGCCTATAGCACTATCCAATATCAGATCATACTAGCCATATGCATTTATAAGTGAAAGAAGTATCACAAAGAGTCAGACAAATGCATATGCTAGATATAGAGTCAATAAAAGCATAGTATCATGCTTATAATGAATCAAAGAACAACAATAAATAGTTTATATCATCAAGCAAGAATATCAAGGGTTATTCACAACTCATTTAAGTTAATAATCAAGATTATATACACTAGCAGGAGAGTCCAAAGAAATATCCAGCATATCTAACCAAAGGAATATAGTTCTCCTGGACTAAACATTGAGAACTATCCCGTTTATTCTACCTGGAGAATAAACACTCACCTGATTCTATCGTGATAAGCACGTTCTAGTTCGTATCGCGAATGTTCGTATCCTCGTGCTTGCTTACCGAATTTCCTGTGAATATTTCAACGAATTAAATCTCTCAATCCGGTAACAATTTTACAAATCCGTCTTCGCCAACATTCTTAAAATAGTCTCTAGAATCACCCTAATTTTTATCTCAAGTTCGCCGGAAAGTTCGCCGGAGTTCGCCGGAAAGTTCGCCGGAACCCTCACCGGCGAAGTTCTCCGAACAGTACCAATATTGGTACCATTCGAAAGCTCTCATCACAAGGATTACAAAAATCATATTTTCCCCAATTATTATAGCTCATACAAGATCAATTTCACGAATTAATTCAATTTGGGCGAAAACCCTAAGTTATGGTTTTTAGCTCGCCGGCGGCCGACCGGCGGCCAACAGCTCTCAACTCCGGTACCAATGGAAAGCTCTCGTCGAGGAGAAGCCATAGGTACCAAGTTTGCGAAGTTCCGCGGCCGGAATGGCCGGCAATCGCCGGAGAAAGCTCCGGCGACGAACTTTCGCCGCCCCCTACTTCTCTCCTCTTTTCTCCCTCAAATCTCCACCAAAACTTGCAAATGATGGTTCAAATATGTTCTCCTAGCTCACCTGAAGTTGTGTCTGAAATTTCACGGAAAAATTCGTCCGGGAAGACCTCCAACCGACATCTCCAAAACGCTCCGTCGTCGCTGCCGTGAAGAAGAAGAAGCAGGGGAAGAGAGAGGAAGAAAAGAGTCGCGCGGGTGAAGGGAGAAAAATCCGAATTTTATAAATAATTAAATTCGTTAATTCACATTTAATCCTAGCCATCCATCTTTGATTTCATGATTTGATCGATCAAACGACGTCCAAATCACGATCCGTCGGCGCCGTTGGATTCCTTGTCAAAAATCCTATCGGATGGTATAATTTTCATATTAAAATTTCATACTACAAAAATTCACAAAATTTTACAAATAAGTCCTTCTACTATTATTTTACAAAATTATCCCTAATACAAAACTACAAATCTCACAAATTTAACTTTTCACGCTTAATGTTTATTTCACTTCAATGATAATCGTATGTGATATGTTCCATGCGTGAGGTGATTGATAAAACTAGCCTTTCTGCATTGTTTGGATTAACGTTGTGTTTAGATATAATAGAAAATAAATTATCTTGAGAAACATCCCCGACATCATGCATGATCCATCTATAATATTTTTTTTATACCGCAAAGAGTGTATGAAGTAGGTTTGATAATTTTGAATGATGTATTGGAGAAAGCCAGATTGCTTTAACAAAATGAGCGTGCATATTGTCCACAGTTTAGAATTTATCTTATTAAACTTGTATCTACTAAGAGCATGCAAATAGGAGGCAAAAGGAAGTTCCCTTACTAATAGCGAGCTATATGGTGTGGACCCCACGGTGGAACAAAGTCGATGACTTTGCATCGTTGTTGTTGTTGTATAGTGGTGAGTATTCCTGCCTGTCACGTAGGTGACTTGGGTTTGATCCCCGGCAACGGCGATACTTTTTTGAACATTCCGCTCTGTCATCTTCAATGTCTGATCCTAATTTCACTTTTTTCACGCTTAATGTGTATCTCACTTCAACGGTAATCGTATGCGATATGTTTCGTACGTGAGTTGATTGATAAAACTAGCCTTTTTGCATTGTTTGGATTAACGCTGTGTTTAGATATAATAGAAAATAAATTATCTTGAGAAACCTCCCCGACATCATGCATGATCCATCTATAATATTTTTTTTTATACCGTAAAGAGTATATGAAGTAGGTTTGATAATTTCGAATGACGTATCGGAGAAAGCCGGATTGCTCAAACAAAATGAGCGTGCATATTGTCCACAGTTTAGAATTTATGTGATTAAACTAATATCAACTAAGAGCATGTAAATAGGAGGCAGAAAGGAAGTTATCCTACTAATTGCGAGCCATATGGTGAGGACCCCACGGTAGCGAAAGTTGGCTGCTTTGCATCTTTGTTGTTGTAGTATAGTTGTGAGTATTCCTGCCTATCACGCAGGTGACCTGGGTTTGATCCCTGGCAATGGCGATTATTTCTTTTCATCTCAATGTATTTTTAAAATGCAAATACTTTTTTGAACATTCCGCTCTGTCATTTGATCCTAATTTTACTTTTTTTAGACTTAATGTGTATTTCACTTCAATGGTAATCATATGCGATATGTTCCTGCGTGAGTGGATTGATAAAACTAGCCTTTCTACATTGTTTGGATTAACGCTGTGTTTAAATATAAAAGAAAATAAACCTCCCCGACATCATCCATCATCCATCTATAATGTAAACCCCCACCTTAATAAATTAGATTTTTAGGAAAAAAAAAAAAAAAAAAATTCCGGTCCGGTTCAACTGAACCGGCCAGCTGGCCGGTCCGAGTGAACCGGCCCGACCGGCCCGACCGGTCCGAAGGGCCGACGCGAGCGGGCTATTCCCACTCGCGCTCGCCCTCTTCCGCCCCATCTCCTTCTTCTTCTTCTTCTTCTTCTTTTCCTTCTCCTTCGTTTTCTTCCTCGCCTCCCTCTTCGGCAGAAGAGCAGCGGCGACGCCGGCCCTTCTGCCGTCGGTTGCCGCCGCCGCCGCCCGTCGACCGCCGCCCGCCGTGCCTCCTTTCCGTCGCGAAAGGGGGGAGCTTGGCGGAAGCACTTCAGCGGCACTCGACCCCTTTCCCCTGCATTCCTCTTCTGCCGTCGGTTGTCGTCGTCCGCCGTACTTCCCGCGAGCCCGCCGTCAGTCGTTCGCCACCGCCGCTCGCCCTCCGGAACTCCTCGCTGCAACGAGGAGAGCGCGACATAGGTCTGCAGTCGCGCGCCTCTTCCCCTGTTTCCGCCTGCTACCATCTCCTCTTCGCATCCGTTGCAGCCGACCGTCGCCCGTCCTTCGCGCCCACCGACGGCCGGTTGCTCGCCTTCGCGTCTGCCATCCGCAGCCTCCTCGCCGCTGCCCGTTTCCGCCACGATGAGGGGAGCTCGGCGGAGGTCCCTTGCAGCCGCGCGACCCATTCCCCTGTTTGCGGAAGTCGCTTCCACCCGCAGCAGAGCAGCTGCGTCCGCCGATAGCATCCGCAGATCGCCGTCCGTTGTCCTTCCTCCGCATTCGCCATTCGCCTCCCTCGCCCGCAGTAGAGCAGCGCCGGTGCCGCTCCGCTTTGTCAACGTTCGTCGCCCGCTCACCGTCGTCCGCTGTGCATCGTCCCTCGTAGCAGAAACGGGAGCCCGAAGGAGGCAGCGCGCGACCCCCATCTTCCCCTGCATCTTCCTTCGCGTTCGCAGCCATCCGCCGGCTGCGTCTGCCACCGTTCCGAGCACCGATCGCTCACGCGCCACTGCTAGCGGCTGGGGCTTGAGCTGCTCGTCCCTCCGCGAGTCGTGAGCCCCGCGTCCTCCCAAAACACCGACGCAGGAGGCGGCGATTTCGTCGCCGCCGTCCTCTCGAATTTGCAGCACCCCCGGCGAGGAGTGGAGCTGCGGTTCCACTCCCCTCGCCGGCGAGCCATCCCTCTCCGACTCCTCTGTGCGATCGCGAGGTAAACGGCTTTGTTTCTCCCCTGTTATTGGGCGATTTCGCCCTCCGGCGAACTTGCCCTAAAGTTCGCCGGCGACGCCACCCAAAAGATGGGTTTTTGGTGTTGATGGCCGGATTTTTGCGCAGGTAGTCGTCGGTTCCCACGTGCGTAGGCTTGCGGAGCTCGCCGTCTAGTTTGCCGCGGATTTCGCGAGCTCCGGCGAGGTGGCGGCTAGGGTTCCGGCGACGGTGCTACTATTCCGGTGGTGAATAGTGTTTCCGACGATGAATAGTGATTTCGGCTAAGGTAGCTTTATTTTTCCCTAATCGCGGTTAGCGATTTAATTAAGCATGTTTAGTCGTAATTAAACACGTTTAGAATAAAATTAGTGTTGTTAAAATGCTTAGATTAATTTAAACATGCTTAGTGTTAATTAATCAAACTTAGTGGATTGATTAAGCAAGATAAATTAAGTTAAGAAAAATTAATGATTAAATTAAGTAGAGTTAGTGAATGGGTTGAGTTGAACCAGATTGGAGTTAGTTGGGTTGAATTCGAGTTAAGTTTGGGTTCGGGTTGAGTTAGTTGAAGTGAGCTGAATCAATTAAATTGAACCTGAGTCGGACTTGGATTTAGATGAGTTGGAGCTGACTCGATCGAACCGAACTGGCTAGGCTTGGGTCAGACTCAAATTAAGCCGAACGAATAGTGATTGGGTCCACCGCGTTGGCCGGGTCAACAGCGTTGATCGGGTCCACCGCGTTGGCCGGGTCAACAGCGTTGGCTGAGTCCACCGCGATGGCCGAGTCAACAGCGTTGACTGGGTCCACCGTGTTCACCGAGTTGACCGGGTCAACTGTTGACCGTTGACCAGTCAAATAATAATAAAATAATAAAATAATAAAAATAATAATAAAAATAATTTAACTTTTCATGAATATGATTAGGTGATTTAAAATGGCTAATTAATGTTTAATTGATCTAATTAAATATTGATGAGTGTTATTTGGGCCTTGAGATGACTTGGGCTAGATGAGGGGTTTAAATGGATAAATTTGATAGAATTTATCTAAGCTTAACTAAGTTAATTTAATTTGTAAAATGGAAATTTGGTTAATTAGTATCTGAATGATTAGGTTAGATTGATAAATTAATATTTAATTTACCATAGGGAAAAATGAATTAAATTTGATTTTAAATAATTGTGTTAATTAGGATTTATCGCGGGTAAGTGATCCGAGTAGTTCGACGGAGTGATTCGTTGTTACGCGGGTTGATTCTGAAGACCGGATCGCTAACCCAGGTGCGTTGGTTCTCCGTTGGTAGGATTTATTCAAGCTAGGGAATTCCCGCTGGGGTTTTCTTAGGAACAATTCTTGGATGTCTTAAATATGTTAAAACATAATGCTTGATAAGATTTGACTTGATTTGCATGTTAGTTTAATTTACTTAACATGCATGATATACCATGATTTTCTTATTAAGTTTCTAATATGTTGTAGTATCATGTCAAGCATGTTAAATATTATCTCATTGTGTTTCTATGTTATGCTAGCATACCTACCATGCAGACGTTGATAGTAAATAACGACATATTAGAACCTTTGGCGATGTCACCGCCACTTAGATAGAAAATGGGGTCTTTTTCCATATGCCCCGGTTGACCGCCGCGTCCCGACGGTGGTCAAACGGTGACGTCCCGTTAGGCGCCACTCCCGAGGTTGATGCATAGCGGAGCACTGGGAGCACCACTCCCGATGTTATGCATAGCTTATGACTGGGAGCTGGTAGGGTAAGGGGCTGTACACACTCCATGGTCATGTTAGACTGGAAATATGGAGCAAGTCCTTACCCGAAACCTTCACCCGCGCGAGTGTCGTTGTAGGCGGCCTCGTGATAGTCCTGAGATGGTTAGCTAGGATGAACCCTACCATGGACTTGGCACCGACGAAGTCGAGGGCCACAACCCATCGTGCGGATGTGCGCCGATCTCGATAGACGTTGACGGCTATTGGACTGGGAAGGTGATTCCACATGCGACGCCTTGGACAGTGGATCCGTAGACCGCACGGCTATCACCCTTGACGTCTGCAGACGATCGGATGAGTAGTCCGGATCCTAGGGTGGTTATTCCGGCTAGCCGTGGCCGATGATATTTAAGAGAGGTGACCCTGTCTACGGGCAGTGTGTAGTACTACATGGGTGTCGTGACCCCTACGGTATCCGGGGAGGATGTAAGGGCACGACGGTTTCGCTAGGGGAGGCATGGTTGGCGACTAGTGAAACAACAGGAGAGGGACTCTGGGTCATCCGTCCTCTCTGCCAACATCAGTGCAGCGGGCATATGTAGAGACTGAGACAGAAAGGCACTGATGGGCTTATTGATACCCCCGGCCCGGGTAGTCATTAAGTGTAGGCTGGCAGCCCGAGTTTATGAAACCTAAAAGTCTCACCATGACGTAGGTGATAGACTATTGCTATGGACACTAGACATGACTTAGGTGACATCTAGTGGCATGTACACCTGTATTTAATTATTTATTTAATTGTTTATGTATGCTGTCTATGTTATATAAATTGGTTACACAATGTGGCATGAAAAATGATGATTTATTTACCAAAGACATCCTAGAATACTCCTCCTAGCCTTTGATTTCTTTATTCGGTAGAGCCGTAATTTCGCACTAGGCCGCAAGGCTGAGCACACCACTTTTCCCCGTGTGTGCAGGTGTGTTAGATGACTGCTCGAGTTATTCGATGAAGATGAGTCCGTCGACGAGTTTATATTTTTATTTATCGTTGCCTATTTCCTAGAATTGTAGTAGGTTTATCGGGACTGTGTTAGAAATGTTGAGTTAGATAATTAAATTGTAAATTCCGCTGCATAAATGATGTATATGAATGGTATGTATCACTTGATGCCTTGTATGGGTCTGTCGGACTCATACGGCGGTTGCCACGTGGCCGACAGTTGGGTCGGGGCGTGACAACTTAAGTGGTATCAGAGCCTAGGTTTTAAAGACCTGACCATTAAAGTAATATGAGAACCTAGGTTTGGAGAACCTAGGAGATTAAGTTAAGTTTGAGATTTTAAGGATTTAGATAACAGTCCCGATATAATATAGGATAAAGTGCGAGTCGGAAATATAGTAGTATATTTCCTTAGTGATGATTTTTTTTACTCAGACGACAGTTGATCGCTCTGATTAATCTTTTCTTGAGTCGATAACTGCCGTAATATAAAGATAGTAAATCTACTTTCTTCAGACAGTGAATATGGATACCATCTCCACCGCATTGGAGAAGAGATAGAAACTTTGATCAATAGGCTCAGATCCACGATCAAGTTTCATTTCTAAATGATCGCGATATCTTTATCATACTATTTGTATCCCATGACCCAGTGGGGATACTGAGTTAGAATGAATCTATCAATATTTGATTTTATCCGCTCCGATTCGAGCACGTGCTTCTGAGTTTGATTTGTAGACATAGAAGCACCAGATGCACTCCCACATCTGTACTCACATGTTAGATAGCTGACGTATCAGGATTGTTAAGTTATGGACTATTTATGAGTCTTATCATCGATTCATATGTTACAATCTAGTTAAACAATTAGTACATTATCATATCATTCTGTGGACCTTCCTACTTGAGTTAGCACATGTGTTATTATACGACATTTGAGCACATGTGATATTGTTAACTCTTGCTTATATCGCGGGTTATAATTATCTTATCAGATTGTGAAATCTGATGCTATGATCATATTGACTATCGCGGGTATAAATGATTTCTAGAAAGTTGAAATCTTGAATCTTCGATTAAATTTTTCCTGGTAGATCTTGGAAAACTATTGATATTGATCGTCCATATGAGATCTGGACCATATAGTTATATCAGATTTATCTACGTAAGATCACTAAGCTTAAAGAAAGATCTACCGATATTTTAAGCTGGCTTACGTATGAGTTAATTTTGTTTAAATTTGACTCTTACTCGGATCTCTTAGATGGACTTCATTCCAGATTCATAAATTTGGTTGTGGATGAATCTGCATCAAATGATTTGAAATCATCTATGACATTACTCTCATTTGAGTAATTATTGATATATATATAAATCTTATGTGTATATGTTGATCATTTTTGATCGTCATCATGATTTTTAAGTTGCATCTGAAAGTTGACCGTCATCAATCATAATATTCGTGTCAACCCCCAACACTTGCAACTCTATGTATAGTATTTGTAGCTTTCTACATATACTCTTTTTGCAGCTCTACACCCTATCTGCAACTCCATTTCACAAATTCAGCTGGCGTATATTGCATGACATTTCTAGTTGTGCATGTTACAACTTTCTACATTTTCTTAGTTTTTGCAGCTTCGATGCTCACTTGTTATATTTCTGTGGCTTCATTTTTGCTGCTCAGCTTTACCGCTTGCTTCATCTTACATTTCTCAACTTCTGATATTTCATATTCATTTCAGATTTATCTGCGGTCATGTGGACTGGCTTCCTAAATGTAAATTCTTTATTGTTCCTCCCTTCATTTCATATTTTGATGCGTCAATATAGTCGGTATAGCTGTCATCAGCATACCACTAGCCTTCTATGCATTCAATGCAGCTGTTTCCTACTATTTTCTTCTATCTATCAATTTCTTTTTGGAGCTTGAGCAATTTTCGCTTAATTCGTATATCCTATATATACGACCGACTTATTAGCCAAGCAGATTTCTTGTATCTGCTTCTTTTAATTCTGCTTAGTGGCCTTTCTGATTTCAAATTCTGTCGAATATTTCTACAATTTTCTTTGCAGTTATTTCTCCAGTTGTTTTCTGCAGTTTGCAGTTTCTTTTTGCGGAGCTACTTCCTTTATCAAATGTCCTTAGTCAATTATGTTCATCGTCGGCAGATTTCTTTATTCATTTTATTTCGGTAGCTCCCACAGTTTAGCTCAGTTCTTTATTTGGTATTTTTGCAGCTCAGATTCCGATACATTGATCAGTATCATTATATATACCCGATCTTTCTCTGCAGTCTTATTCAGTCAATGCAGTTGGCAGCATTTTTATATCTGCAACCCATATTGCGACTACCTGCAGATTTTGGGGTAACTTTGCTTCTGTGCTTCTTTCGATTTCTCCTTTAAATTTTGGATGCTGCAGTTTTTCTTGGCACCTCTAGCACCGGTTGATATCCTTAGTAGGTGAAGGTATTGTTGACATTGTCTATCTCAGTTACTGCTTCTGCAGCGCGTATCTAGTGCACATAGCAGCTTAGGTACAATTACGATATTTCTATATCTACAAACTTGGATGTAATCTTTTTACTCCATTTTGAGCTTTGACTAAAGCTTACTTCGTGCTAGTAATCAATTCAATTGCACGTTATCATAATAATATCATCGTATGCACAATATCTCTACATCGTATGTGATCTAACACTACAGTGTCAATCTCAGTGCAGTTGTGATTTAGCACTATAAAATTTAGTTTCGGATTTCATTTGGCCTATATTTTTGTTATATATATTTCGGTGGCCATGCAATCAAGTTCTTGCTATCCGACATAGAACAAACTATCATAGTTTGAGCATTTGGATAAAAAGAGATATCATTAAGGTTCGAGTGCAAATCTTTAGATTTAAATATCAAAGCCCTAACCACTACTACTTTTCCAGTATTTCCGTATTGAGAACTGATGTCCTCTTTACGACTATGATTTAACTATCTATAGATTAACATGTGCTCACTTTAGGTTGTGGAACCTATCCTTGCATCATAAAGTAGTGGTTGAAGGAATTTAAACTGACGTGGAGCAAGTTAGTGGGCATCTTTTTATATATTATCCTCTATCTGGAGGTGACTCCATTATGACCATATTATAGTTCAGAGATATCTGAGCCTGATTCAACCTGAACCACGAAAGGTTGCCCGTATGTTAGTGTAAAAGGGACTACCTAGTATATCTACTTGAAAAAAAAAAATTTAAAGCCATATCTTCAACTTCTGCCCACTTGTATTTCTCCCATTGGGGTGAGTGCTTCACCAACGAATAATTTCCTTGATTTATTTTAATAATCTATTGTGGTGAAGTTTGATCTACTCATCTAAGATCGAGACAGTACCTCTAGTAGACCACTCTCATACTAAGCAATTGTTTGACACTCTACTAAGCAAATTGCTTCCTACCACGTACTAGGATACGCATCTTGTTGTTGAATAATATGGATGCTCATGAAAATCCAGATGTGACTACAATGATCCACAGTGTAGTGACAACTAAAGTGGATCACTATATCATGATATATGTTATGTTGTCACGTGGGTCATTTAGATGAGCTACCATATATTGCAGACATCGTATCTTAGTACCGATGAGTTTATGATAACTAAAGTGGTACCACCTTGGAGAGGGGTTACTGCTTTAAAGGAAATATAAAAGGTCTATTCAATTATCATCGATCATGATTCGAGGAAGGGATCACCGATGGTGTTTATTTTTGGGGGACCAAAAATTTTTAAGGGGGGGAGTACTTGTAAACCCCCACCTTAATAAATTAGATTTTTAGGAAAAAAAAAAAAAAAAAAATTCCGGTCCGGTTCAACTGAACCGGCCAGCTGGCCGGTCCGAGTGAACCGGCCCGACCGGCCCGACCGGTCCGAAGGGCCGACGCGAGCGGGCTATTCCCACTCGCGCTCGCCCTCTTCCGCCCCATCTCCTTCTTCTTCTTCTTCTTCTTCTTTTCCTTCTCCTTCGTTTTCTTCCTCGCCTCCCTCTTCGGCAGAAGAGCAGCGGCGACGCCGGCCCTTCTGCCGTCGGTTGCCGCCGCCGCCGCCCGTCGACCGCCGCCCGCCGTGCCTCCTTTCCGTCGCGAAAGGGGGGAGCTTGGCGGAAGCACTTCAGCGGCACTCGACCCCTTTCCCCTGCATTCCTCTTCTGCCGTCGGTTGTCGTCGTCCGCCGTACTTCCCGCGAGCCCGCCGTCAGTCGTTCGCCACCGCCGCTCGCCCTCCGGAACTCCTCGCTGCAACGAGGAGAGCGCGACATAGGTCTGCAGTCGCGCGCCTCTTCCCCTGTTTCCGCCTGCTACCATCTCCTCTTCGCATCCGTTGCAGCCGACCGTCGCCCGTCCTTCGCGCCCACCGACGGCCGGTTGCTCGCCTTCGCGTCTGCCATCCGCAGCCTCCTCGCCGCTGCCCGTTTCCGCCACGATGAGGGGAGCTCGGCGGAGGTCCCTTGCAGCCGCGCGACCCATTCCCCTGTTTGCGGAAGTCGCTTCCACCCGCAGCAGAGCAGCTGCGTCCGCCGATAGCATCCGCAGATCGCCGTCCGTTGTCCTTCCTCCGCATTCGCCATTCGCCTCCCTCGCCCGCAGTAGAGCAGCGCCGGTGCCGCTCCGCTTTGTCAACGTTCGTCGCCCGCTCACCGTCGTCCGCTGTGCATCGTCCCTCGTAGCAGAAACGGGAGCCCGAAGGAGGCAGCGCGCGACCCCCATCTTCCCCTGCATCTTCCTTCGCGTTCGCAGCCATCCGCCGGCTGCGTCTGCCACCGTTCCGAGCACCGATCGCTCACGCGCCACTGCTAGCGGCTGGGGCTTGAGCTGCTCGTCCCTCCGCGAGTCGTGAGCCCCGCGTCCTCCCAAAACACCGACGCAGGAGGCGGCGATTTCGTCGCCGCCGTCCTCTCGAATTTGCAGCACCCCCGGCGAGGAGTGGAGCTGCGGTTCCACTCCCCTCGCCGGCGAGCCATCCCTCTCCGACTCCTCTGTGCGATCGCGAGGTAAACGGCTTTGTTTCTCCCCTGTTATTGGGCGATTTCGCCCTCCGGCGAACTTGCCCTAAAGTTCGCCGGCGACGCCACCCAAAAGATGGGTTTTTGGTGTTGATGGCCGGATTTTTGCGCAGGTAGTCGTCGGTTCCCACGTGCGTAGGCTTGCGGAGCTCGCCGTCTAGTTTGCCGCGGATTTCGCGAGCTCCGGCGAGGTGGCGGCTAGGGTTCCGGCGACGGTGCTACTATTCCGGTGGTGAATAGTGTTTCCGACGATGAATAGTGATTTCGGCTAAGGTAGCTTTATTTTTCCCTAATCGCGGTTAGCGATTTAATTAAGCATGTTTAGTCGTAATTAAACACGTTTAGAATAAAATTAGTGTTGTTAAAATGCTTAGATTAATTTAAACATGCTTAGTGTTAATTAATCAAACTTAGTGGATTGATTAAGCAAGATAAATTAAGTTAAGAAAAATTAATGATTAAATTAAGTAGAGTTAGTGAATGGGTTGAGTTGAACCAGATTGGAGTTAGTTGGGTTGAATTCGAGTTAAGTTTGGGTTCGGGTTGAGTTAGTTGAAGTGAGCTGAATCAATTAAATTGAACCTGAGTCGGACTTGGATTTAGATGAGTTGGAGCTGACTCGATCGAACCGAACTGGCTAGGCTTGGGTCAGACTCAAATTAAGCCGAACGAATAGTGATTGGGTCCACCGCGTTGGCCGGGTCAACAGCGTTGATCGGGTCCACCGCGTTGGCCGGGTCAACAGCGTTGGCTGAGTCCACCGCGATGGCCGAGTCAACAGCGTTGACTGGGTCCACCGTGTTCACCGAGTTGACCGGGTCAACTGTTGACCGTTGACCAGTCAAATAATAATAAAATAATAAAATAATAAAAATAATAATAAAAATAATTTAACTTTTCATGAATATGATTAGGTGATTTAAAATGGCTAATTAATGTTTAATTGATCTAATTAAATATTGATGAGTGTTATTTGGGCCTTGAGATGACTTGGGCTAGATGAGGGGTTTAAATGGATAAATTTGATAGAATTTATCTAAGCTTAACTAAGTTAATTTAATTTGTAAAATGGAAATTTGGTTAATTAGTATCTGAATGATTAGGTTAGATTGATAAATTAATATTTAATTTACCATAGGGAAAAATGAATTAAATTTGATTTTAAATAATTGTGTTAATTAGGATTTATCGCGGGTACGTGATCCGAGTAGTTCGACGGAGTGATTCGTTGTTACGCGGGTTGATTCTGAAGACCGGATCGCTAACCCAGGTGCGTTGGTTCTCCGTTGGTAGGATTTATTCAAGCTAGGGAATTCCCGCTGGGGTTTTCTTAGGAACAATTCTTGGATGTCTTAAATATGTTAAAACATAATGCTTGATAAGATTTGACTTGATTTGCATGTTAGTTTAATTTACTTAACATGCATGATATACCATGATTTTCTTATTAAGTTTCTAATATGTTGTAGTATCATGTCAAGCATGTTAAATATTATCTCATTGTGTTTCTATGTTATGCTAGCATACCTACCATGCAGACGTTGATAGTAAATAACGACATATTAGAACCTTTGGCGATGTCACCGCCACTTAGACAGAAAATGGGGTCTTTTTCCATATGCCCCGGTTGACCGCCGCGTCCCGACGGTGGTCAAACGGTGACGTCCCGTTAGGCGCCACTCCCGAGGTTGATGCATAGCGGAGCACTGGGAGCACCACTCCCGATGTTATGCATAGCTTATGACTGGGAGCTGGTAGGGTAAGGGGCTGTACACACTCCATGGTCATGTTAGACTGGAAATATGGAGCAAGTCCTTACCCGAAACCTTCACCCGCGCGAGTGTCGTTGTAGGCGGCCTCGTGATAGTCCTGAGATGGTTAGCTAGGATGAACCCTACCATGGACTTGGCACCGACGAAGTCGAGGGCCACAACCCATCGTGCGGATGTGCGCCGATCTCGATAGACGTTGACGGCTATTGGACTGGGAAGGTGATTCCACATGCGACGCCTTGGACAGTGGATCCGTAGACCGCACGACTATCACCCTTGACGTCTGCAGACGATCGGATGAGTAGTCCGGATCCTAGGGTGGTTATTCCGGCTAGCCGTGGCCGATGATATTTAAGAGAGGTGACCCTGTCTACGGGCAGTGTGTAGTACTACATGGGTGTCGTGACCCCTACGGTATCCGGGGAGGATGTAAGGGCACGACGGTTTCGCTAGGGGAGGCATGGTTGGCGACTAGTGAAACAACAGGAGAGGGACTCTGGGTCATCCGTCCTCTCTGCCAACATCAGTGCAGCGGGCATATGTAGAGACTGAGACAGAAAGGCACTGATGGGCTTATTGATACCCCCGGCCCGGGTAGTCATTAAGTGTAGGCTGGCAGCCCGAGTTTATGAAACCTAAAAGTCTCACCATGACGTAGGTGATAGACTATTGCTATGGACACTAGACATGACTTAGGTGACATCTAGTGGCATGTACACCTGTATTTAATTATTTATTTAATTGTTTATGTATGCTGTCTATGTTATATAAATTGGTTACACAATGTGGCATGAAAAATGATGATTTATTTACCAAAGACATCCTAGAATACTCCTCCTAGCCTTTGATTTCTTTATTCGGTAGAGCCGTAATTTCGCACTAGGCCGCAAGGCTGAGCACACCACTTTTCCCCGTGTGTGCAAGTGTGTTAGATGACTGCTCGAGTTATTCGATGAAGATGAGTCCGTCGACGAGTTTATATTTTTATTTATCGTTGCCTATTTCCTAGAATTGTAGTAGGTTTATCGGGACTGTGTTAGAAATGTTGAGTTAGATAATTAAATTGTAAATTCCGCTGCATAAATGATGTATATAAATGGTATGTATCACTTGATGCCTTGTATGGGTCTGTCGGACTCATACGGCGGTTGCCACGTGGCCGACAGTTGGGTCGGGGCGTGACATATAATATTTCTTTTGCACCACAAAGAGTGTATGAAGTAGGTTTGATAATTTTGAATGATGTATCGGAGAAAGCCGGATTGCTCAAACCAAATGAGCGTGCATATTGTCCACAATTTAGAATTTATCTAATTAAACTAATATCAACTAAGAGCATGCAAATATGAGGCAGAAAGAAAGTTCCCCTACTAATAGCGAACCATATGGTGTGGACCCTACGGCAGAAAAAGTCGGCTGCTTTGCATCGTTGTCATTTTAGTATAGTGGTGAGTATTCTTACCTGTTATGTTGGTGACTTGGGTTTGATCCCCGGCAATGATGATTACTGCTTTTCATCTCTAAATATTTTGAAAATGCAAATGCTTTCTTGAACATTTTGCTCTGTCATCCTAAATGTCCAATCCTAGTTTCACATTTTTCACGCTTAATGTGTATTTCACATTCCGCTCTGTCATCCTAAATTTCTAATCCTAGTTTCACATTTTTCACGCTTAATGTGTATTTCACTTCAATGGTAATCGTATGCGATATGTTCCATCTATATTTTTTTTTTGTACCGCAAAGAGTTTATGAAGTAGGTTTGATAATTTCGATTGCTCAAACAAAATGAGCGTGCATATTGTCCACATTTTAGAATTTATCTGATTAAACTAATATCAACTAAGCGAATGTAAATAGGAGGTAGAAAAGAAGTTCCCCTACTAATAGCGAACCATATGGTGTGGACCCCACGTAAGCGAAAGTCCGGCTACTATGTATTGTTGTTGTTGTAGTATAGTTGTGAGTGTACTTGCCTGTCATGTAGGTGACCCGGGTTCGATCTCTAGCAACGGCGATTATTGTTTTCATCCCAAAGTATTTTAAAATTATACTGCGATTGATCACTTCAATGGTATATTGGGGAGCGTTCAAATAGGAGGCAAAAGGAAGTTCCCTTACTAAAAGCGAACCAATCTGATTAAACTTGTATTAACTAAGAGCATGCAAATACGAGGCAAAAGGAAGTTCCCTTACTAATAGAGAACCATATGGTGTGGAACCCACGGTTGTTGAAAAAAGTTGGCTGCTTTGCATTGTTGTCATTGTAGTATAGTGGTGAGTATTCCTGCCTTTCACACAGGTGACTTGGGTTCTTCCCCGGCAACGGCGATTACTACTTTTGATGTCAAAATATTTAGAAAATGCAAATACTTTCTTGAACATTCCTCTTTGTCATCCAAAATGTCTAATCCTAGTTTAACATTTTTTACGAGATATATTACGTGCATGAGTTGATTAATAAAACTAGCCTTTCTGCATTGTTTGGATTAACGTTGTGTTTAGATATAATAGAAAATAAATTATCTTGAGAAACCTCCCCGACATCATCCATGATCCATCTATAATATTATTTTTATTTCACAAAGAGTGTATGAAGTAGGTTTGATAATTTTGAATGATGTATCGAAGAAATCCGGATTGCTGAAACGAAATGAGCGTGTATATTGTCCACAGTTCAGAATTTATCTGATTAAACTAATATCAACTAAGAGCATGTAAATAGGAGGCAGAAAGGAAGTTCCCCTACTAATAGCGAGCCATATGGTGTGGACCCCACGGCGGAGAAAGTTAGCTGCTTTGCATCGTTGTTGTTGTAGTATAGTGGTGAGTGTTCCTGCCTATCATGCAAGTGACCCGAGTTTGATCCCTGGCAACGGTGATTATTTCTTTTCTTCTCAAAGTATTTTGAAAATGCAAATACTTTTTTGAACATCATCTTCAATGTCTGATCCTAATTTCACTTTTTTCACGCTTAATGTGTATTTCACTTCAATGGCGTATGCGATATGTTTCGTGCGTGAGTTGATTGATATAACTAGCCTTTCTGCATTGTTTGGATTAACGCTGTGTTTAGATATAATAGAAAATAAATTATCTTAAGAAACCTCCCCGACATCATCCTTGATCCATCTATAATGTTTCTTTTGTACCACAAAGAGTGTATGAAGTAGGTTTGATAATTTCAAATGATGTATCGGAGAAAGCCGGATTGTTGAAACCAAATGAGCGTGCATATTGTCCACAGGAATTTATCTAATTAAACTAATATCAACTAAGAGCATGCAAATATGAGGCAGAAAGGAAGTTTCCCTACTAATAGCGAACCATATGGTGTGGACCCCACGGAGGAGAAAGTCGGCTGCTACGTATCATTTTCATTGTAGTATAGTTGTGAGTATACTTCCCTATCATGTAGGTGACCTGGGTTCGATCCCCGGCAACGGTGATTTTTGTTTTCATCTCAAAGTATTTTAAAAATATACTGCGATTGATAAATTGTTTATCATCGTGGGTTGACGCGAGCTCTGTGCTGAATTCGGCAAACAATTTTATGAACATTCTACTACGTCATCTTCAATGTCTAATCCTAGTTTCACTTTTTTCCCACTTAATGTGTATTTCAGTTCAATGGTAATCGTATACGATATGTTCCGTGCGTGAGTTGATTGATAAAACTAGCCTTTCTACATTGTTTAGATTAACGCTATGTTTAGATATAATAGAAAATAAAGTATCTTTAGAAACCTCCCCAACATCATGCATGATCCATCTATAACATTTTTTTTGTACCACAAAGAGTGTATGAAGTAGGATTGATAATTTCGAATGATATACCAAACCTGCAGAAATGGAAAAAACCAAGAACTGGATGAACGAAGAGGAAAAATGATCACACTCCCTTAGATCATGATGAACGTGATGAACGGAAAGGTAGAGTTGGGCTCGAGTTTGAGGTGTGAGGTAAAGTTGGGCTCGAGTTTGAGCTGTAACACAAGGTCATTCCCCTCTTCGTCGCCATGGAAGGTTGCCTTGCCCACATCAGCTTCATCCTTCACCCTCGCTAGTTGTATCTCCCATGCCTGATTTGTTGAATCAAATATTAATGAAAGCACTAAATTTCACATTTTGTTTTACTATGCTCTACCCAGCCAGCCATTTCACAAAAAAATGATTGGAAAGATTCAAAACATTATTGGGGGAACTTCCTGATTTCCTGTATATAAATATAATGTGTGCGTGTTATTTTCTAATCTAAAATGCTTGTATATACTAGTTTGAGGATCTAGGATAAGAGTTTGTTGGCTAAGAATTATCTTTAAAATAAATTTGATTCTCATGCGATCATTCACTTGCTTCTGTATATTTATCTCCTATGGTTGGATCTTTTGGGACTTCGATGAGATATTTGGGCACACTCGCTCATAGTCCTATAAAGTTTTGTGATGTATCCATGTCATTCACGTTGCTACTATTGAGGAATTATACAACCACTTAGTATTCCCTAATTCAGCTCCACTACATACACCTCTCTTTTCATCCCCAATCATATGGCCCAAGCGAGTGATGGCTGATGCAGTAAAATAATAGTAGAACATCAGCACACCAGCATTACCTGCTGAATGGTAGGGTTCTAGATCCCAAATCTCATAACGTACACAGTGCTACTAGCTGAATGGTAGTGCTGAACTGAAAGTTGCTCAGTTTCTGAGTATCAGAGCTGAAATTGGATAATATTCAGATTTAGGAATACAAAAAAAGAGGGGGGAGCAGTAGGACAACAATGTGATGTAGAGTGACGTTAGTTTGAAGTTGGATGGCAGGACACACGAAGCTTGATTGTATGAGTTGCACCGTGATAGTCCTGAGATGGCTAGCGAGGATGAACTATACCATGGACTTGTCACCGATGGAGAAGGGGTTGCCACAGCCCATTGTGCTGATGTGTGTTTATCCCGATCAACATCGGCTGCTATTGGACTGGGAAGGTGATTCCATATGCGATGCCTTGAACAGTGGATCTGTAGACCACGCGGCTATCATTCCGGACATTCTGCAGACAGTCGGATGAGTAGTCCGGATCCTAGGGTTATTTTTATCGGTTAGCCGTGGCCAATGAGTCTTGTTGATGGTGACCTTATCTTCGGGCAGTATGTAGTACTACACGAGTAGCCGTTGCCCCTACGGAGTCCGGAGAGGATATAAGGGTACCACAGTTTCGCTAGGGAAGACATTGAGGGCGACTAGCGAGACAGTGGAGAGTGATCAAGGGTCATCCGTCCTCTCCGCCAACATCAGTGCGGCGAGCATAGGGAGAGACAGAGACAGAAAGGCACTGATGGGCTTACAGATGCCCTTTGCTTGGGTATTCATTAAGCATAGGCTGGCAGCCCGAGTCTTGAAACTTCAAGGTCTTAATATAATGTATGTGACATATGCTGATGATATTGACACTAGATACAAATTAGGTGACATCTAGTGAAATACACGTTTATATTTATTTATGCTGCTTTACTACTTTTTATGTCCTGATTTACACAAAGTAAATGAAAAATGATGATTAACAACCAAAGGCATCCTAGAGTACTCCTCCTAGCCTTTGATTTTCTTATTTCAGTTTTGAGCCGTAATTTCGCACTAGGCTGCAAGACTGAGCAAACCACGTTCAATGTGTGTGCAGGTTGTTAGATGATTATCCGAGATATTTGATGAAGATGAGGAATATCGATGGATTTAGTTCTATTTATTGATGTCGTTATTATAGAATTGTAGTAGGTATATCGGGACTGTGTTAGTAGAGATTTATAGATGATTTAATTGTATATTTCGCTGTGTTGATTATGCGTATGGATAACATTTATTACCAAATGCCTTGTATGGGTCCTTAGGGCTCAAACGGCGGTTGCCACGTATCCGACAGGTGGGTCGGGGCATGACAGCATATCTTGAATCAGCCCCTGTAATTGCTACAGATCAGTCGGCTCGAGCTACTTGTACCAAGATTTTACTTCAATAAGCCACATAATTTGCTCGATCTCAATTCAAGTATCCTAAGGTTCGTGAGCATATCAAATCACCGACGTATTCCTTTGTCTTCCACATGGTTTAGAGCAATGCCTGAGAATCTCCTCTCCATATTTTCTTATTGAGGTCGGAAACCAAGTTACAATTTAACATATTCCTTCAAGGTTTCCTCTGCATGTTTTGTCACCTAAGTGATAATCAGTGTCTACGTCATCAGCAAATGTCCCCTATGTTGTAATACGACTTTAAGTCTCAAGACTCGGGCTGCCAACCTATGCTTAGTGAATACCCTAGCAAGGGCATCCGTAAGCCCATCAGTTCCTTTCTGTCTCTGTTTCTACCTATGCCCACTGCACTGATGTTGGCGGAGAGGACGGGTGACCCTTGATCACTCTCCACTGTCTCGCTAGTCGCCCTCGATGTATCCCTTAGCGAAACTGTTGTGCCCTTACATCCTCCCCGGACTCCGTAGGGGCAACGGCGACTCGTATAGTATTACACACTGCCCGAAGACAGGGTCACCATCAACAAAGACTAATCGGCCATGACTAACTGATAAAAATAACCCTAGGATCCGGATTACTTATCCGACTGTCTGCAGAACGTCATGGATGATAGCCGCGTAGTCTACGGATCCACTGTCTAAGGCATCGCGTATGGAATCACCTTCCCAGTCCAATAGCAGTTAACGTCGACCGAGATAAATGCACATCCGCACAATGGGCTGTGGCAACCCCGACTCCATCGGTGCCAAGTCCATGGTAGGGTTCATCCTCGCTAGCCATCTTAAGACTATCACGGGGTCGCCTAATCGACACTCGTGCGGGTATAAATTTTTGGGTAGGACCTACTCCATATTCCCGGTCTAGTATGACCTTAGAGTTTATATGATCCGTCTTTCCACCAGCTCGTAGTGTCTAAGCTACGTGTGGCCTCGGGAGTGGTGTGAAGAGAAGCATCACCGTTGTGACCATCGATAGTATGCGGTGGTCAACTGGGGTATGTGGGAGACACCACTTTCCATTTAAATTCTGATGATGTCTCTTGGGAGGTTCTAGAATCTCATGTCACCTAAGACAAAATCTAGTATGTCTGGTGCTATTGTTGATGCTATGATTTTTATTCATATATGCCATTATTCATATTCATGCCTGTATGGTAACTGTGTGGTATATAGCAAATAAAATAATACAACATGCAGGATTAGATTTTACAGCATATCAAAATACTTAGCATGGTGAACATGACGCATTATTCATATTAAAAAAAATAATTTATACTAACATGCATACATGTATAATATTAACAAGCATTACATTTTATCATGTTTAAGGCATCCAAGAATTTCCTAAGAAAACCTCAGCAGGAATTCCCTAGCTTGAATAAATCCAAACTTCGATGAACCAACGCACCTGATTCAGCGATTTACTCTTCAGAACCAACCCACGTAAGATAATAAGTACCCCGATAAACTACTCGGATCGCGTATCAACAATTGTCCTAATCAACACAATTATTTAAAATAAAATTTAATTCATTTTTCTCTAAAATTAATAAAAGTAGAAATTTATCGTATGCTCTAAATCATACAATTATCCTAGTTAAATACCGCTTAATAAGTCTACATTTAAATTTACGAGCAATGTTCATTTTTAGAGCCCATGTTTAATTAATGAGCTCATGTCTACATGCTAGGCCCAATTGGTCATCAATATAATCAATTAAAGTAAATTACGTGTAATTAATCAAATCTAAGCATACAATTTGACAACTAATTCTATCTAATCATTCAAATATTAATTAACTCAATTTTAATTATGCTAATTAAAACTCAATTACAATTCTAGGTTAATTTTATTAGGCTTAGATAAATTTATCAATCTATGCCCATTTTAAACCCAAACACATGATCTGGCCCAAGTCACCCAAGGGCCCAATTAAAAAGTCATCAGAAATTATTAAATATATTTAATCTTAATTAACTAAGTTAATCATCTAAATTAGGTTTCCTCAATTTATTTATTCCCTAATCCAATTAAACACAATTTATTAGCCCAATTCGGTCCAAGTCAAAATTCAGTCAAAACTGGTCCAATCAACTAAAATTGACTATGTTGACCAATAGAGGAGATTTTAATTAATCATGACCTACCCCAAATCCAGTTGTCAGCCCAATCCGGTCCGCCCAAATTTGGACTCATGAAATTCAAATCAAATTCTGGGTCAACATTGACTCGGTCAACGTTGACCACATTGACCGGTCATCATTGACTGGTCAGCATTGACCTGGGTTTACCACCTAATAACTTATTCAATTTAACACTAATTTTGACCCGTAGTCAACTTAGATTGACCATGTTGACCTACTAATTGATTGAATTAACTCATATTTGACCCCAATTTGAAATGGGTCGGCTTGGGTTCAACCCAAGCCCAAGCTGGATCGGTTCGATCCAGTCTAATCTTAACAAATGCCAATTTGAGTGAGATTCGAGTTTGGATTTAGTCCATTGAGTCCAATCTGAAGTGATTCGACTTGAGCTCGACCCAAGCCCGAGCTGGGTCAGCTCGAATCCCATCAAACCACCCCTTTTAATTAACCATATTATTTAATTAATCACTAAATAATTACTAACAAATCCTTCATGCACTAATTAAATATGATTAAATTAACTTAATCACAACATATAATTAATTAGCACTAATCATGCTTAACTAACACTAACATGCTTAATTATCATTAAATGTGATTAAGGGAAAAGGGGATCGAGAACTGCTACCTTCGTCGCCAGAACCCTCGCCGAATCCCTCGCCCGCACACCTCGTCGGAGAACTCACAGCTGGAGGGACACCATCGCTCTGGCCGGCGACTGGTCCTTGCTCATGGGGGAGGCGTGGAGATTCTACACCAACAAGTGCGTGTGAAGGGAGAGCGAGGAACTCCGGCGGTCGTCGCGCCACCCAGCGGACATCATCGGTGAAACGGTGTGAAATCGTCAGACAAAAGGGGAGATAGCAGTGGGTCTACGCACCTACGAGCTCGCGGGAAGGGAGAGGATGAAAGTTCGGGCGGCGAGGCAGGTGGAATCGCAGCTTCACCCCTCGCCAGCATGCAATGGATCTACAGGCGAATGGCGGCGAAATTGCCCCATCTCGCGGCTGGATCCAGGTGGAATCGATGGCTCCTCCGCTTGCAAAACCTCCAAGCAACTTGAGCCCTAGCGGAGGTAACGGCGCACCGGTCATTTGGGTGTGGTATGGTAGACGCGGCTGACGGCTAGTCTCTCGAAGAGGAGAAGGCTGGGGAATACACGGACACGCAGCAGCAGACCTCCACCGAGATCTCCTTGTCGCGGCGGTGACCAATGGGTGGCGAATGGCCAGCAGCGGACGACGGGCGTGGAGGAAGAGCGGCGGACAGCAGCAGCTGTTCGTGCGAAGAGGGGAATGTAGGGGAGAAGAGGGGAAGATGACCTTCGCCGAGCTCTTCTCGTCGTGGCGGAGGGGAATGGATGGCGAATGGCGGACGCGATGGAAGGCACCGGTGTTCGCTCCACTGCGGTGGAAGTGGAGGAGGCGGGCGTCGCGGGGGCGAAAGAAAGGGGCGCCGCAAGTGGGGAATAGCCCTCGGCTCTTCTCGCTCGCGGTGCCTCATTCGAACCGGGTCAGGCCGGTTCATTTCAACCGGACTGAATTTTTTTTATTTTTTATATTAAGGGGTAGGGGTTTACATGCAGCCTACTGCATTTTGTTTTTCCAACTTCTGCAGGTCTCCATATTTCATATTCATTTCAGACTTTCTACAGTTGTGATGATTGGCTATAGTTTTCCTTCATTTTATATTTTGTGTATCAAGGCAGCTTAAGGTAGTAGTTATCATCAGTACACTTACACTCTTTCATCGGTATATACCTAATGTCCTTTTTGAGTAATTATAATTTTTTTATATTGATATAAGTAAATATTATTGATTAGATCATTTAGTTACTTAAAATATATAGGGAATTTATTATTTCTAAATATTACTTTTAATGCTATCGAACAAGTTGTAAGAAATAAATATTTATATATGATAATATAATGATAGACATAATATTCTTAGGATTAATAAAAAAATTATTTTATTTTTTACCAAAAAAATATAAGGAATAAGTTACTTGAGATCAAACATAGCCTTCTTATCCTATAACTACCATTAGTATTTCTAAATTTAACCACCTACTTAAATTATAACTAATATTAGATTAAAAATCATATTCTAATTAAATATTATTTTTTATATCAATTATACTTTAAATTTAACCACCTACCTAAACTTCTCAAATTATTGACCAAGCCAAATAATTTATTTATCCATCATTAGTCATACTTAACTTCTTTGAGCAGCTGTCACTTGTTTCATATTTCTTAGAAATACAGTCAACTTATTAGTCATGCAATTTTCTGCAATACTTCTTGGTGACTTTTCTGAATATTTCTATAGCTTCTTGTGCAGTTTGCACCTTTCTTTGTAACTATTTCTTTAGTCTTTTTCCGCAGTTTGCAGCTTTTTGTGAAGCTATTTCCTTATTCAAATTCTGCCACTATCGACAGTATTCTGCTCTCCTTTTTATTTCTGTAACTCTCCTAGATTAGCTCAATTCTTTACTTAGAATTTGTGCAGCTTAGAGTCCTTCACCTTCACGAGTATCATTAAATATATTTGGTCAATTTCTCAGTCTTATTCGGTCAAGGCAGCTCGCAATATTTCTTCATTTGCAGCTCACATTTCAACTGCCTGCAGTCTCTATAGTAACTCTGCATCCTTACTCCTCTTTATTTCTCCTTAAATCCTGAATATTGTCGCTTTCTTGGCACCTCTAGCATGTCTTGATGCGCATGTTGATAACCTTAGTAGCTGCATGTGTTATTAACACCTTTTATTTTAGTCAATGCTTTTGCAACTCATATCTAGTGTACTCAGCAGCTTAGATACAACTGGATTACTTCTGCGTCTACAAACTTAGATGCAGTCCTTCTATTTCAAGAGTCCACTTTGTTATTTTATTATTTTCTGAACTTGCGAGTAAAGGTTACTTCCTTTCAGCAATCAATCCATCTGCAATCTATCCTCTTATGCTTAATGCAACTTGGTTGACTTCATAGTTTAGAATTTATCTGATTAATCTAATATCAACTAAGAACATGTAAATAGGAGGCTGAAAGGAAGTTCCCCTACTAATAGCGAACCATATGGTGTGGAGACCACGGTGGAGAAAGTCGACTACTTTGCATCATTGTCGTTGTAGTATACTGGTGAGTATTCTTGCTTGTCAAGTAGGTGACTCGGGTTCAATCCTCAGCAATGGCGATTATTGCTTTTCATCTCAAAGTATTTTGAAAATGCAAATACTTTTTTCAACATTCCACTCTGTCATCTTCAATGTCTGATCCTAATTTCACTTTTTTCACACTTAATGTGTATTTCACTTCAATGGTAATCGTATGCGATATGTTTCGTGCGTGAGTTGATCGATAAAACTAGCATTTCTACATTGTTTGGATTCATGCTGTGTTTAGATATAATAGAAAATAAATTATCTTGAGAAACCTCCCCGACATCATGCATGATCGATCTATAATTTTTTTTTTGTACGGCAAATAGTTTATGAAGTAGGTTTGATAATTTCGAATGATGTATCGGAGAAAGCGGGATTGCTCAAACAAAATGAGCGTGCATATTGTCCACAGTTTAGAATTTATCTGATTAAACTTGTATCAACTAAGAGCATGCAAATAGGAGGCAAAAGGAAGTTCCCTTACTAATAGCGAACCATATAGTGTGGACCCCACAGAGGAGAAAGTCGGCCGCTTTGCATCGTTGTCGTTGAAGTATAATGGTGAGTATTGCCTGTCACGCAGGTGACACGGGTTGGTCCTCGGCAACTGCGATTACTGCTTTTGATGTCAAAATATTTTGAAAATGCAAATACTTTCTTGAACATTCTGTCATCCTAAATGTCTAATCCTAGTTTAACTTTTCACTCTTAATGTTTATTTCACTTCAATGATAATTGTATGCAATATGTTCCATGCGTGAGTTGATTGATAAAACTAGCCTTTCTGCATTGTTTGGATTAACGTTGTGTTTAGATATAATAGAAAATAAATTATCTTGAGAAACCTCCCCGACATCATACATGATCCATCTATAATATTATTTTTATTCCGCAAAGAGTGTATGAAGTAGGTTTGATAATTTTGAATGATGTATCGAAGAAAGCCGGATTGCTGAAACAAAATGAGCGTGTATATTGTCCACAGTTTAGAATTTATCTGATTAAACAAATATCAACTAAGAGCATGTAAATAGGAGGCAGAAAGGAAGTTCCCCTACTAATAGCGAGCCATATGGTATGGACCCCACGGCAGATTGCTTTGTTGTCGTTGTAGTATAGTGGTGAGTATTCTTGCCTGTCACACAGGTGACCTGGGTTCGATTCCTGGCAATGGTGATTATTTCTTTTCATCTCAAAGTATTTTGAAAATGCAAATACTTTTTTGAACATTCCGCTCTGTCATCTTCAATGTCTGATCCTAATTTCACTTTTTTCACGCTTAATGTGTATTTCACTTCAATGGTAATCGTATGCGATATGTTTCGTGCGTGAGTTGATTGATAAAACTAGCCTTTCTGCATTGTTTGGATTAATGCTGTGTTTAGATATAATAAAAAATAAATTATCTTGAGAAACCTCTCCGACATCATGCATGATCCATCTATAATATTCTTTTTATACTGTAAAGAGTGTATAAAGTTGGTTTGATAATTTCGAATGATGTATCGGAGAAAGCCGGATTGCTCAAACAAAACATATTGTCCACAGTTTAGAATTTATCTGATTAAAATAATATCAACTAAGAGCATGTAAATAGGAGGCAGAAAGGAAGTTCCCCTACTAATAACGAGTCATATGGTGTGGACCCCACAGAAACAAAAGTCGGCTACTTTGCATCGTTGTTGTTGTAGTATAGTGGGGAGTATTCCTGCTCGTCATGCAAGTGACCCGGGTTCGATCCCCTACAATGGTGATTATTTCTTTTCATCTCAAAGTATTTTGCAAATGCAAATACTTTTTTGAACATTCCACTCTGTCAACTTCAATGTGTGATCCTAATTTCACTTTTTTCACGCTTAATGTGTATTTCAATTCAATGGTAATCGTATGCATTATGTTTCGTGCATGAGTTGATTGATAAAACTAGCATTTCTGCATTGTTTGGATTAACGCCGTGTTTAGGTATAATAGAAAATAAATTATCTTGAGAAACCTCCCCGACATCATGCATGATCCATCTATAATATTTTTTTTATACCGTAAAGAGTGTATGAAGTAGGTTTGTTAATTTTGAATGACGTATTGGAGAAAGCCGGATTGCTCAAACAAAATGAGCGTGCATATTGTCCACAGTTTAGAATTTATGTGATTAAACTAATAACAACTAAGAGCATGTAAATAGGAGGCAGAAAGGAAGTTACCCTACTAATTGCGAGCCATCTGGTGAGGACCCCACGGTGGAGAAAGTCGGCCGCTTTGCATTGTTGTCGTTGTAGTATAGTTGTGAGTATTCCTACCTGTCATGCAGGTGAGTCGGGTTTGATCCCCGGCAATGGCAAACCGGATTGCTCAAATAAAATGAGCGTGCATATTGTCCACTGTTTAGAATTTATCTGATTAAACTTGTATTAACTAAGAGCATGCAAATATGAGGCAAAAGGAAGTTCCCTTACTAATAGCGAACCATATGGTGTGGAACCCACGGTTGAAAAAAGTTGGCTACTTTGTATTGTTAACATTGTAGTATAGTGGTGAGTATTCCTGCCTATCACACAGGTGACTTGGGTTCGTCCTCGGCAACGGCGATTACTACTTTTGATGTTAAAATATTTTGAAAGCAAATACTTTCCTGAACATTCCTCTCTGTCATCCAAAATGTCTAATCCTAGTTTAACATTTTTCACGGGATATGTTCCGTGCGTGAGTTGATTGATAAAACTAGCCTTTTGGCATTGTTTGGATTAACGTTGTGTTTAGATATAATAGAAAATAAATTATCTTGAGAAACCTCCGCAACATCATGCATGATCCATCTATAATATTATTTTTATTCCGCAAAGAGTGTATGAAGTAGGTTTGATAATTTTAAATGATGTATCGAAGAAAGCCAGATTGTTGAAACAAAATGAGCGTGTATATTATCCACAGTTTAGAATTTATCTGATTAAACTAATATCAACTAAGAGCATGTAAATAGGAGGCAGAAAGGAAGTTCCCCTACTAATAGCAAGCCATATGGTGTGGACCCCATGGCGGAGAAAGTCAGCTACTTTGCATCGTTGTTGTTGTAGTATATTGGTGAGTGTTCCTGCCTATCATGCAGGTGACCCGGGTTTGATCCCCGGCAACAGTGATTATTTCTTTTCTTCTCAAAGTATTTTGAAAATGCAAATACTTTATTGAACATTCCGGTCTGTCATCTTGAATGTCTGATCCTAATTTCACTTTTTTCACGCTTAATGTGTATTTCACTTCAATGGTAATCATATGCGATATGTTTCGTGCGTGAGTTGATTGATAAAACTAGCATTTCTGCATTGTTTGGATTAACGCTGTGTTTAGATATAATAGAAAATAAATTATCTTGAGAAACCTCCCCGACATCATCCTTGATCCATCTATAATGTTTCTTTTGTACCACAAAGAGTGTATGAAGTAGGTTTGATAATTTCGAATGATGTATCGGAGAAAGCCGGATTGTTGAAACCAAATGAGCGTGCATTTTTGTCCACAGGAATTTATCTGATTAAACTAATATCAACTAAGAGCATGCAAATATGAGGCAGAAAGGAAGTTTCCCTACTAATAGTGAACCATATGGTGTGGATCCCACGGGGGAGAAAGTCGGCTACTATGTATCGTTGTCATTGTAGTATAGTTGTGAGTATACTTGCCTATCATGTAGTTGACCTGGGTTTGATCCTAGGCAACGGTGATTTTTGTTTCCATCTCAAAGTATTTTAAAAATATACTGCGATTGATAAATTGTTTATCGTCGTGGGTTGATGCGAGCTTTGTGCTGAATTCGGCAAACACTTTTATGAACATTCTACTACGTCATCTTCAATGTCTAATCCTAGTTTCACTTTTTACACACTTAATGTGTATTTCACTTCAATGGTAATCGTATACGATATGTTCCGTGCGTGAGTTGATTAATAAAACTAGCCTTTCTACATTATTTAGATTAACGATGTGTTTAGATATAATAGAAAATAAATTATCTTGAGAAACCTCCCCAACATCATGCATGATCCATCTATAACATTTTTTTTGTACCACAAAGAGTGTATGAAGTAGGATTGATAATTTCGAATGATATATCAAACCTGCAGAAATGGAAAAAACCTAGAGCTGGATGAATGGAGAGGAAAAATGATCACACTCCCTTAGATCATGATGAACGTGATGAATGGAAAGGTAGAGTTGGGCTCGAGTTTGAGGTGTGAGGTAGAGTTGGGCTCGAGTTTGAGCTGTAACACAAGGTCATTCCCCTCTTCGTCGCATGGAAGGTCGCCTTCCCCACATCAGCTTCATCCTTCACCCTCGCTAGTTGTATCTCCCATGCCTGATTTGTTGAATCAAATATTAATGAAAGCACTAAATTTCACATTTTGTTTTGCTATGCTCTACCCAGCCAGCCATTTCACATAAAAAAGATTGGAAAGATTCAAAACATTATTGGGGGAACTTCCAAATTTCCTGTATATAGATATAATGTGTACGTGTTATTTTCTGATCTAAAATGCTTGCATATACTAGTTTGAGGATCTAGGATAAGATTTTGTTGGCTAAGAATTATCTTTAAAATAAATTTGATTCTCATGCTCCTTCTGTATATTTATCTTCTATGGTTGGATCTTTTGGGACTTCCATGAGATATTTGGGCACACTCGCTCATAGTCCTATAAAGTTTTGTGATGTATCCATGTCATTCATGCCGCTACTATTGAGGAATTATACAACCACTTAGTATTCCCTAATTCAACTCCACTACATACACCTCTCTTTTCATCCCCAATCATATGGCCCAAGCGAGTGATGGCTGATGCAGTAAAACAATAGTAGAACATCAGCACACCAGCATTACCTGCTGAATGGTAGGGTTCTAGATCCCAAATCTCATAACGTACATAGTAAAAGTACTACTAGCTGAATGGTAGTGCTGAACTGAAAGTTGCTTAGTTTCTAAGTATCAGAGCTGAAATTGGATAATGTTCAGATTCAGGAATACAAAAAAAGAGGGGGGAGCAGTAGGACAACAATGTGATGTAGAGTGACGTTAGTTTGAAGTTGGATGGCAGGACACACGAAGCTTGACTGTATGAGTTGCACCGTGATAGTCCTGAGATGGCTAGCGAGGATGAACCCTACCATAGACTTGGCACCAATGGAGACGGGGTTGCCACAGCCCATTGTGCGGATGTGTGTTTATCCCGATCAACATCGACTGCTATTGGACTGGGAAGGTGATTCCCTATGCGACGCATTCAACAGTGGATCCGTAGACCACGCAGCTATCATCCCAGACGTTCTGCAGACAGTCGGATGAGTAGTCCGGATCCTAGGGTTATTTTTGTCGGTTAGCCGTGGCCGATGAGTCTTGTTGATGGTGATCTTGTCTTCGGGCAGTGTGTAGTACTACACGAGTCACCGTTGACCCTACGGAGTCCGAGGAGGATCTAAGGGCATCGTAGTTTCGCTAGGGGAGGCATCGAGGGTGACCAGCGAAACAGTGGAGAGTGATCAAGGATCACCCGTCCTCTCCGCCAACATCAGTGCAGCGAGCATAGATAGAGATAGAGACAGAAAGGCACTGATGGACTTACGGATGCCCTTAGCTCGGGTATTCATTAAGCATAGGCTGGTAGCCCAAGTCTTGGAACTTCATGGTCTTATTATAATGTATGTGACATATGCTGATGATATTGACGCTAGATACAACTTAGGTGACATTTAGTGAAATACACGTTTATATTTATTTATGTTGCTTTACTGCTTTTTATGTCCTGATTTACACAAAGTAAATGAAAAATGATGATTAACAACCAAAGGCATCTTAGAGTACTCCTCCTAGCCTTTGATTTCTTTATTTCAGTTTCGAGCCGTAATTTCGCACTAGGCTGCAAGGCTGAGTACACCACGTTCAATATGTGCGCAGGTTGTTAGATGATTGTCCGAGATATTTGATGAAGATGAGGAATATCGATGAATTTAGTTCTATTTATTGATGTCGTTATTATAGAATTGTAGTAGGTATATCGGGACTGTGTTAGTAGAGATTCATAGATGATTTAATTGTATATTCCGCTGTGTTGATTATGAGAATAGATAACATTTATTACCAAATATCTTGTATGGGTCCTTAGGGCTCATACGGCGGTTGCCACGTATCCGACAGGTGGGCTGGGGTGTGACAACACATGTTGAATCAGCCCCTGTAATTGCTACAGATAAGTTGGCTCGAGCTACTTGTACCAAGATTTTAGTTCAATAAGCCACATAATTTGCTCGATCTCAATTCAAGTATCCTATGGTTCGTGAGCAGATCAAATCACCGACGTATTCCTTTATCTTCCACATGGTTTAGAGCAATGCCTGAGAATCTCCTCTCCATATTTTCTTATTGAGGTCGGAAACCAAGTTACAATTTAACATATTCCTTCAAGGTTTCCTCTACATGTTTTGTGTGCTTATGAACTGGCACGTTACAAAGAAGAGTGACCCTCGTAGAAGACAGCAACTCCCCTAGCCCTTCTCTAGCTGCATCCCCTTCATCCTTTGCCCTCCGTTGTTGCACCTCCCGCATGCACCTAATTTGGTCAATCAGTTAATTAATGGCACAATTCTATCTCTATTTTGTTATACTTTAGCCAGCCTCTTCAAGTAGAAGTCAAGGAATGACTGGAAGAATCCTCTTCTAACTTTAATGGGCATTGGTGCTCTGACACAAAGCTATCTAAATACCTTTAGGAGTTCTTATATAGCTTGTTCAAACCTAAATCTTTTTGTCGCAGCACTAGTGCTATTAGTGCATGAGTAGTCTTCTTTTGACTGAATTCACAACCAGAACGCAAAGATATACAAGCACTCTCAGTAAACAATTTGGCATTTGGATCTCGCAGCTGAAGGTAAGCGACATAGCTGGCGTTGGAATGGGAATGGAAGATTCATTGTTTCATTTGTATATATGATGACAGACCTATAAATAAATGCCATAACAAATTTGGAGGACGATAACATGCAAAAATTGTAAACTCCCAAATTTTTAGAAATATATAAATGTGACAATAAATAAATATTTGTATATATATATGTCTTCATGTGTTACACAGAACGTGCAAATAGTTGTATGCTAGATGTGTCAACAATGATGGGTAAATATGTGCACATGTATATAGATATAAATAAACAAATGATAATAATAGTAATAAGATAGTAAGATCTAGATCTATATATATATTTAGCCATATAAATAAATTATATGTAAAATAGATTCCTAGCTAGATTCCCAATAGATTAGAAATAAAATGTTATTTTATATATATATATATATATAAATATAAGTGAATATATATATATATATATATGAGACATACGAATAAATATAAGTACACATAAGAATAATTCTTTACAATATATATATATATAGGTATATAAGAATATATAGGTATATTTGTATTAGAATAGATATATCTATATATATATATATAAGTATTAAAATAAGTTTACATCTTAGAAATTAAGAAATTAGGGATTAATAGGAAAAGAGAGTTTGAGACAAGTATATTAGCTTCTCTTGTTTACCTTATCATCTGACCATCTAAACTAACTCCCTATATTTCCATCTCCACACCCCTCTATTGCCAACGATTAAGGTTGGCAAGCCTTTGGTTGAATCTGTTCGACTAGGAGGAGAAGGCATCTGAGGAAATAGGTGATGTAGCAGCGGAGTGTAAGCTGATAGTACCAATGCTCGGAATCCTATATGGAAATAATAAATTCGAATGATTAAGGTTGGTGCCCATTCCTTGGGTAATACAAAAATCTAATTTTTGAGATATGTGGTAGAGATCGTAACTAGTGTAAATTTTGGGTATCACATTGTATTATTTTTTTAATGAATTTTTCTCTCATATCTTCAATTTCTTTCTTGAATAAAATTGTTTGAGGATATTGTTATTGATTTAATTTTGAATATTGAGATGATTAAAAATATTTTATTTTATATACATCTATTAGATCAATGTATATATATTTCTTTAGTCTTCATTTATATGTACGTAATGATTACTAGTAATTTAATTAAAAAGTACTATTTAGAAATAATATACTATATTGGGTAGATTCAAGAATCCAATAAAAAAAATACTAATAGTAATAATAATTAAATATATATATTTAAAGTCTACAATTGTTCTCTGTTAATAAAAATTAAACTTTGAGAATGCAAAAGATATATGAAATAATTATCTCCCTCATATCTAATAATAATTTAATACTCAAAACTATGTAATAACTTGAGTATTGGTTAATGCCATGGATTGCTATATCATCCATTCCGCATATTTATATATCTATATATAGTAGATAAATACCCTTTCCAGTTTAATAAATATATATATGTTGTAGATAAACTGGAGACTTTAGATATTAAATTTTATTTGTTTGTTAGTATAATATTTACACGAGTTGGATGACATGTTAATAGAAAGTTATGCTTTTAAAATTTAGTAACGTAGTATAGTAATTAAAGGTTCCAAGAATAGTTGTGTTATTGTTACTGTATTATTAAATTAAAATGGTTAAGAAATACTTTGTTCCACTTTTTTTCTTGGAAGTTTTCTTTCATACTGTGATAAATAAATTTGTCATGTCCTGCACTCAACGTTCTCTTGGTCGTATTCATGAGCGGCATTAAACAGTGAATATTGAAACACCTATTTTGTTCATTATCTTCTATTTCCATGATATTAAATAGAAATAAGAAAAGGGGAGCAGGGTTAGATACTTGATGTCATGAGTATTAGAAAATTTAAATATATTTACAAATTGATAGGGAAACGTTTTCAGCAATGATGGTTAAATACGGTAGGGCCATGAATCTGTTAAATTGCTAATTTAAAAGACTCAGGTGCATTGTTGTTTTGGCTAGTTTACAGCCACTACAGTAGAGCTCCTAAGTGGGCAACGGTTAATAAATTTTTAAACTGTCCATGATGTGCATTTTATTGCTACTCTATGGAATGTAAATTAATTTCATTGATATGTTATATGATATGTTGTCCCTTATGCTTGTGTTCTTAAATTCTAATAATGTATGACACTAGGAAGAATATAGAATACATAGAAGATATATGAACATACTAGGTGACAAATAAAACTAGTTAGGTAACATATCTACATGATAACCTAAACTAGTTAGAACACCTAAAGACACAGACCTGAACTTCCTAGGGATATGAACTTCTAGGAATCATATAGGTCTATGTAACACAGTATTTCTCTCACAAATAGTAGGTACCATTTGTGTTAGTCTAATGATAGATAGCGGAGGTGTCACCCGACCCATCCTTTAGCATTCAATGAGTACCAACAAGGGGGTTCTCGCCAATGGCCCAAATATCCCTATGGATGTATCCGAAACTAAAGTGCTGGGAGCTGGAGAGCTCACTTCAACTGCTATGCTTAAGGACTAAGGTGTCTGTTGATGCTGACATACCTCAACTGAGTCCTGCAGGCTTGGGAGGTAGTCCGGACAGTCAGAGTTATACACATGTTGGATTCGGCAGGTCAGGCCGTGAGTATATATGTTAGTAGTTGACCCTGCTGTGAAGTAGAAGTATAGTGCTATATGGTGTCTCGTATTGTAGGGTCTATGGGAGACGTATGATATGATAGTCTCGGAGTGCGGTCCGGTAAACGGCTCGCGAGACTGAAAGGAGAGGGAACCACGGTCACCAGCATTCTCCGCCAACGTCAGTGCGACGAGCCTAGATAGAGACTTAGTATGGTACTGACGGGCTTATTGTAGTCCTCGGCCAGGGCTTACCTTGAGCATAGGCAGGCAGCCTTAGGTAATAGTATTTGAGCTTGGAAACTTAGAAAGAAAAAAAAAATCTAGATACTTATTTAGAATTCTAAAATTTATTTGTTTAATTATTCGTAAGCTTTCCTTTGTAATTATTCTGTAATATGATCTTGATATGACTGCTACTCATCTGGACATGTATTGTTAGCCCATTCTTTTGTTTGGTGAAGTTTCTATCTATAGGCACTAAGTCGCAAGACTTAGCTCATGCAAATTTTCCCCCGCACACAGATATGGAGACACCGCTTAGGAGACTGCAAGGAATCACGGGTAGCAGGGTTGAGTGCGATAGGAGGATATTAATAGAATGTATTAATTGTATACCTCACATAATTTAGATAGACTGTATCAGCTTTGTAAGTAACATATAAGTTAGTTGTAAATTTAATTAGTGAGCTTAACTGTAGGACTTTTCATTTTTGTTTGAGTTATATGGTATTATTAGCCTGGTATGAGTGGGACACCGCTCATACTGCTGTTGTCAAGTGCCCGATAGAGGGTCGAGGCGTGACAGAAATTTCAACTGCATACTTAGTTTCTGAGAAAAGATTGAATACTTAGTTTTAGAGAAAAGATTGAATACCAGGGTGGGCTATGTTAGCAAGGAAAAGGACTAATAAGTATTCAGACAATTTGTCCATTGCATTTTAAAGGTGATTGAACGGTTAAACACTTTAAGAGCTATATAGTATGGAGTAATTGGAGGTTAGTTTCCAAATCCAATCTCAGTTTATGTACTACATACTTACAATAATGTTTGGTTTAGAAATCAACCTCCAATTACCTCATAGGTTAGTTTGGAATCTATGGATAAAAGACAAGAGAAATCAGGATGAAAGAGCAAAATTAATTAAGACCTTGGAAGACAAGAGAGAGGAACCTTTACTTGCACGCATGGAGGAGTACTTGATTTTCCCTCCACAGAACAAGCGTGCAGCTATTCTACTCCATTAACATAAGCTATCATATGTTCTTAGCCCATTTTGCGCTTGCTAACTAATTGTCCCCACCTGTAGCTGCTCACCGATGTTCAAGCATGACTCTACTTGTGTGCTTGAAGACTACAATATGGAGAAACTTAACAAAGAGATCATCAAGAAAGCTGCCTAAGGCAAATATGATGATCTCTTGAATAATATTGATACCCTTCAAATGAAACTGAAAGAGGTGATGACATCAATAAAATTTATACTTGTTCTCGATGACTAATGGAATAAGGAGGGCTACAAATGGGACATGCACATGTGGGATAGCAGCCTATTCATACCTTCAAGATCAAGATTAGTAGGCAGCAAAATTTTAGTAACAACCCACCCACAATGAAGAGTGTGAGCAACTCCTAGGCATTTTTGAAGAAATGTGGATCTGGTTCACAAAACTCCAATGACCTTCATGAGCTTGAAGCTACCGATTGCCAAAGAGATTGTTCCCAAGTGAAGTGGATTACCACTGGAAATCTTTATTAACTGATGAAATTTTCATGAGACCACAAAACATTTGCACATTGATTCTGAAGGCTTGTAGATCAATAGAGTTTCCAGAGAGTGACTTCGTTTTGCATATGATATCTTGATATTTCATGGATATAAATTTGAATAAATTGACCGACTCACTACATTGCCGCTCTAATTTGCAAACACCTCTACTAGATGGTTGTTGCACTATAAAACCTCGCACCAATCATGAGCAGCAATAGCAGAAGATAGAATAACTTGAGGAAACTTGATATAAGTGATAACTATTTGCTTACATCCATCAAAAGATTTTGAATCGAATTCTCGTAGGGGAGGATTAGGAGTCATTAAGGAGCCTCGTATAATTAGAAGATCCCTCTTTGATAATTGCAATAGTCTACAATCCTTACCACACAAAGTTGCATACCCTTCCATCACTTAAGACTTTTTGGGTATATATGAATGTTCACAAATTTGATCACTGTCGGATGAGGAGTTGCCCATCTCCGTTCATATATACCATAACAGATACCATTAGAGAATGGAGAGGCAATTGATAGAGTGCGATTTTTGCAGAGACCAAGAATTCTAGCTAGAAATTTTGCCTAAATATATGTACTTAATCGGATAAGGCATGTAAATTATATCTCACCACCATCTACATATTTGATCTATTTATTTTTGTTTGATGAAGTTTATTTGTTTACTTTTGTTCTATGCTCTTGATATTTGAGCTCTATCCCTCCCTACTTCCAACTCTAAATGTCTTGGGAAACCTAATTATTATAAACTGAAAAATTCTTAGGTAATTTTGCATTAGTTATTATTTTAATGCAAAATGTAAAGCTAAAATCTTAAATAAGAAGCAAGTATTTTTCAACTAGTTAGAGTAGTATGAGATGACATCAAATATCATACGCTCAAAGTCTATGAAAAAAATAGTTAAATAATTGAGGATAATTAGAGTAGCGAGACTGAATATCATTTATACTAAGCTTGTGCACACAGGGAGGATATAGAAGATGAGAAGTACTTTATTTCAAGAAAGTGTCTTGATGTTGCAGGCATGGAGTCTATTTCTAAGGAGAATGCAGATTCAGTAATCTAATAGTGAGTTCTTTTCAGCTAATTAAAATGGTAAGCTTTGATGATAGAGGTAGTGGATTCATGATTCATAAATTAGCAAACTCCTTCGTGGAAAGATAATATTGTCTATAAGAGGAATTATGCTTCCAATGTAAGATGCAGCATCCAAAGATTGAAGAAGTGTTGTGGAGGAAAGGCCTCCCTACCAATGTGGTATTTCTAGACTATAAAGGATCAGATGCAAGCGCAAGAGGTTTATGAGAGGATGGTTCAAGGACTAACTCACTTGGATCCTATGGCCAAGTCATAATGGCCTACTCTTTAGAGGCAAGGATAGAAATGAATATCTAATTACACTTTATGTGGCTCCAGGAACTTATGTCTTGGATCAAGCATGGAAACCCAGATCAACAAATGCAGCTAGCTAAGAGAATTAGCCAACATGTTCCGTGAGTATCAACATTTGGAAACACATGAGTATCAACAAAATAGTCAGCAATAATGATGTATTATCGATAACAATAGTCAGCAAAGAACAAGTAAAGTATTAGAATTGGTTATTATTAATAACAGGAACATTTGACAGAAGTAGATCCATCTCCATCTCTCATTCATTTCTTTTTGCTTCCATACCCCAAAAATAAGCATTGCTAATTCTTTGTTCAAATCATATCACTTCATTTCAATTAAGGTCCTATTGAGATTTGAACTCTAGCTAGCTATTGGATTCAAAATCCGATGTCCTAACCACTAGATTATAGGACCAATTAATTAAAAAAATCACCAAGGTCGTTACCATATAATTTAGATTTTTAAATATACCATTAAATTATATTATTCAGTAGAGAATACTCATAGGTCCTATTGATATTTGAACTCACTCAAGGTAGTAGATTCAAATTCCAATGTCCTAATTACTAGATCATTGGACCAAATAATCAAATATGTTATTTAATAGTTATAAGTTCTATGCCAATTTTATCAAATAATACACATAGGTCCTATTGGATTTAAACTCAAGCTTTTGAATTTAAAGTCTAATTTTCTAACTACTAGACAATAGAACGGATTAATTAAATGTGTTAACTATTGTGAGCTCAATTCTGTCCAATTTATATTTTTTTAAAAATGATAAAATAATTAAAATGATACTTCATCTAATTTATATTTTTTATAAGTAATATAAGATAAAAAATAATATCTATAGCTCCTATTAAATTTTGACCTCATGCATTACTACCATTGCATAGCAGTTTATCCCAACCAAAAATTTAATATCGAATATGGAAGGGAGCTCCACTTTTCTTTATTGACAAAGTGTGTTTAGAGTCCTTTGTTTGATGATGCATCAATTAATTAATTCGTTCAGTAGCTATGCATTTTGTGAATTTTCTCCAAATTGAGGCAATCCACGCGTGAATTTTTTCAACATGCATGTGTGGTTAAGTTTCCGGGGAGACCAATTCCTTTTGAAGTCAGCCAAAACAACATGTTTCAAGTTGTTGAAAACAACTATAGAGATATTATTGATTTAGAAGGAGATTTCTTCAAGTTTGCATAAAAAATCAGGATGGAATACACGATTGTAGGTGGACTATGGATTGTTAGAGGGTAGCCGTTAGCACTTATCCGGTGGCTTTAAAGGGAGAAATTATTATCATGATGCAGTCTGTATGTGAATTTTTTCAACACGCCTATATGGTGAAGTTTCTGGGGAGACCAATTCCTTTTGAAGTCATCCCAAACAATATGTTTCAAGTCGTGGAAAACAACTACGAAGATATTATTGATTTAGAAGGAGGTTTCTTCAAGTTTCCATAAAAAATCAAGATGGAACAATTCATCAGACTCCATCATCGTATCTCTTATTTAACTCATCCACCCATCTTATCCTTTTAGTATTTTTCTGTTAACAGATAAGTTTCATCTATATGGTGAAGTTTCTGGGGAGACCAATTCTGTTTGATGTCATCCCAAGCAACACGCCTATATGGTTAAGTTTCTGGGGAGACCAATTCCGTTTGAAGTCATCCCGAACAATATGTTTGGAAAACAACTACGAAGCACAACAAGCACCTCATATTATCCCCTGACCTTAATGCCACCATCTGGTTCACAAACCAGCATTACCTAGCTCAACACGAGAACTTAATCTAGCGCTCTTTATAGAGGGCTTCTTTGATCCAGTCGTGGGCAAAGTGGGACTAAAATCTCCTCCATTAGTCAAAACATATGGTCTGAATAGTCTTTACGGGTCAAGCATTAGGCATGGTAACAGACCGTACTAGGGGCACCGTACCTAGCTCGGACCAACCCAACACGGTATGCGGTACACCTCTATGCATAGAATTAAGTTTTAAAATGCTCACATTAGAATTAACTTTAACAACGAAAGGTAGACGCTTACCAGTACTCCACAACAACTTAACTTTTTTTACATAATATATATAAATAGTATATAGTGTCCTGCAGTGCTAGGCCACCAAGCTGCAAGCACGACACTTTCAAATCAGCGGGTCATGCTAGGCACAACCCACTATAATGTCGGGCTAGGCATGACCGACTACATGGGCAGCATGGCCGGATAAGCAACCTGACGCGAGCGTGCACCATCGTAAGGCTAAAGCTGCTGAGCAATAATTCGTCATCCCACCATCCAACATCATAACAGCTTGGTTCACATTCATTTAGTTTCCAAACTCGATTATGATGAGCTATAACCTCTTTAAACCTAAAACGTGGGCCTAAAAGCCCAGACAAGAAGCATCAAGAAAAGTATCACTTATTAGTGTGTTTTAATTTTACATGATAATGGCTTTATATTGAAGCATAAGATAGATAAACAGATAGATAACCAGAATAAGATAGAAAACTAAGTTGGTTCTTATATTAAAATAAATTTGTTAAAGAGATATTAGTAAAGTTTAATAATTTCTAACGGTCCTACCCAAACCAAAATAATATTATCTAAACTTAGAATCACAAGGATTGTATATTTATAAACTTATATTGTAAAGATAAAAACTCTTGGAAGTGATATTTATAATGTTGGGCAAATTGATGATAGGGATTATAGTGAATTGATGCTATAGATTTATGCTTAAAATATTTTGTAGTTTATATTATAAATTTTTTATCTCTATGATTCTTAAAAAAACTTATATTATTTTTTAGAACTTGATGAGTATTCAGCAAACAACCTTCCCTATAGAACTCAATTGCTCTAACCATAGGAAAAAAATTTATATTATTAACATTTTGACAAGTTCAACTAACATAGTCTTGATATTATTATCTATTTTGCTTTTTTCTGCTCATTTTATCTTAAAGATTGTCTGTTTGATGAGCATGAATCGGTTCAAATTTAGATGACAAAATCCTTCATTCCACCCAAAAAAAAAATATCACACCAACTTGAGGAAACTTGATGAGAATGTAATATGTGGTTTTCGAGATAACTTGGGTTTGTAAGCTAAGATATCCTAAATATCATGTTTTCAATTGAAGATCTGAAATTACAAGTCTTGAGAATTTCAAGAGCAAAAAAGAAGCAATTGCAGCTAATTTATAAAGCTAAATTCATCTTGATGGATTTGTGTTATAGTATGCAACTTATCAGGAGGATGAAAAATTATTTACCTTCATGGCGGTGCTTGAGAATATCGAGCAAAACCCCACATTGAGGGAAGTGGTAGACCTCTTGGTCGGCTAGAAACTCAATCATTACTAAAGTTGTAAACTCTTCTTCACCAAGATTATTAACAATGGGATGATTTGTTATCTATTAGTTACTCGGTATTACATTTCAAAGTTCCTTATTTTGAGTGGCAACACTTGTGGTGAAATAAGTTAGTAAAGTCTTATTTGTTAGCCTGAGATGTGTAGGGAGTAAATTTTCTTTGTTAACAAGATTGTGTTGGGAGGTTACCAGCTTATTATTCACATATGCCATTATTCATATTCATGCCTGTATGGTAATTGTGTGGTATATAGCAAATAAAATAATACAACATACAGGATAAGATTTTACAGCATATCAAAATACTTAGCATGGTGAACATGGCGCATTATTCATATTAGAAAAATAATTTATACTAACATGCATACATGTATAATATTAACAAGCATTACATTTTATCATGTTTAAGGCATCCAAGAATTTCCTAAGAAAACCTCAGCAGGAATTCCTTAGCTTGAATAAATCTAAACTTCGATGAACCAACGCACCTGATTCGGCGATTTACTCTTCAGAACCAACCCACGTAAGATAATAAGTACCCCGACGAACTACTCGGATCGCGTATCAATAAAAGTAGAAATTTATCGTATGCTCTAAATCATATAATTATCCTAGTTAAATACCGCTTAATAAGCCTACATTTAAATTTACAAGCTCATGTTCATTTTTAGGGCCCATGTTTAATTAATGACCTCATGTCCACATGTTAGGCCCAATTGCTCATCAATATAATCAATTAAAGTAAATTACGTGTAATTAACCAAATCTAAGCATACAATTTGACAACTAATTCTATCTAATCATTCAAATATTAATTAACCCAATTTTAATTATGCTAATTAAAACTTAATTACAACTCTAGGTTAATTTTATTAGGCTTAGATAAATTTATCAATCTATGCCCATTTTAAACCCAAACACATGATCTGGCCCAAGTCACCCAAGGGCCCAATTAAAAACTCATCAGAAATTATTAAATATATTTAATCTTAATTAACTAAGTTAATCATCTAAATTAGGTTTCCTCAATTTATTTATTCCCTAATCCAATTAAACACAATTTATTAGCCCAATTCGGTCCAAGTCAAAATTCAGTCAAAACTGGTCCAATCAACTAAAATTGACTATGTTGACCAATAGAGGAGATTTTAATTAATCATGACCTACCCCAAATCCAGTTGTCAGCCCAATCCGGTCCGCCCAAATTTGGACTCATGAAATTCAAATCAAATTCTGGGTCAACATTGACTCGGTCAACGTTGACCACATTGACCGGTCATCATTGACTGGTCAGCATTGACCTGGGTTTACCACCTAATAACTTATTCAATTTAACACTAATTTTGACCCGTAGTCAACTTAGATTGACCATGTTGACCTACTAATTGATTGAATTAACTCCTATTTGACCCCAATTTGAAATGGGTCGGCTTGGGTTCAACCCAAGCCCAAGCTGGATCGGTTCGATCCAGTCTAATCTTAACAAATGCCAATTTGAGTGAGATTCGAGTTTGGATTTAGTCCATTGAGTCCAATCTGAAGTGATTCGACTTGAGCTCGACCCAAGCCCGAGCTGGGTCAGCTCGAATCCCATCAAACCACCCCTTTTAATTAACCATATTATTTAATTAATCACTAAATAATTACTAACAAATCCTTCATGCACTAATTAAATATGATTAAATTAACTTAATCACAACATATAGTTAATTAGCACTAATCATGCTTAACTAACACTAACATGCTTAATTATCATTAAATGTGATTAAGGGAAAAGGGGATCGAGAACTGCTACCTTCGTCGCCAGAACCCTCGCCGAATCCCTCGCCCGCACACCTCGTCGGAGAACTCACAGCTGGAGGGACACCATCGCTCTGGCCGGCGACTGGTCCTTGCTCATGGGGGAGGCGTGGAGATTCTACACCAACAAGTGCGTGTGAAGGGAGAGCGAGGAACTCCGGCGGTCGTCGCGCCACCCAGCGGACATCATCGGTGAAACGGTGTGAAATCGTCAGACAAAAGGGGAGATAGCAGTGGGTCTACGCACCTACGAGCTCGCGGGAAGGGAGAGGATGAAAGTTCGGGCGGCGAGGCAGGTGGAATCGCAGCTTCACCCCTCGCCGGCATGCAATGGATCTACAGGCGAATGGCGGCGAAATTGCCCCATCTCGCGGCTGGATCCAGGTGGAATCGATGGCTCCTCCGCTTGCAAAACCTCCAAGCAACTTGAGCCCTAGCGGAGGTAACGGCGCACCGGTCATTTGGGTGTGGTATGGTAGACGCGGCTGACGGCTGGTCTCTCGAAGAGGAGAAGGCTGGGGAATACACGGACACGCAGCAGCAGACCTCCACCGAGATCTCCTTGTCGCGGCAGTGACCAATGGGTGGCGAATGGCCAGCAGCGGACGACGGGCGTGGAGGAAGAGCGGCGAACAGCAGCAGCTGTTCGTGCGAAGAGGGGAATGTAGGGGAGAAGAGGGGAAGATGACCTTCGCCGAGCTCTTCTCGTCGTGGCGGAGGGGAATGGATGGCGAATGGCGGACGCGATGGAAGGCACCGGTGTTCGCTCCACTGCGGTGGAAGTGGAGGAGGCGGGCGTCGCGGGGGCGAAAGAAAGGGGCGCCGCAAGTGGGGAATAGCCCTCGGCTCTTCTCGCTCGCGGTGCCTCATTCGAACCGGGTCAGGCCGGTTCATTTCAACCGGACTGAATTTTTTTTATTTTTTATATTAAGGGGTAGGGGTTTACATGCAGCCTACTGCATTTTGTTTTTCCAACTTCTGCAGGTCTCCATATTTCATATTCATTTCAGACTTTCTACAGTTGTGATGATTGGCTACAGTTTTCCTTCATTTTATATTTTGTGTATCAAGGCAGCTTAAGGTAGTAGTTATCATCAGTACACTTACACTCTTTCATCGGTATATACCTAATGTCCTTTTTGAGTAATTATAATTTTTTTATATTGATATAAGTAAATATTATTGATTAGATCATTTAGTTACTTAAAATATATCGGGAATTTATTATTTCTAAATATTACTTTTAATGCTATCGAACAAGTTGTAAGAAATAAATATTTATATATGATAATATAATGATAGACATAATATTCTTAGGATTAATAAAAAATTTATTTTATTTTTTACCAAAAAAATATAAGGAATAAGTTACTTGAGATCAAACATAGCCTTCTTATCTTATAACTACCATTAGTATTTCTAAATTTAACCACCTACTTAAATTATAACTAATATTAGATTAAAAATCATATTCTAATTAAATATTATTTTTTATATCAATTATACTTTAAATTTAACCACCTACCTAAACTTCTCAAATTATTGACCAAGCCAAATAATTTATTTATCCATCATTAGTCATACTTAACTTCTTTGAGCAGCTGTCACTTGTTTCATATTTCTTAGAAATACAGTCAACTTATTAGTCATGCAATTTTCTGCAATACTTCTTGGTGACTTTTCTGAATATTTCTATAGCTTCTTGTGCAGTTTGCACCTTTCTTTGTAACTATTTCTTTAGTCTTTTTCCGCAGTTTGCAGCTTTTTGTGAAGCTATTTCCTTATTCAAATTCTGACACTATCGACAGTATTCTGCTCTCCTTTTTATTTCTGTAACTCTCCTAGATTAGCTCAATTCTTTACTTAGAATTTGTGCAGCTCAGAGTCCTTCACCTTCACGAGTATCATTAAATATATTTGGTCAATTTCTCAGTCTTATTCGGTCAAGGCAGCTCGCAATATTTCTTCATTTGCAGCTCACATTTCAACTGCCTGCAGTCTCTATAGTAACTCTGCATCCTTACTCCTCTTTATTTCTCCTTAAATCCTGAATATTGTCGCTTTCTTGGCACCTCTAGCATGTCTTGATGCGCATGTTGATAACCTTAGTAGCTGCATGTGTTATTAACACCTTTTATTTTAGTCAATGCTTTTGCAACTCATATCTAGTGTACTCAGCAGCTTAGATACAACTGGATTACTTCTGCGTCTACAAACTTAGATGCAGTCCTTCTATTTCAAGAGTCCACTTTGTTATTTTATTATTTTCTGAACTTGCGAGTAAAGGTTACTTCCTTTCAGCAATCAATCCATCTGCAATCTATCCTCTTATGCTTAATGCAACTTGGTTGACTTCATAGTTTAGAATTTATCTGATTAATCTAATATCAACTAAGAACATGTAAATAGGAGGCTGAAAGGAAGTTCCCCTACTAATAGCGAACCATATGGTGTGGAGACCACGGTGGAGAAAGTCGACTACTTTGCATCATTGTCGTTGTAGTATACTGGTGAGTATTCTTGCTTGTCAAGTAGGTGACTCGGGTTCAATCCTCAGCAATGGCGATTATTGCTTTTCATCTCAAAGTATTTTGAAAATGCAAATACTTTTTTCAACATTCCACTCTGTCATCTTCAATGTCTGATCCTAATTTCACTTTTTTCACACTTAATGTGTATTTCACTTCAATGGTAATCGTATGCGATATGTTTCGTGCGTGAGTTGATCGATAAAACTAGCATTTCTACATTGTTTGGATTCATGCTGTGTTTAGATATAATAGAAAATAAATTATCTTGAGAAACCTCCCCGACATCATGCATGATCGATCTATAATTTTTTTTTTTGTACGGCAAATAGTTTATGAAGTAGGTTTGATAATTTCGAATGATGTATCGGAGAAAGCGGGATTGCTCAAACAAAATGAGCGTGCATATTGTCCACAGTTTAGAATTTATCTGATTAAACTTGTATCAACTAAGAGCATGCAAATAGGAGGCAAAAGGAAGTTCCCTTACTAATAGCGAACCATATAGTGTGGACCCCACAGAGGAGAAAGTCGGCCGCTTTGCATCGTTGTCGTTGAAGTATAATGGTGAGTATTGCCTGTCACGCAGGTGACACGGGTTGGTCCTCGGCAACTGCGATTACTGCTTTTGATGTCAAAATATTTTGAAAATGCAAATACTTTCTTGAACATTCTGTCATCCTACATGTCTAATCCTAGTTTAACTTTTCACTCTTAATGTTTATTTCACTTCAATGATAATCGTATGCAATATGTTCCATGCGTGAGTTGATTGATAAAACTAGCCTTTCTGCATTGTTTGGATTAACGTTGTGTTTAGATATAATAGAAAATAAATTATCTTGAGAAACCTCCCCGACATCATACATGATCCATCTATAATATTATTTTTATTCCGCAAAGAGTGTATGAAGTAGGTTTGGTAATTTTGAATGATGTATCGAAGAAAGCCGGATTGCTGAAACAAAATGAGCGTGTATATTGTCCACAGTTTAGAATTTATCTGATTAAACAAATATCAACTAAGAACATGTAAATAGGAGGCAGAAAGGAAGTTCCCCTACTAATAGCGTGCCATATGGTATGGACCCCATGGCAGATTGCTTTGTTGTCGTTGTAGTATAGTGGTGAGTATTCTTGCCTGTCACACAGGTGACCTGGGTTCGATTCCTGGCAATGGTGATTATTTCTTTTCATCTCAAAGTATTTTGAAAATGCAAATACTTTTTTGAACATTCCGCTCTGTCATCTTCAATGTCTGATCCTAATTTCACTTTTTTCACGCTTAATGTGTATTTCACTTCAATGGTAATCGTATGCGATATGTTTCGTGCGTGAGTTGATTGATAAAACTAGTCTTTCTGCATTGTTTGGATTAATGCTGTGTTTAGATATAATAAAAAATAAATTATCTTGAGAAACCTCCCCGACATCATGCATAATCCATCTATAATATTCTTTTTATACTGTAAAGAGTGTATAAAGTTGGTTTGATAATTTCGAATGATGTATCGGAGAAAGCCGGATTGCTCAAACAAAACATATTGTCCACAGTTTAGAATTTATCTGATTAAAATAATATCAACTAAGAGCATGTAAATAGGAGGCAGAAAGGAAGTTCCCCTACTAATAACGAGTCATATGCTGTGGACCCCACAGAAAAAAAAGTCGGCTACTTTGCATCGTTGTTGTTGTAGTATAGTGGGGAGTATTCCTGCTCATCATGCAAGTGACTCGGGTTCGATCCTCTACAATGGTGATTATTTCTTTTCATCTCAAAGTATTTTGCAAATGCAAATACTTTTTTGAACATTCCACTCTGTCAACTTCAATGTGTGATCCTAATTTCACTTTTTTCACGCTTAATGTGTATTTCAATTCAATGGTAATCGTATGCATTATGTTTCGTGCGTGAGTTGATTGATAAAACTAGCATTTCTGCATTGTTTGGATTAATGCCGTGTTTAGGTATAATAGAAAATAAATTATCTTGAGAAACCTCCCCGACATCATGCATGATCCATCTATAATATTTTTTTTATACCGTAAAGAGTGTATGAAGTAGGTTTGTTAATTTTGAATGACGTATTGGAGAAAGCCGGATTGCTCAAACAAAATGAGCGTGCATATTGTCCACAGTTTAGAATTTATGTGATTAAACTAATATCAACTAAGAGCATGTAAATAGGAGGCAGAAAGGAAGTTACCCTACTAATTGCGAGCCATATGGTGAGGACCCCACGGTGGAGAAAGTCGGCCGCTTTGCATTGTTGTCGTTGTAGTATAGTTGTGAGTATTCCTACCTGTCATGCAGGTGAGTCGGGTTTGATCCCCTGCAATGGCAAACCGGATTGCTCAAACAAAATGAGCGTGCATATTGTCCACTGTTTAGAATTTATCTGATTAAACTTGTATTAACTAAGAGCATGCAAATACAAGGCAAAAGGAAGTTCCCTTACTAATAGCGAACCATATGGTGTGGAACCCACAGTTGAAAAAAGTTGGCTACTTTGTATCGTTATCATTGTAGTATAGTGGTGAGTATTCCTGCCTATCACACAGGTGACTTGGGTTCGTCCCCGGCAACGGTGATTACTACTTTTGATGTTAAAATATTTTGAAAGCAAATACTTTCCTGAACATTCCTCTCTGTCTTCCAAAATGTCTAATCCTAGTTTAACATTTTTCACGCGATATGTTCCGTGCGTGAGTTGATTGATAAAACTAGCCTTTTGGCATTGTTTGGATTAACGTTGTGTTTAGATATAATAGAAAATAAATTATCTTGAGAAACCTCCGCAACATCATGCATGATCCATCTATAATATTATTTTTATTCCGCAAAGAGTGTATGAAGTAGGTTTGATAATTTTAAATGATGTATCGAAGAAAGCCGGATTGTTGAAACAAAATGAGCGTGTATATTATCCACAGTTTAGAATTTATCTGATTAAACTAATATCAACTAAGAGCATGTAAATAGGAGGCAGAAAGGAAGTTCCCCTACTAATAGCAAGCCATATGGTGTGGACCCCATGGCGGAGAAAGTCAGCTACTTTGCATCGTTGTTGTTGTAGTATATTGGTGAGTGTTCCTGCCTATCACGCAGGTGACCCGGGTTTGATCCTCGGCAACAGTGATTATTTCTTTTCTTCTCAAAGTATTTTGAAAATGCAAATACTTTATTGAACATTCCGGTCTGTCATCTTGAATGTCTGATCCTAATTTCACTTTTTTCACGCTTAATGTGTATTTCACTTCAATGGTAATCATATGCGATATGTTTCGTGCGTGAGTTGATTGATAAAACTAGCCTTTCTGCATTGTTTGGATTAACGCTGTGTTTAGATATAATAGAAAATAAATTATCTTGAGAAACCTCCCCGACATCATCCTTGATCCATCTATAATGTTTCTTTTGTACCACAAAGAGTGTATGAAGTAGGTTTGATAATTTCGAATGATGTATCGGAGAAAGCCGGATTGTTGAAACCAAATGAGCGTGCATTTTTGTCCACAGGAATTTATCTGATTAAACTAATATCAACTAAGAGCATGCAAATATGAGGCAGAAAGGAAGTTTCCCTACTAATAGTGAACCATATGGTGTGGACCCCACGGGGGAGAAAGTCGGCTACTATGTATCGTTGTCATTGTAGTATAGTTGTGAGTATACTTGCCTATCATGTAGTTGACCTGGGTTTGATCCTAGGCAACGGTGATTTTTGTTTCCATCTCAAAGTATTTTAAAAATATACTGCGATTGATAAATTGTTTATCGTCGTGGGTTGATGCGAGCTCTGTGCTGAATTCGGCAAACACTTTTATGAACATTCTACTACGTCATCTTCAATGTCTAATCCTAGTTTCACTTTTTACACACTTAATGTGTATTTCACTTCAATGGTAATCGTATACGATATGTTCCGTGCGTGAGTTGATTAATAAAACTAGCCTTTCTACATTATTTAGATTAACGATGTGTTTAGATATAATAGAAAATAAATTATCTTGAGAAACCTCCCCAACATCATGCATGATCCATCTATAACATTTTTTTTGTACCACAAAGAGTGTATGAAGTAGGATTGATAATTTCGAATGATATATCAAACCTGCAGAAATGGAAAAAACCTAGAGCTAGATGAATGGAGAGGAAAAATGATCACACTCCCTTAGATCATGATGAACGTGATGAATGGAAAGGTAGAGTTGGGCTCGAGTTTGAGGTGTGAGGTAGAGTTGGGCTCGAGTTTGAGCTGTAACACAAGGTCATTCCCCTCTTCGTCGCATGGAAGGTCGCCTTCCCCACATCAGCTTCATCCTTCACCCTCGCTAGTTGTATCTCCCATGCCTGATTTGTTGAATCAAATATTAATGAAAGCACTAAATTTCACATTTTGTTTTGCTATGCTCTACCCAGCCAGCCATTTCACATAAAAAAGATTGGAAAGATTCAAAACATTATTGGGGGAACTTCCAAATTTCCTGTATATAGATATAATGTGTACGTGTTATTTTCTGATCTAAAATGCTTGCATATACTAGTTTGAGGATCTAGGATAAGATTTTGTTGGCTAAGAATTATCTTTAAAATAAATTTGATTCTCATGCTCCTTCTGTATATTTATCTTCTCTGGTTGGATCTTTTGGGACTTCCATGAGATATTTGGGCACACTCGCTCATAGTCCTATAAAGTTTTGTGATGTATCCATGTCATTCGGATCCTAGGGTTATTTTTGTCGGTTAGCCGTGGCCGATGAGTCTTGTTGATGGTGATCTTGTCTTCGGGCAGTGTGTAGTACTACACGAGTCACCGTTGACCCTACGGAGTCCGAGGAGGATCTAAGGGCATCGTAGTTTCGCTAGGGGAGGCATCGAGGGTGACCAGCGAAACAGTGGAGAGTGATCAAGGATCACCCGTCCTCTCCGCCAACATCAGTGCAGCGAGCATAGATAGAGATAGAGACAGAAAGGCACTGATGGACTTACGGATGCCCTTAGCTCGGGTATTCATTAAGCATAGGCTGGTAGCCCAAGTCTTGGAACTTCAAGGTCTTATTATAATGTATGTGACATATGCTGATGATATTGACGCTAGATACAACTTAGGTGACATTTAGTGAAATACACGTTTATATTTATTTATGTTGCTTTACTGCTTTTTATGTCCTGATTTACACAAAGTAAATGAAAAATGATGATTAACAACCAAAGGCATCTTAGAGTACTCCTCCTAGCCTTTGATTTCTTTATTTCAGTTTCGAGCCGTAATTTCGCACTAGGCTGCAAGGCTGAGTACACCACGTTCAATATGTGCGCAGGTTGTTAGATGATTGTCCGAGATATTTGATGAAGATGAGGAATATCGATGAATTTAGTTCTATTTATTGATGTCGTTATTATAGAATTGTAGTAGGTATATCGGGACTGTGTTAGTAGAGATTCATAGATGATTTAATTGTATATTCCGCTATGTTGATTATGAGAATAGATAACATTTATTACCAAATATCTTGTATGGGTCCTTAGGGCTCATACGGCGGTTGCCACGTATCCGACAGGTGGGCCGGGGCGTGACAGCACATGTTGAATCAGCCCCTGTAATTGCTACAGATAAGTTGGCTCGAGCTACTTGTACCAAGATTTTAGTTCAATAAGCCACATAATTTGCTCGATCTCAATTCAAGTATCCTATGGTTCGTGAGCAGATCAAATCACCGACGTATTCCTTTATCTTCCACATGGTTTAGAGCAATGCCTGAGAATCTCCTCTCCATATTTTCTTATTGAGGTCAGAAACCAAGTTACAATTTAACATATTCCTTCAAGGTTTCCTCTGCATGTTTTGTGTGCTTATGAACTGGCACGTTACAAAGAAGAGTGACCCTCGTAGAAGACAGCAACTCCCCTAGCCCTTCTCTAGCTGCATCCCCTTCATCCTTTGCCCTCCGTTGTTGCACCTCCCGCATGCACCTAATTTGGTCAATCAGTTAATTAATGGCACAATTCTATCTCTATTTTGTTATACTTTAGCCAGCCTCTTCAAGTAGAAGTCAAGGAATGGCTGGAAGAATCCTCTTCTAACTTTAATGGGCATTGGTGCTCTGACACAAAGCTATCTAAATACCTTTAGGAGCTCTTATATAGCTTGTTCAAACCTAAATCTTTTTGTCGCAGCACTAGTGCTATTAGTGCATGAGTAGTCTTCTTTTGACTGAATTCACAACCAGAACGCAAAGATATACAAGCACTCTCAGTAAACAATTTGGCATTTGGATCTCGCAGCTGAAGGCAAGCGACATAGCTGGCGTTGGAATGGGAATGGAAGATTCATTGTTTCATTTGTATATATGATGACAAACCTATAAATAAATGCCATAACAAATTTGGAGGACGATAACATGCAAAAATTGTAAACTCCCAAATTTTTAGAAATATATAAATGTGACAATAAATAAATATTTGTATATATATATGTCTTCATGTGTTACACAGAACGTGCAAATAGTTGTATGCTAGATGTGTCAACAATGATGGGTAAATATGTGCACATGTATATAGATATAAATAAACAAATGATAATAATAGTAATAAGATAGTAAGATCTAGATCTATATATATATTTAGCCATATAAATAAATTATATGTAAAATAGATTCCTAGCTAGATTCCCAATAGATTAGAAATAAAATGTTATTTTATATATATATATATATATAAATATAAGTGAATATATATATATATATATATGAGACATACGAATAAATATAAGTACACATAAGAATAATTCTTTACAATATATATATATATAGGTATATAAGAATATATAGGTATATTTGTATTAGAATAGATATATCTATATATATATATATAAGTATTAAAATAAGTTTACATCTTAGAAATTAAGAAATTAGGGATTAATAGGAAAAGAGAGTTTGAGACAAGTATATTAGCTTCTCTTGTTTACCTTATCATCTGACCATCTAAACTAACTCCCTATATTTCCATCTCCACACCCCTCTATTGCCAACGATTAAGGTTGGCAAGCCTTTGGTTGAATCTGTTCGACTAGGAGGAGAAGGCATCTGAGGAAATAGGTGATGTAGCAGCGGAGTGTAAGCTGATAGTACCAATGCTCGGAATCCTATATGGAAATAATAAATTCGAATGATTAAGGTTGGTGCCCATTCCTTGGGTAATACAAAAATCTAATTTTTGAGATATGTGGTAGAGATCGTAACTAGTGTAAATTTTGGGTATCACATTGTATTATTTTTTTAATGAATTTTTCTCTCATATCTTCAATTTCTTTCTTGAATAAAATTGTTTGAGGATATTGTTATTGATTTAATTTTGAATATTGAGATGATTAAAAATATTTTATTTTATATACATCTATTAGATCAATGTATATATATTTCTTTAGTCTTCATTTATATGTACGTAATGATTACTAGTAATTTAATTAAAAAGTACTATTTAGAAATAATATACTATATTGGGTAGATTCAAGAATCCAATAAAAAAAATACTAATAGTAATAATAATTAAATATATATATTTAAAGTCTACAATTATTCTCTGTTAATAAAAATTAAACTTTGAGAATGCAAAAGATATATGAAATAATTATCTCCCTCATATCTAATAATAATTTAATACTCAAAACTATGTAATAACTTGAGTATTGGTTAATGCCATGGATTGCTATATCATCCATTCCGCATATTTATATATCTATATATAGTAGATAAATACCCTTTCCAGTTTAATAAATATATATATGTTGTAGATAAACTGGAGACTTTAGATATTAAATTTTATTTGTTTGTTAGTATAATATTTACACGAGTTGGATGACATGTTAATAGAAAGTTATGCTTTTAAAATTTAGTAACGTAGTATAGTAATTAAAGGTTCCAAGAATAGTTGTGTTATTGTTACTGTATTATTAAATTAAAATGGTTAAGAAATACTTTGTTCCACTTTTTTTCTTGGAAGTTTTCTTTCATACTGTGATAAATAAATTTGTCATGTCCTGCACTCAACGTTCTCTTGGTCGTATTCATGAGCGGCATTAAACAGTGAATATTGAAACACCTATTTTGTTCATTATCTTCTATTTCCATGATATTAAATAGAAATAAGAAAAGGGGAGCAGGGTTAGATACTTGATGTCATGAGTATTAGAAAATTTAAATATATTTACAAATTGATAAGGAAACGTTTTCAGCAATGATGGTTAAATACGGTAGGGCCATGAATCTGTTAAATTGCTAATTTAAAAGACTCAGGTGCATTGTTGTTTTGGCTAGTTTACAGCCACTACAGTAGAGCTCCTAAGTGGGCAACGGTTAATAAATTTTTAAACTGTCCATGATGTGCATTTTATTGCTACTCTATGGAATGTAAATTAATTTCATTGATATGTTATATGATATGTTGTCCCTTATGCTTGTGTTCTTAAATTCTAATAGTGTATGACACTAGGAAGAATATAGAATACATAGAAGATATATGAACATACTAGGTGACAAATAAAACTAGTTAGGTAACATATCTACATGATAACCTAAACTAGTTAGAACACCTAAAGACACAGACCTGAACTTCCTAGGGATATGAACTTCTAGGAATCATATAGGTCTATGTAACACAGTATTTCTCTCACAAATAGTAGGTACCATTTGTGTTAGTCTAATGATAGATAGCGGAGGTGTCACCCGACCCATCCTTTAGCATTCAATTAGTACCAACAAGGGGGTTCTCGCCAATGGCCCAAATATCCCTATGGATGTATCCGAAACTAAAGTGCTGGGAGCTGGAGAGCTCACTTCAACTGCTATGCTTAAGGACTAAGGTGTCTGTTGATGCTGACATACCTCAACTGAGTCCTGCAGGCTTGGGAGGTAGTCCGGACAGTCAGAGTTATACACATGTTGGATTCGGCAGGTCAGGCCGTGAGTATATATGTTAGTAGTTGACCCTGCTGTGAAGTAGAAGTATAGTGCTATATGGTGTCTCGTATTGTAGGGTCTATGGGAGACGTATGATATGATAGTCTCGGAGTGCGGTCCGGTAAACGGCTCGCGAGACTGAAAGGAGAGGGAACCACGGTCACCAGCATTCTCCGCCAACGTCAGTGCGACGAGCCTAGATAGAGACTTAGTATGGTACTGACGGGCTTATTGTAGTCCTCGGCCAGGGCTTACCTTGAGCATAGGCAGGCAGCCTTAGGTAATAGTATTTGAGCTTGGAAACTTAGAAAGAAAAAAAAAATCTAGATACTTATTTAGAATTCTAAAATTTATTTGTTTAATTATTCGTAAGCTTTCCTTTGTAATTATTCTGTAATATGATCTTGATATGACTGCTACTCATCTGGACATGTATTGTTAGCCCATTCTTTTGTTTGGTGAAGTTTCTATCTATAGGCACTAAGTCGCAAGACTTAGCTCATGCAAATTTTCCCCCGCACACAGATATGGAGACACCGCTTAGGAGACTGCAAGGAATCACGGGTAGCAGGGTTGAGTGCGATAGGAGGATATTAATAGAATGTATTAATTGTATACCTCACATAATTTAGATAGACTGTATCAGCTTTGTAAGTAACATATAAGTTAGTTGTAAATTTAATTAGTGAACTTAACTGTAGGACTTTTCATTTTTGTTTGAGTTATATGGTATTATTAGCCTGGTATGAGTGGGACACCGCTCATACTGCTGTTGTCAAGTGCCCGATAGAGGGTCGAGGCGTGACAGAAATTTCAACTGCATACTTAGTTTCTGAGAAAAGATTGAATACTTAGTTTTAGAGAAAAGATTGAATACCAGGGTGGGCTATGTTAGCAAGGAAAAGGACTAATAAGTATTCAGACAATTTGTCCATTGCATTTTAAAGGTGATTGAACGGTTAAACACTTTAAGAGCTATATAGTATGGAGTAATTGGAGGTTAGTTTCCAAATCCAATCTCAGTTTATGTACTACATACTTACAATAATGTTTGGTTTAGAAATCAACCTCCAATTACCTCATAGGTTAGTTTGGAATCTATGGATAAAAGACAAGAGAAATCAGGATGAAAGAGCAAAATTAATTAAGACCTTGGAAGACAAGAGAGAGGAACCTTTACTTGCACGCATGGAGGAGTACTTGATTTTCCCTCCACAGAACAAGCGTGCAGCTATTCTACTCCATTAACATAAGCTATCATATGTTCTTAGCCCATTTTGCGCTTGCTAACTAATTGTCCCCACCTGTAGCTGCTCACCGATGTTCAAGCATGACTCTACTTGTGTGCTTGAAGACTACAATATGGAGAAACTTAACAAAGAGATCATCAAGAAAGCTGCCTAAGGCAAATATGATGATCTCTTGAATAATATTGATACCCTTCAAATGAAACTGAAAGAGGTGATGACATCAATAAAATTTATACTTGTTCTCGATGACTAATGGAATAAGGAGGGCTACAAATGGGACATGCACATGTGGGATAGCAGCCTATTCATACCTTCAAGATCAAGATTAGTAGGCAGCAAAATTTTAGTAACAACCCACCCACAATGAAGAGTGTGAGCAACTCCTAGGCATTTTTGAAGAAATGTGGATCTGGTTCACAAAACTCCAATGACCTTCATGAGCTTGAAGCTACCGATTGCCAAAGAGATTGTTCCCAAGTGAAGTGGATTACCACTGGAAATCTTTATTAACTGATGAAATTTTCATGAGACCACAAAACATTTGCACATTGATTCTGAAGGCTTGTAGATCAATAGAGTTTCCAGAGAGTGACTTCGTTTTGCATATGATATCTTGATATTTCATGGATATAAATTTGAATAAATTGACCGACTCACTACATTGCCGCTCTAATTTGCAAACACCTCTACTAGATGGTTGTTGCACTATAAAACCTCGCACCAATCATGAGCAGCAATAGCAGAAGATAGAATAACTTGAGGAAACTTGATATAAGTGATAACTATTTGCTTACATCCATCAAAAGATTTTGAATCGAATTCTCGTAGGGGAGGATTAGGAGTCATTAAGGAGCCTCGTATAATTAGAAGATCCCTCTTTGATAATTGCAATAGTCTACAATCCTTACCACACAAAGTTGCATACCCTTCCATCACTTAAGACTTTTTGGGTATATATGAATGTTCACAAATTTGATCACTGTCGGATGAGGAGTTGCCCATCTCCGTTCATATATACCATAACAGATACCATTAGAGAATGGAGAGGCAATTGATAGAGTGCGATTTTTGCAGAGACCAAGAATTCTAGCTAGAAATTTTGCCTAAATATATGTACTTAATCGGATAAGGCATGTAAATTATATCTCACCACCATCTACATATTTGATCTATTTATTTTTGTTTGATGAAGTTTATTTGTTTACTTTTGTTCTATGCTCTTGATATTTGAGCTCTATCCCTCCCTACTTCCAACTCTAAATGTCTTGGGAAACCTAATTATTATAAACTGAAAAATTCTTAGGTAATTTTGCATTAGTTATTATTTTAATGCAAAATGTAAAACTAAAATCTTAAATAAGAAGCAAGTATTTTTCAACTAGTTAGAGTAGTATGAGATGACATCAAATATCATACGCTCAAAGTCTATGAAAAAAATAGTTAAATAATTGAGGATAATTAGAGTAGCGAGACTGAATATCATTTATACTAAGCTTGTGCACACAGGGAGGATATAGAAGATGAGAAGTACTTTATTTCAAGAAAGTGTCTTGATGTTGCAGGCATGGAGTCTATTTCTAAGGAGAATGCAGATTCAGTAATCTAATAGTGAGTTCTTTTCAGCTAATTAAAATGGTAAGCTTTGATGATAGAGGTAGTGGATTCATGATTCATAAATTAGCAAACTCCTTCGTGGAAAGATAATATTGTCTATAAGAGGAATTATGCTTCCAATGTAAGATGCAGCATCCAAAGATTGAAGAAGTGTTGTGGAGGAAAGGCCTCCCTACCAATGTGGTATTTCTAGACTATAAAGGATCAGATGCAAGCGCAAGAGGTTTATGAGAGGATGGTTCAAGGACTAACTCACTTGGATCCTATGGCCAAGTCATAATGGCCTACTCTTTAGAGGCAAGGATAGAAATGAATATCTAATTACACTTTATGTGGCTCCAGGAACTTATGTCTTGGATCAAGCATGGAAACCCAGATCAACAAATGCAGCTAGCTAAGAGAATTAGCCAACATGTTCCGTGAGTATCAACATTTGGAAACACATGAGTATCAACAAAATAGTCAGCAATAATGATGTATTATCGATAACAATAGTCAGCAAAGAACAAGTAAAGTATTAGAATTGGTTATTATTAATAACAGGAACATTTGACAGAAGTAGATCCATCTCCATCTCTCATTCATTTCTTTTTGCTTCCATACCCCAAAAATAAGCATTGCTAATTCTTTGTTCAAATCATATCACTTCATTTCAATTAAGGTCCTATTGAGATTTGAACTCTAGCTAGCTATTGGATTCAAAATCCGATGTCCTAACCACTAGATTATAGGACCAATTAATTAAAAAAATCACCAAGGTCGTTACCATATAATTTAGATTTTTAAATATACCATTAAATTATATTATTCAGTAGAGAATACTCATAGGTCCTATTGATATTTGAACTCACTCAAGGTAGTAGATTCAAATTCCAATGTCCTAATTACTAGATCATTGGACCAAATAATCAAATATGTTATTTAATAGTTATAAGTTCTATGCCAATTTTATCAAATAATACACATAGGTCCTATTGGATTTAAACTCAAGCTTTTGAATTTAAAGTCTAATTTTCTAACTACTAGACAATAGAACGGATTAATTAAATGTGTTAACTATTGTGAGCTCAGTTCTGTCCAATTTATATTTTTTAAAAAATGATAAAATAATTAAAATGATACTTCATCTAATTTATATTTTTTATAAGTAATATAAGATAAAAAATAATATCTATAGCTCCTATTAAATTTTGACCTCATGCATTACTACCATTGCATAGCAGTTTATCCCAACCAAAAATTTAATATCGAATATGGAAGGGAGCTCCACTTTTCTTTATTGACAAAGTGTGTTTAGAGTCCTTTGTTTGATGATGCATCAATTAATTAATTCGTTCAGTAGCTATGCATTTTGTGAATTTTCTCCAAATTGAGGCAATCCACGCGTGAATTTTTTCAACATGCATGTGTGGTTAAGTTTCCGGGGAGACCAATTCCTTTTGAAGTCAGCCAAAACAACATGTTTCAAGTTGTTGAAAACAACTATAGAGATATTATTGATTTAGAAGGAGATTTCTTCAAGTTTGCATAAAAAATCAGGATGGAATACACGATTGTAGGTGGACTATGGATTGTTAGAGGGTAGCCGTTAGCACTTATCCGGTGGCTTTAAAGGGAGAAATTATTATCATGATGCAGTCTGTATGTGAATTTTTTCAACACGCCTATATGGTGAAGTTTCTGGGGAGACCAATTCCTTTTGAAGTCATCCCAAACAATATGTTTCAAGTCGTGGAAAACAACTACGAAGATATTATTGATTTAGAAGGAGGTTTCTTCAAGTTTCCATAAAAAATCAAGATGGAACAATTCATCAGACTCCATCATCGTATCTCTTATTTAACTCATCCACCCATCTTATCCTTTTAGTATTTTTCTGTTAACAGATAAGTTTCATCTATATGGTGAAGTTTCTGGGGAGACCAATTCTGTTTGATGTCATCCCAAGCAACACGCCTATATGGTTAAGTTTCTGGGGAGACCAATTCCGTTTGAAGTCATCCCGAACAATATGTTTGGAAAACAACTACGAAGCACAACAAGCACCTCATATTATCCCCTGACCTTAATGCCACCATCTGGTTCACAAACCAGCATTACCTAGCTCAACACGAGAACTTAATCTAGCGCTCTTTATAGAGGGCTTCTTTGATCCAGTCGTGGGCAAAGTGGGACTAAAATCTCCTCCATTAGTCAAAACATATGGTCTGAATAGTCTTTACGGGTCAAGCATTAGGCATGGTAACAGACCGTACTAGGGGCACCGTACCTAGCTCGGACCAACCCAACACGGTATGCGGTACACCTCTATGCATAGAATTAAGTTTTAAAATGCTCACATTAGAATTAACTTTAACAACGAAAGGTAGACGCTTACCAGTACTCCACAACAACTTAACTTTTTTTACATAATATATATAAATAGTATATAGTGTCCTGCAGTGCTAGGCCACCAAGCTGCAAGCACGACACTTTCAAATCAGCGGGTCATGCTAGGCACAACCCACTATAATGTCGGGCTAGGCATGACCGACTACATGGGCAGCATGGCCGGATAAGCAACCTGATGCGAGCGTGCACCATCGTAAGGCTAAAGCTGCTGAGCAATAATTCGTCATCCCACCATCCAACATCATAACAGCTTGGTTCACATTCATTTAGTTTCCAAACTCGATTATGATGAGCTATAACCTCTTTAAACCTAAAACGTGGGCCTAAAAGCCCAGACAAGAAGCATCAAGAAAAGTATCACTTATTAGTGTGTTTTAATTTTACATGATAATGGCTTTATATTGAAGCATAAGATAGATAAACAGATAGATAACCAGAATAAGATAGAAAACTAAGTTGGTTCTTATATTAAAATAAATTTGTTAAAGAGATATTAGTAAAGTTTAATAATTTCTAACGGTCCTACCCAAACCAAAATAATATTATCTAAACTTAGAATCACAAGGATTGTATATTTATAAACTTATATTGTAAAGATAAAAACTCTTGGAAGTGATATTTATAATGTCGGGCAAATTGATGATAGGGATTATAGTGAATTGATGCTATAGATTTATGCTTAAAATATTTTGTAGTTTATATTATAAATTTTTTATCTCTATGATTCTTAAAAAAACTTATATTATTTTTTAGAACTTGATGAGTATTCAGCAAACAACCTTCCCTATAGAACTCAATTGCTCTAACCATAGGAAAAAAATTTATATTATTAACATTTTGACAAGTTCAACTAACATAGTCTTGATATTATTATCTATTTTGCTTTTTTCTGCTCATTTTATCTTAAAGATTGTCTGTTTGATGAGCATGAATCGGTTCAAATTTAGATGACAAAATCCTTCATTCCACCCAAAAAAAAAATATCACACCAACTTGAGGAAACTTGATGAGAATGTAATATGTGGTTTTCGAGATAACTTGGGTTTGTAAGCTAAGATATCCTAAATATCATGTTTTCAATTGAAGATCTGAAATTACAAGTCTTGAGAATTTCAAGAGCAAAAAAGAAGCAATTGCAGCTAATTTATAAAGCTAAATTCATCTTGATGGATTTGTGTTATAGTATGCAACTTATCAGGAGGATGAAAAATTATTTACCTTCATGGCGGTGCTTGAGAATATCGAGCAAAACCCCACATTGAGGGAAGTGGCAGACCTCTTGGTCGGCTAGAAACTCAATCATTACTAAAGTTGTAAACTCTTCTTCACCAAGATTATTAACAATGGGATGATTTGTTATCTATTAGTTACTCGGTATTACATTTCAAAGTTCCTTATTTTGAGTGGCAACACTTGTGGTGAAATAAGTTAGTAAAGTCTTATTTGTTAGCCTGAGATGTGTAGGGAGTAAATTTTCTTTGTTAACAAGATTGTGTTGGGAGGTTACCAGCTTATTATTCACATATGCCATTATTCATATTCATGCCTGTATGGTAATTGTGTGGTATATAGCAAATAAAATAATACAACATACAGGATAAGATTTTACAGCATATCAAAATACTTAGCATGGTGAACATGGCGCATTATTCATATTAGAAAAATAATTTATACTAACATGCATACATGTATAATATTAACAAGCATTACATTTTATCATGTTTAAGGCATCCAAGAATTTCCTAAGAAAACCTCAGCAGGAATTCCCTAGCTTGAATAAATCTAAACTTCGATGAACCAACGCACCTGATTCGGCGATTTACTCTTCAGAACCAACCCACGTAAGATAATAAGTACCCCGACGAACTACTCGGATCGCGTATCAATAAAAGTAGAAATTTATCGTATGCTCTAAATCATATAATTATCCTAGTTAAATACCGCTTAATAAGCCTACATTTAAATTTACGAGCTCATGTTCATTTTTAGGGCCCATGTTTAATTAATGACCTCATGTCCACATGTTAGGCCCAATTGCTCATCAATATAATCAATTAAAGTAAATTACGTGTAATTAACCAAATCTAAGCATACAATTTGACAACTAATTCTATCTAATCATTCAAATATTAATTAACCCAATTTTAATTATGCTAATTAAAACTTAATTACAACTCTAGGTTAATTTTATTAGGCTTAGATAAATTTATCAATCTATGCCCATTTTAAACCCAAACACATGATCTGGCCCAAGTCACCCAAGGGCCCAATTAAAAACTCATCAGAAATTATTAAATATATTTAATCTTAATTAACTAAGTTAATCATCTAAATTAGGTTTCCTCAATTTATTTATTCCCTAATCCAATTAAACACAATTTATTAGCCCAATTCGGTCCAAGTCAAAATTCAATCAAAACTGGTCCAATCAACTAAAATTGACTATGTTGACCAATAGAGGAGATTTTAATTAATCATGACCTACCCCAAATCCAGTTGTCAGCCCAATCCGGTCCGCCCAAATTTGGACTCATGAAATTCAAATCAAATTCTGGGTCAACATTGACTCGGTCAACGTTGACCACATTGACCGGTCATCATTGACTGGTCAGCATTGACCTGGGTTTACCACCTAATAACTTATTCAATTTAACACTAATTTTGACCCGTAGTCAACTTAGATTGACCATGTTGACCTACTAATTGATTGAATTAACTCCTATTTGACCCCAATTTGAAATGGGTCGGCTTGGGTTCAACCCAAGCCCAAGCTGGATCGGTTCGATCCAGTCTAATCTTAACAAATGCCAATTTGAGTGAGATTCGAGTTTGGATTTAGTCCATTGAGTCCAATCTGAAGTGATTCGACTTGAGCTCGACCCAAGCCCGAGCTGGGTCAGCTCGAATCCCATCAAACCACCCCTTTTAATTAACCATATTATTTAATTAATCACTAAATAATTACTAACAAATCCTTCATGCACTAATTAAATATGATTAAATTAACTTAATCACAACATATAGTTAATTAGCACTAATCATGCTTAACTAACACTAACATGCTTAATTATCATTAAATGTGATTAAGGGAAAAGGGGATCGAGAACTGCTACCTTCGTCGCCAGAACCCTCGCCGAATCCCTCGCCCGCACACCTCGTCGGAGAACTCACAGCTGGAGGGACACCATCGCTCTGGCCGGCGACTGGTCCTTGCTCATGGGGGAGGCGTGGAGATTCTACACCAACAAGTGCGTGTGAAGGGAGAGCGAGGAACTCCGGCGGTCGTCGCGCCACCCAGCGGACATCATCGGTGAAACGGTGTGAAATCGTCAGACAAAAGGGGAGATAGCAGTGGGTCTACGCACCTACGAGCTCGCGGGAAGGGAGAGGATGAAAGTTCGGGCGGCGAGGCAGGTGGAATCGCAGCTTCACCCCTCGCCGGCATGCAATGGATCTACAGGCGAATGGCGGCGAAATTGCCCCATCTCGCGGCTGGATCCAGGTGGAATCGATGGCTCCTCCGCTTGCAAAACCTCCAAGCAACTTGAGCCCTAGCGGAGGTAACGGCGCACCGGTCATTTGGGTGTGGTATGGTAGACGCGGCTGACGGCTGGTCTCTCGAAGAGGAGAAGGCTGGGGAATACACGGACACGCAGCAGCAGACCTCCACCGAGATCTCCTTGTCGCGGCAGTGACCAATGGGTGGCGAATGGCCAGCAGCGGACGACGGGCGTGGAGGAAGAGCGGCGGACAGCAGCAGCTGTTCGTGCGAAGAGGGGAATGTAGGGGAGAAGAGGGGAAGATGACCTTCGCCGAGCTCTTCTCGTCGTGGCGGAGGGGAATGGATGGCGAATGGCGGACGCGATGGAAGGCACCGGTGTTCGCTCCACTGCGGTGGAAGTGGAGGAGGCGGGCGTCGCGGGGGCGAAAGAAAGGGGCGCCGCAAGTGGGGAATAGCCCTCGGCTCTTCTCGCTCGCGGTGCCTCATTCGAACCGGGTCAGGCCGGTTCATTTCAACCGGACTGAATTTTTTTTATTTTTTATATTAAGGGGTAGGGGTTTACATGCAGCCTACTGCATTTTGTTTTTCCAACTTCTGCAGGTCTCCATATTTCATATTCATTTCAGACTTTCTACAGTTGTGATGATTGGCTACAGTTTTCCTTCATTTTATATTTTGTGTATCAAGGCAGCTTAAGGTAGTAGTTATCATCAGTACACTTACACTCTTTCATCGGTATATACCTAATGTCCTTTTTGAGTAATTATAATTTTTTTATATTGATATAAGTAAATATTATTGATTAGATCATTTAGTTACTTAAAATATATCGGGAATTTATTATTTCTAAATATTACTTTTAATGCTATCGAACAAGTTGTAAGAAATAAATATTTATATATGATAATATAATGATAGACATAATATTCTTAGGATTAATAAAAAATTTATTTTATTTTTTACCAAAAAAATATAAGGAATAAGTTACTTGAGATCAAACATAGCCTTCTTATCTTATAACTACCATTAGTATTTCTAAATTTAACCACCTACTTAAATTATAACTAATATTAGATTAAAAATCATATTCTAATTAAATATTATTTTTTATATCAATTATACTTTAAATTTAACCACCTACCTAAACTTCTCAAATTATTGACCAAGCCAAATAATTTATTTATCCATCATTAGTCATACTTAACTTCTTTGAGCAGCTGTCACTTGTTTCATATTTCCTAGAAATACAGTCAACTTATTAGTCATGCAATTTCTGCAATACTTCTTGGTGACTTTTCTGAATATTTCTATAGCTCCTTGTGCAGTTTGCACCTTTCTTTGTAACTATTTCTTTAGTCTTTTTCCGCAGTTTGCAGCTTTTTGTGAAGCTATTTCCTTATTCAAATTCTGACACTATCGACAGTATTCTGCTCTCCTTTTTATTTCTGTAACTCTCCTAGATTAGCTCAATTCTTTACTTAGAATTTGTGCAGCTCAGAGTCCTTCACCTTCACGAGTATCATTAAATATATTTGGTCAATTTCTCAGTCTTATTCGGTCAAGGCAGCTCGCAATATTTCTTCATTTGCAGCTCACATTTCAACTGCCTGCAGTCTCTATAGTAACTCTGCATCCTTACTCCTCTTTATTTCTCCTTAAATCCTGAATATTGTCGCTTTCTTGGCACCTCTAGCATGTCTTGATGCGCATGTTGATAACCTTAGTAGCTGCATGTGTTATTAACACCTTTTATTTTAGTCAATGCTTTTGCAACTCATATCTAGTGTACTCAGCAGCTTAGATACAACTGGATTACTTCTGCGTCTACAAACTTAGATGCAGTCCTTCTATTTCAAGAGTCCACTTTGTTATTTTATTATTTTCTGAACTTGCGAGTAAAGGTTACTTCCTTTCAGCAATCAATCCATCTGCAATCTATCCTCTTATGCTTAATGCAACTTGGTTGACTTCATAGTTTAGAATTTATCTGATTAATCTAATATCAACTAAGAACATGTAAATAGGAGGCTGAAAGGAAGTTCCCCTACTAATAGCGAACCATATGGTGTGGAGACCACGGTGGAGAAAGTCGACTACTTTGCATCATTGTCGTTGTAGTATACTGGTGAGTATTCTTGCTTGTCAAGTAGGTGACTCGGGTTCAATCCTCAGCAATGGCGATTATTGCTTTTCATCTCAAAGTATTTTGAAAATGCAAATACTTTTTTCAACATTCCACTCTGTCATCTTCAATGTCTGATCCTAATTTCACTTTTTTCACACTTAATGTGTATTTCACTTCAATGGTAATCGTATGCGATATGTTTCGTGCGTGAGTTGATCGATAAAACTAGCATTTCTACATTGTTTGGATTCATGCTGTGTTTAGATATAATAGAAAATAAATTATCTTGAGAAACCTCCCCGACATCATGCATGATCGATCTATAATTTTTTTTTTGTACGGCAAATAGTTTATGAAGTAGGTTTGATAATTTCGAATGATGTATCGGAGAAAGCGGGATTGCTCAAACAAAATGAGCGTGCATATTGTCCACAGTTTAGAATTTATCTGATTAAACTTGTATCAACTAAGAGCATGCAAATAGGAGGCAAAAGGAAGTTCCCTTACTAATAGCGAACCATATAGTGTGGACCCCACAGAGGAGAAAGTCGGCCGCTTTGCATCGTTGTCGTTGAAGTATAATGGTGAGTATTGCCTGTCACGCAGGTGACACGGGTTGGTCCTCGGCAACTGCGATTACTGCTTTTGATGTCAAAATATTTTGAAAATGCAAATACTTTCTTGAACATTCTGTCATCCTACATGTCTAATCCTAGTTTAACTTTTCACTCTTAATGTTTATTTCACTTCAATGATAATCGTATGCAATATGTTCCATGCGTGAGTTGATTGATAAAACTAGCCTTTCTGCATTGTTTGGATTAACGTTGTGTTTAGATATAATAGAAAATAAATTATCTTGAGAAACCTCCCCGACATCATACATGATCCATCTATAATATTATTTTTATTCCGCAAAGAGTGTATGAAGTAGGTTTGGTAATTTTGAATGATGTATCGAAGAAAGCCGGATTGCTGAAACAAAATGAGCGTGTATATTGTCCACAGTTTAGAATTTATCTGATTAAACAAATATCAACTAAGAGCATGTAAATAGGAGGCAGAAAGGAAGTTCCCCTACTAATAGCGTGCCATATGGTATGGACCCCATGGCAGATTGCTTTGTTGTCGTTGTAGTATAGTGGTGAGTATTCTTGCCTGTCACACAGGTGACCTGGGTTCGATTCCTGGCAATGGTGATTATTTCTTTTCATCTCAAAGTATTTTGAAAATGCAAATACTTTTTTGAACATTCCGCTCTGTCATCTTCAATGTCTGATCCTAATTTCACTTTTTTCACGCTTAATGTGTATTTCACTTCAATGGTAATCGTATGCGATATGTTTCGTGCGTGAGTTGATTGATAAAACTAGCCTTTCTGCATTGTTTGGATTAATGCTGTGTTTAGATATAATAAAAAATAAATTATCTTGAGAAACCTCCCCGACATCATGCATGATCCATCTATAATATTCTTTTTATACTGTAAAGAGTGTATAAAGTTGGTTTGATAATTTCGAATGATGTATCGGAGAAAGCCGGATTGCTCAAACAAAACATATTGTCCACAGTTTAGAATTTATCTGATTAAAATAATATCAACTAAGAGCATGTAAATAGGAGGCAGAAAGGAAGTTCCCCTACTAATAACGAGTCATATGGTGTGGACCCCACAGAAAAAAAAGTCGGCTACTTTGCATCGTTGTTGTTGTAGTATAGTGGGGAGTATTCCTGCTCATCATGCAAGTGACCCGAGTTCGATCCCCTACAATGGTGATTATTTCTTTTCATCTCAAAGTATTTTGCAAATGCAAATACTTTTTTGAACATTCCACTCTGTCAACTTCAATGTGTGATCCTAATTTCACTTTTTTCACGCTTAATGTGTATTTCAATTCAATGGTAATCGTATGCATTATGTTTCGTGCGTGAGTTGATTGATAAAACTAGCATTTCTGCATTGTTTGGATTAATGCCGTGTTTAGGTATAATAGAAAATAAATTATCTTGAGAAACCTCCCCGACATCATGCATGATCCATCTATAATATTTTTTTTATACCGTAAAGAGTGTATGAAGTAGGTTTGTTAATTTTGAATGACGTATTGGAGAAAGCCGGATTGCTCAAACAAAATGAGCGTGCATATTGTCCACAGTTTAGAATTTATGTGATTAAACTAATATCAACTAAGAGCATGTAAATAGGAGGCAGAAAGGAAGTTACCCTACTAATTGCGAGCCATATGGTGAGGACCCCACGGTGGAGAAAGTCGGCCGCTTTGCATTGTTGTCGTTGTAGTATAGTTGTGAGTATTCCTACCTGTCATGCAGGTGAGTCGGGTTTGATCCCCTGCAATGGCAAACCGGATTGCTCAAACAAAATGAGCGTGCATATTGTCCACTGTTTAGAATTTATCTGATTAAACTTGTATTAACTAAGAGCATGCAAATACGAGGCAAAAGGAAGTTCCCTTACTAATAGCGAACCATATGGTGTGGAACCCACGGTTGAAAAAAGTTGGCTACTTTGTATCGTTATCATTGTAGTATAGTGGTGAGTATTCCTGCCTATCACACAGGTGACTTGGGTTCGTCCCCGGCAACGGCGATTACTACTTTTGATGTTAAAATATTTTGAAAGCAAATACTTTCCTGAACATTCCTCTCTGTCTTCCAAAATGTCTAATCCTAGTTTAACATTTTTCACGCGATATGTTCCGTGCGTGAGTTGATTGATAAAACTAGCCTTTTGGCATTGTTTGGATTAACGTTGTGTTTAGATATAATAGAAAATAAATTATCTTGAGAAACCTCCGCAACATCATGCATGATCCATCTATAATATTATTTTTATTCCGCAAAGAGTGTATGAAGTAGGTTTGATAATTTTAAATGATGTATCGAAGAAAGCCGGATTGTTGAAACAAAATGACCGTGTATATTATCCACAGTTTAGAATTTATCTGATTAAACTAATATCAACTAAGAGCATGTAAATAGGAGGCAGAAAGGAAGTTCCCCTACTAATAGCAAGCCATATGGTGTGGACCCCGTGGCGGAGAAAGTCAGCTACTTTGCATCGTTGTTGTTGTAGTATATTGGTGAGTGTTCCTGCCTATCACGCAGGTGACCCGGGTTTGATCCTCGGCAACAGTGATTATTTCTTTTCTTCTCAAAGTATTTTGAAAATGCAAATACTTTATTGAACATTCCGGTCTGTCATCTTGAATGTCTGATCCTAATTTCACTTTTTTCACGCTTAATGTGTATTTCACTTCAATGGTAATCATATGCGATATGTTTCGTGCGTGAGTTGATTGATAAAACTAGCCTTTCTGCATTGTTTGGATTAACGCTGTGTTTAGATATAATAGAAAATAAATTATCTTGAGAAACCTCCCCGACATCATCCTTGATCCATCTATAATGTTTCTTTTGTACCACAAAGAGTGTATGAAGTAGGTTTGATAATTTCGAATGATGTATCGGAGAAAGCCGGATTGTTGAAACCAAATGAGCGTGCATTTTTGTCCACAGGAATTTATCTGATTAAACTAATATCAACTAAGAGCATGCAAATATGAGGCAGAAAGGAAGTTTCCCTACTAATAGTGAACCATATGGTGTGGACCCCACGGGGGAGAAAGTCGGCTACTATGTATCGTTGTCATTGTAGTATAGTTGTGAGTATACTTGCCTATCATGTAGTTGACCTGGGTTTGATCCTAGGCAACGGTGATTTTTGTTTCCATCTCAAAGTATTTTAAAAATATACTGCGATTGATAAATTGTTTATCGTCGTGGGTTGATGCGAGCTCTGTGCTGAATTCGGCAAACACTTTTATGAACATTCTACTACGTCATCTTCAATGTCTAATCCTAGTTTCACTTTTTACACACTTAATGTGTATTTCACTTCAATGGTAATCGTATACGATATGTTCCGTGCGTGAGTTGATTAATAAAACTAGCCTTTCTACATTATTTAGATTAACGATGTGTTTAGATATAATAGAAAATAAATTATCTTGAGAAACCTCCCCAACATCATGCATGATCCATCTATAACATTTTTTTTGTACCACAAAGAGTGTATGAAGTAGGATTGATAATTTCGAATGATATATCAAACCTGCAGAAATGGAAAAAACCTAGAGCTGGATGAATGGAGAGGAAAAATGATCACACTCCCTTAGATCATGATGAACGTGATGAATGGAAAGGTAGAGTTGGGCTCGAGTTTGAGGTGTGAGGTAGAGTTGGGCTCGAGTTTGAGCTGTAACACAAGGTCATTCCCCTCTTCGTCGCATGGAAGGTCGCCTTCCCCACATCAGCTTCATCCTTCACCCTCGCTAGTTGTATCTCCCATGCCTGATTTGTTGAATCAAATATTAATGAAAGCACTAAATTTCACATTTTGTTTTGCTATGCTCTACCCAGCCAGCCATTTCACATAAAAAAGATTGGAAAGATTCAAAACATTATTGGGGGAACTTCCAAATTTCCTGTATATAGATATAATGTGTACGTGTTATTTTCTGATCTAAAATGCTTGCATATACTAGTTTGAGGATCTAGGATAAGATTTTGTTGGCTAAGAATTATCTTTAAAATAAATTTGATTCTCATGCTCCTTCTGTATATTTATCTTCTCTGGTTGGATCTTTTGGGACTTCCATGAGATATTTGGGCACACTCGCTCATAGTCCTATAAAGTTTTGTGATGTATCCATGTCATTCGGATCCTAGGGTTATTTTTGTCGGTTAGCCGTGGCCGATGAGTCTTGTTGATGGTGATCTTGTCTTCGGGCAGTGTGTAGTACTACACGAGTCACCGTTGACCCTACGGAGTCCGAGGAGGATCTAAGGGCATCGTAGTTTCGCTAGGGGAGGCATCGAGGGTGACCAGCGAAACAGTGGAGAGTGATCAAGGATCACCCGTCCTCTCCGCCAACATCAGTGCAGCGAGCATAGATAGAGATAGAGACAGAAAGGCACTGATGGACTTACGGATGCCCTTAGCTCGGGTATTCATTAAGCATAGGCTGGTAGCCCAAGTCTTGGAACTTCAAGGTCTTATTATAATGTATGTGACATATGCTGATGATATTGACGCTAGATACAACTTAGGTGACATTTAGTGAAATACACGTTTATATTTATTTATGTTGCTTTACTGCTTTTTATGTCCTGATTTACACAAAGTAAATGAAAAATGATGATTAACAACCAAAGGCATCTTAGAGTACTCCTCCTAGCCTTTGATTTCTTTATTTCAGTTTCGAGCCGTAATTTCGCACTAGGCTGCAAGGCTGAGTACACCACGTTCAATATGTGCGCAGGTTGTTAGATGATTGTCCGAGATATTTGATGAAGATGAGGAATATCGATGAATTTAGTTCTATTTATTGATGTCGTTATTATAGAATTGTAGTAGGTATATCGGGACTGTGTTAGTAGAGATTCATAGATGATTTAATTGTATATTCCGCTATGTTGATTATGAGAATAGATAACATTTATTACCAAATATCTTGTATGGGTCCTTAGGGCTCATACGGCGGTTGCCACGTATCCGACAGGTGGGCCGGGGCGTGACAGCACATGTTGAATCAGCCCCTGTAATTGCTACAGATAAGTTGGCTCGAGCTACTTGTACCAAGATTTTAGTTCAATAAGCCACATAATTTGCTCGATCTCAATTCAAGTATCCTATGGTTCGTGAGCAGATCAAATCACCGACGTATTCCTTTATCTTCCACATGGTTTAGAGCAATGCCTGAGAATCTCCTCTCCATATTTTCTTATTGAGGTCAGAAACCAAGTTACAATTTAACATATTCCTTCAAGGTTTCCTCTGCATGTTTTGTGTGCTTATGAACTGGCACGTTACAAAGAAGAGTGACCCTCGTAGAAGACAGCAACTCCCCTAGCCCTTCTCTAGCTGCATCCCCTTCATCCTTTGCCCTCCGTTGTTGCACCTCCCGCATGCACCTAATTTGGTCAATCAGTTAATTAATGGCACAATTCTATCTCTATTTTGTTATACTTTAGCCAGCCTCTTCAAGTAGAAGTCAAGGAATGGCTGGAAGAATCCTCTTCTAACTTTAATGGGCATTGGTGCTCTGACACAAAGCTATCTAAATACCTTTAGGAGCTCTTATATAGCTTGTTCAAACCTAAATCTTTTTGTCGTAGCACTAGTGCTATTAGTGCATGAGTAGTCTTCTTTTGACTGAATTCACAACCAGAACGCAAAGATATACAAGCACTCTCAGTAAACAATTTGGCATTTGGATCTCGCAGCTGAAGGCAAGCGACATAGCTGGCGTTGGAATGGGAATGGAAGATTCATTGTTTCATTTGTATATATGATGACAGACCTATAAATAAATGCCATAACAAATTTGGAGGACGATAACATGCAAAAATTGTAAACTCCCAAATTTTTAGAAATATATAAATGTGACAATAAATAAATATTTGTATATATATATGTCTTCATGTGTTACACAGAACGTGCAAATAGTTGTATGCTAGATGTGTCAACAATGATGGGTAAATATGTGCACATGTATATAGATATAAATAAACAAATGATAATAATAGTAATAAGATAGTAAGATCTAGATCTATATATATATTTAGCCATATAAATAAATTATATGTAAAATAGATTCCTAGCTAGATTCCCAATAGATTAGAAATAAAATGTTATTTTATATATATATATATATATAAATATAAGTGAATATATATATATATATATATGAGACATACGAATAAATATAAGTACACATAAGAATAATTCTTTACAATATATATATATATAGGTATATAAGAATATATAGGTATATTTGTATTAGAATAGATATATCTATATATATATATATAAGTATTAAAATAAGTTTACATCTTAGAAATTAAGAAATTAGGGATTAATAGGAAAAGAGAGTTTGAGACAAGTATATTAGCTTCTCTTGTTTACCTTATCATCTGACCATCTAAACTAACTCCCTATATTTCCATCTCCACACCCCTCTATTGCCAACGATTAAGGTTGGCAAGCCTTTGGTTGAATCTGTTCGACTAGGAGGAGAAGGCATCTGAGGAAATAGGTGATGTAGCAGCGGAGTGTAAGCTGATAGTACCAATGCTCGGAATCCTATATGGAAATAATAAATTCGAATGATTAAGGTTGGTGCCCATTCCTTGGGTAATACAAAAATCTAATTTTTGAGATATGTGGTAGAGATCGTAACTAGTGTAAATTTTGGGTATCACATTGTATTATTTTTTTAATGAATTTTTCTCTCATATCTTCAATTTCTTTCTTGAATAAAATTGTTTGAGGATATTGTTATTGATTTAATTTTGAATATTGAGATGATTAAAAATATTTTATTTTATATACATCTATTAGATCAATGTATATATATTTCTTTAGTCTTCATTTATATGTACGTAATGATTACTAGTAATTTAATTAAAAAGTACTATTTAGAAATAATATACTATATTGGGTAGATTCAAGAATCCAATAAAAAAAATACTAATAGTAATAATAATTAAATATATATATTTAAAGTCTACAATTATTCTCTGTTAATAAAAATTAAACTTTGAGAATGCAAAAGATATATGAAATAATTATCTCCCTCATATCTAATAATAATTTAATACTCAAAACTATGTAATAACTTGAGTATTGGTTAATGCCATGGATTGCTATATCATCCATTCCGCATATTTATATATCTATATATAGTAGATAAATACCCTTTCCAGTTTAATAAATATATATATGTTGTAGATAAACTGGAGACTTTAGATATTAAATTTTATTTGTTTGTTAGTATAATATTTACACGAGTTGGATGACATGTTAATAGAAAGTTATGCTTTTAAAATTTAGTAACGTAGTATAGTAATTAAAGGTTCCAAGAATAGTTGTGTTATTGTTACTGTATTATTAAATTAAAATGGTTAAGAAATACTTTGTTCCACTTTTTTTCTTGGAAGTTTTCTTTCATACTGTGATAAATAAATTTGTCATGTCCTGCACTCAACGTTCTCTTGGTCGTATTCATGAGCGGCATTAAACAGTGAATATTGAAACACCTATTTTGTTCATTATCTTCTATTTCCATGATATTAAATAGAAATAAGAAAAGGGGAGCAGGGTTAGATACTTGATGTCATGAGTATTAGAAAATTTAAATATATTTACAAATTGATAGGGAAACGTTTTCAGCAATGATGGTTAAATACGGTAGGGCCATGAATCTGTTAAATTGCTAATTTAAAAGACTCAGGTGCATTGTTGTTTTGGCTAGTTTACAGCCACTACAGTAGAGCTCCTAAGTGGGCAACGGTTAATAAATTTTTAAACTGTCCATGATGTGCATTTTATTGCTACTCTATGGAATGTAAATTAATTTCATTGATATGTTATATGATATGTTGTCCCTTATGCTTGTGTTCTTAAATTCTAATAGTGTATGACACTAGGAAGAATATAGAATACATAGAAGATATATGAACATACTAGGTGACAAATAAAACTAGTTAGGTAACATATCTACATGATAACCTAAACTAGTTAGAACACCTAAAGACACAGACCTGAACTTCCTAGGGATATGAACTTCTAGGAATCATATAGGTCTATGTAACACAGTATTTCACTCACAAATAGTAGGTACCATTTGTGTTAGTCTAATGATAGATAGCGGAGGTGTCACCCGACCCATCCTTTAGCATTCAATGAGTACCAACAAGGGGGTTCTCGCCAATGGCCCAAATATCCCTATGGATGTATCCGAAACTAAAGTGCTGGGAGCTGGAGAGCTCACTTCAACTGCTATGCTTAAGGACTAAGGTGTCTGTTGATGCTGACATACCTCAACTGAGTCCTGCAGGCTTGGGAGGTAGTACGGACAGCCAGAGTTATACACATGTTGGATTCGGCAGGTCAGGCCGTGAGTATATATGTTAGTAGTTGACCCTGCTGTGAAGTAGAAGTATAGTGCTACATGGTGTCTCGTATTGTAGGGTCTATGGGAGACGTATGATATGATAGTCTCGGAGTGCGGTCCGGTAAACGGCTCGCGAGACTGAAAGGAGAGGGAACCACGGTCACCAGCATTCTCCGCCAACGTCAGTGCGACGAGCCTAGATAGAGACTTAGTATGGTACTGACGGGCTTATTGTAGTCCTCGGCCAGGGCTTACCTTGAGCATAGGCAGGCAGCCATAGGCAATAGTATTTGAGCTTGGAAACTTAGAAAGAAAAAAAAAATCTAGATACTTATTTAGAATTCTAAAATTTATTTGTTTAATTATTCGTAAGCTTTCCTTTGTAATTATTCTGTAATATGATCTTGATATGACTGCTACTCATCTGGACATGTATTGTTAGCCCATTCTTTTGTTTGGTGAAGTTTCTATCTATAGGCACTAAGTCGCAAGACTTAGCTCATGCAAATTTTCCCCCGCACACAGATATGGAGACACCGCTTAGGAGACTGCAAGGAATCACGGGTAGCAGGGTTGAGTGCGATAGGAGGATATTAATAGAATGTATTAATTGTATACCTCACATAATTTAGATAGACTGTATCAGCTTTGTAAGTAACATATAAGTTAGTTGTAAATTTAATTAGTGAACTTAACTGTAGGACTTTTCATTTTTGTTTGAGTTATATGGTATTATTAGCCTGGTATGAGTGGGACACCGCTCATACTGCTGTTGTCAAGTGCCCGATAGAGGGTCGAGGCGTGACAGAAATTTCAACTGCATACTTAGTTTCTGAGAAAAGATTGAATACTTAGTTTTAGAGAAAAGATTGAATACCAGGGTGGGCTATGTTAGCAAGGAAAAGGACTAATAAGTATTCAGACAATTTGTCCATTGCATTTTAAAGGTGATTGAACGGTTAAACACATTAAGAGCTATATAGTATGGAGTAATTGGAGGTTAGTTTCCAAATCCAATCTCAGTTTATGTACTACATACTTACAATAATGTTTGGTTTAGAAATCAACCTCCAATTACCTCATAGGTTAGTTTGGAATCTATGGATAAAAGACAAGAGAAATCAGGATGAAAGAGCAAAATTAATTAAGACCTTGGAAGACAAGAGAGAGGAACCTTTACTTGCACGCATGGAGGAGTACTTGATTTTCCCTCCACAGAACAAGCGTGCAGCTATTCTACTCCATTAACCTAAGCTATCATATGTTCTTAGCCCATTTTGCGCTTGCTAACTAATTGTCCCCACCTGTAGCTGCTCACCGATGTTCAAGCATGACTCTACTTGTGTGCTTGAAGACTACAATATGGAGAAACTTAACAAAGAGATCATCAAGAAAGCTGCCTAAGGCAAATATGATGATCTCTTGAATAATATTGATACACTTCAAATGAAACTGAAAGAGGTGATGACATCAATAAAATTTATACTTGTTCTCGATGACTAATGGAATAAGGAGGGCTACAAATGGGACATGCACATGTGGGATAGCAGCCTATTCATACCTTCAAGATCAAGATTAGTAGGCAGCAAAATTTTAGTAACAACCCACCCACAATGAAGAGTGTGAGCAACTCCTAGGCATTTTTGAAGAAATGTGGATCTGGTTCACAAAACTCCAATGACCTTCATGAGCTTGAAGCTACCGATTGCCAAAGAGATTGTTCCCAAGTGAAGTGGATTACCACTGGAAATCTTTATTAACTGATGAAATTTTCATGAGACCACAAAACATTTGCACATTGATTCTGAAGGCTTGTAGATCAATAGAGTTTCCAGAGCGTGACTTCATTTTGCATATGATATCTTGATATTTCATGGATATAAATTTGAATAAATTGACCGACTCACTACATTGCCGCTCTAATTTGCAAACACCTCTACTAGATGGTTGTTGCACTATAAAACCTCGCACCAATCATGAGCAGCAATAGCAGAAGATAGAATAACTTGAGGAAACTTGATATAAGTGATAACTATTTGCTTACATCCATCAAAAGATTTTGAATCGAATTCTCGTAGGGGAGGATTAGGAGTCATTAAGGAGCCTCGTATAATTAGAAGATCCCTCTTTGATAATTGCAATAGTCTACAATCCTTACCACACAAAGTTGCATACCCTTCCATCACTTAAGACTTTTTGGGTATATATGAATGTTCACAAATTTGATCACTGTCGGATGAGGAGTTGCCCATCTCCGTTCATATATACCTTAACAGATACCATTAGAGAATGGAGAGGCAATTGATAGAGTGCGATTTTTGCAGAGACCAAGAATTCTAGCTAGAAATTTTGCCTAAATATATGTACTTAATCGGATAAGGCATGTAAATTATATCTCACCACCATCTACATATTTGATCTATTTATTTTTGTTTGATGAAGTTTATTTGTTTACTTTTGTTCTATGCTCTTGATATTTGAGCTCTATCCCTCCCTACTTCCAACTCTAAATGTCTTGGGAAACCTAATTATTATAAACTGAAAAATTCTTAGGTAATTTTGCATTAGTTATTATTTTAATGCAAAATGTAAAGCTAAAATCTTAAATAAGAAGCAAGTATTTTTCAACTAGTTAGAGTAGTATGAGATGACATCAAATATCATACGCTCAAAGTCTATGAAAAAAATAGTTAAATAATTGAGGATAATTAGAGTAGCGAGACTGAATATCATTTATACTAAGCTTGTGCACACAGGGAGGATATAGAAGATGAGAAGTACTTTATTTCAAGAAAGTGTCTTGATGTTGCAGGCATGGAGTCTATTTCTAAGGAGAATGCAGATTCAGTAATCTAATAGTGAGTTCTTTTCAGCTAATTAAAATGGTAAGCTTTGATGATAGAGGTAGTGGATTCATGATTCATAAATTAGCAAACTCCTTCGTGGAAAGATAATATTGTCTATAAGAGGAATTATGCTTCCAATGTAAGATGCAGCATCCAAAGATTGAAGAAGTGTTGTGGAGGAAAGGCCTCCCTACCAATGTGGTATTTCTAGACTATAAAGGATCAGATGCAAGCGCAAGAGGTTTATGAGAGGATGGTTCAAGGACTAACTCACTTGGATCCTATGGCCAAGTCATAATGGCCTACTCTTTAGAGGCAAGGATAGAAATGAATATCTAATTACACTTTATGTGGCTCCAGGAACTTATGTCTTGGATCAAGCATGGAAACCCAGATCAACAAATGCAGCTAGCTAAGAGAATTAGCCAACATGTTCCGTGAGTATCAACATTTGGAAACACATGAGTATCAACAAAATAGTCAGCAATAATGATGTATTATCGATAACAATAGTCAGCAAAGAACAAGTAAAGTATTAGAATTGGTTATTATTAATAACAGGAACATTTGACAGAAGTAGATCCATCTCCATCTCTCATTCATTTCTTTTTGCTTCCATACCCCAAAAATAAGCATTGCTAATTCTTTGTTCAAATCATATCACTTCATTTCAATTAAGGTCCTATTGAGATTTGAACTCTAGCTAGCTATTGGATTCAAAATCCGATGTCCTAACCACTAGATTATAGGACCAATTAATTAAAAAAATCACCAAGGTCGTTACCATATAATTTAGATTTTTAAATATACCATTAAATTATATTATTCAGTAGAGAATACTCATAGGTCCTATTGATATTTGAACTCACTCAAGGTAGTAGATTCAAATTCCAATGTCCTAATTACTAGATCATTGGACCAAATAATCAAATATGTTATTTAATAGTTATAAGTTCTATGCCAATTTTATCAAATAATACACATAGGTCCTATTGGATTTAAACTCAAGCTTTTGAATTTAAAGTCTAATTTTCTAACTACTAGACAATAGAACGGATTAATTAAATGTGTTAACTATTGTGAGCTCAGTTCTGTCCAATTTATATTTTTTAAAAAATGATAAAATAATTAAAATGATACTTCATCTAATTTATATTTTTTATAAGTAATATAAGATAAAAAATAATATCTATAGCTCCTATTAAATTTTGACCTCATGCATTACTACCATTGCATAGCAGTTTATCCCAACCAAAAATTTAATATCGAATATGGAAGGGAGCTCCACTTTTCTTTATTGACAAAGTGTGTTTAGAGTCCTTTGTTTGATGATGCATCAATTAATTAATTCGTTCAGTAGCTATGCATTTTGTGAATTTTCTCCAAATTGAGGCAATCCACGCGTGAATTTTTTCAACATGCATGTGTGGTTAAGTTTCCGGGGAGACCAATTCCTTTTGAAGTCAGCCAAAACAACATGTTTCAAGTTGTTGAAAACAACTATAGAGATATTATTGATTTAGAAGGAGATTTCTTCAAGTTTGCATAAAAAATCAGGATGGAATACACGATTGTAGGTGGACTATGGATTGTTAGAGGGTAGCCGTTAGCACTTATCCGGTGGCTTTAAAGGGAGAAATTATTATCATGATGCAGTCTGTATGTGAATTTTTTCAACACGCCTATATGGTGAAGTTTCTGGGGAGACCAATTCCTTTTGAAGTCATCCCAAACAATATGTTTCAAGTCGTGGAAAACAACTACGAAGATATTATTGATTTAGAAGGAGGTTTCTTCAAGTTTCCATAAAAAATCAAGATGGAACAATTCATCAGACTCCATCATCGTATCTCTTATTTAACTCATCCACCCATCTTATCCTTTTAGTATTTTTCTGTTAACAGATAAGTTTCATCTATATGGTGAAGTTTCTGGGGAGACCAATTCTGTTTGATGTCATCCCAAGCAACACGCCTATATGGTTAAGTTTCTGGGGAGACCAATTCCGTTTGAAGTCATCCCGAACAATATGTTTGGAAAACAACTACGAAGCACAACAAGCACCTCATATTATCCCCTGACCTTAATGCCACCATCTGGTTCACAAACCAGCATTACCTAGCTCAACACGAGAACTTAATCTAGCGCTCTTTATAGAGGGCTTCTTTGATCCAGTCGTGGGCAAAGTGGGACTAAAATCTCCTCCATTAGTCAAAACATATGGTCTGAATAGTCTTTACGGGTCAAACATTAGGCATGGTAACAGACCGTACTAGGGGCACCGTACCTAGCTCGGACCAACCCAACACGGTATGCGGTACACCTCTATGCATAGAATTAAGTTTTAAAATGCTCACATTAGAATTAACTTTAACAACGAAAGGTAGACGCTTACCAGTACTCCACAACAACTTAACTTTTTTTACATAATATATATAAATAGTATATAGTGTCCTGCAGTGCTAGGCCACCAAGCTGCAAGCACGACACTTTCAAATCAGCGGGTCATGCTAGGCACAACCCACTATAATGTCGGGCTAGGCATGACCGACTACATGGGCAGCATGGCCGGATAAGCAACCTGACGCGAGCGTGCACCATCGTAAGGCTAAAGCTGCTGAGCAATAATTCGTCATCCCACCATCCAACATCATAACAGCTTGGTTCACATTCATTTAGTTTCCAAACTCGATTATGATGAGCTATAACCTCTTTAAACCTAAAACGTGGGCCTAAAAGCCCAGACAAGAAGCATCAAGAAAAGTATCACTTATTAGTGTGTTTTAATTTTACATGATAATGGCTTTATATTGAAGCATAAGATAGATAAACAGATAGATAACCAGAATAAGATAGAAAACTAAGTTGGTTCTTATATTAAAATAAATTTGTTAAAGAGATATTAGTAAAGTTTAATAATTTCTAACGGTCCTACCCAAACCAAAATAATATTATCTAAACTTAGAATCACAAGGATTGTATATTTATAAACTTATATTGTAAAGATAAAAACTCTTGGAAGTGATATTTATAATGTCGGGCAAATTGATGATAGGGATTATAGTGAATTGATGCTATAGATTTATGCTTAAAATATTTTGTAGTTTATATTATAAATTTTTTATCTCTATGATTCTTAAAAAAACTTATATTATTTTTTAGAACTTGATGAGTATTCAGCAAACAACCTTCCCTATAGAACTCAATTGCTCTAACCATAGGAAAAAAATTTATATTATTAACATTTTGACAAGTTCAACTAACATAGTCTTGATATTATTATCTATTTTGCTTTTTTCTGCTCATTTTATCTTAAAGATTGTCTGTTTGATGAGCATGAATCGGTTCAAATTTAGATGACAAAATCCTTCATTCCACCCAAAAAAAAAATATCACACCAACTTGAGGAAACTTGATGAGAATGTAATATGTGGTTTTCGAGATAACTTGGGTTTGTAAGCTAAGATATCCTAAATATCATGTTTTCAATTGAAGATCTGAAATTACAAGTCTTGAGAATTTCAAGAGCAAAAAAGAAGCAATTGCAGCTAATTTATAAAGCTAAATTCATCTTGATGGATTTGTGTTATAGTATGCAACTTATCAGGAGGATGAAAAATTATTTACCTTCATGGCGGTGCTTGAGAATATCGAGCAAAACCCCACATTGAGGGAAGTGGCAGACCTCTTGGTCGGCTAGAAACTCAATCATTACTAAAGTTGTAAACTCTTCTTCACCAAGATTATTAACAATGGGATGATTTGTTATCTATTAGTTACTCGGTATTACATTTCAAAGTTCCTTATTTTGAGTGGCAACACTTGTGGTGAAATAAGTTAGTAAAGTCTTATTTGTTAGCCTGAGATGTGTAGGGAGTAAATTTTCTTTGTTAACAAGATTGTGTTGGGAGGTTACCAGCTTATTATTCACATATGCCATTATTCATATTCATGCCTGTATGGTAATTGTGTGGTATATAGCAAATAAAATAATACAACATACAGGATAAGATTTTACAGCATATCAAAATACTTAGCATGGTGAACATGGCGCATTATTCATATTAGAAAAATAATTTATACTAACATGCATACATGTATAATATTAACAAGCATTACATTTTATCATGTTTAAGGCATCCAAGAATTTCCTAAGAAAACCTCAGCAGGAATTCCCTAGCTTGAATAAATCTAAACTTCGATGAACCAACGCACCTGATTCGGCGATTTACTCTTCAGAACCAACCCACGTAAGATAATAAGTACCCCGACGAACTACTCGGATCGCGTATCAATAAAAGTAGAAATTTATCGTATGCTCTAAATCATATAATTATCCTAGTTAAATACCGCTTAATAAGCCTACATTTAAATTTACGAGCTCATGTTCATTTTTAGGGCCCATGTTTAATTAATGACCTCATGTCCACATGTTAGGCCCAATTGCTCATCAATATAATCAATTAAAGTAAATTACGTGTAATTAACCAAATCTAAGCATACAATTTGACAACTAATTCTATCTAATCATTCAAATATTAATTAACCCAATTTTAATTATGCTAATTAAAACTTAATTACAACTCTAGGTTAATTTTATTAGGCTTAGATAAATTTATCAATCTATGCCCATTTTAAACCCAAACACATGATCTATCCCAAGTCACCCAAGGGCCCAATTAAAAACTCATCAGAAATTATTAAATATATTTAATCTTAATTAACTAAGTTAATAATCTAAATTAGGTTTCCTCAATTTATTTATTCCCTAATCCAATTAAACACAATTTATTAGCCCAATTCGGTCCAAGTCAAAATTCAGTCAAAACTAGTACAGTCAACTAAAATTGACTATGTTTACCAATAAAGGAGATTTTAATTAATCATGACCTAACCCAAATCCAGTTGTCAGCCCAAGCCTAAATTTGGACTCATGAAATTCAAATCAAATTATGGGTCAATATTGACTCGGTCAACGTTGACCACATTGACCGGTCAACATTGACTGGTCAGCATTGACCTGGGTTTACCACCTAATAATTTATTCAATTTAACACTAATTTTGACCCGTAGTAAACTTAGATTGACCATGTTGACCTACTAATTGATTGAATTCACTTCTATTTGACCCCAATTTGAAATGGGTCGGCTTGGGTTCGACCCAAGCCCAAGCTGGATCAGTTCGATCCAGTCCAATCTTAACAAATGCCAATTTGAGCCAGATTCGAGTTTGGATTTAGTCCATTGAGTCCAACCTGAAGTGATTCGACTTGAGCTCGACCCAAGCCCGAGCTGGGTCAGCTCGATCCAATCCCATCAAACCACCCCTTTTAATTAACCATATTATTTAATTAATCACTAAATAATTACTAACAAATCCTTCATGCACTAATTAAATATGATTAAATTAACTTAATCACAATATATAGTTAATTAGCACTAATCATGCTTAACTAACACTAAACATGCTTAATTATCATTAAATGTGATTAAGGGAAAAGGGGATCGAGAACTGCTACCTTCATCGCCGGAACCCTCGCCGAATCACTCGCCCGCAAACCTCATCGGAGAACTCACAGCTGGAGGGACACCATCGCTCTGGCCGGCAACAGGTCCTTGCTCATGGGGGAGGCGTGGAGATTCTACACCAACATGCGCGTGTAAAGGGAGAGCGAGGAACTCCGGCGGTCGTCGCGCCACCCAGCGGACATCATCGGTGAAACGGTGCGAAATCGTCAGACAAAAGGGGAGATAGCAGTGGGTCTACGCACCTACGAGCTCGCAGGATGAAAGTTCGGGCGGCGAGGCAGGTGGAATCGCAGCTTCACCCCTCGCCAGCGTGCGATGGATCTACAGGCGAATGGAGACGAAATCGCCCCCTCTCGCGGCTGGATCCAGGTGGAATCGATAGCTCCTCCACTTGCAAAACCTCCGAGCAACTTGAGCCCTAGCGGAGGTAGCGGCGCATCGGTGATTTGGGCATGGGATGGTAGATGCGGCGGACGGCTGCTCTCTCGAAGAGGAGAAGGCTGGGGAATACACGGACACGCAGCAGCAGACCTCCACCAAGATCTCCTTGTCGCGGCGGTGACCAATGGGTTGTGAATGGCCGGCAGCGGATGACGGGCATGGAGGAAGAGCGGCGGACAACAGCAGCTATTCTTGCGAAGAGGGGAATGTAGGGGAGAAAAGGGGAAGATGACCTTCGCCGAGCTCTTCTCGTCGCGGCAGAGGGGAATGGATGGCGAACGACGGGCGGCGGACGGCAGATGCGGTGGAAGGCACCGGCGTTCGCTCCACTGCGGTGGAAGTGGAGGAGGCGGGCGTCGCGGGGTTGAAAGAAAGGGGCGCCGCGAGTGGGGAAGAGCCCTCGGCTCTTTATCGCTCGCGGTGCCTCATTCGAACCGGGTCAGGCCGGTTCATCTTGACCGGCCGGCTGGCCGGTTCATTTCAACCGGACCGAATTTTTTTTATTTTTTATATTAAGGGGTAGGGGTTTACATGCAGCCTACTGCATTTTGTTTTTCCCAACTTCTGCAGGTCTCCATATTTCATATTCATTTCAGACTTTCTACAGTTGTGATGATTGGCCACATAAGTGGGTCTTCTTCAGTTCTACAATTTTCCTTCATTTTATATTCTGTATCAAGGCAGCTTAAGGTAGTAGTTATCTTCAGTACACTTACACTCTTTCATCGGTATATACCTAATGTCCTTTTCGCTCTTTCAGGCCATTCACTCAGTCATACTTAACCTCTTTTGAGTTTTGAGCAGCTGTCACTTGTTTCATATTTCTTAGAGATACAGTCAACTTATTAGTCAAGCAATTTTCTGCAATACTTCTTGGTGACTTTTCTAAATATTTCTGTAGCTTCTTGTGCAGCTACATCTTTTTGCACCTTTCTTTGTAACTATTTCTTTAGTCCTTTTCCGCAGTTTGCAGCTTTTTGTGAAGCTATTTCCTTATTCAAATTCTGCCACTATCGACAGTATTCTGCGCTCCTTTTTATTTCTGTAACTCTCCTAGATTAGCTCAATTCTTTACTTAGAATTTGTGCAGCTCAAAGTCCTTCACCTTCATGAGTATCATTAAATATATTTGGTCAATTTCTCAGTCTTATTCGGTCAAGGCAGCTCGCAATATTTCTTCATTTGCAGCTCACATTTCAACTGCCTGCAGTCTCTATAGTAACTCTGCTTCCTTGCTCCTCTTTATTTCTCCTTAAATCCTGAATACTGCCGCTTTCTTGGCACCTCTAGCATGTGTTGATGCGCATGTTGATAACCTTAGTAGCTGCATGTGTTATTAACATCTTTTATTTTAGTCAATGCTTTTGCAACTCATATCTAGTGTACTTAGCAGCTTAGATACAACTGCATTACTTCAGCATCTACAAACTTGGATGCAGTCCTTCTATTTCAAGAGTCCACTTTGTTATTTTATTATTTTCTAAGCTTGCGAGTAAAGGTTACTTCCTTTCAGCAATCAATCCATTTGCAATGTATCGTCTTATGCTTAATGCAACTTGGTTGACTTCACAGTTTAGAATTTATCTGATTAATCTAATATCAACTAAGAACATGTAAATAAGAGGCTGAAAGGAAGTTTCCCTACTAATAGCGAACTATATGGTGTGGAGACCACGGCGGAAAAAGTCGGCTACTTTGTATCATTGTTGTTGTAGTACAGTGGTGAGTATTCTTGCTTGTCAAGCAAGTGACCTGGGTTTGATCCCCGGCAACGATGATTATTTCTTTTCTTCTCAAAGTATTTGACATCATCTTCAATGTCTGATCATAATTTCACTTTTTTCACGCTTAATGTGTATTTCACTTCAATGGTAATCGTATGCGATATGTTTCGTGCGTGAGTTAATTGATAAAACTAGCCTTTCTGCATTGTTTGGATTAACATTGTGTTTAGATATAATAGAAAATAAATTATCTTGAGAAACCTCCCTGACATCATGCATGATCCATCTATAATATTATTTTTATTTAGCAAAGAGTGTATGAAGTAGGTTTGATAATTTTGAATGATGTATCAAAGAAAGCCGGATTGCTGAAACAAAATGAGCGTGTATATTGTCCACAGTTTAGAATTTATCTGATTAAACTAATATCAACTAAGAGCATGTAAATAGGAGGCAGATTATTTTTATTTAGCAAAGAGTGTATGAAGTAGGTTTGATAATTTTGAATGATGTATCGAAGAAAGCCGGATTGCTGAAACAAAATGAGCGTGTATATTGTCCACAGTTTAGAAATTTATCTGATTAAACTAATATCAACTAAGAGCATGTAAATAGGAGGCAGAAAGGAAGTTCCCCTACTAATAGCGAGCCATATGGTGTGGACCCCACGGCAGAGAAAGTCAGCTGCTTTGCATCGTTGTCGTTGTAGTATAGTGGTGAGTGTTCCTGCTGATCATGCAGGTGACTCGAGTTTGATCCCCGACAACGGTGATTATTTCTTTTCTTCTAAAAGTATTTTGAAAATGCAAATACTTTTTTGAACATCATCTTCAATGTCTGATCCTAATTTCACTTTTTTCACGCATAATGTGTATTTCACTTCAATGGTAATCGTATGCGATATGTTTCGTGCGTGAGTTGATTGATAAAACTAGCCTTTCTGCATTGTTTGGATTAACGCTGTGTTTAGATATAATAGAAAATAAATTATCTTGAGAAACCTCCCCGACATCATCCTTGATCCATCTATAATGTTCCTTCTGTGCCTCAAAGAGTGTATGAAGTAGGTTTGATAATTTCGAATGATGTATCGGAGAAAGCCGGATTGTTGAAACCAAATGAGCGTGCATATTGTCCACAGGAATTTATTTGATTAAACTAATATCAACTAAGAGCATGCAAATATGAGGCAGAAAGGAAGTTTCCCTACTAATAGCGAACCATATGGTGTGGACCCCACGGGGGAGAAAGTCAGCTACTATGTATCGTTGTCATTGTAGTATAGTTGTGAGTATCCTTGCCTATCATGTAGGTGACCTAGGTTCGATCCCCGACAATGGTGATTTTTGTTTTCATCTCAAAGTATTTTAAAAATATACTGTGATTGATAAATTTTTTATCATCGTGGGTTGATTCGAGCTCTGTGCTGAATTCGGCAAACACTTTTATGAACATTCTACTATGTCATCTTCAATGTTTAATCCTAGTTCACTTTTTTCACGCTTAATGTGTATTTCACTTCAATGGTAATCGTATACGATATGTTCCGTGCGTGAGTTGATTGATAAAACTAGCCTTTCTGCATTGTTTAGATTAACGCTGTGTTTAGATATAATAGAAAATAAATTATCTTGAGAAACCTCCCCAACATCATGCATGATCCATCTATAACATTTTTTTTGTACCGCAAAGAGTGTATGAAGTAGGATTGATAATTTCAAATGATATACCAAACCTGCAGAAATGGAAAAAACTAAGAACTGGATGAACGGAGTGGAAAAATGATCACACTCCCTTAGATCATGATGAACATGATGAACGGAAAGGTAGAGTTGGGCTCGAGTTTGAGGTGTGAGGTAGAGTTGGGCTTGAGTTTGAGCTGTAACAAAAGGTCATTCCCCTCTTCGTCGCCATGGAAGGTCGCCTTCCCCACATTAGCTTCATCCTTCACCCTTGCTAGTTGTATCTCCCATGCCTGATTTGTTGAATCAAATATTAATGAAAGCACTAAATTTCACATTTTGTTTTGCTATGCTTTACCCAGCCAGCCATTTCACATAAAAATGATTGGAAAGATTCAAAACATTATTGGGGAAATTCCTGATTTTCTGTATATAGATATAATGTGTGCGTGTTATTTTCTGATCTAAAATGCTTGCATATACTAGTTTGAGGATCTAGGATAAGAGTTTGTTGGCTAAGAATTATCTTTAAAATAAATTTGATTCTCATGCGATCATTCACTTGCTTCTGTATATTTATCTTCTATGGTTGGATTGTTTGGGACTTCGATGAGATATTTGGGCACACTCGCTCATAGTCCTATAAAATTTTGTGATGTATCCATATCATTCACGCCGCTACTATTGAGGAATTATACAACCACTTAGTATTCCCTGATTCAGCTCCACTACATACACCTCTCTTTTCATCCCCAATCATATGGCCAAAGCGACTGATGGCTGATGCAGTAAAACAATTGTAGAACATCAGCACACCAGCATTACCTGCTGAATGGTAGGGTTCTAGATCCCAAATCTCATAACGTACACAGTAAAAGCACTACTAGCTGAATGGTAGTGCTAAACTGAAAGTTGCTCAGTTTCTGAGTATCAGAGCTGAAATTGGATAATGTTCAAATTCAAGAATACAAAAAAAGAGGGGGGAGCAGTAGGACAGCAATGTGATGTAGAGTGACGTTAGTTTGAAGTTGGATGGCAGGACACACGAAGCTTGATTGTATGAGTTGCACCGTGATAGTCCTGAGATGGCTAGCGAGGATGAACCCTACCATGGACTTGGCACCAATGGAGACGAGGTTGCCACAGCCCAATGTGCTGATGTGTGTTTATCCCGATCAACATCGGCTGCTATTGGACTGGGAAGGTGATTACATATGCGACGCCTTGAACAGTAGATCTGTAGACCACGCGGCTATCATCCCAGATATTCTGCAGACAGTCGGATGAGTAGTTCGGATCCTAGGATTATTTTTATCGGTTAGCCGTGGCCGATGAGTCTCGTTGATGGTGACCTTGTCTTCGGACAGTGTGTAGTACTACGCGAGTCGCCGTTGCCCCTACGGAGTCCAGGGAGGATGTAAAGACACCGCAGTTTCGTTAGGGAAGGCATTGAAGGCAACTAGCGAGACAGTGGAGAGTGATCAAGGGTCACCCGTCCTCTCCGCCAACATCAGTGCAGCGAGCATAGGCAGAGACAGAGACAAAAAGGCACTGATGGGCTTACGGATGCCCTTAGCTCGGGTATTCATTAAGCATAGGCTGGCAGCCCGAGTCTTGAAACTTCAAGGTCTTAATATAACGTATGTGACATATGCTGATGATATTGACACTATATACAACTTAGGTGACATCTAGTGAAATATAAATTTATATTTATTTATGCTGCTTTACTACTTTTTATGTCCTGATTTACACAAAGTAAATGAAAAATGATGATTAACAACCAAAGGCATCCTAGAGTACTCCTCCTAGCCTTTGATTTCCTTATTTCAGTTTTGAGCCGTAATTTACTAGGCCGCAAGGCTGAGTACACCACGTTCAATGTGTGTGCAGGTTGTTAGATGATTGTCCGAGATATTTGATGAAGATGAAGAATATCGATGGATTTAGTTCTATTTATTGATGTCGTTATTATAGAATTGTACTAGGTATATCGGGACAGTGTTAGTAGAGATTCATAGATGATTTAATTGTATATTCCGCTGTGTTGATTATGCATATGGACAACATTTATTACCAAATGCCTTGTATGGGTCCTTAGGGCTCATACGACGTTTGCCACGTGTCCGACAGGTGGGTCGGGGCGTGACAGCACATGTTGAATCAGCCCCTGTAATTGCTACAGATCAGTCGGCTCGAGCTACTTGTACCAAGATTTTAGTTCAATAAGCCACATAATTTGCTCGATCTCAATTCAAGTATCCTAAGGTTCGTGAGCAGATCAAATCACCGACGTATTCCTTTGTCTTCCACATGGTCTAGAGCAATGCCTGAGAATCTCCTCTCCATATTTTCTTGTTGAGGTCGGAAACCAAGTTACAATTTAACATATTCCTTCAAGATTTCCTCTGCATGTTTTGTGTGCTTATGAACTGGCACGTTACAAAGAAGAGTGACCCTCGTAGAAGACAGCAACTCCCTAGCCCTTCTCTAGCTGCATCCCCTTCATCCTTTGCCCTCCGTAGTTGCACCTCCCGCATGCACCTGATTTGGTCAATCAGTCAATTAATGGCACAATTCTATCTCTATTTTGTTATACTTTAGCTAGCCTCTTCAAGTAGAAGTCAAGGAATGGCTGGAAGAATCCTTTTCTACCTTTAATGGGCATTGGTGCTCTGACACAAAGCTATCTAAATACCTTTAGGAGCTCTTATATAACTTGTTCAAACCTGAATCTTTTTGTCGCAACACTAGTGCTTTTAGTGCATGAATAGTCTTCTTTTGAATGAATTCACAACCAGAACGTAAAGATATACAAGCACTCTCAGTAAACAATTTGGCATTTGGATCTCGCAGCTGAAGACAAGCGGCATAGCTGGCGTTGGAATGGGAATGGAAGATTCATTGTTTCATTTGTATATATGATGGCAGACCAATAAATAAATGTCATAACAAATTTGGAGGACGATAACATGCAAAAATTGTAAACCCCCAAATTTTTAGAAATATATAAATGTGACAATAAATAAATATTTGTATATATATATGTCTTCATGTGTTACACATAACGTGCAAATAGTTGTATGCTAGATGTGTCAACAATGATGGGTAAATATGTGCATATGTATATAGATATATAGAAACAAATGATAATAATAGTAATAAGATAGTAAGATCTAGATCTATATATATCTTTAGCCATATAAATAAATTATATGTAAAATAGATTCCTAGCTAGATTCCCATTAGATTAGAAATAAAATGTTATTTTAAATATATATATATATAAATAAATATAAGTGAATATATATAAAAAATACAGATATATATATATACGAATAAATATAAGTACACATAAGAATAATTCTTTACAATATGTATATATATAGGTATATAAGAATAGATATATCTATATATATATAAGTATTAAAATAAGTTTACGTCTTAGAAATTAATAAATTAGGGGTTAATAGAAAAAGAGAGTCTGAGACAAGTATGTTAGCTTCTCTTGTTTACCTTATCATCTGACCATCTAAACTAACTCCCTAAATTTCCATCTCCACACCCCTCTATCGCCAACGATTAAGGTTGGCAAGCCTTTGGTTGAATCTGTTCGACTAGGAGGAGAAGGCATTTGAGGAAATGGGTAATGTAGCAGCGGAGGGTAAGCTGATAGTACCAATGCTCGGAATCCCATATGGAAATAATAAATTCGAATGATTAAGGTTGGTGCCCATTCCTTGGGTAATACAAAAATCTAATTTTTAAGATATGTGGTAGAGATCGTCATTAGTGTAAATTTTGGGTATCACATTGTATTATTTTTTTTAATGAATTTTTCTCTTATATCTTCAATTTCTTTCTTGAATAAAATTGTTTGAGGATATTGTTATTGATTTAATTTTAAATATTGAGATGATTAAAAATATTTTATTTTATATACATTTATTAGATCACAGCGAATGTATATATATTTCTTTAGTCTTCATTTATCTGTACGTAATGATTACTAGTAATTTAATTAAAAAGTACTATTTAGAAATAATATACTATATTAGGTAGATTCAAGAATCCAATAAAAAAAATACTAATAGTAATAATAATTAAAAATATATATTTAAAGTCTACAATTATTCTCTGTTAATAAAAATTAAACTTTGAGAATGCAAAAAATATATGAAATAATTATCTCCGTAATATCTAATAATAATTTAGTACTCAAAACTATGTAATAACTTGAGTATTGGTTACTGCCATGGATTGCTATATCATCCATTCCGCATATTTATATATCTATATATAGTAGATAAATACCCTTTCCAGTTTAATAAATATATATATGTTGTAGTTAAACTGGAGACTTTAGATATTAAATTCTATTTGTTTGTTAGTATAATATTTACACGAGTTGCATGACATGTTGAATAGAAAGTTATGCTTCTAAAATTTAGTAACGTAGTATAGTAATTAAAGGTTCCAAGAATAGTTGTGTTATTGTTACTGTATTATTAAATTAAAATGGTTAAGAAATATTTTGTTCCACTTTTTTTCTTGGAAGTTTTCTTTCATACTGTGATAAATAAATTTTTCATGTCCTGCACTCAACGTTCTCTTGGTCGTATGCATGAGCGGCATTAAACAGTGAATATTGAAACACCTATTTTGTTCCTTGTCTTCTATTTCCATGATACTAAATAAGAAATAAGAAAAGGGGAGCAGGGTTAGATACTTGATGTCATGAGTATTAGAAAATTTAAATATATTTACAAATTGATAGGGAAACATTTTCAGCAATGATGGTTAAATACGGCAGGGCCATGAATAGATTAAATTGCTAATTTAAAAGACTCAGGTGCATTGTTGTTTTGGCTAGTTTACAGCCACTGTAGTAGAGCTCCTAAGTGGGCAACGGTTAATAAAATTTTAAATTGTCCGTGATGTGCATTTTATTGCTACTCTATGGAATGTAAATTAATTTCATTGATATGTTATATGATATGTTGTCCCTTGTGCTTGTGTTCTTAAATTCTAATAGTGTATGACATTAGGAAGAATATAGAACACATAGATGACATATGAACATACTAGGTGACAAATAAAACTAGTTAGGTAACATATCTACATAATAACCTAAACTAGTTAGAACACCTAAAGACACAGACCTGAACTTCCTAGGGATATGAACTTCTATGAATCATATAGGTATATGTAACATAGTATTTCTCTCACAAATAGTAGGTACCATTTGTGTTAGTCTAAAGATATATAGCGGAGGTGTCACCCGACAAATCCTTTAGCATTCAGTGAGTACCAACGAGGGGGTTCTCGCCAATGATCCAAATATCCCCATGGATGCATTCGAAACTAAAGTGCTGGGAGCCGGAGAGCTCACTTCAGCTGCTATGCCTAAGGACTAAGGTGTTTGTTCATGCTGACATACCTCAACTGAGTCTTGCAGGTTTGGGAGGTAGTCAGGATAGCCAGAGTTATACACGTGTTAAATTCGACAGGTCAGGCCGTGAGTATATATGTTAGCAGGTGACCCTGCTGTGAAGCAGAAGTATAGCGCTACATGGTGTCTCGTATTATAGGGTCTATGGGAGACGTACGATATGATAGTCTCGGAGTGCGGTCTGGTAAACGGCTTGTGAGACTGAAAGGAGAGGGAACCGCGGTCACCCACATTCTCCGCCAACGTCAGTGCGACGGGCCTAGATAGAGACTTAGTCTGGTACTGACGGGCTTATTGTAGTCCTCGGCCAGGGCTTACCTTAAGCATAGGCAGGCAGCCCTAGGCAATAATATTTGAGCTTGGAAACTTAGAAAAAAAAAGAAAATCTAGATACATATTTAGAATTCTAAAATTTATTTGTTTAATTATTTGTAAGCTTTCCTTTGTTATTATTCTGTAATATGATCTTGATATGACTGCTACTCATCTGGACATGTATTGTTAGCCCATTCTTTTATTTGGTGAAGTTTCTATCTGTAGGCACTAAGTCGCAAGACTTAGCGCATGCAAATTTTCCCCCATGCACAGATATGGAGACACCGCTTAGGAGACTGTGAGGAATCACGGGTAGCAGGGTTGAGTGCGATAGGAGGATATTAATAGAATGTATTAATTGTATACCTCACATAATTTAGAGAGACTGTATCAGCTTTGTAAGTAACATATAAGTTTGTTGTAAATTTAATTAGTGAACTTAACTGCAGGACTTTTCATTTTTGTTTGAGTTATATGGTATTATTAGCCTGGTATGAGTGGGACACTGCTCATACTGCTGTTGTCATGTGCCCAATAGAGGGTCGGGGCGTGACAGAAATTTCAACTGCATACTTAGTTTCAAAGAAAAGATTGAATACTTAGTTTCAGAGAAAAGATTGAATACCAGGGTGGGATATGTTAGCAAGGAAAAGGACTAATAATTATTCAGACAATTTGTCCACTGCATTTTAAAGGTGATTGAACGGTTAAACACTTTAAGGGCTATATAGTATGGAGTAATTGGAGGTTAGTTTCCAAATCCAATCTCAGTTTATATACTACATACTTAAAATAATGTTAGGTTTAGAAATCAACCTCCAATTACCTCATAGGTTAGTTTGGAATCTATGGATAAAAGACGAGAGAAATTAGGATGAAAGAGCAAAATTAATTAAGACCTTGGAAGACAAGAGAGAGGAACCTTTACTTGCACGCATGGAGGAGTACTTGATTTTCCCTCCACAGAACAAGCGTGCAGCTATTCTACTCCATTAACCTAAGCTATCATATGTTCTTAGCCCATTTTGCGCTTGCTAACTAATTGTCCCCACCTGTAGCTGCTCACCGATGTTCAAGCATGACTCTACTTGTGTGCTTGAAGACTACAATATGGAGAAACTTAACAAAGAGATCATCAAGAAAGCTACCTAAGGCAAATATGATGATCTCTTGAATAATATTGATACCCCTCAAATGAAACTGAAAGAGGTGATGACATCAATAAAATTTATACTTGTTCTCGATGACTAATGGAATAAGGAGGGCTACAAATGGGAAATGCACATGTGGGATAGCAGCCTATTCATACCATCGAGATCAGGATTAGTAGGCAGCAAAATTTTAGTAACAACCCACCCACAATGAAGAGTGTGAGCAACTCCTAGGCATTTTTGAAGAAATGTGGATCTGGTTCACAAAACTCCAATGACCTTCATGAGCTTGAAGCTAACGATTGCCAAAGAGATTGTTCCCAAGTGAAGTGGATTACCACTGGAAATCTTTAGAAATTTTCATGAGACCACAAAGCATTTGCACATTGATTCTGAAGGCTTGTAGATCAATAGAGTTTCCAGAGAGTGACTTCGTTTTGCATATGATATCTTGATATTTCATAGGATATAAATTTGAATAAATTGACCGACTCACTACATTGCCGCTCTAATTTGCAAACACCTCTACTAGATGGTTGTTGCACTATAAAACCTCGCACCAATCATGAGCAGCAATAGCAGAAGATAGAATAACTTGAGGAAACTTAATATAAGTGATAACTATTTGCTTATATCCATCAAAAGATTTTGAATCGAATTCTCGTAGGGGAGGATTAGGAGTCATTAAGGAGCCTCGTATAACTAGAAGATCCCTATTTGATAATTGCAATAGTCTACAATCCTTACCACACAAAGTTGCATACCCTTCCCTCACTTAAGACTTTTTAGGTATATATAAATGTTCGCAAATTTGATCACTGTCGGATGAGGAGTTGCCCATCTCCGTTCATATATACCATAACAGATACCATTAGAGAATGGAGAGGCAATTGATAGAGTGCGATTTTTGCAGAGACCAAGAATTCTAGCTAGAAATTTTGCCTAAATATATGTACTTAATCGGATAAGGCATGTAAATTATATCTCACCACCATCTACATATTTGATCTATTTATTTTTGTTTGATGAAGTTTATTTGTTTACTTTTGTTTTATGCTCTTGATATTTGAGCTCTATCCCTCCCTACTTCCAACTCTAAATGTCTTGGGAAACCTAATTATTATAAACTGAAAAATTCTTAGGTAATTTTGCATTAGTTATTATTTTAATGCAAAATGTAAAACTAAAAACTTAAATAAGAAGCAAGTATTTTTCAACTAGTTAGAGTAGTATGAGATGACATCAAATATCATACGCTCAAAGTCTATGAAAAAAATAGTTAAATAATTGAGGATAATTAGAGTAGCGTGACTGAATATCATTTATACCAAGCTTGTGCACACAGGAAGGATATAGAAGATGAGAAGTACTTTATTTCAAGAAAGCGTCTTGATGTTGCAGGCATGGAGTCTATTTCTAAGGAGAATGCAAATTCAGTAATCTAATAGTGAGTTCTTTTCAGCCAATTAAAATGGTAAGCTTTGATGATAGAGGTAGTGGATTCATGATTCATAAATTAGCAAACTCCTTCATGGAAAGATAATATTGTCTATAAGAGGAATTATGCTTCCAATGTAAGATGCAACATCCAAAGATTGAAGAAGTGTTGTGGAGGAAAGGCCTCCCTACAAATGTGGTATTTCTAGACTATAAAGGATCAGATGCAAGCGCAAGAGGTTTATAAGGGGACGGTTCAAGGACTGACTCACTTGGATCCTATGGCCAAGTCATAATGGCCTACTCTTTAGAGGCAAGGATCGAAATGACTAATTACACTTTATGTGGCTCCAGGAACTTATGTCTTGGATCAAGCATGGAAACCCAGATCAACAAATGCAGCTAGCTAAGAGAATTAGCCAACATGTTCCGTGAGTATCAACATTTGGAAACACATGAGTATCAAAAAAATAGTCAGCAATAATGATATATTATCGATAACAATAGTCAGCAAAGAATAAGTAAAGTATTAGAATTGGTTATTATTAATAACAGGAACATTTGACAGAAGTAGATCCATCTCCATCTCTCATTCATTTCTTTTTGCTTCCATACCCCTATGCATTGCTAATTCTTTGTTCAAATCATATTACTTCATTTCAATTAAGGTCCTATTGAGATTTGAACTCTATCTAGCTATTGGATTCAAAATCCAATATCCTAACCACTAGATTATAGGACCAATTAATTAAAAGAATCACCAAGGTCGTTACCATATAATTTAGATTTTTAAATATACCATTAAATTATATTATTCAGTAGAGAATACTCATAGGTCCTATTAATATTTGAACTCACTCAAGCTAGTAGATTCAAATTCCAATGTCCTAATCACCGGACCATTGGACAAATTAATCAAATATGTTATTTAATAGTTATAAGTTCTATGCCAATTTTATCAAATAATACACATAGGTCCTATTGGATTTAAACTCAAGCTTTTGAATTTAAAGTCTAATTTTCTAACTACTAGACAATAGAATGGATTAATTAAATGTGTTAACGATTGTGAGCTCAGTTCTGTCCAATTTATATTTTTTAAAAAATGATAAAATAATTAAAATGATACTTCATCTAATTTATATTTTTTATAAGTAATATAAGATAAAAAATAATATCTATAGCTCCTATTAAATTTTGATCTCATGCATTACTACAATTGCATAGCAGTTTATCCCAACCAAAAATTTAATATCGAATATGGAAGGGAGCTCCACTTTTATTTATTGACAAAGTGGGTTTAGAGTCCTTTGTTTGATGATGCATCAATTAATTAATTCGTTCAGTAGCTATGTTTTTTGTGAATTTTCTCCAAATTGAGGCAATCCACGCGTGAATTTTTTCAACATGCATGTGTGGTTAAGTTTCCGGGGAGACCAATTCCTTCTGAAGTCAGCCAAAACAACATGTTTCAAGTTGTTGAAAACAACTATAGAGATATTATTGATTTAGAAGGAGATTTCTTCAAGTTTGTATAAAAAATCAGGATGGAATACACGATTGTAGGTGGACTATGGATTGTTAGAGGGTAGCCGTTAGCACTTATCCGGTGGCTTTAAAGGGAGAAATTATTATCATGATGCAGTCTGTATGTGAATTTTTTCAACACGCCTATATGGTGAAGTTTCTGGGAGACTAATTCCATTTGAAGTCATCTCAAAAAATATGTTTCAAGTCGTGGAAAACAACTACGAAGATATTATTGATTTAGAAGGAGGTTTCTTCAAGTTTCCATAAAAAATCATGATGGAACAATTCATCAGACTCCATCATCGTATCTCTTATTTAACTCATCCACCCATCTTATCCTTTTAGTATTTTTTTGTTAACAGATAAGTTTCATCTATATGGTGAAGTTTCTGGGGAGACCAATTCTGTTTGATGTCATCCCAAACAACACGCCTATATGGTTAAGTTTCTGGGGAGACCAATTCCGTTTGAAGTCATCCCGAACAATATGTTTGGAAAATAACTACGAAGCACAACAAGTGATGAGGACATCGTTGGTTCACCCGTGCAAGATTCAATTACCATAGAAGGCCCAATGACACGAGCCCGTGCAAGACGCTTAGGACGGCAGGTGAATTCTTTTCTTGGACAATTTAATTACTTAATTACAGAACAAATGATATTGCCTAATTATTATTGTTTACTTGTCACTACATGCAAGGAAACACATGGAGGAATTACTTATATGGAAGTTGCATGAATTACTCACATGGAATTGCATGAGTGAAGGAAGATTTATTCAAGAATCAAATCTTCATCAAATATTTATTGAAGAGCAAATCAAGGAAGAAGATTTATTCAAGAGCAAATCAAGGAAGATTTATTCAAGATCAAATCTTCCTCAAATATATATTCAAATCTTCATGAAGGGATTTATTTTTCCAAATTTCGTAGCTAACAAGAGGAGGATATTTATATATTTGTTTTTCCTATTTTAGTAAAAAAAAAAATGGAAAAATGTGCCATATTTTATCTATATATTTGGTGGGACGTGCACTATTGAAAAGGGACTTTGATTTTTGCTTTAGCCACCACTTTTGTAATGCTTTTGCTACAAACTTGAAGTCCAATTTCTTGAGTGATCCTTCCGCTGTTGCTCTTTCAATTCTCTTGAATTGTTTATGCCGTTCTTCGTGAACAGGTCAGTCGTGTTTGACACGGTTGATAACCAACTGAGGAGTGGTTTAGCGATTGCGAGGTTGTTGGTCGCGTTCCTAGATCGTTGTTAGCCTCCCCTTCGTCAAAGTCACAACTCCTCCCGCTTTAAGGATTTCTCCTTCGACGGAAGATCGGGACCAACTTACTTGCACGCATCTTAAGTTGAGGCATGTGCATATCAGGTGGTATCAGAGCCTTCGTTGCCAGTAGGAATTCATCTATCCTTTATTAGATTCTCTTTTATTTTCCCTACATCAAAAAAAAAAGGAAAGAAAGAGAGGTAGAGAGAAAGGAGGAGGTGTTTTGCAAGAAAAGGGGAGAAGAAAGAGGAAGAAGTGTTCCGTGAGGAAAAATTGGAAAAAAAAGGAGAGAGAGAGAGAAAGGAGGAGAAAAAAGAGGAGGAAGTATTTTGCTAGAAAAAAGAGGAGTAGTGTTCGGCAAGGAAAAAATAGGTGGAGAAAGGGAGGAGTAAGCTTTCGGCGAGTAGAAAAAAAAAAAAAGTGAGAGGAAGGTTCGGCCAAGAATAAAAAAAAAAATAAACAAAAAAAATATTTTATTCGAATTTTAATTGTCTTGCACTTATTCTTCCTTTTTGACACCTTATACCTTCCTTGATTGAGTTAATTTTACAATCCGAATTTTAATTATAATTATCCTTGCATTTTTTCTTCCTTTTGTCACCTTCTACCTTGCTTGATTGAATTACCTTTGCAATTTCTTGAATTTTTATCTTCTTCTCTTTGCTCCAAATATATCCCCACCTAGAGCTCCCTAAAATTAGCCTTGAACACTGTGTTCTGGCACTTTGCAATCGCTTTATTCACTCTGTGTTGAAAGTTATCACGAACCAGCAAACACACGAGCAATTTTTGAGAAGGGTTAGAGCTTCAGGTGGTAAGGTTAGTGAGGATTGTGAGTTTTTAATAAATAATTTACTAGTTTGGTGGAATTTCTCTTTTGTCTTACTAACAATGTCAGGATCGAGAAGTCCTCGTGATGTTTCTTATGGCCGAGAAAATGGGTCCCACTCATCAATGATATCATTATCTCCACTTTCTCAAGCTTTGATGGCTCATGTTACAAACACCTTCGAGCAAATATTATCCGATCAAGTGCTTGTGCGCTTGAACAGGTTGGAGAATCGTCTCGGTGGAATTGAAGCGCGACTTGATCAAGTGGAGCGAACTCCTCCACGACGACACCCACCACCTCGAGTTCCTCGAGGATGAGTTGAAGCTAATAATAATGTTGCTGCTGCTGCTGCTCTATTCGAACCAAGAGGAAATCTGAACGCTGCATTTCAAGAAGCTGCTGATGAAGAGTTAAATGATAATTATGTGGCTGATGATGAAGTTGCATTGGAATTGTATCAGCGCCGCCCCGCACGAGGAGTGGGAGTTGACGGTGGTCATGCACGTCACCGTAACGAAGAAAGAAGAAATGATACATTGGGTAAAATTAAATTCACTGTTCCTAGTTTTGATGGAAAGTTTAATCCAGAAGCTTATCTTGATTATGAATTATTAGTTGAGCAAAAGTTCAGCTGTCATCATTACCCAGAAGAGTATAGAGTACATGCGGCAACTACTGAATTTATTGGTTATGCTTCTATCTGGTGGAGTCAAATTCGACAAAGAAATGGAGCTCCTCGTACTTGGGATGATTTGAAGCGCTTGATGAGGTCCAGGTTTGTGCCTTTCTATTTTGAGAGAGAATTACTTAACAAATTCAAAAGAATGAATCAAGGAAACAAATCTGTGGAAGAATACTATCAAGAGTTGCAGGTGGGAATGCTACGTGCTAATGTGCAAGAAGATGATAATGCAAAGATTGCAAGATTCTTGGGAGGATTGAATGGAGAGATACAAGATATACTTGATTTCTAGAACTACAATTCTTTGGATAAACTATTTCATTATGCATGCAAAGCTAAAAGACAAGTTCAAAGGAAGAAGCAGCCATACAAAGCCAGTCGTAGCTATTCTAGTTCTTCCATGCCTTGGAGGGATGTCAATCAACAACAAAAGAGTGTTGGTCATTCAAGCAGGATTGTTGCACCAATTGGCCAAGGGAATTCAGGAAGCCGTTTTACTTCACCAACATCCAAACCTGCCGATTCAAAAAAGACCAGTGTTGCACCTACAAAAAGTTCATCCTCAGTTGCATCTACAGGAAGAACAAGGGGAAAGGGCATTATATGCGTGATTGTCCAAATCAGCGTGCCCTTATCATTCGAGAAGATGGTGAGTACACTTCGGCCAGTGAGATAGAAGAGGAAAGTGGATCTGATCATGAGGAGTCTCAACCTGTTTCAGGGTCAAAACCAGAAGAGATCACTTTTGATACAAGTCATGCAAGCCTTGTTGTTTGCCGTGTTCTTAGCTCCCAAATGGAGAAGGCAGAAAACGGGCAGCGTCACAATTTGTTTCAATCTAAATTTATGATCAAGGAGCATTCTTGTAAGATCATAATTGATGGTGGAAGCTGCAATAATATTGCAAGTTCGGAGATGGTTGGAAAGCTTGGCCTAACCTCAAGATTACACCCGTAGCCATACTACATTCAATGGCTCAATTCTTGTGGGAAGTTGAAGGTAACAATGATGGTACGTGTTCATTTTTCTGTTGGTACCTATTTTGACTTTGTGGACTGTGATGTGGTGCCAATGCAAGCTTGTGCGTTACTACTTGGAAGACTATGGCAATATGATAAGGATGCTACACATTATGGGCGTTCCAACAAGTACTCCTTTATACACGAAGATAAGAAGGTCGTGTTGGTTCCAATGACACCAGAAGAACTTCTCAAAGATGAATTAGATAGGGCTGAGTGTGAGAGAAAAGAAAAAGAGATGAGTGACATTTCCAAAATAGAAAGTGAGAGTCATCAACCCAAAATGAGAGAAAATAAAGAAAAATGTGAGAAGAAAAGAGAGATACCAATCAAGGGACAAGTTCTATTAGCTACCAAAAGCGAGATGCGAGAGTTAGAAACCAATCCCCAAGAGTGTTTTGCACTTGTATGCAAGGACGCTCTATTTTCTACTAACTCCTTACCCTCTTCTTTGCTTGTTTCGATTGTTTCTTTGATGCAGGAGTTTGCTGATGTGTTCCCAGATGAGATACCTGCAGGGTTGCCGCCATTGCGGGGGATTGAGCATCAAATTGATTTGATTCCAGGAGCATCTCTGCCTAACCATCCCCCATATCGTACCAATCCCGAGGAGACAAAGGAAATTCAGCGCCAAGTGCAAGAGCTCCTAGATAAAGGATATGTGCGTGAAAGCTTAAGTCCATGTGCTGTTCCTATTTTACTTGTGCCAAAGAAAGATGGATCATGGAGGATGTGCATAGATTGTCGAGTTATCAACAATATTACGGGTATTGAGGTGGATGAGGAAAAGGTGAAACCTTTTCGAGCTTGGCCAACACCTACATCAGTCACTCAAGTGCGGAGTTTTCATGGACTGGCAAGCTTTTATCATCGATTCGTAAAGGATTTCAGCTCACTCGCCGCACCCCTTAATGCGTTGACAAAAAAGAACATACCTTTCAAATAGGAAAAAGCGCAAGAAGATGCCTTCAATTTGCTAAAATATAAGTTAACCAATGCACCACTTTTACAACTTCTTGAATTTAATAAAACTTTTGAGATAGAATGTGATGCTAGTGGTATTGGAATTGGAGGTGTTCTTATGCAAGATAGGAAACCCATTGCTTATTTTAGTGAAAAACTTAGTGGTCCAACTTTAAACTACTCAACATATGACAAGGAATTATATGCATTGGTTAGAGTATTAGAAACATGGCAACATTATCTTTGGCCAAAAGAATTTGTCATACATTCAGATCATGAATCCTTGAAGCATATTCATTGTCAAAGTAAGTTGAATCGTAGACATGCTAAGTGGATCGAATTTATTGAAACTTTTCCATATGTTGTGAAATATAAGAAAGGAAAAGATAATCTAGTTGCTGATGCATTATCTAGACGTTACTTGATGTTGTCCCAACTTGATTGCAAAATTCTTGGTTTGAAAATGTTAAAAGAATTATATGCTACTGACTTAGATTTCAAAGACATTTTCATGAAATGTAAAGAAGGGAGATGTTGGGATAAGTATGTGTTGAATGATGGTTATTTATTTAGAGTTAACAAGCTTTGTATTCCTGCAAGTTCTGTTCGTCTTCTATTGTTGCAGGAAGCGCATGAAGGTGGTTTGATGGGACATTTTGGGATACGTAAGACTGAGGACGTATTGGCCACACACTTTTATTGGCCAAAGATGAGGCGCGACATCGAGCGTTACGTGGGGAGATGCACCACTTGTCAAACAGCTAAGTCTCGCTTAAACCCACATGGTTTATATACACCTCTTCCTGTTCCAAAATTATCTTGGGAGGATATTTCAATGGATTTTGTGTTGGGTTTACCAAGAAGTAAGAAGGGGAGAGATAGTATATTTGTTGTTGTTGATAGGTTTTCTAAGATGGCTCATTTCATACTTTGTCATAAGAGCGATGATGCTACTCATGTTGCCGATTTATTTTTTAGGGAGATCGTGCGCCTACATGGAGTACCGAGGACAATTGTTTCAGATCGTGATGCAAAATTTTTAAGCCACTTTTGGAGGACGCTTTGGGGTAAGCTCGGGACAAAGCTGCTATTTTCAACTACATGTCATCCCCAAACAGACGGACAAACCGAGGTCGTCAACCGCACACTTGGTACCATGCTATGGGCGATACTCAAAAAGAACCTGAAGATGTGGGAGGAATGCCTACCACATATTGAGTTTGCCTACAATCGAGTTGTGCATTCTACTACCATGTTCTGCCCATTCGAGGTTGTCTATGGCTTTAAGCCTGCTGCTCCAATTGATTTACTACCTTTACCACCAACAGAAAGAGGTAATCTTGATGCGGAGAAGCGTGCTGAGATGATTTGTAAGATACATCAGATGACCAAAACAAATATTGAGGAGATGCAAATACAATATAAGAAGCATGCAGACAAAGGCAGAAAGAAAGTTATTTTTGAAGAAGAAGATTTGGTTTGGTTGCATTTGAAGAAGGCAGAAAGAAAGCATACATTCAATGTGGCTGATCTATCACCATACTTGGGCGATGAAGATGAACTGGAGTCGAGGTCGACTCCTCTTCAAGACGGGGAGTATGATGAGGACATCGTTGGTTCACCCGTGCAAGATTCAATTACCATAGAAGGCCCAATGACACGAGCTCGTGCAAGACGCTTAGGACGGCAGGTGAATTCTTTTCTTGGGCAATTTAATTACTTAATTACAGAACAAATGATATTGCCTAATTATTATTGTTTACTTGTCACTACATGCAAGGAAACACATGGAGGAATTACTTATATGGAAGTTACATGAATTACTCACATGGAAGTGTATGAGTGAAGGAAGATTTATTCAAGAATCAAATCTTCATCAAATATTTATTGAAGAGCAAATCAAGGAAGAAGATTTATTCAAGAGCAAATCAAGGAAGATTTATTCAAGATCAAATCTTCCTCAAATATATATTCAAATCTTCATGAAGGGATTTATTTTTCCAAATTTCGTAGCTAACAAGAGGAGGATATTTATATATTTATTTTTCCTATTTTAGTGAAACAAAATATGGAAAAACGTGCTATATTTTGTCTATATATTTGGTGAGACATGCACTATTGAAAAGGGACTTTGATTTTTGCTTTAGCCACCACTTTTGTAATGCTTTTGCTACAAACTTGAAGTCCAATTTCTTGAGTAATCCTTCCGCTGTTGCTCTTTCAATTCTCTTGAATTGTTCATGCCGTTCTTCGTGAACAGGCCAGTCGTGTTTGACACAGTTGATAACCAACTGAGGAGTGATTTAGCGATTGCGAGGTTGCTGGTCGCGTTCCTAGATCATGGTTAGCCTCCCCTTCGTCAAAGTCGAAACTCCCCCGCTTTAAGGATTTCTCCTACGACGGAAGATCGGGATCAACTTGCTTGCACGCATCTTAAGTCGAGGCGTGTGCATATCAACAAGCACCTCATATTATCCCCTGACCGTAATGCCACCATCTGGTTCACAAACCAGCATTACCTAGCTCAACACGGGAACTTAATCTAGCGCTCTTTATAGAGGGCATCTTTGATCCAGTCGTGGGCAAAGTGGGACTAAAATCTCCTCCATTAGTCAAAACATATGGTTTGAATAGTCTTTACGGGTCAAGCATTAGGCATGGTAACAGACCGTACTAGGGGCATCGTACCCAGCTCGGACCAACCCAACATGGTATGCGGCACACCTCTATGCACAGAATTAAGTTTTAAAATGCTCACATTAGAATTAACTTTAACAACAAAAGGTAGACGCTTACCAGTACTCCATAACAACTTAACTTTTTTTACATAATATATATAAATAGTATGTAGTGTCCTGCAGTGCCAGGCCACCAAGCTGCAAGCAAGACACTTTCAAATCAGCGGGTCATGCTAGGCACAACCCACTATAATGTCGGGCTAGGCATGACCGACTACAATGGGCAGCACGGCCAGATAAGCAACCTAACGCGAGCGTGCACCATCGTAAGGCTAAAGCTGCTGAGCAACAATTCGTCATCCCACCATCCAACATCATAACAGCTTGGTTCACATTCATTTAGTTTCCAAACTCGATTATGATAGATAATGGCTTTATCTTGAAGCATAAGATAGATAAACAGATAGATAACCAGAATAAGATAGAAAACTAAGTTGGTTCTTGTATTAAAATAAATTTTTTAAAGAGATATTAGTAAAGTTTAATATTTTCTAACGGTCCTACCCAAACCAAAATAATATTATCTAAACTTAGAATCACAAGGATTGTATATTTATAAACTTATATTGTAAAGATAAAAACTCTTGGAAGTGATATTTATAATGTCGGGCGAATTGATGATAGGGATTATAGTGAATTGATGCTGTAGATTTATGCTTAAAATATTTTGTAGTTTATATTATAAATTTTTTATCTCTATGATTCTTAAAAAAACTTATATTATTTTTTAGAACTTGATGAGTATTCAGCAAACAACCTTCCATATAGAACTCAATTGCTCTAACCATAGGAAAAAAATTTATATTATTAATTTTTTAATAATATACTTATTTTATTTGTATTTTAATTTAATTAATATTTTTTACAATTATATTTATGGTTCTTGTTGGACAAACTAAAGCTTATAGGAAAAAGTACAAGTAGAATTATTTTGATTTTAATTTAATTTAATTTTAGTTGGACTTGGTACATAAAGTGTACTCTCATTTAATTAGAGTAATTAAGCTCTATAGAGAAGATTGTGAGTTTAATACTCATTAAGTAAAAGAAAAAAAATTTAGTTGGATTTGGTCTACTAGTTTTTTATTCTATTTGTCCATGGTTCTATTTATCTTGTATTTTAGATTTCATCTTATTTTCATCTACTTTTAGATCTTCAAATTTATCTCCATATCTGCCTACCCAGTACGTGGCAACCTTTGTATAAGTCCGGGTGGCCCATACAAGTATTTAATTATTAGTGCTATATATTATTTCCATAATTCAACACAATAACAACCAGATCCAACAATGGTCGGCACACCATAACATTTTGACAAGTTCAACTAACATAGTCCTGATATTATTATCTATTTTGTTTTTTTCTCATTTTATCTTAAAGATTGTCTGTTTGATGAGCATGAATCGGTTCAAATTTAGATGACAAAATCCTTCATTCCACCCAAAAAAAAAAAATATCTGACCAACTTGAGGAAACTTGATGAGAATGTAACATGTGGTTTTCGAGATAACTTGGGTTGGTAGGCTAAGATATCCTAAAGATCATGTTTTCAATTGAAGATCTGAAAATAACACTTGGAATTACAAGTCTTGAGAATTTCAAGAGCAAAAAAGAAGCAATTGCAGCTAATTTATAAAGCTAAATTCATCTTGATGGATTTGTGTTATGGTATGCAACTTATCAGGAGGATGAAAAATTATTTACCTTCATGGCGGTGCTTGAGAATATCGAGCAAAACCCCACATTGAGGGAAGTGGCAGACCTCTTGGTCGGCTAGAAACTCAATCATTACTAAAGTTGTAAACTCTTCTTCACCAAGATTATTAACAATGGGATGATTTGTTATCTATTAGTTACTCAGTATTACATTTCAAAGTTCCTTATTTTGAGTGGCAACACTTGTGGTGAAATAAGTTAGTGAAGTCTTATTTGTTAGCCCGAGATGTGTAGGGAGTAAATTTTCTTTGTTAACAAGATTGTGTTGGGAGGTTACCAGCTTATTATATTATCCAACCTTTTTCCCTTTTGTTGGAATGATAGATATGATAAGATAGATAATGTATTATCATCGATCCTTATATGAGTTATTTGGTGAGCGTAGAAAGGAGTTACTATATAATGGATTTGAAAGCCACACCTCATGGATTGTCCCACATCTTTAGTTATTCTAATCATTTTAAGGAAGGCGTGCCTTAGTGCTTGGTATTAATACAGACCGTTAGGCTCATGTTGCATGTATATATATGTTGGAAGATGAAGTAGAATATGTACATTTCAACATATAGAGGTGCATATTCTTGTATTAACCATTGGTTTAGCTCAACGGGTCATAATGCATGCAAAGCAAGGTCTCCTTCTCTACACCAGCTTCATCCTTCACCCTCACATTACTTTGCTCTACCTTATTTGTTTAATCAAATACTAATGAAAGTACTAAATTCCACATTTTGTTTTGCTATGCTCTACCCAGCCATTTCACATAAATATGGTTGGAAATATTCAAAACATTATGGGGGAATTTCCTGATTTATTTTTGGATTTTTTTAATGGGATGTGGAGATTTAGTCCCACATGAAGAGATTCTTAAAAAAATCATGTTTTAGATAATACTTAGTATTATCTAGATAAACTAGGAAGGACTACGAGTTTCACTTGGCCCTCTTTTTGAAAGAGGAGCCAGGCTGCATTATCTGCCTATGGAAATTGTTAATATGACTTGTCTCTTTCAAGGTTACTTCATCTGCATCATCTGCCTATGGAAATTAATTAATTATATCTATTGGTGTTTAAATGGACAATTAATTACCTGCAAGAAGACATGATGCATTGCTCATCTCTAGGCAGATACTTGAATATCTCCTGCCAAACTCCACACTTAAATAATTGACAATTAGAGGTAAAGTCATTATCAATTTCGTTGTGTAATGTTGTTTGAGATAATATTCATCGATATATGTTACATGTTTTGAAGATTGTGTATATATATATGATGTGTACATGTTAAAGTCGTTTGCCAATCTAAAATGCGTAGACATACTAATTTGTTGGCTAAGAATTATCTTTAAAAATAATTCTAATTCTCATTTGATCATTAACTTGCTTCCATATATTTATCTTCTATGGTTGGATCTTTTGGGACTTCAATGAGATATTTGGGCACACTCAGCTCATAGTCCTATAAAGTTTCGCGATGTATCCATGTCATTCACACCGCTACTATTGAGGAGTTACACAACCACTTGGTATTCCCTGATTCGGCTCCACTGCATACTCCTCTCTTTTCATCCTCAATCATATGGCTTGAGCGAGTGATGGCTAATGCAACAAAACAACAGTAGAACATCAGATCACACCAGCATTACATTCTGAATGGTAGAGTTCTAGATCCCAAATTTCAAAACGTAAACAGTAAAAGCACTAGTAGCTGAATGGTAGTGCTGAACTAAAAGTTGCTCAGTTTCAGATGAGAATAATAAATAAATAAATAAATGAGAATAATTAGAGCAGGAGACTCAACATCACTTTTACCGACCTTGTGCATGCAGGGAGGATAAAGAAGATGAAAAGCACTTTATTTCAAGAATGTACCTTGGTGTTGCAAGAATGTAGTCTATTTCTAAGGAGAATACAAATTCAATATTCTGATAGTAAGTTCTTTTCAGCTGATTAAAATGGTAAGCATTGATAATAGACATAGTGGATTCATAATTTATAAATCACCAAACTCCTCCGTCGAATGATAATATTGCATGCAGGAGGAATTGTCCTTGTAATGTAAGATGCAGCAACTAAAGATTAAAGAGGAAGTGATGTGTAGGAAAGGCCTCCTTACCATTGAGGTATTTCTAGACAACAAATGATCAGATGCAAGCACAAGAGGCTTGCGAGGGGGCAGTGCAAGGACTAATTTTTTGAAGCTCATGAGTATACTATAAGTGGAATCTATAATCTATAACCATCCACGACCTTTGATTTTAGATAAAAGTATGGATCACATTTCCTTTTTTTCTCACTCTCTCCTCTTTCCAAAAATAAATAAATAAAATCAAAAGCCACTAATAGAATTTTAAATCAAAAAACAAACATAATTTATTGCTATAGAAACTACTCATGTCTAATGTCCATATCCTTCATTTATTTTTATTTTTTAAAATCTTTCACCCTAAAAAAGGAACCTTGCTCAAATAAGTGTGTTCAGTTCCTAGTGTTACTTGAGCTTCAGTAACTACTTTGTTAATTAGCGACCTTCTCATAATTTAATCTTACTATTTAATCCTCTAACTCGAATGCTAATGCATTGTCGTCAATTACTCACATTGTCTTGGATTCTATTGCCTGCAACAATGCTAAGTGAGATGAGCAATAACAAAAATGAGATCTCCCTTTCGTCGTCAGCTCTCTGTCGTTTCACCGAGAACGACACGTTGACGGATATTTTAGAATGCGAGAATGGGATCTTCAATAGCACCACGGACGACGACCCTCAGTCCGAGGAGGCTGGAGAAGCGTAAAGTTATCGGGAGACGAATATGACAGTGGAGCAGAACAGGGGCAATAGGACACAAAAAAATAAGGATCGTCATCATCACAAGAGCACTGGAGCATTGCATGACTACCCTCCACGACTTAGTATTCTCTCTGGTGAATCCAGGCTTCAGCTGGCAAGCCATAGGGAGGACGGGCGGCTTCTGGTATATCCTGTTAAGGCACCGGTAACCGTTGAGGCCCATGAACAAAGAAAAGATGGCACACTCAAACTTCGTCTCGTCAACGGTGAGTGCTCGACACGCCATCCCGACTGCAAGAAAAATTAATATCAATAAGTAGAAGCAGTTTCTTCTCTGTGAAACTTAATTAACTCATAGCTATTAATTCTTTAAGTTTCAATATTTTGATAATCATTCCATGGTGACAAATGTAACCAGTATTAGACAACGGAATATGTGGTCTTTACTACGTAAAAATTGAAGAAAAACACTACTTTCAACTTATTCAGAAAAGAATTAAGTGCTTGTAAGCATATATTTAATATTTTTAACATAATTAATAAGCATGACTCCTTAATTAGCTATAATTATTAGATTTTCTAATAAATCATGTGAGTCAAGGATTCGAATAAAGTTAAGAAAATATTTGAAAAGTTAAAAAAGATCAGAATTTCTATCTAAAAACACTTACCGTTTGGCTTTCCATCTCAATAAATAGTTTAATTCTACATCTCTATCTTACTGAATTGAGTTTATGTTGGTATTTTTCACGCTGCAATATGGACAGTTGTCGTGGCTATAGTATTTGATGCTCAAGTGAAGTCATTAAGTGTTCGACACATTTTAACAATGGATACCGAAAATTTGGGGACTCCATTCCCCGAGACCATACCTATTTTAGCGTGTCTCTTTGTGATAGATTTGTCAAGACATACACGTATCCATATTTTTTTACCACGATGCACATATCGAGTTATTGCTCTTCACCGGTTTCTATTTGTCTTGTTAATATTGGAGTACGTTAGGGAGATTGACAAGAGTATATATCGAAATAAATAGGATGTCCTTAGACATGTATTGTTATATTAACGTATAAATTATTAGAATTATTTATTAACTTATCTTTTTTAGAACTTTCGTATTGTTGATTAAGTAAAGTATTTTTTGTATAAATAAGTATAATTATTCATTGAATATTAAGATATTCTAAAATCTTTTATTTCCAACATGAATGAAGTTTATTGTATTTTCTATATATTATTTTTGACTATTTTACACCTCATTACCAATTGCCTTTAGTAGAAATTATTCTTTTAATATCAAATATATTTTAAAAATACTATAATATGATTAATAATTCATAAAAAAACTTATCGTACTAGTTTTTAAAAGCTCATGAGCATACTACAAGTGGAATCTATAATCTACAACCATCCACGACCTTTGATTTTATATAAAAGTATGGATGACATTTCCTTTTTTTTCTCACTCTCTCCTCTTTCCAAAAATAAATAAATAAAATCAAAAGCCGCTAATAGAATTTTAAATCTAACAACAAACCTAATTTATTGCTATAGAAACCACTCATGTCTAAATGTCCATATCCTTCATTTATTTTTATTTTTTAAAATCTCGACCCTGAAAAAAGAACCTTGCTCAAATAAGGGTGTTCAGTTCCTAGTGTTACATGATCTTCAGTAACTACTTTGTTAATTAGCGACCTTCTCATATTTTACTCTTACTATTTAATCCTCTACCTCGAACGCTAATGCATTGTCGTCGATTACTCACATAGTCTTGGATTCTATTGCCTGCAACAACGCTAAGTGAGATGAGCAATAACGAAAATGAGATCTCCCTTTCATCGTCAGCTCTCCGTCGTTTCACCGAGAACGACACGTTGACAGAGATTTTAGGATGCGAGAATGGGGTCTTCATTAGCACCACGGACAACGACCCTCAGTCCGAGGAGGCTGGAGAAGCGCAAAATTATCGGGAGACGAATACGACGGTGGAGCAGAACAGGGGCAATAGGACACAAAAGAATAAGGATCGTCATCATCACAAGAGCACTGGAGCATTGCATGACTACCCTCCACGGCTTAGTATTCTCTCTGGTGAATCCAGGCTTCAGCTAGCAAGCCATAGGGAGGACGGGCGGCTTCTGATATATCCTGTTAAGGCACCGGTAACCGTTGAGGCACGTGAACAAAGAAAAGATGGCACACTCAAACTTCGTATCGTCAACGACGAGTGCTCGACACGCAATCCCGACTGCAAGAAAAATTAATATCAATAAGTAGAAGCAGCTTCTTCTCTGTGAAACTTAATTAACTCATAGTTATTAATTCCTTAAGTTTCAATATTTCGATAACCATTCCATGGTGACAAATGTAACCAGTATTAGACAACGCAATATGTGGTCTTTACTACGTAAAATTGAAGAAAAACACTACTTTCAACTTATTCGGAAAAGAATTAAGTGCTTGTAAGAATATATTTAATATTTTAAACATAATTAATAAGCATGACTGCTTAATTAGCTATAATTATTAGATTTTCTAATAAATCGTGTGAGTCAAGGATTCGAATAAAGTTAAGAAAATATTTAAAAAGTTAAAAAAGATCAGAATTTCTATCTAAAAACACTTACCGTTTGGCTTTCCATCTCAATAAATAGTTTAATTCTACATCTCTATCTTACTGAATTGAGTTTATGTTGGTATTTTTCACGCTGCAATATGGACAGTTGTCGTGGCTATAGTATTTGATGCTCAAGTGAAGTCATTAAGTGTTCGACACATTTTAACAATGGATACCGAAAATTTGGGGACTCCATTCCCCGAGACCATACCTATTTTAGCGTGTCTCTTTGTGATAGATTTGTCAAGACATACACGTATCCATATTTTTTTACCACGATGCACATATCGAGTTATTGCTCTTCACCGGTTTCTATTTGTCTTGTTAATATTGGAGTACGTTAGGGAGATTGACAAGAGTATATATCGAAATAAATAGGATGTCCTTAGACATGTATTGTTATATTAACGTATAAATTATTAGAATTATTTATTAACTTATCTTTTTTAGAACTTTCGTATTGTTGATTAAGTAAAGTATTTTTTGTATAAATAAGTATAATTATTCATTGAATATTAAGATATTCTAAAATCTTTTATTTCCAACATGAATGAAGTTTATTGTATTTTCTATATATTATTTTTGACTATTTTACACCTCATTACCAATTGCCTTTAGTAGAAATTATTCTTTTAATATCAAATATATTTTAAAAATACTATAATATGATTAATAATTCATAAAAAAACTTATCGTACTAGTTTTTAAAAGCTCATGAGCATACTACAAGTGGAATCTATAATCTACAACCATCCACGACCTTTGATTTTATATAAAAGTATGGATGACATTTCCTTTTTTTTCTCACTCTCTCCTCTTTCCAAAAATAAATAAATAAAATCAAAAGCCGCTAATAGAATTTTAAATCTAACAACAAACCTAATTTATTGCTATAGAAACCACTCATGTCTAAATGTCCATATCCTTCATTTATTTTTATTTTTTAAAATCTCGACCCTGAAAAAAGAACCTTGCTCAAATAAGGGTGTTCAGTTCCTAGTGTTACATGATCTTCAGTAACTACTTTGTTAATTAGCGACCTTCTCATATTTTACTCTTACTATTTAATCCTCTACCTCGAACGCTAATGCATTGTCGTCGATTACTCACATAGTCTTGGATTCTATTGCCTGCAACAACGCTAAGTGAGATGAGCAATAACGAAAATGAGATCTCCCTTTCATCGTCAGCTCTCCGTCGTTTCACCGAGAACGACACGTTGACAGAGATTTTAGGATGCGAGAATGGGGTCTTCATTAGCACCACGGACAACGACCCTCAGTCCGAGGAGGCTGGAGAAGCGCAAAATTATCGGGAGACGAATACGACGGTGGAGCAGAACAGGGGCAATAGGACACAAAAGAATAAGGATCGTCATCATCACAAGAGCACTGGAGCATTGCATGACTACCCTCCACGGCTTAGTATTCTCTCTGGTGAATCCAGGCTTCAGCTAGCAAGCCATAGGGAGGACGGGCGGCTTCTGATATATCCTGTTAAGGCACCGGTAACCGTTGAGGCACGTGAACAAAGAAAAGATGGCACACTCAAACTTCGTATCGTCAACGACGAGTGCTCGACACGCAATCCCGACTGCAAGAAAAATTAATATCAATAAGTAGAAGCAGCTTCTTCTCTGTGAAACTTAATTAACTCATAGTTATTAATTCCTTAAGTTTCAATATTTCGATAACCATTCCATGGTGACAAATGTAACCAGTATTAGACAACGCAATATGTGGTCTTTACTACGTAAAATTGAAGAAAAACACTACTTTCAACTTATTCGGAAAAGAATTAAGTGCTTGTAAGAATATATTTAATATTTTAAACATAATTAATAAGCATGACTGCTTAATTAGCTATAATTATTAGATTTTCTAATAAATCGTGTGAGTCAAGGATTCGAATAAAGTTAAGAAAATATTTAAAAAGTTAAAAAAGATCAGAATTTCTATCTAAAAACACTTACCGTTTGGCTTTCCATCTCAATAAATAGTTTAATTCTACATCTCTATCTTACTGAATTGAGTTTATGTTGGTATTTTTCACGCTGCAATATGGACAGTTGTCGTGGCTATAGTATTTGATGCTCAAGTGAAGTCATTAAGTGTTCGACACATTTTAACAATGGATACCGAAAATTTGGGGACTCCATTCCCCGAGACCATACCTATTTTAGCGTGTCTCTTTGTGATAGATTTGTCAAGACATACACGTATCCATATTTTTTTACCACGATGCACATATCGAGTTATTGCTCTTCACTGGTTTCTATTTGTCTTGTTAATATTGGAGTACGTGAGGGAGATTGACAAGAGTATATATCGAAATAAATAGGATGTCCTTAGACATGTAATGTTATATTAACGTATAAATTATTAGAATTATTTATTAACATATCTTTTTTAGAACTTTCGTATTGTTGATTAAGTAAAGTATTTTTTGTATAAATAAGTATAATTATTCATTGAATATTAAGATATTCTAAAATCTTTTATTTCCAACATGAATGAAGTTTATTGTATTTTCTATATATTATTTTTCAATATTTTACACCTCATTATCAATTGCCTTTAGTAGAAATTATTCTTTTAATATCAAATATATTTTAAAAATACTATAATATGATTAATAATTCATACAAAAACTTATCGTACTAGTTTTTCGAAGCTCGTGAGCATACTACAAGTAGAATCTATAATCTACAACCATCCACGACCTTTGATTTTAGATAAAAGTACGGATGACATTTCCTTTTTTTTCTCACTCTCTCCTCTTTCCAAAAATAAATAAATAAAATCAAAAGTCGCTAATAGAATTTTAAATCTAACAACAAACCTAATTTATTGCTATAGAAACTACTCATGTCTAAATGTCCATATCCTTCATTTATTTTTATTTTTTAAAATCTCGACCCTGAAAAAAGAACCTTGCTCAAATAAGGGTGTTCAGTTCCTAGTGTTACATGATCTTCAGTAACTACTTTGTTAATTAGCGACCTTCTCATATTTTACTCTTACTATTTAATCCTCTACCTCGAACGCTAATGCATTGTCGTCGATTACTCACATAGTCTTGGATTCTATTGCCTGCAACAACGCTAAGTGAGATGAGCAATAACGAAAATGAGATCTCCCTTTCATCGTCAGCTCTCCGTCGTTTCACCGAGAACGACACGTTGACGGAGATTTTCGGATGCGAGAATAGGGTCTTCATTAGCACCACGGACAACGACCCTCAGTCCGAGGAGGCTGGAGAAGCGCAAAATTATCGGGAGACGAATACGACGGTGGAGCAGAACAGGGGCAATAGGACACAAAAGAATAAGGATCGTCATCATCGCAAGAGCACTGGAGCATTGCATGACTACCCTCCACGGCTTAGTATTCTCTCTGGTGAATCCAGGCTTCAACTAGCAAGCCATAGGGAGGACGGGCGGCTTCTGGTATATCCTGTTAAGGCACCGGTAACCGTTGAGGCCCATGAACAAAGAAAAGATGGCACACTCAAACTTCGTCTCGTCAACGGCGAGTGCTCGACACGCAATCCCGACTGCAAGAAAAATTAATATCAATAAGTAGAAGCAGCTTCTTCTCTGTGAAACTCAATTAACTCATAGCTATTAATTCCTTAAGTTTCAATATTTCGATAACCATTCCATGGTGACAAATGTAACCAGTATTAGACAACGCAATATGTGGTCTTTACTACGTAAAATTGAAGAAAAACACTACTTTCAACTTATTCGGAAAAGAATTAAGTGCTTGTAAGAATATATTTAATATTTTAAACATAATTAATAAGCATGACTGCTTAATTAGCAATAATTATTAGATTTTCTAATAAATCGTGTGAGTCAAGGATTCGAATAAAGTTAAGAAAATATTTAAAAAGTTAAAAAAGATCAGAATTTCTATCTAAAAACACTTACCGTTTCGCTTTCCATCTCAATAAATAGTTTAATTCTACGTCTCTATCTTACTGAATTGAGTTTATGTTGGTATTTTTCACGCTGCAATATGGACAGTTGTCGTGGCTATAGTATTTGATGCTCAAGTGAAGTCATTAAGTGTTCGACACATTTTAACAATGGATACCGAAAATTTGGGGACTCCATTCCCCGAGACCATACCTATTTTAGCGTGTCTCTTTGTGATAGATTTGTCAAGACATACACGTATCCATATTTTTTTACCACGATGCACATATCGAGTTATTGCTCTTCACTGGTTTCTATTTGTCTTGTTAATATTGGAGTACGTTAGGGAGATTGACAAGAGTATATATCGAAATAAATAGGATGTCCTTAGACATGTAATGTTATATTAACGTATAAATTATTAGAATTATTTATTAAGTTATCTTTTTTAGAACTTTCGTATTGTTGATTAAGTAAAGTATTTTTTGTATAAATAAGTATAATTATTCATTGAATATTAAGATATTCTAAAATCTTTTATTTCCAACATGAATGAAGTTTATTGTATTTTCTATATATTATTTTTGAATATTTTACACCTCATTATCAATTGCCTTTAGTAGAAATTATTCTTTTAATATCAAATCTATTTTAAAAATACTATAATATGATTAATAATTCATACAAAAACTTATCGTACTAGTTTTTCGAAGCTCATGAGCATACTACAAGTGGAATCTATAATCTACAACCATCCACGACCTTTGATTTTAGATAAAAGTATGGATGACATTTCCTTTTTTTTCTCACTCTCTCCTCTTTCCAAAAATAAATAAATAAAATCAAAAGCCGCTAATAGAATTTTAAATCTAACAACAAACCTAATTTATTGCTATAGAAACTACTCATGTCTAAATGTCCATTTCCTTCATTTATTTTTATTTTTTAAAATCTCGACCCTGAAAAAAGAACATTGCTCAAATAAGGGTGTTCAGTTCCTAGTGTTACATGATCTTCAGTAACTACTTTGTTAATTAGCGACCTTCTCATATTTTACTCTTACTATTTAATCCTCTACCTCGAACGCTAATGCATTGTCGTCGATTACTCACATAGTCTTGGATTCTATTGCCTGCAACAACGCTAAGTGAGATGAGCAATAACGAAAATGAGATCTCCCTTTCATCGTCAGCTCTCCGTCGTTTCACTGAGAACGACACGTTGACGGAGATTTTAGGATGCGAGAATCGGGTCTTCATTAGCACCACGGACAACGACCCTCAGTCCGAGGAGGCTGGAGAAGCGCAAAATTATCGGGAGATGAATACGACGGTGGAGCAGAACAGGGGCAATAGGACACAAAAGAATAAGGATCGTCATCATCACAAGAGCACTGGAGCATTGCATGACTACCCTCCACGGCTTAGTATTCTCTCTGGTGAATCCAGGCTTCAGCTAGCAAGCCATAGGGAGGACGGGCGGCTTCTGATATATCCTGTTAAGGCACCGGTAACCGTTGAGGCCCATGAACAAAGAAAAGATGGCACACTCAAACTTCATCTCGTCAACGGCGAGTGCTCCACACGCAATCCCGACTGCAAGAAAAATTAATATCAATAAGTAGAAGCAGCTTCTTCTCTGTGAAACTTAATTAACTCATAGCTATTAATTCCTTAAGTTTCAATATTTCGATAACCATTCCATGGTGACAAATGTAACCAGTATTAGACAACGCAATATGTGGTCTTTACTACGTAAAATTGAAGAAAAACACTACTTTCAACTTATTCGGAAAAGAATTAAGTGCTTGTAAGAATATATTTAATATTTTAAACATAATTAATAAGCATGACTGCTTAATTAGCTATAATTATTAGATTTTCTAATAAATCGTGTGAGTCAAGGATTCGAATAAAGTTAAGAAAATATTTAAAAAGTTAAAAAAGATCAGAATTTCTATCTAAAAACACTTACCGTTTCGCTTTCCATCTCAATAAATAGTTTAATTCTACGTCTCTATCTTACTGAATTGAGTTTATGTTGGTATTTTTCACGCTGCAATATGGACAGTTGTCGTGGCTATAGTATTTGATGCTCAAGTGAAGTCATTAAGTGTTCGACACATTTTAACAATGGATACCGAAAATTTGGGGACTCCATTCCCCGAGACCATACCTATTTTAGCGTGTCTCTTTGTGATAGATTTGTCAAGACATACACGTATCCATATTTTTTTACCACGATGCACATATCGAGTTATTGCTCTTCACTGGTTTCTATTTGTCTTGTTAATATTGGAGTACGTTAGGGAGATTGACAAGAGTATATATCGAAATAAATAGGATGTCCTTAGACATGTAATGTTATATTAACGTATAAATTATTAGAATTATTTATTAAGTTATCTTTTTTAGAACTTTCGTATTGTTGATTAAGTAAAGTATTTTTTGTATAAATAAGTATAATTATTCATTGAATATTAAGATATTCTAAAATCTTTTATTTCCAACATGAATGAAGTTTATTGTATTTTCTATATATTATTTTTGAATATTTTACACCTCATTATCAATTGCCTTTAGTAGAAATTATTCTTTTAATATCAAATCTATTTTAAAAATACTATAATATGATTAATAATTCATACAAAAACTTATCGTACTAGTTTTTCGAAGCTCATGAGCATACTACAAGTGGAATCTATAATCTACAACCATCCACGACCTTTGATTTTAGATAAAAGTATGGATGACATTTCCTTTTTTTTCTCACTCTCTCCTCTTTCCAAAATTAAATAAATAAAATCAAAAGCCCCTAATCGAATTTTAAATCTAACAACAAACCTAATTTATAGCTATAGAAACTACTCATTTCTAAATGTCCATATCCTTCATTTATTTTTATTTTTTTAAATCCCGACCCTAAAAAAAGAACCTTGCTCAAATAAGGGTGTTCAGTTCCTAGTGTTACTTGATCTTCAGTAACTAGTTTGTTAATTAGTGACCTTCTCATAATTTACTCTTACTATTTAATCATCTAGCTCGAACGCTAATGCATTGTCGTCGATTACTCACATAGTATTGGATTCTATTGTCTGCAACAACGTTAAGTGACATGAGCAATAACGAAAATGAGATCTCCCTTTCTTCGTCAGCTCTCCGTCGTTTCACCGAGAACGACACGTTGACGGAGATTTTAAGATGAGAGAATGGGGTCTTCATTAGCACCACGGACGACGACCCTCAGTCTGAGGACGCTGGAGAAGAGCAAAATTATCGGGAGACGAATATGACGGTGGAGCAGAACAGGGTAAACACAACAATAATCCAAACAATCTAGAAAGGCTAGTTTTATCAATTAACTCACGCACGGAACATCGTATACGATTACCATTGAAGTGAAATACACATTAAGTTTGAAAAAAGTGAAATTAGGATTAGACATTGAAGATGACATGGTGGAATGTTCATAAAAGTGTTTGCCGAATTCAGCACAGAGCTCGAATCAACCCACGATGATAAGCAATTTATCAATATAATATTAAAATACTTTGGGATGAAAACAATAATCGCCATTGCTGGAGATCAAACCCTGGTGACCTACGTGACAAGCAGGAATACTCACAACTATACTACAACGACAACGATACAAAGTAGCCAACTTTTGCCACCGTGGAGTCCTCACCGTATGGCTCGCAATTAGTAGGGGAACTTCCTTTCTGCCTCTTATTTACATGCTCTTAGTTGATATTAGTTTAATCACATAAATTCTAAACTGTGGACAATATGCACGCTCTTTTTATTTGAGCAATCTGGCTTTCTCCGATACGTCATTCGAAATTATCAAACCTACTTCATACACTCTTTACGGTATAAAAAAAAAATTATAGATGGATCATGCATGATGTTGGGGAGGTTTCTCAAGATAATTTATTTTCTATTATATCTAAACTCAGCGTTAATTCAAACAATGCAGAAAGGCTAGTTTTATCAATCAACTCACGCAAGAAACATATCGCATACGATTACCATTGAAGTAAAATACACATTAAGCGTGAAAAAAGTACGATTACCATTGAAGTAAAATACACATTAAGCGTGAAAAAAGTAAAATTAAGATTACACAATGAAGAAGTAAAAGCAGCGGACTTTTTCTGCTGTGGGGTCCACACCATATGGCTCGTTATTAGTAGTGGAACTTCCTTTCTGCCTCTTATTTACATGCTCTTAGTTTTTTTAGAACTTAATGAGTCTTGAACCGAAGACCTCATGATCCTCCCGTATAGAGTCCAATTACTCTAACCAAAGTAGTATACACTTTATGTACTATTTACATGCTCTTAGTTGATATTAGTTTAATCACATAAATTCTAAACTGTGGACAATATGCATGCTTATTTTGTATGAGTAATCCGGCTTTCTCCGATACATCATTCAAAATTATCAAACCTACTTCATACACTCTTTGCGGTATAAAAAAAAAATTATGGATGGATCATGCATGATGTCGGGGAGGTTTCTCAAGATAATTTATTTTCTATTATATCTAAATGTTAATCCAAATAATGCAGAAAGGCTAGTTTTATCAATCAACTCACGCACGAAACATATCGCATACGATTACCATTGAAGTGAAATACACATTAAGCGTGAAAAAAGAGAAATTAGGATCAGATATTGAAGATGACAAAGCGGAATGTTCAAAAAAGTATTGAAGATGACGAATCAAACCCGAGTCAACTACAGGACAAGTAGGAATACTCACAACTATACTACAACGACAACAATGCAAAGTGGCCGACTTTCTCCACCATGGGTTCCATAACATATGGTTCGCTATTAATAATGGAACATCCTTTTGCCTCCTATTTGTATGCTCTTAGTTGATATTAGTTTAATCAGATAAATTCTAAACTATGGACAAAATGCACGCTCATTTTGTTTGAGCAATCCGACTTTCTCCGATACATCATTCGAAATTATCAAACCTACTTCATAAACTATTTGCGATACAAAAAAAAAATTATAGATGGATCATGCATGATGTCAAGGAGGTTTCTCAAGATAATTTATTTTCTATTATATCTAAACACAACATTAATCCAAACAATGCAGAAAGGCTAGTTTTATCAATCAATTCACGCACGAAACATATCGCATATGATTACCATTGAAGTAAAATACACATTAAGCGTGAAAAAAGTGAAATTAGGATCAGACATTGAAGATGACACAGTAGAATGTTCAAAAAAGTATTTACATTTTCAAAATAATTTGAGATGAAAAGCAATAATCACTATTGCCGGGGATCAAACCCGGGTCAATTGTTTGACAAGCAAGAATACTCACCACTATACTACAAAGACAATGATGCAAAGCAGCCGACTTTCTCCACCAAGGTGTCCACACCATATGGTTCGCTATTAGTAGGGGAACTACCTTTCAGCCTCCTATTTACGTGTTCTTTGTTGATTTTAGATTAATCAGATAAATTCTAAACTGTGGACAATATGCACGCTCATTTTGTTTGAGCAGTCCGGCTTTCTCCAATACATCATTCAAAATTATCAAACCTACTTCATAAACTATTTCTGGTACAAAAAAAATATTACTAGTGCCTTAACAGGATATACCAGAAGCCGCCCGTCCTCCCTATGGCTTGTCAGCTGAAGCCTGGATTCATCAGAGAGAATACTAAGCCGTGGAGGGTAGTCAGGCAATGCTCCGGTGCTCTTGTGATGATGACGATCCTTATTTTTTTGTGTCCTATTGCCCATGTTCTGCTCCACCGTTGTATTCGTCTCCCGATAATTTTGTGCTTCTCAAGCCTCCTCGGACTGAGGGTCGTCGTCCGTCGTGCTATTGAAGACCCCATTCTCGCATCCTAAAATCTTCGTCAACGTGTCGTTCTCGGTGAAACGACGAAGAGCTGACGAGGAAAGGGAGATCTCATTTTCGTTATTGCTCATCTCACTTAGCGTTGTTGCATGCAATATAATCCAAGACTATGTGAGTAATCGACGACAATGAATTAGCGTTCGAGCTAGAGGATTAAATAGTAAGAGTAAATTATCAGAAGGTCGCTAATTAACAAAGTAGTTACTGAAGATCAAGTAACATTAGGAATTGAACACGCTTATTTGAGCAAGGTTCCTTTTTTAGGGTGGAAGATTTTAAAAAATAAAAATAAATGAAGGATATGGACATTTAGACATGAGGAGTTTCTATAGTAATAAATTAGGTTTGTTGTTAGATTTAAAATTCTATTAGTGGCTTTTGATTTTATTTATTTATTTTTTGAAAGAGGATAGAGTGAGAAAAAGAGGAAATGTCATCCATACTTTTATCTATAATTAAAGGTCGTGGATGGTTATAGATTATAGATTCCACTTGTAGTATACTCATGAGCTTTGAAAAACTAGTACGATAAGTTTTTGTATGAATTATTAATCATATTATAGTATTTTTAAAATATATTTAATATTAAAATAATAATTTCTACTAAAGGCAATTGATAATGAGGTGTAAAATATTCAAAAATAATATATATAAAATACAATGAACTTCATTCATGTTGGAAATAAAAGATTTTAGAATATCTTAATATTTAATGAATAATTATACTTATTTATACAAAAAACACTTTAGTTAATCAACAATACTAAAGTTCTAAAAAAGATAAGTTAATAAATAATTCTAATAATTTATACGTTAATATAACATTACATGGCTAACGTTGTCCTATTTATTTCGATATATACTCTTGTCAATCTCCCTAACCTACTCCAATATTAACAAGACAAATAGAAACCAGTGAAGAGCAATAACTCGATATGTGCATAGTGGTAAAAAGATATGGATACGTGTATGTCTTGAAAATCTATAACAATGAGACACGCAAAAATAGGTATGGTCTCGGGGAAAGGAGGCCCCAAATATTCGGTATCCAGTGTTAAAATATGTCGAACACTTAATGACTTCACTTGAGCATCAAATACTATAGCCATGACAACTGTCCACCTAGCAGCATAAAAAATACCAATATAAACTCAATTCGGTAAGATAGAGATGTAGAATTAAACGATTTATTGAGATGGAAACACAACGGTAAGTGTCTTTACATAAAAATTTTGAACTTTTTTAACTTCTCAAATATTTTCTTAACTTTATTTGTATCTTTGACTCACATGATTTATTAGAAAATCTAATAATTATAGCTAATTAAGCAGTCAAGTTTATTAATTATGTTAAAAATATTAAATATATGCTTACAAGCACTTAATTCTTTTCCGAATAAGTTGAAAGTAGTATTTTTCTTCAATTTTTACGTACTAAAGACCATATATTACGTTGTCTAATACTGGTTACATTTGTCACCATGGAATGGTTATCGATATATTGAAACTTAAAGAATTAATAGCTATGAGTTAATTAAGTTTCACAGAGAAGAAGCTGCTTCTACTTATTGATATTATTTTTTCTTGCAGTCGGGATTGCGTGTCGAGCACTCGACGTTGACAAGACGAAGTTTGAGTGTGCCATCTTTTCTTTGTTCATGGGCCTCAACGGTTACCGGTGCCTTAACAGGATATACCAGAAGCCGCCCGTCCTCCCTATGGCTTGCCAGCTGAAGCCTGGATTCACCAGAGAGAATACTAAGCGGTGGAGGGTAGTCATGCAATGCTCCAATGCTCTTGTGATGATGACGATCCTTATTTTTTTGTATCCTATTGCCCCTGTTCTGTTCCACCATCGTATTCGACTCCCGATAATTTTGCGCTTCTCCAGCCTCCTCGGACCGAGGGTCGTCATCCATGGTGCTATTGAAGACCCCATTCTCGCATCCTAAAATCTCCATCAACGTGTCGTTCTCGGTGAAACGACGGAGAGCTGACGACGAAAGGGAGATCTCATTTTTATTATTGGACTGGGAAGGTGATTCCCTACGCGACGCCTTGGACAGTGGATCTGTAGACCACGCGGCTATCATCCATGACGTTCTGCAGACAGTCGGATGAGTAATCCGGATCCTAGGGTTATTTTTATCGGTTAGCCATGGCCGATTAGTCTTTTTTGATGGTGACCCTGTCTTCGGGCAGTGTGTAGTACTACACGAGTCGCCGTTGCCCCTACGGAGTCCGGGGAGGATGTAAGGGCACGACAGTTTCACTAGGGGAGGCATCGAGGGGACTAGCGAGACAATGGAGAGTGATCAAGGGTCACCCGTCCTCTCCGCCAACATCAGTGCAGCGGGCATAGGTAGAAACAGAGACAGAAAGGCATTGATGGGTTTACGGATGCCCTTGGCCAGGGTATTCACTAAGCATAGGTTAGCAGCCCGAGTCTTGAGACTTAAAGTCGTATTACAACATAGGGGATATTTGCTGATGACGTAGAAACTGATTATCACTTAGGTGACATCTAGTGATATGCATGTTTGTATTTGTCTACTCTATTATACTGCTTTTATGATATGAATTACACATATCAACGGAAAAAATGATGATTAACAAACCAAAGGCATCCTAGAGTACTCCTAATTTTTGATTTCCTTATTTCGATTTCGAGCCGTAATTTCGCATTACGCCGCAAGGCTGAGCACACCACGTTCAATGTGTGTGCAGGTTGTTAGATGACTGACTAGGATATTTGATGAAGATGATGTCTATCGATGGATTTTGTTTTATTTATTGATGTCGTTACTATAGAATTGTAGTAGGTATATCGGGACTGTGTTAGTAGAGTTGCATAGATGATTTGATTATATATTTTGTTGTGTTGACAATGTGTTCGGATAATTTTTATTACCAAATGCCTTGTGTGGGACTCATACGGCGGTTGCCACGTGTCGACCTGCGGACTTTTGTTGATGCTTCTTGTCTGAGCTTTTAGGCCCACATTTTAGGTTTAAAGAGGTTATAGCTCATCATAATCGAGTTTGGAAACTAAATGAATGTGAACCAAGCTATTATGATGTTGGATGGTGGGATGACGAATTGCTGCTCAGCAGCTTTAGCCTTACGATGGTGCATGCTCGCGTCAGGTTGCTTATCTGGCCGTGTTGCCCATTATAGATGGTCATGCCTAGCCCGACGTTATAGTGGGTTGTGCCTAGCATGACCCACTGATTTGAAAGTGTCGTGCTTGCAGCTTGGTGGCCTGGCACTGCAGGACACTACATACTATTTATATATATTATGTAAAAAAAGTTAAGTTGTTATGGAGTACTGGTAAGCGTCTACCTTTCGTTGTTAAAGTTAATTCTAATGTGAGCATTTTAAAACTTAATTCTGTGTATAGAGGTGTGCTGCATACCGTGTTGGGTTGGTCCGAGCTGGGTACAATGCCCCTAGTACGGTCTGTTACCATGCCTAATGCTTGACCCGTAAAGACTATTCAGACCATATGTTTTGACTAATGGAGGAGATTTTAGTCCCACTTTGCCCACGACTAGATCAAAGAAGCCCTCTATAAAGAGCGCTAGATTAAGTTCCCGTGTTGAGCTAGGTAAAGCTGGTTTGTGAACCAGATGGTGGCATTAAGGTCAGGGGATAATATGAGGTGCTTGTTGTGCTTCGTAGTTGTTTTCCAAACATATTGTTCGGGATGACTTCAAACGAAATTGGTCTCCCCAGAAACTTAACCATATAGGCGTGTTGCTTGGGATGACATCAAACAAAATTGGTCTCCCCAGAAACTTCACCATATAGATGTAACTTATCTGTTAACAAAAAAATACTAAAAGGATAAGATGGGTGGATGAGTTAAATAAGAGATACGATGATGGAGTCTGATGAATTGTTCCATCTTGATTTTTTATGGGAACTTGAAGAAACCTCCTTTTAAATCAATAATATCTTCGTAGTTGTTTTCCACGACTTGAAACATATTGTTTGGGATGTCTTCAAATGAAATTGGTCTCCCTAGAAACTTCACCATATAGGCGTGTTGAAAAAATTCACATACAGACTGCATCATGATAATAATTTCTCCCTTTAAAGCCACCGGATAAGTGCTAACGGCTACCATATAACAATCCACAGTCCACCTACAATCGTGTATTCCATCCTGATTTTTAATGCAAACTTGAAGAAATCTCCTTTTAAATCAATAATATCTCTATAGTTGTTTTCCACAACTTGAAACATGTTGTTTTGGCTGACTTCAGAAGGAATTGGTCTCCTCGGAAACTTAACCACACATGCATGTTGAAAAAGTTCACGTGTGGATTGCCTCAATTTGGAGAAAATTCACAAAAAGCATAGCTACTGAACGAATTAATTAATTGATGCATCATCAAAAAAAGGACTCTAAACCCACCTTGTCAATAAATAAAAGTGGAGCTCCCTTCCATATTCGATATTAAATTTTTGGTTGGGATAAACTGCTATGCAATGGTAGTAATGCATGAGATCAAAATTTAATAGGAGCTATAGATATTATTTTTTATCTTATATTACTTATACAAAATATAAATTAGATGAAGTATCATTTTAATTATTTTATCATTTTTAAAAAAAATATAAATTGGACAGAACTGAGCTCACAATCGTTAACACATTTAATTAATCTGTTCTATTGTCTAGTAGTTAGAAAATTAGACTTTAAATTCAAAAGCTTGAGTTTAAATCCAATAGGACTTATGTGTATTATTTGATAAAATTGGCATAGAACTTATAAGTATTAAATAACATATTTGATTAATTGGTCCAATGGTCTAGTGATTAGGACATTGGAATTTGAATCTACTAGCTTGAGTGAGTTCAAATATCAATAGGACCTATGAGTATTCTCTACTTAATAATATAATTTAATGGTATATTTAAAAATCTAAATTATATGGTAACGACCTTGGTGATTCTTTAATTAATTGGTCCTATAATCTAGTGGTTAGGACATTGGATTTTGAATCCAATAGCTAGCTAGAGTTCAAATCTCAATAGGACCTTAATTGAAATGAAGTGATATGATTTGAACAAAGAATTAGCAATGCATATTTTTGGGGTATGGAAGCAAAAAGAAATGAATGAGAGATGGAGATGGATCTACTTCTGTCAAATGTTCCTGTTATTAATAATAACCAATTCTAATACTTTACTTGTTCTTTGCTGACTATTGTTATCGATAATACATCATTATTGCTGACTATTTTGTTGATACTCATGTGTTTCCAAATGTTGATACTCACGGAACATGTTGGCTAATTCTCTTAGCTAGCTGCATTTGTTGATCTGGGTTTCCATGCTTGATCCAAGACATAAGTTCCTGGAGCCACATAAAGTGTAATTAGATAGTCATTTCGATCCTTGCCTCTAAAGAGTAGGCCATTATGACTTGGCCATAGGATCCAAGTGAGTCAGTCCTTGAACCGTCCCCTCATAAACCTCTTGCGCTTGCATCTGATCCTTTATAGTCTAGAAATACCACATTGGTAGGGAGGCCTTTCCTCCACAACACTTCTTCAATCTTTGGATGCTGCATCTTACATTGGAAGCATAATTCCTCTTATAGACAATATTATCTTTCCACGAAGGAGTTTGCTAATTTATGAATCATGAATCCACTACCTCTATCATCAAAGCTTACCATTTTAATTGGCTGAAAAGAACTCACTATTAGATTACTGAATCTGCATTCTCCTTAGAAATAGACTCCCTACCTGCAACATCAAGACGCTTTCTTGAAATAAAGTACTTCTCATCTTCTATATCCTCCCTGTGTGCACAAGCTTGGTATAAATGATATTCAGTCTTGCTACTCTAATTATCCTCAATTATTTAACTATTTTTTTCATAGACTTTGAGCGTATGATATTTGATGTCATCTCATACTACTCTAACTAGTTGAAAAATACTTGCTTCTTATTTAAGTTTTTAGCTTTACATTTTGCATTAAAATAATAACTAATGCAAAATTACCTAAGAATTTTTCAGTTTATAATAATTAGGTTTCCCAAGACATTTAGAGTTGGAAGAAGGGAGGGATAGAGCTCAAATATCAAGAGCATAGAACAAAAGTAAACAAATAAACTTCATCAAACAAAAATAAATAGCTCAAATATGTAGATGGTGGTGAGATATAATTTACATGCCTTATTCGATTAAGTACATATATTTAGGCAAAATTTCCAGCTAAAATTCTTGGTCTCTGCAAAAATCGCACTCTATCAATTGCCTCTCCATTCTCGAATGGTATCTGTTAAGGTATATATGAACGGAGATGGGCAACTCCTCATCCGACAGTGATCAAATTTGTGAACATTCATATATACCCAAAAAGTCTTAAGTGAGGGAAGGGTATGCAACTTTGTGTGGTAAGGATTGTAGACTATTGCAATTATCAAATAGGGATCTTCTAGTTATACAAGGCTCCTTAATGACTCCTAATCCTCCCCTACGAGAATTCGATTCAAAATCTTTTGATGGATGTAAGCAAATAGTTATCACTTATATCAAGTTTCCTCAAGTTATTCTATCTTCTGCTGCTGCTGCTCATGCTTGGTGCGAGGTTTTATAGTGCAACAACCATCTAGTAGAGGTGTTTGCAAATTAGAGAGGCAATGTAGTGAGTCGGTCAATTTATTCAAATTTATATCCTATGAAATATCAAGATATCATATGCAAAACGAAGTCACTCTCTGGAAACTCTATTGATCTACAAGCCTTCAGAATCAATGTGCAAATGCTTTGTGGTCTCATGAAAAATTCATCAGTCATTAAATATTTCCAGTGGCAATCCACTTCACTTGGGAACAATCTCTTTAGCAATCGATAGCTTCAAGCTCATGAAGGTCATTGGAGTTTTGTGAACTAGATCCACATTTCTTGAAAAATGCCTAGGAGTTGCTCACACTCTTCATTGTGGGTGGGTTGTTACTAAAATTTTGCTGCCTACTAATCCTGATCTTGAAGGTATGAATAGGCTGCTATCCCATATGTGCATGTCCCATTTGTAGCCCTCCTTATTCCATTAGTCATCGAGAGCAAGTATAAATTTTATTGATGTCATCACCTCTTTCAGTTTCATTTGAAGGGTATCAATATTATTCAAGAGATCATAATATTTGCCTTAGGCAGCTTTCTTGATGATCTCTTTGTTAAGTTTCTCCATATTATAGTCTTCAGGCACACAAGTAGAGTCATGCTTGAACATCGGTGAGCAGCTACAGGTGGGGACAATTAGTTAGCAAGCGCAAAATGGGCTAAGAACATATGATAGCTTAGGTTAATGGAGTAGAATAGCTGCACGCTTGTTCTGTGGAGGGAAAATCAAGTACTCCTCCATGCGTGCAAGTAAAGGTTCCTCTCTCTTGTCTTCCAAGGTCTTAATTAATTTTGCTCTTTCATCCTGATTTCTCTCACCTTTTATCCATAGATTCCAAACTAACCTATGAGGTAATTGGAGGTTGATTTCTAAACCTAACATTATTGTAAGTATGTAGTACATAAACTGAGATTGGATTTGGAAACTAACCTCTAATTACTCCATACTATATAGCTATATAGCTCTTAAAGTGTTTAACCATTCAATCACCTTTAAAATGCAGTGGATAAATTGTCTGCATACTTATTAGTCCTTTTCCTTGCTAACATAGCCCACCCTGGTATTCAATCTTTTCTCTGAAACTAAGTATTCAATCTTTTTTTTGAAACTAAGTATGCAGTTGAAATTATTGTCACGCCCCGACCCTCTATAGGGCACATGACAACAGCAGTATGAGAGGTGTCCCACTCATACCAGGCTAATAATACCATATAACTCAAACAAAAATGAAAAGTCCTACAGTTAAGTTCACTAATTAAATTTACAACTAACTTATATGTTACTTACAAAGCTGATACAGTCTGTCTAAATTATGTGAGGTATACAATTAATACATTATATTAATATCCTCCTATCGCACTCAACCCTACTACCCGTGATTCCTTGCAGTCTCCTAAGCGGTGTCTCCATATTTGTGTGCGGGGGAAAATTTGCATGCGCTAAGTCTTGCGACTTAGTGCCTACAGATAGAAACTTCATTAAACAAAAGAATGGGCTAACAATACATGTCCAGATGAGTAGCAGTCATATCAAGATCATATTACAGAATAATAACAAAGGAAAGCTTACGAATAATTAAACAAATAAATTTTAGAATTCTAAATATGTATCTAGATTTTTTTTTTCTAAGTTTCCAAGCTCAAATACTATTGCCTAGGGCTGCCTGCCTATGCTTAAGGAAAGCCTTGGACGAGGACTACAATAAGCCCGTCGGTACCAGACTAAGTCTCTATCTAGGCTCGTCGCATTGACGTTGGCGGAGAATGCGGGTGACCGCGGTTCCCTCTCCTTTCAGTCTCGCGAGCCGTTTACCGGACCGCACTCCAAGACTATCATATCGTACGTCTCCCATAGACTCTACAATACGAGACACCATGTAGCGCTATACTTCTGCTTCACAGCAGGGTCACCTGCTAACATATATACTCACGGCCTGACCTGCCGAATCCAACACGTATATAACTCTTGCTGTCCAGACTACCTCCCAAGCCTGCAGGACTCAGTTGAGGTATGTCAGCATCAACAGACACCTTAGTCCTTAGGCATAGCAGTTGAAGTGAGTTCTCTGGCTCCCAGCACTTTAGTTTCAGATGCATCCATGGGGATATTTGGACCATTGGCGAGAACCCCCTTGTTGGTACTCACTGAATGCTAAAGGATGGGTCAGGTGACACCTCCGCTATCTATCATTAGACTAACACAAATGGTACCTACTATTTGTGAGAGAAATACTGTGTTACATAGACTTATATGATTCTTAGAAATTCATATCCCTAGGAAGTTCAGGTCTGTGTCTTTAGGTGTTCTAACTAGTTTAGGTTATCATGTAGATATGTTACCTAACTAGTTTTATTTGTCACCTAGTATGTTCATATGTCATCTATGTGTTTTATATTCTTCCTAGTGTCATACACTATTAGAATTTAAGAACACAAGCACAAGGGACAACATATCATATAACATATCAATGAAATTAATTTACATTCCATAGAGTAGCAATAAAATGCACATCACGGACAGTTTAAAAATTTATTAACCGTTGCCCACTTAGGAGCTCTACTGCAGTGGCTGTAAACTAGCCAAATGCACCTGAGTCTTTTAAATTAGCAATTTAACAGATTCATGGCCCTGCCGTATTTAACCATCATTGTTGAAAACGTTTCCCTATCAATTTGTAAATATATTTAAATTTTCTAATACTCATGACATCCAGTATCTAGCCCTGCTCCCCTTTTCTTATTTCTTATTTAGTATCATGGAAATAGAAGACAATGAACAAAATAGGTGTTTCAATATTCACTGTTTAATGCCGCTCATGCATACGACCAAGAGAACGTTGAGTGCAGGATATGACAAATTTATTTATCACAGTATGAAAGAAAACTTCCAAGAAAAAAAGTGGAACAAAGTAGTTCTTAACCATTTTAATTTAATAATACAGTAACAATAACACAACTATTCTTGGAACATTTAATTACTGTACTACGTTACTAAATTTTAAAAGCATAACTTTCTATTCAACATGTCATCCAACTCGTGTAAATATTATACTAACAAACAAATAGAATTTAATATCTAAAGTCTCCAGTTTTACTACAACATATATATATTTATTAAACTAGAAAGGGTATTTATCTACTATATATATATATATAAATATGCGGAATGGATGATATAGCAATCCATGGCAATAACCAATACTCAAGTTATTACATAGTTTTGAGTATTAAATTATTATTAGATATGAGGGAGATAATTATTTCATATATCTTTTGCATTCTCAAAGTTTAATTTTTATTAACAGAGAACAATTGTAGACTTTAAATATATATATTTAATTATTATTACTATTAGTATTTTTTTTATTGGATTCTTGAATCTACCCAATATAGTATATTATTTCTAAATAGTACTTTTTAATTAAATTACTAGTAATCATTACGTACATATAAATATTTTTAATCATCTCAATATTCAAAATTAAATCATTAACAATATCCTCAAACAATTTTATTCAAGAAAGAAATTGAAGATATGAGAGAAAAATTCATTAAAAAAAATACAATGTGATACCCAAAATTTACACTAGTGACGATCTCTACCACATATCTCAAAAATTAGATTTTTGTATTACCCAAGGAATGGGCACCAACCTTAATCATTCGAATTTATTATTTCCATATGGGATTCCGAGCATTGGTACTATCAGCTTACACTCTGCTGCTACATCATCCATTTCCTCAAATGCCTTCTCCTCCTAGTCGAACAGATTCAACCGAAGGCTTGCCAACCTTAATCGTTGGCAATAGAGGGGTGTGGAGATGAAAATTTAGGGAGTTAGTTTAGATGGTCAGATGATAAGGTAAATAAGAGAAGCTAACATACTTGTCTCAGACTCTCTTTTTCTATTAACCCCTAATTTTTTAATTTCTAAGACGTAAGCTTATTTTAATACTTATATATATATAGATATATCTATTCTTATATACCTATATATATACATATTGTAAAGAATTATTCTTATGTGTACTTATATTTATTCGTATGTCTCATATATATATATATATATATATCTGTATTTTTTATATATATTCACTTATATTTATTTATATATATATATATACAAAATAACATTTTATTTCTAATCTAATGGGAATCTAGCTAGGAATCTATTTTACATATAATTTATTTATATGGCTAAATATATATATATATATATAGATCTAGATCTTACTATCTTATTACTATTATTATCATTTGTTTATTTATATCTATATACATGTGCACATATTTACCCATCATTGTTGACACATCTAGCATACAACTATTTGCTCGTTATGTGTAACACATGAAGACATATATATATATAAATATTTATTTATTGTCACATTTATATATTTCTAAAAATTTGGGGGTTTACAATTTTTGCATGTTATCGTCCTCCAAATTTGTTATGGCATTTATTTATAGGTCTGCCATCATATATAAAAATGAAACAATGAATCTTTCATTCCCATTCCAACGCCAGTTATGCCGCTTGTCTTCAGCTGCGAGATCCAAATGCCAAATTGTTTACTGAGAGTGCTTGTATATCTTTGCGTTCTGGTTGTGAATTCATTCAAAAGAAGACTACCCATGCACTAATAGCACTAGTGCTGCGACAAAAAGATTCAGGTTTGAACAAGCTATATAAGAGCTCCTAAAGGTATTTAGATAGCTTTGTGTCAGAGCACCAATGCCCATTAAAGGTAGAAGAGGATTCTTCCAGCTATTCCTTGACTTCTACTTGAAGAGGCTGGCTAAAGTATAACAAAATAGAGATAGAATTGTGCCATTAATTGACTGATTGACCAAATCAGGTGCATGCGGGAGGTGCAACTACGGAGGGCGAAGGATGAAGGGGATGCAGCTAGGGAAGGGCTAGGGGACATGCTGTCTTCTACGAGGGTCACTCTTCTTTGTAACGTGCCAGTTCATAAGCACACAAAACATGCAGAGGAAACCTTGAAGGAATATGTTAAATTGTAACTTGGTTTCCGACCTCAATAAGAAAATATGGAGAGGAGATTCTCAGGCATTGCTCTAGACCACGTGGAAGATAAAGGAATACGTCGGTGATTTGATCTGCTCACGAACCTTAGGATACTTGAATTGAGATCGAGCAAATTATGTGGCTTATTGAACTAAAATCTTGGTATAAGTAGCTCGAGCCGACTGATCTGTAGTAATTACAGGGGCTGATTCAACATGTGCCGTCACACCCTAACCCACCTGTCGGATACGTTGTAACCGCCGTATGAGCCCTAAGGACCCATACAAGGCATTTGGTAATAAATGTTATCCATACGCATAACCAACATAGCGGAATATACAATTAAATCATCTATGAATCTCTACTAACACAGTCCCGATATACCTACTACAATTCTATAATAATGACATCAATAAATAGAACTAAATCCATCAATATTCCTCATCTTCATCAAATATCTCGGACAATCATCTAACAACCTGCACACACATTGAACGTGGTGTGCTCAGCCTTGTGGCCAGGTGCGAAATTACGGCTCGAAACTGAAATAAGGAAATCAAAGGCTAGGAGGAGTACTCTAGGATGCCTTTTTGTATTCTTGAATCTGAACATTATCCAATTTCAGCTCTGATACTCAGAAACTGAGCAACTTTCAGTTCAGCACTACCATTCAGCTAGTAGTGCTTTTACTGTGTACGTTATGAGATTTGGGATCTAGAACCCTACCATTCAGCAGGTAATGCTGGTGTGCTGATGTTCTACTATTATTTTGCTGCATCAGCCATCACTCGCTTGGGCCATATGATTGGGGATGAAAAGAGAGGTGTATGTAGTGGAGCTGAATCAGGGAATACTAAGTGGTTGTATAATTCCTCAATAGTAGCGACATGAATGACATGGATACATCACAAAACTTTATATGACTATGAGCGAAGTCCCAAAAGATCCAACCATAGAAGATAAATATACAGAAGCAAGTGAATGATCGCATGAGAATCAAATTTATTTTAAAGATAATTCTTAGCCAACAAACTCTTATCCTAGATCCTCAAACTAGTATATGCAAGCATTTTAGATCAGAAAATAACACGCACACATTATATCTATATACAGGAAATCAGGAAGTTCCCCCAATAATGTTTTGAATCTTTTCAATCATTTTTATGTGAAATGGTTGGCTGGGTAGAGCATAGCAAAACAAAATGTGAAATTTAGTGCTTTCATTAATATTTGATTCAACAAATCAGGTATGGGGGATACAACTAGCGAGGGTGAAGGATGAAGCTGATGTGGGGAAGGTGACCTTCCATGCGACGAAGAAGGGAATGACCTTGTGTTACAGCTCAAACTCGAGCCCAACTCTACCTCACACCTCAAACTCGAGCCCAACTCTACCTTTCCATTCTTCATGATCTAAGGGAGTGTGATCATTTTTCCTCTCCATTCATCCAGTTCTTGGTTTTTTCCATTTCTGCAGGTTTGATATATCATTCGAAATTATCAATCCTACTTCATACACTCTTTGCGGTACAAAAAAAATGTTATAGATGGATCATGCATGATGTTGGGGAGGTTTCTCAAGATAATTTATTTTCTATTATATCTAAATACATCGTTAATCTAAACAATGCAGAAAGGCTAGTTTTATCAATCAACTCACGCACAGAACATATCGTATACGATTACCATTGAAGTGAAATACACATTAAGTGTGAAAAAAGTGAAACTAGGATTAGACATTGAAGATGACGTAGTAGAATGTTCATAAAAGTGTTTGCCGAATTCAGCACAGAGCTCGCATCAACCCACGACGATAAATAATTTATTTTCTATTATATCTAAATACATCGTTAATCTAAACAATGCAGAAAGGCTAGTTTTATCAATCAACTCACGCACAGAACATATCGTATACGATTACCATTGAAATGAAATACACATTAAGTGTGAAAAAAGTGAAACTAGGATTAGACATTGAAGATGACGTAGTAGAATGTTCATAAAAGTGTTTACATGGCTCATAATTAGTAGGGTAACTTCCTTTCAGCCTCCTATTTACATGCTCTTAGTTGATATTAGTTTAATCACATAAATTCTAAACTGTGGACAATATGCACGCTCATTTTGTTTGAGCAATCCGACTTTCTCCTAGACGTCATTTGAAATTATCAAACCTACTTCATACACTCTTTACGGTATAAAAAATATATTATAGATGGATCATGCATGATGTCGGGGAGGTTTCTCAAGATAATTTATTTTCTATTATATCTAAACACAGCGTTAATCCAAACAATGCAGAAATGCTAGTTTTATAAATCAACTCACGCACGAAACATATCGCATACGATTACCATTGAAGTGAAATACACATTAAGAGTGAAAAAGTGAAATTAGGATCACACATTGAAGATGACAGAGTTGAATGTTCAAAAAAGTATTTGCATTTTCAAAATACTTTGAGATGAAAAGCAATAATCACCATTGCAGGGGATCAAACCCGGGTCACTTACATGACGAGCAAGAATACTCGCCACTATACTACAACAACAACGATGCAAAGTAGCCGACTTTTTCTTTTGTGGGGTCCACACCGTATGGCTCGTTATTAGTAGGGGAACTTCCTTTCTGCCTTCTATTTACATGCTCTTAGTTGATATTATTTTAATCAGATAAATTCTAAACTGTGGACAATATGAACGCTCATTTTGTTTGAGCAATCCGGCTTTCTCTGATACATCAATCGAAATTATCAAACCAACTTCATACACTCTTTGCAGTATAAAAAGAATATTATAGATGGATCATGCATGATGTCGGGGAGGTTTCTCAAGATAATTTATTTTTTATTATATCTAAATACAGCGTTAATCCAAACAATGCAGAAAAGCTAGTTTTATCAATCAACTCACGCACGAAACATATCACATACGATTACCATTGAAGTGAAATACACATTAAGCGTGAAAAAAGTGAAATTAGGATCATACATTGAAGATGACAGAGCGGAATGTTCAAAAAAGTATTTGCATTTTTAAAATACTTTGAGATGAAAAGAAATAATCACCATTGCCAGGGATCAAACCCAGGTCACCTGCGTGACAGGCAAGAATACTCACCACTATACTACAACAACAATGATGCAATCAATCGTGGGGTGCACACCATATGGCTCGCTATTAGTAGGGGAACTTCCTTTTTGCCTCCTATTTACATGCTCATAGTTGATATTAGTTTAATCAGATAAATTCTAAACTGTGGACAATATACACGCTCATTTTGTTTCCGCAATCCGGCTTTCTTCGATACATCATTCAAAATTATCAAACCTACTTCATACACTCTTTGCGGAATAAAAATAATATTATAGATGGATCATGCATGATGTCGGGGAGGTTTCTCAAGATAATTTATTTTCTATTATATCTAAACACAACGTTAATCCAAACAATGCAAAAAGGCTAGTTTTATCAATCAACTCACGCATGGAACATATCGCATACGATTATCATTGAAGTGAAATAAACATTAAGCATGAAAAGTTAAACTAGGATTAGACATTTAGGATGACAGAATGTTCAAGAAAGTATTTGCATTTTCAAAATATTTTGACATCAAAAGCAGTAATCGCAGTTGCCGAGGATGAACCCCTGTCACCTGCATGACCGGCAGGAATACTCACCACTATACTTCAACAACAACGATGCAAAGCAGCCGACTTTCTCCTCTGTGGGGTTCACACCATATGGTTTGCTATTATTAAGGGAACTTCCTTTTGCCTCTTATTTGCATGCTCTTTGTTGATACAAGTTTAATCAGATAAATTCTAAACTGTGGACAATATGCACGCTCATTTTGTTTGAGCAATCCGCCTTTCTCTGATACATCATTCGAAATTATGAAACCTACTTCATACACTTTTTGCGATACAAAAAAAATATTATTGTGCAGAATGTTCAAGAAAGTATTTGCATTTTCAAAATATTTAGAGATGAAACACAATAATTGACATTGCCAAGGATCGAACCCGAGTCACCTGCATGACAAGTAGGAATACTCACAACTATACTACAATGACAACAATGCAAAGTGGCCGACTTTTTCCACCATGGGTTCCACACCATATGGTTCGCTATTAGTAAGGGAACATCCTTTTGCCTCCTATTTGTATGCTCTTAGTTGAAGTTAGTTTAATCAGATAAATTCTAAACTATGGACAATATGCACACTCATTTTGTTTGAGCAATCCGGCTTTCTCCGATACATCATTCGAAATTATCAAACCTACTTCATAAACTATTTGCGATACAAAAAAAATAATTATAGATCGATCATGCATGATGTCGGGAAGGTTTCTCAAGATAATTTATTTTCTATTATATCTAAACACAGCATTAATCCAAACAATGCAGAAATGCTAGTTTTATCAATCAACTCACGCACGAAACATATCGCATACGATTACCATTGAAGTGAAATACACATTAAGCGTGAAAAAAGTGAAATTAGGATCAGACATTGAAGATGACAGAATGGAGTGTTCAAAAAAGTATTTGTATTTTCAAAATACTTTGAGATGAAAAGAAATAATCGCCATTGCCGAGGATCGAACCCGGGTCACCTACTTGATAAGTAAGAATACTCACCAGTATACTACAACAACAATGATGCAAAGTAGTCGACTTTCTCCGCCGTGGTCTCCACACCATATGGTTCACTATTAGTAGGGGAACTTCCTTTCAGCCTCCTATTTACATGTTCTTAGTTGATATTAGATTAATCAGATAAATTCTAAACTGTGAAGTCAACCAAGTTGCATTAAGCATAAGAGGATAGATTGCAGATGGATTGATTGCTGAAAGGAAGTAACCTTTACTCGTAAGCTCGGAAAATAATAAAATAACAAAGTGGACTTTTGAAATAGAAGGACTGCATCCAAGTTTGTAGACGCTGAAATAATGCAGTTGTATCTAAGCTGCTAAGTACACTAGATATGAGTTGCAAAAGCATTGACTAAAATAAAAGATGTTAATAACATATGCAGCTACTAAGGTTATCAACATGCGCATCAACACATGCTAGAGGTGCCAAGAAAGCGGCAGTATTCAGGATTTAAGGAGAAATAAAGAGGAGTAAGGAAGCAGAGTTACGATAGAGACTGCAGGCAGTTGAAATGTGAGCTGCAAATGAAGAAATCTTGCGAGCTGCCTTGACCGAATAAGACTGAGAAATTGACCAAATATATTTAATGATACTCATGAAGGTGAAGGACTCTGAGCTGCACAAATTCTAAGTAAAGAATTGAGCTAATCTAGGAGAGCTACAAAAATAAAAAAGAGTACAGAATACTGTCAATAGTGACAAAATTTGAATAAGGAAATAGCTTCACAAAAAGCTGCAAACTGCGGAAAAGGACTAAAGAAATAGTTACAAAGAAAGGTGCAAAAAGATGTAGCTACACAAGAAGCTACAGAAATATTCAGAAAAGTCACCAAGAAGTATTGCAAAAAATTGCTTGACTAATAAGTTGACTGTATCTCTAAAAAATATGAAACAAGTGACAGTTGCTCAAAGCTCAGAAGAGGTTAAGTATGACTAAGTGAATGGCCTAAAAGAGCGAAAAGGACATTAGGTATATACCGATGAAAGAGTGTAAGTGTACTGATGATAACTACTACCTTAAGTTGCCTTGATACATAAAATATAAAATGAAGGAAAACTGTAGAACTGAAGAAGACCCACTTATGTGGCCAATCATCACAACTGTAGAAAGTCTGAAATGAATATGAAATATGGAGACCTGCAGAAGTTGGGAAAAACAAAATGCAGTAGGCTGCATGTAACCGGCCTGACCTTAATATAAAAAATAAAAAAAAATTTGGTCCGGTTGAAATGAACCGGCTAGCCGGCCGGTCCAGATGAACCGGCCTGACCTGGTTCGAATGAGGCACCGCGAGCGAGAAGAGCCGAGGGCTCTTCCCCACTCGCGGCGCCCCTTTCTTTCGCCCCCGCGACGCCCGCCTCCTCCATTTCGACCGCAGTGGAGCGAACGTCGGTGCCTTCCACCGCGTTCGCCGTCCACCGCCCGCTGTACGCCGTCCATTCCCCTCCGCCACGACGAGAAGAGCTCGGCGAAGGTCATCTTCCCCTCTTCTCCCCTACATTCCCCTCTTCGCACGAACAGCTGCTGCTGTCCGCCGCTCTTCCTCCACGCCCGTCGTCCGTTGCCGGCCATTCGCCGCCCATTGGTCACCACCGCGACAAGGAGATCTCGGTGGAGGTCTGCTGCTGCGTGTCTGTGTATTCCCCAGCCTTCTCCTCTTCGAGAGAGCAGCCGTCAGCCGCGTCTACCATCCCACGCCCAAATCACCGGTGCGCTGCTACCTCCGCTAGGGCTCAAGTTGCTCGGAGGTTTTGTAAGCGGAGGAGCCATCGATTCCACCTGGATCCAGCCGCGAGAGGGGGCGATTTCGCCGCCATTCGCTTGTAGATCCATCGCACGCCGGCGAGGGGTGAAGCTGTGATTCCACCCACCTTGCCACCCGAACTTTCATCCTCTCCCTTCCCGCGAGCTCGTAGGTGCGTAGACCCACTGCTATCTCCCCTTTTGTCTGACAATTTCGCACCGTTTCACCGATGATGTCCGTTGGGTAGCACGACGACCGCCTGAGTTCCTCGCTCTCCCTTCACACGCACTTGTTGGTGTAGAATCTCCACGCCTCCCCCATGAGCAAGGACCAGTCGCCGGCCAGAGCGATGGTGTCCCTCCAGCTGTGAGTTCTCCGACGAGGTGTGCAGGTGAGGGATTCGGTGAAGGTTTCGGCGATGAAGGTAGCAATTCTCGATCCCTTTTCCCTTAATCACATTTAATGATAATTAAGCATGTTTAGTGTTAGTTAAGCATGATTACTGCTAATTAACTATATGTTGTAATTAAGTTAATTTAATCATATTTAATTAGTGCATGAAGGATTTGTTAGTAATTATTTAGTGATTAATTAAATAATATGGTTAATTAAAAGGGGTGGTTTGATGGGATTGGATCGAGCTGACCCAACTCGGGCTTGGGTCGAGCTCAAGTTGAATCACTTCAGATTGGACTCAATGAACTAAATCCAAACTCGAATCTGACTCAAATTGGCATTTGTTAAGATTGGACTGGATTGAACTGATCCAGCTTGGGCTTGGATCGAATCCAAGCCGACCCATTTCAAATTGGGGTCAAATAGGAGTTAATTCAATCAATTAGTAGGTCAACATGGTCAATCTAAGTTGACTACGGGTCAAAATTAGTGTTAAATTGAATAAGTTATTAGGTGGTAAACCCAGGTCAATACTGACCAGTCAATGTTGACCGGTCAATGTGGTCAACGTTGACCGAGTCAATGTTGACCCAGAATTTGATTTGAATTTTATGAGTCCAAATTTGGACGGACTGGATTGGGCTTACAACTGGATTTGGGTTAGGTCATAATTAATTAAAATCTCCTCTATTGGTCAACATAGTCAATTTTAGTTGACTGGACCAGTTTTGACTGAATTTTGACTTGGACCGAATTGGGCTAATAAATTGTGTTTAATTGGATTAGGGAATAAATAAATTAAGGAAACCTAATTTAGATGATTAACTTAGTTAATTAAGATTAAATATATTTAATAATTTCTGATGAGTTTTTAATTGGGCCCTTGGGTGACTTGGGCCAGATCATGTGTTTGGGTTTAAAATGGGCATAGATTGATAAATTTATCTAAGCCTAATAAAATTAACCTAGAGTTGTAATTGAGTTTTAATTAGCATAATTAAAATTGGGTTAATTAATATTTGAATGATTAGATAGAATTAGTTTTAATTACACGTAATTTACTTTAATTGATTATATTGATGAGCAATTGGGCCTAGCATGTGGACATGGGCTCATTAATTAAACATGGGCCCTAAAAATGAACATTGCTCGTAAATTTAAATGTAGTCTTATTAAGCGGTATTTAACTACGATAATTGTATGATTTAGAGCATACGATAAATTTCTACTTTTATTAATTTTAGGAAAAAATGAATTAAATTTTATTTTAAATAATTGTGTTGATTAGAACAATTGTTGATACGCGATCCGAGTAGTTCGTCGGGGTACTTATTATCTTACGTGGGTTGGTTCTGAAGAGTAAATCGTTGAATCAGGTGCGTTGGTTCATCGAAGTTTGGATTTATTCAAGCTAGGGAATTCCTACTAACGTTTTCTTAGGAAATTCGTGGATGCCTTAAACATGATAAAATGTAATGCTTGTTAATATTATACATGTATGCATGTTAGTATAAATTATTTTTCTAATATGAATAATGCGTCATGTTCACCATGCTAAGTATTTTGATATGCTGTAAAATCTTATCCTACATGTTGTATTATTTTAGTTTCTATATACCACACAGTCACCATACAGGCATGAATATGAATAATGGCATATATGAATAAAAATCATACATAGGAGGTAGCATCAACAATAGCACCAGACGCACTAGATTTAGTTTTAGGTGACATGAGATTCTAGAACCTCCCAATAGACATCATCAGAATTTAAATGGAAAGGGGTGTCTCCCACATACCCCAGTTGACCACCGCGTATTATCGATGGTCACAATGGTGATGCTTCTCTTCGCACTACTCCCAAGGCTACACGTAGTTTAGACACTGGGAGCTGGTGGAAAGATGGATCATACAAACTCTAATATCATACTAGACCGGGAATATGGAGTAGGTCCCTACCCAAAAATTTATACCCGCATGAGTGTCGATTAGGCGACCCCGTGATAGTCTTAAGATGGCTAGCGAGGATGAACCCTACCATGGACTTGGCACCGATGGATTCGGGGTTGCCACAGCCCATTGTGCGGATGTGTATTTATATCGGTCGACGTTGATTGCTATTGGATTGGAAAGGTGATTCCCTACGCGACGCCTTGGACAGTGGATCCGTAGACCACGCGGCTATCATCTATGACGTTCTGCAGACAGTCGGATGAGTAATCCGGATCCTAGGGTTATTTTTATCGGTTAGCCATGGCTGATTAGTTTTTGTTGATGGTGAACCTGTCTTCGGGCAGTGTGTAGTACTACACGAGTCGCCATTGCCCCTACAGAGTTTGGGGAGGATGTAAGGGCACGACAGTTTCGCTACGGGATGCATCGAGGGCGACTAGCGAGACAGTGGAGAGTGATCAAGGGTCACCCGTCCTCTCCGCCAACATCAGTGCAGCAGGCATAGGTAGAAACAGAGACAGAAAGGAAATGATGGGCTTACGGATGCCCTTGGCCAGGGTATTCACTAAGCATAGGTTGACAGCCCGAGTCTTGAGACTTAAAGTCGTATTACAACATAGGGGACATTTGCTGATGACGTTGACACTATTTATCACTTAGGTGACATCTAGTGATATGTATGTTTGTTGTCTACTCTGTTATACTGCTTTTATGATATGAATTACACATATCAACGGAAAAAATGATGATTAACAAACCAAAGGCATCTGTGTGTGCATGTTGTTAGATGACTGATCGGGATATTTGATGAAGATGAGGTCTATCGATGGATTTAGTTTTATTTATTGATGTCATTACTATAGAATTATAGTAGGTATATCGGGACTGTGTTAGTAGAGTTGCATAGATGATTTGATTATATATTTTGTTGTGTTGACAATGTGTTCGGATAATTTTTATTACCAAATGTCTTGTATGGGACTCATACGGCGGTTGCCACGTGTCGACCTACGGGTCGAGGTGTGACACTGCAAAGCAGGAGATGCACTTATGAAGTCAGTCCATATAACTGCAAACACTATAACAGAAAAAGAAAAATTGAGGAAAATGAATTGGCTGCTGCCAGGATTTAGCAAATAGTGGATGCGCAAAAGCTATAAACACTGCATATGGAGTTGCAAGTGCAAGGAGCTGGTACGAATAGTGTACTTAATGATTATCAAAATATTGATTTCTAATCGAAGAATTTGGATAACAACCCAAATGATCAACATATATTTTAGGATTTGATTAGAACCCAAATATTGATTTTTTTTTTAACTAACCCTTGATGTTATCAACTTAACAACCCCTAACGAAGCACATGGTTCTAAGTTGAAATTTAACTCACTAAATAAAAGTATACTTAAGTTTATCATAGATCAAATTCCTAACAAAAGTTCATTTGCTATAATAACAAAGATATTTAAAGATGTATCGTCGGGCAATGGGTCATCGGTAAATACGCCCAGGTCATCAGTGGTCAGGTCCGGATCATCAGCTATATGTCTGGATCATCAGTGCTTATGTTAGGATCATTTTATGCATCGATGCTATCTAATGCAAAGAAGCATGCTAAGTACACAGTGATGGCCTCTAGAAGTGTTGGACCGATCTACTGGCAAGTCCTCTAGTCCGTGCCAAGGTGGAAGCTGTTGGGATGGCTGATGCGAACGAGCGGCCACGGCCGATAGGAGCAGATGACGTTGATTGTTGGAAACCTCTCATTTGGCTTCGCTGTGGGCAATTTGCCTGGATGTGTCCTTTCTGGCCGCACTAGTAGCAAGAAACTCCTCGACGGGGTCCAGTGTGGACCTTGTTGCAAAGAGAACATGGAACCAAGTACGAAGCATGATATATCTGCGTAGGCACAAATGATGGTGACGGTGGGTGAATCTAACTCAGTAGGTTGTGTGGGATCATCCTTTGGTCGACTAGACCACTAGATGGAGTTTCCCTAGCTGTCGAGGCGATCGATGGTACCGCAGTGACCTGGCGGTTACTTTGCTCACCTCGACCCTTCTGTGACCTTGCGGCTTGCTAGAATAGATCTCTCGGCCATAAGGGCCTTATCCACGACTATCTAGAACTCGACTGTGTCTAATAATTTCTTGCTCAATCGAATAGGGTCATCTAGTCCTTCGACAAATAGAAAGCGGCGATAGTCCTCTGATGGGATTATCTCTGGTACGAAGGATGCTAACCTGTTAAATTCCACTGCATATTCGGATACGGATCTACCTCTCTGTTCACTCTTTAAAAACACCCGTCTCTTTTGATTTTTCTGCATCGTGGTATCGTATCGCAGGTGAAACTTGTCCTGCAAGCTAGCCCAAGTCAGCCCGATAGTGTAACGGGCCTAAAGCTCCTCTCACCATAACTCAGCATCTCCTTCCAACAAGTGGAGTGCTATGCTAAGTTTGTCCTTATGCGCTAGCTCTAACTCTGTAGTGACTCGGCGCACTTTGTTTATCCAAGCTCGGGCTTTCTGTGGGTCTGAAGATCCAGAGAAAGATGCACAATCCAACTGTTTAGCATCATGCAGCCACAAGATCTACTAATGCGAGTGCCTTCAGAGGAGTCTAGCATTATGGTGATACCTCCCTTCCGTGCGGTCGGATAAACTGGTTGGGCACAGGTCACCGGTCGGATTGCTGAGGAGATAACTATATCTTCCAAGCCCTTGACTGGTGTTGTCTCAGATGTGTTATTGAATATAGCAAGTGTATCAGCTGAAGTAGTAGCTATAAGAATGACTAGCGGCACCGGTGATACAAGGTGGGCTTCAGGTGCAACAACAATCTTCGACTCTCTTGTCTGATGCAGCGTGGTTGGATTAAGAATACTAACCATTGCCGCTGCTATCATGTTCAAATGTTCTTGTGATATCATAAACAAGTCTTGGGCAACTAACCGTACCACTTACAAACCTTCTTAACATCCTATCTATATCGGGACTGACTTTTCTTAACTTCTATGACTTTTAGCGTAATTTCTAATATCTCTTAAATCCTTAGGCTTTTAAACCTACGCTCTATTACCACTTTAATTGTCATGCCCCGACCCGCAGGTTGGGCGCGTGACAACTGCCGTAGGGGTTTGGAAACCCATACAAGACATATGATATACTCAACATTACATCCGAAGTCATTAAAATATAACAAAGGTCCTAATACAGTTTACATTTACAGTCCTTTAGTACAGTCCCGATATAGACATAATACAATACTACGTCTGATAATCAATAACTCTAAATACGAATGATGAACTTCTCCGACGTCCTACTTGTCGTCAATGATCTCGACTCTTATCCCAAGACCTGCACACACATTGAATACGGTGTGCTCAGTCTTGCGGCCTAGTGCGAAATTACGGCTCGAAATCATAGTAAGGAAATCAATACTAGGGGAAGATTCTAGAATGCCTTTGTTTAATTAATTATCACATTATAGGTTGGTAGAATAAATGATATTATCAATAGTTTATGTAAAGTATGAGAGTATACCTAATCGTATGTCACTAGGTATTATCTATGTTGTCAAACATGTTTGTCTCACTAACAAATGTCATCTAGATTTACTTTATGCTTGTATCAAATATCTCGGGCCGCCAGCCTATGCTTAGAGGAATTCCCCTGTCGAGGACTTCCCATAAGCTCATCAGTGCGGTGTCATTCTATATCTCTACCTAGGCCCGCTGCACTGATGTTGGCGGAGAGGACGGGTGATTGCTTATCTCTCTCTACTGTTTCGCTAGTCGCACCATACACCCCGTCCCAGCGAAACATCGCGCCCCTACTTCCTCTCTGGTCTCCTTAAGGGCAACGACACTCTGTGTAATACTACACACTGCCCGCCGGCAAGGTCACATCAACTTAATATATCATCGGTCACGGCTAACTGAAATTATAATAACCCTAGGATCCGGACTATTCATCCGATCGTCTACAGAATTTCTAGGATGATAGCCGTGTGGTCTATAGATCCACTGTCCAAGGCTTAAGGGAGTCACCGTCACAACTCAAAAGTAGTCGATGTTAACCGAGTTGACCGTCAATCCGCACAATGGGTTTGAGGTACCTCGACCATATTTTTGCTGAATCATTGGAAGGTTCATCCCTGTTAACCATATAAGGACTATCACGGTGACATCCAACCGACAACGTGCGGGTAATAGTATCCATGTATGGACCCACTCCGCTTTTTGATCTATCCTGACCCTAGAGTTAGTCTAGTCCATTTCCCAACCAGCTCCCAATATCTAAGCTACTTGTAGCCTCGGGAGTGGTGTCGGTGAGTAGACATCATTATTCAAACATTAACAGTTCGTCATTTCATCTAGGGTGCGTTGTTGACACCCTTTAATTGTAATTTAGTGATGTCTCTAGGAGGTGCTAGTATCATGTGTTTCATATGTCTCTATACTAGAGTGTTATGAATTATTCTTGATACTATCTCCTATGTAATGATTTAAATTTTTAATATTTAGTTCCATAGTTCTCCACAGTAATATAACATTCAATGGTTATGAGAAAATAAATAACATGTAGGATAACTAATAAAGCATGCCAAGTAAAGCTAGGTATCATAGCATATGACATATCAATCATGGTTAATAGAGTATTTAATCTAGCATGTATATTGCATGGCATTTAGCAAGTATAAATTTTAATTAGTTTCAAGGAATCCAATTGAAGCTCAGAGGTATCAACCGTAAAGTACCTCACGTGTCAAAATAATATTCCTAAATAATAAGATTTATTTAGAACAAAATTTAATATCATTTCTACGAATTATTCGTATATAATTTATTTAATTGAGGACCTAAGTTATCTAATTAATTTGACTCTATCTAAATTGATTATCTAACTCAATCCATGAGATCACTCAATTCAATCTCCTACCCATGTCCAAACATAAAAGCCCAATTTAACTCAAAAGCCTAGCTCTTAAACCCTTAATCCTCATTCATCAACTCTACTTTATTAAATTAGTCCAAGTCAACATCAAATCAAAATTGATTATTCCAAATTTTAATTTAACATCAAAACATGATCATTAGTCATATGGAATTCACAATAACTTTCCTAGTGCACACCCTTATTCAATTCTCTACTTTGTCACATTACATGCACCATATAAAGAGAAGAAGATAGAGTATCTCATAGGAAAAGGAGAAGGAGGTGGGGGAGATAGCATGATCAATTTGCAACAAATCCATATTGATATTGAGGTGTAGAATTCTCATGAGATGAATCGCTGATTGGTGGACTCAATCGCCGTCTAATTCACAACGAGATGGAGGATGACAAATAGAGGTCGAGCACGATGAGTCTTCGTCGGATGGCACGTGCGCAGGGACCCGGAATCACCTCAGCAGGATCGGATCCCTGCACTCGTGGAGCTTGGTGTCGACTCAATTAGGGCGTCCAAAGCCCCCACCAACTCAGTTAATTTACGATGGATGTCAATTTCCAACTTTGCCCACCTAAGTTCTACTTATTCACGAATCCACCACTGTTCCCATAGTAACCCTAGTACTTCTTGTTATTTACTTAATAATTTTTTTCCCTATTTATCCCTCTTTCTTGCAAGTATTTATAATGCCACTTTTTCACAATACCCCTTGCCCTCATGAAAAACTTCCTTACACCTAAAATTGGATTTTACAAGTGCTCTTGTGATGATGACAATTCTTATTTTTTTGTGTCCTATTGCCCCTGTTCTGCTCCACCATCATATTCGTCTCCCGATAATTTTGCGCTTCTCCAGCCTCCTCGAACTGAGGGTCGTCGTCCGTGGTGCTATTGAAGACCACATTCTTGCATCCTAAAATCTCCGTCAATGTGTCGTTCTCGGTGAAATGACGAAGAGCTGACGACGAAAGGGAGATCTCATTTTCATTATTGCTCATCTCACTTAGCGTTGTTGCATGCAATAGAAGCCAAGACTATGTGAGTAATCGACGACAATGCATTAGCGTTCGAGCTAGAGGATTAAATAGTAAGAATAAATTATTAGAAGGTCACTAATTAATAAAGTAGTTACTGAAGATCAAGTAACACTAGGAACTGAACACCCATATTTGAGCAAGGTTTCTTTTTTACGGTCGAAGATTTTAAAAAATAAAAATAAATGAAGGATATGGACATTGAGACATGAGTAGTTTCTATAGCAATAAATTAGGTTTGTTGTTAGATTTAAAATTCTATTAGTGGCTTTTGATTTTATTTATTTATTTTTTGGAAAGAGGAGAGGGTGAGAAAAAAAGGAAATATCATCCATACTTTTATCTAAAATCAAAGGTCGTGGATGGTTGTAGATTATGGATTCCACTTGTAGTATGCTCAAGAGCTTCAAAAAACTAGTACGATAAGTTTTTGTATGAATTATTAATTATATTATAGTATTTTTATAATATATTTAATATTAAAAGAATAATTTCTACTAAAGGCAATTGATAATGACACGTAAAATATTCAAAAATAATATATAGAAAGTACAATGAACTTTATTCATGTTGGAAATAAAAGATTTTAGAATATCTTAATATTTAATGAATAATTATACTTATTTATACAAAAAATACTTTACTTAATCAACAATACTAAAGTTCTAAAAAAGATAAGTTAATAAATAATTCTAATAATTTATACGTTAATATAACATTACATGTCTAACGACATCCTATTTATTTCAATATATACTCTTGTCAATCTCCCTAACATACTCTATATGTGCATCGTGGTAAAAAAATATGGATACATGTTTGTCTTGACAAATCTATAACAATGAGACACGCAAAAATAGGTATGGTCTCGGGGAATGGAGTCTCCAAATATTCGGTATCCATTGTTAAAATGTGTCGAACACTTAATGACTTCACTTGAGCATCAAATACTATAGTCACGACAACTGTCCACCTTGCAGCGTGAAAATTACCAATATAAACTCAATTCAGTAAGATAGAGATGTAGAATTAAATGATTTATTGAGATAGAAAGCCAAACAGTAAGTGTTTTTAGATAGAAATTCTGAACTTTTTTAACTTTTCAAATATTTTCTTAACTTTATTCGAATCCTTGACTCACATAATTTATTAGAAAATCTAATAATTATAGCTAATTAAGCAGTTAAGCTTATTAATTATGTTAAAAATATTAAATATATGCTTACAAGCACTTAATTCTTTTCCGAATAAGTTGAAAGTATTATTTTTCTTCAATTTTTACGTAAAGACCACATATTGCGTTGTCTAATATTGGTTACATTTGTCACCATGGAAAGGTTATCAATATATTGAAACTTAAAGAATTATTAGCTATGAGTTAATTAAGTTTCACTGAGTGTGCCATCTTTTCTTTGTTCGTGGGCCTCAACGGTTACCGGTGCCTTAACAGGATATACCAGAAGCCGCCCGTCCTCCCTATGGCTTGCCAACTGAAGCCTGGATTCACTAGAGAGAATACTAAGCCGTGGAGGGTAGTCATGCAATGCTCCAGTGCTCTTGTGATGATGACGATCCTTATTTTTTTGTGTCTTATTGCCCCTGTTCTACTCCACCGTCGTATTCGTCTGTCGATAATTTTGCGATTCTCCAGCCTCCTCGGACTGAGGGTCGTCGTCCGTGGTGCTAATGAAGACCCCATTCTCGCATCCTAAAATCTCCGTCAACGTGTCGTTCTCTGTAAAACGACGGAGAGCTGACGACGAAAGGGAGATCTCATTTTCGTTATTGCTCATCTCACTTAGCGTTGCAGGTAATAGAATCCAAGACTATGTGAGTAATCGACGACAATACATTAGCGTTCGAGTTAGAGGATTAAATAGTAAGAGTAAATTATGAGAAGGTCGCTAATTAACAAAGTAGTTACTGAAGATCAAGTAACACTAGGAACTGAACAACCTTATTTGAGCAAGGTTCTTTTTTTAGGGTCGAGATTTTAAAAAATAAAAATAAATGAAGGATATGGATATTTAGACATGAGTAGTTTCTATAGCAATAAATTAGGTTTGTTGTTAGATTTATAATTCTATTAGTGGCTTTTGATTTTATTTATTTAATTTTGGAAAGAGGAGAGAGTGAGAAAAAAAGGAAATGTCATCCATACTTTTATCTAAAATCAAAGGTTGTGGATGGTTGTAGATTATAGATTCCACTCGTAGTATGCTCATGAGCTTCGAAAAACTAGTACGATAAGTTTTTGTATTATTTATTAATCATATTATAGTATTTTTAAAATATATTTGATATTAAAATAATAATTTCTACTAAAGGCAATTGATAATGAGGTGTAAAATATTCAAAAATAATATATAGAAAATACAATAAACATCATTCATGTTAGAAATAAAAGATTTTAGAATATCTTAATATTCAATGAATAATTATACTTATTTATACAAAAAATACTTTACTTAATAAACAATACAAAAGTTCTAAAAAATATAAGTTAATAAATAATTCTAATAATTTATCCGTTAATATAACATTATATGTCTAACGACATCCTATTTGTTTCGATATATACTCTTGTCAATCTCCCTGAAGTACTCCAATATTAACAAGACAAATAGAAACTAGTGAAGAGCAATAACTCGATATGTGCATCATGGTAAAAAGATATGCATACGTGTATATCTTAACAAATCTATAACAATGAGACACGGAAAAATAGGTATGGTCTCGGGGAATGGAGGCCCCAAATATTCGGTATCCATTGTTAAAATGTGTCAAATACTTAATGACTTCACTTGAGCATCAAATACTATAGCCAGGATAACTGTCCACATTGCATCAAATGCTATTGATATTAATTTTTCTTTGCAGTCGGGAGTGCGTGTCGAGCACTCGCCGTTGATGAGACGAAGTTTGAGTGTGCCATCTTTTCTTTGTTGATGGGCCTCAACGGTTACCGGTGCCTTAACAGGATATACTAGAAGCCGCCCGTCCTCCCTATGGCTTGCCAACTGAAGCCTGGATTCACCAGATAGAATTCTATTAGCGGCTTTTGATTTTATTTATTTATTTTTGGAAAGAGGAGAGAGTGAGAAAAAAAAGAAAATGTCATCCATACTTTTATCTAAAATCAAAGGTCGTGGATGGTTGTAGATTATAGATTCCACTTGTAGTATGCTCATGAGCTTCGAAAAACTAGTACGATAAGTTTTTGTATGAATTATTAATCATATTATAGTATTTTTAAAATATATTTGATATTAAAAGAATAATTTCTACTAAAGGCAATTGATAATGAGGTGTAAAATATTCAAAAATAATATATAGAAAATACAATGAACTTCATTCATGTTGGAAATAAAAGATTTTAGAATAACTTAATATTCAATGAATAATTATACTTATTTATACAAAAAACACTTTACTTAATCAACAATACTAAAGTTCTAAAAAAGATAAGTTAAAAAATAATTCTAATAATTTATACGTTAATATAACATTACATGTCTAATGACATCCTATTTATTTATATATATACTCTAGTCAATCTCCCTGAAGTACTCCAATATTAACAAGACAAATAGAAACTAGTGAAGAGCAATAACTCGATATGTGCATCATGGTAAAAAGATATGCATACGTGTTTATCTTAACAAATCTATAACAATGAGACACGGAAAAATAGGTATGGTCTCGGGGAATGGAGGCCCCAAATATTCGGAATCCATTGTTAAAATGTGTCAAATACTTAATGACTTCACTTGAGCATCAAATACTATAGCCACGACAACTGTCCACATTGCAGCGCGACAAATACCAACATAAACTCAATTCAGTAAGATAAAAATGTAGAATGAAACGATTTATTAAGATGGAAAGCCAAACGGTAAGCGTTTTTAGATAGAAATTCTGAACTTTTTTAACTTTTCAAATATTTTCTTAACTTTATTTGAATCCTTGACTCACATGATTTATTAGAAAATCTAATATTTATAGCTAATTAAGCAGTCAGGCTTATTAATTATGTTAAAAATATTAAATATATGCTTAGAAGCATTTAATTCTTTTCCGAATAAGTTGAAAGTAGTGTTTTTCTTCAATTTTTACGTACTAAAGACCACATATTGCGTTGTCTAATACTGGTTACATTTGTCACCGTGGAATGGTTATCGATATATTGAAACTTAAAGAATTAATAGCTATGAGTTAATTAAGTTTCACAGAGAAGAAGTTGCTTCTACTTATTGATATTAATTTTTCTTGCAGTCGGGAGTGCGTGTCGAGCACTCGCCGTTGATGAGACGAAGTTTGAGTGTGCCATCTTTTCTTTGTTGATGGGCCTCAACGGTTACCGGTGCCTTAACAGGATATACTAGAAGCCGCCCGTCCTCCCTATGGCTTGCCAACTGAAGCCTGGATTCACCAGATAGAATACTAAGCCATGGAGGGTAGTCATGCAATGCTCCAGTCCTCTTGTGATGATGACGATCCTTATTTTTTTATATCCTATTACCCCTGTTCTGCTCCACCGTCGTATTCGTCTCCCGATAATTTTGCACTTCTCCAGCCTCCTCCGACTGAGGGTCGTCGTCCGTGGTGCTATTGAAGACCCCATTCTCGCATCCTAAAATCTCCGTCAATGTGTCGTTCTCGGTGAAACGACGGAGAGCTGAGGACGAAAGGGAGATCTCATTTTCGTTATTGCTCATCTCACTTAGCGTTGTTGCAGGCAATAGAATCCAAGACTATGTGAGTAATCGACGACAATGCATTAGCGTTCGAGCTAGATGATTAAATAGTAAGAGTAAATTATGAGAAGGTTGCTAATTAATAAAGTAGTTACTGAAGATCAAGTAACACTAGGAACTGAACACCCTTATTTGAGCAAGGTTCTTTTTTTAGGGTCGAGATTTTAAAAAATAAAAATAAATGAAGGATATGGACATTTAGACATGAGTAGTTTCTATAGCAATAAAGTAGGTTTGTTGTTAGATTTAAAATTCTATTAGTGGCTTTTAATTTTATTTATTTATTTTTGGAAAAAGGAGAGAGTGAGAAAAAAAGGAAATGTCATCCATACTTTTATCTAAAATCAAAGGTCGTGGATGGTTATAGATTATAGATTTCACTTGTAGTATGCTCATGAGCTTCGAAAAACAAATACGATAAGTTTTTGTATGATTTATTAATCATATTATAGTATTTTTAAAATATATTTGATATTAAAAGAATAATTTCTACTAAAGGCAATTGATAATGAGGTGTAAAATATTCAAAAATAATATATAGAAAATACAATGAACTTCATTCATGTTGGAAATAAAAGATTTTAGAATATCTTAATATTCAATGAATAATTATACTTATTTATAGAAAAAACACTTTACTTAATCAACAATACTAAAGTTCTAAAAAAGATAAGTTAAAAAATAATTCTAATAATTTATACGTTAATATAACATTACATGTCTAATGACATCCTATTTATTTATATATATACTCTAGTCAATCTCCCTGAAGTACTCCAATATTAACAAGACAAATAGAAACTAGTGAAGAGCAATAACTCGATATGTGCATCAGGGTAAAAAGATATGCATAGGTGTATATCTTAACAAATCTATAACAATGAGACACGGAAAAATAGGTATGGTCTCGGGGAATGGAGGCCCCAAATATTCGGTATCCATTGTTAAAATGTGTCAAATACTTAATGACTTCACTTGAGCATCAAATACTATAGCCACGACAACTGTCCACATTGCAGCGTGACAAATACCAACATAAACTCAATTCCGTAAGATAAAAATGTAGAATGAAACGATTTATTAAGATGGAAAGCCAAACGGTAAGTGTTTTTAGATAGAAATTCTGAACTTTTTTAACTTTTCAAATATTTTCTTAACTTTATTTGAATCCTTGACTCACATGATTTATTAGAAAATCTAAAATTTATAGCTAATTAAGCAGTCAGGCTTATTAATTATGTTAAAAATATTAAATATATGCTTAGAAGCATTTAATTCTTTTCCGAATAAGTTGAAAGTAGTGTTTTTCTTCAATTTTTACGTACTAAAGACCACATATTGCGTTGTCTAATACTGGTTACATTTGTCACCGTGGAATGGTTATCGATATATTGAAACTTAAAGAATTAATAGCTATGAGTTAATTAAGTTTCATAGAGAAGAAGCTGCTTCTACTTATTGATATTAATTTTTCTTCCAGTCGGGAGTGCGTGTCGAGCATTGGCCGTTGATGAGACAAAGTTTGAGTGTGCCATCTTTTCTCTGTTTATAGGCCTCAACGGTTACCGGTGCCTTAACAGGATATACTAGAAGCCGCCCGTCCTCCCTATGGCTTGCCAGCTGAAGCCTGGATTCACCAGAGAGAATACTAAGCCGTGGAGGGTAGTCATGCAATGCTCCAGTCCTCTTGTGATGATGACGATCCTTATTTTATTGTATGCTATTGCCCCTGTTCTGCTCCACCGTCGTATTCGTCTCCTGATAATTTTGCACTTCTCCAGCCTCCTCCGACTGAGGGTCGTCGTCCGTGGTGCTATTGAAGACCCCATTCTCGCATCCTAAAATCTCCGTCAATGTGTCGTTCTCGGTGAAACGACGGAGAGCTGAGGACGAAAGGGAGATCTCATTTTCGTTATTGCTCATCTCACTTAGCGTTGTTGCAGGCAATAGAATCCAAGACTATGTGAGTAATCGACGACAATGCATTAGCGTTCGAGCTAGATGATTAAATAGTAAGAGTAAATTATGAGAAGGTCGCTAATTAATAAAGTAGTTACTGAAGATCAAGTAACACTAGGAACTGAACACCCTTATTTGAGCAAGGTTCTTTTTTTAGGGTCGAGATTTTAAAAAATAAAAATAAATGAAGGATATGGACATTTAGACATGAGTAGCTTCTATAGCAATAAATTAGGTTTGTTGTTAGATTTAAAATTCTATTAGTGGCTTTTAATTTTATTTATTTATTTTTGGAAAGAGGAGAGAGTGAGAAAAAAAGGAAATGTCATCCATACTTTTATCTAAAATCAAAGGTCGTGGATGGTTATAGATTATAGATTTCACTTATAGTATGCTCATGAGCTTCGAAAAACTAATACGATAAGTTTTTGTCAGATTTATTAATCATATTATAGTATTTTTAAAATATATTTGATATTAAAAGAATAATTTCTACTAAAGGCAATTGATAATGAGGTGTAAAATATTCAAAAATAATATATAGAAAATACAATGAACTTCATTCATGTTGGAAATAAAAGATTTTAGAATATCTTAATATTCAATGAATAATTATACTTATTTATAGAAAAAACACTTTACTTAATCAACAATACTAAAGTTCTAAAAAAAATAAGTTAAAAAATAATTCTAATAATTTATACGTTAATATAACATTACATGTCTAATGACATCCTATTTATTTATATATATACTCTAGTCAATCTCCCTGAAGTACTCCAATATTAACAAGACAAATAGAAACTAGTGAAGAGCAATAACTCGATATATGCATCATGGTAAAAAGATATGCATACGTGTATATCTTAACAAATCTATAACAATGAGACACGGAAAAATAGGTATGGTCTCGGGGAATGGAGGCCCCAAATATTCGGTATCTATTGTTAAAATGTGTCAAATACTTAATGACTTCACTTGAGCATCAAATACTATAGCCACGACAACTGTCCACATTGCAACGTGACAAATACCAACATAAACTCAATTCAGTAAGATAAAAATGTAGAATGAAACGATTTATTAAGATGGAAAGCCAAACGGTAAGTGTTTTTAGATAGAAATTCTGAACTTTTTTAACTTTTCAAATATTTTCTTAACTTTATTTGAATCCTTGACTCACATGATTTATTAGAAAATCTAATATTTATAGCTAATTAAGCAGTCAGGCTTATTAATTATGTTAAAAATATTAAATATATGCTTAGAAGCATTTAATTCTTTTCCGAATAAGTTGAAAGTAGTGTTTTTCTTCAATTTTTACGTACTAAAGACCACATATTGCGTTGTCTAATACTGGTTACATTTGTCACCGTGGAATGGTTATCGATATATTGAAACTTAAAGAATTAATAGCTATGAGTTAATTAAGTTTCATAGAGAAGAAGCTGCTTCTACTTATTGATATTAATTTTTCTTCCAGTCGGGAGTGCGTGTCGAGCATTGGCCGTTGATGAGACAAAGTTTGAGTGTGCCATCTTTTCTTTGTTTATAGGCCTCAACGGTTACCGGTGCCTTAACAGGATATACTAGAAGCCGCCCGTCCTCCCTATGGCTTGCCAGCTGAAGCCTGGATTCACCAGAGAGAATACTAAGCCGTGGAGGGTAGTCATGCAATGCTCCAGTCCTCTTGTGATGATGACGATCCTTATTTTATTGTATGCTATTGCCCCTATTCTGCTCCACCGTCGTATTCGTCTCCCGATAATTTTGCGCTTCTCCAGCCTCCTCGGACTGAGTGTCGTCGTCCGTGGTGCTATTGAAGACCCCATTCTCGCATCCTAAAATCTCCGTCAACGTGTCGTTCTCGGTGAAACGACGGAGAGCTGACGACGAAAGGGAGATCTCATTTTCGTTATTGCTCATATCACTTAGCGTTGTTGCAGATAATAGAATCCAATACTATGTGAGTAATCGATGATAATGCATTAGCGTTCGAGCTAGATGATTAAATAGTAAGAGTAAATTATGAGAAGTCGCTAATTAACAAAGTAGTTACTAAAGACAAGTAACACTAGGAACTGAACACACTTATTTGAGCAAGGATCCTTTTTTAGGGTGGAAGATTTAAAAAAATAAAAATAAATGAAGGATATGGACATTAGACATGAGTAGTTTCTATAGCAATAAATTATGTTTATTATTTGATTTAAAATTCTATTAGTGGCTTTTGATTTTATTTATTTATTTTTGAAAAGAGGAGAGAGTGAGAAAAAAAGGAAATGCCATCCATACTTTTATCTAAAATCAGAGGTCGTGGATGGTTATAGATTATAGATTCCACTTATAGTATACTCATGAGCTTCAAAAAATTAGTCCTTGCACTGCCCCCTCGCAAGCCTCTTGTGCTTGCATCTGATTATTTGTTGTCTAGAAATACCTCAATGGTAAGGAGGCCTTTCCTACACATCACTTCCACTTTAATCTTTAGTTGCTGCATCTTACATTACAATGACAATTCCTCCTGCATGCAGTATTATCATTCGACGGAGGAGTTTGGTGATTTATAAATTATGAATCCACTATGTCTATTATCAATGCTTACCATTTTAATCAGCTGAAAAAAACTTACTATCAGAATATTGAATTTGTATTCTCCTTAGAAATAGACTCCATTCTTGCAACACCAAGGTACATTCTTGAAATAAAGTGCTTTTCATCTTCTTTATCCTCCCTGCATGCACAAGCTCGGTAAAAGTGATGTTGAGTCTCCTGCTCTAATTATTCTCATTTATTTATTTATTTATTATTTCCATGGACTCTGAGCCCATGATATCTGATGCCAACTCATACTACTCTAACTAGCTTAAAAATACTTGCTTCTTTCTTAAATTTTTAGCTTTACATTTTGTAGTAAAATAATAAATAATGCAACACTGAGATGAAAATAGCTTTAAGTTTCTTATTGCATCTCCTTTTTACTAAAACTGAACATTATCTAGTTTTAGCTCTGATACTCTAAAACTGAGCAACTTTTAGTTCAGCACTACCATACAGTGCTAGTGGTTTTACTGTCTACATTTTGAAATTTGGGATCTAGAACTCTACCATTCAGAATGTAATGCTGGTGTGATCTGATGTTCTACTGCTGTTTTGTTGCATTCGCCATCACTCGCTCAAGCCATATGATTGAGGATGAAAAGAGAGGAGTATGCAGTGGAGCCGAATTAGGGAATACCAAGTGGTTGTGTAACTCCTCAATAGTAGCAGCGTGAATGACATGGATACATCGCGAAACTTTATAGGACTATGAGCTGAGTGTGCCCAAATATCTCATTGAAGTCCCAAAAGATCCAACCATAGAAGATAAATATATGGAAGCAAGTTAATGATCAAATGAGAATTAGAATTATTTTTAAAGGTAATTCTTAGCCAACAAATTAGTATGTCTACGCATTTTAGATTGGCAAACGACTTTAACATGTACACATCATATATATATACACAATCTTCAAAACATGTAACATTTATCGATGAATATTATTTCAAACAACATTACACAACGAAATGGATAATGACTTTACCTCTAATTGTCAATTGTTTAAGTGTGGAGTTTGGCAAGAGATATTCAAGTATCTGCCCAGAGATGAGCAATGCATCATGTTTTCTTGCAGGTAATTAATTGTCCATTTAAACACCAATAGATATAATTAATTAATTTTCGTAGGCAGATGATCCAGATGAAGTAACCTTGAAAGAGACAAGCCAGATTAACAATTTTCATAGGCAGATAATGCAGCCTGACTCCTCTTTCAAAAAGAGGGCCAAGTGAAACTCGTAGTCCTTCCTAGTTTATCTAGATAATACTAAGTATTATCTAAAACATGATTTTTTTAAGAATCTCTTCATGTGGGACTAAATCTCTACGTCCCATTAAAAAAATCCAAAAATAAATCAGGAAATTCCCCCATAATGTTTTGAATATTTCCAACCATATTTATGTGAAATGGCTGGGTAGAGCATAGCAAAACAAAATGTGGAATTGAGTGCTTTCATTAATATTTGATTAAATAAATAAGGTAGAGCAAAGTAATATGAGGGTGAAGGATGAAGCTGGTGTAGAGAAGGAGACCTTGCTTTGCATGCATTATGACCCGTTGAGCTAAACCAATGGTTAATACAAGAATATGCACCACTATATGTTGAAATGTACATATTCTACTTCATCTTCCAACATATATATATATACATGCAACATGAGCCTAACGGTCTGTATTGATACCAAGCGCTAAGGCACGCCTTCCTTAAAATGATTAGAATAACTAAAGATGTGGGACATTCCATGAGGTGTGGCTTTCAAATCCATTATATAGTAACTCCTTTCTACGCTCACCAAATAACTCATATAAGGATCGATGATAATACATTATCTATCTTATCATATCTATCATTCCAACAAAAGGGAAAAAGGTTGGATAATATAATAAGCTGGTAACCTCCCAACATAATCTTGTTAACAAAGAAAATTTACTCCCTATACATCTCAGGCTAACAAATAAGACTTCACTAACTTATTTCACCACAAGTGTTGCCACTCAAAATAAGGAACTTTGAAATGTAATACCGAGTAACTAATAGATAACAAATCATCCCATTGTTAATAATCTTGGTGAAGAAGAGTTTACAACTTTAGTAATGATTGAGTTTCTAGCCGACCAAGAGGTCTGCCACTTCCCTCAATGTGGGGTTTTGCTCGATATTCTCAAGCACCATGAAGGTAAATAATTTTTCATCCTCCTGATAAGTTGCATACCATAACACAAATCCATCAAGATGAATTTAGCTTTATAAATTAGCTGCAATTGCTTCTTTTTTGCTCTTGAACTTCTCAAGACTTGTAATTCCAAGTGTTATTTTCAGATCTTCAATTGAAAACGTGATCTTTAGGATATCTTAGCTTACCTACCCAAGTTATCTGGAAAACCACATGTTACATTCTCATCAAGTTTCCTCAAGTTGGTCAGATATTTTTTTTTTGGGTGGAATGAAGGATTTTGTCATCTAAATTTGAACCGATTCATGCTCATCAAACAGACAATCTTTAAGATAAAATGAGCAAAAAAACAAAATAGATAATAATATCAGGACTATGTTAGTTGAACTTGTCAAAATGTTATGGTGTGTAGACCATTGTTGGATCTGGTTGTTATTGTGTTGAATTATGGAAATAATATATAGCACTAATAATTAAATACTTGTATGGGCCACCCGGACTTATACAAAGGTTGCCACGTACTTGGTAGGCAGATATGGAGATAAATTTGAAGATCTAAAAGTAGATGAAAATAAGATAAAATCTAAAATATAGGATAAATAGAACCATGGACAAATAGAATAAAAAACTAGTAGACCAAATCCAACTAATTTTTTTTTCTTTAACTTAATGAGCATTAAACTCACAATCTTCTCTATAGAGCTTAATTACTCTAATTAAATGAGAGTACACTTTATGTACCAAGTCCAACTAAAATTAAATTAAATTAAAATCAAAATAATTCTACTTGTACTTTTTCCTATAAGCTTTAGTTTGTCCAACAAGAACCATAAATATAATTGTAAAAAATATTAATTAAATTAAATACAAATAAAATAAGTATATTATTAAAAAATTAATAATATTTTTTTTTTCTTATGGTTAGAGCAATTGAGTTCTATATGGAAGGTTGTTTGCTGAATACTCATCAAGTTCTAAAAAATAATATAAGTTTTTTTAAGAATCATAGAGATAAAAATTTTATAATATAAACTACAAAATATTTTAAGCATAAATCTACAACATCAATTCACTATAATCCCTATCATCAATTCGCCCGACATTATAAATATCACTTCCAAGAGTTTTTATCTTTACAATATAAGTTTATAAATATACAATCCTTGTGATTCTAAGTTTAGATAATATTATTTTGGTTTGGGTAGGACCGTTAGAAAATATTAAACTTTACTAATACCTTTTTAACAAATTTATTTTAATACAAGAACCAACTTAGTTTTTTATCTTATACTAGTTATCTATTTGTTTATCTATCTTATGCTTCAAGATAAAGCCATTATCATGTAAAATTAAAACACACTAATAAGTGATACTTTTCTTGATGCTTCTTGACTGGGCTTTTAGGCCCATGTTTTAGTTTAAAGAGGTTATAGCTCATCATAATCGAGTTTGGAAACTAAATGAATGTGAACCAAGCTGTTATGATGTTGGATGGTGGGATGACGAATTGTTGCTCAGCAGCTTTAGCCTTACGATGGTGCACGCTCGTGTCAGGTTGTTTATCTGGCAGTGCTGCCCATTGTAGTCGGTCATGCCTAGCCCGACATTATAGTGGGTTGTGTCTAGCATAACCTGCTAATTTGAAAGTGTCGTGCTTGCAGCTTGGTGGCCTGACACTGCAGGACACTACATACTATTTATATATATTATGTAAAAAAAGTTAAGTTGTTATGGAGTACTGGTAAGCGTCTACCTTTCGTTGTTAAAGTTAATTCTAATGTGAGCATTTTAAAACTTAATTCTGTGCATGGAGGTGTGCCGCATACCGTGTTGGGTTGGTCCGAGCTGGGTACGATGCCCCTAGTACGGTTTGTTACCATGCCTAATGCTTGACCCGTAAAGACTATTCAGACCATATGTTTTGACTAATGGATGAGATTTTAGTCCCACTTTGCCCACGACTGGATCAAAGATGCCCTCTATAAAGAGTGCTAGATTAAGTTCCCGTGTTGAGCTAGGTAATGCTGGTTTGTGAACCAGATGGTGGCATTAAGGTCAGGGGATAATATGAGGAGCTTGTTGTGCTTCGTAGTTGTTTTCCAAACATATTGTTTGGGATGACCTCAAACGGAATTGGTCTCCCCAGAAACTTAACCATATAGGCGTGTTGCTTGGGATGACATCAAACAGAATTGGTCTCCCCAGAAACTTCACCATATAGATGAAACTTATCTGTTAACAGAAAAATACTAAAAGGATAAGATGGGTGGATGAGTTAAATAAGAGATACGATGATGGAGTCTGATGAATTGTTCCATCTTGATTTTTTATGGAAACTTGAAGAAACCTCCTTCTAAATCAATAATATCTTCGTAGTTATTTTCCACGACTTGAAACATATTGTTTGGGATGACTTCAAATGAAATTAGTCTCCCCAAAAACTTCACCATATAGGCGTGTTGAAAAAATTCACATACAGACTGCATCATGATAATAATTTCTCCCTTTAAAGCCACCGGATAAGTGCTAACGGCTACCCTCTAACAATCCATAGTCCACCTACAATCATGTATTCCATCCTGATTTTTTATGCAAACTTGAAGAAATCTCCTTCTAAATCAATAATATCTCTATAGTTGTTTTCCACAACTTGAAACATGTTGTTTTGGCTGACTTCAGAAGGAATTGGTCTCCCCGAAAACTTAACCACACATTCATGTTGAAAAAATTCACACGTGGATTGCCTCAATTTGGAGAAAATTCACAAAAAGCATAGCTACTGAACGAATTAATTAATTGATGCATCATCAAACAAAGGACTCTAAACCCACTTTGTCAATAAATAAAAGTGGAGCTCCCTTCCATATTCGATATTAAATTTTTGGTTGGGATAAACTGCTATGCAATGATAGTAATGCATGAGATCAAAATTTAATAGGAGCTATAGATATTATTTTTTATCTTATATTACTTATAAAAAATATAAATTAGATGAAGTATCATTTTAATTATTTTATCATTTTTAAAAAAAATATAAATTGGACAGAACTGAGCTCACAATCGTTAACACATTTAATTAATCCGTTCTATTGTGTAGTCGTTAGAAAATTAGACTTTAAATTCAAAAGCTTGAGTTTAAATCCAATAGGACCTATGTGTATTATTTGATAAAATTGGCATAGAACTTATAACTATTAAATAACATATTTGATTAATTGGTCCAATAGTCTAGTGATTAGGACATTGGAATTTGAATCTACTAGCTTGAGTGAGTTCAAATATCAATAGGACCTATGAGTATTCTCTACTGAATAATATAATTTAATGGTATATTTAAAAATCTAAATTATATGGTAATGATCTTGGTGATTCTTTTAATTAATTGGTCCTATAATCTAGTGGTTAGGACATTGGATTTTGAATCCAATAGCTAGCTAGAGTTCAAATCTCAATAGGACCTTAATTGAAATGAAGTGATATGGTTTGAACAAAGAATTAGCAATGCATAGGGGTATGGAAGCAAAAAGAAATGAATGAGAGATGGAGATGGATCTACTTCTGTCAAATGTTCCTGTTATTAATAATAACCAATTCTAATACTTTACTTGTCCTTTGCTGACTATGGTTATCGATAATACATCATTATTGCTGACTATTTTGTTGATACTCATGTGTTTCCAAATGTTGATACTCGTGGAACATGTTGGCTAATTCTCTTAGCTAGCTGCATTTGTTGATCTGGGTTTCCATGCTTGATCCAAGAAATAAGTTCCTGGAGCCACATAAAGTGTAATTAGTCATTTCGATCCTTGCCTCTAAAGAGTAGGCCATTATGACTTGGCCATAGGATCCAAGTGAGTCAGTCCTTGAACCGTCCCCTCATAAACCTCTTGTGCTTGCATCTGATCCTTTATAGTCTAGAAATACCACATTGGTAGGGAGGCCTTTCCTCCACAACACTTCTTCAATCTTTGGATGCTGCATCTTACATTGGAAGCATAATTCCTCTTATAGACAATATTATCTTTCCACGAAGGAGTTTGCTAATTTATGAATCATGAATCCACTACCTCTATCATCAAAGCTTACCATTTTAATTGGCTGAAAAGAACTCACTATTAGATTACTGAATCTGCATTCTCCTTAGAAATAGACGCCATGCCTGCAACATCAAGACGCTTTCTTGAAATAAAGTACTTCTCATCTTCTATATCCTCCCTGTGTGCACAAGCTTGGTATAAATGATATTCAATCTCACTACTCTAATTATCCTCAATTTTTTAACTATTTTTTTCATAGACTTTGAGCGTATGATATTTGATGTCATCTCATACTACTCTAACTAGTTGAAAAATACTTGCTTCTTATTTAAGTTTTTAGCTTTACATTTTTCATTAAAATAATAACTAATGCAAAATTACCTAAGAATTTTTCAGTTTATAATAATTAGGTTTCCCAAGACATTTAGAGTTGGAAGTAGGGAGGGATAGAGCTCAAATATCAAGAGCATAGAACAAAAGTAAACAAATAGACTTCATCAAACAAAAATAAATAGATCAAATATGTAGATGGTGGTGAGATATAATTTACATGCCTTATCCGATTAAGTACATATATTTAGGCAAAAATTCCAACTAGAATTCTTGGTCTCTGCAAAAATCACACTCTATCAATTGCCTCTCCATTCTCGAATGGTATCTGTTAAGGTATATATGAATGGAGATGGGCAACTCCTCATCGACAGTGATAAAATTTGTAAACATTCATATATACCGAAAAAGTCTTAAGTGAGGGAAGGGTATGCAACTTTGTGTGGTAAGGATTGTAGACTATTGCAATTATCAAATAGGGATCTTCTAGTTATACGAGGCTCCTTAATGACTCCTAATCCTCCCCTACGAGAATTTGATTCAAAATCTTTTGATGGATGTAAGCAAATAGTTATCACTTATATCAAGTTTCCTCAAGTTATTCTATCTTCTGCTGCTGCTGCTCATGCTTGGTGCGAGGTTTTATAGTGCAACAACCATCTAGTAGAGGTGTTTGCAAATTAGAGAGGCAATGTAGTGAGTCGGTCAATTTATTCAAATTTATATCCTATGAAATATCAAGATATCATATGCAAAACGAAGTCACTCTCTGGAAACTCTATTGATCTACAAGCCTTCAGAATCAATATGCAAATGCTTTGTGGTCTCATGAAAAATTCATCAGTCAATAAAGATTTCCAGTGGTAATCCACTTCACTTGGGAACAATCTCTTTGGCAATCGGTAGCTTCAAGCTCATGAAGGTCATTGGAGTTTTGTGAACTAGATCCACATTTCTTGAAAAATGCCTAGGAGTTGCTCACACTCTTCATTGTGGGTGGGTTGTTACTAAAATTTTGCTGCCTACTAATCCTGATCTTGAAGGTATGAATAGGCTGCTATCCCACATGTGCATGTCCCATTTGTAGCCCTCCTTATTCCATTAGTCATCGAGAACCAGTATAAATTTTATTGATGTCATCACCTCTTTCAGTTTCATTTGAAGGGTATCAATATTATTCAAGAGATCATTATATTTGCCTTAGGCAGCTTTCTTGATGATCTCTTTGTTAAGTTTCTCCATATTGTAGTATTCAGGCACACAAGTAGAGTCATGCTTGAACATCGGTGAGCAGCTACAGGTGGGGACAATTAGTTAGCAAGCGCAAAATGGGCTAAGAACATATGATAGCTTAGGTTAATGGAGTAGAATAGCTGCACGCTTGTTCGGTGGAGGGAATTATTCAGATAAATTCTAAACTATGGACAATATGCACGCTCATTTTGTTTGAGCAATCCGGTTTGCCATTGCCGGGGATCAAACCCGAGTCACCTGCATGACAGGTAGGAATACTCACAACTATACAACAACGACAACAATGCAAAGCGGCCGACTTTCTCGACCGTGGGTTCCACACCATATGGTTCGATTTTAGTAAGGGAACTTCCTTTTACCTCCTATTTGAACGCTCTTAGTTGATATTAGTTTTATTTGATAAATTCTAAACTATGGACAATATGCACGCTCATTTTGTTTCCAAAATAAAATAATATAGATGGATCATATCTAAACACAACGATAATCCAAACAATTCAGAAAGGCTAGTTTTATCAATTAACTCATGCACGGAACATCGTATACGATTACCATTGAAGTGATCAATCGCAGCAGTATAATTTTAAAATACTTTGGGATGAAAACAATAATCACAGTTGCTAGAGATCGAACCCAGGTCACCTACATGACAGGCAAGTACACTCACAACTATACTACAACAATAACAATACACATTAAGTGTGAACAATGTGAAATTAGGATTAGAAATTTAGGATGACTGTGAAACTAGGATTGTACATTTAGGATGACAGAGCGGAATGTTCAAGAAAGTATTTGCATTTTCAAAATATTTAGAGATGAAAAGCAATAATCGACGTTGCCGGGGATCAAACCCAGGTCACCTGCATGACAGGTAGGAATACTCACCACTATACTAAAATGACAACGATGCAAAGTGGCCGACTTTTTCTGCCGTAGGGTCCACACCATATGGTTCGCTATTAGTAGGAGAACTTTCTTTCTGCCTCATATTTGCATGCTCTTAGTTGATATTAGTTTAACTAGATAAATTCTAAACTTTGGACAATATGCACGCTCATTTGGTTTGAGCAATCCGGCTTTCTCCGATACATCATTCAAAATTATCAAACCTACTTCATACACTCTTTGTGGTGCAAAAGAAATATTATAGATGGATCATGGATGATGTCGGGGAGGTTTCTCAAGATAATTTATTTTCTTTTATATCTAAACACAGCGTTAATCCAAACAATGTAGAAAGGCTAGTTTTATCAATCCACTCACGCACGGATCTTATCGCATATGATTACCATTGAAGTGAAATACACATTAAGCCTAAAAAAAGTGAAATTAGGATCAGCCATTGAAGATGACAGAGCAGAATGTTCAAAAAAGTATTTGCATTTTAAAAATACATTGAGATGAAAAGAAATAATCACCATTGCCAGGGATCAAACTCGGGTCACTTGCATGACAGGCAGGAAGACTCGCAACTATACTACAACGACAACGATGCAAAGTAGCCAACTTTCGCCACCGTGGGGTCCTCACCATATGGCTCGCAATTAGTAGGGTAACTTTCTTTCTGCCTCCTATTTACATGCTCTTAGTTGATATTAGTTTAATCACATAAATTATAAACTGTGGACAATATGCATGCTCATTTTGTTTGAGCAATCCAGCTTTCTCCGATACGTTATTCGAAATTATCAAACCTACTTCATACACTCTTTACGGTATAAAAAAACAATTATAGATGGATCATGCATGATGTCGGGGAGGTTTCTCAAGATAATTTATTTTCTATTATATCTAAACACAGCGTTAATCCAAACAATGCAAAAAGGCTAGTTTTATCAATCAACTCACACACGAAACATATTGCATACGATTACCATTGAAGTGAGATACACATTAAGCGTGAAAAAAGTGAAATTAGGATCACACATTGAAGATGACAGAGTGGAATGTTCAAAAAAGTATTTGCATTTTCAAAATACTTTGAGATAAAAAGCAATAATCGCCGTTGCAGGGGATCAAACTCGGGTCAATTGTGTGACAGGCAGGAATACTCACCACTATATTACCACAACAACAATGCAAAGTAGCTGACTTTTTCATCTGTGGGGTCCACACCATATGGCTCGTTATTAGTAGGGGAACTTCCTTTCTGCCTCCTATTTACATACTCTTAGTTGATATTAGTTTAATCAGATAAATTCTAAATTGTGGACAATATGCACGCTCATTTTGTTTGAGCAATCCGGCTTTCTCCGATACATCATTCGAAATTATCAAACCTACTTCATACACTCTTTGCAGTAAAAAAAGAATATTATAAATGGATCATGCATGATGTCGGGGAGGTTTCTCAAGATAATTTATTTTTTATTATATCTAAACACAAGGTTAATCCAAACAATGCAGAAAGGCTAGTTTTATCAATCAACTAACGCACAAAACATATCGCATACGATTACCATTGAAGTGAAATACACATTAAGCGTAAAAAAAGTGAAATTAGGATCAAACCCGGGTCACCTACGTGACAGGCAGGAATACTCACCACTATACTACAACGACAACGATGTAAAGCCGCCGACTTTGTTCTACCGTGGGGTCCACACCATATAGCTCACTATTAGTAAGGGAACTTCCTTTTGCCTCCTATTTGCATGCTCTTAGTAGATACAAGTTTAGTAAGATAAATTCTAAACTGTGGACAATATGCACGCTCATTTTGTTTGAGCAATCCGGCTTTCTCCGATACATCATTCAAAATTATCAAACCTACTTCATACACTCTTTGCGGTATAAAAAAAATATTATAGATGGATCATGCATGATGTCGGGGATGTTTATCAAGATAATTTATTTTCTATTATATCTAAACACAATGTTAATCCAAACAATGCAGAAAGGCTAGTTTTATCAATCAACTCACGCATGGAACATATCGAATACGATTATCATTGAAGTGAAATAAACATTAAGTGTGAAAAGTTAAACTAGGATTAGATATTTAGGATGACAGAATGTTCAAGAAAGTATTTGCATTTTCAAAATATTTTGACATCAAAAGCAGTAATCGCAGTTGCTGAGGACGAACTCGTGTCACCTACATGACAGGTAGGAATACTCACCACTATACTTCAACGACAACGATGCAAAGCGGCCGACTTTCTCCTCTGTGGGGTCCACACCATATGGTTCGCTGTTAGTAAGGGAACTTCCTTTTGCCTCCTATTTGCATGCTCTTACTTGATACAAGTTTAATCAGATAAATTCTAAACTGTGGACAATATGCACGCTCATTTTGTTTGAGCAATCCGCCTTTCTCTGATACATCATTCGAAATTATAAAACCTACTTCATACACTTTTTGCGATACAAAAAAAATATTATTGTGCAGAATGTTCAAGAAAGTATTTGCATTTTCAAAATATTTATAGATGAACCGCAATAATTGCCATTGTCAGGGATCGAATTCGGGTCACCTGCATGACAAGTAGGAATACTCACAACTATACTACAACAACAACAATGCAAAGTGGCCGACTTTTTCCACCATGGGTTCCACACCATATGGTTCGCTATTAGTAAGGGAACATCTTTTTGCCTCCTATTTGTATGCTCTTAGTTGATATTAGTTTAATCAGATAAATTCTTAACTATAGACAATATGCACACTCATTTTGTTTGAGCAATCCGGCTTTCTCCGATACATCATTCGAAATTATCAAACCTACTTCATAAACTATTTGCGGTACAAAAAAAAAATTATAGATCCATCATGCATGATGTCGGGGAGGTTTCTCAAGATAATTTATTTTCTATTATATCTAAACACAGCATTAATCCAAACAATGCAGAAATGCTAGTTTTATCGATCAACTCACACACGAAACATATCGCATACGATTACCATTGAAGTGAAATAAAGAGGAGTAAGGAAGCAGAGTTACTATAGAGACTGCAGGCAGTTGAAATGTGAGCTGCAAATGAAGAAATATTGCGAGCTGCCTTGACCGAATAAGACTGAGAAATTGACCAAATATATTTAATGATACTCATGAAGGTGAAGGACTCTGAGCTGCACAAATTCTAAGTAAAGAATTGAGCTAATCTAGGAGAGTTACAAAAATAAAAAGGAGTGCAGAATACTGTCGATAGTGGCAGAATTTGAATAATGAAATAGCTTCACAAAAAGCTGCAAACTGCGGAAAAGGACTAAAGAAATAGCTTCACCTATAATTTCATTTTGAGTTTCATGTAACTTCTACTTCTCCCAAAATACATGTCAGAATCGGGGGCATCCCAATCGGATTGAATGCGATGACAGTTTCTCAGTCCGAATCTGTAAAACGAAAATTTTGATCAAATCACACATCGCAGTATACTAGGCCTTCTAATTCCTTGAGGGGTTTATCTAAAAGATTCGCGATATAACTAGGAAGACGTTTCAAATACCATATATGAATAATGGCATATATGAATAAAAATCATACATAGGAGGTAGCATCAACAATAGCACCAGACACACTAGATTTAGTCTTAGGTGATATGAGATGCTAGAACCTCCCAAGAGACATCATCAGAATTTAAATGGAAAGGGGTGTCTCCCACATACCCTAGTTGACCACCGCGTATTATCGATGGTCACAACGGTGATGCTTCTCTTCGCACCACTCCCGAGGCTACACATTGCTTAGACACTGGGAGCTGGTGGAAAGATGGATCATACAAACTCTAAGGTCATACTAGACCGGGAATATGGAGTAGGTCCCTACCCAAAAATTTATACCCGCACGAGTGTTGATTAGGCGACCCCGTGATAGTCTTAAGATGGCTAGCGAGGATGAACCCTACCATGGACTTGGCACCGATGGAGTCGGGATTGCGGATGTGCATTTATCTCGGTCGACGTTGACTGCTATTGGACTGGGAAGGTGATTCCCTACGCGACGCCTTGGACAGTGGATCCGTAGACCACGCGACTATCATCCATGACGTTCTGCAGACAGTCGGATGAGTAATCCGGATCCTAGGGTTATTTTTATCGGTTAGCCATGGCCGATTAGTTTTTGTTGATGGTGACCCTGTCTTCGGGCAGTGTGTATACACGAGTCCCGTTGCCCCTACGGAGTTCGGGGAGGATGTAAGGGCATAGTAGTTTCGCTAGGGGAGGCATCGAGGATGACTAGCGAGATAGTGGAGAGTGATCAAGGGTCACCCGTCCTCTCCGCCAACATCAGTGCAGTGGGCATAGGTAGAAACAAAGACAGAAAGACACTGATGGGCTTACGGATGCCCTTGGCCAGGGTATACACTAAGAATAGGTTGGCAGCCCGAGTCTTGAGACTTAAAGTCGTATTACAACATAGGGGACATTTGCTGATGACGTAGACACTGATTATCACTTAGGAGACATTTAGTGATATGCATGTTTGTATTTGTTTACTCTGTTATACTGCTTTTATGATATGAATTACACATATCAACAGAAAAAATGATGATTAACAAACCAAAGGCATCCTAGAGTACTCCTCCTAGTTTTTGATTTCATTATTTCGATTTCGAGCCATAATTTCGCATTAGGCCGCAAAGCTGAGCACACCACGTTCAATGTGTGTGTAGGTTGTTAGATGACTGACCGGGATATTTGATGAAGATGAGGTCTATCGATGGATTTAGTTTTATTTATTGATGTCGTTACTATAGAATTGTAGTAGGTATATCGGGACTGTGTTAGTAGAGTTGCATAGATGATTTGATTATATATTTTGTTGTGTTGACAATGTGTTCGGATAATTTTTATTACCAAATACCTTGTATGGGACTCATACGACGGTTTCCACGTGTCGACCTGCAGGTCGGGGCGTGACACTGCAAAGCAGGAGATGCACATATGAAGTCAGTCCATATTACTGCAAAAACTATAACAGAAAAAGAAAAATTTAGGACAACGAATTGGCTGCTGCCAAGATTTAGCAAGTGAGCATCTAAACGAAAGAATATATAATAAGCAAGAAAAATGAAGAGGACTGCACTATGAGCATATAGAAATATCCAGAAATATATGCAAGCAGAATAGGTGTAACAAACTACAAATAAAGTATAGAGTAGCAAATAGTGGATGTGCAAAAGCTATAAACACTGCATATGGAGTTGCAAGTGCAAGGAGCTGGTACGAATAGTGTACTTAATGATTATCAAAATATTGGTTTCCAATCGAAGAATTTGGATAACAACCCAAATGATCAACATATATTTTAGGATTTGATTAAAACCCAAATATTGATTTTTTTTTAACTAACCCTTGATGTTATCAACTTAACAACCCCTAACGAAGCACATGGTTCTAAGTTGAAATGTAACTCACTAAATAAAAGTATACTTAAGTTTATCATAGATCAAATTCCTAACAAAAGTTCACTAGCTAGAATAATAACGATATCTAAAGATGTATCGCCGGGCAATGGGTCATCGGTAAATACGCCCAGGTCCGGATCATCAGCTATATGTCTGGATCATCAATGTCTATGTTAGGATCATTTTATGCATCGATGCTATCTAATGCAAAGAAGCATGCTAAGTACACAGTGATGGCCTCTAGAAGTGTTGGCCCGATCTACTGGCAAGTCCTCTAGTCCGTGCCGAGGTAGAAGCTGTTGGGATGGCTGATGCGAACGAGTGGCCACGGCCGATAGGAGCAGATGACGTTGATTATTGGAAACCTCTCATTTGGCTTCGTTGTGGGCAATTTGCCTGGATGTGTCCTTTCTGGCCACACTAGTAGCAAGAAACTCCTCGACAGGGTCCAGTGTGGACCTTGTTGCAAAGAGAACATGGAACCAAGTACGAAGCACGATATATCTGGGTAGGCACAAATGATGGTGATGGTGAGTGAATCTGACTCAGTAGGTTGTGTGAGATCATCCTTTGGTCGACTAGACCACTAGATGGAGTTTCCCTAGTTGTCAAGGCGATCGATGGTACCGCAGTGACCTGCCGGTTACTTTGCTCACCTCGACCCTTCTGTGACCTTGCGGCTTGCTAGAATAGATCTCTCGGCCATAAGGGCCTTATCCACGACCATCTAGAACTCGATTGTGTCTAATAATTTCATACTCAATCGAATAGGGTCATCTAGTCCTTCGACAAATAGAAAGCGGCGATAGTCCTCTGATGGGATTATCTCTGGTACGAAGGATGCTAACCTGTTAAATTCCACTGCATATTCGGATACAGATCTTCCTCTCTGTTCACACTTTTAAAACACCTATCTCTTTTGATTTTTCTGCATCGAGGTATCGTATCGCAGGTGAAACTCGTCCTGGAAGCTAGCCCAAGTCAGCCCGGCAGTATAACGCGCCTCCAGCTCCTCCCACCATAACTCAGCATCTCCTTCCAACAAGTGGAGTGTTATGCTAAGTTTGTCCTTATGCGCTAGCTCTAACTCTGTAGTGACTCGGCGAACTTTGTTTATCCAAGCTCGGGCTTTCTGCGGGTCTGAAGATCCAGAGAAAGATGTACAATCCAACTGCTCAGCATCATGCAGCCACAAGATCTACTAACGCGAGTGCCTTCAGAGGAGTCTAGCGTTATGGTCATACCTCCCTTCCGTGCGGTCAGATAAACTGGTTGGGCATAGGTCACCGGTCGGACTGCTGAGGAGATAACTATATCTTCCAAGCCCTTGACTGGTGTTGTCTCAGATGTGTTATCGAATATAGCAAGTGTATCAGCCGAAGTAGTAGCTATCAGAATGACTAGCGGCACCGGTGATACAAGGTGGGCTTCAGGTGGTGGAGAAGGCACTACAATCTTCGACTTTCTTGTCTGATGCTGCGTTGTCGGATTAAGAATACTAACCATTGCCGCTGCTATCATGTTCAAATGTTCTTGTGCTAAAGGTGCTTGTCCTAGTGATACATCGCCAACTGCATGTACTAACGTATCTGCTGCGTCTGAGCTCCATGGTGTCCCTGACGATGAATGTCCTGGGACCAACCGAAATGATGCTTCCTCGGAATCCCCAACAACACTAGCAGTTGGTGCTGGAGCAAGTGGGACCGTCGAATCTCCAGGGGGATGGGAAGTAACGCTCGCAAGGTTCCAAGAATTCCCTTTCTTTCGAGGTCTTCCTAGCTTCCGTTTTAGCAGTACATCCGACATCTACACAAAATAAATTTTCGATGAGTAAAATCCTCTATTAACCCTACCATACATGTATAACCCACGTATATATATTGATTGATTGTGAATTGATATCATAAACAAGTCTTGGGCAACTAATCGTACCACTTACAAACCTTCTTAACATCCTATCTATATCGGGACTGACTTTTCTTAACTCCTATGACTTTTAGCGTAATTTCTAATATCTCTTAAATCCTTAGGCTTTCAAACTTACGCTCTGATACCACTTTAATTGGCAGGTTGGGCACGTGGCAACCGCCGTAGGGGTTCGGAAACCCATACAAGGCATATGATATACTCAACATTACATCCGAAGTCATTAAAATATAACAAAGGTCCTAATACAGTTTGCATTTATAGTCCTTGAGTACACTCCCGATATAGACATAATACAATACTACGTCTGATAATCAATAACTCTAAATACGAATGATGAACTTCTCCGACGTCCTACTTGTCGTCAACGATCTCGACTCTTATCCTAAGACCTGCACACACATTGAATGCGGTGTGCTCAGCCTTGCAGCTTAGTGCGAAATTACGGCTCGAAATCATACTAGGGGAAGATTCTAGAATGCCTTTGTTTAATTAATTATCACATTATAGGTTGGTAGAATAAATGATATTATCAATAGTTTATGTAAAGTATGAGAGTATACCTAGTCGTATGTCACTAGGTGTTATCTATGTTGTCAAAATGTTTATCTCACTAACAAATGTCATCTAGATTTATTTTATCCTTGTATCAAATATCTCGGGCCGCCAGCCTATGCTTAGAGGAATTCCCCCGTCGAGGACTTCCCATAAGCTCATCAGTGGGGTGTCATTCTATATCTCTACCTAGGCCCACTGCACTGATGTTGGCGGAGAGGACGGATGACTGCTTATCTCTCTCCACTGTTTCGCCAGTCACACCATACACTCCGTCCCACCGAAACATCGCACCCCTACTTCCTCCCCGGTCTCCTTAAGGGCAAGGACACTCCGTGTAATACTAAACACTGCCCGCCGGCAGGGTCACCTCAACTTAATATATCATCAGTCACGGCTAACCGAAATTATAATAACCCTAGGATCCGAACTACTCATCCGATCGTCTACAGAATTTCTAGGATGATAGCCGTGTGGTCTATAGATCCATTGTCCAAGGCTTAAGGGAGTCACCGTCACAACTCAAAAATATTTTTAATATTTAGTTCCATAGTTCTCCACATGACAGTAATATAACATTCAATGGGTATGAGAAAATAAATAACATGTAGGATAACTAATAAAGCATGCCAAGTAAAGCTAGGTATCATAGCATATGACATATCAATCATGGTTAATAGAGTATTTAAGCTAGCATGTATATTGCATGGCATTTAGCAAGTATAAATTTTAATTAGTTTCAAAGCATCCAATTGAAGCTCAGAGGTATCAACCGTAAAGTAGCTCATGCGCCAAAATAATATTCCTAAATAATAAGATTTATTTAGAACAAAATTTAATATCATTTCTACGAATTATTCAGATATAATTTATTTAGTTGAGGACCTAAGTTATCTAATTAATTTGGCTCTATCCAAATTGATTATCTAACCCAATCCATGATATCACTCAATTCAATCTCCTACCCATGTCCAAACATAAAAGCCCAATTTAACTCAAAAGCCTAGCTCTTAAACCCTTAATCCTCATTCATCAACTCTACTTTATTAAATTAGTCCAAGTCAACATCAAATCAAAATTGATTATTCCAAATTTTAATTTAACATCAAAACATGATCATTAGTCATATGGAATTCACAATAACTTTCCTAGTGCACACCCTTATTCAATTCTCTACTTTGTCACATTACATGCACCATATAAAGAGAAGAAGATAGAGTATCTCATAGGAAAAGGAGAAGGAGGTGGGGGAGATAGCATGATCAATTTGCAACAAATCCATATTGATATTGAGGTGTAGAATTCTCATGAGATGAATCGCCGATTGGTGGACTCAATTGCAGTCTTCTTCACAACGAGGTGGAGGATGACAAATAGAGGTCGAGCACGATGAGTCTTCGTCGGATGGCTCGCGCGCAGGGACCCGGAATCACCTCAGCAGGATCGGATCCCTACACTCGTGGAGCTCGGTGTCGACTCAATTAGGGCGTCCAAAGCCCCCACCAACTCTGTTAATTTACGATGGATGCCATTTTCCCACTTTGCCCACCTTAGTTCTACTTATTCACGAATCCACCACTGTTCCCATCGTACCCCTAGTACTTCTTGTTATTTACATAATAATTTTTTCCCCTATTTATCCCTCTTTCTTGCAAGTATTTACAATGCCACTTTTTCACAATACCCCTTGCCCTTATGAAAATCTTCCTTACACCTAAAATTGGGTTTTACAAGTGCTCTGATGATGATGACGATTCTTATTTTTTTATGTCCTATTGCCCCTGTTCTGCTTCACCGTCGTATTCGTCTCTCAATAATTTTGTGCTTCACCAGCCTCCTCGAACAGAGGGTCGTCGTCCGTGGTGTTATTGAAGACCCCATTCTCGCATCCTAAAATCTCCGTCAATGTGTCGTTCTCGGTGAAACGACGAAGAGCTGACGACGAAAGGGAGATCTCATTTTTGTTATTGCTCATCTCACTTAGCGTTGTTGCATGCAATAGAATCCAAGACGATGTGAGTAATCGACGACAATGCATTAGTGTTCGAGCTAGAGGATTAAATAGTAAGAGTAAATTATGAGAAGGACGCTAATTAACAAAGTAGTTACTGAAGATCAAGTAACACTAGGAACTGAACACCCTTATTTGAGCAAGGTTCTTTTTTTTGGGTCGAGATTTTAAAAAATAAAAATAAATGAAGGATATGGACATTTAGACATGAGTAGTTTCTATAGCAATAAATTAGATTTGTTGTTAGATTTAAAATTCTATTAGTGGCTTTTGATTTTATTTATTTATTTTTGGAAAGAGGAGAGAGTGAGAAAAAAAAGAAATGTCATCCATACTTTTATCTAAAATCAAAGGTCGTGGATGATTATAGATTATAGATTCCACTTGTAGTATGCTCATGAGCTTCGAAAAACTAGTACGATAAGTTTTTGTATGAATTATTAATCATATTATAGTATTTTTAAAATATATGTGATATTAAAAGAATAATTTCTACTAAAGGCAATTGATAATGAGGTGTAAAATATTCAAAAATAATATATAGAAAATACAATGAACTTCATTCATGTTGGAAATAAAAGATTTTAGAATATCTTAATATTCAATGAATAATTATACTTATTTATACAAAAAACACTTTACTTAATCAACAATATGAAAGTTCTAAAAAAGATAAGTTAATAAAAAATTCTAATAATCTATACTTATTGAACTTTATGCTTTTGGATAATTTTGACATTACAAGCTTCAAAGTAGATTACGAATAGATTCATAGTTTACTTGATGTACCTAATTGACATATCTAGAACTAAAATCAAGTTAAAGGAGACATCCGCTGTATGTGAATTTTTGAATATATCTCTAAAAGATTTATTGAGAGTACTGCCTAATAAGGAAGTGAATTTCTTTAGAGAATGACAATCAGACACTCACCCTATTATTAATCAACCATAGAGAAAGATAGCCGCAAAACTTAATGAATTGAGGATACAATTATCAGAATTATTACTTAAAGAGATTATTTGATCGAGTATATCACTCTGAGAAGCAGTATTATTAGTTGTAAAATAGAAAGATGGTACATTAAGAGGGTGCATTATTTATGGATAATTAAATAAGATGACCATCAAGAGTAAATTCTTTACTAAGGAGTGAGAATCTCTTTGATTAATTACAAGGAGATAAAGTATCTTCAAATATTAATCTCAGGTCAGGATATTATCAATTAAGAATTTGGGAGTCAGATGTATCAAAAAATTACTTCTAGGATCAACTAATGATATTACGATGTTATTGAAATTCCTTGTAGATTGACGAATGTCAGAGCTGTAGTTAGAAATTCAATGAATGAGATATTTTATCCATTTTTGAATGAAATTGTTATTATAATTATGGGAGGATATTTTGGATATACTTTCCCAAAGGAAAGAAGCATATCAAAAAGGGCATTATGATAGATTCTAGTAAAGCGAAAGTAATTTTGAATTGTAAATGTCTGAGGAATGTTACTAAAATTTGGAGTTTCTTAGATCTAGCGAAATATTATAGAAAATTTATTGAAGGATTATTTTAGATAGTTGGATCACCCACAAAATTAATTAGAAATAAAGAAATGTTTTAATGGGATGAGGAATATAAAAGGAGTTTTCGTAAACTCTAGGATTACCTCATTTCTACCCGAGTTCCGATTTTATCAAAGCTCAAGGAAAATTTGATAACAGATAGTGAGGTTTAGACAATAATTGGGATGCCTATTGATGTAGTTATTAAGAGTAATTGCTTAGGTATCTTATCAATTAAGCAATCCTGAATTGAATCACCCTACTTGTAATTTGGAATCAGTAATAACAATATTTACTTTGCAAATATGATAATATTATTTGGAATTTGAAATATATTTTTTGATCGAAAAAGCATTATATTTGAGGTATAGGAAATAGGTAGAATTAATAAAGGTTTATGATATTGTGAATGTGGTTATAGATGCATCAAGTAGAAAATTAGCTATATTATCAATTATCTCAACCACCATACCATTTTAATTAGTGAAACTGAAATCCTTGAGAGTTTAGTTAGACCATGACATATTTAGTAAGGTAATAACCGTGTTTATTGTACGGTCTGCAGTATATGAAGAAATTTGGATTGGTAAGGCAAAAACGAGAAATAGAGGAAAAATATTTCAAATAATGTAAATAGAAGAAGATATTAAGTTAGGAGGAAGGATGATGATTACTAGTATACCGAGATAAACTCTGCGTTCATAATAATGTTGAACTCAGGAAAGCTATCTTAGAGGGAGCTTATTTCTCGGTATATGCAATATACTCGGGAATTACAAGAACGTATCACATAATAAAAGGGAATTATTAGTGGCTTTAAATGAAAAAGAACATTGTAGATTATGTAGTTAAGTGTCATATCTATCAGTAATTAAAGTTGAGCATTAAACATCCATAGGAAAGCTGCAATCTTTGCCTATTCCTGAAGGGAGATAAGAACATATCATAATGGATTATGTGATAGGAATATCTGCACATCAAGTAATTATAACACGTTTTGGGTTAGTGTAGATAGACTTACCAAGTTTGCTTATTTTTCGATAATTTATAATATTTATTCATTGGATAAATAAGTTAGAATTTATATTCAAGAGATTGGAAAACTTTTATTGAGTTACTATTATTATTAGTTTTGATAGAGATTTACAATTTACTTCCTACCTTTGGCTAAAGATGCATGGACCTTTGAGTATGATATTAAAATCTAGCACAAATGTCCATCCTTAGAGTACTGGTAAATTTGATAGGACAAAAGAAAATCCAAAGCTTAGGAGTATATTGAGAACATGGGTGATTGAAATCCAAGGTAGAAGAATCAACATTTACTATTGATTGAGGTTGGTTGTAATAACAGTTATCAAGCTAGCATTAGAATGTCATCATATGAGGCTTCATATGGGAGAAAATGCAGAAATATCATCATATTGAGATGAGGCTAAAGAAAGATGAATGAAGAAGAATAAATCGATTGAGACTATTATAGAGAAGATTAAGATCATTAAGGAGTGATTGAAAGTGGCACATGATGGATAGAAGAAGGGAGTTAGAGTTCCAAATTTAGGAGTATGATGTACCTGAAAGTAGATCCCTGAAAAAGAATCACATGATTTGGAAAACCCAGGAAAAATTAAGTTCAAGACATTTTGGACCTTGTAGAATCAGTAATAGATTGGTCTTGTGGTTCGACATTGAGAAAACATATGGTGAATCCGGAACGAGTATTGCAGACACCCCTGATAGAGATTGCGGATAACTTAAGTTTTAAGATACAACCTGTGCAGATCTTAGAGCGAAAGAAGATAATTTTAAGGAATAAAGATATATGGAAGATTAAGGTTTTATGGAGAAGAGCACAAGTGGAAGAAATTACTTGGGAATCAGAAATTATATATGAAAGGGAAGTATCTTCAACTACTCCATAGGATGACCTGAACTAAATTTTGAGGACAAAATTTCTTTAAGGGGGGGGTAGGATGTGAGATTTGTGATTTTGTAATAAGGGTAATTATATATTAGATGATGATTTTAAGGAGTTTTATGAAAGAAATAATAGGGAGGACTTATTTGTAAAATTACATGAATTTTTGAACTATGATATTTTGAGGTAAAACTTATACCATTGGATAGGATTTTTGATAAGGAATCCAACGGCGCAGACGGATCGTAATTTGGATATCGTTTGATTAGTCAAATCATTAAATCAAGGATTGATCCTAATGACGACTAAGATTTGATCTAAGATTTAAGATTTAATCAATTAATTAATTTATTTATAAAATCCTCATTTTCCTCCCATCACACGCGAGTCTTCCTCCTCTTTCCCTCTCTCCTTCTCTATTCCGCGGCAGCTTCGTCTCCCCAAATTGTCGACGATGCTCCGGCCAAATCCAGTAGAGTTTTTCGGCAAGATTTGAGACACAACTTCAGATGAGCTAGGAGAACACATTAGAACTATCAATTTCAAGTTTTGGTTGAGATTTGGGGAGGAAAAGAGGAGAGAAGTGGCGGCGGCGAATGTTCGTTGCCGGAGATTGCTCCGATGATTGCCGGCTATTCCGACCATGGAACTTTGCAAACTTGGTACCTATGGCTTCTCCTCGATGAGAGCTATCCATTAGTACCAGAGTTGAGGGCTATTGGCCGCCGGTTGGCCGTCGGCGAGCTAAAAACCATAACTTAGGGATCTCGCCTAAATTGATATAATCAGTGTAATTTATCGCGTGTGAGCCATGAAAATTGGGGGAAATATGATTTTTAGAATCCTCATGAAGAGAGCTTTCGATTGGTACCAATATTGGTACTGATCGAAGAACTTCACCGGTGAGGGTTCCGACGAACTTTTCGGCGATTCTCCGGCGAACTTTCCGGTGAACTCGAGATAAAAATTAGGGTGAATCTAGATATCATTCTAATAGTGTTAGTGAGGATGGATTTACAAAATTATTATCGGATTGAGAATTTAAATTTGTTTAAATATTCACAGGAAACTCGATAAGCAAGCACGAGAATACGAACGATCGCGATAAGAATTAAAACGTGATTACGATGATAGGATCAGGTCAGTGTTTATTCTCTGGGCAGAATGGACGAGATAGTTCTCAATGTTTAGTCCAGGAGAACTACAACCTCTTTGATTATTTATATTTGATATCCTTTGGCTCTCCTGCTAGTTAATATAATCCTTATTATGATTATAAATGAGTTGCGAATAATTCTGGATATCCATGCTTGATGACATAACCTGTTCATTGCTCTTATTACTTGATTCATTGTAAGCATGATACTATACTTTTGTTGACTTCCAATCTAGCATATGCATCTGTTTAATTATTCATGATACTATTTCACTTATAAAATGCATATGGCTAGAATGACACATTACTAGATAGTGCTATAGGCACATTCACTGTAGTGATAGGATATTACATTATTAGCACTCTCATTGGCCACTTATTGAGAGGGCCGTGGGGAATAGTATTCGAGGTCAGGATGGGAGACTGGGATACTCCTGACTAATTTTACTTTGGACTAGCTATGGATACCAGGTAGAGGTCCAGTGGGCAACCTAGGGGGAAAGGGGGCTTTGTTTCTCTATTCTTGTACTTCTATTATGATCTGGGTATCATACGATACATGATTCCTCCCCCTGAGATGACAGTTGTCTGCAGCAACTGTATTTGATTACACCAGCCCTGGAGACAGTCTCGTGTGATTCTTGATTACTCTTTTTGATTAGCTATTGCACACAAATAGCCATATGATTCCATTCTTGAGACTTTATTATTTTATGTTCTCGATTTTACATTGTTTTCTATCCAACTCACTGGGTACGGCGTTACTCACCCCGTAGGGGAACTCATTTTTATTTTTCAGGATCACAGCAGGAGAGAGACTGATAGATATTGCGGCGTATAGCTAGGCACCTGATTTCTGAAAGGTAGGACAGTTATACCTTTGTTTTGTATGTATAAGAAAGATTCACTAGCTAAGTGTTTTGTTTTGATTTTAAGAATATATGCCTTTAGAGTTATATTGATCTGTTATCCAGGTTCTTTCCTTCCATAAATAGAGGGGATATACATCAGGTATGCTTAGTGGTTTCCATATAGTTCCAGGGGCAAACGATGCTATATGTGGAGTTCATTGCGGTCTGCCACGTGCCCTAGGGGAAGGTATGGGGCGTGACAGAACCGGTTTGAACCGACTAAAACTGGACCGCCGCACGGGCGTCGCACGCGCCCCCGCGCGACTTGCCTCTTCGCCTCCATTCGAAACCCAGCCGCTCTGCCGCCGATCGCTACTGCTACACCACCTCAGACGCGCTGGAACTCCTCGTACTCACACGCCTCACTTTCCTCCACCCTCCTGCGAGCTCCTCTCGCCGTCAGTAGGGCTCAGAACTTCCCTACAACTGTCGGCATATACAACACCTCTGCCTTGCCGCTCAGATCTGGTCCCAGCCACCGCCGTGCCTCCAACGCTATGATCTATTAATTTATTTATTTTTTATTTATAAAGAAAACAGATTTTACACCTCATTATCAATTGCCTTTAGTAGAAATTATTCTTTTAATATCAAATATATTTTAAAAATACTATAATATGATTAATAATTCATACAAAAACATATCGTACTAGTTTTTCGAAGCTCATGAGCATACTACAAGTGGAATCTATAATCTACAACCATCCACGACCTTTGATTTTAGATAAAAGTATGGATGACATTTCCTTTTTTTTCTCACTCTCTCCTCTTTCCAAAAATAAATAAATAAAATCAAAAGCCGCTAATAGAATTTTAAATCTAACAACAAACCTAATTTATTGCTATAGAAACTACTCATGTCTAAATGTCCATATCCTTCATTTATTTTTATTTTTTAAAATATCGACCCTGAAAAAAGAACATTGCTCAAATAAGGGTGTTAAGTTCCTAGTGTTACATGATCTTCAGTAACTACTTTGTTAATTAGCGACCTTCTCATATTTTACTCTTACTATTTAATCCTCTACCTCGAACGCTAATGCATTGTCGTCGATTACTCACATAGTCTTGGATTCTATTGCCTGCAACAACGCTAAGTGAGATGAGCAATAACGAAAATGAGATCTCCCTTTCATCGTCAGCTCTCCGTCGTTTCACCGAGAACGACACGTTGACGGAGATTTTAGGATGCGAGAATGGGGTCTTCATTAGCACCACGGACAACGACCCTCAGTCCGAGGAGGCTGGAGAAGCGCAAAATTATCGGGAGACGAATACGATGGTGGAGCAGAACAGGGGCAATAGGACACAAAAGAATAAGGATCGTCATCATCACAAGAGCACGGGAGCATTGCATGACTACCCTCCACGGCTTAGTATTCTCTCTGGTGAATCCAGGCTTCAGCTAGCAAGCCATAGGGAGGACGGGCGGCTTCTGGTATATCCTATTAAGGCACCGGTAACCGTTGAGGCCCATGAACAAAGAAAAGATGGCACACTCAAACTTCGTCTCGTCAACGGCGAGTGCTCGACACGCAATCCCGACTGCAAGAAAAATTAATATCAATAAGTAGAAGCAGCTTCTTCTCTGTGAAACTTAATTAACTCATAGCTATTAATTCCTTAAGTTTCAATATTTCGATAACCATTCCATGGTGACAAATGTAACCAGTATTAGACAACGCAATATGTGGTCTTTACTACGTAAAATTGAAGAAAAACACTACTTTCAACTTATTCGGAAAAGAATTAAGTGCTTGTAAGAATATATTTAATATTTTAAACATAATTAATAAGCATGACTGCTTAATTAGCTATAATTATTAAATTTTCTAATAAATCGTGTGAGTCAAGGATTCGAATAAAGTTAAAAAAGATCAGAATTTCTATCTAAAAACACTTACCGTTTGGCTTTCCATCTCAATAAATAGTTTAAGTCTACATCTCTATCTTACTGAATTGAGTTTATGTTGGTATTTTTCACGCTGCAATATGGACAGTTGTCGTGGCTATAGTATTTGATGCTCAAGTGAAGTCATTAAGTGTTCGACACATTTTAACAATGGATACCGAAAATTTGGGGACTCCATTCCCCGAGACCATACCTATTTTAGCGTGTCTCTTTGTGATAGATTTGTCAAGACATACACGTATCCATATTTTTTTACCACGATGCACATATCGAGTTATTGCTTTTCACTGGTTTCTATTTGTCTTGTTAATGTTGGAGTACGTTAGGGAGATTGACAAGAGTATATATCGAAATAAATAGGATGTCCTTAGACATGTAATGTTATATTAACGTATAAATTATTAGAATTATTTATTAACTTATCTTTTTTAGAACTTTCGTATTGTTGATTAAGTAAAGTATTTTTTGTATAAATAAGTATAATTATTCATTGAATATTAAGATATTCTAAAATCTTTTATTTCCAACATGAATGAAGTTTATTGTATTTTCTATATATTATTTTTGAATATTTTACACCTCATTATCAATTGCCTTTAGTAGAAATTATTCTTTTAATATCAAATATATTTTAAAAATACTATAATATGATTAATAATTCATACAAAAACTTATCGTACTAGTTTTTCGAAGCTAATGACCATACTACAAGTGGAATCTATAATCTACAACCATCCACGACCTTTGATTTTAGATAAAAGTATGGATGACATTTCCTTTTTTTTCTCACTCTCTCCTCTTTCCAAAAATAAATAAATAAAATCAAAAGCCGCTAATAGAATTTTAAATCTAACAACAAACCTAATTTATTGCTATAGAAACTACTCATGTCTAAATGTCCATATCCTTCATTTATTTTTATTTTTTAAAATCTCGACCCTGAAAAAAGAAACTTGCTCAAATAAGGGTGTTCAGTTCCTAGTGTTACATGATCTTCAGTAACTACTTTGTTAATTAGCGACCTTCTCATATTTTACTCTTGCTATTTAATCCTCTACCTCGAACGCTAATGCATTGTCGTCGATTACTCACATAGTCTTGGATTCTATTGCCTGCAACAACGCTAAGTGAGATGAGCAATAACGAAAATGAGATCTCCCTTTCATCGTCAGCTCTCCGTCGTTTCACCGAGAACGACACGTTGACGGAGATTTTAGGATGCGAGAATGGGGTCTTCATTAGCACCACGGACAACGACCCTCAGTCCGAGGAGGCTGGAGAAGCGCAAAATTATCGGGAGACGAATACGACGGTGGAGCAGAACAGGGGCAATAGGACACAAAAGAATAAGGATCGTCATCATCACAAGAGCACTGGAGCATTGCATGACTACCCTCCACGGCTAAGTATTCTCTCTGGTGAATCCAGGCTTCAGCTAGCAAGCCATAGGGAGGACGGGCGGCTTCTGGTATATCCTGTTAAGGCACCGGTAACCGTTGAGGCCCATGAACAAAGAAAAGATGGCACACTCAAACTTCGTCTCGTCAACGGCGAGTGCTCGACACGCAATCCCGACTGCAAGAAAAATTAATATCAATAAGTAGAAGCAGCTTCTTCTCTGTGAAACTTAATTAACTCATAGCTATTAATTCCTTAAGTTTCAATATTTCGATAACCATTCCATGGTGACAAATGTAACCAGTATTAGACAACGCAATATGTGGTCTTTACTACGTAAAATTGAAGAAAAACACTACTTTCAACTTATTCGGAAAAGAATTAAGTGCTTGTAAGAATATATTTAATATTTTAAACATAATTAATAAGCATGACTGCTTAATTAGCTATAATTATTAAATTTTCTAATAAATCGTGTGAGTCAAGGATTCGAATAAAGTTAAGAAAATATTTAAAAAGTTAAAAAAGATCAGAATTTCTATCTAAAAACACTTACCGTTTCGCTTTCCATTTCAATAAATAGTTTAATTCTACATCTCTATCTTACTGAATTGAGTTTATGTTGGTATTTTTCACGCTGCAATATGGACAGTTGTCGTGGCTATAGTATTTGATGCTCAAGTGAAGTCATTAAGTGTTCGACACATTTTATCAATGGATACCGAAAATTTGGGGACTCCATTCCCCGAGACCAAACCTATTTTAGCGTGTCTCTTTGTGATAGATTTGTCAAGACATACACGTATCCATATTTTTTTACCACGATGCACATATCGAGTTATTGCTCTTCACTGGTTTCTATTTGTCTTGTTAATATTGGAGTACGTTAGGGAGATTGACAAGAGTATATATCGAAATAAATAGGATGTCCTTAGACATGTAATGTTATATTAACGTATAAATTATTAGAATTATTTATTAACTTATCTTTTTTAGAACTTTCGTATTGTTGATTAAGTAAAGTATTTTTTGTATAAATAAGTATAATTATTCATTGAATATTAAGATATTCTAAAATCTTTTATTTCCAACATGAATGAAGTTTATTGTATTTTCTATATATTATTTTTGAATATTTTACACCTCATTATCAATTGCCTTTAGTAGAAATTATTCTTTTAATATCAAATATATTTTAAAAATACTATAATATGATTAATAATTCATACAAAAACTTATCGTACTAGTTTTTCGAAGCTAATGACCATACTACAAGTGGAATCTATAATCTACAACCATCCACGACCTTTGATTTTAGATAAAAGTATGGATAACATTTCCTTTTTTTTCTCACTCTCTCCTCTTTCCAAAAATAAATAAATAAAATCAAAAGCCGCTAATAGAATTTTAAATCTAACAACAAACCTAATTTATTGCTATAGAAACTACTCATGTCTAAATGTCCATATCCTTCATTTATTTTTATTTTTTAAAATCTCGACCCTGAAAAAAGAACCTTGCTCAAATAAGGGTGTTCAGTTCCTAGTGTTACATGATCTTCAGTAACTACTTTGTTAATTAGCGACCTTCTCATATTTTACTCTTACTATTTAATCCTCTACCTCGAACGCTAATGCATTGTCGTCGATTACTCACATAGTCTTGGATTCTATTGCCTGCAACAACGCTAAGTGAGATGAGCAATAACGAAAATGAGATCTCCCTTTCATCGTCAGCTCTCCGTCGTTTCACCGAGAACGACACGTTGACGGAGATTTTAGGATGCGAGAATGGGGTCTTCATTAGCACCACGGACAACGACCCTCAGTCCGAGGAGGCTGGAGTAGCGCAAAATTATCGGGAGACGAATACGACGGTGGAGCAGAACAGGGGCAATAGGACACAAAAGAATAAGGATCGTCATCATCACAAGAGCACTGGAGCATTGCATGACTACCCTCCACGGCTAAGTATTCTCTCTGGTGAATCCAGGCTTCAGCTAGCAAGCCATAGGGAGGACGGGCGGCTTCTGGTATATCCTGTAAAGGCACCGGTAACCGTTGAGGCCCACGAACAAAGAAAAGATGGCACACTCAAACTTCGTCTCGTCAACGGCGAGTGCTCGACACGCAATTCCGACTGCAAGAAAAATTAATATCAATAAGTAGAAGCAGCTTCTTCTCTGTGAAACTTAATTAACTCATAGCTATTAATTCCTTAAGTTTCAATATTTCGATAACCATTCCATGGTGACAAATGTAACCAGTATTAGACAACGCAATATGTGGTCTTTACTACGTAAAATTGAAGAAAAACACTACTTTCAACTTATTCGGAAAAGAAAATATTTAATTATTAAATTTTCTAATAAATCGTTTGAGTCAAGGATTCGAATAAAGTTAAGAAAATATTTAACAAGTTAAAAAAGATCAGAATTTCTATCTAAAAATACTTACCGTTCGGCTTTCCATCTCAATAAATAGTTTAATTCTACATCTCTATCTTACTGAATTGAGTTTATGTTGGTATTTTTCACGCTGCAATATGGACAGTTGTCGTGACTATAGTATTTGATGCTCAAGTGAAGTCATTAAGTGTTCGACACATTTTAACAATGGATACCGAAAATTTGGGGACTCCATTCCCCGAGACCAAACCTATTTTAGCGTGTCTCTTTGTGATAGATTTGTCAAGACATACACGTATCCATATTTTTTTACCACGATGCACATATCGAGTTATTGCTCTTCACTGGTTTCTATTTGTCTTGTTAATATTGGAGTACGTTAGGGAGATTGACAAGAGTATATATCGAAATAAATAGGATGTCCTTAGACATGTAATGTTATATTAACGTATAAATTAGTAGAATTATTTATTAACTTATCTTTTTTAGAACTTTCGTATTGTTGATTAAGTAAAGTATTTTTTGTATAAATAAGTATAATTATTCATTGAATATTAAGATATTCTACAATCTTTTATTTCCAACATGAATGAAGTTTATTGTATTTTCTATATATTATTTTTGAATATTTTACACCTCATTATCAATTGCCTTTAGTAGAAATTATTCTTTTAATGTCAAATATATTTTAAAAATACTATAATATGAGTAATAATTCATACAAAAACTTATCGTACTAGTTTTTCGAAGCTCATGACCATACTACAAGAGGAATCTATAATCTACAACCATCCACGACCTTTGATTTTAGATAAAAGTATGGATGACATTTCCTTTTTTTTCTCACTCTCTCCTCTTTCCAAAAATAAATAAATAAAATCAAAAGCCGCTAATAGAATTTTAAATCTAACAACAAACCTAATTTATTGCTATAGAAACTACTCATGTCTAAATGTCCATATCCTTCATTTATTTTTATTTTTTAAAATCTCGACCCTGAAAAAAGAACCTTGCTCAAATAAGGGTGTTCAGTTCCTAGTGTTACATGATCTTCAGTAACTACTTTGTTAATTAGCGACCTTCTCATATTTTACTCTTACTATTTAATCCTCTACCTCGAACGCTAATGCATTGTCGTCGATTACTCACATAGTCTTGGATTCTATTGCCTGCAACAACGCTAAGTGAGATGAGCAATAACGAAAATGAGATCTCCCTTTCATCGTCAGCTCTCCGTCGTTTCACCGAGAACGACACGTTGACGGAGATTTTAGGATGCGAGAATGGGGTCTTCATTAGCACCACGGACAACGACCCTCAGTCCGAGGAGGCTGGAGAAGCGCAAAATTATCGGGAGACGAATACGACGGTGGAGCAGAACAGGGGCAATAGGACACAAAAGAATAAGGATCGTCATCATCACAAGAGCACTAGAGCATTGCATGACTACCCTCCACGGCTTAGTATTCTCTCTGGTGAATCCAGGCTTCAGCTAGCAAGCCATAGGGAGGACGGGCGGCTTCTGGTATATCCTGTTAAGGCACCGGTAACTGTTGAGGCCCATGAACAAAGAAAAGATGGCACACTCAAACTTCGTCTCGTCAACGGCGAGTGCTCGACACGCAATCCCGACTGCAAGAAAAATTAATATCAATAAGTAGAAGCAGCTTCTTCTCTGTGAAACTTAATTAACTCATAGCTATTAATTCCTTAAGTTTCAATATTTCGATAACCATTCCATGGTGACAAATGTAACCAGTATTAGACAACGCAATATGTGGTCTTTACTACGTAAAATTGAAGAAAAACACTACTTTTAACTTATTCGGAAAAGAATTAAGTGCTTGTAAGAATATATTTAATATTTTAAACATAATTAAAAAGCATGACTGCTTAATTAGCTATAATTATTAGATTTTCTAATAAATCGTGTGAGTCAAGGATTCGAATAAAGTTAAGAAAATATTTAAAAAGTTAAAAAAGATCAGAATTTCTATCCAAAAACACTTACCGTTCGGCTTTCCATCTCAATAAATAGTTTAATTCTACATCTCTATCTTACTGAATTGAGTTTATGTTGGTATTTTTCACGCTGCAGTATGGACAGTTGTCGTGGCTATAGTATTTGATGCTCAAGTGAAGTCATTAAGTGTTCGACACATTTTAACAATGGATACCGAAAATTTGGGGACTCCATTTCCCGAGACCATACCTATTTTAGCGTGTCTCTTTGTGATAGATTTGTCAAGACATACACGTATCCATATTTTTTTACCACGATGCACATATCGAGTTATTGCTCTTCACTTGTTTCTATTTGTCCTGTTAATATTGGAGTACGTTAGGGAGATTGACAAGAGTATATATCGAAATAAATAGGATGTCCTTAGACATGTAATGTTATCTTAACGTATAAATTATTAGAATTATTTATTAACTTATCTTTTTTAGAACTTTCGTATTGTTGATTAAGTAAAGTATTTTTTGTATAAATAAGTATAATTATTCATTGAATATTAAGATATTCTAAAATCTTTTATTTCCAACATGAATGAAGTTTATTGTATTTTCTATATATTATTTTTGAATATTTTACACCTCATTATCAATTGCCTTTAGTAGAAATTATTCTTTTAATATCAAATATATTTTAAAAATACTATAATATGATTAATAATTTATACAAAAACTTATCGTACTAGTTTTTCGAAGCTCATGAGCATACTACAAGTGGAATCTATAATCTACAACCATCCACGACCTTTGATTTTAGATAAAAGTATGGATGACATTTTCTTTTTTTTCTCACTATCTCCTCTTTCCAAAAATAAATAAATAAAATCAAAAGCCGCTAATAGAATTTTAAATCTAACAACAAACCTAATTTATTGCTATAGAAACTACTCATGTCTAAATGTCCATATCCTTCATTTATTTTTATTTTTTAAAATCTCGACCCTGAAAAAAGAACCTTGCTCAAATAAGGGTGTTCAGTTCCTAGTGTTACATGATCTTCAGTAACTACTTTGTTAATTAGCGACCTTCTCATATTTTACTCTTACTATTTAATCCTCTACCTCGAACGCTAATGCATTGTCGTCGATTACTCACATAGTCTTGGATTCTATTGCCTGCAACAACGCTAAGTGAGATGAGCAATAACGAAAATGAGATCTCCCTTTCATCGTCAGCTCTCCGTCGTTTCACCGAGAACGACACGTTGACGGAGATTTTAGGATGCGAGAATGGGGTCTTCATTAGCACCACGGACAACGACCCTCAGTCCGAGGAGGCTGGAGAAGCGCAAAATTATCGGGAGACGAATACGACGGTGGAGCAGAACAGGGGCAATAGGACACAAAAGAATAAGGATCGTCATCATCACAAGAGCACTGGAGCATTGCATGACTACCCTCCACGGCTTAGTATTCTCTCTGGTGAATCCAGGCTTCAGCTAGCAAGCCATAGGGAGGACGGGCGGCTTCTGGTATATCCTGTTAAGGCACCGGTAACCGTTGAGGCCCATGAACAAAGAAAAGATGGAACACTCAAACTTCATCTCGTCAACGGCGAGTGCTCGACACGCAATCCCGACTGCAAGAAAAATTAATATCAATAAGTAGAAGCAGCTTCTTCTCTGTGAAACTTAATTAACTCATAGCTATTAATTCCGTAAGTTTCAATATTTCGATAACCATTCCATGGTGACAAATGTAACCTGTATTAGACAACGCAATATGTGGTCTTTACTACGTAAAATTGAAGAAAAACACTACTTTCAACTTATTCGGAAAAGAATTAAGTGCTTGTAAGAATATATTTAATATTTTAAACATAATTAAAAAGCATGACTGCTTAATTAGCTATAATTATTAGATTTTCTAATAAATCGTGTGAGTCAAGGATTCGAATAAAGTTAAGAAAATATTTAAAAAGTTAAAAAAGATCAGAATTTCTATCTAAAAATACTTACCGTTCGGCTTTCCATCTCAATAAATAGTTTAATTCTACATCTCTATCTTACTGAATTGAGTTTATGTTGGTATTTTTCACGCTGCAATATGGACAGTTGTCGTGACTATAGTATTTGATGCTCAAGTGAAGTCATTAAGTGTTCGACACATTTTAACAATGGATACCGAAAATTTGGGGACTCCATTCCCCGAGACCAAACCTATTTTAGCGTGTCTCTTTGTGATAGATTTGTCAAGACATACACGTATCCATATTTTTTTACCACGATGCACATATCGAGTTATTGCTCTTCACTGGTTTCTATTTGTCTTGTTAATATTGGAGTACGTTAGGGAGATTGACAAGAGTATATATCGAAATAAATAGGATGTCCTTAGACATGTAATGTTATATTAACGTATAAATTATTAGAATTATTTATTAACTTATCTTTTTTAGAACTTTCGTATTGTTGATTAAGTAAAGTATTTTTTGTATAAATAAGTATAATTATTCATTGAATATTAAGATATTCTAAAATCTTTTATTTCCAACATGAATGAAGTTTATTGTATTTTCTATATATTATTTTTGAATATTTTACACCTCATTATCAATTGCCTTTGGTAGAAATTATTCTTTTAATATCAAATATATTTTAAAAATACTATAATATGATTAATAATTCATACAAAAACTTATCGTACTAGTTTTTTGAAGCTCATGAGCATACTACAAGTGGAATCTATAATCTACAACCATCCACGACCTTTTATTTTAGATAAAAGTATGGATGACATTTCCTTTTTTTTCACACTCTCTCCTCTTTCCAAAAATAAATAAATAAAATCAAAAGCCGCTAATAGAATTTTAAATCTAACAACAAACCTAATTTATTGCTATAGAAACTACTCATGTCTAAATGTCCATATCCTTCATTTATTTTTATTTTTTAAAATCTCGACCCTGAAAAAAGAACCTTGCTCAAATAAGGGTGTTCAGTTCCTAGTGTTACATGATCTTCAGTAACTACTTTGTTAATTAGCGACCTTCTCATATTTTACTCTTACAATTTAATCCTCTACCTCGAACGCTAATGCATTGTCGTCGATTACTCACATAGTCTTGGATTCTATTGCCTGCAACAACGCTAAGTGAGATGAGCAATAACGAAAATGAGATCTCCCTTTCATCGTCAGCTCTCCGTCGTTTCACCGAGAACGACACGTTGACGGAGATTTTAGGATGCGAGAATAGGGTCTTCATTAGCACCACGGACAACGACCCTCAGTCCGAGGAGGCTGGAGAAGCGCAAAATTATCGGAAGACGAATACGACGGTGGAGCAGAACAGGGGCAATAGGACACAAAAGAATAAGGATCGTCATCATCACAAGAGCACTGGAGCATTGCATGACTACCCTTCACGGCTTAGTATTCTCTCTGGTGAATCCAGGCTTCAGCTAGCAAGCCATAGGGATGACGGGCGGCTTCTGGTATATCCTGTTAAGGCGCCGGTAACCGTTGAGGCCCATGAACAAAGAAAAGATGGCACACTCAAACTTCGTCTCGTCAACGCCGAGTGCTCGACACGCAATCCCGACTGCAAGAAAAATTAATATCAATAAGTAGAAGCAGCTTCTTCTCTGTGAAACTTAATTAACTCATAGCTATTAATTCCTTAAGTTTCAATATTTCGATAACCATTCCATGGTGACAAATGTAACCAGTATTAGACAACGCAATATGTGGTCTTTACTACGTAAAATTGAAGAAAAACACTACTTTCAACTTATTCGGAAAAGAAGTAAGTGCTTGTAAGAATATATTTAATATTTTAAACATAATTAATAAGCATGACTGCTTAATTAGCTATAATTATTAGATTTTCTAATAAATCGTGTGAGTCAAGGATTCGAATAAAGTTAAGAAAATATTTAAAAAGTTAAAAAAGATCAGAATTTCTATCTAAAAACACTTACCGTTTGGCTTTCCATCTCAATAAATAGTTTAATTCTACATCTCTATCTTACTGAATTGAGTTTATGTTGGTATTTTTCACGCTGCAATATGGACAGTTGTCGTGGCTATAGTATTTGATGCTCAAGTGAAGTCATTAAGTGTTCGACATATTTTAACAATAGATACCGAAAATTTGGGGACTCCATTCCCCGAGACCATACCTATTTTAGCGTGTCTCTTTGTGATAGATTTGTCAAGACATACACGTATCCATATTTTTTTACCACGATGCACATATCGAGTTATTGCTCTTCACTTGTTTCTATTTGTCCTGTTAATATTGGAGTACGTTAGGGAGATTGACAAGAGTATATATTGAAATAAATAGGATGTAGTGAGACATGTAACGTTATATTAATGTATAAATTATTAGAATTATTCATTAACTTATCTTTTTTAGAATTTCCGTATTGTTTATTAAGTAAAGTATTTTTTGTATAAATAAGTATGATTATTCATTGAATATTAAGATATTCTAAAATCTTTTATTTCCAACATGAATGAAGTTCATTGTATTTTCTATATTTTATTTTTGAATATTTTACACCTCATTATCAATTGCCTTTAGTAGAAATTATTCTTTTAATATCAAATATATTTTAAAAATACTATAATATGATTAATAATTCAAACAAAAACTTATCGTACTTAATTTTCGAAGCTCATGAGCATACTACAAGTGGAATCTATAATCTACAACCATCCACGACCTTTGATTTTAGATAAAAGTATGGATACCATTTCCTTTTTTTCTCACTCTCTCCTCTTTTCAGAAATAAATAAATAAAATTGAAAGCCACTAATAGAATTTTTAATCTAACAACAAACCTAATTTATTGCTATAGAAACTACTCATGTCTAAATGTCCATATCCTTCATTTATTTTTATTTTTTAAAATCCCGACCCTAAAAAAAGAACCTTGCACAAATAAGGGTGTTCAGTTCCTAGTGTTACTTGATCTTTAGTAACTACTTTGTTAATTAGCGACCTTCTCATAATTTCCTCTTACTATTTAATCATCTAGCTCGAACGTTAATGCATTGTCGTCGATTACTCACATAGTCTTGGATTCTATTGCCTGCAACAACGCTAAGTGATATGAGCAATAACGAAAATGAGATCTCCCTTTCGTCGTCAGCTCTCCATCGTTTCACCGAGAACGACACGTTGACGGAGATTTTAGGATGCGAGAATGGGGTCTTCATTAGCACCACGGACGACGACCCTCAGTCCGAGGAGGCTGGAGAAGCGCAAAATTATCGGGAGACGAATACGACGGTGGAGCAGAACAGGGGCAATAGGACACAAAAAAATAAGGATCGTCATCATCACAAGAGCACTGGAGCATTGCATGACTACCCTCCACGGCTTAGTATTCTCTCTGGTGAATCCAGGCTTCAGCTGGCAAGCCATAGGGAGGACGGGCGGCTTCTGGTATATCCTGTTAAGGCACCGATAACCGTTGAGGCCCATGAACAAAGAAAAGATGGCACACTCAAACTTCGTCTCGTCAAAGGCGAGTGCTCGACACGCAATCCCGACTGCAAGAAAAATTAATATCAATAAGTAGAAGCAGCTTCTTCTCTGTGAAACTTAATTAACTCATAGCTATTAATTCTTTAAGTTTCAATATTTCGATAACCATTCCATGGTGACAAATGTAACCAGTATTAGACAATGCAATATGTGGTCTTTACTACGTAAAAATTAAAGAAAAACACTACTTTCAACTTATTCGGAAAAGAATTAAGTGTTTGTAAGCATATATTTAATATTTTTAACATAATTAATAAGCTTGACTGCTTAATTAGCTATAATTATTAGATTATCTAATAAATCATGTGAGTTAAGGATTCGAATAAAGTTAAGAAAATATTTGAAAAGTTAAAAAAGATCAGAATTTCTATCTAAAAACACTTACCGTTTGGCCTTCCATCTCAATAAATCGTTTAATTCTACTTACCGTTTGGCCTTCCATCTGAATTGAGTTTATGTTGGTATTTTTAACGCTGCAATGTGGACAGTTGTCATGGCTATAGTATTTGATGCTCAAGTGAAGTCATTAAGTGTTCGACACATTTTAACAATGGATACCAAAAATTTGGGGACTCCATTCCCCGAGACCATACCTATTTTTGCGTGTCTCATTGTTATAGATTAGTCAAGACAAACACGTATCCATATTTTTTCACCACGATGCACATATCGAGTTATTGCTCTTCACTGATTTCTATTTCTCCTGTTAATATTAGAGTATGTTAGGGAGATTGACAATAGTATATATTGAAATAAATAGGATGTCGTTAGACATGTAACGTTATATTAACATATAAATTATTAGAATTATTCATTAACTTATCTTTTTTAGAATTTTCGTATTGTTTATTAAGTAAAGTATTTTTTGTATAAATAAGTATGATTATTCATTGAATATTAAGATATTCTAAAATCTTTTATTTCCAACATGAAGTTCATTGTATTTTCTATATATTATTTTTGAATATTTTACACTTCATTATCAATTGCCTTTAGTAGAAATTATTCTTTTAATATCAAATATATTTTAAAAATACTATAATATGATTAATAATTCATACAAAAACTTATCGTACTAGTTTTTCGAAGCTCATGAGCATACTACAAGTGGAATCTATAATCTACAACCATCCACTACCTTTGATTTTAGATAAAAGTATGGATCACATTTCCTTACTATTGGAATCTATAATTTACTCTTACTATTTAATCATCTAGCTCGAACGCTAATGCATTGTCGTCGATTACTCACATAGTATTGGATTCTATTGTCTGCAACAACGTTAAGTGACATGAGCAATAACGAAAATGAGATCTCCCTTTCGTCGTCAGCTCTCCGTCGTTTCACCGAGAACGACACGTTGACGGAGATTTTAAGATGAGAGAATGGGGTCTTCATTAGCACCACGGACGACGACCCTCAGTCTGAGGAGGCTGGAGAAGAGCAAAATTATCGGGAGACGAATATGACGGTGGAGCAGAACAGGGTAAACACAACAATAATCCAAACAATCTAGAAAGGCTAGTTTTATCAATTAACTCACGCACGGAACATCGTATACGATTACCATTGAAGTGAAATACACATTAAGTTTGAAAAAAGTGAAATTAGGATTAGACATTGAAGATGACATGGTGGAATGTTCATAAAAGTGTTTGCCGAATTCAGCACAGAGCTCGAATCAACCCACGATGATAAGCAATTTATCAATATAATATTAAAATACTTTGGGATGAAAACAATAATCGCCATTGCTGGAGATCAAACCCTGGTGACCTGTGTGACAAGCAGGAATACTCACAACTATACTACAACGACAACGATACAAAGTAGCCAACTTTTGCCACCGTGGAGTCCTCACCGTATGGCTCGCAATTAGTAGGGGAACTTCCTTTCTGCCTCTTATTTACATGCTCTTAGTTGATATTAGTTTAATCACATAAATTCTAAACTGTGGACAATATGCACGCTCTTTTTATTTGAGCAATCTGGCTTTCTCCGATACGTCATTCTAAATTATCAAACCTACTTCATACACTCTTTACGGTATAAAAAAAAAAATTATAGATGGATCATGCATGATGTTGGGGAGGTTTCTCAAGATAATTTATTTTCTATTATATCTAAACTCAGCGTTAATTCAAACAATGCAGAAAGGCTAGTTTTATCAATCAACTCACGCAAGAAACATATCGCATACGATTACCATATGGGGTCCACACCATATGGCTCGTTATTAGTAGTGGAACTTCCTTTCTGCCTCTTATTTACATGCTCTTAGTTTTTTTAGAACTTAATGAGTCTTGAACTGAAGACCTCATGATCCTCCCGTATAGAGTCCAATTACTCTAACCAAAGTGGTATACACTTTATGTACTATTTACATGCTCTTAGTTGATATTAGTTTAATCACATAAATTCTAAACTGTGGACAATATGCACGCTCATTTTGTATGAGTAATCCGGCTTTCTCCGATACATCATTCAAAATTATCAAACCTACTTCATACACTCTTTGCGGTATAAAAAAAAAATTATGGATGGATCATGCATGATGTCGGGGAGGTTTCTCAAGATAATTTATTTTCTATTATATCTAAATGTTAATCCAAATAATGCAGAAAGGCTAGTTTTATCAATCAACTCACGCACGAAACATATCGCATACGATTACCATTGAAGTGAAATACACATTAAGCGTGAAAAAAGAGAAATTAGGATCAGATATTGAAGATGACAGAGCGGAATGTTCAAAAAAGTATTGAAGATGACGAATCGAACCCAAGTCAACTACAGGACAAGTAGGAATACTCACAACTATACTACAACGACAACAATGCAAAGTGGCCGACTTTCTCCACCATGGGTTCCATACCATATGGTTCGGTATTAATAATGGAACATCCTTTTGCCTCCTATTTGTATGCTCTTAGTTGATATTAGTTTAATCAGATAAATTCTAAACTATGGACAAAATGCACGCTCATTTTGTTTGAGCAATCCGACTTTCTCCGATACATCATTCGAAATTATCAAACCTACTTCATAAACTATTTGCGATACAAAAAAAAATTATAGATGGATCATGCATGATGTCAAGGAGGTTTCTCAAGATAATTTATTTTCTATTATATCTAAACACAACATTAATCCAAACAATGCAGAAATGCTAGTTTTATCAATCAATTCATGCACGAAACATATCGCATATGATTACCATTGAAGTAAAATACACATTAAGCGTGAAAAAAGTGAAATTAGGATCAGACATTGAAGATGACAGAGTAGAATGTTCAAAAAAGTATTTACATTTTCAAAATAATTTGAGATGAAAAGCAATAATCACTGTTGACGGGGATCAAACCCGGGTCAATTGTTTGACAAGCAAGAATACTCACCACTATACTACAAAGATAATGATGCAAAGTAGCCGACTTTCTCCGCCAAGGTGTCCACACCATATGGTTCGCTATTAGTAGGGGAACTACCTTTCAGCCTCCTATTTACGTGTTCTTTGTTGATTTTAGATTAATCAGATAAATTCTAAACTGTGGACAATATGCACGCTCATTTTGTTTGAGCAGTCCGACTTTCTCCAATACATCATTCAAAATTATCAAACCTACTTCATAAACTATTTCTGGTACAAAAAAAATATTACTAGTGCCTTAACAGGATATACCAGAAGCCGCCCGTCCTCCCTATGGCTTGTCAGCTGAAGCCTGGATTCATCAGAGAGAATACTAAGCCGTGGAGGGTAGTCAGGCAATGCTCCGGTGCTCTTGTGATGATGACGATCCTTATTTTTTTGTGTCCTATTGCCCATGTTCTGCTCCACCGTTGTATTCGTCTCCCGATAATTTTGTGCTTCTCAAGCCTCCTCGGACTGAGGGTCGTCGTCCGTCGTGCTATTGAAGACCCCATTCTCGCATCCTAAAATCTCCGTCAACGTGTCGTTCTCGGTGAAACGACGAAGAGCTGACGAGGAAAGGGAGATCTCATTTTCGTTATTGCTCATCTCACTTAGCGTTGTTGCATGCAATAGAATCCAAGACTATGTGAGTAATCGACGACAATGCATTAGCGTTCGAGCTAGAGGATTAAATAGTAAGAGTAAATTATCAGAAGGTCGCTAATTAACAAAGTAGTTACTGAAGATCAAGTAACATTAGGAATTGAACACGCTTATTTGAGCAAGGTTCCTTTTTTAGGGTGGAAGATTTTAAAAAATAAAAATAAATGAAGGATATGGACATTTAGACATGAGGAGTTTCTATAGCAATAAATTAGGTTTGTTGTTAGATTTAAAATTCTATTAGTGGCTTTTGATTTCATTTATTTATTTTTTGAAAGAGGATAGAGTGAGAAAAAGAGGAAATGTCATCCATACTTTTATCTATAATTAAAGGTCGTGGATGGTTATAGATTATAGATTCCACTTGTAGTATACTCATGAGCTTTGAAAAACTAGTACGATAAGTTTTTGTATGAATTATTAATCATATTATAGTATTTTTAAAATATATTTAATATTAAAATAATAATTTCTACTAAAGGCAATTGATAATGAGGTGTAAAATATTCAAAAATAATATATAGAAAATACAATGAACTTCATTCATGTTGGAAATAAAAGATTTTAGAATATCTTAATATTTAATGAATAATTATACTTATTTATACAAAAAACACTTTAGTTAATCAACAATACTAAAGTTCTAAAAAAGATAAGTTAATAAATAATTCTAATAATTTATACGTTAATATAACATTACATGGCTAACGTTGTCCTATTTATTTCGATATATACTCTTGTCAATCTCCCTAACCTACTCCAATATTAACAAGACAAATAGAAACCAGTGAAGAGCAATAACTCGATATGTGCATAGTGGTAAAAAGATATGGATACGTGTATGTCTTGAAAATCTATAACAATGAGACACGCAAAAATAGGTATGGTCTCGGGGAAAGGAGGCCCCAAATATTCGGTATCCAGTGTTAAAATATGTCGAACACTTAATGACTTCACTTGAGCATCAAATACTATAGCCATGACAACTGTCCACCTAGCAGCATAAAAAATACCAATATAAACTCAATTCGGTAAGATAGAGATGTAGAATTAAATGATTTATTGAGATGGAAAACACAACGGTAAGTGTCTTTATATAAAAATTTTGAACTTTTTTAACTTCTCAAATATTTTCTTAACTTTATTTGTATCTTTGACTCACATGATTTATTAGAAAATCTAATAATTATAGCTAATTAAGCAGTCAAGTTTATTAATTATGTTAAAAATATTAAATATATGCTTACAACCACTTAATTCTTTTCCGAATAAGTTGAAAGTAGTATTTTTCTTCAATTTTTACGTACTAAAGACCATATATTACGTTGTCTAATACTGGTTACATTTGTCACCATGGAATGGTTATCGATATATTGAAACTTAAAGAATTAATAGCTATGAGTTAATTAAGTTTCACAGAGAAGAAGCTGCTTCTACTTATTGATATTATTTTTTCTTGCAGTCGGGATTGCGTGTCGAGCACTCGACGTTGACAAGACGAAGTTTGAGTGTGCCATCTTTTCTTTGTTCATGGGCCTCAACGGTTACCGGTGCCTTAACAGGATATACCAGAAGCCGCCCGTCCTCCCTATGGCTTGCCAGCTGAAGCCTGGATTCACCAGAGAGAATACTAAGCAGTGGAGGGTAGTCATGCAATGCTCCAATGCTCTTGTGATGATGACGATCCTTATTTTTTTGTATCCTATTGCCCCTGTTCTGTTCCACCATCGTATTCGACTCCCGATAATTTTGCGCTTCTCCAGCCTCCTCGGACCGAGGGTCGTCATCCATGGTGCTATTGAAGACCCCATTCTCGCATCCTAAAATCTCCATCAACGTGTCGTTCTCGGTGAAACGACGGAGAGCTGACGACGAAAGGGAGATCTCATTTTTATTATTGGACTGGGAAGGTGATTCCCTACGCGACGCCTTGGACAGTGGATCCGTAGACCACGCGGCTATCATCCATGACGTTCTGCAGACAGTCGGATGAGTAATCCGGATCCTAGGGTTATTTTTATCGGTTAGCCATGGCCGATTAGTCTTTTTTGATGGTGACCCTGTCTTCGGGCAGTGTGTAGTACTACACGAGTCGCCGTTGCCCCTACGGAGTCCAGAGAGGATGTAAGGGCACGATAGTTTCACTAGGGGAGGCATCGAGGGGACTAGCGAGACAATGGAGAGTGATCAAGGGTCACCCGTCCTCTCCACCAACATCAGTGCAGCGGTCATAGGTAGAAACAGAGACAAAGGCATTGATGGGTTTACGGATGCCCTTTGCGAGGGTATTCACTAAGCATAGGTTAGCAGCCCGAGTCTTGAGACTTAAAGTCGTATTACAACATAGGGGATATTTGCTGATGACGTAGAAACTAATTATCACTTAGGTGACATCTAGTGATATGCATGTTTGTATTTGTCTACTCTATTATACTGCTTTTATGATATGAATTACACATATCAACGGAAAAAATGATGATTAACAAACCAAAGGCATCCTAGAGTACTCCTAATTTTTGATTTCCTTATTTCGATTTCGAGCCGTAATTTCGCATTACGCCGCAAGGCTGAGCATACCACGTTCAATGTGTGTGCAGGTTGTTAGATGACTGACTAGGATATTTGATGAAGATGATGTCTATCGATGGATTTTGCTTTATTTATTGATGTCGTTACTATAGAATTGTAGTAGGTATATCGGGACTGTGTTAGTAGAGTTGCATAGATGATTTGATTATATATTTTGTTGTGTTGACAATGTGTTCGGATAATTTTTATTACCAAATGCCTTGTGTGGGACTCATACGGCGGTTGCCACGTGTCGACCTGCGGACTTTTGTTGATGCTTCTTGTCTGAGCTTTTAGGCCCTCATTTTAGGTTTAAAGAGGTTATAGCTCATCATAATCGAGTTTGGAAACTAAATGAATGTGAACCAAGCTATTATGATGTTGGATGGTGGGATGACGAATTGCTGCTCAGCAGCTTTAGCCTTACGATGGTGCATGCTCGCGTCAGGTTGCTTATCTGGCCGTGTTGCCCATTATGGACAATATGAACGCTCATTTTGTTTGAGCAATCCGGCTTTCTCCGATACATCAATCGAAATTATCAAACCAACTTCATACACTCTTTGCAGTATAAAAAGAATATTATAGATGGATCATGCATGATGTCGGGGAGGTTTCTCAAGATAATTTATTTTTTATTATATCTAAATACAGCGTTAATCCAAACAATGCAGAAAAGCTAGTTTTATCAATCAACTCACGCACGAAACATATCACATACGATTACCATTGAAGTGAAATACACATTAAGCGTGAAAAAAGTGAAATTAGGATCATACATTGAAGATGACAGAGCGGAATGTTCAAAAAAGTATTTGCATTTTTAAAATACTTTGAGATGAAAAGAAATAATCACCATTGCCAGGGATCAAACCCAAGTCACCTGCGTGACAGGCAAGAATACTCACCACTATACTACAACAACAATGATGCAATCAATCGTGGGGTGCACACCATATGGCTCGCTATTAGTAGGGGAACTTCCTTTTTGCCTCCTATTTACATGCTCATAGTTGATATTAGTTTAATCAGATAAATTCTAAACTGTGGAAAATATACACGCTCATTTTGTTTCCGCAATCCGGCTTTCTTCGATACATCATTCAAAATTATCAAACCTACTTCATACACTCTTTGCGGAATAAAAATAATATTATAGATGGATCATGCATGATGTCGGGGAGGTTTCTCAAGATAATTTATTTTCTATTATATCTAAACACAACGTTAATCCAAACAATGCAAAAAGGCTAGTTTTATCAATCAACTCACGCATGGAACATATCGCATACGATTATCATTGAAGTGAAATAAACATTAAGCATGAAAAGTTAAACTAGGATTAGACATTTAGGATGACAGAATGTTCAAAAAAGTATTTGCATTTTCAAAATATTTTGACATCAAAAGCAGTAATCGCAGTTGCCGAGGATGAACCCGTGTCACCTGCATGACCGGCAGGAATACTCACCACTATACTTCAACAACAACGATGCAAAGCAGCCGACTTTCTCCTCTGTGGGGTCCACACCATATGGTTTGCTATTATTAAGGGAACTTCCTTTTGCCTCTTATTTGCATGCTCTTTGTTGATACAAGTTTAATCAGATAAATTCTAAACTGTGGACAATATGCACGCTCATTTTGTTTGAGCAATCCGCCTTTCTCTGATACATCATTCGAAATTATGAAACCTACTTCATACACTTTTTACGATACAAAAAAAATATTATTGTGCAGAATGTTCAAGAAAGTATTTGCATTTTCAAAATATTTAGAGATGAAACACAATAATTGACATTGCCAAGGATCGAACCCGAGTCACCTGCATGACAAGTAGGAATACTCACAACTATACTACAATGACAACAATGCAAAGTGGCCGACTTTTTCCACCATGGGTTCCACACCATATGGTTCGCTATTAGTAAGGGAACATCCTTTTGCCTCCTATTTGTATGCTCTTAGTTGAAGTTAGTTTAATCAGATAAATTCTAAACTATGGACAATATGCACGCTCATTTTGTTTGAGCAATCCGGCTTTCTCCGATACATCATTCGAAATTATCAAACCTACTTCATAAACTATTTGCGATACAAAAAAAATAATTATAGATCGATCATGCATGATGTCGGGAAGGTTTCTCAAGATAATTTATTTTCTATTATATCTAAACACAGCATTAATCCAAACAATGCAGAAATGCTAGTTTTATCAATCAACTCACGCACGAAACATATCGCATACGATTACCATTGAAGTGAAATACACATTAAGCGTGAAAAAAGTGAAATTAGGATCAGACATTGAAGATGACAGAATGGAGTGTTCAAAAAAGTATTTGTATTTTCAAAATACTTTGAGATGAAAAGAAATAATCGCCATTGTCGGGGATCGAACCCGGGTCACCTACTTGATAAGTAAGAATACTCACCAGTATACTACAACAACAATGATGCAAAGTAGTCGACTTTCTCCGCCGTGGTCTCCACACCATATGGTTCACTATTAGTAGGGGAACTTCCTTTCAGCCTCCTATTTACATGTTCTTAGTTGATATTAGATTAATCAGATAAATTCTAAACTGTGAAGTCAACCAAGTTGCATTAAGCATAAGAGGATAGATTGCAGATGGATTGATTGCTGAAAGGAAGTAACCTTTACTCGTAAGCTCGGAAAATAATAAAATAACAAAGTGGACTTTTGAAATAGAAGGACTGCATCCAAGTTTGTAGACGCTGAAATAATGCAGTTGTATCTAAGCTGCTAAGTACACTAGATATGAGTTGCAAAAGCATTGACTAAAATAAAAGATGTTAATAACATATGCAGCTACTAAGGTTATCAACATGCGCATCAACACATGCTAGAGGTGCCAAGAAAGCGGCAGTATTCAGGATTTAAGGAGAAATAAAGAGGAGTAAGGAAGCAGAGTTACTATAGAGACTGCAGGCAGTTGAAATGTGAGCTGCAAATGAAGAAATCTTGCGAGCTGCCTTGACCGAATAAGACTGAGAAATTGACCAAATATATTTAATGATACTCATGAAGGTGAAGGACTCTGAGCTGCACAAATTCTAAGTAAAGAATTGAGCTAATCTAGGAGAGCTACAAAAATAAAAAGGAGTACAGAATACTGTCAATAGTGACAAAATTTGAATAAGGAAATAGCTTCACAAAAAGCTGCAAACTGCGGAAAAGGACTAAAGAAATAGTTACAAAGAAAGGTGCAAAAAGATGTAGCTGCACAAGAAGCTACAGAAATATTCAGAAAAGTCACCAAGAAGTATTGCAAAAAATTGCTTGACTAATAAGTTGACTGTATCTCTAAAATCAAAGGTCGTGGATGGTTGTAGATTATAGATTCCACTTGTAGTATGCTCATGAGCTTCGAAAATCAAGTACGATAAGTTTTTGTTTGAATTATTAATCATATTATAGTATTTTTAAAATATATTTGATATTAAAAGAATAATTTCTACTAAAGGCAATTGATAATGAGGTGTAAAATATTCAAAAATAAAATATAGAAAATACAATGAACTTCATTCATGTTGGAAATAAATGATTTTAGAATATCTTAATATTCAATGAATAATCATACTTATTTATACAAAAAATACTTTACTTAATAAACAATACGGAAATTCTAAAAAAGATAAGTTAATGAATAATTCTAATAATTTATACATTAATATAACGTTACATGTCTCACTACATCCTATTTATTTCAATATATACTCTTGTCAATCTCCCTAACGTACTCTAATATTAACAGGACAAATAGAAACAAGTGAAGAGCAATAACTCGATATGTGCATCGTGGTAAAAAAATATGGATACGTGTATGTCTTGACAAATCTATCACAAAGAGACACGCTAAAATAGGTATGGTCTCGGGGAATGGAGTCCCCAAATTTTCGGTATCCATTGTTAAAATATGTCGAACACTTAATGACTTCACTTGAGCATCAAATACTATAGCCACGACAACTGTCCATATTGCAGCGTGAAAAATACCAACATAAACTCAATTCAGTAAGATAGAGATGTAGAATTAAACTATTTATTGAGATGGAAAGCCAAACGGTAAGTGTTTTTAGATAGAAATTCTGATCTTTTTTAACTTTTTAAATATTTTCTTAACTTTATTCGAATCCTTGACTCACACGATTTATTAGAAAATCTAATAATTATAGCTAATTAAGCAGTCATGCTTATTAATTATGTTTAAAATATTAAATATATTCTTACAAGCACTTACTTCTTTTCCGAATAAGTTGAAAGTAGTGTTTTTCTTCAATTTTACGTAGTAAAGACCACATATTGCGTTGTCTAATACTGGTTACATTTGTCACCATGGAATGGTTATCGAAATATTGAAACTTAAGGAATTAATAGCTATGAGTTAATTAAGTTTCACAGAGAAGAAGCTGCTTCTACTTATTGATATTAATTTTTCTTGCAGTCGGGATTGCGTGTCGAGCACTCGCCGTTGACGAGACGAAGTTTGAGTGTGCCATCTTTTCTTTGTTCATGGGCCTCAACGGTTACCGGTGCCTTAACAGGATATACCAGAAGCCGCCCGTCCTCCCTATGGCTTGCCAGCTGAAGCCTGGATTCACCAGAGAGAATACTAAGCAGTGGAGGGTAGTCATGCAATGCTCCAATGCTCTTGTGATGATGACGATCCTTATTTTTTTGTATCCTATTGCCCCTGTTCTGTTCCACCATCGTATTCGACTCCCGATAATTTTGCGCTTCTCCAGCCTCCTCGGACCGAGGGTCGTCATCCATGGTGCTATTGAAGACCCCATTCTCGCATCCTAAAATCTCCATCAACGTGTCGTTCTCGGTGAAACGACGGAGAGCTGACGACGAAAGGGAGATCTCATTTTTATTATTGGACTGGGAAGGTGATTCCCTACGCGACGCCTTGGACAGTGGATCCGTAGACCACGCGGCTATCATCCATGACGTTCTGCAGACAGTCGGATGAGTAATCCGGATCCTAGGGTTATTTTTATCGGTTAGCCATGGCCGATTAGTCTTTTTTGATGGTGACCCTGTCTTCGGGCAGTGTGTAGTACTACACGAGTCGCCGTTGCCCCTACGGAGTCCGGAGAGGATGTAAGGGCACGACAGTTTCACTAGGGGAGGCATCGAGGGGACTAGCGAGACAATGGAGAGTGATCAAGGGTCACCCGTCCTCTCCACCAACATCAGTGCAGCGGGCATAGGTAGAAACAGAGACAGAAAGGCATTGATGGGTTTACGGATGCCCTTTGCCAGGGTATTCACTAAGCATAGGTTAGCAGCCCGAGTCTTGAGACTTAAAGTCGTATTACAACATAGGGGATATTTGCTGATGACGTAGAAACTGATTATCACTTAGGTGACATCTAGTGATATGCATGTTTGTATTTGTCTACTCTATTATACTGCTTTTATGATATGAATTACACATATCAACGGAAAAAATGATGATTAACAAACCAAAGGCATCCTAGAGTACTCCTAATTTTTGATTTCCTTATTTCGATTTCGAGCCGTAATTTCGCATTACGCCGCAAGGCTGAGCACACCACGTTCAATGTGTGTGCAGGTTGTTAGATGACTGACTAGGATATTTGATGAAGATGATGTCTATCGATGGATTTTGTTTTATTTATTGATGTCGTTACTATAGAATTGTAGTAGGTATATCGGGACTGTGTTAGTAGAGTTGCATAGATGATTTGATTATATATTTTGTTGTGTTGACAATGTGTTCGGATAATTTTTATTACCAAATGCCTTGTGTGGGACTCATACGGCGGTTGCCACGTGTCGACCTGCAGACTTTTGTTGATGCTTCTTGTCTGAGCTTTTAGGCCCACATTTTAGGTTTAAAGAGGTTATAGCTCATCATAATCGAGTTTGGAAACTAAATGAATGTGAACCAAGCTATTATGATGTTGGATGGTGGGATGACGAATTGCTGCTCAGCAGCTTTAGCCTTACGATGGTGCATGCTCGCGTCAGGTTGCTTATCTGGCCGTGTTGCCCATTATAGATGGTCATGCCTAGCCCGACGTTATAGTGGGTTGTGCCTAGCATGACCCGCTGATTTGAAAGTGTCGTGCTTGCAGCTTGGTGGCCTGGCACTGCAGGACACTACATACTATTTATATATATTATGTAAAAAAAGTTAAGTTGTTATGGAGTACTGGTAAGCGTCTACCTTTCGTTGTTAAAGTTAATTCTAATGTGAGCATTTTAAAACTTAATTCTGTGCATAGAGGTGTGCTGCATACCGTGTTGGGTTGGTCCGAGCTGGGTACAATGCCCCTAGTACGGTCTGTTACCATGCCTAATGCTTGACCCGTAAAGACTATTCAGACCATATGTTTTGACTAATGGAGGAGATTTTAGTCCCACTTTGCCCACGACTAGATCAAAGAAGCCCTCTATAAAGAGCGCTAGATTAAGTTCTCGTGTTGAGCTAGGTAAAGCTGGTTTGTGAACCAGATGGTGGCATTAAGGTCAGGGGATAATATGAGGTGCTTGTTGTACTTCGTAGTTGTTTTCCAAACATATTGTTCGGGATGACTTCAAACGAAATTGGTCTCCCCAGAAACTTAACCATATAGGCGTGTTGCTTGGGATGACATCAAACAAAATTGGTCTCCCCAGAAACTTCACCATATAGATGTAACTTATCTGTTAACAAAAAAATACTAAAAGGATAAGATGGGTGGATGAGTTAAATAAGAGATACGATGATGGAGTCTGATGAATTGTTCCATCTTGATTTTTTATGGAAACTTGAAGAAACCTCCTTTTAAATCAATAATATCTTCGTAGTTGTTTTCCACGACTTGAAACATATTGTTTGGGATGTCTTCAAATGAAATTGGTCTCCCCAGAAACTTCACCATATAGGCGTGTTGAAAAAATTCACATACAGACTGCATCATGATAATAATTTCTCCCTTTAAAGCCACCGGATAAGTGCTAACGGCTACCATATAACAATCCACAGTCCACCTACAATCGTGTATTCCATCCTGATTTTTAATGCAAACTTGAAGAAATCTCCTTTTAAATCAATAATATCTCTATAGTTGTTTTCCACAACTTGAAACATGTTGTTTTGGCTGACTTCAGAAGGAATTGGTCTCCTCGGAAACTTAACCACACATGCATGTTGAAAAAGTTCACGTGTGGATTGCCTCAATTTGGAGAAAATTCACAAAAGGCATAGCTACTGAACGAATTAATTAATTGATGCATCATCAAAAAAAGGACTCTAAACCCACCTTGTCAATAAATAAAAGTGGAGCTCCCTTCCATATTCGATATTAAATTTTTGGTTGGGATAAACTGCTATGCAATGGTAGTAATGCATGAGATCAAAATTTAATAGGAGCTATAGATATTATTTTTTATCTTATATTACTTATACAAAATATAAATTAGATGAAGTATCATTTTAATTATTTTATCATTTTTAAAAAAAATATAAATTGGACAGAACTGAGCTCACAATCGTTAACACATTTAATTAATCCGTTCTATTGTCTAGTAGTTAGAAAATTAGACTTTAAATTCAAAAGCTTGAGTTTAAATCCAATAGGACTTATGTGTATTATTTGATAAAATTGGCATAGAACTTATAAGTATTAAATAACATATTTGATTAATTGGTCCAATGGTCTAGTGATTAGGACATTGGAATTTGAATCTACTAGCTTGAGTGAGTTCAAATATCAATAGGACCTATGAGTATTCTCTACTTAATAATATAATTTAATGGTATATTTAAAAATCTAAATTATATGGTAACGACCTTGGTGATTCTTTAATTAATTGGTCCTATAATCTAGTGGTTAGGACATTGGATTTTGAATCCAATAGCTAGCTAGAGTTCAAATCTCAATAGGACCTTAATTGAAATGAAGTGATATGATTTGAACAAAGAATTAGCAATGCATATTTTTGGGGTATGGAAGCAAAAAGAAATGAATGAGAGATGGAGATGGATCTACTTCTGTCAAATGTTCCTGTTATTAATAATAACCAATTCTAATACTTTACTTGTTCTTTGCTGACTATTGTTATCGATAATACATCATTATTGCTGACTATTTTGTTGATACTCATGTGTTTCCAAATGTTGATACTCACGGAACATGTTGGCTAATTCTCTTAGCTAGCTGCATTTGTTGATCTGGGTTTCCATGCTTGATCCAAGACATAAGTTCCTGGAGCCACATAAAGTGTAATTAGATAGTCATTTCGATCCTTGCCTCTAAAGAGTAGGCCATTATGACTTGGCCATAGGATCCAAGTGAGTCAGTCCTTGAACCGTCCCCTCATAAACCTCTTGCGCTTGCATCTGATCCTTTATAGTCTAGAAATACCACATTGGTAGGGAGGCCTTTCCTCCACAACACTTCTTCAATCTTTGGATGCTGCATCTTACATTGGAAGCATAATTCCTCTTATAGACAATATTATCTTTCCACGAAGGAGTTTGCTAATTTATGAATCATGAATCCACTACCTCTATCATCAAAGCTTACCATTTTAATTGGCTGAAAATAACTCACTATTAGATTACTGAATCTGCATTCTCCTTAGAAATAGACTCCCTACCTGCAACATCAAGACCCTTTCTTGAAATAAAGTACTTCTCATCTTCTATATCCTCCCTGTGTGCACAAGCTTGGTATAAATGATATTCAGTCTTGCTACTCTAATTATCCTCAATTATTTAACTATTTTTTTCATAGACTTTGAGCGTATGATATTTGATGTCATCTCATACTACTCTAACTAGTTGAAAATTACTTGCTTCTTATTTAAGTTTTTAGCTTTACATTTTGCATTAAAATAATAACTAATGCAAAATTACCTAAGAATTTTTCAGTTTATAATAATTAGGTTTCCCAAGACATTTAGAGTTGGAAGAAGGGAGGGATAGAGCTCAAATATCAAGAGCATAGAACAAAAGTAAACAAATAAACTTCATCAAACAAAAATAAATAGCTCAAATATGTAGATGGTGGTGAGATATAATTTACATGCCTTATTCGATTAAGTACATATATTTAGGCAAAATTTCCAGCTAAAATTCTTGGTCTCTGCAAAAATCGCACTCTATCAATTGCCTCTCCATTCTCGAATGGTATCTGTTAAGGTATATATGAACGGAGATGGGCAACTCCTCATCCAACAGTGATCAAATTTGTGAACATTCATATATACCCAAAAAGTCTTAAGTGAGGGAAGGGTATGCAACTTTGTGTGGTAAGGATCGTAGACTATTGCAATTATCAAATAGGGATCTTCTAGTTATACAAGGCTCCTTAATGACTCCTAATCCTCCCCTACGAGAATTCGATTCAAAATCTTTTGATGGATGTAAGCAAATAGTTATCACTTATATCAAGTTTCCTCAAGTTATTCTATCTTCTGCTGCTGCTGCTCATGCTTGGTGCGAGGTTTTATAGTGCAACAACCATCTAGTAGAGGTGTTTGCAAATTAGAGAGGCAATGTAGTGAGTCGGTCAATTTATTCAAATTTATATCCTATGAAATATCAAGATATCATATGCAAAACGAAGTCACTCTCTGGAAACTCTATTGATCTACAAGCCTTCAGAATCAATGTGCAAATGCTTTGTGGTCTCATGAAAAATTCATCAGTCAATAAATATTTCCAATGGCAATCCACTTCACTTGGGAACAATCTCTTTAGCAATCGATAGCTTCAAGCTCATGAAGGTCATTGGAGTTTTGTGAACTAGATCCACATTTCTTGAAAAATGCCTAGGAGTTGCTCACACTCTTCATTGTGGGTGGGTTGTTACTAAAATTTTGCTGCCTACTAATCCTGATCTTGAAGGTATGAATAGGCTGCTATCCCATATGTGCATGTCCCATTTGTAGCCCTCCTTATTCCATTAGTCATCGAGAACAAGTATAAATTTTATTGATGTCATCACCTCTTTCAGTTTCATTTGAAGGGTATCAATATTATTCAAGAGATCATAATATTTGCCTTAGGCAGCTTTCTTGATGATCTCTTTGTTAAGTTTCTCCATATTATAGTCTTCAGGCACACAAGTAGAGTCATGCTTGAACATCGGTGAGCAGCTACAGGTGGGGACAATTAGTTAGCAAGCGCAAAATGGGCTAAGAACATATGATAGCTTAGGTTAATGGAGTAGAATAGCTGCACGCTTGTTCTGTGGAGGGAAAATCAAGTACTCCTCCATGCGTGCAAGTAAAGGTTCCTCTCTCTTGTCTTCCAAGGTCTTAATTAATTTTGCTCTTTCATCCTGATTTCTCTCACCTTTTATCCAGAGATTCCAAACTAACCTATGAGGTAATTGGAGGTTGATTTCTAAACCTAACATTATTGTAAGTATGTAGTACATAAACTGAGATTGGATTTGGAAACTAACCTCTAATTACTCCATACTATATAGCTATATAGCTCTTAAAGTGTTTAACCATTCAATCACCTTTAAAATGCAGTGGATAAATTGTCTGCATACTTATTAGTCCTTTTCCTTGCTAACATAGCCCACCCTGGTATTCAATCTTTTCTCTGAAACTAAGTATTCAATCTTTTTTTTGAAACTAAGTATGCAGTTGAAATTTTTGTCACGCCCCGACCCTCTATAGGGCACATGACAACAGCAGTATGAGCGGTGTCCCACTCATACCAGGCTAATAATACCATATAACTCAAACAAAAATGAAAAGTCCTGCAGTTAAGTTCACTAATTAAATTTACAACTAACTTATATGTTACTTACAAAGCTGATACAGTCTGTCTAAATTATGTGAGGTATACAATTAATACATTATATTAATATCCTCCTATCGCACTCAACCCTACTACCCGTGATTCCTTGCAGTCTCCTAAGCGGTGTCTCCATATTTGTGTGCGGGGGAAAATTTGCATGCGCTAAGTCTTGCGACTTAGTGCCTACAGATAGAAACTTCATTAAACAAAAGAATGGGCTAACAATACATGTCCAGATGAGTACAGTCATATCAAGATCATATTACAGAATAATAACAAAGGAAAGCTTACGAATAATTAAATAAATAAATTTTAGAATTCTAAATATGTATCTAGATTTTTTTTTTCTAAGTTTCCAAGCTCAAATACTATTGCCTAGGGCTGCCTGCCTATGCTTAAGGTAAGCCTTGGACGAGGACTACAATAAGCCCGTCGGTACCAGACTAAGTCTCTATCTAGGCTCGTCGCATTGACGTTGGCGGAGAATGCGGGTGACCGCGGTTCCCTCTCCTTTCAGTCTCGCGAGCCGTTTACCGGACCGCACTCCAAGACTATCATATCGTACGTCTCCCATAGACTCTACAATACGAGACACCATGTAGCGCTATACTTCTGCTTCACAGCAGGGTTTCCTGCTAACATATATACTCACGGCCTGACCTGCCGAATCCAACACGTATATAACTCTGGCTGTCCAGACTACCTCCCAAGCCTGCAGGACTCAGTTGAGGTATGTCAGCATCAACAGACACCTTAGTCCTTAGGCATAGCAGTTGAAGTGAGCTCTCTGGCTCCCAGCACTTTAGTTTCAGATGCATCCATGGGGATATTTGGACCATTGGCGAGAACCCCCTTGTTGGTACTCACTGAATGCTAAAGGATGGGTCGGGTGACACCTCCGCTATCTATCATTAGACTAACACAAATGGTACCTACTATTTGTGAGAGAAATACTGTGTTACATAGACTTATATGATTCCTAGAAATTCATATCCCTAGGAAGTTCAGGTCTGTGTCTTTAGGTGTTCTAACTAGTTTAGGTTATCATGTAGATATATTACCTAACTAGTTTTATTTATCACCTAGTATGTTCATATGTCATCTATGTGTTTTATATTCTTCCTAGTGTCATACACTATTAGAATTTAAGAACACAAGCACAAGGGACAACATATCATATAACATATCAATGAAATTAATTTACATTCCATAGAGTAGCAATAAAATGCACATCACGGACAGTTTAAAATTTTATTAACCGTTGCCCACTTAGGAGCTCTACTGCAGTGGCTGTAAACTAGCCAAATGCACCTGAGTCTTTTAAATTAGCAATTTAACAGATTCATGGCCCTGCCGTATTTAACCATCATTGTTGAAAACGTTTCCCTATCGATTTGTAAATATATTTAAATTTTCTAATACTCATGACATCCAGTATCTAGCCCTGCTCCCCTTTTCTTATTTCTTATTTAGTATCATGGAAATAGAAGACAATGAACAGAATAGGTGTTTCAATATTCACTGTTTAATGCCGCTCATGCATACGACCAAGAGAACGTTGAGTGCAGGATATGACAAATTTATTTATCACAGTATGAAAGAAAACTTCCAAGAAAAAAAGTGGAACAAAGTAGTTCTTAACCATTTTAATTTAATAATACAGTAACAATAACACAACTATTCTTGGAACATTTAATTACTGTACTACGTTACTAAATTTTAAAAGCATAACTTTCTATTCAACATGTCATCCAACTCGTGTAAATATTATACTAACAAACAAATAGAATTTAATATCTAAAGTCTCCAGTTTTACTACAACATATATATATTTATTAAACTAGAAAGGGTATTTATCTACTATATATATATATATAAATATGCGGAATGGATGATATAGCAATCCATGGCAATAACCAATACTCAAGTTATTACATAGTTTTGAGTATTAAATTATTATTAGATATGAGGGAGATAATTATTTCATATATCTTTTGCATTCTCAAAGTTTAATTTTATTAACAGAGAACAATTGTAGACTTTAAATATATATATTTAATTATTATTACTATTAGTATTTTTTTTATTGGATTCTTGAATCTACCCAATATAGTATATTATTTCTAAATAGTACTTTTTAATTAAATTACTAGTAATCATTACGTACATATAAATATTTTTAATCATCTCAATATTCAAAATTAAATCATTAACAATATCCTCAAACAATTTTATTCAAGAAAGAAATTGAAGATATGAGAGAAAAATTCATTAAAAAAAATACAATGTGATACCCAAAATTTACACTAGTGACGATCTCTACCACATATCTCAAAAATTAGATTTTTGTATTACCCAAGGAATGGGCACCAACCTTAATCATTCGAATTTATTATTTCCATATGGGATTCCGAGCATTGGTACTATCAGCTTACACTCTGCTGCTACATCATCCATTTCCTCAGATGCCTTCTCCTCCTAGTCGAACAGATTCAACCGAAGGCTTGCCAACCTTAATCGTTGGCAATAGAGGGGTGTGGAGATGAAAATTTAGGGAGTTAGTTTAGATGGTCAGATGATAAGGTAAATAAGAGAAGCTAACATACTTGTCTCAGACTCTCTTTTTCTATTAACCCCTAATTTTTTAATTTCTAAGACGTAAGCTTATTTTAATACTTATATATATATAGATATATCTATTCTTATATACCTATATATATACATATTGTAAAGAATTATTCTTATGTGTACTTATATTTATTCGTATGTCTCATATATATATATATATATATATCTGTATTTTTTATATATATTCACTTATATTTATTTATATATATATATATACAAAATAACATTTTATTTCTAATCTAATGGGAATCTAGCTAGGAATCTATTTTACATATAATTTATTTATATGGCTAAATATATATATATATATATAGATCTAGATCTTACTATCTTATTACTATTATTATCATTTGTTTATTTATATCTATATACATGTGCACATATTTACCCATCATTGTTGACACATCTAGCATACAACTATTTGCACGTTATGTGTAACACATGAAGACATATATATATATAAATATTTATTTATTGTCACATTTATATATTTCTAAAAATTTGGGGGTTTACAATTTTTGCATGTTATCGTCCTCCAAATTTGTTATGGCATTTATTTATAGGTCTGCCATCATATATAAAAATGAAACAATGAATCTTTCATTCCCATTCCAACGCCAGTTATGCCGCTTGTCTTCAGCTGCGAGATCCAAATGCCAAATTGTTTACTGAGAGTGCTTGTATATCTTTGCGTTCTGGTTGTGAATTCATTCAAAAGAAGACTACCCATGCACTAATAGCACTAGTGCTGCGACAAAAAGATTCAGGTTTGAACAAGCTATATAAGAGCTCCTAAAGGTATTTAGATAGCTTTGTGTCAGAGCACCAATGCCCATTAAAGGTAGAAGAGGATTCTTCCAGCCATTCCTTGACTTCTACTTGAAGAGGCTGGCTAAAGTATAACAAAATAGAGATAGAATTGTGCCATTAATTGACTGATTGACCAAATCAGGTGCATGCGGGAGGTGCAACTACGGAGGGCGAAGGATGAAGGGGATGCAGCTAGGGAAGGGCTAGGGGACATGCTGTCTTCTACGAGGGTCACTCTTCTTTGTAACGTGCCAGTTCATAAGCACACAAAACATGCAGAGGAAACCTTGAAGGAATATGTTAAATTGTAACTTGGTTTCCGACCTCAACAAGAAAATATGGAGAGGAGATTCTCAGGCATTGCTCTAGACCACGTGGAAGATAAAGGAATACGTCGGTGATTTGATCTGCTCACGAACCTTAGGATACTTGAATTGAGATCGAGCAAATTATGTGGCTTATTGAACTAAAATCTTGGTATAAGTAGCTCGAGCCGACTGATCTGTAGTAATTACAGGGGCTGATTCAACATGTGCTGTCACACCCTAACCCACCTGTCGGATACGTTGTAACCGCCGTATGAGCCCTAAGGACCCATACAAGGCATTTGGTAATAAATGTTATCCATACGCATAACCAACATAGCGGAATATACAATTAAATCATCTATGAATCTCTACTAACACAGTCCCGATATACCTACTACAATTCTATAATAATGACATCAATAAATAGAACTAAATCCATCAATATTCCTCATCTTCATCAAATATCTCGGACAATCATCTAACAACATGCACACACATTGAACGTGGTGTGCTCAGCCTTGTGGCCAGGTGCGAAATTACGGCTCGAAACTGAAATAAGGAAATCAAAGGCTAGGAGGAGTACTCTAGGATGCCTTTTTGTATTCTTGAATCTAAACATTATCCAATTTCAGCTCTGATACTCAGAAACTGAGCAACTTTCAGTTCAGCACTACCATTCAGCTAGTAGTGCTTTTACTGTGTACGTTATGAGATTTGGGATCTAGAACCCTACCATTCAGCAGGTAATGCTGGTGTGCTGATGTTCTACTATTATTTTGCTGCATCAGCCATCACTCGCTTGGGCCATATGATTGGGGATGAAAAGAGAGGTGTATGTAGTGGAGCTGAATCAGGGAATACTAAGTGGTTGTATAATTCCTCAATAGTAGCGACGTGAATGACATGGATACATCACAAAACTTTATAAGACTATGAGCGAAGTCCCAAAAGATCCAACCATAGAAGAAAAATATACAGAAGCAAGTGAATGATCGCATGAGAATCAAATTTATTTTAAAGATAATTCTTAGCCAACAAACTCTTATCCTAGATCCTCAAACTAGTATATGCAAGCATTTTAGATCAGAAAATAACACGCACACATTATATCTATATACAGGAAATCAGGAAGTTCCCCCGATAATGTTTTGAATCTTTTCAATCATTTTTATGTGAAATGGTTGGCTGGGTAGAGCATAGCAAAACAAAATGTGAAATTTAGTGCTTTCATTAATATTTGATTCAACAAATCAGGTATGGGGGATACAACTAGCGAGGGTGAAGGATGAAGCTGATGTGGGGAAGGTGACCTTCCATGCGACGAAGAAGGGAATGACCTTGTGTTACAGCTCAAACTCGAGCCCAACTCTACCTCACACCTCAAACTCGAGCCCAACTCTACCTTTCCGTTCTTCATGATCTAAGGGAGTGTGATCATTTTTCCTCTCCATTCATCCAGTTCTTGGTTTTTTCCATTTCTGCAGGTTTGATATATCATTCGAAATTATCAATCCTACTTCATACACTCTTTGCGGTACAAAAAAAATGTTATAGATGGATCATGCATGATGTTGGGGAGGTTTCTCAAGATAATTTATTTTCTATTATATCTAAATACATCGTTAATCTAAACAATGCAGAAAGGCTAGTTTTATCAATCAACTCACGCACAGAACATATCGTATACGATTACCATTGAAGTGAAATACACATTAAGTGTGAAAAAAGTGAAACTAGGATTAGACATTGAAGATGACGTAGTAGAATGTTCATAAAAGTGTTTGCCGAATTCAGCACAGAGCTCGCATCAACCCACGACGATAAATAATTTATTTTCTATTATATCTAAATACATCGTTAATCTAAACAATGCAGAAAGGCTAGTTTTATCAATCAACTCACGCACAGAACATATCGTATACGATTACCATTGAAGTGAAATACACATTAAGTGTGAAAAAAGTGAAACTAGGATTAGACATTGAAGATGACGTAGTAGAATGTTCATAAAAGTGTTTGCCGAATTCAGCACAGAGCTCGCATCAACCCACGACGATAAATAATTTATCAATCGCAGTATATTTTAAAAATACTTTGAGATGAAAATAAAAATTACCATTGGCGGGGATCGAACTCAGGTCACCTACATGATAGGCAAGTATACTCACAACTATACTACAATGACAACAATACATAGTAGCCGACTTTCTCCCCCGTGGGGTCCACACCATATGGTTCGCTATTAGTAGGGAAACTTCCTTTCTGCCTCATATTTGCATGCTCTTAGTTGATATTAGTTTAATCAGATAAATTCTTGTGGACAATATGCACGCTCATTTGGTTTCAACAATCCGGCTTTCTCTGATACATCATTCGAAATTATCAAACCTACTTCATACACTCTTTGTGGTACAAAAGAAACATTATAGATGGATCAAGGATGATGTCGGGGAGGTTTCTCAAGATAATTTATTTTCTATTATATCTAAACACAGTGTTAATCCAAACAATGCAGAAAGGCTAGTTTTATTAATCAACTCACGCACAAAACATATCGCATATGATTACCATTGAAGTGAAATACACATTAAGCATGGAAAAAGTGAAATTAAGATCAGACATTCAAGATGACAGAGCGGAATGTTCAAAAAAGTATTTGCATTTTCAAAATACTTTGAGAAGAAAAGAAATAATCACTGTTGCCGGGGATCAAACTCGGGTCACCTGCATGATAGGCAAGAACACTCACCACTATACTACAACGACAACGATCCAAAGCAGCTGACTTTCTCTGCCGTGGGGTCCACACCATATGGCTCGCTATTAGTAGGGGAACTTCCGTTTTGCCTCCTATTTACATGCTCTTAGTTGATATTAGTTTAATTAGATAAATTCTAAACTGTGGACAATATACACGCTCATTTTGTTTCAGCAATCCGACATTCTTTGATACATCATTCAAAATTATCAAACCTACTTCATACACTCTTTGCGGAATAAAAAAAATATTATAGATGGATCATGCATTATGTCACGGAGGTTTCTCAAGATAATTTATTTTCTATTATATCTAAACACAACGTTAATCCAAACAATGCAGAAAGGCTAGTTTTATCAATCAACTCACGCAATGAACATATCGCGTGAAAAATGTTAAACTAGGATTAGACATTTTGGATGACAGAGAGGAATGTTCAAGAAAGTATTTGCATTTTCAAAATATTTTGACATCAAAAGTAGTAATCACCGTTGCCGGGGACGAACCCAAGTCACCTGTGTGACAGGCAGGAATACTCACCACTATACTACAATGATAACGATGCAAAGCAGCCAACTTTTTTCAACCGTGGGTTCCACACCATATGGTTCGCTATTAGTAAGGGAACTTCCTTTTGCCTCGTTTTTGCATGCTCTTAGTTAATACAAGTTTAATCAGATAAATTCTAAACTGTGGACAATATGCACGATCATTTTGTTTGAGCAATCCGGTTTGCCATTGCCGGGGATGAAACCCGAGTCACCTGCATGACAGGTAGGAATACTCACAACTATACTACAATGACAACAATGCAAAGCGGCCGAATTTCTCCACCGTGGGTTCCACACCATATGGTTCGCTTTTAGTAAGGGAACTTCCTTTTGCCTCCTATTTGAACGCTCTTAGTTGATATTAGTTTTATCAGATAAATTCTAAACTATGGACAATATGCACGCTCATTTGGTTTCAGCAATTCGACTTTCCCCAATACATCATTCGAAATTATCAAACCTACTTCATACACTTTTTGGGGTACAAAAAAAATATTATAGATGGATCATGCATGATGTTGGGGAGGTTTCTCAAGATAATCGCAATATAATTTTAAAATACTTTGGGATGAAAACAATAATCGCCATTGCTGGAGATCGAACTTGGGTCACCTACATGACAAGCAAGTACACTCACAACTATACTACAACAACAACGATACATAGTAGCCAACTTTCTCCTGCATGGGGTCCACACCATATGGTTCGCTATTAGTAGGGGAACTTCCTTTCTGCCTCCTATTTACATTATCTTAGTTGATATTAGTTTTATCAGATAAATTCTAAAATGTAGACAATATGCACGCTCATTTTGTTTTGAGCAATCGAAATTATCAAACCTACTTCATACACTCTTTGCGGTACAAAAAAAATATTATAGATAGAACATATCGCATACAATTACCATTGAAGTGAAATACACATTAAGCGTGAAAAATATGAAACTAGGATTAGAAATTTAGGATGACAGAGCGGAATATGAAATACAAATTAAGCATGAAAAATGTGAAACTAGGATTGGACATTTAGGATGACAGAGCGGAATGTTCAAGAAAGTATTTGCATTTGCAAAATATTTAGAGATGAAAAGCAGTAATCGTCGTTGTCGGGGATCAAACCCAGGTCACCTGCATGACAGGTAGGAATACTCACCACTATACTAAAATGACAACAATGCAAAGCGGCTGACTTTTTCTACCATGGGGTCCATACCATATGGTTCGCTATTAGTAGGGGAACTTTCTTTCTGCCTCATATTTGCATGCTCTTAGTTGATATTAGTTTAATTAGATAAATTCTAAATTGTGGACAATATGCACGCTCATTTGGTTTGAGCAATTCGGCTTTCTCCGATACATCATTCGAAATTATCAAACCTACTTCATACACTCTTTGTGGTGCAAAATAAATATTATAGATGGATCATGGATGATGTCGGGGAGGTTTCTCAAGATAATTTATTTTCTTTTATATCTAAACACAGCGTTAATACAAACAATGTAGAAAGGCTAGTTTTATCAATCCACTCACGCACGGAACATATTGCATATGATTACCATTGAAGTGAAATACACATTAAGCCTGAAAAAAGTAAAATTAGGATCAGACATTGAAGATGACAAAGCGGAATGTTCAAAAAAGTATTTGCATTTTAAAAATACATTGAGATGAAAAGAAATAATCACCATTTGCCAAGGATCAAACCCGGGTCACCTGCGTGACAAGCAGGAATACTCACAACTATACTACAACAACAACGATGCAAAGTAGCCAACTTTCACCACCGTGGGGTCCTCACCATATGGCTCATAATTAGTAGGGTAACTTCCTTTCACCCTCCTATTTACATGCACTTAGTTGATATTAGTTTAATCACATAAATTCTAAACTGTGGACAATATGCACGCTCATTTTGTTTGAGCAATCCGACTTTCTCCTATACGTCATTCGAAATTATCAAACCTACTTCATACACTCTTTACGGTATAAAAAATATATTATAGATGGATCATGCATGATGTCGGGGAGGTTTCTCAAGATAATTTATTTTCTATTATATCTAAACACAGCGTTAATCCAAACAATGCAGAAATGCTAGTTTTAGAAATCAACTCACGCACGAAACATATCGCATACGATTACCATTGAAGTGAAATACACATTAAGAGTGAAAAAAGTGAAATTAGGATCACACATTGAAGATGACAGAGTGGAATGTTCAAAAAAGTATTTGCATTTTCAAAATACTTTGAGATGAAAAGCAATAATCACCATTGCAGGGGATCAAACCCGGGTCACTAGCGTGACGAGCAAGAATACTCGCCACTATACTACAACAACAACGATGCAAAGTAGCCGACTTTTTCTTTTGTGGGGTCCACACCGTATGGCTCGTTATTAGTAGGGGAACTTCCTTTCTGCCTTCTATTTACATGCTCTTAGTTGATATTATTTTAATCAGATAAATTCTAAACTATGGACAATATGAACGCTCATTTTGTTTGAGCAATCCGGCTTTCTCCGATACATCAATCGAAATTATCAAACCAACTTCATACACTCTTTGCAGTATAAAAAGAATATTATAGATGGATCATGCATGATGTCGGGGAGGTTTCTCAAGATAATTTATTTTTTATTATATCTAAATACAGCGTTAATCCAAACAATGCAGAAAAGCTAGTTTTATCAATCAACTCACGCACGAAACATATCACATACGATTACCATTGAAGTGAAATACACATTAAGCGTGAAAAAAGTGAAATTAGGATCATACATTGAAGATGACAGAGCGGAATGTTCAAAAAAGTATTTGCATTTTTAAAATACTTTGAGATGAAAAGAAATAATCACCATTGCCAGGGATCAAACCCAGGTCACCTGCGTCACAGGCAAGAATACTCACCACTATACTACAACAACAATGATGCAATCAATCGTGGGGTGCACACCATATGGCTCGCTATTAGTAGGGGAACTTCCTTTTTGCCTCCTATTTACATGCTCATAGTTGATATTAGTTTAATCAGATAAATTCTAAACTGTGGAAAATATACACGCTCATTTTGTTTCCGCAATCCGGCTTTCTTCGATACATCATTCAAAATTATCAAACCTACTTCATACACTCTTTGCGGAATAAAAATAATATTATAGATGGATCATGCATGATGTCGGGGAGGTTTCTCAAGATAATTTATTTTCTATTATATCTAAACACAACGTTAATCCAAACAATGCAAAAAGGCTAGTTTTATCAATCAACTCACGCATGGAACATATCGCATACGATTATCATTGAAGTGAAATAAACATTAAGCATGAAAAGTTAAACTAGGATTAGACATTTAGGATGACAGAATGTTCAAAAAAGTATTTGCATTTTCAAAATATTTTGACATCAAAAGCAGTAATCGCAGTTGCCGAGGATGAACCCGTGTCACCTGCATGACCGGCAGGAATACTCACCACTATACTTCAACAACAACGATGCAAAGCAGCCGACTTTCTCCTCTGTGGGGTCCACACCATATGGTTTGCTATTATTAAGGGAACTTCCTTTTGCCTCTTATTTGCATGCTCTTTGTTGATACAAGTTTAATCAGATAAATTCTAAACTGTGGACAATATGCACGCTCATTTTGTTTGAGCAATCCGCCTTTCTCTGATACATCATTCGAAATTATGAAACCTACTTCATACACTTTTTGCGATACAAAAAAAATATTATTGTGCAGAATGTTCAAGAAAGTATTTGCATTTTCAAAATATTTAGAGATGAAACACAATAATTGACATTGCCAAGGATCGAACCCGAGTCACCTGCATGACAAGTAGGAATACTCACAACTATACTACAATGACAACAATGCAAAGTGGCCGACTTTTTCCACCATGGGTTCCACACCATATGGTTCGCTATTAGTAAGGGAACATCCTTTTGCCTCCTATTTGTATGCTCTTAGTTGAAGTTAGTTTAATCAGATAAATTCTAAACTATGGACAATATGCACACTCATTTTGTTTGAGCAATCCGGCTTTCTCCGATACATCATTCGAAATTATCAAACCTACTTCATAAACTATTTGCGATACAAAAAAAATAATTATAGATCGATCATGCATGATGTCGGGAAGGTTTCTCAAGATAATTTATTTTCTATTATATCTAAACACAGCATTAATCCAAACAATGCAGAAATGCTAGTTTTATCAATCAACTCACGCACGAAACATATCGCATACGATTACCATTGAAGTGAAATACACATTAAGCGTGAAAAAAGTGAAATTAGGATCAGACATTGAAGATGACAGAATGGAGTGTTCAAAAAAGTATTTGTATTTTCAAAATACTTTGAGATGAAAAGAAATAATCGCCATTGCCGAGGATCGAACCCGGGTCACCTACTTGATAAGTAAGAATACTCACCAGTATACTACAACAACAATGATGCAAAGTAGTCGACTTTCTCCGCCGTGGTCTCCACACCATATGGTTCACTATTAGTAGGGGAACTTCCTTTCAGCCTCCTATTTACATGTTCTTAGTTGATATTAGATTAATCAGATAAATTCTAAACTGTGAAGTCAACCAAGTTGCATTAAGCATAAGAGGATAGATTGCAGATGGATTGATTGCTGAAAGGAAGTAACCTTTACTCGTAAGCTCGGAAAATAATAAAATAACAAAGTGGACTTTTGAAATAGAAGGACTGCATCCAAGTTTGTAGACGCTGAAATAATGCAGTTGTATCTAAGCTGCTAAGTACACTAGATATGAGTTGCAAAAGCATTGACTAAAATAAAAGATGTTAATAACATATGCAGCTACTAAGGTTATCAACATGCGCATCAACACATGCTAGAGGTGCCAAGAAAGCGGCAGTATTCAGGATTTAAGGAGAAATAAAGAGGAGTAAGGAAGCAGAGTTACTATAGAGACTGCAGGCAGTTGAAATGTGAGCTGCAAATGAAGAAATCTTGCGAGCTGCCTTGACCGAATAAGACTGAGAAATTGACCAAATATATTTAATGATACTCATGAAGGTGAAGGACTCTGAGCTGCACAAATTCTAAGTAAAGAATTGAGCTAATCTAGGAGAGCTACAAAAATAAAAAGGAGTACAGAATACTGTCAATAGTGACAAAATTTGAATAAGGAAATAGCTTCACAAAAAGCTGCAAACTGCGGAAAAGGACTAAAGAAATAGTTACAAAGAAAGGTGCAAAAAGATGTAGTTGCACAAGAAGCTACAGAAATATTCAGAAAAGTCACCAAGAAGTATTGCAAAAAATTGCTTGACTAATAAGTTGACTGTATCTCTAAAATCAAAGGTCGTGGATGGTTGTAGATTATAGATTCCACTTGTAGTATGCTCATGAGCTTCGAAAATCAAGTACGATAAGTTTTTGTTTGAATTATTAATCATATTATAGTATTTTTAAAATATATTTGATATTAAAAGAATAATTTCTACTAAAGGCAATTGATAATGAGGTGTAAAATATTCAAAAATAAAATATAGAAAATACAATGAACTTCATTCATGTTGGAAATAAATGATTTTAGAATATCTTAATATTCAATGAATAATCATACTTATTTATACAAAAAATACTTTACTTAATAAACAATACGGAAATTCTAAAAAAGATAAGTTAATGAATAATTCTAATAATTTATACATTAATATAACGTTACATGTCTCACTACATCCTATTTATTTCAATATATACTCTTGTCAATCTCCCTAACGTACTCTAATATTAACAGGACAAATAGAAACAAGTGAAGAGCAATAACTCGATATGTGCATCGTGGTAAAAAAATATGGATACGTGTATGTCTTGACAAATCTATCACAAAGAGACACGCTAAAATAGGTATGGTCTCGGGGAATGGAGTCCCCAAATTTTCGGTATCCATTGTTAAAATATGTCGAACACTTAATGACTTCACTTGAGCATCAAATACTATAGCCACGACAACTGTCCATATTGCAGCGTGAAAAATACCAACATAAACTCAATTCAGTAAGATAGAGATGTAGAATTAAACTATTTATTGAGATGGAAAGCCAAACGGTAAGTGTTTTTAGATAGAAATTCTGATCTTTTTTAACTTTTTAAATATTTTCTTAACTTTATTCGAATCCTTGACTCACACGATTTATTAGAAAATCTAATAATTATAGCTAATTAAGCAGTCATGCTTATTAATTATGTTTAAAATATTAAATATATTCTTACAAGCACTTACTTCTTTTCCGAATAAGTTGAAAGTAGTGTTTTTCTTCAATTTTACGTAGTAAAGACCACATATTGCGTTGTCTAATACTGGTTACATTTGTCACCATGGAATGGTTATCGAAATATTGAAACTTAAGGAATTTATAGCTATGAGTTAATTAAGTTTCACAGAGAAGAAGCTGCTTCTACTTATTGATATTAATTTTTCTTGCAGTCGGGATTGCGTGTCGAGCACTCGCCGTTGACGAGACGAAGTTTGAGTGTGCCATCTTTTCTTTGTTCATGGGCCTCAACGGTTACCGGTGCCTTAACAGGATATACCAGAAGCCGCCCGTCCTCCCTATGGCTTGCCAGCTGAAGCCTGGATTCACCAGAGAGAATACTAAGCAGTGGAGGGTAGTCATGCAATGCTCCAATGCTCTTGTGATGATGACGATCCTTATTTTTTTGTATCCTATTGCCCCTGTTCTGTTCCACCATCGTATTCGACTCCCGATAATTTTGCGCTTCTCCAGCCTCCTCGGACCGAGGGTCGTCATCCATGGTGCTATTGAAGACCCCATTCTCGCATCCTAAAATCTCCATCAACGTGTCGTTCTCGGTGAAACGACGGAGAGCTGACGACGAAAGGGAGATCTCATTTTTATTATTGGACTGGGAAGGTGATTCCCTACGCGACGCCTTGGACAGTGGATCCGTAGACCACGCGGCTATCATCCATGACGTTCTGCAGACAGTCGGATGAGTAATCCGGATCCTAGGGTTATTTTTATCGGTTAGCCATGGCCGATTAGTCTTTTTTGATGGTGACCCTGTCTTCGGGCAGTGTGTAGTACTACACGAGTCGCCGTTGCCCCTACGGAGTCCGGAGAGGATGTAAGGGCACGACAGTTTCACTAGGGGAGGCATCGAGGGGACTAGCGAGACAATGGAGAGTGATCAAGGGTCACCCGTCCTCTCCACCAACATCAGTGCAGCGGGCATAGGTAGAAACAGAGACAGAAAGGCATTGATGGGTTTACGGATGCCCTTTGCCAGGGTATTCACTAAGCATAGGTTAGCAGCCCGAGTCTTGAGACTTAAAGTCGTATTACAACATAGGGGATATTTGCTGATGACGTAGAAACTGATTATCACTTAGGTGACATCTAGTGATATGCATGTTTGTATTTGTCTACTCTATTATACTGCTTTTATGATATGAATTACACATATCAACGGAAAAAATGATGATTAACAAACCAAAGGCATCCTAGAGTACTCCTAATTTTTGATTTCCTTATTTCGATTTCGAGCCGTAATTTCGCATTACGCCGCAAGGCTGAGCACACCACGTTCAATGTGTGTGCAGGTTGTTAGATGACTGACTAGGATATTTGATGAAGATGATGTCTATCGATGGATTTTGTTTTATTTATTGATGTCGTTACTATAGAATTGTAGTAGGTATATCGGGACTGTGTTAGTAGAGTTGCATAGATGATTTGATTATATATTTTGTTGTGTTGACAATGTGTTCGGATAATTTTTATTACCAAATGCCTTGTGTGGGACTCATACGGCGGTTGCCACGTGTCGACCTGCGGACTTTTGTTGATGCTTCTTGTCTGAGCTTTTAGGCCCACATTTTAGGTTTAAAGAGGTTATAGCTCATCATAATCGAGTTTGGAAACTAAATGAATGTGAACCAAGCTATTATGATGTTGGATGGTGGGATGACGAATTGCTGCTCAGCAGCTTTAGCCTTACGATGGTGCATGCTCGCGTCAGGTTGCTTATCTGGCCGTGTTGCCCATTATAGATGGTCATGCCTAGCCCGACGTTATAGTGGGTTGTGCCTAGCATGACCCGCTGATTTGAAAGTGTCGTGCTTGCAGCTTGGTGGCCTGGCACTGCAGGACACTACATACTATTTATATATATTATGTAAAAAAAGTTAAGTTGTTATGGAGTACTGGTAAGCGTCTACCTTTCGTTGTTAAAGTTAATTCTAATGTGAGCATTTTAAAACTTAATTCTGTGCATAGAGGTGTGCCGCATACCATGTTGGGTTGGTCCGAGCTGGGTACGATGCCCCTAGTACGGTCTGTTACCATGCCTAATGCTTGACCCGTAAAGACTATTCAAACCATATGTTTTGACTAATGGAGGAGATTTTAGTCCCACTTTGCCCACGACTGGATCAAAGATGCCCTCTATAAAGAGCGCTAGATTAAGTTCCCGTGTTGAGCTAGGTAATGCTGGTTTGTGAACCAGATGGTGGCATTACGGTCAGGGGATAATATGAGGTGCTTGTTGTACTTCGTAGTTGTTTTCCAAACATATTGTTCGGGATGACTTCAAACGAAATTGGTCTCCCCAGAAACTTAACCATATAGGCGTGTTGCTTGGGATGACATCAAACAAAATTGGTCTCCCCAGAAACTTCACCATATAGATGTAACTTATCTGTTAACAAAAAAATACTAAAAGGATAAGATGGGTGGATGAGTTAAATAAGAGATACGATGATGGAGTCTGATGAATTGTTCCATCTTGATTTTTTATGGAAACTTGAAGAAACCTCCTTTTAAATCAATAATATCTTCGTAGTTGTTTTCCACGACTTGAAACATATTGTTTGGGATGTCTTCAAATGAAATTGGTCTCCCCAGAAACTTCACCATATAGGCGTGTTGAAAAAATTCACATACAGACTGCATCATGATAATAATTTCTCCCTTTAAAGCCACCGGATAAGTGCTAACGGCTACCATATAACAATCCACAGTCCACCTACAATCGTGTATTCCATCCTGATTTTTAATGCAAACTTGAAGAAATCTCCTTTTAAATCAATAATATCTCTATAGTTGTTTTCCACAACTTGAAACATGTTGTTTTGGCTGACTTCAGAAGGAATTGGTCTCCTCGGAAACTTAACCACACATGCATGTTGAAAAAGTTCACGTGTGGATTGCCTCAATTTGGAGAAAATTCACAAAAGGCATAGCTACTGAACGAATTAATTAATTGATGCATCATCAAAAAAAGGACTCTAAACCCACCTTGTCAATAAATAAAAGTGGAGCTCCCTTCCATATTCGATATTAAATTTTTGGTTGGGATAAACTGCTATGCAATGGTAGTAATGCATGAGATCAAAATTTAATAGGAGCTATAGATATTATTTTTTATCTTATATTACTTATACAAAATATAAATTAGATGAAGTATCATTTTAATTATTTTATCATTTTTAAAAAAAATATAAATTGGACAGAACTGAGCTCACAATCGTTAACACATTTAATTAATCCGTTCTATTGTCTAGTAGTTAGAAAATTAGACTTTAAATTCAAAAGCTTGAGTTTAAATCCAATAGGACTTATGTGTATTATTTGATAAAATTGGCATAGAACTTATAAGTATTAAATAACATATTTGATTAATTGGTCCAATGGTCTAGTGATTAGGACATTGGAATTTGAATCTACTAGCTTGAGTGAGTTCAAATATCAATAGGACCTATGAGTATTCTCTACTTAATAATATAATTTAATGGTATATTTAAAAATCTAAATTATATGGTAACGACCTTGGTGATTCTTTAATTAATTGGTCCTATAATCTAGTGGTTAGGACATTGGATTTTGAATCCAATAGCTAGCTAGAGTTCAAATCTCAATAGGACCTTAATTGAAATGAAGTGATATGATTTGAACAAAGAATTAGCAATGCATATTTTTGGGGTATGGAAGCAAAAAGAAATGAATGAGAGATGGAGATGGATCTACTTCTGTCAAATGTTCCTGTTATTAATAATAACCAATTCTAATACTTTACTTGTTCTTTGCTGACTATTGTTATCGATAATACATCATTATTGCTGACTATTTTGTTGATACTCATGTGTTTCCAAATGTTGATACTCACGGAACATGTTGGCTAATTCTCTTAGCTAGCTGCATTTGTTGATCTGGGTTTCCATGCTTGATCCAAGACATAAGTTCCTGGAGCCACATAAAGTGTAATTAGATAGTCATTTCGATCCTTGCCTCTAAAGAGTAGGCCATTATGACTTGGCCATAGGATCCACGTGAGTCAGTCCTTGAACCGTCCCCTCACTCTCAAAAATTAGATTTTTGTATTACCCAAGGAATGGGCACCAACCTTAATCATTCGAATTTATTATTTCCATATGGGATTCCGAGCATTGGTACTATCAGCTTACACTCTGCTGCTACATCATCCATTTCCTCAGATGCCTTCTCCTCCTAGTCGAACAGATTCAACCGAAGGCTTGCCAACCTTAATCGTTGGCAATAGAGGGGTGTGGAGATGAAAATTTAGGGAGTTAGTTTAGATGGTCAGATGATAAGGTAAATAAGAGAAGCTAACATACTTGTCTCAGACTCTCTTTTTCTATTAACCCCTAATTTTTTAATTTCTAAGACGTAAGCTTATTTTAATACTTATATATATATAGATATATCTATTCTTATATACCTATATATATACATATTGTAAAGAATTATTCTTATGTGTACTTATATTTATTCGTATGTCTCATATATATATATATATATATATCTGTATTTTTTATATATATTCACTTATATTTATTTATATATATATATATACAAAATAACATTTTATTTCTAATCTAATGGGAATCTAGCTAGGAATCTATTTTACATATAATTTATTTATATGGCTAAATATATATATATATATATAGATCTAGATCTTACTATCTTATTACTATTATTATCATTTGTTTATTTATATCTATATACATGTGCACATATTTACCCATCATTGTTGACACATCTAGCATACAACTATTTGCACGTTATGTGTAACACATGAAGACATATATATATATAAATATTTATTTATTGTCACATTTATATATTTCTAAAAATTTGGGGGTTTACAATTTTTGCATGTTATCGTCCTCCAAATTTGTTATGGCATTTATTTATAGGTCTGCCATCATATATAAAAATGAAACAATGAATCTTTCATTCCCATTCCAACGCCAGTTATGCCGCTTGTCTTCAGCTGCGAGATCCAAATGCCAAATTGTTTACTGAGAGTGCTTGTATATCTTTGCGTTCTGGTTGTGAATTCATTCAAAAGAAGACTACCCATGCACTAATAGCACTAGTGCTGCGACAAAAAGATTCAGGTTTGAACAAGCTATATAAGAGCTCCTAAAGGTATTTAGATAGCTTTGTGTCAGAGCACCAATGCCCATTAAAGGTAGAAGAGGATTCTTCCAGCCATTCCTTGACTTCTACTTGAAGAGGCTGGCTAAAGTATAACAAAATAGAGATAGAATTGTGCCATTAATTGACTGATTGACCAAATCAGGTGCATGCGGGAGGTGCAACTACGGAGGGCGAAGGATGAAGGGGATGCAGCTAGGGAAGGGCTAGGGGACATGCTGTCTTCTACGAGGGTCACTCTTCTTTGTAACGTGCCAGTTCATAAGCACACAAAACATGCAGAGGAAACCTTGAAGGAATATGTTAAATTGTAACTTGGTTTCCGACCTCAACAAGAAAATATGGAGAGGAGATTCTCAGGCATTGCTCTAGACCACGTGGAAGATAAAGGAATACGTCGGTGATTTGATCTGCTCACGAACCTTAGGATACTTGAATTGAGATCGAGCAAATTATGTGGCTTATTGAACTAAAATCTTGGTATAAGTAGCTCGAGCCGACTGATCTGTAGTAATTACAGGGGCTGATTCAACATGTGCTGTCACACCCTAACCCACCTGTCGGATACGTTGTAACCGCCGTATGAGCCCTAAGGACCCATACAAGGCATTTGGTAATAAATGTTATCCATACGCATAACTAACATAGCGGAATATACAATTAAATCATCTATGAATCTCTACTAACACAGTCCCGATATACCTACTATAATTCTATAATAATGACATCAATAAATAGAACTAAATCCATCAATATTCCTCATCTTCATCAAATATCTCGGATAATCATCTAACAACATGCACACACATTGAACGTGGTGTGCTCAGCCTTGTGGCCAAGTGCGAAATTACGGCTCGAAACTGAAATAAGGAAATCAAAGGCTAGGAGGAGTACTCTAGGATGCCTTTTTGTATTCTTGAATCTGAACATTATCCAATTTCAGCTCTGATACTCAGAAACTGAGCAACTTTCAGTTCAGCACTACCATTCAGCTAGTAGTGCTTTTACTGTGTACGTTATGAGATTTGGGATCTAGAACCCTACCATTCAGCAGGTAATGCTGGTGTGCTGATGTTCTACTATTATTTTGCTGCATCAGCCATCACTCGCTTGGGCCATATGATTGGGGATGAAAAGAGAGGTGTATGTAGTGGAGCTGAATCAGGGAATACTAAGTGGTTGTATAATTCCTCAATAGTAGCGACGTGAATGACATGGATACATCACAAAACTTTATAAGACTATGAGCGAAGTCCCAAAAGATCCAACCATAGAAGAAAAATATACAGAAGCAAGTGAATGATCGCATGAGAATCAAATTTATTTTAAAGATAATTCTTAGCCAACAAACTCTTATCCTAGATCCTCAAACTAGTATATGCAAGCATTTTAGATCAGAAAATAACACGCACACATTATATCTATATACAGGAAATCAGGAAGTTCCCCCAATAATGTTTTGAATCTTTTCAATCATTTTTATGTGAAATGGTTGGCTGGGTAGAGCATAGCAAAACAAAATGTGAAATTTAGTGCTTTCATTAATATTTGATTCAACAAATCAGGTATGGGGGATACAACTAGCGAGGGTGAAGGATGAAGCTGATGTGGGGAAGGTGACCTTCCATGCGACGAAGAAGGGAATGACCTTGTGTTACAGCTCAAACTCGAGCCCAACTCTACCTCACACCTCAAACTCGAGCCCAACTCTACCTTTCCGTTCTTCATGATCTAAGGGAGTGTGATCATTTTTCCTCTCCATTCATCCAGTTCTTGGTTTTTTCCATTTCTGCAGGTTTGATATATCATTCGAAATTATCAATCCTACTTCATACACTCTTTGCGGTACAAAAAAAATGTTATAGATGGATCATGCATGATGTTGGGGAGGTTTCTCAAGATAATTTATTTTCTATTATATCTAAATACATCGTTAATCTAAACAATGCAGAAAGGCTAGTTTTATCAATCAACTCACGCACAGAACATATCGTATACGATTACCATTGAAGTGAAATACACATTAAGTGTGAAAAAAGTGAAACTAGGATTAGACATTGAAGATGACGTAGTAGAATGTTCATAAAAGTGTTTGCCGAATTCAGCACAGAGCTCGCATCAACCCACGATGATAAATAATTTATTTTCTATTATATCTAAATACATCGTTAATCTAAACAATGCAGAAAGGCTAGTTTTATCAATCAACTCACGCACAGAACATATCGTATACGATTACCATTGAAGTGAAATACACATTAAGTGTGAAAAAAGTGAAACTAGGATTAGACATTGAAGATGACGTAGTAGAATGTTCATAAAAGTGTTTGCCGAATTCAGCACAGAGCTCGCATCAACCCACGACGATAAATAATTTATCAATCGCAGTATATTTTAAAAATACTTTGAGATGAAAATAAAAATTACCATTGGCGGGGATCGAACTCAGGTCACCTACATGATAGGCAAGTATACTCACAACTATACTACAATGACAACAATACATAGTAGCCGACTTTCTCCCCCGTGGGGTCCACACCATATGGTTCGCTATTAGTAGGGAAACTTCCTTTCTGCCTCATATTTGCATGCTCTTAGTTGATATTAGTTTAATCAGATAAATTCTTGTGGACAATATGCACGCTCATTTGGTTTCAACAATCCGGCTTTCTCCGATACATCATTCGAAATTATCAAACCTACTTCATACACTCTTTGTGGTACAAAAGAAACATTATAGATGGATCAAGGATGATGTCGGGGAGGTTTCTCAAGATAATTTATTTTCTATTATATCTAAACACAGTGTTAATCCAAACAATGCAGAAAGGCTAGTTTTATTAATCAACTCACGCACAAAACATATCGCATATGATTACCATTGAAGTGAAATACACATTAAGCATGGAAAAAGTGAAATTAAGATCAGACATTCAAGATGACAGAGCGGAATGTTCAAAAAAGTATTTGCATTTTCAAAATACTTTGAGAAGAAAAGAAATAATCACTGTTGCCGGGGATCAAACTCGGGTCACCTGCATGATAGGCAAGAACACTCACCACTATACTACAACGACAACGATCCAAAGCAGCTGACTTTCTCTGCCGTGGGGTCCACACCATATGGCTCGCTATTAGTAGGGGAACTTCCGTTTTGCCTCCTATTTACATGCTCTTAGTTGATATTAGTTTAATTAGATAAATTCTAAACTGTGGACAATATACACGCTCATTTTGTTTCAGCAATCCGACATTCTTTGATACATCATTCAAAATTATCAAACCTACTTCATACACTCTTTGCGGAATAAAAAAAAAATTATAGATGGATCATGCATTATGTCACGGAGGTTTCTCAAGATAATTTATTTTCTATTATATCTAAACACAACGTTAATCCAAACAATGCAGAAAGGCTAGTTTTATCAATCAACTCACGCAATGAACATATCGCGTGAAAAATGTTAAACTAGGATTAGACATTTTGGATGACAGAGTGGAATGTTCAAGAAAGTATTTGCATTTTCAAAATATTTTGACATCAAAAGTAGTAATCACCGTTGCCGGGGACGAACCCAAGTCACCTGTGTGACAGGCAGGAATACTCACCACTGTACTACAATGACAACGATGCAAAGCAGCCAACTTTTTTCAACCGTGGGTTCCACACCATATGGTTCGCTATTAGTAAGGGAACTTCCTTTTGCCTCGTTTTTGCATGCTCTTAGTTAATACAAGTTTAATCAGATAAATTCTAAACTGTGGACAATATGCACGATCATTTTGTTTGAGCAATCCGGTTTGCCATTGCCGGGGATGAAACCCGAGTCACCTGCATGACAGGTAGGAATACTCACAACTATACTACAATGACAACAATGCAAAGCGGCCGAATTTCTCCACCGTGGGTTCCACACCATATGGTTCGCTTTTAGTAAGGGAACTTCCTTTTGCCTCCTATTTGAACGCTCTTAGTTGATATTAGTTTTATCAGATAAATTCTAAACTATGGACAATATGCACGCTCATTTGGTTTCAGCAATTCGACTTTCCCCAATACATCATTCGAAATTATCAAACCTACTTCATACACTTTTTGGGGTACAAAAAAAATATTATAGATGGATCATGCATGATGTTGGGGAGGTTTCTCAAGATAATCGCAATATAATTTTAAAATACTTTGGGATGAAAACAATAATCGCCATTGCTGGAGATCAAACTTGGGTCACCTACATGACAAGCAAGTACACTCACAACTATACTACAACAACAACGATACATAGTAGCCAACTTTCTCCTGCATGGGGTCCACACCATATGGTTCGCTATTAGTAGGGGAACTTCCTTTCTGCCTCCTATTTACATTATCTTAGTTGATATTAGTTTTATCAGATAAATCCTAAAATGTGGACAATATGCACGCTCATTTTGTTTTGAGCAATCGAAATTATCAAACCTACTTCATACACTCTTTGCGGTACAAAAAAAAAATTATAGATAGAACATATCGCATACAATTACCATTGAAGTGAAATACACATTAAGCGTGAAAAATATGAAACTAGGATTAGAAATTTAGGATGACAGAGAAATACAAATTAAGCATGAAAAATGTGAAACTAGGATTGGACATTTAGGATGACAGAGCGGAATGTTCAAGAAAGTATTTGCATTTGCAAAATATTTAGAGATGAAAAGCAGTAATCGTCGTTGCCGGGGATCAAACCCAGGTTACCTGCATGACAGGTAGGAATACTCACCACTATACTAAAATGACAACAATGCAAAGCGGCTGACTTTTTCTACCATGGGGTCCATACCATATGGTTCGCTATTAGTAGGGGAACTTTCTTTCTGCCTCATATTTGCATGCTCTTAGTTGATATTAGTTTAATTAGATAAATTCTAAATTGTGGACAATATGCACGCTCATTTGGTTTGAGCAATTCGGCTTTCTCCGATACATCATTCGAAATTATCAAACCTACTTCATACACTCTTTGTCGTGCAAAATAAATATTATAGATGGATCATGGATGATGTCGGGGAGGTTTCTCAAGATAATTTATTTTCTTTTATATCTAAACACAGCGTTAATACAAACAATGTAGAAAGGCTAGTTTTATCAATCCACTCACGCACGGAACATATTGCATATGATTACCATTGAAGTGAAATACACATTAAGCCTGAAAAAAGTAAAATTAGGATCAGACATTGAAAATGATAAAGCGGAATGTTCAAAAAAGTATTTGCATTTTAAAAATACATTGAGATGAAAAGAAATAATCACCATTTGCCAAGGATCAAACCCGGGTCACCTGCGTGACAAGCAGGAATACTCACAACTATACTACAACAACAACGATGCAAAGTAGCCAACTTTCACCACCGTGGGGTCCTCACCATATGGCTCATAATTAGTAGGGTAACTTCCTTTCACCCTCCTATTTACATGCACTTAGTTGATATTAGTTTAATCACATAAATTCTAAACTGTGGACAATATGCACGCTCATTTTGTTTGAGCAATCCGACTTTCTCCTATACGTCATTCGAAATTATCAAACCTACTTCATACACTCTTTACGGTATAAAAAATATATTATAGATGGATCATGCATGATGTCGGGGAGGTTTCTCAAGATAATTTATTTTCTATTATATCTAAACACAGCGTTAATCCAAACAATGCAGAAATGCTAGTTTTAGAAATCAACTCACGCACGAAACATATCGCATACGATTACCATTGAAGTGAAATACACATTAAGAGTGAAAAAAGTGAAATTAGGATCACACATTGAAGATGACAGAGTGGAATGTTCAAAAAAGTATTTGCATTTTCAAAATACTTTGAGATGAAAAGCAATAATCACCATTGCAGGGGATCAAACCCGGGTCACTAGCGTGACGAGCAAGAATACTCGCCACTATACTACAACAACAACGATGCAAAGTAGCCGACTTTTTCTTTTGTGGGGTCCACACCGTATGGCTCGTTATTAGTAGGGGAACTTCCTTTCTGCCTTCTATTTACATGCTCTTAGTTGATATTATTTTAATCAGATAAATTCTAAACTATGGACAATATGAACGCTCATTTTGTTTGAGCAATCCGGCTTTCTCCGATACATCAATCGAAATTATCAAACCAACTTCATACACTCTTTGCAGTATAAAAAGAATATTATAGATGGATCATGCATGATGTCGGGGAGGTTTCTCAAGATAATTTATTTTTTATTATATCTAAATACAGCGTTAATCCAAACAATGCAGAAAAGCTAGTTTTATCAATCAACTCACGCACGAAACATATCACATACGATTACCATTGAAGTGAAATACACATTAAGCGTGAAAAAAGTGAAATTAGGATCATACATTGAAGATGACAGAGCGGAATGTTCAAAAAAGTATTTGCATTTTTAAAATACTTTGAGATGAAAAGAAATAATCACCATTGCCAGGGATCAAACCCAGGTCACCTGCGTCACAGGCAAGAATACTCACCACTATACTACAACAACAATGATGCAATCAATCGTGGGGTGCACACCATATGGCTCGCTATTAGTAGGGGAACTTCCTTTTTGCCTCCTATTTACATGCTCATAGTTGATATTAGTTTAATCAGATAAATTCTAAACTGTGGAAAATATACACGCTCATTTTGTTTCCGCAATCCGGCTTTCTTCGATACATCATTCAAAATTATCAAACCTACTTCATACACTCTTTGCGGAATAAAAATAATATTATAGATGGATCATGCATGATGTCGGGGAGGTTTCTCAAGATAATTTATTTTCTATTATATCTAAACACAACGTTAATCCAAACAATGCAAAAAGGCTAGTTTTATCAATCAACTCACGCATGGAACATATCGCATACGATTATCATTGAAGTGAAATAAACATTAAGCATGAAAAGTTAAACTAGGATTAGACATTTAGGATGACAGAATGTTCAAAAAAGTATTTGCATTTTCAAAATATTTTGACATCAAAAGCAGTAATCGCAGTTGCCGAGGATGAACCCGTGTCACCTGCATGACCGGCAGGAATACTCACCACTATACTTCAACAACAACGATGCAAAGCAGCCGACTTTCTCCTCTGTGGGGTCCACACCATATGGTTTGCTATTATTAAGGGAACTTCCTTTTGCCTCTTATTTGCATGCTCTTTGTTGATACAAGTTTAATCAGATAAATTCTAAACTGTGGACAATATGCACGCTCATTTTGTTTGAGCAATCCGCCTTTCTCTGATACATCATTCGAAATTATGAAACCTACTTCATACACTTTTTGCGATACAAAAAAAATATTATTGTGCAGAATGTTCAAGAAAGTATTTGCATTTTCAAAATATTTAGAGATGAAACACAATAATTGACATTGCCAAGGATCGAACCCGAGTCACCTGCATGACAAGTAGGAATACTCACAACTATACTACAATGACAACAATGCAAAGTGGCCGACTTTTTCCACCATGGGTTCCACACCATATGGTTCGCTATTAGTAAGGGAACATCCTTTTGCCTCCTATTTGTATGCTCTTAGTTGATATTAGTTTAATCAGATAAATTCTAAACTATGGACAATATGCACACTCATTTTGTTTGAGCAATCCGGCTTTCTCCGATACATCATTCGAAATTATCAAACCTACTTCATAAACTATTTGCGATACAAAAAAAATAATTATAGATCGATCATGCATGATGTCGGGAAGGTTTCTCAAGATAATTTATTTTCTATTATATCTAAACACAGCATTAATCCAAACAATGCAGAAATGCTAGTTTTATCGATCAACTCACGCACGAAACATATCGCATACGATTACCATTGAAGTGAAATACACATTAAGCGTGAAAAAAGTGAAATTAGGATCAGACATTGAAGATGACAGAATGGAGTGTTCAAAAAAGTATTTGTATTTTCAAAATACTTTGAGATGAAAAGAAATAATCGCCATTGCCGGGGATCGAACCCGGGTCACCTACTTGATAAGTAAGAATACTCACCAGTATACTACAACAACAATGATGCAAAGTAGTCGACTTTCTCCGCCGTGGTCTCCACACCATATGGTTCACTATTAGTAGGGGAACTTCCTTTCAGCCTCCTATTTACATGTTCTTAGTTGATATTAGATTAATCAGATAAATTCTAAACTGTGAAGTCAACCAAGTTGCATTAAGCATAAGAGGATAGATTGCAGATGGATTGATTGCTGAAAGGAAGTAACCTTTACTCGTAAGCTCGGAAAATAATAAAATAACAAAGTGGACTTTTGAAATAGAAGGACTGCATCCAAGTTTGTAGACGCTGAAATAATGCAGTTGTATCTAAGCTGCTAAGTACACTAGATATGAGTTGCAAAAGCATTGACTAAAATAAAAGATGTTAATAACATATGCAGCTACTAAGGTTATCAACATGCGCATCAACACATGCTAGAGGTGCCAAGAAAGCGGCAGTATTCAGGATTTAAGGAGAAATAAAGAGGAGTAAGGAAGCAGAGTTACTATAGAGACTGCAGGCAGTTGAAATGTGAGCTGCAAATGAAGAAATCTTGCGAGCTGCCTTGACCGAATAAGACTGAGAAATTGACCAAATATATTTAATGATACTCATGAAGGTGAAGGACTCTGAGCTGCACAAATTCTAAGTAAAGAATTGAGCTAATCTAGGAGAGCTACAAAAATAAAAAGGAGTACAGAATACTGTCAATAGTGACAAAATTTGAATAAGGAAATAGCTTCACAAAAAGCTGCAAACTGCGGAAAAGGACTAAAGAAATAGTTACAAAGAAAGGTGCAAAAAGATGTAGCTGCACAAGAAGCTACAGAAATATTCAGAAAAGTCACCAAGAAGTATTGCAAAAAATTGCTTGACTAATAAGTTGACTGTATCTCTAAAAAATATGAACCAAGTGACAGTTGCTCAAAGCTCAGAAGAGGTTAAGTATGACTAAGTGAATGGCCTAAAAGAGCAAAAAGGACATTAGGTATATACCGATGAAAGAGTGTAAGTGTACTGATGATAACTACTACCTTAAGTTGCCTTGATACATAAAATATAAAATGAAGGAAAACTGTAGAACTGAAGAAGACCCACTTATGTGGCCAATCATCACAACTGTAGAAAGTCTGAAATGAATATGAAATATGGAGACCTGCAGAAGTTGGGAAAAACAAAATGCAGTAGGCTGCATGTAAACCCCTACCCCTTAATATAAAAAATAAAAAAAAATTTGGTCCGGTTGAAATGAACCGGCTAGCCGGCCGGTCCAGATGAACCGGCCTGACCTGGTTCGAATGAGGCACCGCGAGCGAGAAGAGCCAAGGGCTCTTCCCCACTCGCGGCGCCCCTTTCTTTCGCCCCCGCGACGCCCGCCTCCTCCATTTCGACCGCAGTGGAGCGAACGTCGGTGCCTTCCACCGCGTTCGCCGTCCACCGCCCGCTGTACGCCGTCCATTCCCCTCCGCCACGACGAGAAGAGCTCGGCGAAGGTCATCTTCCCCTCTTCTCCCCTACATTCCCCTCTTCGTACGAACAGCTGCTGCTGTCCGCCGCTCTTCCTCCACGCCCGTCGTCCGTTGCCGGCCATTCGCCGCCCATTGGTCACCACCGCGACAAGGAGATCTCGGTGGAGGTCTGCTGCTGCGTGTCTGTGTATTCCCCAGCCTTCTCCTCTTCGAGAGAGCAGCCGTCAGCCGCGTCTACCATCCCACGCCCAAATCACCGGTGCGCTGCTACCTCCGCTAGGGCTCAAGTTGCTCGGAGGTTTTGTAAGCGGAGGAGCCATCGATTCCACCTGGATCCAGCCGCGAGAGGGGGCGATTTCGCCGCCATTCGCTTGTAGATCCATCGCACGCCGGCGAGGGGTGAAGCTGTGATTCCACCCACCTTGCCACCCGAACTTTCATCCTCTCCCTTACCGCGAGCTCGTAGGTGCGTAGACCCACTGCTATCTCCCCTTTTGTCTGACAATTTCGCACCGTTTCACCGATGATGTCCGCTGGGTGGCACGACGACCGCCTCAGTTCCTCGCTCTCCCTTCACATGCATTTGTTGGTGTAGAATCTCCACGCCTCCCCCATGAGCAAGGACCAGTCGCCGGCCAGAGCGATGGTGTCCCTCCAGCTGTGAGTTCTCCGACGAGGTGTGCAGGTGAGGGATTCGGTGAAGGTTTCGGCGATGAAGGTAGCAATTCTCGATCCCTTTTCCCTTAATCACATTTAATGATAATTAAGCATGTTTAGTGTTAGTTAAGCATGATTACTGCTAATTAACTATATGTTGTAATTAAGTTAATTTAATCATATTTAATTAGTGCATGAAGGATTTGTTAGTAATTATTTAGTGATTAATTAAATAATATGGTTAATTAAAAGGGGTGGTTTGATGGGATTGGATCGAGCTGACCCAACTCGGGCTTGGGTCGAGCTCAAGTCGAATCACTTCAGATTGGACTCAATGAACTAAATCCAAACTCGAATCTAACTCAAATTGGCATTTGTTAAGATTGGACTGGATTGAACTGATCCAGCTTGGGCTTGGATCGAATCCAAGCCGACCCATTTCAAATTGGGGTCAAATAGGAGTTAATTCAATCAATTAGTAGGTCAACATGGTCAATCTAAGTTGACTACGGGTCAAAATTAGTGTTAAATTGAATAAGTTATTAGGCGGTAAACCCAGGTCAATGCTGACCAGTCAATGTTGACCGGTCAATGTGGTCAACGTTGACCGAGTCAATGTTGACCCAGAATTTGATTTGAATTTTATGAGTCCAAATTTGGACGGACTGGATTGGGCTTACAACTGGATTTGGGTTAGGTCATGATTAATTAAAATCTCCTCTATTGGTCAACATAGTCAATTTTAGTTGACTGGACCAGTTTTGACTGAATTTTGACTTGGACCGAATTGGGCTAATAAATTGTGTTTAATTGGATTAGGGAATAAATAAATTAAGGAAACCTAATTTAGATTATTAACTTAGTTAATTAAGATTAAATATATTTAATAATTTCTGATGAGTTTTTAATTGGGCCCTTGGGTGACTTGGGCCAGATCATGTATTTGGGTTTAAAATGGGCATAGATTGATAAATTTATCTAAGCCTAATAAAATTAACCTAGAGTTGTAATTGAGTTTTAATTAGCATAATTAAAATTGGGTTAATTAATATTTGAATGATTAGATAGAATTAGTTTTAATTACACGTAATTTACTTTAATTGATTATATTGATGAGCAATTGGGCCTAGCATGTGGACATGGGCTCATTAATTAAACATGGGCCCTAAAAATGAACATTGCTCGTAAATTTAAATGTAGTCTTATTAAGCAGTATTTAACTACGATAATTGTATGATTTAGAGCATACGATAAATTTCTACTTTTATTAATTTTAGGGAAAAATGAATTAAATTTTATTTTAAATAATTGTGTTGATTAGAACAATTGTTGATACGCGATCCGAGTAGTTCGTCGGGGTACTTATTATCTTACGTGGGTTGGTTCTGAAGAGTAAATCGCTGAATCAGGTGCATTGGTTCATCGAAGTTTGGATTTATTCAAGCTAGGGAATTCCTACTGACGTTTTCTTAGGAAATTCGTGGATGCCTTAAACATGATAAAATGTAATGCTTGTTAATATTATACATGTATGCATGTTAGTATAAATTATTTTTCTAATATGAATAATGCGTCATGTTCACCATGCTAAGTATTTTGATATGCTGTAAAATCTTATCCTACATGTTGTATTATTTTAGTTTCTATATACCACACAGTCACCATACAGGCATGAATATGAATAATGGCATATATGAATAAAAATCATACATAGGAGGTAGCATCAACAATAGCACCAGACGCACTAGATTTAGTTTTAGGTGACATGAGATTCTAGAACCTCCCAATAGACATCATCAGAATTTAAATGGAAAGGGGTGTCTCCCACATACCCCAGTTGACCACCGCGTATTATCGATGGTCACAATGGTGATGCTTCTCTTCGCACTACTCCCAAAGCTACACGTAGTTTAGACACTGGGAGCTGGTGGAAAGATGGATCATACAAACTCTAATATCATACTAGACCGGGAATATGGAGTAGGTCCCTACCCAAAAATTTATACCCGCATGAGTGTCGATTAGGCGACCCCGTGATAGTCTTAAGATGGCTAGCGAGGATGAACCCTACCATGGACTTGGCACCGATGGATTCGGGGTTGCCACAGCCCATTGTGCGGATGTGTATTTATATCGGTCGACGTTGATTGCTATTGGACTGGAAAGGTGATTCCCTACGCGACGCCTTGGACAGTGGATCCGTAGACCACGCGGCTATCATCTATGACGTTCTGCAGACAGTCGGATGAGTAATCCGGATCCTAGGGTTATTTTTATCGGTTAGCCATGGCCGATTAGTTTTTGTTGATGGTGAACCTGTCTTCGGGCAGTGTGTAGTACTACACGAGTCGCTATTGCCCCTACAGAGTTTGGGGAGGATGTAAGGGCACGACAGTTTCGCTACGGGATGCATCGAGGGCGACTAGCGAGATAGTGGAGAGTGATCAAGGGTCACCCGTCCTCTCCGCCAACATCAGTGCAGCAGGCATAGGGAGAAACAGAGACAGAAAGGAAATGATGGGCTTACGGATGCCCTTGGCCAGGGTATTCACTAAGCATAGGTTGACAGCCCGAGTCTTGAGACTTAAAGTCGTATTACAACATAGGGGACATTTGCTGATGACGTTGACACTATTTATCACTTAGGTGACATCTAGTGATATGCATGTTTGTTGTCTACTCTGTTATACTGCTTTTATGATATGAATTACACATATCAACGGAAAAAATGATGATTAACAAACCAAAGGCATCTGTGTGTGCAGGTTGTTAGATGACTGATCGGGATATTTGATGAAGATGAGGTCTATCGATGGATTTAGTTTTATTTATTGATGTCATTACTATAGAATTGTAGTAGGTATATCGGGACTGTGTTAGTAGAGTTGCATAGATGATTTGATTATATATTTTGTTGTGTTGACAATGTGTTCGGATAATTTTTATTACCAAATGTCTTGTATGGGACTCATACGGCGGTTGCCACGCGTCGACCTACGGGTCGAGGTGTGACACTGCAAAGCAGGAGATGCACTTATGAAGTCAGTCCATATAACTGCAAACACTATAACAGAAAAAGAAAAATTGAGGAAAATGAATTGGCTGCTGCCAGGATTTAGCAAATAGTGGATGCGCAAAAGCTATAAACACTGCATATGGAGTTGCAAGTGCAAGGAGCTGGTACGAATAGTGTACTTAATGATTATCAAAATATTGGTTTCTAATCGAAGAATTTGGATAACAACCCAAATGATCAACATATATTTTAGGATTTGATTAGAACCCAAATATTGATTTTTTTTTTAACTAACCCTTGATGTTATCAACTTAACAACCCCTAACGAAGCACATGGTTCTAAGTTGAAATTTAACTCACTAAATAAAAGTATACTTAAGTTTATCATAGATCAAATTCCTAACAAAAGTTCATTAGCTAGAATAACAAAGATATCTAAAGATGTATCGTCGGGCAATGGGTCATCGGTAAATACGCCCAGGTCATCAGTGGTCAGGTCCGGATCATCAGCTATATGTCTGGATCATCAGTGTTTATGTTAGGATCATTTTATGCATCGATGCTATCTAATGCAAAGAAGCATGCTAAGTACACAGTGATGGCCTCTAGAAGTGTTGGACCGATCTACTGGCAAGTCCTCTAGTCCGTGCCAAGGTAGAAGCTGTTGGGATGGCTGATGCGAACGAGCGGCCACGGCCGATAGGAGCAGATGACGTTGATTGTTGGAAACCTCTCATTTGGCTTCGCTGTGGGCAATTTGCCTGGATGTATCCTTTCTGGCCGCACTAGTAGCAAGAAACTCCTCGACGGGGTCCAGTGTGGACCTTGTTGCAAAGAGAACATGGAACCAAGTACGAAGCATGATATATCTGCGTAGGCACAAATGATGGTGACGGTGGGTGAATCTAACTCAGTAGGTTGTGTGGGATCATCCTTTGGTCGACTAGACCACTAGATGGAGTTTCCCTAGCTGTCGAGGCGATCGATGGTACCGCAGTGACCTGGCGGTTACTTTGCTCACCTCGACCCTTCTGTGACCTTAGTCGCTTCCTTTTATGATCATCATTCTGCTTGCGGCTTGCTAGAATAGATCTCTCGGCCATAAGGGCCTTATCCACGACTATCTAGAACTCGACTGTGTCTAATAATTTCACGCTCAATCGAATAGGGTCATCTAGTCCTTCGACAAATAGAAAGCGGCGATAGTCCTCTGATGGGATTATCTCTGGTACGAAGGATGCTAACCTGTTAAATTCCACTGCATATTCGGATACGGATCTACCTCTCTGTTCACTCTTTAAAAACACCCGTCTCTTTTGATTTTTCTGCATCGTGGTATCGTATCGCAGGTGAAACTTGTCCTGCAAGCTAGCCCAAGTCAGCCCGATAGTGTAACGGGCCTAAAGCTCCTCTCACCATAACTCAGCATCTCCTTCCAACAAGTGGAGTGCTATGCTAAGTTTGTCCTTATGCGCTAGCTCTAACTCTGTAGTGACTCGGCGCACTTTGTTTATCCAAGCTCGGGCTTTCTGTGGGTCTGAAGATCCAGAGAAAGATGCACAATCCAACTGTTTAGCATCATGCAGCCACAAGATCTACTAATGCGAGTGCCTTCAGAGGAGTCTAGCATTATGGTGATACCTCCCTTCCGTGCGGTCGGATAAACTGGTTGGGCACAGGTCACCGGTCGGATTGCTGAGGAGATAACTATATCTTCCAAGCCCTTGACTGGTGTTGTCTCAGATGTGTTATTGAATATAGCAAGTGTATCAGCTGAAGTAGTAGCTATAAGAATGACTAGCGGCACCGGTGATACAAGGTGGGCTTCAGGTGCAACAACAATCTTCGACTCTCTTGTCTGATGCAGCGTGGTTGGATTAAGAATACTAACCATTGCCGCTGCTATCATGTTCAAATGTTCTTGTGATATCATAAACAAGTCTTGGGCAACTAACCGTACCACTTACAAACCTTCTTAACATCCTATCTATATCGGGACTGACTTTTCTTAACTTCTATGACTTTTAGCGTAATTTCTAATATCTCTTAAATCCTTAGGCTTTTAAACCTACGCTCTATTACCACTTTAATTGTCATGCCCCGACCCGCAGGTTGGGCACGTGACAACTGCCGTAGGGGTTTGGAAACCCATACAAGGCATATGATATACTCAACATTACATCCGAAGTCATTAAAATATAACAAAGGTCCTAATACAGTTTACATTTATAGTCCTTTAGTACAGTCCCGATATAGACATAATACAATACTACGTCTGATAATCAATAACTCTAAATATGAATGATGAACTTCTCCGACGTCCTACTTGTCGTCAATGATCTCGACTCTTATCCCAAGACCTGCACACACATTGAATACGGTGTGCTCAGTCTTGCGGCCTAGTGCGAAATTACGGCTCGAAATCATAGTAAGGAAATCAATACTAGGGGAAGATTCTAGAATGCCTTTGTTTAATTAATTATCACATTATAGGTTGGTAGAATAAATGATATTATCAATAGTTTATGTAAAGTATGAGAGTATACCTAATCGTATCTCACTAGGTGTTATCTATGTTGTCAAACATGTTTGTCTCACTAACAAATGTCATCTAGATTTACTTTATGCTTGTATCAAATATCTCGGGCCGCCAGCCTATGCTTAGAGGAATTCCCCTGTCGAGGACTTCCCATAAGCTCATCAGTGCGGTGTCATTCTATATCTCTACCTAGGCCTGCTACACTGATGTTGGCGGAGAGGACGGGTGACTGCTTATCTCTCTCTACTGTTTCGCTAGTCGCACCATACACCCCGTCCCAGCGAAACATCGCGCCCCTACTTCCTCTCTGGTCTCCTTAAGGGCAACGACACTCTGTGTAATACTACACACTGCCCGCCGGCAAGGTCACCTCAACTTAATATATCATCGGTCACGGCTAACTGAAATTATAATAACCCTAGGATCCGGACTACTCATCCGATCGTCTACAGAATTTCTAGGATGATAGCCGTGTGGTCTATAGATCCACTGTCCAAGGCTTAAGGGAGTCACCGTCACAACTCAAAAGTAGTCGATGTTAACCGAGTTGACCGTCAATCCGCACAATGGGTTTGAGGTACCTCGACCATATTTTTGCTGAATCATTGGAAGGTTCATCCCTGCTAACCATATAAGGACTATCACGGTGACATCCAACCGACAACGTGCGGGTAATAGTATCCATGTATGGACCCACTCCGCTTTTTGATCTATCCTGACCCTAGAGTTAGTCTAGTCCATTTCCCAACCAGCTCCCAATATCTAAGCTACTTGTAGCCTCGGGAGTGGTGTCGGTGAGTAGACATCATTATTCAAACATTAACAGTTCGTCATTTCATCTAGGGTGCGTTGTTGACACCCTTTAATTGTAATTTAGTGATGTCTCTAGGAGGTGCTAGTATCATGTGTTTCATATGTCTCTATACTAGAGTGTTATGAATTATTCTTGATACTATCTCCTATGTAATGATTTAAATTTTTAATATTTAGTTCCATAGTTCTCCACAGTAATATAACATTCAATGGTTATGAGAAAATAAATAACATGTAGGATAACTAATAAAGCATGCCAAGTAAAGTTAGGTATCATAGCATATGACATATCAATCATGGTTAATAGAGTATTTAATCTAGCATGTATATTGCATGGCATTTAGCAAGTATAAATTTTAATTAGTTTCAAGGAATCCAATTGAAGCTCAGAGGTATCAACCGTAAAGTACCTCACGTGCCAAAATAATATTCCTAAATAATAAGATTTATTTAGAACAAAATTTAATATCATTTCTACGAATTATTCGTATATAATTTATTTAATTGAGGACCTAAGTTATCTAATTAATTTGACTCTATCTAAATTGATTATCTAACTCAATCCATGAGATCACTCAATTCAATCTCCTACCCATGTCCAAACATAAAAGCCCAATTTAACTCAAAAGCCTAGCTCTTAAACCCTTAATCCTCATTCATCAACTCTACTTTATTAAATTAGTCAAAGTCAACATCAAATCAAAATCGATTATTCCAAATTTTAATTTAACATCAAAACATGATCATTAGTCATATGGAATTCACAATAACTTTCCTAGTGCACACCCTTATTCAATTCTCTACTTTGTCACATTACATGCACCATATAAAGAGAAGAAGATAGAGTATCTCATAGGAAAAGGAGAAGGAGGTGGGGGAGATAGCATGATCAATTTGCAACAAATCCATATTGATATTGAGGTGTAGAATTCTCATGAGATGAATCGCTGATTGGGGGACTCAATCGCCGTCTAATTCACAACGAGATGGAGGATGACAAATAGAGGTCGAGCACGATGAGTCTTCGTCGGATGGCACGTGCGCAGGGACACGGAATCACCTCAGCAGGATCGGATCCCTGCACTCGTGGAGCTTGGTGTCGACTCAATTAGGGCGTCCAAAGCCCCCACCAACTCAGTTAATTTACGATGGATGTCAATTTCCAACTTTGCCCACCTTAGTTCTACTTATTCACGAATCCACCACTGTTCCCATTGTAACCCTAGTACTTCTTGTTATTTACATAATAATTTTTTTCCCTATTTATCCCTCTTTCTTGCAAGTATTTATAATGCCACTTTTTCACAATACCCCTTGCCCTTATGAAAAACTTCCTTACACCTAAAATTGGATTTTACAAGTGCTCTTGTGATGATGACGATCCTTATTTTTTTATATCCTATTACCCCTGTTCTGCTCCACCATCATATTCGTCTCCCGATAATTTTGCACTTCTCCAGCCTCCTCCGACTGAGGGTCGTCGTCCGTGGTGCTATTGAAGACCCCATTCTCGCATCCTAAAATCTCCGTCAATGTGTCGTTCTCGGTGAAACGACGGAGAGCTGAGGACGAAAGGGAGATCTCATTTTCGTTATTGCTCATCTCACTTAGCGTTGTTGCAGACAATAGAATCCAAGACTATGTGAGTAATCGACGACAATGCATTAGCGTTCGAGCTAGATGATTAAATAGTAAGAGTAAATTATGAGAAGGTCGCTAATTAATAAAGTAGTTACTGAAGATCAAGTAACACTAGGAACTGAACACCCTTATTTGAGCAAGGTTCTTTTTTTAGGGTCGAGATTTTAAAAAATAAAAATAAATGAAGGATATGGACATTTAGACATGAGTAGTTTCTATAGCAATAAATTAGGTTTGTTGTTAGATTTAAAATTCTATTAGTGGCTTTTAATTTTATTTATTTATTTTTGGAAAGAGGAGAGAGTGAGAAAAAAAGGAAATGTCATCCATACTTTTATCTAAAATCAAAGGTCGTGGATGGTTATAGATTATAGATTTCACTTGTAGTATGCTCATGAGCTTCGAAAAACTAATACGATAAGTTTTTGTATGATTTATTAATCATATTATAGTATTTTTAAAATATATTTGATATTAAAAGAATAATTTCTACTAAAGGCAATTGATAATGAGGTGTAAAATATTCAAAAATAATATATAGAAAATACAATGAACTTCATTCATGTTGGAAATAAAAGATTTTAGAATATCTTAATATTCAATGAATAATTATACTTATTTATAGAAAAAATACTTTACTTAATCAACAATACTAAAGTTCTAAAAAAGATAAGTTAAAAAATAATTCTAATAATTTATACGTTAATATAACATTACATGTCTAATGACATCCTATTTATTTATATATATACTCTAGTCAATCTCCCTGAAGTACTCCAATATTAACAAGACAAATAGAAACTAGTGAAGAGCAATAAGTCGATATGTGCATCATGGTAAAAAGATATGCATACATGTATATCTTAACAAATCTATAACAATGAGACACGGAAAAATAGGTATGGTCTCGGGGAATGGAGGCCCCAAATATTCGGTATCTATTGTTAAAATGTGTCAAATACTTAATGACTTCACTTGAGCATCAAATACTATAGCCACGACAACTGTCCACATTGCAGCGTGACAAATACCAACATAAACTCAATTCAGTAAGATAAAAATGTAGAATGAAACGATTTATTAAGATGGAAAGCCAAACGGTAAGTGTTTTTAGATAGAAATTCTGAACTTTTTTAACTTTTCAAATATTTTCTTAACTTTATTTGAATCCTTGACTCACATGATTTATTAGAAAATCTAATATTTATAGCTAATTAAGCAGTCAGGCTTATTAATTATGTTAAAAATATTAAATATATGCTTAGAAGCATTTAATTCTTTTCCGAATAAGTTGAAAGTAGTGTTTTTCTTCAATTTTTACGTACTAAAGACCACATATTGCGTTGTCTAATACTGGTTACATTTATCACCGTGGAATGGTTATCGATATATTGAAACTTAAAGAATTAATAGCTATGAGTTAATTAAGTTTCATAGAGAAGAAGCTGCTTCTACTTATTGATATTAATTTTTCTTCCAGTCGGGAGTGCGTGTCGAGCATTGGCCGTTGATGAGACAAAGTTTGAGTGTGCCATCTTTTCTTTGTTTATAGGCCTCAACGGTTACCGGTGCCTTAACAGGATATACTAGAAGCCGCCCGTCCTCCCTATGGCTTGCCAGCTGAAGCCTGGATTCACCAGAGAGAATACTAAGCCGTGGAGGGTAGTCATGCAATGCTCCAGTCCTCTTGTGATGATGACGATCCTTATTTTATTGTATGCTATTGCCCCTGTTCTGCTCCACCGTCGTATTCGTCTCCCGATAATTTTGCGCTTCTCCAGCCTCCTCGGACTGAGTGTCGTCGTCCGTGGTGCTATTGAAGACCCCATTCTCGCATCCTAAAATCTCCGTCAACGTGTCGTTCTCGGTGAAACGACAGAGAGCTGACGACGAAAGGAAGATCTCATTTTCGTTATTGCTCATGTCACTTAGCGTTGTTGCAGATAATAGAATCCAATACTATGTGAGTAATCGATGATAATGCATTAGCGTTCGAGCTAGATGATTAAATAGTAAGAGTAAATTATGAGAAGGTCGCTAATTAACAAAGTAGTTACTGAAGACAAGTAACACTAGGAACTGAACACACTTATTTGAGCAAGGATCCTTTTTTAGGGTGGAAGATTTAAAAAAATAAAAATAAATGAAGGATATGGACATTAGACATGAGTAGTTTCTATAGCAATAAATTATTTTTATTATTTGATTTAAAATTCTATTAGTGGCTTTTGATTTTATTTATTTATTTTTGAAAAGAGGAGAGAGTGAGAAAAAAAGGAAATGTCATCCATACTTTTATCTAAAATCAGAGGTCGTGGATGGTTATAGATTATAGATTCCACTTATAGTATACTCATGAGCTTCAAAAAATTAGTCCTTGCACTGCCCCCTCGCAAGCCTCTTGTGCTTGCATCTGATTATTTGTTGTCTAGAAATACCTCAATGGTAAGGAGGCCTTTCCTACACATCACTTCCACTTTAATCTTTAGTTGCTGCATCTTACATTACAATGACAATTCCTCCTGCATGCAGTATTATCATTCGACGGAGGAGTTTGGTGATTTATAAATTATGAATCCACTATGTCTATTATCAATGCTTACCATTTTAATCAGCTGAAAAGAACTTACTATCAGAATATTGAATTTGTATTCTCCTTAGAAATAGACTCCATTCTTGCAACACCAAGGTACATTCTTGAAATAAAGTGCTTTTCATCTTCTTTATCCTCCCTGCATGCACAAGCTCGGTAAAAGTGATGTTGAGTCTCCTGCTCTAATTATTCTCATTTATTTATTTATTTATTATTTCCATGGACTCTGAGCCCATGATATCTGATGCCAACTCATACTACTCTAACTAGCTTAAAAATACTTGCTTCTTTCTTAAATTTTTAACTTTACATTTTGTAGTAAAATAATAAATAATGCAACACTGAGATGAAAATAGCTTTAAGTTTCTTATTGCATCTCCTTTTTACTAAAACTGAACATTATCTAGTTTTAGCTCTGATACTCTAAAACTGAGCAACTTTTAGTTCAGCACTACCATACAGTGCTAGTGGTTTTACTGTCTACATTTTGAAATTTGGGATCTAGAACTCTACCATTCAGAATGTAATGCTGGTGTGATCTGATGTTCTACTGCTGTTTTGTTGCATTAGCCATCACTCGCTCAAGCCATATGATTGAGGATGAAAAGAGAGGAGTATGCAGTGGAGCCGAATCAGGGAATACCAAGTGGTTGTGTAACTCCTCAATAGTAGCAGTGTGAATGACATGGATACATCGCGAAACTTTATAGGACTATGAGCTGAGTGTGCCCAAATATCTCATTGAAGTCCCAAAAGATCCAACCATAGAAGATAAATATATGGAAGCAAGTTAATGATCAAATGAGAATTAGAATTATTTTTAAAGGTAATTCTTAGCCAACAAATTAGTATGTCTACGCATTTTAGATTGGCAAACGACTTTAACATGTACACATCATATATATATACACAATCTTCAAAACATGTAACATTTATCGATGAATATTATTTCAAACAACATTACACAACGAAATGGATAATGACTTTACCTCTAATTGTCAATTGTTTAAGTGTGGAGTTTGGCAAGAGATATTCAAGTATCTGCCCAGAGATGAGCAATGCATCATGTCTTCTTGCAGGTAATTAATTGTCCATTTAAACACCAATAGATATAATTAATTAATTTTCGTAGGCAGATGATCCAGATGAAGTAACCTTGAAAGAGACAAGCCAGATTAACAATTTTCATAGGCAGATAATGCAGCCTGACTCCTCTTTCAAAAAGAGGGCCAAGTGAAACTCGTAGTCCTTCCTAGTTTATCTAGATAATACTAAGTATTATCTAAAACATGATTTTTTTAAGAATCTCTTCATGTGGGACTAAATCTCCACGTCCCATTAAAAAAATCCAAAAATAAATCAGGAAATTCCCCCATAATGTTTTGAATATTTCCAACCATATTTATGTGAAATGGCTGGGTAGAGCATAGCAAAACAAAATGTGGAATTGAGTGCTTTCATTAATATTTGATTAAATAAATAAGGTAGAGCAAAGTAATATGAGGGTGAAGGATGAAGCTGGTGTAGAGAAGGAGACCTTGCTTTGCATGCATTATGACCCGTTGAGCTAAACCAATGGTTAATACAAGAATATGCACCACTATATGTTGAAATGTACATATTCTACTTCATCTTCCAACATATATATATATACATGCAACATGAGCCTAACGGTCTGTATTGATACCAAGCGCTAAGGCACGTCTTCCTTAAAATGATTAGAATAACTAAAGATGTGGGACATTCCATGAGGTGTGGCTTTCAAACCCATTATATAGTAACTCCTTTCTACGCTCACCAAATAACTCATATAAGGATCGATGATAATACATTATCTATCTTATCATATCTATCATTCCAACAAAAGGGAAAAAGGTTGGATAATATAATAAGCTGGTAACCTCCCAACATAATCTTGTTAACAAAGAAAATTTACTCCCTATACATCTCAGGCTAACAAATAAGACTTCACTAACTTATTTCACCACAAGTGTTGCCACTCAAAATAAGGAACTTTGAAATGTAATACCGAGTAACTAATAGATAACAAATCATCCCATTGTTAATAATCTTGGTGAAGAAGAGTTTACAACTTTAGTAATGATTGAGTTTCTAGCCGACCAAGAGGTCTGCCACTTCCCTCAATGTGGGGTTTTGCTCGATATTCTCAAGCACCATGAAGGTAAATAATTTTTCATCCTCCTGATAAGTTGCATACCATAACACAAATCCATCAAGATGAATTTAGCTTTATAAATTAGCTGCAATTGCTTCTTTTTTGCTCTTGAACTTCTCAAGACTTGTAATTCCAAGTGTTATTTTCAGATCTTCAATTGAAAACGTGATCTTTAGGATATCTTAGCTTACCTACCCAAGTTATCTGGAAAACCACATGTTACATTCTCATCAAGTTTCCTCAAGTTGGTCAGATATTTTTTTTTTGGGTGGAATGAAGGATTTTGTCATCTAAATTTGAACCGATTCATGCTCATCAAACAGACAATCTTTAAGATAAAATGAGCAAAAAAACAAAATAGATAATAATATCAGGACTATGTTAGTTGAACTTGTCAAAATGTTATGGTGTGTAGACCATTGTTGGATCTGGTTGTTATTGTGTTGAATTATGGAAATAATATATAGCACTAATAATTAAATACTTGTATGGGCCACCCGGACTTATACAAAGGTTGCCACGTACTTGGTAGGCAGATATGGAGATAAATTTGAAGATCTAAAAGTAGATGAAAATAAGATAAAATCTAAAATATAGGATAAATAGAACCATGGACAAATAGAATAAAAAACTAGTAGACCAAATCCAACTAAATTTTTTTTCTTTAACTTAATGAGCATTAAACTCACAATCTTCTCTATAGAGCTTAATTACTCTAATTAAATGAGAGTACACTTTATGTACCAAGTCCAACTAAAATTAAATTAAATTAAAATCAAAATAATTCTACTTGTACTTTTTCCTATAAGCTTTAGTTTGTCCAACAAGAACCATAAATATAATTGTAAAAAATATTAATTAAATTAAATACAAATAAAATAAGTATATTATTAAAAAATTAATAATATAATTTTTTTTCTTATGGTTAGAGCAATTGAGTTCTATATGGAAGGTTGTTTGCTGAATACTCATCAAGTTCTAAAAAATAATATAAGTTTTTTTAAGAATCATAGAGATAAAAATTTTATAATATAAACTACAAAATATTTTAAGCATAAATCTACAACATCAATTCACTATAATCCCTATCATCAATTCGCCCGACATTATAAATATCACTTCCAAGAGTTTTTATCTTTACAATATAAGTTTATAAATATACAATCCTTGTGATTCTAAGTTTAGATAATATTATTTTGGTTTGGGTAGGACCGTTAGAAAATATTAAACTTTACTAATACCTTTTTAACAAATTTATTTTAATACAAGAACCAACTTAGTTTTTTATCTTATACTAGTTATCTATTTGTTTATCTATCTTATGCTTCAAGATAAAGCCATTATCATGTAAAATTAAAACACACTAATAAGTGATACTTTTCTTGATGCTTCTTGACTGGGCTTTTAGGCCCATGTTTTAGGTTTAAAGAGGTTATAGCTCATCATAATCGAGTTTGGAAACTAAATGAATGTGAACCAAGCTGTTATGATGTTGGATGGTGGGATGACGAATTGTTGCTCAGCAGCTTTAGCCTTACGATGGTGCACGCTCGTGTCAGGTTGCTTATCTGGCAGTGCTGCCCATTGTAGTCGGTCATGCCTAGCCCGACATTATAGTGGGTTGTGTCTAGCATAACCCGCTGATTTGAAAGTGTCGTGCTTGCAGCTTGGTGGCCTGGCACTGCAGGACACTACATACTATTTATATATATTATGTAAAAAAAGTTAAGTTGTTATGGAGTACTGGTAAGCGTCTACCTTTCGTTGTTAAAGTTAATTCTAATGTGAGCATTTTAAAACTTAATTCTGTGCATAGAGGTGTGCCGCATACCGTGTTGGGTTGGTCCGAGCTGGGTACGATGCCCCTAGTACGGTCTGTTACCATGCCTAATGCTTGACCCGTAAAGACTATTCAGACCATATGTTTTGACTAATGGATGATATTTTAGTCCCACTTTGCCCACGACTGGATCAAAGATGCCCTCTATAAAGAGTGCTAGATTAAGTTCCCGTGTTGAGCTAGGTAATGCTGGTTTGTGAACCAGATGGTGGCATTAAGGTCAGGAGATAATATGAGGAGCTTGTTGTGCTTCGTAGTTGTTTTCCAAACATATTGTTTGGGATGACCTCAAACGGAATTGGTCTCCCCAGAAACTTAACCATATAGGCGTGTTGCTTGGGATGACATCAAACAGAATTGGTCTCCCCAGAAACTTCACCATATAGATGAAACTTATCTGTTAACAGAAAAATACTAAAAGGATAAGATGGGTGGATGAGTTAAATAAGAGATACGATGATGGAGTCTGATGAATTGTTCCATCTTGATTTTTTATGGAAACTTGAAGAAACCTCCTTCTAAATCAATAATATCTTCGTAGTTATTTTCCACGACTTGAAACATATTGTTTGGGATGACTTCAAATGGAATTAGTCTGCCCAAAAACTTCACCATATAGACGTGTTGAAAAAATTCACATACAGACTGCATCATGATAATAATTTCTCCCTTTAAAGCCACCGGATAAGTGCTAACGGCTACCCTCTAACAATCCATAGTCCACCTACAATCATGTATTCCATCCTGATTTTTTATGCAAACTTGAAGAAATCTCCTTCTAAATCAATAATATCTCTATAGTTGTTTTCCACAACTTGAAACATGTTGTTTTGGCTGACTTCAGAAGGAATTGGTCTCCCCGAAAACTTAACCACACATTCATGTTGAAAAAATTCACACGTGGATTGCCTCAATTTGGAGAAAATTCACAAAAAGCATAGCTACTGAACGAATTAATTAATTGATGCATCATCAAACAAAGGACTCTAAACCCACTTTGTCAATAAATAAAAGTGGAGCTCCCTTCCATATTCGATATTAAATTTTTGTTTGGGATAAACTGCTATGCAATGATAGTAATGCATGAGATCAAAATTTAATAGGAGTTATAGATATTATTTTTTATCTTATATTACTTATAAAAAATATAAATTAGATGAAGTATCATTTTAATTATTTTATCATTTTTAAAAAAAATATAAATTGGACAGAACTGAGCTCACAATCGTTAACACATTTAATTAATCTGTTCTATTGTGTAGTCGTTAGAAAATTAGACTTTAAATTCAAAAGCTTGAGTTTAAATCCAATAGGACCTATGTGTATTATTTGATAAAATTGGCATAGAACTTATAACTATTAAATAACATATTTGATTAATTGGTCCAATAGTCTAGTGATTAGGACATTGGAATTTGAATCTACTAGCTTGAGTGAGTTCAAATATCAATAGGACCTATGAGTATTCTCTACTGAATAATATAATTTAATGGTATATTTAAAAATCTAAATTATATGGTAATGATCTTGGTGATTCTTTTAATTAATTGGTCCTATAATCTAGTGATTAGGACATTGGATTTTGAATCCAATAGCTAGCTAGAGTTCAAATCTCAATAGGACCTTAATTGAAATGAAGTGATATGGTTTGAACAAAGAATTAGCAATGCATAGGGGTATGGAAGCAAAAAGAAATGAATGAGAGATGGAGATGGATCTACTTCTGTCAAATGTTCCTGTTATTAATAATAACCAATTCTAATACTTTACTTGTCCTTTGCTGACTATGGTTATCGATAATACATCATTATTGCTGACTATTTTGTTGATACTCATGTGTTTCCAAATGTTGATACTCATGGAACATGTTGGCTAATTCTCTTAGCTAGCTGCATTTGTTGATCTGGGTTTCCATGCTTGATCCAAGAAATAAGTTCCTGGAGCCACATAAAGTGTAATTAGTCATTTCGATCCTTGCCTCTAAAGAGTAGGCCATTATGACTTGGCCATAGGATCCAAGTGAGTCAGTCCTTGAACCGTCCCCTCATAAACCTCTTGTGCTTGCATCTGATCCTTTATAGTCTAGAAATACCACATTGGTAGGGAGGCCTTTCCTCCACAACACTTCTTCAATCTTTGGATGCTGCATCTTACATTGGAAGCATAATTCCTCTTATAGACAATATTATCTTTCCACGAAGGAGTTTGCTAATTTATGAATCATGAATCCACTACCTCTATCATCAAAGCTTACCATTTTAATTGGCTGAAAAGAACTCACTATTAGATTACTGAATCTGCATTCTCCTTAGAAATAGACGCCATGCCTGCAACATCAAGACGCTTTCTTGAAATAAAGTACTTCTCATCTTCTATATCCTCCCTGTGTGCACAATCTTGGTATAAATGATATTCAATCTCACTACTCTAATTATCCTCAATTTTTTAACTATTTTTTTCATAGACTTTGAGCGTATGATATTTGATGTCATCTCATACTACTCTAACTAGTTGAAAAATACTTGCTTCTTATTTAAGTTTTTAGCTTTACATTTTTCATTAAAATAATAACTAATGCAAAATTACCTAAGAATTTTTCAGTTTATAATAATTAGGTTTCCCAAGACATTTAGAGTTGGAAGTAGGGAGGGATAGAGCTCAAATATCAAGAGCATAGAACAAAAGTAAACAAATAGACTTCATCAAACAAAAATAAATAGATCAAATATGTAGATGGTGGTGAGATATAATTTACATGCCTTATCCGATTAAGTACATATATTTAGGCAAAAATTCCAACTAGAATTCTTGGTCTCTGCAAAAATCACACTCTATCAATTGCCTCTCCATTCTCGAATGGTATCTGTTAAGGTATATATGAAAGGAGATGGGCAACTCCTCATCGACAGTGATAAAATTTGTAAACATTCATATATACCGAAAAAGTCTTAAGTGAGGGAAGGGTATGCAACTTTGTGTGGTAAGGATTGTAGACTATTGCAATTATCAAATAGGGATCTTCTAGTTATACGAGGCTCCTTAATGACTCCTAATCCTCCCCTACGAGAATTTGATTCAAAATCTTTTGATGGATGTAAGCAAATAGTTATCACTTATATCAAGTTTCCTCAAGTTATTCTATCTTCTGCTGCTGCTGCTCATGCTTGGTGCGAGGTTTTATAGTGCAACAACCATCTAGTAGAGGTGTTTGCAAATTAGAGAGGCAATGTAGTGAGTCGGTCAATTTATTCAAATTTATATCCTATGAAATATCAAGATATCATATGCAAAACGAAGTCACTCTCTGGAAACTCTATTGATCTACAAGCCTTCAGAATCAATATGCAAATGCTTTGTGGTCTCATGAAAAATTCATCAGTCAATAAAGATTTCCAATGGTAATCCACTTCACTTGGGAACAATCTCTTTGGCAATCGGTAGCTTCAAGCTCATGAAGGTCATTGGAGTTTTGTGAACTAGATCCACATTTCTTGAAAAATGCCTAGGAGTTGCTCACACTCTTCATTGTGGGTGGGTTGTTACTAAAATTTTGCTGCCTACTAATCCTGATCTTGAAGGTATGAATAGGCTGCTATCCCACATGTGCATGTCCCATTTGTAGCCCTCCTTATTCCATTAGTCATCGAGAACCAGTATAAATTTTATTGATGTCATCACCTCTTTCAGTTTCATTTGAAGGGTATCAATATTATTCAAGAGATCATTATATTTTCCTTAGGCAGCTTTCTTGATGATCTCTTTGTTAAGTTTCTCCATATTGTAGTATTCAGGCACACAAGTAGAGTCATGCTTGAACATCGGTGAGCAGCTACAGGTGGGGACAATTAGTTAGCAAGCGCAAAATGGGCTAAGAACATATGATAGCTTAGGTTAATGGAGTAGAATAGCTGCACGCTTGTTCGGTGGAGGGAATTATTCAGATAAATTCTAAACTATGGACAATATGCACGCTCATTTTGTTTGAGCAATCCGGTTTGCCATTGCCGGGGATCAAACCCGAGTCACCTGCATGACAGATAGGAATACTCACAACTATACAACAACGACAACAATGCAAAGTGGCCGACTTTCTCGACCGTGGGTTCCACACCATATGGTTCGATTTTAGTAAGGGAACTTCCTTTTACCTCCTATTTGAACGCTCTTAGTTGATATTAGTTTTATTTGATAAATTCTAAACTATGGACAATATGCACGCTCATTTTGTTTCCAAAAAAAAAAATATAGATGGATCATATCTAAACACAATGATAATCCAAACAATCCAGAAAGGCTAGTTTTATCAATTAACTCATGCACGGAACATCGTATACGATTACCATTGAAGTGATCAATCGCAGCAGTATAATTTTAAAATACTTTGGGATGAAAACAATAATCACAGTTACTAGAGATCGAACCCGGGTCACCTACATGACAGGCAAGTACATTCACAACTATACTACAACAATAACAATACACATTAAGTGTGAAAAATGTGAAACTAGGATTAGAAATTTAGGATGACTGTGAAACTAGGATTCTACATTTAGGATGATAGAGCGGAATGTTCAAGAAAGTATTTGCATTTTCAAAATATTTAGAGATGAAAAGCAGTAATCGACGTTGCCGGGGATCAAACCCAGGTCACCTGCATGACAGGTAGGAATACTCACCACTATACTAAAATGACAACGATGCAAAGTGGCCGACTTTTTCTGCCGTAGGGTCCACACCATATGGTTCGCTATTAGTAGGAGAACTTTCTTTCTGCCTCATATTTGCATGCTCTTAGTTGATATTAGTTTAACTAGATAAATTCTAAACTTTGGACAATATGCACGCTCATTTGGTTTGAGCAATCCGGCTTTCTCCGATACATCATTCAAAATTATCAAACCTACTTCATACACTCTTTGTGGTGCAAAAGAAATATTATAGATGGATCATGGATGATGTCGGGGAGGTTTCTCAAGATAATTTATTTTCTTTTATATCTAAACACAGCGTTAATCCAAACAATGTAGAAAGGCTAGTTTTATCAATCCACTCACGCACGGATCTTATCGCATATGATTACCATTGAAGTGAAATACACATTAAGCCTAAAAAAAGTGAAATTAGGATCAGCCATTGAAGATGACGGAGCAGAATGTTCAAAAAAGTATTTACATTTTAAAAATACATTGAGATGAAAAGAAATAATCACCATTGCCAGGGATCAAACCCGGGTCACCTGCATGATAGGCAGGAAGACTCGCAACTATACTACAACGACAACGATGCAAAGTAGCCAACTTTCGCCACCGTGGGGTCCTCACCATATGGCTCGCAATTAGTAGGGTAACTTTCTTTCTGCCTCCTATTTACATGCTCTTAGTTGATATTAGTTTAATCACATAAATTATAAACTGTGGACAATATGCATGCTCATTTTGTTTGAGCAATCCAGCTTTCTCCGATACGTTATTCGAAATTATCAAACCTACTTCATACACTCTTTACGGTATAAAAAAACAATTATAGATGGATCATGCATGATGTCGGGGAGGTTTCTCAAGATAATTTATTTTCTATTATATCTAAACACAGCGTTAATCCAAACAATGCAAAAAGGCTAGTTTTATCAATCAACTCACACACGAAACATATTGCATACGATTACCATTGAAGTGAGATACACATTAAGCGTGAAAAAAGTGAAATTAGGATCACACATTGAAGATGACAGAGTGGAATGTTCAAAAAAGTATTTGCATTTTCAAAATACTTTGAGATAAAAAGTAATAATCGCCGTTGCAGGGGATCAAACTCGGGTCAATTGTGTGACAGGCAGGAATACTCACCACTATATTACCACAACAACAATGCAAAGTAGCTGACTTTTTCATCTGTGGGGTCCACACCATATGGCTCATTATTAGTAGGGGAACTTCCTTTCTGCCTCCTATTTACATGCTCTTAGTTGATATTAGTTTAATCAGATAAATTCTAAATTGTGGACAATATGCACGCTCATTTTGTTTGAGCAATCCGGCTTTCTCCGATACATCATTCGAAATTATCAAACCTACTTCATACACTCTTTGCAGTAAAAAAAGAATATTATAAATGGATCATGCATGATGTCGGGGAGGTTTCTCAAGATAATTTATTTTTTATTATATCTAAACACAGGGTTAATCCAAACAATGCAGAAAGGCTAGTTTTATCAATCAACTAACGCACAAAACATATCGCATACGATTACCATTGAAGTGAAATACACATTAAGCGTAAAAAAAGTGAAATTAGGATCAAACCCGGGTCACCTACGTGACAGGCAGGAATACTCACCACTATACTACAACGACAACGATGTAAAGCCGCCGACTTTGTTCCACCGTGGGGTCCACACCATATAGCTCACTATTAGTAAGGGAACTTCCTTTTGCCTCCTATTTGCATGCTCTTAGTAGATACAAGTTTAGTAAGATAAATTCTAAACTGTGGACAATATGCACGCTCATTTTGTTTGAGCAATCCGGCTTTCTCCGATACATCATTCAAAATTATCAAACCTACTTCATACACTCTTTGCGGTATAAAAAAAATATTATAGATGGATCATGCATGATGTCGGGGATGTTTATCAAGATAATTTATTTTCTATTATATCTAAACACAATGTTAATCCAAACAATGCAGAAAGGCTAGTTTTATCAATCAACTCACGCATGGAACATATCGAATACGATTATCATTGAAGTGAAATAAACATTAAGCGTGAAAAGTTAAACTAGGATTAGATATTTAGGATGACAGAATGTTCAAGAAAGTATTTGCATTTTCAAAATATTTTGACATCAAAAGCAGTAATCGCAGTTGCTGAGGACGAACTCGTGTCACCTACATGACAGGTAGGAATACTCACCACTATACTTCAACGACAACGATGCAAAGCGGCCGACTTTCTCCTCTGTGGGGTCCACACCATATGGTTCGCTGTTAGTAAGGGAACTTCCTTTTGCCTCCTATTTGCATGCTCTTACTTGATACAAGTTTAATCAGATAAATTCTAAACTGTGGACAATATGCACGCTCATTTTGTTTGAGCAATCCGCCTTTCTCTGATACATCATTCGAAATTATGAAACCTACTTCATACACTTTTTGCGATACAAAAAAAATATTATTGTGCAGAATGTTCAAGAAAGTATTTGCATTTTCAAAATATTTATAGATGAACCGCAATAATTGCCATTGTCAAGGATTGAATCCGGGTCACCTGCATGACAAGTAGGAATACTCACAACTATACTACAACAACAACAATGCAAAGTGGCCGACTTTTTCCGCCATGGGTTCCACACCATATGGTTCGCTATTAGTAAGGGAACATCTTTTTGCCTCCTATTTGTATGCTCTTAGTTGATATTAGTTTAATCAGATAAATTCTTAACTATAGACAATATGCACACTCATTTTGTTTGAGCAATCCAGCTTTCTCCGATACATCATTCGAAATTATCAAACCTACTTCATAAACTATTTGCGGTACAAAAAAAAAATTATAGATCCATCATGCATGATGTCGGGGAGGTTTCTCAAGATAATTTATTTTCTATTATATCTAAACACAGCATTAATCCAAACAATGCAGAAATGCTAGTTTTATCGATCAACTCACACACGAAACATATCGCATACGATTACCATTGAAGTGAAATAAAGAGGAGTAAGGAAGCAGAGTTACTATAGAGACTGCAGGCAGTTGAAATGTGAGCTGCAAATGAAGAAATATTGCGAGCTGCATTGACCGAATAAGACTGAGAAATTGACCAAATATATTTAATGATACTCATGAAGGTGAAGGACTCTGAGCTGCACAAATTCTAAGTAAAGAATTGAGCTAATCTAGGAGAGTTACAAAAATAAAAATGAGTGCAGAATACTGTCGATAGTGGCAGAATTTGAATAATGAAATAGCTTCACAAAAAGCTGCAAACTGCGGAAAAGGACTAAAGAAATAGCTTCACCTATAATTTCATTCTGAGTTTCATGTAACTTCTACTTCTCCCAAAATACATGTCAGAATCGGGGGCATCCCAATCGGATTGAATGCGATGACAGTTTCTCAGTCCGAATCTGTAAAACGAAAATTTTGATCAAATCACACATCGCAGTATACTAGGCCTTCTAATTCCTTGAGGGGTTTATCTAAAAGATTCGCGATATAACTAGGAAGACGTTTCAAATACCATATATGAATAATGGCATATATGAATAAAAATCATACATAGGAGGTAGCATCAACAATAGCACCAGACACACTAGATTTAGTCTTAGGTGATATGAGATGCTAGAACCTCCCAAGAGACATCATCAGAATTTAAATGGAAAGGGGTGTCTCCCACATACCCTAGTTGACCACCGCGTATTATCGATGGTCACAACGGTGATGCTTCTCTTCGCACCACTCCCGAGGCTATACATTGCTTAGACACTGGGAGCTGGTGGAAAGATGGATCATACAAACTCTAAGGTCATACTAGACCGGGAATATGGAGTAGGTCCCTACCCAAAAATTTATACCCGCACGAGTGTTGATTAGGCGACCCCGTGATAGTCTTAAGATGGCTAGCGAGGATGAACCCTACCATGGACTTGGCACCGATGGAGTCGGGATTGCGAATGTGCATTTATCTCGGTCGACGTTGACTGCTATTGGACTGGGAAGGTGATTCCCTACGCGACGCCTTGGACAGTGGATCCGTAGACCACGCGACTATCATCCATGACGTTCTGCAGACAGTCGGATGAGTAATCCGGATCCTAGGGTTATTTTTATCGGTTAGCCATGGCCGATTAGTTTTTGTTGATGGTGACCCTGTCTTCGGGCAGTGTGTATACACGAGTCCCGTTGCCCCTACGGAGTTCGGGGAGGATGTAAGGGCATAGTAGTTTCGCTAGGGGAGGCATCGAGGATGACTAGCGAGATAGTGGAGAGTGATCAAGGGTCACCCGTCCTCTCCGCCAACATCAGTGTAGTGGGCATAGGTAGAAACAAAGACAGAAAGACACTGATGGGCTTACGGATGCCCTTGGCCAGGGTATACACTAAGAATAGGTTGGCAGCCCGAGTCTTGAGACTTAAAGTCGTATTACAACATAGGGGACATTTGCTGATGACGTAGACACTGATTATCACTTAGGTGACATTTAGTGATATGCATGTTTGTATTTGTCTACTCTGTTATACTGCTTTTATGATATGAATTACACATATCAACAGAAAAAATGATGATTAACAAACCAAAGGCATCCTAGAGTACTCCTCCTAGTTTTTGATTTCATTATTTCGATTTCGAGCCATAATTTCGCATTAGGCCGCAAGGCTGAGCACACCACGTTCAATGTGTGTGTAGATTGTTAGATGACTGACCGGGATATTTGATGAAGATGAGGTCTATCGATGGATTTAGTTTTATTTATTGATGTCGTTACTATAGAATTGTAGTAGGTATATCGGGACTGTGTTAGTAGAGTTGCATAGATGATTTGATTATATATTTTGTTGTGTTGACAATGTGTTCGGATAATTTTTATTACCAAATACCTTGTATGGGACTCATACGACGGTTTCCACGTGTCGACCTGCAGGTCGGGGCGTGACACTGCAAAGCAGGAGATGCACATATGAAGTCAGTCCATATTACTGCAAAAACTATAACAGAAAAAGAAAAATTTAGGACAACGAATTGGCTGCTGCCAAGATTTAGCAAGTGAGCATCTAAACGAAAGAATATATAATAAGCAAGAAAAATGAAGAGGACTGCACTATGAGCATATAGAAATGTCCAGAAATATATGCAAGCAGAATAGGTGTAACAAACTACAAATAAAGTATAGAGTAGCAAATAGTGGATGTGCAAAAGCTATAAACACTGCATATGGAGTTGCAAGTGCAAGGAGCTGGTACGAATAGTGTACTTAATGATTATCAAAATATTGGTTTCCAATCGAAGAATTTGGATAACAACCCAAATGATCAACATATATTTTAGGATTTGATTAAAACCCAAATATTGATTTTTTTTTAACTAACCCTTGATGTTATCAACTTAACAACCCCTAACGAAGCACATGGTTCTAAGTTGAAATGTAACTCACTAAATAAAAGTATACTTAAGTTTATCATAGATCAAATTCCGAACAAAAGTTCACTAGCTAGAATAATAACGATATCTAAAGATGTATCGCCGGGCAATGGGTCATCGGTAAATACGCCCAGGTCCGGATCATCAGCTACATGTCTGGATCATCAATGTCTATGTTAGGATCATTTTATGCATCGATGCTATCTAATGCAAAGAAGCATGCTAAGTACACAGTGATGGCCTCTAGAAGTGTTGGCCCGATCTACTGGCAAGTCCTCTAGTCCGTGCCGAGGTAGAAGCTGTTGGGATGGCTGATGCGAACGAGTGGCCACGGCCGATAGGAGCAGATGACGTTGATTGTTGGAAACCTCTCATTTGGCTTCGCTGTGGGCAATTTGCCTGGATGTGTCCTTTCTGGCCACACTAGTAGCAAGAAACTCCTCGACAGGGTCTAGTGTGGACCTTGTTGCAAAGAGAACATGGAACCAAGTACGAAGCACGATATATCTGGGTAGGCACAAATGATGGTGATGGTGAGTGAATCTGACTCAGTAGGTTGTGTGAGATCATCCTTTGGTCGACTAGACCACTAGATGGAGTTTCCCTAGTTGTTAAGGCGATCGATGGTACCGTAGTGACCTGCCGGTTACTTTGCTCGCCTCGACCCTTCTGTGACCCTAGTCGCTTCCTTTTATGATCATCATTCTGCTTGCGGCTTGCTAGAATAGATCTCTCGGCCATAAGGGCCTTATCCACGACCATCTAGAACTCGATTGTGTCTAATAATTTCATACTCAATCGAATAGGGTCATCTAGTCCTTCGACAAATAGAAAGCGACGATAGTCCTCTGATGGGATTATCTCTGGTACGAAGGATGCTAACCTATTAAATTCCACTGCATATTCGGATACAGATCTTCCTCTCTGTTCACACTTTTAAAACACCTATCTCTTTTGATTTTTCTGCATCGAGGTATCGTATCGCAGGTGAAACTCGTCCTGGAAGCTAGCCCAAGTCAGCCCGGCAGTATAACGCGCCTCCAGCTCCTCCCACCATAACTCAGCATCTCCTTCCAACAAGTGAAGTGTTATGCTAAGTTTATCCTTATGCGCTAGCTCTAACTCTGTAGTGACTCGGCGAACTTTGTTTATCCAAGCTCGGGCTTTCTGCGGGTCTGAAGATCCAGAGAAAGATGTACAATCCAACTGCTTAGCATCATGCAGCCACAAGATCTACTAACGCGAGTGCCTTCAGAGGAGTCTAGCGTTATGGTCATACCTCCCTTCCGTGCGGTCAGATAAACTGGTTGGGCATAGGTCACCGGTCGGACTGCTGAGGAGATAACTATATCTTCCAAGCCCTTGACTGGTGTTGTCTCAGATGTGTTATCGAATATAGCAAGTGTATCAGCCGAAGTAGTAGCTATCAGAATGACTAGCGGCACCGGTGATACAAGGTGGGCTTCAGGTGGTGGAGAAGGCACTACAATCTTCGACTTTCTTGTCTGATGCTGCGTTGTCGGATTAAGAATACTAACCATTGCCGCTGCTATCATGTTCAAATGTTCTTGTGCTAAAGGTGCTTGTCCTAGTGATACATCGCCAACTGCATGTACTAACGTATCTGCTGCGTCTGAGCTCCATGGTGTCCCTGACGATGAATGTCCTGGGACCAACCGAAATGATGCTTCCTCGGAATCCCCAACAACACTAGCAGTTGGTGCTGGAGCAAGTGGGACCGTCGAATCTCCAGGGGGATGGGAAGTAACGCTCGCAAGGTTCCAAGAATTCCCTTTCTTTCGAGGTCTTCCTAGCTTCCGTTTTAGCAGTACATCCGACATCTACACAAAATAAATTTTCGATGAGTAAAATCCTCTATTAACCCTACCATACATGTATAACCCACGTATATATATTGATTGATTGTGAATTGATATCATAAACAAGTCTTGGGCAACTAATCGTACCACTTACAAACCTTCTTAACATCCTATCTATATCGGGACTGACTTTTCTTAACTCCTATGACTTTTAGCGTAATTTCTAATATCTCTTAAATCCTTAGGCTTTCAAACTTACGCTCTGATACCACTTTAATTGGCAGGTTGGGCACGTGGCAACCGCCGTAGGGGTTCGGAAACCCATACAAGGCATATGATATACTCAACATTACATCCGAAGTCATTAAAATATAACAAAGGTCCTAATACAGTTTGCATTTATAGTCCTTGAGTACACTCCCGATATAGACATAATACAATACTACGTCTGATAATCAATAACTCTAAATACGAATGATGAACTTCTCCGACGTCCTACTTGTCGTCAACGATCTCGACTCTTATCCTAAGACCTGCACACACATTGAATGCGGTGTGCTCAGCCTTGCAGCCTAGTGCGAAATTACGGCTCGAAATCATACTAGGGGAAGATTCTAGAATGCCTTTGTTTAATTAATTATCACATTATAGGTTGGTAGAATAAATGATATTATCAATAGTTTATGTAAAGTATGAGAGTATACCTAGTCGTATGTCACTAGGTGTTATCTATGTTGTCAAAATGTTTATCTCACTAACAAATGTCATCTAGATTTATTTTATCCTTGTATCAAATATCTCGGGCCGCCAGCCTATGCTTAGAGGAATTCCCCCGTCGAGGACTTCCCAAAAGCTCATCAGTGGGGTGTCATTCTATATCTCTACCTAGGCCCACTGCACTGATGTTGGCGGAGAGGACGGATGACTGCTTATCTCTCTCCACTGTTTCGCCAGTCACACCATACACTCCGTCCCACCGAAACATCGCACCCCTACTTCCTCCCCGGTCTCCTTAAGGGCAAGGACACTCCGTGTAATACTAAACACTGCCCGCCGGCAGGGTCACCTCAACTTAATATATCATCAGTCACGGCTAACCGAAATTATAATAACCCTAGGATCCGAACTACTCATCCGATCGTCTACAGAATTTCTAGGATGATAGCCGTGTGGTCTATAGATCCATTGTCCAAGGCTTAAGGGAGTCACCGTCACAACTCAAAAATATTTTTAATATTTAGTTCCATAGTTCTCCACATGACAGTAATATAACATTCAATGGGTATGAGAAAATAAATAACATGTAGGATAACTAATAAAGCATGCCAAGTAAAGCTAGGTATCATAGCATATGACATATCAATCATGGTTAATAGAGTATTTAAGCTAGCATGTATATTGCATGGCATTTAGCAAGTATAAATTTTAATTAGTTTCAAAGCATCCAATTGAAGCTCAGAGGTATCAACCGTAAAGTAGCTCACGCGCCAAAATAATATTCCTAAATAATAAGATTTATTTAGAACAAAATTTAATACCATTTCTACGAATTATTCAGATATAATTTATTTAGTTGAGGACCTAAGTTATCTAATTAATTTGGCTCTATCCAAATTGATTATCTAACCCAATCCATGATATCACTGAATTCAATCTCCTACCCATGTCCAAACATAAAAGCCCAATTTAACTCAAAAGCCTAGCTCTTAAACCCTTAATCCTCATTCATCAACTCTACTTTATTAAATTAGTCCAAGTCAACATCAAATCAAAATTGATTATTCCAAATTTTAATTTAACATCAAAACATGATCATTAGTCATATGGAATTCACAATAACTTTCCTAGTGCACACCCTTATTCAATTCTCTACTTTGTCACATTACATGCACTATATAAAGAGAAGAAGATAGAGTATCTCATAGGAAAAGGAGAAGGAGGTGGGGGAGATAGCATGATCAATTTGCAACAAATCCATATTGATATTGAGGTGTAGAATTCTCATGAGATGAATCGCCGATTGGTGGACTCAATTGCAGTCTTCTTCACAACGAGGTGGAGGATGACAAATAGAGGTCGAGCACGATGAGTCTTCGTCGGATGGCTCGCGCGCAGAGACCCGGAATCACCTCAGCAGGATCGGATCCCTGCACTCGTGGAGCTCGGTGTCGACTCAATTAGGGCGTCCAAAGCCCCCACCAACTCTGTTAATTTACGATGGATGCCATTTTCCCACTTTGCCCACCTTAGTTCTACTTATTCACGAATCCACCACTGTTCCCATCGTACCCCTAGTACTTCTTGTTATTTACATAATAATTTTTTCCCCTATTTATCCCTCTTTCTTGCAAGTATTTACAATGCCACTTTTTCACAATACCCCTTGCCCTTATGAAAATCTTCCTTACACCTAAAATTGGGTTTTACAAGTGCTCTGATGATGATGACGATTCTTATTTTTTTATGTCCTATTGCCCCTGTTCTGCTTCACCGTCGTATTCGTCTCTCAATAATTTTGTGCTTCACCAGCCTCCTCGAACAGAGGGTCGTCGTCCGTGGTGTTATTGAAGACCCCATTCTCGCATCCTAAAATCTCCGTCAATGTGTCGTTCTCGGTGAAACGACGAAGAGCTGACGACGAAAGGGAGATCTCATTTTTGTTATTGCTCATCTCACTTAGCGTTGTTGCATGCAATAGAATCCAAGACGATGTGAGTAATCGACGACAATGCATTAGTGTTCGAGCTAGAGGATTAAATAGTAAGAGTAAATTATGAGAAGGACGCTAATTAACAAAGTAGTTACTGAAGATCAAGTAACACTAGGAACTGAACACCCTTATTTGAGCAAGGTTCTTTTTTTTGGGTCGAGATTTTAAAAAATAAAAATAAATGAAGGATATGGACATTTAGACATGAGTAGTTTCTATAGCAATAAATTAGATTTGTTGTTAGATTTAAAATTCTATTAGTGGCTTTTGATTTTATTTATTTATTTTTGGAAAGAGGAGAGAGTGAGAAAAAAAAGAAATGTCATCCATACTTTTATCTAAAATCAAAGGTCGTGGATGATTATAGATTATAGATTCCACTTGTAGTATGCTCATGAGCTTCGAAAAACTAGTACGATAAGTTTTTGTATGAATTATTAATCATATTATAGTATTTTTAAAATATATGTGATATTAAAAGAATAATTTCTACTAAAGGCAATTGATAATGAGGTGTAAAATATTCAAAAATAATATATAGAAAATACAATGAACTTCATTCATGTTGGAAATAAAAGATTTTAGAATATCTTAATATTCAATGAATAATTATACTTATTTATACAAAAAACACTTTACTTAATCAACAATATGAAAGTTCTAAAAAAGATAAGTTAATAAAAAATTCTAATAATCTATACTTATTGAACTTTATGCTTTTGGATAATTTTGACATTACAAGCTTCAAAGTAGATTACGAATAGATTCATAGTTTACTTGATGTACCTAATTGACATATCTAGAACTAAAATCAAGTTAAAGGAGACATCCGCTGTATGTGAATTTTTGAATATATCTCTAAAAGATTTATTGAGAGTACTGCCTAATAAGGAAGTGAATTTCTTTAGAGAATGACAATCAGACACTCACCCTATTATTAATCAACCATAGAGAAAGATAGCCGCAAAACTTAATGAATTGAGGATACAATTATCAGAATTATTACTTAAAGAGATTATTTGATCGAGTATATCACTCTGAGAAGCAGTATTATTAGTTGTAAAATAGAAAGATGGTACATTAAGAGGGTGCATTATTTATGGATAATTAAATAAGATGACCATCAAGAGTAAATTCTTTACTAAGGAGTGAGAATCTCTTTGATTAATTACAAGGAGATAAAGTATTTTCAAATATTAATCTCAGGTCAGGATATTATCAATTAAGAATTTGGGAGTCAGATGTATCAAAAAATTACTTCTAGGATCAACTAATGATATTACGATGTTATTGAAATTCCTTGTAGATTGACGAATGTCAGAGCTGTAGTTAGAAATTCAATGAATGAGATATTTTATCCATTTTTGAATGAAATTGTTATTATAATTATGGGAGGATATTTTGGATATACTTTCCCAAAGGAAAGAAGCATATCAAAAAGGGCATTATGATAGATTCTAGTAAAGCGAAAGTAATTTTGAATTGTAAATGTCTGAGGAATGTTACTAAAATTTGGAGTTTCTTAGATCTAGCAAAATATTATAGAAAATTTATTGAAGGATTATTTTAGATAGTTGGATCACCCACAAAATTAATTAGAAATAAAGAAATGTTTTAATGGGATGAGGAATATAAAAGGAGTTTTCGTAAACTCTAGGATTACCTCATTTCTACCCGAGTTCCGATTTTATCAAAGCTCAAGGAAAATTTGATAACAGATAGTGAGGTTTAGACAATAATTGGGATGCCTATTGATGTAGTTATAAAGAGTAATTGCTTAGGTATCTTATCAATTAAGCAATCCTGAATTGAATCACCCTACTTGTAATTTGGAATCAGTAATAACAATATTTACTTTGCTAAGTGAGATGAGCAATAACGAAAATGAGATCTCCCTTTCATCGTCAGCTCTCCGTCGTTTCACCGAGAACGACACGTTGACGGAGATTTTAGGATGCGAGAATGGGGTCTTCATTAGCACCACGGACGACGACCCTCAGTCCGAGGAGGCTGGAGAAGCGCAAAATTATCGGGAGACGAATACGACGGTGGAGCAGAACAGGGGCAATAGGACACAAAAGAATAAGGATCGTCATCATCACAAGAGCACTGGAGCATTGCATGACTACCCTCCACGGCTTAGTATTCTCTCTGGTGAATCCAGGCTTCAGCTAGCAAGCCATAGGGAGGACGGGCGGCTTCTGGTATATCCTATTAAGGCACCGGTAACCGTTGAGGCCCATGAACAAAGAAAAGATGGCACATTCAAACTTCGTCTCGTCAACGGCGAGTGCTCGACACGCAATCCCGACTGCAAGAAAAATTAATATCAATAAGTAGAAGCAGCTTCTTCTCTGTGAAACTTAATTAACTCATAGCTATTAATTCCTTAAGTTTCAATATTTCGATAACCATTCCATGGTGACAAATGTAACCAGTATTAGACAACGCAATATGTGGTCTTTACTACATAAAATTGAAGAAAAACACTACTTTCAACTTATTCGGAAAAGAAGTAAGTGCTTGTAAGAATATATTTAATATTTTAAACATAATTAATAAGCATGACTGCTTAATTAGCTATAATTATTAGATTTTCTAATAAATCGTGTGAGTCAAGGATTCGAATAAAGTTAAGAAAACATTTAAAAAGTTAAAAAAGATCAGAATTTCTATCTAAAAACACTTACCGTTTCGCTTTCCATCTCAATAAATAGTTTAATTCTACATCTCTATCTTACTGAATTGAGTTTATGTTGGTATTTTTCACGCTGCAATATGGACAGTTGTCGTGGCTATAGTATTTGATGCTCAAGTGAAGTCATTAAGTGTTCGACACATTTTAACAATGGATACCGAAAATTTGGGGACTCCATTCCCCGAGACCATACCTATTTTAGCGTGTCTCTTTGTGATAGATTTGTCAAGACATACACGTATCCATATTTTTTTACCACGATGCACATATCGAGTTATTGCTCTTCACTGATTTCTATTTCTCCTGTTAATATTAGAGCATGTTAGGGAGATTGACAATAGTATATATTGAAATAAATAGGATGTCGTTAGACATGTAACGTTATATTAACATATAAATTATTAGAATTATTCATTAACTTATCTTTTTTAGAATTTTCGTATTGTTTATTAAGTAAAGTATTTTTTGTATAAATAAGTATGATTATTCATTGAATATTAAGATATTCTAAAATCTTTTATTTCCAACATGAATGAAGTTCATTGTATTTTCTATATATTATTTTTGAATATTTTACACTTCATTATCAATTGCCTTTAGTAGAAATTATTCTTTTAATATCAAATATATTTTAAAAATACTATAATATGATTAATAATTCATACAAAAACTTATCGTACTAGTTTTTCGAAGCTCATGAGCATACTACAAGTGGAATCTATAATCTACAACCATCCACTACCTTTGATTTTAGATAAAAGTATGGATCACATTTCCTTTTTTTCTCACTCTCTCCTCTTTCCAAAAATAAATAAATAAAATTAAAAGCCACTAATAGAATTTTTAATCTAACAACAAACCTAATTTATAGCTATAGAAACTACTCATTTCTAAATGTCCATATCCTTCATTTATTTTTATTTTTTAAAATCCCGACCCTAAAAAAAGAACCTTGCTCAAATAAGGGTGTTCAGTTCCTAGTGTTACTTGATCTTCAGTAACTAGTTTGTTAATTAGTGACCTTCTCATAATTTACTCTTACTATTTAATCATCTAGCTCGAACGCTAATGCATTGTCGTCGATTACTCACATAGTATTGGATTCTATTGTCTGCAACAACGTTAAGTGACATGAGCAATAACGAAAATGAGATCTCCCTTTCGTCGTCAGCTCTCCGTCGTTTCACCGAGAACGACACGTTGACGGAGATTTTACGATGAGAGAATGGGGTCTTCATTAGCACCACGGACGACGACCCTCAGTCTGAGGAGGCTGGAGAAGAGCAAAATTATCGGGAGACGAATATGACGGTGGAGCAGAACAGGGTAAACACAACAATAATCCAAACAATCTAAAAAGGCTAGTTTTATCAATTAACTCACGCACGGAACATCGTATACGATTACCATTGAAGTGAAATACACATTAAGTTTGAAAAAAGTGAAATTAGGATTAGACATTGAAGATGACATGGTGGAATGTTCATAAAAGTGTTTGCCGAATTCAGCACAGAGCTCGAATCAACCCACGATGATAAGCAATTTATCTATATAATATTAAAATACTTTGGGATGAAAACAATAATCGCCATTGCTGGAGATCAAACCCTGGTGACCTGCGTGACAAGCAGGAATACTCACAACTATACTACAACGACAACGATACAAAGTAGCCAACTTTTGCCACCGTGGAGTCCTCACCGTATGGCTCGCAATTAGTAGGGGAACTTCCTTTCTGCCTCTTATTTACATGCTCTTAGTTGATATTAGTTTAATCACATAAATTCAAAACTGTGGACAATATGCATGCTCTTTTTATTTGAGCAATCTGGCTTTCTCCGATACGTCATTCGAAATTATCAAACCTACTTCATACACTCTTTACGGTATAAAAAAATATTATAGATGGATCATGCATGATGTTGGGGAGGTTTCTCAAGATAATTTATTTTCTATTATATCTAAACTCAGCGTTAATTCAAACAATGCAGAAAGGCTAGTTTTATCAATCAACTCACGCAAGAAACATATCGCATACGATTACCATTGAAGTAAAATACACATTAAGCGTGAAAAAAGTAAAATTAAGATTACACAATGAAGAAGTAAAAGCAGCGGACTTTTTCTGCTGTGGGGTCCACACCATATGGCTCGTTATTAGTAGTGGAACTTCCTTTCTGCCTCTTATTTACATGCTCTTAGTTTTTTTAGAACTTAATGAGTCTTGAATCGAAGACCTCATGATCCTCCCGTATAGAGTCCAATTACTCTAACCAAAGTGGTATACACTTTATGTACTATTTACATGCTCTTAGTTGATATTAGTTTAATCACATAAATTCTAAACTGTGGACAATATGCACGCTCATTTTGTATGAGTAATCCGGCTTTCTCCGATACATCATTCAAAATTATCAAACCTACTTCATACACTCTTTGCGGTGTAAAAAAAAAATTATGGATGGATCATGCATGATGTCGGGGAGGTTTCTCAAGATAATTTATTTTCTATTATATCTAAACACAACATTAATCCAAACAATGCAGAAAGGCTAGTTTTATCAATCAATTCACGCACGAAACATATCGCATATGATTACCATTGAAGTAAAATACACATTAAGCGTGAAAAAAGTGAAATTAGGATCAGACATTGAAGATGACAGAGTAGAATGTTCAAAAAAGTATTTACATTTTCAAAATAATTTGAGATGAAAAGCAATAATCACTATTGCCGGGGATCAAACCCGGGTCAATTGTTTGACAAGCAAGAATACTCACCACTATACTACAAAGACAATGATGCAAAGCAGCCGACTTTCTCCGCCAAGGTGTCCACACCATATGGTTCGCTATTAGTAGGGGAACTACCTTTCAGCCTCCTATTTACGTGTTCTTTGTTGATTTTAGATTAATCAGATAAATTCTAAACTGTGGACAATATGCACGCTCATTTTGTTTGAGCAGTCCGGCTTTCTCCAATACATCATTCAAAATTATCAAACCTACTTCATAAACTATTTCTGGTACAAAAAAAATATTACTAGTGCCTTAACAGGATATACCAGAAGCCGCCCGTCCTCCCTATGGCTTGTCAGCTGAAGCCTGGATTCATCAGAGAGAATACTAAGCCGTGGAGGGTAGTCAAGCAATGCTCCGGTGCTCTTGTGATGATGACGATCCTTATTTTTTTGTGTCCTATTGCCCATGTTCTGCTCCACCGTTGTATTCGTCTCCCGATAATTTTGTGCTTCTCAAGCCTCCTCGGACTGAGGGTCGTCGTCCGTCGTGCTATTGAAGACCCCATTCTCGCATCCTAAAATCTCCGTCAACGTGTCGTTCTCGGTGAAACGACGAAGAGCTGACGAGGAAAGGGAGATCTCATTTTCGTTATTGCTCATCTCACTTAGCGTTGTTGCATGCAATAGAATCCAAGACTATGTGAGTAATCGACGACAATGCATTAGCGTTCGAGCTAGAGGATTAAATAGTAAGAGTAAATTATCAGAAGGTCGCTAATTAACAAAGTAGTTACTGAAGATCAAGTAACATTAGGAATTGAACACGCTTATTTGAGCAAGGTTCCTTTTTTAGGGTGGAAGATTTTAAAAAATAAAAATAAATGAAGGATATGGACATTTAGACATGAGGAGTTTCTATAGCAATAAATTAGGTTTGTTGTTAGATTTAAAATTCTATTAGTGGCTTTTGATTTTATTTATTTATTTTTTGAAAGAGGATAGAGTGAGAAAAAGAGGAAATGTCATCCATACTTTTATCTATAATTAAAGGTCGTGGATGGTTATAGATTATAGATTCCACTTGTAGTATACTCATGAGCTTTGAAAAACTAGTACGATAAGTTTTTGTATGAATTATTAATCATATTATAGTATTTTTAAAATATATTTAATATTAAAATAATAATTTCTACTAAAGGCAATTGATAATGAGGTGTAAAATATTCAAAAATAATATATAGAAAATACAATGAACTTCATTCATGTTGGAAATAAAAGATTTTAGAATATCTTAATATTTAATGAATAATTATACTTATTTATACAAAAAACACTTTAGTTAATCAACAATACTAAAGTTCTAAAAAAGATAAGTTAATAAATAATTCTAATAATTTATACGTTAATATAACATTACATGGCTAACGTTGTCCTATTTATTTCGATATATACTCTTGTCAATCTCCCTAACCTACTCCAATATTAACAAGACAAATAGAAACCAGTGAAGAGCAATAACTCGATATGTGCATAGTGGTAAAAAGATATGGATACGTGTATGTCTTGAAAATCTATAACAATGAGACACGCAAAAATAGGTATGGTCTCGGGGAAAGGAGGCCCCAAAAATTCGGTATCCAGTGTTAAAATATGTCGAATACTTAATGACTTCACTTGAGCATCAAATACTATAGCCATGACAACTGTCCACCTAGCAGCATAAAAAATACCAATATAAACTCAATTCGGTAAGATAGAGATGTAGAATTAAATGATTTATTGAGATGGAAAACACAACGGTAAGTGTCTTTACATAAAAATTTTGAACTTTTTTAACTTCTCAAATATTTTCATAACTTTATTTGTATCTTTGACTCACATGATTTATTAGAAAATCTAATAATTATAGCTAATTAAGCAGTCAAGTTTATTAATTATGTTAAAAATATTAAATATATGCTTACAAGCACTTAATTCTTTTCCGAATAATTTGAAAGTAGTATTTTTCTTCAATTTTTACGTACTAAAGACCATATATTACGTTGTCTAATACTGGTTACATTTGTCACCATGGAATGGTTATCGATATATTGAAACTTAAAGAATTAATAGCTATGAGTTAATTAAGTTTCACAGAGAAGAAGCTGCTTCTACTTATTGATATTATTTTTTCTTGCAGTCAGGATTGCGTGTCGAGCACTCGACGTTGACAAGACGAAGTTTGAGTGTGCCATCTTTTCTTTGTTCATGGGCCTCAACGGTTACCGGTGCCTTAACAGGATATACCAGAAGCCGCCCGTCCTCCCTATGGCTTGCCAGCTGAAGCCTGGATTCACCAGAGAGAATACTAAGCGGTGGAGGGTAGTCATGCAATGCTCCAATGCTCTTGTGATGATGACGATCCTTATTTTTTTGTATCCTATTGCCCCTGTTCTGTTCCACCATCGTATTCGACTCCCGATAATTTTGCGCTTCTCCAGCCTCCTCGGACCGAGGGTCGTCATCCATGGTGCTATTGAAGACCCCATTCTCGCATCCTAAAATCTCCATCAACGTGTCGTTCTCGGTGAAACGACGGAGAGCTGACGACGAAAGGGAGATCTCATTTTTATTATTGGACTGGGAAGGTGATTCCCTACGCGACGCCTTGGACAGTGGATCCGTAGACCACGCGGCTATCATCCATGACGTTCTGCAGACAGTCGGATGAGTAATCCGGATCCTAGGGTTATTTTTATCGGTTAGCCATGGCCGATTAGTCTTTTTTGATGGTGACCCTGTCTTCGGGCAGTGTGTAGTACTACACGAGTCGCCGTTGCCCCTACGGAGTCCGGAGAGGATGTAAGGGCACGACAGTTTCACTAGGGGAGGCATCGAGGGGACTAGCGAGACAATGGAGAGTGATCAAGGGTCACCCGTCCTCTCCGCCAACATCAGTGCAGCGGGCATAGGTAGAAACAGAGACAGAAAGGCATTGATGGGTTTACGGATGCCCTTGGCCAGGGTATTCACTAAGCATAGGTTAGCAGCCCGAGTCTTGAGACTTAAAGTCGTATTACAACATAGGGGATATTTGCTGATGACGTAGAAACTGATTATCACTTAGGTGACATCTAGTGATATGCATGTTTGTATTTGTCTACTCTATTATACTACTTTTATGATATGAATTACACATATCAACGGAAAAAATGATGATTAACAAACCAAAGGCATCCTAGAGTACTCCTAATTTTTGATTTCCTTATTTCGATTTCGAGCCGTAATTTCGCATTACGCCGCAAGGCTGAGCACACCACGTTCAATGTGTGTGCAGGTTGTTAGATGACTGACTAGGATATTTGATGAAGATGATGTCTATCGATGGATTTTGTTTTATTTATTGATGTCGTTACTATAGAATTGTAGTAGGTATATCGGGACTGTGTTAGTAGAGTTGCATAGATGATTTGATTATATATTTTGTTGTGTTGACAATGTGTTCGGATAATTTTTATTACCAAATGCCTTGCGTGGGACTCATACGGCGGTTGCCACGTGTCGACCTGCGGACTTTTGTTGATGCTTCTTGTCTGAGCTTTTAGGCCCACATTTTAGGTTTAAAGAGGTTATAGCTCATCATAATCGAGTTTGGAAACTAAATGAATGTGAACCAAGCTATTATGATGTTGGATGGTGGGATGACGAATTGCTGCTCAGCAGCTTTAGCCTTACGATGGTGCATGCTCGCGTCAGGTTGCTTATCTGGCCGTGTTGCCCATTATAGATGGTCATGCCTAGCCCGACGTTATAGTGGGTTGTGCCTAGCATGACCCGCTGATTTGAAAGTGTCGTGCTTGCAGCTTGGTGGCCTGGCACTGCAGGACACTACATACTATTTATATATATTATGTAAAAAAAGTTAAGTTGTTATGGAGTACTGGTAAGCGTCTACCTTTCGTTGTTAAAGTTAATTCTAATGTGAGCATTTTAAAACTTAATTCTGTGTATAGAGGTGTGCTGCATACCGTGTTGGGTTGGTCCGAGCTGGGTACAATGCCCCTAGTACGGTCTGTTACCATGCCTAATGCTTGACCCGTAAAGACTATTCAGACCATATGTTTTGACTAATGGAGGAGATTTTAGTCCCACTTTGCCCACGACTAGATCAAAGAAGCCCTCTATAAAGAGCGCTAGATTAAGTTCCCGTGTTGAGCTAGGTAAAGCTGGTTTGTGAACCAGATGGTGGCATTAAGGTCAGGGGATAATATGAGGTGCTTGTTGTGCTTCGTAGTTGTTTTCCAAACATATTGTTTGGGATGACTTCAAACGAAATTGGTCTCCCCAGAAACTTAACCATATAGGTGTGTTGCTTGGGATGACATCAAACAAAATTGGTCTCCCCAGAAACTTCACCATATAGATGTAACTTATCTGTTAACAAAAAAATACTAAAAGGATAAGATGGGTGGATGAGTTAAATAAGAGATACGATGATGGAGTCTGATGAATTGTTCCATCTTGATTTTTTATGGAAACTTGAAGAAACCTCCTTTTAAATCAATAATATCTTCGTAGTTGTTTTCCACGACTTGAAACATATTGTTTGGGATGTCTTCAAATGAAATTGGTCTCCCCAGAAACTTCACCATATAGGCGTGTTGAAAAAATTCACATACAGACTGCATCATGATAATAATTTCTCCCTTTAAAGCCACCGGATAAGTGCTAACGGCTACCATATAACAATCCACAGTCCACCTACAATCGTGTATTCCATCCTGATTTTTAATGCAAACTTGAAGAAATCTCCTTTTAAATCAATAATATCTCTATAGTTGTTTTCCACAACTTGAAACATGTTGTTTTGGCTGACTTCAGAAGGAATTGGTCTCCTCGGAAACTTAACCACACATGCATGTTGAAAAAGTTCACGTGTGGATTGCCTCAATTTGGAGAAAATTCACAAAAAGCATAGCTACTGAACGAATTAATTAATTGATGCATCATCAAAAAAAGGACTCTAAACCCACCTTGTCAATAAATAAAAGTGGAGCTCCCTTCCATATTCGATATTAAATTTTTGGTTGGGATAAACTGCTATGCAATGGTAGTAATGCATGAGATCAAAATTTAATAGGAGCTATAGATATTATTTTTTATCTTATATTACTTATACAAAATATAAATTAGATGAAGTATCATTTTAATTATTTTATCATTTTTAAAAAAAATATAAATTCGACAGAACTGAGCTCACAATCGTTAACACATTTAATTAATCCGTTCTATTGTCTAGTAGTTAGAAAATTAGACTTTAAATTCAAAAGCTTGAGTTTAAATCCAATAGGACTTATGTGTATTATTTGATAAAATTGGCATAGAACTTATAAGTATTAAATAACATATTTGATTAATTGGTCCAATGGTCTAGTGATTAGGACATTGGAATTTGAATCTACTAGCTTGAGTGAGTTCAAATATCAATAGGACCTATGAGTATTCTCTACTTAATAATATAATTTAATGGTATATTTAAAAATCTAAATTATATGGTAACGACCTTGATGATTCTTTAATTAATTGGTCCTATAATCTAGTGGTTAGGACATTGGATTTTGAATCCAATAGCTAGCTAGAGTTCAAATCTCAATAGGACCTTAATTGAAATGAAGTGATATGATTTGAACAAAGAATTAGCAATGCATATTTTTGGGGTATGGAAGCAAAAAGAAATGAATGAGAGATGGAGATGGATCTACTTCTGTCAAATGTTCTTGTTATTAATAATAACCAATTCTAATACTTTACTTGTTCTTTGCTGACTATTGTTATCGATAATACATCATTATTGCTGACTATTTTGTTGATACTCATGTGTTTCCAAATGTTGATACTCACGGAACATGTTGGCTAATTCTCTTAGCTAGCTGCATTTGTTGATCTGGGTTTCCATGCTTGATCCAAGACATAAGTTCCTGGAGCCACATAAAGTGTAATTAGATAGTCATTTCGATCCTTGCCTCTAAAGAGTAGGCCATTATGACTTGGCCATAGGATCCAAGTGAGTCAGTCCTTGAACCGTCCCCTCATAAACCTCTTGCGCTTGCATCTGATCCTTTATAGTCTAGAAATACCACATTGGTAGGGAGGCCTTTCCTCCACAACACTTCTTCAATCTTTGGATGCTGCATCTTACATTGGAAGCATAATTCCTCTTATAGACAATATTATCTTTCCACGAAGGAGTTTGCTAATTTATGAATCATGAATCCACTACCTCTATCATCAAAGCTTACCATTTTAATTGGCTGAAAATAACTCACTATTAGATTACTGAATCTGCATTCTCCTTAGAAATAGACTCCCTACCTGCAACATCAAGACCCTTTCTTGAAATAAAGTACTTCTCATCTTCTATATCCTCCCTGTGTGCACAAGCTTGGTATAAATGATATTCAGTCTTGCTACTCTAATTATCCTCAATTATTTAACTATTTTTTTCATAGACTTTGAGCGTATGATATTTGATGTCATCTCATACTACTCTAACTAGTTGAAAAATACTTGCTTCTTATTTAAGTTTTTAGCTTTACATTTTGCATTAAAACAATAACTAATGAAAAATTACCTAAGAATTTTTCAGTTTATAATAATTAGGTTTCCCAAGACATTTAGAGTTGGAAGAAGGGAGGGATAGAGCTCAAATATCAAGAGCATAGAACAAAAGTAAACAAATAAACTTCATCAAACAAAAATAAATAGCTCAAATATGTAGATGGTGGTGAGATATAATTTACATGCCTTATTCGATTAAGTACATATATTTAGGCAAAATTTCCAGCTAAAATTCTTGGTCTCTGCAAAAATCGCACTCTATCAATTGCCTCTCCATTCTCGAATGGTATCTGTTAAGGTATATATGAACGGAGATGGGCAACTCCTCATCCGACAGTGATCAAATTTGTGAACATTCATATATACCCAAAAAGTCTTAAGTGAGGGAAGGGTATGCAACTTTGTGTGGTAAGGATTGTAGACTATTGCAATTATCAAATAGGGATCTTCTAGTTATACAAGGCTCCTTAATGACTCCTAATCCTCCCCTACGAGAATTCGATTCAAAATCTTTTGATGGATGTAAGCAAATAGTTATCACTTATATCAAGTTTCCTCAAGTTATTCTATCTTCTGCTGCTGCTGCTCATGCTTGGTGCGAGGTTTTATAGTGCAACAACCATCTAGTAGAGGTGTTTGCAAATTAGAGAGGCAATGTAGTGAGTCGGTCAATTTATTCAAATTTATATCCTATGAAATATCAAGATATCATATGCAAAACGAAGTCACTCTCTGGAAACTCTATTGATCTACAAGCCTTCAGAATCAATGTGCAAATGCTTTGTGGTCTCATGAAAAATTCATCAGTCAATAAATATTTCCAGTGGCAATCCACTTCACTTGGGAACAATCTCTTTAGCAATCGATAGCTTCAAGCTCATGAAGGTCATTGGAGTTTTGTGAACTAGATCCACATTTCTTGAAAAATGCCTAGGAGTTGCTCACACTCTTCATTGTGGGTGGGTTGTTACTAAAATTTTGCTGCCTACTAATCCTGATCTTGAAGGTATGAATAGGCTGCTATCCCATATGTGCATGTCCCATTTGTAGCCCTCCTTATTCCATTAGTCATCGAGAACAAGTATAAATTTTATTGATGTCATCACCTCTTTCAGTTTCATTTGAAGGGTATCAATATTATTCAAGAGATCATAATATTTGCCTTAGGCAGCTTTCTTGATGATCTCTTTGTTAAGTTTCTCCATATTATAGTCTTCAGGCACACAAGTAGAGTCATGCTTGAACATCGGTGAGCAGCTACAGGTGGGGACAATTAGTTAGCAAGCGCAAAATGGGCTAAGAACATATGATAGCTTAGGTTAATGGAGTAGAATAGCTGCACGCTTGTTCTGTGGAGGGAAAATCAAGTACTCCTCCATGCGTGCAAGTAAAGGTTCCTCTCTCTTGTCTTCCAAGGTCTTAATTAATTTTGCTCTTTCATCCTGATTTCTCTCACCTTTTATCCATAGATTCCAAACTAACCTATGAGGTAATTGGAGGTTGATTTCTAAACCTAACATTATTGTAAGTATGTAGTACATAAACTGAGATTGGATTTGGAAACTAACCTCTAATTACTCCATACTATATAGCTATATAGCTCTTAAAGTGTTTAACCATTCAATCACCTTTAAAATGCAGTGGATAAATTGTCTGCATATTTATTAGTCCTTTTCCTTGCTAACATAGCCCACCCTGGTATTCAATCTTTTCTCTGAAACTAAGTATTCAATCTTTTTTTTGAAACTAAGTATGCAGTTGAAATTTTTGTCACGCCCCGACCCTCTATAGGGCACATGACAACAGCAGTATGAGCGGTGTCCCACTCATACCAGGCTAATAATACCATATAACTCAAACAAAAATGAAAAGTCCTGCAGTTAAGTTCACTAATTAAATTTACAACTAACTTATATGTTACTTACAAAGCTGATACAGTCTGTCTAAATTATGTGAGGTATACAATTAATACATTATATTAATATCCTCCTATCGCACTCAACCCTACTACCCGTGATTCCTTGCAGTCTCCTAAGCGGTGTCTCCATATTTGTGTGCGGGGGAAAATTTGCATGCGCTAAGTCTTGCGACTTAGTGCCTACAGATAGAAACTTCATTAAACAAAAGAATGGGCAAACAATACATGTCCAGATGAGTAGCAGTCATATCAAGATCATATTACAGAATAATAACAAAGGAAAGCTTACGAATAATTAAACAAATAAATTTTAGAATTCTAAATATGTATCTAGATTTTTTTTTTCTAAGTTTCCAAGCTCAAATACTATTGCCTAGGGCTGCCTGCCTATGCTTAAGGTAAGCCTTGGACGAGGACTACAATAAGCCCGTCGGTACCAGACTAAGTCTCTATCTAGGCTCGTCGCATTGACGTTGGCGGAGAATGCGGGTGACCGCGGTTCCCTCTCCTTTCAGTCTCGCGAGCCGTTTACCGGACCGCACTCCAAGACTATCATATCGTACGTCTCCCATAGACTCTACAATACGAGACACCATGTAGCACTATACTTCTGCTTCACAGCAGGGTTTCCTGCTAACATATATACTCACGGCCTGACCTGCCGAATCCAACACGTATATAACTCTGGCTGTCCAGACTACCTCCCAAGCCTGCAGGACTCAGTTGAGGTATGTCAGCATCAACAGACACCTTAGTCCTTAAGCATAGCAGTTGAAGTGAGCTCTCTGGCTCCCAGCACTTTAGTTTCAGATGCATCCATGGGGATATTTGGACCATTGGCGAGAACCCCCTTGTTGGTACTCACTGAATGCTAAAGGATGGGTCGGGTGACACCTCCGCTATCTATCATTAGACTAACACAAATGGTACCTACTATTTGTGAGAGAAATACTGTGTTACATAGACTTATATGATTCCTAGAAATTCATATCCCTAGGAAGATCAGGTCTGTGTCTTTAGGTGTTCTAACTAGTTTAGGTTATCATGTAGATATGTTACCTAACTAGTTTTATTTGTCACCTAGTATGTTCATATGTCATCTATGTGTTTTATATTCTTCCTAGTGTCATACACTATTAGAATTTAAGAACACAAGCACAAGGGACAACATATCATATAACATATCAATGAAATTAATTTACATTCCATAGAGTAGCAATAAAATGCACATCACGGACAGTTTAAAAATTTATTAACCGTTGCCCACTTAGGAGCTCTACTGCAGTGGCTGTAAACTAGCCAAATGCACCTGAGTCTTTTAAATTAGCAATTTAACAGATTCATGGCCCTGCCGTATTTAACCATCATTGTTGAAAACGTTTCCCTATCAATTTGTAAATATATTTAAATTTTCTAATACTCATGACATCCAGTATCTAGCCCTGCTCCCCTTTTCTTATTTCTTATTTAGTATCATGGAAATAGAAGACAATGAACAAAATAGGTGTTTCGATATTCACTGTTTAATGCCGCTCATGCATACGACCAAGAGAACGTTGAGTGCAGGATATGACAAATTTATTTATCACAGTATGAAAGAAAACTTCCAAGAAAAAAAGTGGAACAAAGTAGTTCTTAACCATTTTAATTTAATAATACAGTAACAATAACACAACTATTCTTGGAACATTTAATTACTGTACTACGTTACTAAATTTTAAAAGCATAACTTTCTATTCAACATGTCATCCAACTCGTGTAAATATTATACTAACAAACAAATAGAATTTAATATCTAAAGTCTCCAGTTTTACTACAACATATATATATTTATTAAACTAGAAAGGGTATTTATCTACTATATATATATATATAAATATGCGGAATGGATGATATAGCAATCCATGGCAATAACCAATACTCAAGTTATTACATAGTTTTGAGTATTAAATTATTATTAGATATGAGGGAGATAATTATTTCATATATCTTTTGCATTCTCAAAGTTTAATTTTTATTAACAGAGAACAATTGTAGACTTTAAATATATATATTTAATTATTATTACTATTAGTATTTTTTTTATTGGATTCTTGAATCTACCCAATATAGTATATTATTTCTAAATAGTACTTTTTAATTAAATTACTAGTAATCATTACGTACATATAAATATTTTTAATCATCTCAATATTCAAAATTAAATCATTAACAATATCCTCAAACAATTTTATTCAAGAAAGAAATTGAAGATATGAGAGAAAAATTCATTAAAAAAAATACAATGTGATACCCAAAATTTACACTAGTGACGATCTCTACCACATATCTCAAAAATTAGATTTTTGTATTACCCAAGGAATGGGCACCAACCTTAATCATTCTAATTTATTATTTCCATATGGGATTCCGAGCATTGGTACTATCAGCTTACACTCTGCTGCTACATCATCCATTTCCTCAGATGCCTTCTCCTCCTAGTCGAACAGATTCAACCGAAGGCTTGCCAACCTTAATCGTTGGCAATAGAGGGGTGTGGAGATGAAAATTTAGGGAGTTAGTTTAGATGGTCAGATGATAAGGTAAATAAGAGAGAAAAATTACTTGTCTCAGACTCTCTTTTTCTATTAACCCCTAATTTTTTAATTTCTAAGACGTAAGCTTATTTTAATACTTATATATATATAGATATATCTATTCTTATATACCTATATATATACATATTGTAAAGAATTATTCTTATGTGTACTTATATTTATTCGTATGTCTCATATATATATATATATATATATATATATATATCTGTATTTTTTATATATATTCACTTATATTTATATATATATATATATATATACAAAATAACATTTTATTTCTAATCTAATGGGAATCTAGCTAGGAATCTATTTTACATATAATTTATTTATATGGCTAAATATATATATATATATATAGATCTAGATCTTACTATCTTATTACTATTATTATCATTTGTTTATTTATATCTATATACATGTGCACATATTTACCCATCATTGTTGACACATCTAGCATACAACTATTTGCACGTTATGTGTAACACATGAAGACATATATATATATATAAATATTTATTTATTGTCACATTTATATATTTCTAAAAATTTGGGGGTTTACAATTTTTGCATGTTATCGTCCTCCAAATTTGTTATGGCATTTATTTATAGGTCTGCCATCATATATAAAAATGAAACAATGAATCTTTCATTCCCATTCCAACGCCAGTTATGCCGCTTATCTTCAGCTGCGAGATCCAAATGCCAAATTGTTTACTGAGAGTGCTTGTATATCTTTGCGTTCTGGTTGTGAATTCATTCAAAAGAAGACTACCCATGCACTAATAGCACTAGTGCTGCGACAAAAAGATTCAGGTTTGAACAAGCTATATAAGAGCTCCTAAAGGTATTTAGATAGCTTTGTGTCAGAGCACCAATGCCCATTAAAGGTAGAAGAGGATTCTTCCAGCCATTCCTTGACTTCTACTTGAAGAGGCTGGCTAAAGTATAACAAAATAGAGATAGAATTGTGCCATTAATTGACTGATTGACCAAATCAGGTGCATGCGGGAGGTGCAACTACGGAGGGCGAAGGATGAAGGGGATGCAGCTAGGGAAGGGCTAGGGGACATGCTGTCTTCTACGAGGGTCACTCTTCTTTGTAACGTGCCAGTTCATAAGCACACAAAACATGCAGAGGAAACCTTGAAGGAATATGTTAAATTGTAACTTGGTTTCCGACCTCAACAATAAAATATGGAGAGGAGATTCTCAGGCATTGCTCTAGACCACGTGGAAGATAAAGGAATACGTCGGTGATTTGATCTGCTCACGAACCTTAGGATACTTGAATTGAGATCGAGCAAATTATGTGGCTTATTGAACTAAAATCTTGGTATAAGTAGCTCGAGCCGACTGATCTGTAGTAATTACAGGGGCTGATTCAACATGTGCTGTCACACCCTAACCCACCTGTCGGATACGTTGTAACCGCCGTATGAGCCCTAAGGACCCATACAAGGCATTTGGTAATAAATGTTATCCATACGCATAACCAACATAGCGGAATATACAATTAAATCATCTATGAATCTCTACTAACACAGTCCCGATATACCTACTACAATTCTATAATAATGACATCAATAAATAGAACTAAATCCATCAATATTCCTCATCTTCATCAAATATCTCGGACAATCATCTAACAACCTGCACACACATTGAACGTGGTGTGCTCAGCCTTGTGGTCAGGTGCGAAATTACGGCTCGAAACTGAAATAAGGAAATCAAAGGCTAGGAGGAGTACTCTAGGATGCCTTTTTGTATTCTTGAATCTGAACATTATCCAATTTCAGCTCTGATACTCAGAAACTGAGCAACATTCAGTTCAGCACTACCATTCAGCTAGTAGTGCTTTTACTGTGTACGTTATGAGATTTGGGATCTAGAACCCTACCATTCAGCAGGTAATGCTGGTGTGCTGATGTTCTACTATTATTTTGCTGCATCAGCCATCACTCGCTTGGGCCATATGATTGGGGATGAAAAGAGAGGTGTATGTAGTGGAGCTGAATCAGGGAATACTAAGTGGTTGTATAATTCCTCAATAGTAGCGACGTGAATGACATGGATACATCACAAAACTTTATAAGACTATGAGCGAAGTCCCAAAAGATCCAACCATAGAAGATAAATATACAGAAGCAAGTGAATGATCGCATGAGAATCAAATTTATTTTAAAGATAATTCTTAGCCAACAAACTCTTATCCTAGATCCTCAAACTAGTATATGCAAGCATTTTAGATCAGAAAATAACACGCACACATTATATCTATATACAGGAAATCAGGAAGTTCCCCCAATAATGTTTTGAATCTTTTCAATCATTTTTATGTGAAATGGTTGGCTGGGTAGAGCATAGCAAAACAAAATGTGAAATTTAGTGCTTTCATTAATATTTGATTCAACAAATCAGGTATGGGGGATACAACTAGCGAGGGTGAAGGATGAAGCTGATGTGGGGAAGGTGACCTTCCATGCGACGAAGAAGGGAATGACCTTGTGTTACAGCTCAAACTCGAGCCCAACTCTACCTCACACCTCAAACTCGAGCCCAATTCTACCTTTCCGTTCTTCATGATCTAAGGGAGTGTGATCATTTTTCCTCTCCATTCATCCAGTTCTTGGTTTTTTCCATTTCTGCAGGTTTGATATATCATTCGAAATTATCAATCCTACTTCATACACTCTTTGCGGTACAAAAAAAATGTTATAGATGGATCATGCATGATGTTGGGGAGGTTTCTCAAGATAATTTATTTTCTATTATATCTAAATACATCGTTAATCTAAACAATGCAGAAAGGCTAGTTTTATCAATCAACTCACGCACAGAACATATCGTATACGATTACCATTGAAGTGAAATACACATTAAGTGTGAAAAAAGTGAAACTAGGATTAGACATTGAAGATGACGTAGTAGAATGTTCATAAAAGTGTTTGCCAAATTCAGCACAGAGCTCGCATCAACCCACGACGATAAATAATTTATCAATCGCAGTATATTTTAAAAATACTTTGAGATGAAAATAAAAATTACCATTGCCGGGGATCGAACCCAGGTCACCTACATGATAGGCAAGTATACTCACAACTATACTACAATGACAACAATACATAGTAGCCGACTTTCTCCCCCGTGGGGTCCACACCATATGGTTCGCTATTAGTAGGGAAACTTCCTTTCTGCCTCATATTTGCATGCTCTTAGTTGATATTAGTTTAATCAGATAAATTCTTGTGGACAATATGCACGCTCATTTGGTTTCAACAATCCGGCTTTCTCCGATACATCATTCGAAATTATCAAACCTACTTCATACACTCTTTGTGGTACAAAAGAAACATTATAGATGGATCAAGGATGATGTCGGGGAGGTTTCTCAAGATAATTTATTTTCTATTATATCTAAACACAGTGTTAATCCAAACAATGCAGAAAGGCTAGTTTTATTAATCAACTCACGCACAAAACATATCGCATATGATTACCATTGAAGTGAAATACACATTAAGCATGGAAAAAGTGAAATTAAGATCAGACATTCAAGATGACAGAGCGGAATGTTCAAAAAAGTATTTGCATTTTCAAAATACTTTGAGAAGAAAAGAAATAATCACTGTTGCCGGGGATCAAACTCGGGTCACCTGCATGATAGGCAAGAACACTCACCACTATACTACAACGACAACGATCCAAAGCAGCTGACTTTCTCTGCCGTGGGGTCCACACCATATGGCTCGCTATTAGTAGGGGAACTTCCGTTTTGCCTCCTATTTACATGCTCTTAGTTGATATTAGTTTAATTAGATAAATTCTAAACTGTGGACAATATACATGCTCATTTTGTTTCAGCAATCCGACATTCTTTGATACATCATTCAAAATTATCAAACCTACTTCATACACTCTTTGCGGAATAAAAATAATATTATAGATGGATCATGCATTATGTCACGGAGGTTTCTCAAGATAATTTATTTTCTATTATATCTAAACACAACGTTAATCCAAACAATGCAGAAAGGCTAGTTTTATCAATCAACTCACGCAATGAACATATCGCGTGAAAAATGTTAAACTAGGATTAGACACTTTGGATGACAGAGAGGAATGTTCAAGAAAGTATTTGCATTTTCAAAATATTTTGACATCAAAAGTAGTAATCACCGTTGCCGGGGACGAACCCAAGTCACCTGTGTGACAGGCAGGAATACTCACCACTATACTACAATGACAACGATGCAAAGCAGCCAACTTTTTTCAACCGTGGGTTCCACACCATATGGTTCGCTATTAGTAAGGGAACTTCCTTTTGCCTCGTATTTGCATGCTCTTAGTTAATACAAGTTTAATCAGATAAATTCTAAACTGTGGACAATATGCACGATCATTTTGTTTGAGCAATCCGGTTTGCCATTGCCGGGGATGAAACCCGAGTCACCTGCATGACAGGTAGGAATACTCACAACTATACTACAATGACAACAATGCAAAGCGGCCGAATTTCTCCACCGTGGGTTCCACACCATATGGTTCGCTTTTAGTAAGGGAACTTCCTTTTGCCTCCTATTTGAACGCTCTTAGTTGATATTAGTTTTATCAGATAAATTCTAAACTATGGACAATATGCACGCTCATTTGGTTTCAGCAATTCGACTTTCCCCAATACATCATTCGAAATTATCAAACCTACTTCATACACTTTTTGGGGTACAAAAAAAATATTATAGATGGATCATGCATGATGTTGGGGAGGTTTCTCAAGATAATCGCAATATAATTTTAAAATACTTTGGGATGAAAACAATAATCGCCATTGCTGGAGATCAAACTTGGGTCACCTACATGACAAGCAAGTACACTCACAACTATACTACAACAACAACGATACATAGTAGCCAACTTTCGCCTACATGGGGTCCACACCATATGGTTCGCTATTAGTAGGGGAACTTCCTTTCTGCCTCCTATTTACATTATCTTAGTTGATATTAGTTTTATCAGATAAATTCTAAAATGTGGACAATATGCACGCTCATTTTGTTTTGAGCAATCGAAATTATCAAACCTACTTCATACACTCTTTGCGGTACAAAAAAAATATTATAGATAGAACATATCGCATACAATTACCATTGAAGTGAAATACACATTAAGCGTGAAAAATGTGAAACTAGGATTAGAAATTTAGGATGACAGAGCGGAATATGAAATACAAATTAAGCATGAAAAATGTGAAACTAGGATTGGACATTTAGGATGACAGAGCGGAATGTTCAAGAAAGTATTTGCATTTGCAAAATATTTAGAGATGAAAAGCAGTAATCGTCGTTGCCGGGGATCAAACCCAGGTCACCTGCATGACAGGTAGGAATACTCACCACTATACTAAAATGACAACAATGCAAAGCGGCTGACTTTTTCTACTATGGGGTCCATACCATATGGTTCGCTATTAGTAGGGGAACTTTCTTTCTGCCTCATATTTGCATGCTCTTAGTTGATATTAGTTTAATTAGATAAATTCTAAATTGTGGACAATATGCACGCTCATTTGGTTTGAGCAATTCGGCTTTCTCCGATACATCATTCGAAATTATCAAACCTACTTCATACACTCTTTGTGGTGCAAAATAAATATTATAGATGGATCATGGATGATGTCGGGGAGGTTTCTCAAGATAATTTATTTTCTTTTATATCTAAACACAGCGTTAATACAAACAATGTAGAAAGGCTAGTTTTATCAATCCACTCACGCACGGAACATATTGCATATGATTACCATTGAAGTGAAATACACATTAAGCCTGAAAAAAGTAAAATTAGGATCAGACATTGAAGATGACAAAGCGGAATCTTCAAAAAAGTATTTGCATTTTAAAAATACATTGAGATGAAAAGAAATAATCACCATTTGCCAAGGATCAAACCCGGGTCACCTGCGTGACAAGCAGGGATACTCACAACTATACTACAACAACAACGATGCAAAGTAGCCAACTTTCACCACCATGGGGTCCTCACCATATGGCTCATAATTAGTAGGGTAACTTCCTTTCAACCTCCTATTTACATGCTCTTAGTTGATATTAGTTTAATCACATAAATTCTAAACTGTGGACAATATGCACGCTCATTTTGTTTGAGCAATCCGACTTTCTCCTATACGTCATTCGAAATTATCAAACCTACTTCATACACTCTTTACGGTATAAAAAATATATTATAGATGGATCATGCATGATGTCGGGGAGGTTTCTCAAGATAATTTATTTTCTATTATATCTAAACACAGCGTTAATCCAAACAATGCAGAAATGCTAGTTTTATAAATCAACTCACGCACGAAACATATCGCATACGATTACCATTGAAGTGAAATACACATTAAGAGTGAAAAAAGTGAAATTAGGATCACACATTGAAGATGACAGAGTGGAATGTTCAAAAAAGTATTTGCATTTTCAAAATACTTTGAGATGAAAAGCAATAATCACCATTGCAGGGGATCAAACCCGGGTCACTTGCGTGACGAGCAAGAATACTCGCCACTATACTACAACAACAACGATGCAAAGTAGCCGACTTTTTCTTTTGTGGGGTCCACACCGTATGGCTCGTTATTAGTAGGGGAACTTCCTTTCTGCCTTCTATTTACATGCTCTTAGTTGATATTATTTTAATCAGATAAATTCTAAATTGTGGACAATATGAACGCTCATTTTGTTTGAGCAATCCGGCTTTCTCCGATACATCAATCGAAATTATCAAACCAACTTCATACACTCTTTGCAGTATAAAAAGAATATTATAGATGGATCATGCATGATGTCGGGGAGGTTTCTCAAGATAATTTATTTTTTATTATATCTAAATACAGCGTTAATCCAAACAATGCAGAAAAGCTAGTTTTATCAATCAACTCACGCACGAAACATATCACATACGATTACCATTGAAGTGAAATACACATTAAGCGTGAAAAAAGTGAAATTAGGATCATACATTGAAGATGACAGAGCGGAATGTTCAAAAAAGTATTTGCATTTTTAAAATACTTTGAGATGAAAAGAAATAATCACCATTGCCAGGGATCAAACCCAGGTCACCTGCGTGACAGGCAAGAATACTCACCACTATACTACAACAACAATGATGCAATCAATCGTGGGGTGCACACCATATGGCTCGCTATTAGTAGGGGAACTTCCTTTTTGCCTCCTATTTACATGCTCATAGTTGATATTAGTTTAATCAGATAAATTCTAAACTGTGGACAATATACACGCTCATTTTGTTTCCGCAATCCGGCTTTCTTCGATACATCATTCAAAATTATCAAACCTACTTCATACACTCTTTGCGGAATAAAAATAATATTATAGATGGATCATGCATGATGTCGGGGAGGTTTCTCAAGATAATTTATTTTCTATTATATCTAAACACAACGTTAATCCAAACAATGCAAAAAGGCTAGTTTTATCAATCAACTCACGCATGGAACATATCGCATACGATTATCATTGAAGTGAAATAAACATTAAGCATGAAAAGTTAAACTAGGATTAGACATTTAGGATGACAGAATGTTCAAGAAAGTATTTGCATTTTCAAAATATTTTGACATCAAAAGCAGTAATCGCAGTTGCCGAGGATGAACCCGTGTCACCTGCATGACCGGCAGGAATACTCACCACTATACTTCAACAACAACGATGCAAAGCAGCCGACTTTCTCCTCTGTGGGGTCCACACCATATGGTTTGCTATTATTAAGGGAACTTCCTTTTGCCTCTTATTTGCATGCTCTTTGTTGATACAAGTTTAATCAGATAAATTCTAAACTGTGGACAATATGCACGCTCATTTTGTTTGAGCAATCCGCCTTTCTCTGATACATCATTCGAAATTATGAAACCTACTTCATACACTTTTTGCGATACAAAAAAAATATTATTGTGCAGAATGTTCAAGAAAGTATTTGCATTTTCAAAATATTTAGAGATGACACACAATAATTGACATTGCCAAGGATCGAACCCGAGTCACCTGCATGACAAATAGGAATACTCACAACTATACTACAATGACAACAATGCAAAGTGGCCGACTTTTTCCACCATGGGTTCCACACCATATGGTTCGCTATTAGTAAGGGAACATCCTTTTGCCTCCTATTTGTATGCTCTTAGTTGATATTAGTTTAATCAGATAAATTCTAAACTATGGACAATATGCACACTCATTTTGTTTGAGCAATCCGGCTTTCTCCGATACATCATTTGAAATTATCAAACCTACTTCATAAACTATTTGCGATACAAAAAAAATAATTATAGATCGATCATGCATGATGTCGGGAAGGTTTCTCAAGATAATTTATTTTCTATTATATCTAAACACAGCATTAATCCAAACAATGCAGAAATGCTAGTTTTATCGATCAACTCACGCACGAAACATATCGCATACGATTACCATTGAAGTGAAATACACATTAAGCGTGAAAAAAATGAAATTAGGATCAGACATTGAAGATGAAAGAATGGAGTGTTCAAAAAAGTATTTGTATTTTCAAAATACTTTGAGATGAAAAGAAATAATCGCCATTGCCGAGGATCGAACCCAGGTCACCTACTTGATAAGTAAGAATACTCACCAGTATACTACAACAACAATGATGCAAAGTAGTCGACTTTCTCCTCCGTGGTCTCCACACCATATGGTTCACTATTAGTAGGGGAACTTCCTTTCAGCCTCCTATTTACATGTTCTTAGTTGATATTAGATTAATCAGATAAATTCTAAACTGTGAAGTCAACCAAGTTGCATTAAGCATAAGAGGATAGATTGCAGATGGATTGATTGCTGAAAGGAAGTAACCTTTACTCGTAAGCTCAGAAAATAATAAAATAACAAAGTGGACTTTTGAAATAGAAGGACTGCATCCAAGTTTGTAGACGCTGAAATAATGCAGTTGTATCTAAGCTGCTAAGTACACTAGATATGAGTTGCAAAAGCATTGACTAAAATAAAAGATGTTAATAACATATGCAGCTACTAAGGTTATCAACATGCGCATCAACACATGCTAGAGGTGCCAAGAAAGCGGCAGTATTCAGGATTTAAGGAGAAATAAAGAGGAGTAAGGAAGCAGAGTTACTATAGAGACTGCAGGCAGTTGAAATGTGAGCTGCAAATGAAGAAATCTTGCGAGCTGCCTTGACCGAATAAGACTGAGAAATTGACCAAATATATTTAATGATACTCATGAAGGTGAAGGACTCTGAGCTGCACAAATTCTAAGTAAAGAATTGAGCTAATCTAGGAGAGCTACAAAAATAAAAAGGAGTACAGAATACTGTCAATAGTGACAAAATTTGAATAAGGAAATAGCTTCACAAAAAGCTGCAAACTGCGGAAAAGGACTAAAGAAATAGTTACAAAGAAAGGTGCAAAAAGATGTAGCTGCACAAGAAGCTACAGAAATATTCAGAAAAGTCACCAAGAAGTATTGCAAAAAATTGCTTGACTAATAAGTTGACTGTATCTCTAAAAAATATGAAACAAGTGACAGTTGCTCAAAGCTCAGAAGAGGTTAAGTATGACTAAGTGAATGGCCTAAAAGAGCGAAAAGGACATTAGGTATATACCGATGAAAGAGTGTAAGTGTACTGATGATAACTACTACCTTAAGTTGCCTTGATACATAAAATATAAAATGAAGGAAAACTGTAGAACTGAAGAAGACCCACTTATGTGGCCAATCATCACAACTGTAGAAAGTCTGAAATGAATATGAAATATGGAGACCTGCAGAAGTTGGGAAAAACAAAATGCAGTAGGCTGCATGTAAACCCCTACCCCTTAATATAAAAAATAAAAAAAAATTTGGTCCGGTTGAAATGAACCGGCTAGCCGGCCAGTCCAGATGAACCGGCCTGACCTGGTTCGAATGAGGCACCGCGAGCGAGAAGAGCCGAGGGCTCTTCCCCACTCGTGGCGCCCCTTTCTTTCGCCCCCGCGACGCCCGCCTCCTCCATTTCGACCGCAGTGGAGCGAACGTCGGTGCCTTCCACCGCGTTCGCCGTCCACCGCCCGCTGTACGCCGTCCATTCCCCTCCGCCACGACGAGAAGAGCTCGGCGAAGGTCATCTTCCCCTCTTCTCCCCTACATTCCCCTCTTCGCACGAACAGCTGCTGCTGTCCGCCGCTCTTCCTCCACGCCCGTCGTCCGTTGCCGGCCATTCGCCGCCCATTGGTCACCACCGCGACAAGGAGATCTCGGTGGAGGTCTGCTGCTGCATGTCTGTGTATTCCCCAGCCTTCTCCTCTTCGAGAGAGCAGCCGTCAGCCGCGTCTACCATCCCACGCCCAAATCACCGGTGCGCTGCTACCTCCGCTAGGGCTCAAGTTGCTCGGAGGTTTTGTAAGCGGAGGAGCCATCGATTCCACCTGGATCCAGCCGCGAGAGGGGGCGATTTCGCCGCCATTCGCTTGTAGATCCATCGCACGCCGGCGAGGGGTGAAGCTGTGATTCCACCCACCTTGCCACCCGAACTTTCATCCTCTCCCTTCCCGCGAGCTCGTAGGTGCGTAGACCCACTGCTATCTCCCCTTTTGTCTGACAATTTCGCACCGTTTCACCGATGATGTCCGCTGGGTGGCACGACGACCGCCTGAGTTCCTCGCTCTCCCTTCACACGCACTTGTTGGTGTAGAATCTCCACGCCTCCCCCATGAGCAAGGACCAGTCGCCGGCCAGAGCGATGGTGTCCCTCCAGCTGTGAGTTCTCCGACGAGGTGTGCAGGTGAGGGATTCGGTGAAGGTTTCGGCGATGAAGGTAGCAATTCTCGATCCCTTTTCCCTTAATCACATTTAATGATAATTAAGCATGTTTAGTGTTAGTTAAGCATGATTACTGCTAATTAACTATATGTTGTAATTAAGTTAATTTAATCATATTTAATTAGTGCATGAAGGATTTGTTAGTAATTATTTAGTGATTAATTAAATAATATGGTTAATTAAAAGGGGTGGTTTGATGGGATTGGATCGAGCTGACCCAACTCGGGCTTGGGTCGAGCTCAAGTCGAATCACTTCAGATTGGACTCAATGAACTAAATCCAAACTCGAATCTGACTCAAATTGGCATTTGTTAAGATTGGACTGGATTGAACTGATCCAGCTTGGGCTTGGATCGAATCCAAGCCGACCCATTTCAAATTGGGGTCAAATAGGAGTTAATTCAATCAATTAGTAGGTCAACATGGTCAATCTAAGTTGACTACGGGTCAAAATTAGTGTTAAATTGAATAAGTTATTAGGTGGTAAACCCAGGTCAATGCTGACCAGTCAATGTTGACCGGTCAATGTGGTCAACGTTGACCGAGTCAATGTTGACCCAGAATTTGATTTGAATTTTATGAGTCCAAATTTGGACGGACTGGATTGGGCTTACAACTGGATTTGGGTTAGGTCATGATTAATTAAAATCTCCTCTATTGGTCAACATAGTCAATTTTAGTTGACTGGACCAGTTTTGACTGAATTTTGACTTGGACCGAATTGGGCTAATAAATTGTGTTTAATTGGATTAGGGAATAAATAAATTAAGGAAACCTAATTTAGATGATTAACTTAGTTAATTAAGATTAAATATATTTAATAATTTCTCATGAGTTTTTAATTGGGCCCTTGGGTGACTTGGGCCAGATCATGTGTTTGGGTTTAAAATGGGCATAGATTGATAAATTTATCTAAGCCTAATAAAATTAACCTAGAGTTGTAATTGAGTTTTAATTAACATAATTAAAATTGGGTTAATTAATATTTGAATGATTAGATAGAATTAGTTTTAATTACACGTAATTTACTTTAATTGATTATATTGATGAGCAATTGGGCCTAGCATGTGGACATGGGCTCATTAATTAAACATGGGCCCTAAAAATGAACATTGCTCGTAAATTTAAATGTAGTCTTATTAAGCGGTATTTAACTACGATAATTGTATGATTTAGAGCATACGATAAATTTCTACTTTTATTAATTTTAGGGAAAAATGAATTAAATTTTATTTTAAATAATTGTGTTGATTAGAACAATTGTTGATACGCGATCCGAGTAGTTCGTCGGGGTACTTATTATCTTACGTGGGTTGGTTCTGAAGAGTAAATCGCTGAATCAGGTGCGTTGGTTCATCGAAGTTTGGATTTATTCAAGCTAGGGAATTCCTACTGACGTTTTCTTAGGAAATTCGTGGATGCCTTAAACATGATAAAATGTAATGCTTGTTAATATTATACATGTATGCATGTTAGTATAAATTATTTTTCTAATATGAATAATGCGTCATGTTCACCATGCTAAGTATTTTGATATGCTGTAAAATCTTATCCTACATGTTGTATTATTTTAGTTTCTATATACCACACAGTCACCATACAGGCATGAATATGAATAATGGCATATATGAATAAAAATCATACATAGGAGGTAGCATCAACAATAGCACCAGACGCACTAGATTTAGTTTTAGGTGACATGAGATTCTAGAACCTCCCAATAGACATCATCAGAATTTAAATGGAAAGGGGTGTCTCCCACATACCCCAGTCGACCACCGCATATTATCGATGGTCACAATGGTGATGCTTCTCTTCGCACTACTCCCAAGACTACACGTAGCTTAGACACTGGGAGCTGGTGGAAAGATGGATCATACAAACTCTAATATCATACTAGACCGGGAATATGGAGTAGGTCCCTACCCAAAAATTTATACCCGCATGAGTGTCGATTAGGCGACCCCGTGATAGTCTTAAGATGGCTAGCGAGGATGAACCCTACCATGGACTTGGCACCGATGGATTCGGGGTTGCCACAGCCCATTGTGCGGATGTGTATTTATATCGGTCGACGTTGATTGCTATTGGACTGGAAAGGTGATTCCCTACGCGACGCCTTGGACAGTGGATCCGTAGACCACGCGGCTATCATCTATGACGTTCTGCAGACAGTCGGATGAGTAATCCGGATTCTAGGGTTATTTTTATCGGTTAGCCATGGCCGATTAGTTTTTGTTGATCGTGAACCTGTCTTCGGGCAGTGTGTAGTACTACACGAGTCGCCATTGCCCCTACAGAGTCTGGGGAGGATGTAAGGGCACGACAGTTTCGCTACGGGATGCATCGAGGGCGACTAGCGAGACAGTGGAGAGTGATCAAGGGTCACCCGTCCTCTCCGCCAACATCAGTGCAGCAGGCATAGGTAGAAACAGAGACAGAAAGGAAATGATGGGCTTACGGATGCCCTTGGCCAGGGTATTCACTAAGCATAGGTTGACAGCCCGAGTCTTGAGACTTAAAGTCGTATTACAACATAGGGGACATTTGCTGATGACGTTGACACTATTTATCACTTAGGTGACATCTAGTGATATGCATGTTTGTTGTCTACTCTGTTATACTGCTTTTATGATATGAATTACACATATCAACGGAAAAAATGATGATTAACAAACCAAAGGCATCTGTGTGTGCAGGTTGTTAGATGACTGATCGGGATATTTGATGAAGATGAGGTCTATCGATGGATTTAGTTTTATTTATTGATGTCATTACTATAGAATTGTAGTAGGTATATCGAGACTGTGTTAGTAGAGTTGCATAGATGATTTGATTATATATTTTGTTGTGTTGACAATGTGTTCGGATAATTTTTATTACCAAATGTCTTGTATGGGACTCATACGGCGGTTGCCACGTGTCGACCTACGGGTTGAGGTGTGACACTGCAAAGCAGGAGATGCACTTAGCGCAAAAGCTATAAACACTGCATATGGAGTTGCAAGTGCAAGGAGCTGGTACGAATAATGTACTTAATGATTATCAAAATATTGGTTTCTAATCGAAGAATTTGGATAACAACCCAAATGATCAACATATATTTTAGGATTTGATTAGAACCCAAATATTGATTTTTTTTTTAACTAACCCTTGATGTTATCAACTTAACAACCCCTAACGAAGCACATGGTTCTAAGTTGAAATTTAACTCACTAAATAAAAGTATACTTAAGTTTATCATAGATCAAATTCCTAACAAAAGTTCATTAGCTAGAATAACAAAGATATCTAAAGATGTATCGTCGGGCAATGGGTCATCGGTAAATACGCCCAGGTCATCAGTGGTCAGGTCCGGATCATCAGCTATATGTCTGGATCATCAGTGTTTATGTTAGGATCATTTTATGCATCGATGCTATCTAATGCAAAGAAGCATGCTAAGTACACAGTGATGGCCTCTAGAAGTGTTGGACCGATCTACTGGCAAGTCCTCTAGTCCGTGCCAAGGTAGAAGCTGTTGGGATGGCTGATGCGAACGAGCGGCCACGGCCGATAGGAGCAGATGACGTTGATTGTTGGAAACCTCTCATTTGGCTTCGCTGTGGGCAATTTGCCTGGATGTGTCCTTTCTGGCCGCACTAGTAGCAAGAAACTCCTCGACGGGGTCCAGTGTGGACCTTGTTGCAAAGAGAACATGGAACCAAGTACGAAGCATGATATATCTGCGTAGGCACAAATGATGGTGACGGTGGGTGAATCTAACTCAGTAGGTTGTGTGGGATCATCCTTTGGTCGACTAGACCACTAGATGGAGTTTCCCTAGCTGTCGAGGCGATCGATGGTACCGCAGTGACCTGGCGGTTACTTTGCTCACCTCGACCCTTCTGTGACCTTAGTCGCTTCCTTTTATGATCATCATTCTGCTTGCGGCTTGCTAGAATAGATCTCTCGGCCATAAGGGCCTTATCCACGACTATCTAGAACTCGACTGTGTCTAATAATTTCACGCTCAATCGAATAGGGTCATCTAGTCCTTCGACAAATAGAAAGCGGCGATAGTCCTCTGATGGGATTATCTCTGGTACGAAGGATGCTAACCTGTTAAATTCCACTGCATATTCGGATACGGATCTACCTCTCTGTTCACTCTTTAAAAACACCCGTCTCTTTTGATTTTTCTGCATCGTGGTATCGTATCGCAGGTGAAACTTGTCCTGCAAGCTAGCCCAAGTCAGCCCGATAGTGTAACGGGCCTAAAGCTCCTCTCACCATAACTCAGCATCTCCTTCCAACAAGTGGAGTGCTATGCTAAGTTTGTCCTTATGCGCTAGCTCTAACTCTGTAGTGACTCGGCGCACTTTGTTTATCCAAGCTCGGGCTTTCTGTGGGTCTGAAGATCCAGAGAAAGATGCACAATCCAACTGTTTAGCATCATGCAGCCACAAGATCTACTAATGCGAGTGCCTTCAGAGGAGTCTAGCATTATGGTGATACCTCCCTTCCGTGCGGTCGGATAAACTGGTTGGGCACAGGTCACCGGTCGGATTGCTGAGGAGATAACTATATCTTCCAAGCCCTTGACTGGTGTTGTCTCAGATGTGTTATTGAATATAGCAAGTGTATCAGCTGAAGTAGTAGCTATAAGAATGACTAGCGGCACCGGTGATACAAGGTGGGCTTCAGGTGCAACAACAATCTTCGACTCTCTTGTCTGATGCAGCGTGGTTGGATTAAGAATACTAACCATTGCCGCTGCTATCATGTTCAAATGTTCTTGTGATATCATAAACAAGTCTTGGGCAACTAACCGTACCACTTACAAACCTTCTTAACATCCTATCTATATCGGGACTGACTTTTCTTAACTTCTATGACTTTTAGCGTAATTTCTAATATCTCTTAAATCCTTAGGCTTTTAAACCTACGCTCTATTACCACTTTAATTGTCATGCCCCGACCCGCAGGTTGGGCACGTGACAACTGCCATAGGGGTTTGGAAACCCATACAAGGCATATGATATACTCAACATTACATCCGAAGTCATTAAAATATAACAAAGGTCCTAATACAGTTTACATTTACAGTCCTTTAGTACAGTCCCGATATAGACATAATACAATACTACGTCTGATAATCAATAACTCTAAATACGAATGATGAACTTCTCCGACGTCCTACTTGTCGTCAATGATCTCGACTCTTATCCCAAGACCTGCACACACATTGAATACGGTGTGCTCAGTCTTGCGGCCTAGTGCGAAATTACGGCTCGAAATCATAGTAAGGAAATCAATACTAGGGGAAGATTCTAGAATGCCTTTGTTTAATTAATTATCACATTATAGGTTGGTAGAATAAATGATATTATCAATAGTTTATGTAAAGTATGAGAGTATACCTAATCGTATGTCACTAGGTGTTATCTATGTTGTCAAACATGTTTGTCTCACTAACAAATGTCATCTAGATTTACTTTATGCTTGTATCAAATATCTCGGGCCGCCAGCCTATGCTTAGAGGAATTCCCCTGTCGAGGACTTCCCATAAGCTCATCAGTGCGGTGTCATTCTATATCTCTACCTAGGCCCGCTGCACTGATGTTGGCGGAGAGGACGGGTGACTGCTTATCTCTCTCTACTGTTTCGCTAGTCGCACCATACACCCCGTCCCAGCGAAACATCGCGCCCCTACTTCCTCTCTGGTCTCCTTAAGGGCAACGACACTCTGTGTAATACTACACACTGCCCGCCGGCAAGGTCACCTCAACTTAATATATCATCGGTCACGGCTAACTGAAATTATAATAACCCTAGGATCCGGACTACTCATCCGATCGTCTACAGAATTTCTAGGATGATAGCCGTGTGGTCTATAGATCCACTGTCCAAGGCTTAAGGGAGTCACCGTCACAACTCAAAAGTAGTCGATGTTAACCGAGTTGACCGTCAATCCGCACAATGGGTTTGAGGTACCTCGACCATATTTTTGCTGAATCATTGGAAGGTTCATTCCTGCTAACCATATAAGGACTATCACGGTGACATCCAACTGACAACGTGCGGGTAATAGTATCCATGTATGGACCCACTCCGCTTTTTGATCTATCCTGACCCTAGAGTTAGTCTAGTCCATTTCCCAACCAGCTCCCAATATCTAAGCTACTTGTAGCCTCGGGAGTGGTGTCGGTGAGTAGACATCATTATTCAAACATTAACAGTTCGTCATTTCATCTAGGGTGCGTTGTTGACACCCTTTAATTGTAATTTAGTGATGTCTCTAGGAGGTGCTAGTATCATGTGTTTCATATGTCTCTATACTAGAGTGTTATGAATTATTCTTGATACTATCTCCTATGTAATGATTTAAATTTTTAATATTTAGTTCCATAGTTCTCCACGGTAATATAACATTCAATGGTTATGAGAAAATAAATAACATGTAGGATAACTAATAAAGCATGCCAAGTAAAGCTAGGTATCATAGCATATGACATATCAATCATGGTTAATAGAGTATTTAATCTAGCATGTATATTGCATGGCATTTAGCAAGTATAAATTTTAATTAGTTTCAAGGAATCCAATTGAAGCTCAGAGGTATCAACCGTAAAGTACCTCACGTGCCAAAATAATATTCCTAAATAATAAGATTTATTTAGAACAAAATTTAATATCATTTCTACAAATTATTCGTATATAATTTATTTAATTGAGGACCTAAGTTATCTAATTAATTTGACTCTATCTAAATTGATTATCTAACTCAATCCATGAGATCACTCAATTCAATCTCCTACCCATGTCCAAACATAAAAGCCCAATTTAACTCAAAAGCCTAGCTCTTAAACCCTTAATCCTCATTCATCAACTCTACTTTATTAAATTAGTCCAAGTCAACATCAAATCAAAATCGATTATTCCAAATTTTAATTTAACATCAAAACATGATCATTAGTCATATGGAATTCACAATAACTTTCCTAGTGCACACCCTTATTCAATTCTCTACTTTGTCACATTACATGCACCATATAAAGAGAAGAAGATAGAGTATCTCATAGGAAAAGGAGAAGGAGGTGGGGGAGATAGCATGATCAATTTGCAACAAATCCATATTGATATTGAGGTGTAGAATTCTCATGAGATGAATCGCTGATTGGTGGACTCAATCGCCGTCTAATTCACAACGAGATGGAGGATGACAAATAGAGGTCGAGCACGATGAGTCTTCGTCGGATGGCACGTGCGCAGGGACCCGGAATCACCTCAGCAGGATCGGATCCCTGCACTCGTGGAGCTTGGTGTCGACTCAATTAGGGCTTCCAAAGCCCCCACCAACTCAGTTAATTTACGATGGATGTCAATTTCCAACTTTGCCCACCTTAGTTCTACTTATTCACGAATCCACCACTGTTCCCATTATAACCCTAGTACTTCTTGTTATTTACATAATAATTTTTTTCCCTATTTATCCCTCTTTCTTGCAAGTATTTATAATGCCACTTTTTCACAATACCCCTTGCCCTTATGAAAAACTTCCTTACACATAAAATTGGATTTTACAAGTGCTCTTGTGATGATGACAATTCTTATTTTTTTGTGTCCTATTGCCCCTGTTCTGCTCCACCATCATATTCGTCTCCCGATAATTTTGCGCTTCTCCAGCCTCCTCGAACTGAGGGTCGTCGTCCGTGGTGCTATTGAAGACCACATTCTTGCATCCTAAAATCTCCGTCAATGTGTCGTTCTCGGTGAAATGACGAAGAGCTGACGACGAAAGGGAGATCTCATTTTCGTTATTGCTCATCTCACTTAGCGTTGTTGCATGCAATAGAAGCCAAGACTATGTGAGTAATCGACGACAATGCATTAGCGTTTGAGCTAGAGGATTAAATAGTAAGAATAAATTATTAGAAGGTCGCTAATTAATAAAGTAGTTACTGAAGATCAAGTAACACTAGGAACTTAACACCCATATTTGAGCAAGGTTCCTTTTTTACGGTCGAAGATTTTAAAAAATAAAAATAAATGAAGGATATGGACATCGAGACATGAGTAGTTTCTATAGCAATAAATTAGGTTTGTTGTTAGATTTAAAATTCTATTAGTGGCTTTTGATTTTATTTATTTATTTTTTGGAAAGAGGAGAGGGTGAGAAAAAAAGGAAATATCATCCATACTTTTATCAAAAATCAAAGGTCGTGGATGGTTGTAGATTATGGATTCCACTTGTAGTATGCTCAAGAGCTTCAAAAAACTAGTACGATAAGTTTTTGTATGAATTATTAATTATATTATAGTATTTTTATAATATATTTAATATTAAAAGAATAATTTCTACTAAAGGCAATTGAAAATGAGGCGTAAAATATTCAAAAATAATATATAGAAAGTACAATGAACTTTATTCATGTTGGAAATAAAAGATTTTAGAATATCTTAATATTTAATGAATAATTATACTTATTTATACAAAAAATACTTTACTTAATCAACAATACTAAAGTTCTAAAAAAGATAAGTTAATAAATAATTCTAATAATTTATACGTTAATATAACATTACATGTCTAACGACATCCTATTTATTTCAATATATACTCTTGTCAATCTCCCTAACATACTCGATATGTGCATCGTGGTAAAAAAATATGGATACGTGTTTGTCTTGACAAATCTATAACAATGAGACACGCAAAAATAGGTATGGTCTCGGGGAATGGAGTCTCCAAATATTCGGTATCCATTGTTAAAATGTGTCGAACACTTAATGACTTCACTCGAGCATCAAATACTATAGCCACGACAACTGTCCACCTTGCAGCGTGAAAATTACCAATATAAACTCAATTCAGTAAGATAGAGATGTAGAATTAAATGATTTATTGAGATAGAAAGCCAAACAGTAAGTGTTTTTAGATAGAAATTCTGAACTTTTTTAACTTTTCAAATATTTTCTTAACTTTATTCGAATCCTTGACTCACATGATTTATTAGAAAATCTAATAATTATAGCTAATTAAGCAGTTAAGCTTATTAATTATGTTAAAAATATTAAATATATGCTTACAAGCACTTAATTCTTTTCCGAATAAGTTGAAAGTATTATTTTTCTTCAATTTTTACGTACTAAAGACCACATATTGCGTTGTCTAATACTGGTTACATTTGTCACCATGGAAAGGTTATCAATATATTGAAACTTAAAGAATTATTAGCTATGAGTTAATTAAGTTTCATAGAGAAGAAGCTGCTTCTACTTATTGATATTAATTTTTCTTACAGTCGGGATAGCGTGTCGAGCACTCGCCGTTGACGAGATGAAGTTTGAGTGTGCCATCTTTTCTTTGTTCGTGGGCCTCAACGGTTACCGGTGCCTTAACAGGATATACCAGAAGCCGCCCGTCCTCCCTATGGCTTGCCAACTGAAGCCTGGATTCACTAGAGAGAATACTAAGCCGTGGAGGGTAGTCATGCAATGCTCCAGTGCTCTTGTGATGATGACGATCCTTATTTTTTTGTGTCTTATTGCCCCTGTTCTACTCCACCGTCGTATTCGTCTGTCGATAATTTTGCGATTCTCCAGCCTCCTCGGACTGAGGGTCGTCGTCCGTGGTGCTAATGAAGACCCCATTCTCGCATCCTAAAATCTTCGTCAACGTGTCGTTCTCGGTAAAACGACGGAGAGCTGACGACGAAAAGGAGATCTCATTTTCGTTATTGCTCATCTCACTTAGCGTTGAAGGTAATAGAATCCAAGACTATGTGAGTAATCGACGACAATGCATTAGCGTTCCAGTTAGTGGATTAAATAGTAAGAGTAAATTATGAGAAGGTCGCTAATTAACAAAGTAGTTACTGATGATCAAGTAATACTAGGAACTGAACACCCTTATTTGAGCAAGGTTCTTTTTTTAGGGTCGAGATTTTAAAAAATAAAAATAAATGAAGGATATGGATATTTAGACATGAGTAGTTTCTATAGCAATAAATTAGGTTTGTTGTTAGATTTAAAATTCGATTAGTGGCTTTTGATTTTATTTATTTAATTTTGGAAAGAGGAGAGAGTGAGAAAAAAAGGAAATGTCATCCATACTTTTATCTAAAATCAAAGGTTGTGGATTGTTGTAGATTATAGATTCCACTCGTAGTATGCTCATGAGCTTCGAAAAACTAGTACGATAAGTTTTTGTATTATTTATTAATCATATTATAGTATTTTTAAAATATATTTGATATTAAAATAATAATTTCTACTAAAGGCAATTGATAATGAGGTGTAAAATATTCAAAAATAATATATAGAAAATACAATAAACTTCATTCATGTTAGAAAAAAAAGATTTTAGAATATCTTAATATTCAATGAATAATTATACTTATTTATACAAAAAATACTTTACTTAATAAACAATACAAAAGTTCTAAAAAATATAAGTTAATAAATAATTCTAATAATTTATCCGTTAATATAACATTATATGTCTAACGACATCCTATTTGTTTCGATATATACTCTTGTCAATCTCCCTGAAGTACTCCAATATTAACAAGACAAATAGAAACAAGTGAAGAGCAATAACTCGATATGTGCATCATGGTAAAAAGATATGCATACGTGTATATCTTAACAAATCTATAACAATGAGACACGGAAAAATAGGTATGGTCTCGGGGAATGGAGGCCCCAAATATTCGGTATCCATTGTTAAAATGTGTCAAATACTTAATGACATCACTTGAGCATCAAATACTATAGCCATGATAACTGTCCACATTGCAGCGTGACAAATACCAACATAAACTCAATTCAGTAAGATAAAAATGTAGAATGAAACGATTTATTAAGATGGAAAACCAAACGGTAAGCGTTTTTAGATAGAAATTTTGAACTTTTTTAACTTTTCAAATATTTTCTTAACTTTATTCAAATTCTGGACTCACATGATTTATTAGAAAATCTAATAATTATAGCTAATTAAGTAGTCAGGCTTATTAATTATGTTAAAAATATTAAATATATGCTTAGAAGCACTTAATTCTTTTCCGAATAAGTTGAAAGTAGTGTTTTTCTTCAATTTTTACGTACTAAAGACCACATATTGCGTTGTCTAATACAGGTTACATTTGTCACCATGGAATGGTTATCGATATATTGAAACTTAAAGAATTAATAGCTATGAGTTAATTAAGTTTCACAGAGAAGAAGCTGCTTCTACTTATTGATATTAATTTTTCTTGCAGTCGGGAGTGCGTGTCGAGCACTCGCCGTTGATGAGACGAAGTTTGAGTGTGCCATCTTTTCTTTGTTGATGGGCCTCAACGGTTACCGGTGCCTTAACAGGATATACTAGAAGCCGCCCGTCCTCCCTATGGCTTGCCAACTGAAGCCTGGATTCACCAGATAGAATACTAAGCCATGGAGGGTAGTCATGCAATGCTCCAGTCCTCTTGTGATGATGACGATCCTTATTTTTTTCTATCCTATTACCCCTGTTCTGCTCCACCGTCGTATTCGTCTCCCGATAATTTTGCACTTCTCCAGCCTCCTCCGACTGAGGGTCGTCGTCCGTGGTGCTATTGAAGACCCCATTCTCGCATCCTAAAATCTCCGTCAATGTGTCGTTCTCGGTGAAACGACGTTGAGCAGAGGACGAAAGGGAGATCTAATTTTCGTTATTGCTCATCTCACTTAGCGTTGTTGCAGGCAATAGATTCCAAGACTATGTGAGTAATCGACGACAATGCATTAGCGTTCGAGCTAGATGATTAAATAGTAAGAGTAAATTATGAGAAGGTCGCTAATTAATAAAGTAGTTACTGAAGATCAAGTAACACTAGGAACTGAACACCCTTATTTGAGAAAGGTTCTTTTTTTAGGGTCGAGATTTTAAAAAATAAAAATAAATGAAGGATATGGACATTTAGACATGAGTAGTTTCTATAGCTATAAATTAGGTTTGTTGTTAGATTTAAAATTCTATTAGTGGCTTTTAATTTTATTTATTTATTTTTGGAAAGAGGAGAGAGTGAGAAAAAAAGGAAATGTCATCCATACTTTTATCTAAAATCAAAGGTCGTGGATGGTTATAGATTATAGATTTCACTTGTATTATGCTCATGAGCTTCGAAAAACTAATACGATAAGTTTTTGTATGATTTATTAATCATATTATAGTATTTTTAAAATATATTTGATATTAAAAGAATAATTTCTACTAAAGGCAATTGATAATGAGGTGTAAAATATTCAAAAATAATATATAGAAAATACAATGAACTTCATTCATGTTGGAAATAAAAGATTTTAGAATAACTTAATATTCAATGAATAATTATACTTATTTATACAAAAAACACTTTACTTAATCAACAATACTAAAGTTCTAAAAAAGATAAGTTAAAAAATAATTCTAATAATTTATACGTTAATATAACATTACATGTCTAATGACATCCTATTTATTTATATATATACTCTAGTCAATCTCCCTGAAGTACTCCAATATTAACAAGACAAATAGAAACTAGTGAAGAGCAATAACTCGATATGTGCATCATGGTAAAAAGATATGCATACGTGTATATCTTAACAAATCTATAACAATGAGACACGGAAAAATAGGTATGGTCTCGGGGAATAGAGGCCCCAAATATTCGGTATCCATTGTTAAAATGTGTCAAATACTTAATGACTTCACTTGAGCATCAAATACTATAGCCACGACAACTGTCCACATTGCAGCGCGACAAATACCAACATAAACTCAATTCAGTAAGATAAAAATGTAGAATGAAACGATTTATTAAGATGGAAAGCCAAACGGTAAGCGTTTTTAGATAGAAATTCTGAACTTTTTTAACTTTTCAAATATTTTCTTAACTTTATTCGAATTCTGGACTCACTTGATTTATTAGAAAATCTAATAATTATAGCTAATTAAGTAGTCAGGCTTATTAATTATGTTAAAAATATTAAATATATGCTTAGAAGCACTTAATTCTTTTCCGAATAAGTTGAAAGTAGTGTTTTTCTTCAATTTTTACGTACTAAAGACCACATATTGCGTTGTCTAATACTGGTTACATTTGTCACCATGGAATGGTTATCGATATATTGAAACTTAAAGAATTAATAGCTATGAGTTAATTAAGTTTCACAGAGAAGAAGCTGCTTCTACTTATTGATATTAATTTTTCTTTGCAGTCGGGAGTGCGTGTCGAGCACTCGCCGTTGATGAGACGAAGTTTGAGTGTGCCATCTTTTCTTTGTTGATGGGACTCAACGGTTACCGGTGCCTTAACAGGATATACTAGAAGCCGCCCGTCCTCCCTATGGCTTGCCAACTGAAGCCTGGATTCACCAGCTAGAATACTAAGCCATGGAGGGTAGTCATGCAATGCTACAGTCCTCTTGTGATGATGACGATCCTTATTTTTTTATATCCTATTACCCCTGTTCTGCTCCACCGTCGTATTCGTCTCCCGATAATTTTGCACTTCTCCAGCCTCCTCCGACTGAGGGTCGTCGTCCGTGGTGCTATTGAAGACCCCATTCTCGCATCCTAAAATCTCCGTCAATGTGTCGTTCTCGGTGAAACGACGTTGAGCAGAGGACGAAAGGGAGATCTAATTTTCGTTATTGCTCATCTCACTTAGCGTTGTTGCAGGCAATAGATTCCAAGACTATGTGAGTAATCGACGACAATGCATTAGCGTTCGAGCTAGATGATTAAATAGTAAGAGTAAATTATGAGAAGGTCGCTAATTAATAAAGTAGTTACTGAAGATCAAGTAACACTAGGAACTGAACACCCTTATTTGAGAAAGGTTCTTTTTTTAGGGTCGAGATTTTAAAAAATAAAAATAAATGAAGGATATGGACATTTAGACATGAGTAGTTTCTATAGCTATAAATTAGGTTTGTTGTTAGATTTAAAATTCTATTAGTGGCTTTTAATTTTATTTATTTATTTTTGGAAAGAGGAGAGAGTGAGAAAAAAAGGAAATGTCATCCATACTTTTATCTAAAATCAAAGGTCGTGGATGGTTATAGATTATAGATTTCACTTGTAGTATGCTCATGAGCTTCGAAAAACTAATACGATAAGTTTTTTTATGATTTATTAATCATATTATAGTATTTTTAAAATATATTTGATATTAAAAGAATAATTTCTACTAAAGGCAATTGATAATGAGGTGTAAAATATTCAAAAATAATATATAGAAAATACAATGAACTTCATTCATGTTGGAAATAAAAGATTTTAGAATATCTTAATATTCAATGAATAATTATACTTATTTATAGAAAAAACACTTTACTTAATCAACAATACTAAAGTTCTAAAAAAGATAAGTTAAAAAATAATTCTAATAATTTATACGTTAATATAACATTACATGTCTAATGACATCCTATTTATTTATATATATACTCTAGTCAATCTCCCTGAAGTACTCCAATATTAACAAGACAAATAGAAACTAGTGAAGAGCAATAACTCGATATGTGCATCATGGTAAAAAGATATGCATACGTGTATATCTTAACAAATCTATAACAATGAGACACGGAAAAATAGGTATGGTCTCGGGGAATAAAGGCCCCAAATATTCGGTATCCATTGTTAAAATGTGTCAAATACTTAATGACTTCACTTGAGCATCAAATACTATAGCCACGACAACTGTCCACATTGCAGCGCGACAAATACCAACATAAACTCAATTCAGTAAGATAAAAATGTAGAATGAAACGATTTATTAAGATGGAAAGCCAAACGGTAAGCGTTTTTAGATAGAAATTCTGAACTTTTTTAACTTTTCAAATATTTTCTTAACTTTATTCGAATTCTGGACTCACTTGATTTATTAGAAAATCTAATAATTATAGCTAATTAAGTAGTCAGGCTTATTAATTATGTTAAAAATATTAAATATATGCTTAGAAGCACTTAATTCTTTTCCGAATAAGTTGAAAGTAGTGTTTTTCTTCAATTTTTACGTACTAAAGACCACATATTGCGTTGTCTAATACTGGTTACATTTGTCACCATGGAATGGTTATCGATATATTGAAACTTAAAGAATTAATAGCTATGAGTTAATTAAGTTTCACAGAGAAGAAGCTGCTTCTACTTATTGATATTAATTTTTCTTTGCAGTCGGGAGTGCGTGTCGAGCACTCGCCGTTGATGAGACGAAGTTTGAGTGTGCCATCTTTTCTTTGTTGATGGGACTCAACGGTTACCGGTGCCTTAACAGGATATACTAGAAGCCGCCAGTCCTCCCTATGGCTTGCCAACTGAAGCCTGGATTCACCAGATAGAATACTAAGCCATGGAGGGTAGTCATGCAATGCTACAGTCCTCTTGTGATGATGACGATCCTTATTTTTTTATATCCTATTACCCCTGTTCTGCTCCACCGTCATATTCGTCTCCCGATAATTTTGCACTTCTCCAGCCTCCTCCGATTGAGGGTCGTCGTCCGTGGTGCTATTGAAGACCCCATTCTCGCATCCTAAAATCTCCGTCAATGTGTCGTTCTCGGTGAAACGACGGAGAGCTGAGGACGAAAAGGAGATCTAATTTTCGTTATTGCTCATCTCACTTAGCGTTGTTGCAGGCAATAGAATCCAAGACTATGTGAGTAATCGACGACAATGCATTAGCGTTCGAGCTAGATGATTAAATAGTAAGAGTAAATTATGAGAAGGTTGCTAATTAATAAAGTAGTTACTGAAGATCAAGTAACACTAGGAACTGAACACCCTTATTTGAGCAAGGTTCTTTTTTTAGGGTCGAGATTTTAAAAATAAAAAATAAATGAAGGATATGGACATTTAGACATGAGTAGTTTCTATAGTAATAAATTAGGTTTGTTGTTAGATTTAAAATTCTATTAGTGGCTTTTAATTTTATTTATTTATTTTTGGAAAGAGGAGAGAGTGAGAAAAAAAGGAAATGTCATCCATACTTTTATCTAAAATCAAAGGTCGTGGATGGTTATAGATTATAGATTTCACTTGTAGTATGCTCATGAGCTTCGAAAAACTAATACGATAAGTTTTTTTATGATTTATTAATCATATTATAGTATTTTTAAAATATATTTGATATTAAAAGAATAATTTCTACTAAAGGCAATTGATAATGAGGTGTAAAATATTCAAAAATAATATATAGAAAATACAATGAACTTCATTCATGTTGGAAATAAAAGATTTTAGAATATCTTAATATTCAATGAATAATTATACTTATTTATAGAAAAAATACTTTACTTAATCAACAATACTAAAGTTCTAAAAAAGATAAGTTAAAAAATAATTCTAATAATTTATACGTTAATATAACATTATATGTCTAACGACATCCTATTTGTTTCGATATATACTCTTGTCAATCTCCCTGAAGTACTCCAATATTAACAAGACAAATAGAAACTAGTGAAGAGCAATAACTCGATATGTGCATCATGGTAAAAAGATATGCATACGTGTATATCTTAACAAATCTATAACAATGAGACACGGAAAAATAGGTATGGTCTCGGGGAATGGAGGCCCCAAATATTCGGTATCCATTGTTAAAATGTGTCAAATACTTAATGACATCACTTGAGCATCAAGTACTATAGCCACGACAACTGTCCACATTGCAGCGTGACAAATACCAACATAAACTCAATTCAGTAAGATAAAAATGTAGAATGAAACGATTTATTAAGATGGAAAGCCAAACGGTAAGCGTTTTTAGATAGAAATTCTGAACTTTTTTAACTTTTCAAATATTTTCTTAACTTTATTCGAATTCTGGACTCACATGATTTATTAGAAAATCTAATAATTATAGCTAATTAAGTAGTCAGGCTTATTAATTATGTTAAAAATATTAAATATATGCTTAGAAGCACTTAATTCTTTTCCGAATAAGTTGAAAGTAGTGTTTTTCTTCAATTTTTACGTACTAAAGACCACATATTGCGTTGTCTAATACAGGTTACATTTGTCACCATGGAATGGTTATCGATATATTGAAACTTAAAGAATTAATAGCTATGAGTTAATTAAGTTTCACAGAGAAGAAGCTGCTTCTACTTATTGATATTAATTTTTCTTGCAGTCGGGAGTGCGTGTCGAGCACTCGCCGTTGATGAGACGAAGTTTGAGTGTGCCATCTTTTCTTTGTTGATGGGCCTCAACGGTTACCGGTGCCTTAACAGGATATACTAGAAGCCGTCCGTCCTCCCTATGGCTTGCCAACTGAAGCCTGGATTCACCAGATAGAATACTAAGCCATGGAGGGTAGTCATGCAATGCTCCAGTCCTCTTGTGATGATGACGATCCTTATTTTTTTATATCCTATTACCCCTGTTCTGCTCCACTGTCATATTCGTCTCCCGATAATTTTGCACTTCTCCAGCCTCCTCCGACTGAGGGTCGTCGTCCGTGGTGCTATTGAAGACCCCATTCTCGCATCCTAAAATCTCCGTCAATGTGTCGTTCTCGGTGAAACGACGGAGAGCTGAGGACGAAAGGGAGATCTAATTTTCGTTATTGCTCATCTCACTTAGCGTTGTTGCAGGCAATAGATTCCAAGACTATGTGAGTAATCGACGACAATGCATTAGCGTTCGAGCTAGATGATTAAATAGTAAGAGTAAATTATGAGAAGGTCGCTAATTAATAAAGTAGTTACTGAAGATCAAGTAACACTAGGAACTGAACACCCTTATTTGAGCAAGGTTCTTTTTTTAGGGTCGAGATTTTAAAAAATAAAAATAAATGAAGGATATGGACATTTAGACATGAGTAGTTTCTATAGCTATAAATTAGGTTTGTTGTTAGATTTAAAATTCTATTAGTGGCTTTTAATTTTATTTATTTATTTTTGGAAAGAGGAGAGAGTGAGAAAAAAAGGAAATGTCATCCATACTTTTATCTAAAATCAAAGGTCGTGGATGGTTATAGATTATAGATTTCACTTGTATTATGCTCATGAGCTTCGAAAAACTAATACGATAAGTTTTTGTATGATTTATTAATCATATTATAGTATTTTTAAAATATATTTGATATTAAAAGAATAATTTCTACTAAAGGCAATTGATAATGAGGTGTAAAATATTCAAAAATAATATATAGAAAATACAATGAACTTCATTCATGTTGGAAATAAAAGATTTTAGAATAACTTAATATTCAATGAATAATTATACTTATTTATACAAAAAACACTTTACTTAATCAACAATACTAAAGTTCTAAAAAAGATAAGTTAAAAAATAATTCTAATAATTTATACGTTAATATAACATTACATGTCTAATGACATCCTATTTATTTATATATATACTCTAGTCAATCTCCCTGAAGTACTCCAATATTAACAAGACAAATAGAAACTAGTGAAGAGCAATAACTCGATATGTGCATCATGGTAAAAAGATATGCATACGTGTATATCTTAACAAATCTATAACAATGAGACACGGAAAAATAGGTATGGTCTCGGGGAATGGAGGCCCCAAATATTCGGTATCCATTGTTAAAATGTGTCAAATACTTAATGACTTCACTTGAGCATCAAATACTATAGCCACGACAACTGTCCACATTGCAGCGCGACAAATACCAACATAAACTCAATTCAGTAAGATAAAAATGTAGAATGAAACGATTTATTAAGATGGAAAGCCAAACGGTAAGCGTTTTTAGATAGAAATTCTGAACTTTTTTAACTTTTCAAATATTTTCTTAACTTTATTCGAATTCTGGACTCACTTGATTTATTAGAAAATCTAATAATTATAGCTAATTAAGTAGTCAGGCTTATTAATTATGTTAAAAATATTAAATATATGCTTAGAAGCACTTAATTCTTTTCCGAATAAGTTGAAAGTAGTGTTTTTCTTCAATTTTTACGTACTAAAGACCACATATTGCGTTGTCTAATACTGGTTACATTTGTCACCATGGAATGGTTATCGATATATTGAAACTTAAAGAATTAATAGCAATGAGTTAATTAAGTTTCACAGAGAAGAAGCTGCTTCTACTTATTGATATTAATTTTTCTTTGCAGTCGGGAGTGCGTGTCGAGCACTCGCCGTTGATGAGATGAAGTTTGAGTGTGCCATCTTTTCTTTGTTGATGGGACTCAACGGTTACCGGTGCCTTAACAGGATATACTAGAAGCCGCCCGTCCTCCCTATGGCTTGCCAACTGAAGCCTAGATTCACCAGATAGAATACTAAGCCATGGAGGGTAGTCATGCAATGCTCCAGTCCTCTTGTGATGATGACGATCCTTATTTTTTTATATCCTATTACCCCTGTTCTGCTCCACCGTCATATTCGTCTCCCGATAATTTTGCACTTCTCCAGCCTCCTCCGATTGAGGGTCGTCGTCCGTGGTGCTATTGAAGACCCCATTCTCGCATCCTAAAATCTCCGTCAATGTGTCGTTCTCGGTGAAACGACGGAGAGCTGAGGACGAAAAGGAGATCTAATTTTCGTTATTGCTCATCTCACTTAGCGTTGTTGCAGGCAATAGAATCCAAGACTATGTGAGTAATCGACGACAATGCATTAGCGTTCGAGCTAGATGATTAAATAGTAAGAGTAAATTATGAGAAGGTCGCTAATTAATAAAGTAGTTACTGAAGATCAAGTAACACTAGGAACTGAACACCCTTATTTGAGCAAGGTTCTTTTTTTAGGGTCGAGATTTTAAAAAAAAAAAAAAAATGAAGGATATGGACATTTAGACATGAGTAGTTTCTATAGTAATAAATTAGGTTTGTTGTTAGATTTAAAATTCTATTAGTGGCTTTTAATTTTATTTATTTATTTTTGGAAAGAGGAGAGAGTGAGAAAAAAAGGAAATGTCATCCATACTTTTATCTAAAATCAAAGGTCGTGGATGGTTATAGATTATAGATTTCACTTGTAGTATGCTCATGAGCTTCGAAAAACTAATACGATAAGTTTTTTTATGATTTATTAATCATATTATAGTATTTTTAAAATATATTTGATATTAAAAGAATAATTTCTACTAAAGGCAATTGATAATGAGGTGTAAAATATTCAAAAATAATATATAGAAAATACAATGAACTTCATTCATGTTGGAAATAAAAGATTTTAGAATATCTTAATATTCAATGAATAATTATACTTATTTATAGAAAAAACACTTTACTTAATCAACAATACTAAAGTTCTAAAAAAGATAAGTTAAAAAATAATTCTAATAATTTATACGTTAATATAACATTACATGTCTAATGACATCCTATTTATTTATATATATACTCTAGTCAATCTCCCTGAAGTACTCCAATATTAACAAGACAAATAGAAACTAGTGAAGAGCAATAACTCGATATGTGCATCATGGTAAAAAGATATGCATACGTGTATATCTTAACAAATCTATAACAATGAGACACGGAAAAATAGGTATGGTCTCGGGGAATGGAGGCCCCAAATATTCGGTATCTATTGTTAAAATGTGTCAAATACTTAATGACTTCACTTGAGCATCAAGTACTATAGCCACGACAACTGTCCACATTGCAGCGTGACAAATACCAACATAAACTCAATTCAGTAAGATAAAAATGTAGAATGAAACGATTTATTAAGATGGAAAGCCAAACGGTAAGCGTTTTTAGATAGAAATTCTGAACTTTTTTAACTTTTCAAATATTTTCTTAACTTTATTCGAATTCTGGACTCACTTGATTTATTAGAAAATCTAATAATTATAGCTAATTAAGTAGTCAGGCTTATTAATTATGTTAAAAATATTAAATATATGCTTAGAAGCACTTAATTCTTTTCCGAATAAGTTGAAAGTAGTGTTTTTCTTCAATTTTTACGTACTAAAGACCACATATTGCGTTGTCTAATACTGGTTACATTTGTCACCATGGAATGGTTATCGATATATTGAAACTTAAAGAATTAATAGCAATGAGTTAATTAAGTTTCACAGAGAAGAAGCTGCTTCTACTTATTGATATTAATTTTTCTTTGCAGTCGGGAGTGCGTGTCGAGCACTCGCCGTTGATGAGACGAAGTTTGAGTGTGCCATCTTTTCTTTGTTGATGGGACTCAACGGTTACCGGTGCCTTAACAGGATATACTAGAAGCCGCCCGTCCTCCCTATGGCTTGCCAACTGAAGCCTGGATTCACCAGATAGAATACTAAGCCATGGAGGGTAGTCATGCAATGCTCCAGTCCTCTTGTGATGATGACGATCCTTATTTTTTTATATCCTATTACCCCTGTTCTGCTCCACCGTCATATTCGTCTCCCGATAATTTTGCACTTCTCCAGCCTCCTCCGATTGAGGGTCGTCGTCCGTGGTGCTATTGAAGACCCCATTCTCGCATCCTAAAATCTCCGTCAATGTGTCGTTCTCGGTGAAACGACGGAGAGCTGAGGACGAAACGGAGATCTAATTTTCGTTATTGCTCATCTCACTTAGCGTTGTTGCAGGCAATAGAATCCAAGACTATGTGAGTAATCGACGACAATGCATTAGCGTTCGAGCTAGATGATTAAATAGTAAGAGTAAATTATGAGAAGGTCGCTAATTAATAAAGTAGTTACTGAAGATCAAGTAACACTAGGAACTGAACACCCTTATTTGAGCAAGGTTCTTTTTTTAGGGTCGAGATTTAAAAAAAAAAAAAAAAATGAAGGATATGGACATTTAGACATGAGTAGTTTCTATAGTAATAAATTAGGTTTGTTGTTAGATTTAAAATTCTATTAGTGGCTTTTAATTTTATTTATTTATTTTTGGAAAGAGGAGAGAGTGAGAAAAAAAGGAAATGTCATCCATACTTTTATCTAAAATCAAAGGTCGTGGATGGTTATAGATTATAGATTTCACTTGTAGTATGCTCATGAGCTTCGAAAAACTAATACGATAAGTTTTTTTATGATTTATTAATCATATTATAGTATTTTTAAAATATATTTGATATTAAAAGAATAATTTCTACTAAAGGCAATTGATAATGAGGTGTAAAATATTCAAAAATAATATATAGAAAATACAATGAACTTCATTCATGTTGGAAATAAAAGATTTTAGAATATCTTAATATTCAATGAATAATTATACTTATTTATAGAAAAAACACTTTACTTAATCAACAATACTAAAGTTCTAAAAAAGATAAGTTAAAAAATAATTCTAATAATTTATACGTTAATATAACATTACATGTCTAATGACATCCTATTTATTTATATATATACTCTAGTCAATCTCCCTGAAGTACTCCAATATTAACAAGACAAATAGAAACTAGTGAAGAGCAATAACTCGATATGTGCATCATGGTAAAAAGATATGCATACGTGTATATCTTAACAAATCTATAACAATGAGACACGGAAAAATAGGTATGGTCTCGGGGAATGGAGGCCCCAAATATTCGGTATCTATTGTTAAAATGTGTCAAATACTTAATGACTTCACTTGAGCATCAAGTACTATAGCCACGACAACTGTCCACATTGCAGCGTGACAAATACCAACATAAACTCAATTCAGTAAGATAAAAATGTAGAATGAAACGATTTATTAAGATGGAAAGCCAAACGGTAAGCGTTTTTAGATAGAAATTCTGAACTTTTTTAACTTTTCAAATATTTTCTTAACTTTATTCGAATTCTGGACTCACATGATTTATTAGAAAATCTAATAATTATAGCTAATTAAGTAGTCAGGCTTATTAATTATGTTAAAAATATTAAATATAAACTTAGAAGCACTTAATTCTTTTCCGAATAAGTTGAAAGTAGTGTTTTTCTTCAATTTTTACGTACTAAAGACCACATATTGCGTTGTCTAATACTGGTTACATTTATCACCATGGAATGGTTATCGATATATTGAAACTTAAAGAATTAATAGCTATGAGTTAATTAAGTTTCACAGAGAAGAAGCTGCTTCTACTTATTGATATTAATTTTTCTTGCAGTCGGGAGTGCGTGTCGAGCACTCGCTGTTGATGAGACGAAGTTTGAGTGTGCCATCTTTTCTTTGTTGATGGGCCTCAACGGTTACCGGTGCCTTAACAGGATATACTAGAAGCCGTCCGTCCTCCCTATGGCTTGCCAACTGAAGCCTGGATTCACCAGATAGAATACTAAGCCATGGAGGGTAGTCATGCAATGCTCCAGTCCTCTTGTGATGATGACGATCCTTATTTTTTTATATACTATTACCCCTGTTCTGCTCCACCGTCGTATTCGTCTCCCGATAATTTTGCACTTCTCCAGCCTCCTCCGACTGAGGGTCGTCGTCCGTGGTGCTATTGAAGACCCCATTCTCGCATCCTAAAATCTCCGTCAATGTGTCGTTCTCGGTGAAACGACGGAGACCTGAGGACGAAAGGGAGATCTCATTTTCGTTATTGCTCATCTCACTTAGCGTTGTTGCAGGCAATAGAATCCAAGACTATGTGAGTAATCGACGACAATGCATTAGCGTTCGAGCTAGATGATTAAATAGTAAGAGTAAATTATGAGAAGGTCGCTAATTAATAAAGTAGTTACTGAAGATCAAGTAACACTAGGAACTGAACACCCTTATTTGAGCAAGGTTCTTTTTTTAGGGTCGAGATTTTAAAAAATAAAAATAAATAAAGGATATGGACATTTAGACATGAGTAGTTTCTATAGCAATAAATTAGGTTTGTTGTTAGATTTAAAATTCTATTAGTGGCTTTTAATTTTATTTATTTATTTTTGGAAAGAGGAGAGAGTGAGAAAAAAAGGAAATGTCATCCATACTTTTATCTAAAATCAAAGGTCGTGGATGGTTATAGATTATAGATTTCACTTGTAGTATGCTCATGAGCTTCGAAAAACTAATACGATAAGTTTTTGTATGATTTATTAATCATATTATAGTATTTTTAAAATATATTTGATATTAAAAGAATAATTTCTACTAAAGGCAATTGATAATGAGGTGTAAAATATTCAAAAATAATATATAGAAAATACAATGAACTTCATTCATGTTGGAAATAAAAGATTTTAGAATATCTTAATATTCAATGAATAATTATACTTATTTATAGAAAAAACACTTTACTTAATCAACAATACTAAAGTTCTAAAAAAGATAAGTTAAAAAATAATTCTAATAATTTATACGTTAATATAACATTACATGTCTAATGACATCCTATTTATTTATATATATACTCTAGTCAATCTCCCTGAAGTACTCCAATATTAACAAGACAAATAGAAACTAGTGAAGAGCAATAACTCGATATGTGCATCATGGTAAAAAGATATGCATACGTGTATATCTTAACAAATCTATAACAATGAGACACGGAAAAATAGGTATGGTCTCGGGGAATGGAGGCCCCAAATATTCGGTATCTATTGTTAAAATGTGTCAAATACTTAATGACTTCACTTGAGCATCAAATACTATAGCCACGACAACTGTCCACATTGCAGCGTGACAAATACCAACATAAACTCAATTCCGTAAGATAAAAATGTAGAATGAAACGATTTATTAAGATGGAAAGCCAAACGGTAAGTGTTTTTAGATAGAAATTCTGAACTTTTTTAACTTTTCAAATATTTTCTTAACTTTATTTGAATCCTTGACTCACATGATTTATTAGAAAATCTAATATTTATAGCTAATTAAGCAGTCAGGCTTATTAATTATGTTAAAAATATTAAATATATGCTTAGAAGCATTTAATTCTTTTCCGAATAAGTTGAAAGTAGTGTTTTTCTTCAATTTTTACGTACTAAAGACCACATATTGCGTTGTCTAATACTGGTTACATTTGTCACCGTGGAATGGTTATCGATATATTGAAACTTAAAGAATTAATAGCTATGAGTTAATTAAGTTTCATAGAGAAGAAGCTGCTTCTACTTATTGATATTAATTTTTCTTGCAGTCGGGAGTGCATGTCAAGCACTCGCCGTTGATGAGACGAAGTTTGAGTGTGCCATCTTTTCTTTGTTGATGGGCCTCAACGGTTACCGGTGCCTTAACAGGATATACTAGAAGCCGTCCGTCCTCCCTATGGCTTGACAACTGAAGCCTGGATTCACCAGATAGAATACTAAGCCATGGAGGGTAGTCATGCAATGCTCCAGTCCTCTTGTGATGATGACGATCCTTATTTTATTGTATGCTATTGCCCCTGTTCTGCTCCACCGTCGTATTCATCTCCCGATAATTTTGCGCTTCTCCAGCCTCCTCGGACTGAGTGTCGTCGTCCGTGGTGCTATTGAAGACCCCATTCTTGCATCTTAAAATCTCCGTCAACGTGTCGTTCTCGGTGAAACGACGGAGAGCTGACGACGAAAGGGAGATCTCATTTTCGTTATTGCTCATGTCACTTAGCGTTGTTGCAGATAATAGAATCCAATACTATGTGAGTAATCGATGATAATGCATTAGCGTTCGAGCTAGATGATTAAATAGTAAGAGTAAATTATGAGAAGGTCGCTAATTAACAAAGTAGTTACTGAAGACAAGTAACACTAGGAACTGAACACACTTATTTGAGCAAGGATCCTTTTTTAGGGTGGAAGATTTAAAAAAATAAAAATAAATGAAGGATATGGACATTAGACATGAGTAGTTTCTATAGCAATAAATTATGTTTATTATTTGATTTAAAATTCTATTAGTGGCTTTTGATTTTATTTATTTATTTTTGAAAAGAGGAGAGAGTGAGAAAAAAAGGAAATATCATCCATACTTTTATCTAAAATCAGAGGTCGTGGATGGTTATAGATTATAGATTCCACTTATAGTATACTCATGAGCTTCAAAAAATTAGTCCTTGCACTGCCCCCTCGCAAGCCTCTTGTGCTTGCATCTGATTATTTGTTGTCTAGAAATACCTCAATGGTAAGGAGGCCTTTCCTACACATCACTTCCACTTTAATCTTTAGTTGCTGCATCTTACATTACAATGACAATTCCTCCTGCATGCAGTATTATCATTCGACGGAGGAGTTTGGTGATTTATAAATTATGAATCCACTATGTCTATTATCAATGCTTACCATTTTAATCAGCTGAAAAGAACTTACTATCAGAATATTGAATTTGTATTCTCCTTAGAAATAGACTCCATTCTTGCAACACCAAGGTACATTCTTGAAATAAAGTGCTTTTCATCTTCTTTATCCTCCCTGCATGCACAAGCTCGGTAAAAGTGATGTTGAGTCTCCTGCTCTAATTATTCTCATTTATTTATTTATTTATTATTTCCATGGACTCTGAGCCCATGATATCTGATGCCAACTCATACTACTCTAACTAGCTTAAAAATACTTGCTTCTTTCTTATATTTTTAGCTTTATATTTTGTAGTAAAATAATAAATAATGCAACACTGAGATGAAAATAGCTTTAAGTTTCTTATTGCATCTCCTTTTTACTATGAACATTATCTAATTTTAGCTCTGATACTCTAAAACTGAGCAACTTTTAGTTCAGCACTACCATACAGCTGCTAGTGGTTTTACTGTGTACATTTTGAAATTTGGGATCTAGAACTCTACCATTCAGAATGTAATGTTGGTGTGATCTGATGTTCTACTGCTGTTTTGTTGCATTAGCCATCACTCGCTCAAGCCATATGATTGAGGATGAAAAGAGAGGAGTATGCAGTGGAGCCGAATCAGGGAATACCAAGTGGTTGTGTAACTCCTCAATAGTAGCAGTGTGAATGACATGGATACATCGCGAAACTTTATAGGACTATGAGCTGAGTGTGCCCAAATATCTCATTGAAGTCCCAAAAGATCCAACCATAGAAGATAAATATATGGAAGCAAGTTAATGATCAAATGAGAATTAGAATTATTTTTAAAGGTAATTCTTAGCCAACAAATTAGTATGTCTACGCATTTTAGATTGGCAAACGACTTTAACATGTACACATCATATATATATACACAATCTTCAAAACATGTAACATTTATCGATGAATATTATTTCAAACAACATTACACAACGAAATGGATAATGACTTTACCTCTAATTGTCAATTGTTTAAGTGTGGAGTTTGGCAAGAGATATTCAAGTATGAGCAATGCATCATGTCTTCTTGTAGGTAATTAATTGTCCATTTAAACACCAATAGATATAATTAATTAATTTTCATAGGCAGATGATCCAGATGAAGTAACCTTGAAAGAGACAAGCCAGATTAACAATTTTCATAGGCAGATAATGCAGCCTGACTCCTCTTTCAAAAAGAGGGCCAAGTGAAACTCGTAGTCCTTCCTAGTTTATCTAGATAATACTAAGTATTATCTAAAACATGATTTTTTTAAGAATCTCTTCATGTGGGACTAAATCTCCACGTCCCATTAAAAAAATACAAAAATAAATCAGGAAATTCCCCCATAATGTTTTGAATATTTCCAACCATATTTATGTGAAATGGCTGGGTAGAGCATAGCAAAACAAAATGTGGAATTGAGTGCTTTCATTAATATTTGATTAAATAAATAAGGTAGAGCAAAGTAATATGAGGGTGAAGGATGAAGCTGGTGTAGAGAAGGAGACCTTGCTTTGCATGCATTATGACCCGTTGAGCTAAACCAATGGTTAATACAAGAATATGCACCACTATATGTTGAAATGTACATATTCTACTTCATCTTCCAACATATATATATATACATGCAACATGAGCCTAACTGTCTGTATTGATACCAAACGCTAAGGCACGCCTTCCTTAAAATGATTAGAATAACTAAAGATGTGGGACATTCCATGAGGTGTGGCTTTCAAATCCATTATATAGTAACTCCTTTCTACGCTCACCAAATAACTCATATAAGGATCGATGATAATACATTATCTATCTTATCATATCTATCATTCCAACAAAAGGGAAAAAGGTTGGATAATATAATAAGCTGGTAACCTCCCAACATAATCTTGTTAACAAAGAAAATTTACTCCCTATACATCTCAGGCTAACAAATAAGACTTCACTAACTTATTTCACCACAAGTGTTGCCACTCAAAATAAGGAACTTTGAAATGTAATACCGAGTAACTAATAGATAACAAATCATCCCATTGTTAATAATCTTGGTGAAGAAGAGTTTACAACTTTAGTAATGATTGAGTTTCTAGCCGACCAAGAGGTCTGCCACTTCCCTCAATGTGCGGTTTTGCTCGATATTCTCAAGCACCATGAAGGTAAATAATTTTTCATCCTCCTGATAAGTTGCATACCATAACACAAATCCATCAAGATGAATTTAGCTTTATAAATTAGCTGCAATTGCTTCTTTTTTGCTCTTGAACTTCTCAAGACTTGTAATTCCAAGTGTTATTTTCAGATCTTCAATTGAAAACGTGATCTTTAGGATATCTTAGCTTACCTACCCAAGTTATCTGGAAAACCACATGTTACATTCTCATCAAGTTTCCTCAAGTTGGTCAGATATTTTTTTTTTGGGTGGAATGAAGGATTTTGTCATCTAAATTTGAACCGATTCATGCTCATCAAACAGACAATCTTTAAGATAAAATGAGCAAAAAAATAAAATAGATAATAATATCAGGACTATGTTAGTTGAACTTGTCAAAATGTTATGGTGTGTAGACCATTGTTGGATCTGGTTGTTATTGTGTTGAATTATGGAAATAATATATAGCACTAATAATTAAATACTTGTATGGGCCACCCGGACTTATACAAAGGTTGCCACGTACTTGGTAGGCAGATATGGAGATAAATTTGAAGATCTAAAAGTAGATGAAAATAAGATAAAATCTAAAATATAGGATAAATAGAACCATGGACAAATAGAATAAAAAACTAGTAGACCAAATCCAACTAAATTTTTTTTCTTTAACTTAATGAGCATTAAACTCACAATCTTCTCTATAGAGCTTAATTACTCTAATTAAATGAGAGTACACTTTATGTACCAAGTCCAACTAAAATTAAATTAAATTAAAATCAAAATAATTCTACTTGTACTTTTTCCTATAAGCTTTAGTTTGTCCAACAAGAACCATAAATATAATTGTAAAAAATATTAATTAAATTAAATACAAATAAAATAAGTATATTATTAAAAAATTAATAATATATTTTTTTTTCTAATGGTTAGAGCAATTGAGTTCTATATGGAAGGTTGTTTGCTGAATACTCATCAAGTTCTAAAAAATAATATAAGTTTTTTTAAGAATCATATAGATAAAAATTTTATAATATAAACTACAAAATATTTTAAGCATAAATCTACAACATCAATTCACTATAATCCCTATCATCAATTCGCCCGACATTATAAATATCACTTCCAAGAGTTTTTATCTTTACAATATAAGTTTATAAATATACAATCCTTGTGATTCTAAGTTTAGATAATATTATTTTGGTTTGGGTAGGACCGTTAGAAAATATTAAACTTTACTAATACCTTTTTAACAAATTTATTTTAATACAAGAACCAACTTAGTTTTTTATCTTATACTAGTTATCTATTTGTTTATCTATCTTATGCTTCAAGATAAAGCCATTATCATGTAAAATTAAAACACACTAATAAGTGATACTTTTCTTGATGCTTCTTGACTGGGCTTTTAGGCCCATGTTTTAGGTTTAAAGAGGTTATAGCTCATCATAATCGAGTTTGGAAACTAAATGAATGTGAACCAAGCTGTTATGATGTTGGATGGTGGGATGACGAATTGTTGCTCAGCAGCTTTAGCCTTACGATGGTGCACGCTCGTGTCAGGTTGCTTATCTGGCAGTGCTGCCCATTGTAGTCGGTCATGCCTAGCCCGACATTATAGTGGGTTGTGTCTAGCATAACCCGTTGATTTGAAAGTGTCGTGCTTGCAGCTTGGTGGCCTGGCACTGCAGGACACTACATACTATTTATATATATTATGTAAAAAAAGTTAAGTTGTTATGGAGTACTGGTAAGCGTCTACCTTTCGTTGTTAAAGTTAATTCTAATGTGAGCATTTTAAAACTTAATTCTGTGCATAGAGGTGTGCTGCATAACGTGTTGGGTTGGTCCGAGCTGGGTACGATGCCCGTAGTACGGTCTGTTACCATGCCTAATGCTTGACCCGTAAAGACTATTCAGACCATATGTTTTGACTAATGGATGAGATTTTAGTCCCACTTTGCCCACGACTGGATCAAAGATGCCCTCTATAAAGAGTGCTAGATTAAGTTCCCGTGTTGAGCTAGGTAATGCTGGTTTGTGAACCAGATGGTGGCATTAAGGTCAGGGGATAATATGAGGAGCTTGTTGTGCTTCGTAGTTGTTTTCCAAACATATTGTTTGGGATGACCTCAAACGGAATTGGTCTCCCCAGAAACTTAACCATATAGGCGTGTTGCTTGGGATGACATCAAACAGAATTGGTCTCCCCAGAAACTTCACCATATAGAGGAAACTTATCTGTTAACAGAAAAATACTAAAAGGATAAGATGGGTGGATGAGTTAAATAAGAGATACGATGATGGAGTCTGATGAATTGTTCCATCTTGATTTTTTATGGAAACTTGAAGAAACCTCCTTCTAAATCAATAATATCTTCGTAGTTATTTTCCACGACTTGAAACATATTGTTTGGGATGACTTCAAATGGAATTAGTCTCCCCAAAAACTTCACCATATAGGCGTGTTGAAAAAATTCACATACAGACTGCATCATGATAATAATTTCTCCCTTTAAAGCCACCGGATAAGTGCTAACGGCTACCCTCTAACAATCCATAGTCCACCTACAATCATGTATTCTATCCTGATTTTTTATGCAAACTTGAAGAAATCTCCTTCTAAATCAATAATATCTCTATAGTTGTTTTCCACAACTTGAAACATGTTGTTTTGGCTGATTTCAGAAGGAATTGGTCTCCCCGAAAACTTAACCACACATTCATGTTGAAAAAATTCACACGTGGATTGCCTCAATTTGGAGAAAATTCACAAAAAGCATAGCTACTGAACGAATTAATTAATTGATGCATCATCAAACAAAGGACTCTAAACCCACTTTGTCAATAAATAAAAGTGGAGCTCCCTTCCATATTCGATATTAAATTTTTGGTTGGGATAAACTGCTATGCAATGATAGTAATGCATGAGATCAAAATTTAATAGGAGCTATAGATATTATTTTTTATCTTATATTACTTATAAAAAATATAAATTAGATGAAGTATCATTTTAATTATTTTATCATTTTTAAAAAAAATATAAATTGGACAGAACTGAGCTCACAATCGTTAACACATTTAATTAATCCGTTCTATTGTGTAGTCGTTAGAAAATTAGACTTTAAATTCAAAAGCTTGAGTTTAAATCCAATAGGACCTATGTGTATTATTTGATAAAATTGGCATAGAACTTATAACTATTAAATAACATATTTGATTAATTGGTCCAATAGTCTAGTGATTAGGACATTGGAATTTGAATCTACTAGCTTGAGTGAGTTCAAATATCAATAGGACCTATGAGTATTCTCTACTGAATAATATAATTTAATGGTATATTTAAAAATCTAAATTATATGGTAATGATCTTGGTGATTCTTTTAATTAATTGGTCCTATAATCTAGTGGTTAGGACATTGGATTTTGAATCCAATAGCTAGCTAGAGTTCAAATCTCAATAGGACCTTAATTGAAATGAAGTGATATGGTTTGAACAAAGAATTAGCAATGCATAGGGGTATGGAAGCAAAAAGAAATGAATGAGAGATGGAGATGGATCTACTTCTGTCAAATGTTCCTGTTATTAATAATAACCAATTCTAATACTTTACTTGTCCTTTGCTGACTTTGGTTATCGATAATACATCATTATTGCTGACTATTTTGTTGATACTCATGTGTTTCCAAATGTTGATACTCGTGGAACATGTTGGCTAATTCTCTTAGCTAGCTGCATTTGTTGATCTGGGTTTCCATGCTTGATCCAAGAAATAAGTTCCTGGAGCCACATAAAGTGTAATTAGTCATTTCGATCCTTGCCTCTAAAGAGTAGGCCATTATGACTTGGCCATAGGATCCAAGTGAGTCAGTCCTTGAACCGTCCCCTCATAAACCTCTTGTGCTTGCATCTGATCCTTTATAGTCTAGAAATACCACATTGGTAGGGAGGCCTTTCCTCCACAACACTTCTTCAATCTTTGGATGCTGCATCTTACATTGGAAGCATAATTCCTCTTATAGACAATATTATCTTTCCACGAAGGAGTTTGCTAATTTATGAATCATGAATCCACTACCTCTATCATCAAAGCTTACCATTTTAATTGGCTGAAAAGAACTCACTATTAGATTACTGAATCTGCATTCTCCTTAGAAATAGACGCCATGCCTGCAACATCAAGACGCTTTCTTGAAATAAAGTACTTCTCATCTTCTATATCCTCCCTGTGTGCACAAGCTTGGTATAAATGATATTCAATCTCACTACTCTAATTATCCTCAATTTTTTAACTATTTTTTTCATAGACTTTGAGCGTATGATATTTGATGTCATCTCATACTACTCTAACTAGTTGAAAAATACTTGCTTCTTATTTAAGTTTTTAGCTTTACATTTTTCATTAAAATAATAACTAATGCAAAATTACCTAAGAATTTTTCAGTTTATAATAATTAGGTTTCCCAAGACATTTAGAGTTGGAAGTAGGGAGGGATAGAGCTCAAATATCAAGAGCATAGAACAAAAGTAAACAAATAGACTTCATCAAACAAAAATAAATAGATCAAATATGTAGATGGTGGTGAGATATAATTTACATGCCTTATCCGATTAAGTACATATATTTAGGCAAAAATTCCAACTAGAATTCTTGGTCTCTGCAAAAATCACACTCTATCAATTGCCTCTCCATTCTCGAATGGTATCTGTTAAGGTATATATGAACGGAGATGGGCAACTCCTCATCGACAGTGATAAAATTTGTAAACATTCATATATACCGAAAAAGTCTTAAGTGAGGGAAGGGTATGCAACTTTGTGTGGTAAGGATTGTAGACTATTGCAATTATCAAATAGGGATCTTCTAGTTATACGAGGCTCCTTAATGACTCCTAATCCTCCCCTACGAGAATTTGATTCAAAATCTTTTGATGGATGTAAGCAAATAGTTATCACTTATATCAATTTTCCTCAAGTTATTCTATCTTCTGCTGCTGCTGCTCATGCTTGGTGCGAGGTTTTATAGTGCAACAACCATCTAGTAGAGGTGTTTGCAAATTAGAGAGGCAATGTAGTGAGTCGGTCAATTTATTCAAATTTATATCCTATGAAATATCAAGATATCATATGCAAAACGAAGTCACTCTCTGGAAACTCTATTGATCTACAAGCCTTCAGAATCAATATGCAAATGCTTTGTGGTCTCATGAAAAATTCATCAGTCAATAAAGATTTCCAATGGTAATCCACTTCACTTGGGAACAATCTCTTTGGCAATCGGTAGCTTCAAGCTCATGAAGGTCATTGGAGTTTTGTGAACTAGATCCACATTTCTTGAAAAATGCCTAGGAGTTGCTCACACTCTTCATTGTGGGTGGGTTGTTACTAAAATTTTGCTGCCTACTAATCCTGATCTTGAAGGTATGAATAGGCTGCTATCCCACATGTGCATGTCCCATTTGTAGCCCTCCTTATTCCATTAGTCATCGAGAACCAGTATAAATTTTATTGATGTCATCACCTCTTTCAGTTTCATTTGAAGGGTATCAATATTATTTAAGAGATCATTATATTTGCCTTAGGCAGCTTTCTTGATGATCTCTTTGTTAAGTTTCTCCATATTATAGTATTCAGGCACACAAGTAGAGTCATGCTTGAACATCGGTGAGCAGCTACAGGTGGGGACAATTAGTTAGCAAGCGCAAAATGGGCTAAGAACATATGATAGCTTAGGTTAATGGAGTAGAATAGCTGCACGCTTGTTCGGTGGAGGGAATTATTCAGATAAATTCTAAACTATGGACAATATGCACGCTCATTTTGTTTGAGCAATCCGGTTTGCCATTGCTGGGGATCAAACCCGAGTCACCTGCATGACAGGTAGGAATACTCACAACTATACAACAACGACAACAATGCAAAGCGGCCGACTTTCTCGACCGTGGGTTCCACACCATATGGTTCGATTTTAGTAAGGGAACTTCCTTTTACCTCCTATTTGAACGCTCTTAGTTGATATTAGTTTTATTTGATAAATTCTAAACTATGGACAATATGCACGCTCATTTTGTTTCCAAAAAAAAATAATATAGATGGATCATATCTAAACACAACGATAATCCAAACAATCCAGAAAGGCTAGTTTTATCAATTAACTCATGCACGGAACATCGTATACGATTACCATTGAAGTGATCAATCGCAGCAGTATAATTTTAAAATACTTTGGGATGAAAACAATAATCACAGTTGCTAGAGATCGAACCCGGGTCACCTACATGACAGGCAAGTACACTCACAACTATACTACAACAATAACAATACACATTAAGTGTGAACAATGTGAAACTAGGATTAGAAATTTAGGATGACTGTGAAACTAGGATTGTACATTTAGGATGACAGAGCGGAATGTTCAAGAAAGTATTTGCATTTTCAAAATATTTAGAGATGAAAAGCAGTAATCGACGTTGCCGGGGATCAAACCCAGGTCACCTGCATGACAGGTAGGAATACTCACCACTATACTAAAATGACAACGATGCAAAGTGGCCGACTTTTTCTGTCGTAGGGTCCACACCATATGGTTCGCTATTAGTAGGAGAACTTTCTTTCTGCCTCATATTTGCATGCTCTTAGTTGATATTAGTTTAACTAGATAAATTCTAAACTTTGGACAATATGCACGCTCATTTGGTTTGAGCAATCCGGCTTTCTCCGATACATCATTCAAAATTATCAAACCTACTTCATACACTCTTTGTGGTGCAAAAGAAATATTATAGATGGATCATGGATGATGTCGGGGAGGTTTCTCAAGATAATTTATTTTCTTTTATATCTAAATACAGCGTTAATCCAAACAATGTAGAAAGGCTAGTTTTATCAATCCACTCACGCACGGATCTTATCGCATATGATTACCATTGAAGTGAAATACACATTAAGCCTAAAAAAAGTGAAATTAGGATCAGCCATTGAAGATGACAGAGCAGAATGTTCAAAAAAGTATTTGCATTTTAAAAATACATTGAGATGAAAAGAAATAATCACCATTGCCAGGGATCAAACCCGGGTCACCTGCATGACAGGCAGGAAGACTCGCAACTATACTACAACGACAACGATGCAAAGTAGCCAACTTTCGCCACCGTGGGGTCCTCACCATATGGCTCGCAATTAGTAGGGTAACTTTCTTTCTGCCTCCTATTTACATGCTCTTAGTTGATATTAGTTTAATCACAAAAATTATAAACTGTGGACAATATGCATGCTCATTTTGTTTGAGCAATCCAGCTTTCTCCGATACGTTATTCGAAATTATCAAACCTACTTCATACACTCTTTACGGTATAAAAAAACAATTATAGATGGATCATGCATGATGTCGGGGAGGTTTCTCAAGATAATTTATATTCTATTATATCTAAACACAGCGTTAATCCAAACAATACAAAAAGGCTAGTTTTATCAATCAACTCACACACGAAACATATTGCATACGATTACCATTGAAGTGAGATACACATTAAGCGTGAAAAAAGTGAAATTAGGATCACACATTGAAGATGACAGAGTGGAATGTTCAAAAAAGTATTTGCATTTTCAAAATACTTTGAGATAAAAAGCAATAATCGCCATTGCAGGGGATCAAACTCGGGTCAATTGTGTGACAGGCAGGAATACTCACCACTATATTACCACAACAACAATGCAAAGTAGCTGACTTTTTCATCTGTGGGGTCCACACCATATGGCTCGTTATTAGTAGGGGAACTTCCTTTCTGCCTCCTATTTACATACTCTTAGTTGATATTAGTTTAATTAGATAAATTCTAAATTGTGGACAATATGCACGCTCATTTTGTTTGAGCAATCCGGCTTTCTCCGATACATCATTCGAAATTATCAAACCTACTTCATACACTCTTTGCAGTAAAAAAAGAATATTATAAATGGATCATGCATGATGTCGGGGAGGTTTCTCAAGATAATTTATTTTTTATTATATCTAAACACAAGGTTAATCCAAACAATGCAGAAAGGCTAGTTTTATCAATCAACTAACGCACAAAACATATCGCATACGATTACCATTGAAGTGAAATACACATTAAGCGTAAAAAAAGTGAAATTAGGATCAAACCCGGGTCACCTACGTGACAGGCAGGAATACTCACCACTATACTACAACGACAACGATGTAAAGCCGCCGACTTTGTTCCATCGTGGGGTCCACACCATATAGCTCACTATTAGTAAGGAAACTTCCTTTTGCCTCCTATTTGCATGCTCTTAGTAGATACAAGTTTAGTAAGATAAATTCTAAACTGTGGACAATATGCACGCTCATTTTGTTTGAGCAATCCGGCTTTCTCCGATACATCATTCAAAATTATCAAACCTACTTCTTACACTCTTTGCGGTATAAAAAAAATATTATAGATGGATCATGCATGATGTCGGGGATGTTTATCAAGATAATTTATTTTCTATTATATCTAAACACAATATTAATCCAAACAATGCAGAAAGGCTAGTTTTATCAATCAACTCACGCATGGAACATATCGAATACGATTATCATTGAAGTGAAATAAACATTAAGCGTGAAAAGTTAAACTAGGATTAGATATTTAGGATGACAGAATGTTCAAGAAAGTATTTGCATTTTCAAAATATTTTGACATCAAAAGCAGTAATCGCAGTTGCTGAGGACGAACTCGTGTCACCTACATGACAGGTAGGAATACTCACCACTATACTTCAACGACAACGATGCAAAGCGGCCGACTTTCTCCTCTGTGGGGTCCACACCATATGGTTCGCTGTTAGTAAGGGAACTTCCTTTTGCCTCCTATTTGCATGCTCTTACTTGATACAAGTTTAATCAGATAAATTCTAAACTGTGGACAATATGCACGCTCATTTTGTTTGAGCAATCCGCCTTTCTCTGATACATCATTCGAAATTATGAAACCTACTTCATACACTTTTTGCGATACAAAAAAAATATTATTGTGCAGAATGTTCAAGAAAGTATTTGCATTTTCAAAATATTTATAGATGAACCGCAATAATTGCCATTGTCAAGGATCGAATCCGGGTCCCCTGCATGACAAGTAGGAATACTCACAACTATACTACAACAACAACAATGCAAAGTGGCCGACTTTTTCCACCATGGGTTCCACACCATATGGTTCGCTATTAGTAAGGGAACATCTTTTTGCCTCCTATTTGTATGCGCTTAGTTGATATTAGTTTAATCAGATAAATTCTTAACTATAGACAATATGCACACTCATTTTGTTTGAGCAATCCGGCTTTCTCCTATACATCATTCGAAATTATCGAACCTACTTCATAAACTATTTGCGGTACAAAAAAAAAATTATAGATCCATCATGCATGATGTCGGGGAGGTTTCTCAAGATAATTTATTTTCTATTATATCTAAACACAGCATTAATCCAAACAATGCAGAAATGCTAGTTTTATCGATCAACTCACACACGAAACATATCGCATACGATTACCATTGAAGTGAAATAAAGAGGAGTAAGGAAGCAGAGTTACTATAGAGACTGCAGGCAGTTGAAATGTGAGACCGAATAAGACTGAGAAATTGACCAAATATATTTAATGATACTCATGAAGGTGAAGGACTCTGAGCTGCACAAATTCTAAGTAAAGAATTGAGCTAATCTAGGAGAGTTACAAAAATAAAAAGGAGTGCAGAATACTGTCGATAGTGGCAGAATTTGAATAATGAAATAGCTTCACAAAAAGCTGCAAACTGCGGAAAAAGGACTAAAGAAATAGCTTCACCTATAATTTCATTCTGAGTTTCATGTAACTTCTACTTCTCCCAAAATACATGTCAGAATCGGGGGCATCCCAATCGGATTGAATGCGATGACAGTTTCTCAGTCCGAATCTGTAAAATGAAAATTTTGATCAAATCACACATCGCAGTATACTAGGCCTTCTAATTCCTTGAGGGGTTTATCTAAAAGATTCGCGATATAACTAGGAAGACGTTTCAAATACCATATATGAATAATGGCATATATGAATAAAAATCATACATAGGAGGTAGCATCAACAATAGCACCAGACACACTAGATTTAGTCTTAGGTGATATGAGATGCTAGAACCTCCCAAGAGACATCATCAGAATTTAAATGGAAAGGGGTGTCTCCCACATACCCTAGTTGACCACCGCGTATTATCGATGGTCACAACGGTGATGCTTCTCTTCGCACCACTCCCGAGGCTACACATTGCTTAGACACTGGGAGCTGGTGGAAAGATGGATCATACAAACTCTAAGGTCATACTAGACCGGGAATATGGAGTAGGTCCCTACCCAAAAATTTATACCCGCACGAGTGTTGATTGGGCGACCCCGTGATAGTCTTAAGATGGCTAGCGAGGATGAACCCTACCATGGACTTGGCACCGATGGAGTCGGGATTGCGGATGTGCATTTATCTCGGTCGACGTTGACTGCTATTGGACTGGGAAGGTGATTCCCTACGCGACGCCTTGGACAGTGGATCCGTAGACCACGCGACTATCATCCATGACGTTCTGCAGACAGTCGGATGAGTAATCCGGATCCTAGGGTTATTTTTATCGGTTAGCCATGGCCGATTAGTTTTTGTTGATGGTGACCCTGTCTTCGGGCAGTGTGTATACACGAGTCCCGTTGCCCCTACGGAGTTCGGGGAGGATGTAAGGGCATAGTAGTTTCGCTAGGAGAGGCATCGAGGATGACTAGCGAGATAGTGGAGAGTGATCAAGGGTCACCCGTCCTCTCCGCCAACATCAGTGCAGTGGGCATAGGTAGAAACAAAGACAGAAAGACACTGATGGGCTTACGGATGCCCTTAGCCAGGGTATACACTAAGAATAGGTTGGCAGCCCGAGTCTTGAGACTTAAAGTCGTATTACAACATAGGGGACATTTGCTGATGACGTAGACACTGATTATCACTTAGGTGACATTTAGTGATATGCATGTTTGTATTTGTCTACTCTATTATACTGCTTTTATGATATGAATTACACATATCAACAGAAAAAATGATGATTAACAAACCAAAGGCATCCTAGAGTACTCCTCCTAGTTTTTGATTTCATTATTTCGATTTCGAGCCATAATTTCGCATTAGGCCGCAAGGCTGAGCACACCACGTTCAATGTGTGTGTAGGTTGTTAGATGACTGACCGGGATATTTGATGAAGATGAGGTCTATCGATGGATTTAGTTTTATTTATTGATGTCGTTACTATAGAATTGTAGTAGGTATATCAGGACTGTGTTAGTAGAGTTGCATAGATGATTTGATTATATATTTTGTTGTGTTGACAATGTGTTCGGATAATTTTTATTACCAAATACCTTGTATGGGACTCATACGACGGTTTCCACGTGTCGACCTGCAGGGAGGTAGAAGCTGTTGGGATGGCTGATGCGAACGAGTGGCCACGGCCGATAGGAGCAGATGACGTTGATTGTTGGAAACCTCTCATTTGGCTTCGCTGTGGGCAATTTGCCTGGATGTGTCCTTTCTGGCCACACTAGTAGCAAGAAACTCCTCGACAGGGTCCAGTGTGGACCTTGTTGCAAAGAGAACATGGAACCAAGTACGAAGCACGATATATCTGGGTAGGCACAAATGATGGTGATGGTGGGTGAATCTAACTCAGTAGGTTATGTGAGATCATCCTTTGGTCGACTAGACCACTAGATGGAGTTTCCCTAGTTGTCAAGGTGATCGATGGTACCGCAGTGACCTGCCGGTTACTTTGCTCGCCTCGACCCTTCTGTGACCCTAGTCGCTTCCTTTTATGATCATCATTCTGCTTGCGGCTTGCTAGAATAGATCTCTCGGCCATAAGGGCCTTATCCACGACCATCTAGAACTCGATTGTGTCTAATAATTTCATACTCAATCGAATAGGGTCATCTAGTCCTTCGACAAATAGAAAGCGGCGATAGTCCTCTGATGGGATTATCTCTGGTACGAAGGATGCTAACCTGTTAAATTCCACTGCATATTCGGATACAGATCTTCCTCTCTGTTCACACTTTTAAAACACCTATCTCTTTTGATTTTTCTGCATCGAGGTATCGTATCGCAGGTGAAACTCGTCCTGGAAGCTAGCCCAAGTCAGCCCGGCAGTATAACGCGCCTCCAGCTCCTCCCACCATAACTCAGCATCTCCTTCCAACAAGTGGAGTGTTATGCTAAGTTTGTCCTTATGCGCTAGCTCTAACTCTGTAGTGACTCGGCGAACTTTGTTTATCCAAGCTCGGGCTTTCTGCGGGTCTGAAGATCCAGAGAAAGATGTACAATCCAACTGCTTAGCATCATGCAGCCACAAGATCTACTAACGCGAGTGCCTTCAGAGGAGTCTAGCGTTATGGTCATACCTCCCTTCCGTGCGGTCAGATAAACTGGTTGGGCATAGGTCACCGGTCGGACTGCTGAGGAGATAACTATATCTTCCAAGCCCTTGACTGGTGTTGTCTCAGATGTGTTATCGAATATAGCAAGTGTATCAGCCGAAGTAGTAGCTATCAGAATGACTAGCGGCACCGGTGATACAAGGTGGGCTTCAGGTGGTGGAGAAGGCACTACAATCTTCGACTTTCTTGTCTGATGCTGCGTTGTCGGATTAAGAATACTAACCATTGCCGCTGCTATCATGTTCAAATGTTCTTGTGCTAAAGGTGCTTGTCCTAGTGATACATCGCCAACTGCATGTACTAACGTATCTGCTGCGTCTGAGCTCCATGGTGTCCCTGACGATGAATGTCCTGGGACCAACTGAAATGATGCTTCCTCGGAATCCCCAACAACACTAGCAGTTGGTGCTGGAGCAAGTGGGACCGTCGAATCTCCAGGGGGATGGGAAGTAACGCTCGCAAGGTTCCAAGAATTCCCTTTCTTTCGAGGTCTTCCTAGCTTCCGTTTTAGCAGTACATCCGACATCTACACAAAATAAATTTTCGATGAGTAAAATCCTCTATTAACCCTACCATACATGTATAACCCACGTATATATATTGATTGATTGTGAATTGATATCATAAACAAGTCTTGGGCAACTAATCGTACCACTTACAAACCTTCTTAACATCCTATCTATATCGGGACTGACTTTTCTTAACTCCTATGACTTTTAGCGTAATTTCTAATATCTCTTAAATCCTTAGGCTTTCAAACTTACGCTCTGATACCACTTTAATTGGCAGGTTGGGCACGTGGCAACCGCCGTAGGGGTTCGGAAACCCATACAAGGCATATGATATACTCAACATTACATCCGAAGTCATTAAAATATAACAAAGGTCCTAATACAGTTTGCATTTATAGTCCTTGAGTACACTCCCGATATAGACATAATACAATACTACGTCTGATAATCAATAACTCTAAATACGAATGATGAACTTCTCCGATGTCCTACTTGTCGTCAACGATCTCGACTCTTATCCTAAGACCTGCACACACATTGAATGCGGTGTGCTCAGCCTTGCAGCCTAGTGCGAAATTACGGCTCGAAATCATACTAGGGGAAGATTCTAGAATGCCTTTGTTTAATTAATTATCACATTATAGGTTGGTAGAATAAATGATATTATCAATAGTTTATGTAAAGTATGAGAGTATACCTAGTCGTATGTCACTAGGTGTTATCTATGTTGTCAAAATGTTTATCTCACTAACAAATGTCATCTAGATTTATTTTATCCTTGTATCAAATATCTCGGGCCGCCAGCCTATGCTTAGAGGAATTCCCCCGTCGAGGACTTCCCATAAGCTCATCAGTGGGGTGTCATTCTATATCTCTACCTAGGCCCACTGCACTGATGTTGGCGGAGAGGACGGATGACTGCTTATCTCTCTCCACTGTTTCGCCAGTCACACCATACACCCCGTCCCACCGAAACATCGCACCCCTACTTCCTCCCCGGTCTCCTTAAGGGCAAGGACACTCCGTGTAATACTAAACACTGCCCGCCGGCAAGGTCACCTCAACTTAATATATCATCAGTCACGGCTAACCGAAATTATAATAACCCTAGGATCCGAACTACTCATCCGATCGTCTACAGAATTTCTAGGATGATAGCCGTGTGGTCTATAGATCCATTGTCCAAGGCTTAAGGGAGTCACCGTCACAACTCAAAAATATTTTTAATATTTAGTTCCATAGTTCTCCACATGACAGTAATATAACATTCAATGGGTATGAGAAAATAAATAACATGTAGGATAACTAATAAAGCATGCCAAGTAAAGCTAGGTATCATAGCATATGACATATCAATCATGGTTAATAGAGTATTTAAGCTAGCATGTATATTGCATGGCATTTAGCAAGTATAAATTTTAATTAGTTTCAAAGCATCCAATTGAAGCTCAGAGGTATCAACCGTAAAGTAGCTCATGCGCCAAAATAATATTCCTAAATAATAAGATTTATTTAGAACAAAATTTAATACCATTTCTACGAATTATTCAGATATAATTTATTTAGTTGAGGACCTAAGTTATCTAATTAATTTGGCTCTATCCAAATTGATTATCTAACCCAATCCATGATATCACTCAATTCAATCTCCTACCCATGTCCAAACATAAAAGCCCAATTTAACTCAAAAGCCTAGCTCTTAAACCCTTAATCCTCATTCATCAACTCTACTTTATTAAATTAGTCCAAGTCAACATCAAATCAAAATTGATTATTCCAAATTTTAATTTAACATCAAAACATGATCATTAGTCATATGAAATTCACAATAACTTTCCTAGTGCACACCCTTATTCAATTCTCTACTTTGTCACATTACATGCACCATATAAAGAGAAGAAGATAGAGTATCTCATAGGAAAAGGAGAAGGAGGTGGGGGAGATAGCATGATCAATTTGCAACAAATCCATATTGATATTGAGGTGTAGAATTCTCATGAGATGAATCGCCGATTGGTGGACTCAATTGCAGTCTTCTTCACAACGAGGTGGAGGATGACAAATAGAGGTCGAGCACGATGAGTCTTCGTCGGATGGCTCGCGCGCAGGGACCCGGAATCACCTCAGCAGGATCGGATCCCTGCACTCGTGGAGCTCGGTGTCGACTCAATTAGGGCGTCCAAAGCCCCCACCAACTCTGTTAATTTACGATGGATGCCATTTTCCCACTTTGCCCACCTTAGTTCTACTTATTCACGAATCCACCACTGTTCCCATCGTACCCCTAGTACTTCTTGTTATTTACATAATAATTTTTTCCCCTATTTATCCCTCTTTCTTGCAAGTATTTACAATGCCACTTTTTCACAATACCCCTTGCCCTTATGAAAATCTTCCTTACACCTAAAATTGGGTTTTACAAGTGCTCTGATGATGATGACGATTCTTATTTTTTTATGTCCTATTGCCCCTGTTCTGCTTCACCGTCGTATTCGTCTCTCAATAATTTTGTGCTTCACCAGCCTCCTCGAACAGAGGGTCGTCGTCCGTGGTGTTATTGAAGACCCCATTCTCGCATCCTAAAATCTCCGTCAATGTGTCGTTCTCGGTGAAACGACGAAGAGCTGACGACGAAAGGGAGCTCTCATTTTTGTTATTGCTCATCTCACTTAGCGTTGTTGCATGCAATAGAATCCAAGACGATGTGAGTAATCGACGACAATGCATTAGTGTTCGAGCTAGAGGATTAAATAGTAAGAGTAAATTATGAGAAGGACGCTAATTAACAAAGTAGTTACTGAAGATCAAGTAACACTAGGAACTGAACACCCTTATTTGAGCAAGGTTCTTTTTTTTGGGTCGAGATTTTAAAAAATAAAAATAAATGAAGGATATGGACATTTAGACATGAGTAGTTTCTATAGCAATAAATTAGATTTGTTGTTAGATTTAAAATTCTATTAGTGGCTTTTGATTTTATTTATTTATTTTTGGAAAGAGGAGAGAGTGAGAAAAAAAAGAAATGTCATCCATACTTTTATCTAAAATCAAAGGTCGTGGATGATTATAGATTATAGATTCCACTTGTAGTATGCTCATGAGCTTCGAAAAACTAGTACGATAAGTTTTTGTATGAATTATTAATCATATTATAGTATTTTTAAAATATATGTGATATTAAAAGAATAATTTCTACTAAAGGCAATTGATAATGAGGTGTAAAATATTCAAAAATAATATATAGAAAATACAATGAACTTCATTCATGTTGGAAATAAAAGATTTTAGAATATCTTAATATTCAATGAATAATTATACTTATTTATACAAAAAACACTTTACTTAATCAACAATAGGAAAGTTCTAAAAAAGATAAGTTAATAAAAAATTCTAATAATCTATACTTATTGAACTTTATGCTTTTGGATAATTTTGACATTACAAGCTTCAAAGTAGATTACGAATAGATTCATAGTTTACTTGATGTACCTAATTGACATATCTAGAACTAAAATCAAGTTAAAGGAGACATCCGCTGTATGTGAATTTTTGGATATATCTCTAAAAGATTTATTGAGAGTACTGCCTAATAAGGAAGTGAATTTCTTTAGAGAATGACAATCAGACACTCACCCTATTATTAATCAACCATAGAGAAAGATAGCCGCAAAACTTAATGAATTGAGGATACAATTATCAGAATTATTACTTAAAGAGATTATTTGATCGAGTATATCACTCTGAGAAGCAGTATTATTAGTTGTAAAATAGAAAGATGGTACATTAAGAGGGTGCATTATTTATGGATAATTAAATAAGATGACCATCAAGAGTAAATTCTTTACTAAGGAGTGAGAATCTCTTTGATTAATTACAAGGAGATAAAGTATCTTCAAATATTAATCTCAGGTCAGGATATTATCAATTAAGAATTTGGGAGTCAGATGTATCAAAAAATTACTTCTAGGATCAACTAATGATATTACGATGTTATTGAAATTCCTTGTAGATTGACGAATGTCAGAGCTGTAGTTAGAAATTCAATGAATGAGATATTTTATCCATTTTTGAATGAAATTGTTATTATAATTATGGGAGGATATTTTGGATATACTTTCCCAAAGGAAAGAAGCATATCAAAAAGGGCATTATGATAGATTCTAGTAAAGCGAAAGTAATTTTGAATTGTAAATGTCTGAGGAATGTTACTAAAATTTGGAGTTTCTTAGATCTAGCGAAATATTATAGAAAATTTATTGAAGGATTATTTTAGATAGTTGGATCACCCACAAAATTAATTAGAAATAAAGAAATGTTTTAATGGGATGAGGAATATAAAAGGAGTTTTCGTAAACTCTAGGATTACCTCATTTCTACCCGAGTTCCGATTTTATCAAAGCTCAAGGAAAATTTGATAACAGATAGTGAGGTTTAGACAATAATTGGGATGCCTATTGATGTAGTTATTAAGAGTAATTGCTTAGGTATCTTATCAATTAAGCAATCCTGAATTGAATCACCCTACTTGTAATTTGGAATCAGTAATAACAATATTTATTTTGCAAATATGATAATATTATTTGGAATTTGAAATATATTTTTTGATCGAAAAAGCATTATATTTGAGGTATAGGAAATAGGTAGAATTAATAAAGGTTTATGATATTGCGAATGTGGTTATAGATGCATCAAGTAGAAAATTAGCTATATTATCAATTATCTCAACCACCATACCATTTTAATTAGTGAAACTGAAATCCTTGAGAGTTTAGTTAGACCATGACATATTTAGTAAGGTAATAACCGTGTTTATTGTACGGTCTGCAGTATATGAAGAAATTTGGATTGGTAAGGCAAAAATGAGAAATAGAGGAAAAATATTTCAAATAATGTAAATAGAAGAAGATATTAAGTTAGGAGGAAGGATGATGATTACTAGTATACCGAGATAAACTCTGCGTTCATAATAATGTTGAACTCAGGAAAGCTATCTTAGAGGGAGCTTATTTCTCGGTATATGCAATATACTCGGGAATTACAAGAACGTATCACATAATAAAAGGGAATTATTAGTGGCTTTAAATGAAAAAGAACATTGTAGATTATGTAGTTAAGTGTCATATCTATCAGTAATTAAAGTTGAGCATTAAACATCCATAGGAAAGCTGCAATCTTTGCCTATTCCTGAAGGGAGATAAGAACATATCATAATGGATTATGTGATAGGAATATCTGCACATCAAGTAATTATAACACGTTTTGGGTTAGTGATAATTTATAATATTTATTCATTGGATAAATAAGTTAGAATTTATATTCAAGAGATTGGAAAACTTTTATTGAGTTACTATTATTATTAGTTTTGATAGAGATTTACAATTTACTTCCTACCTTTGGCTAAAGATGCATGGACCTTTGAGTATGATATTAAAATCTAGCACAAATGTCCATCCTTAGAGTACTGGTAAATTTGATAGGACAAAAGAAAATCCAAAGCTTAGGAGTATATTGAGAACATGGGTGATTGAAATCCAAGGTAGAAGAATCAACATTTACTATTGATTGAGGTTGGTTGTAATAACAGTTATCAAGCTAGCATTAGAATGTCATCATATGAGGCTTCATATGGGAGAAAATGCAGAAATATCATCATATTGAGATGAGGCTAAAGAAAGATGAATGAAGAAGAATAAATCGATTGAGACTATTATAGAGAAGATTAAGATCATTAAGGAGTGATTGAAAGTGGCACATGATGGATAGAAGAAGGGAGTTAGAGTTCCAAATTTAGGAGTATGATGTACCTGAAAGTAGATCCCTGAAAAAGAATCACATGATTTGGAAAACCCAGGAAAAATTAAGTTCAAGACATTTTGGACCTTGTAGAATCAGTAATAGATTGGTCTTGTGGTTCGACATTGAGAAAACATATGGTGAATCCGGAACGAGTATTGCAGACACCCCTGATAGAGATTGCGGATAACTTAAGTTTTAAGATACAACCTGTGCAGATCTTAGAGCGAAAGAAGATAATTTTAAGGAATAAAGATATATGGAAGATTAAGGTTTTATGGAGAAGAGCACAAGTGGAAGAAATTACTTGGGAATCAGAAACTATATATGAAAGGGAAGTATCTTCAACTACTCCATAGGATGACCTGAACTAAATTTTGAGGACAAAATTTCTTTAAGGGGGGGGTAGGATGTGAGATTTGTGATTTTGTAATAAGGGTAATTATATATTAGATGATGATTTTAAGGGGTTTTATGAAAGAAATAATAGGGAGGACTTATTTGTAAAATTACATGAATTTTTGAACTATGATATTTTGAGGTAAAACTTATACCATTGGATAGAATTTTTGATAAGGAATCCAACGGCGCAGACGGATCGTAATTTGAATATCGTTTGATTGGTCAAATCATTAAATCAAGGATTGATCCTAATGACGACTAAGATTTGATCTAAGATTTAAGATTTAATCAATTAATTTATTTATTTATAAAATCCTCATTTTCCTCCCATCACAAGCGAGTCTTCCTCCTCTTTCCCTCTCTCCTTCTCTATTCCGCGGCAGCTTCGTCTCCGCAAATTGTCGACGATGCTCCGGCCAAATCCAGTAGAGTTTTTCGGCAAGATTTGAGACACAACTTCAGATGAGCTAGGAGAACACATTAGAACTATCAATTTCAAGTTTTGGTTGAGATTTGGGGAGGAAAAGAGGAGAGAAGTGGCGGCGGCGAATGTTCGTTGCCGGAGATTGCTCCGATGATTGCCGGCTATTCCGACCATGGAACTTTGCAAACTTGGTACCTATGGCTTCTCCTCGATGAGAGCTATCCATTAGTACCAGAGTTGAGGGCTATTGGCCGCCGGTTGGCCGTCGGCGAGCTAAAAACCATAACTTAGGGATCTCACCTAAATTGATATAATCAGTGTAATTTATCGCGTGTGAGCCATGAAAATTGGGGGAAATATGATTTTTAGAATCCTCATGAAGAGAGCTTTCGATTGGTACCAATATTGGTACTGATTGAAGAACTTCACCGGTGAGGGTTCCGACGAACTTTTCGGCGATTCTCCGGCGAACTTTCCGGTGAACTCGAGATAAAAATTAGGGTGAATCTAGATATCATTCTAATAGTATTAGTGAGGATGGATTTACAAAATTATTATCGGATTGAGAATTTAAATTTGTTTAAATATTCACAGGAAACTCGATAAGCAAGCACGAGAATACGAACGATCGCGATAAGAATTAAAACGTGATTACGATGATAGGATCAGGTCAGTGTTTATTCTCTGGGCAGAATGGACGAGATAGTTCTCAATGTTTAGTCCAGGAGAACTACAACCTCTTTGATTATTTATATTTGATATCCTTTGGCTCTCCTACTAGTTAATATAATCCTTATTATGATTATAAACGAGTTGCGAATAATTCTGGATATCCATGCTTGATGACATAACCTGTTCATTGCTCTTGTTACTTGATTCATTGTAAGCATGATACTATACTTTTGTTGACTTCCAATCTAGCATATGCATCTGTTTAATTATTCATGATACTATTTCACTTATAAAATGCATATGGCTAGAATGACACATTACTAGATAGTGCTATAGGCACATTCACTGTAGTGATAGGATATTACATTATTAGCACTCTCATTGGCCACTTATTGAGAGGGCCGTGGGGAATAGTATTCGAGGTCAGGATGGGAGACTGGGATACTCCTGACTAATTTTACTTTGGACTAGCTATGGATACCAGGTAGCGAGGTCCAGTGGGCAACCCAGGGGGAAAGGGGGCTTTGTTTCTCTATTCTTGTACTTCTATTATGATCTGGGTATCATACGATACATGATTCCTCCCCCTGAGATGACAGTTGTCTGCAGCAACTGTATTTGATTACACCAGCCCTGGAGACAGTCTCGTGTGATTCTTGATTACTCTTTTTGATTAGCTATTGCACACAAATAACCATATGATTCCATTCTTGAGACTTTATTATTTTATGTTCTCGATTTTACATTGTTTTCTATCCAACTCACTGGGTACGGCGTTACTCACCCCGTAGGGGAACTCATTTTTATTTTTCAGGATCACAGCAGGAGAGAGACTGATAGATATTGCGGCGTATAGCTAGGCACCTGATTTCTGAAAGGTAGGACAGTTATACCTTTGTTTTGTATGTATAAGAAAGATTCACTAGCTAAGTGTTTTGTTTTGATTTTAAGAATATATGCCTTTAGAGTTATATTGATCTGTTATCCAGGTTCTTTCCTTCCATAAATAGAGGGGATATACATCAGGTATGCTTAGTGGTTTCCATATAGTTCCAGGGGCAAACGATGCTATATGTGGAGTTCATTGCGGTCTGCCACGTGCCCTAGGGGAAGGTATGGGGCGTGACAGAACCGGTTTGAACCGACTAAAACTGGACCGCCGCACGGGCATCGCACGCGCCCCCGCGCGACTTGCCTCTTCGCCTCCATTCGAAACCCAGCCGCTCTGCCGCCGATCGCTACTGCTAAACCACCTCAGACACGCTGGAACTCCTCGTACTCACACGCCTCACTTTCCTCCACCCTCCTGCGAGCTCCTCTCGCCGTCAGTAGGGCTCAGAACTTCCCTACAACTGTCGGCATGTACAACACCTCTGCCTTGCCGCTCAGATCTGGTCCCAGCCACCGCCGTGCCTCCAACGCTATAATCTATTAATTTATTTATTTTTTATTTATAAAGAAAACAGATTTTACACCTCATTATCAATTGCCTTTAGTAGAAATTATTCTTTTAATATCAAATATATTTTAAAAATACTATAATATGATTAATAATTCATACAAAAACTTATCGTACTAGTTTTTCGAAGCTCATGAGCATACTACAAGTGGAATCTATAATCTACAACCATCCACGACCTTTGATTTTAGATAAAAGTATGGATGACATTTCCTTTTTTTTCTCACTCTCTCCTCTTTCCAAAAATAAATAAATAAAATCAAAAGCCGCTAATAGAATTTTAAATCTAACAACAAACCTAATTTATTGCTATAGAAACTACTCATGTCTAAATGTCCATATCCTTCATTTATTTTTATTTTTTAAAATCTCGACCCTGAAAAAAGAACATTGCTCAAATAAGGGTGTTCAGTTCCTAGTGTTACATGATCTTCAGTAACTACTTTGTTAATTAGCGACCTTCTCATATTTTACTCTTACTATTTAATCCTCTACCTCGAACGCTAATGCATTGTCGTCAATTACTCACATAGTCTTGGATTCTATTGCCTGCAACAACGCTAAGTGAGATGAGCAATAACGAAAATGAGATCTCCCTTTCATCGTCAGCTCTCCGTCGTTTCACCGAGAACGACACGTTGACGGAGATTTTAGGATGCGAGAATGGGGTCTTCATTAGCACCACGGACAACGACCCTCAGTCCGAGGAGGCTGGAGAAGCGCAAAATTATCGGGAGACGAATACGACGGTGGAGCAGAACAGGGGCAATAGGACACAAAAGAATAAGGATCGTCATCATCACAAGAGCACTGGAGCATTGCATGACTACCCTCCACGGCTTAGTATTCTCTCTGGTGAATCCAGGCTTCAGCTAGCAAGCCATAGGGAGGACGGGCGGCTTCTGGTATATCCTGTTAAGGCACCGGTAACCGTTGAGGCCCATGAACAAAGAAAAGATGGCACACTCAAACTTCATCTCGTCAACGGCGAGTGCTCGACACGCAATCCCGACTGCAAGAAAAATTAATATCAATAAGTAGAAGCAGCTTCTTCTCTGTGAAACTTAATTAACTCATAGCTATTAATTCCTTAAGTTTCAATATTTCGATAACCATTCCATGGTGACAAATGTAACCAGTATTAGACAACGCAATATGTGGTCTTTACTACGTAAAATTGAAGAAAAACACTACTTTCAACTTATTCGGAAAAGAATTAGGTGCTTGTAAGAATATATTTAATATTTTAAACATAATTAATAAGCATGACTGCTTAATTAGCTATAATTATTAGATTTTCTAATAAATCGTGTGAGTCAAGGATTCGAATAAAGTTAAGAAAATATTTAAAAAGTTAAAAAAGATCAGAATTTCTATCTAAAAACACTTACCGTTTCGCTTTCCATCTCAATAAATAGTTTAATTCTACATCTCTATCTTATTGAATTGAGTTTATGTTGGTATTTTTCACGCTGCAATATGGACAGTTGTCGTGGCTATAGTATTTGATGCTCAAGTGAAGTCATTAAGTGTTCGACACATTTTAACAATGGATACCGAAAATTTGGGGACTCCATTCCCCGAGACCATACCTATTTTAGCGTGTCTCTTTGTGATAGATTTGTCAAGACATACACGTATCCATATTTTTTTACCACGATGCACATATCGAGTTATTGCTCTTCACCGGTTTCTATTTGTCTTGTAAATATTGGAGTACGTTAGGGAGATTGACAAGAGTATATATCGAAATAAATAGGATGTCCTTAGACATGTAATGTTATATTAACGTATAAATTATTAGAATTATTTATTAACTTATCTTTTTTAGAACTTTCGTATTGTTGATTAAGTAAAGTATTTTTTGTATAAATAAGTATAATTATTCATTGAATATTAAGATATTCTAAAATCTTTTATTTCCAACATGAATGAAGTTTATTGTATTTTCTATATATTATTTTTGAATATTTTACACCTCATTATCAATTGCCTTTAGTAGAAATTATTCTTTTAATATCAAATATATTTTAAAAATACTATAATATGATTAATAATTCATACAAAAACTTATCGTACTAGTTTTTCGAAGCTCATGAGCATACTACAAGTGGAATCTATAATCTACAACCATCCACGACCTTTGATTTTAGATAAAAGTATGGATGACATTTCCTTTTTTTTCTCACTCTCTCCTCTTTCCAAAAATAAATAAATAAAATCAAAAGCCGCTAATAGAATTTTAAATCTAACAACAAACCTAATTTATTGCTATACAAACTACTCATGTCTAAATGTCCATATCCTTCATTTATTTTTATTTTTTAAAATCTCGACCCTGAAAAAAGAACCTTGCTGAAATAAGGGTTTTCAGTTCCTAGTGTTACATGATCTTCAGTAACTACTTTGTTAATTAGCGACCTTCTCATATTTTACTCTGACTATTTAATCCTCTACCTCGAACGCTAATGCATTGTCGTCGATTACTCACATAGTCTTGGATTCTATTGCCTGCAACAACGCTAAGTGAGATGAGCAATAACGAAAATGAGATCTCCCTTTCATCGTCAGCTCTCCGTCGTTTCACCGAGAACGACACGTTGACGGAGATTTTAGGATGCGAGAATGGGGTCTTCATTAGCACCACGGACAACGACCCTCAGTCCGAGGAGGCTGGAGAAGCGCAAAATTATCGGGAGATGAATACGACGGTGGAGCAGAACAGGGGCAATAGGACACAAAAGAATAAGGATCGTCATCATCACAAGAGCACTGGAGCATTGCATGACTACCCTCCACGGCATAGTATTCTCTCTAGTGAATCCAGGCTTCAGCTAGCAAGCAATAGGGAGGACGGGCGGCTTCTGGTATATCCTGTTAAGGCACCGGTAACCGTTGAGGCATATGAACAAAGAAAAGATGGCACACTCAAACTTCATCTCGTCAACGGCGAGTGCTCAACACGCAATCCCGACTGCAAGAAAAATTAATATCAATAAGTAGAAGCAGCTTCTTCTCTGTGAAACTTAATTAACTCATAGCTATTAATTCCTTAAGTTTCAATATTTCGATAACCATTCCATGGTGACAAATGTAACCAGTATTAGACAACGCAATATGTGGTCTTTACTACGTAAAATTGAAGAAAAACACTACTTTCAAATTATTCGGAAAAGAATTAAGTGCTTGTAAGAATATATTTAATATTTTAAACATAATTAATAAGCATGACTGCTTAATTAGCTATAATTATTAGATTTTCTAATAAATCGTGTGAGTCAAGGATTCGAATAAAGTTAAGAAAATATTTAAAAAGTTAAAAAAGATCAGAATTTCTATCTAAAAACACTTACCGTTCGGCTTTCCATCTCAGTAAATAGTTTAATTCTACATCTCTATCTTACTGAATTGAGTTTATGTTGGTATTTTTCACGCTGCAATATGGATAGTTGTCGTGGCTATAGTATTTGATGCTCAAGTGAAGTCATTAAGTGTTCGACACATTTTAACAATGGATACCGAAAATTTGGGGACTCCATTCCCCGAGACCATACCTATTTTAGCGTGTCTCTTTGTGATAGATTTGTCAAGACATACACGTATCCATATTTTTTTACCACGATGCACATATCGAGTTATTGCTCTTCACCGGTTTCTATTTGTCTTGTTAATATTGGAGTACGTTAGGGAGATTGACAAGAGTATATATCGAAATAAATAGGATGTCCTTAGACATGTAATGTTATATTAACGTATAAATTATTAGAATTATTTATTAACTTATCTTTTTCAGAACTTTCGTATTGTTGATTAAGTAAAGTATTTTTTGTATAAATAAGTATAATTATTCATTGAATATTAAGATATTCTAAAATCTTTTATTTCCAACATGAATGAAGTTTATTGTATTTTCTATATATTATTTTTGAATATTTTACACCTCATTATCAATTGCCTTTAGTAGAAATTATTCTTTTAATATCAAATATATTTTAAAAATACTATAATATGATTAATAATTCATACAAAAACTTATCGTACTAGTTTTTCGAAGCTCATGAGCATACTACAAGTGGAATCTATAATCTACAACCATCCACGACCTTTGATTTTAGATAAAAGTATGGATGACATTTCCTTTTTTTTCTCACTCTCTCCTCTTTCCAAAAATAAATAAATAAAATCAAAAGCCGCTAATAGAATTTTAAATCTAACAACAAACCTAATTTATTGCTATACAAACTACTCATGTCTAAATGTCCATATCCTTCATTTATTTTTATTTTTTAAAATCTCGACCCTGAAAAAAGAACCTTGCTCAAATAAGGGTTTTCAGTTCCTAGTGTTACATGATCTTCAGTAACTACTTTGTTAATTAGCGACCTTCTCATATTTTACTCTTACTATTTAATCCTCTACCTCGAACGCTAATGCATTGTCGTCGATTACTCACATAGTCTTGGATTCTATTGCCTGCAACAACGCTAAGTGAGATGAGCAATAACGAAAATGAGATCTCCCTTTCATCGTCAACTCTCCGTCGTTTCACCGAGAACGACACGTTGACGGAGATTTTAGGATGCGAGAATGCGGTCTTCATTAGCACCACGGCCAACGACCCTCAGTCCGAGGAGGCTGGAGAAGCGCAAAATTATCGGGAGACGAATACGACGGTGGAGCAGAACAGGGGCAATAGGACACAAAAGAATAAGGATCGTCATCATCACAAGAGCACTGGAGCATTGCATGACTACCCTCCACGGCTTAGTATTCTCTCTAGTGAATCCAGGCTTCAGCTAGCAAGCCATAGGGAGGACGGACGGCTTCTGGTATATCCTGTTAAGGCACCGGTAACCGTTGAGGCCCATGAACAAAGAAAAGATGGCACACTCAAACTTCGTCTCGTCAACGGCGAGTGCTCGACACGCAATCCCGACTGCAAGAAAAATTAATATCAATAAGTAGAAGCAGCTTCTTCTCTGTGAAACTTAATTAACTCATAGCTATTAATTTCTTAAGTTTCAATATTTCGATAACCATTCCATGGTGACAAATGTAACCAGTATTAGACAACGCAATATGTGGTCTTTACTACGTAAAATTGAAGAAAAACACTACTTTCAACTTATTCGGAAAAGAAGTAAGTGCTTGTAAGAATATATTTAATATTTTAAACATAATTAATAAGCATGACTGCTTAATTAGCTATAATTATTAGATTTTCTAATAAATCGTGTGAGTCAAGGATTCGAATAAAGTTAAGAAAACATTTAAAAAGTTAAAAAAGATCAGAATTTCTATCTAAAAACACTTACCGTTTGGCTTTCCATCTCAATAAATAGTTTAATTCTACATCTCTATCTTACTGAATTGAGTTTATGTTGGTATTTTTCACGCTGCAATATGGACAGTTGTCGTGGCTATAGTATTTGATGCTCAAGTGAAGTCATTAAGTGTTCGACATATTTTAACAATGGATACCGAAAATTTGGGGACTCCATTCCCCGAGACCATACCTATTTTAGCGTATCTCTTTGTGATAGATTTGTCAAGACATACACGTATCCATATTTTTTTACCACGATGCACATATCGAGTTATTGCTCTTCACTTGTTTCTATTTGTCCTGTTAATATTGGAGTACGTTAGGGAGATTGACAAGAGTATATATTGAAATAAATAGGATGTAGTGAGACATGTAACGTTATATTAATGTATAAATTATTAGAATTATTCATTAACTTATCTTTTTTAGAATTTCCGTATTGTTTTTTAAGTAAAGTATTTTTTGTATAAATAAGTATGATTATTCATTGAATATTAAGATATTCTAAAATCTTTTATTTCCAACATGAATGAAGTTCATTGTATTTTCTATATTTTATTTTAGAATATTTTACACCTCATTATCAATTGCCTTTAGTAGAAATTATTCTTTTAATATCAAATATATTTTAAAAATACTATAATAAGATTAATAATTCAAACAAAAACTTATCGTACTTGATTTTCGAAGCTCATGAGCATACTATAAGTGGAATCTATAATCTACAACCATCCACGACCTTTGATTTTAGATAAAAGTATGGATACCATTTCCTTTTTTTCTCACTCTCTCCTCTTTTCAGAAATAAATAAATAAAATTGAAAGCCACTAATAGAATTTTTCATCTAACAACAAACCTAATTTATTGCTATAGAAACTACTCATGTCTAAATGTCCATATCCTTCATTTATTTTTATTTTTTAAAATCCCGACCCTAAAAAAAGAACCTTGCACAAATAAGGGTGTTCAGTTCCTAGTGTTACTTGATCTTCAGTAACTACTTTGTTAATTAGCGACCTTCTCATAATTTCCTCTTACTATTTAATCATCTAGCTCGAACGTTAATGCATTGTCGTCGATTACTCACATAGTCTTGGATTCTATTGCCTGCAACAACGCTAAGTGATATGAGCAATATTGAAAATGAGATCTCCCTTTCGTCGTCAGCTCTCCATCGTTTCACCGAGAACGACACGTTGACGGAGATTTTAGGATGCGAGAATGGGGTCTTCATTAGCACCACGGACGACGACCCTCAGTCCGAGGAGGCTGGAGAAGCGCAAAATTATCGGGAGACGAATACGACGGTGGAGCAGAACAGGGGCAATAGGACACAAAAAAATAAGGATCGTCATCATCACAAGAGCACTGGAGCATTGCATGACTACCCTCCACGGCTTAGTATTCTCTCTGGTGAATCCAGGCTTCAGCTGGCAAGCCATAGGGAGGACGGGCGGCTTCTGGTATATCCTGTTAAGGCACCGATAACCGTTGAGGCCCATGAACAAAGAAAAGATGGCACACTCAAACTTCGTCTCGTCAAAGGCGAGTGCTCGACACGCAATCCCGACTGCAAGAAAAATTAATATCAATAAGTAGAAGCAGCTTCTTCTCTGTGAAACTTAATTAACTCATAGCTATTAATTGTTTAAGTTTCAATATTTCAATAACCATTCCATGGTGACAAATGTAACCAGTATTAGACAATGCAATATGTGGTCTTTACTACGTAAAAATTGAAGAAAAACACTACTTTCAACTTATTCGGAAAAGAATTAAGTGTTTGTAAGCATATATTTAATATTTTTAACATAATTAATAAGCTTGACTGCTTAATTAGCTATAATTATTAGATTATCTAATAAATCATGTGAGTTAAGGATTCGAATAAAGTTAAGAAAATATTTGAAAAGTTAAAAAAGATTAGAATTTCTATCTAAAAACACTTACCGTTTGGCCTTCCATCTCAATAAATCGTTTAATTCTACATCTCTATCTTACTGAATTGAGTTTATGTTGGTATTTTTAACGCTGCAATGTGGACAGTTGTCATGGCTATAGTATTTGATGCTCAAGTGAAGTCATTAAGTGTTCGACACATTTTAACAATGGATACCAAAAATTTGGGGACTCCATTCCCCGAGACCATACCTATTTTTGCGTGTCTCATTGTTATAGATTAGTCAAGACAAACACGTATCCATATTTTTTTACCACGATGCACATATCGAGTTATTGCTTTTCACTGATTTCTATTTCTCCTGTTAATATTAGAGTATGTTAGGGAGATTGACAATAGTATATATTGAAATAAATAGGATATCGTTAGACATGTAACGTTATATTAACATATAAATTATTAGAATTATTCATTAACTTATCTTTTTTAGAATTTTCGTATTGTTTATTAAGTAAAGTATTTTTTGTATAAATAAGTATGATTATTCATTGAATATTAAGATATTCTAAAATCTTTTATTTCCAACATGAATGAAGTTCATTGTATTTTCTATATATTATTTTTGAATATTTTACACTTCATTATCAATTGCCTTTAGTAGAAATTATTCTTTTAATATCAAATATATTTTAAAAATACTATAATATGATTAATAATTCATACAAAAACTTATCGTACTAGTTTTTCGAAGCTCATGAGCATACTACAAGTGGAATCTATAATCTACAACCATCCACTACCTTTGATTTTAGATAAAAGTATGGATCACATTTCCTTTTTTTCTCACTCTCTCCTCTTTCCAAAAATAAATAAATAAAATTAAAAGCCACTAATAGAATTTTAAATCTAACAACAAACCTAATTTATAGCTATAGAAACTACTCATTTCTAAATGTCCATATCCTTCATTTATTTTTATTTTTTAAAATCCCGACCCTAAAAAAAGAACCTTGCTCAAATAAGGGTGTTCAGTTCCTAGTGTTACTTGATCTTCAGTAACTAGTTTGTTAATTAGTGACCTTCTCATAATTTACTCTTACTATTTAATCATCTAGCTCGAACGCTAATGCATTGTCGTCGATTACTCACATAGTATTGGATTCTATTGTCTGCAACAACGTTAAGTGACATGAGCAATAACGAAAATGAGATTTCCCTTTCGTCGTCAGCTCTCCGTCGTTTCACCGAGAACGACACGTTGACGGAGATTTTAAGATGAGAGAATGGGATCTTCATTAGCACCACGGACGACGACCCTCAGTCTGAGGAGGCTGGAGAAGAGCAAAATTATCGGGAGACGAATATGACGGTGGAGCAGAACAGGGTGAACACAACAATAATCCAAACAATCTAGAAAGGCTAGTTTTATCAATTAACTCACGCACGGAACATCGTATACGATTACCATTGAAGTGAAATACACATTAAGTTTGAAAAAAGTGAAATTAGGATTAGACATTGAAGATGACATGGTGGAATGTTCATAAAAGTGTTTGCCGAATTCAGCACAGAGCTCGAATCAACCCACGATGATAAGCAATTTATCAATATAATATTAAAATACTTTGGGATGAAAACAATAATCGCCATTGCTGGAGATCAAACCCTGGTGACCTGCGTGACAAGCAGGAATACTCACAACAATACTACAACGACAACGATACAAAGTAGCCAACTTTTGCCACCGTGGAGTCCTCACCGTATGGCTCGCAATTAGTAGGGGAACTTCCTTTCTGCCTCTTATTTACATGCTCTTAGTTGATATTAGTTTAATCACATAAATTCTAAACTGTGGACAATATGCACGCTCTTTTTATTTGAGCAATCTGGCTTTCTCCGATACGTCATTCGAAATTATCAAACCTACTTCATACACTCTTTACGGTATAAAAAAAAAATTATAGATGGATCATGCATGATGTTGGGGAGGTTTCTCAAGATAATTTATTTTCTATTATATCTAAACTCAGCGTTAATTCAAACAATGCAGAAAGGCTAGTTTTATCAATCAACTCACGCAAGAAACATATCGCATACGATTACCATTGAAGTAAAATACACATTAAGCGTGAAAAAAGTAAAATTAAGATTACATAATGAAGAAGTAAAAGCAGCGGACTTTTTCTGCTGTGGGGTCCACACCATATGGCTCGTTATTAGTAGTGGAACTTCCTTTCTGCCTCTTATTTACACATTAAGCGTGAAAAAAGTAAAATTAAGATTACATAATGAAGAAGTAAAAGCAGCGGACTTTTTCTGCTGTGGGGTCCACACCATATGGCTCGTTATTAGTAGTGGAACTTCCTTTCTGCCTCTTATTTACATGCTCTTAGTTTTTTTAGAACTTAATGAGTCTTGAACCGAAGACCTCATGATCCTCCCGTATAGAGTCCAATTACTCTAACCAAAGTGGTATACACTTTATGTACTATTTACATGCTCTTAGTTGATATTAGTTTCATCACATAAATTCTAAACTGTGGACAATATGCACGCTCATTTTGTATGAGTAATCCGGCTTTCTCCGATACATCATTCAAAATTATCAAACCTACTTTATACACTCTTTGCGGTATAAAAAAAAAATTATGGATGGATCATGCATGATGTCGGGGAGGTTTCTCAAGATAATTTATTTTCTATTATATCTAAATGTTAATCCAAATAATGCAGAAAGGCTAGTTTTATCAATCAACTCACGCACGAAACATATCGCATACGATTACCATTGAAGTGAAATACACATTAAGCGTGAAAAAAGAGAAATTAGGATCAGATATTGAAGATGACAGAGCGGAATGTTCAAAAAAGTATTGAAGATGACGAATCGAACCCGAGTCAACTACAAGACAAGTAGGAATACTCACAACTATACTACAACGACAACAATGCAAAGTGGCCGACTTTCTCCACCATGGGTTCCATACCATATGGTTCGCTATTAATAATGGAACATCCTTTTGCCTCCTATTTGTATGCTCTTAGTTGATATTAGTTTAATCAGATAAATTCTAAACTATGGACAAAATGCACGCTCATTTTGTTTGAGCAATCCGACTTTCTCCGATACATCATTCGAAATTATCAAACCTACTTCATAAACTATTTGTGATACAAAAAAAAAATTATAGATGGATCATGCATGATGTCAAGGAGGTTTCTCAAGATAATTTATTTTCTATTATATCTAAACACAACATTAATCCAAACAATGCAGAAAGGCTAGTTTTATCAATCAATTCACGCACGAAACATATCGCATATGATTACCATTGAAGTAAAATACACATTAAGCGTGAAAAAAGTGAAATTAGGATCAGACATTGAAGATGACAGAGTAGAATGTTCAAAAAAGTATTTACATTTTCAAAATAATTTGAGATGAAAAGCAATAATCACTGTTGCCGGGGATCAAACCCGGGTCAATTGTTTGAAAAGCAAGAATACTCACCACTATACTACAAAGACAATGATGCAAAGCAGCCGACTTTCTCCGCCAAGGTGTCCACACCATATGGTTCGCTATTAGTAGGGGAACTACCTTTCAGCCTCCTATTTACGTGTTCTTTGTTGATTTTAGATTAATCAGATAAATTCTAAACTGTGGACAATATGCACGCTCATTTTGTTTGAGCAGTCCGGCTTTCTCCAATACATCATTCAAAATTATCAAACCTACTTCATAAACTATTTCTGGTACAAAAAAAATATTACTAGTGCCTTAACAGGATATACCAGAAGCCGCCCGTCCTCCCTATGGCTTGTCAGCTGAAGCCTGGATTCATCAGAGAGAATACAAAGCCGTGGAGGGTAGTCAGGCAATGCTCCGGTGCTCTTGTGATGATGACGATCCTTATTTTTTTGTGTCCTATTGCCCATGTTCTGCTCCACCGTTGTATTCGTCTCCCGATAATTTTGTGCTTCTCAAGCCTCCTCGGACTGAGGGTCGTCATCCGTCGTGCTATTGAAGACCCCATTCTCGCATCCTAAAATCTCCGTCAACGTGTCGTTCTCGGTGAAACGACGAAGAGCTGACGAAGAAAGGGAGATCTCATTTTCGTTATTGCTCATCTCACTTAGCGTTGTTGCATGCAATAGAATCCAAGACTATGTGAGTAATCGACGACAATGCATTAGCGTTCGAGCTAGAGGATTAAATAGTAAGAGTAAATTATCAGAAGGTCGCTAATTAACAAAGTAGTTACTGAAGATCAAGTAACATTAGGAATTGAACACGCTTATTTGAGCAAGGTTCCTTTTTTAGGGTGGAAGATTTTAAAAAATAAAAATAAATGAAGGATATGGACATTTAGACATGAGGAGTTTCTATAGCAATAAATTAGGTTTGTTGTTAGATTTAAAATTCTATTAGTGGCTTTTGATTTTATTTATTTATTTTTTGAAAGAGGATAGAGTGAGAAAAAGAGGAAATGTCATCCATACTTTTATCTATAATTAAAGGTCGTGGATGGTTATAGATTATAGATTCCACTTGTAGTATACTCATGAGCTTTGAAAAACTAGTACGATAAGTTTTTGTATGAATTATTAATCATATTATAGTATTTTTAAAATATATTTAATATTAAAATAATAATTTCTACTAAAGGCAATTGATAATGAGGTGTAAAATATTCAAAAATAATATATAGAAAATATAATGAACTTCATTCATGTTGGAAATAAAAGATTTTAGAATATCTTAATATTTAATGAATAATTATACTTATTTATACAAAAAACACTTTAGTTAATCAACAATACTAAAGTTCTAAAAAAGATAAGTTAATAAATAATTCTAATAATTTATACGTTAATATAACATTACATGGCTAACGTTGTCCTATTTATTTCGATATATACTCTTGTCAATCTCCCTAACCTACTCCAATATTAACAAGACAAATAGAAACCAGTGAAGAGCAATAACTCGATATGTGCATAGTGGTAAAAAGATATGGATACGTGTATGTCTTGAAAATCTATAACAATGAGACACGCAAAAATAGGTATGGTCTCGGGGAAAGGAGGCCCCAAATATTCGGTATCCAGTGTTAAAATATGTCGAACACTTAATGACTTCACTTGAGCATCAAATACTATAGCCATGACAACTGTCCACCTAGCAGCATAAAAAATACCAATATAAACTCAATTCGGTAAGATAGAGATGTAGAATTAAATGATTTATTGAGATGGAAAACACAACGGTAAGTGTCTTTACATAAAAATTTTGAACTTTTTTAACTTCTCAAATATTTTCTTAACTTTATTTGTATCTTTGACTCACATGATTTATTAGAAAATCTAATAATTATAGCTAATTAAGCAGTCAAGTTTATTAATTATGTTAAAAATATTAAATATATGCTTACAAGCACTTAATTCTTTTCCGAATAAGTTGAAAGTAGTATTTTTCTTCAATTTTTACGTACTAAAGACCATATATTACGTTGTCTAATACTGGTTACATTTGTCACCATGGAATGGTTATCGATATATTGAAACTTAAAGAATTAATAGCTATGAGTTAATTAAGTTTCACAGAGAAGAAGCTGCTTCTACTTATTGATATTAATTTTTCTTGCAGTCGGGATTGCGTGTCGAGCACTCGCCGTTGACGAGACGAAGTTTGAGTGTGCCATCTTTTCTTTGTTCATGGGCCTCAACGGTTACCGGCGCCTTAACAGGATATACCAGAAGCCGCCCGTCCTCCCTATGGCTTGCTAGCTGAAGCCTGGATTCACCAGAGAGAATACTAAGCGGTGGAGGGTAGTCATGCAATGCTCCAGTGCTCTTGTGATGATGACGATCCTTATTCTTTTGTGTCCTATTGCCCCTGTTCTGCTCCACCGTCGTATTCGTCTTCCGATAATTTTGCGTTTCTCCAGCCTCCTCGGACCGAGGGTCGTCATCCATGGTGCTATTGAAGACCCCATTCTCGCATCCTAAAATCTCCATCAACGTGTCGTTCTCGGTGAAACGACGGAGAGCTGACGACGAAAGGGAGATCTCATTTTTATTATTGGACTGGGAAGGTGATTCCCTACGCGACGCCTTGGACAGTGGATCCGTAGACCACGCGGCTATCATCCATGACGTTCTGCAGACAGTCGGATGAGTAATCCGGATCCTAGGGTTATTTTTATCGGTTAGCCATGGCCGATTAGTCTTTTTTGATGGTGACCCTGTCTTCGGGCAGTGTGTAGTACTACACGAGTCGCCGTTGCCCCTACGGAGTCCGGAGAGGATGTAAGGGCACGACAGTTTCACTAGGGGAGGCATCGAGGGGACTAGCGAGACAATGGAGAGTGATCAAGGGTCACCCGTCCTCTCCGCCAACATCAGTGCAGCGGGCATAGGTAGAAACAGAGATAGAAAGGCATTGATGGGTTTACGGATGCCCTTGGCCAGGGTATTCACTAAGCATAGGTTAGCAGCCCGAGTCTTGAGACTTAAAGTCGTATTACAACATAGAGGATATTTGCTGATGACGTAGAAACTGATTATCACTTAGGTGACATCTAGTGATATGCATGTTTGTATTTGTCTACTCTATTATACTGCTTTTATGATATGAATTACACATATCAACGGAAAAAATGATGATTAACAAACCAAAGGCATCCTAGAGTACTCCTAATTTTTGATTTCCTTATTTCGATTTCGAGCCGTAATTTTGCATTATGCCGCAAGGCTAAGCACACTACGTTCAATGTGTGTGCAGGTTGTTAGATGACTGACTAGGATATTTGATGAAGATGATGTCTATCGATGGATTTTGTTTTATTTATTGATGTCGTTACTATAGAATTGTAGTAGGTATATCGGGACTGTGTTAGTAGAGTTGCATAGATGATTTGATTATATATTTTGTTGTGTTGACAATGTGTTCGGATAATTTTTATTACCAAATGCCTTGTGTGGGACTCATACGGCGGTTGCCACGTGTCGACCTGCGGACTTTTGTTGATGCTTCTTGTCTGAGCTTTTAGGCCCACATTTTAGGTTTAAAGAGGTTATAGCTCATCATAATCGAGTTTGGAAACTAAATGAATGTGAACCAAGCTATTATGATGTTGGATGGTGGGATGACGAATTGCTGCTCAGCAGCTTTAGCCTTACGATGGTGCATGCTCGCGTCAGGTTGCTTATCTGGCCGTGTTGCCCATTATAGATGGTCATGCCTAGCCCGACGTTATAGTGGGTTGTGCCTAGCATGACCCGCTGATTTGAAAGTGTCGTGCTTGCAGCTTGGTGGCCTGGCACTGCAGGACACTACATACTATTTATATATATTATGTAAAAAAAGTTAAGTTGTTATGGAGTACTGGTAAGCGTCTACCTTTCGTTGTTAAAGTTAATTCTAATGTGAGCATTTTAAAACTTAATTCTGTGTATAGAGGTGTGCTGCATACCGTGTTGGGTTGGTCCGAGCTGGGTACAATGCCCCTAGTACGGTATGTTACCATGCCTAATGCTTGACCCGTAAAGACTATTCAGACCATATGTTTTGACTAATGGAGGAGATTTTAGTCCCACTTTGCCCACGACTAGATCAAAGAAGCCCTCTATAAAGAGCGCTAGATTAAGTTCCCGTGTTGAGCTAGGTAAAGCTGGTTTGTGAACCAGATGGTGGCATTAAGGTCAGGGGATAATATGAGGTGCTTGTTGTGCTTCGTAGTTGTTTTCCAAACATATTGTTCGGGATGACTTCAAACGAAATTGGTCTCCCCAGAAACTTAACCATATAGGCGTGTTGCTTGGGATGACATCAAACAAAATTGGTCTCCCCAGAAACTTCACCATATAGATGTAACTTATCTGTTAACAAAAAAATACTAAAAGGATAAGATGGGTGGATGAGTTAAATAAGAGATACGATGATGGAGTCTGATGAATTGTTCCATCTTGATTTTTTATGGAAACTTGAAGAAACCTCCTTTTAAATCAATAATATCTTCGTAGTTGTTTTCCACGACTTGAAACATATTGTTTGGGATGTCTTCAAATGAAATTGGTCTCCCCAGAAACTTCACCATATAGGCGTGTTGAAAAAATTCACATACAGACTGCATCATGATAATAATTTCTCCCTTTAAAGCCACCGGATAAGTGCTAACGGCTACCATATAACAATCCACAGTCCACCTACAATCGTGTATTCCATCCTGATTTTTAATGCAAACTTGAAGAAATCTCCTTTTAAATCAATAATATCTCTATAGTTGTTTTCCACAACTTGAAACATGTTGTTTTGGCTGACTTCAGAAGGAATTGGTCTCCTCGGAAACTTAACCACACATGCATGTTGAAAAAGTTCACGTGTGGATTGCCTCAATTTGGAGAAAATTCACAAAAAGCATAGCTACTGAACGAATTAATTAATTGATGCATCATCAAAAAAAGGACTCTAAACCCACCTTGTCAATAAATAAAAGTGGAGCTCCCTTCCATATTCGATATTAAATTTTTGGTTGGGATAAACTGCTATGCAATGGTAGTAATGCATGAGATCAAAATTTAATAGGAGCTATAGATATTATCTTTTATCTTATATTACTTATACAAAATATAAATTAGATGAAGTATCATTTTAATTATTTTATCATTTTTAAAAAAAATATAAATTGGACAGAACTGAGCTCACAATCGTTAACACATTTAATTAATCCGTTCTATTGTCTAGTAGTTAGAAAATTAGACTTTAAATTCAAAAGCTTGAGTTTAAATCCAATAGGACTTATGTGTATTATTTGATAAAATTGGCATAGAACTTATAAGTATTAAATAACATATTTGATTAATTGGTCCAATGGTCTAGTGATTAGGACATTGGAATTTGAATCTACTAGCTTGAGTGAGTTCAAATATCAATAGGACCTATGAGTATTCTCTACTTAATAATATAATTTAATGGTATATTTAAAAATCTAAATTATATGGTAACGACCTTGATGATTCTTTAATTAATTGGTCCTATAATCTAGTGGTTAGGACATTGGATTTTGAATCCAATAGCTAGCTAGAGTTCAAATCTCAATAGGACCTTAATTGAAATGAAGTGATATGATTTGAACAAAGAATTAGCAATGCATATTTTTGGGGTATGGAAGCAAAAAAAAAAGAATGAGAGATGGAGATGGATCTACTTCTGTCAAATGTTCCTGTTATTAATAATAACCAATTCTAATACTTTACTTGTTCTTTGCTGACTATTGTTATCGATAATACATCATTATTGCTGACTATTTTGTTGATACTCATGTGTTTCCAAATGTTGATACTCACGGAACATGTTGGCTAATTCTCTTAGCTAGCTGCATTTGTTGATCTGGGTTTCCATGCTTGATCCAAGACATAAGTTCCTGGAGCCACATAAAGTGTAATTAGATAGTCATTTCGATCCTTGCCTCTAAAGAGTAGGCCATTATGACTTGGCCATAGGATCCAAGTGAGTCAGTCCTTGAACCGTCCCCTCATAAACCTCTTGCGCTTGCATCTGATCCTTTATAGTCTAGAAATACCACATTGGTAGGGAGGCCTTTCCTCCACAACACTTCTTCAATCTTTGGATGCTGCATCTTACATTGGAAGCATAATTCCTCTTATAGACAATATTATCTTTCCACGAAGGAGTTTGCTAATTTATGAATCATGAATCCACTACCTCTATCATCAAAGCTTACCATTTTAATTGGCTGAAAAGAACTCACTATTAGATTACTGAATCTGCATTCTCCTTAGAAATAGACTCCCTACCTGCAACATCAAGACGCTTTCTTGAAATAAAGTACTTCTCATCTTCTATATCCTCCCTGTGTGCACAAGCTTGGTATAAATGATATTCAGTCTTGCAACTCTAATTATCCTCAATTATTTAACTATTTTTTTCATAGAATTTGAGCGTATGATATTTGATGTCATCTCATACTACTCTAACTAGTTGAAAAATACTTGCTTCTTATTTAAGTTTTTAGCTTTACATATTGCATTAAAATAATAACTAATGCAAAATTACCTAAGAATTTTTCAGTTTATAATAATTAGGTTTCCCAAGACATTTAGAGTTGGAAGAAGGGAGGGATAGAGCTCAAATATCAAGAGCATAGAACAAAAGTAAACAAATAAACTTCATCAAACAAAAATAAATAGCTCAAATATGTAGATGGTGGTGAGATATAATTTACATGCCTTATTCGATTAAGTACATATATTTAGGCAAAATTTCCAGCTAAAATTCTTGGTCTCTGCAAAAATCGCACTCTATCAATTGCCTCTTCATTCTCGAATGGTATCTGTTAAGGTATATATGAACGGAGATGGGCAACTCCTCATCCGACAGTGATCAAATTTGTGAACATTCATATATACCCAAAAAGTCTTAAGTGAGGGAAGGGTATGCAACTTTGTGTGGTAAGGATTGTAGACTATTGCAATTATCAAATAGGGATCTTCTAGTTATACAAGGCTCCTTAATGACTCCTAATCCTCCCCTACGAGAATTCGATTCAAAATCTTTTGATGGATGTAAGTAAATAGTTATCACTTATATCAAGTTTCCTCAAGTTATTCTATCTTCTGCTGCTGCTGCTCATGCTTGGTGCGAGGTTTTATAGTGCAACAACCATCTAGTAGAGGTGTTTGCAAATTAGAGAGGCAATGTAGTGAGTCGGTCAATTTATTCAAATTTATATCCTATGAAATATCAAGATATCATATGCAAAACGAAGTCACTCTCTGGAAACTCTATTGATCTACAAGCCTTCAGAATCAATGTGCAAATGCTTTGTGGTCTCATGAAAAATTCATCAGTCAATAAATATTTCCAGTGGCAATCCACTTCACTTGGGAACAATCTCTTTAGCAATCGATAGCTTCAAGCTCATGAAGGTCATTGGAGTTTTGTGAACTAGATCCACATTTCTTGAAAAATGCCTAGGAGTTGCTCACACTCTTCATTGTGGGTGGGTTGTTACTAAAATTTTGCTGCCTACTAATCCTGATCTTGAAGGTATGAATAGGCTGCTATCCCATATGTGCATGTCCCATTTGTAGCCCTCCTTATTCCATTAGTCATCGAGAACAAGTATAAATTTTATTGATGTCATCACCTCTTTCAGTTTCATTTGAAGGGTATCAATATTATTCAAGAGATCATAATATTTGCCTTAGGCAGCTTTCTTGATGATCTCTTTGTTAAGTTTCTCCATATTATAGTCTTCAGGCACACAAGTAGAGTCATGCTTGAACATCGGTGAGCAGCTACAGGTGGGGACAATTAGTTAGCAAGCGCAAAATGGGCTAAGAACATATGATAGCTTAGGTTAATGGAGTAGAATAGCTGCACGCTTGTTCTGTGGAGGGAAAATCAAGTACTCCTCCATGCGTGCAAGTAAAGGTTCCTCTCTCTTGTCTTCCAAGGTCTTAATTAATTTTGCTCTTTCATCCTGATTTCTCTCACCTTTTATCCATAGATTCCAAACTAACCTATGAGGTAATTGGAGGTTGATTTCTAAACCTAACATTATTGTAAGTATGTAGTACATAAACTGAGATTGGATTTGGAAACTAACCTCTAATTACTCCATACTATATAGCTATATAGCTCTTAAAGTGTTTAACCATTCAATCACCTTTAAAATGCAGTGGATAAATTGTCTGCATACTTATTAGTCCTTTTCCTTGCTAACATAGCCCACCCTGGTATTCAATCTTTTCACTGAAACTAAGTATTCAATCTTTTTTTTGAAACTAAGTATGCAGTTGAAATTTTTGTCACGCCCCGACCCTCTATAGGGCACATGACAACAGCAGTATGAGCGGTGTCCCACTCATACCAGGCTAATAATACCATATAACTCAAACAAAAATGAAAAGTCCTGCAGTTAAGTTCACTAATTAAATTTACAACTAACTTGTATGTTACTTACAAAGCTGATACAGTCTGTCTAAATTATGTGAGGTATACAATTAATACATTATATTAATATCCTCCTATCGCACTCAACCCTACTACCCGTGATTCCTTGCAGTCTCCTAAGCGGTGTCTCCATATTTGTGTGCGGGGGAAAATTTGCATGCGCTAAGTCTTGCGACTTAGTGCCTACAGATAGAAACTTCATTAAACAAAAGAATGGGCAAACAATACATGTCCAGATGAGTAGCAGTTATATCAAGATCATATTACAGAATAATAACAAAGGAAAGCTTACGAATAATTAAACAAATAAATTTTAGAATTCTAAATATGTATCTAGATTTTTTTTTTCTAAGTTTCCAAGCTCAAATACTATTGCCTAGGGCTGCCTGCCTATGCTTAAGGTAAGCCTTGGACGAGGACTACAATAAGCCCGTCGGTACCAGACTAAGTCTCTATCTAGGCTCGTCGCATTGACGTTGGCGGAGAATGCGGGTGACCGCGGTTCCCTCTCCTTTCAGTCTCGCGAGCCGTTTACCGGACCGCACTCCAAGACTATCATATCGTACGTCTCCCATAGACTCTACAATACGAGACACCATGTAGCGCTATACTTCTGCTTCACAGCAGGGTTTCCTGCTAACATATATACTCACGGCCTGACCTGCCGAATCCAACACGTATATAACTCTGGCTGTCCAGACTACCTCCCAAGCCTGCAGGACTCAGTTGAGGTATGTCAGCATCAACAGACACCTTAGTCCTTAGGCATAGCAGTTGAAGTGAGCTCTCTGGCTCCCAGCACTTTAGTTTCAGATGCATCCATGGGGATATTTGGACCATTGGCGAGAACCCCCTTGTTGGTACTCACTGAATGCTAAAGGATGGGTCGGGTGACACCTCCGCTATCTATCATTAAACTAACACAAATGGTACCTACTATTTGTGAGAGAAATACTGTGTTACATAGACTTATATGATTCCTAGAAATTCATATCCCTAGGAAGTTCAGGTCTGTGTCTTTAGGTGTTCTAACTAGTTTAGGTTATCATATAGATATGTTACCTAACTAGTTTTATTTGTCACCTAGTATGTTCATATGTCATCTATGTGTTTTATATTCTTCCTAGTGTCATACACTATTAGAATTTAAGAACACAAGCACAAGGGACAACATATCATATAACATATCAATGAAATTAATTTACATTCCATAGAGTAGCAATAAAATGCACATCACGGACAGTTTAAAAATTTATTAACCGTTGCCCACTTAGGAGCTCTACTGCAGTGGCTGTAAACTAGCCAAATGCACCTGAGTCTTTTAAATTAGCAATTTAACAGATTCATGGCCCTGCCGTATTTAACCATCATTGTTGAAAACGTTTCCCTATCAATTTGTAAATATATTTAAATTTTCTAATACTCATGACATCCAGTATCTAGCCCTGCTCCCCTTTTCTTATTTCTTATTTAGTATCATGGAAATAGAAGACAATGAACAAAATAGGTGTTTCGATATTCACTGTTTAATGCCGCTCATGCATACGACCAAGAGAACGTTGAGTGCAGGATATGACAAATTTATTTATCACAGTATGAAAGAAAACTTCCAAGAAAAAAAGTGGAACAAAGTAGTTCTTAACCATTTTAATTTAATAATACAGTAACAATAACACAACTATTCTTGGAACATTTAATTACTGTACTACGTTACTAAATTTTAAAAGCATAACTTTCTATTCAACATGTCATCCAACTCGTGTAAATATTATACTAACAAACAAATAGAATTTAATATCTAAAGTCTCCAGTTTTACTACAACATATATATATTTATTAAACTAGAAAGGGTATTTATCTACTATATATATATATATATAAATATGCGGAATGGATGATATAGCAATCCATGGCAATAACCAATACTCAAGTTATTACATAGTTTTGAGTATTAAATTATTATTAGATATGAGGGAGATAATTATTTCATATATCTTTTGCATTCTCAAAGTTTAATTTTTATTAACAGAGAACAATTGTAGACTTTAAATATATATATTTAATTATTATTACTATTAGTATTTTTTTTATTGGATTCTTGAATCTACCCAATATAGTATATTATTTCTAAATAGTACTTTTTAATTAAATTACTAGCAATCATTACGTACATATAAATATTTTTAATCATCTCAATATTCAAAATTAAATCATTAACAATATCCTCAAACAATTTTATTCAAGAAAGAAATTGAAGATATGAGAGAAAAATTCATTAAAAAAAATACAATGTGATACCCAAAATTTACACTAGTGACGATCTCTACCACATATCTCAAAAATTAGATTTTTGTATTACCCAAGGAATGGGCACCAACCTTAATCATTCGAATTTATTATTTCCATATGGGATTCCGAGCATTGGTACTATCAGCTTACACTCTGCTGCTACATCATCCATTTCCTCAGATGCCTTCTCCTCCTAGTCGAACAGATTCAACCGAAGGCTTGCCAACCTTAATCGTTGGCAATAGAGGGGTGTGGAGATGAAAATTTAGGGAGTTAGTTTAGATGGTCAGATGATAAGGTAAATAAGAGAGAAAAATTACTTGTCTCAGACTCTCTTTTTCTATTAACCCCTAATTTTTTAATTTCTAAGACGTAAGCTTATTTTAATACTTATATATATATAGATATATCTATTCTTATATACCTATATATATACATATTGTAAAGAATTATTCTTATGTGTACTTATATTTATTCGTATGTCTCATATATATATATATATGTATATATATATATCTGTATTTTTTATATATATTCACTTATATTTATATATATATATATATATACAAAATAACATTTTATTTCTAATCTAATGGGAATCTAGCTAGGAATCTATTTTACATATAATTTATTTATATGGCTAAATATATATATATATATATATAGATCTAGATCTTACTATCTTATTACTATTATTATCATTTGTTTATTTATATCTATATACATGTGCACATATTTACCCATCATTGTTGACACATCTAGCATACAACTATTTGCACGTTATGTGTAACACATGAAGACATATATATATATATAAATATTTATTTATTGTCACATTTATATATTTCTAAAAATTTGGGGGTTTACAATTTTTGCATGTTATCGTCCTCCAAATTTGTTATGGCATTTATTTATAGGTCTGCCATCATATATAAAAATGAAACAATGAATCTTTCATTCCCATTCCAACGCCAGTTATGCCGCTTATCTTCAGCTGCGAGATCCAAATGCCAAATTGTTTACTGAGAGTGCTTGTATATCTTTGCGTTCTGGTTGTGAATTCATTCAAAAGAAGACTACCCATGCACTAATAGCACTAGTGCTGTGACAAAAAGATTCAGGTTTGAACAAGCTATATAAGAGCTCCTAAAGGTATTTAGATAGCTTTGTGTCAGAGCACCAATGCCCATTAAAGGTAGAAGAGGATTCTTCCAGCCATTCCTTGACTTCTACTTGAAGAGGCTGGCTAAAGTATAACAAAATAGAGATATAATTGTGCCATTAATTGACTGATTGACCAAATCAGGTGCATGCGGGAGGTGCAACTACGGAGGGCGAAGGATGAAGGGGATGCAGCTAGGGAAGGGCTAGGGGACATGCTGTCTTCTACGAGGGTCACTCTTCTTTGTAACGTGCCAGTTCATAAGCACACAAAACATGCAGAGGAAACCTTGAAGGAATATGTTAAATTGTAACTTGGTTTCCGACCTCAACAATAAAATATGGAGAGGAGATTCTCAGGCATTGCTCTAGACCACGTGGAAGATAAAGGAATACGTCGGTGATTTGATCTGCTCACGAACCTTAGGATACTTGAATTGAGATCGAGCAAATTATGTGGCTTATTGAACTAAAATCTTGGTATAAGTAGCTCGAGCCGACTGATCTGTAGTAATTACAGGGGCTGATTCAACATGTGCTGTCACACCCTAACCCACCTGTCGGATACGTTGTAACCGCCGTATGAGCCCTAAGGACCCATACAAGGCATTTGGTAATAAATGTTATCCATACGCATAACCAACATAGCGGAATATACAATTAAATCATCTATGAATCTCTACTAACACAGTCCCGATATACCTACTACAATTCTATAATAATGACATCAATAAATAGAACTAAATCCATCAATATTCCTCATCTTCATCAAATATCTCGGACAATCATCTAACAACCTGCACACACATTGAACGTGGTGTGCTCAGCCTTGTGGTCAGGTGCGAAATTACGGCTCGAAACTGAAATAAGGAAATCAAAGGCTAGGAGGAGTACTCTAGGATGCCTTTTTGTATTCTTGAATCTGAACATTATCCAATTTCAGCTTTGATACTCAGAAACTGAGCAACTTTCAGTTCAGCACTACCATTCAGCTAGTAGTGCTTTTACTGTGTACGTTATGAGATTTGGGATCTAGAACCCTACCATTCAGCAGGTAATGCTGGTGTGCTGATGTTCTACTATTATTTTGCTGCATCAGCCATCACTCGCTTGGGCCATATGATTGGGGATGAAAAGAGAGGTGTATGTAGTGGAGCTGAATCAGGGAATACTAAGTGGTTGTATAATTCCTCAATAGTAGCGACGTGAATGACATGGATACATCACAAAACTTTATAAGACTATGGGCGAAGTCCCAAAAGATCCAACCATAGAAGATAAATATACAGAAGCAAGTGAATGATCGCATGAGAATCAAATTTATTTTAAAGATAATTCTTAGCCAACAAACTCTTATCCTAGATCCTCAAACTAGTATATGCAAGCATTTTAGATCAGAAAATAACACGCACACATTATATCTATATACAGGAAATCAGGAAGTTCCCCCAATAATGTTTTGAATCTTTTCAATCATTTTTATGTGAAATGGTTGGCTGGGTAGAGCATAGCAAAACAAAATGTGAAATTTAGTGCTTTCATTAATATTTGATTCAACAAATCAGGTATGGGGGATACAACTAGCGAGGGTGAAGGATGAAGCTGATGTGGGGAAGGTGACCTTCCATGCGACGAAGAAGGGAATGACCTTGTGTTACAGCTCAAACTCGAGCCCAACTCTACCTCACACCTCAAACTCGAGCCCAACTCTACCTTTCCGTTCTTCATGATCTAAGGGAGTGTGATCATTTTTCCTCTCCATTCATCCAGTTCTTGGTTTTTTCCATTTCTGCAGGTTTGATATATCATTCGAAATTATCAATCCTACTTCATACACTCTTTGCGGTACAAAAAAAATGTTATAGATGGATCATGCATGATGTTGGGGAGGTTTCTCAAGATAATTTATTTTCTATTATATCTAAATACATCGTTAATCTAAACAATGCACAAAGGCTAGTTTTATCAATCAACTCACGCACAGAACATATCGGATACGATTACCATTGAAGTGAAATACACATTAAGTGTGAAAAAAGTGAAACTAGGATTAGACATTGAAGATGACGTAGTAGAATGTTCATAAAAGTGTTTGCCGAATTCAGCACAGAGCTCGCATCAACCCACGACGATAAATAATTTATCAATCGCAGTATATTTTAAAAATACTTTGAGATGAAAATAAAAATTACCATTGCCGGGGATCGAACCCAGGTCACCTACATGATAGGCAAGTATACTCACAACTATACTACAATGACAACAATACATAGTAGCCGACTTTCTCCCCCGTGGGGTCCACACCATATGGTTCGCTATTAGTAGGGAAACTTCCTTTCTGCCTCATATTTGCATGCTCTTAGTTGATATTAGTTTAATCAGATAAATTCTTGTGGACAATATGCACGCTCATTTGGTTTCAACAATCCGGCTTTCTCCGATACATCATTCGAAATTATCAAACCTACTTCATACACTCTTTGTGGTACAAAAGAAACATTATAGATGGATCAAGGATGATGTCGGGGAGGTTTCTCAAGATAATTTATTTTCTATTATATCTAAACACAGTGTTAATCCAAACAATGCAGAAAGGCTAGTTTTATTAATCAACTCACGCACAAAACATATCGCATATGATTACCATTGAAGTGAAATACACATTAAGCATGGAAAAAGTGAAATTAAGATCAGACATTCAAGATGACAGAGCGGAATGTTCAAAAAAGTATTTGCATTTTCAAAATACTTTGAGAAGAAAAGAAATAATCACTGTTGCCGGGGATCAAACTCGGGTCACCTGCATGATAGGCAAGAACACTCACCACTATACTACAACGACAACGATCCAAAGCAGCTGACTTTCTCTGCCGTGGGGTCCACACCATATGGCTCGCTATTAGTAGGGGAACTTCCGTTTTGCCTCCTATTTACATGCTCTTAGTTGATATTAGTTTAATTAGATAAATTCTAAACTGTGGACAATATACACGCTCATTTTGTTTCAGCAATCCGACATTCTTTGATACATCATTCAAAATTATCAAACCTACTTCATACACTCTTTGCGGAATAAAAATAATATTATAGATGGATCATGCATTATGTCACGGAGGTTTCTCAAGATAATTTATTTTCTATTATATCTAAACACAACGTTAATCCAAACAATGCAGAAAGGCTAGTTTTATCAATCAACTCACGCAATGAACATATCGCGTGAAAAATGTTAAACTAGGATTAGACACTTTGGATGACAAAGAGGAATGTTCAAGAAAGTATTTGCATTTTTAAAATATTTTGACATCAAAAGTAGTAATCACCGTTGTCGGGGACGAACCCAAGTCACCTATGTGACAGGCAGGAATACTCACCACTATACTACAATGACAACGATGCAAAGCAGCCAACTTTTTTCAACCGTGGGTTCCACACCATATGGTTCGCTATTAGTAAGGGAACTTCCTTTTGCCTCGTATTTGCATGCTCTTAGTTAATACAAGTTTAATCAGATAAATTCTAAACTGTGGACAATATGCACGATCATTTTGTTTGAGCAATCCGGTTTGCCATTGCCGGGGATGAAACCCGAGTCACCTGCATGACAGGTAGGAATACTCACAACTATACTACAATGACAACAATGCAAAGCGGCCGAATTTCTCCACCGTGGGTTCCACACCATATGGTTCGCTTTTAGTAAGGGAACTTCCTTTTGCCTCCTATTTGAACTCTCTTAGTTGATATTAGTTTTATCAGATAAATTCTAAACTATGGACAATATGCACGCTCATTTGGTTTCAGCAATTCGACTTTCCCCAATACATCATTCGAAATTATCAAACCTACTTCATACACTTTTTGGGGTACAAAAAAAATATTATAGATGGATCATGCATGATGTTGGGGAGGTTTCTCAAGATAATCGCAATATAATTTTAAAATACTTTGGGATGAAAACAATAATCGCCATTGCTAGAGATCGAACTTGGGTCACCTACATGACAAGCAAGTACACTCACAACTATACTACAACAACAACGATACATAGTAGCCAACTTTCGCCTGCATGGGGTCCACACCATATGGTTCGCTATTAGTAGGGGAACTTCCTTTCTGCCTCCTATTTACATTATCTTAGTTGATATTAGTTTTATCAGATAAATTCTAAAATGTGAACAATATGCACGCTCATTTTGTTTTGAGCAATCGAAATTATCAAACCTACTTCATACACTCTTTGCGGTACAAAAAAAATATTATAGATAGAACATATCGCATACAATTACCATTGAAGTGAAATACACATTAAGCGTGAAAAATGTGAAACTAGGATTAGAAATTTAGGATGACAGAGCGGAATATGAAATACAAATTAAGCATGAAAAATGTGAAACTAGGATTGGACATTTAGGATGACAGAGCGGAATGTTCAAGAAAGTATTTGCATTTGCAAAATATTTAGAGATGAAAAGCAGTAATCGTCGTTGCCGGGGATCAAACCCAGGTCACCTGCATGACAGGTAGGAATACTCACCACTATACTAAAATGACAACAATGCAAAGCGGCTGACTTTTTCTACCATGGGGTCCATACCATATGGTTCGCTATTAGTAGGGGAACTTTCTTTCTGCCTCATATTTGCATGCTCTTAGTTGATATTAGTTTAATTAGATAAATTCTAAATTGTGGACAATATGCACGCTCATTTGGTTTGAGCAATTCGGCTTTCTCCGATACATCATTCGAAATTATCAAACCTACTTCATACACTCTTTGTGGTGCAAAATAAATATTATAGATGGATCATGGATGATGTCGGGGAGGTTTCTCAAGATAATTTATTTTCTTTTATATCTAAACACAGCGTTAATACAAACAATGTAGAAAGGCTAGTTTTATCAATCCACTCACGCACGGAACATATTGCATATGATTACCATTGAAGTGAAATACACATTAAGCCTGAAAAAAGTAAAATTAGGATCAGACATTGAAGATGACAAAGCGGAATCTTCAAAAAAGTATTTGCATTTTAAAAATACATTGAGATGAAAAGAAATAATCACCATTTGCCAAGGATCAAACCCGGGTCACCTGCGTGACAAGCAGGAATACTCACAACTATACTACAACAACAACGATGCAAAGTAGCCAACTTTCACCACCATGGGGTCCTCACCATATGGCTCATAATTAGTAGGGTAACTTCCTTTCAACCTCCTATTTACATGCTCTTAGTTGATATTAGTTTAATCACATAAATTCTAAACTGTGGACAATATGCACGCTCATTTTGTTTGAGCAATCCGACTTTCTCCTATACGTCATTCGAAATTATCAAAACCTACTTCATACACTCTTTACGGTATAAAAAATATATTATAGATGGATCATGCATGATGTCGGGGAGGTTTCTCAAGATAATTTATTTTCTATTATATCTAAACACAGCGTTAATCCAAACAATGCAGAAATGCTAGTTTTATAAATCAACTCACGCACGAAACATATCGCATACGATTACCATTGAAGTGAAATACACATTAAGAGTGAAAAAAGTGAAATTAGGATCACACATTGAAGATGACAGAGTGGAATGTTCAAAAAAGTATTTGCATTTTCAAAATACTTTGAGATGAAAAGCAATAATCACCATTGCAGGGGATCAAACCCGGGTCACTTGCGTGACGAGCAAGAATACTCGCCACTATACTACAACAACAACGATGCAAAGTAGCCGACTTTTTCTTTTGTGGGGTCCACACCGTATGGCTCGTTATTAGTAGGGGAACTTCCTTTCTGCCTTCTATTTACATGCTCTTAGTTGATATTATTTTAATCAGATAAATTCACGCTCATTTTGTTTGAGCAATCCGGCTTTCTCCGATACATCAATCGAAATTATCAAACCAACTTCATACACTCTTTGCAGTATAAAAAGAATATTATAGATGGATCATGCATGATGTCGGGGAGGTTTCTCAAGATAATTTATTTTTTATTATATCTAAATACAGCGTTAATCCAAACAATGCAGAAAAGCTAGTTTTATCAATCAACTCACGCACGAAACATATCACATACGATTACCATTGAAGTGAAATACACATTAAGCGTGAAAAAAGTGAAATTAGGATCATACATTGAAGATGACAGAGCGGAATGTTCAAAAAAGTATTTGCATTTTTAAAATACTTTGAGATGAAAAGAAATAATCACCATTGCGAGGGATCAAACCCAGGTCACCTGCATGACAAGCAAGAATACTCACCACTATACTACAACAACAATGATGCAATCAATCGTGGGGTGCACACCATATGGCTCGCTATTAGTAGGGGAACTTCCTTTTTGCCTCCTATTTACATGCTCATAGTTGATATTAGTTTAATCAGATAAATTCTGAACTGTGGACAATATACACGCTCATTTTGTTTCCGCAATCCGGCTTTCTTCGATACATCATTCAAAATTATCAAACCTACTTCATACACTCTTTGCGGAATAAAAATAATATTATAGATGGATCATGCATGATGTCGGGGAGGTTTCTCAAGATAATTTATTTTCTATTATATCTAAACACAACGTTAATCCAAACAATGCAAAAAGGCTAGTTTTATCAATCAACTCACGCATGGAACATATCGCATACGATTATCATTGAAGTGAAATAAACATTAAGCATGAAAAGTTAAACTAGGATTAGACATTTAGGATGACAGAATGTTCAAGAAAGTATTTGCATTTTCAAAATATTTTGACATCAAAAGCAGTAATCGCAGTTGCCGAGGATGAACCCGTGTCACCTGCATGACCGGCAGGAATACTCACCACTATACTTCAACAACAACGATGCAAAGCAGCCGACTTTCTCCTCTGTGGGGTCCACACCATATGGTTTGCTATTATTAAGGGAACTTCCTTTTGCCTCTTATTTGCATGCTCTTTGTTGATACAAGTTTAATCAGATAAATTCTAAACTGTGGACAATATGCACGCTCATTTTGTTTGAGCAATCCGCATTTCTCTGATACATCATTCGAAATTATGAAACCTACTTCATACACTTTTTGCGATACAAAAAAAATATTATTGTGCAGAATGTTCAAGAAAGTATTTGCATTTTCAAAATATTTAGAGATGAAACACAATAATTGACATTGCCAAGGATCGAACCCAAGTCACCTGCATGACAAGTAGGAATACTCACAACTATACTACAATGACAACAATGCAAAGTGGCCGACTTTTTCCACCATGGGTTCCACACCATATGGTTCGCTATTAGTAAGGGAACATCCTTTTGCCTCCTATTTGTATGCTCTTAGTTGATATTAGTTTAATCAGATAAATTCTAAACTATGGACAATATGCACACTCATTTTGTTTGAGCAATCCGGCTTTCTCTGATACATCATTCGAAATTATCAAACCTACTTCATTTTGCGATACAAAAAAAATAATTATAGATCGATCATGCATGATGTCGGGAAGGTTTCTCAAGATAATTTATTTTCTATTATATCTAAACACAGCATTAATCCAAACAATGCAGAAATGCTAGTTTTATCGATCAACTCACGCACGAAACATATCGCATACGATTACCATTGAAGTGAAATACACATTAAGCGTGAAAAAAGTGAAATTAGGATCAGACATTGAAGATGACAGAATGGAGTGTTCAAAAAAGTATTTGTATTTTCAAAATACTTTGAGATGAAAAGAAATAATCGCCATTGCCGGGGATCAAACCCGGGTCACCTACTTGATAAGTAAGAATACTCACCAGTATACTACAACAACAATGATGCAAAGTAGTCGACTTTCTCCGCCGTGGTCTCCACACCATATGGTTCACTATTAGTAGGGGAACTTCCTTTCAGCCTCCTATTTACATGTTCTTAGTTGATATTAGATTAATCAGATAAATTCTAAACTGTGAAGTCAACCAAGTTGCATTAAGCATAAGAGGATAGATTGCAGATGGATTGATTGCTGAAAGGAAGTAACCTTTACTCGTAAGCTCAGAAAATAATAAAATAACAAAGTGGACTTTTGAAATAGAAGGACTGCATCCAAGTTTGTAGACTCTGAAATAATGCAGTTGTATCTAAGCTGCTAAGTACACTAGATATGAGTTGCAAAAGCATTGACTAAAATAAAAGATGTTAATAACATATGCAGCTACAAAGGTTATCAACATGCGCATCAACACATGCTAGAGGTGCCAAGAAAGCGGCAGTATTCAGGATTTAAGGAGAAATAAAGAGGAGTAAGGAAGCAGAGTTACTATAGAGACTGCAGGCAGTTGAAATGTGAGCTGCAAATGAAGAAATCTTGCGAGCTGCCTTGACCGAATAAGACTGAGAAATTGACCAAATATATTTAATGATACTCATGAAGGTGAAGGACTCTGAGCTGCACAAATTCTAAGTAAAGAATTGAGCTAATCTAGGAGAGCTACAAAAATAAAAAGGAGTACAGAATACTGTCAATAGTGACAAAATTTGAATAAGGAAATAGCTTCACAAAAAGCTGCAAACTGCGGAAAAGGACTAAAGAAATAGTTACAAAGAAAGGTGCAAAAAGATGTAGCTGCACAAGAAGCTACAGAAATATTCAGAAAAGTCACCAAGAAGTATTGCAAAAAATTGCTTGACTAATAAGTTGACTGTATCTCTAAAAAATATGAAACAAGTGACAGTTGCTCAAAGCTCAGAAGAGGTTAAGTATGACTAAGTGAATGGCCTAAAAGAGCGAAAAGGACATTAGGTATATACCGATGAAAGAGTGTAAGTGTACTGATGATAACTACTACCTTAAGTTGCCTTGATACATAAAATATAAAATGAAGGAAAACTGTAGAACTGAAGAAGACCCACTTATGTGGCCAATCATCACAACTGTAGAAAGTCTGAAATGAATATGAAATATGGAGACCTGCAGAAGTTGGGAAAAACAAAATGCAGTAGGCTGCATGTAAACCCCTACCCCTTAATATAAAAAATAAAAAAAAATTTGGTCCGGTTGAAATGAACCGGCTAGCCGGCCGGTCCAGATGAACCGGCTTGACCTGGTTCGAATGAGGCACCGCGAGCGAGAAGAGCCGAGGGCTCTTCCCCACTCGCGGCGCCCCTTTCTTTCGCCCCCGCGACGCCCGCCTCCTCCATTTCGACCGCAGTGGAGCGAACGTCGGTGCCTTCCACCGCGTTCGCCGTCCACCGCCCGCTGTACGCCGTCCATTCCCCTCCGCCACGACGAGAAGAGCTCGGCGAAGGTCATCTTCCCCTCTTCTCCCCTACATTCCCCTCTTCGCACGAACAGCTGCTGCTGTCCGCCGCTCTTCCTCCACGCCCGTCGTCCGTTGCCGGCCATTCGCCGCCCATTGGTCACCACCGCGACAAGGAGATCTCGGTGGAGGTCTGCTGCTGCGTGTCTGTGTATTCCCCAGCCTTCTCCTCTTCGAGAGAGCAGCCGTCAGCCGCGTCTACCATCCCACGCCCAAATCACCGGTGCGCTGCTACCTCCGCTAGGGCTCAAGTTGCTCGGAGGTTTTGTAAGCGGAGGAGCCATCGATTCCACCTGGATCCAGCCGCGAGAGGGGGCGATTTCGCCGCCATTCGCTTGTAGATCCATCGCACGCCGGCGAGGGGTGAAGCTGTGATTCCACCCACCTTGCCACCCGAACTTTCATCCTCTCCCTTCCCGCGAGCTCGTAGGTGCGTAGACCCACTGCTATCTCCCCTTTTGTCTGACAATTTCGCACCGTTTCACCGATGATGTCCGCTGGGTGGCACGACGACCGCCTGAGTTCCTCGCTCTCCCTTCACACGCACTTGTTGGTGTAGAATCTCCACGCCTCCCCCATGAGCAAGGACCAGTCGCCGGCCAGAGTGATGGTGTCCCTCCAGCTGTGAGTTCTCCGACGAGGTGTGCAGGTGAGGGATTCGGTGAAGGTTTCGGCGATGAAGGTAGCAATTCTCGATCCCTTTTCCCTTAATCACATTTAATGATAATTAAGCATGTTTAGTGTTAGTTAAGCATGATTACTGCTAATTAACTATATGTTGTAATTAAGTTAATTTAATCATATTTAATTAGTGCATGAAGGATTTGTTAGTAATTATTTAGTGATTAATTAAATAATATGGTTAATTAAAAGGGGTGGTTTGATGGGATTGGATCGAGCTGACCCAACTCGGGCTTGGGTCGAGCTCAAGTCGAATCATTTCAGATTGGACTCAATGAACTAAATCCAAACTCGAATCTGACTCAAATTGGCATTTGTTAAGATTGGACTGGATTGAACTGATCCAGCTTGGGCTTGGATCGAATCCAAGCCGACCCATTTCAAATTGGGGTCAAATAGGAGTTAATTCAATCAATTAGTAGGTCAACATGGTCAATCTAAGTTGACTACGGGTCAAAATTAGTGTTAAATTGAATAAGTTATTAGGTGGTAAACCCAGGTCAATGCTGACCAGTCAATGTTGACCGGTCAATGTGGTCAACGTTGACCGAGTCAATGTTGACCCAGAATTTGATTTGAATTTTATGAGTCCAAATTTGGACGGACTGGATTGGGCTTACAACTGGATTTGGGTTAGGTCATGATTAATTAAAATCTCCTCTATTGGTCAACATAGTCAATTTTAGTTGACTGGACCAGTTTTGACTGAATTTTGACTTGGACCGAATTGGGCTAATAAATTGTGTTTAATTGGATTAGGAATAAATAAATTAAGGAAACCTAATTTAGATGATTAACTTAGTTAATTAAGATTAAATATATTTAATAATTTCTCATGAGTTTTTAATTGGGCCCTTGGGTGACTTGGGCCAGATCATGTGTTTGGGTTTAAAATGGGCATAGATTGATAAATTTATCTAAGCCTAATAAAATTAACCTAGAGTTGTAATTGAGTTTTAATTAGCATAATTAAAATTGGGTTAATTAATATTTGAATGATTAGATAGAATTAGTTTTAATTACACGTAATTTACTTTAATTGATTATATTGACGAGCAATTGGGCCTAGCATGTGGACATGGGCTCATTAATTAAACATGGGCCCTAAAAATGAACATTGCTCGTAAATTTAAATGTAGTCTTATTAAGCGGTATTTAACTACGATAATTGTATGATTTAGAGCATACGATAAATTTCTACTTTTATTAATTTTAGGGAAAAATGAATTAAATTTTATTTTAAATAATTGTGTTGATTAGAACAATTGTTGATACGCGATCCGAGTAATTCGTCGGGGTACTTATTATCTTACGTGGGTTGGTTCTGAAGAGTAAATCGCTGAATCAGGTGCGTTGGTTCATCGAAGTTTGGATTTATTCAAGCTAGGGAATTCCTACTGACGTTTTCTTAGGAAATTCGTGGATGCCTTAAACATGATAAAATGTAATGCTTGTTAATATTATACATGTATGCATGTTAGTATAAATTATTTTTCTAATATGAATAATGCGTCATGTTCACCATGCTAAGTATTTTGATATGCTGTAAAATCTTATCCTACATGTTGTATTATTTTAGTTTCTATATACCACACAGTCACCATACAGGCATGAATATGAATAATGGCATATATGAATAAAAATCATACATAGGAGGTAGCATCAACAATAGCACCAGACGCACTAGATTTAGTTTTAGGTGACATGAGATTCTAGAACCTCCCAATAGACATCATCAGAATTTAAATGGAAAGGGGTGTCTCCCACATACCCCAGTTGACCACCGCGTATTATCGATGGTCACAATGGTGATGCTTCTCTTCGCACTACTCCCAAGGCTACACGTAGCTTAGACACTGGGAGCTGGTGGAAAGATGGATCATACAAACTCTAATATCATACTAGACCGGGAATATGGAGTAGGTCCCTACCCAAAAATTTATACCCGCATGAGTGTCGATTAGGCGACCCCGTGATAGTCTTAAGATGGCTAGCGAGGATGAACCCTACCATGGACTTGGCACCGATGGATTCGGGGTTGCCACAGCCCATTGTGCGGATGTGTATTTATATCGGTCGACGTTGAATGCTATTGGACTGGAAAGGTGATTCCCTACGCGACGCCTTGGACAGTGGATCCGTAGACCACGCGGCTATCATCTATGACGTTCTGCAGACAGTCGGATGAGTAATCCGGATTCTAGGGTTATTTTTATCGGTTAGCCATGGCCGATTAGTTTTTGTTGATGGTGAACCTGTCTTCGGGCAGTGTGTAGTACTACACGAGTCGCCATTGCCCCTACAGAGTCTGGGGAGGATGTAAGGGCACGACAGTTTCGCTACGGGATGCATCGAGGGCGACTAGCGAGACAGTGGAGAGTGATCAAGGGTCACCCGTCCTCTCCGCCAACATCAGTGCAGCAGGCATAGGTAGAAACAGAGACAGAAAGGAAATGATGGGCTTACGGATGCCCTTGGCCAGGGTATTCACTAAGCATAGGTTGACAGCCCGAGTCTTGAGACTTAAAGTCGTATTACAACATAGGGGACATTTGCTGATGACGTTGACACTATTTATCACTTAGGTGACATCTAGTGATATGCATGTTTGTTGTCTACTCTGTTATACTGCTTTTATGATATGAATTACACATATCAACGGAAAAAATGATGATTAACAAACCAAAGGCATCTGTGTGTGCAGGTTGTTAGATGACTGATCGGGATATTTGATGAAGATGAGGTCTATCGATGGATTTAGTTTTATTTATTGATGTCATTACTATAGAATTGTAGTAGGTATATCGGGACTGTGTTAGTAGAGTTGCATAGATGATTTGATTATATATTTTGTTGTGTTGACAATGTGTTCGGATAATTTTTATTACCAAATGTCTTGTATGGGACTCATACGGCGGTTGCCACGTGTCGACCTACGGGTCGAGGTGTGACACTGCAAAGCAGGAGATGCACTTATGAAGTCAGTCCATATAACTGCAAACACTATAACAGAAAAAGAAAAATTGAGGAAAACGAATTGGCTACTGCCAGGATTTAGCAAATAGTGGATGCGCAAAAGCTATAAACAGTGCATATGGAGTTGCAAGTGCAAGGAGCTGGTACGAATAGTGTACTTAATGATTATCAAAATATTGGTTTCTAATCGAAGAATTTGGATAACAACCCAAATGATCAACATATATTTTAGGATTTGATTAGAACCCAAATATTGATTTTTTTTTAACTAACCCTTGATGTTATCAACTTAACAACCCCTAACGAAGCACATGGTTCTAAGTTGAAATTTAACTCACTAAATAAAAGTATACTTAAGTTTATCATAGATCAAATTCCTAACAAAAGTTCATTAGCTAGAATAACAAAGATATCTAAAGATGTATCGTCGGGCAATGGGTCATCGGTAAATACGCCCAGGTCATCAGTGGTCAGGTCCGGATCATCAACTATATGTCTGGATCATCAGTGTTTATGTTAGGATCATTTTATGCATCGATGCTATCTAATGCAAAGAAGCATGCTAAGTACACAGTGATGGCCTCTAGAAGTGTTGGACCGATCTACTGGCAAGTCCTCTAGTCCGTGCCAAGGTAGAAGCTGTTGGGATGGCTGATGCGAACGAGCGGCCACGGCCGATAGGAGCAGATGACGTTGATTGTTGGAAACCTCTCATTTGGCTTCGCTGTGGGCAATTTGCCTGGATGTGTCCTTTCTGGCCGCACTAGTAGCAAGAAACTCCTCGACGGGGTCCAGTGTGGACCTTGTTGCAAAGAGAACATGGAACCAAGTACGAAGCATGATATATCTGCGTAGGCACAAATGATGGTGACGGTGGGTGAATCTAACTCAGTAGGTTGTGTGGGATCATCCTTTGGTCGACTAGACCACTAGATGGAGTTTCCCTAGCTGTCGAGGCGATCGATGGTACCGCAGTGACCTGGCGGTTACTTTGCTCACCTCGACCCTTCTGTGACCTTAGTCGCTTCCTTTTATGATCATCATTCTGCTTGCGGCTTGCTAGAATAGATCTCTCGGCCATAAGGGCCTTATCCACGACTATCTAGAACTCGACTGTGTCTAATAATTTCACGCTCAATCGAATAGGGTCATCTAGTCCTTCGACAAATAGAAAGCGGCGATAGTCCTCTGATGGGATTATCTCTGGTACGAAGGATGCTAACCTGTTAAATTCCACTGCATATTCGGATACGGATCTACCTCTCTGTTCACTCTTTAAAAACACCCGTCTCTTTTGATTTTTCTGCATCGTGGTATCGTATCGCAGGTGAAACTTGTCCTGCAAGCTAGCCCAAGTCAGCCCGATAGTGTAACGGGCCTAAAGCTCCTCTCACCATAACTCAGCATCTCCTTCCAACAAGTGGAGTGCTATGCTAAGTTTGTCCTTATGCACTAGCTCTAACTCTGTAGTGACTCGGCGCACTTTGTTTATCCAAGCTCGGGCTTTCTGTGGGTCTGAAGATCCAGAGAAAGATGCACAATCCAACTGTTTAGCATCATGCAGCCACAAGATCTACTAATGCGAGTGCCTTCAGAGGAGTCTAGCATTATGGTGATACCTCCCTTCCGTGCGGTCTGATAAACTGGTTGGGCACAGGTCACCGGTCGGATTGCTGAGGAGATAACTATATCTTCCAAGCCCTTGATTGGTGTTGTCTCAGATGTGTTATTGAATATAGCAAGTGTATCAGCTGAAGTAGTAGCTATAAGAATGACTAGCGGCACCGGTGATACAAGGTGGGCTTCAGGTGCAACAACAATCTTCGACTCTCTTGTCTGATGCAGCGTGGTTGGATTAAGAATACTAACCATTGCCGCTGCTATCATGTTCAAATGTTCTTGTGATATCATAAACAAGTCTTGGGCAACTAACCGTACCACTTACAAACCTTCTTAACATCCTATCTATATCGGGACTGACTTTTCTTAACTTCTATGACTTTTAGCGTAATTTCTAATATCTCTTAAATCCTTAGGCTTTTAAACCTACGCTCTATTACCACTTTAATTGTCATGCCCCGACCCGCAGGTTGGGCACGTGACAACTGCCGTAGGGGTTTGGAAACCCATACAAGGCATATGATATACTCAACATTACATCCGAAGTCATTAAAATATAACAAAGGTCCTAATACAGTTTACATTTACAGTCCTTTAGTACAGTCCCGATATAGACATAATACAATACTACGTGTGATAATCAATAACTCTAAATACGAATGATGAACTTCTCCGACGTCCTACTTGTCGTCAATGATCTCGACTCTTATCCCAAGACCTGCACACACATTGAATACGGTGTGCTCAGTCTTGCGGCCTAGTGCGAAATTACGGCTCGAAATCATAGTAAGGAAATCAATACTAGGGGAAGATTCTAGAATGCCTTTGTTTAATTAATTATCACATTATAGGTTGGTAGAATAAATGATATTATCAATAGTTTATGTAAAGTATGAGAGTATACCTAATCGTATGTCACTAGGTGTTATCTATGTTGTCAAACATGTTTGTCTCACTAACAAATGTCATCTAGATTTACTTTATGCTTGTATCAAATATCTCGGGCCGCCAGCCTATGCTTAGAGGAATTCCCCTGTCGAGGACTTCCCATAAGCTCATCAGTGCGGTGTCATTCTATATCTCTACCTAGGCCCGCTGCACTGATGTTGGCGGAGAGGACGGGTGACTGCTTATCTCTCTCTACTGTTTCGCTAGTCGCACCATACACCCCGTCCCAGCGAAACATCGCGCCCCTACTTCCTCTCTGGTCTCCTTAAGGGCAACGACACTCTGTGTAATACTACACACTGCCCGCCGGCAAGGTCACCTCAACTTAATATATCATCGGTCACGGCTAACTGAAATTATAATAACCCTAGGATCCGGACTACTCATCCGATCGTCTACAGAATTTCTAGGATGATAGCCATGTGGTCTATAGATCCACTGTCCAAGGCTTAAGGGAGTCACCGTCACAACTCAAAAGTAGTCGATGTTAACCGAGTTGACCGTCAATCCGCACAATGGGTTTGAGGTACCTCGACCATATTTTTGCTGAATCATTGGAAGGTTCATCCCTGCTAACCATATAAGGACTATCACGGTGACATCCAACCGACAACGTGCGGGTAATAGTATCCATGTATGGACCCACTCCGCTTTTTGATCTATCCTGACCCTAGAGTTAGTCTAGTCCATTTCCCAACCAGCTCCCAATATCTAAGCTACATGTAGCCTCGGGAGTGGTGTCGGTGAGTAGACATCATTATTCAAACATTAACAGTTCGTCATTTCATCTAGGGTGCGTTGTTGACACCCTTTAATTGTAATTTAGTGATGTCTCTAGGAGGTGCTAGTATCATGTGTTTCATATGTCTCTATACTAGAGTGTTATGAATTATTCTTGATACTATCTCCTATGTAATGATTTAAATTTTTAATATTTAGTTCCATAGTTCTCCACAGTAATATAACATTCAATGGTTATGAGAAAATAAATAACATGTAGGATAACTAATAAAGCATGCCAAGTAAAGCTAGGTATCATAGCATATGACATATCAATCATGGTTAATAGAGTATTTAATCTAGCATGTATATTGCATGGCATTTAGCAAGTATAAATTTTAATTAGTTTCAAGGAATCCAATTGAAGCTCAGAGGTATCAACCGTAAAGTACCTCACGTGCCAAAATAATATTCCTAAATAATAAGATTTATTTAGAACAAAATTTAATATCATTTCTACGAATTATTCGTATATAATTTATTTAATTGAGGACCTAAGTTATCTAATTAATTTGACTCTGTCTAAATTGATTATCTAACTCAATCCATGAGATCACTCAATTCAATCTCCTACCCATGTCCAAACATAAAAGCCCAATTTAACTCAAAAGCCTAGCTCTTAAACCCTTAATCCTCATTCATCAACTCTACTTTATTAAATTAGTCCAAGTCAACATCAAATCAAAATCGATTATTCCAAATTTTAATTTAACATCAAAACATGATCATTAGACATATGAAATTCACAATAACTTTCCTAGTGCACACCCTTATTCAATTCTCTACTTTGTCACATTACATGCACCATATAAAGAGAAGAAGATAGAGTATCTCATAGGAAAAGGAGAAGGAGGTGGGGGAGATAGCATGATCAATTTGCAACAAATCCATATTGATATTGAGGTGTAGAATTCTCATGAGATGAATCGCTGATTGGTGGACTCAATCGCCGTCTAATTCACAACGAGATGGAGGATGACAAATAGAGGTCGAGCACGATGAGTCTTCGTCGGATGGCACGTGCGCAGGGACCCGGAATCACCTCAGCAGGATCGGATCCCTGCACTCGTGGAGCTTGGTGTCGACTCAATTAGGGCGTCCAAAGCCCCCACCAACTCAGTTAATTTACGATGGATGTCAATTTCCAACTTTGCCCACCTTAGTTCTACTTATTCACGAATCCACCACTGTTCCCATTGTAACCCTAGTACTTCTTGTTATTTACATAATAATTTTTTTCCCTATTTATCCCTCTTTCTTGCAAGTATTTATAATGCCACTTTTTCACAATACCCCTTGCCCTTATGAAAACTTCCTTACACCTAAAATTGGATTTTACAAGTGCTCTTGTGATGATGACAATTCTTATTTTTTTGTGTCCTATTGCCCCTGTTCTGCTCCACCATCATATTCGTCTCCCGATAATTTTGCGCTTCTCCAGCCTCCTCGAACTGAGGGTCGTCGTCCGTGGTGCTATTGAAGACCACATTCTTGCATCCTAAAATCTCCGTCAATGTGTCATTCTCGGTGAAATGACGAAGAGCTGACGACGAAAGGGAGATCTCATTTTCGTTATTGCTCATCTCACTTAGCGTTGTTGCATGCAATAGAAGCCAAGACTATGTGAGTAATCGACGACAATGAATTAGCGTTCGAGCTAGAGGATTAAATAGTAAGAATAAATTATTAGAAGGTCGCTAATTAATAAAGTAGTTACTGAAGATCAAGTAACACTAGGAACTGAACACCCATATTTGAGCAAGGTTCCTTTTTTACGGTCGAAGATTTTAAAAAATAAAAATAAATGAAGGATATGGACATTGAGACATGAGTAGTTTCTATAGCAATAAATTAGGTTTGTTGTTAGTTTTAAAATTCTATTAGTGGCTTTTGATTTTATTTATTTATTTTTTGGAAAGAGGAGAGGGTGAGAAAAAAAGGAAATATCATCCATACTTTTATCTAAAATCAAAGGTCGTGGATGGTTGTAGATTATAGATTCCACTTGTAGTATGCTCATGAGCTTCGAAAAACTAGTACGATAAGTTTTTGTATGAATTATTAATCATATTATAGTATTTTTAAAATATATTTGATATTAAAAGAATAATTTCTACCAAAGGCAATTGATAATGAGGTGTAAAATATTCAAAAATAATATATAGAAAATACAATAAACTTCATTCATGTTGGAAATAAAAGATTTTAGAATATCTTAATATTCAATGAATAATTATACTTATTTATACAAAAAATACTTTACTTAATCAACAATACGAAAGTTCTAAAAAAGATAAGTTAATAAATAATTCTAATAATTTATACGTTAATATAACATTACATGTCTAACGACATCCTATTTATTTCAATATATACTCTTGTCAATCTCCCTAACATACTCGATAAGTGCATCGTGGTAAAAAAATATGGATACGTGTTTGTCTTGACAAATCTATAACAATGAGACACGCAAAAATAGGTATGGTCTCGGGGAATGGGGTCTCCAAATATTCGGTATCCATTGTTAAAATGTGTCGAACACTTAATGACTTCACTTGAGCATCAAATACTATAGCCACGACAACTGTCCACCTTGCAGCGTGAAAATTACCAATATAAACTCAATTCAGTAAGATAGAGATGTAGAATTAAATGATTTATTGAGATAGAAAGCCAAACAGTAAGTGTTTTTAGATAGAAATTCTGAACTTTTTTAACTTTTCCAATATTTTCATAACTTTATTCGAATCCTTGACTCACATGATTTATTAGAAAATCTAATAATTATAGCTAATTAAGCAGTTAAGCTTATTAATTATGTTAAAAATATTAAATATATGCTTACAAGCACTTAATTCTTTTCCGAATAAGTTGAAAGTATTATTTTTCTTCAATTTTTACGTACTAAAGACCACATATTGCGTTGTCTAATACTGGTTACATTTGTCACCATGGAAAGGTTATCAATATATTGAAACTTAAAGAATTATTAGCTATGAGTTAATTAAGTTTCACAGAGAAGAAGCTGCTTCTACTTATTGATATTATTTTTTCTTACAGTCGGGATAGCGTGTCGAGCACTCGCCGTTGACGAGATGAAGTTTGAGTGTGTCATCTTTTCTTTGTTCGTGGGCCTCAACGGTTACCGGTGCCTTAACAGGATATACCAGAAGCCGCCCGTCCTCCCTATGGCTTGCCAACTGAAGCCTGGATTCACTAGAGAGAATACTAAGCCGTGGAGGGTAGTCATGCAATGCTCCAGTGCTCTTGTGATGATGACGATCCTTATTTTTTTGTGTCTTATTGCCCCTGTTCTACTCCACCGTCGTATTCGTCTGTCGATAATTTTGCGATTCTCCAGCCTCCTCGGACTGAGGGTCGTCGTCCGTGGTGCTAATGAAGACCCCATTCTCACATCCTAAAATCTCCGTCAACGTGTCGTTCTCGGTAAAACGACGGAGAGCTGACGACGAAAGGGAGATCTCATTTTCGTTATTGCTCATCTCACTTAGCGTTGCAGGTAATAGAATCCAAGACTATGTGAGTAATCGACGACAATGCATTAGCGTTCGAGTTAGAGGATTAAATAGTAAGAGTAAATTATGAGAAGGTCGCTAATTAACAAAGTAGTTACTGAAGATCAAGTAACACTAGGAACTGAACACCCTTATTTGAGCAAGGTTCTTTTTTTAGGGTCGAGATTTTAAAAAATAAAAATAAATGAAGGATATGGATATTTAGACATGAGTAGTTTCTATAGCAATAAATTAGGTTTGTTGTTAGATTTAAAATTCTATTAGTGCCTTTTGATTTTATTTATTTAATTTTGGAAAGAGGAGAGAGTGAGAAAAAAAGGAAATGTCATCCATACTTTTATCTAAAATCAAAGGTTGTGGATGGTTGTAGATTATAGATTCCACTCGTAGTATGCTCATGAGCTTCGAAAAACTAGTACGATAAGTTTTTGTATTATTTATTAATCATATTATAGTATTTTTAAAATATATTTGATATTAAAATAATAATTTCTACTAAAGGCAATTGATAATGAGGTGTAAAATATTCAAAAATAATATATAGAAAATACAATAAACTTCATTCATGTTAGAAATAAAAGATTTTAGAATATCTTAATATTCAATGAATAATTATACTTATTTATACAAAAAATACTTTACTTAATAAACAATACAAAAGTTCTAAAAAATATAAGTTAATAAATAATTCTAATAATTTATCCGTTAATATAACATTATATGTCTAACCACATCCTATTTGTTTCGATATATACTCTTGTCAATCTCCCTGAAGTACTCCAATATTAACAAGACAAATAGAAACTAGTGAAGAGCAATAACTCGATATGTGCATCATGGTAAAAAGATATGCATACGTGTATATCTTAACAAATCTATAACAATGAGACACGGAAAAATAGGTATGGTCTCGGGGAATGGAGGCCCCAAATATTCGGTATCCATTGTTAAAATGTGTCAAATACTTAATGACTTCACTTGAGCATCAAATACTATAGCCATGATAACTGTCCACATTGCAGCGTGACAAATACCAACATAAACTCAATTCAGTAAGATAAAAATGTAGAATGAAACGATTTATTAAGATGGAAAGCCAAACGGTAAGCGTTTTTAGATAGAAATTCTGAACTTTTTTAACTTTTCAAATATTTTCTTAACTTTATTCGAATTCTGGACTCACATGATTTATTAGAAAATCTAATAATTATAGCTAATTAAGCAGTTAAGCTTATTAATTATGTTAAAAATATTAAATATATGCTTACAAGCACTTAATTCTTTTCCGAATAAGTTGAAAGTATTATTTTTCTTCAATTTTTACGTACTAAAAACCACATATTGCGTTGTCTAATACTGGTTACATTTGTCACCATGGAAAGGTTATCAATATATTGAAACTTAAAGAATTATTAGCTATGAGTTAATTAAGTTTCACAGAGAAGAAGCTGCTTCTACTTATTGATATTAATTTTTCTTACAGTCGGGATAGCGTGTCGAGCACTCGCCGTTGACGAGATGAAGTTTGAGTGTGCCATCTTTTCTTTGTTCGTGGGCCTCAACGGTTACCGGTGCCTTAACAGGATATACCAGAAGCCGCCCGTCCTCCCTATGGCTTGCCAACTGAAGCCTGGATTCACTAGAGAGAATACTAAGCCGTGGAGGGTAGTCATGCAATGCTCCAGTGCTCTTGTGATGATGACGATCCTTATTTTTTTGTGTCTTATTGCCCCTGTTCTACTCCACCGTCGTATTCGTCTGTCGATAATTTTGCGATTCTCCAGCCTCCTCGGACTGAGGGTCGTCGTCCGTGGTGCTAATGAAGACCCCATTCTCACATCCTAAAATCTCCGTCAACGTGTCGTTCTCGGTAAAACGACGGAGAGCTGACGACGAAAGGGAGATCTCATTTTCGTTATTGCTCATCTCACTTAGCGTTGCAGGTAATAGAATCCAAGACTATGTGAGTAATCGACGACAATGCATTAGCGTTCGAGTTAGAGGATTAAATAGTAAGAGTAAATTATGAGAAGGTCGCTAATTAACAAAGTAGTTACTGAAGATCAAGTAACACTAGGAACTGAACACCCTTATTTGAGCAAGGTTCTTTTTTTAGGGTCGAGATTTTAAAAAATAAAAATAAATGAAGGATATGGATATTTAGACATGAGTAGTTTCTATAGCAATAAATTAGGTTTGTTGTTAGATTTAAAATTCTATTAGTGCCTTTTGATTTTATTTATTTAATTTTGGAAAGAGGAGAGAGTGAGAAAAAAAGGAAATGTCATCCATACTTTTATCTAAAATCAAAGGTTGTGGATGGTTGTAGATTATAGATTCCACTCGTAGTATGCTCATGAGCTTCGAAAAACTAGTACGATAAGTTTTTGTATTATTTATTAATCATATTATAGTATTTTTAAAATATATTTGATATTAAAATAATAATTTCTACTAAAGGCAATTGATAATGAGGTGTAAAATATTCAAAAATAATATATAGAAAATACAATAAACTTCATTCATGTTAGAAATAAAAGATTTTAGAATATCTTAATATTCAATGAATAATTATACTTATTTATACAAAAAATACTTTACTTAATAAACAATACAAAAGTTCTAAAAAATATAAGTTAATAAATAATTCTAATAATTTATCCGTTAATATAACATTATATGTCTAACCACATCCTATTTGTTTCGATATATACTCTTGTCAATCTCCCTGAAGTACTCCAATATTAACAAGACAAATAGAAACTAGTGAAGAGCAATAACTCGATATGTGCATCATGGTAAAAAGATATGCATACGTGTATATCTTAACAAATCTATAACAATGAGACACGGAAAAATAGGTATGGTCTCGGGGAATGGAGGCCCCAAATATTCGGTATCCATTGTTAAAATGTGTCAAATACTTAATGACTTCACTTGAGCATCAAATACTATAGCCATGATAACTGTCCACATTGCAGCGTGACAAATACCAACATAAACTCAATTCAGTAAGATAAAAATGTAGAATGAAACGATTTATTAAGATGGAAAGCCAAACGGTAAGCGTTTTTAGATAGAAATTCTGAACTTTTTTAACTTTTCAAATATTTTCTTAACTTTATTCGAATTCTGGACTCACATGATTTATTAGAAAATCTAATAATTATAGCTAATTAAGCAGTTAAGCTTATTAATTATGTTAAAAATATTAAATATATGCTTACAAGCACTTAATTCTTTTCCGAATAAGTTGAAAGTATTATTTTTCTTCAATTTTTACGTACTAAAAACCACATATTGCGTTGTCTAATACTGGTTACATTTGTCACCATGGAAAGGTTATCAATATATTGAAACTTAAAGAATTATTAGCTATGAGTTAATTAAGTTTCACAGAGAAGAAGCTGCTTCTACTTATTGATATTAATTTTTCTTACAGTCGGGATAGCGTGTCGAGCACTCGCCGTTGACGAGATGAAGTTTGAGTGTGCCATCTTTTCTTTGTTCGTGGGCCTCAACGGTTACCGGTGCCTTAACAGGATATACCAGAAGCCGCCCGTCCTCCCTATGGCTTGCCAACTGAAGCCTGGATTCACTAGAGAGAATACTAAGCCGTGGAGGGTAGTCATGCAATGCTCCAGTGCTCTTGTGATGATGACGATCCTTATTTTTTTGTGTCTTATTGCCCCTGTTCTACTCCACCGTCGTATTCGTTTGTCGATAATTTTGCGATTCTCCAGCCTCCTCGGACTGAGGGTCGTCGTCCGTGGTGCTAATGAAGACCCCATTCTCGCATCCTAAAATCTCCGTCAACGTGTCGTTCTCGGTAAAACGACGGAGAGCTGACGACGAAAGGGAGATCTCATTTTCGTTATTGCTCATCTCACTTAGCGTTGCAGGTAATAGAATCCAAGACTATGTGAGTAATCGACGACAATGCATTAGCGTTCGAGTTAGAGGATTAAATAGTAAGAGTAAATTATGAGAAGGTCGCTAATTAACAAAGTAGTTACTGAAGATCAAGTAACACTAGGAACTGAACACCCTTATTTGAGCAAGGTTCTTTTTTTAGGGTCGAGATTTTAAAAAATAAAAATAAATGAAGGATATGGATATTTAGACATGAGTAGTTTCTATAGCAATAAATTAGGTTTGTTGTTAGATTTAAAATTCTATTAGTGCCTTTTGATTTTATTTATTTAATTTTGGAAAGAGGAGAGAGTGAGAAAAAAAGGAAATGTCATCCATACTATTATCTAAAATCAAAGGTTGTGGATGGTTGTAGATTATAGATTCCACTCGTAGTATGCTCATGAGCTTCGAAAAACTAGTACGATAAGTTTTTGTATTATTTATTAATCATATTATAGTATTTTTAAAATATATTTGATATTAAAATAATAATTTCTACTAAAGGCAATTGATAATGAGGTGTAAAATATTCAAAAATAATATATAGAAAATACAATAAACTTCATTCATGTTAGAAATAAAAGATTTTAGAATATCTTAATATTCAATGAATAATTATACTTATTTATACAAAAAATACTTTACTTAATAAACAATACAAAAGTTCTAAAAAATATAAGTTAATAAATAATTCTAATAATTTATCCGTTAATATAACATTATATGTCTAACCACATCCTATTTGTTTCGATATATACTCTTGTCAATCTCCCTGAAGTACTCCAATATTAACAAGACAAATAGAAACTAGTGAAGAGCAATAACTCGATATGTGCATCATGGTAAAAAGATATGCATACGTGTATATCTTAACAAATCTATAACAATGAGACACGGAAAAATAGGTATGGTCTCGGGGAATGGAGGCCCCAAATATTCGGTATCCATTGTTAAAATGTGTCAAATACTTAATGACTTCACTTGAGCATCAAATACTATAGCCATGATAACTGTCCACATTGCAGCGTGACAAATACCAACATAAACTCAATTCAGTAAGATAAAAATGTAGAATGAAACGATTTATTAAGATGGAAAGCCAAACGGTAAGCGTTTTTAGATAGAAATTTTGAACTTTTTTAACTTTTCAAATATTTTCTTAACTTTATTCGAATTCTGGACTCACATGATTTATTAGAAAATCTAATAATTATAGCTAATTAAGTAGTCAGACTTATTAATTATGTTAAAAATATTAAATATATGCTTAGAAGCACTTAATTCTTTTCCGAATAAGTTGAAAGTAGTGTTTTTCTTCAATTTTTACGTACTAAAGACCACATATTGCGTTGTCTAATACAGGTTACATTTGTCACCATGGAATGGTTATCGATATATTGAAACTTAAAGAATTAATAGCTATGAGTTAATTAAGTTTCACAGAGAAGAAGCTGCTTCTACTTATTGATATTAATTTTTCTTGCAGTCGGGAGTGCGTGTCGAGCACTCGCCGTTGATGAGACGAAGTTTGAGTGTGCCATCTTTTCTTTGTTGATGGGCCTCAACGGTTACCGGTGCCTTAACAGGATATACTAGAAGCCGCCCGTCCTCCCTATGGCTTGCCAACTGAAGCCTGGATTCACCAGATAGAATACTAAGCCATGGAGGGTAGTCATGCAATGCTCCAGTCCTCTTGTGATGATGACGATCCTTATTTTTTTATATCCTATTACCCCTGTTCTGCTCCACCGTCGTATTCGTCTCCCGATAATTTTGCACTTCTCCAGCCTCCTCCGACTGAGGGTCGTCGTCCGTGGTGCTATTGAAGACCCCATTCTCGCATCCTAAAATCTCCGTCAATGTGTCGTTCTCGGTGAAACGACGGAGAGCAGAGGACGAAAGGGAGATCTAATTTTCGTTATTGCTCATCTCACTTAGCGTTGTTGCAGGCAATAGATTCCAAGACTATGTGAGTAATCGACGACAATGCATTAGCGTTCGAGCTAGATGATTAAATAGTAAGAGTAAATTATGAGAAGGTCGCTAATTAATAAAGTAGTTACTGAAGATCAAGTAACACTAGGAACTGAACACCCTTATTTGAGCAAGGTTCTTTTTTTAGGGTCGAGATTTTAAAAAATAAAAATAAATGAAGGATATGGACATTTAGACATGAGTAGTTTCTATAGTAATAAATTAGGTTTGTTGTTAGATTTAAAATTCTATTAGTGGCTTTTAATTTTATTTATTTATTTTTGGAAAAAGGAGAGAGTGAGAAAAAAAGGAAATGTCATCCATACTTTTATCTAAAATCAAAGGTCGTGGATGGTTATAGATTATAGATTTCACTTGTAGTATGCTCATGAGCTTCGAAAAACTAATACGATAAGTTTTTGTATGATTTATTAATCATATTATAGTATTTTTAAAATATATTTGATATTAAAAGAATAATTTCTACTAAAGGCAATTGATAATGAGGTGTAAAATATTCAAAAATAATATATAGAAAATACAATGAACTTCATTCATGTTGGAAATAAAAGATTTTAGAATAACTTAATATTCAATGAATAATTATACTTATTTATACAAAAAACACTTTACTTAATCAACAATACTAAAGTTCTAAAAAAGATAAGTTAAAAAATAATTCTAATAATTTATACGTTAATATAACATTACATGTCTAATGACATCCTATTTATTTATATATATACTCTAGTCAATCTCCCTGAAGTACTCCAATATTAACAAGACAAATAGAACCTAGTGAAGAGCAATAACTCGATATGTGCATCATGGTAAAAAGATATGCATACGTGTATATCTTAACAAATCTATAACAATGAGACACGGAAAAATAGGTATGGTCTCGGGGAATGGAGGCCCCAAATATTCGGTATCCATTGTTAAAATGTGTCAAATACTTAATGACTTCACTTGAGCATCAAATACTATAGCCACGACAACTGTCCACATTGCAGCGCGACAAATACTAACATAAACTCAATTCAGTAAGATAAAAATGTAGAATGAAACGATTTATTAAAATGGAAAGCCAAACGGTAAGCGTTTTTAGATAGAAATTTTGAACTTTTTTAACTTTTCAAATATTTTCTTAACTTTATTCGAATTCTGGACTCACTTGATTTATTAGAAAATCTAATAATTATAGCTAATTAAGTAGTCAGGCTTATTAATTATGTTAAAAATATTAAATATAAACTTAGAAGCACTTAATTCTTTTCCGAATAAGTTGAAAGTAGTGTTTTTCTTCAATTTTTACGTACTAAAGACCACATATTGCGTTGTCTAATACTGGTTACATTTGTCACCATGGAATGGTTATCGATATATTGAAACTTAAAGAATTAATAGCTATGAGTTAATTAAGTTTCATAGAGAAGAAGCTGCTTCTACTTATTGATATTAATTTTTCTTGCAGTCGGGAGTGCGTGTCGAGCACTCGCCGTTGATGAGACGAAGTTTGAGTGTGCCATCTTTTCTTTGTTGATGGGCCTCAACGGTTACCGGTGCCTTAACAGGATATACTAGAAGCCGCCCGTCCTCCCTATGGCTTGCCAATTGAAGCCTGGATTCACCAGATAGAATACTAAGCCATGGAGGGTAGTCATGCAATGCTCCAGTCCTCTTGTGATGATGATGATCCTTATTTTTTTATATCATATTACCCCTGTTCTGCTCCACCGTCGTATTCGTCTCCCGATAATTTTGCACTTCTCCAGCCTCCTCCGACTGAGGGTCGTCGTCCGTGGTGCTATTGAAGACCCCATTCTCGCATCCTAAAATCTCCGTCAATGTGTCGTTCTCGGTGAAACGACGGAGAGCTGAGGACGAAAGGGAGATCTCATTTTCGTTATTGCTCCTCTCACTTAGCGTTGTTGCAGGCAATAGAATCCAAGACTATGTGAGTAATCGACGACAATGCATTAGCGTTCGAGCTAGATGATTAAATAGTAAGAGTAAATTATGAGAAGGTCGCTAATTAATAAAGTAGTTACTGAAGATCAAGTAACACTAGGAACTGAACACCCTTATTTGAGCAAGGTTCTTTTTTTAGGATCGAGATTTTAAAAAATAAAAATAAATGAAGGATATGGACATTTAGACATGAGTAGTTTCTATAGCAATAAATTAGGTTTGTTGTTAGATTTAAAATTCTATTAGTGGCTTTTAATTTTATTTATTTATTTTTGTAAAGAGGAGAGAGTGAGAAAAAAAGGAAATGTCATCCATACTTTTATCTAAAATCAAAGGTGGTGGATGGTTATAGATTATAGATTTCACTTATAGTATGCTCATGAGCTTCGAAAAACTAATACGATAAGTTTTTGTATGATTTATTAATCATATTATAGTATTTTTAAAATATATTTGATATTAAAAGAATAATTTCTACTAAAGGCAATTGATAATGAGTTGTAAAATATTCAAAAATAATATATAGAAAATACAATGAACTTCATTCATGTTGGAAATAAAAGATTTTAGAATATCTTAATATTCAATGAATAATTATACTTATTTATAGAAAAAACACTATACTTAATCAACAATACTAAAGTTCTAAAAAAGATAAGTTAAAAAATAATTCTAATAATTTATACGTTAATATAACATTACATGTCTAATGACATCCTATTTATTTATATATATACTCTAGTCAATCTCCCTGAAGTACTCCAATATTAACAAGACAAATAGAAACTAGTGAAGAGCAATAACTCGATATGTGCATCATGGTAAAAAGATATGCATACGTGTATATCTTAACAAATCTATAACAATGAGACACGGAAAAATAGGTATGGTCTCGGGGAATGGAGGCCCCAAATATTCGGTATCTATTGTTAAAATGTGTCAAATACTTAATGACTTCACTTGAGCATCAAATACTATAGCCACGACAACTGTCCACATTGCAGCGTGACAAATACCAACATAAACTCAATTCAGTAAGATAAAAATGTAGCATGAAACAATTTATTAAGATGGAAAGCCAAACGGTAAGTATTTTTAGATAGAAATTCTGAACTTTTTTAACTTTTCAAATATTTTCTTAACTTTATTTGAATCCTTGACTCACATGATTTATTAGAAAATCTAATATTTATAGCTAATTAAGCCGTCAGGCTTATTAATTATGTTAAAAATATTAAATATATGCTTAGAAGCATTTAATTCTTTTCCGAATAAGTTGAAAGTAGTGTTTTTCTTCAATTTTTACGTACTAAAGACCACATATTGCGTTGTCTAATACTGGTTACATTTGTCACCGTGGAATGGTTATCGATATATTGAAACTTAAAGAATTAATAGCTATGAGTTAATTAAGTTTCATAGAGAAGAAGCTGCTTCTACTTATTGATATTAATTTTTCTTCCAGTCGGGAGTGCGTGTCGAGCATTGGCCGTTGATGAGACAAAGTTTGAGTGTGCCATCTTTTCTTTGTTTATAGGCCTCAACGGTTACCGGTGCCTTAACAGGATATACTAGAAGCCGCCCGTCCTCCCTATGGCTTGCCAGCTGAAGCCTGGATTCACCAGAGAGAATACTAAGCCGTGGAGGGTAGTCATGCAATGCTCCAGTCCTCTTGTGATGATGACGATCCTTATTTTATTGTATGCTATTGCCCCTGTTCTGCTCCACCGTCGTATTCGTCTCCCGATAATTTTGCGCTTCTCCAGCCTCCTCGGACTGAGTGTCGTCGTCCGTGGTGTTATTGAAGACCCCATTCTTGCATCCTAAAATCTCCGTCAACGTGTCGTTCTCGGTGAAACGACAGAGAGCTGACGACGAAAGGGAGATCTCATTTTCGTTATTGCTCATGTCACTTAGCGTTGTTGCAGATAATAGAATCCAATACTATGTGAGTAATCGATGATAATGCATTAGCGTTCGAGCTAGATGATTAAATAGTAAGAGTAAATTATGAGAAGGTCGCTAATTAACAAAGTAGTTACTGAAGACAAGTAACACTAGGAACTGAACACACTTATTTGAGCAAGGATCCTTTTTTAGGGTGGAAGATTTAAAAAAATAAAAATAAATGAAGGATATGGACATTAGACATGAGTAGTTTCTATAGCAATAAATTATGTTTATTATTTGATTTAAAATTCTATTAGTGGCTTTTGATTTTATTTATTTATTTTTGAAAAGAGGAGAGAGTGAGAAAAAAAGGAAATGTCATCCATACTTTTATCTAAAATCAGAGGTCGTGGATGGTTATAGATTATAGATTCCACTTATAGTATACTCATGAGCTTCAAAAAATTAGTCCTTGCACTGCCCCCTCGCAAGCCTCTTGTGCTTGCATCTGATTATTTGTTGTCTAGAAATACCTCAATGGTAAGGAGGCCTTTCCTACACATCACTTCCACTTTAATCTTTAGTTGCTGCATCTTACATTACAATGACAATTCCTCCTGCATGCAGTATTATCATTCGACGGAGGAGTTTGGTGATTTATAAATTATGAATCCACTATGTCTATTATCAATGCTTACCATTTTAATCAGCTGAAAAGAACTTACTATCAGAATATTGAATTTGTATTCTCCTTAGAAATAGACTCCATTCTTGCAACACCAAGGTACATTCTTGAAATAAAGTGCTTTTCATCTTCTTTATCCTCCCTGCATGCACAAGCTCGGTAAAAGTGATGTTGAGTCTCCTGCTCTAATTATTCTCATTTATTTATTTATTTATTATTTCCATGGACTCTGAGCCCATGATATCTGATGCCAACTCATACTACTCTAACTAGCTTAAAAATACTTGCTTCTTTCTTATATTTTTAGCTTTATATTTTGTAGTAAAATAATAAATAATGCAACACTGAGATGAAAATAGCTTTAAGTTTCTTATTGCATCTCCTTTTTACTATGAACATTATCTAATTTTAGCTCTGATACTCTAAAACTGAGCAACTTTTAGTTCAGCACTACCATACAGCTGCTAGTGGTTTTACTGTGTACATTTTGAAATTTGGGATCTAGAACTCTACCATTCAGAATGTAATGTTGGTGTGATCTGATGTTCTACTGCTGTTTTGTTGCATTAGCCATCACTCGCTCAAGCCATATGATTGAGGATGAAAAGAGAGGAGTATGCAGTGGAGCCGAATCAGGGAATACCAAGTGGTTGTGTAACTCCTCAATAGTAGCAGTGTGAATGACATGGATACATCGCGAAACTTTATAGGACTATGAGCTGAGTGTGCCCAAATATCTCATTGAAGTCCCAAAAGATCCAACCATAGAAGATAAATATATGGAAGCAAGTTAATGATCAAATGAGAATTAGAATTATTTTTAAAGGTAATTCTTAGCCAACAAATTAGTATGTCTACGCATTTTAGATTGGCAAACGACTTTAACATGTACACATCATATATATATACACAATCTTCAAAACATGTAACATTTATCGATGAATATTATTTCAAACAACATTACACAACGAAATGGATAATGACTTTACCTCTAATTGTCAATTGTTTAAGTGTGGAGTTTGGCAAGAGATATTCAAGTATCTGCCCAGAGATGAGCAATGCATCATGTCTTCTTGCAGGTAATTAATTGTCCATTTAAACACCAATAGATATAATTAATTAATTTTCATAGGCAGATGATCCAGATGAAGTAACCTTGAAAGAGACAAGCCAGATTAACAATTTTCATAGGCAGATAATGCAGCCTGACTCCTCTTTCAAAAAGAGGGCCAAGTGAAAATCGTAGTCCTTCCTAGTTTATCTAGATAATACTAAGTATTATCTAAAACATGATTTTTTTAAGAATCTCTTCATGTGGGACTAAATCTCCACGTCCCATTAAAAAAATCCAAAAATAAATCAGGAAATTCCCCCATAATGTTTTGAATATTTCCAACCATATTTATGTGAAATGGCTGGGTAGAGCATAGCAAAACAAAATGTGGAATTGAGTGCTTTCATTAATATTTGATTAAATAAATAAGGTAGAGCAAAGTAATATGAGGGTGAAGGATGAAGCTGGTGTAGAGAAGGAGACCTTGCTTTGCATGCATTATGACCCGTTGAGCTAAACCAATGGTTAATACAAGAATATGCACCACTATATGTTGAAATGTACATATTCTACTTCATCTTCCAACATATATATATATACATGCAACATGAGCCTAACGGTCTGTATTGATACCAAGCGCTAAGGCACGCCTTCCTTAAAATGATTAGAATAACTAAAGATGTGGGACATTCCATGAGGTGTGGCTTTCAAATCCATTATATAGTAACTCCTTTCTACGCTCACCAAATAACTCATATAAGGATCGATGATAATACATTATCTATCTTATCATATCTATCATTCCAACAAAAGGGAAAAAGGTTGGATAATATAATAAGCTGGTAACCTCCCAACATAATCTTGTTAACAAAGAAAATTTACTCCCTATACATCTCAGGCTAACAAATAAGACTTCACTAACTTATTTCACCACAAGTGTTGCCACTCAAAATAAGGAACTTTGAAATGTAATACCGAGTAACTAATAGATAACAAATCATCCCATTGTTAATAATCTTGGTGAAGAAGAGTTTACAACTTTAGTAATGATTGAGTTTCTAGCCGACCAAGAGGTCTGCCACTTCCCTCTATGTGGGGTTTTGCTCGATATTCTCAAGCACCATGAAGGTAAAAAATTTTTCATCCTCCTGATAAGTTGCATACCATAACACAAATCCATCAAGATGAATTTAGCTTTATAAATTAGCTGCAATTGCTTCTTTTTTGCTCTTGAACTTCTCAAGACTTGTAATTCCAAGTGTTATTTTCAGATCTTCAATTGAAAACGTGATCTTTAGGATATCTTAGCTTACCTACCCAAGTTATCTGGAAAACCACATGTTACATTCTCATCAAGTTTCCTCAAGTTGGTCAGATATTTTTTTTTTGGGTGGAATGAAGGATTTTGTCATCTAAATTTGAACCGATTCAAGCTCATCAAACAGACAATCTTTAAGATAAAATGAGCAAAAAAACAAAATAGATAATAATATCAGGACTATGTTAGTTGAACTTGTCAAAATGTTATGGTGTGTAGACCATTGTTGGATCTGGTTGTTATTGTGTTGAATTATGGAAATAATATATAGCACTAATAATTAAATACTTGTATGGGCCACCCGGACTTATACAAAGGTTGCCACGTACTTGGTAGGCAGATATGGAGATAAATTTGAAGATCTAAAAGTAGATGAAAATAAGATAAAATCTAAAATATAGGATAAATAGAACCATGGACAAATAGAATAAAAAACTAGTAGACCAAATCCAACTAAATTTTTTTTCTTTAACTTAATGAGCATTAAACTCACAATCTTCTCTATAGAGCTTAATTACTCTAATTAAATGAGAGTACACTTTATGTACCAAGTCCAACTAAAATTAAATTAAATTAAAATCAAAATAATTCTACTTGTACTTTTTCCTATAAGCTTTAGTTTGTCCAACAAGAACCATAAATATAATTGTAAAAAATATTAATTAAATTAAATACAAATAAAATAAGTATATTATTAAAAAATTAATAATATAATTTTTTTTCTTATGGTTAGAGCAATTGAGTTCTATATGGAAGGTTGTTTGCTGAATACTCATCAAGTTCTAAAAAATAATATAAGTTTTTTTAAGAATCATAGAGATAAAAATTTTATAATATAAACTACAAAATATTTTAAGCATAAATCTACAACATCAATTCACTATAATCCCTATCATCAATTCGCCCGACATTATAAATATCACTTCCAAGAGTTTTTATCTTTACAATATAAGTTTATAAATATACAATCCTTGTGATTCTAAGTTTAGATAATATTATTTTGGTTTGGGTAGGACCGTTAGAAAATATTAAACTTTACTAATACCTTTTTAACAAATTTATTTTAATACAAGAACCAACTTAGTTTTTTATCTTATACTAGTTATCTATTTGTTTATCTATCTTATGCTTCAAGATAAAGCCATTATCATGTAAAATTAAAACACACTAATAAGTGATACTTTTCTTGATGCTTCTTGACTGGGCTTTTAGGCCCATGTTTTAGGTTTAAAGAGGTTATAGCTCATCATAATCGAGTTTGGAAACTAAATGAATGTGAACCAAGCTGTTATGATGTTGGATGGTGGGATGACGAATTGTTGCTCAGCAGCTTTAGCCTTACGATGGTGCACGCTCGTGTCAGGTTGCTTATCTGGCAGTGCTGCCCATTGTAGTCGGTCATGCCTAGCCCGACATTATAGTGGGTTGTGTCTAGCATAACCCGTTGATTTGAAAGTGTCGTGCTTGCAGCTTGGTGGCCTGGCACTGCAGGACACTACATACTATTTATATATATTATGTAAAAAAAGTTAAGTTGTTATGGAGTACTGGTAAGCGTCTACCTTTCGTTGTTAAAGTTAATTCTAATGTGAGCATTTTAAAACTTAATTCTGTGCATAGAGGTGTGCTGCATACCGTGTTGGGTTGGTCCGAGCTGGGTACGATGCCCGTAGTACGGTCTGTTACCATGCCTAATGCTTGACCCGTAAAGATTATTCAGACCATATGTTTTGACTAATGGATGAGATTTTAGTCCCACTTTGCCCACGACTGGATCAAAGATGCCCTCTATAAAGAGTGCTAGATTAAGTTCCCGTGTTGAGCTAGGTAATGCTGGTTTGTGAACCAGATGGTGGCATTAAGGTCAGGGGATAATATGAGGAGCTTGTTGTGCTTCGTAGTTGTTTTCCAAACATATTGTTTGGGATGACCTCAAACGGAATTGGTCTCCCCAGAAACTTAACCATATAGGCGTGTTGCTTGGGATGACATCAAACATAATTGGTCTCCCCAGAAACTTCACCATATAGATGAAACTTATCTGTTAACAGAAAAATACTAAAAGGATAAGATGGGTGGATGAGTTAAATAAGAGATACGATGATGGAGTCTGATGAATTGTTCCATCTTGATTTTTTATGGAAACTTGAAGAAACCTCCTTCTAAATCAATAATATCTTCGTAGTTATTTTCCACGACTTGAAACATATTGTTTGGGATGACTTCAAATGGAATTAGTCTCCCCAAAAACTTCACCATATAGGCGTGTTGAAAAAATTCACATACAGACTGCATCATGATAATAATTTCTCCCTTTAAAGCCACCGGATAAGTGCTAACGGCTACCCTCTAACAATCCATAGTCCACCTACAATCATGTATTCCATCCTGATTTTTTATGCAAACTTGAAGAAATCTCCTTCTAAATCAATAATATCTCTATAGTTGTTTTCCACAACTTGAAACATGTTGTTTTGGCTGACTTCAGAAGGAATTGGTCTCCCCGAAAACTTAACCACACATTCATGTTGAAAAAATTCACACGTGGATTGCCTCAATTTGGAGAAAATTCACAAAAAGCATAGCTACTGAACGAATTAATTAATTGATGCATCATCAAACAAAGGACTCTAAACCCACTTTGTCAATAAATAAAAGTGGAGCTCCCTTCCATATTCGATATTAAATTTTTGGTTGGGATAAACTGCTATGCAATGATAGTAATGCATGAGATCAAAATTTAATAGGAGCTATAGATATTATTTTTTATCTTATATTACTTATAAAAAATATAAATTAGATGAAGTATCATTTTAATTATTTTATCATTTTTTTAAAAAAAATAAATTGGACATAACTGAGCTCACAATCGTTAACACATTTAATTAATCCGTTCTATTGTGTAGTCGTTAGAAAATTAGACTTTAAATTCAAAAGCTTGAGTTTAAATCCAATAGGACCTATGTGTATTATTTGATAAAATTGGCATAGAACTTATAACTATTAAATAACATATTTGATTAATTGGTCCAATAGTCTAGTGATTAGGACATTGGAATTTGAATCTACTAGCTTGAGTGAGTTCAAATATCAATAGGACCTATGAGTATTCTCTACTGAATAATATAATTTAATGGTATATTTAAAAATCTAAATTATATGGTAATGATCTTGGTGATTCTTTTAATTAATTGGTCCTATAATCTAGTGGTTAGGACATTGGATTTTGAATCCAATAGCTAGCTAGAGTTCAAATCTCAATAGGACCTTAATTGAAATGAAGTGATATGGTTTGAACAAAGAATTAGCAATGCATAGGGGTATGGAAGCAAAAAGAAATGAATGAGAGATGGAGATGAATCTACTTCTGTCAAATGTTCCTGTTATTAATAATAACCAATTCTAATACTTTACTTGTCCTTTGCTGACTATGGTTATCGATAATACATCATTATTGCTGACTATTTTGTTGATACTCATGTGTTTCCAAATGTTGATACTCGTGGAACATGTTGGCTAATTCTCTTAGCTAGCTGCATTTGTTGATCTGGGTTTCCATGCTTGATCCAAGAAATAAGTTCCTGGAGCCACATAAAGTGTAATTAGTCATTTCGATCCTTGCCTCTAAAGAGTAGGCCATTATGACTTGGCCATAGGATCCAAGTGAGTCAGTCCTTGAACCGTCCCCTCATAAACCTCTTGTGCTTGCATCTGATCCTTTATAGTCTAGAAATACCACATTGGTAGGGAGGCCTTTCCTCCACAACACTTCTTCAATCTTTGGATGCTGCATCTTACATTGGAAGCATAATTCCTCTTATAGACAATATTATCTTTCCACGAAGGAGTTTGCTAATTTATGAATCATGAATCCACTACCTCTATCATCAAAGCTTACCATTTTAATTGGCTGAAAAGAACTCACTATTAGATTACTGAATCTGCATTCTCCTTAGAAATAGACGCCATGCCTGCAACATCAAGACGCTTTCTTGAAATAAAGTACTTCTCATCTTCTATATCCTCCCTGTGTGCACAAGCTTGGTATAAATGATATTCAATCTCACTACTCTAATTATCCTCAATTTTTTAACTATTTTTTTCATAGACTTTGAGCGTATGATATTTGATGTCATCTCATACTACTCTAACTAGTTGAAAAATACTTGCTTCTTATTTAAGTTTTTAGCTTTACATTTTTCATTAAAATAATAACTAATGCAAAATTACCTAAGAATTTTTCAGTTTATAATAATTAGGTTTCCCAAGACATTTAGAGTTGGAAGTAGGGAGGGATAGAGCTCAAATATCAAGAGCATAGAACAAAAGTAAACAAATAGACTTCATCAAACAAAAATAAATAGATCAAATATGTAGATGGTGGTGAGATATAATTTACATGCCTTATCCGATTAAGTACATATATTTAGGCAAAAATTCCAACTAGAATTCTTGGTCTCTGCAAAAATCACACTCTATCAATTGCCTCTCCATTCTCGAATGGTATCTGTTAAGGTATATATGAACGGAGATGGGCAACTCCTCATCGACAGTGATAAAATTTGTAAACATTCATATATACCGAAAAAGTCTTAAGTGAGGGAAGGGTATGCAACTTTGTGTGGTAAGGATTGTAGACTATTGCAATTATCAAATAGGGATCTTCTAGTTATACGAGGCTCCTTAATGACTCCTAATCCTCCCCTACGAGAATTTGATTCAAAATCTTTTGATGGATGTAAGCAAATAGTTATCACTTATATCAAGTTTCCTCAAGTTATTCTATCTTCTGCTGCTGCTGCTCATGCTTGGTGCGAGGTTTTATAGTGCAACAACCATCTAGTAGAGGTGTTTGCAAATTAGAGAGGCAATGTAGTGAGTCGGTCAATTTATTCAAATTTATATCCTATGAAATATCAAGATATCATATGCAAAACGAAGTCACTCTCTGGAAACTCTATTGATCTACAAGCCTTCAGAATCAATATGCAAATGCTTTGTGGTCTCATGAAAAATTCATCAGTCAATAAAGATTTCCAGTGGTAATCCACTTCACTTGGGAACAATCTCTTTGGCAATCGGTAGCTTCAAGCTCATGAAGGTCATTGGAGTTTTGTGAACTAGATCCACATTTCTTGAAAAATGCCTAGGAGTTGCTCACACTCTTCATTGTGGGTGGGTTGTTACTAAAATTTTGCTGCCTACTAATCCTGATCTTGAAGGTATGAATAGGCTGCTATCCCACATGTGCATGTCCCATTTGTAGCCCTCCTTATTCCATTAGTCATCGAGAACCAGTATAAATTTTATTGATGTCATCACCTCTTTCAGTTTCATTTGAAGGGTATCAATATTATTCAAGAGATCATTATATTTGCCTTAGGCAGCTTTCTTGATGATCTCTTTGTTAAGTTTCTCCATATTGTAGTATTCAGGCACACAAGTAGAGTCATGCTTGAACATCGGTGAGCAGCTACAGGTGGGGACAATTAGTTAGCAAGCACAAAATGGGCTAAGAACATATGATAGCTTAGGTTAATGGAGTAGAATAGCTGCACGCTTGTTCGGTGGAGGGAATTATTCAGATAAATTCTAAACTATGGACAATATGCACGCTCATTTTGTTTGTACAATCCGGTTTGCCATTGCCGGGGATCAAACCCGAGTCACCTGCATGACAGATAGGAATACTCACAACTATACAACAACGACAACAATGCAAAGCGGCCGACTTTCTCGACCGTGGGTTCCACACCATATGGTTCGATTTTAGTAAGGGAACTTCCTTTTACCTCCTATTTGAACGCTCTTAGTTGATATTAGTTTTATTTGATAAATTCTAAACTATGGACAATATGCACGCTCATTTTGTTTCCAAAAAAAAATAATATAGATGGATCATATCTAAACACAACGATAATCCAAACAATCCAGAAAGGCTAGTTTTATCAATTAACTCATGCAAACAATCCAGAAAGGCAATTAACTCATGCACGGAACATCGTATAGATTACCATTGAAGTGATCAATCGCAGCAGTATAATTTTAAAATACTTTGGGATGAAAACAATAATCACAGTTGCTAGAGATCGAACCCGGGTCACCTACATGACAGGCAAGTACACTCACAACTATACTACAACAATAACAATACACATTAAGTGTGAACAATGTAAAACTAGGATTAGAAATTTAGGATGACTGTGAAACTAGGATTGTACATTTAGGATGACAGAGCGGAATGTTCAAGAAAGTATTTGCATTTTCAAAATATTTAGAGATGAAAAGCAGTAATCGACGTTGTCGGGGATCAAACCCAGGTCACCTGCATGACAGGTAGGAATACTCACCACTATACTAAAATGACAACGATGCAAAGTGGCCGACTTTTTCTGCCGTAGGGTCCACACCATATGGTTCGCTATTAGTAGGAGAACTTTCTTTCTGCCTCATATTTGCATGCTCTTAGTTGATATTAGTTTAACTAGATAAATTCTAAACTTTGGACAATATGCACGCTCATTTGGTTTGAGCAATCCGGCTTTCTCCGATACATCATTCAAAATTATCAAACCTACTTCATACACTCTTTGTGGTGCAAAAGAAATATTATAGATGGATCATGGATGATGTCGGGGAGGTTTCTCAAGATAATTTATTTTCTTTTATATCTAAACACAGCGTTAATCCAAACAATGTAGAAAGGCTAGTTTTATCAATCCACTCACGCACGGATCTTATCGCATATGATTACCATTGAAGTGAAATACACATTAAGCCTAAAAAAAGTGAAATTAGGATCAGCCATTGAAGATGACAGAGCAGAATGTTCAAAAAAGTATTTGCATTTTAAAAATACATTGAGATGAAAAGAAATAATCACCATTGCCAGGGATCAAACCCGGGTCACCTGCATGACAGGCAGGAAGACTCGCAACTATACTACAACGACAACGATGCAAAGTAGCCAACTTTCGCCACCGTGGGGTCCTCACCATATGGCTCGCAATTAGTAGGTCAACTTTCTTTCTGCCTCCTATTTACATGCTCTTAGTTGATATTAGTTTAATCACATAAATTATAAACTGTGGACAATATGCATGCTCATTTTGTTTGAGCAATCCAGCTTTCTTCGATACGTTATTCGAAATTATCAAACCTACTTCATACACTCTTTACGGTATAAAAAAACAATTATAGATGGATCATGCATGATGTCGGGGAGGTTTCTCAAGATAATTTATTTTCTATTATATCTAAACACAGCGTTAATCCAAACAATGCAAAAAGGCTAGTTTTATCAATCAACTCACACACGAAACATATTGCATACGATTACCATTGAAGTGAGATACACATTAAGCGTGAAAAAAGTGAAATTAGGATCACACATTGAAGATGACAGAGTGGAATGTTCAAAAAAGTATTTGCATTTTCAAAATACTTTGAGATAAAAAGCAATAATCGCCGTTGCAGGGGATCAAACTCGGGTCAATTGTGTGACAGGCAGGAATACTCACCACTATATTACCACAACAACAATGCAAAGTAGCTGACTTTTTCATCTGTGGGGTCCACACCATATGGCTCGTTATTAGTAGGGGAACTTCCTTTCTGCCTCCTATTTACATGCTCTTAGTTGATATTAGTTTAATCAGATAAATTCTAAATTGTGGACAATATGTACGCTCATTTTGTTTGAGCAATCCGGCTTTCTCCGATACATCATTCGAAATTATCAAACCTACTTCATACACTCTTTGCAGTAAAAAAAGAATATTATAAATGGATCATGCATGATGTCGGGGAGGTTTCTCAAGTTAATTTATTTTTTATTATATCTAAACACAGGGTTAATCCAAACAATGCAGAAAGGCTAGTTTTATCAATCAACTAACGCACAAAACATATCGCATACGATTACCATTGAAGTGAAATACACATTAAGCGTAAAAAAAGTGAAATTAGGATCAAACCCGGGTCACCTACGTGACAGGCAGGAATACTCACCACTATACTACAACGACAACGATGTAAAGCCGCCGACTTTGTTCCACCGTGGGGTCCACACCATATAGCTCACTATTAGTAAGGGAACTTCCTTTTGCCTCCTATTTGCATGCTCTTAGTAGATACAAGTTTAGTAAGATAAATTCTAAACTGTGGACAATATGCACGCTCATTTTGTTTGAGCAATCCGGCTTTCTCCGATACATCATTCAAAATTATCAAACCTACTTCATACACTCTTTGCGGTATAAAAAAAATATTATAGATGGATCATGCATGATGTCGGGGATGTTTATCAAGATAATTTATTTTCTATTATATCTAAACACAATGTTAATCCAAACAATGCAGAAAGGCTAGTTTTATCAATCAACTCACGCATGGAACATATCGAATACGATTATCATTGAAGTGAAATAGACATTAAGCGTGAAAAGTTAAACTAGGATTAGATATTTAGGATGACAGAATGTTCAAGAAAGTATTTGCATTTTCAAAATATTTTGACATCAAAAGCAGTAATCGCAGTTGCTGAGGACGAACTCGTGTCACCTACATGACAGGTAGGAATACTCACTACTATACTTCAACGACAACGATGCAAAGCGGCCGACTTTCTCCTCTGTGGGGTCCACACCATATGGTTCGCTGTTAGTAAGGGAACTTCCTTTTGCCTCCTATTTGCATGCTCTTACTTGATACAAGTTTAATCAGATAAATTCTAAACTGTGGACAATATGCACGCTCATTTTGTTTGAGCAATCCGCCTTTCTCTGATACATCATTCGAAATTATGAAACCTACTTCATACACTTTTTGCGATACAAAAAAAATATTATTGTGCAGAATGTTCAAGAAAGTATTTGCATTTTCAAAATATTTATAGATGAACCGCAATAATTGCCATTGTCAAGGATCGAATCCGGGTCCCCTGCATGACAAGTAGGAATACTCACAACTATACTACAACAACAACAATGCAAAGTTGCCGATTTTTTCCACCATGGGTTCCACACCATATGGTTCGCTATTAGTAAGGGAACATCTTTTTGCCTCCTATTTGTATGCTCTTAGTTGATATTAGTTTAATCAGATAAATTCTTAACTATAGACAATATGCACACTCATTTTGTTTGAGCAATCCGGCTTTCTCCGATACATCATTCGAAATTATCGAACCTACTTCATAAACTATTTGCGGTACAAAAAAAAAATTATAGATCCATCATGCATGATGTCGGGGAGGTTTCTCAAGATAATTTATTTTCTATTATATCTAAACACAGCATTAATCCAAACAATGCAGAAATGCTAGTTTTATCGATCAACTCACACACGAAACATATCGCATACGATTACCATTGAAGTGAAATAAAGAGGAGTAAGGAAGCAGAGTTACTATAGAGACTGCAGGCAGTTGAAATGTGAGCTGCAAATGAAGAAATATTGCGAGCTGCCTTGACCGAATAAGACTGAGAAATTGACCAAATATATTTAATGATACTCATGAAGGTGAAGGACTCTGAGCTGCACAAATTCTAAGTAAAGAATTGAGCTAATCTAGGAGAGTTACAAAAATAAAAAGGAGTGCAGAATACTGTCGATAGTGGCAGAATTTGAATAATGAAATAGCTTCACAAAAAGCTGCAAACTGCGGAAAAGGACTAAAGAAATAGCTTCACCTATAATTTCATTCTGAGTTTCATGTAACTTCTACTTCTCCCAAAATACATGTCAGAATCGGGGGCATCCCAATCGGATTGAATGCGATGAAAGTTTCTCAGTCCGAATCTGTAAAACGAAAATTTTGATCAAATCACACATCGCAGTATACTAGGCCTTCTAATTCCTTGAGGGGTTTATCTAAAAGATTCGCGATATAACTAGGAAGACGTTTCAAATACCATATATGAATAATGGCATATATGAATAAAAATCATACATAGGAGGTAGCATCAACAATAGCACCAGACACACTAGATTTAGTCTTAGGTGATATGAGATGCTAGAACCTCCCAAGAGACATCATCAGAATTTAAATGGAAAGGGGTGTCTCCCACATACCCTAGTTGACCACCGCGTATTATCGATGGTCACAACGGTGATGCTTCTCTTCGCACCACTCCCGAGGCTACACATTGCTTAGACACTGGGAGCTGGTGGAAAGATGGATCATACAAACTCTAAGGTCATACTAGACCGGGAATATGGAGTAGGTCCCTACCCAAAAATTTATACCCGCACGAGTGTTGATTAGGCGACCCCGTGATAGTCTTAAGATGGCTAGCGAGGATGAACCCTACCATGGACTTGGCACCGATGGAGTCAGGATTGCGGATGTGCATTTATCTCGGTCGACGTTGACTGCTATTGGACTGGGAAGGTGATTCCCTACGCGACGCCTTGGACAGTGGATCTGTAGACCACGCGACTATCATCCATGACGTTCTGCAGACAGTCGGATGAGTAATCCGGATCCTAGGGTTATTTTTATCGGTTAGCCATGGCCGGTTAGTTTTTGTTGATGGTGACCCTGTCTTCGGGCAGTGTGTATACACGAGTCCCGTTGCCCCTACGGAGTTCGGGGAGGATGTAAGGGCATAGTAGTTTCGCTAGGAGAGGCATCGAGGATGACTAGCGAGATAGTGGAGAGTGATCAAGGGTCACCCATCCTCTCCGCCAACATCAGTGCAGTGGGCATAGGTAGAAACAAAGACAGAAAGACACTGATGGGCTTACGGATGCCCTTGGCCAGGGTATACACTAAGAATAGGTTGGCAGCCCGAGTCTTGAGACTTAAAGTCGTATTACAACATAGGGGACATTTGCTGATGACGTAGACACTGATTATCACTTAGGTGACATTTAGTGATATGCATGTTTGTATTTGTCTACTCTGTTATACTGCTTTTATGATATGAATTACACATATCAACAGAAAAAATGATGATTAACAAACCAAAGGCATCCTAGAGTACTCCTCCTAGTTTTTGATTTCATTATTTCGATTTCGAGCAATAATTTCGCATTAGGCCGCAAGGCTGAGCACACCACGTTCAATGTGTGTGTAGGTTGTTAGATGACTGACCGGGATATTTGATGAAGATGAGGTCTATCGATGGATTTAGTTTTATTTATTGATGTCGTTACTATAGAATTGTAGTAGGTATATCAGGACTGTGTTAGTAGAGTTGCATAGATGATTTGATTATATATTTTGTTGTGTTGACAATGTGTTCGGATAATTTTTATTACCAAATACCTTGTATGGGACTCATACGACGGTTTCCACGTGTCGACCTGCAGGTCGGGGCGTGACACTGCAAAGCAGGAGATGCACATATGAAGTCAGTCCATATTACTGCAAAAACTATAACAGAAAAAGAAAAATTTAGGACAACGAATTGGCTGCTGCCAAGATTTAGCAAGTGAGCATCTAAACGAAAGAATATATAATAAGCAAGAAAAATGAAGAGGACTGCACTATGAGCATATAGAAATGTCCAGAAATATATGCAAGCAGAATAGGTGTAACAAACTACAAATAAAGTATAGAGTAGCAAATAGTGGATGTGCAAAAGCTATAAACACTGCATATGGAGTTGCAAGTGCAAGGAGCTGGTACGAATAGTGTACTTAATGATTATCAAAATATTGGTTTCCAATCGAAGAATTTGGATAATAACCCAAATGATCAACATATATTTTAGGATTTGATTAAAACCCAAATATTGATTTTTTTTTAACTAACCCTTGATGTTATCAACTTAACAACCCCTAACGAAGCACATGGTTCTAAGTTGAAATGTAACTCACTAAATAAAAGTATACTTAAGTTTATCATAGATCAAATTCCTAACAAAAGTTCACTAGCTAGAATAATAACGATATCTAAAGATGTATCGCCGGGCAATGGGTCATCGGTAAATACGCCCAGGTCCGGATCATCAGCTATATGTCTGGATCATCAATGTCTATGTTAGGATCATTTTATGCATCGATGCTATCTAATGCAAAGAAGCATGCTAAGTACACAGTGATGGCCTCTAGAAGTGTTGGCCCGATCTACTGGCAAGTCCTCTAGTCCGTGCCGAGGTAGAAGCTGTTGGGATGGCTGATGCGAACGAGTGGCCACGGCCGATAGGAGCAGATGACGTTGATTGTTGGAAACCTCTCATTTGGCTTCGCTGTGGGCAATTTGCCTGGATGTGTCCTTTCTGGCCACACTAGTAGCAAGAAACTCCTCGACAGGGTCCAGTGTGGACCTTGTTGCAAAGAGAACATGGAACCAAGTACGAAGCACGATATATCTGGGTAGGCACAAATGATGGTGATGGTGGGTGAATCTGACTCAGTAGGTTGTGTGAGATCATCCTTTGGTCGACTAGACCACTAGATGGAGTTTCCCTAGTTGTCAAGGTGATCGATGGTACCGCAGTGACCTGCCGGTTACTTTGCTCGCCTCGACCCTTCTGTGACCCTAGTCGCTTCCTTTTATGATCATCATTCTGCTTGCGGCTTGCTAGAATAGATCTCTCGGCCATAAGGGCCTTATCCACGACCATCTAGAACTCGATTGTGTCTAATAATTTCATACTCAATCGAATAGGGTCATCTAGTCCTTCGACAAATAGAAAGCGGCGATAGTCCTCTGATGGGATTATCTCTGGTACGAAGGATGCTAACCTGTTAAATTCCACTGCATATTCGGATACAGATCTTCCTCTCTGTTCACACTTTTAAAACACCTATCTCTTTTGATTTTCCTGCATCGAGGTATCGTATCGCAGGTGAAACTCGTCCTGGAAGCTAGCCCAAGTCAGCCCGGCAGTATAACGTGCCTCCAGCTCCTCCCACCATAACTCAGCATCTCCTTCCAACAAGTGGAGTGTTATGCTAAGTTTGTCCTTATGCGCTAGCTCTAACTCTGTAGTGACTCGGCGAACTTTGTTTATCCAAGCTCGGGCTTTCTGCGGGTCTGAAGATCCAGAGAAAGATGTACAATCCAACTGCTTAGCATCATGCAGCCACAAGATCTACTAACGCGAGTGCCTTCAGAGGAGTCTAGCGTTATGGTCATACCTCCCTTCCGTGCGGTCAGATAAACTGGTTGGGCATAGGTCACCGGTCGGACTGCTGAGGAGATAACTATATCTTCCAAGCCCTTGACTGGTGTTGTCTCAGATGTGTTATCGAATATAGCAAGTGTATCAGCCGAAGTAGTAGCTATCAGAATGACTAGCGGCACCGGTGATACAAGGTGGGCTTCAGGTGGTGGAGAAGGCACTACAATCTTCGACTTTCTTGTCTGATGCTGCGTTGTCGGATTAAGAATACTAACCATTGCCGCTGCTATCATGTTCAAATGTTCTTGTGCTAAAGGTGCTTGTCCTAGTGATACATCGCCAACTGCATGTACTAACGTATCTGCTGCGTCTGAGCTCCATGGTGTCCCTGACGATGAATGTCCTGGGACCAACCGAAATGATGCTTCCTCGGAATCCCCAACAACACTAGCAGTTGGTGCTGGAGCAAGTGGGACCGTCGAATCTCCAGGGGGATGGGAAGTAACGCTCGCAAGGTTCCAAGAATTCCCTTTCTTTCGAGGTCTTCCTAGCTTCCGTTTTAGCAGTACATCCGACATCTACACAAAATAAATTTTCGATGAGTAAAATCCTCTATTAACCCTACCCATACATGTATAACCCACGTATATATATTGATTGATTGTGAATTGATATGATAAACAAGTCTTGGGCAACTAATCGTACCACTTACAAACCTTCTTAACATCCTATCTATATCGGGACTGACTTTTCTTAACTCTTATGACTTTTAGCGTAATTTCTAATATCTCTTAAATCCTTAGGCTTTCAAACTTACGCTCTGATACCACTTTAATTGGCAGGTTGGGCACGTGGCAACCGCCGTAGGGGTTCGGAAACCCATACAAAGCATATGATATACTCAACATTACATCCGAAGTCATTAAAATATAACAAAGGTCCTAATACAGTTTGCATTTATAGTCCTTGAGTACACTCCCGATATAGACATAATACAATACTACGTCTGATAATCAATAACTCTAAATACGAATGATGAACTTCTCCGACGTCCTACTTGTCGTCAACGATCTCGACTCTTATCCCAAGACCTGCACACACATTGAATGCGGTGTGCTCAGCCTTGCAGCCTAGTGCGAAATTACGGCTCGAAATCATACTAGGGGAAGATTCTAGAACGCCTTTGTTTAATTAATTATCACATTATAGGTTGGTAGAATAAATGATATTATCAATAGTTTATGTAAAGTATGAGAGTATACCTAGTCGTATGTCACTAGGTGTTATCTATGTTGTCAAAATGTTTATCTCACTAACAAATGTCATCTAGATTTATTTTATCCTTGTATCAAATATCTCGGGCCGCCAGCCTATGCTTAGAGGAATTCCCCCGTCGAGGACTTCCCATAAGCTCATCAGTGGGGTGTCATTCTATATCTCTACCTAGGCCCACTGCACTGATGTTGGCGGAGAGGACGGATGACTGCTTATCTCTCTCCACTGTTTCGCCAGTCACACCATACACCCCGTCCCACCGAAACATCGCACCCCTACTTCCTCCCCGGTCTCCTTAAGGGCAAGGACACTCCGTGTAATACTAAACACTGCCCGCCGGCAGGGTCACCTCAACTTAATATATCATCAGTCACGGCTAACCGAAATTATAATAACCCTAGGATCCGAACTACTCATCCGATCGTCTACAGAATTTCTAGGATGATAGCCGTGTGGTCTATAGATCCATTGTCCAAGGCTTAAGGGAGTCACCGTCACAACTCAAAAATATTTTTAATATTTAGTTCCATAGTTCTCCACATGACAGTAATATAACATTCAATGGGTATGAGAAAATAAATAACATGTAGGATAACTAATAAAGCATGCCAAGTAAAGCTAGGTATCATAGCATATGACATATCAATCATGGTTAATAGAGTATTTAAGCTAGCATGTATATTGCATGGCATTTAGCAAGTATAAATTTTAATTAGTTTCAAAGCATCCAATTGAAGCTCAGAGGTATCAACCGTAAAGTAGCTCACGCGCCAAAATAATATTCCTAAATAATAAGATTTATTTAGAACAAAATTTAATACCATTTCTACGAATTATTCAGATATAATTTATTTAGTTGAGGACCTAAGTTATCTAATTAATTTGGCTCTATCCAAATTGATTATCTAACCCAATCCATGATATCACTCAATTCAATCTCCTACCCATGTCCAAACATAAAAGCCCAATTTAACTCAAAAGCCTAGCTCTTAAACCCTTAATCCTCATTCATCAACTCTACTTTATTAAATTAGTCCAAGTCAACATCAAATCAAAATTGATTATTCCAAATTTTAATTTAACATCAAAACATGATCATTAGTCATATGGAATTCACAATAACTTTCCTAGTGCACACCCTTATTCAATTCTCTACTTTGTCACATTACATGCACCATATAAAGAGAAGAAGATAGAGTATCTCATAGGAAAAGGAGAAGGAGGTGGGGGAGATAGCATGATCAATTTGCAACAAATCCATATTGATATTGAGGTGTAGAATTCTCATGAGATGAATCGCCGACTGGTGGACTCAATTGCAGTCTTCTTCACAACGAGGTGGAGGATGACAAATAGAGGTCGAGCACAATGAGTCTTCGTCGGATGGCTCGCGCGCAGGGACTCGGAATCACCTCAGCAGGATCGGATCCCTGCACTCGTGGAGCTCGGTGTCGACTCAATTAGGGCGTCCAAAGCCCCCACCAACTCTGTTAATTTACGATGGATGCCATTTTCCCACTTTGCCCACCTTAGTTCTACTTATTCACGAATCCACCACTGTTCCCATCGTACCCCTAGTACTTCTTGTTATTTACATAATAATTTTTTCCCCTATTTATCCCTCTTTCTTGCAAGTATTTACAATGCCACTTTTTCACAATACCCCTTGCCCTTATGAAAATCTTCCTTACACCTAAAATTGGGTTTTACAAGTGCTCTGATGATGATGACGATTCTTATTTTTTTATGTCCTATTGCCCCTGTTCTGCTTCACCGTCGTATTCGTCTCTCAATAATTTGGGAGTCAGATGTATCAAAAAATTACTTCTAGGATCAACTAATGATATTACGATGTTATTGAAATTCCTTGTAGATTGACGAATGTCAGAGCTGTAGTTAGAAATTCAATGAATGAGATATTTTATCCATTTTTGAATGAAATTGTTATTATAATTATGGGAGGATATTTTGGATATACTTTCCCAAAGGAAAGAAGCATATCAAAAAGGGCATTATGATAGATTCTAGTAAAGCGAAAGTAATTTTGAATTGTAAATGTCTGAGGAATGTTACTAAAATTTGGAGTTTCTTAGATCTAGCGAAATATTATAGAAAATTTATTGAAGGATTATTTTAGATAGTTGGATCACCCACAAAATTAATTAGAAATAAAGAAATGTTTTAATGGGATGAGGAATATAAAAGGAGTTTTCGTAAACTCTAGGATTACCTCATTTCTACCCGAGTTCCGATTTTATCAAAGCTCAAGGAAAATTTGATAACAGATAGTGAGGTTTAGACAATAATTGGGATGCCTATTGATGTAGTTATTAAGAGTAATTGCTTAGGTATCTTATCAATTAAGCAATCCTGAATTGAATCACCCTACTTGTAATTTGGAATCAGTAATAACAATATTTACTTTGCAAATATGATAATATTATTTGGAATTTGAAATATATTTTTTGATCCAAAAAGCATTATATTTGAGGTATAGGAAATAGGTAGAATTAATAAAGGTTTATGATATTGTGAATGTGGTTATAGATGCATCAAGTAGAAAATTAGCTATATTATCAATTATCTCAACCACCATACCATTTTAATTAGTGAAACTGAAATCCTTGAGAGTTTAGTTAGACCATGACATATTTAGTAAGGTAATAACCGTGTTTATTGTACGGTCTGCAGTATATGAAGAAATTTGGATTGGTAAGGCAAAAACGAGAAATAGAGGAAAAATATTTCAAATAATGTAAATAGAAGAAGATATTAAGTTAGGAGGAAGGATGATGATTACTAGTATACCGAGATAAACTCTTCGTTCATAATAATGTTGAACTCAGGAAAGCTATCTTAGAGGGAGCTTATTTCTCGGTATATGCAATATACTCGGGAATTACAAGAACGTATCACATAATAAAAGGGAATTATTAGTGGCTTTAAATGAAAAAGAACATTGTAGATTATGTAGTTAAGTGTCATATCTATCAGTAATTAAAGTTGAGCATTAAACATCCATAGGAAAGCTGCAATCTTTGCCTATTCCTGAAGGGAGATAAGAACATATCATAATGGATTATGTGATAGGAATATCTGCACATCAAGTAATTATAACACGTTTTGGGTTAGTGTAGATAGACTTACCAAGTTTGCTTATTTTTCGATAATTTATAATATTTATTCATTGGATAAATAAGTTAGAATTTATATTCAAGAGATTGGAAAACTTTTATTGAGTTACTATTATTATTAGTTTTGATAGAGATTTACAATTTACTTCCTACCTTTGGCTAAAGATGCATGGACCTTTGAGTATGATATTAAAATCTAGCACAAATGTCCATCCTTAGAGTACTGGTAAATTTGATAGGACAAAAGAAAATCCAAAGCTTAGGAGTATATTGAGAACATGGGTGATTGAAATCCAAGGTAGAAGAATCAACATTTACTATTGATTGAGGTTGGTTGTAATAACAGTTATCAAGCTAGCATTAGAATGTCATCATATGAGGCTTCATATGGGAGAAAATGCAGAAATATCATCATATTGAGATGAGGCTAAAGAAAGATGAATGAAGAAGAATAAATCGATTGAGACTATTATAGAGAAGATTAATATCATTAAGGAGTGATTGAAAGTGGCACATGATGGATAGAAGAAGGGAGTTAGAGTTCCAAATTTAGGAGTATGATGTACCTGAAAGTAGATCCCTGAAAAAGAATCACATGATTTGGAAAACCCAGGAAAAATTAAGTTCAAGACATTTTGGACCTTGTAGAATCAGTAATAGATTGGTCTTGTGGTTCGACATTGAGAAAACATATGGTGAATCCGGAACGAGTATTGCAGACACCCCTGATAGAGATTGCGGATAACTTAAGTTTTAAGATACAACCTGTGCAGATCTTAGAGCGAAAGAAGATAATTTTAAGGAATAAAGATATATGGAAGATTAAGGTTTTATGGAGAAGAGCACAAGTGGAAGAAATTACTTGGGAATCGGAAACTATATATGAAAGGGAAGTATCTTCAACTACTCCATAGGATGACCTGAACTAAATTTTGAGGACAAAATTTCTTTAAGGGGGGGGTAGGATGTGAGATTTGTGATTTTGTAATAAGGGTAATTATATATTAGATGATGATTTTAAAGGGTTTTATGAAAGAAATAATAGGGAGGACTTATTTGTAAAATTACATGAATTTTTGAACTATGATATTTTGAGGTAAAACTTATACCATTGGATAGGATTTTTGATAAGGAATCCAACGGCGCAGACGGATCGTAATTTGGATATCGTTTGATTGGTCAAATCATTAAATCAAGGATTGATCCTAATGACGACTAAGATTTGATCTAAGATTTAAGATTTAATCAATTAATTAATTTATTTATAAAATCCTCATTTTCCTCCCATCACGCGCGAGTCTTCCTCCTCTTTCCCTCTCTCCTTCTCTATTCCGCGGCAGCTTCGTCTCCGCAAATTGTCGACGATGCTCCGGCCAAATCCAGTAGAGTTTTTCGGCAAGATTTGAGACACAACTTCAGATGAGCTAGGAGAACACATTAGAACTATCAATTTCAAGTTTTGGTTGAGATTTGGGGAGGAAAAGAGGAGAGAAGTGGCGGCGGCGAATGTTCGTTGCCGGAGATTGCTCCGATGATTGCCGGCTATTCCGACCATGGAACTTTGCAAACTTGGTACCTATGGCTTCTCCTCGATGAGAGCTATCCATTAGTACCAGAGTTGAGGGCTATTGGCCGCCGGTTGGCCGTCGGCGAGCTAAAAACTATAACTTAGGGATCTCGCCTAAATTGATATAATCAGTGTAATTTATCGCGTGTGAGCCATGAAAATTGGGGGAAATATGATTTTTAGAATCCTCATGAAGAGAGCTTTCGATTGGTACCAATATTGGTACTGATCGAAGAACTTCACCGGTGAGGGTTCCGACGAACTTTTCGGCGATTCTCCGGCGAACTTTCCGGTGAACTCGAGATAAAAATTAGGGTGAATCTAGATATCATTCTAATAGTGTTAGTGAGGATGGATTTACAAAATTATTATCGGATTGAGAATTTAAATTTGTTTAAATATTCACAGGAAACTCGATAAGCAAGCACGAGAATACGAACGATCGCGATAAGAATTAAAATGTGATTACGATGATAAGATCAGGTCAGTGTTTATTCTCTGGGCAGAATGGACGAGATAGTTCTCAATGTTTAGTCCAGGAGAACTACAACCTCTTTGATTATTTATATTTGATATCCTTTGGCTCTCCTGCTAGTTAATATAATCCTTATTATGATTATAAATGAGTTGCGAATAATTTTGGATATCCATGCTTGATGACATAACCTGTTCATTGCTCTTATTAATTGATTCATTGTAAGCATGATACTATACTTTTGTTGACTTCCAATCTAGCATATGCATCTGTTTAATTATTCATGATACTATTTCACTTATAAAATGCATATGGCTAGAATGACACATTACTAGATAGTGCTATAGGCACATTCACTGTAGTGATAGGATATTACATTATTAGCACTCTCATTGGCCACTTATTGAGAGGGCCGTGGGGAATAGTATTCGAGGTCAGGATGGGAGACTGGGATACTCCTGACTAATTTTACTTTGGACTAGCTATGGATACCAGGTAGCGAGGTCCAGTGGGCAACCCAGGGGGAAAGGGGGCTTTGTTTCTCTATTCTTGTACTTCTATTATGATCTGGGTATCATACGATACATGATTCCTCCCCCTGAGATGACAGTTGTCTGCAGCAACTGTATTTGATTACACCAGCCCTGGAGACAGTCTCGTGTGATTCTTGATTACTCTTTTTGATTAGCTATTGCACACAAATAGCCATATGATTCCATTCTTGAGACTTTATTATTTTATGTTCTCGATTTTACATTGTTTTCTATCCAACTCACTGGGTACGGCGTTACTCACCCCGTAGGGGAACTCATTTTTATTTTTCAGGATCACAGCAGGAGAGAGACTGATAGATATTGCGGCGTATAGCTAGGCACCTGATTTCTGAAAGGTAGGACAGTTATACCTTTGTTTTGTATGTATAAGAAAGATTCACTAGCTAAGTGTTTTGTTTTGATTTTAAGAATATATGCCTTTAGAGTTATATTGATCTGTTATCCAGGTTCTTTCCTTCCATAAATAGAGGGGATATACATCAGGTATGCTTAGTGGTTTCCATATAGTTCCAGGGGCAAACGATGCTATATGTGGAGTTCATTGCGGTCTGCCACGTGCCCTAGGGGAAGGTATGGGGCGTGACAGAACCGGTTTGAACCGACTAAAACTGGACCGCCGCACGGGCGTCGCACGCGCCCCCGCGCGACTTGCCTCTTCACCTCCATTCGAAACCCAGCCGCTCTGCCGCCGATCGCTACTGCTAAACCACCTCAGACGCGCTGGAACTCCTCGTACTCACACGCCTCACTTTCCTCCACCCTCCTGCGAGCTCCTCTCGCCGTCAGTAGGGCTCAAAACTTCCCTACAACTGTCGGCATGTACAACACCTCTGCCTTGCCGCTCAGATCTGGTCCCAGCCACCGCCGTGCCTCCAACGCTATGATCTATTAATTTATTTATTTTTTATTTATAAAGAAAACAGATTTTACACCTCATTATCAATTGCCTTTAGTAGAAATTATTCTTTTAATATCAAATATATTTTAAAAATACTATAATATGATTAATAATTCATACAAAAACTTATCGTACTAGTTTTTCGAAGCTCATGAGCATACTACAAGTGGAATCTATAATCTACAACCATCCACGACCTTTGATTTTAGATAAAAGTATGGATGACATTTCCTTTTTTTCTCACTCTCTCCTCTTTCCAAAAATAAATAAATAAAATCAAAAGCCGCTAATAGAATTTTAAATCTAACAACAAACCTAATTTATTGCTATAGAAACTACTCATGTCTAAATGTCCATATCCTTCATTTATTTTTATTTTTTAAAATCTCGACCCTGAAAAAAGAACATTGCTCAAATAAGGGTGTTCAGTTCCTAGTGTTACATGATCTTCAGTAACTACTTTGTTAATTAGCGACCTTCTCATATTTTACTCTTACTATTTAATCCTCTACCTCGAACGCTAATGCATTGTCGTCGATTACTCACATAGTCTTGGATTCTATTGCCTGCAACAACGCTAAGTGAGATGAGCAATAACGAAAATGAGATCTCCCTTTCATCGTCAGCTCTCCGTCGTTTCACCGAGAACAACACGTTGACGGAGATTTTAGGATGCGAGAATGGGGTCTTCATTCGCACCACGGACAACGACCCTCAGTCCGAGGAGGCTGGAGAAGCACAAAATTATCGGGAGACGAATACGACGGTGGAGCAGAACAGGGGCAATAGGACACAAAAGAATAAGGATCGTCATCATCACAAGAGCACTGGAGCATTGCATGACTACCCTCCACGGCTTAGTATTCTCTCTGGTGAATCCAGGCTTCAGCTAGCAAGCCATAGGGAGGACGGGCGGCTTCTGGTATATCCTGTTAAAGCACCGGTAACCGTTGAGGCCCATGAACAAAGAAAAGATGGCACACTCAAACTTCGTCTCGTCAACGGCGAGTGCTCGACATGCAATCCCGACTGCAAGAAAAATTAATATCAATAAGTAGAAGCAGCTTCTTCTCTGTGAAACTTAATTAACTCATAGCTATTAATTCCTTAAGTTTCAATATTTCGATAACCATTCCATGGTGACAAATGTAACCAGTATTAGACAACGCAATATGTGGTCTTTACTACGTAAAATTGAAGAAAAACACTACTTTCAACTTATTCGGAAAAGAATTAAGTGCTTGTAAGAATATATTTAATATTTTAAACATAATTAAAAAGCATGACTGCTTAATTAGCTATAATTATTAGATTTTCTAATAAATCGTGTGAGTCAAGGATTCGAATAAAGTTAAGAAAATATTTAAAAAGTTAAAAAAGATCAGAATTTCTATCTAAAAACACTTACCGTTCGGCTTTCCATCTCAATAAATAGTTTAATTCTACATCTCTATCTTACTGAATTGAGTTTATGTTGGTATTTTTCACGCTGCAATATGGACAGTTGTCATGGCTATAGTATTTGATGCTCAAGTGAAGTCATTAAGTGTTCGACACATTTTAACAATGGATACCGAAAATTTGGGGACTCCATTCCCCGAGACCATACCTATTTTAGCGTGTCTCTTTGTGATAGATTTGTCAAGACATACACGTATCCATATTTTTTTACCACGATGCACATATCGAGTTATTGCTCTTCACTGGTTTCTATTTGTCTTGTTAATATTGGAGTACGTTAGGGAGATTGGCAAGAGTATATATCGAAATAAATAGGATGTCCTTAGACATGTAATGTTATATTAACGTATAAATTATTAGAATTATTTATTAACTTATCTTTTTTAGAACTTTCGTATTGTTGATTAAGTAAAGTATTTTTTGTATAAATAAGTATAATTATTCATTGAATATTAAGATATTCTAAAATCTTTTATTTCCAACATGAATGAAGTTTATTGTATTTTCTATATATTATTTTTGAATATTTTACACCTCATTATCAATTGCCTTTAGTAGAAATTATTCTTTTAATATCAAATATATTTTAAAAATACTATAATATGATTAATAATTCATACAAAAACTTATCGTACTAGTTTTTCGAAGCTCATGAGCATACTACAAGTGGAATCTATAATCTACAACCATCCATCCACGACCTTTGATTTTAGATAAAAGTATGGATGACATTTTCTTTTTTTTCTCACTCTCTCCTCTTTCCAAAAATAAATAAATAAAATCAAAAGCCGCTAATAGAATTTTAAATCTAACAACAAACCTAATTTATTGCTATAGAAACTACTCATGTCTAAATGTCCATATCCTTCATTTATTTTTATTTTTTAAAATCTCGACCCTGAAAAAAGAACCTTGCTCAAATAAGGGTTTTCAGTTCCTAGTGTTACATGATCTTCAGTAACTACTTTGTTAATTAGCGACCTTCTCATATTTTACTCTTACTATTTAATCCTCTACCTCGAACGCTAATGCATTGTCGTCGATTACTCACATAGTCTTGGATTCTATTGCCTGCAACAACGCTAAGTGAGATGAGCAATAACGAAAATGAGATCTCCCTTTCATCGTCAGCTCTCCGTCGTTTCACCGAGAACGACACGTTGACGAAGATTTTAGGATGCGAGAATCGGGTCTTCATTAGCACCACGGACAACGACCCTCAGTCCGAGGAGGCTGGAGAAGCGCAAAATTATCGGGAGACGAATACGACGGTGGAGCAGAACAGGGGCAATAGGACACAAAAGAATAAGGATCGTCATCATCACAAGAGCACTGGAGCATTGCATGACTACCCTCCACGGCTTAGTATTCTCTCTGGTGAATCCAGGCTTCAGCTAGCAAGCCATAGGGAGGACGGGCGGCTTCTGGTATATCCTGTTAAGGCACCGGTAACCGTTGAGGCCCATGAACAAAGAAAAGATGGCACACTCAAACTTCGTCTCGTCAACGGCGAGTGCTCGACACGCAATCCCGACTGCAAGAAAAATTAATATCAATAAGTAGAAGCAGCTTCTTCTCTGTGAAACTTAATTAACTCATAGCTATTAATTCCTTAAGTTTCAATATTTCGATAACCATTCCATGGTGACAAATGTAACCAGTATTAGACAACGCAATATGTGGTCTTTACTACGTAAAATTGAAGAAAAACACTACTTTCAACTTATTCGGAAAAGAATTAAGTGCTTGTAAGAATATATTTAATATTTTAAACATAATTAATAAGCATGACTGCTTAATTAGCTATAATTATTAGATTTTCTAATAAATCGTGTGAGTCAAGGATTCGAATAAAGTTAAGAAAATATTTAAAAAGTTAAAAAAGATCAGAATTTCTATCTAAAAACACTTACCGTTTCGCTTTCCATCTCAATAAATAGTTTAATTCTACATCTCTATCTTACTGAATTGAGTTTATGTTGGTATTTTTCACGCTGCAATATGGACAGTTGTCGTGGCTTTAGAATTTGATGCTCAAGTGAAGTCATTAAGTGTTCGACACATTTTAACAATGGATACCGAAAATTTGGGGACTCCATTCCCCGAGACCATACCTATTTTAGCGTGTCTCTTTGTGATATATTTGTCAAGACATACACGTATCCATATTTTTTTACCACGATGCACATATCGAGTTATTGCTCTTCACCAGTTTCTATTTGTCTTGTTAATATTGGAGTACGTTAGGGAGATTGACAAGAGTATATATCGAAATAAATAGGATGTCCTTAGACATGTAATGTTATATTAACGTATAAATTATTAGAATTATTTATTAACTTATCTTTTTTAGAACTTTCGTATTGTTGATTAAGTAAAGTATTTTTTTTATAAATAAGTATAATTATTCATTGAATATTAAGATATTCTAAAATCTTTTATTTCCAACATGAATGAAGTTTATTGCATTTTCTATATATTATTTTTGAATATTTTACACCTCATTATCAATTGCCTTTAGTAGAAATTATTCTTTTAATATCAAATATATTTTAAAAATACTATAATATGATTAATAATTCATACAAAAACTTATCGTACTAGTTTTTCGAAGCTCATGAGCATACTACAAGTGGAATCTATAATCTACAACCATCCACGACCTTTGATTTTAGATAAAAGTATGGATGACATTTCTTTTTTTTTTCTCACTCTCTCCTCTTTCCAAAAATAAATAAATAAAATCAAAAGCCGCTAATAGAATTTTAAATCTAACAACAAACCTAATTTATTGCTATAGAAACTACTCATGTCTAAATGTCCATATCCTTTATTTATTTTTATTTTTTAAAATCTCGACCCTGAAAAAAGAACCTTGCTCAAATAAGGGTGTTCAGTTCCTAGTGTTACATGATCTTCAGTAACTACTTTGTTAATTAGCGACCTTCTCATATTTTACTCTTACTATTTAATCCTCTACCTCGAACGCTAATGCATTGTCGTCGATTACTCACATAGTCTTGGATTCTATTGCCTGCAACAACGCTAAGTGAGATGAGCAATAACGAAAATGAGATCTCCCTTTCATCGTCAGCTCTCCGTCGTTTCACCGAGAACGACACGTTGACGGAGATTTTAGGATGCGAGAATGGGGTCTTCATTAGCACCACGGACAACGACCCTCAGTCCGAGGAGGCTGGAGAAGTGCAAAATTATCGGGAGACGAATACGACGGTGGAGCAGAACAGGGGCAATAGGACACAAAAGAATAAGGATTGTCATCATCACAAGAGCACTGGAGCATTGCATGACTACCCTCCACGGCTTAGTATTCTCTCTGGTGAATCCAGGCTTCAGCTAGCAAGCCATAGGGAGGACGGGCGGCTTCTGGTATATCCTGTTAAGGCACCGGTAACCGTTGAGGCCCATGAACAAAGAAAAGATGGCACACTCAAACTTCGTCTCGTCAACGGCGAGTGCTCGACACGCAATCCCGACTGCAAGAAAAATTAATATCAATAAGTAGAAGCAGCTTCTTCTCTGTGAAACTTAATTAACTCATAGCTATTAATTCCTTAAGTTTCAATATTTCGATAACCATTCCATGGTGACAAATGTAACCAGTATTAGACAATGCAATATGTGGTCTTTACTACGTAAAATTGAAGAAAAACACTACTTTCAACTTATTCGGAAAAGAATTAAGTGCTTGTAAGAATATATTTAATATTTTAAACATAATTAATAAGCATGACTGCTTAATTAGCTATAATTATTAGATTTTCTAATAAATCGTGTGAGTCAAGGATTCGAATAAAGTTAAGAAAATATTTAAAAAGTTAAAAAAGATCAGAATTTCTATCTAAAAACACTTACCGTTTCGCTTTCCATCTCAATAAATAGTTTAATTCTACATCTCTATCTTACTGAATTGAGTTTATGTTGGTATTTTTCACGCTGCAATATGGACAATTGTCGTGGCTATAGTATTTGATGCTCAAGTGAAGTCATTAAGTGTTCGACACATTTTAACAATGGATACCGAAAATTTGGGGACTACATTCCCCGAGACCATACCTATTTTAGCGTGTCTCTTTGTGATAAATTTGTCAAGACATACACGTATCCATATTTTTTTACCACGATGCACATATCGAGTTATTGCTCTTCACTGGTTTCTATTTGTCTTGTTAATATTGGAGTACGTTAGGGAGATTGACAAGAGTATATATCGAAATAAATAGGATGTCCTTAGACATGTAATGTTATATTAACGTATAAATTATTAGAATTATTTATTAACTTATCTTTTTTAGAACTTTCGTATTGTTGATTAAGTAAAGTATTTTTTGTATAAATAAGTATAATTATTCATTGAATATTAAGATATTCTAAAATCTTTTATTTCCAACATGAATGAAGTTTATTGTATTTTCTATATATTATTTTTGAATATTTTACACCTCATTATCAATTGCCTTTGGTAGAAATTATTCTTTTAATATCAAATATATTTTAAAAATACTATAATATGATTAATAATTCATACAAAAACTTATTGTACTAGTTTTTCGAAGCTCATGAGCATACTACAAGTGGAATCTATAATCTACAACCATCCACGACCTTTGATTTTAGATAAAAGTATGGATGACATTTCCTTTTTTTTCTCACTCTCTCCTCTTTCCAAAAATAAATAAATAAAATCAAAAGCCGCTAATAGAATTTTAAATCTAACAACAAACCTAATTTATTGCTATAGAAACTACTCATGTCTAAATGTCCATATCCTTCATTTATTTTTATTTTTTAAAATCTCGACCCTGAAAAAAGAACCTTGCTCAAATAAGGGTGTTCAGTTCCTAGTGTTACATGATCTTCAGTAACTACTTTGTTAATTAGCGACCTTCTCATATTTTACTCTTACTATTTAATCCTCTACCTCGAACGCTAATGCATTGTCGTCGATTACTCACATAGTCTTGGATTCTATTGCCTGCAACAACGCTAAGTGAGATGAGCAATAACGAAAATGAGATCTCCCTTTCATCGTCAGCTCTCCGTCGTTTCACCGAGAACGACACGTTGACGGAGATTTTACGATGCGAGAATGGGGTCTTCATTAGCACCACGGACAACGACCCTCAGTCCGAGGAGGCTGGAGAAGCGCAAAATTATCGGGAGACGAATACGACGGTGGAGCAGAACAGGGGCAATAGGACACAAAAGAATAAGGATCGTCATCATCACAAGAGCACTGGAGCATTGCATGACTACCCTCCACGGCTTAGTATTCTCTCTGGTGAATCCAGGCTTCAGCTAGCAAGCCATAGGGAGGACGGGCGGCTTCTGGTATATCCTGTTAAGGCACCGGTAACCGTTGAGGCCCATGAACAAAGAAAAGATGGCACACTCAAACTTCGTCTCGTCAACGGCGAGTGCTCGACACGCAATCCCGACTGCAAGAAAAATTAATATCAATAAGTAGAAGCAGCTTCTTCTCTGTGAAACTTAATTAACTCATAGCTATTAATTCATTAAGTTTCAATATTTCGATAACCATTCCATGGTGACAAATGTAACCAGTATTAGACAACGCAATATGTGGTCTTTACTACGTAAAATTGAAGAAAAACACTACTTTCAACTTATTCGGAAAAGAATTAAGTGCTTGTAAGAATATATTTAATATTTTAAACATAATTAATAAGTATGACTGCTTAATTAGCTATAATTATTAGATTTTCTAATAAATCGTGTGAGTCAAGGATTCGAATAAAGTTAAGAAAATATTTAAAAAGTTAAAAAAGATCAGAATTTCTATCTAAAAACACTTACCGTTTCGCTTTCCATCTCAATAAATAGTTTAATTCTACATCTCTATCTTACTGAATTGAGTTTATGTTGGTATTTTTCACGCTGCAATATGGACAGTTGTCGTGGCTATAGTATTTGATGCTCAAGTGAAGTCATTAAGTGTTCGACACATTTTAACAATGGATACCGAAAATTTGGGGACTCCATTCCCCGAGACCATACCTATTTTAGCGTGTCTCTTTGTGATAGATTTGTCAAGACATGCACGTATCCATATTTTTTACCACAATGCACATATCGAGTTATTGCTCTTCACCGGTTTCTATTTGTCTTGTTAATATTGGAGTACGTTAGGGAGATTGACAAGAGTATATATCGAAATAAATAGGATGTCCTTAGACATGTAATGTTATATTAACGTATAAATTATTAGAATTATTTATTAACTTATCTTTTTTAGAACTTTCGTATTGTAGATTAAGTAAAGTATTTTTTGTATAAATAAGTATAATTATTCATTGAATATTAAGATATTCTAAAATCTTTTATTTCCAACATGAATGAAGTTTATTGTATTTTCTATATATTATTTTTGAATATTTTACACCTCATTATCAATTGCCTTTAGTAGAAATTATTCTTTTAATATCAAATATATTTTAAAAATACTATAATATGATTAATAATTCATACAAAAACTTATCGTACTAGTTTTTCGAAGCTCATGAGCATACTACAAGTGGAATCTATAATCTACAACCATCCACGACCTTTGATTTTAGATAAAAGTATGGATGACATTTCCTTTTTTTTCTCACTCTCTCCTCTTTCCAAAAATAAATAAATAAAATCAAAAGCCGCTAATAGAATTTTAAATCTAACAACAAACCTAATTTATTGCTATAGAAACTACTCATGTCTAAATGTCCATCTCCTTCATTTATTTTTATTTTTTAAAATCTCGACCCTGAAAAAAGAACCTTGCTCAAATAAGGGTGTTCAGTTCCTAGTGTTACATGATCTTCAGTAACTACTTTGTTAATTAGCGACCTTCTCATATTTTACTCTTACTATTTAATCCTCTACCTCGAACGCTAATGCATTGTCGTCGATTACTCACATAGTCTTGGATTCTATTGCCTGCAACAACGCTAAGTGAGATGAGCAATAACGAAAATGAGATCTCCCTTTCATCGTCAGCTCTCCGTCGTTTCACCGAGAACGACACGTTGACGAAGATTTTAGGATGCGAGAATGGGGTCTTCATTAGCACCACGGACAACGACCCTCAGTCCGAGGAGGCTGGAGAAGCGCAAAATTATCGGGAGACGAATACGACGGTGGAGCAGAACAGGGGCAATAGGACACAAAAGAATAAGGATCGTCATCATCACAAGAGCACTGGAGCATTGCATGACTACCCTCCACGGCTTAGTATTCTCTCTGGTGAATCCAGGCTTCAGCTAGCAAGCCATAGGGAAGACGGGCGGCTTCTGGTATATCCTGTTAAGGCACCGGTAACCGTTGAGGCCCATGAACAAAGAAAAGATGGCACACTCAAACTTCGTCTCGTCAACGGCGAGTGCTCGACACGCAATCCCGACTGCAAGAAAAATTAATATCAATAAGTAGAAGCAGCTTCTTCTCTGTGAAACTTAATTAACTCATAGCTATTAATTCCTTAGGTTTCAATATTTCGATAACCATTCCATGGTGACAAATGTAACCAGTATTAGACAACGCAATATGTGGTCTTTACTACGTAAAATTGAAGAAAAACACTACTTTCAACTTATTCGGAAAAGAATTAAGTGCTTGTAAGAATATATTTAATATTTTAAACATAATTAAAAAGCATGACTGCTTAATTAGCTATAATTATTAGATTTTCTAATAAATCGTGTGAGTCAAGGATTCGAATAAAGTTAAGAAAATATTTAAAAAGTTAAAAAAGATCAGAATTTCTATCTAAAAACACTTACCGTTCGGCTTTCCATCTCAATAAATAGTTTAATTCTACATCTCTATCTTATTGAATTGAGTTTATGTTGGTATTTTTCACGCTGCAATATGGACAGTTGTCGTGGCTATAGTATTTGATGCTCAAGTGAAGTCATTAAGTGTTCGACATATTTTAACAATGGATACCGAAAATTTGGGGACTCCATTCCCCGAGACCATACCTATTTTAGCGTGTCTCTTTGTGATAGATTTGTCAAGACATACACGGTATCCATATTTTTTTACCACGATGCACATATCGAGTAATTGCTCTTCACTTGTTTCTATTTGTCCTGTTAATATTGGAGTACGTTAGGGAGATTGACAAGAGTATATATTGAAATAAATAGGATGTAGTGAGACATGTAACGTTATATTAATGTATAAATTATTAGAATTATTCATTAACTTATCTTTTTTAGAATTTCCGTATTGTTTATTAAGTAAAGTATTTTTTGTATAAATAAGTATGATTATTCATTGAATATTAAGATATTCTAAAATCTTTTATTTCCAACATGAATGAAGTTCATTGTATTTTCTATATTTTATTTTAGAATATTTTACACCTCATTATCAATTGCCTTTAGTAGAAATTATTCTTTTAATATCAAATATATTTTAAAAATACTATAATATGATTAATAATTCAAACAAAAACTTATCGTACTTGATTTTCGAAGCTCATGAGCATACTACAAGTGGAATCTATAATCTACAACCATCCACGACCTTTGATTTTAGATAAAAGTATGGATACCATTTCCTTTTTTTCTCTCTCTCCTCTTTTCAGAAATAAATAAATAAAATTGAAAGCCACTAATAGAATTTTTCATCTAACAACAAACCTAATTTATTGCTATAGAAACTACTCATGTCTAAATGTCCATATCCTTCATTTATTTTTATTTTTTAAAATCCCGACCCTAAAAAAAGAACCTTGCACAAATAAGGGTGTTCAGTTCCTAGTGTTAGTTATCTTCAGTAACTACTTTGTTAATTAGCGACCTTCTCATAATTTCCTCTTACTATTTAATCATCTAGCTCGAACGTTAATGCATTGTCCTCGATTACTCACATAGTCTTGGATTCTATTGCCTGCAACAACGCTAAGTGATATGAGCAATAACGAAAATGAGATCTCCCTTTCGTCGTCAGCTCTCCATCGTTTCACCGAGAACGACACGTTGACGGAGATTTTAGGATGCGAGAATGGGGTCTTCATTAGCACCACGGACGACCCTCAGTCCGAGGAGGCTGGAGAAGCGCAAAATTATCGGGAGACGAATACGACGGTGGAGCAGAACAGGGGCAATAGGACACAAAAAAATAAGGATCGTCATCATCACAAGAGCACTGGAGCATTGCATGACTACCCTCCATGGCTTAGTATTCTCTCTGGTGAATTCAGGCTTCAGCTGGCAAGCCATAGGGAGGACGGGCGGCTTCTGGTATATCCTGTTAAGGCACCGATAACCGTTGAGGCCCATGAACAAAGAAAAGATGGCACACTCAAACTTCGTCTCGTCAAAGGCGAGTGCTCGACACGCAATCCCGACTGCAAGAAAAATTAATATCAATAAGTAGAAGCAGCTTCTTCTCTGTGAAACTTAATTAACTCATAGCTATTAATTCTTTAAGTTTCAATATTTCGATAACCATTCCATGGTGACAAATGTAACCAGTATTAGACAATGCAATATGTGGTCTTTACTACGTAAAAATTGAAGAAAAACACTACTTTCAACTTATTCGGAAAAGAATTAAGTGTTTGTAAGCATATATTTAATATTTTTAACATAATTAATAAGCTTGACTGCTTAATTAGCTATAATTATTAGATTATCTAATAAATCATGTGAGTTAAGGATTCGAATAAAGTTAAGAAAATATTTGAAAAGTTAAAAAAGATCAGAATTTCTATCTAAAAACACTTACCGTTTGGCCTTCCATCTCAATAAATCGTTTAATTCTACATCTCTATCTTACTGAATTGAGTTTATGTTGGTATTTTTAACGCTGCAATGTGGACAGTTGTCATGGCTATAGTATTTGATGCTCAAGTGAAGTCATTAAGTGTTCGACACATTTTAACAATGGATACCAAAAATTTGGGGACTCCATTCCCCGAGACCATACCTATTTTTGCGTGTCTCATTGTTATAGATTAGTCAAGACAAACACGTATCCATATTTTTTTACCACGATGCACATATCGAGTTATTGCTCTTCACTGATTTCTATTTCTCCTGTTAATATTAGAGTATGTTAGGGAGATTGACAATAGTATATATTGAAATAAATAGGATGTCGTTAGACATGTAACGTTATATTAACATATAAATTATTAGAATTATTCATTAACTTATCTTTTTTAGAATTTTCGTATTGTTTATTAAGTAAAGTATTTTTTGTATAAATAAGTATGATTATTCATTGAATATTAAGATATTCTAAAATCTTTTATTTCCAACATGAATGAAGTTCATTGTATTTTCTATATATTATTTTTGAATATTTTACACTTCATTATCAATTGCCTTTAGTAGAAATTATTCTTTTAATATCAAATATATTTTAAAAATACTATAATATGATTAATAATTCATACAAAAACTTATCGTACTAGTTTTTCGAAGCTCATGAGCATACTACAAGTGGAATCTATAATCTACAACCATCCACTACCTTTGATTTTAGATGAAAGTATGGATCACATTTCCTTTTTTTCTCACTCTCTCCTCTTTCCAAAAATAAATAAATAAAATTAAAAGCCACTAATAGAATTTTTAATCTAACAACAAACCTAATTTATAGCTATAGAAACTACTCATTTCTAAATGTCCATATCCTTCATTTATTTTTATTTTTTAAAATCCCGACCCTAAAAAAAGAACCTTGCTCAAATAAGGGTGTTCAGTTCCTAGTGTTACTTGATCTTCAGTAACTAGTTTGTTAATTAGTGACCTTCTCATAATTTACTCTTACTATTTAATCATCTAGCTCGAACGCTAATGCATTGTCGTCGATTACTCACATAGTATTGGATTCTATTGTTTGCAACAACGTTAAGTGACATGAGCAATAACGAAAATGAGATCTCCCTTTCGTCGTCAGCTCTCCGTCGTTTCACCGAGAACGACACGTTGACGGAGATTTTAAGATGAGAGAATGGGGTCTTCATTAGCACCACGGACGACGACCCTCAGTCTGAGGAGGCTGGAGAAGAGCAAAATTATCGGGAGATGAATATGACGGTGGAGCAGAACAGGGTAAACACAACAATAATCCAAACAATCTAGAAAGGCTAGTTTTATCAATTAACTCACGCACGGAACATCGTATACGATTACCATTGAAGTGAAATACACATTAAGTTTGAAAAAAGTGAAATTAGGATTAGACATTGAAGATGACATGGTGGAATGTTCATAAAAGTGTTTGCCGAATTCAGCACAGAGCTCGAATCAACCCACGATGATAAGCAATTTATCAATATAATATTAAAATACTTTGGGATGAAAACAATAATCGCCATTGCTGGAGATCAAACCCTGGTGACCTGCGTGACAAGCAGGAATACTCACAACTATACTACAACGACAACGATACAAAGTAGCCAACTTTTACCACCGTGGAGTCCTCACCGTATGGCTCGCAATTAGTAGGGGAACTTCATTTCTGCCTCTTATTTACATGCTCTTAGTTGATATTAGTTTAATCACATAAATTCTAAACTGTGGACAATATGCACGCTCTTTTTATTTGAGCAATCTGGCTTTCTCCGATACGTCATTCGAAATTATCAAACCTACTCCATACACTCTTTACGGTATAAAAAAAAATTATAGATGGATCATGCATGATGTTGGGGAGGTTTCTCAAGATAATTTATTTTCTATTATATCTAAACTTAGCGTTAATTCAAACAATGCAGAAAGGCTAGTTTTATCAATCAACTCACGCAAGAAACATATCGCATACGATTACCATTGAAGTAAAATACACATTAAGCGAGAAAAAAGTAAAATTAAGATTACACAATGAAGAAGTAAAAGCAGCGGACTTTTTCTGCTGTGGGGTCCACACCATATGGCTCGTTATTAGTAGTGGAACTTCCTTTCTGCCTCTTATTTACATGCTCTTAGTTTTTTTAGAACTTAATGAGTCTTGAACCGAAGACCTCATGATCCTCCCGTATAGAGTCCAATTACTCTAACCAAAGTGGTATACACTTTATGTACTATTTACATGCTCTTAGTTGATATTAGTTTAATCACATAAATTCTAAACTGTGGACAATATGCACGCTCATTTTGTATGAGTAATCCGGCTTTCTCCGATACATCATTCAAAATTATCAAACCTACTTCATACACTCTTTGCGGTATAAAAAAAAATTATGGATGGATCATGCATGATGTCGGGGAGGTTTCTCAAGATAATTTATTTTCTATTATATCTAAATGTTAATCCAAATAATGCAGAAATGCTAGTTTTATCAATCAACTCACGCACGAAACATATCGCATACGATTACCATTTAAGTGAAATACACATTAAGCGTGAAAAAAGAGAAATTAGGATCAGATATTGAAGATGACAGAGCGGAATGTTCAAAAAAGTATTGAAGATGACGAATCGAACCCGAGTCAACTACAGGACAAGTAGGAATACTCACAACTATACTACAACAACAACAATGCAAAGTTGCCGACTTTCTCCACCATGGGTTCCATACCATATGGTTCGCTATTAATAATGGAACATCCTTTTGCCTCCTATTTGTATGCTCTTAGTTGATATTAGTTTAATCAGATAAATTCTAAACTATGGACAAAATGCACGCTCATTTTGTTTGAGCAATCCGACTTTCTCCGATACATCATTCGAAATTATCAAACCTACTTCATAAACTATTTGCGATACAAAAAAAAAATTATAGATGGATCATGCATGATGTCAAGGAGGTTTCTCAAGATAATTTATTTTCTATTATATCTAAACACAACATTAATCCAAACAATGCAGAAAGGCTAGTTTTATCAATCAATTCACGCACGAAACATATCGCATATGATTACCATTGAAGTAAAATACACATTAAGCGTGAAAAAAGTGAAATTAGGATCAGACATTGAAGATGACAGAGTAGAATGTTCAAAAAAGTATTTACATTTTCAAAATAATTTAAGATGAAAAGCAATAATCACTGTTGCCGGGGATCAAACCCGGGTCAATTGTTTGACAAGCAAGAATACTCACCACTATACTACAAAGACAATGATGCAAAGCAGCCGACTTTCTCCGCCAAGGTGTCCACACCATATGGTTCGCTATTAGTAGGGGAACTACCTTTCAGCCTCCTATTTACGTGTTCTTTGTTGATTTTAGATTAATCAGATAAATTCTAAACTGTGGACAATATGCACGCTCATTTTGTTTGAGCAGTCCGGCTTTCTCCAATACATCATTCAAAATTATCAAACCTACTTCATAAACTATTTTTGGTACAAAAAAAAAATTACTAGTGCCTTAACAGGATATACCAGAAGCCGCCCGTCCTCCCTATGGCTTGTCAGCTGAAGCCTGGATTCATCAGAGAGAATACTAAGCCGTGGAGGGTAGTCAGGCAATGCTCCGGTGCTCTTGTGATGATGACGATCCTTATTTTTTTGTGTCCTATTGCCCATGTTCTGCTCCACCGTTGTATTCGTCTCCCGATAATTTTGTGCTTCTCAAGCCTCCTCGGACTGAGGGTCGTCGTCCGTCGTGCTATTGAAGACCCCATTCTCGCATCCTAAAATCTCCGTCAACGTGTCGTTCTCGGTGAAACGACGAAGAGCTGACGAGGAAAGGGAGATCTCATTTTCGTTATTGCTCATCTCACTTAGCGTTGTTGCATGCAATAGAATCCAAGACTATGTGAGTAATCGACGACAATGCATTAGCGTTCGAGCTAGAGGATTAAATAGTAAGAGTAAATTATCAGAAGGTCACTAATTAACAAAGTAGTTACTGAAGATCAAGTAACATTAGGAATTGAACACGCTTATTTGAGCAAGGTTCCTTTTTTAGGGTGGAAGATTTTAAAAAATAAAAATAAATGAAGGATATGGACATTTAGACATGAGGAGTTTCTATAGCAATAAATTAGGTTTGTTGTTAGATTTAAAATTCTATTAGTGGCTTTTGATTTTATTTATTTATTTTTTGAAAGAGGATAGAGTGAGAAAAAGAGGAAATGTCATCCATACTTTTATCTATAATTAAAGGTCGTGGATGGTTATAGATTATAGATTCCACTTGTAGTATACTCATGAGCTTTGAAAAACTAGTACGATAAGTTTTTGTATGAATTATTAATCATATTATAGTATTTTTAAAATATATTTAATATTAAAATAATAATTTCTACTAAAGGCAATTGATAATGAGGTGTAAAATATTCAAAAATAATATATAGAAAATACAATGAACTTCATTCATGTTGGAAATAAAAGATTTTAGAATATCTTAATATTTAATGAATAATTATACTTATTTATACAAAAAACACTTTAGTTAATCAACAATACTAAAGTTCTAAAAAAGATAAGTTAATAAATAATTCTAATAATTTATACGTTAATATAACATTACATGGCTAACGTTGTCCTATTTATTTCGATATATACTCTTGTCAATCTCCCTAACCTACTCCAATATTAACAAGACAAATAGAAACCAGTGAAGAGCAATAACTCGATATGTGCATAGTGGTAAAAAGATATGGATACGTGTATGTCTTGAAAATCTATAACAATGAGACACGCAAAAATAGGTATGGTCTCGGGGAAAGGAGGCCCCAAATATTCGGTATCCAGTGTTAAAATATGTCGAACACTTAATGACTTCACTTGAGCATCAAATACTATAGCCATAACAACTGTCCACCTAGCAGCATAAAAAATACCAATATAAAATCAATTCGGTAAGATAGAGATGTAGAATTAAATGATTTATTGAGATGGAAAACACAACGGTAAGTGTCTTTACATAAAAACTTTGAACTTTTTTAACTTCTCAAATATTTTCTTAACTTTATTTGTATCTTTGACTCACATGATTTATTAGAAAATCTAATAATTATAGCTAATTAAGCAGTCAAGTTTATTAATTATGTTAAAAATATTAAATATATGCTTACAAGCATTTAATTCTTTTCCGAATAAGTTGAAAGTAGTATTTTTCTTCAATTTTTACGTACTAAAGACCATATATTACGTTGTCTAATACTGGTTACATTTGTAACCATGGAATGGTTATCGATATATTGAAAGTTAAAGAATTAATAGCTATGAGTTAATTAAGTTTCACAGAGAAGAAGCTGCTTCTACTTATTGATATTATTTTTTCTTGCAGTCGGGATTGCGTGTCGAGCACTCGACGTTGACAAGACGAAGTTTGAGTGTGCCATCTTTTCTTTGTTCATGGGCCTCAACGGTTACCGGTGCCTTAACAGGATATACCAGAAGCCGCCCATCCTCCCTATGGCTTGCCAGCTGAAGCCTGGATTCACCAGAGAGAATACTAAGCGGTGGAGGGTAGTCATGCAATGCTCCAATGCTCTTGTGATGATGACGATCCTTATTTTTTTGTATCCTATTGCCCCTGTTCTGTTCCACCATCGTATTCGACTCCCGATAATTTTGCGCTTCTCCAGCCTCCTCGGACCGAGGGTCGTCATCCATGGTGCTATTGAAGACCCCATTCTCGCATCCTAAAATCTCCATCAACGTGTCGTTCTCGGTGAAACGACGGAGAGCTGACGACGAAAGGGAGATCTCATTTTTATTATTGGACTGGGAAGGTGATTCCCTACGCGACGCCTTGGACAGTGGATCCGTAGACCACGCGGCTATCATCCATGACGTTCTGCAGACAGTCGGATGAGTAATCCGGATCCTAGGGTTATTTTTATCGGTTAGCCATGGCCGATTAGTCTTTTTTGATGGTGACCCTGTCTTCGGGCAGTGTGTAGTACTACACGAGTCGCCGTTGCCCCTACGGAGTCCGGAGAGGATGTAAGGGCACGACAGTTTCACTAGGGGAGGCATCGAGGGGACTAGCGAGACAATGGAGAGTGATCAAGGGTCACCCGTCCTCTCCGCCAACATCAGTGCAGCGGGCATAGGTAGAAACAGAGACAGAAAGACATTGATGGGTTTACGGATGCCCTTGGCCAGGGTATTCACTAAGCATAGGTTAGCAGCCCGAGTCTTGAGACTTAAAGTCGTATTACAACATAGGGGATATTTGCTGATGACGTAGAAACTGATTATCACTTAGGTTACATCTAGTGATATGCATGTTTGTATTTGTCTACTCTATTATACTGCTTTTATGATATGAATTACACATATCAACGGAAAAAATGATGATTAACAAACCAAAGGCATCCTAGAGTACTCCTAATTTTTGATTTCCTTATTTCGATTTCGAGCCGTAATTTCGCATTACGCCGCAAGGCTGAGCACACCACGTTCAATGTGTGTGCAGGTTGTTAGATGACTGACTAGGATATTTGATGAAGATGATGTCTATCGATGGATTTTGTTTTATTTATTGATGTCGTTACTATAGAATTGTAGTAGGTATATCGGGACTGTGTTAGTAGAGTTGTATAGATGATTTGATTATATATTTTGTTGTGTTGACAATGTGTTCGGATAATTTTTATTACCAAATGCCTTGTGTGGGACTCATACGGCGGTTGCCACGTGTCGACCTACGGACTTTTGTTGATGCTTCTTGTCTGAGCTTTTAGGCCCACATTTTAGGTTTAAAGAGGTTATAGCTCATCATAATCGAGTTTGGAAACTAAATGAATGTGAACCAAGCTATTATGATGTTGGATGGTGGGATGACGAATTGCTGCTCAGCAGCTTTAGCCTTACGATGGTGCATGCTCGCGTCAGGTTGCTTATCTGGCCGTGTTGCCCATTATAGATGGTCATGCCTAGCCCGACGTTATAGTGGGTTGTGCCTAGCATGACCCGCTGATTTGAAAGTGTCGTGCTTGCAGCTTGGTGGCCTGGCACTGCAGGACACTACATACTATTTATATATATTATGTAAAAAAAGTTAAGTTGTTATGGAGTACTGGTAAGCGTCTACCTTTCGTTGTTAAAGTTAATTCTAATGTGAGCATTTTAAAACTTAATTCTGTGTATAGAGGTGTTGAGCTAGGTAAAGCTGGTTTGTGAACCAGATGGTGGCATTAAGGTCAGGGGATAATATGAGGTGCTTGTTGTGCTTCGTAGTTGTTTTCCAAATATATTGTTCGGGATGACTTCAAACGGAATTGGTCTCCCCAGAAACTTAATCATATAGGCGTGTTGCTTGGGATGACATCAAACAAAATTGGTCTCCCCAGAAACTTCACCATATAGATGTAACTTATCTGTTAACAAAAAAATACTAAAAGGATAAGATGGGTGGATGAGTTAAATAAGAGATACGATGATGGAGTCTGATGAATTGTTCCATCTTGATTTTTTATGGAAACTTGAAGAAACCTCCTTTTAAATCAATAATATCTTCGTAGTTGTTTTCCACGACTTGAAACATATTGTTTGGGATGACTTCAAATGGAATTAGTCTCCCCAAAAACTTCACCATATAGGCGTGTTGAAAAAATTCACATACAGACTGCATCATGATAATAATTTCTCCCTTTAAAGCCACCGGATAAGTGCTAACGGCTACCATATAACAATCCACAGTCCACCTACAATCGTGTATTCCATCCTGATTTTTAATGCAAACTTGAAGAAATCTCCTTTTAAATCAATAATATCTCTATAGTTGTTTTCCACAACTTGAAACATGTTGTTTTGGCTGACTTCAGAAGGAATTGGTTTCCTCGGAAACTTAACCACACATGCATGTTGAAAAAGTTCACGTGTGGATTGCCTCAATTTGGAGAAAATTCACAAAAAGAATAGCTACTGAACGAATTAATTAATTGATGCATCATCAAAAAAAGGACTCTAAACCCACCTTGTCAATAAATAAAAGTGGAGCTCCCTTCCATATTCGATATTATATTTTTGGTTGGGATAAACTGCTATGCAATGGTAGTAATGCATGAGATCAAAATTTAATAGGAGCTATAGATATTATTTTTTATCTTATATTACTTATACAAAATATAAATTAGATGAAGTATCATTTTAATTATTTTATCATTTTTAAAAAAAATATAAATTGGACAGAACTGAGCTCACAATCGTTAACACATTTAATTAATCCGTTCTATTGTCTAGTAGTTAGAAAATTAGACTTTAAATTCAAAAGCTTGAGTTTAAATCCAATAGGACTTATGTGTATTATTTGATAAAATTGGCATAGAACTTATAAGTATTAAATAACATATTTGATTAATTGGTCCAATGGTCTAGTGATTAGGACATTGGAATTTGAATCTACTAGCTTGAGTGAGTTCAAATATCAATAGGACCTATGAGTATTCTCTACTTAATAATATAATTTAATGGTATATTTAAAAATCTAAATTATATGGTAACGACCTTGATGATTCTTTAATTAATTGGTCCTATAATCTAGTGGTTAGGACATTGTATTTTGAATCCAATAGCTAGCTAGAGTTCAAATCTCAATAGGACCTTAATTGAAATGAAGTGATATGATTTGAACAAAGAATTAGCAATGCATATTTTTGGGGTATGGAAGCAAAAAGAAATGAATGAGAGATGGAGATGGATCTACTTCTGTCAAATGTTCCTGTTATTAATAATAACCAATTCTAATACTTTACTTGTTCTTTGCTGACTATTGTTATCGATAATACATCATTATTGCTGACTATTTTGTTGATACTCATGTGTTTCCAAATGTTGATACTCACGGAACATGTTGGCTAATTCTCTTAGCTAGCTGCATTTGTTGATCTGGGTTTCCATGCTTGATCCAAGACATAAGTTCCTGGAGCCACATAAAGTGTAATTAGATAGTCATTTCGATCCTTGCCTCTAAAGAGTAGGCCATTATGACTTGGCCATAGGATCCAAGTGAGTCAGTCCTTGAACCGTCCCCTCATAAACCTCTTGCGCTTGCATCTGATCCTTTATAGTCTAGAAATACCACATTGGTAGGGAGGCCTTTCCTCCACAACACTTCTTCAATCTTTGGATGCTGCATCTTACATTGGAAGCATAATTCCTCTTATAGACAATATTATCTTTCCACGAAGGAGTTTGCTAATTTATGAATCATGAATCCACTACCTCTATCATCAAAGCTTACCATTTTAATTGGCTGAAAAGAACTCACTATTAGATTACTGAATCTGCATTCTCCTTAGAAATAGACTCCCTACCTGCAACATCAAGACGCTTTCTTGAAATAAAGTACTTCTCATCTTCTATATCCTCCCTGTGTGCACAAGCTTGGTATAAATGATATTCAGTCTTGCTACTCTAATTATCCTCAATTATTTAACTATTTTTTTAATAGACTTTGAGCGTATGATATTTGATGTCATCTCATACTACTCTAACTAGTTGAAAAATACTTGCTTCTTATTTAAGTTTTTAGCTTTACATTTTGCATTAAAATAATAACTAATGCAAAATTACCTAAGAATTTTTCAGTTTATAATAATTAGGTTTCCCAAGACATTTAGAGTTGGAAGAAGGGAGGGATAGAGCTCAAATATCAAGAGCATAGAACAAAAGTAAACAAATAAACTTCATCAAACAAAAATAAATAGCTCAAATATGTAGATGGTGGTGAGATATAATTTACATGCCTTATTCGATTAAGTACATATATTTAGGCAAAATTTCCAGCTAAAATTCTTGGTCTCTGCAAAAATCGCACTCTATCAATTGCCTCTCCATTCTCGAATGGTATCTGTTAAGGTATATATGAACGGAGATGGGCAACTCCTCATCCGACAGTGATCAAATTTGTGAACATTCATATATACCCAAAAAGTCTTAAGTGAGGGAAGGGTATGCAACTTTGTGTGGTAAGGATTGTAGACTATTGCAATTATCAAATAGGGATCTTCTAGTTATACAAGGCTCCTTAATGACTCCTAATCCTCCCCTACGAGAATTCGATTCAAAATCTTTTGATGGATGTAAGCAAATAGTTATCACTTATATCAAGTTTCCTCAAGTTATTCTATCTTCTGCTGCTGCTGCTCATGCTTGGTGCGAGGTTTTATAGTGCAACAACCATCTAGTAGAGGTGTTTGCAAATTAGAGAGGCAATGTAGTGAGTCGGTCAATTTATTCAAATTTATATCCTATGAAATATCAAGATATCATATGCAAAACGAAGTCACTCTCTGGAAACTCTATTGATCTACAAGCCTTCAGAATCAATGTGCAAATGCTTTGTGGTCTCATGAAAAATTCATCAGTCAATAAATATTTCCAGTGGCAATCCACTTCACTTGGGAACAATCTCTTTAGCAATCGATAGCTTCAAGCTCATGAAGGTCATTGGAGTTTTGTGAACTAGATCCACATTTCTTGAAAAATGCCTAGGAGTTGCTCACACTCTTCATTGTGGGTGGGTTGTTACTAAAATTTTGCTGCCTACTAATCCTGATCTTGAAGGTATGAATAGGCTGCTATCCCATATGTGCATGTCCCATTTGTAGCCCTCCTTATTCCATTAGTCATCGAGAACAAGTATAAATTTTATTGATGTCATCACCTCTTTCAGTTTCATTTGAAGGGTATCAATATTATTCAAGAGATCATAATATTTGCCTTAGGCAGCTTTCTTGATGATCTCTTTGTTAAGTTTCTCCATATTATAGTCTTCAGGCACATAAGTAGAGTCATGCTTGAACATCGGTGAGCAGCTACAGGTGGGGACAATTAGTTAGCAAGCGCAAAATGGGCTAAGAACATATGATAGCTTAGGTTAATGGAGTAGAATAGCTGCACGCTTGTTCTGTGGAGGGAAAATCAAGTACTCCTCCATGCGTGCAAGTAAAGGTTCCTCTCTCTTGTCTTCCAAGGTCTTAATTAATTTTGCTCTTTCATCCTGATTTCTCTCACCTTTTATCCATAGATTCCAAACTAACCTATGAGGTAATTGGAGGTTGATTTCTAAACCTAACATTATTGTAAGTATGTAGTACATAAACTGAGATTGGATTTGGAAACTAACCTCTAATTACTCCATACTATATAGCTATATAGCTCTTAAAGTGTTTAACCATTCAATCACCTTTAAAATGCAGTGGATAAATTGTCTGCATACTTATTAGTCCTTTTCCTTGCTAACATAGCCCACCCTGGTATTCAATCTTTTCTCTGAAACTAAGTATTCAATCTTTTTTTTGAAACTAAGTATGCAGTTGAAATTTTTGTCACGCCCCGACCCTCTATAGGGCACATGACAACAGCAGTATGAGCGGTGTCCCACTCATACCAGGCTAATAATACCATATAACTCAAACAAAAATGAAAAGTCCTGCAGTTAAGTTCACTAATTAAATTTACAACTAACTTATATGTTACTTACAAAGCTGATACAGTCTGTCTAAATTATGTGAGGTATACAATTAATACATTATATTAATATCCTCCTATCGCACTCAACCCTACTACCCGTGATTCCTTGCAGTCTCCTAAGCGGTGTCTCCATATTTGTGTGCGGGGGAAAATTTGCATGCGCTAAGTCTTGCGACTTAGTGCCTACAGATAGAAACTTCATTAAACAAAAGAATGGGCAAACAATACATGTCCAGATGAGTAGCAGTCATATCAAGATCATATTACAGAATAATAACAAAGGAAAGCTTACGAATAATTAAACAAATAAATTTTAGAATTCTAAATATGTATCTAGATTTTTTTTTTCTAAGTTTCCAAGCTCAAATACTATTGCCTAGGGCTGCCTGCCTATGCTTAAGGTAAGCCTTGGACGAGGACTACAATAAGCCCGTCGGTACCAGACTAAGTCTCTATCTAGGCTCGTCGCATTGACGTTGGCGGAGAATGCGGGTGACCGCGGTTCCCTCTCCTTTCAGTCTCGCGAGCCGTTTACCGGACCGCACTCCAAGACTATCATATCGTACGTCTCCCATAGACTCTACAATACGAGACACCATGTAGCGCTATACTTCTGCTTCATAGCAGGGTTTCCTGCTAACATATATACTCACGGCCTGACCTGCCGAATCCAACACGTATATAACTCTGGCTGTCCAGACTACCTCCCAAGCCTGCAGGACTCAGTTGAGGTATGTCAGCATCAACAGACACCTTAGTCCTTAGGCATAGCAGTTGAAGTGAGCTCTCTGGCTCCCAGCACTTTAGTTTCAGATGCATCCATGGGGATATTTGGACCATTGGCGAGAACCCCCTTGTTGGTACTCACTGAATGCTAAAGGATGGGTCGGGTGACACCTCCGCTATCTATCATTAGACTAACACAAATGGTACCTACTATTTGTGAGAGAAATACTGTGTTACATAGACTTATATGATTCCTAGAAATTCATATCCCTAGGAAGTTCAGGTCTGTGTCTTTAGGTGTTCTAACTAGTTTAGGTTATCATGTAGATATGTTACCTAACTAGTTTTATTTGTCACCTAGTATGTTCATATGTCATCTATGTGTTTTATATTCTTCCTAGTGTCATACACTATTAGAATTTAAGAACACAAGCACAAGGGACAACATATCATATAACATATCAATGAAATTAATTTACATTCCATAGAGTAGCAATAAAATGCACATCACGGACAGTTTAAAAATTTATTAACCGTTGCCCACTTAGGAGCTCTACTGCAGTGGCTGTAAACTAGCCAAATGCACCTGAGTCTTTTAAATTAGCAATTTAACAGATTCATGGCCCTGCCGTATTTAACCATCATTGTTGAAAACGTTTCCCTATCAATTTGTAAATATATTTAAATTTTCTAATACTCATGACATCCAGTATCTAGCCCTGCTCCCCTTTTCTTATTTCTTATTTAGTATCATGGAAATAGAAGACAATGAACAAAATAGGTGTTTCAATATTCACTGTTTAATGCCGCTCATGCATACGACCAAGAGAACGTTGAGTGCAGGATATGACAAATTTATTTATCACAGTATGAAAGAAAACTTCCAAGAAAAAAAGTGGAACAAAGTAGTTCTTAACCATTTTAATTTAATAATACAGTAACAATAACACAACTATTCTTGGAACATTTAATTACTGTACTACGTTACTAAATTTTAAAAGCATAACTTTCTATTCAACATGTCATCCAACTCGTGTAAATATAAATATTATACTAACAAACAAATAGAATTTAATATCTAAAGTCTCCAGTTTTACTACAACATATATATATTTATTAAACAAGAAAGGGTATTTATCTACTATATATATATATATAAATATGCGGAATGGATGATATAGCAATCCATGGCAATAACCAATACTCAAGTTATTACATAGTTTTGAGTATTAAATTATTATTAGATATGAGGGAGATAATTATTTCATATATCTTTTGCATTCTCAAAGTTTAATTTTTATTAACAGAGAACAATTGTAGACTTTAAATATATATATTTAATTATTATTACTATTAGTATTTTTTTTATTGGATTCTTGAATCTACCCAATATAGTATATTATTTCTAAATAGTACTTTTTAATTAAATTACTAGTAATCATTACGTACATATAAATATTTTTAATCATCTCAATATTCAAAATTAAATCATTAACAATATCCTCAAACAATTTTATTCAAGAAAGAAATTGAAGATATGAGAGAAAAATTCATTAAAAAAAATACAATGTGATACCCAAAATTTACACTAGTGACGATCTCTACCACATATCTCAAAAATTAGATTTTTGTATTACCCAAGGAATGGGCACCAACCTTAATCATTCGAATTTATTATTTCCATATGGGATTCCGAGCATTGGTACTATCAGCTTACACTCTGCTGCTACATCATCCATTTCCTCAGATGCCTTCTCCTCCTAGTCGAACAGATTCAACCGAAGGCTTGCCAACCTTAATCGTTGGCAATAGAGGGGTGTGGAGATGAAAATTTAGGGAGTTAGTTTAGATGGTCAGAAGATAAGGTAAATAAGAGAAGCTAACATACTTGTCTCAGACTCTCTTTTTCTATTAACCCCTAATTTTTTAATTTCTAAGACGTAAGCTTATTTTAATACTTATATATATATAGATATATCTATTCTTATATACCTATATATATACATATTGTAAAGAATTATTCTTATGTGTACTTATATTTATTCGTATGTCTCATATATATATATATATATATATATCTGTATTTTTTATATATATTCACTTATATTTATTTATATATATATATATATAAAATAACATTTTATTTCTAATCTAATGGGAATCTAGCTAGGAATCTATTTTACATATAATTTATTTATATGGCTAAATATACATATATATATATATAGATCTAGATCTTACTATCTTATTACTATTATTATCATTTGTTTATTTATATCTATATACATGTGCACATATTTACCCATCATTGTTGACACATCTAGCATACAACTATTTGCACGTTATGTGTAACACATAAAGACATATATATATATAAATATTTATTTATTGTCACATTTATATATTTCTAAAAATTTAGGGGTTTACAATTTTTGCATGTTATCGTCCTCCAAATTTGTTATGGCATTTATTTATAGGTCTGCCATCATATATAAAAATGAAACAATGAATCTTTCATTCCCATTCCAACGCCAGTTATGCCGCTTGTCTTCAGCTGCGAGATCCAAATGCCAAATTGTTTACTGAGAGTGCTTGTATATCTTTGCGTTCTGGTTGTGAATTCATTCAAAAGAAGACTACCCATGCACTAATAGCACTAGTGCTGCGACAAAAAGATTCAGGTTTGAACAAGCTATATAAGAGCTCCTAAAGGTATTTAGATAGCTTTGTGTCAGAGCACCAATGCCCATTAAAGGTAGAAGAGGATTCTTCCAGCCATTCCTTGACTTCTACTTGAAGAGGCTGGCTAAAGTATAACAAAATAGAGATAGAATTGTGCCATTAATTGACTGATTGACCAAATCAGGTGCATGCGGGAGGTGCAACTACGGAGGGCGAAGGATGAAGGGGATGCAGCTAGGGAAGGGCTAGGGGACATGCTGTCTTCTACGAGGGTCACTCTTCTTTGTAACGTGCCAGTTCATAAGCACACAAAACATGCAGAGGAAACCTTGAAGGAATATGTTAAATTGTAACTTGGTTTCCGACCTCAACAAGAAAATATGGAGAGGAGATTCTCAGGCATTGCTCTAGACCACGTGGAAGATAAAGGAATACGTCGGTGATTTGATCTGGTCACGAACCTTAGGATACTTGAATTGAGATCGAGCAAATTATGTGGCTTATTGAACTAAAATCTTGGTATAAGTAGCTCGAGCCGACTGATCTGTAGTAATTACAGGGGCTGATTCAACATGTGCTGTCACACCCTAACCCACCTGTCGGATACGTTGTAACCGCCGTATGAGCCCTAAGGACCCATACAAGGCATTTGGTAATAAATGTTATCCATACGCATAACCAACATAGCGGAATATACAATTAAATCATCTATGAATCTCTACTAACACAGTCCCGATATACCTACTACAATTCTATAATAATGACATCAATAAATAGAACTAAATCCATCAATATTCCTCATCTTCATCAAATATCTCGGACAATCATCTAACAACCTGCACACACATTGAACGTGGTGTGCTCAGCCTTGTGGCCAGGTGCGAAATTACGGCTCGAAACTGAAATAAGGAAATCAAAGGCTAGGAGGAGTACTCTAGGATGCCTTTTTGTATTCTTGAATCTGAACATTATCCAATTTCAGCTCTGATACTCAGAAACTGAGCAACTTTCAGTTCAGCACTACCATTCAGCTAGTAGTGCTTTTACTGTGTACGTTATGAGATTTGGGATCTAGAACCCTACCATTCAGCAGGTAATGCTGGTGTGCTGATATTCTACTATTATTTTGCTGCATCAGCCATCACTCGCTTGGGCCATATGATTGGGGATGAAAAGAGAGGTGTATGTAGTGGAGCTGAATCAGGGAATACTAAGTGGTTGTATAATTCCTCAATAGTAGCGACGTGAATGACATGGATACATCACAAAACTTTATAAGACTATGAGAGAAGTCCCAAAAGATCCAACCATAGAAGATAAATATACAGAAGCAAGTGAATGATCGCATGAGAATCAAATTTATTTTAAAGATAATTCTTAGCCAACAAACTCTTATCCTAGATCCTCAAACTAGTATATGCAAGCATTTTAGATCAGAAAATAACACGCACACATTATATCTATATACAGGAAATCAGGAAGTTCCCCCAATAATGTTTTGAATCTTTTCAATCATTTTTATGTGAAATGGTTGGCTAGGTAGAGCATAGCAAAACAAAATGTGAAATTTAGTGCTTTCATTAATATTTGATTCAACAAATCAGGTATGGGGGATACAACTAGCGTGGGTGAAGGATGAAGCTGATGTGGGGAAGGTGACCTTCCATGCGACGAAGAAGGGAATGACCTTGTGTTACAACTCAAACTCGAGCCCAACTCTACCTCACACCTCAAACTCGAGCCCAACTCTACCTTTCCGTTCTTCATGATCTAAGGGAGTGTGATCATTTTTCCTCTCCATTCATCCAGTTCTTGGTTTTTTCCATTTCTGCAGGTTTGATATATCATTCGAAATTATCAATCCTACTTCATACACTCTTTGCGGTACAAAAAAAATGTTATAGATGGATCATGCATGATGTTGGGGAGGTTTCTCAAGATAATTTATTTTCTATTATATCTAAATACATCGTTAATCTAAACAATGCAGAAAGGCTAGTTTTATCAATCAACTCACGCACAGAACATATCGTATACGATTACCATTGAAGTGAAATACACATTAAGTGTGAAAAAAGTGAAACTAGGATTAGACATTGAAGATGACGTAGTAGAATGTTCATAAAAGTGTTTGCCGAATTCAGCACAGAGCTCGCATCAACCCACGACGATAAATAATTTATCAATCGCAGTATATTTTAAAAATACTTTGAGATGAAAATAAAAATTACCATTGTCGGGGATCGAACCCAGGTCACCTACATGATAAGCAAGTATACTCACAACTATACTACAATGACAACAATACATAGTAGCCGACTTTCTCCCCCGTGGGGTCCACACCATATGGTTCGCTATTAGTAGGGAAACTTCCTTTCTGCCTCATATTTGCATGCTCTTAGTTGATATTAGTTTAATCAGATAAATTCTTGTGGACAATATGCACGCTCATTTGGTTTCAACAATCCGGCTTTCTCCGATACATCATTCGAAATTATCAAACCTACTTCATACACTCTTTGTGGTACAAAAGAAACATTATAGATGGATCAAGGATGATGTCGGGGAGGTTTCTCAAGATAATTTATTTTCTATTATATCTAAACACAGTGTTAATCCAAACAATGCAGAAAGGCTAGTTTTATTAATCAACTCACGCACAAAACATATCGCATATGATTACCATTGAAGTGAAATACACATTAAGCATGGAAAAAGTGAAATTAAGATCAGACATTCAAGATGACAGAGCGGAATGTTCAAAAAAGTATTTGCATTTTCAAAATACTTTGAGAAGAAAAGAAATAATCACTGTTGCCGGGGATCAAACTCGGGTCACCTGCATGATAGGCAAGAACACTCACCACTATACTACAACGACAACGATCCAAAGCAGCTGACTTTCTCTGCCGTGGGGTCCACACCATATGGCTCGCTATTAGTAGGGGAACTTCCGTTTTGCCTCCTATTTACATGCTCTTAGTTGATATTAGTTTAATTAGATAAATTCTAAACTGTGGACAATATACACGCTCATTTTGTTTCAGCAATCGGACATTCTTTGATACATCATTCAAAATTATCAAACCTACTTCATACACTCTTTGCGGAATAAAAATAATATTATAGATGGATCATGCATTATGTCACGGAGGTTTCTCAAGATAATTTATTTTCTATTATATCTAAACACAACGTTAATCCAAACAATGCAGAAAGGCTAGTTTTATCAATCAACTCACGCAATGAACATATCGCGTGAAAAATGTTAAACTAGGATTAGACACTTTGGATGACAGAGAGGAATGTTCAAGAAAGTATTTGCATTTTCAAAATATTTTGACATCAAAAGTAGTAATCACCGTTGCCGGGGACGAACCCAAGTCACCTGTGTGACAGACAGGAATACTCACCACTATACTACAATGACAACGATGCAAAGCAGCCAACTTTTTTCAACCGTGGGTTCCACACCATATGGTTCGCTATTAGTAAGGGAACTTCCTTTTGCCTCGTATTTGCATGCTCTTAGTTAATACAAGTTTAATCAGATAAATTCTAAACTGTGGACAATATGCACGATCATTTTGTTTGAGCAATCCGGTTTGCCATTGCCGGGGATGAAACCCGAGTCACCTGCATGACAGGTAGGAATACTCACAACTATACTACAATGACAACAATGCAAAGCGGCCGAATTTCTCCACCGTGGGTTCCACACCATATGGTTCGCTTTTAGTAAGGGAACTTCCTTTTGCCTCCTATTTGAACGCTCTTAGTTGATATTAGTTTTATCAGATAAATTCTAAACTATGGACAATATGCACGCTCATTTGGTTTCAGCAATTCGACTTTCCCCAATACATCATTTGAAATTATCAAACCTACTTCATACACTTTTTGGGGTACAAAAAAAATATTATAGATGGATCATGCATGATGTTGGGGAGGTTTCTCAAGATAATCGCAATATAATTTTAAAATACTTTGGTATGAAAACAATAATCGCCATTGCTGGAGATCGAACTTGGGTCACCTACATAACAAGCAAGTACACTCACAACTATACTTCAACAACAACGATATATAGTAGCCAACTTTCTCCTGCATGGGGTCCACACCATATGGTTCGCTATTAGTAGGGGAACTTCCTTTCTGCCTCCTATTTACATTATCTTAGTTGATATTAGTTTTATCAGATAAATTCTAAAATGTGGACAATATGCACGCTCATTTTGTTTTGAGCAATCGAAATTATCAAACCTACTTCATACACTCTTTGCGGTACAAAAAAAATATTATAGATAGAACATATCGCATACAATTACCATTGAAGTGAAATACACATTAAGCGTGAAAAATGTGAAACTAGGATTAGAAATTTAGGATGACAGAGCGGAATATGAAATACAAATTAAGCATGAAAAATGTGAAACTAGGATTGGACATTTAGGATGACAGAGCGGAATGTTCAAGAAAGTATTTGCATTTGCAAAATATTTAGAGATGAAAAGCAGTAATCGTCGTTGCCGGGGATCAAACCCAGGTCACCTGCATGACAGGTAGGAATACTCACCACTATACTAAAATGACAACAATGCAAAGCGGCTGACTTTTTCTACCATGGGGTCCATACCATATGGTTCGCTATTAGTAGGGGAACTTTCTTTCTGCCTCATATTTGCATGCTCTTAGTTGATATTAGTTTAATTAGATAAATTCTAAATTGTGGACAATATGCACGCTCATTTGGTTTGAGCAATTCGGCTTTCTCCGATACATCATTCGAAATTATCAAACCTACTTCATACACTCTTTGTGGTGCAAAATAAATATTATAGATGGATCATGGATGATGTCGGGGAGGTTTCTCAAGATAATTTATTTTCTTTGATATCTAAACACAGCGTTAATACAAACAATGTAGAAAGGCTAGTTTTATCAATCCACTCACGCACGGAACATATTGCATATGATTACCATTGAAGTGAAATACACATTAAGCCTGAAAAAAGTAAAATTAGGATCAGACATTGAAGATGACAAAGCGGAATGTTCAAAAAAGTATTTGCATTTTAAAAATACATTGAGATGAAAAGAAATAATCACCATTTGCCAAGGATCAAACTCGGGTCACCTGCGTGACAAGCAAGAATACTCACAACTATACTACAACAACAACGATGCAAAGTAGCCAACTTTCACCACCGTGGGGTCCTCACCATATGGCTCATAATTAGTAGGGTAACTTCCTTTCAACCTCCTATTTACATGCTCTTAGTTGATATTAGTTTAATCACATAAATTCTAAACTGTGGACAATATGCACGCTCATTTTGTTTGAGCAATCCGACTTTCTCCTATACGTCATTCGAAATTATCAAACCTACTTCATACACTCTTTACGGTATAAAAAATATATTATAGATGGATCATGCATGATGTCGGGGAGGTTTCTCAAGATAATTTATTTTCTATTATATCTAAACACAGCGTTAATCCAAACAATGCAGAAATGCTAGTTTTATAAATCAACTCACGCACGAAACATATCGCATACGATTACCATTGAAGTGAAATACACATTAAGAGTGAAAAAAGTGAAATTAGGATCACACATTGAAGATGACAGAGTGGAATGTTCAAAAAAGTATTTTCATTTTCAAAATACTTTGAGATGAAAAGCAATAATCACCATTGCAGGGGATCAAACCCGAGTCACTTGCATGACGAGCAAGAATACTCGCCACTATACTACAACAACAACGATGCAAAGTAGCCGACTTTTTCTTTTGTGGGGTCCACACCGTATGGCTCGTTATTAGTAGGGGAACTTCCTTTCTGCCTTCTATTTACATGCTCTTAGTTGATATTATTTTAATCAGATAAATTCTAAACTGTGGACAATATGAACGCTCATTTTGTTTGAGCAATCCGGCTTTCTCCGATACATCAATCGAAATTATCAAACCAACTTCATACACTCTTTGCAGTATAAAAAGAATATTATAGATGGATCATGCATGATATCGGGGAGGTTTCTCAAGATAATTTATTTTTTATTATATCTAAATACAGCGTTAATCCAAACAATGCAGAAAAGCTAGTTTTATCAATCAACTCACGCACAAAACATATCACATACGATTACCATTGAAGTGAAATACACATGAAGCGTGAAAAAAGTGAAATTAGGATCATACATTGAAGATGACAGAGCGGAATGTTCAAAAAAGTATTTGCATTTTTAAAATATTTTGAGATGAAAAGAAATAATCACCATTGCCAGGGATCAAACCCAGGTCACCTGCGTGACAGGCAAGAATACTCACCACTATACTACAACAACAATGATGCAATCAATCGTGGGGTGCACACCATATGGCTTGCTATTAGTAGGGGAACTTCCTTTTTGCCTCCTATTTACATGCTCATAGTTGATATTAGTTTAATCAGATAAATTCTAAACTGTGGACAATATACACGCTCATTTTGTTTCCGCAATACGGCTTTCTTCGATACATCATTCAAAATTATCAAACCTACTTCATACACTCTTTGCGGAATAAAAATAATATTATAGATGGATCATGCATGATGTCGGGGAGGTTTCTCAAGATAATTTATTTTCTATTATATCTAAACACAACGTTAATCCAAACAATGCAAAAAGGCTAGTTTTATCAATCAACTCACGCATGGAACATATCGCATACGATTATCATTGAAGTGAAATAAACATTAAGCATGAAAAGTTAAACTAGGATTAGACATTTAGGATGACAGAATGTTCAAGAAAGTATTTGCATTTTCAAAATATTTTGACATCAAAAGCAGTAATCGCAGTTGCCGAGGATGAACCCGTGTCACCTGCATGACCGGCAGGAATACTCACCACTATACTTCAACAACAACGATGCAAAGCAGCCGACTTTCTCCTCTGTGGGGTCCACACCATATGGTTTGCTATTATTAAGGGAACTTCCTTTTGCCTCTTATTTGCATGCTCTTTGTTGATACAAGTTTAATCAGATAAATTCTAAACTGTGGACAATATGCACGCTCATTTTGTTTGAGCAATCTGCCTTTCTCTGATACATCATTCGAAATTATGAAACCTACTTCATACACTTTTTGCGATACAAAAAAAATATTATTGTGCAGAATGTTCAAGAAAGTATTTGCATTTTCAAAATATTTAGAGATGAAACACAATAATTGACATTGCCAAGGATCGAACCCGAGTCACCTGCATGACAAGTAGGAATACTCACAACTATACTACAATGACAACAATGCAAAGTGGCCGACTTTTTCCACCATGGGTTCCACACCATATGGTTCGCTATTAGTAAGGGAACATCCTTTTGCCTCCTATTTGTATGCTCTTAGTTGATATTAGTTTAATCAGATAAATTCTAAACTATGGACAATATGCACATTCATTTTGTTTGAGCAATCCGGCTTTCTCTGATACATCATTCGAAATTATCAAACCTACTTCATTTTGCGATACAAAAAAAATAATTATAGATCGATCATGCATGATGTCGGGAAGGTTTCTCAAGATAATTTATTTTCTATTATATCTAAACACAGCATTAATCCAAACAATGCAGAAATGCTAGTTTTATCGATCAACTCACGCACGAAACATATCGCATACGATTACCATTGAAGTGAAATACACATTAAGCGTGAAAAAAGTGAAATTAGGATCAGACATTGAAGATGACAGAATGGAGTGTTCAAAAAAGTATTTGTATTTTCAAAATACTTTGAGATGAAAAGAAATAATCGCCATTACCGGGGATCGTACACATTAAGCGTGAAAAAAGTGAAATTAGGATCAGACATTGAAGATGACAGAATGGAGTGTTCAAAAAAGTATTTGTATTTTCAAAATACTTTGAGATGAAAAGAAATAATCGCCATTACCGGGGATCGAACCCGGGTCACCTACTTGATAAGTAAGAATACTCACCAGTATACTACAACAACAATGATGCAAAGTAGTCGACTTTCTCCGTCGTGGTCTCCACACCATATGGTTCACTATTAGTATGGGAACTTCCTTTCAGCCTCCTATTTACATGTTCTTAGTTGATATTAGATTAATTAGATAAATTCTAAACTGTGAAGTCAACCAAGTTGCATTAAGCATAAGAGGATAGATTGCAGATGGATTGATTGCTGAAAGGAAGTAACCTTTACTCGTAAGCTCAGAAAATAATAAAATAACAAAGTGGACTTTTGAAATAGAAGGACTGCATCCAAGTTTGTAGACGCTGAAATAATGCAGTTGTATCTAAGCTGCTAAGTACACTAGATATGAGTTGCAAAAGCATTGACTAAAATAAAAGATGTTAATAACATATGCAGCTACTAAGGTTATCAACATGCGCATCAACACATGCTAGAGGTGCCAAGAAAGCGGCAGTATTCAGGATTTAAGGAGAAATAAAGAGGAGTAAGGAAGCAGAGTTACTATAGAGACTGCAGGCAGTTGAAATGTGAGCTGCAAATGAAGAAATCTTGCGAGCTGCCTTGACCGAATAAGACTGAGAAATTGACCAAATATATTTAATGATACTCATGAAGGTGAAGGACTCTGAGCTGCACAAATTCTAAGTAAAGAATTGAGCTAATCTAGGAGAGCTACAAAAATAAAAAGGAGTACAGAATACTGTCAATAGTGACAAAATTTGAATAAGGAAATAGCTTCACAAAAAGCTGCAAACTGCGGAAAAGGACTAAAGAAATAGTTACAAAGAAAGGTGCAAAAAGATGTAGCTGCACAAGAAGCTACAGAAATATTCAGAAAAGTCACCAAGAAGTATTGCAAAAAATTGCTTGACTAATAAGTTGACTGTATCTCTAAAAAATATGAAACAAGTGACAGTTGCTCAAAGCTCAGAAGAGGTTAAGTATGACTAAGTGAATGGCCTAAAAGAGTGAAAAGGACATTAGGTATATACCGATGAAAGAGTGTAAGTGTACTGATGATAACTACTACCTTAAGTTGCCTTGATACATAAAATATAAAATGAAGGAAAACTGTAGAACTGAAGAAGACCCACTTATGTGGCCAATCATCACAACTGTAGAAAGTCTGAAATGAATATGAAATATGGAGACCTGCAGAAGTTGGGAAAAACAAAATGCAGTAGGCTGCATGTAAACCCCTACCCCTTAATATAAAAAATAAAAAAAAATTTGGTCCGGTTGAAATGAACCGGCTAGCCGGCCGGTCCAGATGAACCGGCCTGACCTGGTTCGAATGAGGCACCGCGAGCGAGAAGAGCAGAGGGCTCTTCCCCACTCGCGGCGCCCCTTTCTTTCGCCCCCGCGACGCCCGCCTCCTCCATTTCGACCGCAGTGGAGCGAACGTCGGTGCCTTCCACCGCGTTCGCCGTCCACCGCCCGCTGTACGCCGTCCATTCCCCTCCGCCACGACGAGAAGAGCTCGGCGAAGGTCATCTTCCCCTCTTCTCCCCTACATTCCCCTCTTCGCACGAACAGCTGCTGCTGTCCGCCGCTCTTCCTCCACGCCCGTCGTCCGTTGCCGGCCATTCGCCGCCCATTGGTCACCACCGCGACAAGGAGATCTCGGTGGAGGTCTGCTGCTGCGTGTCTGTGTATTCCCCAGCCTTCTCCTCTTCGAGAGAGCAGCCGTCAGCCGCGTCTACCATCCCACGCCCAAATCACCGGTGCGCTGCTACCTCCGCTAGGGCTCAAGTTGCTCGGAGGTTTTGTAAGCGGAGGAGCCATCGATTCCAACTGGATCCAGCCGCGAGAGGGGGCGATTTCGCCGCCATTCGCTTGTAGATCCATCGCACGCCGGCGAGGGGTGAAGCTGTGATTCCACCCACCTTGCCACCCGAACTTTCATCCTCTCCCTTCCCGCGAGCTCGTAGGTGCGTAGACCCACTGCTATCTCCCCTTTTGTCTGACAATTTCGCACCGTTTCACCGATGATGTCCGCTGGGTGGCACGACGACCGCCTGAGTTCCTCGCTCTCCCTTCACACGCACTTGTTGGTGTAGAATCTCCACGCCTCCCCCATGAGCAAGGACCAGTCGCCGGCCAGAGCGATGGTGTCCCTCCAGTTGTGAGTTCTCCGACGAGGTGTGCAGGTGAGGGATTCGGTGAAGGTTTCGGCGATGAAGGTAGCAATTCTCGATCCCTTTTCCCTTAATCACATTTAATGATAATTAAGCATGTTTAGTGTTAGTTAAGCATGATTACTGCTAATTAACTATATGTTGTAATTAAGTTAATTTAATCATATTTAATTAGTGCATGAAGGATTTGTTAGTAATTATTTAGTGATTAATTAAATAATATGGTTAATTAAAAGGGGTGGTTTGATGGGATTGGATCGAGCTGACCCAACTCGGGCTTGGGTCGAGCTCAAGTCGAATCACTTCAGATTGGACTCAATGAACTAAATCCAAACTCGAATCTGACTCAAATTGGCATTTGTTAAGATTGGACTGGATTGAACTGATCCAGCTTGGGCTTGGATCGAATCCAAGCCGTCCCATTTCAAATTGGGGTCAAATAGGAGTTAATTCAATCAATTAGTAGGTCAACATGGTCAATCTAAGTTGACTACGGGTCAAAATTAGTGTTAAATTGAATAAGTTATTAGGTGGTAAACCCAGGTCAATGCTGACCAGTCAATGTTGACCGGTCAATGTGGTCAACGTTGACTGAGTCAATGTTGACCCAGAATTTGATTTGAATTTTATGAGTCCAAATTTGGACGGACTGGATTGGGCTTACAACTGGATTTGGGTTAGGTCATGATTAATTAAAATCTCCTCTATTGGTCAACATAGTCAATTTTAGTTGACTGGACCAGTTTTGACTGAATTTTGACTTGGACCGAATTGGGCTAATAAATTGTGTTTAATTGGATTAGGGAATAAATAAATTAAGGAAACCTAATTTAGATGATTAACTTAGTTAATTAAGATTAAATATATTTAATAATTTCTCATGAGTTTTTAATTGGGCCCTTGGGTGACTTGGGCCAGATCATGTGTTTGGGTTTAAAATGGGCATAGATTGATAAATTTATCTAAGCCTAATAAAATTAACCTAGAGTTGTAATTGAGTTTTAATTAGCATAATTAAAATTGGGTTAATTAATATTTGAATGATTAGATAGAATTAGTTTTAATTACACGTAATTTACTTTAATTGATTATATTGATGAGCAATTGGGCCTAGCATGTGGACATGGGCTCATTAATTAAACATGGGCCCTAAAAATGAACATTGCTCGTAAATTTAAATGTAGTCTTATTAAGCGGTATTTAACTACGATAATTGTATGATTTAGAGCATACGATAAATTTCTACTTTTATTAATTTTAGGGAAAAATGAATTAAATTTTATTTTAAATAATTGTGTTGATTAGAACAATTGTTGATACGTGATCCGAGTAGTTCGTCGGGGTACTTATTATCTTACGTGGGTTGGTTCTGAAGAGTAAATCGCTGAATCAGGTGCGTTGGTTCATCGAAGTTTGGATTTATTCAAGCTAGGGAATTCCTACTGACGTTTTCTTAGGAAATTCGTGGATGCCTTAAACATGATAAAATGTAATGCTTGTTAATATTATACATGTATGCATGTTAGTATAAATTATTTTTCTAATATGAATAATGCGTCATGTTCACCATGCTAAGTATTTTGATATGCTGTAAAATCTTATCCTACATGTTGTATTATTTTAGTTTCTATATACCACACAGTCACCATACAGGCATGAATATGAATAATGGCATATATGAATAAAAATCATACATAGGAGGTAGCATCAACAATAGCACCAGACGCACTAGATTTAGTTTTAGGTGACATGAGATTCTAGAACCTCCCAATAGACATCATCAGAATTTAAATGGAAAGGGGTGTCTCCCACATACCCCAGTTGACCACCGCGTATTATCGATGGTCACAATGGTGATGCTTCTCTTCGCACTACTCCCAAGGCTACACGTAGCTTAGACACTGGGAGCTGGTGGAAAGATGGATCATACAAACTCTAATATCATACTAGACCGGGAATATGGAGTAGGTCCCTACCCAAAAATTTATACCCGCATGAGTGTCGATTAGGCGACCCCGTGATAGTCTTAAGATGGCTAGCGAGGATGAACCCTACCATGGACTTGGCACCGATGGATTCGGGGTTGCCACAGCCCATTGTGCGGATGTGTATTTATATCGGTCGACGTTGATTGCTATTGGACTGGAAAGGTGATTCCCTACGCGACGCCTTGGACAGTGGATCCGTAGACCACGCGGCTATCATCTATGACGTTCTGCAGACAGTCGGATGAGTAATCCGGATCCTAGGGTTATTTTTATCGGTTAGCCATGGCCGATTAGTTTTTGTTGATGGTGAACCTGTCTTCGGGCAGTGTGTAGTACTACACGAGTCGCCATTGCCCCTACAGAGTCTGGGGAGGATGTAAGGGCACGACAGTTTCGCTACGGGATGCATCGAGGGCGACTAGCGAGACAGTGGAGAGTGATCAAGGGTCACCCGTCCTCTCCGCCAACATCAGTGCAGCAGGCATAGGTAGAAACAGAGACAGAAAGGAAATGATGGGCTTACGGATGCCCTTGGCCAGGGTATTCACTAAGCATAGGTTGACAGCCCGAGTCTTGAGACTTAAAGTCGTATTACAACATAGGGGACATTTGCTGATGACGTTGACACTATTTATCACTTAGGTGACATCTAGTGATATGCATGTTTGTTGTCTACTCTGTTATACTGCTTTTATGATATGAATTACACATATCAACGGAAAAAATGATGATTAACAAACCAAAGGCATCTGTGTGTGCAGGTTGTTAGATGACTGATCGGGATATTTGATGAAGATGAGGTCTATCGATGGATTTAGTTTTATTTATTGATGTCATTACTATAGAATTGTAGTAGGTATATCGGGACTGTGTTAGTAGAGTTGCATAGATGATTTGATTATATATTTTGTTGTGTTGACAATGTGTTCGGATAATTTTTATTACCAAATGTCTTGTATGGGACTCATACGGCGGTTGCCACGTGTCGACCTACGGGTCGAGGTGTGACACTGCAAAGCAGGAGATGCACTTATGAAGTCAGTCCATATAACTGCAAACACTATAACAGAAAAAGAAAAATTGAGGAAAACGAATTGGCTGCTGCCAGGATTTAGCAAATAGTGGATGCGCAAAAGCTATAAACACTGCATATGGAGTTGCAAGTGCAAGGAGTTGGTACGAATAGTGTACTTAATGATTATCAAAATATTGGTTTCTAATCGAAGAATTTGGATAACAACCCAAATGATCAACATATATTTTAGGATTTGATTAGAACCCAAATATTGATTTTTTTTTTAACTAACCCTTGATGTTATCAACTTAACAACCCCTAACGAAGCACATGGTTCTAAGTTGAAATTTAACTCACTAAATAAAAGTATACTTAAGTTTATCATAGATCAAATTCCTAACAAAAGTTCATTAGCTAGAATAACAAAGATATCTAAAGATGTATCGTCGGGCAATGGGTCATCGGTAAATACGCCCAGGTCATCAGTGGTCAGGTCCGGATCATCAGCTATATGTCTGGATCATCAGTGTTTATGTTAGGATCATTTTATGCATCGATGCTATCTAATGCAAAGAAGCATGCTAAGTACACAGTGATGGCCTCTAGAAGTGTTGGACCGATCTACTGGCAAGTCCTCTAGTCCGTGCCAAGGTAGAAGCTGTTGGGATGGCTGATGCGAACGAGCGGCCACGGCCGATAGGAGCAGATGACGTTGATTGTTGGAAACCTCTCATTTGGCTTCGCTGTGGGCAATTTGCCTGGATGTGTCCTTTCTGGCCGCACTAGTAGCAAGAAACTCCTCGACGGGGTCCAGTGTGGACCTTGTTGCAAAGAGAACATGGAACCAAGTACGAAGCATGATATATCTGCGTAGGCACAAATGATGGTGATGGTGGGTGAATCTAACTCAGTAGGTTGTGTGGGATCATCCTTTGGTCGACTAGACCACTAGATGGAGTTTCCCTAGCTGTCGAGGCGATCGATGGTACCGCAGTGACCTGGCGGTTACTTTGCTCACCTCGACCCTTCTGTGACCTTAGTCGCTTCCTTTTATGATCATCATTCTGCTTGCGGCTTGCTAGAATAGATCTCTCGGCCATAAGGGCCTTATCCACGACTATCTAGAACTCGACTGTGTCTAATAATTTCACGCTCAATCGAATAGGGTCATCTAGTCCTTCGACAAATAGAAAGCGGCGATAGTCCTCTGATGGGATTATCTCTGGTACGAAGGATGCTAACCTGTTAAATTCCACTGCATATTCGGATACGGATCTACCTCTCTGTTCACTCTTTAAAAACACCCGTCTCTTTTGATTTTTCTGCATCGTGGTATCGTATCGCAGGTGAAACTTGTCCTGCAAGCTAGCCCAAGTCAGCCCGATAGTGTAACGGGCCTAAAGCTCCTCTCACCATAACTCAGCATCTCCTTCCAACAAGTGGAGTGCTATGCTAAGTTTGTCCTTATGCACTAGCTCTAACTCTGTAGTGACTCGGCGCACTTTGTTTATCCAAGCTCGGGCTTTCTGTGGGTCTGAAGATCCAGAGAAAGATGCACAATCCAACTGTTTAGCATCATGCAGCCACAAGATCTACTAATGCGAGTGCCTTCAGAGGAGTCTAGCATTATGGTGATACCTCCCTTCCGTGCGGTCGGATAAACTGGTTGGGCACAGGTCACCGGTCGGATTGCTGAGGAGATAACTATATCTTCCAAGCCCTTGACTGGTGTTGTCTCAGATGTGTTATTGAATATAGCAAGTGTATCAGCTGAAGTAGTAGCTATAAGAATGACTAGTGGCACCGGTGATACAAGGTGGGCTTCAGGTGCAACAACAATCTTCGACTCTCTTGTCTGATGCAGCGTGGTTGGATTAAGAATACTAACCATTGCCGCTGCTATCATGTTCAAATGTTCTTGTGATATCATAAACAAGTCTTGGGCAACTAACCGTACCACTTACAAACCTTCTTAACATCCTATCTATATCGGGACTGACTTTTCTTAACTTCTATGACTTTTAGCGTAATTTCTAATATCTCTTAAATCCTTAGGCTTTTAAACCTACGCTCTATTACCACTTTAATTGTCATGCCCCGACCCGCAGGTTGGGCACGTGACAACTGCCGTAGGGGTTTGGAAACCCATACAAGGCATATGATATACTCAACATTACATCCGAAGTCATTAAAATATAACAAAGGTCCTAATACAGTTTACATTTACAGTCCTTTAGTACAGTCCCGATATAGACATAATACAATACTACGTGTGATAATCAATAACTCTAAATACGAATGATGAACTTCTCCGACGTCCTACTTGTCGTCAATGATCTCAACTCTTATCCCAAGACCTGCACACACATTGAATACGGTGTGCTCAGTCTTGCGGCCTAGTGCGAAATTACGGCTCGAAATCATAGTAAGGAAATCAATACTAGGGGAAGATTCTAGAATGCCTTTGTTTAATTAATTATCACATTATAGGTTGGTAGAATAAATGATATTATCAATAGTTTATGTAAAGTATGAGAGTATACCTAATCGTATGTCACTAGGTGTTATCTATGTTGTCAAACATGTTTGTCTCACTAACAAATGTCATCTAGATTTACTTTATGCTTGTATCAAATATCTCGGGCCGCCAGCCTATGCTTAGAGGAATTCCCCTGTCGAGGACTTCCCATAAGCTCATCAGTGCGGTGTCATTCTATATCTCTACCTAGGCCCGCTGCACTGATGTTGGCGGAGAGGACGGGTGACTGCTTATCTCTCTCTACTGTTTCGCTAGTCGCACCATACACCCCGTCCCAGCGAAACATCGCGCCCCTACTTCCTCTCTGGTCTCCTTAAGGGCAACGACACTCTGTGTAATACTACACACTGCCCGCCGGCAAGGTCACCTCAACTTAATATATCATCGGTCACGGCTAACTGAAATTATAATAACCCTAGGATCCGGACTACTCATCCGATCGTCTACAGAATTTCTAGGATGATAGCCATGTGGTCTATAGATCCACTGTCCAAGGCTTAAGGGAGTCACCGTCACAACTCAAAAGTAGTCGATGTTAACCGAGTTGACCGTCAATCCGCACAATGGGTTTGAGGTACCTCGACCATATTTTTGCTGAATCATTGGAAGGTTCATCCCTGCTAACCATATAAGGACTATCACGGTGACATCCAACCGACAACGTGCGGGTAATAGTATCCATGTATGGACCCACTCCGCTTTTTGATCTATCCTGACCCTAGAGTTAGTCTAGTCCATTTCCCAACCAGCTCCCAATATCTAAGCTACATGTAGCCTCGGGAGTGGTGTCGGTGAGTAGACATCATTATTCAAACATTAACAGTTCGTCATTTCATCTAGGGTGCGTTGTTGACACCCTTTAATTGTAATTTAGTGATGTCTCTAGGAGGTGCTAGTATCATGTGTTTCATATGTCTCTATACTAGAGTGTTATGAATTATTCTTGATACTATCTCCTATGTAATGATTTAAATTTTTAATATTTAGTTCCATAGTTCTCCACAGTAATATAACATTCAATGGTTATGAGAAAATAAATAACATGTAGGATAACTAATAAAGCATGCCAAGTAAAGCTAGGTATCATAGCATATGACATATCAATCATGGTTAATAGAGTATTTAATCTAGCATGTATATTGCATGGCATTTAGCAAGTATAAATTTTAATTAGTTTCAAGGAATCCAATTGAAGCTCAGAGGTATCAACCGTAAAGTACCTCACGTGCCAAAATAATATTCCTAAATAATAAGATTTATTTAGAACAAAATTTAATATCATTTCTACGAATTATTCGTATATAATTTATTTAATTGAGGACCTAAGTTATCTAATTAATTTGACTCTATCTAAATTGATTATCTAACTCAATCCATGAGATCACTCAATTCAATCTCCTACCCATGTCCAAACATAAAAGCCCAATTTAACTCAAAAGCCTAGCTCTTAAACCCTTAATCCTCATTCATCAACTCTACTTTATTAAATTAGTCCAAGTCAACATCAAATCAAAATCGATTATTCCAAATTTTAATTTAACATCAAAACATGATCATTAGACATATGAAATTCACAATAACTTTCCTAGTGCACACCCTTATTCAATTCTCTACTTTGTCACATTACATGCACCATATAAAGAGAAGAAGATAGAGTATCTCATAGGAAAAGGAGAAGGAGGTGGGGGAGATAGCATGATCAATTTGCAACAAATCCATATTGATATTGAGGTGTAGAATTCTCATGAGATGAATCGCTGATTGGTGGACTCAATCGCCGTCTAATTCACAACGAGATGGAGGATGACAAATAGAGGTCGAGCACGATGAGTCTTCGTCGGATGGCACGTGCGCAGGGACCCGGAATCACCTCAGCAGGATCGGATCCCTGCACTCGTGGAGCTTGGTGTCGACTCAATTAGGGCGTCCAAAGCCCCCACCAACTCAGTTAATTTACGATGGATGTCAATTTCCAACTTTGCCCACCTTAGTTCTACTTATTCACGAATCCACCACTGTTCCCATTGTAACCCTAGTACTTCTTGTTATTTACATAATAATTTTTTTCCCTATTTATCCCTCTTTCTTGCAAGTATTTATAATGCCACTTTTTCACAATACCCCTTGCCCTTATGAAAACTTCCTTACACCTAAAATTGGATTTTACAAGTGCTCTTGTGATGATGACAATTCTTATTTTTTTGTGTCCTATTGCCCCTGTTCTGCTCCACCATCATATTCGTCTCCCGATAATTTTGCGCTTCTCCAGCCTCCTCGAACTGAGGGTCATCGTCCGTGGTGCTATTGAAGACCACATTCTTGCATCCTAAAATCTCCGTCAATGTGTCATTCTCGGTGAAATGACGAAGAGCTGACGACGAAAGGGAGATCTCATTTTCGTTATTGCTCATCTCACTTAGCGTTGTTGCATGCAATAGAAGCCAAGACTATGTGAGTAATCGACGACAATGAATTAGCGTTCGAGCTAGAGGATTAAATAGTAAGAATAAATTATTAGAAGGTCGCTAATTAATAAAGTAGTTACTGAAGATCAAGTAACACTAGGAACTGAACACCCATATTTGAGCAAGGTTCCTTTTTTACGGTCGAAGATTTTAAAAAATAAAAATAAATGAAGGATATGGACATTGAGACATGAGTAGTTTCTATAGCAATAAATTAGGTTTGTTGTTAGATTTAAAATTCTATTAGTGGCTTTTGATTTTATTTATTTATTTTTTGGAAAGAGGAGAGGGTGAGAAAAAAAGGAAATATCATCCATACTTTTATCTAAAATCAAAGGTCGTGGATGGTTGTAGATTATATATTCCACTTGTAGTATGCTCATGAGCTTCGAAAAACTAGTATGATAAGTTTTTGTATGAATTATTAATCATATTATAGTATTTTTAAAATATATTTGATATTAAAAGAATAATTTCTACCAAAGGCAATTGATAATGAGGTGTAAAATATTCAAAAATAATATATAGAAAATACAATAAACTTCATTCATGTTGGAAATAAAAGATTTTAGAATATCTTAATATTCAATGAATAATTATACTTATTTATACAAAAAATACTTTACTTAATCAACAATACGAAAGTTCTAAAAAAGATAAGTTAATAAATAATTCTAATAATTTATACGTTAATATAACATTACATGTCTAACGACATCCTATTTATTTCAATATATACTCTTGTCAATCTCCCTAACATACTCGATATGTGCATCGTGGTAAAAAAATATGGATACGTGTTTGTCTTGACAAATCTATAACAATGAGACACGCAAAAATAGGTATGGTCTCGGGGAATGGAGTCTCCAAATATTCGGTATCCATTGTTAAAATGTGTCGAACACTTAATGACTTCACTTGAGCATCAAATACTATAGCCACGACAACTGTCCACCTTGCAGCGTGAAAATTACCAATATAAACTCAATTCAGTAAGATAGAGATGTAGAATTAAATGATTTATTGAGATAGAAAGCCAAACAGTAAGTGTTTTTAGATAGAAATTCTGAACTTTTTTAACTTTTCAAATATTTTCTTAACTTTATTCGAATCCTTGACTCACATGATTTATTAGAAAATCTAATAATTATAGCTAATTAAGCAGTTAAGCTTATTAATTATGTTAAAAATATTAAATATACGTACTAAAGACCACATATTGCGTTGTCTAATACTGGTTACATTTGTCACCATGGAAAGGTTATCAATATATTGAAACTTAAAGAATTATTAGCTATGAGTTAATTAAGTTTCACAGAGAAGAAGCTGCTTCTACTTATTGATATTAATTTTTCTTACAGTCGGGATAGCGTGTCGAGCACTCGCCGTTGACGAGATGAAGTTTGAGTGTGCCATCTTTTCTTTGTTCGTGGGCCTCAACGGTTACCGGTGCCTTAACAGGATATACCAGAAGCCGCCCGTCCTCCCTATGGCTTGCCAACTGAAGCCTGGATTCACTAGAGAGAATACTAAGCCGTGGAGGGTAGTCATGCAATGCTCCAGTGCTCTTGTGATGATGACGATCCTTATTTTTTTGTGTCTTATTGCCCCTGTTCTACTCCACCGTCGTATTCATCTGTCGATAATTTTGCGATTCTCCAGCCTCCTCGGACTGAGGGTCGTCGTCCGTGGTGCTAATGAAGACCCCATTCTCGCATCCTAAAATCTCCGTCAACGTGTCGTTCTCGGTAAAACGACGGAGAGCTGACGACGAAAGGGAGATCTCATTTTCGTTATTGCTCATCTCACTTAGCGTTGCAGGTAATAGAATCCAAGACTATGTGAGTAATCGACGACAATGCATTAGCGTTCGAGTTAGAGGATTAAATAGTAAGAGTAAATTATGAGAAGGTCGCTAATTAACAAAGTAGTTACTGAAGATCAAGTAACACTAGGAACTGAACACCCTTATTTGAGCAAGGTTCTTTTTTTAGGGTCGAGATTTTAAAAAATAAAAATAAATGAAGGATATGGATATTTAGACATGAGTAGTTTCTATAGCAATAAATTAGGTTTGTTGTTAGATTTAAAATTCTATTAGTGGCTTTTGATTTTATTTATTTAATTTTGGAAAGAGGAGAGAGTGAGAAAAAAAGGAAATGTCATCCATACTTTTATCTAAAATCAAAGGTTGTGGATGGTTGTAGATTATAGATTCCACTCGTAGTATGCTCATGAGCTTCGAAAAACTAGTACGATAAGTTTTTGTATTATTTATTAATCATATTATAGTATTTTTAAAATATATTTGATATTAAAATAATAATTTCTACTAAAGGCAATTGATAATGAGGTGTAAAATATTCAAAAATAATATATAGAAAATACAATAAACTTCATTCATGTTAGAAATAAAAGATTTTAGAATATCTTAATATTCAATGAATAATTATACTTATTTATACAAAAAATACTTTACTTAATAAACAATACAAAAGTTCTAAAAAATATAAGTTAAAAAATAATTCTAATAATTTATCCGTTAATATAACATTATATGTCTAACGACATCCTATTTGTTTCGATATATACTCTTGTCAATCTCCCTGAAGTACTCCAATATTAACAAGACAAATAGAAACTAGTGAAGAGCAATAACTCGATATGTGCATCATGGTAAAAAGATATGCATACGTGTATATCTTAACAAATCTATAACAATGAGACACGGAAAAATAGGTATGGTCTCGGGGAATGGAGGCCCCAAATATTCGGTATCCATTGTTAAAATGTGTCAAATACTTAATGACTTCACTTGAGCATCAAATACTATAGCCATGATAACTGTCCACATTGCAGCGTGACAAATACCAACATAAACTCAATTCAGTAAGATAAAAATGTAGAATGAAACGATTTATTAAGATGGAAAGCCAAACGGTAAGCGTTTTTAGATAGAAATTTTGAACTTTTTTAACTTTTCAAATATTTTCTTAACTTTATTCGAATTCTGGACTCACATGATTTATTAGAAAATCTAATAATTATAGCTAATTAAGTAGTCAGGCTTATTAATTATGTTAAAAATATTAAATATATGCTTAGAAGCACTTAATTCTTTTCCGAATAAGTTGAAAGTAGTGTTTTTCTTCAATTTTTACGTACTAAAGACCACATATTGCGTTGTCTAATACAGGTTACATTTGTCACCATGGAATGGTTATCGATATATTGAAACTTAAAGAATTAATAGCTATGAGTTAATTAAGTTTCACAGAGAAGAAGCTGCTTCTACTTATTGATATTAATTTTTCTTGCAGTCGGGAGTGCGTGTCGAGCACTCGCCGTTGATGAGACGAAGTTTGAGTGTGCCATCTTTTCTTTGTTGATGGGCCTCAACGGTTACCGGTGCCTTAACAGGATATACTAGAAGCCGCCCGTCCTCCCTATGGCTTGCCAACTGAAGCCTGGATTCACCAGATAGAATACTAAGCCATGGAGGGTAGTCATGCAATGCTCCAGTCCTCTTGTGATGATGACGATCCTTATTTTTTTGTGTCTTATTGCCCCTGTTCTGCTCCACCGTCGTATTCATCTCCCGATAATTTTGCACTTCTCCAGCCTCCTCCGACTGAGGGTCGTCGTCCGTGGTGCTATTGAAGACCCCATTCTCGCATCCTAAAATCTCCGTCAATGTGTCGTTCTCGGTGAAACGACGGAGAGCAGAGGACGAAAGGGAGATCTCATTTTCGTTATTGCTCATCTCACTTAGCGTTGCAGGTAATAGAATCCAAGACTATGTGAGTAATCGACGACAATGCATTAGCGTTCGAGCTAGATGATTAAATAGTAAGAGTAAATTATGAGAAGGTCGCTAATTAACAAAGTAGTTACTGAAGATCAAGTAACACTAGGAACTGAACACCCTTATTTGAGCAAGGTTCTTTTTTTAGGGTCGAGATTTTAAAAAATAAAAATAAATGAAGGATATGGATATTTAGACATGAGTAGTTTCTATAGCAATAAATTAGGTTTGTTGTTAGATTTAAAATTCTATTAGTGGCTTTTGATTTTATTTATTTAATTTTGGAAAGAGGAGAGAGTGAGAAAAAAAGGAAATGTCATCCATACTTTTATCTAAAATCAAAGGTTGTGGATGGTTGTAGATTATAGATTCCACTCGTAGTATGCTCATGAGCTTCGAAAAACTAGTACGATAAGTTTTTGTATTATTTATTAATCATATTATAGTATTTTTAAAATATATTTGATATTAAAATAATAATTTCTACTAAAGGCAATTGATAATGAGGTGTAAAATATTCAAAAATAATATATAGAAAATACAATAAACTTCATTCATGTTAGAAATAAAAGATTTTAGAATATCTTAATATTCAATGAATAATTATACTTATTTATACAAAAAATACTTTACTTAATAAACAATACAAAAGTTCTAAAAAATATAAGTTAAAAAATAATTCTAATAATTTATCCGTTAATATAACATTACATGTCTAACGACATCCTATTTGTTTCGATATATACTCTTGTCAATCTCCCTGAAGTACTCCAATATTAACAAGACAAATAGAAACTAGTGAAGAGCAATAACTCGATATGTGCATCATGGTAAAAAGATATGCATACGTGTATATCTTAACAAATCTATAACAATGAGACACGGAAAAATAGGTATGGTCTCGGGGAATGGAGGCCCCAAATATTCGGTATCTATTGTTAAAATGTGTCAAATACTTAATGACTTCACTTGAGCATCAAATACTATAGCCACGACAACTGTCCACATTGCAGCGTGACAAATACCAACATAAACTCAATTCAGTAAGATAAAAATGTAGCATGAAACGATTTATTAAGATGGAAAGCCAAACGGTAAGTGTTTTTAGATAGAAATTCTGAACTTTTTTAACTTTTCAAATATTTTCTTAACTTTATTTGAATCCTTGACTCACATGATTTATTAGAAAATCTAATATTTATAGCTAATTAAGCAGTCAGGCTTATTAATTATGTTAAAAATATTAAATATAAACTTAGAAGCACTTAATTCTTTTCCGAATAAGTTGAAAGTAGTGTTTTTCTTCAATTTTTACGTACTAAAGACCACATATTGCGTTGTCTAATACTGGTTACATTTGTCACCATGGAATGGTTATCGATATATTGAAACTTAAAGAATTAATAGCTATGAGTTAATTAAGTTTCACAGAGAAGAAGCTGCTTCTACTTATTGATATTAATTTTTCTTGCAGTCGGGAGTGCGTGTCGAGCACTCGCCGTTGATGAGACGAAGTTTGAGTGTGCCATCTTTTCTTTGTTGATGGGCCTCAACGGTTACCGGTGCCTTAACAGGATATACTAGAAGCCGCCCGTCCTCCCTATGGCTTGCCAACTGAAGCCTGGATTCACCAGATAGAATACTAAGCCATGGAGGGTAGTCATGCAATGCTCCAGTCCTCTTGTGATGATGACGATCCTTATTTTTTTATATCCTATTACCCCTGTTCTGCTCCACCGTCGTATTCGTCTCCCGATAATTTTGCACTTCTCCAGCCTCCTCCGACTGAGGGTCGTCGTCCGTGGTGCTATTGAAGACCCCATTCTTGCATCCTAAAATCTCCGTCAACGTGTCGTTCTCGGTGAAACGACGGAGAGCTGACGACGAAAGGGAGATCTCATTTTCGTTATTGCTCATGTCACTTAGCGTTGTTGCAGATAATAGAATCCAATACTATGTGAGTAATCGATGATAATGCATTAGCGTTCGAGCTAGATGATTAAATAGTAAGAGTAAATTATGAGAAGGTCGCTAATTAACAAAGTAGTTACTGAAGACAAGTAACACTAGGAACTGAACACACTTATTTGAGCAAGGATCCTTTTTTAGGGTGGAAGATTTAAAAAAATAAAAATAAATGAAGGATATGGACATTAGACATGAGTAGTTTCTATAGCAATAAATTATGTTTATTATTTGATTTAAAATTCTATTAGTGGCTTTTGATTTTATTTATTTATTTTTGAAAAGAGGAGAGAGTGAGAAAAAAAGGAAATGTCATCCATACTTTTATCTAAAATCAGAGGTCGTGGATGGTTATAGATTATAGATTCCACTTATAGTATACTCATGAGCTTCAAAAAATTAGTCCTTGCACTGCCCCCTCGCAAGCCTCTTGTGCTTGCATCTGATTATTTGTTGTCTAGAAATACCTCAATGGTAAGGAGGCCTTTCCTACACATCACTTCCACTTTAATCTTTAGTTGCTGCATCTTACATTACAATGACAATTCCTCCTGCATGCAGTATTATCATTCGACGGAGGAGTTTGGTGATTTATAAATTATGAATCCACTATGTCTATTATCAATGCTTACCATTTTAATCAGCTGAAAAGAACTTACTATCAGAATATTGAATTTGTATTCTCCTTAGAAATAGACTCCATTCTTGCAACACCAAGGTACATTCTTGAAATAAAGTGCTTTTCATCTTCTTTATCCTCCCTGCATGCACAAGCTCGGTAAAAGTGATGTTGAGTCTCCTGCTCTAATTATTCTCATTTATTTATTTATTTATTATTTCCATGGACTCTGAGCCCATGATATCTGATGCCAACTCATACTACTCTAACTAGCTTAAAAATACTTGCTTCTTTCTTATATTTTTAGCTTTATATTTTGTAGTAAAATAATAAATAATGCAACACTGAGATGAAAATAGCTTTAAGTTTCTTATTGCATCTCCTTTTTACTATGAACATTATCTAGTTTTAGCTCTGATACTCTAAAACTGAGCAACTTTTAGTTCAGCACTACCATACAGCTGCTAGTGGTTTTACTGTGTACATTTTGAAATTTGGGATCTAGAACTCTACCATTCAGAATATAATGTTGGTGTGATCTGATGTTCTACTGCTGTTTTGTTGCATTAGCCATCACTCGCTCAAGCCATATGATTGAGGATGAAAAGAGAGGAGTATGCAGTGGAGCCGAATCAGGGAATACCAAGTGGTTGTGTAACTCCTCAATAGTAGCAGTGTGAATGACATGGATACATCGCGAAACTTTATAGGACTATGAGCTGAGTGTGCCCAAATATCTCATTGAAGTCCCAAAAGATCCAACCATAGAAGATAAATATATGGAAGCAAGTTAATGATCAAATGAGAATTAGAATTATTTTTAAAGGTAATTCTTAGCCAACAAATTAGTATGTCTACGCATTTTAGATTGGCAAACGACTTTAACATGTACACATCATATATATATACACAATCTTCAAAACATGTAACATTTATCGATGAATATTATTTCAAACAACATTACACAACGAAATGGATAATGACTTTACCTCTAATTGTCAATTGTTTAAGTGTGGAGTTTGGCAAGAGATATTCAAGTATCTGCCCAGAGATGAGCAATGCATCATGTCTTCTTGCAGGTAATTAATTGTCCATTTAAACACCAATAGATATAATTAATTAATTTTCGTAGGCAGATGATCCAGATGAAGTAACCTTGAAAGAGACAAGCCAGATTAACAATTTTCATAGGCAGATAATGCAGCCTGACTCCTCTTTCAAAAAGAGGGCCAAGTGAAAATCGTAGTCCTTCCTAGTTTATCTAGATAATACTAAGTATTATCTAAAACATGATTTTTTTAAGAATCTCTTCATGTGGGACTAAATCTCCACGTCCCATTAAAAAAATCCAAAAAAAAATCAGGAAATTCCCCCATAATGTTTTGAATATTTCCAACCATATTTATGTGAAATGGCTGGGTAGAGCATAGCAAAACAAAATGTGGAATTGAGTGCTTTCATTAATATTTGATTAAATAAATAAGGTAGAGCAAAGTAATATGAGGGTGAAGGATGAAGCTGGTGTAGAGAAGGAGACCTTGCTTTGCATGCATTATGACCCGTTGAGCTAAACCAATGGTTAATACAAGAATATGCACCACTATATGTTGAAATGTACATATTCTACTTCATCTTCCAACATATATATATATACATGCAACATGAGCCTAACGGTCTGTATTGATACCAAGCGCTAAGGCACGCCTTCCTTAAAATGATTAGAATAACTAAAGATGTGGGACATTCCATGAGGTGTGGCTTTCAAATCCATTATATAGTAACTCCTTTCTACGCTCACCAAATAACTCATATAAGGATCGATGATAATACATTATCTATCTTATCATATCTATCATTCCAACAAAAGGGAAAAAGGTTGGATAATATAATAAGCTGGTAACCTCCCAACATAATCTTGTTAACAAAGAAAATTTACTCCCTATACATCTCAGGCTAACAAATAAGACTTCACTAACTTATTTCACCACAAGTGTTGCCACTCAAAATAAGGAACTTTGAAATGTAATACCGAGTAACTAATAGATAACAAATCATCCCATTGTTAATAATCTTGGTGAAGAAGAGTTTACAACTTTAGTAATGATTGAGTTTCTAGCCGACCAAGAGGTCTGCCACTTCCATCTATGTGGGGTTTTGCTCGATATTCTCAAGCACCATGAAGGTAAATAATTTTTCATCCTCCTGATAAGTTGCATACCATAACACAAATCCATCAAGATGAATTTAGCTTTATAAATTAGCTGCAATTGCTTCTTTTTTGCTCTTGAACTTCTCAAGACTTGTAATTCCAAGTGTTATTTTCAGATCTTCAATTGAAAACGTGATCTTTAGGATATCTTAGCTTACCTACCCAAGTTATCTGGAAAACCACATGTTACATTCTCATCAAGTTTCCTCAAGTTGGTCAGATATTTTTTTTTTGGGTGGAATGAAGGATTTTGTCATCTAAATTTGAACCGATTCAAGCTCATCAAACAGACAATCTTTAAGATAAAATGAGCAAAAAAACAAAATAGATAATAATATCAGGACTATGTTAGTTGAACTTGTCAAAATGTTATGGTGTGTAGACCATTGTTGGATCTGGTTGTTATTGTGTTGAATTATGGAAATAATATATAGCACTAATAATTAAATACTTGTATGGGCCACCCGGACTTATACAAAGGTTGCCACGTACTTGGTAGGCAGATATGGAGATAAATTTGAAGATCTAAAAGTAGATGAAAATAAGATAAAATCTAAAATATAGGATAAATAGAACCATGGACAAATAGAATAAAAAACTAGTAGACCAAATCCAACTAAATTTTTTTTCTTTAACTTAATGAGCATTAAACTCACAATCTTCTCTATAGAGCTTAATTACTCTAATTAAATGAGAGTACACTTTATGTACCAAGTCCAACTAAAATTAAATTAAATTAAAATCAAAATAATTCTACTTGTACTTTTTCCTATAAGCTTTAGTTTGTCCAACAAGAACCATAAATATAATTGTAAAAAATATTAATTAAATTAAATACAAATAAAATAAGTATATTATTAAAAAATTAATAATATAATTTTTTTTCTTATGGTTAGAGCAATTGAGTTCTATATGGAAGGTTGTTTGCTGAATACTCATCAAGTTCTAAAAAATAATATAAGTTTTTTTAAGAATCATAGAGATAAAAATTTTATAATATAAACCACAAAATATTTTAAGCATAAATCTACAACATCAATTCACTATAATCCCTATCATCAATTCGCCCGACATTATAAATATCACTTCCAAGAGTTTTTATCTTTACAATATAAGTTTATAAATATACAATCCTTGTGATTCTAAGTTTAGATAATATTATTTTGGTCTGGGTAGGACCGTTAGAAAATATTAAACTTTACTAATACCTTTTTAACAAATTTATTTTAATACAAGAACCAACTTAGTTTTTTATCTTATACTAGTTATCTATTTGTTTATCTATCTTATGCTTCAAGATAAAGCCATTATCATGTAAAATTAAAACACACTAATAAGTGATACTTTTCTTGATGCTTCTTGACTGGGCTTTTAGGCCCATGTTTTAGGTTTAAAGAGGTTATAGCTCATCATAATCGAGTTTGGAAACTAAATGAATGTGAACCAAGCTGTTATGATGTTGGATGGTGGGATGACGAATTGTTGCTCAGCAGCTTTAGCCTTACGATGGTGCACGCTCGTGTCAGGTTGCTTATCTGGCAGTGCTGCCCATTGAAGTCGGTCATGCCTAGCCCGACATTATAGTGGGTTGTGTCTAACATAACCCGTTGATTTGAAAGTGTCGTGCTTGCAGCTTGGTGGCCTGGCACTGCAGGACACTACATACTATTTATATATATTATGTAAAAAAAGTTAAGTTGTTATGGAGTACTGGTAAGCGTCTACCTTTCGTTGTTAAAGTTAATTCTAATGTGAGCATTTTAAAACTTAATTCTGTGCATAGAGGTGTGCTGCATACCGTGTTGGGTTGGTCCGAGCTGGGTACGATGCCCGTAGTACGGTCTGTTACCATGCCTAATGCTTGACCCGTAAAGACTATTCAGACCATATGTTTTGACTAATGGATGAGATTTTAGTCCCACTTTGCCCACGACTGGATCAAAGATGCCCTCTATAAAGAGTGCTAGATTAAGTTCCCGTGTTGAGCTAGGTAATGCTGGTTTGTGAACCAGATGGTGGCATTAAGGTCAGGGGATAATATGAGGAGCTTGTTGTGCTTCGTAGTTGTTTTCCAAACATATTGTTTGGGATGACCTCAAACGGAATTGGTCTCCCCAGAAACTTAACCATATAGGCGTGTTGCTTGGGATGACATCAAACATAATTGGTCTCCCCAGAAACTTCACCATATAGATGAAACTTATCTGTTAACAGAAAAATACTAAAAGGATAAGATGGGTGGATGAGTTAAATAAGAGATACGATGATGGAGTCTGATGAATTGTTCCATCTTGATTTTTTATGGAAACTTGAAGAAACCTCCTTCTAAATCAATAATATATTCGTAGTTATTTTCCACGACTTGAAACATATTGTTTGGGATGACTTCAAATGGAATTAGTCTCCCCAAAAACTTCACCATATAGGCGTGTTGAAAAAATTCACATACAGACTGCATCATGATAATAATTTCTCCCTTTAAAGCCACCGGATAAGTGCTAACGGCTACCCTCTAACAATCCATAGTCCACCTACAATCATGTATTCCATCCTGATTTTTTATGCAAACTTGAAGAAATCTCCTTCTAAATCAATAATATCTCTATAGTTGTTTTCCACAACTTGAAACATGTTGTTTTGGCTGACTTCAGAAGGAATTGGTCTCCCCGAAAACTTAACCACACATTCATGTTGAAAAAATTCACACGTGGATTGCCTCAATTTGGAGAAAATTCACAAAAAGCATAGCTACTGAACGAATTAATTAATTGATGCATCATCAAACAAAGGACTCTAAACCCACTTTGTCAATAAATAAAAGTGGAGCTCCCTTCCATATTCGATATTAAATTTTTGGTTGGGATAAACTGCTATGCAATGATAGTAATGCATGAGATCAAAATTTAATAGGAGCTATAGATATTATTTTTTATCTTATATTACTTATAAAAAATATAAATTAGATGAAGTATCATTTTAATTATTTTATCATTTTTTATAAAAAAATAAATTGGACATAACTGAGCTCACAATCGTTAACACATTTAATTAATCCGTTCTATTGTGTAGTCGTTAGAAAATTAGACTTTAAATTCAAAAGCTTGAGTTTAAATCCAATAGGACCTATGTGTATTATTTGATAAAATTGGCATAGAACTTATAACTATTAAATAACATATTTGATTAATTGGTCCAATAGTCTAGTGATTAGGACATTGGAATTTGAATCTACTAGCTTGAGTGAGTTCAAATATCAATAGGACCTATGAGTATTCTCTACTGAATAATATAATTTAATGGTATATTTAAAAATCTAAATTATATGGTAATGATCTTGGTGATTCTTTTAATTAATTGGTCCTATAATCTAGTGGTTAGGACATTGGATTTTGAATCCAATAGCTAGCTAGAGTTCAAATCTCAATAGGACCTTAATTGAAATGAAGTGATATGGTTTGAACAAAGAATTAGCAATGCATAGGGGTATGGAAGCAAAAAGAAATGAATGAGAGATGGAGATGGATCTACTTCTGTCAAATGTTCCTGTTATTAATAATAACCAATTCTAATACTTTACTTGTCCTTTGCTGACTATGGTTATCGATAATACATCATTATTGCTGACTATTTTGTTGATACTCATGTGTTTCCAAATGTTGATACTCGTGGAACATATTGGCTAATTCTCTTAGCTAGCTGCATTTGTTGATCTGGGTTTCCATGCTTGATCCAAGAAATAAGTTCCTGGAGCCACATAAAGTGTAATTAGTCATTTCGATCCTTGCCTCTAAAGAGTAGGCCATTATGACTTGGCCATAGGATCCAAGTGAGTCAGTCCTTGAACCGTCCCCTCATAAACCTCTTGTGCTTGCATCTGATCCTTTATAGTCTAGAAATACCACATTGGTAGGGAGGCCTTTCCTCCACAACACTTCTTCAATCTTTGGATGCTGCATCTTACATTGGAAGCATAATTCCTCTTATAGACAATATTATCTTTCCACGAAGGAGTTTGCTAATTTATGAATCATGAATCCACTACCTCTATCATCAAAGCTTACCATTTTAATTGGCTGAAAAGAACTCACTATTAGATTACTGAATCTGCATTCTCCTTAGAAATAGACGCCATGCCTGCAACATCAAGACGCTTTCTTGAAATAAAGTACTTCTCATCTTCTATATCCTCCCTGTGTGCACAAGCTTGGTATAAATGATATTCAATCTCACTACTCTAATTATCCTCAATTTTTTAACTATTTTTTTCATAGACTTTGAGCGTATGATATTTGATGTCATCTCATACTACTCTAACTAGTTGAAAAATACTTGCTTCTTATTTAAGTTTTTAGCTTTACATTTTTCATTAAAATAATAACTAATGCAAAATTACCTAAGAATTTTTCAGTTTATAATAATTAGGTTTCCCAAGACATTTAGAGTTGGAAGTAGGGAGGGATAGAGCTCAAATATCAAGAGCATAGAACAAAAGTAAACAAATAGACTTCATCAAACAAAAATAAATAGATCAAATATGTAGATGGTGGTGAGATATAATTTACATGCCTTATCCGATTAAGTACATATATTTAGGCAAAAATTCCAACTAGAATTCTTGGTCTCTGCAAAAATCACACTCTATCAATTGCCTCTCCATTCTCGAATGGTATCTGTTAAGGTATATATGAACGGAGATGGGCAACTCCTCATCGACAGTGATAAAATTTGTAAACATTCATATATACCGAAAAAGTCTTAAGTGAGGGAAGGGTATGCAACTTTGTGTGGTAAGGATTGTAGACTATTGCAATTATCAAATAGGGATCTTCTAGTTATACGAGGCTCCTTAATGACTCCTAATCCTCCCCTACGAGAATTTGATTCAAAATCTTTTGATGGATGTAAGCAAATAGTTATCACTTATATCAAGTTTCCTCAAGTTATTCTATCTTCTGCTGCTGCTGCTCATGCTTGGTGCGAGGTTTTATAGTGCAACAACCATCTAGTAGAGGTGTTTGCAAATTAGAGAGGCGATGTAGTGAGTCGGTCAATTTATTCAAATTTATATCCTATGAAATATCAAGATATCATATGCAAAACGAAGTCACTCTCTGGAAACTCTATTGATCTACAAGCCTTCAGAATCAATATGCAAATGCTTTGTGGTCTCATGAAAAATTCATCAGTCAATAAAGATTTCCAGTGGTAATCCACTTCACTTGGGAACAATCTCTTTGGCAATCGGTAGCTTCAAGCTCATGAAGGTCATTGGAGTTTTGTGAACTAGATCCACATTTCTTGAAAAATGCCTAGGAGTTGCTCACACTCTTCATTGTGGGTGGGTTGTTACTAAAATTTTGCTGCCTACTAATCCTGATCTTGAAGGTATGAATAGGCTGCTATCCCACATGTGCATGTCCCATTTGTAGCCCTCCTTATTCCATTAGTCATCGAGAACCAGTATAAATTTTATTGATGTCATCACCTCTTTCAGTTTCATTTGAAGGGTATCAATATTATTCAAGAGATCATTATATTTGCCTTAGGCAGCTTTCTTGATGATCTCTTTGTTAAGTTTCTCCATATTGTAGTATTCAGGCACACAAGTAGAGTCATGCTTGAACATCGGTGAGCAGCTACAGGTGGGGACAATTAGTTAGCAAGCACAAAATGGGCTAAGAACATATGATAGCTTAGGTTAATGGAGTAGAATAGCTGCACGCTTGTTCGGTGGAGGGAATTATTCAGATAAATTCTAAACTATGGACAATATGCACGCTCATTTTGTTTGAGTAATCCGGTTTGCCATTGCCGGGGATCAAACCCGAGTCACCTGCATGACAGATAGGAATACTCACAACTATACAACAACGACAACAATGCAAAGCGGCCGACTTTCTCGACCGTGGGTTCCACACCATATGGTTCGATTTTAGTAAGGGAACTTCCTTTTACCTCCTATTTGAACGCTCTTAGTTGATATTAGTTTTATTTGATAAATTCTAAACTATGGACAATATGCACGCTCATTTTGTTTCCAAAAAAAAATAATATAGATGATCACATCGTATAGGATTACCATTGAAGTGATCAATCGCAGCAGTATAATTTTAAAATACTTTGGGATGAAAACAATAATCACAGTTGCTAGAGATCGAACCCGGGTCACCTACATGACAGGCAAGTACACTCACAACTATACTACAACAATAACAATACACATTAAGTGTGAACAATGTAAAACTAGGATTAGAAATTTAGGATGACTGTGAAACTAGGATTGTACATTTAGGATGACAGAGCGGAATGTTCAAGAAAGTATTTGCATTTTCAAAATATTTAGAGATGAAAAGCAGTAATCGACGTTGCCGGGGATCAAACCCAGGTCACCTGCATGACAGGTAGGAATACTCACCACTATACTAAAATGACAACGATGCAAAGTGGCCGACTTTTTCTGCCGTAGGGTCCACACCATATGGTTCGCTATTAGTAGGAGAACTTTCTTTCTGCCTCATATTTGCATGCTCTTAGTTGATATTAGTTTAACTAGATAAATTCTAAACTTTGGACAATATGCACGCTCATTTGGTTTGAGCAATCCGGCTTTCTCCGATACATCATTCAAAATTATCAAACGTACTTCATACACTCTTTGTGGTGCAAAAGAAATATTATAGATGGATCATGGATGATGTCGGGGAGGTTTCTCAAGATAATTTATTTTCTTTTATATCTAAACACAGCGTTAATCCAAACAATGTAGAAAGGCTAGTTTTATCAATCCACTCACGCACGGATCTTATCGCATATGATTACCATTGAAGTGAAATACACATTAAGCCTAAAAAAAGTGAAATTAGGATCAGCCATTGAAGATGACAGAGCAGAATGTTCAAAAAAGTATTTGCATTTTAAAAATACATTGAGATGAAAAGAAATAATCACCATTGCCAGGGATCAAACCCGGGTCACCTGCATGACAGGCAGGAAGACTCGCAACTATACTACAACGACAACGATGCAAAGTAGCCAACTTTCGCCACCGTGGGGTCCTCACCATATGGCTCGCAATTAGTAGGTCAACTTTCTTTCTGCCTCCTATTTACATGCTCTTAGTTGATATTAGTTTAATCACATAAATTATAAACTGTGGACAATATGCATGCTCATTTTGTTTGAGCAATCCAGCTTTCTCCGATACGTTATTCGAAATTATCAAACCTACTTCATACACTCTTTACGGTATAAAAAAACAATTATAGATGGATCATGCATGATGTCGGGGAGGTTTCTCAAGATAATTTATTTTCTATTATATCTAAACACAGCGTTAATCCAAACAATGCAAAAAGGCTAGTTTTATCAATCAATTCACACACGAAACATATTGCATACGATTACCATTGAAGTGAGATACACATTAAGCGTGAAAAAAGTGAAATTAGGATCACACATTGAAGATGACAGAGTGGAATGTTCAAAAAAGTATTTGCATTTTCAAAATACTTTGAGATAAAAAGCAATAATCGCCGTTGCAGGGGATCAAACTCGGGTCAATTGTGTGACAGGCAGGAATACTCACCACTATATTACCACAACAACAATGCAAAGTAGCTGACTTTTTCATCTGTGGGGTCCACACCATATGGCTCGTTATTAGTAGGGGAACTTCCTTTCTGCCTCCTATTTACATGCTCTTAGTTGATATTAGTTTAATCAGATAAATTCTAAATTGTGGACAATATGCACGCTCATTTTGTTTGAGCAATCCGGCTTTCTCCGATACATCATTCGAAATTATCAAACCTACTTCATACACTCTTTGCAGTAAAAAAAGAATATTATAAATGGATCATGCATGATGTCGGGGAGGTTTCTCAAGTTAATTTATTTTTTATTATATCTAAACACAGGGTTAATCCAAACAATGCAGAAAGGCTAGTTTTATCAATCAACTAACGCACAAAACATATCGCATACGATTACCATTGAAGTGAAATACACATTAAGCGTAAAAAAAGTGAAATTAGGATCAAACCCGGGTCACCTACGTGACAGGCAGGAATACTCACCACTATACTACAACGACAACGATGTAAAGCCGCCGACTTTGTTCCACCGTGGGGTCCACACCATATAGCTCACTATTAGTAAGGGAACTTCCTTTTGCCTCCTATTTGCATGCTCTTAGTAGATACAAGTTTAGTAAGATAAATTCTAAACTGTGGACAATATGCACGCTCATTTTGTTTGAGCAATCCGGCTTTCTCCGATACATCATTCAAAATTATCAAACCTACTTCATACACTCTTTGCGGTATAAAAAAAATATTATAGATGGATCATGCATGATGTCGGGGATGTTTATCAAGATAATTTATTTTCTATTATATCTAAACACAATGTTAATCCAAACAATGCAGAAAGGCTAGTTTTATCAATCAACTCACGCATGGAACATATCGAATACGATTATCATTGAAGTGAAATAAACATTAAGCGTGAAAAGTTAAACTAGGATTAGATATTTAGGATGACAGAATGTTCAAGAAAGTATTTGCATTTTCAAAATATTTTGACATCAAAAGCAGTAATCGCAGTTGCTGAGGACGAACTCGTGTCACCTACATGACAGGTAGGAATACTCACTACTATACTTCAACGACAACGATGCAAAGCGGCCGACTTTCTCCTCTGTGGGGTCCACACCATATGGTTCGCTGTTAGTAAGGGAACTTCCTTTTGCCTCCTATTTGCATGCTCTTACTTGATACAAGTTTAATCAGATAAATTCTAAACTGTGGACAATATGCACGCTCATTTTGTTTGAGCAATCCGCCTTTCTCTGATACATCATTCGAAATTATGAAACCTACTTCATACACTTTTTGCGATACAAAAAAAATATTATTGTGCAGAATGTTCAAGAAAGTATTTGCATTTTCAAAATATTTATAGATGAACCGCAATAATTGCCATTGTCAAGGATCGAATCCGGGTCCCCTGCATGACAAGTAGGAATACTCACAACTATACTACAACAACAACAATGCAAAGTTGCCGATTTTTTCCACCATGGGTTCCACACCATATGGTTCGCTATTAGTAAGGGAACATCTTTTTGCCTCCTATTTGTATGCTCTTAGTTGATATTAGTTTAATCAGATAAATTCTTAACTATAGACAATATGCACACTCATTTTGTTTGAGCAATCCGGCTTTCTCCGATACATCATTCGAAATTATCGAACCTACTTCATAAACTATTTGCGGTACAAAAAAAAAATTATAGATCCATCATGCATGATGTCGGGGAGGTTTCTCAAGATAATTTATTTTCTATTATATCTAAACACAGCATTAATCCAAACAATGCAGAAATGCTAGTTTTATCGATCAACTCACACACGAAACATATCGCATACGATTACCATTGAAGTGAAATAAAGAGGAGTAAGGAAGCAGAGTTACTATAGAGACTGCAGGCAGTTGAAATGTGAGCTGCAAATGAAGAAATATTGCGAGCTGCCTTGACCGAATAAGACTGAGAAATTGACCAAATATATTTAATGATACTCATGAAGGTGAAGGACTCTGAGCTGCACAAATTCTAAGTAAAGAATTGAGCTAATCTAGGAGAGTTACAAAAATAAAAAGGAGTGCAGAATACTGTCGATAGTGGCAGAATTTGAATAATGAAATAGCTTCACAAAAAGCTGCAAACTGCGGAAAAGGACTAAAGAAATAGCTTCACCTATAATTTCATTCTGAGTTTCATGTAACTTCTACTTCTCCCAAAATACATGTCAGAATCGGGGGCATCCCAATCGGATTGAATGCGATGACAGTTTCTCAGTCCGAATCTGTAAAACGAAAATTTTGATCAAATCACACATCACAGTATACTAGGCCTTCTAATTCCTTGAGGGGTTTATCTAAAAGATTCGCGATATAACTAGGAAGACGTTTCAAATACCATATATGAATAATGGCATATATAAATAAAAATCATACATAGGAGGTAGCATCAACAATAGCACCAGACACACTAGATTTAGTCTTAGGTGATATGAGATGCTAGAACCTCCCAAGAGACATCATCAGAATTTAAATGGAAAGGGGTGTCTCCCACATACCCTAGTTGACCACCGCGTATTATCGATGGTCACAACGGTGATGCTTCTCTTCGCACCACTCCCGAGGCTACACATTGCTTAGACACTGGGAGCTGGTGGAAAGATGGATCATACAAACTCTAAGGTCATACTAGACCGGGAATATGGAGTAGGTCCCTACCCAAAAATTTATACCCGCACGAGTGTTGATTAGGCGACCCCGTGATAGTCTTAAGATGGCTAGCGAGGATGAACCCTACCATGGACTTGGCACCGATGGAGTCAGGATTGTGGATGTGCATTTATCTCGGTCGACGTTGACTGCTATTGGACTGGGAAGGTGATTCCCTACGCGACGCCTTGGACAGTGGATCTGTAGACCACGCGACTATCATCCATGACGTTCTGCAGACAGTCGGATGAGTAATCCGGATCCTAGGGTTATTTTTATCGGTTAGCCATGGCCGATTAGTTTTTGTTGATGGTGACCCTGTCTTCGGGCAGTGTGTATACACGAGTCCCGTTGCCCCTACGGAGTTCGGGGAGGATGTAAGGGCATAGTAGTTTCGCTAGGAGAGGCATCGAGGATGACTAGCGAGATAGTGGAGAGTGATCAAGGGTCACCCGTCCTCTCCGCCAACATCAGTGCAGTGGGCATAGGTAGAAACAAAGACAGAAAGACACTGATGGGCTTACGGATGCCCTTGGCCAGGGTATACACTAAGAATAGGTTGGCAGCCCGAGTCTTGAGACTTAAAGTCGTATTACAACATAGGGGACATTTGCTGATGACGTAGACACTGATTATCACTTAGGTGACATTTAGTGATATGCATGTTTGTATTTGTCTACTCTGTTATACTGCTTTTATGATATGAATTACACATATCAACAGAAAAAATGATGATTAACAAACCAAAGGCATCCTAGAGTACTCCTCCTAGTTTTTGATTTCATTATTTCGATTTCGAGCCATAATTTCGCATTAGGCCGCAAGGCTGAGCACACCACGTTCAATGTGTGTGTAGGTTGTTAGATGACTGACCGGGATATTTGATGAAGATGAGGTCTATCGATGGATTTAGTTTTATTTATTGATGTCGTTACTATAGAATTGTAGTAGGTATATCAGGACTGTGTTAGTAGAGTTGCATAGATGATTTGATTATATATTTTGTTGTGTTGACAATGTGTTCGGATAATTTTTATTACCAAATACCTTGTATGGGACTCATACGACGGTTTCCACGTGTCGACCTGCAGGTCGGGGCGTGACACTGCAAAGCAGGAGATGCACATATGAAGTCAGTCCATATTACTGCAAAAACTATAACAGAAAAAGAAAAATTTAGGACAACGAATTGGCTGCTGCCAAGATTTAGCAAGTGAGCATCTAAACGAAAGAATATATAATAAGCAAGAAAAATGAAGAGGACTGCACTATGAGCATATAGAAATGTCCAGAAATATATGCAAGCAGAATAGGTGTAACAAACTACAAATAAAGTATAGAGTAGCAAATAGTGGATGTGCAAAAGCTATAAACACTGCATATGGAGTTGCAAGTGCAAGGAGCTGGTACGAATAGTGTACTTAATGATTATCAAAATATTGGTTTCCAATCGAAGAATTTGGATAATAACCCAAATGATCAACATATATTTTAGGATTTGATTAAAACCCAAATATTGATTTTTTTTTAACTAACCCTTGATGTTATCAACTTAACAACCCCTAACGAAGCACATGGTTCTAAGTTGAAATGTAACTCACTAAATAAAAGTATACTTAAGTTTATCATAGATCAAATTCCTAACAAAAGTTCACTAGCTAGAATAATAACGATATCTAAAGATGTATCGCCGGGCAATGGGTCATCGGTAAATACGCCCAGGTCCGGATCATCAGCTATATGTCTGGATCATCAATGTCTATGTTAGGATCATTTTATGCATCGATGCTATCTAATGCAAAGAAGCATGCTAAGTACACAGTGATGGCCTCTAGAAGTGTTGGCCCGATCTACTGGCAAGTCCTCTAGTCCGTGCCGAGGTAGAAGCTGTTGGGATGGCTGATGCGAACGAGTGGCCACGGCCGATAGGAGCAGATGACGTTGATTGTTGGAAACCTCTCATTTGGCTTCGCTGTGGGCAATTTGCCTGGATGTGTCCTTTCTGGCCACACTAGTAGCAAGAAACTCCTCGACAGGGTCCAGTGTGGACCTTGTTGCAAAGAGAACATGGAACCAAGTACGAAGCACGATATATCTGGGTAGGCACAAATGATGGTGATGGTGGGTGAATCTGACTCAGTAGGTTGTGTGAGATCATCCTTTGGTCGACTAGACCACTAGATGGAGTTTCCCTAGTTGTCAAGGTGATCGATGGTACCGCAGTGACCTGCCGGTTACTTTGCTCGCCTCGACCCTTCTGTGACCCTAGTCGCTTCCTTTTATGATCATCATTCTGCTTGCGGCTTGCTAGAATAGATCTCTCGGCCATAAGGGCCTTATCCACGACCATCTAGAACTCGATTGTGTCTAATAATTTCATACTCAATCGAATAGGGTCATCTAGTCCTTCGACAAATAGAAAGCGGCGATAGTCCTCTGATGGGATTATCTCTGGTACGAAGGATGCTAACCTGTTAAATTCCACTGCATATTCGGATACAGATCTTCCTCTCTGTTCACACTTTTAAAACACCTATCTCTTTTGATTTTCCTGCATCGAGGTATCGTATCGCAGGTGAAACTCGTCCTGGAAGCTAGCCCAAGTCAGCCCGGCAGTATAACGCGCCTCCAGCTCCTCCCACCATAACTCAGCATCTCCTTCCAACAAGTGGAGTGTTATGCTAAGTTTGTCCTTATGCGCTAGCTCTAACTCTGTAGTGACTCGGCGAACTTTGTTTATCCAAGCTCGGGCTTTCTGCGGGTCTGAAGATCCAGAGAAAGATGTACAATCCAACTGCTTAGCATCATGCAGCCACAAGATCTACTAACGCGAGTGCCTTCAGAGGAGTCTAGCGTTATGGTCATACCTCCCTTCCGTGCGGTCAGATAAATTGGTTGGGCATAGGTCACCGGTCGGACTGCTGAGGAGATAACTATATCTTCCAAGCCCTTGACTGGTGTTGTCTCAGATGTGTTATCGAATATAGCAAGTGTATCAGCCGAAGTAGTAGCTATCAGAATGACTAGCGGCACCGGTGATACAAGGTGGGCTTCAGGTGGTGGAGAAGGCACTACAATCTTCGACTTTCTTGTCTGATGCTGCGTTGTCGGATTAAGAATACTAACCATTGCCGCTGCTATCATGTTCAAATGTTCTTGTGCTAAAGGTGCTTGTCCTAGTGATACATCGCCAACTGCATGTACTAACGTATCTGCTGCGTCTGAGCTCCATGGTGTCCCTGACGATGAATGTCCTGGGACCAACCGAAATGATGCTTCCTCGGAATCCCCAACAACACTAGCAGTTGGTGCTGGAGCAAGTGGGACCGTCGAATCTCCAGGGGGATGGGAAGTAACGCTCGCAAGGTTCCAAGAATTCCCTTTCTTTCGAGGTCTTCCTAGCTTCCGTTTTAGCAGTACATCCGACATCTACACAAAATAAATTTTCGATGAGTAAAATCCTCTATTAACCCTACCCATACATGTATAACCCACGTATATATATTGATTGATTGTGAATTGATATGATAAACAAGTCTTGGGCAACTAATCGTACCACTTACAAACCTTCTTAACATCCTATCTATATCGGGACTGACTTTTCTTAACTCTTATGACTTTTAGCGTAATTTCTAATATCTCTTAAATCCTTAGGCTTTCAAACTTACGCTCTGATACCACTTTAATTGGCAGGTTGGGCACGTGGCAACCGCCGTAGGGGTTCGGAAACCCATACAAAGCATATGATATACTCAACATTACATCCGAAGTCATTAAAATATAACAAAGGTCCTAATACAGTTTGCATTTATAGTCCTTGAGTACACTCCCGATATAGACATAATACAATACTACGTCTGATAATCAATAACTCTAAATACGAATGATGAACTTCTCCGACGTCCTACTTGTCGTCAACGATCTCGACTCTTATCCCAAGACCTGCACACACATTGAATGCAGTGTGCTCAGCCTTGCAGCCTAGTGCGAAATTACGGCTCGAAATCATACTAGGGGAAGATTCTAGAACGCCTTTGTTTAATTAATTATCACATTATAGGTTGGTAGAATAAATGATATTATCAATAGTTTATGTAAAGTATGAGAGTATACCTAGTCGTATGTCACTAGGTGTTATCTATGTTGTCAAAATGTTTATCTCACTAACAAATGTCATCTAGATTTATTTTATCCTTGTATCAAATATCTCGGGCCGCCAGCCTATGCTTAGAGGAATTCCCCCGTCGAGGACTTCCCATAAGCTCATCAGTGGGGTGTCATTCTATATCTCTACCTAGGCCCACTGCACTGATGTTGGCGGAGAGGACGGATGACTGCTTATCTCTCTCCACTGTTTCGCCAGTCACACCATACACCCCGTCCCACCGAAACATCGCACCCCTACTTCCTCCCCGGTCTCCTTAAGGGCAAGGACACTCCGTGTAATACTAAACACTGCCCGCCGGCAGGGTCACCTCAACTTAATATATCATCAGTCACGGCTAACCGAAATTATAATAACCCTAGGATCCGAACTACTCATCCGATCGTCTACAGAATTTCTAGGATGATAGCCGTGTGGTCTATAGATCCATTGTCCAAGGCTTAAGGGAGTCACCGTCACAACTCAAAAATATTTTTAATATTTAGTTCCATAGTTCTCCACATGACAGTAATATAACATTCAATGGGTATGAGAAAATAAATAACATGTAGGATAACTAATAAAGCATGCCAAGTAAAGCTAGGTATCATAGCATATGACATATCAATCATGGTTAATAGAGTATTTAAGCTAGCATGTATATTGCATGGCATTTAGCAAGTATAAATTTTAATTAGTTTCAAAGCATCCAATTGAAGCTCAGAGGTATCAACCGTAAAGTAGCTCACGCGCCAAAATAATATTCCTAAATAATAAGATTTATTTAGAACAAAATTTAATACCATTTCTACGATTTATTCAGATATAATTTATTTAGTTGAGGACCTAAGTTATCTAATTAATTTGGCTCTATCCAAATTGATTATCTAACCCAATCCATGATATCACTCAATTCAATCTCCTACCTATGTCCAAACATAAAAGCCCAATTTAACTCAAAAGCCTAGCTCTTAAACCCTTAATCCTCATTCATCAACTCTACTTTATTAAATTAGTCCAAGTCAACATCAAATCAAAATTGATTATTCCAAATTTTAATTTAACATCAAAACATGATCATTAGTCATATGGAATTCACAATAACTTTCCTAGTGCACACCCTTATTCAATTCTCTACTTTGTCACATTACATGCACCATATAAAGAGAAGAAGATAGAGTATCTCATAGGAAAAGGAGAAGGAGGTGGGGGAGATAGCATGATCAATTTGCAACAAATCCATATTGATATTGAGGTGTAGAATTCTCATGAGATGAATCGCCGACTGGTGGACTCAATTGCAGTCTTCTTCACAACGAGGTGGAGGATGACAAATAGAGGTCGAGCACGATGAGTCTTCGTCGGATGGCTCGCGCGCAGGGACTCGGAATCACCTCAGCAGGATCGGATCCCTGCACTCGTGGAGCTCGGTGTCGACTCAATTAGGGCGTCCAAAGCCCCCACCAACTCTGTTAATTTACGATGGATGCCATTTTCCCACTTTGCCCACCTTAGTTCTACTTATTCACGAATCCACCACTGTTCCCATCGTACCCCTAGTACTTCTTGTTATTTACATAATAATTTTTTCCCCTATTTATCCCTCTTTCTTGCAAGTATTTACAATGCCACTTTTTCACAATACCCCTTGCCCTTATGAAAATCTTCCTTACACCTAAAATTGGGTTTTACAAGTGCTCTGATGATGATGACGATTCTTATTTTTTTATGTCCTATTGCCCCTGTTCTGCTTCACCGTCGTATTCGTCTCTCAATAATTTTGTGCTTCACCAGCCTCCTCGAACAGAGGGTCGTCGTCCGTGGTGTTATTGAAGACCCCATTCTCGCATCCTAAAATCTCCGTCAATGTGTCGTTCTCGGTGAAACGACGAAGAGCTGACGACGAAAGGGAGATCTCATTTTTGTTATTGCTCATCTCACTTAGCGTTGTTGAATGCAATAGAATCCAAGACGATGTGAGTAATCGACGACAATGCATTAGTGTTCGAGCTAGATGATTAAATAGTAAGAGTAAATTATGAGAAGGACGCTAATTAACAAAGTAGTTACTGAAGATCAAGTAACACTAGGAACTGAACACCCTTATTTGAGCAAGGTTCTTTTTTTTGGGTCGAGATTTTAAAAAATAAAAATAAATGAAGGATATGGACATTTAGACATGAGTAGTTTCTATAGCAATAAATTAGATTTGTTGTTAGATTTAAAATTCTATTAGTGGCTTTTGATTTTATTTATTTATTTTTGGAAAGAGGAGAGAGTGAGAAAAAAAAGAAATGTCATCCATACTTTTATCTAAAATCAAAGGTCGTGGATGATTATAGATTATAGATTCCACTTGTAGTATGCTCATGAGCTTCGAAAAACTAGTACGATAAGTTTTTTGTATGAATTATTAATCATATTATAGTATTTTTAAAATATATGTGATATTAAAAGAATAATTTCTACTAAAGGCAATTGATAATGAGGTGTAAAATATTCAAAAATAATATATAGAAAATACAATGAACTTCATTCATGTTGGAAATAAAAGATTTTAGAATATCTTAATATTCAATGAATAATTATACTTATTTATACAAAAAATACTTTACTTAATCAACAATATGAAAGTTCTAAAAAAGATAACTTAATAAAAAATTCTAATAATCTATACTTATTGAACTTTATGCTTTTGGATAATTTTGACATTACAAGCTTCAAAGTAGATTACGAATAGATTCATAGTTTACTTGATGTACCTAATTGACATATCTAGAACTAAAATCAAGTTAAAGGAGACATCCGCTGTATGTGAATTTTTGGATATATCTCTAAAAGATTTATTGAGAGTACTGCCTAATAAGGAAGTGAATTTCTTTAGAGAATGACAATCAGACACTCACCCTATTATTAATCAACCATAGAGAAAGATAGCCGCAATACTTAATGAATTGAGGATACAATTATCAGAATTATTACTTAAAGAGATTATTTGATCGAGTATATCACTCTGAGAAGCAGTATTATTAGTTGTAAAATAGAAAGATGGTACATTAAGAGGGTGCATTATTTATGGATAATTAAATAAGATGACCATCAAGAGTAAATTCTTTACTAAGGAGTGAGAATCTCTTTGATTAATTACAAGGAGATAAAGTATCTTCAAATATTAATCTCAGGTCAGGATATTATCAATTAAGAATTTGGGAGTCAGATGTATCAAAAAATTACTTCTAGGATCAACTAATGATATTACGATGTTATTGAAATTCCTTGTAGATTGACGAATGTCAGAGCTGTAGTTAGAAATTCAATGAATGAGATATTTTATCCATTTTTGAATGAAATTGTTATTATAATTATGGGAGGATATTTTGGATATACTTTCCCAAAGGAAAGAAGCATATCAAAAAGGGCATTATGATAGATTCTAGTAAAGCGAAAGTAATTTTGAATTGTAAATGTCTGAGGAATGTTACTAAAATTTGGAGTTTCTTAGATCTAGCGAAATATTATAGAAAATTTATTGAAGGATTATTTTAGATAGTTGGATCACCCACAAAATTAATTAGAAATAAAGAAATGTTTTAATGGGATGAGGAATATAAAAGGAGTTTTCGTAAACTCTAGGATTACCTCATTTCTACCCGAGTTCCGATTTTATCAAAGCTCAAGGAAAATTTGATAACAGATAGTGAGGTTTAGACAATAATTGGGATGCCTATTGATGTAGTTATTAAGAGTAATTGCTTAGGTATCTTATCAATTAAGCAATCCTGAATTGAATCACCCTACTTGTAATTTGGAATCAGTAATAACAATATTTACTTTGCAAATATGATAATATTATTTGGAATTTGAAATATATTTTTTGATCCAAAAAGCATTATATTTGAGGTATAGGAAATAGGTAGAATTAATAAAGGTTTATGATATTGTGAATGTGGTTATAGATGCATCAAGTAGAAAATTAGCTATATTATCAATTATCTCAACCACCATACCATTTTAATTAGTGAAACTGAAATCCTTGAGAGTTTAGTTAGACCATGACATATTTAGTAAGGTAATAACCGTGTTTATTGTACGGTCTGCAGTATATAAAGAAATTTGGATTGGTAAGGCAAAAACGAGAAATAGAGGAAAAATATTTCAAATAATGTAAATAGAAGAAGATATTAAGTTAGGAGGAAGGATGATGATTACTAGTATACCGAGATAAACTCTGCGTTCATAATAATGTTGAACTCAGGAAAGCTATCTTAGAGGGAGCTTATTTCTCGGTATATGCAATATACTCGGGAATTACAAGAACGTATCACATAATAAAAGGGAATTATTAGTGGCTTTAAATGAAAAAGAACATTGTAGATTATGTAGTTAAGTGTCATATCTATCAGTAATTAAAGTTGAGCATTAAACATCCATAGGAAAGCTGCAATCTTTGCCTATTCCTGAAGGGAGATAAGAACATATCATAATGGATTATGTGATAGGAATATCTGCACATCAAGTAATTATAACACGTTTTGGGTTAGTGTAGATAGACTTACCAAGTTTGCTTATTTTTCGATAATTTATAATATTTATTCATTGGATAAATAAGTTAGAATTTATATTCAAGAGATTGGAAAACTTTTATTGAGTTACTATTATTATTAGTTTTGATAGAGATTTACAATTTACTTCCTACCTTTGGCTAAAGATGCATGGACCTTTGAGTATGATATTAAAATCTAGCACAAATGTCCATCCTTAGAGTACTGGTAAATTTGATAGGACAAAAGAAAATCCAAAGCTTAGGAGTATATTGAGAACATGGGTGATTGAAATCCAAGGTAGAAGAATCAACATTTACTATTGATTGAGGTTGGTTGTAATAACAGTTATCAAGCTAGCATTAGAATGTCATCATATGAGGCTTCATATGGGAGAAAATGCAGAAATATCATCATATTGAGATGAGGCTAAAGAAAGATGAATGAAGAAGAATAAATCGATTGAGACTATTATAGAGAAGATTAAGATCATTAAGGAGTGATTGAAAGTGGCACATGATGGATAGAAGAAGGGAGTTAGAGTTCCAAATTTAGGAGTATGATGTACCTGAAAGTAGATCCCTGAAAAAGAATCACATGATTTGGAAAACCCAGGAAAAATTAAGTTCAAGACATTTTGGACCTTGTAGAATCAGTAATAGATTGGTCTTGTGGTTCGACATTGAGAAAACATATGGTGAATCCGGAACGAGTATTGCAGACACCCCTGATAGAGATTGCGGATAACTTAAGTTTTAAGATACAACCTGTGCAGATCTTAGAGCGAAAGAAGATAATTTTAAGGAATAAAGATATATGGAAGATTAAGGTTTTATGGAGAAGAGCACAAGTGGAAGAAATTACTTGGGAATCGGAAACTATATATGAAAGGGAAGTATCTTCAACTACTCCATAGGATGACCTGAACTAAATTTTGAGGACAAAATTTCTTTAAGGGGGGGGTAGGATGTGAGATTTGTGATTTTGTAATAAGGGTAATTATATATTAGATGATGATTTTAAGGGGTTTTATGAAAGAAATAATAGGGAGGACTTATTTGTAAAATTACATGAATTTTTGAACTATGATATTTTGAGGTAAAACTTATACCATTGGATAGGATTTTTGATAAGGAATCCAACGGCGCAGACGGATCGTAATTTGGATATCGTTTGATTGGTCAAATCATTAAATCAAGGATTGATCCTAATGACGACTAAGATTTGATCTAAGATTTAAGATTTAATCAATTAATTAATTTATTTATAAAATCCTCATTTTCCTCCCATCACACGCGAGTCTTCCTCCTCTTTCCCTCTCTCCTTCTCTATTCCGCGGCAGCTTCGTCTCCGCAAATTGTCGACGATGCTCCGGCCAAATCCAGTAGAGTTTTTCGGCAAGATTTGAGACACAACTTCAGATGAGCTAGGAGAACACATTAGAACTATCAATTTCAAGTTTTGGTTGAGATTTGGGGAGGAAAAGAGGAGAGAAGTGGCGGCGGCGAATGTTCGTTGCCGGAGATTGCTCCGATGATTGCCGGCTATTCCGACCATGGAACTTTGCAAACTTGGTACCTATGGCTTCTCCTCGATGAGAGCTATCCATTAGTACCAGAGTTGAGGGCTATTGGCCGCCGGTTGGCCGTCGGCGAGCTAAAAACTATAACTTAGGGATCTCGCCTAAATTGATATAATCAGTGTAATTTATCGCGTGTGAGCCATGAAAATTGGGGGAAATATGATTTTTAGAATCCTCATGAAGAGAGCTTTCGATTGGTACCAATATTGGTACTGATCGAAGAACTTCACCGGTGAGGGTTCCGACGAACTTTTCGGCGATTCTCCGGCGAACTTTCCGGTGAACACGAGATAAAAATTAGGGTGAATCTAGATATCATTCTAATAGTGTTAGTGAGGATGGATTTACAAAATTATTATCGGATTGATAATTTAAATTTGTTTAAATATTCACAGGAAACTCGATAAGCAAGCACGAGAATACGAACGATCGCGATAAGAATTAAAATGTGATTACGATGATAGGATCAGGTCAGTGTTTATTCTCTGGGCAGAATGGACGAGATAGTTCTCAATGTTTAGTCAAGGAGAACTACAACCTCTTTGATTATTTATATTTGATATCCTTTGGCTCTCCTGCTAGTTAATATAATCCTTATTATGATTATAAATGAGTTGCGAATAATTCTGGATATCCATGCTTGATGACATAACCTGTTCATTGCTCTTATTACTTGATTCATTGTAAGCATGATACTATACTTTTGTTGACTTCCAATCTAGCATATGCATCTGTTTAATTATTCATGATACTATTTCACTTATAAAATGCATATGGCTAGAATGACACATTACTAGATAGTGCTATAGGCACATTCACTGTAGTGATAGGATATTACATTATTAGCACTCTCATTGGCCACTTATTGAGAGGGCCGTGGGGAATAGTATTCGAGGTCAGGATGGGAGACTGGGATACTCCTGACTAATTTTACTTTGGACTAGCTATGGATACCAGGTAGCGAGGTCCAGTGGGCAACCCAGGGGGAAAGGGGGCTTTGTTTCTCTATTCTTGTACTTCTATTATGATCTGGGTATCATACGATACATGATTCCTCCCCCTGAGATGACAGTTGTCTGCAGCAACTGTATTTGATTACACCAGCCCTGGAGACAGTCTCGTGTGATTCTTGATTACTCTTTTTGATTAGCTATTGCACACAAATAGCCATATGATTCCATTCTTGAGACTTTATTATTTTATGTTCTCGATTTTACATTGTTTTCTATCCAACTCACTGGGTACGGCGTTACTCACCCCGTAGGGGAACTCATTTTTATTTTTCAGGATCACAGCAGGAGAGAGACTGATAGATATTGCGGCGTATAGCTAGGCACCTGATTTCTGAAAGGTAGGACAGTTATACCTTTGTTTTGTATGTATAAGAAAGATTCACTAGCTAAGTGTTTTGTTTTGATTTTAAGAATATATGCCTTTAGAGTTATATTGATCTGTTATCCAGGTTCTTTCCTTCCATAAATAGAGGGGATATACATCAGGTATGCTTAGTGGTTTCCATATAGTTCCAGGGGCAAACGATGCTATATGTGGAGTTCATTGCGGTCTGCCACGTGCCCTAGGGGAAGGTATGGGGCGTGACAGAACCGGTTTGAACCGACTAAAACTGGACCGCCGCACGGGCGTCGCACGCGCCCCCGCGCGACTTGCCTCTTCACCTCCATTCGAAACCCAGCCGCTCTGCCGCCGATCGCTACTGCTAAACCACCTCAGACGCGCTGGAACTCCTCGTACTCACACGCCTCACTTTCCTCCACCCTCCTGCGAGCTCCTCTCGCCGTCAGTAGGGCTCAGAACTTCCCTACAACTGTCGGCATGTACAACACCTCTGCCTTGCCGCTCAGATCTAGTCCCAGCCACCGCCGTGCCTCCAACGCTATGATCTATTAATTTATTTATTTTTTATTTATAAAGAAAACAGATTTTACACCTCATTATCAATTGCCTTTAGTAGAAATTATTCTTTTAATATCAAATATATTTTAAAAATACTATAATATGATTAATAATTCATACAAAAACTTATCGCACTAGTTTTTCGAAGCTCATGAGCATACTACAAGTGGAATCTATAATCTACAACCATCCACGACCTTTGATTTTAGATAAAAGTATGGATGACATTTCCTTTTTTTCTCACTCTCTCCTCTTTCCAAAAATAAATAAATAAAATCAAAAGCCGCTAATAGAATTTTAAATCTAACAACAAACCTAATTTATTGCTATAGAAACTACTCATGTCTAAATGTCCATATCCTTCATTTATTTTTATTTTTTAAAATCTCGACCCTGAAAAAAGAACATTGCTCAAATAAAGGTGTTCAGTTCCTAGTGTTACATGATCTTCAGTAACTACTTTGTTAATTAGCGACCTTCTCATATTTTACTCTTACTATTTAATCCTCTACCTCGAACGCTAATGCATTGTCGTCGATTACTCACATAGTCTTGGATTCTATTGCCTGCAACAACGCTAAGTGAGATGAGCAATAACGAAAATGAGATCTCCCTTTCATCGTCAGCTCTCCGTCGTTTCACCGAGAACAACACGTTGACGGAGATTTTAGGATGCGAGAATGGGGTCTTCATTCGCACCACGGACAACGACCCTCAGTCCGAGGAGGCTGGAGAAGCACAAAATTATCGGGAGACGAATACGACGGTGGAGCAGAACAGGGGCAATAGGACACAAAAGAATAAGGATCGTCATCATCACAAGAGCACTGGAGCATTGCATGACTACCCTCCACGGCTTAGTATTCTCTCTGGTGAATCCAGGCTTCAGCTAGCAAGCCATAGGGAGGACGGGCGGCTTCTGGTATATCCTGTTAAGGCACCGGTAACCGTTGAGGCCCATGAACAAAGAAAAGATGGCACACTCAAACTTCGACTCGTCAACGGCGAGTGCTCGACACGCAATCCCGACTGCAAGAAAAATTAATATCAATAAGTAGAAGCAGCTTCTTCTCTGTGAAACTTAATTAACTCATAGCTATTAATTCCTTAAGTTTCAATATTTCGATAACCATTCCATGGTGACAAATGTAACCAGTATTAGACAATGCAATATGTGGTCTTTACTACGTAAAATTGAAGAAAAACACTACTTTCAACTTATTCGGAAAAGAATTAAGTGCTTGTAAGAATATATTTAATATTTTAAACATAATTAAAAAGCATGACTGCTTAATTAGCTATAATTATTAGATTTTCTAATAAATCGTGTGAGTCAAGGATTCGAATAAAGTTAAGAAAATATTTAAAAAGTTAAAAAAGATCAGAATTTCTATCTAAAAACACTTACCGTTCGGCTTTCCATCTCAATAAATAGTTTAATTCTACATCTCTATCTTACTGAATTGAGTTTATGTTGGTATTTTTCACGCTGCAATATGGACAGTTGTCATGGCTATAGTATTTGATGCTCAAGTGAAGTCATTAAGTGTTCGACACATTTTAACAATGGATACCGAAAATTTGGGGACTCCATTCCCCGAGACCATACCTATTTTAGCGTGTCTCTTTGTGATAGATTTGTCAAGACATACACGTATCCATATTTTTTTACCACGATGCACATATCGAGTTATTGCTCTTCACTGGTTTCTATTTGTCTTGTTAATATTGGAGTACGTTAGGGAGATTGGCAAGAGTATATATCGAAATAAATAGGATGTCCTTAGACATGTAATGTTATATTAACGTATAAATTATTAGAATTATTTATTAACTTATCTTTTTTAGAACTTTCGTATTGTTGATTAAGTAAAGTATTTTTTGTATAAATAAGTATAATTATTCATTGAATATTAAGATATTCTAAAATCTTTTATTTCCAACATGAATGAAGTTTATTGTATTTTCTATATATTATTTTTGAATATTTTACACCTCATTATCAATTGCCTTTAGTAGAAATTATTCTTTTAATATCAAATATATTTTAAAAATACTATAATATGATTAATAATTCATACAAAAACTTATCGTACTAGTTTTTCGAAGCTCATGAGCATACTACAAGTGGAATCTATAATCTACAACCATCCACGACCTTTGATTTTAGATAAAAGTATGGATGACATTTTCTTTTTTTTCTCACTCTCTCCTCTTTCCAAAAATAAATAAATAAAATCAAAAGCCGCTAATAGAATTTTAAATCTAACAACAAACCTAATTTATTGCTATAGAAACTACTCATGTCTAAATGTCCATATCCTTCATTTATTTTTATTTTTTAAAATCTCGACCCTGAAAAAAGAACCATGCTCAAATAAGGGTTTTCAGTTCCTAGTGTTACATGATCTTCAGTAACTACTTTGTTAATTAGCGACCTTCTCATATTTTACTCTTACTATTTAATCCTCTACCTCGAACGCTAATGCATTGTCGTCGATTACTCACATAGTCTTGGATTCTATTGCCTGCAACAACGCTAAGTGAGATGAGCAATAACGAAAATGAGATCTCCCTTTCATCGTCAGCTCTCCGTCGTTTCACTGAGAACGACACGTTGACGGAGATTTTAGGATGCGAGAATGGGGTCTTCATTAGCACCACGGACAACGACCCTCAGTCCGAGGAGGCTGGAGAAGCGCAAAATTATCGGGAGATGAATACGACGGTGGAGCAGAACAGGGGCAATAGGACACAAAAGAATAAGGATCGTCATCATCACAAGAGCACTGGAGCATTGCATGACTACCCTCCACGGCTTAGTATTCTCTCTGTTGAATCCAGGCTTCAGCTAGCAAGCCATAGGGAGGACGGGCGGCTTCTGGTATATCCTGTTAAGGCACCGGTAACCGTTGAGGCCCATGAACAAAGAAAAGATAGCACACTCAAACTTCGTCTCGTCAACGGCGAGTGCTCGACACGCAATCCCGACTGCAAGAAAAATTAATATCAATAAGTAGAAGCAGCTTCTTCTCTGTGAAACTTAATTAACTCATAGCTATTAATTCCTTAAGTTTCAATATTTCGATAACCATTCCATGGTGACAAATGTAACCAGTATTAGACAACGCAATATGTGGTCTTTACTACGTAAAATTGAAGAAAAACACTACTTTCAACTTATTCGGAAAAGAATTAAGTGCTTGTAAGAATATATTTAATATTTTAAACATAATTAATAAGCATGACTGCTTAATTAGCTATAATTATTAGATTTTCTAATAAATCGTGTGAGTCAAGGATTCGAATAAAGTTAAGAAAATATTTAAAAAGTTAAAAAAGATCAGAATTTCTATCTAAAAACACTTACCGTTTCGCTTTCCATCTCAATAAATAGTTTAATTCTACATCTCTATCTTACTGAATTGAGTTTATGTTGGTATTTTTCACGCTGCAATATGGACAGTTGTCGTGGCTTTAGAATTTGATGCTCAAGTGAAGTCATTAAGTGTTCGACACATTTTAACAATGGATACCGAAAATTTGGGGACTCCATTCCCCGAGACCATACCTATTTTAGCGTGTCTCTTTGTGATAGATTTGTCAAGACATACACGTATCCATATTTTTTTACCACGATGCACATATCGAGTTATTGCTCTTCACCGGTTTCTATTTGTCTTGTTAATATTGGAGTACGTTAGGGAGATTGACAAGAGTATATATCGAAATAAATAGGATGTCCTTAGACATGTAATGTTATATTAACGTATAAATTATTAGAATTATTTATTAACTTATCTTTTTTAGAACTTTCGTATTGTTGATTAAGTAAAGTATTTTTTTTATAAATAAGTATAATTATTCATTGAATATTAAGATATTCTAAAATCTTTTATTTCCAACATGAATGAAGTTTATTGCATTTTCTATATATTATTTTTGAATATTTTACACCTCATTATCAATTGCCTTTAGTAGAAATTATTCTTTTAATATCAAATATATTTTGAAAATACTATAATATGATTAATAATTCATACAAAAACTTATCGTACTAGTTTTTCGAAGCTCATGAGCATACTACAAGTGGAATCTATAATCTACAACCATCCACGACCTTTGATTTTAGATAAAAGTATGGATGACATTTCCTTTTTTTTCTCACTCTCTCCTCTTTCCAAAAATAAATAAATAAAATCAAAAGCCGCTAATAGAATTTTAAATCTAACAACAAACCTAATTTATTGCTATAGAAACTACTCATGTCTAAATGTCCATATCCTTCATTTATTTTTATTTTTTAAAATCTCGACCCTGAAAAAAGAACCTTGCTCCAATAAGGGTGTTCAGTTCCTAGTGTTACATGATCTTCAGTAACTACTTTGTTAATTAGCAACCTTCTCATATTTTACTCTTACTATTTAATCCTCTACCTCGAACGCTAATGCATTGTCGTCGATTACTCACATAGTCTTAAATTCTATTGCCTGCAACAACGCTAAGTGAGATGAGCAATAACGAAAATGAGATCTCCCTTTCATCGTCAGCTCTCCGTCGTTTCACCGAGAACGACACGTTGACGGAGATTTTAGGATGCGAGAATGGGGTCTTCATTAGCACCACGGACAACGACCCTCAGTCCGAGGAGGCTGGAGAAGCGCAAAATTATCGGGAGACGAATACGACGGTGGAGCAGAACAGGGGCAATAGGACACAAAAGAATAAGGATCGTCATCATCACAAGAACACTGGAGCATTGCATGACTACCCTCCACGGCTTAGTATTCTCTCTGGTGAATCCAGGCTTCAGCTAGCAAGCCATAGGGAGGACGGGCGGCTTCTGGTATATCCTGTTAAGGCACCGGTAACCGTTGAGGCCCATGAACAAAGAAAAGATGGCACACTCAAACTTCGTCTCGTCAACGGCGAGTGCTCGACACGCAATCCCGACTGCAAGAAAAATTAATATCAATAAGTAGAAGCAGCTTCTTCTCTGTGAAACTTAATTAACTCATAGCTATTAATTCATTAAGTTTCAATATTTCGATAACCATTCCATGGTGACAAATGTAACCAGTATTAGACAACGCAATATGTGGTCTTTACTACGTAAAATTGAAGAAAAACACTACTTTCAACTTATTCGGAAAAGAATTAAGTGCTTGTAAGAATATATTTAATATTTTAAACATAATTAATAAGCATGACTGCTTAATTAGCTATAATTATTAGATTTTCTAATAAATCGTGTGAGTCAAGGATTCGAATAAAGTTAAGAAAATATTTAAAAAGTTAAAAAAGATCAGAATTTCTATCTAAAAACACTTACCGTTTCGCTTTCCATCTCAATAAATAGTTTAATTCTACATCTCTATCTTACTGAATTGAGTTTATGTTGGTATTTTTCACGCTGCAATATGGACAGTTGTCGTGGCTATAGTATTTGATGCTCAAGTGAAGTCATTAAGTGTTCGACACATTTTAACAATGGATACCGAAAATTTGGGGACTCCATTCCCCGAGACCATACCTATTTTAGCGTGTCTCTTTGTGATAGATTTGTCAAGACATACACGTATCCATATTTTTTACCACGATGCACATATCGAGTTATTTCTCTTCACCGGTTTCTATTTGTCTTGTTAATATTGGAGTACGTTAGGGAGATTGACAAGAGTATATATCGAAATAAATAGGATGTCCTTAGACATGTAATGTTATATTAACGTATAAATTATTTGAATTATTTATTAACTTATCTTTTTTAGAACTTTCGTATTGTTGATTAAGTAAAGTATTTTTTGTATAAATAAGTATAATTATTCATTGAATATTAAGATATTCTAAAATCTTTTATTTCCAACATGAATGAAGTTTATTGTATTTTCTATATATTATTTTTGAATATTTTACACCTCATTATCAATTGCCTTTAGTAGAAATTATTCTTTTAATATCAAATATATTTTAAAAATACTATAATATGATTAATAATTCATACAAAAACTTATCGTACTAGTTTTTCGAAGCTCATGAGCATACTACAAGTGGAATCTATAATCTACAACCATCCACGACCTTTGATTTTAGATAAAAGTATGGATGACATTTCCTTTTTTTTCTCACTCTCTCCTCTTTCCAAAAATAAATAAATAAAATCAAAAGCCGCTAATAGAATTTTAAATCTAACAACAAACCTAATTTATTGCTATAGAAACTACTCATGTCTAAATGTCCATATCCTTCATTTATTTTTATTTTTTAAAATCTCGACCCTGAAAAAAGAACCTTGCTCCAATAAGGGTGTTCAGTTCCTAGTGTTACATGATCTTCAGTAACTACTTTGTTAATTAGCGACCTTCTCATATTTTACTCTTACAATTTAATCCTCTACCTCGAACGCTAATGCATTGTCGTCGATTACTCACATAGTCTTGGATTCTATTGCCTGCAACAACGCTAAGTGAGATGAGCAATAACGAAAATGAGATCTCCCTTTCATCGTCAGCTCTCCGTCGTTTCACCGAGAACGACACGTTGACGGAGATTTTAGGATGCGAGAATGGGGTCTTCATTAGCACCACGGACAACGACCCTCAGTCCGAGGAGGCTGGAGAAGCGCAAAATTATCGAGAGACGAATACGACGGTGGAGCAGAACAGGGGCAATAGGACACAAAAGAATAAGGATTGTCATCATCACAAGAGCACTGGAGCATTGCATGACTACCCTCCACGGCTTAGTATTCTCTCTGGTGAATCCAGGCTTCAGCTAGCAAGCCATAGGGAGGACGGGCGGCTTCTGGTATATCCTGTTAAGGCACCGGTAACCGTTGAGGCCCATGAACAAAGAAAAGATGGCACACTCAAACTTCGTCTCGTCAACGGCGAGTGCTCGACACGCAATCCCGACTGCAAGAAAAATTAATATCAATAAGTAGAAGCAGCTTCTTCTCTGTGAAACTTAATTAACTCATAGCTATTAATTCCTTAAGTTTCAATATTTCGATAACCATTCCATGGTGACAAATGTAACCAGTATTAGACAATGCAATATGTGGTCTTTACTACGTAAAATTGAAGAAAAACACTACTTTCAACTTATTCGGAAAAGAATTAAGTGCTTGTAAGAATATATTTAATATTTTAAACATAATTAATAAGCATGACTGCTTAATTAGCTATAATTATTAGATTTTCTAATAAATCGTGTGAGTCAAGGATTCGAATAAAGTTAAGAAAATATTTAAAAAGTTAAAAAAGATCAGAATTTCTATCTAAAAACACTTACCGTTTCGCTTTCCATCTCAATAAATAGTTTAATTCTACATCTCTATCTTACTGAATTGAGTTTATGTTGGTATTTTTCACGCTGCAATATGGACAGTTGTCGTGGCTATAGTATTTGATGCTCAAGTGAAGTCATTAAGTATTCGACACATTTTAACAATGGATACCGAAAATTTGGGGACTCCATTCCCCGAGACCATACCTATTTTAGCGTGTCTCTTTGTGATAAATTTGTCAAGACATACACGTATCCATATTTTTTTACCACGATTGCTCTTCACTGGTTTCTATTTGTCTTGTTAATATTGGAGTACGTTAGGGAGATTGACAAGAGTATATATCGAAATAAATAGGATGTCCTTAGACATGTAATGTTATATTAACGTATAAATTATTAGAATTATTTATTAACTTATCTTTTTTAGAACTTTCGTATTGTTGATTAAGTAAAGTATTTTTTGTATAAATAAGTATAATTATTCATTGAATATTAAGATATTCTAAAATCTTTTATTTCCAACATGAATGAAGTTTATTGCATTTTCTATATATTATTTTTGAATATTTTACACCTCATTATCAATTGCCTTTGGTAGAAATTATTCTTTTAATATCAAATATATTTTAAAAATACTATAATATGATTAATAATTCATACAAAAACTTATCGTACTAGTTTTTCGAAGCTCATGAGCATACTACAAGTGGAATCTATAATCTACAACCATCCACGACCTTTGATTTTAGATAAAAGTATGGATGACATTTCCTTTTTTTTCTCACTCTCTCCTCTTTCCAAAAATAAATAAATAAAATCAAAAGCCGCTAATAGAATTTTAAATCTAACAACAAACCTAATTTATTGCTATAGAAACTACTCATGTCTAAATGTCCATATCCTTCATTTATTTTTATTTTTTAAAATCTCGACCCTGAAAAAAGAACCTTGCTCCAATAAGGGTGTTCAGTTCCTAGTGTTACATGATCTTCAGTAACTACTTTGTTAATTAGCGACCTTCTCATATTTTACTCTTACAATTTAATCCTCTACCTCGAACGCTAATGCATTGTCGTCGATTACTCACATAGTCTTGGATTCTATTGCCTGCAACAACGCTAAGTGAGATGAGCAATAACGAAAATGAGATCTCCCTTTCATCGTCAGCTCTCCGTCGTTTCACCGAGAACGACACGTTGACGGAGATTTTAGGATGCGAGAATGGGGTCTTCATTAGCACCACGGACAACGACCCTCAGTCCGAGGAGGCTGGAGAAGCGCAAAATTATCGAGAGACGAATACGACGGTGGAGCAGAACAGGGGCAATAGGACATAAAAGAATAAGGATTGTCATCATCACAAGAGCACTGGAGCATTGCATGACTACCCTCCACGGCTTAGTATTCTCTCTGGTGAATCCAGGCTTCAGCTAGCAAGCCATAGGGAGGACGGGCGGCTTCTGGTATATCCTGTTAAGGCACCGGTAACCGTTGAGGCCCATGAACAAAGAAAAGATGGCACACTCAAACTTCGTCTCGTCAACGGCGAGTGCTCGACACGCAATCCCGACTGCAAGAAAAATTAATATCAATAAGTAGAAGCAGCTTCTTCTCTGTGAAACTTAATTAACTCATAGCTATTAATTCCTTAAGTTTCAATATTTCGATAACCATTCCATGGTGACAAATGTAACCAGTATTAGACAATGCAATATGTGGTCTTTACTACGTAAAATTGAAGAAAAACACTACTTTCAACTTATTCGGAAAAGAATTAAGTGCTTGTAAGAATATATTTAATATTTTAAACATAATTAATAAGCATGACTGCTTAATTAGCTATAATTATTAGATTTTCTAATAAATCGTGTGAGTCAAGGATTCGAATAAAGTTAAGAAAATATTTAAAAAGTTAAAAAAGATCAGAATTTCTATCTAAAAACACTTACCGTTTCGCTTTCCATCTCAATAAATAGTTTAATTCTACATCTCTATCTTACTGAATTGAGTTTATGTTGGTATTTTTCACGCTGCAATATGGACAGTTGTCGTGGCTATAGTATTTGATGCTCAAGTGAAGTCATTAAGTGTTCGACACATTTTAACAATGGATACCGAAAATTTGGGGACTCCATTCCCCGAGACCATACCTATTTTAGCGTGTCTCTTTGTGATAGATTTGTCAAGACATACACGTATCCATATTTTTTACCACGATGCACATATCGAGTTATTTCTCTTCACCGGTTTCTATTTGTCTTGTTAATATTGGAGTACGTTAGGGAGATTGACAAGAGTATATATCGAAATAAATAGGATGTCCTTAGACATGTAATGTTATATTAACGTATAAATTATTAGAATTATTTATTAACTTATCTTTTTTAGAACTTTCGTATTGTTGATTAAGTAAAGTATTTTTTGTATAAATAAGTATAATTATTCATTGAATATTAAGATATTCTAAAATCTTTTATTTCCAACATGAATGAAGTTTATTGTATTTTCTATATATTATTTTTGAATATTTTACACCTCATTATCAATTGCCTTTGGTAGAAATTATTCTTTTAATATCAAATATATTTTAAAAATACTATAATATGATTAATAATTCATACAAAAACTTATTGTACTAGTTTTTCGAAGCTCATGAGCATACTACAAGTGGAATCTATAATCTACAACCATCCACGACCTTTGATTTTAGATAAAAGTATGGATGACATTTCCTTTTTTTTCTCACTCTCTCCTCTTTCCAAAAATAAATAAATAAAATCAAAAGCCGCTAATAGAATTTTAAATCTAACAACAAACCTAATTTATTGCTATAGAAACTACTCATGTCTAAATGTCCATATCCTTCATTTATTTTTATTTTTTAAAATCTCGACCCTGAAAAAAGAACCTTGCTCCAATAAGGGTGTTCAGTTCCTAGTGTTACATGATCTTCAGTAACTACTTTGTTAATTAGCGACCTTCTCATATTTTACTCTTACTATTTAATACTCTACCTCGAACGCTAATGCATTGTCGTCGATTACTCACATAGTCTTGGATTCTATTGCCCGCAACAACGCTAAGTGAGATGAGCAATAACGAAAATGAGATCTCCCTTTCATCGTCAGCTCTCCGTCGTTTCACCGAGAACGACACGTTGACGGAGATTTTAGGATGCGAGAATGGGGTCTTCATTAGCACCACGGACAACGACCCTCAGTCCGAGGAGGCTGGAGAAGCGCAAAATTATCGGGAGACGAATACGACGGTGGAGCAGAACAGGGGCAATAGGACACAAAAGAATAAGGATCGTCATCATCACAAGAGCACTGGAGCATTGCATGACTACCCTCCACGGCTTAGTATTCTCTCTGGTGAATCCAGGCTTCAGCTAGCAAGCCATAGGGAGGACGGGCGGCTTCTGGTATATCCTGTTAAGGCACCGGTAACCGTTGAGGCCCATGAACAAAGAAAAGATGGCACACTCAAACTTCGTCTCGTCAACGGCGAGTGCTCGACACGCAATCCCGACTGCAAGAAAAATTAATATCAATAAGTAGAAGCAGCTTCTTCTCTGTGAAACTTAATTAACTCATAGCTATTAATTCATTAAGTTTCAATATTTCGATAACCATTCCATGGTGACAAATGTAACCAGTATTAGACAACGCAATATGTGGTCTTTACTACGTAAAATTGAAGAAAAACACTACTTTCAACTTATTCGGAAAAGAATTAAGTGCTTGTAAGAATATATTTAATATTTTAAACATAATTAATAAGCATGACTGCTTAATTAGCTATAATTATTAGATTTTCTAATAAATCGTGTGAGTCAAGGATTCGAATAAAGTTAAGAAAATATTTAAAAAGTTAAAAAAGATCAGAATTTCTATCTAAAAACACTTACCGTTTCGCTTTCCATCTCAATAAATAGTTTAATTCTACATCTCTATCTTACTGAATTGAGTTTATGTTGGTATTTTTCACGCTGCAATATGGACAGTTGTCGTGGCTATAGTATTTGATGCTCAAGTGAAGTCATTAAGTGTTCGACACATTTTAACAATGGATACCGAAAATTTGGGGACTCCATTCCCCGAGACCACACCTATTTTAGCGTGTCTCTTTGTGATAGATTTGTCAAGACATACACGTATCCATATTTTTTACCACGATGCACATATCGAGTTATTTCTCTTCACCGGTTTCTATTTGGCTTGTTAATATTGGAGTACGTTAGGGAGATTGACAAGAGTATATATCGAAATAAATAGGATGTCCTTAGACATGTAATGTTATATTAACGTATAAATTATTTGAATTATTTATTAACTTATCTTTTTTAGAACTTTCGTATTGTTGATTAAGTAAAGTATTTTTTGTATAAATAAGTATAATTATTCATTGAATATTAAGATATTCTAAAATCTTTTATTTCCAACATGAATGAAGTTTATTGTATTTTCTATATATTATTTTTGAATATTTTACACCTCATTATCAATTGCCTTTAGTAGAAATTATTCTTTTAATATCAAATATATTTTAAAAATACTATAATATGATTAATAATTCATACAAAAACTTATCGTACTAGTTTTTCGAAGCTCATGAGCATACTACAAGTGGAATCTATAATCTACAACCATCCACGACCTTTGATTTTAGATAAAAGTATGGATGACATTTCCTTTTTTTTCTCACTCTCTCCTCTTTCCAAAAATAAATAAATAAAATCAAAAGCCGCTAATAGAATTTTAAATCTAACAACAAACCTAATTTATTGCTATAGAAACTACTCATGTCTAAATGTCCATCTCCTTCATTTATTTTTATTTTTTAAAATCTCGACCCTGAAAAAAGAACCTTGCTCAAATAAGGGTTTTCAGTTCCTAGTGTTACATGATCTTCAGTAACTACTTTGTTAATTAGCGACCTTCTCATATTTTACTCTTACTATTTAATCCTCTACCTCGAACGCTAATGCATTGTCGTCGATTACTCACATAGTCTTGGATTCTATTGCCTGCAACAACGCTAAGTGAGATGAGCAATAACGAAAATGAGATCTCCCTTTCATCGTCAGCTCTCTGTCGTTTCACCGAGAACGACACGTTGACGAAGATTTTAGGATGCGAGAATGGGGTCTTCATTAGCACCACGGACAACGACCCTCAGTCCGAGGAGGCTGGAGAAGCGCAAAATTATCGGGAGACGAATACGACGGTGGAGCAGAACAGGGGCAATAGGACACAAAAGAATAAGGATCGTCATCATCACAAGAGCACTGGAGCATTGCATGACTACCCTCCACGGCTTAGTATTCTCTCTGGTGAATCCAGGCTTCAGCTAGCAAGCCATAGGGAAGACGGGCGGCTTCTGGTATATCCTGTTAAGGCACCGGTAACCGTTGAGGCCCATGAACAAAGAAAAGATGGCACACTCAAACTTCGTCTCGTCAACGGCGAGTGCTCGACACGCAATCCCGACTGCAAGAAAAATTAATATCAATAAGTAGAAGCAGCTTCTTCTCTGTGAAACTTAATTAACTCATAGCTATTAATTCCTTAAGTTTCAATATTTCGATAACCATTCCATGGTGACAAATGTAACCAGTATTAGACAACGCAATATGTGGTCTTTACTACGTAAAATTGAAGAAAAACACTACTTTCAACTTATTCGGAAAAGAATTAAGTGCTTGTAAGAATATATTTAATATTTTAAACATAATTAAAAAGCATGACTGCTTAATTAGCTATAATTATTAGATTTTCTAATAAATCGTGTGAGTCAAGGATTCGAATAAAGTTAAGAAAATATTTAAAAAGTTAAAAAAGATCAGAATTTCTATCTAAAAACACTTACCGTTCGGCTTTCCATCTCCATAAATAGTTTAATTCTACATCTCTATCTTACTGAATTGAGTTTATGTTGGTATTTTTCACGCTGCAATATGGACAGTTGTCGTGGCTATAGTATTTGATGCTCAAGTGAAGTCATTAAGTGTTCGACATATTTTAACAATGGATACCGAAAATTTGGGGACTCCATTCCCCGAGACCATACCTATTTTAGCATGTCTCTTTGTGATAGATTTGTCAAGACATACACGGTATCCATATTTTTTTACCACGATGCACATATCGAGTTTTTGCTCTTCACTTGTTTCTATTTGTCCTGTTAATATTGGAGTACGTTAGGGAGATTGACAAGAGTATATATTGAAATAAATAGGATGTAGTGAGACATGTAACGTTATATTAATGTATAAATTATTAGAATTATTCATTAACTTATCTTTTTTAGAATTTTCGTATTGTTTATTAAGTAAAGTATTTTTTGTATAAATAAGTATGATTATTCATTGAATATTAAGATATTCTAAAATCTTTTATTTCCAACATGAATGAAGTTCATTGTATTTTCTATATTTTATTTTAGAATATTTTACATCTCATTATCAATTGCCTTTAGTAGAAATTATTCTTTTAATATCAATTATATTTTAAAAATACTATAATATGATTAATAATTCAAACAAAAACTTATCGTACTTGATTTTCGAAGCTCATGAGCATACTACAAGTGGAATCTATAATCTACAACCATCCACGACCTTTGATTTTAGATAATAGTATGGATACCATTTCATTTTTTTCTCTCTCTCCTCTTTTCAGAAATAAATAAATAAAATTGAAAGCCACTAATAGAATTTTTCATCTAACAACAAACCTAATTTATTGCTATAGAAACTACTCATGTCTAAATGTCCATATCCTTCATTTATTTTTATTTTTTAAAATCCCGACCCTAAAAAAAGAACCTTGCACAAATAAGGGTGTTCAGTTCCTAGTGTTACTTGATCTTCAGTAACTACTTTGTTAATTAGCGACCTTCTCATAATTTCCTCTTACTATTTAATCATCTAGCTCGAACGTTAATGCATTGTCATCGATTACTCACATAGTCTTGGATTCTATTGCCTGCAACAACGCTAAGTGATATGAGCAATAACGAAAATGAGATCTCCCTTTCGTCGTCAGCTCTCCATCGTTTCACCGAGAACGACACGTTGACGGAGATTTTAGGATGCGAGAATGGGGTCTTCATGAGCACCACGGACGACCCTCAGTCCGAGGAGGCTGGAGAAGCGCAAAATTATCGGGAGACGAATACGACGGTGGAGCAGAACAGGGGCAATAGGACACAAAAAAATAAGGATCGTCATCATCACAAGAGCACTGGAGCATTGCATGACTACCCTCCACGGCTTAGTATTCTCTCTAGTGAATCCAGGCTTCAGCTAGCAAGCCATAGGGAGGACGGACGGCTTCTGGTATATCCTGTTAAGGCACCGGTAACCGTTGAGGCCCATGAACAAAGAAAAGATGGCACACTCAAACTTCGTCTCGTCAACGGCGAGTGCTCGACACGCAATCCCGACTGCAAGAAAAATTAATATCAATAAGTAGAAGCAGCTTCTTCTCTGTGAAACTTAATTAACTCATAGCTATTAATTCTTTAAGTTTCAATATTTCGATAACCATTCCATGGTGACAAATGTAACCAGTATTAGACAATGCAATATGTGGTCTTTACTACGTAAAAATTGAAGAAAAACACTACTTTCAACTTATTCGGAAAAGAATTAAGTGTTTGTAAGCATATATTTAATATTTTTAACATAATTAATAAGCTTGACTGCTTAATTAGCTATAATTATTAGATTATCTAATAAATCATGTGAGTTAAGGATTCGAATAAAGTTAAGAAAATATTTGAAAAGTTAAAAAAGATCAGAATTTCTATCTAAAAACACTTACCGTTTGGCCTTCCATCTCAATAAATCGTTTAATTCTACATCTCTATCTTACTGAATTGAGTTTATGTTGGTATTTTTAACGCTGCAATGTGGACAGTTGTCATGGCTATAGTATTTGATGCTCAAGTGAAGTCATTAAGTGTTCGACACATTTTAACAATGGATACCAAAAATTTGGGGACTCCATTCCCCGAGACCATACCCATTTTTGCGTGTCTCATTGTTATAGATTAGTCAAGACAAACACGTATCCATATTTTTTTACCACGATGCACATATCGAGTTATTGCTCTTCACTGATTTCTATTTCTCCTGTTAATATTAGATTATGTTAGGGAGATTGACAATAGTATATATTGAAATAAATAGGATGTCGTTAGACATGTAACGTTATATTAACATATAAATTATTAGAATTATTCATTAACTTATCTTTTTTAGAATTTTCGTATTGTTTATTAAGTAAAGTATTTTTTGTATAAATAAGTATGATTATTCATTGAATATTAAGATATTCTAAAATCTTTTATTTTCAACATGAATGAAGTTCATTGTATTTTCTATATATTATTTTTGAATATTTTACACTTCATTATCAATTGCCTTTAGTAGAAATTATTCTTTTAATATCAAATATATTTTAAAAATACTATAATATGATTAATAATTCATACAAAAACTTATCGTACTAGTTTTTCGAAGCTCATGAGCATACTACAAGTGGAATCTATAATCTACAACCATCCACTACCTTTGATTTTAGATAAAAGTATGGATCACATTTCCTTTTTTTCTCACTCTCTCCTCTTTCCAAAAATAAATAAATAAAATTAAAAGCCACTAATAGAATTTTTAATCTAACAACAAACCTAATTTATAGCTATAGAAACTACTCATTTCTAAATGTCCATATCCTTCATTTATTTTTATTTTTTAAAATCCCGACCCTAAAAAAAGAACCTTGCTCAAATAAGGGTGTTCAGTTCCTAGTGTTACTTGATCTTCAGTAACTAGTTTGTTAATTAGTGACCTTCTCATAATTTACTCTTACTATTTAATCATCTAGCTCGAACGCTAATGCATTGTCGTCGATTACTCACATAGTATTGGATTCTATTGTTTGCAACAACGTTAAGTGACATGAGCAATAACGAAAATGAGATCTCCCTTTCGTCGTCAGCTCTCCGTCGTTTCACCGAGAACGACACGTTGACGGAGATTTTAAGATGAGAGAATGGGGTCTTCATTAGCACCACGGACGACGACCCTCAGTCTGAGGAGGCTGGAGAAGAGAAAAAATTATCGGGAGATGAATATGACGGTGGAGCAGAACAGGGTAAACACAACAATAATCCAAATAATCTAGAAAGGCTAGTTTTATCAATTAACTCACGCACGGAACATCGTATACGATTACCATTGAAGTGAAATACACATTAAGTTTGAAAAAAGTGAAATTAGGATTAGACATTGAAGATGACATGGTGGAATGTTCATAAAAGTGTTTGCCGAATTCAGCACAGAGCTCGAATCAACCCACGATGATAAGCAATTTATCAATATAATATTAAAATACTTTGGGATGAAAACAATAATCGCCATTGCTGGAGATCAAACCCTGGTGACCTGCGTGACAAGCAGGAATACTCACAACTATACTACAACGACAACGATACAAAGTAGCCAACTTTTACCACCGTGGAGTCCTCACCGTATGGCTCGCAATTAGTAGGGGAACTTCCTTTCTGCCTCTTATTTACATGCTCTTAGTTGATATTAGTTTAATCACATAAATTCTAAACTGTGGACAATATGCACGCTCTTTTTATTTGAGCAATCTGGCTTTCTCCGATACGTCATTCGAAATTATCAAACCTACTCCATACACTCTTTACGGTATAAAAAAAAAATTATAGATGGATCATGCATGATGTTGGGGAGGTTTCTCAAGATAATTTATTTTCTATTATATCTAAACTCAGCGTTAATTCAAACAATGCAGAAAGGCTAGTTTTATCAATCAACTCACGCAAGAAACATATCGCATACGATTACCATTGAAGTAAAATACACATTAAGCGTGAAAAAAGTATAATTAAGATTACACAATGAAGAAGTAAAAGCAGCGGACTTTTTCTGCTGTGGGGTCCACACCATATGGCTCGTTATTAGTAGTGGAACTTCCTTTCTGCCTCTTATTTACATGCTCTTAGTTTTTTTAGAACTTAATGAGTCTTGAACCGAAGACCTCATGATCCTCCCGTATAGAGTCCAATTACTCTAACCAAAGTGGTATACACTTTATGTACTATTTACATGCTCTTAGTTGATATTAGTTTAATCACATAAATTCTAAACTGTGGACAATATGCACGCTCATTTTGTATGAGTAATCCGGCTTTCTCCGATACATCATTCAAAATTATCAAACCTACTTCATACACTCTTTGCGGTATAAAAAAAAAATTATGGATGGATCATGCATGATGTCGGGGAGGTTTCTCAAGATAATTTATTTTCTATTATATCTAAATGTTAATCCAAATAATGCAGAAATGCTAGTTTTATCAATCAACTCACGCACGAAACATATCGCATACGATTACCATTTAAGTGAAATACACATTAAGCGTGAAAAAAGAGAAATTAGGATCAGATATTGAAGATGACAGAGCGGAATGTTCAAAAAAGTATTGAAGATGACGAATCGAACCCGAGTCAACTACAGGACAAGTAGGAATACTCACAACTATACTACAACAACAACAATGCAAAGTTGCCGACTTTCTCCACCATGGGTTCCATACCATATGGTTCGCTATTAATAATGGAACATCCTTTTGCCTCCTATTTGTATGCTCTTAGTTGATATTAGTTTAATCAGATAAATTCTAAACTATGGACAAAATGCACGCTCATTTTGTTTGAGCAATCCGACTTTCTCCGATACATCATTCGAAATTATCAAACCTACTTAATAAACTATTTGCGATACAAAAAAAAAATTATAGATGGATCATGCATGATGTCAAGGAGGTTTCTCAAGATAATTTATTTTCTATTATATCTAAACACAACATTAATCCAAACAATGCAGAAAGGCTAGTTTTATCAATCAATTCACGCACGAAACATATCGCATTTGATTACCATTGAAGTAAAATACACATTAAGCGTGAAAAAAGTGAAATTAGGATCAGACATTGAAGATGACAGAGTAGAATGTTCAAAAAAGTATTTACATTTTCAAAATAATTTAAGATGAAAAGCAATAATCACTGTTGCCGGGGATCAAACCCGGGTCAATTGTTTGACAAGCAAGAATACTCACCACTATACTACAAAGACAATGATGCAAAGCAGCCGACTTTCTCCGCCAAGGTGTCCACACCATATGGTTCGCTATTAGTAGGGGAACTACCTTTCAGCCTCCTATTTACGTGTTCTTTGTTGATTTTAGATTAATCAGATAAATTCTAAACTGTGGACAATATGCACGCTCATTTTGTTTGAGCAGTCCGGCTTTCTCCAATACATCATTCAAAATTATCAAACCTACTTCATAAACTATTTCTGGTACAAAAAAAAAATTACTAGTGCCTTAACAGGATATACCAGAAGCCGCCCATCCTCCCTATGGCTTGTCAGCTGAAGCCTGGATTCATCAGAGAGAATACTAAGCCGTGGAGGGTAGTCAGGCAATGCTCCGGTGCTCTTGTGATGATGACGATCCGTATTTTTTTGTGTCCTATTGCCCATGTTCTGCTCCACCGTTGTATTCGTCTCTCGATAATTTTGTGCTTCTCAAGCCTCCTCGGACTGAGGGTCGTCGTCCGTCGTGCTATTGAAGACCCCATTCTCGCATCCTAAAATCTCCGTCAACGTGTCGTTCTCGGTGAAACGACGAAGAGCTGACGAGGAAAGGGAGATCTCATTTTCGTTATTGCTCATCTCACTTAGCGTTGTTGCATGCAATAGAATCCAAGACTATGTGAGTAATCGACGACAATGCATTAGCGTTCGAGCTAGAGGATTAAATAGTAAGAGTAAATTATCAGAAGGTCGCTAATTAACAAAGTAGTTACTGAAGATCAAGTAACATTAGGAATTGAACACGCTTATTTGAGCAAGGTTCCTTTTTTAGGGTGGAAGATTTTAAAAAATAAAAATAAATGAAGGATATGGACATTTAGACATGAGGAGTTTCTATAGCAATAAATTAGGTTTGTTGTTAGATTTAAAATTCTATTAGTGGCTTTTGATTTTATTTATTTATTTTTTGAAAGAGGATAGAGTGAGAAAAAGAGGAAATGTCATCCATACTTTTATCTATAATTAAAGGTCGTGGATGGTTATAGATTATAGATTACACTTGTAGTATACTCATGAGCTTTGAAAAACTAGTACGATAAGTTTTTGTATGAATTATTAATCATATTATAGTATTTTTAAAATATATTTAATATTAAAATAATAATTTCTACTAAAGGCAATTGATAATGAGGTGTAAAATATTCAAAAATAATATATAGAAAATACAATGAACTTCATTCATGTTGGAAATAAAAGATTTTAGAATATCTTAATATTTAATGAATAATTATACTTATTTATACAAAAAACACTTTAGTTAATCAACAATACTAAAGTTCTAAAAAAGATAAGTTAATAAATAATTCTAATAATTTATACGTTAATATAACATTACATGGCTAACGTTGTCCTATTTATTTCGATATATACTCTTGTCAATCTCCCTAACCTACTCCAATATTAACAAGACAAATAGAAACCAGTGAAGAGCAATAACTCGATATGTGCATAGTGGTAAAAAGATATGGATACGTGTATGTCTTGAAAATCTATAACAATGAGACACGCAAAAATAGGTATGGTCTCGGGGAAAGGAGGCCCCAAATATTCGGTATCTAGTGTTAAAATATGTCGAACACTTAATGACTTCACTTGAGCATCAAATACTATAGCCATGACAACTGTCCACCTAGCAGCATAAAAAATACCAATATAAACTCAATTCGGTAAGATAGAGATGTAGAATTAAATGATTTATTGAGATGGAAAACACAACGGTAAGTGTCTTTACATAAAAATTTTGAACTTTTTTAACTTCTCAAATATTTTCTTAACTTTATTTGTATCTTTGACTCACATGATTTATTAGAAAATCTAATAATTATAGCTAATTAAGCAGTCAAGTTTATTAATTATGTTAAAAATATTAAATATATGCTTACAAGCATTTAATTCTTTTCCGAATAAGTTGAAAGTAGTATTTTTCTTCAATTTTTACGTACTAAAGACCATATATTACGTTGTCTAATACTGGTTACATTTGTCACCATGGAATGGTTATCGATATATTGAAACTTAAAGAATTAATAGCTATGAGTTAATTAAGTTTCACAGAGAAGAAGCTGCTTCTACTTATTGATATTATTTTTTCTTGCAGTCGGGATTGCGTGTCGAGCACTCGACGTTGACAAGACGAAGTTTGAGTGTGCCATCTTTTCTTTGTTCATGGGCCTCAACGGTTACCGGTGCCTTAACAGGATATACCAGAAGCCGCCCATCCTCCCTATGGCTTGCCAGCTGAAGCCTGGATTCACCAGAGAGAATACTAAGCGGTGGAGGGTAGTCATGCAATGCTCCAATGCTCTTGTGATGATGACGATCCTTATTTTTTTGTATCCTATTGCCCCTGTTCTGTTCCACCATCGTATTCGACTCCCGATAATTTTGCGCTTCTCCAACCTCCTCGGACCGAGGGTCGTCATCCATGGTGCTATTGAAGACCCCATTCTCGCATCCTAAAATCTCCATCAACGTGTCGTTCTCGGTGAAACGACGGAGAGCTGACGACAAAAGGGAGATCTCATTTTTATTATTGGACTGGGAAGGTGATTCCCTACGCGACGCCTTGGACAATGGATCCGTAGACCACGCGGCTATCATCCATGACGTTCTGCAGACAGTCGGATGAGTAATCCGGATCCTAGGGTTATTTTTATCGGTTAGCCATGGCCGATTAGTCTTTTTTGATGGTGACCCTGTCTTCGGGCAGTGTGTAGTACTACACGAGTCACCGTTGCCCCTACGGAGTCCGGAGAGGATGTAAGGGCACGACAGTTTCACTAGGGGAGGCATCGAGGGGACTAGCGAGACAATGGAGAGTGATCAAGGGTCACCCGTCCTCTCCGCCAACATCAGTGCAGCGGGCATAGGTAGAAACAGAGACAGAAAGACATTGATGGGTTTACGGATGCCCTTGGCCAGGGTATTCACTAAGCATAGGTTAGCAGCCCGAGTCTTGAGACTTAAAGTCGTATTACAACATAGGGGATATTTGCTGATGACGTAGAAACTGATTATCACTTAGGTGACATCTAGTGATATGTATGTTTGTATTTGTCTACTCTATTATACTGCTTTTATGATATGAATTACACATATCAACGGAAAAAATGATGATTAACAAACCAAAGGCATCCTAGAGTACTCCTAATTTTTGATTTCCTTATTTCGATTTCGAGCCGTAATTTCGCATTACGCCGCAAGGCTGAGCACACCACGTTCAATGTGTGTGCAGGTTGTTAGATGACTGACTAGGATATTTGATGAAGATGATGTCTATCGATGGATTTTGTTTTATTTATTGATGTCGTTACTATAGAATTGTAGTAGGTATATCGGGACTGTGTTAGTAGAGTTGCATAGATGATTTGATTATATATTTTGTTGTGTTGACAATGTGTTCGGATAATTTTTATTACCAAATGCCTTGTGTGGGACTCATACGGCGGTTGCCACGTGTCGACCTACGGACTTTTGTTGATGCTTCTTGTCTGAGCTTTTAGGCCCACATTTTAGGTTTAAAGAGGTTATAGCTCATCATAATCGAGTTTGGAAACTAAATGAATGTGAACCAAGCTATTATGATGTTGGATGGTGGGATGACGAATTGCTGCTCAGCAGCTTTAGCCTTACGATGGTGCATGCTCGCGTCAGGTTGCTTATCTGGCCGTGTTGCCCATTATAGATGGTCATGCCTAGCCCGACGTTATAGTGGGTTGTGCCTAGCATGACCCGCTGATTTGAAAGTGTCGTGCTTGCAGCTTGGTGGCCTGGCACTGCAGGACACTACATACTATTTATATATATTATGTAAAAAAAGTTAAGTTGTTATGGAGTACTGGTAAGCGTCTACCTTTCGTTGTTAAAGTTAATTCTAATGTGAGCATTTTAAAACTTAATTCTGTGTATAGAGGTGTTGAGCTAGGTAAAGCTGGTTTGTGAACCAGATGGTGGCATTAAGGTCAGGGGATAATATGAGGTGCTTGTTGTGCTTCGTAGTTGTTTTCCAAATATATTGTTCGGGATGACTTCAAACGGAATTGGTCTCCCCAGAAACTTAATCATATAGGCGTGTTGCTTGGGATGACATCAAACAAAATTGGTCTCCCCAGAAACTTCACCATATAGATGTAACTTATCTGTTAACAAAAAAATACTAAAAGGATAAGATGGGTGGATGAGTTAAATAAGAGATACGATGATGGAGTCTGATGAATTGTTCCATCTTGATTTTTTATGGAAACTTGAAGAAACCTCCTTGTAAATCAATAATATCTTCGTAGTTGTTTTCCACGACTTGAAACATATTGTTTGGGATGACTTCAAATGGAATTAGTCTCCCCAAAAACTTCACCATATAGGCGTGTTGAAAAAATTCACATACAGACTGCATCATGATAATAATTTCTCCCTTTAAAGCCACCGGATAAGTGCTAACGGCTACCATATAACAATCCACAGTCCACCTACAATCGTGTATTCCATCCTGATTTTTAATGCAAACTTGAAGAAATCTCCTTTTAAATCAATAATATCTCTATAGTTGTTTTCCACAACTTGAAACATGTTGTTTTGGCTGACTTCAGAAGGAATTGGTTTCCTCGGAAACTTAACCACACATGCATGTTGAAAAAGTTCACGTGTGGATTGCCTCAATTTGGAGAAAATTCACAAAAAGCATAGCTACTGAACGAATTAATTAATTGATGCATCATCAAAAAAAGGACTCTAAACCCACCTTGTCAATAAATAAAAGTGGAGCTCCCTTCCATATTCGATATTAAATTTTTGGTTGGGATAAACTGCTATGCAATGGTAGTAATGCATGAGATCAAAATTTAATAGGAGCTATAGATATTATTTTTTATCTTATATTACTTATACAAAATATAAATTAGATGAAGTATCATTTTAATTATTTTATCATTTTTAAAAAAAATATAAATTGGACAGAACTGAGCTCACAATCGTTAACACATTTAATTAATCCGTTCTATTGTCTAGTAGTTAGAAAATTAGACTTTAAATTCAAAAGCTTGAGTTTAAATCCAATAGGACTTATGTGTATTATTTGATAAAATTGGCATAGAACTTATAAGTATTAAATAACATATTTGATTAATTGGTCCAATGGTCTAGTGATTAGGACATTGGAATTTGAATCTACTAGCTTGAGTGAGTTCAAATATCAATAGGACCTATGAGTATTCTCTACTTAATAATATAATTTAATGGTATATTTAAAAATCTAAATTATATGGTAACGACCTTGATGATTCTTTAATTAATTGGTCCTATAATCTAGTGGTTAGGACATTGTATTTTGAATCCAATAGCTAGCTAGAGTTCAAATCTCAATAGGACCTTAATTGAAATGAAGTGATATGATTTGAACAAAGAATTAGCAATGCATATTTTTGGGGTATGGAAGCAAAAAGAAATGAATGAGAGATGGAGATGGATCTACTTCTGTCAAATGTTCCTGTTATTAATAATAACCAATTCTAATACTTTACTTGTTCTTTGCTGACTATTGTTATCGATAATACATCATTATTGCTGACTATTTTGTTGATACTCATGTGTTTCCAAATGTTGATACTCACGGAACATGTTGGCTAATTCTCTTAGCTAGCTGCATTTGTTGATCTGGGTTTCCATGCTTGATCCAAGACATAAGTTCCTGGAGCCACATAAAGTGTAATTAGATAGTCATTTCGATCCTTGCCTCTAAAGAGTAGGCCATTATGACTTGGCCATAGGATCCAAGTGAGTCAGTCCTTGAACCGTCCCCTCATAAACCTCTTGCGCTTGCATCTGATCCTTTATAGTCTAGAAATACCACATTGGTAGGGAGGCCTTTCCTCCACAACACTTCTTCAATCTTTGGATGCTGCATCTTACATTGGAAGCATAATTCCTCTTATAGACAATATTATCTTTCCACGAAGGAGTTTGCTAATTTATGAATCATGAATCCACTACCTCTATCATCAAAGCTTACCATTTTAATTGGCTGAAAAGAACTCACTATTAGATTACTGAATCTGCATTCTCCTTAGAAATAGACTCCCTACCTGCAACATCAAGACGCTTTCTTGAAATAAAGTACTTCTCATCTTCTATATCCTCCCTGTGTGCACAAGCTTGGTATAAATGATATTCAGTCTTGCTACTCTAATTATCCTCAATTATTTAACTATTTTTTTCATAGACTTTGAGCGTATGATATTTGATGTCATCTCATACTACTCTAACTAGTTGAAAAATACTTGCTTCTTATTTAAGTTTTTAGCTTTACATTTTGCATTAAAATAATAACTAATGCAAAATTACCTAAGAATTTTTCAGTTTATAATAATTAGGTTTCCCAAGACATTTAGAGTTGGAAGAAGGGAGGGATAGAGCTCAAATATCAAGAGCATAGAACAAAAGTAAACAAATAAACTTCATCAAACAAAAATAAATAGCTCAAATATGTAGATGGTGGTGAGATATAATTTACATGCCTTATTCGATTAAGTACATATATTTAGGAAAAATTTCCAGCTAAAATTCTTGGTCTCTGCAAAAATCGCACTCTATCAATTGCCTCTCCATTCTCGAATGGTATCTGTTAAGGTATATATGAACGGAGATGGGCAACTCCTCATCCGACAGTGATCAAATTTGTGAACATTCATATATACCCAAAAAGTCTTAAGTGAGGGAAGGGTATGCAACTTTGTGTGGTAAGGATTGTAGACTATTGCAATTATCAAATAGGGATCTTCTAGTTATACAAGGCTCCTTAATGACTCCTAATCCTCCCCTACGAGAATTCGATTCAAAATCTTTTGATGGATGTAAGCAAATAGTTATCACTTATATCAAGTTTCCTCAAGTTATTCTATCTTCTGCTGCTGCTGCTCATGCTTGGTGCGAGGTTTTATAGTGCAACAACCATCTAGTAGAGGTGTTTGCAAATTAGAGAGGCAATGTAGTGAGTCGGTCAATTTATTCAAATTTATATCCTATGAAATATCAAGATATCATATGCAAAACGAAGTCACTCTCTGGAAACTCTATTGATCTACAAGCCTTCAGAATCAATGTGCAAATGCTTTGTGGTCTCATGAAAAATTCATCAGTCAATAAATATTTCCAGTGGCAATCCACTTCACTTGGGAACAATCTCTTTAGCAATCGATAGCTTCAAGCTCATGAAGGTCATTGGAGTTTTGTGAACTAGATCCACATTTCTTGAAAAATGCCTAGGAGTTGCTCACACTCTTCATTGTGGGTGGGTTGTTACTAAAATTTTGCTGCCTACTAATCCTGATCTTGAAGGTATGAATAGGCTGCTATCCCATATGTGCATGTCCCATTTGTAGCCCTCCTTATTCCATTAGTCATCGAGAACAAGTATAAATTTTATTGATGTCATCACCTCTTTCAGTTTCATTTGAAGGGTATCAATATTATTCAAGAGATCATAATATTTGCCTTAGGCAGCTTTCTTGATGATCTCTTTGTTAAGTTTCTCCATATTATAGTCTTCAGGCACACAAGTAGAGTCATGCTTGAACATCGGTGAGCAGCTACAGGTGGGGACAATTAGTTAGCAAGCGCAAAATGGGCTAAGAACATATGATAGCTTAGGTTAATGGAGTAGAATAGCTGCACGCTTGTTCTGTGGAGGGAAAATCAAGTACTCCTCCATGCGTGCAAGTAAAGGTTCCTCTCTCTTGTCTTCCAAGGTCTTAATTAATTTTGCTCTTTCATCCTGATTTCTCTCACCTTTTATCCATAGATTCCAAACTAACCTATGAGGTAATTGGAGGTTGATTTCTAAACCTAACATTATTGTAAGTATGTAGTACATAAACTGAGATTGGATTTGGAAACTAACCTCTAATTACTCCATACTATATAGCTATATAGCTCTTAAAGTGTTTAACCATTCAATCACCTTTAAAATGCAGTGGATAAATTGTCTGCATACTTATTAGTCCTTTTCCTTGCTAACATAGCCCACCCTGGTATTCAATCTTTTCTCTGAAACTAAGTATTCAATCTTTTTTTTGAAACTAAGTATGCAGTTGAAATTTTTGTCACGCCCCGACCCTCTATAGGGCACATGACAACAGCAGTATGAGCGGTGTCCCACTCATACCAGGCTAATAATACCATATAACTCAAACAAAAATGAAAAGTCCTGCAGTTAAGTTCACTAATTAAATTTACAACTAACTTATATGTTACTTACAAAGCTGATACAGTCTGTCTAAATTATGTGAGGTATACAATTAATACATTATATTAATATCCTCCTATCGCACTCAACCCTACTACCCGTGATTCCTTGCAGTCTCCTAAGCGGTGTCTCCATATTTGTGTGCGGGGGAAAATTTGCATGCGCTAAGTCTTGCGACTTAGTGCCTACAGATAGAAACTTCATTAAACAAAAGAATGGGCAAACAATACATGTCCAGATGAGTAGCAGTCATATCAAGATCATATTACAGAATAATAACAAAGGAAAGCTTACGAATAATTAAACAAATAAATTTTAGAATTCTAAATATGTATCTAGATTTTTTTTTTCTAAGTTTCCAAGCTCAAATACTATTGCCTAGGGCTGCCTGCCTATGCTTAAGGTAAGCCTTGGACGAGGACTACAATAAGCCCGTCGGTACCAGACTAAGTCTCTATCTAGGCTCGTCGCATTGACGTTGGCGGAGAATGCGGGTGACCGCGGTTCCCTCTCCTTTCAGTCTCGCGAGCCGTTTACCGGACCGCACTCCAAGACTATCATATCGTACGTCTCCCATAGACTCTACAATACGAGACACCATGTAGCGCTATACTTCTGCTTCACAGCAGGGTTTCCTGCTAACATATATACTCACGGCCTGACCTGCCGAATCCAACACGTATATAACTCTGGCTGTCCAGACTACCTCCCAAGCCTGCAGGACTCAGTTGAGGTATGTCAGCATCAACAGACACCTTAGTCCTTAGGCATAGCAGTTGAAGTGAGCTCTCTGGCTCCCAGCACTTTAGTTTCAGATGCATCCATGGGGATATTTGGACCATTGGCGAGAACCCCCTTGTTGGTACTCACTGAATGCTAAAGGATGGGTCGGGTGACACCTCCGCTATCTATCATTAGACTAACACAAATGGTACCTACTATTTGTGAGAGAAATACTGTGTTACATAGACTTATATGATTCCTAGAAATTCATATCCCTAGGAAGTTCAGGTCTGTGTCTTTAGGTGTTCTAACTAGTTTAGGTTATCATGTAGATATGTTACCTAACTAGTTTTATTTGTCACCTAGTATGTTCATATGTCATCTATGTGTTTTATATTCTTCCTAGTGTCATACACTATTAGAATTTAAGAACACAAGCACAAGGGACAACATATCATATAACATATCAATGAAATTAATTTACATTCCATAGAGTAGCAATAAAATGCACATCACGGACAGTTTAAAAATTTATTAACCGTTGCCCACTTAGGAGCTCTACTGCAGTGGCTGTAAACTAGCCAAATGCACCTGAGTCTTTTAAATTAGCAATTTAACAGATTCATGGCCCTGCCGTATTTAACCATCATTGTTGAAAACGTTTCCCTATCAATTTGTAAATATATTTAAATTTTCTAATACTCATGACATCCAGTATCTAGCCCTGCTCCCCTTTTCTTATTTCTTATTTAGTATCATGGAAATAGAAGACAATGAACAAAATAGGTGTTTCAATATTCACTGTTTAATGCCGCTCATGCATACGACCAAGAGAACGTTGAGTGCAGGATATGACAAATTTATTTATCACAGTATGAAAGAAAACTTCCAAGAAAAAAAGTGGAACAAAGTAGTTCTTAACCATTTTAATTTAATAATACAGTAACAATAACACAACTATTCTTGGAACATTTAATTACTGTACTACGTTACTAAATTTTAAAAGCATAACTTTCTATTCAACATGTCATCCAACTCGTGTAAATATAAATATTATACTAACAAACAAATAGAATTTAATATCTAAAGTCTCCAGTTTTACTACAACATATATATATTTATTAAACAAGAAAGGGTATTTATCTACTATATATATATATATATAAATATGCGGAATGGATGATATATCAATCCATGGCAATAACCAATACTCAAGTTATTACATAGTTTTGAGTATTAAATTATTATTAGATATGAGGGAGATAATTATTTCATATATCTTTTGCATTCTCAAAGTTTAATTTTTATTAACAGAGAACAATTGTAGACTTTAAATATATATATTTAATTATTATTACTATTAGTATTTTTTTTATTGGATTCTTGAATCTACCCAATATAGTATATTATTTCTAAATAGTACTTTTTAATTAAATTACTAGTAATCATTACGTACATATAAATATTTTTAATCATCTCAATATTCAAAATTAAATCATTAACAATATCCTCAAACAATTTTATTCAAGAAAGAAATTGAAGATATGAGAGAAAAATTCATTAAAAAAAATACAATGTGATACCCAAAATTTACACTAGTGACGATCTCTACCACATATCTCAAAAATTAGATTTTTGTATTACCCAAGGAATGGGCACCAACCTTAATCATTCGAATTTATTATTTCCATATGGGATTCCGAGCATTGGTACTATCAGCTTACACTCTGCTGCTACATCATCCATTTCCTCAGATGCCTTCTCCTCCTAGTCGAACAGATTCAACCGAAGGCTTGCCAACCTTAATCGTTGGCAATAGAGGGGTGTGGAGATGAAAATTTAGGGAGTTAGTTTAGATGGTCAGATGATAAGGTAAATAAGAGAAGCTAACATACTTGTCTCAGACTCTCTTTTTCTATTAACCCCTAATTTTTTAATTTCTAAGACGTAAGCTTATTTTAATACTTATATATATATAGATATATCTATTCTTATATACCTATATATATACATATTGTAAAGAATTATTCTTATGTGTACTTATATTTATTCGTATGTCTCATATATATATATATATATATATATCTGTATTTTTTATATATATTCACTTATATTTATTTATATATATATATATACAAAATAACATTTTATTTCTAATCTAATGGGAATCTAGCTAGGAATCTATTTTACATATAATTTATTTATATGGCTAAATATACATATATATATATATAGATCTAGATCTTACTATCTTATTACTATTATTATCATTTGTTTATTTATATCTATATACATGTGCACATATTTACCCATCATTGTTGACACATCTAGCATACAACTATTTGCACGTTATGTGTAACACATAAAGACATATATATATATAAATATTTATTTATTGTCACATTTATATATTTCTAAAAATTTAGGGGTTTACAATTTTTGCATGTTATCGTCCTCCAAATTTGTTATGGCATTTATTTATAGGTCTGCCATCATATATAAAAATGAAACAATGAATCTTTCATTCCCATTCCAACGCCAGTTATGCCGCTTGTCTTCAGCTGCGAGATCCAAATGCCAAATTGTTTACTGAGAGTGCTTGTATATCTTTGCGTTCTGGTTGTGAATTCATTCAAAAGAAGACTACCCATGCACTAATAGCACTAGTGCTGCGACAAAAAGATTCAGGTTTGAACAAGCTATATAAGAGCTCCTAAAGGTATTTAGATAGCTTTGTGTCAGAGCACCAATGCCCATTAAAGGTAGAAGAGGATTCTTCCAGCCATTCCTTGACTTCTACTTGAAGAGGCTGGCTAAAGTATAACAAAATAGAGATAGAATTGTGCCATTAATTGACTGATTGACCAAATCAGGTGCATGCGGGAGGTGCAACTACGGAGGGCGAAGGATGAAGGGGATGCAGCTAGGGAAGGGCTAGGGGACATGCTGTCTTCTACGAGGGTCACTCTTCTTTGTAACGTGCCAGTTCATAAGCACACAAAACATGCAGAGGAAACCTTGAAGGAATATGTTAAATTGTAACTTGGTTTCCGACCTCAACAAGAAAATATGGAGAGGAGATTCTCAGGCATTGCTCTAGACCACGTGGAAGATAAAGGAATACGTCGGTGATTTGATCTGGTCACGAACCTTAGGATACTTGAATTGAGATCGAGCAAATTATGTGGCTTATTGAACTAAAATCTTGGTATAAGTAGCTCGAGCCGACTGATCTGTAGTAATTACAGGGGCTGATTCAACATGTGCTGTCACACCCTAACCCACCTGTCGGATACGTTGTAACCGCCGTATGAGCCCTAAGGACCCATACAAGGCATTTGGTAATAAATGTTATCCATACGCATAACCAACATAGCGGAATATACAATTAAATCATCTATGAATCTCTACTAACACAGTCCCGATATACCTACTACAATTCTATAATAATGACATCAATAAATAGAACTAAATCCATCAATATTCCTCATCTTCATCAAATATCTCGGACAATCATCTAACAACCTGCACACACATTGAACGTGGTGTGCTCAGCCTTGTGGCCAGGTGCGAAATTACGGCTCGAAACTGAAATAAGGAAATCAAAGGCTAGGAGGAGTACTCTAGGATGCCTTTTTGTATTCTTGAATCTGAACATTATCCAATTTCAGCTCTGATACTCAGAAACTGAGCAACTTTCAGTTCAGCACTACCATTCAGCTAGTAGTGCTTTTACTGTGTACGTTATGAGATTTGGGATCTAGAACCCTACCATTCAGCAGGTAATGCTGGTGTGCTGATATTCTACTATTATTTTGCTGCATCAGCCATCACTCGCTTGGGCCATATGATTGGGGATGAAAAGAGAGGTGTATGTAGTGGAGCTGAATCAGGGAATACTAAGTGGTTGTATAATTCCTCAATAGTAGCGACGTGAATGACATGGATACATCACAAAACTTTATAAGACTATGAGCGAAGTCCCAAAAGATCCAACCATAGAAGATAAATATACAGAAGCAAGTGAATGATCGCATGAGAATCAAATTTATTTTAAAGATAATTCTTAGCCAACAAACTCTTATCCTAGATCCTCAAACTAGTATATGCAAGCATTTTAGATCAGAAAATAACACGCACACATTATATCTATATACAGGAAATCAGGAAGTTCCCCCAATAATGTTTTGAATCTTTTCAATCATTTTTATGTGAAATGGTTGGCTGGGTAGAGCATAGCAAAACAAAATGTGAAATTTAGTGCTTTCATTAATATTTGATTCAACAAATCAGGTATGGGGGATACAACTAGCGAGGGTGAAGGATGAAGCTGATGTGGGGAAGGTGACCTTCCATGCGACGAAGAAGGGAATGACCTTGTGTTACAACTCAAACTCGAGCCCAACTCTACCTCACACCTCAAACTCGAGCCCAACTCTACCTTTCCGTTCTTCATGATCTAAGGGAGTGTGATCATTTTTCCTCTCCATTCATCCAGTTCTTGGTTTTTTCCATTTCTGCAGGTTTGATATATCATTCGAAATTATCAATCCTACTTCATACACTCTTTGCGGTACAAAAAAAATGTTATAGATGGATCATGCATGATGTTGGGGAGGTTTCTCAAGATAATTTATTTTCTATTATATCTAAATACATCGTTAATCTAAACAATGCAGAAAGGCTAGTTTTATCAATCAACTCACGCACAGAACATATCGTATACGATTACCATTGAAGTGAAATACACATTAAGTGTGAAAAAAGTGAAACTAGGATTAGACATTGAAGATGACGTAGTAGAATGTTCATAAAAGTGTTTGCCGAATTCAGCACAGAGCTCGCATCAACCCACGACGATAAATAATTTATCAATCGCAGTATATTTTAAAAATACTTTGAGATGAAAATAAAAATTACCATTGCCGGGGATCGAACCCAGGTCACCTACATGATAAGCAAGTATACTCACAACTATACTACAATGACAACAATACATAGTAGCCGACTTTCTCCCCCGTGGGGTCCACACCATATGGTTCGCTATTAGTAGGGAAACTTCCTTTCTGCCTCATATTTGCATGCTCTTAGTTGATATTAGTTTAATCAGATAAATTCTTGTGGACAATATGCACGCTCATTTGGTTTCAACAATCCGGCTTTCTCCGATACATCATTCGAAATTATCAAACCTACTTCATACACTCTTTGTGGTACAAAAGAAACATTATAGATGGATCAAGGATGATGTCGGGGAGGTTTCTCAAGATAATTTATTTTCTATTATATCTAAACACAGTGTTAATCCAAACAATGCAGAAAGGCTAGTTTTATTAATCAACTCACGCACAAAACATATCGCATATGATTACCATTGAAGTGAAATACACATTAAGCATGGAAAAAGTGAAATTAAGATCAGACATTCAAGATGACAGAGCGGAATGTTCAAAAAAGTATTTGCATTTTCAAAATACTTTGAGAAGAAAAGAAATAATCACTGTTGCCGGGGATCAAACTCGGGTCACCTGCATGATAGGCAAGAACACTCACCACTATACTACAACGACAACGATCCAAAGCAGCTGACTTTCTCTGCCGTGGGGTCCACACCATATGGCTCGCTATTAGTAGGGGAACTTCCGTTTTGCCTCCTATTTACATGCTCTTAGTTGATATTAGTTTAATTAGATAAATTCTAAACTGTGGACAATATACACGCTCATTTTGTTTCAGCAATCCGACATTCTTTGATACATCATTCAAAATTATCAAACCTACTTCATACACTCTTTGCGGAATAAAAATAATATTATAGATGGATCATGCATTATGTCACGGAGGTTTCTCAAGATAATTTATTTTCTATTATATCTAAACACAACGTTAATCCAAACAATGCAGAAAGGCTAGTTTTATCAATCAACTCACGCAATGAACATATCGCGTGAAAAATGTTAAACTAGGATTAGACACTTTGGATGACAGAGAGGAATGTTCAAGAAAGTATTTGCATTTTCAAAATATTTTGACATCAAAAGTAGTAATCACCGTTGCCGGGGACGAACCCAAGTCACCTGTGTGACAGGCAGGAATACTCACCACTATACTACAATGACAACGATGCAAAGCAGCCAACTTTTTTCAACCGTGGGTTCCACACCATATGGTTCGCTATTAGTAAGGGAACTTCCTTTTGCCTCGTATTTGCATGCTCTTAGTTAATACAAGTTTAATCAGATAAATTCTAAACTGTGGACAATATGCACGATCATTTTGTTTGAGCAATCCGGTTTGCCATTGCCGGGGATGAAACCCGAGTCACCTGCATGACAGGTAGGAATACTCACAACTATACTACAATGACAACAATGCAAAGCGGCCGAATTTCTCCACCGTGGGTTCCACACCATATGGTTCGCTTTTAGTAAGGGAACTTCCTTTTGCCTCCTATTTGAACGCTCTTAGTTGATATTAGTTTTATCAGATAAATTCTAAACTATGGACAATATGCACGCTCATTTGGTTTCAGCAATTCGACTTTCCCCAATACATCATTCGAAATTATCAAACCTACTTCATACACTTTTTGGGGTACAAAAAATATATTATAGATGGATCATGCATGATGTTGGGGAGGTTTCTCAAGATAATCGCAATATAATTTTAAAATACTTTGGTATGAAAACAATAATCGCCATTGCTGGAGATCGAACTTGGGTCACCTACATAACAAGCAAGTACACTCACAACTATACTTCAACAACAACGATACATAGTAGCCAACTTTCTCCTGCATGGGGTCCACACCATATGGTTCGCTATTAGTAGGGGAACTTCCTTTCTGCCTCCTATTTACATTATCTTAGTTGATATTAGTTTTATCAGATAAATTCTAAAATGTGGACAATATGCACGCTCATTTTGTTTTGAGCAATCGAAATTATCAAACCTACTTCATACACTCTTTGCGGTACAAAAAAAATATTATAGATAGAACATATCGCATACAATTACCATTGAAGTGAAATACACATTAAGCGTGAAAAATGTGAAACTAGGATTAGAAATTTAGGATGACAGAGCGGAATATGAAATACAAATTAAGCATGAAAAATGTGAAACTAGGATTGGACATTTAGGATGACAGAGCGGAATGTTCAAGAAAGTATTTGCATTTGCAAAATATTTAGAGATGAAAAGCAGTAATCGTCGTTGCCGGGGATCAAACCCAGGTCACCTGCATGACAGGTAGGAATACTCACCACTATACTAAAATGACAACAATGCAAAGCGGCTGACTTTTTCTACCATGGGGTCCATACCATATGGTTCGCTATTAGTAGGGGAACTTTCTTTCTGCCTCATATTTGCATGCTCTTAGTTGATATTAGTTTAATTAGATAAATTCTAAATTGTGGACAATATGCACGCTCATTTGGTTTGAGCAATTCGGCTTTCTCCGATACATCATTCGAAATTATCAAACCTACTTCATACACTCTTTGTGGTGCAAAATAAATATTATAGATGGATCATGGATGATGTCGGGGAGGTTTCTCAAGATAATTTATTTTATTTGATATCTAAACACAGCGTTAATACAAACAATGTAGAAAGGCTAGTTTTATCAATCCACTCACGCACGGAACATATTGCATATGATTACCATTGAAGTGAAATACACATTAAGCCTGAAAAAAGTAAAATTAGGATCAGACATTGAAGATGACAAAGCGGAATGTTCAAAAAAGTATTTGCATTTTAAAAATACATTGAGATGAAAAGAAATAATCACCATTTGCCAAGGATCAAACTCGGGTCACCTGCGTGACAAGCAGGAATACTCACAACTATACTACAACAACAACGATGCAAAGTAGCCAACTTTCACCACCGTGGGGTCCTCACCATATGGCTCATAATTAGTAGGGTAACTTCCTTTCAACCTCCTATTTACATGCTCTTAGTTGATATTAGTTTAATCACATAAATTCTAAACTGTGGACAATATGCACGCTCATTTTGTTTGAGCAATCCGACTTTCTCCTATACGTCATTCGAAATTATCAAACCTACTTCATACACTCTTTACGGTATAAAAAATATATTATAGATGGATCATGCATGATGTCGGGGAGGTTTCTCAAGATAATTTATTTTCTATTATATCTAAACACAGCGTTAATCCAAACAATGCAGAAATGCTAGTTTTATAAATCAACTCACGCACGAAACATATCGCATACGATTACCATTGAAGTGAAATACACATTAAGAGTGAAAAAAGTGAAATTAGGATCACACATTGAAGATGACAGAGTGGAATGTTCAAAAAAGTATTTGCATTTTCAAAATACTTTGAGATGAAAAGCAATAATCACCATTGCAGGGGATCAAACCCGGGTCACTTGCATGACGAGCAAGAATACTCGCCACTATACTACAACAACAATGATGCAAAGTAGCCGACTTTTTCTTTTGTGGGGTCCACACCGTATGGCTCGTTATTAGTAGGGGAACTTCCTTTCTGCCTTCTATTTACATGCTCTTAGTTGATATTATTTTAATCAGATAAATTCTAAACTGTGGACAATATGAACGCTCATTTTGTTTGAGCAATCCGGCTTTCTCCGATACATCAATCAAAATTATCAAACCAACTTCATACACTCTTTGCAGTATAAAAAGAATATTATAGATGGATCATGCATGATGTCGGGGAGGTTTCTCAAGATAATTTATTTTTTATTATATCTAAATACAGCGTTAATCCAAACAATGCAGAAAAGCTAGTTTTATCAATCAACTCACGCACGAAACATATCACATACGATTACCATTGAAGTGAAATACACATGAAGCGTGAAAAAAGTGAAATTAGGATCATACATTGAAGATGACAGAGCGGAATGTTCAAAAAAGTATTTGCATTTTTAAAATACTTTGAGATGAAAAGAAATAATCACCATTGCCAGGGATCAAACCCAGGTCACTTGCGTGACAGGCAAGAATACTCACCACTATACTACAACAACAATGATGCAATCAATCGTGGGGTGCACACCATATGGCTTGCTATTAGTAGGGGAACTTCCTTTTTGCCTCCTATTTACATGCTCATAGTTGATATTAGTTTAATCAGATAAATTCTAAACTGTGGACAATATACACGCTCATTTTGTTTCCGCAATCCGGCTTTCTTCGATACATCATTCAAAATTATCAAACCTACTTCATACACTCTTTGCGGAATAAAAATAATATTATAGATGGATCATGCATGATGTCGGGGAGGTTTCTCAAGATAATTTATTTTCTATTATATCTAAACACAACGTTAATCCAAACAATGCAAAAAGGCTAGTTTTATCAATCAACTCACGCATGGAACATATCGCATACGATTATCATTGAAGTGAAATAAACATTAAGCATGAAAAGTTAAACTAGGATTAGACATTTAGGATGACAGAATGTTCAAGAAAGTATTTGCATTTTCAAAATATTTTGACATCAAAAGCAGTAATCGCAGTTGCCGAGGATGAACCCGTGTCACCTACATGACCGGCAGGAATACTCACCACTATACTTCAACAACAACGATGCAAAGCAGCCGACTTTCTCCTCTGTGGGGTCCACACCATATGGTTTGCTATTATTAAGGGAACTTCCTTTTGCCTCTTATTTGCATGCTCTTTGTTGATACAAGTTTAATCAGATAAATTCTAAACTGTGGACAATATGCACGCTCATTTTGTTTGAGCAATCCGCCTTTCTCTGATACATCATTCGAAATTATGAAACCTACTTCATACACTTTTTGCGATACAAAAAAAATATTATTGTGCAGAATGTTCAAGAAAGTATTTGCATTTTCAAAATATTTAGAGATGAAACACAATAATTGACATTGCCAAGGATCGAACCCGAGTCACCTGCATGACAAGTAGGAATACTCACAACTATACTACAATGACAACAATGCAAAGTGGCCGACTTTTTCCACCATGGGTTCCACACCATATGGTTCGCTATTAGTAAGGGAACATCCTTTTGCCTCCTATTTGTATGCTCTTAGTTGATATTAGTTTAATCAGATAAATTCTAAACTATGGACAATATGCACACTCATTTTGTTTGAGCAATCCGGCTTTCTCTGATACATCATTCGAAATTATCAAACCTACTTCATTTTGCGATACAAAAAAAATAATTATAGATCGATCATGCATGATGTCGGGAAGGTTTCTCAAGATAATTTATTTTCTATTATATCTAAACACAGCATTAATCCAAACAATGCAGAAATGCTAGTTTTATCGATCAACTCACGCACGAAACATATCGCATACGATTACCATTGAAGTGAAATACACATTAAGCGTGAAAAAAGTGAAATTAGGATCAGACATTGAAGATGACAGAATGGAGTGTTCAAAAAAGTATTTGTATTTTCAAAATACTTTGAGATGAAAAGAAATAATCGCCATTGCCGGGGATCGAACCCGGGTCACCTACTTGATAAGTAAGAATACTCACCAGTATACTACAACAACAATGATGCAAAGTAGTCGACTTTCTCCGCCGTGGTCTCCACACCATATGGTTCACTATTAGTATGGGAACTTCCTTTCAGCCTCCTATTTACATGTTCTTAGTTGATATTAGATTAATTAGATAAATTCTAAACTGTGAAGTCAACCAAGTTGCATTAAGCATAAGAGGATAGATTGCAGATGGATTGATTGCTGAAAGGAAGTAACCTTTACTCGTAAGCTCAGAAAATAATAAAATAACAAAGTGGACTTTTGAAATAGAAGGACTGCATCCAAGTTTGTAGACGCTGAAATAATGCAGTTGTATCTAAGCTGCTAAGTACACTAGATATGAGTTGCAAAAGCATTGACTAAAATAAAAGATGTTAATAACATATGCAGCTACTAAGGTTATCAACATGCGCATCAACACATGCTAGAGGTGCCAAGAAAGCGGCAGTATTCAGGATTTAAGGAGAAATAAAGAGGAGTAAGGAAGCAGAGTTACTATAGAGACTGCAGGCAGTTGAAATGTGAGCTGCAAATGAAGAAATCTTGCGAGCTGCCTTGACCGAATAAGACTGAGAAATTGACCAAATATATTTAATGATACTCATGAAGGTGAAGGACTCTGAGCTGCACAAATTCTAAGTAAAGAATTGAGCTAATCTAGGAGAGCTACAAAAATAAAAAGGAGTACAGAATACTGTCAATAGTGACAAAATTTGAATAAGGAAATAGCTTCACAAAAAGCTGCAAACTGCGGAAAAGGACTAAAGAAATAGTTGCAAAGAAAGGTGCAAAAAGATGTAGCTGCACAAGAAGCTACAGAAATATTCAGAAAAGTCACCAAGAAGTATTGCAAAAAATTGCTTGACTAATAAGTTGACTGTATCTCTAAAAAATATGAAACAAGTGACAGTTGCTCAAAGCTCAGAAGAGGTTAAGTATGACTAAGTGAATGGCCTAAAAGAGTGAAAAGGACATTAGGTATATACCGATGAAAGAGTGTAAGTGTACTGATGATAACTACTACCTTAAGTTGCCTTGATACATAAAATATAAAATGAAGGAAAACTGTAGAACTGAAGAAGACCCACTTATGTGGCCAATCATCACAACTGTAGAAAGTCTGAAATGAATATGAAATATGGAGACCTGCAGAAGTTGGGAAAAACAAAATGCAGTAGGCTGCATGTAAACCCCTACCCCTTAATATAAAAAATAAAAAAAAATTTGGTCCGGTTGAAATGAACCGGCTAGCCGGCCGGTCCAGATGAACCGGCCTGACCTGGTTCGAATGAGGCACCGCGAGCGAGAAGAGCAGAGGGCTCTTCCCCACTCGCGGCGCCCCTTTCTTTCGCCCCCGCGACGCCCGCCTCCTCCATTTCGACCGCAGTGGAGCGAACGTCGGTGCCTTCCACCGCGTTCGCCGTCCACCGCCCGCTGTACGCCGTCCATTCCCCTCCGCCACGACGAGAAGAGCTCGGCGAAGGTCATCTTCCCCTCTTCTCCCCTACATTCCCCTCTTCGCACGAACAGCTGCTGCTGTCCGCCGCTCTTCCTCCACGCCCGTCGTCCGTTGCCGGCCATTCGCCGCCCATTGGTCACCACCGCGACAAGGAGATCTCGGTGGAGGTCTGCTGCTGCGTGTCTGTGTATTCCCCAGCCTTCTCCTCTTCGAGAGAGCAGCCGTCAGCCGCGTCTACCATCCCACGCCCAAATCACCGGTGCGCTGCTACCTCCGCTAGGGCTCAAGTTGCTCGGAGGTTTTGTAAGCGGAGGAGCCATCGATTCCAACTGGATCCAGCCGCGAGAGGGGGCGATTTCGCCACCATTCGCTTGTAGATCCATCGCACGCCGGCGAGGGGTGAAGCTGTGATTCCACCCACCTTGCCACCCGAACTTTCATCCTCTCCCTTCCCGCGAGCTCGTAGGTGCGTAGACCCACTGCTATCTCCCCTTTTGTCTGACAATTTCGCACCATTTCACCGATGATGTCCGCTGGGTGGCACGACGACCGCCTGAGTTCCTCGCTCTCCCTTCACACGCACTTGTTGGTGTAGAATCTCCACGCCTCCCCCATGAGCAAGGACCAGTCGCCGGCCAGAGCGATGGTGTCCCTCCAGTTGTGAGTTCTCCGACGAGGTGTGCAGGTGAGGGATTCGGTGAAGGTTTCGGCGATGAAGGTAGCAATTCTCGATCCCTTTTCCCTTAATCACATTTAATGATAATTAAGCATGTTTAGTGTTAGTTAAGCATGATTACTGCTAATTAACTATATGTTGTAATTAAGTTAATTTAATCATATTTAATTAGTGCATGAAGGATTTGTTAGTAATTATTTAGTGATTAATTAAATAATATGGTTAATTAAAAGGGGTGGTTTGATGGGATTGGATCGAGCTGACCCAACTCGGGCTTGGGTCGAGCTCAAGTCGAATCACTTCAGATTGGACTCAATGAACTAAATCCAAACTCGAATCTGACTCAAATTGGCATTTGTTAAGATTGGACTGGATTGAACTGATCCAGCTTGGGCTTGGATCGAATCCAAGCCGACCCATTTCAAATTGGGGTCAAATAGGAGTTAATTCAATCAATTAGTAGGTCAACATGGTCAATCTAAGTTGACTACGGGTCAAAATTAGTGTTAAATTGAATAAGTTATTAGGTGGTAAACCCAGGTCAATGCTGACCAGTCAATGTTGACCGGTCAATGTGGTCAACGTTGACTGAGTCAATGTTGACCCAGAATTTGATTTGAATTTTATGAGTCCAAATTTGGACGGACTGGATTGGGCTTACAACTGGATTTGGGTTAGGTCATGATTAATTAAAATCTCCTCTATTGGTCAACATAGTCAATTTTAGTTGACTAGACCAGTTTTGACTGAATTTTGACTTGGACCGAATTGGGCTAATAAATTGTGTTTAATTGGATTAGGGAATAAATAAATTAAGGAAACCTAATTTAGATGATTAACTTAGTTAATTAAGATTAAATATATTTAATAATTTCTCATGAGTTTTTAATTGGGCCCTTGGGTGACTTGGGCCAGATCATGTGTTTGGGTTTAAAATGGGCATAGATTGATAAATTTATCTAAGCCTAATAAAATTAACCTAGAGTTGTAATTGAGTTTTAATTAGCATAATTAAAATTGGGTTAATTAATATTTGAATGATTAGATAGAATTAGTTTTAATTACACGTAATTTACTTTAATTGATTATATTGATGAGCAATTGGGCCTAGCATGTGGACATGGGCTCATTAATTAAACATGGGCCCTAAAAATGAACATTGCTCGTAAATTTAAATGTAGTCTTATTAAGCGGTATTTAACTACGATAATTGTATGATTTAGAGCATACGATAAATTTCTACTTTTATTAATTTTAGGGAAAAATGAATTAAATTTTATTTTAAATAATTGTGTTGATTAGAACAATTGTTGATACGTGATCCGAGTAGTTCGTCGGGGTACTTATTATCTTACGTGGGTTGGTTCTGAAGAGTAAATCGCTGAATCAGGTGCGTTGGTTCATCGAAGTTTGGATTTATTCAAGCTAGGGAATTCCTACTGACGTTTTCTTAGGAAATTCGTGGATGCCTTAAACATGATAAAATGTAATGCTTGTTAATATTATACATGTATGCATGTTAGTATAAATTATTTTTCTAATATGAATAATGCGTCATGTTCACCATGCTAAGTATTTTGATATGCTGTAAAATCTTATCCTACATGTTGTATTATTTTAGTTTCTATATACCACACAGTCACCATACAGGCATGAATATGAATAATGGCATATATGAATAAAAATCATACATAGGAGGTAGCATCAACAATAGCACCAGACGCACTAGATTTAGTTTTAGGTGACATGAGATTCTAGAACCTCCCAATAGACATCATCAGAATTTAAATGGAAAGGGGTGTCTCCCACATACCCCAGTTGACCACCGCGTATTATCGATGGTCACAATGGTGATGCTTCTCTTCGCACTACTCCCAAGGCTACACGTAGCTTAGACACTAGGAGCTGGTGGAAAGATGGATCATACAAACTCTAATATCATACTAGACCGGGAATATGGAGTAGGTCCCTACCCAAAAATTTATACCCGCATGAGTGTCGATTAGGCGACCCCGTGATAGTCTTAAGATGGCTAGCGAGGATGAACCCTACCATGGACTTGGCACCGATGGATTCGGGGTTGCCACAGCCCATTGTGCGGATGTGTATTTATATCGGTCGACGTTGATTGCTATTGGACTGGAAAGGTGATTCCCTACGCGACGCCTTGGACAGTGGATCCGTAGACCACGCGGCTATCATCTATGACGTTCTGCAGACAGTCGGATGAGTAATCCGGATCCTAGGGTTATTTTTATCGGTTAGCCATGGCCGATTAGTTTTTGTTGATGGTGAACCTGTCTTCGGACAGTGTGTAGTACTACACGAGTCGCCATTGCCCCTACAGAGTCTGGGGAGGATGTAAGGGCACGACAGTTTCGCTACGGGATGCATCGAGGGCGACTAGCGAGACAGTGGAGAGTGATCGAGGGTCACCCGTCCTCTCCGCCAACATCAGTGCAGCAGGCATAGGTAGAAACAGAGACAGAAAGGAAATGATGGGCTTACGGATGCCCTTGGCCAGGGTATTCACTAAGCATAGGTTGACAGCCCGAGTCTTGAGACTTAAAGTCGTATTACAACATAGGGGACATTTGCTGATGACGTTGACACTATTTATCACTTAGGTGACATCTAGTGATATGCATGTTTGTTGTCTACTCTGTTATACTGCTTTTATGATATGAATTACACATATCAACGGAAAAAATGATGATTAACAAACCAAAGGCATCTGTGTGTGCAGGTTGTTAGATGACTGATCGGGATATTTGATGAAGATGAGGTCTATCGATGGATTTAGTTTTATTTATTGATGTCATTACTATAGAATTGTAGTAGGTATATCGGGACTGTGTTAGTAGAGTTGCATAGATGATTTGATTATATATTTTGTTGTGTTGACAATGTGTTCGGATAATTTTTATTACCAAATGTCTTGTATGGGACTCATACGGCGGTTGCCACGTGTCGACCTACGGGTCGAGGTGTGACACTGCAAAGCAGGAGATGCACTTATGAAGTCAGTCCATATAACTGCAAACACTATAACAGAAAAAGAAAAATTGAGGAAAACGAATTGGCTGCTGCCAGGATTTAGCAAATAGTGGATGCGCAAAAGCTATAAACACTGCATATGAAGTTGCAAGTGCAAGGAGTTGGTACGAATAGTGTACTTAATGATTATCAAAATATTGGTTTCTAATCGAAGAATTTGGATAACAACCCAAATGATCAACATATATTTTAGGATTTGATTAGAACCCAAATATTGATTTTTTTTTTAACTAACCCTTGATGTTATCAACTTAACAACCCCTAACGAAGCACATGGTTCTAAGTTGAAATTTAACTCACTAAATAAAAGTATACTTAAGTTTATCATAGATCAAATTCCTAACAAAAGTTCATTAGCTAGAATAACAAAGATATCTAAAGATGTATCGTCGGGCAATGGGTCATCGGTAAATACGCCCAGGTCATCAGTGGTCAGGTCCGGATCATCAGCTATATGTCTGGATCATCAGTGTTTATGTTAGGATCATTTTATGCATCGATGCTATCTAATGCAAAGAAGCATGCTAAGTACACAGTGATGGCCTCTAGAAGTGTTGGACCGATCTACTGGCAAGTCCTCTAGTCCGTGCCAAGGTAGAAGCTGTTGGGATGGCTGATGCGAACGAGCGGCCACGGCCGATAGGAGCAGATGACGTTGATTGTTGGAAACCTCTCATTTGGCTTCGCTGTGGGCAATTTGCCTGGATGTGTCCTTTCTGGCCGCACTAGTAGCAAGAAACTCCTCGACGGGGTCCAGTGTGGACCTTGTTGCAAAGAGAACATGGAACCAAGTACGAAGCATGATATATCTGCGTAGGCACAAATGATGGTGACGGTGGGTGAATCTAACTCAGTAGGTTGTGTGGGATCATCCTTTGGTCGACTAGACCACTAGATGGAGTTTCCCTAGCTGTCGAGGCGATCGATGGTACCGCAGTGACCTGGCGGTTACTTTGCTCACCTCGACCCTTCTGTGACCTTAGTCGCTTCCTTTTATGATCATCATTCTGCTTGCGGCTTGCTAGAATAGATCTCTCGGCCATAAGGGCCTTATCCACGACTATCTAGAACTCGACTGTGTCTAATAATTTCACGCTCAATCGAATAGGGTCATCTAGTCCTTCGACAAATAGAAAGCGGCGATAGTCCTCTGATGGGATTATCTCTGGTACGAAGGATGCTAACCTGTTAAATTCCACTGCATATTCGGATACGGATCTACCTCTCTGTTCACTCTTTAAAAACACCTGTCTCTTTTGATTTTTCTGCATCGTGGTATCGTATCGCAGGTGAAACTTGTCCTGCAAGCTAGCCCAAGTCAGCCCGATAGTGTAACGGGCCTAAAGCTCCTCTCACCATAACTCAGCATCTCCTTCCAACAAGTGGAGTGCTATGCTAAGTTTGTCCTTATGCGCTAGCTCTAACTCTATAGTGACTCGGCGCACTTTGTTTATCCAAGCTCGGGCTTTCTGTGGGTCTGAAGATCCAGAGAAAGATGCACAATCCAACTGTTTAGCATCATGCAGCCACAAGATCTACTAATGCGAGTGCCTTCAGAGGAGTCTAGCATTATGGTGATACCTCCCTTCCGTGCGGTCGGATAAACTGGTTGGGCACAGGTCACCGGTCGGATTGCTGAGGAGATAACTATATCTTCCAAGCCCTTCACTGGTGTTGTCTCAGATGTGTTATTGAATATAGCAAGTGTATCAGCTGAAGTAGTAGCTATAAGAATGACTAGCGGCACCGGTGATACAAGGTGGGCTTCAGGTGCAACAACAATCTTCGACTCTCTTGTCTGATGCAGCGTGGTTGGATTAAGAATACTAACCATTGCCATTGCTATCATGTTCAAATGTTCTTGTGATATCATAAACAAGTCTTGGGCAACTAACCGTACCACTTACAAACCTTCTTAACATCCTATCTATATCGGGACTGACTTTTCTTAACTTCTATGACTTTTAGCGTAATTTCTAATATCTCTTAAATCCTTAGGCTTTTAAACCTACGCTCTATTACCACTTTAATTGTCATGCCCCGACCCGCAGGTTGGGCACGTGACAACTGCCGTAGGGGTTTGGAAACCCATACAAGGCATATGATATACTCAACATTACATCCGAAGTCATTAAAATATAACAAAGGTCCTAATACAGTTTACATTTACAGTCCTTTAGTACAGTCCCAATATAGACATAATACAATACTACGTGTGATAATCAATAACTCTAAATACGAATGATGAACTTCTCCGACGTCCTACTTGTCGTCAATGATCTCGACTCTTATCCCAAGACCTGCACACACATTGAATACGGTGTGCTCAGTCTTGCGGCCTAGTGCGAAATTACGGCTCGAAATCATAGTAAGGAAATCAATACTAGGGGAAGATTCTAGAATGCCTTTGTTTAATTAATTATCACATTATAGGTTGGTAGAATAAATGATATTATCAATAGTTTATGTAAAGTATGAGAGTATACCTAATCGTATGTCACTAGGTGTTATCTATGTTGTCAAACATGTTTGTCTCACTAACAAATGTCATCTAGATTTACTTTATGCTTGTATCAAATATCTCGGGCCGCCAGCCTATGCTTAGAGGAATTCCCCTGTCGAGGACTTCCCATAAGCTCATCAGTGCGGTGTCATTCTATATCTCTACCTAGGCCCGCTGCACTGATGTTGGCGAAGAGGACGGGTGACTGCTTATCTCTCTCTACTGTTTCGCTAGTCGCACCATACACCCCGTCCCAGCGAAACATCGCGCCCCTACTTCCTCTCTGGTCTCCTTAAGGGCAACGACACTCTGTGTAATACTACACACTGCCCGCCGGCAAGGTCACCTCAACTTAATATATCATCAGTCACGGCTAACTGAAATTATAATAACCCTAGGATCCGGACTACTCATCCGATCGTCTACAGAATTTCTAGGATGATAGCCGTGTGGTCTATAGATCCACTGTCCAAGGCTTAAGGGAGTCACCGTCACAACTCAAAAGTAGTCGATGTTAACCGAGTTGACCGTCAATCCGCACAATGGGTTTGAGGTACCTCGACCATATTTTTGCTGAATCATTGGAAGGTTCATCCCTGCTAACCATATAAGGACTATCACGGTGACATCCAACCGACAACGTGCGGGTAATAGTATCCATGTATGGACCCACTCCGCTTTTTGATCTATCCTGACCCTAGAGTTAGTCTAGTCCATTTCCCAACCAGCTCCCAATATCTAAGCTACTTGTAGCCTCGGGAGTGGTGTCGGTGAGTAGACATCATTATTCAAACATTAACAGTTCGTCATTTCATCTAGGGTGCGTTGTTGACACCCTTTAATTATAATTTAGTGATGTCTCTAGGAGGTGCTAGTATCATGTGTTTCATATGTCTCTATACTAGAGTGTTATGAATTATTCTTGATACTATCTCCTATGTAATGATTTAAATTTTTAATATTTAGTTCCATAGTTCTCCACAGTAATATAACATTCAATGGTTATGAGAAAATAAATAACATGTAGGATAACTAATAAAGCATGCCAAGTAAAGCTAGGTATCATAGCATATGACATATCAATCATGGTTAATAGAGTATTTAATCTAGCATGTATATTGCATGGCATTTAGCAAGTATAAATTTTAATTAGTTTCAAGGAATCCAATTGAAGCTCAGAGGTATCAACCGTAAAGTACCTCACGTGCCAAAATAATATTCCTAAATAATAAGATTTATTTAGAACAAAATTTAATATCATTTCTACGAATTATTCGTATATAATTTATTTAATTGAGGACCTAAGTTATCTAATTAATTTGACTCTATCTAAATTGATTATCTAACTCAATCCATGAGATCACTCAATTCAATCTCCTACCCATGTCCAAACATAAAAGCCCAATTTAACTCAAAAGCCTAGCTCTTAAACCCTTAATCCTCATTCATCAACTCTACTTTATTAAATTAGTCCAAGTCAACATCAAATCAAAATCGATTATTCCAAATTTTAATTTAACATCAAAACATGATCATTAGTCATATGGAATTCACAATAACTTTCCTAGTGCACACCCTTATTCAATTCTCTACTTTGTCACATTACATGCACCATATAAAGAGAAGAAGATAGAGTATCTCATAGGAAAAGGAGAAGGAGGTGGGGGAGATAGCATGATCAATTTGCAACAAATCCATATTGATATTGAGGTGTAGAATTCTCATGAGATGAATCGCTGATTGGTGGACTCAATCGCCGTCTAATTCACAATGAGATGGAGGATGACAAATAGAGGTCGAGCACGATGAGTCTTCGTCGCATGGCACGTGCGCAGGGACCCGGAATCACCTCAGCAGGATCGGATCCCTGCACTCGTGGAGCTTGGTGTCGACTCAATTAGGGCGTCCAAAGCCCCCACCAACTCAGTTAATTTACGATGGATGTCAATTTCCAACTTTGCCCACCTTAGTTCTACTTATTCACGAATCCACCACTGTTCCCATTGTAACCCTAGTACTTCTTGTTATTTACATAATAATTTTTTTCCCTATTTATCCCTCTTTCTTGCAAGTATTTATAATGCCACTTTTTCACAATACCCCTTGCCCTTATGAAAAACTTCCTTACACCTAAAATTGGATTTTACAAGTGCTCTTGTGATGATGACAATTCTTATTTTTTTGTGTCCTATTGCCCCTGTTCTGCTCCACCATCATATTTGTCTCCCGATAATTTTGCGCTTCTCCAGCCTCCTCGAACTGAGGGTCGTCGTCCGTGGTGCTATTGAAGACCACATTCTTGCATCCTAAAATCTCCGTCAATGTGTCGTTCTCGGTGAAATGACGAAGAGCTGACGACGAAAGGGAGATCTCATTTTCGTTATTGCTCATCTCACTTAGTGTTGTTGCATGCAATAGAAGCCAAGACTATGTGAGTAATCGACGACAATGCATTAGCGTTCGAGCTAGAGGATTAAATAGTAAGAATAAATTATTAGAAGGTCGCTAATTAATAAAGTAGTTACTGAAGATCAAGTAACACTAGGAACTGAACACCCATATTTGAGCAAGGTTCCTTTTTTACGGTCGAAGATTTTAAAAAATAAAAATAAATGAAGGATATGGACATTGAGACATGAGTAGTTTCTATAGCAAAAAATTAGGTTTGTTGTTAGATTTAAAATTCTATTAGTGGCTTTTGATTTTATTTATTTATTTTTTGGAAAGAGGAGAGGGTGAGAAAAAAAGGAAATATCATCCATACTTTTATCTAAAATCAAAGGTCGTGGATGGTTGTAGATTATGGATTCCACTTGTAGTATGCTCAAGAGCTTCAAAAAACTAGTACGATAAGTTTTTGTATGAATTATTAATTATATTATAGTATTTTTATAATATATTTAATATTAAAAGAATAATTTCTACTAAAAGCAATTGATAATGAGGCGTAAAATATTCAAAAATAATATATAGAAAGTACAATGAACTTTATTCATGTTGGAAATAAAAGATTTTAGAATATCTTAATATTTAATGAATAATTATACTTATTTATACAAAAAATACTTTACTTAATCAACAATACTAAATTTCTAAAAAAGATAAGTTAATAAATAATTCTAATAATTTATACGTTAATATAACATTACATGTCTAACGACATCCTATTTATTTCAATATATACTCTTGTCAATCTCCCTAACATACTCGATATGTGCGTCGTGGTAAAAAAATATGGATACGTGTTTGTCTTGACAAATCTATAACAATGAGACACGCAAAAATAGGTATGGTCTCAGGGAATGGAGTCTCCAAATATTCGGTATCCATTGTTAAAATGTGTCGAACACTTAATGACTTCACTTGAGCATCAAATACTATAGCCACGACAACTGTCCACCTTGCAGCGTGAAAATTACCAATATAAACTCAATTCAGTAAGATAGAGATGTAGAATTAAATGATTTATTGAGATAGAAAGCCAAACAGTAAGTGTTTTTAGATAGAAATTCTGAACTTTTTTAACTTTTCCAATATTTTCTTAACTTTATTCGAATCCTTGACTCACATGATTTATTAGAAAATCTAATAATTATAGCTAATTAAGCAGTTAAGCTTATTAATTATGTTAAAAATATTAAATATATGCTTACAAGCACTTAATTCTTTTCCGAATAAGTTGAAAGTATTATTTTTCTTCAATTTTTACGTACTAAAGACCACATATTGCGTTGTCTAATACTGGTTACATTTGTCACCATGGAAAGGTTATCAATATATTGAAACTTAAAGAATTATTAGCTATGAGTTAATTAAGTTTCACAGAGAAGAAGCTGCTTCTACTTATTGATATTATTTTTTCTTACAGTCGGGATAGCGTGTCGAGCACTCGCCGTTGACGAGATGAAGTTTGAGTGTGCCATCTTTTCTTTGTTCGTGAGCCTCAACGGTTACCGGTGCCTTAACAGGATATACCAGAAGCCGCCCGTCCTCCCTATGGCTTGCCAACTGAAGCCTGGATTCACTAGAGAGAATACTAAGCCGTGGAGGGTAGTCATGCAATGCTCCAGTGCTCTTGTGATGATGACGATCCTTATTTTTTTGTGTCTTATTGCCCCTGTTCTACTCCACCGTCGTATTCGTCTGTCGATAATTTTGCGATTCTCCAGCCTCCTCGGACTGAGGGTCGTCGTCCGTGGTGCTAATGAAGACCCCATTCTCGCATCCAAAAATCTCCGTCAACGTGTCGTTCTCGGTAAAACGACGGAGAGCTGACGACGAAAGGGAGATCTCATTTTCGTTATTGCTCATCTCACTTAGCGTTGCAGGTAATAGAATCCAAGACTATGTGAGTAATCGACGACAATGCATTAGCGTTCGAGTTAGAGGATTAAATAGTAAGAGTAAATTATGAGAAGGTCGCTAATTAACAAAGTAGTTACTGAAGATCAAGTAACACTAGGAACTGAACACCCTTATTTGAGCAAGGTTCTTTTTTTAGGGTCGAGATTTTAAAAAATAAAAATAAATGAAGGATATGGATATTTAGACATGAGTAGTTTCTATAGCAATAAATTAGGTTTGTTGTTAGATTTAAAATTCTATTAGTTGCTTTTGATTTTATTTATTTAATTTTGGAAAGAGGAGAGAGTGAGAAAAAAAGGAAATGTCATCCATACTTTTATCTAAAATCAAAAGTTGTGGATGGTTGTAGATTATAGATTCCACTCGTAGTATGCTCATGAGCTTCGAAAAACTAGTACGATAAGTTTTTGTATTATTTATTAATCATATTATAGTATTTTTAAAATATATTTGATATTAAAATAATAATTTCTACTAAAGGCAATTGATAATGAGGTGTAAAATATTCAAAAATAATATATAGAAAATACAATAAACTTCATTCATGTTAGAAATAAAAGATTTAAGAATATCTTAATATTCAATGAATAATTATACTTATTTATACAAAAAATACTTTACTTAATAAACAATACAAAAGTTCTAAAAAATATAAGTTAATAAATAATTCTAATAATTTATCCGTTAATATAACATTATATGTCTAACCACATCCTATTTGTTTCGATATATACTCTTGTCAATCTCCCTGAAGTACTCCAATATTAACAAGACAAATAGAAACTAGTGAAGAGCAATAACTCGATATGTGCATCATGGTAAAAAGATATGCATACGTGTATATCTTAACAAATCTATAACAATGAGACACGGAAAAATAGGTATGGTCTCGGGGAATGGAGGCCCCAAATATTCGGTATCCATTGTTAAAATGTGTCAAATACTTAATGACTTCACTTGAGCATCAAATACTATAGCCATTGATGAGACGAAGTTTGAGTGTGCCATCTTTTCTTTGTTGATTGGACTCAACAGTTACCGGTGCCTTAACAGGATATACTAGAAGCCGCCCGTCCTCCCTATGGCTTGCCAACTGAAGCCTGGATTCACCAGATAGAATACTAAGCCGTGGAGGGTAGTCAGGCAATGCTCCAGTCCTCTTGTGATGATGACGATCCTTATTTTTTTATATCCTATTACCCCTGTTCTGCTCCACCGTCGTATTCGTCTCCTGATAATTTTGCACTTCTCCAGCCTCCTCCGACTGAGGGTCGTCGTCCGTGGTGCTATTGAAGACCCCATTCTCGCATCCTAAAATCTCCGTCAATGTGTCGTTCTCGGTGAAACGACGGAGAGCTGAGGACGAAAGGGAGATCTCATTTTCGTTATTGCTCTTCTCACTTAGCGTTGTTGCAGGCAATAGAATCAAGACTATGTGAGTAATCGACGACAATGCATTAGCGTTCGAGCTAGATGATTAAATAGTAAGAGTAAATTATGAGAAGGTCGCTAATTAATAAAGTAGTTACTTAAGATCAAGTAACACTAGGAACTGAACACCCTTATTTGAGCAAGGTTCTTTTTTTAGGGTCGAGATTTTAAAAAATAAAAATAAATAAAGGATATGGACATTTTGACATGAGTAGTTTCTATAGCAATAAATTAGGTTTGTTGTTAGATTTAAAATTCTATTAGTGGCTTTTAATTTTATTTATTTATTTTTGGAAAGAGGAGAGAGTGAGAAAAAAAGGAAATGTCATCCATACTTTTATCTAAAATCAAAGGTCGTGGATGGTTATAGATTATAGATTTCACTTATAGTATGCTCATGAGCTTCGAAAAACTAATACGATAAGTTTTTGTATGATTTATTAATCATATTATAGTATTTTTAAAATATATTTGATATTAAAAGAATAATTTCTACTAAAGGCAATTGATAATGAGGTGTAAAATATTCAAAAATAATATATAGAAAATACAATGAACTTCATTCATGTTGGAAATAAAAGATTTTAGAATATCTTAATATTCAATGAATAATTATACTTATTTATAGAAAAAACACTTTACTTAATCAACAATACCAAAGTTCTAAAAAAGATAAGTTAAAAAATAATTCTAATAATTTATACGTTAATATAACATTACATGTCTAATGACGTCCTATTTATTTCGATATATACTCTTGTCAATCTCCCTAACGTACTCCAATATTAACAAGACAAATAGAAACTAGTGAAGAGCAATAACTCGATATGTGCATCGTGGTAAAAAAATATGGATACGTGTATGTCTTGACAAATCTATCACAAAGAGACACGCTAAAATAGGTATGGTCTCGGGGAATGGAGTCCCCAAATTTTCGGTATCCATTGTTAAAATGTGTCAAATACTTAATGACTTCACTTGAGCATCAAATACTATAGCCACGACAACTGTCCACATTGCAGCGTGACAAATACCAACATAAACTCAATTCAGTAAGATAAAAATGTAGAATGAAACGATTTATTAAGATGGAAAGCCAAACGGTAAGCGTTTTTAGATAGAAATTCTGAACTTTTTTAACTTTTCAAATATTTTCTTAACTTTATTCGAATTCTGGACTCACATGATTTATTAGAAAATCTAATAATTATAGCTAATTAAGTAGTCAGGCTTATTAATTATGTTAAAAATATTAAATATATGCTTAGAAGCACTTAATTCTTTTCCGAATAAGTTGAAAGTAGTGTTTTTCTTCAATTTTTACGTACTAAAGACCACATATTGCGTTGTCTAATACTGGTTACATTTGTCACCATGGAATGGTTATCGATATATTGAAACTTAAAGAATTAATAGCTATGAGTTAATTAAGTTTCACAGAGAAGAAGCTGCTTCTACTTATTGATATTAATTTTTCTTGCAGTCGGGAGTGCGTGTCGAGCACTAGCCATTGATGAGACGAAGTTTGAGTGTGCCATCTTTTCTTTGTTGATTGGACTCAACAGTTACCGGTGCCTTAACAGGATATACTAGAAGCCGCCCGTCCTCCCTATGGCTTGCCAACTGAAGCCTGGATTCACCAGATAGAATACTAAGCCGTGGAGGGTAGTCAGGCAATGCTCCAGTCCTCTTGTGATGATGACGATCCTTATTTTTTTATATCCTATTACCCCTGTTCTGCTCCACCGTCGTATTCGTCTCCTGATAATTTTGCACTTCTCCAGCCTCCTCCGACTGAGGGTCGTCGTCCGTGGTGCTATTGAAGACCCCATTCTCGCATCCTAAAATCTCCGTCAATGTGTCGTTCTCGGTGAAACGACGGAGAGCTGAGGACGAAAGGGAGATCTCATTTTCGTTATTGCTCTTCTCACTTAGCGTTGTTGCAGGCAATAGAATCAAGACTATGTGAGTAATCGACGACAATGCATTAGCGTTCGAGCTAGATGATTAAATAGTAAGAGTAAATTATGAGAAGGTCGCTAATTAATAAAGTAGTTACTTAAGATCAAGTAACACTAGGAACTGAACACCCTTATTTGAGCAAGGTTCTTTTTTTAGGGTCGAGATTTTAAAAAATAAAAATAAATAAAGGATATGGACATTTTGACATGAGTAGTTTCTATAGCAATAAATTAGGTTTGTTGTTAGATTTAAAATTCTATTAGTGGCTTTTAATTTTATTTATTTATTTTTGGAAAGAGGAGAGAGTGAGAAAAAAAGGAAATGTCATCCATACTTTTATCTAAAATCAAAGGTCGTGGATGGTTATAGATTATAGATTTCACTTATAGTATGCTCATGAGCTTCGAAAAACTAGTACGATAAGTTTTTGTATGATTTATTAATCATATTATAGTATTTTTAAAATATATTTGATATTAAAAGAATAATTTCTACTAAAGGCAATTGATAATGAGGTGTAAAATATTCAAAAATAATATATAGAAAATACAATGAACTTCATTCATGTTGGAAATAAAAGATTTTAGAATATCTTAATATTCAATGAATAATTATACTTATTTATAGAAAAAACACTTTACTTAATCAACAATACCAAAGTTCTAAAAAAGATAAGTTAAAAAATAATTCTAATAATTTATACGTTAATATAACATTACATGTCTAATGACGTCCTATTTATTTCGATATATACTCTTGTCAATCTCCCTAACGTACTCCAATATTAACAAGACAAATAGAAACTAGTGAAGAGCAATAACTCGATATGTGCATCGTGGTAAAAAAATATGGATACGTGTATGTCTTGACAAATCTATCACAAAGAGACACGCTAAAATAGGTATGGTCTCGGGGAATGGAGTCCCCAAATTTTCGGTATCCATTGTTAAAATGTGTCAAATACTTAATGACTTCACTTGAGCATCAAATACTATAGCCACGACAACTGTCCACATTGCAGCGTGACAAATACCAACATTAACTCAATTCAGTAAGATAAAAATGTAGAATGAAACGATTTATTAAGATGGAAAGCCAAACGGTAAGCGTTTTTAGATAGAAATTCTGAACTTTTTTAACTTTTCAAATATTTTCTTAACTTTATTCGAATTCTGGACTCACATGATTTATTAGAAAATCTAATAATTATAGCTAATTAAGGAGTCAGGCTTATTAATTATGTTAAAAATATTAAATATATGCTTAGAAGCACTTAATTCTTTTCCGAATAAGTTGAAAGTAGTGTTTTTCTTCAATTTTTACGTACTAAAGACCACATATTGCGTTGTCTAATACAGGTTACATTTGTCACCATGGAATGGTCATCGATATATTGAAACTTAAAGAATTAATAGCTATGAGTTAATTAAGTTTCACAGAGAAGAAGCTGCTTCTACTTATTGATATTAATTTTTCTTGCAGTCGGGAGTGCGTGTCGAGCACTCGCCGTTGATGAGACGAAGTTTGAGTGTGCCATCTTTTCTTTGTTGATGGGCCTCAACGGTTACCGGTGCCTTAACAGGATATACTAGAAGCCGCCCGTCCTCCCTATGGCTTGCCAACTGAAGCCTTGATTCACCAGATAGAATACTAAGCCATGGAGGGTAGTCATGCAATGCTCCAGTCCTCTTGTGATGATGACGATCCTTATTTTTTTATATCCTATTACCCCTGTTCCGCTCCACCGTCGTATTCGTCTCCCGATAATTTTGCACTTCTCCAGCCTCCTCCGACTGAGGGTCGTCGTCCGTGGTGCTATTGAAGACCCCATTCTCGCATCCTAAAATCTCCGTCAATGTGTCGTTCTCGGTGAAACGACGGAGAGCAGAGGACGAAAGGGAGATCTAATTTTCGTTATTGCTCATCTCACTTAGCGTTGTTGCAGGCAATAGATTCCAAGACTATGTGAGTAATCGACGACAATGCATTAGCGTTCGAGCTAGATGATTAAATAGTAAGAGTAAATTATGAGAAGGTCGCTAATTAATAAAGTAGTTACTGAAGATCAAGTAACACTAGGAACTGAACACCCTTATTTGAGCAAGGTTCTTTTTTTAGGGTCGAGATTTTAAAAAATAAAAATAAATGAAGGATATGGACATTTAGACATGAGTAGTTTCTATAGCAATAAATTAGGTTTGTTGTTAGATTTAAAATTCTATTAGTGGCTTTTAATTTTATTTATTTATTTTTGGAAAGAGGAGAGAGTGAGAAAAAAAGGAAATGTCATCCATACTTTTATCTAAAATCAAAGGTCGTGGATGGTTATAGATTATAGATTTCACTTGTAGTATGCTCATGAGCTTCGAAAAACTAATACGATAAGTTTTTGTATGATTTATTAATCATATTATAGTATTTTTAAAATATATTTGATATTAAAAGAATAATTTCTACTAAAGGCAATTGATAATGAGGTGTAAAATATTCAAAAATAATATATAGAAAATACAACGAACTTCATTCATGTTGGAAATAAAATATTTTAGAATAACTTAATATTCAATGAATAATTATACTTATTTATACAAAAAACACTTTACTTAATCAACAATACTAAAGTTCTAAAAAAGATATGTTAAAAAATAATTCTAATAATTTATACGTTAATATAACATTACATGTCTAATGACATCCTATTTATTTATATATATACTCTAGTCAATCTCCCTGAAGTACTCCAATATTAACAAGACAAATAGAAACTAGTGAAGAGCAATAACTCGATATGTGCATCATGGTAAAAAGATATGCATACGTGTATATCTTAACAAATCTATAACAATGAGACACGGAAAAATAGGTATGGTCTCGGGGAATGGAGGCCCCAAATATTCGGTATCCTTTGTTAAAATGTGTCAAATACTTAATTACTTCACTTGAGCATCAAATACTATAGCCACGACAACTGTCCACATTGCAGCGCGACAAATACCAACATAAACTCAATTCAGTAAGATAAAAATGTAGAATGAAACGATTTATTAAGATGGAAAGCCAAACGGTAAGCGTTTTTAGATAGAAATTCTGAACTTTTTTAACTTTTCAAATATTTTCTTAACTTTATTCGAATTCTGGACTCACTTGATTTATTAGAAAAACTAATAATTATAGCTAATTAAGTAGTCAGGCTTATTAATTATGTTAAAAATATTAAATATAAACTTAGAAGCACTTAATTCTTTTCCGAATAAGTTGAAAGTAGTGTTTTTCTTCAATTTTTACGTACTAAAGACCACATATTGCGTTGTCTAATACTGGTTACATTTGTCACCATGGAATGGTTATCGATATATTGAAACTTAAAGAATTAATAGCTATGAGTTAATTAAGTTTCACAGAGAAGAAGCTGCTTCTACTTATTGATATTAATTTTTCTTGCAGTCGGGAGTGCGTGTCGAGCACTCGCCGTTGATGAGACGAAGTTTGAGTGTGCCATCTTTTCTTTGTTGATGGGCCTCAACGGTTACCGGTGCCTTAACAGGATATACTAGAAGCCGCCCGTCCTCCCTATGGCTTGCCAACTGAAGCCTGGATTCACCAGATAGAATACTAAGCCATGGAGGGTAGTCATGCAATGCTCCAGTCCTCTTGTGATGATGACGATCCTTATTTTTTTATATCCTATTACCCCTGTTCTGCTCCACCGTCGTATTCGTCTCCCGATAATTTTGCACTTCTCCAGCCTCCTCCGACTGAGGGTCGTCGTCCGTGGTGCTATTGAAGACCCCATTCTCGCATCCTAAAATCTCCGTCAATGAGTCGTTCTCGGTGAAACGACGGAGAGCTGAGGACGAAAGGGAGATCTCATTTTCGTTATTGCTCATCTCACTTAGTGTTGTTGCAGGCAATAGAATCCAAGACTATGTGAGTAATCGACGACAATGCATTAGCGTTCGAGCTAGATGATTAAATAGTAAGAGTAAATTATGAGAAGGTCGCTAATTAATAAAGTAGTTACTGAAGATCAAGTAACACTAGGAACTGAACACCCTCATTTGAGCAAGGTTCTTTTTTTAGGGTCGAGATTTTAAAAAATAAAAATAAATGAAGGATATGGACATTTAGACATGAGTAGTTTCTATAGCAATAAATTAGGTTTGTTGTTAGATTTAAAATTCTATTAGTGGCTTTTAATTTTTTTTATTTATTTTTGTAAAGAGGAGAGAGTGAGAAAAAAAGGAAATGTCATCCATACTTTTATCTAAAATCAAAGGTCGTGGATGGTTATAGATTATAGATTTCACTTGTAGTATGCTCATGAGCTTCGAAAAACTAATACGATAAGTTTTTGTATGATTTATTAATCATATTATAGTATTTTTAAAATATATTTGATATTAAAAGAATAATTTCTACTAAAGGCAATTGATAATGAGGTGTAAAATATTCAAAAATAATATATAGAAAATACAATGAACTTCATTCATGTTGGAAATAAAAGATTTTAGAATATCTTAATATTCAATGAATAATTATACTTATTTATAGAAAAAACACTTTACTTAATCAACAATACTAAAGTTCTAAAAAAGATAAGTTAAAAAATAATTCTAATAATTTATACGTTAATATAACATTACATGTCTAATGACATCCTATTTATTTATATATATACTCTAGTCAATCTCCCTGAAGTACTCCAATATTAACAAGACAAATAGAAACTAGTGAAGAGCAATAACTCGATATGTGCATCATGGTAAAAAGATATGCATACGTGTATATCTTAACAAATCTATAACAATGAGACACGGAAAAATAGGTATGGTCTCGGGGAATGGAGGCCCCAAATATTCGGTATCCATTGTTAAAATGTGTCAAATACTTAATGACTTCACTTGAGCATCAAATACTATAGCCACGACAACTGTCCACATTGCAGCGTGACAAATACCAACATAAACTCAATTCAGTAAGATAAAAATGTAGAATGAAACGATTTATTAAGATGGAAAGCCAAACGGTAAGCGTTTTTAGATAGAAATTCTGAACTTTTTTAACTTTTCAAATATTTTCTTAACTTTATTCGAATTCTGGACTCACATGATTTATTAGAAAATCTAATAATTATAGCTAATTAAGTAGTCAGGCTTATTAATTATGTTAAAAATATTAAATATATGCTTAGAAGCACTTAATTCTTTTCCGAATAAGTTGAAAGTAGTATTTTTCTTCAATTTTTACGTACTAAAGACCACATATTGCGTTGTCTAATACTGGTTACATTTGTCACCATGGAATGGTTATCGATATATTGAAACTTAAAGAATTAATAGCTATGAGTTAATTAAGTTTCAGAGAGAAGAAGCTGCTTCTACTTATTGATATTAATTTTTCTTGCAGTCGGGAGTGCGTGTCGAGCACTAGCCGTTGATGAGACGAAGTTTGAGTGTGCCATCTTTTCTGTGTTGATGGGACTCAACAGTTACCGGTGCCTTAACAGGATATACTAGAAGCCGCCCGTCCTCCCTATGGCTTGCCAACTGAAGCCTGGATTCACCAGATAGAATACTAAGCCGTGGAGGGTAGTCAGGCAATGCTCCAGTCCTCTTGTGATGATGACGATCCTTATTTTTTTATATCCTATTACCCCTGTTCTGCTCCACCGTCGTATTCGTCTCCTGATAAGTTTGCACTTCTCCAGCCTCCTCCGACTGAGGGTCGTCGTCCGTGGTGCTATTGAAGACCCCATTCTCGCATCCTAAAATCTCCGTCAATGTGTCGTTCTCGGTGAAACGACGGAGAGCTGAGGATGAAAGGGAGATCTCATTTTCGTTATTGCTCTTCTCACTTAGCGTTGTTGCAGGCAATAGAATCAAGACTATGTGAGTAATCGACGACAATGCATTAGCGTTCGAGCTAGATGATTGAATAGTAAGAGTAAATTATGAGAAGGTCGCTAATTAATAAAGTAGTTACTTAAGATCAAGTAACACTAGGAACTGAACACCCTTATTTGAGCAAGGTTCTTTTTTTAGGGTCGAGATTTTAAAAAATAAAAATAAATAAAGGATATGGACATTTAGACATGAGTAGTTTCTATAGCAATAAATTAGGTTTGTTGTTAGATTTAAAATTCTATTAGTGGCTTTTAATTTTATTTATTTATTTTTGGAAAGAGGAGAGAGTGAGAAAAAAAGGAAATGTCATCCATACTTTTATCTAAAATCAAAGGTCGTGGATGGTTATAGATTATAGATTTCACTTATAGTATGCTCATGAGCTTCGAAAAACTAATACGATAAGTTTTTGTATGATTTATTAATCATATTATAGTATTTTTAAAATATATTTGATATTAAAAGAATAATTTCTACTAAAGGCAATTGATAATGAGGTGTAAAATATTCAAAAATAATATATAGAAAATACAATGAACTTCATTCATGTTGGAAATAAAAGATTTTAGAATATCTTAATATTCAATGAATAATTATACTTATTTATAGAAAAAACACTTTACTTAATCAACAATACTAAAGTTCTAAAAAAGATAAGTTAAAAAATAATTCTAATAATTTATACGTTAATATAACATTACATGTCTAATGACATCCTATTTATTTCGATATATACTCTTGTCAATCTCCCTAACGTACTCCAATATTAACAAGACAAATAGAAACCAGTGAAGAGCAATAACTCGATATGTGCATCGTGGTAAAAAAATATGGATACGTGTATGTCTTGACAAATCTATCACAAAGAGACACGCTAAAATAGGTATGGTCTCGGGGAATGGAGTCCCCAAATTTTCGGTATCCATTGTTAAAATGTGTCAAATACTTAATGACTTCACTTGAGCATCAAATACTATAGCCACGACAACTGTCCACATTGCAGCGTGACAAATACCAACATAAACTCAATTCAGTAAGATAAAAATGTAGAATGAAACGATTTATTAAGATGGAAAGCCAAACGGTAAGTGTTTTTAGATAGAAATTCTGAACTTTTTTAACTTTTCAAATATTTTCTTAACTTTATTTGAATCCTTGACTCACATGATTTATTAGAAAATCTAATAATTATAGCTAATTAAGCAGTCAGGCTTATTAATTATGTTAAAAATATTAAATATATGCTTAGAAGCATTTAATTCTTTTCCGAATAAGTTGAAAGTAGTGTTTTTCTTCAATTTTTACGTACTAAAGACCACATATTGCGTTGTCTAATACTGGTTACATTTGTCACCGTGGAATGGTTATCGATATATTGAAACTTAAAGAATTAATAGCTATGAGTTAATTAAGTTTCATAGAGAAGAAGCTGCTTCTACTTATTGATATTAATTTTTCTTCCAGTCGGGAGTGCGTGTCGAGCATTGGCCGTTGATGAGACAAAGTTTGAGTGTGCCATCTTTTCTTTGTTTATAGGCCTCAACGGTTACCGGTGCCTTAACAGGATATACTAGAAGCCGCCCGTCCTCCCTATGGCTTGCCAGCTGAAGCCTGGATTCACCAGAGAGAATACTAAGCCGTGGAGGGTAGTCATGCAATGCTCCAGTCCTCTTGTGATGATGACGATCCTTATTTTATTGTATGCTATTGCCCCTGTTCTGCTCCACCGTCGTATTCGTCTCCCGATAATTTTGCGCTTCTCCAGCCTCCTCGGACTGAGTGTCGTCATCCGTGGTGCTATTGAAGACCCCATTCTTGCATCCTAAAATCTCCGTCAACGTGTCGTTCTCGGTGAAATGATGGAGAGCTGACGATGAAAGGGAGATCTCATTTTCGTTATTGCTCATGTCACTTAGCGTTGTTGCAGATAATAGAATCCAATACTATGTGAGTAATCGATGATAATGCATTAGCGTTCGAGCTAGATGATTAAATAGTAAGAGTAAATTATGAGAAGGTCGCTAATTAACAAAGTAGTTACTGAAGACAAGTAACACTAGGAACTGAACACACTTATTTCAGCAAGGATCCTTTTTTAGGGTGGAAGATTTTAAAAAATAAAAATAAATGAAGGATATGGACATTAGACATGAGTAGTTTCTATAGCAATAAATTATGTTTATTATTTGATTTAAAATTCTATTAGTGGCTTTTGATTTTATTTATTTATTTTTGAAAAGAGGAGAGAGTGAGAAAAAAAGGAAATGTCATCCATACTTTTATCTAAAATCAGAGGTCGTGGATGGTTATAGATTATAGATTCCACTTATAGTATACTCATGAGCTTCAAAAAATTAGTCCTTGCACTGCCCCCTCGCAAGCCTCTTGTGCTTGCATCTGATTATTTGTTGTCTAGAAATACCTCAATGGTAAGGAGGCCTTTCCTACACATCACTTCCACTTTAATCTTTAGTTGCTGCATCTTACATTACAATGACAATTCCTCCTGCATGCAGTATTATCATTCGACGGAGGAGTTTGGTGATTTATAAATTATGAATCCACTATGTCTATTATCAATGCTTACCATTTTAATCAACTGAAAAGAACTTACTATCAGAATATTGAATTTGTATTCTCCTTAGAAATAGACTCCATTCTTGCAACACCAAGGTACATTCTTGAAATAAAGTGCTTTTCATCTTCTTTATCCTCCCTGCATGCACAAGCTCGGTAAAAGTGATGTTGAGTCTCCTGCTCTAATTATTCTCATTTATTTATTTATTTATTATTTCCATGGACTCTGAGCCCATGATATCTGATGCCAACTCATACTACTCTAACTAGCTTAAAAATACTTGCTTCTTTCTTAAATTTTTAGCTTTATATTTTGTAGTAAAATAATAAATAATGCAACACTGAGATGAAAATAGCTTTAAGTTTCTTATTGCATCTCCTTTTTACTAAAACTGAACATTATCTAGTTTTAGCTCTGATACTCTAAAACTGAGCAACTTTTAGTTCAGCACTACCATACAGCTGCTAGTGGTTTTACTGTCTATATTTTGAAATTTGGGATCTAGAACTCTACCATTCAGAATGTAATGTTGGTGTGATCTGATGTTCTACTGCTGTTTTGTTGCATTAGCCATCACTCGCTCAAGCCATATGATTGAGGATGAAAAGAGAGGAGTATGCAGTGGAGCCGAATCAGGGAATACCAAGTGGTTGTGTAACTCCTCAATAGTAGCAGTGTGAATGACATGGATACATCGCGAAACTTTATAGGACTATGAGCTGAGTGTGCCCAAATATCTCATTGAAGTCCCAAAAGATCCAACCATAGAAGATAAATATATGGAAGCAAGTTAATGATCAAATGAGAATTAGAATTATTTTTAAAGGTAATTCTTAGCCAACAAATTAGTATGTCTACGCATTTTAGATTGGCAAACGACTTTAACATGTATACATCATATATATATACACAATCTTCAAAACATGTAACATTTATCGATGAATATTATTTCAAACAACATTACACAACGAAATGGATAATGACTTTACCTCTAATTGTCAATTGTTTAAGTGTGGAGTTTGGCAAGAGATATTCAAGTATTTGCCCAGAGATGAGCAATGCATCATGTCTTCTTGCAGGTAATTAATTGTCCATTTAAACACCAATAGATATAATTAATTAATTTTCGTAGGCAGATGATCCAGATGAAGTAACCTTGAAAGAGACAAGCCAGATTAACAATTTTCATAGGCAGATAATGCAGCCTGACTCCTCTTTCAAAAAGAGGGACAAGTGAAACTCGTAGTCCTTCCTAGTTTATCTAGATAATACTAAGTATTATCTAAAACATGATTTTTTTAAGAATCTCTTCATGTGGGACTAAATCTCCACGTCCCATTAAAAAAATCCAAAAATAAATCAGGAAATTCCCCCATAATGTTTTGAATATTTCCAACCATATTTATGTGAAATGGCTGGGTAGAGCATAGCAAAACAAAATGTGGAATTGAGTGCTTTCATTAATATTTGATTAAATAAATAAGGTAGAGCAAAGTAATATGAGGGTGAAGGATGAAGCTGGTGTAGAGAAGGAGACCTTGCTTTGCATGCATTATGACCCGTTGAGCTAAACCAATGGTTAATACAAGAATATGCACCACTATATGTTGAAATGTACATATTCTACTTCATCTTCCAACATATATATATATACATGCAACATGAGCCTAACGGTCTGTATTGATACCAAGCGCTAAGGCACGCCTTCCTTAAAATGATTAGAATAACTAAAGATGTGGGACATTCCATGAGGTGTGGCTTACAAATCCATTATATAGTAACTCCTTTCTACGCTCACCAAATAACTCATATAAGGATCGATGATAATACATTATCTATCTTATCATATCTATCATTCCAACAAAAGGGAAAAATGTTGGATAATATAATAAGCTGGTAACCTCCCAACATAATCTTGTTAACAAAGAAAATTTACTCCCTATACATCTCAGGCTAACAAATAAGACTTCACTAACTTATTTCACCACAAGTGTTGCCACTCAAAATAAGGAACTTTGAAATGTAATACCGAGTAACTAATAGATAACAAATCATCCCATTGTTAATAATCTTGGTGAAGAAGAGTTTACAACTTTAGTAATGATTGAGTTTCTAGCCGACCAAGAGGTCTGCCACTTCCCTCAATGTGGGGTTTTGCTCGATATTCTCAAGCACCATGAAGGTAAATAATTTTTCATCCTCCTGATAAGTTGCATACCATAACACAAATCCATCAAGATGAATTTAGCTTTATAAATTAGCTGCAATTGCTTCTTTTTTGCTCTTGAACTTCTCAAGACTTGTAATTCCAAGTGTTATTTTCAGATCTTCAATTGAAAACGTGATCTTTAGGATATCTTAGCTTACCTACCCAAGTTATCTGGAAAACCACATGTTACATTCTCATCAAGTTTCCTCAAGTTGGTCAGATTTTTTTTTTTTGGGTGGAATGAAGGATTTTGTCATCTAAATTTGAACCGATTCATGCTCATCAAACAGACAATCTTTAAGATAAAATGAGCAAAAAAACAAAATAGATAATAATATCAGGACTATGTTAGTTGAACTTGTCAAAATGTTATGGTGTGTAGACCATTGTTGGATCTGGTTGTTATTGTGTTGAATTATGGAAATAATATATAGCACTAATAATTAAATACTTGTATGGGCCACCCGGACTTATACAAAGGTTGCCACGTACTTGGTAGGCAGATATGGAGATAAATTTGAAGATCTAAAAGTAGATGAAAATAAGATAAAATCTAAAATATAGGATAAATAGAACCATGGACAAATAGAATAAAAAACTAGTAGACCAAATCCAACTAAATTTTTTTTCTTTAACTTAATGAGCATTAAACTCACAATCTTCTCTATAGAGCTTAATTACTCTAATTAAATGAGAGTACACTTTATGTACCAAGTCCAACTAAAATTAAATTAAATTAAAATCAAAATAATTCTACTTGTACTTTTTCCTATAAGCTTTAGTTTGTCTAACAAGAACCATAAATATAATTGTAAAAAATATTAATTAAATTAAATACAAATAAAATAAGTATATTATTAAAAAATTAATAATATTTTTTTTTCTTATGGTTAGAGCAATTGAGTTCTATATGGAAGGTTGTTTGCTGAATACTCATCAAGTTCTAAAAAATAATATAAGTTTTTTTAAGAATCATAGAGATAAAAATTTTATAATATAAACTACAAAATATTTTAAGCATAAATCTACAACATCAATTCACTATAATCCCTATCATCAATTCGCCCGACATTATAAATATCACTTCCAAGAGTTTTTATCTTTACAATATAAGTTTATAAATATACAATCCTTGTGATTCTAAGTTTAGATAATATTATTTTGGTTTGGGTAGGACCGTTAGAAAATATTAAACTTTACTAATACCTTTTTAACAAATTTATTTTAATACAAGAACCAACTTAGTTTTTTATCTTATACTAGTTATCTATTTGTTTATCTATCTTATGCTTCAAGATAAAGCCATTATCATGTAAAATTAAAACACACTAATAAGTGATACTTTTCTTGATGCTTCTTGACTGGGCTTTTAGGCCCATGTTTTAGGTTTAAAGAGGTTATAGCTCATCATAATCGAGTTTGGAAACTAAATGAATGTGAACCAAGCTGTTATGATGTTGGATGGTGGGATGACGAATTGTTGCTCAGCAGCTTTAGCCTTACGATGGTGCACGCTCGTGTCAGGTTGCTTATCTGGCAGTGCTGCCCATTGTAGTCGGTCATGCCTAGCCCGACATTATAGTGGGTTGTGTCTAGCATAACCCGCTGATTTGAAAGTGTCGTGCTTGCAGCTTGGTGGCCTGGCACTGCAGGACACTACATACTATTTATATATATTATGTAAAAAAAGTTAAGTTGTTATGGAGTACTGGTAAGCGTCTACCTTTCGTTGTTAAAGTTAATTCTAATGTGAGCATTTTAAAACTTAATTCTGTGCATAGAGGTGTGCTGCATACCGTGTTGGGTTGGTCCGAGCTGGGTACGATGCCCCTAGTACGGTCTGTTACCATGCCTAATGCTTGACCCGTAAAGACTATTCAGACCATATGTTTTGACTAATGGATGAGATTTTAGTCCCACTTTGCCCACGACTGGATCAAAGATGCCCTCTATAAAGAGTGCTAGATTAAGTTCCCGTGTTGAGCTAGGTAATGCTGGTTTGTGAACCAGATGGTGGCATTAAGGTCAGGGGATAATATGAGGAGCTTGTTGTGCTTCGTAGTTGTTTTCCAAACATATTGTTTGGGATGACCTCAAACGGAATTAGTCTCCCCAGAAACTTAACCATATAGGCGTGTTGCTTGGGATGACATCAAACAGAATTGGTCTCCCCAGAAACTTCACCATATAGATGAAACTTATCTGTTAACAGAAAAATACTAAAAGGATAAGATGGGTGGATGAGTTAAATAAGAGATACGATGATGGAGTCTGATGAATTGTTCCATCTTGATTTTTTATGGAAACTTGAAGAAACCTCCTTCTAAATCAATAATATCTTCGTAGTTATTTTCCACGACTTGAAACATATTGTTTGGGATGACTTCAAATGGAATTAGTCTCCCCAAAAACTTCACCATATAGGCGTGTTGAAAAAATTCACATACAGACTGCATCATGATAATAATTTCTCCCTTTAAAGCCACCGGATAAGTGCTAACGGCTACCATATAACAATCCATAGTCCACCTACAATCGTGTATTCCATCCTGATTTTTAATGCAAACTTGAAGAAATCTTCTTTTAAATCAATAATATCTCTATAGTTTTTTCCACAACTTGAAACATGTTGTTTTGGCTGACTTCAGAAGGAATTGGTCTCCCCGAAAACTTAACCACACATTCATGTTGAAAAAATTCACACGTGGATTGCCTCAATTTGGAGAAAATTCACAAAAAGCATAGCTACTGAACGAATTAATTAATTGATGCATCATCAAACAAAGGACTCTAAACCCACTTTGTCAATAAATAAAAGTGGAGCTCCCTTCCATATTCGATATTAAATTTTTGGTTGGGATAAACTGCTATGCAATGATAGTAATGCATGAGATCAAAATTTAATAGGAGCTATAGATATTATTTTTTATCTTATATTACTTATAAAAAATATAAATTAGATGAAGTATCATTTTAATTATTTTATCATTTTTAAAAAAAATATAAATTGGACAGAACTGAGCTCACAATCGTTAACACATTTAATTAATCCGTTCTATTGTGTAGTCGTTAGAAAATTAGACTTTAAATTCAAAAGCTTGAGTTTAAATCCAATAGGACCTATGTGTATTATTTGATAAAATTGGCATAGAACTTATAACTATTAAATAACATATTTGATTAATTGGTCCAATAGTCTAGTGATTAGGACATTGGAATTTGAATCTACTAGCTTGAGTGAGTTCAAATATCAATAGGACCTATGAGTATTCTCTACTGAATAATATAATTTAATGGTATATTTAAAAATCTAAATTATATGGTAATGATCTTGGTGATTCTTTTAATTAATTGGTCCTATAATCTAGTGGTTAGGACATTGGATTTTGAATCCAATAGCTAGTTAGAGTTCAAATCTCAATAGGACCTTAATTGAAATGAAGTGATATGGTTTGAACAAAGAATTAGCAATGCATAGGGGTATGGAAGCAAAAAGAAATGAATGAGAGATGGAGATGGATCTACTTCTGTCAAATGTTCCTTATTAATAATAACCAATTCTAATACTTTACTTGTCCTTTGCTGACTATGGTTATCGATAATACATCATTATTGCTGACTATTTTGTTGATACTCATGTGTTTCCAAATGTTGATACTCATGGAACATGTTGGCTAATTCTCTTAGCTAGCTGCATTTGTTGATCTGGGTTTCCATGCTTGATCCAAGAAATAAGTTCCTGGAGCCACATAAAGTGTAATTAGTCATTTCGATCCTTGCCTCTAAAGAGTAGGCCATTATGACTTGGCCATAAGATCCAAGTGAGTCAGTCCTTGAACCGTCCCCTCATAAACCTCTTGTGCTTGCATCTGATCCTTTATAGTCTAGAAATACCACATTGGTAGGGAGGCCTTTCCTCCACAACACTTCTTCAATCTTTGGATGCTGCATCTTACATTGGAAGCATAATTCCTCTTATAGACAATATTATCTTTCCACGAAGGAGTTTGCTAATTTATGAATCATGAATCCACTACCTCTATCATCAAAGCTTACCATTTTAATTGGCTGAAAAGAACTCACTATTAGATTACTGAATCTGCATTCTCCTTAGAAATAGACGCCATGCCTGCAACATCAAGACGCTTTCTTGAAATAAAGTACTTCTCATCTTCTATATCCTCCCTGTGTGCACAAGCTTGGTATAAATGATATTCAATCTCACTACTCTAATTATCCTCAATTTTTTAACTATTTTTTTCATAGACTTTGAGCGTATGATATTTGATGTCATCTCATACTACTCTAACTAGTTGAAAAATACTTGCTTCTTATTTAAGTTTTTAGCTTTACATTTTTCATTAAAATAATAACTAATGCAAAATTACCTAAGAATTTTTCAGTTTATAATAATTAGGTTTCCCAAGACATTTAGAGTTGGAAGTAGGGAGGGATAGAGCTCAAATATCAAGAGCATAGAACAAAAGTAAACAAATAGACTTCATCAAACAAAAATAAATAGATCAAATATGTAGATGGTGGTGAGATATAATTTACATGCCTTATCCGATTAAGTACATATATTTAGGCAAAAATTCCAACTAGAATTCTTGGTCTCTGCAAAAATCACACTCTATCAATTGCCTCTCCATTCTCGAATGGTATCTGTTAAGGTATATATGAACGGAGATGGGCAACTCCTCATCGACAGTGATAAAATTTGTAAACATTCATATATACCGAAAAAGTCTTAAGTGAGGGAAGGGTATGCAACTTTGTGTGGTAAGGATTGTAGACTATTGCAATTATCAAATAGGGATCTTCTAGTTATACGAGGCTCCTTAATGACTCCTAATCCTCCCCTACGAGAATTTGATTCAAAATCTTTTGATGGATGTAAGCAAATAGTTATCACTTATATCAAGTTTCCTCAAGTTATTCTATCTTCTGCTGCAGCTGCTCATGCTTGGTGCGAGGTTTTATAGTGCAACAACCATCTAGTAGAGGTGTTTGCAAATTAGAGAGGCAATGTAGTGAGTCGGTCAATTTATTCAAATTTATATCCTATGAAATATCAAGATATCATATGCAAAATGAAGTCACTCTCTGGAAACTCTATTGATCTACAAGCCTTCAGAATCAATATGCAAATGCTTTGTGGTCTCATGAAAAATTCATCAGTCAATAAAGATTTCCAGTGGTAATCCACTTCACTTGGGAACAATCTCTTTGGCAATCGGTAGCTTCAAGCTCATGAAGGTCATTGGAGTTTTGTGAACTAGATCCACATTTCTTGAAAAATGCCTAGGAGTTGCTCACACTCTTCATTGTGGGTGGGTTGTTACTAAAATTTTGCTGCCTACTAATCCCGATCTTGAAGGTATGAATAGGCTGCTATCCCACATGTGCATGTCCCATTTGTAGCCCTCCTTATTCCATTAGTCATCGAGAACCAGTATAAATTTTATTGATGTCATCACCTCTTTCAGTTTCATTTGAAGGGTATCAATATTATTCAAGAGATCATTATATTTGCCTTAGGCAGCTTTCTTGATGATCTCTTTGTTAAGTTTCTCCATATTGTAGTATTCAGGCACACAAGTAGAGTCATGCTTGAACATCGGTGAGCAGCTACAGGTGGGGACAATTAGTTAGCAAGCGCAAAATGGGCTAAAAACATATGATAGCTTAGGTTAATGGAGTAGAATAGCTGCACGCTTGTTCGGTGGAGGGAATTATTCAGATAAATTCTAAACTATGGACAATATGCACGCTCATTTTGTTTGAGCAATCCAGTTTGCCATTGCCGGGGATCAAACCCGAGTCACCTGCATGACAGATAGGAATACTCACAACTATACAATAACGACAACAATGCAAAGCGGCCGACTTTCTCGACCGTGGGTTCCACACCATATGGTTCGATTTTAGTAAGGGAACTTCCTTTTACCTCCTATTTGAACGCTCTTAGTTGATATTAGTTTTATTTGATAAATTCTAAACTATGGACAATATGCACGCTCATTTTGTTTCCAAAAAAAAATAATATAGATGGATCATATCTAAACACAACGATAATCCAAACAATCCAGAAAGGCTAGTTTTATCAATTAACTCATGCACGGAACATCGTATACGATTACCATTGAAGTGATCAATCGCAGCAGTATAATTTTAAAATACTTTGGGATGAAAACAATAATCACAGTTGCTAGAGATCGAACCCGGGTCACCTACATGACAGGCAAGTACACTCACAACTATACTACAACAATAACAATACACATTAAGTGTGAACAATGTAAAACTAGGATTAGAAATTTAGGATGACTGTGAAACTAGGATTGTACATTTAGGATGACAGAGCGGAATGTTCAAGAAAGTATTTGCATTTTCAAAATATTTAGAGATGAAAAGCAATAATCGACGTTGCCGGGGATCAAACCCAGGTCACCTGCATGATAGGTAGGAATACTCACCACTATACTAAAATGACAACGATGCAAAGTGGCCGACTTTTTCTGCCGTAGGGTCCACACCATATGGTTCGCTATTAGTAGGAGAACTTTCTTTCTGCCTCATATTTGCATGCTCTTAGTTGATATTAGTTTAACTAGATAAATTCTAAACTTTGGACAATATGCACGCTCATTTGGTTTGAGCAATCCGGCTTTCTCCGATACATCATTCAAAATTATCAAACCTACTTCATACACTCTTTGTGGTGCAAAAGAAATATTATAGATGGATCATGGATGATGTCGGGGAGGTTTCTCAAGATAATTTATTTTCTTTTATATCTAAACACAGCGTTAATCCAAACAATGTAGAAAGGCTAGTTTTATCAATCCACTCACGCACGGATCTTATCGCATATGATTACCATTGAAGTGAAATACACATTAAGCCTAAAAAAAGTGAAATTAGGATCAGCCATTGAAGATGACAGAGCAGAATGTTCAAAAAAGTATTTGCATTTTAAAAATACATTGAGATGAAAAGAAATAATCACCATTGCCAGGGATCAAACTCGGGTCACCTGCATGACAGGCAGGAAGACTCGCAACTATACTACAACGACAACGATGCAAAGTAGCCAACTTTCGCCATCGTGGGGTCCTCACCATATGGCTCGCAATTAGTAGGGTAACTTTCTTTCTGCCTCCTATTTACATGCTCTTAGTTGATATTAGTTTAATCACATAAATTATAAACTGTGGACAATATGCATGCTCATTTTGTTTGAGCAATCCAGCTTTCTCCGATACGTTATTCGAAATTATCAAACCTACTTCATACACTCTTTACGGTATAAAAAACCAATTATAGATGGATCATGCATGATGTCGGGGAGGTTTCTCAAGATAATTTATTTTCTATTATATCTAAACACAGCGTTAATCCAAACAATGCAAAAAGGCTAGTTTTATCAATCAACTCACACACGAAACATATTGCATACGATTACCATTGAAGTGAGATACACATTAAGCGTGAAAAAAGTGAAATTAGGATCACACATTGAAGATGACAGAGTGGAATGTTCAAAAAAGTATTTGCATTTTCAAAATACTTTGAGATAAAAAGCAATAATCGCCTTTGCAAGGGATCAAACTCGGGTCAATTGTGTGACAGGCAGGAATACTCAACACTATATTACCACAACAACAATGCAAAGTAGCTGACTTTTTCATCTGTGGGGTCCACACCATATGGCTCGTTATTAGTAGGGGAACTTCCTTTCTGCCTCCTATTTACATGCTCTTAGTTGATATTAGTTTAATCAGATAAATTCTAAATTGTGGACAATATGCACGCTCATTTTGTTTGAGCAATCCGGCTTTCTCTGATACATCATTCGAAATTATCAAACCTACTTCATACACTCTTTGCAGTAAAAAAAGAATATTATAAATGGATCATGCATGATGTCGGGGAGGTTTCTCAAGATAATTTATAAAAGGGTTAATCGAAACAATGCAGAAAGGCTAGTTTTATCAATCAACTAACGCACAAAACATATCGCATACGATTACCATTGAAGTGAAATACACATTAAGCGTAAAAAAAGTGAAATTAGGATCAAACCCGGGTCACCTACGTGACAGGCAGGAATACTCACCACTATACTACAACGACAACGATGTAAAGCCGCCGACTTTGTTCCACCGTGGGGTCCACACCATATAGCTCACTATTAGTAAGGGAACTTCCTTTTGCCTCCTATTTGCATGCTCTTAGTAGATACAAGTTTAGTAAGATAAATTCTAAACTGTGGACAATATGCACGCTCATTTTGTTTGAGCAATCCGGCTTTCTCCGATACATCATTCAAAATTATCAAACCTACTTCATACACTCTTTGCGGTATAAAAAAAAAATTATAGATGGATCATGCATGATGTCGGGGATGTTTATCAAGATAATTTATTTTCTATTATATCTAAACACAATGTTAATCCAAACAATGCAGAAAGACTAGTTTTATCAATCAACTCACGCATGGAACATATCGAATACGATTATCATTGAAGTGAAATAAACATTAAGCGTGAAAAGTTAAACTAGGATTAGATATTTAGGATGACAGAATGTTCAAGAAAGTATTTGCATTTTCAAAATATTTTGACATCAAAAGCAGTAATCGCAGTTGCTGAGGACGAACTCGTGTCACCTACATGACAGGTAGGAATACTCACCACTATACTTCAACGACAACGATGCAAAGCGGCCGACTTTCTCCTCTGTGGGGTCCACACCATATGGTTCGCTGTTAGTAAGGGAACTTCCTTTTGCCTCCTATTTGCATGCTCTTACTTGATACAAGTTTAATCAGATAAATTCTAAACTATGGACAATATGCACACTCATTTTGTTTGAGCAATCCGCCTTTCTCTGATACATCATTCGAAATTATGAAACCTACTTCATACACTTTTTGCGATACAAAAAAAATATTATTGTGCAGAATGTTCAAGAAAGTATTTGCATTTTCAAAATATTTATAGATGAACCGCAATAATTGCCATTGTCAGGGATCGAATCCGGGTCCCCTGCATGACAAGTAGGAATACTCACAACTATACTACAACAACAACAATGCAAAGTGGCCGACTTTTTCCACCATGGGTTCCACACCATATGGTTCGCTATTAGTAAGGGAACATCTTTTTGCCTCCTATTTGTATGCTCTTAGTTGATATTAGTTTAATCAGATAAATTCTTAACTATAGACAATATGCACACTCATTTTGTTTGAGCAATCCGGCTTTCTCCGATACATCATTCGAAATTATCGAACCTACTTCATAAACTATTTGCGGTACAAAAAAAAAATTATAGATCCATCATGCATGATGTCGGGGAGGTTTCTCAAGATAATTTATTTTCTATTATATCTAAACACAACATTAATCCAAACAATGCAGAAATGCTAGTTTTATCGATCAACTCACACACGAAACATATCGCATACGATTACCATTGAAGTGAAATAAAGAGGAGTAAGGAAGCAGAGTTACTATAGAGACTGCAGGCAGTTGAAATGTGAGCTGCAAATGAAGAAATATTGCGAGCTGCCTTGACCGAATAAGACTGAGAAATTGACCAAATATATTTAATGATACTCATGAAGATGAAGGACTCTGAGCTGCACAAATTCTAAGTAAAGAATTGAGCTAATCTAGGAGAGTTACAAAAATAAAAAGGAGTGCAGAATACTGTCGATAGTGGCAGAATTTGAATAATGAAATAGCTTCACAAAAAGCTGCAAACTGCGGAAAAGGACTAAAGAAATAGCTTCACCTATAATTTCATTCTGAGTTTCATGTAACTTCTACTTCTCCCAAAATACATGTTAGAATCGGGGGCATCCCAATCGGATTGAATGCGATGACAGTTTCTCAGTCCGAATCTGTAAAACGAAAATTTTGATCAAATCACACATCGCAGTATACTAGGCCTTCTAATTCCTTGAGGGGTTTATCTAAAAGATTCGCGATATAACTAGGAAGACGTTTCAAATACCATATATGAATAATGGCATATATGAATAAAAATCATACATAGGAGGTAGCATCAACAATAGCACCAGACACACTAGATTTAGTCTTAGGTGATATGAGATGCTAGAACCTCCCAAGAGACATCATCAGAATTTAAATGGAAAGGGGTGTCTCCTACATACCCTAGTTGACCACCGCGTATTATCGATGGTCACAACGGTGATGCTTCTCTTCGCACCACTCCCGAGGCTACACATTGCTTAGACACTGGGAGCTGGTGGAAAGATGGATCATACAAACTCTAAGGTCATACTAGACCGGAAATATGGAGTAGGTCCCTACCCAAAAATTTATACCCGCACGAGTGTTGATTAGGCGACCCCGCGATAGTCTTAAGATGGCTAGCGAGGATGAACACTACCATGGACTTGGCACCGATGGAGTCGAGATTGCGGATGTGCATTTATCTCGGTCGACGTTGACTGCTATTGGACTGGGAAGGTGATTCCCTACGCGACGCCTTGGACAGTGGATCCGTAGACCACGCGACTATCATCCACGACGTTCTGCAGACAGTCGGATGAGTAATCCGGATCCTAGGGTTATTTTTATCGGTTAGCCATGGCCGATTAGTTTTTGTTGATGGTGACCCTGTCTTCGGGCAGTGTGTATACACGAGTCCCGTTGCCCCTACGAAGTTCGGGGAGGATGTAAGGGCATAGTAGTTTCGCTAGGAGAGGCATCGAGGATGACTAGCGAGATAGTGGAGAGTGATCAAGGGTCACCCGTCCTCTCCGCCAACATCAGTGCAGTGGGCATAGGTAGAAACAAAGACAGAAAGACACTGATGGGCTTACGGATGCCCTTGGCCAGGGTATACACTAAGAATAGGTTGGCAGCCCGAGTCTTGAGACTTAAAGTCGTATTACAACATAGGGGACATTTGCTGATGACGTAGACACTGATTATCACTTAGGTGACATTTAGTGATATGCATGTTTGTATTTGTCTACTCTGTTATACTGCTTTTATGATATGAATTACACATATCAACAGAAAAAATGATGATTAACAAACCAAAGGCATCCTAGAGTACTCCTCCTAGTTTTTGATTTCATTATTTCGATTTCGAGCCATAATTTCGCATTAGGCCGCAAGGCTGAGCACACCACGTTCAATGTGTGTGTAGGTTGTTAGATGACTGACCGGGATATTTGATGAAGATGAGGTCTATCGATGGATTTAGTTTTATTTATTGATGTCGTTACTATAGAATTGTAGTAGGTATATCGGGACTGTGTTAGTAGAGTTGCATAGATGATTTGATTATATATTTTGTTGTGTTGACAATGTGTTCGGATAATTTTTATTACCAAATACCTTGTATGGGACTCATACGACGGTTTCCACGTGTCGACCTGCAGGTCGGGGCGTGACACTGCAAAGCAGGAGATGCACATATGAAATCAGTCCATATTACTGCAAAAACTATAACAGAAAAAGAAAAATTTAGGACAACGAATTGGCTGCTGCCAAGATTTAGCAAGTGAGCATCTAAACGAAAGAATATATAATAAGCAAGAAAAATGAAGAGGACTGCACTATGAGCATATAGAAATGTCCAGAAATATATGCAAGCAGAATAGGTGTAACAAACTACAAATAAAGTATAGAGTAGCAAATAGTGGATGTGCAAAAGCTATAAACACTGCATATGGAGTTGCAAGTGCAAGGAGCTGGTACGAATAGTGTACTTAATGATTATCAAAATATTGGTTTCCAATCGAAGAATTTGGATAACAACCCAAATGATCAACATATATTTTAGGATTTGATTAAAACCCAAATATTGATTTTTTTTTAACTAACCCTTGATGTTATCAACTTAACAACCCCTAACGAAGCACATGGTTCTAAGTTGAAATGTAACTCACTAAATAAAAGTATACTTAAGTTTATCATAGATCAAATTCCTAACAAAAGTTCACTAGCTAGAATAATAACGATATCTAAAGATGTATCGCCGGGCAATGGGTCATCGGTAAATACGCCCAGGTCCGGATCATCAGCTATATGTCTGGATCATCAATGTCTATGTTAGGATCATTTTATGCATCGATGCTATCTAATGCAAAGAAGCATGCTAAGTACACAGTGATGGCCTCTAGAAGTGTTGGCCCGATCTACTGGCAAGTCCTCTAGTCCGTGCCGAGGTAGAAGCTGTTGGGATGGCTGATGCGAACGAGTGGCCACGGCCGATAGGAGCAGATGACGTTGATTGTTGGAAACCTCTCATTTGGCTTCGCTGTGGGCAATTTGCCTGGATGTGTCCTTTCTGGCCACACTAGTAGCAAGAAACTCCTCGACAGGGTCCAGTGTGGACCTTGTTGCAAAGAGAACATGGAACCAAGTACGAAGCACGATATATCTGGGTAGGCACAAATGATGGTGATGGTGGGTGAATCTGACTCAGTAGGTTGTGTGAGATCATCCTTTGGTCGACTAGACCACTAGATGGAGTTTCCCTAGTTGTCAAGGTGATCGATGGTACCGCAGTGACCTGCCGGTTACTTTGCTCGCCTCGACCCTTCTGTGACCCTAGTCGCTTCCTTTTATGATCATCATTCTGCTTGCGGCTTGCTAGAATAGATCTCTCGGCCATAAGGGCCTTATCCACGACCATCTAGAACTCGATTGTGTCTAATAATTTCATACTCAATCGAATAGGGTCATCTAGTCCTTCGACAAATAGAAAGCGGCGATAGTCCTCTGATGGGATTATCTCTGGTACGAAGGATGCTAACCTGTTAAATTCCACTGCATATTCGGATACAGATCTTCCTCTCTGTTCACACTTTTAAAACACCTATCTCTTTTGATTTTTCTGCATCGAGGTATCGTATCGCAGGTGAAACTCGTCCTGGAAGCTAGCCCAAGTCAGCCCGGCAGTATAACGCGCCTCCAGCTCCTCCCACCATAACTCAGCATCTCCTTCCAACAAGTGGAGTGTTATGCTAAGTTTGTCCTTATGCGCTAGCTCTAACTCTGTAGTGACTCGGCGAACTTTGTTTATCCAAGCTCGGGCTTTCTGCGGGTCTGAAGATCCAGAGAAAGATGTACAATCCAACTGCTTAGCATCATGCAGCCACAAGATCTACTAACGCGAGTGCCTTCAGAGGAGTCTAGCGTTATGGTCATACCTCCCTTCCGTGCGGTCAGATAAACTGGTTGGGCATAGGTCACCGGTCGGACTGCTGAGGAGATAACTATATCTTCCAAGCCCTTGACTGGTGTTGTCTCAGATGTGTTATCGAATATAGCAAGTGTATCAGCCGAAGTAGTAGCTATCAGAATGACTAGCGGCACCGGTGATACAAGGTGGGCTTCAGGTGGTGGAGAAGGCACTACAATCTTCGACTTTCTTGTCTGATGCTGCGTTGTCGGATTAAGAATACTAACCATTGCCGCTGCTATCATGTTCAAATGTTCTTGTGCTAAAGGTGCTTGTCCTAGTGATACATCGCCAACTGCATGTACTAACGTATCTGCTGCGTCTGAGCTCCATGGTGTCCCTGACGATGAATGTCCTGGGACCAACCGAAATGATGCTTCCTCGGAATCCCCAACAACACTAGCAGTTGGTGCTGGAGCAAGTGGGACCGTCGAATCTCCAGGGGGATGGGAAGTAACGCTCGCAAGGTTCCAAGAATTCCCTTTCTTTCGAGGTCTTCCTAGCTTCCGTTTTAGCAGTACATCCGACATCTACACAAAATAAATTTTCGATGAGTAAAATCCTCTATTAACCCTACCCATACATGTATAACCCACGTATATATATTGATTGATTGTGAATTGATATGATAAACAAGTCTTGGGCAACTAATCGTACCACTTACAAACCTTCTTAACATCCTATCTATATCGGGACTGACTTTTCTTAACTCTTATGACTTTTAGCGTAATTTCTAATATCTCTTAAATCCTTAGGCTTTCAAACTTACGCTCTGATACCACTTTAATTGGCAGGTTGGGCACGTGGCAACCGCCGTAGGGGTTCGGAAACCCATACAAAGCATATGATATACTCAACATTACATCCGAAGTCATTAAAATATAACAAAGGTCCTAATACAGTTTGCATTTATAGTCCTTGAGTACACTCCCGATATAGACATAATACAATACTACGTCTGATAATCAATAACTCTAAATACGAATGATGAACTTCTCCGACGTCCTACTTGTCGTCGACGATCTCGACTCTTATCCCAAGACCTGCACACACATTGAATGCGGTGTGCTCAGCCTTGCAGCCTAGTGCGAAATTACGGCTCGAAATCATACTAGGGGAAGATTCTAGAACGCCTTTGTTTAATTAATTATCACATTATAGGTTGGTAGAATAAATGATATTATCAATAGTTTATGTAAAGTATGAGAGTATACCTAGTCGTATGTCACTAGGTGTTATCTATGTTGTCAAAATGTTTATCTCACTAACAAATGTCATCTAGATTTATTTTATCCTTGTATCAAATATCTCGGGCCGCCAGCCTATGCTTAGAGGAATTCCCCCATCGAGGACTTCCCATAAGCTCATCAGTGGGGTGTCATTCTATATCTCTACCTAGGCCCACTGCACTGATGTTGGCGGAGAGGACGGATGACTGCTTATCTCTCTCCACTGTTTCGCCAGTCACACCATACACCCCGTCCCACCGAAACATCGCACCCCTACTTCCTCCCCGGTCTCCTTAAGGGCAAGGACACTCCGTGTAATACTAAACACTGCCCGCCGGCAGGGTCACCTCAACTTAATATATCATCAGTCACGGCTAACCGAAATTATAATAACCCTAGGATCCGAACTACTCATCCGATCGTCTACAGAATTTCTAGGATGATAGCCGTGTGGTCTATAGATCCATTGTCCAAGGCTTAAGGGAGTCACCGTCACAACTCAAAAATATTTTTAATATTTAGTTCCATAGTTCTCCACATGACAGTAATATAACATTCAATGGGTATGAGAAAATAAATAACATGTAGGATAACTAATAAAGCATGCCAAGTAAAGCTAGGTATCATAGCATATGACATATCAATCATGGTTAATAGAGTATTTAAGCTAGCATGTATATTGCATGGCATTTAGCAAGTATAAATTTTAATTAGTTTCAAAGCATCCAATTGAAGCTCAGAGGTATCAACCGTAAAGTAGCTCACGCGCCAAAATAATATTCCTAAATAATAAGATTTATTTAGAACAAAATTTAATACCATTTCTACGAATTATTCAGATATAATTTATTTAGTTGAGGACCTAAGTTATCTAATTAATTTGGCTCTATCCAAATTGATTATCTAACCCAATCCATGATATCACTCAATTCAATCTCCTACCCATGTCCAAACATAAAAGCCCAATTTAACTCAAAAGCCTAGCTCTTAAACCCTTAATCCTCATTCATCAACTCTACTTTATTAAATTAGTCCAAGTCAACATCAAATCAAAATTGATTATTCCAAATTTTAATTTAACATCAAAACATGATCATTAGTCATATGGAATTCACAATAACTTTCCTAGTGCACACCCTTATTCAATTCTCTACTTTGTCACATTACATGCACCATATAAAGAGAAGAAGATAGAGTATCTCATAGGAAAAGGAGAAGGAGGTGGGGGAGATAGCATGATCAATTTGCAACAAATCCATATTGATATTGAGGTGTAGAATTCTCATGAGATGAATCGCCGACTGGTGGACTCAATTGCAGTCTTCTTCACAACGAGGTGGAGGATGACAAATAGAGGTCGAGCACGATGAGTCTTCGTCGGATGGCTCGCGCGCAGGGACTCGGAATCACCTCAGCAGGATCGGATCCCTGCACTCGTGGAGCTCGGTGTCGACTCAATTAGGGCGTCCAAAGCCCCCACCAACTCTGTTAATTTACGATGGATGCCATTTTCCCACTTTGCCCACCTTAGTTCTACTTATTCACGAATCCACCACTGTTCCCATCGTACCCCTAGTACTTCCTGTTATTTACATAATAATTTTTTCCCCTATTTATCCCTCTTTCTTGCAAGTATTTACAATGCCACTTTTTCACAATACCCCTTGCCCTTATGAAAATCTTCCTTACACCTAAAATTGGGTTTTACAAGTGCTCTGATGATGATGACGATTCTTATTTTTTTATGTCCTATTGCCCCTGTTCTGCTTCACCGTCGTATTCGTCTCTCAATAATTTTGTGCTTCACCAGCCTCCTCGAACAGAGGGTCGTCGTCCGTGGTGTTATTGAAGACCCCATTCTCGCATCCTAAAATCTCCGTCAATGTGTCGTTCTCGGTGAAACGACGAAGAGCTGACGACGAAAGGGAGATCTCATTTTTGTTATTGCTCATCTCACTTAGCGTTGTTGCATGCAATAGAATCCAAGACGATGTGAGTAATCGACGACAATGCATTAGTGTTCGAGCTAGATGATTAAATAGTAAGAGTAAATTATGAGAAAGACGCTAATTAACAAAGTAGTTACTGAAGATCAAGTAACACTAGGAACTGAACACCCTTATTTGAGCAAGGTTCTTTTTTTTGGGTCGAGATTTTAAAAAATAAAAATAAATGAAGGATATGGACATTTAGACATGAGTAGTTTCTATAGCAATAAATTAGATTTGTTGTTAGATTTAAAATTCTATTAGTGGCTTTTGATTTTATTTATTTATTTTTGGAAAGAGGAGAGAGTGAGAAAAAAAAGAAATGTCATCCATACTTTTATCTAAAATCAAAGGTCGTGGATGATTATAGATTATAGATTCCACTTGTAGTATGCTCATGAGCTTCGAAAAACTAGTACGATAAGTTTTTTGTATGAATTATTAATCATATTATAGTATTTTTAAAATATATGTGATATTAAAAGAATAATTTCTACTAAAGGCAATTGATAATGAGGTGTAAAATATTCAAAAATAATATATAGAAAATACAATGAACTTCATTCATGTTGGAAATAAAAGATTTTAGAATATCTTAATATTCAATGAATAATTATACTTATTTATACAAAAAATACTTTACTTAATCAACAATATGAAAGTTCTAAAAAAGATAACTTAATAAAAAATTCTAATAATCTATACTTATTGAACTTTATACTTTTGGATAATTTTGACATTACAAGCTTCAAAGTAGATTACGAATAGATTCATAGTTTACTTGATGTACCTAATTGACATATCTAGAACTAAAATCAAGTTAAAGGAGACATCCGCTGTATGTGAATTTTTGGATATATCTCTAAAAGATTTATTGAGAGTACTGCCTAATAAGGAAGTGAATTTCTTTAGAGAATGACAATCAGACACTCACCCTATTATTAATCAACCATAGAGAAAGATAGCCGCAAAACTTAATGAATTGAGGATACAATTATCAGAATTATTACTTAAAGAGATTATTTGATCGAGTATATCACTCTGAGAAGCAGTATTATTAGTTGTAAAATAGAAAGATGGTACATTAAGAGGGTGCATTATTTATGGATAATTAAATAAGATGACCATCAAGAGTAAATTCTTTACTAAGGAGTGAGAATCTCTTTGATTAATTACAAGGAGATAAAGTATCTTCAAATATTAATCTCAGGTCAGGATATTATCAATTAAGAATTTGGGAGTCAGATGTATCAAAAAATTACTTCTAGGATCAACTAATGATATTACGATGTTATTGAAATTCCTTGTAGATTGACGAATGTCAGAGCTGTAGTTAGAAATTCAATGAATGAGATATTTTATCCATTTTTGAATGAAATTGTTATTATAATTATGGGAGGATATTTTGGATATACTTTCCCAAAGGAAAGAAGCATATCAAAAAGGGCATTATGATAGATTCTAGTAAAGCGAAAGTAATTTTGAATTGTAAATGTCTGAGGAATGTTACTAAAATTTGGAGTTTCTTAGATCTAGCGAAATATTATAGAAAATTTATTGAAGGATTATTTTAGATAGTTGGATCACCCACAAAATTAATTAGAAATAAAGAAATGTTTTAATGGGATGAGGAATATAAAAGGAGTTTTCGTAAACTCTAGGATTACCTCATTTCTACCCGAGTTCCGATTTTATCAAAGCTCAAGGAAAATTTGATAACAGATAGTGAGGTTTAGACAATAATTGGGATGCCTATTGATGTAGTTATTAAGAGTAATTGCTTAGGTATCTTATCAATTAAGCAATCCTGAATTGAATCACCCTACTTGTAATTTGGAATCAGTAATAACAATATTTACTTTGCAAATATGATAATATTATTTGGAATTTGAAATATATTTTTTGATCCAAAAAGCATTATATTTGAGGTATAGGAAATAGGTAGAATTAATAAAGGTTTATGATATTGTGAATGTGGTTATAGATGCATCAAGTAGAAAATTAGCTATATTATCAATTATCTCAACCACCATACCATTTTAATTAGTGAAACTGAAATCCTTGAGAGTTTAGTTAGACCATGACATATTTAGTAAGGTAATAACCGTGTTTATTGTACGGTCTGCAGTATATGAAGAAATTTGGATTGGTAAGGCAAAAACGAGAAATAGAGGAAAAATATTTCAAATAATGTAAATAGAAGAAGATATTAAGTTAGGAGGAAGGATGATGATTACTAGTATACCGAGATAAACTCTTCGTTCATAATAATGTTGAACTCAGGAAAGCTATCTTAGAGGGAGCTTATTTCTCGGTATATGCAATATACTCGGGAATTACAAGAACGTATCACATAATAAAAGGGAATTATTAGTGGCTTTAAATGAAAAAGAACATTGTAGATTATGTAGTTAAGTGTCATATCTATCAGTAATTAAAGTTGAGCATTAAACATCCATAGGAAAGCTGCAATCTTTGCCTATTCCTGAAGGGAGATAAGAACATATCATAATGGATTATGTGATAGGAATATCTGCACATCAAGTAATTATAACACGTTTTGGGTTAGTGTAGATAGACTTACCAAGTTTGCTTATTTTTCGATAATTTATAATATTTATTCATTGGATAAATAAGTTAGAATTTATATTCAAGAGATTGGAAAACTTTTATTGAGTTACTATTATTATTAGTTTTGATAGAGATTTACAATTTACTTCCTACCTTTGGCTAAAGATGCATGGACCTTTGAGTATGATATTAAAATCTAGCACAAATGTCCATCCTTAGAGTACTGGTAAATTTGATAGGACAAAAGAAAATCCAAAGCTTAGGAGTATATTGAGAACATGGGTGATTGAAATCCAAGGTAGAAGAATCAACATTTACTATTGATTGAGGTTGGTTGTAATAACAGTTATCAAGCTAGCATTAGAATGTCATCATATGAGGCTTCATATGGGAGAAAATGCAGAAATATCATCATATTGAGATGAGGCTAAAGAAAGATGAATGAAGAAGAATAAATCGATTGAGACTATTATAGAGAAGATTAAGATCATTAAGGAGTGATTGAAAGTGGCACATGATGGATAGAAGAAGGGAGTTAGAGTTCCAAATTTAGGAGTATGATGTACCTGAAAGTAGATCCCTGAAAAAGAATCACATGATTTGGAAAACCCAGGAAAAATTAAGTTCAAGACATTTTGGACCTTGTAGAATCAGTAATAGATTGGTCTTGTGGTTCGACATTGAGAAAACATATGGTGAATCCGGAACGAGTATTGCAGACACCCCTGATAGAGATTGCGGATAACTTAAGTTTTAAGATACAACCTGTGCAGATCTTAGAGCGAAAGAAGATAATTTTAAGGAATAAAGATATATGGAAGATTAAGGTTTTATGGAGAAGAGCACAAGTGGAAGAAATTACTTGGGAATCGGAAACTATATATGAAAGGGAAGTATCTTCAACTACTCCATAGGATGACCTGAACTAAATTTTGAGGACAAAATTTCTTTAAGGGGGGGGTAGGATGTGAGATTTGTGATTTTGTAATAAGGGTAATTATATATTAGATGATGATTTTAAGGGGTTTTATGAAAGAAATAATAGGGAGGACTTATTTGTAAAATTACATGAATTTTTGAACTATGATATTTTGAGGTAAAACTTATACCATTGGATAGGATTTTTGATAAGGAATCCAACGGCGCAGACGGATCGTAATTTGGATATCGTTTGATTGGTCAAATCATTAAATCAAGGATTGATCCTAATGACGACTAAGATTTGATCTAAGATTTAAGATTTAATCAATTAATTTATTTATTTATAAAATCCTCATTTTCCTCCCATCACGCGCGAGTCTTCCTCCTCTTTCCCTCTCTCCTTCTCTATTCCGCGGCAGCTTCGTCTCCGCAAATTGTCGACGATGCTCCGGCCAAATCCAGTAGAGTTTTTCGGCAAGATTTGAGACACAACTTCAGATGAGCTAGGAGAACACATTAGAACTATCAATTTCAAGTTTTGGTTGAGATTTGGGGAGGAAAAGAGGAGAGAAGTGGCGGCGGCGAATGTTCGTTGCCGGAGATTGCTCCGATGATTGCCGGCTATTCCGACCATGGAACTTTGCAAACTTGGTACCTATGGCTTCTCCTCGATGAGAGCTATCCATTAGTACCAGAGTTGAGGGCTATTGGCCGCCGGTTGGCCGTCGGCGAGCTAAAAACTATAACTTAGGGATCTCGCCTAAATTGATATAATCAGTGTAATTTATCGCGTGTGAGCCATGAAAATTGGGGGAAATATGATTTTTAGAATCCTCATGAAGAGAGCTTTCGATTGGTACCAATATTGGTACTGATCGAAGAACTTCACCGGTGAGGGTTCCGACGAACTTTTCGGCGATTCTCCGGCGAACTTTCCGGTGAACTCGAGATAAAAATTAGGGTGAATCTAGATATCATTCTAATAGTGTTAGTGAGGATGGATTTACAAAATTATTATCGGATTGAGAATTTAAATTTGTTTAAATATTCACAGGAAACTCGATAAGCAAGCACGAGAATACGAACGATCGCGATAAGAATTAAAACGTGATTACGATGATAGGATCAAGTCAGTGTTTATTCTCTAGGCAGAATGGACGAGATAGTTCTCAATGTTTAGTCCAGGAGAACTACAACCTCTTTGATAATTTATATTTGATATCCTTTGGCTCTCCTGCTAGTTAATATAATCCTTATTATGATTATAAATGAGTTGCGAATAATTCTGGATATCCATGCTTGATGACATAACCTGTTCATTGCTCTTATTACTTGATTCATTGTAAGCATGATACTATACTTTTGTTGACTTCCAATCTAGCATATGCATCTGTTTAATTATTCATGATACTATTTCACTTATAAAATGCATATGGCTAGAATGACACATTACTAGATAGTGCTATAGGCACATTCACTGTAGTGATAGGATATTACATTATTAGCACTCTCATTGGCCACTTATTGAGAGGGCCGTGGGGAATAGTATTCGAGGTCAGGATGGGAGACTGGGATACTCCTGACTAATTTTACTTTGGACTAGCTATGGATACCAGGTAGCGAGGTCCAGTGGGCAACCCAGGGGGAAAGGGGGCTTTGTTTCTCTATTCTTGTACTTCTATTATGATCTGGGTATCATAGATACATGATTCCTCCCCCTGAGATGACAGTTGTCTGCAGCAACTGTATTTGATTACACCAGCCCTGGAGACAGTCTCGTGTGATTCTTGATTACTCTTTTTGATTAGCTATTGCACACAAATAGCCATATGATTCCATTCTTGAGACTTTATTATTTTATGTTCTCGATTTTACATTGTTTTCTATCCAACTCACTGGGTACGGCGTTACTCACCCCGTAGGGGAACTCATTTTTATTTTTCAGGATCACAACAGGAGAGAGACTGATAGATATTGCGGTGTATAGCTAGGCACCTGATTTCTGAAAGGTAGGACAGTTATACCTTTGTTTTGTATGTATAAGAAAGATTCACTAGCTAAGTGTTTTGTTTTGATTTTAAGAATATATGCCTTTAGAGTTATATTGATCTGTTATCCAGGTTCTTTCCTTCCATAAATAGAGGGGATATACATCAGGTATGCTTAGTGGTTTCCATATAGTTCCAAGGGCAAACGATGCTATATGTGGAGTTCATTGCGGTCTGCCACGTGCCCTAGGGGAAGGTATGGGGCGTGACAGAACCGGTTTGAACCGACTAAAACTGGACCGCCGCACGGGCGTCGCACGCGCCCCCGTGCGACTTGCCTCTTCGCCTCCATTCGAAACCCAGCCGCTCTGCCGCCGATCGCTACTGCTAAACCACCTCAGACGCGCTGGAACTCCTCGTACTCACACGCCTCACTTTCCTCCACCCTCCTGCGAGCTCCTCTCGCCGTCAGTAGGGCTCAGAACTTCCCTACAACTGTCGGCATGTACAACACCTCTGCCTTGCCGCTCAGATCTCGTCCCAGCCACCGCCGTGCCTCCAACGCTATGATCTATTAATTTATTTATTTTTTATTTATAAAGAAAACAGATTTTACAATTCCTTCCCCCTTAAAATTTTTGGTCCTTCAAAAATAACAATCTAACCCCCTTAAGTTTTCTAGACCCCTATGTCCTCTAAGACTCAATAGATAATAAAGAAATCATTCTATCAAACCAAACAAATTTTCAAACAAGTTCAAATAATTTATCAAGCAAAATACAATCAAACCAAATACTAAGCAAATAATTGTGGGTATTGGGACCTAATTTGGGCTTTCATTTCCCTTGTCTCTTCCTCTACATTACCATCCCTCCAGAGCACCCGAACTAAAGGTACGGTCTTGCCCTTTAATACATTATCAAGCCGATCAACTATAGCCACTGCACGAAGTCCACAACTCAGATCCTCTCTCAGAGCAACCGGAGGTATAGTCAGAACATGTGATCGGTCTGGCACATACTTCTTAAGCATAGATATATGGAACACGTCATGGATTCTATCTAAGTCTATCAGTAACTATTATTTATAAGCCACCGGTCCAACTCTCTCCAGAATCTCGAATGGTCCAATGTACCTCAGATGCAGTTTTCCCTTTAGGTGAAACCGAAAAAGTCCTTTCTAAGGAGACACCTTTAGGAACACTCTGTCCCCCACCGCAAATTCTAACGACCTCCGCCGATTGTCTGCATAGCTCTTTTATCTGTCCTGAGCTGTCTTCAATCTTGCCCGAATCAAGTTAACCTTCTTCACGGTCTGATCAACTAACTCCAAGCAAAATCCAGTACACAAGCCCTAAGCATATCCTCCAAAGTCTGTATGGTCCTCTCTAACTGCCCATCTATCTGAGGGTGAAAAGTTATACTAAACCTCAATTTAGTACCTAATTCCTCCTGTAGCTTTGACCAAAACCGAGAAGTAAACCAGGGACCCCGGTCCGATACTATCGAAACTGGCACACTATGTAGTCTTACTATCTCATCCACATAAGATCGAGCCATTTTCTCCACTGGATTATCCACAGGCACCGGTAAGAAATGGGCTGACTTGGTAAGCCGATCAACCACTACGTAGACCGCATCATGATGCCTCCGAGTACGAGGTAAACTAGTCACCAGGTCCATAGTAATATGTTCTCACTTCCACTCAGGAACAGGCAATGGATGTAGTAGACCTGTCGGTCGCTGATACTCTGCCTTCACTTGTTGACAAGTAAGGCACTTCGATACAAACTCTTCTGTGTCTCTTTTCATACCCGACCACCAATAAATCTGTCGAATGGTCCGGTACATCTTTGTACCTCCCGGATGCATAGCATAAGCTGAACTATGAGCTTCCTCCAAAATCTACTACTTAAGTGCATTATCAGCAGGTACGCATCGACGGATTTTTAAATTTTTTTTGTATTTCTTTTTCTTATATTATTATATATATTTATTTAAATAAAAAATTATATAAAATATATATTTATTTATTCTATTTCTTATTATTATTATTATACTTATCAGTTTAACTTTCTTCTTTATCTATTAATTTATTTTTATTTTTTTAATAAAAAAATTGGGTTTATAAGTTAGCACATGGAACTATACTTTTCCTAGCACACCATCTACCTTAGAATAACACAAATAAGTTGAACTCTGCACCGAAGTGAGATCCCGGCTACACCAAAGCATCTGAGGCTAAGTCAACCGAACGTGCATCTCTACCTTAGCTAGCACATGGCTCCTCACCATATGTTGGCACATAGCAGACTAAGAACTTAGCATCATCTCCTAGGTTATTATAACCCTACGATGTCTAAAGTCCTTAGTTATATGTCATTTAAAACCATTCTAGGTGTTATCATAACATGAACCTAAAGTGTCTCTAGTTTTGTCTCATGTCATCAAGTTCTGTGTCTTGTTAAGTGTCTCTACATCTCTAGTATCACATGAACATATTAACTATTACATAACATGAGCAAAACATCAATAACATGCATATGATAAAATCATATCTATATACTAGCATGACATACCTTCAAAATCATATCAAATCACATGTTAATTAAATATGCAACAAATTAGATATATAACTTTTCAGCATGTACAATAAATAACAACGACCCTTAGGACTCTACACTGTAGTAGGCTATAAATTTAAAATCATAAGCCCTCACCTGAGTCTTAAAGTAATATCAAGTAAGAATTCACAGCTTGGCTGTGATTCTTAAAAGCAAGCAAGCAATCAATCAAGCACAGTAACTCCTTCTTTCTCAATACAAATCACAGCTTGGTCGTGATTTGTCAAACAATAGCACAGTAATCAATTTTCCTAAAATAAAATAAATATATCCAACAAAACATAAATCATACAACTCAAACAAGGATTTTCTATCTACCCTTCTACTCACATCCTCACACCATTTTCTTCCTTTTATTTAATTCCTTATAAATCAACCAATCATTTAACACATTAAACAATCACAACCTAACACACTTAAACATAACAAGTCTATAAAATAATATTCAATTTAACAATTTAGTTATACCAAAAATTTTACTCAATATATACCACCTTAAATAATTCTAAAAATAATTTTAATAATTCCATGAAAAATCTAATTACATCAATTAAATTTATAAAATTCTAAATTATTTAATTTCATTAAATAGGAAAAAAATTTAAATAACCCAATTGTTACAATTTTGTAACATTATAAATTTATTAATTCTCTAAAAAATTTAATTAAATCATTTCAATTCCAATTAATGCAATTTAAATGTCATAATATCTACCAAAATATTTCTTCATGCATAAATCATACAGATAATTCATTTAACACAAAACTAATTTGAATTATCTAAATTAAATTAACCCACCAATCAAGCCCTAGCAATGTTAATGTAAACCCCCACCTTTAGGTGACTTAATTAATAATATAAAAATAAGTAAAAATAAAAGAATTTTTGGGTGAAATTAAGACCCACCTTGTTGTTGTTAAATTCATGCTTTCTCCCCCACCTCCTTTTCATTCCCCTATTTTCTCTCATTTTTCTATTAAACCCTCCCATTCTTCTTTGTTATTCTTCTCTGCTTGAAATTTTTGCATAGGATATAATAATTGGGAATGTAGAGGGATTCGAATTGAGGTCTGCACTAAGAAAATATAGTTAAGTTCCAATTTGCTAGATATCATATAATGATATTGTTTTATAGTACTTTGCTTTTGAATGTGGATTTGGTGGTGTTATTTTGGTGGGCTTATGATGAGTGTTTCATGGTGCTTTGATTGATGAGTTGATGATGTGGTTTGCTGAGTTTTTCATAGCGCTTTGATGACTTGAAATTTGGTTGTTGAGTTTTCATGATAATGATGAGTTGTTGATGCTTATGGTGAGCTTCTCATGGTTAGTTGATGAAGTTGATGATGGTATTGTTTTGCTGAATTTTCTTGATGGGTGATTAATTGGATAGATAAATCACTTGTTAATTTGATTATGGATTTAATGGTTGTGATGCTGATTTGACAAATCTTAACTGATCTTATTTGGTTGATGGTTTTGAATGTGAGATTTATATATGGTTTGATGGTTAATTGACGGATGGATGGTGTTTGATGAAGTGATTGAATTAATGGATTGTGGGTAATGTTGTTAATGGTTGTGTTTCTAATGGTTTTGATTGTGATGATTCCGATGGGGTTGTGTATGTGGTAATGTTGCTAGTGACTTTGATAATATTAGATTTATTGCTAGTGGTGATTGTGGGTTGTTATATAAAGGTGATGTCGCTGATGGTTTTTATGTGGTATTGTTGATTTTGATGATAGTGGTGATATTGGATTTAATGTTCTTGGTGGTGGTAGTGTTGCCGATGATTTAATGTTATTGGATCATTGACATAATTATAAACAGAATACAACCCATCTAGTACAGTCCCGATATAGACCTACTACAACTCTAAATACGAAAGCGATAACGTCCAAGTAAATTACGAAAATATACCTCCGGCGACGCGAACTTCGTAAACGACTACGACGCAGTCCTCGTCGACAAACTATTACGAACTCACGTAAGAACCTGCACACACGGGGAAAAACGGTGTGCTCAACCTTGCGGCCTAGTGCGAGATTACGGCTCGAAACCGAATAAGGAATTCAAAGGCTAGGAGGATCAATCTAGAATGCCTTGGGTTCATTAATAGTCATTTTCATGTAACACATGTGGATCATGTAATATAAACAAAATAACAGTGGAATAGGTACGTCATGTGGAACACTAGATGTCGCCTAAGCTGTGTCTAGTAACTATGTTATAAGTGTCACCGAAATGTCATCTACGGTGTATTATGACTAACAATCTCAAGACTCGGACTGCCGGCCTATGCTTAATGAATACCCCGGTCAAAGGGCATCACTAAGCCCATCAGTGCCTTTTTGTCTCTGTCTCTTCCTATGCCCGTTGCACTGATGTTGGCGGAGGTGACGGGTGACCCTTGATCACTCTCCTCTGTCTCGCTAGTCGCCTACAATGCCTCCCCTAGCGAAACTACCGTGCCCTTACATCCTCCCCGGACTCCGTAGGGGCAACGACGACTCGTGTAGTACTACAACACCATCCAAAGATGGGGTCACCATCAACAAGACCATCGACCACGGCTAGTTGATATAATACAACCCTAGGATCCGGACTACCCATCCGATCGTCTGCAGAACGTCAAGGATGGTAGCCGTGTGGTCTACGGATCCACTGTCCAAGGCTATGCGGAGGGATGTCACCGTCCCAATCCCCGAGCAGCGATGCCTGCCAAGAGGTGTGCAGACTAGCTGTCGCCGGAATGCTACTACCTCGGCGACATGTTTGCTAGGTTCTTGTTTTGGTTCGTCCCGGCTAGCCATCTCAGGACTATCACGGTGTCGCCTAGACGGCACACGTGCGGGTATGACTTTCTGGGTAGGGACTCACTCCGTATATCCGGTCTAATGTGACCTTGGAGTTTGTACAGTCCTTTCCCTACCAGCTCCCAGTATCTAAGCTATGCATAACCTCGGGAGGGGTACTCCCAGTATCTAAGCTATGCATAACCTCGGGAGTGGTGTGTGGCGGAGCATCACCATTCTGACCATCCGCGGTACGCGGTGGTCAAACGGGGTCTATAAGCAATACCCCTTCATGTCTGTTTTCTAGTGATGTCTCATAAGAGTTTCTAACATGTCATTATTCTTATCGATACTGCATGGTGGTAGAGCTAACATAGCATAGACGAATAACCAAGCATGCAGGACAAGATTCATAAACATGTTAAATAAGTGGCATGGTAGACATGGCATATCATGCAGGTAAATAAAGTAAATCATACTAACATGCATATATAATCAATCATAGCATGCGTCTCATTTTTTATTAAATTTAAGGCATCTGAGATATTTCCTAAGAATACCTCGACAGGAATTTCCTAGCTTGAATAAATCCTATTTCGATGAACCAACGCACCTGAATCGCAATCGGAGCTTCAGAACCAATCTAGATGAAGCTCGGATGTATCAATCGTAATGTAACTCGCGATCCAAAATAATATTCCTAAATAGTAAAGTTTATTTAGAACAGGTCTAACCATTCCTAAGAATTGTCCGGATAGAAATCTAATTAATTAAAATTTTAAATTACCTAATTAATTTAATTTAATCTCATTTAAATTATTTATCTAATCCAATTAATGCACTAACACTAGCCCAATCCAATTAATCAGATTTAGCTAAGGTCCAATCCATACTTCCTAGAGCTCAAGTAATAAGCCCATAGCCCATTTCTTAATAAAATGATTTCTCTCTCTTTAAGAAATAAATTGATCCCATTAATCTAAATTAATTAATCATCTTGATCCAATTAGTCAAATACTAACAAACACATTCATTAATAATAAAATAATAAAATTTAATTAACCTTATTTAGTTTTCAAAAATTAAGCTTAAATAAATTTTATTAAACATACACCTTATTAAAGCCTATTCCCTCTTGAAGACCCAATTCATTCAAAGCCCATCTGATGAAAGCCCAATTTAACCTTAATAGGTTCAGGTCAAAATTTGGTCAACATTGACCTAGTCAACTAAAATTGACTATATGTTGACCAGCTAAATGATTTAGGTTTATTAAGCCCAAATTCCTCTTAATCAGATCCAACCCAACATTTGGATCCAAATTGGCCTAGTCAACTCTTTTGACCATGTTGACCAGTTGACTAATTTAATTTGATCAAGCTTCAATCAATTGTTTAGCCCAATGTGCCCGGCCCAAATTGAGTCCATTGGTCCAAATTGGTCAGCATTGACCATGGACCCTTTAGGTTGATTATGTTGACTATGTTGACTCCTTAATTGGTCACATGAACCCAATCCTAACCCAATCCGATTTAGTCTATCTTGGGTTCAACACGAGTCCAGTAATTTCGGTTTAATCAAACCCAGTCCATTCTATTAAATTTGGGTCCAAGTTAGGTCAAACCCAAACTAATTTTATTCAACATGGTTCACTTAGTCAAATTTACTCCATTTGATTCAACCCAAGTCAAGTTAAACCCATACCCATCTGGTTCCACTCAATCAACTAACTATGTCACTTAATTAATAACTTATTTATTCACTAAGCTTAGATTAATTAATACTAAACATGCTTTAATTAATTAATCTAAGCATGCAGTAAAATTACTTTATGCTAAACATCTAATTAATACTAAAGGTGTTTAATTAAAGCTAATCATGCTTAACTGATTCTTTAAGCATGATTAGGAGAAAAGAGGGGCGAGCGGTACCTCCGCTGCTTCGACCGAATCCCTCCGCCGCAGCCCCTCCGCCGAAGCCTCCGCTGCGCCCACGCCTTGCCGAAGCCCACTGCCGGAGAACAATCCCGGCGTTCTAACCGGCGGAACCGCCGGCTCCTTGTTCGTGGGAGGAAATGGGGTATCCTACACCCACGGTCGTGCGTAAGGAGGCGAACGGAAAGGAGAAGCGATGGTCGTCGAACACCATAATCGGGAGATCGAGGAACGGCAAAGACGATAGGGGCGAGACCTCTTACCTATGAACACGCACGCAGCTAATGGGATCGGATCGAGCAGCAATGGGGGCGGAAACGGTTGATTCACCGTCGTCTCCACCTTCCGTGCGTTCTGCCTCGAGCAAGCTATCCGTCGCCGTCTCCTTGGGCCGAGCTAGGTGGAATGCCGCTCGCTAGCCTTTCCTGGTGGTGGAACGAGGCGACGAGGAGGGCTGCCGCGGCTGCTCGGGATCGGATTGGTGGCAGAGACCCAACCGCACTTCGTAGTGGAGGTTTGAGAGCGAGACGGCGTGCGAGTGAATGGAGCTCGCTGCAACGCCTTCTCCGATGATTCACCCCTCGGCGACGAAGACGAGAACGAGCGGAGGAGGCGGGATCCGCCGGTGATCTCTCCGCTCGGCGTCGCTACTGCGGAGCGGGTGAAGAGCCGAAGAAGGGGGATGTTCGATCGGAGCCGCTGCTACACTCTCCGACGCGTCGACTTGCTGGGAATGGGGACGAGGGCGAACGGGCGGCGCGCCGGCAAGCTCGTCGCCGATCGTCCGCGCCGAGCGCAGGGTGGCCGGAACAGTGGAGGGCGCTCGAAGGAGAAGAAGTGTTCGAAGAGGGATGGGGGCGCTCGAGCGAGATAGGGCTCCGCCCTTCTCGCCCGCGGCCGCGTCCCTATTTAGGGCCGGCCGGTTCACCAGAACCGGTAGACCGGCCGGTTCAGTTGGACCGGACCGGACCGAGTTTTTTTTTTTTTTTTTTTGATAGGGGTTTACAAGTACTCCCCCCCTTAAAAATTTTTGGTCCTCCAAAAATAATTCCTCAAGATAACAAAATATGATCTACAGCCAAGAAGTTTAAAAATTCTTTTACATCACGCTCACACACTCTCCCCCTCAAATAAATGAGGATGGTGGGCCCGCATGTGGGCCTCAGTCTCCCACGTAACCTCCTCTACATGCGCATTCCTCCAACGGACTTTAACTAAAGGAATAGATTTTCCTCGAAGTACCTTCAAGCGACGATCGATAATCTCGACTGCCTGCACAACGTAACTCAAGCCCTCCCTCAACTGAACTGGTGGCGCCGTGAGGACATGGGATGGATCTGATATGTACTTCCTTAGCATGGATACATGGAAGACATCATGGATCTGCTCTAAGTCGGCAGGTAACTCTAAACGATAAGCCACCGGCCCCACTCTCTCAAGTATCCGGAAGGGTCCAATGTACCTGGGATGTAGCTTCCCTTTCTTTTGGAATCGGAGGATACCCTTCCATGGGGACACCTTCAAGAAAACCATATCCTCAACTGCAAACTCGAGAGGCCGGCGACGATGATCCGCATAACTCTTCTGCCGGTCCTGAGCTGTCTTCAGTCTATCTCGGATGACACTGACCTTGGCTACGGTTTCATCAATCAACTCCGTACCCGTCAGTCGTCTCTCACCCACCTCACTCCAACAAAGTGGAGTCCGACACTGCCTGCCATAAAGAGCCTCATAAGGAGCCATACCAATACTGGCCTGATAGCTGTTATTATATGCAAATTCCACTAAAGGAAGGTGTGTGTCCCAGCTACCTGTAAACTCAAGCACGCAGGCTCTCAGCATATCCTCTAGTGTCTGAATGGTGCGCTCTGACTGCCCATCAGTCTGCGGGTGAAATGCAGTGCTGAACTTCAAAGATGTACCCAGCTCTCCCTGAAACTTCGGCCAGAATCTAGAGGTGAATCTAGGATCTCGGTCTGAAACAATAGATACTGGCACTCCATGAAGGCGGACAATCTCACCGATATACAGCCTGGCTAACCTCTCCAAGGAATAGGTGATATCAATCGGTAAGAAGTGAGCGGACTTCGTAAGTCGATCGACGATCACCCAGATAGCATCATGATGTCGCTGGGTGCGCGGTAACCCGACCACGAAATCCATAGTGATGTGCTCCCACTTCCACTCCGGTATCGGGAGAGGCTGCAATGTACCTGCCGGTTTCTGATGTTCTGCCTTAACCTGCTGACACACCAGACACCGAGCTACAAACTCCGCTATATCCCGCTTCATGCCCGACCACCAATACGTCTGTCGAATAGTACGGTACATCTTCGTGCTTCCAGGATGCATGGCATAAGCGGAACTGTGTGCCTCCTCCAGAATCTGCCGTCGTAAATCCTCATCGTGGGGTACGCAGATCCTGTCATCCAGTACCAATAAACCGTCATCTCTAAGTCTGTAATCCTGTCATCGACCATCCTGTACCCTCTGGATCACCTGGCTCAACTCAGAATCTGTCCTCTGCAACTCTGCCAACCGATTCGATAAAGTGGGTCACACAACGAACTGTGCTAGTAACCCACCCTGCGAGCCACACTGTAACTCTGCTCCCAATAATCTCAAGTCCCGCAGCAAGGGTAAGTAGACAGTGCGAATATGTGCCAAAGTGGCAGACGACTTCCTGCTCAGAGCATCTGCCACAACATTGGCTTTCCCTGGGTGGTAGTCAATAATCAGATCATAATCTTTAATTAACTCCAACCAGCGACGCTGCCTGAGATTCAGCTCCCTCTGCGTCAACAAATACTGTAAGTTCTTATGGTCGGTGAAGATATGACACTTCTCTCCATAAAGATAGTGTCTCCAAATCTTAAGAGCTAAAATAATAGCTGCTAACTCCAAGTCATGAGTTGGATAATTTACCTCATGCTTCTTTAACTGTCGAGAAACATAAGCAATCACCCGCCCACTCTGCATCAAAACACAGCCCAGTCCCTGCTTGGACGCATCACTGAATACCACGTACTCGGTACCGCTGACTGGGAGTGTGAGTACTGGAGCAATGGTTAAACGAGTCTTAAGTTCTTGGAAATTCTGCTCACACTCCGGGGACCACTGAAACTTGATATCCTTACGGGTCAACTTGGTCATCGGCGCTGCTATCCGGGAGAAATTCTGCACAAACCGCCGATAGTACCCAGCCAACCCAAGGAAACTGCGAACCTCCGTGGGACTTTTGGGCTGCTCCCACTTAGTCACTGCCTCAATCTTTGCCGGATCAACTTGAATGCCCTCACTGGTAACAATATGTCCCAGAAATCCCACCTGAGTCAGCCAGAACTCACATTTGGGGAATTTAGCATACAGCTGATTGTCTCTTAATACCTGTAAGACAAGTCGGAGATGTCGTGTATGCTCCTCCGAGCTCTTCGAATAGACAAGTATGTCATCTATGAATACTATGACACACTTATCTAAATACTCATGAAAAACCCGGTTCATCAAATCCATAAAAGCGGCGGGAGCATTAGTTAGTCCAAATGACATGACCAAGAACTCATAATGCCCATACCGCATCCGAAAGGCTGTCTTCGGAACATCCGAGTCCCTAATCCTCAGCTGATGATACCCCGATCTGAGATCAATCTTTGAGAAGACCCGAGCACCCTGTAACTGATCAAACAGATCATCAATACGAGGCAGTGGATACTTGTTCTTGATAGTGACTCTGTTCAACTATCTATAATCAATACACATCCACATAGTCCGATCTTTCTTCTTCACGAATAGGACCGGTGCGCCCCAAGGGGAGACACTAGGTCTTATGAACCCCTTGTCCACCAAGTCTTGCAACTGGAGCTTGAGTTCCTTCAGCTCTGCCGATGCCATGCGATATGGGGGTCTAGAGATAGGCATCGTCCCAGGAGCAAGATCGATGCAAAACTCTAACACCCGATCCGTGGGTAGGCCGGGCAGATCCTGAGGGAACACATCTGGAAACTCACGGACTACAGGAATCTCCGCCATCAGTTCATCCGACTTACTGCTATCCACAACGTGTGCTAGGAAACACTGATATCTTTCTTCACATATTTCTGCGCCGTGAGAGCAGAAATAATAGCAGTCGGTAAAACCCGACGATCCCCCTCAAATACAAGCTCTGTGGACCCGAACCAATAAAGGACACTGACTTTGTGAAGCAACTCACTAGAGCTCTATGTGTAGTCAACCAGTCCATACCGAGGATCACATCAAAATCCGTCATCTCTAGTGGAATTAGATCCGCCTCCAAAGTAACATTTTGTATCATAATAGGACAGGATCGATATACCCGATCTCGTAGAATCTTCTCGCCCAAAGGAGTGCAGACAATAAGCTCTGTCTCTAATGGGGATAAGGGTATATCAGCCCGCCTAGCATACTCTGAGCTAATATAAGACCGGTTTGACCCGGTATCAACTAGAATACGAGCCCACGCATCAAATAATCGCATAAGTCCTATTTCACATTCACACAAACAAACGCATAGTACCAATTAAAATATAGTTCAACTACAACAAAGTTTACTCAAATCCAACACCAAAATAAGTCTTCAAACATCAAGTCTGACTTATTGAATCCAAAGCAAGATACTCAAGGGGCATCGGTATGAGATTCGTTACCGGTGACCACGTCCGGGTTGGCTTGTGCATCGGCACTATCCAGTGCAAAGATGCGAGTCTGAGTGCGCTGGGGTGGCCTCTGGGAGTGCTGGCCCGATCTGGTGGCAGGTCCAAAGCAACAAAGTTTTTTTTTTTTTTTTTTTTTGATGGGGGTTTACAAGATTTGTTATGCTTTTTATTGTTGTTGATGGTTTGATATATCATGGTGATGCTGATGATGGCTTTGATATCGTTGTTGATAGATGGTTTTGAATTATTGAATTAATGGGAACGATGGCTTTGATGGTTTTGAATTATTGATGGTGCTTACGTGGTATTTTCATACAGCGGTTTTGGTGGTTGACGTTGTTTCATGCGGTGTTTTTGGATGTGACTTATGGTGAGTTTTTAATATGATGGGTTATGGTGAATACAAGAATTTGGTTGATTTATGCTATCGGACCCATCATCTTCCTTCTTCTCACCTATTGTGACATCCTTCTCATTTTCCCATCTACTTTCTCTCTTCTCCTCCCGATGCATATAATGTGTTAAGATAGAGAATTGAACAAGGGTTTGCACTAGAGAAAGTAGTTGTTAGTCCGACTCAGTTGATGATGATATTGGACATGGAGTTGAAAAATAAAATAATAGGGTTGGATTTATTGTTGACTTAGGTTATTGAGTTGACCTATGAAAGTGAGAGATTTGGAGTATTGGACTTGAGTATGATGTTTGGCCTAATAGTTGAAGTGCATCATCTATTTTGGATTAGGCCAAATGATTCACAAGTTACTAGTGATTAAATAATTTCTATCATATCAGATTATGAAGATTTTATTTTAAATAAAATATTTATTATTTTAGGGATCTTATTCCATCTTGAGAGCTGTGTATTGATATATCTGGATTTGTTCCGAAGTTTAGATCCCCATACAGGTGTGTTGGTTCACTGAATGTAGGATTTATTCGAGCTAGGGAATTCCTGCCGAGGTGTTATTAGGAAATATCTCGGATGCCTTAAATATAATAAAAATGAAATGCATGCTATGTTTATATGTAAATGCACGTTAGTATGATTTACCTTGTCTATATGTATGACATGTCATGTTTACCATGCCATTTATTTAACATGTCTATGAATCCTATCCTGCATGCTATGTTATTTATCTTTGCTATGATAGCACGATTACCATGCAGTTATAGATAAGAATGATGACATGTTAGAAACTCTTAGGAGACATCACTAGGAATCAGATAGGAAGGGGTACTGCTTGCATACCCCGTTTGACCATGGCGTATCACCGATGGTCAGAATGGTGATGCTCCACCACACACCACTCCCGAGGCTACACATGGCTTGGATACTGGGAGTTGGTGGGGAAAGGGACTGTACACACTCCAAGGTCATATTAGACCGGATATATGGAGCAAGTCCCTACCCGATGATTTCTACCCGCACGAGTATCGTTTAAGGGGCACTCGTGATAGTCCTGAGATGGTTAGTTGGGACGAATCGGAACAAGAACCTAGCAAACATGTCGCCGAGGTTGTAGCATTCCGGCGACAGCTAGTCTGCACACCTCTTGGCAGGCATCGCTGCTCGGGGATTGGTACAGGGACATCCCTCCTCATAGCCTTGGACAGTGGATCCGTAGACCACACGGCTACCATCCTTAATGTTCTGCAGACGAACGGATGATGAGTCCGGATCTTAGGGTTGTATTATATCGACCGAGACCGTAGTCGATGGATTTTATTGACGGTGACCCGTTTTCGAACGGTGTTGTAGTACTACACGATTGTCGTTGCCCTTACGGCATCCGGGGAGGATGTAAGGGTACGGTGGTTTCACTAGGGGAGGCATGGTAGGCGACTAGCGAGACCGAGGAGAGTGATCGCGGGTCACCCATCACCTCCGCCAACATCAGTGCAGCGGGTATAGGAAGAAATAGAGACAAAAAGCACTGATGGGCTGATGGGAATCCTCGGCAGGGGAACTTCTCTAAGCATAGGCTGGCTGCCAGAGTCTTGAGACTGATGGACATATTACACCGTAGATGATATACCGGTGACATTGATGACATAGTTACTAGAGACAACTTAGGTGACATCTAGGGCTACACCGGTTGTATATGCTTATACAGTTGTTTTGCATTTATGATATGCTTCACATGTATTATATGAAAAGGACTATTAATAAACCCAAGGCATCTTAGATTAATCCTCCTAGCCTTTGGATTCCTTATTCGGTTTCGAGCCGTAATTTCTCACTAGGCCGCAAGGCTGAGCACACCACTTTTCCCCGTGTGTCCAGGTATTAGATGATCGATCATGACAGTGGGTGAAGATGAGTTCTTCGATGAGTTGATCTTTATTTATTGATATCGTTATCATAGAATTGTAGTAGGTTTATCGGGACTGTGTTAGAAACATTGAGTTAGATATTTTGATTGTATATTCTGCTGTGTAAACGATGTGTTTGGATTGTATGTATCACTCGATGCCTTGTATGGGTCCGTTGGGTTCATACGGCGGTTGCCACGTACCCGATAGTAGGGTCGGGGCGTGACAGTTAAACCCTCTCGAACTAGTTGTAAAATTGCAAAAACAAGTGAAAACCCATGCTAAACCATTACTGAACCGGTCCTGAACCGTACCGAACCGAATTGGACTAGTTGGAGCTGGACCGCCACATGCGCTATGCACACGCGGTCCATTCGAACGACTCCTCCCCTCTGCTCGAAACCAGCCGTGTCGTCGCCGCTCTTTGTCGCCGATCGACCACCGCCCACTCGACGAAGCCCAGCGCGTGAGCTCTCCGCTTCTCCCTCGACCCACCGGCCACCTTTCCCCGGCAGAAGGAACGATCGCCGCCCCCCCCCTCGTCGGTGGAATCGTTGCGAAACCAGCCGTGTCGTCGCCGCTCTTTGTCGCCGATCGACCACCGCCCACTCGACGAAGCCCAGCGCGTGAGCTCTCCGCTTCTCCCTCGACCCACCGGCCACCTTTCCCCGGCAGAAGGAACGATCGCCGCCCCCCCCCCCCCTCGTCGGTGGAATCGTTGCGTATAGAAAGTTTCCCTGTTCGCCACCTAACTCTGACCACAGCTGGTTTCTGAGCTTCTCTGCCGCGTCCATCGTTTCAAATTGATCCCACAGCGTCGTATCGTCCTCCACTACTCCGCTGCGGAAGGGGAATTCAATCGTTGACCCCCTCATCAGCGAAATCGTCGGAATACAGGGCCTTCTTCCCTTCCGACCACCGACGACTTGGCGCTGACGACCTTCGGTGTATTGTTGTTGAGTGTTGATTTTATTTCTATTTTCTTTTCCTTGCCTTTACTTGATGACATGTAGATGATATGTTAATTATGATGGAATGCAGAATCGAATGCATGTCAGCACTAGGGCACAATTAATAGTTTCCTCTCCACTAATAATTAGATATTGTAATTAAATAAAAATTAGTGAGTGATAAATTAGGATTATGGATGATTGCAATTTTAGTTGGACTATATTTGGGACTCTAATGGTTGCTTGGTAGTTATGATTAAGGTTTATAAAGTGAATAAGGTTAATTTATTAGATTAGTTTGGATTAATCAAACCTTATTGAATAATTAATTTAGGATGGGTTAGGTAGGCAAAATGGTTGAGATGGTTGATTTAGTATTTTGTAGATAGGATTAATAATATATAATGTTAAAGATCATATCTAAAGGTAATGCTACTTGTAATAGATAAATACCTTGATATAATTAAACGACGTTCAAGCTAACATACGGTTGGTTCTGAAGATCAATCTATATATTCAGGTGCGCCGGTTCACTGCAATAGATTAATCTCAAGTTGGTGAAACTTTAGGAGATAAATATTTTGTTGCTTAGAAATTATTATTTAATCATTCATGATTCATGCTTTGTATGTTAGAATAGCCTATTTATATGATTAATATGAAATGCTTGTTGTCTTATGCCTACGGTTATTCAAATATGTGCTAGGTTATTCTCTTGCATAAATATTTTACTGTTTAGAAATTAATATTTAATTATTTATGTTGTCAAATATAAAAAGGACAAAGATAATCTAGTTGCTGATGATTTACCAGTATCAAGGTAGGAAGGAGAATGACTGAAGAGAGTCGTTGTCTTTCTTCTCAGCCCTAACTAAAGGAAAATTGTTTCAAATCTTGCAGCAAGGATCAAATCCAACAATTCAAGACTGTGTAAGATCTCAATAACCCAACTTTGGTTAAATCTTGTATCTTGAATTCAGTAATGGTTTGAGTCAACTCCTGTAAAAAGAAAGAAAAGATGGTTGATGAACATAAAGCAATTTAAATGCTACATTTAAGCAGAGATTTAAGCATGACATGTATGAATTCCCTCAAGATATCAGCCTGTATTATTTAAGAATATGAGATCATGCTTTCTGTAGCTAAATGAGATCAGCTTGAGTTAAATGTAGCTACTAAATCAGGCAAGAAAGACATAGGATACAAAAATTCAATGGATCATCCAAGATAGGAATCATCCAATTGATAACTACAAATCCAAACTCTCCTTGATACTGAATTCTTTTAAAAATTATCGAACATAGTATAGTTTGATATCCTTTGTAGAGGACTAGATCTAGGCATACAAGGATGTTAATTATATTTTACAAAAGTAATCATAGGAATTCCAATTAACAAGTTATCAACTAAAGATTTAGCTAACACTACTAGGTATTAGATCATCCAATCTATTTATAATTCCCAATGAATTGAATGGAAAGCAGATTAAGCATCATTGTTACCATAATGCTTGTTTATAAAGCCAAATATTTCATTAACAAACAAGGTTACATGTTAAGGGCTAACGACATTAAATCAAAGGTATGGTTTATATTGCAAAAATTTAAATTTGGATTCAAGAGGGGTAGGTAAAGCTATATCAATTTAATTACTCCCTAAATTGAAGATAAATACACCCTGATTTAGCTAATTAGGGCTGCGAAATCAACATGAACAGAAGTATAATAGCAATGAGCAAAATTGGATGTGATGATCCCTAATTTTTCCTCAAAACACGTAAAATTTCTATTTTAATATAACAGGAATGAAGGAGATCACCTTAAGATATCCCCGGCTTGGCCAAAGTATTCATCGGCATTTAAGGTCTTAACGTTCACTCCCTCTTCTCTGTCTCTCTTCTTCGATTCCGATCCGAGTTTGCGACGTTGGCCTACAATTTATCGCTCATTGATCAGGGTCCTCTGGGTGATCCTCTCAAGCTTGATCGCCGGTGGTGAGATGGTGTAGGGAGGTTGGATTTGAGGAATTAGGATTTTCCTTCTTCCGGCCACCTTTTTGAACCGAGGGCGACAATGAAGTCACAGGCGATGAGGAGGGGGGGTGGATTCATCAAATGACGAATCCTCCCTCCACTTTCTTCTAAACTACAAAATTGACCTTAGGCTATAATTTTATACATTAAATCATAATGTGATTTAATTTCATCTCATCTAGGATTTACCTTTTTGCCCTTCACTTTCCTCTATGCTAATTATTTCCAATTTCACAATAATATCATGAAATCTCACCCTATTTATGATTTTTACCGTCTTGCCCACCTCTTCTTACCGAATTTTATATTTATCCACCCATCTTCCCTTACGTATAGTTGTATTTAATTTATTAATTATTATAATATTTCCATTAAATATTCATCTTTTTTCTACCTTATGTGTATATGTATAATATTTATCTATGGTGTGGCTATAATTCTTTTATGCCTATATTTTCATTTATAACTTCTAAGTTTATTCTCATACTCATATGCATATGTATTTCCCTTAATCATACCCATGCATGTATATATATTTGGAGGGAAATTTTCAGGGTTTATAAGTTCAATCCCCCCCCCCCCCCTTAATTTTTGATCCTCTAAAAATGAAAAAGGGTCCATTCTCTAAATGATTGTCAATCTCTAGTCTTTCAACAGTCAAACTTTTATGAAACTCAGGTACCAATAAAATTTCTATCATGTTTCAATCTTCTAACATATATTTTAGAAGATAATCACTAGATTCGCTTTTGCTCCTATGTTGATCGAGCCATCATTCTGTCTAGTGGACAAAAAATTTTATTTTGCACACTAGGGTCATCTGAAGTTAGTCTTCTTTATAAAGGATATGAATATTACTCTGCTGAAGAATTTTATAATTTGAAACTATTATAAGGGTTTGTGAATGTCTGAAAGGGTGGAGAGACCATAGTTGAGTACCATAGATGATTTTAGTGTACGGAGGCCCATTGGTAGTAAATGTATTAAAATTTTAAGATATCCTCAACTATTGTCCTTCTCTAGATAGGTATTTTCAAATATTAGGGCCTCAATACAATGTTTCATGGTAGTGAAACAAAATATTTAATTTGACCACCATAATTTCATACTAGGCCGCAAGACTAAAGACATCGCGTTCAATGTGTGTACAAGTATAGTAGTGACGGTCGAGATCATAGACGAGGGTTTCATCATCGGAGGTTAGCTATCATCCTCGTCTAGTTTTTATTTATTTATTTATTGAGGAGTGTAGTGTGTAGTAGACTTATATCGGGATTGTACTAGGATACTGTATTATTTTGTTGTTGAAGCTATTTGTGTTGTAGAGATCGGATCATATTATACCTTGTATGATTTTTTGAGCTCATGCGGTGGTTGCCACGTGTCAATAGGTGGGTCGGGGCATGATGATTAAAGTAGTATCAAAGCTTAGGCTTAAAGCCTAAGAGCTTAGGAAGTCAGTCCTGATATAGTTAGGATGGTAAGCAAGTTGAAAATTAGTAAAGTCTATGAATTCGCCCTTAGTAAATAATTTTTTATATGTGGGATATATTTTGTGGTGCATTTAATTTGAAAATATACTTACACATTGGAATTTATTTTATGTAGACATCGAATGCACCGCCAATGCGGAAACAAGTGAAGACCCAGAAGGTAGGTGATATGTAGGAATCCTACAAACGCCACTTCCCATCCACTAGCACACCCGCCAGTGGCATGTGTACTTGTGCCTGCTGCTAGTGCTACTAGGGACTCATAGGGGGCACCACTATCAACGATGTCATACCCTGACCTTGTGTCGGCAATGTGGCAACCATCATATAAATTGTAAAAATTCGTACAAGGCTAAATAAAAATATATTTCATTTGTGATTACGATGTGAAGTCTCAAAATTTCACTGTAAATTTTTTGCATTTATTAATATTCAACAACATCAATCTTAAGTCCTACTACGATCCAACTAATTTAACTTATTTCTACCCGAAGACTTGTCATTTTTCCATTCTCTCAACGTGTATACTAGATCGTCTTGACTTTCTCATTCTACCCATTATCAACCTGTTACCTACGTGCGGGAAAAAATTCACATGCACTGAGTCTTGCAACCTAGTTGCTACAGATCGAGAGATTCCATGGTAAAGTAAGGGCAAACAAAGATATATCTAGATACAATCCAAGTAAAGCATATTACATAAAAATAGTTTAATACATGCATTTCAAGTAATGAAAAGTAGATAAATATAGCATATGTTAAAGTACAGAAGGTTTGTTGTATATCATATCTGTTTTGACTAGTTTTTATTTGCAACTTTGTTTAGAGTTGTCATCCTATGCTAAGATTAAACCCTCGTTGGGGACTACTCTCAAGTCCATCAATGCCCAATAAGGTCTCTTCCTAGGCTCGTCGCACTGGCATTAGCGGAGATAATCAGTGATCATGGAATCATCTCCATCTGATCTTGCAATACCTCAGCCCGCACTTCGAGACCATCACACATATATCTCCCCAGACCCACACCATGTGATTACCATGTAGTACTATATTTTGCCCCACCATAAGGTCACTTCTTTGTTTAGTCTCAACGGTCTGACGAACTGGACTCCGCATAAATTATTTAAACTCCAAGGTCTAGACTATCCCTTCATAGGTTTGCAGAACCTAAATAGAGTACGTCAATTGTCTTTTAGCCTCCTAGTCCGCAGAGTGGCTAGATTGCTTCCCAGTTCCCAAGTCTTTGAAGTTTTGACTGCATGCCTTGAGGGGAGTATGTCAACAATGTGAGAAGATTCTTCTTCGGCTTCAACCTAAACTTAAAGTTTGGGTTGGATTATACTTTTGGTTACCCTCACTAGACTAGCACGGCACCGGCAATGAAAAAAATAATGTGCATAAAGACCTATTTTATTTTTCCTAGGTTCTGATTTTACTAGGATTTTCTGGTCCTTAATTTTAGGTTGTGTGATACTAAGTTGTTGTATATAATATGTCATATCATGTCACTAGTTTTGTGTCTCTTCCACCTTATGATGTTCAAGATTTTCTCATGTCTTAATTCTCCTAGTTATTGAGATCAAGTAGCGGAGTTTAATATCACGACAAGCACAATTTATATTAACATAAGCATAAAACAATTAAATTTTATATAAAGCTCTAAATAGACATGCATCAGACAAATATCATATTTTTAACAACAGCCCCCATAGGAATTCTACTCCAACGGGCCATATTTGAAACATTAACAACGCATTTGAGTCCTTTAAAATTTATAATAAGGTGAATCATGCCTTAGTCGTATTCGAATCACTATCGATGCTGACAATTTCTTATTTCCTAACAAGATTATAAATACATTTATTTCCATAGATGTTGATACAATTCATTTCCTAATCCCTTTCCCTTTTCCTTAAGTCTAGATTGATATTCAAGAAGGAAATAGATTGAACAAACAAGAGAGATAATTAATATTCTCTAAAGTAACAGCAGGGAATGGATAGCTAGAACAATGGGTTAACAAATATTCTCGGCATCATCATGCACTTGTTTCCTATATTCCTTTTTAATAACTTTAAATCTCTAAAGTCTGGCATAGCATAGTGTCATTATTCCATACTTCCCTTTTAACTTGATATGAAACCTCAATTTTGAACTCTAAGAGCATTTATATTTGAACATCCCTGTCTTAGTGTCTCATTTCTCACAATAATTGATAAGACACATGACAGCATATTGGTTAAAGGTTGTTAAGACTTTCTAATAAGCTTGCATTCAAGAAAGAAGAAAGAAAAAAGACAACCTCTTGGCAATCACAATTAGTAAGAGACTAAGATAAAGTAAATAAGGAACTTTCATCACTAGCATGTCATAAAAACATATACAAAAGAACTCAGCATAGTAGTCATTTGTATCACTTTTAAAACTACATCGAGAAGAGTCGAAAAGTGTCATAAAATTAGATTAAGTTCCTCTAGATGTTTATCTTAGCAGGGTTCATTGTACAAAAAAGGCAATAAACTTTAGTTGTGATTTATGCACTCATGTAAATCATTCAAGAAGCAAGAATACTCTTAATCTATCTGAACAACATGGATTTTAATAAGGAAGCATCAACTACGTCTTTTAATCTTAATTTACTTTCTCATTTCTTAGCAGTATTTCAGATTGACCACAAGAAACCTTGATAACAACTCAAGAATCATCTAACAGCAAGGATAATTATATTTAATCTTAGCTAGGATTTATTCGACAACATCAATCATCCAATATGAAACCATTTTACTATTTTCAAGTAAATATAAGTAGAATAGTATTTAAAGAATATGGTGGCTTGCAGATTAAGTTTCTAAATCTTAAGTCAACAACATGCATCCATCAAGAAATCAAGAGCAAGACCATGAACAATAGTATTGAAGAATTTGGACAACCCTCAAACATGCAACAATAGAGAGGAAACAAAAAATTTATCACTAATCTAAACATACCTATTGAAACCAAATGGCAATAATTAACAACAGAATGTCTCCGACTGTAAGGAGTATATTTACTAGTCCTCCCTTTTTCTATCATGCAACTCATCTATTTAAGCAAACATTTATTCCATCAAGAAATCAAGAGCAAGACCATGAACAATAGTATTGAAGAATTTGGACAACCCTCAAACATGCAACAATAGAGAGGAAACAAAAAATTTATCACTAATCTAACCATACCTATTGAAACCAAATGGCAATAATTAACAACAGAATGTCTCCGACTGTAAGGAGTATATTTACTAGTCCTCCCTTTTTCTATCATGCAACTCATCTATTTAAGCAAACATTTATTCCATCAAGAAATCAAGAGCAAGACCATGAACAATAGTATTGAAGAATTTGGACAACCCTCAAACATGCAACAATAGAGAGGAAACAAAAAATTTATCACTAATCTAACCATACCTATTGAAACCAAATGGCAATAATTAACAACAGAATGTCTCCGACTGTAAGGAGTATATTTACTAGTCCTCCCTTTTTCTATCATGCAACTCATCTATTTAAGCAAACATTTATTCCATCAAGAAATCAAGAGCAAGACCATGAACAATAGTATTGAAGAATTTGGACAACCCTCAAACATGCAACAATAGAGAGGAAACAAAAAATTTATCACTAATCTAACCATACCTATTGAAACCAAATGGCAATAATTAACAACAGAATGTCTCCGACTGTAAGGAGTATATTTACTAGTCCTCCCTTTTTCTATCATGCAACTCATCTATTTAAGCAAACATTTATTCCATCAAGAAATCAAGAGCAAGACCATGAACAATAGTATTGAAGAATTTGGACAACCCTCAAACATGCAACAATAGAGAGGAAACAAAAAATTTATCACTAATCTAACCATACCTATTGAAACCAAATGGCAATAATTAACAACAGAATGTCTCCGACTGTAAGGAGTATATTTACTAGTCCTCCCTTTTTCTATCATGCAACTCATCTATTTAAGCAAACATTTATTCCATCAAGAAATCAAGAGCAAGACCATGAACAATAGTATTGAAGAATTTGGACAACCCTCAAACATGCAACAATAGAGAGGAAACAAAAAATTTATCACTAATCTAACCATACCTATTGAAACCAAATGGCAATAATTAACAACAGAATGTCTCCGACTGTAAGGAGTATATTTACTAGTCCTCCCTTTTTCTATCATGCAACTCATCTATTTATGCAAACATTTATTCCATCAAGAAATCAAGAGCAAGACCATGAACAATAGTATTGAAGAATTTGGACAACCCTCAAACATGCAACAATAGAGAGGAAACAAAAAATTTATCACTAATCTAACCATACCTATTGAAACCAAATGGCTTTCTCCGACTGTAAGGAGTAGCCGAAATATATTTACTAGTCCTCCCTTTTTCTATCATGCAACTCATCTATTTAAGCAAACATTTATTCTTAACTATTTCGTTATTGTAATGATGAGAAAACAGTAAGGAAATCAGCATTCGTTTCTTCTGGTTTTAATAATTTTACTTGATTTCCAACTACATACATGCTTGGTCAGTACAGTCGTGGATATTAAGAGGATTGCAAGAAGGGAAGCAAGGAATTTGATATCAGGTCATACAACATCAATGTATCATTACAACATTCTTTTTAATTAAAATTAATAACTTCTATATTCCAACAAAATAAGAGGCAAGTGATGCAGGGAGTCAAACTAGATGAAATTTCTAAAAGTGCAAGTCGTGTTCAATTCGCCGACCACTGTATCAAACTCACAGCAACAATATGAATTCAAAATCAGTAGAATAGAGAATGGCAGAAATAAAAATATTTCCTAATGGTTGCAACCAAACATGCTAGCAACCTATCCACAACTATTCATTACATTAAAATAATTTTGAATGGAATATTAGGTTAGCCTATAAAAGTGCTATATTATGTGCAATAATTCTACTTTATAGAGGTTAAAATCAATCCGTAGCATTTATCTGAATTATTGTTGATCCCTATATATGCAGAGATATTTATATTTAACAATGAAAACCCTGTGTTTCATCACATAGGGAAGTACATTGTGAAATCTGCATGAATTCTAAGTATTTGACATTCCCAAATTTTAACATCTTGTTATCCATCTGAATTCAAAAACCCGCCAGTGAAATTGCTCTACAAAATGAGGCATTTTATCATACAACAAGATGCCCAATGGTTCATAGCTAAATCCTATATAGATCGACCATGCATTTCTCAATATTCACATATATCATTGAATGCATAGAATCCAGAAATCAACTACTATAATTTCCACCATATTTTCGGGCATCATAGAATGCAACCAATTTAACAACAATAAAATGCGCAAATCAAAAACCAAGCATGTCAATACATAGCAAGGTAGGGTCTTTGTCAGTACTCTTAAGCAATATTCTGAGAAACTTCTTATAAATTTGGGTACACGTATCCTTATTGGGGCACACAAAATTAGTGGTAGGAATTTATCAAAAATAATAAGAATTCCAAGGAAATCAAGACAATTTCCTTCGACTATTTTGAAGTCTCCCCTTAGCCCCAAATTGTCACATAAAATGCAATAACTTCTCCATCAACACCTATATCAAAGTAAATCAACCTGCCTAGATTCCCAGAAAGGCATCAATGATAATTATGGTTGATGGAGAAAGCATATAGGTGTGCAGCATATCATTGAGGATATAGAAATGATACCAGCCTTAACAAAAATAGATGAGGGAAATAATTACTTTATTAAAAAGCATCAAGAATTGATCAAAGCCTCCCAAAGCATAGGCAATGCAAACTTCAAGTCATTGCAAACCCGTATGGAAGAGTTGCATATCGTGATCATGGGGATGTTCGGAGAGTTTGAAAAACTTCGAACTTGCGATGACCGCATGTCAGTGATGGGAGAATAAAGTCCTCGCCTGCCCAAAGAGGCCACCGATGAATTGGAATTCTAAACGAAGTCTGACATGTCTCGCCCCAAACTCCGACTATGTTCCGGACCTCGGCATCTTCCCAGAACAGGCATGCACATACCCAATCCCTCCACTTTCTTTGGCAACAGGGATGCAAAGGTATTAGAAAATTTTATTTGAGGTATGGAACAATTCTTTAAAGTTGTAAGGATAGGCGAGGAAGACAAAGTATCCACTATTGCAGCATTCCTCGTTGGTAATGCGAAGTGGTAGAGACTTCGCTGTGATCCTTACCTCAATAGCAAGGAGGCTGAAATTAATGACTGGGCAATGATGACAAAGGAACTCCGTCGACAGTTCCTTCCAGTACATGCTGCTTGGCTTGCACGAGACCAACTCCAAAAATTACATCAGACAAGGATAATTCGGGAGTACATACAAGAGTTTAATGATGTCATTTTGGACTTCTCAGACTTTACGCCTTCCTTATAGGTTTACGACTTGGTCTCGGAGCGAGTTGATGAGTAAAGGAGTGAAAAATTTGCAAGAAGAAATCACAACTGCCAAAGGTATACTTAATTGGCGAGCAATGAACTTGCCCCAACTCTTCAAAACAAAGACGCCTAAACCTCGCCACTCTCAACAAAGATTGGGAGGATGGTGACAACTTGCTTTAGAACAAGGAAGAAGAGAAATCCCACCACAAACAAATCCAAGAAACAATAAGTGGAGAAGTAATAACCCGAACAGAGGTCGGCAAAATGGATGTATACGTTGTGGAGGAAACCATCCTCTGCATCTCTGCCCTCGATGATAAGGTATAGCAGCAATAAAAATTGAAGAAACAGGGAAGGCTCAACAAATGGTGACAGAACCTATGGGAACTGCTCAAGCAACCTCTCTACAAAGGATCTGTCCATAGAGAGCATGACTCTAAATTGATGTATGTATCTCTAGAAATAAATGGGAGACCTTGTTCTGGCATGGTTGATTCTGGAGCCACCCATAACTTCATAAGTGAAGAAGTGGCTCATGGGTTGGGATTACACATAAGGGAAAGCAATCTCAAGATCAAAATAGTGAATGCCAACCCCTCAAAGGTGCTCAGTGTGATTCCACAAGCTCCCATGATGATGGGACAATGGAGCGGAAACCTAGATTTTACCGTGATCCCTCTGGATGACTTCGGTGTCATACTAGGTACGGACTTCCTTTTCCAATCACAGAAAATGGTGGCACCCCATCTCAGCGGACTTATGATGATGGATGCTTCTCAATCCAGATTCACAAAAGCCATATCTGCCCCAACCATGAGTCCGACGGCAGAAGCATCTCCAAAAATAGGGATCATCTCCGCAATACAACTCAAGAAAGGTCTTCAGTATGCGGAGGCCACTTTCACAGCAATCTTTCGAGAGAAAACACCTAGAAATTCTAGAGATAAGATAACTTCTCTGGAACTAGGAAAGCTCCTCGCTGAGTTCAAGGGCATAATGCCTGCAAAACTCCCTCAATCGCTACCACCTCGGAAAGGAACTGACCGTTAGATTAATATCCTCCCTCGAACTCGCCCACTAGCAATGGCACCCTACAGGATGGCTCCTATGGAACTAACTGAGTTAAAGAAATAACTCAATAATTTATTGTCTGCAAGATTGGTTCGGCCCTCCAAGGCCCATTTTCGTGCCCCCGTCTTATTCCAGAATAAGGACGGGAGCTTGCGGATGTGCGTGGACTATCGCGCACTTAATAAAATGATGGTGAAAAATCGTTACTCCATACCATTTATTGCAGACATATTCGACCAGTTGGCGCATGCAAGAATCTTCTCTAAATTGGATCTTCGCTTCAGTTATTGGCAAGTTTGAATAGCCGAAGGCAATGAGGCCAAAACAACTTGCATCACTCACTATATATCCTTTGAATTTTTGATAATACCTTTTGGATTAACCAACACGCCAGCAACTTTCTGCAATCTAATGAATGTGGTTTTTCATAAATTCTTGGACAATTTCATTGTTGTATATTTGGATGACATCGTCGTATATTCCAAGAAAGAAGATGAACAACTTCAGCATCTCTGGCAAGTGTTTTCCCGACTGAAGGAGCATCAATTATTCATCCGAGAAGACAAATGTGAACCTGAGAAAAAGGAGATTCTCTTCCTCGGACATAAAATCAGGGAAGGTCGAGTGCAAATGGACGAGAAGAAGATCCAAACCATCCGCGATTGGCTGCCCCCGTCGAACTCGTCCAAGCTCCGCCCCTTCCTTGGACTAACGAATTATTACCATAAATTTGTGCAGGGATACTCCCACATCGTTGCTTCCTTGATAGGCCTATTAGAAAGATCAATCCTGGATCTAGTCCGAAGGGTGTGAAGTGATCTTTCAAGAACTAAAGGCACAAATGATTACGGAACCTGTCCTGGCACTTTGGTAAAGCATTCAAAATCATGATGGATACCTCCGACAAAGTATGAGGAGGTATCCTCACCTAAGATGGACACCCAGTAGCCTATGAAAGTAGGAAATTGAAGCCCACAGAACAATGATATAGTGCTCACAAAAAAGAGATGCTGGCAGTTGTACACTGCTTGCGAACTTGGCACGTCTACCTACTGGGGAATCCTTTTGTAGTGCGATACGACAACATCACCAAGACATATTTTCAAACTGAAAGAAAATTATCGGCGAAGTAGGTAAAATGGCAAGAACAACTCGTCGAATTTAACTTCACTTGGAAACACAAAATAGGTCATCATAACCTGGCAGCAGATGCTTTGTGTCGACGGGTCTACATCATCAATCGAATCCATGGCGACCTATCATCTCTGCTTCAAGAAGCCAGGACCCAAGATGCGGCTTATTAGAAGATTCTTAAGTCAATTGAAGAAAGCGAGACATGACAATATTGGAGGAGCACAAACGGAACCATTCAAACTTGAGGAGGCCGAATGTACATACCTTGCTCCGCAAACTTAAGAAGGGAGTTAATCTCAGAATGCCATGATACAATCTAGGTTGGGAATCCTAGCATAGAGAGAACGATGAAACTCCTCAACAGATCTTTTTTCTGGCATCGGATAATAGACAACATCGAGATCTTTGTCCGCACTTGCCTTACCTGCCAAAAGAATAAAATTGAACGGGCAAAGATGGTGGGACTGCTACACCCTCTTCTAATGCCACCTCATCCTTGGAGCTCCATTTATATAGATTTCATAACATCTTTTCCAAAAATGAGTGAATATTCAGCAGTACTTGCAGTGGTTGATCATTTCAACCCTACTAGCGAACATGTTACCGCAGAATAGACAGCGGATATTCTCTTCCGCAATATGATAAAGTATTTCGGGTTGCTGGAAGATATCATGAGCTATAGAGATCCTTGATTTCACAGGCAAATTTTGGACATCTCTTTTCAAACTGTTAGGATCAAAATTAAAAAATTTCACGACGAACCATCCACAAACTGATGGCCAAATAGAAAGAACAAATCCCTGCTCGAGGAGTATCTTCGTCACTTTGTTACAACCAAGCAACAGAACTATATAGAATTATTAGATGCAGTGCAATTCTGCTACAATGTACATCAACATTCGGCCACGGGTACGTCTCCCTTTGAAGTTATTTATAGACATCCCCTATTCACCCCGACAGAGTTGGCACGAGCATTGTTTGAGAAATGTTGCCCTACTATTACTAGATTTGTTCAAGGACGATAGGAACAACTCATGGAGGTGTAAGAAAGTATAGAGAATGCCCAACGAAGAATGAAAAAACATGCGGATCATCATTGTCGACCAAGAGAATTGAATATTGGAGACAAAGTGCTTCTCAAGCTTACACCACAAATGTGGAGAAAGACACGAGGGGCACATGTGCACAAGGGGTTAGTTCCTTGATATGATTGGTCATTTGAAGTAATAAGCGGGTTGGCTCTATAGCTTACCAACTACAGCTTCGGACTTGATTGTGAATTCATTCCACTTTTCGTGTAAGTTTTCTTAAACATTTATCTCAGGACGATGATCATACCCGCGTTCAACAGGATCACATACTCCAGAATACCCACAAAGACCCTTCGAAGCAAATTGAAAGGATTCTTGGATGGAGGACTTTCCAACTAGAAGGAACTGTGGAGTACCTCATTCAATGGAAGGGTGAACCCATTGAAAAAAATAAGTTGGGGAGGAGAGTTACATCCGTTCAAGAAGGAGTCATTAAGGGCATTGACTACTTCCGATGGGGGTGGATTGTTACACCCTCGAAGATGACGCCTCCAAAGGGGGAGAGAAATTGTATCCCGTATCCAACTATCACAACTCCCACCTAACTCCCATCTATTCCCTACTATTTATAGCTCGATGTGTTCTTTTAAAAATAAAACTAGAAAAAAATAAAAATTTGGTAGAGGGGGAAAAAGGGATTTTTAAATTTAATTTTAAATTTTTTTAGAAAAGAGGAGAAAAAGTTGAAAGGTTGAAGAGAAGTTTCTTTTAGTCCCACATCAGGGAGGTCTTGGAAAAGAGTTGCATCATTTTTTTATTTAAGAGAGAGGAGTCTTTTTAGTCCCACATTAGGGAAGTCTTGGAAAAGAGTTGCATCATTTTCCTATTTAAGAGTTAGAGCCCTCCCTTATACCTTCAATATCCAATCTGCCCATACAATAGGTTGTAGGTTGTGGTTTTGCCGTGCTTAGCACAGCTCGACAACGTGCATTGCGCATGGGTCCAGTTCGGTCCGGTTCAGGCAGCAGTCGGTTCGGTGTGGTTTGCATCGGTTTTCGTAATTTTTCAATCAGTTCAATTCGGTTCGATGTGGCATAGGATTTGTTGGTGAGTTTTGGATTTTGAGAAATTTATTTAAAATTTTTTTAAAATTTTAGGTATTATTTTTTAATTATTAATAGTTGGAGTCATGGTTTTGAGTGCATTGAATTTGTTAAAAAAATCTAAACTAATTTGTGATGCTTTATTATGCTTAGATATAATTTTTGTGATTTAATTAAAAAATTTATGAACTGTTAAGGTGGAGTTTTGATCTATAAAGTGATTCGGCTTAATTTAAGATTTAATGGGTTTATTTGTATATTATATGTATGAAGAAATATTTTGGTAGATGTTATTGTGGTTAATTTATATTTAATAGGATTAGAATGATTTAATGAGGATTTTTACAGAATTTATAAATTTATATTATTATAAATTTAGGTAATTAGGTTATTTAAATTTTTTATTTAGTGAAATTGGATAATTTTTTATTATACATATTTATTTGGTGTAATTAAATTTTTTACAAAATTATTAAAATTATTTTTAGATTAATTAAGGTAGTATAGTTTGATCAAAATTGTTTGTATAATTTATTTATAAAAATAGATAATTAATTTATAATCTTATAGTACAATTTAAATGTAAAATATGTTATAGGTGTGACTAGAATTGATGTGATGTTTGATTGTGGTTGTTGTGTTTATTTAAATTGTTAATTTATTTAGTTGATTAAAAAAGAATTAAAAGGGTGTAGAGGAAATTTTATTGAGTTGTATGATTTATGTTTGTTTGGTTGTATTTATTTTATTTTTAAGAGAATTGATTTACTGTGTTATTGCTTGATAAATCACGACCAAGCTGTGATTTGTGTTGAAGTAAGAAAGAGTTGCATTGCTTGATTGTTGCTTGCTTGCTTTTAAGAATCACAGCCAAGCTGTGAATTATTGCTTGATATTGCTTTGAGAATCGGGTGAGGGCTTATGGTTTCAAATTTATAGCCTACTATAGTGCTCAGTCCTAAGGGTCGTTGTTACTTATTGTACATGCTGATAAGTTGAATGTCTGCTTCTTACATATTTTAAAATAGCATATGTATTTTGATGTTTATTAATATATTTTATTATGTAAGGATACATGATGTTGTTATGTGCATCTTATATATGATTATACTCATGTTATGCTAATGATTGATATGCTCATGTTATGCTATATATGTAGAGATACTTAGCAAGAACATAGAACATGGTGACATGAGATAAAAACTAGAGGCACTTTAGGTTTATGTTATATCAACACCTAGAGTGGTCTTAATTGATATATAACTAAGAACTTTAGACATCTTAGGGTTATGATAATCTAGGAGATGATGTTAGGGTTCTTAGCTACTATGTGTCATTATATGGTGAGGACCATGTGCTAGCTGAGGTAGAGGTGCAAGTCTGGTTGACTTAGCCTCAGATGCTTTAGAGTAATCGAAATCTCACTTCGGTGCAGAGCTCACCTTATTTGTGTTACTCTAAGGTAGATGGTGTGTTAGGAACAGTATCGTTCAATGTGCTACAAGGTTAGGGAACCTAAGGACACTAACATGCTCAACGATGTGAGTCCCTGAGCAGTCCAGGTTCATTGGTAGCATATGCAGGATGTCTCAATTTCCCAGGCTAGGACGATGTGATGTTTAATTTTATTTGGTGATCCTGTAATGAGGCAAAATTATAGCATTATATTGTACTTGTGTTGCATATGAAGGGGTGTCGTGATCACCAGCTCCTTCTGCTAACGTCAGTGTATAGGTACATAGGATATAGACATAGAGTTGACATTGATGGGTTTGGGGTAGTCCTTGACAAGGGATTTATCTTGAACATAGGCTGGCTGCCTTAGATGTAGTACGGATAATATATGATATGGTAGTTAAGGAAATATGACTTTTGTGGATCTGAGTTACTGTTATAATTAAAATCTTTATGTTTTGTTCATATATCTTGTTAATATCATGATTCTGCTACATTGACCTATTTATCTTGTTATATAATGTTGAGCATGTTATTTTGATATGTGACTTAGTGGATATTTCTTCTCGTTGGGTTGTACAATACGTTATGCCCATTTTTAGGGTGCTCTCTCTGTAGCCTCACTGAGTTTCGTGACTCAGATGTGCACATTTTTCTCCTGTTGCGTAGGTTACAGGTTGGCCGTTGTACGGGGAGTGAGGGAGAACCTAGTTATGACGAAATAGAATTTACTTTGAAAATCTAGATAGAGATTTGATTTGTAGTGTTGGTATTAAATGTAATTTGATTATACTTCCGCTATGCTTAATTAAAATGATTGTGATGCTTTGTGATACATTTAACCTTGTATAAGTTGTGGTGGAGAAGTGCAGCTTATACAACGGTTGTCACGTGCCCAAAAGTGGATTTGGGGCGTGACACGATGCATGGGAAATATAATCATCAAATTTTATATCTTTTTGGAGAGAGTGATTTCTTGTAAGGAGAGAAACCAAAGTTCAAGATTGTAATCTCCGAAGATTAAGGTTTTACTAGTGCTTTCTAATAAAGTAATTCTTTCCCTCATCCATTATTTTTATAGTGTTCTTCCGCTGTCTCCCAAGGCCGGTATCATTTCCATCTCCTCAACAATACGCCACATACCGATGCACTTTCTCTATCCGCTTTTAAATGTAGAGTTTGATGGTTCATTGCAGGATAGATTCTCAACTAAGGAAAACATGGGAAATCAGAAATTTAGTGTGAGATTTGTATTTTTGTATTAAGGGTAATTACGTAAAAGATAGGAATTTTGAGGGGTTTTATGAAAAAAATATAGGACTTATTTGCAAAATCATAAGGATTTTTGAAGTATGGAATTTTGATATGAAGATTATACCATCATATAAGATTTTGGATATGGAATCCAACGGTGCAAGAGATCGTAATTTAGATGTCGTTTGATTGGTCAAATAATTGAATAAAGGATATATTCAAATGGACGGATGTGATAAAATCACTTAAGCGGCAAACAGTCAGAATTTGATCTCAAAAAGCAGGCAGCAACATTAAGATATTAATTATTTATTTTATTAAATCTTTCTTTTTCCTCCCACCAAAGTTGCACGAGTTTTCTTTCCTCTCTCCTCCTCTTCTTCAAATAAGGGCGATGGCTACTTCACTTCCTCCCCTTATCGTCGACTTTGGACCATCTCCCGGTGGAATTTCTCAATGATATTTCGATCACAACTTTAGGTGAGTGAGGAGAACACAATAAAATTATAATTTGTATTTTTGAGGAGATTTGAGGGAGAAAAGAGGAGAGAGGTGTTGGTGGCGAAAGCTCCATCGTCGGATCTTCATCGGACAATTGTTGGCCACTCTGACCATGGAACTTGACAAACTTGGTACCCATAGCTTCTTCTTGATGGGAGCTATCCATTGGTACCTAGGTTGAGGGCTATTGGCCCCCAGCAAGTTAAAAATCCTAAATTTAGAAAGTTTGCCTAAGTGAGTTCTTTGATGAAATTGTTCATGTATGAGATATAAAAATTAGGAAAAATATGATTTCTAGAATCCTTGTGAACAAAGCTTTCGTTTGGTACTAATATTGGTGCTAATCGAAGAACTTCGCCGGCAAGAGTTCTAGCAAAATTTAAATAAAAATTTTGATAAATCTAGAGATCATTCTAAGGGTGTTTGTGAAGATGGATTTGAGAAATTATTACCAGATTAAGAATTAAAATTTATTAAAAAATTTACAGGAAATTCGTTAAGTAAGCACGAGGATACAAACGATCACGATGCGAGTTAGAATGCGATTACAATGATAGGATCAGGTGAGTGTTTATTCTCTAGGTAGAATAAATGTGATAGTTCTCAATGTTTAGTCCAAGAGAACTATATTCCTTTGATTAGTTATATTTAATGTCTTTTGACTCTTCTGCTAGTTAATACTCCTAATTTTGATTATAAATGAATTGTGAATAACAATTAATATCCATACTTATTGATATAAGCTTTTTGTTACTACTATTCCTTGATTGATTACAAGCATGATATTATGCTTCTGATTGACTCTAAAACTAGTATATGCATTTGTTTGACTTTACGACCTCATCTTTGAATACATATGACTAGTCCATTATGATACTAGATAATGCTACAAATACATTACTGTAGCAGTCTAATTGCACTCCCATGGGCTACCTACAGAGAGAGGGGGCGTGGGGCAAAAGTGCGTGATGTTATGATGGGAGATTGGTTAACTCCTGACCTATCCCGATTCGCTGGACTAACTATGGATACTAGGTAGTGAGATCCAATAGGCAACTCAAGAGGGAACGGGGGCTTTGTTTTTATATTCTTATGATTCTACTTTGATTTGGGTATCGTATGATGCTTGATACCTCCCCCTGAGATGATAGTTGTGGCCACAACTGTTAATGATTTAGCCAGCTCCAGATTCAGTCTCATATGACTCTTGATTTTTTTTTTTTGCTTGACTATTGTTCTCAAATAGCTGATTAGTTTTATGCATGAGACTTGGTTATTCTATGTTCTCAGTTTTACGTTATTTTCTATCGAACTCACTGGGAACAATCGTACTCACACACAGGAGGACTCATTTTTATTTTTCAGGATCATAGCAGGAGAGGGTCTCGTAGATCGTAAAACGAGTAGCCAGGTGCCCGACTTTTGAAAGATAAAACCTTTATTCTGTGTATATAGAGATCCACTGATTAGACATTTTATATATCCTTAGGCATGTGCTTAATTTTTTATTGTAAAATATTTATTTATAAGTGTTTCACGTTATTTGATATCTAATTTTGAAAATACATAGTATTAAAGTTTATTGATTTGTTATCCAAGTTCTCTCCTTCTATAAACAGAGGAAATATACAACATGTACGTTTAGTGAGGTCTCATATAGTCTCGTAGAGTAAACAGGGCTACGTGCGGAGTTTACTGTGGTCTACCACATGTCCTAGGAGAAAGTACGGAGCGTGATATTTACATCAACGACATTTATCCAATAATTCAAGAGTGATTATCTACAAAGTCAACATAATTCTTAATAATTCAATTAGATCAATATACAATCTAAATCAATTCAACGCATGCATGGGTGCATGCAAAACGAGGCATGACAATTTCTATGGGATCAAAAACGAAGTTCTCATTTGGGTGGTCTCTAATCTATCTTCTAACCCATCAAAATGATGAATTCATGAAGAAAGGATTTCCAGACCAACCTAGAGGTGAAGTTCCAACTTGGTCGGAGCTTCGTTGGCTTCTCCGAAGTCTTCCTGTAAGCTCCCAGTGGTTGAGCCATTGTTGGGTCGCAGTAGCCTCTTGATTGCTCCTGCCGCTACTCTCCTCTCCTATTATCGAGATGATGGGCTAGTTCCGACCAGCCAACTCTCGAATTGGTCAGCAGTGACGGTGTGGGGAGGAAAGAACTGGGGATTGGAAGGGTGAAGATTAAGGATTTAGTTTTACCGGTAGCCTCCTTTTTTGAAGTTGATCGGGAGAGAGTGATTTAGGCGGGCAAAGAAATGGGATGGTAGAGTTGGCAAAAGTCCAAACTACCCCTCTTCCTTTATCCATGTTATCAGATTCACCTATATGGCCTTCAATTTTTTTTATCAAACTGATTTTAAAATTGACGATGTTGCCCCCTCTCAACCTAGGCCTTAGTGTTCTGTTATCAGATCCTAAGTTGATTTAATAATATATATATATATTGCCAAATTTTATATATATTAAATATATGAATATCCAATAACTTTGCTAATTAATTTAATATATATTTTCTTCCACCCTTACTATTTTATGATTATATAAATCTTTTATCTACCGTATAACTAGAGGCGGATCTTATCATGGCTATGTAAATAGGAATATTAATTAGGAAAGTTCATAACTAATATATATAGAAATATGATGAATAAAAGAAGAATAATAGGAAAATGAAGATCCTAATTAAGGAATTCACGTATCAGACTTAAGGAAAAGTCTGAGACTAAACATGCATTTCTTTTTTTCTTTTTTTTGCTATTTTTATTTCTATACTTTCTATTTCTATAAATCTCCCTACACTAATAAATTTTAAAATACTATTTATGATAGTACCATAAATGATGAAATAATAGTAGAATGGAGAAAAATTCTTAATTAAGGAATTTCCATGAAACAGGGAAAGTTCACAAGATATCTCCTCCACGGAGATCATATTTTAAATTGTAATATTCCTTTTTAATATCCTTTCTATCTCGACACAACTATAAAATTCTCTAAATTTATTATTTTTTCTCTTTGTTCTGATAATTATTTAAGTCAAGATTTTTGAGGTTTACATATGATTCTAGAGCAGACAACCTCAAGGGCATCGTGGAGTACAAGAGCGGCTCACACAATCTCGATTGTACCATAGAACATGATACTGATAGTCATCGCCAATATTTTCACTCCGACTCTATAGATTGAGGTACCTCCTCCACCACCTGTGGTGCAGACTGTGCCACCAACAATTTAGGCAGCCATGCTTCAATTGTCATACCTACTCCAACAGACAACACCTTAGAGACTGTATTAATGGTAGGCTTCACAGACGTTGTCACCCTTCTAGTAGCCCGACAGAGAGCTTCTGTCCAGCCAGTATATCAGACCCCACTAAAGGGAGGCGTCACCCTGATGCTAGATTCCTCGGAAGGCCCACGTACTATGAGACCTTTGACTTCCTGGGTTCATGATGTTAGGCAGTTGGGTTGTGTCATCTTTTTAGGATCTTCAAACCCACAGATAGTCCGAGTTTGGATAAACAACATCCGACAGATCATTAAGTTGGAGTTGACGGATATAGACAGTCTTGGGGTAGCGCTCCATTTGTTGGATTGAGATGGCGGGAGGAGTTGGAGGATTGTAGCACCATTATACTGACTTGGGCAAGCTTTTAGGGGAAGTTCCATGAGCAATTCTATACTTAGATGCATCATTATCTGAAGATCACAAAGTTCCTAGAATCAAATATTATATTTTTTCTCACAAAACTTTATATTTTTTATATAAAACTTTTATGATCAAATATTTTATCAATTTAAAATAATATCTATGTCCTTTTTATCAAAATACATTGGGTGCCTTTGAAGTTGTTCTAGAGTGAGCCATTAGCAGAGTACTAGTGCAAGATGAATACCTAATTATCTATGAATACTACAAGCTCAACAACACCGACCATAGGTATTTGGCCCATGAGAAGGATATATTTATGGTGATACATTGCTTGAGACTATGGCATGTCTATTTATTGGGTACAATGTACATGGTGTACATAGACAATGTGACCAATAACTTCTTCTAGATGTAAAGAAAATTTACTAAGCAAGCTAGATTGTAAAAATTCTTAACGAAGTACAACTTGTGTGGGAGCATAGAGCAGTGAAACACAACCAAGCTATAGAAGCTTTGAATCATAAGTATGCATGACTATGACATGAGTGCACAATAACATCATGGAGCACATCAAGGTTTGAACCATGGAGGACAACCTATTAGAAGCTAGTTAATGATGTCAAGGATGACCTGGTAAGACTATTAGTTGGATACATAAGGACTTCTGCAAATGAAAGAAGGTTATACCTATGTACCAAGCATGAGCACACTATGGATAGGTAGGACATCCAGGCTTTGAGTGCATGATTACTTTGATATCTCGAAGCTATTACTAGCTGAAGATGGAGAACAACATCGAGGTCTATGTAAAGACATATCTTGTGTACCAACAAGATAAATCAAAGTGATGTTAGGAGCTAGGGTTATAATCTTTGTCAGTTTTGAGCAAACCATGAATATTAGCACCTATGGACTACCTTTCTAAAGGTAAATAACATTTTGGTGGTCTTGGTTGTCGTTGATCGATTTAGTAAGTGCATAGTCTTCGTCACAATAAAACTCAATAATAAAAAAATATAACAACCAAGGTAATGACCAAACTTTTCTACCACTATGTGGTCAAGTAATTTAAAGTTCTAGAGGATATTATGAGTCATCGAGATCCAAGGTTCATAAAGAAGTTTCAAATCTCTCATTTTAGGTTAATAGGATCGTAGCTCAAATTTTTAATCCACAAATGGATAGACAAACGAAGTTGATCAATATTGTCTTGGAGAATACTTGTAGCATTATGTTAGTGCCAATTCTATTACAATATTCATCAATCTTCATCAATGATTAAAAATCTGTTTGAACTAGTGTCTAGACAATAACCGTTGACACCACAGAGGTGCTGCCCGAGCAACGATGGAGGAGCACTATTCCAAAGTGTTCAAATTTATGCATAACGAGCAAGAGATGCTTGCCGATATGCAAAACTTGTTGGACAAAGTGGTACGACGTATTAAGAAGTGATGAGCTCTTATTATTTTGTACCACATAATAAATACAAACTAGTGCACGATGTTTACACCGAACACCACGCACATTACCACATGAATTTACATCGTAAACGTTGATACAAAATACAAAGTATATATATATATTACATATCACCCTCAAACTTCATCTTTAGTATATAAATATATTACATATCACCCTCAAGCTTCATCTTTAGTGTGTATATATTACATATCACCGTCAAGCTTCATCTTTAGTGTATATATATAAAGGGACATGCAAGATCTCTAGATGGAGATACTTCTTAATTGACTAATTATTAATCTCATTAGCCAAACTAGAAACAAGGATATTATCACAGAGATGAATGAGATTCCAAAACACAACTTCTCCAATTATCTTATTTCTCAATAAGAAGGAACCATAAACTCATGGAGAGAAAACCCTTTAACTCCTTTCAGCTTTTACCAAGTCATGATGATAATATGTTGCCTAATGCAGCTTGAAGAATAGCAGCTACCGTAGTCGAAACAAGAACACCTCCAAGTGATTTATAAGGTTTTTCACTAACACTTTGGGGATGTACGGGTGGAAAAGGATAAGGATAAGGATAAGTAGGATGATAGAAATTAGTAGCAGAGGGAGTAGGATAAAAACCGATTGGAGGAGGATTATATGAATCAGTAGAAGGAGGTGCAGGATAAGAAATATAAGAAAAAGGAGGAGCATACATAGTATAAAACTGAGTAGAGGGCTGCTGAGGAGGGAAAAGAGAGGGAGGAGGAGGATACAAAGTGTGAGTTTGAGAAGAGAGATGCTGATAAGGCAAAAGAGAGGGAGGCGAAAGAGAGGTAGGATTCAAAGGGTATGATTGAGAAGAGGGATGCTGAGGAGGCAAAAGAGAGGTAGGATTCAAAGGGTATGATTGATAAGAGGGATGCTGAGGAGGCGGGGGGGGAGGAGGAGAAGGGTAAGGTTGAGAAGAGTGATGGTGAGGAGGCGAAAGAGAGGGATGAGGATTCAAAGGGTAAGGTTGAGAAGAGTGATGGTGAGGAGGCGAAAGAGAGGGATGAGGATTCAAAGGGTAAGGTTGAGAAGAGTGATGGTGAGGGGGCGAAAGAGAGGGATGAGGATTCAAAAGGTAAGGTTCAGAAGAGGGATGCTGAGGAGGAGAAAGAGAGGCAAGGGAAGGAGCTTTTTGAAAAGGAGGAGGAGAATAATTATGACGAGAAGAGAATTGAGAGTTGATACCTTTTTTTCCACAATTGGCACAAACTCCATTCTCCTCATCAGGATCTTCTAATGGAATGGCTTTGTTTTCATGGAAGAAAGATAGCCCCTCCTGAGAACTTGGCAGCAGCTCCTGGGAACTCGCCATTGATGATCTGCCTTTATGCTGTACCTGAACAATTCTGATGATTTCACTGATATATATAGCATATTTTTTATATGGAATAGGTTAGGGAGAATAATTTAAATATCTCTAGGTCATATAATATATATAATAGTTTGTTGATGGAATATATATAATAGGTGTACATCAACATATAAAAATAGTTTTTTGATGGATTATTAAGAGTTGGAGGATAAGTTAATCACTCGGTCATACTTAATTTGTATATAAATATATATAATAGTTTTTAATAAATTATTAAGCTAGGGATAGAGTCATACTTAATTCCTATATATATCTTGATAGTTATGTATATGTTAATATATATATAATAGTCATAGTTGATTCCTGTATATATATATATATAATAGTTTTTAACGGATTATGAAGTTGGAGAAAAAGTTAATATGCGAGTCATCCTTAATTCCTACGTATATATCTTGATTTTTTTTATAATAATATATACACAATAGTCATAATATATATCTTGATAGATATGCATTAATATATAAAGTAGTTTTTTAATGGATTCTGAAGGGTTGGAGAATAAGTTAATCTCTAGGTCATACTTAATTCCTATATAAATATATATAATATTTTTTTAATATATTATTAAGCTAGGGAGAATATGTAAATCTATAGGTCATGCTTAATCCCTATATATATCCTGATAGTTATGTATATATATATATATATACAGTAGTCATAGTTAATCTTAATCTCTAGGTCATACTTAATGTTTTTTAATAGATTATCAATGTTGAGAATAAATTAATCTCCGGATTGATTCCTATATAAGTATATCACGAAAATAAGATATATATTAATGTATGTAATAGATTTTAATAGATTATTAAGCTATGGAGAATATGTTAATCACCAAGTCATTCTTAATTCTTCGGGAGTCGCATGAAATCTTCATCATGAATCTTAATTATATTTTATCTCATCTATATCAAATTGATGAGAAATAAGTTATTTTAATTCTGTTCTGCTAATAAAGCTAGATATAAACGTTGGTTCAAGAATCATAAAAAAATCAAATAACTTTAATTATATATCACTTTTTAATAATTATATTTCACTTTTAAGTACAAGTAGTTCGAAATGGTATTAGAATATTATATTAAGTACTTTTAGGAGTTATATGAAAAAATATAAAAGACTTATTTTAAAAAAATACCTATGAAAAAATACATATCTTTGGATAAGAGTTTTATTTTGATTATAAAATAGTTGTACATTGGTGTTTTACTGAGCTCTAATTTTAAAATAGTTGTAAAATAGCTTGCTTCAGTAGATGTTTATTGATTCTAATATCTTTAAATATTTTTGCCAAACTGACCTCAATGTTCACATTCTTTCTCATGGAATCCACGGCGCTAATAACTACACAATGTTCCTTCGGAAACCATAATCTCTTCTGTATAGCTATACAATAAAATTTCACCGATGTCTTCTCAAACACAATTGTTATAGAAGAGTCATTCCCTTTAGGCTCTGTTAGATTTTGATACTTGAATTTGTAGAATTTTCCTTCGTGACCTTTTTGCTTGCAATTGTAACACATCATCACAGATTTACAATGACCTTGTGTTATTTTCCTAGGCATGGAAACATCTATTTTGATCCCTCAAATTAGCAACGGGAACTCAAGTGTGTTATTGTCTTTCTTTAATGATGAGACTCTTGTGGCTACTAATGTATTTTTTTGAAGTGCTTCTTTATATGAAGGTTGGGTATGGTGCTCTATTTCTTGCTTTCAAAAGAATTCCCAATCAATGTTTATAGTTTTAGTTAATATTGTTGGGCTATAGCAGCAGGTCTTCTAATTCTCCATTACATTCTCGACAATGGAGCATTATGTTGTACGAAGTGTATGTTCCTAAAAGTTTAGGAGGTCTTGGGTTAAAGACTCACTAAGTTCTAAAAAAAATTTGTGAGGTTGAGTGTCTTGCTGGCCTTTTACCCTCTTCTTTCCTGTGTCCATTGGGAGCTATTGTTTCGTCCCTTGTCTGTGAACTTTTTCCTTAGCATGTGCTCCAGCTGCTCCTTCCTCCTTTTGCTCGTAACCGTTTGCCATCCTTGATCAGCTGGTGATGTTTGAATATAACTTCGTTAAATGTTTATGCTGCAGCGTATTTTCTTTTGTTGTCATGTTGCCAGAACGATGCTTCACTGAGGTCTTTGCAGCTGGTGTTTGTACCTCCTTTAGCAAACTCCTCTTATTAAGCAATTCCAAATGCAAATATAATGAATCATATAGTACCTAGAATGCCTAGAAACGAATTTTTCCATGATATCAAGATTTGCTGCTAATGATTATGATATCGCATTCCTACTTATCAGAGCATTGTTGTCCAGTGTTAACCAGTTATAAGCAGGCTTCCACGGTTTGGAATCTATCGAAGAGGCTAATGTTTTAATTCAATGCATGCAGAAATCTCAGTTGCTAAAGAGAAGCAGTTGAGGGTTGAGAAATCTGCGAAAATTCAATCAGGCAGACGAGTTAAAGAAGCTACGCGTCATGGGGCCGATTTTTTCTTCGCTTCTGTCACGAGCTAGCAGTCCGTGCGGCGCAGGCGAAGGTGACGATCTTGCCTACCAGCCTCTGTTTGCCACTATGCAGCGGAGCAATGGGAAGAACAGGGGATTCACCTACCGGCTTCTGTTCCGGAAGCGAAGCAGAGAAATAGCACGAGAACAGAGAAGTTGAGAAGGAAATGAATAAGGCTCCGCACTCGGTGGATTACAAGCACTCCCTTACAATTTCTCTCCGAGGGATCAACTGTTGAGAAAAAATTACGCACAATTTTTCTACAAGTCAGAACGAGAAGGAAATTAAAGGCACAAGAAGGAACACAAGAGAATTTGATTACGGAGTTCGGCAAATTGCCTACGTCTCCGGATCTGCTGCACAGATCGTTTTACTAGATGGAAGTGGGATTACAATTCTCAGACTCTCTTTTTTTCTTCACACATACAAAAGAGAACAAAAGAGACTTATATAGGTTTCACCCTCTAAATTTAGAAACCCTAAAAATACTTGATAATGCTTATTAAAAATAGATAAAAATAGATAATGACTTGGTAATGCTTTGCCTAAGTCAAAACTCTATTTTTAGCCTCCTTTAACAATCTCCCACTTGAAGACTGATTTCAATCTGTCTTCACATCTGGATTTATGCAGCAGATCTTTCTGGTCTGACTACTCTCGCACACCAACTGAAGTTACGCACAACTTCAGTTTGTCAATAGTTACTGCCTTTGTCAACATATCTGCTGGATTCATGCTTCCTTGGATTTTATGCAGCAATAATATATCATCTTCTAATAAAGATCTGATAAAATGATAACGAAGTCCAATATGCTTCGTCCTCGAGTGAAATGCTGAATTCTTTGCCAAGTGTATTGCACTCTGACTATCACTGTGCAGAATATTCCTCTCCTGTTTGAATCCCAGCTCAGTTAACAAACCTTGAAGCCATATCATTTCTTTACTTGCTTCGGTCACTGCAACATATTCAGCCTCTGTAGTGGATAATGCGACAATCTTCTGCAACCGTGACATCCAACTAACAGCTGTATTTCCAACAGTGAATATATAACCAGTAGTGCTTTTCCGGTTATCAATTTCACCTCCAAAATCTGCATCTACATAACCTTGTACTTTTAGTTCACCTTTACTAAAGTACAAACACTTCTCTGTAGTACCTTGTAGATATCTCAAAATCCACTTTACTGCTTCCCAATGAACTTTTCCTAGATTTGACATAAATCTGCTGACAACTCCCACTGCATGGCCAATGTCTGGTCTTGTACAAGTCATAGCATACATCAAGCTTCCAATGGCTGAGGCATAGGGGACTTTAGACATAAAAGCTCTCTCTTCCTCTGTCTGAGGGGACTGATCCTTGGACAAACGGAAGTGATTGGCCAAGGGTGTGCTTACTGGCTTGGCTTCACTCATGTTAAATTTCTGCAAAACACGATTAATATACTCTGACTGAGATAACTGTAAAATACCTCTATGCTTATCTCTTGTGATTTGCATTCCAAGAATCTTCTTTGCTGGTCCCAAGTCCTTCATGTCGAACTCCTTTGACATTTGTTGCTTCAGCCTTTTGATATCATTCATATCTGGACCTGCTACTAACATATCATCCACATAAAGTAATAAAATGATATAGCTGGAGTTATACCTTTTGTAGTAGCAGCAGTGGTCAGCATTGCACTTCTGGAAATCTTCCTTGTGCATGAAACTGTCAAACTTCTTGTACCACTGTCTCGGGGCTTGTTTCAGACCATACAAACTCTTCTTAAGTCTGCATACCATATTTTCTTTTCCTCTTTCTGCGAAACCTTCTGGTTGATGCATATATATTTCTTCATCTAAATCTCCATGAAGAAATGCAGTTTTCACATCTAACTGTTCAAGATAAAGATCTTCATTGGCAACAATACTCAGCACTGTTCTGATGGTATTGAGCTTCACAACAGGTGAAAAAATGTCAGTATAATCAACTCCTTCCTTTTGTTGAAATCCTTTGACAACTAATCGGGCTTTATATCTCTTAGAACCATCATGTTCATCTTTCACCCGATACACCCATTTGTTATGAAGTGCCGTCTTTCCCTTGGGTAACTCAGCTAGTTCCCATGTCTGGTTAAAGTTCAAAGACCTTATCTCATCTTTCATTGCAAGCTCCCACTTGCTAGCATCATCAGTCTGACAGGCTTCATCATAGCATTCGGGCTCTCCTCCATCTGTCAACAATAAATAATTCATGTATTTTCTATTAGGTACAGGAATTCGAGAAGACCTTCTCAATGCAGGAACTGGAGGAGGCTGTGGTATGCTGGACTGTTGTGCACTGCTCTGACTAACAGGTTCTTCTGGCTGAGGACTTGCTACAGTTTGCTTTGTTATAAGACTGTCTAGGATATCATCTACAGCAAATACTGGCCCGCTCTGCTCTGAGTTACTGGCATCAGTCTTGTGTCTGTCTTTATACATCACTTTTTCATTGAAGATCACATCTCTACTGCGGATCACCTTCTTGTTTTCATCATCCCATATGCGATAGCCAAACTCATCCTCACCATAGCCAATAAAAGTGCATTTCTTAGACTTAGGATCAAGCTTGTTCCTGCCTTGATCATTAATATGAACATATGCAACACAACCAAAAACTTTAAGATGAGAAAGTTTAATTTCTTTACCATTCCATACCTCTTCTGGTATTCTATGCTCCAATGGAACTGATGGGCCTCGGTTGATCAAGTAAGCTGCTGTGTTGACTGCTTCTGCCCAGAACTGCTTCGGTAGACCTGACTGTATACGGATGCTTCTGGCTCTTTCTGTCAACGTTCGGTTCATACGCTCAGCTACACCATTCTGTTGAGGCGTACCCGGCACGGTTCTTTCCATTTTGATCCCATGCTCATAGCAGAACTTCTTGAATTTGGTGTCTTCATATTCACCACCATTGTCAGATCTAAGTTTCTTAATCTTTAGACCTGTCTCATTTTCAACCATAGCTTTCCAATTTCTAAAAAATCTCAAATACTTCAGATTTTTGCTTTAGAAAATAAACCCATACCTTCCTGGAGTGATCATCAATAAAAGTCACGAAATAGTGCTTTCCACCAATGGATGCAGTTGTTGTTGGTCCCCAAACATCAGAGTGAATAAGCTCCAACCTTTCTTTCTTTGGGGTTCTGCCACTTGTCTGAAAGCTGACTCTCTTCTGCTTTCCAAGTATGCAGTCTTCGCACATGTCTAACTCAACTGATTGTAGACCTGGAAGTTTCCCCATTGAATGCATAATCTTCATCCCTTTTTCACTCATGTGGCCAAGTCTCTGGTGCCATATGTTGGAATTGTCATTCTCTGCAGCAGCTGCAATTGAACAATGTCCTTCTGCTGTCATGTAGAGAGTACCATTCTTCTTTCCATGAGCGACCACCATTGCTCCTTTTGAAATCTTCCACCTGTCATCATAGAAGATAGTAGTGTAGCCTTCACTGGCTAATTGCCCAACTGAGATTAAATTCTTTCTCAGATCTGGAATGTGTCTGACATCCTTCAGCTCCCAAATAGATCCTTTCAAATTTATCTTCACAGCACCTTTGCCAACAATATCACAAGGTTGATCATCACCAAGAAATACTTTTCCAAGGTTTCCAGGAACATACCTCTCGAAGAATTCTTTCTTCGAAGTAGCGTGGAATGATGCTCCAGAGTCTAACACCCAAGACTCTTCCTTGCTCTCTAAAGAACATATTAATGCATCATCTCCTCCTGAGGCAAAAGTAGCATTTACCTCTGCATTCTGGTCTTGGTCCTTTGGTGTGCTCCTGCATTGATTTCTGTAGTGTCCAGTCCTCCCGCAGTTCCAGCATTCGATAGTCTTCGACCTCTGGAAATTATTGGGATTTCTGGATTTGGACCTTCTGTCCTTTGATCGACCTCGATAATTTGATTTGCCACGTCCTCTGGTTGAATTTCTTCCTCTTGTCTCTGCATATAATGCTGAGGTTGATGATTCACCCGACTCTCTCCGTCGAATCTCTTCACTGAGAACCAGATTACGGACATCATCAAATTTTAATTTGTTGCTTCCAGATGAACTACTCACGGCTGTGACTGTAGCATTCCAGCTTTCTGGCAGTGAAGATAGAAGTATCAACGCTCGTACTTCTTCATCAAATTCGATACCAACTGAACTCAATTGAAGTATGATTGTGTTGAGTTCATTGATATGCTGGGGTGCAGATGCGCCTTCCGCCATTCGCAAGTTGAACAACCGCCTCATCAGATGAACTTTGTTAGCGGCTGATGGCTCCTCATACATGCTAGAGAGAACTGCCATAAGACCCGCCGTGGTCTTTTCCTTTGCGATGTTGAAGGCAACGTTGCGGGATAGCGTCAGTCGGATAACTCCAAGGGCCTGTCTGTCAAGAAGAGCCCAATCTTCATCTCTCATACCCTCTGGCTTCGTTCCAGAAAGGGGCTGATAAAGATTCTTCTGGTACAGATAGTCTTCGATCTGCATCTTCCAGAATCCGAAATCTGCGCCATCGAATTTTTCAATTCTCACCCTTCCTTCGTCTGCCGCCATCGCTCCCACTCGAACCTGACTTCGATCAAGCAACTTGGCTCTGATACCACTTGTTGAGAAAAAATTACGCACAATTTTTCTACAAGTCAGAACGAGAAGGAAATTAAAGGCACAAGAAGGAACACAAGAGAATTTGATTACGGAGTTCGGCAAATTGCCTACGTCTCCGGATCTGCTGCACAGATCGTTTTACTAGATGGAAGTGGGATTACAATTCTCAGACTCTCTTTTTTTCTTCACACATACAAAAGAGAACAAAAGAGACTTATATAGGTTTCACCCTCTAAATTTAGAAACCCTAAAAATACTTGATAATGCTTATTAAAAATAGATAAAAATAGATAATGACTTGGTAATGCTTTGCCTAAGTCAAAACTCTATTTTTAGCCTCCTTTAACATCAACGATGGTGTTGTCCTCCCTCCCCTGCTTACGAGAACTTAGCAGACACGCTGAGTTCTCTTCTGCTTACGAGAGATGCCTTCTACAGGGGCGTCCGTTGATGAGCGATCAGTGTCTCCTTCGTCCCCTGTTCCGGGTTGCTGGCTTCGGGAGCGAACGGGTGCTTGCTTCTTTTGGGGTCCTAACATTCCGCTGGAGAACTGGAAGTTGGGACGAGCGCACTATAATTTCGGAAGCTCATGCTGCCACCACCGGTGTTGCTACAATGGGTAATCCGCAGAAAGTTGGGACGAGCGGACTATAATTTCGGAAGCTCATGCTGCCACCACCGGTGTTGCTACAATGGGTAATCCGCAGAAAGCTCGGCTGCGGAAGGAAGCAACTAGGGAGAATCTGCAAAATTGCAGGTTGGAGAAGGATGGCAGCTGAAGTTGGAGAAGCTGCGATTCCACCCGCAAGCAGGAAACAGGGACGAGCGGCGGGGTTGAAGAAATTGCAATTCCGCCTGAGAGTTGAAGGAGCAGGTGGAAGAAACTGCAATTCCGCCGGAGAGATTGAAAGAAGAGCGGGTTGAAGCAGCTGCGATTCCGCCAGAGAGCTGAAAAATGGCGGGATGGAAGAAGCTGTGATTCTGCCGGAGAGCTAGAAACGGCGGAATTTAAGAAACTTCAATTGCAGATGGCAGGCTGAGATCGAAGGAGTCGAGGCGACGGTTTGAGGGAGCTGGAGATCGAGCAGGGAAGAGAAAGCGCTCGATTCAAGGAGTCCGGCGCCTGGAACTGGCGGGTGAGAAGCTAATACGAAAGGGAGCTGCAGCAGATTTGAAGCGCTCCCGCCGACGGCCGGAACCCTAGATTAAATACGGGCGACGGTCAAGGAAAGGGAAGGGCAACGGTCTCCATCGACCCTCACGACATGACTTCATTATAGACCCAAAATTAATGAGCAAAAGGAAGTATATATGCTGAACTGCAGTGGTATGAATCAGGGAGACAGTCGAAGCCAGCACTACTTGTGGAACAGAAACTCGGAGCTGGAAAGGCAGTTGAGAACCACCTGCATTTTGAACTGCATCCAATCACTCGTAGTTTGCATTTTCACACTTGGAGGAGTAGAATGAAGCAAGCTGTGCACCGGACTGGAGTATATCAGGAGCAAGTGTAGACTGCAAATACATCAGTAGGGACAGGTTCATTACTGAACATGTAATATCAACGGCATTCTTGGGGGTAGGTAAAGCTATTGTACTTCTTCAAAACAATCCTGAAGGCGTGATATCCCTTCGGTACTGTTGCAAGTACACCAAGGCATTTTATAGAGTTCACTGAGAAGTTCTAGTGCAGCCACACAATCAGTGGATACTGTAAGAAGCCTCTGGGATACCTCCCTTGCCTTTTTCATGGCTAACGGAGATTTCCAATAGATCAGTATGAAGTGGAGACTCCAATTTTCCTACGTAGCCCCTCTTTGACTGGTGCTCCCAGAACTACTTATGATGTGTAGACCAATTCCCGTAAATGCTTCTTGAGTTGACGATGCATGCTGCATAGGTGAACATTCAAGTGGCTACAATGTGATGCCTTCCCAAAGGCTCCAACTTTTGAATTGAAGAAACTTGCTTTTTCTTTTTTAACGAAAGGAAGTGGAACAAGTCCACTGCCTGATTTTATTGAGATGATGAAGAATGTACGATCAATAGTCCACTGCCTGCTCTCTTTTTTGAGATGATGAAGAAAGCACAATCAATATACAGTTCAAAAAAATGAAACCTGGGTTTCTGTATCAGAAATCCAGCAAAAAAATCTGATTCCTGAATCTGTGCAGCATCAGTGAAGTGAGCATGGGTTCCTGGTTATGGAATCAGTGTCAACAAAAATCACTTGAAAAGGCTGTAAATGTAGCTGGTACAGCAAGTACCAGTAGCTGATCAACACAATGGCTGACGTGTGTATATTTCAGCTGATACGGCAAGTATCCGACTGATATTGTTGGTAACAGGAGTTCGTGCCTTGCCATGCATGTTACTGCTGAGCATTGAAGAACCTTGTTTTAAGGTGGAAATGGCAGTTCATTAACCTACTGCTGGTAGGAAGCCTTCCTTCAATAAATGACGCAAACGTCATTTTTCTCGTTTAAGAGTGCTACCCATATAGAATCTTCTTTGTTGAGAATTAGAACTGTTCTCATTGCTCCAATGGATCACTTCATACTAGTGCAAACCTTCTTCCAATTAATCAAGTTGAAGGTATGCTCTGTATCATTAGACCAACCAGAAGTAATCTTCGAATGGGGCACCCAAACTCCTAACCACATTGTCACTAACCAATGAGGTAGTTAACGCATGTATTGGTAAAGAGTTAATCGATGAATTTAATTGCACTGCATTTCCTGCTTGAGAAATCCTGACATTTGCCCACCCTTGCAGTTCACCCAACGTCTTGTCAGTTGCTCACTCTACCGAGATACCATTAGTTGTATGTGTGCCCAGAGGTATTTGAATGGCAAGGATCCCTCACGTAGCTGAAACATCAAACATATACCCCTGTTGTTGTGGTTCATATCTACCGAGGAAGTACACAACAGACTTGCTTGCATTAATGCTTTCTTTAGAAATATGTATAGTGCAAGCGCTTACTTTAAAGACTCGAGCGTACTCTTATGAAATTTCAATATCTAAATGGAGAATTCCTACCGTTTGGCATAAAACTATGAAAAATATGTGTGAAACATTGTTGAAAGGTAACAAAAACTTCAAGAGGTCCCTTGTCGAAAACCTTTTATAGCTTAGAAAAAATGGCAAAGGAAATGCTATTTGCTTTCTAAGAAGCTGAATTACTGATAAGATACTCTCCTATCTACTGAATGAAGATGGTTAGAAAATTCATTTTCTTACTCACGACCTTCAGTCTCAAATTTTACTGCTTTAACCAGCTAAAAGGTACCTGCTTTTTAGCTTGTAGGATCTCTTGGTACACATTTATGAAAGTCACCGAGTCCTAAACTTTACTTTCCATAACATAACATGATGTTTAATTCTTTCTAAGGAAAAGAAGTTCTAACTATTTAGATTATCATTGGTATTCCAAAACTCTTGATAGTGCAAGTACTTCAATGTTTATAAGATTCACTAGGGGTTAATACCGATTTATTAAGATGCAAAATCAGTTTTGATCTAGATTAAAGAGTTAACGTGAAAAGTAGCTTCAACCTGTACCTTCACATGATGGACATCCTACGTATATAACACAAAAAATAAAATACAATGCTACACATAACGTGGTTTGCCCTGAATGATAGAGGATGATATCTAACAGGGAAAGGCATCCGAATCACCATCAAAAGTCTCAAATATTATGAGAGACCCAACAGAAAGAAATAAGGAAGTAAAACGTGCCTGATTTTAACTTCCCAACACCTCTCTCAATATTTAAATCCTTGGCCCCAGTTAATTATAAGATCTCTTAGAATTCTTTTCCTCTCATGCAACTGGTCCTTAAACTATGCCCAAGAAAGATAGATTAAGTTGGTCAGTAGGAAAATATTGCAAAATTTAACATTTTTTGCAACGGACATGAGTCAACATGGAATATATGTGAAGTATAGGAGTAATATTCGCTTAACCGCTAAGAATGGAGTCCTTTACATTATTAATCTCAACCTAAAACTAGGTCACCCCAGCAAAGTAAATATGGGCCTCTTGCTTTCAGGCAATGAAACAACCCAAGACTAAACATCAAGCAATATGTTTAGCATCGGAATGACCCTTATTTTTAATGAAATAATATGTTTATTTTATGGCATCCAAAATGGTTGAGAAAATAATAAAATATTTTTTAAAAATTTAGTGAGTGTGGAACTCACTGTATAAAACTTTAATACTTTAACAGAGGAGAATAAAATATTAGTCATAAAAAAATAAATTGTGAAGAAAGTAAATGTTATTACTACTTATGCATCCAGTGCTCACTTAGAGCATCTCCTTTTTTCTTCCCCCTACATTAATCAGTGCCACACAGCTACCGGTTTTACCGTTGATAGTTCTTTTTTTTTCTCTTATTGAGCTAAAATGGTTCTAATCTAATATTGAAAATGGGCAACTTGAACTATACCAAATACCAATTCTACTCTCTAGTAGGTATACGGAGATATGAAGCAGAGATAATCCTTAGTTTTCACCTCCTCCCCATAGAGTGCATTTTTCATCCATCATAGTTCCCTTGTAAATTAAATGCATCTTAGTCTGGAGCTTATCTTGAATATCTAAATAAAAATTTTAATTATGTGACTAAGTTTTAACTTCTAAATGTCTAACATTTCTTATAGGTTTAATACTTACTAGGTTCAAAATATATATACATAGATGGAGTAGATGCTCCTTATTTATCCAATAGTAAGGTTAGAAATAGTAAAGATCTACTAATTACATAATTATAATTAAAGTGAAAAATAAAAATTTATGTAGAAAAAACTAAAATGAAATCATCTGTTTTATTTTTATAAAATAATTAAAAAAATATATTCGGATACGAATTTACACTCAAGACAATATACGGGTGATTCCTAAATTTATCATCTAATTATCTCGTATTAAATAAATTTTAATTAAAAAATTATTTGGATCAAATCTTTTATTACCATTTTGGATAAAGTATCTTAACCACCAAAATATTTTTTAAGATATTATAATTTTTTTAAAAAAAGTTATACTTAGTATACATTTCATCTGATTTGAACAGCAAAACTCTAATACTAGATATAATGGGTTTAGGATTTACTAAATTATAATAAAAAAACTGTAGATTAGTTACTTAAGAGTGGTTAGAGGGTGTGGTTATTGAAATGTAATATATTATGCCTAAAACATATTATGTTTTATATCATGTTTGTGTCTAAATTATATCCCTTTTAATTTAAATTAATCATAAAGACTACCCCTCTTAATTTAAAAATAGAAAAATCTCTCCTTTATATAATATTAGGTTAATTATACTGACCTCCCTCTTTATTTAGTTAGTCCTAATGGAAAGGAAAAGGTTTATATAATTTTGAAATATAAAAGATGAGATTTATACCATCTTAAAACACGGGAGAGTAGATTTTTACTATTTCTAAACTTTTTAAGAGGTAAGTATCTTAGATTAGAGGAGGAAGTATTGTTGTAATTAACTTTTTCTGAATGTTCATATGTGGAGGAGAAAAATTAATATATTATGGATAACTATAACTAGATCTACATGAAATTACCTTTAAGCAAAAGGGTGTAAATGCAATATATTATGCCTGTGCATAGGATTAAAAACATGCATGCATCTGAATACGATTAAGATTAATTCTTAAATAAAACAAAGCCTGTTAATGTATAGTACAAAAAATAGATGTCAGAAAGAATCTATTCCCTGCTCTGCCCATGATCTACAGTATATATGGAAATAGAAATTGAGCATCCACTTTACACAATCTCTTGCAACTATTGGATCAGAATCCTTTAGCAGGCATGCATATATATTTATACAGATATAGATATGGGTTGATACTTTTTTTCTCTCTGACCAAGAAATTACCTCTTTGATTCCTTGACTGGATATGCTTCTTAATTTGCTCACTTCTACTTAATATTAATCTCTCCCACTTAAACAATACTTAATAATAGAGAGCTACTGAAATTGCTCCTCGAAGGTACACATTTTTACAGCCTGCGACTGACTTGAAGATTTAATTTTTTTTTTCATATAGAGAAAATTAGGAGTGCAGGTGAAATTTGATTTTTCTTTTAAGTTTAAAATAAAAGATAAGCATATTAGTTAGAAATAATATAGTTGGTGGTAGCCTTAATTCATCAAGACTCACTGTACATATTTCTCATAGCAATCAATATATTTATTATTTTCATTTAAAATTAAATTTAAATTAAATGAATAGGTAAGAGAGAATATATCACTAACTCTTAAGTATTATTTTTTTTATAAAAAAAATAGTAAGTATTAAATCCACAATCTTCATTATAAGGTCTTATTAATTTAATTAGATGAGCTTATCATTTATGCATGCACTGATTCTAATTATCCATATTTGACAAGAGTAAAAATCTAAAACTACCTTTTCACTTTTAGTAGTGTTAAACTTATCGATATATAATTACTCATATGAATAAAATTATATATATATATATATTATTAATCTATATTGTCCATATATCTCAATTAAAAGTTCTATATCTCTCACTCTACTTCATTTATATATATATATATATATATATATACAGTATCCAATGCACCAAAAAGACAAGTGGTCAAACATTGGTCAAGCAGGAGGGCAAACGTTCAGAAGCAAGGCAATATAAATCCAATTGCTAGGCTACAATGGAGGAAAATAATTAAAAATAAAAATAAAAAAGTTAGGGTTTTGGTGTCAGTAGCCCCAACATCTTTCTATCCTTTGCCTCATATGCATGTGACAAAGAGAGTTGCCCATGGCCTCTTAAGATACATAGACAACATTCTGAACAAAAGTTGATGCACATACTGTCAAATTGATGAGCTGAGCCCTCCTACCTGTACGAAAAAAAAATTAAAAAAAGAAAAAAAACACCTACTCCCTCATCATGCATGCCATGCACACCTGCTCAATGGCAAAGATTCATACTGACATTTATAATCATGAAAGGTATGCAGGAAAGCCCTCCACTAGAGAAAGAAAAGCTACACTATTTAATTATTTATCTACTGCACATACAGACAGTCATTGCACTTTTGAACATAATCATCAGTTCAAAGCAAAACTATTCATTTCAGTCATCACCAGTATGAGTCTACCGTGGAATAATTATTGCATCAGAGGTATCTCAGGCTTGTTGTTTCAATGTAGTTGGATTTTAAGAGAAAAAAATTCATGGACATATCCAGGATTTTTTCTTTTTTCTTTTTTTTTGTTCAGGTATGAACTCGTAACCTGAGAAGTTTATCAAGGAATTGAAGAAGATGAAGAGCCATTTCTCACTCCAAGTAGCAGCTAGTAATTATATATATATATATATCCCAAGAACTCAAAATATATTACAAGAAAGATGGCGCAATTGCTGTGAACACCTTGGAATGAAATGGTCTGGTACAGGTACACTTTGAGTGATCTTAAGATCATATTCAGCATTAACATCAAAGCAGATGAAAACATTAATTGGAGCAGCTGGAAATTGTTGTAGAAGTGATGATGAGCCGAATGGATCCGAGGTTCCTCTCAGAGCAAACGGGTCTTCTTGACGCCACAATGACTTATAAAAAACACAATGGGGCTTTGAGACGTCTGCAGCCGACAGGATCTCTCCGATCCACACTCCCCTCCGGTAATTTAATCCGCCCTCTTTGATCGATCGATCGCCCCCGTTACAACCAAGATCTTGTATATATCTATATGGTTTTAACTTTTTCACGATTTCTACCAATGACGAAGAAGAAGAATTAAGAAAACCTAGCGGTTTAACTAGCAGCAGACAAGTTGAGAGAGAAGGTGATTACTAGATTAGAGGCGGCGCCACCGACGACCCGCCATCCGGCCATCCGGCGCTGCCGCCGTTCCAGTACATGGTTGATGGCGGAGCGAAGCTGTCCAGAGAATTCTCCACCGGAATCTGCCAGTCGATGCAGCTGTTGATTATGTTGGGCTGTCCAGATTCTAATTTGACCTCCTTCATCATGCCGTTGATGGTGCTCCCGCTCATCTCCGACGCATGGAGCTCCTCGAATGGCAGAAAGACTTGGTAGTCCTCCACCTGCTTCGGCTGCGGCTTGCTAATGGAGGGCAGTAGAAGGGAGGAGGACAGGCCGTAGAGCTGCGGGAAGTCGCTCAGGAGCGTGAATGACATCGCGGCGGACGAGGTCTCCGGAGCCTGCAGCGGGTGGAGCTCCCCGAGACCGAGGCCGAGTGCGCTGAGTTGGTGCGGCGGGGGAGGCAGATCGAAGGCGGAATTGGACGCCGAGAGCCCGCCCGGCAGAATTGGCATGGCGAACATGGCAGCGGCTGCGGCGGCGGCGGCGTCGAGGTGGGAGGCGGCGGATCTCGAGGCGGAGAGGGGAGGGATCGGGGCGTGAATGGGCGGGGGCGGAGCGGCGGCGGGGGGCTTCTTGGAGCGCTTGTTCTTGCGGCAGCCTCCGCCGACGGGGACGTTGCGGAGGGTGCCGCCGCGGGTCCAGTACCGCTTGCAGGCCTTGCAGAAGTGGCGGGGCTGGGAGAGGCTGTAGTTGTTGTAGTAGCAGAACTTGGTGTTGGAGGAGTCGCAGCGGGGGCACCGGAGGGCGGCCGGCGGGGGAGGGAGGTGATCCTGCGCGCCTCCTGCGGGCGGCTTATCCGCAACCCTCGAGGCATTGACTGCGGTCACAGAATTGGCACGGATCACGCCGCTCTTGCCGCCGCCGCCGCATGTCGCGGATGAATTGTTGCTGCCGCTGCCGTTAGCAGGAGGAATCGCGAGCCGCTCGCCCATCATCTGCAGAGAAGACGGGAGGGATCAATTTCTGAGATCTGAGAGAGAGAGAGAGAGGAAACAATACAAAGCAATCTAGGGCTGGCTAGAAGCGTGAATGATGGAACCCAAAGAAGGTTCCCTGACAAGAGCTAGAAAACAAAAACAAGAATGCAGTATTATTGACTGATGGCGATAGGGACAGAGAGAGCGGAGGAGTTGTGCGGGAGTACAGTCGCCACATGTGGGCTACTGAATGAGGGAAATTTTTTTTATTTTACTCAAAAGGAGAAGGAGAAGAAAAAAAAACACCAACCTACCTGCGCCCATTCCTTCTCCCCTCCATCGTCGCAGAGCATCTTCCTCTACTCTCCCTTCCTTAACCTTCTCCCGCGTCCTCAGGCGACCGATGAAACGCCCAGCAGAGAAGAAGCTCGAGCTAAAGCTAACGAGAGACAGAGGATGAATGGGTCCCGACGGAGGAGGCCTGGGGGATGAGATCAGGGACTGACAGGAGTTGCGTAATTGATACAACCAAGGAAAGAAGGGAAGAAAGGAAGGAGTAGTTGTCGTTTAGACGACTGAGCACAAGAAGGGAGATGGCGAGCAATATAAGTAGATGAGAAGGTAGAGAGAAGGGGAAGTAGGAATCCCGAGGAAGGGAAGGGAAGAAAGGAGTGTAAGCACGGGCGAGAGAAACGAGGCGAGTGGGGAGGTATAGAGAAGAGAAGAGAGGAGAGAGAGGAAGAGAAGGGGGGGGGGGGGCAGGAGAAGAATCCTTGCGACTGCCACTCGCCTTTCTTTTTTCATTTCTTTTCTTTATCTCCATGCATGCTTTTTTATTTTTTGTTTTGTGTTCCCCCCCTCTCTCATTCTCTCTCTGCGCCGTGCTGCGCTCGCACTCCTCGGCGTTCAAAGCAGCCTCCCTCTTCGCCTCCCCCTCCCCCTCCTCCTCCTCCTCCTCCTCCTACTACTACCTTAAAAGAAAGGAATTCTCGCAGGGAAAGCGACAACACTGACCATGTGATGAATACCAATTAAGGGCTGCAGACGAGCCCCGCAAGAACTTTTGAGCTGGTGACCGGTGCTGGTGGAGGGATCGAGCTTGAATTTAGCAGTAGATAAAAACTTCAAACCCTCAAACCACCAACGCATCCCGCTCATCTCAATCGATTAGGTCTTAATCCAACAAGTACCGAGTTATCAGCAAGTTTGCAGCTTTTTATCCTAATTAAGGTAGGTTCTGGAGGAGAAGTAGAAGATCCACAGCAGCAGGAGAAGGGAGAGGGGACAGGGACAACAGTGGGCACGTAAATTAGGTCATCTTCTTCTCCTTCTCCTTCTCCTCTACTGGTGGGAGAGACTTGAGAGTTGCCGTTAATTAGGCTCCTGCAGGCGTGCCGGCAGCGCTTTAAGAGGACAGCAGATGGGCTCCTCCATGTGGCCACAGGCAGCTCCTCATCTCTCTCTCTCTCTCTCTCTTCTCGGCTGCAATCTCCCTCCCTCCCTCCCTCCTCCCCCCCACATCCCACATCACAAAAGAGGGCATGCAGTCACGTTTGAGGGAGGCCAACAAACGACAAGCAGATTTTGTAGTCCCCCGAGAAATCTCCACTTCACACACACACACACACACAACGCACAATTATTCTCTCCCCCCTTCTTCTCATATTATATAAATGCACCACCATGTATGTCCTCCTGATACCACAATCTCTATCTATCTCTATGCACACACATATAGGGTCATTTAATTAACTATTTATTTATTTGATGTCGATCGCTTTGCCCCTACAGTTTCATTGTTTTATACAAGAGGCCGGATTGAAAAAAATAGAAGAGAACATATAGAGCCGTAGGGGGGGGTCAAACTGGGAATTATGATCGGACAAGAAGATGCATGGCTTTATCCACTTGCCATTACTTGGATCACTTTTGAGAAGATTTAACACTGAAGTGAAGCTGCGCCTCATCCTCTCGATAACAGTAATTAATACACAGTGTACCTGATTACCTGGGAAGAATAAAAACAATCGATCAATTAATATTAAGTAGGAAGGAGCGACAGCGCACAGGCCAGCAGCGCTTTCTTTTTCCCCTTCCTCTTCTTCTTTTTCTTTTAATATATCAAAGTTTTTGAGCTCTAAAATTCGTCAGCAGAGAGAGAGGGGGGGAGAAAAGGGGGAGGAAGGGTTTTGAATTAATTTTGGGTCAAAACTCGATGGAGGGGGGAAGAGAGGAAGGGGGCCGGCCGGAAGGTGGGTGGGGGGACCCCAGAGGTGGTGGCGGCCGCGGCCGCCCACCGGCCACCACCACCGTTTAGATTCCCACCGGAGGAGGAGCGGGGCTGGGATTGGCCGGGGGAGGCTTTGGATCTCCCTCTCCTCTCTCTCATTATATGCGTGCACATGGAAGTAGATAGGAGGAGTATATATATATATATATTATATGTGATGGTGAGGATGGTGATGATGGATGGCGTTTAATGTATAAAATAATTGATAACGCCGATTTGCCACGCTGCTAAGCGGGGTTAAAAATTAGCAATCAGGAAGGTGGTGACGAGAGAAAGAGATGGGAGTATTGAGACGATAATGATGGTGGATGATATACCACCGAGACGACAAAGATCTCAGTTGGAGTATTCTATTCCCATCAATCTTCCACTGCCCCCATTTATCTATTCCTCATATCATATATATATATATATAAAGGAGGGGCGGACTGTGGAGGATATATATATAACGTAACCTATTTAAGGTGATAACTTAAATTATTAATATCACGTTCCACGGTCGATAAAAAGAAAACTTACTCAGCCTCATTTATACTAATAGGTATGATCGTATTATTAGGATAACCGCTGGCTTATGCCACATTTCGAGACATTTATAATCATAGTTAATTATGGCATACTTAATTGATGCGGATAGCTAATTTTTTTCACATGATATAAATGTGGATCTGCACGTGAACGACCACCGAGCCTAAGATATATAATGATACGTATTTGAGATCTTAATCATGTTTGGTGTGGGGGAGGAGTGGTTTGGGAATATATATATACGTGCAGGGAGAGGAATATGAGTTGGAAAAATTATTGACTTGGAATGTAGAAGCACATGAGCCGCACTTAATCCATGTATTAAATTATTACGTGAATCTAATCTCGGATAAATCTATTCTTAATCACTAATATTCTTAAATTATTATATGAAGTGATTAGGAAAATGTTTACTTTGCTACTAAAAAGCATCCTATTGACTGAGAGATCCTGTTAATTGTTAGTATAATAATATGGTAGATTCAAAATGATACCTTCCTTCCTTCCTTGTATTAATTGGTCGTCACTTGAAAGAGTAAGTAAGAAGTATGATAATGTACAGGGAATCAAATTAAACAAATAGTTGAAGGGATGGAGGGGAAGGGAAGGGGTGGGGGGTGGTGGTCCAGCAGCTGCTGAGCTTCCACAGCAACATAATATTAATTAAGTAGAGAAATAATGGATGGCCTACTCTTTTTGTGCACATCACACTTCCAACAGCGTAAGTCCAAGGAGTGACAGATTGGAGGACCAAAAGGACCACCGCCGCAGCACTCCTCCTTCATTCCTTCTTCTACTCCTACTAATTAATCTCTCCACACTAAATGCCGGCAGCAGCAGAGAAGCTTTTTTTTTTTTTTTTTTTTGGAGCCAAATGAAATAAGTTGCATAAAAAGTATCCAAGTTCGTATTTTTTCAATGTTAGACCAAACTTAGGGCTAAAGTGAAAAAACTTCCAAGCTAATTTATAGCTAATCATCACATCAAGGAGATGGGAACGTGGAATGCTGAGGGGTCTGGTCGATCAATTAATTAAGTATTGAGAAATCAATGGATGATGGATCAGGAGATGTGTTGGGTTGATGATTAGGTAGTAAATATTGAGAAGGCAAAAACTACGTGCGCATGCCTTGCTGGTGAAGAAAGGGATCTGCATCTTCCTCGATTATTTTGTTTTACAAAATCCCGGGGTTTGTTTATTAATGTCGATCGATTAAACCTCCTCCCCTTAATTATTAATTATTCCTTTTAATCAATGGACGCATTGATTTCTTTTATTTTTAATAATCCTAGAGTGGGAGGACTAATACATTCAGCACATCATCTTATTCTCGCTGATTTGGTATAATTATTTTATTGTTAAAAGCTCATGCATGATATTCCATAGTAAAAAAATAGCTGATTAGATTTTAATAAATATAAATAATTTATTTCTAATATAATTTTCTCCAACTCATCATATTAATCATGACATACTTCAACCATATGCTAGATAATTAGCCGTTCAACTGTCTTTTATAGTTATGCTTATCTCTCCTTTTTTTTCATATATCAGATCAGATAATTAGATATTTTTCTCCCTACGAAAAATGAGCTACTCAAGATGCTCACACATTAGTTGGTAATTTAATTTTTCTTTTTTTAAGGATAAATCCGATGTGATAAGAAACTTTATCATTAAAAAATAGCAAGACATAATTATTCCATCCTTTAATTTATAGGTCATCTGCACTCATTTCCTTGAATTCAGTGAGTACTTGATTAATATACAGTAGAGCACCTAATTTTTAGACTACCCTCTGGAGTTCAGTTAAAATATAAGTATTAGGACTTTTTAATTCTCCATGGGAGTAATATTAATTAATATAACTAGTCAATTAACGGCAAGAATATAAATATATACACTTATCCCTTTCTTACACGAGAAGGATTCTTCCACTCAAAATATTTATATATTTAATAGTTTTAAGTTCACTGGCCAAGTAGCTTCCTTTCATAGGATGATGCTGATTGATAGCACCATAATCTTAGTTAGTTACTAAACTTTGTTTTTTTTTTTTGAATAACTTCTTGACTCTAGCAAATCTCACGGCAGCTGCAGAGCTATTTGGGTCCCAAAAAATGCATGCCTCGATTTATGTGAAAAAGGAATGTCTTGGGAGGCTCAGGAAATTTGTTTTCTAAAGGATATAATTAATCTTGATTCCATAAATAAAAAATTGAGGTTAAATAATTAATATTTAATCTAAGAAGGGCGATTCCAAGGAAAGATTTTATTGTCCGCAGGTACTTTTATTTATTCAAAAGTTATTTTTATTAACCGAGTAAAATCAAATATCCAGTATACTATTATTTAATTAAAATAGTAAGAGTTGATATAAAATAAGCACGTATAGAATCCAATTACTCTAACCAAAGGAATGTACACTTTGTGTACCGATCCCTTTCATCATTTGTCGTCTTAAAATTACATTAAATTTTTTTTTAACTTAATGAATGTCGAACCCATCATGATCTCCCTTATAATTCTCGTACTCAATACTATAATGAATACAAAGAGGCGTGCAATGTAACATCATGGAAAAATGTGTCAACGATATAAGCCTGAAGTGTGAAAACAAGGAAGAACACCAAACAATTAGGAATGAGGGAAAGATAACTTCTATTCGAGTACCGATAAAACCCTCAACATCGATTGTTCACAATTTAAATGTTGGATATTCAACTCTCAATTATAATGCTCTACATTCTCTTATAGTGATTCCTAGATCATTTATTAATCTTTCTTGGATCCTTCTTCAATCCCTCATAAATCCCTTTTGGATCATTTGATCCTTATTGGATGATTTATCTATCATTCCTAGGGCTTTATACAACCTCCCAATCTACGAGGATTCTAAGAGACGTGACTCTTTATTTGAATTATGTTCTTTAAGTAAGTATTAATTAGGCAAGTATCCCACCATATCGCATATGTGAAGCTAGAAGAAACACCGTCTGAATAGGATACCTTATCTAAGCCCTCTTCATGCCACTCAACGAATGAAATTTCAAAGGTCAAGTACACAATTGTGAAAGCAAATAAGGCTTATTATGGGAAAGTCATCAATTTCGAAAAATATACTAGCAAGAAGCAAAGAAGAAATCAAATCAATCTAGGATGAGATTGAAAGTCTTAGTGCAGCATCTTTGTTGACTCATGTAAATAAAGATTATTGGTATATTCATGGATCCACTTCTCGTACTATGGCATTAGCTTCAAACATATTACAGTGTGGTGAAGTCTTCGAACAGGATGCAAAGAGACAAACTTTGTACCACTTCTCGTACCGCTTTAATTTACTATCTCAGTTATATATTGTTTATACATCAAAGTAAATATTTATAATTATTATTCAACCTTCTATGAAAACCATTGTTCAAAGAAGTCAATCAAATTATGGGCTAAGCAAGAAATTTTCTATTAATTTAAATCAACTACCATCGTGACTAACTGCAATACTTGTCAACTAACTCTAACTCTAGTGGTGGTCTAGTGAGGTGAGTTTTTTCCTCTTTCTACTATCTTCTCTTTCTTTTGACTCTTATACAATCACTTCTGCAGCTATGACATTATCTATAAGTTCATCAAGTTTATAGTTTCTACCAGGAACAACTATTAGGAAAAAATTGAATGGTGAATGGTGTACGTGAGTTGTAAATGATTGGATTAGCACTGGGTTGGTTTAGATTAGTTATGGTTCGTACGGTTAAAGTAGTGGTAGAAAGTAACAATACACATGAGGAGTTATAATATACCAATGCAAGTTTGGCAATTAAATGGATACATATTATTATTTAAATTAGTTTAGCAAGTTGCAAATGTCAGTAATGTAGTTAAAGGTTATTGTTGTGTGGGTGCTGGATGCATGAATAAATGTTGTAAACATAATGGGGTTTTGTGAGTTTTGATAAACAAATTATATTATTAGAGTAATTAGGTTTTACATGAGAGATCGTAGATTCAATGTTCTAAAATAAAGCTGTATTGTTATGATTAAAATGATGAATTTTGAGAACAATAATTTGAAAATATAGTTGTTCAGGTTATGGTGGAGTTCAGTCGGTTGATATTTTGCATTGTTGTTGAGTTCGATTAGTTTAAATGTTATTGAAATGAATTAAAATTTGCAAGTTAGTTTAAGTGTAAATTGTTGTTAAGTAGTGGCGAAGAGGTTCAGGTGGTAATTGATTTTTTTTAACGTGGAATCATTTTGCAAGGTACAAATTATTCGTTAAAATTCTTAAGAAATGTAGGATAAGTGAATGAAGATGTGTTGTATGGGTGAGGTTGGATCATAGCTGCGAAACAATGATGAAGTGGAAGTTGTTTGTAACATTAGGCCTATGATGCAAGGTTTGTCAATACACAATATGCTTCATCTGGATTTGCAACCCTGTGAGCAGTCTGAAGCTTAGGGAATTATATGTTTTTGTTCTGACGATCATATCATGAACATAAGTTAAATTATGGTGACCTTATCATCGGGTAGAAATGCAGCATTACATGATTCTTATATCGTAGGGTCTATATGAGATGCATAAAATGATAGTCTTCGAGTGTTATTTGAGTGTACAGCTAGCAAGATACTAGGAAGAGACTAAGCTATACTGATGGGCTTAGGAGAAACCATGATCACCCGTCTCCTCCGCTAATGTCAATGAGATGGGCGTAGGAAGAGACTAGGCTATACTGATGGGCTTAGGAATGATCCCTAATCAGGATATATTCTAAGCAAGAGTCTTGGATAGGGTTGAGTTAAATACAACAATGACTAACTATCGATAACCTCAATGATGTGGTATTAAATAATTGAGATTATTGTTCATACTTGATATTTATTACTTTGTGAATGAAATATTTATTTACAATACTTGTTTATATTGTCTATACTTATGCAAAGAAGGGTCTATCTCATGCAGATCTTGTTGAGAGCTTATATATGTGCTTCGTACGAAGGGGACCTATGTGCGCCCAATACTATAATGGATGTATAAAGGTGTGTGGCATAACATCATTCGCAAAAGGTATCGACAATACAAATGAAGTGTGGAAGCAAGGAAGAATATTAAATAATAGAAAATAATGAAAAGATAGCTTTTATTCAAGCACCGATAAAACTCTCAACACTAATCATTCATAATTTGAACGTCGGCCACTCATTGATAGCCTCACAACCTATGAGGATTCTAAGGAGCATCACTCTTCATTGAGATTGTGTCCTTTGGATAAGTGTCTCTTGGACACATCGCATCCATATTATACTATGATGGGCCTTATCTTGCTCATATGCCTCCATATGATATGTCCCACACTTGTCATCCGAATATTATAATACTTAGGCACTTTGGTGTGTCTCGGAGATGTGACGTCAAATAATATAATTAATATTTTTCAGCACTCTATTTTCTATGTGATTAATTAATCTTGAGCGGCCCATCTTACACAATTTTTTTCATAAAAAAATACTTATAAAAATTTTCTAAAAGAGGATCATGTAACTTTAAAATAAGGAGGTTAATTTGTAGATTTCAATCAAAGCAGGAGGTTTACCTACTCTAATCGGATAAGATGTCCAGATTAGAAATGTAAACCTAATCAAAAGAGTACGAGAGTTAGTTTAATGTAGATTTATTTTGTGCTGAATCTAAAACGGATGAAGTGGATTCCATCTGATTCAATTTTAAAAACACAATATATATATTATATCAGGGGGAATAATAATTAATAATCAAATCTCGAAGTCAAAAAGATGAAATCATGGGTTTGCAAAATGACAAGCTACGTTCGTCCAAGGTGGCTCTGTCTTCATTTGGGATCAAAATTATGGGTTATTCTCACGGCATTGACAACAAACTTTGAACAAGTAATTAATTCTTTGGTCTACTTGCTGTGTGCCTTACAGTTTACAGTTATGAAATCATGAACAAAAACTTTGTCTCCTAATCTCCTCCACCGCAGACAAACTTATCTGCTCTATGTTTTCTTTTTCATATATCAACTCTTCTCAAAAGATAATTATAAGAGCTATACCTTTCATGGTATAAAATTAGTAGAAATCTTTTCCTCATCTCTTATATTTCAAAAATCATCTATTTTATATTTTAAAATCATAATTTAAAGCTAGAGTAGTTTTTAATATCTTAAAACTATAATAATTAGTTTCTATGGTTCAACTATTTTTAAAACACAAGCTATCACTTCTTCACTTCTTAAAATAAATAATTGGGATTCTAGATTACAGATTCAATACCCATTGAGTTAAAAAAAAACTATTTTAAGTGTTTATTTAGAATAAATAATTATTAAAAATCAAAATGCTTTTGATCGACACAATTTTTATAAGAAAACTGGTTTAATTAAAAATATATATGATCCACATTTTTTAATTTCTTAATTAAGAACAGTAAAACTTGTGTTCAGTTGGGTCAATAAAACTTTTCTTCATTGCGACTTCTGATTAAAATGATATCATGTTTTATTATAATACGCATTTCAAAAAAATACTCATAAACAGAAACAGGTAAACTAATGCTGAAGAACACGGTACAACGACCATCTTGATCTCATTCTGGAAAATGTAAATTTGTGAGAACAAGTTAGGACACATTTGTTGGACATGCATTTTGTACATGGAGCACAAAATCAACATGCCTGCATTTGTACGCATTATCAAGATAACAGTGATGAGATACGATCTTCCGCCGCAACAAGAAGCAAGTGAACAGAACCACCATATGGAGCGTGAACAAGTCGTAGTGAATGGGTGATCTATCAGCTCTCCTCAAAAATAAATCTTTGTTAGCATTCAAAGATCCTGGTCAGGCAACCCTATGAACTCTCCTTCACGGGTCCGCGGTCATTCCGACCAGTCCGAAATGAACAGCCAAACAATGGGGGAGATCAGACCATGTAAGTCATGCCCACCTGCATAAGGTTTGTATGAGGAACACTTAATGATGCGATGCCTCTTCTGCAGTTTTTTCTCAGGAAAGCATAAAAGTAGTTTATAACCAGCTTCTTTATGAACCAAGAATCCTTTCTAGCCCTGATGTCGCCATGCCCGAGAAGATAAACAACCCCTGATTCTTTTGCCTTGTGTATGAACGAGAGCTCTCGCTCAAGGCTAAGCTGTGCTTCTGTCAGAGCCTCATCGAGTGGTTCATCAAACGATGTGCTTGCTTCAGAGTTTGTCTTATCGATAGTGTTGTAACCAGTCAGGAGCGGAACACCCAGGGAATAAATGCTGCCATTGGGAGCCACAAGAATGTTTGAGCAAGATTCTTCTTCTCCAGAATCTGTCTCGGTGTCTTCATCGCTTTCCAGCGAACGTTCTTGGGCTTCTCGACGTATAAACTTCTCAAGACTTTCAATCAAAAGCTGTTCAAATGTCTGGTGATGTTCCTTGCGCACATCCTTGTAACCGTACCTGCATTGAAACAAAGGAATTGATCACTAGCAGATTTGATGGAAATGGTACCGAACAACTGCACTACGAGTGTTTAGATACTTCGATCCTGAGATGCAGAAGACAAGCAATGTCTAAACATCTTTAAAAACATCTACCAGAAAACTAGAGTGGATAAGACATGCCAATCCATGATTTTTGTCTATTATAACAACATGAAAGCAGAAAAGAAATGGCAGGAATTTTTAATGCCATTTACGATTTGTTTCCAAATAAAAAATCACATAAATAGCCATAGAAACAAGTCATAAGACAGACACATTAAATAAAATTTGGCCAAACTTCTAGACTTGACCCTATACAAAATTTGATTTTGTTTAGTGTTCAGTCTTCAGTTATTTCCATCATAATATATCACTTCTAAACTCAGATCATCCAAGCGTTCTGTTTTTCACTCAAAGGATGTTACCACCACACAGTGGGATTATCGTGGAGAGGACATCACCATCTTCTGATGCACCATGATAGCAGATTCCAGCAACCTCGGCTATCTTCTCTTCAACTTGATGTGTTTCAACATCCACTGTGAGTAAATATTTAATTTGAGGCCCTTGAACGTCGGACAGGCCAAGTATGAGATGAAGTTGAACTTGGTTTACCCAAGTTTGAAGTTCCAGTCAAAGATCTAGGATCACCCCAGGTCGAAAATTCATGTTCACATGATCTAAATCAATTAATTTGATTGACCATGTATGAACTAAGAGTATTAATATAGTGGGCAGCAGTACACAAAGTGTACATCCCTCTGGTTAGAGCGACTGGGTTCTATATGGGAGGTTGTGGGTTCAATACTCACCAAGTTCTAGAAAAATACAGTGGGCAGCATGTTCAAGAGATTTTATCATCCCAAAAGAACAATAACATCTCCTTTTGCCTCATTTTGCTCCTTAATTTGATGTCTTAATTCTCTGTTTCATTCGTATTCATGTTCTACAGATTCCTTTGGCAATGGGGTTCCCAAGGTGGCAAGCCATTCATTAAGTGCCTCATAGCAAAGCTTACTAAAAGTTCATTCAAGCTTGGTTCAATCCTAACACAAATCAAGCTAAAACTTATGTTATAAATTCCTAGCCTAATGAGCTAGTTTGAAGAGTGCAAAGTTCGGCTTATGTCTATCATCAATCTTGGTTGTGAACATGATAACAATCTTGATTCAAAGCTATTATATTAAATATACTCGCATGTACAAGGTCACAAATGGTTAAACCTTTTCTTAGAGGGAATGCACGGCTGATCTTAAATTAACTCAAATATGTCTAATTTAGTTAATTTGATCCAAGTGATTAAATCTTATGTAATTCTTAAATGCATTTTACTTGTGGAAGTTGAGTTTTCAAGATTGAGATCATTGAGCAACATAAACAAAAATGACACAAATTTGAGCTTGTTTACTTAAGCAACATAAGCCCAAGATGAACTAAGCTCTGCTTCAAAAAAATAAAAAAAAGGTTTTAGCTCAAGCTTGAGTTTGTTTAACCACAACCAAAATATGGAGAGGCTCGACCTAACTTGTTCACAACCCTAGTCATTGATAGAAAGATATTGGAGTTACTTTTCAGTGTATAATCCGTCATAAATTGTTACCTATAAATTCCATAAGAACATCTCAAAAGACTAGCAAGTATTACTTACCGAGCAATGCAACGAAACATGTGATAGTTTTTGGGGCAGACCCGTCTGAAGAGAAACCTTTCAGTCTGTGGTACTACAGGAACTGGTACATACTTTATGCACACAAATATGATCATTGAGTGAATTGCAGGTAAGGTGGTTAGGAAATGACCAAAGATTGCAGGAATTCCCTTAACCAGTTCATTATAAACCAAGCCAATTCCAGGGGCCCTAATGGTACCAAGTGTGCAACCCAGTTCCATCATCAAATCCATTGAGAGCTTCTGTTTCACTTCTGTTTCGTACTTAAGCTTGCTTCCATAATTCCATATATACATTATTGTAAATAATACAGCTGCAAGAACCAACAACACCCAGCTTCCATCTACCACACTGCCTAAAACTGAAGAGAAGAAAAGTAATTCCAACCCCAAAAAGAAGGTTAAGAAGCATAGCACGACTACAATGTTGGTCTGCCATATAAGAAGCATAATGATAGTCACAAAGATCGTGGTCATAATCATCACACTAAGCTCAGCTATGCCTGCAAAATAACTCTATATTAGAGAAGACAATAATACAGATAAACATGTTCTAGTGAATGGCCTACTTAGGACTAATAAAAGAAATTTTTTAAAAACATAAGAAGAATGCAAGTGAGAAATGATGAAATAGGAAGAACTGTTGTTCTGGGAAATACACGTTTTCTAAACAAATCAATACTAACGAATTTCCTTCGTATAAGTTGAGCAAAGAAGGCAAAACCTAATAAAATGGAAACGAATGTTCATATAATCTATGCATGTTTTTCAATTGGAAATATTAAGATGATCAGCAAGACAGAATAATTTGTAGAAAATCAGAGTAAAAGGTCATATTAGTTCTAATCACACATTTGAGGTAGCTTCAGTAATAATAATATGACAAGCTATAGTAATGTATCACACATACTATCAACAAAAGGTGCATTGAAGATTCCGTTATAGCATCAAAGTACAAAAACTAGGGTAAATAATATTATTATTCTCAATGCAAAACCAGTGAAAGGACAAAGGAATAAGCACCATATGCATTGCCGATCTCATATATGCTACGAAAGGTAGCAACAAATGCCACACAAGAAACCAGCAAAAACCAGTTTATCACTGGGATATATATTTGACCCATGAATTTCCGAGATGTGTGTATGATTTTAAGTCGAGGAAAACAACCAAGAGCAACTGATTGTTTTATGCATGAGAAAGTTGCAGTTGTCATTGCCCGACTTGCAATTAATGCAGCTATAGTTGCTATGAAGAAGACTGGCCAGAAAGCTCCACCTGCAATTGCACATAACAAATCATGTTCAGAAAGTCTACTGAACCTCAGAAATATACACAACAATAAAACCTTGAGCTGGATGGAATTTAGACTTATTTTTATGTAATTGTAATGTTTTCAAGGAGTGGTATAATTAATCACAATAACATTACATTAGGATCACAAGAGGAAATTGAGGTTATGAAAAAAACAAAAAATAACAATGATTAGTATCTAGCTTACTCGGGATAGATGAAAAGAAAACCTGCTGATTTACAACTAAATTTTCCATCAGGAATGAGGCCTGACCAAGATATGCCAACAGAAGGCAGGGCAGAACGAGAAACACAAAGGTGAACTGCAATGAGGAATGAGGAACCTTTGTATGAGTATGTAAACTTGCAGAAGTACACTTTTGGAAGAGTTAGAAAGGAACAAAAAGAAGGAAAAAAAAACAACTGTCTTATTGATTATTTACCTGGACAGATCGAACAGAGAAATAGCACAGGTCAGCAAACATTGCTTCTGAACCTGAAATTCGGTCACCATATCAATCAAGTTTATGAAGAGAATAAAAATGAAGGTTGCACAATACTGGAGCTTAAGCTGAATTGGAAAGAAAATACTGTAGATTTAACTGTCATTATAAAATTCCCACTGCAATGATTACCACTGAATCAGGGTTGTTCATAAGATTCAACCAAATTTCTACATCTGTTGCATACCTTGTTATGTTATATTAATAACAACCAAACTACTACAGAGATCCAAATGAAAAGAGTAAGAAACAGCATGTTTGCTATGATATATCTTGAAGCCTAAGCTGGATTTAGAAATATAAAACCATGAAATAGTTCTCCCTTTTTGAGGAATTTTTAATGATTCAAAAGGCTGGACACCAAAGGTCCTATCATGTTGAATGGTACGTGGAACTGTGTAAGTTTTTTCATCCTTTCTTATAGAAGTTATTGTCCAGATGATCCTTCCACCTTTTTTATAGGTTAAAAGTTCACCAAAGTGTGAGGACATTCACATAAATTGTCTGAACTTCTACTTTAATCCACTCCACTTAGAAATAGATGGTTTAAAAACATGTCAGAAATGTCTGACAATGACCATCAATTATACTTTGTGGAATCTGTTAGAATATACAATCAGATTTGAAACGATGAAACTTCCATCTTGATACAACCACCACCAAATTTGACTTGAATAGTTATACATACTTGCAAGCATATATCATGTAATTATATGATTTCACATATTCATACTATAACCGCAGATTTCATAGTTAGAATATGTTGGCTGATCCAGGTAGAATGCCAGTTAGCTAGCCCCTAATAAAAAAATTTGTGTAGAACTTTATATAGTTAAAAATAAATAGATAATTAATTGATAACATTTCTTCTCACCTGTTGCGCAAAGAAGACAACCACCCAGAGACATCCATGCCTGAGTTGGACTTCTCTTGAAAAAATAGTAGATATAAATAGGGTTGAATGCTCTTAGAACATATGTTCCATACTTTGAAAGGTTATAAATTCCAAGGGCTCCAAGTGAACAAAACCATATGAATAATGCAGGACCCACTGCAAGCCCTACTTTGCTTGTTCCAAACCTCTGAACACTAAACAGGACAATGAGAGATGCAATTGAAATCATCACCACTTCGTCTGCAAAAAATTATAGAATTGATCAATCAAACGCCATAAGTAATGAAAGAAAAAATAATGCTTAGAGCTCTAGATTCAGTTTAGAGAATATTAAGCACATGGAATTAGGAATTAGAAATTGGCAGAATCACACCATCTTGGCCCAAATTGCTCACCAATTTTCTTTTCAGAAGATCTATATTAGAAAAGTGTTCAAAAAGTGTATAATACATGATTTTGGAATGATGGGTTAATGGTGGTAAAAATATTGCCTAAAACATCTGACTTCCCAGATCTAAGTCATCTGATATATAAATCTCTTTTGCACATAATAAACTTAAATATAATTGGGCAATCAGGATCTAACTGAATGATTTCTGCAAAAACATTGGTTTTCACCTCTCTTTTTCCATTTGTCAAAATGTGACCATAATGCACCCTTTAATTCGTTTCTCCTTAATTTTTTTGCAGAATAGCATGCCCTTTTGTCTGCCACACTCTGAAAGTTGAGTCCTCAATGCATGGCATCTTATGTTACTAAGAAGAGCACATAAGTTGGCGATTAGTCCTTTAGATCTCCGGTGACAAATGGTAGGCACAGTTTCACATTCTACTCTCATTTTTCATAGTTCACTTTCTTTTCTATTATCCTATTTTCACAGCCGAGGGTCATCCCTTTTTTACTATTTCTGCTAAATAGGAAAGCATCTCATCTCCGTTTATATCATTTAAATACCAAGAATCTGACTAAAATCTTGAACATTCTATTGCTTCCTAAATTGAAATGCATGGGTCTCCTAGGATACATCAGATAAAATTAAAATGCATGGACGAACAACTTATTTTGATTAACTATTTCAGTAATACTAATAAGGGTCAACGGCACTTAAAGGACCCAGTATTGTCATATTGCCAATTTAGCATTGGGAACTGACTCATTTCGGTAAAACAAAGTGCTTTTCATTTAAAGAAAAAATATATCAAATGTTAAATGTCACATTAAAACATAAAATCTCATCCAATATGAATCATACATTTATTGTTTAGAACAAAAATCGAATCATATTCAGTATATCAGAAAAACTCGAGTTGTAGATCAAAACATGAGTTGTAGGATATAGAAACCTCGTAGACAATGGTTACATAATGCAAAATAATTGAATCATATTCAGGATAATCAGAAAAAGATTTGTATTGTCATTAGGGAGAGAAAAGCAAGGGAAAATTTGTGGAAATTAACAGGGCAGAAGCAAGGGCATGGTAAGATATGAGAGAGAGAATCAAGAGGGACAGAAGGAAGAGACAAAGAATTTTACTCATCGCCCTTGTTGGATGTGATTGTATTTTTGCTAAATGAATAGCTGTTGCAGCCGCTAATGTGGTCACTCATCATGGAAAGAGAAGATTTTAGAACTTTCTAACACCATTTTATTTGCAGACATTCCAACGATGTTTAAAGAGCCAAGCAAGAGACTTAACCAAGGCTTTAACCTGTGAACTTCCTTATGCAAGACAATCACCAGAAGGTATTTAAGATGCTAAAGCAGTGCGTCCTGTTTATAGGAGCTCAAGTGCTCACCTAAGTACCTTCTTAATGACACTGATAGAGCAAGCTCAACCATTTTTTAAGAAACCGAAAGATATTACACACAACCTTGGATCTTGTGTGATGCGCATGGATGTAAAAGAGGAATTGGCAGGTTGTTGGGAACATGTCTCCCACTATCCACAAGTCCTTGTGGATTACATGCAGTGCAGATAACCAGCTTAAATGTCAGAAGAACTACATGAAAAAGCTTTAAAAAAAAACTACAAGAGTATAGATTATATTGGATCACTAACGCATATTTCTTCCATTGGCAAGACAAAACATTAAAAAAAGATGCCTCCATCTGAATTTATTGTTATAAAATTATAATAAAAAGATTACCTTGTGTAATACCAGATATCCCAACTTGCAATCCATTGAATGCTGACATAACTGCAATGCGCAAAAAGTTACATGCAAAATGATTGTAGAAAAAGCAACTAACAGGTAGATGATGTGTTACTAAGCAAAGCAATTCTTACATTTTGTTCAAATATTATACGACATAGTAGCATCAAGGAAATTATCACACAACCTGACATTGCTGGAGTAACAACACCATCAGCAATCACCATAGATGTACCAAAAAGAACCAAAATCAAAAGCAGCTTCTTAAGTGCTAATGATTTTTCAATAAATTCCTTGAGGTTTAGAGATCTTTCTAGCTCAGGAGATGGCACCTTGAGCCTGAAACTTGATATTCTAGCATCAGAAGCCAACTGATTTGGAAGAAGATTGGCCTTTGCGTTCCTACATATCAAAGAATATAAGGCAAAAGTTCCCCCTGCAGTACATGTCAACACACTAGTGAAAAGACTTACGAAAAAAAGCAGTATTCACAAAAGACTCCAGCGTACCTTCACCATTATCATTGGCCCAAAGGACGACAAAGATGTACTTCACGAGAGGTAGCAAAATCAAAGTATACACAACAAGAGAAAGTGCTCCTAGAACATCTTCTTTCTCAGAAGGAGGATACTTGTTAAACATCACATCAAAAGTGTAGAGCGGGCTGGTGCCAACATCCCCAAATACAACTCCAAGTGTTTGAAGAGCAAGAACGACCTGTCTCCCCAGACTAACATCCTGAGAAATTAAGCAGAACAAATTTAGAAAGAAATTGCATGCGTTAGATAAGTACTCCAAAAAGATGTTCATTAAGAACATCCTAATTCGAGCAGCACCGATTACTTTAAGAGAGACAAACTTTTCAACTTCTTAGAGCATATAAACAATCGCCAGTATAATAAGCTTCTGATTCTAAGAAATTAACAACTATAAACAATTACCCATTTACGTGAACTATCGTAGCGACATATCGAGTAAGCTAGCATGACGACACGGAAGGGAGATACCATTTTGAAGACGAATACGCACCTCAAAGTCATCCCTGTGAGCACCAGGGACTTCGAGTGCCTCCACGTCAAAGGAATCGGCCCGGGGGCCAGTTCGTATCAGCCTCTGTTCCACATTATCCTCGTCCTCGTCCGATTCCAAGCTCATCCCACTCGGGGACGAATCCGCCCCTCCCTCGTCGGAGCCATCCTCCTCGTCGCGGGCGACCCACCTGGACTCCACGGAATCCATCTTGGCCAGGCGCCGGTTTCCGCCATCCGTTCCCTCCGCCATCGACCGATTGCTCTTCCGCGGGGCGATCCCTAATCCATTGCGGACCACAGAAAGATCAGGAGGAGCAGATTGAAAGCAATCGAGGGAGGACCGAGGAGAAGGGGGAGGATCAAGAATCGAAGAGGGAGGGTAAGGAAGAGAGCGAGGAGGAGAAAGAGATGGGGAAGACGAATCAAAGGAATCAACGATTGGATTTGGGAAGGGAGAAGGCAGGAGTGTGCTGAGTTCAGCTGGCGAGAAAAGAAAGCGCCGTAGAGCATACTGCATTATTTATTCTCTCTTTCTAATTTCGTAAAATTCCGTGGCAGCCAGCTCTTGCTTTTTTGTTTTTTGTTTTTTGTTTTTTTGTTTTTTCAGTAAAGTGTGTTTTAATATATTTTATTCAGATATTTTTAGAGACGCAAAAATTATGATGCTTGGTTTATTTCTTGTTTGGTCGACCGAACAAAAGTACAGTTAGAATAATTAGGTTCTTTGTAAAAAATAGTAGAAATTATCCCTAGTTGATAATAATTCTATTTACTTTAACGGACAATTAGATGGCCTTCTACATTAATAATATTTTTATACATTTTTTAGAACTTATATACATTTATATATACTGTTCTGAGTAAATGCCTAATAACGTGAAATAATAAAAGAAATATTTTTTTCAATTTTACTGTGTATCAAATGCTTTTAGAAAAAGAATCTTTTACACCTCTAGGAAATGTTAATATAATATGATGATCTCATATTTCATGAATATTTTAATTATTATCCACCATCCTCTTAAGATTTAACAAAGTATGCTATTTTTCTCCCACAATTATACGAGCGAATGTAAATTTCTTGGTACAAAAAAAAATCAAAAATCATAGAGAACTATTTAAATTTAATTAAAAATCAATGATTAATGAATTGACCTCGATGGACCAAGAATTTTTTAAACAAACATCTTTTATTTCTTCTAAAAAAATGATAAAGTAATGATATACAATAGCAACTAAAATATTTAATTTTATTATTCTATAATGTATTATATCATCTTCTACTGTAATATTTCAATTTTTATGAAAATAATATTATATATTTTCAAAACTTTTTTTGAACCCTTAATCTCTAGCATAAATCTATATATCCTCAGAATCATTCCTTATGCACCACTTTCTCTCACCTTCATTCTTAAAGTCCATTCTACTTCTTTGGCCTCCTTAGATTCCCTTGGAAAGCAGAGATTTTTTTTCACCCCATACCATTCACCACTTATAACTAAGGATGAGAATTTGATATTTCTTTTTTTTTTTAATCCTTTGATACACTACCATATAGATTATATAGTAAATCCCATGTAGTTATGCCTCTATATAATGCAAGTCATTCCAAATATATTATGTTTTGTCACATCCGACTCCTCTGTTATTTAAGAAGATATATATTGATTTCACTTGAAAGTTTCACTTGCAATCCACCACTAGGCTATTTATTTGATTTCTTCAACAAGGCTGACCCTTTGAACATAGGATATGAATATTCCAGTATCCTCTATTGGGATTTGACACTTTAAACAGAAGCTCCATTCCGTTATGCACCTGTGTCCTCTCTTCTCATATGATCTATAATTGTTCTCCTATGTGCTCTATTTGCTGCTTCATAAACTTTCAGATGCTCTCTACATGGTGGTCTGCATTTCCGCTAACGCTCGAGACAAAAATCAGTATCATTTTATATCCAACTCTGTACTTGAGACCAATTTAAGAATCTTCCGCATCTTATTTATTAGCCTCCGAGTGTTTGTCCACAACGTTGTGCTATGTCTGTGGAACCATCCTTTCCTTCTAATAATACGATTAGTTAACCACTTTGCTTCATTGCTCCTGTGTTTCTAATATAAGCTTCCTTAACCAATGAAATACTTTTACCGAGATGTGGAATTTTAGTACAATTATTCTGGCTCCTCCTTGTTCCTTTTACATTGTGCATATGTTTTAGTGCAACATCAGCATATTTTTCTTGTGTTCTCCCTCATTCCATCCCCAAAAGAGTCTTCTTCTTCTATCAATTTCATCTGGGAATATCCCCAAGTTAATGAGGACCAATCTTCGTACTCACGAAAATAGACTACCCTTCCATCCTACCAACATTTTATCCATCCTATCAGTGAGTTGACGCCAATCTTGTTTGCACAGTTTATTTGACCTGATCGGTATCCCTAGATATTTCAGAGGAAATTTTCTTGCTTGACACCCGAATCCAATAGCATATTTCTGTGTAGTATCTTTTCTCTCCACAGTGTCAATTATCAACATTTGTCCATGTTTATTTTGAGAAGTGACGCCACATAAGACCACCGCAACATCTTTTCCTCGTATATTTGTGTTCTAATCATTAGAAGGCCCGCTGACAGCTTCTTTAAAGCGATAATCAAAATCTTTTGAGCCTAATATCTGGTTGATGACATACTATTTGACTTTTGTGCTCTTTTACGAGTCAGTGTACGCATGCAGCGCTTTGTTAGATTGCTCAAGCCCCAGACATTCCAAAAGATTGCTCTCAGTCCCCCCTCATGTTACTGCAAGTGTCTTCCGCTGTGATGTTTTGTTTTGCTGCTGCTGCTTCATGTTATTTACATTTATAGTCGTAGCACTGAGAGCTATTGATGTCACATTGTGATGTTTGATGCTAAAGCTCCTACCAGTAGCCCGTATGCCCTCAGCATGATATGAGCTGCACAAAATGTCACTGGGCAGATTTTTTTTCGCTAGATACTCTTCATACATCGAGCAGCTTCACTTTACTTACATATGCAGTTTTCAGCTATTCTCCTTACGCCCACATGTATGCAGCAAAAAGATTTGTGGAGTGCTGGCTCATACTGAAGTTGAGGTCCATGAGCAATTTTGTCTTTGTCCTTCTCCTTACTGACCTGCAGAATTGAAATGTCAAAAAGCTGAGTTTTCTCCCTACTTGCATATGATTTGCTATATTATGTTTGCATGGGGTGACTTGCTGCCTGCCCTCTGTCTTCTTTGCTTTCCTGTTTTTGATGTTTGAAAGCTGCGTTTGTTTCCCAGATGTGACATTTTTCTTGAGAGAGTTTTTTGCTGCCCGCCTCTTGCCTTTAGACGTTAGAAACTTCTTCTAACGATAAAACCAAACCGGCGTTTCCATGAACCGATCGAGTTCGGTTCGGTTCAGAAATTGATAAAAAGATCGGTTGAACCAAAACCCGCCCACCAACTTGCACCGTTTTGAGTTTATTTGCAAAAACCCTCAGTCCTCGTCGGCCTCCCGCAGTCCCGCAGCCCACCGCCGCTGCGCACTCTCCTCCTTCAAAACCAGAGAGAGCAAAACCCTAATCCTCCCGCCATGAATTCATTGACCTCCCGATCCTTCCCCCTCCAATTCTGCTCCTCCTCTCATTGCCTCTCCCTCCTCCTACTCCTCTCTCCGAGGCAGGAATCCCATCCCCTTTCCTCCTCGTGGCTTCGCTCTCCTTCTCACTCCTTCAGCTCTTCCTCCTCAACCAAGCTTTTCGAAGAGGACGGCAGGAACGTCAAGGTCTCGGTCTGGTGGGACTTCGAGAACTGCAGCATACCCGCCGGCGTCAATGTGTTCAGGGTTGCGCACAGGATCACCACGGCCTTGCGCTTGAATGGCATCAGGGGCCCGGTCACCATCACTGCCTTCGGGGACGTAACGCAGCTCTCTAAGGCGTCCCAGGATGCCCTCATCTCTACTGGGGTCTGCCTCAACCACGTACCGTGCGGTCGGTTCTGTTGCTTTTTCACATAGTTCGGTTTCTGCATTTCGTGCGAAATGATAAATTTCCTTTTTATACAATCTGCAAGTTTAAATCTTTAAATATTTGTGCTGGTTCTTAATTCCACTGGAGATTTATCTTTGGAGTTCTTTATTTCCGAATCAGTTGGTGAGTATATGTGACTGTAATTGTTTTTCCCATTTACTCGATTGACGTTATGGATGGAGGGCATAAGTATAAGAGACTTGCGGTGATCCTGCACTTTTTCTTTATTCTCATTCTCTTATATCAACTATTAAGTTCTATATGGGAGGTTGTGGGTTCAATACTCACTAAGTTCTAAAAAAAACTATCAGTATATCATGCACTTGGAACTCATTTCCTATAAGATTTGTCAAATAAGTTTGGCCTGCCTTAAAAAGTCTTGAATGTTTGTACCATGTAGGTGGAAAAAACAGCTCCGATAGATTCTTCATGGCTGATCTTATCTATTGGGTTAAACAGAACCCTCCACCTGCCCATTTCTTCCTGATATCTGGGGATAGGGACTTTGCAAACATCATTCATCGCTTAAGGATGAGCAACTATAACATACTACTTGCCAGCAGGGATGCTGCACCAGGTGTTCTCTGCAGTGCTGCAACAATTATGTGGTCTTGGCCCTGTTTGGTCAAGGGAGAGAATGCTGCCGTCAAGCATTTTAACCACCCACCAGACGGTCTATATGGTTCCTGGTATGGCCGTAACAAAGCTACCTTGGATGATCCTTTCATTGATTTGGATCAACCATTTAATTCACAAAGTGAGGAATCTAGGAAATTAACTTCTGAAACTAAGCTTCGCCCAGTCCCGAAGGCTTTTGTAGATGCAATCCGTCAAATCCTGTACTCATATCCTGAAGGGATCAGTATGCCAGAACTGCAACATGAGCTCAAGAGGACCAATACAACTATGGATAAGGATTTTTTTGGGTACAGGAAATTCTCCCATCTTCTTTCCTCAATGCCAAGTGTGCTGAAGCTCATACCAAATGTATGTCTTGAAGGACAACTACTTGTTGTTGGTACGCACAGAAAAATAGCGAATTCATTGCCATCAGTGATTAAACAAGTTCAAGATGTTGACGTAAATCTTGGGGAGAAGGATCATACTTCAAAACAGAGCAAGAAACATCTCTTGGTGAATCCAACACTGAGCAGTAAATTCAATAATGCATCTACTATATGCAAGATTACTGTTGATCGGAAAGAGACCATCTCAGGTAGTGGTAAATCCACATCCATTCCCACTCAGGAACAGGGTGCTGTTGATGGGGGAATATCTAAAAGAATTAAGCAAATACTATTGGGTTTTCAGCATGGTAAAGCAGAGCTTTTTTCTTCTAGCAAGGTGAATGACAAGCAGGCTAATTGCTATGTTTCTAGTCCTGAGCAAAGAAAACATGTTGATGCCAAGGGAGGATTTCTACAATGGATTTGGAAAGCATGGACTGGCCCTATTGCTAGCCACCCTGCTGGGGTGCTATCCCATGAGGATTCCAGGAAGGCAAAATCAATCTGCAAAACAACTGAAAAGCCAAAATTTGAGGACAAGGTGGCAAAGCTAAATACTAGCTTCTCTGATGAGCCTAGTACTAGTTCATGTTCTTTGGATTCTGGTAAGCCAGTTGGAAAGGATAAGACCTTTGGGCAATCTGAAACGGTTGGTGGTTCTATGGATACAAAAAAGAGCTTTAGCCAGATTGCAAATGAGTCGATATTACGAAAATCTGATAAGGACCCAGAAATTATTTCTGCACCTCAAAAACAAGTTATTGATGACAAAGAAAATGATGCATTTAGCCTGACCAGCAATGATCTAAATAATATCATTCATAAACGCAAACCGCATGATTCATATTCAAAAGGATACTTCTGGGATGCTTTGGAATCATTTTTGCTCACTTCAAAGGGAACTGACCTTATCATAAAGTCGAGAACAAGGTAATTTCTGCTGTTTTCTGGCAGAAATGGTATTCACATTTTCTTGTTACCTATAAATGTCTTCCTTGACAAGATGTATAATGTTTTTTTTGGCAAATCAAATTTTGCACACCATTACAGTTCCACTTTTTTAATTAACAATGATATCATGACTTAAGTATTCCAATTTAGTGAATATCTTTGCTATTCATTAAAACTATTACTGAAGGAAAAAGAATGCTAAGCAAATAGCAGGCATTTTTGTTACTTACCCATCCATAAATTTAGATCTAATGGTCCTTGTCGTTATTATCTTTTCTTAAAGCCCTTAGTGATGGATAGTTGATATAAGTAGCTATTTCAATATTCTTGAGCAAACTACATGTTGGTTCTGCTAAATATTATACACTAGCTTTGAGGGAATTGTATAATTCCATTAGTTATTGACTGCAGCCTTTAATATATGCTTCCCAATTTAGCAATGCAATGCAATTTTTTGTTCTCTGCGATTATAGTAGTAGGTTGGTTTTTCATTCTGCATAAACTTATTATTGTTGTTTGGATCAGGGTAGAGTTGGTGCATGGGTTGCAAAAGGAAGGTCTTTGGGTCCTTAAAGATTTTACAGAAACTGAACTTTTTGAGTTGATAAATTTGATTATTGTGGAGAAGAAATGGCTGGAAGAATCAACTCATAAGATGTTTCCTTTTAAGCTTTCTGTGGCTGATAAGCAAAAGGGTGTTCCGTCACATGTGCATAGTTCCTCTAGTGGCCTAAGTTCTCTTTTCAGGAGCAAGATATTAAATTCTGACTTGCAGAGGAAAGTTCAGCAGGAAATATCAGATCAGAACTCTGGGCTTGTTGAGAGATCATCTGGTCAAACTTTAAATGTTAAGCCACCACAAAATATTGAGGAGTTCAAATCTTGGTTTCAGAAAGTGTACAAAGGTATTGAGGATGTTGAAACTGAGGCATTGGAAAAACTGTTTGAGAGCAAGTTCAACACAAAAATTGTTTCTTCTATTTATGGCCATTCTGATATACAAAGCTTGGTTTCAGCTTGCTTAGCTGATGAAGATTATAAGCTTGAAAATAAAAAATCATCTCTGGGCCAGGAAAAAACACTATGTGATTGTAAGGAACTCTTGGCTGAACTTTTTGATGAATATCCTGATGGTTTTAACATGAGCACATTCAAACCGGCTTTTTCGCAGAAGTATGGCTATGCTCTGGATATTCAAATGCTTGGCTACTCCAAGCTTTCATCATTGTTACAGATAATGCCCGGGGTGCGGATAGAATCCAGTTTTGTTATTCCTGCAGAAAGGTTCTACTCATATTCCAGCTGCACTGAGCAACCTGAGTTGAACATACTTGTTTCTAATTCACAAGATCAGAAAGGAGATGTTATTAACAAGGATAGTGAAGGTGAAGGCAATGCTGAAGATTGTGCATGGGAGGAGCTGGGTCCTGTGTCCTCAACTGTGATCAACAGAGGTAGTAATGCTGATCCGGTGAAGGACGGAGAAGCCATCTACATTGAGGCTTCTCTTTCGGATGAAGATTTTTCTGATTCTGATGGCGAGAGTCCCTCCCAGATAGAAGAACAGGAAGGAAAGTCCAATAAATGTGGGGAGACTAGCTCTCTTATTCAAATCCTTGATTCCTGGTACAGACATAAGGAAGCTGATAAGAAGGGACAAGATGAGCAAAGTGCCCAGAATAAAGATAGGTCGCATGATAAGGAATGTGGTGAAAACAATGAGGCTGAGGCTGCAGAGGGTCTCATTGATTGCTCCAAGGGAGCCACTGACATCTTGTCGGATGCTAAGCCTTCCAACAAATAGAAGGTAAACTGATGCACCCAAAGCGATACAGTTTCTTTTCAGAGTCATGAATTGGCAATGAAAAAAATTGGCCGATAGCATACGCGGGTAAGTCTGAAGAAATCTTGCTGGATATTAAGCCTTCCAACAAGTGAGTCACCCAAAGCGATACAGTTTCGTTTGAGAGTCATGAGTTGACAATGAAAAGTTGGCCGATAGCATACTGGGAAGAATGAAGAAAACTGGAGATTCGAAGTTACATAGTTGAAGAAATCAAGCCCTGCCGCTCCAGTTGCAAAATGCAATATTAAGTATTAACTACAAGTCACCCCGTTGAGCTGGTGACCAGCGATCTATTAATTAAGAGGTGGATGGTTATTTAATCCTTTTATTGGGTTTTGCATCCAAACAAGTAATCCGTTGGTGCCATTTGCTAGAGCTAATGGGGTTACATATATAGTCGAGGAGGCAATTCTTTGTAGAAGGTCATACCTGTCATTCAATTCTCCTCGGGGAATCTCCAGTCAAAATCTTCCCTTATAGAGAAACATTATACAATGAAATTGATAGTTGTATCAAGAAAGAACAGTTTTCATGGTTGCCATCGGACTTTCTTATTTGCAAATGCATCAAGCATGTCAGCTAAATTGATTATGTTTCTCACACTAGAAAGGGCAAAGTTGGGGTGTTGCCTGCTGAAAGAAAATTTTCCAAAGTCACTTTTCCAGAATCCAGATCAAATTAGCGCAGTAGTCAATCTGTCATTTTACAATTTAACCAGTGTATTTGAAAGATAAACAATTGAAAAGTATATTCCAAACACCTGAAATTGCAATACATAATTTTCCTGAAAATATTGTCTCTAAATAAAACTTTTATCAAAATAAATCTTCAGAGCAAAAAGCAGTGAGATGTCCTAGGGATCAACATCATCCCACTTCACGTTCCTCCGTGACTGCAATCCTCTGCAAACCACTTACCGTGAATACACATCTCCTCCTTTTACACCTTAATCACTAGGCCCTTGTACTTAAGCCTTGTTTTTATTTTATTTCCCAAATCCACTGCACGTCACCGTCTCTGCATCATATCCTTAAAAACGCTTTCTATTCTAATTAGTTAAGTAATCCGACACGAGTTACTCCTTTGTACTTAAGCTTAAGCTTAATCGTATGTGGATATCTTTATAATTTTAAAATTAGATTAACCTCTCTTTTATTTCTAATCAACAACTTTGGCAATTTTTCTTATAACTTCATATAAAATATTAAATTAATTCACTTCATGTTCCTTAGCAATTCAAGTAATCTCCAGCGATGGATACATATATGCCCCCGTTTTCATTTTAAATATAAATAGCCATCATCTAGAAAGAAGGTGGCTTGAGCAAAGTAGGAAGTCAAATTTTAATTCAATGATTTAAGTTTTGTATTAGATTTAATTTTGGTTTGGCTAAAGTTTAATTACAAAGGATGGTTAAGTTGAACTGATGTACTTAAAAACTAATTCAATAAAAAGATATGATAGTTAAAGTGTAGACAGTGATGTATATTAAAAAAACAGTCATATAAATTGTTCACAGACAACATAAAATATAACTGAGAGACTTGCTATCTTCAAATTCTATGAACCAGAATTTACAATAATCCCAATAGAAGTATGATGGTAAAACAAGGAATTGTTAATAGCAGCTACTTAGGAGCCAAATAGGAGGAGAAATAAATAGATGTTGATTTTTTTTTAAAAAAAGTTAATGGACAAGAAAATAAGATGAAGTACTGTATCTGTATGCAATGTTCCTACCTAACAAGGATAAATGTACTTATCTAATGTTCCTTTTTGTTTGTTTTAAATGGAAAGAAGGACCCCAGATTTCATCATCCTCTGGGAGTTAATTTTGGATCCATTAAATCACATGGTATTTGTCAATCGATGGTCAGTTTTATGGGTGACGGAAAATGTTTGCTTTGGTTGACGCACATAATGCCACAACGGGAGTAGCAATGAAGAAAAAAACAGAGGTTTTAGCATATTGCGTCGATTTTTTAAAACCAAATTTACCTACTCTTCTCTCTGCTTCTGAGATTTGTTTATGAATGCATAACAGTGACTATGAGCCGACCAGAAAAGAGGCAATGTGTCACACCCCCTTGGGTGGACACCCACAAAAAGAGGGATAAAAATGTGGATCGCTCCATTTGGCTAGGTCATGCGCCATATGTAGCCTCCCTCTATTGCTATTTAACTTCGACCCCAATAAGGAGTGAGGTATCAGAGAGAGAACCGAAAGTATTCTCCCCTTCAACGAATAAGAAAAGAAAGAGAGGCTTAGAGAGAGAGAGCAAGAGAGGCTTGTAAGCACGTCTAGGAACCCCTCTGTTCCTTCCGACGACTGAGAAATAACTCCCCTTTTTATCATGGAATAATAGCTCACTTTTCTTCAAGATTCTTTTTGTCTCCCTTCTCACTTGCCTTCAGCAAGATCTTGGCTTGTAGGCGACGGCGAACTCTCCGCCTACGCCGCACAGGCAGCCGCTCCGCGAGCTTCTGCAGCTCAAGACGAAGGCCCCTGTGACAGTTGGTATCAGAGCCAAGTTCCAACCTTGGCAACTGCATGACGGAAGAGGCATCTCCCCAGATCCCTCGCGACAAAAGTCTCCATTGAGACACGTGCTAGAAGGAAGGATATCCGACCAACAGACCAAGCCAATCTGCTCTCCTCCACACGCCACGATGGTGACGAAGCAGCAATTCGAGCAGTTGGAGGAACGGATGGCATCAGTAGAAGCGGCAATTGGCCTGCCCCTCGGCCACACGCAGGGCGATGAGAACGCTCGTGCCGCATCTGTTAATGAACGTATGGAAGTGCTTTTCGAGGCGGTTTCCCTCCTCTGCCAAGACCTCGAAAAGCTACGCGCCACCGACGCGCGTCCCCTTCACGTAGCCCCCCCCTCCGACATGGTTCCCATGGGAGTATTCCAGGGGGAACTTGCGAAGGTTCGCCAGGAGTTCTTGCTTAGCAATGGAGTCCGCGTCCGGACCCCAGCCAAAATACCTGAACCAAAAATCTTCTTCGGAAGAAGAGACGCGAAAGTACTGGAGAATTTCATTTGGAATATGACCCAGTACTTCAAGGTAACCAAGATAGCAGAGGAAGACAAAGTTCCCACCGCTGCTGCTTACCTCGACGGAGACGCCAAGCAGTGGTGGCGAATCCGGTGCAAGGTCGGAGAAGATGGCGAAGTTGAAGAACCGGAAGATTGACAGGAAATGGTGAAGGAGTTACGACAACAATTCCGCCCAGTCAACACCGCCTGGGTGGCCCGCAAATGCCTTCGGGACCTGTACCAAAACCAGTCAATAGGTATATACATCCAGGAGTTCAACAACATTCGGATGAGCATAAAAGACATGTCGGAACAAGACCTACTGTTCGCCTTCCTCCACGGACTCCAAGCATCAACCCAAGAAGAACTGATCCGAAGGGGGATCACCTCCTTACAGGAGGCTATCTCTACTGCAGAATGCCTCATGGACCTACGAGTAAGCGCTTCGCCTCCACGGAGGGAGGATAGGAGGCTGTCTCAGAACAAGGAGGCCCGTGCATGGTCCCCAACCAACAAAAATATCGAACGAAGACCTTCGCCCAATAACAGAGAGATGTCGCGGGGCAAAGAACTCATGCCCAGTTCCCCACAAGCGAACTCCTATGATGGTGGGCGAAGACGATAGCCCGACAATAGAGACAACAACGATGCTGGTGGGAATCGAGTCCAATGGAGGGGGTGCTACATTTGCAAAGGTCCACATCAACCACATCGCTGCCCGAGGAGGGAGCAGCCAGTGGCCGCCATCACCTATGAAGAAGAAGTAAAAGAAGATGATGAAGAAGGAGCTGGAGAAATCCCTGCTCCAACTGCACGAGCAGCCCCGATCCAACGCCTGGGAGCGATATGTGCAAAACCAGACCCAGGGCTAATGTACGTCTCGCTCCTGGTTAACGAACAACCTTGCGATGCAATGATTGACACTAGCGCAACGCATAACTTCATGCGTAAGGAACTAGCTCAGAAGCTAGGATTGAAGATCGAGTTAAGTAACCTTAAAATAAAAACGGTGAACACTTCAACTTCTCAGGTCATAGGGATGGTTCGACTTGCTCCTCTTCAAGTCGGACAATGGAAGGGACGTGTGGACATAACAGTGGTTCCGATGGATGATTTTGACTTCATCCTTGGAATAGACCTTTTACGACATTCGCAAACCGTGGTCGCCCCTCACTTAGGCGGACTCATAACGATGGATGTTGCACAACCCTGCTTCACCCATGCAGCGCCCATCCCTCCGATGAAGAAAGTGGGACCTCAAGAGCACCTCCTGGCAGCAATACAACTAGGGGAGAAGTCCGAGATCAGCAAGCCCTATGGACTTCCAAAAGCATCACTACCGTGGACTAAAGGTCACCACACCAATCTGATTCCAAGCAGCCATCCACTTGTGGAACCTTACTATCAGATAGCATCATCGGAATTAATGGAGTGGAGGGAACCACCGAAGGCGAAACTCAAGTGCCCCATCACCCAGTACACTTGGGCAAGACGAAGAGCGGACTATCTGACATGGAAGAAGACGAGGGCGTCTTCGAGCTCGAGCGGGGGAGAACTGTCACACCCCCTTGGGTGGACACCCACAAAAAGAGGGAAAAAAATGTGGATCGCTCCATTTGGCTAGGTCATGCGCCATATGTAGCCTCCCTCTATTGCTATTTAACTTCGACCCCAATAAGGAGTGAGGGATCAGAGAGAGAACCGAAAGCATTCTCCCCTTCAACGAATAAGAAAAGAAAGAGAGGCTTAGAGAGAGAGAGCAAGAGAGGCTTGTAAGCACGTCTAGGAACCCCTCTGTTCCTTCCGACGACTGAGAAATAACTCCCCTTTTTATCATAGAATAAAAGCTCACTTTTCTTCAAGATTCTTTTTGTCTCCCTTCTCACTTGCCTTCAGCAAGATCTTGGCTTGTAGGCGACGGCGAACTCTCCGCCTACGCTGCACAGGCAGCCGCTCCGCGAGCTTCTGCAGCTCAAGACGAAGGCCCCTGTGACACAATGTCTCCTCAAACTCCTCCTCTCACCGAACCCCAGTGAAAACTCAACGAATTGATCAAGAGCCGAGCCAAGACGCGGATTTGGACAGCAGACAAGGAGGAGACTGGCCTTCAGGACCAAGTCCCTGAAGTCCCTCCAGAATAAGAACCTTATTAAAGATGTTACCGATGCTAAGAACAAAACAAGAAACACTACCTGGGCTGTGGAGCATGAACCATCAAAGGAACTGTCTTGTGGTGCATGGTATACGGACGGGAAATTTCCACAGCGAACTCACCAGTGTTCTAAAGAAGATGTGCTCGAGGCTTATTGAGGATCGCAGCGCAAAGTTGCAACTATGGAGGACATATCGAGTGGCCTCAATGAAGATGAAACTCTTAATAAATCCTTTTACCTGAAGCAGTCAGTCAATGGCCAGCAATGCTCCCAGTTCGTCAGCAGCCAGAAATGGCTTCACTCGAAGGAGAGGGAGGAATCGATGTCGTCGGCGGGGAGGACGTCGTCGTAGTGGGTAGAGCAAAGAGGAAGAGAGGGAGTCGGCGAACTCTAAAATAAAATAAACCAAACCGGCGGTTTCATCGACGGGTCCATCTTGGTTCGGTTCAGAAATTGATAAAACTCAGTTGAACCAAAACCCTCCCTCATCTTCGGCCGCCCGCATTCCTTCCTGCAACGAACCGCAGCTGCGCTCGCTCCGGCAAAAAGCCAGACGACTAAAACCCTAAATCCTCCCGCCATGAAATCATCGACCTACCGATCCTTCCTCCTCCTTTCTCCGAGGCGGGAATCCCTCCCCTTTTCCTCCTTGTGGCTTCCGTCTCCTTCTCACTCTTTCAGCTCTTCTTCCTCCACGAAGCTTTTCGAAGAGGACGGCAGGAACGTCAAGGTCGCAGTGTGGTGGGATTTCGAGAACTGCAGCATACCCACCGGCGTCAATGTGTTCAGGGTTGCGCACAGGATCACCACGGCCTTGCGCTCGAACGGCATCAGGGGCCCGGTCACGATCACCGCCTTCGGGGACGTGTCGCAGCTCTCTAAGACGTCCCAGGATGCTCTAATCTCCACTGGGGTCTGCCTCAACCACGTACCATGCGGTCCGTTCAATCGTGATTATTTTTCTTTTTATATAATCTGCGAGTTTAAATCTTCAAATCTTTGTGCTGGTTCTTAATTCCTAGAGAAATTTATCTTTAGAGTTCTTTATTTCCAAATCTGTTGGAGGCCTATATGCCACTTTTGTTCTTTTTCCCATTTACATGGTTAATGCTATGAATAGGGTATCTTAACGTACCTACTTTATTTTGAATATTAATCTAGCATTTGAATCGCTACAAGGATCTCATTTTCGATTGTTGTTCAGTTTTACTTTCTTGGAAAGGACGAATTATCAGTATATCATCCATTTGGAAGTAGAATTCGTCAAATACCTCTGGCCTGCCTTAAAAAGTCTTGATTTTTTGTACCATGTAGGTGGAAAAAACAGCTCCGATAGATTCTTCATGGCTGATCTTGTCTATTGGGTTCAACAAAATCCTCCGCCTGCTCATTTCTTCCTTATATCCGGGGATAAAGACTTTGCAAAAATTATTCATCGCTTAAGGATGAGCAACTATAACATACTACTTGCCAGCAGGGATGCTGCACCAGGTGTTCTCTGCAGTGCTGCAACAATTATGTGGCCTTGGTCTTGTTTGGTTAAGGGAGAGAATGTTGCTGTCAAGCATTTTAACCACCCACCAGATGGTCTATATGGTTCCTGGTATGGCCGTGACAAAGCTGCCTTGGATGATCCTTTCATTGATTTGGTTCAAGCATCTAATTCACAAAGTGAGGAATCTCAGAAATTAACTTCTGAAACTACCCCTTGCTCAGTCCTGACGTCAAATTCACAAAGTGAAGAATCTAGGAAATTAACTTCTGTAACTAAGCCTCACTCAGTCCCGACGTCTAATTCACAATGTGAGGAAACTAGGAAATTAACTTCTGGAACTAAGTCTCACCCAGTCCCGATATCAAATTCACAAAGTGAGGAATCTAGGAGATTAACTTCTGGAACTAAGCTTCACTCAGTCCCAACATCTAATTCACAAAGTGAGGAATCTGGGAAATTAACTTCTGAAACTAAGCCTCGTTCAGTCCCAAAGGCTTTTGTAGATGCATCCCGTCAAATTCTGTACTCATATCCCCAAGGGATGAACATGCTAGAACTGCTACATGAGCTCAAGAGGAACAATGCAACTATTGATAGGGATTATTTTGGGTACAAGAAATTCTCACACCTTCTTTCCTCGATGCCAAGTGTGCTGAAGCTCATACCAAATGCATCTGTTGAAGGACAACTACTTGTTGTTGGTACACACAGAAAAATAGTGAATTCATCGCGATCAGTGATCAAACCAGTTCAAGACGTTGATGTAAATGCTGGGGAGAAGGATCATTCTTCAAAACAGAATAAGAAACCTCTCTCGGTGAATCCAACACCAAGCAGTAAATTGGATACTGCATCTACTATATGCAACATTACTGTTGATCAGAAAGAGACCATCTCGAGTAGTGATAAACCCACATCCATTCATACTCAGGAACAAGGTACTGTTGATGGGGGAATATCTAAAAGAATTAAGCAAATACTTTTGGGGTTTCAACATGGTAAAGCAGAGCTTTTTTCTTCTAGCAAGGGGAATGACAAACAGACTAATCTCTATATTCATAGTCCTGAGGAAAGAAAACATATTGATGTGAAGAGAGGATTTCTACAAAGGATTTGGAAAGCCTGGAATGGCCCTATTGCTGGCCAGCCTGCTGGAATGCTATCCCATGAGGATTCCGGTGAGGCAAAATCAATCTGCAAAACAACTGAGAAACCAAAATTTCAGGACAAGGTTGCAAATTTAAATAATAGCTTTTCTAATGAGCCTAGTACTAGTTCAAGTTGTTAAGATTCTTGTCAGACAGTTGGAAAGGATAAGACCTTTGGACAATCTGAAATGATTGGTGATTCTATGAATATAAAAAAGAGCTTCTTTAGCTAGATTGCAAATTGGTGGATAATACGGAAATCTGATAAGGACCAAGAAATTATTTCTGCACCTCAAAAACAAGTTATTGATGACAATGAAAATGATTCATATAGCCTGACTAGCAATGATCTAAATAAGCAAGCCACATGATCCATTTTCAAAAGGGACACTTCTGGGATGCTATTGATGACACTTATCTTAAAATCGAGAACAAGGTAATGTCTTATGTTTGCAATTTCCTGTCACTTGCTTAGAAATGGTATTCACATTTGATTGTTAGTTATAAATGTTTTCCTTGACAAGATGTGTAATTTTTTTTGTCGCAAATTAATATTTGCTCACCATTACAGTTCCACTTTCTTAATTAACAATGATATTATGACTAAAATATTCCTATTTAGTGAATGTAAAGTCTTATCATATCTTTGCTATTCATCAAAACTATTACTGAAGGAAAAAGAAAGCCAAGTACTAGTATGTATTTTCTTAAAGCCCTTAGTGGTGAATAGTTGATATGTGTAGCTATTTCAATAGTCTTTGAGCAAAGTACATGTTGGTTTTGTTAAATAATATATACTCGCTTTGAGGGAATTGTATAACTCCTTTAGTTATTGGTTGCAGCCTTTTATTTGTGCTTACCAATTTTGCATTTGTATCATAGCCAAAGGTAGTTCAGATATGTGCAATGCAAATTTTTGTTCTCTGCGATTGTACTGATGTGCAGGTGCATATTTCCGCATAAACGTGTTATTGTTGTTTGCTTCTGGGTAGAGTTGGTGCATGGGTTGCAAAAGCAGGGTCCTCGTGTCGTTGAAGATTTTACAGAAACTGAGCTGTTTGAGTTGATAAATTTGATGATTACGGAGAAGAAATGGCTGGAAGAATCAAATTATAAGATGTTTCCTTTTAAGCTTTCTTTGGCTGATAAGCAAAAGGGTGTTCTATCACGTGTGCATAGTTCCTCTAATGACCTAAGTTCTTTTTTCAGGAGCATAATAATAAATTCTAATTTGCAGAGAAATTCAGCAGGAAATATCAGATCAGAACTCTAGGCTCACTGAGTTCATCTGCAGGAAATATCAGATCAGAAAACTCTGGGCTCACTGAGGGTTCATCTGGTCAAACTTTACATGTTTAGCCACCACAAAATTTTGGAGAGTTCAAATCTTGGTTACAGAAAGTGTACAGAGGTACTGAGGATGAGGATGTTGAAACTGAGGCATTGCAAAATCTATTTGAGGGCAAGTTCAACAAAAACATTGTTTCTTCTATTTACGGCCATTCTGATATAAGAAGCTTGGTTTGAACTTGCTTAGCTGATGAAGTTTATGAGCTTGATAACGGAAAATCATCTGGAATGTTAGAAAAAATATATACCAAGTGATTGTAAGAAACACTTCCCCTACCCTTTTTCATGATAGTTTTTAAAAATTCTTGATTTGATTATCTATCTTTAAAATTTATAATTTAGATTTAATTATAAATATTAGACTAATCAAATGTAATTTTTAAATATTATTTAACTAAAATATATATTTATTTTAATCAGATTAAAAATTATAAAAATGTTCTCTCTTAACTAAAAATGCCTTTGACCTTCGATGCTACAGTTTCGCCCAACTGATGATGAAAAGTTGGGTCGTTAACAAACTGAAGGACTTTAAGGAAACTGGCTTGAAGCTTCAACTATTAGAAGTCAGAGAGTTGAAGCAGCCAAGTCTAAAATTAGAAGTCAAGTAGTTGAAGCGACTAAGTCTAAAATGCTGTGCAGACGTGAATTACACACTATGGGACTCATTTAGGTTGTATTCATCCAGACTCAAAATGGATGATGCAGCACTAAAATAGGGCACAATGTTTAGGTAAGTGATGCTTACCATAGGTTCAATAACATAGATTTTAAAAATATATATAACTCTTTCTTGTAAGAATTTATTCATATTAACGTTTAAAAGTAGACAAGGTAATTTAATTTGATATCAAAGAGTGTAGAAGTTGAGATATTAATTTTAAAAAATAATGGTGCTAAAATTTTATTTAAGAAGAATGACCGGTCAACTTGCCACATCAGAAAATTGACCAATTTTTTAATCAAAAAATTTGATAACACAATATCCATCCAACGTTCACCCGGCCCAACGCTAGACCTGCACTTGCCTACACTGTCCTCCTTGCTATCCATGCCCTGCACTTGCCTACACTGTCCTCCTTGCTATCCATGCCCAATGACGATGCCTGGTTTACGTCGATCCCCACATGCCCACCAATGCTCCAGCCTCCTACTTCTTCCCATTTTCCTCTGCTCCTCCTTCTTCCATCCAACGCTTCTCTCCTATCCCTTGCCTTCCGCTTCTTCCTCCTCTACTTTTCCCATACTCCATCTCCTCTCCCGCTCTTCCCCCACCCCACACGATCTCCTATCTCCCCTCCCCACACTCCAACCTTGAGGCCATGGATGGGCTTTCTCGGGTCCTCCCTTTCCATTTCTACGACACCCCACCATAGCCTCAGGGGTAGCCTAGCCGCTTTCACCGTCACCTTCCGGAGCATCTTGTAGTCCATCATCCGTGTGCAGGATTTCCATTTGCCTCTACAGTTGCTGTCTTCGCTGGAATCCGAAGAAGCCATATGCACCATGGCTAGCAAGCGGTCGATTGAGGAGAAAGGAGATGCTGATTGCTTCAAGTGTCGGCTGCTGCTCAACAATAAGTTTTTTCCATCGATCACTTTAAAACTGCATATCCCCCCACCCCACCCTCAACCCCCCAACATCTCCTCTGTAATGTTGTTGCGTGAAAGAACAGAGGAGGCGCCCCTCAATGTTTATTTTATTCTTCTTCCTTTGCACGCACCTTTTCCCCTTCGCCCTCCCCCGGTGCTTTTTCTGCAAAGAATCCTTGCTGTCACTTCATTTGACATTCGCTCGCAGGTAGACTCGGCAGCATAGGCGCTCTTGAAGCCAGAGTCAAAGAGGAGATGCTCGTGAACAAAGGTGCTTTGAGGGCTCTATTCGCTAAGGGAGGCGGCAGCGATGACGAGGTGCTCTATTCACCTTCGTCCGTTCTTCATTGTCGCCGCACAATGGGAAGTAAAAGAGAAGTCAAAATCGTAACTGACTTTCCATTGACCGACCAAAATTGATGTTGGAAGAATGCGGAAGATGATTGTGAGCTTGGTCGAATCAATTGTAGGTGAAAAAGTAGTCATCATCGTCGAAGGAGGATGGGAAGAAGAAGCTTCGAGTGGTGGTGGGAGTGTGGGGGAGGGGAGAGAGAAGATCGGGTGGGGTGGGGGAAGAGAGGTAGAGGAGATGGGTAAGGGAAAAATAGAGGAAGAAGAAGCGGAAGGCAAGGGATAAGAGAGGAGCGGATGGAAGAAGAAGGAGGTGCAGAGGAAAACAGTGAGAAGAGGGAGGAGGAGGTGGAGCATTGGTGGGCATGTAGGTATCGACGTCAGCCAGGTATCGTCGTCATTGGGCATGGATAGTTGGAAATAGGGGCTCTCTCTCACATTTTAGAATTTGAATATTGGAGAATAAGAATGAATAAAGAGGAGGAGACACTTTCTTCAAATAAAAGGAGATTGTATTCAATTGCTCTACTCTAAACATGATCGATTACATAAGTTTTTTATAGAAAAATAAATCCTAAACAAAACCTAACTTAATAACAAAGAAACAATCTAAACCACATATTAAAATATAACAATTAACTAAATCAAAAAATATAAATATAGAAACTAGAAATATAAAAATTAAGTTTAATTTCTAATTTCTAACACTCCCTTAATTTGAATTGCTTCGAACTCTAAGTTTAAGTTTTTAAAAACTTTCAACCTTGAGGAGCTTTGTAAAAATATTTGCAATTTGATCCATATTATTGATATGTTTGAGCTCAACTTCTTTGTTTGTAATGCGCTCTCGAATAAAATGATATCTTGTATCAATATGCTTACTATGATTATGAAACTGCAGATCTGTTATCAATCATAATTGTCGTAGCATTTTCTTGCTCAAAGGAAAGTTCATTTATAAGTTTTCTCAACCAAATAGCATGACAAGTGCATGAAGTAGCTACAATATATTCTGACTCACAACTAGATAATGTAACAATTGGTTGTTTCTTTGAACACTATGAAACTACATTGTCTCCTATAAAAATTACAAAACTAGTTGTACTTTTTCTATCATCAAGATCGTTAGCAAAATTACTATCACAATAACTAATGAGTTTGACAACATCAGAATAAGTATAACAAATTTCATAGTCAATAGTACCTTTGATGTACCGCAGAATCCTCTTGGATACCATAAAATGTATTTTGTTTGGAATCTCCATAAATCGACTCATAATCCCTACTGCTAATAAAATTTCAGGTCTTATGATAGTCAAATACCTTAGACTTCCAACAAGGCTTTTAAACATGGTTGAATCAACCTTTTCTTCATATTCTATGTATTTAGACAATTTTGCTCCACATTCCATAGGAGTGTTGATAGAATTACAATCTAGCATGTTGAACTTTTTGAGTACCTCCCTTGCATATCTCTCTTGTGAGAGAAAAATATAGTCTTCCATTTGCACCACTTGTATTCCCAAATAATATGTCATAAGCCCCAAATATGTCATTTTAAATTCCTGAACCATTGCATTCTTGAAATCTTCAAATATCTTGAAATTATTTCCTGTGAAAATAAGGTCATCCATATATACACAAAAAAAAAATTCTCTTTTTCTTCTTTTTTATATAGAGCATATTCATATTGACATCTAATAAAATTATTCTCTTGTAGATATTTGTCAAGACAATTATTCCATGCTCTTGGTGTTTGTTTGAGCCTATATAGTGCTTTCTTCAACTTCAGAACTTTGTTCTCTTGTCTTGGAGTATGTCTTCTTCAAGATAGTCATTGACGAAAGTAGATTTTACATCCAATTGATGAATCCTCCAATGATTTTGGCAACGAATGAGATTAACAAATAAATAATTTCAATATGAGCAACTGGAGCAAATACCTCTTCATAGTCAATGTCTTATTGTTGTTTATAACCTTTGGATACAAGTCTTGCATTATATCTTATTACCTTTCCATCTGAATCTCTCTTGAGTTTGTACACCCATTTGACTCCAATCGGTTTATGACCACTTGGAAGAGTTGTTAACTCCCAAATTTATTATTCTCTATTACTTAAATTTCTTCATTAATAGCTTGAGCCTATTTATCCTCCTTTTTTGCTTCTTCAAAATTCACAGGTTCACAGTCAGTAAGTAAACAAAGTGGATTAAAATTATCTAACCTTTCAATTTCATTGTAAATATCTTCGAGGGATCTTGTTTTGATTTATCTATTTGAAGATGATGATGGTGAGGATGAGTGTGTAGAATGTACTGTTGATGCCGGTCGAGTAGCTTCTTGATCATGATTTACTTCTTCTTCAAAATATAGTAGAAAATCATAAGATTCTTAACCTTTCAATTTCATTGTAAATATCTTTGAGGGATCTTGTTTTGATTTATTTGTTTGAAGATGATGATGGTGAGGATGAGTGTGTAGAATGTATTGTTGATGCTGGTCAATTAGCTTCTTGATCATGATTTGTATCTTCTTCAAAATATAATAGAAAATCATAAGATTCTTCTTGTTTTGAACTCCAATCTCATGCAGCATTTTCATCAAACTCCACATCTCTACTGATCAGAATTTTTCTTTCTTCTGGATTATATAATTTGTAGCATTTTGAGTTCTCATTATACCCAATGAAAATAAGCTTTTTACTTCGATCATCAAGTTTGGACCTTTCTTGCTCATGAACATGGGCATAAACAATAGATCCAAACACCCTTAAATATACCACACTTGGTTTTCATCCACTCCACGCTTCTTGAAGAGTCTCATTCTTCAAACTTTTAGTTGGACTTCGATTTGAGAGATACGCAATATATACAACTATTTCAGCCCAAAACTCTTTTGGCATAGCTTTTGACTTCAACATGCTTCTAGTTATATTGAGGGTCGTCCTGTTCATTCTTTCAGCAACATCATTTTGTTGAGGTGTTCTTAGAACTGTCAAGGGATGACGAGTACCATGCAACTCATAAAAATTCTTAAATTCATTAGAAGTAAATTCACCACCTCTATCACGTTCTTAAAGCTAGAATTTTATAGCCACTTTTCTTTTCAACAAAAGCTTTAAATTTTTTAAATGAATTAAAAGCTTTAGACTTATGCTTTAGAAAATAATCATCAGTAATCATAAAAAAAAAGAATAAAGTTTGATTGGAAAGAATAAAAAGAATAAAGTAAGAGTTTTCACCAAGAAATTAAGGTTTGATCGGACCACAAATGTCACGCCCCGACCCACCTGTCGAACACGTGGCAACCGCCGTATGAGCCCAACAGACCCATACAAGGCATCAAAGTGATACATATCATCTATATACATCGTTTACACAACGGAATTTACAAATAAATCATATAACTAAAGATTCCTAACACAGTCCTGATAAACCTACTATAATTCTATGATAAAAGGTATCGATAAATAAAAATAGACCCGTTGATAGACTCCTCTTCATCAACCGTCTCGTATGATCATCTAACACACCTGCACACAGGGGGAAAAGTGGTGTGCTCAGTCTTGCGGCCTAGTGCGAAATTACGGCTCTACCGAATAAAGAAATCAAAGGCTAGGAGGAGTATTCTAGGATGCCTTTGATTGTTAATTATCATTTTTTATTTGATTTGTGTAAATCAGTTTATAGAAAGCAGCAAAACAACATAAATAAATACAGATGTATATTTCACTAGATGTCACCTAAGTTGTATCTAGTGTCAATGTCAACAGCATGTCACCTACGTCATAATAAGACTTTAAAGTTACAAGACTCGGGCTGCCAGCCTATGCTTAGTGAATACCCGAACTAAGAGTATCAGTAAGCCCATCAGTGCCTTTCTGTTTCTGTCTCTACCTATGCCTGCTGCACTGATGTTGGCGGAGAGGACGGGTGATCCAATATCACTCTCTATTGTTTCACTAGTCGCTGACCATGCATCTCCTAACAAAACCGTCGTGCCCTTACATCCTCCCCGGATCTGTGTAGTACTACACATTATCAATAGACAGGGTCACCATCATATCAATCTCATCGGCCACGGCTAGCCGGAAATATAACCCTAGGATCCGGACTATATCATTATTTATTATCTATATCTGCATGGTGGTTGTGCTATCATAGCATCGAAAAATAATAAAATATTATATAACATGCATGTCAAAATGTCACGACATATTAAAATTCAGCATGGAAATCATGGTATATCATACATGTTAGGCAAAGTAAATTAAACTAACATGCAAACATATCAAATCTTATCAAGCATTATATTTTATTATATTTAAGACATCCAAGAGTTGTTCCTAAGAAGACCCCAGCCGGAATTCCCTAGCTTGAATAAATCCTACATCGAAGCACCAACGCACCTAGGTTAGCGATCCGCTCTTTAGAACCAACCCGCGTAGAAATGAATCACTGCGACGAACTACGCGAATCGCATACCCACGATAATCCTAATTAACACAATTATTTAAAATAAAATTTAATTTATTTTTCCCTAAAGTAAAGTAAATATAAATTTATCAATCTAACTTATACAATTATCCTAATTAATTATCGCTTAACAAGCCTACATTTAAATTTAAGATCCTATGTTTAATTTAGGGGGTGCATACTTAATTAATACGCCCATGTTTACCCCTTAGGCCTATGTCCACATTTTTAGCCCAATTAAATTATCAATAAATTAATTAAAGTAATTATTACATTTAATTAACTCAAACTAAGCATACAAGTTGATAATTAATTCTATCTAATCAAATCTTAATTAATCAAATTTTTAAATTTTACTATTTAAACTAATTATCATGTTAAATTAATTTAATTAAGCTTAAATAAATTCTATCAAATTTATATCTATTTAAACCCATCATCTAGCCCAAATAACACCCATCAACACTTAATTAGATCAATTAAATCTTAATTAACTATTTTAAATCACCTAATCATACCCATGAAAAATTAATTTTTTTATTTTTTATTTTAGACTGGTCAACGGTCAACAGTTGACCCGGTCAAAGCTGACCGGTCAATAGTCAACAGTGACTCGGTCAAAGTTGACCGATTAACTGTTGACCCGGTCAACGCTGACCGGTTCGGTTCGATTCAATTTGGTTCGACTCAGGTTCGATTTAATTTAATTTGGTTCGACTCAGATCTAGTCCAGTTTAATTGGATCCAGTCTAGTCAGTCCAATATAATTTGGTTTGACTCGAGCTCGAACTGATTTCAACTAACTGATTTGGCTCGAACCCAATCTAATTAATTGATTCAGCTCACCCAACTTAACCCAACCCGAACCCAAGTCCGGCCCAGACTCAGCTCAACTCAACTAACTAGTTCAGCTCAACCAATTACTAATCTCACTTAATTAAATCACTAAACAACTATTAACTAATCCTTCATACACTAATTAATTGGAATTAAACTAACTTAATTGCAACATATCATTATTTAGCATTAATCATGTTTAGCTAACATTAATCATGCTTAGTTGTCCTTAAACATGATTAAGGAAAAAAAAAAGGGGCGGATGATACCTCCGCCGCTTCCTTCGCCCGCGCTCCTCGTCGGCAAACTCGCGACTGGAGAGACGTCAGTGATCTAGCCGGCGAGACCTCGGGACCCTTACACGCGCACGATCGCGGACACCCTACGAGCTCACGAACATCCAGCGGAAGCGGATCGAGCGACGGCCGGCGGGAGGGGAGAAACGAGCAGTTCTTCCCTCGTCGATTCGCCGGTGGACCTCTCGGCCCCGTCGACCAAATCGACTTAGCGGAGGTCGAAATCTCGGGGAGCCGACTCCTCCCGAGCTCGCCGGAGGCCGTAGCTGCTCGCCCCTGGTGTTCGGAGCAGCGGATCGGTAGCCACGTAGTGGGGCGACCGACGGCGGGTGTTTGCTCGCGGAACAGGAAAAATGCAGCGGGAAGGAGGCGCACGACAGCAGCAGGCCTTCACCGCTCTCCTCGTCGCGGTGAGGAACAGCGGCTATGGATGGGGGGCAGCGAGACGATGGACGACGGACTCGGCGGATGGCTGTTGTCGATGAAGAGAGGGGAAGAAGGCAGGGGAAGGGAGTCGCGCGGCAGCAGACCTCCGCCGAACTCTCCTTGCTGCAGCGGAGAGCGATGGGCAGCGGCGAATGGCGGGCAGCGGACGGCGGACGCAGTCGAAGGGCGGCGATCGGCGGACGTCGGCTGCTACTCCCGCGAAGAGGAAAAAGGGGGAAAAGGGGTTGGCCCGCTGGGATGTTGCCGACGAGATCCTCTTTCACGATGGGAAAGGTGCACAGTGGACGAGGGTCGGCAGGCGGCGGGCGATGAACAGTGGCGACGGACGAAATGGGAGTGGCGCCGCCGCTGCTCTGCTGCGTGTGAGGGGAGGGGCGCTCGCAACGAAGGAGGAAGGGGCGTCGCGAAGGAGAAGAGCCTTCGGCTCTTCTCGCCCGCGATGCCTCCTTCGATTCGGGCGAACCAGGTCGGAGCCGGTTCAGCTGGACTGGCCGGTTGGCTGGTTCATCTGAACCAGACCGAGTTTTTTTTTTTTCTAAAAATAAGATTTTGAAGATTGGGGTTTACAAGTACTCTCCCCCTTAAAAAATTTTGGTCCTCCAAAAATAAACACAATCGGTGATTTCTTCCTCAAATTATTATCGATGATAAATAAGTATACCCTTTTTTTATTCCCTGTAAAGCAATAACCCTTAGAAGGTGATACCACTTTAGTTATCATATACTTATTGGTACTAAGATATAAGGTCTGCAATTTAAGGTAGCCCAACTAAATGACCCACGTGACAATATAATATATGTCATTATATAGCGATCCCACTTTAGTTGTCACTATACTATGGATCATTGTAGTCATATTTGGATCCTCACGAGCATCTATATTTTTTAACACTAAGAGGTGCGTCTAGGTACGCAGTGCTCTCCTCTATGAGTACCGACTTAGTTGAGGAGCAAGACTTTTAGTCCATGTGTAAACCCCCCACCTCTAGGTGGTTTAATTAATAAAATAATAATGATTAGAAATAAAAAATTTCTTAGGATTAAAGAAGGATTAGAACTACAAAGTTGACATGTAAACCCCCATCCTTAAATTAAAAAAAAATTAATTAATTTTAATTTAAACCGGTCCGGTCCAACCGAACCGGCCAGCCGACCGGTTCGGATGGACCGGCCGCCCCTTGAAAAGTGGAGCGGGCAAGAAGGGTGGACGCCCTAACTCGTTCGAGCTTTCGCCCCGTCTTCCTCCTCGCGTCATGGAGCACGAGCAGGCGCCGACAAGCTCGCCAGCATGTCGTCCACCCTCTGGTCCTTTCCATCGCGACGAGGAGAGCTCGTCGGAAACGATCCGGCGACGCTCCCATCAATGTTGCACGCCCCTTTCCTTCGACCTCCTTCATTCGAGAGTTCACCCAGCCGTTCGTCGCTGCTTCATCGAGGTCAGCTCCGGCGCATCAACCGCAAGGGATCGAGGGGGGCCTCATCTCCAGGAGAATCGACCCCTCGAATAGCGCCCACGCGGAAGAGGGCGAACGAGCTCGCCCAAAATCCGTGCGGCGTCGTCTTCCTCCGTAGCTCCAAACAGCCGCAGCAGGGGCGTTGAGGTCGCCGGTGAGCTGCCGTCGCCTCGACCCCCCTCCCATCCGCATTGCTGCAAGGTGGATCACCGAAGGAAAGCATAGGAGGGATCCCTATTTGCTCGCTCGCGCCCCACTTCCGAAGTCCTCAGTCATGACCCCCTTCTCCCTCGCCGCGCGACAACACCCTTCTCCTCCTTCGATTTCAGCAGAGAGCGAGCGCCGGTGCTTCTTCCGCCCCGTCCGCAGGTCTCCTTCGACGACGGTGCATTCCCTTCAACCTCTATGCCGCCCCTACGACGATGGTGCATCTCGCCGGTGGAGCTGGTCAGAGAGATCCCAAGCCCTCATCCCTCCTTCAGAATCCCTTCAACCTCTTCGCCGCCCCTTCGACAGCGCCTCTTCCGAGCCCTTCGACCATTTCGCCGGCGGTGCATCCCACAGATGGAGATCGCTCGAGGGATGCGGATTGGCCGACAGGTCCAGGCCACTCTGCACGCCTCGTCCTCCCCGATGAACTCGCTGAGCACGACCCCTTTGAAGGGATCAAGGCAGCTGCAAGAGTGCAGTGGGGCGTCCCTCCTATTCGACCGATCACCCTGGAGGGATTCCATCAGAATCGCAGCAGGCCTTTGATCCTCGCCGGGGAGCTGCCGTTGCCTCGACCACCTCTCGTCCTCATCGCCGCGAGGTGGACCACCGGAGGAAGCGTAGAAGCAACCTCCATTTGCCCGCAGGCGCCCCGCCTCTGAAGCCTCCGCCTTGATGCCCCAAATAGGTCGCTGTCCCCATTTCTGCATTGATTCGCCACCGCGACCACCAATGTTGCATAGCTCCGTCTCTGCGTAGACCTAACAGTTGGTGTTCTACGAGGAGTCGGCTTGCGAAGATGTCAATTTGGGATCACGAATGGGGTAGAACGCTCAAGCGTCAGCAGCGAACTCGGATCGCTCGTTCCTTCCCTTCTGCCGCGCGATCCGCTCCCAAGTGGTGTTTGCGAGTTCTTAGGTGAATTGTTCGACTTCCACCGTTCCTTCCCTTCGATCCTTCGAGGTTGCCGGCGATGGTGCCGCGTGCGGATGGTCCGATGACCGCCGACTCCATGTTGCTCGATTCTTACGAGCGTGTATTGCTGCAGTGCCACCCTCTGCCTCCACGCTTGTTGGCTCGCCATCGTCATCGTCGTCGTCGCCGGCGTGTGGAACGGTTGTGGGATTTCGGGAGTCCGGCAAGGGATTCGGAGAGGAGGTAGCTATTCGCCCTCTGTTTTTCCCCCTAATCACGTAATTAATCATGTTTAGGCGTTAATCAAGCATGTTAGTATTAATTAACTATGTTTAGTAGATATGTTAGTTTAATTCAATTTAATTAATGTTTTGAGTAAAATAATGTTTAATAATAATTAATTGGGTAATTAAATAAGATGTGTGCTAAATATAGGTGAGTTGGATCATGATTTTAGTATAGTTGGGTGAGGATTTAATATGACGAATTTGATTGGATTGAACCAAGTCAACTGAACTCATGGTTAATTCAAGTTTAACCCAAACTCGAATTTGACTTAAATTAGAATTGTTAGAATTAGACTGGATCGAACCAACCCGGCTTGGGCTTGGGTCGAGCTCAAGTCGAACCACTTCAGATGGGGTTAAGTATGGGTTAATTTAATCAATTAGTGGATCAACATGGCCAACCTAAGTTGACTACGGTCAAAATGGACCAATTTTGACCCATGGATTTAAATGGGTCTAAATTAGTGTTAAACTAAATAATTTATTAGGTGGTTGACTGGGACAACGTTGACTCGCATTCAACGTTGACCGAGTCAACATTGACCCAGAAATTTGATTTGGATCTCATGAGCACCAATTTGGCCGGTATTAGGTTGGGTCATGATAGATTAAAAAATCTTCTCTATTGGTCAACATAATCAATTTTAGTTGACTAGACCAATTTTGACCGAATTTTAACTTGGACCGAATTGGGCTAAATTGAATTAGGGGATGATTAAATTGAGTAAACCTAATTTAGATGATTAACCTAGTTAATTAGGATTAAATAAATTTAATAATTGCTAATAAATTTTTAATTGGGCCCTTGGGTGACTTGGGCCAGATCATGTATTGGGTTTATAAAGGGTATAGATTTGATAAAATTTATCTAAGCCTAATTTAATTAATTTAGAATTTTAATTGAGTTTAAATTAGCATGATTAAAATTAGATTAATTAATATTTGAATGATTAGATAGAATTAGTTATCAAATTGTATGCTTAATTTTGGTTAGTTAAAAGTAGTAATTTACTTCAATTAATTTTATTGAATGAGCAATTGGGCCTAACATGTGGACATGGGCCCAATGGATGAGCATGGGCTCATTAATTAAACATGAGTCCCTAAATTGAACATGACTTCATAAATTTAAATGTAGGCTTATTAAGCAGTATTTAGCTAGGATAATTGTATAAGTTAGATCGATAAAATTTTGTTTTTATTTATTTTAAGGGAAAGTAAATTAAATTTTATTTTAAATAATTATGCTATTTAGGACTATTATTGATACGTGATCCGAGTAGTTCGTCGGAGTGATTATTTTCTTGGGTGGGTTCTGAAGAGTAAACCGCCAAATCAGGTGCATTGGTTCTTCGATGTAAGATTTATTCAAGCTAGAAAATTCCCGCTGGGGTCTTCTTAGGAACAATTCCTGGATGTCTTAAATATAATAAAATATAATACTTGATAAGATTTGATTTGTCCGCATGTTAGTTTAATTTATTTCTGTCTAACATGCATGATATACCATGATTTTCCTGCTAAGTTTTAATATATTGTGATATATTGATCTGCATGTTATATATTATTTTATTATTTTTCTATGCTATGCTAGCACAACTACCATGCAGACATAGATAATAAATAACGACATGTTAGAACCCCTCGGCGACGTCACCGCAACTTAGACAGAAAGGGGCCTTTCTCATGTGCCCCGATTGACCGTCGCGTACCGACGGTGGTCAAATGGTGACGTCCCGCTATGCACCCCTCCCGAGGTTATGCATAGCTTAGATACTGGGGGGGCACCACTCACGAGGTTATGCATAGCTTAGATACTGGGAGCACCACTCCCGATGTTATGCATAGCTTAGATATTGGGAGCTGGTAGGGTAAGAGACTGTACAAACTCCAAGGTCATATTAGACCAGAAATATGGAGCAAGTCCTTACCCAGAAATTCATACCTGCACGAGTGTCGTTTGGGCGACCTCGTGATAATCCTGAGATGGCTAGCGAGGATGAGCCCTACCATGGACTTGGTACCGATGGAGTCGAGGTTGCCACAGCCCATCGTGCGGATGTGCGTCAATCTCGGTCGACGTCGACTGCTATTGGACTGGGAAGGTGATTCCATATGCGACGCCTTGGACAGTGGATCCGTAGACCACACGTCTATCACCCTTGACGTCTGCAGACGATCGGATGAGTAGTCCGGATCCTAGGGTTGTTATTCCGGCTAGCCGTGATCGATGAGATTTATATGATGGTGACCCTATCTACGGACAGTGTGCTACACAGATGTCGTTGCCCCTACAGATCCGGGGAGGATGTAAGGGCACGATGGTTTCGCTAGGGGAGGCATGGTCAGCGACTAGTGAAATGATGGAGAGTGATATTGGGTCACCCGTCCTCTCCGCCAACATCAGTGCAGCGAGCATAGGTAGAGACAGAGACAGAAAGATACTGATGGACTTACTGATACCCTTAGCTCGGGTATTCACTAAGCATAAGCTGGCAGCCTGAGTCTTGAAACTTTAAAGTCTTATTATGACGTAGGTGACATGCTGTTGACATTGACACTAGATACAACTTAGGTAACATCTAGTGAAATATACATCTGTATTTATTTATGCTATTTTACTGCTTTCTATAAATTGATTTACACAAATCAAATAAAAAATGATGATTAACAACCAAAGGCATCCTAGAATACTCCTCCTAGCTTTTGATTTCTTTATTCGGTAGAGCCATAATTTCACACTAGGCCGCAAGACTGAGCACACTGCGTTCAATGTGTGTGCAGGTTGCTAGATTATTGTCCGAGATATTTGATGAAGATGAGGGATATCGAAGGATTTAGTTTTATTTATTGATAACGTTACTGTAGAATTGTAGTAGGTATATCGGGACTGTGTTAGTAGAGATTCATAGATAAATTAATTGTATATTTCGCTGTGTTGTGTATGTGTATGAATGACATTTATTACTTAATGCATTGTATAGGTCCTTTGGGCTCATAGGGCGGTTGCCACGTGTCCGACAGATGGGTCGGGGCGTGACACCATGCTAGGAAAAATAGAGCAAGTCTGGTCAGCATGAATTGGTGGTCACGATCTATTGAGATAAGATGCACCATTAGTGGTTGTGAGGCTTCCCAACAATTTGATAATGGGCAGTTGGGCCAGATAGCCCATTCTTTTGAGATTCATTAGTAAAGATAAGAAAATATAACTCGATATAGTACACTGACAGATCATACTTCCTTAGGTAAATGGTCCTCCAAGGAAAATTAAATAATCATATCAAGCAAATCAATCAAATGATTTTTTTTTTCCTCCATCTTTGATAAACTTGATGTCCTTACCAAGCCCTCCATAATTTCATCCCTTGGACTATTATCATTCGTTATCGATGGAGAATAAATTTGGATGAAACACATGGTATTATATAGATAGTTAAATCATAGTTGTAAAGAAAATATCATATCCCAACATGATAAAATTCTCTCCTTCAACTCAATATGAAAATATTAAAGTAGTATGGTTCGGGCTTTGGTATTTGGATCTAATGATCTCCATGTAAACCTCAATGAAACCTCCTTTTTACATTTCTAATATTTGGTAGTAGAAATATACATAGTCATTTACCAAAATGCTCAAGCTAATCTAGCTTGTTCTAAGTTGAATAGAAAGCGAAAAAACATTCATATTATGGTCCATACATGATGGAATTTAAATCTAAATTTGATACAAAATATTATTATTATTATTATTATTATTATTATTATTATTATTTGATCATGCTAAATTTTGGCTAAATTGAAGAGCCAAATTAATACTTTTGGATTGACAATGCACCAGAAATAATACAAAAGTGATTGCATTTGATGTATCTGATACTATGTATCTGGATATTTTAGCACAGAAATAAGCTTCACTCGAAGCATTGATCGCTAATGCGGAGTAAGCTTTACTCAAGCTTAGAATAGAGTAGAAAGGATTGCATCCAAGTCTGTAGATGCATAAATATTATAGTTTTATCTAAGTTGCTATGCGCACTGAATACGAGTTGCAGCAGTAGTGACTGAATATAGGAGATGTCAATAATACGTGCATCTACTAAGGATATCAACATGCACATCAACATGTGTTAAAGGTGCCAATAAACTGCAGCATCCAGAAATTTGAGGAGATATGAAAAGGAGTAAGGAAGCAAAGTTACTACAAAATCTGCAAGCAGTTGAAATCTGAGTTGCAAATGCAGAAATGTTGCCTGCTGCATTGACTGAATAAGACCGGATACATATAATGATACTGATGAAACTATAGGAATCAGAATTGCAAAAATATTAAGTAAAGAACTGAGCTAAGCTGAGGGAGCTATAGAAATAAAAAGGAGTAAATAAATCTACCAATGATGGATATAATTTGACTAAAGACATTTGTCATAGGAAGTAGCTTTACAAAAAGGGAACTGTAAATTGCAGAAAATGACTGAGGAAATAACTGCAAAGAAAATTGTAGAAATATTTAACAGAATTTACATTCAGAAAGGCTGCTAAGAAGAATTAAAGGAAGCAGATAAAAGAAAACTGCTTGGCTAATAAGTTGGTCATATATAGGATATATGAAATAAGTGAAAGCTGCTCAAAGCTCAGAAGGAAACTGATAGATAGAAGAAAAAAAAAAGCAGGAAACAGTTGCATTGAATGCATTGAATGCTGCTACAAAGGAAGATGCTCCAAGCTCAATAAAGATTTAATATGACTGAGTGAACTGCTTGAAAGAGTGTAGAAAGCTTTATGTATGTAATGATACAAGAGTACAAGTGGATTGTTGATGACAGCTATACCAACTATCTTGATGCATCGAAATATGAAATGAAGGGAGAAACAATAGAAAGATTTATATTTAGGAAGCCAGTCCACATGACTGCAGATAAATCTGAAATGAATATGAAATATCGAAAGTTGTAGAAGCTATGAAATATAAGATGAAGCAAGCTGTAAAGCTGGGCTGCAAAAATGAAGCTATAGAAATATGAAGCTGAATATATGAAATAAAGTTGTAGATAGGGTGAAGAGCTGCAAGAGAGTATGGTAGAAGCCACAAATATTGCACATAGAGCTGCAAGTGTTGGGAGTTGACACACATATGATAATTGATGGCGGTTAACTTCTAGTTGCAACTTAAAAATAATGATGACAATCCAAAACGATCAACATATACTCATGAGGTTTATATATATATATATAATTAACTCAAATGAGAGTAATGTCATAGATAATTTCAAATCATTTGATACAGATCCATCTACAAACAACTTTATGAATCTAGAATAAAGTCCATCTAAGAGATCCGAGTAAGAGTTAGGTTCAAACAAAATTAACTCATACGTAAGCCAGCTTAAAATATCGTTAGTTTTCCAAGATCTAAAAGGAATAACTAAGGCAAAGATTTGTATGGAAAATTTTCATGATCAAAATAAAGATGTAAAATTGTATATAACCGGAGATAATTTACTTGGTTTTCAATACATCCAAATCGATCCTAGATTTAACCTAAGATTCAAGATTTCAACTTCTCTAGAAATCATTTATACCAGCGATAATCAATATGATCATATAATCAGGTTTCACAATCTGATAAGATAATTATAACCCGCAATATAAGCAAAGTTAAACGGAAAATTAACCATGTACTCGAATGTCAAGCGTATTCGTGTCTACTAACCAGATTCGGGAGCGGATCCTCAACTTTGGACGGATCCTGATGCTTCCATAATGACTTGGTTTTCTAAAATCGAATATGCTATATAGGTATATTCCACGTATGTGTAATTTGTCTACTAAGGAACAATATTGTAAACATAATTCGAGTAAACGACCGCAACGCACACGGACTAACTTAGATTCTTTCAAAACTCACCGAATTGATAACTTAAATTTTTTCAAGATTACCCTCTAAAGTTAGGTTGTAATTAGCGAGGGTTCACCAAGATCACATCACCTAACATGGTCCAACTACAAATTTAATTGTAGGGTCTCGAATAGAGTCAATGAAGGATATTTAAAACACCATCAAGTTCAGATAGCGACCAACTTGAAAGCGGATAAAATCGAATATTGATATATTCATTCAAACTCAGTATCCCAAATGGGTCATAGGATACAAATAGTATGATTAAGATATCGCATGAGATAATTTGATATCAATACTCTTAAGATCAAAGTGATGATAGCTACCTATGTTGGGTATAAGAGGTGATTATGATGCACCCAACAAGGTAACCTTGAGTATCATCATGGATAAATTTACTTGATCATTTAGAAATGAAACTTGATCGTAGATCTGAGCATATTGATCTAAGTTTCTAACTCTTCTTCGATGCAGTGGACATCGTAGTCATATATACTGTTCGGAGATTAATAGATTTACCATATTAAGGCGATTACCGGCCTATGGAAAAATTAGTCATAGCGATAGTTATTAGCGGCAGAGTAAAAACTCGTTACCAAGGAAATATACTACTATATTTCCGACTCGCACTTTATCCTATATTATATCGGGACTATCATCTAAATCCTTAAAACCTCAAACTTAACTTAATCTCCTAGGTTCTCCAAACCTAGGCTCTGATACCACTTTAATTATCACGCTCCGACCTACCTGTCGGACACGTGGCAACTGCCATATGAGCCCAACAGACCCATACAAGGCATCAAAGTGATACATACCATCCATATACATCGTTTACACAGCAGAATTTACAAATAAATCGTCTAACTCAAGATTCCTAACAGAGTCCCGATAAACCTACTACAATTCTATGATAAAAGGTATCGATAAATAAAAATAGACCCGTCGATGGACCTATCTTCATCAACCGTCTCGTATGATCATCTAACACACCTGCACACACGAGGAAAAGTGGTGTGCTCAGCCTTGCGGCCTAGTGCGAAATTATGGCTCTACCGAATAAAGAAATCAAAGGCTAGGAGGAGTATTCTAGGATGCCTTTGGTTGTTAATCATCATTTTTCATTTTATTTGTATAAATCAATTTATAGAAAGCAGCAAAATAGTATAAATAAATACAGATGTATATTTCACTAGATGTCACCTAAGTTGTATCTAGTGTCAATGTCAACAGTATGTCACCTACGTCATAATAAGACTTTAAAGTTACAAGACTCGGGCTGCCAGCCTATGCTTAGTGAATATCCGAGCTAAGAGTATAAGTAAGCCCATCAGTGTCTTTCTGTCTCTGTATCTACCTATGCCCGCTACACTGATGTTGGCGGAGAGGACGAGTGACCCAATATCACTCTCCATCGTTTCACTAGTCGCTGACCATGCCTCCCCTAGCGAAACCGTCGTGCCCTTATATCCTCCCCGGATTCGTAGGGGCAACGACATCTGTGTAGTACTACACACTGTCAGTAGACAGGGTCACCATCATATCAATCTCATCGGCCACGGCTAGCCAAAAAAATAACCCTAGGATCCGGACTACTCATCCGATCGTCTGCAGAACGTCAAGGATGATAGCAGTGTGGTCTACGAATCCACTGTCCAAGGCGTCGCATAGGGAATCACCTTCCTAGTCCAATAGCAGTCGATGTCGACCGAGATTGACGCACATCCGCACGATGGGCTGTGGCAACCTCAACTCTATCGGTGCCAAGTCCATGGTAGAGCTCATCCTCGCTAGCCATCTCAGGACTATCACGAGGTCGCCTAAACGACACTCGTGCGGGTATAAATTTCTGGGTAAGGACTTGCTCCATATTTCTAGTCTAATATGACATTGGAGTTTGTACAGTCTCTTATACTACCAGCTCCCAATATCTAAGCTATACATAACATCGGGAGTGGTGTTCCCAGTATCTAAGCTATGCATAACCTCGGGAGTGGTGCTCCCAGTATCTAAGCTATGCATAACCTCGGGAGTGGTGCTCCCAGTATCTAAGCTATGCATAACCTCGGGAGTGGTGCGTCGGTACGCGGCGGTCAACCGGGGCATATGAGAAATGCCCCTTTCTGTTTAAGTTACGGTGACGTCGCCGAGGTGTTCTAACATGTCGTTATTTATTATCTATGTCTGTATGGTGGTTGTGCTATCATAGCATAGAAAAATAATAAAATATTATATAACATGCAGGTCAAGATGTCACGACATATTAAAACTCAGCATGGAAATCATGGTATATCATACATGTTAGGCAAAGTAAATTAAACTAACATGCAGACATATCAAATCATATCAAGCATTATATTTTATTATATTTAAGACATCCAAGAATTGTTCCTAAGAAGACCCCTAGCTTGAATAAATCCTACATCGAAGAACCAACGCACCTGGGTTAGCGATCCGCTCTTTAGAACCAACCCGCATAGAAATGAATCACTGCGACGAACTACGCGAATCGTGTACCCGCGATAATCCTAATTAACACAATTATTTAAAATAAAAATTAATTTATTTTTCCCTAAAGTAAAGCAAATATAAATTTATCAATCTAACTTATACAATTATCCTAATTAATTATCGCTTAACAAGCCTACATTTAAATTTACGATCCTATGTTTAATTTAAGGGGCGCATACTTAATTAATACGCCCATGTTTACCCCTTAGGCCTATGTCCACATTTTTGGCCCAATTAAATTATCAATAAATTAATTAAAGTAATTACTACATTTAACTAACTCAAACTAAGCATACAAGTTGATAATTAATTCCATCTAATCAAATCTTAATTAATCAAAATTTTAAATTTTACTATTTAAACTAATTATCATGTTAAATTAATTTAATTAAGCTTAAATAAATTCTATCAAATTTATATCTATTTAAACCCATCATCTAGCCCAAGTCACCCAAGGGCCCAAATAACACCCATCAACACTTAATTAGATCAATTAAATCTTAATTAACTATTTTAAATCATCTAATCATACCCATGAAAAATTAAATTATTTTTATTATTTTATTTTATTTTATTTATTTATTTATTTTTACTAGTCAACGGTCAACAGTTGACCCAATAAAAGTTGATCGGTCTACGGTCAATAGTGACCCGGTCAAAGCTGATCGGTCAACTGTTGACCCGGTCAACGTCGACCGATTCGGTTCGGTTCGGTTCAATTTGGTTCGACTCAGGTTCGGTTCAATTTAATTTGGTTCCACTCGGATCCAGTCCAGTTTAATTGGATCCAGTCTAGCCAGCCCAATCTAATTTGGTTTGACTCGAGCTCGAACTAATTTCAATTAACTGATTTGGCTCGAACCCAATCTAATTAATTGATTCAGCTCACCCAACTTAACCCAACCTGAATCCAAGTCCGGCCCAAACTCAGCTCAACTCAACTAACTGGTTCAGCTTAACCAATTACTAATCTCACTTAATTAAATCACTAAACAACTATTAACTAATCCTTCATACACTAATTAATTGGAATTAAACTAACTTAATTGCAACATATCATTATTTAGCACTAATCATGTTTAGCTAATATTAATCATGCTTAGTTGTCCTTAAACATGATTAAGGAAAAAAAAAGGGGCGAATGATACCTCCGCCGCTTCCTTCGCCCGCACTCCTCGTCGGCAAACTCGCGGCTGGAGAGACGCCGGTGTTCTAGCCGGTGAGACATCGGGACCCTTACACGCGCACGATCGCGGACACCCTACGAGCTCACGAACATCCAGCGGAAGCGGATCGAGCGGTGGCCGGCGGGAGGGGAGAAACGAGCAGTACTTCCCTCATCGATTCGCCGGTGGACCTCTTGGCCACGTCGACCAAATCAACCCAGCGGAGGTCGAAATCTCGGGGAGCCGACTCCTCCCGAGCTCGTCGGAGGCCGTAGCTACTCGCCCCTGGCGTTCGGAGCAGCGGATCGGTAACCACGCAGTGGGGCGACCGACGACGGGGGTTTGCTCGCAGAACAAGGAAAATGCAGCAGGAAGGAGGCGCACGACAGCAGCAGGCCTTCGCCGCTCTCCTCGTCGCGGCGAAGAGGAACGACGAGGAACAGCGGCTGTGGATGGCGGGCAGCGAGACGATGGACGGCGGACTCGGCGGACGGCTGTTGTCGACGAAGAGAGGGGAAGAAGGCAAGGGAAGGGAGTCGCACGGCAGCAAACCTCCGTCGAGCTCTCCTCACTGCAGCAGAGAGCGATGGGCGGCGGCGAATGGCAGGCAGCAGACGACGGATGCAGTCGAAGGGCGGCGAACGGCGGACGGCGGTTGCTACTCCCGCGAAGAGGGAAAAGGGGTTGCGCCGCGGGGATGTTGCCGACGAGCTCCTCTTTCACGATGGGAAAGGTGCATGGCGGACGAGGGTCGGCAGGCGGCGGGCGACGAATAGCGGCGACGGACGAAATGGGAGTGGCACCGCCACTGCTCTGCTGCGGGTGAGGGGAGGGGCGCTCACGACGAAGGACCGGGTCCGAGCCGGTTCAGCTGGACCGGCCGGCTGGCCGGTTCATCTGAACCGGACCGGGTTTATTTTTTTTCTAAAAATAAGATTTTGAAGATGGTGGTTTACAACAAACATCAGCATGAACTAGTTGAAGTGATTTCTGGGCTCTTGATGTTGAGTGCTTTGGAAAACTTTTCCTTAAATGCTTGCCAAATAAACATCATTCACATAACTGATTAGGATGATTAATTTTTGGAATCCCTTTCACAATCTTCTTTTCTGCTAAAGAATTGAGGCTTCCAAAATTTAAGTGACCAAATCTCATGTGTCAAATCCATGATGTATCTTCAAGATATGTCTTTAAACTAATTGTTTTACAATTTTATAAATTCAACATAAACATACGATTTTGTGACATAGTAACTTTTGCAAGACGATTAGAATTTTGAATCTAAGCCATAGCATATTATTTTCTATATAAATTATGTGTCCTCTGTTCAAAAATTGTCCAACACTTAGAATATTGCTAGTGAGCTTCAGAATATAATAAACATCATGAATAAATATATGTCTTCCATCTTTTGCTTAATCAAAATCTCACCATTACCTTCAATTTCTACCTTTGTATCCTCGCCAAAGCTTACAAATCCTTTCTTGTTGGTGTTGAGTTTGTAGAACTTACTTCTATCACCTGATATATGATTGCTTGCTTCATTATCAAGATACCATACATTTGATTTTTCCATGTGACCATCTTTTAATGCAATAAGTAAAGAGTGTTCTGTTTCTTCTTCTTTCTGCTCAATAAGCTTGCTTTTTCGTAAACTTTATTAGATCGACACTCCCAAGAATAATGTCCAAATTTATGATAAGAATAACATTGAACTTCAGATATATTTACTAGATTAGAATTTCTTAAATAATTACCTTTTCCTCGCCCTCTTGCAAATTTTGTTGTAGAAACTTGATTTCTTTAAAAATTTAATGAATGATCATAATTTGTTCTTCATGGACCACGACCCCTACTTTGGCCTCGACCTCAACCACGATCTCTGTTTGAACTATCTCCTCTGGACTTCCATGTTAATTTGGCGTGAAGAACTTGTTTAGGTTCTTGTTGCTTGCCTCGAGTCATCCTCTCTTTATGGGTTTTTAAAGACCCATTTAATTCTTCAATCATCATGGCTTCGATATCTTTAGATTCTTCAATCTTTACCATGATGTGATTAAATCTTGCATCAAGAGAATGAAGAATTTTTGTCACCACACGAGAATCCGGCATTGATTTTTTAAAACTTGTCATTTCATTTACAAGTATTGAAATTCCTGAAAAATAGTCTTGAATAGATTTACCTTCTTTCATGGAGAGAGTTTCAAACTCAACCCTTAGAGTTTGAAGTTTGAAGTCGAACTCTCTTCACCTTCTCAACTTTTACGATGGAGTTTGGAAGAGCCTCCCAAGCTTGATTTTATGTAGTCTCCTTCGCAATCTTATGGAGCATATTGTCATTTATGCCTATGTAGATGATGGCGAGAGCTTGCTAATCTTTCTTCCTTTCTTTCTCCATACCTTCTCTTTCTCTTTGAGAGAGTGTTGTTGTATCTTTTGATTGATTGTAGTCATTCTCTACAATGTCCCATATGCCTTAGGAGTCAAGAGTCATCTTCGTCCAAAGTGCCCAAGTCTCATAGTTGAGAGAAGTGAGCTTCGAATAAATAGAGGAGAGAATGATGACATCTTCAAACAACCTCCTTAGAGCATCATCCTGATACCATTTTATTAGAAATAGAGGCTCTCTTTCACACTCTAGAATTTGGATATTGGAGAATAAGGAGGAATAAAGATGAGGATTAGAAATAGAGGCTCTCTTTCACACTTTAGAATTTGAATATTGGAGAATAAGGAGGAACAAAGAGGAGGAGACATTTTCTTTAAATAAAAAGAAATTAGAAATAGGGGATTGAAGAATAAGGAAGAACAAAGAAAAGAAATAGTATTCAATTACTCTGTTCTAAACATGATGATTTTTGCTCTAAACATGATGATTACTAATTTCTAACATGGATAGCAAGGAGGACCACCTCCGAGGGGTACCCAGTTGGCAAATATTTTATTAAAAAATTAGTCATCTTTCTAATGTGGCAAGTTGACTGACCGATCATTCTTCTTAAAAAGGTTTTAACATTTTTTCTAAATTAATAATTTAAATAGGTTAGTACGATAAAATACTCTAAGAATTATATAAGATTGAATAAATTTTTAAATAGGTTAGTCAGGCGGAGGTTATATCACCTATGGATAACTTGATCTAAATCTTTGTTACACAATCTGCGAAGAGTAAAAAGTTGTAAATTTTTTAAAAAAGAAAAATAAAAGGAAGAGAAAAAGATCTCAAAACATAAGGGTAACATGAAAGTATAAAACTAAATCACCAACCAACCGATAAAATAAAAAAAAGGTAGCACATATCAGTGGATTTATTTTTAACATGGTATAAATGCCCTTGCGGCCATCCCGGCAGCTTCTCCGTCCGGGACGAGCAGCCCATCCCTTCACGTCGTGCGCCGTGATGAGAGCCGCTCACCTCTTGCGCCTCCTTCACCCCAAACCCTCACTCCTCCGACCCCCACTCCACCTCCATTTCCGCACCAAGGTCGCCCCTCGTCGCTCCGAAGACGTCGAGGACCACCGCAGGCGGAACTCCGCCACCGGCGAAGCCTGGGACCGCAGCTTCCATCTTGACAAGGGCCGCGGCCAGCACCTCCTCACCAACCCCCGCGTCCTCGACGCCATCGCCCGCGTCGCCCGCCTCCGCCCCTCCGACACCGTCCTCGAGATCGGCCCCGGCACCGGCAACCTCACCGCTCGACTCCTCCAGTCCGCTCGGAGAGTCGTCGCCGTCGAGATCGACCCCCGCATGGTCGATGCCGTCCTTTCTCGTGCGTCCCAACTCGGCCTCGATGACCGTCTCACCGTGCGTGATCTCACGCCCTCCACATGTTTGTTTTAGTTCCCCTACGAAGGCAGATGAAAATTTTTCCTTCTCACAATTGGTTTATGACCGTATCAGGTGATCACTGGTGATGCGCTTAAGACCGATTTCCCCGAGTTCGACATCTGTGTCGCAAACATACCTTACGGGATCTCGTCGCCTCTTATCGCGAAGCTTCTCTTTGAATCGCGCAGGCAGTGCAGCTTCAGGAGCGCAGTGCTCTTGCTCCAAAGGGAGTTTGCGAGGCGGCTTCTAGCTGTGCCAGGTGATTCGGAGTTCAACCGGCTGGCCGCGAATGTGAGGTTGGTCGCCACGGTGGACCTGCTGATGAATGTGAGCAAGAAGGACTTCGTGCCTTGTCCCAAGGTGGACTCGTCGCTGGTGCGGATTCAACCCAGGAGTGATGTGCCTGATGTCGATTTAGATGAGTGGTTGGCCTTCACGCGGACGTGCTTCAGTAAGAAGAATAAGACTCTGGGCGCCATCTTTAAGCAAAAAAAGAAGATTGCTGAGTTATATAACGGGCCCAAGATTGACGGCAGAGCTAGCAGAATCATTTTGGATGACGAAAATGATGAGGACGGAGTTGACGATGTTGATAATGATGGTCCTTTGGAGCAGGATGTACGTGAAATCGGTTTGTTCAAGGAGAAGATTGTAGGGATCTTGAGTTCTGAGGGATATGAAGGGAAGAGACCTTCCAAGTTATCCAATGAAGAGTTGTTACGTCTGCTTCAGCTTTTTAATCAGGAAGGCGTGCAGTTTCGATAGCCCAAGTTGAGATTGGAGTTTGGTCTCACTCCTTTCATGTATGAGCAAAAGCATTTTGAGGACTTAACCATGATCAGTATAAAGATACTGTTCTCATCTGTTTACAAACAATGCAGTAGAGAAAGCTTGGCTAAGCCTCTAAACCACACACCTTGTGAATCTTGAGCGATGCCAACCCTGCCGCATATTTTGAATGCTCTATCAGTTGCGGTGTCATTGGGTGTTTCATGATTTTCCAAACATGATTTTCCAAACATTGGATCTTGGAGCTTGTCACTGTTGAAGTACCAAATGTCTGAATCAGTTGTCAGTTGTTCAGAGAGAGTTACTTTATTTGTTTCAATTGGCATGACTAGTTGCATCTACATCAATATCTTGACTTCTTCATGAAGGTGCTATGCCATGATGATTCGAATTTACATTCTGCTGTGCTGTTTTTCAAACAATGGAGGGCTTCTACTGAATGCTGGCTTAGCAGACCATTCAACAGGATAGGAAGCTTGTGCTGCCTTAAACAGAAGGCACCAAAATTTCCTCTTCATTTGGAATGACCTAGGCACAGGAATGTTTCTACAGATTAATGCGACATTTAGTCTGCTACGTGATGCTGGATTTATTTTCTACTATTGCTGTTGTTGAGGTTTATCATTCTAATTAGCTTAGAAGTGTTTACTTTTTATCTTTCTCTAAGTTAACAACATAGGAATCTTCCAAATTTAGTAGCCCTTGTGAAGTATAATTATAAATCTCATCAGGAGGACGAGGATGGAAAAAAAAGAGAGCTTTTTTTATCATTCTCCAAGTTCACAGGATAACAATCTTCCAGATATACTCGTCCTCATCAAGTATAATTATAAGTCTCGTGGATGGAAAAAGAGAGATGTTAATAGTGAGATCTCTGTTATATTGATATCTCTCGCTTAAATAGAAACGATATTGATATTATATGTTTTTTTTTCATATATATGAGCTTCTAACTCATGACCTAAGATGTTTGAGTTTTATCATTCCTACTAGTTGATATTGTATTGATTAATAATTCTACAACAGTTTGATACCGCAGGGAACTGAAGGAAGAATAAAGAAAAGTTAGTATTTTGTATCATATCTTAGTATTAGTTAGTCATCCTGGTTTATAATAAATCCTTTTTTCTAAGATGAACTATTAGCACTAGCCCTACATTTTCTCTGTAGACCGAGGAAAAAAGGTGCAGAATAGAAAGAGTATTGTACCATAAGAGAAGCAAAGAGGCCGACTTCAAATATACAATATGAATTTTGACAATGCAATGGGTTTGGATTAGTATTAGTTAGTACTCTCGGTTTAGTACTAGTCCTACATTTTTTACATAGACCAAGGAGAAAGAGGGCTTTCTGCTTCAATGATAAACTGTTAGCACTAGTCCTATATTGGTCAAGGAGAAAGAGGGCTTATAAGAGAATCAAAGAGGTGAAACTACTTCAAATATAAATCAGATAATTTTTTTGTCTACTAGGTCAGATATGTGTTTCTATTACTAAAAAATTAATATTTTTATAACAATAAAATCAATGCCTTGTGTATTCCTAAGGAAAAGATTTATCCATTTTATTTTTTTAGGCCTCAGAAAGAGTGTGGAAACATATAGGCTTTGTATAGTGGCATTTGTTTGGAGTCCAAGTACACCTCGTCAAATGCAGATTAAATTATCTTTGTCCATGCCAGTGAAATTAGTGGAAGCATTTTGGGAACAAGAATGTTAGAAATAGTAAATCCATTCAGTCTCTGTGAAAGACAATTCTTACATCAAGTTGGAAATGTTAATTTTTAATAACTTTTTTTAATTTTTGATTTCTTGCCAAACACAAAATTATTCTTAAAAAACCCAGTTTCCAAATGCTTAAACCCTCAATGAAAATTTTCAATTTTTCAATTGGGAGGGGTTACTTCAGCTATGTATACTCTTCACAGCTCATCTACAGATGTTGACAGAAGGAAAGATCATCATCTTTACCCTTCCTTATCATTCCTGCTACATGTTTTTATTTATAATATCCAGGGCAAAACATCTTGAAACCCAAATGAAAACACTTCTACGGCACTGGATCCACATATATCAAATCCTTCTGGGATCCTATATATATGTGTAAAATATTGCTCTCCTAGTTTTTAGAAACGAAGCAACACAACTCTGCCAGCAATACTAGATCAAATATTTTCATAACTTACCATGTTCATAACCAGGTTATTTTCCTCCTCCGCGTCCTTATCAGTAATGAAAGGAAGGAAACAATCAATGCTAGATAGAGTTATGATAAGTTACTTCAGGGAGCAGTAAAAATAAATCCCTCACATCCCTCCTCCCCCTCTTCGCAGTTACAACACACCACCTCGATCTCATTCCCTGCCATTTCTAACCAAAACGTGTATCTTGTAATCCTTTCCAAAACAAAAACCTGGAAACTGCATGCCTGCATTCCCCTACCTACATCCCACTTCCATACAACAACTATGTTACCACTCACCCTGTATATATAAAACAACTCTCTCCTCTCCTCTCCCCTCTGAATCAGAAAAATTATGGTGAAGCAACGTAGTTGTTTCTCTTCCTTTTCGCTTTCTCTTGCGTTCCTGCTGATTCGTTCCTGCGTGTCGGGAGAGGATCCCTATCGATTCTTCACATGGGATGTGAGATATGGTGATATTTCGCCTCTGGGTGTCAAGCAGCAGGTTATTACTTTTTCCTCTCTTTCTTTCTCTTTTAAGGATTTGAATGAAGATGAGGAGATTGATTGGATTTTTTGCTTTCTGAAACTTCAAACGCAGGTGATACTGATCAATGGGCAGTTCCCGGGGCCGCAGATTGAGGCCGTGACGAACGATAACCTCATCGTCAATGTCTTCAACAATTTGCCTGAGCCTTTCCTCTTCACTTGGTCACCCACTTTTTCTCTTCCAATCTGATCCCTTTTCCTTGGATTACAAACAGTTTAATTTTTTACATCTGATTTGACTTCATCATCAACAGGGATGGATTGCTGCAGAGGAAGAACTCATGGGAAGACGGCGTTTACGGGACCAACTGCCCCATCCCTCCCGGCGCAAACTTCACCTACAAAATCCAGGTGAAGGACCAGATAGGCAGTTTCTTCTACTTCCCCTCCCTTGCCCTTCACAAGGCCGCCGGCGGCTATGGCGCCATCAGGATCCTCAGCCGCCCCAACATCCCCGTCCCTTTCGACCCTCCCGCTGCCGACTTCCCCCTCTTGACCGGCGACTGGTTCATCGCCCACCACTCCGTAATAAGCAAATTAATTAAGCCCCCCTCTCTGTCGTCAATTTATCAGCATATTTCTGATCCTGACGGCTACCTCTTCGCCTGTGTTTAGGACCTGCGGAGGAGATTGGACTCCGGCAGAAACCTTCCCTTTCCCAAGGGTGTCCTAATTAATGGCGAAGCTTCAGGCGGAGTCTTCACCGTCGACCAAGGTAAAACGTATCGGTTTCGGATCTCCAACGTGGGGTTGGCAACGTCGCTGAACGTAAGAATTCAAGGCCATCGCATGAAGCTTGTGGAGGTCGAAGGCTCCCACACGATCCAAAACGTATACGACTCGCTCGACGTCCATCTCGGCCAGTCCTACTCCGTCCTCGTAACCGCCGACCAGCCTCCCCTCGACTACTACATCGTCGTCTCCACCAGGTTCACAAAAATCGTACTGTCGGCGACCGCCGTTCTCCACTACAGCAACTCCGCCGTAAAGCCGGTCGATCCAGCTCCGGCAGGCCCTACCACCGACTTGTCCTATTCGCTCAACCAGGCGCGCTCCATCAGGTATATATATATATTCATGAAGACGTCGATTTGTTGACTCCGGCCGGCCGGCGGCGTGAGAAGGGTTTAAGAAGACTTGTTCCGCTTCCTAATGAGAAAATTAATCAACCAGATGGAACCTGACGGCGAGCGGCCCCCGGCCCAACCCCCAGGGCTCCTATCACTATGGCCGGGTCGAGGTCGCCCGCACCATCATCCTCGCCAACTCCGCGGCGGTCATCAGCGGGAAGCGGCGGTACGCGGTAAACGGGGTGTCCTTCGCCCGGGGAGACACCCCGCTGAAGCTGGCCGACCACTTCAACATCTCCGGCGTGTTCGAGCTCGGGAGCATCCCGGACGCGCCTCCGTCTTCGTCTGCCACGGCCGCCCTCCGGGCCTCCGTCATGGCCGCGGACTTCCGGAGCTTCGTGGAGATCGTCTTCCAGAACAACGAGAGGAGGATTCAGTCGTGGCACATCGATGGATATAACTTCTGGGTTGTTGGGTAATTAATCGATAATAAAGATCACAATTACTCGATGGATTCGCGCGTGCTTAGGTTTAATAAGTGCTTATAAACGATTGCAGAATGGACTCGGGGAGTTGGACGCCGGCGAGCAGGAAAGGTTATAATTTTGTGGATGCGGTGCCTCGTTGCACTGTTCAGGTAAACATATGATAAGCACATTATAAGCTTCGTCTTCGCTGCTTGCAAAATAAGTACTTTATGAATGCAGGTTTACCGGAAGTCATGGTCGGCAGTGCTGGTGCCCTTGGACAACGTGGGGATGTGGAACATAAGGTCACAAGAATGGGCAAGGCAATACCTGGGACAGCAGTTCTACATGCGGGTCTTTTCGCCGGCGAGATCCTGGAGGGACGAGCATGCGATCCCAAGAAATTTCTTACTCTGCGGCCGGGCTCATTCAAGCAAACAACATTATGAGAGGATGCGAAACATATACAGCAGTGATGAAGAGATTAAGTAGAGGGAGGCATGACAGCTAACATGTTGTTCGTTATATAATTAAGCTCCACACTCGATAATGTTTTTTTTTTTTTCCTTCTGATTATATATATATTAGTTGTCTTTAATTGTATGACTGTAAAACTCAAATAATGCCTTTGTTTTTTTATATGGCTAAGCAAAACAAAAAATATTCAATGTCTCCAATGAATACATATTTAGTACAGTGAATTATATTAATCATTTAATTCTTCCAAGGTTTAAGTAGGCATAATAATGTCTCTGATATTTTGAGTATGAATCTTTTCACTTTGATCCTAATGCTCCGAGAAATAATATTGCAACCAGTAGTAGCATACTGGTCGATCACCTCGTACGATGGACAAGGTGATGAGAAACAATTATTTTTTCAGATGGTTCAATTATTTTTGTTTGTTTGTTTTTTCCCCTCAAATTAAACATGTATTAGTGGAATGAATAGTTTAGCTGATGCCGCTCGTTAATGTTCCATTCTTGGAAACCAGGGGCGACCAACAACAATTGAAGCCGTCTGCTGCATGTTTAATGCAGCTTCCTTATATATTCCCAAGTAGATCTTTCTTCGCTACTGCAACTCGATACAAACAGCCTCTAAGATGGTTGACGGAGACCTTTGTTGCAAGCTTGGTCGAGAAAGCCGGAGACCATGGAAATCCATAGGTGGTTTGGTGCGGAGGATGGAAGATGGAGACGGTGGACGGACAATCCTTGAACAAGCTAAAGAATTCTCTTCTCACAGTTCAGCCCATCGTCACCAGAGTAGAGAACATGTGGAGATGAGCTCCGGTATCGCGCTCCGCGGCAGCAGATCCCATCGTCACCAAACGAGGAGATGAGGCAAGACATCTCTTCTTCTTCTTCTTATATACCTCCGAGAAAAAAGATAAAAGACTTCATTTTGAAATACTACTCTTACCTTTTTTTATACAAAAAAAAAACAGTAATGATGATTTTATTAGAGAGATAAAGGTAACGTAGGGAAGGTTAGATAGCAACGCTACTGATGCAAACGAGGAATTGCATGGATAGAGGCAAATGGTAGAGGAAAGGAACTCATGATCTCCTCGGTGGGCCGAAGAGCAAGTTTGTTGGTCTTTGCAACTCAGTTGTTTGGAAGAAAAACATAGCTCAAAGAACGCAGAGGACTGTTGTTCAAATTAGAAGACGGATCTAATTGTAACATCTCGATCTGAACTATTTTTGCTGGGGATACTGGGCACTAAGACGGTTTTGTTGATTCAGAACATGGATAAAAGGAATTGGGAGACTACGTCGGAAAGTGAAATGTGGAAACTACGACAAAAGAAAATAGATGTCTTACAGGTCTTACAATTCAAGCAAGAAAATTGATTTATATATCTGGATGGTAGTAAGCTTACGACTTGGGAGAATATGAGAATAGAAGATACCGGAATTAACTATTAATGTGAGTTAGCCAATAGGTCTTTCTTTTAACAATTACAGGACGAAGGGAAGTATGTGATTCATGATCTCCTACCTAATCTTGCAGAGTTGATCTTAGAAGGAGAGTGTTACAAGATAGAGGATAGCAGAGAACATGAGATCCCTAGCATGATTCATCATTTGTCAATGTTCCAGACCAAGTTACAAGAGCCTAATGGTTGCAACAAATTACGAACCTTCATCTTGAGACCCAATTTTAATCATGAGCCCCTTTTGTGGTCAATATGTCATGCTCTTTTCGAGAGGCTAAAGAGAGTCAACGTGCTAGATTTGCAGTTTGTAACTCAGGAATTGCTTTAGAATACTGGCAATTTAGTACACCTCCGCTACATTGATATATCACATAATTTTACTGTTATAAAATCGCTAGGTTCACTGTGTAACCTTTACAATATGCAAAAGTTGATACTTGATGAAAATTTAGAGCAGAGACTACCACATGGTATGAGTAAACCAATCAACTTAAAGCACCTTATTGCACATAATAAGCCAATTTATGCAATAAGATTGGAAGCTAACTTCTCTTCAAGAATTGTCTGCATTTAAAGTGCTAAATGAACATGGGCACAAGATAGAAGAATTAAGCCATTTGGCAAAACTCCATGGGTGCTTCAACTCTAAAATTTGGAGAATATTGTCAGCAACTGAGTTTATTCCAGAAAGGATGCCGGATTGCTCATACTTTTTACAAGGATACATTTATTTGACATTATTTTTTGTTGAAGATTTCATTGATGAGATATCTATGCATCCAGGCCTATGCACCAATACAAGTTGCCCTTATAGACATGTAAATGTCTATCCTAATGCTTCTATTTGTGAAGGCTTTCTCAAGGGATATTGTGCCGATGGTGATGGGGGTATGTTATTTTAAATGTACCCCAATTTAATAAATGGTACAGTAGAAAATAATCTAATCTCTTTCTATGCAGCTACCTTTATATACATTATCTTCACCTAGTAGTTTAACATCTTTCATGAATACTATCTAAACATGAATTTTCTCTATGGAAAAGCATGCCATTTTATTATTCTGCTTTTAGTAAAGTTCCACTACGTTTTTAGTGAGAAGAGAACTAATTATGTCTATTTGCTGGCAGTGTCATAAGCAACACGATTTTGTCTGCCCCCTTTATAAATCAACAGGGAAGTGTCTGAAAGCAACTAAGTGCAGACCTCATCATCCTAAGATCAAAAGAAGTACAAGGAGAGAAAAGATTTTATGCCATAAAGCAACAACCGGGGCCGTTACTTTGGCTCCAGCATTAGAGAAGCAAGAGAGCCCTTGGTGACTTTCTCAGATTTTATCAGCCTTGGTCCCAAAAGCAATGATGGTGATTCTGCCCTATAGAGACACACCTTGATAAGACGGGATTACACGGTGCAATCTCCCACTGCAGATAGTTCATAAAGTTAACATTACCAGAGAATTCTTTTTCTCCGCTCTTAAGTGAAGTCGGTTCTTCTATTATGCATTCTGCCTCTTCATTTTTATTTCACCGTGGGGACATTTACTTTGGGCTTCCTGCTTCTCAGTCTCTAACATTGACTGATATTGGTTGGAGATCATACAAATTAAAAATTCTATATCATATTGTACCTGGTGCAGTATATATCGCAAATGCAAAGGCTACAAGATGCTACTTCAGTGAATTGGTAGCTCGGTAGGTCTTTTCCTACTATCTGCATATTTGTAGATCCTGGTTTTATGGTAAGCCTTAAGAAGAGGGTTTTATGACCACACAGAGGAATGCTTATCATATAGTTTCTCATATTTGTAGATTAATTGGGATGTTGCTCATATAGTTCTCATATTTGTAGATTTGATTGGAATGACAAGGTAAAGGATGATGGTATATACTTAAACAGGTGAATCTTTGCTCGCTTTTGACACTTGATGCTTCTGTGGATTTGAAGCGGATAGTTTTTTTATTTCTCTGATGATGTCGTAATAATAATACCCCGAGCAAGGTAACCAGAATTCTAGGTATTTTAAAACTGCACAAATAAATGAAATTAATGAGCCACGTCCTTGTTAAAACTGTGTTGATTATCCTTAATTCATAGAAATCGTGCAAACATAAAATATTTTACTTATTAATGTATCTTAAACAAGCACATTCAAATCCAACATCAGGCACTGCCTCGAAAGATTATTACATGGTTGCTCATGCCATATACAAGCATTGATTGTTCGAGGGTATATTTAACCATTTCTTTTCTACAACTCTTTTTGACTTCTAATTTTGTTTCTAACTGCTGCTGCTGCTGTGGAGTGACTTTGGATGCGAATGAGCCTGATGAGGATTATTAGTTGACGAGAATACACCTGATCGGACAACCGTTGGCACCTTGTAGTCTAAGTGGCAAGCAGTGCAAATTGTATATGCCAGGCTTGTAACATTCCTAAGATCAGTGCAATTTCTTTCTTTCATTCATTTCCTCCTGCACAAATTTCAATCACAATTTCTAGGAAAAGAAAAGGTTTATCCTTTGTAACAATCCTAGGACACAAGTATGCTGGTTTTGTCAATAACCTCATCCAACCTAGAGAATTATACATATTGCAGTTTGCAAATAACTTTCCAATGTACAATACACAGGCAAAGATTTTGCAACTCACCAACAAGTTTAATGCCCGTGTTGTCAACGAGCCACTGGTCACCATCCTTCATGAATCCAACATAGCTGCTGCTAAAGGCCTTCTTCCACATAAGTTGCTTGCGGAAAGCTTTAGTTATGTGTGACATCCATAAAAATTCTGATCTTGTATTACCATTCGAGAGGGATAATATTTTCTTCACCTGATCAAGATATGGTTAACAACCATGGAGTAATCAAATCATATAAGCTATAAGTCCTAAAGTAAAAATTAAAAAAAAAGTAGTTTTTTTGGCATGCAGGTTTCTAGTATAATCATATTGACCCTATTGTAGATAGATAAATCAATCAGTGAAAGCGCTGGAATAGTACTACAGTAAGTATCGTGAAACTAAAGACACTGGTGAGAACGTAAAGATGGTTTGCTCTATAGTTCAGCTTTACAGTTCCAAACTCCAGCCAAAAAGTATTCCATGAAAATCCCAATTAAAGAATATCACTGTTACTAATTTCAAATAATGAACTACCATACTTGATTTCCAATAACTTTCAAGTTATCAACTCAGTGTTAAGACTCTGGAAGAACATGGCATTGCAAATGATCAACAAAATATTCTCCTACTAGATATAGAAGTTACAACAAGTAGTCTGCAAAATCGATGATGATAACTTATTTCATCAAGCTGTGGAAGGCATCGATGGACTCTATACAGTTATTGCAGGATAACATGCTATTTTATATTTTTGCTAAGAAATTGAAAGTGAAATACAGAACAAATAATATATAGAAGTTTACAACTTGTGCGTCTCTACCTGGTAAGACTTTGATTCAGTGGGATTGAAATGCAAAATCACAACTAAATCGAGTATTGCATTAAGTGGTTTATAGCAGAAGTTCAAAGTAAACTATCACATCCACCAAAAATCCACAAATAGGTTCAATCAAAGTTCTACATCCACGCACAAACAACACATAAAGTATGCCCTCTAAAGAAGAAAAATAACGTCCTGATTTTTACCCACCTTATTAACTATTTTTGGCCGTCTTTGTATGAGCCATGACCATTTCAGACTGGGCCTACCAACATGTTACGCCCCAGCTTTTTGCAGAGAAAATCCATCAGTTGACAGTACCTAATCTTTTTTCCTTATAAGCTGTGATTTCCTACTGAATGCAGCATGGAAGATATTGTCCATTCGATCAGTTCATAAGGTAAAGAATAAATAAAACAAAAAAAAATATAAAGAAATGAAAAATAAAAAGAAGAGAGGCTTATCCTTAACAGAATGACTTGCCTGTGTAGCAACAAGAAACGTCTTTTCAAAACAGTTGATTTGTTGGTCCAGTCCATAGCTCACTCCATGGAATGAGGTAAGGAAGAACCTTCACGTGAGGTAATGATGAAACACCTTTTTTATATGTTTCTTTCCTATTCAACGCCAAGACATGCTTGCAAGTGGAATTCTTATGTATGTCTTCTCTTGGGCTGGATAAATGAGAAAGAATAAAAATCATACAAGCTAAATATCTCATTCTATAAACAGCATTGTAAAATTTATTGCTATACAAACCTTTGTCCAATCTTTTCCTAAGTGGAGTAGGCTTTCTCCCTACATCTGAACTTTTATTTCCAGCAATACGATCCTGTTTATCTTGACCATTTGAGCAAAAGATACTTCGTATAAGTCTTTTTCCTGTAGTAAAGATCAGATGATGCCAAAAAAGCTAATGCTTGATTCTTTTCTGAGGGATTGGTCAAATCACAAGATTTAGGCCCAGAAGCTGCAACTAACTTATTCTTTGCACACCAAGGTTCAGGTATTTTTTCTCTAGCAACATTTAGGTCATTACAAGCACCCGTAGCCAAGTCAAGCAACTCACCCTGAACATCAGCCTTACCTCCAGGGATGGGATTCTCTAAGATGGAGTGAGGAGCTTCTGAAGAAAGAATAGTGCAATTTGATAACTTGGTGACAAGAGGTAAGGAGGTGTCTTAGGTCTCTCAAAAGGTGGTAAATTAGGGAAAGTTGTATGGTTTTTAACACAGCTTTTATTCTCAATGTTTTCCTCTGTAATACCATTGCTCAATTTACTTGAAGTGCCTACAGAATGTGATGGCTGAGGAGATTCTGTAGATGGTTTCTTTATAAAACTATTACCTCTGTGAATATAGAGAGTTTTGAAGTTTTCCAGGTTTCTTTGGAGATTTACACAGAGAAAACCACTTCTTTTGGACTGCAGAACGACTTGGGATGTCGAAAAGGTATCTTTATGATGCCAGGTCTTGTTTCTTACACCGTGATGTCGATGAGAAGATTCCTTTATAGAACTCACTAAATTAGCTTGACTTGGAATGACTGTTAAAAGTTCAGAGATTAAAATAGCCATCTTGTACAGATGGTCTTGTCTGTTTATGATTTTTGATTCTACAAGTTTTTGTTTCACTGAAAGAATCTGAAGATAGTTCCTTTTCTTTCTCAAGCATAGGCTTAATGCTTGTGTCCTTACCTGACTGAAAAGAGCATGCTTCTAATACCGAAGATCCCTTCGAAGCTAACAAAGAGTTTGTGCCAATACTTTGATCTTGTTTATGGACATCATCAATGCAGCCATAAGTGTCATGCAATTCTTGACATAGTTGTTCTGGAACTACACAGGTCGAAGCATTTTGAATTTCAGAAATGGAAGTAGAAGCAACCATTGAACTTTCCTCAATAGATCTCAATAAATCAGATTGAGGTGATTCAACACTAACATGCAACTTAAGACCATCATCTTTCATATCTGTGGTGCCATCTGAAAGGCATCTTTCTGGATTAGTATCTGACGACTGAGCAGGTAGGTGAGATAAAAGACCACCTTTTTCTATGTTTATACTAACATAGAATCTGTTTTGCAGCGGTTTCAACCTCTAAGTGCTCATTTCAATACTTTTCGGCTGGAGTTTGGAACTGTAAAGCTGAACCAAAGAGCAAACCATCTTTACATTCTCACCAGTGTCTTTTAGTTTCACAATACTTACTGTAGTTACTATTCCAGCGCTTTCACTCATTGATTTATCTATCTACTATAGGGTCAATGTGATTATACTAGAAACCTGCATGCCAAAAAAACTACTCTTTTTATTTTTACTTTAGGACTTATATGATTTGGTTACTCCATGGCTGTTAACCATATCTTGATCAGGTGAAGAAAATATTATCCCTCTCAAATGGTAATACAAGATCAGAATTTTTATAGATGTCACACATAACTAAAGCTTTCTGCAGGCAACTTATGTGGAAGAAGGCCTTTGACAGCAGCTATGTTGGATTCATGAAGGATGGTGCACAGTAGCTTGTTGACAACACGGGCTTTAAACTTGTTGGTGAGTTGCAAAATCTTTGCCTGTGTATTGTACACTGGAACGTTATTTGCAAACTGCAATATGTATACTTCTCTAGGTTGGATGAGGTTATTGACAAAACCAGCATACTTGGGTCCTAGGATTGTTACAAGGGAGTTTCTATTGCCGTGTTCATAAAAAGCGCCTTTTGGACCATGTCATGAGTGCAATCTCTCAGGGAATTGTTAGAGAAGAGTGGTACTCCAAATGGAGGTGGATCCAAATAGGAACTACTCTCTGTGGCTGCATTCAAGAGTATCTAAAGGAGGGGAAAGATTTTTTGATGTATCGATAAAGGGTAATGTTGCATCTAAATAACATTCTTCGCATTGAAGGAGAAAGGATAAATGGCAAAACTGTTGAAGTATAACTTTCTCCTGCCATGCGAACAATGTCAATATTTTTAAACGCTACACTGCTTTTTATTAATACATCAAAAAATATTTCCCCTGCTTTAGATATTCTTGAATCGATCTCACAGAAATGCCCATACAGAGTAGTTCCTATTTGGATGCTCTTTTAAAATGGTAATAGAAACTCGGTTGTGCCCATTAAAGATTTGTACAGTAATTGTGAGATTTGTAATTTCCACTGAGGATGACTTATAATATGAAATTATTTTGAGAAGTTATATGTAAATGGTATAAAACAACTTATTTATAAAATTATATAGATTTTTAAAGTATTAAATTTTGATATAAAAATTATTATCAGATAACAAATCACTTAAGAGGTGGATTTGATCTCACAAATCTGGCAACAACATTAAGATTTTAATTATTTAAATATCTTTTCTTCCCATCACAAGCTAACGAGTTTTCCTCCCTCTCTCCTTCTCTTCTTCGAGCAAAGGCGACGACAACTCCACCACCTCACCTTGATGATGACAATTGGACGACTTTTTGATCGAATTATTCGATGATATTTTAGCTGCAGCTTTAGGTACGTTAGGAGAACACATTGGAATCCTTATTTTTAAGTTTTGGTGGAGATTTAAGAGAGGAAAGGGAAGAGAGGCGCCGACGAGCGAAAGCTCCATCACCGGAGTTTGCTCCGATGATTAATGGTCGTTCCGACATTGGAACTTAAATTTGGTACCTATGGCTTCAACTCAACGAGTGCTATCTGTTGGTACCTGAGTTGAGGGCTATTGGCCACTGACGAGCTAAAAATCCTAAATTCAAGAATTTTGCTTAGGTGAGCTTCTTTGATGAAATTAATCACGTATGAGCTCTGAAAATTGAAAAAAATATGATTTTTGGATCCCTATGAAGAGAACTTTATTGATATTAGTGTTGATTAGAAAACTTTGTCGGTGAGCGTTCCAACGGATTTTCGGTGACTCTCTAGCAAACTTTTCAGTGAACTTGGGATAAAAATTAAGATGAATCTAGAGACTAGTTTAAGAGTTCTGGTGAAAACGGAATTCAGAAATTATTACCGGATAGGAAACACAAGGATATTAACAATCACAATATAAGTTAAGACGTGTCATAGGATCAAGTAAGTGTTTATTCTTCAGATAGAATAAACATGATAATTCTAAATGTTTAGTTCGGGAGAACTTTTATCTCTTTGATTAACTATGCCTGTTATTCTTTGGTTTTCTTGCTAGTTAATATGGTTAATTATGATTATAAATGAGTTGTGAATAACCTTTGATATCCATGTTTATTGATATAAGCTTTTCATTGCTACAGGGTCATAATAGACCGGAAAGCAGAGTAGGTCCATACCCAGAAATTAATACGCACACGTGTGCCGCTTAGGCACCACCGTGATAGTCCTGAGATGGCTAATGAGGATGAACTCTACCAATGATTTAGCAAATATGTAGTCAAGGTAACCACAACCCGTTGTGCGGTTGAGTTGCTTTTGAGTTGGGAAGGTGATTTCTTACGCGAGGCCTTGGACAGTGGATCCATAGACCACACAACTATCATTCTTGACATTCTGCAGACGGTCGGATGAGCAGTCCGGATCCTAGGGTTGTATTATCGGCTAACCGTGGTCGATGAGTATTGTGTGATGGTAACCTTATCTATAGACAGTATGTAGTACTACACAAGTTGCCGATGCCCCTACGGAGTCCAGGGAGGATGTACGGGCATTGGCAGTTTTCCTAGGGAAAGTATTGAGGCAACTAGCAAACAGTGGAGAGTGATCTAGGGTTACTCGTCCTCTCCGCCAACATAAATGCAGCGGGCATAGGCATAGACATAGATAGTAAGACAGTAATGGGCTTATGGAAGTCTCTGGTCAGAGCATTCCCTAAGTAAGCTGATATTCTAATTCTTATAATATAAAGTTAGACAACATTTTTAGATGACATATATTAGTGACACAGACACCGATTACAATATAGGTGACAACTAGCAACATCTACATACTTACGTTATTTTATTAATACACTGCTTATTATACCATAACTTACACATAAAAGAGAAAAATATTATATTAGGGATATATCGGGACTATACTGAAAGATGATATTTATATCTTGTATGGATCGCAGGATTCATACGGCGATTGCCATGTGCCCGACAGGTGGGTCAAGGCATGTCACGTGTGATCCATAATTGCTCTTATTGATTAGCTATTATATATGAATAGCTAGATTATTCTGTTCACGAGATTTTATTATTATATGTTCTCAGTTTTACATTATTTTCCATCCAACTCACTAGGTACAACATTACTCACCCCATAATAGTACTTTTATTTTAGGACCATAGCAGGAGAGATATTAATAGATATTGAGGTCGGTAGCCAGGCACTAGACTCTTGAAAGGTAGAATAGTATTTATCTTTATTTTGTGTATATAAAGATCAACTGGCTAGACATTTTATATATCTTTGGATATATGTCCAATTTTGATTATAAAATATTTGTTTACAGGTGTTTTATTTCATTGTACATGAGATCTGATTATGAAAATACATAGTTTTAGAATTATATTTATCGATTATCCGGGTTCTCTTCTTACGTAAATAGATGAGATATATACTAGATACGCTTAATAGGTTCTTGTATAATCCTAAAAAGTAAGCAGGGTTATATGTAGAATTCAGTGTGGTTTGCCATCTGTCTTGGGAAGATACAAGGCATGATAGTAATAATTATGAAACAACAAGGAATTGAAAGAACAAAATGCACCAACAAAACTAAAACCAGACACATAAAAAATATTGCAAAGATCAAGAAGGAAGAGGAAGCTTCACCAAGAACCCGGTAGTGGTCAGGCCTGATGAGGAAATAGTCTTACCCATCTTGGCAAAGGCAGCTTGCCCGTACTAGGCAAATCGGTTGAGCGGATGACTTGAACATCCATGAGATACGGCCGGCTTGTGCTCCGGGCCAGTTTGCATTCCTACCTGGCCCATCTTCTTTTACCTATCTTCTTCCAATGCGAAGTGTTGCAGAGGTATTTTCCCTTCGGTGGCGGAGAAAGAACGGCAGCGGCGGTGGGGGGTGGAAGCAGAGGTGGGGGCTGGGCGGCGGCGGGAGCACAGGTGGGGGCGTGGGAGCGGAAGCAGTCGGTAGAGGAGACGGGGGACGTACCGGTCAAGAGTGCGAGTGGGACAGCGTTGGCCGGGTCCGTTCTATTTTTTTTTATTAAAAATTGGTCTACGTGATATGTGAGCATGCTGATCGGGTTATTTTTCTTTAAAAAAAAAGTTTGAGCGCAGTCGTTTTTCTAAATTAATATTTTAAATAGACAAAACACTCGACTTATCGGCTACGTATATTATATATATATATAATGTAAACTCCCGTAATTGCCCGAGCCGAGGCGATGCCACGTAGCTGAAGGGAACTTCCTCGCCGAGTTCCCGCCATCGAAGAGAAACGCCGTTCCTTTCTTTATTCCCCCTCTTTTTTTGTCTCTACTTATTTCTCTGCTGCTTCCCCTTCTCCCGTTCCATGGCCCGGCGAGTCCAAAACCCTAGAAATCGTGCGCCCGTCCTCCTCAAACTCCTCCTCCTCCCCATCATTCCTAGGCTTTCCTTTCTCTGATTCTTCAATCTTTTGCTTTTGCTTCTTTTTTTTCAGGACGGCGGAAGCGGGAAGAGGAAACCATCGCTTTCTCCGGCTCGGACGCGGACGATCCTACCTCCTCCACCTCCGACTCCGATTACGTTTTCGATGAGGAAGATAAGTTCGCTGACAGCGTTGGGGAGGATGACGACGCCGCGGTGCAGCCTCCTGCTGCCGAGATCCCCCCCGCCCGTCGGGGCCGAGAAAGAGCCTGTAGGCCTAAGGTCGGCCGGCGCAAGAAGGATAGGAGAAATCCTTTGCTTTGGGAGGTCTGGGAAGAGGAGAACGCGACGTGGATCGATCGTAAGCTAGTGGAGGAAGTGGATAAGTCAAATGAAGAAGTGATAGCGGTAGCGGAAACCACTGATCCATCTCCTGACATCACACTCCCCCTGCTCAGGTTTCAGAAGGAGTGGCTTGCTTGGGCTCTGAAGCAGGAAGAATCTGATTTCAAAGGGGGAATTCTTGCAGATGAGATGGGCATGGGAAAGACTATACAAGCCATTTCTCTCGTCCTCACTTCTCGCTTCCTCCGTGCTAGCACGAACCTGGACTTGAATATCCCACGTTCGTCCTCCGCACCTCCTGAGACAAAGTGCACGCTTGTTATCTGTCCATTGGTAGCGGTCATACAGTGGGTGGAAGAGATCAAAAGACACACTAAAGAAGGGAGCACTAATGTTTTGGTCTATTATGGGGCCAAGAGGAGCATGATAAATGGTGATTTTGATTGTTATGATTTTGTCATCACCACATACCAGACAATTGAGAGTGAATTTAGGAAGCATTTGATGCCGCCGAAGCAGAAGTGCCGCTGGTGTGATAAGATGTTGTACCCTAACAAGATGAGGATCCACTTGAAGTATTTTTGTGGGCCTCGTGCTTGTAAGACGGAAAAACAATCTAAACAGGTCAGCAAAAAAGTTAAGGTGTTCAAAGGAAAGAGAAAGAAATTTGATAAGAAGACTAAGAAGAATGCTGCAAAAGATAATACAATTATTAATGGAAAGTCAATCTTGCATTCCGTGAAATGGCAACGGATTATTCTTGATGAGGTTAGCATCTGTCCGATCATTTCCTTCATCATTTTTCTTGATTAGGTACTGATAACAGCTCTCAAATTAAGTTTTTTTTTACATCATATTTAATTGACCATCTTTGTATGTAGACAATATATGATTGGCATATTGCTGTATGATGTAGGAACAAGTTTCATTCGACAATGCATCTTTTTATGCATTGGCAAGCTTAGATGCTTGAAATATTACTTGATGTAGTTAAGTATATGCTAAGCCGACGATAGATATATATAAAAATTACACATTTTCAAGGTGCCGAAGGATACAAGGAGCTTTGCATTTTCATTGTAATACACAACCGTTACAATGAAGCCTTTGTTGTCATAAATTAAGAAGATTCTTCCATAAATAGCAAACTTTCTTTGTGAAGGAGTTTGGCCTAGAATTCCTACAAAATTTTTCCTTGATAAATTAGATGCCCTTTGTTTCTATCCATTGTGCTTTCCACAGGGAAAGTAACCTCCAACTAATAATTATAACCCTTGGAAGGTTGATGCTTCTTTTGCCTTAGTGGTGGATAGGTTCTTTGGGAATTCTTCTCCAAATCTCGTAATTATCTCCCTAATTATTTTCGTCATTTCCTAAGGAGAAATTTCATGACCTGCAAATTGAGTTGTCAAACGTCAGTTATTAGAAACAGGTAATGAATCATGGGATGTTAAAACAGGTTATGTTCTTTTTGTTCCCCCAAACAAAAGGCTAGTGGTTCTAGGAGGATTAAAGCTCTTATATTCTACACAGAAGTGAAAAAAAATTATCTAAATTTTTTGCTCGAGTATAACAACCTCAATAATTTTTTTGCCAAGTTCAAATGATGAAGGTGGGTTTTGAACCCAAGATATCGACTGATAAGAACTTTAAATAACTTGGAGAAGAGGAGATAATTTTATTATATTATTGTATATCTGGTTACATCTACTATTTATAGTGAAACTAAAACCTAAGTTATAACCATAAAGAAATCTGAGTTACACATCATATAAAGACTATGGATCATATATTAAATATAATTATTCTAATATTTTCCCTCAAGCTGGTGTATATATATCATATGTACCAAGCTTGTTACAAGCATCTGCTAGCTTTTGTCCTTGTAATAATTTAGTAAAGATATCTACTAATTGATCCTTTGATTGAATTTAAGTTGTTTTGATAATGCTAGATATAATCTTCTCTCTACTAAAGTGACAATCCACTTCTATATGTTTTGTCCTTTTATGAAACATTGGATTTGATGCCAAGTGTAAAGTTGATTGGTTATCACAAACTAGCTCCATAAAATTAACTTTACAAAATTTTAATTTTTGAAGTAGTTGCTTTAACCACAGGAGTTCACATATTGTAAGTGTCATAGCTCTATATTCAGTCTCTGTACTTGACCTGACTACTATACTTTGTTTCTTACTTTTCCATGAAATTGGATTTTCACTAATAAATACACAATATCCTGAAGTTGATCTTCTATCACATGGTGATCTTGCCCGATCGGCATTCGTGTGACACACAATCTTTGTGTTGCCTCTCTCTTTGTATATTATTTCTTTCTCTGGTGACCTTTTTCGCAACTGCATTCCAATGACTAATATGAGGAAAATTAAGGAATTGACTTACCACACTAATCGAGAATGATATATCCGATCTAGTTATGATAAGGTAATTTAGCTTCCCAACTAATCTTCAATATCTATTTTGATCTAAGTAGAGTTCCCCTTGATTTGGTAGAAGTTTTTCACTTGTATCCATTGAGGTATCAGGTGGCTTGCAATTCACCATTTATGCTTCATGTAGTAGATCTAGAGCATATTTTCTTTGAGATATAAGTGTCCCTCCTATATTTGACCTAGCCATCTGAATACCAAGGAAATATTGCGGTTGAACTAAGTCTTTGGTTTGAAAATGTCGAGACAAATATTGCTTTAAATATTTGATACCTTCTTGGTCATTCCCTATGATGATTATATCATCCACATATACGGCAAGATATATGAACTTGTTGTTTACAGAGTACTTAGAAAACACTGAATAATCAACTTCACACATTTTCATACCAAATAGTTTCAGAACTAATTGAATCTTGCAAATCATGCTCTAGGTGATTGCTTCAACCTATGTAAAGATTTTTTTAGTTTGCATACAAGATCGGATTTCCCCTTAGCAACAAACCTAGGAGGTTGCTCCATATAGATCTCCTCATCTAAGTCCCCATGTAAGAAGGTATTTTTGATATCTAATTGATACAACGGCCAATTTTTTATAATTGTTATTGATAAAAAGAGTCGTATGGAAGCAATTTTGGCAACCGAAGAGAAAATACATTGTAATCTAGCCTATAAATTTGAGTGTATCCCTTTGCTATAAGCCTTGCCTTCAATCTATCAATCTCCCTATTAGGTTCAACTTTGATTGTGAATATCTATCGATAACCCACAATTGATTTTCCTGGAGGAGTAATTGCCCATGTCTGATTTGATTTCAAAACCATCATTTCCTCAATCATTGTATGTCGCCATCATGGATAAGATAGAGCTTCCTGGGTATTTTTAGAAATTCCAAAGTAGAGATCCTAACTGACAGTCAACTTTCTTCCACATTTTTTTGGAGTCAGCCATATCATCAACTCCTACGATAGGGTGATCAAATAATCTTTGACCTAAAAACCATATGTCTACTGCACTATGCCAGTCCAAATAATTCTTATCATTGAGTTTCTCCAATGCGATAGTTGGAGAACTGGAGAAGGTAAAGGAAACCAAATTTCTCTTGAAACTTTCTCCCTTCGCTATTTGCTCCATGAAGATAGAAGTATGTAGCTACAGGAAGATCATGTAGAAGAGAAAAACAAAATTTGAAGTGTGTCATGAACCCTTTTGAAGGAAGTTAACAAAGGCAACCGAACAATTCAGGAAAGAAAACCAAAGTCAGCAAAGGCTGCGCTAGAAAAAGACGAGCGAGTTGAACCTTTGGAAAAAGTCGACAAAGGTGGTCGAACATGAAAAGAAAGCCTTTTATTTTGGTGTTTTAACCTCCTCTACAAAAAGGTGATCTGCAGCCAAATAGATTGCTCAGCGACGGCTGTCTCAGCAGAAGGATGATGAACAAAGCAATGGCGGTGTGTAGAGTTAGGATTTTATTCGTTCTGATACCATGTAAATAACTTGGAGAAGAGAGGTCTACCTACATATACTATTTATAGTGAAATTAAAACCTAGGGTTAGAACTAAAAAAAATCTGAGCCACACATCATATAAAGACTATGGACCATATTAAATATAATTATTAACAAGAGCAAAAGCCCCCAGCTAGGCTTAGTTGATATCTTCAACTTCAATAAATTTTTTTGCAATAATTTATATCAAGTGAAAGAAATTAATTGTACACAATGTGTACGCTTCTCTAGTTAGAGCAATTGAGTGGTTGTGGGTTCAATACTCACCAAGTTCAAAAAAAAGTGAAAGAAATTAATTATTCCTTGTAGAGAAAATGATCCCTCCATAGTTGATGTTATTTTTCAACATTGCAAAGAATAGAAACTGTGTGAAACTGTGTCTTTGCCACAGTAAAAAAAAAAATTGGAACAGTTTTTTTTTCTGGCATGGATTTCTACAATTCTGCTGGGTAGTATGACATCGGGTTGTTATGATTATTCAGGTTACATTTTTGCCTCGTGCTATTGCAGGCTCACTTCATAAAGGACAGGCGTTGTAATACTGCAAAGGCTATTTTTGCTTTAGAATCTTTGTACAAGTGGGCTTTAAGTGGCACTCCTTTGCAAAACCGAGTTGGAGAGCTTTACTCACTGGTTTGTATTTTTCTTAGTACCACAGCAGATAGTTGCCTGTAATTCTACAACTTATATAGACAACATCCTTTTGCTCCTTGTTAGGTTCGCTTTTTGCAAATCTGGCCCTACTCCTTTTACTTGTGCAAAGACTGTGATTGTAAGATTCTAGATTACAGGTAAGAATTCATGTGTGCTATGATTCTTTGAATTATACTTATTTCCTATTCTTTATTATTTCTATGGCTTAGGTTGCAGTGTTTTAATAGATCTTTCTGTATTTCTGCATTTTCAATATTTTAGCAGATTATTGCTCAAATTTCAGAAACCCCATGAACTATGACATAGGTTGGTTGTTTTCTGAAAATTTATTGAAGAATATAATTGCTTATTGAAACAAACCTTTTATTATGCTAGTATTCACTCGTCAGGCAGTTCTGCGACAGATTGCAATGAATGTCCTCATTCAAAAGTCAGACACTTCTGCTGGTGGAATAAGGTGAGTGTTATTGAACAACCTCTTATTGGTGATTCTTTCAAAGAAGGGTACATTTGTGTTATAAAATCTGTCAGATGTTACATATAATTATGTGATCACTGTTATCACATTCTAGTTTATTGCAACTCCAATACAAAAAGGATCAGCGTATGATGGAGGAAAGCGAGCTATGACCTTGCTGAAGGAAAGAATATTGAAAAGTGTATTGTTGAGACGCACCAAAGAAGGCCGTGCTGCAGATCTTGCTCTTCCACCAAGGACTGTAAGTGTTATGTTTATTCTTTATCCATCTGTTTGGAGGCAACTGATCCGATTTTTATGATATCTATGGGATGAGAAAAATCCATGCTCTATTATCTTCTGGAGTGGGTGGATTGAATATAAGCATGTTCATATCAGATGCCTATATTTTACATTATTCTGATCAGTGTACATTTGGGTGATTGGGTTTACATATGTGATTTGCATAAATCTCAATGTCTTTTTGTAGGTTCATTTGAGGCGGGACTCTCTTGATAGCAGAGAACAGGAATTCTATGAAGCTGTATATACTCAAAGCCGTCTGCAATTTGACGAGTGAGTTGTTTCTACTTTTGCTGTTTGTTAATTTTTGTGCATGTGCAACTTTAGAAATAAACATACTTTGCCTGGGCACTTATAAACATGCTATCATTTGACTGGATTCCTATCTTCTATAATGGCCAAAGAAGAATCCAGATTCAATAGGTATATCTCTACTGTATAAATATTAATTAGTCCTGTGGGCTGGCTGAGTAGATGTGCCTTGGTTTAAGGATCCACTTGCTAGATTTACTTGAAACTATGGTTTTTATGTTAAGGATAAATTTCTCTCTCTATCTCTTATGTTTGTTGATAACCTGGAGGATCACAAGTTTTCTTGCAGCTATGCTGAAGCTGGAACATTGATGAATAATTATGCCCATATTTTTGATCTGCTTACCCGCTTACGGCAGGTATTAAGTAAAGAAAATACATATTGCATTTGATGTACAAAATTCTCTTTTTTTTCTATGTATGAATATTCTGATCATTTGATTTTCTCCTTTTTTCTTTCCTAATTTGTAAAATGTAGTTGATCTTGATATATATCAAGCAGCATGGTGAAAACTTTATCTAGTAGAAAATATGCTTGAGATGCTTCAATGAGTAAAAACTGAGAATGTATGATTTTATTTTTGAACTTGGTGAGTATTGAACCCACAACCTCCCATATAGAGCCCAATTAATCTAACCAGAAAGACGTATACTTTGTGTACGAGAATGCATGATTTTTGTTACTTGGAAATGCAAAAACGGTTACTGGAAGGCTATTTGTTTAGACTGCTGGATGAAGACGATTTCATATCGAGTTGGGAGGAGTGGTAATAAGCCTTTCAAGATATAATGGGTCAAGACACCTAGTAGCCCATTTTTGGAAGTGATTTAGTTATTCATTTCCTTAATAACATTTTGCTTTTCATTAACATGAGATTTTTCTTATTTCTTAATAGCATCTGGTGGTTAGTTGTCATAAGTAACTTGACTTTAGGCAATAAATAGCTTCAGTGCTATTAGACTTGGTGCCAGCTATGAAGCATTTTCATGTTCTTGCTCTGTGAAATAAATGGTTTTATGCAGTTTAGATGATCATAGGGTCACCATCCCATTTCATTAGTCTATAGTTTCTCTATATGCTCCCATTTTCAAGTCAAGTAATAAAAGTCACATATCTGTTTTGCATTTTGACAAATCTAAATTTGATTGATTATTTTCTTTCTCCTTGTTCCTGATTATGCCAGGCTGTTGACCATCCATATCTTGTACTGTATTCTAAGAGTGCAGAAGCATCTGATGCATGTAATGATGACACCATGAAGCAAGATTGTGGGATATGTCATGATCCTGCAGAGGATATGGTGGTATTATCTCATTTGCTTTAGGAGTTATTAACAAAACATGAGTGGTTGTATCTTATGTTTTGACTTGGGATAAATAGGCCATCTTTTCACTTTGGGATGCATTTTTTAACTTAGGTCACTTCCTGCAAGCACATTTTTTGTAGAGCTTGTTTGACTGAGTATGCTGAACCATTGGAGAACGTGAAATGTCCATCATGCTTAAAGCCGCTTACTGTTGCTCTAACAACCAAAAACCCAGGGGAGCAGATCACTGCAACAGCCATCAAAGGATATAAATCAGGGATATTGAACAGGATTAAGGATATTGAAAGCTTCCGTACAAGTACAAAGATAGATGCACTGGTATGAAACATTCATCTTGTTCTGATATACTAAACTTATTTACCATAAGCTTGCCTTAAAGTTAGTAGGGAGCAACCTGTGAAGATAGTTGATAGGTATAAATTTTTTGTACATTATGATACTGAGTGTTCCTGATTTTCCATAATCCAATACGTATTTCAGGCTAAATATGATTTTTCTGTTTCCTTAGAAAGAAGAAATAAGGAATATGATTGAATCTGATGGTTCTGCAAAAGGAATTGTCTTCAGTCAATACAGATCATTTCTTGATTTGATTCATTTCTCCCTCCAGAAGGTGAGCTGATGAATTTGTTGCTTTTTGTATGAATGATTCATCGTAGTGCTTGACCAAACCAGTGTACAAATTGGCAGTCAGGTGTCAAGTGTGTTCAGTTGGTTGGAAGCATGAGTCTTGCTGAGAGGGATAAAGCAATTAAAGCTTTCATCGATGATGGAGATTGCAAGATATTCTTGATGAGCTTGAAAGCTGGAGGTGTAGCTCTCAACCTTACAGTGGCATCAAATGTAAGCAACCATCTATTCTAGCTTATGCTTGGCTTAGGCCTTGAAGGTTTGATCCAGATATTTTATGAGTAATAAGTCATAGATGCTAGGAAAAGCTTGCCAGTTAAGCCCCACAAAGTTTTTTATCACTCTTCATCGTTCTATGCTGCAGTTATCTCATGTTACTAATGTCTTCTGAAAGTGAAGCAGGAATCTGAACCTGAATATCATGCCAAATTCTTTCTTTTCTCTTTCAGCTGAATCCATGTGATGCAGCACTGCGATAAAGAGAAATATAGGAAGGGGAGAGAAGTAAAACAACCTAAAGATAAACATAGATAAAAGATGAACTATGATCTACATCGTCACCATGATAGTGCCCCTAATTTTTTTATTCCAAGCAACTACGAACCAAGCAAGAACTAATTTCTACCTGCACTATACAATACATCTCATGATGGAAATGGTTACTTTTGCCTTCTCCATTTGCTTTTAGATTTTCTTGATGGACCCTTGGTGGAATCCAGCGGTTGAACACCAAGCTCAAGATCGAATCCACAGAATTGGCCAGTATAAGCCTATCAGGTGCCACTGTGGATGGGTCGCAATTTTCTTAATGATGCTCGAATGATCACATGTGACTCTAATACTCCAAGCTCTTTGTTCTTTGTTATTAGGATCTTACGCTTTGTGATCCAGGACACAATCGAGGAACGCATACTGAAGCTGCAAGAGAAAAAGGAACTTGTATTTCAAGGGTTAGCACATTTTCTTTATAAAACGGTGACTAGGAGCTCTTTTTGCATGTCATGTGGTTTTTAGGCTCATAGGCGTGCTCATCATGTCCTGTAGGACAATTGGACATTCTCCGGAGGCAATGGCAAAATTAACGGTAGAGGACCTGCAGTTTTTGTTCCAGTCGTGACTGGAAAGGGAAGTTACTAGATATATATATATATATATGTTTCAGAATTCTTTGTGCTTCCATTACACCTGCTAATTTTCTGGCCTAGATCATATATTTTGTGGTGTAAAAATAGAAGAAGACCATGACCTAAAGTCAATCATGGTCTGAGCTTCTCTTTTTGCCTGAACGTTTTGTGTGTGTGTGTGTGTGTCTTGGATGATCAATTTTGACCAGGCAGCTTTAAAGTTTTGCCAATATGAAGATATAATCCGAAAGTTAGAGATTCAGAGGGTCATCTTGCGAGAAACCTCACTCTCATGCCGATGACGTCAGCAATTGCTTGGCTTTTTATAATGCATCAATTGATCTCGAATGGCGTTATGTTTGTATCAGAACAGAAGATGAGTGCGCCTCGGACGAAGGAATGATGCTTTTTGGCCGGAAGTACTCGCATTAACTTCCTTGGCAGCTTCTTTGGATTCGCAGCTTGCAGATGCGTGCCGGATGTTTTGGTACGGTTTGCTTGAATGATTTCATCATCGTGAGGAAGCACGAGTTGCGTGCTTTGCGTTCCAGTGGTGGAATTGTCAAATTTCTGTACAATGTATAACTGTTGTTTTGGATCATGGTTGGTGTTTTTGCGTACTCTGCTGCTCTCAACTCTCAAGCCGTGCAGGCACAGTGGGTTGATGAGTCGTCATCGCCACCTATAACTATTTATATGTACATCCTTATACAAGTTGTGCATGTTACTAGTTGTCGACGTGATGTTAATAATGGCTGACAGCAGCAATAGACGAGATGTTCCCTGAGTGTTTCATTAGTTGGCCCTACTGTTTGATACAAAATATATTAGCACATGATTATATTGAGCATAAACTCACTTATATTTATCCCTCAAGTTAAATTTATATCATATCGTCTAGCTTTACAAAGAAGTAAAATAATTAATCAATCGGTCGACGACCCCCTTGTCGGAATAAATAAAAATATGAAGTGACGTGTGGATTTTTTTTTTTGCATAAATAATATTGTATAAGATATTGTACTACCTCGTATTTAAAACTTCCCTTTTAATCAAATAACTGAAGTAACCTTATATATATACAGGTTACTCAGTATATATATAGTCAGCTTTACGTGGCGTTACTTGCTAAAACACGTCATGCACAACAAAAGAATGGAAAAGAAACGAGAGAGGAAGTTTAATTGCCTGCTGATGTTTTCAAGCCTACCGAACTGATGAACTTATTTCCTGCACTTTCATCAAATTACATCTAACTTTTCTTTAAACAAGAAAATAATTTTATTCGCTTTAATCTTCCAATTCAATGTATAGAAAGATTTATTATTTCCGCATGAAGCGAGTAGGCTGAAAATAAATAAATTTCTTTTCTACTATTAAGCCTGCTGTGCAAAATTTTAAATGTGCATCGGTCGATGTATAATACAAGAGTGCTAAAATTGATAAACAAAAAGCATGCGATATATTTTTAGAATATGGTGTGGTATGGTATATTATATATGCTCCATTAGATATTTGCTTATTATGCAATATACAAATGCAATATATTAATAAATCTTTACACATTTTAAAAAAAAAATATAATTATTACAGTAAAAAAATTTAATCCAAGTAATACGGCATAAACTTATTATTAAATATTTATAATGCATCCCAACGTTGCACGATTAAAGATAATAGATACTATTAAAACTTAATAATCTTATATTATAATGTCTCTAGAGGTATACCTTCAAAAATTAAAAAAATAAATAGATGTCGAAGGAACTAAAGAAATAAATGTAAAAACTAACTTTACTCTATCGACACCTAGTGACTCACTTTTTTTTTTTTAACTCAGCAAGTGCATGAAGTTTTATTCAATAAACAACTTTAAAAGAAAGTTTAATTATTGTTATTATTCCTATGATTATTAGGTGACGGATAAGTAATTATTTATGAAAGAAAGGAGAGAAAAAATAAGAAGGGTGAATCTTCCAATTAGTAGAATTTAAGTGATATAGAAATTAGTTTCACATTAAAAAATGATATTTTAAAGAAAAAACGGTCAAGTAACCGAATACCTATAATTAGGACGAAGAGTAAATTATGAACTCAGATTGAATGCTAAAATGAATAGTTTTTGATGTCTCCGTGTGTAATATTTTTCTCCCTCAACAGCAGGAAATGAAGAGAGTAAAAGAAGCAGAGATGGAATCACAATGCGTATGAAGACAAAGTCAGCATGAGTTATCATTATATTTACTGCCGCTCTAAAACACTTCCCTCCTCTTCCCCCCATGGAACGACCTCATCTTCCATTGGATATAGCTGGGCCCCGCCTCGTCTCTGAGTTCATTTAAAGGTGAGTATGGCGGATGGGTAACGTCGTTCGGTAGATGAGAGTGAAGAGTCATCGGTAGTAGTAGTAGTAGACGGCTTGAAGAGGAGAGGAGAGGAGGAAGGAAGACGAATAAAATAAAATAAAAAAAGTAAAAGAAGCGGAAAAAGGAGGAGGAAAAAAAAGAAAAAGGACTGGCGATGACGACGGCCGCGACGGTGAAGAAGAGGGGCCGGCCGCGGAAGATGCGGGAAGACGGCCTCCTCCGCCGCTCACCTCCCTCGCCTCAGTCCTCCCCAGCGCCGGTGGCGGCCACCCCTCGCCGGACCCTCCGCCCCCGCCGCCGGCGCCCCCTCCTCGATGGCTTCGCTGACTTCGATGATTACTTGGACGAAGAGGACGAGGAGGAGGAAGCGGAGGAGTTGGAGGATGAGGAGGAGCTTGAGCGGAGGGGGAAGAGGCGGCAGCTGAAGCTCATCCTCAAGCTGCCTCCTCCGCCTCCTCCCCCTCCTGGCCCGACCAAAGCTAGGAGGGTGGAGGAGGATGCGGAGCGGCCTCGTAGGGCTGCTGCGCCGTTGGAACGCGGGTCGTCTTCCTCTTCGTCCTCGGCCTCGTCGTCTTCCTACGTGGATGATGATGAGGAGGGCGAGGAGGTGCAGCTTGTCAAGCCGCTGAAGAAGCGGCAGTTCGAGGGATGCAAGAATGCCGTTCGTTCCGGTGGATCTACTGCGCCAGAGGTATAATAATGCACTGCTGATGTTGCTCCTCACGAACTCCTCTGCTTTGCTCGCTCCCATTTTTCCTTTTCCGAGTAGCTGCTTTTAAGCGCTCAGTTGGGAGTGTTCTTTGTTCCCTGTAATATTATCTTTGCAAAATGATGATGTTAATTGATTACGTACGATTAATTGATTGTTCTCATGAGCTTCTCCAACTTCGTTTCTTCTTGCAGAAGGGAGAGAAAAATCTTCTCCGGAGATTCAAGGGGCCTGTGTCTGGTTAGATTTTACACGTTCTTTATTGTATTGGGACTTGTCTTTGCAGCTGAATATATAAATTGGTGTATTCAGGAGTTCTGCCAAGCTCGCAGGCAGCGGGAATGCATTTGCCTGAAAGGAAGCTACTGGAGACCATCCTCGATAAAATTCAAAAGTACTTTTCTATGTTATCTACAGCTAACACTTATTTCTTTACTTTTGTTATTACCCTAAAATGTGGTGTGTTTGCATTGAGTTAAATTCTTTTGGTCTTGCAGGAAGGACACTTATGGAGTGTTTGCAGAGCCTGTAGATATTGAAGAGGTTCATTCATTCTTGATCTTTGCAAACACAATTCTAGAGAAACCTCACTTGGACAATTTATTGAACCTTCTTGTAAATGCTTATTCATTTTCAGCTTCCAGACTACTTAGATGTGATCGAGCATCCCATGGACTTTGGGACTGTAAGAAAGAAGCTGGCAAGCAATGCATATCGTTCTCTTGAACAACTTGAGGTAATCCCTCCTCTGTGATCACTACCATTGTGATGTCACATTTGGTTTATAAAGTCTGGATGCATAGTTAAGCAGTGTACTACGTTGTTGATTATGGAGAGTAGGGGACAAATGCTCAAATGACAAAATCATGAAAATAAATCTGACACCTTTGTAGCAATAAACCCAATCCAGCAATCAGGGTCTATTGAAATTTGAGAACATATTGATGGTGTTTAACTGTTGCTCTCTTTTGCTAGTTTTATGCTATATTACAATGTCTTCTTCTTAGCTATTAAGTAGGTGTCAAGGTAACTTGTCACATATTTCACTTTCTTCTACTGACAACAAAAGCCTGTCGTACAACTAAGATATCCAAGTGTGCATCCATTATGGGAACTATAGGAAATTAGGGGTGACTCCTATTTTTATGCAGACTGACGACAAAACAGTAACGCTACTTGCCTCATTTGGTACATTTTTACTGATGAATGAATTGCTTAACCCTGATCCTTCAGCACCTTTTCATTTATCCCTTATGGAGTTATATATCAATTGCAGGATGATGTCTTCTTGATTTGCAGCAATGCCATGCAGTACAATGCACCCGACACAATATACTTTAGACAGGTATTTGAAACTTCTAATGTATTTTGAATAAATTAGTATATTTGATATTTGTCTCCACTGTATTTAATAATCCTTATGTCTACTCTGCAAAGGCGCGATCCATGCAAGATATAGGCAGAAAAGAATTTCAGAAGCTAAGAACTGAAGGAAAATTCACGTCAACTGTATCTAAATGTGAAGAGAAGGTGAGATTCAATTCCACCGAGAAAAAACCACTGAAGAAGTCCTTACCAAGAATTGTGCAAGAATCATTTGTTTCTGATATCTCTTCGGCCACCACTCTTGTTTCTGGAGGGGATGCTTGTACTGGGTTGAGCGCGGTGGAAGTTAGTGGTGCAGAGCCTGCTTCTGCTTCCAATGGTCTTGCTGATGGCAGTTCCTCCTTGGGTGAGAGTAAATCAGAGAAGGTGGATGACCTAAGAGGTGAGACTTTCAATTCTACGTGTCATTGTTTTTAATCTTCATGTAGATTGTGGTGCTATGATAACTTAGTGCAGGAATTTTTATTCCTGTTTGGAGGAATTTTGAATCCTTTCTTTGGGAGGATTCAAAGCTTTTGTAGATTTTTGAAATTTTAGAGCTAAACCATCTACTTATTCTGTTGCAATAGTTGGAATTTTTTTAGCGATGTGAGTTGATTATAAATTGATAATTACTTGCAGCATCTTCTATGGTGACACAATTTTCCACTTGTTTGAATCAGGTTAATGTTTTGTTAAATTAACCATAAAATTATCTTGAAAACTATTCTGATTTTACTTTACTTAATTTTGATGCATCTGTTTATTTGATCCATCTAAGATTTTTATTATTAGATAGAATACAACTTGCTTACCAACGTTTCAAGGATTTGATTGCTAAGAGGTATAAGATGGTTCTAAAATAAAATGATTAATTATTTACAGGTATAGCATTCAGGTTGGTTTCATGTGTGGCTATATCTTTAAACAGTGCCAAAATGGGCCTAGCCTTTAGAATGCATTGTGTTTGACATTTGTCAGTCATCCAAGAGCTTGTTAACCAACAATGTGACCACCTTACGTCCTAGCGATGGTTTTGGTGTTGGTTTTATTATTAGTGGAATACCTACGTGGAGTTGCCATTTCACCAAGGCATTGATGTTATCTAGTAGAAAACTAACAATTTTAATCAACTCAATAATTCTTCAACATATATACACTTGCGACATCACTATATTTGGTATTTGTATTTCCTAATCATAAACAATTAAACTATGCAAACATGTGTGTTGTCTAGTTATAATAACCCACTATGTCGCCAGAGAACTCCCCTGATACACATGCAGTGTCTGAACCATGTGGGCTCATCTGCCATTGCTCAGTAATGAATGCGGAACACAACCAGTTTATTAAATATTATGCACCATCTTGTTATTTTTCTAAGAATAGGATTACAAGCATATTAACTTATAGGCTGGCCTTTCTAGGCACTTAACCCAAGTAAAATCATCATAACCCAGCTCAGCAGTAACATATCAAAGCTTGCACGAGTCCAATACAAAATCACCGCATACATGCCCCTTTATTTGCATGAATCTCTCTGCCCGAACAGAATTGTTAGGGAATTTCTTATAACATGCTAATTACTCAACTCTGAGTAACTCAGATGGTTACATAAGATGGTCTATCCGACAGAGAACCAATTGTTCGGGTTAGTTTTTAACAGGGAAAAAATGGGTGGCAAGCGATTTATCTTGCTGGAATCCAAGGATTGTCTTCGTTGACATTTTTTTAAATAAAAATGCTTCTATATTGCAATCTTATATTGTACATTTTATCTGTTCATTCTTCAAGTGAAAGGTTCTCCATCTAAGCTTGGGAAGAAGTCACCTGAGATAGATGAAAATCGACGTGCGAGCTATAATATTAGCAACCAACCCTGCACAACAGAATCTAGCACAGTATATGATATTCTTGAGGGTGAACAGAGGCAGCTCATTGCTGTATGTATCAATAGATATAACATTTTCTTATGTATCTTTCACATTTAGATGCTTATCTGATTTCATACTTTCTGGATTAGGTTGGACTTGAAGCAGAGTACTCGTTTGCAAGGAGCTTGTCTCGTTTTGCTGGAAATCTAGGACCTGTTGCTTGGAAAATTGCTTCACAGAGAATTGGAAGTGCATTGCCTTCTGGTGTTGAGTTTGGATGTGGATGGGTCGGAGAATATGAACCACTTCTCAGTCCTATATTGTCTCTCCCAAAGAATCCCCCATTGCAACGAAAACAGTTACATGCCAGTATAACTAAGCAATTCAAGATGCCATTGAAGGAGAAAACGGCTGCAGCAGGAAGAAGAGCCAGTGGAAATGATGATACAAATGAAGCAAATGTTGGTATCCAGAATCAGCTCCCAATCACGACTTATAATAAATATTTTGATCATGGAAATGCTCATCGTGGATTTGCAGGAGCAAAGCAACAATCATCTAATGTTATTTCTGAAACCCAGACAATGATGAATGTTGCTGCATTACAACTGAAGAACAAACAAGTAACGTTTAATCTTGCTAAGGATAGTGGTTCTGCTTTAGAACAGGTCCAAGAGTGTCAGCCGTTTTCATCAAATAGCAGATTGGTAAATCAAGCTTTACAAAAGCCCCACATCTATGGTGTTGCTGCAACTAAATCTCGTAGGACAATTGAATTAGATAGAAAACAGATGCAGCCTGATCCGCCAAAGCAAACTGAGGCAATGCTTTCATCCAGTACAACTGATGGAACATTTAATATTGGTCAACTCAGTAATGGGAACGCCTTAGAGAGCTCTGGTAATAATAGTCTTGATAATACCCATGGTGTAATTCCTAGGTATCAAAAAGCAATTGCTGGCAATGACAGCCGGACATTAGGTGGTTGTGATCCTAGCCCCAGTGATTCATCGAGATTAATGGGCTTGCCAATCCACATGTTTACCCAGCCAAATATTTCAAACAAGATTGGTGATCCTTCCAGACTTTTTCCATCAGCCGTTCCTTCTGTTGGCAGAGAAAAATCAAATACTGCAGATGCTGTATCTTCCCATGCATGGATGGCTGTTGGAGGTTCCCCACAAACTAAATTATCAGTTGATACAGTGGATGTCTGTAACAGTCAAAATGGTCCTGCTTCATCTTTTTTCTATGGTTCTTCTTGGAGGACACCCAGTCCATCTCCCAGGGTATATGGTAATTCCAAGACGATATCCATGACTCAAGCTTTTAGGCAACCTATCCAGGTGGTCGGTCTTGATGCCCAGGTTCGCGAAAAAGGATTGGTTATATTCCCGCAATTAGTTGCAACCGACATGTCTAGATTTCAGAACCAGACTCCACAAGGTCTGGTTTCATCAACAGAAAACAAGCGTAACAGGAATATTTTCCCTCCGGACCTAAATATTAGTTTCCAGCCCCCAGGATCTCCTGTTCGCCACTCTTCTGGGATTCTCAAGGACTCTCAGCAACCAGACTTGGCCTTGCAGCTATGATGCCTCATGTTTAGTCCTACGGTATACTTCGCAGGAAATTGTTGAGGTCATCATACCATGCTACCGAGCCTTGAGAATTAACATGTTGGTGAGAATGCTACTATTTATGAATGTGGAATTTCTCTTCGGACTGGATGAAGCATGGTCGAGCTATGGAGTCTTGCAGATATTTAAATGGAAAATTGACCATATTGGAATCCTTATATATATCAGTAGGAAACCTACGTTTTTTGTGCTGTAGTATCAGGATGGAGTGAGAGAATTCGGAAGCCCAGATTGGCACAGATAGTAGTTACTACATGCCGCTGATTACATACATGTGGTTGTAGATTTAAGCATAACCACATTGTCTGCTGGTTCCTGGTTGGTGGTACTGTCAGGTTCAGCTTTCATCATGGAAGAATCATCAGGTTTCTTCTTGGTTAGTGGATTAAGGATGTGAATTGAGCAAACTTTCTTGGCCAGTTTGATTGATCTATTTTGCTTCCAGTTCCAGTAGTGTTTAATGGTTGTAGGTTTTACTGGAATGTTTTGTACATTGGAAGATGTAAAATCATGTTTTTTTTTGTTTTTTCTGCTCAAGTTGTTTTGAGTTCCATCCATGGCAGTGGCTCTTAATCATGGGCAACCTTTTTACCTCTAATGAACCTTCATTTTCTACTTGATCAAGGAAGGGCCCTTTTTTCAATCTTAAGGGCCTCCTTTATTTTTTAATAAAAATATTATAATTAAATAGCAATTATGTTCGTTTAGTGCAACAATTAAAAATTAAATCGAATACACAAAGTGTATGTTCCTTTAGTGTGTATGTTCCTTTAGTTAGAGTAATTGGGTTTAATATATTCCTTTAGTTAGAGTAATTGAGTTTAATACGAAAGGTTCATCTTTTAGGTTTAAAGATTTATTCAAGACCTCGATCTTTTAGGTTCATCATTTAGGTTTAATGAACAATGGATTTTAGTATTTTTAAATAAATCAAAAGTTCTTAACGATGGATTTTAGTTTTTTAAAAATAGATCAGAAGGTCTTACCAACGACAATAATGAAATTAAGCCTATTGACAATAATAAAGCTTTTCTATATAAATCTAAATCAGAAGTTCTTATGAATAAAAATAATGAGTTCTAAACATATTTTAGTTAAGTATGGGTTTTGGTTTTTTTTTAATAAATCAGAAGTTAAGATAATAATGTGATTTAAACTCATTAAGTTTAGTCTAGTATTTCTATTGTAATGAAATAAGTATCTCTATAATAATTAAAGTTTTAGAAAATGTGCCCAGTCTGTAAAATTGGAAACATTCCATTACATGGAAGGTGAAAAATATTTGCTGGCTAGTGAGGCATCCATTGCCTGTTGTGGCCTCCTGAAGAAAAAGAGACACCACCAGCCCACTAACAAACTTTCCAATAATGAGACGCAGGAAGAAGAACATTGGCAGATTACTACAGAATGAGCAAGAGGTGTTGGATCAAAGAGGCCTTCTATGACCATTATAAGCAATTATTAGGCTGTGAACATCATCAAGCCCTCTGAATTAAATGGGAGGGCAGGGAGCTTGACACGAGTGCTGTGGAAGTAGATTTCGTTATTGAAGAGATCAGGACAACGACTAAGAGAATGGGGAAGTATAAAGCTCCGGGTCAGGATGGACATATTAATGAGTTTATCTATAAGTGCTTGGGATAATATCCAGGGGCAAGTGCATGCAATATTTAAAGGGCTCATGAACAACTCAATCGACTAGGGAAGAATTTGCATGAGCCATATTAATTTACTACTGAAAAGCGAATGTGTTGAATCAGCATCATACTTCGAGCCAAGAAGTCTCAAGAATAGTATGAGAAAAAGTTGATACCAAACCTAATCGATTGAAAGATGCCCCAGCTGATTTCCTCAAATCAAAGTGATTTCGTTGGTGGAAGAGCAGCTGCAGACTCGAGACAGTTCATGCATGTTACAAGCATAAATAAAATGGTTTGCTGGTAAAACTAGATAAAACCTTTGATACCGTCTCGTAGGAGTTTGTTAAACAAGTATTAATAGCAAACAATTTGCCACCAAAGTGGATCGATTGGGTGATGGAGATAATTACAAGTGCAGAATCAGCAGTGGTGGTAATTGGATCCGTAAGTAATCCATTTATGCACAGGAGAGGTTTGAGACAAGGAAATCCTCTTTCTCCATATCTTTTTGTGGTTGCGATGGAGTGTTTCCAAAAAATACTTCAATGTGTAGAAAACATGGGACTTATAGGTGGCGTGCTCAAGGGAATGGAAGATGGAGTCTTGTGCATTGGATTTTCTAATAATATTGTGTTGTTTATGGAGGCACAAGAAGAGTTTTTTTCCAATTCAGAGATGTTACTGGAATGCGTCTACCATACATCGGGTCTAAAGATCAACATGGACAAATCTCGTGTTATAGATTTGCAAAGAAAAGGCAGAAGTTTCTAATAGGTTTGCTGCATTGCGTGGTTGCTCAGTTGCTGAGTTCCAATAAAAGATTTGGGCATACCTCTAAGGGAATCGAGGCTCAAAATAGAAGTCTGGCGGTTGGACAGTCATCTCGCTGGGGTGGAAAGAAAGACTCTTATCAAAGGCAGGGAATCTTGGTCTACTAAATGCAGTCCTTATTGCAGTGTCAAGGAAATTGATTAGAGGAGAAGGTGCTTCTTGTGGGGAAAAATGGACTGCAGCAAATCAAACTTCAATGCGGTAAGTTGGAGAGTAGTGACTCTAAAGAAAGAGTGGTGGATTTGGGGTACTAGACATCAAAAAACACAATGTTTCTAGGCTTGTGTTATGATGGTGGAAGTTAGTTCTAAATGATTCATCTCCATGGGCAAGGGAAGTGCGTGGAAGTACTTTAGGAGGAAGAGGTGGTTTAGGGAGCATAGCACCTTCCTAACTCTTAAGTGGAAGGCAATTCACAAACTGAAGGAGGTTCATTTTTAACTTGGAGTGCGAGGTTAGAAGAGGTGAAGAGGCCCATTTTTGGTTGGAGTCATGGCATAACACACCCAGAAATCATGCAATTGCAAATAAGAATAATTTGGTTATACAAGTAGCTGTTTTGGAATTCAAATCACTTTCAAGGGTGGTCAGTTGTACTAAATAAGGATGTTTCGGCCATTGCAGCTTTATATTTCAGAAATGATATACAAGGTGTTGTGATTTCATAAGGGCAAACGGTAATCAAATGGAGATGGTCCTCGACTGGCCTCTTTTCAGTAAAGTCCATATATAATTTGATTCACCAGACAAGTTTGAGCAAGCCTGCTTCATTTAGAAGGTTAATTTACCTTTAAAGCTAAAAGTTTTCAGTTGGCCGCTAAGGATAAGTTGTATATAGAATTAAGACTCATTTGTAAAAGAATGTCGGCGGATGAAACATGTGTGATATGTGGACAGGAGGTTCAAACCAAGGACCATCTGTTCTTCCAATGCAGCTTCACTTGTGCAGGGTGGGCAGAGTTCTTAAGGCCTGTGAATATGTAGACATTAGTATGCAATATTTGCCATGGTAAATGGAGGAGCGCAAGAAAAGTAAAGTTTCAAAAATTCAAACACATTGCCACTTGGCATTGGTGTATTTGGGGGGGAAGAAATAGAAAATGCTTCAAGGAGGAGGAAAAAAAGTCCAAAATGATAGCAAAACAAATGGCTGCTTGCATAATTCTTTTCAACACTCATTTGCCTCTATAATATGTTTTAAAAGCAGAACTGTTTGAGTTATTTGATGACTTTGTGCTGTCCTTTTTGTTTTTTTCTCTTTCTTTTCCTTATATTTTAAGTAAGTTATTTTGCTATGTTTTAGTTTTTTCTCTTTAGAATGTATATCGTGTCATTTTTGAACAGTGAAAAGAATGCAATCTTCCATTTCAAAAAAATAATATATTCAATATTGTTAAGATAGACAGAAAATGTATATAACTAATAATATAAATATTAATGCTATCAATTGCATACATACATTAAAACAACTTAATAACACATTTTGCTAGGCGCTGAAAATATATACAAAGATTAAGACTGTGTAAGAGAACGATGCTTATGATAAAAATATTGTATGATGAAGACTTGATGACCTCATTGAATATAATCGGGTTGATCACTTCTTCTGGAGATTAAGTTGTTAAGAACAGTCTCACACTGTATATGTATGTTTAACATTCTCCTGAGAATCATGCTCATGTACCATAAGAAGAGATGACCACAAAAATAGATCTTTGCTGAAGTTAGTGTTGGGTAGGTAGTATGATCATCATGATCTTTATCATTATGAAGTGTGAAATTGTCAAACAACATACTTGATTAATCAAGAGTATTATTTAATATAGTCATTAATTAATGTCGCTTGTGTGACTGAGCCACAGATAAATTTAGATTTTAAAGGATAGAACACAATAGCGGTGGAAAAATTTTTCTTCCAAGAGCAACTAATTCCATGTGAGATGCAGCTCATACTAGCTAGGTCCTTTCCTCCGACAAAATATGAAAGGAACAGCTGCTACATTGTTATTATACTCTCCCTAGAAGTCCTAACTTTCCAACACTATACATTGCCAAATGACATTTGCAGTCGACAGGCCTCATTTACCATCATCTCCTGTTCAGTCACTAGAAGAAAATTACCATCATGCTACATAAACAAGAATATGGCAACCAAATTGCAACATATTCAGTGACAAGTAAAGCAAAAAATGTTGGCAAGTCCAGCACAAATTTGCTACAATTATGTCACTTTTCTGTGGGACATTAGTTTCAGTGACCAAGTATCTGATATGATGAAAGTTTGATTCAACCAAAGCTCGATTTTCTTTCTATAGATAGTTGGTGTTTCAATTTTTTTCAGTTAATTAACAAATATCGGTCTATTTTTTTCAGGAATTTGTATCATTCATTGGGGTTCTTAGTTCTTTTCCAATGGATATGACTTTCTAAACATCTTTACAGAACTTTGCCTTCATGTATTTGTATATTTCAAGGGCAAACTCAGAAGATTGAAGGGTCCAAGACGTGGAAAGAACCATTTTGCTTTTCCAAGAACAATCATGTGTTGTTGCTCTTCCTGTATCCAGCTAGATTAGCGGAAGCATTTGAACCGAGGAGATCGATTGGTCCCCCTTTTAATCTTGAAGAGATATCAAAGCTGTATATATATATATATATATATATAAGTAGTATCTCCACATCAATTAAAAGTAGCATATAGGAATGTTTATATACTTCACTCAATAAATTCTACAGCATCATCAGGGTTGATTCTGAGCTGGTGCAAATGTAACTTTGGAATTTAGAGGTGTGCAATAAATCAGTGTTCTTGCAATGTGCATACATGATATGGGAGACATCTTCATTAATGGCCGCTAAAGGCAGACAAAAGGAAAAGAACAAATAATTCCATATCTATTATATATATAAAAAACAAATAGCTGTTGAAATAACAGAGCTTTTGGCAGATGCCTTTATGGACCAAAAATAGTCCAGCAAACTGTAATATATTTATGTCATGATCGATGCATGTTAAAATAGCTTAATTTCATGGAACATGAAATTAGCATATATGTGTATATGCAATTTTTTAAAACAAAAAAAAGAATCTAAATGTAAATTTAAGAATCATATGGACAGTTTTAGTGAGAACCAGTTATAATGGAAACCTAATATTTAATTTGTCAACAGAAGACAGACTAGTTTTCTCCAAAAAAACAGAAGTTAAGCTAACTATTGAAGTAAACTTGTATCTCTGAGTGTATATATACTTTAAGAAGCTACCTACCTATTAAAGAAAAAGACCCAATTCAGTAATTTCTTATTTCTATACTATCAAATACAATTTGAAGAAATTTGTCTAAAAGACAAAAGAAGATAATTATAAAAATGAGATATTTGGTATGCATGCAGCTAACTAATATAATAAGATGGAAAAAAAAGCATATTTGGTATAAGGTAATGTCAGTTGAAATATTATTTTAATTAAATTTTAGTCATACGTATAATTAGAATTTAACTATACTATGATTTCAACCAATATTACTTCATACTAAACATATCTTACATGTTCTTAAGAAGTATAAAGTATTTGATTAGAGATGATATGAGATTTCTCAGACTATCTTTTAGAGAAAAGTTGAAGAGTTTATACACATGCTTACCTTGGAACGATGCCATCGATGCATAAAGAGAGAGTGAGAGAGGGGGGGAGGGAGAGGAGATATTGACGCGGCTCAATCCAACTCCATGGCTATTTCATCATCCGTTAATGGCCATGTCCTCAGATTGAGGCACGTCAATACCTCCCATCCCCTTTTAATCAATCAGAAGAGATTTCGATCCACCCATCACCTCTCATCGATGCAGAGACATCGTAGTATGCACATTAAGGTTGGCTTTCAGTACTGTCGAAGATGCAGAGATAGAGGAAGAAGGTGTCGTTTCGATTCTTCTCCCCCTTTCTCCATCAAAACCAGGAGACCCTTCCCTTTCCCTGTTGCTGAAATATACATGTATACTCAGAATAACTCTTCTAGTCTACCTGAGAGAGAGAAAGAGAGAGGAAGATGAAGATGAATTGACACTCAATCTGAGGATGATGGATGTCTTGTATATCTATATGCATTGGCTACCTATATATATACAGGAAGAAAGGAAAAAATGAAAACATTTTGGCTAGCTAACTTTATACATATATATATATATATATATATGTATGGTACAGGTGGACCTGGTTTTTCCTTTTTTGCTCTCTTTGAAAATTTATCCGAGGATCATTTATTAGGTTAATTATAATTGGATAGATATCCTTAAGATTTATGATTTAAGGAAATATGTCACAGGTAAGGTAAAATTATTGTTTGAATAGTGTGTGTTCTTACTCGCATTAGGTTATTTTTTTCATAAGGGAGAAAAAACAAGGAAAAAATTGAAAAGAGGGATTATGAGAAGAGCTGTAGTGTTAGCTGTTAAAATTTATATTTATCTTGAGTTTTTTTTTAAAAAGAGTGAGGGTGAAGATACAAATTTTAAAATAAAGTTTTTGTCTTTTTTTGTTATAGATATTTGAAGTGTTTTAAAAATGTAATAAAAAATGCTTCTGAATTTATTACAACAGTAAGACAGCATGAGAAGTAAACTTTGTATAATAGAATATTGTGATTTAAAATTTTAATTGTACAAGTCTTTTCTTTTTTCTTTTATAATAAACATAAGATTGAAAATGCATAAAATCTTTGATTTCTTCATTTTTTTAAAAAAAAATTCTTATTATGTTTTAGGTTGCATGTCATCCAATCGTGGAGTTAATTTTTTTTTATTTGGATCTTTTAAAAAATTGCTGATGCGACCAACGACTAGCTAGTTGGGGAATGAAGTCAGAGACAGACAGAAGAGGCCTTCTTCCTTGAGATGCCCAAACTATGGACGTTGCATTGTTTCATCATCTTAGAGCTTTTTTTCTGGTTAGGCAACAGCTTATTAGCTTCAATCTCTATCTCAGATTAAGATAGATTTGGACTTGGGATCAAATTAAGTTTTTTTTTCAAGAAAAGAAAAAAAAGAGAGAGAGATTGAATCCAGGTCAAATTACTGAAATTGTACAATAAATATAGCAGGTCAAATTACTGTATAGGGAAGGCATGTTCAAGTGCTACAAGAACTCAAAAGCGTATGCATAAAACTACAAAATATATCCTTTTGTATAATACCAACTAATTTTGTCACACCAAGTGGCATGCATCCCTGTTTTATCACACCGGAAGGTTGAAAAAAAGGGGGCTAAAATAGAAATTAAATTGAAAATTATGAAAACCAAATAATAATAGAAATTAACTATCTGGATCGAGTTGATAAAAAAAAGAAATTAAAGAAAACGATACAAATTTTTTTTTTAAAAAAAAAGGTGCCGATCACAATCTGGATCCCCGACCAAAACATTTCCGATGTCAGATAAATAACTCGAAGCATAAAAGAGTTAAGAACTACGTGCTATCCATTACTTGACAAAATATTGTCATTGTCCGGGGGAGCCGCATGCATCATGTGCTCCAGCTTTTTCCTCTTTAAGATACCTGTGAAGTTACAGTTGTAGAGATATTAGACTCACAGGTGATATTTTTAGGTTGGGATTTTGACTAATTTAAGGTATGAGGTAATAATATTTGATTGAAATATAATTCCAACTAAATTAAAATTAAAATTATAGCCAGAACTACTAGCTAAATGTTATTTCCACTTGGTGCATCATATCTTTCAGAGGGTGCTGTGCCCTTCCACTTAACCCAAGAGCTGATAGCTCGATCAATTGACTTTAAAAGCTGGATTGGAATTTAAGATACATTCACATGATGGATGCTAAAAGGCAACAGCGACCCAAGGAGAATCTGGTACAGTGATAGGTGGTAGTAACATGGACCGGCTAAATCTGTGTCGGGTTAACAAAATGAATTAAATGCTGATGACATAGAAGTTGGACAGATCCATGAATGATTTCCGGAGTCAGAGGTCTGAGTTACCTGTGTTTGTTTGGGCGCATTAATTTCTTGAGGGACCATCTTCATCATCATCTTCTTATTATCCTCTCTTCTCGAGGGACCATCTTCATCTTCTTCTCGTCTCTCTACCTCTGTAGCCACATGCTTCCAAGACCAAGAGCAATTAATTCTCACAGGACGCACAGCCAGCCCCCAGTCCTGCTCATCACCAACAAGCCTGGTGGTCTCGGCCCTCAGGTTTCACTCATTCTGCTTGTTCTTCCTGTTTCTCTTCAATTACACTCTCTAGGGTTTGCAGGGTAGGGAGAAGGAATATTGTACTGTATGAGAATGTGTAATGATGTTAGTATTCACTCACCATGATGCGTATGCTAGTTGCTAAACGTATTGTCAAATGGGAGGATGAAGTTGGACTTTGAGTTGTTGCAGAGTTAGTGCGTTAAACATTGGATAACCTGCAGAACACATCCCTCAGTTAATGCTCATGAACTACAAAATTCTGGCACTTTAGAGTGCACAGATACATGCACACCATTAACTAGTCCCAAATATTATACTATATTGCATAATCATAGAATCAATCAAAATTAGTCCCAAATATGGATAGAATTCAGTATACAACTAATCTATTATATGAGTCTGAAAGCGAATAACCCTCCAGTATTTACTTCGAAATAAAATTTATCTAAAGGATGGTCTTAATTATTTAATATTGATTCCACCAGTGTGTTGTGTTTTGATGAGTTTGACCATCAAAGACCGGAGAACATCTCTTTTTCTGGATTCGTGACTCGCACAAGGAAGCTAATTTATGACTGGAGTAGAAGAGTAGGATGAGTCGATAGGAAATTACCACCTTGTAACAGGAAACCAGCTGAGCAGAGATTTGATGACTCTCTGGACTGGTGCAGGAAAAGCTTTTAATGGCATCACGCAAGGAGTTATCTGCTCAAGGGTTGAGTCGGCTCCTTTTGGAAGCTGTTCTTGGCATGTTAATAGCAGTGGGGATGAGATTTGCGACAGCTTCTCCTTATACTTCTGCACATTTATTAGGACTACTACCGCTTCACGCTTGATGAAGCTGTTCTTGCATGCTGATGTGGTAACAGTAGAATCATTATTAGCCCTAATATATAGTTACATTGTCTTCAATGAGGTTTAATAGTTGATGAGAAACTTTATCATAAAAATTATTTCACCTCCACTCGAAAATAACAAGAAAAAAATAGATTGATAGTTTACTGACTGAATTGCTAAAAAAATAACAAAAAGTTTTAGTGATAGTGTGGGGGGACCAATTTTATAATTACTCCACATTGTATTTCTCTGGTGTTCTTTTCTCTGCCTTGTTTTTTTCCTTCACTTTTGCGGTGTATAGATGCAATTATACGGAAACTATCTTAGCAAATAATACTCAGTACGTTAACATGCCTCTCTACTGGAAATTGGCATCATACCTCGTTTGAAGCTTTACACCGTTCCAGCTTTCAAAGAGTTTTTGCTGCTGATAGCAACAGTCTTCGGCAAATCCACCTTCACTGCTTATGCAACGACAAAGGAGAAGATTCAAACGTTATGTAAAGAGCAGCAAAGCTAAAAATGTAAGCAGCATTATGGAAATAAATTGGAAGACTTTAGGCTGATGGATAGATGAGCTGCAATGGTGGCATTAAATAACTACGATTATGTTCTTTGTTTCTTGACGGCACCCATTCGATGACAGGAGCTGTGCAAAGTGTACAGGGGATGGACCAGACAGAGACCTCCATCAACAGGGAATGTCCTCCCACCAACATTAGGAATAGGACTACAGAGTCTGTGCCGAGGCACGCCAAGACAAAAGAACATATTATTGAGAAAAATCATGTTTTCGTCCACCGTGTTTCAAAATTATGAGCTCTCTAAGCTTCGTCCTAAAGATCTCAGATTGTCCCTTGAGCGGCATGATTTGGAAGGAAGAACAAAGGACCAAGACATCAAAACTGCGTAGCTCCTTGAGAATGATCGGATCACGATCATAGTCCTGAAAAGGAGAAATTCAAGTTACCAGATGGAAATAAGTGACGCATTTGATTCCATTTCAATTATTCGTGTCTTGGAAACTATTTCCTCAAATGGAAATAAACTAACTTTGCGACAATACCTTTTCAGTCACCACTGTAACGACGTTTTGCTTGAATCTGCCCTTCAGTTCTCCAAGTCTCTTTTTAATCATCTCAATGTCCTATATTGAGATTGAACAAGACTTCAGATGGACCCAAGATAAACCAAATAATAAGCAGATATTATCCTCAATCAAAACATCCAGGATTTATTATCTTCTGGCCTTTAACATTAAATGCAATTTATTAAAGGAACGTGAAATGAACACTTATTATTTATTTATCTTTGCACAAAAGGGAAGTGGTAGATGTTTTCATCAACTTGTCTTAACTCTTTACAGGTAATTGAGTTCTTTTTAAAAAAAGAAAAGATTAATGTCGGCAAAAACAATCAGATTCTGCCAGATTATCGAAACACATGAATTCCAGCAGAAGTGAACAATGCTTGATGACGGTCTGTGTTGGACCACCACGTCCAGTGTGGCTAAAGTTATTTAGAGGTTGTTCGAACTGTATAATCCTCACGATAAAATCATCCAATATTTTGTGGCTGTCCTAAGATTTTCTTTACAAATTTCAAACGGAAAATAAATAGATGCATTTCATTTAGATATCTGTATGTATAATCCTCCATAGATCAAGATAACCACCAAAATCTTCTACGAATTTATCATCTAGGTAGATTCTTCTGAAAATAAATCAAATTCTTGAGTTATCCATTCTTCAGCAGCTAAATGAAGATAGCTGAGATGTCTGTAGATATAATTGATGGGTGAAACAAGATACTCACATTCAACTGAATGAAGTGATGATCACTAAAGTCTAACCTTTCAACATGCGATGGCCCAATCTGCAGAAACAAGGATAACTTTCTTAAGAAATATATAAATCAAGACACTTTTTACTGAATATATATTGAACAAAGATGTGATCAAATGAAATTTTAAATGATAAATAGAACTACCAACATTAATCGTTTTGAAAGATAGATACAGAATGTGTCATTTTCAGATCCCAACATATGACTAACCACATACCTAAAATGGCAACTACGAATCTTTTGAAGTAAAATATGGTATATATACTAATATTACTAACTATGCCTTTTCTTTCTCGAATTAGAACTATAAGAGTATGAAGACATGTCTGAGAAATGCAATGCAGCAAAATTAGATCATGCTCACATTATCTTCCAAAATAATTAATATATACAGATATTTGCTGGCCTAGTAGGATCATCATGAGTCTTCACTCGAGTGTTTGGTTATTGCTAGTCTCAGAGAACCTTTACATGCATATCTGAGTGCACTATCCATCCAATGACATTTTTTGTTGCCTCCTTCAACGCATTATAAATCTAAACATTTGAAATAGAGTTACCGAACATGTCAGGCAAAGGATTCATAGTTAGCGGAATACTCAAACAGAAATGCTTCTACCAGGGGTCAATCTCATAGGAAGTGATAACCGTTTAGATAATTGCTATAGGACTGGCAATTATTAAATTTTGATTTTCCCCATTTCTTTAACAAAAGAAGGGAAAGAGCACAAGAATTTTTAATTGCTCAAATATTATTCTGGTTTTTGCATCTATCCTTGCAGCAATAGTAAACACATGATGTTTTCTGCTTCCAACCTAAATTAATTCATGTCCTCCCAAATATTAGTACAATGGAATGATGTTGCATTGTCATACTCTGCTGTATCCTTGCTGTAGTTGTATAATGTTAGTACTCACCCATTCAAGTTAAACAACACTACTATCTTATCAACTTCTGTCATTTGAAGCACAAAGCAGCAAGCTAAGTGAAAGAGAGCTCTATATGCATGAAGGAAACTAACATATATGATCTAGTCACCAGACAAGTATATTAGGAAAGAAACCAAAAGTTCACTAGGAATTAGCATAGCTAACTTATTGTCTCACTGGAAAAAGAGACTAGGAAGGGAAACAGTCACAACCTTACCAACTCCTTGAACAAAAGCATCTGGGAAACCAATTGCAGAAACACACAATACAACTCTGTTAAGCACAGAACTTAATGGCAATATGGAGTGCTGATTCTTCACTTCAAAAAAGTGTGATGGTGATAAATGACTGAAAAAAATTATACAGCATGCATTGAGGGCATGAATCTTTAACTCAATGATTCTCATCTCCCTGTCAGATATCTGTACATGTATAGAATAATTGAATCAATGATTTTCATATATTAAAAAAAAGTGAAATGGTTGATAGAGTTTTTTTAAAGAAACATTGCCTTTATTTTACCATTCTGAAACGATACAATATCATCCAAAAAGGATGTGAAAGTAAAGAAAAAGAAAACATACAACTTAGAAAGAAAACAAAAGAAAAAAGAAAAAAACATAACATAACAGAGAGAAGCTTAAGCTAGGACAACACCTCCCTTAAATCATACTGCACCAGAAAACTCATAGTAAGAGACATACCAACTGTGAGGGTCTAAGGTGGCTTGTGAGATGTGTATGTAAATAACTTTGAGAAGAGAAAAGATAATTTACTCACTTCCCATATGTCTGCTTACATGTGGTATTTATAGTGAAACTAAAACCTAGGATTACAATCATAGAGAAATCTGAGCCACACATCTATAACAACTATGGACCACATATTAAATATAATTATTCTAACATTCCCCCTCAAGCTGGTGCATATATATCATATGTACCCAGCTTGTCACAAACATCTGCTAGCTTTGGTCCTTGTAAGGATTTAGTAAAAATATCTGCTAACTGATCCTTTGACTGAACCGAAGTTGTTTTGATGATGCCAGATATAATCTTTTCCCTGATAAAATGACAATCCACTTCTATGTGTTTTGTTCTTTCATGAAATACTGGATTTGATGCCAAGTATAAAGCTGATCGATTATCGCAAACTAGCTCCATAGAACTAACTTCACAAAACTTTAATTCTTGAAGTAATTGCTTTAACCAAAGGAGTTCACATGTTGTAAGTGCCATAGTTCTATATTCAGCCTCTGTACTTGACCTGGCTACTACACTTTGTTTCTTACTTTTCCACGAAATTAAGTTTCCTCCAATGAACACACAATACCCTGAAGTTGATCTTCTATCACATGGTGATCCTGCCCAATCTGCATCTGTGTAACCCACGATATTCATGTTACCTCTGTCTTTGTATATTATTCCTTTTCCTGGTGACTTTTTAATGTATCTAAGAATCCTTATAGCTGCATTCCAATGACTAACTCGAGGAGAATTAAGGAACTGACTTACCACACTGACCGGAAATGATATATCTGGTCTAGTTATGGTAAGGTAATTGAGCTTTCCAACTAATCTTCGATATTTATTAGGATCTGAGAAGAGTTCCCCTTGATCTGGTAGAAGTTTTTCACTCGGATCCATTGGAGTATCAAGTGGCTTGCAATTCAACATTTTTGCTTTATGTAGCAAATCTAGAGCATATTTCCTTTGAGATATAACTGTCCCTCCTGTTTCTGAACGAGCTACCTCAATACCAAGGAAATATCGTAGCTTACCTAAGTCTTTGGTTTGAAAATGTTGAGACAAATGTTGCTTTAAATTTTCAATACCTTTTTGGTCATTCCCTGTTATGATTATATCATCCACATATACAGCAAGATATATGAGCTTGTTGTTTGAAAAGGATTTAGAAAACACTGAGTGATCAGCTTCACACCTTTCCATCCCAAATAACTTCAGAACTTGATTGAATCTTGTAAACCATGCTCTAGGTGATTGCTTCAGCCCATATAAGGATTTCTTCAATTTACAAACAAGACCAGATTCCCCCTGAGCAATAAACCCAGGAGGTTGCTCCATATAGATCTCCTCATCTAAGTCCCCATGTAAGAAGGCATTTTTGATATCAAGTTGATACAATGGCCAATTTTTCATAGTTGCCATTGATAAAAAGAGCCGTATTGAGGCAATTTTGGCAACTGGAGAGAACGTATCACTGTAATCAATCCCATAAATTTGAGTATACCCTTTTGCTACAAGTCTGGCTTTCAATCTGTCAACCTCCCCATTAGGTCCAGTTTTAATTGTGAATATCCATCGACAACCCACAATGGACTTTCCAGGAGGAGGAAGAGTAAGTGTCCACGTCTGATTTGTTTCCAAAGCACTCATTTCCTCAATCATAGCCTGTCGCCATCCTGGATGAGATAGAGCTTCCTGGGAATTTTTAGGAATTGCAATGGAAGACAGGGAGGATACAAAAGTAAAATGTGTTGGAGATAAACGATGATAGCTTATAAAATTATATATTGGATGTGGATTGAGTGTGGACCTTTTACCTTTGCGAATTGCAATGGGTAAATCAGCTGGGTCTAAAATTTGAGAAGCTTGAATAGGATCTTCTGCAAGTGGAGAAGCTGGAACATGAGCTGAATCAATTGCAGAATCATTCTCAGCAGGAACTTCAGTTGTTGGTCGACGCTCATAAGTGATACCAAACCGATTAGATGAGGTTGTATCACTATCATTTAGTTCTTGTTGCTCATTAACTTCAGGAACTAGAGCCTCAACTTATTTTTCTTTATGTTGCTGGCCATAATTAATATCAATGACAGTAATTGGTAAGACTTGTTCTAGAGACTCTGTTTCAACTGGAGATGAAAAATATGGAACATTTTCAAAGAATGTGACATCTAGAGAGGTATAACACTTATTTGTAGATGGAGAATAACATCGATACCCTTTTTGCAATCGAGAGTATCCTAAGAATATACATTTGATTGAACGAGGTTCTAGTTTATCATGACTAGGAGATAAGTCATGTACAAAGCAAGTTGAACCAAATACCCGAGGAGGAACTATATAGAGAGTTTCTTGAGGAAACAAAAGTGAGTGTGGAGTTTGATTATTGAGAGTTGAGCATGGCATTCTATTAATTAGATACCCAGCAGTGAGAACAGCATCAGCCCAAAATTTTAATGGAACATTAGCATTAATCAGAAGAGTTCGGGCTGTATCAATAATATGTCGATGTTTCCTTTCAGCTACCCCATTCTGTTGAGGAGTATGAGGACAACTAGATTGATGTAAGATGCCATTGGATGCAAGAAAAGAGTTTAAGGAAGCTAAGAAGTACTCTTTAGCATTGTCACTTCGCAGGATGCGAATTGTTTTTCCAAATTGTGTCTTAATTTCATTATAGAAAGTTTGAAAGATTTTGAATAATTCAGAACGATCCTTCAGTAAGAAAATCCAAGTACACCTTGAAAAGTCATCAATAAATGTGACATAATACCTATAACCTAGGATAGATGAGACACGACTTGGGCCCCAGATATCAGAATGAATAATATCAAAGGGTGATGTAGTTTGAACATTGTTACTTCTAACAGGATGGGAAACTCTAACATGCTTTCCTAGCTGACACGATTCACAATTAAGAGCTTGTAGTTGAGAAAGATAAGGTACCATTTTTTTGAGTTTGTTGAGATTTGGATGTCCTAATCTTTGATGAAGGAGTTCAGGAGTTTTTACAGCAACATTGGCTGTAATTGAGGGTGGAATAACAACTGAAGTTGGCTGCAAGAAGTAAATGCCTCTTGATTCAATTCCTGTTCCAATCATCCTCCCCATGCTTTGATCCTGTATTGTAAAAGAATTAGGTTTGAAAATAATAAGACAATTCTGGGCGTGAGCAAGTTTGCTAACCGAAATTAGATTAAACTTGCATTCAGGAACAAATAGGACAAATTCCAATGTTAAATTTGGAAGTAATGAAACTCTTCCAATTCCTTTTGCTTGAGCTTTAGATCCATCAGCAAGAGTGATATGAAGTGATGTTTTAGAAGGAGTGAGATTAGAGAATAAAGTGATATTACCAGTGATGTGATCAGAAGCTCCAGAATCCACTATCCAGGATCCAATAGGTAAAGAATGAGAGAAAGAATTACCAAAGGCAGTTGAGGATGTGGTGATAGGAGAGGCTTGTTGGGCAGCCTTGAGTTGTAAATAATCCTTGTATTCATTTATAGAAAATAAATTCAAGGATCTTCCAATTTCTGCCTTGTTCTTTATTATTGGTTGGCACTGCATTATATTAGCAGTCCTATGTGGAAATCCATGCAAGAAGTAACATCGATCTCGCGTATGACCTTTCCTTCTACAATAAGTGCATCGTATTGCTACTTGCTCCATGATGATCTACTGCTGAACAGATTGCGCAGAGGATGACATCGCTTATGTGATGATGAATAAAGCGGCGGCGGCGTATAGAGTTAGGGTTTTTACCCGCTCTGATACCATGTAAATAACTTTGAGAAGAGAAAAGATAATTTACTCACTTCCCATATGTCTGCTTACATGTGGTATTTATAGTGAAACTAAAACCTAGGATTACAATCATAGAGAAATCTGAGCCACACATCTATAACAACTATGGACCACATATTAAATATAATTATTCTAACAGTGTAGAAAGTCAAGGCATCAGCTGCATGCATGGCTAAGATCCTTGTTGATTTCGAAGTCCCCATGAAGCATTTCTATTTCTCTCACCCCATACACTCCAATGGCATACAGCTAGTTGTCTAATCTTTGTCAATTTTGTATTCTCATCTCCCTTCAAGGCCCATGGAAAGTGTGAAATATCATATGATCCCACTTGCACTTGCTTCAAGTATAAATACCATCCATTTTTTCTATAGGGGCAAAGATAGAATAAATGGTTCCAAGTCTCAACATCCCCTTTCCATAGGCTACACTCCTCGTCAACCCTAATGCCTTTGCAAATCAAACATATCTTGGTATGCAATTTGTTTTTTCTCATCAACCAATTGAAGAAATTGATTTTAATTGGCAGCCTAGTCTTCCATAAGATACAACCTTCAATATCCTTGATATCCGACTCCTTCATGAGGTTATACATAGAATGCACTGAGAATTTCTTATTTTTTGTCCATCTCCACCAAATTTGTTTAGTTCCTTCACTAAGTCATATGTCTATCAGATCATCAATGAAACTTTCCATAGCTGTTGAGGAGATATCATTATTTACAGTTACTACCCAGCCCCTGAATACATCATCTTCCCGTCTAGCCAGTTAAGGTAGTGATGCATTTGAATGTACAGTTGCTAGAAAGATCTCTTTATGCACAATTGTCATACTTTTGTAGTTGTGCATAGCTCAAACCAAAAACTTATATCAGCCATGTCCCCAATTTTATAATCTAGACTACACATAAATATCCCTCTTAACTTGGCTATGGCACACCAAGTGCATGACCATCCTACAGTGCCTTTTTTTATAAACCAATTTTTCCTTCTAAAATACATCCAACGCACGACCCTGACCCGAGTTGAGGAGTTTCCTGTTATTTCCACATCCAAGATCCCAATCTAGCATCATTATGTGTACAAATGTCAAGAACACCTAGACCACCATTCTCCCTTTTCATTGTGACCATTTTCCAATTTACTGGGTTTAGTGTACACTTTTGCTCCTCATTTTTGCCTTATAGGAATCATCTCCAACACCTATCCACCTCTTTAATCATCCATTGAGGAATCTTAAATACTGCTGAAAAATAGGAGGAGATTGAGGAGAATACTGAATTTAGTAAAATCAGCCTTTCACCCTCAAAAAGCAAACAGCCCTTCCATCCTACAACGTGGCTGTCCATTTTTGATATAATGGTTCTCCAATCATCCTTTTTTAACTTACCATATTTCAAGGGCAATCCCAAATACTTAATTGGAAAGGTGCCAGCTGTGCATCCTAAGATTTCGGCAATATCTGATTGATATTTCCTTCCTCCCCTGCTTCAGCAAATGGTTGATAGAGTTAATCACCAAAAATCATGTCATGTTCATGTTTCCTTTCTTGACATGGTTAATGAATTACGTTATGTTTCATGTTAGCCCATAGGCTAAATAATCCCAAGATACGAAGTTAATGTTGTCAAAAAAGATTGGTAGGTTTATGTGGTCAAAGGAATCCCCTGAATAAAATAGGAGTATTATTTTACCTAATTTCTGCAGAAGCACAACAAGATGCCCAAATTGAATGCCCATAAGTAGATGCGAATACAAAGCATCTGAGCTCATGTTGAACTATTGCTTCTCTTTTTTCAACTGCTATAGTTAGATTTGTTTAGTAAATAACTCTTGGGTGGGCCCTATGTTTCAAATTGAGCAAGTGCATGGACTACTTGAGCAAACTATATATACATACCAAATCTGCATGGTGCACCATAACAATATCTGCTCTACAAAGTGCCTCCAAGGGTTCTCTCAGAGACCCACGTGGAAACAAATGGTTGTTTCCCCATGGCAGCAAACCATTTAGCATTACAATTTCCACATCACGCAGTATGCTCCAATGCTGCCTATCAAAAAAAGAACAAAAAAACAAAGTCAGTAAGCTGAAAGTGAGAATCAAGTTCCAGCCAGTTGTCCAGTTTAATAAGATAATAACAGTTAAATCTTTAATATCAATAATTATAACAAGTAGTCAAATTGTATATATATTCATTTTAATGTATTTTAATATCTGTCCCTATGAATTCTAATTGACTAATTTTAAAAAAAAAGTGCATATATACCCTTAAAGTTAATGTATACTTCTCTCATGATTGAATAACTTCCTATATGGCCTCAAATGCTTCCATATTCTTTAACAATTTTTTTTAACTGCATCCATTTTTGAGTTTTCTGAAAGAAGATGGGCACAAGAACAGACCACAGGTGAATTTTAAGCATATGGTAAAAAACAATATATGGCTAATACAAGGGTACTTCAGTTATTGAATACTTTAATATCTTAAAAACTCAAACTATCTATTGGTTCTCAACGAGATTAACTTGAATTATGATCGATGACAATGCTAATTGCATTTATTGAATATTTGAATATCTGAAAGGATGCCCATGCAACATCAAAACTTATGGTGGCAAATATCCTAATTCCAAACTAAAAAGGGTAGATATGTGAAACCTCTAAAATTAACAAAAGGCAAATGAATCCAGATAACAAAAGGCAGATGTTCTTTAGAATTCCACTGAGTGTTTCATATTCATCAATTTAGAAGTAGTGGTCATATCTTGGCAGATGTTTTTTAGAACTCCACTGGGTGTTGCATATTCATCAATTTGGAAGTAGTGGTCATATCTTAACTGTGATATTGTGGTGTAATGTTGCACAAGCTAAGACTGAAAAGGGACAACCTTTAAGGTAATCAAGATGCAGATGGATATATGGGCTGATGGGCTATGTGTAAGACTTGCAAGAGAACTCCCAGGGAATGACTTATATGTGAGAACTTGTCAATGCAAACGATACCTGCATTCCATCATCCAAGATAGCAATACCAACTTTTCCATTCCAAGATGCAGGACCTAAATTTTGGGGAGCTAAATTTTTCTTCGTATACGATGTGCTTTCAAATTCCATGTAACCATGTCTTCTAAATATAGAAGCAGCAGTGGCACTCCTGTTTGCACCTACGCCAATCCTTGCACCAGTCCCTGTAAGGTGTCTCTTGAGCATTTTAGCTTCATCACCCCCTCCATAACCCTGTAATGATTTTTTTTTTTAAAGTAAAAAAGAATTCTCTGTCAGTGAAGGTAAACCCCTTTGGACATGTGAGAATAAGATATCATAAGAAACCAATATTTTTGAGGTAAACTAATAACTTTATTCATCATATGAAACAAAGCTAAAGACAATTTTAGCAATTTAGTACAACTAATACATACAATTGCTCATATGATTAATCCTGGTATAAAAGACATATTCCAGCTCAATAGTGAATTTTCCTTGTTGAGTGTAATGAATATTTATTGAAGAGAAAAATGCTGAGTGCAAAGTGAGAGCAATAACTAAGGGCTATCTAATTATTTAATAATGAAAAGAAAAACCAGGATATATCTTAGTAATGAATGATGTGGGGACCAAAAATGGATTCAATTAACTCTATGGCCTTGGTGTTCAAGAATGGTATGATAACTACCAAAAAGTATAACATTAAAGATTAAAAATAACGTTTGGAAGGAAGCTTAGAAACCTTTCCATAAGTCATTCGATGCTACTCTGTCAACAAGTATAGGTGATCGTATGCAGGTTAAATTCTTCTGATGACAGAAAATTTCTAGTGGACTTCCTTAACCTTGGAGGGGCTATTATTATGAGTCAGAAAACAAGTGAGACGAAAAAAGGTCCTCAAAGCACCAATGCTAAATGGTATTTGTCAAATAATTTCACATCCTCAAGGCGACCAAAATTTAAAGCTTCACATCATTACCATAAGGCTGCACCACAGATGCATTTATTCTCGATGTCATGTTCTTGTTTGAGGAAAATGGTTTCTCTTTGAGGAAAAGACTCTGCTATCTTGAATGAACCAGCAAATCAAGATTCAGACAATAATATTACACTAAAAAACCAAAGAAAACGGTGCAAACCTCGACTGAACATCAGAACTTGTTGTGTTCTTGTTAAATTGAACATATTGCCAATCAAAAGAATTGGAACAACAAGAAACCACCAAATGAATGAGTCACAGTACTCATGAATAATAATATCAATAAATTAGACACATGTCGTTCAGTGTTCTTTATAACCAGTCCTTGACCATACTTATGAATAATGTGAAGTAGTTCACTATGGTGCAAACATGTGAGAGTGCGTTAAATGATCCTCGAGAATTTAGGTTTGAAAATAACCAATTTTGCATGCAAAGAAAAACAAAAAAATTCGTCAGGAGTGATAGTAGAACAACAAAGAGATCAATTTTTTATCGCGATTACCCTAGTAAGGATCAGAGGTGAGATTCCAGCCTCAGCAAAGATCCGAGCAGTGAATTCGACCATAGGCGTCTTCCCATTGCCACCCCAGGTCAGATTGCCAACGCTGACCACCGGCACCGGCAACCTGGAAAAGAGAAAATGAGAAGCTCGCGCAGGTGAGCAGCTCAAAATGATAGATAAAATAATAGAGAGCCGAAAAAAATAGAACCAAAGAGAACCATGAGGTCATGTTTTTACCTGTGCTGGGAGAGGAGGCCGAGAGAATAGAGACGGCGGCGGAGGGATAGGGACAGGAAATAGAGAGAAGAGGCAAAGGAGAGGAGAGGAAGGAGGGAGCGGTGAAGGAGAGGCAGCTCCCGGAGGCGGCCGTCGGGGGTGGCGGCGATTCGAATGACAGCCCTTTTCAAGCTCTCCATTTCCAGTTCGAGAAGCGAGGAAGAAGACGCTGGCCACTTAAAAGGAGAGGTAAGAAAAAAAAACTCACGTTTTAGATTAAGGTTTAGGAAAGTAAAAAAATTAGGGCTAATTGGCCGTGTCAAAATTAGGGGAAAAAAAAGAAGAGGAGGCAGGTGAGTGAAGAAAGAAAGGAAAAAAAATTATAAGAATTGAAAAAAAAAATTCTATGGAAAAATAAGAATAAAAAATATGAAATTTATATTTATCACATATAAATATGTTCTGCCATAAAAAGGAGAACAAAAAAAATACTTTTTTTGCCCAATTTATTAAAAAATTAATATTAAAAAAGTCTCTTGATGAAAAATTAATATTAATTCAACCTCTTTTTCCAATCAGATGTCAACCAGTTTAATGAGAAATGATAATTTAGACTGACAGCATAAATAATTCATAAACTATATAAATTTGGTCTCCAAGCTGGAACAGGAAGATGAGAAATTTAAAAAAAAAAAGCAATAGAAAAATAATTTTTATAATATTTATTTTGATATATTTGTGTAGTTTGTTGGATGTAGCAGGAGGTCAAGCGAACAAATGTGAAAGACCTTTTTGTAGCTAATAGTTTGTTTATGTATAATCTTTCTGTACAGGGAGTGAATGTGTATTGGATTTTTCTATTTCAGTTAATAGTTTGGTTAATTGGAACTCATTCTAGAGCTAATCTTGCATGTTTAAAAAATAGTTATTCAAAAAAATTAGCTATAAAAGACTAATTTGAAAGAAATATTATAGTTTAGGGACTTCTTATGGGTACAAACACATGATTAATTAATTAAAATTATTTTTTAAAATTTAATAAGTCTTAAATACAAGACCTCGTCTAACAATTAATTAAATTTATTAATAACTGTAGATTCTAAAATTTAAAACTCTTAAGTCTCATAAATTTAACTTTACATTCACCTTCCTCTTAGTATAAGCTAATATTTAATCAATAGTACCTCCATCAAAATTTCATCATAATAAAATTAAATTCCAGTTAGAATATGATTTTAATTAAATATTTAGACAAATATGCATGATAGTTTCATATTAAAAACCTAAAACTTATTCATAGCTAGCCAGCCTATCATAAACCTGCCTTAATATATTACATGGTTTCTCTTTAGAAGATGTTATTCCTCATCATGTACGTAGTTGGAATATATTCTAATATCCTAATAAATCCAGATTTCTCAATACCTAGTACCATCACAGACCTTCCATCTTATAAAATTAGATTTGCATTAAAAATGGTGGTGAAGATTGAAGATATCCTAATATTTGCATTAAGCTTGGAGAAATCTGATGCTCGTCACTACCTGCCAGGGCTACATTGGTCGTCACCCTTTCCCTTCCATGGCTGCAGCTTGGCCGTATGCATGCATGCCGTACTTCTTCATCTTGTTGCAGGAATCAAGTAGGAGATGGAACATCATCCATTAGCGTGGACCACGGAAATGTAGAGCTCTTAACTCCAGACTTGTTTCCTATCCGATCCTCTCATCGTCCTGCAGATGAATGCCAGAATGCCAACCCGGAAGGTCTGTCCTCCCCGGCAAACAAATGATGATCCGGACGCCATCCTTGTATCGAAAGTTTTCATGCTGATTCCTCGCTGGTGTTTTCTGTTGGTTTTCCTCTGATGTGCTGTGGGCATTTCCGGATGACTACAACGTTGAGCTGTCGAAAGAACACCTGAGACAAGCTTTTGATCGGTGATTCTGCAGCTCACAAATATCTTTATGGTGAAATAATGGCAAAGGTAAAAATGCCCTTGCTTGTCTTCTTCGGCAACATGCATCATATCTGTTATCCTCTGATAGGACTTGCAGCAAAATGTTATTACGGGTAACTTGTGAAAGCAGAGCAGGAGTACATTTATATCAATCATTATACATGAGTAATGAAGTTTAGTAGTTCTAAGTAAACTGATCTTTTTTCCAATAAATGTAGGAAGGAGTAAGTGATCATTTTTTTTGACATAATTGCCAAAAGAAGTCTTCAGCTTTCAGATTATGGTAGATTAATAATTACCTGGCATGGCACAGGTTCAAAGCTCCTCAATTTAACATGCCTTATGGGCAAAAAGGCCTTCACTGAGTCATCCATTTTTTATCCGGGAAAAATCTCATCCATATCCGAAATCCAAGTACCCTTTCCAATTAAAATATTCATGTAATTCCAAGCCAACTAACTCTTTTCGTATTTTTGTTTTTGTCTCCAACAACCCATCAAACCCTCAACTCTCGTATACTTGATCAAGTTGCAGCTACCAGTCTTTCCCTCCTGTTCCCACCCTCCATTCTCTCCCCCCCTGCCTTCACTATATAGACCTACTCACCATAACTCTTCTCACCCCCACAGGTGATCTCTCACTGCATTTACTGAAGCACATGGCAGATTTGGATGGATCATCATCAGAGGATATCTCCATGGACTCAAAAGGTACTATTATTCTATGCAGTGTGCATGTTTGTGTTAGTCTTACCCTCTCTCTCTCTCTCCCTGTCTTGGAGAATTGAGATGCCTAATTTTAGGGTTTGGCTTTTGAAGGGAGTAGTCAGGATTCCAAGATGGATTTTTCAGAGGATGAGGAGATGCTGATCATCAGGATGTATAATTTGGTTGGGGAGAGGTTGGTGATTACTTCTTACATATGAAGGCAGATCATTGCTTTGTTTGAATTCTCTTATAGTCAGCACTTATAAAATTGCAGGTGGAAGCTGATTGCTGGAAGAATCCCAGGGAGAACAGCTGAAGAGATTGAGAAGTACTGGACTGCAAGGTACTCATCAGCATCCAGTGAATGAATGTATATGAGATGTTTCTTTTGGTTTGTGATGAGCATGGTAAGAAGCATTTTTGTTGGTGTGGATGTGGAGAGAGATGTTAAGTGTGTGTGGACGATGGTGTGCTGTAAAGGGTGCTTGTTTGGGCATGGTAAAGAGGCAGATAAGGTTCAAAGTAATTAAGCTCTTCTGTACCACCACAATTAATCCTTTATGCTTGTTAACTATTGATAATTGATCGTATGCACATGTACGAGTAATTGATCTCAATGGGAGTGCAGACTGCAGACATATCCATTTATTTCTCCTTATTCCAAGTCAAACCAAGTGAATGGTACTTCTCCTCAAGTTTAATATTAGTCAAATTATATTTACTTCACTTCAAGCACTGAAGCAATACGATATATCCCTAATTAACCATAAAGGCATGTCGAACCCCTCTGCAAGCGGGAGAAGCCAAGCCCAGCCAATCTCCTGCTCTCCAGCACGTCACTCCACGCGGCCTTCATCTCGATCTCTCCGGCGCGGCAGCCCTCATCGGAACGGAAAATTTTCTTTCTTCTTGTTTCCTCCGTTATTTTTCCTTGAATACATAGCATCGTGATACATTCGTGCTTTACTTCATTTTGATTAGGTTCTTTTTTTACTTTTTTCACGAATGGATGGATGCAGGAAGATATGATGAGGAGGCCGTTCCTGCCCTCGATGAGCGCATCCTCAAGGAATCCTCCTTCGCACGTAAGCCCCGGTTCCTCTTGTGTTTGCTACCAGTGTGTCTGGTTTATTTAGGGCCTCAGAGGTGTTTCTCCCACATTACCCCTTTTTCTGGCTTGTTTCGGGATTTCTTGAGGATGGTTTTGTATTTGTCTATTCGATCCGAAATAATAAATTTGGGTTTGCTTAAGACTATGTTTCTTCGGGATTTGTGTTTAGAATTGCTTGAGGATGTCATGTTGTTTTCTAATTTACTTTCCTGCAGTAATATGTCATCTCATTCTTTACCTCCTCCTTCCTTGTTTAGTTCATCTAATTTTATTGAGGGTATTTCTGGTTTACCTAGTGTTTCATTGATTTTTCGTGGTTTCTTTTATTTATTCATCCTCCTAGATTAGGTTTTAATGTTTGTTTCTTGGTTTCCGATGTTTACTGTTCGTTGAGGATGTCGTCTTGTTTTCTAATTTACGTCGCAGGGTTTTTATGCTAATTCGATCCTAAAATTAGGGCTTTTGGTTTGTTTAGGGCACCGGGCAATCACGTTTCGAGGACATCAAGAAAAGGTGTGTGGATTTAAATGGGCTGGCACAAGGCAACAATTGGCGAGCGGCAGAAATTATTATCTTCTTCTATGAGGCACATCTATGGCATCTTCTTCAAACCCATCTCTACAACAGAATCAGTGGCTTGAAAGCTTTTTCTTGGTATCCGTTCCAACATAACTTGAAGTTGGTGCGGTGAGAGTGATGGTTGCATCAAGTTTTGGAACAGTGATACCGGTGATTGTCTGAATTTGGTGGACGCAGGATTTCAAATTTGTGCCTTGCTATGGACAATAACGAGCGTGAATTGCTCAGCTCTCATGGAATTCCAGATAACCAGCTTAGCTTGTTTAGGCACCCTTCAACAATGAAGATTGCTGACCTCAAAGGTCATACTTCAGTTTTATTCATGCCCTGTTTTGAATGGATTTTTTATTGCTTGATCTCTTGGAAAAGGAAGATATTTGTTCTTTGGAACGATGGTTAGTGATGGCTCTTAATAATTTGCAGAGTCCAGATGGGTGTACTGTTTGATCTGCATCAGTAGAAGAAACCTTAAGATTTGGAATGTGTTTGGAACGCCCCAGCTTCAAGCACCAAACACAGTGAGGAAGAGTATGAGCGGTAATGGGTGTACCATTGGTAGTTTTAATCACATCAAATGAGGAATGGAAAAAGGCTTGCAATACAATTTCATGCAACAAAGCAAACTCTGATGGAACAGGTAAATAAATGGTTTCAACTTTCATGATCAATCATCATCTGTTTTACCGTGGATTTCTCGAATTCTTTTAGTCTATCTCATTTTCAGCTGCAATATATTTTCTCGGGTCAGTTTCTACCAAATTCTTTACAATGTTTCTCAGAAAATCAACATTTTCTTACGCAAGCGAGAACTAGATCTTTTTACACGGTCACTTGCATTTCATGTAACTTCACTAGATTTTTACTATGAAATTCAGCTTTAATCACAGCAGGTAAGTAGTGAAAACAGTGACTTGCAAAACTGTTTAGTGCAACAAAACAAGTGCTGATGAAAATGGAAAGATTTCAACATTTGAATTTTTACTTAGAGCAATTCAGATTTCACCATTTGACTTCTTGAGCAAAGGTGGATTGGCTTCACTCTTTTTCAACTTGTTATTTGCTGATAATATACTAGTTATATGGAGAGGAAGTCGATCAAGGAACTCAGAGGCTCCAAGTTGATAAGGTTCTCTCACAAATCTGAAGATTAATTGGACAAATTTAAGTCTTTGTTGCTCAAATAAATTCTCGGTCTGATCCACACAATATCTTTGGGGATTAACAAGTATGCTTTCCTATTAGTTATCTTGGTTCATCTGATGCTTCTGAAATTCTCAAGGGTTCAAAGAGGCTCGGAATTGATATTGTTCTTTCACAAAGAAGATTCATTGTACTAAATCTGAGGCTTTTGTATGAGATATATTTGCTCGTATGATGCTCCTAGAATTCCCATTGACCAATAAAGGAAATCCTATTAGAGAGAGTTTCCATGATCTATTATGATCCCGGAGTGGGATAAACTTCCCTCCTCTAACTAAATGGCCCACCTTTATGAAGGAGTTTTCATATTCTTTCAAGCTACTTACTAATATAGAACACTGGTGGCTATTGATGCTCATATTCTATTCAACTGCCCTCTTCCTATGTGGACTTTACCGTTCCCTTTACTGATCTGGGTGTGTCAATGCTGGTTCCTGAACACCGGTGGAAGAAGAGTATCTGGATCTTCCTGAAGGCGCTGAACACAGAACTTTGGCTTGTAAGTGCTGCATTCTTTGTTTTCACAGGGATTGAAGTATGGGTTCTGGAGCACCGGATCAATGAAGAAGAGTCCGGAGGTTCACCAATTAATCAAATTGGTGCCACCTTGTTGCTACTTTGGTCTTTGCACACATTGAAGTGATCTCCTTTTAGTCTTTCACACCTTAGTTATGAAAGATGTTGAATTAGTTGGACAAATGTTTTCAGAGGAAAAGATGAAGAGCAACTTGGCAAGAATTATGGTGGTCATTTGGGTGGTTGTGATGTTGATTCTCCAATCAAGTTACATAGCGAACTTAACGTCGATGCTTATGGGCAGGACCTTCATCCAGCTTTTACTGACCTCAATAACCTGATAAACAATAGGGATTACATTGGCTACCTGACCGGTTCAGCAGTGCAGCAGAACTTGTTGCAGGTTGGTAGATCCAAACTTAGAACATATTATTATGTCGACCGATATGATAAGGCCTTACGAAAAGGGAGCTCCCCTGGTGGTGGGGTGTTGGCCATTGTCGATGAGACTCCGTACATTAAGATCTTCCTCTCTATGCATTCTAGCAAACACGCCATGGTGGGACCAATTCGTCAATCTGGTGATTTTTTCTTTGTGAGTTCTATCCTTCTTATTTCCACTACATGCTCTGATGGAACTTGTCTAACTCATTAGTCCTGCTGCTAGCTGATACATTCTGTCCAGATGTACAGGTTTTTCCAGTGAAAAATATATCAAAGGTGATATTGCAGGTTACAGATGAGATTGAGAAGTGACATAAAAAGATGACCGCTGGTCCTGAAACAAAAGCTGCCTCTTCACCGAGACTTGTGCCCAACAGCTTCAGGGGACTCTTCCTCATCACAGCAGCCATTTCCTCGTCTGCGCTTATTATCTATCTACCTCTCTTTCTTAACGAACACCGGCATGTTCTCAGTTCAAGTGACAGCGAGAGAGACCACTACGAGGAAGAGTCACTCAACTCATTCGATTACCAGCGGTGAACTGAGGGAAGTAAACCACACAGGACACCGAGGTAATGATGACTTGCAAGTGGCATCCAACATTTCTTCTCATATCTGGGAAGTAAACTGGAAAGTTAAGGTTTCCTTTTCCGAATTGCATTTCATTGAGTTGGGTAAAAGGGATGTGAAGCTAATTAAACCTTCTTTATCCTTTTCTTAGCAGACGATCTTTTATTAGTTAATGTCTCTTTATATTAAGATTTAAATGTATGCATAGATAATGCAAATAATAAGGTGGAATTAAGGTTGGTTAAAAGAGGGGATAATGAAAGAGAGAGAGAAAAAAAAAGAGGAAAATTAAGAGAGAAAATTGTACTGTGATTTCTTCTCTGGCTCTGCGCAAAATAAATAGATATACAGAGAGAAGTTTTGGCCTTAAAGGGTATCCTTGTCTAGGATAATATTAGAGAAGTAAAATAAGATAAGAGTGAGAAAAGAGATCATGATTAAAAACTAAAGTTGAGGAAGAAAAAAGAGATCATGGTTAATTGAACACATCATCTGCTTTATTTTGTCTTGTAAAATAATTCTATATTCAACTAGTTTTTTTCAATACTCGTGTGGTTATCATATTATAGATAGGCTTCTTACTAATATTATCATTCGTCACTAAGTAAGTTTAGTTAGTAGATAAGCAGCTCATATTTTATTGATTTTTGTATCTTCATACTAAAATAATGACCTTCAATTGTAAATTAGTTGGTGTTATATTTTTTGATATTTAGTATTAGATAAGGAATCCTTATTATTTATATATTGATCGATCCATGCTTATTAAATAGGTTCATGTTTTATTATGAGATCGACACTCTAAAATTATAGATCAAATAAAATACAGTGGATAAAAAGTGTGTAACTCAAGTATTTATAAGAGTTGACTAATTTAATAGCATTTATCTAGTATATATATTTTATATAAATCAATTCAAGATTCATGTTAATGCCGTAATCAGATATGACCCTAGAAAATGATTTATAGATTGATCGATCTGCCTCTTTTTTTTGAAAAAAAAGATTGTCTTTTAAAATTGATAATTACATTATTTATTTTGTTAATAGATTTATATGTCTAAACTGACCCAAGTAATATAATTAGGACCATAACAAATTTTATATATATATAAAAATTATATTAATAAGTTGATAAACTAATTAAAATAAATTGTAATATGAAACATAAATATTTGAACATAAAAATATAAAGTACATGTTAAATACTCGAGTGAGTGAATAAAATAATAAAATAACATAATATGAAAATTTTATTTGTAACGCTACTCAGGGTAATTTATAAAGCTTATTTTGATTTAATCTTAGAATTAATCAAATATATTTTAACTAGGGAACAGTTTTACATTAGTTCAAGGACAGAAAAGGTATTAAAAGTTATTAAAATATTAAAATTATATTTAGTCAGAGATAAAAGAAATAAATAGTGTATATAAAAATTAATTATATTGATTACTTACTAGAAATTACAGGGTGAGTCTCGCTAAAATACGAAATCTAAAGTATTTTTTTAGCAAATATGTCATGAAAAGTAAAATTGTAAAATCATTTCTAACCCAAGTGTAATATCTATCATTGCACTTATATTATATTCATTTCAACAAATCATGACTTATCGTTTCAATAAATCTACTACTATCATGCCGGAATTAGAGATGCTTAACATGACACACCTTGATACAGTAACATGCTACCATCCACAAAATAACTTATATTATTTTTTATATAAAGTATATATAGAATAATTGATAAACCCTTTTTTTATAAGAGACACGAACTTAAATACCGACACTAAATATTAATTAATAGGAATGGAACTCAACAGAGAAAATAATAACATACAATCTAATATAAAGTGCTCGTGCCGTCCATGCTTGAGAGTCATAGAATAAACACACATTTTTAAAAAAAAAAATCTTTAAAGGTGAGTGGACCTCCTGCGCCGCGCTCGCTGCCGATTAGGTCAAACATTCAAACATTTTAATCCATTATATATATATGGAGGGAGTAGGTCAACGGAGTATGCGTTACGGAAGAAGCCCCTCCCCCCCTGATTTCACCTGCTGGTGCAGCCGACGTCATCAGTGGCCTCAGTCAGAGAAGCCAACACGTGAGTCGGATCTTCCACGAACCATCCGTCCAACCCAAATCCAACCCTGCGTACCTTTTTTTAAATACCATGATTTATCCCTTCTTCAACCTTTTCAAACAATTAAAATCTTACCTCATGCATGATGAACTCCGCACCCTGTCTCCTCCCTCCCTCCCTCCTATAAATGGCGCGTGGACTTCCATTACCCTAAGCGAGAGATAGTGAAGAAGAAGAGTCGCGATACATTTGCATGGGGAATTGCACGGCGTCGCAGAAGCCCCCCTACCTCGACGACGATTTCTGGGGCGCAGCCGGCCTCGAGGGAACGATGAGTCCTGAGAGGAATAAGAGGAGGAGGCGGCGGAGGAGGGAAGACAGCGCCGCCTCCTCCTCCCCCCTTTCTTCCGCGGCCTCCGCCCCGGCCGGAGGCTCGGAGAGAGAGATCAAGGTCAAGATCAAGAGGGAGGGCGGCGGCGCTGCCTTCTCCGCTGCTTCCGTCGTCGCCACCGTGGCCGGCGGCTCGGCCAGCTCAGATATCAAGATCAAGATAAGGATGAAGAAACGGGAACTGGAGGAGCTGCTGCGGCGGGCGGCCGAGGGCGAGGGCAACGAAGGACCGGCGCGGCCGCTGCTGCAGCGGGTTCTCGCCGGGCGTCGGCGGGCGGTGCGCGTGGGGTGGGGTGGTGGGCGTGAGGGGCAGGAGAGGCATTGGAAGCCCATGCTGCAGACCATACCGGAGCTGCCCGACTGAATCGTGTTCTCGTAATTTCTCAGTAGCTGCAGACGAAATCGATCCTTCTCCGGTTAGCAAAAACACGGCGTGTAAATTACGAGGATAGTTTAATACGTACGATTATTGATCGGACGGATATATTGATCCGTGTGTCGTTCCTCTAATAAAATTACTATGTTTTGAAAAGATATAATATTTATTTAACAAATGAGATCGCCGTGCACTGACATAATTAAAACATAATCTAGAGCAACCACAGGTTTATTATAATTAGATATACGCATACGACGGATCGATCGAGAGGGAGTGGAGTGGCTGCGAGTAGAAATAATTTTGACAGGGTCTATATGTACGTATATATATATATGAATCGAATTATATATTGTATAACGCGTGCTAAAAGAAGAAAAGAAGGGTCATTTAAGTAACGCAATCGGAGGTCGTCAGAGGGAGGGGAGCGAGAGCGATGGATGAATCATCTCAAGAACTCTCTAATAATAAGATAAAAAAGAGTTGTAGCATGCACGTTAGCGTAAGACGGGTTATTATTTAACTGTGGGTTTATTTTATTCAAGTCGGTAGATTTGTATATATATTAAACTATTATTATTATTATTATTGGTTCAGCTATGTGAGTATTTTAGAGTTTCATATAAAATTTTATTGCATGTTATGCGATAGTTATTACGATGGTGGACGGTAGAAGATTAATATTTTGAAACTCATCACTCTCTGATCTTAATGTAATAAAATTTAACGTTTATAAAGTTTGCGTTCAAAAGGAATAATATAATTATTCTCTATTTATAAAATGATATCTAATAATAATAATAATTTAGGGTACAGGAAGATTTTTTTATAAAAAAATTGCCGACGCATGTAATTAATTAAATAATCCTCTCGTTTGTTTTTTTTTGGGTCGACATGGATGTTGAGAAAATATAAAATTGCAACGTCATGAAATAACAGCCGATGAATTAGAATAATTACTGGTTGGAAATCCAATCCGTATCGCCAACAGTTTCAACGCACGCCCTCCGTTTGTAGAAAGGTCATCGCATCACCTCTTTTTTAATTTTTCTCTTCCTTCTTCTCGCCGTCCATCCATCGCTGAACTTGAAATTAATGGGTGGGATCAGAGTTTGGGAGGAGGAGAATCTGAGTCTGCTTTGATTTCATGGATTCTTCAGCTGTAACTTTTTAATTAAAAGCGATGGATCCGCCAAACAAACTGATTATTAATTTAAATCCATGGCTGCTGCCTGCTGCCTGCTGCCTGCTGCTTTGTTGTGTCAGAATGCTATCTATCCATATGCAGTCTTCCTCTTCCATCCATCGGCCGTCGTTGGAATCGATGTTCTAAGTGTGGAAAACCAGCGCATCTTCTCTAACCTTTTCCACCTCTAACTGTACGATCGTAGTTTTTTCTATTCAAAACTATATCAGAAATCGCAGCAATATACTTGATAGTATCATATCTAATCTTCATGTTATTAAAATATCTGCATTACCTAGATGACTGACGACCGTACGACCAAACTCCAAATGAGAAGGCAAAAAATACCCACACAGTACGTGACGGATGAATCTTTTTGATTTTGGGCATGAGTTGAAGAATAGAAATCTGTTTATAGTTTTGAACCTTTTTTGTTTAGACTCATATAAGTCTGATAGGATCGGGCCTAGGTCTGGTTGAGCCGGTCTATTTTTTAGACCTATCCGTTTAACTTATATATCATGTTGAATTCTGAGTAAGACCAAGAGTTAGGTAGAGTTGGCTCATTTAGCTCGTGTGTTTGTCCCGTAAAAGTTGAAGACTGACCTAATTTTTATAAAAATAAGAAATAAAGGAGAGTTAGAGATCCATAACTATATGCCTTGATGCCTCAAAAATTATTGTTATTTTTTTTTCCTTTCAGATAAGTAGGTCGGCATGGTATTCACGTACCATAATTCAGGCACAAATCTAGCACTAGGAATGATTGGAGGAACGCGGATGCAGATCAATCATTACTCTTTGGGTGAAGTTATGATCGAACAATGATACTCTACAAGTGTATTAATAAATTTTTTCTTTACGTGAATCTTAAATGTTTTTTATTAATGTAATTTCTCCCTTTACGAGTGAAATATTGTAATGTTCTTAAAATTTTATTTTATTAAAAAAAGGTACGACATCTCTTGAAAAAAAAGTAATAGTAAATACTTTTTAAGCTACTTAAATAAAGAAATATATGAATATAGAATAGGTTAAAAATAATTGGTTAAGCCGGCGTCCCCTTGCCAACTCCGTAGAATTGATCTGTTTCCTACCTCCGGAGGTGGTTCTCTTCCATTATTCGTTTGCTTATCATCCTTAGGCTGGAGACCGGAGAGGACGATGGATGGATGCTCTTTGCAGAGAAAAAAAACAAAGGTGCTTTAAGATTCGACCCACCAATCGAACTGAAAAGAGCACGGTGAAACAGTAACGAAATAAAATGAGCAGCCGAAACATATCAAGAATTTTTCATCTGAAAAGGAAACCCTGCAGAAAATGTAGGACCTAAACCAGATAGGTAGATGGATGGATAGATTTTTCAACTATCCATCGTCCTTCTTCTTCTTCTTCTGTTGGAGATAGAACGTAAATCCATTCTCTCTCTCTCTCTCTCTTCGTTGTACTAAAAGTTTCGTTATGTTTGTCCACCTCAGCATGAGAACGATATCCCACTCACTCGATGCGTATAATTAGTGCTGTTGGATAGAAAGAGTTAATCCCTTCGACCCACCCGCTTATTTTTTTTAAATAATTGGGAAAATAAATATTAAAAAGTAAAAGTGCACTCCCTCAGTCGATATAGTATTTATTATCAATAACATATCTGCTTTTTTTTATAAAAAAAAATACAGATAGTATATTAATTTTGAAAATAAAATACAATCTATCTATTTAAAGAATAGAAATTTTATAATAAAATTAGATAGAAATCTATATGTTACTAAAATAGATAGATAAAAGTTGTATAATATCTTAATCAGGTTGAATGGTAATTGTGTGCGTGGAAGAGACAAAACACGGCACAGCTCAGAAATCAATCACATGTGCGTATTATTATGCGCAGCACTACGAGCCCAGCCAGAAAACGTTAACGATAAATATCATGCACCCCTCCCCTTCCGCTCAATTATTCTTCTCATGGCCGATGATGCCGCCGGACGGGGTCTCGAGAGTGTGCTCTCCGAGCCGGGCATCCCGTGGCCTCGCCGTCTCTGCTCCGCCGCCCTCGTCGAGGCGCAGCTTCTCCTCCGCCTCGTCGCCCCCGCCGCCGTCGTCAACGTGCTCAACAACCTCCTCTCCCTCTGCACGCTCGTCGTCGCCGGCCACCTCGGCAACCTCCAGTTCGCCGCCTCCTCCCTCGGCAACAACGGCGTCCAGATGTTCGCCTACGGCATCATGATGGGGATGGGGGGCGCCGTCCAGACGCTCTGCGGCCAGGCTTACGGCGCCCGCAAGTACGAGATGCTCGGGATCTACCTCCAGCGCTCGGTCGTCCTCCTCACGGCCGCCGGGATACCCCTCACCGCCGTCTACGCCTCTCGAGACCGCTGCTCCTCCTGCTCGGCCAGTCGCCGGAAATCGCGACGGCCGCTGTTGGCTATAAGCTTGTTTCATTTGGTTAAAGTTGCTCATGGTTTTGATGCAACTTGAATTTTGTGTAGTGAGTCAGTAAACGAAGAGACAACATGTTTTTATTTGATAAGTTGAAACGTCAAGTAGTTGACAGTTACAAATTGTCTACTGTACAATGTCTATATTATACTTGCTTTAATGAAAACAGAGGTGTTGTTCATCTTCTCATCTGCAGAATTCTCCCCTATGAAAATTGGTGTTGCAGTGATGTTTTGATCCTTTCATTTGGTATCAGAGCCACCAAAATTCCCTGCTCAAGTGATTTGCCGAGAAGAGGGTCTTCATGTCTGGAAAGAAAGTTCCAATGGAGACTCCGGCAAGTGGAAAGGTATCCACGCTGAGCACAGTAGGAATTGGAGGATTCAAGGCATCGTCAAGTGGAGGAGGCAGCCTTGGAATCTGTCCTATGTTGCAAAAAGGAGGGAACTTTGCCATGTGGGCAATAAGAGTTCGCTCCTTCTTGAAGGCACAAGGTGTTTGGGAGGCCATTGAACCTGTAGCAGGAGAAGATCAACCATTCGACGAACGTATGGATAACATTGCCGTGTCTTTTATTCATCAAGCCTTAAGCGATGAGTTATTGATTCTAGTTGCTGACAAGGGATCAGCAAAGGAGACATGGGATGCTCTTAAGAGTGTTCATGGAGGAAATGAAAAATTCCAGAAGGCAAGGATGAATCAACTAAGAGGTGAGTTCGAACAAATTCAAATGTCTGATACTGAAACTGTTGAACAGTTTATCAATCGTTTATCCTCTATTGTGACCACCATGAGGAACATTGGTCAAAGAGTAAAGGAGGAGCGTGTGGTTGAGAAAATTCTTCGATCAGTTCCATCAAAATTTGACCCAGTGGCTTGCAATTTAGAGCAATTTCAAGATACTTCTACCATGACAGTAGATTATGTTGTAAGTGCTCTCAAGACCTTTGAAGTAAGACTTCAAAAATCACGGCCAACATCTAATAATCAGGTTCTTCTCACTCGCGCTGAGTGGGAAACAAAGTCAAGGAGGAATTTTGTCAATTCTCGTGGCTTGAGTGGACGTGGTTTTAGTAATTCACGAGGAAGAACTCGTGGAAGAGGAGGAAGAGGATTTGCTGGGAGATCATCTGATGGATTTGTCACCAGCAGTAGCACACCAAATCAGGTGAAGTCTAGACGAGATAAATCTGCTGTAAGATGTTTCAATTGCAAATATCTTGGCCACTATGCATCAGAATGCATGAAGGAAGATGCCATATTCTTGGCAGAACAAAGTGATGACAAGAAGCAGCAAGCATCTTCTTCTCAACATGCTGTGTTGATGACTGTTGAGGAAGAAGTGGTTGAATTAGAGTTACTCTTGCAAGGTACAAGTTCTGGTTTTAATAGTTCTGATGTATGGTACTTAGACACAGGGGCAACCAGTCACATGACTGGAAACAAAGAACTCTTTCACAATTTGGATGAGAAGGTGGCTGGCAGAGTCAGATTCGGGGATGGCACCATGGCTCAAATTGCTGGAAAAGGTTCTATTCATCTCTCGGCAGGAGAAGGTATCACTAGTGTTTTATCCAATGTTTTGTTTATTCCAAGTTTACAGACAAATGTTCTTAGTATTGGGCAGTTGGATGAACTAGGATACTCAATATTGATTAAGAATGGCACTATGATTGTTACTGATAAATATGGTAGAAATCTGATACATGTGCAAAGGGCCTACAATAGAATGTATTTGCTGAATGTGAATGTTTCTGCTCAGTGTTTTGTGACAACCACAGATGATACTAGTAAATTGTGGCACAATAGGTATGGTCACTTGAATTATCAAGCTTTGAAAATGATGTTTGATAGATCTCTTGTTAAGGGACTGCCTAAGATACTCTTGGCTAAGGAAGTGTGCCAATATTGTGTATCAACTAAACTTGTCAGATCAAAATTTCCTCATTCTTCAGATTATAGAGCAAGTACTTTGTTAGAATTACTTCATGGTGATCTTTGTGGTCCCATAGTTCCCTCTTCATTAGGAGGGAGCAATTATTTTTTGCTCATAATTGATGATTACTCAAGATACTCTTGGGTCTACATGCTGCAACATAAGAGTGAAACTTTTGATGTTTTCAGAAAATTCATGTCATTAGCTGAAAATGAATGTGGAAATAAGGTTAAAGCCTTTCGATCAGACAGAGGAGGAGAATTCAATTCTACTCCATTCAAACTCTTTTGTCAACATAATGGTATCAAGAGATACCTTACAGCTCCATACACTCCACAACAGAATGGAGTTGTGGAGAGGAAAAACCGGACAGTGATGTCCATGACAAGGTCTTTGTTGAAGACCATGAAGGTGCCTCTTGTTTTCTGGGGAGAAGCTGTGAATACAGCTGTCTATCTGTTGAATAGGTCTTTATCTAAAAGCTTGAGCAATGTGACTCCTTATGAACTATGGACTGGCAGGAAACCTCAGGTATCACATTTGAAAGTATTTGGGTGTCAAGCTCATGTAAAGATACTTGGAACTCACTTGAATAAACTTGCTGATAGGAGCAAGAATGTTGTTTTCATGGGTTATGAGGATGGGTCTAAGGCATATAGATTCTTTGATCAAGAGTCAAAATCCATAATTATCAGTAGGGACTGTATTTTTGAAGAAAATGTGATTCCAATTTGGCACGCTGAGGAGTTTCAGCAGAGTGGTGATACTAGTTCAGATTCTGTTCTGTTTCAGCAACCTTCACAGTATGTATCTGATACTTCAGTTTTTAGTGATAATATTAATTCATCTGATGTGAATAGCAAACCATCTGTCAGTTTTGGGTCAGAACAGCAAATGAACAATATTGATACTCCTCAAGATCAACAGCATGCACACCAGTTTTCTGATACTAGTGTTGATACGCAAAATGATACTAATGCTGATACTAATGTGCAGCCTACTCGTGTTGGTTTCAGAACAGAACCCATACCTTTTTCACTTGATTCTCCACCTCAATTTACCTACGGAGGTAGCAACATTGATGAATCTGCTGAATTTCCAAGAAAAACAAGAGCCTTGAGCAGTATATATAGAGCAACAGAAGAGGTAAATCTTCCATCTGATCAAGTGAGCATGTTTACTGATCAAGTTTTATTTTCTCAGGCTCTAGATTATGAACCCTCCACTTATAAGGAGGCAGCAGAAATGGAAGAGTGGAGAAAAGCAATGAAGGAAGAGTATCAACAGATTGTGAAAAATCAAACTTGGGTGTTGGTTGATCCTCCTTTAAATTGTAAATCAATCGGTTTGAAATGGGTGTTCAAGGTTAAAAGGAATACTAAAGGAGATGTGGTGAAATACAAAGCTAGGCTTGTTGCTAAAGGCTATGTGCAACAAGAAGGAATTGACTATGATGAAGTCTTTGCACCTGTAGCAAGGATAGAATCAATTCGGTTGGTCATTGCTCTAGCTGTTCATAGAGGATGGAACATTCATCAAATGGATGTCAAGTCAGCCTTTTTAAATGGTACATTGGAAGAAGACGTCTATGTACAGCAGCCGGAAGGATTCATCACCAAAGGCGCAGAAGGGAAAGTACTCAAACTCAACAAGGCACTATATGGTCTGAAACAAGCTCCACGAGCTTGGAACTTGAAACTAGATCAATCTTTGTTGTCTTTTGGATTTAGCAGAAGTCCACAAGAGCCAGCAATGTATGTGCAGCATGTTTCAAGTGAATTATTGATAGTTGCTGTCTATGTTGATGATCTACTCATCACTGGTACTAGCATACATCAGATTCAAACATTTAAAAGACAGATGAAGGATGAGTTTGAAATGACTGATCTAGGATTGCTTCATTTCTATCTAGGTATGGAGATCAATCAGACAAAGGGTAAAACAACTCTGAACCAGTCACGATATGCTGAAAGGATACTGCAAGAGTTTGGTATGATATACTCAAATCCTGTTAACACTCCAATGGAGGAGAGACTACATCTTCAAAAGAATTGTAATGATTCAAGTGTTGATAGTACTAAATTCAGAAGGTTGGTGAGTAGTCTAAGATATTTAACCCACACTAGGCCTGATCTAGCATTTGCGGTGGGTGTTCTTAGCAGATATATGGAGTCACCAGGCCTAGATCACCTACATGCGGCTAAAAAGGTACTTCGGTATCTAAAAGGTACACTTGATTATGGATTAGTCTATCATAAAGGGGACTCAAATCAGTGCACCTTGGTCGGCTTTTGTGATAGTGATCATGCCGGCTGTAGTGAGGATAGAAAGAGTACTAGTGGAATTGTATTCTTCCTTGGAAACAAACCGATCAGTTGGACTTCCACCAAGCAAAAGGTAGTGGCACTTAGTTCTTGTGAAGCTGAATATATAGCTCTGACTGGAGCAGCATGTCAAGGTATATGGTTAGCTAGATTGCTTGCTAGTCTACTTGGAGATTCAATTCAAAAGGTTCCTTTATTTGTTGACAATATGTCAGCTATTGCTTTAAGCAAAAATCCTGTCTACCATAGCCGATCCAAGCATATTGATACTAAGTATCATTTTATTAGAGAATGTGCTGATAATGGACAAGTTGAAGTGGTTCATATTAGCTCAAATGAACAAAGAGCTGATATCTTCACCAAAGCTTTAGGGAAGCAGAAGTTTATTGAATTCAGAACTCTGTTGGGCCTTCAACAACTTAAAGACAAACAACTACAAGCTTAGGAGGGAGATTGTTGGCTATAAGCTTGTTTCATTTGGTTAAAGTTGCTCATGGTTTTGATGCAACTTGAATTTTGTGTAGTGAGTCAGTAAACGAAGAGACAACATGTTTTTATTTGATAAGTTGAAACGTCAAGTAGTTGACAGTTACAAATTGTCTACTGTACAATGTCTATATTATACTTGCTTTAATGAAAACAGAGGTGTTGTTCATCTTCTCATCTGCAGAATTCTCCCCTATGAAAATTGGTGTTGCAGTGATGTTTTGATCCTTTCAGCCGCGTCGGTCTTCGTCTGCGGCCTCATCCCGCAGATCTTCGCCTACGCGGTCGCCTTCCCGCTGCAGAGGTTCCTGCAGGCTCAGAGCATCCTGGCGCCGAGCGCCTGGATCTCCGCCGGCGCTGCAGCGGCGCACCTGGTGCTGAGCTGGGCGGTGGTGTACGGGGCCGGGCTGGGGTTGCTGGGGGCGTCGCTGGTGCTGAGCGCGGGCTGGTGGGTCATTGTGGCGGGGCAGTTCGCCTACGTCGCGATGAGCCAGCGGTGCCGGCGGACGTGGGGCGGGTTCAGCTGGGAGGCGTTCGCGGGGTTGCCGGAGTTCCTGAAGCTGACGACGGTGACGGCGGAGATGCTGACCTTGGAGAACTGGTACTTCGAGGTCACGGTGCTCATCGCCGGTCTGCTGAAGAATCCTGAGCTGGCTCTCAGTGCCCTGACGGTGTGGTAAGTAATTAAGACGAGTTCGAGCGAATTCATGATCAAGGTCCACAAAATTAATTCCTCGCCGGAGAATCAATGCATTGATGATCGATAAGATTGTCCCAATCTGCAGCATAACGATCGCCGGGTGGGCGCGCATGATCACGAGTGGCTTCAATGTAGCTGCCAGGTTTTTGGCTGCCTCTTTCTCCTCACGCACTTCATATCGCATTTTAACCTAGCACGACTATTTACTAAAGATAAATCCCATTAAATCTTTCGATATTTTAAACCTAGTGGAAATAGTTCTACAACCACACTCATTATCGAGAATAAATTTTTTTTTGTTCCCGTTCATTTCTTGGATCGATAGTGTGCGAGTTGGCAACGAGCTCGGCGCCGGCCATCCGAAGTCGGCGTTCTTCTCGGTTCTTCTGGTCATGTTCGCGTGCATACTGATATCCTCCGCAGTAGCCCTGGGGGTTTTCAGCCTTCGCCACCGCATCAGCTACGCCTTCACCGAAGGTGAGGCAGTGGCCAGCGCCGTCGCTGACCTCGCCCCGCTACTCGCCGCCACCCTCGTCCTCGGTGGCATCCAGCATGTCCTGTCCGGTGACCGCCGCCCTCCTCCTCCTCCTCCCTGGTTGCTTTCACTGCTGCTTATTTATAATCGATCGATTAATTAATTAAAGGTGTGGCTATCGGCTGTGGATGGCAAGCACTCGTCGCCTGTGTGAACGTGGCATGCTATTATTTCGTGGGAATCCCACTCGGTGTTCTCCTTGGCTTCAAGTTTGATCTGGGTGTAAAGGTATACGTACATAACTTGTAGCAGAAGAACTTAACTTTTAGGAGAAATATAATATTTAATTCAGGTAGAATGTAACTATTAGGCATTTATATACCTTTAGAAAAAAAGTATGGTTTGTTGGCAAAATTATGATCTAATTATTTGCAGGGGATATGGGGAGGTATGCTGTGTGGAACACTTGTGCAGATCATCATACTGATTCTGATTACAGTCCGCACAGACTGGAACAGAGAGGTACAGACATTTTATTCTCCCCTCTTTCCTGATTTTATCTTTGATTTTGAGTCGAGTTGGAAGGATATTATCGCCGAATTAATTTTATCAATCGATGGATGCTTCCTGACAAAATTAATCCAGGTGGAGCAAGCGATGAAAAGACTGAACTCATGGGAGGACAAGAAGAAGCCTCTGCTTCACCATCGATGAACACCCTCCTTTTGCTCCATGCATATATTATTATTATATCTTCAGGATCATTCTGGCATGCAGTCTGTGTTCAGAAGGAAGCAATTGATGTCATGGTGTTCCCTTGAACGACATATCACGGAGGAGTTTGTCGATACGTTGGGGGTATAACATGCCTTGGCCTTTCACTTTGAATAATTAAGTCTTTGTCGTGAGGATAAAGTTGGACGACTACTTAGCAGGTTGGTATGGGCAAACTTTGTATTATATGATGTTCCTCCGTACTGTGCTGGTATTTAGGTTATTAAATAAACAGATTTGCAAAAGGAGAATATTTGATAGTAGGTTGTAGAAGCCTACAAGAGATGGGAAATGAGAATATATGAGTAAGAAGTAGTTGAGTCGACATATTTTTGCAAAAAGAAAAAAATACTAGTATAAGCTAAGCACAATGAGAGTGGATGTATGTTCCGTTATGTCTCCGTTATGAGCTTTGGCTGTGAGCATAGAAAGAAAACAAAAAAAAAAAAGATATTATCAGGTCGGAATAAAGATCTGATAATGAAAAAATAAATAATTTTCAGATTGAGATCTTTGACCCGGATCCAATAAGCTTAAAAAAAACTCCACTTGCTAAAAACACACCACCAACCTTACCTCCCTGCCCATATACTGAACCATATAATTCATTCGTACCCGTGGCATTGGCAGTGTTGAGCCGGAGCAATAAAATTATCTCTACTTATTGAACCCTTGAGTGTTTCCACTCTACGTGCCCACCTCTTTCCTCTCCTCTCTCCCTGTAAATGGAGATTTTGCTTTTATTCTTGTTAGATTCCTAATAATTACCAATAAAATTAGACATCATACCCGACAAGAACCCATGTTCCAAATTTGTATGATGTCACTATTGCTGAACTTGGCTCCTATCAGTTCTGATTTCAAGCAAATGATATTCACCTTAGACGAACTCTTCTTCTCCAAAATCTTCTCATATAATATTATCCTATTTTTGATCCTCCTTTAAGAGTCCACTGCTGTAGTACCCTAAATCTTTCCTTGGGCATGAGACAGACAATCGTGAACTTCACACATACCTTCGCTTTTTCACCATAACCGTATGAGAACTCGCTAAGCATGACTAATGTATATCCATTCGATATCTAGATATAAAAATATATTTATTATATCATCATAATAACATGACTTTTCAAAGTAATGCATATTTAAAATCTAGTATTTATATATAGTGAAACATTCATATATAAATTTTACAATAAAAAATAAAACTCTTCGGAGATATACAAGATACTTATCTAGTAAATCTCTATTTACATAAAATTAAAATAGTAATACTCTACTTTTTAAAGTTGGGCACTTAGCTACTTATCTTACTATTTAGCAATTCCTCTTCTATTATGGTTCTAAAAAATAAAAATGAGTTCGTTAGAGGAGTAAATAACACTATACCTAATGAATTGGATAGAAAATAATACAAATTAAAAAATATTTAACAGAAGTGTGCATCATAAATGAAGTAACAGAATCTAGCAATCTGTGTACAATAGCTAAGAGGAACAATCAAAAAGTTATATGAAACTATATTTTAGTCTAGCATAATCAACTATAATCACTATGGATAATTGTTACCTCAAGAAGATGTATTAATCATCATAGGGTACCTAAATCAAAGGAGTAGTGCTAAAAATACAATAATATAACCTATTTTCTTCCTAAGTTGTGTATGAGACCTCACTACTGAATATCCATAACTAGTCCAATAAAATCCGTCGATAATAATAATGATATCATTATCATCCATAACCCATGCTCCTCTGTAAAGGCAACTGAAAGGAGTATTAATATATTGAAATATCACAATAACGATCATGATATAATATCATTCTAGTCATATACATCCAAAGATGAAGTAGATTAATAAAGTACACACAATGAGTACGAGTCTCCTAAGATATGCATTTTATTATTCCTCTAGCTGAAAAATAAAAGGATATATATGCTAGCTTGGAGTCAAATTTGAATCTGAGTATGCTTAATTATCAACATGAGTTATAAGATAATAATTATGATGAACTCATAGAATCAACCAAACGGATGATATATCATGACAATAGTTAATTTAATTTACTCTTTGACTAATTCATATCAATAAAGGATATAAATAAACTTGAAATAAAAAGTACAGAAGACTTCTAAAAGACTTTTCTCCATGTGGGTTTCTTAGTAGCCACTATTGTTGAGATTGAAGAAATCAAACTTTGAAGAGGATATCATTAAAATGTTAGAGTTTTTAGTGAAGAATTAATGCCACTTTGAGTTTTGGTAGATCAAGTGCATCTCATATCTCAAAGAATACTCGATATGATCTAATATAGGTGATACTTAATCACTGTTGCTTCTTTTCTTTATCTTTTAAAGTGTGGTATTATTAAATAGTGATATTACTATGTTAATTTAAGTATACCAAACTCCTCAAATTATACTAGAAGAAACAATAAGAAATAAAAAAAAGAATGAACTCTTAACCCATCAATCTCATTAGTAGTAAGAATAATTATACAGACTTCCATATAAGATAAAATACTAGCTCCATAAAAGCAACGGAAAAACCCCTAACCTCTCTCTCTAAACTATATATATATATAGATAATATAATCATTCCTTCCTCTTCCTTGTTTTATTAACTCCATGCACAGCTTCACCAAAGCACAATTTCTTATTTCTCTCTAACATCAAAACCTAATGTCAAACCCAAACATGCTGCAACCTCTCCACCTTAACATCAAAACCTAATGTCAAACCCAAACATGTTGCAACCTCTCCACCTTATCCTCGATCGATGACCTTTCCATGCCACTATTGATCTCGATAGTTAGATACTCTACAAGCTCTCAATATTTATACGTTACTATCATCACCTATAGGACCATAGAGGCTACTGTCCTTTTGCCACTTCCCCTAGCAATAATGTGAGATTTGTACTTTTGCATCAAGGGTAATTATGTAATACATGATTATTTTGAAGGTTTTATAGAAAAATAATATAGAGGACTTATTTGTAAAATTACATATGAATTTTGAAGTATTGAATTTGATATAAAAATTATACCATCATATTGGATTTTTGATAAGGAATCTAACGACACAGACGGATCGTAATTTGAATGTTGTTTGATTGATCAAATCATTAAACTAAGAATAGATCCAAATGGACGGATGTGATTAAACCACTTAATATAATGGATGACTCAGATTTAATCTCATCAAACCCATGTTGAACCAAAGTTAAGTTAAGCCTGGTTTGGGTGAACCGACTGACTTATTTAGATTTTTATTTATTTATTTAACTTACCTTTTCTTCCCATTGCACTCTCCTTCCTCCTTCTCTTCGCGCATGCGACGACGAACTCATCTCCACTGTAGCCGTCGACGATTGGACCACCTCGCGGTCAAATTTTTCGATGATATTTTGGCCACAGCCTCATGTGAGTGAGAAAAACACAATAGAAGCATCAATTTAAAGTTTTTGTGAAGATTTGTGGGAGAAAAAAGAAAGAAAGGGCGTCAGCGGTGGAAGCTCCATCGTTGGAGCTTTCTTCGGCGATTACTAGCTATTCCGACCATAGAACTTTGCTAACTTAGTACCCATGGCTTCTTCTTGATGAGAATTATTCATTGGTACCTGGATTGAGGGTTATTAGCTACCGGTTGCCACCGGCGAGCTAAAAATCCCAACTTAGGGATTTTGCCTAAGTGGGTTTAATCGGTAAAATTGACCACATATGAGCTCTAAAAATTAGGAAAAATATGATTTTTAGAATTCTCATGAAGAGAGATTTTGATTGATACATTTATTGGTGCTGATCGAAGAACTTCGCCAGCGAGGGTTCCGACGAACTTTCCGGCGGGTCTCCAGCAAACTTTTTGATGAACTTGAGATAAAAATTAGGGTGAATCTAGAGATCATTCTAAATGTGTTGGTGAAGACGGATTTGAAAAAATTATTGCTAGATTGAGAATTAACATTTATTGAAATATTTATAGAAAATTCGTTAAGCAAGCACGAGGATATGAACGATCATAATACGAGTAAGAATGCGATTACGACGATAGGATCGTGTGAGTATTTATTCTCTGGGCAGAATAGACAGAATAGTTCTCAAAATTTAGTCCAGGAGAACTATATCCCTTTGATTATCTATATTTGATATCTCTTGACTCTCCTACTAATTAATAACTCTTGATTATGATTATAAATGAGTTGTGAATAATTCTTGATATTCATGCTTGCTGATACAAGCTTTTCATTGCTATTCTTACTAAGTATGATACTATGCTTTTGTTGGCTCTAAATCTAATATATGCATCTATTTGATTATTTGCGATACCTTCTCACTTGTAAATGCATATGGTTAGGATGATCTGATATTGGATAGTACTATAGGTACTTTCATTACAATGATAGAAGATTTTATTATTGGCACTCCAATGGGCCACCTATAGAGAGGGGCATGGGACGATAGTGCCTGAGGTCAGGATGGCAGACTGGGTTACTCCTGATTGGTTTTACTCTGGACTAATTATAGATACCAGATAGCGAGGTCCAGTTGGTAACCTAGGGGGAAAGGGGGCTTTATTTTATATTCGTGTACTTCTACTTTGATCTGGGTACCTTATGATATTTGATTCCTCCAACTAAGGTGATAATTGTTGGCTACAACTATATTTGATTAAGCTAGCTCCGAATATAGTCTCGTGTGATTCTTAATTGCTCTTCTTGATTGGCTATTGTGCATGAATAGCCAGATCATCCCATTCTTAAAACTTTGTTATTTTATGTTCTCAATTTTACATTATTTTCTATCCAAGTTTTACATTATTTTCTATCCAACTCACTGGGTATGACATTACTCACCCCGTAGAATGATTCATTTTTATTTTTCAAGATCACAATAGGAGAGATACTAATAGGTATCGAGGCGTGTAGCTAGACACCATTGGATAGATATTTTGTATGTCCTTGGGCATGTGCCCCATGTTGATTTTAAATTATTTGTAAATAAGTGTTTCATTGTATTAAATATCTGATTTTGAAAATATATAATTCTAGAGTTATATTGATCTGTTATTCAGGTTCTCCTCTTTTATAAATAGATGAGATATACATCAGGTACTTAGTGGGTTCCCATATAGTTCTGAAGATAAAGTAGGGCTACATGTAGAATTTACTACGGTCTGTCCCGTGCCCTAGGAGAAGGTATTGGGGCTCACAAATAATCTTCTTCAATGATTATTATTTTCAACAATTTAAAACATTGAAGGACATCAACAGTCACTTGAAGGAACATAAGAAGATGCTCAAAATACCTTCCATATCAGTGGCAGTTGCTCACATACCCATACAAGCTATGACATTCCAGTGCGACTAGTGTCCGGCAGTATTTCAAAGAAATTTTGGCCGTCAACAATCACCAAAATGTATATAAGAAGGAGCATATTGAAGCTATGGTCCCTGCTTATACACCATCACTCCTACCCCATCTAACGTCGCTTACCCTCCCACTCAAGAGGGTTGTCATGCCCCAACCTTTTGTTGGGCACATAACAACTACCGTATGAGCAGTGCCTTGCTCATATAAGGTTAACAAGATTAAATAATTTATGAATAAATAAAAAGGGATATAGTTAAAGTTCTCTAAATATTGTTACAACTAACCTATAAGGTTACATACAAATCTTATACAATTTGTCTACATTATATGGTGTAAACATTATAACCTATTAAGCCACTTTATTAGTTTCTTCTTATCATTTGACCTCGCTACCAATCATTCCTCGTAGTCTCCTAAGTAGTATCTTGATACCTGCACGACAGGGGAAAATTTGCACACGCTAAGTCTTAGGACTTAGTGCCTACAGATAGAAACTTTTTCAAGTAAAATAATAGGCTAAAATAATACATGTCCAGACAAGAGGCAGTTCTATCAACATCATATTATAAAATAATAAAAGGAAAGCATGTAAGTAAACAAGCAAAATAAATTATAAGAGGTTAGATATGCATCTAGTTTTTCTAAGTTTCTAGTCTCAGCTACTATCTCCTAGGGCTACTTACCTATGCTTAAGTTAAGCCCTAGCTAAGGACTATTCTAAGCCCGTCAATGTCAAACTAAGTCTTTACCTAGGCCCATCACATTAACGTTGGCGAAGAAGGCAGCTGACCACGATTCCTTTTCCTTCTAGTCTTGCCAACAGTTTACTTAAACCGTGCTCCTAGACTATCGTACCGTATGTCTCTCATAGTCCCTACGATACCAGACACTATGTAGCGCTACATTTCTTCTCCATAGGTCACTTGCTAATATATACTCATGTCTTGACTTGTCGGATCCAACACGTATCCAACTCTGGTTGTCCGGACTATCCCACAAGCCTGCATGACTCAATTGAAGTATATCAGCATTAATAGATACCTTAGTCCTTAAGCATAGCAGCTGATGTGAGCTCTACAGCTCCTAGCTCTTTAGTTTTGAATACATGCCATGAGAATATCTCAGCCTTTGGTAAGAACCCCCTTGTTGGTACTCACCGAAAGCTAAAGGATGGGTTGGGTGATGCCTTCGCTACCCATCATTAGACTAACGCAAATGACACCCACCATTTGTGAGAGAAATACTATGTTATATAGATCTATATGATTCATAGAAGTCCATGTTCCTAGAAAGTTCAGATCTATTTCTCTAGGTGTTCCAAACTAATTTAGGTTATCGTACAAACAATATCACCTAACTAGTTTATCTATCACCTAGTAAGTTCATCATGTCCTCTATGTGTTCTATGTTTCTAGATATCTTGCACATTCATAAACTAAGAACACAAGCATGCAAGAAAACATATCATTCAACATAATATTGAGCAGCTAAATCAAATTTTAATAAGCAGTAATTAAATTCACATCATGGACAGTATGAAATTTATTGACAACGGGCTCTATTGTAGCAGCTGTAAACTAGTTGAAAATAACAATATACCTGAGCCTTTTAAATTAGCAGTTTAACAGATCATGGTTCTGTCATGTGTACTTATCATCGTTACAGAACGTTTTCCTATCAATTTGTAAGCATATTTAAATTTTTTAATACTCATGATATGAAGTACCTAACCCTACTTCTTTTTCTTATTTCCTATTTAAATATTTAAAGATAAGGAACAAAATAGGTGTTTCAATATTTATTATTTAATGCTACTCACATATACAACCAATGAAACATTGAATGCAAGACATGAAAAATTTATTTACCACATTAAGAAAGAAAGCATCTAAGAAAAGAAATGGAATAAAATATTTCTCAACCATTTTAATTCAACAATGCAATAATAATAACATAACTATTCTCACAATATGTAATTATTGTACTATATAACTAAGTTCTGCAAGCATGACTTTTTATCCAACATATAGCCCAACTTTTTAGTAAAATAACTATAGTTGTAACGATTATACCAACAAATATCTAAAGTTTTCAGATTTACTAGGAGTATATATTTACTATATATATATTTGCATGGAGTCGTCATCCTAAGTAACAATGAGAACTTATATATATATATAAATATATATTTATGTATATTTATTACACATCAAGTAATACTAAGGTTATTTCATAATTCTAAGTAGTGGATTATTATTAGATGTTAGGGAGATAATTACTTCATATCTTATCTGCATTGTTAGAGTTCAATTTTTATTAGCAGAGAATAATTATAGACTTTAAAAATATTTAATTAATTATTATTATTAGTATTTTTAATTGAATCCTCTAATTTACCCAACATGGTGCACTATTTCTAAGTAGTACTTTTAAAAAAATATTTTTTAATTAAATTATTAGTGCACAAGTAAATAAAAAGAAAAGATAAATATAGATATATATATATTTAAATGTATATAGAATAGAATATTTTTAATCACCTCAACATTCAAATTAAATCAAATATTTATATCCTCAAGTAATTTCATTCAGAAACAAATTAAAGATAAGAGAGAAAAATTCGTAAAAATTAATTCAATGCGATATCCAAAGTCCTGCACTAATGATTATCTTTATCTCACACCTCAAAACTTAAATTTTTGTATTACCTAGAAAATGAACACCAACCTTAATCGTTCAAATTTATTATTTTCAGCTGGGATTTCTAGCATCAATGCTGTCAACTTCCACTCTACTACTGTGTCGCTCGTTTTCTCAGATGTCTTCTCCTCCTAGTCGAACAGGTTCAACTGAAAGCTTGTCAATCTTGATATTTGGTGATAGAGGATTGTGGAGGTGGAGATTTAGGGAGTTAGGTTTAGATGATCACTTTGGATGATTAGGTGAACTAGGAAAACTAACATAGTTGCCCTCTTACGATTTCTATTAGCCCTTAATTTTTTAATTTATGAGAAATTTTTTTATTTTAATACTTATATATATACATATATCTATTATACCTATATATATTGTAAAGAATTGTTCTCATAAGTACATGTATATTCATATAAATGTCTCACATATATATCCATACTTTATAAATATTCACTTATATATATATATAATAATAATAATAATATTTCATTTCCACTCTACATCTATTTTACGCATAATTTATTTATATTCTAATGTATATATATAGAGATCTAGATCTTACTATTTTATTATTATTATTATCATTTGTTTATTTATATATAAACATATATGTTTAGATATTTACTTATCATTGTTTTAGAGAGCTCTATTGGCACTAACTACAATGACATCGCTCTCAATCTTCACTTATAAATAAAGAAGAGACGATGAATAATGATAAATATATAATTTCATATCCTCTCCTTTTTAAACTAAGCAAGAAAAGTCATTAAATATATAAAAAATACTACTTATTTTTATTACCTTTGATATTCCTCTTTATGGGCTCCCATGTTATTAACATGTTATTAAATTTTCACTATTCAAGAGTGCAATAAAATTTTAAATTAAAAGAGGATATTATAAAATAATTTATAATTTGTTAATATATATATAATATTACTTCTTCTAGTTAAAGCAATTGAATTCTACGCATGTAAAGAAAATATCATAATATTCAAATACAAGTTGATAAGTGACAGTAACAGTGCAGCCATTGCCAACAACCTACCGGTACAAAAGCTAGACTAGATGAGGAGTTCAAGGCAAAAAAAAATAGTAACAAGCTTCAAAAAAGATATTAGATGTCACGCTCCGACCCACCTGTCGGCCACGTGGCAACCGCCGTATGAGCCCAACGGACCCATACAAGGCATCAAGTGATACATACCATCCATATACATCATTTATGCAGCGGAATTTACAATTAAATTATCTAACTCAACATTTCCTAACACAGTCCCGATAAACCTACTACAATTCTATGAAAAAGACATCGAAAAATAAAAATAGACCCGTTGACGGACTCATCATCATCATATCTCTCGGGCAGTCATTTAATATACCTGCACACACGGGGAAAAGTGGTGTGCTCAGCCTTGCGGCCTAGTGCGAAATTACGGCTCTACCGAATAAAGAAATTAAAGGCTAGGAGGAGTATTCTTGGATGCATTGGGTTCATTAAAAGTCATTTTCAGGTAATACATGTGAAGCAAATCATAATTGTAAAATAACTGTGTAAGCATATACCACGTGTAGCACTAGATGTCACCTACGGTGTCTCTAGTAGCTATGTCATCGATGTCACCAGAATGTCATCTGTGGTGTACTATGTCTATCAGTCTCAAGACTCGGGTTGCCAGCCTATGCTTAGTGAATACCCAGGCCAGAGGGCATCACGAAGCCCATCGGTGCCTTTTGTCTCTGTCTATCCCTATGCCCGCTGCACTGATGTTGGCGGAGGTGACGGGTGACCCTTGATCACTCTCTTCTGTCTCGCTAGTCGCCTACGATGCCTCCCCTAGCAAAACTGCCGTGCCCTTACATCCTCCCCGGACTCCGTAGGGGCAACGACGACTCGTGTAGTACTACAACACCATCCGAAGATAGGGTCACCATCAATAAGACCATCGACCACGGCTAGTCGATATAATACAACCCTAGGATCCGGACTACCCATCCGACCGTCTGCAGAACGTTAAGGATGGTAGCCGTGTGGTCTACGGATCCACTGTCCAAGGCCATGCGGAGGGATGTCACCGTCCCAGTTCCCGAGCAGCAATGTCCCAAGAGGTGTGCAAACTAGCTGTCGCCGGAATGCTACAGCCTCAGCGACATGTGAGCTAGGTTCTTATTTTGGTTCGTCCCGGCTAGCCATCTCAGGACTATCACGGTGTCGCATAGACGGCACACGTGCGGGTATGACTTTCTGGGTAGGGACTTACTCCGCATTTCCGGTCTAATGTGACCTTAGAGTTTGTACAGTCCCTTTCCCTACCAGCTCCCAGTATCTAAGCTATGCATAACCTCGGGAGTGGTGCTCCCAGTATCTGAGCTATGCATAACCTCAGGAGTGGCGCCTAACGGGACGTCACCGTTTGACCACCGTCGGGACGCGGCGGTCAACCGGGGCATATGGGAAAAGCCTTTTTTTCTGTCTAAGTGGCGGTGACGTCGCCAAAGGTTCTAACATGTCGTTATTTACTATCTATGTCTGCATGGTAGGTATGCTAGCCTAGCATAGAAACATAATAAAATAATATTTAACATGCTTGATAAGATACTACGACATATTAAGACTAGCATAGAAAATCATAGTATATCATGCATGTCAGGTAAAATAAATTAAACTAACATGCAAACATATCAAATCTTATCAAGCATTATATTTTATTATATTTAAGACATCCAAGAATTGTTCCTAAGAAAACCCCAGCGGGAATTCCCTAGCTTGAATAAATTCTTAATTAATCATATTTTAAATTTTTATCTATTAACTTAAATGAATTTTTATTCAATTTCTACTTATTAAACTCACCCATAACTTGGCCCAAGTCACCCAGGGGCTGAAGTAGAACCCATAGAAATTTTTACTATTTTTATGATTTTTTATTTTTTTATTATTTTATTAATTATTTAATTTTTTTTATTTTCTGACCTGGTCAACGGTCAACGGTTGACCGGTCAACGCTGACTGGGTCAGCTGTGGGGCAGGGGCAGGGGCAGGGGCAGGGGCATTACCTCACTCGTGAGTGTCTCCTCCGGCTCTGACGAGGGCGCTCCAACTCCGATGAGAGGGCGGCGGGTCCTCCAACTCCAACGATAACAACGGAAGGGTTCTCTAGAGGCGATGGTAGTGGGACGAAGGGCGATAATATGCGGGGAGGGTGACATCATGGGGAGAGGGATCGACGAAGGGGAGTGCCTATTGCCTTCCCTTCCGTCGTGCGATTGGAGATCTCATCGATGATGTCTGATGATGTCTTCGATGGCGCGGCTGCACGGTTGGATGCCGGCAGCCATCCGTGCATGGAGAGGTGGGGTCGTCCAGGGTGAAAATAGGGAAGGCAGGGCAGCTGCTCTAGTGGGGTTTGGCGAGCTTCGTGGGCAGCGAAGCTCGAACGGAGTGAGGTCAATGGCAAGGGAAAACCGGCGAGGCACGAGAAGGGGACGTGAGCAATGATGGTCTCTGCTCGACGATGAGAGATCGCCGGTCACGGGTGTGCACTGTGGGTGCTTTGCTCGCGACCTTGCTTCTATCTGCAAGCAGGGCAAGGCAAAGGCAGAGGTGTCGAGGCTGCCTGTCGCAACCTCCTGCGACAAGGGGAATGGGAGAAGATGGTAATGATGTGCCGACGAGGTCATCGGTGCTCCTTCGTAGCTCGAAATTATGGATCGCGAGAGGGAGCGGACACCGGCGAGCTGCAAGCCATGTCTGCATTCGTGGGAAGAGGGCTGAGGCGCTATGGACTTTGTGAAGCCAAAGGGAAGGTTATCGTCGACCCTTCTCTGGTAGGTCGGCGAGCGAGAACAGTGGAGGAGGAAGGTATGGAAGCGAGGATCATCATCGACGGTGGCGAGGGTGAAGACGATGAGGGTGGAAGCGACGAGTGTAGGGCATGGGTGATAGCACGAGCTTAGCGAAGGTGAAGACATGTGTAACCTTGCGAGCTTCCCTCCATACCCATCCTACTTCCCCCCTTTTACCAAATCACCTATCCTCTGTTCTCGTTTAATTTTTATTTTTATTTTTATTTTTTTTTTCTTTTACATATAATGAGGGTTTATAAGTTCTATTCCCTTCAAAATTTTTGGTCCATCCAAAAATTAAAAGTCGGCAAGATGGAAAGGTGGGTTTAAAATCTTTTTACATTGCACTCAAATAGATGAGGATATTGGGCTCTGATATGGGCTTTAGTATCCCAAGTAACCTCCCCAACATGTGCATTCTTCTAGAGGGCTTTAACTAAGAGAATAGACTTCCCCAGAGTATCTTCTCCTAGCGATCAATAATCTCAAGCCTGCACTCTTTTACTTAAGTCCTCCCTTAACTGAATCGGTGGTGCCGTGAGAACATGGTATGGATCAGAAATGTATTTTCTGAGCATAGAGAAATGAAAGATATTATGAATATGCTCTAAATCGGTAGGTAGCTCTAGTTGATATGCTATCGACCCAACTCCATCAAGAATCTGGAAGGGCCAAAATATTTGGGATGCAGCTTCCCTTTCTTCTGAAACCGAAGAATATCCTTCCATGGAAAAACTTTCAGAAACACCATATCTCCAGCAGAAAATTCAAACTACCTGTGATGATTATTTATATAACTCTTCTGCCGATCCTACACTATCTTCAGTCTATCCCGAATGACTTTAACCTTGGTAACTGTCTCATCAATCAACTTTGTACCAGTCAAGTATCTCTCACTAACCTTACCCCAACACAATGGAGTCCAATACTGTCTGCCATATAAGACCTCATAGGGAGCCATGCAGATATTAGCTTGGTAGCTGTTATTATAAGCAAACTCTATTAAGGAAATATAAGAATTCCATCCATCAGTAAGCTCGGGCATGATTGCACTGAACATATCCTATGAAAGCATGAAATCACATCATTTGCTCGTAACTAAAGAAAAACCTCTACTCTGATCGTCCGGGCAACTGAAACTTAAACATACTGAATCAGCAAGTCAACACCACTCACAGGAAAGCACGAAACCCAAACCGCAGAAATAATAAAACCATTTATTTGTAGTAAATTTCTCCATATGAAAAAAACCCAGTAGCAACTTCATCAATTCCGACACCAGAAAATTCCGAACAGCAGTGCAAACCACAGTAATTCACAGCTAGGAGGAATAATAAAAACTAAGATGATTTATTTACTGCGATACCTTAGATTGCATTGCCTTTAAATCGTAGGCAATTAAAATTTCTACCATTCACTCATAAAACACCACTCTTTAGATCACAGACATCAAATTCATGGAAAGTAGTGTCAACGTTACCCAATTTCTTTAAATCAAAAAAATTCCTATTTATTCACATACTAACTAGTATTCCAACATAAACTCCACGATGGTAGTGTTTAACGATCAATTCGTTAATCAAAGAGACAATTTAACCATACAATTCAGTAACCGACAGAAATGGATTTATCAAAGCAATCCAGGTAAATTGAAACATCCATCCAAGAGACAGAGGGCAGAGGCATAAAGCATCGCATTTACATGAAATAAAACAGATCAAGGCATGCAGGCAATCACACATATTGTTTTCGATTCGGTGTTCTCCAATGTCCCAATTCCCTTTCTATATACACGCCAGATCAAGCAGAAGGGAGGAGGCCTACCTCCTGACGAGTTTCCTACTTGGTCGGAGTTTTTCTCGACGTCCCCCGGTCTTCACGTTCGCTCCTTTTCGCAGCCATTGCAGGGTCGCCGGCGGCGGTTCTCCTCTCCAATTGGTCCGACCTCGGGGAGGGATCGACTGGCTGGTGCGGGAATTTGCTCACCGGCAGCCAGGGAGATATGGAGGAGTGGGGATTTGGAACCTAGGTTTTAGGGATTTCGTTGGAATCCCCCTTTTTGAACATGGCTGCGGGGAAGAAGCCGCGCCTGAGAAGAGGAACGGGGTTTTCTTGAAATTTCCAAATTTCCCTTACTGCAGAAAATAATCACATGGTCCTCTACCGTCCTTTCAATTTAACGAGCTAAGCATTTACCATTTTATCCCTGCTCCTTCCTTCCCTTTTATTTTCCCAAGCATACTTATCTATTTATATCACCATACTTGTATATATATATTTATATACCTATATGTAATTATCATTTCTACACTTATTTCCCACATACGTATACAAGTGTTCATACATATATTATTGAAATATTTTTTTTAATGAAGAAATTTTCAGGTTTACCTGAACCTAACTGAAGCTAATCCAAGCTAATGCCCAAGCACATATGGAGCCGACGTTGCCCCTTTAAATGGCTAAGTATAATTGAACCTAACTGAACATTACGCTTTTGCTGCTTGTGCTTGCTGATTCAGTCGTGCCTTTAATTCCTCATCCTTCAACGCCTTTAGATCGATGTTGTTATTCATACTCAGCGGAAGAAAGAGCTAAGAATACTCCCCAAGTACTATCCAAATCAAACGCGCATATCGATGACACAAGTTATCAGTTATTATTTATCGTATCATAATTGCTATCTTAATTACGATACGACGATGCAGCATCCAAGGCTTTCTTCAATGTTGATCTCGTTGCTCATCTAAATCTACTGAAACTTTTTGAACTCCTTCAGCCCTGATAGACCCTCATATTTGGAGTTAGCCAATCCAATCCAAATTATTTCTAAAGTTGAACATTACACCCTGAACTTGCTTAACGCTGATTACTTAAGCCATACATATGTAGCAACCATAACTTCATGAATGCTCATTTATTTTTTGTTCACGGAAGAGATTTTTACAAATAGAAACAAATAAATAGAAGTTGCTATATTTGCTTCAACGAAAGTTAGCTATACAAACTTAACCCTTCTTCTTTTCTATATAATTTGAAGAAAAAAAAATGATGCGCCCTCCATGAGGAAAATTTCTGTCTGAATTGAAACATTCAACATGTAGAAACCAACGACAAGGACCAAACTTGCGGCAAAATAAATTTTGCCCTCTGAAACAGCAGATGCCAAATAGTTGAAGGCAAATATCCTTTTGAAATATATACAGAATCATTATTTAGCATCCTTTATTTCTATCTACAACTCCCAACTACAATTTTACCAGAGAAAATAATCTTCTATCTAATTGCAATATACAATACACGGATGGTAAAAAGAGAAGAGAAAGAAAAGACCAGCACAGATATGAGTGCCAACTCAGCAATTCGTACTCCTAACATAATTGGGTGGTAAGCTTGGACATCTCTCGTTCATGCGTGGGTATGGCTGAATGGTGTTGTAGTCTGGTAATTCCATCCGATACCTGCCCTTGATTTGGCAGAAAGGAAGCTTCACGTCGTCGTATTTGTTGCACCATTCTGGCAAGCGGCTTGTGTTGCTCTCGAAGAAGTTGAGAGCGTAAGCGTCTTTGATCTGTCAGCACCAGCCATAATTAGATCCAACTGCGGCAATGTAAAGCGTGGTTCGATGTATATGAATGGAACGAACTTACGGTGAACTCGGTCACTTGAATGGAGCTAGCAATTGGATCGAACAGCCCTGCTGCCTTGTACATTTCGAGAATGAAAACCACGCATGACACTGATTTGCCGTCACTGTAAACCCAATCATCTCGCTCGGGGATTGTCAGCAACTTAGCGAAAGATAAACCACTCTTTTCTGCTTCAATGATAATGTCAGGCAGATCAAGGCCCTGCAAATCCATTTTACTGAATTTGGTGAATAAGATTACAGTCAGAAGAAAAAGAGATAGCACTGTTCATTTAATTTTTCTAAAAAAGAAGTTTGTACGAACTAGTTAAATTCAAATAATATCAAAACAAATCCAACTCATTGAAGGCTTCAGCAAAGAGTCCAAGAGTCAAAAGACTTTTCGCGAACTCTAATTCAGCATTAAGAGCAAAGAGGATCTTGCTCTTTAACAAGAGAGAAGAAATAAGTCGGCAAGACTGAATTCTAAGGAAGGCTCATTTGCAGTTCCTAGCACTCTGGGATCGGTCATTCCTCTTATAAATGGACAAAGTTAATTATGCCATTATATAAATTATAAAATACAAAGGAAAGAGCCATGATGTAGGTCTTTTTTAAAGCCTAAGATTTTAATATTAAAATCAGCATAAGTTGAGGGCGGAAGCCCACCAATTAACTGATTCCAATCAAAACTTGTTAACAATAGATAATAATGGCAATTTATATAGAAAACTTGGTGTGCTTTCTGAAAGGAAAGTATGCAGCACCTCATTGGCACATTTTTAAAAAAATAGCCTAGATGGTTTTTTCTTCTTGAATCATAAAAATGGTAGTTTGTTATAATACTCTGTTCCACAAACACCAAAATTCTCATAAAGAGGACAAAGAAAAAAATGGCCAATGAAAGAAAATAAAATATTAGTTCATTATCTGTAAAGTAAGAATTTAGTTAGAACAGAAATAAACCTGGGTTCCAAGTCTCTTGTTCAGAGCTTCATTCCACAGATTAGTAGCATAGTCCGGCTGGATCCTACTCCACATAGACATCACAGAAGCAACCTATAACATTTATTTGAGCATTTGAGAACATTGGAGTTGTCAATACCTTACCCTTCAAAATAAGAAAATGACAGAACTAAACGTATATGACCCATGAATATAGGTTTGCAAGTAAAAAGAATTTGAAAGAGATGTATGCAACATAAATTCTAAGAGACAAATCTTACAATGAGTGAGATTTGAATTCGTAAGGACAGATAAGGGAAGTGGAATAAGGGATAATAAATAGATCCCATGCTATTGATATACAAAGCATGTCCTCTGAAACTGTAAATAAACACATTTACTGTATTTGTACACCACTAAATAGAAAAGCATATAACTACTACTGCAATGCAACTAAGCTGTTTCAATACTACATCTAGTAGTAACTTACAGTTGTACATTTTGAGAACATTTAGCCCTTCTCCTATGTGATATCTACTCCTATGATCCAATGTATGGTTCAAACCCAATCAAATCTTCAAGCTTAGCCATTAGCAAGAACGGTAAAATAATTGAGTACTTCTATATCAAGTTAAGCCTATGATAAATGTGATCATCTGATCCAAATTTAACATATTTAAATAATTGCATATACAAGTAAGCTCTCATCGCTATGTTTATAAAATAAATTGACTATTGTTGAATATCATATTTATAAAATTTATAGTGATAATATATTTAAGAACTTATATAATTATTATTATTTTTTGAAGACTATTTGAGCATCCTAGTAAAGTTATAACCAATAGAAACAAGTCCATAACAAAAGAGAAGAATATAGAGAGCATAAGGCTTCAAAAGATATGATTAGCAATATCATACCAGATTTGCATCTAATGGCGGTGGATAGTTTCCACTTATAGTGTCAATCCAACTGAAAATCATATTATGATAACCATATGGCTTATTCACCATGCTTTTTGCATACTCCCAAGCTGCGGTATTGTTGAACTTGGCCCGCATACCAGGATGAAGACGAAGCAGAGCAATATGAGGATTTGAATCATCTTTGGTAAGCTCAAACTCCCACCATTCCTCCCATGGTAGAATAACTATTACATCTTCTCCCTATGCCATTGCATTGTATGATTAATAGGCAGCACAAAAGAATTGTTATTCTATGATAGAATATGGTACAGAAACTACAGATGTTCAAACATGTGCTAGCTAGTCCCAGAAATGACCAATATATAAAAAACATATTGAAGGCACTCAGGGCCACAAAGGATAATGTGTACAAATGCAACCCAAAGTTTGTGTTAAGTAACAATATATCAAGAGCTAACCTCCTCATTGTCATGACCTGACTCTGCAACCCAAAGTTTGTCTTCTGAATCCCGTAGGAACACTGCAGAATGACCAGCATAGGACCCAGTGACCCACTTCTCTAATGTTTCAAAGCCACCCCAACGCCCACGAATTTTTGATATAGCCAAAAAGTCTCCAGAGTGAACATCATTGACATTAATAGTTGAAACCCATGGTTGTGGGCGTTCTTCAAATGTTGCTCCCATATGCTTCTTGAGGAAAGCAAGATTTGAATTTTCACCCCATCCAGTATTTGTAAATAACGGAAAAATATCCCACAAAGCTCGAAGAGTTCCTATCATCCCAGATTGCATGAGGAATATTGAAACTCCATTATGCTTTACCTATTTCAAAAACATTAGCAAAAAAACAAGTGGAATCATGAGATAGTTTCTTCTATGGCATATATACATGTGTCTCATATTGAAAGTGATGGAACCAACTTACAAATTGATATTCAGCTTCTCCTTCCCATTCTGGAAAGTCATACGTATGCTCACGAGACAAAAAGTAGTAGTCCCATGTCAAACGGTATGGAGTGGCAAAGACATAAAGGTCCAAGCATGTCCAACTGTGAGCATCGGTAGTCTGGATGAATTAAAAAAATATTAGAACATAACAATTCTCAATGTGCATGAAGCAGACCTTCACCAAACCCCACAAATGAAAAACATACAAGACACGTTTTGATGGATCCAAGAGGTTCATACACATTGGAGTGATGAGATTCCTTCAGGTTATAGCACGTTATTGCTACGTATTTTCATTAGTCCTAACTATTTTAATCATCAATTTAACATAAGCATATATCTGATTCTTACTTGGTCCTGAATTAAATATGTAAAAATAGTATCTTTTTCTTGTTATCAATTTTTTTTAAAAACAAGATGAGAATATTGTAGCATAGGTTCCTACGCACGGTATGGCCATTTGGAATTATTTCTGGCTTTTTTTGTGGCAAAACATTTTAGGTGCTGCTGTGTCATTTTTATAATACACTGAAATACGTAGCTAAGCATGCAAGAATCTAAAATAATAATTTTTTAAGTTATTAACTGCATCAGAGAACCAAAATGGTTAAACCTCAACCTCCAAATTGACATTCCAATGATAACTAGATGAAATACAGGTTTCTCCCTCTCAACTTTAAATATAATAATAATAATAAATATAACTCTGAAAAATATTAGACATTAAGACCTTTTTATGAGTTGAAATCTTCTCTACCAAAATAATTAAAGATCATATGAGTTCGTGTCCTGCTAGAAGTTTTTGGAAACATCTTCAACCTTGATTGTCTAATGCTGGACTAGGAGGCATTTGCGGATCCACAATCTATCATAGGTATGTCTGTTCAGTCTAGAAGCAAAACTATATGAAGTAAGAATGAACAGAATACCAAGAACTACTGCCTAAGTTGAAGTTAATCAGTTATGTGCAATATGAGAAATTATCCAAAGCTTTGTTCTGAAAACTTAAGCAGGATATGATAAGATGTATGTAGATATTTTGAGACTTTGCCAAATCCAAGAGCTAGTAATGTTTGGATTTTCCATCTTCAGAATGAACAAGCCACCAAGAAGAGAAAAATAAAGCACAATGAATGACAACTTATGATGTAAACCCAAAACATCGAAGAAAAATGACACACATGCCAGACAAGATGTTATATATAAAATTGTCAACATGAATCTCCCCAACCCCAATGAAACAGAGTAACAAATCATCATTGCAAAGAACAAACATAATATACAAGAACGATAACTACAGGTAAAAGGGAGGCAAAAAGAAGTGTATATATATATATCCACCTTTATCTAGATGGGGGGATTTCACCTGGTGATTAGCGTTCAGGACAAGGAAAAAAATCAATTTGCATGCAAAGGAAAGCATAAATGAACGATTATTTGCAAGAACCATGTCCGCTAGAACTTGACCATTAACTTTCACTATTGTGATGAGAAGATTTAAATCATCTTGCACAGTAATGACTTTGCAACCAACTTATGGTTACCCGGCAACCAGGAAGTCCACGCAATAAAGAATCCAATTCTCACAGAAGGCCTAAAGTTCCACACCAGTCTTTTGAAGGCAAAAATTCCACACCATTTCTTTTCAAGGTTAAAAGTTCCACCCCTTCTGTTCATACATGATGCCAGCGTCAAAAATCTCATATTTGAAAATGTATCTCCATCAGTTAAAGCTTAATGAATTCCCTTGCGGCGGGAATATGTTGGCCGACAGGTCTTTTTCCAAGGGCAATCATTTCTCTTTCTAACCACAAATTATCAGTACCCGCGCTTTAGTTCCCAATACCGGTGTCAAATATGCCAACATTTACTAGTTTTAGCCCTTCAAAATTCAATTTAGATTCACTCATCAAGTATACCCATTCCGCGGATGAAACCTACGTCACGAGTTACCTAGAAGAACCCCAAGTTGCAACTCTACTTATTCCGCTGAATCATAAAAAAAAGAAAAAAGTAAAGACTTCGCCACCGCAAACCTTGATATGAAGAGTGCCGCCTCCAAATCGAGACTGGCTGTTGTTGTGGAACACCAACCACGCGGTGTTCTGGTGAAAGCAGGCGCCTTTCCAGGTGAGGTTCCCCTCCAAGGAAGAGGCAGCACCGACGTAGGAAGGGAGGAGGTCGGAGGCGCTGCGAAGGGAGCGGAGGATGGGCCAGGAAGCCCTCCATGGGAGGAGCGGGAGCAGATCGACGGGGCGGAAGAGTGGCTTCCAGGAGGGCACCCGGTCATCAAAATCTGGAAGAAGGAAATGAGAGAAGAAGGGAACGGAGATGCTGAGGATGAGGAAGAGGAAGAGAAAGAGGAAGGGCAGAGAGAGGAAGAGCTTGAGCGCAGCCCTTGGCTTCATTGCTTGGGAGTTGGGAGAAGAAAGCAGAGAGAAGACAACGGAAGAAAGAGATAAAAAGGGAGGAGACCTCAGAAACGGAGAAATAAATGCGTGCATTAACTACAAGACTCCGACGTTTTCTTAGAGATCCACAAAAATACATATCATTTTAATATCAAATGTATAATTGTTTTTTAACATATTCTATTTTAATACGTCCACAAATTTTTTTTAAAAAAATATAAAACCATCCAAATCATCTAATCAATACGAGATAATTTAATAAATTTTCAGATGCACGATGATGACAAATAAAAATTTTAAATTTCAAACCTGCTCGAAAAAAAAAGTTATGCTAGATTAGATAATAATAATAATAATCAGCGTAAATAAATAAACAAAGGTTAAATATATTAATAAAAATAATATCCTAACGACAAACTGCTCATCTTTGCAAACAAAACAAACCTCGATACGAAGAGTTCCTCCGCCCCAAGGTTTACGGCTCTTGTTGTGGAACTCCATCCACGCCCTGTTCTTGTTGAAGCAGGCCCCTTTCCATTCGACCGGCTCCTCTGCGGAGGACGACGAGCTCGCCGCCCCGACGAATGTCGGAAGGATGTCGACGACATTGCCCAGCGACGACGACGACCACCACCGCAGGATCGGCCACGAGAGCTCTCTCGGGAGAAGAGGGAGGACGTCCTCGGCACGGAAGGGGAGCTTCCGAGGGCCACCACCACCATCCTTGTCCTTCGGAGCGAGAGAGTAGTAATCCAAGGGAACATAGACGAGGGGGAGGAGGAGGAGGAATAGAAAAAATAGGAAGGGGAGGAGGAGGAGCTCGAGAGTGCTGTTGGGCTTCTTCTTCATGACTGGGGAGGGAAGATGACGAAGTGCTTAATTAATCGTGTTTCTTGTTTAAGGAGGGAGTAATAATAAGAAGTGAGCGGATGCCTGGAATATTATTTGAGGAAGAGGATCTCTGGATTCATCAAGAAACCACATAATTTAGAGGGACCGGCCCAGTCAACTAATTTTGAGACACGTCACCACAGCTACGAAAATAAGCAATTTTTACGATGGTTAAAAAAAAAGCTGTCTTTTTTAACTGCTGCTAAAGCCGTTAGCGGGCGGACAACGATCACCCCCCAACATGCACAGCTATTTTTTTTTTTTTAACGTCCACGTCACCGTGTCGACCACGTGGAACACCCACGTCCGTCCACATCACACGTCTCACATATATCGATGTTGCCCGTGTCGTATACGTATCTGCACCCTGCAAAGATGACTGATTAAGGTGATTAAACTGGTAATTTACTATTATAATTGTAAATAATTGTTAAAAGAAAAAAACTGTTTAACTTGTTGAGAGATCTGAGTTAAAGAGTTCAGACTCAAAATGTGAAAATTTATTAAAGAAACATAGCAAACACACAGTGGTCGAGGTGTACGTATGTCCCTGAAACTTATTGTTTAGGGATCTTACACGCTTATCCCTGTTTAACCAGTCATAAATCTAGAGGTACATGTTTTGTTTTTACTATTTTGCATCGACTGTGTTCACTCCGCCTTCGGCCGGACATGGTTACCTCCCGTAGTCAACTTGCAGAGGTAGAAGAGAGACATCAGGGCACTGCAGAAAGGATAAGAGCAGCGTTACTTCTATAATAATTTTATTTTTTTATTTTTTAAAGAGAGCACTAGATGCATATTCTATCGATTGCCATAAGAATCAAAAGAAAAGGCGACTTCCTTGAATTGTTTCAGAAGAAATGAAAGCAATATAGATAGTGAAACCTTTTAGCAGGCATTAGCAGTCAGCATCAGCACATATCCACATCAAATTTTCACTAAGAAAACATCAACACATTTACGCGAATGATAGGTAGATTTTTTGAAGAAATAATTAAAAAGTAAATAAACTCCTAGGTATTTGATTTTAGAGACTTGGGCTCCCCCATGGCTCGCATACTATGAGATTTACCTAAATCTAGCTCAGCAGCAAACTCTCTCATTACAATATCAGATCCAAATCTTATTCTCATTCTTTGAGAGGCTTTGACTGAATCCTCAAAGAATCTGGACCTAAATCAAAAGATTGTTTAAATATCTGAATGGTAGTTAATGCAGGACTATTTCTCTGTGAAATCAAAAGATTTTTGATGACCATTTGATCTCCTGAGTTATCATATTCCAGAACCGAACAAACTCATCCAGCAAGGCAAAACTGAAGATGTTCAGTTATGCAGAGTTAAGTTACATGTGAAATTTCACAAATGTGCTGTGTGACGGACTTTATTCACAGAAATGATCTTCACATGCAGATCACTATAAGTACCATGATGGTTGGCTATCTTATTTAGAATCCAAGGAGATAAAAGACTTAAGACTGATTTGAAAAAGCACGTTAAAAGAACCATCAAGAAATCATCCGTGTGACTTATACCAAGTTTAAGTAGGAAAGTTGTGTTACGAGATAAGCGATCGTATGTGATAACTTACAGTAGAATGCTATTGAATCTACAATGTTACCAAAAAAAACCAATGTCAATCACATTAAAGAATCTCACAGAAGATCTAATATCCTTTCCTCAGTTCTTCCTTTTGTTGTATTCTGGCCTTCTACACCTAATAGTTCTGTTCTTTATGCTTTCGTCAGTCATTACAAAGCGATTAAATCTTTGTGGAAGTTTTAGGAGTATTATTCCCATAGATGTTTTAATAATTATTTCAAATCTCAAGAAGCTAGATGCTGCTAAGTAGGAGAACAAAGAATAATACAAGAGCAAATGATACATGCAGCGTGCATGGTGATGCGTACTGCAACTTAATATACAAAGAAAGAAAACTTCCATGGATGGTTGTACGAGGTGCTAGATTTCCAGTAAAAAAGAGAACATTGGCTGCATGTTCCTAGTGGATGACCTACTCAGTACAAGGAATCTCAAGCATACCTGAGAGCTGCAACTAATCCAGCTGGCATTATCTTCGACGTCTCATGAAATCTTTTTCCCATAACAAATGTCAAGGCAAGGGCACAAGCTGTCGAGAGATAATAAAGTGAAAAGAGGATATGCCGAAAACAACTCCACAGTGAAAAGTACTAATGTAGGAAAAGGTGAAAAAGAAAAACTTAAATAACATGAAAAAAATGTCAATAGATGCCAATTCGAGAAACTTATGCCAACAATAATTAATGCAAAAATAACAGCAGTTGGACACTTAAAAAAACAAGGAGGAGGATGAGTATTTGAAATCTGCTTTTTCCACAAATGATAGCCATCATCCTACATGCAAAAGAACAACACTAAAACGACCTATCAGTTTATGCAGCATTATAAGATAACACTAAAATTCAAATTAACAACTCATGCAAAACTAGCAAAATGGAGAAGTTGCACATACTAGGATACAATGCTGCTTCTCACATTACCTACAAGTATAAAACTGCAGTGAACCTTGAAGGTTTAAAGTTTGCCATAAAGTTTAGCTGTCATGCTGGTACAGGGGATAGTTGGGGAACTACATACAACTTTAACAGCTGACAACAAGACTACACAGGAAGAGGAACCCAAAGAAGGATCCCAACATCATGGAAAATTTTGGATTAGAAAGATAAAAAGGCCCTTAATAACTAACCTACCGTAGCAAAAATGAAAATAGAAGCTTTAGCGGTTGTTAAAATCAAGTTCACTCAATGGCCAATGAAAGTAAAAACGATAGAATCTCATGTGTGGAAATTAATGCCTAATAAAATGAAATTCTAGATAAATACGTAAACTATTCAGCAGAAAAACTAAGTCTCGCCTCATGTTTGATAAATAACTACCATTAGCTCAATTTTAGACACATAATAACTAACTATATGCTGCAAAATAAATCGATGTGCACATACATTTTTTGGTGAAGCAAACAAAAGAACTTCTAGTATTCAAATCTCTATTCATTGAGGACCAAGATTATCAACTACATATAATTGAGCAAGTTAGGGAATCATCAAAACAACTGAAAACAGCTAAAAAGCAAGTAAATATAGACTCGATATGTACTAACAAGACCTGGTTCTTCATGAAGGCTAATTCAAAATGATTCAGGGGTGTGCTCCCTCTCACCACTCTACAAAAGAGAGGAATTGAATTATCTTACAATCCTCTTCTTTTCAGTGGTTCTCCTATCTCTCACCATGCACTCCTAAGTCTTTCTTCACAGTTAACCATTACCTACGAACCTAAAAAAAATGAAAGTTTTCGCTGATGCATTTTCAACTCGAAGTTGATGCATCCTCCTCTCACAAAAAGCTAGGAGAATGCACCGGAACGAGCATCGTTGCGTCTGCCTGCCTATGAATGCACCATTGCTCCTGTATCTACTATTCTAACCCTACCAATTAAAACCAATAGTTTACCTTTACTCTAGATTCCTTGTCTGTGATTGTAATTTCTTGGTCAAATTGAGATGCTCTTAGCATCTAAACATTCTGCTACGAGTATTGATATATGATTTAAATGCTTCATAAGGGCAGATTAGAGGCAACTAATCGTGCATTTATCATTTTCTTTCCTATTCCGAAGACGATCAAAAAGGAAAGCTGAGAAACACCCATCGCCTTCAAAAGCTGCAGCAAGATCACTTTTTTCACCAAAGAAACAATTCACCGAATGAAGAAACAGGGTATGCAGGCATCAATTCTACAGCTTTAAAATAATTGGTATAAGGATCAGCTAATCAATCAACCCTTGGGGGTTGCCGTACCGGTCTCCAAGCCAAGGGCGAGGTAGGAGTTGCGCCCCTTCTCGAAAGCCTTGAGGCTGAGGAATCCAGCGAGGAGCAGGACGAGGCCGGAGCCGGCGCCGCCGGCGAGCGACGCCGTGCTCCCTCGCCGAGCATAGCCGACGATGCCGCCGACCAGTACGAGGAGCCCGTACGGGATCGTGAAGCAGAAGTCGTGCATCTTTTCAGAAAACGGGCTAATGAGCGATGGCAGAAGGCAAGAAAGAGAGAGATCCACGATCTGTACCTGTGTCGTTGAAGACTAGTTTCTCCTGGGCTCACCTTTTTGATCTTTCGAAGAAAAAGAAGAAGAGAGGAAGGAGAATGCAGGAGTTGGGCGCCTCTAACTTTTGTTTTGTTTTGTTTTGACCAGTGAATTAATCAGCAAGCACGGATGATATATATAAATATACACACCCCCACACTGTGTGCACTCCCTATAAATTATTATAGAAGAAAAGCACGGGGAACTCAGATTTTTTTTTATTTAAAAATAGTGGTTTAAACAAAATAAATAAATAAATATGGAGGTAAAATAGAATTAAATAAAAAAACTACAGTGAAAAAAAAATCCATTTTATTAATTTTTTGTTTTCTTTTCTAAAAGAACAGTATTCATTTCTAAGGAGGACTGGTTGGTTTTACCAAGTCGCATTCAAAGCAAGCATGCATGCATTCATGAACCAGTAGTTATGTTGATGTGTGGACTTTAATTTTTTCATCTACTGGAATCTGGAGGAGAGTAAGAAAAGAAGCACACCAGCATGAGCTTAATTTCCAATCTGAGTTCAATCACCTTGACGACGACCTTCTTCCGTAAGAGGGCTGCAGCTTTATTTTCCAATCTGCATCAGAGTCGATGGGGATCTCAATTACTACAAACTGCCCGGACCAAGACAAGTGCTTGCGGCAATCCATTGGAGCAGATGTCATAGTTAATTAAGCATCTAATAGTTTGAGAAGGAATAGGATTATAAGCAATAAAACCTTAAATTAACATACATTTTATTTTCTGATATGTCAGACTTCAACAAAGGAGTCTTAGTTTGAACAACATTGGTAGGTGCATTCTATTTTTCTTTTGTGAATACCTGATTATGAGTTATTGCTGAACACCTTATTCTGTGTAATAATTAAGAAATGATTTGTGGAAATAAATTCTTCTTCTTGATGTATTCTGAAAATCTTCAACTCATGGTCGCTTTATTTTTCAATGAATACTTTTAAATTTTAGGAACTTTTGATCTCTGTTTAAGAAAATGAATTTAAATTATTTTTTTATAATCATGAATAATGAGTAGAAAATATCTTTTATTGCCATTAATGTATGATGCATGCACTAATTAAGGAGGAGGAGCTTGGTCTCTCCTAGTTATTTTAGGAGAAGGAAGATGATGAATTTTGCCATAAATGCAACCTTTATTTCTTTAAATTTATGGAGGACCAAACATAATATCGCTTCAAATTTAACTACCTCTTAAATGCCCAAAATAAGAATCATCTCAACTTCTTTTGCTAAAAGTAGTATGTTGAAATTTATATTGATAGAAAAAATATATTATTATGATATGAGTCTGCATCATCGAGGAAATCAAACTTTCTAGTTTTTTATCAGAATATTTCACATTTATCTTGATAAAAAATCAATTTATATCCATTTTTCATCATCTATCCAATATTTAAAATATTTTAAAAAATAATATGAGAATAATAAACATTTTAGATATATTTCTTTTATATACTTTCCTTCCTATAGAAAACAACTGCAATATATTTACCTCTAAACTTATACATAAAGTGTATGTTTCTATTCTCTATAAAAGGGCTTTAATACCATGAAAACTAAGATCTAGGTATTTTGGAAGAAGGGAAAAGGTAATTTCTTTGATTGATATATATTTTTTAAAATTTCTCAAGCATCTTTGGCTTTCCTAATATCAAATATTATTTGATAAATTATTTTACTTATACTAATCCTTAATGTTGCAGCATTGTTCTTTATATTCTCTCTCTCTTATTCTTTGATCTTATTGTTAAAGGGATATCATTTTCACTCAAAAGTTCCAAAAATCAATCATAATACATCACTAAAAGCTAAAATTTAATTTACTGTATACAAAAAAGATAGAGGATGAACTTATACACACCGAGAATGCAAAAAGAATTTTTTGGAAGAATCAGAATTGGAGTTAAAAGTCCGAGATACAGACCGTGCGTGAGGTTTAATTAAGCACCATCATATTTCGCCTCCCCTGAGCTTCATGAAGGTCTCTCCGGCGGCCACATCCATTCCTCTCTCTGGACCACAGCAGTAACTGAACCTGCTAATTGGGCCAACTGCTATCTGCTTTGGAAGCACTAAAGCTGCTGCTTCAGTAAACTGCAGCCGATAGAAGGAAGGAGATCATATTGGGATTCACAAATTATTAGTCCTTTCTTTTTCAATGCAATTAATCTCCACAGCAGTCAAGTGCAGTTTGAGTAAGTAAATGACGGTCAGACAAATGAAGAGCAAGGATAATTAACCTTTTTCTTCTCCCTTCATTAAAAACTCACTTAATCATCGCTGTAGATTAGAAACAAGAACAGAGAACAATTGCTAGGGCTTGAAGAATGAGCTGAAAACTTGGCAGAATGATGTCTTAAAACAGATTCACACCACAGGAGGGCATTAATTAATGCATCCTCAATTCACATATTTGAGGGCAAATAATTCACGCAACCACATCCCTGCTTAGTTAAAAGTCCATGAGAGTAATTCAACCGATCTCAGGCAGCACGGGCCACGGAGTTGCGCCCCTCCGCCAGGTCCGCTGGGTCGAGCCGGAGCCGCCGCCGGCTCACCGACCTCGGGACGGTGACCGTCAGGACTCCGTCTTCGTATGCCGCCGTGATCCCGTCCACGTCGATCGACTCCGGCAACCGGAACTTCCTCATGAAACCCCTCCTCGGCGACTCCCCCCTCTCTGCCGCTGCGCCGTCGGCCGTCCACTCCGTCCTTATGACCATGTACCTGGAGCCCTCCACCTCCACCCTGATCTCTTCCTTTCTCACACCTAGACGATGCAGATTAAGCCTTTGAGCTTGAGAGAACAAAACAAGGAAGAAGAAGAAGGATTTGGAATTAACCTGGCAAGTCTGCGCTGAAGAGGTGGGCATCGGACGTCTCGACCCAGTGGACGGGGTTTTGGGATGAGCTGGAGCGGTAGAGCGATGAGAGGAGGAAGGGATGCGCAGGGAAGAAGGGCCACGGGGATTGGATTGGATAGTAGAGATCCATGGAGGAGAGATCAGGGGAATCGAACCTGGAGGAGAGAAGAGCTTGGGTTTCAATTATAGCCGAAGCTCTTGAGCTCTGGGAATCGGGAAGATGATGCAGCTAAATTCTTTTACTTGCTACTTTGATTAATATATATATAAAACGTTGTGGATAAGATGTTGGGAATGGGTAGGCAGAAGCAGCAGCAGTCTCGTCTTATCATCAATGAGATTGAATTAAAATATGATGATTACAGACAACCGTATATAATATATAAAGCTTAGCATACGTTTTCATCTTCCCAACCACACATCGAGGGGTTGTGAACAGTGGTGGCACGTTTCAGCAGTCAAGTCTAGCACAGGGCAACAGGTCAGAAGATTTGTACGTAGTGTTTAGATATCGAAAGGACTTGATACAACACTCCATCCTTTAACTCTGAATTCGTTTTACAAAACACTGAAATGATACAGCAAAAAGAAAAAAAGAAAAAAAATCTACCTTGCATCCCGAGTTTTTAACCATAATAACCTATATTTTTAAAGACAGGTGGATTTTAAAAAAAAAGAAAAAAAGAAAAAAAATCAACCTTGCATCCCGAGTTTTTAACCATAATAACCTATATTTTTAAAGACAGGTGGATTTAAAATAAATTTTTTAAAACTAACCGATCGCACCTTTACCTCACATTTTGACTTTATTTTTTTTAAATTTTTTGACATCGGCTTCTTCTTCAATACTCTCGCAACAACAATAACAATTGACACTCATAGGATCATGATTCTTAGCGACCATCCTGAGGATGAGCTTACAAGATTATCAAAAATTATGATCACCCTCATGATGAGCTCATGAGATAGGGAGTTCTCTCAACTGTCTTGATTGAGAGATCATGGGAGGTCATCATTCCTCAAGCTCTTACAGGCTATTCTCAATTTAGGATAATTTAAGAAGCTAAATATCTTAGAGGCTCAGAATTAAATATTTATTTAATTATAATTTATGCTTAGTGTCACGGGTGCATCTGCGAAGCGACGCTTCCGAGACGGTAACTTAACTTCCCAAACCTCTTCTATATTTTATATTATTTATATCTGTAAACGAGGAAGGAAACTTCATCCTCAAATATAATATTCTTATATTATAGAGAGATCACTGTACGGAGAGAATTCCGGAGTTAGGATTGTTAACTCCGATGTTTGGGGGTTTTTATCGGAGCTTTATAATAATAATAAAGTAATCCTTTTCCCTCATCTCCTTTATTGTTATTTTATTGTGCTTCTGAAGGCTTGTATCGCGTAGAACATCCGCGATACGCCGCGGATGGTATCAGAGCAAGTTCTGAACACCATCCGAAGAAGCAAAGTACAGTGCAACATCTCTACAATCTCCATGGTGACCAAACAAGAGTTTGAGAAGTTGGAGAAGAAGGTGGGCGCAGTGGAGGAATTGATAAAAGCTTCGCAAGCCACGGACAATGCAAATTTTTCCTCCTTACAAACCCGCATAAAAGAGATGCAGACGATGTTCTCTCGCATCTGCAATGATCTCGAGCGGACTCGGATTACTAACGAACAAGTATTCGAGATTACGAAACTAAGCTCCTTGGCGCCAAAGGAAGATGACGGAGCGCAGAAGCTCTCACTTGGAACGGAAGCAGGGTGTTCCAACTCCCGGCAACCAACGGATGCTCGCCAATCGGCAATACCAAACATCCGTATCCCGGACCCGTCTACATTCGCCGGAGTCCGAAGTGCCGAAGTTCTGGAGAACTTCATATGGGACATGGAACGTTTCTTTAAAGCCGCCAAGCTTGATGACGAAGATCAAGTAGATATGGCCGCTGCGTTTCTTGTAGGTGATGCCAAGAAATGGTGGAGAGTGCGATGCGACCCACATCTCCACGGAAAGGGAGCAGCGATCACGAGTTGGACAACCATGAAGAGGGAGCTTCGACGACAATTTCTTCCGGTGAACGCTGCATGGTTTGCTCGTGAGCGGCTGCAACGACTGCAACAAACCCGATCAATTCGGGAATATATCCAGGAGTTCAACACGGTCATCCTGGATCTCCGAGACATGTCAGAGGTTGATCAACTGTTCGCGTTCCTTAGAGGACTCCAACCTTGGGTCCGGAACGAGTTGATGCGCAAAGGTGTAAGAGATTTACAAGAGGCCATCGACACCGCCGAGAGTTTGCTGGACTGGCGGACGAACGATGCTATGCCTCACCCTGATACAGCACCCTCTCCTGCTCACGAACAACCGGTGAGGATGGGCGGGCAATGTCAATTCGGTGCGACTCTAGATAGAAGGGAGTATGCTTCGGCGGCAGATGCGAACAACTCGCGTCAGGGTGGTTCCTCGCACTTGAACAGAGGAAAAAATGGAGGATGCGATCGCTGTGGAGGTTCCCATCCGACGCACCAGTGTTGGAGGCAGGAAAAGCTGGCGACGGTTCAAACGAAGGAGGAGGGGTCGGCTTCGGAGGAGATGGATCCTCCCATCATCGTCCGCGCGACTCCTCTGCAGCAAATCAATGCTATTCGTGGGATCACCGAAATCATCCAGTGGGAGGCGGACGCGGACCAAGGTCCGAAGGCGGACGTCGGGGCGATTTCTACGATGTAGATCGTGCAGGAGTCCCGCAAAGGAGAAGGGCTCCTCGCTGCCAGATGGTGGAACGAGGTTTCGGCGTCCGTTCCGGGGGCCGCCAAGGCGACGGAAATCGGGAGTCTTGGTGGCAAATCCGAAGAGCGAATTCAGTAGATTTCGGCGACAGGGAAGGGCTCCTTCGAAGTCACAGAGGAGCGCTAATCGTGCTACCTGATGGAGTTGGTTGGGGTTACCCATGAGGGATGCCGACCAGCTGCCGCGAAGTTCGCCCAGGATGTGCACATGAGTTTCAGAAAGCCTCGGCGACGAACGAGGAAGTAAGTAGATCTTCATCGTAGCCCACTGGTCGTCTCTGTCGGTGAAGGAGTTCCTCCGAAGTTGTCTCCACGAACGAGGAAGGCGTCGCCGCCCCAATACGATGGGTTTTTCGTGGTCGCCTGGTGCATTAAATCTGGTGTGTACCGTTCCCCACCACGGCTACGCCTCCAATCCACCTTCCATGTGCGGGTTTTGTTCCATGAAGACGACGATCCTCTTCGGTTGCAGTAGGATCGACCGATGCCTTCGCAATCACGTATGGGCGACAGTTTTTTTTTCCCGACGAAGATGGCTCTCGACGAGCGTGGTCTAGCTGCAAATCGCTTCATCCAAAAGCAACCAAAGCGGCTGGCGAACGATCGGGAGAGTTCGGGGAAGGCTAGGCAGCTGTTGACGAAGCAAACCGACCCACATCGCCGCCCAAGGAAGCTTGCTGTGAGTGGTCGAGTTCTTCATAAACTCGCTCTGCAGATACGGAGGCGAGCTCCCCTTTCGCGTATACATTTTCTCGAAGCATTCCACGAAGACGAGGAGCGCTGTCCAGATGTCGCCAAGGTCGTCCAAGATCGCCAGGAGCTGTTGAATGTGCGGGGATGCTTGGAGAAGTTCCGACGACGAATAAGGACGCCCGCTGATTTCCATCGTCGCGGAAGCAAGGGTTCTGTTGGTGACGAAGTTGTTCTAACGTTATCTCCGCAGACATGGCGGAGAGCGCAGCGAATGCACGACCATAAAGGGCCGATACCCCGATAAGAGGGGTTGTTCGTGGTCTCCAGTTGGATTTGCTCTGTTGCATATCGACTCCCATCGCAGCTGCAGGTTCAAACTGATGTCCATGGGTGCCCATCGAGGACGCAATCTGGGAAGGTGAAATGGTTCCGTCGCATACCAGCTCCCACTTCCACCTTCGCCATCAATCCCTCAAGGTGCTTTGTGATGGTGACACCGCGACTCTCCCACAGCAAGAGTGGGCGATGCCATCTCCTTTCCGCTATCCTCCGAAGCACGTTGCGAATATCACGGAGTGCTGGGCGGTTCGAGCTGAAGGAGTTGTGGCGTCTTTGGTTCAAGAGAAAGGCGAGTTGTTGGACGAGCGAAGCATCTTTTCAATCATTCCGGAAACATGTTTACAATGGAGGTACGACGGAGTCAATGAGGGCATCGACGTCTTTCGGTGGGGGAGAATTGTCACGGGTGCATCCGCGAAGCGACGCTTCCGAGACGGAGGTTGCATCCCGTAACTTAACTTCCCAAACCTCTTCTATATTTTATACTATTTATATCTATAAACAGATGAAGGAAACTTCGTCATCGAATATATATATTATATTCCTGAAAGATTGTTGGGAGGAGAGAAAGACAGAGTTGATATAATAACTCCGCAACTTGAGGGTTTTTACCGGTTCTTTTGAAAGAATAAAGTAATCCTTTTTCTCCTCATCCCTTCGGGTTTGATGTTCTTCGCCACCTTCCAGGCTTGTGTCGTCTAAGTGCCTTGATGACACGCCGCATACCCGGACGTAATCTCCGTCCACGTTTGAAGGGTGTGACAATTGGTATCAGAGCAAGTTCTGAACACCATCCGAAGAAGCAAAGTACGGTGCAACATCTCTACAATCTCCATGGTAACCAAACAAGAGTTTGAGAAGTTGGAGAAGAAGGTGGGCGCGGTGGAGTAATTGATAAAAGCTTCGCAAGCCACGGACGATGCAAATTTTTCCTCCTTACAAGCCCGCATGGAAGAGATGCAGATGATGTTCTCTCGCATCTGTAACGATCTCGAGCGGACTCGGACTACTAACGAACAAGTATCCGAGATCACAGAACTAAGCTCCTTGGCGCCAAAGGAAGATGACGGAGCGCAGAAGCTCTCACTTGGAACGGAAGCAGGGTGTTCCAACTCCCGGCGACCAACGAATGCTCGCCAATCGGCAATACCAAACATCCGTATCCCGGACCCATCTACATTCACCGGAGTCCGAAGTGCCGAAGTTCTGGAGAACTTCATATGGGACATGGAACGTTTCTTTAAAGCCGCCAAGCTTGATGACGAAGATCAAGTAGATATGGCCGCTGCGTTTCTTGTAGGTGATGCCAAGAAATGGTGGAGAGTGCGCTGCGACCCACATCTCCACGGAAAGGGAGCGGCGATCACGAGTTGGACAGCCATGAAGAGGGAGCTTCGACGGCAATTTCTTCCGGTGAACGCTGCATGGTTTGCTCGTGAGCGGCTGCAACGACTGCAACAAACCCGATCAATTCGGGAATATGTCCAGGAGTTCAACACGGTCATCCTGGATCTCTGAGACATGTCGGAGGCTGATCAACTGTTCGCGTTCCTTAGAGGACTCCAACCTTGGGTCCAGAACGAGTTGATGCGCAAAGGTGTAAGAGATTTACAAGAGGCCATCGCCACCGCCGAGAGTTTGCTGGACTGGCTCGGTGACGCCACCGCCGAGAGACCATCGCCACCGCCGATATATTCGATGACGAAGTTTCCTTCATCCGTTTACAGATATAAATAGTATAAAATATAGAAGAGGTTTAGGAAGTTAAGTTACGGGATGCAACCTCCGTCTCGGAAGCGTCGCTTCGCGGATGCACCCGTGACAATTGGTATCAGAGCCAGGTTTGGTACGCGGTACGCGACTTTGGCATCTTGTGAATGAAACACCATGGTGATGAAACAGGAGTTCGAAAAGTTGGAGAAGAAGATGGGCACAGTGGAGGAATTGATAAAAGCTTCGCAAGCCAAGGACGATGCAAAATTTTCCTCCTTACAAGCCCATATGGAAGAGATGCAGATGATGTTCTCTCACATTTGCAATGATCTTGAGCATATTCGGATTGCTAGCGAACGAGTATCCGAGATCACAGAACCAAGCTCCTTGGTGCAGAAGGGAGAGGGTGGAGCGCAGAAGCTCTCGCTTGGAACGGAAGCAGGTTGTTCCAACTCCCGGCGACCAAAGGATGCTCGCCAATCGGCAAAACCAAACGTCCGGATTCCGGACCCCTCTACTTTCGTCAGTGTTCGAAGTGCGGAAGTACTGGAGAACTTTATAGGGGACATGGAATGCTTTAAAGCCGCCAAGCTTGTCGACGAAAATCAAGTCGATGTGGCTGTGGCATTCCTTGTCGGTGACGCAAAGAAATGGTGGAGGGTGTGCTGCGATCCACACCTCCACGGTAAAGGAGAGGCTATCAACACATGGGCAGCCATGACGAGGGAGCTACGTCGTCAGTTCCTCCCCGCGAACGCTGCGATGCAACTCGTGAAGGGGCTGCATCATGGGGGAGTTTCCCTCGCTGCCATATGGAAGGACGAGAATTCAGCGTCGGTTCCAGGGGTGGCCAAGGCAACGGAGATCAGAAACCTTGATGGTGAATTCGAGGAGATATTTCCATAGAGTATGGCGACAGGCGACAGGGGAAGGCTCCTTCGAAGTTGCAGAGGAGCGCCAATTGTACTCTGACGGAGTTGGCTCGGGTTACCCATGAGGGACGCCGACCAGCGGCTGCGAAGTTCACCCAGGATGTGCAGGGGAGCTTCGAAAAGCCTCGGCGACGAACGAGGAAGCTAGCAAATCTCCATCGTTGCCCACGGGTCGTCTCTGTCGGTGACGGAGTTCCTCCGAAGTTGTCTCCGCGAACGTGGCGGAGAGTGCAGGAAACGCACGAGTGTTCGGCATCAAGGAAGGACCCTTTGGAACAGCACATACGCGCCAACTCTATTTGCCCGATGGAGTTGGGTTACGCAACACGTTACGAGTGTTGTCCGGTGGCCAATCGCTTCGTCCAAGGGTGATCGAAGCAGCTGGCGAGCAATCGAAGGATTTTGGGGAAGATCCGGCGGCGAATGACGAAGCACGCCGACCCTCGCTGCCGCCCAAAGGAGGTTGCCGTAGGTGATCGAGTTTTCCTCGCTTCGCAGATATGGAGGAGGACTCCGCGTTCGCCTCTCCCACCTCATTGGTGCATCTCTCCGACATTACAGATACGCTTCCTCGAAGAGTTCCACAGAGACGAGGAGCACTGTTCAGATATCGTTGGGGTCGTCCAAGATCGCCAAGAACAGTCGGCGGCTATGCAGGGGAGCGTGGGGAAGTTTTGGCGGCGAAGGAAGAAGCGAGTTGATCGCTGCCATCGCCCCCGCGTGGTTTCATCCGGTGATAGAGTTCTTTCGAAGATGTTTTTGCAAACGTGGCAGGAGGCGCAGCAAAAACACGAATACACGGGGTTGATACCCCGATTTGATGACCACCAGGCGGATTGGATCGGTGACGCATCAAGTTCCGCAGGGTTACGCCTCCGACCTCCTTTTCATGTGCGTTTTCTTCAATCCTTCCATGGGGCGGCGATGCTCTTCGGCTGCAGTAAGGTCGGTCGACGTTCTCTGCTGTCCAGGATCCTACGAAGAAGATGGATTGGGCGTCGGATCTTCCAACCCGACGACATCGTGGACTGGTTGATGAAGCAGCAAGAACAACCGGTGGATGCAAGAGAGGGTTTGGATGAGGCTAGGCGGCGAAGGGCAAAGCTCGCCAACACCCATCGTCGACCAAAGGATGTTGCTGTAGGTGGCGAAGCTTTCCTTCAACCTTCTCCACCGATGTGGAGGCCTACGCAGCGATCCCCTATGTAGGAAAAGTTCGTTCCCAGATACGATGGATAATTCGTGGTCAACCAACGAATTGGTTCTGTTGCTTATCAGCTTCACCTTTCGCCAAGGCTGCATGTTTTCCCATCGTCCACGTCAGCTTCCCCAAGGCGTTTCACGAAGACGATGGTGGGACTCGTCTGCAGCAGAGTCGCCTGACGCTACCTTCTTTTCATCGTTCCTCAAAGCAGGCAGATAAATTCGTCGGCCGCCGGACGTCCCATGAGGACGATGCAGATCGCTTGCAGCCGGTTGGAGAGGCTAGCTGGGAGAGTGAGGCGTCTTTGCAACCATACCGGAAGAAGATTCACAAATACATCGTGCAGGAGTCGATGAGGGCATCGACGTTTTTTAGTGGGGGAGAATTGTCACGGGTGCATCTGCGAAGCGACGCTTCCGAGACGGAGGTTGCATCCCGTAACTTAACTTCCCAAACCTCTTCTATATTTTATACTATTTATATCTGTAAACGGAGGAAGGAAACTTCATCCTCAAATATAATATTCTTATATTATAGAGAGATCATTGTACGGAGAGAATTCCGAGTTAGGATTGTTAACTCCGATGTTTGGGGGTTTTTACCGGAGCTTTATAATAATAATAAAGTAATCCTTTTCCCTCATCTCCTTTGTTGTTTTTTTATTGTGCTTCCGCAGGCTTGTATCGCGTAGAACATCCGCGATACGCCGCACATCCGGGCAATCTTCCGCAAGCATTGAAGACACCGTTTTTGGGGTGTGTCACTTAGTATGTTAAAATAAGCATACTTTGTGATATGCCTGTGAATTCATGCTGTGTATGTACTAGATTTATTCTCATGTTTATGACTTGCAATGTTGATGTGATGGACAACAAAATATTACAGTTATAATTTTAAATAAGTTGTAGAGAATTATATTATACCTTAGCTTGATGTGTACATAGATAGGTAATTAAGGCATATATTTGTAGGGTGACAATGATAGTATACCCTAGTCGATATTTCGATTTACATATATAAGCTCTAATGCTTAGATACCTGCACCACCCAAGTGTATATTTTCTCTATTTAGGATAATTTAAGAAGCTAAATATCTTAGCTGCTCAGAATTAAATATTTATTTAATTATAATTTATGCTTAGTATGTTAAAATAAGCATACTTTGTGATATGCCTGTGAATTCATGCTATGTGTATATACTAGATTTATTCTCATGTTTATGATTTACTATGTTGATGTGATGGATAACAAAATATTACAGTTATAATTTTAAATAAATTGTAAAGAATTATATTATACCTTAACTTGATGTGTACATAGATAGGTAATTAAGACATATATTTGTAGGGTGACAATGATAGTATACCCTAGTCAATATTTCGATTTACATATATAAGCTCTAATGCTTAGACACCTGCACCACCCAAGTGTATATTTCCTCTATTTATGGAAGGAGAAAACTTAGATAACAGAATCAATATAATGCTAGAACTATGCTTTTTTAAAACCAGAGTTCATGCTCAATAATAACACATATATATAAATATTTTACAATTAAAATGAGACACATGCCTCAAATATATACAAAATATATATCTAGTGGATCTCTCTATCTACGTAAAATAAAGTAAGTAAACCCTCAAACCCTCAACACCTACCTTTCAAAATCGGGCAACTGACTATTCATTGGGTTATTTAAGAGTTCCTCTCCTTTAGTGGTCTTGAAAAATAAAAATGACTCCCCTAATTAAGTGAGTAATGTTGTATCTAGTGAGCTGGATAGAAAAAATTATAAAACCAATAACATATAATAGAAGGAGATAATAACAATAATCGAAGCAAATTTAACTGTCATTATAAAATATCTCAAAAATAGAATAATTGACAAGTTACACATGAGTATATCTGTGGCTAATATAATCAACGATAGTTGTAATTATCAACTGTCACCTCAGGGGAAGACATCGAACATCACAGGGTACCCAAAACAAGTATCAATATGAGAATACAAGAATATAACCCCCTTTCCTCCTAGGTTGCCAACTGGACCTCACTATCTTGTTTGCCATAGCTAGTCTAGTGAAAATCAATGATCGAGGGTTATCTAACCTCCCATCCTGATGACTTGGTACTTTAGTCCCACGCCCCTCTATCTGGGCAGCCCATGGGAGTGCTATCAAAACATAACATCATTACTTGAAGTACACCAGTATAAGGTGATCCTAGTCATATGTACCCACAAGTGAAGAAATATCATATATGGAAAACACAAGTGTATATACTAGTTTTAGAGTCAAATAAAAGCATCATATCATGAAATGAGAAATAATAGCAATAAAAAGTATATATTAACAAACATGGGTATTAAAGGTTATTCATAATTTATTTATAATCATAAACATGATTTATATTAACTAGCAGAAGAGTCAAAAAATATTAAATATAGTTAATCAAAGTGATATAGTTTGTCACGCCTCAAATCCACCCTTGGGCACGTGGCAACCGCCGTATAAGCTGCACTTCTCCACCACAACTTATACAAGGCTAGATATATTACAAAGAATAATAATTTTTTTTTATTAAACATAGTGGAAATATAAACAATGTACATTTTACATCAATGCTAAAACAATGCAATCTCTAGCTAGATTTTCAAAGTAAATTCTATCTCGGCATAACTAGGTTCTCCCTCGCTCCTCGCGTCAATGACCAACCTGTAACCTACGCAACCGAAAAAAAATGTGCACACCTGAGTTGCAAAACTCAGTGAGGCTACAAAGAGAGCACCCTAAAAATGGGCATAAGGTATTGTATAAATCAACAAATAAATATATCTACCAAATCACACATTCAAATCAGCAAGACACAATATAAAATAAAATTTAACATATTAATGTAGCAGTCACATTATTTTAAACAAGGTATGTGAACATGATACAAACTGTATTCATAATCATAACTTAAATTTTAAAAGCAACATGTCACATTAACCAATATATCATAAGTTATCCAATACTACTCCTAAGGCAGCCATCCTATGTTCATGGTAAACCCCTCGTTAGATATTTTTCCTGAACCCGTCAGTATCAACTCTACATGTCACGCCCCGTACCTTCCCCTAGGGCACGTGGCAGACCGCAGTGAACTCCACACATAGCCCCGTTTACTCCTGAAGCTATATGGGAACTCACTAAGTGTACCTGATGTATATCCCCTCTATTTATGGAAGGAGAGAACCTGGATGACAGATCAATATAACTCTAAAAATATATATTATTAAAACCAAATCTTTACTACAGTAGCACACACTTTTATACAAGTAATTTACAATCAAAATGGATACATGCCCAAGGTTATATAAAGTACCTAGCCAGTGGATCTCTATACATACAAAACCAAGGTAGAACTGTCCTACCTTTCAAAAGAAATCAGGTGTCTGACTATATACTGCGATATCTATCAGTCTCTCTCCTGCTGTGATCCTGAAAAATAAAAATGAGTTCCCCTACGGGGTGAGTAACGTCGTACTCAGTGAGTTGGATAGAAAACAATGTAAAACCGAGAACATAAAATAATAAAGTCTCAAGAATAGAATCATATGACTATTCGTGTGCAATAGCCAATCAAAATGAGTAATCAAGAATCACACGAGACTATATCTGGGGCTGGCATAATCAAAATATAGTTGTGGCCAACAATTGTTACCTCAGGGGGATGAATCAAATATCATAAGGAACTCAGATTAAAGTAGAAGTGCAAGAATAAATAAACAAAGCCCCCTTTCCCCCTGGGTTGCCCACTGGATTTCGCTACCTGGTATCCATAGCTAATCCAGAGTAAAGGACCTCAGTCAGGAGTATCCCGATCTCCCATCCTGACCTCGAGCACCAACATCCCATGCCCCTCTCACTAGGCGACCCATGGGTGTGCTAATAATGTAATATCCTATCACTGCAGTGAAAGTGCCTATAGCACTATCCAGTATCAGATAATACTAGCCATATGCATTAACAAGTGAAAGAGGTATCACAAAGAGTCAGGCAAATACATATGCTAGATCTAGAGTCAATAAAAGCATAATATCATGCTTATAATGAATCAAGGAACAACAATAAATAGCTTATATCATCAAGCAAGAATATCAAGGGTTATTCACAACTCATTTAAGTTAATAATCAAGATTATATACACTAGCAGGAGAGTCCAAAGAAATATCAAGCATATCTAACCAAAGGGATATAGTTCTCCTGGACTGAACATTGAGAACTATCCTGTTTATTCTACCTGGAGAATAAACGCTCACCTGATTCTATCGTGATAAGCACGTTCTAGTTCGTATCGCGAATGTTCGTATCCTCGTGCTTGCTTACCGAATTTCCTGTGAATATTTCAACGAATTAAATCTCTCAATCCGGTAACAATTTTACAAATTCGTCTTCACCAACATTCTTAAAACAGTCTCTAGAATCACCCTAATTTTTATCTCAAGTTCGCCGGAAAGTTCGCCGGAGCTCGCCGGAAACTCGCCGGAAAGTTCGCCGGAACCCTCACCGGCGAAGTTCTCCGAACAATACCAATATTGGTACCATTCGAAAGCTCTCATCACAAGGATTCCAAAAATCATATTTTTCCTAATTATTATAGCTCATACGAGATCAATTTCAGGAATTAATCCAATTTGGGCGAAAACCCTAAATTATGGTTTTTAGCTCGCCGGCGGTCGACCGGCGGCCAACAGCTCTCAACTCCGGTACCAATGGAAAGCTCTCGTCTAGGAGAAGCCATAGGTACCAAGTTTGTGAAGTTCCGCGGCCGGAATGGCCGGCAATCGCCGGAGAAAGCTCTGGCGACGAACTTTCGCTGCCCCCTACTTCTCTCCTCTTTTCTCCCTCAAATCTCCACAAAAACTTGCAAATGATGGTTCAAATATGTTCTCCTAGCTCACCTGAAGTTGTGTCTGAAATTTCACGGAAAAATTCGTCCGGAAAGACCTCCAACCGACGTCGCCAAAACGCTCCGTCGTCGCTGCCGCGAAGAAGAAGAAGTAGGGGAAGAGAGAGAAAAAGAAGACGCGCGCTAGGTGGGTTAAAAATCCGGTTTTTAATAAATAATTAAATTCTTTAATTTCCGTTTAATCTTAGCCGTCCATCCTTGATTCAACGATTTGACCCATCAAACGACGTCCAAATCACGATCCGTCGGCGCCGTTGGATTCCTTGTCAAAAATCCTATCGAATGTTATAATTTTCATATCAAAATTTCATACTAAAAAAATTCACAAAATTTTACAAATAAGTCCTTCTATTATTATTTTACAAAATTATCCCTAATACAAAACTACAAATCTCACATCCTACCCCCCTTAAAGAAATTTTGTCCTCAAAATTTAGCTTAAGTCAATGCTTGAAACAGCTGAGGATACTTCCTTTTCATATACTCTTCTGATTCCCAAGTGATTTCTTCTACCTGTGCACTCCTCCACAACACCTTAATCATCCACACATCCTTATTTCTTAAGATTTTCTTCTTTCGCTCTAAAATTTGCACAGGTTGTATCTTATAACTTAAATTATCTGCAAGCTCTATCGGGGGTGTTTCTAAAACTCGTTCTGGGTCTACAATGCATTTCCTTAACATTGATACATGAAATACATCATGTATTCTAGCCATCTCCCGTGGTAACTCCAATCTGTAAGCTACTGGACCAATTCTATTAACGACTCTGAAAGGTCCAACATATCTAGGATTTAACTTTCCTGTGTTTCCAAACCGTATAATTCCTTTCCATGGAGCTACTTTCAAATAAACCATATCCCCAGGTTGGAACTCTAATTCTCTTCTTCGGTTATCTGCATAACTTTTCTGTCTATCCTGGGCTACTTTCAATCTTTCCTTAATAATTTTAATCTTTTCTGTCGTAGTTTCTATCAACTCATTTCCTTCTATTCTCCTTTCTCCCACTTCATCCCAATATAACGGTGTTCTACATTTTCTTCCATACAAAGCCTCATACGGTGGCATTCCGATGCTAGCCTGATAACTGTTATTGTAAGCAAACTCAATCAACGGTAAGTGTTGATCCCAATTTCCCTGAAATTCCAGTATACAAGCCCTTAACATATCTTCTAGAGTTTGGATTGTTCTTTCCGACTGGCCATCAGTTTGGGGATGAAAAGCTGTGCTAAACTGTAATGTCGTCCCCAAAGCTTCATGCATCTTTGGCCAGAAATGAGAAGTAAATCTGGGATCTCTATCAGAAACAATGGTAATGGGAACTCCATGGAGCTTCACAATTTCCTGAATGTAAATTCTGACTAACTTTTCCAATGAATAAGTATTATTAATTGCCAGAAAATGGGCAGATTTAGTAAGTTTGTCCACAATTACCCATATTGCATTATGATTGCTGGATGTACGGGGTAATCCTATCACAAAATCCATAGTGATATGTTCCTATTTTCATTCTGGAATTGGCAAAGGCTGTAGCTTTCCTGCCGGTCTTTGATGCTCAGCTTTAACTTGCTGATATATAGGGCACTTAGCTATATAATCTGCAATGTCTTTCTTCATACCAGGCCACCAATAATTTTCTTTTATGGTGCGATACATCTTTGTACTGCCCGGGTGCATTGCATATGCCGAAGAATGAGCTTCCTCCAATATAGCTTTCCTGAGTTCAACTTTATTAGGGACACAAACTCTGTCTCGGTATACTAATAACCCGTCATCTCTCATTCTGAACTCAGAATTTTCTTCGGTTTGCATCTTTTGAATTACTTTACTTAATTCCTCGTCTGTGCTTTGCAAAACCCGAATTTCTTCATGAAGTGTAGGTCGCACAACAAATGTAGCTAGCATCTCACTAACTGCATCATAATTCAGCTGAATTCCCAAAGATTTCAATTCTACTAGCTGCGGTAATGTAGTGGCTGAAATATGTGATAATGTAACTGACTTTCTGCTCAAGGCATCAGCTACTACATTTGCTTTCCCTGGATGATACTCAATTATCAAATCATAATCCTTTATTAACTCCAACCATCTTCTCTGTCTCAAGTTTAGCTCTTTTTGAGTCATAATATACTTCAAGCTCTGATGGTCAGTAAAAATATGACATTGAACTCCATATAAATAATGCCGCCATATCTTTAGTGCAAATACTATTGCTGCCAGTTCCAAATCATGAGTAGGATAGTTTAATTCATGTTTCCTTAACTGATGGGATGCATAAGCAATAACCTTTCCTTCCTGCATCAATACACATCCTAACCCTTGTCTGGAAGCATCACTGTATACTGTATAATCTTCATTAGGCTTTGGTAATGTCAGAACTGGAGCAGAAGTAAGACAGTCTTTGAGTTTCTGAAAACTTTTTTCACATTCCTGATCCCATTCAAATTTCACTTCTTTTCTGGTCAATCGAGTGAGTGGTCCAGCTATCTTAGAAAATTCCTCAATGAATCTTCTATAATATCCAGCTAGACCTAAGAAACTACGAATCTCCGTAACATTCTTGGGTTGTTCCCATTTCAAAACTGCTTCAACTTTATTTGAATCAACCATGATACCTTTTTCTGATACGGTATGTCCCAAGAATTTCACTTCTTTTAGCCAAAATTCGCATTTGGAGAACTTTGCATATAGTTTCTTTTCTCGCAGTGTTTGTAATACTATTCTCAAATGTTCAGCATGTTCCTTTTCTCCAGAAGAGTATATCAGAATATCATCTATGAATACAATAACAAACTTATCCAGATATGGATGAAATACTCTGTTCATTAAGTCCATGAATGCAGCTGGGGCATTTGTTAAACCAAAAGGCATTACTACAAACTCATAATGTCCATATCTGGTCCTGAAGGCAGTCTTAGGGATATCTGACTCCCTAATCCTCAATTGATGATATCCTGATCTCAAATCAATTTTTGAAAATACCTTAGTTCATTGTAGTTGATCAAAAAGATCATCAATTCTCGGCAAAGGGTATTTATTCTTGATGGTCACCTTATTTAATTGTCTATAATCGATGCATAATCTCAAGGTACCATCTTTCTTCTTTACAAATAATACCGGTGCTCCCCAGGGTGAGGTACTCGGTCTGATGAATCCTTTATCAAGTAATTCCTGTAACTGTACTTTCAATTCACTAAGTTCTGCAGGTGTCATTCTATATGGTTGAATAGTGATAGGGTGAGTGCCTGGTTGTAATTCAATAAAGAAATTCACTTCCCTATCAGGTGGTACACCTGGTAATTCTTCAGGAAATACATCAGGGAATTCACATACCATCGGTATCTCTTCTAGTTTGGTTCCTGAGGTGGATGTGTCTATTATATGAGCTAAATATGCTACACATCCTTTCCTTATTAGTTTCCAAGCTTGTAGCGCCGAAATCACACAAGTCGGTAGAATTCGGCGATTCCCAGTAAAATGTAATTTAAGTGTTCCCTCTATCGAGAATATCACTTCCTTAGTAAAACAGTTGACTGTGGCTTTATGTCGAGCTAACTAGTCAATCCCCAGTATCAAGTCAAGATCAGACATATCTAATGGGATTAGGTCTGCTAGTAATATGATATCTCCCAACATAATCTCACAGTCCTTATAAACTGTATCTCTAAGAAGTTGTTCTCCTAGAGGTGTGCATACGATAAGTTCAGGTTTCAAAGGAACTAAGGGTTTATCAATAAACTTTACGAACTCAGGATTAATATAAGATCTATGAGAACCACTATCAATAAGATCTATGAGAACTAAGCAGTATGCTGAAAAAGCTGTAAAGTACCTGTGATCAGGTCCGGATTAGCCTCAGCCTCCTTATCTGAACTGGCAAAGATCCTGGTCTGCTCTCGCGGTGGAATCCTAGAACCACCTTGTGTCCCTCTAACACTGCTTCCTTGATCTGCTTTATAGCTTCTCACTGCCCCAGATGGTTGTTTGTCCTGAGTGGTCGATCCCCTACCACTTGGTACTGGTCTGGGCATCCCACTGCTTCTACTGTCACCTCTTTGTTGTAGTCTTGGACAATTACTACGATAATGCCCTGGCTGATGACAATAGAAACATCTCAGGGGAGCTCTGCAGATTCCAGAATGATTCTTACCACAATTTCTGCAAGTATCTCTAGTCATAGGTCGAACTTGAGTCTCAGAATCTGGAATGAGTAAAGCTCGAGGGTATGCCTGTGATCTAGGAGCATTACTAGATGATTCTCCCATTTTTTGCGATCCCTTAACTATCGTACTCTTCCTCTGGAATGTAGGACTGAAAAATCCTGACTTTCTCTTTCCTAAGAAAATTTTTTTACCCTTAGAAGGTGCTGGGGATAACTGCTCAATCTCCACTGCCATCTGCACTAACTCATGATAACTGACAGTGGTAGAAGTAACCAACAACTTTCTAATCTCTGTATTCAGTCCCTTTCTAAACCTGCTACGCATATACTCAGTACCTCGGGCATACTCTGGGACAAATACCGATAAAGCTCGTAGCTCAGTGTCAAACTCTAATACTGACCTATGATCCTGTCGTAGTGCAAAGAATTCTTCTCTCTTTTGATCCTTATAAAAGCTAGAGATCTATAAATCTTTCCCAAGTAGTAGGTAAAGCTCCACTAGCGCTAAGAGACTCCCACCAAACCTGTGCATCACCCTCTAATAGCTGAGCTGCTAGTCTGATAGTGTCTGCATCTGTCAATCTCATGTCTCTAGCAGTCTTTGAAACTTTCTGTAACCATTTGTGAGCTATTTCTGGGTCTAGCAGTCTTTGAAACTTTCTGTAACCATTTGTGAGCTATTTCTGGGTCTCTAGATCCCTCAAAACTGTAACAGCCTAATTGTCGAGCTGTCTTGATCTGCTTTAGTAAATCAGTCTGAGGAGCAACAACGGGTGCCTGCACTGGTGGAACGGGAGCTAGTACGGATGCAGTCTGAGTTTGAATCGCTCTAAGGAGTATTTGAAACTGCTCATTCGTCAGAGTGACTCCTCCTGCAACAGGTGGTGCAGCCTGACCACCCTCTACTGGAACTGCATGGGAGGCAGAGGAACCCTCCTGTCCATGTGATGCCTCATTACCCGAATGACTATGCTCTGGCTGCATTCTGAATATCCTGCACGAATATTACGATTAATGTTACGTATACGACATATATCCTAGGGCCACTAGACTGATCATTAATTGAGATCCACTAGACTCCTTATATTCAAAAATGAATTATTTCTAAAAAGTCTATGTAAATGGTATCTTAATATACTCAGGTTCTCAAATAATCGGATCAGGATATACATAAGTTCTAATATGAACTTGCTCTGATACCACCAAAATCTGTCACGCCCCGTACCTTCCCCTAGGGCACGTGGCAGACCGCAGTGAACTCCACACATAGCCCCGTTTACTCCCGAAGCTATATGGGAACTCACTAAGCGTACCTGATGTATATCCCCTCTATTTATGGAAGGAGAGAACCTGGATGACAGATCAATATAACTCTAAAAATATATATTATTAAAACCAAATCTTTACTACAGTAGCACATACTTTTATACAAGTAATTTACAATCAAAATGGATACATGCCCAAGGTTATATAAAGTACCTAGCCAGTGGATCTCTATACATACAAAACCAAGGTAGAACTGTCCTACCTTTCAAAAGAAATCAGGTGCCTGACTATATACTGCGATATCTATCAGTCTCTCTCCTGCTGTGATCCTGAAAAATAAAAATGAGTTCCCCTACGGGGTGAGTAACGTCGTACTCAGTGAGTTGGATAGAAAATAATGTAAAACCGAGAACATAAAATAATAAAGTCTCAAGAATAGAATCATATGACTATTCGTGTGCAATAGCCAATCAAAATGAGTAATCAAGAATCACACGAGACTATATCTGGGGCTGGCATAATCAAAATACAGTTGTGGCCAACAACTGTTACCTCAGGGGGAGGAATCAAATATCATAAGGAACTCAGATTAAAGCAGAAGTGCAAGAATAAATAAACAAAGCCCCCTTTCCCCCTGGGTTGCCCACTGGATTTCGCTACCTGGTATCCATAGCTAATCCAGAGTAAAGGACCTCAGTCAGGAGTATCCCGATCTCCCATCCTGACCTCGAGCACCAACATCCCATGCCCCTCTCACTAGGCGGCCCATGGGTGTGCTAATAATGTAATATCCTATCACTGCAGTGAAAGTGCCTATAGCACTATCCAGTATCAGATAATACTAGCCATATGCATTAACAAGTGAAAGAGGTATCACAAAGAGTCAGGCAAATACATATGCTAGATCTAGAGTCAATAAAAGCATAGTATCATGCTTATAATGAATCAAGGAACAACAATAAATAACTTATATCATCAAGCAAGAATATCAAGGGTTATTCACAACTCATTTAAGTTAATAATCAAGATTATATACACTAGCAGGAGAGTCCAAAGAAATATCAAGCATATCTAACCAAAGGGATATAGTTCTCCTGGACTGAACATTGAGAACTATCCTGTTTATTCTACCTGGAGAATAAACGCTCACCTGATTCTATCGTGATAAGCACGTTCTAGTTCGTATCGCGAATGTTCGTATCCTCGTGCTTGCTTACCGAATTTCCTGTGAATATTTCAACGAATTAAATCTCTCAATCCGGTAACAATTTTACAAATCCGTCTTCACCAACATTCTTAAAACAGTCTCTAGAATCACCCTAATTTTTATCTCAAGTTCGCCGGAGCTCGCCGGAAACTCGCCGGAAAGTTCGCCGGAACCCTCACCGGCGAAGTTCTCCGAACAGTACCAATATTGGTACCATTCGAAAGCTCTCATCACAAGGATTCCAAAAATCATATTTTCCCCAATTATTATAGCTCATATGAGATCAATTTCAGGAATTAATCCAATTTGGGCGAAAACCCTAAGTTATGGTTTTTAGCTCGCCGGCGGCCGACCGGCGGCCAACAGCTCTCAACTCCGGTACCAATGGAAAGCTCTCGTCTAGGAGAAGCCATAGGTACCAAGTTTGCGAAGTTCCGCGGCCGGAATGGCCGGCAATCGTCGGAGAAAGCTCCGGCGATGAACTTTCGCCGCCCCCTACTTCTCTCCTCTTTTCTCCCTCAAATCTCCACCAAAACTTGCAAATGATGGTTCAAATATGTTCTCCTAGCTCACCTGAAGTTGTGTCTGAAATTTCACGGAAAAATTCGTCCGGGAAGACCTCCAACCGACGTTGCCAAAACGCTCCGTCGTCGCTGCCGCGAAGAAGAAGAAGCAGGGGAAGAGAGAGAAAAGGAAGACGCGCGCTCGGTGGGTTAAAAATCCGGTTTTTAATAAATAATTAAATTCTTTAATTTCCGTTTAATCTTAGCCGTCCATCCTTGATTCAACGATTTGACCTATCAAACGACGTCCAAATCACGATCCGTCGGCGCCGTTGGATTCCTTGTCAAAAATCCTATCGGATGGTATAATTTTCATATCAAAATTTCATACTACAAAAATTCACAAAATTTTACAAATAAGTCCTTCTATTATTATTTTACAAAATTATCCCTAATACAAAACTACAAATCTCACACTACATCTCTGTCCTAGATGTCTGTACACTGACGTTGGCAGAAGGAGCTGGTGACCACGATACTCCTTCTATACAAGACAAGTACCATACAGCGCTGTAATTCTACCCCATGACAGGATCACCATACAAAATCAAACATCACATTCATCTCTAGCCTGGCAAGTTGAGATCCACTAGGTATGCTACCAATGAACCTGGACTGCTCAAGGACCCACATTGTGGAGCATGCCAGAGTCATCAGGTTTCCTAACCTGGGTAGCGCATTGAATGGTATTGTTCCTAACACACCCTCTACCCTAGTATAACACAAACAAGTTGAGATCTGTATCGAAGTGAGATCTCGGCTACACCAAAGTAGTAGTGACTAAGTCAACCGAACTTGCACCTCTACCATTGCTAGCACATGGCTCCTCACCATATGTTGGCACACCCCAATCTAAGAATCCAACATCCTCTCCTGGGTTATCATAATCCTAAGATGTCCAAAGTTCTTAGTTATACCTCAATTTAGATCACTTTAGGTATTATCATAATATGAACCTAAAGTGTCTCAAGTTTTTATATAATGTCAACATATTCTATATTCTTGCTAAGTGTCTCTACATCTCTAGCAACATGAGCATATCAATAATAACATAATATGACTATAAACATCAGGAACATGCATATAATAGCATCATACATATACCAGCATGATATAACTTTCAACTTATATCAAGAGCATTCATATAATAACATCATACATGAACTAGCATGATATAACTTTCAATAATTCACATGCTAATCAAATATGCAACCAAGTAGATATATAACTTATCAGCATGTACAATAATTAACGACCCTTAAAACTCAGCATATGTAGTAAACCAAATAAATTTGAAACCATAAACCCTCACCTGAGTCTCAATGTCATGCCCCGACCCATCTGTCGGACACGTGGTAACGGCCGTATGAGCCCAAAGGACCCATACAAGGCATTTGGTAATAAATATCGTCCATACACATACACAACACAGTGGAATATATAATTTATTTATCTATGAATCTCTACTAACACGGTCCCGATATACCTACTACAATTTTACCATAACGTTATCAATAAATAAAACTAACTCCATCGATATCCCTCATCTTGATCAATATCCTGGTCGATCATCTAACAACCTGCACACACATTGAACGCGGTGTGCTCAACCTTGCGGCCTAGTGCGAAATTACGGCTCTAAACCGAATAAGGAAATCAAAGGCTAGGATGAGTATTCTGGGATGCCTTTGGTTGTTAATCATAAATTTTCATTTGATTTGTATACATCAGTTCATAAAAAGCATAAAAACAACAATAATAAGTACAGACATATATTTCACTAGATGTCACCTAAGATGTATCTAGTGTCGATGTTATCAGCATATGTCACCTACGTCATAATAAGACTTGTACAGTCTCTTTCCCTACCAGCTCCCAGTATCTAGGCTATGTATAGCCTCGGGAGTAGTGCTCCCAGTATCTAAGCTATGCATAACCTCGGGAGTGGTGCGTTGAGGAACATCACTATTTTGACCATCGACGGTACGCGGTGGTCAAACAGGGTATGCGAGGACATCCCTTTCTGTCTAATTTTTAGTGATGTCTCCTAGGAGGTTCTAACATGTCATAGTTCATATCTATGTCTGCATGGTAGTCGTGTAGCACATAGCCTAGAAAATAATATAACATGCATGACAAGATTTTAGTTTATGTTAAATACTTAGCATGGTAAACATGGCATAACATACATGTTAGGCAAAGTAAATCATACTAACATGCATTTAAATATAATCCTAGCAAGCATTTCATTTTATCATGTTTAAGACATTCAAGAATTGTTCCTAAGAAGACCCCAGCGGAAATTCCCTAGCTTGAATAAATCCTACATCGATGAACCAACGCACCTGATTTGGCGGTTTACTCTTCGGAACCAACCTAAGGTCCGTTCCCTGAATTTTATTCTCTGACACTGTCTCGATCCACGTGCCGTCATTTACGCATTTTATATTTTCTTGTCAATTATTCAATGAATTTTAGTTCTCAATTCAGAAATAGTTTCTCAAATCTCTCTTCATCACTACTCTTAGAATGATCTCTAGAATCACCCCAATTTTTTTCCCAAGTTCGTCGGAAAATTTCTTCGGCGATTGCCGGAAAGTTCGCCGGCGAAGTTCTTCGATCAGCACCAATATTGGTACCAATCGAAAGCTCTCTTCATGAGGATTCCAAAAATCATATTTGCCCTAATTTTTATAGCTCGTACGCGATCAATTTCACCGATTAAAAATTTGGGCGAAATCCCTAAGTTAGGGTTTTTAACTCGCCGGCGGCCAACCGGCGGCCAATAACCCTCAACTACAGTACCAATGGATAGCTCTCGTCAAGGAGAATCCATAGGTACCAAGTTTGCAAGGTTTCACAGCCAGAATCGTCGGAAATCGTTGGAGCAAGCTCCGGCAATCGAAACCCTCGCAGCCGATGCCTCTCACATGATTTCTCCCTCATCTCTACACCAAATTTGGGCATCTTGGTATCAAAATGAAGAGGAGGTTGAGATCTACCTGTGGCTAAAATTTGGGAGTCTAATTTGTTGTGGTTTCACCGAAGCATCGTCGGAAAGTTTGCGTCGTCATCGCCGTCGCCGCTACGGAGGAGGAGAGAGAGGGAGGGAGAGGAGCGCGCGCGAACGCACACTCGGTGGGAAGAAAATAATTTTTTTTAATTAGTTAATTAAAATCTTAAATCCTAATTAAATTTTAACTGTCCAATTGACCAATCAAACGACGTCCAAATTACGATTCGTCTGCGCCGTTGGATTCCTTATCAAAAATACTACCCGATGGTATAATTTTCACATCAAAATCTCATACTTCAAAAATTCATATGATTTTACAAATAAGTCCTTTAAAGAATTTTTTTACGATTAAATCCTCCAAATACTAAAATTACTCTATTGCCCTTATTTAAAAATCACGGGTCTCACACTCAAAGCAGTATTAAGTAAAAATTCACAGCTTGGCTGTGATTCTTAAAAGAAAGCAAGCAATCAATCAAGCACAGTAATTCCTTCTTACTCCAACACAAATCACAGCTTAGCCGTGATTTGTCAAGTAACAACATAGCTGATGAGGACATCACTGGTTCACCCTTGCAAGACTCAATTAGCATACAAAGCCCAATAACACGAGCCCATGCCCGACGCTTAGGACAACAGGTGAATTCTTTTCTTGGGAAAATAAATTACTTAACTACAGAACAAATGATATTGCCTAATTATTATTATTTACTTGTCACTACATGCAAGGAAACACATGGAGGAATTACTCATGGAAGTTGCATGAGTAATTGAAGGAATATTTATTCAAGAGCAAATCAATGAATATTTATTTAAGATCAAATCTTTATCAAATATTTATTCAAGAGCAAATCAAGGAATATTTATTCAAGATCAAATCTTCATCAAATATTTATTTAAGAGCAAATCAAGGAATATTTATTCAAGATCAAATCTTTATCAAATATATATTGAAGACCAAAACATGAAATATTTATTGTCCGAGCTTGCAAGAGGAGACTTATTTATTTATTTTTCCTATTTTAATGACACAAAATATGAAAAAATATCTATTATTGTGTCTATATATTTGGTGGAGCATGCCCTAATGAGGAGACTTTGATTTTTATTTTAGCCACCGCTATTGTAATACTTTTGCTGCAAACTTGAAGTCCAATTTCTTTGAGTGATCCTTTCGCTATTGCTCTTTCAATTCTCGTGAATTATTTGTGTCGTTCTTCGTGAATAGGTCAGTCGTATTTGACATGGTTGATAACCAACCGAGGAGTGGTTTAGCGATTGCGAGGTTGCTGGTCGCGTTCCTGGATCGTGGTTAGCCTCCCCTTTTGAAAGTCATAACTCGCCACCTTAAAGATTTCTCCTACGACCAACTTGTTTGCACACATCTTAAGTCGAGGCGTGTGCATATCAAATAGTATCAGAGCCTTCGTTGTCGGTAAGAATTCATCTATCATTTAGTAGATTATCTTTTATTTTTCCTACATCAAAAAAAAAAATCCTTTAGTCCTTTTCTTAAACTTCTATTCCGTGTCTATCATCATTATTTTCCAACTTTTATTCTATCTTTTTTTTGATCTCCTAATTTCTTTTTGCTTTGCGTTTTATCCTTCTTGAAAAAAAAGGGGTTGTTCGGCCAAAGAGAGAGTGTTTGCCGAATTTAAGGAAAATTCGGCTAAAATCTTGGAAAAAAAAACAGAGAGAGAAAAAAAATTAATTATTTTTTTGGCCAAATTTTTATTTTAATTATCCTTGTACTTATTTTCCCTTTTGACACCATGCTACCTTGCTTGATTTAGTCTTAGTATATCCTACAAATCTGCAACTAGGACTAATACTTATGCGAACATTTTATTAAACTTTGTAATTTCTCGAATTATTGCTTGCTTCTCTTTGCTACAAATATTTTCCTATCTAGAGCTCCATAAATTAGCCTTGATCAGCGTGTTTTAGCACTTTGTAATCACTTTATTCATTCCCTGTTGAAAGTTATCACGAACCAGCAAACACGCGAGCAATTTTTGAGAAGGGTAAGAGCTTCAAGTGGTAAGGATTGTGAGGATCGAGAGTATTTCATAAATAATTTATTAGTTTTGTAGAATTTCTTTTTGTCTTTACTAACAATGTCAAGATCGAGAAGTCCTCATGATGTTTCTTATGACAGGGAAGATGTGTCCCAATCATCGGTGATATCATTGTCTCCACGTTCTCAGGCTTTGATGGCTCATGTTACAGAAACCTTCGAGCGAATACTATCCGATCAAGTACTTGTGCACCTGAATGGGTTGGAGAATCGTCTCGGTGGAATTGAAGCGCGACTTGAACAAGTGGAGCAAACTTTTCCACGATGACACCCACCACCTCGAGTTCCTCGAGGATGAGTTGAAGCTAATGCTGCTGCTGCCGCTCCATTCGAACCAAGAGGAAATTTGAATGCTGCATTTCAAGAGGTTGCCGATGAAGAGTTAAATGTAATTATGTGGCTGATGATGAAGTTGCCGTGGAATTATATCAGTACCGCCTCGCACGTCATCATCGAGGAGTGGGAGGTGATGGAGGTCATGCACGTCACCGTAATAAAGACAAAAGAAATGATACATTGGGTAAAATTAAATTCACCGTTCCCTAGTTTTGATGAAAAATTTAATCCAGAAGCCTATCTTGATTGAGAATTATTAGTTGAGCAAAAGTTCAGCTGTCATCATTACCCAGAAGAGCAAAGAGTACGTGCGGCCACTACTGAATTTGTTGATTATGTTTCTATTTGGTGGAGTTAAATTCGACAAAGAAATGGAGATCCTCATACTCGGGATGATTTGAAGCGCTTGATGAGGTCCAGGTTCGTGACTTCATATTTTGAGAGAGAATTACTTAATAAATTCTAAAGAATGAATCAAGAAAATAAATCTGTGGAAGAATACTATCAAGAGTTGCAGGTGGGAATGCTACGTGCTAATGTGCAAGAAGATGATAATGTAAAGATGGCTAGATTCTTGGGAGGATTGAATGAAGAGGTACAAGATATACTTGATTTTCAGAACTACAACTCTTTGGATCAACTATTTCATTATGCATGCAAAGTTGAAAGACAAGTTCAAAGGAGGAAGCAGCCATATAAATCTGGTCATAGCTATCCTAGTTCTTCCATGCCTTGAAGGGATGCCGATCAGCAACAGAAGAGTATTGGTCATTCTAGCAGGACTGCTGCCCCAATTGGCCAAGGAAATTCAGAAAGTCATTTTACCTCACCATCGTCCAAACCTAGTGATTAAAAAATGACCACGGCTACCCCTACAAAGAGTTCATCCTCAGTTGCTTTTACAGGAAGAAGAAGGGAGATTGAGTGCTTCAAATGTAAGAGAAAAGTGCATTATATGCGTGATTGTCCAAATCAGCATGCCCTTATCATTCGAGAAGATGGTGAGTACACATCGGCCAGTGAGGTTGAAGATGAAGGTGCATCTGACCACGAAGAGTCTTAACATGTTTCGGGGTCAGAACCAGAAGAAATTACTTTTGATACAAGTCATACAAGCCTCGTTGTTCGTCGTGTTCTTAGCTCCCAGATGGAGAAGACAGAAAATGGGTAGCGCCACAATTTGTTCCAATCAAAATTTGTGATCAAGGAGCACTCTTGCAAGATCATAATTGATGGTGGAAGCTATAATAATACTGCAAGTTCAGAGATGGTTGACAAGCTTGGCCTAACCACACGATTACTCCCGCAGCCATACTATATTCAATGGCTCAATGCTTGTGAAAAGTTGAAGGTAACAATGATGGTACGTGTATATTTTTCTGTTGGTACCTGTTCTGACTTTGTGGATTGTGATGTGGTGTCAATGCAGCAAGCTTGTGCATTACTACTTGAAAGACCATGGTAATATGATAAGGATACTACACATTATGGGCGTTCCAACAAGTACTCCTTTATGCAAAAAAATAAGAAGGTCATATTGGTTCCAATGATACCGGAAGAGTTTCTCAAAGACGATTTAGATAGGGTTGAATATGAGAGAAAAGAAAAAGAGATGAGTGACATCCACAAAATGGAAAGTGAGAGTCATCAGCCCAAATTGAGAGAAAAAAGAAAAACGTGAGAAGAAAAAAGAAATACTGATCAAGGGACAGGTTTTTTTAGACACCAAAAGTGAGATGCGAGAATTAGAAACCAATCCCTAAGAGTATTTTGTGCTTGTATGCAAGGACGCTCTCTTTTCTACTAATTCTTTACCCTCTTCTTTGCCTGTTTTGATTGTTTCTTTGATGCAGGAGTTTGTTGATGTGTTTCCAGATGAGATACCTGCAGGATTACCACCATTGTGGGAAATTGAGCATCAAATCAATTTGATTCCAGGAGCATCTCTGCCTAACCGTCCCCATACCATACCAATCCTGAGGAGACAAAAGAAATTCAGCGCCAAGTGCAAGAGCTTCTCGACAAAGGGTATGTGCGTGAAAGTTTAAGTTCGTGTGTTGTTCCTATTTTACTTGTGCCAAAGAAAGATGGATCATGGAGGATGTGTATAGATTGTCGAGCTATCAATAATATTACGGTACGTTATCATCATCCTATTCCTTGGTTAGATGATATGCTTGATGAATTGTGTGGTTCTATTGTATTTTCTAAGATTGACTTGCGTAGTGGTTACCACCAAATTAGAATGACACTAGGTGATGAATGGAAAACTGTTTTAAGACTAAACTTGGATTATATGAGTGGTTAATTATGTCATTTGGTCTTACTAATGCACCTAGTACGTTCATGCACTTAATGAATGAAGTCTTGAGAGTTTTTATTGGAAAATTTATGGTAGTTTACTTTGATGATATATTAATTTATAACAAGTCTTTGGATGAAGATTTAGCATATATACGCCAAGTGTTGATTGCTTTGAGAGAGGCGCACTTGTTTGCTAACCTTGAGAAGTGCACCTTTTGCACGAATCGAGTCGTGCTTCTTGGTTTTGTTATGACTGCGTAGGGAATCGAGGTGGATGAGGAAAAGGTGAAAGCTATTCGAGCATGACCAACACCTACAACAGTCACGCAAGTGCGGAGTTTTCATGGACTGGCAAGCTTTTATCGTCGATTTGTAAAGGATTTCAGCTCACTCGCCACTCCACTCAATGCGTTGATAAAAAAGAACGTGCCTTTCAAGTGGAAAAAATCACAAGAAGATGCTTTCAATTTGTTAAAAGATAAGTTAACTAATGAACCACTTTTACAACTTCCTGATTTTAATAAAACTATTAAGATAGAATATGATGCTAGTGGTATTGGAATTGGAGGTGTTCTTATGCAAGATAGGAAACCCATTGCTTACTTTAGTGAAAAACTTAGTGGTCCAACCTTAAACTACTCAACATATGATAAGAAATTATATGCATTGGTTAGAGTGTTAGAAACATTACAACATTATCTATGGCCAAAAGAATTTATCATACATTCAGACCATAAATCGTTAAAGCATATTCATAGCCAAAGTAAGTTGAATCATAGACATGCTAAGTGGATTGAATTTATTAAAACTTTTCCATATGTTGTGAAATATAAGAAGGGAAAAGATAATCTAGTTGCCAATGCTTTATCTAGACGTTACATGTTGTTGTCCCAACTTGATTGTAAAATTCTCGGTTTGGAAAGGTTAAAAGAATTATATGCTACTGACTTGGATTTCAAAGACATTTACACTAAATGTAAAGAAGGGAGATGTTGGGATAAATATGTATTAAATGATGACTATTTATTTAGAGCTAATAAGCTCTGTGTTCCTGCAAGTTATGTTCGTCTTCTATTGTTGCAGGAAGTGCATGGAGGTGGTTTGATGGGATATTTTGGGATACATAAGACTGAGGACGTATTGGCCACACACTTTTATTGGCCAAAGATGAGGCGCGACGTCGAGCGTTACATGGGGAGATGCACCATTTGTCAAACAGCTAAGTCCCGCTTAAACCCACATGGTTTATATACCTCTCTTTCTATTCCAAAAGTACCTTGGGAGGATATTTCAATGGATTTTGTATTGAGTTTACCAATGACTAAGAAGGGTAGAGACAATATATTTGTTGTTGTTGATAGGTTTTCTAAGATGGCTCATTTCATACATTGTCATAAGAGCGATGATGCTACTCATGTTGCCGATTTATTTTTCAGGAAGATCGTTCACCTACATGGAGTACTAAGGACAATTGTTTCAGATCATGATGCAAAATTCTTGAGCCACTTTTGGAGGACGCTTTGGGGTAAGCTTAGAATAAAACTGCTATTTTCAACTACATGTCACCCCCAAACTGATGGACAAACCGAGGTTGTCAACCGCACACTTGGTACTATACTATGAGGGATACTCAAAAAGAACTTGAAGCTTTGGGAGGAGTGCTTACCACACATTGAGTTTGCCTACAATCGAGTCGTGCATTCAACTACAAAGTTCTGCCCATTCGAGGTCGTCAATGGATTTAAGCCTGCCGCTCCAATTGATTTACTATATTTGCCACTTTCAGAAAGAGGTAATCTTGATGCTAAGAAGTGTGCTGAGATGATTCGTAAGATACATGTAAACCCCTCCCCTGTTGAAAAATATATATAAATAATAAATAAATAAATAAATAAAAAAGAAAAGAAAGAAGAAGGCGAAAAGAAGGGGAGAGAAGAGAACCGCACACCCCATCCATCGCGCGTGGTGCCCATGCCTTCGCCCTTCCCCTTCGTACCTACTGCTTACGCCTCCATCGTCTACTCCCTCGCCATCGTCGACGAACCCACTTGGACGCCTTCTCCCCCTCTCTATCGTCCCTATGAGCCCAACCTACAGAGGAAGCCGCCAACACATCTCCTTCGTTCACCGCGGCTTCGTTCCCTCCTCTCCAACGCCGACGAAGTTGCCCACACATCTCTCAGGCATCTACCCTTTCTCGCGATCCGCACCTTTGAGCTACAGGGGAGTGCCGATGGTGTCGCTGGCACCTCGCCCACCATCCTCCTTCCTTCCATCGCTGCCGGAGCTCGTGGAAAGGAAGCATCGACGCCTCTGCCTTCTCTTCTTCCTCCCCTGCTCACGGACAGGAGCACAGTCACGAGCATCGTGCTCAAATCCTTCGCATCGCCGCGGAACTCCTCGCCACCTGCATCGCCGCACGCACGACCCCCATCCTCGCCGTCGACCCACCGGAGAAGGGAAGGTAGCATCCTTCCCTTTCATTCGCGAAGGCTCGACGCCTCTGCCCTTTTCCCACGAACGCCCGCGCAACTTGCTCGCCGGCGTCTCCATCTCACCGGGCGACCTCTCCTCTTGAGCGACGAGGAAGCAGGGGCGAGCTCATCGCCCTGCTGTTCGCCGTGCTCTCGTCTTCCTCTCGCCTCGAAGCCGCCGGAGATCGTAGCTCCCCTGTTCGCGGAAGAAAACAGGGCAGCCGTATCTCATGCCCACGAGCGGCGATTTCTCGCCGCCCGCGCCTCCTCCTCGCCCATTGCCATTGTCCTCTCGTCGGCGACCTCTCTCCGTCCCCAATCTGTTGTTCGCGAGCTCAACGAGAGCTTGCCGGAGTGAAGCCCTCGCCAATCGCTTCCCACGCGGCAGCGAGCTTCGCTTCGCCGCCTCCATCGTCGTTGCTGTCGTCGCCGTCGCCGCTACTCGCGGGAACCCGGGCGGACCATCGCCGGGGCCTAGTCGACCTCGCCGGAGCCGGAGCTTCATCGCCGGCGTCAGAAGGGAGGAAACAGACGAGCGAGGTACCCCTGCTCTCGCCCCCCTTTTGTTCTAAGAAATATTTCCTAATCATGATTAATATTTAGTTAATTAATCTAAGTTTAGTTAGTGATTTAATTAAGTGGATTAATTAATGGGTTAAGTAAGTGGTTGAGTTGAACCAATTAGTTGAGTTGAGTTAAGTCTGGGCCGGACTTGGGTTCGGGTTGAGTTTAGTTGGGATGAGCTGAATCAATTAATTGAAAGTGGTTCGAGCTCGAGTTTGATCGAATTAGATTGGACTAGTTGGACCAGATCCAATTAAACTGGGGGAAAGATAGCTTGAATTCAACATAACCATATCATCAAAGCCAATCACCACTATTAAATCCACAATTCAAAAATCATTAACAACATTACCCAAAACTCATTAATTTAATCACTTCATCAAACCAAGCAACAAGGCAAAACCATCAAGGACATTATCAAACCGTCATAAAACACACAGCAAACTCAACAAACAACATCATCAATCTTGAAACACGGCAACTCATCAGCAACACCATCCCAATTAAATCCAAATCAAACCCATGTAATACAATCAAAACCATCAGCAACATCACCACAACTAACTTAGCAATGTCACTCCAATTTCAATCATTCTAAGTCATCAAAGCACCATGAAAATTCAGAACACCAACCCACGTAAATCCATAAAACCAAGCACAACTCACAATAATTCACATCCGTAAACCAAACACCACCATAACAACAACTCACAATAGTTCACATCCTAAAAAAAACAACCGCATGAAAATACCACGTAATTACCATCAGTAATTCAAAATCATCAAAGCCCACAATAATACCACATACACGATCTAACATCGTCAACACCATTGGCATCATCACCATCATATAAACAACCCATAGTCACCAATAATAGTAAATCACTACCACCGAGAACAATAAATCCAATATCACCACCATCATCACGTTACCATTAGAAACACCACCAAGAACAATAAATCCAATATCACATCACATTACCATCAGAAGCACCACCAAGAACAATAAATCCAATGTCACCAAAGTCATCATTAGAATCAACAATACAACACTAAATTAACACATCATTGAAAACCACACAACATAACCCAAAATTCTCCATAATCAAAACCATTAGAATCATTATCACATTACCATCAGAAGCATCACTAAGAACAGTAAATCCAATATCACCAAAGTCATCAGCAACACTACCATCATCATCAAATCCAATATCATCAAATCAGAAGCATCACCAAGAAAAATAAATCCATCAAACCATCATCAATAGTACCACTAAAGCACCATAATAATAAATCTCATATCATCATCAACAGTACCAATAAAGCACAATAACAATAAATCTCATATCATCATCAACGGTACTAACAAACAACACCATCTGTTACACTTTCTACTTAATACAAAGTCAGGAAAATAAGGACATAGTGGGGAGAGAAGAAAGAAGAAAGAAGAAAGAGTTCAATAGGGGAAATGGGAGGAAGATGGGGGAGATAGCATGAATTTAACCAATTTATTATCCATCTGAATTGAATCATATCACCAATCAATTCCCAATTTACAAATTCCATTAATAACAACCAAAGAATTCCACCAAATACGCACAACACTTCAGACGCCATCAAAGTTGAATCAAATACCCTAACATGATGGGATTGCAATTACTAATCGACAACAACTCAAGAGGGGAATAATTCGCATGCATCATCATCAACATCAACATACTTCACAACACCCACTAACTCACAAAATTTCCATCAGCAACCATCGTTATCAACATTCAAATAGATCAGTAGTCGCATTTAAATATAGGTGCTCTACAATTCAGCATAACGGTTCGGATATGGACAGCATTAGGAGGTGAGAACAAGAATAGAGCATCAATTCAAAATTAAAATCAAAGAGAAGGGATGGAATCGACCTTAGCGAGGATGTCATTTGGAAATTTGGTGGATTGGCAGTAGATCAAGTAGTGGTTTCGGCTAGTCGATCGGCAGAGCACGCCCTGGCGTCAGCTGCAAACCCAGTGCAGGTCGATGGGCGTCGGGCGAGATCTAGTAACAGCGGTGGTCGGCGAGAAGTTTGTCATTGAGCTCGCTGTGATGCGAGAGATGCATCAAGCGCTGGCGATCCCAGCGACGTCGCTTGGCCGCAAGATGGAGGACGATGAGGAAATGAGGGATAAGAGCCGAGTAGGCAAAGTGACGGTTGGCAGAAATGTCCCTCCGCAGCTTCACCGTCGAGCAAGGACACAGAGGAGGTGCGGAAGACGCAGCTAGCGCTGGCGATGCAATCGGGGAAGGTACGAAAAAGGCGAGGCAGTGGGATGTCTGCCGCCGAGTTTCGCAAAGGATGATCCCACCGCAGGTGCTGTCGCCGGCGAATAGAGGGAATGGTGGACGGATGATGGACGGCGGTGAGCTCACGGCGAAGAGGACTGTGTCACTGTGAATGCGAGGAAAGCAAATGGCAACGGCGAAGGGCTTCCGATGAACGACGGAGCCGAGCACTCCCACTTGGGTTCTGGTGGGTGGGGTCTCTCCCGTCGTCTGCAGCTGCCGCCGTTGATGGATCGAGGAGAAGCTTGGAATCGAAGGAAGGAAGTGCGGCGAGCTTAAATAAATGCTCCGATTACCAGCGGAACGAACGATGCAGTGGATTGCGAAGTGTTCGCCGCTGAGCTCGCTGTGATGCGAGAGACGCAACAGCTGGGGATCACGCGGGTGAGGTTCGCCGACGAGCGGAGGATGGGAAGGAGCTCGCTGCAACGTAGACGGCGCGACGATGGAAGGGCGAAGGGGACGGCAAGGAGCTTTCGCTGCGACGAAGGCGACGAGATGAGGGTGACGTGCGCGAGCGAAGATGAAGGAGACGAATTGGGGAAAAATTTAGGGATTAGAGGGGTTTAGTTGCGGGCGCCAGTTCGGACGGCTCAGCTGGGTTGGGCCGGTCTAGTTTGGTTCAAACGAGCAGTTCAGTCAGGCCGGTCATGTGATGAGCATGTGCCCAATAATCTTATGCAGTTTGCCCCCTCCACTCCATTGAATCTCAACTAAATCCCTCTACGTTTTTATAAAATTCTAACTAGGTCCCTAAAAATCTTAATAAATTACAACTAGGTCCTTTTAATACCAAATATCAACCTAATGTCACCATCTAGGTCTTATCTCAATTTAAAGGTTATCTAATCCTCAAACCTTAAATAAATTTCTAACTTGGTCATTATAAAATTTTTATAAATCATAGTTATATCCGATTTTGTTAAAATTTTATCCAATTTTATTATTTGAGCCTTAAATCCACTCAAAATTTCTTCTACCTAATTTTTCTCAACTTAAGCTTAAGAAATTTTTTATTTTTAATTATTATTATTTTATTAATTAAACCACCTAAAAGATGGGGTTTTACATCTCTCCACCTTCCTCCACTCTCCGGAGGCCTAATCGCTTTGCCGGTAGAGCCCAAGCGCCCTCACGGCCGTCGCCACCTCGGCTGCAGGTGGAGCCGCTTCAACCACCGACCCCAGCTCCGTCGAGCTCTCACTGCAGCTTCCCATGCCTCGCTACGACCTTACGAGTGTCCTATCGACCTCGTCGCGGTGGGAGGGTCGCTCGCCGCGCTCCTCGCCGACGGAATCGCCGCGAACAAAGAAGGCTCCCTGTTCGCCGCCCCTTTTGCGATTCCAGCTCGTCGACGTCACGTCCTTCGCTCGCAGCCCCCGACTCCGATGTCCAAGGCTTCTCATCACCTCTCCCTGACGAATCGTGGCCTGTCGGAGCTCCAGCCGCCTCCGTCGTCGTCGTCTACCTCGGAACAGGGCAACCCCTGTTTCCGAAGGTTTAATACCTATCACCGAGTCGGGCGACTCGGTCCCGACTCACCTCCAACTCAGCCCACTCGGCCAGACTCGCCGAGTTAACCCGTATAACTCGCTCCGACTCAGCCCAACTCGTTGAATCGACCCTCCCCCAACTCGCTGCATGTGCAACGCACGTGCAGCGACGGTTTTAAATAATTTTTTTTAACTAATTAAAAATCTTTAAAAAAATTAAAATTTTAAATTTTAAATCTTTAATATTTATATTTTTTAATTTAATTTAGATTACTATTTCATTTATTTTATTTTCTATTTCTATTTTATTTATTTATTATTTTTAACATATTATTTTATTATTTTCCTATTAAAATAATATTATCTTTTTAATTTTTTTTATTTATAGAAATCAGGGTTTACATAAGCTACTAATAAATCTAGACTACTCAGGGACCCACATTGTTGAGCATGCCAGTATCATCAGGTTCTCTAGTGTTAGTAGCGCATAGAACGGTACTGTTCCTAGCACACCATCTACCTTGGAGTAACAAAATTAAGTTGAGCTTTGCATCGAAGTGAGATCCCGGCTACACCAAAGCATCTGTGGCTAAGTCAACCGAACGTGCACCTCTACCTAAGCTACTACATGGCTCCTCACCACATATTGGCACATAGCAGACTAAGAACTAAACATCATCTCCTAGGTTATCATAACACTATGATGTCTAAAGTCCTTAGTTATATGTTATTTAAGACCACTCTAGGTGTTATTATAATATGAACCTAAAGTGTATCAATTTTTATCTCATATCATAATGTTCTATGTCTTTACTAAGTGTCTCTACATCTCTAACATCACATGAACATATTAAATAACAACATAACATGAGCATAATCATCAATAGCATACACATGATAGAATCATATCTATATACTAGCATGACATACTTTCAAAATCACTTTAAATTACATATAATTTAAATATGTAACAAATCAAATATATAACTTTTCAGCATGTACAATAATTAATAACGACCCTTAAGACTCAGCACTGTACTAGGCCAAAAATTTGAAACCATAAGCGCTCACCTGAGTCTTAAAGCAATATCAAGCAAGAATTCACAGTTTGCTGTGATTTTTAAAAGTAAGCAAGTAATCAATTAAGCACAGCAATTCATTCTTACTCCAACACAAATCACTGCTTAGCTGCAATTTCTCAAGCAATAGTACAATAATAATTTTTTCTAAAATAAAATAAATACATCCAACAAAATATAAATCATACAACTCCAAAAAAGATTTCCTATCTACCCTTCTACTCACATCTTCACATCATTTACTTTCTTATATTTAATTCCTTATATTAAACTAATCACTTATCATATTAACAATCACAATACAATACAATCAAACATAAACAAGCCTATAAAATAATATTCAATTTAACAATTTATAGACATGCTTATCGGGCCGGGCCGCCAACGAGTAGCTCGGGCCGTGCTGGGCCTCAAGGCTGAGGTCCGCGGGCCGGCACGACATGACACGAATAATATATATATTAAATATATAAATTTTTTAAAAATATTAAATAGAGAAATGGTTAAAATATTAATTTTTATAGTGAAAACACGGCTTCGAATCTTGTTGAAGACATATTTTATAATGGGCCGGTCCGATCGGGCCGTGCCGTGCCCGGCCCGGCACGGTTTATCTCTGGGCCGCAGGCCGTACCGAGCGGAGCATTCGTTCCATTGGGCCGTGCCAAGCACGACCTAGAATTGTAGCGTGCCTAGCGGAGCACGACACGCTACAATACAGTGCCCTTACGGGCCGTGCTTCGGCTAGCCCAAGCACGGCCCTTTATCATGCCTAACAATTTAGTTATACCAAAATTTTTAATAAATATATACCACTTAAATAAATTTTAAAAATAATTTTAATAATTCTGTAAAAAATTTAATTACCTCAATTAACTTTATAAAATTCTAAAATTTTCAATTTCATTAATATGGAAAATCTAAATAACCTAATTACCTTAATTTTATAATATTATAAATTTATTAATTCTGTAAAAATTCTAAATAAATTATTTTAATTCCAATTAATAAAATTTAAATACCATAACATCTACCAAAATATTTCTTCATCCATACAACATACAAATAATTCATTTAACCCTAAATTAATTAGAATTATCTTAATTAAATTAAGAATCTAACTTCAACATTTCTACAAAATTCTAATTAATTCACGAAAATTATATCTAAGCATGAAAAAGCATCACAAATTATTTCAGATTTTTTGTCATTTTTTACGCACTCAAAACCTTGAATCTAATCTAAAATAATTTGAAGTCCGCACTTAAAATTTGTTAAAAATTATAAATAATTTTTTCAAGATTCAAAACTCACCAATAAAGTCCTAGCAATGTCGAACCGGACCGAACCACATGCAAAATCGTAAAAACCAACGAAAACCGTTGAGCACCAAGTTGAACCGACACTGAACAGGACCGAACCTGGGTGAACTGGCCCGAACCAGACCGCCGCACATGCGTCGCACTCGCGGTTCGTCTCTCCTCTCTGATCGAACTCTGTTCAAGTTCACCGAGCACCACCGCCGATCCAACGTCGATTACCGCTCGTCCACTACCCATCGGAACTCCATGTACAAGCTCTCCTCACCTTCTTCTACCCACCAATTGCCTCTTCTCGCCGCCGATAGGCTCAGGAACACCCACAATGCTCGGTGCAACAACTTCTCTGTCGCTCGCCTCAAATCTCTGACCACAGCCGCCATCGAGCCTTCACCGCAACTGCTACTGCTTCAATACGACTCTATTGAGTTGTTTCGACCTCACCGCGGTAGGCGGGAAAACAAGTTGTGCTCCTCCCCGGCGGAATCACTGTGAACAGAGAAGCCCCTCTATTCGCCGCCCCTTTCATGATTCCGGCTCGCCGGAACTACGTCCTTCACTCGCAGCCCCTAACTCCAATGCCCAGGTCCGATTAACACCTCACCCCATCGAATCACGGCCTGCCGGATCTTCGATCGCTCCCGCCGCTGTCACCCTCGAAACAGGGAATGCCCTGTTTTAAACCCTCGCCTACGTCGCTGCACGTGCGACATATTTTTATTTTTTTATTTTTTTTATTTAAAATAAAGTTATATATATATATATATTATTTTATTTTTTTTTTCTTTTCTTTTCTTCTAACCTGTTTTATTATTTAGTTTTTTATATTTAACAAATAACTTTTATTATTTATTTTATTTAATATATATTTTTCCTATTATTTTATTATTTTGTTTTATTATTATTTATTTAATATTTTTCCTTTACTAATTTTTATTATTTATTTTATTTTATTTTGTATTCTATTTTATATATATATATATATATATATATATATATATATATATATATATATATATATATATATATATATATATATATATATATAAGAGGATTTACAACCTAGGTTATAGATATATATACGTCTCTAAATATCACCTAGGTTATAACTTATGTTGGTTTCACTAGAGTAAGTCATTTATACTATCTCTATTTTTATCACATTTCTCGGGCTGCCAATGTATGCTTAAGGATTGGCTTTGGCCCGAGCGTCCTTAAATCCATCAGTGTCGTTACCATCTATGTCTTTACCTATGCCCGTTGTACTGATGTTGGCGGAGAGGACGAGTTTTCCAAGATCCCTCTCCCTCGTCTCATTAGTCTCCGAAGCGAAACCGCCGTGCCCGTACAGCCTCCTCGGATTCTGTAGGGGCACGACTCTAGTGTAGTACTACACTTTGTCCGTAGACATGGTCAACACTGTATAAGAACCATTAGCTATGGCTAGCCGAAATAAGAACAACCCTAGGATCCGGACTACTCATCCGACCGTCTGCAGGATGTCGAGGATTTTAACTGTGTGGTCTACGGATCCACTGTCTAATGCTTAAAGGAATCACCCCTCCAACTCAAAATCAATCTATGCTGGTCGAGTTGAACTCACATCCACACGATTGGCTATGGTGTCTCGATCTCATATCTGCTAAATCGTCGAGTAGGATTATCCCTGCTGGCCATCTCAAGACTATTATGATGGCACCGAAGCGGCACACATGCGGGTATAGGAACCTTGGTTGGCACCACTCCATGTGCTGGTCTGCTATGACCTAGGAGTTAACTGGTCCAACCCCCAGCCCACTCCTAGTATAAAAGTTATCGGAAACCTCGGGAGGGGTGAACATCACTAATCGAATGTTGATGGTTCGCAATGTTATCCAGGGTGCATCAACGACACTCTTTAGTTAATCCAGTGATGTTCTAAAGAGGTGCCAATATCATGTGACCTATGTCTCTATACTAGAGTGTCTAGTATAAGTCATGATACTATGTTTCTATATTGTATCATTTTTATCCTATTCCCCATGGTAGCTATTGTGTATTCTGCATCACAACATAAATTATAACATACGGTAAGAGTAATGTAGCATGCCAGATAAATATAAAATAGTAAACATATATGTATATCGAATGACTAAATAAAACATATAACTCTAACATGCATATGTCTTTTTTGATATTTTAGAAGTATAATCTTTATTTAATTGGCAGATATCCAAGAGCTTCTACAAACTCTAATTAAGATTTTCCCTGACTTGAATAGATCATACTATAATAAGTCGACGCACCTGTATCATGCATCGGGGCTTCAAAAATAACTCAAACAAAGCCCAAAGATATGAATAGTAGTGTAGATCACGATCAAATAATATTCCTACGATAAAAAAAATTTATTTAGAATTTTTCTAAAATTAATTAGGATAGAAACATGATGCAGTATATCCCCGTAATTTTGAACTCAATCATATTGTCACGCCCTAATCCACCTTTGGGCACGTGACAACTTCCGTATAAGCTGTACTTCTTCACCACAACTTATAGAAGGCTAGATATATCAAACAACTGCAATTATCTTATTTAAATACAGCGAAAAATATAAATAATTTATATTTATTAACAACACTACAAGTCAAATCTCTATCTAGGTTTCCAAAGTAAAGTCTGTTCATTATAACTAGATTCTCCCTCAATTTTCGGATCAATGGCTAACCTATAACCTGCGCAATAGGAAAAAATGTGCACATCTGCGTTACGAAACTTAGTGAGGCTACAGAGAGAGCACCTTAAAAATGGGCATAAGGTATTGTATATCCAACAAGCAGATATATCCACTAAATCACATATCAAAATAACATGCCAAAACAGAATATAATCAAACTATATGTCATGCCCCGTACCTTCCCCTAGGGCACGTGGCAGACCGTAGTGAACTCCACATACAGCTCTGCTAAGCTCCCAAAACTATATGGGAATCCACTAAGCGTACCGGATGTATATCCCCTATATTTATGGAAGGAGAGAACCTGAATAACAGAGTAATATAACTCTAAAACCATGCATCTGCAAAATCAGATTTCTTATACAAGAAATCTCTTATATAGAAATATGTTACAACCAAAATAAGACACATGTCCCATAATATACAAAGTACCTATCCAGTGGATCTTTCTGTACACAAAACAAAGGTAGAATTGTCCTACCTTTCAAAAGTCAGGAGTCTAGCTAACCGCCTCTAACTCTATCCGTCCCTCTCCTGCTGTGATCCTGAAAAAAAAATGAGTTCCCCTTCGGGGTGAGTACGCTTGTACCCTGTGAGTTGGATAGAAAACAATGTAAAACCGTGAATAAATAATAGCAAAGTCTCATAAGCTGAATAACCTGGCTATTCGGGTATAATAGCCAATCAAACAAAGCAATCATGGATCATACAAGAATATATCTGGGGCTAGCATAGTTAATGACAGTTGTAGCTATCAACCGTCACCTCAGGGAGAGGTATCAAGTATCAAAAGATACCGAATCAAAGTGAAATCATAGGAATTCATAAACAAAGCTCCCTTTCCCCCTGGGTTGCCCACTGGACCTCGCTACCTGGTTTACCATAGCTGGTCCAATGAATAGCCACAGTCAGGAGTTATCTAACCTCCCATCCTGACTGCCCAGCACTTTAACCCCACGCCCCTCTATCTAGGCGACCATGGGAGTGCGAACAAACCTACCATCACTACAGTAATAGTGCCATTGACACACCAGTATAAGGTCATCCTAGTCATACGCACCCAAAAGATGAAGCAGAATCGTATATCGATCAATAAATCTCCTAGGGTATGCTTTTCACCATACCTCTAGTTTTTAGGAAAAACAGGTGCATATGCTAGCTTTAGAATCAAACAAAAGCATAGTATAATGCTTACAATGAATCAAAGAATAGTATATCAAGAAGCATGGATATCAAAGGTTATTCACAACTCATATAATCATAATTAAGATAATTAACTAGTAGGAGAGCCAAAGAATATCAAGCATAACTAATCAAAGAGATATAGTTCTCCTGGACTAAACAATGAGAACTATCCCATTTATTCTACCTGGAGAATAAACACTCACCTGATCCTATCGTCACAAGCACGTTCTAATTCGTATCGCGATCACTCGTATCCTCGTGCTTGCTTATTGTATTTCCTATGAATATTTCAATGAATTTTAATTCTCAATCCAATAACAATTTTACAAATCCGTCTTCACCAATACTCTTAAAATGATCTCTAGAATTACCCTAATTTTTATCTCAAGTTCACCGGAAAGTTCGCCGGAGCTCGCCGGAAAGTCACCGGAAAGTTCGCCGGAACCCTCGCCAGCGAAGTTCTCCGAACAGTACCAATATTGGTACCATTCGAAAGCTATCATCACAAGGATTCCAAAATTCATATTTTTCCCAATTATTAAAGCTCATACGCGATCGATTTCATGAATTAATCCAATTTGGGCGGAAATCCTAAGTTAGGGTTTTTAGCTCGCCGGCGGCCAACAGCTCTCAACTCCGGTACCAATGGAAAGCTCTCGTCGAGGAGAAGCCATAGGTACCAAATTTGTGAAGTTTCGTGGCCGGAATAGTCGGCAATCGTCGGAGCAAACTCCGGCGACGAAGTTTCGCCGCCCCTACTTCTCTCCTCTTTTCTCCCCCAAATCTCCACCAAAACTCGAAAATAATTATTCTAATGCGTTCTCCTAGCTCACCTGAGGTTGTGTCTGAAATTTCATCAAAAAATTCGGCCGGAAAGACCTCCAACCGTCGTCGCCAAGTTGATGAAGCGAAGTTGCCGGCGGAGTTCGAAGAAGGGGAGGAGAGAGAAAGTCGCGGGTGGGAAATGAAGAAGATGATGATAAGTTAAATGGGTTTGGTAACGGGTCAGATTTCCTCACTTAACCCGCTTACCACTAACCCGCTAACCCGGTTCACCTATTGGTTTAATAAAATCAGATCTGGGCCGTCCGTTTTAAGTGATTTAATGTCGTCCGTCCATTTGGATCAATCCTTGATTTCATGTTTTGACCAATCAAACGACATCCAAATTACGATCCGTTTGCGCCGTTGGATTCCTTATCAAAAATCCTATCTGATGGTATAATTTTTACATCAAAATACCATACTGCAAAAATCTATATAATTTTTACAAATAAGCCCTCTATATTATTTATTTCATTAAACTCCTTAAAAATCATCATCTATTATATTACAAAATTTTCCTTAGTACAAAATTACAAACCTCACATCCTACCCCCTTACAGAAATTTTGTCCTCAAAATTTGGTTCAAGTCATCACTTGGAATAACTGAGGATATAATCAACCAATCAACCATCAAATTAACAACCACAATCCAACACAATCAAACATAAATAAGTCTATAAAATAATATTTAGTTTAATAATTTAATTATACCCAAAAATCTTAATCAATATATACCACCTTAATTAATTCTAAAAATAATTTTAATAATTTTGTGAAAAATCTAATTACATCAATTAAATTTACAAAATTCTAAATTATCCAATTTTACTAATTAGAAAATCTAAATAAATCAATTTTCTAAATTTTATCACAATATAAATTTATAAAATTCTAATTTCATTAATTAGAAAAATCTAATTAATCTAATTACCTTAATTTATAATATCCTAAATTTATTAATTCTCTAAAAATTCTTAATAAATTATTTTAATTTCAATTAATGACGTTGGTTTAGTCTGATTTTCATAATTTTACAACCGGTATAGTTCAATGTTGTTAGGGGTTTGTTGGTGAGTTTTGAGTTTTAAATAATTTATTTAAAATTTTTATCAAATTATAGGTACGGTTTTCAAATTATTTTTGGTTTGGTTCAGAGCTTTGAGTGTATTAAATTTGTTAAAAAAATCAAAAATAATTTTGTGATACTATGTTATACTTGAATATAATTTTCATGATGTAATTAAATTTTTTTAGAATTATTGAAGTGTGATTCTTAATTTAATTAAGATAATTTAGTTTAATTTAGGGTTTAAATGGATTATCTGTATGTTATATGCATTGAGGAATATTTTGTAGATGTTATGGTATTTAAATTACATTAAATAGAATTAAAATGATTTAATTAGATTTTTTAGAGAATTAATAAATTTATATTGTGAAAATTTTAGGTAATTAGCTTATTTAAAATTTTCTATTTAGTGAATTTCAATAATTTGAGATTTTATAGATTTAATTTGTGTGATTAGATTTTTCACAGAATTATTAAAAAAAATTTTAGACTAATTATTGTCACGCCCAAAAATTTGCTAAATGTATAACAAAACATCACTATTATTTTAATTAAACATAGCGGAAGCAAAATCAAATTACATTTAATACTAATGCTACAAATCAGATCTCTATTTAGATTTCCAAAATAAGGTCTATTTCATCGTAATTATGTTCTCCCTCGCTCTCTGGACAAGTGACCAATGTAACCTACGCAACAGGAAAAAAATATGCACATCTGAGTCACGAAACTCAGTGAGGCTACAGAGAGAGCACCCACTAAGTCACATATTCAAATAACATGTTTAACAGTATATAATAAAACAAATAAGTCAGAGTAGCAGAACCATGATGTTAACAAGATATATGAACAAAACATAAGGATTTTAATTATCACAATAACTCAAAGCCACAAATGTCATATTTCATTAACTACTGTATTATATTTTTTCCGAACTACACCTAAGGCAGCCAGCCTATATTCAAGGTAAATCCCTCGTCAGGGACTACCCAAACCCGTCAGTATCAACTCTATATATGAGATTTGTATTTTTTTCGCTAAGGGTAATTGTGTAATAGAAAGAGATTTTAAGGAGTTTTATGGAAAAAATTAATATGGAGGACTTATTTGAAAAAAATACATAGATTTTTGAAGTATGGAATCTCCATATAAAAATTATACTATTAGATAGGATTTTTGATAAGAAATCCAACGGCGCAGACATATCGTAATTTGGACGTCGTTTGATTGGTCAAACATTAAATAAAGGATTGATTCAAATGAACGATCCAGATTAAATTACTTAAGCGATAAACGACCAGGATTTGACCTCAAGATTTAATGGTTAATGTTAAAAATTTTAAAAAATAAATAAAGCAGAGTCAGCGAAGCTATGATTATTTAATATTTTTTATTTTATTTGCTTCTCCTCCCATCAAACGTCCTCCACTCCCTTTCGCGCAGGAGCAGCAGCCACGAGCAACTCACTCTCCACTTCACCAGCGACGGTTAGACCACCTCCTGATTGAATTTTTCAATGAGATTTTAGAGAAAAATTCAGGTAAGCTAGGAGAACACATTCAGACCATTAATTTTGAGTTTTGGTGGAGATTTGAGGAGGAAAAGAGGAGAGAAGCGGCGGCAGCGAAAGAGCAAGCTCCGGCGATTGCCGACCATTCTAGCCATGGAACTTTGCAAACTTTGTACCTGTGGCTTCTTCTTGACGAGAGCTATCCATTGGTATCAAATTTGAGGGCTATTAGCTGCCAGTTGGTCGCCGGCGAGCTAAAAATACTAACTTAGGGATTTCGTCCAAATTAATGTAATCGGTGAAATTGATTGTGTGTGAGCTATAAAAATTAAGGCAAATATGATTTTTAGAATCCTCATGAATAGAGTTTTCGATTGGTACCCATATTGGTGCTGATTGAAGAACTTCGCTGGTGAGGGTTCCGGTGAACTTTCTGGCGAGTCTCCGGCAGGTCTCTGGCGAACTTTTCGGCGAACTTGGGATAAAAATTAGGGTGAATCTAGATATCATTCTAAGAGTGTTGGTGAAGACAGATTTGTAAAGTTGATGCTTGATACTTCCCCCTAAGGTGACAGTTGTTGACCACGACTGTCGTTTATTTAGCCAGCCCCATATTTAGTGTCATATGACTCTTGCTTATTCCTCTTGTTGGGCTATTGCACCCAATTAGCCTATTAGTTCCATTCATGAGACCTTGTTATTCTATGTTCTCGATTTTATATTATTTTCTATCCAACTCATTGGGTACAAGCGTACTTATCCCATAAGGAGACTCATTTTTATTTTTTAGGACCATAGCAGGAGATGGACGTATAGATTGTGAGACGAGTAGCCAGGTATCAGACTTTTGAAAGGTAGAATAATACTGCTTTTGTTTTGTGTATTTAGAGATCCACTGCTAGGTATTTTGTATATTCATGGGCATGTACACCATTTTGATTGTAAATTATTTATAAATAAATATGTCGCTATATCAATGATCAAATTTAAAAATATATAGCTTTAGAGTGATATTGATCTATTATTCATGTTCTCTCCTTCCATAACTAGAGGGGATATACACTAGGTACGCTTAGTGAGCTCCCATATAGTCTTGGAGGGTAAGCGGGGCTATGTGCAGAGTTCACTGCGGTTTGCCATGTGCTCTGGTATCAGAGCAAGTTTATATTAGAATAATTGTATATTCTGACAAGATCATTTGAGAACATAGATATATTAAAACATTATTTGTATAAATGATCCTTCAGAAGTAACTCATATTAGGATATAAGGAGTCTAATGGATCTAAGATAAGAACAACTCTAGTGGCCCTAAGATTTAAGTTGCATACATAATACTGATCATAATATTACCGCAGGAAATTCTGAATGTGGTCAGAAAAAGGTAACTCAAGTGGTGAGGTACCACAAAGACAAGAAGGTTCCTCTGCCTCTCATGCGGTGTCTCTTGGGATAGTTCAAGTTGCATCAATATTGAGAGAAGGGGTAACTTTTACCCCTGAACAAGTTCAAATTATCATTAGGTTGATGCAAACTCAAGCTGCACAGCTACAATCAACTATCCTACCAACATATACATCCCCCGTTGCACCACAAGTAAAGTTCATTCCACCATCAATTTTTATGCAAATAAATTCATCAAAAAGACAGAAGGGTAAGAAAAAGTTAGGATCTTTCTATCCCATTTTTCTGAAAAAGGAAATCATTAGTAGAGGAAAATAATGGGTAGGAGAATCTTCTAGTAGCACCTCTAGGCGACAAATATGCTCACGAGCATTACAAATTCCTGATCTTAAATTTCATGCTCGATCTATGATTAGAAAGGCTTGTGAAAATTATGGAAGATTTCATCCTGGAATATGTAGACTTCCCTTAAGATGTTTCTATTACGATGAGATAGGTCATCTAAAAAGGAATTGCCCAAGACTTTAACAAAAGGGTAATAAGGAAAGCATAGAAATGTCGAGACAATGATATAAGAGTAAGGGACAATACAGTCAGACTAATCAATCACCAGCGATCGTAAGAAACTTAGGAACTGAGGGAGAAGATAGTGTGAAAGGACCTCATAGTAGCTTTAATGTTCTACCTCAGGAACAAACAAGGATTTCTAGTGGCCAGGGAAAGGAAATCGAGACTGATCCAAAGTTAATCACAGGTATTTTACATTATTTCAATATCTTATTAGAATATTTATTGATAGTGGATTATGTAGATTTTAAATTTATCTTGAGTTTGCAAAGTACAGTGAGTAAACTATTGGATTTTTTGGAGTTTAAACTTTTTGTATACATAACATTAGAATAATAATAACTTAAGCATACAAGTTATAAGGATTGTGATACCAGGTTAGGAGATACAATATTATTAGCATATATAAGACCCTTAGAAATGTTGAATCTTGATTTTACATTAAAGATTGATTGATTAGCTAGACGTTAGGCCAATGTTATCTATTTTTATTAAAGAAGTAGGATTAGTAAGAGACATTACGTTTGAGTTACACTTTATCTGTTTTTATGTGTCATGCCCTAAATCCACCTTTGGGCACGTGACAACCGCCGTATAAGTTGCACTTCTTTGTCACAACTTATACCAAGCTAGATGTATCATAAAGCACAATAATTTCTTTTCATTAATTACAATGGAAACATAATAATTTATATTTTACACAAATACTATAATAATGAAATCTCTATCTAGATTTCTAAAATAAATTATATTTCATCATAACTAGGTTCTCCCTCGCTTCCTGCATCAATGACCAACCTGTAACTTGTGCAACAGGGGAAAAATGTGCACATCTGAGTGGCGAAACTCAGTGAGGCTACAGAGAGAGCATCCTAAAAATCGGCATAAGATATTGTACAAACCAACAAGTAAATATATCTACCAAATCACACATTTAAATCAGCAAGACACAATATATAATAAAATTTAACATATCAATGTAGCAGTCACATTATTTAAGTAAGGCATGTGAACATGGTACCAAAAACTGTTCATAACTTAAATCTAAAAAGGGTCATATCACATAAATCAATATATATCATAAGTTATCTAATATTATTCCTAAAGCAGTCATCCTATGTTCAAGGTAAATCCCTCGTCAGAAATTTTTCCTGAACCCGTCAGTGTCAACTCTACATCTCTGTCTTAGATGCCTGTACACTGACGTTGGCGGAAGGAGCTGGTGACCACGACACTCCTTTTATGCAACATAAGTACCATACAGCGCTGTAATTCTGCCCCATGGTAGGATCACCATACAAAATCTCAAATCACTACCATCTACAGTCTGGCAAGTTGAAATCCGCTGCATATGCAACCAATGAACATGGACTGCTCAGGAAACCACATCGTTGAGCATGCCAGTGCCAATCAGGTTCCCTAGCACTAGTAGCGCATGACACGGTACTGTTCCTAGCACCTATCTACCTTGGAGCAACCCAAATTAATTGAGCTCTGCACCGAAGTGAGATCCCAGTTACACAAAAGTTTCCAAGGCTAAGTCAACCGAGCGTGCATTTCTACCTTAACTAGCACATGGCTCCTCACCATATATTAACACATAGCAGACGAAGAACCTTAATGTCATCTCCTAGGTTACCATGACCCTAAGATGTCCAAATGTTCTCAATTAAATGTCAAAAAAGATCACTCTAGGTGTTATCATAATATGTGCCTAAAGTGTCTCTAGTTATGTCTCATGTCATCATATTCCATATTCTTGCTAAGTGTCTCTACGTCTTTAGTAATATGAACATATTAATAATAACATAACATGAGTATTAACATCAATAGCATATATATAATAACATCATACATATACCAGTATGGTATAACTTCCAAACTTATATCAAGAGCATGCATATAATAACATTATATATAAACTAACATGATATACTTCTAATAATTCACATGCTAATAAAATATGCAACCAAGCAGATATATAACTTATCAGCATGTACAATAATTAACAACGACCCTTAGGACTCAGCATCTGTAGTAGGCCAAATAAATTTGAAACCATAAATCCTTACTTGAGTCTCAAAGCAAATCTAAGTAAGAATTCACAGCTTGGCTGTGATTCTTAAAAGCAAGCAAGCAATCAATCAAGCACAACAATTCCTTCTTACTCCAACACAAATCACAGTTTGGCCATGATTTGTCAGGCAACAGTACAATAATTAATTTTTCTAAGATAAAATAAATACATCCAAAAATCATAAATCATACAATTCAAACAAGGATTTTTTATCTACTATTCTACTCACATCCTCACACCATTTTCTTTACTTTATTTAATTCCTTATAATCAACCAATCACCCATCACATTAATAATCAAAATCATAAACAATGTATAATGCTCAAAAACTTAACTCTGATGAAACTTTAATGCTTGAGCCTATCATAGAATTGGAGCAGGAAATAACTAAGCCCCCTGATAAGGGGAATACATCAACATGATATGGCTTAGTTGGAATGTGCGAGGTATAAATAAACCTCATAAATAAAAGGAGGTTTGTCTATATCTAAAAAAAATAGAAAAAATTTGGCTGGTTTGATAGAAACAAGAGTTAAAGAGGATAAGGCTGATAAAGTGATGAAACAAATAGCAGCAAATTTTAAATATGCAACTAATTATACAGCAGCTGCAAATGACAGAATTTGGTTATTATGGGATACAGATTTACTAGATGTAATTGTACTTATTATCGATGCTCAATTTATCCATTGTCTAGTAATTGATAGATGCTCTAATATACACTACAATCTTACACTTGTGTATGGATTTAACACTATTGAGCTGAGAAAAGATCTATGACAGGGCCTAAGAAATATAGCTGCTCAAATTCATGGATTATGGCTTATTATAGGACACTTTAATGCAGTGTTATCTATGGATGACAGATTGCAAGGTAATCCTATCACTGAACATGAAACAAGAGACTTTAATGCTACTATAGAGAACCTCCAGCTTACTGAGCTAACAATTATTGGAGGATATTACACATGGAGCAACAAACATGAAGGGAGTGATAGGATATGGAGTAAGATAGACAGAGTATTTGGGAATAAAGATTGGATGGAAAATAATGGAGCAGTGGTGGTAGTGATAGGAGAAGCAATAATCTCAGATCATTCTCCATTAAAACTTGATGTTGGTACTACTACTAATAGAGGCATACCAAATTTCAAATTTTTGAATATAATAGCTAATCATATTGAATTTCTCCCTACTGTTGCAGCTATTTGGAGTACAGAAATTGAGGACTTTGAGATGTACAAAGTATGGCAAAGACTTAAACTCATGAAAGGTGCAATGAAAGAACTATTCAAGAAAAATTTCAGTCAAACAAAACTTAAGGCAGACAAAGCTAGAAGTAATTTGGAAAATATCCAAAGACAATTGCAAGACACTCCTTTACTAGCTAATCTGCATGTGCAAGAGAAATATGCCTTAATAGAATTAGAGAAATGAGATAGAGTAGAGGAAAGTATATTGAGGTAAAAGTCTAGAGCTTATTGGATTACTTTAGGTGATTCAAACTCTAAATTCTTTTTTGCCTATGCAAAAGCAAGGAATGATGCCAAAACTCTTAATATCCTATATAGTAGAGATGGAGAGAGATTAACTACTCATGATAAGATCAGTGCAGAAATAGTTGACTTTTATAAAGGTTTAATGGAAAATGCAGAATATGAACTTCCTATGGTGGATAAAATGATAGTTAGACTTGGTAGACTAGTTCAGCACCATCATTTCTCAGGTCTATGTGCAGCTGTCTCAGAAGTAGAGATCAATCAAGCTTTATTTGACATAAATGATGATAAGGCTTCGAGAATTGATGGATTTGGTGCATTATTTTTAAAAAAAGCATAACCTGTGCTAAAGCATGATATATGTGTAGCAATACAAGAGTTCTTCATGACAAGAAAAATGTTGAAAGCTATAAACTCTACTCTAGTTACACTCATACCCAAGGTACCAAATCCAAAAACTGTTAAGGACCTAAGACTAATTGCTTGTTGTATAATTTTATACAAGATTATTGCTAAGATCTTGGTGAATAGACTTAAAGGAGTGATTGGTGAACTAGTTAGTGAAGCTCAGTCAGCCTTTGTGCCAGGAAGAGTGACTGCAGATAATATCATATTAAGTCATGAACTCATTAAAGGATATACCAGGAAAATAATATCCCCTAGATGCATGATCAAGGTAGATCTACAAAAGGCTTATGATTCAATAGAATGGATATGTGTAGAACAAATGCTCATAGAATTGGAATTTCCTCATAGATTCATTCAATGGGTGATGACTTGCATAAAATTAGTACATTATACCATTCTAATAAATGGTAAGAAAATGGTACATTTTCAAGCAAAAAGAGGATTAAGACAAGGTGACCCTCTATCACCTTTTATCTTTGTCCTTGTGATGGAATACTTGAGTAGATGTATGAGGGAGCTAGGAAATAAGAAAAACTTTAAATATTATCCCAAATGTGCAAAATTATCTATTACTCACCTTTGTTTTGCTGATGATTTACTTATGTTTTCTAGAGGAGATGAGAAATCTATCAAGCTCCTACATGAGATATTTCTTAAATTCTCAAAGGCATTAGGTTTGAAAGCTAATGCACTTAAGAGTAGTATTTACTTTGGAGGAGTACCTACTGAAACAAAAGACAGAATATTACATATACTTGGATATAGAGAGGGCACTTTACCATTCAAGTATCTAGGAGTACATTTGGCTCCTAAGAAACTAAAAATTACAGAATGTAAAGTACTGCTTGACAAAATGATGGTTAGACTTAAAAGTTGGACTGTCAAGTTACTAACATATGCAGGAAGAGTTCAACTCATAAAGTCAGTATTATTTGGAGTGCAAAGCTATTGGTCATAATTATTCATATTGCCCAAAAAAAAATCAAAATGATAGATGCAGTTTGCAGGACATTCTTATGGACAGAATCAGTTGAGATTAGTAAGAAGGCCTTGGTAGCTTGGAATAAAGTTTGCACACCAAAGTCAGCCGGAGGACTTAACTTACTAAGACTAGACTTATGGAATAAGGCAGTCATCTTCAAGCTCTTTTGGGATATGCAGATGAAGAAAGATAAATTATGGATCAAATGGGTACACACTTATTATATAAAAAATAAAAATATTCATAAAAATATTGATCCTAAATTGAGTCAAATTAGTTTGTATTGGATTAAAATAGATAAAATTGGTTGACTAGGACTAGAGTTTATCAATTATGACTTTAATTATATGCATTAGATTTGAGTCCAAATAAAATTCAAATTGACTAATTTTGACTAGATTGACTTGGATAAGAAATGGGTATGGGCTTGGGCTTCATGAGTGGACTCGGATTAAATAGATTGGATTAATTATATGTGTAAACACTATTATCTATAAAAATAATAATAATAAATAAATAAATAATAATAAAAATAGAAATAGAATAATATGTAAAATAAAAATAAAATAAAATAAAGTGAAAGAAAAAAAGAAAAAGAATTGAAAAACCTGCTCGCACGCCCGCGCGGATGGCAGGGCTTCATCAGCTCTGGCAAAGGGTGGTTGCGATAAGAGCAGGTTGAGGACGAGGTTGTGAGTCGGTGTAGTGGCCGGCGGTGCCTAGAAACCGCTTCGGCGGGCTGCAAATGCATGGGAAGAGGCGGAATAGGGTATACCCATGTTTTCTGTCAATTTCGCCGGTAAGAGGAGCAATAATCGATCTTCCCTCCGTGGCGAAGTCTCTAAAGGTGATTCGACTCCTGTGGAGTCGATTTGAAGCAGCGGCGTCGCGGGCTCGGGTATCGGTTGTGATCGGAGATTTGAGCGGGTGGCAGAGGAGTGCAGTAGTGTCTGTGGGAGCTCCTAAGCTCTACCGGCAGCGAGAAGGGGTGGCCGGTTGGTAGAGGAAGGTCTGGCTAGCCCGTGCCGTTGTTCCGACGAACGCGCAGCGGCTGAAGGAGCAGAAATCGGCAGTGCAGCGACTGTTCGAAAGAGAAGAAGGGATGCGAGTGCATGGGCGTCGTGCATGAGCTGTTCGATCTGATCCGATTCAAGGAGCGGAGGGTTCGGCAGCGATTCGACGTGGTTTTCATCAGTTTTCGTAATTTTACAACCGATTCAGTTCAATTATGTTATCCGTGATCGTGGGTTGTTTATATCTTTCTTTTTTCTTTTTTTTTATTGTAAGCATGCATGTAGTATAATAATTGCGATGAAATAGGTAGTCGAATGCAGGTCGACACTGAGACATAATTACTAATTTCCACATTGCTAGTAATTAGATATTATAACCAAATAAAAGTAGGGAGTGATTAATTTAGCTTATTATAAGTAAAGGGGTGATACATAATATTAGAAATAATTTCTAAAGGTAATGATATTTGAAATAAATAGTCCACCTCAAAATAATTAAACGACGTGCAAGCTATTATAAGGTTGGTTCCGAAGAACGAACTACAACATCCAGGTGCGCCGGTTCACTACAGTAGACTATTCTCAAGTTGGTGAAACTTTAGGAGATAAATATTTTACTGCTTAGAAATTAATATTTAATTATACATGATTCATGCTTTGTATGTTGGAATAGCCTATTTATATTATTAATGTGATATGCTTGTTATCATATGTCTATTGTTATTCAAATATGTGTTAGGTTATTTTCTTGCTCATTATTTACTATGTTGATGTGATGAAAAATAATAAAATGTTACAGTTTCATCTAGAAACTATTATGTTACACTTTAATTTAACATATTCATAGACATCAACAAGCATCACTTATAGTCATGTGACATTGACATACTTATGTATGAAAACATTGACGATGCACCATATATGATCTCCTAAGTTACGGATACGAGCTTTAATGTCCATAAACCTATACCACCCAAAGAGGTTGAAACCATTTTGGACATAAAGGGTGGGGATAAAATATGGATTGACTTATTGCTAAAGAACGTTGTGATGTGTTCACTATACCCGCACGGTGTCGCTAAGTCGTCACCGTGATAGTCCTAAGATGGCTAGCATGAATGAAATTAAACCAATGATCTAGCAAACATGTCGCCGAGGTTGTAGCATTCCTGTGACGGTTAGGATGCGCACCTCTTGGCAGACATCGCTGCTTATAATTGGTATAATGACTCCTTCCGTATAGCCTTGGACAGTGGATCCATGTACCACAGGGCTATTATTCCAAATGTTCTGCAGACGATCTGATGAGTTGTCCGGATCCTGGGATTTATTACTAGCTAGCCGTGGCCGATGTGTATAATTAGGTGCGGTGACCTTGTCTGGGGACAGTATGTAGTACTACACGAGTTGCTCCATGGATTATCTGGGGAAGACACATGGAGTAACAGGCCGCTAGGACGCGGAGATGAAGAGATTCGCCTAGCGGACCAATAGAGAGGGATTCACGGTCACCCGACCTCTCTACCAACATCAGTGTGACGGGCATAGGTAGAGACATAGACAGAGAGGACACTGATGGACTTATGAGAACTCCCTAATCAGGAGATCTCCTAAGCATAGGCTGGCTGCCCAGATCACGATATTTGAATGAGATGACATGTTTGGTGACAATAATCTAGAGACATAAACACACTTCATATTTATAGTTGAGCTACACACTTGTACTACATGTTCTTCGCTTGATGCTTCATATTTTATTTGCTGATTCTATATGCTTTGTTTGATATTATGAAATGATTTATGGACATGTTAGAATCTCCCCTTTTCTCTACTTGAGTTATTCTACTGTGGTTAGAGCCATAAGCACAAAGCTGCAAGGCTGAGCACACTGCGTTCAATATATGTGCAGGTCTATTAAACGACCGATCAAGATAGCTAACAGAAATGAGATTATCGACGAACATAGTTATATACCATTTTTGTGATCATAGTATTGTAGTAGGTATATCGGGACTGTGTTAGTAGACTTGAGTTAATTGATTTAATTGTATTATCCACTGCAATGATAATGTATGTGAACTTTGTATATCATTAAATGCCTTGTATGGGTCCTTTGGGCTCATACGGTGGTTGCCATGTACTCGGCAGATGGGTGGGGGCATGACAATTAAAGTGGTATCAGAGCCTAAGTTCGAGGATTTAAGGATTAGGCTAATAGTCCCGATATACATAGGATATTGAGTAGGGTCAGAAGGATGGTACCTTAGTACTCTTAACCTTACTTATATCTCATTCTGGATTGATTATCTTGACCTTGTATCTCTTCTATGATCTATTAGCACCTCTTACAAACTAGATCTATATCTTGACAAAAATTTAAATTTATGTTATAGATGATTTGAGTTATTTATCACCTCCATATTTATCCTTGTTATGGTGATTAGATACTTCTTCTGAATAAGTTTATCACACCGTCTATAAATCGATCATGGATCAAGTAGGTGCATAGATCTCAACTATTACAAGATCATTGTTGCAATGGTGGTTAGGTATCATATCGTTTTTATATATTGCCCCAAGATCATTGATCTTTTATATTTGTTCCTCTCTATTTAGTTGGTTTCAATATTCCAAGCATTTTTATTTTTCTTTTTACTCTTCCCTTCTGTTGATAGTGCATGTCGGTTGTAGAGGCACCAAATCTATCCTATATAAAGTGTTTTGAATTACTTTATGATACACTCCTTTCTTCCTTTTATTTGTTGTATCTTCAATGGTTGAATCTCCATACTTTGATGACATATACTTACACCAATCATCAGTATGAACATTCTTCTTGGAAAAGTCATGGGTTCCTGAGTTCTAGTATATAAACTGTGCCTGAGAAATTACATAGTTCCTTTTCTTTTGGTTTTTGTTCCTAATATATTGGATGCTACCCATCATGATATTATTTATTTATATCGTTACCACAATTATTCTCAAAACATTATAGCTCATTGCATGCCTCCTTCACCTCGCCTATAACCCCGATGTACTCTCATTTACTTCTGTCTGCTCTATTTCTTCCCCATATTTCTTGGTTAGTGTTATCCTCCAAGGATTTGGACAATGCAATATTACTTTGTTGGTTATGATAAAGATTGACTTAACATGTTTCTATCTATTATCAACTTGAGACTCTTATTTCATCATGTAGATGTTTATAAAAAATTTCTGTTATATAACCGCAATGGTTGCATCTAGTAGTGCATCTTGTCATTTTGAGCATCTAGATGCAAGATCTTAAATTTTCTTCTCTATTCCCAAATATGATAACCTTATTTTGTATATAGAAAAAAAAATCATGGTACGTCCCTATGTGTCTTGAGATTCATTGGCATAATTGTTGTTGGATAATATACCATTTGACATTTTCTCAAATTCCTTCATACTCTGCTACTCCACAATAACTTTTGTATCTGCATTAGTTTGGCACTTTAAAATCTTTGCAACAGAAATAATATCTTGACTCCATTGGTCTTGAAAATTGTATCTTCTTCTACTTGATGATGGGAGTCGTTTGTCATAGTTTCATCTTCATTATCTCTTGCAATATTGAGCTTGGTTGTTTCTTGTCTTTTTATGATTTTAGTACATCAAATTTAATCCCAATGAAGTTCTATTGACAACATATTAGCTTTTCTGTCCGCTTCACATATTGTAGAAAGACGATCATCTGTTGTGTATAAATTAATACATATTCAAATTTGACTTAGTTTTGAAACGTTTTCCCAATTCCATCTTAAGATCATATTCATGTTTCATTATTATTATTTTCTCTCATAGTATGTAAAGAGTATTTGGAATTTAGCTCCTTTTGGATTATCAATCATATCCTTAATATATGCATATAACTTCTCTTAACTATCGGGTTTCTCCTTTCACTTATTATTTCCTTCCCTCAAATTACTTATAGGTTTTTGCTATAAGTAATAATAATAATAACAATTAGGGTTGTATCTTGAACCCCTCTTCTCTACTCAACATCAAAGTGAGAATGCACACTCAATCATTTTGACTCAGTTTCTTATCGTTCATACCCTATGAGGACTTGTATTAGCAAAGGTTATTTTCGGATCTATCAAATAGAATATTCTTAAGAGAGTTTGGGTTAATACTACAATTACTTTCAAGGATGTAATAAAATGTGAGGTTGCAAAGGTTGATACTAAATATGATTATGAAATCTATTGATACTATTAAAAAGGAGATATGATATAAAATGGAGTATCCATTTGTATATTCAAATTGTACATCCATGAATACATACTCATGTATTGAGTTTTTGTTATATTGGGGTATGATCTTGAGAATAAGAAAAAAAAAAACCCAACTTTTATCTTGATATTTAGCTTCAACTATCAGTCAGATAAATTGTAGCATTTCTTTGGGAATAAGTTGCACTTACTCATCTATGTTATCCTTTTGGGTTCTATGATCTTGTCAAGCATTTTATAGAGAAATATATGACATTTCACTACATGACTTAAGCGTTCACATATGAACCTAGCCATATTATGCTAGACTTTGATTGATCATAGTGACATGTATAGCTTCCTATTCACTAAGAAAATATTGTTTGATCGTTTGCAACTCCATTTGAATTTTAATTATTATATGATTACATTACCTTAGTGAAAAATAGTTTTTCATGTTGTTTTACTTTGAGCTTGTTTTACATTAATTTGCTTGTTTTACATTACATTAGTATAGATTTTTGAGCTTTAGATATAAACCCTCGTATGTTGTTTTACCTTATTTTATGCGGAGTCAATTTAACCGTTGGTTAGGAGAATACTAAACAAAAGCCTCTTTTGACCTTTCTAGATATTTTAAGGTACCTAACGTAACGAGCTCTTTTGATTTTCCATAGTACCATATCCCTTATTCTTTTATCCTTAGCTTCCATAGGTTAAAAATAGTGGGTGATTGAGCTCTCTTACTTTTATTAATGGATATGATCAAAGTAGAGGTAATAAAAATTTCTTATACGACATTTGAAAAATCTCAATCAAGGAAAAGTAAAAAATTTCTTTATTCTTCCTTGTAATCCAAAAGTAGTCTAAATACTTGCATTTAGGATTCAAAAATATTTAATTGACAAGACATAAATGCCATAACCTTCCTTCCAATGTTAAAGTGTCATAGTTGAGGAATTCGCTAATATAAACTTATTCATACAACACAAAAATCCTTAACTTTCAAATAGGTATCTAAGAGATAAACTATCTTAGTGATTATAGATGGGAGATATAACAATATGATTATTTGTTTTGTCTAAAAAAATACCTCTAGATCACGAGGAAGGAAATATCTTTGGTGAAAGATCCTTAAGAGGAAAAATATATATAATAATAAATGAAGGTAGAGGAAGACATTTAGGAAACTAATAGAACAGATCCAGTCTCCACCATTCGAATCTCTTCGAAGCACTAGTAATTAGTGAACATTTTAAGGATAATAAACTTCTTTATTCATAATGTACACCCTAATTATGCTTACTATTATGATCATTTTAATTTTTAGAGGACCAAAAATTTTAAAGGGGGTGAGAAATTGTAAACCCCAAATTTTATGGAAAAAAAAATTTAGAAGGGGTGGTATGAAAATAACATAGTAAATAACTAAAGAGAGCAGGGATAAAAAGGGAAATATAATATTATGTAAATAACCATAGCTGGTAGGGGTATAATAGGTAAATTGGGTTATACTTGTAATTAAATAGAACTAGCGGGGGTAAAAAAATGGAATTTTGGTCGGTGCATGTGCGCTGCACGCGCGCTCCAAGCCCTAGGTCGGGCGAGCACGCGACAACGCTTCTCCTCCTTCGTCGCCTTTCCTTCGGCCACGGATGTGAACTCAGCGGCAAGTCTCTCCTTCTTCTGCATCTTTGGAGGATGCCGCACCGCCGCCGCTCCGAATCCCTCGCCGCGAGATCGACTTCGATATCTTCCCTTCATCGCCTCCTTTGCTGAACGCTAAGGAGCGCAGGCGCCAGATCCATCGCTGGCGAACTCCTCGTCGCACCTCCAACCCAAATCACAGACGACCTCTCCTTCCCCTGCAGTCCACTGTCGGCCTCTTTTTTTTCCCCTTCGACCCGCCACACCGATGATCGATTTGGTCCACTGTCGCCGGAAGGGATCTTTTCTTCCTCCTCTCCCGATCTGCCGACGACCTTCGATGATCTGGGTGCCACTTCGCACGACTGCTGCGGCTCGATCTCGAAGTTCAGGGGTTCTTGCACGTCGTTCTTGTTAAGTTCTCATGTTGCTGAGTTTTTATGATAGAGTTGTGTTATCCGTGATCGTGGGTTGTTTATATTGTAGTGATTCTACTGATAGTTTTCATGATGATTAATTGTTGGTGGTTTTGATTGTCGAATTTGTGCTGTTGAATATTTTGGTTGCTCCCTAATTAATTAGATATTATAACCAAATAAAAGTAGGGAGTGATTAATTTAGCTTATTATAAGTAAAGGGGTGAAACATAATATTAGAAATAATTTCTAAAGGTAATGATATTTGAAATAGGTAGTCCATCTCAAAATAATTAAACGAAGTGCAAGCTATTATAAGGTTGGTTCCGAAGAACGAACTACAACATCCAGATGCGCCGGTTCACTACAGTAGACTATTCTCAAGTTGGTGAAACTTTAGGAAATAAATATTTTACTGCTTAGAAATTAATATTTAATTATTCATGATTCATGCTTTGTATGTTGGAATAACTTATTTATATTATTAATGTGATATGCTTGTTATCTTATGTCTCCTGTTATTCAAATATGTGTTAGGTTATTCTCTTCCTCATTATTTGCTATGTTGCCCAAAGCTTCATGCATCTTTAGCCAAAAACGGGAAGTAAATATGGGATCTCTATCAGAAACAATGGTAATGGGAACTCCATGGAGTTTCACAATCTCCTGAATATAGATTCTCACTAATTTATCTAATAAATAAGTATTATGAATTGCCAGAAAATGAGCAGACTTAGTAAGTCTATCCACAATTACCCATATTGCGTTATGATTACTTGACGTACAGGGTAATCCTATCACAAAATCCATTGTGATATGTTGTCATTTCCATTTAGGAATTGGCAAAGGTTGTAGCTTTCCTGCGGGTTTCTGATGCTCAGCTTTAACTTGCTGACAAATGTGGCACTTAGCTACAAACTCTGCAATATCCTTCTTCATTCCTGGCCACCAATAGCTTCCCTTTATTGTGTGGTACATCTTTGTACTTCTCCGGTGCATTGCATACGCCGAGGAATGAGCTTCCTCCAAGATAGCTTTCTTAAGTTCAGCTTTATTAGGGATGCAGACTCTTTCACGATATGCCAGTAATCCATCATCCCTCATCCTGAACTTAGTATCTTCTTCTGTTTGTATTCTTTTGAGTACTTTCCTCAATTCCTCGTCTGAGCTCTGCAAGACCCAAATTTCCTTGTGAAGTGTCGGTCGCACAATAAATGTAGCCAAAATCTCACTAGATTTATCATAATCTAGTTGAACTCTCAAAGATTTCAATTCTATAAGCTGAGGTAATGTAGTGGCTGAGATACTAAATAACGTAACTAATTTCCTACTCAATGCATCTGCCACAACATTAGCCTTTCCTGCATGATACTCAATTATGAGATCATAATCTTTTATTAACTCCAACCATCTTCTTTGTCTCAGATTTAGCTCCTTCTAAGTCATAATATATTTCAAACTCTGATGGTCAGTAAAAATATGGCATCGAACTCCGTATAAATAGTATTGCCATAACTTTAATGCAAATATCACTGCTGCCAGTTCCAAATCATGGGTAGGGTAATTTAATTCATGCTTCCTTAATTGACGAGATGCATATGCAATAACTTTTCCTTCTTGCATCAATACACATCCCAATCCTTGTTTGGAAGCATCACTATATACAGTATAATCTTCATCAGGCTTTGGTAATGTTTCTGAAAATTATTTTCAAAATCCTGATCCCAGTAAAATTTCACTTCCTTTCGTGTCAATCGGGTGAGTGGTCCAGCTATTTTAGAAAATCCCTCAATGAATCTTCTGTAATATCCAGCCAGACCTAAGAAACTGCAGATCTCTGTAACATTCTTGGGTCATTCTCATTTTAAAACTGCTTCCACTTTACTTGAATCAACCATAATACCTTTTCCTGATACTGTGTGCCCCAAGAATTTTACTTCTTTCAACCAAAACTCGCATTTGGAGAACTTTGCATATAATTTCTTTTCACGCAGTGTCTGTAACACTATTCTTAGGTGTTCAGTATGCTCCTTTTCTCCAGGCGAGTATATCAGAATATCATCGATAAATACAATCACAAACTTGTCCAGATTTGGATGAAATACCCTATTCATTAAATACATAAATACAACTGGGGCATTTGTTAATCCAAAAGGCATTACTATAAATTCATAATATCTATATCTAGTTCTGAAGGCAGTCTTAGGTATGTCCGACTCCCTGATCCTCAATTGATGATATCCTGATCTCAAATTAATCTTTGAAAATACCTTCGCTCCTTATAGTTGATTAAAGAGATCATCGATTCTTGGCAAAGGATATTTATTCTTGATGGTCACCTTATTCAATTATCTATAACCAATGCATAATCTTAAGTTACCATCTTTCTTCTTTACAAATAATACCGGTGCTCCCCAAGGTGAGGTACTTGGTCTAATAAATCCTTTATCTAGTAATTCTTGTAGTTGTACCTTCAATTCACTGAGTTCTGCAGGTGCCATTCTATATGGTTGAATCGTGATAGGGTGAGTTCCTGGTTGTAATTCAATAAAGAAATCAATCTCCCTATTAGGTGGTACACCTAGTAACTCTTCTAGAAATATATCGGAGATTTCACACACCACCGGTATCTCTTCTAGCTTGGTTCAGACGTGGATGTGTCTATTATGTGAGCTAAATAAACTACACATCCTTTTCTTATTAATTTCCAAGCTTGTAACGCCGAAATTACACAAGTTGGTAGGATTCGGCGGTTCCCACTAAAATGCAAATCAGGTATTCCTTCCTTTGAGAATATCACTTCCTTGGTAAAACAGTTGACTGTGGCCTTATGTCGGGATAACCAATCAATCCCCAATATCAAGTCAAGATCTATCATATCTAAGGGAATTAGGTCTGCTAGTAGCGTGGTATCTCCCAACATAATCTCACAGTCCTTATAAACTGTATCTCTAAGAAGTTGTTGTCTTAGAGGGTTGCATACAATAAGTTCAGGCTTCAGAGGAACCAAGGGTTTATTACTAAACTTAGCAAACTCAGGATTAACATATGATCTATGTGAACCACTATCAATAAGTACTTTAGCAGGATGCTGAAATAATTGTAAAGTATCTGTGTCACGCCCCGACCCGCAGGACGACACGTGGCAACCGCCGTATGAGCCCGACAAGCCCATACAAGGCATAAATACAAATACTAAACTACATACACCCACATTTTCAAATAACATCTTAAATACAGTCCCGATATTTCCTAATACAAATCTAAGACCGGCATACGAGACTCATAACAGCAGTCGTATACCTTCCGCGACGAACCCTCTGTCATCGATCTCGTCTCGTGCAACGACACCTGCACACACATTGAACGCGGTGTGCTCAGCCTTGCGGCCTAATGCGAAATTACGGTCCTACCGAATAAGGAAATCAAAGGCTAGGAGGAGTATTCTAGGATGTCTTTGGTAATTAGTCATCATCTTTCATGCCATTTCGTTTTAAACAATTCGTATAAAAATAGACAGTATAAAAAAACAATTTAATAAACAATTAGATGTGTACATGTCACTAGATGTCACCCTAGTCATGTCTAGTGTCCATATTAATAGTATGTCACCTACGTCATAGTGAGACTTTTTAGGTTTCATAAACTCGGGCTGCCAGCCTACGCTTAATGACTACCCTAGCTAAGAGTGTCAGTAAGCCCATCAGTGCCTTTCTGTCTCTGTCTCTACCTATGCCCGCTGCACTGATGTTGGCAGAGAGGACGGATGACCCAGAGTCCCTCTCCTGTTGTTTCACTAGTCGCCAACCATGCCTCCCCTAGCGAAACCGTCGTGCCCTTACATCCTCCCCGGATACCGTAGGGGTCACGACACCCATGTAGTACTACACACTGCCCGTAGACAGGGTCACCTCTCTTAAATATCATCGGCCACGGCTAGCCGGAATAACCACCCTAGGATCCGGACTACTCATCCGATCGTCTGCAGACGTCAAGGGTGATAGCCGTGCGGTCTACGGATCCACTATCCAAGGCGTCGCATGTGGAATCACCTTTCCAGTCCAATAGCCGTCAACGTCTATCGAGATTGGCGCACATCCACACGATGGGATGTGGCCCTCGACTTCGTCGGTGCCAAGTCCATGGTAGGGTTCATCCTAGCTAACCATCTCAGGACTATCACGAGGCCGCCTACAACGACACTCGCGCGGGTGAAGATTTCGGGTAAGGACTTGCTCCATATTTCCAGTCTAACTCGACCATGGAGTTTGTACAGTCTCTTACTCTACCAGCTCCCAGTATATAAGCTATGCATAACGTCGGGAGTGGTGCTCCCAGTGCTCCGCTATGCATCAACCTCGGGAGTGGCGCCTAACGGGACGTCACCGTTTGACCACCGTCGGGACGCGGCGGTCAACCGGGGCATATTGAAAAAGGCCCCCTTTTCTCTAAGTGGCGGTGACGTCGCCAAAGGTTCTAACATGTCATTATTTACTATCTATGTCCGCATGATAATTATTTAACACAAGCATAGAAAACAATACAACATGCAGGACATGAAATGTAGAACATGTTGGATAAAATAAACTACACTAACATGCATACAATTCAAATCTTATCAAGCATTATGATTTATCATATTTAAGACATCCAAGAATTTTTCCTAAGAAAACCCCAGCGGGAATTCCCTAGCTTGAATAAATCCTACCAACGGAGAACCAACGCACCTTGGATAGCGATCTGCTTCTGGGAACCAAGTCGCGCGGAGAATATCACCCGCCGAGCTTCTCGGATCGCGTACCCAAAATAATCCTATTTAATAAAATTTATTTAAAATAGATTTAATTTATTTCCCTTAAGATAAATAAATTAAAATCTATCAATTAAATAATTATTTCATTAAATTAATCCTATGCATGTTTAGGATTAATCTCACCTAATGAATTATGAATTTATCATATTTTTGCATTTTTATCTAATAACTTCAATGAATTTTTATTCAATTTCTACTCATCAAACTCACCCATAACTTGGCCCAAGTCATCCAGGAGCCCAAGTAGAACCGATAGAAATTTTTATTATTTTTTTGATTTTTTTTAATATTTTAATATTATTTTATTATTTTAATATTATTTTATTATTTTAATATTATTTAATTATTTTATATTTTCTGACGCGGTCAACGGTCAACGTTGACTGGTCAACGGTCAACGTTGACTGGTCAACGGTCAACGCTGACTGGGTCAGCTGTTGACCGGTCAACGCTGACTGGGTCAGCGGTTGACTCGGTCAACGCTGACTGGGTCGGCGGTGGGCCCGGTCAATGCTGACTGGGTCGGCGGTGGGCCCGGTCAATGCTGACTGGGTCAGCTGTTGACTCGGTCAACGATTCGAGTCACTGTTCACCCGGTTCGGTTCGGTTCGGTTCGATTTGGTTCGGTTCGGGTCCGGTTCAGCTAAATTAAATTCAATCTAATTTGACTCGAGCTCGAACCAGGTTCAACTTATTTGATTCGGCTCACCCAACCCAACTTGACTCGAACCCAAACTTAACTCAAACCCAACCGATTTAGCCCCACTTGATTCGACCCAACCGTTTCATTAAAGAATTAATTTCTTATACACTAAGCTTAGTTAATTAACGCTAATCATGCTTTTAATTAAACTAAGCATACAATAACATGATTTTTCACTAATTGTATTTTATTTACACTAAGCACACTTAATTAGCGCTAATCGCGATTAAGCCCTAATTAAGCACCTTCGCCGGATTAACTGTGCGCTGCCGGAAAACTCAGCGCCGCCGCCGGAACCCTAGCCGCCACCTCGCCGGAACTCGCGAAAACGAAGGCTAAACGGCCGGCGAGCTTCGTTGCTCCTCGCTCAACGCGGAGACTACGCCGATCTGCGAGAAGGACGACCATCAGCGCCTAAACGGCGATCTTTCCGGCGTCGTCTCCGGCGAACTCACGGCGTCTCCACCGGAGGGTGAAAACCACCCCTTTTCATGGGGAAAACGCGGCTGCTCACCTCGCGGACGTCTGGAGAAGGTAGGGGCGGGGTTTGCGGCCGGCGAAGCGACCGGATCACGATTTGCAGCCGCCGCCGGTAGGGTTCGATCGCTCGAACAGAGGCGGCGAGCTCAGCCGCCCGCCGAGGGGTCTTCGAACTCCTCGAAGGCCCGTGGAGACGCGGAGACGGCCGACGTCTCCAACCGCGGTGGAGAAGACGTCCGCCGAGGGGTCGCGAGTGCTGGGCGGCGATCGATCGGCAGCAGTTCCTCTGCTGCGGTGGTCGCGCGAACGGGATGGGAAAAGGAGGCGTCGCCGAGTCGCCCTTTCCGTCGGGAGTGGATCGCTGGGGGTGGACGAGGGCAGACGATCGTCGACGGCGACGTGCAGCGGGCGACGGCGGAAGGCGGAGCGTCGGCGCTGCTCGGTGCGGGAGAAGACGAAGCGACGTTGCTTCGTCGCGTGCTCGAGGCGATGGCTCGAGTGGGAAGGGCGTTTGCTCTTCTCGCTCGCCCCGTCTCGCTTCCTCGCCCGGTCCAAGCCGGTTCAGCTGGACCGGCCGGCTCTCCGGCCGGTTCACCTGAACCGATCCATTTTTTTTTTTTTTTTTTTTTTTTTTTTGATGGGGGTTTACAAGTACTCCCCCCCTTAAAAATTTTGGTCCTCCAAAATAACACTTGAACATCCAAAAAAAGATATCCAACATCAACATATAAATTTCCAAAATTTTAGTACATCACACTCAAACACCCTCTCCCCCAAATAAGTGAGGTTGCTGGGCCCGCATGTGGGCCTCAGTCTCCCATGTAGCTTCCTCGATATGAGCGTTCCTCCAGAGGACTTTTACTAGGGGGATAGACTTACCTCGAAGCACCTTTACGCGCCGATCTATGATCTCAATAGCCCGCACCCCGTAGCTCAAGTCCTCTCTCAGCTGAACTGGTGGTGCTGTGAGGACATGAGACTGATCTGAAATGTACTTCCTCAACATGGATACATGGAAGACATCATGAATCTGCTCTAAGTCTGCAGGTAGCTCCAGTCGGTATGCCACCGGCCCGACTCTCTCAAGTACCTGGAAGGGTCCGATGTATCTAGGGTGTAGCTTCCCTTTCTTCTGAAAACGAAGGATGCCCTTCCAGGGGGATACCTTTAGAAAAACCATATCCCCGACTGCAAACTCTAGAGGCCTACGACGATTATCTGCATAGCTCTTCTGTCGGTCCTGAGCTGTCTTCAGTCTGCCTCGAATGACACTGACCTTGGCTACGGTTTCATCAATCAACTCCGTACCCGTCAGTCGTCTCTCGCCTACCTCACTCCAACATAATGGAGTCCGGCACTGTCTGCCATATAGAGCCTCATAGGGAGCCATACCAATGCTGGCCTGATAGCTATTATTATATGCAAATTCCACCAAAGGAAGGTGGGTATCCCAGCTACCAGTAAACTCGAGCACACATGCTCTCAGCATGTCCTCCAGCGTCTGTATGGTACGCTCTGACTGTCCATCAGTCTGTGGGTGAAATGCGGTGCTAAACCTCAATGATGTACCCAGCTCCCCCTGAAACTTCGGCCAGAACCTAGAAGTGAACCTAGGATCTCGGTCCGACACAATAGATACTGGTACTCCATGAAGGCGGACAATGTCGCTGATGTACAGCCTGGCTAACCTCTCCAATGTGTAAGAAATCTCAATCGGCAAGAAGTGGGCAGACTTTGTAAGTCGATCAACGATCACCCAGATAGCGTCATGGTGTCTCTGGGTGCGTGGCAACCCGACTACAAAGTCCATAGTGATGTGCTCCCACTTCCACTCCGGTATCGGAAGAGGCTGCAAGGTCCCTGCCGGCTTCTGATGTTCCGCCTTAACCTGCTGGCATACTAGGCATCGAGCTACAAACTCAGCTATGTCCCGCTTCATGCCCGACCACCAATACGTCTGTCGAATAGTACGATACATCTTCGTACTACCCGGATGCATAGCATAAGCGGAACTGTGTGCCTCCTCCAGAATCTGCCGTCGTAGATCCTCATCATGGGGTACGCAGATCCTGTCATTCAGCACCAGCATGCCGTCATCTCTGAGTCTGAACTCCTGACCCTGACCATCATGTACTCTCTGGATCACCGTACTCAACTCTGAGTCTGTCCTCTGTAACTCGGCCAGCCGGTCCGATAAAGTGGGTCGCACAGTAAACTGTGCCAGTAACCCACCCTGAGAGTCACACTGTAGCTCAACCCCCAGCAATCTCATATCACGCAGCAAGGGTAAGTAGGCAGTGCGTATATACGCCAAAGTGATAGACGACTTTCTGCTCAAAGCATCTGCCACTACATTAGCCTTCCCCGGATGGTAGTCAATAATCAAGTCATAGTCCTTGATCAACTCCAACCAGCGGCGCTGCCTGAGGTTCAACTCCCTCTGGGTCAACAAGTACTGTAGGCTCTTATGGTCAGTGAAAATATGACACCTCTCCCCGTAAAGATAGTGTCGCCAAATCTTAAGAGCCAGAACAATAGCGGCTAACTCCAAATCATGAGTCGGATAATTTACCTCGTTCTTCTTCAACTGTCGTGAAGCATAGGCAATTACCCGTCCGCTCTGCATAAGTACACACCCCAGCCCTTGCTTCGAAGCATCGCTGAATACCACATACTCCGTACCGCTAACTGGGAGGGTGAGTATCGGAGCAGTGGTTAAACGAGTCTTAAGCTCCTGGAAACTGAGCTCACACTCTGGGGCCCACCGAAACTTAATGTCCTTCCTAGTCAACTTGGTCATCGGCGCTGCAATACGTGAGAAATCCTGCACAAACCGCCGATAATATCCAGCTAATCCAAGGAAACTACGGACCTCTGTGGGACTCTTAGGCTGCTCCCACTTAGTCACTGCCTCAATCTTAGTCGGATCGACCTGTATGCCCTCACTGGATATAATATGCCCCAGAAATCCAACCTGAGTCAGCCAAAACTCACATTTGGAAAACTTGGCATAAAGCTGACTATCTCTCAGTACCTGAAGGACAAGTCGGAGATGCCTCATATGCTCCTCCGGGCTCTTCGAATAGACAAGTATGTCATCAATGAAGACAATGACACACTTATCTAAATGTCTATGAAAAACCCGGTTCATCAAATCCATAAAGGCTGCGGGAGCATTAGTAAGTCCAAAAGACATGACTAGGAACTCATAATGTCCATACCGTGACCGAAATGCCGTCTTCGGAACATCTGAGTCCCTAATCTTTAACTGATGATACCCGGACCTCAAATCAATCTTCGAGAAAACCCGAGCTCCCTGTAACTGATCAAATAAGTCATCGATGCGGGGAAGCGGATACCTGTTCCTGATGGTGACCTTATTCAACTGCCTGTAATCAATGCACATCCTCAAGGTCCCATCCTTTTTCTTCACAAATAGAACAGGTGCGCCCCAAGGGGAGACACTAGGTCGAATAAACCCCTTATCCACCAAGTCCTGTAACTGTAGCTTGAGTTCCTTCAACTCTGCCGGGGCCATACGATACGGGGGTCTAGAGATTGGCATCGTCCCAGGGGCGAGATCGATGCAAAACTCTAACACCCGATCCGGGGGCAGGCCAGGCAATTCCTCTGGAAAAACATCTGGGAACTCACGAACTACCGGAATATCTGCCATCTGGCTATCCGACTGGCTGCTATCCACTACGTGCGCAAGAAAACACTGATACCCTTTCCTGATGTACCTCTGCGCCGTGAGAGCGGATATAATGGCAGTCGGCAGGACTCGACGATCCCCCTCGAATACCAGCTCCGGGGGTCCCGATCCAACGAAGGACACTGACTTTGTGAAGCAGCTCACCAGGGCTCTATGTGCTGTCAACCAGTCCATTCCGAGAATCACATCGAAGTCGGCCATGTCCAGTGGAATCAAGTCCGCCTCAAGGGTAACCTCCTGTATCATAATGGGACAAGACCGATACACCTGACTCCGTAAAATCTTCTCACCCAAGGGAGTACAGACAATCAACTCTGCCTCTAACGGGGTAAGAGGTATGTCGGCTCGCCTGGCGAACTCCGAACTAATGAAAGACCGATGTGACCCGGTGTCAATAAGAATACGAGCCCATGCATCAAATAGTCGCATATGTCCTATTCCACATCACACAAACAACACATGCGACAAGTTAAATTTAGTCTCACTTAACAAAAGATAAGTTTTAGTTCCAAAATCCAACACAACAACAACTTATCAAATGGAAAGACTAAATCTCCAAAAATAAAAATTCCATTTAAGGTGCGTCAGCATGGGAGGAGTTACCCGTGACTACATCGGGGTTGGCTTGGGCGTCGATGCCGTCCAATGCATATATGCGCGTCTGGGTGCGCTGGGGCGGCCTCTGAGAGTGTGGACCCGAGCCGGTAGGAAATCCTCGGGTAGACCCCGTCATAGGTGCAGCCGGTGCGAACGGTGCAGGAGGACGACCACGACCCGCAGATGCCGGGTGGATGGCTGACTGCTGGGATCCACCCATCTGAATCCGCTGCGGACAGCTGGTCCGAATGTGCCCCTTCTGTCCGCACTGATAACAAGTGATCTCTCGGCACATCCCAGTGTGAGTCCGGCGGCAAATGGTACATGGGGCCAACTGTGAGGTACGGTGTATCTGAGGGGCCCTATGTACTGACGGCTGGGGACGTGCCTGACTCGGCTGACCCCGCTGCTCAGTCCTCTGTATAAATCGGCTCCCAGATGGAGCCCCTCCTGCAGCCGAGGCCACTGAAGCTACCGAGCCAGTCTGTCTGTCCCTGAAGTCACCTCGACCCCTATGTGTCGCTGACCTCTTCTTCTTGTGCCCCTCTCTCCGCATACGCGTCGTCTGGAGCATCCTCTCAGTCCACAGGGCTTTATCCACCAACTGCTGGAAAGCAGTGTAATCCAATATTCCCACCCTAACACTAAGGTGGTCATCCAAGCCCTGAATAAAGCGCATCCGACGATACCTGTCGGATGTGATCGTGTCGGGTACCAGGGAGGCCAGCAGATTAAACTCCGCCACATACTCTGACACAGATCTGCCTCCCTGTCTACAATCTAAGAACTCCTGTACCTTCAGATCATGCTGGAGCTCTGTATAGAAACGCTCGTGGAACTCATCCAAAAATATGTCCCACGTCAGTCCGGTAGAATAGCGGGTCTCCAGCTCATCTCGCCAGGTCTCAGCCTCCCCGTCTACCAGATAGAGTGCCACTCCAAGTCGGTCTCTATCAGCTAACTCCAAATCCGCAGTGATACGGCGGACGTTGTTAATCCAAGACCGGGCTGTCTGGGGGTCAGATGATCCAGAAAATGTAACACACCCCAGATGTCGAGCGTCTCTCACCCAAGCGGCTATCGGCCTCGCAGCTCGGGTACTGGGCTCCGACGTAACAACTCCCCCAGGCGGGGTTTGATAATCCACTCGAGTATAAGTCCCCTGTGCTCCTATCGGAGGGGTAGCAACTGCTGTTGCAACCCTCACTCGATCTGACTCTGCACTACGATCAGCTGGAGCGGGTACAGCTGCTGGGGCAGGAGTCGTCCGGACCACCCGCGGTGCTGGTGGTACCGCTGGTGCAGCAGGAGGCGGAGGAGGAGGTGCACTAGTCTGGGGTACCTCGGGCTCATGCTGTGCAGTGGGATTTAGAATGCTGACCATCGCGCTGGCCACCGCTGCTGCTATTATGTTCAGCTGTCCCTGAGCAACATGTGCCTGCCCTGATGGCACTGTAGATGTAGTCCTCTGCCTCATGGTACGTCGAGAACTCGAGCTCCGACGTGTACCCAATGATGCCCCCTCTGGGACCATGGATATTGGTGCCCTATCAGAATCTCCGGTAACGCTCGCAGCTGGTACCGGTGCAAGCGGCGTTAACGGATCTGCCGCTGGACGGGAGGTGGCCGTCGAATGATCCTGGGGCTCCACGAGCTTTCGGGGCCTCCCCCGTTTACGTCTGGGCGGTACTTCTGACATCTACATGAACAAGCTTCTGTCAGTTCATACGAAATAAGAATTTCTACGTAAGGTAAAACTCTTTCGGTACGCATAGTCACGATATAGGTAAACGACCGTACCACTAACTATCTAACTGGCCAATCTACTATATCGGGACTGACATCCTTATAATTTAGATTTGAAGTCGAAACTCCAAAATCCCTAGGTTTTTGATATCACCTAAATACTCAGGTCTTTAAACCTAGGCTCTGATACCACTTAAGTTGTCACGCCCCGACCCGCAGGACGACACGTGGCAACCGCCGTATGAGCCCGACAAGCCCATACAAGGCATAAATACAAATACTAAACTACATACACCCACATTTTCAAATAACATCTTAAATACAGTCCCGATATTTCCTAATACAAATCTAAGACCGGCATACGAGACTCATAACAGCAGTCGTATACCTTCCGCGACGAACCCTCTGTCATCGATCTCGTCTCGTGCAACGACACCTGCACACACATTGAACGCGGTGTGCTCAGCCTTGCGGCCTAATGCGAAATTACGGTCCTACCGAATAAGGAAATCAAAGGCTAGGAGGAGTATTCTAGGATGTCTTTGGTAATTAGTCATCATCTTTCATGCCATTTCGTTTTAAACAATTCGTATAAAAATAGACAGTATAAAAAAACAATTTAATAAACAATTAGATGTGTACATGTCACTAGATGTCACCCTAGTCATGTCTAGTGTCCATATTAATAGTATGTCACCTACGTCATAGTGAGACTTTTTAGGTTTCATAAACTCGGGCTGCCAGCCTACGCTTAATGACTACCCTAGCTAAGAGTGTCAGTAAGCCCATCAGTGCCTTTCTGTCTCTGTCTCTACCTATGCCCGCTGCACTGATGTTGGCAGAGAGGACGGATGACCCAGAGTCCCTCTCCTGTTGTTTCACTAGTCGCCAACCATGCCTCCCCTAGCGAAACCGTCGTGCCCTTACATCCTCCCCGGATACCGTAGGGGTCACGACACCCATGTAGTACTACACACTGCCCGTAGACAGGGTCACCTCTCTTAAATATCATCGGCCACGGCTAGCCGGAATAACCACCCTAGGATCCGGACTACTCATCCGATCGTCTGCAGACGTCAAGGGTGATAGCCGTGCGGTCTACGGATCCACTATCCAAGGCGTCGCATGTGGAATCACCTTTCCAGTCCAATAGCCGTCAACGTCTATCGAGATTGGCGCACATCCACACGATGGGATGTGGCCCTCGACTTCGTCGGTGCCAAGTCCATGGTAGGGTTCATCCTAGCTAACCATCTCAGGACTATCACGAGGCCGCCTACAACGACACTCGCGCGGGTGAAGATTTCGGGTAAGGACTTGCTCCATATTTCCAGTCTAACTCGACCATGGAGTTTGTACAGTCTCTTACTCTACCAGCTCCCAGTATATAAGCTATGCATAACGTCGGGAGTGGTGCTCCCAGTGCTCCGCTATGCATCAACCTCGGGAGTGGCGCCTAACGGGACGTCACCGTTTGACCACCGTCGGGACGCGGCGGTCAACCGGGGCATATTGAAAAAGGCCCCCTTTTCTCTAAGTGGCGGTGACGTCGCCAAAGGTTCTAACATGTCATTATTTACTATCTATGTCCGCATGATAATTATTTAACACAAGCATAGAAAACAATACAACATGCAGGACATGAAATGTAGAACATGTTGGATAAAATAAACTACACTAACATGCATACAATTCAAATCTTATCAAGCATTATGATTTATCATATTTAAGACATCCAAGAATTTTTCCTAAGAAAACCCCAGCGGGAATTCCCTAGCTTGAATAAATCCTACCAACGGAGAACCAACGCACCTTGGATAGCGATCTGCTTCTGGGAACCAAGTCGCGCGGAGAATATCACCCGCCGAGCTTCTCGGATCGCGTACCCAAAATAATCATATTTAATAAAATTTATTTAAAATAGATTTAATTTATTTCCCTTACGATAAATAAATTAAAATCTATCAATTAAATAATTATTTCATTAAATTAATCCTATGCATGTTTAGGATTAATCTCACCTAATGAATTATAAATTTATCATATTTTTGCATTTTTATCTAATAACTTCAATGAATTTTTATTCAATTTCTACTCATCAAACTCACCCATAACTTGGCCCAAGTCATCCAGGAGCCCAAGTAGAACCCATAGAAATTTTTATTATTTTTTTGATTTTTTTTAATATTTTATTATTTTAATATTATTTTATTATTTTAATATTATTTAATTATTTTATATTTTCTGACCCGGTCAACGGTCAACGTTGACTGGTCAACGCTGACTGGGTCAGCAGTGGGCCCGGTCAACGCTGACTGGGTCAGCTGTTGACCGGTCAACGCTGACTGGGTCAGCGGTTGACTCGGTCAACGCTGACTGGGTCGGCGGTGGGCCCGGTCAATGCTGACTGGGTCGGCGGTGGGCCCGGTCAATGCTGACTGGGTCAGCTGTTGACTCGGTCAACGATTCGAGTCACTGTTCACCCGGTTCGGTTCGGTTCGGTTCGATTTGGTTCGGTTCGGGTCCGGTTCAGCTAAATTAAATTCAATCTAATTTGACTCGAGCTCGAACCAGGTTCAACTTATTTGATTCGGCTCACCCAACCCAACTTGACTCGAACCCAAACTTAACTCAAACCCAACCGATTTAGCCCCACTTGATTCGACCCAACCGTTTCATTAAAGAATTAATTTCTTATACACTAAGCTTAGTTAATTAACGCTAATCATGCTTTTAATTAAACTAAGCATACAATAACATGATTTTTCACTAATTGTATTTTATTTACACTAAGCACACTTAATTAGCGCTAATCGCGATTAAGCCCTAATTAAGCACCTTCGCCGGATTAACTGTGCGCTGCCGGAAAACTCAGCGCCGCCGCCGGAACCCTAGCCGCCACCTCGCCGGAACTCGCGAAAACGAAGGCTAAACGGCCGGCGAGCTTCGTTGCTCCTCGCTCAACGCGGAGACTACGCCGATCTGCGAGAAGGACGACCATCAGTGCCTAAACGGCGATCTTTCCGGCGTCGTCTCCGGCGAACTCACGGCGTCTCCACCGGAGGGTGAAAACCACCCCTTTTCATGGGGAAAACGCGGCTGCTCACCTCGCGGACGTCTGGAGAAGGTAGGGGCGGGGTTTGCGGCCGGCGAAGCGACCGGATCACGATTTGCAGCCGCCGCCGGTAGGGTTCGATCGCTCGAACAGAGGCGGCGAGCTCAGCCGCCCGCCGAGGGGTCTTCGAACTCCTCGAAGGCCCGTGGAGACGCGGAGACGGCCGACGTCTCCAACCGCGGTGGAGAAGACGTCCGCCGAGGGGTCGCGAGTGCTGGGCGGCGATCGATCGGCAGCAGTTCCTCTGCTGCGGTGGTCGCGCGAACGGGATGGGAAAAGGAGGCGTCGCCGAGTCGCCCTTTCCGTCGGGAGTGGATCGCTGGGGGTGGACGAGGGTAGACGATCGTCGACGGCGACGTGCAGCGGGCGACGGCGGAAGGCGGAGCGTCGGCGCTGCTCGGTGCGGGAGAAGACGAAGCGACGTTGCTTCGTCGCGTGCTCGAGGCGATGGCTCGAGTGGGAAGGGCGTTTGCTCTTCTCGCTCGCCCCGTCTCGCTTCCTCGCCCGGTCCAAGCCGGTTCAGCTGGACCGGCCGGCTCTCCGGCCGGTTCACCTGAACCGGTCCATTTTTTTTTTTTTTTTTTTTTTTTTTTGATGGGGGTTTACAATCTGTAATCAGATCTGGATTAGTCTCAGCCTCCTTATCTGAAACAATGAAAATCCTAGTTTGTTGTCGAAGTGGAATGTTAGAGCCACTCTGAGGTCCTCTTGTAGTACTCCCTTACTCTACTCTTAAGCCTCTTACTGCCCCTGATGGTTACCTTATCTGACTACTAGATCCTCTACCACTTGGCAATTGTCTTTATATCTCTATGCTTCCACTGTCTCTCTTTTGCTGTAAGGCTGGACAGTCCCTTTTCAAATGGCCTGTCTGATGGCAATAGAAACATCTTAAGGGCTGTCTACATACTCCGGGATGAACTCTTCCATAATTCCCACATGTCTTTCTAGTCATATATCTGACATGGGATTCAGAATCGGGAATATATGAGCCTCGTGGGTAAGTCGGTGGTCTAGAGATGCTGCCGGATAATTCTCTTATTTTCTGTGATCCCCCTATATTAATACTCTTTCTTTGAAATGTAGGACTGAAGAATCCTGACTTTCTTTTTCCAGTAGCAACTTCCTTACCCTTAGAAGGTGTTAGGGATAACTGCTCAATCTCCACTACCATCTGCACTAACTCATGATAACTGACAGTGGTAGAAGTAACGAACAACCTCCTGATCTCGATATTCAGACCCTTTCTAAACCTGCTACGCATATACTCAGTATCTCGAGCATACTCTGGGACAAATAGTGATAAGGCCCGTAGCTCGGTATCAAACTCCAATACTGATCTATGATTCTGTCTCAAAACAAAGAATTCTTCCCTTTTCTGATCCTTATAGAAACTGGTATAATATTCTCTATTAAAGATATCTATAAATCCTTCCCATATAATCGGTAAATCTCCACTAGTACTGATGGATTCCCACCAGACTTGTGCATGGCCCTCTAATAACTGAGCTGCTAGTCGGATAGTATCTGCATCCGTCAATCTCATGTCCCTAGCTGTCTTTGTTACTTTCTGTAACCATTTATAGGCTATCTCTGGGTCTCTGGATCCCTCAAAACTGTAACAGCCTAACTGTCGGGCTGTCTTGATCTGCTTTAGTAGATCAGTCTGAGGAGCAATTACGGCTGCCTGCACTAGTGGAATAGGAGCATGTACCGGTGCAGTCTGGGCCTGAATCATTCTAATGAGTATCTGAAACTACTTATTAGTTAAAGTGACTCCTCCGGTAACAGGCGGTGCAGCCTGACCAACCTCTACTTGCATTGCATGGGAGGCAGAGGAACTTTTCTGTCCTTGTGGTACCTCATCCCTTGAACTACTATGCTCTAGCTACATTCTGAATATCCTGCGTGAATATTTCGATCAATATCACGTATATCACATATATCATAGGGCTACTAGACTGGTCCTTATCAAAGATCCACTGTACTTTTTATATCCTAATATAAATTACTTCTGAAAGATCATTTATGCAATCGATGCCTTAACATACCCAGGTTCTCAAATAATATTGTCAGGATATACATATGTTCTAATATGAACCTGCTCTGATACCACCAAAAACTGTCACGCCCCGTACCTTCCCCTAGGGTACGTGGCAGACCGCAGTGAACTCCACATATAGCCCTGCTAAACCACCAGACCTATATGGGAATCAACTAAGCGTACCGGATGTATACCCCCTCTATTTATGGAAGGAGAGAACCTCGATAACAGAATAATATAACTCTAAAACTATGCATATGCAAAATCAGATTTCTTATACAAGAAATCCCTTATATACAAATATTTTACAACTAAAATAGGACACATGCTATCCAGTGGATCTTTCTTGTACACAAAACAAAGGTAGAATTGTCCTACCTTTAAAAAGTCAGGAGTCTGGCTAATCGTCTCTTACTCTATCCGTCCCTATCCTACTGTGATCCTGGAAAAAAATGAGTTTTCCTTTGGGGTGAGTACGCTTTCACCCAGTGAGTTGGATAGAAAACAATGTAAAACCGAGAACATATAATAACAGAGTATCATAAACAGAATAACCTGGTTATTCGGGTATAATAGCCAATCAAATAGAGCAATCATGGATTATACAAGAATATATCTGGGACTAGCATAGTTAACGACAGTTGTAGCTATCAACTGTCACCTTAGGGGATGTAAACTCCTACCCCATTTATTGAAAGAAAAGAAAAAAAAAAATCGGCCCGGTTCAAATGAACCGGCCTGACACGATCTAAAGGGCCGACGTGAGCGAGAAGAGCCGAGGGCTCTTCCCACTCGCGAAGCGCCCTCCTCTTCTTCTTCTTCTTCTTCCTCTTCGATCGCAGCGAAGCGAACGCCGGCGCCTTCCCGCCGCGTTCGCCGTCCGTCGTCCCTCGCTGCCGTCCGACCTCCGTAGATCCCCGCCGCAGCAAGGAGAGCACGGCGGAGGTCTGCTACCGCGCCCCCGCCCCTGTTCCGTCCCCTGCTTCCTCCCCTTCGTGGGAGTAGTTGCAGCTGTCCGACTGCCTGCCGCTCGCTGCTACCGTCGGCAGCTGCCGTCGCCACCCGTTCCTCTCCGCCGCGACGAGGAGTGCTCGGCGGAGATGAGGAGGGCTCTGTTGCTGCCGCACGACCTTTCCCCTGCTTTCTTCCCCTCTCCTCTTCGTCGAAAGCAGCCGCCGCCGAGTCCACCATATGCTGCCTCGCTGCCGCCATCCAGTCGTCGTTCATCTCTGCCACGATGAGGAGAGCGGCGGAGGCTTGTTGCTACCGTGCAATCCCCACTTTCCACTGCATTTTCCCCTGTTTCGCGAGCAGACCCCGCCGCCGGTCGCCCCACAGCGTAGCTGCCGATCGGCCGCTCTGAACGCCAGGAGCGAGCATCTATGGCCTTCGGCGAGCTCGGGAGGAGTTGATTCCCCGAGATTTCGACCTCCGCTGGGTCGATTTGGTCGACGCGGCCGAGAGGTCCATCGGCGAGTCAACGAAGGGAAGAACTGCGTATTCTTCCCTCCCGCCGGCTACTGCTCAATCCGCTGGAGTCTTCGCGAGCTCGGAGGTTTTCCTGTCGCATCGTTCCTTCCTATCGAATCGTCGAGACTGCCGTCGATAGCGCCGCCTGCAGGTGGTCGGACGATCGCCGCCACCCTGCCGGTTAGATCTCACGAATGCCCAACGTGCAGTGCGCTCCCTGCCTCCACGCGCGGGACCGGGGTCATCATCGTTGCCGGCGTGTGGGTCGGCCGTCGGATTTTGCGAGCTCCGGTGAGGTGGCGGCTAGGGTTCCGGCGAGGGGGCGGCCGGCGGCGAGTTTTTCCGGCGAGGAGAAGGGATCCGCTGAGGTATCCCTTAATTTCTCCCTAATCGTAATTAGTGAAAAGTTAAGCATGATTAGTATAAATAAATATGATTAATGTAAGTTGTGTTAATATATGCTTAGATTAAATTAAGCATGATTAAGATTAGATTAACTAAGCTTAGTGGATAAGTGAATTATTAATTAAATGTAACTCGTTGGGTTGAACCAAATTAGAGTTAAATCGGTTGGGTTTGAGTTAAGTTTGGGTTCAGATTGAGTTCGGTTGGGTGAGCCGAATCAACTAATCTAAATTAGTTCGAGCTCGAGTCAAACCCAATTAGATTGGGTTGGTTGAACCGGACCCGAGTCGAACCAAATCAACTTGAACCTGACTCAAGTCGGACTCGGATTTAGATAGATTGAGCTAACTTGATTGAACCGAACCAGCTGGGCGTGGGTCAGACTCATGTTAAACTGGATGAATAGTAACCGGTCCACGTTGACCGGGTCAACCGTTGACCAGTCAGAAAAATAAATAATTAATTAAGTAATTAATAAAATAATATTAAAATATTAAAATATTAAAATACAAAATAATAAAAATAATAAAAATTTTCATGGGTTCTAATTGGGCCCTTGGGTGACTTGGGCTAAATTATGGATGAGTTTAATGAGTATAAATTGGATAGAATTCATTTAAGTTAATTAAAGTAATTTAACATTGTAGTTAGTTTAATAGATGAAAATTTAAAATATGATTAATTAAGATTTGATTAGATAGAATTAATTATTGTATGCTTGGTTTGAGTTAATTAAATGTAGTAATTACCTTAATTAATTTATTGATAATTTAATTGGGCCAAAAATGTGGACATAGGCCTAAGGAGTAAACATGGGCGTATTAATTAAATATGTGCCCCCTAAATTAAATATGGGATCGTAAATTTAAACGTAGGCTTGTTAAGCGAAAATTAATTAGGATAATTGTATAAGTTAGATTGATAAATTAATATTTGCTTTACTTTAGGGAAAATTAAATTAAATTTTATTTTAAATAATTGTGTTAATTAGGATTATCAAGGTTACGCGATTCGTGTAGTTCGTCGCAGTGATTCATTTCTACGCGGGTTGGTTCTAAAGAGCGGATCGCTAACCCATGTGCGTTGGTTCACTGAATGTAGGATTTATTCAAGCTAGGGAATCCCTGCCGAAGTTTTCGTAGGAAAACTTTTGGATGCCTCAAATATAATAAAATGGAATGCTTGTCATGATTATGTATATATGGATAGATGCATGTTATGCTTACTATGATATAATCTAAATGCATGTTCGAATGATTTACCTTGTCTACTTGCATGATCATGTCATGTTTACCATGCTATTTATTTAACATGTCTATGAATCTTATCCTGCATGCTATGTTATTTATCTTTGCTATGATAGCACGATTACCATGCAGTTATAGATAAGAATGATGACATGTTAGAAACTCTTAGGAGACATCACTAGGAATCAGACAGGAAGGGGTACTGCTTGCATACCCCGTTTGACCATGGCGTACCGTCGATGGTCAGAATGGTGATACTCCACCACACACCACTCCCGAGGCTACACATAGCTTGGATATTGGGAGCTGGTGGGGAAAGGGACTGTACACCCTCCAATGTCACATTAGACCGGATATATGGAGCAAGTCCCTACCCGATGATTTCTACCCGCACGAGTGTCATTTCAGGGGCCTCGTGATAGTCCTAAGATTGCTAGTCAGGACGAACCAAAACAAGAACCTAGCAAACATGTCGCCGAGGTTGTAGCATTCCGGCGACAGCTAGTCTGCACACCTCTTGGCAGGCATCGCTGCTCGGGGATTGGAACGGTGACATCCCTCCGCATAACCTTGGACAGTGGATCCGTAGACCACACGGCTACCATCCTTGATGATCTGCAGACGGTCGGATGGTGAGTCTGGATCCTAGGGTTGTATTATATCGACCGAGACCGTAGTCGATGGATTTTATTGACGGTGACCCCGTCTTCGGACGGTGTTGTAGTACTACACAATTGTCGTTATCCTTATGGCATCCGGGGAGGATGTAAGGGCACGGCGGGTTCGCTAGGGGAGGCATAGCAGGCGACTAGCGATACCGAGGAGAGTGATCAAGGGTCACCCGTCACCTCCGCCAACATCAGTGCAGCGAGCATAGGAAGGGACAGAGACAAAAGCACTGATGGGCTTGGTGATGCTCTTTGGCCGGAGTATTCACTAAGCATAGGCTGGCAGTCCGAGTCTTGAGACTGATAGCTACTATTAGTACACCGTAGATGACATTCCGGTGATATCGATAACATAGCTACATTAGTACACCGTAGATGACATTCTGGTAACATCGATGATATAGCTACATAGTACACCGTAGATGACATTCCGATGATATCGATGACATCACTACGTAGTACATCGTAGATGATATTCCGACTACATCGATGACATAGCTACTAGAGACACCGTAGGTGAAATCTAGTGCTACACATTTGGTATATGCTTACACAGTTATTTTGCGATTATGATATGCTTCACATGTATTACCTGAAAATGACTTTTAATAAACCCAAGGCATCCTAGATTAATCTTCCTAGCCTTTGATTTCCTTATTCGGTTTCGAGCCGTAATTTCGCACTAGGCCGCAAGGCTAAGCACACCGCTTTTCCCCGTGTGTGTAGGTGAGTTAGATGATCATACGAGACGGTTGATGAAGATGAGTCATTTGATGAATCTATTTTTATTTATGGATACTTTTTGTCATAGAGTTGTAATAGGTTTATCGGGACTGTGTTAGAGATGTTGAGTTGGATATTTTGATTGTATATTCCGCTGCGTAAATGATCTGTTTGGATGGTATGTATAACTTGATGCCTTGTATGGGTCCGTTGGGCTCATACAGTAGTTGCCACGTGCCCGACAGTAGGGTCGGGGCATGATAGGGGGAGGTATCAAGTATCATACGGTACTGAATCAAAGTGAAATCATAGGAATTCATAAACAAAGCCCCCTTTCCCCCTGGGTTGCCCACTGGACCTCGCTTCCTGGTTTACCATAACTAGTCCAATGAATATCCACAGCCAGGAGTTACCTAACCTCCCATCCTAACTGCTTGGCACTTTAGCCCCACGCCCCTCTATCTAGGCAGTCCATGGGAGTGCGAACCGAACATCACTGCAGCGACTCACCAGTATAATGTCATCCTAGTCATATGTACCCAAGATGAAGCAGAATCATATATGGATCATGAAATCTCCTAGGGTATGCTTTTCACCATACCTCTAGCTTTTAAGAAGCAAGTACATATGCTAGCTTTAGAATCAAACAAAAGCATAGTATCAGGCTTACAATGAATCAATGAGCAATAGCAACGAAAAGCTTATATCAATAGATACGAATATCAAAAAGGGGATTCACAACTCATTTATATGCATAATAATGAATATTAACTAGCAGGAGAGTCAATGAATATCAAATATAACTAATCAAAGGGGTATAGTTCTCCTGACTAAACATTGAGAACTATTCTGTTTATTCTACCTAAAGAATAAACACTCACCTGATCCTATCGTCGCAAGCACGTTCTAATTCGTATCGCGATCGTCCGTATCCTCGTGCTTGCTTATCGTATTTCCTGTGAATATTTCAACGAATTTTAATTCTCAATCTAACAATAATTTCATAAATCCGTCTTCACTAATACTCTTAGAATGATCTCTAGATTCACCCTAATTTTTATCTCAAGTTTGTCAGAAAGTTTGTCGAAGCTCGCCGGAAACTCGTCGGAAAGTTCGCTAGAACCCTCGCCGATGAAGTTCTTCGATCAGCCCCAATATTGGTACCAATCGAAAGCTCTTTTCATCAGGAATCCAAAAATTCCATTTGCCCCAATTTTTGCCGTCCATATGCGGTCAATTTCGCCGGAGAAGTTCACTTGGGCGAAAACCCTAAATTTGGGTTTTTAGCTTACCGGCGGCCAACAGCCCTTAACTCTGGTACCAATGGAAAGCTCTCGTCCAGGAGAAGCCATAGTTACCAAGTTTGCGAAGTTTCGTGGCCGGAGTAGTCGGCAATCACCAGAGAAAGCTCCGGCGACGAACTTTCACCGCCCCTCACTTCTCTCCTCTTTTCTCCCCCAAATCTCCACCAAAACCGTTCTCCTAGCTCACTCGAAGTTGTGTATGAAATTTCATGGAAAAATTCATCCGGGAAGACCTCCAACCGTCGTCGCCAAGTTGATGAAGCGAAGCTGCCGGCGGAGTTCGAAGCAGGGGAGGAGAGAGAAAATCACGGGTAGAGGAGGAAGAAGAAGATGGTAAGTTAAATGGGTTTCTTAACGGGTCGGGTTTCCTCACTTAACCCGCTTACCACTAACCCGCTAACCCGGTTCACCTATTGGTTTAGTAAAATTAGATCTGGGCCGTCCGTTTACGTGATTTAATCTCATCCGTCCATTTGGATCAATCCTTGATTTAATGATTTGACCAATCAAACGACATCGAAATTACGATCCGTTTGCGCTGTTGGATTCCTTATCAAAAATCCTATCTAATGGTATAATTTTTACATCAAAATTCCATACTTAAAAAATCCATATAATTTTACAAATAAGTCCTCCATATTACTTATTTCATAAAACTCCTTAAAATCATCATCTATTACAAAATTTTCCTTAATACAAAGTTACAAATCTCACAACTAAAATTTGTCATGCCCCGTACCTTCCCCTAGGGCACGTGGTAGACTGTAGTGAACTCCACATATAGCCCTGCTTACTTCCGGAACAATACGGAAACTCACTAAGCGTACCTGATATATATCCCCTCTAATCATGGAAGGAGAAAACCTGGATAACAGATTAATATAACTCTAAAACCATGCATATTATACATTAGATTTCTTACATAAGAAATTACTTATATGCAAATATTTTACAATCAAAATAGGGCACATGCCCAATGATACACAAAATACCTATCCAGTGGATCTCTCTATACACATAATAAAGGTAGAACTGTCCTACCTTTCAAAATAAATCAGGAGACTGGCTAACCGCCTCTATCTCTATCCGTCCCTCTCCTGCTGTGATCTTGAAAAAAATGAGTTCTCCTTTGGGGTGAGTACGTTGTACCCAGTGAGTTGGATATAAAATAATGTAAAACCGAAAACATAACTTAACAAAGTCTCAAGAATATAATAATCTGGCTATTCATGTGCAATAGCCAATCAAAACGAGTAAACCAAAATCACACGAGACTGTATCCCGGGGCTAGCTTATTCAAATACAGTTGCTGCAGACAACTATCACCTCAGGGGGAGGAATCATGTATCATAAGGTATCCATATCAAAATAGGAGTATCAGAATAGAGAAACAAAGCTCCCTTTCTCCCTGGGTTGCTCACCGAACCTCACTACCTGGTTTACCGTAGTTAGTCCAGTGCATATCCACAGCCAGGAGTTATCTAACCTCCTATCCTGACTGCCCAACACTTTAGCCCCACGCCCCTCTATCTAGGCGGCCTATGGGAGTGCGAACAAAACATCACTGCAGTGACTCACACCAGTATAATGTCATCTTAGTCATATGTACCCAAGATGAAGCAAAATCATATATGGATCATGAAATCTCCTAGGGTATGCTTTTCACCATACCTCTAGCTTTTAAGAAATAGGTACATATGCTAGCTTTAGAATCAAACAAAAGCATAGTATCATGCTTATAATGAACCAAAGAATAATAGTACTGAAAAACTTATCATGGATATCAAAGAGTATTCACAACTCATTTATAATCGTAATCAGGAATATTAACTAGCAGGAGAGTACAAAGAATAACAAACATATTTAATCAAAGGTATATAGTTCTCATGGACTAAACATTGAGAACTATCCCGTCTATTTTATCTGAAGAATAAACACTCACTTGATCCTATTGTCGCAAACACGTTCTAATTCGTATCGCGATCGTTCCTATCCTCATGCTTGCTTATTGAATTTCCTATGAATAATTCAATGAATTTTAATTCTTAATCCAGAAATAATTTTACAATTCCGTCTTCACCAACACTCTTAGAATGATCTCTAGATTCACCCTAATTTTTATCTCAAGTTCGCTGGAGACCTACCGAAGACTCGCCGGAAAGTTCACTGGAACCCTCGCTGGCGAAGTTCTTCGATCCGTACCAATATTGGTACCCATCGAAAGATCTCTTCATGAGGATTCTAAAAATCATATTTCCCCTAATTTTTATGGCTCACACGCGATCAATTTCACCGATTATACCAATTTGGACGAAATCTCTAAGTTAGGGTTTTTAGCTTGCCGGCGGCTAACTGGCGGCCAAGAAGCCATAGGTACCAAGTTTGTAAAGTTCCGTGGCAGGTACCAATATTGGTACCAACTGAGCTTGCTCCGGCGACGAACTTTCGCCGCCACCCACTTCTCTCCTCTTTTCTTCCCCAAATCTCAACCAAAACTAGAAATTAAAGGTTCTAATGTGCTCTCCTATCTTAGCTCAGGCTGTGTCTAAAATCTCATGGAAAAATTCGGCCGGTAGGTGGTCCAATTATCGTCGGCGAATTGAAGGAAGGTTCGCCCGTCGCTACTGCTCGCGTGCGAAGGGAGAGGAGGAGAGGAAGCTTCCCACAATGGGAAGAAAATAATTTAATTAAAATAAATATAAATTAACAGCTGATTCACTTAACCCTTGTTGGCCCAAACCGTGGTTCAACCATGGGTTCGCTCAGATTAAATTGGGACCATCCACCGCTTAAGTGATTTGATCTTGTCTGTCCATTTAGATCAATCCTTGGTTCAACGATTTGACCAATCAAACGACGTCCAAATTACGATCCGTCTGCGCCGTTAGATTCCTTATCAAAAATCCTATCCGATGGTATAATTTTCACCTCACAATATCATACTTCAAAAATCTATATAATTTTACAAATAAGTTCTCCATATTATTTATTTCAAAAAACCCCTTAAAATCATCATCTATTACATAATTACCCTTACAAAATTACAAATCTCACAATTTGTATGTGCAGTCTGATGACTAGTGAGATGTTGTAATGTATCGAATTGTCGAAAACAGTAGTGACAGGTCTCATGTGGACTTACAAGATCAAATCTGATGAAAATGGTACCATTCAAACACACAAGACAAGATTGGTTGCTAAAGATTATTTACTATGACCCAAGGTAGATTTAAATGAAATTTAGCACTAGTGATAAGGATTGAAACAACTCGGCTAGTGCTCACAATTATGGCACAATCAAAGTTAGATGAGTATCAAATGGATGTACATCTACTTTTCTAGTGAGGAATTTAAGAAGGATTTTTTTAAATAATATGCTTGATCGATTAGATAAAATAATAATGCAGGTGACGATGACATAAGAATAGCTCATGTGAAGGTGTCTCCAAGATCATCATCTAAATAGGTTCATTATTGACCAAGAAAAGTATGGAAAGACACATTATATATACCCTAAATATCGTGTAGGTGATTTAGATGATGAACTCATTCTAAGGTAGTTTTGAATAATATATTGAGCTAGCATACAATAAATGATATTCTTAAATCATCGATTCAACATATTGTTTAGAGATTGTACACAAAGTGTATGTCCCTCTAGTTAGAGTAATTGGGCTCTATACGGGAGGATCTTCAAAATTAATAGTATTAACAGATCTGATTCTTTACAAGATTACCATCTAGTTATAACTCGTAACCTTGTTTATTGGGGTTCACAAAAATCATTTGACAATGGTTCAACTACAGAATACTTAGTATATATCTCCTCTATTTTTGGAAGGAAAGAACCTAAATAATAAGTCAATATAATTCTAAAACTATGTATTTTCAAAGAATTCATACTCGACGAAAATATCTATGTACAAATATTTTATAGCCAAAATGGGACATCTGCATATATATATATAGAATAATTAACTAGCAGATCTTTATCCATACAAAATAAAGGTAATATGTTCTACTTTTCAAAAGTTGGGCAGGCCACTTATTTTATGATTTATGTCCCTCTCCCACTGTGGTCCTAAAAAATAAAAATGAGTACCCCTATTGGGTGAGTATGCTTGTATCCAGTGAGTTGGATAGAAAATAATGTAAAACCACTAGAACATAGAATAACAAAGTCTCATAAATACAATAATATGGTTATTCATGTGCAATAGCTAGGTAAGAATAGTAATAAAAAATCACATGAGACTATATCCATAATCAACGTTCGCCGTAACCACAACTGTCATCTCAGGGGAGATATCAAACATTATAAAGTACCCAGATCAAAGTGAAACCACAATAATATAGGAATAAAGCACCCTTTTCCCTTGGGTTACTTAATGGACCTCACTACCTGATTTTTATAGCTAGTCCGGTGAATCGGTATCGACCAAGAGTTACCTCCCAACCTGGCACTTTAACCCATGCCCCTTTATAACTACAACGACTGTTCTCTAAGTATACCAGTTTATTTTTATCATAGTTATACACATCCAAAGATAAAGCAGAATCATATATAGTTTAATAAGTCTCCTAGGGAATGCTTCTCACCGTATCTCTAACTTTTAGAAAAAATAGGTATATATGCTAGCTTTGAAATCAAACAAAAGCATAGTATCATACTTATAATGAATCGAGGATCAATAGTAATGAAAAGCATATATCAACAAACATGGACATCAAAGGTTATTCATAACTCATTTATAATCAAAGTCAGAAATATTAACTAGCAGGAGAGTCAAAGAATATCGAATATAGCTAATTAAAGGGATATAGTTCTCCTAGACTAAACATTAAGAATTATCCCATTTATCCTGCCTAGGGAATAAACACTCACCTAATCCTATCGTCGTAAGCATGTCCTAACTCGTATAGGCCCGGTGAGGGGTCCAGCTATCTTAGAAAATCCTTCAATAAATCTTCTATGATATCCAGCTAGATTTAAGAAACTCTGAATCTCGGTAACATTCTTGGATCGTTCCCAATTAAAAACTGTTTCCACTTTATTTAAATCTAACATAATACCCTTTTTTGGATAGCGTGTACTAGGAATTTTATCTCTTTTAGCCAGAACTTATATTTGGAAAATTTAACATATAACTTCTTTTGTCACAATGTCTGTAAAACTATTTTTAGATATTCGGTATGTTCCTTTTCTCTAAGAGAGTATATTAGAATATCATCAATAAATATTGTAAACTCCTATCATATTTAGTATAAAAAAATTATTAAAAAAATAAAAATTTAAAATTTAAAATGAAGTGAAATAGGTGAAAGGGTGGTTTGGGATAATTTGAGGAATAAAAGTGGATATGTGAAAAAATAGCACGGGAAAGGGCACATGCACCCTCTCCTTGCATCTGTCGCTTCCTCTTCACCCTTGCCACCATCGATGATGAAGTCTCTCATTGTCACAGCCCGACCAGCAGGTCGCAACTGCCATATGAACTCTGAGGTCCATACAAGGTATATAAATAACGTAGCATCACACCAGTAATCATAATTATTTTTATACAATCCTTTAGTATAGTCTCGATATATCCCCAATACAATTCTAAGCCCAAAAGTGGCAACATATGAATGGATGCGGTGGTATACCTCCGACAATGAACTCTTCGATGGCTACGACTACACGTACACACACATTGAATGTGATATGCTCAGCTTGCGGCCTAGTGCGAAATTACGGTTTGAAATCGTAGTAAAGAATTCAAAGACTAAGAGGAAGGTTCTAGGATACACTCGGTTTGTTAATAATTATATTTCACATTTATGTGTAAATAAATTAAAGCAGCGGTATAACAATATAAGTGTGTAAAAGTCTTTAGTTGTCATCAAGATTGTATCAAATGTCTGTGTCACTAATCTATCTTAACTATGTTTTATTTCTACTTTATGCCATAAGACTCGGGCTGAAATCCTATGCTTAGGGAATACCCTAGCCAAGGGCATCCACAAGTCCATCAGTGTCTTTCTGTCTATGTCTCTGCCTATGTCTGCTGCACCGATATTAGTGGAGGGGATGGGTAACCCTTGATCACTCTCCACTATTTCGCTAGTCGCCCTCAATACTTCCCTTAGTAAAACTGTTGTGCTTTTACATCCTCTCCGGACTCCGTAGGGGTAACGGCGACTCATGTAGTACTACACACTGTCCGAAGACAAGGTCACCATCAACAAGATTCATCGGCCATGGTTAGCCAATATCATAACCTTAGGTTCTGGACTACTCATCCGATTGTTTGTAGAACGTTAAAGATGATAGTCGTTTGGTCTATAGATCCACTGTCCAAGGTGTCACGTAGGGAATCACCTTTCCAGTCTAATAGTAATCAACGTTGGCTGAAATAAACGTATATTCGTACAATGAGCTATGGCTACCCCGACTACATCATTACTAAGTCCGTGGTAGGGTTCATCCTCGGTAGCCGTCTTAGGACTATCAGAGTGTAATAAGCCTAAGTGGCACACGTGCGGGTATCAGTTTCTAGATATGGACCTACTCCACTTTCTGATCTTATATGACTTTAGAGTTTATCCAGTCTATTTTCCTTCCAGCTCCCATTATCTAAGCTATGTGTAACCTCAGGAGTGGTACGATGAGGAGCATCACTTTTCGACCATCAGTAGTTGCAGTGGTCTTTTAGAGCATATGAAGAACGTTCCCTTTTTCATTTATAGTCAAGTGATGTCCTCCTAGGAGGTTCTAGCATCATATGTCACCCATGTCTGTTTTTAGAGTGTTAGATAAAGTTTTCTGATACTGCCTGCTATACATATTTATTTATTTAACCATTTAGGTTGTTATCTTTCTCTGCATTGTAAAAGTGTATCATATACAACATAGTAAGATAAAACAATCATGCTGGAGCAGATAGTAAAGCATGCTAACTATCAGTAGAGCATGTAAGGTATATCAATCCTACTATATAAGAGAAAATATTCTAGCATGCATAACATATAAGCATTTATAAGAGATATCATTTTATTATATTCAAGGCATCCAAAAAATTTCCTAAAAAAACCTCAGGAGGTAATTCCCTAGTATGAATAAATCCTACTTCGATGAACCAACGCACCTGATTCAGTAGTTTGCTCTTCAGAACTAATCCACTTAGAATAATAGGTACTCCGATGTTTTACTTAGCTCGCATATCAAACAATAATCCTAAATAATAAAATTATTTAAAATAGAATTTAATATAGTTTTCCTAAAGCTAATAGAATATAAATTGATCAATAGAAGACCTAAATTATTCAATTAACTTTGCTATATCAAAATAACAAGCTTATGTCCACTTAACAAGCCCATATCTAATTTCATAAGCTCATATTAAATTAATGAGCCTATGTTTATTTATTGAGCTCATATCCAAACACTAAACCTAAATCCAATGTCATGACCCACTAGCCCACCTAGTATAATCACTAATTTAGTTAAGTCCCAACGTTTCATTTAACTCATCCAATCATACAAAATGTTATCTCTATTTAATTTATTAATATAGATTCCAACTTCTATTTCATTTATCATAATTTAAATTAATTATCAACATCCAGTTAATTAATTAACCTCAGGCCCATTTGCCTAAACCAACTTAACTCATCTAGCCATGGCCCATATTGTTAGCCCATGTCCATTTGATGAGCCCAAGTTCCCATATCATAGCCCAACAGATAACAAGCTCATTATGGTTAACTCATCACATCAAATTATTATGCCCTATTTAACTAATGTAGTCATGCAATAAAATAACTAACTTTATTTAATTAATTAAATACAACCTAAATCATTTTAATCAATCTGATTAAAATTCAATTTCAAATCCTAAGTCAATTTAATTAAGCCTAAATAAATCTTATCCAACTAACCTCATTATTAAAATCCAATCCAATTCATTGTTAAAATCATATCTAATTTATTAGTCCAATTCTCCCAAAGTCCCAATTGTTGCAAGCACATCTGGATTCACCTTAATTAATTTAACTACTAAGTTATCTTAATTATCCAATTTAATTAACCCAACTTAATTAAACTTAATTTATAAATTTTTTAACCCAAATCAAGTTCAAGATAATACGTTAGCCCATTTCATTTAGCCCAGTCCACTCTGCCCAAATTTTAGGTTTATGAAGTCCAATTTAAAATTTGGTCAATATTGACCTGGTCAACGTTGATACAGTCAACTTAAATTGACTATGTTGACCCCTGAATAATTTAATTAATTATCAACTTAACTCAATCCGAATTGATTCGACTTGGGTTCAACTCCCACGAATTTGATTCGGTTAAACTCGATCCAAACCCAAGTTTGGTCGACTCAACCCAAATTTAATTTAGTTATTCACTTAAGCTAACCCAACAATTAATTAAAGATTAAGTAAATTATTTCTACATGCAGCAATTTAAACAAACTTAAATAAATCCATCCCTCAAGTATAGTTAAATCTACACTGATCATGCTTAATTTGTGAGACCCGTAATTTTTAAATAAGGGAAATAGAGTAATTTTAGTATTTGAAGGATTTAATCGTAAAATAAATTCTTTAAAGGACTTATTTGTAAAATCATATGAATTTTTGAAGTATGAGATTTTGATGTAAAAATTATACCATCAGGTACTGTTTTTGATAAGGAATCCAACGGCGTAGACGGATCGTAATTTGGACGTCGTTTGATCGGTCAATTGAACAATTAAGATTTAATCTAGGATTTAATATTTTAATTAACTAATTAAAAAAAATCTATTTTCTTCCCACCCGCGCGCGAGCTCCCTCTCTATCCTTCTCTCTCCTCCTCCGCAGCGGCGACGGCGACGGCGATGAAACTTCCAGACGATGCTCCGATGAAACCACAACGAATTAGGCTCCTAAATTTTAGCTACAGGTAGATCTCGACCTCCTCTTCATTATGATACCAAGATGCCCAAATTTGGTGTAGAGATGATGGAGAAATCATGTGAGAGGCGTCGGCGATGAGGGTTTCGATCGCCGGAGCTTACTCCGACGATTTCTGATGATTCCGGCCGTGAAACCTTGCAAACTTGGTACCTATGGATTCTCCTTGACGAGAGCTATCCATTGGTACCGGAGTTGAGGGGTATTAGCCGCCGGTTGGCCGCCGGTGAGCTAAAAATCCTAACTTAGGGATTTCGCCCAAAATTTTAATCGGTGAAATTGATCGCGTATAAGCTATAAAAATTGGGGCAAATATGATTTTTGGAATCCTCATGAAGAGAGCTTTCGATTGGTACCAATATTGGTACTGATCGAAGAACTTCACCGGCGAGGGTTCTGGCGAACTTAGGAAAAAAACTGGGGTGATTCTAGAGATCATTCTAAGAGTAGTGGTGAAGAGGGATTTGAGAAATTATTTTTGAATTGAGAATTAAAATTCATTGAATAATTGACAGGAAAATATAAAATACGTAAATGACGACACGTGGATCGAGATAGTGTTAGAGAATAAAATTCAGCAAACGGACCTTAGGTTGGTTCTGAAGAGTGGATCGCTAACCCAGGTACGTTGGTTCATCGATGTAAGATTTATTCAAGCTAGGGAATTCCTGTTGGGGTCTTCTTAGGAACAATTCTTCAATGCCTTAAACATGATAAAATGAAATGCTTTCTAGGATTATATTTAAATGTATGTTAGTATGATTTACTTTGCCTAACATGTATGTTATTCAATGTTTACCCTGCTATGTATTTAACATGTCCTAAAATCTTGTCCTGCATGTTATATTATTTTCTATGCTATGTGCTACACGACTACCATGCAAATATAGATATGAACTATGATATGTTAGAACCTCCTAGGAGACATCATTGGAAATTAGACAGAAAGGGGTGTCCTTGCATACCCCGTTTGACCACCGCGTACCATCGATGGTCAAAATATTGATGTTCCTCAACGCACCACTCCCGAGGTTATGCATAGCTTAGATACTGGGAGCACTACTCCCGAGGCTATACATAGCTTAGATACTGGGAGCTGGTAGGGAAAGAGACTGTACAAACTCCATGGTCATATTAGACCAGAAAATATGGAACAAGTCCTTACCCAGAAATTTATACCCGCACGAGTGTCGTTTAGGCGACCTCGTGATAGTCTTGAGATGGCTAGTGAGGATGAGCCCTACCATGGACTTGGCACCGATGGAGTCGAGGTTGCCACAGCCCATCGTGCGGATGTGCGTCAATCTCGGTCGACATCGACTACTATTGGACTGGGAAGGTGATTCCCTATGCGACGCCTTGAATAGTAGATCCGTAGACCACGCGGCTATCATCCATGACGTTCTGCAGACAGTCGGATGAGTAGTCCGGATCCTAGGGTTATTTTTATCGGTTAGCCGTGGCCGATTTGTCTTGTTGATGGTGACCTTATCTTCGGGCAGTGTGTAGTACTACACAAGTCACCGTTGCCCCTACGAAGTCTGGGGAGGATGTAAAGGCACGACAGTTTCTCTAGGGGAGGCATTGAGGGCAACTAGCGAGACAGTGGAGAGTGATCAAGGGTCACCCGTCCTCTCCGCCAACATCAGTGCAGCGGGCTTAAGTAGAGACAGAGATAGAGATAGAAAGGCACTGATAGACTTACTGATGCCCTTAGCTCGGGTATTCATTAAGCATAGGCTGGCAGCCCGAGTCTTGAAACTTCAAGTCTTATTATGACGTAGGTGACATATGCTGATAACATCGACACTATATACATCTTAGGTGACATCTAGTGAAATATACGTCTGTACTTATTATTGCTGTTTTTATATTTTTTATGAACTGATTTACACAAATCAAATGAAAATTTATGATTAACAACCAAAGGCATCCTAGAATACTCCTCCTAGCCTTTGATTTCCTTATTCGATTTCGAGCTGTAATTTTGCACTAGGCCGCAAGGCTGAGCACACCACGTTCAATGGCGTGCAGTTTGTTAGATGACTTACCGGGATATTTGATGAATATGAGGAATATCGATGGAGTTAGTTTTATTTATTGACGTCGTTATTGTAGAACTATAGTAGGTATATCGGGACTGTGTTAGTAGAGATTCATAGATGAATTAATTATATATTCCACTATGTTGTGTATGTGTACGGATGATATTTATTATCAAATGCCTTGTATGGGTTCTTTGGGCTCATACGACGGTTGCCACGTGTCCGACAGGTGGGTCGGGGCGTGACATAATTATTGCTAAGCATGCTTAATTAGCACTAAGACATGATTAAGGGCAAAGGTGATCGGATCGCTACCTTCGTCGCACACTTGCCGGAACCCTCATAGCTCACTGTCGAAGGAGTTGCAAGTACCCTCGATGGCAAGGATCAGATCTCCGTTTGTGTGAAGACCGCGAAAGACCTACACCAGCATCGTCCATCAACACAAGGCAGGGGATATCAATGGATGTCGCCGGACACCCATGAGAAAATCCACGATGGAGGATGAAATCAATGGATCGAAGAGGAAAGAGAGGACCTATTAACCTCACGATCGCGCAGAAAGGGGGAAAGATGATGATTCAAGCAATAGGGTGAATGAAATCATAAATCCACTCCTCGCCAGTGTGTGGTGGATCAAGCAGGCTGCGGCGACGACATTGCCACCCAATGCGATCTGATTTGGGGCAAGTCGTTGGCTCCCTTACTTGCGAAGAGTCCGAGCAACTCAAGCTCAAGAGGAGGGAGTGGCAAATCGAGGTCGGGGTCTTCGATGGCGGAGCGGCAGATGAGATGGTCGCATCATGGAGAGGGGCAGGGGGTTGTAGAGTCCACTCGCTTGCAAGGCGACAGGATATCATCGCCACCTCCCTCTAGCGGTACGATCCCACTTCAACGCGAAGCAGGAGCATGATGATGTGGTGGCTGATACGCTGGCGAGCTCGGTGATGCTCGATTTGGATTGTGAAGATAGAGGCATTAGTGTGATCGAATGAGATGGAGGTTGTAGCCAAGCTTTCTCCGATGGTCCTCCTTATGACGACGAAGACGGAAGATGGATGGGGTAGCAAATGGCGCCCCGGCAAACTCAATGCCAATCGACTGCGTTTCGTGGAGTTGTAGAGAGGAACGCAACTGCGCGGATCAGAGCAAGCTCGTTTGCCCTTCTTTCATGTGGGGTTCTACTCGGAGGTTCGGTTTGGTTGAACCGGCCATCTAAGCTGGTTCGCTTTTACTAAATAAATGAGTCGGTTTGGTTGGATCAGCTCTTTTTTTTTATAGAAGTGGTAAAGGTTTTCAAGTACTCCTTCCTTCTCTTAAATTTTTGGTCCTCCAAAAATGTTCAGCAATCGCTTACACATAATGACACCCGTGAGTGCAAGCATTGTGTTTCTTCTTATACACTCAGTGGTTCCCTTCCTTGCACTATCATCAATCTCTCCATAAGGAAAATATATAGATCTCTCAAGTTTTCCTCTTAAGCCAATATTCTTAAGCAACCACTTGCTAAGGCAAAAGATATAAAATTTTAACAACTATCATGGGTAAATACATTGATAATCTCATTCCTCAGCTTTAAGTACTATTGTCATAAATCCAGTTGCATCGACAAAATAAAATTTTGATGTCACAGGGAATTCTACTAAATTTTTAAGTCCTCACATAGGTGCTATATTTTTAAAAGTTCAACAATAGAGATCAACAAGATAACTCATGGTATGTCTCTATATGATGGGCCATCAATGAACATATCTAGGTCATCAATAACCTTATCCGGATCATCAATCGTCATGTCCACATCATCAACAACCATGTCAGGGTTGTCTTGTACATCCATACTATCCAATGCGAAGAGTCGAGCCTCAATGCATGGTGACGGCTTCTTGGAGTGTCGACCCGATCTAGGAGCAAATCCTCCTATCGATACCGGAGTAGTAATGGTAGTTATGACTGACACAAATGGGCGACCATGGTCGATAAATGAATAATATGTCGTCGAGCGCTGAGAACCTCCCGGTTATCTCATCTGAGGGTAGTTGGCTCGGATGTATCACTCCCCAAATCCATCTTTGGGAACGTGGCAACTGCCGTATAAACTGTACTTCTCAACCACAACTTATACAAGGCTAAAAGTATCACAAAGCACCATAATTATTTTAATTAAACATAGAGGAAGCATAATCAAATTACAATTAATACCAACACTACAAATCAAATCTCTATTTAGATTTCTAAAGTGAATGCTATTTCGTCATAATTAGGTTCTTCCTCGCTCCCCATACTAATTGCCAACTAGTAACCTGCACAACAGGGAAAAAATATGTACATCTGAGTCGCGAAACTTAGTGAGGTTACAAAGAAAGCACCCTAAAAATAGGCATAAGTTATTGTACAAACTAACAAAAAGAAATATCTACTAAGTCACATATCAAAATAATATGCTCAACAGTATATAACAAGATTAATAGGTTAATGTAGCAGAATCATGATATTAACAAGATATATGAACAAAATATAAAGATGTCTAATTATAACAGTAACTCAAATCCATAAATGTCATATTTCCTTAACGACCATATCATATCTTTTCCATACTACACCTAAGGCAGCCAGCCTATGTTCAAGGTAAATCCCTTGTTAGGGAGTACCCGAAACCCGTCAGTGTCAACTCTATGTCTCTGTCCTAAGTGCTTGTACACTGACGTTGGCAGAAGGAGCTGGTGACCACGACACCCCTTCTTTCCAACAACAAGTACCATACAACGCTGTAATTCTGCCCTATGGCAGGATCACCATATAAAATCATAAATCACATCCATCTACAGCCTGTCAAGCTGAGATCCACTGCATAAGCTACCAATGAATCTGGACTGCTCAGGAACCCACATCGTTGAGCATGCTAGTGTCATCAGGTTCCCTAGTATTAGTAACGCATTGCACGGTACTGTTCCTAGCACCCATCTACCTTGGAGTAACTCACATAAGTTGAGCTCTACACCGAAGTAAGATCCTGACTACACCAAAGTATCTGAGGCTAAATCAACCGAGCGTGCATTTCTACCTTGGCTAGCACATGTTTCCTCACTACATGTTGTCACATAGGATACTAAGAACCTTAATGTCATCTCCTAGGTTATTATATCCTAAGATATTCAAAAGTTCTTAGTTAAATGTTAAAAAAAACCACCCTAGGTGTTGTCATAACATGAACCTAAAGTGTCTCTAGTTTTGTCTCATGCCATCATATTTTGTGCCTTGCTAAGTGTCTTTACATCTCTAGCACCACATAAACATACCAATATCAACATAACATGAGCGTAACATTAATAACATACATATGATAGAATCATATCTATACACCGACATGACATACTTTCAAATCACATCAAATCGCATGCAATTTAAACATGTAACAAAGCAGATATATAACTTATGAGCTTGTACAATAATTAACAACGACCCTTAGGACTCAGCACTGTAGTAGGACATAAATTTTAAACTATAAGCCCTCACCTGAGTCTCAAAATAATATCAAGCAGAATTCACAGTTTAGATGTGATTCTTAAAAATAAGCAAGCAATCAATTAAGCACAGCAATTCCTTCTTACTCCAACACAAATCACAACTTGACCGTGATTTGTCAAGTAATAGCACGGTAATAAATTTTCTTAAAATAAAATAAATACATCCAACAAAACATATATCATACAATTCCAAAAAAAATTTCCTATCTATACGTCTACTCACATCCTCACATCATTTTCTTTATTTTATTTAATTTTTTATAATCACACAATCATCTATCACCTTAAACAATCACCATCAAACATAAACAAACCTATAAAAATAATATTCAATTTAATAATTTAATTATACCAAAAATTTTAAATCAACATACACCACTGTAATTAATTCTAAAAATAATTTTAATAATTTTATAAAAAATCTAATTACATCAACTAAATTTATAAAATTCGAAATTATTCAATTTCACTCATTAGAAAATCTAAATAAACTAATTATCTCAATTTTATAACATTATAAATTTGTTAATTTTGTAAAAATTCTAATTAAATTATTTTAATTCCAATTAATGCAATTTAAATATCATATACCAAAATATTTCTTCAAACAAATAATCCATTTAAACCCTAAATTAATCCAAATCATCTTAATTAAGTTAAGAACTACACTCTATTAATCTTAAAAAATTCTAATTAAATCAAGAAAATTGTATTGAAGCATTAACAAACATCACAAATTATTTCAGATTTTTCTGTCATAATTTATGCACTCAAAACTTTGAACCCAACTTAAAATAATTCCAAAACCGCACTTAAAATATGTTAAAAATTGTAAATAAATTCCTCAAGACTCAAAGCTCATCAACAAAACTCTAGCAACATTGAACCCACTCGAACTAGTTGTAAAACTGTGAAAATCGGTGCAAAACCACACTAAACTGCTGCTGAACCAGCCATTTTTGAATCGAACTGGACTGATCCGGCCCGAACTGCATTGAGTCGAATCGTTGCACGTGCATCGCACGCGCGATCAAACTCTTCTTCTTTGATCGATCTCTACTCAATGCCGCCTGCAACCACTGTCACTCCCACCGTCGATCAGCTTTGCTCTGTTGCCGCAACCATGCCAGAACTCCCGCACGAGCTCGCCGCAACCTCCACCAACCGGCGAACTCTTCTCGCCGTCCTTAGTGCCCAAAGGGTTCCCATAGTCGTCGGCGCACTCGGTCCCCTACAGAACCTAGCGATCACTGCGGCTGTCGCCTGCGGACCTTCTTCGCTGCCGGTTCCCCCTCCAATCGACTCCACTGGAGTCGAATCGTTGTCGAATAACTCACCGCAGAAGAAGGGAACGTTCGCCACGCTCCTCGCTCGCGGAAACACCGCAAATAAAGAAGCCTCTCTGTTCGCTGCCCTTTTTCACGATTTTGGCTCGCCGGAACCATGTCCTTCTCGCAGCCCCCGACTCCGACGCCCATGTCCACTCAACAGCACACCCCGTTGAATTGCAATTACTGGAGCTTTGATTGCTCCCCACCGTCGCTATTGTCCTCGAAATAGGGCATACCCTCTTTCGAGGGTTTCAACCCTCGAGGGTTTTAAACCCTTGCCCGTTCAGCTGCAGCGTGCGTGTGTCGTGCTGCGGCATTTTTTTTTCAATTTCTATTACTTAATATATATATTTTTTCCTTAAAAAATCTTTTCTTATATTTAATTTAATTTAAAATATTTATTTATATTTATTTTTATTTTTATTTATTTATTTAATTATCATTATTATTTTTATTAACTAATTTATTTATATTACTTATTTTATTTTCCTATTATTTTATTATTTTAAATATTATAATTGTTATTTAATATATTTTTATATTTTTTCCATTTCATTATTATTTATTTAATATTTTATTATAAATTTTAGATTTTTATTATAAATTTTATTTTATTCATCTATTTTCTTATTTTAATATTATAATATAAAAAAATTATCTATAAAGAAAACAGGGTTTACAGGATGTGCCCTTGCTGACCGCACTGATAAAAGGAGATCATCCCATACGATCCAGTGTGCGTCTTGTTACTACGAGAGCATGGTGCCAAGTTCGAAGTGCAATACACTAAAGCAATCCTATGTGGTGGTGGCAGTCGCGTCTGACTCTGTGGACCCGGCAGCTCAGTTTTTTGTTTGATCCGGTCCCAGATGGAGCCCCTCTTGCAGCTGAGGCAATTGATGGTACTGCAGTTTACTTGCCTATCCCTCGGATCGCCTCGACCTCTCTGTGATCCCGACCACTTTCTCTCATGTCCTTTCTTTTTCACACGAGTTGCCAGAATCATCCTTTCTGCCAAAAGGGATTTATCAACTACCTTCTGGAAGCCAGTATAGTCAAAGAGTCTCACTCTTGACTGAATATGGTCATCCAGTCCCTGAATGAAACGTAAGCGGCGATATCTATCTGACAGGATCACCTTTGGTACCAGGAAGACCAACTGGTTAAAGTCCGCTATATACTCAGACACAGATCTTCCACTCTGTGCAAACTCCAAAAATTCCTGTATCTTCAAATCGTGCTGCAGCTCTGTGTATAGATGCTCATGGAACTCATCCTGAAAGATGTCCCACGTCAGTCCAGCAGTGTGGTGGGCCTTCAGCTCCTCTCGCCAGGTCTTTGCATCTCCGTCCAGTAGATGGAGCGCCGCCTCAAGCTTGTCCCTATTTGATAATTCTAAATCAGTAGTGATACAACGTACATTGTTTATCTAAGACCAAGCTATCTGGGGGTCTGAAGATCCAGAGAACGTAAAACAACCTAGATGCCTGGTGTCCCTTGCTGGACGCTGGAGTAGTATCTCCCTCTAGCAAGGTCTGATAATCTAACTGAATATAGGTCCTTTGTAGCATTACTAGAGGGGTAACAACTCTCACCACGCCTATCACTAGGTCTGCCTCTATGGAGCAATCTGTGGGAGCAGGTATAACGGCTGGAGCTGTAGCTGCTTGGACCACTGGTGGTGCCAGTAGGACAACCAGTGCAACCGATTTTTATTTCCCTTCATGAATAAACAAAGGTTGCAGCTTTCCTGCGGGTCTTTAATGCTCAACTTTAGCTCACTAACCTATGTGACACTTAGCTACATAATCTATAATATTTTTTTTCATTAAGGACTACTAACAATTTTCTTTTATTATGTGATACATTCTTGTACTTTCCAGAGGCAGTACATATGTCGAGGAATCAACTTTTTCTAAGATAACTTTCCTTAGTTCAACTTTATTTAGTTTACAAACTCTATCTCTATATGCCACTAATCTATTATCCCCCGTCATGAACTCAGTATTTTCTTCTATTTATATTCTTTGAAATAAATTTTCTCAATTCCTCCATTTGGCCTTGCCAATCCGAATTTCATCATGTATTGCAGATCACACAATAAATATGATTATTATCTTACTAGATGTGTCATGGTCTAACTAAACTCCTAAGGATTTGGTTCCACTAATTAAGATGATATTGTGGTTGAGATAATTGATAAAATAACTAATTTTCTACTTAATGCATCCAGAACCCCAATTCACCTTACCTAACGGGTACTAGATTACAAAATCATAACCGTTTATTAATTCTAATTATCTTATATGTCTCAAATTTAATTCTTTTTTGATAAAAATATATTTTAAATTTCAAACAGTATCATCATATTTGAAAGTAAATATTGTTATTGCTGATTCCAAATTATAAGTCGGGTGATTCAATTTAGGGTTTCTTAATTGATAGGATGCATAACCAAAAACTCTTCATAACTATATTAATAGGGATCCTAATCAGTGCCTAAAAACCTCATTATTTGTTATAACATTTTACTTGGCCTTTGATAAAATTGGAACTCGGCAGAAATGAGATAATCCTAGAGCCTCTGAAAACTCATCTCCTAATTCTCATTCCATTAAAAAAAAAATTCATTTCTAGTTAATCTTGTGGGTGGTCTAACTTTCTTAGAAATCCTTTAATAAATTTTTCATAATATCCAGCTAGACTCAAGGAACTTCGAATTTCAATAACATTCTATGGGCGTTCACAATTCAAAATTAATTTCGTTTATTGAAATATCTCATAGTGCCCTATTTGATATGTCATGCTTCTAAAATTTTCATTTCTTTTGACTAAAACTCACATTTGAGATGTTTTACGTATATTTTCTTATTTCGTAATGCCTGTAAAGCTACTCTCAGATATTTTATATGTTTATTCCCTCTAGGAGAGTATATCCAAAATGTCCTCTACGTTCCCTTAGATTTGCACCGGTGAAGGGGTCGACGACCGATTTTCTCTTCTGCGGCGAGGCATTTATGGACGAATTGACACCAACAGGAGTCGGTTTGAAGTAATGGCTACGGCGGAGAAGGCTCAGGCGTGGCTGCCGGCGGGGGCCGATGATTGTGGGAAGCATAGGTCCCTACCGGCAGCGAGGAGAGACAGCCGGAGGGTCGAGGAAGGAGCGGCGAGGTAGTGAGCATTGTTCTGGCACATCTACGGCAGCGGAGCCGCGGCGAGAAACGGCGGAGCAGCGGTGGCGTTTGGCGGGCTCGAGCAGAGCTCGACGAAGAGGAAGGAGTCGGCACACGTGTATAATGCGTGCGGTAGTCCGATTCAGGCCGGTTCACCCAGTCCGGTCCAGTCTAGTTTGTCGAGCACCGGTTCGACAACAGTTCAAGCCGGTTTTCAATGGTTTTCAAGGTTTTATGACCGTTTCGAGTTGGTCCAGCATGCCTAAGGCTTTATTGGTGAGTTTTGACCCTTGAGGAATTTATTTATAATTTTTAACATATTTTAGGTGCAGTTTTTAAATTATTTTATGTTGGGTTCGGGGTTTTGAGTGAGTTAACGATGTCAGAAAAATCTAAAATAAATGTCTATCAGGGCTCGATACTCGGTTAACCAATTGATACCCAAGATCACATCAAGTCTTGTATCCTAACATCTATAAGGGTCAATCAGCCCCCTTAGAAATGTCATGATCACATAAGACCTCTGTGACCTGGTATCGATCAGAACACGAGCAGTTGAACCAATTAGATCATAGATCTTAGAAATATCACATACAAGAATACAATTTAGACAACCAAAGGTCTTCAAATAATTCTAATGAATGCATTGGAACAAATAACGAAAAGAAATAGCAGAGACAATTAGGAAATCCAAACTGGGACAATTTACTTAAGCATACCCCAAAATAAATTTGTTGTCATAGAAAGAAGAAGATACAATCACCAAAAAGCTGAAGTATATCATTTTTAGAAGTCTGCAATTGACTCTCTAACAGTAGTTATAGAATATTTGAAAAAGAGTAGATCTTTTCTCAAGGATAACAAATTTGAGATCTCACTCTTCAAAGGAAGATATATGATTATTTGAGCCAAGCAAGACAAAGAAAGAATTATTGAAGAATAGAACAACCAATTTAGTATAGTACAATGAACTACCTTACATACAGGGAAAGTAGTTGGATTACTAAAGTTGGAGTTTCAAAATTGAGAAGAGAAAATTTGCCACCATCTGTAAAGCCAAGGTAGCTGGAATTAAACAATATGAATATTATCTTTGAATGATCAAGGAAGAGATTAGAGATCAATTTCAAGATTTTCAAACCATTAATATAGAAAAAGTAATTATTTTAAAGCTATCAAAATTAGTTGGAGGTCAATAACAATATTTACGCTTTCCTCTCAATAATAATATCACTAGAATAATGAAGGAAAGGAGTAACTTCTAATCTCTTTAGCAATTTTACTCCAAGAATAGGCATGAAAGTACAAGCATTGGAATATAAAGAAGAAGATGATAGGAAAGGGAAAATAAACGTCCGAAACAGTAAAATCAATTTCTTTTGAATTTAACGATCTCCTCCAAATTATTGAAACTTGGAGGAGATATTTTGGAACTATAACTTGAAATTGGTAAGCAAGGATAGTAAGAAGGATATAAGAGCGGTTACTAATGGCTGTAAAGACTAGTGTAGAAAAAATAACTGTTGAAATAATGGAGATGTACCAATTGAAAGTGGTGAATAAAATTTTACAATCAAAATGATGGTTAAGACTGGAGCTAGTACCAGAATAATTGCTTTAGTTTGTAGTACCACTGAGGACTGTAATGGTGTAGGCCAGAACTTGCAATAAGAGTATAAATTTAGGAGAAATGAATAAGGAAAATTGAAATTGTCGAGGTTTAAAATGTAAACAGGGAAAAATTCAGCATTGTTGTTCATGTAAGACTATGGTACTTATTATGAGGAAGGATAAAACTTAGATTCACAACTGGGAGATTTTAGATCAAAGGTAATGGAAGAAAATAGATATATATTCTACTGTTAGCATAAACATGACAGATTTAAATGGAAAGATGAATGGTTCTTCAACTCAATAGTACAATCAAAATGAAGGTTAAGACTGGAGCTAGTACCAAAATAATTGCTTTAGTTTGTAGTACCACTGAGGACTGTAATGGTGTAGGCCAGAACTTGCAATAAGAGTATAAATTTAGGAGAAATGAATAAAGAAAATTGAAATTGTCAAGGTTTAAAATGTAAACAGGGAAAAATTCAGCATTGTTGTTCATGTAAGACCATGGTACTTATTATGAGGAAGGATAAAACTTAGATTCACAACTGGGAGATTTTAGATTAAAGGTAATGGAAGAAAATAGATATATATTCTGCTGTTAGCATATACATGACAGATTTAAATGGAAAGATGAATGGTTCTTCAACTCAAGAGCATCAAATTTTCAAGATTTAGTGAACTTGGCATCAGTAAAGAAGGTGTCTACCAAATTTCATAGGAATTAGACACTCAGAGAACTCAGGGTGATTAAATCTTTAAGACAAGGTAAATCTGTAATTTCACCTATCCAGGTTTATAATATTTTGATACATTTCATTACCTTCGGCTTTAACTCACCCGTTAGTTGTGTATGGGAGTTGTGATTTAGGTTTTTGAGAAAGGACCATATTGATTTTCTTTTTAGAACTTTATGAGTTTTGAACCTAAGACCTGATGATCCTCTCGTATAGAGCCCAATTACTCTAATCAGAGGGATGTACACTTTGTGTACGATAGGGCTACAAGTTGGATTCTCCTTTAGTATTACTTGAAAAATTCAAAATTAAGAATCAAGGTTGCTTTATTTATGATATATTAATTTGGTACATTAGGTATGCTTGTCTAGGATTTGGTAGAAAGATCTTTAAAAATTAACATTGAGGATATGTAAGTATATGCACAAGAGATAAGCTAAATTTTAACATGCTGAAATTACTAAACTTTCAGCATTATAAGCTCCTTAAATTTATTTGCAATTCTTATCAGATTGTTCAGTAACTTGGGGTTCTAGATGGTATTTGGACCCTTTCTTGAAAGAGTTAAGAGTATCATCCAAAGGGTTTTGAAAGATGAAAATGATTAGGGAGAGATATACTAAGGAGAAAAAAGGATTTGTTAACGATCACTATAAGGAATTTGAGTTCGTTTGGTGTCAGGGATGGTACTCCTTTTTGAATATACTCAAGAGTATTCAACAGAGGAAAGATTAGCAATTTGAGAATGGTCACATTTGAAGAATGGCCATTGCTAAAGGTTTGTAGAGAAAAGGATTGAAATATACCAGCAAATATAAGTGAGGAAATAGATCTGCTCATCTACATATGCATAATTCATAGTATAATTCATGGATATCAATATTTTATTTTTCAAGTTTAAGGAAGGAAAACTATAGTGTATAATATAGTTCCTGTGATATGCAAGTACTTGATGGTTATTCATATAAAACTATCAGATAGGGATAAAGGAGTGAGATTGAGTGAGATGGATATCAAGATTGAGATTGAGGTAAGATAGTACTTTTGATATCAATACCCTAAGATCACCAAAATATTGAAGGTGGGATGATATTGATATCTGTAAATGATTCACGAGTAAGGATTGGTAAGATCAATAAAAACTGGGAATGAAACTCTACAATTTAACAATGTTCTTAATCAAGTTCTAAAATTTATAGAGAGGAAAAGGAAAAAGTAGTTGTTGTTACCTAAAGCAATTAAAGGTTCAGTTTGAACAAAAATCTCAACATGAAAACTTAGGAACTTACTCAAGAGAAAATCTGTGAGACCCGTGATTTTTGAATAAGAGCAATAGAGTAATTTTAGTATTTGGAGGGTTTAATCGTAAAAGAAATTCTTTAAAGAACTTATTTGAAAAATCATATGAATTTTTGAAGTATGAGATTTTGATGTGAAAATTATACCATCAGATAGTATTTTTGATAAGGAATCCAACGGTGCAGACGGATCATGATTTGGACGTCGTTTGATCGGTCAATTAAATAATTAAGATTTAATTAGGATTTAAGATTTTAATTAACAAAAAAAAAATATTTTGTTTCTTTTTCCCAGCGAGTGCGCGAGGGCGCGTGCTCCTCTTCCTCTCTCCTTCTCTCTCCTCATCTGCAGCGGCAACGACGACTAATTTCCCGTTGATGCTCCGGCGAAACCAAATCGAATTAGGCTCCCAAATTTTAGCCACAGGTAGATCTCGACCTCCTCTTCATTTTGATACCAATATGCCTAAATTTGGTGGAGAGATGAGGGAGAAATCGCGTGAGAGGCGTCGGCGGCGAGGGTTTCGTCGCCCGAGCTTGCTCCGGCGATTACCGGCCATTTCGACCGTGAAACCTTGCAAACTTGGTACCTATGGATTCTCCTTGATGAGAGCTATCCATTGGTACCGGAGTTGAGGGCTATTGGCCGCCGGTTGGCCGCCGGCGAGCTAAAAACCCTAACTTTAGGATTTCGCACAAAATTTTAATCGGTGAAATTGATCGCATATGAGCTATAAAAATTGGGGCAAATATGATTTTTGGAATCCTCATGAAGAGAGCTTTCGATTGGTACCAATATTGGTGCTGATCGAAGAACTTCGCCGGTGAGGGTTCCGGCGAACTTTCCGGTGAACTTTTCGGCGACCATCGGAGAAATTTTCCGACGAACTTGGAAAAAATTTGGGGTGATTCTAGAGATCATTCTAAGAGTAGTGGTGAAGAGAGATTTGAGAAATTATTTCTAGATTGAGAATTAAAATTCGTTGAATAATTGACAGGAAAATATAAAAAATACGTAAATGACGGCACGTAGATCGAGGCAGACCTTAAGTTGGTTCCGAGGAGTAAACCACCAAGTCAGGTGCGTTGGTTCTCCGATGGTAGGATTTATTCAAGCTAGGGAATTCCCGCTGGGGTTTTCTTAGGAACAATTCTTGGATGTCTTAAATATGATAAAACATAATGCTTGATAAGATTTGACTGGTTTGCATGTTAGTTTAATTTAATTTACTTAACATGCATGATATACCATGATTTCCTTATTTAGTTTCTAATATGTCGTAGTATCATGTCGAGCATGTTAAATATTATTTTATTGTGTTTCTATGCTGTGCTAGCATACCTACCATGCAGACATAGATAGTAAATAACGACATGTTAGAACCTTTGACGATGTCACCGCCACTTAGACAGAAAATGGGGTCTTTTTCCATATGCCCCGGTTGACCGCCGCGTTCTGACGGTGGTCAAACGGTGACGTCCCGTTAGGCGCCACTCCCGAGGTTGATGCATAGCGGAGCACTGGGAGCACCACTCCCGACGTTATGCATAGCTTATATACTGGGAGCTGGTAGGGTAAGAGACTGTACAAACTCCATGGTCGAGCTAGACTGGAAATATGGAGCAAGTCCTTACCCGAAATCTTCACCCGCACGAGTGTCGTTGTAGGCGGCCTCGTGATAGTCCTGAGATGGTTAGCTAGGATGAACCCTACCATGGACTTGGCACCGATGGAGTCGAGAGCCACAGCCCATCGTGCGGATGTGCGCCAAATCTTGACAGACGTCGATGGCTATTGGACTGGGAAGGTGATTCCACATGCGACGCCTTGGACAGTGGATACGTAGACCACACGGCTATCACCCTTGACGTCTGCAGACGATCGGATGAGTAGTCCGGATCCTAGGGTGGTTATTCCGGCTAGCCGTGGCCGATGATATTTAAGAGAGGTGACCCTGTCTACGGGCAGTGTGTAGTACTACATGGGTGTCGTGACCCCTACGGTATCCGGGGAGGATGTAAGGGCACGACGGTTTCGCTAGGGGAGGCATGGTTGGCGACTAGTGAAACAACAGGAGAGGGACTCTGGGTCATCCGTCCTCTCTACCAACATCAGTGCAGCGGGCATAGGTAGAGACTGAGACAGAAAGGCACTGATGGGCTTATTGATACCCCCGGCCCGGGTAGTCATTAAGTGTAGGCTGGCAGCCCGAGTTTATGAAACCTAAAAGTCTCACCATGACGTAGGTGACAGACTACTGATATGCACACTAGACATGACTTAGGTGACATCTAGTGGCATGTACACATATATTTAATTATTTATTTAATTATTTATGTATGCTGTCTATCTTTATATAAATTGGTTACACGATGTGGCATGAAACATGATGATTAATTACCAAAGACATCCTAGAATACTCCTTCTAGTCTTTGATTTCTTTATTCGGTAGAGCCGTAATTTCGCACTAGGCCGCAAGGCTGAGCACACCACTTTTCCCCGTGTGTGCAGATGTGTTAGATGACCGTCCGAGAGATTTGATGAAGATGAGTCCGTCGACGGGTCTAGTTTTATTTTTCGATGTCTTTTATTATAGAATTGTAGTTGGTTTATCGGGACTGTGTTGGAAATCTTGAGTTAGATAATTTAATTGTATATTCCGCTGCATAAATGATGTATATGAATGGTATGTATCACTTGATGCCTTGTATGTGTCTGTCGGGTTCATACGGCGATTGCCACGTGGCCGACGGTTGGGTCGGGGCGTGACAACTTAAGTGGTATCAGAGCTTAGGTTTAAAGACCTGATCATTAAAGTGATATGGGAACCTTGGTTTGGAGAACCTAGGAGATTAAGTTAAGTTTGAGGTTTTAAGGATTTAGATAACAGTCCTGATATAATATAGGATAAAGTGTGAGTCGGAAATATAATAGTATATTTCCTTGGTAAGGAGTTTTTACTCTGACGATAGTAATTATCGTTAGAATAAATTTTTCGTTGGACTGCTAATTGCCGTATTACGAGATTATAAATCTTTTAATCTCCGGACTGTAAATATGGCTACCATCTCCACCGCATTGGAGAAGAGATAGAAACTTAGATCAATAGGCTTAGATCCACGATCAAGTTTCAATTCTAAATGATCAAGTAAATTTATCCATGATCATATTAAGGTTACCTTGTTGGGTGCATCACAATCACCTCTTATACCAACATAGGTAGCTATCATCACTTTGATCTTAAAAGTGTTGATATCAAAATATCTCATACGATATCCTTATCATACTATTTGTATCCCATGACCCAGTTAGGATACTGAGTTTGAATAAATCAATCAATATTTGATTTTATCCGCTCCGATTCGAGCACGTGCTTCTGAGTTTGATTTGTAGGCATAGAAGCACCAGATGCACTCCCACATATGTACTCTCATGCTGGATAGCTGAGGTATTAGGTGGTCTATCAGAATTGCTAAATTGTGGACCTTCCTACTTGAGTTAACACGTGTATTATTATACGACATTTGAGCACGTGTGATATTGTTGACTCTTGCTTATATCGCGGGTTATAATTATCTTATCAGATTGTGAAATCTGATGTTATGATCATATTGACTATCACGGGTATAAATGATTTCTAGAAAGTTGAAATCTTGAATCTTAGGTTAAATCTATGATCAGTTTGGAGATATAGAAATCCAGGTAGATTATCTCCAGTTATACACCCTTTTACATCTTGATGTCGATCATGAGAATTTTTCATACAAATCGTTGCCTTAGTCATTTCCTAGATCTTGGAAATAACTGATATTGAACGTACATTTAAGATCTGGATTATAGAATCTATATCAGATTTATCTACGTAAGACCACTGATCTTAAAGAAAAATCTATTAATACTTTAAGCTAGCTTACGTATGAGTTAATTTTATTTGAACCTAACTCGTACTCGGATCTCTTAGATGGACTTCATTCCATATTCATAAATTTGTTGTGGATGGATCTATATCAAATGATTGAAATTGTCATCTATGACCTTACTCTCATTGAGTTAATTATTGATATATATATGAATCTTGTGAGTATATGTTGATCATTTTAGATCGTCATCATGATTTTTAAGTTGCAACTAGAAGTTGACCGCCATCAATTATTATATTAGTGTCAACTCCCAACACTTGCAGCTCTACGTATAGTATTTTGTAGCTTTCTACTTATACTCTTTTTGCAGCTCTACACCCTATCTGCAACTCCATTTCATAAATTCAGCTAGCGTATATTGCATGACATTTCTAGTTGTGCATGCTACAACTTTCTACATTTTCTTAGTTCTGCAGCTTCGATGCTCACTTGTTATATTTCTGTGGCTTCATTTTTGCCGCTCAGCTTTACCGCTAGCTTCATCTTACATTTTTCAACTTTCGATATTTCATATTCATTTCAGATTTATCTGCGGTCATGTGGACTGACTTCCTAAATGTAAATTCTTTATTGTTCCTCCCTTCATTTCATATTTTGATGCGTCAATATAGTCGGTATAGCTGTCATCAGCATACCCTAGCCTTCTATGCATTCAATGCAGCTGTTTCCTGCTATTTTCTTCTATCTATCAATTTCTTTTTGGAGCTTGAGCAGCTTTCGCTTAATTCGTATATCCTATATACGGCCAACTTATTAGCCAAACAGATTTCTTTTATCTGCTTCTTTTAATTCTGCTTAGTGGCCTTTCTGAATCCAAATTCTATCAAATATTTCTACAATTTTCTTTGCAGTTATTTCCTTATTCCTTTTCTGCAGTTTGTAGTTCCCTTTTTGCGAAGCTACTTCCTTAGTCAAATGTCCTTAGTCCAATTTCTATCCATCGTTGGTAGATTTTTTTTACTCCTTTTTATTTCTAGAGCTCCATCGGCTTAGCTCAGTTCTTCACTTAGTATTTTTGCAGCTCAGATTCCTATATTTTCATCAGTATTGTTATATAGATTCGGACTTTCTTTGCAGTCTTATTCAGTCAATGCAGTTGGCAGTATTTCTATATTTGCAGCTCAAATTTCAATTGCCTGCATATTTCATAGTATCTTTACTTCCTTACTCTTTTTCATATCTTCTCTAATTTTTTGGATATTGTAAATTTCTTGAACCTCTAGCATGTGTTGATGTGCATGTTGATATTTCTGCATATTGATTTCCCCAACACATGTTGATGCACATGATGATATCCTTAGTAGCTGCATGTACTATTGACCTCTCTTACTCCAGTCACTACTGCTGCAGCTCGTATCCTGTGCGCATAGTAGCTTAGTAATAACTATAATATTTATGCATCTATAGACTTGGATGAAGTCCTTATACATCAAGAGTCTACTTTGTTATTATTATTATTATATCCTTTTACATAGGATATAGCATATTTCATATCAAATTTTATATCATTATATAAGTATGATCTATAAATTCCGTATCAAACTCAGTTTTAGATCCTATTAGGACTCTTATGAACTCGAGTATTGGTTAAGTTCGGCCTACATTTCCTGCCACAAACTGGGAGGCTTGCTCTTAATTAGGTCGACACTCAAAGAGGAGATCACTGCATATTTAGACGTACCTCTTTGTGTTAAATAAGATGGATGCTCATGAGGATCCAAATATGACTACAATGATCCATAGTATAGTGACAACTAAAGTGAATCCCTATATCATGATATATATTATGTTGTCACGTGGGTCATTTAGTTGAGCTACCATAAATTGCAGATCTTATATTTTAGTACCAATAAGTATATGATAACTAAAGTGGTATCACCTTGGAAAGGGGTTATTGCTTTAAAGGAAATATAAATGATCTACTTATTTATCATCGATCATGGTTATTGATGATGCCAACATAATTTTTGTTGACTTGGACTTGGCAATTGATGACCCATCATATAGATGCATATCTTGAGTATCTCATTTTATTCTAATCTTGGAACTTGCTATAATGCAATCGTACTTTGATATATGAAGAAATTATTTATGGAGGACTACAAATTTTTAAGGGGGAGAGTAATCTCTCCATCACGGAATCGATCGAAAATTTTGAGGACAAAATTTTTGTAAGGGGGGTAGGTTGTGAGACCCGTGATTTTTGAATAAGAGCAATAGAGTAATTTTAGTATTTGGAGGGTTTAATCGTAAAAGAAATTCTTTAAAGGGCTTATTTGTAAAATCATATGAATTTTTGAAGTATGAGATTTTGATGTGAAAATTATACCATCAGATAGTATTTTTGATAAGGAATCCAACGGTGCAGACGGATCGTGATTTGGACGTCGTTTGATCGGTCAATTAAACAATTAAGATTTAATTAGGATTTAAGATTTTAATTAACAAAAAAAAATATATTTTGTTTCTTTTTCCCAGCGAGCGCGCGAGGACGCGTGCTCCTCTTCCTCTCTCCTTCTCTCTCCTCTTCTGCAGCGGTAACAACGACGGCGACTAATTTTCCCGTCGATGCTCCGGCGAAACCACATCGAATTAGGCTCCCAAATTTTAGCCACAGGTAGATCTCGACCTCCTCTTCATTTTGATACCAAGATGCCTAAATTTGGTGGAGAGATGAGGGAGAAATCGCGTGAGTGGCGTCGGCGGCGAGGGTTTCATCGCCCGAGCTTGCTCCGGCGATTACTGGCCATTCCGGCCGTGAAACCTTGCAAACTTGGTACCTATGGATTCTCCTTGACGTGAGCTATCCATTGGTACCGGAGTTGAGGGCTATTGGCCGCCGGTTGGCCGCCGGCGAGCTAAAAACCCTAACTTTAGGATTTCGCCCAAAATTTTAATCGGTGAAATTGATCGCATATAAGCTATAAAAATTGGGGCAAATATGATTTTTGGAATCCTCATGAAGAGAGCTTTCGATTGGTACCAATATTGGTGCTGATCGAAGAACTTCGCCAGCGAGGGTTCCGGCGAACTTTCCGGCGACCGTCGGAGAAATTTTCCGGCGAACTTGGAAAAAATTTGGGGTGATTCTAGAGATCATTCTAAGAGTAGTGGTGAAGAGAGATTTGAGAAATTATTTCTAGATTGAGAATTAAAATTCGTTGAATAATTGACAGGAAAATATAAAAAATGCGTAAATGACGGCACGTGGATCGAGGCAGACCTTAAGTTGGTTCCGAGGAGTAAACCGCCAAGTCAGGTGCGTTGGTTCTCCGATGGTAGGATTTATTCAAGCTAGGGAATTCCCGCTGGGGTTTTCTTAGGAACAATTCTTGGATGTCTTAAATATGATAAAACATAATGCTTGATAAGATTTGACTGGTTTGCATGTTAGTTTAATTTAATTTACTTAACATGCATGATATACCATGATTTCCTTATTTAGTTTCTAATATGTCGTAGTATCATGTCGAGCATGTTAAATATTATTTTATTGTGTTTCTATGCTGTGCTAGCATACCTACCATGCAGACATAGATAGTAAATAATGACATGTTAGAACCTTTGACGATGTCACCGCCACTTAGACAGAAAATGGGGCCTTTTTCCATATGCTCCGGTTGACCGCCGCGTTCTGACGGTGGTCAAACGGTGACGTCCCGTTAGGCGCCACTCCCGAGGTTGATGCATAGCGGAGCACTGGGAGCACCACTCCCGACGTTATGCATAGCTTATATACTGGGAGCTGGTAGGGTAAGAGACTGTACAAACTCCATGGTCGAGCTAGACTGGAAATATGGAGCAAGTCCTTACCCGAAATCTTCACCCGCACGAGTGTCGTTGTAGGCGGCCTCGTGATAGTCCTAAGATGGTTAGCTAGGATGAACCCTACCATGGACTTGGCACCGATAGAGTCGAGAGCCACAGCCCATCGTGCGGATGTGCGCCAAATCTTGACAGACGTGGACGGCTATTGGACTGGGAAGGTGATTCCACATGTGACGCCTTGGACAGTGGATCCGTAGACCGCACGGCTATCACCCTTGACGTGTGCAGACGATCGGATGAGTAGTCCGGATCCTAGGGTGGTTATTCCGGCTAGCCGTGGCCGATGATATTTAAGAGAGGTGACCCTGTCTACGGGCAGTGTGTAGTACTACATGGGTGTCGTGACCCCTACAGTATCCGAGGAGGATGTAAGGGCACGACGGTTTCGCTAGGGGAGGCATGGTTGGCGATTAGTGAAACAACAGGAGAGGGACTCTGGGTCATCCGTCCTCTCTGCCAACATCAGTGCAGCGGGCATAGGTAGAGACTGAGACAGAAAAGCACTGTTGGGCTTATTGATACCTCCGGCCCGGGTAGTCATTAAGTGTAGGCTAACAGCCCGAGTTTATGAAACCTAAAAGTCTCACCATGACGTAGGTGACAGACTACTGATATGCACACTAGACATGACTTAGGTGACATCTAGTGGCATGTATACATATATTTAATTATTTATTTAATTGTTTATGTATGCTGTCTATCTTTATATAAATTGGTTACACGATGTGGCATGAAACATGATGATTAATTACCAAAGACATCCTAGAATACTCCTCCTAGCCTTTGATTTCATTATTCGGTAGAGCCGTAATTTTGCACTAGGCCGCAAGGCTGAGCACACCACTTTTTCCCGTGTGTGCAGGTGTGTTAGATGACCGTCCGAGAGATTTGATGAAGATGAGTCCGTCGACGGGTCTAGTTTTATTTTTCGATGTCTTTTATTATAGAATTGTAGTTGGTTTATCGGGACTGTGTTGGAAATCTTGAGTTAGATAATTTAATTGTATATTCCGCTGCATAAACGATGTATATGAATGGTATGTATCACTTGATGCCTTGTATGGGTATGTCGGGCTCATACGGCGGTTGCCACGTGGTCGACGGTTGGGTCGGGGCGTGACAAAATCTATAGGTCTAGCTAGAGTAGTTGGTTAGCCCATATAATATAGTCAGATGGAGTCATATGTTCAACAACTGAGTGAGATCAACTAGAATTAAGGTAACTTAGTTACTACATCAGACAAAGGAATATAGGAAGATAATTTCACATAATTTCAGCCGCAATCCAACAACTACTTCAACCAAAACAAGCATAAAATCTCAAAAATAAGTTCTCTAAAGTCTCATAAGTAAGGTTCTAAATGTTCCTATATTTTCCTAGGTCAAATTTTCAGCAATCACAATACATCATAAGCACAAGACAATTCAACACAATCCACCAATTTAAACCACACCAAGCACAATCAATTTTACTTACTAATATCAACCAAATAATAACAACGCACAAACAAGAAAGGAATATAGAACTTAACCCCACAAAGTAAGGAAAACATAAGACCAAAAGTATCAATAAGCAAGGCAATCATAGGGACATAACACTACAAGTAAAAAAAGCATAAGGTAAAATTTTAAATCCTTATAATCTCTCATTACCCCTTCCAAGTTATCTCACATGTGTACTTAACCCTATGGTGTAGCCAGGGTGATGAGGACATCACTGGTTCACCCGTACAAGACTCAATTAGAATACAAGGCCCAATAACACGAGCCCATGCCCGACGCTTAAGACAACAGGTAAATTCTTTTCTTGGGCAAATAAATTACTTAACTATAGAACAAATGATATTGCCTAATTATTATTGTTTACTTGTTACTACATGCAAGAAAACACATGGAGGAATTGCATATGGAAGTTGAATGAGTAATTGAAGGAATATTTATTCAAGATTAAATCTTTGTCAAATATGGAAGTTGCATGAGTAATTGAAGGATTATTTGTTCAAGATCAAATCTCCATCAAATATTTATTCAAGAGCAAATCAAGAAATATTTATTCAAGATCAAATCTTTATCAAATATTTATTCAAGAGCAAATCAAGGAATATTTATTCAAGATCAAATCTTCATCAAATATATATTCAAGACCAAAATAAGGAATATTTATTGTCCAAATTTCGTGGTTTACAAGAGGAGGAGACTTATTTATTTATTTTTCCTATTTTAGTGACACAAAATATGAAAAAACGTCCATTATTGTGTCTATATATTTGGTGGAGCAAACCCTATTGAGGGGACTTTAATTTTTGTTTTAGCCACCGCTATTGTAATGTTTTTGCTGCAAAATTGAAGTCCAATTTCTTAAGTGATCCTTCCGCTATTGATAACCAACTAAGGAGTGGTTTAGTGATTGCGAGGTTGCTGATCGCGTTCTTAGATCGTGGTTAGCCTCCCATTCATGAAAGTCATAATTCACCGCCTTAAGGATTTCTCCTATGACGGAAGATCGGGACCAATTTGTTTGCACGCATCTTAAGTCGAGGTGTGTGCATATCAGGTGGTATCAGAGCCTTCGTTGCCGGTAGGAATTCATTTATCCTTTAGTAGATTATCTTTTATTTTCCCTACTTAAAAAAAAAATCCTCGAGTCCTTTTCTTGAACTTCTATTCCGTGTTTATCATCGTTGTTTTTTCAATTTTTATTCTGTTCTTTTGATCTCCTAATTTTAGTTTGCTTTGTGTTTTATCCTTGAAAAAAAAGGGTTGTTCGGCCAAAGAGAGAGTGTTGGCCGAATTTAAGAAAAATTCTGCTGAAATCTTAGAAAAAAAAAGAGAGAGAGAGAGAAAGAGGAGGAAGTGTTCGGCAAGAAAAAAAAGGAAAAAAAAGTAGAGAGAGGAAGGTTTGGCAAAAAAAAAATAGAGAGAGAGAAAAAATTATTTTTTTTGCCGAATTTTTATTTTAATTATCCTTGTACTTATTCTTCCTTTTGACACCACACTACCTTGCTTGATTGAGTCTTAGTATATTCCACAAATCTGTGTGAACATTTTATTAAACTTTACAATTTCTTAAATTATTGCTTGCTTCTCTTTGCTACAAATATTTTCCTATCTAGAGCTCCATAAATTTGCCTTGATCAGTGTGTTCTAGCACTTTACAATCGCTTTATTCACTCTTTGTTGAAAGTTATCACGAACCAGCAAACATGCGAGTAATTTTTGACAATGTAATAATTCCTCGCGTGAATTAATAAATGTTCTCGATCTCGTTCGATTCATCTGTGTGAAGAAGACAATGTAATTCGTGATATTTGTCAATATTTATTTCATGTTTTAATATTTTCTTCGCAGCTTTTATATATAACAATGCATTCTACTTATGTGAAAACAAATTATATATATATATATATATATACATATATAGCATTCAACTTCATATTCTACTGCTACTACTACTATTTCAACAGCTGATGGGTGCCAAAAGCAGCAACAGCAGCCCAGAATCGTTAAGCCCTTTCCTTGCATCAAACTTGAGGCTACGAGGAGCCTCTTTATTAACTTCATAGAAGGGAGTAATGCCCTGAACAGAGAGGCAGCTGCCTCCTCGCCTATAAGAATTCACAAATCTAAGACCCACGGGCATCCCTGAAATTGACATGATTTACCCAAGTAAGAAGTAGGACTGCAGTTGAAAGGTGGACTTATGTATGTTCCCAGTGAACGAGATGATTACACTTTTCTTTTTTTGGACTGCTGTTCCAACCTGCTTTTATTTCGTATATGTTAGTAAAAAATTTGTTTCTGATCCTGATACAATGTAATCCTCACAGCCAATGACTATGAATGTTCAGGAAACAAAAATCCTGAACATGCTGAAATGTTCAGGAATCAGCCGAACAATCTGATAACTGATCTTTACTGATCAGTAACCAGCTTGGTAGCTGAATTGCTGCCTGCCCACAACAAGAATTGGAAGGGCCAAGTACAAAAAATTGATATTGGCTCCGTATCATTTATACCACTCGGAGCTAGGGTCAAAATCTGATGATACGTGTAAGCAGACTTGCTCAAGTAACCACAGAAGAGTGACTTTAGCTTCATCCCAAGGTTCTTGGAAGAACAAAAAACGATTTCTGGCTCTCCAGAGGATCCAGAACAGAATGAGACCCCTCCAGACCTTTGGGAGTTGGACATTTGGTGGTTGCTGCAGCACATCCTGAAGAGAAGTTGAGGAGTTAGCTAATGACCCAAATTTGTTCCTCCACCAGTTAGTGGCTGTAGCACAATCAAAAAGAAGTGTTCTGCTGTTTCCTCAGCTCAGCTGCCAAACATCTTCTGCATTGCGGTTGGATTAGAATGCCTTTCATGTGCAAATTAAGACTAGTGTTGAACTTCTCCTTCGGTATAAGCCAGCTGTGCAACTTGTACTTCAATGGTGCAAAACTATTTATTCTGTATCCCCTCAAACCCATGCATATGCACGGTGTTTCTTGAGCCTCTACCTTGTCTTCTTCAACATCGGCAAACCAGTGTGTGATCATTCCGCTGCTGAACACTCTGTGAAGGGTGTTCCTTGAAGACTTGCAACGATATCCAATATTACTGTGCCGCGTATCGATATGCCCAAAACGCATAAAATTGGCCTGTAAAAATGACCACGCTGGTGCTAGTGTGTGCCTTCAGATTATGATGTTCTTGAACCGATTAACTAATTGCTGGAATTTAGATACCTAGAGATTGTAGTTGGTGATGCAATGTAAGGAAGTTCTTTTACTAAATATTTTTGCTGCTAGGAGAATCAATCTTATAGTCTAGATAATGTTCTTGTTAAAAACTAAACTTGATTTTATATTTGATTTTTATTATTTATTTCTTAGTTTATGGTTTATATTTATTTGTTGATTTGGTTTATAGTTATTTTAAAAATGTATGGTTCATAATATTTCAATACTTGTAAATTTAGTGCTTAATTTAGCACTTTGTTCTAGTATAAATAGGTGGTGTAAGTGTCAAGTTTATTCATTACCATTCAATATAATTGTCCTTCTATTGAAAATAGTTCTTTCTATTATTTTTCTCTTTCATATCTTCTAGGTTCCAAGAGCATTATGTGACCCTATTTTCTAATAAAGTGGTATCAGAGCGAAGTTCTGAAATTGTCAAAAAATGACATCATCATCTTCTTATTCTTTTCAGTATCTGAGACTCACTTCCCTTAATTATGGGATTTAGGTAGTTCGGATGAAGACAGTATTTGGCACCTAAGGAGTATGGGAGATTGTAGAAAAAGGCTACAATCAGCCAAGAGATGAAGCAACTCTTCCTCAAAGAGAAAGAGAAGTTTTGGAGAAGGAAAGGAAGAGGGATCAACATGCTCTCGCCATCATCCATCAAGGTCTGGATGATGAAATGCTCCACAGGATTGCAAATGAGACTACCTTAAAATAAGCATGGGAGGCTCTTCAAAACTCCATCAGAGGAGTAGAGAAGGTGAAGAAAGTCCATCTTCAAACTCTAAGGGCTGAGTTTGAATCTCTCTCAATGAAAGAAGGTGAGGCAATCCAAGATTATTTTACAAGAATTTATGTAATTGTGAATCAAATGAAGAATATGGGAGAATCAATGCCAGAGGCTCAAGTGGTGGAGAAAATTCTGCGCTCTCTCAATGGGAGGTTCAATCATATCGTAGTGGCGATCGAAGAATCAAAGGACATTGAAGCCATTACCGTTGATCAATTAAATGGGTCATTAAGAGCCCATGAAGAAAGGATGACTCGAGGCAAGCAACAACAGTCTAGGCAAGTTCTTCAAGCCAAGATGATCTTGAAGTCCAGAGGAGGTGGATTGAACAGAGGTCATGGCCGAGTACAAGGCAGAAGTAAAGGTAGCGGTCCAGGAAGAACAAATTATGAGCACTCACAAAACCATCAAAGAAATTAATTTCCCACAACAAGATCTTCAAGAGCATGAGGAAAAAGTAATTACTTGAGATATCCTAATCAAGTAAATAATTAGTGTTATTCCTCTCATAAGTTGGGATACTATTCTTGGGAGTGTCGGTCTAACAAAATATATGAAGAAGCAAAACTTATTGAATACAAAGAAGAAGAAACAGAACACTCTTTACTCCTCGCATTGAAAGATGGTCACGTGGATAAGTCAAGCGTGTGGTATCTTGACAATAGAGCAAGCAACCACATGTCACGTGACAGAAACAAATTCTACAAACTCATTACCAACAAAAAGGGATTTGTAAGCTTTGATGATGACACGATGTCACGCCCCGACCCTACTGTCGGGCACGTGGCAACCGCCGTATGAGCCCAACAGACCCATACAAGGCATCAAGTGATACATACAGTCCATACACATCCTTTACGCAGCGAAATTTATAATTTAATTATCTAACTCAATATTTCTAACACAGTCCCGATAAACCTACTACAATTCTAGGAAAAAGGCGACGATAAATAAAAATATAGACCCGTCGACGGACTCATCTTCATCGAATAACTCGGGCAGTCATCTAACACACCTGCACACACGGGGAAAAGTGGTGTGCTCAGCCTTGCGGCCTAGTGCGAAATTACGGCTCTACCGAATAAAGAAATCAAAGGCTAGGAGGAGTATTCTAGGATGCCTTTGGTGATTAATAATCATCTTTCATGCTATATAATTTAAACAATTCATATTGAGATAGATAGCATAAATAACTCAAGCAACCACATGTCAGGTGACAGAAACAAATTCTACAAACTCATTACCAACAAAAAGGGATTTGTAAGCTTTGGCGATGACACGATGTCACACCCCGACCCTACTGTCGGGCACGTGGCAACCGCCGTATGAGCCCAACAGACCCATACAAGGCATCAAGTGATACATACAGTCCATACACATCCTTTACGCAGCGGAATTTACAATTTAATTATCTAACTCAATATTTCTAATACAGTCCCGATAAACCTACTACAATTCTAGGAAAAAGGCGACGATAAATAAAAATATAGACCCGTCGACGGACTCATCTTCATCGAATAACTCGGGTAGTCATCTAACACACCTGCACACACGGGGAAAAGTGGTGTGCTCAGCCTTGCGGCCTAGTGCGAAATTACGGCTCTACCGAATAAAGAAATCAAAGGCTAGGAGGAGTATTCTAGGATGCCTTTGGTGATTAATAATCATCTTTCATGCCATATAATTTAAACAATTCATATTGAGATAGATAACATAAATAAATAAATAAATAAAGGTGTACATGTCACTAGATGTCACCTAAGTTAAGTCTAGTGTCAATGTCAACAGTCTGTCCCCATTTGATTTGTGTAAATCAATTCATGGGGAGCAACAAACATCATAAATACAATACCGATGTATAATTCACTAGATGTCACCTACGTTATATCTAGTGTCCACGTCAACAGTCTGTCACCTACATCGTGATGAGACTTTAAGGTTTCATAAACTCGGGCTGCCAGCCTATGCTTAGTGACTACCCGGGCCGGGGGTATCAGTAAGCCCATCAGTGCCTTTCTGTCTCTACCTGTGCCCGCTGCACTGATGTTGGCAGAGAGGACGGATGACCCAGAGTCCCTCTCCAGTTGTTTCACTAATCCCCAACCATGCCTCCCCTAGCGAAACCGTCGTGCCCTTACATCCTCCCCGGATTCCGTAGGGGCCACGACACCCATGTAGTACTACACGCTGTCCGTAGACAAGGTCACCTCTATTAAATCTCATCGGCCACGGCTAGTCGGAATAACCATCCTAGGATCCAGACTACTCATCCGATCGTCTGCAGACGTCAAGGGTGATAGCCGTGTGGTCAACGGATCCACTATCCAAGGCGTCGCATATGGAATCACCTTCCCAGTCCAATAGCCGTCGACGTCTGTCAAGATTTGGCGCACATCCGCACGATGGGCTGTGACAACCTTGACTCCATCGGTGCCAAGTCCATGGTAGGGTTCATCCTAGTTAACCATCTCAGGACTATCACGAGGCCGCGTACAACGACACTCATGCGGGTGAAGATTTCGGGTAAGGACTTGCTCCATATTTCCAGTCTAATATGACCATGGAGTGTGTATAGTCCCTTACCCTACCAGCTCCCCGTATATAAGCTATGCATAACCTCGGGAGTAGCGCTCCCAGTATCCAAGCTACGCATCAACCTCAGGAGTGGTGCCTAGCGGGACGTCATCGTTTTGACCACCGTCGGGACGCGGCGGTCAACCGGGGCATATGGAAAAGGCCCCCATTTTATTTTTGTCTAAGTGGCGGTGACGTCGCCAAAGGTTCTAACATGTCGCATATACTATCTATGTCTGCATGGTAATCATTTAACACATAATACCGAAAGCAATATAACATGCAAGACATGATTATAAAGCATGTTAGATACCTAGCAAATCAACATGTTAGATAAGATAACTATGCTAGCATGCATACAATCCAAATCTTATCAAGCATTATAATTTATCATATTTAAGACATCCAAGAATTGTTCATAAGAAAACCCCAGTGGGAATTTCCTAGCGTGAATAAATCCTACCATCGGAGAACCAACGCACCTGGGTTAGCGATCCGGTCTTCAAAATCAACCCGCGTAACAACGAATCACTCCGTCGAACTACTCGGATCACGTACCCGCGATAATCCTAATTAACACAATTATTTAAAATCAAATTTAATTCCTTTTTCCCTAAAGTAAATCAAATATTAATTTATCAATCTAACCTAATCATTCAAATACTAATTAACCAAATTTCCATTTTGCAAATTAAATTAACTTAGTTAAGCTTAGATAAATTCTATCAAATTTATCCATTTAAACCCCTCATCTAGCCCAAGTCACCTAAGGGCCCAAATAACACTCATCAGTACTTAATTAGATCAATTAAACATTAATTAGCTATTTTAAATCACCTAATCATACTCATGAAAAGTTAAATTATTTTTATTTTTATTTTTATTATTTTATTATTATTTTAACTGGTCAACGGTCAACAGTTGACCCGGTCAATGCAGTGGACCCGGTGAACACGGTGGACCCGGCCAACGCGGTGGACCCAATCACTATTCGTTCGGCTTAACTTGAGTCTGACCCAAGCCTAGCCAGTTTGGTTCGATCGAGTCAGCTCCAACTCATCTAAATCCAAGTCCGACTCGAGTCTAGTTCAAGTTAATTTGGTTCGACTCAGGTTCAATTTAATTGATTCAGCTCACCTCAACTAACTCAACTCGAACCCAAACTTAACTCGAATTCAATCCAACTAACTCCAATCTGGTTCAACTCAACCCATTCACTAACTCTACTCAATTAAATCATAAATTTTTTTACTTAACTAAATTTATCATGCTTAATTAATCCACTAAGCTTGGTTAATTAACACTAAGCATGTTTAAATTAATCTAAGCATTTCAACAACACTAATTTATTCTAAACGTGTTTAATTACGACTAAATATGCTTAAATAAATCACTAATCGTGATTAGGGAAAAATAAAGCTACCTTAGTTGGAATCACTATTCATCGTCGGAAACACTATTAACCACCGGAATAATAGCACCGTCGTCGGAACCCTAGCCGCCACCTCGTCGGAGCTCGCAAAATCAGCGGCAAACTTGATGGCGAGCTCCGCAAGCCTACGCACGCGTGGGAACCGACGACTACCTGCGCAAAATCCGGCCATCAACACCTAAAGTCCATCTAGGGCAAGTTCGCCGGAGGGCGAAATCGCCCAACAACAGAGGGGAAACGGAGCTGTTTACCTCGCGAACGTACGGGGAAGGAAGGGAGGAAGCCACGACCGGCGAGGCGGGCGGATCCGTGGCTCCACCACTCGTCGGGATGCTGCGATCGAACGAGCAGCGGCGACGAAAATCACCGCCTGTTGCAGGGGCGTCGAGGGTCGACGGCAACTCGCGGGGGCGCGGCAAGGGCGAGCGTCTCCAACCGCAGCTGGGGAGATGACGCACCGGCGACCTGGGCGCGGGATGGTGGCGGACGATCGCTGCAATCGCAGCGAATGAACAGGGGTGGATGCAGGGGAGAGGTCGCACGGCAGCAACCGAGCTCCGCCGAGCTCTCCTCATCACGGTGGAGAGGAACGGGCTGCGACGGCGACTGCGAACGGCAGCAGCGATCGACCGTCGGTGGGCGCGGTGGACGGGCGACGGACGGCTGCAACTTCTCCCTCGAAGGGGAGGAAACAGGGGATGGAAAGGGGCAGCGGCGTGGTAGCAGACCTGCCTTTGCCGAGCTCTCCTTCCTACGACGAGGAACGGTGCTCGGCGATCAGCAGACGGCGGACGGCGAGCTCGCGGGAAGGACGACAGACGACTTCTCTCGCGGCGAGGAGAATGCAGGGGAAGGAGGGAAGGTCGACCTTCGCCGAGCTCTTCCCGACGCGGAGGGAGACGGTTGGCGAGCGGCGGTGCGGACGAGCCGGAGCAGCGCCGGCGCTGCTGCGGTTGCGGGCGGTCGCGAGGGAGCAGAAGAAGAGAAGGAAGAAGAAGGAGAAGAAAGGGAAGAAGAAGGGGAAGAGGGGAGGGGCGCCTCGCGAGTGGGAAGAGCCCGCGGCTCTTCTCGCTCGCGTCGACCCCTTCGGACCGGCTCGGACCAGTTCGAACCGGTTCACTCGGACCGGCCCGCTGGCCAGTTTAGTTGAACTGGACCGGAAAAATTTAAATTTTTTTTTTCCTAAAACTATAATTTAGATGATGGGGGTTTACACACGAAGGTAGAAATTGAAGGTAATGGTGAAATTTTAATTCAAGTAAAAGATAGAAGTCATATAATTATTCATGATGTCTATTATATTCTAAAGCTCACTAGTAACATCCTAAGTTTCGGACAACTTTTGGAAAGATGACACAAAATTTATATGGAAGATAATATGTTATGGATTAGAGATAAACAATCCGATCTCTTTGCAAAAGTCACCATGTCACAAGATCGTATGTTTATGATGAATTTAGAAAACTATGATGCAATTTGTTTAAAGACATATCTTGAAGATACATCATAGATTTGGCACATGCAGCTTGGTCACCTAAGTTTTGGAAGCCTCAGCTCTTTAGCAGAAAAGAAGATCGTGAAAGGGATTCCGAAAATTCGTCATCCTCATCAGTTATGTGAAGGATGTTTACTTGGAAAGCATTCAAGAAAAAGTTTTCCAAAGCAATCTGAATCAAGAATTGAGAAGCCACTTCAACTAGTTCATGCTGATATTTGTTGTAAACCCTATTTTCTAAATAAAAAATAATAAAAATATTATTATTTTAATATTAAATTAATAAAATAATATAATATAATATAATATAATATAATAAATATAAAGTAAATAATAAAAATAATAAAGAAAAAAATATAATGATAATAATAAATTTAAATTAAGCTTTATTTAAAGGATTATTTAATTTAAAGTTAATTTAAATGTAAAAAAGGGTAAATTAATATCATCGCAGCACGCGCGCGTGTAAGGGGGAAAGGAAGAAGGGCGTGTGCTGCATGCGAAGGGGGAAAGGAAGAAGGGTTTTTAAACCCTTGGGGAAAATAAGGTGTACCTATTTTCCCGGACGAGCGGCAGTGGCGGACGCTGTTGGACTGTCGGCGGCTGGATGCCGGCGGTTCTAAGAGTTGGAACTCGAGGCCGAGGGTGAGCCACCGGTTCCTAGTGCAGAGAGGCGCGGAGGAGACGCCGGCGGGCCGTGGACGGGTGGAAGGCGGTGGAACAGGGGGTTTACCTTGTTCCCGCTGTCTTCGCCGGTGAGAGGGCAGGCCACCAGTTTCCCCCGTCCCAGAGAAGGAGCTGAGGACGATACGACTCCTATGGAGTCGATTGTGTAGTCGACAGCGTATGGAAACTACTCTGGTGGGTAGCTGTCGGCAGGGAAGCGGCAGAGGCAGGGTGATGAGGACATCGTTAGTTCACCCATTAAAGACTCAATTAGCATAGAAGACCCAATGACACAAGCCCGTGCACGACGCTTAGGACAACAGGTGAATTCTTTTCTTGGGCAAATTAATTACTTAATTACAGATCAAATCATATTGCCTAATTGTTATTGTTTACTTGTCACTACATGCAAGGAAACACATGGAGGAATTACTTATATGGAAGTTGCATGAATTACTCATATGAAAGTGTATGAGTGAAGGAAGATTTATTCAAGAATCAAATCTTCATCAAATATTTATTGAAGAACAAATCAAGGAAGAAGATTTATTCAAGTATCAAATATTTATTGAAGAGCAAATCAAGGAAGAAGATTTATTTAAGAGCAAATCAAGGAAGATTTATTCAAGATCAAATCTTCCTCAAATATATATTCAAATCTTCATGAAGGGATTTATTTTTCCAAAATTCATAGCTAACAAGAGGAGGATATTTATATATTTATTTTTCCTATTTTAATGAAACAAAATATGGAAAAACGTGTCATATTTTGTCTATATATTTGGTGGGACGTGCACTATTGAAAAGGGACTTTTATTTTTGTTTTAGCCACCACTATTGTAGTGCTTTTGCTGCAAACTTGAAGTCCAATTTATTTGAGTGATCCTTCCGCTGTTGCTCTTTCAATTTTCTTGAATTATTTGTACAGTTCTTCGTGAACAGGTCAGTCGTGTTTGACACGATTGATAACCAACTGAGGAGTGGTTTAGCGATTGCGAGATTGCTGGTCGCATTCCTAGATTGTGGTTAGCCTCCCCTTCGTCAAAGTCACAAATCCCCCCGCTTTAAGGATTTCTCCTACGACGAAAGATCGGGACCAACTTGCTTGCACGCATCTTAAGTCGAGGCGTGTGCATATCAGGTGGTATCAGAGCCTTCGTTGCCGGTAGGAATTCATCTATCCTTTATTAGATTCTCTTTTATTTTCCTTACATCAAAAAAAAAAAAATCTTTTTTCTTGAACTTCTATTTCGTACCCATAATAGTTGTTATTCCATCTTTATTTTTATTTTTATTATCTCCTAATTTCCGCTTGAGTTGTTGAATTTTTATTCTTAAAAAAAAAAGAATTATTGTTCGGCCAAAGAGTGCTCGACCGAAGCTTTGAAAAAAAAAAAAAAAAGGTAGAGAGAAAAGAGGAGAAAAAGGAGGAAGAAGTGTTTTGCAAGAAAAGAGAAGAAAAAAGAGGAAGAAGTGTTCGGTGGGAAAAAAATTGGAAAAAAAGGAGAGAGAGAGAAAAGAGGAGAAAAAAAGAGGAGGAAGAGTTTTGCTAGAAAAGAGGAGAAAAAAAAGGAAGTAGTGTTCTGCAAGAAAAAAATAGGTGGAGAAAGGGAGAAGCAAGCTTTCGGCGAGTAGAAAAAAAAAAAAGTGAGAGGAAGGTTCGGCCAAGAAACAAAAAAAAAATAAACAAAAAAATATTTTATTCGAATTTTAATTATCTTGCACTTATTCTTCCTTTTTGACACCTTATACCCCTCCTTGATTGAGTTAATTTAGCAATCCGAATTTTAATTATAATTATCCTTGCATTTTTTTCTTCCTTTTGACTCCTTCTACCTTGCTTAATTGAGTCAACTTTGTAATTTCTTGAAATATTATTTTCTTCTCTTTGCTACAAATATATCCCCATCTAGATTTTCATAAATTAGCCTTGATCACCGTGTTCTAGCACTTTGCAATCACTTTATTCACTCCGTGTTGAAAGTTATCACGAACCAGCAAAACGCGAGCAATTTTTGAGAATGGTTAGAGCTTCAGGTAGTAAGGTTTGTGAGGATTGTGAGTTTTTCATAAATAATTTACTAGTTTGGTGGAATTTCTCTTTTGTCTTACTAACAATATCAAGATCGAGAAGTCCTCGTGATGTTTCTTATGACGGGGAAGATGGGTCCCACTCATCAATGATATCATTGTCTCCACGTTCTCAAGCTTTGATAGCTCATGTTACAAACACCTTCGAGCAAATACTATCTGATCAAGTACTTGTGCGCTTGAACGGGTTGGAGAATCATCTTGGAGAAATTGAAGCACAACTTGATCAAGTGGAGCAAACTCCTCCACGACGACACCCACCACCTCGAGTTCCTCGAGGACGAGTTGAAGCTCATAATAAAGCTGCTGCTGCTACTCCATTCGAACCAAGAGGAAATTTGAACGCTATATTTCAAGAAGCTGCTGATGAAGAGTTAAATAATAATTATGTGGCTGATGATGAAGTTGCCTTGGAATTGTATCAGCGCCGCCCCGCACGAGGAGTGGGAGTTGACGGAGGTCATGCACGTCACTGTAATGAAGAAAGAAGAAATGATTCATTGGGTAAAATTAAATTCACCGTTCCTAGTTTTGATGGAAAGTTTAATCCAGAAGCCTATCTTGATTGGGAATTATTAGTTGAGCAAAAAATTCAGCTGTCATCATTACCCAGAAGAGTATAGAGTACGTGCAGCAACTACCGAATTTATTGATTATGCTCCTATCTGGTGGAGTCAAATTCGACAAAGAAATGGAGCTCCTCGTACTTGGGATGATTTGAAGCACTTGATGAGGTCTAGGTTCGTGCCTTTCTATTTTGAAAGAGAATTACTTAATAAATTTTAAAGATTGAATCAAGAAAATAAATCTGTGGAAGAATACTATCAAGAGTTGTAGGTGGGCATGCTACGTGCTAATGTGCAAGAAGATGATAATGCAAAGATGGCTAGATTCTTGGGAGGATTGAATGGAGAGATACAAGATATCTTTGATTCTTTGGATCAACTATTTCATTATGCATGCAAAGCTGAAAGGCAAGTTCAAAGGAGGAAGCAGTCATACAAAGCTAGTCGTAGTTATTTTAGTTCTTCCATGCCTTGGAGGGATGCCAATCAACAACAAAAGAGTGTTGGTCATTCTAGCAGGACTGCTGCACCCATTAGCCAAGGGAATTCAGGAAGCCGCTTTACTTCACCAACATCCAAACCTATTGATTCAAAAAAGACCACTGTTGCACCTACAAAAAGTTCATCCTCAGTTGCATCTACAGGAAGAACAAGGGATATTGAGTGCTTCAAGTGTAAGGGGAAAGGACATTATATCCGTGATTGTCCAAATCAGCGTGACCTTATTATTCGAGAAGATGGTGAGTACACTTCGGCCAGTGAGATAAAAGGGGAAAGTGGATCTGATCATGAGGAGTCTCAACCTGTTTCGGGGTCAGAACCAGAAGAGATCACTTTTGATACAAGTCATGCAAGCCTTGTTGTTCACTGTGTTCTTAGCTCCCAGATGGAGAAGGCAGAAAACGGGCAGCGTCACAATTTGTTCCAATCCAAATTTGTGATCAAGGAGCATTCTTGTAAGATCATAATTGATGGTGGAAGCTGCAATAATATTGCAAGTTCAGAGATGGTTGGAAAGCTTGGCCTAACCACAAAATTACACCCGCAATCATACTACATTCAATGGCTCAATTCTTGTGGAAAGTTGAAGGTAACAATAATGGTACGTGTTCATTTTTCTGTTGGTACCCATTCTGACTTTGTGGACTGTGATGTGGTGCCAATGCAAGCTTGTGCGTTACTACTTGGAAGACCATGACAATATGATAAAGATGCTACACATTATGGGCGTTCCAACGAGTACTCATTTATGCACAAAGATAAGAAGGTCGTGTTGGTTCTAATGACACCAGAAGAACTTCTCAAAGATGATTTAGATAGGGCTGAGTGTGAGAGAAAAGAAAAAGAGATGAGTGACATTTTCAAAATAGAAAGTGAGAGTCATCAACCCAAAATGAGAGAAAAGAAAATAAAATGTGAGAAGAAAAGAGAGATACCAATCAAGGGACAAGTTCTATTAGCTACCAAAAGCGAGATGTGAGAGTTAGGAACCAATCCCCAAGAGTGTTTTGCATGTATGCAAGGACGCTCTATTTTCTACTAACTCCTTACCCTCTTCTTTGCCTGTTTCGATTGTTTCTTTGATGCAGGAGTTTGCTGATGTGTTCCCAGATGAGATACCTGCAGGGTTGCCACCATTGCGGGGGATTGAGCATCAAATTGATTTGATTCCAGGAGCATCTCTGCCTAACCGTCCCCCATACCGTACCAATCCCCAGGAGACAAAGGAAATTCAGCTCCAAGTGCAAGAACTTCTAGATAAAGGATATGTGCGTGAAAGTTTAAGTCCATGTGTTGTTCCTGTTTTACTTGTGCCAAAGAAAGATGTATCATGAAGGATGTGCATAGATTGTCGAGCTATCAACAATATTACGGTATGTTATCGTCATCCTATTCCTCGATTAGATGATATGCTTGATGAATTGTATGGTTCTATTATCTTTTCTAAGATTGATTTGCGTCGTGGTTACCACCAAATTAGAATGAAGCTAGGTGATGAATGGAAAACTGCTTTTAAGACTAAATTTAGATTATATGAGTGGTTAGTTATACCATTTGGTCTGACTAATGCACCTAGTACATTTATGCGCTTAATGAATGAAGTGTTGAGAGCTTTTATTGGAAAATTTGTGGTAGTTTACTTTGATGACATATTAATCTATATCAAGTCTTTGGATGAACACTTAGCACATATGCGCCAAGTTTTGATGGCTTTGAGATATGCCCGTTTGTTTGCTAACCTTGAGAAGTGCACCTTTTGTACAGATCGAGTTGTATTTCTTGATTTTGTTGTCACTGCACAGGGTATTGAGGTGTATGAGGAAAAGGTGAAAGCTATTCGAGCTTGGCCAATACCTACATCGGTCACGCAAGTGCGAAGTTTTCATGGACTGGCAAGCTTTTATCGTCGATTCGTAAAGGATTTCAGCTCACTCGCTGCTCCCCTCAATGCGTTGACAAAGAAGAACATACCTTTCAAGTGGGAAAATGCGCAAGAAGATGCCTTCAATTTGCTAAAAAATAAGTTAACCAATGCACCACTTTTACAACTTCCTGATTTTAATAAAACTTTTGAGATAGAATGTGATGCTAGTGGTATTGGAATTGGAGGTGTTCTTATGCAAGATAGGAAACCCATTGCTTATTTTAGTGAAAAGCTTAGTGGTCCAACTTTAAACTACTCAACATATGACAAGGAATTATATGTATTGGTTAGAGTATTAGAAACATGGCAACATTATCTCTGGCCAAAAGAATTCGTCATACATTCAGACCATGAATCCTTGAAGCATATTCATAGCCAAAGTAAATTGAATCGTAGACATGCTAAGTGGATCGAATTTATTGAAGCTTTTCCATATGTTGTGAAATATAAAAAGGGAAAATATAATCTAGTTGCCGATGCTTTGTCTAGACGTTACTTGTTGTTATCCCAACTTGATTTCAAAATTCTTGGTTTGGAAATGTTAAAAGAATTATATGCTACTGACTTAGATTTCAAAGACATTTTCATGAAATGTAAAGAAGGGAGATGTTGGGATAAGTATGTGTTGAATGATGGTTATTTATTTAGAGCTAACAAGCTTTGTATTCCTGCAAGTTTTGATCGTCTTCTATTGTTGCAGGAAGCGCATGGAGGTGGTTTGATGGGACATTTTGGAATATGTAAGACTGAGGACGTATTGGCAACACACTTTTATTGGCTAAAGATGAGGCGTGACATCGAGCGTTACGTGGGGAGATGCACCACTTGTCAAACAGCTAAGTCTCGCTTAAACCCACATGGTTTATATACACCTCTTCCTGTTCCAAAATTACCTTGGGAGGATATTTCAATGGATTTTGTGTTGGGTTTACCAAGGACTAAGAAGGGGAGAGATAGTATATTTGTTGTTGTTGATAGGTTTTCTAAGATAGCTCATTTCATACCTTGTCATAAGAGCGATGATGCTACTCATGTCGTCGATTTATTTTTCAGGGAGATCGTGCGCTTACATGGAGTGCCGAGGACAATTGTTTCAGATCGTGATGCAAAAATTTTAAGCCACTTTTGGAGAACGCTTTGGGGTAAGCTCGGGACCAAGCTGCTGTGTTCAACTACATGTCATCCCCAAACGGACGAACAAACCGAGGTCGTCAACGGCATACTTGGTACCATGCTACGTGTGATACTCAAAAAGAACCTGAAGATGTGGGAGGAGTGCTTACCACATATTGAGTTTGCCTACAACCGAGTTGTGCATTCTATTACAAAGTTTTGCCCATTCGAGGTCGTCTATGGATTTAAGCCTACTGCTCCAATTGATTTACTACCTCTACCACCATCAGAAAGAGGTAATCTTGATGCGGAGAAGCGTGTTGAGATGATTCGTAAGATACATCAGATGACCAAAATAAATATTAAGGAGATGCAAATACAATATAAGAAGCATGCAGACAAAGGTAGAAATAAAGTTATTTTTGAAGAAGGAGATTTGGTTTGGTTGCATTTGCGCAAAGATCGATTTCCAGAACAACGCAAGTCCAAACTAATGCCAGAGGTGATGGTCCATTCAAAGTTATTGCGAAGATCAATGATAATGCCTACAGGCTGGAGTTGCCTAAGGAATATGGAGTGAGTAATACATTCAATGTGGCTGATCTATCACCATACTTGGGCGATGAAGATGAGCTGGAGTCGAGGTCGACTCCTTTTCAAGAAGGGGAGTATGATAAGGATATCGTTGGTTCACCCATGCAAGACTTAATTAGCATAGAAGGCCTAATGACATGAGCCCGTGCACGACGCTTAGGACAACAGGTGAATTCTTTTCTTGGGCAAATTAATTACTTAATTACAGAACAAATAATATTGCCTAATTGTTATTGTTTACTTGTCACTACATGCAAGGAAACACATGGAGGAATTACTTACATGGAAGTTGCATGAATTACTCATATGGAAGTGTATGAGTGAAGGAAGATTTATTCAAGAATCAAATCTTCATCAAATATTTATTGAAGAGCAAATCAAGGAAGAAGATTTATTCAAGAATCAAATCTTTATCAAATATTTATTGAAAAGCAAATAAAGGAAGAAGATTTATTCAAGAGCAAATCAAGGAAGATTTATTCAAGATCAAATCTTCCTCAAATATATATTCAAATCTTCATGAAGGGATTTATTTTTCCAAAATTCATAGCTAACAAGAGGAGGATATTTACATATTTATTTTTTCTATTTTAATGAAACAAAATATATAAAAACGTGCCATATTTTGTTTATATATTTGGTGGGACGTGTACTATTGAAAAGGGACATTGATTTTTGTTTTACCCACCATTATTGTAGTGCTTTTGCTGCAAACTTGAAGTCTAATTTATTTGAGTAATCCTTCCGCTGTTGCTCTTTCAATTCTCTTGAATTGTTCATACCGTTCTTCGTGAATAGGTCAGTCGTGTTTGACACGGTTGATAACCAACTGAGGAGTGGTTTAGCGATTGCGAGGTTGCTGGTCGCGTTCCTAGATCGTGGATAGCCTCCCCTTCGTCAAAGTCACAAATCCCCCCGCTTTAAGGATTTCTCCTACGACGGAAGATCGGGACCAACTTGCTTGCACGCATCTTAAGTCGAGGCGTGTGCATATCACAGGGGAGCCTCTGTCGCTGGTCGAATTCACCGGCGAGGGGAATGGCCAACGCTTCTCCCTCAGCGGCGAGGTTACTGGGAGCAATTCGACTCCAGATGAGTCGAACTGAAGTGACAGAAGCATTGTTGGAGTCGTGGAGATAGCGACCGGGGGTGATCGAGCGGGTAGCTGGGTTTGCGGCTGCACAGGTGGTGGGAAGCTTTTTGAACACTACCGGAGGTGAGAAGAGGCAGCTGGCGAGTGGAGGAAGTCTCGGCGAACTCGTGTGTGTTGTTTCCGGTGAACGCGTGGCTTGTGAGGGCAGAAACTGGCCTGTGATGGCGGCGAGGCGCGGCGAACTCGAGCAAGGACTTGAGCGGGGAAGAAGGAGATGAACCGCACGTGCATAGCAGGTGTGGCGGTCCGGCTGAGACCGGTCCACCCGGTCCAGTTCGGTCCGGTTCAGGGCCGGTTCAGCTGTGGGTTTAGCCGATTTTCACAGTTTTTCGACAGGTTCGAGCAGGTTCAATGTTGCTAGAGCTTTGCTGGTAATTTTTGAAACTTAAGAAATTTATTTAGAATTTTTAACACATTATAGGTGGGATTTTCGAATTATTTTAGGTTGGATTCAGGGTTTTGAGTGAGTAAGATGTCAGAAAAATCTAAAATAAATTATGATGTTATGTTATGCTTAAACATATTTTACCTGATTTAATTAGAATTTTTCAAGATTATTAGAATTTGGTTCTTGATTTAATTAAGATAAATTGGGTTAATTTAAGGTTTAAATGAATTAATTGTATGCTATATGCATGAAGTGTGAGATTTGTAATTTTTTACTAAGGAAAATTATGTAATATGTAATAGATGATGATTTTTAAGAAGTTTTATGAAATAAATAATGTGGAGGACTTATTTGTAAAATTACATGTTTTTTTTTTGTAGTATAGAATTTTGATGTAAAAATTATACCATCAGATAGGATTTTTGATAAGGAATCCAACGGCGCAGACGGATCATAATTTGGACATCGTTTGATTGGTAAAATCATTGAATCAAAGATTAATCCAAATGAACAGACAAGATTAAATTATTAAAACGGACGGCCCAGATTTGATTTTATTAAACCAATAGGTGAACCGGGTTAGCGGGTTAGTGGTAAGCGGGTTAAGTGAGGAAATCCGACCCGTTACCAAACCCATTTAACTTACCCTCTTCTTCTTCCTTCCCCACCCACGACTTTCTCTCTCCTCCCCTGCTCCGAACCAACGACGGCAGCTTCGCTTCCTCAACTTGACGACGACGGTTGGAGGTCTTCCCGGTCGAATTTTTTGTGAAATTTTGGACACAACTTCAGGTGAGCTAGGAGAACACATTAGAACTATCATTTTCAAGTTTTGGTAGAGATTTGAGGTAGAAAGAGGAGAGAAGAGGGTGGCGGCGAAAGTTCATCGTCGGAGCTTCCTCCGGCGATTGTCGACTATTCCGGCCACGAAACTTCGCAAGGTTGGTACCTATGGCTTCTCCATGACGAGAGCTACCCATTGGTACCGGAGTTGAGAGCTATTGGCCGCTGGTTGGTCGCCGGGGAATGGAAAACTCAAATTTAGGGTTTTCGCCCAATTAAACTTCTCCGACGAAATTGGCCGCATATGGACGGTAAAAATTGGCAAAAATAGGATTTTTAGATTCCTGATGAAGAGAGCTTTCGATTGGCACCAATATTGGTGATGATCCAAGAACCTCGCCGGCGAGGTTTCCAGCGAACTTTTTGGCGAGGGGTTCCGGCGAGATTCCGGCGAGCTCCGGCGAACTTGAGATAAAAATTAGGGTGATTCTAGAGATCATTCTAATAGTATTGGTGAAGACGGATTTGTAAAATTATTATCGGATTGAGAACTAAAATTTATTAAAATATTCACAGGAAATTTGATAAGCAAGCACGAGGATACGAACGATCGCGATACGAATTAGAACGTGCTTGTGACGATAGGATCAGGTGAGTGTTTATTCTCCAGGTAGAATAAATGGGGCGACTACTTGATATTCAATATTTAGTCCAGGAGAACTATATCTTTTTGATTAGCTATACTTGATATTCATTGACTCTCCTGCTAGTTAATTATCCTGATTATGATTATATATGAGTTGTGAATAACCTTTGATATCCATGCTTCTTGATATAAGCTTTTCATTGCTATTGTTTATTGATTTATTATAAGCATGATACGATGCTCTTGTTTGATTCTAAAGCTAGCATATGCACCTATTTTCCCTGAAAAGCTAGAGGTATGGTGAAAAGCATACCCTAGGAGATTTATCAATCTATATATGATTCTGCTTCATCTTTTGGGTGTGTATGACTAGGATGACCATATTGGTGTGCTTAGAGCACAGTCACTGCAGTGATATTCGGTTCGCACTCCCATGAGCCGCCTAGATAGAGGGGAGTGGGGCTAAAGTGCCGGACAGTCAGGATGGGAGATTAGGTAACTCCTGACTATGGATATTCACTGGACTAGCTATGGTAAACCAGGTAGTGAGGTCCAGTGGGCAACCTAGGGGGAAAGGGGGCTTTGTTTATGCATTCTTATGATTTCGTTTTGATCCGGGTACCCTATAATTCTTGATACCTCCCCCTGAGGTGACATTTGATAGCTACAACTGTCGTTAACTATGCTAGCCCCAGATATATATTCTTGGATGATCTATGATTGCTCTGTTTGATTGGCTATTATACTCGAATAACCAGGTTATTCTATTTATGAGACTTTGCTATTATATGTTCTCAGTTTTACATTGTTTTCTATCTAACTCACTGGGTACAAGCGTACTCATCCCAAAGGGGAACTCATTTTTTTCAGGATCACAGCAGGAGAGGGACGGATAGAGTTAGAGGCGATTAGCCGGACTCCTGATATTTGAAAGGTAGGACAGTTCTACCTTTGTTTTGTGTACAGAAAGATCCATTGGATAGGTATTTTGTGTATCACTGGACATGCGTCTTATTTTAGTTGTAAAATATTTGTATATAAGTGATTTCTGGTATAAGAAATCTAATTTTGCATATGCATAGTTTTAGAGTTATATTACTCTGTTATTCGGGTTCTCTCCTTCAATAAATATAGGAGATATACATCTGGTATGCTTAGTGGATTCTCATATAGTTTTAGGGGCTTAGTAGAGCTGTATGTGGAGTTCACTACGGTCTGCCACGTACCCTAGGGGAAGGTATGGGGCGTGACATGAAGAAATATTTTGGTAGGTATTATGACATTTGAATTACATTAATTAGAATTAAAATGATTTATTTGATATTTTTACAGAATTAATGAATTTAGGATATTGTAAATTGAGGTAATTAGATTAATTAGATTTTTCTAATTAATGAAATTGAATAAATTAGAATTTTATAAATTTATAATGTGATAAAATTTAGAAAATTGGTTTATTTAGATTTCTAATTAGTGAAATTGGATAAATTAGGATTTTGTGAATTTAATAGATGTGATTAGATTTTTCACAGAATTATTAAAATTACTTTAGAATTAATTGAGGTGGTATATATTGGTATAGATTTTTGGATATAATTAAATTGATAAACTAAATATTATTTTGTAGGCTCATTTATATTTGATTATGTTGAATTATAATCGTTAATGTGATGGATGATTGGTTGATTATAAGAAATTAAATAAAATAAAGAAATTGGTGTGAGGATGTGACTAGAAGAGTAGATAGAAAATCCTTGTTTGAATTATATGATTTATGATTGTTAGATGTATTTATTTTATCTTAGGAAAATTGATTGTTGTGCTGTTGCTTGACAAATCACGGCTAAGCTATGATTTGTGTTGGAGTAAGAAAGAGTTGTTGTGCTTGATTGTTTGCTTGCTTGCTTCTAAGAATCACAGCCAAGCTGTGAATTCTTATTTAATACTGCTTGGCGACTCAGGTGAGGATTTATGGTTTCAAATTTATTTGGCATACTACAGATGTTGAGTCCTAAGGGTCATTGTTAATTATTGTACATGTTGATAAGTTATATATCTGCTTGGTTGCATATTTAATTAGCATGTGAATTATTCGAAGTTATATCATGCTAGTTCATATATGATGTTATTATATGCATGCTCTTAATATGAGATTGAAAGTTATATTATGCTAGTTCATGTATGATGCTCTTATATGCATGCTATTGATATTTATGCTCATGTTATGTTGATTATTTAATATGTTCATGTTGCTAGAGGTGTAGAGACACTTAGCAAGAACATGTTTACACGAGATAATACTTGAGACACTTTATGTGAGACCCGTGATTTTTGAATAAGGACAATAGAATAATTTTAGTATTTGGAGGGATTAATCGTAAAAGAAATTCTTTAAAGGACTTAATTGTAAAATCATATGAATTTTTGAAGTATGAGATTTTTGATGTGAAAATTATACCATCAGGTAGTATTTTTGATAAGGAATCCAACGGCGCAGACAGATCGTAATTTGGACGTCGTTTGATTGTTAAATTAGACAGTTAAGATTTAATTAGATTTAAGATTTTAATTAACTAATTTTAAAATAAAAAAAAAACTCAATTTTTCCCACCGAGCGCGCACGAGCTCCTCCCTCTTCCTCTCTCTCCTTCTCTCTCCTCTTTTGCAGCGGCGACGGCGACGGCGACCAATTTTTCCGACGATGCTCCAGTGAAACCACAACGAATTAGGCTCCCAAATTTTAACCACAGGTAGATCTCGACCTCCTCTTCATTTTGATATCAAGATGCCCAAATTTGGTGTAGAGATGAGGGAGAAATCATGTAAGAGGTGGCGACGGCGAAAGTTTCGTCGCCGGAGCAAGCTCCGGCGATTACCGGCCATTCCGGCCGTGAAACCTTGCAAACTTGGTACCTATGGATTCTCCTTGACGAGAGCTATCCATTGGTACCGGAGTTGAGGGCTATTGGCCGCCGGTTGGCCGCCGGCGAGCTAAAAACTCTAACTTTAGGATTTCGCCCAAAATTTTAATCGGTGAAATTGATCGCGTATGAGCTATAAAAATTGGGGCAAATATGATTTTTGGAATCCTCATGAAGAGAGCTTTCGATTGGTACTAATATTGGTGCTGATCGAAAAACTTCGCCGGCGAGGGTTCCAGCGAACTTTCCGGCGACCGCCGGAGAAATTTTCCGGCGAACTTGGGAAAAAAATTGGGGTGATTCTAGAGATCATTCTAATAGTAGTGGTGAAGAGAGATTTGAGAAATTATTTCTAGATTGAGAATTAAAATTCATTGAATAATTGACAGGAAAATATAAAAATACGTAAATGACGGCACGTGGATCGAGACAGTGTCAGAGAATAAAAATTTAGCGAACGGACCTTAGGTTGGTTCCGAGGAGTAAACCACCAAGTCAGGTGCATTGGTTCTCCGATGTAGGATTTATTCAAGCTAGGGAATTCCCGCTGAGGTCTTCTTAGGAACAATTCCTGGATGTCTTAAATATAATAAAATATTATGCTTGATAAGGTTTGATTGTCCGCATGTTAGTTTTATTTATTTCTGTCAAACATGCATGATATATCATGATTTCCTGCTAAGTTTTAATATGTCGTGATATATTGTCCTGCATGATATATAATATTTTATTATTATTTCTCTATGTTATGATAGTACAACTACCATGCAGATATAGATAAGAATAATGACATGTTAGAAACTATTAGGAGACATCATTAGAAATTCGATAGGGAGGGGTACTGCTTGCATACCTCGTTTGACCACTACGTACCACCGATGGTCAGAATGGTGATGCTCCACCACATACCACTCCCGAGGCTACATGTAGCTTAGATACTGGGAGCTGGTTGGGAAATGGGCCAGATAAACTCCAAGGTCGGATAGACCAGATAGCGGAGTGGTCTATACCCGGATACTATTACCCGCACGAGTGACGGTTGGGCGTCACCGTGATAGTCCTGATATGGCTAGCGGGGATGAACTTTCCCACAAATTAGCAAAAATGTGGTCGAGGTACCTCAAACCCATTGTGCAGATTGACGATCAACTCGGCTAACATCGATCGCTTTTGAGTTGGGACGGGGATTCTCTCAAGCCTTGGACAGTGGATCCGTAGACCACACGGCTATCATCCTAGACGTTCTACAGACGGTCGGATGAGTAGTCCGGATCCTAGGGTTATTAAAATTTCGGTTAGCCGTGACCGATGATATATTATGTTGAGGTGACCCTGCCTACGGGCAGTGTGTAGCGCTACACAGAATATCGTTGCCCTTACGGAGACCGAGGAGGAAGTAGGGGCGCGATGTTTCGCTGGGACGGGGCGTAGGGTGCGACTGGCGAAACAGTGGAGAGAGATATACGGTCACCCGTCCTCTCCGCCAACATCAGTGTAGCGGGCCTAGGTAGAGATATAAAAGGACACCGCACTCATGGGCTTATGGGAAGTCCCCGACGGGGAAATTTCACTAAACATAGGCTGGCAGCCCGAGTCTTGAGACTTGATGACATAGTTATTAGAGATAGCTTAGGTGACATCTAGTGTTATACATTTTGTATATTCTTACCCTGTTATTTAAATTTACGATATGCCTCACATGTATCATATGAAAATGACAAATAAATAAACTAAGGGCATCCTAGAATACTCCTCCTAGCCTTTGATTTCTTTATTCGGTAGAGCCGTAATTTCGCACTAGGCCGCAAGGCTGAGCACACCACTTTTCCCCGTGTGTGCAGGTTATTAGATGACCGATCGAGATAGTAAATGAAGATAGATCCACCGACTGATTTAATTTTCTTTATCGTTACCGTTTATCATAGAATTGTAGTAGGTTTATCGAGACTGTATTAGAAATATTGAGTTAGATGTTTTGAATATATATTCCGCTGTGTAAATGATGTATTTGGATTGTATGTATCACTTCGATGCCTTGTATGGTTTCGTTGGGCTCATACGGCAGTTGCCACGTGCCCGACAGTAGGGTCGGGGCGTGACACTTTAGGTTCATGTTATGATAATACCTAGAGTGATCTAAATTGATATATGACTAAGAACTTTGGACATCTTAAGGTTATGATAACCTAAGAGAGGATGTTGGGTTCTTAGATTGGTATGTGCCAACATGTGGTGAGGAGCCATGTGCTAGTACGGTAGAGGTGCAAGTCCGGTTGACTTAGTCACTAATACTGTGGTGTAGCCGGGATCTCACTTTGGTGCAGAGCTCAATTTGGTTGTGTTACACCAGGATAGAGGGTGTACTAGGAACAGTACCGTTCAATGCACTACTAAGGCTAAAGAACCTAATGACTCTAGCATGCTCAATAGTGGTGGGTCCCTGAGCAGTCCAGGTTCATTGGTATCGTATTCAGTGGATCTCAGCTTGTCAGGCTGGAGATGGATTTGATTTGTTATGTGTATGATGATCCTACCATGGTGCAGAATTACAGCGTTGTATGATACTTGTATTTGGAAAGAAGGGGTGCCGTGCTCACCAGCTCCTTCTGCCAACGTCAGTGTATAGGCATATAGGACAAAGACATAGAGTTGATACTAACGGGTTCAGGTAAATCTCTGACGAGGGATTCACCTTGAACATAGGAGGCTGCCTTAGGTGTAGAATGGATGATGATATGTTAATTAAAGTGATATAACATCTTTGGTTTAATGGCATTGTTATGATCATATTCTGTTATATACCTTATTATGATCATGTTTATGATGTTCTATATTACTGTTTGGTTATACATTGTCGACATGTGGAATTAATATATGATATTTTGTTGACATGTTGAATTAATATGTGATTTTAGTGAATATATTTTCTTGTTAGTTTGTACAATATCTTATGCCTATTTTTAGGGTGCTCTCTCTATAGCATCACTGAGTTTCGCAACTCAGATGTGCATATTTTTCCCCTGTTGAGCAGGTTACAGGTTGGCTACTAGCGGGGAGAGAGGGAGAACCTAGTTGGTGAATGATATTTGTTTTTTGCGATCTAGATACAGATGTAGATTGGTATTGTTGGTTTAATTGTTAAATGTATTTGCTTCCGCTTTATTTAATTAATAAAATTTGTAGTACTTTGTGATACTTTTTAGCCTTGTGTATGTCACGCCCCAAACCATCTGCCGAGTATGTGGCAACCGCCGTATGAGCCCAAAGGACCCATACAAGGCATTTAATGATATACAAAGTTCACATACACTATCATTGCAGCAGATAATATAATTAAATCAATTAACTCAAGTCTACTAATACAGTCCCAATATACCTACTACAATACTATGATCACAAAAATGGTAGATAAATATGTTCGTCGATAATCTCATCTCCGTTAGCTATCTTGATCGTTCATTTAATAGACCTGCACATATATTCAACGTAGTGTGCTCAGCCTTGCGGCTTTGTGCTTATGGCTCTAACCGTAGTAGAATAACTCAAGTAGAGAAAAGGAAGATTTAACATGTCCATAACTCATTTAATAATATCAAACAAAGCATGTAAAATCAACAAATAAAATATGAAGCATCATGAGAAGAACATGTAGTATAAGTGTGTAGCTCAGCTATAAATATGAAGTGTGTTTATATCTCTAGATTATTGTCACTAAAAATGTCATCTCATTCAAATATCGTGATCTGAGCAGCCAGCCTATGCTTAGGGGACTACCTGATCAGGGAGTTCCCATAAGCCCATCAGTGTCCTCTCTGTCTATATCACTACCTATGCCCGTCACATTGATGTTGGCAGAGAGGTCGGGTGACCGTGGATCCCTCTCTAATGGTCCACTAGGCGAATCTCTGGAATGAGTCACCGTACCACTGATGTTGGCAGAACGTCTGCAGAATGTCTGGAATAATAGTCGTATGGTCCATGGATCCATTGTCCAAGGCTATGCAGAAGGAGTTACCGTACCAATTTACAAGTAAGGCTATGCGGAAGGAGTCATCGTACCAATTTACAAGCAATGATGCCTGCTAGGAGGTGTGCATCCTAGCCGTTGCCGGAATGCTACAACCTCGGCGACATGTTTGCTAGGTCATTGGTTTGGTTTCATCCCTGCTAGCTATCTTAGGACTATCACGGTGGCGACTTAGCGACACCGTACGGGTATAATGAATATTTCACAATGTTCTCTGGCAGTAAACCGTTCCATATCTTATTCCACCCCTTATGTCCAATACGATTTTAACCTCTTTGGGTGGTATAGGTTTACGAGCATTAAAGCTCGTATGTATAACTTAAGAGATCATATATGATGCATCCTCAGTGTTTTCATACATAAGTATGTCAATGTCATATGTCTATAAGTGCTACTTGTTGATGTCTATATATATGTCAAATTATAGTGTAACATGATAGTTTCTAGAGGTAATTATAACATTTTATTATTTTTCATTTCATCAACATAGTAGATAGTGAGCCAGAGAATAACCTTAGTATATATTTAAATAACAGCATATATAAGACTTTATGCATATCACATTATTAATATAAACATGCTATTCTAACATACAAAGCATACGTCATGAATAATGAAATATTAATTTCTAAGCAGTAAACATTTATCTCCTAAAGTTTCACTAACTTGAGAATAGTTTACTGTAGTGAACCGACGCACCTAGATGTTGTGGTTCGTTCTTCGGAACCAACCGTATAATAGCTTGCACGTCATTTAATTATTTCGAGTTAGGCTACCTATTTCAAATATCATTACCTTTAGAAATTGTTTCTAATATTAGGTTTCCCCCTTTACTTATAATAAGCTAAATTAATCACCTTTCTTTATTTTATTTAAACTCACCTCAACCTAATTTAGTTAAATGTCATTCAACTCAATTTAGTTTATTCAACATAATCTACCCTAACTACTTAACCCCTATTACTTTACAACCTTAAGCAACCACCCAAGTTTCAATTCCCTTGTAGCTAATTAAAATTCTAAGTCATCTATAGCTTCAACTAATGACTCCCCAATTTTATTTAGTTATCATATCTAATAACTAACAAGGTGGAACTTTACGATTATATCTTAGTGTTGACATGCATTCGATTACCCATTACGTCATAATTATTATATTAACAAAATGAATAAAAGGTTCTAATAGGGTAGAAGGAGGAAGGTCGGGGAGATAGCATGAATTTAGGCAGGGGATCAACGAGGGAGTCTGGTGATATTTGTAGTCCAATCAAACCTCAATTTTTTGGTGAAATTTCTTACTTTATTCTTTACATTGATGATTATAGTAGAAAGACAGGTTTATTTTCTGAAGCATAAGTCGGAAGCTTTTAATTCATTCAAAAAATTTAAAGTTTTTGTTGAGAAGAAAAATGGCTGTAAAATTCAAGCTTTAAGAACTAATAAAGGTAGTGAATTTACTTCTGATAAATTTAAGAATTTTTATGAATTGCATAGTGTTCGTTGTCCCTTGACAGTTCCAAGAACACCCTAACAGAATGGTATTGCTGAGCGAAAGAACAGAACAATTCTCAATATGACTAGAAGCATACTGAAGTCAAAAGACATGCCGAATAAATTTTGGGCTGAAGCAGTTGCATATACAATATATCTCTCAAATCGAAGTCCAACCAAATGTTTGAAAAAAAAAACTCCTCAAGAAGGATTGAGTGGACGGAAACCAAGTGTGGCACACTTAAAGGTGTTTGGATCCATCTCTTTTGTACAGGTACCTGAACAAGAGATATCTAAGCTTAATGATCGGAGTCAAAAACTTATTTTCATTGGGTATAATGAAATCTCAAAAGGCTATAAATTATTCAACCCCGAAAAAAGAAAAGTTGTGATTAGTAAAGATGTGGAGTTTGATGAGAATGCATCATGGGATTGGAATGAAAAACAAGAAGAACCGTATGATTTTCTACCATATTTTGAAGAGGAAGAAAATCATAATCGAGAAGCTACTCCACCAGCATCACCAGTACATTCCACACATTCCACATACTCATCCTCTCCATCATCTTCAGAAAGGCAAATCAGAACAAGATCCTTAAAGATATTTACAATAAAACTGAAAGGTTAGATGATTTTAATCTACTTTGTTTACTTACTGATTGTAAATCTGTGAATTTTGAAGAAGTCAAAAAGGAGGATAAATGGGTTCAAGCTATAAATGAAGAAATTCAAGCAATAGAGAATAATGAGACTTAGGTGTTAGCAACTCTTCCCAATGGTCATAAACCGATTGGAGTCAAATGGGTGTATAAAGTCAAGAGAGATTCAAATGGAAAGGTGACAAGATACAAGGCAAGACTTGTAGTCAAAGGTTACAAACAATAACAATGCATTGACTATAAAGAGGTATTTGCTCTAGTTGCACATATGGTAACTATTCGTTTATTAATATTACTTGTTGTGCAAAATCATTGGAAGATTCATCAATTGGATGTAAAATCAACTTTCCTCAACGCCTATTTTGAAGAAGATATTTATGTTCAACAACCACTAGGGTATGTTGCTCCAAGATAAGATAACAAAGTTCTGAAGTTGAAGAAAGCATTATATGGGCTCAAACAAGCACCAAGAGCATGGAATAATCGACTTGACAAATATATACATGAAAATAATTTGTATAGATGTCAGCATGAATATTTTATTTCTTTGTGTATATGTGGATGATCTTATTTTCACAGAAAATAATCTCAAGATGTTTGAAGATTTCAAGAAGACAATGACTCCAGAATTTGAGATGACAGACTTGGGGCTTATGACATACTATTTAGGAATATAAGTGGTGCAAATGGAAAACTATATTTTTTTCTCACAAGAAAGTTCAACATGTTAGATTACAATTCTATCAGTACTCCTATAGAATGTGGAGCAAAATTATCCAAGTACATGGATGATGAAGAGAATGTTGATTCAACCATATTTAAGAGCCTTGTTGAAAGTCTAAGGTATTTGACTATCACAAGACTTGAGATTTTGTTTGTGATGGGGATTGTGAGTCGTTTTATGGAGAATCCAAACAAAATACACTTCATGACAGCCAAGAGGATTCTGTGATACATCAAATGTACTATTGACTATAGAGTTTATTATACATCCTCTAATGATGCCAAATTTATGAGGTATTGTGATTGTCACGCCCCATTTCCACCTTTGGGCACGTGGCAACCGCCGTATAAGATGCACTTCAACACTACAACTTATACAAGGCTAAAAAGTATCACAAGCACTACAATTTTATTAATTAAACATAGCGGAAACAAATACATTTTACAATTTAACTATTACTACCAATTTAAATCTCTATCTAGATCACCAATTTGATATTGTTCGCCAAGCTAGGTTCTCCCTCACCCTTGGTTAAAGATCCTCCTGTAACCTGCGCAACAGGAAAAAATGTGCACATCTGAGTTGCGAGACTAAGTGAGGCTACAGAGAGAGCACACTAATGATGGGTAAAAAGTATTGTACAACCCACAAGAAATATATTCACTAGAATCACATACTTAAATCAACATGTCAAAAATATATGACAAGGCAATAAATATAGAACAACATGATCACAATTATAATAAGATATATCACAAGATATCTGAAATCTGAGCATAACAGAATACCCAAAATTTAAAGATTTTATATCACTTTAATGTGTATATCTTTTTCATTACCATTTCACACCTAAGGCAGCCAGTCTATGTTCAAGGTAAATCCCTCATCAGAGATTACCCCAAATCCGTCAGTGTCAACTCTATGTCACTGTCCTATGTGCCTGTACACTGACGTTAGCACAAGGAGCTGGTGATCACAGCATCCCTTCTAATACAAACACAGGTACCATACAGTGCTGTAATTCTACACCATGGCAGGATCACCATAACAAAATACAAATCATATTCATCTCCAGTCTGGCAAGCTGAGATCCACTGCATACGATACCAATGAACCTGGATTGCTCAGGGACCCACATCTGTTGAGCATGCCAGTGTCAATCAGGTTCCCTAGCCTCGGTAGTGCATGGGACGATACTGTTCCTAGTACACCCTCTACCTTATATAACACAATTAAGTTGAGTTCTACACCGAAGTGAGATCTCGGCTACACTAAGGTATTAGTGACTTAGGTCAACCGAACTTTCATCTCTACCTTACTAGCACATGGCTCCTCACCACATGTTGGCACATACCATTCTAAGAACCACATATCTTCTCCTTGGTTACATAACCTTAAGATGTCCAGGGTTCGTATTCATATAATAATTTAGATCACTCTAGGTGTCATTATCACATGTACCTAATATGTCTCAGTTTTTATCTCATGTCAACATGTTTCATGTTCTTACTAGGTATTTCTACAACTCTAGCAACATGAACATATTCAATCATCAATATAACATGAGCATGATTATCAATAACATGCAAATAACAGCAGCATACATCTGCTAGCATGATTTAAGTTTCAACTCACATCAATAGCATGCATAGATTAGCATCTTACAGGAACTAGCATGGTATACTTTCGAGTTCACAGTAACCCACATGCTAAATAAGTATGTAACGAAGTAGATATATCACTTATCAGGAGGTACAATAATTTAAAAAAAATGATCCTTAGGACTCAGCATCTGTAGTAAGCCAAATTAAATTTGAAACCATAAACCCTCACCTGAGTCTCAAGCAGATCTTTAAACAAGAATCACAACTTGGCCGTGATCCTTAAGAGCAAGCAAGCAAGACAATCAATAACTCAAGCAAGCAACACAGTTCCTCCCTACTTCGACACAAATCACAGCTTGACTGTGATTTGTCAAGTAATAACACAGTAACACAATATCCTAAAATAAATTAAATACAAGTAAATAAGCATGCATAAATAACACAACTCAAACAATCCTCTTAACTACCCCCACTGCTCACAACCTCACACCAAATTTCCTTTTAATTATTTTCCTTTTAATCAATTAACCATTTAACAATTCAAATAAATACCACCACATAATTTTCTAATAAAATATGTTTACATTTAAATTATAGAATAAGAACACAAGTTAAATTTCTATTTACACAATTAAATCATTCTAACAGTTTGATCTACTATATCATCTTATTAAGTCATAATTTCTCCAATTTCATTAATTAGAAAATCTAATTAACCTAATTACTCAATTTAATGAGAGTCTAAAATATATAAATTCTGTAAAAAAAAAATCTAATTGCATCAATTAAATTTACAAATCCCAAATTATCAAACTTCGTTAATTAGAAAATTTAAATAAACTAATTTTCTAAATTTTATCATATAATAAATTTATAAAATTCTAAATTATTCAATTTCATTTATTGAAATAATCTAAATAATCTAATTACCTCAATTTGCAATCTCCTAATTTCATTAATTCTATAAAAACCGGTGGCCTATGTAAGTATTGAACACATGACCTTTATGTTATTAGTACGACACTCTAACCAACTTTACTAATAAGCCAAGTAAAAAAAAAAAAATTAAAAGAAAAACAGGGTTTACAGTGATAGTGATTTTGCTGGAGATAGTGATTTTCATGGAAAACAATGCTATCACATGGTGTTCGAAGAAATAACCTATTGTCACATGATCTATTTGTGAGTCTGAATATGTTGCAGCTACTTCATGTACATACCATGCTATTTGGTTGAGAAGGCTGCTAAAGGAACTTTTCCTCAAATAAGAAACTGCTACAGAAATTATGATTGATAATAAGTTAGCACAAGTATTAGTGAAAAATTCAGTCTTTCATGATCAGAGCAAACATATTGATACAATGTATCATTTCATCCGATAATATGTTACAAATAAAGAGATTGAGCTAAAACATATTAATACCGTCGAACAAGTTGTAGATATCTTTACGAAGCCTCTCAAGATTGATAGTTTTAAAGAGCTCAGACTGAAGCTCGGAGTTCAAAGTATTTTAAATTTAAGAGAAAGTGTTAAAAATTAAACTTGATTTTATATTAATTTTTATTATTTATTTCTTAGTTTATGGTTCATATTTATTAGTTAATTTGGCTTATAGTTATTTTAAAAATGTATGGTTCATGATATTTCAATACCTATAAATTTAGTGCTTAATTTAGTATTTTGTTCTAGAATAAATAGGTGATGTAAGTGTCTAAGTTTATTAATTCTCATTCAATACAATTGACCTTCTATTAAAGATAGTTTTTTTTATTATTTTTCTTTTTCATATCTTCTAAGTTCCTAACTTAGTGTTAATAACTAGATCCAATTTGGCAAGAGCCGATACTGCGTGTCTTTTAAAAAATGTATCTTTAAAAAAATACTACCCAAGGAGAAGACCAAATTGGATCCGGTAGTACTACCCAAGGTCCCTCCACTAAATGTAGGATCATTAAAAAAAATGTATCTTTGCCGTATACATTGGTGAAGTATATATAAAGAATGCAGATCTTCAATGCTGGGGTTTAGCTCTAGATAAGATTCCACATGAGAAGACTTGCTTTTTAACCAAACCATTCAAAGCAGTTGCGAGGGGGGGTCTAGTTGCAGCTGGAGGCGTAAGTCGTACTCAATTTTTATTTCCTGGAGAGCAATGAAATCAAAATTTCAGCTAAACTAGAAGATCAGCAGCTCATTTCCTTTTACTAGCCCTTCTTAATCCCCTAACATTCCAAGAATTCATGTAATTTATAGTTGGGGGTGGGGAGATAAACTAGCAGGGGAACTACTAACATTCCGCAGAAGTACTTATTCTGCATTCATCAACTAATAACAGTCAGTTATTCTATACATCAAAATAATAATATATCTTTAACTTCTGCCGGCCACTCCAAAATGCTCTGCTTATTTAATTATTAAAAAAATTTTGTTCAAAGCACTCGACGATGTATTTTATTATTATTAACGGTGGAAGCTGCAGCTCCACGTGCTTCTTAAATTAATCAACCTTTGTTTCGTTCGAGCAAATAATCTCATAGATTGATCTGAGCAAAAACCAATGCACAGTTTCTGAATAATATACGATCGAAGCTTTTTTTAATCAAGTCCTGCATAACCTGATCTCATGAGAACTCAAGATGCCTCTCTCTCTTCAATTAAAAGGGACTTTTGTGAATTCTATTTTTGTCACATAAAATATAGCGTAATAATTTATAAAGTAATTATTGAGGAGGTGGCCACGTGTCATGCAAAAAAAAGGTCCATCCAAAAATAAATTTACTTGGAAGAATACGTCCCCTCAAGCGCATGCTTCATTGTCTTCATAACTGCTGCTGCTGCTGCTTCTTCTTCCAGGGCCTTCTCTTCCCTCCACCGATCTCCTATCTCCATTCTCCGAATCCATTAAGAGGAAGCCGCTCTCAAGCTCCTTCTTCGAGGGCCTTCTCTTCCCTCCACCGATCTCCTATCTCCATTCTCCGAATCCATTAAGAGGAAGCTGCTCTCAAGCTCCTCTTCCTCCTCCTCCTCGCTTCCGTCCTCTTTGTAAGAAATAAAAGAATGATAAAATATTTCTTGATTATAGAGACTAAGCTCTTACATGTTTATATAGGTTTCGGTAAACCTTGGTACAACTAAAAATAACACAACCAAAAATAGTAAGTAAATTACAACCATAGAAACTGAGTCTTTTAGACCGGGTCTTTTAGACCGAGTCTTTTATTTATTACTTCCCCTCAATTGAAACCTTATCAAGGTTTAGATTGCACTTGAAATTCTCCAATTGTCGTAGTGAAAGAGGCTTAGTAAATCCATCGGCCACCTGATCACCTGAGGGAACAAACTTGATTTCTAACTGCTTGCGAGACACCCTTTCTCTTACAAAATGATAATCCACTTCTATATGTTTTGTCCTTGCATGAAAAATAGGATTTGTCGAAAGATATGTAGCTCCAATATTATCACACCATAGTCCTGTAGATGGTGAACTTTGGATTTTTAGCTCTCTTAGTAATGACTGCACCCATATGATTTCAGCAGTTGCATTTGCAAGAGCTTGTATTCTGCCTCCGTGCTAGACCGAGATACCGTGGCTTACTTGCGAGCACTCCAAGATATAAGATTAGAATTCAGAAAGATAACAAAACCACCAGTAGACCTTCTGTCATCAGAACAATCAGCCCAGTCTGCATCTGAAAAGGCACTGACTAACATAGACACAGACCTGCTCACCTTTAAGCCAAGTTGAATAGTATACCTTAAATATCTCAATATGCACTTTACAGCTATCCAAGAACTATAATAGGAGCATGTAAGAATTGACAAACATTATTTACTGAAAAGGAAATATCTGGCCTAGTCAGAGTCAGATATTGCAAGGCACCAACAATACTTCTATACCGTGTTGCATCTTGAAGTCCTAAAGGTGTCCCTTCTTGCACAGACAACTTCTCAGAGGTGGATAATGGAGTGTTAACAGGTTTGCAATTGAATATCCCAACCTTTTTTAGTAAATCAGATGCATATTTCTCTTGTGTTAACAAAATATCATTATGTACCTTGTTTACTTCAATATCAAGAAAGTAATGCAAATCACTCAAATCCTTGAGTGCAAAATCTTTCTTAAGATCTCTCAATAGTGCAAGAGTAGCATCTTGTGTTGAACTTGTTACAATTATATTATCCACATAAATCAACACAAAAATAATAGTATTACCTTTATTGTAAAAGAAAAGAGATATATCTGCCTTTCAAAACTCAAAACCAAGATCATGTAACTTAGAACTTAAGCGAGAGTACCATGCTCTAGGTGCTTGTTTCAATCCATATAATGCTTTATCCAATTTGCAAACATAGTTTAATAAAGATTGATTTTCATAACCTGGCGGTTGCCTCATATATACCTCCTCCTCCAGAACACCATGAAGAAATGCATTTTGTACGTCTAGCTGACGAAGACTCCATCCTCTGGACACAGCAATAGATAAAATAAGTCTGATAGTAGTTGCTTTAACAACAGGACTAAAAGTATCCTCATAGTCTATACCATACCGTTGTTTAAATCCTTTAGCAACTAGTCGGGCTTTGTATCTATCTATAGTCCCATCAGATTTTCTTTTAATTTTGTATACCCACTTACAGTCTATAACATTCCTCCCTTTTTCTAGTGGTACTAAGTGTCAAGTCTTATTTTTCATCAAAGCTATATACTCTATATCCATAGTATTTTTCCATTTTTCATGATTCAAAGCTTCTTCTAGATTTTGAGGTTCTCCAGTAGAAGTGAAAAATATCATATTTGATGGTACCATCAGTATATACCTTTTCCTTGCGTATACCACTTTGCGACCTTGTTTTAGGATGATTTGGAACAAATGACGGTACATCGGATCTTGGAGCAAGTTGTGTCTGCGCAGAAGATCCTACAGTAGCATCAAACTCAGGTTCTGGTGCCGGAGCAACATTGGACTCAAGGTCTAGTGCGAGTTCCTGTGCATCTGAGAGAACAGGAATATTAGCTTCGATCTCCGTATTTTCTGCAATATTTGATAAATCTTCATTGTTCGGTGTAACTCCATGTTCCTGTTCCACGGCTGCATGCTCATCGACTATATTAGTATCTGCATGCTCATCAACTGTATTAGTGTCATGCACATTAATCAATAAATCATCTGTGTGATCTGCATGCTCATCAACTGTATTAGTGCCATGCACATTAGTCAATAAATTATCTGTATGATCATCCCCATAAGCAGAAGTGGTAGGATTTAACAAAGATGGATAAAGAAGTGTGATTTCAGACTACAATCGAGCACTAGCATTTGAGTGTAATTTAGAGAAAGAAAATACAGTTTCATCAAAGACAACATCCCTAGAGATGTAAACACGACCAGTTGAAACATCAAGGCATTTAAAACCTTTATGTATATTACTGTACCCAAGAAACACACACTCCTTTGAGTGAAATTGTAATTTGTGAGAGTTATCGGGACGAAGGTTAGGCCAACAAGCACACCCAAACACTCGCAATGAAGAATAATCAGGTTTTGTATGAAATAATCTCTCTAAAGGAGTTGTATAGTGAATAACTTTACTAGGAGTACGATTAATCAAGTAGGCAGCAGCAAGGAATGTCTCATCCCAAAATTTAAGAGGCATGGAAGCATGAGCAAGAAGTACAAGACCAACCTCAACTATGTGACGATGTTTTCTTTCCGCAGAACCGTTTTGTTGGGGTGTATGGGGACAAGAAACATGATGTGATATGCCTACTTTCAGGAAGAATGAGTGCAATTTTTTGTATTCACCACCCCAGTCTGTCTGCATCATGATGATTTTCCTATCAAAGAGTCTTTCAACAAGACTTTGAAACTCAAGAAATTTTTGAAACACTTCAGATTTGAACTTAAGGAGATAAATCCATGTAAATTTTCTATAATCATCAATAAAACTAACATAGTATTTTCTGTCCCCGATAGAATTTGGAGCAGGACCCCATACATCTGAAAAGATAAGTTCTAAAGGAAACTTTGACACACTAGATGACTTTGAATAAGGTAATTGATGACTTTTGGCTCTTTGGCATGCATCACAAATATTCTCATTATTTTCTTCATTAAGATAAGGGAGATTATTAAGATTAATAATCTTTTTAATTATGGGAGATGATGGGTGTCCAAGACGACTATGCCACCTAGCAAGGGATGGTTTGATGGTTCCAAAAACTTACTTCTTTGTGGATGCAAACGGAAGAGGGTAGAGTCCATTCTGACATCTTACTCTAAGCAGAACGTTCTTCGTGGTCTGGTCCTTTATCAAGAAAAATTTAGGGTGAAACTCCAAAAACGCATGATTATCAGTAGCAAGACGATGAACAGAAACAAGATTTTTCTTTGCTTTTGGAACATAAAGAACATTATTTAGATGAAGATTGCGTTTAGGGGTATGAACAACAGTATGACCAATATGACTAATGTGCATACCTGCACCGCTTGCCGTGTGAATCTGATCGTTCCCATTGTACTTGTTTCAGACAGTTAGTTTTTCAAACTCTCCAGTAATATGATCAGTGGCGCCAGTATCTGTATACCAATTGGTGTCCTCTCCATAGGACGTTGTGGCAGCAGCAGCATATTTTTCATCTGGAATAAAATTCTCATCAAATCTATACCAACAATCAATAACAGTATGACCACTCTTACGATAAAGTTGACAAATAGGATGCTTGTTGTTGGAGTTGTTCAGCCTTGTGGTGTTGATGTTGATATTGTCACGGCCACGACCATTGCCACAATCATTGCCACGATCGTGACTATCTCTTCTTCCACGATTGAAGAGACCTCGCCCACGACGACTTGTTGAGTTTACGGATGAAGATTGATGGCCTCCTTGGAGTAGTTCCATTCGTGTCTCGAAGCTCAGAAGTTGTGCATAGAGGTCAGCAACTATGATCGGCTCCACCCTTGCAACCAGGGCAGAGACAAGTGGGCTAAACTCGATGTTAAGATCGGCGAGGATGTACGAAACCATCTCTTCATCCTCCAGGGGCTTGCCAGTAGATGTCATCTCATCTCCTAGCGCCTTCATCTTTCCCATATATTCAGCAACACTCATGTTACTCTTTTGGGTTGTTGCCAGAGCAATCTGCGTGTTCACAGCACGCGCTCGAGTTTGAGAGGAAAACATGTCCTCAATTGCCCTCCAGGCTTGCACTGTATTTCTTGCAGTGATGACTTGTGTGAGAACCTCTCTGGATAGAGAGGCTAGCAAATATCCTAGGACCTGTTGATCCAAGGCAAGCCAATCAGCATAAGCCGGATTTAGCTCCATCATTGTCTTGTCATCTTCCTGGATGTTGATCTTGGCGGCAGGGGCTCGAGTTTCGCCGGTAAGGTATCCTTCCAAGCGCGCACCCCGTATAGCTGGGAGAATTTGCGCTTTCCATAACAGATAGTTGTTCTTGGAGAGCTTCTTTGTGACTTGATGACCAAATAGCGGGTTCATGGCAAAACCAGACGAGGAAGAACTGGATGCCATTGCTAGATTGAATCTATTAGAAGAACTAGGCTCAGATACCATGTAAGAAATGAGAGAATGATAAAATGTTTCTTGATTATAGAGGCTAAGCTCTTACATGTTTATATAGGCCATGGTAGATCTTGGTACAACTAAAAATAACACAACCAAAAATAGTAAGTAAATTACAAACATAGAAACTGAGTCTTTTAGATCGGATCTTTTAGACCGAGTCTTTTAGACCGAGTCTTTTATTTATTACTCTTCTTCTCCGCTCCACTTCTTCCAGACTGGAGCAGCAATGGGCCATCTAATTGGAAGTCGTCGCTCTTCGACTCCGCCGATCTGCTGCCGCTCCTCCCGCGGTGGTTGACGTGGCCCGTCCTCCGCTCCGTTCACAGCACTGCCGACCTACTCTCGGTCTTCGTCGGCGCCGCCTCCTCTTCCGATGGCAACCTCGAATGGGAGGGCACTTGCTTTCGCAACAACCGCGCGTGGATGGAGTTCCACAACGAAAGCAGATCCCGGTTTGGAGGCGGTACTCTTCACATCGAGGTTTGATGTCAAGCCCTTACTCCTTATGTTTCCTTCTTGTTTCTTTTCCCTTGATCATCTGGTGTTAAGCGGCCAGGGAGTAGCCATTTGGGTTCCAGATAGAGATGTATTCAAGATCAACGATGAGTATGTATACATGATTTATTCACTGAGTTAATAACTAAGACTGTAGATCTTACCGACTTAATCGATGAGTTCGAGCTAATAAATTAAGGTGAGAGATCATTTTTTTATTTGGAATGTTCATGTTGGATTTTTGATAAAAGTTATCTTGTCGTTTTCTCATTTGAGCAAAGGTCTAGTTCCTCTTGATTAGTTTTAGCTGAAATTATTATCATTTACATGCAGACTAGCAATGCCCTTAGCTGGACATGCTTGGACCTCTACATATTTGCTACTCCATACCGTGTGACATGGGATTACTACCTTCTCTCACGTGAACATACACTTGACTTCCGTGAATGGGAGGGAGAAGTAGAATTTGAGTATGTAAGTTAATTTTCCATATCAGATATGTTGCATATACCATAAAAGAGGTGTGTACACTGTTCCATTAGATTGAGATTCCATATGGTTTATCTGCGTACAATATTTGTGAAATTAATTAGGTAAAGATAAGGGCGTGCTGATATTCTTGATGCAATCGGGGATGATCGGAAGTCTTCGGGCTCTGTGGGACGTTTTCTCTTTGTTCACGAATTCTGAACGGGGTGAAAACTGCAACATTACTTTCCTCAAGAGGCATATGGGAGCTACGTTTGAAGAATGCCCACAGCCATGGGTTTCAAGTGTTAACGTCGATGACCTTCACTCCGGAGACTTCTTGGCCATATCAAAGATCCGTGGGCGTTGGGGTGGCTTTGAAACGTTAGAGAAGTGGGTTACTGGATCCTACGCTGGACATACTGTTGTGCTGCTGAAGGATTCAGAAGGGAGTCCTTGGGTTGAAGAGTCAGGTCGCAGAAATGAGCAGGTTAGATGTTGCAGCAGTAGTTATGTTTATTTCATTCTTTTTTCATGCATCATGTGCGTCGGTGTTTCATGTAAAATATCGTTTGATGTTATACCGATGCTTAGATTTGTTTTAAAAGGATCAACTTGCCTTACCTACTTGATATGGCTGTTGGCCTGGACTTTAGCCATCCCTGAGACATAATAGTTTTCATGTATTTCTTTAATCACAGTAATGTATGTCTACTGTCTAAATTTCGATCTACTGAAGGCACTGTGTTCAAACATTTTCTTGCATACTGATGATCTAATTGAGGGACTACTCAAATTTTACCCTAATAGCTATAGATTCTGTAACCTACACTTATTCTAGATCAGTTGTTCCTGCCCTGCACCACAGATTCATATATAAACCGTAATACTTGTACAGGGAGAAGATGTAGTAGCAATTAAACCTTGGGAAGCCTGGTGGGAGTATATGATCACCGCAGATGAATCAAACCCCCATATTGCGTTGCTTCCTCTCCATCCAGCTATGCGAGCAAAATTCAACAGTACTGCAGCTTGAGAGTATGCGAAAAGCATGTTGAATAAACCTTATGGCTATCACAACATGATCTTCAGTTGGATAGATACATTAACCGGAAACTATCCACCGCCACTAGATGCAAATATGGTATGATTTATTACTGATCTCATATTTGGAAGCCTTGTCTTCAAGATTGATGACTTGTTTCTGTTGATTACAACCATACCATATTAATTGCTAAGTCTTCCTAGATTTAAATGCTAATATGTTGATGTTATAGGTGACTCCTAAATGCTGATGTTGATGATATATATAGGTGGCTTCTGCAATGACTATGCGGACGAGGCTCTCGCCAGAATATGCTGCTAATTTATTTAATGAAGCTCTGAACAAGCGACTTGGGACTCAGGTTCTTTTATTTTCTACACCTTGTTTTGCATCTTCTCTTGTTTACACTGGTTTTGTGAACACTCGATCTGATCTTTCAGTATGCGAAGCAAACTTGAATTTTAGTATGTGAAGCACTTGTTTCTAAACTGGACAAAATGATAAGGTTTGACACTGAAGATTTTATGTTCAAAATATATGCAAGTAATTAAAAAAAATATAGTAGCTACATGTTGAGAGCGACAACTACTTGATTATGCTACATCGAACGAGTGAGATCAGAAGAAGAAAGAGCGTGAGAAGAGAAATTAGAAAGCTTGAAGAAAAAAGCCAGTTTTTGACTGAAGTTTCATTTCCTCAAAACATAGTTCTTGAGTGTTCCACGCATCAAGATGCTGCAGAATTTATTTTGAATGTTCAATCTACTCAAATAATTTTTTTAAAAAATAAAATCTATTTACTCAAGTTCAGTAAAATGGATGTGCAGGGTCTAAATCTCCCTGATATTATTATTGAAGCAGAAAAGAGAGGGATATCTTTTGCCAAGTTGTTGACAATTCCTGAGCAAGATGACTGGATCTACAGTGATGGCAAATCAACCTCTTGTGTAGTATTCATTCTTGAATTGTACAAGGCAGCAGGTCTGTTTGATCCAATTGCCAGCTCCATACAAGTAACTGAATTCAAAGTACGTCAACTCAAATTTGTAACATATCAAATCTTATTTTGCTTTGCGCTTTCTCTCCAACACAGACTTATGAGAAGATAAACTCACCCCCGAAAAAAAAATTGTTTAGCCCAATTAACAACATTATGCACAACAATTTCTACTTCAACCTAACTGATGCTGTACACTACTACTCTCAACTTCTTTGAGAGCAACTCAAGCTCCCTGCCAGAGTGGTGCAACAAATATGACGATGTGAAGCTTCCTTTCTGTCAAATTAAGGGCAGGTATCGGATGGAACTTCCAGACTACAACACCATGCAGCCATACCCACACATGAACGAGAAATGCCCAACCTTACCACCCAAATACTTCAGGACCAATGATTGCTAGGTTTTTGTGGCCTCAGTCTGTACCATTCAAGCAAAATATGAACTATTCTGATTATTTTCCTCAGGGAAAAGTCGATTTCTGGCAAATCCATTTGAGTTAACTTCAATCTACTAATATAATCCGACCTGACACAAATAATCAGTTTGAATTGACTTCAATGTGTTAACATTGGGTTAATAGTAAAATCTTTACCACCGTTCCTTGTTTCATGATATCATGAGGATAACTAGATTGCTTGATGACTATATGCTATAGAAATGGACAAATACCTAATGCAGGGATATTAGCAGCAATTTAGTTAAGTTCTTGTAGTACTGCAATAAATGTATGAAGGAGATGCAGAATCCAGTGGTTGTGTTTTTGATCAATTCATGGAATCCTTCTAGCTTAAATACTTCATGTGGTTTGGATGGCAATTTGTGGGCAGCGCTCCAGGGATGCAAGTCTTATCAGATTACTGGGCAGACTGACTAGATTTTCACAGTCAGCGAACCGTAGTTCTTCCAGTGAAGTGAGTTTCTGAAACCACTGTTCTTGCTCTTCAGAGAATGAAACAAGGGAGCTACAGTAAACGACATCCAGTCTGTAGAGCGAGCAAAGGCTCTCAGGTGGGAGACAAACAGTGAGCAGTGAGATGTTATCTATGCTAAGTTTCAGAATTGATGATACATCTATTCTATCACTTGGATCCTCAATAACATCATCTGACAAAACAACCTGAGGATTCTTATGTGACTCCCAGGTAGCATCATCAGAAACCATGACATGAAGTTTCTCAAGCGAAGAGGGCATAATGAGTGATCCAGTTAACCTGTGGCAACAAGTGATCTGCAGCTGACAAAGTTTAGGAAACAATCGGCAGCCTGTCTTTGCTTCTGACCATCCTCTCCATTCACTCATATTGCTCAATAGAAGCTCCTCCAGCGATGGGAATGCTATCTCTTGTCCACCGTAAAAACCATGTCCAATCTTCCTTACTGCTTTGAGAGATCTTAGATGAAGAATTCTGAGGAAAGGAAGTTGCCCCAGTGGTGGTAAATCTTCCCAGCCCTGGCAGTCCTCCAACTCAATATGTTCTAGATTGGATAACCATGAATTGTTCAGCCAATTTGGAGACTTTGTTCCCGTGTAGCCTGTGATCCTCAGCTCAATGAGATTAGGATGTGGCTCAAGGGCTTCAAGTGCCTCCTCATGCTTGTGAGGTGTATTGTCTTTTCTCTCTCCATGTCCCCAATACAAAAACAGTGCACTGAGGCGCTCTTTGTTGTCCAACCTTGCCTCTCTGCACTCAGCACTATTTGCAACCGTATCCAGATTCATAATGCTTAACTGTCCTCGAAGTTGTTTCAGGTCTCGTAACTGTCCTAGCTCAAATCCATTCTTCTTCTTAACATGAAACTCGTGCAGCCCCTGGAGTGATCTCAATTTACCGATCTTGATGATGGTGGAAACTTTTTCTGGATCTATGCCTAGATACCTCATGCTGACCAGTTTGTGCATGCCCCTAGGTAGTGGCCTTCCATGATGCAGCTGTTTTCGAAACTGGAGAGTCAGTCCTTGTAGATGGTAAAGCTTGTAGAATGACTTGGGGAGGTCTAAGAACTGCCCAGCTGGGACATCCAGGTATCTGAGATGCTTCAAGTCACCGATACTCTCGGGTAATGCATCAATTACTAGCTCATCAAGTACAATAACCCGAAGGCATCTGCATTGCTTCAAAGCTGCCTCAATGAAATTTATAAGATTGGACCTTGAGACTCCATCTAGTAAACCACCGTTGACTACCAGGCTGCGCAAGTTTTTTAGCTTATGCACGTTCTCGTAGAGCTTAGACACATTACTCGAGCTAATATAGACATGGTGCACCCCGTTAGGTACCTCATCTGTTTCATCATCTTCAAGTCTGTAGTACTCACTAGCAGATATAGATTCTGCAAGCTGATGGAGCAGATCATGAACCACATATCTCTTGGACTGTTTGGCCATTGCAGTGTCCTGAAAAAAGGACCTATGTAGTAGTTCATCAAAGTAGTCTTGACCTATGTCCTCCATTCTTCTTCCTGCAGGTTCATATGATTGAAGGAATCCTTGAGCCATCCACATTCTTATCAATCTATCTTTATCAAAGTGGTAGTTCTTGGGAAACAAAGCAAAATAGGCAAAACATTGCTTCAGGCCTGCATTAGGCAGGTGCTTGTAGCTCAATCTGAGAGCTGGAAAAATGTCATCCTTCTTCTGTTCCACCTGGGACAGTCTGCTTTCCTTGATGTTCCTCCAGTGCTCTTCAGTCAACTTGGACTTCAGCACTCCTCCAATCGTCTTGGCTGCCAAGGGTGAGCCAACAAGCTTCTTGGCTATTTGCCTGCCAATGAACTCTAACTTGGAATGATCCTTTGGGTTCGCTTCACCAAATGCGCAGCGCTCGAAGAATTTCCAGTACTCTGCATCGTTTAAGCCGTTTAGGTGCATAATTTTCATTGTCCCCATCATGTTTGCAACCTTTTGAGTCCTCGTAGTTACAAGGATTATGCTGCCCTCTTTCGCAAACTGAAACGGTTTCTTAAGGGTCTCCCATCCAGTTCTTACTTCATTCCATACATCATCGAGGACAATCAAGACTCGATTATCTTGTAGCATGTCCTTGAGAGTTGCTTGGGCCTTGTCGAGGTTTGTGAACCGATGACGATTGAGAGGGGAAACAGACTCCAGCATCTGCTTTGTGATCCTCTTCACATCAAATCTTTCTGAGATCCAAATCCACAGTTTCAGATCAAAATGGTAATCTATTCGGGTGTCGTTGTAGACGCATTGTGCAAGAGTGGTCTTTCCCACCCCTCCGATCCCGACTATGGACACAACCGAGTACCTCTCCTTGTTCTTGGTGGATGTTGAAGCATCACTCATCTCTGTCAGCAAGCTTACTAGATTGTTGATCTCGTCCTCTCGGCCGAAGATTTCCGGTTCGATGGGGATCGACTTCGTGTCCCTCAATTCTGGAATATCGTTACCCCGAGCATCATCCCTCGGAATCCTGTCATGGATGTGGGAGCTTGCATCCTGTACCATGGTCTGGAAGCTGGAGATCGAGTTTACAATATTGCCAAACCTCTCGAGAACCTTGTCCAGTTCATTTACATCCTCATCATCGAGGATTAAGCGCTTGAAGAGGGTAGTAGTTGATTGCACGAGGGTGGCAGATGAAAAGGGGAAAGAGAGCAATTTGCTGCGCACCTTGTACTCCTTCTTGATCATGTTTTCCAGGATCCGGTACTCGAAGGTGTCGAGCACATCCTCGACGGCGAGAGCAGCATCTTTGAGCTCCCGCCAGAAACATTCCAAGTGCGTGATCACGGCGGTGCGGCGCTGCTCGACGGAGTATATGAGGGCGTGGATTAATCTGAGGTTGTTCTCCAGTTTCTTCAGCTTATTCTTGACGCCCTTCTGATAATTGAGCTTCTTATCGATGTAGGAGTGGACCTGGTCGGCCAATTCTGTGAGGAAAACGGAGGCAAGCGACCCTCCGATCGCTAATCCAGCCATGGCCGAGAGCTTCTCGGCTGCTGCACCGCAGTGATGCAGAATTGACAAAGCACATGAGAGTCAACGATGCCAAGGATATTTTTTCATACGAAGATGCCCTGGATATTTATACTTAATTAGTCTACGAGACGATCATTCAATTATTAGTATGCAAAAAATATCCTCAACCGGACGAGTGACACTGCTGCTCAAAGTATTAGTATTCGTATGTTATAATCTCGATTAAAATTTCACACTAATTTTGAGGAAATGTGGAAGCTTTTTTTTTCTTTTTTATAATGAAAAGGAAGTGGAATATTACTCCACTGCGTGGTTTTATGATTCAGTAGAATGTATATACAGTGAGTATAAACTATACGTATGTAACCAGGTGACAAGTCAACTAGTTAACCTATAAAAGCAACTATTAGATACAGTGTAAGTTTCTCTTCAAAAAAAACCAAAAGTAAGTATTAGTTTGTAAGAAACTTATCAACGATCAGGCGAAGTTGATCAATCTCCCCTGGTTTAAGTTTTTTGTTCCAGCTTCTGATTTCCTCAAGCCACAGGAGTTTGAATTTTGAAGGATCCCCAAGGTTGGGAGTTGAAGACCAATGTGTCTTTCTCATCATCCAAATCTCCCAATGATTCCTAACCATATTCTTCTGTGGTTAACTGCTGCCCCTTTTCTGATTTGGGCTGCTCTGATACTACAATCAATAAATGAGGATACAATAGAAAGATTTTCAACTTGGTGACTCCTATCCTCTGATACTAGCAATTCGATCCAATGCTTTCCTGAAAGGTATTGTTTCACGAGTACCTTCCATGGCTTTGCTCTTTAAATTCAATAATTGCCTCCACCGTTTGCATAGGGATACCATATTATGATCAAATAGGTTTTCAATACCTACTCCTCTGAATTCCTTCAACTTGCACATCTTGGACCAGTTAACAAGATGTCTAATTAAGCTACCCACCTCATTCCTATTCCATATAAATCTACTACCTAGGTTGGCAACAATTAGAGTTAAGTTGTAATATGAAGGAATATATAGCAATACATGGTCAACTAGGATGAACCTTTCTGCCAATGACAAATATTTAGCCTTCCATGTCTGAAGTCTATATTGGACTTTTGATAGTAGATTGTTCCATACCTATCTTGTTAATCATTTTCGGTGAAGGGGGAGGCAAAGGTATAAGGTAGGCAATAGCATAGTAGGTAACCCAAGGTCTCAACAAGTTTTTAACCTTGTAATGCTTACGATCCAACATGAAACATTTTGGTACTGGAGAAATTCACCTTCAAGCCTCTGTGAAACTCATAAGATGTCAATAGGATCTTTAAATGTCTCATTTGCTCCAAGGGTTGTATTGAATATAATACTATCATCTGAAAATTGAGCAATTTCGAGTGTATTCGGGAAGCATAATTTAGTGATTTCGTTTCAGCAGATGTTAGACCTGGACCATCTTAGGCATTTATATAAAAGGTTAGCCACTAATAAGAATAGACAAGGGGATAAGGAGCAACCTTATCACAGACCTCGATGATATTTTGAAGCATTTGGTAGGTTCTCCATTCACGAGAACAGTTGATTTTGATGCCAATAATAAGGATGTGCACCATAAAATCCATCTCTGTGAAAAGTCATTGTGTTCCATAATGTGGAAGTGAGCTGACCATTGGACCAAGTCAAAGGCTTTTAGAAATCCAGCTGTAGTATTACTGCCTCTTCATGTTTTGTGCGACACCAATTGATAGCTTCTGATACTAGCATGAAAGTGTCCATGATACTCTTGCCCTTAATGAACGTTGTCTGCTCTAGAGAAATCAATTGGGACAACCTTTTGGAGGCGGTTTGCTAACACCTTTGCAATCAACTTGGGACAAAAATTTGTAGAGATATGGGTTTGAAGTCCCTAGGAGCTTCTGCAAATTCCTTTAGAATGAGGTAATAAATGCATAATTGAATTGTTCCAATTCTAGAGATCCTGCAAAAAAATCATGAAAAAGAGGTATGAGTTCCCCTTTTATTAGTGCCCAGTGATTGGGTGTACACTCTGCAGTAATGCCGTGAGGTCCCGGGGCCTTATTCTTTTCAACGGATTTGAGGCTGTATAATATCTCTTCTTCAATGAATTGACCATTGTTGCCAATATTTGGAATCGATTCCAAGTACAATATGTCATTACATAAACTAATAAAGCAACTATGCTCTTGAGAAAAGAGCTTCTAGAAGATCTCTAATGCCTTCTTTAATGTCTATTGCTGATGTGAGCATGCGCTCTTGATATTTGAGGTTGAAAATTGTATTAGCAACTCTTCTCCATTTCCTATCTTATGGAAATAAGAGGTGTTTGCATCATCAACATATATGCCCACTTTATCTTAGCATGTTACCTCCAATACATTGCCTCCTTATTAAGTAAGTCCTCTAGCTTGGTTGTAAGGCTGATTTGCTCGAACACAAGTAGCCAAAGTTTTTAATATCATCAATCACTTTTGGTTGATGGATTAATAGCTCCTTTTCCTCTTTCAATTTATTGACATGAGATGCTCTCCATTTTTTATTTTTGATCTTCAAGAGATGCATTCTTCTACACCATGTCTCACGATCATGATTTCAGAACATGTCTAGGTGTCTAGGATGCATTCAGGGGCTCGGAGACACAATATTACAAGGAGAATTGCAATCAGTTGAGGTTCACCAAACATGAGTATGATAGAGCCAAGGTTGCATGAGAGAGCAACAATGATGCATGGTTGTCTATCAAGCTGCAACTATGATCAGTTTTGATGACGGGCAGCAACATTGCAAAGGATGGAGCATGTTCAGCTACCACCGAGAGCAGCAATGTTCAGTTATGGAGTGCGCACAGCTGAATCAGTAATGGCATGTTAAGTGACAACCATGCTCAGCTATAATTGATACGCTTGGCATAAGGGTAGGAGTGATCATCATTGAGACAATCCAATTCAGCAGTCAATGAGGTCATTATCTACCATGTTCAGGAATCAAGAGCTACAACAATCAATGAAGTTGATACAGCCATTGGTACGCAATTGATATGTTGCTACAGTAGCTTGATATAGTTCGATAAGAAGCTACCAAGGATGTGTTTAGTTTGAGGGGTTAAAGTCTTATCCAGTTAAAAACTTGAAGCATGTTCTAGTATCAACATACCCAGCATGTTCAGTAATCAGTAATATGCAGGTTCAACAAGTTTAGCAAGGTTGATTTTGGCGACCCTGTGGCGATGGCGACCGTTGGTCTCCCCATCCCCATCCTTAGTCTAGGGTTCCGGCCACCGGCGGGAGTGTTTCTTCATCCTTCGTTGTGCTTTTCCTCCTCCTATGCTTCGTCCAACTCCCGTTTCACGTTCGGAATTCCAAAGTTTTTTGTTGGCTTCCTCCGCTTCTCTCATCGCTTCCTATTGCCTGCTCGCCAACTCTCCAACTCTCCAACCCATAATCTACACCTCTAAATCCCTTTCACTCCCCTAGATACCATTGATAACAACTTATTTAAACTGTATTCGTTGTGCTTCTCCAATCCCGGCGTCAAACTTGCTCCAATCGGTAATTAATTTTTAATCTGTAATCGTTGTGATCGGGATCGTTGAGTCACCATCATGTAAAATTGTGATGAGCCATTTGTGTCCTAAAGAATCCCACATGGTATGCAGTTTACCATAAAGCAATCATTCTCCACTTGGTCGACTGTTAATATTCCTAGGGCCTCCTGCCCTAGGGGATGAGTGGTTGCCTTGTTGCCTTGCAACCAGTCTAAATTAGCTTCGGCTTTGAGTTCTTTGTTGACTCCTTTGGTTCAGTGCCCTTGGTACATGATGTTAGGGTGTCAGTGGTTGCAAGTCTTGCAAGCCTTGTGTTGTCATGATTGCCTTCTCTACTATGGAGATGTTTACGTGAGCTAGTTCACTTTTAGACTATGGTTGAAGTCTTCGAATGAAAGTGTAAAGCTTGTCGGTTTTAGTAATGTCACGTAGGTCCATAACTGTTGAGTTAAAATTATTGATGTACTCATGGATGGACATGGTCTAGCAGAGGTTGTACAATCTTTCTCTTGCAGCCCATGCGACATTAAGTTGAATGAACTAGCATCGAAGCTCTTCCTTCATGGTGCTCCAATCTTCACATTGACAATTGAATCACATTGAATACACCATCATTGTTTGGCAGCTTTGGTGAGGTAGGCAGCTGCGGTAGGAACTCTATCTCTTCCTTTGCTCTTGCAGCTTGGAAATACTACTCCAATTGATGCATGTCTCCAGTTGACGATGGAGTTCAACCCTCAACTGTTCCAGCTTGACTTCAAGCGTTGCATCTCATCATCGGATTGCAAGTGCTAGCATCCTAAGCTATGGTCTGAGGCTCTGTCTTGAGTAGCTCGGATGGGTTAGAGCCTGAATCAGATTGCATCCATCAAGTCACATAAGTGCTCATCAATCTTTTGGTGCATAAACTTCAGGGCATTGCAAAACATTCTTCATCTACTCCCTTAGCTGTATGTTAGCATTGCTAGGGCCTTCTCCTTTAGTAGGGGGCTATTCCAATCATCTCGTTAAGCAGAGCAATTCTCTTCTTGACTTGCTCGTACTACGGTGCCATCTACTTTAACCCAAAATTTCAGAGAATTAGCTTCGGAAAGCTCTAGTGAAGGCTTAGCTTCATGAATTAGCACGACGAGGTGCTAGGTCGAGGTAGGATACAACACGTTGCTCTAGTGCACATGACTGCATCAAGGACACAGGTAGGTCACGGTGCACGAGGTGTTTGGGCAAGTGCAGCACAACAGGCACATGAGGCGGGATGAAGCAAGAGAGTGGGAATTGTGTTGAACGAGGATACGAATGCATGATGGAAGGGTGTGCACAGGTTCAATCTGCTACATTAAGGTGAGGCAGCGGTGCATGCGCACGTTCAGCGTGGCACGAGCAGTCTGCTGGGTGAGGTTGTGAATGCATAGAGAGAAGGGTTTGTGGTGGCTAGGTGCACTGCATAGGAGACAAGGCAGCGGGTGCACGGTGTGTGGGCACAATACGGCCTTTGGCCAATGTCAGGCTAGATGTGAGGTTGGCAAGGCATGCGCCATTGGGATGCGAGCATGGGCTCTTGAGACTATGACATAGGTGATGTCATAGGCACACACAAGCAAGGGGTGCACTATGAGCCAGAGGTGTTGCATAAGGTGTCAAGGCAGCGTCGATCTTCAGCCAATGTCAAGGTTGAAAGCTTGGTAGGAAAGGCATGCATGGCTAGGTGTCACGACTACTTTTTCCCTTGACTCCTTGGTCGAGCTCGAGTCGTGCCGGCGTGAACAACACCATGAGGGAAATGGTGCTCACAAGCTTTGCACTGCGGAAGAGGATCGTGTTGCTACCTGTGAGTTGAGAGGACAAAAAAGAATGCTTTATTAGCTTCAATAAAAACCTCTCAATCCCTCAAGCTAACCTCGAAGGGGATTATTACAAGTGGACCTATTCTACTCTATGCTCTCTCAATAGCTACTATGCCAAGATGTCCGATTTTCCAAGATGCCCAGCCAAGTACCTTGGCTAGTCCTTATATAAGCAAAGGGCTGACCTTTCGGCTGCCCTCTTGATTACAAGCATTAAGGTCCGGGGCATTAATGCCCGGACGGTTTCCATCCGTTACACATGTGTCGTCCGCGCGTACGGCTGCTGCGTGCCCATGTCTTGCATCGGCTGTGGCGGCTGCGTCGGCGGTCTGCTGCGCATGACCCTCAGTCGTGCAGGAGCTCCATGGCTCCGTGCTTTGCTCGCGCGCGCCTTTGGCTAAGGGACCGCCCGACACTTGCCCCGCATGCATCCCCTGTTGATCCGTGTGCGTCCTTGGTTGTCCGGCCGCTTGCTCCGCATGCGCTCCTCGTTGCTCGGGTGTTGGCTCCGCACACGCCCTCATCTACTTGGGCGTCTGACCTGCGGAGACCCTCGGTTGCTCGGGCGCTTGCTCCATGCGCACCCTCTGTTCGGCTACCTTGTGCCTGCCTCGCGCACATCCCTCGGTTGCTCGCCTCTCGGTCGCCTGTCCCATGCACGTGCCTCAGTTGCTCGGTTGTCTAGCCCCGTGGCTCGTCTCTTGCTCGCCTCCTGGCTGTGGCCTTGAAGCGGCCCCATGCGCTGCGTGCGGGTCACCACTTTGCGCTTGACCTCCTGTGGTTCGTGGTGCGCTTCGGGCTTGACCCTCAGAAATTGGGTCTGACACTAAGACACAGGCAAGGGCTCATGAGGCTACAGCACGGGTGACACAAGCGAAGAGTGTACTATGAGCTCAAGGCACTATGTTGGGTGTTGAGGCAATGGGCGCACAGCGCGTGGGTATGATGCCAGCTTCATGAATCATCACCGAAGATGGCACGAAACCATGACAAAAGAATATGAAATTTTTTATGACTCATACCATCAAATTTTGTACCATATAACCTTAATTATCATAAAATGTCAATCTAGCCTTTAAATTATTGCTAAGAATGACTAGAATTATTTCTAAAGATAGAATCAATATTACTTACGACAATCACAAAATCGATGCTAAATATATGATTAATCATGGTTTTCATAACCGTAACAAAAAGCCGTCGTACAAAAGAATTTGCTATATGCACGTGGGATATTTTAATTCAAACCCATGACCTCTTTATTGGGGGAAATTTGAGGGGAAAAAATTTTGAATCTTTAAATTAGGAGACCAACTTAATGTATGATAACTAAAAATACAACAACAAAAAAAAAACAACTATAGGGGTCAATAAAATTGAAATGTGCCCTAACTTTATATATTTCATAGTTGGTGTAGGATCTCCAAGGTAATTAATTAAAAGATAGTATAACTGTTTCAAGCGAGGATACATAATAAATTAAGAATCCTACCTCATAGGAAGTTTTATTAGTGTCCTAAACTTAGAAAACTACAACTTCCTCTACTAATAAATAGTACTTCAATAGCAAGATAATTAATGAGAATCCTCTTTTGTCCCCTATAAATTAAAGGGATCGAGAGTAAGTGTCTCCTACATCAATTGACATAGATTTGGGAATCCCTCAGTTATTTTTATTGATTGATTAGCTGCTTAATTTCAGGATGGAAAGACATGGCATCAGGGATAATCAGCCTGCAAAATCAGTCGATGATCGGCTTCCGAAGACATCCTCGAGGAATGCAACATGGCGGGCCTCCACCTTCCACAATGTTACAGCGATGGTCGGTGCTGGTGTCCTCAGCTTGCCGTATGCAATGGCCGGGCTTGGATGGTATGTGCTGCACTATCTACATGATAATTGATATGAGATTATAAATGTGTGTAAATAAAGTAGAGTTTCTAGTTACTATCGTGAAATTATATTAAGTGGAAAATTAGATTTTACTTATTATTAAACCTTTCTTTATTTGATTAATTATTTTAGGGGGCCTGGTATTACTATACTTATTATGTCATGGGTAATCACCCTTTACACCTTATGGCAAATGGTTGAGATGCATGAAATGGTACCCGGCAAACGATTTGATTGTTACCATGAGCTCGGGCAACATGTGTTTGGCGAAAAGCTTGGGCTTTGGATTATTGTCCCGCAACAATTGGTCGTAGATGTTGGCATAGACATTGTATATATGGTTACGGGAGGTAAATCTTTAAAGAAGTTTCATGATATTGTGTGTCCTAATTGCAAAAACATCAAGCTCTCCTACTTTGTCATGATATTTGCATCCGTGCAATTTCTCCTATCCCAACTTTCCAACCTTAGCTCAATCTCTGGGGTCTCCTTAGCTGCTGCCGTTATGTCTCTCAGGTACGTACTAGCAATAACTTAACAAAATACATATATAGTAGTTAAAAATGCTACTTTTTCTAATGTTATCAGCCATGGATAACCTAAAAGTCATGACATAATAGCCTATGAATGACATGTAATTGTTTCTTTATCTGGGGTTTGGAACTTGGAAGATCTTTGGTCTATACTAAGTACAAATTGGGATTCTTGATCCAATAAAGACTCCCATTAAATTTTCATCATTTTCCACTTTTTTTCTATAATTTTTTTTAGTTGTTTTAAAAGTTAGGTCACCTGATGAATAATACAAGATAAAAAAAAAATAACATTTATTTTTGAAGCGTTTTTTAGTGATTTTTTTTTTCATTGGATTAGCTACTCCACCATTGCTTGGGTGGTACCAGCAGAAAGAGGAAAGCAAGCAGATGTTGAGTATACTTATAGAGCTACGACCTCAGCAGGAGTCTTCTTCAACTTCATAAATGCATTAGGAGATGTAGCTTTCTCATACGCAGGACACAGTGTGGTTCTAGAGATCCAAGCAACACTACCTTCCACTCCGGACGAGCCTTCAAAGAAAGCAATGTGGAAGGGCGTCATCTTTGCATATATCATCGTTGCTCTGTGTTACTTTCCGGTTGCCATCATTGGATATTGGGCTTACGGTAATGCTGTGGACGACAACATTCTCATCACACTTGACAACCCAAGGTGGTTAATTGCTCTTGCCAATATTTTTGTAGTCATCCATATAATTGGAGGTTACCAGGTGAGATTAATATCTTTTTTTAACTTTTCCTTTTCTTTTATAAAAAATGAATTATAGTTTAAGTTTATCAAACTCATTCTCTCTCTCTCTCTCTACATATATATATATATATATATAATATCACCTAAAAATAGTTAAATAGTTTATGATAAATTCATCTTACATCTAAAATAAGAACCAAAGAAAATGTTGAAATGTTGGAATATGTACTTTCTTTAAGAGAAGAAGGTATGGATCTAATACAAGTTTTAGGTAAAACAATATATTTCATTATTTATTTTACTATACAGTAGGTTTATTTGGTTATGGTATTATATATTGCAGGTATTTGCGATGCCAGTGTTTGATATGTTGGAGACGATGCTCGCCAAGTCTTTTCATCTTCCTCCGAGCCTTGCAGTTCGTCTTGTCACAAGGAGTACTTACGTTGGTAATTAAATCTAATTTTCCTGTACAGAACTAGAATTGTGTGCCGGATAGTTTAATTCTACTGCATGCATGCATGCAGCATTTACGATGTTTGTGGGTATTGCTGTCCCCTTCTTTGGTGGTTTGCTTGGATTCATCGGAGGTTTTGCATTTACCCCAACTTCATATTTTGTGAGTGATGATATATTCTATATTTTTTAATAGTTGAAATATTTATAGATTAAGTATTTAAGCTAACCAACAACGAGATTTCTTTTGGTATATATACCCTACTTAGTGATTAACATTATACACGCGCAGCTTCCCTGTATCATGTGGCTAGTGATCTACAAACCAAAAAAATTTAGCTTGTCGTGGATCACAAACTGGGTGAGTAAATACATAGATAGTTTTTCTCTGTTGTTACGTGCAGCATATTGCTATTACTAATTAGTAAAATTTTATGCACCTCAGATATGTATCGTACTAGGAGTTGTGTTGATGGTTTTAGCTCCTATCGGTGGCATGAGGACGATCATACTGAATGTGAAGGGCTACGATTTCTTCTCTTGAGCCTTAAGTCCAACAATTTTACATATCAGTTGAAATACCTGAATTGTATCACACTGAAAGTTTATTTCAATACGTGTAGTATGAGGACGATCACACTAAATTTGAAAGGCTACAGTTTCTTCTCTTAAGCCTAAGTCCAACAGCTGTATATATCAGTTAAAATGCCTAACCTGTATTATACTAGGAGTCATGTTAATAGTTTTAGCACTCATAGGTGGTATGAGGACGATCGTACTAAATGTGAAGGGCTATGATTCTTTCTCTTAAGATTAAGTCTAGTAATTGTATATATCAATTGTAATACCTGAATGATTGTACTCTATATCACTATTAAGTATGTGGTAACTTTGCCTTATCCCTTCTAATGATAGTGTATGGATATGCAAGCCTTACCCGAAATTTCCTAGCATATGAGCTAGCTCAATTATAAAAACAACACAATGCAGCAATGGACTCTTTTATTTTTAACAAATCCGAGTCATGATACATGCACTGAAAACATGCGTCACACAATGCAAAAAAAACTATGTGATCAATCCCTTTTGATAAAAAATGAGTTGTCTTATCGTTCGGCCTATTGCTTGACGTATTATATTCGTATCCTCCATAGAGAGCAACAAGAGAGGGGTAATTTTTTAAATACCTAGTAAGGGAGATTGAAAACAATGTAAAATTTAGGACAACAATAGATTTATATCAATATAACTTTTCAAAAATCTTTCTACATGCATGAGATCATATCTCGCAATATGCCATGGATCTCGGTCAAAAGAATTATGCATCTCGTCATCCACTAAATTTTTAGTCAAAAGAATTGTGCAACCATATGCATCCTATCATGTCTTTCTCGTCATCACATCTTATTTGTTAATAGCACGAAGATGTCGACGAGATAGTTCAAATGATCTATTATGCATATGGATAGGGACTGGCCACGAATCATCTCTTTCTAGCATCAGAATCTAGCTAGAACCATTAGAGAAGGTCAACAAACAATGTTCAATATGATAAATCCAATAATCATTCATTTTGACTGGCAAGATTTCGATCAAAGTTAGCGCCCTTTTCCCTCATGTGGACGATGAGCCTTGCTAGCCTACAACTTAGTTGATCTCAACCTTTGGTAGTTACTATCAACCCATTTATATCTTGCTCTTCAACCTACGGCTTGACATACATCAGCTCGAGTTTAGGGTCGATTTGCTATGCGCGCACTATGCTCAGTAGCTCTGGTGTCATCACACATTGATGCTGCTCTTGCAGCTAGATTGTTAGTGTCACATTCATGTGCACCACAGCAGCTAGCTTTTTGTATCTTGGGCAGTCCCACACTTGGTGCGGACCGTCACACAAGAAATATCCTCCTTGTCTTTAGGCAGCAACATTGGTTGAGGTTGTGGCCTTTGTGGAGGGAGATTGAATATCACATCTTACACCTGCCCGGTCCTACCTATGCCCACAAGTTCTCTGTGAACTTTATCATTTGTTTGCTCAACACTTAGTCCCCATCAAGGCACAAATAACTCTCAAGTCTAGCAATTCTTCGGCAACCACGATTGCATCTCGTACCATCGAGAGACCCTTGTACATTAACTCATCTTGTCACACCCCAAACCCACCTTTGGGCACGTGGCAACCGCCGCATAAGCTGCACTTCGCCACCACAACTTATACAAGGCTAAGAGTATCACAAAGCAACACTATCATTTTTATTAACATAGCGGAAGCATAACCAAATTATATTTAATACAAACCAAATCTCTATGTAGCTTCTCCGTGACAGTTTATTACGTCGGACTAGGTTCTCCCTCGCTCCCTATACAAGTGGCCAACCTATAACCTGCGCAACAAGGGAAAAATGTTCACATCTGAGTCGCGAAACTCAGTGAGGCTACAGAGAGAGCACTCTAAAAATGGGCATAAGGTATTGTACAAACCAATAAGAAGAAATATCCACCAAGTCACATATCAAATAACATATTCAACAGTTTAAAAGCATACAAATAGATCAATGCAGCAGAATCATGATATGGACATGGCATATGAATAAAACATAAGGATATAGCAACAACTTAAATCCATAATTTTCATATTCTTTTAACTACCATATCATATCTTTTCCAAGCTACTCCTAAGGCAGCCAACCTATGTTTAAGGTAAATCCCTCGTCAGAGATTACCATAAACCTGTCAGTGTCAACTCTAGGTCTCTGCCCTATGTGCCTGTACACTGACATTGGCAGAAGGAGCTGGTGATCACGGCACCCCTTCTTACACAAACACAAGTACCATACAGCGCTGTAATTCTGCCCCATTGCAGAATCACCACACAAATAATCAATCATATATCCATCTCCAGCCTGGTAAGCTGAGATCTACCGGGTATGCAACCAATGAACCTGGACTGCTCAGGGACCTACATCGTTGAGCATGCTAGAGTCATCAGGTTCAGTAGCCTGGGTAGCTCATTGAACGGTACTGTTCCTAACACACCCTCTACCCTGGTGTAATACAAACAAGTTGAGCTCTATACTGAAGTGAGATCCCGGTTACACCAAAGTAGTAGTGACTAAGTCAAACGAACTTGCACCTTTACCATTGCTAGCACATGGCTCGTCACCACGTGTTAGCACATCCCATTCTAAGAATCCAACATCCTCTCCTAGGTTATCATAACCCTAAGATGTCTAAAGTTCTTAGTCATATGTTAACTGAGATCACTTCTAAGTTTTAATCATAGCATGAACCTAAAGTGTCTCGAGTTTTTGTCTCATGTCTCCATATTTTATGTTCCTGCTAAATGTCTCTACATCTATAACATAACATGAACATGTCAATATCCAACATAACATGAGAATAATCAAATATAGCATGCATATAATAGCATCATGTATCTTTTCATAGCAAAATCTATCAACAATTATCAAATCACACATGTCATTTAAATATGCAACAAGCAGACATTCAACTCATCAGCATGTACAATATGTAATAACGACCCTTAGGACTCAGCATTTGTAGTAGGCCAAAATAAATTTGAAACCATAAGCCCTCACTTGAGTCTCAAAGCAATATTAAACAAGAATTCACAACTTAGCTGTGATTCTTAAAAGCAAGTAAGCAATCAATCAAGCACAACAATTCATTCTTACTCCAACATAAATCACTGTTTGGCCGTAATTTGTCAAGCAACAACACAGCAATTAATTTTCCTAAAATAAAATAAATACATCCAACACCTATAATCATACAATTCAAACAAGAATTTTCCTATCTACCCTTCTACTCACATCCTCACATCATTATTTTCATTTTATTTAATTTCTTATAATCAACCAATCAACAAGCATATAAAATAATATTTAATTTAATAACTTAATTATACTCAAAAATTCAAATCAATATATACCATCTTAATTGTACACAAAATGTAGACCACTCTGGTTAGAGTAATTGAGCTCTATACGGGAGGATCATGAGGTCTTGGGTTCAAGACTCATTAAGTTCTAATATATATACACCACCTTAATTGATTCTAAATAATTTCAATAATTTTGTGAATAATCTAATTAATTAATTAAATTCACAAAAATCTAAATCATCCAATTTTTATAATTAGAAAATCAAAATAATCAATTTCCTAAATTCTATCATATTATAATTTTATAAAATTCCAAATTATTCCATATCATTAGTTAGAAAGAATCTAATTACCATAATTAATACCTTAAATTCATTAATTCTGTAAAAATTCTAAATAAATTATTTTAATTCCACTTAATATAATTTAAATGGCATAACACTTACAAAATTATTTCTTCATGCATTTAACATACAATTACTTCATTTAAACTCTAAATTATCTCAATTAAATCAAAAACTGCATTCTAATAAGCTTAAAAAATTTCAATTAAATTAAACAAATTACATCTAAGCATAATCTAGCCTTACAAATTATTTTAGATTTTTCCAATAACGTTAAGGCACTCAAAACCCTAAACCCAACTTAAAATAATTTGAAAACCACACCTAAAATATGTTAAAACTTCTAAATAAATTTCATAAGGTTCAAAACTCACCAATCAAGCCCTAGCCACGATGGACCGCACTAAACCGTTCATAAACTCATGAAACCAGCAAAATTGCACCCGAACCGGCCATGAACTGGACTGGAAAGGGGTTGGACCAGAATGAGCCGGACCGCTGCACGGGCTATGCATGCGTGGTCGAATCCCTCTTCGCGCGAGGTCCGCGTCTTCTCCGATTGTCGCTGCACCGCCGCTCCGCTACCGTAGACTCACCGGAACGACGCGCCCAGCTTCTCCTCGTCTTCTTCAACTCTCCAGCCATCGATTTGCACCGCCAGCAGAGCCCGATCACTTCCAACCGCCACTGTCTCCAGCTGGTTCCCTGCAGCGGATGGAAACGTCGTTCCCAGCCACCACGAGGCCTTTCCGCAGCGGCCGACCACTCGCTATCGACACCATCGAAATCGAAGCGAGCTCAGAAACCCCCCGCAGAAGAATCGTCGCTCGCCGCGCTTCCTGCCGACAAATTCGACGAGAATAGGGGAACTCCCCTGCTCGCCGTTTCCCAAACTTAGCAGCTCACCAGAGCTGTTTCTATGCCCTGCTACTGCTGGAATCTCTCCCAGCATCAAGCCACAATTCCCTCTCTCCTTCCTCCGTCACCTATCGGGTTTCTTCGACCTCACCTCCATGGCAATGACCGGAACAAGGCGCCACCCTTCATCCGGTTTCGCTCCTTCGCCGTGCCCCCTTTGTTTGCAGTTCGCCGGTGCCGCCTCTACGCACCTCCGGCTCCGACAATGATGCCTCGCCCCCCGGTCGTCCCTCCCCTTGACTCATCGTTGCTTCGCCGAGGGTTTATAGAAGCTCGTGGGCCGTCGCCCCTCCCCACGACTCGGAAACAGGGCAACCCCCTGTTTCCGCAACCCTTTATATGCAATCGACGAATCGACCGATTCGCCCGCGCTGACTCGGCCGCTTCAACTCGCCATTGTGCAGTGTCGATTTTTTTTTAATAGTTATCAATTTATATATATATATATATATTTATTTATATTTTATATATTCCTTTAAATTATTTTCTTCTTTTTTTTCTTTTCTATTTTTATTTTACTTATTTTATTATTTTAATAATAAAAATCTTATTATTTATTTTAAAAAATTTATATAGAAAATAGGGTTTACACATCTTTCACCCACTGTTAAGGCCCTCCATGAAGGTGACCAATTCGTTGCTTTCTATTTATTAATTATACTGGTTAAATGAGATGAACAATATCAAACAATCCCAATGAAAATATCACTCTTACTATTTAATCCTCTAGCTCGAACGCTAATGCATTGTCGTCGATTACTCACATAGTCTTGGATTCTATTGCCTGCAACAACGCTAAGTGAGACGAGCAATAACAAAAATGAGATCTCCCTTTCGTCATCAACTCTTCGTCATTTCACCGAGAACGACACATTGAGGGAGATTTTAGGATGCGAGAATGGGGTCTTCAATAGCACCACGGACGACGACCTCAGTCCGAGGAGGCTGGAGAAGTGCAAAATTATCAGGAGACAAATATGAAGGTGGAGCAGAACAAGGGCAATAGGACACAAAAAAATAAGGATCGTCATCATCACAAGAGCACTAGAGCATTGCCTAAATACCCTCCACGACTTAGTATTCTCTCTGGTGAATCCAGGTTTCAGCTGGCAAGCCATAGGGAGGACGGGTGGCTTCTGGTATATCCTGTTAAGGCACCGGTAACCGTTGAGGCCCATAAACAAAGAAAAGATGGCACACTCAAACTTCGTCTCGTCGATGGCGAGTGCTTGACACGCAATCTTGACTGCAAGAAAAAATCATATCAATATGTAGAAGCAATGAAACTTAATTAACTCATTGGGATAAGGTATTGTACAAACCAACAAGTAGATATATCCACCAAATCACACATTAAAATAGCATGTCATATAACAAGACTAATTATTTAAAGTAGCAGCAATATGATCATAATAAGGCATATGAACGTGATATAAGAATTGTATTCATAAATTTATAAAATTTCAGTAGATTATCCAACATCCACATCAATCAAAACAAGCATAGAATTCCAACAATCAGTCTTCTATAGTCTAATAATTTAAGATTCTTCCTTGGATATATATATTTTAGATGGAAAATTGTGAATTCAAGATAGCTGACAAGGGCTTAAAATTGAATGATTCGTAATAATTGAAGTATCACAAGTTAGGAAACAAGTGCGGATCAAAACAAGTGAAATGCAATTTTAATGCTATTCACTGACAATAACTTGGATCAATGACAAGATGACATGATTCAATAAGTTATACAGGGACAAACTTTAGAGTACAAATGGCATAGGATAAGTACTTAATTTAATTAGTTGAAATGAAATATGTAGTAATGAGAGAGTAGATGACTTGGGAATCCACAACTTAAATGTGGTTAAAAGAATAATAACAAATAAAAAGTTATTGCTATTAATGAATAAATAAGAACATCTTTGGACCCATTAAAAGAGAAGTACGATGTAGTAAACCTTAGGATCTTGAATCAAAATTTTTTTGGAGGCTTCATAACCCTTGAACTAACAAGGAGCTTGATAAAGGAGGGTTTTATAAAGCAAAAAAAGATAAGCAATAGGCAAGGGAAAGACATTTGGTGCTAAGTTATTTTATAATCAATGTATTTACTATTTTTTTTTTTAAAGATGTTTGGGAATTGAGATATAATAGACAAGGTAACTTGCAGCTAAGTTGGCACATAACTACTTCAAGAGTAGAGAAGAAATGAGGAGCACATTGAACAGCCTTTTGAAGGGAATATGAAAGTTAAATATAGTATCAAAAGTGTAAACATTCATTTGAAGAATTTTTTAGCATTGACTACCAATGAACAATTAAAAAAAAATTAATTATAAAAATACATTATTTATAGTCAAGGCATTGATGAAGAAATTTTTTTTTTTCAGATTCTGCATCTACAATAAGGATACTGAATAAAGAGTATAGAGTCAATGGAAGTTTAAAAATCTAGTTAGGAGATATCTGGGATTTAAGTATCTCATTTGAAGTTATTACATTTAGGATAACTACTAAAAATGTGCTCAAAAGGGACTTAGAGGTTGTCAATATTTAAGATAGGGATTTATATCATGAATTTAAATATGCAGAAGAAAAAAAAAAATAGAAACACCAAGGAAGGACCATCAAGAATATTATTGTAAAAAAAAAAAACTTAAAATTGAGTCACTCCATGATTTCTTAGCTAAAGATTTAGGTGTTGCAACCATAAAGATCAATACTAGAATTCAAGTAAGGTAATATGAAGCTAAGGAATTTTCCAAGAGAAATTTAATTATCTTAATGTACATTTGGAATTTTATATAGAAATAGGCTATTTACGATAAAAAAAAATACTGCCTTATTTGAGGTAGGATTAGGAGTGAAGGACATGAAGCTAGTTTCTCCTATGAAATAAAAAAAATTTGAGAAGCTCGAGCCCAAAAATATTGTTAAAGCTAAACTAAGGATTCGATAATATTTTTCTTAATTGCTTCGCTTGTTATGAGATGATACAATTGATAAAAAAAAGGAAGAAACCAATGGGAACTAGCAAGGTTGAAATTTTCATTTGGTCTTAATTGTAAGGTTTAAACGTGATGAAGATATCCAAAGAGTCAATTAAAACTCTTACATCATCGTACTTGCTAAAACTAACTATGCAACTATAACTAAGTACATATGTACAAAAAGAATATACGAACAAATCCAAATGGCATCTCTATAAAACATAAAGACTTGCCTTTGTTGGTCATACTAGCTCAACAAATGACTTCGGCAAAGGTTAGACGTATAAAGTCATTAAGCCACTACACCAACCTTTTAAATAAATTCATTCCTAATGGTTACTGCCACACACGCTAGCAACTTATCCTTAACTAGACACATATTGGCTACCATATATGTAAAGAGTCGGCCAACATTTATAAATTCTTTAAAAATACTAGCAGAACAAGCTTTATATGAAAACAACAATCAAAATAGTAGAAATCTTTTGTATAGCCAAACATAATATCACCTACCAATTTCGACATTAAAATCAGTCCAAGCAACCAAATCGAGCATAAAATCAACAAAGAAATATCAATCAAGGAAAAGATAAAGTCAAACAAGGTTTTCTTTTTTTGTTTTCATTTGATGTATTAGGTGCAAGATCTACTAAACTTTTTTGTTCCATCTGCTAGGTGTTAGTATAAGAAGAACTACTTTAAGTGTTTTCAAATTAAACCATGAGGATAAGGATTGTCATACTTACTATAAGCCATTACAACATTATATTATTGCCATCACTCTATAACAAGAAACTATATCAGAATTAGAGGATCAAGTTTCTTTTTCAGTTTCCTCACGGTCACATCAATCATCTCATAGTTTACTTCATAGTCATCGGTATCAAGCAACCCAATCAATTGGTCGAGATAGCTAGGAGTTTACCTGATGCCATGATAGAATGACCTCAAGCCATCACTATATAACAAGGCATTTAGGTATTTTAGTCATTCACAATGATTTTACCACCGAAATAAGTCAATGGAGTATATATTTATTATGAATCTAGCATAAATGGAAAGTTCTACAGTTAAGTTTACTAACTAAATTTATAATTGACTCATAGGTTACATAAAGAGTTGATACAATCCGTCTAAATTATGTGTAGCATATATCATACCGACTAATCTATTCTATTAATGTTCTTCTATAGCATTAAATCCCGTTTCCCATTATTCCTCGCTGTCTCCTAAGCGACGTCTCGATACCTACGTGCGGGCGAAAATTTGCATGCGCTAAGTCTTGCGACTTAGTGCTTACAGATAGAAACTTATCCAAGCAAAAGAAATGGGTTAATAATACATCTCCGGATGAGCAACAGTTATATCAATATAAAGTTATAAAATAACAATGAAAGAAAGCATACACATAAATAATTAATTAAATATTAACAGTCTAAATATATATCTAGAGATTTCTAAGTTTTTATTTTCAAATACTAACTCCTAAGGCTGCCTGCCTATGCTTAAGGTAAGCCCTGGCCGGGGACTACCATAAGCCCGTCAGTGCCAGACTAAGTCTCTGCTTAGGCTCGTTGCACTAACGTTGGCGGAGAAAGGTGGGTGACTGCGGTTCCTTCTCCTTCCAATCTCGCGAGCTGTTTACCCTTACCACACTCTGAGACTATCGTATCGTATGTCTCCCATAGACCCTACGATACGAGACACCATGTAGCACTACACTTCTGCTTTACAGCAGGGTCACCTGCTGACATATATATATACTCACAGCCTGACCTGCCGGATCCAACACGTGTATAACTCTAGCTGTCCAGACTACCTCCCAAGCCTGCAGTGTCACGCCCCGACCTATCTGTCGAGCACGTGGCTACCGCCGTATGAGCCCAAAGGACCCATACAAGGTATTTATTAATTTACACAACTTACATACATTATCAGCGCAGCGGATAATACAATTAAATTAATTAACTCAACTCTACTAACACAGTCCCGATATACCTACTACAATACTATGATCACAAAAATGGTAGATAACTACATTCATCGATAGTCTCATCTCCGTTAGCTATCTTGATCGGTCGTTTAATAGACCTGCACACATATTGAACGCAGTGTGCTCAGCCTTGCGGCTTTGTGCTTATGGCTCTAACCATAGTAGAATAACTCAAGTAGAGAAATGAGAGATTCTAGCATGTCCATAACTCATTTAATAATATCAAACAAAGCATGTAAAAATCAGTAAATAAAACATGAAGCATCATAAGAAGAACATGTGGTATAAGTGTGTAGCTCAGCTATAAATATGAAGTGTGCTTATATCTCAAGATTATTGTCGCTAAAAATGTCATCTCATTCAAATATCGTGATCTGGGCAGCCAGCCTATGCTTAGGATATCTCCTGATCAGGGAGTTCTCATAAGCCCATCAGTGTCCTCTCTGTCTATGTCTCTACCTATGTCCGTCACATTGATGTTGGCAGAGAGGTCAGGTGACCGTGAATCCCTCTCTATTGGTCCACTAGGCGAATCACTCCATCTCTGCGACCTAGCGACCTGTCACTCCATGCGTCTTTCCCAGACAATCCATGGAGCAACTCGTGTAGTACTACACACTGTCCCCAGATAGGGTCACCGCACCTAATTATACACATCGGCCACGGCTAGCCGGTAATAAACCCCAGGATCCAGACTACTCATCAGAACGTCTGCAGAATATCTGGAATAATAGTCGTGTGGTCCATGGATCCACTGTCCAAGGCTATGCGGAAGGAGTCACTGTACCAATTTACAAGCAACGATGCCTGCCAGGAGGTGCGCATCCTAACCGTCACCGAAATGCTACAACCTCGGCGACATGTTTGCTAGATTATTGGTTTGGAATCATCCATGCTAGCCATCTTAGGACTATCACGGTGACGACTTAGCGACACTGTGCGGGTATAGTGAATACATCACAACGTTCTTTGGCAATAAGCCAATCCATATTTTATCCCCACCCTTTATGTTCAAGATGGTTTCAACCTCTTTGGGTGGTATAGGTTTATGAGCATTAAAGCTCGTATCCGTAACTTAGGAGATCATATATGGTGCATCGTCAATGTTTTCATACATAAGTATGTCGATGTCACATGACTATAAGTGATGCTTGTTGATATCCATGAATATGTCAAACTATAGTGTAACATAATATTTTTTAGATGTAACTGTAATATTTTATTATTTTTCATCACATCAACATAGCAAATAATGAGCAAGAGAATAACCCAGCACATATTTGAATAACAGTAGATATAAGATAACAAGCGTATCACATTAATAATATAAATAGGCTATTCCAACATACAAAGCATGAATCAAGAATAATTAAATATAAATTTCTAAGCAGTAAAATATTTATCTCCTAAAGTTTCACCAACTTGAGAATAGTCTACTGTAGTGAACCAGCACACCTGGATATTGTAGTTCGTTCTTCAGAACCAACCTTATAATAGCTTGCACGTCGTTTAATTATTTCGAGGTGGACTACCTATTTCAAATATTGTTACATTTAGAAATTATTTCTAATATTATGTATCACCCCTTTACTTATAACATGCTAATTTAATCACTTCCTACTTTTATTTAGTTACAATATCTAATTACTAGCAAGATGGAACTTAGTAACTATGTCCTAGTGTTGACATACATTCGATTCTCGGGATGTGGGGGAGATAACCACCTCGATGAATACAGCAGCATCAGCCACCATTAACGCAACAAATTACCATCATCAATGTCACCAATAACCAAAATAACTCTTTCGAAACCATCAACTCATGATACCACATCAGCAACAACAATAATTCAAAGTCATCAGAATCCACAACATTATCCCCATCATCAAAGTCATCAGCAATCAACAATACAAAAACATAAACCATCACCATCATTAACACCATTAGCAACTGAAAACCCAACAAAACCATCAAATGAACACATGAAACAACATCACCATTAGCACTTAACAAATCAAAACCACACAATATAACATGCATTACCACATGAATCAAGGGTTCAACATAGCAGCATGACATGCATTACCACATGAAGGAGGAGTAGTGGAGTGGAGGTTCGCCATTGATCTCGCAGTAGGGGATCGAGAGCGGCAGAGCGGGCGGCATGCGAAGGGGTCGAAGGAGAAAGAGATCGCCGATGGACTGCAGTGGAGTGAAAGAGGAGGGTTCGTCGGATGCTGATGGAGTAGAGGTGGTCGAGCGGAGCAGAACTCGCTGTCGAGCTCGCGGTGAGGAATCGAGAGAGGCGGACTACGAAGGCGATGAAGGCGGAGAAAAGGGGCGCATCGCGAGTTCGCCCGATCTAGGGGTCGCAGCGCGCTTGAGAAGCGTTCTCATGCGCTCGACCAAATTCCTTTATTGCCCTTCATTTCACTTAATTACAACTAGACCATGTTTTGACTATTATACCCCTAACATTGTATTATATTCCCCTTTTTGTCCCTGCTCTATTGAGCTAATTATTATGCTATTTTTTCATACCACCCCTTCTACTCTTGCAAAATTTTTTTTTTTTAAATCAAATTTGGGGTTTACATGCAGGACTCAGTTGAGGTATGTCAGCATCAATAGACACCTTAGTCCTTAGGTATAGCGGTTGAAGTGAGCTCCCCGGCTCCTAGCACTTTAGTTTCGGATGCATACCATGGGGATATCTGGGCCATTGGCGAGAACCCCCTTGTTGGTACTCACTGAACGCTAAAGGATGGGTCGGATGACGCCTCCGCTACCCATCATTAGACTAACACGAATAGTACCTACTATTTGTGAGAGAAATATTGTGTTATATATACCTATATGATTCCTAGAAGTTAATGTTCCTAGGAAGTTTACGTCTATATCTCTAGGTGTTCTAACTAGTTTAGGTTATCATGTAAATATGTCACCTAACTAGTTTTGTTTGTCACCTAGCATGTTCATATCATCTATGTGTTCTCTATTCTTCCTAGTGTCATACACCATTATAATTTAAGAACACAAGCATAAGAGAGAACATATAATATAATACTATCGCAATTAATTTACATTCTATAAAGCAGCAACAAAATGCACATCATGGACAGTATAAGAATTTATTAACAACTGCCCACTTGGGAGCTCTACTGCAGCGGCTGTAAACTAGCCAAAACAACAACGCACCTCAGCCTTTTAAATTAGCAATTTAACAGATTCACGGCCCTGCCGTATTTATCCATCGTCACTGTAGAATGTTTCCCTATCAATTCGCAAACATATTTAAATTTTCTAATACTCATGATATCAAGTATCTAACACCCTGCTCCCCTTTTCTTATTTCTTGTTTGACATCATGGAAATAGAAGACAAGGAACAAAATAGGTGTTTCGATATTTATTGTTTAATGTCGCTTATGCATACTACCAAGAAAATATTGAGTGCAAGACATGACAAATTTGTTTACCATATGGAAGAAAACATCCAAGAAAAGAAGTGCAACAAAGTATTTCTTAATCATTTTAATTCAATAATAAAATAACAAAAATACAACTATTCTTGGAACCTGTAAATACTGTACTAAGTTACTAAATTTTAAAAGCATAACTTTCTATTCAATATGTTGTAAACTCTCTAATAAAATAATTACAGTTGTATATATTATACTAAGAAATAAATAGAATTTAATATCTAAAGTCTCCATATTTACTACAATATATAAATATTTATTAAATTAGAAAATGTATTTATCTACTATATATAGAGATATAAATATTAGGAATGGATCATTTATCCCATGTAACAACCAATGGCAGCAAGAAATACTCAGGCTATTACATAGTTTTGAGTATTAAATTATTATTAGATGTCAGAAAGATAATTATTTTATATATCATCTTTATCCTCAATGTCCAATTTTTATTAATAGAGAATAATTATAGACATTAAATATATATTTAATTATTATAACTATTGGCATTTCTTTTTATTTGATTCTTGAATCTACCTGATATGATATATTATTTCTAAATATTACTTTTTAAAAAATACTTTTTGATTAAATTACTAGTAATCATCACGTACAGATAAATGAAGACAAAAGAAATATATATACATTCACTGTGATCTAAGATATGTATATAAAATAAAACATTTTTAATTATCTCTATATTCAAAATTAAATCAATAACAATATCCTCAAATAATTTCATTAAAGAAAGAAATTAAAGACATGAGAGAAAATTTTATAAAAAAAAAAAACAATGTGATACCCAAAATCTACACTATTGACGATCTCTACCGCATATTCCAAAAATTAGATTTTTGTATTACTTATGGAATGGGCGCCAACCTTAATCATTCGAATTTATTATTTCCATCTGTGATTTCGAGCATCGGTGTTCTAAGCTTCCACTCCGCAACCGCATTGCCCATTTCCCAAAGGTAATATTGGCTATAGAGGGGTGTGGAGATTGAGATATAGAGAGTTAGGTCCGATGATGAGTTAAATAAAGAAATCTAACATAATTGTCTCAGCCTCCCACGTATATAAATCTTACTTTTTTTATATATATTCACTTGTTATTATTTATATATATATTTAAACAAGATTTCATTTCAACTCTAAATCTAGCTAAGAATCTATTTTATACTTTATTTATATTCCTATATATATATAAATCTAGATTTTACTATCTTATTGCTATTTATTGTCATTTATTCGTTATGTGTATATATAGATATATACAAATATTTATTTATTATCACATTTATATATTTCTAAAAAATTGGAGGTTTACAACGACTTTGTAAAGCAATTCATGAGTGCTCCGTGAGGCGTCAACCAATCCATACAAAGAATCACGTCAAAGTCAGTCATCTCCAACAGAATCAAATCTGCCTCCAACGCGACACTCTGTACCATAATAGGGCAAGCTCGATACACCCGATCTCGCACAATCTACTCACCCAAAGAAGTAGATACAATCAGCTCAGATACCAATAACTTCAAGGGTCGATCGACTCGTCCGACATACTCGGAGCTGATGAATGACCGATGCGATCCAGTATCTATAAGTATCCGAGCCCATGAGTCGAACAACCACATAGGTCCTGGTTAACATCCATTATCAAAAAAATACATATGTTACATTGGGGATAGTTCCTTTAAATGACAAAATATTAACATTGGATACCGATTTTTGAGTGTCTCATTGTTATAGATTTGTCAAGATATAAACGTATCCATATCTTTTTACCACGATGCACATATCGGGTTATTGCTCTTCACTGGTTTCTATTTGTCTTATTAATATTGGAGTACGTTAGGGAGATTGACAAGAATATATATCGAAATAAATAGGATGACGAAAGATATTTATGTTATATTAATGTATAAATTATTAGAATTATTTATTAACTTATGTTTTTTAGATCTTTATTATTGTTGATTAAGTAAAGTATTTTTTGTATAAATAAGTAGAATTATTTATTGAATATTAAGATATTCTAAAATATTTTATTTCCAACATGAATGAAGTTCATTGTATTTTCTATATATTATTTTTGAATATTTTACACCTCATTATCAATTGCCTTTAGTAGAAATAAATTTTTTAATATTAAATATATTTTAAAAATACTATAATATGATTAATAATTCACACAAAAACTTATCGTACTAGTTTTTCGAAGCTCATGAGTATACTAAAAGTGGAATATATAATCTATAACCATCCACGACGTTAGATTTCTACGTAAAGGTATGAATGACATTTCTCTTTTTTTTCTCACTCTCTCCTCTTTCCAAAAATAAATAAATAAAATCAAAAGCCACTAATAGAATTTAAAATCTAACAACAAACCTAACTTATTGCTATAGAAAGTACTCAAGCCTAAATGTCCATATCCTTCATTTATTTTTATTTTTTAAAATCTTCTACCCTAAAAAAGGAACCTTGCTCAAATAGGGGTGTTCAGTTCCTAGTGTTACTTGATCTTCAGTAACTACTTTGTTAATTAGCCACTTTCTAATAATTTACTCTTACTATTTAATCCTCTAGCTCAAACGCTAATGCATTGTCGTCGATTACTCACATAGTCTTGGATTCTATTGCCTGCAACAACGCTAAGTGAGATGAGTAATAATGAAAATGAGATCTCCCTTTCGTCGTCAGCTCTTCGTCGTTTCACCGAGAACGACACGTTGACGGAGATTTTAGGATCGGAGAATGGGGTCTTCAATAGCACCACGGACGAAGACCCTCAGTCCGAGGAGGCTGGAGAAGCGCAAAATTATCGCGAGACGAATACAATGGTGGAGCAGAACAGGGACAATAGGGCACAAAAAAATAAGGATCGTCATCATCACAAGAGCACTGGAGCATTGCCTCACTACCCTCCACGGCTTAGTATTCTCTCTGGTGAATCCAGGCATCAGCTTGCAAGCCATAGGGAGGACGGGCGGCTTCTGGCATATTCTGTTAAGGCACCGGTAACCGTTGAGGCCCATAAGCAAAGAAAAGATGGCACACTCAAACTTCGTCTCGTCAACGGCGAGTGCTTGTCACGCAATCCCGACTGCATGAAAAAATAATATTAATAAGTAGAAGCAGCTTCTTCTCTATGAAACTTAATTAACTCATAGCTATTAATTGATTAAGTTTCAATATTTCGATAACCATTCCATGGTGACAAATGTAACCAGTATTAGACAACGCAATATGTGGTCTTTAGTATGTAAAAATTGAAGAAAAACACTACTTTCAACTTATTCGGGAAAAGAATTAAGTGCTTGTAAGCATATATTTAATATTTTTAACATAATTAATATACTTTGCTTAATTAGCTATAATTATTAGATTTTATAATAAATCATGTGAGTCAAAGATTCGAATAATGTTAAGAAAATATTTGAAAAGTTAAAACAGTTCTGATTTTCTATCTAAAAACACTTACCGTTGTGCGTTTTATCCCAATAAATCGTTTAATTCTACATCTCTATCTTACCGAATTGAGTTTATATAGGTATTTGTCACGTTGCTAGGTGGACAGTCATCGTGGCTATAGTATTTGATGCTCAAGTGAAGTCATTAAGTGTTCGACACATATTAACATTTGATACCGATTTTTGAGTGTCTCATTGTTATAGATTTGTCAAGATATAAACGTATCCATATCTTTTTACCACGATGCACATATCGGGTTACTGCTCTTCACTGGTTTCTATTTATCTTGTTAATATTGGAGTACGTTAGGGAGATTGACAAGAATATATATCGAAATAAATAGGATGTCGAAAGATATTTATGTTATATTAACGTATAAATTATTAGAATTATTTATTAACTTATGTTTTTTAGATCTTTATTATTGTTGATTAAGTAAGGTATTTTTTGTATAAATAAGTAGAATTATTTATTGAATATTAAGATATTCTAAAATCTTTTATTTCCAACATGAATGAAGTTCATTGTATTTTTTATATATTATTTTTGAATATTTTACACCTCATTATCAATTTCCTTTAGTAGAAATTATCTTTTTAATATTAAATATATTAAAAAAAATACTATAATATGATTAATAATTCACACAAAAACTTATCGTACTAGTTTTTCGAAGCTCATGAGTATACTAAAAGTGGAATATAAAATCTATAACCATCCACTATGTTAGATTTCTACATAAAGGTATGGATGACATTTCTTTTTTTTTCTCACTCTCTCCTCTTTCCAAAAATAATTAAAAAAAATCAAAAGCCACTAATAGAATTTAAAATCTAACAACAAACCTAACTTATTACTTTAGAAAGTACTCATGCCTAAATGTCCATATCCTTCATTTATTTTTATTTTTTAAAATCTTCTACCCTAAAAAAAGAACCTTGCTCAAATAAGAGTGTTCAGTTCCTAGTGTTACTTGATCTTCAGTAAGTACTTTGTTAATTAGCCATTTCTAATAATTTACTCTTATTATTTAATCCTCCCGCTCGAACGCTAATGCATTGTCGTCGATTACTCACATAGTCTTGGATTCTATTGCCTGCAACAAAGCTAAGTGAGATGAGCAATAACGAAAATGAGATCTCCCTTTCGTCGTCAGCTCTTCGTCGTTTCACCGAGAATGACATGCTGACGGAGATTTTAGGATCGGAGAATGGGGTCTTCAATAGCACCACGGACGACGACCCTCAGTCCGAGGAGGCTGGAGAAGTGCAAAATTATCGGGAGATGAATACAACGGTGGAGCAAAATAGGGACAATAGGATACAAAAAAATAAGGACCGTCATCATCACAAGAGCACTGGAGCATTGCCTCACTACCCTCCACGGCTTAGTATTCTCTCTGGTGAATCCAGGCATCAGCTTGCAAGCCATAGGGAGGACGGGCGGCTTCTGGCATATTCTGTTAAGGCACCGGTAACCGTTGAGGCCCATAAGCAAAGAAAAGATGGCACACTCAAACTTCGTCTCGTCAACGGCGAGTGCTTGTCACGCAATCCCGACTGCATGAAAAAATAATATTAATAAGTAGAAGCAGCTTCTTCTCTGTGAAACTTAATTAACTCATAGTTATTAGTTCATTAAGTTTCAATATTTCGATAACCATTCCATGGTGACAAATGTAACTAGTATTAGACAACGCAATATGTGGTCTTTAGTATGTAAAAATTGAAGAAAAACACTACTTTCGACTTATTCGGAAAAGAATTAAGTACTCGTAAGCATATATTTAATATTTTTAACATAATTAATATACTTAGCTTAATTAGCTATAATTATTAGATTTTCTAATAAATCATGTGAGTCAAATATTTGAATAATGTTAAGAAAATATTTGAAAAGTTAAAAAAGTTTTGATTTTCTATCTAAAAACACTTACCGTTGTGTGTTCCATCCTAATAAATCGTTTAATTCTACATCTCTATCTTACCGAATTGAGTTTATATTGGTATTTCTCATGTTGCTAGGTGGACAGTCGTCGTGGCTATAGTATTTGATGCTCAAGTGAAGTCATTAAGTGTTCGACACATATTAACATTGGATACCGATTTTTGAGTGTCTCATTGTTATAGATTTGTCAAGATATAGACGTATAACATATCTTTTGACCACAATGCACATATCGGGTTATTGCTCTTCATTGGTTTCTATTTGTCTTATTAATATTGGAGTACGTTATATAGATTTTTTTTTTCTTTCCAAGCTATCCTTTCTAACCAACATACAAAATATTAAAAGACATAAGTGATTTTTTTTTTCGAAACCCACCACTGGTATATAATTTAGTCGTCAAATTTTCTAGATTTAATATGAAGGTCATGAATCTTGTTAACTTTAGCAACAGTCACTAGTTTCAAGTGAGCAATAGTTCAACTAAATTAATACACTCGCTTAAAGGTTCAATAAACTAACCCATTTTTCAACATGTGAATATAGTCAAGGTTAAAGTAACTCAACTAAACAAAAGTTTGCTTAAGTTTTTCATAACCCAAAATGCAATTAAAAGTTTAGCAACTAAACAACCAACGTAATTCATGGTATGTTATCATGTGAGGGGTCATCGGTAAATATGCCTTGATCGTCCGTGTCTAAGTTTGGATCATCGGTAGTCATGTCAAGATCGTCGGCAATCATGTCAGGATCATCAGCATTTATGTCCGGATCAATTTGAGCATCCATGCTATCCAATGCGAAGGGGCGCGCGTGTGTACGCGGGGTCGGCCTCTGAGTATGTTGGCCTGATCTAGTGATAGGTCTCCTAGTCGGAGCTGGGGTGGATGCAGCAGGTGCAGTCAGCATGAAGGATCGGCTACGATCCACTGCGGCAGAGCGCATAGCCAATGGCTGAGAGACTCTAGGTTGTCTCCGAAGCGGACAGTATGGCTTGATGTGTCCTTGTTGACCGCACTGGTAGCATGTAATCGTGCGACATGGCCCTGCATGAAGCTTGTTACAAATAGAGCAGGGAGTTATCGTTGGGAGGCGATGTACCTGAGCGACCCTAGGTGGAGGTGGCAATGAACGAGTACGACCATGTGGAACCTATGGGGTAGTCCTTTGAGTGACTGGACCCTCAGGTGGAGGCCCCTCAATTGCTGATGCTACTGAGGGTGTTACTGTGTTAGACCTATCCCTCCGACTATCCCGGTCTACCTGAGGCCTAAGCCTTTTCCTCTTATGTCCATCCCTCTGAGAACGAGTTGTCTGAATCATTCTCTTGGCCAACAGAGATTTATCCACCACCTGCTGGAAAGCCGTATAGCTAAACAACCCCAATCTGGTACGAATATGATCATCCAGTCCCTGAATAAAATGCAGATGACGATATCTATCCGACGGAATCACGTCTGGTACTAGGGAGGCCAACTGGTTGAACTCCACTACATACTCAGGGACGGATCTACCTCCCTCTGTGCACTCCCAGAACTCCTGTATCTTCAAGTCGTGCTGCAGCTCTGTGTAAAAATGCTCATGGAACTCATCCTGAAAAATGTCCCATGTCAACCCCGTGGAATAGCGGGCCTCCAGCTCCTCTTGCCAGATCTCTACATCTCCGTCAACCAGATAGAGCGCCACCCCAAGTATGTCTCTATCTGATAACTCCAGGTCAGCGGTAATACGACGGACATTGTTTATCCAAGACCGGGCTATCTGGGGATCTGATGATCCAAAAAAGTGACACAACCCAGATGTCGGGTGTCTCTAACCCAGGTAGCTAATAGTCTACCGACACGGCCACTAAGCGCTGGCGTAGCAACCTCCCCCAACGGGGTCTAATACTCTGCCCGAGTGAAGGTCCTCTGTACTCCGACAGGAGGGGTAACTACCGCAGCTGCACCGACCACCGAAATTGTCTCTGAGGTACCGTCTACAGGAGCAGGTACACCTGTTGGGGCAGGAGCTGACTGCACTACCTGTGGTGCTGGTGGAGCCACTGGTACAACAGGAGGTGGAGGAGGAGATGCCCTCGTCTGAGGTACCTTAGGCTCACGCTGTGCAAGGGGATTCAGAATGCTGACCATCGCGCTGGCCACCGCTGCTGCTATCATGTTCAGCTGTCCCTGAGCAACGGGTGCTTGCCCCGATGGCACTGTGGACCAAGTCCTCTGTCTCGATGTCCGATGAGAACTCGAGCTCCGCAGTGTCCCTAAAGATGATTGCTCGGGGACCAACGACAACGGTGCTCTCGGGGATATCATCTACCGCAAATACTGGCCCACTCTGCTCTAAGTCGCTGGCATCAGTCTTGTATCTGTCTTTATACATCTCTTTTTCATTAAAGATCACATCTCTGCTGCGGATCACCTTCCTATTTTCATCATCCCAGATGCGATAGCCAAACTCATCCTCACCATAGCCGATAAAAGTGCATTTCTTAGATTTAGGATCAAGCTTGTTCCTGCCTTGATCATTAATATGAACATATGCAACACAACCAAAAACTTTAAGATGAGCAATTTTAATTTCTTTACCACTCCATACCTCTTCTAGTATTCTATGCTTCAGTAGAACTGATGGGCCTCGGTTGATCAAGTAAGCTGCTGTGTTGACTGCTTCTGCCCAGAACTGCTTCGGTAGACCTGACTGTATACGGATGCTTCTGGCTCTTTCTGTCAACGTTCGGTTCATACGCTCAGCTACACCATTCTGTTGAGGCATACCCGGCACGGTTCTTTCCATTCTGATCCCGTGCTCATAGCAGAACTTCTTGAATATTGTGTCTTCATATTCACCACAATTGTCAGATCTAAGTTTCTTAATCTTTAGACCTGTCTCATTTTCAACCATAGCTTTCCAATTTCTAAAAATCTCAAATACTTCAGATTTTTGCTTTAGAAAATAAACTCATACCTTCCTGGAGTGGTCATCAATAAAAGTCACGAAGTAATGCTTTCCACCAATGGATGCAGTAGTTGTTGGTCCCCACACATCAGAGTGAATAAGCTCCAACCTTTCTTTCTTTAGGATTCTGCCACTTGTCTGAAAGCTGACCCTCTTCTGCTTTCCAAGTATGCAGTCTTCGCACATGTCTATCTCAACTGATTGTAGACCTGGAAGTTTCTCCTTTGAGTGCATAATCTTCATCCCTTTCTCACTCATGTGGCCAAGTCTCTGATGCCACATATTGGAATTTTCATTCTCTGCAGCAGCTGCAATTGAACAATGTCCTTTTGCTGTCATGTAGAGAGTACCGTTCTTCTATCCATGAGCGACCACCATTGCACCTTTTGAAATCTTCCACCTGTCATCATAGAAGATAGTAGTGTAGCCTTCACTGGCCAATTGCCCTACTGAGATTAAATTCTTTCTCAGATCGGGAATGTGTCTGACATCCTTCAGCTCCCAAATAGATCATTTCAAATTGATCTTCACAGCACCTTTGCCAACAATATCACAAGGTTGATCATCACCAAGAAATACTTTTCCAAGATTTCCAGGAACATACCTCTCGAAGAATTCTTTCTTCGAAGTAGCGTGGAATGATGCTCCAGAGTCTAACACCCAAGACTCTTCCTTGCTCTCTAAAGAACATATTAATGCATCATCTCCTCCCGAAGCAAAAGTAGCATTTACCTCTGCATTCTGGTCTTGGTCCTTTGGTGCGCTCCTGCACTAATTTTTGTAGTGTCCAGTCCTCCCGCAGTTCCAGCACTCGATAGTCTTCGACCTCTGGAAATTGTTGGGATTTCTTGATTTGGACCTCCTGTCCTTTGATCGACCTCGATAATTTGATTTGTCACGTCCTTTGGTTGAATTTCTTCCTCTTGTCTCTGCATATAATACCGAGGTTGATGATTCACCCGACTCTCTCCGTCGAATTTCTTCACTGAGAACCAGATTACGGACATCATCAAATTTTAATTTGTTGCTTCCAGATGAACTACTCACGGCTGTGACTGTAGATTTACAGCTTTCTAGTAGTGAAGATAGAAGTATCAACGCTCGTACTTCTTCATCAAATTCGATACCAACTGAACTCAATTGGAGTATGATTGTGTTGAGTTCATTGATATGCTGGGGTGCAGATGCGCCTTCCGCCATTCGCAAGTTGAACAACCGCCTCATCAGATGGACTTTGTTAGCGGCTGATGGCTCCTCATACATGCTAGAGAGAACTGCCATAAGACCCGCCGTGGTCTTTTCCTTTGCGATGTTGAAGGCAACGTTGCGGGATAATGTCAATCGGATAACTCCAAGGGCCTGTCTGTTAAGAAGAGCCCAATCTTCATCTCTCATGCCCTCTGGCTTCGTTCCAGAAAGGGGCTGATAAAGATTCTTCTGGTACAGATAGTCTTCGATCTGCATCTTCCAGAATCCGAAATCCGCACCATCGAATTTTTCAATTCTCACCCTTCCTTCGTCTGCCGCTATCGCTCCCACTCGAACCTGACTTCGATGAGCCAACCTGGCTCTGATACCACTTGTTGAGAAAAATTACGCACAATTTTTCTACAAGTCAGAACGAGAAGAAAATTAAATAGCAAAAAGGAACACAAGAGAATTTGATTACGGAGTTCGGCAAATTGCCTACGTCTCCGGATCTGCTGCATAGATTATTTTACTAGATGGAAGAAGGATTACAATTATCAGACTCTCTTTTTTCTTCACACATACAAAAGAGAATAAAAGAGACTTATATAGGTTTCACGATAGCCTAAATTAGGCTTCTAAATTTGGAAACCATATTTTTAGATAATACTTATCAAAAAATAGACAAAGACTTAGCAATGCTCTGCCGAAGTCAAAATCCTATCTTTAGCCTCCTTTAACACTGCAGAGGAAGGAGGAGTGGTCTCGCGGCGAGGGATCCGGAGCAACGGCGGTGCGGCCGCGTGCGAAGAGGCCAAAGGAGAAAGGACTCGCAGCTGAGCTCGCGATGAGAAGGGGAGAGCTTCTCCGTCGAGCTTGCGGCGGATGGTGAAGAGAACGCGGGCGGAGAAGAGCAGCAACGGAGACGAAGTGGAATTGGGGAAAAATTTTAGGGATTGGAGGGTTTAGTCGCGGGTGGCGGTTCGGAGGGGCCGGCTCAATTAGGCCGGTCCGGTTGGGTACTAGCCGGCGGCTTAGTTGGGCCGGTCATGTGAGGAACATGTGACCAGTAACCTTATGCATTTAGCCCCCTCGACTCTATTAAATCTTAACTACGTCCCTCCAATTTTTTAAATAAAATTCTAACTAGGTACCTTCAAACTTTAATAAATTACAACTACATCCTTTTTAATCCAAAAAGTTCATTAACCCATTTTTCTACACAAATCTAAACTTAAATAAAATTTTAAAGTATTTATTATTATTATTATTATTATTATTTATTTATTTTATTATTATTATTATAATAAGTAGGGGTTTACATGTGGTCTTTAGTATGTAAAAATTGAAGAAAAACACTACTTTCAACTTATTCGGAAAAGAATTAAGTGCTTGTAAGCATATATTTAATATTTTTAACATAATTAATATACTTTGCTTAATTAGCTATAATTATTAGATTTTCTAATAAATCATGTGAGTCAAAGATTCGAATAATGTTAAGAAAATATTTGAAAAGTTAAAAAAGTTCTGATTTTCTATCTAAAAACACTTACCGTTGTATGTTCCATCCCAATAAATTATTTAATTCTATATCTCTATCTTACCGAATTGAGTTTATACTGATATTTCTCACTTTGCTAGGTGGACAGTTGTCATGGCTATAGTATTTGATGCTCAAGTGAAGTCATTAAGTGTTCGACACATATTAACATCGGATACCGATTTCTGAGTGTCTCATTGTTATAGATTTGTCAAGACATACACGTATCTATATCTTTTTACCACGATGCACATATCGAGTTATTGCTCTTCACGAGTTTCTATTTGTCTTGTTAATATTGGTGTACGTTAGGGAGATTGACAAGAATATATATCAAAATAAATAGGATGACGTTAGACATCAAATGTTATATTAACATACAATTATTAGAATTATTTATTAACTTATGTTTTTTAGATATTTATTATTGTTGATTAAGTAAAGTGTTTTTTGTATAAATAATTAGAATTATTAATTAAATATTAAGATATTCTAAAATCTTTTACTTCCAACATGAATGAAGTTCATTGTATTTTCTATATATTATTTTTGAATATTTTACACCTCATTATCAATTGCCTTTAGTAGAAATTATTTTTTTAATATTAAACATATTTTAAAAATACTATAATATGATTAATAATTCCCACAAAAACTTACCTTACTAGTTTTTCGAAGCTAATGAGTATACTAAAAGTGGAATATATAATCTATAACCATCCACGACGTTAGATTTCTACATAAAGGTATGTATGACATTTCTTTTTTTTTCTCACTCTCTCCTCTTTCTAAAAATAAATAAGTAAAATCAAAAGCCACTAATAGAATTTAAAATCTAACAACAAACCTAACTTGTTGCTATAGAAAGTACTCAAGCCTAATTGTCCATATCCTTCATTTATTTTTATTTTTTAAAATCTTCTACCCAAAAAAAGGAACCTTGCTCAAATAAGGGTGTTGAGTTCCTAGTGTTACTTGATCTTCAGTAACTACTGTGTTAATTAGCCACTTTCTAATAATTTACTCTTACTATTTAATCCTATAGTTCGAACGCTAATGCATTGTCGTCGATTACTCAAATAGTCTTGGATTCTATTGCCTGCAACAACGCTAAGTGAGGCTGGAGAAGCGCAAAATTATCGGGAGACGAATACGACGGTGGAGCAGAACAAAGACAATAGGACACAAAAAAATAAGGATCGTCATCATCACAAGAGCACTGGAGCATTGCCTCACTACCCTCCACGGCTTAGTATTCTCTCTGGTGAATCCAGGCTTCAGCTTGCAAGCCATAGGGAGGACGGGCGGCTTCTGGCATATCCTGTTAAGGCACCGGTAACCGTTGAGGCCCATGAGCAAAGAAAAGATGGCACACTCAAACTTTGTCTCGTCAACGGCGAGTGCTCGTCACGCAATCCCGACTGCATGAAAAAATAATATTAATAAGTAGAAGCAGCTTCTTCTCTGTGAAACTTAATTAACTCATAGCTATTAATTCATTAAATTTCAATATTTCGATAACCATTCCATAGTGACAAATGTAACCAGTATTAGACAACGCAATATGTGGTCTTTAGTATGTAAAAATTGAAGGAAAACACTACTTTCAACTTATTAGGAAAAGAATTAAGTGCTTGTAAGCATATATTTAATATTTTAAACATAATTAATATACTTTGCTTAATTAGCTATTATTATTAGATTTTCTAATAAATCATGTGAGTCAAAGATTCGAATAATGTTAAGAAAATATTTGAAAAGTTAAAACAGTTCTGATTTTCTATATAACAACACTTACCGTTGTGTGTTCCGTTCCAATAAATCGTTTAATTCTACATCTCTATCTTACGGAATTGAGTTTATATAGGTATTTGTCACGTTGCTAGGTGGACAGTCATCGTGGCTATAGTATTTGATGCTCAAGTGAAGTCATTAAGTGTTCGACACATATTAACATTTGATACCGATTTTTGAGTGTCTCATTGTTATAGATTTGTCAAGATATAAACGTATCCATATCTTTTTACCACGATGCACATATCGGGTTACTGCTCTTCACTGGTTTCTATTTATCTTGTTAATATTGGAGTACGTTAGGGAGATTGACAAGAATATATATCGAAATAAATAGGATGTCGAAAGATATTTATGTTATATTAACGTATAAATTATTAGAATTATTTATTAACTTATGTTTTTTAGATCTTTATTATTGTTGATTAAGTAAGGTATTTTTTGTATAAATAAGTAGAATTATTTATTGAATATTAAGATATTCTAAAATCTTTTATTTCCAACATGAATGAAGTTCATTGTATTTTTTATATATTATTTTTGAATATTTTACACCTCATTATCAATTTCCTTTAGTAGAAATTATCTTTTTAATATTAAATATATTAAAAAAAAATACTATAATATGATTAATAATTCACACAAAAACTTATCGTACTAGTTTTTCGAAGCTCATGAGTATACTAAAAGTGGAATATAAAATCTATAACCATCCACTATGTTAGATTTCTACATAAAGGTATGGATGACATTTCTTTTTTTTTCTCACTCTCTCCTCTTTCCAAAAATAAATAAATAAAATCAAAAGCCACTAATAGAATTTAAAATCTAACAACAAACTTAACTTATTGCTGTAGAAAGTACTCAAGCCTAAATGTCCATACCCTTCATTTATTTTTATTTTTGAAAATCTTCTACCCTAAAAAAGGAACCTTGCTTAAATAAAGGTGTTCAGTTCCTAGTGTTACTTGATCTTCAGTAACTACTCTGTTAATTAGCCACTTTCTAATAATTTACTCTTACTATTTAATCATCTAGCTCGAACGCTAATGCATTGCCGTCGATTACTCACATAGTCTTGGATACTATTGCCTGCAACAACGCCAAGTGAGATGAGCAATAACAAAAATGAGATCACCCTTTCGTCGTCAGCTCTTCGTGGTTTCACCGAGAACGACACGCTGACGGAGATTTTAGGATCGGAGAATGGGGTCTTCAATAGCACAACGGACGACGACCCTCAGTCCGAGGAGGCGGGAGAAGCGTAAAATTATTGGGAGACGAATACAATGGTGGAGTAGAACAGGGACAATAGGACACAAAAAAATAAGGATCATCATCATCACAAGAGCACTGGAGCATTGCCTCACTACCCTCCACGGCTTAGTATTCTCTCTGGTGAATCTAGGCTTCAGCTTGCAAGCCATAGGGAGGACGGGCGGCTTCTGGCATATCCTGTTAAGGCACCGGTAACCGTTGAGGCCCAGAAGCAAAGAAAAGATAGCACACTCAAACTTCGTCTCGTCAACGGCGAGTGCTCGTCACGCAATCCCGACTACATGAAAAAATAAAATTAGTAAGTAGAAGCAGCTTCTTCTCTGTGAAACTTAATTAACTCATAGCTATTAATTCATTAAGTTTCAATATTTCGATAACCATTCCATGGTGACAAATGTAACCAGTATTAGACAACGCAATATGTGGTCTTTAGTATGTAAAAATTGAAGAAAAACACTACTTTCAACTTATTCGGAAAAGAATTAAATGATTGTAAGCATATATTTAATATTTTTAACATAATTAATATACTTTGCTTAATTAGCTATAATTATTAGATTTTCTAATGAATCATGTGAGTCAAAGATTCGAATAATGTTAAGAAAATATTTGAAAAGTTAAAAAAGTTCTGATTTTCTATCTAAAAATACTTACCGTTTTGTGTTCCATCCTAATAAATCGTTTAATTCTACATCTCTATCTTACCGAATTGAGTTTATATTGGTATTTCTCACGTTGCTAGGTGGATAGTCGTCGTGGCTATAGTATTTGATGCTCAAGTGAAGTCATTAAGTGTTCGACACATATTAACATTAGGTACCTATTTTTGGGTGTCTCATTGTTATAGATTTGTTAAGATATAAACGTATCCATATCTTTTTACCACGATGCACATATCGGGTTATTGCACTTCCCTGGTTTCTATTTATCTTGTTAATATTGGAGTACGTTAGGGAGATTGACAAGAATATATTTCGAAATAAATAGGATGACGAAAGAAATTTATGTTATATTAACGTATGAATTATTAGAATTATTTATGAACTTATGTTTTTTAGATCTTTATTATTGTTGATTAAGTAAAGTATTTTTTGTATAAATAAGTAGAATTATTTATTGAATATTAAGCTATTCTAAAATCTTTTATTTTCAATATGAATGAAGTTCATTGTATTTTCTATATATTATTTTTGAATATTTTACACCTCATTATCAATTGCCTTCAGTAGAAATTGTTTTTTTAATATTAAATATATTTTAAAAATACTATAATATGATTAATAATTCACACAAAAACATATCGTACTAGTTTTTCGAAGCTCATGAGTATACTAAAAGTGGAATATATAATCTATAACCATCCACGACGTTAGATTTCTACATAAAGGTATGGATGACATTTCTTTTTTTTTCTCACTCTCTCCTCTTTCTAAAAATAAATAAATAAAATCAAAAGCCAATAATAGAATTTAAAATGTAACAACAAACCTAACCTATTGCTGTAGAAAGTACTCAAGCCTAAATGTCCATATCCTTCATTTATTTTTATTTTTTAAAATCTTCTACCCTAAAAAAGGAACCTTGTTCAAATAAGGGTGTTCAGTTCCTAGTGTTACTTGATCTTCAGTAACTACTCTGTTAATTAGCCACTTTCTAATAATTTACTCTTACTATTTAATCCTCTTGCTCGAATGCTAATGCATTATCGTCGATTACTCAAATAGTCTTCGATTCTATTGCCTGCAACAACACTAATTGAGATGAGCAATAACGAAAATGAGATCTCCCTTTCGTCGTCAGCTCTTCGTCGTTTCACCGAGAACGACACGTTGACGGAGATTTTAGGATCGGAGAATGGGGTCTTCAATATCACCACGGACGACGACCCTCAGTCCGAGGAGGCGGGAGAAGCGTAAAATTATTGGGAGACGAATACGACGGTGGAGCAGAAAAGGGACAATAGGACACAAAAAAATAAGGATCGTCGTCATCACAAGAGCACTGGAGCATTGCCTCACTACCCTCCACGGCTTAGTATTCTCTCTGGTGAATCCAGGCTTCAGCTTGCAAGCCATAGGGAGGACGGGCGGCTTCTGGTATATCCTGTTAAGGCATCGGTAACCGTTGAGGCCCATAAGCAAAGAAAAGATGGCACACTCAAACTTCGTCTCGTCAACGACGAGTGCTCGTCACGCAATCCCGACTGCATGAGAAAATAATATTAATAAGTAGAAGCAGCTTCTTCTCTGTGAAACTTAATTAACTCATAGCTATTAATTCATTAAGTTTCAATATTTCGATAACCATTCCATGGTGACAAATCTAACCAGTATCAGACAACGCAATATGTGGTCTTTAGTATGTAAAAATTGAAGGAAAAACACTACTTTCAACTTATTCGGGAAAAGAATTAAGTGCTTGTAGGCATATATTTAATATTTTTAACATAATTAATATACTTTTCTTAATTAGCTATAATTATTAGATTTTCTAATAAATCATGTGAGTCAAAGATTCGAATATTGTTAAGAAATTATTTGAAAAGTTAAAAAAGTTCTGATTTTCTATCTAAAAACACTTACCGTTGTGCGTTCCATCCCAATAAATCGTTTAATTCTACATCTCTATCTGACCGAATTGAGTTTATATTGGTATTTCTCACGTTGCTAGGTGGACAGTCGTTGTGGCTATAGTATTTGATGCTCAAGTGAAGTCATTAAGTGTTCGACACATATAAACATTGGATACCGATTTTTGAGTGTCTTATTGTCATATATTTGTCAAGATATAAACGTGTCCATATCTTTTTACCACGATGCACATATCGGGTTATTTCTCTTCACTAGTTTCTATTTGTCTTGTTAATATTGGAGTACGTTAGGGAGATTGACAAGAATATATATCGAAATAAATAGGATGACGAAACAAATTTATGTTAGATTAACGTATAAATTATTAGAATTATTTATTAACTTATGTTTTTTAAGTCTTTATTATTGTTGATTAAGTAAAGTATTTTTTGTATAAATAAGAAGAATTATTTATTGAATGTTAACATATTCTAAAATATTTTATTTCCAACATGAATGAAGTTCATTGTATTTTCTATATATTACTTTTGAATATTTTACACCTCATTATCAATTGCCTTCAGTAGAAATTTTTTTTAATATTAAATATATTTTAAAAATACTATAATATGATTAATAATTCACAAAAAAACTTATCGTACTAGTTTTTCGAAGCTCATGAGTATACTAAAAGTGGAATATATAATCTATAACCATCCACGACGTTAGATTTCTATATAAAGGTTTGGATGACATTTCTTTTTTTTCTCACTCTCTCCTCTTTCTAAAAATAAATAAATAAAATTAAAAGCCACTAATAGAATTTAAAATCTAACAACAAACCTAACTTATTGCTGTAGAAAGTACTCAAGCCTAAATGTCCATATCCTTCATTTATTTTTATTTTTGAAAATCTTCTACCCTAAAAAAGGAACCTTGCTCAAATAAGGGTGTTCAGTTCCTAGTGTTCCTTGATCTTCAGTAATTACTCTGTTAATTAGCCACTTTCTAATAATTTACTCTTACTATTTAATCCTCGAGCTCGAACGCTAATGCATTGTCGTCGATTACTCACATAATCTTGGATACAATTGCCTGCAACTACACTAAGTGAGATGAGCAATAACGAAAATGAGATCACCCTTTCGACGTCAGCTCTTCTTCGTTTCACCGAGAACGACACGCTGACGGAGATTTTAGGATCGGAGAATAGGGTCTTCAATAGCACCACGGACGACGACCTTCGGTCCGAGGAGGCTGGAGGAGCGCAAAATTATCGGGAGACGAATACAACGGTGGAGCTGAACAGGGACAATAGGACACAAAAAAATAAGGATCGTCATCATCACAAGAGCACTGGAGCATTGCCTCACTACCCTCCACGGCTTAGTATTCTCTCTGGTGAATCCAGGCTTCAACTTGCAAGCCATAGGGAGGACGGGCGGCTTCTGGCATATCCTGTTAAGGCACCGGTAACCGTTGAGGCCCATAAGCAAAGAAAAGATGGCACACTCAAACTTCATCTCGTCAACGGCGAGTGCTCGTCACGCAATCCCGACTGCATGAAAAAATAATATTAATAAGTAAAAGCAGCTTTTCTCTGTGAAACGTAATTAACTCATAGCTATTAATTCATTAAGTTTCAATATTTCGATAACCATTCCATGGTTACAAATGTAACCAGTATCAGACAACGCAATATGTGGTCTTTAGTATGTAAAAATTGAAGAAAAACACTACTTTCAACTTATTCGGGAAAAGAATTAAGTGCTTGTAAGCATATATTTAATATTTTTAACATAATTAATATACTTTGCTTAATTAGCTATAATTATTAGATTTTCTAATAAATCATGTGAGTCAAAGATTCGAATATTGTTAAGAAAATATTTGAAAAGTTAAAAAAGTTCTGATTTTCTATCTAAAAGCACTTACAACGGTGTTTTCCATCCCAATAAATCGTTTAATTCTACATCTCTATCTGACCGAATTGAGTTTATATTGGTATTTATCATGTTGCTAGGTGGACAGTCGTCGTGGCTATAGTATTTGATGCTCAAGTGAAGTCATTAAGTGTTCGACACATATTAACATTGGATACCGATTTTTGAGTGTCTTATTGTCATATATTTGTCAAGATATAAACGTGTCCATATCTTTTTACCACGATGCACATATCGGGTTATTTCTCTTCACTGATTTCTATTTGTCTTGTTAATATTGGAGTACGTTAGGGAGATTGACAAGAATATATATCGAAATAAATAGGATGACGAAAGAAATTTATGTTATATTAACGTATAAATTATTAGAATTATTTATTAACTTATGTTTTTTAAGTCTTTATTATTGTTGATTAAGTAAAGTATTTTTTGTATAAATAAGAAGAATTATTTATTGAATGTTAACATATTCTAAAATATTTTATTTCCAACATGAATGAAGTTCATTGTATTTTCTATATATTATTTTTGAATATTTTACACCTCATTATCAATTGCCCTCAATAGAAATTTTTTTTAATATTAAATATATTTTAAAAATACAATAATATGATTAATAATTCACACAAAAACTTATCGTACTAGTTTTTCGAAGCTCATGAGTATACTAAAAGTGGAATATATAATCTATAACCATCCACGACGTTAGATTTCTACATAAAGTTATGGATGACATTTCTTTTTTTTTTCTCACTCTCTCCTCTTTCTAAGAATAAATAAATAAAATTAAAAGTCACTAATAGAATTTAAAATCTAACAACAAACCTAACTTATTGCTATAGAAAGTACTCAAGCCTAAATGTCCATATCCTTCATTTATTTTTATTTTTGAAAATCTTCTATCCTAAAAAAGGATCCTTGCTCAAATAAGGGTGTTCAGTTCCTAGTGTTACTTGATCTTCAGTAACTACTCTGTTAATTAGCCACTTTCTAATAATTTACTCTTACTATTTAATCCTCTAACTCGAACGCTAATGCATTGTCGTCGATTACTCACATAGTCTTGAATATTATTGCCTGCAACAACGCTAAGTGAGATGAGCAATAACGAAAATGAGATCACCCTTTCGTCGTCAGCTCTTCATCGTTTCACCGAGAACGACACGCTGACTGAGATTTTAGGATCGGAGAATGGGGTCTTCAATAGCACCACGGACGACGACCCTCAGTCCGAGGAGGCTGGAGAAGCGCAAAATTATCGGGAGACGAATACAATGGTGGAGCTGAACAGGGACAATAGGACACAAAAAAATAAGGATCGTCATCTGTCACGCCCCGACCCTCCTGTCGGCAACGTGGCAACCACCGTATGAACCCTGAGATCCATACGAGGCATAAAGAGTACAGATCAATCTAAAATCAATAAAACACTAATAATTTAGTATAGTCCCGATATATTCCTACTACAACTCTAAATGCGGAAACGACAACATCGAAATAAATACGAAAGTGTACCTCCGATAGCGTAGTCCTCGTCAACAACTATTACTACCGCACGTAAAACCTGCACACACGGAAAAGTGGTGTGCTCAGCCTTGCGGCTTAGTGCGAAATTACGGCTTGAAACCGAATAAGGAATTCAAAGGCTAGGAGGATTAATCTAGGATGTCTTGGGTTTATTAACAGTCATTTTCATATAATACAAGTGAAACATATCATAGGTGCAAAATAACTGTATAAGCAAGTACAACAAGGATAACACTAGATGTCCCCTAAGATGTATCTGGTAACTACGTCATCAGTGTAATCGTATGTCATCTATAATGAAAAGTGACTATAATATCAAGACTCGGGCTGCCGGCCTATACTTTGTGAATGCCCCGGCCAAAGAGCATCACCAAGCCAATCAGTGCCTTTTGTCTCTGTCTCTTCCTATGCCCGCTGCACTGATGTTGGTGGAGAGGACGGGTGACCCTTGATCGCTCTCCTCTGTCTCGCTAGTTGCCTACGATGCCTCCCCAAGCGAAACTGTCGTGCCCTTACATCCTCCCCGGACTCCGTAAGGGCAACAGCGACTCGTGTAGTACTGCAACACTGTCCGAAGACAGGGTCACCATCAATAATAATCCATCGACCACGGCTAGTCGATATAATACAACCCTAGGATCCGGACTACTCATCCGACCGTCCGTAGAACGTCAGGGATGATAGCCGTGTGGTCTACGGATCCACTGTCCAAGACTATGCGGGGGGAGTCACCGTCCCAGTCCCCAAGCAGCGGTGCCTGCCAGGAGGTGTGCATACTAGCGGCCGCCGGAATGCTACAACCTCGGCAACACGTTTGCTAGGTTCGTGTTTTGGTTCATCCCGGTTAGTCATTTCCGGACTATCACGGTGTCGCCTAAATGGCACACGTGCGGGTATAAGTTTCCTAGGTAGGGACTTACTCCGTATTTCCAGTCTAATATGACTTCGGAGGTTGTACAGTCCCTTTCCCGACTAGTCTCCCAGTAACTAAGCTAAGTATAGCCTAGGGAGTGGTATGTGGCGCAGCATCACCATTCTGACCATCGGTGGTACGCGATGGTCAAACGGGGTATATAACGAATACACCTTTTTGTCTGGTTTCTAGTGATGTCTCCTAAGGATGGTCGCGCTATCATAGCATAAATAAATAACACAGCATGCAGAACAAGATTCATGGACATGTTAAATATATATCATGGTAAACATGGCATATCATACATGTAGATCAAGTAAATCACACTATCATATATTTACATATAAACATAGCATGCATTTCATTTTTATCATATTTTAGGCATCCAAGAATTTTCCTAAGAAAACCTCAGCAGGAATTCCCTAGCTTGAATAAATCTTGCATTCGATAAACCAACGCACCTGAATCGCAATCAGAGCTTCAGAACCAATCCACTACCGATGGCAATCGACGATCGGTTCAGTTGGGTTTGTCGACGAGCTCCGCTACCGATGGCAATCGACGAGGAGAAATTAGACCAGCGACTGCAAACCTCTCCCTTGATGGGTGAAGAATTCTACGCTGTAGCCTTGACGGGATGATGGTGGAGCCGACAACAAAGAGGATTGGGGTGCGCCGGAGAGGACACCTCGCGTCGACGGATTGAGAGCTCTCGAGCGGGATCTGCCGGTGGGGTTTGGTGCACGCTTGAGCGCGCAGGGACCCGGATACGCAGAGAGCCACTGCAGGATTTAGGCGATCGGCAGAGCATCCTCTGGCGTCACTCGAAGGATGGAAGTGGAGAAGGCTCGACGGGAGGCGGCGTCGGGCAAGATTTGGCTGCTGCGATGGTCAGCAGAATCATCCCTCCGCTGCTGTTGCTTCGCCGTAGAGCAAGGAAACAGAGAATGGAGGTGCGGCAAGCTCGAAATCATCGCTCTGATCACCACAGAGATGGACGAAGCAGTGGCCTGTGATGCGAGAGAGACGCAGCAAGCGCAATGTGATGAGGAGCGAAGATGGCGGGCGAGGTCAATCACGGTACTGCTGGGCTCTAGCGGCTTGTCCCTTCGCCACTTCGCCGTGCGAACGAGCGATGAGAGCTGCAGCCGCCGGTGGACCGAAGGAGGAACCGACAGCTCTTGAATCACCGAGGGTGGAGTCTGCGAGCTGCGGAGGAGCTCCAATCAATCGTCGAAGGGAAAGAAGGAGGTCGACGGTGGACTACATGTTGAGAAAAATTACGCACAATTTTTCTACAAGTCAGAACGAAAAGGAAATTAAATGGCAAAAAGGAACACAAGAGAATTTGATTACGGAGTTCGGCAAATTACCTATGTCTCCGGATCTGCTGCACAGATCGTTTTACTAGATGGAAGAAGGATTACAATTGTCAGACTCTCTTTTTTCTTCACACATACAAAAGAGAACAAAAGAGACTTATATAGGTTTCACGATAGCCTAAATTAGGCTTCTAAATTTGGAAACCCTATTTTTAGATAATGCTTATCAAAAAATAGACAAAGACTTAGCAATGCTTTGCCTAAGTCAAAATCCTATCTTTAGCCTCCTTTAATAATCTCCCACTTGAAGACTGATTTCAATCTGTCTTCACATCTGAATTTATGCAGCAGATCATTCTGGTCTGACTACTCTCGCAGACCAACAGAAGTTACGCACAACTTCAGTTTGTCAATAGTTACTGCCTTTGTCAACATATCTGCCGGATTCTTGCTTCCTTGAATTTTATTCAGCATTAAAATCTCATTTTCTAATAAAGATCTGATGAAGTGATATCGAAGTCCAATATGCTTCGTCCTCAAGTGAAATGCTGAATTCTTTGCCAAGTATATTGCACTCTGACTATCACTGTGCAGTACATTCTTCTCCTGTTTGAATCCTAGCTCAGTTAACAAGCCTTGAAGCCATATCATCTCTTTACTAGCTTCGGTCACTGCTACATACTCAGCCTCTGTAGTGGATAATGTGACAATTTTCTGCAACCGTGACATCCAACTAACAGCTGTATTTTCAACAATGAATATATATCCTGTAGTACTTTTTCGGTGATCAATTTCACCTCCAAAGTCTGCATCTACATAGCCTTGTACTTTTAGTTCACCTTTACTGAAGTACAAACACTTCTCTGTGGTACCTTGTAGATATCTCAAAATCCACTTTACTGCTTCCCAATGAGCTTTTCCTGAATTTGATATAAATCTGCTAACAACTCCCACTGCATGGCCAATGTCTGGTCTCGTATAAGTCATAGCATACATTAAACTCCCAATGGCTGAGGCATAAGGAACTTTAACCATAAAAGCTCTCTCTTCCTCTGTCTGAGGGGACTGATCCTTGGACAAACGAAAGTGATTGGCCAAGGGTGTGCTCACTGGCTTGGCTTCACTTATGTTAAATCTCTGCAAAACATGATTAATGTACTCTGACTGAGATAACTGCAAAATACCTTTATGCTTATCTCTTGTGATTTGCATTCCAAGAATCTTCTTTGCTGGACCCAAGTCCTTAATGTCAAACTCCTTTGACATTTGCTGCTTCAACCTTCTAATATCATCCATATCTAGACCTGCTACTAACATATCATCAACATAAAGTAGCAAAATGATATAGTTGGAGTTATACCTTTTAAAATAACAGCAGTGGTCAGCATTGCACTTCTGGAAATCTTCCTTGTGCATTAAACTGTCAAACTTCTTGTACCACTGTCTTGGGGTTTGTTTCAGACCATACAAACTCTTCTTAAGTCTACATACCATATTTTCTTTCCCACTTTCTGCGAAACCTTCTGGCTGATGCGTATATATTTCTTCATCCAAATCTCCATAAAGAAATGCAGTCTTCACATCTAACTGTTCAAGATAAAGATCTTCATTGGCAACAATACTCAGCACTGTTCTGATGGTATTGAGCTTCACAACAGGTGAAAAAATGTTAGTATAATCAACTCCTTCCTTTTGTTGAAATTCTTTGACAACTAATCGGGCTTTATATCTCTTAGAACCATCATGTTCATCTTTCACCCGGTACATCCATTTGTTATGAAGTGTCATCTTTCCCTTAGGTAACTCAGCTAGTTCCCATGTCTGGTTGAAGTTCAAAGACTTTATCTCATCTTTCATGGCAAGCTCCCACTTGCTAGCATCATTAGTCTGACAGGCTTCTTTATAGCATTCAGGCTCCCCTCCATCTGTCAACAATAGATAATTCATGTATTTTCTATTAGGTACAGGTATTCGAGAAGACCTTCTCAATGCAGGAACTAGAGGAGGCTGTGGTATGCTGGACTGTTGTGCACTGCTCTGACTAACAGATTCTTCTGATTGAGGACTTGCTACAGTCTGCTTTGTTATAAGACTGTCTGGGATATCATCTACCGCAAATACTGGCCCACTCTGCTCTGAGTCGCTGGCCCACTAAGCTCCAACCTTTCTTTCTTTGGGGTTCTGCCACTTATCTGAAAGCTGACCCTCTTCTGCTTTCCAAGTATGCAGTCTTCGCACATGTCTATCTCAACTGATTGTAGACTTGGAAGTTTCCCCTTTGAGTGCATAATCTTCATCCTTTTCTCACTCATGTGGCCAAGTCTCTGATGCCACATATTGGAATTTTCATTCTCTGCAGCAGCTGCAATTGAACAGTGTCCTTTTGCTGTCAAGTAGAGAGTACCGTTCTTCTTTCCATGAGCGACCACCATTGCACCTTTTGAAATCTTCCACCTGTCATCATAGAAGATAGTAGTGTAGCCTTCACTGGCCAATTGCCCTACTGAGATTAAATTCTTTCTCAGATCGGGAATGTGTCTGACATCCTTCAGCTCCCAAATAGATCCTTTCAAATTGATCTTCACAGCACCTTTGCCAACAATATCACAAGGTTGATCATCACCAAGAAATACTTTTCCAAGGTTTCCAGGAACATATCTCTCGAAGAATTCTTTCTTCGAAGTAGCGTGGAATGATGCTCCAGAGTCTAACACCCAAGACTCTTCCTTGCTCTCTAAAGAACATATTAATGCATCATCTCCTCCCGAGGCAAAAGTAGCATTTACCTCTGCATTCTGGTCTTGGTCCTTTGGTGCGCTCCTGCACTAATTTCTGTAGTGTCCAGTCCTCCCGCAGTTCCAGCACTCGATAGTCTTCGACCTCTGGAAATTGTTGGGATTTCTGGATTTGGACCTCCTGTCCTTTGATCGACCTCGATAATTTGATTTGCCACGTCCTTTGGTTGAATTTCTTCCTCTTGTCTCTGCATATAATACCGAGGTTGATGATTCACCCGACTCTTTCCGTCGAATTTCTTCACTGAGAACTAGATTACGGACATCATCAAATTTTAATTTGTTGCTTCCAGATGAACTACTCACGGCTGTGACTGTAGCATTCAAGCTTTCTGGCAGTGAAGATAGAAGTATCAACGCTCGTACTTCTTCATCAAATTCGATACCAACTGAACTCAATTGGAGTATGATTGTATTGAGTTCATTGATATGTTGGGGTGCAGATGCGCCTTCCGCCATTCGCAAGTTGAACAACCGCCTCATCAGATGGACTTTGTTAGCGGCTGATGGCTCCTCATACATGCTAGAGAGAACTGCCATAAGACCCGCCGCGGTCTTTTCCTTTGCGATGTTGAAGGCAACGTTGCGGGATAACATCAGTCGGATAACTCCAAGGGCATGTCTGTTAAGAAGAGCCCAATCTTCATCTCTCATGCCCTCTGGCTTCATTCCAGAAAGGGGTTGATAAAGATTCTTCTGGTACAGATAGTCTTCGATCTGCATCTTCCAGAATCCGAAATCCGCGCCATCGAATTTTTCAATTCTCACCATTCCTTCGTCTGCCGCTATCGCTCCCACTCGAACCTGACTTCGATCAGCCAACCTGGCTCTGATACCACTTGTTGAGAAAAATTACGCATAATTTTTCTACAAGTCAGAACGAGAAGAAAATTAAATAGCAAAAAGGAACACAAGAGAATTTGATTACGGAGTTTGGCAAATTGCCTACGTCTCCGGATCTGCTGCACAGATTGTTTTACTAGATGGAAGAAGGATTACAATTATCAGACTCTCTTTTTTCTTCACACATACAAAAGAGAACAAAAGAGACTTATATAGGTTTCACGATAGCCTAAATTAGGCTTCTAAATTTGGAAACCCTATTTTTAGATAATGCTTATCAAAAAATAGACAAAGACTTAGCAATGCTTTGCCGAAGTCAAAATCCTATCTTTAGCCTCCTTTAACACTGCAGAGGAAGGAGGAGTGGTCTCGCGGCGAGGGATCCGGAGCAGCGGCGGTGCGGCCGCGTGCGAAGAGGCCAAAGGAGAAAGGACTCGCAGCTGAGCTCGCGATGAGAAGGGGAGAGCTTCACCGTCGAGCTTACGGTGGATGGTGAAGAGAACGCGGGCGGAGAAGAGCAGCGACGGAGACGAAGTGGAATTGGGGAAAAATATTAGGGATTGGAGGGTTTAGTCGCGGGTGGTGGTTCGGAGGGGCCGGCTCAATTAGGCCGGTCCGGTTGGGCACTAACCGGCGGCTTAGTTGGGCCGGTCATGTGAGGAACATGTGACTAGTAACCTTATGCATTTAGCCCCCTCGACTCTATTAAATCTTAACTACGTCCCTCCATTTTTTAAAATAAAATTCTAACTAGGTACCTTCAAACTTTAATAAATTACAACTACATCCTTTTTAATCCAAAAAGTTCATTAACCCATTTTTCTACACAAATCTAAACTTAAATAAAAATTTAAAGTATTTATTATTATTATTATTATTATTATATTTTTTTAATTTTTTAATTATTTTTTTTTTACTATACAGAAGTAGGGGTTTAAATGTGGTCTTTAGTATGTAAAAATTGAAGAAAAACACTACTTTCAACTTATTCGGAAAAGAATTAAGTGCTTGTAAGTATATATTTAATATTTTTAACATAATTAATATACTTTGCTTAATTAGCTATAATTATTAGATTTTCTAATAAATCATGTGAGTCAAAGATTCGAATAATGTTAAGAAAATATTTGAAAAGTTAAAAAAGTTCTGATTTTCTATCTAAAAACACTTACCGTTGTTTGTTCCATCCCAATAAATAGTTTAATTCTATATCTCTATCTTACCGAATTGAGTTTATACTGATATTTCTCACTTTGCTAGGTGGACAGTTGTCGTGGCTATAGTATTTGATGCTCAAGTGAAGTCATTAAGTGTTCGACACATATTAACATTTGATACTGATTTTTGAGTGTCTTATTGTTATAGATTTGTCAAGACATACAAGTATCCATATCTTTTTACCACGATGCACATATCCAGTTATTGCTCTTCACGAGTTTCTATTTGTCTTGTTAATATTGGAGTACGTTTGGGAGATTGACAAGAATATATATCAAAATAAATAGGATGACGTTAGATATCTAATGTTATATTAACATACAATTATTAGAATTATTTATTAACTTATGTTTTTTAGATATTTATTATTGTTGATTAAGTAAAGTGTTTTTTGTATAAATAATTAGAATTAATAATTGAATATTAAGATATTCTAAAATCTTTTACTTCCAACATGAATGAAGTTCATTGTATTTTCTATATATTATTTTTGAATATTTTACACCTCATTATCAATTGCCTTTAGTAGAAATTATTTTTTTAATATTAAATATATTTTAAAAATACTATAATATGATTAATAATTCCCACAAAAACTTATCGTACTAGTTTTTCGAAGCTAATAAGTATACTAAAAGTGGAATATATAATCTATAACCATCCACGATGTTAGATTTCTACATAAAGGTATGTATGACATTTTTTTTTTTTTTTCTCACTCTCTCCTCTTTCTAAAAATAAATAAATAAAATCAATAGCCACTAATAGAATTTAAAATATAACAACAAACCTAACTTGTTGCTATAGAAAGTACTCAAGCCTAATTGTCCATATCCTTCATTAATTTTTATTTTTTAAAATCTTCTACCCAAAAAAAGGAACCTTGCTTAAATAAGGGTGTTGAGTTCCTAGTGTTACTTGATCTTCAGTAACTTCTTTGTTAATTAGCCACTTTCTAATAATTTACTCTTACTATTTAATCCTATAGTTCGAACGCTAATGCATTGTCGTCGATTACTCAAATAGTCTTGGATTCTATTGCCTGCAACAACGCTGAGTGAGATGAGCAATAACGAAAATGAGATCTCCCTTTCGTCGTCAGATCTTCGTCGTTTCACCGAGAACGACACGTTGACGGAGATTTTAGGATCGGAGAATGGGGTCTTCAATATCACCACGGACGACGACCCTCAGTCCGAGGAGGCTAGAGAAGCGCAAAATTATCGAGAGACGAATACGACGGTGGAGCAGAAAAGGGACAATAGGACACAAAAAAATAATGATCGTCGTCATCACAAGAGCACTGGAGCATTGCCTCACTACCCTCCACGGCTTAGTATTCTCTCTGGTGAATCCAGGCTTCAGCTTGCAAGCCATAGGGAGGACGGGCGGCTTCTGGTATATCCTGTTAAGGCACCGGTAACCGTTGAGGCCCATAAGCAAAGAAAAGATGGCACACTCAAACTTCGTCTCGTCAACGACGAGTGCTCGTCACGCAATCCCGACTGCATGAGAAAATAATATTAATAAGTAGAAGCAGCTTCTTCTCTGTGAAACTTAATTAACTCATAGCTATTAATTCATTAAGTTTCAATATTTCGATAACCATTCCATGGTGACAAATGTAACCAGTATTAGACAACGCAATATGTGGTCTTTAGTATGTAAAAATTGAAGAAAAACACTACTTTCAACTTATTCTGAAAAGAATTAAGTGCTTGTAAGCATATATTTAATATTTTTAACATAATTAATATAGTTTGCTTAATTAGCTATAATTATTAGATTTTCTAATAAATCATGTGAGTCAAAGATTCGAATAATGTTAAGAAAATATTTGAAAAGTTAAAAAAGTTCTAATTTTCTATCTAAAAACACTTACCGTTATGTGTTTCATCCAAATAAATCGTTTAATTCTACATCTTCATCTTATCGAATTGAGTTTATATTGATATTTCTCACTTTGCTAGGTGGACAGTCGTCGTGGCTATAGTATTTGATGCTCAAGTAATGTTATTAAGTGTTCGACACATATTAACATTGGATACCGATTTCTGAATGTCTCATTGTTATAGATTTGTCAAGACATACACGTATCTATATCTTTTTACCACGATGCACATATCGAGTTATTGCTCTTCACGAGTTTCTATTTGTCTTGTTAATATTGGTGTACGTTAGGGAGATTGACAATAATATATATCAAAATAAATAGGATTGGTGTACTAATTTTTCGAAGCTAATGAGTATACTAAAAGTGGTATATATAATCTATAACCATCCACGACGTTAGATTTCTACATAAAGGTATGGATGACATTTCTTTTTTTTTCTCACTCTCTCCTCTTTCTAAAAATAAATAAATAAAATCAAGAGCCACTAATAGAATTTAAAATCTAAGAACAAACCTAACTTATTGCTATAGAAAGTACTCAAGCCTAAATGTCCATATCTTCTGCCCCAAAAAAGGAACCTTCCTCAAATAAGGGTGTTCAGTTCCTAGTGTTACTTGATCTTCAGTAACTACTCGGTTAATTAACCACTTTCTAATAATTTACTCTTACTATTTAATCCTCTAACTCGAACGCTAATGCATTGTCGTCGATTACTCACATAGTCTTGGATACTATTGCCTGCAACAACGCTAAGTGAGATGAGCAATAATGAAAATGAGATCACCCTTTCGTCGTCAGCTCTTCGTCGTTTTACCGAGAACGACACGCTGACGGAGATTTTAGGATCGGAGAATGGGGTCTTCAATAGCACCACGGACGACGACCCTCAGTCCGAGGAGACTGGAGAAGCACAAAATTATCGGGAGACGAATACGACGGTGGAGCAGAACAGGGACAATAGGACAAAAAAAAAAAGGATCGTCATCATCACAAGAGCACCGGAGCATTGCCTCATTACCCTCCACGGCTTACTATTCTCTCTGGTGAATCCAGGCTTCAGCTTGCAAACCATAGGGAGGACGGGCGGCTTCTGGAATATCCTGTTAAGGCACGGGTAACCGTTGAGGCCCATAAGCAAAGAAAAGATGGCACACTCAAACTTCGTCTCGTCAACGGCGAGTGCTCGTCACGCAATCCCGACTGCATGAAAAAATAATATTAATAAGTAGAAGCAGCTTTTCTCTGTGAAAATTAATTAACTCATAGCTATTAATTCATTAAGTTTCAATATTTCAATAACCATTCCATGGTTACAAATGTAATCAGTATCAGACAATGCAATATGTGGTCTTTAGTATGTAAAAATTGAAGAAAAACACTACTTTCAACTTATTCGGGAAAAGAATTAAGTGCTTGTAAGCATATATTTAATATTTTTCACATAATTAATATACTTTGCTTAATTAGCTATAATTATTAGATTTTCTAATAAATCATGTGAGTCAAAGATTCGAATATTGTTAAGAAAATATTTGAAAAGTTAAAAAAGTTCTGATTTTCTATCTAAAAACACTTACCGTTGTGTGTTCCATACCAATAAATCGTTTAATTCTACATCTCTATCTGACCGAATTGAGTTTATATTGGTATTTCTCACGTTGCTAGGTGGACAGTCGTCGTGGCTATAGTATTTGATGCTCAAGTGAAGTCATTAAGTGTTCGACACATATTAACATTGGATACTGATTTTTGAGTGTCTTATTGTCATATATTTGTCAAGATATAAACGTGTCCATATCTTTTTACCACGATGCACATATCGGGTTATTTCTCTTCACTGATTTCTATTTGTCTTGTTAATATTGGAGTACGTTAGGGAGATTGACAAGAATATATATCGAAATAAATAGGATGACGAAAGAAATTTATGTTATATTAACGTATAAATTATTAGAATTATTTATTAACTTATGTTTTTTAAGTCTTTATTATTGTTGATTAAGTAAAGTATTTTTTGTATAAATAAGAAGAATTATTTATTGAATGTTAACATATTCTAAAATATTTTATTTCCAACATGAATGAAGTTCATTGTATTTTCTATATATTATTTTTGAATATTTTACACCTCATTATCAATTGCCTTGAGTAGAAATTTTTTTTTAATATTAAATATATTTTAAAAATACTATAATATGATTAATAATTCACACAAAAACTTATCGTACTAGTTTTACGAATCTCATGAGTATACTAAAAGTGGAATATATAATCTATAACCATCCATGACGTTAGATTTCTACATAAAGGTATGGATGACATTTCTTTTTTTTTTTCTCACTCTCTCCTCTTTCTAATAATAAATAAATAAAATTAAAAGTCACTAATATAATTTAAAATCTAACAACAAACCTAACTTATTGCTATAGAAAGTACTCAAGCCTAAATGTCCATATCCTTCATTTATTTTTATTTTTGAAAATCTTCTATCCTAAAAAAGGATCCTTGCTCAAATAAGGGTGTTCAGTTCCTAGTGTTACTTGATCTTCAGTAACTACTCTGTTAATTAGCCACTTTCTAATAATTTACTCTTACTGTTTAATCCTCTAGCTCGAACGCTAATGCATTGTCGTCGATTACTCACATAGTCTTGGATACTATTACCTGCAACTACACTAAGTGAGATGAGCAATAACGAAAATGAGATCACCCTTTCGTCATAAGCTCTTCGTCGTTTCACCGAGAACGATACGCTGACTGAGATTTTAGGATCAGAGAATGGGGTCTTCAATAGCACCACGGACGACTACCCTCAGTCCGAGGAGGCTGGAGAAGCGCAAAATTATCGGGAGACGAATACAACGGTGGAGCAGAACAGGGACAATAGGACACAAAAAAATAAGGATCGTCATCTGTCATGCCCCGACCCTCCTGTCGGCCACGTGGCAACCACCGTATGAACCCTGAGATCCATACAAGGCATAAAGAGTACAGATCAATCTAAAATCAATAAAACACTAATATAATCCATTTAGTATAGTCCCGATATATTCCTACTACAACTCTAAATGCGGAAACGACAACATCGAAATAAATACGAAAGTATACGTCCTATAGCGTAGTCCTCGTCAACAACTACTACTACCGCACGTAAAACCTGCACACACGGAAAAGTGGTGTGCTCAGCCTTGCGGCCTAGTGCGAAATTACGGCTTGAAACCGAATAAGGAATTCAAAGGCTAGCAGGATTAATCTAGGATGCCTTGGGTTTATTAACAGTCATTTTCATATAATACAAGTGAAACATATCATAGATGCAAAATAACTGTATAAGCAAGTACAACAAGGATAACACTAGATGTCCCCTAAGATGTATCTGGTAACTACGTCATCAGTGTAATCGTATGTCATCTATAATGAAAAGTGACTATAATATCAAGACTCGGGCTGCCGGCCTATACTTTGTGAATGCCCCGGCCAAAGAGCATCACCAAGCCCATCAGTGCCTTTTGTCTCTGTCTCTTCCTATGCCCGCTGCACTGATGTTGGCGGAGAGGACGGGTGACCCTTGATCGCTCTCCTCTGTCTCGCTAGTCGCCTACGATGCCTCCCCTAGCGAAACTGACGTGCCCTTACATACTCCCCGGACTCCGTAAGGGCAACAGCGACTCGTGTAGTACTGCAACACTGTCCGAAGATAGGGTCACAATCAATAATAATCTATCGACCACGGCTAGTCGATATAATACAACCCTAGGATCCGGACTACTCATCCGACCGTCCATAGAACGTCAGGGATGATAGCCGTGTGGTCTACGGATCCACTGTCCAAGACTATGTGGGGGGAGTCACCGTCCCAGTCCCCAAGCAGCGGTGCCTGCCAGGAGGTGTGCATACCAGTGGCCGCCGAAATGCTACAACCTCGGCAACACGTTTGCTAGGTTCGTGTTTTGGTTCGTCCCGGCTAGTCATTTTCGAACTATCACGGTGTCGCCTAAACGGCACACGTGCGGGTATAAGTTTCCTGGGTAGGGACTTACTCCGTATTTCCAGTCTAATATGACTTCGGAGGTTGTACAGTCCCTTTCCCGACCAGTCTCCCAATAACTAAGCTAAGTATAGCCTAGGGAGTGGTATGTGGTGGAGCATCACCATTCTGACCATCGGCGGTACGCGATGGTCAAACGGGGTATATAACGAATACCCCTTTTTGTATGGTTTCTAGTGATGTCTCCTAAGGATGGTCGCGCTATCATAGCATAAATAAATAACACAGCATGCAGAACAAGATTCATGGACATGTTAAATATATATCATGGTAAACATGGCGTATCATGCATGTAGATCAAGTAAATCACACTATCATACATTTACATATAAACATAGCATACATTTCATTTTTATCATATTTTAGGCATCCAAGAATTTTCCTAAGAAAACCTCGGCAGGAATTCCCTAGCTTGAATAAATCCTGCATTCGATAAACCAATGCACCTGAATCGCGATCAGAGCTTCAGAACCAATCCACTTGAAGCTCGAACGTATCAATCGTAATGTAATTCGCGATCCAAAATAATATTCCTAAATAGTAAAGTTTATTTAGAACAAATCTAACCATTCCTAAGAATTATCCGGATAGAAATCTAATTAATTAAAATTTTAAATTACCTAATTAATTTAATTTAATCTCCTCTAAGTTATTTATCTAATCCATTTAATGCACTAACTCTAGCCCAATCCAATTAATCAAATTTAGCTAAGGTCCAATCCACAATTCCTAGAGCCCAAGTAGAAAGCCCATAGCAAGTTTTAATAAAATAGCTCAACACTAGTAAGAAATAAATTTTCTCCCCTATATCATCATAAATTCATTATCTTAATCCAAATAATCAAATACCAACTAATCCACTCATAAGTAATAAAATAATATTATTTAATTAACCTCCTTCAGTTAATTAGGCTTAGATGGATGTATTAAATCCATTCCCTCTATCAAAGTCTTTTTTCCTCTTTAGACCCAATTCATCCAAAGCCCATCTGATGAAGGCCCAATTTCACCTTAATAGGTCCAGGTCAAAATTCGATCAACCTTGACCTAGTCAACTGAATTTGGCTATGTGAACCAATTGGATAATTTAGATTTATCAAGCTTCAATCCAAATTGTCCCCTATCCCAATCTGATCGGCCCAATTTGGGCTCATGAAGGCCAAATAAATTTCTGGGTTAACATTTGACCTGGTCAACGCTGATCGGTCAACATTGACCCGGGTTGACCTCAATTTAAGTTGCACCTTAATTAGGACCCAAATTATTTAGCCCATATTGTTCGGCCCAAATTGAACCCATGGGTCCAAATTGATCAACATTGACCATGGACCACTTATGTTGACTAGTTTGACCATGTTGACTCCTTATTTGATTAAATGGGTCCAATCCTAACCCAACCTAAATCAATTCGTCTTGGGTCCAACCCGTCACTAACTAACATGCATCTTAATTAATAATTAAATATCCACTAAACTTCGTTTAATCAACACTAACCAAGTTTTAATTAAACTACGCATGCAATAAAATAAACCTACAATAATCATTCTTAACTACATCTAAGCATGCTTATTTTATCTACTAATCGCGATTAAGGAGAAAGGGCAAATCCCTTACCTCTCCTTCGGCCGAAGCCTTCGCCGATCCCTTCGCCGTCTCCTCGCCGCAGCTTCCCTCGTCTATGCCCGACCGAACCTGATGGCCGGAGAGGATCCCGGTGCTTTAGCCGGCGAGACCACCCGCTCCTTGCTCGAAGGAGGGAAAATAGGGGATCCTACACCCACAAGCGTGAGTAAAGAGGAGAACGAAAGGATGATTGCCGAACACCCCCAATACGCATCACCGGCAATGGGGGTGGGAAAACGAACGACGAGAAGCAACGGCGTCGTAAACACACCTATCGAACTTGCGAACAGGTAGTGAAATCGAATCGTGCAGCAATGAGGGCAGATTGATAGGTTCGCTCGCCGCCGTCTCCTTCGTACTCCGCCCCCCAAGCGTTTTGCCAAGCACTGGCTTCGCAGCTGTTTCGGAGTGGAATGCCGACTGCCACACCCCTCATCGAGATGGAGCGAGGCGGTATGGATGAGCTGCAGCAGTGGATCGGGACCGAGAAGGGGGCGGCGACTCCACTGTTCGTCGCGACGGAGGAGTTGCAGGTGGGAGTCCCTCCGATTGAAGCTGCAGCCAAGTCCCCCCTCCCCCCCCCCCCCCCCGAATCGATGAATGGAGGTGACGATGAGGACGAAGCCGACGGAGGGCGCGCCGGCGAGCGCGTCGTCGTCGCTCGTCCGCTCGGCGTGCAGAGGAGCAGGAGCAGGGGAAAAGGGCGAAGAAAGGAGGCGCTCGAAGAAGAATGGGGCACTCGAGCGAGATAGGGCTCCGCTCTTCTTGCTCGTGGTCGAGTCCCAATTTAGGGCCGGCCGGTTCACCCGGACCGGTTGATCGGCCGGTTCGGTTGGACCGGTCCGGACCGGAACGAGAATTTTTTTTTTTTAATATAAAATTTTTTTTTTATAGGTGGGGGTTTACAAGTACTCCCCCCCTTAAAAATTTTTGGTCCTCCAAAAATATCCTTTCAATACCAAAAAGATGTTTAACTACGATATAACAAATTCCAAAATTCCTTTACATCACGCTCAAACACTCTCTCCCTCAAACAAATGAGAATGTTGGGCCCGCATGTGGGTCTCAGTCTCCCACGTAACCTCCTCTACATGCGCATTCCTCCAAAGGACTTTAACTAAAGGAATAGATTTTCCTCGAAGTACCTTCAAACGACGATCGATAATCTCCACAGCCTGCACTCCATAACTCAAGTCCTCTCTCAGCTGAACTGGTGGCGCCGTGAGGATATGGGAAGGATCCGATATGTACTTCCTTAGCATGGATACATGGAATACATCATGGATTTGCTCTAAGTCAGCAGGTAGCTCTAGTCGATATGCCACGGGTCCAACTCTCTCAAGCACCCGGAAGGGTCCGATGTATCTAGGATGTAACTTCCCTTTCTTTTGGAATCAGAGAATGCCCTTCCACGGGGAAACTTTTAAAAAGACCATATCCCCAACTGCAAACTCGAGAGGCCGGCGACGATGATCCGCATAACTCTTCTGCCGGTCCTAAGCTGTCTTCAGTCTATCTCGGATGACACTGACCTTGGCTACGGTTTCATGAATCAACTTTGTACCCATCAGTCGTCTCTCACCCACCTCACTCCAACAAAGTGGAGTCCGACACTGCCTGCCATAAAGAGCCTCATAAAAAGCCATACCAATACTGGCCTGATAGCTGTTATTATAGGCAAATTCCACTAAAGGAAGGTGTGTGTCCTAGCTACCAGTAAACTCAAGCACGCAGGCTCTCAGCATATCCTCTAGTGTCTGAATGGTATGCTCAGACAGTCCATCGGTCTGCGGATGAAATGCAGTGCTGAACTTCAAAGATGTACCCAGCTCTCCCTGAAACTTCGGCCAGAATCTAGAAGTGAATCTGGGATCTCGGTCCGAAACAATAGATATTGGCACTCCATGAAGGCAGACAATCTCACCGATATGCAGCCTGACTAACCTCTCCAAGGAATAGGTGATATCAATCAGTAAGAAGTGGGCGTACTTCGTAAGTCGATCGATGATCACCAGATAGCATCATGATGTCGCTGGGTGCACGGTAACCCGACCACGAAATCCATAGTGATGTGCTCCCACTTCCACTCAGGTATCGGAAGAGGCTGCAATGTACCTGCCGATTTCTGATGTTCTGCCTTAACCTGCTGACACACCAGACACCGAGCCACAAACTCCGCTATGTCCCGCTTCATGCCCGACCACTAATACGTCTGTCGAATAGTACGATACATCTTCGTACTACCGGGATGCATGGCATAAGCAGAACTGTGTGCCTCCTCCAGAATCTACCGTCGTAAATCCTCATCGTGGGGTACGCAGATCCTGTCGTTCAGTACCAGCATGCCGTCCTCTCTGAGTCTAAAATCCTGACCCTGACTATTCTGTACCCTCTGGATCACCTGGCTCAACTCAGAATCTGTCCTCTGCAACTCTGCCAACCGATCTGCTAGAGTGGGTCGCACAGCAAACTATGCCAGTAATCCACCCTGCGAGTCACACTGTAACTCTGCCCCTAATATCCTCAAGTCACGCAGCATGGGTAAGTAGGCAGTATGAATATATGCCAACGTGGTGGATGACTTCCTTCTCAGAGCATCTGCCACAACATTTGCCTTCCCTGGGTGGTAGTCAATGATCAAGTCATAATCCTTAATTAACTCCAACCAGCGGCGCTGCCTAAGATTCAACTCTCGCTGCGTCAACAAATACTGTAGGCTCTTATGGTCTGTAAAAATGTGATACTTTTCCCCGTATAGATAGTGTCGCCAAATCTTAAGAGCCAATACAATAGCTGCTAGTTCCAAATCATGAGTCGGGTAATTTACCTCGTGCTTCTTCAACTGACGAGAAGCATAGGCAATTACCCGCCCACTCTGCATCAAAACACCGCCCAGTCCCTGCTTGGATGCATCACTGAATACCACGTACTCGGTACCACTAACTGGGAGTGTGAGTATCGGAGCAGTGGTTAAATGAGTCTTAAGTTCCTGAAAACTTTGCTCACACTCCGGGGTCCACTGAAACTTGACATTCTTACGGGTCAACTTGGTCATCGGCGCTGCTATCCGGGAGAAATTCTGCACAAATCGCCGATAGTACCGAGCTAGCCCAAGGAAACTGCAAACGTTCGTGGGACTTTTGGGCTACTCCCACTTAGTCACTGCCTCAATCTTTGCTGGATCAATTTCAATGCCCTCACTGGTAACAATATATCCCAGAAATCCACCTGAGTCAGCCAGAACTCACATTTAGGGAATTTAACATACAACTGATTGTCTCTTAATACCTGTAAGACAAGTCGGAGATGCCGTGTATGCTCCTCCGGGCTCTTCGAATAGACAAGTATGTCATCTATGAATACTATGACACACTTATCTAAATACTCATGAAAAACCCGGTTCATCAAATCCATAAAAGCGGCGGGAGCATTAGTTAGTCCAAATGACATGACCAAGAACTCATAATGCCCATACCGCGTCCGAAAGGCTGTCTTCGGAACATCCGAGTCCCTAATCCTCAGCTGATGATACCCCGATCTGAGATCAATCATTGAGAAGACCCGAGCACCCTGCAACTGATCAAACAGATCATCAACACGAGGCAGTGGATACTTGTTCTTGATAGTGACTCTTTTCAGCTGTCTATAATCAATACACATCCGCATAGTTCCATCTTTCTTCTTCACGAATAGGACCGGTGCGCCCCAAGGGGAGACACTAGGTCTTATGAACCCCTTATCCACCAAGTCTTGCAACTGAAGCTTAAGTTCATTTAGCTCTGCCGGTGCCATGTGATATGGGGGTCTAGAGATAGGCATCGTCCTAGGAGCAAGATCGATGCAAAACTCTAACACCCGATCCGGTGGTAGGCTGGGCAGATCCTGAGGGAACACATATGAAAACTCACGAACCACAGGAATATCCGTCATCCGTTCATCCGACTTACTGTTATCCACAACGTATTCCAGGAAACACTGATATCCTTTCTTCACATATCTCTGCGCCGTGAGAGCAGAAATAATGGCGGTCGACAGGACCCGACGATCTCCCTCAAATATGAGCTCTGGTGGTCCCGATCCAACAAAAGATACTGACTTTGTGAAGCAATTCACTAGAGCTCTATGTGGAGTCAACCAATCCATACCCAGGATCACATCGAAATCTGTCATCTCTAGTGGGATCAGATCCGCTACCAGAGTGACGTCCTGTATCATAATAGGACAAGGCAGATATATCTGATCTCGTAGAATCTTTTCGCCCAAAGGAGTGTAGATAATAAGCTCTGTCTTTAATAGGACTAAAGGTATATCTGCTCGTCTAGCATACTCCGAGCTGATAAACGACCGATATGACCCGATATCAATGAGGACTCGAGCCCATTCATCAAATAACCGCATATTTCCTATTTCACAATCACACAAGTAAACACATTTTGCAAATTAAAAATAGTTCAACTACGCAAAAGTTTGTTCAAGTCTATCGCAACACATGTTTCCGCACATCAAGTTCAAATTAGCAAATCCAAAATAAGATACTCAAGGGGCATCAGCAGGAGAGACATTACCGGTGACCACGTCCGGGTTGGCTTGAGCATCGACGCTATCCAGCGCAAAGATACGAGTCTGGGTGCGCTGAGGCGGCCTCTGGGAGTGCTGGCCAGATCTGGTGGCAGGTCCTCGAGCAGATGCTGAAGCAGGTGCAGCCGGTGAGACTAGTGCTGGTGGACGACCACGATCCGTCGAGGCAGGATGGATGGCTGACTGCTGAGATCCTCCAATCTGAGGCCGCTGTGGGCAGTGGGGCCGGATGTGGCCCTTCTGCCCACACTGATAGCAGGAGACCACTCGGCACGACCCGGTGTGGGTCCGGTGGCAGAATCTACAGGGGGGGACAAGTGGGGTACGCTGTATTTGAGGTGTCCGATGGGGTGGCGGGGGACGCGCCTGACTCTGCTGTCCCGGCTGCTCAATCCTCTGTATAACTCGGCCCCCAGATGGAGCCCCTCCGGCAGCTGAGGCAACTGATGGTGTCATGCTAGCCTGTCTGTCCCTCAAGTCATTTCGACCCCTCTGTGATGTCGACCTCTTTCTCTTTCGCCCCTCCCTGTGTGCACGAGTAGTCTGTACCATCCTCTCAGCCAATAGAGCTTTATCCACTACCTACTGAAAAGCCGTGTACTTAAATAGCCCTACCTTGTTCAGAATGTGATCATCCAACTCCTGCATGAACCGCAGACGACGATATCTATCTGAGGGGATCACGTCTGGTACTAGGGAGGCTAACCGGTTGAATTCCGCCACATACTCGGGTACAGATCTGCCCCCCTGCGTGCACTGCCAGAACTCCTGTATCTTCAGGTCATGCTGCAGCTCTGTGTAGTAGTGCTCGTGAAACTCATCCTGGAATATCTCCCAGGTCAGCCCAGTGGTGTAACGGGTCTCCAGCTCCTCACGTCAAGTTTTGGCATCCCCGTCCATCAGATAAAGGGCCATTCCCAATCTGTCTCTATCAGATAGCTCCAAGTCCGCAGTGATACGACGGACATTGTTGATCCACGATCGGGCTACCTGGGGATCTGATGATCCCGAAAAGGTGACACAGCCCAGATGCCTAGCATCTCTCACCCAGACAGCTAATGGCCTACTAGTACGGCCACTGAGCGCCGGGGTAGCTATCTCCCCTAACGGGGTCTAATACTCAGTCCTCTGTCTCGATATCCGACGAAAACTCGAGCTCCGTAGTGTCCCTGAAGATGCATGCTCGGGGACCAACGACAACGGTGCTCCCGGGGGACCCCCGTCCGTACAAACTACTGGCGCCGGTGCAGGTGGCGCTAGCGCGGGTGACTCTGCCAGCGGACGGGATGTAGCAGTCATCTGGTCCGGAGGCTCTACAACCTTCCGGGACCTCCCCGGTTTCCTCTTTGGCGGTGCGTTAGACATCTGTACGAAATAGAATTTTAATCAGTGCACCTCGTATGAATTTCGATCTCACACTCAATCCCCTTACGCGTAGTCTTCCTATGGTTAATCGACCGAACCACTAACGATCCTAATTATATCGGGACTGACTTCCTTAACTCTTACGATCCTGAGTGAGACTCTAAAATAACTTAGGTCGTAAAAATGTTTATAACCTAGGCTCTGATACCACTTTAATTGTCACGCCCCGACCCTCCTGTCGGCCACGTGGCAACCGCCGTATGAACCCTGAGATCCATACAAGGCATAAAGAGTACAGATCAATCTAAAATCAATAAAACACTAATATAATCCATTTAGTACAGTCGCGATATATTCCTACTACAACTCTAAATGCGGAAACGACAACATCGAAATAAATATGGAAGTATACCTCCGATAGCGTAGTCCTCGTCAACAACTACTACTACCACACGTAAAACCTGCACACATGGAAAAGTGGGGTGCTCAGCCTTGCGGCCTAGTGCGAAATTACGGCTTGAAACCAAATAAGGAATTCAAAGGCTAGGAGGATTAATCTAGGATGCCTTGGGTTTATTAACAGTCATTTTCATATAATACAAGTGAAACATATCATAGATGCAAAATAACTGTATAAGCAAGTACAACAAGGATAACACTAGATGTCGCCTAAGATGTATCTAGTAACTACGTTATCAATGTAATCGTATGTCATCTATAGTGAAAAGTGACTATAATATCAAGACTCGGGCTGCCGGCCTATACTTAGTGAATGCCCCGGCCAAAGAGCATCACCAAGCCCATCAGTGCCTTTTGTCTCTGTCTCTTCCTATGCCCGCTGCATTGATGTTGGCGGAGAGGACGGGTGACCCTTGATCGCTCTCCTCTGTCTCGCTAGTCGCCTACGATGCCTCCCCTAACGAAACTGTCGTGCCCTTACATCCTCCCCGGACTCCGTAAGGGCAACGGCGACTCGTGTAGTACTACAACACTGTCCGAAGACAGGGTCACCATCAATAATAATCCATCGCCCACGGCTAATCGATATAATACAATCATAGGATCCGGACTACTAATCCGACCGTCTGCAGAACGTCAAGGATGATTACCGTGTGGTCTACGGATCCACTATCTAAGACTATGCGGGGGGAGTCACCGTCCCAGTCCCCAAGCAGCGGTGCCTGCCAGGAGGTGTGCATACTAGCGACCGTCGGAATGCTACAACCTCGGCAACACGTTTGCTAGGTTCGTATTTTGGTTCGTCCCGGCTAGTCATTTTCGGACTATCACGGTGTCGCCTAGACGGCACACGTGCGGGTATAAGTTTCCTAGGTAGGGACTTACTCCGTATTTTTGGTCTAATATGACTTCGGAGGTTGTACAGTCCCTTTCCCGACCAGTCTCCCAGTAACTAAGCTAAGTATAGCCTAGGGACTGGTATGTGGCAGAGCATCACCATTCTGACCATCGGCGGTACGCGGTGGTCAAACGGGGTATATAAGGAATACTTATTTTTGTCTGGTTTCTAGTGATGTCTGTTAAGGAGTTCTAACATGTCATCATTCTTAACTATATCTGCATGGTGGTCGCGCTATCGTAGCATAAATAAATAACATAGCATGCAGAACAAGATTCATGGACATGTTAAATATATATCATGATAAACACGGTGTATCATGCATGTAGATCAAGTAAATCACACTATCATACATTTACATATAAACATAGCATGCATTTCATTTTTATCATATTTTAGGCATCCAAGAATTTTCCTAAGAAAACCTTGGCAGGAATTCCCTAGCTTGAATAAATCCTACATTCGATAAACCAACGCACCTGAATCGCGATCGGAGCTTCAGAACCAATCCACTTGAAGCTCGAACGTATCAATCGTAATGTAACTCGCAATCCAAAATAATATTCCTAAATAGTAAAGTTTATTTAGAACAAATCTAACCATTCCTAAGAATTATCCGGATAGAAATCTAATTAATTAAAATTTTAAATTACCTAATTAATTTAATTTAATCTCCTCTAAGTTATTTATCTAATCCAATTAATGCACTAACACTAGCCCAATCCAATTAATCAAATTTAGCTAAGGTCCAATCCACAATTCCTAGAGCCCAAGTAGAAAGCCAATAGCAAGTTTTAATAAAATAGCTCAACACTAGTAAGAAATAAATTTTCTCCCCTATATCATCATCAATTCATTATCTTAATCCAAATAATCAAATACCAACTAATCCACTCATAAGTAATAAAATAATATTATTTAATTAACCTCCTTCAGTTAATTAGGCTTAGATGGATTTATTAAATCCTTTCCCTCTATCAAAGCCTATTTTCCTCTTTAGACCCAATTCATCCAAAGCCCATCTGATGAAGGCACAATTTCACCTTAATAGGTCCAGGTCAAAATTCGGTCAACCTTGACCTAGTCAACTGAATTTGGCTATGTGGACCAATTGGATAATTTAGATTTATCATGCTTCAATCCAAATTGTCCCCTAGCCCAATCTGATCGGCCCAATTTTGGCTCATGAAGGCTAAATAAATTTTTGGGTTAACATTTGACCTGGTCAACGCTGACCGGTCAACATTGACCAGGGTTGACCACAATTTAAGTTGCACCTTAATTAGGACCCAAATTATTTAGCCCATATGGTTCGGCCCAAATTGAACCTATGGGTCCAAATTGATCAACATTGACCATGGACCACTTATGTTGACCAGTTTGACCATGTTGACTCCTTATTTGGTTAAATGGGTCCAATCCTAACCCAACCTAAATCAATTCGTCTTGGGTCCAACCCGTCACTAACTAACATGCATCTTAATTAATAATTAAATATCCACTAAACTTAGTTTAATCAACACTAACCAGGTTTTAATTAAACTAAGCATGTAATAAAATAAACCTACACTAATCATTCTTAACTACATCTAAGCATGCTTATTTTATCTACTAATCGCGATTAAGGAGAAAGGGCAAATCCCTTACCTCTCCTTCGGCCGAAGCCTTCGCCGATCCCTTCGCCGTCTCCTCGCCGTAGCTTCCCTCGTCTACGCCCGACCGAACCTGATGGCCGGAGAGGATCCCGGTGCTTTAGCCGGCGAGACCACCCGCTCCTTGCTCGAAGGAGGGAAAATAGGGGATCCTACACCCACAAGTGTGAGTAAAGAGGAGAACAAAAGGATGATCGCCGAACACCCCCAATATGCATCACCGACAATGGGGGTGGGAAAACGAACGACGAGAAGCAACGACGTCGTAAACTCACCTATCGAACTTGCGAACAGGTAGAGAAATCGAATCGTGCAGCAATGAGGGTGGATTGAAAGGTTCGCTCGCCGCCGTCTCCTTCGTACTCCGCCCCCCAAGTGTTTTGCTAGGCGCCGGCTTCGCAGCTGTTCCGGAGTGGAATGCCGACTGCCACGCCCTCGTGGAGATGGAGCGAGGCGGCGTGGATGAGCTGCAGCAGTGGATCGGAACCGAGAAGGGGGCGGCGACTCCACCGTTCGTCGCGACGGAGGAGTTGCAGGTGGGAGTCCATCCGATTGAAGCTGCCGCCAAGTCCCCCCCCCCCCCCCCCCGAATCGATGAATGGAGGTGACGATGAGGACGAAGCCGACGGATGGCGCGCTGGCGAGCGCGTCGTCGTCGCTCGTCCGCTCGGCATGCAGAGGAGCAGGAGCAGGGGAAAAGGGCGAAGAAAGGAGGCGCTCGAAGAAGGACGGGGCACTCAAGGGAGATAGGGCTCCGCTCTTCTCGCTCGCGGCCGAGTCCCAATTTAGGGTCGGCCGGTTCACCCGAACTGGTTGACCGGCCGGTTCGGTTGGACCGGTCCGGACCGGACCGGGAAATATTTTTTTTTATATAAATTTTTTTTTTTTAAGGTGGGGGTTTACATCATCATCACAAGAGCACTGGATCATTGCCTCACTACCCTCCACGGCTTAGTATTCTCTCTGGTGAATCCAGGCTTCAACTTGCAAGCCATAGGGAGGACGGGCGGCTTCTGGCATATCCTGTTAAGGCACTGGTAACCGTTGAGGCCCATAAGCAAAGAAAAGATGGCACATTCAAACTTCGTCTCGTCAATGGCGAGTGCTCGTCACGCAATCCCGACTGCATGAAAAAATAATATTAATAAGTAAAAGCAGTTTTTCTCTGTGAAACGTAATTAACTCATAGCTATTAATTCATTAAGTTTCAATATTTTGATAACCATTCCATGGTTACAAATGTAACCAGTATCAGACAACGCAATATGTGGTCTTTAGTATGTAAAAATTGAAGAAAAACACTACTTTCAACTTATTCGGGAAAAGAATTAAGTGCTTGTAAGCATATATTTAATATTTTAAACATAATTAATATACTTTGCTTAATTAGCTATAATTATTAGATTTTCTAATAAATCATATGAGTCAAAGATTTGAATAATGTTAAGAAAATATTTGAAAAGTTAAAAAAGTTCTAATTTTCTATCTAAAAACACTTACCGTTGTGCGTTCCATCCCAATAAATCATTTAATTCTACATCTCTATCTGACCGAATTGAGTTTATATTGGTATTTCTCACGTTGCTAGGTGGACAATCATCGTGGCTATAGTATTTGATGTTCAAGTGAAGTCATTAAGTGTTCGACACATATTAACATAGGATACCGATTTTTGAGTGTCTCATTGTCATATATTTGTCAAGATATAAACGTATCCATATCTTTTTACCACGATGCACATATCGGGTTATTTCTCTTCACTGGTTTCTATTTGTCTTGTTAATATCGGAGTACGTTAGGGAGATTGACAAGAATATATATCGAAATAAATAGGATGATGAAAGATATTTATGTTATATTAACGTATAAATTATTAGAATTATTTATTAACTTATGGTTTTAAATCTTTATTATTGTTGATTAAGTAAAGTATTTTTTGTATAAATAAGTAGAATTATTTATTGTATGTTAACATATTCTAAAATATTTTATTTCCAACAAGAATGAAGTTCATTGTATTTTCTATATATTATTTTTGAATATTTTACACCTCATTATCAATTGCCTTCGGTAGAAATTATTTTTTTAATATTAAATATATTTTAAAAATACTATAATATCATTAATAATTCACAAAAAAACTTATCGTACTAGTTTTTCGAAGCTCAAGAGTATACTAAAAGTGGAATATATAATCTATAACCATCCACGACGTTAGATTTCTATATAAAGGTATGGATGACATTTCTTTTTTTTTCTCACTCTCTCCTCTTTCTAAAAATAAATAAATAAAATTAAAAGCCACTAATAGAATTTAAAATCTAACAACAAACCTAACTTATTGTTGTAGAAAGTACTCAAGCCTAAATGTCCATATCCTTCATTTATTTTTATTTTTGAAAATCTTCTACCCTAAAAAGGGAACCTTGCTCAAATAAGGGTGTTCAGTTCCTAGTGTTCCTTGATCTTCAGTAACTACTCTGTTAATTAGCCACTTTCTAATAATTTACTCTTACTATTTAATCCTCGAGCTCGAACGCTAATGCATTGTCGTCGATTACTCACATAGTCTTGGATACAATTGCCTGCAACTACACTAAGTGAGATGAGCAATAACGAAAATGAGATCACCCTTTCGACGTCAGCTCTTCGTCGTTTCACCGAGAACAACACGCTGACGGAGATTTTAGGATCGGAGAATGGGGTCTTCAATAGCACCACGGACGACGACCTTCGGTCCGAGGAGGTTGGAGAAGCGCAAAATTATCGGGAGACGAATACAACGGTGGAGCAGAACAGGGACAATAGGACACAAAAAAATAAGGATCGTCATCATCACAAGAGCATTGGAGCATTGCCTCACTACCCTCCACGGCTTAGTATTCTCTCTGGTGAATCCAGGCTTCAGCTTGCAAGCCATAGGGAGGACGGGCGGCTTCTGGCATATCCTGTTAAGGCACCGGTAACCGTTGAGGCCCATAAGCAAAGAATAGATGGCACACTCAAACTTCGTCTCGTCAACGGCGAGTGCTCGTTATGCATTTCCGAGTGCATGAAAAAATAATATTAATAAGTAGAAGCAGCTTCTTCTCTGTGAAACTTAATTAACTCATAGCTATTAATTCATTAAGTTTCAATATTTCGATAACCATTCCATGGTGACAAATGTAACCAGTATCAGACAATGAAATATGTGGTCTTTAGTTTGTAAAAATTGAAGAAAAACACTACTTTCAACTTATTCGGAAAAGAATTAAGTGCTTGTAAGCATATATTTAATATTTTTAACATAATTAATATACTTTGCTTAATTAGCTATAATTATTAGATTTTCTAATAAATCATGTGAGTGAAAGATTCGAATAATGTTAAGAAAATATTTGAAAAGTTAAAAAAGTTCTGATTTTCTATCTAAAAACACTTACCGTTGTGTGTTCCATCCCAATAAATCGTTTAATTCTACATCTCTATCTTACTGAATTGAGTTTATATTGATATTTCCCACTTTGCTAGGTGGACAGTCGTCGTGGCTATAGTATTTGATGCTCAAGTGAAGTCATTAAGTGTTCGATACATATTAACATTGGATACTGATTTTTGAGTGTCTCATTGTTATAGATTTGTTAAGACATACACGTATCCATATCTTTTTACCACAATGCACATATCGAGTTATTGCTCTTCACCAGTTTCTATTTATCTTGTTAATATTGGAGTACGTTAGGGAGATTAACAAGAATATATATCAAAATAAATAGGATGACGTTAGAGATCTAATGTTATATTAACATACATTTTTTAGAATTATTTATTAACTTATGTTTTTTAGATATTTATTATTGTTGATTAAGTAATGTTTTTTTTAATAAATAATTAGAATTATTTATTGAATAATAAGATATTCTAAAATCTTTTACTTCCAACATGAATGAAGTTCATTGTATTTTCTTTATATTATTTTTGAATATTTTACACCTCATTATCAATTGCCTTTAGTAGAAATTATTTTTTTAATATTAAATATATTTTAAAAATACTTTAATATGATTAATAATTCACACAAGAACTTATACAAAAAGCTCATGAGTATAAATAAAAGTGGAATATATAATCTATAACCATCGACACGTTAGATTTCTACATAAAGGTATGGATGACATTTTTTTTTTCTCACTCTCTCCTATTTCCAAAAATAAATAAATAAAATCAAAAGCCACTAATAGAATTTAAAATCTAACAACAAACCTAACTTATTGCTGTAGAAAGTACTCAAGCCTAAATGTTCATATCCTTCATTTATTTTTATTTTTGAAAATCTTCTACCCTAAAAAAGGAACCTTGCTAAAATAAGGGTGTTCAGTTCCTTGTGTTACTTGATCTTCAGTAACTACTTTGTTAATTAGCCACATTCTAATAATTTACGCTTACTATTTAATCCTCTAGTTCGAACGCTAATGCATTGTCGTCGATTACTCACATAGTCTTGGATTCTATTGCCTGCAACAACGCTAAGTGAGATGAGCAATAACGAAAATGAGATCTCCCTTTCGTCGTCAGCTCTTCGTCGTTTCACCGAGAACGACACGTTGACAGAGATTTTAGGATCGGAGAATGGGGTCTTCAATAGCACCACGGACGACGACCCTCAGTCCGAGGAGGCTGGAGAAGCACAAAATTATCGGAAGACGAATACAACGGTGGAGCAGAACAGGGACAATAGGACACAAAAAAATAAGGATCGTTGTCATCACAAGAGCACTGGAGCATTGCCTCACTACCCTCCACGGCTTAGTATTCTCTCTAGTGAATCCAGGCTTCAGCTTGCAGGCCATAGGGAGGACGGGCGGCTTCTGGCATATTCTGTTAAGGTACCGGTAACCGTTGAGGCCCATAAGCAAAGAAAAGATGGCACACTCAAACTTCGTCTCGTCAACAGCGAGTGCTCGTCACGCAATCCCGACTGCATGAAAAAATAATATTAATAAGTAGAAGCAACTTCTTCTCTGTGAAACTTAATTAACTCATAGTTTTTAATTCATTAAGTTTCAATATTTCGATAACCATTCCATGATGACAAATATAACCAGTATTAGACAATGCATTATGTGGTCTTTAGTATGTAAAAATTGAAGAAAAATACTACTTTCAACTTATTCGGAAAAGAATTAAGTGCTTGTAAGCATATATTTAATATTTTTAACATAATATACTTTGCTTAATTAACTATAATTATTAGATTTTCTAATAAATCATGTGAGTCAAAGATTCGAATAATGTTAAGAAAATATTTGAAAAGTTAAAAAAGTTCTGATTTTTTATCTAAAAATACTTACCGTTGTGTGTTCCATCCCAATAAATCGTTTAATTCTACATCTCTATCTGACCGAATTGAGTTTTTATTGGTATTTCTCACATTGCTAGGTGGACAGTCGTCGTGGCTATAATATTTGATGCTCAAGTGATGTCACGCCCCGACCCTACTGTCGGGCACGTGGCAACCGCCGTATGAGCCCAGCGGACCCATACAAGGCATCAAGTGATACATACAATCCAAACACTTCATTTACACAGCGGAATATACAAACAAATATCTAACTCAACATTTCTAACACAGTCCCGATAAACCTACTATAACTCTATGATAAAAGGTATCGATAAATAAAAATAGATTCATTGAATGACTCATCTTCACCCACCGTCATAGTCGATCATCTAACACCTGCACACACGGGGAAAAGTGGTGTACTCAGCCTTGCGACCTAGTGTGAAATTACGGCTCGAAACCGAATAAGGAATCCAAAGGCTAGGATGATTAATCTAGGATGCCTTGGGTTTACTAATAGTCATTTTTATATAATACATGTGAAGCATATCATAAATGCAAAATAACTGTGTAAGCATATACAACAGGTGTAGCACTAGATGTCACCTAAGCTGTCTCTAGTAACTATGTCGTCAATGTCACTAGAATGTCATCTACAAAGTACTATGACTATCAAACTCAAGACTCGGGCTGCCAGCCTATGCTTAGAGAAATTCCCCCGTCGGGGACTTCCCATAAGCCCATCAGTGCCCTTTTTTTTTCTTTGTATCTTCCTATGCCCGCTGCACTGATGTTGACGGAGGTGACGGGTGACCCTTGATCACACTCCTTTATCTCGCTAGTCGCCTACGATGCCTCCTCTAGCGAAACTGCCGTGCCCTTACATCCTCCCCGGACTCCGTAGGGGCAACGACAACTCGTGTAGTACTACAACACCATCTGAAGACGGGGTCACCATCAACAAAGACTCATCGACCACGGCTAATCGATATAATACAACCCTAGGATCCGGACTACCCATCCGACCGTCTGCAGAACGTCAAGGATGGTAGCCGTGTGGTCTACGGATCCACTATCCAAGGCTGAGAGAAGGGATGTCACCGTCCCAATCCCCGAGCAGCGATGTCTGCCAAGAGGTGTGCAAACTAGCTGTCGCTGGAATGTTACAACCTCGGCGACATGTTTGCTAGGTTCTTGTTTTGGTTCGTCCCGGCTAGCCATCTCAGGACTATCACGGTGTCGCCTAGACGGCACACGTGCGGGTATGACTTTCTGGGTAGGGACTTACTCCATATATCCGGTCTAATATGACCTTGGAGTTTGTACAGTCCCTTTCCCTACCAGCTCCCAGTATCTAAGCTATGCATAACCTCGGGAGTGGTGCTCCTAGTATCTAAGCTATGCATAACCTCGGAAGTGGTGTGTGGTGGAGCATCACCATTCTGACCATCGGCGGTACGCAGTGGTCAAACGGAGTATGCAAGCAGTACCCCTTCCTGTCTGGTTTCTAGTGATGTCTTCTAAGAGTTTCTAACATGTCATCATTCTTATCTATAACTGCATGGTAATCGAGCTATCATAGCATAGATGAATAATATAACATGCAGGACAAGAGTTATAGACATGTTAAGTATGTAGCATGGTAAACATGGCATAATCATGCATGTAGACAAAGCAAATCATACTAACATGTATTTAGATAATATCATAGTAAGCATAACATGCATGTATCCATATATATATAATCATAACAAGCATTTCATTTTATTATATTTGAGGCATCCAAGAATTTTCCTAAGAAAACCTCAGCAGGACTTCCCTAGCTTGAATAAATCCTACATCGATGAACCAATGCACCTGATTGGGGATATGAACTTCTGAACCAATCCAGATATGGCAATAATACATAGCTCTCAAGATGGAGCAAGATCCCTAAAATAATAAAGATCTTATTTAAAATAAAATCTTCATGATTTAATATGATAGAAATTATTTGATCACCAATAACTCAACTTATGTGATTCATTTGGTCTAATCCAAAATAAATGATGCACTTCAACTATTGGGCCCAAATCAACGTCAACTAAATGGGACTAACAATTACTTTCTATAGTGCAGACCCTTGTTCAGTTCAATATCTTAACACATCATATGCATCAAGAGGAAAAGAGAGAAAGTAGATAAGACAATAAGAAGGATATCACAATAGGTGAGAAGAAGGAAGATGATGGGGGCGATAGCATAAGTCAACCGAATTCTTATATTCACCATAACCCATCACATTAAAAACTCACCATAATTTACATCCAAAAATACCACATGAAACAATATTAAAAACTCATCATAATTCACATCCAAAAATACCACACGAAACAACGTCAACCACCAAAACCGCTATATGAATATATCATGTAATCACTATCAATAATTCAAAAGCGTCAAAGCCATCATTCTCATTAATTCAAAAATTCAAAACCATCTATCAACAACGTTACCACATAACAAACCATAACAACATCATCAACTCCAAAACCATCAACAACATTACCACCTACCCAACCATAACATCATCAAAAATCCACATAAATCATCACAATATATACAACCCATCATGGATAACACAATTCAAAAACCATCATCAACAATATCAAGACCATCTTCACAATTCAAAACCAAAACTAAACCACATCGCTCATCATAAAAACTCACCAACATCGAAACCACACTATCACTAAGATTCAACAGCAACAACTCACCACCATTAATAACATTACCACAATCCATCAATTCAATCACTCCATCAAACTAAACCCAAATAGCAACATCACACCATCAGCAAACCATCAAGAAAAATTCAGCAAACAACAACAGCAATACTATCATCAAACCACCATAAAAGTTCATCAAACAACATCATCCATAACCATCAACTGAATAAGATCAACTAGCAATTATCAAATCAACATCACAACCATTAAATCCATAAATCAAAACCACATAATCATTAGAATCAACAATACACCACATAACCCAAAATTCTCCATAATCAAAACAATTGACAATAATTAAAAACACCACCACCAATCACCAATAATAACATCAACAATTTACATCCATCAAACCATATAGAAATCTCACATTCACCATAAAGCCATCAATAAATCAATAACACGAACTAATCACCCAAATAAATACCACACCATCATCAACATTCAACAACAACATAAGTCACTTAAAATCACATCATCATTTTCAATCCAAATAGCATCAAATTAATCAACCATCAAAGCACCAAAAATGCATCAACCATCATAATCATGAAAACTCAACAACCAAATTCCAAGTCATCAAAGCGCTATGAAAAACTCAACAAACCACATCATCAACTCATCAATCAAAGCACTATGAAACACTCATCATAAGCCCACCAAAATAACACCATCAAATCCACATTCAAAAGCAAAGTACCATAAAATAATATCATCTTGTAATATCTAGTAAATTGGAATTTACTAACATTTTCCTAGTGCAGATCTCAATTCAATTTTCACCACATCCATCATTATTATCCTATATTCATAACATTAAGTATGCTAAGCTCATGAGTATACTAAAAGTGGAATATATAATCTATAACCATCCACGACGTTAGATTTCTACATAAAGGTATGGATGACATTTTTTTTTCTCACTCTCTCCTCTTCCCAAAAATAAATAAATAAAATCAAAAGCCACTAATAGAATTTAAAATCTAACAACAAACCAAACTTATTGCTATAGAAAGTACTCAAGCTTAAATGTCCATATTCTTCATTTATTTTTATTTTTGAAAATCTTCTACCCTAAAAAAGGAACCTTGCTAAAATAAGGGTGTTCATTTCCTAGTGTTACTTGATCTTCAGTAACTACTATTTAATTAGCCACTTTCTAATAATTTACTCTTACTATTTAATCCTCTAGCTCGAACACTAATGCATTGTCATTGATTACTCACATAGTCTTGGATTCTATTGCCTGCAACAACACTAAGTGAGATGAGCAACAACGAAAATGAGATCTCCCTTTCGTCGTCATCTCTTCGTCGTTTCACCAAGAACGACACGTTGACGGAGATTTTAGGATCGGAGAATGGGGTCTTCAATAGCACCACGGACGACGACCCTCAATCCGAGGAGGCTGGAGAAGCGCAAAATTATCGAGAGACGAATACAACGGTGGAGCAGAATGGGGACAATAGGACACAAAAAAATAAGGATCGTCGTGATCACAAGAGCACTGGAGCATTGCCTCACTACCCTCCACGGCTTAGTATTCTCTCTGGTGAATCCAGGCTTCAGCTTGCAAGCCATAGGGAGGACGGGCGGCTTCTGGGATATCCTGTTAAGGCACCGGTAACCGTTGAGGCCCATAAGCAAAGAAAAGATGGCACACTCAAACTTCGTCTCGTCAACGGCGAGTGCTCGTCACGCAATCCCGACTGCATGAAAAAATAATATTAATAAGTAGAAGCAGCTTCTTCTCTGTGAAACTTAATTAACTCATAGCTATTAATTCATTAAGTTTCAATATTTCGATAACCATTCTATGGTGACAAATGTAACCAGTATTAGACAACGCAATATGTGGTCTTTAATATGTAAAAATTGAAGAAAAACACTACTTTCAACTTATTCGGAAAAGAATTAAGTGCTTGTAAGCATATATTTAATATTTTAAACATAATTAATATACTTTGCTTAATTAGCTATAATTATTAGATTTTCTAATAAATCATGTAAACCCCCAACCTTAATTTACAAAAAAAAAAGGAAAAAAAAGAGGCCCGGTTCAAGTGAACCGGATTGAACCGGTTTGCTTGAACCGGCGGCTGCGATCTAAACCTCCAAAGCCCTAATTTTTCCCCCAAATTCCTCTCCTCTCCTCCTCTTCGCATGCCCTCGTCGCCACCCTTGCTCGCGTCGCGCGTCTTCTTCTCCTCATTCGATCCACCGGCGACGAAGCTACCGACCCTTCCATCGCGCGTCCTCCTCCCTCGATCCGCCGGCGGCTGCAGCTGGAAACGGGGACGGGGAGACCTCGCCGCACCACCGAAACCCAAGCGGCCCTTCCATTGTCGCCGTCGGCGCAGCGAGCTCCTCGCCGTCCACCACTCGATTTATCCATTAATCGAGCCTTCACCTCCATCTGCACCGATCTAGGTTTATTGATGTTGACAGCAGTGGAGGCTCTCTGCTGCATCTCTTATTTTTCCACCGGCGACCCTCACTCCGCCCAACGATCGACCAAATCTCCAATCCAGGGTCTTTGCTCTAATCTTCAAATTTCATCCTTACTAAGGTCGATTTCCCTTCCTTATTTTGTTGTCAATTTGGTTTCAGATACTGCATATTTTAGAATGTTTCCATTCTTTCCCAATCCTAGTGTTTTGATTTGAAGGTTGGTGATGTGGCGATGCTATGATGCTGATAATTTTGGAATGTGGCTGGGTTTGTTTGCATAATGATGGGTGGCTGGGTTTGTTTGCATGATGATGGTTGATGTGCTTTGGTGCCTTGATGGTGTGATGATGTTGGATTTGAATGATGGTAATATGGATCGGTTAATTAATTTGCATGTGATGGAATACTAGTGGGTGATGTGATGAACTAATCATGCTGTCTCCCCCACCTCCTTCTCCTTTCCCTATCATACTCTCCCTTTTTTTTCCCTTGTTTGATTTTCTCTTTTCTTTATCTTGAAGTTATATATATAGGATAATAATGATGGATGTGGAAGTATTATTAAATTCCAATTAGCTAGTTATTATATGATGTTATGATGGGGTGTGCTTATGGTTATATCTGTTAAGGATACATGGTGCTACTCTTCATTTGTTGCGATTTGTTATGTGAATTTTATGGGTTTATCTTATGATGGCTTTGATGAGGTTGTTTATGTGTAGTTTTGAATATGAGATTTGGTGATGTTGGTTAGTTGATGACGGAGTGGTATCTACTTGTTGATTATTCCGTGTTATTGATTTTGTTGATGTTTAGATGGATGATGATGATGTTGGTATTATTGTTGGTACTGTTGATGATGGTTTGATGGATTTATTTTCTTAGTGGTGCCGCTGATTGTTTTGGATTTATTTATTATGTTGTTATGGTGGTGTTTGGTTTATTGATGTGAATTATGGTGAGTTGTGGTTTAATGGTGTTATGTGATAATGTTTCTAATGGTTTTGATTTTGGGAAATTTTGTGCTATGTTGTGTTGTTTGCAATGATGTGCTAATTTTATTTTTATGGTGTTATGTGATAATGTTAATGACTTTAATGATATTAGATTCATTGTTATTGGTGATTGTGGGTGTTTACATGGTGATTGTTTATATTGTGGTGACGATTTTTGATGATGATTAATTATTGATTGTTTAGTGATGGTTTTGATTAATATGTTGTTGTAGAGTTGTTCCTGCTTTGTTTTCATGATAATGTGAGTGCTTTGTTTTCATGATAACGTGATTATGTGGTGGTTTAAAATGGTACTTTGATGGATGGGTTGACGATGTTGGTTGTGGGTTTTTGACGAGGCTTTGATGATTATAAATCGGTGTGTTTATGTGATGGATGTGGTGGTTTTCAATGAATGTGAATTTTTGTGAGTTGTTGCAATGGTGTTTTAAATTGTTGTTATTTGTGATATGATGATTTTTTTTATGTGTTGGTATATTAATGTGAGGATTTGGTTTCTTCCTTCTTCTCACCCATTATAACCTCCTTCCCATTTGGGGATGTAGAGAGAATCAAGGGAAGGTTGGCACTAAGGAAGGATTGTTGAATGTTAGTTTGCTAATGATGATGTGATGATGTTAAATTAAATTAGAGAATAATTAGTTTAGACTTCTTATTGACTTGGACTTGAAGATATGATTAAGTTTGATTGGGATTTGACTTTTCTAATAAGTCAGAGGTGATGGAAGAGGATTAGAGATTTGATAAATTGGACTTGAGTATGAAGTTGGGCCTAATAGTTGAAGTACATCATTCACTTTGGATTAGGCCAAATGATTCACGAGTTACTAGTGATTTAATAATTTCTATCATATTAGATTATAAAGATTTTATTTTAAATAAAATCCATATTGTTTTAGGGATCTTACTCCGATTTGGAGCTGAGTATTATTGCTATATCTGGGTTGGTTCCGAAGTTCAAATCCCCATAAAGGTGCGTTGGTTTATTGAATGTAGGATTTATTCAAACTAGGGAATTTCTGCCGAGGTTTTCTTAGGAAAATTCTTGGATGCCTTAAATATAATAAAAATGAAATGCATGCTATGTTTATATGTAAATGCATGTTAGTATGATTTACCTTGTCTATATGCATTAGATGCCATGTTTACCATGCTATTTATTTAACATGTCTATAAATCTTATCCTGCATGCTATGTTATTTATCTTTACTATGATAGCACGAATACCATGCAGTTATAGATAAGGATGATGACATGTTAGAAACTCTTAGGAGACATCACTAGGAATCAGACAAGAAGGGGTACTGCTTGCATACCCCGTTTGACCCCGGCGTACCGCCGATGGTCAGAATGGTGATGCTCCACCACACACCACTCCCGAGGCTACACATAGCTTAGATACTGGGAGTTGGTGGGGAAAGGGACTGTATACACTCCAAGGTAATATTAGACCGGATATATGGAGCAAGCCCCTACCCGATGGTTTCTACCCGCACGAGTGTCGTTTAAGGGCCACTCGTGATAGTCCTGAGATGGTTAGCCGAGACGAACCGGAACAAGAACCTAGCAAACATGTCGCTGAGGTTGTAGCATTCCGGCGACAGCTAGTCTGCACACCTCTTGGCAGGCACCGCTGCTTGGGGATTGGTACGGAGACATCCCTCCGCATAGCCTTGGACAGTGGATCCGTAGACCACACGGCTACCATCCTTGATGTTCTGCAGACAAACGGATGGTGAGTCCGGATCCTAGGGTTGTATTATATCGACCGAGACCGTAGTCGATGGACTTTATTGACGGTGACCCCATCTTCGGACGGTGTGTAGTACTACACGATTATCGTTGTCCTTACGGCATCCGGGGAGGATGTAAGGGCACGGCGGGTTCGCTAGGGGGGGCATGGCAGGCGACTAGCGACACCGGGGAGAGTGATCAAGGGTCACCCGTCACCTCCGCCAACATCAGTGCAGCGGGCATAGGAAGGAACAAAGACAAAAGCACTGATGGACTTGGTGATGCTCTTTGGCCGGAGTATTCACTAAGCATAGGCTGGCAGCCCGAGTCTTGAGACTGATAGCTACTATGAGTACACCGTAGATGACATTCCGGTGATATCGATGGCATAGCTACATTAGTACACCATAGATGACATTCCGGTGACATCGATGATATAGCTACATAATACACCGTAGATGACATTTCGGTGATATCGACACATAGTAGACCGTAGGTGACATCTAGTGCTACACATGTGGTATATGCTTACACATTTATTTTACGATTTTAATATACTTCACATGTATTACCTGAAAATGACTTTTAATAAACCTAAGGCATCCTAGATTAATCATCCTAGCCTTTGATTTCCTTATTCGGTTTCGAGCCGTAATTTCGCACTAGGCCGCAAGGCTGAGCACACCGCTTTTCCCCGTGTGTGCAAGTGAGTCAGATGATCATACGAGACGGTTGATGAAGATGAGTCATTTGATGAATCTATTTTTATTTATGGATACTTTTTGTCATAGAGTTGTAATAGGTTTATCGGGACTGTGTTAGAGATGTTGAGTTGGATATTTTGATTGTATATTCCGCTGCGTAAATGATGTGTTTGGATTGTATGTATCACTTGATGCCTTGTATAGGTCCGTTGGGCTCATACGGCGGTTGCCACGTGCCCGACAGTAGGGTTGGGGCGCGACAAATCATGTGAGTCAAATATTCGAATAATGTTAAGAAAATATTTGAAAAGATAAAAAAGTTCTGATTTTCTATCTAAAAACACTTACCGTTGTGTGTTCCATCCTAATAAATCGTTTAATTCTACATCTCTATCTTACCGAATTGAGTTTATATTGGTATTTCTCACGTTGTTAGGTGGACAGTCGTCGTGGCTATAGTATTTGATGCTCAAGTGAAGTCATTAAGTGTTCGACACATATTAACATTGGATACCGATTTTTGAGTGTCTCATTGTTATAGATTTGTCAAGATATAAACGTTTCTATATCATTTTACCACGATGCACATATCGGATTATTGCTCTTCACTAGTTTCTATTTATCTTGTTAATATTGGAGTACGTTAGGGAGATTGACAAGAATATATATCGAAATAAATAGGATGACGAAAGATATTTATGTTATATTAACGTATAAATTATTACAATTATTTATTAACTTATATTTTTTAGATCTTTATTATTGTTGATTAAGTAAAGTATTTTTTGTATAAATAAGTAGAATTATTTATTGAATATTAAGATATTCTAAAATCTTTTATTTCCAATATGAATGAAGTTCATTGTATTTTCTATATATTATTTTTGAATATTTTACACCTCATTATCAATTGCCTTTAGTAGAAATTATTTTTTAAACATTAAATATATTTTAAAAATACTATAATATGATTAATAATTCACACAAAAACTTATCCTACTAGTTTTTCGAAGCTCATGAGTATACTAAAAGTGGAATATATAATCTATAACCATCCAGGACGTTAGATTTCTACATAAAGGTATGGATCACATTTCTTTTTTTTCTCACTCTCTCCTCTTTCTAAAAAAAAAAAAAAAAAATCAAAAGCCAATAATAGAATTTAAAATCTAACAACAAACCTAACTTGTTGCTATAGAAAGTACTCAAGCCTAAATGTCCATATCCTTCATTTATTTTTATTTTTTAAAATCTTCTATCCTAAAAAATGAACCTTGCTCAAATAAGGGTGTTCAGTTCCTAGTGTTACTTGATCTTCAGTAACTACTTTGTTAATTAGCCACTTTCTAATAATTTACTCTTACTATTTAATCCTGTAGCTCGAACGCTAATGCATTGTCGTCGATTACTCACATAGTCTTTGATTCTATTGCATGCAACAACGCTAGGTGAGATGAGCAATAAAGAAAATGAGATCTCCCTTTCGTCGTCAGCTCTTCGTCGTTTCACCGAGAACGACACGTTGACGGAGATTTTAGGATCGGAGAATGGGGTCTTCAATAGCACCACGGACGACGACCCTCAGTCCGAGGAGGTTGGAGAAGAAAAAAATTATCGGGAGACGAATACGACGGTGGAGCAGAACAGGGACAATAGGACACAAAAAAATAAGGATCATCGTCATCACAAGAGCACTGGAGCATTGCCTCACTACCCTCCACGGCTTAGTATTCTCTCTGGTGAATCCAGGCTTCAGCTTGCAAGCCATAGGGAGGACGGGCGGCTTCAAGCATATCCTATTAAGGCACCGGTAACCGTTGAGGCCCATAAGGAAAGAAAAGATAGCACACTCAAACTTCGTCTCGTCAACGGTGAGTGCTCGTCACGCAATCCCAACTGCATGAAAAAATAATATAAATAAGTAGAAGCAGCTTCTTCTCTGTGAAACTTAATTAACTCATAGCTATTAATTCATTAAGTTTCAATATTTCGATAACCATTCTATGGTGACAAATGTAACCAGTATTAGACAACGCAATATGTGGTCTTTAATATTTAAAAATTGAAGAAAAACACTACTTACAACTTATTCAGAAAAGAATTAAGTGCTTGTAAGCATATATTTAATATTTTAAACATAATTAATATACTTTGCTTAATTAGCTATAATTATTAGATTTTCTAATAAATCATGTGAGTCAAAGATTCGAATAATGTTAAGAAAATATTTGAAAAGTTAAAAAAGTTCTGATTTTCTATCTAAAAACACTTACCGATGTGTGTTCCATACCAATAAATCGTTTAATTCTACATCTCTATCTTACCGAATTGAGTTTACATTGGTATTTCTCACGTTGCTAGGTGGACAGTCATCGTGGCTATAGTATTTGATGCTCAAGTGAAGTCATTAAGTGTTCGACACATATTAACATTGGATACCGATTTTTGAGTGTCTCATTGTTATAGATTTTTCAAGATATAAACGTATCCATATCTTTTTACCACGATGCACATATCGGATTATTTCTCTTCACAGGTTTCTATTTGCCTTGTTAATATTGGAGTACGTTAGGGAGATTGACAATAATATATATGGAAATAAATAGGATGACGAAAGATATTTATGTTATATTAACGTATAAATTATTAGAATTATTTATTAACTTATGTTTTTTAGATCTTTATTATTGTTGATTAAGTAAAATATTTTTTGTTTAAATAAGTAGAATTATTTATTGAATATTAAGATATTCTAAAATCTTTTATTTCCAACATGAATGAAGTTCATTGTATTTTTTATATATTATTTTTGAATATTTTACTCCTCATTATCAATTGCCTTTAGTAGAAATTATTTTTTTAATATTAAATATATTTTAAAAATACTATAATAAGATTAATAATTCACACAAAAACTTATGGTACTAGTTTTTCAAAGCTAATGAGTATACTAAAAGTGGAATATATAATCTATAACCATCCACGACGTTAGATTTCTACATAAAGGTATGGATGACATTTCTTCTTTTTTTCTCACTCTCTCCTCTTTCCAAAAATAAATAAATAAAATCAAAAGCCACTAATAAAATTTAAAATCTAACAACAAACCTAACTTATTGCTTAGAAAGTAGTCAAGCCTAAATGTCCATATCCTTCTTCTTTTTTATTTTTGAAAATCTTCTACCCTAAAAAAGGAACCTTGCTCAAATAAGGGTGTTCAGTTCCTTGTGTTACTTGATCTTCATTAACTACTTTGTTAATTAGCCACATTTTAATAATTTACTCTTACTATTTAATCCTCTAGTTCGAACGCTAATGCATTGTCGTCGATTACTCATATAGTCTTGGATTCTATTTCCTACAACAATGCTAAGCGATATGAGCAATAACGAAAATGAGATCTCCCTTTCGTCGTCAGCTCTTCGTCGTTTCACCGAGAATGACACGTTGACGAAGATTTTAGGATCGGAGAATGTGGTCTTCAATAGCACCATGGATGATGACCCTCAGTCCGAGGAGGCTGGAGAAGCGTAAAATTATCAGGAGACGAATAGAACAATGGAGCATAACAGGGACATTAGGACACAAAGAAAATAAGGATCGTCATCATCACAAGAGCACTGTAGCATTCTCTAGTGAATCCATGCTTCAGCTTGAAAGCCATAGGGAGGACGGGCGACTTCTGGCATATCCTGTTAAGGCACCGGTAACCGTTGAGGCCCATAAGCAAAGAAAAGATGGCACACTGAAACTTCATCTCGTCAACGGCGAGTGCTCGTCACGCAATCCTGACTGCATGAAAAAATAATATTAATAAGTAGAAGCAGCTTTTCTCTGTGAAACTTAATTAACTCATAGCTATGAATTCATTAAGTTTCAATATTTCGATAACCATTCCATGGTGACAAATGTAATCAGTATCAGACAACGCAATATGTGTTCTTTAGTATGTAAAAATTGAAGAAAAACACTACTTTCAACTTATTCGGAAAAGAATTAAGTACTTGTAAGCATATATTTAATATTTTTAACATAATTAATATACTTTGCTTAATTAGCTATAATTATTAGATTTTCTAATAAATCATGTGAGTCAAAGATTCGAATAATGTTAAGAAAATATTTGAAAAGTTAAAAAAGTTCTGATTTTCTATCTGAAAACACTTACCGTTGTGTGTTCCATCCCATTAAATCGTTTAATTCTACATCTCTATCTGATCGAATTGAGTTTATATTGGTATTTCTCACGTTGCTAGGTGGACAGTCGTCGTGGCTATAGTATTTGATGCTCAAGTGAAGTCATTAAGTGTTCGACAAATATTAACATTGGATACCGATTTTTGGGTATCTCAATGTCATATATTTGTCAAGATATAAACGTATCCATATCCTTTTACCACGATGCACATATCGGGTTATTTCTCTTCACTAGTTTCTATTTGACTTGTTAATATTGGAGTACGTTAGGGAGATTGACAAGAATATATAATCAAATAAATAGGATGACGAAAGATATTTATGTTATATTAACGTATAAATTATTACAATTATTTATTAACTTATGTTTTTTAAATCTTTATTATTGTTGATTAAGTAAAGTATTTTTTGTATAAATAAGTAGAATTATTTATTGAATGTTAACATATTCTAAAATATTTTATTTCCAACACGAATGAAGTTCATTGTATTTTCTATATATTATTTTTGAATATTTTACACCTCATTATCAATTGCCTTCCGTAGAAATTATTCTTTTAATATTAAATATATTTTAAAAATACTATAATAAGATTAATAATTCACACAAAAACTAATCGTACTAGTTTTTCGAAGCTCATGAGTATACTAAAAGTGGAATATATAATCTATAACCATCCACGACGTTAGATTTCTACATAAAGGTATGGATGACTTTTTTTTTTTCTCACTCTCTCCTCTTTCTAAAAATAAATAAATAAAATCAAAAGCCACTAATAGAATTTAAAATCTAACAACAAACCTAACTTATTGCTATAGAAAGTACTCAAGCCTACATGTCCATATCCTTCATTAAATTTTATTTTTGAAAATCTTCTACCGTAAAAAAGGATCCTTGCTCAAATAAGGGTGTTCAGTTCCTAGTGTTACATGATCTTCACTAACTACTCTGTTAATTAGCCACTTTCTAATAATTTACTCTTACTATTAATCCTCTCGCTCGAACGCTAATGCATTGTCGTCGATTACTCACGTAGTCTTGGATACTATTGCCTGCAACTACACTAAGTGAGATGAGCGATAACGAAAATGAGATCATCCTTTCGTCGTCAGCTCTTCGTCGTTTCATCGAGAACAACACGCTGACGGAGATTTTAGGATCGGAGAATGGGGTCTTCAATAGAACCAGGGACGACGACCCTCAGTCCGAGGAGGCTAGAGAAGCGCAAAATTATCGGGAGACGAATACAACGGTGGAGCAGAATAGGGACAATAGGACACAAAAAAATAAGGATCGTCGTCATCACAAGAGCACCGGAGCATTGCCTCACTACCCTCCACGGCTTAGTATTCTGTCTGGTGAATCCAGGCTTCAGCTTGCAAGCCATAGGGAGGACGAGCAGCTTCCGGCATATCTTCGAATCTTTGACTCACATGATTTATTAGAAAATCTAATAATTATAGCTAATTAAGCAAAGTATATTAATTATGTTAAAAATATTAAATATATGCTTACAAGCACTTAATTCTTTTTCGAATAAGTTGAAAGTAGTGTTTTTCTTCAATTTTTACATACTAAAGACCACATATTTCGTTGTCTGATACTGGTTACATTTGTCACCATGGAATGGTTATCGAAATATTGAAACTTAATGAATTAATAGCTATGAGTTAATTAAGTTTCACAGAGAAGAAGTTGCTTCTACTTATTAATATTATTTTTTCATGCAGTCGGGATTGGGTGACGAGCACTCACCGTTGACGAGACGAAGTTTGAGTATGCCATCTTTTCTTTGCTTATGGGCCTATTTGAAAAGTTAAAAAAGTTCTGATTTTCTATCTAAAAACACTTACCGTTGTGTGTTCCATCCAAATAAATCGTTTAATTCTACATCTCTATCTTACCGAATTGAGTTTATATTGATATTTCTCCCTTTGCTAGGTGGAGAGTTTATGTGGCTATAGTATTTGATGCTCAAGTGAAGTCATTAGGTGTTCGACATATATTAACATTGGATACTGATTTTTGAGTGTCTCATTGTTATAGATTTGTCAAGACATACACGTATCCATATCTTTTTACCACGATGCACATATCGAGTTTTTGCTCTTCACCAGTTTCTATTTGTCTTGTTAATATTGGAGTACGTTAGGGAGATTGACAAGAATATATATGGAAATAAATAGGATGACGAAAGATATTTATGTTATATTAACGTATAAATTTTTAGAATTATTTATTAACTTATATTTTTTAAATCTTTATTATTGTTGATTAAGTAAAGTAATTTTTGTATAAATAAGTGGAATTATTTATTGAATGTTAACATATTCTAAAATATTTTACTTCCAACATGAATGAAGTTCATTGTATTTTCTATATATTATTTTTGAATATTTTACACCTCATTATCAATTGCCTTTAGTAGAAATTATTTTTTTAATATTAAATATATTTTAAAAATACTATAATATGATTAATAATTCACACAAAAACTTATACTAAAAGCTCATGAGTATACTAAAATTGGAATATATATTCTATAACCATCCACGACGTTAGATTTCTATATAAAGGTATGGATGACATTTCTTTTTTTTTCTCACTCTCTCCTCTTTCTAAAAATAAATAAATAAAATCAAAAGCCACTAATAGAATTTAAAATCTAATAACAAACCTAATTTATTGCTATAGAAAGTACTCAAGCCTAAATGTCCATATCCTTCATTTATTTTTATTTTTGAAAATCTTCTATCCTAAAAAATGATCCTTGCTCAAATAAGGGTGTTCAGTTCCTAGTGTTACTTGATCTTCAGTAACTACTCTGTTAATTAGCCACTTTCTAATAATTTACTCTTACTATTTAATCCTCTAGCTCGAACGCTAATGCATTGTCGTCGATTACTCACATAGTCTTGGATACTATTGCCTGCAACTACATTAAGTGAGATGAGCAAGGACGAAAATGAGATCACCCTTTCGTCGTCAGCTCTTCGTCGTTTCACCGAGAACGACACGCTGACGGAGATTTTAGGATCGGAGAATGGGGTCTTCAATAGCACCACGGACGACGACCCTCAGTCCGAGGAGGCTGGAGAAGCGCAAAATTATCGGGAGACGAATACAACGGTGGAGCAGAATAGGGACAATAGGACACAAAAAAATAAAGATCGTCGTCATCACAAGAGCACTGGAGCATTGCCTCACTACCCTCCACGGCTTAGTATTCTCTCTGGTGAATCCAGGCTTCAGCTTGCAAGCCATAGGGAGTACGGGCGGCTTCTCGCATATCCTGTTAAGGCACTAGTAACCGTTGAGGCCCATAAGCAAAGAAAAAATGGCACACTCAAACTTCGTCTCGTCAACGGCGAGTGCTCGTCACGCATTCCCGAATGCATGAAAAAAAAAATATTAATAAGTAGAAGCAGCTTCTTCTCTGTGAAACTTAATTAACTCATAGCTATTACTTTATTAAGTTTCAATATTTCGATAACCATTCCATGGTGACAAATGTAACCAGTATCGGATAACGAAATATGTGGTCTTTAGTATGTAAAAATTGAAGAAAAATACTACTTTCAACTTATTCGGAAAAGAATTAAGTGCTTGTAAGCATATATTTAATATTTTTAACATAATTAATATACTTTGCTTAATTAGCTATAATTATTAGATTTTCTAATAAATCATGTGAGTCAAAGATTCAAATAATGTTAAGAAAATATTTGAAAAGTTAAAAAAGTTCTGATTTTCTTTCTAAAAACACTTACGTTGTATGTTCCATCCCAATAAATCATTTAATTCTACATCTCTATCTTACCGAATTGAGTTTATATTGATATTTCTCACTTTGCTAGGTGGACAGTTGTCGTGGCTATCGATTTTTTAGTGTCTCATTGTTATAGATTTGTCAAGACATACACGTATCCATATCTTGTTACCTCGATGCACATATCGAGTTATTGCTCTTCACCAGTTTCCATTTGTCTTGTTAATATTGGAGTACGTTAGGGAGATTGACAAGAATATATATCAAAATAAATAGGATGACGTTAGACATCTAATGTTATATTAACATACAATTTTTAGAATTATTTATTAACTTATGTTTTTTAGATATTTATTATTGTTGATTAAGTAAAGTGTTTTTTGTATAAATAATTAGAATTATTTATTGAATATTAAGATATTCTAAAATCTTTTACTTCCAACATGAATGAAGTTCATTGTATTTTCTATATATTATTTTCGAATATTTTACACCTCATTATCAATTGCCTTTAGTAGAAATTATTTTTTTAATATTAAATATATTTTAAAAATACTATAATATGATTAATAATTCACACAAAAACTTATACTAAAAGCTCATGAGTATACTAAAATTGGAATATATATTCTATAACCATCCACGCCGTTAGATTTCTATATAAAGGTATGGATGACATTTCTTTTTTTTTCTCACTCTCTCCTCTTTCTAAAATAAAATAAATAAAATCAAAAGCCACTAATAGAATTTAAAATCTAACAACAAACCTAACTTATTGCTATAGAAAGTACTCAAGCCTAAATGTCCATATCCTTAATTTATTTTTATTTTTTAAAATCTTCTACCCTAAAAAGGAACCTTGCTCAAATAAGGGTATTCAGTTCCTAGTGTTACTTGATCTTCAGTAACTACTCTGTTAATTAGCCACTTTCTAATAATTTACTCTTACTATTTAATCCTCTAGCTCGAATGCTAATGCATTGTCGTCGATTACTCACATAGTCTTGGATACTATTGCCTGCAACTACATTAAGTGAGATGAGCAATGACGAAAATGAGATCACCCTTTCGTCGTCAGCTCTTCGTCGTTTCACTGAGAACGACACGCTGACGGAGATTTTAGGATCGGAGAATGGGGTCTTCAATAGCACCACGGATGACGACCCTCAATCCGAGGAGGCTGGAGAAGCGCAAAATTATCGGGAGACGAATACAACGGTGGAGCAGAACAGGGACAATAGGACACAAAAAAATAAGGATCGTCGTCATCACAAGAGCACTGGAGCATTGCCTCACTACCCTACACGGCTTAGTATTCTCTCTGGTGAGTCCAGGCTTCAGCTTGCAAGCCATAGAGAGGACGGGCGGCTTCTAGCATATCCTGTTAAGGCACCGGTAACCGTTGAGGCCCATAAGATAAGAAAAGATGGCACACTCAAACTTCGTCTCGTCAACGGCGAGTGCTCGTCACACATTCCGGACTGCATGAAAAAATAATATTAATAAGTAGAAGCAGCTTCTTCTCTGAGAATCTTAATTAACTCATAGCTATTAATTCATTAAGTTTCAATATTTCGATAACTATTCCATGGTGACAAATGTAACGAGTATCAAACAACGCAATATGTGGTTTTTAGTATGTAAAAATTGAAGAAAAACACTACTTTCAACTTATTCGGAAAAGAATTTAGTGCTTGTAAGCATATATTTAATATTTTTAACATAATTAATATACTTTGCTTAATTAGCTATAATTATTAGATTTTCTAATAAATCATTTGAGTCAAAGATTAGGATGATATAAATAATACTTCAAAATTTTATTTGAGTTTAGATTTGTATAGAAAAGAGTTTGAAATTGAGTTAAGACCTAGATGGTGACATTAGGATGATATTTGGTATTAAAAGGATCTAGTTGTAATTTATTAAAAGTTTTTAGGGACCTAGTTAGAATTTTAATTAAGTTTTGAGGGACTTACTTGTGATACCAGAGAAGTAGTGGAGGAGATTATAAAGTGTTGCATGCGTGGGGTGGTCCACCTGAACCGGTTACTGCAGACAAAACCCGTAGAGTCCTAAATTATTTTCCCCCAAATCACACCTTCTTCTCCGCCTTCATCACCTTCGCAATCCGCAACTCTCGATTATATGGTGATGTTATATGAAGTTTGGAAGTTATTGGCGTGAACTTTATGAGATTTCTAATTTAGGTTCTATTGTACCTAGTGGAGAATAACATAGGAAGATGACTTGTTACATCATGAACTAAATATCAAAGCCCTAACCACTACTACTTATCTAGTATTTTCATATTGAGAAATGATGTTCTCTTTACGATTATGATTTAACTATCTATAAAATTGAATGTGCTCTCTTTAGGTTGTGGAACATGTCCTTACATTAGAAGGTAGTAGTTGTAAGAATTTAAAACTGGCGCGGAGCAAGTTAGTGGGCATTTATTGAGTGGTTATTGTTATCTTTTTATATATTGTCCTTAACCGCGAGATGATTCCATTATGTTCAAATTATATGTTTAGAGGCGTTTGATTATGGTTAAACATAAACCGTGAAAGGTTATTCATATGCTAGAGTTATAGGGACTCCCTAGCATATCTACCCCAGAAAACTGAAATATTATCTTCAACCTCTGCCCATTTATATATCCCCCCAGTTTTATCAGCAAATTACTTCACCAGCAAATAGTTTATCTCGAATGATCTTAACAATCTATTATTGTGAAGTTTGATCTACTTATTTAAGATTCATGTGATACTTCTAGTAGACTACTATCATACTAAGCAATTGTTTATCACCCTACTAAGCAATTGCTTTCTCCCAAGTACTAGGGCATGTATCTTTGTGTTGGATAGCATGGATGTTCAAAATATCTCGGTCATGGTATTAATGATACCGACATGATTTTTGATGACTTGGGCATGGCGACTGATGACCCAGAAACATTCATTGATGACCCCATCATGTAGATGTCTATCTTGAGTATCTCATTTTATTCCAATCTTGGAACTTGTCATATGGTAATCATACTTTGATATATGAAGAAATTATTTTTTGAGGACTAAATTTTTTAAGGGGGGAGTACTTGTAAACCCCCACTCTCATCATCATCATCAAAAAAAAAAAAAAAAGGGAAGAAAGAAAGAATTTTAATCTCTCCATCACTGAATCGATCTGAAATCTTGAGGACAAAATTTTTGTAAGGGGGGTAGGTTGTGAGACCCGTGATTTTTGAATAAGGGCAATAGAGTAAGTTTAGTATTTGGAGAATTTAATCGTAAAAGAAATTCTTTAAAGGACTTATTTGTAAAATCATATGGATTTTTGAAGTATGAGATTTTGATGCAAAAATTATACCATCAGTTAGAATTTTTGATGAGGAATCCAACGGCGCAGACGGATCATAATTTGGACATCGTTTGATTGGTCAATTGGACAGTCAAATTTAATCTAGGATTTAAGATTTTAATTAATTAATTAGAAAAAAAAAACCTCATTTCTTCCCACCGAACGCACGCTCACGCGCGCTCCCTCCCTCCCTCTCTCTCTCCTCCTCCGCGGGGACCGACGATAGTGAAGCTAATTTTCCGATGATGCTCCGGTGAAACCACGATAAACTAGGGTCCCAAATTTTAGTCACAGGAAGATCTTGACCTCCTCTTCATTTTGATACCAAGAAACCCAAATTTGGTGCAGAGATGAGGGAGAAATCACGCGAGAGGCGTCGGCGGCGAGGGTTTCGATTGCCAGAGCTTGCTTTGACGATTTTCGGCGATTCCGGCTGTGAAACCTTGCAAACTTGGTACCTATGGATTCTTCTTGACGAGAGCTATCCATTGGTACCAGAGTTGAGGGATATTGGCCGCCGGCGAGCTAAAAACCCTAACGTAGGGATTTCGCCCAAATTTATTTAATCGGTGAAATTGATCGCGTATGAGCTATAAAAATTGGGGCAAATATGACTTTTGAAATCCTCATGAAGAGAGCTTTCGATTGGTACCAATATTGGTGCTGATTGAAGAACTTCACCGGCGAGTGTTCCGGTGAGTTACCGGCGATAGCCGGAGAGATTTTTCAGCGAACTTGGAAAAAAATTGGGGTGATTCTAGAGATCATTCTAAGAGTAGTGGTGAAGAGAGATTTGAGAAACTATTTCTGAATTGAGAATTTAAAATTTGTTGAATAATTGACAGGAAAATATAAAATGCGTAAATGACGGCACGTGGATTGAGACAGTGTCAGAGAATAAAATTCAGCCAACGGACCGTAGGTTGGTTCTAAAGAGCGGATTGCTAACCCAGGTGCGTTGGTTCATCGATGTAGGATTTATTCAAGCTAGGCAATTCCTGCTGAGGTCTTCTTAGGAAATTCTTAGATGCCCTAAATATGATAAAATATAATGTTTGTCAAGATTAAGCATGTATACATGTTAGTATAATTTATTTTTGTCTAACATGCATGATACACCATGATCATCCAAGCTAAGCATTTAACATGTTGTAATATCTTATCGTGCATGTTTTTATTATTTTCTATGTTATGTTCAACACAACCACCATGCAGACATAGATATATATAACGACATGTTAGAACCCCTGTGGAGGCATCACAATAACTTAGACAGAAAGGGGCATTTCTCACATGACCCGGTTGACCGCCGCATACCGTCGATGGTCAAAACGATGATGTTCCACTTCGCACTACTTCCGAGGCTATACATAGCTTAGATACTGGGAGCTGGTAGGGAAATGGACCACATAAACTCCAACATCATACTAGATCGAAAATACGGAGCAGGTCCCTACCCGGAAATATATACCCGCACGGGTGTCGTTTAGGCGACCCCGTGATAGTCCTAAGATGGCTAGCGAGGATGAGCCCTACCATGGACTTGGCACCGACAGAGCCGAGGTTGCCACAACCCATTGTGCGGATGTGCGTCTATCTCGGTCGGCGTCGACTGCTATTGGACTGGGAAGGTGATTCCCTACGCGAAGCCTTGGACAGTGGATCCGTAGAGCACGCGGCTATCATCCATAATGTTTTGCAGACAGTCGGATGAGTAGTCCGGATCCTAGGGATTTTCATATCGGTTAACCGTGGTCGATGATTCTTGTTGATGGTGACCCTATCTTCGTGCAGTGTGTAGTACTACACGAGTCATCGTTGCCCCTACGGAGTCCAGGGAGGATGTAAGGGCACTGTAGTTTCGCTAGGGAAGGCATCGAGGGTGACTAACGAGACAGTGGAGAGTGATCAATGGTCACCCGTCCTCTCTGCTAACATCAGTGCAGCGGGTATAGGTAGAGACAGAGACAGAAAGGCACTGATGGGCTTATGGATACCCTTGGCCCGGGTATTCATTAAGCATAGGCTGGCAGCCCGAGTCTTGAATCTTCAAAGTCTTATTATAACGTTGGTGATATATACTAATGATATTGACACTAGATACAACTTAGGTGACATCTAGTGTAATACACGTTTATATTTAATTATGCTGCTTTATTGCTTTTTATGTCCTGATTTACACAAATCAAATGAAAAATTAAGATTAACAACTAAAGGCATCCTAGAGTACTCCTCCTAGTTTTTGATTTCAAGCCGTAATTTCGCACTAGGCTGCAAGGTTGAGCCCACGACGTTCAATATGTGTGCAGGTTGTTAGATGACTGACCGAGATAATTAATGAAGATGAGGAATATCGATGGATTTAGTTCTATTTATTGATGTCGTTATTATAGAATTATAGTAGGTATATCGGGACTGTGTTAGTAGGATTGTATAAGTGATTTAATTGTATATGCCGCTATGTTGATTATGTGTATGGAAAACATTTATTACCAAATGCCTTGTATGGGTCCTTTGGGCGCATACGACGGTTACCACGTGACCGACAGGTGGGTCGGGGCGTGATAGTATTTTTATTCAATTTTTACATACTAAAGACCACATATTGCGTTGTCTAATACTGGTTACATTTGTCACCATGGAATGGTTATCGAAATATTAAAACTTAAAGAATTAATGACTATGAGTTAATTAAGTTTCACAGAGAAGAAGCTACTTCTACTTATTGATATTATTTTTTCTTGCAGTCGGGATTGCGTGTCGAGCACTCGCCATTGACGAGACGAAATTTGAGTGTGCTATCTTTTCTTTGTTTATGGGCCTCAACGGTTACAGGTGCCTTAACAGGATATACCAGAAGCCACCCGTCCTCCTTATGGCTTGCCAGTTGAAGCCTGGATTCACCAGAGAGAATACTAAGCCATGGAGGGTGGTCAGGTAATGCTCCAATGCACTTGTGATGATGACGATCCTTATTTTTTTGTCTTATTGCCCATGTTCTGCTCCACAGTCGTGTTCATCTCTCGATAATTTTGCGCTTCTCCAGCCTCCTCGGACTGAGGGTCGTCGTCCGTGGTGCTATTGAAGACCCCATTCTCGCTTCCTAAAATCTCTGTCAACGTGTCATTCTCGGTGAAACGGTGAAGAGCTGACGACGAAAGGGAGATCTCATTTTCGTTATTGCTCATCTCACTTAGCGTTGTTGCAGGCAATAGAATCCAAAACTATGTGAGTAATCGACGACAATGCATTAGCGTTCGAGCTAGAGGATTAAATAGTAAGAGTAAATTATTAGAAAGTGGCTAATTAACTGAAGATCAAGTAACATTAGGAACTAAACACCCTTATTTGAGCAAGATTCCTTTTTTAAGGTCGAAGATTTTAAAAAATAAAAATAAATGAAGGATATGGACATTTAGACTTGAGTACTTTCTGTAGCAATAAGTTAGGTTTGTTCTTAGATTTTAAATTCTATTAGTGGCTTTTGATTTTATTTATTTATATTTGGAAAGAGGAGAGAGTGAGAATAAAAAAAAAATGTCATCCATACCTTTATGTAGAAATCTAACGTCGTGGATGGTTATAGATTATATATTCCACTTTTAGTATACTCATGAGCTTCCAAAAACTAGTACGATAAGTTTTTGTGTGAATTATTAATTATATTATAGTATTTTTAAAATATATTTAATATTAAAAAATAATTTCTACTAAAGGCAATTGATAATGAGGTGTAAAATATTCAAAAAGAATATATAGAAAAGACAATGAACTTTATTCATGTTGGAAATAAAAGATTTTAGGATATATTAATATTCAATAAATAATTATACTTATTTATACACAAAACACTTAATCAACAATAATAAAGATTTAAAAAACATAAGTTAATAAATAATTCTAATAATGTATACATTAATATAACATTACATGTCACGCCCCGACCCACCTATCGGACACGTGGCAACCGCCATATAAGCCCAAAGGACCCATACAAGGCATTTGATAATAAATATTGTCCGACACAGCAGAATATACAATTAAATCACTTATACAACTCTACTAACACAGTCCCGATATACCTACTAAAATTCTACAATAACGAAATCGATAAATAAAACTAAATCTCTCGATAGCCCTCATCTTTATCAATTATCCCGATCAGTCATCTAACAACCTGCACACACATTGAACGCGGTGTGCTCAGCCTTGCGGCCTAGTGCAAAATTACAGCTCGAAACCACAATAGGAAATCCAAGGCTAAGGGGATCGTTCAACGATGCCTTAGTGAGATTATTTATCACATAATAAGCTTTTTAGTATTTTACATGTATTATCCGACTATGTTATATGTCATACTAGGTTGTAGGTAGATGTATGTCTCTAGATGTCACCTAGGTTATATACTATATCGGTGTTACTAGTGTAAATCATATATAACATCTTTATTTATTATTTTATATCACATGACTCGGGCTGCCGACTTATGCTTAAGGAAAGCCCTGGCCCAGGACTTCCCTAAGCCCATCAGTGCCATTACAGTCTATGTCTCTGCTTATGCCCGCTGCACTGATGCTGGCAGAGAGGACGGGTGACCCAAAATCACTCTCCATCATTTCACTAGTCGCTGACCATGCCTCCCCTAGCGAAACTGTCGCGCCCTTACATCCTCCCTGGATTCGTAGGGGCAATGACATCTGTGTAATACTACACACTGTCCGTAGACAGGATCACCATCATAACAATCTCATCGGCCACGACTAGCCGAAATAATAACCCTAAGATCTGGACTACTCATCCGATCGTCTGCAGAACGTCAAGGATGATAGCCGTTTGGTTTACGGATCCACTGTCCAAGGCGTCACATAGGGAATCACCTTTCCAGTCCAATAGCAGTCGACGTTGATCGGGAGAAACACACATCCGCACAATGGGCTATGGCAACCTCATCTCCATCGGTGCCAAGTCCATGGTAGGGTTCATCCTCGCTAGCCATCACAGGACGATCACGGTGCAGCCTAAACGATACTCGTGCGGGTATCGGTATCAGGGTATGGACCCACTCCATTTTTGATCTATCTTGACCTAGGAGTTAATATGGTCCAACCCTCAGCTCGCTCCCAATATCTAAGCTATCTATGATCTGTAGCCTCGGAAGGTGCTGGTGTGTGAATATCACTAACCGAACGTTAATGGTTCGCGATGTCATCTAGGGTGCATTAATAACACCCTTAGTTTAAAATTTATTGATGTTCTTACGTTGTACTAGTATCATGTCACCTATGTCTCTATACTAAGTGTCCAATATAAATCATGATACTATGTTCTATGTTTGCTTATTTTTATCATGTTCCGCATGAAATTATTTTGTATTTAGCATTTCAACATAATTAACTAGCATGCAGTAAAAATAATATATCATGCGTAAAGAGAAAAAATAAGTATGCATAGCATATTCACATGCTAAATAAAATGTAATAATATAGCATGTATTTTTTTTGATAGTTTAGAAGCATGATATTTATTTAGTTGACAGGCATCCGAGAATTTTCCAACAAAATATAATTAAGATTTTTCCTAGCTGGAATAAATCATACTATGATGAGCCTACACACCTGATTTGGCGGTTTACTCTGCGAAACTAACCCACGTAAAATAAATCACTCCGACGAACCACTCGAATCGCGTAACAACAATAGTCCTAAATAACACAATTATTTAAAATAAAATTTATTTTATTTTTCCCTAAAATAAATAAAATAGAAATTTACTTAATAAGCCTACATTTAACTTTACGAGCACATGTTAAATTTAGGGGTGCATACTTAATTAATAAGCCTATATTTACCCATTAGCCCATATCTACATTTTTGGCCCCAAATAATTTATCAATAAATTAATTAAAATCATTACTATATTTAATTAACCCAAACTAAGCATACAAGTTGTTAATTAATTCTATCTAATCATTCAATTATTAACTAACCCAATTTAAAATTTTACAAATTAAACTAACAATAATATTAAATTAATTTAATTAACTTAAATAAATCCTATCAAACTTATACCCATTTAAACTCATGATCTAGCCCAAGTTACCCAAGGGCCCAATTAAAATCCATCAGAAATTTTTAAATCTATTTACTCATAATTAACTATTTTAATCACCTAATCATCCCCTAATCCAACTTAGCCTTAATTATTACCCATGAAAAATTAAATTGGATTTATTATTTATTTTTATTTTTATTATTTTTTTATTTTATTATTTTTATTTATTATTTTTTTATATTGACCTGGTCAATGGTCAATGGTTGACTTGGTCAACGCTGACCGGTGACCGGTCAACAGTTGACCCGGCTTAGCTTGAGTCTGACCCAAGCCCCCAACTGGTTCGGTTCAATTTAATTTGGTTCAACTCGGGTTCAGTTCAATTTAATTTGGTTCGACTCAGGTTCGGTTCAATTTAATTTGGTTCGACTCGGATCTAGTCTAGTTTAATTGGATCCGATCTAGCCAGCCCAATCTAATTTGATTTGACTCGAGCTCGAACTAATTTCGATTAATTGGTTTGGCTCGAATCCAACTTAGTTAACTGATTCAGCTAACCCAACTTAACTCAACCTAAACCCAGATTCAATTCAAATCCAACCCAATCAACTTCAGTCTGGTTCAACTCAACCCATTCACTAACTCTACTTAATTAAATCATTAATCTTACTTAACTAAACTAATCATGCATTAATCGCGATTAAGGAAGAGGGCGAGCGTATGGGTACCTCTGCTCGTCCGATTCTTCCTTTCCGACGCCGGCGATGGAGCTCCGGCTTCGGCGAGGTTGACCCAGCCCTGGAGATGGCTCTCCGGCTCCGACGAAGGTCTGCCGGGGTCCTCGCGAGCAATAGCGACGACGACGGCGACGACAATAGCGACGAGGGCGGCGAAGGCGAGCTCGCTCCCGCGTGGGAGTCGATCGACGAGGGGCGACGCTCCGGCGAGCCCTCCTTGATCTCGCGACCAACTGATCGGGGATGGAGGAAGGTCGCGACGAGAGGACGACGACGATGGGCGAGGAGGAGCTACGGCGACGAGGAATTGCCGCTCGTGCGCGTGCGAGCGGACGTTTCTGCTCGCAACTCTATTTCCACCCACGAGCAGGGGAAGGCAGGGGAAGAAGGGGGGCGAGGCGGCAGACCTCCGCCGCACTCTCTTTGTCGCGGTGGAGATCTACTGAAGGTGGATGGCGGCGGGTGATGGACGGTGGACGGCGGACGGCGGGCGCCTGCGTTCGCTCCGCTACGATGGAAGAGGAGGAGGCGGGGCGTGGTCGCGAGCAAATAAGGATCGCTCCTACGCTTCCTCCGGTGGTCCACTTCGCGACAGCGAGGACGAGAGGGGGTCGAGGTGACGGCAGCTCACTGGTGACCTCAATGCCCCTGCTGCTGTGCGGAGCTGCGGAGGAAGATGACACCGTGCAGATTAGGGCGAGCTCGTTCGCCCTCTTCCGTGGGGTTGCTCTTCGAGGGGTTGGTTCGCCCGAACCGGCCGTACGGGCCGGTTCGGTTGAATCGATCGACTAAGCCGGCCTAATTGAACTGGCCGGTCAAATTTTCTTATTATTTTAATTTTTTTTATTTAAAAGTAGGGGTTTACATTACATGTCTAACGTCATCCTATTTATTTCGATATATACTCTTGTCAATCTCCGGAACATACTCCAATATTTACACGACAAATAGAAACCAGTGAAGAGCAATAACTCGATATGTTCATCGTGGAAAAAGATATGGATACGTGTACGTTTTGACAAATCTATAACAATGAAACACGCAAAAATATGTATAGTCTCGGGGAAAGGAGGCCCCAAATATTCAGTATCCAGTGTTAGAATGTGTCGAACACTTAATGTCTTCACTTGAGTATCAAATACTATAAGGACGACAACTGTCCACCTAGAAGAGTGAAAAATACCAATATAAACTCAATTCGGTAAGATAAAGATGTAGAATTAAACGATTTATTGAGATGGAAAACACAACCGTAAGTGTTTTTAGATAGAAATTCTGAACTTTTTTAAAATTTCAAATATTTTCTTAACTTTATTCGAATCTTTGACTCACATGATTCATTAGTAAATCTAATAATTATAGCTGATTAAGCAGTCAAGTTTATTAATAATGTTAAAAATATTAAATATATGCTTACAAGCACTTAATTCTTTTCCGAATAAGTTGAAAGTAGTGTTTTTATTCAATTTTTACATACTAAAGACCACATATTGCATTGTCTAACAGTGGTTACATTTGTCACCATGGAATGGTTATCGAAATATTGAAACTTAATGAATTAATAGCTATGAGTTAATTAAGTTTCACAGAGAAAAAGCTGTTTCTACTTATTAATATATTTTTTTTTGCAGTCGGGATTGCGTGACGAGCACTCACCGTTGACGAGACGAAGTTTGAGTGTGCCATCTTTTATTTGCTTATGGGCCTCAACGGTTACCGGTGCCTTAACAGGATATACCAGATGCCGCCCGTCCTCCCTATGGCTTGCAAGCTGAAGCCTAGATTCACCAGAGAGAATACTAAGCCGTGGAGGGTAGTGAGGCAATGCTCCAGTGCTCTTGTGATGATGACGATCCTTATTATTTTATCTCCTATTGTCCCTGTTCTGCTCCACCGTCGTATTCGTCTCCCTATAATTTTGCGCTTCTCCAGCCTCCTCGGACTGAGGGTCGTCGTCCGTGGTGCTATTGAAGACCCCATTCTTGCATTCTAAAATCTCCGACAACGTGTCGTTCTCAGTGAAACGACGAAGAGCTTATGACGAAAGGGAGATCTCATTTTCCTTATTGCTCATCTCACTTAGGGTTGTTGCAGGCAATAGAATCCAAGACTATGTGAGTAATCTACGACAATGCATTAGCGTTCGAGCTAGAGGATTAAATAGTAAGAGTAAATTATTAGAAAGTGGCTAATTAAAAAAGTAGTTACTGAAGATCAAGTAACACTAGGAACTGAACACCCTTATTTGAGCAAGGTTCCCTTTTTAGGGTAGAATATTTTAAAAATAAAAATAAATGAAGGATATGGACATTTAGACTTGAGTACTTTCTATAGCAATAAGTTAGGTTTGTTGTTAGATTTTAAATTCTATTAGTGGCTTTTGATTTTATTTATTTATTTTTGGAAAGAGGAGAGAGTGAGAAAAAAAAAGAAATGTCATCCATACCTTTATGTAGAAATCTAACGTCGTGGATGGTTATAGATTATATATTCCACTTTTAGTATACTCATGAGCTTCGAAAAACTAGTACGATAAGTTTTGTGTGAATTATTAATCATATTATAGTATTTTTAAAATATATTTAATATTAAAAGAATAATTTCTACTAAAGACAATTGATAATGAGGTGTAAAATATTCAAAAATAATATATAGAAAATACAATGAACTTCATTCATGTTGGAAATAAAAGATTTTAGAATATCTTAACATTCAATAAATAATTCTACCTATTTATAAAAAAAATACTTTACTTAATCAACAATAATAAAGATCTAAAAAACATAAGTTAGTAAATAATTCTAATAATTTATACGTTAATATAACATTATATGTCTAACGTCATCCTATTTATTTCGATATATATTCTTGTAAATCTCTATAACGTACTCTAATATTAACAAGAAAAATAGAAACTAGTGAAGAGCAATAACCCGATATGTGCATCGTGGTAAAAAAAATCTATAACAATGAGACACTCAAAAGACGGTATCCAATGTTAATATGTGTCGAACACTTAATGACTTCACTTGAGCATCAAATACTATAGCCACGACAACTGCCCACTAAGGAGCATGAAATACCAATAAAAACTCAATTCAGTAAGATAGAGATGTAGAATTAAATGATTTATTGAGATAAAAAATACAACTGTAAGTGTTTTTAGATAGAAATTCTGAATTTTTCTAACTTTTCAAATATTTTCTTAACTTTATTCGAGGCTTTGACTCACATGATTTATTAGAAAATCTAATAATTATAGCTAATTAAGCAGTCAAGTTTATTAATTATGTTAAAAATACTAAATATATGCTTACAAGCACTTAATTCTTTTCTTAATAAGTTGAAAGTAGTGTTTTTCTTCAATTTTTACATACTAAAGACCACATATTGCGTTGTCTAATACTGATTACATTTGTCACCATGAAATGGTTATCGAAATATTGAAACTTAATGAATTAATAGCTATGAGTTTTTGTGTGAATTATTAATCATATTATAATATTTTTAAAATATATTTAATATTAAAAGAATAATTTCTACTAAAGGCAATTGATAATGAGGTGTAAAATATTCAAAAATAATATATAGAAAATACAATGTACTTCATTCATGTTGGAAATAAAAGATTTTAGAATATATTAATATTTAATAAATAATTATACTTATTTATACACAAAATACTTTACTTAATCAACAATATTAAAGTTCTAAAAATTATAAGTTAATAAATAATTCTAATAATTTCTACATTAATATAACATTACATGTCTAACGAAAGGAGGCCCCAAAGATTCGGTATCCAGTGTTAAAATGTGTCGAACACTTAATGTCTTCACTTGAGCATCAAATACTATAGGGACGACAACTGTCCACTTAGAAGAGTGAAAAATACCAATATAAACTCAATTCGGTAAGATAGAGATGTAGAATTAAACGATTTATTGAGATGGAAAACACAACCGTAAGTGTTTTTAGATAGAAATTCTGAACTTTTTTAAATTTTTAAATATTTTCTTAACTTTATTCGATTCTTTGACTCACATGATTCATTAGTAAATCTAATAATTATAGCTAATTAAGTAGTCAAGTTTATTAATTATGTTAAAAATATTAAATATATGCTTACAAGCACTTAATTCTTTTTCGAATAAGTTGAAAGTAGTGTTTTTCTTCAATTTTTACATACTAAAGAATTAATAGCTAAGTTAATTAAGTTTCTCGTCTCCCGATAATTTTGCTAACACCTTTGCAATCAACTTGGGACAAAAATTTGTAGAGATATGGGTTTGAAGTCCCTAGGAGCTTCTGCAAATTCCTTTAGAATGAGGCAATAAATGCATAATTGAATTGTTCCAATTCTAGAGATCCTGCAAAAAAATCATGAAAAAGAGGTATGAGTTCCCCTTTTATTAGTGCCCAGTGATTGGGTGTACACTCTGCAGTAATGTCGTGAGGTCCTGGGGCCTTATTCTTTTCAACGGATTTGAGGCTGTATAATATCTCTTCTTCAATGAATTGTCCATTGTTGCCAATATTTGGAATCGATTCCAAGTACAATATGTCATTACATAAACTAATAAAGCAACTATGCTATTGTGAAAAGAGCTTCTAGAAGATCTCTAATGTCTTCTTTAATGTCTATTGCTGATGTGAGCATGCGCTCTTGATATTTGAGGTTGAAAATTGTATTAGCAACTCTTCTCCATTTCCTACCTTATGGAAATAAGAGGTGTTTGCATCATCAACATATACGCCCACTTTATCTTAGCATGTTACCTCCAATACATTGCCTCCTTATTAAGTAAGTCCTCTAGCTTGGTTGTAAGGCTGATTTGCTCGAACACAAGTAGCCAAAGTTTTTAATATCATCAATCACTTTTGGTTGATGGATTAATAGCTCCTTTTCCTCTTTAAATTTATTGACATGAGATGCTCTCCATTTTTTATTTTTGATCTTCAAGAGATGCATTCTTCTACACCATGTCTCACGATCATGATTTCAGAACATGTCTAGGTGTCTAGGATGCATTCAGGGGCTCGGAGACACAATATTACAAGGAGAATTGCAATCAGTTGAGGTTCACCAGACATGAGTATGATAGAGCCAAGGTTGCATGAGAGAGCAACAATGATGCATGGTTGTCTATCAAGCCGCAACTATGATCAGTTTTGATGACGGGCAGCAACATTGCAAAGGATGGAGCATGTTCAGCTACCACCGAGAGCAGCAATGTTCAGTTATGGAGTGCGCACAGCTGAATCAGTAATGGCATGTTCAGTGACAACCATGCTCAGCTATAATTGATACGCTTGGCATAAGGGTAGGAGTGATCATCATTGAGACAATCCAATTCAGCAGTCAATGAGGTCATTATCTACCATGTTCAGGAATCGAGAGCTACAACAATCAATGAAGTTGATACAACCATTGGTACGCAATTGATATGTTGTTACAGTAGCTTGATATAGTTCGATAAGAAGCTACCAAGGATGTGTTTAGTTTGAGGGGTTAAAGTCTTATCCAGTTGAAGACTTGAAGCATGTTCTAGTATCAACATACCCAGCATGTTCAGTAATCAGTAATATGTAGGTTCAACAAGTTTAGCAAGGTTGATTTTGGCGACCCTGTGGTGATGGCGACCGTTGGTCTCCCCATCCCCATCCTTAGTCTAGGGTTCCGGCCACCGGCGGGAGTGTTTCTTCATCCTTCGTTGTGCTCTTCCTCCTCCTGTGCTTCGTCCAACTCCCGTTTCACGTTCGGAATTCCAAAGTTTTCTGTTGGCTTCCTCCGCTTCTCTCATCGCTTCCTATTGCCTGCTCGCCAACTCTTCAACTCTCCAACCCATAATCTGCACCTCTAAATCCCTTTCACTCCCCCAGATACCATTGATAACAACTTATTTAAACTGTATTCGTTGTGCTTCTCCAATCCCGGCGTCAAACTTGCTCCAATCGGTAATTAATCTTGAATCTGTAATCGTTGTGATCGGGATCGTTGAGTCACCATCATGTAAAATTGTGATGAGCCATTCGTGTCCTAAACAATCCCACATGGTATGCAGTTTACCATAAAGCAATCATTCTCCACTTGGTCGACTGTTAATATTCCTAGGGCCTCCTGCCCTAGGGGATGAGTGGTTGCCTTGTTGCCTTGCAACCAGTCTAAATTAGCTTCGGCTTTGAGTTCTTCGTTGACTCCTTTGGTTCAGTGCCCTTGGTACATGATGTTAGGGTGTCAGTGGTTGCAAGTCTTGCAAGCCTTGTGTTGTCATGATTGCCTTCTCTACTATGGAGATGTTTCCGTGAGCTAGTTCACTTTTAGACTATAGTTGAAGTCTTCGAATGAAAGTGTAAAGCTTGTCGGTTTTGGTAATGTCACGTAGGTCCATAACTGTTGAGTAAAAATTATTGATGTACTCATGGATGGACATGGTCTAGCAGAGGTTGTACAATCTTTCTCTTGCAGCCCATGCGACATTAAGTTGAATGAACTAGCATCAAAGCTCTTCCTTCATGGTGCTCCAATCTTCACATTGACAATTGAATCACATTGAATACACCACCATTGTTTGGCAGCTTTGGTGAGGTAGGCAGCTGTAGTAGGAACTCTATCTCTTCCTTTGCTCTTGCAGCTTGGAAATACTACTCCAATTGATGCATGTCTCCAGTTGACGATGGAGTTCAACCCTCAACTGTTCCAGCTTGACTTCAAGCATTGCATCTCATCATCGGATTGCAAGTGCTAGCATCCTAAGCTATGGTCTGAGGCTCTGTCTTGAGTAGCTTGGATGGGTTAGAGCCTGAATCAGATTGCATTCATCAAGTCACATAAGTGCTCATCAATCTTTTGGTGCATAAACTTCAGGGCATTGCAAAACATTCTTCATCTACTCCCTTAGCTGTATGTTAGCATTGCTAGGGCCTTCTCCTTTAGTAGGGGGCTATTCCAATCATCTCCTTAAGCAGAGCAATTCTCTTCTTGACTTGCTCGTACTACGGTGCCATCTCCTTTAACCCAAAATTTCGAAGAATTAGCTTCAGAAAGCTCTAGTGAAGGCTTAGCTTCATGAATTAGCACGACGAGGTGCTAGGTCGAGGTAGGATACAACACGTTGCTCTAGTGCACATGACTGCATCAAGGACACAGGTAGGTCACGGTGCACGAGGTGTTTGGGCAAGTGCAGCACGACAAGCACATGAGGCGGGATGAAGCAAGAGAGTGGGAATTGTGTTGAACGAGGATACGAATGCATGATGGAAGGGTGTGCACAAGTTCAATCTGCTACATTAAGGTGAGGCAGCGGTGCATGCGCATGTTCAGCGAGGCACGGGCAGTCTGCTGGGTGAGGTTGTGAATGCATAGAGAGAAGGGTTTGTGGTGGCTAGGTGCACTGCATAGGAGACAAGGCAGCGGGTGCACGGTGTGTGGGCACAATACGGCCTTTGGCCAATGTCAGGCTAGATGTGAGGTTGGCAAGGCATGCGCCATTGGGATGCGAGCATGGGCTCTTGAGACTATGACATAGGTGATGTCATAGGCACACACAAGCAAGGGGTGCACTATGAGCCAGAGGTGTTGCATAAGGTGTCAAGGCAGCGTCGATCTTCAGCCAATGTCAAGGTTGAAAGCTTGGTAGGAAAGGCATGCGTGGCTAGGTGTCACGACTACTTTTTCCCTTGACTCCTTGGTCGAGCTCGAGTCGTGCCGGCGTGAACAACACCGTGAGGGAAATGGTGCTCACAAGCTTTGCACTGCGGAAGAGGATCGTGTTGCTACCTGTGAGTTGAGAGGACAAAAAAGAATGCTTTATTAGCTTCAATAAAAACCTCTCAATCCCTCAAGCTAACCTCGAAGGGGATTATTACAAGTGGACCTATTCTACTCTATGCTCTCTCAATAGCTACTATGCCAAGATGTCCGATTTTCCAAGATGCCCAGCCAAGTACCTTGGCTGGTCCTTATATAAGCAAAGGGCTGACCTTTCGGCTGCCCTCTTGATTACAAGCATTAAGGTTTGGGGCATTAATGCCTGGACCGTTTACGTCCGTTACACACGTGTCGTCCGCGCGTGCGGCTGCTGCGTGCCCGTGTCTTGCATCGGCTATGGCAGCTGCGTCGGCGGTCTGCTGCGCGTGACCCTCAGTCGTGCAGGAGCTCCGTGGCTCAGTGCTTTGCTCGCGCACGCCTTTGGTTAAGGGACCGCCCGACACTTGCCCCGCATGCATCCCCTGTTGATCCGTGCGCGTCCTTGGTTGTCCGGCCGCTTGCTTCGCACGTGCTCCTAGTTGCTCGGGTGTTGGCTCCGCACGCGCCCTCATCTGATTGGGCGTCTGACCTGCGGAGACCCTCGGTTGCTCGGGCACTTGCTCCATGCGCACCCTCTGTTCAGCTGCCTTGTGCCTACCTCGCGCACATCCCTCGGTTGCTCGCCTCTCGGTCACCTGTCCCATGCACGTGCCTCAGTTGCTCGGTTGTCTAGCCCCGTGGCTCGTCTCTTGCTCGCCTCCTGGCTGTGGCCTTGAAGCGGCCCCGTGCGCTGTGTGCGGGTCACCACTTTGCGCTTGACCTCCTGTGGTTCGTGGTGCGCTTCGGGCTTGACCCTCAGAAATTGGGTCTGACACTAGGACACTGGCAAGGGCTCATGAGGCTACAGCACGGGTAACACAAGCGAAGAGTGTACTATGAACTCAAGGCACTATGTTGGGTGTTGAGGCAATGGGCGCACAGCGCGTGGGTATGATGCCAGCTTCATGAATCATCACCGAAGATGGCACGAAACCATGACAAAAGAATATGAAATTTTTTATGACTCATACCATCAAATTTTGTACCATATAACCTTAATTATCATAAAATGTCAATCTAGCCTTTAAATTATTGCTAAGAATGACTAGAATTATTTCTAAAGAGAGAATCAATATTACTTACGACAATCACAAAATCGATGCTAAATATATGATTAATCATGGTTTTCATAACCGTAACAAAAAGCCATCGTACAAAAGAATTTGCTATATGCACGTGGGATATTTTAATTCAAACCCATGACCTCTTTATTGGGGGAAATTTGAGGGGAAAAAATTTTGAATCTTTAAATTAGGAGACCAACTTAATGTATGATAACTAAAAATACAACAAAAAAAAAACAACTATAGGGGTCAATAAAATTGAAATGTGCCCTAACTTTATATATTTCATAGTTGGTGTAGGATCTCCAAGGTAATTAATTAAAAGATAGTATAACTGTTTCAAGCGAGGATACATAATAAATTAAGAATCCTACCTCATAGGAAGTTTTATTAGTGTCCTAAACTTAGAAAACTACAACTTCCTCTACTAATAAATAGTACTTCAATAGCAAGATAATTAATGAGAATCCTCTTTTGTCCCCTATAAATTAAAGGGATCGAGAGTAAGTGTCTCCTACATCAATTGACATAGATTTGGGAATCCCTCAGTTATTTTTATTGATTGATTAGCTGCTTAATTTCAGGATGGAAAGACATGGCATCAGGGATAATCAGCCTGCAAAATCAGTCGATGATCGGCTTCCGAAGACATCCTCGAGGAATGCAACATGGCGGGCCTCCACCTTCCACAATGTTACAGCGATGGTCGGTGCTGGTGTCCTCAGCTTGCCGTATGCAATGGCCGGGCTTGGATGGTATGTGCTGCACTATCTACATGATAATTGATATGAGATTATAAATGTGTGTAAATAAAGTAGAGTTTCTAGTTACTATCGTGAAATTATATTAAGTGGAAAATTAGATTTTACTTATTATTAAACCTTTCTTTATTTGATTAATTATTTTAGGGGGCCTGGTATTACTATACTTATTATGTCATGGGTAATCACCCTTTACACCTTATGGCAAATGGTTGAGATGCATGAAATGGTACCCGGCAAACGATTTGATTGTTACCATGAGCTCGGGCAACATGTGTTTGGCGAAAAGTTTGGGCTTTGGATTATTGTCCCGCAACAATTGGTCGTAGATGTTGGCATAGACATTGTATATATGGTTACGGGAGGTAAATCTTTAAAGAAGTTTCATGATATTGTGTGTCCTAATTGCAAAAACATCAAGCTCTCCTACTTTGTCATGATATTTGCATCCGTGCAATTTCTCCTATCCCAACTTTCCAACCTTAGCTCAATCTCTGGGGTCTCCTTAGCTGCTGCCGTTATGTCTCTCAGGTACGTACTAGCAATAACTTAACAAAATACATATATAGTAGTTAAAAATGCTACTTTTTCTAATGTTATCAGCCATGGATAACCTAAAAGTCATGACATAATAGCCTATGAATGACATGTAATTGTTTCTTTATCTGGGGTTTGGAACTTGGAAGATCTTTGGTCTATACTAAGTACAAATTGGGATTCTTGATCCAATAAAGACTCCCATTAAATTTTCATCATTTTCCACTTTTTTTCTATAATTTTTTTTAGTTGTTTTAAAAGTTAGGTCACCTGATGAATAATACAAGATAAAAAAAAATAACATTTATTTTTGAAGCGTTTTTTAGTGATTTTTTTTTTCATTGGATTAGCTACTCCACCATTGCTTGGGTGGTACCAGCAGAAAGAGGAAAGCAAGCAGATGTTGAGTATACTTATAGAGCTACGACCTCAGCAGGAGTCTTCTTCAACTTCATAAATGCATTAGGAGATGTAGCTTTCTCATACGCAGGACACAGTGTGGTTCTAGAGATCCAAGCAACACTACCTTCCACTCCGGACGAGCCTTCAAAGAAAGCAATGTGGAAGGGCGTCATCTTTGCATATATCATCGTTGCTCTGTGTTACTTTCCGGTTGCCATCATTGGATATTGGGCTTACGGTAATGCTGTGGACGACAACATTCTCATCACACTTGACAACCCAAGGTGGTTAATTGCTCTTGCCAATATTTTTGTAGTCATCCATATAATTGGAGGTTACCAGGTGAGATTAATATCTTTTTTTAACTTTTCCTTTTCTTTTATAAAAAATGAATTATAGTTTAAGTTTATCAAACTCATTCTCTCTCTCTCTCTCTACATATATATATATATATATAATATCACCTAAAAATAGTTAAATAGTTTATGATAAATTCATCTTACATCTAAAATAAGAACCAAAGAAAATGTTGAAATGTTGGAATATGTACTTTCTTTAAGAGAAGAAGGTATGGATCTAATACAAGTTTTGGGTAAAACAATATATTTCATTATTTATTTTACTATACAGTAGGTTTTATTTGGTTATGGTATTATATATTGCAGGTATTTGCGATGCCAGTGTTTGATATGTTGGAGACGATGCTCGCCAAGTCTTTTCATCTTCCTCCGAGCCTTGCAGTTCGTCTTGTCACAAGGAGTACTTACGTTGGTAATTAAATCTAATTTTCCTGTACAGAACTAGAATTGTGTGCCGGATAGTTTAATTCTACTGCATGCATGCATGCAGCATTTACGATGTTTGTGGGTATTGCTGTCCCCTTCTTTGGTGGTTTGCTTGGATTCATCGGAGGTTTTGCATTTACCCCAACTTCATATTTTGTGAGTGATGATATATTCTATATTTTTTAATAGTTGAAATATTTATAGATTAAGTATTTAAGCTAACCAACAACGAGATTTCTTTTGGTATATATACCCTACTTAGTGATTAACATTATACACGTGCAGCTTCCCTGTATCATGTGGCTAGTGATCTACAAACCAAAAAAATTTAGCTTGTCGTGGATCACAAACTGGGTGAGTAAATACATAGATAGTTTTTCTCTGTTGTTACGTGCAGCATATTGCTATTACTAATTAGTAAAATTTTATGCACCTCAGATATGTATCGTACTAGGAGTTGTGTTGATGGTTTTAGCTCCTATCGGTGGCATGAGGACGATCATACTGAATGTGAAGGGCTACGATTTCTTCTCTTGAGCCTTAAGTCCAACAATTTTACATATCAGTTGAAATACCTGAATTGTATCACACTGAAAGTTTATTTCAATACGTGTAGTATGAGGACGATCACACTAAATTTGAAAGGCTACAGTTTCTTCTCTTAAGCCTAAGTCCAACAGCTGTATATATCAGTTAAAATGCCTAACCTGTATTATACTAGGAGTCATGTTAATAGTTTTAGCACTCATAGGTGGTATGAGGACGATCGTACTAAATGTGAAGGGCTATGATTCTTTCTCTTAAGATTAAGTCTAGTAATTGTATATATCAATTGTAATACCTGAATGATTGTACTCTATATCACTATTAAGTATGTGGTAACTTTGTCTTATCCCTTCTAATGATAGTGTAAGGATATGCAAGCCTTACCTGAAATTTCCTAGCATATGAGCTAGCTCAATTATAAAAACAACACAATGCAGCAATGGACTCTTTTGTTTTTAACAAATCTGAGTCATGATACATGCACTGAAAACATGCGTCACACAATGCAAAAAAAACTGTGCGATCAATCCCTTTTGATAAAAAATGAGTTGTCTTATCGTTCGGCCTATTGCTTGCTTGATGTATTATATTAGTATCCTCCGTAGAGAGTAACAAGAGAGGGGTAATTTTTTAAATACCTAGTAAGGGAGATTGAAAACAATGTAAAATTTAGGACAACAATAGATTTATATCAATATAACTTTTCAAAAATCTTTCTACATGCATGAGATCATATCTCGCAATATGCCATGGATCTCGGTCAAAAGAATTATGCATCTCGTCATCCACTAAATTTTTAGTCAAAAGAATTGTGCAACCATATGCATCCTATCATGTCTTTCTCGTCATCACATCTTATTTGTTAATAGCACGAAGATGTCGACGAGATAGTTCAAATGATCCATTATGCATATGGATAGGGACTGGCCACGAATCATCTCTTTCTAGCATCAGAATCTAGCTAGAACCATTAGAGAAGGTCAACAAACAATGTTCAATATGATAAATCCAATAATCATTCATTTTGACTGGCAAGATTTCGATCAAAGTTAGCGCCCTTTTCCTTCATGTGGACGATGAGCCTTGCTAGCCTACAACTTAGTTGATCTCAACCTTTGGTAGTTACTATCAACCCATTTATATCTTGCTCTTCAACCTACGGCTTGACATACATCAGCTCGAGTTTAGGGTCGATTTGCTATGCGCGCACTATGCTCAGTAGCTCTGGTGTCATCACACATTGATGCTGCTCTTGCAGCTAGATTGTTAGTGTCACATTCATGTGCACCACAACAGCTAGCTTTTTGCATCTTGGGCAGTCCCACACTTGGTGCGGACCGTCACACAAGAAATATCCTCCTTGTCTTTAGGCAGCAACATTGGTTGAGGTTGTGGCCTTTGTGGAGGGAGATTGAATATCACATCTTACACCTGCCCTGTCCTACCTATGCCCACAAGTTCTCTGTGAACTTCATCGTTTGTTTGCTCAACACTTAGTCCCCATCATGGCACAAATAACTCTCAAGTCTAGCAATTCTTCGGCAACCACGATTGCATCTCGTACCATCGAGAGACCCTTGTACATTAACTCATCTTGTCACACCCCAAACCCACCTTTGGGCACGTGGCAACCGCCGCATAAGCTGCACTTCGCCACCACAACTTATACAAGGCTAAGAGTATCACAAAGCAACACTATCATTTTTATTAACATAGCGGAAGCATAACCAAATTATATTTAATACAAATCAAATCTCTATGTAGCTTCTCCGTGACAGTCTATTACGTCGGACTAGGTTCTCCCTCGCTCCCTATACAAGTGGCCAACCTATAACCTGCGCAACAGGGGAAAAATGTTCACATCTAAGTCGCGAAACTCAGTGAGGCTACAGAGAGAGCACTCTAAAAATGGGCATAAGGTATTGTACAAACCAATAAGAAGAAATATCCACTAAGTCACATATCAAATAACATATTCAACAGTTTAAAAGCATACAAATAGATCAATGCAGCAGAATCATGATATGGACATGGCATATGAATAAAACATAAGGATATAGCAACAACTTAAATCCACAATTTTCATATTCTTTTAACTACCATATCATATCTTTTCCAAGCTACTCCTAAGGCAGCCAACCTATGTTTAAGGTAAATTCCTCGTCAGAGATTACCATAAACCTGTCAGTGTCAACTCTAGGTCTCTGCCCTATGTGCCTGTACATTGACATTGGCAGAAGGAGCTGGTGATCACGGCATCCATTCTTACATAAACACAAGTACCATACAGCGCTGTAATTCTGCCCCATTGCAGGATCACCACACAAATAATCAATCATATATCCATCTCCAGCCTGGTAAGCTGAGATCTGCCGGGTATGCAACCAATGAACCTGGACTGCTCAGCGACCTACATCGTTAAGCATGCCAGAGTCATCAGGTTCAGTAGCCTGGGTAGCTCATTGAACGATACTGTTCCTAACACACCCTCTACCCTGGTGTAACACAAACAAGTTGAGCTCTATACTGAAGTGAGATCCCGGCTACACCAAAGTAGTAGTGACTAAGTCAACCGAACTTGCACCTTTATCATTGCTAGCACATGGCTCCTCACCATGTGTTAGCACATCCCATTCTAAAATCCAACATCCTCTCCTAGGTTATCATAACCCTAAGATGTCTAAAGTTCTTAGTCATATGTCAACTGAGATCACTTCTAGGTTTTAATCATAGCATGAACCTAAAGTGTCTCGAGTTTTTGTCTCATGTCTCCATGTTCTATGTTCCTGCTAAATGTCTCTACATCTATAGCATAACATGAACATATCAATATCCAACATAACATGAGAATAATCATATATAACATGCATATAATAGCATCATGTATCTTTTCATAGCAAAATCTATCAACAATTATCAAATCACACATGCCATTTAAATATGCAACAAGCAGACATTCAAATCATCAGCATGTACAATATGTAATAACGACCCTTAGGACTCAGCATTTGTAGTAGGCCAAAATAAATTTGAAATCATAAGCCCTCACTTGAGTCTCAAAGCAATATTAAACAAGAATTCACAACTTAGCTGTGATTCTTAAAAGCAAGTAAGCAATCAATCAAGCACAACAATTCATTCTTACTCCAACCTAAATCACTGTTTGGCCGTAATTTATCAAGCAACAGCACAGCAATCAATTTTCCTAAAATAAAATAAATACATCCAACACCTATAAATCATACAATTCAAACAAGAATTTTCCTATCTATCCTTCTACTCACATCCTCACATCATTATTTTCATTTTATTTAATTTCTTATAATCAACCAATCAACAAGCATATAAAATAATATTTAATTTAATAACTTAATTATACTCAAAAATTCAAATCAATATATACCACTTTAATTGTACACAAAGTGTACACTACTCTGGTTAGAGTAATTGAGCTCTATACGGGAGGATTATGAGGTCTTGGGTTCAAGACTCACTAAGTTCTAATATATATATATATATATATATATATATATATATATACACCACCTTAATTGATTCTAAATAATTTTAATAATTTTGTGAATAATCTAATTAATTAATTAAATTCACAAAAATCTAAATCATCCAATTTTTATAATTAGAAAATCAAAATAATCAATTTCCTAAATTCTATCATATTATAATTTTATAAAATTCTAAATTATTCCATATCATTAATTAGAAAGAATCTAATTACCACAATTAATACCCTAAATTCATTAATTCTGTAAAAATTCTAAATAAATTATTTTAATTCCACTTAATATAATTTAAATGGCATAACACTTACAAAATTATTTCTTCATGCATTTAACATACAATTACTTCATTTAAACTCTAAATTATCTCAATTAAATCAAAAACTGCATTCTAATAATCTTAAAAAATTTCAATTAAATTATACAAATTACATCTAAGCATAATCTAGCCTTACAAATTATTTTAGATTTTTCCAATAACGTTAAGGCACTCAAAACCCTAAACCCAACCTAAAATAATTCGAAAACCACACCTAAAATATGTTAAAAGTTCTAAATAAATTCCATAAGGTTCAAAACTCACCAATCAAGCCTTAGCCACGTTGGACCGCACTAAACCGTTCATAAACTCATGAAACCAACAAAACTGCACCCGAACCGGCCATGAACCGGACTGGAAAGGGGTTGGACCGAAATGAGCCGGACCGCTGCACGGGCTATGCATGCGTGGTAGAATCCCTCTTCGCGCGAGGTCCGCGTCTTCTCCGACTGTTGCTGCACCGTCGCTCCGTTGTCGTAGACTCACTGGAACGACGCGCCCAGCTTCTCCGCGTCTTCTTCAACTCTCCAGCCATCGATTTGCACCGCCAGCGGAGCCCGATCGCTTCCAACCGCCACTGTCTCCAGCTGGTTCCCTACAGCGGATGGAAACGTCGTTCCCAGCCACCACGAGGCCTTTCCGCTGCAGCCGACCACTCGCTATCGACACCATCGAAATCGAAGCGAGCTCAGAAACCCCCCGCAGAAGAATCGTCGCTCGCCGCGCTTCCTGCCGACAAATTCAACGGGAATAGGGGAACTCCCCTGCTCGCCGTTTCCCAAACATAGCAGCTCGCCGGAGCTATTTCTATGCCCTGCTACTGCCGGAATCGCTCCCAGCATCAAGCCACAATTCCCTCTCTCCTTCCTCTGTCACCTGTCAGGTTTCTTCGACCTCACCTCCACGGCAATGACCGGAACAAGGCGCCACCCTTCATCCGGTTTCGCTCCTTCGCCGTGCCCCCTTTGTTTGCAGTTCGCCGGTGCTGCCTCTGCGCACCTCCGGCTCCGACAATGATGCCTCGCCCCCCGGTCGTCCCTCCCCTTGACTCATCGTTGCTTCACCGAGGGTTTATAGAAGCTCGTGGGCCGTCGCCCCTCCCCACGACTCGGAAACAGGGCAACCCACCCCCTGTTTCCGCAACCCTTTATATGCAATCGGCGAATCGACCGATTAGCCCGCGCTGACTCGGCCGCTTCAACTCGCCATTGTGCAGCGTCGGTTTTTTTTAATAGTTATCAATTTATATATATATATTTATATATTTATATTTTATATATTCCTTTAAATTATTTTATTCTTCTTTTTTTTCTTTTCTATTTTTATCTTACTTATTTTATTATTTTAATAATAAAAATATTATTATTTATTTTAAAAAATTTATATAGAAAATAGGATTTACACATCTTTCACCCACTATTAAGGCCCTCCATGAAGGTGACCAATTCGTTGCTTTCTATTTATTAATTATACTTGTTAAATGAGATGAGCAATATCAAACAATCCCAATGAAAATATCACTCTTACTATTTAATCCTCTAGCTCGAACGCTAATGCATTGTCGTCGATTACTCACATAGTCTTGGATTCTATTGCCTGCAACAACGCTAAGTGAGACGAGCAATAACAAAAATGAGATCTCCCTTTTGTCGTCAACTCTTCGTCAGTTCACCGAGAACGACACATTGAGGGAGATTTTAGGATGCGAGAATGGGGTCTTCAATAGCACCAGGGACGACGACCTCAGTCCGAGGAGGCTGGAGAAGTGCAAAATTATCAGGAGACAAATATGACGGTGGAGCAGAACAAGGGCAATCGGACACAAAAAAATAAGGATCGTCATCATCACAAGAGCACTAGAGCATTGCCTAAATACCCTCCACGGCTTAGTATTCTCTCTGGTGAATCCAGGCTTCAGCTGGCAAGCCGTAGGGAGGACGGGTGGCTTCTGGTATATCCTGTTAAGGCACCGGTAACCGTTGAGGCCCATAAACAAAGAAAAGATAGCACACTCAAACTTCGTCTCGTCGATGGCGAGTGCTCGAGACGCAATCCTGACTGCAAGAAAAAATCATATCAATATGTAGAAGCAATGAAACTTAATTAACTCATTGGGATAAGGTATTGTACAAACCAACAAGTAGATATATCCACCAAATCACACATTAAAATAGCATGTCATATAACAAGACTAATTATTTAAAGTAGCAGCAATATGATCATAATAAGGCATATGAACGTGATATAAGAATTGTATTCATAAATTTACAAAATTTCAGTAGATTATCCAACATCCACATCAATCAAAACAAGCATAGAATTCCAACAATCAGTCTTCTATAGTCTAATAATTTAAGATTCTTCCTTGGATATCTATATTTTAGATGGAAAATTGTGAATTCAAGATAGCTGACAAGGGCTTAAAATTGAATGATTCGTAATAATTGAAGTATCACAAGTTAGGAAACAAGTGCGGATCAAAACAAGTGAAATGCAATTTTAATGCTATTCACTGACAATATCTTGGATCAATGACAAGATGACATGATTCAATAAGTTATACAGGGACAAACTTTAGAGTACAAATGGCATAGGATAAGTACTTAATTTAATTAGTTGAAATGAAATATGTAGTAATGAGAGAGTAGATGACTTGGGAATCCACAACTTAAATGTGGTTAAAAGAATAATAACAAATAAAAAGTTGTTGCTATTAATGAATAAATAAGAACATCTTTGGACCCGTTAAAAGAGAAGTACGATGTAGTAAACCTTAGTTTCTTGAATCAAAATTTTCTTGGACGCTTCATAACCCTTGAACTAACAAGGAGCTTGATAAAGGAGGGTTTTATAAAGCAAATAAAGATAAGCAATAGGCAAGGGAAAGACATTTGGTGCTAAGTTATTTTATAATCAATGTATTTACTTCTTTTTTTTTAAATGTTTGGGAATGGAGATATAATAGACAAGGTAACTTGCAGCTAAGTTGGCACATAACTACTTCAAGAGTAGAGAAGAAATGAGGAGCACATTGCACAGCCTTTTGAAGGGAATATGAAAGTTAAATATAGTATCAAAAGTGTAAACATTCATTTGAAGAATTTTTTAGCATTGACTACCAATGAACAATTAAAAAAAATTAATTATAAAGATACATTATTTATAATCAAGGCATTGATGAAGAAATTATTTTTTTTTCAGATTCTGCATCTATAATAAGGATACTGAATAAAGAGTATAGAGTCAATGGAAGTTTAAAAATCTAGTTGGGAGATATCTGGGATTTAAGTATCTCATTTGAAGTTATTACATTTAGGATAACTACTAAAAATGTGCTCAAAAGGGACTTAGAGGTTGTCAATATTTAAGATAGGGATTTATATCATGAATTTAAAAATGCAGAAGAAAAAAATAAATTAGAAACACCAAGGAAGGACCATCAAGAATATTATTGTAAAAAAAAAACTTAAAATTGAGTCACTCCATGATTTCTTAGCTAAAGATTTAGGTGTTGCAACCATAAAGATCAATACTAGAATTCAAGTAAGGTAATATGAAGCTAAGGAATTTTCCAAGAGAAATTTAATTATCTTAATGTACATTTGGAATTTTATATAGAAATAGGCTATTTACGATATAAAAAAAAATACTGTCTTATTTGAGGTAGGATTAGGAGTGAAGGACATGAAGCTAGTTTCTCCTATGAAACAAAAAAAATTTTGAGAAGCTCGAGCCCAAAAATATTGTTAAAGCTAAACTAAGGATTCGACAATATTTTTCTTAATTGCTTAGCTTGTTATGAGATGATACAATTGATAAAAAAAAAGGAAGAAACCAATGGGAACTAGCAAGGTTGAAATTTTCATTTGGTCTTAATTGTAAGGTTTAAACGTGATGAAGATATCCAAAGAGTCAATTAAAACTCTTACATCATCGTACTTCCTAAAACTAACTATGCAACTATAACTAAGTACATATGTACAAAAAGAATATACGAACAAATCCAAATGGCATCTCTATAAAACATAAAGACTTGCCTTTGTTGGTCATACTCGCTCCACAAATGACTTCGGCGAAGGTTAGACGGATAAAGTCATTAAGCCACTACACCAACCTTTTAAATAAATTCATTCCTAATGGTTACCGCCACACCTGCTAGCAACTTATCCTTAACTAGACACATATTGGCTACCATATATGTAAAGAGTCGCTCAACATTTATAAATTCTTTAAAAATACTAGCAGAATAAGCTTTATATGAAAACAACAATCAAAATAGTAGAAATCCTTTGTATAGCCAAACATAATATCACCTACCAATTTCGACATTAAAATCAGTCCAAGCAACCAAATCGAGCATAAAATCAACAAAGAAAGATCAATCAAGGAAAAGATAAAGTCAAACAAGGTTTTCTTTTTTTATTTTCATTTGATGTATTAGGTGCAAGATCTACTAAACTTTTTTGTTCCATCTGCTAGGTGTTAGTATAAGAAGAACTACTTTAAGTGTTTTCAAATTAAACTATGAGGATAAAGATTGTCATACTTACTATAAGCCATTACAACATTATATTATTGCCATCACTCTATAACAAGAAACTATATCAGAACTAGAGGATCAAGTTTCTTTTTCAGTTCCCTCACGGTGACATCAATCATCTCATAGTTTACTTCATAGTCATCGGTATCAAGCAACCCAATCAATTGATCGAGATAGCTAGGAGTTTACCTGATGCCATGATAGGATGACCACAAGCCATCACTATATAACAAGGCATTTAGGTATTTTAGTCATTCACAATGATTTTACCACCAAAATAAGTCAATGGAGCATATATTTATTATGAATCTAGCATAAATGGAAAGTTCTACAGTTAAGTTTACTAACTAAATTTACAATTGACTCATAGGTTACATAAAGAGTTGATACAGTCCGTCTAAATTATGTGTAGTATACATCATACCGACTAATCTATTCTATTAATGTTCTTCTATAGCATTAAATCCCGCTACCCATTATTCCTCGCTGTCTCCTAAGCGACGTCTCGATACCTACGTGCGGGCGAAAATTTGCATGTGCTAAGTCTTGCGACTTAGTGCTTACAGATAGAAACTTATCCAAGCAAAAGAAATGGGCTAATAATACATATCCGGATGAGCAACAGTTATATCAATATAAAGTTATAAAATAACAATGAAAGAAAGTATACACATAAATAAATAATTAAATATTAACAGTCTAAATATATATCTAGAGATTTCTAAGTTTTTATTTTCAAATACTAACTCCTAAGGCTGCCTGCCTATGCTTAAGGTAAGCCCTGGCCGGGGACTACCATAAGCCCGTCAGTGCCATACTAAGTCTCTGCCTAGGCTCGTTGCACTAACGTTGGCGGAGAAAGGTGGGTGACTGCGGTTCCTTCTCCTTGTATGATATTACTAAGGTGGGTGTCTCTGCCTAGGCTCGTTGCACATACTAAGTCTCTAGTCTCACGAGCTGTTTACCCTTACCACACTCTGAGATTATCGTATCGTATGTCTCCCATAAACCCTATGATACGAGACACCATGTAGCGCTACACTTCTGCTTTACAGCAGGGTCACCTGCTGACATATATATATACTCATAGCCTGACCTGCCGGAACCAACACGTGTATAACTCTAGCTATCCAGACTACCTCCCAAGCCTGCAGTGTCACGCCCCCTATCGAGCACGTGGCTACCGCCGTATGAGCCCAAAGGACCCATACAAGGTATTTATTAATTTATACAACTTACATACATTATCAACGCAGTGGATAATACAATTAAATTAATTAACTCAACTCTACTAACACAGTCCCGATATACCTACTACAATACTATGATCACAAAAATGGTAGATAACTACGTTCGTCGATAGTCTCATCTCCGTTAGCTATCTTGATCGGTCGTTTAATAGACCTGCACACATATTGAACGCAGTGTGCTCAGCCTTGCGGCTTTGTACTTATGGCTTTAACCACAGTAGAATAACTCAAGTAGAGAAATGAGAGATTCTAGCATGTCCATAACTCATTTAATAATATCAAACAAAGCATGTAAAAGTCAGTAAATAAAACATGAAGCATCATAAGAAGAACATGTGGTATAAGTGTGTAGCTCAGCTATAAATATGAAGTGTGCTTATATCTCAAGATTATTGTCGCTAAAAATGTCATCTCATTCAAATATCGTGATCTGGGCAGCCAGCCTATGCTTAGGAGATCTCCTGATCAGGGAGTTCTCATAAGCCCATCAGTGTCCTCTCTGTCTATGTCTCTAGATGTTGGCAGAGAGGTCGGGTGACCGTGAATCCCTCTCTATTGGTCCACTAGGCGAATCACTCCATCTCTGCGACCTAGCAACCTGTCACTCCATGTGTCTTTCCCAGATAATCCATGGAGCAACTCGTGTAGTACTACACACTGTCCCCAGATAGGGTCACCGCACCTAATTATACACATCGGCCATGGCTAGCCGGTAATAAACCCCAGGATCCAGACTACTCATCAGAACGTCTGCAGAATATCTGGAATAATAGCCGTGTGGTCCATGGATCCATTGTCCAAGGCTATGCGGAAGGAGTCACTGTACCAATTTACAAGCAGCGATGCTTGCCAGGAGGTGCGCATCCTAACCGTCACCGGAATGCTACAACCTCGGCGACATGTTTGCTAGATCATTGGTTTGGAATCATCCATGCTAGCCATCTTAGGACTATCACGGTGATGACTTAGCGACACTGTGCGGGTATAGTGAATACATCACAACGTTCTCTAGCAATAAGCCAATCCATATTTTATCCCCACCCTTTATGTCCAAGATGGTTTCAACCTCTTTGGGTGGTATAGGTTTATGAGCATTAAAGCTCGTATACGTAACTTAAGAGATCATATATGGTGCATCGTCAATATTTTCATACATAAGTATGTCGATATCACATGACTATAAGTGATGCTTGTTGATATCCATGAATATGTCAAACTATAATGTAACATAATAGTTTCTAGATGTAACTGTAATATTTTATTATTTTTCATCACATCAACATAGCAAATAATGAGCAAGAGATTAACCCAGCACATATTTGAATAACAGTAGACATAAGATAACAAGCGTATCACATTAATAATATAAATAGGCTATTCCAACATACAAAGCATGAATTAAGAATAATTAAATATTAATTTCTAAGCAGTAAAATATTTATCTCCTAAAGTTTCACCAACTTGAGAATAGTCTACTGTAGTGAACTAGCGCACCTGGATGTTGTAGTTCGTTCTTCAGAACCAACCTTATAATAGCTTGCACGTCGTTTAATTATTTCGAGGTGGACTACCTATTTCAAATATTGTTACCTTTAGAAATTATTTCTAATATTATGTATCACCCCTTTACTTATAACATGCTAATTTAATCACTTCCTACTTTTATTTAGTTACAATATCTAATTACTAGCAAGATGGAACTTAGTAACTATGTCCTAGTGTTGACATACATTCGATTCTCGGGATGTGTGGGAGATAACCACCTCGATGAATACAGCAGCATCAGCCACCATTAACGCAACAAATTACCATCATCAATGTCACCAATAACCAAAATAACTCTTTCGAAACCATCAACTCATGATACCACATCAGCAACAACAATAATTCAAAGTCATCAGAATCCACAACATTATCCCCATCATCAAAGTCATCAGCAATCAACAATACAAAAACATAAACCATCACCATCATTAACACCATTAGCAACTGAAAACCCAACAAAACCATCAAATGAACACATGAAACAACATCACCATTAGCACTTAACAAATCAAAACCACACAGTATAACATGCATTACCACATGAATCAAGGGTTCAACATAGCAGCATAACATGCATTACCACATGAATCAAGGGTTCAACATAGCAGCATAACATGCATCACCATAGCAGGTGCGGAGCTGCAGTCAAACGAGAATGAAGAGACCGAAGTTGACGATTGATCGGTGAGCTGGCGAGAGTGCGGTGGAGCTCCAATCGACGCCATTGTCGTTGGGCGGCGGTTGAAGGAGGAGTAGTGGAGTGGAGGTTCGCCGTTGATCTCCCAGTAGGGGATCTAGAGCGGCAGAGCGGGCGGCATGCGAAGGGGTCGAAGGAGAAAGAGGGACTTGCCACTGAGCTCACGGTGAGGAAATCCCGCATCGCGTGCGGAGAGGAGAGGTCTTTCGATCGGCGTCGTGGTCGCCGATGGACTGCAGTGGAGTGAAAGAGGAGGGTTCGTCGGATGCTGATGGAGTAGAGGTGGTCGAGCGGAGCAGAACTCGCTATCGAGCTCGCGGTGAGGAATCGAGAGAGGCGGACTGCGAAGGCGATGAAGGCGGAGAAAAGGTCCAGGCATTAATGCCCGATTTAGGGGTCGCAGCGCGCTTGAGAAGCGTTCTCATGCGCTCGACCAAATTCCTTTATTGCCCTTCATTTCACTTAATTACAACTAGACCATGTTTTGACTATTATACCCCTAACATTGTATTATATTCCCCTTTTTGTCCCTGCTCTATTGAGCTAATTACTATGCTATTTTTTCATACCACCCCTTCTACTCTTGCAAATTTTTTTTTTTTAAATCAAATTTGGGGTTTACATGCAGGACTCAGTTGAGGTATGTCAACGTCAATAGACACCTTAGTCCTTAGGCATAGCGGTTGAAGTGAGCTCCCCGGCTCCTAGCACTTTAGTTTCGGATGCATACCATGGGGATATCTGGGCCATTGGCGAGAACCCCCTTGTTGGTACTCACCGAACGCTAAAGGATGGGTCGGATGACGCCTCCGCTACCCATCATTAGACTAACACGAATGGTACCTACTATTTGTGAGAGAAATATTGTGTTATATATACCTATATGATTCCTATAAGTTAATGTTCCTAGGAAGTTTACGTCTATATCTCTAGGTATTCTAACTAGTTTAGGTTATCATGTAAATATGTCACCTAACTAGTTTTGTTTGTCACCTAGCATGTTCATATCATCTATGTGTTCTATGTTCTTCCTAGTGTCATACACTATTAGAATTTAAGAACACAAGCATAAGAGAGAACATATCATATAATATCATCGCAATTAATTTACATTCTATAAAGCAGCAACAAAATGCACATCACGGACAGTATAAGAATTTATTAACAACTGCCCACTTGGGAACTTTACTGCAGCGGCTATAAACTAGCCAAAACAACAACGCACCTGAGCCTTTTAAATTAGCAATTTAACAGATTCACGGCCCACCTGCCGTATTTATCCATCGTCACTGTAGAATGTTTCCCTATCAATTCGCAAACATATTTAAATTTTTTAATACTCATGATATCAAGTATCTAACACCCTGCTCCTCTTTTCTTATTTCTTGTTTGACATCATGGAAATAGAAGACAAGGAACAAAATAGGTGTTTCGATATTTATTGTTTAATGTCGCTCATACATACGACCAAGAAAATATTGAGTGCAAGACATGACAAATTTGTTTACCATAATATGGAAGAAAACATCCAAGAAAAGAAGTGCAACAAAGTATTTCTTAATCATTTTAATTCAATAATAAAATAATAAAAATACAACTATTCTTTGAACCTGTAAATACTGTACTAAGTTACTAAATTTTAAAAGCATAACTTTCTATTCAATATGTTGTAAACTCTCTAATAAAATAATTACAGTTGTATATATTATACTAAGAAATAAATAGAATTTAATATCTAAAGTCTCCATATTTACTACAATATATAAATATTTATTAAATTAGAAAATGTATTTATCTACTATATATAGAGATATAAATATTAGGAATGGATGATTTATCCCATGTAACAACCAATGGCAGCAAGCAATACTCAGGCTATTACATAGTTTTGAGTATTAAATTATTATTAGATGTCAAAAAGATAATTATTTTATATATCATCTTTATCCTCAATGTCCAATTTTTATTAATAGAGAATAATTATAGACTTTAAATATATATTTAATTATTATAACTATTGGCATTTCTTTTTATTTGATTCTTGAATCTACCTGATATGATATATTATTTCTAAATATTACTTTTAAAAAAATACTTTTTGATTAAATTACTAGTAATCATCACGTACAGATAAATGAAGACAAAAGAAATATATATACATTCACTGTGATCTAAGATATGTATATAAAATAAAATATTTTTAATTATCTCCATATTCAAAATTAAATCAAAAATAATATCCTCAAATAATTTCATTAAAGAAAGAAATTAAAGACATGAGAGAAAATTTTATAAAAAAAACAAAACAATGTGATACCCAAAATCTACACTGGTGACGATCTCTACCGCATATCCCAAAAATTAGATTTTTGTATTACTTATGGAATGGGCGCCAACCTTAATCATTCGAATTTATTATTTCCATCTATGATTTCGAGCATCGGTGTTCTAAGCTTCCACTCCGCAACCGCATCGCCCATTTCCCAAAGGTAATATTGGCTATAGAGGGGTGTGGAGGTTGAGATATAGAGAGTTAGGTTTAGATGGTCCGATGATGAGGTAAATAAAGAAATCTAACATAATTGTCTCAGCCTCCCACGTATATATATCTTACTTTTTTATATATATTCACTTGTTATTATTTATATATATATTTAAACAAGATTTCATTTCAACTCTAAATCTAGCTAAGAATCTATTTTATACATAATTTATTTATATTCCTATATATATATAAATCTAGATTTTACTATCTTATTGCTATTTATTGTCATTTATTCGTTATGTGTATATATAGATATATACAAATATTTATTTATTATCACATTTATATATTTCTAAAAAATTGGAGGTTTACAACGACTTTGTAAAGCAATTCATGAGTGCTCCGTTAGGCGTCAACCAATCCATACAAAGAATCACGTCAAAGTTAATCATCTCCAACAGAATCAAATCTGCATCCAACGCGACACTCTGTACCATAATAGGGCAAGCTCGATACACCCGATCTCGCACAATCTACTCACCCAAAGAAGTAGATACAATCAGCTCGGATACCAATGACTTCAAGGGTCGATCGACTCGTCCAACATACTCAGAGCTGATGAATGACCGATGCGATCCAGTATCTATAAGTATTCGAGCCCATGAGTCGAACAACCGCATACGTCCTGGTTAACATCCATTACCAAAAAAATACATATGTTATATTGGGGATAGTTCCTTTAAATGACAAAATATTAACATTGGATACCGATTTTTGAGTGTCTCATTGTTATAGATTTGTCAAGATATAAACGTATCCATATCTTTTTACCACGATGCACATATCGGGTTATTGCTCTTCACTGGTTTCTATTTGTCTTGTTAATATTGGAGTACGTTAGGGAGATTGACAAGAATATATATCGAAATAAATAGGATGACGAAAGATATTTATGTTGTAAACCCCAAATTTTATGGATGGAAAAAAAAAATTCAAAAAAATGAAGGGGTAGTATGAAAAATAGCATAGTAAATAGTTGAAAGGAGTAGGAGTAGGGACAAATTTGGAAAGGTAAGATCAAGTAAATAATCGCACGCGCTCTCCAAGCCCTAGAGCGGGCGAGCACGCGACGGCGCCCCCAAATCCTCTTCTCCTCCTCTACGCGCGCTGCTGCTGCTATCTCCCCCACCTCCCTCTTTCTACCCTATTAGGATCCTTTTTACTTATGAAGTATTTTGTATTCTTTTCTTCTTTTACTTGTGAGCATGTATGTAATATAATAATTATGTCTTAATGGGTAATTGAACCTAGGTCAACACTAAGGCATGATGATTATCTTCCATTTAGCTAGTGATGATATGTTATAAGTAAATGGAAGTAGAAAATGATTAATTTAGATTAGAAATGTTGTGAAATGTTAATTGGGTTTTTAAGAAAATTGATACCTGATTAGTTGGAGATTATGATTGAGGTTAATAAATTAAATGAGGTTGATCAATTAGGATTAGTTTGGATTAAGTAAATCTAGTTGAATAATTATTTAACTTAGGATGAGTTAGGTGAGCAAAATAGTAAAGATTGGGTATTTGGTATCTTATAGATAAAATTAATGATATATAATATTAAAGGTCATATCTAAAGGTAATGTTATTTGCAATAGGTAAATACCTCAAAATAATTATTTGATGTACAAGCTGACATACGGTTGGTTCTGAAGACCGTTCTACTTATTCAGGTGCGCCGGTTCACTATAGTAGACTATTCTCAAGTTGGCGAAACTTGAGGAGATAAATGTTTTACTGCTTTGAAATTAATATTTAATCATTTATGATTCATGCTTTGTATGTTAGAATAGCCTATTTATATGATTAATATGATATGCTTGTTGTCTTATGTCTACGGTTATTCAAATATGTGCTAGGTTATTCTCTTGCATAAATATTTTACTGTTTAGAAATTAATATTTAATTATTTATGATTCATCCTTTGTAGGTTAGAATGGTCTATGTATATCATTAATGTGATATGCTTGTTGTCTTATGTCTACGGTTATTCAAATATGTGCTAGGTTATTCTCTTGCATAAATATTTTACTGTTTAGAAATTAATATTTAATTATTTATGATTCATCCTTTGTAGGTTAGAATAGTCTATGTATATCATTAATGTGATATGCTTGTTGTCTTATGTCTACGGTTATTCAAATATATGCTAGGTTATTCTCTTGCATAAATATTTTACTGTTTAGAAATTAATATTTAATTATTTATGATTCATCCTTTGTAGGTTAGAATAGTCTATGTATATCATTAATGTGATATGCTTGTTGTCTTATTACAACTGTTATTCAAATATGTGCTAGGTTATTTTCTCACTCATTATCTACTAGATTGATGTGACGAAAAGTAATACAATATTACAGTTACTTCTAGAACCTATTATGTTACACTATAGTGTGACATATTCATAGACATCGACAAACATCACTAATAGACATGTGACATTGACATACTTACGTATGTAATTATTGACGATGCACCATTTTGAAATCATCTTTAAGTTACGGATACGAGCTTTAATGCTCATAAACCTATACCACCCAAAGATGTTGAAATCATCTTGTACATAAAAGGGTGAAGATAAGATATTGATTAGTTTATTGCCAGAGAACGTTGTGATGTATTCACTATACCCGCATGGTGCCGCTAAGTCGTCACCGTGATAGTCCTAAGATGGCTAGGATGGATGAAACCAAACCAATGACCTAGCAAACATGTCGCCGAGGTTATAGCATTCCGGCGACGGCTAGGATGCATGCCTCCTGGCAGGCATAGCTGCTTGTAAATTGGTACGGTGACTCCTTCCGCATAGCCTTGGACAGTGGATCTATGGACCTCACGGCTATCATTCCAGACGTTCTGCAGACGTTCTGAAGAGTAGTCTAGATCCTGAGGTTTATTACCGGCTAACCGTGGCCGATGCGTTTACATAGGTGCGGTGACCCCTTGGTGTAGTACTACACGAGTTGCTCCATGAATTATCTGGGGAAGATGCATGGAGTGATAGGTCGCTAGGTCGCAGAGATGAAGTGATTCGCCTAGTGGACCACCGGAGAGGGATTCACGGTCACCCGACCTCTCTGCTAACATCAGTGTGACGGGCATAGGTAGAGACATAGACAGTGAACATTAATGGGCTTATGGGAACTCCCTGATCAGGAGATCCCCTAAGCATAGGCTGGCTGCCCAGATCACAATATTTGAATGTGATGATATGTTTAGTGACAATAATCTTGTGAAATAAACACACTTCATATTTATAGTTGAGCTACACACTTATATTACATGTTCTTCTTATAATACTTCAAGTTTTATTTGCTGATATTATATGCTTTGTTTGATATCATACTTATATTACATGTTCTTCTTATAATGCTTCATGTTTTATTTGTTGATTTTACATGCTTTGTTTGAGATTATGAAATGATGTTATGGACATGCTAGAATCTCCTTGTTTGCTACTTGAGTTATTCTACTGCGGTTAGAGCCATAAGCACTCAGCCGCTTGCGGCTGAGCACACGACGTTCAAATGTGTGCAGGTCTACTAGACGACCGGTCAGGATAGCTAATGGAGGCGAGATTATCGACGAACCTAATTATTTACTAATTTTGTGACCATAGTATTGTAGTAGGTATATCGGGACTGTGTTAGTAGAGTTTAGTTAGATGATTTAACTGTATTATCCGCTGCATTGTTAATGTATAAGAATTATGTATATCATTAAATGCCTTGTATGGGTCCCTTGGGGCTCATACGGCGGTTGCCACGTGCTCGACAGATGAGTCGGGCCGTGACATATTTTATATTAATGTATAAATTATTAGAATTATTTATTAACTTATGTTTTTTAGATCTTGATTATTGTTGATTAAGTAAAGTATTTTTTGTATAAATAAGTAGAATTATTTATTGAATATTAAGATATTTTAAAATCTTTTATTTCCAACATGAATGAAATTCATTGTATTTTTTATATATTATTTTAGAATATTTTACACCTCATTATCAATTGCCTTTAGTATAAATAATTTTTTTAATATTAAATATATTTTAAAAATACTATAATATGATTAAAAATTCACACAAAAACTTATCGTACTAGTTTTTCGAAGCTCATGAGTATACTAAAAGTGGAATATATAATCTATAACCATCCACGACGTTAGATTTCTACGTAAAGGTATGAATGACATTTCTTTTTTTTTTTCTCACTCTCTCCTTTAACCAAAAATAAATAAATAAAATCAAAAGCCACTAATAGAATTTAAAATCTAACAACAAACCTAACTTATTGCTATAGAAAGTACTCAAGCCTAAATGTCCATATCCTTCATTTATTTTTATTTTTTAAAATCTTCTATCCTAAAAAAGGAACCTTGCTCAAATAAGGGTGTTCAGTTCCTAGTGTTACTTGATCTTCAGTAACTACTTTGTTAATTAGCCACTTTCTAATAATTTACTCTTACTATTTAATCCTCTAGCTCTAATGCTAATGCATTGTTGTCGATTACTCACATAGTCTTGGATTCTATTGCCTGCAACAACGCTAAGTGAGATGAGCAAAAATGAAAATGAGATCTCCCTTTCGTCGTCAGCTCTTCGTCGTTTCACCGAGAACGACACCTTGATGGAGATTTTAGGATCGGAGAATGGGGTCTTCAATAGCAACACGGTCGACGACCCTCAGTCCGAGGAGGCTGGAGAAGCGCAAAATTATCGAGAGACGAATACAACGGTGGAGCAGAATAGGGACAATAGGGCACAAAAAAATAAGGATCGTCATCATCACAAGAGCCATAGGGAGGACGGGCGGCTTCTGGCATATCTTGTTAAGGCACCGGTAACCGTTGAGGCCCATAAGCAAAGAAAAGATGGCACACTCAAACTTCGTCTCGTCAACGGCGAGTGCTCGTCACGCAATCCCGACTGCATGAAAAAATAATATTAATAAGTAGAAGCAGCTTCTTCTCTGTGAAACTTAATTAACTCATAGCTATTAGTTGATTAAGTTTCAATATTTCGATAACCATTCCATGGTGACAAATGTAACCAGTATTAGACAACGCAATATGTGGTCTTTAGTATGTAAAAATTGAAGAAAAACACTACTTTCAACTTATTCGGAAAAGAATTAAGTGCTTGTAAGCATATATTTAATATTTTTAACATAATTAATATACTTTGCTTAATTAGCTATAATTATTAGATTTTATAATAAATCATGTGAGTCAAAGATTCAAATAATGTTATGAAAATATTTAAAAAGTTAAAACAGTTCTGATTTTCTATCTAAAAACACTTACCGTTGTGCGTTCCATCCCAATAAATCATTTAATTCTACATCTCTATCTTACCGAATTGAGTTTATATTGGTATTTCTCATGTTGTTAGGTGGACAGTCATCGTGGCTATAGTATTTGATGCTCAAGTGAAGTCATTAAGTGTTCGACACATATTAACATTTGATACCGATTTTTGAGTGTCTCATTGTTATAGATTTGTCAAGATATAAACATATCCATATCTTTTTACCACGATGCACATATCGGGTTACTGCTCTTCACTGGTTTCTATTTATCTTGTTAATATTGGAGTACGTTAGGGAGATTGACAAGAATATATATCGAAATAAATAGGATGCCGAAAGATATTTATGTTAAATTAACGTATAAATTATTAGAATTTTTATTAACTTATGTTTTTTAGATCTTTATTATTGTTGATTAAGTAAGGTATTTTTTGTATAAATAAGTAGAATTATTTATTGAATATTAAGATATTCTAAAATCTTTTATTTCCAACATGAATGAAGTTCATTGTATTTTCTATATATTATTTTTGAATATTTTACACCTCATTATCAATTGCCATTAGTAGAAATTATTTTTTTAATATTAAATGTATTTAAAAAATACTATAACATGATTAATAATTCACACAAAAACTTATCGTACTAGTTTTTCGAAGCTCATGAGTATACTAAAAGTGGAATATATAATCTATAACCATCCACTATGTTAGATTTCTACATAAAGGTATGGATGACATTTCTTTTTTTTTCTCACTCTCTCCTCTTTCCAAAAATAAATAAATATAATCAAAAGCCACTAATAGAATTTAAAATCTAACAACAAACCTAACTTATTACTTTAGAAAGTACTCATGCCTAAATGTCCATATCCTTCATTTATTTTTATTTTTTAAAATCTTCTACCCTAAAAAAGTTACCTTGCTCAAATAAGGGTATTCAGTTCCTAGTGTTACTTGATCTTCAGTAACTATTTTGTTAATTAGCCACTTTCTAATAATTTACTCTTACTATTTAATCCTCTAGTTCGAACGCTAATGCATTGTCGTCGATTACTCACATAGTATTGGATTCTATTGCCTGCAACAATGCTAAGTGAGATGAGCAATAACGAAAATTAGATCTCCCTTTCGTCGTCAGCTCTTCGTCGTTTCACCGAGAACGACACGTTGACGGAGATTTTAGGATCGGAGAATGGGGTCTTCAATAGCACCACGGACGACGACCCTCAGTCCGAGGAGGCTGGAGAAGCGCAAAATTATCGGGAGACGAATACAACGGTGGAGCAAAATAGGGACAATAGGACACAAAAAAATAAGGATCGTCATCATCACAAGAGCACTGGAGCATTGCCTCACTACCCTCCACGGCTTAGTATTCTCTCTGGTGAATCCAGGCTTCAGCTTGCAAGCCATAGGGAGGACGGGCGGCTTCTGGCATATCCTGTTAAGGCACCGGTAACCGTTGAGGCCCATAAGCAAAGAAAAAATGGCACACTCAAACTTCGTCTCGTCAACGGCGAGTGCTCGTCACGCAATTCCGACTGCATGAAAAAATAATATTAATAAGTTGAAGCAGCTTCTTCTCTGTGAAACTTAATTAACTCATAGCTATTAATTCATTAAGTTTCAATATTTCGATAACCATTCCATGGTGACAAATGTAACCAGTATTAGACAACGCCATATGTGGTCTTTAGTATGTAAAAATTGAAGAAAAACACTACTTTCAACTTATTCGAAAAAGAATTAAGTACTTGTAAGCATATATTTAATATTTTTAACATAATTAATATACTTAGCTTAATTAGCTATAATTATTAGATTTTTTAATAAATCATGTGAGTCAAAGATTTGAATAATGTTAAGAAAATATTTGAAAAGTTAAAAAAGTTCTGATTTTCTATCTAAAAATACTTACCGTTGTGTGTTCCATCCCAATAAATCGTTTAATTCTACATCTCTATCTTACCGAATTGAGTTTATATTGGTATTTCTCATGTTGCTAGGTAGACAGTCGTCGTGGCTATAGTATTTGATGCTCAAGTGAAGTCATTAAGTGTTCGACACATATTAACATTGGATACCGATTTTTGAGTGTCTCATTGTTATAGATTTGTCATGATATAAACGTATAACATATCTTTTGACCACAATGCACATATCGGGTTATTGCTCTTCACTGGTTTCTATTTGTCTTATTAATATTGGAGTACATTATATAGATTTTTTTTTCTTTTCTTTCCAAGCTATCCTTTCTAACCAACATACGAAATATTACAAGATATAAGTGATTTTTCTTTTCGAAACCCACCACTAGTGTATAATCTAGTCATCAAATTTTCTAGATTTAATATGAAGGTCATGAATCTTGTTAACTTTAGCAACAGTCACTAGTTTCAAGTGAGCAATAGTTCAACTAAATTAATACACTCGCTTAAAGGTTCAATAAACTAACCCATTTTTCAACATGTGAATATAGTATCTCAAGGTTAAAGTAACTCAACTAAACAAAAGTTTGCTTAAGTTTTTCATAACCCAAAATGCAATTAAAAGTTTAGCAATTAAACAACCAACGTAACTCATGGTATGTCATCATGTGAGGGGTCATTGGTAAATATGCATTGATCGTCCGTGTCTAAGTCTGGATCATCGGTAGTCATGTCAAGATCGTCGGCAATCATGTCAGGATCATCAGCATTTATGTCCGGATCAATTTGAGCATCCATGCTATCCAATGCGAAGAGGCGCGCGTGTGTTCGCGGGATCGGCCTCTGAGTATGTTGGCCTGATCTAGTGATAGGTCTCCTAGTCGGAGCTGGGGTGGATGCAGCAGGTGCAGTCGGCATGAAGGATCGGCTACGATCTACTGCGGCAGAGCGCATAGCCAATGGCTGAGAGACTCCAGGTTGTCTTTGAAGCAGATAGTATGGCTTGATGTGTCCTTGTTGACCGCACTGGTAGCAAGTAATCGTGCGACATGGCCCTGCATGAAGCTTGTTACAAATAGAGCAGGGAGTCATCGTTGGGAGGCGATGTACCTGAGCGACCCTAGGTGGAGGTGGCAATGAACGAGTACGACCATGTGGAACCTGTGGGGTAGTCCTCTGAGTGACTGGACCCTCAGGTGGAGGCCCCTCAATTGCTGATGCTACTGAGGGTGTTACTGTGTTAGACCTATCCCTCCGACTATCCCGGTCTACCTGAGGCCTAAGCCTTTTCCTCTTACGTCCATCCCTCTGAGAACGAGTTGTCTGAATCATTCTCTCGGCCAACAGAGATTTATCCACCACCTGCTGGAAAGTCGTATAGCTAAACAGCCCCACTCTGGTACGAATATGATCATCCAGTCCCTGAATAAAACGCAGACGACGATATCTATCCGACGGAATCACGTCTGGTACTAGGGAAGCCAACCGGTTGAACTCCACTACATACTCAGGCATGGATTTGCCTCCCTCTGTGCACTCCCAGAACTCCTGTATCTTCAAGTCGTGCTGCAGCTCTGTGTAAAAATGCTCATGGAACTCATCCTGAAAAATGTCCCATGTCAACCTCGTGGAATAGCGGGCCTCCAGCTCCTCTTGCTAGATCTCTGCATCTCCGTCAACCAGATAGAGCGCCACCCCAAGTATGTTTCTATCTGATAACTCTAGGTCAGCGGTAATACAACGGACATTGTTTATTCAAGACCGGGCTATCTGGGGATCTGATGATCCAAAAAAGTGACACAACCCAGATGTCGGGCGTCTCTAACCCAGGTAGCTAATAGTCTATCGACACGGCCACTAAGCGCTGGCGTAGCAACCTCCCCCAATGGGGTCTAATACTCTACCCGAGTGAAGGTCCTCTGTACTCCGACAGGAGGGGTAACTACCGCAGTTGCACCGACCACCGGAATTGTCTCTGAGGTACCGTCTACGGGAGCAGGTACAACTGTTGGGGCAGGAGCTGACTGCAGTACCTGCGGTGCTGGTGGAGCCACTGGTACAACAGGAGGTGGAGGAGGAGATGCCCTCGTCTGAGGTACCTTGGGCTCACACTGTGCAAGGGGATTCAGAATGCTGACCATCGCGCTGGCCACCGCTGCTGCTATCATGTTCAGCTGTCCATGAGCAACGGGTGCTTGCCCCGATGGCACTGTGGACCCAGTCCTCTATCTCGATGTCCGACGAGAACTTGAGCTCCGCAGTATCCCTAAAGATGACTGCTCGGGGACCAACGACAACGGTGCTCTCGGGGGACCCCCGTCCGCACCGACTACCGGCGCCGGTGCAGGTGGCGCTAGCACGGGTGGCCCCGCCAACGGACGAGGTGCAGCAGTCGTCTGTTTCGGAGGCTCTACAACCTTCCGGGGCTTTCCCGGTTTACGCTTTTGTTGTACGTCGGACATCTACACTAGACAGAATTTCAATAAGTCAGTATCCGTAGTAACTCGATCTTAAAAGACATTTCTCACAGACGTAGTCTTATTGTGGTTGATCGACCGTACCACTAACGTTCCTAATTATATCGGGACTGTCTTCCTAAACACTTAAGATTTTGAGCTGATGCTCAAATCATACTAAAGTCCTTAAATCTTTAAACCTAGGCTCTGATACCACTTTAATTGTCACACCCCGACCCTACTGTCGGGCATGTGGCAACCGCCGTATAAGCCCAACGGACCCATACAAGGCATCAAAGTGATACATACAGTCCAAACACATCATTTATAGAGCGGAATATACAATCAAATTATCTACGCAACTCTATTAACACAGTCCCGATAGACCTACTACAATTCTATGATAAACGGTATCGATAAATGAAAATAAATCCACTAATAGACTCATCTTCACCCACCGTCATGATCAATCAACTAACACACCTGCACACACGGAAAAAAGTGGTGTGCTCAGCCTTGCGGCCTAGTGCGAAATTACGGCTCGAAATCATAGGTAGGAAATCAAATGCTAGGGGGAAGTACTAGGATGCCTTTGAGTTTATTAATTATCAGTTATTAACTTTTTAAGGTAAATAATATTATCTAGAACGTCAAGTTCTAACCCGTAATATATGTCTCTATATGTCCCTACTTATCATCCATATTGTATAACATGTCTGTCGCTAGAATATATCATCTATGTCGTGTAATATGACTGTATCTCTAGCATATGTCAACTAGACGTATCTCTATTATATGTTAAGTAGATGTATCTTTAATATATGTCAACTAGATGTATCTCTAGTATATGTCAACTAAATGTATCTCTAGTATATGTCAACTAGATGTATCTCTCTATCTTTGTATCAAGTGCATCGGGCCGCCATTCTACGCTCAGGGGATATCCTGATCAGGGATTCCCATAAGCCCATCCGTACCGTGAATGTCTAGGTCTCTCCCTATGCCTGCTGCACGGATGTTGGCAGAGAGATCGGGTGACCGTGTATCTCTCTCTTTACTGTCCCGCTGGTCGTTCCCTACACCCCGTCCCAGCAAAACCGATTGCTCCCGTACCATTCCCCTTGGAATCCCAGTACGGTCACAACCCACTGTGTAGCGCTTTACAACTGTCCGTCGACAAGGTCACCTCAATTAATATGTCCTCGGCCACGGCTAGCCGAAATAAGTAAACCCTAGGATCCGGACTACTCATCTGATCGTCTGCAGAACGTCAAGGATGATAGTCGTGTGGTCTACGGATCCACTGTCCAAGGCTATGCGGAGGAAGTCACTGTCCCAGTCCCCAAGCAGCGATGCCTGCCAAGAGGTGTGTATACCGGCCGTCGTCGGAAATGCTGCAACCTTAGCGACATGTTTGCTAGGTTCTTGATTTGGTTCATCCCAGCTAGCCATCTCAGGACTATCACGGTGTCTCCTAGACAACACACGTGTGGGTATTTTATCCGGGTATGGACTTAGTCCGCTTTCTGGTCTATCTTGACCTTGGAGTTCATCTAGTCTGTTTCCCAACCAACTCCCAATATCTGAGCAGTGTGTAGCCCTAGGAGTGGTAATAGTGAGTGACATCACTATTCAAACACTAAGAGTTCGATTTATCATCTAAGGTGTGTTACTAATACACCCTCACAATATGTAATCTAGTGATGTCCCTAGGAGATGGTAGTATCACATGTTACCTATGTCTCTATCTAAACTAGAGTGTCAGGTAACCATTTTTGATATAATCTCCTATGTAGTGTTTTAACTTTATAATCAATATATCATCTTCTTTCGCAAGGTAGTAGCATATCATATAATAATGAGGAGAAATAAAGCAATATGTAAAAGAATTTGATAAAGCATGTTAAACAGTATACACATAGCATATAATTCATGTTGCATAAATAATATCATTTTAGCATGCATGTTATCACATATTAAGCAAACATAGCATTTTATTAGTTTAAGGCATCCAGGACCTTCCTAATAATACCTCAGCAGGTAATTTCCTAGTTTGAATAAATCCTACTTCGATAAACCAACGCACCTGATAGTGTAGTTTGGTTTTCTTCGGAACCAACCGTGTAATAATTCGCACTTCCTTTAATCGTTTCAAGGAGATCTTCCTATTATAAACAAAGTTATATTTAGAGATATGCCTTGTATATGACTTTATGATTAACCTTGTTCATAAAGTGACAAGTCATCTTCCTATGTTCTCAACTAGGCACGATAGAACGTAAACTAGTGGTCTAAATAAAGTCCAAGTCAATAGCTTCCTAATTTCTGCTAACATCACCATATAATAACTAGCTAACTGGAATTTAATAATATTTTCTTAGTGCAAACCTCCATTCGATTCTCTCCACATCCATCATTATTATCCTATATACATAACTTCAAGTAAAGAAAAGAGAAAAGAGGAGAGTATGATAGGGAAACGAGAAGAAGGCGGGGGAGATAGCATGAATTTAACAACAACAACAACAAGGTACATTCATCCCACGGCATTACACTATCAACCAAACACCAACATCATCCAAACTAAACCACCTTCCTGAAAACATCATCAACTAATCACCAACATCACTGCATAAATTCCAAATAGCAACCATGATCAATACTTCACCAGTTATCCAACGTTCACAGCAGCATACCATCATCATCATCAACTCACCATTTATCCAACAGCATACCATCATCATCATTTAGCATCAAAGGTTCCAAAATTTTCGCAAGTGACCAACTAAGAGATGCATGCATACTCGATACCAATTAACAGCAAGCATTATCAACAACAACCATCAGCATCTATATTACATTCATCAATTAATCACCATCGCAATCCTTATCAATCAACAACCATCAGCATCTACATTCATTCCCTTCCAGCATCATCATTCAAAAACACTTCACAGTATTTCATAATTAAAATTATCAGAATTGATTCATCCATAATAGCATGGCTACATCAATTGATGGCTAACGAAATTAACATTATCATGTCTACCATGCCATTAGCAACACCGCAGCAACTAATTTAGTTAACTAACAAACATCAATTAAGATGAGCAATAGAGTTATAATAACATTAACTCACAGGACATGCGACAACATCATGAATTTAAGATTGGAAGAAGACATTGGACATCAACAACAATTTACAACAAGGGAAAAGGTTATGAAATCGACCTCAGCAGCAATCGATGGATGGAGAGAGGGTAATCGAAGAGGGAGCTCGAAGGACCTCTGATAGAGAGCTTCAGTGAACTGCCCAATTAGGGCTTTAGGGCTTCCGGTGAATTGCAGGATGTCCGCTGATGCACCGAGATGAAGTGTCGCTGCCAATCGGGCAGCAAAGGATCGGAGAGACGGGGACAGCAAGCTGCTGACTGACGTCGCGAGTGAAAGATTAGAGGTGCGGCGGCGGTCGACGTCTCATAGCCGGCGGCTCGGTGGACAGTGCGGCAGAGCACCCCTTGGCGTCGCTCAAAGGAGGGAGAGGAGTTGGAAGGGGTTCCAACGGTGCGACGAAGCCTTCCTTATCGTTGTCCTCGAAGGAGTTGTAGTTGGCGGATCAAAGCAGCGTTGAGATCTCGGTGAAGAGGGCAACGCGGCAGAGGTGAGGGGTCGATGGAGGATTGTATCGGACGAGGTCAGGCGCGGCGGTGGACGGTGAGGAGTTCGCTGCGACAGAGGCAGTGGATCCGAGGGCAGCTGCGATAGAGGCAACTTAAACCTCTATGGCGATCGACGTCTCCTCACCACAAGATGGAGGGCGGCGAGGAAGTGAGAGATCAGATCCAGCTGCTGGCGGAGGAAGCGATGGAGATGGCACCCAGATCGCTCCCAAGATCAGCAAGGAATCATCGGGGGAAATGTCACCGGCTGGGATCTCCGATGAGCAGCGGACAAAACCTGAAGGCGTCGGGCAGGGCAGATCGTAGCTTTGTCTCCAGCGATGGTCACCCAGTGCACTCCGATCGCAGCTACAGCAGCTGATGGATCGAGTGAGGAAGATGAAATGGTGGACACCGAAGAGCTCCTCCGATGCGGAAGATGCGCAGCTAGTGTTCGCGATGCCAGCTTGGGAAGGTGCGAAGAAGGCGAGGCAGTGGGATGTCGGCGGATCTGCTGGTCGTCGCCGATGAATGGAGGGAAATGGTGGGCGGCGGGTTCGTGCCGAGCTCACGACGATGGAGGTGACGCAATGAAGGCAGGGGCGAAGGATTTGAGCAAAGGAAAGGGACGAGGGCGACGCAATTTGGGGGCGCCTCATTTGTGTTTAGGGCATGAATTCATCCCCTCCTTAACTAGCCGACTGGTTCAACTGAACCCATCCGGTTTGAGTTGGTTCAGTTCGACCGGTCGGAAGGGTGCATGCTCTGTGCATGTTAGGGTTCAATAGTCACCTTCTACACATTTACGTATTGGTCCACAACTTCCAAAATAACACAACCAAGCCCCTCTAACCTTAATAAAATTTCTAACTAGGTCCCTGTAACTTTAATAAATTACAACTTCATCCTTTTTAATCCAAACATCAACCGAATGTCACCACTTTGGTCCTAATTCAATCTAAAAGTTCTCTAACCTTTCTTACTCTAATCTAAACTGAAGAAAATTTTTATTTTTAATTGTTATTATTTTTATAATTAAACCATCTAAAGGTAGAGGGTTTACAGAAAGTACTCAAGCCTAAATGTCCATATCCTTCATTTATTTTTATTTTTTAAAATCTTCTACCCTAAAAAAGGAACCTTGCTCAAATCCTCTAGCTCGAACGCTAATGCATTGTCGTCGATTACTCACATAGTCTTGGATTCTATTGCCTGCAACAACGCTAAGTGAGATGAGCAATAACGAAAATGAGATCTCCCTTTCGTCGTCAGCTCTTCGTCGTTTCACCGAGAATGACACGTTGACGGAGATTTTAGGATCGGAGAATGGGGTCTTCAATAGCACCACGGACGACGACTGTAAACCCCCACTCCTAAAAAAAAAAAAAAAATAGACTGGCCGGTTCAGTTAGACCGGCCGGGTCGACCGGTCCACCCGAACCGACCCCATCGAGTAGAACCGCGCAGAAAAGGGTGAAGGAGCTCGCCCTAATCGCGCGACGTCTTCTCCCCTCTTTGCCATCTCTGCAGCAGCGGCGACCGACAAGGGCATCGCCGGCGAGCTGCTACTGTTCCGACCCATCCCATCCTTGTCGTCGAGAGGTGGACTACCGGAGGGAGTGAGGCCGCGACCCCCATTGGCGCGTACGCCGCTCTGCTCCCAACTCCTAGGCCGCAACCCACGGTTGAGTCGTCACCGCTACTTCGCCTCGACCAGCCGCTGGAATCCATCAGCGTCTCCTCGCTCGGTCTCCTAGGAAGCGTAGCAGCCGGCGCTCTACTTCAGATCAGCCGACAGAGTCGTCGAGCGGCAGAAAGCTCGGGCGGATTGAGCATGGGACGGCGACGAACAAGTCGATCCTTCCGCCCATTTCGGCTGCTGCAATCCCTGACGACGCCTCGCCCCACCTCCTCGACGGTGTAGCTGTCGGCGTTCCACCAGGAACAGCTCACGAAGACGACAACGAGCTGTTCGTTCGGGGTGGAACGCGCAGTCGACGATGACGGGCGAATCCTCCATTCCCGCCCCCATTGCTGATCGATCCCTTTCCACTAGCTATGCGCGAGTTTGGAGGTGAGGAATCCCGTCCCTATCTACCTCCTTCGTCCATCATTTTCAAGGATTCGTGCTGCCGTCCGCGGAGGGTCCGACGACCTCCGAAATCGCATCGTTTCGGTGCCTTACGACCGGAGTTGGATGCAGCGGAATCTTACCAACGCACGTGCGGTGAAGCTGTGGTCGTCGGCCGGCGTGGGTGGCGGAATCTTCGACAAAGAGGGCACGGCGGAAGCGTTGGCGAAGGGTGCGGCGGAAGAAGGTATCGTCCGCCCCTTTTCCCTTAATCATGCTTAGCGAATAATTAAGCATGGTTAGCTATAATTAAGTAGGATTAGTATAAATTAAGTTTATGATTTGTTTATATTCATTTAAACATGCTTAGAGTTAAATAAATCTAGTTTAGTTAAGTTAACTATGAATTAGAGTTAATTTAATTAAACCGGTTGGGTTGAACCAAGTTGGGATTAAATCGGTTGGGTTTGAGTTGGGTTTGGGTTCGGATTGAGTTGGGTTGGGTGAGCCGAATCAACTAATTGAAATTAGTTCAAACTCGAGTCAAACCCAATTGGATTGGGTTGGTTGAACCGGACCCGAGTCGAACCAAATCAACTTGAACCGGACTCAAGTCGGACTCGGATTAAGATTGATTGAGCTGACTCGATTGAACCGAACCAGCTGGGTGTGGGTCAGACTCATGTTAAACCGGATGAACAGTAACCAGTCCGCGTTGACCGGGTCAACCGTTGACCGTTGACCGGTCAGAAAAATAAATAAATAATTAATTAATTAATATAATATTAAAATGATAAAATAATAAAAATAATACAAAAAAATTTATGTGTTCTAATTGGGCCCTTGGGTGACTTGGGCCAAGTTATGGATGAGTTTAATGAGTATAAATGGGATAGAAATTCATTTAAATTAATTAAAGTAATTTAACATTTGTAGTTAGTTTAATAGATAAAAATTTAAAATATGATTAATTAAGATTTGATTAGGTAGAATTAATCATAAACTTGTATGCTTAGTTTGGGATTAATTAGGTGTAATAATTATTTATTATGGAGAAAAATGAATTGAATTTTATTTTAAATAATTGTGTTAATTAGGACTATCGTGGGTACGCGATCCGAGTAGTTCGTCGGGTGATTATTTCCGCGTGAGTGGTTCTGAAGAGCGGTTGGTGACTCAGGTGCGTTGGTTCTCCCATGTAGGATTTATTCAAGCTATGGAAGTCCCGCCGGGGTCTTCTTAGGAACAATTCCTAGATGTTTTAAATATAATAAAATATTATGCTTGATAAGATTTGGTTGTCCGCATGTTAGTTTAATTTATTTCTATATAACATGCATGATATACTATGATTTCCCTGCTAGGTTTTAATATGTCATGATAGCGTGTCCTACATGCTGTATATTATTTTATTATTTTCTATGCTATGCTAGCACAAATACCATGCAGACATAGATAGTAAATAACGATATGTTAGAACCTCTTGGCGACGTCACCGCAACTTAGACAAAAAGGAGCCATTCTCATATGCCCCGGTTGACCGCCGCGTACCGACGATGGTCAAACGGTGACGTCCCGCTAAGCACCCCTTCCGAGGTTATGCATAGCTTAGATACTGGGGGCACCACTCCCGAGGTTATGCATAGCTTAGATACTGGAGGGGGGAGCACCACTCCCGAGGTTATGCATAGCTTAGATACTGGGAGCACCACTCCCGAGGTTATGCATAGCTTAGATACTGGGAGCTGGTAGGGTAAGAGACTGTACAAACTCCATGGTCATATTAGATCGAAAATATGGAGCAAGTCCTTACCCAAATTTATACCCGCACGAGTGTCGTTTAGACGGCCTCGTGATAGTCCTCAGATGGCTAGCGAGGATGAGCCCTGCCATGGACTTAGCACCGATGGAGTCCAGGTTGCCACAGCCCATCGTGCGGATGTATGTCAACCTCGGTAGACGTCGACTGCTATTGGACTGGGAAGGTGATTCCACATGCGTCGCCTTGGACAGTGGATCCGTAGACCACACGGCTATCACCCTTGACGTCTGCAGACGATCACATGAGTAGTCCGGATCCTAAGGTTGTTATTCTGGCTAGCCGTGGCCGATGAGATTTATATGATGGTGACCTTGTCTACGGACAGTGTGTAGTACTACGTAGTTGTCGTTGCCCCTACGGATCCGGGGAGGATGTAAGGGCACGACAGTTTCGCTAGGGGAGGTATGGTCGACGACTAGTGAAACAATGGAGAGTGATATTGGGTCACCCGTCCTCTCCGCCAACATCAGTGCAGCGAGCATAAGTAGAGACAGAGACAGAAAGGCACTAATGGGCTTACTGATACCCTCGACCCGGGTATTCACTAAGCATAAGCTGGCAGCCCGAGTTTTGTGACCTTAAAAATATCACCATTTGACGTAGGTGACAGACAGTTGACATTCATACTAGATATAACCTAGGTGACATCTAGTGGAATACGTACATTTATTTATTTATGCTGTTTTACTACCTTATACTATTGTTTTACAAAATCAAATTAAAAATGTTGATTAACAACCAAAGGCATTAAGTGTTCGACACATATTAACATTGGATACCGATTTTTGAGTGTCTCATTGTCATATATTTGTCAAGATATAAACGTATACATATCTTTTTACCACAATGCACATATCGAGTTATTTCTCTTCACTGGTTTCAATTTGTCTTGTTAATATTGGAGTACGTTAGGGAGATTGACAAGAATATATATCGAAATAAATAGGATGACGAAAGATATTTATGTTATATTAACGTATAAATTATTAGAATTATTTATTAACTTGTGTTTTTTAGATCTCTATTATTGTTGATTAAGTAAAGTATTTTTTGTTTATATAAGTAGAATTATTTATTGAATATTAAGATATTCTAAAATCTTTTATTTCCAACATAAATGAAGTTCATCGTATTTTCTATATATTATTTTTGAATATTTTACACCTCATTATCAATTGCCTTTAGTAGAAATTATTTTTTAAAAATTAAATATATTTTAAAAATACTATAATATGATTAATAATTCACACAAAATCTTATCATACTAGTTTTTCGAAGCTCATGAGTATACTAAAAGTGGAATATATAATTTATAACCATCCACGACGTTAGATTTCTACATAAAGGTACGGATGACATTTTTTTTTTTTCTCACTCTCTCCTCTTTCCAAAAATAAATAAATAAAATAAAAAGCCACTAATAGAATTAAAAATCCAACAACAAACATAACTTATTGCTGTAGAAAGTACTCAAGCCTAAATGTCCATATCCTTCATTTATTTTTATTTTTGAAAATCTTTTGCCCTAAAAAAGGAACCTTGCTCAAATATGGGTGTTCAATTGCTAGTGTTACTTGATCTTCAGTAACTACTCTGTTAATTAGCCACTTTCTAATAGTTTACTCTTACTATTTAATCCTCTAACTCGAACGCTAATGCATTGTCGTAGATTACTCACATAGTCTTGGATTCTATTGCCTGCAACAACGCTAAGTCAGATGAGCAATAACGAAAATGAGATTTCCCTTTCGTCGTCAGCTCTTTGTCGTTTCACCGAGAACGACACGTTGATGGAGATTTTAGGATCGAAGAATGGAGTCTTCAATAACACCACGGACGACGACCCTCAGTCCGAGGAGGCTGGAGAAGCGTAAAATTATCGGGAGACGAATACAACGGTGGAGCAGAACAGGGACAACAGGACACAAAAAAATAAGGATTGTCATCATCACAAGAGCACTGGAGCATTGCCTCACTACCCTCCACGGCGTAGTATTCTCTCTGGTGAATCCAGGCTTCAGCCTGCAAACCATAGGGAGGACGGGCGGCTTCTGGCATATCCTGTTAAGGCACCGGTAACCGTTGAGGCCCGTAAGCAAAGAAAAGATGGCACACTCAAACTTCATCTCGTCAACGACGAGTGCTCGTCACGCAATCCCGACTGCATGAAAAAATAATATTAATAAGTAGAAGCAGCTTTTCTCTGTGAAACTTAATTAACTCATAACTATTAATTCATTAAGTTTCAATATTTCGATAACCATTCCATGGTGACAAATGTAACCAGTATCAGACAACGCAATATGTGGTCTTTAGTATGTAAAAATTGAAGAAAAACACTACTTTCAACTTATTCAGAAAAGAATTAAGTGCTTGTAAGCATATATTTAATATTTTTAACATAATTAATATACTTTGCTTAAGTAGCTATAATTATTAGATATTCTAATAAATCATGTGAGTCAAAGAATCGAATAATGTTAAGAAAATATTTGAAAAGTTAAAAAAGTTCTGATTTTCTATCTAAAAACACTTACAGTTGTGTGTTCCATCCTAATAAATCGTTTAATTCTATATCTCTATCTTACCGAATTGAGTTTATATTGGTATTTCTCACGTTGCTAGGTGGACAGTCGTCGTGGCTATAGTATTTGATGCTCAAGTGAAGTCATTAAGTGTTCGACACATATTAACATTGGATACCGATTTTTGTGTATCTCATTGTGATAGATTTGTCAAGATATAAACGTATCCATATATTTTTACAACGATGTACATATCGGGTTATTTCTCTTCACTGTTTTCTATTTGTCTTGTTAATATTGGAGTACGTTAGGGAGATTGACAAGAATATATATCGAAATAAATAGGATGACGAAAGATATTTATGTTATATTAACTTATAAATTATTAGAATTATTTATTAACTTATGTTTTTTAAATCTTTATTATTGTTGATTAAGTAAAGTATTTTTTGTATAAATAAGTAGAATTATTTATTGAATGTTAACATATTCTAAAATATTTTATATCCAACATGAATGAAGTTCATTGTATTTTCTATATATTATTTTTGAATATTTTACACCTCATTATCAATTGCCTTCAGTAGAAATTATTTTTTTAATATTAAATATATTTTAAAAATACTATAATATGATTAATAATTCACACAAAAACTTATCGTACTAGTTTTTCGAAGCTCATGAGTATACTAAAAGTGGAATATATAATTTATAACCATCCACGACGTTAGATTTCTACATAAAGGTACGGATGACATTTTTTTTTTTCTCACTCTCTCCTCTTTCCAAAAATAAATAAATAAAATCAAAAGCCACTAATAGAATTAAAAATCCAACAACAAACCTAACTTATTGCTGTAGAAAGTACTCAAGCCTAAATGTCCATATCCTTCATTTATTTTTATTTTTCAATATCTTCTACCATAAAAAAAGAACCTTGCTAAAATAACGGTGTTCAGTTCCAAGTGTTACTTGATCTTCAGTAACTACTTTGTTAATTAGCCACTTTCTAATAATTTACTCTTACTATTTAACCCTCTAGCTCGAACGCTAATGCATTGTTGTCGATTACTCACATAGTCTTGGATTCTATTGCGTGCAACAACGCTAAGTGAGATGAGAAATAACGAAAATGAGATCTCCCTTTCGTCGTCAGCTCTTCGTCGTTTCACCGAGAACGACACGTTGACGGAGATTTTAGGATTGGAGAATGGAGTCTTCAATAGCACCACGGATGACGACCCTCAGTCCGAGGAGACTGGAGAAGCGTAAAATTATCGGGACGAATACAACGGTGGAGCAGAACAGGGACAATAGGACACAAAAAAATAAGGATCGTCATCATCACAAGAGCACTGGAGCATTGCCTCACTACCCTCCACGGCTTAGTATTCTCTCAGGTGAATCCAGGCTTCAGCTTGCAAACCAAAGGGAGGACGGGCGGATTCTGGCATATCCTGTTGAGGCACCGGTAACCGTTGAGGCCCATAAGCAAAGAAAAGATGGCACAATCAAACTTCATCTAGTCAACGGCGAGTGCTCGTCACGCAATCCCGACTGCATGAAAAAATAATATTAATAAGTAGAAGCAGCTTCTTCTCTGTGAAACTTAATTAACTCATAGCTATTAATTCATTAAGTTTCAATATTTCGATAACCATTCCATGGTGACAAATGTAACCAGTATCTGACAACGCAATATGTGGTCTTTAGTATGTAAAAATTGAAGAAAAACACTACTTTCAACTTATTCGGAAAAGAATGAAGTGCTTGTAAGCATATATTTAATATTTTTAACGTAATTAATATACTTTGCTTAATTAGCTATAATTATTAGATTTTCTAATAAATCATGTGAGTCGAATAATGTTAAGAAAATATTTGAAAAGTTAAAAAAGTTCTGATTTTTTATCAAAAAACACTTACCGTTGTGTGTTCCATCCCAATAAATCATTTAATTCTACATCTCTATCTGACCGAATTGAGTTTATATTGGTATTTCTCACGTTGCTAGGTGGACAGTCATCGTGGCTATAGTATTTGATGCTCAAGTGAAGTCATTAAGTGTTGGACACATATTCACATTGGATACCGATTTTTGAGTGTCTCATTGTCATATATTTGTCAAGATATAAACATATCCATATCTTTTTACCACGATGCACATATCGGGTTATTTCTCTTCACTGGTTTCTATTTGTCTTGTTAATATTGGAGTACGTTAGGGAGATTGACAAGAATATATATCGAAATAAATAGGATGACGAAAGATATTTATGTTATATTAACGTATAAATTATTAGAATTATTTATTAACTTATGTTTTTTAAATCTTTATTATTGTTGATTAAGTAAAGTATTTTTTTTATAAATAAGTAGAATTATTTATTGAATGTTAACATATTCTAAAATATTTTATATCCAACATGAATGAAGTTCATTGTATTTTCTATATATTATTTTTGAATATTTTACACCTCATATTTGTTAGCCCATTCTTTTGCTTGGAGTAGTCTCTATCTGTAGGCACTAAGTCGCAAGACTTAGCGCATGCAAATTTTCCCCCGCGCGCAGGTATCCGGACGTTGCTTAGGAGACGTCGAGGAGCGATGGGTAGCGGGAGTGAGAGCTATAGAAGAACATTTTTTTGAATGAGTTATGTTGCTATGGTGTATGTAAACCATACATAGACGGACTGTATCAGTTTTGTAAGAACCCATGAGTTGGCTGTAAACTTATTGGGTGATCCTAACTATAGAACTTTTTTACTTATGTTTGAGTTATATCACATTGTTTGCCTGGTATGAGTGGGACATCGCTCATACGGCGGTTGTCATGTGCTCGACAGTGGGTCGGGGCGTGACAACTAAAGTGGTATCAGAGCCAAGTTGCGTGTCACGCCCCGACCCATCTGCCAAACACGTGACAACCGCCGTATGAGCCCAAAGGGCCCATACAAGGCATTTATAGATTTATACAACTCACATACATCATCAAGTCAGCGGAATATATATATATTTAAATCAACTACTTCAACCTTTCTAACACAGTCCCGATATACCTACTACAATCACTATGATAACACAACCGCTAAAATAACTAGATTCGCAACCAACTTCATGTCTATCAGCTATCTCGGCCGATCACATGTTAAACCTGCACACATTTGAACGCAGTGTGCTCAGCCTTGCGGCTTTGTGCTTATGGCTCTAACCGCAGTAGAATATTTCAAGTAGGAAAAAGGGAGATTTTAAGGTGTACGTAAATCGTTCAGTAAAGCAAGCAATCATATAAAGACAATAACTAAAGCCTGAAGTATTCATAAATAAATGAAGCATGTACCAGATAAATGTAATTCAAACTATAAACAAAGTGTATGTCGATATCTCTAAGTAACAATCATTGATAATGTGTCATGTCAATAAAATAACGTGTTCTGGGCAGCCAGCCTATGCTTAGGAGAGCTCCTGATCAGGGAGTTCTCATAAGCCCATCAGTGTCCTTTGTCTATGTCTCTACCTATGCCCGCTACACTGATGTTGGCGAAGAGGTCGGGCGACCGTGATTCCCTCTTCATTGGTACGCTAGGCGAATCTCTTCAACGCCGCGACCTAGCGACCTGTCACTCCATGCGTCTTCCCCAGACAATCCATGGAGCAACTCGTGTAGTACTACACACTGTCCCCTGGACAGGGTCACCGCACCTAAATGTATACCACGGCCACGGCTAGCCGATATTTAATTAAACCCCAGGATCCGGACTACTCTTTAGAACGTCTGCAGTACGTCTGGTATAGCCGTATGGTCCAGGAATCCACTGTCCAAGGCTATGCTGAAGAGGTGACCGTCCCGATTCAAAAGCAGCAATGCCTGCCAGGAGGTGAGCATTCTAGCGGCCACCAAAATACTACAACCTCGGCGACATGCTAGCAAGATCATCGGTATGATCACACCCCCAACTAACCATATTAGGACTATCACGGTGGCGACTTCGCGTCACACGTGCGGGTATGGTGACTAAGTCACGCGATTCTTGGCGATAAGCCGATCCATAGTAGATTCTACCATTTATGTCCTTTATAATTTTTCCTTTTAGGTGGTATGATTTTCGGAGGGTCAAAACCCGTATCCGTAGTTCAAAATATCTGCCATGATGTATCGTTAATATTTCCTCACATATGTGTGATAGTGTCATATGACCATAGATTCTATTGTTGATTTTCCGGGTAGATGTCAACTCTAGTGTTATCTACTTATCTACATCATACCCATAAATGGAACTTTAATATTTTATTTATCATGACATCATGGCTGATAAGAATCAAAGGAAATAAGAGCATTCTAGCATTCTCAGATAACAGCACATACAAGGTTATAAGTAGATCACATAAGTAAGGTTAAAACTACCACATATCATATAAGCAAGGTTCAGACTACATATAATAAGAGCAAGATTATTTAGCACACAAACAAACATTAAGATCAATTTAAATATCAATTTTTCTAAGCAGTAGTATTATCATCTCCTTAATTTTCACAATCTTGAAAGTAGTCTACTGTAGTGAACCAGCGCACCTGGATGTAGTAATTCGTCCTTCGAAACCAACCGTACAATAGCTTGAGCGTCGTTAAATAATTCGAGGTGACCTACCTATTACAAATATCATTGACTTTAGAGATTATTTCTAATATAAAGTATCTTCTATTTTATTTTTATTTTTAACAAGCTAAACTAATCACCTTTCCTTATTTTCTTTAAACCCATCTCAACCCACTTTAGTTAAATGTTGTTCAACTCAATTTAGTTTATCCAACATAATCTACCTAATTACTTATCCACCATTGCTCTACAACCTAATCACCCAAGTTCCAATACTATGGTGAGCTAATTAGAATTCTAAGTCATCCATAGTTTCAACTAATGACTCTAAATTTTTACCTAGTGATCATATCTAATAACTAGCAAGGTGGGACATTTGCAAACATGTCCTAGTGTTGACCTGCGTTCGATTACCCACTAAGACGTAATTATTATGTTACTTACATGTTCACTAGCAAGAAAGAAAAAGATGTAAAATACTACATGAGTAAAAGGGTCCTAATAGGGTAGGAAGAGGGAGGTGGGGGAGATAGCACGATTTCAACCAAAAATTCAGCTGTCGAGCTGGTCGTCGGCTGAATTGCACGTGAGCAGCGCGAGAATTACCTACTCCTAACTTAATTAATGTTTATTTTTATTTATTTATTTATTTTTATTTTTTTTTATTTTTTATTTTTTCCTAAGATTTGGGGTTTACATTGCGAAAGAAACCCAAGAGTAGAAAGGTTGATGACTATAGACATAACGCCCTGATACAGTCCATAGGTAAACATTAGACAAACGAGGGTGAGAGTGAAAAGGGGTTAGGAACAGATTCCTTGATTTAAATATCCTCCTCTTTACCTCCCCATATTTCCATGTTTGATCAGTGTTCGCCATAATTTATTTTAGTTTTCTTTTTGCTACAATTTATTGAATGACTTTTGGGTGACTTTGATTAACTATTTGGTTGGCATACGGATATTTAAGTTAGCTGCTTTTATAGTTCCTTCCGATCTCTACTTTAAATTTTCCTCCTAGATTTTCATTTATGATTGTACAAATAGGAGGGTAATAAATAATAGTAGACACACATATGAAAAACGTGCTCAATTAGAGTTTCATCAAAGTCTTGGCCTGGTGTAGATGGCAGGGAAAGCGAAGTCAAAAGAGGCCCAGTCAGGGGCGACCCAAACGGAGAAACGAGGGCGAGGAAGACCTCGTAAAAACCCAGTAGAACAATCATCCACTGCTGCTGGGCCCACGCATCCCTCCCAAGCCTAGCCGCCAGCACTGTCGGTACCACCAGTGCAGCAAGTGCCACCAATGCTGCCAGTGCCGGAACCTACACCTATGGTACCAACGGCAGAAGCTCAGCCACAAGCACCCCCTGCACCAGTCATTGGACCTGAACAATCGAAAGCACAAGGGGAGTCTGAGACTGGCCCCACCACTTCAGTATCAAGTGCCAATAGTAGGCAACAGGATCTTAGGGAGGCGATGAGGGCAATGATGCGGGAGATGATTGGTGAATTTCTGCCGGGGTTTCAACAACAGCCACCAACACCAGTTGCAGTGCCTGCAGCCCCAGCCCCATCAGCACAGGTACCCGCACTAGTAGAGGCCACACCAGGGCCACTACCAGAAGCTCAACCAGCAGTGACCCCAATTTAGACCCCACTGCCGGTCGCGCCAGGACTGCCCACTCCAGTGGCGTACCAAGCAACTCCTAGTGGTGGCATGGCCACCACCACTACTACCGAGTATGGGGTCCACAATCATACCAGACAGGTAGCAGCCTGGCTCCGAGATGCAGGTCGGTTAGGTTGCCATGAGTTTTATGGATCTTCCGACGCCCAAGAGGCCCATAAGTGGCTTGACAATTTGAGCCAAGTCACTGAGGAACTAGGCATTCCCGACAGCGGAAGAGTCAGTGTGGCTCGTCATCTGCTGACGGGAGATGCTAGGATTTGGTGGAATACATTGAGGGCCAGGATAGATACTGCAATTACGTGGGCTGTATTCACAGAAGAGTTCAACGTAAAGCATCACACAGAGCTTCAACATGATGACAACATACGAGAGTTCCTCGACTGTAAACAAAATGGGAGGTCGGTGAAGGAGTACTCGATTGAATTTAGCCGGTTGTCCGCCCTTGTTCCTGAGGTAGTACACTCTGAGGCATACCGTTGCAAGAGGTTCAAGTGGGGTTTGGACTTGGCCATCCGCTCACGAATAACTCACACTAAGATCTCCAGCTTTAGAGAGATTGCTAATGAGGTTATTGAGGTAGAGAGGGTCGTACAAGAACTGAGAGGAAAGAATGAAGGTAAGAAGAGGAAGCGACAAGCCGCTCAGAGCAGTCGTAATCAGCAGAAAACGAGGCAAGTACCCCCAGCACTTATTCCCTCAGGCACTGTCAGTTCCCCGGTCGCACCACCGGTGCGAGGTACAGCTTACCAGTCTGCACCAGGTCATTCGAGGCCACCTCCTCGCGGACCACCTCCTACCGCCAAGTCGGCAAACCCTCCTCTAGTTTGCCGCCACTGCAAACGAGTGCACACAGGACTGTGCCGAAGTATTACCTGCTATCAGTGTGGTCAGACAGGGCATATTCGTCCCAACTGCCCATAACTAAGGGACCAGACAACATCACAACAATCAGCGTCCGGACATGCTAACAGAGGTCGTTCTACCGCCCCAGCTCTTCATACCACACCCACCGTAGCACCGAGCAGACCACCATCGGCTAGATCCGGGCAGCAGTCACAGACACCACCACCGCGCACACAGACCCACATATTCACGATGGACAGTGCCGACGCACAAATAAACCCAGATGTTATCACGGGTAACCCTTCCCATCAGGCTGAGTATTAGAACCATATTTATTTTGCTTGAACTATATTCCATTTTATTCTTTCAAGTTGTTTAGACAAATAAGGAACTTTTGTTAGCCCCATTAGCTTAATAAAAACATAGAAATTTTTGTTTTCTTTGATGTTTGTTGTGTGAATAGGTTCTATGGTCTTATTCAGCTTCTTGGCTCGAGTCCTAATCGATAACGGATCACAAAGGTCGTATGTCAGTATAGCATTTGCTAAGCAGGCTGACAAGCCGTTGGAAATGCTCGGGTATGAGTTGATAGTCTCAATGCCTCTCGGTGGACAAATATTCAGGGACCAGGTATATCGGGCCTGCCCTATGACCATTAAGGAGGTAGAGTTATTGGCTGATTTAATCCCGCTGGACATCTCGGACTTTGACATGATCCTTGGTATCGATTGGCTCACGGCTGATGGGACATTGATAGATTGTTTTACCAAGACCATGGAATTCAAAGGTCCCAGACATCCTGGCTTGACCTTTATCGGAGATCGCCGCATACTGCCAACTAGTGTGGTCTCAGTGATAACAGCTAGGAAATTCCTACAGAAGGGTTGTCACGGGTACCTCACGCATGTCATTGATACAAGATAGAAGGATGCCAAGTTGGAAGATATTCCTGTTGTTAGAGAATTTCCAGATGTATTTCCCAAGGACTTACCGGGATTACCTCCAGCAAGAGCAGTAGACTTTTGTATCGACTTGGCGCCCGGAACTCTTCCAATCTCCAAGCCACCTTATAGGATGGCACCGGCAGAATTAACGAAATTGAAGACACAGTTACAGGAGCTAGTGGATAAGGGATTCATCTGCCCCAGCGTGTCTCCCTGGGGAGCGCCGGTATTATTCGTCAAGAAAAAGGATGGGACCATGCGGATGTGTATCTATTACCGGCAACTGAACAAGGTCACCATACGAAATCAATATCCACTACCCCGAATTGACGATCTATTTGATCAATTGCAAGGTGCAAAGGTATTCTCAAAGATAGACCTATGGTCAGGATATCACCAACTCAGAATCAGAGATGAAGATGTGCCAAAGACTGCATTCAGGACTCGCTATGGGTACTATGAGTTCCTAGTGATATCCTTTGGACTCACTAATGCACCGGCAGCATTCATGGATCTAATGCACCGAGTGTTTCACGAGCACTTAGATAAGTTTGTCATTGTTTTCATAGACGACATACTTATCAACTTGGGGAATAGGGAGGAGCATGCTCAACACCTTAGAACCGCGTTACAACTGCTTAGAGAAAACCAGCTGTATGCAAAATTCTCTAAGTGTGAATTTTGGTTAAACCAAGTGGGTTTCCTCGGACACATTGTGAGTAACAAGAGAATTCAGGTAGACCCAGCCAAGATTGAAGCGGTCACTAAGTGGGAGCAGCCAAGAAATGCGACAGAGGTGAGTAGTTTCCTCGGACTAGCTGGGTACTATAGGCTCTTTGTCCAGAATTTCTCACGCATTGCAGCCCCAATGACTAAGCTAACCAGGAAGGATGCAAAGTTCCAGTGGACCCAAGCCTATGAGGACAGCTTCCAAGAACTAAAGACTCGATTAACCACTGCACCAGTCCTTACTCTTCCGGTTAGTGGCACCGAATACGTCGTATTCAGTGATGCCTCAAAGCAAGGCCTCGGGTGTGTATTGATGCAAAATAGGAGAGTAGTTGCTTATGCCTCCCGGCAGTTAAAGAAGCATGAGACGAACTACTCTACCCATGATCTGGAGCTAGCAGCCATAGTTCTTGCCTTGAAGATATGGAGATATTATTTATATGGGGAGCGGTATCATATATACACCGACCACAAAAGTCTATAGTATCTACTAACTCAGAAGGAATTAAACCTACAGCAGAGGAGATGGTTGGAACTAATCAAAGATTACGACCTGGTGATCGACTATCACCCGGGCAAAGCCAACGTAGTAGCGGATGCACTCAGTAGAAAATCTGCTACCACATTGTCATACATTCGGGAGTCCTATCTTCCGCTATTACGAGACCTCCAAGCCTTGGGCACGAAGTTGCATCCTAGTGCTCATGGAGGCTTACTAGCACAATTTATAGTAAGACCTACTTTGAGCGATAGTTTAGTAGAGAAATAGAAGTCTGACCCAAAGTTGAACATCCAGATACAGAACATGCAGAGCGGCCAAGGAGGGGAATACAGTTTGAAGAATGATGGGCCGCTGCTGTTAAGAGGCAGACTCTGCGTACCGTACAATACCGACCTTCGGCAGCAGCTCTGTCACGCCCCGTACCTTCCCCTAAGGCACGTGGCAGACCGCAGTGAACTCCACACATAGCCCTATTTACTCCCGAAGCTATATGGGAACCCACTAAGCGTACCTGATGTATATCCCCTCTATTTATGGAAGGAGAGAACCTGGATGACAGATCAATATAACTCTAAAAGCATATATTATTAAAACCAAATCTTTACTACAGTGGCACACACTTATATACAAGTAATTTACAATCAAAATGGATACATGCCCAAGGTTATACAAAGTACCTAGCCAGTAGATCTCTATACACACAAAACAAAGGTAGAACTGTCCTACCTTTCAAAAGAAATCAGGTGTCTGACTATACACTACGATATCTATCAGTCTCTCTCCTGCTGTGATCCTGAAAAATAAAAATGAGTTCCCCTACGGGTTGAGTAACGCCGTACTCAGTGAGTTGGATGGAAAATAATTTAAAACTGAGAACATAAAATAACAAAGTCTCAAGAATAGAATCATATGACTATTCGTGTGCAATAGTCAATCAAAATGAGTAATCAAGAATCACACGAGACTATATCTGGGGCTGGCATAATCAAAATACAGTTGTGGCCAACAACTGTTACATCAGGGGGAGGAATCAAATATCATAAGGTACCCAGATCAAAGCAGAAGTGCAAGAATAAATAAACAAAGCCCCCTTTCCCCCTGGTTTGCCCACTGGATTTCGCTACCTGGTATCCATAGCTAATCCAGAGTAAAAACGAGTCAGGAGTATCCCAATCTCCCATCCTGACCTCGAGCACTATTGTCCCACGCCCCTCCTCATAAGTGGCCCATGGGAGTGCTAATAGTGTAATAACCTATCACTGCAGTGAAGAGTGCCTATAGCGCTATCCAGTATAATATCATGCTAGTCATACGCATTTTCAAGTGAAATAGTATCACGAATAATTAAACAGATGCATATGCTAGATCAGAAGTCAACAGAAGCATAGTATAATGCTTAAAATGAATAAAGTAGCAAGAGTATCAACATGGATATCAAGGATTATTTACAACTCATTTATGATCATAATCAGGATAATACTAACTAGCAGGAGAGCCAAAGGATATCAAATATAAATAATCAAAGGGACTATAGTTCTCCCGGACTAAACATTGAGAACTATCCCGTCTATTCTGCCCAGAGAATAAACACTCACCTGATTCTATTGTGATAAGCATGTTCTAGTTCGTATCGCGAACGTTTGTATCCTCGTGCTTGCTTACCGAATTTTCTGTGAATATTTCAACGAATTAAATCTCTCAATCCGATAATAATTTTACAAATCCGTCTTCACCAACATGCTTAAAATAGTCTCTAGAATCACCTTAATTTTTATCTCAAGTTCGCCGGAGCTCGTCGGAAACTCGCCGGAAGGTTCGCCGGAAACCTCGCCGGCGAAGTTCTTCGAACAGTGCTAATATTGGTACCATTTGAAAGCTCTCATCACAAGGATTCCAAAAATCATATTTTCCCCAATTATTATAGCTCATACGCAATCGATTTCATGAATTAATCCAATTTGGGCGGAAACCCTAAGTTAGGGTTTTTAGCTCGCCGGCGGCTGACCGGCAGCCAACAGCTCAACTCCGGTACAAATGGAAAGCTCTCATCTAGGAGAAGCCATAGGTACCAAGTTTGCGAAGTTCCGCGGCCGAAATGGCCGGCAATCGCCGGAGCAAGCTCTGGCGACGAAGTTTCGCCTCCGCCACCTCTCTCTTCGTTTTCTCCTCAAATCTCAACCAAAATTGTAAATTTATACCTCTAATGTGTTCTCCTCACTCTCCTGAAGCTGTATCTGAAATCTCGTCGAAAAATACGATCGGAAAGTCCTCCAAACGTGGATTACAAAGTAACAACTTCATTTTTCGTTGTTACTGTGCGAGGGAAGGAAAGACAGAGAAAAGGAGCGCTCGACTATGGGAAGAAATCCAATTTTTTTATAAATAGTTAAAATCTTTAATTCACATATAATCCTAGTCGTCCATCCTTAACTCAATGATTTGATCGATCAAACAACGTCCAAATCACGATCCGTCGGCGCCGTTGGATTCCTTATCAAAAATACTATCTAATTGTATAATTTTCATATCAAAATTTCATACTACAAAAATTCACAAAATTTTACAAATAAGTCCTTCTTATTCAAATTTTTACAAATTTATCTATAATACAAAAATACAAATCTCACATCCTACCCCCCTTAAAGAAATTTTGTCCTCAAAATTTAGCTTAAGTCGATGCTTGAAACAGTTGAGGATACTTTCTTTTCATATACTCTTCTGATTCCCAAGTGATTTCTTCTACCTGTGCACTCCTCTACAACACCTTAATCATCCACACATCCTTATTTCTTAAGATTTTCCTATTTCGCTCTAAAATTTGCACAGGTTGTATCTTATAACTTAAATTATCTGCAAGCTCTATCGTGGGTGTTTGTAGTACTCGTTCTGGGTCCACAATACATTTCTTTAACATTGATACATGAAATACATCATGTATTCTAGCCATCTCCTGAGGTAACTCCAATTTATAAGCCACAGGACCAACTCTATTAATAATTTTGAAGGGTCCAACATATCTAAGACTCAACTTTCCTGTGTTTTCAAATCGTATAATTCCTTTCCATGGAGCTACTTTAAAATAAACCATATCCCCAGGTTGGAACTCTAATTCTCTTCTTCGGTTATCTGCATAACTTTTCTGTCTATCCTGGGCTATTTTCAATCTTTCCTTAATAATTTTAATCTTTTCTGTCGTAGTTTCTATCAACTCATTTCCTTCTATTCGTCTTTCTCCCACTTCATCCCTCATATGGTGGCATTCCAGTGCTAGCCTGATAACTGTTATTATAAGCAAACTCAATTTAAGGTAAATGTTGATCCCAATTTCCCTGGAATTCAATTACATAAGCCCTTAACATATCTTCCAAGGTTTGAATTGTTCTTTCAGATTGGCCATCAGTTTGGGGATGAAAAGTTGTGCTAAATTATAATGTCGTCCCCAAAGCTTCATGCATCTTTGGCCAGAAACGGGAGGTAAATCTGGGATCTCTATCCGAAACAATAGTAATGGGAACTCCATGGAGCTTCACAATCTCCTGAATGTAAATTTTGGCTAACTTTTCCAACAAATAAGTATTATTAATTGCTAGAAAATGAGCAGATTTCGTAAGTCTATCCATAATTACCCATATTGCATTATGATTGCTGGATGTACGGGGTAATCCTATCACAAAATCCATAGTAATATGTTCCCATTTCCATTCTGGAATTGGCAAAGGCTGTAGCTTCCCTGCCGGTCTTTGATGCTCAGCTTTAACTTGCTGACATATAGGGCACTTAGCTACATAATCTGCAATGTCTTTCTTCATACCTAACCACCAATAACTTTCTTTTATCGTGCGATACATCTTTGTACTGCCCGGGTGCATTGCATATGCCGAGGAATGAGCTTCCTCCAAAATAGCTTTCCTGAGTTCAACTTTATTAGGGACACAAACTCTGTCTCGGTATACTAATAACCCATCATCTCTCATTCTGAACTCAGAATTTTCTTCGGTTTGTATCTTTTGAATTACTTTACTTAATTCCTCGTCTGTGCTTTGCAAAATCCGAATTTCTTCATGAAGTGTAGGTCGCACAACAAATGTAGCTAGTACCTTACTAATTGTATCACCATTTAGCTGAATTCCCAAAGATTCTAATTCTATTAGCTGCGGTAATATAGTGGCTGAAATATGTGATAATGTAACTGACTTTCTGCTTAAGGCATCAGCTACTACATTTGCTTTTCCTGGATGATACTCAATTATCACATCATAATCTTTTATCAACTCTAACCATCTTCTCTGTCTCAAGTTTAGCTTTTTCTGAGTCATAATATACTTTAAGCTCTGATGGTCAGTAAAGATATGACATTGAACTCCATATAAATAATGCCGCCATATCTTTAGTGCAAATACTACTGCTGCCAGTTCCAAATCATGAGTAGGATAGTTTAATTCATGTTTCCTTAGTTGACGGGAGGCATAAGCAATAACTTTTCCTTCCTGTATCAATACACAGCCTAACCCTTGTCTGGAAGCATAACTTTTCCTTCCTGTATCAATACACAGCCTAACTCTTTTCACATTCTTGATCCCATTCAAATTTCACTTCTTTTCTGGTCAATCGAGTGAGTGGTCCAGCTATCTTAGAAAATCCTTCAATGAATCTTCTATAATATCCAGCTAGACCTAAGAAACTGCGAATCTCCGTAACATTCTTGGGTTATTCCCATTTCAAAACTGCTTCAACTTTATTTGAATCAACCATGATACCTTTTTGTGATACGGTGTGTCCCAAGAATTTCACTTCTTTTAGCCAAAATTCGCATTTGGAGAACTTTGCATATAGTTTTTTTTCTCGCAGTGTCTGTAATACTATTCTCAAATGTTCAGCATGTTCCTTTTCTCCAGAAGAGTATATCAGAATATCATCTATGAATACAATAATAAACTTATTCAGATATGGATGAAATACTCTGTTCATTAAGTCCATGAATGCAGCTGGGGTATTTGTTAAACCAAAAGGCATTACCACAAACTCATAATGTCCATATCTGGTCCTGAAAGCAGTCTTAGGGATATCTGACTCCCTAATCCTCAATTGATGATATCCTGATCTCAAATCAATTTTTGAAAATACCTTAATTCCTTGTAGTTGATCAAAAAGATCATCAATTCTCGGCAAAGGATATTTATTCTTAATGGTCACCTTATTCAATTGTCTATAATCGATGCATAATCTCAAGGTACAATCTTTCTTCTTTACAAATAATACCGGTGCTCCCCAGGGTGAGGTACTCGGTCTGATGAATCCTTTATTAAGCAATTCTTGTAATTGTACTTTCAATTCACTAAGTTCTGCAGGTGCCATTCTATATGGTTGGATAGTGATAGGGTGAGTACCTGGTTGTAATTCAATAAAGAAATTCACTTCCCTATCAGGTGGTACACCTGGTAATTCTTCAGGAAATACATCAGGGAATTCACATACCACCGGTATCTCTTCTAGCTTGGTTCCTGAGATGGATGTGTCTATTATATGAGCTAAATACGCTACACATCATTTTTTTATTAATTTCCAAGCTTGTAGTGCCGAAATTATACAAGTCGGTAGAATTCGGCGATTCCCAGTAAAATGTAATTCAGGTGTTCCCTCTATCGAGAATATCACTTCCTTGGTAAAACAGTTGACTGTGGCTTTATGTCGGGCTAACCGGTCAATCCCCAGTATCAAGTCAAGATCAGACATATCAAATGGGATTAGGTCTGCTAGTAATATGATATCTCCCAACATAATCTTACAGTCCTTATAAACTGTATCTCTAAGAAGTTGTTCTCCTAGAGGTGTGCATACAATAAGTTCAGGTTTCAAAGGAACTAAGGGTTTATCACTAAACTTTGCAAACTCAGGATTAATATATGATCTATGAGAACCATTATCAATAAGTACTCTAGCAGTATGCTAAAAAAGCTGTAAAGTACCTATGATCAGGTCTGGATTGGCCTCAGCCTCCTTATCTGAACTGGCAAAGATCCTGGTCTGCTCTCGCGGTGGAATCCTAGAACCACCTTGTGTCCCTCTAACACTGTTTCCCTGATCTGCTTTATAGCTTCTCACTGCCCCAGATGGTTGTCTGTCTTGGTACTAGTCTGGGCATCCCACTACTTCTATTGTCACCTCTTTATTGTAGTCATGCGCAGTTACTACGATAATGCCTTGGCTGATGACAATAGAAACATCTCAGAGGAGCTCTGCAGATTCCAGAATGATTCTTACTAAAATTTCTACAAGTATATCTAGTCATAGGTCAAACTTGAGACTCAGAATCTGGAATGGGTAAAGCTCGAGGGTAAGCCTATGATCTAGGAGCACTACTAGATGATTCTCTCATTCTTTGCGATCCCTTAACTATCGTACTCTTCCTCTAGAATGTAGGACTGAAAAATCCTGACTTTCTCTTTCCTGAGAAAATTTCCTTACCCTTAGAAGGTGCTGGGGATAACTGCTCAATCTCCACTGCCATCTGCACTAACTCATGATAACTGACAGTGGTAGAAGTAACCAACAACTTTCTAATATCTGTATTCAGTCTCTTTCTAAACCTGCTACGCATATACTCAGTATCTCGGGCATACTCTGGGACAAATATCGATAAAGCTCGTAGCTCAGTGTCAAACTCCAATACTGACCTATGATCCTATCGTAGTGCAAAGAATTCTTCTCTCTTCTGATCCTTATAAAAGCTAGTGTACTATTCCCTATTGAAGATATCTATAAATCTTTCCCAAGTAGTAGGTAAAGCTCCACTAGCGCTAAGGGACTCTCACCAAACCTGTGTATCACCCTCTAATAGTTGAGCTGCTAGTCTGATAGTGTCTGCGTCTGTCAATCTCATGTCTCTAGCAGTCTTTGAAACTTTCTGTAACAATTTCCAGACGGTAACTTTCTGTTGGAAACTTGTCTTGTGACGAAATGGTTCACGGACATAACTGATGGATTCTGACTTTTGTGAATTTATTTCGGTAATCTGGATTATTGATTTTAGTGGTGGATAGGTTGCTAGCGTGTTTGGCAGCAACCCATAGGATTGCGTGGGAATGATGTGACTACGAGTTTTTATCATTTTCGCGACGATATTGTTGGTTTCATTTTACTTTTACTAGTGACGTTGTTGTGGGCTTCCTTGTGTGAATATTTGGATTCCATGCTGAGATATTGTCTTGGTGGTTGTAGTTATGTCATCAGAAATTGTTATGTGATTATGCTAGTTGGATATGAAGGGTTCTTCTATTTTGTTACTATGATTGTTCTGTGTAGTTGTGGTATGCTCTCTTGTTGTATGGTTTTAAGTGGACACACTTAATTGATAGGAAACATATTGCAGAGATGTATGTACATGTGCTTAAATATCGTTTGAAATCACTCGAGCTATTATCTCTTAGATTGGTTGAATGTTTCATTCAAGGTATCGCAATATTTCCTTCATTAAATCGAAACACCCTGCACACTAACTTAGGACATAGGAAGGGAAAGGGGTAGTACCTAATTAAACAAAAAAGGTAGAAAGTAAACCTTGCTTGTGTTGTAGGAGCACTCTTAAGTCTGCAACAACGGTGAAACACGAAACACGGCAAGCCCGTGAAATTTCTGATAAGCTTATCTAAAGGATTCAGGTGCGTTGTTATTCGGCTAGTTTACAGCCGCTGCAGTAGAACTCCCAAGTGGGCAAGTTGTTGTAAATATTTTATTACTGTCCGTGATATGCATTGATTTTTGATGTCTTGTATAATTTTAATGTGAATTAGTTGCAATTGATATAGTATGTGCTTGTGTTCTGTAATTCTAAGAGTGTATGACACTAGGGAGAATCTAGAACACATAGCGACATATGAACATCTAGGTGACAAACAAAACTAGTTAGGTGACATATTCACATGATAACCTAAGCTAGTTTGGACACCTAGAGACATAGACCTGAACTTCCTAGGGACATAAAACCTCTAGGGATCTTATAGGTCTATATAACACTGTATTTCTCTCACAAATGGTAGATACTATTTGTGTTAGTCTAAAGAGGGACGGCGGCAGCATCACCCGACCCATCCCTTAGCGTTTGGTGAGTACCAACAAGGGGGTTCTCGCCAACAGCCAGATATCCCCATGACATGAATCCGAAACTAAGGCGCTGGGAGCCGGGGAGCTCACTTTAGCTGCTGTCCTGAGGACTAAGGTGTCTGTTGACGCTGACATACTCCAACTGAGTTCTGCAGGCTTAGGGGGTAGTCCGGACAACCAGAGTTATACGTCAGTGTTGGGTCCGGCAGGTCAGGCCGTGAGTATATATGTCAGTCGGTGACCCTGCTGTTAGGCAGATGTGTGGCGCTACACGGTGTCTCGTATCCTAGGGTCCATGGGGGACGTATGATACAATAGTCTCGGAGTGCGGTCTAGGTAAACGACTCGCGAGACTGGAAGGAGAAGGAACCACGGTCACTCGCCTTCTCCGCTAACGTCGGTGCAACGGGCCTAGGCAGAGACTTAGTCTGGCACTGACGGGTTTGCGGTAGTCCCCGGCCAAGGCTTACCTTGAGTATAGGCAGGCAGCCCTAGGAGGTAGTGTTGGAACTAGAACCTTAGAAATCGCTAGACACAAACACGTAATTAGACTTTTAATATTTAATTGATTTATCGGGTGCATGGTTTCTTTCATATTAATTTATGATGTCATTGCTGCTCATTCGGACATGTATTTGTTAGCTCATTCTTTTGCTTGGAGTAGTCTCTATCTGTAGGCACTAAGTCGCAAGACTTAGCGCATGTAAATTTTCCCCCGCGCGCAGGTATCCGGACGTTGCTTAGGAGACGGCGAGGAGCGATGGGTAGCGGGAGTGAAAGCTATAGAAGAACATTTTTTTGAATGAGTTATGTTGCTATGGTGTATGCAAACCATACATAGACAGACTGTATCAGTTTTGTAAGAACCCATGAGTTGGCTGTAAACTTATTTGGTGATCCTAACTATAGAACTTTTTTACTTATATTTGAGTTATATCACATTGTTAGCCTGGTATGAGTGGGACATCGCTCATACGACGGTTGTCATGTGCTCGACAGTGGGTCGGGGCATGACAGCCTAAATGTCCATATCCTTCATTTATTTTTATTTTTAAAAATCTTCTGCCCTAAAAAAGGAACCTTGCTCAAATATGGGTGTTCAATTGCTAGTGTTACTTGATCTTTAGTAACTACTCTGTTAATTAGCCACTTTCTAATTGTTTACTCTTACTATTTAATCCTCTAGCTCGAACGCTAATGCATTGTAGTCGATTACTCATATAGTCTTGGATTCTTTTGCGCAAAATTATCGGGAGACGAATACAACGGTGGAGCAGAACAGGGACAATATGACACAAAAAAATAAGGATCATCATCATCACATGAGCACTGGAGCATTGCCTCACTACCCTCCACGGCTTAGTATTCTCTCTGGTGAATCCAGGCTTCAGCTTGCAAGCCATAGGGAGGACGGGCGGCTTCTGGCATATCCTGTTAAGGCATCGGTAACCGTTGAGGCCCATAAGCAAAGAAAAGATGGCACACTCAAACTTCGTCTCGTCAACGGCGAGTGCTCGTCACGCCATCCCGACTGCATGAAAAAATAATATTAATAAGTAGAAGCAACTTCTTCTCTGTGAAACTTAATTAACTCATAGCTATTAATTCATTAAGTTTCAATATTTCGATAACCATTCTATGGTGACAAATGTAACCAGTATCAGACAACGCAATATGTGGTCTTTAGTATGTAAAAATTGAAGAAAAACACTACTTTCAACTTATTCAGAAAAGAATTATGTGCTTGTAAGCATATATTTAATATTTTTAACATAATTAATATACTTTGCTTAATTAGCTATAATTATTAGATTTTCTAATAAATCATGTGAGTCAAAGATTCAAATAATGTTAAGAAAATATTTGAAAAGTTAAAAAAGTTATGATTTTCTATCTAAAAACACTTACCGTTGTGTGTTCTATCCTAATAAATCGTTTAATTCTATATCTCTATCTTACCGAATTGAGTTTATATTGATATTTCTCAGTTTGCTAGGTGGACAGTCGTCGTGGCTATAGTATTTGATGCTCAAGTGAAGTCATTAAGTGTTCGACACATATTAACTGTAAATCCCCAACCTTAATTTACAAAAAAAAAAAAAAAAAAAGAGGCCCTGTTCGAGTGCACCGGATTGAACCGATCTGCTCGAACCGGATTGAACTGATCTGTTCAAAAAAAAAGAGGCCCTGTTCAAATTTCATCCTTACTAAGGTCGATCTCCCTTTTTTTTCCCGTTGTTTGATTTTCTCTTTTCTTTATCTTGAAGTTATATATATAGGATAATAATGATGGATGTGGAGAGATTTGAACTAGGGTTTGCACTGGGGAAGTATTATTAAATTCCAATTAGCTAGTTATTATATGATGTTATGATGGGGTGTGCTTATGGTTATATCTGTTAAGGATACATGGTGCTACTCTTCATTTGTTGCGATTTGTTATGTGAATTTTATGGGTTTACTTATGATGGCTTTGATGAGGTTGTTTATGTGTAGTTTTGAATATGAGATTTGTTGATGTTGGTTAGTTGATGATGGAGTGGTATCTACTTGTTGATTATTCCGTGTTATTGATTTTATTGATGTTTAGATGGATGATGATGATGTTGGTATTATTGTTGGTACTGTTGATGATGGTTTGATGGATTTATTTTCTTAGTGGTGCCGCTGATTGTTTTGGATTTATTTATTGTGTTGTTATGGTGGTGTTTGGTTTATGGATGTGAATTATTGTGAGTTGTGGTTTAATGGTGTTATGTGATAATGTTTCTAATGGTTTTGATTTTGGGAAATTTTGTGCTATGTTGTGTTGTTTGCAATGATGTGCTAATTTTATTTTTATGGTGTTATGTGATATTGTTAATGACTTTAATGATATTAGATTCATTTTTATTGGTGATTGTGGGTGTTTACATGGTGATTGTTTATATTGTGGTGACGATTTTTGATGATAATTAATTATTGATTGGTTAGTGATGGTTTTGATTAATATGTTGTTGTTGAGTTGTTCGTGCTTCGTTTTCATGATAATGTGAGTACTTTGTTTTCATGATTACGTGATTATGTGGTGGTTTAAAATGGTACTTTGATGGATGGGTTGACGATGTTGGTTGTGGGCTTTTGACGAGGCTTTGATGATTATAAATCGGTGTGTTTATGTGATGGATGTGGTGGTTTTCAATGAAGGTGAATTTTTGTGAGTTGTTGCAATGGTGTTTTAAATTGTTGTTATTTGTGATATGATGATTTTTGCATGTGTTGGTATATTAATGTGAGGATTTGGTTTCTTCCTTCTTCTCACCCATTATAACCTCCTTCCCATTTCCCTATTTCCTCTCATTCTTCTTTGCTATTCTTTCCTACTTAAGACTTTGCATATAGTGCAATAATTGGGGATGTATAGAGAATCAAGGGAAGGTTGGCACTAAGGAAGGATTGTTGAATGTTAGTTTGCTAATGACGATGTGATGATGTTAAATTAAATTAGAGAATAATTAGTTTGGACTTCCAATTGACTTGGACTTGAAGATATTATTAAGTTTGATTGGGATTTGACTTTTCTAATAAGTCAGAGGTGATGGAAGAGGATTAGAGATTTGATAAATTGGACTTGAGTATGAAGTTGGGCCTAATAGTTGAAGTACATCATTCACTTTGGATTAGGCCAAATGATTCGCGAGTTACTAGTGATTTAATAATTTCTATCATATTAGATTATAAAGATTTTATTTTAAATAAAATCCATATTGTTTTAGGGATCTTACTCCGATTTGGAGCTGAGTATTATTGCTATATCTGGGTTGGTTCCGAAGTTCAGATCCCCATAAAGGTGCGTTGGTTCACTGAATGTAGGATTTATTCAAGCTAGGGAATTCCTTCTGAGGTGTTCTTAGGAAATATCTTGGATGCCTTAAATATAATAAAAATGAAATGCATGCTATGTTTATATGTAAATGCATGTTAGTATGATTTACCTTCTCTATATGCACGACATGCCATGTTTACCATACTATTTATTTAACATGTCTATGAATCATATCCTGCATGTTATGTTATTTATCTTTGCTATGATAGCACGATTACCATGCAGTTATAGATAAGAATGATGACATGTTAGAAACTCTTAGGAGACATCACTAGGAATCAGACAGGAAGGGGTACTGCTTGCATACCCCGTTTGACCACGGCATATCGTCGATGGTCAGAATGGTGATGCTCCACCAAACACCACTCCCGAGGCTACACATAGCTTGGATACTGGGAGTTGGTGGGGAAAGGGACTGTACACACTCCAATGTCATATTAGATCGGATATATGGAGCAAGTCCTTATCCGATGATTTCTACCCGCACGAGTGTCGTTTAAGGGGCACTCGCGATAGTCCTGAGATGGTTAGCTGGGACGAACCAGAACAAGAACCTAGCAAACAAGTCGCCGAGGTTGTAGCATTCCGGCGACAGCTAGTCTGCACACCTCTTGGCAGGCACCGCTGCTCGGGGATTGGTACGGTGACATCCCTCCGCATAGCCTTGGACAGTGGATCCGTAGACCACACGGCTACCATCCTTGACGTTCTGCAGATGAGCGGATGGTGAGTCCGGGTCCTAGGGTTGTATTATATCGACCGAGACCGTAGTCGATGAATTTTATTGACGGTGACCCCATCTTCGGACGGTGTGTAGTACTACACGATTGTCGTTGTCCTTACGGCATCCGGGGAGGATGTAAGGGCACGGCGGGTTCGTTAAGGGAGGCATGGCAGGCGACTAGTGACACCGAGGAGAGTGATCAAGGGTCACCCGTCACCTCCGCCAACATCAGTGCAGCGGGCATAGAAAGGGACAGAGACAAAAGCACTGATGGGCTTGGTGCTCTTTGGCCGGAGTATTCACTAAGCATAGGCTGGCAGCCCGAGTCTTGAGACTGATAGCTACTAATAGTACACCGTAGATGACATTCTGGTGATATCGATGACATAGCTACCTTAGGAAATCATGTATGGTGCATTGTCAATGTTTTCATACATAAGTATGTCAATGTCACATATCGGTAAGTGATACTTGTTGATGTCTATGTATGTGTCAACCTAGAGTATAACATGATAGTCTCTAGGTGTAACTGTAACATATTACTAGTTTTCATCATGTCAACATAATAGATAACAAGCAAGAGAATAATCCTAACATATATTTAAATAACCATAGACATAAGACAACAAGCATAACATATAATAATAGGGAAAAGTAAAGCAAGTATGTAAAAGAATTTGATAAAGCATGTTAACAAGCATACACATGGCATATAATTCATGCTATATAAATAATAATATTCTAGCATGCATGATATCACCTATTTAGCAAACATAGCATTTTATGAGTTCAAGGCATCCAGGACCTTCTTAGGAACACCTCGGCAGGTAGTTCCCTAGTTTGAATAAATCCTAATTACAATGAACCAACGCACCTGGATAATGTAGTTCGTGCTTCGGAACCCACCGTACAATAGCTTGCACGTCGTCTAATTATTTCGAGGCGGACTACCTATTTCAAATATCATTATATTTAGGAATTCCTTCTAATATTAAATATCATCCTCTAATCAATTAACATCCTACACCACCAAAAGTCCTCATTCCCTTATAAGATCATTATTCCAGATCATCTATAATTTCAACTAATCATCATCAAATTTCATTTAGCTATCACATTTAATAGATAAAAAGGTGGAACCAAGCAATTATGCCCTAGTGATGACCTGCATTCGATTCCCCATCCCAACATATTTATTGTATTATTTACATACTTGCTAAGTAAAGCAAGAGGAAGGAAATAAAGGTACTACTAGGCATCTTAAGAAGAATAAAAGGACTTGGTATTAACCATGAAAGCACACGGCAAACCATCAAGCAAAACCTCTTCACGGTTCATTCACCACCACAGTCAGCGAAGCAAAACCTCTTCACGGTTCATTCACCACCACCACCACAGTCAGTGAATCGACGGAGGGAGGAAGAGGCCGGATGAAGAGGAGAAGCCTTTGCGACGGATTGCGAAGGGGCCGAAGAAGAGGATGGATTCGCCGGCGTTCATGGTGGATGGTGAAGAGAACATGGGCGGAGAATTTAAATTCTAACTAGTTCCATAATATCACAAGTAGGTCCCTCTCAAATCTTAATTTAAATTCTAACTAGGTCCCTAAAAGTTTTAATAGGTTACAACTATACCATTTATATTCCAAAAATCACCCAAATGCCACTATTTTAATTCTAACCCATTCTAAAAGCTCTTTTAACCCTCTCTTGCACCGGTCTAAATTTAAGTATAATTTAAACCTCTTATTATTATTATTATTATTATTTTCAACAACCTAAATATGGGGGTTTACAAGTTCTCCCCCTCTTAAAAAATTTTTGGTCCTCCAAAAATTAGATTACCATACCAAGAATCGTATCATAATTAAAATTCAAATGAAGTTTCAAGCAATCTAAAGATATTTTCTTATTGAACAAGAAGCTATGCATATCATTAGAATCAATCAAAGTCTAGCATAACATGACTAGGTTCGTATGTGAACACTCAAGTCATGTAGTGGAAGGTCATATGCTTCCCTATACAATTCTTGACAAGATTATTGAAACCTAAATGATACATAGGTATGTAAGTGCAACTTAATCCTAAAGAAGTGCTACAATTTATCTGACTGATAGTGGAAGCTAAATATCAAGATAAAAGTAGGGGTATGTTTTACCCTTATTCTCAAGATCATACCCCAATATAACAAAACACAATACATGAGTATATATCCATAGATGTACAATTTGAAGATACATATGGACACTCTATTTTTTTTTTTGTCAAATATTTCTTTTAACAGTGCCAATAGATTTTTGAATCAAATTAGGATCAACCTTTGCAATTTCATATTTGATCACATCCTTGAAGGCAAATTGTAGTATTAACGCAAACTTCCTCAAGAATATTCTACTTTATAGATCTGAGAACAACCTTTGTTAATACAAGTCCTAAGGATAGGAATGACAATGAACCGAGTCAAAATGATTGAAGGTTCATTCTCACTTTGATGTTGAGTAGAGAAGAAGGGTTCAAGATACAACCCCAATAATTTTTTTTCTCTCTCTAAAGATCTCAAAGATAGTATAATTGAAAATCCACGTTAAGTATCCTTGCCAGATTAAAAACCTACAGGTAATAGAAATTATATGCACATATTGAGCATATGATTGATAATCCAAAAGGAGCTAAATTCCAAATGCTCTTTACATGTATGAGTAAAAATATCTCTAATGATAAATGAAAATGATCTTGAGATGGAATTAGGAAAGTATCTCAAAACTAAGTCAAATATGAATACATATGAATTTATACCCAGCAGATGATCTTCTTTCTACAATATATGAAATAGATAGAAAGGCTAATATGTTGTCAATAAAAATTCATAGGGATGAAATTCGATGTACTAAGATCATCAAAAGATAAGAAACAACCAAGCTCAATGTTGCAAGAGATAATGAAGATGAAACTATGACAAACGACTCTCATAGTGAAGATAATCCATGATAAATAGCTCTCATCATCATGTAAAGAGGATACAATTTTCAAGACCAATGGAAGTCAAGATATTATTTCTGCTGCAAAGATTTTAAAGTGTCAAACTAATACAGATACAAAAATTATTGTGGAGTAGCAGAGTATGAAGAAATTTGAGAAAATATCCAATAGTATATTCTCCAGCAATAACTATGCCAATGAATTCCAAGACTAAACACATAGGGACGTACAATGATTTTCTCTCATGTATACAAGATAAGGTTATCATATTTGAGAATAGGAAAGAAAATTTAAGATCTTGCATCTAGATTCTCAAAATGATAAGATGCACAACCAGATACAACCATTGCGGTTATATAACAGAAATTTTCATAAACTTCTACATGATGAAATAAGAGTCTCAAGTTGATAAGAAATAGAAGCAGGTTATATCAACCTTTAACAAACCCAACAAAGTAGTATTGCATTCTTCAAGCTATTGGAGGATAACAATAATCAAGAAACATGGGAAGTAAGTAAGTAGACAGAAGTAAATGAGAGAGGCATCATAACGAGTAACAAGCTTTGATAATATTGCAACTAATGTTTCAATTTGTTGATGCGCCTCATCAAGAGCATATAGATATTAGAACTCATTAAGGATAGAATTTATTAGGAACAAGAGTTCAAAAATAATGTCTCTACAACCAACATGCACTACCACAGAAGGGAATAAATTCTTGGAATACTAAACCAACTCAAGAAAGAGGAAAAGATATAAAAGATCAATGATCTGAGGGCAATACATAGAAGTAATATAATACTTAAGTACCACCACAACAATGACCTTGTGATAATTGAGATCTGTGCACCTACAAGATCCATGATCCATATATAGAGGTGTGACAAACTTTCAGAAGAAGTATTCAATCACCATAACAAGAATAATTATGGAGGTGACAAATAGCTCAATCATTTATAACATGAATTTAAATTTTTGTCAAGATATAGATCTAGTTTGTAAAAGGTTCTAATAGATCATAGAAGAGATACAATGTTATGATAATCAATCCAGAATGAGATATAAGTAAGGTTAAGAGTAATAAGGTATCATCCTTCTGATCCTACTTAATAAAAAGGAGTACAGAAAACTGCCAACGACGGGTAGAATTTCACTAAGGAAATAGCTTTACAAAAAGCTGCAATAGTACAAAAGGTCTAAGGAGAAAACTGCAAAAACATATAACTGCACAAGAAGCTGCAGAATTATTCAGCAAAATGAGCTACTGCAAAATGCATGAATCTGCACTCAGAAAAGTCAACAAGAAGTATTGTAGAAAAATTTTGCGTGACAAATAAGTTAATTGTATCTATAAGAAATATGAAAACAACTGGCAACTGATCAAAGCTCATAGTAGGCTAAGGGTGTCTAAGTGACTTGCTAGAAAAAAATGTAGAGGATATTAAGTGTTTATCAATGGAAGAGTGCAAGTACATAGCTAATAATAGCTACATTAAGCTGCTTTGGTACACAAATATGGAATGAAGGGAAGTTATAGAATTGAAGAAGATACTTATGTAGTCAATCAACAAGACTGCAGAAAAGCTGAAATGAATATGAAATATGGAGAGCTACAAAAGTTGAGAATAATTAAAATACCGTAGGCTGCAAAGCAGAAGATGCACTTAAGAAATTATTCAACCTGACTGCAGAAAATATAACAGTGAAGTACAATTCGAGGAAAATGAATTAGTCGCTGCAGAAGTATAACAAGTGAGCATCTAAGTTGCAGATGTATAACAAGTGAGCATCTAAGTTGCAGAAGTATAATAAGCAAGGAACATTAAGAAAATTGCCGCATAGGCAAATGAAAATGTCAAGCAATATGTGCAGGCCGAATATGTGGAATAGAGCTACAAATAGAGTATATGATAAAACTAAAAGCATTGCACATGGAGTTGTAAGTGTAAGGAGCTGATACTAATAGCATAGTAAATGACTGTCAAAATATTGGTTATAGATAATCTCAAAATATTTAATAAGAATCACTTTGCAGATAGATTATAGATCCAGAATAAAGTCCATAAAAGAGATCTAAGTAAGAATTAGGTCCAAATAAAGTTAGCCTGTACGTAAGCCAATTTAAAATATCAATAAATTTTCTTTTGAGCTCCTTAGTCTTAAGTAGATCAATCTGATATAAATGTTATGATCCAAACCTCATATAGATCTTCAATATCAGTAGTTTTTCAAGATCTAAAAGGAATAATCAAGGAAAAGATTTGTATGGAAAAATTTTCATGATCATAATAAGATGTAAAATGGTATATAACCGGAGATAATTTATTTGGGTTTCAATACATCCAAATCGATCATGGATTTAACCTAAGATTCAAGATTTCAACTCCTATAGAAATCATTTATACCAGCGAAAATCAATATGATCATATAATCAAGTTTCACAATCTAATAAGATAATTATAACCCACAATATAGGCAAAAATTAAACGGGATATCAAAGTAACCATGTACTCAAATAGCATATAATGGAATACGTGCTAACTCACGTAGGAAAGTCCACAAAATGATGTGATAATGTACTAATCATTTAGCTATATTGTGATATATGAAATGACAATAAGATTCATACTTGATCCATGATATAATAATTCTAATAGACCACCTAACACCTCACTATCCTAACTATATCGGGACTGACTTTCCTTAACTCTTAAGGCTTCGAGACTAAGCTTTAATATCTCTTAAATCTTTAGGTCATTAAACCTAAGCTCTGATACCACTTTAATTGTCATACCCCGACCCTACTGTCGGGCACGTGGCAACCACCGTATGAGCCCAACGGACCCATACAAGGCATCAAAGTGATACATACAATCCAAACACATCATTTACACAGCGGAATATATAATTAAAATACCTAACTCAATATTTCTAACACAGTCCCGATATCCTACTACAATTCTATGATAAATGGTATCTATACATGAAAATAAATCCATCGATAAATCTATCTTCACCCACCATCTCGATCAATCATTTACCCACCTGCACACGGGGGGAAAAGTGGTGTGCTCAACCTTGCGGCCTAGTGCGAAATTACGGCTCGAAATCATAACAAGAAATCAAGTACTAGGGGGAAGTACTAGGATGCCTTTGGTTTTATTAAGTGTCAATTAATAATTATTTATGGTAAATAATATCATCCACAACGTCGACATCTAACTAGTGATGTAAGTTGCTATGTGTCCCTACTTGTCATCTATGATGTACAATATGTCTGCTACTAGGATATGTCAACTAACAGTGTCTCTAGTATATGTCAACTAACAGTGTTTCTATTATTGTGTCAAGTGCATCGGGCTGCCAGCCTATGCTCAAGGATATCCTAATCAGGGATGTCCATAAGCCCATCAGTGTCCACTCTAAGTCTCTACCTATACCCGCAACACTGATGTTGGCGGAGAGGTCGGGTGACCGTCATCCCTCTCCGGTGGTCCACTAGTCGGATAACCTCATCAACCGCGTCCTAGTGGCCTGTTACTTCATGTGCCCTCCCCAAACAACCATGAAGCAACTCTTGTAGTACTACAGACAAAGGATCACCGCACTTAATTGTATACCTCGGCCACGGCTAGCCGATAATAAACCCCAGGATCCCGGACTACTCATCAGATCGTCTGCAGAACATCTGGAATTATAGCCGTGAGGGCCAAGGATCCACTGTCGAAAGCTATGCGGAAGGAGTCACCGTCCCAATTCACAAGCAGCGATGCCTACCAGGAGGTGAGCATTCTAGCTGTCACTGGGATGCTACAACCTCGGCTACATGGTTGCTAGGTCCTTAGTTGGGTTTCATCCTTGCTAGCCATGTCAGGACTATCACGGTGGCGACTAGGCGACACACATGTGGGTATAGTTAATTCATCACAAGATCTCTGGCAATAAGCCAATCCATACCTGATTCCACCCTTTATATCTAAGATGGTTTCAACATCTTTGAGTGGTATAGGTTTATGAGCAGTAAAGCTCGTATTCATAACTTAGGAAATCATGTATGGTGCATTATCAATGTTTTCATATATAAGTATGTCAATGTCACATATCTGTAAGTGATGCTTGTTGATGTCTATGTATGTGCCAACCTAGAGTGTGACATGATAGTCTCTAGGTGCAACTGTAACATATTACTAGTTTTCATCATGTCAACATAATAGATAACAAGCAAGAGAATAATTCTAACATATATTTGAATAACCATAGACATAAGGCAACAAGCATAACATATAATAATAGGGAAAAGTAAAGCAAGTATGTAAAAGAATTTGATAAAGCATGTTAACAAGCATACACATGGCATATAATTCATGCTATATAAATAATAATATTCTAGCATGCATGATATCACCTATTTAGCAAACATAGCATTTTATGAGTTCAAGGCATCCAGGACCTTCCTAGGAACACCTCGGCAGGTAGTTCTCTAGTTTGAATAAATCCTAATTATAATGAACCAACGCACCTGGATAATGTAGTTCGTGCTTCGGAACCCACCGTACAATAGCTTGCACGTCGTCTAATTATTTCGAGGCGGACTACCTATTTCAAATATCATTATCTTTAGGAATTCCTTCTAATGTTAAATATCATTCTCTGATCAATTAACATCCTACACCACCAAAAGTCCTTATTCCCTTATAAGATCATTATTCCAGATCATCTATAATTTCAACTAATCATCATCAAATTTCATTTAGCTACTTTATTTCCAACATGAACATATTTATTGTATTATTTACATACTTGTTATGTAAAGCAAGAGGTAGGAAATAAAGGTACCACTAGGTATCTTAAGAATAGTTTTTTAACATATTCTTCCTCCTCTTTGACTGCCACTTTATTTCCAACATGAACGAAGTTAATTGTATTTTCTATATATTATTTTTGAATATTTTACACCTCATTATCAATTGCCTTTAGTAGAAATTATATTTTTAATATTAAATATATTTTAAAAATACTATAATATGATTAATAATTCCCACAAAAACTTATCGTACTAGTTTTTCGAAGCTAATGAGTATACTAAAAGTAGAATATATAATCTTGAACCATCCACGACGTTAGATTTCTACATAAAGGTATGGATGACATTTCTTTTTTTTTCTCACTCTCTCCTCTTTCCAAAAATAAATAAATAAAATCAAAAGCCACTAATAGAATTTAAAATCTAACAACAAACCTAACTTATTGCTGTAGAAAGTACTCAAGCCTAAATGTCCATATCCTTTATTTATTTTTATTTTTGAAAATCTTCTACCCTAAAAAAGGAACCTTGCTCAAATAAGGGTGTTCAGTTCCTAGTGTTACTTGATCTTCAGTAACTACTATGTTAATTATCCACTTTCTAATAATTTACTCTTACTATTTAATCCTCTAGCTCGAACGCTAATGCATTGTCGTCGATTACTCACATAGTCTTGGATACTATTGCCTGCGACAACGCCAAGTGAGATGAGCAATAACGAAAATGAGATCACCCTTTCGTCGTCAGCTCTTCGTCGTTTCACCGAGAACGACAAGCTGACGGAGATTTTAGGATCGAAGAATCGGGTCTTCAATAACACCACGGACGACGACCCTCAGTCCGAGGAGGCTGGAGAAGCGCAAAAGTATCGGGAGACGAATACAACGGTGGAGCAGAATAGGGACAATAGGACACAAAAAAATAAGGATCATCATCATCACAAGAGCACTGGAGCATTGCCTCACTACCCTCCACAGCTTAGTATTCTCTCTGGTGAATCCGGGCTTCAGCTTGCAAGCCGTAGGGAGGACGGGCGGCTTCTGGCATATCCTGTTAAGGCACCGGTAACCGTTGAGGCCCATAAGCAAAGAAAAGATGGCACACTCAAACTTCGTCTCGTCAACGGCGAGTGCTCGTCACGCAATCCCGACTGCATGAAAAAATAATATTAATAAGTAGAAGCAGCTTTTCTCTGTGAAACTTAATTAACTCATAGCTATTAATTCATTAAGTTTCAATATTTCGATAACCATTCCATGGTTACAAATGTAACCAGTATCAGACAACGCAATATGTGGTCTTTAGTATGTAAAAATTGAAGAAAAACACTACTTTCAACTTATACGGGAAAAGAATTAATTGCTTGTAAGCATATATTTAATATTTTTAACATAATTAATATACTTTGCTTAATTAGCTATAATTATTAGATTTTCTAATAAATCATGTGAGTCAAAGATTCGAATATTGTGAAGAAAATATTTGAAAAGTTAAAAAAGTTCTGATTTTCTATCTAACAACACTTACCGCTGTGTGTTCCATTCCAATAAATTGTTTAATTCTACATCTCTATCTTACGGAATTGAGTTTATATTGGTATTTCTCACGTTGCTAGGTGGACAGTCGTCGTGGCTATAGTATTTGATGCTCAACTGAAGTCATTAAGTGTTCGACACATATTAACATCGGACACATATTTGCTTCTCTGGTTTCTATTTGTCTTGTTAATATTGGAGTACGTTATGGAGATTGACAAGAATATATATCGAAATAAATAGGATAACGAAAGATATTTATGTTATATTACCGTATAAATTTTTAGAATTATTTATTAACTTATGTTTTTTAGATCTTTATTATTGTAGATTAAGTAAATAATTTTTTGTTTAAATAAGTAGAATTATTTATTGAATATTAAGATATTCTAAAATCTTTTATTTCCAACATGAACGAAGTTAATTGTATTTTCTATATATTATTTTTGAATATTTTACACCTCATTATCAATTGCCTTTAGTAGAAATTATTTTTTTAATATTAAATATATATTAAAAATACTATAATATGATTAATAATTCCCACAAAAACTTTTTGTACTAGTTTTTCGAAGCTAATGAGTGTACTAAAAGTGGAATATATAATCTATAACCATCCACGACGTTAGATTTCTACATAAAGGTATGGATGACATTTCTTTTTTTTTTCTCACTATCTCCTCTTTCCAAAAATAAATAAATAAAATCAAAAGCCACTAATAGAATTTAAAATCTAACAACAAACCTAACATATTGCTGTAGAAAGTACTCAAGCCTAAATGTCCATATCCTTTATTTATTTTTATTTTTGAAATTCTTGTACCCTAAAAAAGGAACCTTGCTCAAATAAGGGTGTTCAGTTCCTAGTGTTACTTGATTTTCAGTAACTACTATGTTGATCAGCCCAATTTGGGCTCATGAAGGCCAAATAAATTTTTGGGTTAACATTTGACCTGGTCAACACTGACCGGTCAACATTGACCCGGGTTGACCACAATTTAAGTTGCACCTTAATTAGGACCCAAATTATTTAGCCCATATGGTTCGGCCCAAATTGAACCCATGGGTCCAAATTGATCAACATTGACCATGGACCACTTATGTTGACCAGTTTGACCATGTTGACTCCTTATTTGGTTAAATGGGTCCAATCCTAACCCAACCTAAATCAATTTGTCTTGGGTCCAACCCGTCACTAACTAACATGCATCTTAATTAATAATTAAATATCCACTAAACTTAGTTTAATCAACACTAACCAGGTTTTAATTAAACTAAGCATGCAATAAAATAAACATACACTAATCATTCTTAACTACATCTAAGCATGCTTATTTTATCTACTAATAGCGATTAAGGAGAAATGGCAAATCCCTTACCTCTCCTTCGGCCGAAGCCTTCGCCGATCCCTTCGTCGTCTCCTCGCCGCAGCTTCCCTCGTCTACGCCCGACCGAACCTGATGGCCGGAGAGGATCCCGGTGCTTTAGTCGGCGAGACCACCCGCTCCTTGCTCGAAGGAGGGAAAATAGGGGATCCTACACCCACAAGCATGAGTAAAGAGGAGAACGAAAGGATGATCGCCGAACACCCCCAATACGCATCACCGGCAATGGGGGTGGGAAAACGAACGACGAGAAGCAACGGCGTCGTAAACTCACCTATCGAACTTGCGAACAAGTAGTGAAATCGAATTGTGCAGTAATGAGGGCGGATTGATAGGTTCGCTCACCTCCGTCTCCTTCGTACTCCGCCCCCCAAGCATTTTGCCAGGCGCCGGCTTCGCAGCTGTTCCGGAATGGAATGTCGACTGCCACACCCTCATGGAGATGGAGCGAGGCTGCATGGATGAGCTGCAGCAGTGGATAGGGACCGAGAAGGGGGCGACGACTCCACTGTTTGTCGCGACGGAGGAGTTGCAGGTGGGAGTCCCTCCGATTGAAGCTGCCGCCATGTCCCCCCCCCCCCCCCCCCCCCCCCCCCGAATCGATGAATGGAGGTGACGATGAGGACGAAGCCGACGGAGGGCGCGCCGGCAAGCGCGTCGTCACTCGTCCGATCGGTGTGCAGAGGAGCAGGAGCAGGGGAAAAGGGCGAAGAAAGGAGGCGCTCGAAGAAGAAAGGGGCACTTGAGCGAGATAGGGCTCCGCTCTTCTCGCTCGCGGCCCAATTTAGGGCCGGCCGGTTCACCCGAACCGGTTGACCGGCCGATTCAGTTGGACCGTTACGGAACGGACCGGTAAATATATTTTTTTAATATAATTTTTTTTTTTAAAGGTGGGGGTTTACAAGTACTCCCCCCCTTAAAAATTTTTGGTCCTCCAAAAATATCCTTTCAATACCAAAAAGATGTTCAACTACGACATAACAAATTCCAAAATTCCTTTACATCACGCTCAAACACTCTCTCCCTTAAACAAATGAGAATGTTGGGCCCGCATGTGGGTCTCAGTCTCCCACGTAACCTCCTCTACATGCGCATTCCTCCAAAGGACTTTAACTAAAGGAATAGATTTTCCTCGAAGTACCTTCAAACGACGATCGATAATCTCCACAGCCTGCACTCCATAACTCAAGTCCTCTCTCAGCTGAACTGGTGGCGCCGTGAGGACATGGGAAGGATCCGATATGTAATTCCTTAGCATGGATACATGGAATACATCAGGATCTGCTCTAAGTGAGCAGGTAGCTCTAGTCGATATGCCACGGGTCCAACTCTCTCAAGCACCCGGAAGGGTCCGATGTATCTAGGATGTAACTTCCCTTTCTTTTGGAATCGGAGAATGCCCTTCCACGGGAAAACTTTCAAAAAGACCATATCCCCAACTGCAAACTCGAGAGGCCGGTGATGATGATCCGCATAACTCTTCTGCCGGTCCTGAGCTGTCTTCAGTCTATCTCGGATGACATTGACCTTGGCTACGGTTTCATCAATCAACTCTGTACCCGTCAGTCGTCTCTCACCCACCTCACTCCAGCAAAGTGGAGTCCGACACTGCCTGCCATAAAGAGCCTCATAAGGAGCCATACCAATACTGGCCTGATAGTTGTTATTATAGGCAAATTCCACTAAAAGAAGGTGTGTGTCCCAACTTCCAGTAAACTCAAGCACGCAGGCTCTCAGCATATCCTCTAGTGTTTGAATGGTATGCTCTGACTGTCCATCGGTCTGCGGGTGAAATGTAATGCTGAACTTCAAAGATGTACCCAGCTCTCCCTGAAACTTCGGCCAGAATCTAGAAGTAAATCTGGGATCTCGATCCGAAACAATAGATACTGGCAGTCCATGAAGGCGGACAATCTCACCGATATACAGCCTGGCTAACCTCTCCAAGGAATAGGTGATATCAATCGGTAAGAAGTGGGCGTACTTCGTAAGTCGATCGACGATCACCCAGATAGCATCATGATGTCGCTGGGTGCGCGGTAACCCGACCACGAAATCCAAAGTGATGTGCTCCCACTTACACTCAAGTATCGGAAGAGGCTGCAATGTACCTGCCGATTTCTGATGTTCTGCCTTAACCTGCTGACACACCAGACACCGAGCCACAAACTACGCTATATCCCACTTCATGCCCGACCACCAATATGTCTGTCGAATAGTACGATACATCTTCGTACTACCGGGATGCATGGCATCAGTGGAACTGTGTGCCTCCTCCAGAATCTGCCGTCGTAAATCATCATCATGGGGTACGCAGATCCTGTCGTTCAGTACCAGCATGCCGTCCTCTCTGAGTCTAAAATCCTGACCCTGACCATTCTGTACCCTCTGGATCACCTGGCTCAACTCAGAATCTATCCTCTGCAACTCTGCCAACCGATCTGCTAGAGTGGATCGCACAGCAAACTGTGCCAGTAATCCACCCTGCAAGTCACACTATAACTCCGCCCCTAGTATCCTCAAGTCACGCAGCATGGTAAGTAGGCAGTATGAATATATGCCAACGTGGCGGATGACTTCCTGCTCAGAGCATCTGCCACAACATTTGCCTTCCTTAGGTGGTAGTCAATGATCAAGTCATAATCCTTAATTAACTCCAACCAGCGGCGCTGCCTAAGATTCAACTCTCGCTGTGTCAACAAATACTGTAGGCTCTTATGGTCTGTAAAAATGTGATATTTTTCCCCGTATAGATAGTGTCGCCAAATCTTAAGAGCCAATACAATAGCTGCTAGTTTCAAATCATGAGTCGGGTAATTTACCTCGTGCTTCTTCAACTGACGAGAAGCATAGGCAATTACCCGCCCACTCTGCATCAAAATACAGCCTAGTCCCTGCTTGGATGCATCACTGAATACCACGTACTCGGTACTGCTAACTGGGAGTGTGAGTATCGGAGCAGTGGTTAAACGAGTCTTAAGTTCCTGAAAACTTTGCTCACACTCCGGGGTCCACTGAAACTTGACATCCTTACGGGTTAACTTGGTCATTGGCGCTGCTATCCGGGAGAAATTCTGCACAAATCACCGATAGTACCGAGCTAGCCCAAGGAAACTGCGAACCTCCGTGGGAATTTTGGGCTGCTCCCACTTAGTCACTGCCTCAATCTTTGCTTGATCAACTTGAATGCCCTCACTGGTAACAATATGTTCCAGAAATCCCACCTGAGTCAGCCAGAACTCACATTTAGGAAATTTAGCATACAACTGATTGTCTCTTAATACCTATAAGACAAGTCGGAGATGCCGTGTATGCTCCTCCGGGCTCTTCGAATAGACAAGTATGTCATCTATGAATACTATGACACACTTATCTAAATACTCATGAAAAATCCGGTTCATCAAATCCAGAAAAGCGGCGAGAGCATTAGTTAGTCCAAATGACATGATCAAGAACTCATAATGCCCATATCGCGTCCGAAAGGCTGTCTTCGGAACATCCGAGTCCCTAATCCTCAGCTGATGATACCCCGATCTGAGATCAATCTTTGAGAAGACCCGAGCACCCTGTAACTGATCAAACAGATTATCAATACGAGGCAGTGGATACTTGTTCTTGATAGTGACTCTGTTCAGCTGTCTATAATCAATACATATCCGCATAGTCCCATCTTTCTTCTTCACGAATAGGACCGGTGCGCCCCAAGGGGAGACACTAGGTCTTATGAACCCCTTGTCCACCAAGTCTTGCAACTGAAGATTAAGTTCCTTTAGCTCTGCCGGTGCCATGCGATATGGGGGTCTAGAGATAGGCATCGTCCCAGGAGCAAGATCGATGCTAACACCCGATCCGGTGGTAGGCCGGGCAGATCCTGAGGGAACACATATGAAAACTCACGGACCACAGGAATATTGGCCATCCGTTCATCCGACTTACTGCTATCCACAACGTATGCCAGGAAACACTGATATCCTTTCTTCACATATCTCTGCGCCGTGAGAGCAGAAATAATGGCGGTCGGCAGGACCCGACGATCTCCCTCAAATATGAGCTCTGGTGGTCCCGATCTAATAAAATATACTGACTTTGTAAAGCAACTCACTAGAGCTCTACGTTCAGTCAACCAATCCATACCCAGGATCACATCGAAATCTGTCATCTCTAGTGGGATCAGATCCGCTACCAGAGTGACGTCCTGTATCATAATAGGACAAGACAGATATATCCGATCTCGTAGAATCTTTTCGCCCAAAGGAGTGTAGATAATTAGCTCTGTCTTTAATGGGACTAAAGGTATATCTGCTCGTCTAGCATACTCCGAGCTGATAAACGACCGATGTGATCCGGTATCAATAAGGACTCGAGCCCATTCATCAAATAACCGCATATTTCCTATTTCACAATCACACAAGCAAACACATTTTGCAAATTAAAAATAGTTCAACTACGCAAAAGTTTGTTCAAGTCCATCGCAACACATGTTTCCACACATCAAGTTCAAATTAGCAAATCCAAAATAAGATACTCAAGGGGCATTAGCAGGAGAGACGTTACCGGTGACCACGTCCGGGTTGGCTTGAGCATCGACGCTATCTAGCGGAAAGATACGTGTCTGGGTGCGCTGAGGCGGCCTCTGGGAGTGCTGGCCGGATCTGGTGGCCGGTCCTCGAGCAGATGCTGAAGCAGGTGCAGCCGATGAGACTAGTGCTGGTGGACGACCACGATCCGTCGAGGCAGGATGGATGGCTGACTGCTGAGATCCTCCAATCTGAGGCCGCTTTGGGCAGTGGGGCCGGATGTGGCCCTTCTGCCCACACTGATAGCAGGAGACCACTCGGCATGACCCGGTATGGGTCCGGTGGCAGAATCTACAGGGGGCCACATATGGGGTACGCTGTATCTGAGGTATCCGATGGGGTGGCGGGGGACGTGCCTGACTCTGCTGTCCCGGCTGCTCAATCCTCTGTATAACTCGGCCCCCAGATGGAGCCCCTCCGGCAGCTGAGGCAACTGATGGTGTCATGATAGCCTGTCTGTTCCTCAAGTCACTTCGACCCCTTTATGATGTGGACCTCTTTCTCTTTCGCCCCTCCCTGTGCGCACAAGTAGTCTGTACCATCCTCTTAGCCAATAGAGCTTTATCCACTACCTACTGGAAAGTCGTGTACTTAAACAGCCCTACTCTGTTCAGAATGTGATCATCCAATCCCTGCATAAACCGCAGACGACGATATCTATCTGAGGGGACCACGTTTGGTACCAGGGAGGCTAACCGGTTGAATTCCGCCACATACTCGGGTACAGATCTGCCCCCCTGCGTGCACTGCCAGAACTCCTGTATCTTCAGGTCATGCTGCAGCTCTGTGTAGTAGTGCTCATGAAACTCATCCTGGAATATCTCCCAGGTCAGCACAGTGGTGTAACGGGTCTCCAGCTCCTCACGCCAAGTTTCGGCATCCCCGTCCATCAGATAAAGGGCCACTCCCAATCTGTCTCTATCAGATAGCTCCAAGTCCGCAGTGATACGACGAACATTGTTGATCCAACGATCGGGCTACCTGGGGATCTGATGATCCCGAAAAGATGACACAGCCCAGATGCCTAGCATCTCTCACCCAGGCAGCTAATGGCCTACTAATACGGCCACTGAGCGTCGGGGTAGCTATCTCCCCTAACGGGGTCTGATACTCCGCCCGAGTGTAAGTCCTCTATACCCCGACAGGGGGGGTAACCGCTGCAGCTGCTCCGATCACTGGAACTGTCTCTGTCGTGCTGTCTGCAGGAGCAGGTGCAACTGCTGGGGCAGGAGCCGTGCTGGTGGCAGGACTTACTCCGTATTTTCGGTCTAATATGACTTCGGAGGTTGTACAGTCCCTTTCCCGACCAGTCTCCCAGTAACTAAGCTAAGTATAGCCTAGGGAGTGGTATGTGGCGGAGCATCACCATTCTGACCATCGGCGATGCGCGATGATCAAACGGAGTATATAACGAATACCCCTTTTTGTCTGGTTTCTAGTGATGTCTCCTAAGGATGGTTGCGCTATCATAGCATAAATAAATAACACAGCATGCAGAACAAGATTCATGGACGTGTTAAATATATATCATGGTAAACATGGCGTATCATGCATGTAGATCAAGTAAATCACACTATCATACATTTACATATAAACATAGCATGCATTTCATTTTTATCATATTTTAGGCATCCAAGAATTTTCCTAAGAAAACCTCGGCAGAAATTTCCTAGCTTGAATAAATCCTGCATTCGATAAACCAACGCACCTGAATCACGATCGGAGCTTCAGAACCAATCCACTTGAAGCTCGAACGTATCAATCGTAATGTAACTCGCGATCCAAAATAATATTCCTAAATAGTAAAGTTTATTTAGAACAAATCTAACCATTCCTAAGACTTATCCGGATAGAAATATAATTAATTAAAATTTTAAATTACCTAATTAATTTAATTTAATCTCCTCTAAGTTATTTATCTAATCCAATTAATGCACTAACATTAGCCCAATCCAATTAATCAAATTTAGCTAAGGTCCAATCCACAATTCCTAGAGCCCAAGTAGAAAGCCCATAGCAAGTTTTAATAAAATAGCTCAACACTAGTAAGAAATAAATTTTCTCCCCTATATCATCATCAATTCATTATCTTAATCCAAATAATCAAATACCAACTAATCCACTCATAAGTAATAAAATAATATTATTTAATTAACCTCCTTCAGTTAATTAGGCATAGATGGATTTATTAAATCCATTCCCTCTATCAAAGCCTATTTTCCTCTTTAGACCCAATTCATCCAAAGCCCATCTAATGAAGGCCCAATTTCACCTTAATAGGTCCAGGTCAAAATTCGGTCAACCTTGACCTAGTCAACTGAATTTGGCTATGTGGACCAATTGGATAATTTAGATTTATCAAGCTTCAATCCAAATTGTCCCCTAGCCCAATCTGATCGGCCCAATTTCGGCTCATGAAGGCCAAATAAATTTCTGGGTTAACATTTGACCTGGTCAACGCTGACCAGTTAACATTGACCCGGGTTGACCATAATTTAAGTGGCTCCTTAATTAGGACCCAAATTATTTAGCCCATATGGTTCAGCCCAAATTGAACCCATGGGTCCAAATTGATCAACATTAACCATGGACCACTTATGTTGACTAGTTTGACCATGTTGACTCCTTATTTGATTAAATGGGTCCAATCCTAACCCAACCTAAATCAATTCGTCTTGGGTCCAACCCGTCACTAACTAACATGCATCTTAATTAATAATTAAATATCCACTAAACTTCGTTTAATCAACACTAACCAAGTTTTAATTAAACTACGCATGCAATAAAATAAACCTACAATAATCATTCTTAACTACATCTAAGCATGCTTATTTTATCTACTAATCGCGATTAAGGAGAAAGGGCAAATCCCTTACCTCTCCTTCGGCCGAAGCCTTCGCCGATCCCTTCGCCGTCTCCTCGCCGCAGCTTCCCTCGTCTATGCCCGACCGAACCTGATGGCCGGAGAGGATCCCGGTGCTTTAGCCGGCGAGACCACCCGCTCCTTGCTCGAAGGAGGGAAAATAGGGGATCCTACACCCACAAGCGTGAGTAAAGAGGAGAACGAAAGGATGATTGCCGAACACCCCCAATACGCATCACCGGCAATGGGGGTGGGAAAACGAACGACGAGAAGCAACGGCGTCGTAAACTCACCTATCGAACTTGCGAACAGGTAGAGAAATGTAATCGTGCAGCAATGACGGCGGATTGAAAGGTTCGCTCGCCGCCGTCTCCTTCGTACTCCGCCCCCCAAGCGTTTTGCCAGGCGCCGGCTTCGCAGCTGTTCCGGAGTGGAATGCCGACTGCCACGCCCTCACGGAGATGGAGCGAGGCGGCGTGGATGAGCTGCAGCAGTGGATCGGGACCGAGAAGGGGTGGCAACTCCACTATTCGTCGCGACGGAGGAGTTGCAGGTGGGAGTCCCTCCGATTGAAGCTGCCGCCAAGTCCCCCCCCCCCCCCCCCCCGAATCGATGAATGGAGGTGACGATGAGGACGAAGCCAACAGAGGGCGCGCCGGCGAGCGCGTCGTCATCGCTCATCCGCTCGGCAAGCAGAGGAGCAGGAGCATGGGAAAAGGGCGAAGAAAGGAGGCGCTCGAAGACGGACGGGGCACTCGAGGGAGATAGGTCTTCGCTCTTCTCGCTCGCGGCCGAGTCCCAATTTAGGGTCGGCCAGTTCACCCGAACCTGTTGACCGGCCGTTCGGTTGGACCGGTCCGGAACGGACTGGGAAATTTTTTTTATATATATAAACTTTTTTTTTAAAAGGTGGGGGTTTACATCATCATCACAAGAGCACTTGAGCATTGCCTCACTACCCTCCACGACTTAGTATTCTCTCTGGTGAATCCAGGCTTCAGCTTGCAAGCCATAGGGAGGACGGGCGGCTTCTGACATATCCTGTTAAGGCACCGGTAACCGTTGAGGCCCATAAGCAAAGAAAAGATGGCACACTCAAACTTTGTCTCGTCAACGGCGACTGCTCGTCACGCAATCACGACTACATGAAAAAATAATATTAATAAGTAAAAGCAGCTTTTCTCTGTGAAACGTAATTAACTCATATCTATTAATTCATTAAGTTTTAATATTTCGATAACCATTCCATGGTTACAAATGTAACCAGTATCAGACAACGCAATATGTGGTCTTTAGTATGTAAAAATTGAAGAAAAACACTACTTTCAACTTATTCGAAAAAAGAATTAAGTGCTTGTAAGCATATATTTAATATTTTTAACATAATTAATATACTTTGCTTAATTAGCTATAATTATTAGATTTTCTAATAAATCATGTGAGTCAAAGATTCGAATAATATTAAGAAAATATTTGAATAGTTAAAAAAGTTCTGATTTTCTATCTAAAAACACTTACCGTTGTGTGTTCCATCCTATCTGATCGAATTGAGTTTATATTGGTATTTCTCACGTTGCTAGGTGGACAATCATCATGGCTATAGTATTTGATGCTCAAGTGAAGTCATTAAGTGTCCGACACATATTAACATTGGATACTGATTTTTGAGTGTCTCATTGTTATAGATTTGTCAAGACATATACGTATCCATATCTTTTTACCACGATGCACATATCGAGTTATTACTCTTCACCAGTTTCTATTTATCTTGTTAATATTGGGGTACGTTAGGGATATTGACAAGAATATATATCCAAATAAATAGGATGACGAAAGATATTTATGTTATATTAACATATAAATTATTAGAATTATTTATTAACTTATGTTTTTTAAGTCTTTATTATTGTTGATTAAGTAAAGTATTTTTTGTATAAATAAGTAGAATTATTTATTGAATGTTAACATATTCTAAAATATTTTATTTCCAACATGAATGAAGTTCATTGTATTTTCTATATATTATTTTTAAATATCTTACACCTCATTATCAATTGCCTTCGGTAGAAATTATTTTTTTAATATTAAATATATTTTAAAAATACTATAATATGATTAATAATTCACACAAAAACTTATCGTACTAGTTTTTCGAAGTTCATGAGTATACTAAAAGTGGAATATATATTCTATAACCATCCACGACGTTAGATTTCTACATAAAGGTGTGGATGACATTTCTTTTTTTTTCTCACTCTCTCCTCTTTCTAAAAATAAATAAATAAAATCAAAAGCCACTAATAGAATTTAAAATCTAACAACAAACCTAACTTATTGTTGTAGAAAGTACTCAAGCCTAAATGTTCATATCCTTCATTTATTTTTATTTTTTAAAATCTTCTACCCTAAAAGAGGAACCTTGCTCAAATAAGGGTGTTCAGTTCCTTGTGTTACTTGATCTTCAGTAACTACTCTGTTAATTAGCCACATTCTAATAATTTTTTCTTACTATTTAATCCTCTAGCTCGAACGCTAATGCATTGTCGTCGATTACTCACATAGTCTTGGATTCTATTGCCTGCAACAACGCTAAGTGAGATGAGCAATAACGAAAATGAGATCTCCCTTTCGTCGTCAGCTCTTCATCGTTTCACCGAGAACGACACGTTAACGGAGATTTTAGGATCGGAGAATGGGGTCTTCAATAGCACCACGGACGAAGACCCTCAGTCCGAGGAGGCTGGAGAAGCGCAAAATTATCGGGAGACGAATACAACGGTGGAGCAGAACAGGGACAATAGGACACAAAAAAATAAGGATCGTCGTCATCACAATAGCACTGGAGCATTGCCTCACTACCCTCCACGGCTTAGTATTCTCTCTGGTGAATCCAGGCTTCAGCTTGCAAGCCATAGGGAGGACGGGCGGCTTCTGGCATATCCTGTTAAGGCACCGGTAACCGTTGAGGCCCATAAGCAAAGAAAAGATGACACACTCAAACTTCGTCTCGTCAACGGTGACTGCTCGTCACGCAATCCCGACTGCATGAAAAAATAATATTAATAAGTAGAAGCAGCTTTTCTCTGTGAAACTTAATTTACTCATAGCTATTAATTCATTAAGTTTCAATATTTCGATAACTATTCCATGGTGACAAATGTAACCAGTATAAGACAACGAAATATGTGGTCTTTAGTATGTAAAAATTGAAGAAAAACACTACTTTCAACTTATTCGGAAAAGAATTAAGTGCTTGTAAGCATATATTTAATATTTTTAACATAATTAATATACTTTGCTTAATTAGTTATAATTATTAGATTTTCTAATAAATCATGTAAGTCAAAGATTCGAATAATGTTAAGAAAATATTTGAAAAGTTAAAAAAGTTCTGATTTTCTATCTAAAAACACTTACCGTTGTGTGTTCCATCCCAATAAATCGTTTAATTCTACATCTCTATCTTACCGAATTGAGTTTATATTGATATTTCTCACTTTGCTAGGTGGACAGTTGTCGTGGCTATAGTATTTGATGCTCAAGTGAAGTCATTAAGTGTTCGATACATAATAACTTTGGATACCGATTTTTGAGTGTCTCATTATTATAGATTTATCAAGACATACACGTATCCATATCTTGTTACCACGATGCACATATCGAGTTATTGCTCTTCACCAGTTTCCATTTGTCTTGTTAATATTGGAGTACGTTAGGGAGATTGACAAGAATATATATCAAAATAAATAGGATGACGTTAGACATCTAATGTTATATTAACATACAATTTTTAGAATTATTTATTAACTTATGTTTATTAGATATTTATTATTGTTGATTAAGTAAAGTGTTTTTTGTATAAATAATTAGGATTATTTATTGAATATTAAGATATTCTAAAAACTTTTACTTCCAACATGAATGAAGTTCATTGTATTTTCTATATATTATTTTTGAATATTTTACACCTCATTATCAATTTCCTTTAGTAGAAATTATTTTTTAAATATTAAATATATTTTAAAAATAATATAATATGATTAATAATTCACATAAAAACTTATACTAAAAGCTCATGAGTATACAAAAAGTGGAATATATATTCTATAACCATCCACGACGTTAGATTTCTATATAAAGGTATGGATGACATTTCTTTTTTTTTTCTCACTCTCTCCTCTTTCTAAAAATAAATAAATAAAATCAAAAGCTACTAATAGAATTTAAAATCTAACAACAAACCTAACTTATTGCTATAGAAAGTACTCAAGCCTAAATGTCCATATCCTTCATTTATTTTTATTTTTTAAAATCTTCTACCCTAAAAAAGCAACCTTGCTCAAATAAGGGTCTTCAGTTCCTAGTTTTACTTGATCTTCAGTAACTACTTTGTTAATTAGCCACTTTCTAATAATTTACTCTTACTATTTAATCCACTAGCTCGAACGCTAATGCATTGTCATGGATTACTCACATAGTCTTGGATACTATTGCCTGCAACAACGCTAAGTGAGATGAGCAATAACGAAAATGAGATCACCCTTTCATCGTCAGCTCTTCGTCGTTTCACCGAGAACGACACGCTGACGGAGATTTTAGGATCGGAGAATGGGGTCTTCAATAGCACCACGGACGACGACCCTCAGTCCGAGGAGGCTGGAGAAGCGCAAAATTATCGGGAGACGAATACAACGGTGGAGCAGAACAGGGACAATAGGACACAAAAAAATAAGGATCGTCGTTATCACAAGAGCACTGGAGCATTGCCTCACTACCCTCCACGGCTTAGTATTCTCTCTGGTGAATCCAGGCTTCAGCTTGCAAGCCATAGGTAGGACGGGCGGCTTCTGGCATATCCTGTTAAGGTACCGGTAACCGTTGAGGCCCATAAGCAAAGAAAAGATGGCACACTCAAACTTCGTCTCGTCAACGGCGAGTGCTCGTCACGCAATCCCGACTGCATGAAAGAATAATATTACTAAGTAGAAGCAGCTTTTCTCTGTGAAACTTAATTAACTCATAGCTATTAATTCATTAAGTTTCAATATTTCGATAACCATTCCATGGTGACAAATGTAACCAGTATCAGACAACGAAATATGTGGTCTTTAGTATGTAAAAATTGAAGAAAAACACTACTTTCAACTTATTCGGAAAAGAATTAAGTTCTTGTAAGCATATATTTAATATTTTTAACATAATTAATATACTTTGCTTAATTAGCTATAATTAATAGATTTTCTAATAAATCATGTGAGTCAAAGATTCGAATAATGTTAAGAAAATATTTGAAAAGTTAAAAAAGTTCTGATTTTCTATCTAAAAACACTTACCGTTGTGTGTTCCATCCTAATAAATCGTTTAATTCTACATCTCTATCTTACCGAATTGAGTTTATATTGATATTTCTCACTTTGCTATGTGGACAGTTATCGTGGCTATAGTATTTGATGCTCAAGTGAAGTCATTAAGTGTTCGACACATATTAACATTAGATACTGATTTTTGAGTATCTCATTGTTATAGATTTATCAAGACATACACGTATCAATATCTTTTTACCACGATGCACATATCGAGTTATTGCTCTTCACCAGTTTCTATTTGTCTTGTTAATATTAGAGTACGTTAGGGAGATTGACAAGAATATATATCAAAATAAATAGGATGACGTTAGACATATGATGTTGTATTAACATACAATTTTTAGAATTATTTATTAACTTATGTTTCTTAGATATTTATTATTGTTGATTAAGTAAAGAGTTTTTTGTATAAATAATTACAATTATTTATTGAATTTTAAGATATTCTAAAATCTTTTACTTCCAACATGAATGAAGTTCATTGTATTTTCTATATATTATTTTGGAATATTTTACACCTCATTATCAATTTCCTTTAGTAGAAATTATTTTTTTAATATTAAATGTATTTTAAAAATACTATAATATGATTAATAATTCACATAAAAACTTATACTAAAAGCTCATGAGTATACTAAAAGTGGAATATATATTCTATAACCATCCACGACGTTAGATTTCTATATAAATGTATGGATGACATTTCTTTTTTTTTTCTCACTCTCTCCTCTTTCTAAAAATAAATAAATAAAATCAAAAGCCACTAATAGAATTTAAAATCTAACAACAAACCTAACTTATTGCTATAGAAAGTACTCAAGCCTAAATGTCCATATCCTTCATTTATTTTTATTTTTTAAAATCTTCTACCCTAAAAAAGGAACCTTGCTCAAATAAGGGTGTTCAGTTCCTAGTTTTACTTGATCTTCAGTAACTACTCTGTTAATTAGCCACTTTCTAATAATTTACTCTTACTATTTAATCCTCTAGCTCGAACGCTAATGCATTGTCGTCGATTACTCACATAGTCTTGGATACTATTGCCTGCAACAACGCTAAGTGAGATGAGCAATAACGAAAATGAGATCAACCTTTCATCGTCAGCTCTTCGTCGTTTCACCGAGAACGACACGCTGACGGAGATTTTAGGATCGGAGAATGGGGTCTTCAATAGCACCACGGATGACGACCCTCAGTCCGAGGAAGTTGGAGAAGCGCAAAATTATCGGGAGACGAATACAACGGTGGAGCAGAACAAGGCCAATAGGATACAAAAAAATAAGGATCGTCGTCATCACAAGAGCACTGGAGCATTGCCTCACTACCCTCCACGACTTAATATTCTCTCTGGTGAATCCAGGCTTCAGCTTGCAAGCCATAGGGAGGACGGGCGGCTTCTGGCATATCCTGTTAAGGCACCGGTAACCGTTGAGGCCCATAAGCAAAGAAAAGATGGCACACTCAAACTTCGTCTCGTCAACGGCGAGTGCTCGTCACGCAATCCCGACTGCATGAAAGAATAATATTACTAAGTAGAAGCAGCTTCTTCTCTGTGAAACTAAATTAACTCATAGCTATTAATTCATTAAGTTTCAATATTTCGATAACCATTCCATGGTGACAAATGTAACCAGTATCAGACAATGAAATATGTGGTCTTTAGTATGTAAAAATTGAAGAAAAATACTACTTTCAACTTATTCGGAAAAGAATTAAGTTCTTGTAAGCATATATTTAATATTTTTAACATAATTAATATACTTTGCTTAATTAGCTATAATTATTAGATTTTCTAATAAATCATGTGATTCAAAGATTCGAATAATGTTAAGAAAATATTTGAAAAGTTAAAAAAGTTCTGATTTTCTATCTAAAAATACTTACCGTTGTGTGTTCCATCCCAATAAATCGTTTAATTCTACATCTCTATCTTACCGAATTGAGTTTATATTGATATTTCTCACTTTGCTAGGTGGACAGTTGTCGTGGCTATAGTATTTGATGCTCAAGTGAAGTCATTAAGTGTTCGACACATATTAACTTTGGATATCGATTTTTAAGTGTCTCATTGTTATAGATTTGTCAAGACGTACACCTATCCATATCTTGTTACCTCGATGCACATATCGAGTTATTGCTCTTCACCAGTTTCCATTTGTCTTGTTAATATTGGAGTACGTTAGGGAGATTGACAAGAATATATATCAAAATAAATAGGATGACGTTAGACATCTAATGTTATATTAACATACAATTTTTATAATTATTTATTAACTTATGTTTATTAGATATTTATTATTGTTGATTAAGTAAAGTGTTTTTTGTATAAGTAATTACAATTATTTATTGAATATTAAGATATTGTAAAATCTTTTACTTCCAACATGAATGAAGTTCATTGTATTTTCTATATATTATTTTTGAATATTTTACACCTCATTATCAATTTCCTTTAGTAGAAATTATTTTTTTAATATTAAATATATTTTAAAAATACTATAATATGATTAATAATTCACATAAAAACTTATACTAAAAGCTCATGAGTATACTAAAAGTGGAATATATATTCTATAACCATCCACGACGTTAGATTTCTATATAAAGGTATGGATGACATTTCTTTTTTTTTCTCACTCTCTCCTCTTTCTAAAAATAAATAAATAAAATGAAAAGCCACTAATAGAATTTAAAATCTAACAACAAACCCAACTTATTGCTATAGAAAGTACTCAAGCCTAAATGTCCATATCCTTCATTTATTTTTATTTTTTAAAATCTTCTACCCTAAAAGAGGAACCTTGCTCAAATAAGGGTGTTCAGTTCCTAGTGTTACTTGATCTTCAGTAACTACTCTGTTAATTAGCCACTTTTTAATAATTTACTCTTACTATTTAATCCTCTAGCTCGAATGCTAATGCATTGTCGTCGATTACTCACATAGTCTTGGAAACTATTGCCTGCAACAACGCTAGGTGAGATGAGCAATAACGAAAATGAGATCACCCTTTCGTCGTCAGCTCTTCGTCGTTTCACCGAGAACGACACGCTGACGGAGATTTTAGGATCGGAGAATGTGGTCTTCAATAGCACCATGGACGACGACCCTCAGTCCGAGGAGGCTGGAGAAGCGCAAAATTATTGGGAGACGAATACAACGGTGGAGCAGAACAGGGACAATAGGACACAAAAAAATAAGGATCGTCGTCATCACAATAGCACTGGAGCATTGCCTCACTACCCTCCACGGCTTAGTATTCTCTCTGGTAAATCCAGGCTTCAGCTTGAAAGCCATAGGGAGGACGGGCGACTTCTGGCATATCCTGTTAAGGCACCGGTAACTGTGGAGGCCCATAAGCAAAGAAAAGATGGCACACTCAAACTTCGTCTCGTCAACGGCGAGTGCTCGTCACGCAATCCCGACTGCTTGAAAAAATAATATTACTAAGTAGAAGCAGCTTCTTCTCTGTGAAACTAAATTAACTCATAGCTATTAATTCATTAAGTTTCAATATTTCGATAACCATTCCATGGTGACAAATGTAACCAGTATCAGACAACGAAATATGTGGTCTTTAGTATGTAAAAATTGAAGAAAAACACTACTTTCAACTTATTCGGAAAAGAATTAAGTTCTTGTAAGCATATATTTAATATTTTTAACATAATTAATATACTTTGCTTAATTAGCTATAATTATTAGATTTTCTAATAAATCATGTGAGTCAAAGATTCGAATAATGTTAAGAAAATATTTGAAAAGTTAAAAAAGTTCTGATTTTCTATCTAAAAATACTTACCGTTGTGTGTTCCATCTCAATAAATCGTTTAATTCTACATCTCTATCTTACCGAATTGAGTTTATATTGATATTTCTCACTTTGCTAGGTGGACAGTTGTCGTGGCTATAGTATTTGATTCTCAAGTGAAGTCATTAAGTGTTGGACACATATTAACTTTGGATACCGATTTTTGAGTGTCTCATTGTTATAGATTTGTCAAGACATACACGTATCCATATCTTGTTACCACGATGCACATATCGAGTTATTGCTCTTCCCCAGTTTCTATTTGTCTTGTGAATATTGGAGTACATTAGAGAGATTGACAAGAATATATATCAAAATAGATAGGATGACGTTAGACATCTGATGTTATATTAACATACAATTTTTAGAATTATTTATTAACTTATGTTTATTAGATATTTATTATTGTTGATTAAGTAAAGTGTTTTTCGTATAAATAATTACAATTATTTATTGAATATTAAGATATTCTAAAATCTTTTACTTCCAACATGAATGAAGTTCATTGTATTTTCTTTATATTATTTTTGAATATTTTACAACTCATTATCAATTTCCTTTAGTAGAAATTATTTTTTTAATATTAAATATATTTTAAAAATACTATAATATGATTAATAATTCACATAAAAACTTATACTAAAAGCTCATGAGTATACTAAAAGTGGAATATATATTCTATAACCATCCACGACGTTAGATTTCTATATAAAGGTATGGATGACATTTCTTTTTTTTTCTCACTCTCTCCTCTTTCTAAAAATAAATAAATAAAATCAAAAGCCACTAATAGAATTTAAAATCTAACAACAAACATAACTTATTGCTATAGAAAGTACTCAAGCCTAAATGTCCATATCCTTCATTTATTTTTATTTTTTAAAATCTTCTACCCTAAAAAAGGAACCTTGCTCAAATAAGGGTGTTCAGTTCCTAGTTTTACTTGATCTTCAGTAACTACTTTGTTAATTAGCCACTTTCTAATAATTTACTCTTACTATTTAATCTTCTAGCTCGAACGCTAATGCATTGTCGTCGATTACTCACATAGTCTTGGATACTATTGCCTGCAACAACACTAAGTGAGATGAGCAATAACGAAAATGAGATCAACCTTTCATCGTCAGCTCTTCGTCGTTTCACCGAGAATGACACACTGACGGAGATTTTAGGATCGGAGAATGGGGTCTTCAATAGCGCCACGGACGACGACCCTCAGTCCGAGGAAGTTGGAGAAGTGCAAAATTATCGGGGGACGAATACAACGGTGGAGCAGAATTGGGCCAATAGGACACAAAAAAATAAGGATCGTCGTCATCACAAGAGCACTGGAGCATTGCCTCACTACCCTCCACGGCTTAATATTCTCTCTGGTGAATCCAGGCTTCTGCTTGCAAGCCATAGGGAGGACGGGCGGCTTCTGTTATATCCTGTTAAGGCACCGGTAACCGTTGAGGCCCATAAGCAAAGAAAAGATGGCACACTCAAACTTCATCTCGTCAACGGCGAGTGCTCGTCACGCAATCCGGACTGCATGAAAAAATAATATTAATAAGTAGAAGCAGCTTCTTCTCTGTGAAACTTAATTAACTCATAGCTATTAATTCATTAAGTTTCAATATTTCGATAACCATTCCATGGTGACAAATGTAACCATTATCAGACAATGAAATATGTGGTCTTTAGTATGTACAAATTGAAGAAAAACACTACTTTCAACTTATTCGGAAAAGAATTAAGTGCTTGTAAGCATATATTTAATATTTTTAACATAATTAATATACTTTGCTTAATTAGTTATAATTATTAGATTTTCTAATAAATCATGTGAGTCAAAGATTCGAATAATGTTAAGAAAATATTGGAAAAGTTAAAAAAGTTCTGATTTTCTATCTAAAAACACTTACCTTTGTGTGTTCCATCCCAATAAATCATTTAATTCTACATCTCTAGCTTACCAAATTGAGTTTATATTGGTATTTCTCACTTTGCTAGGTGGACAGTCATTGTGGCTATAGTATTTGATGCTCAAGTGAAGTCATTAAGTGTTCGACACATTTTAACATTGGATACCGATTTTTTAGTGTCTCATTGTTATAGATTTGTCAAGATATAAACGTATCGATATCTTACTACCACGATGCATATATCGGGTTATTGCTCTTCACTAGTTTCTATTTGTCTTTTTAATATTGGAGTACGTTAGGGAGATTGACAAGAATATATATCGAAATAAATAGGATGACGAAAGATATTTATGTTATATTAACGTATATATTATTAGAATTATTTATTAACTTATGTTTTTTAGATCTTTATTATTATTGATTAAGTAAAGTATTTTTTGTATAAATAAGTAGAATTATTTATTGAATATTAAGCTATTCTAAAATCTTTTATTTTCAATATGAATGAAGTTCATTGAAATTTCTACATATTATTTTTGAATATTTTACACCTCATTATCAAATGCCTTTAGTAGAAATTATTTTTTAATATTAAATATATTTTAAAAATATTATAATATGATTAATAATTCACATAAAAACTTATCGTACTAGTTTTTCGAAGCTTATGAGTATACTAAAAGTAGAATATATAATCTATAACCATCCACGACATTAGATTTCTACATAAAGGTATGGATGACATTTCTTTTTTTTTCTCACTCTCCTCTTTCCAAAAATAAATAAATAAAATCAAAAGCCACTAATAGAATTTACAATCTAACAACAAACCTAACTTATTGCTATAGAAAGTACTCAAGCCTAAATGTCCATATCCTTTATTTATTTTTATTTTTGAAAATCTTCTGCCCTAAAAAAGGAACCTTGCTCAAATATGGGTGTTCAATTCCTAGTGTTACTTGATCTTCAGTAACTACTTTGTTAATTAGCCACTTTCTAATAATTTACTATTACTATTTAATCCTCTAGCTCGAACGCTAATGCATTGTCGTTGATTACTCACATAGTCTTTGATTCAATTGCCTGCAACAACGCTAAGTGAGATGAGCAATAACGAAAATGAGATCTCCCTTTCGTCGTCAGCTCTTCGTCGTTTCACCGAAAACGACACGTTGACGGAGATTTTAGGATCGGAGAATGGGGTCTTCAATAGCACCACGGACGACGACCCTCAGTCCGAGGAGGCTGGAGAAGAGCAAAATTCTTGGGAGACGAATACAACGGTGGAGCAGAACAGGGACAATATGTCACGCCCCGACCCTACTGTCGGGCACGTGGCAACCGCCGTATGCGCCCAACGGACCCATACAAGGCATCAAGTGATACATACAATCCAAACACATCGTTTACACAATGGAATATACAATCAAAATATCTATCTCATTGTTTCTAACACAGTCCCGATAAACCTACTACAATTCTATGATAACGATATCAATGAATGAAGATCAACTCATCGAAAAAAACTCATCTTCACCCTCCGTCATGATCGATCATCTAACTCACCTGCACATACGGGGAAAAGTGGTGTGCTCAGCCTTGCGGCCTAGTGCGAAATTACGGCTCGAAACCGAATAAGGAATCCAAAGGCTAGGAGGATTAATCTAGGATGCCTTAGGTTTTTTAATAGTCATTTTCATATAATTCATGTGAAGCATATCATAAACGCAAAACAACTGTATAAGCATATACAACCGATGTAGCCCTAGATGTCACCTATGGTGTCTCTAGTAACTATGTCATCAATGTCACCAGTATATCATCTACGGTGTAATATGTCTTTCAGTCTCAAGACTCGGGCTGCCAGCCTATGCTTAGAGAAGTTCCCCTGCCGAGGATTCCCATAAGCCCATCAGTGCCTTTTTGTCTCTGTTTCTTCCTATGCCCGCTGCACTGATGTTGGCGGAGGTGACGGGTGACCCTTGATCACTCTCCTCTGTCTCGCTAGTCGCTTACGATGCCTCCCCTAGCGAAACTGTCGTGCCCTTACATCCTCCCCGGACTCCGTAGGGGCAACGACGACTCGTGTAGTACTACAACACCATCCGAAGATGGGGTCACCATCAACAAGACCATCGACCACGGCTAGTCGATATAATACAACCCTAGGATCCGGACTACCCATCCGATCGTCTGCAGAACGTCAAGGATGGTAGCCGTGTGGTCTACGGATCCACTGTCCAAGGCTATGCGAAGGGATGTCACCGTCCCAATCCCCGAGCAGCGATGCCTGCCAAGAGGTGTGCAGACTAGCTGTCGCCGGAATGCTACTACCTCGGCGACATGTTTGCTAGGTTCTTATTTTGGTTCGTCCCGGCTAGCCATCTCAGGACTATCACGGTGTCGCCTAGACGGCACACGTGCGGGTATGACTTTCTGGGTAGGGACTCACTCCGTATATCCGGTCTAATGTGACCTTGGAGTTTGTACAGTCCTTTCCCTACCAGCTCCCAGTATCTAAGCTATGCATAACCTCGGGAGTGGTACTCCCAGTATCTAAGCTATGCATAACCTCGGGAGTGGTGTGTGGCGGAGCATCACCATTCTGACCATCCGCGGTACGCGGTGGTCAAACGGGGTCTGCAAGCAGTACCCCTTCCTGTCTGTTTTCTAGTGATGTCTCCAAAGAGTTTCTAACATGTCATCATCCTTATCTATAACTGCATGGTATTCGTGCTATCATAGCAAAGATACATAACATAGCATGCAGGATAAGATTTATAGACATGTTAAATAAGTAGCATGGTAAACATGGCATCTCATGCATATAGACAAAGTAAAACATTCTAACATGCATTTACATACAAACATAGCATGCATTTCATTTTTATTATATTTAAGGCATCCGAGATATTTCCTAAGAACACCTCGGCAGGAATTTCCTAGCTTGAATAAATCCTACATTCAGTGAACCAACGCACCTGATTGGGGATATGAACTTCTGAACCAATCCAGATATAGCAATAATACACAGCTCCCAAGGTGGAGCAAGATCCCTAATACAATAAAGATCTTATTTAAAATAAAACCTTCATGATTTAATATGATAGAAATTAATCACTAGTAACTCGTGAATCATTTGACCTAATCCAAAATAGATGATGCACTTCAACTATTAGGCCAAACTTCATACTCAAGTCCAATACTCCAAATCTCTCACTTTCATAGGTCAACTCAATAGCCCAAGTCAACAATAAATCCAACTCCATTATTTTATTTTTCAACTCCATCTCCAATATCATCGTCAACTGAGTCAGACTAACAACTACTTCCTCTAGTGCAAACCCTTGTTCAATCCTCTATCTTAACACATTATATGCATCGAGAGGAGAAGAGAGAAAGTAGATGGGAAAATGAGAAGGATGTCACAATAGGTGAGAAGAAGCAAGATGATGGGTGCGATAGCATAAATCAACCAAATTCTTGTATTCACCATAACCCATCATAATAAAAACTCACCATAAGTCACATCCAAAAACACCGCATGAAACAACGTCAACCACCAAAACCACTGTATGAAAATACAACGTAAGCACCATCAATAATTCAAAACCATCAAAGCCATCATTCCCATTAATTCAATAATTCAAAACCATTCATCAACAATAATATCAAAGTCATCATCAACATCACCCCAAACAACAATACCATACCATTGGCAATCAACAATACAAAACCAAATTTGCACACTATTGTAAACAACACAACATTCCTCAAAATCAAAACCATTAAAAATATTATCACATAATACCATTAAACCACCCATAATCCAACATCATCATCGCCATTAAATCCACAACCAAACCATTAACTCATCAAACCAAGCCACAAGGCAAAACCATCAAAGTACCTCACCAATGATCATATAAATCATTCGAATTCATTAACCATAATACCACATCATCACCATCCATCTAAACATCAATAACACGAAATAATAACCAAATAAATACCACGAGAACATTAATAAGTCACTAACACAGAATAATCACCCAAATAAGTACCACACCATCATCAACTAACCAACGTCACCACCAACCCACCAATTAACCATCAAACCATATATAAACCTCACATTCAAAACCATCAACCGAATAAGAACAGTTAACAATTATCGAATCAACATCTTAACCATTAAATTCATAATCAATTAGTACCACCATCATCACCACCATTAAATCCAAAAATCAAAACCACCTAACCCAACAACCAACATCACACCATCAAGAAAAATTCAGCAAAATAGTACCATCGTCAACTTCATCAACCATGAGAAACTCACCATAAGCATCGACAACTCATCATTATCATAAAAACTCAACAACCAAATTCTAAGTCATCAAAGCGCTATGAAAACTCAACAAACCACATCATCAACTCATCAATCAAAGCACCATGAAACACTCATAAGCCCACCAAAATAATACCACCAAATCCACATTCAAAAGCAAAGTACTATAAAACAACATCATCATATGATATCTAGCAAATTGGAACTTAACAATATTTTCTTAGTGCAAACCACAATTCGATTCTCACCACCTCCATCATTATTATTCTATATACATAACATCAAGTAAAGAAATGAGAAAATCAAACAATGGAGAAAGGAAGAGTATGATAGGGAGAGGAGAAGGAGGACGGGCGGCTTGCAAGCCATAGGGAGGACGGGCGGCTTCTGGCAAAGAAAAGATGGCACACTCAAACTTCGTCTCGTATCAGACAACACAATATGTGGTCTTTAGTATGTAAAAATGGAAGAAAAATACTACTTTCAACTTATTCGGAAAAGAATTATGTGCTTGTAAGCATATATTTAATATTTTTAACATAATTAATATACTTTGCTTAATTAGCTATAATTATTAGATTTTCTAATAAATCATGTGAGTCAAAGATTCGAATAATGTTAAGAAAATATTTGAAAAGTTAAAAAAGTTCTGATTTTCTATCTAAAAATACTTACCGTTGTGTGTTTCATCCCAATAAATCGTTTAATTCTATATCTCTATCTTACCGAATTGAGTTTATATTGATATTTCTCACTTTGCTAGGTGGACAGTTGTCGTGGCTATAGTATTTGATGCTCAAGTGAAGTTATTAAGTGTTCGACACATATTAACATTGGATACTGATTTTTAAGTGTCTCATTGTTATAGATTTGTCAAGACATACACGTATCCATATCTTTTTACCACGATGCACATATCGAGTTATTGCTCTTCACCAGTTTCTATTTGTCTTGTTAATATTGGAGTAAGTTAGGGAGATTGACAAGAATATATATCAAAATAAATAGGATGACGTTAGACATCTAATGTTATATTAACATACAATTATTAGAATTATTTATTAACTTATGTTTTTTAGATATTTATTATTGTTGATTAAGTAAAGTGTTTTTTTTATAAATAATTAGAATTATTAATTGAATATTAAGATATTCTAAAATATTTTACTTCCAACATGAATGAAGTTCATTGTATTTTCTATATATTATTTATAAATATTTTACACCTCATTATCAATTGCCTTTAGTAGAAATTATTTTTTTAATATTAAATATATTTTAAAAATACTATAATATTATTAATAATTCACAGACAAACTTATCGTACTAGTTTTTCGAAGCTCATGAGTATACTAAAAGTGGAATATATAATCTATAAACATCCACGACGTTAGGTATCTACATAAAGGTATGGATGACTTCTTCTTTTTTTCTCACTCTCTACTTTTTCTAAAAATAAATAAATAAAATCAAAAGCCACTAATAGAATTTAAAATCTAACAACAAACCTAACTTATTACTGTAGAAAGTACTCAAGCCTAAATGTCCATATCCTTCATTTTTTTATTTTTGAAAATCTTCTACCCTAAAAAAGGAACCTTGCTCAAATAAGGGTGTTCAGTTCCTAGTGTTACTTGATCTTCAGTAAATACTCTGTTAATTAGCCACTTTCTAATAATTTACTCTTACTATTTAATCCTCTAGCTCGAACGCTAATGCATTGTCGTCGATTACTCACATAGTCTTGGATTCTATTTCCTGCAACAACGTTAGGTGAGATGAGCAATAACGAAAATGAGATCTCCCTTTCATCGTCAGCTCTTCGTCATTTCACCGAGAACGACACGTTGATGGAGATTTTAGGATCGGAGAATGGGGTCTTCAATAGCACCACGGACGACGACCCTCAGTCCGAGGAGGCTGGAGAAGCGCAAAATTATCGGGAGACGAATACAACGGTGGAGCAGAATAGGGACAATAGGACACACAAAAATAAGGATCATCATCATCACAAGAGCACTGGAGCATTGCCTCACTACCCTCCACGGCTTAGTATTCTCTCTGGTGAATCCAGGCTTCAGCTTGCAAGCCATAGGGAGGACGGGCGTCTTCTGGCATATCCTTTAAAGGCACCGGTAACCGTTGAGGCCCATAAGCAAAGAAAAGATGGCACACTCAAACTTCGTCTCGTCCACGGTGAGTGCTCGTCACGCAATCCCGATTGTATGAAAAAATAATATTAATAAGTAGAAGCAGCTTCTTCTCTGTGAAACTTAATTAACTCATAGCTATTAATTCATTAAGTTTCAATATTTCGATAACCATTCCATGGTGACAAATGTAACCAGTATCAGACAACGCAATATGTGGTCTTTAGTATGTAAAAATTGAAGAAAAACACTACTTTCAACTTATTTGGAAAAGAATTATATGCTTGTAAGCATATATTTAATATTTTTAACATAATTAATATACTTTGCTTAATTAGCTATAATTATTAGATTTGCTAATAAATCATGTGAGTCAAAGGTTCGAATAATGTTAAGAAAATATTTGAAAAGTTAAAAAAGTTCTGATTTTCTATCTAAAAACACTTACCGTTGTGTGTCTCATCCCAATAAATCATTTAATTCTACATCTCTATCTTACCGAATTGAGTTTATATTGATATTTCTCACTTTGCTAGGTGGACAGCCGTCGTGGCTATAATATTTGATGCTCCGTCATGGCTATAGTATTTGATGCTCAAGTGAAGTCATTAAGTGTTCGACACATATTAACTGTAAACCCCCAACCTTAATTTACAAAAAAAAAATTCCAATTATTATATGATGTTATTAAATTCCAATTAGCTAGTTATTATATGATGTTATGATGGGGTGTGCTTATGGTTATATTTGTTAAGGATACATGGTGCTACTCTTCATTTGTTGTGATTTGTTATGTGAATTTTATGGGTTTACTTTTGATGGCTTTGATGACGTTGTTTATGTGTAGTTTTGAATATGAGATTTGTTGATGTTGGTTAGTTGATGATGGAGTGGTATCTACTTGTTGATTATTCCGTGTTATTGATTTTATTGATGTTTAGATGGATGATGATGATGTTGGTATTATTGTTGGTACTGTTGATGATGGTTTGATGGATTTATTTTCTTAGTGGTGCCGCTGATTGTTTTGGATTTATTTATTGTGTTGTTATGGTGGTGTTTGGTTTATGGATGTGAATTATTATGAGTTGTGGTTTAATGGTGTTATGTGATAATGTTTCTAATGGTTTTGATTTTGGGAAATTTTGTGCTATGTTGTGTTGTTTGCAATGATGTGTTAATTTTGTTTTTATGGTGTTATGTGATATTGTTAATGACTTTAATGATATTAGATTCATTATTATTGGTGATTGTGGGTGTTTACATGGTGATTGTTTATATTGTGGTGACGATTTTTGATGATGATTAATTATTGATTGGTTAGTGATGGTTTTGATTAATATGTTGTTGTTGAGTTGTTCGTGCTTCATTTTCATGATAATGTGAGTGCTTTGTTTTCATGATAACGTGATTATGTGGTGGTTTAAAATGGTACTTTGATGGATGGGTTGACGATGTTGGTTGTGGGCTTTTGACGAGGCTTTGATGATTATAAATCGGTGTGTTTATGTGATGGATGTGGTGGTTCTCAATGAAGGTGAATTTTTGTGAGTTGTTGCAATGCTGTTTTAAATTATTGTTATTTGTGATATGATGATTTTTGCATGTGTTGGTATATTAATGTGAGGATTTGATTTCTTCCTTCTTCTCACCCATTATAACCTCCTTCCCATTTCCCTATTTCCTCTCATTCTTCTTTGCTATTCTTTCCTACTTAAGACTTTGCATATAGTGCAATAATTGGGGATGTATAGAGAATCAAGGCAAGGTTGGCACTAAGAAAGGATTGTTGAATGTTAGTTTGCTAATGATAATGTGATGATATTAAATTAAATTAGAGAATAATTAGTTTGGACTTCCTATTAACTTGGACTTGAAGATATGATTAAGTTTGATTGGGATTTGACTTTTCTAATAAGTCAGAGGTGATGGAAGAGGATTAGAGATTTGATAAATTGGACTTGAGTATGAAGTTGGGCCTAATAGTTGAAGTACATCATTCACTTTGGATTAGGCCAAATGATTCTCGAGTTACTAGTAATTTAATAATTTCTATCATATTAGATTATAAATATTTTATTCTAAATAAAATCCATATTGTTTTAGGGATCTTACTCCGATTTGGAGCTGAGTATTATTGCTATATCTGGGTTGGTTCCGAAGTTCAGATCCCCATAAAGGTGCGTTGGTTCACTGAATGTAGGATTTATTCAAGCTAGGGATTTCCTGCCGAGGTGTTCTTAGGAAATATCTTGGATGCCTTAAATATAATAAAAATGAAATGCATGCTATGTTTATATGTAAATGCATGTTAGTATGATTTACCTTCTCTATATGCACGACATGCCATGTTTACCATGCTATTTATTTAACATGTCTATGAATCCTATCCTGCATGCTATGTTATTTATCTTTGCTATGATAGCACGATTACCATGCAGTTATAGATAAGAATGATGATATGTTAGAAACTCTTAGGAGACATCACTAGGAATCAGACAGGAAGGGGTACTGCTTGCATACCCCGTTTGACCACGGCGTACCGCCGATGGTCAAAATAGTGATGCTCCACCACACACCACTCCCGAGGCTACACATAGCTTGGATACTGGGAGTTAGTGGGGAAATGGACTGTACACACTCCAAGGTCATATTAGATCGGATATATGGAGCAAGTCCTTACCCGATGATTTCTACCCGCACGAGTGTCGTTTAAGGGGCACTCGTGATAGTCCTGAGATGGTTAGCTGGGACGAACCAGAACAAGAACCTAGCAAACAAGTTGCCGAGGTTGTAGCATTCCGGCGACAGCTAGTCTGCACACCTCTTGGCAGGCACCGCTGCTCGGGGATTGGTACGGTGACATCCCTCCGCATAGCCTTGGACAGTGGATCCGTAGACCACACAGCTACCATCCTTGACGTTCTGCAGATGAGCGGATGGTGAGTCCGGGTCCTAGGGTTGTATTATATCAACCGAGACCGTAGTCGATGGATTTTATTGACGGTGACCCCATCTTCGGACGGTGTGTAGTACTACACGATTGTCGTTGTCCTTACGGCATCCGGGGAGGATGTAAGGGTACGGTGGGTTCGCTAGGGGATGCATGGCAGGCGACTAGCGACACCGAGGAGAGTGATCAAGGGTCACCCGTCACCTCCACCAACATCAGTGCAGCGGGCATAGGAAGGGACAGAGACAAAAGCACTGATGGGCTTGGTGCTCTTTGGCCGGAGTATTCACTAAGCATAGGCTGGCAGCCCGAGTCTTGAGACTGATAGCTACTATTAGTACACTGTAGATGACATTCCGGTGATATCGATGACATAGCTACATTAGTACACCGTAGATGATATTCCGGTGATATCGATGATATAGCTACATAGTACACCGTAGATGATATTCCGGTGATATCGATGACATCGCTACGCAGTACACCGTAGATAACATTCCGGCTGCATCGATGACATAGCTACTAGAGACACCGTAGGTGACATCTAGTGCTACACATTTGGAATATGCTTACACAGTTATTTTGTGATTATGATATGCTTCACATGTATTATCTGAAAATGACTTTTAATAAACCCAAGGCATCCTAGATTAATCCTCCTAGCCTTTGATTTCCTTATTCGGTTTCAAGCAGTAATTTCGCACTAGGCCGCAAGGCTGAGCACACCGCTTTTCCCCGTGTGTGCAGGTGAGTTAGATGATCATATGAGACGGTTGATGAAGATGAGTTATTTGATGAATCTATTTTTATTTATGGATAACGGCGGTTGCCACGTGCCCGACAGTAGGGTCGGGGCGTGACATTAACATTGGATACCAATTTTTGAGTGTCTCATTGTTATAGATTTGTCAAGATATAAACGTATCCATATCTTTTTACCACGATGCACATATCGGGTTATTGCACTTCACTAGTTTCTATTTGTCTTGTTAATATTGGAGTACGTTAGGGAGATTGACAAGAATATATATCGAAATAAATAGGATGACGAAAGATATTTATGTTATATTAACGTATAAATTATTAGAATTATTTATTAACTTATGTTTTTTAGATCTTTATTATTGTTGATTAAGTAAAGTATTTTTTGTATAAATAAGTAGAATTATTTATTGAATATTAAGCTATTCTAAAATCTTTTATTTCCAATATGAATGAAGTTCATTGTATTTTCTATATATTATTTTTGAATATTTTACACCTCATTATCAATTGCCTTTAGTATAAATTATTTTTTTAATATTAAATATATTTTAAAAATACAATAATATGATTAATAATTCACACATAAACTTATCGTACTAGTTTTTCGAAGCTCATGAGTACTAAAAGTGGAATATATAATCTATAACCATCCACGATGTTAGATTTCTACATAAAGGTATGGATGACATTTCTTTTTTTTTTCTCACTCTCTCCTCTTTCTAAAAATAAATAAATAAAATCAAAAGCCACTAATAGAATTTAAAATCTAACAACAAACCTAACTAATTGCTGTAGAAAGTACTCAAGCCTAAATGTCCATATCCTTCATTTATTTTTATTTTTGAAAATCTTCTACCCTAAAAAAGGAACCTTGCTCAAATAAGGGTGTTCAGTTCCTAGTGTTACTTGATCTTCAGTAAATACTCTGTTAATTAGCCACTTTCTAATAATTTACTCATACTATTTAATCCTCTAGCTCGAACGCTAATGCATTATCGTCGATTACTCACAAAGTCTTGGATTCTATTGCCTGCAACAATGCTAAGTGAGATGAGCAATAACGAAAATGAGATCTCCCTTTTGTCGTCAGCTCTTCGTCGTTTCACCGAGAACGACACGCTGACGGAGATTTTAGGATCGGAGAATGGGGTCTTCAATAACACCACGGACGACGACCCTCAGTCCGAGGAGGCTGGAGAAGTGCAAAATTATCGGGAGACGAATACAACGGTGGAGCAGAACAGGGACAATAGGACAAAAAAAAAAGGATCATCCTCATCACAAGAGCACTGGAGCATTCCCTCACTACACTCCACGGCTTAGTATTCTCTCTGGTGAATCCAGGCTTCAGCTTGCAAGCCATATGGAGGACGGGCGGCTTCTGGCATATCCTGTTAAGGCACCGGTAACCGTTGAGGCCCATAAGCAAAGAAAAGATGGCACACTCAAACTTCGTCTCGTCAACGGCGAGTGCTCGTCACGCAATCCCGACTGCATGAAAAAATAATATTAATAAGTAGAAGCAGCTTTTCTCTATGAAACTTAATTTACTCATAGTTATTAATTCATTAAGTTTCAATATTTCGATAAACATTCCATGGTGACAAATGTAACCAGTATCAGGCAACGCAATATGAAGGTCTTTAGTATGTAAAAATTGAAGAAAAACACTACTTTCAACTTATTCGGAAAAGAATTAAGTGCTTGTAAGCATATATTTAATATTTTTAACATAATTAATATACTTTGCTTAATTAGCTATAATTATTAGATTTTCTAATAAATCATGAGTCAAAGATTCGAATAATGTTAAGAATATATTTGAAAAGTTAAAAAAGTTCTGATTTTCTATCTAAAAACACTTACCGTTGTGTGTTCCATCCTAATAAATCGTTTAATTCTATATCTCTATCTTACCGAATTGAGTTTATATTGATATTTCTCACTTTGCTAGGTGGACAGTTGTCGTGGATATAGTATTTGATGCTCAAGTGAAGTCATTAAGTGTTCGACACATATTAACAATTGATAATGATTTTTGAGTGTCTCATTGTAATAGATTTGTCAAGACATACACTTATCCATATCTTTTTACCACGATGCACATATCGAGTTATTGCTCTTCACCAGTTTCTATTTGTCTTGTTAATATTGGAGTACGTTAGGGAGATTGATAAGAATATATATCAAAATAAATAGGATGACGTTAGACATCTAATGTTATATTAACATACAATTATTAGAATTATTTATTAACTTATGTTTTTTAGATATTTATTATTGTGGATTAAGTAGAGTGTTTTTTGTATAAATAATTAGAATTATTAATTGAATACTCATAGCTATTAATTCATTAAGTTTCAATATTTCGATAAACATTCCATGGTGACAAATGTAACCAGTATCAGACAACGCAATATGTGGTCTTTAGTATGTAAAAATTGAAGAAAAACACTACTTTCAACTTATTCGGAAAATAATTAAGTGCTTGTAAGCATATATTTAATATTTTTAACATAATTAATATACTTTGCTTAATTAGCTATAATTATTAGATTTTCTAATAAATCATGTGAGTCAAAGATTCGAATAATGTTAAGAAAATATTTGAAAAGTTAAAAAAGTTCTGATTTTCTATCTAAAAAGACTTACCGTTGTGTGTTCCATCCTAATAAATCTTTTAATTCTACATCTCTATCTTACCGAATTGAGTTTATATTGGTATTTCTCACGTTGCTAGGTGGACAGTCATCGTGGCTATAGTATTTGATGCTCAAGTGAAGTCGTTAAGTGTTCGACATATATTAACATTGGATACCGATTTTTGAGTGTCTCATTATTATAGATTTGTCAAGATATAAACGTATCCATATCTTTTTATCACGATGCACATATCGGGTTATTGCACTTCACTGGTTTCTTTTTGTCTTGTTAATATTGGAGTACGTTAGGGAGATTGACAAGAATATATATCGAAATAAATAGGATGACGAAAGATATTTATGTTATATTAACGTATAAATTATTAGAATTATTTATTAACTTATGTTTTTTAGATCTTTATTATTGTTGATTAAGTAAAGTATTTTTTTATAAATAACTAGAATTATTTTTTGAATATTAAGTTATTCTAAAATCTTTTATTTCCAATATGAATGAAGTTCATTGTATTTTCTATATATTATTTTTGAATATTTTACACCTCATTATCAATTGCCTTTAGTAGAAATTATTTTTTAAATATTAAATATATTTCAAAAATACTATAATATGATTAATAATTCACACAAAAACTTATCGTACTAGTTTTTCGAAGCTCATGAGTATACTAAAAGAGGAATATATAATCTATAACCATTCACGACGTTGGATTTCTACATAAAGGTATGGATGACATTTCTTTTTTTTTCTCACTCTCTCCTCTTTTTAAAAATAAATAAATAAAATTAAAAGCCACTAATAGAATTTAAAATCTAACAACAAACCTAACTTATTGCTGTAGAAAGTACTCGAGCCTAAATGTCCATATCCTTCATTTATTTTTATTTTTGAAAATCTTCTACCCTGAAAAAGGAACCTTGCTCAAATAAGGGTGTTCAGTTCCTAGTGTTACTTGATCTTCAATAACTACTCTGTTAATTAGCTACTTTCTAATAATTTACTCTTACTATTTAATCCTCTAGCTCGAACGCTAATGCATTGTCGTCGATTACTCACATAGTCTTGGATACTATTGCCTGCAACTACACTAAGTGAGATGAGCAATATCGAAAATGAGATCACCCTTTCGTCGTCAGCTCTTCGTCGTTTCACCGAGAACGACACGCTGACGGAGATTTTAGGATCGGAGAATGGGGTCTTCAATAGCACCATGGACGACGACCCTCAGTCCGAGGAGGCTGGAGAAGCGCAAAATTATAGGGAGACGAATACAACGGTTGAGCAGAACAGGGACAATAGGACACAAAAAAATATGGACCGTCATCATCACAAGAGCACTAGAGCATTGCCTCACTACCCTCCACGGCTTAGTATTCTCTCTGGTGAATCCAGGCTTCAGCTTGCAAGCCATAGGGAGGACGGGCGGCTTCTGGCATATCCTGTTAAGGCACCGGTAACCGTTGAGGCCCATAAGCAAAGAAAAGATGGCACACTCAAACTTCGTCTCGTCAACGGCGAGTGCTCGTCACGCAATCCCGACTGCATGATAAAATAATATTAATAAGTAGAAGCAGCATGATAAACCGGTAACCATTCCATGGTGACAAATGTAACCAGTATCAGACAACGCAATATGTGGTGCACGCCCCGACCCGCAGGTCGGGCACGTGGCAACCGCCGTATGGATCCGAAAACCCATACAAGACATATGATATACATCAGAAGTCACTAAATATATATAAACAAATAAATAAATAAATTTCATCACAGCCTGTATTTACAGTCCCTTTTGTACAGTCCCTTTTTACACAGTCCCGATATAGATCTAATACATTACTACGTTTAATAATAAATGAATCTCCATACGAATGAAGGAAACTCTCGACGTCTAACTCGTCGTCAACCATCTCGACTCTTATCCCAAGACCTGCACATACGGGGAAAAATGGTGTGCTCAGCCTTGCGGCCTAGTGCGAAATTACGACTCGAAACCGTAGAAAGGAAATCAAAACTAGGGGGAAAATGCTAGGATGCCTTTTTGGTTTTATTAATTACCACTTTATTAGGGTGACAAAGTAAATGACGTCGTCAACAATAAATAAAAGTCATATACGATAGTGTACCTCTATGCATATCTCTAAATGTCATCTGTACTACAATTTATGTTTGTCTCGCTAATAAATGTCATCTAAGTTCTTTCTATCCTTGCATCACATATCTCGGGCCGCCAGCCTATGCTTAAAGGAATTCCCCCATCGAGGAGTTTCCCCTAAGCCCATCAGTGCCGTGTCTTTCTATGTCTCTACCTAGGCCCGCTGCACTGATGTTGGCGGAGAGGACAGGTGACCGTATATCTCTCTCCACTGTTTTGCCAGTTGCACCCTACGCCCCGTCCCAGCGAAACATCGCGCCCCTACTTCCTCCTCGGTCTCCGTAAGGGCAACGACATTCTGTGTAGTACTACACACTGCCTGCAGGCAGGGTCACCTCACTCATAATATATCTTCAGTCACGGCTAACCGAATTCATAATAACCCTAGGATCTGGACTACTCATCCGACCGTCTGTAGAACGTCTAGGATGATAGCCGTGTGGTCTACGGATCCACTGTCCAAGCCTTGAGAGAATCCCCGTTCCAACTCAAAAGCGATCAACGTGAGCCGAGTTGACCATCAATCCGCACAATGGGCTTGAGGTACCTCGACCACATTTTTGCTAAGTTATTGGAAGGTTCATCCCCGCCAGCCATATCAGGACTATCACGATGACACCCAACCGTCACTCGTGCGGGTAATAGTATCCGGGTATGGACCACTCTGCTAATTGGTCTATCTGACCTTGGAGTTTATCTGGCCCATTTTCCAACCAACTCCCAGTATCTAAGCTACGTGTAGCCTCGGGAGTGGTGTGTGTGAGTGAATATCACTATTCGAACATAATAGTTCGTAATGTTATCTAGGGTGTGTTACCGACACCCTCAAATCCTAATTCGGTGATGTCCTAAGGAGATTCTAGTATCATGTGTCCCAATGTCTCTATACTAGAGTGTCAGGAATAGTTCTTGATACTATCTCCTATGTTATAAATTTAAGTCCAAAATTCTTAACTTCATAATTCTTCGTATGGCAATAGCATAATATCCAACATGTAGGAGAAATAATAACATGTAAAAGAACTAATAACACATGCCACGTAAAACTAGGTAGTATAACATATAGCACGTCAATCAAGGGTAATAGGTAATCTAGCATGTAAATTGCATGGTATTTAGCAAGCATGTATTTTAATTAGTTTGAAGGCATCAAAGACTTTCCTAAGAAATTCCTCGGCAGGAATTTCCCTAGCATGAATAAATCCTAATTACGATGAACCAACGCACCTGATTCGATAATTTAGTCTCCGGAATCAATCCAAATAGAAGTAACAACTCCAAACAATTATTCGTTCCATGTTTCAAAATGATTTCCTACATCAACAAGATTTATTTTTAAATTAATCGTATTCGTAAATTTTAAATCAGAACCCTCTCACTAAACTTGACTAACTGCAACTAGTGAAAGGAACACACTCCTATTTCATTTTCAAACTCTTTAATCAACTTTGACAATAACCATAAAGTAAATCTAATAAAAATTTCTAAGTTCATGCAGCCTTAACCAATAAGGAAAACCCAATAACTTCATGAATTTACATTCGGCAGAAAGAAAGAGATATAGGCATGAAGGGAAAGAGAAGATATAGGAGAGAGAAAGAAGTGAAGAGAAAGATGAAAGGGAAAAACCACATCCTCTCGACAGTAGAGGAGAGGAAAAGAAAAAGAAATAAAAGAAGAAAACAAGAAGAGGAAGCTTCGGCAACCTTTCTTCTTCCTATTTTTCAGATTCATAAAACAATCCAAACCAAGCAAACCCCTTTCCATCATTTGGCAGCAATATGCAAGGAAAGGAGAAAATAAATAAATAAATCTCTTAAGACATTGCATTCCTTTTTCAGCAGGAGGAAGATTTTCAAAAAGGAAGAAAAAACACTTTAGCTAAGAAAACAATTCATTCAAATAAAAAGGAGAAATTGATGATGTTGTGCTTTGGGCAGTATCAACACTTATTCACTGATATCTCCCATCTCAATTAATTCTAATAAATCATGATAAGCACAAACGGATCCCTCTCAAAATTACACTAACTCCATAAGCAACAACAAAATAAAACCAATTTAAAAACACTTCTCGACAGTAGCAGGCGAAAGAAAGAAACTATATCCATTTAATCCACAATACCCCTTTTCAGTTGCAGCACACAATAAGAAAGTAGAAATAAATTAAAACCACAAATCCTCTCCAAATTTTGATCAACCCTTTTCTCAATCAATTGGGACCTTAACCCCATTTAAATCCTGCTATTCATGATGTCCATCAAATAAGACCATTTTAACTCTACTTGGCAGCAGGGGAAACCAACTTAAGAAGAGAAAATGCAGTTAAAATGGGGAGATTAATTCCTGATCCTATTTATGTTGTCGAGGACAATCTAACTCCTTTCTCAAGTAAGCCCATCATCAACTCCTCTTTCAATTCAGCTTGACCACTCCACTTGTTATATTGGGAGCCTAGAAATTAAATGTTAAGTCCATGGAAGCAACTGAGGAATCACAGAAATCCTTTGATAAAAATCTAATTTGGCTCTCGTATCTAACTCCCTTCAATTTCTTCTAATTCTGCATTATATCTCAATCTCACACCCTTCCTCATCCAACACTATGCAGCATCAACACCAACTAAATCCAAGGAAAAAGATTTGCATGCATCATCACCTCCAACATTAACAACATCAACATTAACAGCAACAACAAATCCATATTGAGGTGTAGAAATCACCTCAATAGCTCGATCGAAATAATTATCGATGCAGAGATCCTTTCCTCGTTGATGGAGAGGAAATTTGTGGGTTGGCAGCAAGTTAAGGGGCACAGGTGGAACTCGGAGGAGGTCGACAGCAAGCGCGCAAGGACCTAGAATCGCAACGTGAACACCGTAGCTGCAGAGATGCGACGGCGATCGGTTCAGTTGGGTTTGTCGACGAGCTCCGCTACCGATGGCAATCGATGAGGAGAAATTAGACCAGCGACTGCAAACCTCTCCCTTGATGGGTGAAGAATTCCACGCTGTAGCCTTGACGGGATGATGGTGGAGCCGACAGCAAAGAGGATTGGGGTGCGCAGGAGAGGACACCTCGCGTCGACGGATTGAGAGCTCTCGAGCGGGATTTGCCGGTGGGGTTTGGTGCACGCTTGAGCGCGCAGGGACCCGGAATCGCAGAGAGCCACTGCAGGATTTAGGCGATCGGCAGAGCATCCTCTGGCGTCACTCGAAGGATGGAAGTGGAGAAGGCTCGACGGGAGGCGGCGTCGGGCAAGATTCAGCTGCTGCAATGGTCAGCAGAATCATCCCTCCGCTGCTGCTGCTTCTTCGCCGTCGAGCAAGGAAACAAAGAACGGAGGTGCGGCAAGCTCGAAATCATCGCTCCGATCACCACAGAGATGGACGAAGCAGTGGCCTGTGATGCGAGAGAGACACAGCAAGCGCAATGTGATGAGGAGCGAAGATGGCGGGCGAGGTCAATCACGGCACTGCTGGGCTCTAGCGGCTTGTCCCTTCGCCACTTCGCCGTGCGAACGAGCGAAGAGAGCTGCAGCCGCCGGTGGACCGAAGGAGGAACCGACAGCTCTTGAATCACCGAGGGTGGAGTCTGCGAGCTGCGGCGGAGCTCCAATCAATCGTCGAAGGGAAAGAAGGAGGTCGACGGTGGACTGCATGTTGAGAAAAATTACGCACAATTTTTCTACAAGTCAGAACGAGAAGGAAATTAAATGGCAAAAAGGAACATAAGAGAATTTGATTACGGAGTTCAGCAAATTGCCTACGTCTCCGGATCTGCTGCACAGATCGTTTTACTAGATGGAAGAAGGATTACAATTGTCAGACTCTCTTTTTTCTTCACACATACAAAAGAGAACAAAAGAAACTTATATAGGTTTCACGATAGCCTAAATTAGGCTTCTAAATTTGGAAACCCTATTTTTAGATAATGCTTATCAAAAAATAGACAAAGACTTAGCAATGCTTTCCCTAAGTCAAAATCCTATTTTTAGCCTCCTTTAACAATCTCCCACTTGAAGACTGATTTCAATCTGTCTTCACATCTGAATTTATGCAGCAGATCATTTTGGTCTGACTACTCTCGCAAACCAACTGAAGTTACGCACAACTTCAGTTTGTCAATAGTTACTGCCTTTGTCAACATATTTGCCGGATTCTTGCTTCCTTGAATTTTATTCAGCATTAAAACCTCATCTTCTAATAAAGATCTGATGAAGTGATATCGAAGTCCAATATGGTTCGTCCTCGAGTGAAATGTTGAATTCTTTGCCAAGTGTATTGCACTCTGACTATCACTGTGCAGTACATTCTTCTCCTGTTTGAATCCTAGCTCAGTTAACAAGCCTTGAAGCCATATTATCTCTTTACTAGCTTCTGTCACTGCTACATACTCAGCATCTGTAGTGGATAATGTGACAATTTTCTGCAACCATGACATCCAACTAACAGCTGTATTTCCAACAGTGAATATATATCATGTAGTGCTTTTCCGGTGATCAATTTCACCTCCAAAGTCTGCATCTACATAGTCTTGTACTTTTAGTTCACCTTTACTGAAGTACAAACACTTCTCTGTGGTACCTTGTAGATATCTCAAAATCCACTTTACTGCTTCCCAATGAGCTTTTCCTAGATTTGACATAAATCTACTGACAACTCCCACTGCATGGCCAATGTTTGGTCTCGTACAAGTCATAGCATACATTAAACTCCCAATGGCTGAGGCATAAGGAACTTTAGCCATAAAAGCTCTCTCTTCCTCTGTCTGAGGGGACTGATCCTTGGACAAACGAAAGTGATTGGCCAAGGGTGTGCTCACTGGCTTGGCTTCACTTATGTTAAATCTCTGCAAAACACGATTAATGTACTCTGACAGAGATAACTGCAAAATACTTTTATGCTTATCTCTTGTGATTTGCATTCCAAGAATCTTCTTTGCTGGACCCAAGTCCTTCATGTCAAACTCCTTTGACATTTGCTGCTTCAACCTTCTAATATCATCCATATCTGGACCTGCTAGTAACATATCATCAACATAAAGTAGCAAAATGATATAGCTGGAGTTATACCTTTTAAAATAACAGCAGTGGTCAGCATTGCACTTCTGGAAATCTTCCTTGTGCATAAAACTATCAAACTTCTTGTACCACTATCTCGGGACTTATTTCAGACCATACAAACTCTTCTTAAGTCTGCATACCATATTTTCTTTCCCTCTTTCTACGAAACCTTCTGGCTGATGCATATATATTTATTCATCCAAATCTCCATGAAGAAATGCAGTCTTCACATCTAATTGTTCAAGATAAAGATCTTCATTGGCAACAATACTCAACACTGTTCTGATGGTATTGAGCTTCACAATAGGTGAAAAAATGTCAGTATAATCAACTCCTTCCTTTTGTTGAAATCCTTTGACAACTAATCGGGCTTTATATCTCTTAGAACCATCATGTTCATCTTTCACCCGGTACACCCATTTGTTATGAAGTGTCATCTTTCCCTTAGGTAACTCAGCTAGTTCCCATGTCTGGTTGAAGTTCAAAGACTTTATCTCATCTTTCATGGCAAGCTCCCACTTGCTAACATCATTAGTCTGACAGGTTTCTTCATAGCATTCAGGCTCCCCTCCATCTGTCAACAATAGATAATTCATGTATTTTCTATTAGGTACAGGAATTCGAGAAGACCTTCTCAATGTAGGAACTTGAGGAGGCTGTGGTATGCTGGACTGTTGTGCACTGCTCTGACTAACAGATTCTTCTGACTGAGGACTTGCTATAGTCTGCTTTGTTATAAGACTGTCTGGGATATCATCTACAGCAAATACTGGCCCACTCTGCTCTGAGTCGCTGGCATCAGTCTTGTATCTGTCTTTATACATCACTTTTTCATTAAAGATCACATCTCTGCTGCGGATCATCTTCCTGTTTTCATCATCCCAGATGCGATAGCCAAACTCATCCTCACCATAGCCGATAAAAGTGTATTTCTTAGATTTAGGATCAAGCTTGTTCCAGCCTTGATCATTAATATGAACATATGCAACACAACCAAAAACATTAAGATGAGCAAGTTTAATTTCTTTACCACTCAATACCTCTTCTGGTATTCTATGCTCCAGTAGAACTGATGGGCCTCGGTTGATCAAGTAAGCTACTGTGTTGACTACTTCTACCCAGAACTGCTTCGGTAGACCTGACTGTATACGGATGCTTCTGGCTCTTTCTGTCAACGTTCGGTTCATACGCTCAGCTACACCATTCTGTTGAGGCGTACCCGGCACGGTTCTTTCCATTATGATCCCGTGCTCATAGCAGAACTTCTTGAATCTGGTGTCTTCATATTCACCACCATTGTCAGATCTAAGTTTCTTAATCTTTAGACCTATCTCATTTTCAACCATAGCTTTCCAATTTCTAAAAATCTCAAATACTTCAGATTTTTGCTTTAGAAAATAAACTCATACCTTCCTGGAGTGGTCATCAATAAAAGTCACGAAGTAATGCTTTCCACCAATGGATGCAGTAGTTGTTGGTCCCCACACATCAGAGTGAATAAGCTCCAACCTTTCTTCTTTGGGGTTCTGCCACTTATCTGAAAGCTGACCCTCTTCTGCTTTCCAAGTATGCAGTCTTCGCACATGTCTATCTCAACTGATTGTAGACCTGAAAGTTTCCCCTTTGAGTGCATAATCTTCATCCCTTTCTCACTTATGTGGCCAAGTCTCTGATGCCACATATTGGAATTTTCATTCTCTGCAGCAGCTGTAATTGAACAGTGTCCTTCTGCTGTCATGTAGAGAGTACCGTTCTTCTTTCCATGAGCGACCACCATTGCACCTTTTGAAATCTTCCACCTGTCATCATAGAAGATAGTAGTGTAGCCTTCACTGGCCAATTGCCCTACTGAGATTAAATTCTTTCTCAGATCGGGAATGTGTCTGACATCCTTCAACTCCCAAATAGATCCTTTCAAATTGATCTTCACAGCACCTTTGCCAACAATATCACAAGGTTGATCATCACTAAGAAATACTTTTCCAAGGTTTCTAGGAACATACCTCTCGAAGAATTCTTTCTTCGAAGTAGCGTGGAATGATGCTCCAGAGTCAAACACCCAAGACTCTTCCTTGCTCTCTAAAGAACATATTAATGCATCATCTCCTCCTGAGGCAAAAGTAGCATTTACCTCTGCATTCTGGTCTTGGTCCTTTGGTGTGCTCCTACACTGATTTCTGTAGTGTCCAGTCCTCCCGCAGTTCCAGCACTCGATAGTCTTCGACCTCTGGAAATTGTTGGGATTTCTGGATTTGGACCTCCTGTCCTTTGATCGACCTCGATAATTTGATTTGCCACGTCCTCTGGTTGAATTTCTTCCTCTTGTCTCTGCATATAATGCTGAGGTTGATGATTCACCCGACTCTCTCCGTTGAATCTCTTTACTGAGAACCAGATTACGGACATCATCAAATTTTAATTTGTTGCTTCCAGATAAACTACTCACGGCTGTGACTATAGCATTCCAGCTTTCTGGCAATGAAGATAGAAGTATCAACGCTCGTACTTCTTCATCAAATTCGATACCAACTGAACTCAATTGGAGTATGATTGTGTTGAGTTCATTGATATGCTGGGGTGCAGATACGTCTTCCGCCATTCGCAAGTTGAACAACCGCCTCATCAGATGGACTTTGTTAGCGGCTGATGGCTCCTCATACATGCTAGAGAGAACTGCCATAAGACCCGCCGTGGTCTTTTCCTTTGCGATGTTGAAGGCAACGTTGCGGGATAACGTCAGTCGGATAACTCAAGGGCCTGTCTGTCAAGAAGAGCCCAACCTTCATCTCTCATGTCCTCTGGCTTCGTTCCGGAAAGGGGCTGATAAAGATTCTTCTGGTACAGATAGTCTTCGATCTGCATCTTCCAGAATCCGAAATCCGCGCCATCGAATTTTTCAATTCTCACCCTTCCTTCGTCTGCCGCCATCGCTCCCACTCAAACCTGACTTCGATCAGCCAACCTGGCTCTGATACCACTTGTTAAGAAAAATTACGCACAATTTTTCTACAAGTCAGAACGAGAAGGAAATTAAATGACAAAAAGGAACACAAGAGAATTTGACTATGGAGTTCGGCAAATTGCCTACGTCTCCGGATCTGCTGCACAAATCGTTTTACTAGATGGAAGAATGATTACAATTGTCAGACTCTCTTTTTTCTTCACACATACAAAAGAGAACAAAAAAGACTTATATAGGTTTCACGATAGCCTAAATTAGGCTTCTAAATTTGGAAACCCTATTTTTAGATAATGCTTATCAAAAAATAGACAAAGACTTAGCAATGCTTTGCCTAAGTCAAAATCCTATCTTTAGCCTCCTTTAACACTGCAGAGGAAGGAGGAGTGATCTCGCGGCGAGGGATCCGGAGTGGCGGCGGTGCGGCAGCATGCGAAGAGCCCGAAAGAGAAAGGACTCGCAGCTGAGCTCGCGATGAGAAGGGGAGAGCTTCTGTCACGCCCCGACCCTACTGTCGGGCACGTGGCAACCGCCGTATGAGCCCAACGGACCCATACAAGGCATCAAAGTGATACATACAATCCAAACACATCATTTACACAGCGGAATATATAATTAAAATACCTAACTCAATATTTCTAACATAGTCCCGATATCCTACTACAATTCTATGATAAATGGTATCTATACATGAAAATAAATCCATCGATAAATCTATCTTCACCCACCATCTCGATCAATCATCTACCCACCTGCACACGGGGGGAAAAGTGGTGTGCTCAGCCTTGCGGCCTAGTGCGAAATGACGGCTCGAAATCATAACAAGAAATCAAGTACTAGGGGGAAGTACTAGGATGCCTTTGGTTTTATTAAGTGTCAATTAATAATTGTTTATGGTAAATAATATCATCCACAACGTCGACATCTAACTAGTAATGTAAGTTGCTATGTATCCCTACTTGTCATCTATGATGTACAATATGTCTGTTACTAGGATATGTCAACTAACAATGTCTCTAGTATATGTCAACTAACAGTGTTTCTATTATTGTGTCAAGTGCATCGGGCTGCCAGCCTATGCTCAAGGATATCCTGATCAGGGATGTCCATAAGCCCATCAGTGTCCACTCTAAGTCTCTACCTATACCCGCAACACTGATGTTGGCGGAGAGGTCGGGTGACCGTGATCCCTCTCCGGTGGTCCACTAGTTGGATAACCCCATCAACCGCATCCTAGTGGCCTGTTACTTCATGTGCCCTCCCCAGACAACCATGAAGCAACTCCTGTAGTACTACAGATAAAGGATCACCATACCTAATTGTATACCTCGGCCATGGCTAGACGATAATAAACCCCAGGATCCCGGACTACTCATCAGATCGTCTGCAGAACGTCTGGAATTATAATCGTGAGGGCCAAGGATCCACTATCCAAAGCTATGCGGAAGGAGTCACCGTCCCAATTCACAAGCAGCGATGCCTGCCAGGAGGTGAGCATTCTAGCTGTCATTGGGATGCTACAACCTCGGCTACATGGTTGCTAGGTCCTTAGTTGGGTTTGATCCTTGCTAGTCATGTCAGGACTATCACGGTAGCGACTAGGCGACACACGTGCGGGTATAGTTAATTCATCACAAGATCTCTGGCAATAAGTCAATCCATACCTGATTCCACCCTTTATATCCAAGATGGTTTCAACATCTTTGAGTGGTATAGGTTTATGAGCAGTAAAGCTCGTATCCATAACTTAGAAAATCATGTATGGTGCATTGTCAATGTTTTCATACATAAGTATGTCAATGTCACATATCTGTAAGTGATACTTGCTGATGTCTATGTATGTGCCAACCTAGAGTGTAACATGATAGTCTCTAGGTGTAACTGTAATATATTACTAGTTTTCATCATGTCAACATAATAGATAACAAGCAAGAGAATAATCCTAACATATATTTGAATAACCATAGACATAAGGCAACAAGCATAAGATATAATAATAGGGAAAAGTAAAGCAAGTATGTAAAAGAATTTGATAAAGCATGTTAACAAGCATACACATGGCATATAATTCATGCTATATAAATAATAATATTCTAGCATGCATGATATCACCTATTTAGCAAACATAGTATTTTATGAGTTCAAGGCATCCAGGACCTTCCTAGGAACACCTCGGCAGGTAGTTCCCTAGTTTGAATAAATCCTAATTACAATGAACCAACGCACCTGGATAATATAGTTCGTGCTTCGGAACCCACCGTACAATAGCTTGCACGTCGTCTAATTATTTCGAGGCGGACTACCTATTTCAAATATCATTATCTTTAGGAATTCCTTCTAATATTAAATATCATCCTCTAATCAATTAACATCCTACACCACCAAAAGTCCTCATTCCCTTATAAGATCATTATTCCAGATCATCTATAATTTCAACTAATCATCATCAAATTCCATTTAGCTATCACATTTAATAGATAATAAAATGGAACCAAGCAATTATGCCCTAGTGATGACCTGCATTCGATTCCCCATCCGAACATATTTATTGTATTATTTACATACTTGCTAAGTAAAGCAAGAGGAAGGAAATAAAGGTACTACTAGGCATCTTAAGAAGAATAAAAGGACTTGGCATCAACCATGAAAGCACACGGCAAACCATCAAGCAAAACCTCTTCACGGTTCATTAACCACCATGCGAGAAACATAACAATATTAAAACAACACATGTCATACTCTAAATAGAGTATAGCATCAATCAACACATTATTAAGAAGAGAGGAAGGAGGAAGGTTCGGCCGGTTCGATCATGTGAGAACATTATTAACAAGTCATACTCTAAATAGAGTATAGCATCAATCAACACATTATTAAGAAGAGAGGAAGGAGGAAGGTTCGGCCGGTTCGATCATGTGAGAACATTATTAACAAGTCATACTCTAAATAGAGTATAGCATCAATCAACACATTATTAAGAAGAGAGGAAGGAGGCTCTAAATAGAGTATAGCATCAATCAACACATTATTAAGAAGAGAGGAAGGAGGAAGGTTCGGCCGGTTCGATCATGTGAGAACATTATTAACAAGTCATACTCTAAATAGAGTATAGCATCAATCAACACATTATTAAGAAGAGAGGAAGGAGGAAGGTTCGGCCGGTTCGATCATGTGAGAACATTATTAACAAGTCATACTCTAAATAGAGTATAGCATCAATCAACACATTATTAAGAAGAGAGGAAGGAGGAAGGTTCGGCCGGTTCGATCATGTGAGAAGCACGTGCATACAATATTTTATAAACTCATCCACTAATTCCATAATATCACAAGTAGGTCCCTCAAATCTTAATTTAAATTCTAACTAGGTCCCTAAAAGTTTTAATAGGTTACAACTATACCATTTATATTCCAAAAATCACCCAAATGCCACTATTTTAATTCTAACCCATTCTAAAAGCTCTTTTAACCCTCTCTTGCACCACTCTAAATTTAAGTATAATTTAAACCTCTTATTATTATTATTATTATTATTATTATTTTCAAAAACCTAAATGTGGGGGTTTACAGCTTCGCCGTCGAGCTTGCGGCGGACGACGAAGAGAACGCGGGCGGAGAAGAGCAGCGACGGAGACGAAGTGGAATTGGGGAAAAATTTTAGGGATTGGAGGGTTTAGTCACGGGTGGCTGTTCGGAGGGGCCGGCTCAGTTAGGCCGGTCCGGTTTGGCACTAGCCGGCGGCTTAGTTGGGCCGATCATGTGAGGAACATGTGACTAGTAACCTTATGCATTTAGCCCCCTCGACTCTATTAAATCTTAACTACGTCCCTCCATTTTTTTTATAAAATTCTAACTAGGTCCCTACAAACTTTAATAAATTACAACTACATTCTTTTTAATCCAAAAAGTTCATTAACCCATTTTTCTACACAAATCTAAATATAAATAAAATTTTAAAGTATTTATTATTATTATTATTATTATTATTATTTATTTTATTTTTTAATTATTATTATTATATATATTTTTAATTTTTTTAATTTTTTTTTTTTTTTACTATACAGAAGTAGGGGTTTACATGTGGTCTTTAGTATGTAAAAATTGAAGAAAAACACTACTTTCAACTTATTCGGAAAAGAATTAAGTGCTTGTAAGCATATATTTAATATTTCTAACATAATTAATATACTTTGCTTAATTAGCTATAATTATTAGATTTTCTAATAAATCATGTGAGTCAAAGATTCGAATAATGTTAAGAAAATATTTGAAAAGTTAAAAAAGTTCTGATTTTCTATCTAAAAACACTTACCGTTGTGTGTTCCACCCCAATAAATTGTTTAATTCTATATCTCTATCTTACAGAATTGAGTTTATACTGATATTTCTCACTTTGCTAGGTGGACAGTTGTCGTGGCTATAGTATTTGATGCTTAAGTGAAGTCATTAAGTGTTCGACACATATTAACATTTGATACTGATTTTTGAGTGTCTCATTGTTATAGATTTGTCAAGACATACAAGTATCCATATCTTTTTACCATGATGCACATATCGAGTTATTGCTCTTCACCAGTTTCTATTTGTCTTGTTAATATTGGAGTACGTTAGCGAGATTGACAAGAATATATATCAAAATAAATAGGATGACGTTAGACATCTAATGTTATATTAACATACAATTATTAGAATTATTTATTAACTTATGTTTTTAAGATATTTATTATTGTTGATTAAGTAAAGTGTTTTTTGTATAAATAATTAGAATTATTAATTGAATATTAAGATATTCTAAAATCTTTTACTTCCAACATGAATGAAGTTCATTATATTTTCTATATATTATTTTTGAATATTTTACACCTCATTATCAATTGCCTTTAGTAGAAATTATTTTTTTAATATTAAATATATTTTAAAAATACTATAATATGATTAATAATTCCCACAAAAACTTATCGTACTAGTTTTTCGAAGCTAATGAGTATACTAAAAGTGGAATATATAATCTATAACCATCCACGACGTTAGATTTCTACATAAAGGTATGTATGACATTTCTTTTTTTCTCTCACTCTCTCCTCTTTTTAAAAATAAATAAATAAAATCAAAAGCCACTAATAGAATTTAAAATCTAACAACAAACCTAACTTGTTGCTATAGAAAGTACTCAAGCCTAAATGTCCATATCCTTCATTTATTTTTATTTTTTAAAATCTTCTACCCTAAAAAAGGAACCTTGCTCAAATAAGGGCGTTCAGTTCCTAGTGTTACTTGATCTTCAGTAACTACTCTGTTAATTAGCCACTTTCTAATAATTTACTCTTACTATTTAATCCACTTGCTCGAATGTTAATGCATTGTCGTCGATTACTCACATAGTCTTCGATTCTATTGCCTGCAACAACGCTAAGTGAGATGAGCAATAACGAAAATGAGATCTCCCTTTCGTCGTCAGCTCTTCGTCGTTTCACCGAGAACGACACGTTGACAGAGATTTTAGGATCGGAGAATGGGGTCTTCAATAGCACCACGGACGACGACCCTCAGTCCGAGGAGGCTGGAGAAGCGCAAAATTATCGGGAGACGAATACGACGGTGGAGCAGAACAGGGATAATAGGACACAAAAAATTAAGGATCGTCGTCCTCACAAGAGCACTGGAGCATTGCCTCACTACCCTCCACAGCTTAGTATTCTCTCTGGTGAATCCAGGCTTCAGCTTGCAAGCCATAGGGAGGACGGGCGGCTTCTGGCATATCATGTTAAGGCACCGGTAACCGTTGAGGCCCATAAGCAAAGAAAAGATGGCACACTCAAACTTCGTCTCGTCAACGGCGAGTGCTAGTCACGCAATCCCGACTGCATGAAAAAATAATATTAATAAGTAGAAGCAGCTTCTTCTCTGTGAAACTTAATTAACTCATAGCTATTAATCCATTAAGTTTCAATATTTCGATAACCATTCCATGGTGACAAATGTAACCAGTATTAGACAATGCAATATGTGGTCTTTAGTATGTAAAAATTGAAGAAAAACACTACTTTCAACTTATTCGGAAAAGAATTAAATGCTTGTAAGCATATATTTAATATTTTTAACATAATTAATATACTTTGTTTAATTAGCTATAATTATTAGATTTTCTAATAAATCATGTGAGTCAAAGATTCGAATAATGTTAAGAAAATATTTGAAAAGTTAAAAAAGTTCTGATTTTCTATCTAAAAATACTTACCATTGTGTGTTCCATCCTAATAAATCGTTTAATTCTACATCTCTATCTTACGGAATTGAGTTTATATTGGTATTTCTCACGTTGCTAGGTGGACAATCATCGTGGCTATAGTATTTGATGCTCAAGTGAAGTCATTAAGTGTTCGATACATACTAACATTGGATACCGATTTTTGAGTGTCTCATTGTTATAGATTTGTCAAGATATAAACGTATCCATATCTTTTTACCACGATGCACATATCGGGTTATTGCACTTCATAGGTTTCTATTTGTCTTGTTAATATTGGAGTACGTTAGGGAGATTGACAAGAATATATATCGAAATAAATAGGATGACGAAAGATATTTATATTATATTAACGTATGAATTATTAGAATTATTTATTAACTTATGGTTTTTAGATCTTTATTATTGTTGATTAAGTAAAGTATTTTTTGTATAAATAAGTAGAATTATTTATTGAATATTAAGCTATTCTAAAATCTTTTATTTCCAATATGAATGAAATTCATTGTATTTTCTATATATTCTTTTTGAATATTTTACACCTCATTATCAATTGCCTTTAGTAGAAATTATTTTTTTAATATTAAATATATTTTAAAAATACTATAATATGATTAATAATTCACACAAAAACTTATCGTACTAGTTTTTCGAAGCTCATGAGTATACTAAAAGTGGAATATATAATCTATAACCATCCACAACGTTAGATTTCTACATAAAGGTATGGATGACATTTCTTTTTTTTTCTCACTCTCTCCTCTTTCTAAAAATAAATAAATAAAATCAAAAGCAACTAATAGAATTTAAAATGTAACAACAAACCTAACCTATTGCTGTAGAAAGTACTCAAGCCTAAATGTTCATATCCTTTATTTATTTTTATTTTTTAAAACCTTTTACCCTAAAAAAGGAACCTTGCTCAAATAAGGGTGTTCAGTTCCTAGTGTTACATGATCTTCAGTAACTACTTTGTTAATTAGCCACTTTCTAATAATTTACTCTTACTATTTAATCTTATAGCTCGAACGCTAATGCATTGTCGTCGATTACTCACATAGTCTTGGATTCTATTGCCTGCAACAACGCTAAGTGAGATGAGCAATAACGAAAATGAGATCTCCCTTTCGTCGTCAGCTCTCCGTCGTTTCACCGAGAACGACACGTTGACGGAGATTTTAGGATCGGAGAATGGGGTCTTCAATAGCACCACGGACGACGACCCTCAGTCCGAGGAGGCAGGAGAAGCGCAAAATTATCAGGAGACGAATACAAGGGTGGAGCAGAACAGGGATAATAGGACACAAAAAAATAAGGATCATCATCATCACAAGAGCACTGGAGCATTGCCTCACTACCCTCCATGGCTTAGTATTCTCTCTGGTGAATCCAGGCTTCAGCTTGCAAGCCATAGGGAGGACGGGCGGCTTCTGGCATATCCTGTTAAGGCTCCGGTAACAGTTGACGCCCATTAGCAAAGAAAAGATGGCACACTCAAACTTCGTCTCGTCAACGGCGAGTGCTCGTCACGCAATCCCGACTACATGAGAAAATAATATTAATAAGTAGAAGCAGCTTCTTCTCTATGAAACTTAATTAACTCATAGCTATTAATTCATTAATTTTCAATATTTCGATAACCATTCCATGGTGACAAATGTAACCAGTATTAGACAACGCAATATGTGGTCTTTAGTTTGTAAAAATTGAAGAAAAACACTACTTTCAACTTATTAGGAAAAGAATTAAGTGCTTGTAAGCATATATTTAATATTTTTAACATAATTAATACACTTTGCTTAATTAGCTATAATTATTAGATTTTCTAATAAATCATGTGAGTCAAAGATTCGAATAATGTTAAGAAAATATTTGAAAAGTTAAAAAAGTTCTGATTTTCTATCTAACAACACTTACCGCTGTGTGTTCCATCCCAATAAATCGTTTAATTCTACAACTCTATCTTACGGAATTGAGTTTATATTGGTATTTCTCACGTTGCTAGGTGGACAGTCTTCGTGGCTGTAGTATTTGATACTCAACTGAAGTCATTAAGTGTTCGACACATATTAACATTGGATACCGATTTTTGAGTGTCTCATTGTTATAGATTTGTCAAGATATAAACGTATCCATATCTTTTTACCACGATGCACATATCGGGTTATTTCTCTTCACTGGTTTCTATTTGTCTTGTTAATATTGGAGTACGTTATGGAGATTGACAAGAATATATATCAAAATAAATAGGAAGACGAAAGATATTTATGTTATATTAACGTATAAATTATTAGAATTATTTATTAACTTATGTTTTTTAGATCTTTATTATTGTAGATTAAGTAAAATATTTTTTGTTTAAATAAGTAGAATTATTTAATGAATATTAAGATATTCTAAAAATCTTTTATTTCCAACATGAATGAAGTTAATTGTATTTTCTATATATTATTTTTGAATATTTTACACCTCATTATCAATTGCCTTTAGTCGAAATTATTTTTTTAATATTAAATATATTTTAAAAATACTATAATATGATTAATAATTCCCACAAAAACTTATGGTACTAGTTTTTCGAAGCTAATGAGTATACTAAAAGTGGAATATATAATCTATAACCATCCACGACGTTAGATTTCTACATAAAGGTATGGATGACATTTCTTTTTTTTTTCTCACTCTCTCCTCTTTCCAAAAATAAATAAATAAAATCAAAAGCCACTAATAGAATTTAAAATCTAACAACAAACCTAACTTATTGCTGTAGAAAGTACTCAAGCCTAAATGTCCATATCCTTCATTTATTTTTATTTTTGAAAATCTTCTACCCTAAAAAAGGAACCTTGCTCAAATAAGGGTGTTCAGTTCCTAGTGTTACTTGATATTCAGTAACTACTCTGTTAATTATCCACTTTCTAATAATTTACTCTTACTATTTAATCCTCTAGCTCGAACACTAATCCAATGTCGTCGATTACTCACATAGTCTTGGATACTATTGCCTGCAACAACGCCAAGTGAGATGAGCAATAACGAAAATGAGATCACCCTTTCGTCGTCAGCTCTTCGTCGTTTCACCGAGAATGACACGCTGACGGAGATTTTAGGATCGGAGAATGGGGTCTTCAATAACACCACGGACGACGACCCTCAGTCCGAGGAGGCTGGAGAAGCGCAAAATTATCGGGAGACGAATACAACGGTGGAGCGGAATTGGGACAATAGGACACAAAAAAATAAGGATCGTCATCATCACAAGAGCACTGGAGCATTGCCTCACTACCCTCCACGGCTTAGTATTCTCTCTGGTGAATCCAGGCTTCAGCTTGCAAGCCATAGGAAGGACGGGCAGCTTCTGGCATATCCTGGTAAGGCACCGGTAACCGTTGAGGCCCATAAGCAAAGAAAAGATGGCACACTCAAACTTCGTCTCGTCAACGGCGAGTGCTCGTCACGCAATCCCGACTGCATCAAAAAATAATATTAATAAGTAGAAGCAGCTTCTTCTCTGTGAAACTTAATTAACTCATAGCTATTAATTCATTTCGATAACCATTCCATGGTGACAAATGTAACCAGTATTAGACAACGCAGTATGTGGTCTTTAGTTTGTAAAAATTGAAGAAAAACACTACTTTCAACTTATTCGGAAAATAATTAAATGCTTGTAAGCATATATTTAATATTTTTAACATAATTAATATACTTTGCTTAATTAGCTATAATTATTAGATTTTCTAATAAATCATGTGAGTCAAAGATTCGAATAATGTTAAGAAAATATTTGAAAAGTTAAAAAAATTCTGATTTTCTATCTAAAAATACTTACCGTTGTGTGTTGCATCCTAATAAATCGTTTAATTCTACATCTCTATCTTACCGAATTGAGTTTATATTGGTATTTCTCACGTTGCTAGGTGGACAGTCGTCGTGTCTATAGTATTTGATGCTCAAGTGAAGTCATTAAGTGTTCGACACATATTAACATTAGATACCGATTTTTGAGTGTCTCATTGTTATAGATTTGTCAAGATATAAACGTATCCATACGACGGTGGAGCAGAACAGGGACAATAGGACACAAAATAATAAGGATCGTCATCATCACAAGAGCACTGGAGCATTGCCTCACTACCCTCCATGGCTTAGTATTCTCTATGGTGTATCCAGGCTTCAGCTTGCAAGGCATAGGGAGGACGGGCGGTTTCTGGCATATCCTGTTAAGGCACCAGTAACCGTTGAGGCCCATAAGCAAAGAAAAGATCGCACACTCAAACTTTGTCTCGTCAACGGCGAGTGCTCGTCACGCAATCCCGACTGAATGAAAAAATAATATTAATAAGTAGAAGCAGCTTCTTCTCTGTGAAACTTAATTATCTCATAGCTATTAATTCATTTCGATAACTATTCCATGGTGACAAATGTAACCAGTATTAGACAGCGCAATATGTGGTCTTTAGTATGTAAAAATTGAAGGAAAACACTACTTTCAACTTATTAGAAAAAGAATTAAGTGCTTGTAAGCGTATATTTAATATTTTTAACATAATTAATATACTTTGCTTAATTAGCTATAATTATTAGATTTTTCTAATAAATCATGTGAGTCAAAGATTCGAATAATGTTAAGAAAATATTTGAAAAGTTAAAAAAGTTCTGATTTTCTATCTAACAACACTTACCGCTATGTGTTCCATCCCAATAAATCGTTTAATTCTACATCTCTATCTTACAGAATTGAGTTTATATTGATATTTCTCACGTTGCTAGGTGGACAGTCTTCGTGGCTGTAGTATTTGATGCTCAACTGAAGTCATTAAGTGTTCGACACATATAAACATTGGATACCGATTTTTGAGTGTCTCATTGTTATAGATTTGTCAAGATATAAACGTATCCATATCTTTTTACCACGATGCACATATCGGGTTATTGCACTTCCCTAGTTTCTATTTGTCTTGTTAATATTGGAGTACGTTAGGGAGATTGACAATAATATATATCGAAATAAATAGGTTGACGAAAGATATTTATGTTATATTAACGTATGAATTATTAGAATTATTTATTAACTTATGTTTTTTAGATCTTTATTATTGTTGATTAAGTAAAGTATTTTTTGTATAAATAAGTAGAATTATTTATTGAATATTAAGCTATTCTAAAATCTTTTATTTCCAATATGAATGAAGTTCATTGTATTTTCTATATATTATTTTTGAATATTTTACACCTCATTATCAATTGCCTTTAGTAGAAATTATTTTTTTAATATTAAACATATTTTAAAAATACAATAATATGATTAATAATTCACATAAAAATTTATCGTACTAGTTTTTCGAAGCTAATGAGTATACTAAAAGTGGAATATATAATCTATAACCATCCAGGACGTTAGATTTCTACATAAAGGTATGGATGACATTTCTTTTTTTTCTCACTCTCTCCTCTTTCTAAAAATAAATAAATAAAATCAATAGAAGCAGCTTCTTCTCTGTGAAACTTAATTATCTCATAGCTATTAATTCATTTCGATAACTATTCCATGGTGACAAATGTAACCAGTATTAGACAGCGCAATATGTGGTCTTTAGTATGTAAAAATTGAAGGAAAACTCTACTTTCAACTTATTAGAAAAAGAATTAAGTGCTTGTAAGCGTATATTTAATATTTTTAACATAATTAATATACTTTGCTTAATTAGCTATAATTATTAGATTTTCTAATAAATCATGTGAGTCAAAGATTCGAATAATGTTAAGAAAATATTTGAAAAGTTAAAAAAGTTCTGATTTTCTATCTAACAACACTTACCGCTATGTGTTCCATCCCAATAAATCGTTTAATTCTACATCTCTATCTTACGGAATTGAGTTTATATTGGTATTTCTCACGTTGCTAGGTGGACAGTCTTCGTGGCTGTAGTATTTGATGCTCAACTGAAGTCATTAAGTGTTCGACACATATAAACATTGGATACCGATTTTTGAGTGTCTCATTGTTATAGATTTGTCAAGATATAAACGTATCCATATCTTTTTACCACGATGCACATATCGGGTTATTGCACTTCCCTAGTTTCTATTTGTCTTGTTAATATTGGAGTACGTTAGGGAGATTGACAATAATATATATCGAAATAAATAGGTTGACGAAAGATATTTATGTTATATTAACGTATGAATTATTAGAATTATTTATTAACTTATGTTTTTTAGATCTTTATTATTGTTGATTAAGTAAAGTATTTTTTGTATAAATAAGTAGAATTATTTATTGAATATTAAGCTATTCTAAAATCTTTTATTTCCAATATGAATGAAGTTCATTGTATTTTCTATATATTATTTTTGAATATTTTACACCTCATTATCAATTGCCTTTAGTAGAAATTATTTTTTTAATATTAAACATATTTTAAAAATACAATAATATGATTAATAATTCACATAAAAACTTATCGTACTAGTTTTTCGAAGCTAATGAGTATACTAAAAGTGGAATATATAATCTATAACCATCCAGGACGTTAGATTTCTACATAAAGGTATGGATGACATTTCTTTTTTTTCTCACTCTCTCCTCTTTCTAAAAATAAATAAATAAAATCAAAAGCCACTAATAGAATTTAAAATGTAACAACAAACCTAACCTATTGCTGTAGAAAGTACTCAAGCATAAATGTCCATATCCTTAATTTATTTTTATTTTTGAAAATCTTGTACCCTAAAAAAGGAACCATGCTCAAATAAGGGCGTTCAGTTCCTAGTGTTACTTGATCTTCAGTAACTACTCTGTTAATTAGCCACTTTCTAATAATTTACTCTTACTATTTAATCCTCTTGCTTGAATGCTAATGCATTATCGTCGATTACTCACATAGTCTTCGATTCTATTGCCTGCAACAACGCTAAGTGAGATGAGCAATAACGAAAATGAGATCTCCCTTTCGTCGTCACCTCTTCGTCGTTTCACCGAGAATGACACGTTGACGGAGATTTTAGGATCGGAGAATGGGGTCTTCAATAGCACCACGGACGACGACCCTCAGTCCGAGGAGGCTGGAGAAGCGCAAAATTATTGGGAGACGAATACGACGGTGGAGCAGAACAGGGACAATAGGACACAAAAAATTAAGGATCGTCGTCCTCACAAGAGCACTGGAGCATTGCCTCACTACCCTCCACGGCTTAGTATTCTCTCTGGTGAATCCAGGCTTCAGCTTGCAAGCCATAGGGAGGACGGGCGGCTTCTGGCATATCCTGTTAAGGCACTGGTAACCGTTGAGGCCCATAAGCAAAGAAACGATGGCAGACTCAAACTTCGTCTCGTCAACGGCGAGTGCTCGTCACGCAATCCCGACTGCATGAGGAAATAATATTAATAAGTAGAAGCAGCTTTTATCTGTGAAACTTAATTAACTCATAGCTATTAATTCATTAAGTTTCAATATTTCGATAACCATTCCATGGTGACAAATGCAACCAGTATTAGACAACGCAATATGTGGTCTTTAGTATGTAAAAATTGAAGAAAAATACTACTTTCAACTTATTCAGAAAAGAATTAAGTGCTTGTGAGCATATATTTAATATTTTTAACATAATTAATATACTTTGCTTAATTAGCTATAATTATTAGATTTTCTAATAAATCATGTGAGTCAAAGATTCGAACAATGTTAAGAAAATATTTGAAAAGTTAAAAAATTTCTGATTTTCTATCTAAAAACACTTACCGTTATGTGTTCCATCCAAATAAATAGTTTAATTCTACATCTCCATCTTACCGAATTGAGTTTATATTGATATTTCTCACTTTGCTAGGTGGACAGTCGTCGTGGCTATAGTATTTGATGCTCAAGTAAAGCCATTAAGTGTTCGACACATATTAACATTAGATACCGATTTCTAAGTGTCTCATTGTTATAGATTTGTCAAGACATACACGTATCCATATCTTTTTATCACGATGCACATATCGAGTTATTGCTCTTCACCGGTTTCTATTTGTCTTGTTAATATTGGTGTACGTTAGGGAGATTGACAAGAATATATATCAAAATAAATAGGATGACGTTAGACATCTAATGTTATATTAACATACAATTTTTAGAATTATTTATTAACTTATGTTTTTTAGATATTTATTATTGTTGATTAAGTAAAGTATTTTTTATATAAATAATTAGAATTATTTATTGAATATTAAGATATTCTAAAATCTTTTACTTCCAACATGAATGAAGTTCATTGTATTTTCTATATATTATTTTTGAATATTTTACACCTCATTATCAATTGCCTTTAGTAGAAATTATTTTTTTAATATTAAACATATTTTAAAAATACAATAATATGATTAATAATTCACATAAAAATTTATCGTACTAGTTTTTCGAAGCTAATGAGTATACTAAAAGTGGAATATATAATCTATAACCATCCAGGACGTTAGATTTCTACATAAAGGTATGGATGACATTTCTTTTTTTTCTCACTCTCTCCTCTTTCTAAAAATAAATAAATAAAATCAATAGAAGCAGCTTCTTCTCTGTGAAACTTAATTATCTCATAGCTATTAATTCATTTCGATAACTATTCCATGGTGACAAATGTAACCAGTATTAGACAGCGCAATATGTGGTCTTTAGTATGTAAAAATTGAAGGAAAACTCTACTTTCAACTTATTAGAAAAAGAATTAAGTGCTTGTAAGCGTATATTTAATATTTTTAACATAATTAATATACTTTGCTTAATTAGCTATAATTATTAGATTTTCTAATAAATCATGTGAGTCAAAGATTCGAATAATGTTAAGAAAATATTTGAAAAGTTAAAAAAGTTCTGATTTTCTATCTAACAACACTTACCGCTATGTGTTCCATCCCAATAAATCGTTTAATTCTACATCTCTATCTTACGGAATTGAGTTTATATTGGTATTTCTCACGTTGCTAGGTGGACAGTCTTCGTGGCTGTAGTATTTGATGCTCAACTGAAGTCATTAAGTGTTCGACACATATAAACATTGGATACCGATTTTTGAGTGTCTCATTGTTATAGATTTGTCAAGATATAAACGTATCCATATCTTTTTACCACGATGCACATATCGGGTTATTGCACTTCCCTAGTTTCTATTTGTCTTGTTAATATTGGAGTACGTTAGGGAGATTGACAATAATATATATCGAAATAAATAGGTTGACGAAAGATATTTATGTTATATTAACGTATGAATTATTAGAATTATTTATTAACTTATGTTTTTTAGATCTTTATTATTGTTGATTAAGTAAAGTATTTTTTGTATAAATAAGTAGAATTATTTATTGAATATTAAGCTATTCTAAAATCTTTTATTTCCAATATGAATGAAGTTCATTGTATTTTCTATATATTATTTTTGAATATTTTACACCTCATTATCAATTGCCTTTAGTAGAAATTATTTTTTTAATATTAAACATATTTTAAAAATACAATAATATGATTAATAATTCACATAAAAACTTATCGTACTAGTTTTTCGAAGCTAATGAGTATACTAAAAGTGGAATATATAATCTATAACCATCCAGGACGTTAGATTTCTACATAAAGGTATGGATGACATTTCTTTTTTTTCTCACTCTCTCCTCTTTCTAAAAATAAATAAATAAAATCAAAAGCCACTAATAGAATTTAAAATGTAACAACAAACCTAACCTATTGCTGTAGAAAGTACTCAAGCATAAATGTCCATATCCTTAATTTATTTTTATTTTTGAAAATCTTGTACCCTAAAAAAGGAACCATGCTCAAATAAGGGCGTTCAGTTCCTAGTGTTACTTGATCTTCAGTAACTACTCTGTTAATTAGCCACTTTCTAATAATTTACTCTTACTATTTAATCCTCTTGCTTGAATGCTAATGCATTATCGTCGATTACTCACATAGTCTTCGATTCTATTGCCTGCAACAACGCTAAGTGAGATGAGCAATAACGAAAATGAGATCTCCCTTTCGTCGTCACCTCTTCGTCGTTTCACCGAGAATGACACGTTGACGGAGATTTTAGGATCGGAGAATGGGGTCTTCAATAGCACCACGGACGACGACCCTCAGTCCGAGGAGGCTGGAGAAGCGCAAAATTATTGGGAGACGAATACGACGGTGGAGCAGAACAGGGACAATAGGACACAAAAAATTAAGGATCGTCGTCCTCACAAGAGCACTGGAGCATTGCCTCACTACCCTCCACGGCTTAGTATTCTCTCTGGTGAATCCAGGCTTCAGCTTGCAAGCCATAGGGAGGACGGGCGGCTTCTGGCATATCCTGTTAAGGCACTGGTAACCGTTGAGGCCCATAAGCAAAGAAACGATGGCAGACTCAAACTTCGTCTCGTCAACGGCGAGTGCTCGTCACGCAATCCCGACTGCATGAGGAAATAATATTAATAAGTAGAAGCAGCTTTTATCTGTGAAACTTAATTAACTCATAGCTATTAATTCATTAAGTTTCAATATTTCGATAACCATTCCATGGTGACAAATGCAACCAGTATTAGACAACGCAATATGTGGTCTTTAGTATGTAAAAATTGAAGAAAAATACTACTTTCAACTTATTCAGAAAAGAATTAAGTGCTTGTGAGCATATATTTAATATTTTTAACATAATTAATATACTTTGCTTAATTAGCTATAATTATTAGATTTTCTAATAAATCATGTGAGTCAAAGATTCGAACAATGTTAAGAAAATATTTGAAAAGTTAAAAAATTTCTGATTTTCTATCTAAAAACACTTACCGTTATGTGTTCCATCCAAATAAATAGTTTAATTCTACATCTCCATCTTACCGAATTGAGTTTATATTGATATTTCTCACTTTGCTAGGTGGACAGTCGTCGTGGCTATAGTATTTGATGCTCAAGTAAAGCCATTAAGTGTTCGACACATATTAACATTAGATACCGATTTCTAAGTGTCTCATTGTTATAGATTTGTCAAGACATACACGTATCCATATCTTTTTATCACGATGCACATATCGAGTTATTGCTCTTCACCGGTTTCTATTTGTCTTGTTAATATTGGTGTACGTTAGGGAGATTGACAAGAATATATATCAAAATAAATAGGATGACGTTAGACATCTAATGTTATATTAACATACAATTTTTAGAATTATTTATTAACTTATGTTTTTTAGATATTTATTATTGTTGATTAAGTAAAGTATTTTTTATATAAATAATTAGAATTATTTATTGAATATTAAGATATTCTAAAATCTTTTACTTCCAACATGAATGAAGTTCATTGTATTTTCTATATATTATTTTTGAATATTTTACACCTCATTATCAATTGCCTTTATTAGAAATTATTTTTTTAATATTAAATATATTTTAAAAATACTATAATATGATTAATAATTCACACAAAAACTTATCGTACTAATTTTTCGAAGCTAATGAGTATACTAAAAGTGGAATATATAATCTATAACCATCCACGACGTTAGATTTCTACATAAAGGTATGGATGACATTTCTTTTTTTTTCTCACTCTCTCCTCTTTCCAAAAATAAATAAATAAAATCAAAAGCCACTAATAGAATTTAAAATCTAAGAACAAACCTAACTTATTGCTATAGAAAGTACTCAAGCCTAAATGTCCATATCCTTTATTTATTTTTATTTTTGAAAATCTTCTGCCCTCAAAAAGGAACCTTGCTCAAATAAGGGTGTTCAATTTCTAGTGTTACTTGATCTTCAGTAACTACTCTGTTAATTAGCCACTTTCTAATAATTTACTCTTACAATTTAATCCTCTTGCTCGAATGCTAATGCATTGTCGTCGATTACTAACATAGTCTTGGATTCTATTACCTGCAACAACGCTAAGTGAGATGAGCAATAACGAAAATGAGATCTCCCTTTCGTCGTAAGCTCTTCGTCGTTTCACCGAGAACGACACGTTGACAGAGATTTTAGGATCGGAGAATGGGGTCTTCAATAGCACCACGGACGACGACCCTCAGTCCGAGGAGGCTGGAGAAGCGCAAAATTATAGGTTGACAAATACAACGGTGGAGCAGAACAAGGACAATAGGACACAAAAAAATAAGGATCGTCATCATCACAAGAGCACTGGAGCATTGCCTCACTACCCTCCACGGCTTAGTATTCTCTCTGGTGAATCCAGGCTTCAGCTTGCAAGCCATAGGGAGGACGGGCAGCTTCTGGCATATCCTGTTAAGGCACCGGTAACTGTTGAGGCCCATAAGCAAAGAAAAGATGGCACACTCAAACTTCGTCTCGTCAAAGGTGAGTGCTCATCACGCAATCCCGACTGCATGAAAAAATAATATTAATAAGTAGAAGCAGCTTTTCTCTGTGAAACTTAATTAACTCATAGCTATTAATTCATTAAGTTTCAATATTTCGATAACCCTTCCATGGTTACAAATGTAACCAGTATCAGACAACGCAATATGTGGTCTTTAGTATGTAAAAATTATAGAAAAATACTACTTTCAACTTATTCAGGAAAAGAATTAAGTGCTTGTAAGCATATATTTAATATTTTTAACATAATTAATATACTTTGCTTAATTAGCTATAATTATTAGATTTTCTAATAAATCATGTGAGTCAAAGATTCGAATATTGTTAAGAAAATATTTGAAAAGTTAAAAAAGTTCTGATTTTCTATCTAAAAACACTTACCGTTGTGTGTTCCATCCCAATAAATCGTTTAATTCTACATCTCTATCTGATCGAATTGAGTTTATATTGGAATTTATCATGTTGCTAGGTGGACAGTCGTCGTGGCTATAGTATTTGATGCTCAAGTGAAGTCATTAAGTGTTCGACACATATTAACATTGGATACCGATTTTTGAGTGTCTCATTGTCATATATTTGTCAAGATATAAACGTATCCATATCTTTTTACCACGATGCACATATCGGGTTATTTCTCTTCACTAGTTTCTATTTGTCTTGTTAATATTGGAGTACGTTAGGGAGATTGACAAGAATATACATCAAAATAAATAGGATGACGAAAGATATTTATGTTATATTAACGTATAAATTATTAGAATTATTTATTAACTTATGTTTTTTAAATCTTTATTATTGTTGATTAAGTAAAGTATTTTTTTGTATAAATAAGTAGAATTATTTATTGAATGTTAACATATTCTAAAATATTTTATTTCCAACATGAATGAAGTTCATTGTATTTTCTATATATTATTTTTGAATATTTTACACCTCATTATCAATTGCCTTCAGTAGAAATTATTTTTTAAATATTAAATATATTTTAAAAATACTATAATATGATTAATAATTCACACAAAAACTTATCGTACTAGTTTTTCAAAGCTCATGAGTATACTAAAAGTGGAATATATAATCTATAACCATCCACGACGTTAGATTTCTACATAAAGGTATGGATGACATTTCTTTTTTTTTTCTCACTCTCTCCTCTTTCTAAAAATAAATAAATAAAATTAAAAGCCACTAATAGAATTTAAAATCTAACAACAAACTTAACTTATTGCTATAGAAAGTACTCAAGCCTAAATATCCATATCCTTCATTTATTTTTATTTTTGAAAATCTTCTACCCTAAAAAAGGATCCTTGCTCAAATAAGGGTGTTCAGTTCCTAGTATTACTTGATCTTCAGTAACTACTCTGTTAATGAGCCACTTTCTAATAATTTACTCTTACTATTTAATCTTCTAGCTCGAACGCTAATGCATTGTCGTTGATTACTCACATAGTCTTGGATACTATTGCCTGCAACTACACTAAGTGAGATGAGCAATAACGAAAATGAGATCACCCTTTCGTCGTCAGCTCTTCGTCGTTTCACCGAGAACGACACGTTGACGGAGATTTTAGGATCGGAGAATGGGGTCTTCAATAGCACCACAGACGACGACCCTCAGTCCGAGGAGGCTGGAGAAGCACAAAATTATCGGGAGACGAATACAACGGTGGAGCAGAACAGGGACAATAGGACACAAAAAAATAAGGATCGTCATCTGTCACGCCCCGACCCTCATGTCGGGCCACGTGGCAACCGCCGTATGAACCATGAGATCCATACAAGGCATAAAGAGTACAGATCAATCTAAAATCAATAAAACACTAATATAATCCATTTAGTACACTCCCGATATATTCCTACAACAACTCTAAATGCAGAGACGACAACATCGAAATAAATACGGAAGTATACCTCCGATAGCGTAGTCCTCGTCAACGACTACTACCACACGTAAAACCTGCACACACGGAAAAGTTGTGTGCTCAGTCTTGCGGCCTAGTGCGAAATTACGGCTTGAAACCGAATAAGGAATTCAAAGGCTAGGAGGATTAATCTAGGATGCCTTGGGTTTATTAACAGTCATTTTCATATAATACAAGTGAAACATATCATAGATGCAAAATAACTGTATAAGCAAGTACAACAAGGATAACACTAGATGTCCCCTAAGATATATCTGGTAACTACGTCATTAGTGTAATCGTATGTCATCTATAGTGAAAAGTGACTATAATATGAAGACTCGGGCTGCCGGCCTATACTTAGTGAATGCCCCGGCCAAAGAGTATCACCAAGCCCATCAGTGCCTTTTGTCTTTGTCTCTTCCTATGCCCGGTGCACTGATGTTGGCAGAGAGGACGGGTGACCCCTGATCGCTCTCCTCTGTCTCGTTAGTCGCCTACGATGCCTCCCCTAGCGAAACTGCCGTGCCCTTACATCCTCCCCGGACTTCGTAAGGGCAACAATGACTCGTGTAGTACTGCAACACTGTTCGAAGACAGGGTCACCATCAATAATAATCCATCGACCACGGCTAGTCGATATAATACAACCCTAGGATCCAGACTACTCATCCGACCATCCGTAGAACGTCAGGGATGATAGCCGTGTGGTCTACGAATCCACTGTCCAAGACTATGCCGGGGGAGTCATCATCCCAGTCCCCAAGCAGCGGTGCCTGCCAGGAGGTGTGCATACTAGCGGCAGCCGAAATGCTACAACCTCAGCACCACGTTTGCTAGGTTCGTGTTTTGGTTCTTCCCGACTAGTCATTTCCGGAATATCACGGTGTCGCCTAGACGGCACACGTGGGGGTATAAGTTTCCTGGGTAGGGACTTGCTCCATATTTTCGGTCTAATATGACTTCGGAGGTTGTACAGTCCCTTTCCCGACCAGTTTCCCAATAACTAAGCTAAGTATAGCCTAGGGAGTGGTATGTGGCGGAGCATCACCATTCTGACCATCGGCGGTACGCGATGGTCAAACGGAGTATATAACGAATACCCCTTTTTGTCTGGTTTCTAGTGATGTCTCCTAAGGATGGTCGCGCTATCATAGCATAAATAAATAACACAGCATGCAGAATAAGATTCATGGACATGTTAAATATATATCATGGTAAATATGGCGTATCATGCATGTAGATCAAGTAAATCACACTATTATACATTTACATATAAACATAGCATGTATTTCATTTTTATCATATTTTTGGCATCCAAGAATTTTCCTAAGAAAACCTCGGCAAGAATTCCCTAGCTTGAATAAATCCTGCATTCGATAAACCAACGCACCTGAATCGCGATCGGAGCTTCAGAACCAATCCACTCGAAGCTCGAACGTATCAATCGTAATATAACTCGCGATCTAAAATAATATACCTAAATAGTAAAGTTTATTTAGAACAAATCTAACCATTCCTAAGAATTATCCGAATAGAAATCTAATTAATTAAAATTTTAAATTACCTAATTAATTTAATTTAATCTCCTCTAAGTTATTTATCTAATCCAATTAATGCACTAACACTAGCCCAATCCAATTAATCAAATTTAGCTAAGGTCCAATCCACAATTCCTAGAGCCCAAGTAGAAAGCCCATAGCAAGTTTTAATAAAATAGCTCAACACTAGTAAGAAATAAATTTTCTCCCCTATATCATCATCAATTCATTATCTTAATCCAAATAATCAAATACCAACTAATCCACTTATAAGTAATAAAATAATATTATTTAATTAACCTCCTTCAGTTAATTAGGCTTAGATGGATTTAGTAAATCCATTCCCTCTATCAAAGCCTATTTTCCTCTTTAGACCCAATTTATCCAAAGCCCATCTGATGAAGGCCCAATTTCACCTTAATAGGTCCAGGTCAAAATTTGGTCAACCTTGACCTAGTCAACTGAATTTGGCTATATGGACCAATTGGATAATTTAGATTTATCAAGCTTCAATCCAAATTGTCCTCTAGCCCAATCTGATCAGCCCAATTTGGGCTCATGAAGGCTAAATAAATTTATGGGTTAACATTTGACCTGGTCAACGCTGACCGGTCAACATTGACCCGGGTTGACCACAATTTAAGTTGCACCTTAATTAGGACCCAAATTATTTAGCCCATATGGTTCGGCCGAAATTGCACCCATGGGTCCAAATTGATCAACATTGACCATGGACCACTTATGTTGACCAGTTTGACCATGTTGACTCCTTATTTGGTTAAATGGGTCCAATCCTAACCCAACCTAAATCAATTCGTCTTGGGTCCAACCCGTCACTAACTAACATGCATCTTAATTAATAATTAAATATCCATTAAACTTAGTTTAATCAACACTAACCAGGTTTTAATTAAACTAAGCATGCAATAAAATAAACCTACACTAATCATTCTTAACTACATCTAAGCATGCTTATTTTATCTATTAATTGCGATTAAGGAGAAAGGGAAAATCCCTTACCTCTCCTTCGGCCGAAGCCTACGCCGATCCCATTGTCGTCTCCTCACCGCAGCTTCCCTCGTCTACGGCCGACCGAACTTGATGGCCGGAGAGGATCCCGGTGCTTTAGCCGGCGAGACCACCCACTCCTTGCTCGAAGGAGGGAAAATAGGGGATCCTACACCCACAAGCGTGAGTAAAGAGGAGAACGAAAGGATGATCGTCCAACACCCCCAATACGCATCACCGGCAATGGGGGTGGGAAAACGAACGACGAGAAGCAACGGCGTCGTAAACTCACCTATCGAACTTGCGAACAGGTAGTGAAATCGAATCGTGCAGCAATGAGGGCGGATTGATAGGTTCGCTCCTTGCCGTCTCCTTCGTACTCCGCCCCCCAAGCGTTTTGCCAGGCGCCGGCTTCGCAGCTGTTCTGGAGTGGAATGCCGACTGCCACACCCTCAAGGAGATGGAGCGAGGCGGCGTGGATGAGCTGCAGCAGTGGATCGGGACCGAGAAGGGGGCGGCGACTCCACTGTTCGTCGCGACGGAGGAGTTGCAGGTGGGAGTCCCTCCGATTGAAGCTGCCGCCAAGTCCCCCCCCCCCCCCCCCCCCCCCCCCCCCCGAATCGATGAATGGAGGTGACGATGAGGATGAAGCCGACGGAGGGCGCGCCGGCGAGCACATCGTCGTCACTCGTCCGCTCGGCGTGCAGAGGAGCAGGAGCAGGGGAAAAGAGCGAAGAAAGGAGGCGCTCGAAGAAGAACGGGGCACTCGAGCGAGATAGGGCTCCGCTGTTCTCGCTCGCGGCCGAGTCCCAATTTAGCGCCGGCCGGTTCACCCGAACCGGTTGACCGGCCGGTTCGGTTGGACCGGTCCGGAACGGACCGGGAAATTTTTTTTTTTTAATATAATTTTTCTTTTAAAGGTGGGGGTTTACAAGTACTCCCCCCCCCCCCCCCCCTAAAAATTTTTGGTCCTCCAAAAATATCCTTTGAATACCAAAAAGATGTTCAACTACGACATAACAAATTCGAAAATTCATTTACATCACGCTCAAACACTCTCTCCCTCAAACAAATGAGAATGTTGGGCCCGCATGTGGGTCTCAGTCTCCCACGTAACCTCCTCCACATGCGCATTCCTCCAAAGGACTTTAACTAAAGAAATAGATTTTCCTCGAAGTACCTTCAAACGACGATCGATAATCTCCACAGCCTGCACTCCATAACTCAAGTCCTCTCTCAGCTGAACTGGTGGCGCCGTGAGGACATGGGAAGGATCCGATATGTACTTCCTTAGCATGGATACATGGAATACATCAGGATCTGCTCTAAGTCAGCAGGTAGCTCTAGTCGATATGCCACGGGTCCAACTCTCTCAAGCACCCGGAAGGGTCCGATGTATCTAGGATGTAACTTCCCTTTCTTTTGGAATCGGAGAATGCCCTTCCACGGGGAAGCTTTCAAAAAGACCATATCCCCAACTGCAAACTCGAGAGGCCAGCGACGATGATCCGCATAACTCTTTTACCGGTCCTGAGCTGTCTTCAGTCTATCTCGGATGACACTGACCTTGGTTACGGTTTCATCAATCAACTCTGTACCCGTCAGTCGTCTCTCACCCACCTCACTCCAACAAAGTGGAGTCCGACACTGCCTACCATAAAGAGCTTTATAAGGAGCCATAACAATACTTGGCTGATAGCTGTTATTATAGGTAAATTCCACTAAAGGAAGGTGTGTGTCCCAACTACCAGTAAACTCAAGCACGCAGGCTCTCAGCATATCCTCTAGTGTCTGAATGGTACGCTCTGACTGTCCATCGGTCTGCGGTGAAATGCAGTGCTTAACTTCAAAGATGTACCCAGCTCTCCCTGAAACTTCGGCTAGAATCTAAAAGTGAATCTGGGATCTCGGTCCGAAACAATAGATACTGGCACTCCATGAAGGCGGATAATCTTACCGATATACAGCCTGGCTAATCTCTCCAAGGAATAGGTGATATCAATCGGTAAGAAGTGGGCGTACTTCGTAAGTCGATCGACGATCACCCAGATAGAATCATGATGTCGCTGGGTGCGCGGTAACCCGACCACGAAATCCATAGTGATGTGCTCTCACTTCCACTCAGGTATCGGAAGAGGCTGCAATGTACCTGCCGGTTTCTGATGTTCTGCCTTAACCTGCTGACACACCAGACACCGAGCCACAAACTCCGCTATGTCCCGCTTCATGCCCGACCACCAATACGTCTGTCGAATAGTACGATACATCTTCGTACTACCGGGATGCATGGCATAAGCGGAACTGTGTGCCTCCTCCAGAATCTGCCGTCGTAAATCATCATCGTGGGGTACGCAGATCCTGTCATTCAGTACCAGCATGCCGTCCTCTCTGAGTCTAAAATCCTGACCCTGACCATTCTGTACCCTCTGAATCACCTGGCTCAACTCAGAATCTATCCTCTGCAACTCTGCCAACCGATCTGCTAGAGTGGGTCGCACAGCAAACTGTGCCAGCAATCCACCCTACGAGTCACACTGTAACTCCGCCCCTAGTACCCTCAAGTCACGCAGCATGGGTAAGTAGGCAGTATGAATATATGCCAACGTGGCGGATGACTTCCTGCTCAGAGCATCTGCCACAACATTTGCCTTCCTTGGGTGGTAGTCAATGATCAAGTCATAATCCTTAATTAACTCCAACCAGCGGCGCTGCCTAAGATTCAACTCTCGCTGCGTCAACAAATATTGTTGGCTCTTATGGTTTGTAAAAATGTGACACTTTTCTCCGTATAGATAGTGTCGCCAAATCTTAAGAGCCAATACAATAGCTGCTAGTTCCAAATCATGAGTCGGGTAATTTAACTCGTGCTTCTTCAACTGACGAGAAGCATAGGCAATTACCCGCCCACTCTGCATCAAAACACAGCCTAGTCCCTACTTGGATGCATCACTGAATACCACGTACTCGGTACCGCTAACTGGGAGTGTGAGTATCGGAGCAGTGGTTAAACGAGTCTTAAGTTCCTGAAAACTTTGCTCACACTCCGGGGTCCACTGAAACTTGACATCCTTACGGGTCAACTTGGTCATCGGCGCTGCTATCCAGGAGAAATTCTGCATAAATCACCGATAGTACCAAGCTAGCCCAAGGAAACTGCGAACCTCCGTGGGACTTTTGGGCTGCTCCCACTTAGTCACTGCCTCAATCTCTGCTGGATCAACTTGAATGCCCTCACTGGTAACAATATGTCCCAGAAATCCCACCTGAGTCAGCTAGAACTCATATTTAGGAAATTTAGCATACAACTGATTGTCTCTTAATACCTGTAAGACAAGTCGGAGATGCCGTGTATGCTCCTCCGGGCTCTTCGAATAGATAAGTATGTCATCTATGAATACTATGACACACTTATCTAAATACTCATGAAAAACCTAGTTCAACAAATCCATAAAAGCGGCGGGAGCATTAGTTAGTCCAAATGACATGACCAAGAACTCATAATGCCCATACCGCGTCCGAAAGGCTGTCTTCGGAACATCCGAATCCCTAATCCTTAGCTGATGATACCCCGATCCGAGATCAATCTTTGAGAAGACCCGAGCACCCTGCAACTGATCAAACAGATCATCAATACGAGGTAGTGGATACTTGTTCTTGATAGTGACTCTGTTCAGCTGTCTATAATCAATACACATCTGTACAGTCCCATCTTTCTTCTTCACGAATAGGACCGGTGCGCCCCAAGGGGAGACACTAGGTCTTATGAACCCCTTGTCCACCAAGTCTTGCAACTGAAGCTTAAGTTCCTTTAGCTCTGCCGGTGCCATGCGATATGGGGGTCTAGAGATAGGCATCGTCCCAGGAGCAAGATCGATGCAAAACTCTAACACCCGATCCGGTGGTAGGCCGGGCAGATCCTGAGGGAACACATATGAAAACTCACGGACCACAAGAATATCCGCCATCCGTTCATTCGACTTACTGCTATCCACAACGTATGCCAGGAAACACTGATATCCTTTCTTCACATATCTCTGCTCCGTGAGAGCAGAAATAATGGCGGTCGGCAGGACCCGACGATCTCCCTCAAATATGAGCTCTGGTGGTCCCGATCCAACAAAATATACTGACTTTGTGAAGCAACTCACTAGAGCTCTATGTGCAGTCAACCAATCCATACCTAGGATCACATCGAAATCTGTCATCTCTAGTGGGATCAGATCCGCTACCAGAGTGACGTCCTGTATCATAATAGGACAAGACAGATATATCTGATCTCGTAGAATCTTTTCGCCCAAAGGAGTGCAGATAATAAGCTCTGTCTTTAATGGGACTAAAGGTATATCTGCTCGTCTAGCATACTCCGAGCTGATAAACGACCGATGTGACCCGGTATCAATGAGGACTCGAGCCCATTCATCAAATAACCGCATATTTCTTATTTCACAATCACACAAGCAAACACATTTTGCAAATTAAAAATAGTTCAACTACGCAAAAGTTTATTCAAGTCCATCGCAACACATGTTTCCACACATCAAGTTCAAATTAGCAAATCCAAAATAAGATACTCAAGGGGCATCAGCAGGAGAGACGTTATCGATAACCACGTCCGGGTTGGCTTGAGCATCGACGCTATCCAGCGCAAAAATACGAGTCTAGGTGCGCTGAGGCGGCCTCTGTGAGTGTTGGCCGGATCTGGTGGCAGGTCCTCGAGCAGATGCTGAAGCAGGTGCAGCCAGTGAGACTAGTGCTGGTGGACGACCACGGTCCGTCGAGGCAGGATGGATGGCTGATTGTTGAGATCCTCCAATCTGAGGCCGTTGTGGGCAGTGGGGCCGGATGTGGCCCTTCTGCCCACACTGATAGCAGGAGACCACTCGGCACAACCCGGTATGGGTCCGGTGGTAGAATCTACAGGGGACACATGTGGGGTACGCTATATCTGAGGTGTCCGATGGGGTGGCGAGGGACGTGCCTGACTCTGCTGTCCCGGCTGCTCAATCCTCTATATAACTCGGCCCCTAGATGGAGCCCCTCCGGCAGCTGAGGCAACTGATGGTGTCATGATAGCCTGTCTGTCCCTCAAGTCACTTCGACCCCTCTGTGATGTCGACCTCTTTCTCTTTCGCCCCTCCCTGTGTGCACGAGTAGTCTGTACCATCCTCTAAGCCAATAGAGCTTTATCCACTACCTACTGGAAAGTCGTGTACTTAAACAGCCCAACCCTGTTCAGAATGTGATCATCCAACCCCTGCATGAACCGCAGACGACGATATCTATCTGAGGGGACCACGTCCGGTACCAGGGAGGCTAACCGGTTGAATTCCGCCACATACTCGGGTACAGATCTGCCCCCCTGCGTGCACTGCCAGAACTCCTGTATCTTCAGGTCATGCTGCAGCTCTGTGTAGTAGTGCTCATGAAACTCATCCTGGAATATCTCCTAGGTCAGCCCAGTGGTGTAACGGGTCTCCAGCTCCTCACGCTAAGTTTCGGCATCCCCGTCCATCAGATAAAGGGCCACTCCCAATCTGTCTCTATCAGATAGCTCCAAGTCCGCAGTGATACAACAGACATTGTTGATCCACGATCGGGTTACCTGGGGATCTGATGATCCCGAAAAGGTGACACAGCCCAGATGCCTAGCATCTCTCACCCAGGTAGCTAATGACCTACTAGTACGGCCACTGAGCGCCGGGGTAGCTATCTCCCCTAACGGGGTCTGATACTCTGCCCGAGTGTAAGTCCTCTATACCCCGACAGGGGGGTAACTGCTGCAGCTGCTCCGATCACTGGAACTGTCTCTACCGTGCCGTCTGCAGGAGTAGGTGCAACTGCTGGGGTAGGAGCCGTCTAGACTACCTGCGGTGCTGGTGGACCCACTGGTGCAACAGGAGGTGGAGGAGATGCCATCGCCTGAGGTACCTCGGGCTCATGCTATGTAGGGGGATTCAGAATGCTGACCATCGCGCTGGCCACCGCTGCTGCTATCATGTTCAGCTGTCCCTGAGCAACAGGTGCCTGCCCTGATGGCACTGTGGACCCAGTCCTCTGTCTCGATGTCCGACGAGAACTCGAGCTCCGTAGTGTCCCTGAAGATGCCTGCTCGGGGACCAACGACAACGGTGCTCCCCGGGGACCCCCGTCCGTACCGACTACTGGCGCCGGTGCAGGTGGCGCTAGCGCGGGTGACTCCCAACGGACAGGATGTAGCATTCGTCTGGTCCGGAGGCTCTACAACCTTCCGGGGCCTCCCCGGTTTCCTCTTTGGCGGTGCGTCAGACATCTGTACGAAACAGAATTTTAATCAGTGCACCTCGTATGAATTTCGATCTCACACTCAATCCCCTTACACGTGGTCTTCCTATGGTTAATCGACCGAACCACTAACGATCCTAATTATATCAGGACTGACTTTCTTAACTCTTACGATCCTGAGTCAGACTCTAAAATGACTTAGGTCATAAAAATGTTTATAACCTAGGCTCTGATACCACTTTAATTGTCATGCCCCGACCCTCCTGTCGGCCACGTGACAACCGCCGTATGAACCCTGAGATCCATACAAGGCATAAAGAGTACAGATCAATCTAAAATCAATAAAACACTAATATAATCCATTTAGTACAGTCCCGATATATTCCTACTACAACTCTAAATGCGAAAACGACAACATCGAAATAAATACGGAAGTATACCTCCGATAGCATAGTCCTCGTCAACAACTACTACTACCGCACGTAAAACCTGCACACACGGAAAAGTGGGGTGCTCAGCCTTGTGGCCTAGTGCGAAATTACGGCTTGAAATCGAATAAAGAATTCAAAGGCTAGGAGGATTAATCTAGGATGCCTTGGGTTTATTGATGCAAAATAACTGTATAAGCAAGTACAACAAGGATAACACTAGATGTCGCCTAAGATGTATTTGGTAACTACATCATCAGTGTAATCGTATGTCATCTATAGTGAAAAGTGACTATAATATCAAGACTCAGGCTGCCGGCCTATACTTAGTGAATGCCCCGGCTAAAGAGCATCACCAAGCCCATAAGTGCCTTTTGTCTCTGTCTCTTCCTATGCCCGCTGCACTGATGTTGGCGGAGAGGACGGGTGACCCTTGATCGCTCTCCTCTGTCTCGCTAGTCGCCTACGATGCCTGCCCTAGCGAAACTGTCGTGCCCTTACATCCTCCCCGAACTCCGTAAGGGCAACGGCGACTCGTGTAGTACTACAACACTGTCCGAAGATAGGGTCATCATCAATAATAATCCATCGACCACGGCTAATCGATATAATACAACCCTAGGATCCGGACTACTAATCCGACCGTCTGCAGAACGTCAAGGATGATAGCCGTGTGGTCTACGGATCCATTGTCTAAGACTATGCGAGGGGAGTCACCGTCCCAGTCCCCAAGCAGTGGTGCCTGCCAGGAGGTGTGCATACTAGCGGCCGCCGGAATGCTACAACCTCAGCAACACGTTTGCTAGGTTCGTATTTTGGTTCGTCCCAGCTAGTCATTTCCGGACTATCACGGTGTCGCCTAGACGGCACACGTGCGGGTATAAGTTTCCTAGGTAGGGACTTGCTCCGTATTTCCGGTCTAATATGACTTCGGAGGTTGTACAGTCCCTTTCCCGACCAGTCTCCCAGTAACTAAGCTAAGTATAGCCTAGGGAGTGGTATGTGGCGGAGCATCACCATTCTGACCATCGGCGGTACGCGATGGTCAAACGGAGTATATAACGAATACCCCTTTTTATCTGGTTTCTAGTGATGTCTCCTAAGGATGGTCGCGCTATCATAGCATAAATAAATAACACAGCATGCAGAACAAGATTCATGGACATGTTAAATATATATCATGGTAAACATGGCGTATCATGCATGTAGATCAAGTAAATCACACTATCATACATTTACTTATAAACATAGCATGCATTTTATTTTTATCATATTTTTGGCATCCAAAAATTTTCCTAAGAATACCTCGGCAATAATTCCCTAGCTTGAATAAATCCTGCATTCGATAAACCAACGCACCTGAATCGCGATCGGAGCTTCAGAACCAATCCACTCGAAACTCGAAACTCGCGATCAATCGTAATGTAACTCGCGATCCAAAATAATATTCCTAAATAGTAAAGTTTATTTAGAACAAATCTAACCATTCCTAAGAATTATCCGGATAGAAATCTAATTAATTAAAATTTTAAATTACCTAATTAATTTAATTTAATCTCCTCTAAGTTATTTATCTAATCCAATTAATGCACTAATACTAGCCCAATCCAATTAATCAAATTTAGCTAAGGTCCAATCCACAATTCCTAGAGCCTAAGTAGAAAGCCCATAACAAGTTTTAATAAAATAGCTCAACACTAGTAAGAAATAAATTTTCTCCCCTATATCATCATCAATTCATTATCTTAATCCGAATAATCAAATACCAACTAATCCACTCATAAGTAATAAAATAATATTATTTAATTAACCTCCTTCCGTTAATTAGGCTTAGATGGATTTATTAAATCCATTCTCTCTATCAAAGCCTATTTTCCTCTTTAGACCCAATTTATCCAAAGCCCATCTGATGAAGGCCCAATTTCACCTTAATAGGTCCAGGTCAACCTTGACCTAGTCAACTGAATTTGGCTATGTGGACCAATTGGATCATTTAGATTTATCAAGCTTCAACCCAAATTGTCCCCTAGCCCAATTTGATCGGCCCTATTTGGGCTCATGAAGGCCAAATAAATTTCTGGGTTAACATTTGACCTGGTCAACGCTGACCGGTCAACATTGACCCGGGTTGACCATAATTTAAGTTGCACATTAATTAGGACCCAAATTATTTAGCCCATATGATTCGGCCCAAATTGCACCCATGGGTCCAAATTGATCAACATTAACCATGGACCACTTATGTTGACCAGTTTGACCATGTTGACTCCTTATTTGGTTAAATGGGTCCAATCCTAATCCAATCTAAATCAATTCATCTTGGGTCCAACCCGTCACTAACTAACATGCATCTTAATTAATAATTAAATATCCACTAAACTTAGTTTAATCAACACTAATCAGGTTTTAATTAAACTAAGCATGCAATAAAATAAACCTACACTAATCATTCTTAACTACATCTAAGAATGCTTATTTTATCTACTAATCGCGATTAAGGAGAAAGGGCAAATCCCTTACCTCTCCTTCGGCCGAAGCCTTCACCGATCCCTTCGCCGTCTCCTCGCCGCAGCTTCCCTCGTCTATGCCTGACCGAACCTGATGGCCGGAGAGGATCCCGGTGCTTTAGCTGGCGAGACCACCCGCTCCTTGCTCGAAGGAGGGAAAATAGGGGATCCTACACCCACAAGCGTGAGTAAAGAGGAGAACGAAAGGATGATCGCCGAACACCCCCAATACGCATCACCAGCAATGGGGGTGGGAAAACGAACGACGAGAAGCAACGGCATCGTAAACTCACCTATCGAACTTGCGAACAGGTAGAGAAATCGAATCGTGCAGCAATGAGGGCGGACTGAAAGGTTCGCTCGCCCCCCAAGCGTTTTGCCAGGCGCCGGCTTCGCAGCTGTTCCGGAGTGGAATACCGACTGCCACGCCCTCGTGGAGATGGAGCGAGGCGGCGTGGATGAGCTGCAGCAGTGGATCGGGACCGAGAAGGGGGGTGGCGACTCCACTGTTCGTCGCGATGGAGGAGTTGCAGGTGGGAGTCCCTCCGATTGAAGCTGCCGCCAAGTCTCCCCCCCCCCCCCCCCCCCCCCCCCCCCCCCCCCGAATCGATGAATGGAGGTGACGATGAGGATGAAGCCGACGGAGGGCGCGCCGGCGAGCTCGTCGTCGTCGCTCGTACGCTCGGCGTGCAGAGGAGCAGGAGCAGGGGAAAAGGGCGAAGAAAGGAGGCGCTCGAAGAAGGACAGAGCACTCGAGGGAGATAGGGCTCCGCTCTTCTCGCTCGCGGCCGAGTCCCAATTTAGTGTCGGCTGGTTCACCCGAACCGGTTGACCAGTCGGTTCGGTTGGACCGGTCCGGGAAATATTTTTTTTTTATATAATTTTTTTTTTAAAGGTGGGGGTTTACATCATCATCACAAGAGCACTAGAGCATTGCCTTACTACCCTCCACGACTTAGTATTCTCTCTAGTGAATCCAGGCTTCAGCTTGCAAGCCGTCGGCCACCTGTCGGCCACGTGGCAACCGTCGTATGAGCCCAACGGACCCATACAAGGCATCAAGTGATACTTACCATCCATATACATCATTTATGCAGCGGAATTTACAATTTAATTATTTAACTCAACATTTCCTAACACAGTCCCGATAAACCTACTACAATTCTATAATAAAAAATATCGAGAAATAAAAATAGTACCGTCGACGGACTTATCTTCATCAAATCTCTCGGGCAGTCATCTAACACACCTGCACACACGGGGAAAAGTGGTGTGCTCAGCCTTGCGGCCTAGTGCGAAATTACGGCTCTACCGAATAAAGAAATCAAAGGCTAGGAGGAGTATTCTAGGATGTCTTTGGTGGTTAATCGTCATTTTCCATTCGATTTGTGTACATCAATTTATCGAAAGCAGTAAAACAACATAAATAAAATACTGATATATAACTCACTAAATGTCACCTAGTGTTAATGTCAACCGTATGTCACCTACATCATAATCATACTTTGAAGCTATAAAACTCGGGCTGCCAGCCTATGCTTAGTGAATACCCTAGCTAAGAGTATCAGTAAGCCCATAAGTGCCTTTCTGTCTCTGTCTCTACCTATGCCCGCCGCACTGATGTTGGCGGAGAGGACGGGTGACCCAGTATCTCTCTCCATTGTTTCGCTAGTCGCCGACCATGCCTCCCCTAACGAAACCGTCGTGCCCTTACATCCTCCCCGGATTCCGTAGGGGCCACGACACCCATGTAGTACTACACGCTGTCCGTAGACAAGGTCGCCATATAACAATGTCATCGGCCACGGCTAGCCGGAATAACCACCCTAGGATCCGGATTACTCATCCGATCGTCTGCAAACATCAAGGGTGATAGCCGTGCGGTCTACGGATCCACTGTCCAAGGCGTCGCATGTGGAATCACCTTCCCAGTCCAGTAGCAGTCGACGTCTATCGAGATTGGCGCACATCCGCACAAAAGGGATGTGGCAACCTCGACTCCATCGGTGCCACGTCCATGGTAGGGCTCATCCTTGCTAACCATCTCAGGACTATCACAAGCTCGCCTAAACGACACTCGTGTGGGTGAAGATTTCGAGTAAGGACTTGCTCCATATTTCCAGTCTAACATGACCATGGAGTTTGTACCGTCTCCTACCCTACCAACTCCCAGTATATAAGCTATGCATAACCTCGGGAGTGGCGCTCCCAGTATCTAAGCTATGCATCAACCTCGGGAGTGGCGCCTAACGGGACGTCACCGTTTTGACCTACGTCGGGTCGCGGCGGTCAACCGGGGCATATGGGAAAGACCCCTTTTTTTGTCTAAGTGGCGGTGACGTCGCCAAATGTTCTAACATGTCGCATGTACTATCTATGTCCGCATGATAGTTATTTAACACAAGCAAGGAAATCAATACAGCATGCAGGACACGGATTTAGAACATGTTAGATAAAATAAACTACACTAACATGCATACAAGTCAAATCTTATCAAGCATTATGTTTTATCATATTTAAGACATCCAAGAATTGTTTCTAAGAAAACCCCAACGGGAATTCCCTAACTTGAATAAATCCTACCATCGGAGAACCAACGCACCTGACTTGGCAGTTTACTCCTCGGAACCAACTTAAGGTCTGCCTCGATCCACGTGCCGTCATTTACGCATTTTTATATTTTTCTGTCAATTATTCAACGAATTTTAAATTCTCAATCTAGAAATAATTTCTCAAATCTCTCTTCACCATTACTCTTAGAATGATCTCTAGAATCACCCCAATTTTTTTTCCAAGTTCGCCGGAAAATTTCTCCGACGGTCACCGGAAAGTTCACAGGAAAGTTCGCCGGAACCCTCGCCGGCGAAGTTCTTCGATCAGCACCAATATTGGTACCAATCGAAAGCTCTCTTCATGAGGATTCCAAAAATCATATTTGCCCCAATTTTTATAGCTCATATGCGATCAATTTCACCGATTAAAATTTTGGGCGAAATCCTAAATTTAGGGTTTTTAGCTCACCGGCGGTCAACCGGCGGCCAATAGCCCTCAACTCCGGTACTAATGGATAGCTCTCGTCAAGGAGAATCCATAGGTACCAAGTTTGCAAGGTTTCACGGCCGGAATGGCCGGTAATCGCCGGAGCAAGCTCCGGCGATGAAACCCTCGCCGCCGACGCCTCTCACGCGATTTCTCCCTCATCTCTACACCAAATTTAGGCATCTTGGTATCAAAATGAAGAGGAGGTCGAGATCTACCTGTGGCTAAAATTTGGGAGCCTAATTCGATGTGGTTTCGCCGAAGCATCGACGGGAAAAATGGTCGCCTTCACCGTCGCCGCTGCGGAGGAGGAGAGAGAAGAGAGAGAGGAAGAGGAGCACGCGCGAGGGCGCGCTCGGTGTGAAAAAGAAAAAAAAATTTATTTTTTTTATTTTTATTTGTTAATTAAAATCTTAAATCTTAATTGTTTAATTGACCGATCAAACGACGTCCAAATCACGATCCGTCTGCCCCGTTGGATTCCTTATCAAAAATACTATCTGATGGTATAATTTTTACATCAAAATATCATACTTCAAAAATTCATATGATTTTACAAATAAGTCCTTTAAAGAATTTCTTTTACGATTAAACCCTCCGAATACTAAAATTACTCTATTGCTCTTATTCAAAAATCACGGGTCTCACACTAAATGTCCATATCCTTCATTTATTTTTATTTTTTAAAATCTTCTACCCTAAAAAAGGAACCTTGCTCAAATAAGGGTGTTCAGTTCCTAGTGTTACTTGATCTTCAGTAACTACTCTATTAATTAGCCACTTTCTAATAATTTACTCTTACTATTTAATCCTCTAGCTCGAATACTAATGCATTGTCGTCGATTACTCACATAGTCTTGGATACTATTGCCTGCAACAACGCTAAGTGAGATGAGCAATAACGAAAATGAGATCACCCTTTCGTCGTCAGCTCTTCGTCGTTTCACCGAGAACGACACGCTGACGGAGATTTTAGGATCGGAGAATGGGGTCTTCAATAGCACCACGGACGACGACCCTCAGTCCGAGGAGGCTGGAGAAGCGCAAAATTATCGGGAGACGAATACAACGGTGGAGCAGAACAGGGACAATAGGACACAAAAAAATAAGGATCGTCGTCATCACAAGAGCACTGGAGCATTGCCTCACTACCCTCCACGGCTTAGTATTCTCTCTGGTGAATCCAGGCTTCAGCTTGCAAGCCATAGGGAGGACGGGCGGCTTCTGGCATATCCTGTTAAGGCACCGGTAACTGTTGAGGCCCATAAGCAAAGAAAAGATGGCACACTCAAACTTCGTCTCGTCAACGGCGAGTGCTCGTCACGCAATCCCGACTGCATGAAAAAATAATATTAATAAGTAGAAGCAGCTTCTTCTCTGTGAAACTAAATTAACTCATAGCTATTAATTCATTAAGTTTCAATATTTCGATAACCATTCCATGGTGACAAATGTAACCAGTATTAGACAACGAAATATGTGGTCTTTAGTATGTAAAAATTGAAGATAAACACTACTTTCAACTTATTCGGAAAAGAATTAAGTGCTTGTAAGCATATATTTAATATTTTTAACATAATTAAAATATTTTGCTTAATTAGCTATAATTATTAGATTTTCTAATAAATCATGTGAGTCAAAGATTCGAATAATGTTAAGAAAATATTTGAAAAGTTAAAAAAGTTCTGATTTTCTATCTAAAAACACTTACCGTTGTGTGTTCCATCCCAATAAATCGTTTAATTCTACATCTTTTTCTTACCGAATTGAGTTTATATTGATATTTCTCACTTTGCTAGGTGGACAGTTGTCGTGGCTATAGTATTTGATGGTTAAGTGAAGTCATTAAGTGTTCGACACATATTAACATTGGATACTGATTTTTGAGTATCTCATTGTTATAGATTTGTCAAGACATACACGTATCCATATCTTTTTACCACGATGCACATATCGAGTTATTGCTCTTCACCAGTTTCTATTTGTCTTGTTAATATTGGAGTACGTTAGGGAGATTGACAAGAATATATATCAAAATAAATAGGATGACGTTAGACATCTAATGTTATATTAACATACAATTTTTAGAATTATTTATGAATTTATGTTTTTTAGATATTTATTATTGTTGATTAAGTAAAGTGTTTTTTGTATAAATAATTAGAATTATTTATTGAATATTAAGATATTCTAAAATCTTTTACTTCCAATATGAATGAAGTTCATTGTATTTTCTATATATTATTTTTGAATATTTTACACCTCATTATCAATTGCCTTTAGTAGAAATTATTTTTTTAATATTAAATATATTTTAAAAATACTATAAAATGATTAATAATTCACATAAAAACTTATACTAAAAGCTCATGAGTATACTAAAAGTGGAATATATATTCTAAAACCATCCACGATGTTAGATTTCTATATAAAGGTATGGATGACATTTTTTTTTTTCTCACTCTCTCCTGTTTCTAAAAATAAATAAATAAAATCAAAAGCCACTAATGGAATTTAAAATCTAACAACAAACCCAACTTATTGCTCTAGAAAGTACTCAAGCCTAAATGTCCATATCCTTCATTTATTTTATTTTTTTAAAATCTTCTACCCTAAAAGAGTAACCTTGCTCAAATAAGGATGTTCAGTTCCTAGTGTTACTTGATCTTCAGTAACTACTCTGTTAATTAGCCACTTTCTAATAATTTACTCTTATTATTTAATCCTCTAGCTCGAACGCTAATGCATTGTCGTCGATTACTCACATAGTCTTGGATACTATTGCCTGCAACAACGCTAAGTGAGATGAGCAATAACGAAAATGAGATCACCCTTTCGTCGTCAGCTCTTCGTCGTTTCACCGAGAACGACACGCTGACGGAGATTTTAGGATCGGAGAATGGGGTCTTGAATAGCACCATAGACGACGACCCTCAGTCCGAGGAGGCTGGAGAAGCGCAAAATTATCGGGAGACGAATACAACGGTGGAGCAGAACAGGGACAATAGGACACAAAAAAGTAAGGATCGTCGTCATCACAAGAGCACTGGAGCATTGCCTCACTACCCTCCACGGCTTAGTATTCTCTCTGGTGAATCCAAGCTTCAGCTTGCAAGCCATAGGGAGGACGGGTGGCTTCTGGCATATCCTGTTAAAGCACCGGTAACCGTTGAGGCCCATAAGCAAAGAAAAGATGGCAAACTCAAACTTCGTCTCGTCAACGGCGAGTGCTCGTCACGCAATCCCGACTACATGAAAAAATAATATTAATAAGTAGAAGCAGCTTCTTCTCTGTGAAACTTAATTAACTCATAGCTATTAATTCATTAAGTTTCAATATTTCGATAACCATTCCAAGGTGACAAATGTAACCAGTATCAGACAACGCAATATGTGGTCTTTAGTATGTAAAAATTGAAGAAAAATACTACTTTCAACTTATTCGGAAAAGAATTATGTGCTTGTAAGCATATATTTAATATTTTTAACATAATTAATATACTTTGCTTAATTAGCTATAATTATTAGATTTTCTAATAAATCATGTGAGTCAAAGATTCGAATAATGTTAAGAAAATATTTGAAAAGTTAAAAAAGTTCTGATTTTCTATCTAAAAACACTTACCGTTGTGTCTTTCATCCCAATAAATCGTTTAATTCTATATCTCTATCTTACCGAATTGAGTTTATATTGATATTTCTCACTTTGCTAGGTGGACAGTTGTCGTGGCTATAGTATTTGATGCTCAAGTGAAGTTATTAAGTGTTCGACACATTTTAACATTGGATAGTGATTTTTGAGTGTCTCATTGTTATAGATTTGTGAAGACATACACGTATCCATATATTTTTACCACGATGCACATATCGAGTTATTGCTCTTCACAAGTTTCTATTTGTCTTGTTAATATTGGAGTATGTTAGCGATATAGACAAGAATATATATCAAAATAAATAGGATGACGTTAGACATCTAATGTTATATTAACATACAATTTTTAGAATTATTTATTAACTTATGTTTTTTAGATATTTATTATTGTTGATTAAGTAATGTGTTTTTTGTACAAATAATTAGAATTATTAATTGAATATTAAGATATTATAAAATATTTTACTTCCAACATGAATGAAGTTCATTGTATTTTCTATATATTATTTTTGAATATTTTACACGTCATTATCATTTGCCTTTAGTAGAAATTATTTTTTTAATATTAAATAAATTTTAAAAATACTATAATATGATTAATAATTCACACAAAAACTTATCGTACTAGTTTTTCGAAGCTCATGAGTATATTAAAAGTGGAATATATAATCTATAACCATCGACGACGTTAGATTTCTACATAAAGGTATGGATGACTTCTTTTTTTTTTTCTCACTCTCTCCTCTTTCTAAAAATAAATAAATAAAATCAAAAACCACTAATGGAATTTAAAATCTAACAACAAACCTAACTTATTGTTGTAGAAAGTACTCAAGTCTAAATATCCATATCCTTCATTTATTTTATTTTTTTAAAATCTTCTACCCTAAAAGAGTAACCTTGCTCAAATAAGGATGTTCAGTTCCTAGTGTTACTTGATCTTCAGTAAATACTCTGTTAATTAGCCACTTTCTAATAATTTACTCTTACTATTTAATCCTCTAGCTCGAACGCTAATGCATTGTCGTCGATTACTCACATAGTCTTGGATACTATTGCCTGCAACAACGCTAATTGAGATGAGCAAGATCGAAAATGAGATCACCCTTTCGTCGTCAGCTCTTCGTCGTTTCACCGAGAACGACACGCTGACGGAGATTTTAGGATAGGAGAATGGGGTCTTCAATAGCACCACGGACGACGACCCTCAGTCCGAGGAGGCTGGAGAAGCGCAAAATTATCGGGAGACGAATACAACGGTGGAGCAGAACAGGGACAATAGGACACAAAAAAATAAGGATCATCATCACCACAAGAGCACTGGAGCATTGCCTCACTACCCTCCACGGCTTAGTATTCTCTTTGGTGAATCCAGGCTTCAGCTTGCAAGCCATAGGGAGGACGGGCGGCTTCTGGCATATCCTGTTAAGGCACCGGTAACCGTTGAGGCCCATAAGCAAAGAAAAGATGGCACACTCAAACTTCGTCTCGTCAACGGCGAGTGCTCGTCACGCAATCCCGACTGCATGAAAAAATAATATTAATAAGTAGAAGCAGCTTCTTCTCTGTGAAATTTAATTAACTCATAGCTATTAATTCATTAAGTTTCAATATTTCAATAACCATTCCCTGGTGACAAATGTAACCAGTATCAGACAACGCAATATGTGGTCTTTAGTATGTAAAAATTGAAGAAAAACACTACTTTCAACTTATTCGGAAAAGAATTATGTGCTTGTAAGCATATATTTAATATTTTTAACATAATTAATATACTTTGCTTAATTAACTATAATTATTAGATTTTCTAATAAATCATGTGAGTCAAAGATTCGAATAATGTTAAGAAAATATTTAAAAGTTAAAAAAGTTCTGATTTTCTATCTAAAAACACTTACTGTTGTGTGTTTCATCCCAATAAATCATTTAATTCTACATCTCTATCTTACCGAATTGAGTTTATATTGATATTTCTCACTTTGTTAGGGGGACAGTTGTCGTGGCTATAGTATTTGATGCTCAAGTGAAGTTATTAAGTGTTCGACACATATTAACATTGGATACTGATTTTTGAGTGTCTCATTATTATAGATTTGTCAAGACATACACGTATCCATATCTTTTTACCACGATGCACATATCGAGTTATTGCTCTTCACAAGTTTCTATTTGTCTTGTTAATATTGGAGTACGTTATGGATATTGACAAGAATATATATCAAAATAAATAGGATGACGTTAGACATCTAATGTTATATTAACATACAATTATTAGAATTATTTATTAACTTATTTTTTTAGATATTTATTATTGTTGATTAAGTAAAGAGTCTTTTGTATAAATAATTATAATTTTTAATTGAATATTAAGATATTCTAAAATATTTTACTTCCAACATGAATGAAGTTCATTGTATTTTCTATATATTAATTTTGAATATTTTACACCTCATTATCAATTGCCTTTAGTAGAAATTATATTTTTAATATTAAATAAATTTTAAAAATACTATAATATAATTAATAATTCACACAAAAACTTATCGTACTAGTTTTTAGAAGCTCATGAGTATACTAAAAGTGGAATATATAATCTATAACCATCCACGACGTTAGATTTCTACATAAAGGTATGGATGACTCTTTTTTTTGTTCTCACTCTCTCCTCTTTCTAAAAATAAATAAATAAAATCAAAAGCCACTAATAGAATTTAAAATCTAACAACAAACCTAACTTATTGCTGTAGAAAGTACTCAAGCCTAAATGTCCATATCCTTTATTTATTTTTATTTTTGAAAATCTTCTACCCTAAAAAATGAACCTTGCTAAAATAAGGGTGTTCAGTTCCTAGTGTTACTTGATCTTCAGTAACTACTCTGTTAATTAGCCACTTTCTAATAATTTACTCTTACTATTTAATCCTCTAACTCGAACGCTATTGCATTGTCGTCGACTACTCACATAGTCTTGGATACTATTGCCTGCAACTACACTAAGTGAGATGAGCAATATCGAAAATGAGATCACCCTTTCGTCGTCAGCTCTTCGTCGTTTCACCGAGAACGACACGCTGACGGAGATTTTAGGATCGGAGAATGGAGTCTTCAATATCACCACGGACGACGACCCTCAGTCCGAGGAGGCTGGAGAAGCGCAAAATTATCGGGAGACAAATACAACGGTGGAGCAGAACAGGAATAATAGGACACAAAAAAATAAGGATCGTCATCATCACAAGAGCACTAGAGCATTGCCTCACTACCCTCCACGGCTTAGTATTCTCTCTGGTGAATCCAGGCTTCAGCTTGCAAGCCATAGGGAGGACAGGCGGCTTCTGGCATATCCTGTTAAGGCACCGGTAACCATTGAGGCTCATAAGCAAAGAAAAGATGGCACACTCAAACTTCGTCTCGTCAACGGCGAGTGCTCGTCACGCAATCCCGACTGCATGAAAAAATAATATTAATAAGTAGAAGCAGCTTCTTCTCTGTGAAACTTAATTAACTCATAGCTATTAATTCATTAAGTTTCAATATTTCGATAACCATTCAATGGTGACAAATGTAACCAGTATTAGACAACCCAGTATGTGGTCTTTAGTATGTAAAAATTGAAGAAAAACACTACTTTCAACTTATTCAGAAAGAATTAAATGCTTGTAAGCATATATTTAATATTTTTAACATAATTAATATACTTTGCTTAATTAGCTATAATAATTAGATTTTCTAATAAATCATGTGAGTCGAAGATTCGAATAATGTTAAGAAAATATTTGAAAAGTTAAAAAAGTTCTGATTTTCTATCTAAAAACACTTACCGTTGTGTGTTCCATCCTAATAAATCTTTTAATTCTACATCTCTATCTTACCGAATTGAGTTTATATTGGTATTTCTCACGTTGCTAGGTGGACTGTCGTCGTGGCTATAGTATTTGATGCTCAAGTGAAGTCATTAAGTGTTCGACATATATTAACATTGGATACCGATTTTTGAGTGTCTCATTGTTATAGATTTGTCAAGATATAAACGTATCCATATCTTTTTACCCCGATGCACATATCGGATTATTGTACTTCACTGGTTTCTATTTGTCTTGTTAATATTGGAGTACGTTAGGGAGATTGACAAGAATATATATCAAAATAAATAGGATGACGAAAGATATTTATTTTATATTCACGTATAAATTATTAGAATTATTTATTAACTTATGTTTTTTAGATCTTTATTATTGTTGATTAAGTAAAGTATTTTTTTATAAATAAGTAGAATTATTTATTGAATATTAAGTTATTCTAAAATCTTTTATTTCCAATATGAATGAAGTTCATTGTATTTTCTATATATTATTTTTGAATATTTTACACCTCATTATCAATTGCCTTTAGTAAAAATTATTTTTTTAATATTAAATATATTTTAAAAATACTATAATATGATTAATAATTCACACAAAAACTTATCGTACTAGTTTTTTGAAGCTCATGAGTATACTAAAAGTGGAATATATAATCTATAACCATCCACGACGTTAGATTTCTACGTAAAGGCATGGATGACATTTCTTTTTTTATCTCACTCTCTCCTCTTTTTAAAATAATTAAATAAAATCAAAAGCCACTAATAGAATTTAAAATCTAACAACAAACCTAACTTATTGCTGTAGAAAGTACTCAAGCCTAAATGTCCATATCCTTTATTTATTTTTATTTTTGAAAATCTTCTATCCTAAAAAATGAACCTTGCTCAAATAAGGGTGTTCAGTTCCTAGTGTTACTTGATCTTCAGTAACTACTCTGTTAATTAGCCACTTTCTAATAATTTACTCTTACTATTTAATCCTCTAACTCGAACGCTATTGCATTGTCGTCGATTACTCACATAGTCTTGGATACTATTGCCTGCAACTACACTAAGTGAGATGAGCAATATCGAAAATGAGATCACCCTTTCGTCGTCAGCTCTTCGTCGTTTCACCGAGAACGACACGCTGACGGAGATTTTAGGATCGGAGAATGGGGTCTTCAATAGCACCACGGACGACGACCCTCAGTCCGAGGAGGCTGGAGAAGCACAAAATTATAGGGAGACAAATACAACGGTTGAGCAGAACAGGGACAATAGGACACAAAAAAATAAGGATCGTCATCATCGCAAGAGCACTGGAGCATTGCCTCACTACCCTCCACGGCTTAGTATTCTCTCTGGTGAATCCAGGCTTCAGCTTGCAAGCCATAGGGAGGACGGGCGGCTTCTGGCATATCCTGTTAAGGCACCGGTAACCGTTGAGGCCCATAAGCTAAGAAAAGATGGCACACTCAAACTTCGTCTCGTCAACGGCGAGTGCTCGTCATGCAATCCCGACAACATGAAAAAATAATATTAATAAGTAAAAGCAGCTTCTTCTCTGTGAAACTTAATTAACTCATAGCAATTAATTCATTAAGTTTCAATATTTCGATAACCATTCCATGGTGACAAATGTAACCAGTATCAGACAATGCAATATGTGGTGACACGCCCCGACCCGCAGGTCGGGCACGTGACAACCGCCGTATGGATCCGAAAACCCATACAAGACATATGATATACATCAGAAGTCACTAAATATATATAAACAAATAAATAAATAAATTTCATCACAGTTTGTATTTATAGTCCCTTTTGTACAGTCCCTTTTTACACAGTCCCGATATAGATCTAATACATTACTACGTTTTATAATAAACGAATCTCCATACGAATGAAGGAAACTTTCGACGTCTAACTCGTCGTCAACCATCTCGACTCTTATCCCAAGACCTGCACACACGGGGAAAAATGGTGTGCTCAGCCTTGCAGCCTAGTGCGAAATTACGATTTGAAACCGTAGAAAGGAAATCAAAACTACGGGGAAAATTCTAGGATGCCTTTTTGGTTTTATTAATTACCACTTTATTAGGGTGACAAAGTAAATGATGTCGTCAACAATAAATAAAAGTCATATACGATAGTGTACCTCTATGCATATCTCTAAATGTCATCTGTACTACAATTTATGTTTGTCTCGCTAATAAATGTCATCTAAGTTCTTTCTATCCTTGCATCACATATCTCGGGCCGCCAGCCTATGCTTAATGGAATTCCCCCATAGAGGAGTTTCCCCTAAGCCCATCAGTGCCGTGTCCTTCTATGTCTCTACCTAGGCCCGCTGCACTGATGTTGGCGGAGAGGACGGGTGACCGTATATCTCTCTCCACTGTTTCGCCAGTCGTACCCTACGCCCCGTCCCAGCGAAACATCGCGCCCCTACTTCCTCCTCGGTCTCCGTAAGGGCAACGACATTCTGTGTAGTACTACACACTGCCCGCAGGCAGGGTCACCTCACTCATAATATATCTTCAGTCACGGCTAACCGAATTCATAATAACCCTAGGATCTGGACTACTCATCCGACCGTCTGTAGAACGTCTAGGATGATAGCTGTGTGGTCTACGGATCCACTGTCCAAGGCTTGAGAGAATCCTCGTTCCAACTCAAAAGCGATCAACGTGAGCCGAGTTGACCGTCAATCCGCACAATGGGCTTGAGGTACCTTAACCACATTTTTGCTAAGTTATTGGAAGGTTCATCCCCGCCAGCCATATCAGGACTATCACGATGACACCCAACCGTCACTCGTGCGGGTAATAGTATCCGGGTATGGACCACTCTGCTAACTGGTCTATCTGACCTTGAAGTTTATCTGGCCCATTTCCCAGTATCTAAGCTACGTGTAGCCTCGGGAGTGGTGTGTGTGAGTGAATATCACTATTCGAACATAATAGTTCGTAATGTTATCTAGGGTGTGTTACCGACACCCTCAAATCCTAATTCGGTGATGTCCTAAGGAGATTCTAGTATCATGTGTCCCAATGTCTCTATACTAGAGTGTCAGGAATAGTTCTTGATACTATCTCCTATGTTATAAATTTAAGTCCGAAATTCTTAACTTCATAATTCTTCGTATGGCAATAGCATAATATCCAAAATGTAGGAGAAATAATAACATGTAAAAGAACTAATAACACATGCCACGTAAAACTAGGTAGTATAACATATAACACGTCAATCAAGGGTAATAGGTAATCTAGCATGTAAATTGCATGGTATTTAGCAAGCATGTATTTTAATTAGTTTGAAGGTATCAAAGACTTTCCTAAGAAATTCCTCGGCAGGAATTTCCCTAGTATGAATAAATCCTAATTACGATGAACCAACGCACCTGATTCGATAATTTAGTCTCCGGAATCAATCCAAATAGAAGTAACAACTCCAAACAATTATTCGTTCCATGTTTCAAAATGATTTCCTACATCAACAAGATTTATTTTTAAATTAATCGTATTCGTAAATTTTAAATCAGAACCCTCTCACTAAACTTGACTAACTGCAACTAGTGAAAGGAACACACTCCTATTTCATTTTCAAACTCTTTAATCAACTTTGACAATAACCATAAAGTAAATCTAATAAAAATTTCTAAGTTCATGCAGCCTTAACCAATAAGGAAAACCCAATAACTTCATGAATTTACATTCGGCAGCAAGAAAGAGATAAAGGCATGAAGGGAAAGAGAAGATATAGGAGAGAGAAAGAAGTGAAGAGAAAGATGGAAGGGAAAAACCACATCCTCTCGACAGTAGAGGAGAGGAAAAGAAAAAGAAATAAAAGAAGAAAACAAGAAGAGGAAGCTTCGGCAACCTTTCTTCTTCCTATTTTTCAGATTCATAAAACAATCCAAACCAAGCAAACTCCTTTCCATCATTTGGCAGCAATATGCAAGGAAAGGAGAAAATAAATAAATAAATCTCTTAAGAAAGGAGAAAATAAATAAATAAATCTCTTAAGACATTCCATTCCTTTTTCAGCAGGAGGAAGATTTTCAAAAAGGAAGAAAAAACCCTTTAGCTAAGAAAACAATTCATTCAAATAAAAAGGAGAAATTGATGATGCTGTGCTTTGGGCAGTATCAACACTTATTCACTGATATCTCCCATCTCAATTAATTCTAATAAATCATGATAAGCACAAACGGATCCCTCTCAAAATTACACTAACTCCATAAGCAACAACAAAATAAAACCAATTTAAAAACACTTCTCGACAGTAGCAGGCAAAAGAAAGAAACTATATCCATTTAATCCACAATACCCCTTTTCAGTTGCAGCACACAATAAGAAAGTAGAAATAAATTAAAACCACAAATCCTCTCCAAATTTTGATCAACCCTTTTCTCAATCAATTGGGACCTTAACCCCATTTAAATCCTGCTATTCATGATGTCCATCAAATAAGACCATTTTAACTCTACTTCGCAGCAGGGGAAACCAACTTAAGAAGAGAAAATGCAGTTAAAATGGGGAGATTAATTCCTGATCCTATTTATGTTGTCGAGGACAATCTAACTCCTTTCTCAAGTAAGCCCATCATCAACTCCTCTTTCAATTCAGCTTGACCACTCCACTTGTTATATTGGGAGCCTAGAAATTAAATGTTAAGTCCATGGAAGCAACTGAGGAATCACAGAAATCCTTTGATAAAAATCTAATTTGGCTCTCGTATCTGACTCCCTTCAATTTCTTCTAATTCTGCATTATATCTCAATCTCACACCCTTCCTCATCCAACACTATGCAGCATCAACACCAACTAAATCCAAGGAAAAAGATTTGCATGCATCATCACCTCCAACATTAACAACATCAACATTAACAGCAGCAACAAATCCATATTGAGGTGTAGAAATCACCTCAATAGCTCGATCGAAATAATTATCGATGCAGAAATCCTTTCCTCGTTGATGGAGAGGAAATTTGTGGGTCGGCAGCAAGTCAAGGGGCACCGGTGGAACTCGGAGGAGGTCGACAGCAAGCGCGCAAGGACCTAGAATCGCAACGTGAACATCGTAGCTGCAGAGATGCGACGGCGATCGGTTCAGTTGGGTTTGTCGACGAGCTCCGCTACCGATGGCAATCGACGAGGAGAAATTAGACCAGCGACTGCAAACCTCTCCCTTGATGGGTGAAGAATTCCACGCTGTAGCCTTGACGGGATGATGGTGGAGCTGACAGCAAAGAGGATTGGGGTGCGCAGGAGAGGACACCTCGCGTCGACGGATTGAGAGCTCTCGAGCGAGATCTGCCGGTGGGGTTTGGTGCACGCTTGAGCGCGCAGGGACCCGAAATCGTAGAGAGCCACTGCAGTATTTAGGCGATCGGCAGAGCATCCTCTGGCGTCACTCGAAGGATGGAAGTGGAGAAGGCTCGACGGGAGGCGGCGTCGGGCAAGATTCGGCTGCTGCAATGGTCAGCAGAATCATCCCTCCGCTGCTGCTGCTTCGCCGTCGAGCATGGAAACAAAGAACGGAGGTGCGGCAAGCTCGAAATCATCGCTCCGATCACCACAGAGATGGACGAAGCAGTGGCCTGTGATGCGAGAGAGACACAGCAAGCGCAATGTGATGAGGAGCGAAGATGGTGGGCGAGGTCAATCACGGCACTACTGGGCTCTAGCGGCTTGTCCCTTCGCCACTTCGCCGTGCGAACGAGTGAAGAGAGCTGCAGCCGCCGGTGGACCGAAGGAGGAACCGACAGCTCTTGAATCACCGAGGAACCGACCGAAGGAGGACCGAAGAGAGTCTGCGAGCTGCGGCGGAGCTCCAATCAATCGTCGAAGGGAAAGAAGGAGGTCGACGGTGGACTGCATGTTGAGAAAAATTACGCACAATTTTTCTACAAGTCAGAACGAGAAGGAAATTAAATGGAAAAAAGGAACATAAGAGAATTTGATTACGGAGTTCAGCAAATTGCCTACGTCTCCGGATCTGCTGCACAGATCGTTTTACTAGATGGAAGAAGGATTACAATTGTCAGACTCTCTTTTTTCTTCACACATACAAAAGAGAACAAAAGAAACTTATATAGGTTTCACGATAGCCTAAATTAGGCTTCTAAATTTGGAAACCCTATTTTTAGATAATGCTTATAAAAAAATAGACAAAGACTTAGCAATGCTTTCCCTAAGTCAAAATCCTATCTTTAGCCTCCTTTAACAATCTCCCACTTGAAGACTGATTTCAATCTGTCTTCACATCTGAATTTATGCAGTAGATCATTTTGGTCTGACTACTCTCGCAGACCAACTGAAGTTACGCACAACTTCAGTTTGTCAATAGTTACTGCCTTTGTCAACATATTTGCCGGATTCTTGCTTCCTTGAATTTTATTCAACATTAAAACCTCATCTTCTAATAAAGATCTGATGAAGTGATATCGAAGTCCAATATGCTTCGTCCTCGAGTGAAATGCTGAATTCTTTGCCAAGTGTATTGCACTCTGACTATCACTGTGCAGTACATTCTTCTCCTGTTTGAATCCTAGCTCAGTTAACAAGCCTTGAAGCCATATCATCTCTTTACTAGCTTCGGTCACTGCTACATACTCAGCATCTGTAGTGGATAATGTGACAATTTTCTGCAACCATGACATCCAACTAACAGCTGTATTTCCAACAGTGAATATATATCCTGTAGTGCTTTTCCGGTGATCAATTTCACCTCCAAAGTCTGCATCTACATAGTCTTGTACTTTTAGTTCACCTTTACTGAAGTACAAACACTTCTCTGTGGTACCTTGTAGATATCTCAAAATCCACTTTACTGCTTCCCAATGAGCTTTTCCTAGATTTGACATAAATCTACTGACAACTCCCACTGCATGGCCAATGTCTGGTCTCGTACAAGTCATAGCATACATTAAACTCTCAATGGCTGAGGCATAAGGAACTTTAGCCATAAAAGCTCTCTCTTCCTCTGTCTGAGGGGACTGATCCTTGGACAAACGAAAGTGATTGGCCAAGGGTGTGCTCACTGGCTTGGCTTCACTTATGTTAAATCTCTGCAAAACATGATTAATGTACTCTGACTGAGATAACTGCAAAATACCTTTATGCTTATCTCGTGATTTGCATTCCAAGAATCTTCTTTGTTGGATCCAAGTCCTTCATATCAAACTCCTTTGACATTTGCTGCTTCAACCTTCTAATATCATCCATATCTGGACCTGCTACTAACATATCATCAACATAAAGTAGCAAAATAATATAGCTGGAGTTATACCTTTTAAAATAACAGCAGTGGTCAGCATTGCACTTTTGGAAATCTTCCTTGTGCATTAAACTATCAAACTTCTTGTACCACTGTCTCGGGGCTTGTTTCAGACCATACAAACTCTTCTTAAGTCTGCATACCATATTTTCTTTCCCTCTTTCTACGAAACCATCTGGCTGATGCATATATATTTCTTCATCCAAATCTCCATGAAGAAATGCAGTCTTCACATCTAATTGTTCAAGATAAAGATCTTCATTGACAACAATACTCAGCACTGTTCTGATGGTATTGAGCTTCACAACAGGTGAAAAAATGTCAGTATAATCAACTCCTTCCTTTTGTTGAAATCCTTTGACAACTAATCGGGCTTTATATCTCTTAGAACCATCATGTTCATCTTTCACCCGGTACACCCATTTGTTATGAAGTGCCATCTTTCCCTTAGGTAACTCAGCTAGTTCCCATGTCTGGTTGAAGTTCAAAGACTTTATCTCATCTTTCATGACAAGCTCCCACTTGCTAACATCATTAGTCTGACAGGCTTCTTCATAGCATTCAGGCTCCCCTCCATCTGTCAACAATAGATAATTCATGTATTTTCTATTAGGTACAGAAATTCGAGAGGACCTTCAAAATGCAGGAACTGGAGGAGGCTGTGGTATGCTGGACTGTTGTGCACTGCTCTGACTAACAAATTCTTCTGACTGAGGACTTGCTACAGTCTGCTTTGTTATAAGACTGTCTGGGATATCATCTACAGCAAATACTGGCCCACTCTACTCTGAGTCGCTGCATCAGTCTTGTATCTGTCTTTATACATCACTTTTTCATTAAAGATCACATCTCTGCTGCGGATCACCTTCCTATTTTCATCATCCCAGATGCGATAGCCAAACTCATCCTCAACATAGCCGATAAAAGTGTATTTCTTAGATTTAGGATCAAGCTTGTTCCTGCCTTGATCATTAATATGAACATATGCAACACAACCAAAAACTTTAAGATGAGCAAGTTTAATTTCTTTACCACTCAATACCTCTTCTGGTATTCTATGCTCCAGTAGAACTGATGGGCCTCGGTTGATCAAGTAAGCTGCTGTGTTGACTACTTCTACCCAGAACTGCTTCGGTAGACCTGACTGTATACGGATGCTTCTGGCTTTTTCTGTCAACGTTCGGTTCATACGCTCAGCTACACCATTCTGTTGAGGCGTACCCGGCATGGTTCTTTCCATTCTGATCCCGTGCTCATAGCAGAACTTCTTGAATCTGGTGTCTTCATATTCACCACCATTGTCAGATCTAAGTTTCTTAATCTTTAGACCTGTCTCATTTTCAACCATAGCTTTCCAATTTCTAAAAATCTCAAATACTTCAGATTTTTGCTTTAGAAAATAAACTCATACCTTCCTGGAGTGGTCATCAATAAAAGTCACGAAGTAATGCTTTCCACCAATGGATGCAGTAGTTGTTGGTCCCCACACATCAGAGTGAATAAGCTCCAACCTTTCTTTCTTTGGGGTTCTGCCACTTATCTGAAAGTTGACCCTCTTCTGCTTTCCAAGTATGCAGTCTTCGCACATGTCTATCTCAACTAATTGTAGACCTGAAAGTTTCCCCTTTGAGTGCATAATCTTCATCCCTTTCTCACTTATGTGGCCAAGTCTCTGATGCCACATATTGGAATTTTCATTCTCTGCAGCAGCTGCAATTGAACAGTGTCCTTCTGCTGTCATGTAGAGAGTACCGTTCTTCTTTCCATGAGCGACCACCATTGCACCTTTTGAAATCTTCCACCTGTTATCATAGAAGATAGTAGTGTAGCCTTCACTGGCCAATTGCCCTACTGAGATTAAATTCTTTCTCAGATCGGGAATGTGTCTGACATCCTTCAACTCCCAAATAGATCCTTTCAAATTGATCTTCACAGCACCTTTGCCAACAATATCACAAGGTTGATCATCACCAAGAAATACTTTTCCAAGGTTTCTAGGAACATACCTCTCGAAGAATTCTTTCTTCGAAGTAGCGTGGAATGATGCTCCAGAGTCTAACACCCAAGACTCTTCCTTGCTCTATAAAGAACATATTAATGCATCATCTCCTCCTGAGGCAAAAGTAGCATTTACCTCTGCATTCTGGTCTTGGTCCTTTGGTGCGCTCCTACACTGATTTCTGTAGTGTCCAGTCCTCCCGCAGTTCCAGCACTCGATAGTCTTCGACCTCTGGAAATTGTTGGGATTTCTGGATTTGGACCTCCTGTCCTTTGATCGACCTCGATAATTTGATTTGCCACGTCCTCTTGTTGAATTTCTTCCTCTTGTCTCTGCATATAATGCTGAGGTTGATGATTCACCCGACTCTCTCCGTTGAATCTCTTTACTGAGAACCAGATTACGGACATCATCAAATTTTAATTTGTTTCTTCCAGATGAACTACTCACGGCTGTGACTATAGCATTCCAACTTTCTGGCAGTGAAGATAGAAGTATCAACGCTCGTACTTCTTTATCAAATTCGATACCAACTGAACTCAATTGGAGTATGATTGTGTTGAGTTCATTGATATGCTGGGGTGCAGATGCGCCTTCCGCCATTCGCAAGTTGAACAACCGCCTCATCAGATGGACTTTGTTAGCGGCTGATGGATTCTCATACATGCTAGAGAGAACTGCCATAAGACCCGCCGTGGTCTTTTCCTTTGCGATGTTGAAGGCAACGTTGCAGGATAACGTCAGTCGGATAACTCCAAGGGCCTGTCTGTCAAGAAGAGCCCAACCTTCATCTCTCATGCCCTCTGGCTTCGTTCCAAAAAGGGGCTGATAAAGATTCTTCTGGTACAGATAGTCTTCGATCTGCATCTTTCAGAATCCGAAATCCGCGCTATCGAATTTTTCAATTCTCACCCTTCCTTCGTCTGCCGCCATCGCTCCCACTCAAACCTGACTTCGATCAGCCAACCTGGCTCTGATACCACTTGTTGAGAAAAATTACGCACAATTTTTCTACAAGTCAGAACGAGAAGGAAATTAAATGACAAAAAGGAACACAAGAGAATTTGATTACGGAGTTCGGCAAATTGCCTACGTCTCCGGATCTGCTGCACAAATCATTTTACTAGATGGAAGAAGGATTACAATTGTCAGACTCTCTTTTTTCTTCACACATACAAAAGAGAATAAAAGAGACTTATATAGGTTTCACGATAGCCTAAATTAGGCTTCTAAATTTGGAAACCCTATTTTTAGATAATGCTTATCAAAAAATAGACAAAGACTTAGCAATGCTTTGCCTAAGTCAAAATCCTATCTTTAGCCTCCTTTAACACTGCAGAGGAAGGAGGAGTGGTCTCGCGGCGAGGGATCCAGAGTGGCGGCGGTGCGGCCGCATGTGAAGAGCCCGAAGGAGAAAGGACTCGCAGCTGAGCTCGCGATGAAAAGGGGAGAGCTTCTGTCACGCCCCGACCCTACTGTCAGGCACGTGGCAACCGCCGTATGAGCCCAACGGACCCATGCAAGGCATCAAAGTGATGCATACAATCCAAACACATCATTTACACAGTGGAATATATAATTAAAATACCTAACTCAATATTTCTAACACAGTCCTGATATCCTACTACAATTCTATGATAAATGGTATCTATACATGAAAATAAATCCATCGATAAATCTATCTTCACCCACTATCTCGATCAATCATCTACCCACCTGCACACGGGGGGAAAAGTGGTGTGCTCAGCCTTGCGGCCTAGTGCGAAATTACGGCTCGAAATCATAACAAGAAATCAAGTACTAGGGGGAAGTACTAGGATGCCTTTGGTTTTATTAAGTGTCAATTAATAATTGTTTATGGTAAATAATATCATCCACAACGTCGACATCTAACTAGTGATGTAAGTTGCTATGTGTCCCTACTTGTCATCTATGATGTACAATATGTCTGTTACTAGGATATGTCAACTAACAGTGTCTCTAGTATATGTCAACTAACAGTGTTTCTATTATTGTGTCAAGTGCATCGGGCTGCCAGCCTATGCTCAAGGATATCCTGATCAGGGATGTCCATAAGCCCATCAGTGTCCACTCTAAGTCTCTACCTATACCCGCAACACTGATGTTGGCGGAGAGGTCGGGTGACCGTGATCCCTCTCCGGTGGTCCACTAGTTGGATAACCCCATCAACCGCGTCCTAGTGGCCTGTTACTTCATGTGCCCTCCCCAGACAACTATGAAGCAACTCCTGTAGTACTACAGATAAAGGATCACCGTACCTAATTGTATACCTCGGCCATGGCTAGACGATAATAAACCCCAGGATCCCGGACTACTCATCAGATCGTCTGCAGAACGTCTGGAATTATAACCGTGAGGGCCAAGGATCCACTATCCAAAGCTATGCGGAAGGAGTCACCGTCCCAATTCACAAGCAGCGATGCCTGCCAGGAGGTGAGCATTCTAGCTGTCATTGGGATGCTACAACCTCGGCTACATGGTTGCTAGGTCCTTAGTTGGGTTTGATCCTTGCTAGCCATGTCAGGACTATCACGGTGGCGACTAGGCGACACACGTGCGGGTATAGTTAATTCATCACAAGATCTCTGGCAATAAGCCAATCCATACCTGATTCCACCCTTTATATCCAAGATGGTTTCAGCATCTTTGAGTGGTATAGGTTTATGAGCAGTAAAGCTCGTATCCATAACTTAGGAAATCATGTATGGTGCATTGTCAATGTTTTCATACATAAGTATGTCAATGTCACATATCTGTAAGTGATACTTGTTGATGTCTATGTATGTGCCAACCTAGAGTGTAACATGATAGTCTCTAGGTGTAATTGTAACATATTACTAGTTTTCATCATGTCAACATAATAGATAACAAGCAAGAGAATAATCCTAACATATATTTGAATAACCATAGACATAAGGCAACAAGCATAACATATAATAATAGGAAAAAGTAAAGCAAGTATGTAAAAGAATTTGATAAAGCATGTTAACAAGCATACGCATGGCATATAATTCATGCTATATAAATAATAATATTCTAGCATGCATGATATCACCTATTTAGCAAACATAGCATTTTATAAGTTCAAGGCATCCAGGACCTTCCTAGGAACACCTCGGCAGGTAGTTCCCTAGTTTGAATAAATCCTAATTACAATGAACCAACGCACCTGGATAATGTAGTTCGTGCTTCGGAACCCACCGTACAATAGCTTGCACATCGTCTAATTATTTCGAGGCGGACTACCTATTTCAAATATCATTATCTTTAGGAATTCCTTCTAATATTAAATATCATCCTCTAATCAATTAACATCCTACACCACCAAAAGTCCTCATTCCCTTATAAGATCATTATTCCAGATCATCTATAATTTCAACTAATTATCATCAAATTCCATTTAGCTATCACATTTAATAGATAATAAGGTGGAACCAAGCAATTATGCCCTAGTGATGACTTGCATTCGATTCCCCATTTGAACATATTTATTGTATTATTTACATACTTGCTAAGTAAAGCAAGAGGAAGGAAATAAAGGTACTACTAGGCATCTTAAGAAGAATAGAGGAAGGAAATAAAGGTACTACTAGGCATCTTAAGAAGAATAAAAGGACTTGGCATCAACCATGAAAGCACACGGCAAACCATCAAGCAAAACCGGTTCATTAACCACCATGCAAATTCCAAGCGGTAAAACAACACATCAGCATGAAATCTTCAATTGCAGCGAATCGACGGAGGGAGGAAGAGGTCCGAATGTCCGAATTAATCCCAATAAAGCGGTAAATTTTAGGGATTGGAGGGTTTAGTCGCGGGTGGCTGTTCGGAGGGGCCGGCTCAGTTAGGCCGGTCCGGTTTAGCACTAGCCGGCGGCTTAGTTGGGCCGATCATGTGAGGAACATGTGACCAGTAACCTTATGCATTTAGCCCCCTCGACTCTATTAAATCTTAACTACGTCCCTCCATTTTTTTATATAAAATTCTAACTAGGTCCCTACAAACTTTAATAAATTACAACTACATTCTTTTTAATCCAAAAAGTTCATTAACCCATTTTTCTACACAAATCTAAACATAAACAAAATTTTAAAGTATTTATTATTATTATTATTTATTTTATTTTTTAATTATTATTATAATATATATTTTTAATTTTTTTAATAAATTTTTTTTTTTACTATACAGAAGTAGGGGTTTACATGTGGTCTTTAGTATGTAAAAATTGAAGAAAAACACTACTTTCAACTTATTCGGAAAAGAATTAAGTGCTTGTAAGCATATATTTAATATTTTTAACATAATTAATATACTTTGCTTAATTAGCTATAATTATTAGATTTTCTAATAAATCATGTGAGTCAAAGATTCGAATAATGTTAAGAAAATATTTGAAAAGTTAAAAAAGTTCTGATTTTCTATCTAAAAACACTTACCGTTGTGTGTTCCATCCCAATAAATTATTTAATTCTATATCTCTATCTTACAGAATTGAGTTTATATTGATATTTCTCACTTTGCTAGGTGGACAGTTGTCGTGGCTATAGTATTTGATGCTTAAGTGAAGTCATTAAGTGTTCGACACATATTAACATTTGATACTGATTTTTGAGTGTCTCATTGTTATTGATTTGTCCAGACATACAAGTATCCATATATTTTTACCACGATGCACATATCGAGTTATTGCTCTTCATCAGTTTCTATTTGTCTTGTTAATATTGGAGTACGTTAGGGAGATTGACAAGAATATATATCAAAATAAATAGGATGACGTTAGACATCTAATGTTATATTAACATACAATTATTAGAATTATTTATTAACTTATGTTTTTAAGATATTTATTATTGTTGATTAAGTAAAGTGTTTTTTGTATAAATAATTAGAATTATTAATTGAATATTAAGATATTCTAAAATCTTTTACTTCCAACATGAATAAAGTTCATTATATTTTCTATATATTATTTTTGAATATTTTACACCTCATTATCAATTGCCTTTAGTAGAAATTATTTTTTTAATATTAAATGTATTTTAAAAATACTATAATATGATTAATAATTCCCACAAAAACTTATCGTACTAGTTTTTTGAAGCTAATGAGTATACTAAAAGTGGAATATATAATCTATAACCATCCACGACGTTAGATTTCTACATAAAGGTATGGATGACATTTCTTTTTTCTCTCACTCTCTCCTCTTTCTAAAAAAAATAAATAAAATCAAAAGCCACTAAAAGAATTTAAAATCTAACAACAAATCTAACTTGTTGCTATAGAAAGTACTCAAGCCTAAATGTCCATATCCTTCATTTATTTTTATTTTTTAAAATCTTCTACCCTAAAAAAGGAATCTTGCTCAAATAAGGGCGTTCAGTTCCTAGTGTTACTTGATCTTCAGTAACTACTCTGTTAATTAGCCACTTTCTAATAATTTACTCTTACTATTTAATCCTCTTGCTCGAATGCTAATGCATTGTCGTCGATTACTCACATAGTCTTCGATTCTATTGCCTGCAACAACACTAAGTGAGATGAGCAATAACGAAAATGAGATCTCCCTTTCGTCGTCAGCTCTTCGTCGTTTCACCGAGAACGATACGTTGACGGAGATTTTAGGATCGGAGAATGGGGTCTTCAATAGCACCACGGACGAAGACCCTCGGTCCGAGGAGGCTGGAGAAGCGCAAAATTATCGGGAGACGAATACGACGGTGGAGCAGAACAGGGACAATAGGACACAAAAAATTAAGGATCGTCGTCCTCACAAGAGCACTGGAGCATTGCCTCACTACCCTCCACGGCTTAGTATTCTCTCTGGTGAATCCAGTCTTCAGCTTGCAAGCCATAGGGAGGACGGGCGGCTTCTGGCATATCCTGTTAAGGCACCGGTAACCGTTGAGGCCCATAAGCAAAGAAAAGATGGCACGCTCAAACTTCGTCTCGTCAACGGCGAGTGCTCGTCACGCAATCCCGACTATATGAAAAAATAATATTAATAAGTAGAAGCAGCTTCTTCTCTGTGAAACTTAATTAACTCATAGCTATTAATTCATTAAGTTTCAATATTTCGATAACCATTCCATGGTGACAAATGTAACCAGTATTAGACAATGCAATATGTGGTCTTTAGTATGTAAAAATTGAAGAAAAACACTACTTTCAACTTATTCGGAAAAGAATTAAATGCTTGTAAGCATATATTTAATATTTTTAACATAATTAATATACTTTGCTTAATTAGCTATAATTATTAGATTTTCTAATAAATCATGTGAGTCAAAGATTCGAATAATGTTAAGAAAATATTTGAAAAGTTAAAAAAGTTCTGATTTTCTATCTAAAAATACTTACCATTGTGTGTTCCATCCTAATAAATCGTTTAATTCTACATCTCTATCTTACAGAATTGAGTTTATATTGGTATTTCTCACGTTGCTAGGTGGACAGTCATCGTGGCTATAGTATTTGATACTCAAATGAAGTCATTAAGTGTTCGATACATATTAACATTGGATACCGATTTTTGAGTGTCTCATTGTTATAGATTTGTCAAGATATAAACGTATCCATATCTTTTTACCACGATGCACATATCGGGTTATTGCACTTCACAGGTTTCTATTTGTCTTGTTAATATTGGAGTACGTTAGGGAGATTGACAAGAATATATATCGAAATAAATAGGATGACGAAAGATATTTATATTATATTAACGTATGAATTATTAGAATTATTTATTAACTTATGGTTTTTAGATCTTTATTATTGTTGATTAAGTAAAGTATTTTTTGTATAAATAAGTAGAATTATTTACTGAATATTAAGCTATTCTAAAATCTTTTATTTCCAATATGAATAAAGTTCATTGTATTTTCTATATATTATTTTTGAATATTTTACACCTCATTATCAATTGCCTTTAGTAGAAATTATTTTTTTAATATTAAATATATTTTAAAAATACTATAATATGATTAATAATTCACACAAAAACTTATCATACTAGTTTTTCGAAGCTCATGAGTATACTAAAAGTGGAATATATAATCTATAACCATCCACAACGTTAGATTTCTACATAAAGGTATGGATGACATTTCTTTTTTTTTTCTCACTCTCTCCTCTTTCTAAAAATAAATAAATAAAATCAAAAGCAACTAATAGAATTTAAAATGTAACAACAAACCTAACCTATTGCTGTAGAAAGTACTCAAGCCTAAATGTCCATATCCTTCATTTATTTTTATTTTTTAAAACCTTTTACCCGAAAAAAGGAACCTTGCTCAAATAAGGGTGTTCAGTTCCTAGTGTTACATGATTTTCAGTAACTACTTTGTTAATTAGCCACTTTCTAATAATTTACTCTTACTATTTAATCCTATAGCTCGAACGCTAATGCATTGTCGTCGATTACTCACATAGTCTTGGATTCTATTGCCTGCAACAACGCTAAGTGAGATGAGCAATAACGAAAATGAGATCTCCCTTTCGTCGTCAGCTCTCCGTCGTTTCACCGAGAATGACACGTTGACGGAGATTTTAGGATCGGAGAATGGGGTCTTCAATAGCACCACGGACGACGACCCTCAGTCCGCGGAGGCTGGAGAAGCGCAAAATTATCGGGAGACGAATACAACGGTGGAGCAGAACAGGGATAATAGGACACAAAAAAATAAGGATCGTCATCATCACAAGAGCACTGGAGCATTGCCTCACTACCCTCCATAGCTTAGTATTCTCTCTGGTGAATCCAGGCTTCAGCTTGCAAACCATCGGGAGGACGGGCGGCTTCTGGCATATCCTGTTAAGGCACCGGTAACAGTTGACACCCATTAGCAAAGAAAAGATGGCACACTAAAACTTCGTCTCGTCAACGGCGAGTGCTCGTCACGCAATCCCGACTATATGAAAAAATAATATTAATAAGTAGAAGCAGCTTCTTCTCTACGAAACTTAATTAACTCATAGCTATTAATTCATTAATTTTCAATATTTCGATAACCATTCCATGGTGACAAATGTAACCAGTATTAGACAACGCAATATGTGGTCTTTAGTATGTAAAAATTGAAGGAAAACACTACTTTCAACTTATTAGGAAAAGAATTAAGTGCTTGTAAGCATATATTTAATATTTTTAACATAATTAATATACTTTGCTTAATTAGCTATAATTATTAGATTTTCTAATAAATCATGTGAGTCAAAGATGCAAATAATGTTAATAAAATATTTAAAAAGTTAAAAAAGTTCTGATTTTCTATCTAACAACACTTACCGCTGTGTGTTCCATCCCAATAAATCGTTTAATTCTACAACTCTATCTTACGGAATTGAGTTTATATTGGTATTTCTCACGTTGCTAGGTGGTCAGTCTTCGTGGCTGTAGTATTTGATGCTCAACTGAAGTCATTAAGTGTTCGACACATATTAACATTAGATACCGATTTTTGAGTGTCTCATTGTTATAGATTTGTCAAGATATAAACGTATCCATATCTTTTTACCACGATGCACATATCGGGTTATTTCTCTTCACTGGTTTCTATTTGTCTTGTTAATATTGGAGTACGTTATGGAGATTGACAAGAATATATATCGAAATAAATAGGAAGACGAAAGATATTTATGTTATATTAACGTATAAATTATTAGAATTATTTATTAACTTATGGTTTTTAGATCTTTATTATTGTAGATTAAGTAAAGTATTTTTTGTTTAAATAAGTAGAATTATTTATTGAATATTAAGATATTCTAAAAATATTTTATTTCCAACATGAATGAAGTTAATTGTAAACCCTCACCTTTAAATTTACCCAAAAAAAAAAAAAAACCGACCGGTTCGACCAAACCGGTTCATCCGAGCGGTCCAGCCGAACCGACCCAAATAGCCGGTCTGATCAAACCGGCCCTTTTGTGTAGGACTTCACGCAACAGCGAGCGAGCGAGCGAGCCTTCCTTCTCGCGATCGCCCGCACTTGCCTGCCTTCCCCGCAACAGCGCGAGCGCCGACGACCCCTTTCCCTGCGCTCGCCGTCCGCCGTCAACCGTCCCCCATCGCGGCAAGGGAAGCTCGGCGGAAGTCTTCCTACTGTACGCGACCTCTCTTCCCACTCGCGAGCCCTAATTTTATCCTCAAATCTCATCCCGCCTTCGTCCCCTTCACACCTCGCTGCAGATCCGTCGCCGTAGAGATCGACGGCGAAGCGGCGGAAGGACGAGGCGATCCTCCCATTCGCTAACGGCGACCACGATCCGCTAATCCTTCGTTGCCCTCTTTCGTGCGAGGGCAAGGGAAGCTCGGCCGCAGCGACTCGTCCGTCGCATCGCTGTTGACGCCGGAGCCCTTTTGCTCATCCACACGGGCATTCATCGACGGCACCTGCAGCTCCGATCCTTCGTCGCCACTGCCCGAGCTCGATTGATTTCAACTCACGAAGGGGCGTCGCGGCGGTGACTGCGATCGTAGCCAACGCTCTCGCTAAACCCAGAATCGCTGCCCTCTTCCCGATCCTTCGTTTCGTCGGCGGCTGCAGCTGGAAACGGCGATGGAGAGATCTCGCCGCATCCTCTGCAACCTAGTTCCAGCAGGGGAACTCTCTCGGCTGATCCCTTCGCCGCGGAATCTCTTGGCAATGAGGCATTGATCGTCCAGCGGCAACTCGACCTCCGACTCTCCGCTCCCTCCATTCGCCGCACCTCCATCGTTACCTCGAGCTCCTCCTTCGATTGATTGGAGCCGCCGACGCTGACCGCACCGTCGCTGCTCCCATTCTACCCGCTGCTGGCTGCGTGCGCATCGCCGAAAGGGGACTTCTTCTTTTCCCCTTTCTCGATCTGCGATTCGGCGAGCTCCTTCATTTTCCCCTTCAATCGATTGGAGCCATTGGAGCCACCGAACTGCTGCAGCTCAATCTCGCCGATGATTTGCAGCATCCTCTCTTTAATCACAGTTGGTGTTCTGAATGTTCAAAGGATAACATAATCACAATGGATGTATTTATTGATAGAATACTAGTGGGTGATGTGATGAACTAGATGATTAAATTCATGCTATCTCCCCCACCTTCCTTCCATTTCCCTATGTACTCCATCCTTCTTAGTAATTATGTTATCCTTTTCATTACTTGATGTTATGAATATAGGATAATAATGATGGAGGTGGAGAGATTCGAATTGAGGTCGGCACTAGGAAAATATTAGTAAATTCCAATTTGCTAGCTATTGCATGTTGATGTTGCTTTATGGTGTTTTGCTCTTGAGCGGTGGATTTAATGGTGCTATTCTTTGTTTGTTGTGATTTGTTATGTGAATTTTATAGGTTTATCTTATGATGGCTTTGATGAGGTTGTTTATGTGTAGTTTTAAATATGAGATTTGTTGATGTTGATTAGTTGACGATTGAGTGATATTTACTCTGTGTTATTGATTTTAATGTTGATTATTCCGTGTTATTAATTTTAATGATGTTCGGATAAATAGTGATAACGTTGTTGGTTTGTTGGTGATTTAATGATGTTATGTGATAATGTGATTATGTGGTGGATTAAATGGTGCTTTGATGGATGAGTTGACGTTGTTTGTTGTGGGCTTTTGTTGATGTGGAATTTTTGTTGAATGTTTTGTAGATGTTTTATGTTGAATGTGATGTGGAATTGTTACATGCTTTTATTTTATGTTGTGATGTGTTGTTTTCAATGATGGTAGTAGTGTTGCTAACAATATTGGGTTTTGATGATGGCTTTGATATTGTTGTTGTTAGTTTTGATGGTTTTGAATTATTCTTGGTGATTACATGGTACCTTCACATGACAGTTTTGGGTGGTTGATGTTGTTTCATGTGGCAGTTTTCAATAGATGTGAGTTTTTGTGAGTTGTGGTAAGGGTGGTGTTTTTAAATTGTTATTATTGATGATATGATGATTTTATGGTTGGTTTTATACTATCACCCCCATCATCTTCCTTCTTCTCACCTATTATAACCTCCTTCTCATTTCCCCATTTCCTCTCGTTCTCCTTGTTATCCTTCCCTACTTGAGATTATGCATAGGGTACATTAATTTGGGATGTAAAGAGAATAAAGGAAGGTTGGCATTAAGGAAAGATTATCGGAGGGTTATTAGTCATGTGTATGGATTGCGAGTTATTAGTGACTAAATAATTCCTATCATATTAGATTATGAAGATTTTATTTTAAATAAAATCTTTATTATTTTTAGGGATCTTACTCCATCTTGAGAGCTGTGTATTATGGATATATCTGGATTGGTTCCGGAGCTCAGATCCCCATACAGGTGCGTTGGTTCATCGAATATAGGATTTATTCAAACTAGGGAATTCCTGCCGAGGTTTTCTTAGGAAAACTCTTGGATGCCTCAAATATAATAAAATGAAATGCTTATCATGTTTATGTATATGGATAGATGCATGTTATGCTTACCATGATATTATCTAAATGCATGTTAGTATGATTTACTTTGTCTACATGCATGATTATGCCATGTTTACCATGCTACTTATTCAACATGTCTATGAATATTGTCCTGCATGCTTTGTTATTTATCTATGCTATGATAGCACTATCACCATGCAGTATCGATAAGAATAATGACATCTTAGAAACTCTTAGGAGACATCACTAGAAAACAGACAGGAAGGGGTACTGCTTGCAGACCCCGTTTGACCACCGCTTATCGTGGATGGTCAGAATGGTGATGCTCCGCTACACACCACTCCCGAGGTTATGCATAGCTTAGATACTGGGAGTACCACTCCCGAGGTTATGCATAGCTTAGATACTGGGAGCTGGTAGGGAAAGGACTGTACAAACTCCAATGTCACATTAGATCGGATATACGGAGTGAGTCCCTACCCAGAAAGTCATACCCGCACGTGTGCCGTCTAGACGACACCGTGATAGTCCTGAGATGGCTAGCCGGGACGAACCAAAACAAGAACCTAGCAAACATGTCGCCGAGGTTGTAGCATTCCGGCGACAGCTAGTCTGCACACCTCTTGGCAGGCATCGCTGCTCGGGGATTGGGACGGTGACATCCCTCCGCATAGCCTTGGACAGTGGATCCGTAGACCACACGGCTACCATCCTTGACGTTCTGCAGACGATCGGATGGGTAGTCCGGATCCTAGGGTTGTATTATATCGACTAGCCGTGGTCGATGGTCTTGTTGATGGTGACCCCATCTTCGGATGGTGTTGTAGTACTACACGAGTCGTCGTTGCCCCTACGGAGTCCGGGGAGGATGTAAGGGCACGGCAATTTCGCTAGGGGAGACATCGTAGGCGACTAGCGAGACAGAGGAGAGTGATCAAGGGTCACCCGTCACCTCCGCCAACATCAGTGCAGCGGGCATAGGAAGAGACAGAGACAAAAGGTACTGATGGGCTTATGGGAAGTCCCCGACGGGGGAATTTCACTAAGCATAGTCTGGTAGCCCGAGTCTTGAGACTGATAGACATAGTGCACCGTAGATGACATTCCGGTGACACTGACGACATAATACTAGAGATAAATTAGGTGACATCTAGTGCTACACCTGTCGGATATGCTTACACAGTTATTTTGCATTTATGATATGCTTCACATGTATTATATGAAAATGACTATTAATAAACTCAGGGCATCCTAGATTAATCCTCCTAGCCTTTGGATTCCTTATTCGGTTTCGAGCCGTAATTTCGCACTAGGCCGCAAGGCTGAGCACACCACTTTTCCCCGTGTGTGCAGGTGAATTAGATGATCGATCATGACGGTGGGTGAAGATGAGTGTTTCGATGAGTTGATCTTTATTCATGGATATCGTTATCATAGAATTGTAGTAGGTTTATCGGGACTGTGTTAGAAACGATGAGATAGATATTTTGATTGTATATTCCGCTGTGTAAACTATGTGTTTGGATTGTATGTATCACTTGATGCCTTGTATGGGTCCGTTCGGCTCATACGGCGGTTGCCACGTGCCCGACAGTAGGGTCGGGGCGTGACATTAATTGTATTTTTTATATATTATTTTTGAATATTTTACACCTCATTATCAATTGCCTTTAGTCGAAATTATTTTTTTAATATTAAATATATTTTAAAAATACTATAATATGATTAATAATTCCCACAAAAACTTATGGTACTAGTTTTTCGAAGCTAATGAGTATACTAAAAGTGGAATATATAATCTATAACCATCCACGACGTTAGATTTCTACATAAAGGTATGGATGACATTTCTTTTTTTTTTCTCACTCTCTCCTCTTTCCAAAAATAAATAAATAAAATCAAAAGCCACTAATAGAATTTAAAATCTAACAACAAACCTAACTTATTGCTGTAGAAAGTACTCAAGCCTAAATGTCCATATCCTTCATTTATTTTTATTTTTGAAAATCTTCTACCCTAAAAAAGGAACCTTGCCCAAATAAGGGTGTTCAATTCCTAGTATTACTTGATATTCAGTAACTACTCTGTTAATTATCCACTTTCTAATAATTTACTCTTACTATTTAATCCTCTAGCTCGAACACTAATGCAATGTCGTCGATTACTCACATAGTCTTGGATACTATTGCCTGCGACAACGCCAAGTGAGATGAGCAATAACGAAAATGAGATCACCCTTTCGTCGTCAGCTCTTCGTCGTTTCACCAAGAACGACACGCTGACGGAGATTTTAGGATCGGAGAATGGGGTCTTCAATAGCACCACGGACGACGACCCTCAGTCCGAGGAGGCTGGAGAAGCACAAAATTATCGGGAGACGAATACAACGGTGGAGCAGAACAGGGACAATAGGACACAAAAAAATAAGGATCGTCATCTGTCACGCCCCGACCCTCATGTCGGCCACGTGGCACCTGCCGTATGAACCCTGAGATCCATACAAGGCATAAAGAGTACAGATCAATCTAAAATCAATAAAACACTAATATAATCCATTTAGTACACTCCCGATATATTCCTACAACAACTCTAAATGCAGAGACGACAACATCGAAATAAATACGGAAGTATACCTCCGATAGCGTAGTCCTCGTCAACAATAACTACTACAACACGTAAAACCTGCACACACGGAAAAGTTGTGTGCTCAGCCTTGCGGCCTAGTGCGAAATTACGGCTTGAAACCGAATAAGGAATTCAAAGGCTAGGAGGATTAATCTAGGATGCCTTGGGTTTATTAACAGTCATTTTCGTATAATACAAGTGAAACATATCATAGATGCAAAATAACTATATAAGCAAGTACAACAAGGATAACACTAGATGTCCCCTAAGATGTATCTGATAACTACGTCATCAGTGTAATCGTATGTCATCTATAGTGAAAAGTGACTATAATATGAAGACTCGGGCTGCCGGCCTATACTTAGTGAATGCCCCGGCCAAAGAGCATCACCAAGCCCATCAGTGCCTTTTGTCTTTGTCTCTTCCTATGCCCGGTGCACTGATGTTGGCAGAGAGGACGGGTGACCCCTGATCGCTCTCCTCTGTCTCGCTAGTCGCCTACGATGCCTCCCCTAGCGAAACTGTCGTGCCCTTACATACTCCCCGGAATCCGTAAGGGCAACAATGACTCGTGTAGTACTGCAACACTGTCCGAAGACAGGGTCACCATCAATAATAATCCATCGACCACGGCTAGTCGATATAATACAACCCTAGGATCCAGACTACTCATCCGACCATCCGTAGAACGTCAGGGATGATAGCCGTGTGGTCTACGGATCCACTGTCCAAGACTATGCCGAGCGAGTCATCGTCTTAGTCCCCAAGCAGCGGTGCCTGCCAGGAGGTTTGCATACTAGCGGCAGCCGGAATGCTACAACCTGGCACCACGTTTGCTAGGTTCGTGTTTTGGTTCTTCCCGGCTAGTCATTTCCGGAATATCACGGTGTCGCCTAGACGGCACACGTGGGGGTATAAGTTTCCTGGGTAGGGACTTGCTCCGTATTTCCGGTCTAATATGACTTCGGAGGTTGTACAGTCCCTTTCCCGACCAGTTTCCCAGTAACTAAGCTAATTATAGCCTAGGGAGTGGTATGTGGCGGAGCATCACCATTTTGACCATCGGCGGTACGCGATGGTCAAACGGAGTATATAACGAGTATGTGGCGGAGCATCACCATTTTGACCATCGGCGGTACGCGATGGTCAAACGGAGTATATAACGAATACCCCTTTTTGTCTGGTTTCTAGTGATGTCTCCTAAGGATGGTCGCGCTATCATAGCATAAATAAATAACACAGCATGCAGAACAAGATTCATGGACATGTTAAATATATATCATGGTAAACATGGCGTATCATGCATGTAGATCAAGTAAATCACACTATCATACATTTACATATAAACATAGCATGCATTTCATTTTTATCATATTTTTGGCATCCAAGAATTTTCCTAAAAAAACCTCAGCAAGAATTCCCTATCTTGAATAAATCCTGCATTCGATAAACCAACGCACCTGAATCGCGATCGGAGCTTCAGAACCAATCCAATCGAAGCTCGAACGTATCAATCGTAATGTAACTCGCGATCCAAAATAATATTCCTAAATAGTAAAATTTATTTAGAACAAATCTAACCATTCCTAAGAATTATCCGGATAGAAATCTAATTAATTAAAATTTTAAATTACCTAATTAATTTAATTTAATCTCCTCTAAGTTATTTATCTAATCCAATTAATGCACTAACACTAGCCCAATCCAATTAATCAAATTTAACTAAGGTCCAATCCACAATTCCTAGAGCCCAAGTAGAAAGCCCATAACAAGTTTTAATAAAATAGCTCAACACTAGTAAGAAATAAATTTTCTCCCCTATATCATCATCAATTCATTATCTTAATCCAAATAATCAAATACCAACTAATCCACTCATAAGTAATAAAATAATATGATTTAATTAACCTCCTTCAGTTAATTAGGCGTAGATGGATTTAGTAAATCCATTCCCTCTATCAAAGCCTATTTTCCTCTTTAGACTCAATTCATCCAAAGCCCATCTGATGAAGGCCCAATTTCACCTTAATAGGTCCAGGTTAAAATTTGGTCAACCTTGACCTAGTCAACTGAATTTGGCTATGTGGACCAATTGGATAATTTAGATTTATCAAGCTTCAATCCAAATTGTCCCCTAGCCCAATCTGATCAGCCCAATTTGGGCTCATGAAGGCCAAATAAATTTATGGGTTAACATTTGACCTGGTCAACGCTGACCGGTCAACATTGACCCGGGTTGACCACAATTTAAGTTGCACCTTAATTAGGACCCAAATTATTTAGCCCATATGGTTCGGCCCAAATTGAACCCATGGGTCCAAATTGATCAACATTGACCATGGACCACTTATGTTGACCAGTTTGACCATGTTGACTCCTTATTTGGTTAAATGGGTCCAATCCTAACCCAACCTAAATCAATTCGTCTTGGGTCCAACCCGTCACTAACTAACATGCATCTTAATTAATAATTAAATATCCACTAAACTTAGTTTAATCAACACTAACCAGGTTTTAATTAAACTAAGCATGCAATAAAATAAACCTACACTAATCATTCTTAACTACATCTAAGCATGCTTATTTTATCTATTAATCGCGATTAAGGAGAAAGGACAAATCCCTTACCTCTCCTTCGGCCGAAGCCTACGCCGATCCCATCGTCGTCTCCTCGCCGCAGCTTCCCTCGTCTATGGCCGACCGAACCTGATGGCCGGAGAGGATCCCGGTGCTTTAGCCGGCGAGACCACCCACTCCTTGCCCGAAGTTGGGAAAATAGGGGATCCTACACCCACAAGCGTGAGTAAAGAGGAGAACGAAAGGATGATCGCCGAACACCCCCAATACGCATCACCGGCAATGGGGGTGGGAAAACGAACGACGAGAAGCAACGGTGTCGTAAACTCACCTATCGAACTTGCGAACAGGTAGTGAAATCGAATCGTGCAGCAATGAGGGCGGATTGATAGGTTCGCTCCCTACCGTCTCCTTCGTACTCCGCCCCCCAAGCGTTTTGCCAGGCGCCGGCTTCGCAGCTGTTCTGGAGTGGAATGCCGACTGCCACACCCTCAAGGAGATGGAGCGAGGCAGCGTGGATGAGATGCAGCAGTGGATCGGGACCGAGAAGGGGGCGGCGACTCCACTGTTCGTCGCGACGGAGGAGTTGCAGGTGGGAGTCCCTCCGATTGAAGCTGCCGCCAAGTCCCCCCCCCGAATCGATGAATGGAGGTGACGATGAGGATGAAGCCGACGGAGGGCGCGCCGGCGAGCGCGTCGTCGTCACTCGTCCGCTCGGCGTGCAGAGGAGCAGGAGCAGGGGAAAAGGGCGAAGAAAGGAGGCGCTCGAAGAAGAACGGGGCACTCGAGCGAGATAGGGCTCCGCTCTTCTCGCTCGCGGCCGAGTCCCAATTTAGGGCCGGCCGGTTCACCCGAACCGGTTGACTGGCCGGTTCGGTTGGACCGGTCCTGAACGGACCGGGAAATTTTTTTTTTTTAATATAATTTTTTTTTTAAAGGTGGGGGTTTACAAGTACTCCCCCCCTTAAAAATTTTTGGTCCTCCAAAAATATCCTTTCAATACCAAAAAGATGTTCAACTACGACATAACAAATTCCAAAATTCATTTACATCACGCTCAAACACTCTCTCCCTCAAACAAATGAGAATGTTGGGCCCGCATGTGGGTCTCAGTCTCCCACGTAACCTCCTCTACATGCGCATTCCTCCAAAGGACTTTAACTAAAGAAATAGATTTTCCTCGAAGTACCTTCAAACGACGATCGATAATCTCCACAGCCTGCACTCCATAACTCAAGTCCTCTCTCAGCTGAACTGGTGGCGCCGTGAGGACATGGGAAGGATCCGATATGTACTTCCTTAGCATGGATACATGGAATACATCAGGATCTGCTCTAAGTCAGCAGGTAGCTCTAGTCGATATGCCACGGGTCCAACTCTCCCAAGCACCCGGAAGGGTCCGATGTATCTAGGATGTAACTTCCCTTTCTTTTGGAATCGGAGAATGCCCTTCCACGGGGAAACTTTCAAAAAGACCATATCCCCAACTGCAAACTCGAGAGGCCGGCGACGATGATCTGCATAACTCTTCTACCGGTCCTGAGCTATCTTCAGTCTATCTCGGATGACACTGACCTTGGCTACGGTTTCATCAATCAACTCTGTACCCGTCAGTCGTCTCTCACCCACCTCACTCCAACAAAGTGGAGTCCGACACTGCCTACCATAAAGAGCTTCATAAGGAGCCATACCAATACTTGCCTGATAGCTGTTATTATAGGTAAATTCCACTAAAGGAAGGTGTGTATCCCAACTACCAGTAAACTCAAGCACGCAGGCTCTCAGCATATCCTCTAGTGTCTGAATGGTACGCTCTGACTGTCCATCGGTCTGCGGTGAAATGCAGTGCTGAACTTCAAAGATGTACCCAGCTCTCCCTGAAACTTCAGCCAGAATCTAGAAGTGAATATGGGATCTTGTTAAGATCGACTAAATTATCTAATATATATAATAATATATATATGGTTTAGAGTAACTTTTATTATTATGAAGCCACGTATTTACATAATACTTGGCTCATATTGTGTAATCTCTAGTATAAATACTCTATGCACTGAGATAGAAATTGATCCGGCGTGAACTCGTATCTTCAGTCTTCAATGAAATTATTATTCTTTATTCTTTTATATTGATTTCATTATTTTGTTAGTGCTGTGATTTTTGGCGTTTTCTAACAAGTGGTATCAGAGCCAAATTTGTTCAGGTTTTTCAAGTTTTGTTTTGATCACAGCTTTCTGTTAATGGCGCTAAGATTTGAGATCAAAAAACTTGACCGAAGTGTCAATTTTGCACTTTGGCAAGTTAAGATGGAGTCTATTTTGGCACGTGAAGATCTTCATGAAACAATCTTAGAAGATACGTTATCAGATGCTAAAGCAAAAAACACGTGCGCTTGCTGTCATCCGCCTTTGTTTGTCAGATGAAGCTCTTCGAGAGGTGTTGCACGAAGACACACCAGCAAAGCTTTGGAAGAAATTGGAGCGTTTATACAAAACACAAACGCTCATAGGTAAATTAGCTTTACAACAAAAGCTAATTCTTTTCAAAATGACAGAAGACACTCCAATAGGTGACCACATCAATGCTTTCAAAACAATCATTGGAGATCTCGAGAATATGGGTGTGAAGATTGAAGATGAATTTAAAGCCATGTGCCTGCTATGTTCACTCTCGCCTTCCTTCAAAAATTTCCAAGAGACGGTGCTATATGGGAAGGATTCGATCACTCTTGAACAAGTGATCACTGCTCTACATTCAAGGGAGCTCCTGGAACGTGAGCTCATGAAGAATTCAAGAAACGATCATGGTGAAGCTTTGATCTCAAGAGGGAGGTCAACTGGTAATAGCAGCAATTTTGAAAGGTATAAAGATGTAGTTTGTCACTATTGCAAGAAAATGGGTCATATTAAGGCCGAATATTTTAAATTGAAGAACAAGCGTCAATATGAAAGAAAAGAACACAAAACATTTGAAACCTCCTATGCAGAGCTAGAAAATGAATCAGAGGATGTTTTGGTGGCCCATGCAGGTGATTCAAGAAGTAAAGATGAATGGATCCTTGATTCAGGATGCTCCGTTCATATGACTTCGCACCGAAGTTGGTTTTCTACCTATAGCCCAATTAAAGGTAGAAAAGTTCAGATGGGGAACAACAACTCCTGCAAAGCGATCAGCATTGGAACTATAAAAATTAAGTTACATGGTGACTCAGTTAAAGTGTTATCTAATGTTTTGCATGTTCCTAAATTACAGCATAACTTAATTTCGTTGCCTACACTTGGTGCACTTGGCTATACTTTCACCGGGCAAGGTGGAGTTTTAAAGGTCACTAAAGGAACCTTAGTGATCATGAAGGCTTTGCAGAAGAACAGGTTGTATGTTTTGCAGGGAAAAACAGTGATAAGATTTGCTGCTAGTTATGTTGAACCGATATTCTGTTATTCAGCTTTTATGTCAACAAATATTAAAAATTGTAAAACCAGGTCAAGACGCATGTTGCAAAATTGTCCTAAATGGATTAAAGAGGACAAGGTCTGGCGTCCCAAAATATGTAAAAAGAAAGTTCATATCCTTGATAAACAGGAACCTGAAGAGAAACGGGACTTTGAGGAGGTGCGTATGACCGTTGAGAAAAAGACACAGGAGAATCAGAATTTGGTCAAAAAGGCAGATGAACCAGATCAGTTTGTTCAGTGTTCAGATGCAACTACTCAGGTGGAGTATTGTGCATTCAGGTGGAATAGTAAATTAGATAATGTTAGTCGAGGTGGAGATTGTTAAGATCGACTAAATTATCTAATATATATAATAATATATATGTGGTTTAGAGTAACTTTTATTATTATGAAGCCACGTATTTACATAAAACTTGGCTCATATTGTGTAATCTCTAGTATAAATACTCTATGCACTGAGATATAAATTGATCCGGCGTGAACTCGTATCTTCAGTCTTCAATAAAATTATTATTCTTTATTATTTTATATTGATTTCATTATTTTGTTAGTGCTGTGATTTTTGGCGTTTTCTAACAAATCTCGATCCGAAACAATAGATATTGGCACTCCATGAAGGCCGACAATTTCACCAATATACAGCCTGGCTAACCTCTCCAAGGAATAGGTGATATCAATCGGTAAGAAGTGGGCGTACTTCGTAAGTCGATCGACGATCACCCAGATAGAATCATGATGTCGCTGGGTGCGCGGTAACCCGACCACGAAATCCATAGTGATGTGCTCTCACTTCCACTCAGGTATCGGAAGAGGCTGCAATGTACCTGCCGATTTCTGATGTTCTGCCTTAACCTGCTGACACACCAGACACCGAGCCACAAACTCCGCTATGTCCCGCTTCATGCCCGACCACCAATACGTCTGTCGAATAGTACGATACATCTTCGTACTACCGGGATGCATGGTATAAGCGGAACTGTATGCCTCCTCCAGAATCTGCCGTCGTAAATCATCATCGTGGGGTACGCAGATCCTGTCGTTCAGTACCAGCATGCCGTCCTCTCTGAGTCTAAAATCCTGACCCTGACCATTCTGTACCCTCTGAATCACCTGGCTCAACTCAGAATCTATCCTCTGCAACTCTGCCAACCGATCTACTAGAGTGGGTCGCACAGCAAACTGTGCCAGCAATCCACCCTACGAGTCACATTGTAACTCCGCCCCTAGTACCCTCAAGTCACGCAGCATGGGTAAGTAGGCAGTATGAAAATATGCCAACGTGGCGGATGACTTTCTGCTCAGAGCATCTGCCACAACATTTGCCTTCCTTGGGTGGTAGTCAATGATCAAGTCATAATCCTTAATTAACTCCAACCAGTGGCGCTGCCTAAGATTCAACTCTCGCTGCGTCAACAAATACTGTTGGCTCTTATGGTCTGTAAAAATGTGACACTTTTCCCCGTATAGATAGTGTCGCCAAATCTTAAGAGCCAATACAATAGCTGCTAGTTCCAAATCATGAGTCGGGTAATTTAACTCGTGCTTCTTCAACTGACGAGAAGCATAGGCAATTACCCGCCCACTCTGCATCAAAACACAGCCCAGTCCCTGCTTGGATGCATCACTGAATACCACGTACTCGGTACCGCTAACTGGGAGTGTGAGTATCGGAGCAGTGGTTAAACGAGTTTTAAGTTCCTGAAAACTTTGCTCACACTCCGGGGTCCACTGAAACTTGACATTCTTACGGGTCAACTTGGTCATCGGCGCTGCTATCCGGGATAAATTCTGCATAAATCGCCGATAGTACCAAGCTAGCCCAAGGAAACTGCGAACCTCCGTAGGACTTTTGGGCTGCTCCCACTTAGTCACTGCCTCAATCTATGCTGGATCAACTTGAATGCCCTCACTGGTAACAATATGTCCCAGAAATCCCACCTGAGTCAGCCATAACTCACATTTAGGGAATTTAGCATACAACTGATTGTCTCTTAATACCTGTAAGACAAGTCGGAGATGCCGTGTATGCTCCTCCGGGCTCTTCGAATAGACAAGTATGTCATCTATGAATACTATGACACACTTATCTAAATACTGATGAAAAATCCGATTCATCAAATCCATAAAAGCGGCGGGAGCATTAGTTAGTCCAAATGACATGACCAAGAACTCATAATGCCCATACCGCGTCCGAAAAGCTGTCTTCGGAACATCCGAATCTCTAATCCTCAGTTGATGATACCCCGATCTGAGATCAATCTTTGAGAAGACCCGAGCACCCTGCAACTGATCAAACAGATCATCAATACGAGGCAGTGAATACTTGTTCTTGATAGTGACTCTGTTCAACTGTCTATAATCAATACACATCCGTATAGTCCCATCTTTCTTCTTCACGAATAGGACCGGTGCGCCCCAAGGGGAGACACTAAGTCTTATGAACCCCTTGTCCACCAAGTCTTGCAACTGAAGCTTAAGTTCCTTTAGCTCTGCCGGTGCCATGCGATATGGGGGTCTAGAGATAGGCATCGTCCCAGGAGCAAGATCGATGCAAAACTCTAACACCCGATCCGGTGGTAGGCCGGGCAGATCCTGAGGGAACACATATGAAAACTCACAGACCACAAGAATATCCGCCATCCGTTCATTCGACTTACTGCTATCCACAACGTATGCCAGGAAACACTGATATCCTTTCTTCACATATCTCTGCGCCGTGAGAGCAGAAATAATGGCGGTTGGCAGGACCCGACGATCTCCCTCAAATATGAGCTCTGGTGGTCCCGATCCAACAAAATATACTGACTTTGTGAAGCAACTCACTAGAGCTCTATGTGCAGTTAACCAATCCATACCCAGGATCACATCGAAATCTGTCATCTCTAGTGGGATCAGATCCGCTACCAGAGTGACGTCCTGTATCATAATAGGACAAGACAGATATATCTGATCTCGTAGAATCTTTTCGCCCAAAGGAGTGCATTGCCAGAACTCCTGTATCTTCAGGTCATGCTGCAGCTCTGTGTAGTAGTGCTCATGAAACTCATCCTGGAATATCTCCCAGGTCAGCCCAGTGGTGTAACGGGTCTCCAGCTCCTCACGCTAAGTTTCGGCATCCCCGTCCATCAGATAAAGGGCCACTCCCAATCTGTCTCTATCAGATAGCTCCAAGTCCGCAGTGATACGACGGACATTGTTGATCCACGATCGGGCTACCTGGGGATCTGATGATCCCGAAAAGGTGACACAGCCCAGATGCCTAGCATCTCTCACCCAGGTAGCTAATGGCCTACTAGTACGACCACTGAGCGCCGGGGTAGCTATCTCCCCTAATGGGGTCTAATACTCTGCCCGAGTGTAAGTCCTCTATATCCCAACAGGGGGGTAACTGCTGCAGCTGCTCCGATCACTGGAACTGTCTCTATCGTGCCGTCTGCAGGAGTAGGTGCAACTGCTGGGGCAGGAGCCGTCTAGACTACCTGCGGTGCTGGTGGACCCACGGTGCAACAGGAGGTGGAGGAGATGCCATCGCCTGAGGTACCTCGGGCTCATGCTATGCAGGGGGATTCAGAATGCTGACCATCGCGCTGGCCACCGCTGCTGCTATCATGTTCAGCTGTCCCTGAGCAACAGGTGCCTGCCTTGATGGCACTGTGGACCCAGTCCTTTGTCTCGATGTCCGACGAGAACTTGAGCTCCGTAGTGTCCCTGAAGATACCTGCTCGGGGACCAACGACAACGGTACTCCCGAGGGACCCCCGTCCGTACCGACTACTGGCGTCGGTGCAGGTGGCGCTAGCGCGGGTGACTCTCCCAGCGGACGGGATGTAGCAATCGTCTGGTTCGGAGGCTCTACAACCTTCCGGGGCCTCCCCGGTTTCCTCTTTGGCGGTGCGTTAGACATCTGTACGAAACAGAATTTTAATCAGTGCACCTCGTATGAATTTCGATCTCACACTCAATCCCCTTACACGTGGTCTTCCTATGGTTAATCGATCGAACCACTAACGATCCTAATTATATCAAGACTGACTTTCTTAACTCTTACGATCCTGAGTCAGACTCTAAAATGACTTAGGTCATAAAAATGTTTATAACCTAGGCTCTGATACCACTTTAATTGTCACGCCCCGACCCTCCTGTCGGCCACGTGACAACCACCGTATGAACCCTGAGATCCATACAAGGCATAAAGAGTACAGATCAATCTAAAATCAATAAAACACTAATATAATCCATTTAGTACAGTCCCGATATATTCCTACTACAACTCTAAATGCGAAAACGACAACATCGAAATAAATACGGAAGTATACCTCCGATAGCATAGTCCTCGTCAACAACAATTACTACCGCACGTAAAACCTGCACACACGGAAAAGTGGGGTGCTCAACCTTGTGGCCTAGTGCGAAATTACGGCTTGAAACCGAATAAGGAATTCAAAGGCTAGGAGGATTAATCTAGGATGCCTTGGGTTTATTGATGTAAAATAACTGTATAAGCAAGTACAATAAGGATAACACTAGATGTCGCCTAAGATGTATCTGGTAACTACATCATCAGTGTAATCGTATGTCATCTATAGTGAAAAGTGACTATAATATCAAGACTCGGGCTGCCGGCCTATACTTAGTGAATGCCCCGGCCAAAGAGCATCACCAAGCCCATCAGTGCCTTTTGTCTCTGTCTCTTCCTATGCCCGCTGCACTGATGTTGGCGGAGAGGACGGGTGACCCTTGATCGCTCTCCTCTGTCTCGCTAGTCACCTACGATGCCTGCCCTAGCGAAACTGTCGTGCCCTTACATCGTCCCCGAACTCCGTAAGGGCAACGGCAACTCGTGTAGTACTACAACACTGTCCGAAGACAGGGTCACCATCAATAATAATCCATCGACCACGGCTAATCGATATAATACAACCCTAGGATCCGGACTACTAATCCGATCGTCTGCAGAACGTCAGGGATGATAGCCGTGTGGTCTACGGATCCACTGTCTAAGACTATGCGGGGGGAGTCACCATCCCAGTCCCCAAGCAGTGGTGCCTGTCAGGAGGTGTGCATACTAGCGGCCGCCGGAATGCTACAACCTCCGCAACACGTTTGCTAGGTTCGTATTTTGGTTCGTCCCGGCTAGTCATTTCTGGACTTTCACGGTGTCGCCTAGACGGCACACGTGCGGGTATAAGTTTCCTGGGTAGGGACTTGCTCCGTATTTCCGGTCTAATATGACTTCACAGGTTGTACAGTCCCTTTCCCGACCAGTCTCCCAGTAACTAAGCTAAGTATAGCCTAGGGAGTGGTATGTGGCGGAGCATCACCATTCTGACCATCGGCGGTACGCGATGGTCAAACGGAGTATATAACGAATACCCCTTTTTATCTGGTTTCTAGTGATGTCTCCTAAGGATGGTCGCGCTATCATAGCATAAATAAATAACACAGCATGCAGAACAAGATTCATGGACATGTTAAATATATATCATGGTAAACATGGCGTATCATGCATGTAGATCAAGTAAATCACACTATCATACATTTACATATAAACATAGTATGCATTTTATTTTTATCATATTTTTGACATTCATGAATTTTCCTAAGAATACCTCGGCAATAATTCCCTAGCTTGAATAAATCTTGCATTCGATAAACCAACGCACCTGAATCGCGATCGGAGCTTCAGAACCAATCCACTCGAAGCTCGAACGTATCAATCGTAATGTAACTCGCGATCCAAAATAATATTCCTAAATAGTAAAGTTTATTTAGAACAAATCTAACCATTCCTAAGAATTATCCGGATAGAAATCTAATTAATTAAAATTTTAAATTACCTAATTAATTTAATTTAATCTCCTCTAAGTTATTTATCTAATCCAATTAATGCACTAACACTAGCCCAATCCAATTAATCAAATTTAGCTAAGGTCCAATCCACAATTCCTAGAGCCCAAGTAGAAAGCTCATAACAAGTTTTAATAAAATAGCTCAACACTAGTAAGAAATAAATTTTCTCCCCTATATCATCATCAATTCATTATCTTAATCCAAATAATCAAATACCAACTAATCCACTCATAAGTAATAAAATAATATTATTTAATTAACCTCCTTCAGTTAATTAGGCTTAGATGGATTTATTAAATCCATTCCCTCTATCAAAGCCTATTTTCCTCTTTAGACCCAATTTATCCAAAGCCCATCTGATGAAGACCCAATTTCACCTTAATAGGTCCAAGTCAACCTTGACCAAGTCAACTGAATTTGGCTATGTGGACCAATTGGATAATTTAGATTTATCAAGCTTCAACCCAAATTGTCCTCTAGCCCAATTTGATCGGCCCAATTTGGGCTCATGAAGGCCAAATAAATTTCTGGGTTAACATTTGACCTGGTCAACGCTGACCGGTCAACCATAATTTAAGTTGCACCTTAATTAGGACCCAAATTATTTAGCCCATATGGTTCGGCCCAAATTGCACCCATGGGTCCAAATTGATCAACATTAACCATGGACCACTTATGTTGACCAGTTTGACCATGTTGACTCCTTATTTGGTTAAATGGGTCCAATCCTAATCCAACCTAAATCAATTCGTCTTGGGTCCAACCCGTCACTAACTAACATGCATCTTAATTAATAATTAAATATCCACTAAACTTAGTTTAATCAACACTAACCGGGTTTTAATTAAACTAAGCATGCAATAAAATAAACCTACACTAATCATTCTTAACTACATCTAAGCATGCTTATTTTATCTACTAATCGCGATTAAGGAGAAAGGACAAATCCCTTACCTCTCCTTCGGCCGAAGCCTTCGCCGATCCCTTCGCCGTCTCCTCGCCGCAGCTTCCCTCGTCTATGCCCGACCGAACCTGATGGCCGGAGAGGATCCCGGTGCTTTAGCCGGCGAGACCACCCGCTCCTTGCTCGAAGGAGGGAAAATAGGGGATCCTACACCCACAAGCGTGAGTAAAGAGGAGAACGAAAGGATGATCGCCGAACACCCCCAATACGCATCACCAGCAATGGGGGTGGGAAAACGAACGACGAGAAGCAACGGCATAATAAACTCACCTATCGAACTTGCGAACAGGTAGAGAAATCGAATCGTGCAGCAATGAGTGCGGACTGAAAGGTTCGCTCGCCCCCCAAACGTTTTGCCAGGCGCCGGCTTCGCAGCTGTTCCGGAGTGGAATGCCGACTGCCACGCCCTCGTGGAGATGGAGCGAGGCGGCGTGGATGAGCTGCAGCAGTGGATCGGGACCGAGAAGGGGGGTGGCGACTCCACTGTTAGTCGCGATGGAGGAGTTGCAGGTGGGAGTCCCTCCGATTGAAGCTGCCGCCAAGTCTCCCCCCCCCGAATCGATGAATGGAGGTGACGATGAGGACGAAGCCGACGGAGGACGCGCCAGCGAGCTCGTCATCGTCGCTCGTACGCTCGGCGTGCAGAGGAGCAGGAGCAGGGGAAATGGGTGAAGAAAGGAGGCGCTCGAAGAAGGACGGGGCACTCGAGGGAGATAGGGCTCCGCTCTTCTCGCTCGCGGCCGAGTCCCAATTTAGTGTCGGCTGGTTCACCCGAACTGGTTGACCGGTCGATTCGGTTGGACCGGTCCGGGAAATTTTTTTTTTTATATAATTTTTTTTTAAAGGTGGGGGTTTACATCATCATCACAAGAGCACTAGAGCATTGCCTTACTACCCTCCACGACTTAGTATTCTCTCTGGTGAATCCAGGCTTCAGCTAGCAAGCTATAGGGAGGACGGGCGGCTTCTGGCATATCTTGTTAAGGCATCGGTAACCGTTGAGGCCCATAAGCAAAGAAAAGATGGCACACTCAAACTTCGTCTCGTCAACGGTGAGTGCTCGTAACGCAATCCCGACTACATGAAAAAATAATATTAATAAGTAAAAGCAGCTTTTCTCTGTGAAACGTAATTAACTCATAGCTATTAATTCATTAAGTTTCAATATTTCGATAACCATTCCATGGTTACAAATGTAACCAGTATCAGACAACGCAATATGTGGTCTTTAGTATGTAAAAATTGAAGAAAAACACTACTTTCAACTTATTCGGGAAAAGAATTAAGTGCTTGTAAGCATATATTTAATATTTTTAACATAATTAATATACTTTGCTTAATTAGCTATAATTATTAGATTTTTTAATAAATCATGTGAGTCAAAGATTCGAATAATGTTAAGAAAATATGAAAAGTTAAAAAAGTTCTGATTTTCTATCTAAAAACATTTACCGTTGTGTGTTCCATCCCAATAAATCATTTAATTCTACATCTATATCTGACCGAATTGAGTTTATATTGGTATTTCTCACGTTGCTAGGTGGACAATCGTCGTGGCTATAGTATTTGATGCTCAAGTGAAGTCATTAAGTGTTCGACACATATTAACATAGGATACCGATTTTTGAGTGTCTCATTGTTATATATATGTCAAGATATAAACGTATCCATATCTTTTTACCACGATGCACATATTGGGTTATTTCTCTTCACTGGTTTCTATTTGTCTTGTTAATATTGGAGTAAGTTAGGGAGATTGACAAGAATATATATCGAAATAAATAGGATGACGAAAGATATTTATGTTATATTAAAGTATAAATTATTAGAATTATTTATTAACTTATGGTTTTAAAAATTTATTATTGTTTATTAAGTAAAGTATTTTTTGTATAAATAAGTAGAATTATTTATTGAATGTTAACATATTCTAAAATATTTTATATCCAACATGAATGAAGTTCATTGTCTTTTCTATATATTATTTTGGAATATTTTACACCTCATTATCAATTGCCTTCATTAGAAATTATTTTCTAAATATTAAATATATTTTAAAAATACTATAATATGATTAATAATTCACACAAAAACTTATGTACTAGTTTTTCGAAGCTCATGAGTATACTAAAAGTGGAATATATAATCTATAACCATCCACGACGTTAGATTTCTACATAAAGGTATGGATGACATTTCTTTTTTTTTTCTCACTCTCTCCTCTTTCCAAAAATAAATAAATAAAATCAAAAGCCACTAATAGAATTTAAAATCTAACAACAAACCTAAATTATTGCTGTAGAAAGTACTCAAGCCTAAATGTCCATATCCTTCATTTATTTTTATTTTTGAAAATCTTCTACCCTAAAAAAGGAACCTTGCTCAAATAAGGGTGTTCAGTTCCTTGTGTTACTTGATCTTCAGTAATTACATTGTTAATTAGCCACATTCTAATAATTTTTTCTTACTATTTAATCCTCTAGCTCGAACGCTAATGCATTGTCGTCGATTACTCACATAGTCTTGGATTCTATTGCCTGCAACAACGCTAAGTGAGATGAGCAATAACGAAAATGAGATCTCCCTTTCGTCGTCAGCTCTTCGTCGTTTCATCGAGAACGACACGTTGACGGAGATTTTAGGATCGGAGAATGGGGTCTTCAATAGCACCACGGACAAAGACCCTCAGTCCGAGGAGGCTAGAGAATCGCAAAATTATCCGGAGACAAATACAACTGTGGAGCAGAACAGGGACAACAGGATACAAATAAATAAGGATTGTCATCATCACAAGAGCACTGGAGCATTGCCTCACTACCCTCCACGGCTTAGTATTCTCTTTGGTGAATCCAGGCTTCAGCTTGCAAGCCATAGGGAGGACGGGCGGCTTCTGGCATATCCTGTTAAGGAACCGGTAACCGTTGAGGCCCATAAGCAAAGAAAAGATGGCACACTCAAACTTCGTCTCGTCAACAGCGAGTGCTCGTCACGCAATCCCGACTTCATGAAATAATCATATTAATAAGTAGAAGCAGCTTCTTCTCTGTGAAACTTAATTAACTCATAGCTATTAATTCATTAAGTTTCAATATTTCGATAACCATTCCATGGTGACAAATATAACCAGTATTAGACAATGCAATATGTGGTCTTTAATATGTAAAAATTGAAGAAAAACACTACTTTCAACTTATTCAGAAAAGAATTAAGTGCTTGTAAGCATATATTTAATATTTTTAACATACATAATATACTTTGCTTAATTAGCTATAATTATTAGATTTTCTAATAAATCATGTGAGCCAAAGATTCGAATAATGTTAAGAAAATATTTGAAAAGTAAAAAAAGTTCTGATTTTTTATCTAAAAACACTTACCGTTGTGTGTTCCATCCCAATAAATCGTTTAATTCTACATCTCTATCTGACCGAATTGAGTTTTTATTAGTATTTCTCACGTTGCTAGGTGGACAGTCGTCGTGGCTATAATATTTGATGCTCAAGTGATGTCACGCCCCGACCCTACTGTTGGGCACGTGGCAACCGCTATATGAGCCCAGCGGACCCATACAAGGCATCAAGTGATACATACAATCCAAACACTTCATTTACACAGCGGAACATACAAACAAATATCTAACTCAACATTTCTAACACAGTCCCGATAAACCTACTACAACTCTATGATAAAAGGTATCGATAAATAAAAATAGATTCATCGAATGACTCATCTTCACCCACCGTCATAGTCGATCATCTAACACCTGCACACACGGGGAAAAGTGGTGTGCTCAGCCTTACGGCCTAGTGCGAAATTACGGCTCGAAACCGAATAAGGAATCCAAAGGCTAGGAGGATTAATCTAGGATGCCTTGGGTTTATTAATAGTCATTTTCATATAATACATGTGAAGCATATTATAAATGCAAAACAACTATGCAAGCATATACAACAGGTGTAGCACTAAATGTCACCTAAGCTTTCTCTAGAAACTATGTCGTCAATGTCACGCCACGACCCTACTGTCAGGCACGTGGCAACCGCCGTATGAGCCCAACAGACCCATACAAGGCATCAAGTGATACATACAGTCCATACACATCATTTACACAGCGGAATTTACAAATAAATCATCTAACTCAAGATTTCTAACACAGTCCCAATAAACCTACTACAATTCTATAATAACATCAATAAATAAAAATAGACTCGTCGACGGACTCATCTTCATTGAATAACTCGGACAGTCATCTAACACACCTGCACACGCGGGGAAAAGTGGTGTGCTCGGCCTTGCGGCCTAGTGCGAAATTACGGCTCTACCGAATAAAGAAATCAAAGGCTAGGAGGAGTATTCTAGGATGTCTTTTGTGGTTAATCATCATCTTTCATGCCTTATAATTTAAACAATTCATATTGAGATAGACAGCATAAATAAATAAATAAATAAACAAAGGTGTACATGCCACTAGATGTCACCTAAGTTAAGTCTAGTGTCAACATCAACAGTCTGTCCCCATTTGATTTGTATAAATCAATTTATGGGGAGCAACAAAAATCGTAGATACAATACCGATGTATAATTCACTAGATGTCACCTACGTTATATCTAGTGTCCACGTCAACAGTCTATCACCTACATCGTGATGAGACTTTAAGGTTTCATAAACTCGGGCTGCCAGCCTACACTCAGTGACTACCCGGGCTGGGGGTATCAGTAAGCCCATCAGTGCCTTTCTGTCTCAGTCTCTATCTATGCCCGCTGCACTGATGTTGGTAGAGAGGACGGATGACCTAAAGTCCCTCTCCAGTTGTTTCACTAGTCGCCAACCATGCCTCCCCTAGCGAAACCGTCGTGCCCTTACATCCTCCCCGGATTCCGTAGGGGTCACGACACCCATGTAGTACTACATACTGCCCGTAGACAGGGTCACCTCTCTTAAATCTCATCGGCCACGGCTAGCCGGAATAACCACCCTAGGATCCGGACTACTCATCCGATCGTCTGCAGACGTCAAGGGTGATAGCCGTGCGGTCTACGGATCCACTGTCCAAGGCGTCGCATGTGGAATCACCTTCCCAGTCCAATAGCCGTCGACGTCTGTCAAGATTTGGCGCACATCTGCACGATGGGCTGTGACAACCTTGACTCCATCGGTGTCAAGTCCATGGTAGGGTTCATCCTAGCTAACCATCTCAGGACTATCACGAGGCCGCCTACAACGACACTCGTGCGGGTGAAGATTTCTGGTAAGGACTTGCTCCATATTTTCAGTCTCACCCGACCATGGAGTTTGTACAGTCTCTTACCCTACCAGCTCCCAGTATATAAGCTATGCATAACGTCGGGAGTGGTGCTCCCAGTGCTTCGCTATGCATCAACCTCAGGAGTGGCGCCTAACGGGACGTCACCGTTTGACCACCGTCGGAACGCGGCGGTCAACCGGGGCATATGGAAAAGACCCCTTTTTCTGTCTAAGTGGCGGTGACATCGCCAAAGGTTCTAACATGTCGTTATTTACTATCTATGTCTGCATGGTAGGTATCCTAGCATAGCATAAAACATCATAAAATAATATTTAACATGCTCGACATGATACTACGACATATTAGAAATTTAATAAGAAAATCATGGTATATCATGCATGTTAAGTAAAGTAAATTAACTAACATGCAAACCATAGTATATCCTACATGTCAGACAGATATAAACTAAACTAACATGCAGGCAAATCAAATCTTATCAAGCATTATGTTTTATCATATTTAAGACATCCAAGAATTGTTCCTAAGAAAACCCTAGCGGGAATTCCCTAGCTTGAATAAATCCTACCATCGGAGAACTAACGCACCTGGGTTAGCGATCCGGTCTTCAGAATCAACCAACGTAACAACGAATCACTCCGTCGAACTACTCGGATCACGTACCCGCGATAAATCCTAATTAACATAATTATTTAAAATCAAATTTAATTCCTTTTTCCCTAAAGTAAATCAAATATTAATTTATCAATCTAACCTAATCATTCAGATACTAATTAACCAAATTTCCATTTTACAATTTAAATTAACTTAGTTAAGCTTAGATAAATTTTATCAAATTTATCCATTTAAACCCCTCATCTAGCCCAAATAATACTTATCAATACTTAATTAGATCAATTAAACATTAATTAGCTATTTTAAATCACCTAATCATACTCATGAAAAGTTAAATTATTTTTATTCTTATTTTTATTATTTTATTATTATTTCACTGGTCAACGGTCAACAGTTGACCAGGTCGACCTGGTGAACACGGTGGACCCGGTCAACGCGGTGGACTCGATCAACGCTGTTGACCCGGCCAATGCGGTGGACTCGGTCAACACTGTTGACCCGGCCAATGCGGTGGACCCAATCACTATTCAATTGGCTTAACTTGAGTCTGATCCAAGCCTAGCCAGTTCGGTTCGATCGAGTCAGCTCCAACTCATCTAAATCCAAGTCCGACTCGAGTCTGGTTCAAGTTAATTGATTCAGCTTACCTCATCTACACTTAACCCGAACCCAAACTTAACTCGAATTCAATCCAACTAACTCCAAATCGGTTCAACTCAACCCATTCACTAACTCTACTCAATTAAATCACTAATTTTTACTTAACTTAATTTATCATGCTTAATTAATCCACTAAGTTGATTAATTAACACTAAGCATGTTTAAATTAATCTAAGCATTTTAACAACACTAATTTATCCTAAACGTGTTTAATTACAACTAAACATGCTTAAATAAATCACTAATCACGATTAGGGAAAGATAAGGCTACCTTAGCCGGAATCACTATTCACAATCGGAAACACTATTCACTCGTCGGAATAGTAACACCGTCGCCGGAACCCTAGCCGCCACCTCGCCGGAGCTCGCGAAATCAGCGGCAAACTTGATGGCGAGCTCCGCAAGCCTACGCACGCGTGGGAACCGACGACAACCTGCTAAAAATCCGACTATCAACACCTAAAATCCATCTTTTGGGTGGTGTCGCCGGCGAACTTTAGGGCAAGTTCGCCGGAGGGCGAAATCGCCTAATAACAGGGGAAACGGAGCTCCTACCCTTGCGATCGCGTGGGGAAGGAGAGGAGGGGGATCCGGCCGGCGAGATGAGTGAATCCGCAGCTCTACTCCTTGCCGGTCGTGTTGCGGGTTGGAGCAGCGGCGACGAAATCGTCGGTTGCTGCAGTTGCATCGGGGTCGAACGCAAGCTCACGAGCTTGCGGAGAGGGCGAGTCCACACCCGCTGCAACGGAGGAGAGGCCGATGCGTCGACGATCGGGGCGCTGGATGGTGGCGGACGACCGCTGAAATCGCAGCGAAGGAAAAAAAAGGGCAGCTGCAGGCGGAGGAAGGACGCCCGGCGATCGCAGACCTCCGTTGAGGTCTCTTCGTCGCGGCGGAGAGGAGAGGGCAGCGCCTGTGTGCGGTCGACAGCCAGCGGCGGGCGGCGGAGGAGAGGACGGTGGCTCCTCTTCTCGGCTGCGGACAGTGGTAGCGAGCGGCGGACGACGAGCGCAGGAACAGGTCGTCGGCGCTCGCGCTGTTGCAGGGGAAACATGGGAGGCGCGCAATGGGCGCGTCCATCAAGCTCCCCTCACCGAGACCAGCAGCAGGGGCCGGCAGGAGGCGGGCGACTGCCGGCGGAGGCTGCGGCGGCAAGGAAATCGCCGCTCGGGGCATGCGAGCAGACGTTCCTGCTCGCGGCTTCATTTCCGCCCGCAAGCAGGGGAATGCGGGGAAAATGAGGAGGCGCGCGGCTGCAGGGGACCTCCGCCGAGCTCCCCTCGTCGTGGCGGAAATGGGCAGCGGCGACGATCTGCGGAGGCTCTACTGCGGGTGGTCGCGGCAACGAGGGAGCTGTCGCCGAGCTCCCTTGTCTGCAGGGAGTGTGCGACGGGGGTGGATGAAGGCAGGCCGACACCGACGGACGGCGGGCAGCGGCCGACGGCGAATCAAGATCTTAATAATCTATTTCGGTGAAGTTTGATCTACCCCTCTAATGCTCTTTCAGTACCTCTAGTAGACCACTACCTACTAAGAAATTGCTTTCTACCACGTACTAGGATACGCATCTTATTGTTGATCAATATCGATGCTCATGAGGATCCAAATGTGACTACAATGATCCACAGTGTAGTGACACCTAAAGTGGATCACTATATCATGATATATATTATGTTGTCACGTGGGTCATTTAGATGAGCTACCATATATTGCAGACATCGTATCTTAGTACCGATGAGTTTATGATAACTAAAGTGGTACCACCTTGGAGAGGGGTTACTACTTTAAAGGAAATATAAAAGGTCTATTTAATTATCAACGATCATGATTCGAGGAAGGGATCACCGATGGTGTTTATTTTTGGGGGACCAAAAATTTTTAAGGGGGGGAGTACTTGTAAACCCCCACCTTAATAAATTAGATTTTTAGGAAAAAAAAATTTTAATTTTTCCGGTCCGGTTCAACTGAACCGGCCCGCTGGCCGGTCCGAGTGAACCGGTCTGACCCGGTCCGAAGGGGTCGACGCGAGCGAGAAGAGCCGCGAGCTCTTCCCCCTCGCGAGGCGCCCCTCCCCTCTTCCCCTTCTTCTTCTTCTCTTCTTCTTCTTCCTTTTCTTCTTCTTCTTCTCCTCCTTCTTCTTCTTCGAGCTCGCGACGCCGCCCTTCTCCATCGCAGCGGAGCGGACGCCGATGCCTTCCCGCCGCGTTCGCCGTCCGCCGTCCATCGCCGGCGCCGCAGCAAGGAAAGCGCAGCGGTGATGCCGCGCCCCCTTTCCTTCCCCTGCTTTCCCTCCTTCTTCGAGCTCACCCCCTCTTCCATCGCAACGAAGCAGCGCCGACGCCCAATGGGAGAAATACAAGTGGGCAGAAGTTGAAGATATGGCTTTAACTTCCTCAAATAGATACACTAGGTAGTCTCTTTTTCACTAGCATACGGGCAACCTTTCGTGGTTCAGGTTGAATCAGGATCAGATATCTCTGAACTATAATATGGTCATAATGGAGTCACCTCCAGATAGAGGATAATATATAACAAGGATAGCAATAACCACTTAATAAAATGCCCACTAACTTGCTCCATGTCAGTTTAAATTCTTACAACCACTACCTTATAATGTAAAGAGAGGTTCCACAACCTAAAGAGAGCACAAGATATTTATAGATGGTTAAATCATAATCATAAAGAGGACATCAGTTCTCAATACGAAAATACTGGATAAGTAGTAGTGGTTAAGGCTTTGATATTTAGATCTAAAGATTTGCACTCGAACCTTAATGATATCTCTTTTTATCCAAATGCTCAAACTATGATAGTTTGTTCTATGTCAGATAACAAGAACTTGATTGCATGGCCTCCGAAAATATATATAACAAAAATGTAGGCTAAATGAAATCCGAAACTGAATTTTTATAGTGCTAGATCACAACTGCACTGAGATTAACACTGTAGTGTTAGATCACGTACAATGTAGAGATATTGTGTATACAATGATATTATTATGATAACGTGCAATTGGGTTGATTGCTAGCATGAAGTAAGCTTTAGTCAAAGCTCAAAATGGAGTAAAAAGATTACATCCGAGTTTGTAGATATAGAAATATCGTAGTCGTACCTAAGTTGCTACGTGCACTAGATATGAGCTGCAGAAGCAGTAACTGAAATAGACAATGTCAACAATACCTTCACCTACTAAAGATATCAACAGGTGCTAGAGGTACCAAGAAAAACTGCAGCATCCAAAATTTAAAGGAGAAATCGAAAGAAGTACAGAAGCAAAGTTACCCCAAAATCTGCAGGTAGTCGCAATATGAGTTGCAGATATAAAAATGCTGCCAACTGCATTGACTGAATAAGACTGCAGAGAAAGATCAGGTATATATAATGATACTGATGAATGTATAGGAATCTGAGCTGCAAAAATACCAAGTAAAGAACTGAGCTAAGCTGTGGGAGCTACCGAAATAAAAATGAATAAAGAAATCTACCGACGATGAACATAATTGACTAAGGACATTTGATAAAGGAAGTAGCTCCGCAAAAAGAAACTGCAAACTGCAGAAAACTGGAGAAATAACTGCAAAGAAAATTGCAGAAATATTCAACAGAATTTGAATTCAGAAAGGCCACTAAGCAGAATTAAAAGAAGCAGATACAAGAAATCTGCTTGGCTGATAAGTCGGTCGTATATAGGATATACGAATTAAGCGAAAACTGCTCAAGCTCCAAAAAGAAACTGATAGATGAAGGAAATAGCAGGAAACAGCTGCATTGAATGCATAAAATGCTGGTACAAATGAAGATGCTCCCAGCTCAGCAAAAAGTAATATGATAGAGTGAACCGCTTGAAGGAGGGTAGAAAGCTTCAAATACTATACATAGAGTTGCAAGTGTTGGGGGTTGACACGAATATTATAATTGATGGCGGTCAACTTCTAGTTGCAACTTAAAAATCATAATGACGATCCAAGATGATCAACATATACACATAAGATTCACATGTATATAAATAATTAACTCAAATGAGAGTAAGGTCATAGATAACAATTTCAAATCATTTCATACCGATCCATCTATACTCAAATTTATGAATCAGGAATAAAGTCCATTGAAGAGATCCGAGTAAGAGTCAGATTTAAAAAAAATTAACTCATACGTAAGCCAGCTTAAAATATCGGTAAATCCTTCTTTAAGCTCAGTAGTCTTACGTAGATAAATCTGATATAAATTCTATAATCCAGATCTTAAATGGACGTTCAATATCAGTTATTTCCAAGATCTAGGAAATGACTAAGGCAACGATTTGTATGAAAAATTCTCATGATCGACATCAAGATGTAAAAGGGTGTATAACTGGAGATAATCTACTTGGATTTCTATATCTCCAAACTGATCATAGATTTAACCTAAGATTCAAGATTTCAACTTTCTAGAAATCATTTATACCAGCGATAATCAATATGATCGTATGATCAGATTTCAAAATCTGATAAGATAATTATAACCCGCGATATAAGCAAGAGTTAATAATATCACACGTGCTCAAATGTCGTATAATAACACACGTGTTAACTCAAGTAGGAAGGTCCACAATTTAGCAATTCTGATAGACCACCTAATACCTCAGCTATCCAGCATGAGAGTACAGATATGGGAGTGCATCTGGTGCTTCTATGCCTACAAATCAAACTCAGAAGCACGTGCTCGAATCGGAGCGGATAAAATCAAATATTGATTGATTTATTCAAACTCGGTATCCCAACTAGGTCATGGGGTACCAATAGTATGATAAAGATATCGTATGAGATATTTTCATATCAACACTCTTCAGATCAAAGTGATAATAGATACCTATGTTGGTATAAGAGGTGATTGTGATGCACCCAACAAGGTAACCTTAATATGATGATGGATAAATTACTTGATCATTTAGAAATGAAACTTGATCGTAGATCTGAGCCTATTGATCTAAGTTTCTATCTCTTCTCCAATGTAGTGGAGATAGTAGCCATAAATATTTTCCAGAGATTAATAAATTTATAATCTCATATATTAAGGCGATTAGCGGTCTAGGAAAATTTGTTCTAACGAAAATTACTGTCGCCGGAGTAAAAACTCCTTATCAAGGAAATATACTACTATATTTCCGACTCGCACTTTATCCTATATTATATCGGGACTGTTATCTAAATCCTTAAAACCTCAAACTTAACTTAATCTCCTAGGTTCTCCAAACCTATGTACTGATATCACTTTAATGGCCAGGTCTTTAAAACCTAGGCTCTGATACCACTTAAGTTGTCACGCCTCGACCCTACTGTCAGGCACGTGGCAACCGCCGTATGAGCCCAACAGACCCATACAAGGCATCAAGTGATATATACAATCCATACACATCATTTACACAGCGGAATTTACAAATAAATCATCTAACTCAAGATTTCTAACACAGTCCCGATAAACCTACTACAATTCTATAATAACATCAATAAATAAAAATAGACTCGTCGACGGACTCATCTTCATTGAATAACTCGGACAGTCATTTAACACACCTGCACACACGGGGAAAAGTGGTGTGCTCAGCCTTGCGGCCTAGTGCGAAATTACGGCTCTACCGAATAAAGAAATCAAAGGCTAGGAGGAGTATTCTAGGATGTCTTTGGTGGTTAATCATCATCTTTCATGCCATATAATTTAAACAATTCATATTGAGATAGACAGCATAAATAAATAAATAAATAAACAAAGGTGTACATGCCACTAGATGTCACCTAAGTTAAGTCTAGTGTCAACATCAACAGTCTGTCCCCATTTGATTTGTATAAATCAATTTATGGGGAGTAACAAACATCGTAGATACAATATCGATGTATAATTCACTAGATGTCACCTACGTTATATCTAGTGTCCACGTCAACAGTCTATCACCTACATCGTGACGAGACTTTAAGGTTTCATAAACTCGGGCTGCCAGCCTACGCTTAGTGACTACCCGGGCCGGGGGTATCAGTAAGCCCATCAGTACCTTTCTGTCTCAGTCTCTATCTATGCCCGCTGCACTGATGTTGGCAGAGAGGACGGATGACCCAGAGTCCCTCTCAAGTTGTTTCACTAGTCGCCAACCATGTCTCCCCTAGCGAAACCGTCGTGCCCTTACATCCTTCCCGGATTCCGTAGGGGTCACGACACCCATGTAGTACTACTACATACTGCCCGTAGACAGGGTCACCTCTCTTAAATCTCATCGGCCACGGCTAGCCGGAATAACCACCCTAGGATCCGGACTATTCATCCGATCGTCTGCAGACGTCAAGGGTGATAGCCGTGCGGTCTACGGATCCACTGTCCAAGGCGTCGCATGTGGAATCACCTTCCCAGTCCAATAGCCGTCGACGTCTGTCAAGATTTGGCGTACATCCGCACGATGGGCTGTGACAACCTTGACTCCATCGGTGCTAAGTCCATGGTAGGGTTCATCCTAGCTAACTATCTCAGGACTATCACGAGGCCGCCTACAACGATACTCGTGCGGGTGAAGATTTCGGGTAAGGACTTGCTCCATATTTCCAGTCTAACCCGACCATGGAGTTTGTACAGTCTCTTACCCTACCAGCTCCCAGTATATAAGCTATGCATAACGTCGGGAGTGGTGCTCCCAGTGCTCCGCTATGCATCAACCTCAGGAGTGGCGCCTAACGGGACGTCACCGTTTAACCACCGTCGGAACGCGGCGGTCAACCGGGGCATATGGAAAAGACCCCTTTTTCTGTCTAAGTGGCGGTGACATCACCAAAGGTTCTAACATGTCGTTATTTACTATCTATGTCTGCATGGTAGGTATGCTAGCATAGCATAGAAACATCATAAAATAATATTTAACATGCTCGACATGATACTACGACATATTAGAAATTTAATAAGGAAATCATGGTATATCATGCATGTTAAGTAAAGTAAATTAACTAACATGCAAACCATAGTATATCCTACATGTCAGACAGATATAAACTAAACTAATATACAGGCAAATGAAATCTTATCAAGCATTATGTTTTATCATATTTAAGACATCCAAGAATTGTTCCTAAGAAAACCCCAGCGGGAATTCCCTAGCCTGGATAAATCCTACCATCGGAGAACCAACACACCTGGGTTAGCGATCCGGTCTTCAGAATCAACCCGCGGAACAACGAATCACTCCGTCGAACTACTCGGATCACGTACCCGCGATAAATCCTAATTAACATAATTATTTAAAATCAAATTTAATTCCTTTTTCCCTAAAGTAAATCAAATATTAATTTATCAATCTAACCTAATCATTCAGATACTAATTAACCAAATTTCCATTTTACAATTTAAATTAACTTAGTTAAGCTTAGATAAATTTTATCAAATTTATCCATTTAAACCCCTCATCTAGCCCAAATAACACTTATCAATACTTAATTAGATCAATTAAACATTAATTAGCTATTTTAAATCACCTAATCATACTCATGAAAAGTTAAATTATTTTTATTATTTTATTATTATTTCACTGGTCAACGGTTAACAGTTGACCTGGTCAACCCGGTGAATACGGTGGACCCGGTCAACGCGGTGGACTCGATCAACGCTGTTGACCCGGCCAATGCGGTGGACTCGGTCAACACTGTTGACCCGGCCAATGCGGTGGACCCAATCACTATTCAATTGGCTTAACTTGAGTCTGACCCAAGCCTAGCCAGTTCGGTTCGATCGAGTCAGCTCCAACTCATCTAAATCCAAGTCCGACTCGAGTCTGGTTCAAGTTAATTGATTCACCTTACCTCATCTACACTTAACCCGAACCCAAACTTAACTCGAATTCAATCCAACTAACTCCAAACCGGTTCAACTCAACCCATTCACTAACTCTACTCAATTAAATCACTAATTTTTACTTAACTTAATTTATCATGCTTAATTAATCCACTAAGTTGATTAATTAACACTAAGCATGTTTAAATTAATCTAAGCATTTTAACAACACTAATTTATCCTAAACGTGTTTAATTACAACTAAACATGCTTAAATAAATCACTAATCGCGATTAGGGAAAGATAAGGCTACCTTAGCCGGAATCACTATTCACCATCGGAAACACTATTCACTCGCCGGAATAGTAACACCGTCGCCGGAACCCTAGCCGCCACCTCGCCAGAGCTCGCGAAATCAGCGGCAAACTTGACGGCGAGCTCCGCAAGCCTACGCACGCGTGGGAACCGACGACAACCTGCTAAAAATCCGACTATCAACACCTAAAATCCATCTTTTGGGTGGCGTCGCCGGCGAACTTTAGGGAAAGTTCGCCGGAGGGCGAAATCGCCCAATAACAGGGGAAACATAGCTCCTACCCTTGCGATCGCGTGGGGAAGGAGAGGAGGGAGATCCGGCCGGCGAGACGAGTGAATCCGCAGCTCTACTCCTCGCCGGTCGTGTTGCGGGTTGGGGCAGGGGCGACGAAATCATCGCTTGCTGCAGTTGCATCGGGGTCGAACACAAGCTCACGAGCTTGCGGAGAGGGCGAGTCCACACCCGCTGCAACGGAGGAGAGGACGATGCGTCGACGATCGGGGCGCTGGATGGTGGCGGACGACCGCTGAAATCGCAGCGAAGGAAAAAAAAGGGCAGCTGCAGGCGGAGGAAGGACGCCCGGCGATCGCAGACCTCCGTTGAGGTCTCTTCGTCGCGGCGGAGAGGAGAGGGCAGCGCCTGTGTGCGGTCGACAGCCAGCGGCGGGCGGCGGAGGAGAGGACGGTGGCTCCTCTTCTCGGCTGCGGACAGTGGTAGCGAGCGGCGGACGACGAGCGCAGGAACAGGTCGTCGGCGCTCGCGCTGTTGCAGGGGAAACATGGGAGGCACGCAATGGGCGCTTCCATCGAGCTCCCCTCACCGAGACCAGCAGCAGGGGCCGGCAGGAGGCGGGCAACTGCCGGCGGAGGCTGCGGCGGCGAGGAAATCGCCGCTCGGGGCATGCGAGCAGACATTCCTGCTCGCGGCTTCATTTCCGCCCGCAAGCAAGGGAATGCGGGGAAAAGGAGGAGGCGCGCGGCTGCAGGGGACCTCCGCCGAGCTCCCCTCGTCGTGGCGGAAATGGGCAGCGGCGACGATCTGCGGAGGCTCTGCTTGGGGTGGTCGCGGCAACGAAGGAGCTGTCGCCGAGCTCCCCTGTCTGCAGGGAGTGTGCGACGGGGGTGGATGAAGGCAGGCCGACACCGACGGACGGCGGGCAGTGGCCGACGGCGATATGCTGGGCGTCGGCACTACTTCGCTGTGATGGAAGAGGGGGCGAGCTCGAAGAAGGAGGCAAAGCAGGGGAAGGAAAGGGGGCGCGGCATCACCGCTGCGCTTTCCTTGCTGCGGCGCCGGCGATGGCCGGCGGACGGCGAACGCGGCGGGAAGGCATCGGCATCCGCTCCGCTACGATGGAGAAGGGCGGCGTCGCGAGCTCGAAGAAGAAGAAGGAGGAGAAGAAGAAGAAGAAAAGGAAGAAGAAGAAGAGAAGAAGAAGAAGGGGAAGAGGGGAGGGGCGCCTCGCGAGTGGGAAGAGCCCGCGGCTTTTCTCGCTCGCGTCGACCCCTTCGGATAGGGTCGGACCGGTTCACTCGGACCGGCCAGCTGGCCGGTTCAATTGAACCGGATCGGAAAAATTAAATTTTTTTTTTCTAAAAATCTAATTTATTAAGGTGGGGGTTTACAGTCAATGTCACTAGAATGTTATCTACAGTGTACTATGACTATCAAACTCAAGACTCGGGCTGCCAGCCTATGCTTAGAGAAATTCCCTCGTCGGGGACTTCCCATAAGCCCATCAGTGCTATTTTTTTTTTCTTTGTCTCTTCCTATGCCCGCTGCACTGATGTTGACGGAGGTGACGGGTGACCCTTGATCACACTCCTCTGTCTCGCTAGTCGCCTACGATGCCTCCTCTAGCGAAACTGCCGTGCCCTTACATCCCGGACTCCGTAGGGGCAACGATGACTCGTGTAGTACTATAACACCATCTTAAGACGGGGTCACCATCAACAAAGACTCATCGACCACGGCTAGTCGATATAATACAACCCTAGGATCCGGACTACCCATCCGACCGTCTGCAGAACGTCAAGGATGGTAGCCGTGTAGTCTACGGATCCACTGTCCAAGGCTGAGTGAAGGAATGTCACTGTCCCAATCCCCGAGCAGCGATGTCTGCCAAGAGGTGTGCAAACTAGCTGTCGCTGGAATGCTACAACCTCGGCGACATGTTTGCTAGGCTCTTGTTTTGGTTCGTCCCGGCTAGCCATCTCAGGACTATCACGGTGTCGCCTAGACGGCACACGTGCGGGTATGACTTTCTGGGTAGGGACTTACTCCATATATCCGGTCTAATGTGACCTTAGAGTTTGTACAGTCCCTTTCCCTACCAGCTCCCAGTATCTAAGCTATGCATAACCTCGGGAGTGGTGCTCCTAGTATCTAAGCTATGCATAACCTCGGGAGTGGTGTGTGGCGGAGCATCACCATTCTGACCATCGACGGTACGCAGTGGTCAAACGGAGTATGCAAGCAGTACCCCTTCCTGTCTGGTTTCTAGTGATGTCTCCTAAGAGTTTCTAATATGTCATCATTCTTATCTATAACTGCATGGTAATCGAGCTATCATAGCATAGATGAATAATATAACATGCAGGACAAGAGTTATAGACATGTTAAGTATGTAGCATGGTAAACATGGCATAATCATGCATGTAGACAAAGCAAATCATACTAACATGCATTTAGATAATATCATAGTAAGCATAACATGCATGTATCCATATATATATAATCATGACAAGCATTTCATTTTATTATATTTGAGGCATCCAAGAATTTTCCTAAGAAAACCTCGGCAGGACTTCCTTAGCTTGAATAAATCCTACATCGATGAACCAACGCACCTGATTGGGGATATGAACTTCTGAACCAATCCAGATATAGCAATAATACATAGCTCCCAAGATGGAGCAAGATCCCTAAAATAATAAAGATCTTATTTAAAATAAAATCTTCATGATTTAATATGATAGAAATTATTTGATCACCAATAACTCAACTTATGTGATTCATTTGGTCTAATCCAAAATAAATGATGCACTTCAACTATTGGGCCCAAATCAACGTCAACTAAATGGGACTAATAATTACTTTCTCTAGTGCAGACCCTTGTTCAGTTCTCTATCTTAACACATCATATCCATCAAGAGGAAAAGAGAGAAAGTAGATAGGACAATGAGAAGGATGTCACAATAGGTGAGAAGAAGGAAGATGATGGGGGCGATAGCATAAGTCAACCGAATTCTTATATTCACCATAACCCATCACATTAAAAACTCACCATAATTTACATCCAAAAATACCACATGAAACAACATTAAAAACTCATCATAATTCACATCCAAAAATACCACACGAAACAACATCAACCACCAAAACCGCTATATGAATATATCATGTAATCACTATCAATAATTCAAAAGCGTCAAAGCCATCATTCTCATTAATTCAAAAATTCAAAACCATCTATCAACAACGTTACCACATAACAAACCATAACAACATCATCAACTCCAAAACCATCAACAACATTACCACCTACCCAACCATAACATCATCAAAAATCCACATAAATCATCACAATATATACAACCCATCATGGATAACACAATTCAAAAACCATCATCAACAATATCAAGACCATCTTCACAATTCAAAACCAAAACTAAACCACATCACTCATCATAAAAACTCACCAACATCGAAACCACACTATCACTAAGATTCAACAGCAACAACTCACCACCATTAATAACATTACCACAATCCATCAATTCAATCAATCCATCAAACTAAACCCAAATAGCAACATCACACCATCAGCAAACCATCAAGAAAAATTCAGCAAACAACAACAACAATACTATCATCAAACCACCATAAAAGTTCATCAAACAACATCATCCATAACCATCAACTGAATAAGATCAACTAGCAATTATCAAATCAACATCACAACCATTAAATCCATAAATCAAAACCACATAATCATTAGAATCAACAATACACCACATAACCCAAAATTCTCCATAATCAAAACCATTGACAATAATTAAAAACACCACCACCAATCACCAATAATAACATCAACAATTTACATCCATCAAACCATATAGAAATCTCACATTCACCATCAAGCCATCAATAAATCAATAACACGAACTAATCACCCAAATAAATACCACACCATCATCAACATTCAACAACAACATAAGTCATTTAAAATCACATCATCATTTTCAATCCAAATAGCATCAAATTAATCAACCATCAAAGCACCCAAAATGCATCAACCATCATAATCATGAAAACTCAACAACCAAATTCCAAGTCATCAAAGCGCTATGAAAAACTCAGCAAACCACATCATCAACTCATCAATCAAAGCACTATGAAACACTCATCATAAGCCCACCAAAATAACACCATCAAATCCACATTCAAAAGCAAAGTACCATAAAACAATATCATCTTGTAATATCTAGCAAATTGGAATTTACTAACATTTTCCTAGTGCAGATCTCAATTCAATTTTCACCACATCCATCATTATTATCCTATATTCATAACATTAAGTAATGAAAAGGATAACATCCATTATTATTATCTTATATTTATAACATTAAGTAATGAAAAGGATAACATAACAACTAAGAAGGATAGAGTACATAGGAAAATGAGAAGGGGGTGGGGGAGATATTTTTCGAAGCTCATGAGTATACTAAAAGTGGAATATATAATCTATAATCATCCACGACATTAGATTTCTACATAAAGGTATGGATGACATTTCTTTTTTTTTTCTCACTCTCTCCTCTTCCCAAAAATAAATAAATAAAATCAAAAGCCACTAATAGAATTTAAAATCTAACAACAAACCTAACTTATTGCTATAGAAAGTACTCAAGCTTAAATGTCCATATTCTTCATTTATTTTTATTTTTGAAAATCTTCTACCCTAGAAAAGGAACCTTGCTAAAATAAGGGTGTTCATTTCCTAGTGTTACTTGATCTTTAGTAACTACTCTTTAATTAGCCACTTTCTAATAATTTACTCTTACTATTTAATCCTCTAGCTCGAACGCTAATGCATTGTCGTTGATTACTCACATAGTCTTGGATTGTATTGCCTGCAACAACACTAAGTGAGATGAGCAATAACGAAAATGAGATCTCCCTTTCGTCGTCATCTCTTCGTCGTTTCATCAAGAACGACACGTTGACAGAGATTTTAGGATCGAAGAATGGGGTCTTCAATAGCACCACGGACGACGACCCTCAGTCCGAGGAGGCTGGAGAAGTGCAAAATTATCGGGAGACGAATACAACGGTGGAGCAGAACAGGGATAATAGGACACAAAAAAATAAGGATCGTCGTCATCACAAGAGCACTGGAGCATTGCCTCACTACCCTCCAAGGCTTAGTATTCTCTCTAGTGAATCCAGGCTTCAGCTTGCAAGCCATAGGGAGGACGGGCAGCTTCTGGCATATCCTGTTAAGGCACCGGTAACCGTTGAGGCCCATAAGCAAAGAAAAGATGGCACACTCAAACTTCGTCTCGTCAACGGCGAGTGCTCGTCACGAAATCCCGACTGCATGAAAAAATAATATTAATAAGTAGAAGCAGCTTCTTCTCTGTGAAACTTAATTAACTCATAGCTATTAAGTCATTAAGTTTCAATATTTCGATAACCATTCTAGGTGACAAATGTAACCAGTATTAGACAACGCAATATGTAGTCTTTAGTATGTAAAAATTGAAGAAAAATACTACTTTCAACTTATTCGGAAAAGAATTAAGTGCTTGTAAGCATATATTTAATATTTTAAACATAATTAATATACTTTGCTTAATTAGCTATAATTAACCCCCAACCTTAATTTACAAAAAAAAAAAGAAAAAAGAAGCCCGGTTCAAGTGAACCGGATTGAACTGGTCTGCTCGAACCGGCGGCTGCGATCTAAACCTCCAAAGCCCTAATTTTTCCCCCAAATTCCTCTCCTCTCCTCCTCTTCGCGTGCCCTTGTCGCCACCCTTGCTCGCGTCGCGCGTCTTCTTCTCCTCATTCGATCCGCCGGCGACGAAGCTACCGACCCTTCCATCGCGCATCCTCCTCCCTCGATCCGCCGGCGGCTGCAGCTGTTAATGGGGACGGGGAGACCTCGCCGCACCACCGAAACCCAAGCGGCCCTTCCTGTTGAAAACTAAACTTGAAATTTATAATTTTTATATTATCTAGTTCTTAGTTTATGGTTCATATTTATTAGTTGATTTAGTTTATAATTACTTTAAAATGTATGGTTCATAATATTTCAATACTTTAAATTTAGTGCTTAATTTAGCACTTTATTCAAGTATAAATAGGTGATGTAAGTGTAAGGTTGTTTATTCCCATTCAATATAATTACTTCTCTATTGAAGAAAGTTCTTCCTATTTTCTCCTCTTTCATACCTTCTAGTTCCAGGAGCATTGTGTGAGAGCCCTATATTCCAATAAAGTGGTATCAGAGCGAGGTTTTGAGAAGATTATTTGAAGATGTCATCATCATCCTTTTCTTATCCATATCCGATGCTCACTTCTTTCAATTATGAGATTTGGGCAATTCGGATGAAGATGATTCTTGATGCCCAAGGTCTATAGGATTTTGTAGAAAAAGGCTACAATGAGCCAAGAGATAAAGAAACTCTTTCTGAAGAAGAAAGAGGAGTTTTGGAGAGAGAAAGAATAGAGGATCAGCAAGCTCTCGCCATCATCTATCAAGGCATAGATGATAATATGCTCATGAAGATTGCGAATGCGACCACAGCAAAAAGAGCATGGGAGGCACTACAAATCTCCTTCCTAGGAGTTGAGAATGTGAAGAAATTATAACTTCAAACTCTAAGGGCTGAGTTTGAATCCTTCTCCATGACAGAAAGTGAGTCTATTCAAGACTACTTTACCAGGTTTTCAGTAATTGTGAATCAGATGAAGAGCATGGGAGAGTCAATGACGGATGCACAAGTGGTGGAGAAAATTATGCGCTCTCTTGATAAGAGGTTTGATCACATTGTAGTGGCGATCGAAGAATCGAAGGACACTGAAGTTATGACCATTGATGACTTAAATGGGTCTTTGAGAGCCCATGAAGAAATGATGAATCAAGGCAAGTATCAACAAATTGAACAAGTCTTGCAAGCAAAAGATGAGCATCCATCATATTTCGAAAAAAGAAATCAAGTTTCTATGACAATGTATTCAAGAGGAGGAGGAAGAGATGCAGAAGCAAAGCATGTTGAGTACAAAGAGGAAGATGTAGAATGCTCCCTACTTCTTATATTAAAAGAAGATCACGTGGATAAGTCAAGTATATGGTACTTGGATAATGGACCAACATCATCATTTGAAGCATCAGAAAGACCAATTAAAACAATATCTCTTGAAGATATTTATAATGAAGCCCAAAGGTTAGAGGATGATATAAATTTATTTGTATTTATTGATCATGAATATTTGAGTTTTGAAGAAGCTCTAAAGAAAGATAATTGGAGTCAAGCTATGAATGAAGAAATCCAAGGGATAAAAAGGAACGGTACTTGGGAGTTAAAATTTTTTCCAAGTGGTCATCAATCAATTGAAGTTAAACGTGTGTATAAGATCAACAGAGATCTTAATGAAGATATGAAGAGATACGGTGCAAAGTTTATAGCAAAAGTCAATGAGCAAAAACAAAAGGTTCACTATGAAGAAAATATTTTCAAAGAACCTCTCAAGTTTGATAGCTATGAAAAGCTTAGACTGAAGCTCGGAGTTCAAAGTATTTCAAGTTTAAGGGGAAGTGTTGAAAACTAAACTTGAAATTTATAATTTTAATATTATCTAGTTCTTAGTTTATGGTTCATATTTATTAGTTGATTTAGTTTATAATTACTTTAAAATGTATGGTTCATAATATTTCAATACTTGTAAATTTAGTGCTTAATTTAGCACTTTATTCAAGTATAAATAGGTGATGTAAGTGTAAGGTTGTTTATTCCCATTCAATATAATTACTTCTCTATTGAAGAAAGTTCTTCCTATTTTCTCCTCTTTCATACCTTCTAGTTCCAGGAGCATTGTGTGAGAGCCCTATATTCCAATACTTCCATCGTCGTCGTCGGCGCAGTGAGCTCCTCACCGTCCACCACTCGATTTGTCCATTAATCGAGCCTTTACCTCCATCTGCACCGATCTGGGTTTATTGATGTCGACAGCAGCGGAGGCTCTCAGCTGCATCTCTTATTTTTCCACCAGCGACCCTCACTCCGCCCAACGATCGACCAAATCTCCAATCCGGGGTCTTTGCTCTAATCTTCAAATTTCATCCTTACTAAGGTCGATTTCCCTTCCTCATTTTGTTGTCAATTTGGTTTCAGATACTGCATATTTTAGAATGCTTCCATTCTTGCCCGATCCTAGTGTTTTGATTTGAAGGTTGGTGATGTGGCGATGCTATGATGCTGATAATTTTGGAATGTGCCTGGGTTTGTTTGCATGATGATGGTTGATGTGCTTTGGTGCCTTGATGGTGTGATGATGTTGGATTAGAATGATGGTAATATGGATCGGTTAATTAATCTGCATGTGATGGAATACTAGTGGGTGATGTGATGAACTAATCATGCTGTCTCCCCCACCTCCTTCTCCTTTCCCTATCATACTCTCCCTTTTTTTTTCCCTTGTTTGATTTTCTCTTTTCTTTATCTTGAAGTTATATATATAGGATAATAATGATGGATGTGAAAGTATTATTAAATTCCAATTAGCTAGTTATTATATGATGTTTTGATGGGGTGTGCTTATGGTTATATCTGTTAAGGATACATGGTGCTACTCTTCATTTGTTGCGATTTGTTATGTGAATTTTATGGGTTTATCTTATGATGGCTTTGATGAGGTTGTTTATGTGTAGTTTTGAATATGAGATTTGTTGATGTTGGTTAGTTGATGATGGAGTGGTATCTACTTGTTGATTATTCCGTGTTATTGATTTTGTTGATGTTTAGATGGATGATGATGTTGTTGGTATTATTGTTGGTACTGTTAATGATGGTTTGATGGATTTATTTTCTTAGTGGTGCCGCTGATTGTTTTGGATTTATTTATTATGTTGTTATGGTGGTGTTTGGTTTATAGATGTGAATTATGGTGAGTTGTGGTTTAATGGTGTTATGTGATAATGTTTCTAATGGTTTTGATTTTGGGAAATTTTGTGCTATGTTGTGTTGTTTGCAATGATGTGCTAATTTTGTTTTTATAGTGTTATGTGATAATGTTAATGACTTTAATGATATTAGATTCATTGTTATTGGTGATTGTGGGTGTTTACATGGTGATTGTTTATATTGTGGTGACGATTTTTGATGATGATTAATTATTGATTGTTTAGTGATGGTTTTGATTAATATGTTGTTGTTGAGTTGTTCGTGCTTTGTTTTCATGATAATGTGAGTGCTTTGTTTTCATGATAACGTGATTATGTGGTGGTTTAAAATGGTACTTTGATGGATGGGTTGATGATGTTGGTTGTGGGCTTTTGACTAGGCTTTGATGATTATAAATCGGTGTGTTTATGTGATGGATGTGGCGGTTTTCAATGAAGGTGAATTTTTGTGAGTTGTTGCAATGGTGTTTTAAATTGTTGTTATTTGTGATATGATGATTTTTTTTATGTGTTGGTATATTAATGTGAGGATTTGGTTTCTTCCTTCTTCTCATCCATTATAACCTCCTTTCCATTTTCCCTATTTCCTCTCATTCTTTTTTGTTATTCTTTCCTACTTAAGACTTTGCATATAGTGCAATAATTGGGGATGTAGAGAGAATCAAGGGAAGGTTAGCACTAAGGAAGGATTGTTTAATGTTAGTTTGCTAATGATGATGTGATGATGTTAAATTAAATTAGAGAATAATTAGTTTGGACTTCCTATTGACTTGGACTTGAAGATATGATTAAGTTTGATTGGGATTTGACTTTTCTAATAAGTCAGAGGTGATGGAAGAGGATTAGAGATTTGATAAATTGGACTTGAGTATGAAGTTGGGCCTAATAGTTGAAGTACATCATTCACTTTGGATTAGGTTAAATGATTCACGAGTTACTAGTGATTTAATAATTTATATCATATTAGATTATAAAGATTTTATTTTAAATAAAATCCATATTGTTTTAGGGATCTTACTCTGATTTGGAGCTGAGTATTATTGCTATATCTGGGTTGGTTCCGAAGTTCAAATCCCCATAAAGGTGCGTTGGTTTATCGAATGTAGGATTTATTCAAGCTAGGGAATTCCTGCCGAGGTTTTTTTAGGAAAATTCTTGGATGTCGTAAATATAATAAAAATGAAATGCATGCTATGTTTATATGTAAATGCATGTTAGTATGATTTACCTTGTCTATATGCATGAGATGCCATGTTTAACATGCTATTTATTTAACATGTCTATAAATCTTATCCTGCATGCTATGTTATTTATCTTTGCTATGATAGCACGAATACCATGCAGTTATAGATAAGGATGATGACATGTTAGAAACTCTTAGGAGACATCACTAGGAATCAGACAAGAAGGGGTACTGCTTGCATACCCCGTTTGACCCCGACGTACCGCCGATGGTCAGAATGGTGATGCTCCACCACAATCCACTCCCGAGGCTACACATAGCTTAGATACTGGGAGTTGGTGGGGAAAGGGACTATACACACTCCAAGGTCATATTAGACTAGATATATGGAGCAAGCCCCTACCCGATGGTTTCTACCCGCACGAGTGTTGTTTAAGGGCCACTCGTGATACTCCTGAGATGGTTAGCCGGGACGAACTGGAATAAGAACCTAGCAAACATGTCGCCGAGGTTTTAGCATTCCGGCGACAGCTAGTCTGCACACCTCTTGGCAGGCACCGCTGTTCGGGGATTGGTACGGAGACATCCCTCCGCATAGCCTTGGACAGTGGATTCGTAGACCACACGGCTACCATCCTTGACGTTCTGCAGATGAACGGATGGTGAGTCTGGATCCTAGGGTTGTATTATATCGACCGAGACCGTAGTCGATGGACTTTATTGACGGTGACCCCGTCTTCAGACGGTGTGTACTACACGATTGTCGTTGTCCTTACGGCATCCGGGGAGGATGTAAGGGCACGGTAGGTTCGCTAGGGGAGGCATGGCAGGCGACTAGCGACACCGAGGAGAGTGATCAAGGGTCACCCGTCCCCTCCGCCAACATCAGTGCAGCGGGCATAGGAAGGGACAGAGACAAAAGCACTGATGGGCTTGGTGATGCTCTTTGGCCGGAGTATTCACTAAGCATAGGCTGGCAGCCCGAGTCTTGAGACTGATAGCTACTATGAGTACACCGTAGATGACATTCCGGTGATATCGATGACATAGCTACATTCGTACACCGTAGATGACATTCCGGTGACATCGATGATATAGCTACATAGTACACCGTTTCGGAAAAGAATTAAGTGCTTGTAAGCATATATTTAATATTTTTAACATAATTAATATACTTTGCTTAATTAGCTATAATTATTAGATTTTCTAATAAATCATGTGAGTCAAAGATTCGAATAATGTTAAGAAAATATTTGAAAAGTTAAAAAAGTTCTGATTTTCTATCTAAAAACACTCACCGTTGTGTGTTCCATCCCAATAAATCATTTAATTCTACATCTCTATCTGACCGAATTGTGTTTATATTGGTATTTCTCACGTTGCTAGGTGGACAATCGTCGAGGCTATAGTATTTGATGCTCAAGTGAAGTCATTAAGTGTTCGACACATATTAACATTGGATACTGATTTTTGAGTGTCTCATTGTTATAGATTTGTCAAGACATACACATATCCATATCTTTTTACCACGATGCACATATCGAGTTATTGCTCTTCACCGGTTTCTATTTGTCTTGTTAATATTGGAGTACGTTAGGGAGATTGACAAAAATATATATCAAAATAAATAGGATGACGTTAGACATCTAATGTTATATTAACATACAATTTTTAGAATTATTTATTAACTTATGTTTTTTAGATATTTATTATTGTTGATTAAGTAAATTTTTTTTGGTATAAATAATTAGAATTATTTATTGAATATTAAGGTATTCTAAAATCATTTACTTCCAACATGAATGAAGTTTATTGTATTTTCTATATATTATTTTTGAATATTTTACACCTCATTATCAATTGCCTTTAGTAGAAATTATTTTTTTAATATTAAATATATTTTAAAAATACTATAAGATGATTAATAATTCACACAAAAACTTATACTGAAAGCTCTTGAGTATTCTAAAAGTGGAATATATATTCTATAACCATCCACGACGTTAGATTTCTATATAAAGATATGGATGATATTTCTTTTTTTTTCTCACTCTCTCCTCTTTCTAAAAATAAATAAATAAAATCAAAAGCCACTAATAGAATTTAAAATCTAACAACAAACCTAACTTATTGCTATAAAAATTACTCAAGCCTAAATGTCCATATCCTTCATTTATTTTTATTTTTTAAAATCTTCTACCCTAAAAAACGAACCTTGCTCAAATAAGGGTGTTCAGTTCCTAGTGTTACTTGATCTTCAGTAACTACTCTGTTAATTAACCACTTTCTAATAATTTACTCTTACTATTTAATCCTCTAGCTCGAACGCTAATGCATTGTCGTCGATTACTCCCATAGTCTTGGATACTATTGCCTGCAACAACGCTAAGTGAGATGAGCAATAACGAAAATGAGATCACCCTTTCGTCGTCAGCTCTTCGTCGTTTCACCGAGAACGACATGCAGACGGAGATTTTAGAATCGGAGAATGGGGACTTCAATAGCACCACGGACGACGACCCTCAGTCCGAGGAGGCTGGAGAAGCGCAAAATTATCGGGAGAAGAATACAACGGTGGAGTAGAACGGGGACAATAAGACACACAAAAATAAGGATCGTCGTCATCACAAGAGCACTGGAGCATTGCCTCACTACCCTCCACGGCTTAGTATTCTCTCCGGTGAATCCAGGCTTCAGCTTGCAAGCCATAGGGAGGACGGGCGGCTTCTGGCATATCCTGTTAAGGCACCGGTAACCGTTGAGGCCCATAAGCAAAGAAAAGATGGCACACTCAAACTTCGTCTCTCAACGGCGAGTGCTCGTCACGCAATCCCGACTGCATGAAAAAATAATATTAATAAGTAGAAGCAACTTTTTCTCTGTGAAACTTAATTAACTCATAGCTATTAATTCATTAAGTTTCAATATTTCGATAACCATTCCATGGTGACAAATGAAACCAGTATTAGACAACACAATATGTGGTCTTTAGTATGTAAAAATTGAAGAAAAACACTACTTTCAACTTATTCGGAAAAGAATTAAGTGCTTGTAAGCATATATTTAATATTTTAAACATAATTAATATACTTTGCTTTATTAGCTATAATTATTAGATTTTCTAATAAATCATGTGAGTCAAAGATTCGAATAATGTTAAGAAAATATTTGAAAAGTTAAAAAAGTTCTGATTTTCTATCTAAAAACACTTACTGTTGTATGTTCCATCGTAATAAATCGTTTAATTCTACATCTCTATCTTACCGAATTAAGTTTATATTGGTATTTCTCACATTGCTAGGTGGACAATCGTCATGGCTATAGTATTTGATGCTCAAGTGAAGTCATTAAGTGTTCGACACATTTTAACATTGGATACCGATTTTTTAGTGTCTCATTGTTATAGATTTGTCAAGATATAAACGTATCCATATCTTTTTACCACGATGCACATATCGGGTTATTGCTCTTCACTGGTTTCTATTTGTTTTGTTAATATTGGAGTACGTTAGGGAGATTGACAAGAATATATATCAAAATAAATAGGATGACGTTAGACATCTAATGTTATATTAACATATAATTTTTAGAATTATTTATTAACTTATGTTTTTTAGATATTTATTATTGTTGATTAAGTAAATTTTTTTTGGTATAAATAATTAGAATTATTTATTGAATATTAAGATATTCTAAAATCATTTATTTCCAACATGAATGAAGTTTATTGTATTTTCTATATATTATTTTTGAATATTTTACACCTCATTATCAATTGCCTTTAGTAGAAATTATTTTTTTAATATTAAATATATTTTAAAAATACTATAATATGATTAATAATTCACACAAAAACTTATACTGAAAGCTCATGAGTATTCTAAAAGTGGAATATATATTCTATAACCATCCACGACGTTAGATTTCTATATAAAGGTATGGATGACATTTCTTTTTTTTTCTCACTCTCTCCTCTTTCTAAAAATAAATAAATAAAATCAAAAGCCACTAATAGAATTTAAAATCTAACAACAAACCTAACTTATTGCTATAAAAATTACTCAAGCCTAAATGTCCATATCCTTTATTTATTTTTATTTTTTAAAATCTTCTACCCTAAAAAACGAACCTTGCTCAAATAAGGGTGTTCAGTTCCTAGTGTTACTTGATCTTCAGTAACTACTCTGTTAATTAACCACTTTCTAATAATTTACTCTTACTATTTAATCCTCTAGCTCGAACGCTAATGCATTGTCGTCGATTACTCCCATAGTCTTGGATACTATTGCCTGCAACAACGCTAAGTGAGATGAGCAATAACGAAAATGAGATCACCCTTTCGTCGTCAGCTCTTCGTCGTTTCACCGAGAACGACACGCTGACGGAGATTTTAGAATCGGAGAATGGGGTCTTCAATAGCACCATGGACGACGACCCTCAGTCCGAGGAGGCTGGAGAAGCGCAAAATTATCGGGAGAAGAATACAACGGTGGAGTAGAACGGGGACAATAGGACACACAAAAATAAGGATCGTCGTCATCACAAGAGCACTGGAGCATTGCCTCACTACCCTCCACGGCTTAGTATTCTCTCCGGTGAATCCAAGCTTCAGCTTGCAAGCCATAGGGAGGACGGGCGGCTTCTGGCATATCCTGTTAAGGCACCGGTAACCGTTGAGGCCCATAAGCAAAGAAAAGATGGCACACTCAAACTTCGTCTCGTCAACGGCGAGTGCTCGTCACGCAATCCCGACTGCATGAAAAAATAATATTAATAAGTAGAAGCAACTTCTTCTCTGTGAAACTTAATTAACTCATAGCTATTAATTCATTAAGTTTCAATATTTCGATAACCATTCCATGGTGACAAATGAAACCAGTATTAGACAACACAATATGTGGTCTTTAGTATGTAAAAATTGAAGAAAAACACTACTTTCAACTTATTCGGAAAAGAATTAAGTGCTTGTAAGCATATATTTAATATTTTAAACATAATTAATATACTTTGCTTTATTAGCTATAATTATTAGATTTTCTAATAAATCATGTGAGTCAAAGATTCGAATAATGTTAAGAAAATATTTGAAAAGTTAAAAAAGTTCTGATTTTCTATCTAAAAACACTTACCGTTGTATGTTCCATCGTAATAAATCGTTTAATTCTACATCTCTATCTTACCGAATTAAGTTTATATTGGTATTTCTCACATTGCTAGGTGGACAGTCGTCATGGCTATAGTATTTGATGCTCAAGTGAAGTCATTAAGTGTTCGACACATTTTAACATTGGATACCGATTTTTTAGTGTCTCATTGTTATAGATTTGTCAAGATATAAACGTATCCATATCTTTTTACCATGATGCACATATCGGGTTATTGCTCTTCACTGGTTTCTATTTGTCTTGTTAATATTGGAGTACGTTAGGGAGATTGACAAGAATATATATCAAAATAAATAGGATGACGTTAGACATCTAATGTTATATTAACATATAATTTTTAGAATTATTTATTAACTTATGTTTTTTAGATATTTATTATTGTTGATTAAGTAAAGTGTTTTTTGTATAAATAATTAGAATTATTTATTGAAAATTAAGATATTCTAAAATCTTTTATTTTCAATATGAATGAAGTTCATTGTATTTTCTATATATTATTTTTGAATATTTTACACCTCATTATCAATTGCCTTTAGTAGAAATTATTTTTTTAATATTAAATATATTTTAAAAATACTATAATATGATATATAATTCACACAAAAATTTATCGTACTAGTTTTTCGAAGCTCATGAGTATACTAAAAGTGGAATATATACTCATCATCACTTTCTTCAACATCGAGCTTGTTTGTTTGGGTAGAGTCAAAGTATGAATATTTTTATTCTTTATATAATAAGTGTGTACTCCGACTGACAATAATACTAACTAGAAAAACCACAATCAGTGCAATTTACAATATATTGGTGGGTACATTGCCAAAGAAAAATTGGACAAGTTTGATATGTGATTCTACAGCTTGACCTAGAGCTACCTTCATTTTATGACTTGTTTTGCATCAGAAATTAATGACTGCGGATAAACTACTCAAGCGGGGCATGCAAATAAAAGAAGGATGTCAGCTATGTCTAACTGCAATAGAAACCTTAGAACATTTGCTAAATGAATGTAAATATTGCAAGACTATATGGAGTGATTTGTTGAAATGGAATGATGAAGTTTTAAAACAAACTACATGGGAAACCACAATTAATATAGCTGCTAGAATAGCTAAAAGGAGAACTTTGAAAGGACAACTTATGCAGGTGGTGATAGCAGAGTTTGTATATCACATTTGGGAAGAAAGAAATTGGAGATTATTTAAGCAACAAGTAAGAGATGAAGTGGTCCTTCTTCGACATATCAAGACAGTAATTTTCACTAGGCTGGATAAAGAAAACATAAGAGAGTTTGTTGTCATATGCTTAGCTTAGAATACTAATGCTCTTTGAGATATTTATTTTTATTATATTTGCTTATTTATAACTTGTAGCACGTGATATTGTAGTAATGCTCAAATACCTTTCCTAGAAGGTGAGTTGACATTACTATTGATGCTATCAAACAAGTTATAAGGAGTAAAATTTATGTAAGATGATGTAACTACACTGAAACAATGTAATATCCTATTGGTAAATGATAATTTAATTTATTTGCCAAAACAAAGGTGGAATATATAATCTATAACCATCTACGATGTTAGATTTCTACAAAAAGGTATGTATGACATTTCTTTTTTTTTCTCACTCTCTCCTCTTTCTAAAAATAAATAAATAAAATCAAAAGCCACTAATAGAATTTAAAATCTAACAACAAACCTAACTTATTGCTATAGAAAGTACTCAAGCCTAAATGTCCATATCCTTCATTTATTTTTATTTTTTAAAATCTTCTACCCTAAAAAAGGAACCTTGCTCAAATAAGGGTGTTCAGTTCCTTGTGTTACTTGATCTTCAGTAACTACTTTGTTAATTAGCCACTTTCTAATAATTTACTCTTACTATTTAATCCTCTAGCTCGAACGCTAATGCATTGTCATCGATTACTCACATAGTCTTGGATTTTATTGCCTGCAACAGCGCTAAGTGAGATGAGCAATAACAAAAATGAGATCTCCCTTTTGTCGTGAGCTCTTCGTCTTTTCACCGAGAACGACACGTTGACGGAGATTTTAGGATCGGAGAATGGGGTCTTCAATAGAACCACGGACGATGACCCTCAGTCCGAGGAGGCTGGAGAAGCGCAAAATTATCAGGAGACGAATACAACGGTGGAGCAGAACAGGGGCAATAGGATACAAAAAATTAAGGATCGTCATCATCACAAGAGCACTGGAGCATTGCCTCACTACCCTCCATGGCTTAGTATTCTCTCTGGTGAATCCAGGTTTCAGCTTGCAAGCTATAGGGAGGACGGGCGGCTTCTGGCATATCCTGTTAAGGCACCGGTAACCGTTGAGGCCCAAAAGCAAAGAAAAGATGGTACACTCAATCTTCGTCTCGTCAACAGCGAGTGCTCGTCACGTAATCCCGACTGCATGAAAAAATAATATTAATAAGTAGAAGCAGCTTCTTCTCTGTGAAACTTAATTAACTCATAGCTATTAATTCATTAAGTTTCAATATTTCGATATCCATTCCATGGTGACAAATGTAACCAGTATTAGACAATGCAATATGTGGTCTTTAGTATGTAAAAATTGAAGAAAAACACTACTTTCAACTTATTCGGGAAAAGAATTAAGTGCTTGTAAGCATATATTTAATATTTTAAACATAATTAATATACTTTGCTTAATTAGCTATAATTATTAGATTTTCTAATAAATCATGTGAGTCAAAGATTCGAATAATGTTAAGAAAATATTTGAAAAGTTAAAAAAGTTCTGATTTTCTATCTAAAAATACTTATCATTGTGTGTTCCATCCCAATAAATCGTTTAATTCAACATCTCTATCTTACCGAATTGAGTTTATATTGGTATTTCTCACGTTGCTAGGTGGACAGTCGTCGTGGCTATAGTATTTGATGCTCAAGTGAAGTCATTAAGTGTTCGACATATATTAACATTGGATACCGATTTTTGAGTGTCTCATTGTTATAGATTTGTCAAGATATAAACGTATTCATATCTTTTTACCACGATGCACATATCGGGTTATTTCTCTTCACTGGTTTCTATTTGTCTTGTTAAAATTGGAGTACATTAGGGAGATTGATAAGAATATATATAGAAATAAATAGGATGACGAAATATATTTATGTTATATTAACGTATAAATTATTACAATTATTTATTAACTTATGTTTTTTAGATCTTTATTATGGTTGATTAAGTAAAGTATTTTTTGTTTAAATAAGTAGAATTATTTATTGAATATTAAGATATTCTAAAATCTTTTATTCCCAATATGAATGAAGTTCATTGTATTTTCTATATATTATTTTTAAATATTTTACACCTCATTATCAATTGCCTTTAGTAGAAATTATTTTTTTAATATTAAATATATTTTAAAAATACTATAATATGATTAATAATTCCAACAAAAACTTTTCGTACTATTTTTTCGAAGCTAATGAGTATACTAAAAATGGAATATATAATCTATAACCATCCACGACGTTAGATTTCTACATAAAGGTATGGATGGCATTTCTTTTTTTTTTCTCATTCTCTCCTCTTTCCAAAAATAAATAAATAAAATCAAAAGCCACTAATAGAATTGAAAATCTAACAACAAACCTAACTTATTGCTGTAGAAAGTACTCAAGCAATGTCCATATCCTTCATTTATTTTTATTTTTCAATATCTTCTACCCTAAAAAAGGAACCTTGCTCAAATAAGGGTGTTCAGTTCCAAGTGTTACTTGATATTTAGTAACTACTTTGTTAATTAGCCACTTTCTAATAATTTACTCTTACTATTTAATCCTCTAGCTTGAACGCTAATGCATTGTCGTCGATTACACAATAGTCTTGGATTCTATTGCCTGCAACAACGCTAAGTGAGATGAGCAATAACGAAAATGAGATCTCCCTTTCGTCGTCAGCTCTTCGTCGTTTCACCGAGAACGACATGTTGACGAAGATTTTAGGATCAGAGAATGGGGTCTTCAATAGCACCACAGACGACGACCCTCAGTCCGAGGAGGCTGGAGAAGCGCAAAATTATCGGGAGACGAATACAACGGTGGAGCAGAACAGGGACAATAAGACACAAAAAAATAAGGAGCGTCATCATCACAAGAGCACTGGGGCATTGCCTCACTACCCTCCACGGCTTAGTATTCTCTCTGGTGAATCCAGGCTTCAGCTTGCAAGCCATAGGGAGGACGGGCGGCTTCTGGCATATCCTGTTAAGGCACCGGTAACCGTTGAGGCCCATAAGCAAAGAAAAGATGGCACACTCAAACTTCGTCTCGTCAACAGCGAGTGCTCGTCACGCAATCCCGACTGCATGAAAAAATAATATTAATAAGTAGAAGCAGCTTCTTCTCTATGAAACTTAATTAACTCATAGCTATTAATTCAGTAAGTTTCAATATTTCGATAACCATTCCATGGTGACAAATGTAACCAGTATTAGACAACGAAATATGTGGTCTTTAGTATGTAAAAATTGAAGAAAAACACTACTTTCAACTTATTCAGAAAAGAATTAAGTGCTTGTAAGCATATATTTAATATATTTAACATAATTAATATACTTTGCTTAATTAGCTATAATTATTAGATTTTTTAATAAATCATGTGAGTCAAAGATTCGAATAATATTAAGAAAATATTTGAAAAGTTAAAAAAGTTCTGATTTTCTATCTTAAAACACTTACCGTTGTGTGTTCCATCCGAATAAATCGTTTAATTCTACATCTCTATCTTACCGAATTGAGTTTATATTGATATTTCTCACGTTGCTAGGTGGACAATTGTCGTGACTATAGTATTTGATGCTCAAGTGAAGTCATTAAGTGTTCGACACATATTAACATTGCATACTGATTTTTGAGTTTCTCATTGTTATAGATTTGTCAAGACATACACGTATCCATATCTTTTTACCACGATGCACATATCGAGTTATTGCTCTTCACCGGTTTCTATTTATCTTGTTAATATTGGAGTACGTTAGGGAGATTGACAAGAATATATATCAAAATAAATAGGATGACGTTAGACATCTAATGTTATATTAACATACAATTTTTAGAATTATTTATTAACTTATGTTTTTTAGATATTTATTATTGTTGATTAAGTAAAGTGTTTTTTGTATAAATAATTAGAATTATTTATTGAATATTAAGATATTCTAAAATCTTTTACTTCCAACATGAATGAAGTTCATTGTATTTTCTATATATTATTTTTGAATATTTTACACCTCATTCTCAATTTCCTTTAGTAGAAATTATTTTTTTAATATTAAATATATTTTAAAAATACTATAATATGATTAATAATTCACACAAAAACTTATACTAAAAGCTCATGAGTATACTAAAAGTGGAATATATATTCTATAACCATCCATGACGTTAGATTTCTATATAAAGGTATGGATGACATTTCTTTTTTTTTCTCACTCTCTCCTCTTTCTAAAAATAAATAAATAAAATCAAAAGCCACTAATAGAATTTAAAATCTAACAACAAACCGAACTTATTGCTATAGAAAGTACTCAAGCCTAAATGTCCATATCCTTCATTTATTTTTATTTTTTAAAATCTTCTACCCTAAAAAAGGAACCTTGCTCAAATAAGGGTGTTCAGTTCCTAGTGTCACTTGATCTTCAGTAACTACTCTGTTAATTAGCCACTTTCTAATAATTTACTCTTACTATTTAATCCTCTAGCTCGAACGCTAATGCATTGTCGTCGATTACTCACATAGTCTTGGATACTATTGCCTGCAACAACGCTAAGTGAGATGAGCAATAACGAAAATGAGATCACCCTTTCATCGTCAGCTCTTCGTCGTTTCACCGAGAACGATACGCTAACGGAGATTTTAGGATCGGAGAATGGGGTCTTCAATAGCACCACGGACGATGAACCTCAGTCCGAGGAGGCTGGAGAAGCGCAAAATTATCGGGAGACAAATATAACGGTGGAGCAGAACAGGGACAATAGGACACAAAAAAATAAGGACCGTCGTCATCACAAGAGCACTGGACCATTGCCTCACTACCCTCCACGACTTAGTATTCTCTCTGGTGAATCCAGGCTTCAGCTTGCAAGCCATAGGGAGGACGGACGACTTCTGGCATATCCTGTTAAGGCACCGGTAACCGTTGAGGCCCATAAGCAAAGAAAAGATGGCACACTAAACTTCGTCTCGTCAACGGCGAGTGCTCGTCACGCAATCCCGACTGCATGAAAAAATAATATTAATAAGTAGAAGCAGCTTCTTCTCTGTGAATCTTAATTAACTAATAGCTATTAATTCATTAAGTTTCAATATTTTGATAACCATTCCATGGTGACAAATGTAACTAGTATCAGACAATGCAATATGTGGTCTTTAGTATGTAAAAATTGAAGAAAAACACTACTTTCAACTTATTCGGAAAAGAATTAAGTGCTTGTAAGCATATATTTAATATTTTAAACATAATTAATATACTTTGCTTAATTAGCTATAATTATTAGATTTTCTAATAAATCATGTGAGTCAAAGATTCAAATAATGTTAAGAAAATATTTGAAAAGTTAAAAAAGTTATGATTTTCTATCTAAAAATACTTACCTTTATGTGTTCCATCCTAATAAATCGTTTAATTTTACATCTCTATCTTACCGAATTGAGTTTATATTAGTATTTCTCACGTTGCTAGGTGGACAGTCGTCGTGGCTATAGTATTTGATGCTCAAGTGAAGACATTAAGTGTTCGACACATATTAACATTGGATACCGATTTTTGAGTGTCTCATTGTTATAGATTTGTTAAGATATAAACGTATCCATATCTTTTTACCACAATGCACATATCGGGTTATTGCACTTCACTGATTTCTATTTGTCTTGTTAATATTGGAGTACGTTAGGGAGATTGACAAGAATATATATCGAAATAAATAGGATGACGAAAGATTTTTATGTTATATTAACGTATAAATTATTAGAATTATTTATTAACTTATGTTTTTTAGATCTTTATTATTGTTGATTAAGTAAAGTATTTTTTGTATAAATAAGTAGAATTATTTATTGAATATTAAGCTATTCTAAAATCTTTTATCTCCAATATGAATGAAGTTCATTGTATTTTCTATATATTATTTTTGAATATTTTACACCTCATTATCAATTGCCTTTAGAAGAAATTATTTTTTTAATATTAAATTTATTTTAAAAATACTATAATATGATTAATAATTCACATAAAAACTTATCGTACTAGTTTTTGGAAGCTCATGAGTATACTAAAAGTGGAATATATAATCTAGAACCATCCACGACGTTAGATTTCTACATAAAGGTATGGATGACATTTATTTTTTTTTCTCACTCTCTCCTCTTTCTAAAAATAAATAAATAAAATCAAAAGCCACTAATAGAATTTAAAATCTAACAACAAACCTAACTTATAGCTGTTGAAAGTACTCAACCTAAATGTCCATATCCTTCATTTATTTTTATTTTTCAAAATCTTCTACCCTAAAAAAGGAACCTTGCTCAAATAAGGGTGTTCAGTTCCTAGTGTAACTTGATCTTCTATAACTACTCTATTAATTAGCCACTTTCTAATAATTTACTATTACTATTTAATCCTCTAGCTCGAACGGTAATGCATTATTGTCGATTACTCACATAGTCTTGGATACTATTGCCTGCAACTACACTAAGTGAGATGAGCAATATCGAAAATGAGATCACCCTTTCGTCGTCAGCTCTTCGTCGTTTCACCGAGAATGACACGCTGACGGAGATTTTAGGATCGGAGAATTGGGTATTCAATAGCTCCACGGACGACGACCCTAAGTCCGAGGAGGCTGGAGAAGCGCAAAATTATAGGGAGACGAATACAACGGTTGAGCAGAACAGGGACAATAGGACACAAAAAAATAAGGACCGTCATCATCACAAGAGCACTGGAGCATTGCCTCACTACCCTCCATGGCTTAGTATTCTCTCTAGTGAATCCAGGCTTCAGCTTGCAAGCCATAGGGAGGACGGGCGGCTTCTGGCGTATCCTGTTAAGGCACCGGTAACCGTTGAGGCCCATAAGCAAAGAAAAGATGGCACACTCAAACTTCGTCTCGTCAACGGCGAGTGCTCGTCACGCAATCCCGACTACATGAAAAAATATTATTAATAAGTAGAAGCAGCTTCTTCTCTATGAATCTTAATTAACTAATAGCTATTAATTCATTAAGTTTCAATATTTCGATAACCATTCCATGGTGACAAATGTAACCAGTATTAGACAACGCAATATGTGGTCTTTAGTATGTAAAAATTGAAGAAAAACACTACTTTCAACTTATTCGGAAAAGAATTAAGTACTTGTAAGCATATATTTACTATTTTTAACATAATTAATATACTTTTATTAATTAGCTATAATTATTAGATTTTCTAATAAATCATGTGAGTCAAAGATTCGAATAATGTTAGGAAAATATTTGAAAAGTTAAAAAAGTTCTGATTTTGTAAACCCCCACTTCTATATAGTTAAAAATATATATATATATATATATATATAATACTTTAAAATTTTATTTGAGTTTAGATTTGTATAGAAAAGAGTTTGAAATTGAGTTAAGACCTAGATGGTGACATTAGGATGATATTTGGTATTAAAAGGATCTAGTTGTAATTTATTAAAAGTTTTTAGGGACCTAGTTAGAATTTTAATTAAGTTTTGAGGGACTTACTTGTGATACCAGAGAAGTAGTGGAGGAGATTATAAAGTGTTGCATGCGTGGGGTGGTCCACCTGAACCGACTACTACAGAGAAAACTCGTAGAGCCCTAAATTATTTTCCCCCAAATCACACCTTCTTCTTCTCCGCCTTCATCACCTTCGCAGTCCGCCTCTCTCGATTTCTCGCCGCGAGATCGACGGCGAGTGCTGCTCCGTTCGTCCTTGCAGCTGCGAGTCCCTCCTCTTTCGGCTGTCGACTACCTCTCCTCCGCCCTGCCCTCGCCGCATCGAATTCATGCTATCTCCCCCACCTCCTTCTCCTTTCCCTATGGTGCTCTCCCCTTCTCCCTTGTTATGTTAATACTTTTATTTACTTGAAGTTACATGGGATAATATTGATGGTGGATGTAGGGAGAACCGAACCGAGGTTGCACTAGGGGAGTATTGTTAAATTCCAGCTAACTAGTTATTATATGGTGATGTTATATGAAGTTTGGAAGTTATTGGCGTGAACTTTATGAGATTTCTAATTTAGATTCTATTGTACTTAGTGGAGAATAACATAGGAAGATAACTTGTTACATCATGAACAAGGTTAATTATAAATCGTATATGAAGCAAAGATCTAAATATAACTTTCTTTATAATAGGAAGATATGCTCGAAATGATTAAAAGAAGTACAAGTTATTACACGGTTGGTTCCGAAGGAGATCAAGCTACATTATCAGGTGCGTAGGTTCATCGTAATTAGGATTTTTTCAAACTAGGGAACTACCTGCCGAGGTGTTATTAGGAAGGTCCTGGATGCCTCGAATAAAATAAAAATATGATGCATGATAGATACTATATGATTATGCATGCTAGCATGATTTATTTATCTTGTATGATTGATATGCCATGCATACCATATTAGCATTATACAATATTTATTATTTCTTCCGCATGTTATATTATATTGTTTCTATGTTATAACATATACCATGCGGAACAAGGTAAGAACAAAATAGTAAATAATCAAACAAATATATATATTAGGAGGTAGTATCAATAATGAATACCTAGCACTCTACATAGAGCCATAGGTGACACATGATACTAGCACCTCCCGAGGACGTCACTAAATCATATTTAGTGGGTGTTACTGATGCACCCTAGAGAACATTATGGACTATTATGTTCGCATAGTGATGTTCACTCATACACACCACTCCCGAGGCTACATATAGCTTAGATACTGGGAGCTGGTTGGGAAATGAGCCAAATAAACTCCAAGATCGGATAGACCAGATAGTAGAGTGGTCCATACCCGGATACTTTTACCCGCACGAGTGACGATTGGGCGTCACCGTGATAGTCCTGATATGGCACGAGGGGATGAACCTTCCAACAATTTAGTAAAAATGTGGTCGAGGTACCTCAAACCCATTGTGCGGATTGACGGTCAACTCGGCTAATATTGATCGCTTTTGAGTTGGGATGGGGATTCTCTCAAGCCTTGGACAGTGGATCCGTAGACCACATGGCTATCATGCTAGACGTTCTGCAGACGGTCGGATGAGTAGTCCGGATCCTAGGGTTATTATAATTTCGGTTAGCCGTGACTGATGATATATTAAGTTGAGGTGACCCTGCCTACGGGCAGTGTGTAGTACTACACAGAATGTCGTTGCCCTTACGGAGACCGGGGAGGAAGTAGGGGCGTGATGTTTCACTGGGACGGGGTGTAGGGGCGACTGGCGAAACAGTGGAGAGAGATACACGGTCACCCGATCTCTCCGCCAACATCCGTGCAACGGGCATAGGTAGAGACCTAGACATTCATGGCACGGATGGGCTTATGGGAATCCCTGATCAGGATATCCTCTAAGCATAGAATGGCGGCCCGATACACTTGATACAAAGATATAGAGATACATCTAGTAGACATATACTAGAGATATATCTAGTTGACATATACTAGAAATACATCTAGTCGACATATACTAGAGATACAGACATACTATGCGACATAGATGACATATACTAGCCACAGACATATTGCACGACATAGGTGACAAGTAGGGACATATATGGACATACACAACCGGTTAGAACTTGGTATAGTTGATAATATTATTCACATTTAAAAATTTAATAATTGATAATTAATAAACCCAAAGGCATCCTAGTACTTCCCCCTAGTACTTGATTTCCTATTACTATTTCGAGCCGTAATTTCGCACTAGGCCGCAAAGCTGAGCACACCACTTTTTCCCGTGTGTGTAGGTGTGTTAGATGATCGATCGAGACAGTGGGTGAAGATGAATCTATCGATAAATTTATTTTTATTTATCGATACCGTTATCCTAGAATTGTAGTAGGTTTATCGGGACTGTGTTAAAATTGTTGAGTTAGATAATTTAATTGTGTATTCCGCTGCTTAAATGATGTGTATGGATTATATGCATCACTTTTATGCATTGTATGGGTCTGTTGGGCTCATACGGCGGTTGTCACGTGCCAGACAGTAGGGTCGGGGCGTGACAGATTTTCTATCTAAAAACACTTACCGTTGTGTGTTCCATCCTAATAAATCGTTTAATTCTACATCTCTATCTTACCGAATTGAGTTTATATTGGTATTTCTCACGTTGCTAGGTGGACAGTCATCGTGGCTATAGTATTTGATGCTCAAGTGAAGTCATTAAGTGTTCGACACATATTAACATTGGATACCGATTTTTGAGTGTCTCATTGTTATAGATTTGTCAAGATATAAACGTATCCATATCTTTTTACCACGATGCACATATCGGGTTATTGCTATTCACCTATTTCTATTTGTCTTGTTAATATTGGAGTACATTAGGGAGATTAATACAATTATTAGAATTATTTATTAACTTATGTTTTTTAGATATTTATTATTGTTGATTAAGTAAAGTGTTTTTTGTATAAATAATTAGAATTATTTATTGAATATTAAGATATTCTAAAATCTTTTACTTCCAACATGAATGAAGTTCATTGAATTTTCTATATATTATTTTTGAATATTTTTCACCTCATTATCAATTGCCTTTAGTAGAAATTATTTTTTTAATATTAAATATATTTTAAAAATACTATAATATGATTAATAATTCACACAAAAACTTATCGTACTAATTTTTCGAAGCTCAGGAGTATACTAAAAGTGGAATATATAATCTATAACCATCCACGACGTTAGATTTCTACATAAAGGTATGAATGACATTTCTTTTTTTTCTCACTCTCTCCTCTTTCTAAAAATAAATAAATAAAATCAAAAGCCACTAATAGAATTTAAAATCTAACAACAAACCTAACTTATTGCTATAGAAAGTACTCAAGCCAAAATGTCCATATCCTTCATTTATTTTTATTTTTGAAAATCTTCTACCTTAAAAAAGGAACCTTGCTCAAATAAGGGCGTTCAGTTCCTAGTGTTACTTGATCTTCAGTAACTACTTTGTTAATTAGCCACTTTCTAATAATTTACTCTTACTATTTAATCCTCTAGCTCGAACGCTAATGCATTATCGTCGATTACTCACATAGTCTTGGATTCTATTGCCCGCAACAACGCTAAGTGAGATGAGCAATAACGAAAATGAGATCTCCCTTTCGTCGTCAGCTCTTCGTCGTTTCACCGAGAACGACACGTTGATGGAGATTTTAGGATCGGAGAATGGGGTCTTCAATAGCACCACGGACGACGACTCTCAGTCCGAGGAGGCTGGAGAAGCACAAAATTATCGGGAGACGAATACAACGGTGGAGTAGAACAGGGACAATAGGACACAAAGAAATAAGGATCGTCATCATCACAAGAGCACTGGATGTCACACCCCGACCCTACTGTCGGACATGTGGCAACCGCCGTATGAGCCCAACAGACTCATACAAGGCATCAAGTGATACATATCATCCAATACATCATTTACGCAGCGGAATTTACAAATAATTCATCTAACACAGTATTCCTAACACACTCCCGATAAACCTACTACAATTCTATGATAAACGGTAACGATAAAGAAAAATAAATCCGTCGGTGGATCCATCTTCATTTACTGTCTCGATCGATCATCTAATAACCTGCACACACGGGGAAAAGTGGTGTGCTCAGCCTTGCGGCCTAGTGCGAAATTACGGCTCTACCAAATAAAGAAATCAAAGGCTAGGAGGAGTATTCTAGGATGCCTTTGGTTGTTAATCATCATTTTTTATTTAATTTGTGTAAAATAATTTGTATAAAGCATTAAAACATCATAATTAAATACATAGGCATATTTCACTAGATGTCGCCTAAGTTGTATCTAGTGTCAAATTCTACAGCATGACACCTACGTCATAATAAAACTTTAAGGTTACAAGACTCGGGCTGCCAGCCTATGCTTAGTGAATACCCGGGCCGAGGGTATCAGTAAGCCCATCAGTGCCTTTCTGTCTCTGTCTCTGCCTATGCCCGCTGCACTGATATTGGCGGAGAGGACGGGTGACCGTATATCTCTCTCCACTGTTTCGCCAATCGCACCCTACGCCCCGTCCCAGCGAAACATCACGCCCCTACTTCCTCCCCGGTCTCCGTAAGGGCACCGACATTATGTGTAGCGCTACACACTGCCCGTAGGCAGGGTCACCTCAACATAATATATCATCGGTCACGGCTAATCAAAATTTTAATAACCCTAGGATCCGGACTACTCATCCGACCGTCTGCAGAACATCTAGGATGATAACCGTGTGGTCTACGGATCCACTGTCCAAGGCTTGAGAGAATCCCCGTCCTAACTCAAAAGCGATCAATGTTAGCCGAGTTGATCGTCAATCCGCACAATGGGTTTGAGGTACCTCGACCACATTTTTGCTAATTTGTTGGAAAGTTCAGCCCCGCTAGTCATATCAGGACTATCACGGTGACGCCCAACCGTCACTCGTGCGGGTAATAGTATATGGGTATGGACCACTCCGCTATCTGGTCTATCCGACCTTGGAGTTTATCTGGCCCATTTCCCAACCAGCTCCCAATATCTAAGCTACATGTAGTCTCGGGAGTGGTATGTCGTGGAGCATCACCATTCTGACCATCGGCGGTACGCAGTGGTCAAACGAGGTATGCAAGCAGTACCCCTCCCTATCGAATTTCTGGTGATGTCTCTTAATAGTTTCTAACATGTCATTATTCTTATCTATATTTGCATGGTAGTTATGCTATCATAACATAGAAAAAATAATAATAAAATATTATATATCATGCAGGACAAGATATCACGACATATTAAAACTTAGCAGGAAAATCTTGGTATATCATGCATATTAGGTAAAGTAAATTAAACTAACATTTAAACATATCAAATCTTATCAAGCATTATATATTATTATATTTAAGACATCCAGGAATTGTTCCTAAGAAGACTCCAGCGGGACTTCCCTAGCTTGAATAAATCCTACATCAGAGAACCAACGCACCTGGGATAGCGATCCGGCCTTTAGAACCAACCCGCGTAGCAATGAATCACTGCGACGAACTACGCGAATCGTGTACCCGCGATAGTCCTAATTAACACAATTATTTAAAATAAAATTTAATTTAATTTTTCATAAAGTAAAATAAATATTAATTTATCAATCTAACTTATACAATTATCTTAATTAATTATCGCTTAACAAGGCTACATTTAAATTTACGATCCATATTTTACCCCCTTAGGCCTATATCCATATTTTTGGCCCAATCAAATTATCAATAGATTAATTAAAGTAATCACTACATTTAATTAATCCAACTAAACATACCAGTGGATAATCAATTCAACCTAATCATTCAAATATTAATTAACCAAATTTTAATTTTACAAATTAAATTAATTATAATGTTAAATTAACTTAGTTAAGCTTAAATAAACTTTTATTAATTTACACCCATTTAAACCCATGATCTAGCCTATAACTTGCCCCAATTCACCAAAGGGCCCAATTAGAACCCATGAAAATTTTTATTATTTTTATTATTTTAATATTTTATTATTATTTTATTATTTTATTCTGACTAGTCAACGGTCAACATTTGACCCGGTCAAAGCTGACCGGTCAACTGTTTGACCCGGTCAAAGTTGACCAGTAGGTCAACTGTTGACCCGATTAACGCTGACCGGTTCGGTTCGGTTCGGTTCGGTTCGGTTTAATTTGGTTCGACTCAAGTTCGGTTCAATTTAATTTGGTTCGACTCGGATTCTATTTAATTCAATCTGGTTCAGCTCGAATCCGGTCCAGTTTAATTGGATCTAGTCCAACCAACCCAATCCGATTTGATCTAACTCGAGCTCGAATCACTTTCAATTAGTTGATTCAGCTCACCTAACTAAACTCAATCCGAACCCAAACTTAACTCAACCTAACCCAACTAACTCCAATCTGGTTCAACCCAACCAATTTCATTAAATTAATACTTCACTTATCCACTAAGCTTAGTTAATCTAAAATTAAACATACTTAATTTAATCTAAGCATACATTAACACAACTTACACTAATCACCTTTTATTAAAACTAATCATGCTTAGCTAATATTAATCATGCTTAGTTATCCTTAAACATGATTACGAAAAAGGGGGCGGATGATACCTCAGCCGCTTCTCTTCATCGTCGGAAACCCAGCCGCCGGCCACCCCCTCGTCGGAACCCTAGCGGCGCACGACCGATTACGTCGCCGACGACCCGACGACGCAGCTGGCGACCCTTCGCACGCGAGGAGGCCAACGGCGGCCTGCACAAACCCGGCGTCAACTCCCGGTGGCGGCTCTCGGTGGACGTCGCCGGCAAGTGCTCGGGCAAGTCCATCGGAGGGTAAAATCGATCGATCGACAGGGGAAGAGAAGCTTCTCACCTCACTCTTGCGTGGGGAGGGAGGAGAGGAAGATTTGGGTGGCGAGGCGAGTGGAATCGCAGCTCCACTCCTCGCCGGTGGTGCTGCGGATCGAACGAGCAGCAGTGACGAAAGCGTCGCCTGCTGTAGGGGCGTCGAGGCCGACGCGAGTTCGCGAGCGTGCGGAGATGGCGAGTCCACACCAGCTGCAACGGAGGAGAGGACGCGCTGGTGATTTGGGCGCGGGACGGCGACCGAACGGCGGGCGGACGGTGAGCGATTTCAGCAGCCGCGAAGAGGAGGAAAATGCAGGGGAAGGAAGTGGGCACCGCCGGAAACAAGGAGCTCTCCTCATCGCGATGGGGATCGAAGGCCGACTATTAGCAGCTGCGGGCGGCAGCAACGAGCGGCGGACGGTGAACGTGGACGGCGAGCGGCTGACGAAGAGGGGATGGCAGCTGGCGGAGGAGAGGCACGCAGCGACGGCAGACCTCCGCTGAGGTCTCTTCATCGCGGCGGAGAGGTGAGGGCGGTGCCGGGGTGTGGTCGGCAGCCAGCGTGTCACTGCCCAATTTTCTGCGGAACACCAAGGTTGCGCTTGAGTCGTGCGGCGTGGACGTCCCTCGAAGATCTCTGGTCGTCCACAAGCTTATGGAATGCGGAAGCGTTGCGAAAGAGCGGAAAGGGAACACACCGAGGAGTGGGAGGACAAAAGGATGCTTTATTAGCTCCGGTAAAACCTCCCTTCCCTTGGGCTATCCCCAAGAGAGGATTATTACAAGGACCTACTCTACTCACAAGATCTCTAGCCGAAGGCTAGAGCTCTCCCTACTACAACTACGAACACTCTTTGCTAGTGGACGGTCCCCGATAGCTCGATCTCCTTGAACTTGCGAGATCGCTTGATCACTTGATCCTTGATGCCTTTCTCCAAAGGGTTTCGGCTCCTTATATAGGCTGAAGGGTGACCCTTCAGCTGCCCTCTTGATTGCCCCCTTTGATGACATCTCTTTATTGCTAGCATTGAAGCTAGCTTCAATGGTCGGACCTTAAAGGCCCGACGGTTACACGCGCGCCGCCCGCACCAAAGGCTACGTAACGCCCGTGTCTTCCGCCCCTTGGTTCGGTGGGCTGCGGCGCTCGCGACTCTCCCGCGTGCGGCTTGGTCGTTCGCTCGCGCGCGCCTTCGGATCCAGGATCACTCGGCGCGGGTCACGCGTTCGCCTCTTGCTTCATCCCGCGCGCCTCCGGGTTGTCGCCTGCGCGCGCGCCTCCTGGCTCGGACTTGGTCTCCGCGCGTATGCCTTCTGCGAAGACCCGTGGTTCGGGCGCCAACTCCTTGCGCTCCCCTCGCTGTTCGGTTCCGCGCGCCCCGTGCGTCCTCCGGACTTCGGGTGCTAGCTCCGCGCGCCCCGTGCGTCCTCCAGACTTCGGGCGCTAGCTCCGCGCGCTTGCGCGCCTGACCCTCGGAATCCTTCGGTTGTCCGAGCGTCTGCTCCGTGCGCAACCTCCATGGCTCGAGTGAAGCCTCCGTGCGCCTCGGCCCTTCGGAGTTCCTCGGTTGCCTGCTTGTTTGCCCCGCGCGCGCCCCTCGTGTCTCGGCTGTCTTCCGCCAGCCTTGCGCGCGTCCTTCAGTTGCTCGCCCCTCGGCCCCACAGCCCGTGCGGGTGCCTTGATTGCTCGGCCAAATGGACCTTTGGCTCGAACCTTGCATCCCGAACGGTTGTGGCCTTGAAGCGGTCTCGTGCACAGCGTGCGGGTCACCCCCTTGTGCTTGACCCCTTGAGGCTCGCGGTGCACCTCGGGTTCGACCCACTAGGATCGGGTCTAACAATCCTCCCCCACCTAAACCCGTTGACGTTCTCGTCAACTTCAGGTTCAGGTGTAGCCGGATCCTGACGTCTTGTCCTTGGTCCGTCCTGCTGGGGTTGCTGCCTTGTTGTTCCGGGAAGTCTTCCTTCCCAATTGCTTCTTCCTCGCCGTTGGGTGGCTGCTCGATTGTAAAACGATACATCGAGTCGTGGGGAGTTCTACCTGATGGTTCGCCAGGGATCCTCCGAATGAACACCACCATAGGCGGGAGAACGCGCATCCTCGCGTTCCTTCGACGGATTCGGGGTACGGGCTCCGTCGTCCTCCAGTCTGCATTTGCCCAGTTGCAGGCTCTTCCGTTGGCGAGCGCCGGGATTAGACCGTGCGCTCCTTCTCGGCGGGTAACTTGGATGGCCGCCGCATAGTGGATCGGATTCCACGATGATGTCGGGCTGATCATGCTTGCTGCCCGGGGAGAGTTGCTCTCCATGTTGCTGCTGGGTGAGTATTCCGGACTCGCAGGCATGTCGATGCAGTCACTACTCTTCAGAACGTCTGCAGTACGTCTGGTATAATAGTCGTGTGGTCCATGGATCCACTGTCCAAGGCTATATGAAAGGTGTGACCGTCCCGATTCAAAAGCAGCGATGCTTGCCAGGAGGTGTGCATTCTAGCCGTTGCCGGAATGCTACTACCTCGGCGACATGCTGGCTAGATCCTCAGTATGGTTGCACCCCCGTTAGCCATCATCGGACTATCACGGTGGCGGCTTCGCGTCCCACGTGAGGGTATAGTGACTATGTCACAAGATTCCTTGGCGATTAGCCAATCCATATTGAATTCCACCCTCTATGACCATCATGAATTCGATATCTTGGGTGGCATAGGTTTCTGAGTGTCAGAGCTTGTGTCCATAAATCAGAACATCTGCTATGATGTATGGTTAATGTTTTCTTACATATATGTGATAGTGTCACATGAAAATAGATTTTATTTCTAGAGATCTATATAATGTCAAACATTGGTATAACCTAATTTCCTACATCATGCTTATAGATGTAACACCATCATTTAATTCCTCATATCATCATAGTGGATAAAAAGAAATATTTAGAGCATCCTAGCATACTCAGATAACAGTACATGCAAGACTATAAACATATCACATAAGCAAGATTAAGACTATAAGCATATCATGTAAGCAAGGTTTAGGCTACAACCATATCATGAGAATAAAATTATTTAATATACAAACATGCATCAAGTTTAATTTAAATATTAGTTTCCTAAGCAGTAATGTTGTTATCTCCTTAAATTTTACAACTTTGAAATAGTCTACTGTAGTGAACCAGCGCACTTGGATAAGTAAAATGGTCTTCAGAACCAACCGTATATCAACTTGCACGTCATTTAATTATTTCAAGATATTTACCTATTACAAATAACATTACCTTTAGATATTACAAATAACATTACCTTTAGATATTACCTTTAATATTATCTATCATTAATCTTATCTACAAGATACCAAATCTACCATCTTTACCATTTTGCTTACCTAACCCATCCTAAGTTAATTAATTTTTCAATTAGATTTACTTAATTCAACTTAATCTAATTGATCAACTTATTTAATTTATGAACCTTAATCCTAATCTCCAAGCAACCAAGTCTCAATTTTTCCTAAAAGCCCAATTAAAATTCCAAGTCGTCCATAATCCAAACTAATTAGTCCTTAGTTTGCTTAGTTATAACATCTAGTTACTAGCAGGGTGGAAAGTGGTAATTATACCCTAGTGTTAAATTACGTTCGACTATCCATTCAAGCATCATTATTGTACTACATGCATATTCTCAAACAAGGAAAGAAAAGAGGTTCTAATAGCGAAGAAGGAGGGAGGTGGGGGAGATAACACGAATTCAATTAGGAGGGCCAAGGAGAAGGAATTCGCCATCGCGCTTGCGGATGGATTCGGAGTGGCTTGCGAAGAGGAGAGGCGCGGTCGCGTGCTCGCATAGTTACAACTGCTAGTTCAATTTATTTACAAGTATAGCCGGATTTGCCTAGTATACCCTTATTAGGTAGGGTTATTTACACGATCCTACCTTTCCAACTTTGTCCCTACTTCTTTCTACTATTTACTATGCTCTTTTTCATATTACCCTTCCATTCCTGCATATTATTATTATTATTATTATTTACTAAATTTTGGGGTTTACATTTTATAATCTAGTTAGGAAGAGTTTTGGAGTGATTTTGTATGTTTAAACTACTCTATCGGTAATAAAGGATGCATTTTCTTTTCCAGTTCATCGTATTCTATGAAAGTAATACGATGTTAAGTTTCACATTATGAAAGGATGTGGGTAGAGTTTAAAGGGTGTGTCCTACAAATCTAACAGGCGGGGGATATGAAATTTTTGGACTTATTAGTGACACATAATATGGCGAAGTTATTATGAAAATAAGGATTGGTAAACAACTCCCAAAGATTTTATTCAAGGCCCAAAAAATTGATTGTATAGAACATAAGAACAAGATAGGTATAGCATTGATTCGAGGACGTTTAGCTCAAAAGATTGGGCAATTCGTTGTAGTCTAGTTTGTTAGGATACTCAGCTCTCATCCGAGAGACCCGGGTTCAAGTCCCAACAACGGAAATTAATTTTTTTTTTCAAACGAGAAAATATCATCTGAGGGATATTAGAAAGTAGCTTTAATACAACTGTGTTTGAGCTTTTCTACTTTTAATCTATGTAGCGGGCGTTTTGGTTTCATTTTGTAGGTGTAAAGCTCTCCGTCTGCGATAAAGGATACATTTTTTCTTTCTAATTCTCATATTCTATGAAAATATTACGATCTTAGGTTGCATATTGTGAAGGGAGGTTGATAGAGCCTGAAGGATGTGTCTTACCATTCAAACACGCAGCAGATATGATTTTCTTGTACGTATCACTCTTATACTATGTGACAAAGTTATTATCAAAATAAGATTTTGTAACCAACTCCCCAAGGACTCTATCCGTATAGAGGATGAAGATCAGTGTGGTTCCCTAAAAAAATTACTACAATAGGACCTGTGCTAGTGCGATGAAATCTTTTGTTAAATTGGATAATATAAAGAAGTCGTATCAAAATCTTATAGTATAAAACATAAGAAAAGGAAAGTCGTAGCATCATTCTGTCACAGATTAGCACATGAGGCAGCACAATCTTTTGTAGACTAGTACGCTAGGATACTTCTCTTTCACAGGAGAGAACGTGTTGAAGTACTCACAATGAATATTTTAATTCTTTGTTTCAAAAGAGAGAATATCAATGGAGTGATGTTATAGAGTAGCGTTAAGGCGGTTATATTGAAGCATTGCATTTTATGATCTAGTTAGGTAGAGTTTTGGAGTGATTTTGTATGTTTAAACCACTCTATCGGTAATAAAGGATGCATTTTCTTTTCCAGTTCATCGTATTTTATGAAAGTAATATGATCTTAAGTATCACATTATGAAAGGATGTTGGTAGAGTTTAAAGGGTGTGTCCTACCAATCTAACAGGCGGGGGATATGAAATTTTTGGACATATTAGTGATACATAATTTGGTGAAGTTATTACGAAAATAAGGTTTGGTAAACAACTCCCAAAGGTTCTATTCAGGGCCCAAAAAATTGATTGTATAAAGCATAAGAACAATATAGGTGTCGCATCGATTCGAGGACTTTTATCTCATAAGATAGGGCGATCCGTTGTAGTCTAGTTCGTTAGGATACTCGGCTCTCATCGGAGAGACTCGAGTTCAAGTCCCGGCAATGGAAATTTATTTATTTTTTTAAACGAGAAAATATCATCTGAGGGATGTTAGAAAGTAGTTTTAATACAACTGTGTTTGAGCTTTTCTACTTTTAATCTATGTAGCGGGCGTGTTGGTTTCATTTTGTAGGTGTAAAGCTCTCTGTCTGCGATAAAGGATACATTTTTTCATCCTAATTCTCATATTCTATGAAAGTATTACGATCTTAGGTTTCACATTGTGAAGGGAGGTTGATAGAGCCTGAAGGATGTGTCCTACCATTCAAACACGCAGCGGATATGATTTTCTTGCACGTATCACTCTTATACAATGTGACAAAGTTATTATCAAAATAAGATTTTGTAAACAACTCCCCAGGGACTCTATCCGTATAGAGGATGAAGCTCAGTGTGTTGCCCTAAAAATTTTTTTACAATAGGACCTTTGCCAGTGCGATGAAATATTTTGTTAAATTGGATAATATAAAGAGGTTCTACCAAAAACTAATAGTATAAAACATAGGAAAAGGAATGTCGTAGCATCGTTCAGTCACAGATTAGCACATAATGTAGCACAATATGTTGTAGACTAGTAGGCTAGGATACTTCTCTTTCACAGGAGAGAACGTGTTGATGTCCTCGCAATGAATATTTTAATTCCTTGTTTCAAAAGAGAGAATATCAATGGAGTAGAGTAGCGTTAAGGCGGTTATATTGAAGCGTTGCATTTTATAATCTCGTTAGGTAGAGTTTTTGAGTGATTTTGTATGTTTAAACCACTCTATCAGTAATTATGGATGCATTTTCTTTTCCAGTTCATCATATTCTATAAAGGTAATACGATCTTAAGTTTCACATTATGAAAGGATGTTGGTAGAGTTTAAAGGGTGTGTCCTACCAATCTAACAGGCGGGGGATATGAAATTTTAGGACGTATTAGTGATACATAATATGGCGAAGTTATTATGAACATAAGGATTGGTAAACAACTCCCAAAGATTCTATTCAAGGCCCAAAAAATTGATTGTATAAAACATAAGAACAAGATAGGTGTATCATTGATGTGAGGATGTTTAGCTCATAAGATTGGGTGATCCGTTGTAGTCTAGTTGGTTAGGATACTCGGCTCTCATCCGAGAGACCCGGGTTCAAGTCCCGACAACGGAAATTAATTTATTTTTTCAAACGAGAAAATATCATATGAGGGATGTTAGAAAGTAGTTTTAATATAACTGTATTTGAGCTTTTCTGCTTTTAATCTATATAGCTGGCGTTTTGGTTTCATTTTGTAGGTGTAAAGCTCTCCGTCTGCGATAAAGGATACATTTTTTCTTCCTAATTTTCATATTCTATGAAAGTATTACGATCTTAGCTTTCACATTATGAAGGGAGGTTGATAGAGCCAGAAGGATGTGTCCTACCATTCAAACACGCAGCGGATATGATTTTCTTGCATATATCACTCTTATACAATGTGACAAAGTTATTATCAAAATAAGATTTTGTAAACTCCCCAAGGACTCTATCCGTATAGAGGATGAAGCTCAGTGTGTTGCCCTAAAAAAATTTCTACAATAGGACCTGTGCCAGTGCGATGAAATCTTTTGTTATATTGGATAATATAAAGAAGTTGTACCAAAAACTAATAGTATAAAACATAGGAAAAGGAATGTCGTGGCATCGTTCAGTCACAGATTAGCACATAATGGAGCACAATCTGTTGTAGACTAGTAGGCTAGGATACTTCTCTTTCACAGGAGAGAACGTGTTGAAGTCCTCGCAATGAATATTTTAATTCCTTGTTTCAAAAGAGAGAATATCAATGGAGTACAGTAGCGTTAAGGCGGTTATATTGAAGCGTTGCATTTTATAATCTAGTTAGGTAGAGTTTTTGAGTGATTTTGTATGTTTAAACCACTCTATCAGTAATTATGGATGCATTTTCTTTTCCAGTTCATCGTATTCTATGAAGGTAATACGATCTTAAGTTTCACATTATGAAAGGATGTTGGTAGAGTTTAAAGGGTGTGTCCTACCAATCTAACAGGCGGGGGATATGAAATTTTAGGACTTATTAGTGATACATAATATGACAAAGTTATTATGAAAATAAGGTTTGGTAAACAACTCCCAAAGATTCTATTCAAGGCCCAAAAAATTGATTGTATAAATCATAAGAACAAGATAGGTGTAGCATTGATTTGAGGACGTTTAGCTCATAAGGCTGGGCGATTCGTTGTAGTCTAGTTGGTTAGGATACTCGACTCTCACTCGAGAGACCTGGGTTCAAGTCCCGACAACGGAAATTTATTTATTTTTTCAAACGACAAAATATCATATGAGGGATGTTAGAAAGTAGCTTTAATACAACTGTTTTTGAGCTTTTCTACTTTTAATCTATGTAGCTGGCATTTTGGTTTCATTTTGTAGGTGTAAAGCTCTCCGTCTGCGATAAAGGATACATTTTTTCTTCCTAATTCTCATATTCTATGAAAGTATTACTATCTTAGGTTTCACATTGTGAAGGGAGGTTGATAGAGCCTGAAGGATGTGTCCTACCATTCAAACACGCAGCGGATATGATTTTCTTGTACGTATCACTCTTATAGAATGTGACAAAGTTATTATCAAAATAAGATTTTGTCAACAACTCCCCAAGGACTCTATCCGTATAGAGGATGAAGATCAGTGTGTTGCCCTAAAAATATTACTACAATAGGACCTGTGCCAGTGCAATGAAATCTTTTGTTAAATTGGATAATATAAAGAAGTTGTATCAAAAACTTATAGCATAAAACATAAGAAAAGGAAAGTCGTAGCATCGTTCAGTCATAGATTAGCACATGAGGCAGCACAATCTGTTGTAGACTAGTAGGCTAGGATACTTCTCTTTCACAGGAGAGAACGTATTGAAGTCCTCGCAGTGAATATTTTAATTCTTTATTTCAAAAGAGAGAATATCAGTGGAGTAGAGTAGCGTTAAGGCGGTTATATTGAAGCATTGCATTTTATAATCTAGTTAGGTAGAGTTTTGGAGTGATTTTGTATGTTTAAACCACTCTATCAGTAATAAAGGATGTATTTTCTTTTCCAGTTCATCGTATTCTATGAAAGTAATACGATGTTAAGTTTCACATTATGAAAGGATGTTGGTAGAGTTTGAAGGGTGTGTCCTACCAATCTAACAGGCGGGGGATATGAAATTTTTGGACTTATTAGTGATACATAATATGGCGAAGTTATTATGAAAATAAGGATTGGTAAACAACTCCCAAAGATTCTATTCAAGGCCCAAAAAATTGATTGTATAAAACATAAGAACAAGATAGCTGTTGCATTGATTTGAGGACGTTTAGCTCATAAAATTGGGCGATCCGTTGTAGTCTAGTTGGTTAGGATACTCGGCTCTCACCTGAGAGACTCGGGTTCAAGTTTCGGCAACAGAAATTAATTTTTTTTTTCAAACGAGAAAATATCATTTGAGGGATGTTGGAAAGTAGCTTTAATACAACTGTGTTTGAGCTTTTCTACTTTTAATCTATGTAGCGGGCATTTTGGTTTAATTTTGTAAGTTTAAAGCTCTCCGTCTGCGATAAAGGATACATTTTTTCTTCCTAATTCTCATATTCTATGAAAGTATTACGATCTTAGGTTTCACATTGTGAAGGGAGGTTGATAGAGCCTGAAGGATGTGTCCTACCATTCAAACATGCAGCGGATATGATTTTCTTGTACGTATCACTCTTATACAATGTGACAAAGTTATTATCAAAATAAGATTTTGTGAACAACTCCCCAAGGGCTCTATCCGAATAGAGGATGAAGATCAGTGTAGTGCCGAAAAAAAATTACTACAATAGTACCTGTGCCGTGCGCTGAAATCTTTTGTTAAATTGGATAATATAAAAGAAGTTGCACCAAAAATTAATAGTATAAAACATAAGAAAAGGAAAGTCGTAGCATCGTTCAGTCACAGAATAGCACATAAGGCAGCACAATCTGTTGTAGACTAGTTGGTTAGGATACTTGTCTTTCACACGAGAGATCTTTTGAAGTCCTCGCAATGAGTATTTTATTTATTTGTTTCAAATGAGAAAATATCAATGGAGTGATGTTATAGAGTAGCGTTAAAGCGGTTGTATTGAAGCATTGCATTTTATAATCTAGGTAGGTAGAGTTTTGTAGTGATTTTGTAAGTGTACATCTCTCTATCGGAAATAAAGGATGCATTTTGTTTTCTAGTTCATCGTATTCTATGAAAGTAATACGATCTGAAGTTTCACATTATGAAAGGATGTTGGTAGAGTTTAAGGGGTGTGTCCTGCCAATCTAATAGGCGGGGGATATGAAATTTTTGCACTCATTTGTCATACATAATATGGCGAAGTTATTATGAAAATAAGGTTTGGTAAACATCTCCAAAAGATTCTATTCAAGGCCCAAAAAATTGATTGTATAAAACATAAAAACAAGATAGGTGTAGCATCGATTCGAGGACGTTTAGCTCATAAAGCAGGGCGATCTGTTGTAGTCTAGTTGGTTAGGATACTCGTCTCTCAGGCTCTCACCCGAGGACATTTTATAATCTAGGTAGGTAGAGTTTTTGAGTGATTTTGTAAGTGTACACCTCTCTATCGGAAATAAAGGAAGCATTTTCTTTTCCAGTTCATCGTATTCTATGAAAGTAATACGATCTTGTGTTTCACATTATGAAAGGATGCTGGTAGAGTTTAAAGGGTGTGTCCTACCAATCTAACAGGCGGGGGATATGATTTATTTGGACTTATTATCGAAACATAATATGGCGAAGTTATTTTGAAAATAAGGTTTGGCAAACAACTCCCAAAGATTCTATTTAAGGCCCAAAAAATTGATTGTATAAAATGTAAGAACAAGATAGGTGTAGCATCGATTCGAAGACGTTTAGCTCATATGGCAGGGCAGTCCATTGTAGTCTAGTTGGTTAGGATACTCGGCTCTCACCTGAGAGACCTGAGTTTAAGTCCCGGCAACGAAAATTAATTTTTTTTTTCGAACGAGAAAATATCATCTGAGGGATGTTAGAAAGTAGTTTTAATACAACTGTGTTTGAGCTTTTCTACTTTTAATCTAGGTAGTGGGTGTTTTGGTTTCATTTTGTAGGTGTAAAGCTCTCCGTCTGCGATAAATGATGCATTTTTTCTTCCTAATTCTCTTATTCTATGAAAGTATTACGATCTTAAGTTTCACATTGCGAAGGGAGGTTGATTGAGCCTGAAGGTTGTGTCCTACCATTCAAACACTCAGCGGATATGATTTTCTTGTACGTATCACCCTTACATAATGTGACAAAGTTATTATCAAAATAAGATTTTGTAAACAACTCCCCAAGGACTCTATCCGTATGGAGGATGAAGATCAGTGTGGTGCCCAAAAAAAATTACTACAATAGGACCTGTGCCGGTGCGATGAAATCTTTTGTTAAATTGGATAATATAAAAGAAGTTGCACCAAAAATTAATAGTATAAAACATAAGAAAAGGAAAGTCATAGCATCGTTCAGTCACAGAATAGCACATAAGGCAGCACAATCTGTTGTAGACTAGTTGGTTAGGATACTTGTCTTTCACACGAGGGATCTTTTGAAGTCCTCGCAATGAGTATTTTATTTATTTGTTTCAAATGATAAAATATCAATGGAGTGATGTTATAGAGTAGCGTTAAGGCGGTTGTATTGAAGCATTGCATTTTATAATCTAGGTAGGTAGAGTTTTGGAGTGATTTTGTAAGTGTACACCTCTCTATCGGAAATAAAGGATGCATTTTCTTTTCTAGTTCATCGTATTCTATGAAAGTAATACGATCTGAAGTTTCACATTATGAAAGGATGTTGGTAGAGTTTAAGGGGTGTGTCCTACCAATCTAATAGGTGGGGGATATGAAATTTTTGCACTCATTTGTCATAGATAATACGGCGAAGTTATTATGAAAATAAGGTTTGGTAAACATCTCCCAAAGATTCTATTCAAGGCCCAAAAAATTGATTGTATAAAACATAAAAACAAGATAGGTGTAGCATCGATTCGAGGACGTTTGTCTTGTACTTATTACTCTTATGCAATGTGATAAAGTTACTATCAAAATAAGGTTTGGTAAACAACTCCCCTATGAATTCATTCATATTGAGGATGACAATTAGTTTAGTACCAAAGAAAAGTATTACTACGATAGGACTTGTGCTAGTGCGATGGAATCTTTTGTTAAACTGGATAATATAAAGAAGTGGTACCAAAAATTAATTATATAAAACATAAGAACAGGATAGTCATACATGACTATCATTTATTGATTGTTTAGCACATAAGGTAGCCCAATCTAATCTATTCTAGTTGGATTGGATACTTCTGTAATAGAAGAGACTAGGATTCAAGTCCTATCAATGAAATTTAAAATATCACTTGAGGGATGTTATAGAGTAGTATTAAGGGTGTTGTGTTGGAACTTTCTTATTTATAATCTAGGTAGTGAGAGTTTTGTTGTAATTTTGCAATAAAGGATGCATTTTTTCTTTCCAATTCTTAGTATTCTATGAAAGTATTATGATCTTCAGTTTCTCATTGTTAAGGTGTGATGAAATCTTTTATTCAATTGGATGATATAAAGAAGTGGCACAAAAAATAAATTGTAAAAGTTTTGTTGTGATTTTGTAGGTGTAAACTTCTCTATCTGTAACAAAAGGATGCATTTTTTCCTTCCAATTCATCTTATTCTATGAAAGAATTATGATCTTAAGTTTCTCTTTGCTAAGGTGTGTGGCACAAAAAATAAATTATATAAAATATAAGAATAGGATAGTGGCCCAAACAATTCACTTCATTGTTTTCTAGCTGATTAGGATACTTGGCTCTAGCTTGTGAGTCTTGGGTTCACGTTTTGGCAATAAAAAATTTTATTTTTATTTAAATGAGAAAATATCACCCGAGGGATGTTATAGAGTAGCATTAAGTGTGTTGGGGCTTTCCTATTTGTAACTTAGGTAGGTAGAATTTTGGTGTGGTTTTAATAGGTGTAAATCTATCTGTGAGGAATAAATAATGTTTTTGAGGTTGGTAGAGTTTAAAGAGTAGTTTTATTTATGTTCTCATGCAATTTTTACCTTGATCCATATGCATACATGGGTAGCGTACCTTGTACCCCTTATGATTATAGATATTGCAACTTGAGTACTGATTATTCTTGAGGTAGTTAATATATTAGATACTATAATAATTTTTTGAATGTATATATATATATATATATATATTGGAGATGAATGAGTGAATGATGACAAAATTATTTATACACGATAAATATTGAAGGTAGAAAATATAGTTAGATATAAATTATAAACCAATTAAGCTGGAGATATATATATTAAGTTGCATATGTTTTGATCACCGTCGGATGCATGCCACCTCGTGCAATTCCAAGGTCTCATTGTCCGATGCTATGGACGACTAACCCGGTCAATATGAACTCTAACTAATGGACAAAACTCGCATAAAACTCCTAAAAGTCTCCATTATAGGTATGAAATGGACCACAAGATATGTGTACGGTATTAGAATGAAAAAAAGAACAAGCAACCTCATTTAGCAATCAGAGAAGAGAGAGTATAAAATTTAGTTCCAAATCTTCTAAAACTCGTGAAAGTTTCAATTATAAGTATAAAATGGACTGCTAGATATATGTGTTACGTTAGAATAAAAAAAAGAGCACGAAGCCTCCGTTTAGAAATTAGGGAGGAGAGAGGGTATGAAATTTAGATCCGCATCATTTAAAATTCAAGAAAGTCTCGACTATAGTGTAAAATGGATCACAAGACGTTTGTGTGGTATCACGATGAAAAAAAGAACTCGCGAACTCGCAACCTCATTTAGAAATCGAGTTTCCTTCTCTACATTAAAAAATTATGGGGTGTGTGCCACAAGGTGCTCAAAACAATGACGAGCAGAGCCTCATCAACGGCTCCTGCGCCGAGGTCGATTGCTGCGAGGCTGCTATCTTTTTGATCCCCAGGTTCAACGGATCCAGAGCGGGGAACTTCAGCCGCTGCAGCTTCACCATCAGTCTTGGAGGCAGAGTGGTTCCAGTTTCGAGCAAGTTAGACAACCGCTGCCTCACGCCGGTGGTGATGCATTGGGAGGACGGAAATGACGCGTGCAGGGTGGCGCAGAGCAATGGGACGGCGAGCATAGCGAGTGCGTCAACTCCGGCAACGGTCCCCTGGTTTATCCGTGTGATTGCTCGAGCGGACTTCCACCGCAAAAGGCTTTCAAGTTGGGTTAATTAATTAATCACGTATGGGCTAAGCAGCATATTGTAATATATTCGATCAAGTATCTGCGTGCACCGCTACATATCCTAGGTTTAGGCTGTGGACTACTAGCTTTGTCAAATTCAACTCTAACCATGTCTCATGGGAAAAAAAAAAATCAATTATGCGCAGCCTGAAATGGGTGGTCGGGCCATGAGAGTTCCTATTAATACAACTTATTTGAATTTTTTTCTTAAAAAGTAAATATTTCTATTATAATTTTGTCTATGATGCTGATACTTTTGGCATAACCATGACCATAATGATAGATGCTGTTATATGTATGCTATTAATATTATATTCATGTTATGTTGATTATTGAATATGTTCATGTTGCTAGAGATGTAGAGACACTTAGCAAGAACATGGAACATGTAGACATGATATAATACTTGAGACACTTTAGGTTCATGTTATGATAACACCTAGGGTGATTTAAATTGATATATGACTAAGAACTTAGAACATCATAGGGTTATGATAACCTAGGAGGTGATGTGTGGGTTCTTAGACTAGTATGTGCCAACATATGGTGATGAGCCATGTGCTAGTACGGTAGAGATGCAAGTTCGGTTGACTTAGGTCACTAATACTTTGGTGTAGTCGGGATCTCACTTCGATGAAGAACTCAATTTGTTTGTGTTACACTAGGGTAGAGGGTGGACTAGGAACAGTACCGTCCCATGCGCTACCAAGGCTAGGGAACTGATTTCCAAGGAATAAATGAATAAATAAATGCTAATATATATATATTAGAAAAAGGAGATAAGTCCATAAGATAAATAAGTCCGCATCAAATCTTTGGAAGATACCAAGAAACTTGAATTCCTATAACATCAATTAATAATGCCAAGGTAGACTGAATAATAACCAAGCAGAATTGCTGAAGATGTAGAAGTCAGTGAAAACGGATGGACTTGGTAAAAATGGAAGAAACTTGCTTGTTGATACTGATTATTTAATTATACTAGCTAGAGGGTTGAGAGGGCAGAGGGTCAGACAAAGAGAATACGGATGATGTCGGGTTTTTGTTAATCGATCGTCTTTGATTTGGTTCATGTTTATCCTAAAATATATAATTCAGATTTTTCAACAATTTGAGTTAGGTTGTGTCGAGATCTCCACTTGCGAGCGTAGGCAAGACGGACAGGTTGTGCGATAGCGATGGCGAGGTTGTTCGTCAGTGACAATACTTGCATTATTCTTGTCCACAATAGAGTGTGGGGTTTTACTAGTGCGGCAAACCCATATACCTTCCCCTCGTAAAGGAATTCTCTGTCTGCATTTCAAGTTGTCGTAATAGCACAACTCTTGTGTTCATTCCAACTGCTTTCACAATGTTCGAGCGTTCATCGCATGATGCTTGGACCTTAGGCTTGCGATTTCTCTATGGAGTTGCACTGCATGTCAATCACTATTTTCTTTTCTCTGATACCAAATTACCATCTATCCTTAGATCTATATAAGAGAATGTCCTACCTATTTTCAAAACCTCTTACTTCTAATATTATTGAACTTGCAGCGAGCATCACTATTGTTGCCTGCAAGTGTGCTCTATGAATTATTGAGATTTTTGCTGGATCAGTACATCTTCGGTTAGTATTATTGGTTCGAGCATCCTTAAGCTCAAGCATTGTATCTCATTGTGACTCCTTGTCATGCATCTTGACAACCTGGGTGAGTGCGATGGTGGCTTTAATAATTTGTGTTTTTTAACTCTCACTACCTAGATTATAAATAAGAAAGTTCCAACACAACACCCTTAATACTACTCTATAACATCTCTCAAGTGATATTTTAAATTTCATTGATAGGACTTGAATCCTAGTCTCTTCTATTACAGAAGTATCCAACCCAACTAGAATAAAATAGATTGGGCTACCTTATGTGCTAAACAATCAATAAATTATAGTCATGTATGACTATCCTATTCTTATGTTTTATATAATTAATTTTTGGTACCACTTCTTTATATTATCTAGTTTAACAAAAGATTCCATCGCACTAGCACAAGTCCTATCATAGTAATACTTTTCTTTGGTACTAAACTAATTGTCATCCTCAATATGAATAAATTCATAGGGGAGTTGTTTACCAAACCTTATTTTGATAGTAACTTTATCATATTGCATAAGAGTAATAAGTACAAGAAAATCATATCCACTGCATGTTAGAATGGTACGACAAAACCTTTAGGCTCAATCAACATCCCTTTATAATGTGAAACTTAAGATCATAATAGTTTCATAGAATACAATGAATTTGAAGGAAAAAATGCATCCTTTATCGACGACAGAGAGGTTTACACCAACAAATTCACTCCAAAAATCTCCCTACATAGATTATAAATAGGAAAGCTCCAATACAACAGCCTTAAAACTACTTTATAATATTACTCAGACGATATTTTCTCATTTGAAAAAAATAAAAAAAACACTTTCCAGTGTAGGGGCTTAAACCCGAGTCTCTCGGGTGAGAACCAAGTATCCTAACCAACTAGATTACAACTAATTTAGCTACCTTAAAACATTCTTTGCAAGGAATTCAACACTATCTCTCGTGTGAAAGATAAGTATCCTAACCAACTAGTCTACAACAGATTGTGCTGCCTTATGTGCTATTCTGTGACTGAACGATGCTACGACTTTCCTTTTCTTATGTTTTATACTATTAATTTATGGTGCAACTTCTTTTATATTATCCAATTTAACAAAAGATTTCATCGCACCGGCACAGGTCCTATTGTAGTAATTTTTTTTGGGCACCACACTGATCTTCATCCTCTATACGGATAGAGTCCTTGGGGAGTTGTTTACAAAATCTTATTTTGATAATAACTTTGTCACATTGTGTAAGTGTGATACGTACAAGAAAATCATATCCGCTGAGTGTTTGAATGGTAGGACACAACCTTCAGGCTCAATCAACCTCCCTTCGCAATGTGAAACTTAAGATCGTAATACTTTCATAGAATATGATGAATTAGGAAGAAAAAATGCATCCTTTATCGCAGACGGAGAGCTTTACACCTACAAAATGAAATCAAAACACCCGCTACCTAGATTAAAAGTAGAAAAGCTCAAACACAGTCATATTAAAACTACTTTCTAACATCCATCAGATGATATTTTCTCGTTTGAAAAAATAAAAATTAATTTCCATTGCCGGGACTTGAACCCAGGTCTCTCGGGTGAGAGCCGAGTATCCTAACCAACTAGACTACAACGGACTGCCCTGCCTTATGAGCTAAACGTCTTTGAATCGATGCTACACCTATCTTGTTCTTACATTTTATACAATCAATTTTTTGGGCCTTGAATAGAATCTTTGGGAGTTGTTTGCCAAACCTTATTTTCATAATAACTTTGCCATATTATGTTTCGATAATAAGTCCAAATAAATCATATCCCCCGCCTGTTAGATTGGTAGAACACACCCTTTAAACTCTACCAGCATCCTTTCATAATATGAAACATAAGATCGTATTACTTTCATAGAATACGATGAACTGGAAAAGAAAATGCTTCCTTTATTTCCGATAGAGAGGTGTACACTTACAAAATCACTCCAAAACTCTACCTACCTAGATTATAAAATATCCTCGGGTGAGAGCTTGAGAGACGAGTATCCTAACCAACTAGACTACAACGGATCGCCCTGCCTTATGAGCTAAACGTCCTCGAATCGATGCTACACCTATCTTGTTTTTATGTTTTATACAATCAATTTTTTGGGCCTTGAATAGAATCTTTGGGAGATGTTTACCAAACCTTATTTTCATAATAACTTCGCCATATTATGTATGACAAATGAGTGCAAAAATTTCATATCCCCCGCCTATTAGATTGGTAGGACACACCCCTTAAACTCTACCAACATCCTTTCATAATTTGAAACTTCAGATCGTATTACTTTCATAGAATACGATGAACTAGAAAAGAAAATGCATCCTTTATTTCCGATAGAGAGGTGTACACTTACAAAATCACTCCAAAACTCTACCTACCTAGATTATAAAATGCAATGCTTCAATACAACCACCTTAATGCTACTCTATAACATCACTCCATTGATATTTTCTCATTTGAAACAAATAAATAAAATACTCATTGCGAGGACTTCAAAAGATCTCTCGTGTGAAAGACAAGTATCCTAACCAACTAGTCTACAACAGATTGTGCTGCCTTATGTGCTATTCTATGACTGAACGATGCTACGACTTTCCTTTTCTTATGTTTTATACTATTAATTTTTGGTGCAACTTCTTTTATATTATCCAATTTAACAAAAGATTTCATCGCACGGCACAGGTCCTATTGTAGTAAAAAATTTTCGGCACTACACTGATCTTCATCCTCTATTCGGATAGAGCCCTTGGGGAGTTGTTCACAAAATCTTATTTTGATAATAACTTCGTCACATTGTATAAGAGTGATACGTACAAGAAAATCATATCCGCTGCGTGTTTGAATGGTAGGACACATCCTTCATGCTCTATCAACCTCCCTTCACAATGTGAAAGCTAAGATCATAATACTTTCATAGAATATGAGAATTAGGAAGAAACCCTCAAATGATATTTTCTCGTTTGAAAAAAATATATTCAATTTCCGTTGCCGGAACTCGAACTTGGATCTCTCAGGTGAGAGCCGAGTATCCTAACCAACTAGACTACAACGGATCGCCAAATCTTATTAGCTAAACGTCCTCAAATCAATGCTACACCTATCTTGTTCTTATGTTTTATACAATCAATTTTTTGGGCCTTGATAAGAATCTTTGGGAGTTGTTTACCAATCCTTATTTTCATAATAACTTCGCCATATTATGTATCACTAATATGTCCAAAAATTTCATATCCCCCGCCTGTTAGATTGGTAGGACACACCCTTCAAACTCTACCAACATCCTTTCATAATGTGAAACTTAACATCGTATTACTTTCATAGAATACGATGAATTGGAAAAGAAAATACATCCTTTATTACTGATAGAGTGGTTTAAACATACAAAATCACTCCAAAACTCTACCTAACTAGATTATAAAATGCAATGCTTCAATATAACCGCCTTAATGCTACTCTACTCCACTGATATTCTCTCTTTGAAATTAAAATATTCATTGCGAGGACTTCAACACGTTCTCTCCTGTGAAAGACAAGTATCCTAGCCTACTAGTCTACAACAGATTGTGCTGCCTCATGTGCTAATCTGTGACTGAACGATGCTACGACTTTCCTTTTCTTATGTTTTATGCTATAAGTTTTTGATACAACTTCTTTATATTATCCAATTTAACAAAAGATTTCATTGCACTGGCATAGGTCCTATTGTAGTAATATTTTTAGGGCAACACACTGATCTTCATCCTCTATACGGATAGAGTCCTTGGGGAGTTGTTGACAAAATCTTATTTTGATAATAACTTTGTCACATTCTATAAGAGTGATACGTACAAGAAAATCATATCCGCTTCGTGTTTGAATGGTAGGACACATCCTTCAGGCTCTATAAACCTCCCTTCACAATGTGAAAGCTAAGATCGTAATACTTTCATAGAGTATGAGAATTAGGAAGAAAAAATGTATCCTTTATCGCAGACGGAGAGCTTTACACCAACAAAATGAAACCAAAACGCTCGCTACTTAGATTAAAAGTAGAAAAGCTCAAACACAGTTGTATTAAAGCTACTTTCTAACATCCCTCAGATGATATTTTCTCGTTTGAAAAAATAAATTAATTTTCGTTGCCGGGACTTGAACCCGAGTCTCTCGAGTGAGAGCCGAGTATCCTAACCAACTAGACTACAACGGATCACCCAACCTTATGAGCTAAATGTCCTCAAATCAATGCTACACCTATCTTGTTCTTATGATTTATACAATCAATTTTTTGGGCCTTGAATAGAATCTTTGGGAGTTGTTTTCCAAACCTTATTTTCATAATAACTTTGCCATATTATGTATCACTATTAAGTCCTGAAATTTCATATCCCCCGCCTGTTAGATTGGTAGGACACACCCTTTAAAATCTACCAACATCCTTTCATAATGTGAAACTTAAGATCGTATTACCTTCACAGAATACCATGAACTGGAAAAGAAAATGCATCCATAATTACTGATAGAGTGGTTTAAACATACAAAATCACTCAAAAACTCTACCTAACTAGATTATAAAATGCAACGCTTCAATATAACCGCCTTAACGCTACTCTACTCCATTGATATTCTCTCTTTTGAAACAAGGAATTAAAATATTCATTGCGAGGACTTCAATAGGTTTGTGTATCTCCATGCCAAAATAACGAGATTGTAATCCTTCCATGTGACTTATGTATCTCCATGCCAAAATAAAAATGGAGCAATCCTAAATCAGTCATCTCAAACTCTTCTTTCATATGTTTCTTAAAGACTTGTATTTGATGTATGCTTGTGCTAGTAATTAGCAAATCATCAATATAAAATCCAATGATCAGTAGGTCAGATGACACCAACTTTGTGTAGATGGCTAGCTCTTGTGGATTCCTGCTAAAACCAAAAGACAGCAAAAACCTATCCAACTTTAAATTCCAAGCTCTTGGAGCTTGTTTCGGACCATAGAGAGCCTTTTTGAGAAGGAGAACTTTTCCTTCTGAGCCACTTACAATAAAGCCTTCTGGTTGCTTGACATAAACCACTTCTTCAAGAATTCCATTCAGAAAAGCTGACTTTACATCCATCTGATGTATTTGCCAACCTTTATGTGTAGCAACAGCAATGACCAATCGAATTGATTCTATCCTTGCCACAGGTGCAAAGACCTCATCATAATCAATTCCTTCTTGTTGCACATAACCTTTAGCAACAAGTCTGGCTTTGTGTTTGATCACATCTCCTTAAGTATTCCTTTTAAGTTTGAATACCCACTTCAAGCTAATTGCATTGCTATTTGAGGGAAGATCAGCCAACACCCATGTCTGATTCTTAATTATCTGCTGATACTCTTCCTCCATTGCTTTTCTCCAGACTTCCAATTTTGCCGCCTCTTTGTAACTGGATGGTTTATAGTCTAGAATCTAAGAAAACAGAACTTGATCAGTAAATATATTTATTTGATCAGTAGGCAAATTTACCTCCTCGGTAGCTCTATAGATGCTACTCAAGGCTCTTGTCTTTCTTGGGAATTTAGCAGACTCATCAATGTTACTTCCTCCACAAATAAACTGAGGTGGAGTATCAAGTGAGAAAGGTATGGGTTCTGTTCTAAAAGTAGCATGAGTAGACTTTTCTTCAATATCAGTTTGCGTATCAACATTAGTATTAGAAAAATATTGTGTGTGCTGCTGATTTTGAGATGTATCAGAATTGCTCATGTGCTGTTCTGATCCAGGACTAACAGCTGACTTACTAGGCATATCAGATGAATCAAAGTTATCAGTAATTACAAGAGTATCAGAAACATATTGTGATGGGTGCTGAAACAAAATAGAACCTGAGCTAGCATCACCACCATTCTGCTGAAACTGCTCACCGTGCCAACTTGGAATCACACTTTCTTCAAAGATACAGTCCCTGCTAACAATTATGGATTGTGATTCTGGATCAAAAAATCTATATGCCTTGGATCCATACTCATAACCAACAAAAACAACTCTCTTGCTCCTATCAGCAAGCTTTTTTAAATGCGTGCCAAGTATTTTTACATGGGATTGGCAACCAAATACTATTAAATGTGATATATTTGGTTTCTTGCCAATCCACAGTTCATAGGGTGTCACATTGCTCAAGCTTTTGGAGAAAGATCTATTCAACAAATAAACGGCTGTGTTCACAGCTTCTCCCCAGAAAACAAGTGGTATACTCATGGTCTTCAGCAAAGACCTTGTCATGGACATCACAGTCCGATTTCTCCTCTCCACAACTCCATTCTGTTGTGGAGTATAAGGGGCTGTATGGTATCTCTTGATACTATTCTGTTGACAAAACAATTTAAATGGAGTGGAATTAAACTCTCCTCCCCTATCCGATCTAAAAGTTTTGATCTTTTTACCATATTCAGTTTCAACTAAAGACTTGAACTTTCTGAAAACATCAAAGGTTTCACTTTTATGTTTCAACATATAAACCCAAGAGTATCTTGAGTAATCATCAATAATGAGTAGAAAATAATTGCTCCCTCCTATTGAAGAGGGAACTATAGGACTATATAGGTCAACATGAAGTAATTCTAACACTTTGTTTGCTCTATAGTCTGAAGAACATGGAAAGGATGATCTGACCAATTTAGTAGATACACAATCTTGGCACACTTCTTTTGCTAAGAGTATCTTAGGCAGTCCCTTAACTAGAGACCTATCAAACATTATTTTTAGAACCTGATAATTCAAGTATCCATACCTATTGTGCCACAATTTACTGTTGTTATCAGTTGTTGTCAAAAAACATTGAGTAGAGATGTTAACATTCAGCAGATACATCCCATTAGAAGCCCTCTGCACATGTATCAGTTTTCTACCATGTTTATCAGTAACAATCATAATGCCATCCCTAATCAGTATTGAGTATCCTAGTTCATCAAGTTGCCCAATACTAAGAACATTTGTCTGTAAACTAGGAATAAACAGAACATTGGATAAAATACTAGTGATACCTTCTCCTGCTGAAAAATGAACAGACCCCTTTCCAGCAATTTGAGCCATTGTGCCATCACCAAACCTGACTCTGCCAATCACCTTTTCATCCAAACTGTGGAAGAATTCTTTATTTCCAGTCATGTGACTGGTAGCCCCTGTGTCTAAGTACCACACATCAGAACTATGAGATCCAGAACTTGTACCTTGCAGGAGTAGCTCTGAATCAACCTTTTCTTCCTCAACTGTCATAAGCACAGCATGTTGAGAAGAAGATGCTTGCTGCTTCTGTTCTTCGTTTTGTTCTGTCAAAAATATGGCTTCTTCCTTTTTGCATTATGATGCATAGTGACCAAGACATTTACAATTGAAACATCTTACAGTGGATTTATCTCGTTTAGGTTTATTCTGATATGATGTGTTGCTACTGGTGGCACACCCATCAGAAGACCTCCCAACATATCCTCTGCCTCCTCTTCCACGAGTTCTTCCTCAAAAACTATTGAAACCACGTCCACGGGAATTGACAAAATTCTTCCTTGATCTTGCTTCCCACTCAGCACGAGTGAGTAGTACCTGGTTATCAGAAGTAGACAAGGAAGATTGAAGTCTTACTCCATAAGTTTTGAGAGCACTTACAACATAATCCACTGTCATGGTCGAAATGTCTCCAAATTGCTCCAAATTACAAGCAATTGGATCAAACTTTGATGGAACAGATCGAAGGAGTTTCTCCACAACACGTTCCTCCTTCACTCTTTGCCCAATGTTCCTCATCGTGGTCACAATTGAAGAAAGGCGATTGTCAAATTCATCAACTGTTTCTGCATTAGACATGTGAAGTATTTCGAACTCACCACGAAGTTGATTCATTCTTACTTTCTGAAATTTTTCATTGCCTCCATGGATGCTCTTCAGTGCATCCCATGTTTCCTTTGCTGATCCCTTATCAGCAACGAGGATCAACAACTCATCACTCAAGGCTTGATGAATGAAAGACACGGCTATATTATCCATACGCTTGTCCACTGGTTGATCATCTTCATCAGCGGGTTCAACGGCTTCCCATACTCCTTGCACTTTTAAGAAGGAACGAACTCTAATTGCCCACATAGCAAAGTTTCCTCCTTTTTGCAACATGGGACAGCAGCCTAGACTTCCTCCTCCTCCACTTGAAGAGGGCTTGAATTCTCCTGATTCTGCCATACTGGTCATAGAAGTCTTTCCGGTTGCTGGAGTGAGCATTGGCACTTTCTTCATCTCTGCACGATTCCTTTACTCGGCAATCTTCTCTTGCAGTCTTTATACTCTCTAGTGTGTTAGCAAATTATTCCAAGGTTGTTGCTATTATGGTATGGCTCTGATACCAAATGTAAGATACAACAGCAGCAACAACAACAATGAACAAGCAGAACACAACAAGATCAAAGGTTCATAGATGAAGAATTCAGATGCAGTGGAGAGTCGTTACTAGTTTTAACTGCCAACTAACTGCTATATTAAATACATGTAAATAAAACATAAATTTTAATACATTACATGTATCAGAAACATAATTAATACAAGCTTATACAGTCTACACCCTCGCTTATATTCTCGACTATCAAACGAGCAGCAGCTACCAAAGTGGGTGCGTCTCCATGTGTGAGAACAAGCAGAGCTTTGTCAACAAAACCTGCTCCGAAATCGGCTGCTGCCAGACCTCCATACCCAAGAACCTCAAATACTACCAAGTCCGGTTCGATCCTGACTTCAACAACTCTCGCACCTGGAACTTCAGCCGTTGCAGCTTCGCCGTTTTGCTAGATGCGGAGTGGTTCCAGTTCCGAACATATTACAGCACGATATCAAAGTTCTGGCTGGATAACAACCGCACTGTGCTTGTGGTGGTGGATTGGGCGATCGGAAACCAAACCTGCGAGGTAGCGAGGTGCAATCCGACCTCTTATGCCTGCGTCAGTGAGAACAGCGTGTGCCTTGACTCCTCCAATGGTCCTAGATATCTTTCCAATTGTTCTTCTGGTTACCAAGGCAACCCTTACCTCAAACACGGATGCCAAGGTTCGTTGTTAATTAATAACCCCCAATGATTATCAGTACCCGTTTTCTTCTGCTCCTGCTTGTTTCTCATACGTTATATACGACTTCTACTTGATTCACAGACATCGATGAATGCCATGCAATCAATCCATGCCCCAACAATGGCATCTGCCACAACCTACCGGGCCATTACAACTGTACCTGCCCTCCAGGAACGCACGGTAATCCTTTCAAAGAAACATGCACCCCAAAACCTCCACCCCCTCCGAACCAGAAACTCCCCTTGGCAGTGAAGGTGGGCATAGGTAATTACAATCACTCTCCCTTTCTTCATTAATCTCTTCCACCACCAGCATATATAAGTGACAATATGTGTTCCTTGTTTCTCCTGGAATGCTTTTGCGAGTAGCAAGCTCTCTTCTTTCCTAATTATTTTTCTGTTCCCTAAAGGACAAATTTGCTCAAGAAATTAAGGTCTCTCCAGCATGAAAAGTCCTTGACATTATTGATCCAGAACTGACTGGTAGGAATTCAAATTGATTTAGTTTCCAGAGTCTGCTAGAGCACAGATGACCACTTCATGAACTTGCAATTTTAGAGGTCTCCCTTAATTACTTGCAAAAAACGATGAGAGCAACAATATTATGTAGCAGGTCTCCTGTGAAATATGCTCATGTCATCTACAATCTTGCATCCGGAAAGACTTAAACGCAGATGAAGGATGCATAGTTTTACCATTTTCCATTTATGTCTCTGCTGCTTAATTTTTCTGTTTGTCTGATATATAGCTTGTAATGATGTGCTCATGAATATTTATGCAGGTACCTCCAGCGCTCTAGCGTTTATATTCTGTTGCAGTATACTCATTTGCATGGTTCTCCAAAGAAGAAAACTTATGGAGGTCAGAGAAAGATACTTCAGAGAACATGGTGGTAGGCTGCTACTCGAAGAGATTAAGAAAAAACAAGGTCTTGCTTTCAAGATATTTAGTAGAAAAGAATTAGAAAGAGCTACCGACATGTTTGACAAGAATGAGGTGATAGGGCGAGGGGGGCATGGAACTGTATACAAAGGAGTTTTGGAAGACAGACGTGTGGTTGCTATAAAGAAAGCCAAAATTATCGATGAGATCCAAAAGAAGGAATTTGGAAGAGAGATGCTTATCCTATCGCAGCTCAACCACAAGAACATAGTTAAGCTCTTAGGTTGTTGCTTAGAAGTGGAGGTTCCCATGCTAGTCTACGAGTATATTTCTAATGGGACCTTGTTTCTGAAAACTATAATAAAATAAAATCACAGAAGAGAGACTGGAAGATCGAGGAACAAATACTTTTTTTCTATATATTATTCATTTTCTAATATACAGACATTAAGCCGTTTATATAGATACGAAGAATACTAAAAAAATTAATTAGATCTAACAAAGATAATGTACGATAGCCAAGTGTCACTCTTATGTCTCCACTACGAGCACATATTACTCCTTGACTATTTACCTTTTCAACCAAATAAAAAACTAATAAAATGTAGCATTTAAAGTTTATTTAACAAAACTCCCCTGTAAACTTAAATGCTTCTACCGTCCACTACTCCGATCATTTTCTTGAATTTGTCAAAAGTCTCTTTTGGAAGCGGTTTTGTGAAGATATCCGCAACTTGATCTTGACTCGCCACGTGTACCAACTCCACATTTCCTTCCTTCACATGATCTCGGATAAAATGAAAACGAACGTCAATATGTTTGCTTCTTTCATGGTTCACTGGGTTCTTTGCCAACTCAATTGCTGACTTGTTATCAACTTGAATTATGGTTGCACCTAGTTGCTTTAGTTCCATCTTGCTCAATAAATTTCTAAGCCATATTGCATGACATACACACCAAGATGCTGCAACATATTCAGCTTCACATATTGAGAGCATCACGATTGGTTGCTTCTTCGAGAGCCAAGTAAATGTAGTAGCTCCCATAAAGAATACATAACCCGATGTACTTTTTCGATCATCTATGTCTCCGCACCAATTGCTATCGGAGTATCCAACTAACTTGTAATCTTCTACTTTCGAGTAGAACAACCCAAGTGACACAGTTCCTTGGATATACCGTAGGATTCGCTTCAATGCCTTCCAATGTGAGTAACGTGGCTTCTCCATGAATCGACTTATAATGCCAACACTTAATGAGAGATCCGGCCTTGTGCATGTGAGATAGCGAAGACTTCCTACTAAACTCCGATATGTACTTGCATCAACACGATTTCCACCGTCGAACTTCGAAAGTTTTGCACCTGGTTCCATGGGTGTTGAAACTGGGTTGCAATTTGTCATCTTGTATTTCTTCAAAGTTTCCTTTGCATACGCCTCCTGTGATATAAAGATACCTGTATCTTGTTGTCTAACTTCCAAGCCAAGAAAAAATTTCATCAAACCCAAATCTGTCATCTCAAATTCACGTGTCATTGTGTTCTTAAACTCTTCTATCATTTTATCATTGTTTCCCATAAAAATGAGGTCATCAACGTAAAGAGCAACAAATATCATGTTACCTCCATTCTTCTTTGCATAAAGGGCATGCTCGTAGGGAGATTGCTTGAACCCGCTCTCTTTGAAATATGTGTCGATGCGTTTATTCCACGCTCGCGGTGCTTGCTTTAATCCGTAGAGCGCCTTCTTCAATTTTAGCACCTTTTGTTCTTCTCCAATTCTCATGTACCCCGGTGGTTGTTCGATGTAGATATCCTCTTCGAGTACACCATTCAAGAATGCCGATTTGACATCCATTTGAAATATCAGCCATTTGAATTGAGCAGCATGTGAAAAGAGTAATCGGATTGTCTCCATTCTTGCAACAGGAGCAAATACCTCATCATAGTCAACTCCTGCCTTTTGTTTGTATCCTTTCGCAACAAGTCGCGCTTTGTATCGTTCTATCTTGCCTTGAGCATTCATCTTTTTCTTGAACACCCACTTTACACCAATAGGTTGGCTTCCTTTCGGCAACTCTGCTAGCTCCCATGTGTTGTTGTGGTTTATCGCCTTGATCTCCTCGTCCATAGCAATTTGCCAGTTCTCATCTCGCACCGCCTCTTCAAAACTAATATTTTCGGCATCTGCAAGAAGACATATAAAATGCATCTCACTTGTTGAATTATATATATCTTGTAAACTTCGCATTTTGGGTTGTTGAGGTTCCTCTTCATCATCAGTGGTTTCAGAATTTGTTGGTATGTTTGTTGGTCCAGTAGTTGATGATTCTTCAGCTTCGATGATAACCTCTGTCGAATTATTCCAATCCCATTTGCTTGCTTCATTTATTTGCACATCACGACTCACCAACACTTTCTTGTTTATCGGGTCGAATAATTTGTATCCTTTAGTCTTCTCATCATAACCAATAAAGATATATTTTTTGCTTTTGTCTTCGAGCTTTGTCCTTTGTTGATTTGGTACGTGTGCATAAGCTACACTACCGAACACCTTGAGATGAGAAACCGTTGGCTTTTGTCTGCTCCATGCCTCTTGTGGTGTTTGATCATCTAACTTCATATGCGGACATCGATTTTGTACATAGATGGCACATTGCACAGCTTCTGCCCAAAATTCCTTTGGCATTTTCTTTCTCTTGAGCATTGATCGAACCATGTTGAGAATAGTTCGATTCTTCCTCTCTGCTACTCCGTTTTGTTGAGGTGAGTACGGTGTAGTGAGAAATCTTCTTATGCCTTGCTCCTCGTAATACTCCATGAAGGCCATCGAAGTGTACTCGCCACCTCTATCAGATCGCATAGCCTTGATATGTCTACTTGTTGCCTTCTCCACCATCACTTTGAAATTTTTGAACACCTCAAATGCATCGGATTTTTCCTTCAGAAAATAAACCCAAGTTTTTCGTGAGAAATCATTGATAAAGAAAATAAAATATCTTTTACCGCTGAAGGATTTAGGAGTGATTGGTCCACATATGTCGGTATGAATCAACTCGAGAATATGTTTAGCTCGATATTCTGCCCTCTTTTGAAACGAGGTTCTCTCTTGCTTGCTAAGCACACATTCTTCACAGAATTTGCTATGAAAATCCATGTCCGGCAGCCCGCGCACCATGTTCTTCTTTGCTAACTCTTTTAGACCACCATAATTTAGGTGACCAAAGCGAAGATGCCACAATGTTGCTTTATCTTCTACGTTGAGTCGCAGACACTTTGCTTGTACACTCCTCAAATTTAATTTGTACATTCGATTTCTTCCCATTTCGACTCGAGCAACCATTCGCCCTTGCTTGTCCTTCAAATGTAATAGCCTGTCTTGTAAAAGTATCGAGTAACCTTTCTCCGTTAATTGTCCCATACTCAAAATATTAGTCTTAAGATCTGGTACGTAATAAACATCTTGGATTGATCCTAATAAACCATCCTTTTGTAAATAACAAACCGTACCTCGACCCTTTACCTCAACTTTTGATGCATCTCTAAATGACACATGACCATGATCTATCTTTTGCATTTCTTTAAATAGGTACTCGTGGCCGCACATATGGTTGCTTGCTCCCGAGTCGAGATACCATAGCATGTCATTGTTGATGTTGACTTCACTTTGAGCCATCAAAAGAAAACCTTCATTTGCTTCGTCTTCCAAGGTTAGGTTGATTGTTTCTTCCACCTTTTTATCGGTGCGACAATCTTTTGCATAATGCCCCATTTTTCCACAATTATAACATCTGTCGGAGTTGCAATCCGATGCATAGTGACCATACTTGTAACACTTGTAGCACTTGATATTGGAATAATTTGACCGGCCGCCTCTTCCTCGACCGCGTCGTATTCCACGCCAATTTGGTTGGCTTGACAGTCCCTTCTCCTTATAGAATCCTCCATGATTGTCGCCTTGACCACCAAAATTTGAGAATAGAATACCTTTTCATCTTTGATTGACGCCTTGGTCTGAAGTGCTTGCTCGAGTGGCTCCTCCTTCTTTTTCTTACGTTGTTCATGTGCCTCCAGAGACCCAGCAAACTCGTCAACTGTGAGCGTCGCAAGGTCCTTTGATTCTTCTATCGCGCAAGCAACATTCTCAAAATTATCAGTTAAAGATCTCAGAATCTTCTCGACAATACGCGCATCAGATAGCGCTTCGCCATTACGAGCAAGTTGATTTGCCACAACTTGTACGCGGGTGATGTAGTCGGATACACCTTCGGACTCCTTCATCTTCATCCTCTCCAACTCGCCACGAAGAGTTTGGAGGCGCACTTGCTTGACTCGGTCGGCTCCTTTGAACACTTTCTTTAAAGTGTCCCATGCTTCTTTTGAAGTAGTTGCACCTGCAATCTTCTCAAAGCCCGACTCGTCAACAGCTCGGAACAGCATGTACAGAGCTCCTTTATCCTTCGCTCGTGCCTCTTTCAAGGCCTTGTTTTGAGCCGCCGTATAACCCGTGGTGCTTGTTGGTTCTTCGAAACCTTCTTCGACCGTCTCCCATGCACCTTGAGATCCAAGGAGATCTTTCATTTGAATGCTCCAATTCTCGTAGTTTGTTTTCGTCAGTCGTGGTAGCGGCATTTGCCCCGTTACAGATGCTATTAGCTCTGATACCACTTTGAAAACTATAATAAAATAAAATCACAGAAGAGAGACTGGAAGATCGAGGAACAAATACTTTTTTTCTATATATTATTCATTTTCTAATATACAGACATTAAGCCGTTTATATAGATACGAAGTATACTAAAAAAAATTAATTAGATCTAACAAAGATAATGTACGATAGCCAAGTGTCACTCTTATGTCTCCACTACGAGCACATATTACTCCTTGACTATTTACCTTTTCAACCAAATAAAAAACTAATAAAATATAGCATTTAAAGTTTATTTAACAGTTTCATCTAATCCACGGTAGCAACGTAACTCCTATTTCTCTGAGTACTCGTTTAAGGATCGCCTATGAGTCTGCTGATGCTCTAGCTTACCTACACTCATCAGCTTCACCTCCAATTATCCATGGAGATGTAAAGACTGCTAACATAATTTTAGATGAAAATTACAATGAAAAAATATCTAATTTTGGAGCTTCAAAGTTGATTCCAAAAGATGAAGACCAGCTTGCTACTCTAGTGCAAGGAACTTGTGGTTACTTGGACCAAGAGTACTTCCAGACATGTCAGTTAACAACTAAAAGTGATGTCTACAGTTTTGGGGTAGTCCTCCTTGAGGTGTTAACAGGAAGGAAGGCAATTTACTTTGAGGGTTCAGAAGAAGAAAGATGTCTTGTGTCGAGTTTCTTGTCGGCCGTCGATGAGAATCGTCTTTTAGATATATTGGATAGTCGAGTCAAAGAAGAAGGAGAAGCAGAACTGATTCAAGAACTTAGTAAGCTCATAAGACGTTGTTTGGAGTTGAAGGGAGACAGAAGGCCTCCGATGAAGGAGGTGGCATACGAACTGGATAAGCTAAGAAAATTCAAGCAGCATCCATGGGAACCATATAACTCTGAGGAGATCACGAGCTTGTTGGGAGAATCATAAGCTGACTACGAAATGATGGAAACTTATCATGGAACAGATACGATTACTTGCTACACTTCAGAGAAACGATGCCCCTTAAACATTGAATCTGGCAGGTGAATTCTCTGCTCATCCTTTGTTCCTCTATATCTACCTGCAGTGAGCACTAGCTGGATGTGTGAATCAATGGTGAGTGATTCTGGATGCACGCTTGTGATGGTGAGAAATGTTGAGTTTTTATGCTAATGGTGTGGCAGTTAGCTGAAGAGTGTTACTGTACATTAATGCTACTATATGTAGTGAAATGATTCCCTTCGCTTCTCCTGCTGCGGTGCAAAATGCTTTGCAGATCAGAAATATGCGTAGCAAAACATGTGAAGATATGGCAGATCAGATCTATTTAACTGTTTATGTAATCTGTTTTAAAAGAAGGGAACGAATTTCACTGCTTATATAATGTTTTTAATATCTTTTTTTTTTCTTTTTGGGAACTTAAATGTAATGCGTAGTTACCAACGACGTGAAAACGAAATAATTAGGTTGAATTATTACAGTCGGAGGAGTCTGAAAACGAATGCAGTTTAAGAGGAGAGTAGAGTAGAGATGCATGCATGATGAATGAAAAAAAATGAAGGCAAATAAATAAGAACGTCAGCAACTACGTTGACGAATTGTTGCAAGTATAAATTTTGACAGAGATATAAATATATATAGCAAATTGTGAGATTGATCAGATATATAAATCCACGAACAAGTAAAAAGTCAGGATTTGATGGAGTCTAATCTACACCATCAGCAACCCACAGCTTCTTGTTCTAAGAGTCACCGCTTCCATAAGATCTAAGTGAGTTGGCTGCACCTTTTGGCCATTTTTATAGTTAATTCTACGTTGACTTTTTTTATAAAAAAAAAAATAAGCAAAAAGAATGATAGTACGTTTGACTTTCTTAACAAGTTAAAATTAAAATTTTTTTTTAGAACTCAGTAGGTTTTGAACCCAAAATCTCATAAACCTCCCATATAGAGCTCAGTTATTCTAACCAGATAAACATATACTTTATGTACAAGTTAAAATTAAGAAATCGATATGTTATATTCAGAAAAAAAAAGTCGGTCAGTCAATAGACTTCGCCAGAGCAATTAGAGCAAGTTAGTCTGGGCGATCCATCACAAGTTACACGGACAGAGACAGAGGGAGGTAAGGGAGAGCATGGATCAAGCTGGATTTTTTTTAGAACTTAATAAGTCTTAAACTCAAGATCTCATGGATCAAGCTGGATTGTTGTTAATTAATCGGTTGTGCCACATGGAGGAACTTCGGCACCTGCAGTTTTGCAGTCATGTTGGAGGCAAAGTGACTTCAGTGTAAAACATACTCAAATAACGCACGGGGATGCTTCCAATGGAACATGCACTCCGAACCAGAAACTCTCCATGGCAGTGAAGGTGGTCATAGGTAATTACAATGCCTCTCCCTCTCTTAATTAATAATTTCTTCCACCACCTGCATATATCACTGAAAACATGTGTTCCTACTCTCTTCTCTCCTGATTATTTCTGTTCTCTTAAGGACAAGTCTGATCAAGAAATTAAGGTAATTTTTTATCCAGAATTGACTCATAGTAATAACAATTGAGTTAGTTTCCAGAGTCTGACGGAGCACAAACGACTACTTCATGAACAACAATATTATGTGTTAGGTGATCTGGGAAATATGCTCATGTGATCTGCAATCTTGCATCTGAAAAGACTTAAAACTCAGACGAAGGATGCATAGTTTTGCCAATTTCCATTTATCTCTCTGCTGCTAAATTTTTTTTTCTGTTTGTCTGATATATGGGCTATAATGATGTGCTTCTAGCATTTATATTTTGTTGCAGTACACTCATTTGCATGGTTATCCAAAGAAGAAAACTAATGGAGGTCAAAGAAAGATACTTCCAAGAACATGGTGGAAGGCTGCTACTCGAAGAGATTAAGAAAAAACGAGGTCTTGCTATCAAGATATTTAGGAGAGAAGAATTAGAAAAGGCAACACAAAAGTTTGATGAGAACCGGGTGATAGGACGAGCGGGGACATAGAACTGTATACAAGGGGGTCTTGGAAGATAGAAGCACAGTTTCTATAAAGAAATCTAAGATAATTGATGAGAGTCAAAAGAATGAGTTTGGAAAAGAGATGCTTATCCTATCACAAATAAATCATAAGAACATAGTTAAGCTCTTAGGTTGTTGTTTGGAAGTGAAGGCTCCAATGTTGGTCTATGAGTTTATTTCTCATGGGACTTTATTTCAACTTATCCATAATAACAATACATCTCTTTATCTAGCCATTCTTTTAAAGATCACCTATGAGTCTGCGGATGCTCTGGCCTACTTACATTCATCTGCTTCACCTCCAATCATTCACGATGATGAAGACTTCCAATATTCTTTTAGATGAAAATTACAATGCAAAAATCTCTGACTTTGGAGCTTGAAAATTTATTCCTAAAGATGAAGACCGGTTTGCTACCTTGGTTCGAGGAACTTGTGGTTATTTAGATCCCGAGTACATCATGACATGCCAACTGACGGACAAAAGTGATGTTTATAGTTTCAAGGTGGTTCTTTTGGAGAAGGTGATGGGTCGGAAAGCAATTTACTTTGAGGGAGTAGAAGAAGGAAGATCCCTTGCATTGAGTTTCTTCTTGGCTATGGATCAATATCGATTTTCAGATATCTTGGACAATTGAGTCAGAGAAGGAGACCTAGAGCTGTTTGAAGAACTCAGCGAGCTGATAAAACGATGTTTGGATTTGAAGGGAGATGGAAGGCCTACGATGAAGGAAGTGGCGGAAGAACTAGATAAACTAATTTCAGCAGCATCCATGGGTGCCCCAAAACTCTGAGAAGATTACGAGCTTGCTGGAGGAACCATCAGATTGTGTGATGGATACAACTGCTTGCGATAATACTTCAGAGAAAAGATATGCCTTAAACATTGAATCCAGAAGGTAAAAGAGTTTCCACAACACCAAATCACATCTACTACTTCAGCCATCTAAATTATTTCTTGAAGCTACCTGGAAAGAGCGGTCGTTCCAACTGTGCCAGTGAATAATTTTGCGTGCTTATGATTGTGAAAAAGTGTATTTTTCATGGAACTTGGACTCCGTAATCTCTTCTGGTGTGAAAGATTTAATTCGTGTCATTGTTGTTCTACTTATGTGAATCGGTGTGTGCTTACTGTACAATTATTTTACCAAAATTCATGGCGTGTCTAGACAGTTGATTTATTGCAATCTCTTGTGGGTGTAGAATGTTTCTAGAAGAAATATTTTGAATGCCTCTTTAGCAGGTTCCTCTGCATTTGATGCATATACATGCTCAATCTGTTCTTAAAGAAGGAATGGATTGACCATATCGTTTTCAACCACTCTTGAGTCACAATCTAGAAAAAAAAAGACAGCTTAGTTAATTTAAGTATCCAAAGTATCCATGATTAATATATTTTCTTTCGGAATAATCATCAAGAACCACGCGGTCTAAGGAGTGAGTAAAGAAAGTGCTAGGTAACAATTAATGCTTTGAAATAAGTGGTCAGAAAAATTAATGCTTAAGAACAAGTCGCACTATATATACACACAAAAAAAAATTTAAAATTTTTGTCGGTGTATCATTCTCATGTACCGTAATAAAGTTAGTATCAAAATAACTATTCGTACTAAGGATGAGAATTAGTGTGGTATCATAGAAAAGTATTATTACAATAGGACTTGTGCTGGTGGGATAAAATCTTTTGTTAAATTAGATAATATAAAGAAGTTGCTCAAAAAATAAATTATATAAAACAAATATTCTCCATCCACCAAGACTAAATATGAACCAGATACATCTTAGGGACACTGTAGCCCATGATACACTTAGGTCCATTTTACACTTTATTACCCACACGTGTGACAAATAGTCATCACCGTGATAGTCCTTAGATGTTTAGCTAGAGTAGAATCTTTCATGAGTCTAGCATGTATGCAGTTAAGGGTGTAGCTCTCTAATAACTTTTAATGGAGGCTCATTCTAATGGTATCGGTTGCGGGTGACTTAGAATGTGTTCCCCTCCAACAAAACCTTGGATAATGGATCTGATGACCACGGCCGTCATTACTGATGTCCTGTAGGCAGTCTGATAACATATCCGAATCCTTAGAATATAATACATGTGTAGTTTCTCTAGCTACAGTGGCTGTGAGGTTTATAATTTTGTGAGGTGACTACTGTTTCAATCGAGGGACAGTTGTATAGTGCTATATTGGTCATCGCGACATGCGTACTGTGGGGAGTAATGCACGAAGCGGTAGTCTCAATAATGCAGGATGATTGACGGTTATCGAGGCTGATAGAGAAGGATCCAAAGTCATCCATCTTCTCTGCCAACGTCAGTGCAACGGGGTTAGGAAGAGATTTAGAGTGGCACTGATGGGTCTTGGAATAGTCTTCGGTCAGGGCATATCCTAAGCATAGGGAGACAGCCTAGAAATTCAAGAATAATTGAAGTAGCTTGATATATATTTGCCATTTACCTATTTGAAGCATCATGTGAATAAATTGTTCTCTCATGATATATATACATGTGGAAATTCTTGCTTAGTGTAATGTTATCTTCATGTAACCATGTGAAATACCATGTTCATCCTGATTATTATGTTATTTTATTTAACTGCTTATGCATGGCATCATGAGGCATATATTCCTCGGTCTATATCTTTTGTTTTCAACATGCCTTCTGTAGTTCACTGTGCCACAAGGCTTAGGACGCATGGGTTCCTAGCGTGCAGGTATAGGAGCGAGCGTGGTAAGTGAACAGAAAGGTGGGATCGTTAGCAAAATTAAGAATTTTAAAATTTTTATCTTTATGGTGAGTTAGAACCTAAAACGGGACTGATATAGATCTATGTTAATATTATCTTAGACTTATACATATTTGTCATGTTTTCCTTTTATGCCTTGTACAGGTCATTGCGATTTATACAGCGGTTGCCACGTGTCGACCCATAGGTCAGGGCATGACACATGGGAATTCCAATTCCATTAGTTTCCAGAGTCTGATGACTACTTTATGAACTTGAGCAATTTTAGAGGTCTCCCTTAGTTACTTATACAAAAGGAGATGAGCAGCAATATTAAGTCCATCTGATCTGCAATCTTGCATCTGCGTAGACTTAAAAAACGAAGATGAAGCATAGTTGTTGCACCATTTCCATTTATCCATACATACGTATGTATATAATGTGCAGGTACCTCCAGTGGTCTAGCATCTATATTTTGTTGCAGTATACTCATTTTGATGGTCATCCTAACGATACCCCTTAAACATTGAATCTGGTAGGTGAATTTTCTGCTCAGCCTTTGTTCATCTATATCTACCTGCAATGAGCAGTAGCTGGATGTGTGAATCAACGGTGAGTGATCCTGAATGCACGCTTATGATGGTGAGATATATAATGATGAATAGAATGATTTTGTGGTGTGGCAGTTAGCTGAAGAGTGTCACTGTACATTAATGCTAATGTATGCAAGTAAAATGATTCGCTTCGCTTCTGCTTATGTGGTGCAAAATGCTTTCTTTGCAGATAAGAAATATGGCAGTGGAGTCCCTCTCTATTTAACTGTTTTGAAAGGAGCGGATTTAACTGCTTATATAATGTTTATGATATTATTTTTTTCTTTATGGGAATTAAATGTAATGCGTAGCTATCAACGACTATTCGTGGGTGAAAAATCAAAAGAAATAATTATTGCAGTTAGAGAGGAGTCCGTGAAAATGAATGCTGTTAAGAGCAGAGTAGAATAGAGATGCATGCCTGTTGAATGAAAAAAATTGAAGGCAAATAAATAAGAACTTCGCCAACAACATTGTTGATTCAAAGTATTATCTGCGGAGTCCATAAGCTAATTTATATCAATATCTATTTGTCGGGATGCCCACCTAAATGAGAGGCCGTTATAGGTTCTATAATAAAATTTTGTAAGAAGATTTCTTAAAAAATCTTCGAAGATAAGATTGTTTCTCAGTAGATCAAGAATGTTTCTATCAATCATCACCTACTTGAGAGATATTTTTAAAATGTTTGACTAAAAAGACGATGGATTTAAAACTTGTTAAAATCAAATAAAGGAAAAAAAAAAGGTGATCAGGTTAGTCTGTATAGTTATAATTCTGCATCGTAGGATTGACTGTTCCAATGAGTTGGTAGAAATTAAGGAGTGAATAGTTTGATTGATGGGATGAAGTCTTTTACTACGATTCACAAGAAAAATAATTATCTGAGGAAACCTGCAGCATGACGTAATTACGAAGCGCTTCTCCGTTGATTAATTAATCAGAGCAACTGAGTCTGGGCGATCCATCGCCAACTTACATAGCCTGAGAGAGAGAGAGAGAGGTTAAGGGGGAGTATGGATGAAGCCGGGTTATTGTTAATTTATCGGCTCTGCTTCATCATAATACTACCGATGCTCGTGGAGATAGCCGCCGGAGCAGCGGCCTCTGCTGCCTCCCTGCCCGGCTGCCCATCCACATGCGACGGTGTCGACATCCCCTACCCCTTCGGCATCGGCGACGACTGTTCCTTGGAAGCTGCCTTCTCCCTAACTTGCAACGCCACCGACCAAGGCAAGAAGCCTTTCTGGCTGAACGTTGAGATCGTCAACATATCAGTGCCGCAGGGCCAGATTCGAACGCTCAACCAAATCTCTTGGCAGTGCTACAATGTCACCAACGATTCCATCAAATCCTCCACCAGGTATCTGAACCTGGCAAACACGTCGTATAGATTCTCCGCTGCCCTCAACAAGTTCACCGTCATCGGCTGCGACACCCTCGCCTATAGTATCGACTACCAAACGAATGACAGCTACCTTGTGAGTGGGTGCAGAACACAGTGCGTGACCGAGGATGGCCTCGTCAATGGCACCTGCACCGAAATCGGTTGCTGCCAGACCCCCATACCCAAGGACCTTTACTACTACGAAGTCTCCTTCGATCTTGGCTTCAACAACTCTGCCACATGGAGAGACTTCGATAACTGCGGCTTTGCAGTCATGTTGGAGACAGAGTGGTTTCATTATAAAACATACTACAGCACGACGAACAAGTTCTGGTTCGAACATAACGGGACGGTGCCGGTGATGGTGGATTGGGCCATCGGAGACCAGACCTGTGTGGTAGCACAGCGCAATCTGACGTCTTATGCCTGCGTCAGTGAGAACAGCGTGTGCGTGGACTCCTCCAATGGTCCTGGATATCTTTGCAATTGTTCTGATGGATACAAAGGCAACCCTTACCTCAAAGACGGATGCCAAGGTTTGCTATTCAATTATCCCTTATCATAATCAGTACCCTTTTTTTACCTTCTGCTCCTGCTTGGTTTCTCATACGCTATATATGACTTTTACTTGATTCACAGACATCGATGAATGCCATCCAAATAATTCATGCCTCAACAACGGCATCTGCCACAACCTACCGGGCAAATACAAGTGTTCCTGCCCTCCAGGAACATACTACGAACATTTCAACGGAGCATGCACCCCAGACCAGAAACTCTCTATGGCAGTGAAGGTGGTGATAGGTAATTACAATCACTCTCCCTCTCTTAATTAATAATCTCTTCCACCACCAGCATATATCTCTGACAACATATGTTCCTACTCTCTTCTTTCTTGATTACTTCTGTTCCCTTATGTACAAATCTGGTCAAGAAATTAAGGTAATTTTTGATCCAGAATTGACCCATAGGGATGACAAATGAGTTAGTTTCCAGAGTCTGACGGAGCACACACGACTACTTCATGAACAGCAATATTATGTGGCAGGTGTTCTGTGAAATATGCTCGTGTGATCTGCAATCTTGCATCTGCAAAGACTTAAACGCAGATGAAGATTGCATAGTTTTACCAATTTCCATTTATCTCCCTGCTGCTTAATTTTTCTGTATGTCTGGTATATGGGCCATAATGATGTGGTCGTGAATATTATTTATGCAGGTACCTCTAGTGGTCTAGCATTTATATTTTTTTGCAGTGTACTCATTTGCATGGTTATCCAAAGAAGAAAACTTAGGGAGGTCAGAGAAAGATACTTTAGAGAACATGGTGGTAGGCTGCTACTCGAAGAGATTAAGAAAAAGCAAGGTCTTGCTTTCAAGATATTTAGGAGAGAAGAATTAGAAAAGGCAACCGATAGGTTTGATGAGAAGCGGGTGATAGGGCGAGGGGGGCATGGAACTGTATACAAAGGGGCTTTGGAAGATAGAAGAACGGTTGCTATAAAAAATTCTAAGATAATGGATGAGAGCCAGCAGAAGGAATTTGGAAGAGAGATGCTTATCCTATCACAACTCAACCACAAGAACATAGTTAAGCTTCTAGGTTGTTGTTTGGAAGTAGAGGTACCAATGTTGGTCTATGAGTTTATTTCCAATGGGACCTTGTATAATCTTATCCATAATAGCAATACATCTCTCTCTCTGGCCATTCGATTAAAGATCGCCTATGAGTCTGCCGATGCTTTAGCCTATTTCTGAAGTTCCTTAAGTTTGACTGGATATTATAAAATAATAATAATAATAATAAATTATTGAAGGATTTTCTAAGATAGTTGGGTTGCCCGCAAAAGTAATTAGAAAGGAAGAAGAATTTTAATGAGTTCAGGATTGTGAAAGAAATTTATGAGAACACTGCGATCATGATATTTCTATCCTAGTTCCGATCTTACCAAAGCCTAAGGAAAATTTTACAACATATAATGATGTTTCAGATAATGATTGGTGATGTGTGTTGATATAGTTGTAAAAAGTTATTACTTATACATTTTGTCAGTTAAGAAACTATGAGTGGAATTACCTTGCTTAGAATTTAGAATCGATAATAGCAAGGTTTATTTTGTGAATATGATGATATTGTTTATAGAGAATTTAAAATATAATTTTGATCGAGGAAGAATTAAATTTGAGGCATAGAAGATAAGTAAAACTAATAAGGGTTATGATATTGTGATTTAGTATTCTTTAGGCATGGTGGATGTGATCATAGCTACATCAAATAGAAAATTAGTTATATTGTCAATTATCTCAACCACCATATCGTTTCAATCAGTGAAACTGAAATCTTTGAGAATTTAGTAAGACCATGATACATCTGGTGAAATAATAATCATATTTATGGTGTGATCTACAGTATAGGAAGAAGTTTGGGTTTGCGTGATAAAATAAAGGAATTAAGGTAAATTTTTCAAAAAAAAAGAAGTAAATAAAAGCAAATACTGAGATCATTATGAAGGATATGGATTATTGGCATGTAAAAATTGAGTCTCTATTCCTAATAAGGTGGAACTCAGGAAATCTATGTTGAAAGGAGCTCATTTCTCGGTATATACAGTACATTCAGGAATTACAAGAATGTATCATATAATAAAAGGAAATTGTTAGTAACCCTAAATGTAAAAGAACATTGTAGATTATGTAGCTAAGTGTTACATATGTCAGTGAGCTAAAGTCGAGTATCAAAGATCCGCAGGAAAGTTATGATTTTTGTTTAATCCTGAAAGGAAATAAGAACATATCATAATAGACCTTATGATCAAATTACTTCGCATGTCAAATTTTATTACGATTTAGGTAACTTTGAAATGGTCAGGAAAATTAATGCTATGAAAATTCAATTTTTGTTTTTTCTAAAAGTATCATTTTCATGGACAGACTTGGAAGCAAAAGCAAGCAGCGATGTCCATGGATTGATTTATGAAGGAAGAGGTGGGGAAACTTCAATTGTCTAAGCTGGCCGTACGTGCATAGGCCCAAACTTAGCTGATCGTGGACTCCATTAGAATTCATCATGTAAAATTTTCCAGAATGCTTGTTCTGGATCCATAAATAGAGAAGAAGAAGCTATCAGGTCAGTTAACTCGCACATCAAAAGAGAAGAGAAGATCCAAGCTGCATGGTTAAGGATGGCCTCTTTAGTGCTGCGGCGGCTGCTGCTGGTGGTGGTTGTCGCCGTAGTGTCCGCTGCCTCCCCGACTGCCCCATCCACGTGCGGGGTGGTGGACATCCCTTACCCCTTCACTATCGGCGATGGCTGCTCCATGGAAGCTACCTTCTCTCTGACCTGCAACCAGACGCTCATGAAGCCTTTCGAGATCATCAACATCTCAATGCCGCTGGGCTAAATTCCAGTGCTCGACGAAATATCTCAACAGTACTACGATGCCGTCAAAAAAATCCATCGACCAATATGTGCTCTGGAGTTTGAGCCTAGAAAAACTCCCCGTTTGGATTCTCCAATGCCCTCAAAGAGTTCACTATCATCGGCTTTGACACCCTCGACTACATCCAAGGCGTCACAGCTGAGAAAAGGAGGCGTGTTCGTGGCTTACTCCTGGCCCCAGGATTAGGGGCACACCCATGGATCAAGGGACAGGCCTAGGCGGGGCACGCAATAACATTAAGGCTCCGAGAGGGTGCGCAAGCATGGTGCTTCAATCTAAGGTTCATTTGTTGGCCTATGTTGGCCTCTATTTTGTTATGAAGGAGAGAAATTAATAGAGGAAGAAGATAGGTGGCGGCTGTCCTCAAAATAAAATATTTTTCCTTAACCCTAACATTACAAGCTTTAGGTCATACTTATATATGATCCCGTACAATGAGTTACATGACCCTTTCCACATCAATATTAAACTAACCACAAAGATATTAAATTAATATTAACCCAAAACATTAATTTCAACACTCCCCCTTAATATTTTGTTTGTCATACCCAATAATTCTTTAAGATATACAAACTTGTCACAAGGAAGTGTTTTAGTGAAAATATCTGCCAATTGATCACCGGTCTTCACATGCTTGATGATAACCTCTTCATCCTCCACCGCTTCTCTAATATAGTGATGCTTGAGATTGATATGCTTTGTTCGGCTATGAAATACTGAATTCTTTGACATTGCAATTGCCGACTTGTTGTCACAAAAGAGAACCGTGGCCATGTCTTGTTTCTCCCCCATATCTTCTAAAATCTTCCTCAACCAAACCACTTGTTTAGTTGCTTCACTTGCCGACACATATTCGGCTTCCGTGGAGGAATGCGCCACTCTTTCCTGCTTCTTTGATGCCCATGAAAAAATACTTGACCCGAATGTAAAGCAATACCCGGATGTACTTTTCATATCATTCATGCTACCTGCCCAATCACTATCACAAAATCCAAACAGCTCCACATCTTCTTTTTCATTTCTCTCAAACATAATACCATAATCTTTGGTACCTTGTATGTATCCCAGCACCCTCTTTGCAACTCCATAATGCAGCTTGCTCGGTTGATGCATAAACCGAGATAACAAACCCGAAGCATACATGATATCGGGTCTAGTAGTGGTAAGATACAACAAGCTTCCCACCAAACTCCTATAATCTGCTGCATCGGCATCACCACTACCATCATCTTTCACCAATTTCTCATTTACTAATAACGGTGTCATCACCGGATTGCAATTTTCCATCTTGAACTTAGAGAGAATATTTTGGGCATACTTCTTTTGAGAAATAAAAACTTCATCATTCCTTTGATCAACTTCAATACCCAAGAAATAATGTAGTAAACCCAAATCATTCATCTCATATTTTCTCATCATGTCATTCTTGAACTCATACATCATTTTCTCACTATTTCCGGTAAATATCAAATCATCAACATAAAGAGAGACAATAAGCATACCAGTTTCACCATGTTTGACATAGAGTGTTGGCTCGCTAGGACTTCTCACAAATCCACTTTCGATGAAGTAACTATCAATGTTGCCATACCATGCACGGGGTGCTTGCTTTAGCCCATACAATGCCTTCTTCAATTTGTACACTTTCTTTTCTTCACCTTCAACTTCAAATCCTTGTGGTTACACCACATATACTTCTTCTTTCAATACTTCATTTAAGAAAGCAGACTTCACATCAAGTTGGTAGAGCTTCCAACCTTTATGTGCGGCCAATGCAATCAACATTTTTATCGTCTCATGCCTTGCAACCGGTGCAAATGTCTCTTCATAATTAATTCCGGGTTGTGTGAATAACCTTTGGCAACCAACCTTGCTTTGCACTTTTGCACTGAACCATCTGGATTTAACTTTGTCTTATAAATCCACTCCAACCCGACGACATCCTTTTCTTTTGGATTTTCTACCAACTCCCAAGTCTCATTTTTCTCAATCATTTTTATCTCATCTTCCATAGCATTTATCCACACCTCCTCTTGAACTGCTTGCTCAAAGCTTTCTGGTTCAACAACACAAAAATTACATCTTGCATAAATATCACATAACCTTCTCATTTTTACCGGAGTTGAGCTTGGAGTAGATGAACTCGACCCGGCATGTGTTGTTGGAGATTGTGGTTGCTCTTCCTGGCTAATTTCATTTACACCACTTGATTCTTCTCTTGGATCCTCTTCATGTATCAACACCGGCACACTTTCAACACCTTTTTCTGTCCAATCCCACTTATCTTTCTCATTAAATATCACATCTCGACTTTCAATCACCTTATTTTTCTTCAAACTAAAGAGCCTATAACCTTTTGATTTTGTGCTATAGCCAACAAACACACATTTCTCACCTTTATCTTCAAGTTTGTTTCTCATTTCTTTTGGAACATGCGCATAGCAAATGGATCCAAATACTTTCAAGTGATTCACTGATGGTTTTCTACCACCAGTGTATGTTAATGTGTGTATGTTGCCTCTGCCCAAAATGATAATGGCAACTCCTTCTCTTTCATCATGGTCCTTGACATCTCCATAATTATTCTATTCTTTCTTTCAGCAATGCCATTTTGTTCCGGTGTAAAACTGATTGTCACTTGTCTTTCGAGACCAATATCCTCACAAAATTTGTCAAACTCCTTGGAGTTGTATTCATCACCTCTATCACTTCTCAACTTTTTGATTAACTTGTCACTTTGTCTTTCCACCATTCTTTGAAACTTTTTAAAAACTGAAAATGCTTTTGATTTTTTCTTCAAAAAATAAACCCAACACATTCTTGAGAAATCATCAATGAAAGTGATAAAGTAGCGATTACCTCCATGAGAATTTATGCTCATTGGCCCACAAATGTCAGTGTGCACAAGCTGCAATGGTTCTTTTGCCCTCCAAGTCTTCTCCTTTGGAAATATCTCCCAGTGTATCTTACCAAGAGCACATGCTTCACAAATATCTTTCTTCTCTTCAATATTTGGCAAACTATACACCATATTCTTTCTGCTCAATAATTTCAAGCTCTCAAAATTCACATGTCCAAGCCTCTTGTGCCACAACCATGACACATCTTCTGCATCAGCTTTCAAAGCAACACAGCTTGCGGGTTCAAGAATAAGAGGAAAATTTCTATGTCTCTCCATATTCACAATCGCCATCAATTCTCTTTTATTTTCAACCTTGTCATAGATTTTTCAAGTCTCCTCCTCAAAGTGAACTGCATGACCATGCTCCATCAATTGTCCAACACTTAGCAAATTTTGAGCCAACTCTGGTACAAGCAACACATCATGAATCAACATTTTACCTTTCTTGGAGTTAACTGTAATCGTGCATTTTCCCTTTGATTTCACAACTTCTCCATTACCCATGATAATTTGAGTAGTGGCTGTCGTGTCAAGTTTGCAAAAAATTGACTCATCTCCGGTCATGTGATTGCTACACCCGCTATCAATATACCACTCATTATCTTTCTTTTCAACCGCTGCTTGACATGCATAAAAAGTGCTTCCATCACTTCCACTATTTATTTTCTCCTCGGTGTAATTGGCTTGCTCTTTATTTTTGTCCCGACAATCTTTTTGTCTGTGGCCATACCTCTTGCAATAGTAATATTGAGGTTTTCCCTTGTTATAACAAGTTTCTTCTAGATGACCTGGCTTCTTGCAAAAATTACAAAATTTACCATTACCATTACCATTGCCTCTGCCTCCTCCTCTGCCTCGACCTCTGCCAAAACTACCGCCCCAATGTGATGTTTCTCCTTTACTCATATTTCGGTTAGAACCCTCCTTCACATTTAACTTCGATTGGAAGGCACTTTCAAGAGAGGTATCACAATGCCTATCCAATCGTTGTTCATGCATCTCAAGAGAACCCATCAAGTCTTGAATACTTAGAATAGAGAGGTCTTTGGTTTCTTCAATAATAGCCACAATATTATCATATTTGGAAGTAAGACTAATTAAAATTTTCTCACATACCCACATGACCGGAGATGAGTCAAATTTTCTCACATAATATTGTCTTGAATAAAATTTTCTCAATAATAGCCATTTTATCGGTTAAGTCTTCACCCAAGTTTTTAGTTTGGTTCACAACTTCAATTACTTTTGAGAAATACTCCTTTAGAGTCTCTTTCTCCTTCATCTGCAAATTCTGGAAATCCCTCTTAAGAGTCAAAAGTTTTATCGTTCTCACTTTGTCGGTTCCTTGAAACTCTTTTTGCAGAATATCCCATGCCTCTTTCGACGTCTTTGCCCCAATTATCCTAGGGAAAAGCTTCTGAGAAATACCTTGTTGGATGCAAAATAGCGCCTTCGCATCTTTCTTCTTGTTCTCCTTCTCCATTTGAATCACCGCCGCATCAACAGTTCCCATCGTGGGCACAAACCCTTCTTCCACTATGTCCCACAAATCATGTGAAACCAAGAGAGTCTTCATCATTATACTCCAGTAGTCGTAGTCTTCTCCGTCGAAGACGAGTTGTACACCTCGCACCGGCCATGTATCTCCTTGCATCGCCATGGCTCTGATACCACTATGTTGGCCTATGTTGGCCTCTATTTTGTTATGGATGAGAGAAATTAATAGAGGAAGAAGATAGGTGGCGGCAGCCCTCAAAATAAAATATTTTTCCTTAACCCTAACATTACAAGCTTTAGGTCATACTTATATATGATCCCGTACAATGAGTTACATGACCCTTTCCATATCAATATTAAACTAACCACAAAGATATTAAATTAATATTAACCCAAAACATTAATTTCAACATCATCAGGGCTTCAACATAAACTTCATCGAGCACTTCAACCAAGGTTCGCTAGGCTCAACGACCTGAGGTTCAAGTAGTGCCTTTGGGTCCGAAGGACACGCCACGCAAAATGCACGCAGACATGCAATGTCCAAGGATCTCACCAGATCTCATGACGTTAGCTGTGATCTTACTACTTGCAACCGTCCACCACAGCCATATCACACCCCCCCTCCCCCCCCCCCCAAAAAAAAAATCGAGTGTGCGACGACTTACTAGATCGGGATTCATTTGTCATAGTGTTTTGTGTATGAGCACCACAAGCCTATCCACCGGAATTTTCTTGCACGCTGCAGAACCTTAACGGAAAGGAATAGAGGGATGTAGAGGAAAAAGAGAATCTATTCAACCTTACAAAACCTCTCTCGACGCACCCCACAATCCGGTGGTGCTCAACACAACACAGGTTGAATCATTGCCCTATGTTTGAATACACACACTGAAGCTCTAAAAGCTCACACATACTCTCCAAGTTTTCACAGCTACTTCATTTAAGAACTAGGTGGCCTTTACAGGTGGAGGAGGGAATGCCTCAATGGATTATCTTGGGCATGCCCTTGCCCTTTCCAAGAATCATGAGGAGAGTGGGATGTTGGGTGCTTCTTTTCAAGGCTTGGATATCTTGGGTAGTCCGCATGGCTTTTCACTTGTTATGTTGCTATCCTGGGTATTCTAAAGTGCTTGTGGATTTAATAAGTACTTAATATATTTTTTGGGTAAAAATTATATATAAGTATTAAAAAATTTCCATAAAATTTAAATTTGTATTTTTTAAAAAAATTATATTATTATGATGACATTATACATATGATTTCATATTCTAAATATAGAGCGAATATACATGTAAATTTCTACGTTGTTCCAGAGAAAGAAGTTAGCTATGGATAGAGTTCATATGTGTCCTTGGCCATGTAGTTCTCATTCGCCTGGCTTGCTTACCATCCTCACCTCCTCATGGCCCTTGCTCCATCGGTTCGCCCCACTTCTTCACTCCTTATTTCTCTACTATCAGCTTCTCATCCTCACCCCATCATGGTCCTCGCTCCCTTCGAGCCACTTGTGTCCTTGAGGTAAGCTCATATCCTCCCTCCCTCTCTCGTCTCCTCAACTACAACTCTTACGTACGCAGATTTCTCATCTGACTTGTGACGTCGAAGCACAATCTAGCTGTAAATTTATATACCGTAAACAAATCAAGTACTGCCTGACTAAGTACATACATATGCGCTTAGAAGGAAGGCCCTTAGAGATTTGGATTGCACAAGCGCTGTGCTCCTCTCCAAACACCTCCAGGTTCCAATCTAAGTGGCCTTAGCACGGCAGATGGACCGACGCACAGATACGCATAATCTCCATACCATTCATGCTCTGATCCTGGACTCAGCATATAAAACTCGTCAAATCCACTCCTCCCTATCACGACCGAGTTCCTTCTCCCCTGCATCACCGCAAAAATGTATATAGTTTTCATGAATCTAATTAGATCAAATATTTAACTATATCATCTAGCTGAGCTTGCTGTTACTTTTTAGATTTTTAATTAATTATGTATACTACTTGCGCATTTGGATAAAGAGAGACATCATTAAGGTTCGAATGCAAATCTTTAGATCTAAATATCAAAGCCCTAACCACTACTACTTATCTAGTGTTTTCATATTGAGAAATGATATTCTCTTTACGACTATGATTTAACTATCTATAAAATATCATATTCTCTCTTTAGGTTGTGGAACATGTCCTTACATTATAAGGTAGTGGTTGTAAGAATTTAAAACTGACGCGGAGCAAGTTAGTGGGCATTTAATGAGTGGTCTTTGCCATCTTTTTATATATTATCCTCTATCTGGAGGTGACTCTATTATGATCATATTATAGTCCAGAGATGTCTGATCCTGATCCAACCTGAACCACACATTTGTACATATATGGCTCTGTGCAAGAGACCTAATTTTGTAAGCTACATAGTTTTAGAGTAATATTTGATCTGTTATCCAGGTTCTCTCCTTCCATAAATAAAAGGGATATACATCAGGCACGCTTAGTGGGTTCCCATATAGTTCTGGGGGAAAACGGGATTGTATGTGGAGTTCACTGCGGTCTGCCACGTGCCCTAGGGGAAGGTACGGGGCGTGACAAACAAAAAATTCCATTACCGGGACTTGTACTCGATTCTCTCGAGTGAGAGCCGAGTATCCTAACCAACTAGACTACAACGGATTGGCTTACCATTAGAGCTGACTAGTATGCGAACGACGATACGTATATTTAGAAGATTATAAAACTTTATGGGGTTCGTATTACAATGAATTGGATCGAAATCCCTGATTTATTTATTTTGTGGGACTAAGCATGCATAAGGCTTTAGATACCTTATTGTCTAGCACAACTTTTATTCTTAGATTGATGGTCAATCTGAAAATTATGTTGAAAATATGGGTGATTGAATTCTAGGAAAGTTAAAACAACAGTTACTGTTGATTGAAGTTGATAATAATAATAGATATTGTTGATTGAGGTTAATTATAATAACAATTATTGAGCTAGCATTAAAATGCTATTGTATGAGTCTTTATACGGAAGGAAATGTGGAATACTAGTATGCTAAGATGAGGTTGGAGAAAGATGAATAAAAGAGAAGATTATGATCAGTAAAGAAAGATTGAAAGTATCTTATGATAGGAAAAAAAAAAAAGGAGTTATACAGACAAACAAAAAAAGAAGTTAGAATTTTAACTTATGAATATAATGTGCCAGAAATTAGATGTTTGAAAAGGAATCCAACAGTTTAGAAACGCAAGAAAATTTGAGTTTAAGATATAGTGGACTTTTTAGAATCATTAACAAAATTTGTTTGATGGCACATAAATTGAAGTTATTTGAAGAAATGGTTAGAATATATGATATGTAACCATACTAAGGAAATATTTTGAATTTTGAATGAATATTATAGACGCACCTAATAGAGTTTGTGGATGATTTAAGTTTAAGAAATAAAGATGTATGGATGATTAAGGTTTTATAGAGAAGTACACAGATAAATGAAATTACTTGGGAACTAGAGTAGTATATGAAAAGAACTATCTTTGGTTATTTGAAAGGATGATTTGAATCAAATTTTGAGGACAAAATTTTTTTAAGGAGGGTAGGATGTGAGATTTATAATTTTGTATTAAGGGTAATTTTGTAAAACTTTAATAAGAAGAACTTATTTGTAAAATTATATGAAACTTTGAAGTATGAAATGTTGATGTGAAAATTATACCATTAGATAGGATTTTTGATAAGGAATTTAACGGCGCAGACGGATTGTAATTTGGACATCGTTTTGATTGGTCAAATCAAAGATTGATGAAGTGGATGGCTAAGATTGAATCAACTGATTTATAAAAAAATAAAAAAAAAGATAAATCTTTATTTTCCTCCCACCGCACGCACGACCCTCTCTCTCCTCCTCTTCCTTCGGCGACAACTTTCCATCACTTTGCCTGGCCACCTCCGATCAAATTTTTCGATGGGATTTGAACCACAACCTCAGGTGAGCTAGGAGAACACATTAGAACCTTAAATTTCAAGTTTTGATTGAGATTTGAGGAGAAAAAGAGGAGAGAAGTGGAGGCGGCGAAAGTTCGTCGCCGGAGCTTGCTCCGACGATAGCCGGCCATTCCGGTCGCGGAACTTCGCAAACTTGGTACCTATGGCTTCTCCTCGACACGAGCTATCCATTGGTACCTGGGTTGAGGGCTGTTGGCCGCCGGTTGGCCGCCGGCGAGCTAAAAACCCTAACTTAGGGATTTCGCCCAAAAGATTTAATTCGTGAAATTGATCGCGTATGAGCTATAATAATTGGGGAAAATATGATTTTTGGAATCCTTGTGATGAGAGCTTTCAAATGGTACCAATATTGGCACTGTTCGAAGAACTTCGCCGGCGAGAGTTCTGGCGAACTTTCCGGCGAGTCTCCGACGGGTCTCCGGCGAACTTTCCGGCGAACTTGAGATAAAAATCAGGGTGAAACTAGAGACCATTTTAAGAATATTGGTGAAGACGGATTTATAAAATTGTTATCGGATTGAGAAACTAAATTCGTTGAAATATTCACAGAAAATACGATAAGTAAGCACGAGGATACGAACGATCGCGATACGAATTAGAACGTGCTTTTAACGATAGGATCAGGTGAGTGTTTATTCTCTAGGTAGAATAAACGGGATAGTTCTCAATGTTTAGTCCAGGAAAACTATATCACTTTGGTTAGATATGCTTGATATTTCTTTGGACTCTCCTGCTAATTAATTATCCTGATTATGATTACATTTGAGTTGTGAATAACCTTTGATATCCATGCTTCTTGATATATTATTCTTTGGTTCATTACAAGCATGATACTATGCTTTTGATTAATTCTACCTCTAGCATATGCATCTGTTTGATTATCCATGATACCTTTCATCTATAAATGCATATGGCTAGTATGATCTGATACTGGATGGTGCTATAGGCACCCTCACTGCAGTGATGCCAAATTATACGCTATGTGCCGCCTGTGAAGAGGGGCGTGGGGTCATAGTGGCTGATGTCAGGATGGGAGACTGGAAATACCCCTGACCAGTTCTACACTGGACGAGCTATGGATACCAGGTAGTGAAGTCCAGTGGCAACTCAAGGGGGAAAGGGGGCTCTGTTTCTATATTATTGTACTTCTACTATATTTTGGGTACCCTTTGATGCTTGACACCTCCCCCTGAGGCGACAGTTGTGGCCACGACTGTCATTTGATATAGCCAGCCCCAGATACAATCTTATATGACTCTTGATTATTCTTCTTACTTGACTATTATATTCAAATAGTCGATTGGTTACACTCAGGAGATTTTGTTATTTTATGTTCTCGGTTTTATATTGTTTTCTATCCAACTCACTGTGTACAAGCGTACTCACCCCAAAAGGGGAACTCATTTTTTTCTGGATCACAGCAGGAGAGGGACGGATAGAGATAGAGGCGGTTAGCCGACTCCTGACTTTTGAAAGGTAGGACAGTTCTACCTTTATTTTGTGTACAGAGAGATACATTAGATAGGTATTTTGTGTATCATTGGGCATGTGCCCTATTTTGATTGTAGATCATTTGTATATATATGGTTCTCTGTGTAAGAGACTTAATTTTATAAAATACATAGTTGTAGAGTTATATTTGATATGTTATCCAAGTTCTCTCCTTCCATAAATAAAGGGGATATACATCAGGCACGCTTAGTGGGTTCCCATCTAGTTCCGAGGATAAACGGGGTTGTATGTGGAGTTCACTGCGGTCTGCCACGTGCCCTAGGGGAAGGTATGAGGCGGGACACGCGTGCGTGGGGCGTGCCGGTTCCGGTACAGTCCGGCTCGGTTCAGTCGAACGGTCGGTTTGACAGCGGTTCGATATGGGTTAGCTTCGATTCACTATTTTTCACTTGATTTCGGTGCGGTTCAACACGGCTCGGGCTTTATTGGTGAGTTTGGAACTAAGAAATTTATTTATTTTTAACATATTTTAGAACCAGTTTCGAATTTATTAATGTTGGGTTTAGGGTTTGAGTGCGTTAACGATATCAGAAAAATCTAAAATAATTTTTCATGCTAGATTATGCTTAGATATAATTTCTGTGATTTAATTAGAATTTTTCCAGATTATTAAAATATGGTTTTTGGTTTAATTATGATAATGTGGATTAATTTAGGGTTTCAATAGAGTAATTGTATGTTATATGCATGAAGAAAGAACAATAATATATTTAGAATTTTAATAGAATTTATGGATTTAGGATATTGTAAAAAGAGTTAATAAGATTTATTAGATTTTCCTAATTAATGAAATTAAATAATTTAGAATTTTATAAATTCAGGATACGATGAAATTTAGAAAATTAATTTATTTAGATTTTCTAATTTATGAAATTAGATAATTTAGGATTTTGTAAATTTAAATTAATATAATTAGATTATTCACAAGATTATTAAAATTATTTTAGGATTAATTAAGGTGATATATATTGGTTAAGATTTTTTAGCATAATTAAATTATTTAACTAAATATTATTTTATAGGCTTGTTGATGTTTTGATTGTATTGGATTGTGATTGTGAGGTGATGGATGATTGGGTGATTATAAGAAATTAAACAAAATAAAACAAATGATATGAGGATGTGAGTAGTGGGGTAGACAGAAAATTCTTGTTTGAATTGTATGATTTATGGTTGTTAGATGTATTTATTTTATTTTAGAAAAATTGATTATTGTGCTATTGCTTGACAAATCACGGCCAAGCTGTGATTTGTGTTGGACAAAAAAGGAGTTGCTGTGCTTGACTGTCTGCTTGCTTGCTTTTAAGAATCACATCCAAGCTGTGAATTCTTATTTAATAATGCTTTGGGACTCAAGTGAGGATTTATGGTTTCAAATTTATTTGACCTACTACAGATACTGAGTCCTAAGGGTCGTTGTTAATTATTGTACAGGCTGATAAGTTATATGTTTACTTGGTTGCATATTTAATTAGCATGTGGTTCAATAGAAGGATGCATGTTAGTTGACATGTGATGCTATTATATGCATGTCTAGATATGAGTTTGAAAGTTATACTGTGCTGGTATTTGTATGATGCTGTTATATGCATGCTTTTGATGTTGATACTCATGTTATGTTATTATTGATATGTTCATGTTGCTAGAGATGTAGAGACACTTAGCGAGAACATGGAACATGATGACATAAGATATGATTGGAGACACTTCAGGTACATGTTATGATAACACCTAGAGTGATCTTATTTGACATTTAATTAAGAACCTTTGGACATCTGAGGGTCATGGTAACCTAGGAGATGACATTAAGGTTCTTTGTCTGCTTTGTGCCAACATGTGGTGACGAGGCATGTGCTAGCCAAGGTAGAAATGCATGCGCTGTTGACTTAGCCTCAGATGCTTTGGTGTAGTCGGGATCTCATTTCGGTGCAAAGCTTAATCGATTGGGTTACTCCAAGGTGTATGGGTGCTAGGAACAGTACTAGACTATGCGCTACCAGTGCTAGGGAACCTGATTGACACTGGCATGCTCAACGATGTGGGGTCCTTGAGCAGTCTGGGTTCATTAGTTGCATATGCAGCGGATCTCAGCTTGCCAGGCTGTAGATGGTAGTGATTTGTGATTGTGTGTAGTGATCCTGCCATGGGGCAGAAATACAGCGCTATATGGTACTTATTGTTACATAGAAGGAGTGTCGTGGTCACCAGCTCCTTCCGCCAACGTCAGTGTACGGGCATCTAGGACAGAGATGTAGAGTTGACACTGACGGGGTTCGCGGAGATCCCTGACGAGGGGTTTGCCTTGAACATAGGATGGCTGCCTTAGGAATGATACTGGATAACTTATGATATATATATGGATTTATGTGGTTAGATCTTTTTAAGATTTAAGTTATGAAAATAAGTTCTAGTATCATGTTTATATGCATTGTTGGAATAACTTAACTGCTACATTGTTATGTTAAGTTTTGTTATATGTTGTCCTATGTTAATTTGAATGTGTGATTTGGTGGATATATTTTCTTGTCGGTTTATACAATACCTTATGCCCATTTTTAGGGTGCTCTCTCTGTAGCCTCATTGAGTTTCACGACTCAGATGTGCACATTTTTCCCCTGTTGTGTAGGTTACAGGTTGGCCATTGGTGTAAGGACCGAGGGAGAACTTAGTCATGAAGAAATAGAATTTATTTTGTAAATCTAGATAGAGGTTTCATTATGATAGTATTTATGTAAAATGTACATTGTTTATGTTTCCGCTGTGTTTAATAAAAAGAAATTATTGTGCTTTGTGATACATCGAGCCTTGTATAAGTTGTAGTGGAGAAGTGCAGCTTATACGGCGGTTGGCACGTGCCCAAAGATGGGTTTGGGGCATGACAGTATATCTAGGAAGTGAGTTTATAGTATGCTTTATTCGCTTCAAACCTCTCGGGTCTTCCGAGCCGTAGGTTGGCTGAGAAGGGAAAATAGCAAAATGGCTAAGGAAATTAATTGCTAAGGAAATTACAACCTTTTTTGTGTCGGACCACAACTAGACGAAGAGGACAAGGTTCTGACCACAACGGCCTACCTCAACAGTGAGGCTAAACAATGGCGGCGTGTGCATTGCGACACACCCAGCTATGATGGCAACGACGAACTAAGGGACTGGGAAATGATGGCAGAGGAGCTGCGCCTTTGATTCCTCCCTATGAACACCGCCTATATAGCCTGAAGGCGCCTTCAAGACTTGCGACAAACTCAAAGCATTCGAGAATATATCCAATAGTTTAGCAGTTTAATTCTTGACCTCAAGGATATAGCAGAACAAGACTTGTTCTTTGCAGGTTAATGCTCGGGATGAACTCCATCGGAGAGGAGTTACTAATCTACGTGAAGCAATTGCTAGCGTAGAGAGTCTGACAAACTTGCGAACGTTCGGGCTAAGGTGGACGAAGAAGCACGACCGAGTCATGCCCGGACCCCGGGACGAGGCACCCCGCGCCCTCCTATTCGAGGCACCCTATCCCGACGTGCCCCTATGCTTGCAAGGCAACCTGTGCGAACTCCTTAGCAAGGAGGAGAAGTAGGCCAGTTTGGTTGCTACCTATGCGGAGGGCCACATCAAGCACACAGATGCCTAGAGCATAAGCAGGCTACTCGCACCGTCATTCCTGAAGTCCCAGCACAGCCCGAACCACTTGCAGTCGTTCTAATCAACCAAGACCCAGCGCACGTTCCACCCGCATGCCCAATGACTATTCAGAGGGTCACAACTGTCAGACCCGAAGATGGGCCACGTCTGTTGTACGTATGGATCCTGGTCAATGGATACCCATGCGAAGCCATGATCGACTTCGGCGCTATGCACAACTATATGAACGAAGCACTGGCGCGCAACATCGATTTACCACTTTCCCTAGAATCTTTTGGCTATATAAAGACCTTGAACGCTCCGGCCACCCCTGTGGCAGGAGTCGGTCAACATATAGTTTTGGTTGGGTAATATTGATATCACCGTCGAGCCAATAGACGATGTCGAGTTCATCCTTGGGCTCGAATTTCTTCTTGCCTCCCAGACGATGGCGGCACCTCATGTCGGCGGACTTATCACCATGGACCCTGCAATGCCAGGTTTTACCTCCGTCAACTTTTATTTGACAAGCAAGGTTTAGCCCTTAGCTGTGGCTGGCTCCTACTAGCTCTCGACCATCCATCTAGTTAAGAGGCTCTGATGAGCAGAGACAATATATGTTGCGGTTGTCCGCGAAGTAGCATCATCGGAACCAAGAGTCATTCTAGCTCAAGTGCAGTCCGTTATTGAGCAGTTTGGGGACATTATGCCAGACGAACTTCCAAAGAAGCTTCCACCGTATCAAGCCATGGACCATTAAATTGTGTTGGTCTCTCCGGTGCCCGACCACTAGCACAGGCACCATACCGCATGGCACTTGCCAAGCTTCCAGAACTCAAGAAGCAGCTCGACGAACTGTTGGATGCGGGCCTGATCCACCCATCCAAGGCTCCTTATGGAGCACCCGTCCTATTCCAGCGCAAGAAAGATGGAAAGCTGTGCATATGTGTCGACTACCGTGTGCTGAACAAGGTGACAATGAGGAACTGGTATCCCTCCCTCTCATCGATGATTTGTTAGACCAATTGGGGCATGCACGAGTTTTCACCAAACTCGACCTTAGATCGGGTTATTGGCAAGTTAGGATTGCAGCAGGCGATGAAGTTAAGATGACTTGCGTGACAAGGTACGTGTCCTTTAAATTCTTAGTCATGCCTTTGGAACTAACGAATGCCCCGGCTACCTTCTGCAATTTGATGAACGATGTGTTCCACGACTTTCTGGATAAGTTTGTGGTTGTGTACTTGGATGACATCGTTGTTTATTCGGACGATCTGGAGGGACACATGGGACATTTCCAGCAAGTTTTCCAGAGGCTGCGTGAACACAACTTGTTCGTTCGAAAGGACAAGTATGAGTTCACCCAGCAAAAGATCCTTTTCCTTGGGCATAGGATTGACAACGACCAAGTACACATGGATGAAGGAAAAGTGCAGGCCATCAAAAACTGGCCACAACCAAGCAACCCCATTGAACTGCGATCTCCTGAAGAAAGAACAAGAGTGGAGATTGGCCAAAGAATGCGAGGATGTCATGCAAAAGCTCAAAGACTGCATGACATCCAAACCCGTCTTAGCCTTTCTGAGGATTGGGGGGGTCCCAAGATCATCAGCATCTCAATGCCGCTGGGAACAATCCACCAACAAGTCAAAATGATGAGTCTAATATGTGGGAAGGTAGGGTTCATCGATTAATGCGGTAGATGTACATTTATTTAGTTCATATTGTAAAGTTTGATTAAAAAGATGATGGATTTAAAACTTGTTAAAATCAAATAAAGAAAAGAAAGGAGATCAGGTTAATTTGTATAGTTATAATTCTACATCGTAGGATTGACTCTTGCAAGGAGTAGAAATTAAGAAGTGAATATTTGATTGATGGGGTCAAGTCTTTTACGATTGTCACGATTTGGAAGAACAAAAAAAATAGTCATCTGTCGGTCAATTGAGCGTAGTCAACACTTGCATTATCACCATCGTCATAATTAATTATTTGAGGAAACCAAGATATACAGCAACAAATTATGATGGAGGTTTTTATATTGCCTGCCACCTAATAGTAGGAATTGGATACACTTGCGGCATGAGGTCATTACAATGCACTTCTCCATTAATTAATTACTCTATAACTGCCCCTTCCCCCACTACATATATAGCTTAGCTGATGCTGCTGTATATACTGATTAATTAATTGGAGCAAGTTAGTCTGGGCGATCAGGGAGTATTATGGATCATGCCGGGTTGATGTTAATTAATCAGCTGTGCTTCATCATAATACTACCGATGGTGGTGATAGCCGCCGGAGCAGCGGCGTCTGCTACCTCCCTGCTCGGCTGCCCATCCAAATGCGGCGACGTCGACATCCCCTACCCCTTCGGCATCGGCGATGATTATTCCAAGAATGCTACCTTCTCTCTAACCTGCAACGCCACCACCCGAGGCGAGAAGCTTTTCTTGGGGAACATTGAGGTCATCAACATCTCAGTGCCGTAGGGCCAGATTCGAATTCTCAATGGCATCTCTTCGCAGTGCTACAATGCCACCAACAATTCCGTCCACTACTCTGACTGGTATATGAACATGACAAACACGCCGTATAGATTCTTCGATGCCTTCAACAAGTTCATCGTCGTCGGCTGCGACACCCTCGCCTATAGTCTCGACTACCAAACGAATGACAACTTCCTTATTAGCGGGTGCGGAACCAGGTGCGTGGCGAAGGAGAGCCTCGTCAATGGCACCTGCAATGGAAACGGCTGCTGCCATACCCCCATACCCAAGGACCTTTACTACTACCAAGTCTTCTTCAATCCTAACTTCAACAACTCTGCCACATGGAGAAACTTCGGCAATTGCGGCTTTGCAGTCATGCTAGAGGCAAAGTGGTTTCAGTATCAAACATACTACAACACGACGAACTAGTTCTGGTTCGAAAAAAATGGGATGGTGCCGGTGATGTTGGATTGGGCCATCAGAAATAATCAAACCTGTGAGGTAGCTCAGCGCAGTCTGACCTCTTATGCCCGCATTAGTGCGAACAGCACGTGCATGGACTCATCCAATGGTCCTGGATATCTTTGCAGTTGTTCTTTTGGATATCAAGGCAACCCTTACCTTGAACACGGATGCCAAGGTTCGTTATTAATTCATAACCCCTTATCATAATCCGTACCCTTTTTACCTTCTGCTCTAGCTTGGTTTTTTTCATACACTATATACGACATTTAATTGATTCATAGACATCAATGAATGCTATACAAATAATCCATGCCCCAACAATGGCATCTGCCACAACCTACCAGGAACGCAAGGTGATCCTTTCAAGGGACCTTGCACTGGCAACCAGAAACACCCTCCAAACCAGGAAGTCCCTGTAGCAGTGAAGGTGGCTATAGGTGATTACAATCATCTCCCTCTCTTAATTAATCTCTTCAACCACCAGCATATATCACTGACAACATATGTTCCTTGTTGGTCCTAAAATGTTTTTTCCAGTAGCTAGATCTCTTCTTTCCCGATTACTTTTTTTGTTCTCCTAATGATAAATCTGCCCAAAAAGTTATGGTCTCTCTGACATGAATAATCTCGACATTTTAAATCTAGAACTGACCCATAGGAATACCAATTCCGTTAGTTTCCAGAGTCTGCTGGAGCACAGATGACTACTTCATGAACTTTGCATTTTTAGAGGTCTTCCTTAAATATACAAAACGAGATGAGCAGCAATATAAAGTCCATCTGATCTGCAATCTTGCATCCACGTAGACTTAAACAACGAAGATGAATGATGCATAGTTGTTGTACCCATTTCCATTTATCTCTCTGCTCATGGATATAAATATAAATATATATATTTAGGTACCTCCGGTTGTCTAGCATTTATGTTTTGTTGCAGTATACTCATTTGCATGGTTATCCAAAGAAGAAAACTTATGGAGGTCAAAGAAAGATACTTCAGAGAACATGGTGGAAAACTTATGAAGGTCAAAGAAAGATACTTCAGAGAACATGGTGGTAGGTTGCTACTTGAAGAGATTAAGAAAAAACAAGGTCTTGCTTTCAAGGTATTTAGGAGAGAAGAATTACAAAAGGCAACTGATAAGTTTGATGAGAACCGGGTGATAGGGCGAGGGGCACATGGAACGGTATACAAAGGAGTTTTGGAAGATAGAAGCATGGTTGCTGTAAAGAAATCTAAGATAATTGATGAGAGTCAAAAGAATGAGTTTGGAAAAGAGATGCTTATTCTATCACAGATCAATCACAAGAATATAGTTAAGCTTTTAGGCTGTTGTTTGGAAGTGGAGGTTCCTATGTTGGTCTATGAGTTTATTTCCAATGGGACCTTGTTTCATCTCATACATAACAATAGTATATTGCTTTCTCTGACCAATCGCTTAAAGATCGCCTATGAGACTGCCGATGCTCTAGCCTACTTACATTCGTCGACTTCACCTCCAATCATTCACGGTGATGTGAAGACTTCCAATATTCTTTTAGATGAAAATTACAATGCAAAAATCTCTGACTTTGGTGCTTCAAAGTTTAGTCCGAAAGATGAAGACCAGTTTGTCACCCTAGTTCAAGGAACTTGTGGTTATTTAGATCCTGAGTATCTCTTGACATGCCAACTAACCGATAAAAGTGATGTTTATAGTTTTGGGGTGGTTCTTTTAGAGGTGCTGATGGGTCAAAAGGCAATTTACTTTGAGGAAGTAGAAGAAGGAAGATGTCTTGCATCCAGTTTCTTTTTGGCTATGGATCAAAATCATTTTTCAGATATCTTAAACAATAGAGTCAAGGATGAAGGAGACCTAGAGCTATTTGAAGGACTCAGCGAGCTGATAAAAAGATGTTTGGATCTGAAGGGAGATGGAAGGCCTACGATGAAGGAAGTGGCAGAAGAACTAGACAAGCTAAGAAAATTCCAGCAACATCCATGGGTGCCCCAAAACTCCGAGGAGACGAGGGAACCATCAGATGATGTGATGGATACGACCACCTGCTATAATACTTTGGAGAAAAGATATGCCTTAAACATTAAATCCGGAAGGTAAAAAAGTTTCCACAACACCCAATCGCATCTACTACTTCAGTCATCTAAAATATTTTTTGAAGCTACCTGGAAAGAGCTGTCATTCCAATTATGCTAGTGAATAATTTTGCGTGCTTATGATTGTGAAAAAGTGTATTTTTCATGAAACCTTTAGTTAATTTGTGCAATTGTTGTTCTACTTATGTGGAGCTGTGTGTTCTTCCCGTAGGGTTATGTTCCCAAAGTACATGCCGATGTCTAGTGAACAACGATGTGTGTAGTAGTTGTTTCACTACATTTGTTCAAGAAATGTTTGTACAAAAGTGTATTGGGTGAAGAATGTTCGTACAAGAAATATTTTGAATGGCAGTATAGCAGGGTCATGAATGCTCAATCTGTTCCTGAAGAAGGAATGGATTGACGATATCATTCCAACTAGTCTTGAGTCACAATCTAGATAAAAAAACAAAAACGGAAAAAAGGGATAAAAACAAAGCTCAGTTAATGTGAGTATCAGTGCAGAGAGGAACGAAAGTGTTGGAAAACAATAAATGCTTTGAGAATTCCATTTTTGCTTTTTTTTTTGTAAAAGTATCATTTTTCATAGACCTACTTTGAAGCAAAAGCGTAGTGATACGGTGGTGGACTAAGAGCAGCATATTATAATATATTCGATCACGTACCTGCATGCAGGCTGCATAAAATAATAAAAGAATATTTTATTTATTAATTAATAATTCTGAGCCACGTCCGTGTGAATTTGCACTGATATTTTCTTACTTATATATATACACACACACACACACTGGGGAGATATTAACTCGCACTACACCTATAATGTCTGTAAGAGTTGATTCACTGCAGTCTCTTGTGGTGTAGAATGCTTGTAGAAGAAATAATTGGAATGACATTTTAGCAGGGCCCTCTGCATTTGATGTTGAAGCAGAAGTCCATTGATTGATTTATGAAGGAAGAGGTAGGGAAACTTCAATTGTGCAAACCGGCCGTATGTTCATAAGTCCAAACATAGTTGATCGTGAACTCCGTTAAAATATTTTTTCTAGAGTTCATGTTTTGGTTCCATAAATAGAGAAGAAGAAGCTCTCAAGTCAGTTAACTCACACATCAAAAATGGAAGAGAAGATGAGCGCTGCACGGTTAAGGATGGCCTCTTTAGTGCTGCTGCGGCTGCTTCTGCTAGTGCCGGTGATGGCCAAATTCACAAGTTCGCAACGAAATATCTTGGCAGTGCTATGATGTCGTCAACAAATCCATCGACCAATAAATGCTCTGGAGTCTCAGCCTAGAAAAACTCTACGTTTAGATTCTCGGATGCTCTCGACGAGTTTACCATCATCGAGGGAAACATCCTCGCCTACATCCAAGCTGTCCAAAACAACGATGACTACAGCGAGGTGGCACAGCGTAGTGTGACAGCGAGCACAGCGAGTGCATCAACTCCGGCAATGGTCCCCCGGCTTATCCGTGTGATTGCTCGAGTGGACACCAAGGGAAACATGTTCGTAAATCTAATTTGAAGAGGAAGGGGGGAGAGGTGGATTGAATGTGCCAATAGCTACAATCGGCTGCAATCCAATTTGGATCGCATCACAGATCCGGGGGGGATTCTTTGTCACTACAACTGAACATAGGAATTGGAAACGAACTAAGGTGACATTCGATTCCCTACCTGAGTTCTTCGACTGCATAGGAATCCCTGATAGAAATGGGTCGAAATCCATGTGAGTTTTAAATCCCTGATAGGCAGCCATGGGTCGAAATCCATGTGAGTTTTAAATCCCTGATAGGCAGCCAGATTCATAGGGAAGAAGCATTAAGTTTTAAATTCCAATTTTTGCCGTAGTTTTTGTTGTCATTTGCCACACAATCGGGTTAGGTTAGGTTAATTTTTTAGAACTTAATGAGTCTTGAACTCAAGACCTCATGATCCTCCTATATAGAGCTCAATTACTCTAACCAGAGTGGTGTACATAATCGAGTTAGGTTAGGTTAATTGTGTGGAACATTTTGTGGTTAGGATGCATACAACCCTGTTTCACAAAATTTATGTTGCTTTCATTATGCAGTGTGGTATATGTTTGTGTTGGAATTGTGTCCTTATACATGTCAGGTGGTACCTCTTGTGACTGCATTACATCTAGATAAACTTCACAACTGATTCAGAACTTGGCAAGAACATGGCAAGGGATTTAGTCGATTGGCAGGGGTGGGCCGTTGGTGAAGATAAGGTGTACGAGTCTTTAAATTTCATAGAGTATTTGATTAAGCAGGTTAGGAAAACTTTGTTTTCCTGTGAATAAGGACAGCTGAAAGTAAAACTCTTGTCTAATATAGGAGAACTATCTCGAAGCGAGGGACAACTAGTCATTGGAGTAAGTCATTCATCCTTGGTTTGTTCTGAAGGTAGACTAACAATTCCAGGAGTGTTGGCATCACTACAGTAGCTTATTTTAAGTTATGGTAATCTTAAATATTAAACCCATGAAATCCACATGCTAAAGGATTGTATGTTAAGAAGATGATAGCTACATGTTAGGATTATTGATTTGATATGCTAGATATCTTCTGCTATGATATGATACTGCTTACAGGAAGTCTAGGATGCTATACTTACTAACATATCATGTTAATTGGAATGTGTTGTTATTGGTGTGCATGCTTTATACTTATTATTCATATGAATACCTCTGATGCTAGTATGTTGAACACTTGATTGTCACATCTATAATTCTGAACAATGAATAGTGAACCAAATTACGCAGTAGACTCTGACTCAAAACATAAGTACGTCAACATATAACACCCTCAAAAGGATAGCATAGGCACACATATGTAGGGTGGTGATAACAATACATCCTAGCTACATTCCAATATCTATATATGAGTCTTGATGCTCAAACCCTTGCACCACCCAAATGATGCTAAATTTAGCTTATACACAAGGGGTGGGCTAAGGTATGAACCGGATAACTCCTCTTGACACCAAAGTCCAGGAAACTACATAGGTTCATATTACATTCATTATACCCATATGTATGGTAGATAGATGCCACTATGATAGTCCATAGATGACTAGCATGTATGTAGTCGAGGTAGTAGCATTCTAGTGCGTGACTACGATGATCACCTCTGGCATGCATTGGTTGTTGGTGAATTGGGGTGGTGACTCCTTCCGTGAAGCCTTAGACAGTGGATCCACCAACCACATGATTATTATTCCAAATATTCTACAAATGAGCTAATGAGTAGTCTGGATTTTAGGATTATTTAGTATTTTCAGCTAGCTATGGTTGATGTGTTATAAGTATATAAGATGATCCTGTCTAGTGAGAGTGTCATGCGTGTCTAGAGAGGATGCATGGAGTGACTCGAGAGACAAAATTTAAATGAAGGCAATACCAAGGATGCGTGCCAATTAACACTATAACAAAGTATAGAGCATTATGAAAAACACACAAAGCTCATGGGTAGTTAGGTAGGATGCAGCCAGAGTGCTCAGGCCTTAATTAGGATATTGGGTGCGTATGGATAAGCTTAGATATAAGGATTCATGCGCTTAGGCATGTCGGGCCTAGTTTGAAGTACATATGTAGGTGAGCAAATATAACCTAGGGAGAGTTTTAGTGTGGTTTTTGTAGGTGTAAACCTCTTTGTGAGCAATAAAGGATTTTTTTCCCACTTCCTCGTATTCTATCAAAGTATTATGATCTTAAGTTTTACATTATAAAGGGGGATTAATAGAGTCTAAAGATTGTTTACTAATAATCTAAAACATAGCAAATATGATTTTATTGGATGTATCACTCTTATACTGGGATAAAGTTAGTATCAAAATAAGGTTTGGTAAACAACTCACCAAGGAATCTACTCGAATTGAGAATGGGGATTAGTATGGTACCAATGGGATGAAATCATTTGTTAAATTGGATAATATAAACAAGTGACACAAAATAAATTGTATAAAATATAAGAATATAATGGTCTTAGCATAGTTCAAAATAGTGTTTAGCTGAAAATGGAACCTAATATGTTGTAGTCTAGTTGGTTAGGATATTTGGCTTTTACCTAAGAGACTTAGGTTTAAGTTATGACAATGGAAATTTTTATTTTTTTCAAATGAGAAAATATCTCCTGAGGGATGTTATAGAGTAATATTGAGATTATTGTGTTCAGGCTTTCCAATTTATAATTTAGGTAGTTAGAGTTTTGGTGTGGTTTTTGTAGTGTAAACCAATCTATAACCAATAAAAGATATTTTTTTCTCTCCACTTCATCATATCCCATCAAATTATTATCATCTTAAGTTCCAAATTATGAAGCCTAAAGGTTGTGCCTTACAAATCTAACACACAGTATATATGATTTTCTTGGACGTATTACTCTTTTATGCAATATGACAAAGTTATTATCAAAATAAAGTTTAATCCACCACTCCCCATGGATCTATTCGTATTGAAGAAGAGGATTAGTTATCAAATAAATGTATTACGATAATAGGACTTGTGCTAGTGCGATGAAATATTTTGTTAAATTAGATAACAAAATAAGGTTTGGTGAATCAGTCTGCAGGGAATGTATTTGTGGCACCAAAATTAAACATATAAAACAAAAGAACATGATAGACGTAGCATCGTTCAAAGAATGGTCAGCTCAAAAGGAAACATAGTTCGTTGTAGTCTAGTTAGTTCGAATACAATGCAATCACCCGAGAGAGTCGGTTTCATGTCCTGACAATGGAATTTTTTATTTTTATTTTTAAAACGAGAAAATATCGCCCAAGGGATGTCATGGTGTAGTTTTAAGGGTCTTATTTTAGAGCTTTCCTATTTGTACCTAGGTAGCGAGAGTTTTGGTGTGATTTTGTAGGTGTAAACCTCTATGTCGACATGAAAGGATCCCTTTTTCTTCCTTTCCACTTTATCATGTACTATGAAAGTAAGTGTTTCATTATAAATGGAGGTTGACATAGACTAAAGATTGTGTCCTACCAATCAAACACACAACTATATGATTTACTATGTATCACTCTTTCGCAAGGTGACAAAGTTATTATAAAAAGAAGGTTTAGTAAATGAGTCTGCAGGGAATGTATTTGTGGCACCAAAATTAAATGTATAAAACACAAGAACAGGATAATCGTAACATCGTTCACAGAAGGGTTAGTTAAAATGGTAGGTTAATTTTTTGTAGTCTAGTTGGTTAGGATACTCGGCTTTCACTCGAAATACTTGGGTTCAAGTCTCGACAATAGAATTTTTAATTTTTATTTTTTTAAATGAGAAAATATCGCCTAAGGGATTTCATGGAGTACCTTAAGGCTGCTGTGTTAGAGGTTTCCTATTTCTAATCTTGGTAGCGAGAGTTTTTGTGTGATTTTGTTCGTGTAAACCTCTATGTCGACATGAAAGGATCTTTTTTTTTTTTGCTTTCCACTTCTTCAAGTACTATGAAAGTATTACGATATTAAGTTTTCCGTTATAACTGGAGATTGATATAGACTAAAGTCTTGTCCGACCAGTCAAACACACAGCGATATAATTTTCTTGTACGTATCACTCTTACGCAATGTGATAAAGTTATTATCAAAATAAGGTTTAGTGAATCAGTCTACAGGGAATGTATTTGTGGCACCAAGCTTAAACGTATAAAACACAAGAACAAGATAGTCATAGCTTCGTTGGAAAAATGGGCAGCTCAAATGGTAGGCTAATTCGTTGTAGTCTTATTGGTTAGGATATTCGGCTCTCACCAGAGATACTCGGGTTCAAGTCCAGGAAATAGAATATTTGAGAAAATATTACTTGAGGGATGTCATGGAGTTGCAACAGAATATTTTATTTTTATTTTTTAAAGGAGAAAATATTACCTGAGGGGTGTCATGGAGTTGCTTTAAGGCTACTTTGTTAGAGCTTTCCTATTTCTAATCTAGGTAGCGAGAGTTTTGGTGTGATTTTTTAGGTTTAAAACTATATGCCGACAAGAAAGGATCCCTTTTTTTTGCCTTTAACTTCATAATATAGTAAGAAAGTATTATGATCTTAGGTTTTCAGTTATAAATGGTGGTCGATGGAGACTGATGGTTGTGTCCTACCAATCAACCACACAGCGATATGATATGATTTTCTTGTACGAACCACTCTTACGCAATGTGACAAAGTTATTATCAAAATAAGATTTAGTGAATCAGTCTACAGGGAATTATTTGTGGCACCAAACATAAACGTATAAAACACAAAAATAAGATAGTCGTAGCGTCGTTCGAGGATTGGTCAGCTCAAATGGAAGTCCAATTTATTGTGGTCTAGTTGGTTAGGATACTCGGCTTTCACTGGACAGATATGGGTTCAAGTCTCGACAACAGAATTTTTTATTTTTATTTTTTAAATGAGAAAATATCGCCTAAGGGATTTCATGGAGTAGCTTAAGGCTGTTGTGTTAGAGCTTTCCTATTTCTAATCTAGGTAGCGAGAGTTTTGGTGTGATTTTATTTGTGTAAACCTCTATGTCGACAATCAAGGATCTATTTTTTTACTATCCACTTCTTCAAGTACTATGAAAGTATTACGATCTTAAGTTTTTCATTATAATTGGAGGTTGATATAGACGAAAGGCTTGTTCGACCAGTCAAATAAACAGCGATATGATTTTCTTGTACGTATAACTCTTACACAATGTGACAAAGTTATTATCAAAATAAGGTTTAGTAAATCAGTCTCCAGGGAATATATTTGTGGCATGAAAATTAAATGTATAAAACACAAGAACAGGATAGTCGTAGCTACATTCGTAACCAAGTCAGCTCAATTATTAGGCCAATTTGTTGTAGTCTAGTTGGTTAGGATACTTGGCTTTCACACGAGAGACTTGATTTCAAGTCCCGACAATGAAATTTTTTATTGTTATTTTTTAAAATGAGAAAATACCCCCTAAGGGATTTCTTGGAGTAGCTTAAGGCTGCTGTGTTAGAGTTTTCATATTTCTAATCTAGGTAGCGAGAGTTTTGGTGTGATTTTGTTTGTGTAAACCTCTTTGTAGACAATTAAGGATCTTTTTTTTTGCTTTCCACTTCTTCAAGTACTATGAAAGTATTACGATCTTAAGTTTTCCGTTATAACTGAAGGTTCATATAGACTAAAGGTTTGTCGGACCAGTCAAACACACAATGATATGATTTTCTTGTACGTATCACTCTTATGCAATGTGATAAAGTTATCAAAATAAGGTTTAGTGAATCAGTCTATAGGGAATGTATTTGTGGCACCAAACTTAAACATATAAAACACAAGAACAGGATAGTCATAGCTTTGTTCGAAAACTGGGTAACTCAAATGGCAAGCCAATCCGTTGTAGTCTCATTGGTTAGGATACTTGGCTCTCACCCAAGAGACTAGTGTTTGGTGTCCAAGCAACAGAATTTTTTATTTTTATTTTTTAAAGGAGAAAATATCACTTAAGGGATTTCTTGGAGTAGCTTAAGGCTGCTGTGTTTGGTGTGATTTTGTAGGTAGGTTTAAACCTATATGTCGACAAGAAAGGATCCCTTTTTTTGCCTTCCACTTCATAATTTAGCAAGACAGTATTACGATCTTAAGTTTTCCGTTGTAAATTGAGGATGATAGAGACTAATGGTTGTGTCCTACCAATCAACCACACAGCGATATGATTTTCTTGTACGTAACACTCTTAGGCAATTTGACAAAAATTATTATCAAAATAAGGTTTAGTGAATCAGTCTGCAGGGAATTATTTGTGGCACCAAACATAAACGTATAAAACACAAAAATAGGATAGTCATAACGTCGTTCGAGGACTGGTCAGCTCTAATGGTAGGCCAATTTGTTGTAGTTTAGTTGGTTAGGATACTCGGCTTTCACCCGAGAAACTTGGGTTCCAGTCCCGGCAACAAAAATTTTTATTTTTATTTGTTAAAGGAGAAAATATCGCCTGAGGGATGTCATGGAGTTGCTTTAGGGCTGCTGGCTACTTTGTTAGAGCTTTTCTATTTCTAATCTAGGTAGCAAGACTTTTGGTGTGATTTTGTAGGTTTAAAACTATATGACTACAAGAAAAGATCCCTTTTTTGCCTTCCACTTCATAATGTAGTAAGAAAGCATTACGATCTTAAGTTTTTTGTTGCAAATCGAGGTCGATAGAGACTAATGGTTTTGTCCTACCAATCAACTACACAACGATATGATTTTCTTGTACGTAACACTCTTATGCAATGTGACAAAGTTTTTATCAAAATAAGATTTAGTGAATCAGTTTGCTTGGAATTATTTGTGGCACCAAACTTAATCGTATAAAACACAAGAACAAGACAGTCGTAACGGTATTTGTAACATTGTCAACACAACTAGCGAGCTAATCTTAAGTAGTCTAGTTGGTTAGGATACTCTTCTGTCTCCTGAATGACTTTGGTTCAAGTTGTGAATTTTATTTTAATTTTTTCTTAAATGGAGAAAATAGTGGGATATCATGGAGTTGCTTTACGGCTGCAGGCTTCTTTGTTAGAGCTTTTCTATTTCTAATCTAGGTAGCGAGAGTTTTGGTGTGATTTTGTAGGTTTAAACCTATATGTCGACAAGAAAGGATCCCTTTTTATGCCGTCCACATCATAATGTAGCAAGAAAGTATTACGATCTTAAGTTTTTCGTTGTAAATGGAGGTCGATAGAGACTAATGGTTGTGTCCTACCAATCAGCCACACAGCGATATGATTTTCTTGTACGTAACACTCTTAGGCAATTTGACAAAGTTATTATCAAAATAAGGTTTAGTGAATCAATCTGCAAGGAATTATTCGTGGCACCAAACATAAACGTATAAAACACAAAAATAGGATAGTTGTAGCATCGTTTGAGGACTGGTCAGCTCTAATGGTAGGCCAAATCTGTTGTAACCTAGTTGGTTAGAATACTCGGCTCTCACCCGAGAGACCCGCGTTCAAGTCCCGGCAACGGAATTTTATATTTTTATTTGTTAAATGAGAAAATATTGCTTGAGGGATGTCCTGGAGTTGCTTTAGGGCTGCTGGCTACTTTGTTATAGCTTTCTATTTCTAATCTAGGTAGCGAGAGTTTTGGTCTGATTTTGTAGGTTTAAAACTATATGTCGACAAGAAAGGATCCCTTTTTTGCCTTCCACTTCATAATGTGGTAAGAAAGTATTATGATCTTAAGTTTTATGTTGTAAATCGAGGTCGATAGAGACTAATGGTTTTGTCCTACCAATCAACTACACAGCGATATGATTTTCTTGTACGTAACACTCCAACGCAATTTGACAAATTTTTTATCAAAATAAGGTTTAGTAAATCAATTTGCTGGGAATTATTTGTCGCACCAAACTTAAACGTATAAAACACAAGAATAGGATAATCGTAGCGTTGTTCGCTTACTAGACAGCTCTAATGGCAAGCCAATCTGTTGTAGTCTAGTTGGTTGGGATACTTGGCTCTCACCTGAGAGACTGCTTTACGGTTGCAAGCTGCTCTTTTAGAGCTTTTCTATTTCCAATCTAGGTAGCGAGAGTTTTGGTGTGATTTTGTAGATTTAAAAGTATTTGTCGACAAGAAAGGATCACTTTTTGTGCCTTCCACTTCATAATGTAGTAAGGAAGTATTACGATCCTAAGTTTTCCATCGTAAATCGAGGTCGATGGAGACAAATGGATTTGTCCTACAAATCAACCACACAGCGATATGATTTTCTTGTACGTAACACTCTTACACAATTTGAAAAAGTTATTATCAAAATAAGGTTTGGTGAATCAGTTTATGGGGAATTATTTGTGGCACCAAACTTAAACGTATAAAACACAAGAATAGGATAGTCGTAGCGTCGTTCAGAAACAGGTCAGCTCAAATGGTAGGCCAATCCGTTGTAGTCTAGTTGGTTAGCATACTCGGTTTTCACCTGAGAGACACTGGTTCAAGTCACGGCAACGAAATTTTTTTTTATTTTTAATGGAGAAAATATCGCATTAGGGATGTCATGGAGTTGCTTTAGGGCTGCTTGCTGCATTGTTCAAGCTTTTCTATTTCTAATCTAGGTAGCGAGAGTTTTGGTGTGATTTTGTAGGTTTAAAATTGTACGTCGACAAGGAAGGATCCTTTTTTTTGCCTTCCACTTCATAATGCACCAAGAAAGTTTTACAGTCTTAGGTTTTCCGTTGTAAATGGAGGTCGATAGAGACTAATGGTTTTGGCCTACCAATCAACCACACAGCAATATGATTTTCTTGTACGTAACATTCTTACGCAATTTGACAAAGTTATTATCAAAATAAGGTTTAATAAATAAGTCTCCTGGGAATTATTTGTGGCACCAAACTTAAACGTATAAAACACAAGAACAGGATAGTCGTAGCGTTGTTCGGAAATAGGTCAGCTCAAATAGCAGGCAATCCATTGTAGTCTAGTTGGTTAGGATACTCGGCTTTCACCCGAGAGACCTGTGTTCATATTCGGACAATGGAATTTTTTATTTTTATTTGTTAAAGGAGAAAATATCACCTGAGGGATGTCATGGAGTTGCTTTAGGGCTGCCAGGTGCATTGTTAGAGCTTTTCTAATTCTAATCTAGGTCGCAAGAGTTTCAGTGTGATTTTGTATGTTTAAAACTATTTGTCGACAAGAAAGGAACCCTTTTTTTGCATTCCACTTCATAATGTAGGAAGAAAGTATTACGATCTTAAGTTTTCTTGTAGGTAACACTCTTACGCAATGTGACAAAGATATTATCAAAATAAGGTTTAGTGAATCAGTCTGCTGGGAATTTTTTGGTGCAACAAACTTAAACGTATAAAACACAAGAACAGGATAGTCCTATCGTCGTTCGCTTACTGGTCAGCTCTAACGGTAAGCCAATCTGTTGTAGTCTAGTTGGTTAGGATACTTGGCTCTCACTCGAGAGACTTGGGTTCAAGTCCCGGCAACGGAATTTTTTATTTTTATTTGTTAAAGGAGAAAATATCACCTAAGGGATATCATGGAGTTGCTTTTCGGCTGCTGGCTTTTTTGTTAGAGGTTTTTTATTTCTAATCTAGGTAGCGAGAGTTTTGGTGTGATTTTGAAGGTTTAAACCTATTTGTCGACAAGAAAGGATCCCTTTTTTTTGCCTTTCACTTCATAATTTAGTAAGAAAGTATTACTATCTTAAGTTTTCCGTTGTAAATCGAGGTCGATAGACACAAAAGGTTTTGTCCTACCAATCAACCACACAGCGATATGATTTTCTTGTACATAACACTCTTAGGCAATTTGACAAAGTTATTATCAAAATAAGGTTTAGTGAATTAGTCTGCAAGGAATTATTCGTGGCACCAAACATAAACGTATAAAACACAAAAATAGGATAGTTGTAGTGTCGTTTGAGGACTGGTCAGCTCTAATGGTAGGCCAAATTTGTTGTAACCTATTTGGTTAGAATACTCGGCTCTCACCCGAGAGACCCGGGTTCAGGTCCCGGCAACGGAATTTTATATTTTTATTTGTTAAATGAGAAAATATTGCCTGAGGGATGTCCTGGAGTTGCTTTAGGGCTGCTGGCTGCTTTGTTATAGCTTTCTATTTCTAATCTAGGTAGCGAGAGTTTTGGTCTGATTTTGTAGGTTTAAAACTATATGTCGACAAGAAAGGATCCATTTTTTGCCTTCCGCTTCATAATGTGGTAAGAAAGTATTACGATCTTAAGTTTTATGTTGTAAATCGAGGTCGATAGAGACTAATGGTTTTGTCCTACCAATCAACTACACAGCGATATGATTTTCTTGTACGTAACACTCCAACGCAATTTGACAAATTTTTTATCAAAATAAGGTTTAGTGAATCAGTTTGCTGGGAATTATTTGTCGCGCCAAACTTAAACGTATAAAACACAAGAAGAGGATAGTCGTAGCATCATTCGTAGATTGGTTTGCTCATCTGGCCATTGTAGTCTAGTTTATTAGGATACTCCACTCTCACCAAAGAGACTCGGGTTCAAGTCCTAGCAATGAAATTTTTTATTTTTATTTGTTAAAGGAGAAAATATCGCCTGAGGGATGTCATGGAGTTTAGTAAGAGCTTTTCTAATTCTAATCTAGGTAGCGAGAGTTTTGGTGTGATTTTGTAGATTTAAACCTATATGTCGAACAAAAAGGATCCCTTTTTTTGCCCTCCACTCAATAAAGTATTACGATCTTATGTTTTCCGTTGTAAATCGAGGTCGATAGAGACTAATAGTCATGCCCTACCAATCAACCACACAACAATATGATTTTCATTTACATAACACTCTTACGCAATTTGACAAAGTTATTATCAAAAAAAGTTTAGTGAATCGGTCTGTTGGGAATTATTTGAGGCACGAAACTTAAACGTATAAAACACAAGAACAGGATAGTCTTAGCGTCGTTCGAAAATAGGTCAGCTCAAATGGCAGGGCAATTCGTTGTAGTCTAGTTAGTTAGGATACTTGGCTTTCACCCGAGAAACTCGGGTTCAAGTCCCTGCAACAGAATGTTTTATTTTTATTTTTAATGGAGAAAATATCGTCTTTTCTATTTCTAATCTAGGTAGCGAGAGTTTTGGTGAGATTTTGTAGGTTTAAACCTATATTTCGACAAGAAAGGATCCCTTTTTTTGCCTTCCACTTCATAATGTAGCAAGAAAGTATTATGATCTTAAGTTTTTCGTTGTAAATCGAGGTCGATAGAGACAAATGGTTTTGTCCTACCAATCAACGACACAACGATATGATTTTCTTGTACGTAACACTCCTATACAATTTGACAAAGTTATTATCAAAATAAGGTTTAGTGAATCAATCTGCAGGGAATTATTTGTGGCACCAAACTTAGACGTATAAAACACAAGAACAGGATATTCGTAGCGTCGGTCGCTTACTGGTCAGCTCAAATGGCAAACCAATCCGTTGTAGTTTAATTGGATAGGAAACTCGACTTTCACTCGAGAGACTCGGGTTCAAGTCCTGTCAACGGATTTTTATTTTTATTTGTTAAAGGATAAAATATCGCCTGAGGGATGTCATGGAGTTGCTTTAGGGCTGCTAGCTGCTTTGTTAGAGCTTTTCTATTTCTAATCTAGATAGCGAGACTTTTGGTTGATTTTGTATGTTTAAACCTATTTGTCGACAAGAAATGATCCCTTTATTTGCCTTCCACTTCATAATTTACTAAGAAAGTATTACGATCTTAAGTTTTCCGGTGTAAATCGAGGTCGATAGAGACTAATGGTTGTGTCCCACCAATCAACCATACAGCGATATGATTTTTTTTGTATGTAACACTCATACGCAATTTGACAAAGATATTATCAAAATAAGGTTTAGTGAAACACTCTGCTGGGAATTATTTGTGGCACCAAACTTAAACGTCTGAAACACAAGAATAGGATAGTCATTGTGTCGTTCACAGACTAGTTTGCTCAAATGGTAGGCCAATATGTTGTAGTCTAGTTGGTTAGGATACTCGGTTTTCAATCGAGAGACCCAAGTTCAAGTCTCGGCAACAGAATATTTTATTTTTATTTGTTAAAGGAGAAAATATCGCCTGATGATTGTCATGGAGTTGCTTTTGGGCGGCTGCATTGTTAGAGCTTTTCTATTTCTAATCTAGGTAGCGAGAGTTTTGGTGTGATTTTGTAATTTTAAACCTATATGTCGACGGGAAAGGATTCCTTTTTTTTCTTCCACTTCATAATGTAGTAGGAAAGTATTACAATCTTATGTTTTCCGTTGTAAATAGAGGTCGATGGAGACAAATGGTTTTGTCCTAAAAATGAACCACACAGCGATATGATTTTCTTGTACGTAACACTCTTATGCAATGTGACAAAGATATTATCAAAATAAGGTTTAGTGAATCAGTCTGCGGGGAATTATTTGTTGCAACAAACTTAAACGTATAAAACACAAAAACAAGATAGTTGTTGTGGTGGCGTCGCGCTCGTAATGCGCCTTCGGCCTACGATCCCTGGATGAGGTCGTAGGGTGCCCGTTGTAGGCACTTGACTCAGGCGCTGAGTTCCTTCGCGTGCGCTCCAGGGAACCAACTGCAGATCCGTCAGGCCTTCTACTGCTTCTATGGCCTCCTGTAGTGTTGTTACCCTACGACGGTGGAGCTTTTCTCGGACTCCGGGTTGTAGACCCTCCAAGAATGCGAAGAAGAGGTCCTGTTCTTCATTTTCCTGGTTATATTTCTGCAGCTTCGATGCTCACTTGTTATATTTCTATAGCTTCATTTTTGCAGCTCAGCTTTACAGCTTACTTCATCTTATATTTCTCAACTTCTACAACCGTGATATTTCATATTCATTTCAGTTTATCTACAGTCGTATTGACTGGCTTCCTAAATGTAAATCATTCTATTGTTTCTCCCTTTATTTCTTATTTCGATGCGTCAATACAGTTGGTATAGCTGTCATCGGCGTACCACTTCCACTCTTGCATCATTTTATCCATAAAGCTTCACACACTCTTTCAAGCAGTTAACTCAATTATATTAAATCTTTGCTGAGCTTGGAGCATCTTCCTTTGTACCAGCATTCTATGCATTTAATGCAGCTATTTTCTTCTATCTATCAGTTTCTTTTCGGAGCTTGAGCAGCTTTCGCTTAATTCGTATATCCTATATACGACCAACTTATTAACCAAGCAGTTTTCTTTTATCTGCTTCCTTTAATTCTGCTTAGTGGCTTTTCTGAATCCAAATTCTGTTGAATATTTCTGCAATTTTCTTTGCAGTTATTTCCTCAGTTATTTTCTGCAGTTTGCAGTTCCCTTTTTGCGAAGCTACTTCCTTTGTCAAATGTCCTTAGTCAAATTTTATCTAACGTTGGTAGATTTCTTTACTCCTTTTTATTTCTGTAGCTCCCTCAGCTTAGCGCAGTTCTTTACTTAGTATTTTTGCAGCTCAGATTCATATACTTTCATCAGTATCATTATATATATACCCGGTCTTTCTCTGCAGTCTTATTCAGTCAATGCAGTTGGCAGCATTTCTATATCTGCAACTCATATTTCAACTACCTGCAGATTTTGGGGTAACTTTGCTTTTGTACTTCTTTCGATTTCTCCTTTAATTTCTGGATCTTGCAGTTTTCTCGGCACCTCTAGCACATGTTGATTTCCTTAGTAGCTACATGTATTATGACATCTCTTATTTTATTCACTACCTCTATAGCTCGTATTTAGTGCGCATAGCAGCTTAGATATAACTATAATATTTCTACCTCTACAAACTTGGATGCAATCCTTTCTACTCTATTTTAAGCTTTGAGTAAAGCTTACTTCATGCTAGTTTAGATATAACTATAATATTTCTACCTCTACAAACTTGGATGCAATCCTTTCTACTCTATTTTAAGCTTTGAGTAAAGCTTACTTCATGCTAGTAATCAATCCATTACAATTTATCATAATAATATCATCGTATACACAATATCTCTACATTGTACGTGATCTAACACTGCAGTGTCAATCTCAGTGCAGTTGTGATTTTGCACTACAAAATTCAGTTTCAGATTTTATTTGGCCTACATTTTTTGGGACTACCTTAAATTACAGACCTTATATCTTAATACTAATAAGTATATGATAACTAAAGTGGTATCACCTAAGAAAGAAGTTATTGTTTCAAAGGGAAAATAAAAGGTCTATTTATTTATCATCGATCATGATTCGAGGAAGGGATCACCAATTATGTTTATTTTTGGTGGATCAAAAATTTTTAAGGGGGGGAGTACTTGTAAACCCCCATCTTCAAAATCTTATTTTTATTGAAAAAAAAAAACGGTCCGATTCAACTGAACCGGCCAGCCGGCCGGTCCAGCTAAACTGGCTCGGACCCGTTTCGAAGGAGGGCTCACGGGCGAGAAGAGCCGAAGGCTCTTCTCCCTCGCGACGCCCCCTTCCTTCATCACGAGGGTGCCTCATTTCCGTCCACAGCCGAGCAGAGGAGCTCCTCTCCTCCGCCGCCAGCCGTTGTGTTAGACCCGATCCCAGTGGGTCGAACCTGAGGTGCACCGCGAGCCTCAAGGGGTCAAGCCCAAGGGGGTGACCCGCACGCTGTGCACGAGACCGCTTCAAGGCCATAACCGTTCGGGACGCAAGGTTCGAGCCAAAGGTCCATTTGGCCGAGCAATCAAGGCACCCGCACAGGCCGTGGGGCCGAGGGGCGAGCAACCGAAGGACGCGCGCAAGGCTGGCGGAAGACAGCCGAGACACGAGGGGCGCACGCGGGGCAAACAAGCAGGCAACCGAGGAACTCCGAAGGGCCGAGGCACACGGAGGCTTCACTCGAGCCATGGAGGTTCCGCACGGAGCAGACGCTCGGACAGTCGAAGGATTCCGAGGGTCAGGCGCGCAAGCGCGCGGAGCTAGCGCCCGAAGTCCGGAGGACGCACGGGGCGCGCGGAACCGAACAGCGAGGGGCGCGCAAGGAGTTGGCGCCCGAACCACGGGTCTTCGCAGAAGGCATACGCGCGGAGACCAATTCCGAGCCAGGAGGCGCGCGCGCAGGCGACAACCCGGAGGCGCACGCGATGAAGCAAGAGGCGAATGCGCAACCCGCGCCTAGTGATCCCGGATCCGAAAGCGCGCGCGAGCGAGCGACCGAGCCGCGCGCGGGAGAGTCGTGAGCCCCGCAGCCCACCGAACCAAGGGGTGGACGACACGGGCATTACGCAGCCTTTGGTGCGGGCGACGCGCGTGTAACCGTCGGGCCTTTAAGGCCCGACCATTGAAGCTAGCTTCAATGCTAGCAATAAAGAGATATCATCAAAGGGGGCAATCAAGAGGGCAGCTGAAGGGTCACCCTTCAGCCTATATAAGGAGCCGAAACCCTTTGGAGAAAGGCATCAAGGATCAAGTGATCAAGCGATCTTGCAAGTTCAAGGAGATCGAGCTATCGATGACCGACCACTAGCAAAGAGTATTCGTAGTTGTAGTAGGGAGAGCTCTAGCCTTCGGCTAGAGATCTTGTGAGTAGAGTAGGTCCTTGTAATAATCCTCTCTTGGGGATAGCCCAACGGAAGGGAGGTTTTACCGGAGCTAATAAAGCATCCTTTTATCTTCCCACTCCTCGGTGTGTTCCCTTTCCGCTCTTTTGCAACGCTTCCGCACTCCATAGGCTTGTGGACGACCAGAGATCTTCGAGGGACGTCCACGCCGCACGACTCAAGCGCAACCTTGGTGTTCCGCAGAAAATTGGGCCGTGACAGTTGGTATCGGAGCTAGGTTGAGCCAAGCTTCTGAGTTTTCACACTCCGAAGTTGGTTCGCAGCGGAAGGAAGCTATCCGTGGAGACAAGTTCCTACCAACGAGCACGTTGAGGTACTCCTTCGTCGTAACTACTCCCCTATTATATCGATGGCAGCAAAGCAAACTAAGGAAGCCGTGGAGAAAAGGTTGTCCAACTAGAAATGTCATGCAATATACGCAAGCTGAATTTGTGAAATGGAGTTGCGGATAGGGTGTAGAGCTGCAAAGAGAGTATATATAGAAAGCTACAAATACTATACGTAGAGCTGCAAGTGTTGGGAGTTGACACTAATATGATAATTGATGGCGGTCAACTTTTAGTTGCAACTAAAAAAAAAATTCATGATGACCACCCAACATGATCAACATATACTCATGAGATTTATAAATATATATAATTGACTCGAATGAAATTAAGGTCATAGAAAATTTCAAATCATTTGATACAGATCCATCCACAAATAAATTTATGAATCTGGAATAAAGTGCATCTAAGAGATCCGAGTAAGAGTTAGGTTCAAACAAAATTAACTTATACGTAAGCCAGCTTAAAATATTGATAGATTTTTCTTTAAGATCAGTGGTCTTACGTAGATTAATCTGATATAAATTCTATGATTCAGATCTTATATGGATGTTCAATATTAGTAGTCTCCAAGATCTAAGAAATGATTAAGGCAACAATTTTCATGAAAAATTTTTATGATAAAAATAAAGATGTGGCACTTGTGTATGATGTGGGATAATTTAGATTATTTTCTATACGTCCACATTGGTCATAGATGGAACATAAATTCAAGATTTTAAACTTTTCAGAAATTTTTGTATGCCGATGATAGTCAATATGTTCCTATCGCCAGGTTTCATGATACGATGATATAACAATAATTTGCAACATAAATAAATGTTAAACGAGATATTTAAATAACCACATACTCAAATATCATATAATAGCACACGTGCTAACTCACGTAAGAGAGTCAATAAAATAATCAGATAATGTATTAATTATTTGGCTAGATCGTGACATATGAACCGATGATAAGATTCATAAATAATCTACAATTTAATAATCCTGATAGACTACATGATACCTCAGCTATCTAGCATGAGAGTACAGATGTGGGAGTGCATCTGGTGCTTCTATGTCACGAGTCAAACTCAGAAGCACGTGCTCGAATTGGAGCAGATAAAATCAAATATTGATAGATTCATTCAAACTCAGTATCCCAACTGGGTCATGGGATACAAATAGTATGATAAAGATATCGCATGGGATATTTTGATATCAATACTCTTAAGATAAAAGTGATGATAGCTACCTATGTTGGTATAAGAGGCGATTGTGATGCACCCAACGAGGTAACCTTAATACGATCATAGATAAATTTACTTGATCATTTAGAAATGAAACTTGATCGTAGATCTGAGCATATTGATCTAAGTTTCTATCTCTTCTCCGATGCGGTGGAGATTGTAGCCGTATTTACTATCTGAAGATAGTAGATTTACTATATTTATATAAAGGCGATTATCGGGCCAGGAAAAATTTGTCATAGCGATAATTACTATCGTGAGAGTAAAAACTCCTTACCCAGGGAAATATACTATTATATTTCTGACTCGCACTTTATCTTAAATTATATCGGGACTGACATCTAAATCCTTAAAATCTCAAACTTAACTTAATCTCCTAGGTTCTTCAAACCTAGGCTCTGATACCACTTTAATTGTCACGCCCCGACCCTACTGTCGAACACGTGGAAACCGCCGTATGAGCCCAACAAACTCATACAAGGCATCAAGTGATACATATCATCCAATACATCATTTACGCAGCGGAATTTACAAATAATTCATCTGACACAATATTTGTAAACCCCCATCTATGAAAAATAATAATAATAATAATAATAATAATAATATTCGATCCAGTCCGGTCCGGTCCAACTGAACCGGCCGGTCAACCGGTTCGGGTGAACCGGCCGGCCCTAAATAGGGACGCGGCCGCGAGCGAGAAGGACGGAGCCCTATCTCGCTCAAGCGCCCCCTTCCTTCGCGACTCCACTGTTCCGGCATTCTCGCACGCGGCGCGAACGACCGGAGGGAAGCTCGCCGGCGCGCCATCTTCGCTCCTCCATCGTCCATCTTCTCCGATCGCGGCGAGTAGGAAGGCGATTTGGCGGTGCTCCTATTGATCCTGCGCACGCCATTCCCATCGACTCCCTCTACTTGGGAGCTCATCCCAAAACGGCCGCCGCCCCTCCTCGGTCTCGATCCACTGTCGCAGCTCATCCACGCCGCCTCGCTCCATCTCCACGAGGGCGTGGCAGCCGACGATCCACTCCGGATCGACTGCGAAACCGGCACCCGGCGATACGCATTGGGGCGGAAATCCACAGGAGGTGGCGACGAGCGAAACGAGTCGTTCTCCCTTGCTGTTGCTCGATGCTGCTTCGCTGCATCTCCAAGAGGGCGTAGCAGTCGGTGCACTACCTCGGTTCGATTGGTGAGGCCGGCGAGGGAGTGAACGTGCGGGTGGAACGAGTAAGGGACGGCGACGAGAGGTTCGATCTGTCCGCCCCTTTCCGCTACTTGTTCCACCTTCAATAGCGGTCTGCGAGTTCGTAGGTGAGTCCCCAACCCTATCGACTTCCTTCGCCCTTTGATTTCACGGTATTTGTGTTGCCATCTGCGGAGGGTCCGATGACCCTCGAAATCACGTTCTCTTGGTACCTTACGACGGGTATTGGATGCAGCAAAATCTTGCCAACGAGCGCGCGGTGAAGCCGGCATAGTCGGCCGGAGGAACGCGCGAGCGTGGGATTTTTGGCTCCGGTGAAGGTTGCGGCGAAAGCGTTGGCGAAGGGTGCAGCGGAAGAAGGTATCGTCCGCCCTTTCTCCTTAATCGCGATTAGTAGATAAAATAAGCATGTTTAGATGTAATTAAGAATGATTAGTGTAAGTTTATTTTAATACATGCTTAGTTTAATTAAAAGTATGTTTAGTGATGATTTAATTAAGCTTGATAATTAAATAAGTTATTAGTTAAGTGACTTGGTTAAGTCGAACCAAATAATTTAGGTCTGGGTTAAACCTAGGTCGGATCACTTTTAGACTGGGATAGGAATGGGTTCAGGTTGGACCGACCCATTTGGGCTAGCTAAACCGGGTCCAAGGTGAGATGAAAAAAAAAAGAAGGGTTGACCCGAGTCAATGTTGACCTAGAATTTAAATTAGGGATTTTTCATGGGTCTCATTTGGGCTGAATGGTTTGGGCCACCCAATTTGATAGATTTAGTTTGGACTAGGGTTGGACTTAGGCTTTGACCGGGTCAAGCAATTGACCAGTCAACCGTTGACCGTTGACCGTTGACCGAGTTAAAACAGTAACCCAAAGTTTTAATTAAAATTTTTGAAGAATGATTTAAACTAAATTGGATGGAGGGATGATTAGACGATTAAAATTTTAATTAGGAATAAATAGATTTAAAAAATTATACATGGACTTGGACTTGGGCCCTTGGGTGACTTGGGCTAAATAATTGGGTTTAATAGGTGCATGTGGATAAAATGTTTAGTTAAATTAATAAATTAATTTAGCATGATAATTAAATAAATAGTGGAAGTTAAAATTTAATTAGTGGTTGGATGATTAGATTAGATCAAATTAAAATTATATTTTATTTATTTTAGGGAAAGTAAATTAAATGTTAATTTAAGTAATTATGTATTTAGGACTATTGTGGATACGTGTTCCGAGTAGATTCGTCGAGGGAGTTATATTTTACGTGGGTTGGTTCCGAAGGGCGGATTCGTTTACTCAGGTGCGTTGGTTCATCGAATATAGGATTTATTCAAGCTAGGGAATTCCTGCCGAGGTATTCTTAGGAAATATCTCAGATGCCTTAAATTTAATAAAAATGAGACGCATGCTATGATTGATTATATATGCATGTTAGTATGATTTACTTTATTTACCTGCATGATATGCCATGTCTACCATGCTACTTATTTAACATGTCTATGAATCTTGTCCTGCATGCTCTGTTATTTATATATGCTATGTTAGCACTACCACCATGCAGTATCGATAAGAATAATGACATGTTAGAAACTCTTAGGAGACATCACTAGAAAACAGACAGGAAGGGGTACTGCTTGCAGACCCCGTTTGACCACCGCGTACCGCGGATGGTCAGAATGGTGATGCTCCACAACACACCACTCCCGAGGTTATGCATAGCCTAGATACTGGGAGTACCACTCCCGAGGTTATGCATAGCTTAGATACTGGGAGCTGGTAGGGAAAGGACTGTACAAACTCCAAGGTCACATTAGACCGGATATACGGAGTGAGTCCCTACCCAGAAAGTCATACCTGCACGTGTGCCGTCTAGGCGACACCATGATAGTCCTGAGATGGTTAGCCGGGACGAACCAAAACAAGAACCTAACAAACATGTCGCCGAGGTAGTAGCATTCCGGCAACAGCTAGTGTAAACCCCTGCTTTGGAAAAAAAAAAAAAAAAAAAGGAAGAAGGATGTGTTTGTAAAAAAAAAAAGAGAGAGGGGGAAGGAGGAAAAGGGCAGGGCACTACACGCGTGCCCTCTTCCTCGCCCACCCCGTGATCCCCACCTTCGCTCTCCCGCCGACAGCCTTCGCCCACGCCTTCTCCTCACCGTCGACGGCTTTCCCATCTCAATCCCTCTCCTCTCCATCTTCCTCACCCACCGGCTATCGGAGCGCGTCACCGTCGTCTTTTCCCATCGCCGGTGCCTTCACCTCCACCTCCACCTTCTTCTCACGGACGCCTGCGCAGCACTCGCCGGCGTCTCCGTCCCACCGCGTGCCCACCTCCTTAGAGCGACGAGAGAGCGTGGGAGACTCGCCGGCACGCCGTTCGCCGCACCCCCGCCGTCTCTTCGCCTCGCCGCTGCCGAAGTTCGCAGCTGAGGGGGCTGCCTTCCCCTGCTCGCGGGCAGAAACAGAGCCGCGAGTAGAGAGCTTCAATCGTGCGCCCATGAGCGGCGATCTCTCGCCGCCAGCACCTCTTCCTCGCCCATCGCCGCTATCCATCTACCGGTGACCATCCTCCGATCCCGATCCACTACTCGCGAGCCCCACGAGAGCTCGCCGGAGCATCACCTGCGCTGCCCGTTTCCCTCGCGGCAGGGAGCTCAGCTTCACCGCGCTCATCATCGCTGTTGTCGTAGCCGCTTCAGAGGACTCCGGCGGACCATCGCGGAAGCCGGAGGACTGCCGTCGGAGCCGAGGCGACCTCGCCGGAGCACCCATCGCCGGCGTCGGAGGAGAAGAAGCGGACGAACAAAGGTAACGCTCGCCTCTGCTCTCGCCCTCTTCTTCGAAGCATTTTTCCTTAATCATCATTAAGGAATATTTAATTAAATTAAGTAGGATTAATGATTTAATTAAGTGGGGTTAGTGAATGGGTTGAATTGGACCGGATTGAAGTGGATTGGGTTGGATCTGAGTTGAGTTTGGTTCAGGTTGAGTTAAATTAGGGTGAGTTGAACCAGTTAATCTGATTGGGTTCGAGCCCAAGTCAGAGTAGGTTAGATTGGGCTAGTTGAACCAGATCCACTTACATTGGGTCGAATCTGGGTTGAACCAGATTGAATCAAATTAAATCCAGTCAAGCCAGATTACCTGATCTGAACCTGAGTTGAGTCAAATAAACCAATTCAAGCACAAATTGAGCCCAATTGGACTGAATCAGGTCAGATTTGAACCAAATTGGATTTAATTGAATCTGAATTGAACCTATTACACTATTTGAACCCGAATTAAGTCAAATTAAACCAGATTGGGTCAAAATAGATCGATTTGATCAATTAAAGCTAGTTTTAATTAATTTTGACCAGATTGACTTGGATTATGAATTGAAATGAGTTGGGCTTTGTGAATAGTGTTGGATTAAACACATTGGATTAATTAAACGAATAGATCGGATTAGCATTAAATAATTCATTTCTATCCTAATTAATTCCAGAAAATTCTAAATAAATTTTCTTACCTTAGAAATATTATCTGTCAGCTATTTATACTGCGATTAAAGTTTTTGGGCTTCTTTTGGATTGGTTTCGAGGCCCGGACACACGATACAGGTGTGTAGGCTCACTATAACATGATCTAATCAAGCTAGGGTAAATCTTAATTAGACTTTTTGGAGATTCTTGGATGCCTGCCAATTAAATAAATATTATGCCTATTAAAAATACCAAAATACATATGCATGCTAGAAATACATGCTTTATTAATTGTTCTACCTGCTTATCTGTTTATCGTTTATTATTTATCTGGCATGCTATGTTTCTCCTACCGCATGTTATTATTTAGTGATGTTATATGACAGACTACACACATAGCTATCATGCGGAATAGGGGACCACGATAAACCATAAAACATAGTATCGCGACATACACCAGATACTCTAGTATAGAGACAGGTGACATGATACTATCATATTTTAGGAACATCACTGAAATACCCACAGGATGCTATTATGCAGCCTAGATAACATCGCGAACCACCAGTGTTCGGATAGTGATGTTCACCCCTCCCGAGGCTTCTGATAGCTTAGATACTGGGAGTGGGCTGAGGGATTGGACCAGTTAACTCCTGGGTCAGATTAGACCAGCACATGGAGTGGTTCCAACCCAGGTTCTTATACCCACACGTGTGCCGCTTCGGCGACACCGTGATAGTCCTGAGATGGCTACCGGGATTAATCCTACTCGACGAGCTAGCAGATATACGATCGAGACACCACAACCCATCTTGCGGATGTGCATCGACTCGGTTAGCATGGATTGCTTTCGAGTTAGAGGGGAGATTTCCTTATGCCTTGGACAGTGGATCCGTGGACCGCACGGTTAGCATCCTCAACGTCCTGCAGACGATCGGATGGGTAGTCCGGATCCTAGGGTTATAATTCGTAGAAATGGTATTAAATTTTGTTCTAAATAAATCTTATTATTTAGGAATATTATTTTGGCGCGTGAGCTACTTTACGGTTGATACCTATGAGCTTCAATTAGACTGGTTCTGAAGCTCAGGCTTCGATCAGGTGCATTGGTTCATCGTAGTAGGATTATATTCATGCTAGGGAGAATCTTAATAAGATTCTATTAGGAAAGACTTGGATGCCTTGAAACTAATTAAAATTTATACTTGCTAAATGCCTTGCAATATACATGCTAGATTAAATACTCTATTAACCATGATTGATATATCATATGCTATGATACGTAGCTTTACTTGGCATGCTTTATTAGTTCTCCAACATGTTATTTATTTTCTCATACCCATTGAATGTTATATTACTGTCATGTGAAGAACTATGAAACTAAATATTAAAAACTTAAATCATTACATAGGAGGTAGTATCAAGAATAATTCATAACACTCTAGTATATAGATATATGAAATACATGATACTAGCACCTCCTAGAGACATCACTAAATTACAATTAAAGGGTGTCACCAACGCACCCTAGATGACATGACAAACTATTAATGTTCGAATAGTGATGTCTACTCACCAACACTACTCCCGATGCTACAAGTAGCTTAGATATTGGGAGCTGATTCAGAAATGGACCATACTAACTCCAGGGTTAAGATAGACAAAAAAGTGGAGTGGGTCCATACCCGGATACTATTACCTGCACATGTGACGGTTGGACGTCACTGTGATAGTCCTTATATGGCTAGCAGGGATGAACCTTCCAATGATTCAGCAAAAATATGGTCGAGGTACCTCAAACCCATTGTGCGGATTAACGGTCAACTCGGCTAATATCGACTGCTTTTGAGTTGTGAAAGTGACTCCCTTAAGCCTTGGACAGTGGATCCGTAGACCACACGGCTATCATCCTAGACGTTTTGCAGACGATCGGATGAGTAGTCCGGATCCTAGGGTTATTATAATTTCGGTTAGCCGTGACCGATGATATATTAAGTTGAGGTGACCCTACCGACAGGCAGTGTGTAGTACTATACAGAGTGTCGTTGCCTTTATGGAGACCGGGGAGGAAGTATGGGTACGATGTTTCGTTAGGACGGGGTGTATGGTGCGACTGGCGAAACAGTGGAGAGAGATAAGTGGTCACTCGTCCTCTCCGCCAACATCAGTGCAACGGGCCTAGGTAGAGTCATAGAATGACACCGCACTGATGGGCTTATGGGAAATCCTCGACGGGAGAATTCCTCTAAGCATAGGCTGGCGGCCCGAGATATTTGATACAAGGATAAAGTAAATCTAGATGACATTTGTTAGTGACGCAAACATGTTTGACAACATAGATAACACCTAGTGACATACGACTATGTATACTCTCATACTTTACATGAACTATTAATAATATCATCTATTTTACCAACCTATAATGTGATAATTAATTAAATAAAGGCATTCTAGAATCTTCCCCTAGTATTGATTTCCTTACTATGATTTTGAGTTGTAATTTTGCACTAGGCCGCAAGGCTGAGCATACCCCGTTCAATGTGTGTGCAGGTTTTAGGATAAGAGTCGAGATGATTGACGACAAGTAGGATGTCGGAGAAGTTCATCATTCGTATTTAGAGTTTTTGATTATCAGACGTAGTATTGTATTAAGTCTATATCGAGACCGTACTAAATGACTGTAAATGCAAACTGTATTAGGACCTTTGTTATATTTTAATAACTTCGAATGTAATGTTGAGTATATCATATGCCTTGTATGGGTTTCCGACCCCCTACGGTGGTTACCACGCGCCCAACCTGCGGGTCGGGGTGTGATAATTAAAGTGGTATCAGAGCGTAGGTTTAAAAGCTTAAGGATTTAAGAGATATTAGAAATTACGCCAAAAGTCATAGGAGTTAAGAAGTTTTGTAAGTGGTACGGTTAGTTGCCCAAGAATTGTTTACGATATCAATTCAAAATCAATCAATATATATACGTGGGTTATACATGTATGGTAGGGTTAATAGAGGATTTTACTAATCGAAAATTTATTTCGTGTAGATTTCTGATGTACCGCCAAAACGGAAGCCGGGAATACCTCGAAAGAAAGAGAATTCTCGGAACCTTACGAGTGTTACTTCCCATCCCCCTGGAGATTCGACGGTCCCACTTGCTCCAGCACCAACTACTAGTGCTGTTGGGGATTCTGAGGAAGCATCATTTCGGTTGGTCCCAAGACATTCATCGTCAGGGACACCATGGAGCTCAGACGCAACAGATACGTTAGTACATGCAGTTGGTGATGTATCACTAGGACAAGCACCTTTAGCGCAAGAATATTTGAACATGATAGCAGCGACAATGGTTAGTATTCTTAATCTGACCACGCAGCATCAGACGAGAGAGTCGAAGACTGTAGTACCTTCTCCACCACTTGAAGCCCACCTTGTATCACCGGTGCTGCTAGTCATTCCGATAACTACTACTTCGGCTGATACACCTGCTATATTCGATAACACATCTAAGACAACACCAGTCAAGAGCTTGGAAGATATAGTTATCTCTCCAGCAGTCCGACCGGTGACCTATGCCCAGCCAGTTTATCTGACTGCACGGAAGGGAGGTATCACCATAATGCTAGACTCCTCTGAAGGCACTCGCGTTAGTAGATCTTGTGGCTGCATGATGCTAAACAGTTGGATTGTGCGTCTTTCTCTGGATCTTCAGACCAACAGAAAGCCCGAGCTTGGATAAACAAAGTTTGCCAAGTCACTACAGAGTTAGAGCTAGCACATAAGGACAAACTTAACATAGTACTCCACTTGTCGGAAGAAGATGCTGAGTTATGGTGGGAGGAGCTGGAGGCTCGTTACACTGCTGGGCTGACTTGGGTTAGCTTCCAGGACAAGTTTAACCTGCGATACAATACCTTGATGCAAAAAAATCTAAAGAGACAGGAGTTTTTAAAGTGTCCACAGAGAGGCAGATTTGTATCCGAATATGCAGCGGAATTTAACAGGTTAACATCCTTCGTACCAGAGATAATCCCATCAGAGGACTACCGCCGCTTTCTATTTGTCGAAGGACTAGATGACCCTATTCGATTGAGCGTGGGATTATTAGACACGGTCGGGTTCTAGATGGTCGTGCATAAGGCCCTTATGGCCGAGAGATCTATTCTAGCAAGTCGCAAGCAGAATGATGATCATAAAAGGAAGCGACTAGGGTCACAGAAGGGTCGAGGCGAGCAAAGTGACCGACAGGTCACTGTAGTACCATCGATCGTCTCGATAGTTAGGGAAACTCCATCTAGTGGTCTAGTCGCCCATAGGATGATCCCACACAACCTACTGATCACATTCACCACCGCCACCATCATTTGTGCCTACCCAGATATATCGTGCTCCGTACTTAGTTCCATGTTCTCTTTGCAATAAGGTCCACAATGGACCCTGTCGAGGAGTTTCTTGCTACCAGTGCGGCCAGAAAAGACACATCCAGGCAAATTGTCCACAGTGGAGCCAAATGAGAGGTTTCCAACAATCAATGTCATCTGCTCCTATCAGCCGTGGCCACTGGTTCGCATCGGCCATCCCAACAGCTTCTACCTCAGCACGGACTAGAGGACTTGCCAGTAGATCAGGCCAATACTTCTAGAGGCCATCACTGTGTACTTAGCATGCTTCTTTGCGTTAGATAGCATCGATGCATAAAATGATCCTAACATAGACACTGATGATCCAAACATATAGCAGATGATCCAAACCTGACCACTGATGACCTAGGCGTATTTACCGATGACCCATTACCCGGCGATACATCTTTAGATATCTTTGTTATTCTAGCTAGTGAACTTTTGTTAGGAATTTGATCTATGATAAACTTAAGTATACTTTTATTTAGTGAGTTACTTTTCAACTTAGAACCATGTGCTTCGTTAGAGGTTGTTAAGTTGATAACATCAAGGGTTAGTTAAAAAAAAAACTCTATTTGCAGTTTGTTACGCCTATTCAGCTTGCATATATTTCTGGACATTTCTATCTGCTCATAGTGCAGTCCTCTTCATTTTTCTTGCTTATTATATATTATGTCGTTTAGATACTCACTTGCTAAATCTTAGCAGCAGCTAATTCGTTTTCCTTATAAAAAAAATTTCTGTTATAGTTTTTGCAGTCATGTGGACTAACTTCATAAGTGCATCTCCTACTTTGCAGCCTACTGCATTTTGTTTTTCCCAACTTCTGCAGCTCTCCATATTTCATATTCATTTCAGACTTTCTACAATTGTGATGAATGGCCACATAAGTGGGTCTTCTTCAGTTCTACAGTTTTCCTTCATTTCATATTTTGTGTATCAAGGTAGCTTAAGGTAGCTGTTATCATCAGTACACTTACACTCTTTCATCGATATATACCTAATGTCCTTTTCGCTCTTTCAGGCCATTCACTCAGTCATACTTAACCTCTTCTGAGCTTTGAGCAGCTGTCACTTGTTTCATATTTCTTAGAGATACAGTCAACTTATTAATCAAGCAATTTTCTGCAATACTTCTTGGTGACTTTTCTGAATATTTTTGTATCTTCTTGTGCAGCTACATCTTTTTGCAACTTTCTTTGTAACTATTTCTTTAGTCCTTTTCCGCAGTTTGCAGCTTTTTGTGAAGCTATTTCCTTATTCAAATTCTGCCACTGTTGGCAGTATTCCGCACTCCTTTTTATTTCTGTAACTCTCCTAGATTAGCTCAATTCTTTACTTAGAATTTGTGCAGCTCAGAGTCCTTCACCTTTATGAGTATCATTAAATATATTTGGTCAATTTCTCAGTCTTATTCGGTCAAGGCAGCTCGTAATATTTCTTCATTTGCAGCTCACATTTCAACCGCCTGCAGTCTCTATAGTAACTCTGCTTCCTTACTCCTCTTTATTTCTCCTTAAATCCTAAATACTACCGTTTTCTTAGCACCTTTAGCATATGTTGATGCGCATGTTGATAACCTTAGTAGCTACGTGTATAATTGACATCTTTTATTTTAGTCAATGCTTTTGCAACTCATATCTAGTGTACTTAGCAGCTTAGATACAACTGCATTACTTCTGCATCTACAAACTTGGATGCAGTCCTTTTATTTCAAGAGTCCACTTTGTTATTTTATTCTTTTATGAGCTTGTCAGTAAAGCTTACTTCCTTTCAGCAATCAGTCCATCTACAATCTATCCTCTTATGCTTAATGCAACTTGGTTTTTGCAGTTCAGTCAACTTCCATTTCTTCTCCAACAGCTTACATTGAGGACTCATAGGTTGACTTCACTGTATTGGCATATTTCCTTTTATGTATCCGCCACAGATGTAGTCAAGTTATTATCTCTAAATTCATGCAGAATTTTATAGTCGTTGTGTTATTCTTGCATTATTTCTAAACTTTTATTGCAAATACGGTTTTATTCAAGTCAAAATTTAGCATGGTCAACTATTTTAGATATTTTGAATTCCTATAGCCATAATATAATCTCATAGTGACTTACTTTGAGTTATCTTAGTTATTCTAGTTGTTGAACTTTTAAGTGAAGGTTGAACCTATTTTAGAAATTAAGTATGTTTTTGCTATTAAATTATCTTTGTCCTGAGACGGTGTATTTTTGTTTAGGTGGTTAGGGTTACGACATCAACGTATAAAAATAGGGAAGCCAGAGACTAGCTAAATTACAAGTGAAAGCTGAATTTTTAAATGTCTTCGTTTCTGTAAGTTGTTAACCAAGAATAAAGGTTTCATTGGATTCGAATGTTGATCTAGGTCCAAGGATCAAAATTCAAACCATCTATGTACTACAATATCTAATGTTCAGGTTTAATCTCCTAGTGGATCCTATCATCCTCTGTGATAATTATATTTTTGGAGGACCAAAATTTTTTAAGGGGGGAAGTACTTGTAAACCCCCACCATTATCAAAAAAAAAAGAGAACTTGTAAAACCTAATTATAGGTGTAAGGAAATTTTTCATAAGGGCAAGGGGTATTGTGAAAAAGTAGCATTGTAAATACTTGCAAGAAAGAGGGATAAATAGGGGAAAAAATTATTATGTAAATAATAAGAAGTAGTAGGGGTACGATGGGAACAGTGGTAGATTCGTGAATAAGTAGAACTAAGGGGGGCAAAGTGGGAAAATTGCATCCATCGTAAATTAACAGAGTTGGTGGGGACAGATTGGGGATTAAGGGTGCTCGCACGCGCCTCACGTGAGCGACCTCTTTTCCTCCGCGTGCGCAGGCGTCGACCCCATTTCTATGCCCTAGATCTCCTTCTGTCGGCCATCGCAATATGTTATCCTTTCTTATGTTTTTTTTTTAAAAACTTTGTTTTAGACATCCCTTTGGATGATATATTGTTTCATTTCAGATTCGTGAAATGAATGCAATACTATCTTTTAAAAAATTTTGGAATCAGTTTCTTGGGATTAGAATCATTCACATAACTTTTCTGACATTCATGCTAATATTACCTTCTTTGTCCTCCTCATATCTACCAATATCTTCCACTTGTTTTCATCATTCTTATGCTTGCACTCTTTATGGTGCACTTTTTGTCTTTTCACCAAATCTGTTGAGTGAGAATTGAGGATGGCTATGCTTTTGGGAATTTTTTTAATTATTTAGGTCAAGATTTGTCTTTTTGTATTTTTGTCTTCAATAGCACCACGGACGACGACCCTCAGTCCAAGGAGGCTGGAGAAGCGCAAAATTATCGGGAGACGAATACAACGGTGGAGCAGAATAGGGACAATAGGACACACAAAAATAAGGATCGTCATCATCACAACAGCACTGGAGCATTGCCTCACTACCCTCCACGACTTAGTATTCTCTCTGGTGAATCCAGGCTTCAGCTTGCAAGCCATCGGGAGGACGGGCGGCTTCTGGCATATCTTGTTAAGGCACCGGTAACAGTTGAGGCCCATAAGCAAAGAAAAGATGGCACACTCAAACTTCGTCTCGTCAACGGCGAGTGCTCGTCACGCAATCCCGACTGCATGAAAAAATAATATTAATAAGTAGAAGCAACTTTTTCTCTGTGAAACTTAATTAACTCATAGCTATGAATTCATTAAGTTTGAATATTTCGATAACCATTCCATGGTGACAAATGTAACCAGTATTAGACAACGCAATATGTGTTCTTTAGTATGTAAAAATTGAAGAAAAACACTACTTTTAACTTATTCGGAAAAGAATTAAGTGCTTATAAGCATATATTTAATATTTTTAACATAATTAATATGCTTTGCTTAATTAGCTACAATTATTAGATTTTCTAATAAATCATATGAGTCAAAGATTCGAATAATGTTAAGAAAATATTTGAAAAGTTAAAAAAGTTCTGATTTTCTATCTAAAAACACTTACCGTTGTGTGTTCCATCCCAATAAATCATTTAATTCTACATCTCTATCTTACCGAATTGAGTTTATATTGGTATTTCTCACGTTGCTAGGTGGACAGTCGTTGTGGCTATAGTATTTGATGCTCAAGTGAAGTCATTAAGTGTTCGACACATATTAACATTGGATACCGATTTTTGAGTGTCTCATTGTTATAGATTTGTCAAGATATAAACGTATCCATATCTTTTTACCAGGATGCACATATCGTGTGAGACCCGTGATTTTTGAATAAGGGCAATAGAGTAATTTTAGTATTTAGAGAATTTAATCGTAAAAGAAATTCTTTAAAGGACTTATTTGTAAAATCATATGAATTTTTAAAATATGAGATTTTGATGTGAAAATTATACCATCAGGTAGTATTTTTGATAAGGAATCCAACGGCGCAGACGGATCGTTTGATAGGTAAATTGGACAGTCAAGATTTAATTTGATTTAAGATTTTAATTAATTTAAAAAAAATCTTATTTTCTTCCCACCGAATGCGTGCGAGCTCCACCCTCTCTCTCTCTCACTCTCTCCTCCTCCGCAGCGGACCGGCGATGGCGACGCAACTTCCCGACGATGCTCCGGTGAAACCACAATGAATTAGGCTCACAAATTTTAGCCACTAGTAGATCTCGACCTCCTCTTCATTTTGATACGAATATTCCCAAATTTGGTGTAGAGATGAGGGAGAAATCATGTGAGCGACGTCGGCGGCGAGGGTTTCGATCGCCGGAGCTTGCTCCGACGATTTCCGGTGATTCCGGCCGTGAAACCTTGCAAACTTGGTACCTATGGATTTTCCTTGATGAGAGCTATCCATTGGTATCAGAGTTGAGGGCTATTGGCCGCCGGTTGGCCGCCAGCAAGCTAAAAACCCTAACTTAGGGATTTCGCCCAAATTTTTAATTGGTGAAATTGATCGCGTATGAGCTATAAAAATTGGGACAAATATGATTTTTGGAATCCTCATGAAGAGAGCTTTCAATTGGTACCAATATTGGTGCTGATTGAAGAACTTCGCCGGTGAGGGTTCCGACGAACTTTCCGACGATCGCCGAAGAAATTTTCCGACGAACTTGGGAAAAAAATTGGGGTGATTCTAGAGATCATTCTAAGAGTAGTGGTGAAGAGGGATTTGAGAAATTATTTCTGAATTGAGAATTAAAATTCGTTGAATAATTAATAGGAAAATATAAAATGCGTAAATGACGGCACGTGGATCGAGAAAGTGTGAGAGAATAAAATTCAGCGAAGGGACCTTAGGTTGGTTTCGAAGAGTAAACCGCCAAATCAGGTGCGTTGGTTCATCGATGTAGGATTTATTCAAGCTAGGGAATTTCCGCTGGGGTCTTCTCAGGAACAATTCTTGGATGCCTTAAACATGATAAAATGAAATGCTTGCTATGATTATATTTAAATGCTTGTTAGTATGATTTACTTTGCCTAACATGTATGTTATGCCATGTTTACCATGCTATGTATTTAACATGTCCTAAAATCTTATCATGCATGTTATATTATTTTTTATGTTATGTGCTACACGACTACTATACAGACATAGATATGAACTGTGACATGTTAGAACCTCCTAGGAGACATCACTGGAAATTAGACAGAAAGGGGTGTTCTTCGCATACCCCGTTTGACCACCGCGTATCGTCGATGGTCAAAATAGTGATGTTCCTCAACGCACCACTCCGGAGGTTATGCATAGCTTAGATACTGGGAGCACCACTCCCGAGGTTATACATAGCTTAGATACTGGGAGTTGGTAGGGAAAGAGACTGTACAAACTCTAAGATCATATTAGACCGGAAATATGGAGCGAGTCCTTACCTAGAAATTTATACCCGCACGAGTGTCGTTTAGGCGACCTCGTGATAGTCCTGAGATGGCTAGCGAGGATGAGCCCTACCATGGACTTGGCACCGATGGAATCGAGGTTGCCACAGCCCATCGTGCGGATGTGCGTCAATCTCGGTCGACATCGACTGCTATTGGACTGGGAAGGTGATTCCCTATGCGACGCCTTGGACAGTGGATCCGTAGACCATGCAGCTATTATTCATGACGTTCTGCAGATAGTCGGATGAGTAGTCCGGATCCTAGGGTTGATATTTTTATCGGTTAGCCGTGGCCGATTAATCTTGTTGATGGTGACCTTGTCTTCGGGTAGTGTTGTAGTACTACACGAGTCGCCGTTGCCCCTACGGAGTCCGGGGAGGATGTAAGGGCACGACAGTTTCGCTAGGGGAGGCATTGAGAGCAACTAGCAAAACAGTGGAGAGTGATCAAGGTTCACCCGTCCTCTCCACTAACATCAGTGCACCGGGCATAGGTAGAGATAGAGACAGAAAAGCACTGATGGGCTTATGGATGCCCTTAGCTCGGGTATTTATTAAGCATAGGCTGGCGGCCCGAGTCTTGAAACTTCAAAGTCGTATTATAACATAGGTAACATATGTTGATGACATTGACACTAGATACAACTTAGGTAACATCTAGTGAAATATACGTCTATATTTATATATGTTGTTTTACTGCTTTCTATGAACTGATTTACACAAATCAAATGAAAAATGATGATAAACAACCAAAGACATCCTAGAATACTCCTCCTAGCCTTTGATTTCCTTATTCGGTTTCGAGCTGTAATTTCATACTAGGCCGCAAGGTTGAGCACACCACATTCAATGTGTGTGCAGGTTGTTAGATTACCGACCGGAATATTTGATGAAGATGAGGGATATTAACGGAGTTAGTTTTATTTATTGATAATGTTATTGTAGAATTGTAGTAGGTATATCGGGACTGTGTTAGTAGAGATTCATAGATAAATTAATTGTATATTCTGCAGTGTTGTGTATGTGTATGGATGACATTTATTACTTAATGTCTTGTATGGGTCCTTTGGGCTCATACGGCGGTTGCCACTTGTCCGACAGATGGGTCGGGGCGTGACATATCGAGTTATTGCTCTTCACTGGTTTCTATTTGTTTTGTTAATATTGGAGTACGTTAGGGAGATTGACAAGAATATATATCGAAATAAATAGGATGACGTTAGACATCTAATGATATATTAACATACAATTATTAGAATTATTTATTAACTTATGTTTTTTAGATCTTTATTATTGTTGATTAAGTAAAGTGTTTTTTGTATAAATAAGTAGAATTCTTTATTGAATATTAAGATATTCTAAAATCTTTTAATTCCAATATGAATGAAGTTCATTGTATTTTCTATATATTATTTTTGAATATTTTACACCTCATTATCAATTGCCTTTAGTAGAAATTATTTTTTTAATATTAAATATATTTTAAAAATACTATAATATGATTAATAATTCACACAAAAATTTATCGTACTAGTTTTTCGAAGCTCATGAGTATACGGAGAGTGGAATATATAATCTACAACCATCCACGACGTTAGATTTCTACATAAAGGTATGGATTACATTTCTTTTTTTTTCTCTCTCTCCTCTTTCCAAAAATAAATAAATAAAATCGAAAACCACTAATAGAATTTAAAATCTAACAACAAACCTAACTTATTGTTATAGAAAGTACTCAAGTCTAAATGTCCATATCATTCATTTATTTTTAATTTTTAAAATCTTCGACCCTAAAAAAGGAACCTTGCTCAAATAAGGAGTTCCTAGTGTTACTTGATCTTCAGTAACTACTTTGTTAATTAGCCACTTTCTAATAATTTACTCTTACTATTTAATCCCAATGCTCAAATGCTAATGCATTGTCGTCGATTACTCACATAGTCTTGGATTCTATTGCCTGCAACAATGCTAAGTGAGATGAGCAATAATGATAATGAGATCTCCCTTTCGTCGTCAGCTATTCGTTGTTTCACCGAGAACGAGACGTTAACGAAGATTTTAGGATGCGAGAATGGGGCCTTCAATAGCACCACGGACGACGACCCTCAGTTCGAGGAGGCTGGAAAAGCGCAAAATTATAGGGAGACAAATACGACGGTGTAGCAGAATAGGGACAATAGGACACAAAATAATAAGGATCGTCATCATCACAAGAGCACTGGAGCATTGCCTCACTACCCTCCATGGCTTAGTATTCTCTCTGGTGAATCCAGGCTTCAGCTTGCAAGGCATAGGGAGGACGGGCGGCTTCTGACATATCCTGTTAAGGCACCGCTAACCGTTGAGGCCCATAAGCAAAGAAAAGATGGCACACTCAAACTTCGTCTCGTCAACAGCGAGTGCTCGTCACGCAATCCCGACTGCATAAAAAAATAATATTAATAAGTAGAAGCAGCTTCTTCTCTTTGAAACTTAATTAACTCATAGCTATTAATTCATTAAGTTTCAATATTTCGATAACCATTCCATAGTGACAAATGTAACTAGTATTATTAGACAACGCAATATGTGTTCTTTAGTATGTAAAAATTGAAGAAAAACACTACTTTTAACTTATTCGGAAAAGAATTAAGTGCTTATAAGCATATATTTAATATTTTTAACATAATTAATATGCTTTGCTTAATTAGCTACAATTATTAGATTTTCTAATAAATCATATGAGTCAAAGATTCGAATAATGTTAAGAAAATATTTGAAAAGTTAAAAAAGTTCTGATTTTCTATCTAAAAACACTTACCGTTGTGTGTTCCATCCCAATAAATCATTTAATTCTACATCTCTATCTTACCGAATTGAGTTTATATTGGTATTTCTCACGTTGCTAGGTGGACAGTTGTCGTGGCTATAGTATTTGATGCTCAAGTGAAGTCATTAAGTGTTCGACACATATTAACATTGGATACTGATTTTTGAGTGTCTCATTGTTATAGATTTGTCAAGACATACACGTATCCATATCTTTTTACCACGATGCACATATCCAGTTATTGCTCTTCCCTAGTTTCTATTTATCTTGTTAATATTTAAGTACGTTAGGGAGATTGACAAGAATATATATCGAAATAAATAGGATGACGTTAGACATCTAATGATATATTAACATACAATTATTAGAATTATTTATTAACTTATGTTTTTTAGATCTTTATTATTGTTGATTAAGTAAAGTGTTTTTTGTATAAATAAGTAGAATTCTTTATTGAATATGAAGATATTCTAAAATCTTTTAATTCCAACATGAATGAAGTTCATTGTATTTTCTATATATTATTTTTGAATATTTTACACCTCATTATCAATTGCCTTTAGTAGAAATTATTCTTTTAATATTAAAAATATTTTAAAAATATTATAATATAATTAATAATTCACACAAAAACTTGTCGTACTAGTTTTTCGAAGCTCATGAGTATACGAAAATTGGAATATATAATCTACAACCATCCACGACGTTAGATTTCTACATAAAGGTATTGATGACATTTCTTTTTTTCTCTCTCTCTCCTCTTTCCAAAAATAAATAAATAAAATCAAAAGCCACTAATAGAATTTGAAATCTAACAACAAACCAAACTTAATGCTAAAGAAAGTACTCAAGTCTAAATGTCCATATCCTTCATTTATTTTTATTTTTTAAAATCTTCTACCCTAAAAAAGGAACCTTGCTCAAATAAGGGTGTTCAGTTCCTAGTGTTACTTGATCTTGAGTAACTACTTTGTTAATTAACCACTTTCTAATAATTTACTCTTACTATTTAATCCTCTAGCTCGAACGCTAATGCATTGTCGTCGATTACTCACATAGTCTTAGATTCTATTGCCTGCAACAACGCTAAGTGAGATGAGCAATAATGAAAATGAGATCTCCCTTTCGTTGTCAGCTCTTCGTCATTTCACCGAGAACGACACGTTGACGGAGATTTTAGGATGCGAGAATGGGGTCTTCAATAGCACCACGGACGATGACCCTCAGTTCGAGGAGCCTGGAGAAGTGCAAAATTATCGGGAGACGAATACGACGGTGGAGCAGAACATGAGAAATAGGACATAAAAAAATAAGGATCGTCATTAGCATTGCCTGACTACCCTCCACGGCTTAGTATTCTCTCTGGTGAATCCAGGCTTCAGCTGGCAAGCCATAGGGAGGACGGGTGGCTTCTGGTATATCCTGTTAAGGCACCGGTAACCGTTGAGGCCCATAAACAAAGAAAAGATGGCACACTCAAACTTCATCTTGTGAACGGTGAGTGCTCGACATGCAATCCCAACTGCAAGAAAAAATAATATCAATAAGTAGAAGTAACTTCTTCTCTGTGAAACTTAATTAACTCATAGCTATTAATTCTTTATGTTTCAATATTTCGATAACTATTCCATGGTGATAAATGTAACCAGTATTAGACAATGCAATATGTGGTCTTTAGTATGTAAAAATTGAAGAAAAACACTACTTTCAAGAAAAAAATTAAGTGTTTGTAAGCATATATTTAATATTTTTAACATAATTAATAAACTTGACTCCTTAATTAGCTATAATTATTAGATTTTCTAATAAATCATGTGAGTCAAAGATTCGAATAAAGTTAAGAAAATATTTGAAAAATTAAAAAAGTTCTAAAACTCTATCTAAAAACACTTACCGTTGTGTTTTCCATCTCAATAAATCGTTTAATTCTACATCTCTATCTTACCGAATTGAGTTTATATTGGTATTTTTCACGCTGCTAAGTGGACAGTTGTCGTGGCTATAGTATTTGATGCTCAAGTGAAGTCATTAAGTGTTTGACACATATTAACATTGGATACCGATTTTTGAGTGTCTCATTGTTATAGATTTGTCAAGACATACAAGTATATATATTTTTTTACCACGATGCACATATCGAGTTATTGCTCTTTACTGGTTTCTATTTGTCTTGTTAATATTAGAATAAGTTAGGGAGATTGACAAGAATATATATCGAAATAAATAGGATAACGTTAGACATATAATGTTATATTAACGTATAAATTATTAGAATTATTTATTAACTTATGTTTTTTAGATCTTTATTATTGTTGATTAAGTAAAGTGTTTTTTGTATAAATAAGTAGAATTATTTATTGAATATTAAGATATTCTAAAATCTTTTATTTCCAACATTAATGAAGTTCATTGTATTTTCTATATATTATTTTTGAATATTTTACACCTCATTATCAATTGTCTTTAATAGAAATTATTCTTTTAATATTAAATATATTTTAAAAATACTATAATATGATTAATAAGTCACACAAAAACTTATCGTACTAATTTTTCGAAGCTCATGAGTATACTAAAAGTCGAATATATAATCTATAATCATCCACGACGTTAGATTTCTACATAAAGGTATGCATGACATTTCTTTTTTTTTCTCACTCTCTCCTCTTTCCAAAAATAAATAAATAAAATCAAAAGCCACTAATAGAATTTAAAATCTAACAACAAACCTAATTTATTGCTGTAGAAACTACTCATGTCTAAATGTCCATATCATTCATTTATTTTTATTTTTTAAAATCTTCGACCCTAAAAAAGAAACCTTGCTCAAATAAGGGTGTTCAGTTCCTAGTGTTACTTGATCTTGAGTAACTACTTTGTTAATTAGCGACTTTCTAATAATTTACTCTTATTATTTAATCCTCTAGCTCGAATGCTAATGCATTGTTGTCGATTACTCACATAGTCTTGGATTCTATTGCCTGCAACAATGCTAAGTGAGATGAGCAATAACGAAAATAAGATCTCCCTTTCGTCGTCAACTCTTCGTCGTTTCACCGAGAACGACACGTTGACAGAGATTTTAGGATGCGAGAATGGTGTCTTCAATAGCACCACGGACAACGACCCTCAGTCCGAGGAGCCTGGAGAAGCGCAAAATTATCGGGAGACGAATACGACGGTGGAGCAAAACATGGGAAATAGGACACAAAAAAATAAGGATCGTCATCATCACAAGTGCACTGGTGAATCCAGGCTTCAGCTGGCAAGCCATAGGGAGGACGGGTGGCTTTTGGTATATCCTGTCAAGGCACCGGTAATCGTTGAGGCCCATAAACAAAGAAAAGATGGCACACTCAAACTTCGTCTTGTGAACGGCGAGTGCTCGACACGCAATCCCGACTGCAAGAAAAAATAATATCAATAAGTAGAAGCAGCTTCTTCTCTGTGAAACTTAATTAACTCATAGCTATTAATTCTTTAAGTTTCAATATTTCGATAACCATTCCATGGTGATAAATGTAACCAGTATTAGACAACGCAATATGTGGTCTTTAGTATGTAAAAATTGAAGAAAAACACTACTTTCAACTTATTCGGAAAAGAATTAAGTGCTTTTAAGCATATATTTAATATTTTTAACATAATTAATATACTTTGCTTAATTAGTTATAATTATTAGATTTTCTAATAAATAATGTGAGTCAAAGATTCGAATAATGTTAAGAAAATATTTGAAAAGTTAAAAAAGTTTTGATTTTCTATCTAAAAACACTTACCGTTGTGTGTTCCATCCCAATAAATCGTTTAATTCTATATCTCTATCTTACCGAATTGAGTTTATATTGGTATTTCTCACGGTGCTAGGTGGACAGTCGTCATGGCTATAGTATTTGATGCTCAAGTAAAGTCATTAAATGTTCGACACATTTTAACACTGGATACTGAATATTTGGGGCTTCCTTTCCCCGAGACCATACCTATTTTTGCGTGTCTCATTGTTATAGATTTGTCAAGACATACATGTATTCATATCTTTTTATCATGATGCACATATCGAGTTATTGCTCTTCACTGTTTCTATTTGTCTTGTTAATATTGGAGTACGTTAGGGAGATTGACAAGAATATATATCGAACCCCAACATCATTGCAATGCCATTCACAAGACAAACAACCACTTGATCTCAGAGGCAAGGGCCCTCAACTTGGATGCATGACTCGGGGAAGGTATCAAGGTGGGGTGCAACAAGGATCAGCAAAGAGGGCATGTGGGCATACATCAAGGAGCATGCAAGTGCACCAAGATATGTGTTGATTTGATCATTTCATAAGGTAGTAGGAGTTTGGACTTGTTCAATCACTTAGTTTCACCCTAAATCAGCAAGGCAATGTGACAAGCTCTCATCGTTCAAGCAGTGGTTACATGATGTAAGGTCTCGAGCGACCATTAACCAACCCTAACATGGCCCTACCCATAATAGTTTCCATATTTGCTATGATATCAATAGATGAACATCTCCTTATAAACGGTGGCATTTGGATAGAAACAATATCAACAATAAGACGACAAACAACAAGGCTCTCCAATATAGATTCTTTAGATTGAGTGAGTGATTCATGAGGTATTGCTCATAATCATTTACCAAAATATCCATAAAAAAATTTTAATTTCCGAACATAGGTATTTTAGTAAAATGACATATGGAAATGACTAGAATGTCCTTAACGTAATAGTTAGATAAAATAAGTTAGGGTACAATGGTAATTTGGTTTTTAAAAATTTCATAAGGTGATGTGCAAGAGGAGCGAAGGATGCTGCCTAGTATCATTGTGGGCTAAGCATGCACTCTTATCCCTTAAGTCCTCCCCAAGTTAGAGTCACCAGTTGCACTCTTCGCCTCTACTCTAGCTCTTCTCACTGGGGGCTAGCCAACTAGGTCTCTGTGGCTAGCTAGTCATCAACATCACATCACCATGTCCATCCCCCATTGCCTTGTTTACTTGAATTTGGCATACATAGTGCACAGTAGATTTGATGTGCATTTGATGAAGTAGACGATCTTTCTCATAAATGATTGATCGTGCCTCCACCTATTCAACGAATGATTGTGACGAGCAATCAATTGATGTAGTGACATGAATCGATGTGCTGAATTGTTGATCGCTCTATTCTCTAAGAAGTGGAGCCACAAGAAGAGATGAAAACCAAATAGAGAAGGGATCGAGGGAGTGGCTTGAGGCAAAGATGGCACAAAATAAGTCGAGATCATCACAATTCTCACCAAGGAAGTCATCCTTTTGATAGACAACAGTGGCAGATAGGATGGGACAAGCGTGAGCAACCAAGATCACCGAGTAGCAAGTGAGGCTATGTCCTGTGAGCCTATGACTATGGGAATGAGAGATTATCAAAAGTTGAGACGGAGTTCATTGTTGGGACGGGTCGATGATGAGAGTTTATCCAGATTAATAGTGAGGGGGATGAATAGAAGGACGAGTCGATGATGAGAGTTTACCGGGATGAATAGAAGGATGGGTCAATTAATAGTGAGGGGGATGAATAGAAGGTCAGATGGGTTGGCAGTGGGCTAAAGTAAACTCTTAATTCTCGCAAGTGAAAAGGATGGCACAGAACAATTCAAAATCAACATAATTCTTATGGGGTAAGTTTTTCTTATGATAAAGGCAGAGTGGTTGACGGAATAGGACAAGTGCAAGCAACCAAGGCCATGGAGCAGTGAGTGTGGGAGTGCAAGATAGCTTCGATGATGACAAGAGTTTATCATAGATTGATGAAGAGGGGATGGCCGAGTGAGTTGGTGGTGGACTGAAATAGACTCTTTATTCTCGTGAGTGGCATGGATGAGGATGAGTAACATTAGGTAGGGTTCCAAACCTAGAAAGGGTTCGAGGGTTCGAACCCTTGCACGTCTTGAATTGTATTGTAGGCACGAGCTAGAGCAGTGGGTTTGCTCGATGACTACATGACTCTAAATGTTGGGTTGGGCCATTGGGCGTGCTAGGCCAGACTCAACATGGGCATGGGCCAAGCATCGCACAATATTGAGCAGTGTCATGCCTGGGAGCATTGGTTGACTTGTGGTGCCTAGCATAATATACTGGGTCGTGAGACTTCTCTAACCTAATATGGGGCCGGATTTGAATGTGTAGGCATATTAATGGAAAATCACATGTACATAAAAGAAAAAAGAAAAAACCTCTCAATTATAGTAAATGTTGGTGACTAAATTAAATGGATAATAAAAGACAAAGGTATTACAGTACTTGACACTTTTATGCGAGCGTCTCAAATGAAGAATATGCATATTAAAACGACCTTAACTTAGAAAGTAGCAGAGGAGTTTTATATATTTTTGGTATGGAGCAGAATACCTTTTCTGGTGCATGCGGAATTTGAGATGGGTCATTTGTTTATTTCTTTCTTGGCGAGAAAAGTTTGTTTTTTTATCTATTGGTTCGTATTTGTTAAATTTACTCCGATCAACTATTTATACAAACTTGTGGGAGGAGTTAAATTTAAAAAAAAACTATTTATATCAAACTGGTCTCTCTCCTTAGCCTCATTCTTAACACACGGAAATTGAGAGTTGTTCAAGCTCAATCTAAAGCTCAGCAATGGCGAAGCTTGTGAATGGACACGTTAATTCTGTGCACGAGCCGCCAAAGCAGCTGGAGAAAATTTTCAGCATGAAAGGAGGCAAAGGAGAGAACAGCTACTTGAAGAACTCGCAGGCTCAAGTTTCGTCGATCTATCTATCTACTTTTAATCATCAGCACCAAATAATCCGTGAAAAGTTCGAGCATTTTGTATTGTGTTTGATCGACGTTTCGTTCTACATATTATCAATCGGTGTGGCCTAAATGAGCGAACTAATTTTTTTAAAAATTTGCAGGCACGGCATGGCCAATTGGTTCTTCCCTTCCTGGAGGCCACGCTCAACACCATGAAGCTTCCCTCCCGTGAAGCAGCGGTAGGCTGTTTCGCCGTCGCCGACCTCGGCTGCTCCTGCGGAACCAACACGCTCTTCTTCATGGGCGCCATCGTCAAGCACATCACCATGATGTTCGAGGGAGTCGGCTACCAACCGCCGGAGGTCCAGGTGTTCTTCTCTGACCTCCCATGCAGCGACTTCAATCTCCTCTGCCAGCTTCTCCCTCCTCTGTCGAGCACCGGAGGCTGCGGCCTCGAAGAGTGCGTGGACATCGATGCCGTAGAGCAGCGGACCTACTTCGCCGCCGCCGTGCCGGGGTCGTTCTACGGCCGGCTCTTCCCTTCGCGATCCATCAACGTGTTCAACTCCACCTTCTCCTTGCACTGGCTCTCCCAGGTATCTCTCGATCATCACCAGCCCTGTTTTCATTTCCAAATCTCAGCCTCACGTGGATCGTTCGTGGCGTCCGCAACAGGTGCCGGAGAGCGTGATGGATGAGACGTCTGCAGCGTACAACAGGGGACGCGTCTTCGTTCACGGCGCATCCGTGGAGACGGGGAACGCCTACAAGCGGCAATTCCAGGCAGATCTCACCACCTTCCTCGGCGCTCGAGCCAAGGAGATGAGGCCCAGCGGCGTCATGTTCCTCGTCTGCCTCGGTCGGACCTCCACTGACCCGACCGACCAAGGCGGCGCCGCGTTCCTCTTCAGCAACCACTTCCAAGACGCCTGGGACGATCTCATTCAAGAGGTGTAATCTGTTAGAATTTCTTCAATGATCGGTCGAATTACACATTGCTTGTGCGTGAATGCGCCGGTGCAGGGTCTTCTGGAGTGCGGGAAGCGCGACGACTTCAACATCCCCGCGTACGCTCCGTGCCTGGAGGAGTTCCGCGAGGCGGTGGAGGCGGAGGGGTCGTTCGCCATTAACGAGCTGAAGCTGGTGGATGGGGGCAGCCCGCTGCTGGTCGAGGGGGCGGAGGACGCGGAGGAGGTGGGGCATGCGGCGGTGCGGAACTGCCGAGCGGTGGGCGGCGTGCTGGTCGAGGCGCACATCGGGGAGAGGCTGAGCGAGGAGGTGTTCAAGAGGATGGAGAGGCGCAGTGTGGGGCAGGCGAGGGAGGTGTTTGAGAAGATGTATTTTACGCACGTCGTTGCCGGTCTTACCTTCCGAGATGGAGATAATAAAAAGATTAATAATAAATAGAAATGTACTTTATCACAAAAGCCATTCCTGCATGCATAAATTAATAATAAATAGATCTGGATCTGGGAAGATGATAGCATTTATTTTCACAATCTTAAAGCAGGAGGAGTATCCCCTGATTTTAATTAAATTAAATTTTGATTGAAATTGTATTTTAATCAACTTAATTAAAGTAAATACGGAATGATGCAATTTTAAAAAATATAAACGTAATTATTATTTGTTTTTTTTCTTTATGACCCCCCCTCCTTTTGCTAATTATATCTCCCTCTCTGATCTGATCTCTCTTTTGGATTCTTCGGCTCAGAAGCTTCGAAAGCACTTCTGCTCGCAGCAGCAGCTCCATACACCACCTATTGGCAAGAAAAAGAAGAAGAAGAAGAAGAGAACAAAAGAGTAGGAGATTTGTCCTCGGCTGTGTTTGCCGAATCGATCTGGGGTGAGGAAGATGGAGAAGTACGAGCTGGTGAGGGATCTCGGCTCGGGAAACTTTGGGGTCGCCAGATTGCTGCGGAACAAGGAGACGAAGGAGCTCGTCGCCATGAAGTACATCCCCAGAGGCCAAAAGGTTCCCATATTCTCTAACTTCTTTTTTCTTTTTGGTTGATTTCGATCGAATAGCGTTCGATTAGAGTGCGATATCGTCGTCTCCTTCCGGTTTCTTGATTGATGACCGTACAGATCGATGAGCATGTGGCCAGAGAGATCATCAACCACCGTTCGCTTCGCCACCCCAATATCATCCGATTCAAAGAGGCAAGCACTGTTATCGCCGGCAGCCATCTCCGAGCTCGAGAAATAGCACCTTCTCTGAGTTATTTTATTTCTATTCTTTTGATCGTGTGTAGGTTGTCTTAACGCCGACGCATCTTGGGATAGTGATGGAGTACGCCGCCGGCGGGGAGCTGTTCGAGCGGATCTGCAACGCCGGAAGATTCAGCGAAGACGAGGTTTTTCTTTTTAGGGGGTGAAATTTGAGCAGACATCCGCTTTTGCTATCAAACAAAATAGCAAAATTTTAATCTTTTAACCTATCCATTCGAATCAACATTCCCCCAGGCTCGTTATTTCTTCCAGCAGCTCATTTGCGGCGTCAGCTACTGCCATTTCATGGTAAAAAAACGCATTTTTATTAGGTAATCAGCACTGTTATAACCAAAAATTCTCAACCCCCATTGCTTGAGTGCAGCAAATATGCCACAGAGATCTCAAGCTGGAAAACACTCTCTTGGACGGGAATCCGGCGCCGCGCCTCAAGATTTGCGACTTCGGTTACTCCAAGGTCGATCATCATCGTCCCGCATCCCTCATAGTAGCTTTTTCATCTGATAAATCGGCCGCTAATACTTTTTTCTTCTCTGTGGTGTCGATGAGGGCAGTCATCTTTGCTTCACTCACGGCCCAAATCCACGGTGGGAACGCCGGCGTACATCGCCCCCGAGGTACTCTCCCGCCGGGAGTACGACGGCAAGGTCAGTAACCTTTCATCCCTCTCAGTACAATTTTGCCATTGCGGACCCCCACGAGATGCGTGCATTGACTGGCCTTCTGTTGAGCCCCTATTTTGGCTGCCATTCCTCGTGGGCCAAAACGTTTTTGGGACCAATGGCATGCAGCTGCGTGGGAATATGGATGTTCTCCGTTCTCACCCTCGCCGTAATCGTATGGTTAGATAAGAAACAAAGGCCATGTGTGGAAGAGGAGTAGTTGCCTTGTCTCGTCTCTGAGAGAGAATGCCGAGAAGTGGACATGGTGGGTGACTGCTTTCCCGTGGTCATCATTACCACTGTGAGTGGGGCGCGGAGGGACCGGGCACGAACAATGTTGTGCTTCCTTTTTAGGTTGATGATGGCAGGAGGTCTTGTTTTCATTCGTCGTTTTCGCTTACGTTGCTCCTTTTGGAGAATTCCTCCCTGATCATTCTTGAGATGTTCCCACGTATTAATTCCTGTGCTACCAGAATGCGCTCTTTTTCTCTTTGAAGAATAGATCTATTTTGACTGGTCTTATCGTGTGGGCCTGTGATCGATTTTTTTTGAGCCATCCGTGCTTCCTTCTTTTGTTAGTTTAAACAATTAGAGAGGTCTATTGCCTATACTCATCCATGGAATGTTATCCTGAATAGTATTTTTGAGTGGTTGTTGGCTTAATAGGGGATGAGAAAAAATAATATAGAAAAAAGAGGCCTGTTTGGAAGAGTTCCGTTTTCTTCAGACGACACTTCGTAGATTGAATCTCTTGATCATTTTCTATTGTGACACCCATATCCTGACTAGCCAGAATTGAATGCACAAGAAAACTGATTATGCAATTTACATTTTAGTATTCTGGAGTACCAGCTATAATTTTGTAACGTTCAGTTAAAATGTTGCGTCTAAGGCTCTAAACATTCTATAGTTGCTGATTTCTGCGAATGTTGCTGGACTTGCTTCCAATTTGATCACATCACACGATTTGTATCTGAAGTGGTGCTTATTCATGACTTTATTGGAATAAATAAGTGAACTGATTTAACTTGGAAACTCAGCTTTAACCCTAACAGATACTTGCAGAAGGAAATTAGTATTCTATTCCTGTTAAATAAGACTCCGAAATTTATCTTGAGGAAGTTTTTTAGAATAATATGGAATCATTTCTGTATATCCAAAGAGAACTACAAAACTAATGAAGAATCCTTGATATACTGGCTCAGAATTTTGCTTGGGATCCTGATGCGATCTTAATAGGAATGAACACCAAATTTCTCAAATTTGATATGTCTATCCTTTTTAAGTTAACATGTTTTTCATATATTTGTCCTTTATAATAATCGCTTGGGTTTTTATATCACTTTTCTGTCCTACAGATGTGCTAATGTACCAATGTGAAATTGTATTATGATGATAACTTGGTATTGTAGATGGCTGATGTATGGTCATGTGGAGTAACATTATATGTGATGCTTGTGGGAGCCTACCCATTCGAGGATCCAGATGACCCTAAGAATTTTAGGAAGACAATTGGGGTAAAAGACTTCATTTTTTCTACAATACCATCAAATTTTCCTTTCTTTCCTATAAAAATTTCCGCAGCTTCCTCCTGCAAGAAGCAGAAACATATGTTTTATTATTTTTGAATTTACACAGATTATTTGGATTGCAGAGAATAGTGTCTGTGCAGTACAAGATACCCGACTATGTTCACATTTCTCAAGATTGCAGGCAACTCCTGTCGAGGATATTTGTTGCTAATCCTGCAAGGGTAATCTTCTTTATTTCTGAGATTTCTTAGGACACTATAAAATACACCTAAGAATTAAAATTGAATATGGATGTTTAGCAAGTCACATAATACCTTATGGAGAAGAAATGGAAAAACAAATTTTTTTCTGATGTTATGAATACTATCATCAGCCTGCTTTTTCATTATGATTGACTGCAGAGGATTACCATAAGGGAAATAAGGAATCACCCATGGTTCTTGAAGAATTTGCCAAGGGAGCTAACTGAAACTGCACAAGCACAATACTATAAGAGGGATAACAACGCCCCAACTTTTTCCCTACAGAGTGTGGATGAGATAATGAGGATTGTGAATGAAGCTCGAACTCCACCACCATCGATAGTACCAGTGCCAGGCTTTGGCTGGGAGGAGACGGAGGAGGAAGCGAAAGAAGAAAAACAAGACAACAAGGAGGAGGAGGAGGAGGAGGAGGAGGAGGATGAAGAAGACGAGTACGATAAGAGAGTGAAGGAAGTCCGTGCCAGCGGGGAATACCCATTGGTTGATTAATTATTATCTTAAGGCTCAAGCCAGTGAAAAACTAAAGAAGAGAAACACCACATTGCTTGTCTCTAACTATTGAACCTGTGGAATTTTCTTCTGTAGCTGTTCTTTCTATTCGGTGCTTGTACATTTTACCTTCTCTTGGAGCAAAATGACAGTCTTACAATTGAAACATTTGATCTAGGATTACCTCAGGACTTGCAGCAAAAATCATTACAAAGTGAACCTCTTAGTTGGTGAATCTTTCTCCTTTCACTTCTTGTTTCTTTTAGGGAGCAAGTGTGTGAATAACTTTTGATGTATGATTGGGCGGTTGATGTCTATTCCCTAATAATGGTATGTTTGGTTGTGCAGTTTACAAGTCAAACGTAGGGGGTGACAGATAACATCGAAAAAACTGAGGTACTTAATCATCCTAATTCTCATCCTACTCTATTTTAAGCAATTAGTTGATTCCACCCCTCACTCCCCTCTAATGGAATCACTCACTCTACATGTATCTTGTATTGCTTTATTTCCTAAAACTAACATTGTTTAGATCTCTTAACTATCAACAAGAATATAATAAAATGAACTATGCAATGCATGATTCATCGATGTACCTCAAGCTCTCTCCACTTCTCTTATGGGGTGGGTGCATCGCCCCAGGTCATGATCCATGTTACACCAAAAAAGAACTGTGTCATCTTCATCCCCTGAACCAGTCTACTTCATTGTCGTCTTTTGTTTAATAATACATCACGCTGGTATAAAGATAGATTAAGATCATGAAGTTTCTACTATTTAACCAGTGAATTGCACATTAAGTGGTTTATCTTACTGGTAAAATTAAGTTGAGATATGAATGCGATACCCCAACCAGTTGACTCCATCACTTCTCCTCGATGGATATAGCATGGTGTCAAGTAAACTCATTGAGTGTGTGCTGCGAGGATGGTAGCACTGCTTTGAAAGTACAGGTCCCATGCTTTTCAAACATCTCGGTTAGCAATCACAATCATTTAATTTCTGGCGTTGTCTTTCTACCGGATGAATATTCAATTAAATGAAATTTGTTTCACTTGAGGAAGTAATCTCACCAAAGTATTTTACAGGAAGGTCCAAGGGTTTTTCTTATAAAAGAAAAATTGTCGAACCTACTAGTTAAGGTAGCGGCTAGCAATCGAACCAAACCGCTAAGGCCGAAAGGATAATTGAATTTTTTTACTATACTCGACATGTTTTGAATACTACTAGTTCATCTTTTGTCGAAAAATAATATTGACAATCAATAAAACTGCTTTTGTTCGTCTTCGTGACGCCTATCGTTTTTTCGTGCATACTGCGTGCAAAAGAAAATTCTTCAAACAAAATATGAAAATGCAACTAGCTGATATGTATGTAATTTTTTCAGATGCTTGAAATATATCAACACCAGTAGTACAGATGATACAATAAGCCTGTTGCTGAATGTACACTATCACGATAGTTTGTAAAAATGGGAAGATATGATTCTTCATCCTAAGAAAAACTATCGATGTATCTGTGCAAAATAGTGAGTGCAATACAGAGGCTTCGTTTTCTTTGTGGATCCAAATTACATATTACACACGCCAAGCCAACCTAAAAATTAGAAGACAAAAAAAAATAACAATTACACAAAAATAAGAAATTTGTCCGTATGCTACTTAATAAGCTGTTGCAAGTTGAGACCCCAAGCTGATGCTAAATGCATCATTAATTGTTCCGGTGAGGGCCCCTCCCAATCCTCTGGTGGTTCCAAAGCAGACGCTTCATGGAGATTCAACAATATTTTTCTCTTCCATTCGAGGGAGACTCTAAGGAAGTCAGGTCCATTCTCCACAAGAAGTTTTGATAACTGCAAACCAAACATGAAAACAGTTACAGCTTTGCTGCATATGAGGCTTCATCGTAATATTTGATTTTTGATTGTCTAGATAAATAAAAGTTTCGGAGTTGCAGAGAAACAGTGCTCCATGTAAGACCCTAGTGTCTTGAGTGCATTAGAAATAAGGTAGAAAGATGTTTACTGCCTTGATTTCTCATCATATTTAATCATGGACAAACTAGTAGTAAACAGAGACATCAAATAATAAATCATATTTGAGCGAGGGTGAAGAGATTTTCACTAAAGCATGCTGGTTTTTAAATATCAGAAAGAGATGCAAGTGTACGGTCAACAAACCTCAGTGAAAATCCTGCTGCATGTGAAACACAACTATTATTCTTCATGCATCTTTTTAAACAAAATATTTAGGAAACCTACTGCTTTCTTGGGACGTTTCTCATGCTCCATCTTTTATACCAAAAACTACTCATTTCCTAAAATTTAAAACCTGAATTAATAAAAATTCTACTGGATGTATTATTACATTTCAGAGTAAATCTGCACGACAAGCACTTGCGTGGATTCTATTCACTTCAAGCTAAAGGACATGCATTGCACAACAAGCTATGGCCACCATGCTACTGAGATAACGTTAACACAAAAAGCCAGCTTATTTGCATGGGGAATGAAGTTTTACACCAATTAAAAAATAGCCACCAAAAAGAATTGTTGTATACCAAGTAACGACCAGTTTAAATTGCAGGCAAAACATCCTAAAATCTAGAAGCACCAAGAAGTGAATTAGTTGATAAATCTACTTACTAGAAACACAAAGACCTTTTACAGTCAATCCCATTAGATTTAACCCCAAGCTTTGACAATGCCAGGATTAGACTACTTTTTTTTTCCCCTAATGTTGTCTCTTACAAATGATGTGGATAGAAAATGAAATGTGGTACGCCAAACCCCATTGATTTAAAGAAGCTGACTTATCAAATGACCGCAGGTAAACCTTTAATGTTAATTAGAATTAGAGCCCTGAAATAATGGCAATATCTAGTTGGCATAAACAGATAATGGGGTTACAGAAGAACAGAAATACCTAAAAGGACAACTGTGATTGTAGATTCCTTATGTACAACTGTGATGGAACATGAGTTTGAACCACGATAGGCATGATTGTTATGCTAATAGAGATCACTTATGGGATGACTACAACTTTCTCAACTGTATAAAAATATAGAACAGTAACTTCAAATCCTAAATAATAATCCTTATACAAGCAACATATTCAATCCATAGAAAACATTTGGCAGTACATAGAATCAGCGAAATTAGTAGCTTCTTGTTTTGCCTGCTATGTTCTTATTCATTGAAATATATATAATAAAATTACTATTCAAACAACATGCAAATGCTGGGGATGAATAGTGGTACCTGTTGAAGCCAGCTCAATGCTACATCAAACAAGCTCTGTTCAAGAATAAACAGTTCAATGGCATGCAAGACTTCACTTGCTATTTCACCAGAGAGCTGATCAAAAGCAGGACCTGATTTATCCATCAGCTTTACAAGTAACAAGTCATCATCAGTAGACAGAATTTCTGCATAAGCTGAATCAACATCACCAACATTAAGTGAATCCATGGCACGAGTCCAAGATGCCCAAAGTGGACCTTTATCTGGCCCTGGATCATCTGTTATAGCTTCAGAATCTAATTCTGGAACAGCTACTCGTGGTACATTCTTAGAAGTTCCATTGTCTTCCCCAGCTACCCGGATGGCTTCTAAAGTAGCCTCATCTTTTGAAGCTTGCCAAACGCTTCTTGCAGATGGCCCTTCACCAAGCCTAAATGGTCCTGATCCCTTGTTCCAAGCCCGTCTACCACCAATTTGATCAGTGTCATTCTCAGTTCTGGATACCCTACCATCTAGTGGAGCAGTACTAAACCCTCTCTTCAAGTTTACAACACCATTTCTAGAAGATGAATAACCATAAGAATCCCATGCTTCAGATTCTGACCTCCATGGAGAATCTCTGACCCTTGCACCAGAAACTGCACCATCTGATGAGAGAAATCTTTCTGAAAATGGATGTCGTACCTCACCAATTCTGCCAAATTTTGTGCTGGAGTAATTATGAAGTCCATTATACTTGCTTGAGGACCTACTTGGAGAATTGTCAAATCCAAGCATCATATTTCCACCTCTCCTTCCAGATGATATAGATAAATCATGAACCATCTCTTCAACAACTCTCTCGAGGCCCCTCACTCTATTTTCTAGAGTTATTATACTATCATGAGAGCCCCCCATAAAGTCCTGTGATTAATAAACAAACAGGTAAAAGACTTGCTAGCAGTGGGAATGCACATCAGGTAAATGGCAATAGTATAAAGAACAGGATATAAAAAGACTAACCACAACCAAGAATGTTAAATTAGTTCATTCACGACCAAAATTCTTCTAGAGACTACTAACCTTAAGTGAGAGATCTGAAGTTTCTTTTAGAGTGAAGATTGTGAAGCATGTGAAATTTAAACTAAAGAATTATTACTTTCAAGAATAGACAGCTAGCAACTAGTCTAAACTTAAGGTGGAATTGGTCCTCAAGTTTTTCTCCTGAAAAGCAGAGCTTACATTAAGTTAGAAATCCTAGGTCTACAAGGGTAGAAGTTCCAAGATAATCTTGAGATAGATGGATCTCTTCAGCAAATGATTGGTGGATATCTACACTGTGCTTCAACATATGCTAATTTTAGGAAATTTCAGGAGCATAACAATGTTATATTGATTTTTAGAAGTTTCTGATTTATATCCAGTGTAGCAGTTTTAGATAAATTAAGAGACTATTACTAGCTTAGAGACAGGAAATATACTCTTAGTGGCAGATTTTGATGACATGTTTGTTTGCACACAAAAATTACACTATGATAGGACTAGGATTATTGGCCCAATCACATAAGCAAAGGATTAGGACAATGTAAAACCATAAAAATATTTCAACCCTATAAGCCATCATAACTTTGTCCTACATCAGATGTGCAATTAAAAAGGCAAATGGTAGACCTGTTTGTCAGTGAACCAACAGCAGCCAATATAAAGAGAATAAAGATGAAAACAGAAGATCAAAGATAATGCCTTAAATCTAGGAAAAAACAAGCACTAACAAAATATGACTTGTCATGGAACCATGAGCAACCAACATATAGAAAATAACTAAAAGAAAATAGGAGAGCTTATAATTCCTGAAATATAGGGGGAAAAATAATCACAGGGTAATATAACCCCAAATTGGAGGAAAATCTTCCATGTCCAATGGTAGATAGACTCTTTTTATGGATGCTGAAAAATTGAGAAATGTTGTGATAAAGAGATATATATATATATAAAAGAACAAACATGAAATATATAGTCAATGCATACAAAACAAAACAGAGCTATAAAACATCCCATTGTAAATCAGTCTTATCAAGGATGCATCTTAAAATGCTAGCATTCTGGTAACCCACAGGCACCAGGAAAATAGCACTTGAACAATCCACTAGAACCGATCAATAAAACAATCCTGAACTATTGAATTACAATTGCACATATCAGACAGAAACAAAGGAAAATGAAATTAATCTCGCAGAAATAATTGTATATTAGTAAACAAAAAAAGATGATAAGGATAAACCTGTAACATATTCATGAGACCGGCTTGTTGTCTCTCTAATTGAGCTAATTGTCTCTGTATGACTGACCAATTAGCTTTATTGCTCGTAAGTGTCCCTTCAGCATGAACATCAGATCTAGAGACATTGAGATGGCCAGAAGAGGGATCTTTCTGACATACTTCAACCTTATCATCAGCATCAAAAGGTTTTAGTTTTGATTCTTTGCCCCTGAACCCTCTTTGCTCCGACCATCTGTCCCAAATAAAGCCATCCAGGTCTTGCATCTTACTGTGGGCCCCTAATTGTTTCCCTTCTTTATGATCATGTGTGCCATTTAATTCCTGTAGCGTTGCTTCATCATGGTTTAATGTTCTCGTGGAATCAATATAATAACTCACTTCTTGTCCTTCTTCACTTTGGGAATGGGAAGACTGTAAAGACCTACGAGGTAGCACTACTTCTACAGTTAATTCGTCCGAACCCCTTTCCTCAAGCTTCTGGAAGAACTCTGGATTCAATTCTTTGTCAGTTAATGCTGGTGCCTTTTTCTTTAAAATTACTGCTGCTTTCTCCAAAATGGTACCACCATTTCCTTTGGATATCGAATCATTCTCACTAGATGAAGAAGCAGCAGATGAATCTTTTTTACCAGGGTTAAACCCTTTATGGTATATATTCTCTTCATTATCAGTTATGTCCAAATTCATAGAATCTGCAGAAACATTCACAAATTAAAGCAAAGAAATGCTAAAGGTAAGAATCAGCTAAAATGTATTAGGAGGGCACAAAGCGCATGCCTTTCGTCTGTGATGAAGCCTCATATTCTCCTTTAACCTTCTTCCACAGTTGCAGCCCTTCCATTATGCTATCTCTAACAGGTTTTACCTGAAAATACAATGCAGGATAAAAGAGAACTTAGCAAAATATTCTTGGAGGAATCAGTTACAGGTGCCTACTTGGTGTTGGAAGAATTAACATACAGTTTACCTTATCAAAACGGCATGCTTCGAGAGCTGTTATCATTGTTTCAGCACCATCAGCAAGCAAGTGACTAGAATGAGAGGCCAATACACAGAGTGTATCAGCAGCTGCCTTACGAGTAGCCCAGTCACTATTCTCAAGGCATTCACGAATAGTTTGCAGCATTTGTTGCATGTTCTGTTGGTTAATTGCTCCTACCTGAAAAGGAAAAGAAACAAAGCGCTTAACTTGTGTTCTGATCTTAACAAAATTTATCAATTAACTTCGGAGTTTAATCGCTCAAGCCTTTTTCACTATTGCTTATTAACATACATTTTTTCTCCATCACAAATAAAAAATATATTGCCAATAATAGCACCAAGCCAAACGTTAAACTATAATGTGGATAAGCCTATGCATGCACTTAAAATATACTATTTTTCCAATCATCAAGTGCTGAAACAATTATGAAATTACAGCTCAAGCTACATATATGAATCGTTAATCTGCAGGTACTATTTCCTATTACTAAGTTTAAAAAGTTGATGAGTTTTAGACTTAAAACACTTGGTACAAGAACATAATGGAACCTATCGATTAATTTGTGTTAAATGCCAATAAGAGCTTATAATATATATCCGAGGTTGTCCAACGCCAGAGTTAGGAATAGTAAAGATAAAGCTGCTTCACAGCAAAGATAACAAGAACCAGATATTTAGATAAACGTCTGTCAGTAGATATGTAGCAGCTATTACACTCTCAACAAGAATAAAAGCAGGAAAAGAAGATTTCTTTATAAAACTGAGACTAGATAACCAGAAAAGATAAATGAGCAGAAACGGAACGTGTGTTGATTTATCCATCACTACCTAAAATCAAATACAATGAAGAAACAAGCATATCAAAGAAGAACAAAAGCAACCAACATCAGACAGCAAGATCGAGATCACAAATAGGAAAGAGCAGGTTCCCTTGAGCTAATAGGTTACTGTTGACAAGCATCCAAAAGCAAAGTTGAAAATCAGAAATTTGTCACAAGCGCAGACATAATTACTATTATAACACACAACGTTGGTGTTTTTACCGAAAAACAACAGAATTGACCAACCTGAGCAAGGCTAGAGACAACTGAAAGCAAAGGTCCTTTTGCTAGAAAGCTCTGGCCACCAAGCATCTTACAGATCCTAGGGCACAACCTCTGAAACACAGCTCCTCCTGTCACAACCTTACCCTCAGCACGATCCCCGCCACTACCACCGCCACCACACTCGACAACCTTAGCGAGGCACAGGGACGCCCCTCCCTGAACCACCTTGTTCTGCTCGCCCATAGCCTCAAACAATGGCTTCACGAACAGCGCCACCACCGGAGACGGCCCTCCTCCCCCACCACCTCCACCACCAGCCCCATCCTCCCGCGCGGCCGCCGCCTCTATCGAGGGGCGGAGGTAGAGCGTGGCGAGCACACCCATGGTGTCGCGGCAGGCATCCCGAACGGCGGAGTCGGAGGCTGGGTCCTTGAGGCGGCGAACGACATGAGCAATAATCCTGGGAAGGTGGGCGGAGGCAGCGTCGGTGTGGGAGGAACAGAGGAGCGCCAGGAGGCGAAGGGACTCGCGGCGGGCGACGAGGAAAGAAGGCTGCTTGGAGCCGGGCGGGTCCTGGGGGCTGGGGGCCGGCAGGGCGGTATCGTGGATGAGGGCGTGTAGGAGCATCGGGACGCCGTCGGCGGGGAGCGTGCAGATGATCTTCTCCAGGTCGTCAACGGCGATCTGGTGGGTGTCGCGGTCGGAGAGCTTGGAGAGAGCGCCCAGGACGCGGGATTTGAGTTCGACCATGGCGAGATGGGAAGAAAGGGCCGAAGAGGAAGAATGGGACTTGGAAGAGGAGGAATTGGGGGTGGTTTTGGAAGGGGTGGGGGACTTGGAGACCTTCGAAGATGGTCTGGAATTGGAAGTGGCCATTGCTGGAGGAGGATTAGGTCACGTTAACGAGAGAATGAGAGAGTTCGATGAGGGATCTTGGAATGCGACGAAGAAGAAGGAGAAGAGCGCTGAGAGGGGGCGGAAGTGAGGAAGAAGAAGAAGAAGAGGAGGCGGCATCAACGTTGATGGATCAAAGAGAGCAATCAAAAAGCAACAAGACCAAGCACATCCCTTTTATATATAATTGTTATAAAACTACGGTTATTTGTAGTTTTTGTCCCAAAAGAAAAAATCAAATTTTTTTAGCTAAATTTTTCGCCAATTATACACACATTTTTTCAAAAAAAAATATTATTATTATTATTAAATTTTAGCCTTTGTTCACAACTACAAAGTGATCATATTTGCTTAAAAAGTGTATTTTTATAGTATTGATTAGAGTTTAGCAAGAACGAATGGAAGAATATACTAGATGAGGCCTTTATAGTTTTTATGCCTAAGTCATACGGATCATGAGGAAGCATGCTATTGGGAGGTTGATGATACCAACTTGTAGTGCAGAAGTAATGAAGAACATAGAACAACATCGAAAGAGAAAAATGTTACTTTTATTTAAGCACCGCTAAAACTTCTAATGTTGGTCGCTTTGTTTACATACAATGATTTTAAAACTCTCCTTTGATAAAAACCTTGATGCCTCTGCCCATCCTTCTTTAAGTTGTTTGCGAAGAGGCATGACTCCTCATTTGGAGTTGCCTAAGTTGAAGCCCTCATCGGCTTGCCAGATAGGTAGTCTCATATGAGATCTTTAAATTACCATAAGGTGGTATCTCTTTCCTAGCTTGCTTCTAGGATAGGGACTCCTCTCCATTACATTGGGAACTTAACATGTGGTCGAAAAAGTCTTCATCCAATAATCCTTTCTAATTGTTTTGAGAATTCTTTGGTAATGATGGGAGCCCTGTTCTTAATAAAGTCGAACTGGGTTGGCTTTACTGTAGAAAGGTTTGAGAAAACTAATGTGGAAGGCAAGGTGGATTTTGAGCTTTGCTCGAAGTTGACATTGATATGTGACAATATTGACCCTTTTGACTACTTCGAATTGCCCATCGTATCTGGGAATCAACCCCTTTGTGGATATTAGTTCCTGGTACCTTTTGTCATATTTGTGGCGTGAGTTTGAGGAGCACCTTATGTTTGATGCTGAATTCTTGGGGTTGCCGATATTGGTCTGCAAAATTTCTTCATCATTCGAGCAGCCTTCTCGAAGCTCTCTTGGGCATCTATTGATTGTTTCTATCTATCACAAATGAATTTTATAGCTGCACGACATCGTTCTTCAGGAGCAGCCCAAATCAGTTTTGCAGGGATGAGAGTTTGTTTTTATTAAACTATTTTGAATTGGGATTTCTCTATTAAGTTTCGATGGATGTTGTAGCAAAATTGTATGGCATCAAGTAGTTCAACCCAATTATGTTGGCTAGTAGTGATGAAGTAGTGGAGGTATTCTTCGAGTAAGGTATTCGTCCACTCTGTTTGTTTATCGGTCTAGGGATGATTTGCTAGAACTTTAAACTAGATCTTAATAATTTGAAGATGGATGTCCCAAATTTATTGATGAAGCGAGAAACCAAAGTCTTTCGGCAATCCGAAGTATTTTACAATATGGTGGAAGAATAATCTTGCTGATTGCTCTAAATACCATCGAGAGCCCATCTATAGTCGAAAAAGATTTTATGTAATCCATGGAGACAAAGGTACAAGGACAAGAGGGTATTAGCAAGGGTTGAAAAAGTTTTGTTGCCATTGCTTTCTCTATTTTATCATTCTGGCAAATGATGCACGTCTGAACGAATACTTCGACATTGTCTTGTCTTCCATGTGAGGCCAGAAGAATGATCCGGGGGAGAAGAGCACCATCATTGTTTCTATGCCAGGATGTTTTACCCAAGCTGAATTGTGACACTCTTACATCATAGAACCATGGATGTAGATAATTATAAATAAAAGTGAAAGATTAAAATAAGAGAGAGAAAGAAAGGGATTTCTTTGCCAATAGGGGGAAAGTAAATATAATTTTTTTTTATTTTATATTCTCATGACACTTAAATCTAGTGCTTTTCATATTAACTTTTACTCTTTTTGATAAATTAAAGAAAAAGTACCCGCCACTCTTCTTTCTTCTACTAAGTTGAAATCTAGAATTTTTAACGACGGATGTAAGTATGAGTTTGTTTGTTTGGCCAAAGTAATTGCAAATGCATCATAACCCAACCTATCAAGGGAGAGGTTAAAGAACATCACAAATTACATATTTCGGAACTATAAGATCTTTTTTTTTAAAAAAAAGAACCAAGTTTTTAATATTTAAATTCAAACTTTGAGGTACAAGTTTGGCAAATGAGTTGCTGGATTTGGTCAGCTCAAATGATTTATAAAAAAAACAAGTTTTTTATATTTGGTCAGCTCCAATGAATCGAGGTTAATAAATTTCCATCATTTGTCTGTCCCTCGGAGGAGATAATACCTTCTTCATTTGATACATTAATTAATGTACTAAGGTTTTTAAAAAAATATATATATTATAATAAATATAGATAAAAATCTATAAGATTATAATAACAATAGAAATAGAATAATAATTTTACCATGAGAACTTTTAGTAGTAGCAGTAGGTAGGTAGGTAGGTGGGAAGAGTATTTATTAAGAGGCTGCTTGTATTATATTGTATTGGATTGCTTCTATCAAATTTAGGAGTCTTGATTCACATGTCTGAACCCTCAGTTTTTGATGGAAACATGATGGCTATTAGGAACTAATTCTGGTTAAACTTTCCAAGTTAAGAAGATAGGTATGATGATGTACTGCTTGCCTTATCCGACTTAATCCTTTTCATTCTTTTTCATATAGAAAACTTCCAACATCCCCCACCGGCACACATCATTGTAGTGTGTGTATGCATGTCATGCAAACATGTCCTTATTTAGATTGAGGGACTAATTTTTTTTAGACATAAAAATAGTCAACATGATGCCATGATAAGATGATAATATAAAAGCTATTTTTATCATTTATAAATATTTTCTACTCAAAAGCTCATCCTCCAGTGTATTGCTCTTCCGAGCTATATTCATCCCCAAGGCACGTGGCTAAAGGCCGAAGTAGGCACAAAATCATAAAATTACAGGATGAAGCTAGGACCGGCAAGCATAAGATGTGTCAATCTACTAGAAGTCTAATATCGAGCTCAATAATTTATGAAGGAACGTACTTTGTAGGAGCTAGGGCTGATGTTTACCATAGTTAATCGTACCATGAATACGAGATTCTAAAAATAAATATATAGAATACTCTCTTATATAAATTTAATAACCCTAATATCAAATAGTGGAAGTTAATTGGTATTGATAAAAATAGAGTTATTGAATATGAGCCGATAATTTGACTTATAGATGAATGATGGTAATTAAATAATTTTATAGATGCTAAGAATAGAATTTTTTCCTCCATGTATTTCTATTATTTATTGCTTTCAAAGCTTTGATAATCTACTCTTGACGCTTGCAATGCATAATCTCATTCAATGGTGTAATTTCTCTAGTGATTTAATTGAAAATGAGAAGCTTAAAAAATTAAATGGAACAGCAGATGAGAATTAATTATACTCGTTTTTCCTAGCATGCTATATTTAATGAATCGGTGGGTGATACATGCATGCACTCCCAAGGGGACCATAAGATGCATGTGATATGCTCATGGAAGGTATATAAAAGCCAGCGGGGAATGAATCCATCGGAGTTCTTGTTCTTCTCTCTACCAAATATATAAGGACCATTCTACACGTTTGATTTGATTGGGTAGCATGAACTTGATTGATCCAGCTGATCCGAAAAGAAAAAAAAAACACGATTTTTGAACGTGTGAGTTCTTACAAGGAGATATTTTTCAAAACTATATTACCCGAATTACTTAAATACTCTTTTATAATTTTTTAAACCATCTATCTTGTTACACCCCGGATATCATATAGAGGGACACTATCCTAAGGAATACATATCCAAATAATATATTCCAAAGGGAAGAGTCATGTGCCTTTTCAAACCTCAAGTATTTAGGACTAGATAAAGACCATAAGGGGATTGTCAAAAAGCATTCAAGTTTCACCATTTGAAAGAGAGTTTACTAGTGCTTGAATAAAAGTTACGTTTTTCTTATTTATTGATGTTCGGTATTTTTTCTTACTACCACACTTTAGGCTTGTATCGTCAACACTTTTCCTATAGCATTGCACCACACACCTCTTTGTATTCATTACAGTATTGGGTGCAAAAATATTAAGGCTATGATAGTTGGTATCAGAGAACCCTAGGTTGCTTGATCACCACGACGAACTGTAACTCCCCTCCTCGAATCCTCTTAGCAAAGATTCCATTTGAATGTTTAACGTTAATAATGACCTCAACCCTCATTGAATGTTTAAAATTGATTTCTTCTTCCCCTCTCTTTGGGATCATGGTGACTAAGTAGGCTCTTGAGAAGCTGAATGAACAGGTTGGCACAATGGAAGAGTTGATTCGGTCCAACAAGGTTTTGAGAACTCGAGCTCTGGCTCATTACATGACCATGTGGACGAACTCCATATGGCAATGGTAGCCCTTCGAATGGAGTTTGAGAAACTTCGTGCTTTGAATGACTGTGCTTTCAATATGGGGAATCATAACTTGCTTTCTCCTCAAGAAAAGAAACCCACCGAAGATCAAGAACTATGGATTGGACATTCTGCCATAAGAACTCTAACAATGTTCTAAACCATGCTACACTCTAAGAGTGCACGTACGGGTTCCAAAACCCTTCACCTTCTCTGGCATAAAGAACGTAAAAATCCTAGAGAACTTCCAATAGGATATGGATCGATTCTTCAGGGCAACAAAAGTTGAAGACGAAGATAAGGTACCAACCACTGTCACCTTCCTTGCCAGTGATTAAAACAATGGTGGAGGGTGCAAAGCGATCCTCACGTTAATGGCAACATTTTGGAACTTAAAGACATGTCAAAAGTAAATAAACTCTTCACATTCTAGAGAGGACTCCAACCATAGGCACAAAATGAGTTGATGCAAAAGGGAGTGACCGATTACAAAATGCAATCATTACTGCATAAGGATTGTTGGATCAATGGGATGGCCCTACTCTCCAACTTGTTGAGATGGGGGTGCCATGACAGCAAAGTCCCTCATGTATGTAGGGATACCAACAAGTTCAATTTTTGAAGTAGAATAAGGAAGCCAACGATCTTTACCATGATCTAATGCACCTAATAATAACAATATTATGGAAGGATCTCACGACCAAGGTCCAAAGTAAGGAGGAGTGTGTTTTCTTTATGGTGGGCCACATTATATGCACACTTGTCCATGACGTGAACAATAAGGCACCAATTGATCGACATAAAGATATAATATTGATCACTCGAGTTACCCCCATACAATGGATTGATGTCGTACGGTCTCAATACTTGGAGCATGATCCCAGATTAATATATGTCTCTGTTTAGGTGAATGGACGATCATGCACAGTGATGGTGGATATTGGAGCCACGTACAACTTCATGTGCATGGAATTAGTTTGCGAACTAGGGCTACAGATGGAGCGAAGTGATCGTAGAATAGTCAATGCTCAACCTTCAGGTGTCACAAGAGTGGTTCATAAGGCGCTGATCATGCCTGAACCATTGAAGTAGCCAACTCAACTTTATGGCCAACTCAACTTTATGGTGGTGCAGTTGGACGACTTCAACATGATTCTTGATATCGATTTCCTCCAATCCCAAATCATGATCGCATCATATCTTGGTGGATTAATAGTAGTACATGTCGCACAACTAGGATTCATTCATCAATGTGTGAAGATGGTATCCATGGGGACATCAACAACTGTAGTAGGCACACAACCAGGGATGGGATGCCTGTTTGCCCTACAACTTATAAAAGGATAACATCATAGCAAGATCACCTTTACCAAAACCATCTAAGAAGACATGTTGGTGAAGCACAATGCTACAATAAGGCAACACTAGTCTGAGGAGGGGGCACAAGATAAGCATAGGCAAAAAGCAATTCAAAGATCTTCTATTGGCATGCATGGCGGACGAGTCGATGAGGGCATCGATGATTTAGATGAGGGTGGATTGTTATACTATAAAGATGCCACATAAGTAAAAGGAGTCCACCGTAGATACTACATGAAGGGACACTATCCTAAAAAACACTTATAGCAGGGGACATATCCCAAAGAAAAGAATCATGTCCTTTTCCAAACCTCATGAATTTACGACTATATAAAGATCCTAAGGGAATTGTCAAAAGACATTCAAGTTTTATCATTTGGAAGAGAGTTTAATATTACAATTAAGAGTTGAGTACTCTATGTTCAGATAAAAAATAATTGGTGTTGAGGTTTTACCTATGCTTGAATAAAAGTTACTGTGTTCTTATTATTTGTATCTTTTCTTATGCCATTAAGCTGCATATCTTTTTGCATCTATTACACTATTAGGCATGTACCTTTTTGCATTCATTACAGGGCAGTAATACATCTTTTTTTATTATTAAATTTTTCACTAAGTTTTTTTTTTCTTCTGATAATTAAAAAAACAATAGTTATTGTTATATCTTAGGGCATTATGAAATCTTAGGGCTTGATTTAATTGGAAGCCCCAATTCCAATGTGCTATTATTAAAGGAAGATATGTGATTCTATTAATACTGTAAAAATAACGACCAAAGAAACTAACTAATCAGAAAAAAAAAAAAACGAAAGAAAACATAAGCTTCATGACTTAAGAAAAAGAAAATGTAAAAAAGGGAAAAGAGAGGCCACCCAAAAGAAAGGCTATAAATTGAGAAATGAGACAAAACACCTTCATTGAAGTTAGTACATTTTAAACTCAAGCTTTCAAATATATTTTGGAAAACCAAATATTGCCTTTTCTTTTTCATGTTAGTGAAAGATAATATGAGGCTTGTGCTGGAAAAAAAGAGAGAGTAGAGGTGGATTGGGCTTTAAATCACCTTTCTTATGTGTCATTGAAAAGCTCCCCCTAAATATGCAGCAAGTCATGTGCAACCTACATATTTAAAATAAAAAAATAATTTACTGTATTTTTTTGCCAATTTTATTTGCCTTACCTGTATTATGTAAAATTTAATTATTCTAAATAGAGGAGCACATATATAAAATTCTATTTTAATTTAAGAAAAAGATAATGCAATTTTAAATATAAATAAATTATGTTCATTAATTATTCTTAGAAAATATACTTATCCATAATTAGCAAAATTAATTTTAAATTATCAGGGATTCCATAACTAATACTTTACTAACATATTTAAGACCTAAATATTTACTACTTCCTTCCTCCCTTATCCGAATGCGGGACAGAAGGTGTAATCTGTCTCCCATTACATCGGACGGTCCGTCGTCGACGTCTGGGAATTCGAACGACTAGGATTCAAACTCTTCACCGTTATCTTCAAATTGCAACTGCACGGAATCCGCAATGCTTCGTGTTGATCCGCTAAAAAATCACATTTCTTGGAGCAGAGCATTTAATTTCCTTTCGTTTTCTCCTCCTCCTCCTGTCCCGAATCCGATCGAGTCACCTAAGAATTCCTTCTTCAAGTAATCGAATCGACGCCGAAGGACGCAATGGCGGCGGAGCTCTACGAACTCAGCAACGGAACAATCACTGTCAAGGTATCCAACTTCGGCGCCACCATCACGTCTCTCCTCATCCCTGATCCGACTGGTGAAGACTCCCTTCCCGATTCCTTATTTCGACCTTCCTCACCGTCGCCTTGCGAACATTTGTTTTTTTTAATCACTTATCGTCATCTTCTGATGGGGTTTAGGTCGCCTCGCCGATGTCGTTCTTGGTTTCGACACCCTTGAGCCGTACCAAGTAAGATTTGCTATGCACATTGGTCTCTGTTCTCTGCTTTTCGGTTTTGTTGGAAATAGGAATAGTAATGTGAGATAAAGATTTGTACACAAAGTTTACACCATCTAGTTAGAATAATTGAACTATACACGGGAGGTCGTGGGTCCAATACTCATCAATATGAAAAAATGTGAGATAAAGATTTTCAATTTTTATGTTCTTATTAAGTTTAAACTTTTGACAAAGTTTCCTTTTGCCTGAGATATAATTTACGCTTGTGCTTGTAGGTGGTAGTTAAATTGATTTTTCAATAACTCTCTTGCATCATTTGGGACAAAATCACTTCATTCACTTCAAAATCAGACTTGGACAACTATTCCTTGAAGTTGCTTCTCGTTTTGGTCAAATTAGGTTTTTGGCTCGATTTCTCCACAGTTTATTTTTTTGAAGAAAGAAACTGTTATTTAAAAGTGTTGAAATTAGAAGATAGATAGAAGAAAATGGTAAAGAAGAGACAAATTCTATCAACTGCAAGTAAAGACTAAAAGCTGATGCATGCAACATCCTAGAGACCCAAGGTAGCGAGAAACATGCTTGAATATTCTAGGAAGAACATCAATGCAAATAGACAATGTAAGGCCTTAAGTAAGGATCAAGTTTCCTGAGTCCGCTACTGCATTAGAATCTTAAGAAGCACCGTATAAATTTCCTATCTGTTGCAGCAGAATCTTAAGGGGCACTAGGTATTTTACCATCCGGCCAAACCAATTCCTGAGAATGATTTCTCTTATCTCCGTAGCATCAGCTGCTTCTTTCCTTCCAAATAATCCAGCAACTAGTAGCTTTCAATTTGAACTTGAGCATCGCGTGGGCTTACTCCTCTTGTGACGCACCTAACATCACATCAAAAGGAATGCATTTCTGAAGTAGTAGGGATCATCTGGAAGGTGGCTGCACAGATGTGCCTAGGGCTCTAACTCATTTCTGCATAGAACACAAAACTCATCCATATTTGTTGAATTCCCACGGCAATCAATGTTTCTTTGGTCTTTGAACTTGAGCAGTATTTTGAGCTTCCACATGAATGAGCAGCAAGATACGATACACCAGGATCAGATAGAACATTACATATAGCATTGACAGTGAAGATACTTGAACTGTTTCATTACCAAAGGATGGTGTTTGAGCCAGTATTGCATTTATTTCTCGATTTTTTGCATGCTCTACCCAGTGGTGTAGATAAATATCTGAAGATCTGAAATTTAGATGGGGGATAAGACATGCAACATTCTGAATGGAAATACCTCAGATTGGATCTTGAACAACAAGCACTGTATAATGACACCAGCATCAAGCCAAAGTTTCAGATTTACTTCAGATTTAATATCATAGACAAAAATACATAAGAAAATGCCTTGGCTGAATTATGTTTTTCCATGTGTCTGACCAAGCTGAAGAATTCTGATCTTCAAACCATCCTTTTCTTAGAAAACATTTATTAGGAGCTAAATTGATCCATTACATTGTTTCAATTTTCTTGTCAGTAAAAGTTGGTAATGAGTTCATTGAGCGCACTTCTTTTACATAAAAAAGAAAGTGATCCATTGCCTCTATGAGGGCCCAAACTTTTGAAAAACAATATCCTGAGCTTGCTTGTGAGTTTTCAGATTGACTATACCTAGTCCTCCATGAAATTTTCCCAGAGTAATGAGTGAATTTTGGCATTTGTTCCCTGACAAAAGCTTTCATTTGACCAACAGAATGGAACACCTTCTGTCAACAATTTTGATTAAGGATTATAAAACCAATAGGATTGCAAACTGAAAACAACAGCAGGCCACCATGAGATAGTATCCTTCATTTTCATCTGGATATTATCATTTTATTTGTTAAGATAACATATTGTCTATCCTCCTTGAGGAGTTTAGAGTTACACAATGGTAACCCTGAGTACTTAACCAGGGAAAGCAAGCTGCAATACACAAGATTTCAGCAAAGCACCTAGTTAAGTGATCTCCTGAATCTGGATGATCTGCAATTTGTCTAAGCTTATCCTGAGACCAGACGTGAGGAAGAAGCCATGTCATCTTAACTTAATATAGGCAATATTTTCATCACATGTTTTACAATAGATAAGCAAGTTATCCATTCGATTTCTGCATGTGAAGACAAAATTATGCTCCTTCCAGTGTTAGAATTTACTGAGAGAGGAACAAATTTTAATGCTCCTTAGTTTGTAGCCAATTCTGTAAATGGAAGAAGTCTTGCTAGAACCTTCTAGTACCAAAAAATTTCCATCTGCAGTCAGGATAATTTCCTTACCTGTCGCTTGACAAATGGCTATCCAATTGCCTTTCTTTGATTCAATTATTTGTATCATATAGTAGAAGTTCCAAGTTTGTGAATTTGGGTGGTAGCTTTTTCACTCTAAAAGTCTGGAGAGTGTGAGAAACCATGTAGGGCTGACTTCTAAAGAGGAGAGTTAGTTGTATAGTGTGATAACAGTTTAGGCAGTTTCATTACATCTTAAAGTTTTTAATAGGAAAGAATGATGCCAGTTTTAAGTGTAGAGCTTCTGGAATTTACGTTAAGAATTTGGGTTAGATCCTGAATATATATACCGAAATCCATGTGAACATTGAGCCAAATCAATCATCTGTGATATTGAAGTTGATACTAAAATATGCATCATAATTAAGTCTAAAATCTTTATGCTAGAATAATTCATTCTTGTCTTCTTTTGTCTTATCAATGCTTACACTGAGGCTGTAGCAGAATGCATGTGTGCAAAAAAACAATGAGGAGGAGTGTACTTATAAAGCTTGACATTGAGAAGGCATTGAACACAGTCTCATGGGATTTCATTCAGGATGTATTGTAGTTAGTCGACAAAAGTAGCCTCACTGTGGTAGTCAACGGGATTATGAGTAGACTATTTGTACATAGAAGAGGCTTAAGGCAAGGAAACCCCCTCTCTCCTTAACTATTTGACACGGTCATATAATGTTTTGCTTGTATGATATAGAAAGCGGACCAATTGGGACTTATCAAAAGAGTGCTAAATGAGGTAGAGGGTGGCGATGTGCTACATATGTAGGCTTTGCAGATGACATTGTTCTTTTTCTGCAATGCAAAGAGGAATATGTAAACAACCTACAGTTACTCAGCATCTAACCTTAAAATTAACTTGAACAAATATTTAGTCATTGATTTTCAAGGAAGGGAAAAAATCTCAAGAAGGTTTGCAAATGTATTAGGATGCCCAGCGGGAAGCTTTGCCATTAAGTATCTGGGGCTGCCCTTAAGTGAGAACAATCTCACGAAGGAGGATTGAAGGAACATTATCTCAAAAGTGGACAGCTAGCTAGCAGGGTGGAAGGGTTGGCTGTTGTCTAAGGAAGGGAGGCTCATCCTATTAAACTCAGTGCTATCTCAATTTCATCCTATTATTTAGCTATCTTTAAGATTCCTCAGTGGATCATAAAGGAAGTAGATTGGCGGAAGAGATGCTTTTTGTAGGGCAGGGGGGAAGGATCAAAGACATAACCACAACTCGGTAAACTGGAAGATTGTCACCATGAAGAAAGAAAATGGTGGACTCGGTGTTTTTAGATGTGAAAGGTCATAATGAAGCAAGGTTTGGTTTATAGCTGTGGAAGCTCATAATAAGAGATTCATCTACTTGGGTGAGAGTGGTACATTGAAAGTACTTTAGGAGGAAGTAGTGGTATGTGCTGAGAAATACAGCAAGTTGGTTCCAGAATTTGGTGCTCAATTTTTAAGCTTAGGGTTCTCTTCATGATAAGCTTGGACTATGAAATTGGAGATGATATTGGAAATAAGTTTTGGCACGAACCTTGGCACTAATACATGAGAGTGACTGATCTGCACAAAGAAATGTTTCTTGTTGTTATAATCCTAATTGCACACTAATTCAACTTGCTAATTAGGAGGATAGGGTCTTTAGGGGCTGGGCAGTGGTGATAAATGATGATATATCCCAATAGGCAGCAACAAGGTTCAAAAATGACTTGGGAAGTATCAGAATTGGTAAAGGCAGCAAAAAAAAATATTGGAGATGGTCCACTAAAGGGTCTTTTATGTAAAATCAAGGTATTGTTTCATTAAAGAATCAGGGATAAAATATGTAGAGGGCTGCAGCTTGTGGGAGCCAAGGTTGCCTGTAAAAATTAACATTTTTAATTGGTTAATGAGGAAGGATATGTTACAGACCAAGGTGAGGCTGATATGCAAGGGTATCATACTAGAGGAGATGTACACTATGCGAAAAGGAAATTGAAACAAGGGATCATTTGTTTTACAAATGCCCTTGTGCTGCCCATGGATGGAATATTTATTTAGATGAGTTGAAAGTGCAACTGTACAACAAGCCTGAGCAATGGAAATTAAAGGAGAAGAAGAAGGAAATGTTGTTAAAGATGAAACAACATGCGGTATGGTATTGAAGTGCTTGGTGGGAAAGGAATAGGTGTTTTAGTGCTCAGATGAAATCAGAAAGAACACTGGCCTTTCAAGCAGCTGCAGTTACACTAAACACTTGCCACCACGAGGAGGACTGCCTGTTTAGGTGGTTCTGTTTTGAGTGGACTGTGTTTCTTATCATTGTTTTGTGTTTTGTTGTTATCCTCGTATTCTACTTGTTTTGTTATCTGTTTGTATTTTTCTTTCATTTTTCGTTTTCTTTTATTTTATTCTCATATTGTATCATTTTCAGAATGGTAAAATGAATGCAAAGATATTTTTCCAAAAAAAAAGCTTAAACTGAAGATTATTTCATTGTGAATGAAATTTTTGTTCTTTATTTTGAGGGCATACTTTATAATCTGATGTGCTTTTGCTTGATTCAAATATGATTCTTATCAGAAAGGTGCTTCTCCTTACTTTGGTTGCATCGTTGGACGAGTGGCAAACAGAATAAAGAAGGGGCAATTTACTCTCAATGGGGTGGATCATTCCTTGTACATAAACAACCCACCTAACAGCCTTCATGGTAGGGAATGGAATCAAATTGTGTAGTTCTAATCTTATTCATTTATCAGTATTTATTTTACCTAGAAAGCAAATATAAATCTATTACATTCCTATGCTGTGACAAATCACTCAGTTCATTCTATAAATTGATGCAATCTTGTTCCTCTGTCCAAATATTACAAGATAGACTAAAACATCAATTCTTATACAAGATAGACTATGCTCATCCAAATGTTACCCATTGCTCGCACTGTCCCTTGCCATGCTACGAACATGGATGTTCGATGAGTGTCTCCCTTCACTTACGAATTCAGAATTTTAAATCTATATATATGTGAAAAATTAACAGCAGGTTCTATTCAAGAATAAAAAGAGGTGGTTGGCAAAGGTGACATGGCCATGCCCAAGGAACATTTACGCATACAGATAGAAACAGAAATTGCCGAAGATTAATAACGCAAATGAAAATATTGAGGATGAATAGTTATCCCTAATACTTCTTATAAATTGTCTGAAAGTATGAATGCTAGGTGCTCGATTCATTTTTTTACTTGGTCAAAGTTGTCGGGGGATTTAAAAAATTACTATAATGGATAACATTTTTTATTGTGCATCGTAGAACTCAAAAACTTATCTGAAGTAAGCAATTTTTTTTTCCTAGAGAGCACTGAAGAAACAATACACATCTATATGCTAGGGTGAAATTTGTACATTTAGGAGCATTGCTACTATTCTATTTGTATAGCCGCATCCGCATTTGACATGATCTTCACTAAAGAAATACATTCTAGTAGCTACGGCCAGTGTCATTTGTAATTGATATTGTATTTGAATATCTGTTATAGTGTGAGGTAAGACAACAGCACTCTTCCAAACTAATAAACAAATCTTTCCCTCATCTTAGATCAGATAGGAAACATGTTGCAGTAACTGATGTTTCCAATTCTCTTTTTCAGGTGGGAAGATAGGATTTGACAAGGTTCTGTGGGAGGTCGCTGAATATAGTAAGGACAAGGCGACAATCACTTTCAAATACCATAGCAAGGATGGAGAAGAAGGTCAAGCCCATACTTGAATTGCACAATTTATAGGAAATGATGCAACTAGAATAATTTTTCATCATTTAACAGGTAAAATGTTCGAACAGGTTACCCTGGAGACCTTTCTGTCACTGCCAAGTATTCACTCCCTTCGACTACATCATTGAAGCTTGAGATGGAAGCTGTTCCCTCTAACAAAGCCACTCCCGTCAACTTAGCTCAACACACATACTGGAATTTAGCCGGGCATGACTCTGGAAATATTCTTGATCATTTGATTCAGATTTCGGCAGTTCATGTGACTCCTGTTGATGAGTTCCAGATTCCGACTGGGGAAATCATGAAGGTCAGTGGCACCCCATTCGATTTTATAACAGAAAAGAAGATCGGCAGCAGGATCCATGAGCTCCCTGGAGGTTATGATCACAACTACGTGCTGGATAATGGAGAAGAGAAATCCGGATTAAAGCATGCGGCTAAGGTAAAAGACCCTTCAAGCTCAAGGGTTCTGAACTTATGGACTGACGCACCAGGGATGCAGTTCTACACAGGCAACTTTGTAAGCGGTGTTGTGGGCAAAAGTGGTGCAACATACGAGAAGCATGCGGGCCTGTGCCTGGAAACGCAGGGATTTCCAAATGCAATTAACCAGGCAAACTTTCCAAGTGTTGTGGTTCAACCTGGAGAAAAGTACAAGCACACAATGCTATTTGAGTTCTCAAGTGAATAGTTTCTTAACCTCTATTCATGTATCTCGATCCTATCTTTTGCCATAATTTAGCATGTCCAGAACCTGAGAATTAAGAGTTCTGCATGTTCATGCTATGTTTACCATGTGACTTTATTTAAGAATAAATACCAGAGTTGGATTCAGTTTATGTGTGAATCTGTGTACAATTATGGGGAAGTTTGGTGTTAGCTAATGCAGTAAGAGTCCAGTATATGTTGTTACTATAAAGATTTTGAGTTTAAGAGTTTCCAGTTGTTACACCCCGGTGCCAAATTTGGTGGGGCACGATGCTAAATTTGGTTCAGACTGATGAGTAGTTTTAATATTTACGTATTTCCTATTGCCACTTGGCATTGAAAAATTTTATAGCTTTAGAAGGTTCTTCTTATCCTCCTATTATTCTTCCTCCGTAGAGAAGGATAGTAGAGGTGGAAGAAAAAGGAGGGAAAATGAGAGAATGGAGAAAGAAATAAAAGATGAAGAAAAATTATAATACAGTGACCTGGATAATAAGATTTGAACAGAAGAACTCCATAAAATCATTAAAAAAAGTATATAATTATTCTATTCTATAACTAGAAGGACATATACTTTAGTTTATGTATCCAGTAGTTACATGTTATTAATCAAAAAATTCTCACTTTTTTTTTTTTTTTACCTTCCTTCGCCTGTTCCCACTTTGACCCTCGGGTAGTCCCACGTGGGTGCCAACTGCCAAGCCATTGTGATTCGGCAAAACACCTGGCACTGCTCCTTACGAGTTCGGCTCGTGTGCCAACTTCACTAAATCATATTTATTTGTCTGACGTAGCGTTCTCAGTTTGCTTTCGCATCGCTCGTCTTATTCTGCGCCTTCATTCTCTTCATCTCTCTCTTTGATGGCAGAAAACCTTCAGACGTTGGAGTTTGACGCGATCGTCTCGTCGTCTAGGGTTTGTTCAAATCGGACAGTACAGATTCTCCGCATAGCAACGCAAAAAGTTAAAATTTCCTCGGAGACCTTAAAATCATTCAAATCACAGGAGGGACTTCCGTCTACCGATGCAAATGATATCAAATCGATCAGCCGGAGAGACGTTTCTTTCTACCTTTTTCCCCGGCTCAATCCTCGAAGCTCAATAAAGAACAAGTTTTCCCGTCTATGAATACGAGCAGCAAAATCGAGGCTTGTTTTCTTTGTTGACCATTTGACCGAGAGATCAGGGCAGGGCAGGCGAGGAAAGATTGAAAGAAAGCAACTTGGTCCTTCGGAGCAGCGGTCGCGCGGTTAAAATTAACCACAGGAAATGCAGGCGAATCCAAACAAAGTGCGGAAGCGTACGAAGGGAACAAGTTAACGAAGTAGTTTCTCAAGAACAACGGACGGGAGTCGACAACGAGACGTGGAAGTCTCAATTCGCTCATCAAATCGGCTGAAAGCGACGCTTGGCTGCTTTAATCACTCCGTAGATTCCGACCGACCTCCCTCCCTCCCTCCCGTCACAAAAGAAGAGAATTCATTGCCTGGACTCCTTTAATTTCCTCCCCCTTTTCTTCACCTTTGTGTTTTCCTATTTATCTGCTTCAAAAGTCCGAACAGAGAAAGGTGGGATATAAGCGAATCAGCATTGGTAAGTCCTCTTGCTCTATTTCCAATCTATCATCTTTAAAGATCTCTAGCTCTTTTTTCTTAAATCTATACGTTTCTTTGTCTTGGTTGGGATTTATTATTCTGGGGCCTTTTTCTTGTCGGATTGTGCGATATCTGATGTTTTATTTGGAGTTTCCAGTGAGATCTTGAGGAACGAGATGCGCATTGCCTTCAGGCCTTCTTCCGATGATCGATCTATGTTTTTACTTTTTTCTTTTATTGGAATGCAGATAAGGTGTTTGAGTTTATCTCGAAAAGGAAAAAAAAAAAGAGGTATTTCAAACTTCTGATGATGGAGTTTGCAACTCAGAATTTGTGCATTTTCTTTACTTATGCTCCAGAAAGGAAACAAAATCCCCTCGTTTACAAAGAAAGGGCCAGGTATAGTAAGAACATAAGTAACTTCTTCAGCAGCGGAGAAAACATTAGTATGGAATGAACAGTAGTTGGGCGCTTATTGACTGTTTTTGTATTTTCTTTAGGAAGAACCGTTACTCTTTTTAGTTCATTGTTTGTTCTCCCATCCTGAAGCAGGATCAATTTCCAATCTGGTTTTTGTTAGAACTTTGCAACTTGTAGCTCCCAGTTCTCTAGAATCACATACACTAGGACACTCAAAGGTGTTTGTTTTTTCATGTACACACTCTTGTTGACGCACAGGTCTACATATTTAAATCTCGGATGATTCTTTTCCTTGTAGTTCTTGTTCAAAATGATTTGAACCTTTAACTTAAATTCTCCCATGGAGACGGCTAGTGATAGATTATCCTTATTATGAAGGGGAAAGGCATAAAGATTGTATTTTAGAAGCTTTGGAGAATGTTTGAAATATGATGAATTTTAGGAGCAGGAAATGCATTTGAACAGGAATAGTTCAAAATCTAGTACTAACATTGGGACCAGAAAAATTAGGTCCCCTTCCTGCGCTGTCCTTTAGTTTCTTGCCCTGATTTCGGTACATCTATAGTGTTTATAATCCACTGATTGAAGTCCTGAATTCTATAGGTTAATAAGAAATGTGTTTGATTTTCTAACTTAAACTGCAGATTACTTCTATGAAAAAAACTTAAGTGCAAATGGAACCATAAATTGGGTTCCTCTTGAACTTCGTCCTTTAGTCCATGTTTGGATAAATTGGGTGGAAACCAGGAAAAGGAGAGAGAAAACAACAAAGGAAAATAGAAGAGAAATGAAGATGAAGGGGGAAAGGAAGGAAAAAGAAGGGACCGTATGGTTTTCTCTTCCTTTGTTCGGAAGTTAGGCTTTTCTTTCCTTCTGCATCTGTCCAATTTTTTTAAAAACAAATTGTGGGTTTGGTGGGAAGTGAACTCCTTTTTTTCTTTCTACTTCTATCCTTTCTTTCTATCCAAAGGAGATCTCTTAGTTCCCTTCCGCAATTTGTAACCTAACAAGGAAAATAATCTTCCCCTTCTTTTATCTTCTCTTCTTCCCACCACTTACTGATTCTTATAATGAGTGGTACACCCTGGGATATTTGTCATGTACTTGGTGAGCCCCATATTTTCTGAACAATGGCCCCATAGTTTTGGATTTAAGAGTTACGTTGGTCATTGGTCCAATAACCTGCACCTGGTAAGAAGTTAGCACCAACTATTTTTGTCGGTAACTAATTCTCTTTTATTGATCTAAACAGGATTAAAAAAGGATGTGATAGCGTAACAATTTGTTTGTTTGTTTTTTTTTATTTAAACTTTTTGTATTTTGTTCTTTTTTTTGTGCTGTATTGTACTTGTAAAACCTAAAATTTACTATCATCATTTTTTTGTTAAGAGTTTTTGTGACGGTTTTTTTTCTGTTTTCTTTATCCTTCCCAATAATATAAGAACATGGAACTTGTTTCTCTCTGGTGCTGTTATTATCTATAGTACATTTCCTGACGTATGGTTTTCTCTTCCTTTGTTCGGAAGTTAGGCTTTTCTTTCCTTCTGCATCTGTCCAATTTTTTTAAAAACAAATTGTGGGTTTGGTGGGAAGTGAACTCCTTTTTTTCTTTCTACTTCTATCCTTTCTTTCTATCCAAAGGAGATCTCTTAGTTCCCTTCCGCAATTTGTAACCTAACAAGGAAAATAATCTTCCCCTTCTTTTATCTTCTCTTCTTCCCACCACTTACTGATTCTTATAATGAGTGGTACACCCTGGGATATTTGTCATGTACTTGGTGAGCCCCATATTTTCTGAACAATGGCCCCATAGTTTTGGATTTAAGAGTTACGTTGGTCATTGGTCCAATAACCTGCACCTGGTAAGAAGTTAGCACCAACTATTTTTGTCGGTAACTAATTCTCTTTTATTGATCTAAACAGGATTAAAAAAGGATGTGATAGCGTAACAATTTGTTTGTTTGTTTTTTTTTATTTAAACTTTTTGTATTTTGTTCTTTTTTTTGTGCTGTATTGTACTTGTAAAACCTAAAATTTACTATCATCATTTTTTTGTTAAGAGTTTTTGTGACGGTTTTTTTTCTGTTTTCTTTATCCTTCCCAATAATATAAGAACATGGAACTTGTTTCTCTCTGGTGCTGTTATTATCTATAGTACATTTCCTGACGCATGAAGTTCTGCAATCCTGCTGAAGTTTCACATAGTGATCTAGTTATGTAATACAAGCACTGAGTTCAAACTTCTTAACATATTACCATACTTTTGTTAGTAGGAAGGCGAAAGAAGGTAGGAGTTAATGCTTTAACTTTCTGATGTTCTAGGATGAAACTTCAAATGATCCATATTTTTATGTGGCCTCTTAGTCTTTTTGTGTATGGTCTCACAAAAAGAGTAATGTGCTTCTGAGGTTCCTGCAAATCTCAGAACCAGACCCTATGAAGTGAATACTCTTGGCTCATTACATAAACTCCAGTTCCAGGTCCCTCTACCTTCGCTCGAGAAGTGCATGACCTGACAAACTGCTGTCCTGATTGGACTCTGCCTGATTGATTTTTTGTGTGCAGTCACAATGTGTCATGGTTGGTGCCTGATGCCAACTGGTATCCTTGTTCTTTAACACAATGGTTTTATTGTTTTTCTTCAGTGCATTTCTCCCTCTGGTAGTTGATATTCTGAGCTACCTATCTCAAAAGCTAAATCTCTTTTCTCTACTTCAGCAAATGAGCTTATGCGTATAGGCATACTTGATGCAAGTAATATAGTAATATATGGACTAACTCCGTGTGCAATGTTATCAGGATCTATAGACAAAGCATAGCAAGAATCAACCGCAAAATTCTTCGATTTCGATCAAAACAGAGTTTGCCAAACACATACAGCTACTTCTTGTTACAAAGTATGCCGCAGAAAGTGGACGCGAGCAATGAAGATGGAGGCTCCATCAGAGTTGGCACGACAGGCACAATTGGTTCCTTGATGATTAGAGAGTTAGAATCCATGAAGAATTCAGAACAAGCATCGTCTTCAGTTCAAAGAAAACATCAAACCAGTCCGGTCTCCATGCCATGCGGTGCTAATCCTAGGAAAGCATTGCAAAAAAGAAACCATACTAACGAACAAGGCACTAACGGCAGCAGCACCTGCAGCAACGGTGGTAGTAGCACTGGACATAGTCATTGTGCGAGCCAAGCTGATGCCCAAAAACTCCGGCAGACTCCGAGGAAGAATGGACACCGAGCTCCCATGCTTGTACCCGATGAGGCTCCTATGGAGAACGGTAAGACGGAAAAGAAAGTTCATGCTTACTTTGTCGAAGTAGTAGATATAAAGTGCAACAATCCTATGAGCAGCCGCCTGAAGAAGCTCGGCTTCTCGAAGCTCTCTGAATCCGTCTCCTCCTAGTCCACCGGCAGCTTCTTCCTCTCAGCTCTGACCTTCCGATAGCCAACTCCTGTAACCCTCTCGACTCTGTTTGCGTCTGCGATATCCACTGCAGAGCAGATGCTTGGAAGGAATCCACGGCTGGCTGCTGCCGCCGGCTTCTTTTTCTTCATTCCGACTGCTTGACTGGAGCCTGGCTTCTGCTTAGGACCTCCGCTGGTGGAGGCTACGTCGACGTTCATCTTCTGCTGTTTCTGCTCGGCAACTGGATCCAACCGCTGGAGGTACTCTATCTCCTGCAAGACCAGCCACCCGATCTTCCCGTGAGCGCCTATCTCCACGGGCGACGGGGAATCCTCCGCCATTGCTCCGAAGGGAGGTGGGTGTTTCTGGTCTTATGGAATCGTGAGTTGGTAGGGTTAGCTCAGAATGGTGTCGCTGGTAAGGTGAGAGCTGTTGGCTTTGTTCAGCTTTGATGTTGCAGAGAGGGGGGTGGTTGGTGCTTCCCTTTCACTTAAATGCTTGTTTTTGTGCAAGCAGATGGGGGATTGGACCATGCTGTCATCTCCTGCTACAGCCAAATCCAGTGTATATCACATTGTCTTGTTTAATTAAGATGTTTGGGGAGCATATATATACATCTTTTTTTTTATTTATATCACGAAGATAATGATGAAATATAACTGATTAAAATCAAACATTCATTTGTCGAAAGATGGATTGCTTCTGTGATATAACTAGCATCTATAACGAACAAAAACAAAACATATCAAGTTGTTGACAATGCTCTGCTGGGAGAAATTCTTGTTGTATCAGAGCTGTAATCTTGTTTTGTTTCAACATGTTCCTTGGTGTCGCACTGTGTAATGTCATCGGTGGATAATTTTCATACTGCATTTATAGTTTTTTATGACAGTTTTCCATCGGTTTAATTGATATTGAGGTTTTTTTTTATGCAATGAAATTGATTGATGGGGATCATACTATTGACTCAAGATCACTATAAGGATTTGCTTTTAAATACCACCTCTAAGACGAGGACGTTTTTTTAAAAAAGATTTTATATTTCTGTGATGGCTATTACTATAATTAGGACGGACGATTATTCATGTTAAAAAAAAGAAGAAATGTGAATAGGATAGTAGTAGTATAATATTAATTAAATCGATACGAAATTAATACGAATCCAACGTATCATCATCTACTTCTCTCCTCCATGTGATCTCTAACTCCACCTCCTGAGGAGAGGAGGAGATGGCCCAAAGAAGAGAGGAATTAATTGGGTATACGATAAGGTGGTCCACCTAAGAAGTGTTCATCTGCTTGGATGACTCACAAAGACCTCCTGTCCTTGGTCTAACTTAGTGGAGATATCTAACTCTCTTCCCCTCCTCCCTCTTCTTCATCAAATATGGGGAGCATGCAGACTTAATTGCTTTTGCTCTACAACTTTATTATTTTTAACCATTGAGAATCACTTATTCTGACAAAAAAAAAAGAAGCAACAATAATACTGAAGTAAAATAAATGGAATGGAGGGCAGTTTGCTAGTTTAGTTCTGAAAGTACGAACATGAACTGAGTTGAGTTGTGAAGTTGCTCTCTCTCTCTCTCTTCCTAATATACGGTTAAGTGTATGTAAATGAGTTTTTAACCCTTTTGATCCTGAGATTACTCGGATGTCTAATTAAATTAGGGTGCACTGCATCCCTCATACTGAGAATTATTATTATTTAGGTACTCAATATATGGGCTTTGATTAATCCCCTGTGAATCCAGTCCGGCTTATACACTGCCCATCCACTGACGATAGCAGAAAAGCCCAAGGATTTGTCTGCAGTGCAATTGGAAATTTGGAATTGAAGCCTCCTCTGTTCGTTTCGCACCCATCCAGCTCTGCCTCTCAATCTCAACTCCTCCTCCGCCTGCATCCCGTGCAATTTGGGAATGCCACGAATAAGGAGGATCCGTTCCTTTTATTCCCACCTCCGCCACCCACCCCACCCCACCCCACCACCAACAAAATAAAAATCCAATTTTTAATCCTGAAGCAGTCAGGCTCAGGGGGGGTTTAGATAAGCCTCTCTCTCTCTCTCTCCCCCCCCCCCCCCTCTTCTTCCTCCACCGGCGCCCGCACTCTCTTCCTCTCCGCCAAACCCTCGCTCTCCTCTTCTCCCTTCGCTGCTCTTCAATCCGATCCTTCCCATTTAATGTAGTAGTTGGGACTGCCTCCTCATCAAGAGGAATCTCCATGGCCGCTTCCTCCTCTACGGCCCCGTCCTTCCTCGGCCGGGCACCTGGGTCGAAGAGCTTGAATTATCCTCCTCTGTTGAGGAGGAACCCCTTGCTCTTCCCCCGCGGCCTCCTCACCAAATCTTCGTTCTTCCCCGTTCTAGTCCGTGCTAAATCTGCCAGGGTGCGGCTCCGTTCCTCCTTTTTTGACGCTGTCGAGGTGGCGGCGGAGCAACGGAAGGAGAGGTTGCTGCAGGAAAGCCCTAGTTTTGGCTTCGGTGGTGGCCTGCTGATCTCGTTTCTCCAAGCCCTCTGTGCGCCCAAGGGTTCAACGGCGGCTGTCGTGTTGCTGAGACTCTTCTCTGCCGCTGCCAGTCCGTGTGCTACCATTTCCGTTGCCGCCTCTTCTGCTCAATTCGACTCTACTCGACCTGAAGCCGGCATCGATGATCCTTGTCTTTCTCTTCTGCTATTGTGTTCTGCGACATTCGCGACAATGCTGGCTAGGTGTTTCTCAGATGATTCAAACCGTGAGGTTATTTTATCTTTTCCCTGAATTAGAATTTTTAATCAAATGCTTACAGCATGCGGCCTCTTTTTTCTTCATTCAGATGAACTTGTCCTTTTGCATCGTCCGATCATTCCTTTAGCGTCATTATCTTTGTTCTTCTAGGATGAATATCGTAGGTGCTGTAACTTGCCTTTGGTTTTGTTATTTTAGATTGAATTTTAGTTGAATGCCAATTCCATCCGAGCTTTCCGAGTTTGGATATTTCCCACTTATGTATATATTCTTCACTGATAGCCTTGAACAAATTTCATTCAATTACTTACTACTATGGAGGTTTATGCTTTAAAGCATATATCTTTCTGCTCCATATTCATCATTAAGTTATACCCCAGTGTCACTATGAGTATTGAGCTCATAACTGTCGATGTCTTTCTGCCTCCAGAATTTCTGGTTGCAAACCTTGTAATCCTTTCTTCTTCATGGACAACTGATATTTTATCAATGGCCACCTACACATTGCTTTCAAATTTATATCAGGATGCTAGATTGAGGTATTTGAAAGAGACTTTTTTTATGACGTTTAATTCTGATAATGGCTTTTCATTATACCCCTTTGTTTCCTGGAAATAAAACAAAGCGTATCTGTGAAGCTAGACCTATTGGAAATTCTGGAATTTTTGTTTCTTGAAGTAAGCAACTGCTGATATATGCTACTTGATATGCTTTTCCAGACGAGCAAGACACTTTCTCTTCCAAGAGATTTTGATTGGATTGCTGAAAATACAGAAACATCCTATCGTGAGGAATTCAGCAATATGCAAACAGGTAAGACTTTCATGGTTTCATGAATCAATGTCTGGTTACCAGCATATGCAAAGTACTGAATTCCATGTTTTGCCTTTACCCTCATCCTAATGGAATCTTTTCTTTATTCACTTGAAATCTCGAGCAAAGTTATCGGATCCCTTCTTGGTATTCTGATATTTATGTCTTTACATACTCCAGCTGTTGCATTAGTTCATTAATACAATATGGATAAATGGGGCTGTTGCTTTCCTTTTTCTAAAACTAAAGCAGACCATTGAATACTAAATTATAGCTTATACAAATTTCAGTATTTGCCTTTCACCGAGTTCTCTCCTCGTGCATTTTTTTTTTTCCTTTGCTTTTGTTTAGGTGTGGATTATTTTATACCCCAAAGTTACTTCAGAAACAAGGTAGAGGGACCTCGAGTTTCATATCTAAAGGGGAGAAGTTTAGGCATCAAGCGGAACCATCAGTTTTGTATGCCAAGAAAAGTAAACCTTCAAGGAAATTTTGACAATAGATGGAGACATATTGTGATGGCAGTTGCCACCGGTACACAACAATGCTTGGCTCCTAACGAGTATGATTCCAAGTTACTCCTTGGTTCTGACCTAGAGGACAAAATGGTCAAAGCTCAACCATTGAATGATGAAACCCCTGAAATAGATGACCGAGAAAAGTTGAGAAGGATGAGGATTTCTAAAGCAAATAAAGGAAATGTCCCCTGGAACAAGGGAAGGAAGCACAGTGCAGGTAGAGGATCCATGTTTACTAATTGCATCTTGTGTTTTCCCCTGCCTTTGAAATACATTTCTCATCATCTGCTGGTTTGTGTAAATGCTTACAGAAACTCTTCAGCGCATTAGAGAGAGGACCAGATTAGCTATGCAGGACCCAAAGGTGACGTCATGTAAGAAAAAGAAATAAATCAAATTTATAGCATATATTAGCAAGTTCATTTGTCAAAGTAAAAAAATTGCATCTACATAAGTAAAGTTATAAATGAAAGTTACTCCATATCTAATGAAATGTTAGTTATCCATCATTATATGTATCTCGTGATACCTTACCCTTTGCCTCATTATATCCATCATTATATCAAATACCTATTGCATTTTGTGATGCTGAGTAATGCTTGTTTAAGTTGAATTTAACCATTATACAAAGATTTATCAATCACTATGCTGGACTTGTTCAACATTATTTCGTCTACCTTGGGTTAGGAGATTTTCATAATTTTCCAGTTATTTTGAGTGTTTTGTAACTTTCTTGTTCTCTGCAAAGCCAGCTTGTTATAAACTTTGTATACTGAATTTTGTTTCTATTTCATTGTCTTTGTAAAAATGGATTATTTGAACCATGGAGGAGATGTTCTAATAGATTATAACAATTGTTCATAGTTTTTAATGAACAAATTGATTGATGTGCAGGTCAAAAGGAAGTTAATAAACTTGGGACATGCGCAAAGGTTAGTTGCAACTGCTCACTGAAAGTTAGCTATGCTCGTTAATCTAGATTTTTTTTTCTTAATGACAAAGATGTTGGTTGCAATGCTATCAAAGGCATTCCCATTGTACCTAAGGTGTAAGTAACTGTGAGCTTTGCTTCAAACTTTATGTAGCTACTAGGATATCCATGCATAAAATATGTTTGGTGCTGCCATTATTTTGTGAAATAAGTGAACATGGTGAGCTTATTTTCAAGGAGGGAAATGATAGGCTCCATTAGGAAGGTGAGCTTATTTATGGAAATTGAGCATTTTTTAGTTGGTCAGGTTAAGTGTCAAAGCTTGCTTCTTATAAGAAAGTAGTAAAGAAGAAATCTGGGCGGGTGCAAATTTGGCTACATCTGTGCTTGAATACTTAGTGGTCAACATTTGGTGGTATAATTCTTAACGATAGCTTTTTTAATTCTAAAAACAATTCGATAATTATTAAACCTGGAACTTCCAACTTTGGTTGACCTTGTTTCTGCCTCTGAATTTTGTTCGCATAATTTTGTGTTACTCAGGTCCCTTTTTTTTTTTCCCTTTTGTGTTAATGCAGTGAGGAAACAAGGACTAAAATTAGTGTAGGAGTCCGTGAGGGTTGGCGGAGACGACAAGAGAAACTGCTGGTGCAGGAAGATTGCCTTCTTCAGTGGCAGAACAACGTAGCAGAGTTTGCAAGAAAGGGTTTTGTTGGTGAAGATGAGCTGCAATGGGATTCGTACAAAACCTTGGACAAGCAGCTGAAGCATCAATGGTTGGAGAGCATTGAGATCAGGAAAAAAATGGCTAGGCCAAAGGGGAGCAGACGAGCACCAAAATCACTTGAACAGCGGAGGAAGATTTCAGAGTCCATTGCTGCCAAGTGGGCTAATGCGGTAATTACTCTCCTTTATGTTGCAATTTATCTGACAGTGAATTTTTATCACTATTTTTTGAGAGATGCACACAGGAAATGTACCTTGAAATTTTGGATTTTTCCACAGAAATAGTGCATATATAAACCCCAACAATATACTTATAGGATTCCGGCAACAAGTATGTGCAAAAATGAGGGAACAGTGGAGTATATATATTTAAACCTTTTGTTCTGAACCTTCACAAGATCTTCGGCTAACATTTTACATTATCTTTCTATGTTAGGAATATCGTGCACGAGTTTGTGCTGGATTGTCTAAGTACCATGGCACAGCTGTTGGAGTTGAAAGAAAGCAAAGAAAACCTAGTCATAAAAAACCTGTGAGGGTCATGGAAAAAAAGAGGACGACAACATCCAACAACATGACTCAGGAGGAAAAAAGTGTTAAGAAAGTTGTATCCAAGAGAAGAAAAAATCCTACTCCTTTATTCAAAGATCCAATGGCAAGTTTTAAATTGGAGATTATAAAGAAAATAAGACAGCAGCGAGCAGCAAAGGAAGCAAGAGAGGCAACTGAAAGGGCAAAGTAAGTCTACCATGCTGACTTCTAAAATATGACTAAATCGTCATAACATTTTCTGTGTTGATGATATAGACTTAAACATATTTAACCTGTAATCTTGAGGTGACATAAGGTACTTTCATTGATTGCTTACAATCATTCTTGTTGTCTATCATAATCATAGTTGTTCCGTGGGATCAGGTTGCTAATTGCTGAAGCAGAGAAGGCTGCAAAATCCCTCGAGATGGCTGCGTCAAAGAGTCCTCTCGCACAAGCTTCACTTTTAGAAACCAGAAAACTTATTGCTGAGGCAAGAAGGTCCATTGAAAGCATAGAGACTGGAACTTCAAGCACACTGGATTTTGAAGATAATAAACCTTTAGATTCTGGTGGATCGCTAAATGATCTCCAGGGTGGTGCAAGATTACCAGACACCGAAGATTTTAATGGGAAACATGTAAATGGGTTTCATCTACTACCTTCAAGTGAAACTAACTATGAAGATTTGGGTTTTGACAAATTACCATTGCCAGCCACAGCTAATGGATGGGAACCTTCAAGAACAAATCAAAGTCCAGAGGGGTCTGCAGAACCTGGTTTACATTTGAATACCAAGAGTATGGGAGAACGATTGGAAAGGATAGACAATATGACAAGTAAGGTAGTGACCAGTTCTATCAAATACGAGGATAACACTGGAAAGAAGGATACAGGAATGCCAAAAGTGGAAACTAGTGTATCTTCCATGTCAACGTTAGTAAAACCTCAGAAAAAATGGGTCCGTGGAAGGTTAATTGAAGTTGATGAAAGCAAGGTGGCAGAAGAAGGCAGCAAAGGCGAAAACAAATAGAACATTATGACTATGAGAATGTATCCACCTTGGGTATATTTTGGCTGTAAAGCTCTAGTCAGCCTCTTGGTTACTGTTGTGGATTTTGCAGCACTTAATGATTACTGTAACGAAGAGGATGAAGCCATGGAAAAAAAACGTTCAATTTTGTTGACCAATTGCATCATGGATGGTGCGACCGAGTATACTTGCCAGATAGGATTACTGTGTCTAAAAGAATTCAACACCTTCAATAAGAGGGAGGTTCAGGGTGATGATGCATGAAACATCCATGTTGTAAGGGTTTGACATTCTAATTGTAGTTGCCAACTACAGTTTCGGTACATATTTGTACACTAATATTACACTCAGGTTGCTAACAGAAATTTTCAAATAGCAACTTTTTCAATCTCTTGGAGAATTATGCAGTAGTTCTTTTGTTTAAATGCCGGCTTATCTTTCAATCCAAAATGCACTCAATTGGGTGGTGTTGTTACTACTAGCGCTGCTTGAGCTGTCGAACTATTTTCAAAGTGTAGTCATTTTTTTGGATGCTTGGATATCAAAATGGGTTGCTATTCTTCAGCTTTTGTCGGTAGCCTTTTGAAATCTAGATGGAATGGAATTAGGAAATTTTGCATATTCTTTCCCATTTGCCAGCTAAGATAGGACACATTCCTTATTGCCAAGGAGCTAGCTATGGCATGGGCAGCTTGTCATTTGTTGGTAGGGGTGCAAATCGGATAGTCCTGACTTAGTGGCCAAGGATAGAAAGGCTGCACCATCCTGACTTGGTGGCCGAGAATAACACGGCCCATGACATAAGATATATATATATTATATATAATTTTTTTAAAAATGTTGAATAATGAAATGATTAATACATTATCCCTTCACTTATGCTTGCCAAATACAACATCTCATGGGTTTTATTGTATTATCCTTTTACAATATGCCCATGGGTTTTATTACATTATCTTTTTACTTATACATATGGGTCTTGCAAGCCTGGCTCGGTACACCACTAGGGTATGTTGTGCCGAGCAGATTGGTGTATGATGCACTCCATACTGTGATACTAGGCCCAATCACGGTACAACTTATTAGTGTTGTGCTATAATTTATAATATCAAGTAGATTTATATAGCTGTAATATGCTATATAAATACAACATACCTATGGATTTTATTGCATTATCCTTTTACAATATGCCCACGAGTTTTATTGAGCCCAACACGGTATAGTTTATTAATATTGTGCTATAATTTATAATATCGAATAGATTTATATAAAAAAATTATAATAGGAATAATTTCACCAAATCATTTCTCATTTATAGGATCTCATCTATAGGGTATTTCTCATTTATAGGGTCTCATCTATAGGGTAAGACATAATATAATATACAGACTAGACTTGCGTATGCTGAGAGAAATTGCTTGCCCATTGCTCAATTTCTTTTCCCAATCTACAAAAGTGGCAACTCTAGATACTAAAAGTAAACTCAGGGGGATGTTTCCCCCTCGTTTTTATTCACTAACTGTATACTTACATATATTGCTGCAAAGGCCATTCATGTGGTAAATAGAAACCAATCCAAGTTCTTGTACTTACATATATCATATTTCCCTCATTAAAATGAAAGAATTTCTCATCCTTCTTTTCTCAATCTTTTGTATATCTCTCTCTCTCTATATATATATTACTATTTAGGTTGTGTGATTAAGGTGTATATGGTAGATGGCAACTGTATCTCAACTTTGGGTGGGAGCGGAGAGCATGCTGCAGGGCAACATCCGCTCTTGATCCCTGAAATAATTTCTCGTACAAGATGCAGACGAACTCGGACAGATCCTCCTCCTCATCACCAATCAATGGAGATGACGGTTCGCCAAATTTCTCTGCATCAATGTCTTCCCAGTCACTTGCAGGGCTGGCAGGTTCTACTACATCCTCCTCGGCCTCTTCGTCGCCGATCTCAAACTTCCCGTTTCCTAAACCGTTGTAGTCACCCATTTGGAGTTGTACCGATTGCACGTCGGGGGGTTCATGCGACGATGAGATGACGGCTTTGGCACTTGAATCTAGCAAGGCCTTCACCATACTTGAAGCAAGCCCATACTTTCCCGTAGCTATTATGATACGGTCTCTCCATGCTCCAACCTGATAACATGCCGCATTCAAAACAAAAGAGTAAGCTTGAATCTCAAAAAGGGAAACAATTGGATTTAATATATCATAATACCTCGAATTGCTGAAAGCAAAGAAAAGAAGGATAGATGAAGCTACTATATCAAGGAATAAAATAAGACTAGCTAGCTTGTGTTTTAACCCAAATAAAGTGCACTTCTCCACTCAAATAATTTGCCCTTTTTCAATGAAGAAATGCACTGGCTTGCAATCCCCCAACGACACGTCAATACACAAGCAATGGGAATGATGAAATTTAAATGCGAGCCTACTCTTCAAATTTCTGAAATCTGCTATAAAACCTAACAAATTCATTTCCTCTAGAAAAACCTAACAAATTTACAAGTCTCATCTTTATAATCGTCATGAGACCAAAGTGTGACATTCTTAAAGGAGGGGGCATACTAGAGATAGAAGCAATAATCTCAAAAGATATTTTCTTCATGCAATGACTCTATATCAGTCAAACAATTGATAGCCTGTAAAATGAAGATAATGGAAGTAATGACCTCAGTGATTCGTATTAATACACCAACCCCTCTCCCCTCAACTTATAAGCCCGAAATAGATCCAAAGCTATTTAGGAGAAGCATGCACTCTGGAACTAAATGAATAAAAATTCCAATTAAAAAATAGAAACGTTGCAAGCATAGGAACAAAGAATAGCTTCAGATGTTACCATCCAACGAACATCTTCAGATGTCAAGTGAACAGCAGGAACAATTCTTCGAAACATAAATGCACCAATTTCTTGGTTATCCTCCATTACCTTCAGGAAATTTACTGATTGAGCTTCATGTTACAAGAAAAAAAAATACATGAGAAAACAAGAAGTTCATACTTGTGTTTGACGTCCTATATAACGGTGGAGCACACCTCCAACTAGAAAGCATCGCCATCTTGCAACCAAATCAGCTACGGATGAAGCCTTAGACAGGGAATAAGCTTCCTTTCTATTTCTTGCTCGTAGCAAAGGAGACAGGCTAAGTTTAACACTCTGCAGAAATCTATCAGCATGCTCGCCTGGTTCAGCAACCACAAACACATCATTCTGCCAACTGAACAAGTTTACTACTCAGGATATAACTCATTCAAAAGTAGAATTTGTATCTTTAATAATATAGCATGGAGAATAGTTTAACCTTAATATCGAACCCATTGAATCATTTTGAAGAGCCAAATGTACAATACCTACTTGAGGTAAATTCTGCAAATTTTCATATAATGATATTACATGTACAGAAGGCTGCCATGAACCCAGTGGAGATGCTGGTGGTGATGCTTTCCCTGTTGGATGACCATCTAAACTAAGAGGTGGAACTAGATCGATACGGTTAATTCGCTGCGGTCCACATTCAGGACTATACAAAAGCGGACTTGATGGGAAGCTTCCAGTAAATAATGGTGATGTGAATGGTGTAACAAATGCATTTGTGGGCTTTGAAAGTACAGAAGTTCGGTTACTTAGAGAGAGCCGAATACCATTACTAGCACAATACTTCTCAAGTGAGCGGGCATGATTGTGAGTATTTCCCATATCAGGACCACTTGAAGACTCTACAAGCAAAACCATCCTCCTCCAACCTAGTGAAGCGTTGACTTCCTCAAGCCCTAGCAATACAAAGAAAGAAAGAAAAAAGTGTTTGTTTGCTGTGTACGTCATCCAAATAGAAAATGGTTGATGACAAATACCTGAAGATGATGTTTTCAATTTAGAATACTGTTGTCTACTAAGCCTCTCATGTACTCTTTCTTCATTTTCATTTTGTTGAGCAAGGCGCTCACAGACCTTACTAAAAAGCCCACTATTTTGCTCAATGTACTCCTCTGTTGCACCTTCCAACTTAAGCCAGATAGCAGGATCAGTCTCGTCAAGCTCCATACCACATCTCTCATCAACTGTTAGCAAAACAAGCAGCAGCAACTATAATCAAAAGCATATTATGGGTTTCATCACTCAGAAAACTAGAAATTTTCACTCCTAATTGTTTGTCACTCTTAGCTCATTACCTGGGTTGAATCGAAAATACTGCACTTCAGGAACCATAGGTAGTAAAGTGTCTAATGCTTCAGCCACTCTATCTACAGAACATGCACTCTCAATTAACACCTGTCCAGTGTCCATATAACGCCATCCACCTTTGCGAGCCTACACAGTTGAAACCAGTAGTCCATTTAGCATGTGGCATCCGTATGTCACTTTTGTCACCAGTAATTCAAACATGTTCGTATGGAGATTGATGAGTCAGTTTAACTGGTGAATACACAACTAAACAGAATAATTTTTTAGTTAAATTTCATGGAGCCACATGCAGAGAATATAATACAATCAAAAAGATATGAAAAGCAAAGATAGAAAAATACCTTGGTTGGAACTGAACCACATCCTATAGAGACTAGACAGTCAATGCACGCGTCTGGCCATAAAAGCTGCGCTTCTCTGATGGCAAATATAGTAGGATTATTTGCTACAATTGCTCCATCTTGCCAGCGATTTACATCTGAAACTCAGAGAAGTATAGCAAGTTACATAAAGTTTTTAAGAATTGCTTCTGCAGCTAACATCAAATTTAAAAATATCAAAGATTAAAATGGGACTAAACAACAAAAGATAATGATATTATCAACACTTACCATCTGAGAAATCATCAAGGTAATATGGAGCAGCTGAGGATGCTCTTATAGCTTCCCATATCCGGTGCTTGCAGCTGCCAATATAAGCAACACGCCGGCTAGTAATTTGTGCACTAGGAACTAGTCCAATTGCAGGAGACTCTGCTACCATTCCTGATGGCAGCATCTCTACAGTACCAACTGGATACTAGAGAAGTAAAGAGTCCATTTATTTGCCAATTTTATATATTTCAAAAAACCAGACATGTCTCACATCAGTTTCATATTCCAATATCATAATGATGGAGCAAAATCATACTGAAAATATGATCAATGAATGTCGTTAACAATCCCAGTAATTAACTATTTCAGCCATGGCAATATGGTTAAATGCAAAAACTTTGGGATAATTATACCCAAGATATCTAAACCTCCATGTTTCTAGAAATACATACCTGATATATGTACAACAACCAGATACTGGTATCAAATAGACAACTAAGTGTACTTTTCCATCAAAATTTGATGGACCAACCATGCCAATCTACAAAAGTGCTAATGTGGCAGTGAAAATATACAAGAAAGCTTGCATGATGATCTGATACCGCATTGACCTGGTAAAAGGGGGTGAGCCAGAATATGTTCTATCTTCCAGGATTTTATTTCTTGTGCAAGATTACTACCTATTTTCATTAACACAGATATGCACTTATCTGGAGACTGACAATACTACTTCCATTAGGTTTTACTTGGAAAGTTAACAAACATGTCCAGCCATTGAATACGGGTTGGCAAATTCTCATACCTATTTGTCATTTTATTCATATATGAATATGTCTAAAAAACTTAAAGTTCAGGTACCTTTGGTGTAATTATCCCATTTTTCATCTACAGGTTTCAAAATATCAATGGTAAAAAAAAAGTCAAATGATTATATTTACTGCTAGCTTTGAGCATATGATATGTTGGTTAGATAAATGGCCAAGAAGACTATCCATACAGAACATTTCAAAATCCTTATGGAGGCCCTTGCTTAATAGAAATCTATTCGACGACTTTAAGACAGATAGTAAATGATTAACAAGAGAATATACAAAAGCAAGAAACAACCAAAATGTAATTAGCAAGAATCGATAAGTCGACATACAACAATCATTTGTAGTAACTACTAAAATTCAGACCAATTAAGAAAAATTGATAAATTCCATTATGAGAAAATATTGACGTGTTTTAGAATAAAATTTATACAATACGTGTGGGTGTGTGTGTATTCAAAAATTGACCAAAAATTAATTTTTGTACTTATGATTCAATTTGAATTTAGTAAAAAACCTAGTTATTTAATGAATTTCATTATATTTAAAATTATTTTTTATTAAACTTAATTTGGTCTTAAATCAAGACAAACAATTCTAGATTAAATTCAAATTGGATGTGAAATGATAATGATCGAATTAAACTCCAATTGCAATTTCTATAAATTGAAAAAGACCCAAATTGATTTTATTTTGTTTTTGTTAAGCATAAACTAATCATGATACATTAAGGGACATTTTTCACACAAATAGCAGGTTTAAATCATTTTAGTGTTTATGATTAATAATTATATTAATTAACTTAAGTTTTTATTCAACTGCACAGTGTGCTGGCTCATGACTAGTTTATATCTAATACAAACATTATTCCATGCGGCCAACTGAAGAGAGTTGGGACTTTATGGCTTGTCGTTGTACAAACATTATCCGCATTGCATGTATAATTTGTGCAAATGTATCATCGCAGAGCATATCAGAAATAGACTAACCTGGTAATTCCTAAATAGGAATGGCTGAGCTGGTGTGACACTCACTAAAGTAGACACAACAAAAACTTTTGGAATGCTCTTGACAGCAGATTCTATTAAAAGGTCACCATCTTCATTAGCACACATCTCTTGCAGCAATCTTTCAAATTGATCTGCACTATGCTGTAAGTGGATTTCAGTGTAAAATACACCATTACATAGAAATAGACAGGATGATAAATTTTAAACATCTCCATACTTTTGATCCATGAACAACTACTCTGAAACTTTGTGATGAACTTTTGAAGAGCTGATCGAGCTTTTCCCTCCATGTTGCAGCTTCATTGTCCTTAGGGATAGGTTCAGCAAACACAAGTTTTCCTGAGAAATGACAGTAGCAAAGGAGAATGAAAGAATTGCTTGTTAAATGCAAATCACACATAATAGAAGCAGTAAATTCCACAGTTCAAATATTTTACCAAGTTCCTTGTATATATCTTCACAGTCATCCAAGGTCATTTGTTTAATTCCAAGAGCCACTGCAAGCATACCACCTGTTGATGTACCGCATATCAAGTCAAACATTTCATGAACACGCTTTCCAGTTCCTTTTTCAATTTGCTTCAGCATCTGAACTGTCGCTAGACCCTTCATACCACCACCATCCATTGCCAATATACGCAAGCCTTGCTTCCCAACTGGTTTTCCTTTTATTGCTCTACGCAAAATCTCATTTTCACCTGAGTTTAACTCAATAAAACAAACCGAGATGTTTCTCATATATATGTCTTCATACATATTATCTTTTCAGTATAATTAGCATCAGATGCAGATGGCACAAATGACGTACCAAGAATTGCCAAAGCACGTGCTGCAGCCTTGTTCACACGTGGCACAGGTGTACCTGTAAGGCGCAAAAGAAGTTCTCGCAGACTTTCAGATTGCATTAGAATTCGACGATTCTCTGAACAGAAAGCTAAATTGCCAACGGCCAATAATGATAAACGTTGAACCTGATAAAACAAGAGATAATATGAATTCAATTCTGAAATTTCACATGAAAGTCATCTTATATCAAACTAGCAGTACCTCTGAGTTCTTATGTGCACAAAGTGCCTTAAGATATTTCAGCACATCCTTGGACAACATCTTTTGAGCCACGCTATCAGAAGCAAATGCTAATGTGCCCAGGAATTTCAGTACAGAGATCAACTCTTCTTGGTCAACTGACCTCAAAAGCAATTCAATAGGTTGCATGATGTCAGACTTAATCAACTGCATTGCCAAAGTAACATCTGCTGCCAATGATGAGAGAGCACAACATGCTTGTTCGACCTGCAATTTATTTGAAGTGCTCGGACGGATCTCTTTTGTGCCCATAAATAGCTTATACATTCAATGCAAAAAATCCTAATTAAAACATACCACATGACGATCATCACTGCTTATCATACTTATCAGCTGTCTTATTGCATTTTCTTCTTTACTTATAGCCAAACAATTGCTATGATCTTGCATGATCTTGGCCAATGCAGATGCCAGCAAGGGATGATGACATGAGGAGAACCGGAAAATAAGAGAGAAAAAGGCACTGAGCTTGTGCCTTGATGCAACAAAATAGGAGCTGTTTTCTGTCTGGAGTCACTGAGCAGGGTTATAACCATAGACCACTAAACAGTGACAACAAATATTAGGGAAAAAATGATCTAATACCTCTATATGCACATTTACTGACATCAGATTTTCAGTTGCCTCAATTCTGATGTTAGCAAGAGATAAATGCCGAAGTTTGTGCAATGGCAAAATTTCTGGAAGAAACTCAAGAGGATTACCAAACAATCTTAAAACACGAAGCTCAGCCACAGCCCTGTCGTAAAGCTGAAGAGAAATGTTAAGGCAAAAATATACTGAGCAACATAGAGCAATATGAAAACACATCAGATAAATATGCCAATCAGATGACCTGAAATCCAGAAGTGGTCTGACAAGTTTATTATGTTCCAGTGAAAGTTCAATGAGCATTACACATTGCCGCAATTCCACTGTTAAGAAAGAAAAAAAAAGATCCAGCCTTATGGTTCTGAGCATACCTTGGTGCAAATTAGCAACTCATTTGAAAATATACCAATAGTATTAGATGACTAAAAATATTAAATTATCAAAAACTTGAACTAATTGACAAAGGTACTTATAAAGGATGTAACCTTTTTAAAAAAAGAACATAAAAGATGTAACTCATTCAAGCTCACCTGGGACAGAACTAAGCATATTATTGTCAACTCTCAGCACCTTCAAATTTTTTAATTCACCAAGCTCTGGTGGCAAAAGTGATAACCTATTATTATCAAGATATAGCTTCTCAAGAAGTGGTAGTTTCGTCAATTCCACTGGAAATACCTGTCCAAATTTAAGAAGGTTGTAGCAACAATTGTCTTTGATGGTCACTGACTAAACATACGATCACAAACATTTTAGCACTGAAGTATATATTGAACTGTAAAAACACAGAATCAACTAGAAACGCCAGATTATCTCAAAGGAAACATATAACTGAGAAAAATATAATATGCGCCACAAGAAAGTGATACTTTGTTTTCTCCAGAGCTGATGGACATGCACATGCAGGAATAGCAGCCAGTAGCACGACTCTTAATTTCTTAATTATTGTAGACACATTTGAAGAGACCCAAAACAAAAGATATATAGCGTGACCTCAACCACAATGGAGATTTTTTATAAAAAGACGAATCTGCAGAATTCCATTTGAAAATATTTCTTTACCTAATTCATTAACCCCAGAGAATCAAATAGCAGACCATCAAACGTTCAAAAGGTTTTGCATCAGTTCTTTGAAAGTTCCTCATCTGGGAAAATTCCCAACTTTCACATGGTGAAGCACGACGATTGTGATGAAGATCGAACGTAATCCGGACTCACAAACAAAGGATCCAACTTACAAAATGAATCGATCATAGAAAAAGATCAATAGTTCTCAATTCTAGAACGACATGGAACTCACCAATAAGCCACATCCGCAAAGGCTCAGCACGGTCACACTCATCCAGTGATCGGCAAATCCCTGAACCCCATCCGGCGGTCCGGAAGGCGTCAACTTGGACCGAATCAACCGCGTCAAGACGCCGATCCCATCGCTCTGCTGACCGGACCCCGCCGCCTTGGACATCCGCACCGTTCTCAGCGGCTCCCGACGCTTGCGCACCGTCATCTCGACCCTGACGCAGCCTCGCTCCTCCTCGGCTCGCAGATCCAGCACCACGGTGTCCTGCGGCGGGGGAAGCGCGACCATGAGCTGGGACTGGAGGCGGAGCGCGACCTGCTCCTCGTCGTCGCCGGAAGTCCAATCGAGGTCGATCCGGAAGCCCAACTCTCCGGGGCGCAGGGGGGTGGGCGGCAGGGGAGGCGGAGGCGGCGGCGGGGGGGGAGGGACGGAGGGGGGAGGGGGGAGGGAGGAGGAAGGGGATGAGGGGAGGTCGTCATCGTCGACTGCATTGTCGTCGGGCTCGCCGTAGTCGAGGGAGATGTGGAAGATCTCGGAGGGGCGCTTCCATCCCAACCCCCACGATTGCATGGCCTGCAGCCGTGGTCGAAAGCTTGAAGGATTTCGATTGGAGCGTTAGGGTTTGCAGGGAGGAAGAGCTGAGGAAGAAGATGGAAGGAAGGGGTTCAGGATTGGCGATCAAGAAGAGCCTTCGCGGACGTTCTTGCCTGGTATTATTCTTTTGAAGCTTCGTTGGCCTCCTGTTGTTGTAAATAAAATGTTTTGGTACGGCATTTTGTTTCAAGGGTAGGGGGAATTGGGAGAGAGGGGTTTTCTTTTTTTTCCTGGGCTGGGCTTTCTTTTGCTCATTCCTTCTTAACCCCAATTTCCCTAAGATAAATTGGGCCACCACACCTGTGACGAAGGGTATGTCTTAAACTTTTATACGGAGGAGCTCAGCCTACTTGTCACCAATAATACATTAGAAGCAGTGGAGACCTCTAACAAGGGGAGAAAGATCCCCATCCTAAAGGTCGATGAATCGAAGAAGCCTATATCGATCGAGCAAGTAGTTGCGGGCATAGGTCAAGAATCCAAGAGAGTAGCAATTGTAGTGGTGATAAACGAGAGATTCATCTCGAAGCTCTTGGTACCATTTATAGGACTTGACTGAGGTATTGTTCCTCAAGATCAACATCGATGCCTACGATTACGAATTTTAGGCTATAAGTGATGGTGATGGTGATTCTCAAACACTGCATAGATGGTTGTTCTTAACGATCAACAATTTCTCCTTTGTTATGTTGTGTAACTTTGTTGGTAATATTTTGAGGTGGCATTAAGTAGAGGAGATTCCTCACCGACACCGGTCGAGGGCTGGATAAGTATAATTTGAGCTTAATAAAATTCACATTAGATAGTTTCCTCCTCGATTATTAATTAATTCAAAACTTACCTTATGAACTCATCAATTTTTTGAGTAATTGCATGCCATAGATAGACTTACAAAACGATGCAAATGGCATGGTGGATATTCGAATGGTAATAATAGAAAACAATAAAAAGATATATGCTTTAGGAGGTGGTTTTCTAACTAACCGAGGATGGCAAGGTAAAGGTATATGCTTCAGGAAATCATTCCCTCATAAATGGAGTTGGCAAGACATGCAAACTAATAACAACTAATGTAATCAAATCAAGTTGGTAACATATGTTTACCACATAAGCAAAATTAGAGAATACCAAAGGTTAGTGAAAGATTTAAAACTTGGAAGGATAGTTAGTGCAATTCCAAAACTTGGAGGCTAATTAAGTGCAATTAAACTTAAGTTGAAGGGTGCTAATTGGCGGTTTCGATATGAAATTTAGAATCTACACATCTCATTAGTGTTAAAATTAAGGGAGAGTTACTTTGAGAAAAGGAAAGAAATATAATAATAATATATAAAAGGGTTTATACATAAAGTGTATATCATCTGGTTAAAACAAATGGGCTCTATACGGGAGATATGTGAGGTTTTGGGTTCAAGTCTCACCAAGTTCTAAAAAATATATATAAAATGGTCTATCGACCTCCTCTTTTTAAAATATATAAAAAAATAAATATTATATAAATATATATACTCACCTTTTCCGTCATTCGATATCATTAATTTTTTTTATTCTTATTCCAATTTTCTCTAGCTGCTCTAGAAAGTATTGCTAACTTTCTCTTGAAAAGGTAGAATTCATAACTTGTTCTACTACCGTTACTCATGCTACTGCAACTAAATCTCGTTTCCTCCACTATTGTCGACCAATTCTTTCACTTGCTTCTCACTTCATTGATCGCAGTGGCACCTCCCATTTTCGATGCCTAAATCTCCCCAAATACTTCCTTATCATCTCTGCTCACAAACATTGTTCGTTCTACCTCCCTAGTTTTTTCCAATCACAAGCCGTAGCTCAACAAGAGGGAGAAATCCATTGTAGCAACCGAAACAAAGCTAGAGAGATTGGCTACTCCGACTAACAACCAAGGGGATCCATATTCACTCACCAATTTTTTTAATTACTCGACCATAGATAATGCTGTATTATTTATGCATACTTGTTTGCTTGTATTGGATTTATTTTAGGAGATTGTGTTTGCTGTGATGTTGTTTGACAAGGATTGCTTTGCTTGATTGGTTGGTTACTTGCTTGCTTTTGAGAATCACGGCCAAGCTGTGATGTCACGCCCCAATTCCATCTTTGGGCACGTGGCAACCGCCGTATAAGATGTACTTCAACAACACAACTTATACAAGACTAAAAAGTATCACAAAGCACTACAATTTTATTAATTAAACATAGCTGAAGCAAATACATTTGACAATTTAACAATCACTACCATTTTACTTCTCTCTCTAGGTTGCCAAATTAATGTTGTTCGCCAAGCTAGGTTCTCCCTCACTCCCGACTAAGATCCATCTGTAACCTGCGCAACAGGGAAAAGTGTGCACATATGAGTCGCGAGACTCAGTGAGGTTACAGAGAGAGCACCTTAACGATGGGTAAAAATATTGTATAACCCACAAGAAATATATTTACTAAAATCACATACTTAAATCAACATGTAAAAAATATATAACAAGGAAATAAATGTAGAATAACATAATCATAATTATAACAAGATATATCACAAGATATCATAAATCTGTTTATAACACGGTATACAAAATTAAACATGTCATATATCTTTAATGTGTATATCATTATCATTTCATTCCACACCTAAGACAACCAGCCTATGTTCAAGGTAAATCCCTCGTCAAAGATTACCCCAAACCCGTCAGTGTCAACTCTAGGTCACTGTCCTATGTGCCTGTACACTGACGTTAGCAGAAGGAGCTGGTGATCACGGTACCCCTTCTAATACAAAAATACAGGTATCATACAGCATTGTAATTCTGAACCATGGTAGGATCACCATACAAAAATAATAAACACATCCGTCTCCAGCCTGGCAAGCTGAGATCCACTGTATACGATACCAATGAACTAGGACTGCTCAGGGATCCCACCACTGTTGAGCATGCCAGTGTCAATCAGGTATCATATCGAGAGCATGCATATAATAACATCATACCTGCTAGTATGATTCAAGTTTCAACTCATATCATTAATATGCATACATTAGCATCTTACAGGAACTACCATAGCATACTTTCAAGTTCACAGTAACCCACATGCTAAATAAATATGTAACGAAGTAGATATATCACTTATCAGGAGGTACAATAATAAACAAAACAACCCTTAGGACTCAGCATCTGTAGTAGGCCAAATTAAATTTGAAACCATAAACCCTCACCTGAGTCTCAAGCAGATCTTTAAACAAGAATCACAGCTTGGCCGTGACCCTTAAGAACAAGCAAGCAAGCAAGCAATCCTTCTTACTTCAACATAAATCACAGCTTAGCTATAATTTATCAAGCAATAGCACAACAATGAACAACTTCCTAAAATAAATCCAATGCAAACAACCATGCATGCATAAATAATAAATCTCAAACAATCTTTTTCCCTAACTCCACTTCTCACAACCTCATACCAATTTTTATTTAACCATTTAATAATTAAAGTAATTATCACTATATAAAATTTTCCAATAAAATATGTTTACATCTACATTATACAAAAAAATACAAATTAAATTCCTATTTGTACAATTAAATCATTATAACAGTTTGATCTACTATATTACCTTATTAATCTAAAATAATTTTAATACTTCTATAAAATTTTAATTACTATATATAAATCAATTAAGTCACAATTTCTCTAATTTCATTAATTAGAAAATCTAATTAACCTAATTACCCAATTTAATCAAAGTCTAAGATTTATAAATTCTGTAAAGAGATCTAATTGCATCAATTAAATTTATAAATCCTAAATTATCAAACTTCGTTAATTAAAAAATCTAAATAAATAAATTTTCTAAATTTTATCACATTATAAATTTATAACATTCTAAATTATTCAATTTCATAAATTAAAATAATCTAATAATCTAATTACCTCAATTTATACTCTCCTAGTTTCATTAATTTCATAAAAATTTTAAATAAATTATTTTAATTTTAATTAATACAATTTAAATGTCATAACATCTATCAAAATATTTCTTCATGCATATAATATACAATTAATTTATTTAAACCCTAAATTAATCCAAATTAACTTAAATAAATTAAGAATTGCACTTCAATAATTCTGAAAAATTCTAATTAAATCACATAAATTATATTTAAGTATGATAAAGCATCACAACTTATTTTAAATTTTTCAAACATCATTAACGCCCTCAAAATCCTGAACCCAATCTAAAATAATTAAAGGCAAGTCTAAAATGTATTAAAAAATTTAAATAAATTTCTTAAGATTCAAAACTCACCAATCAAGCCTTAGCCACTTGAACCAAATTAAACCGATCAACAAGTTGTGAAACCAGCCGAAACGCAGTCGAAACGCAATTAAACCAGCCGTTCACCGAACCGGACCAACACACGCGCGACACATGTTGTCGGGTTATGTAGGCATGGAAAGACCACAACCCACAACCCATTGTATGGGTAGATTTGATATTCAAGATGTGAAAGAGGGCACCGTCCCTTAAATAGGATCAGGTTGCAACTCCTTTCCAAGAATTCCTGATGTGGGACTAAATATTTCTTAAATAGAAAAGGATACAACTCATTTTCAAGAATTTCCTGATATGAGACTAAATATTTCTTAAATAGAAAAGGATGCAATGATACATGAGACATGATGCTTTAACCAACTAAGCTAATAGGCCAAGTTATTATTATTATTATTATTTTCTAAAAGAAAAACAGTGTCACGCCCTGACCCTACTGTCGGGTACGTGGCAACCGCCGTATGAGCCCAACAGACCCATACAAGACATCAAGTGATACATATCATCCAATACATCATTTACGCAGCAGAATTTACAAATAATTCATCTAACTCAATATTCCTAACACAGTCCCGATAAACCTACTACAATTCTATGATAAAAGGTATCGATAAATAAAAATAGACTCGTCGATGGACTCATCTTTATCAACTGTCTCGTATGATCATCTAACACACATGCACACACGGGGAAAAGTGTTGTGCTCAGCCTTGCGGTCTAGTGTGAAATTACGGCTCTACCGAATAAAGAAATCAAAGGCTAGGAGGAGTATTCTAGGATGCCTTTGATTGTTAATCATCACTTTTCATTTAATTTGTGTAAATCAGTTTATAGAAAGCAGTAAAACAACATAATAAATACATATGTATTATTCACTAGATGCCACCTACGTTGTATCTAGTGTCAATGTCAACAGCATGTCACCTACGTCATAATAATACTTTGAAGTTACAAAACTCGGGCTGCCAACCTATGCTTAGTGAATACCCGGGCCGAGGGTATCAGTAAGCCCATCAGTGTCTTTCTGTCTCTATCTCTACCTATGCCCGCTGCACTGATGTTGGCGGAGAGGACGGGTGACCCAATATCACTCTCTATTGTTTCACTAGTCGCCGACCATGCCTCCCCTAGCGAAACCGTCGTGCCCTTACATCCTCCCCGGATTCCGTAGGGGCAACGACTAACCGTGTAGTACTACACACTGTCCGTAGACAGGGTCACCTTTATATAACTCATCGGCCACGGCTAGCCAGAATAACCACCCTAGGATTCGGACTACTCATCCGATCGTCTGCAGACGTCCAGGGTGATAGTCGTGTGGTCTACGGATCCACTGTCCAAGGAGTCGCATGTGGAATCACCTTCCCAGTCCAATAACAGTCGACGTCTATCGAGATTGGCGTACATCCGCACGATGGGCTGTGGCAACCTCGACTCCATCAGTGCCAAGTCCATGGTAGGGCTCATCCTTACTAACCATCTCAGGACTATCATAAGGCCGCCTAAACGACGCTCGTGTGGGTGAAAATTTCGGGTAAGGACTTGCCCCATATTTTCGGTCTAATATGACCATGGAGTTTGTACAGTCTCTTACCCTACCAGCTCCCAGTATATAAGCTATGCATAACCTCGGGAGTGGTGCTCCCCGTATCTGAGCTATGCATCAACCTCGTGAGTGGTGCGTAGCGGGACGTCACCGTCAGAACGCGGCGGTTAACTGGGGCATATGGAAAAGGCCCCTTTCTGTCTAAGTTGCGGTGACGTCGCCAAAAGTTCTAACATGTCGTTATTTACTATCTATGTCTGCATGGTAGTTGTACTAGCATAGCATAGAAAATAATAAAAATAACATACAACATGCAGGACACGCTATCACGATATATTAAAAACCTAATAGGGAAATCATGGTATATAATGCATGTTAGACAGAAATAAATTAAACTAACATGCGAATAAATCAAATCTTATCAAGTATAATATTTTATTATATTTAAGACATCCAAGAATTGTTCCTAAGAAAACCCCAGCGGGAATTCCCCAGCTTGAATAAATCCTACATCGGAGAACCAATGCACCTGAATTAGCGATCCAGTCTTCAGAATCAATCAGCGTAACAACGAATCACTTCGACGAACTACTCGGATCGCGTACCCGCGATAATCCTAATTAACACAATTATTTAAAATAAAATTTAATTCTTTTTTTTCCTCCTAAAGTAAATCAAATATTAATTTATCAATCAAACTTAATCATTCAAATATTAATTAACCAAATTTATATTTTACAAATTAAATTAATTAAAATGTTAAATTAACTTAGTTAAGCTTAGATAAATTCTATCAAATTTAAATCCATTTAAACCCATCATCTAGCCCAAGTCACCTAAGGGCCCAAATCACACCCATCCACACTTAATTAGATCAATTCAATATTTATTTGCTATTTTAAATCACCTAATCATACTCATGAAAAGTTAAATTATTATTATTATTTTATTATTATTATTTTGACTGGTCAACGGTCAACAGTTGACCCGGTGTAAACCCCCATCACATGAAAAAAAAGGGGGGGGGGGGGGGGACCGGTTCAGGTGAACCGGCCGGAGAGCCGGCCGGTCCAGCTGAACCGGCTTGGACCGGGTGAGGAAGCGAGACGGGGCGAGCGAGAAGAGCAAACGCCCTTCCCACTCGAGCCATCGCCTCGAGCACGCGACGAAGCAACGCCGCTTCGTCTTCTCCAGCTCCGAGCAGCGCCGACGCTCCGCCTTCCGCCGTCGACGGTCGTCTGCCCTCGTCCACCTCCAGCGAGCTACTCCCGGCGGAAAGGGCGACTCGGCGACGCCCTTTTCCCTTCCCATTCGCGCGACCACCACAGCAGAGGAGCTGCTGCCGTCCGGTCGTCGCCCAGTGCCCGAGATCCCTCGGCGGACGTCTCCTCCGCCGCGGTTGGAGACGCCGGCCGTCTCCGCGTCTCCACGGGCCTTCGTGGAGTTCGAAGACCCCTCGACGGGTAGCTGAGCTCGCCGCCCCTGTTCGAGCGATCGAACCCTACCGCCGGCGGCTGCAAATCGCGATCCGCTCGCTTCGCCGGCCGCAAACCCCGCCCTTTCCTTCTCCAGACGTCCGCGAGGTGAGCAGCCGCGTTTTCCCCATGAAAAGGGGTGGTTTTCACCCCCCGGTGGAGACGCCGTGAGTTCGCCGGAGACGACGCCGGAAAGATCGCCGTTTAGGCGCTGATGGTCGTCATTCTCGCAGATCGGCGTAGTCTCCGCGTTGAGCGAGGAGCTACGAAGCTCGCCGGCCGTTTAGCCTTCGTTTTCGCGAGTTCCGGCGAGGTGGCAGCTAGGGTTCCGGCGGCGGCGCTGAGTTTTCCGGCGGTGCACAGTTAATCCGGCGAAGGTGCTTAATTAGGGCTTAATCGCGATTAGCGAACGCTAAGCATGATTAATTAAACGTTAAGCATGATCAGTGTAAATATAATATGTTATTAGAATAAGATGTATTAACGTATGCTTAGTTTAATTAAAAGCATGATTAGCGTAAATTAACTAAGCTTAGTGTATAAGAAATTATTTATTTAATGAAACGGTTGGGTCGAATTAAGTGGGGTTAAATCGGTTGGGTTTGAGTTAAGTTTGGGTTCGAGTCAAGTTGGGTTGGGTGAGCCGAATCAAATAAGTTGAACCTGGTTCGAGCTCGAGTCAAATTAGATTGAATTTAATTTAGCTGAACCGGACCCGAACCGAACCAAATCGAACCGAACCGAACCGAACCGGGTGAACAGTAACTCGAACCGTTGACCGAGTCAACAGCTGACCCAGTCAGCGTTGACCGGGCCCACTGCTGACCCAGTCAGCGTTGACCAGTCAACGTTGACCGTTGACCAGGTTAGAAAAATAATAAAAAAATAAATTAAATTAAATAGTTAATAAAATAATATTAAAATAATAAAATAATATTAAAATATTAAAAAATCAAAAAAATAATAAAAATTTCTATGGATTCTTGGGCTCCTGGATGACTTGGGCCAAGTTATGGGTGAGTTTGATGAGTAGAAATTGAATAAAAATTCATTGAAGTTATTAGATAAAAATGTAAAAATATGATTAAATCATAATTCATTAGGTGAGATTAATCCTAAACATGCATGGGATTGATTTAATGTAATAATTATTTAATTGATAGATTTTAATTTATTTATCTTAAGGGAAATAAATTAAATCTATTTTAAATAATTTTTATTAAATAGGATTATTGTGGGTACGCGATCCGAGAAGCTCGGCGGGTGATATTCTCCGCGCGACTTGGTTCACAGAAGCAGATCGCTATCCCAGGTGCGTTGGTTCTCCGTTGGTAGGATTTATTCACGCTAGGGAATACCCGCTGGGGTTTTCTTAGGAAAAATTCTTGGATGTCTTCAATATGATAAACCATAATGTTTGATAAGATTTAAATTGTATGCATGCTAGCATAGTTATCTTATCTAACATGTTTATCTACTATGTATCTAACATGTTCTACATTCATGTCCGGCATGCTGTATTGTTTATTATGCTTGTGTTAAATAACTACCATGCGGACATAGATAATACATGCGACATGTTAGAACCTTTGGCGACGTCACCGCCACTTAGAGAAAAAGGGGCATTTTTCCATATGCCCCGGTAGACCGCCGCGTCCCGACGGTGGTCGAACGGTGACGTTTCCGTTATGCGCCACTCCCGAGGTTGATGCATAGCGGAGCACTGGGAGCACCACTCCCGACGTTATGCATAGCTCATATACTGGGAGCTGGTAGGGTAAGGGACTGTACACACTCCATGGTCATGTTAGACTGGAAATATAGAGCAAGTCCTTACCCGAAACCTTCACCCGCGCGAGTGTCGTTGTAGGCGGCCTCGTGATAGTCCTGAGATGGTTAGCTAGGATGAACCCTACCATGGACTTGGCACCGACGAAGTCGAGGGCCACAACCCATCGTGCGGATGTGCGCCGATCTCGATAGACGTTGACGGCTATTGGACTGGGAAGGTGATTCCACATGCGACGCCTTGGACAGTGGATCCGTAGACCGCACGGCTATCACCCTTGACGTCTGCAGACGATCGGATGAGTAGTCCGGATCCTAGGGTGGTTATTCCGGCTAGCCGTGGCCGATGATATTTAAGAGAGGTGACCCTGTCTACGGGCAGTGTGTAGTACTACATGGGTGTTGTGACCCCTACGGTATCCGGGGAGGATGTAAGGGCACGACGGTTTCGCTAGGGGAGGCATGGTTGGCGACTAGTGAAACAACAGGAGAGGGACTCTGGGTCATCCGTCCTCTCTGCCAACATCAGTGCGGCGGGCATAGGTAGAGACAGAAAGGCACTGATGGGCTTACTGATACCCCCGGCCTGGGTTGTCATTAAGCGTAGGGTGGCAGCCCGAGTTTATGAAACCTAAAAAGTCTCACTATGACGTAGGTGACGACATACTATTGATATGGACACTAGACATGACTAGGGTGACATCTAGTGACATGTACACATTTAATTATTTATTTAATTGTTTGTTTATGCTGTCTGTTTTTATATAAATTGTTTAAAACGAAATGGCATGAAAGATGATGATTAATTACCAAAGACATCCTAGAATACTCCTCCTAGCCTTTGATTTCCTTATTCGGTAGAGCCGTAATTTCGCATTAGGCCGCAAGGCTGAGCACACCGCGTTCAATGTGTGTGCAGGTGTCGATGCACGAGACGAGATCGATGACGGAGGGTTCGTCGCGGAAGGTATACGACTGCTGTTATGAGTTTTCGTATGCCGGTCTTAGATTTGTATTAGGAGATATCGGGACTGTATTTAAGATGTTATTTGAAAATGTGGGTGTATGTAGTTTAGTATTTGTATTTATGCCTTGTATGGGCTTGTCGGGCTCATACGGCGGTTGTCACGTGTCGTCCTGCGGGTCGGGGCGTGACAGCCGGTCAACGTGGTGGGCCCGATCAACGCGGTGGGCCCGGTCAACGCGGTGGACTCGGTCAACGCTGTTGACCCGGCCAACGCTGTTGACCCGGCCAATGCGGTGGTCCCAGTCACTGTTCATCCGACTTAACTTGAGTCTGACCCAAGCCTAGCCAGTTCGGTTCGATCGAGTCAGCTCCAACCCATCTAAATCCGAGTTCGACTCGAGTTCGGTTCAAATTAATTTGGTTCGACTCAGGTTCAATTTAATTCAATCTGGTTCAGCTTGGGTCCGGTCCAACCAACCCAATCTGATTTGATCTAACTCGATCTCGAATCACTTTCAATTAATTGATTTAGCTCACCTCAACTAAACTCAACTCGAACCCAAACTTAACTCGAATTCAACCCAACTAACTCCCATCTGGTTCAACTCAACCCATTCACTAACTCTACTCAATTAAATCATAAATTTTACTTAACTTAATTTATCATGCTTAATTAATCCACTAAGCTTGGTTAATTAACATTAAGCATGTTTAAATTAATCTAAGCATTCAACAACACTAATTTATCCTAAACGTGTTTAATTACGACTAAATATGCTTAATTAATCATTAATCGTGATTAAGAAAATAAGACACGTCACCTTGCGGAAATACTGTTCACTCGCCGGAATAGTAACGCCGGCCGCCGGAACCCTAGCCGCCACCTCGCCGGAGCTCACAAAATCCGATGGTCAGCGAGCCGATGAACTCGGGAACCTTCACACGCGGAGAGATCAACGCGGCCTGCGAAGAAATCCGACCGTCAATGCCTAAAAGATCCAAATTTTTTTGGCGTCGCCGGCGAACTTTAGGGCAAGTTCGCCGAAGGGCGAAACCTCCCGTTCACAGAGGGGAAACGGCGCCGTTTACCTCGCGGACATGTGGGAAGAGAGGGAGGAAGCCACGGCCGGCGAGGCGGGCGGATTTGTGGCTCCACCGCTCGCCGGTGGTGTTGCGATCGAACGAGCAGCGGCGGCGGAAATCGCCGCCTACTGCAGGGCATTGGGGCAGATGGGGGCTCTCGAGCTCGCGGAGAGGGCGAGCAACTGAGCCCCAGCGAAAGAAGTAGTGGCACGTCGGCAAGCTGGGCATGGGACGGCGAAGGGTGGACGGCAGATGGCTGCTGTCGATGGAGGGAAAGATGAAGGGGAAAAGGGGTCGCGCGCTGCCTCCTCCGAGCTCCCCTTTCTACGACGGGGGATGGAAATAAAAATCCAAATAGAGTTACTAGTTTTTGGGCTTTGAGAAGAATTGATCAGATGACGTATAAGCACATCAAAGCCAGTTTAGAGGGAGATCACAAAACCCACTAAGAGGTGGAAGATGATCTGTAACTTTTTGATCCTCTAAATTTCAAAATTACTATTATACTATCAACAATAATTTTTCACATTATGGGCTGTTTATATTGATTAAATGAGCTTCATAATACAAACTTATCAGATAAGAGTAGTAAAGCTCAGTAACAGAGATTGCAGGGTTAAGACTTCAAAAAAATACATTGATCCCATCATAAAGTAGTATGATGGTGAAACTTTTCTTAATAAATAACATATAGCTGTATACTTATCTTTGATTGTAAACAAACTAGTACAATTGAAAAACAAGAGACAATTTATTTAATAATTTATTTTTTTTACTTTAATTTGTTGAAAATATATTAGAAAGGTGAAAAGAATATAACTGGACCTACCATTTTTAAAAAGATAATATAACTGGAGCTAAAGCTACTCCAACCATTAATTATCAATTATAAAAGGATTGTGGCACCCTGAAATCAATTTATAGTTTGAAGTGTAAAACTATGTTATTTGAATTTATTTATTTAGTTTGAAAAGTAAGATTGTATTCATTTCACCAATCTGAAATGATACAATGTGCTTAATAATGAAAAGAAAAAAATAAGTGGAAAAAAGACACCGTATAGAAAGAAAAATGAAAAGAAATAGAAGACAAGAAATTGAAAAAAAAAACAAGATGGAGAACTAGCAAAGAAAAAACCACCAAAAGAACATCTAGACACCATAACACGATCCAGAAGCCTCTCAAGGCAAAAGAATGATCATTACCTTCATAAACGAAGGTGTTACAATTGTTATGTAACTTAAGGATATATGTAATCACTCCCAAAGGTTTGAAAATTTCAAGACTTGAATTCTAGCTTTTCTTGCAAATCCTGAGATGTTTTCTAGTAATCACTCTGGAGAATACTTTTGATTATTATTTGTATTATTATTTTGGGATTCTAGACTTAGATGCCACATGAGGCCTATATAGGCAGATATATCAACAGGTATGGTTACATATAAGTTCTAAAAAAAACAGGTATGGTTATATTTCTAAGATTAATTTTTGTTAGAGGCGATCAAAAGTTCTAACTTGGCTTGCTAAAAGACTAAAACCTTTTTCTTCTTTATCTGATTTCTCTTAATATGCTTGCTTTTTTTACTTTGATAAGTCCAGCATTAGTTCTATATCTTGGTAAATTTTGATTAACAAATTACTCTACATATCTACTTTCATTTACTTTGGATTTTTATGTTAAATAATGTCTTGGAACTATGGACTATTTGTTGGGTTTTTATATGTTCAGGTGAGTGAAGGTCTTGATTTTGCTGACCAGGCTGGTAGAGCTGTGGTAGTTACTGGCATGCCATTCCCTACCAAGATTGATCCCAAGGTTTGTTTTATTGTCTTTCATCTTTGTTATATGTTTCGGAAGTTAAAGTGAAAGACTCAGAATTAATTTATCTACTTGTTTTTACCAATAGAGTTCGGTGATTGAGTACAAGAATGCACTACATGCAATCATAGTCTTGCTCACATTGAAATTTTGCAGATTAGATATGGACAAATTTGCACATCTTCTCTTTTTAGTTGCTTTTCAACAATTCAAATTGGCTACTGAGAGAATATCTTATTTATCCATCGTTTGGATCCCTTTTCCAGTGATGACTAAAATATATCTTCAAATTTTTATGAATTTTCCAGTAGTTGAACAAAATTTTAGAAGAATATAGGTCAAGGTTCCTTTTTATCTTCTTGATTCATAGCCTCTAGGCACCTCACATTTTTCTGAAGAATCAATATCCTTTCTATTGAAGGACGTTCCTTGTATTTGTTTGCATAAAACTTGTCGATGATACTTTTTTTAGTAAATCGCCAAATCAGGTGCGTTGGTTCATCGATGTAGGATTTATTCAAGCTAGAGAATTCCTGCTGAGGTTTTCTTAGAAAATTCTTGGATGCCCTAAATATGATAAAATATATAATGCTTGTTAAGATTTTATACGTATGCATGTTAATATAATTTATTTTGTATAACATGAATGACATACTATATTTCATTTAACATTTTGTACAATCTTGTCGTGCATGCTTTAATATTTTCTATGTTATGTTTAAAACAACTACCATGCAGACATAGATATATAAAACGACATGTTAGAATCTCTTTGGAGACATCACTGTAATTTAGATAGAAAGGGGTGTTCCCTATATACCCCGGTTGACCACCGCATACCGTCGATGGTCAAAACGGTGATGTCTCTCTTCGTACCACTCCCGAAGCTATACATAGCTTAGACACTGGGAGTTGGTAAGGGAAGGGACCATACAACTCCAAAGTCATACTAGACTGGAAATATGGAGTAGGTTCCTACTCGAAAACTTATACTCGCACGAATGTCGTTTAGGTAATTCCGTGATAGTCCTGAGATGGCCAGCGAGGATAAACTCTACCATGGACTTGGCACCGATGGAGACGGGGTTGCCACAGCCCATTGTGCGGATGTGTGTTTATCCCGATCAACATCGACTGCTATTGGACTGGGAAGGTGATTCCCTATGCGACGCCTTGGATAGTGGATCCGTAGACCACGCGACTATCATCCAGGACGTTCTGCAGACAGTCAAATGAGTAGTCTGGATCCTAGGGTAATTAATTTTATCGGTTAGCCATAGCCGATTAGTCTTCGTTGATGGTGACCCTGTCTTCGGGCATTGTTGTAGTACTACACGAGTCACCGTTGCCCCTACGGAGTCCGGGGAGGATGTAAGGGCACGGCAGTTTCGCTAGGGGAGGCATTGAGGGCGACTAGTGAGACAGTGGAGAGTATATTCCGTTGTGTTGATTATGTGTATGGATAATATTTATTACCAAATACCTTGTATGGGTTATTTGAGCTCATACAGCGGTTGCCACGGGTCCAACAAGTGGGTCGGGGCGTGACAATGTTGATATTTAATATGTTCTTGTTGCTAGAGATGTAGAGACACTTAGCAAGAACATGGAACATGTTGACATGAGATAAAACTAAAGACACTTTAGGCTCATGTTATGATAATATTTAGAGTGATCTTAAGTCACATATGACTAAGAACTCTGGACATCTGAGGATTATGATAACCTAGGAGATGATGTGTAGGTTCTTAGACTGGTATGTACCAACATGTGGTAAGGAGCTATGTGTTGGTAAAGTAGAGATGCAAGTTCGGTTGACTTAAGTCACTAATACTTTAGTGTAGTCGAGATCTAACTTCGGTATAGAACTCAACTTATTTGTGTTACATGAGGGTAGAGGGTGTACTAGAAATAATACCGTCCCATGCACTACCGAGGCTAGGGAACCTGATGACTCTGGTATGCTCAATAGTGGTGGGTTCCTGAGCAGTCCGGGTTTATTGGTATCGTATACAGTGGATCTCAGCTTGCTAGGCTGGAGATAGATATGATTTATTATTTGTATAGTGATCCTACCATGGTATAAAATTACAGCGTTATATGATACTTATGTTGGAAAGAAGTCCGGGTTTACTCTTCCGTAAGTGCTCTCAAAATGTGATGTATCATGATGAACTTAAGATGTTTGATGTATAGGTTTATATGATAGATCCGTATAAGAAGATATAGTAGTGATACTCACATTAGAAAAAGGGTTTAGTATTTATAATAAGAAAATATAGTATCAAGAACTATATCACTACCTTATTCATGAGAATTTACTCTTTACGGGAGTGTATTTCTGCCTAATTGCACTTCTATAAGGTAATGGAAGGAAATCTAATTTGTTAGGGGAGATTTTTCATCAGAGAGTGTATAAGCTTAGGAGAAAGAAAACTAAAATTGTCAAGGTTTAGAGCGTAAGCAAGGTAAAATTTCAGTATTATTTTTCACATAAGCCCCTAGTACTTATTATGATGAAGAATGAGACTTAGATTTACAACTGAAAAATTATAGATCAAAAGTAAGGGAAAAGAATTAATATATATTCTGTTCTTAGCATAGACATGACAAATTCAAATGGAAAGATAAATGATTTTTCAACTCAAGAGTATTAAATTTTCAGTACACTACATTTTCAGGATTTACTGAACTTTGGAAGGTCATAACTCCCTCCACAGAGAAGTCCCTTTGTTTACCGCCTCTTTCGTGATTCCGGCTCGCAGTGTCACGCCCCAAACCTACCTTTGGGCACGTGACAACTGCCGTATAAGCTACACTTCGACATCACAACTTATACAAGGCTAAAAAGTACCACAAAGCACTAAAATTGTGAGACCCGTGACTTTTGAATAAGGGCAATAGAGTAATTTTAGTATTTGGAGAATTTAATCGTAAAAGAAATTCTTTAAAGGACTTATTTATAAAATCATATGGATTTTTGAAGTATGAGATTTTGATGTGAAAATTATACCATCAGTTAGTATTTTTGATAAGGAATCCAACGGCGCAGACGGATCGTAATTTGGACATCGATTGATTGGTCAATTGGACAGTCAAGATTTAATCTAGGATTTAAGATTTTAATTAATTAATTAGAAGAAAAAAAACCTCATTTCTTCCCACCGAACGCACGCTCGCACGCGCTCCCTCTCTCTCCTCCTCCGCACGGACTGACGACGATGATGCTACTTTCCTGATGATGCTCCGATGAAACCACGACGAACTAGGCTCCCAAATTTTAGTCACAGGTAGATCTCGACCTCCTCTTCATTTTGATACCAAGATACCCAAATTTGGTGTAGAGATGAGGGAGAAATCACGCGAGAGGAGTCGGCGGCAAGGTTTTCGATCGCCGGAGCTTGCTCCGATGATTTCCGGCGATTTCAGGCGTTAAACCTTCCAAACTTGGTACCTATAGATTCTCCTTGACGAGAGCTATCCATAGGTACTAGAGTTGAGGGCTATTGGCCGCCGGTTGGCCACCGGCTAGCTAAAAATCCTAACTTAGGGATTTCGCTCAAATTGATTTAATCAGTGAAATTGATCGCATATGAGCTATAAAAATTGGGGCAAATATGATTTTTGGAATCCTCAAGAAGAGAGCTTTCGATTGGTACCAATATTGGTGCTGATCGAAGAACTTTGCCGGTGAGTGTTCCGGCGAGTTTCCAACGATCGCCAGAGAGATTTTTTCGGCGAACTTGGAAAAAAAAAGGGGTGATTCTAGAGATCATTCTAAGATTAGTGGTGAAGAGAGATTTGAGAAACTATTTCTTAATTGAGAATTAAAATTCGTTGAATGATTGATAGAAAAATATAAAATGCGTAAATGACGGCACGTGGATCGAGATAGTGTAGAGAATAAAATTCAGCGAACGGACCTTAGGTAGGTTCCGAAGAGTAAACCACCAAATCAGGTGCATTGGTTATCGAAGTTTGGATTTATTCAAGCTAGGGAATTCCTGCTGTAATTTTCTTAGGAAATTCTTGGATGTCTTTAATATGATAAAATATAATGCTTGATTAAGACTATGATGTATGCATGTTAGTATAATTTATTTTGTCTAACATGAATGATATGCTATGTTCACCATGCTATGTATTTAACATGTTCTAAAATCTTCTACTGCATGTTATATTATTTTCTATGTTATGTGCTACACAACTACCATGCAAACATAGATATATAGAATGACATGTTAGAATCTCTTTGGAGACATCACTGTAATTTAGATAGAAATGGGTGTTCCCCATATACCCCGGTTGACCACCGCGTACCGTCGACGGTCAAAACGGTGATGTCTCTCTTCGCACAACTCCCGAGGCTATACATAGCTTAGACACTGGAAGCTGGTAAAGGAAGGGACCGTACAACTTCAAGGTCATACTAGACTGAAAATATGGAGTGGGTTCCTACCTAAAACTTATACTTACACGGATGTCGTTTAAGCGACCCTGTGATAGTCCTGAGATGGCTAGCGAGGATGAACCCTACCATGGACTTGGCACCGATGGAAACAGGTTTATCACAGCCCATTGTGCGGATGTGTGTTTATCCCGGTCAACGTCGACTGCTATTGGACTGGGAAGGTGATTCCTTATGCGATGCCTTGGATAGTGGATCCGTAGACCACGCGGCTATCATCCATGACGTTCTGTAGACAGTCCGATGAGTAGTCTGAATTTTAGGGTTGTTATTTTTATCGGTTAGTCGTGGCCGATTCGTCTTCGTTGATGGTGACCCTGTCTTCGGTCAGTGTTGTAGTACTACAACAGTCGCCATTGTCCCTACGGAGTCCGGGAAGGATGTAAAGGCACGACAGTTTCACTAGGGGAGGCATTGAGGGCGACTAGCGAGACAGTGGAGAGTGATCAAGAGTCACCCGTCCTCTCCGCCAACATCAGTGCAGCGGGCATAGGTAGAGATAGAGATAAAAAGGCACTGATGGGCTTAAGGATGCCCTTGGCCTGAGTATTCACTAAGCATAGGCTGGCAGCCTGAGTCTTGAGACTTAAAGTCATATTACAATATAGATGACATACATTGATGACATAGACACTGGATACAACTTAGGTGACATCTAGTGATATGCATGTTTGTATTTGTTTATTCTGTTATACTGTTTTATGCCATGAAATTCCCATATCAAAGGAAAAATGATGATTAATAATCCAAAGGCATCCTAGAGTACTACTCCTAGTTTTTGATTTCTTTATTTCGATTTCGAGCCGTAATTTTGCACTAGGTCGCAAGGCTGAACACACCACGTTCAATGTGTGTGCAGGTTGTTAGATGTATGGCCGAGATATTTGATGAAGATGAGGGCTATCGATGGATTTAGTTTTATTTTACCATTGTCGTCATTATAGAATTGTAGTAGGTATATCGGGACTGTGTTAGTAGAGTTGCATAAGTGATTTAATTGTATATTCCACTGTGTTGATTATGTGTATGGACAATATTTATTACCAAATGCCTTGTATGGGTCCTTTGGGCTCATACGGCGGTTGCTACGTGTCCGACAGGTAGGTCGGGGCGTGACAACTAAAGTGATATCAGAGCTTAGGTTTGGAGAACCTATGAGGTTAAGTTAAGTTTGAGGTCTTAAGGATTTAGATAACAGTCCCGATATAATCTAAGATAAAATGCGAGTCGGAAATATAATTGTATATTTCCTTAGTGATGAGTTTTTACTCAGACGACAGTTGATCGCTATGATTAGTTTTTCCTGAGCCGATAACCGCATTAATATAAAGAATATAAATCAGATAAAGCCTTTCCTTCACTGGAGGTTCTAGAACTCGATGGATTGCATAAATTGCAGACGTGGTCTGATCCAGTTGGTGAGCCAAATTTTCCTCATCTTCATCGACTCAAGTTAAGTTGCCACATTCTAAGGAAAATCCTAGTTCTCCCTTCATTACCTATTCGAGATTTTCAACTGTGGGACTGTCTTGTAGCACTCTCAAAATTAGATATATACAATTACCGGCACCGGTCATCCGATTGTCTATCTAACCTTGCAATACTGCAACATCTATTGCTAAGCCATTGCCCAGAACTTACACTAGTCTGGGGGTTTTCTGAGATGCACACGCCTCGACTTAAGATGCACGCAAGCAAGTTGGTCCCGATCTTCCATCGTAGGAGAAATCCTTAAGGCGGGGAGTTGTGACTTTGACGAAGGGGAGGCCAACCACGATCTAAAAATGCGACCAGCAACCTCGCAATCGCTAAACCACTCCTCAGTTGGTTCTCATCCGTGTCAAACACGACTGACTTGTTCACGAAGAACGACACGAACAATTCACGAGAATTGAAAGAGGAACAGCGGAAGGATCACTCAAGATGTGATTAAAGAAATTGGACTTCAAGTTTGTAGCAAAAGCATTACAAAAGTGGTGGCTAAAGTAAAAATCAAAGTTTCCTTCAATAGGGCACCACCAAATATATAGACACAATAATGGACGTTTTTTCATATTTTATTTCACTAAAATAGGAAAAATAAATATATAAATCTCCTCTTGAAAGCCACGAATTTTGAAAAATAAATATCCCTTGATGAAGATTTGAATAAATATTTGATGAAGATTTGATCTTCATTAAATATTCCTTGATTTGCTCTTGAATAAATATTTGATGAAAATTTGATCTTGAATAAATCTTTCTTGGTTTGCTCTTGAATAAATATTTGATGAAGATTTGATTCTTGAATAAATATTCCTTCAATTACTCATGCAACTTCCATATGAGTAATTCCTCCATGTGTTTCCTTGCATTTAGTGACAAGTAAACAATAATAATTAGGCAATATCATTTGTTCTGTAATTAAGTAATTAATTTGCCCAAGAAAAGAATTCACCTGTTGTCCTAAGCGTCATGCACGGGCTCGTGTCATTGGGCCTTGTATGCTAACCGGGTCTTGCACGGGTGAACCTGTGATGTACTAATCATACTCCCTTCTTGAAAAGGAGTCGACCTCGACTCTAGCTCATCTTCATCACCTAAGTATGGAGATAAATCAGCCACATTAAATGTATTACTCACTCCATAATCCTTAGGTTGTTCCAGCTTGTAGGTATTATCATTGATCTTTGCAAGAACCTTAAATGGACTATCACCTCGTGGCATTAGTTTTGACTTGCGCTGTTCTGAAAATCGATCTTTACGCAAATGCAACCAAACCAAATCTCATTCTTCAAAAATAACTTTCTTTCTACCTTTGTCTGCATGCTTCTTATATTGTATTTGCATCTCTTCAATATTTATTTTGATCATCTGATGTATCTTACGAATCATCTCAGCACGCTTCTCCGCATCAAGATTACATCTTTCTGATAGTGGTAGAGGTATTAAATCAATTGGAGCAGTATGTTTAAATCCATAGACGACCTCGAATGGGCAGAACTTGGTAGTAGAATGCACAACTCGGTTATAGGCAAACTCAATATGTGGTAAGCACTCCTCCCACATCTTCAGGTTCTTTTTGAGTATCGCCCGTAGCATGGTACCAAGTGTGCGGTTGATGACCTCAGTTTGTCCATCCGTTTGGGGATGACATGTAGTTAAAAATAGCAGTTTTGTCCCAAGCTTACCCCAAAGCATCCTCCAAAAGTAGCATCACGATCTGAAATAATTATCCTCGGCACTCCATGTAGACGAACGATCTCCCTAAAAAATAAATCGACAACATAAGTAGCATCATCGCTCTTATGACAAGGTATGAAATGAATCATATTAGAAAACCTATCTACAACAATAAATATACGACTTTCCACAATAATTGAGCCATTGAATGTAGTATGGCTGCGGGTGTAATCTTCTGGTTAGGCCAAGCTTCCCAACCATCTCTGAACTTGCAATATTATTGTAGCTTCCACCATCAATTATGATCTTACAAGAGTCCTCCTTGATCATAAATTTGGATTGAAACAAATTGTGACACTGCCCGTTTTCTGTCTTCTCCATCTGGGAGCTAAGAACACGACGAACAACAAGGGGGCTTGTATCAAATGTGATCTCTTCTAGTTCTGACCCTGAAACAGGTTGAGACTCCTCATGATCAGATCCACCTCCCTATTCATCCTCACTAGTCGATGTGTACTCACCATCTTCTTGAATGATAAGGGTATGTTGATTTGGATAATCACGCATATAATGCCCTTTTCCCTTACACTTGAAGCACTCAATCTCCCTTGTTCTTCCTGTAGAAGCAATTGAGGATGAACTTTCTGTAGGGGCAACAGTGGTCTTTTTTGAATCGATAGGTTTGGATGTTGGTGAAGTAAAGTGGCTTCCTGAATTCCCTTGACCAATTGGTGCAGCAGTCCTGCTAGAATGACCAACACCCTTCTGTTGCTGATGGGCATTCCTCCAAGGCATGGAAGAACTAGGATAGCTACGACTAGATTTGTATGGCTGCTTCCTCCTTTGAACTTGCCTTTTAGCTTTGCATACATAATGAAATAATTGATCCAAAGAATTGTAGTTCTGAAAATCAAGTATATATTGTATCTCTCCATTCAATCCTCCCAAGAATCTTGCCATCTTTGCATTATCATCTTCTTGCACATTAGCACGTAGCATGCCCACCTGCAACTCTTGATAGTATTCTTCCACAAATTTATTTTCTTGGTTCATCCTTTGGAATTTATTAAGTAATTCTCTCTCAAAATATGAATGCACAAATCTGGACCTCATCAAGTGCTTCAAATCATCCCAAGTATAAGGACCTCCATTTCTTTGTCGAATTTGACTCCACCAAATAGAAGCATAACTAATAAATTTAGTAGTGGCTGCACATACTCTATACTCTTCTGGGTAATGATGACAGCTGAACTTTTGCTTCTGGATAATCATCCCAAGATAGGCTTCTGGATTAAACTTTCCATCAAAACTAGGAACAGTAAATTTAATTTTACCCAATGCATCATTTCTTCTCTCTTCATTACGGTGACGTGCAGGACCTCCATCACCTACCACTCCTCGTGTGGGGCGGTGCTGATACAATTCCAAGGCAACTTCATCATCAGCCACATAATTATCATTTAACTCTTCATCGGCAGCCTCTTGAAATGTAGCGTTCAAATTTTCTCTTGGTTCGAATGGAGCGGCTGTAGCAGCATTATTATTAGCTTCAACTCGTCCTCGAGGAACTCGAGGTGGTGGGTGTCGTCGTGGAGGAGTTCGCTCCACTTATTCAAGTTATGCTTCAATTTCACCAAGATGATTCTCCAATCCGTTTAGGCGTACAAGTACTTGATCGGATAGTATTTGCTCGAAGGTGTTTGTAACATGAGCCATCAAAGCCAGTGATATCGTCGATGATTGGGACCCATCGTCCCCGTCGTAAGAAACATCACGAGGACTTCTCGATCCTAACATTGTTAGTAAAGAAAAGAGAAATTCCACCAAACTAATAAATTATTTATGAAATACTTTCGATCCTCACAAACCTTACCACTTGAAGCTCTTACCCTTCTCAAAAATTACTCGCGTGATTGCTGGTTCATGATAACTTTCAACAAGGAGTGAATAAAGCGATTACAAAGTGCTAGAACACGGTGATCAAGGCTAATTTTAGAGAGCTCTAGGTGACGATATATTTGTAGCAAAGAGAAAAAATAATAATTCAAGAAATTGAAAAGTTGACTGAATCAAGCAAGGTAGAAGGTGTTAAAGGAAGAATAAGTACAATGATAATTATAATTAAAATTCGGATAAAATATATTTTTTTATTTATTTTTTTTCCTTGGCGGAAACTTCCTCTCACTATTTTTTCTCTTTCTCCTTTTTTCTTGCCCAACACTTCCTCCTCTTTTTTCTCCTCTTTTTTTTTCTCTCTCTCTTTTTTTTCAAGATTTCAGCCGAATTTTTCTTTTCTTTTTTTTTCCTTAACCGAACACTTCCTCTTCTTTTTTCTCTACCTCTCCTTTTTTTCCAAGATTTCGGCTGACACTATCTCTTTGGTCGAACAACTTTTTTTTTTGCAAGAAGGATAAAAATTCAACAAAGCAAATGGAAATTAAGAGATAAAAAAAAGAACAGTATAAAAGATGGAAAAAACAACGTTCAAGAAAAGGACTAGAGGATTTTTTTTTTGATGTAGGGAAAATAAAAGAGAATATACTAAATGATAGATGAATTCCTACTGGTAACGAAGGCTCTGATACCACCTGATATGTACACGCCTCGACTTAAGATGCGTGCAAGCAAGTTGGTCCCGATCTTCCATCGAAGGAGAAATCCTTAAGGCGGGGAGTTGTGACTTTGACGAAGGAGAGGCTAACCACGATCTAGGAACACGACCAGCAACCTCCCAATCACTAAACAACTCCTCAGTTGGTTATCAACCATGTCAAACACGACTGATCTATTCACGACTGTCCTCCATGTGTTTCCTTGCATTTAGTGACAAGTAAACAATAATAATTAAGCAATATCATTTGTTCTGTAATTAAGTAATTACAGAACAAATGATATTGCCTCCATGTGTCAAACATGACTGACCTGTTCACGACTGTCCTCCATGTGATGTCCTCATCATTTTCAGTCTCTTGTAAGTTTGAAGATCTTGAATGTTCACGAATAGCTGAAGCTAATAGAACGATCACGATCACCACATCCGGAGCGAGCATATGTTGAAGTTGACCTGGGATCCCTCTGTGATGCTCCCTGCATTCACGACTGCATTCTCAACAACGTGTGGTTCATCCTAGGCAGGACTCCCTCCCTGTGATTTCTCAGCTAGAATCTCAATCATCTTGCTCGCTTGACAGAGGAGCAAGAGGATTGGATTCAGCAGCTTGGCTTGCTGGAAGTGCTTGAGTTCTGGAACTGTCAGAACCTGCAAAGTCTTCCTGCTTCCTTGCGACTGGTTTCGTCTATCAAGAGGTTGTCCATCGGTGGATGTAAGAGTATCCAGTCACTGCCAGAGGATGGCCAGTCGGAGCTGCTCCAGGAGTTGCATATTTGGGACTCCCCCAAGTTATTGGATCGGTGCAAGAAGGATGCAGGGCTTGATTGGTCTCTTATTTCATATATTCCCCACATCGTCTTTGACCATGAAATTATTCAAATGCGGTGATATGTTAATTAGTTACTCATCAACTTTTGATGGTTGTAACTTGAGGCCGGTGCATATTTTATTCAAATAATATCTCTTGATTCAATTAGACAAACAACAAGATGTCGAAAAACCAAACTCAAATAAGCAGCCTACGTAAAGAAAGTGGAAGTAGTGGCTAATTTGACAGATTCTAGCAAGACAGCTACGACTTACAACCCAAAGTCCTAGGAATATTTTGGATATAGGCTTTCTACTCTATCAAGTAGCTACATATGCCATTTTGTCTGACAAGCTAAAACTAGAACAAATTGTACATCCGACTAATACTTAGTGCATCAAACAGTAAGAAGAAGCCCAAGAGTGACGGCTAGGACAGGAGATAAAGGAACAAATTGCAATTAACAAAGCAATAAGGTGAAAGGTGATCAGAAAGAATGCATACAAGAAACGACCGATCGTAGAGTACTGCTCAAAATGATTGATAATTACGGGAAGAGCTATATCATATCCTAATTTGATATTAACAGCAGAACTTCATTGTATATTAGCTGTTGTAGGATACATTCTGATTTATCTTTTCCTTCCAATTTCATTATTCACCGATTGTGTGTCACTCGCAATTTCATTATTCACCGATTCTGATGTTGCTCGCATTCAAGTTACTGAATCAAACGTGTGTCCCTCAATGGGACATTTGGGAATTCTTGAGGATATTTGGAGAGTTACTTTTACTTTTTATCAGGTATCATAGAAACATGTTCACATCGAACAACTAATGGCTCGCTCTTCCACCCAAACAACTTTCCAAGATTTATCCTGTCATTGTTACTTAAAACACATGATTTAATCTACCTTTGTTCGGCTGCTCCATTAAGACACACCCCAACCTCCCCTTTCCCATTTAATGAAACAATAGATCCAATGGCCTTTCATTGATCATTATCCTCGAGCATCCATCATCTTAGATGGTTCTTAATTTTAGTTCCATCTCATCAGTGGTAACCTCCTAGAAATTATTAGTGAGGGCAAAGAGAATCTCCCTCCATTGCAAGATTCTTCTTATCTTATCCCAATGTCAATCTCTGAAGATTTTCACGATCCTTGCCTACAATTGCTAAATGAGTGTTGTGCCTAATGCTAAATGAGTGTTGTGCTAGGCTGAAAGCATAATCGAACATCTCAACAAATGCTCATCAGTTTCAGCATCCACGTGGCACTTATTGACAGATCTATGATAAACATACATCGATGTCTTTCTTTTGCCAATATTGCATTAGTATTTAACTTCTCAAGAATAAAAGAGCGATCATCCATATTGTTTGAACTTCGACTGAGCTTGGTTACACCCACCATAATCTTTCTACATTTTTTTATCTCATTCATTTGGCAAATCAGGAGCTTAGTTACACCTAGTGAATAGGAAGAGACCATTTAAAAATCCCCACAAGTACATACTTGTAGGATTTTTAAATTTCAACTCTGCTTATGTCACGCCCCGACCCACAGGATGACACGTGGCAACCGTCGTATGAGCCCAACCAGCCCATACAAGGCATAAATACAAATACTAAAATACATACACCCACATTTCCAACTAACATCTTAGTACAGTCCCGATAAATCCTAATACAAATCTAAGTCCGACATACGAAAACTCGTAACAGCAATCGTATACCTTCCGCGATAATCCCTCCGTCAACGATCTCGTCTAGTGCGTCGGCACCTGCACACACATTGAACGCGGTGTGCTCAGCCTTATGGCCTAGTGCGAAATTACGGCTCTACCGAATAAAGAAATCAAAGGCTAGGAGGAGTATTCTAGGATGCCTTTGGTAGTAAATCATCATCTTTCATGTAATTTATGTTAAATAATTTATATAGAGCGATAAGACATCATAAATAAATAAATATGTACATTCCACTATATGTCACCTAAGTTATATCTAGTGTCAATGTCAACAGTCTGTCACCTACGTCATAATGAGACTTTAAGGTTTTATAAACTCGGGCTGCCAGCCTACGCTTAGTGAATACCCGGGCCGGGGGTATCAGTAAGCCCATCAGTGCCTTTCTGTCTCCGTCTCTACCTATGCCCGCTGCACTGATGTTGGCGGAGAGGATGAGTGACCCAATATTCCTCTCCATTATTTCACTAGTCGCCGACCATACCTCCCCTAGCAAAACTGTCGTGCCCTTACACCCTCCCCGGATTCCGTAGGGGCAACGACTAACGTGTAGTACTACACACTGTCCGTAGACAGGGTCACCTCATATAAATCTCATCGGCCACGGCTAGCCGGAAAAACAACCCTAGGATCCGGACTACTCATCCGATCATCTACAGACGTCAAGGGTGATAGTCGTGTGGTCTACGGATCCATTGTCTAAGGCGTCGCATGTGGAATCACCTTCCCAGTCCAATAGTAGTCGACGTCTATCGAGATTGGCGCACATCCGCACGATGGGCTGTGGCAACCTCGACTCCATCGGTGCCAAGTCCATGGTAGGGCTCATCCTTACTAACCATCTCAGGACTATTACGAGGCCGCCTAAACGACACTCCTGCGGGTGAAAATTTCGGGTAAGGACTTGCCCCATATTTCCGGTCTAATATGACCATGGAGTTTGTACAGTCTCTTACCCTACCAGCTCCCAGTATATAAGCTATGCATAACCTCGGGAGTGGTGCTCCCAGTATCTAAGCTATGCATCAACCTCGGGAGTGGTGCGTAGCGGGACGTCACCGTTTGACCACCGTCGGTACGCGGCGGTCAACCGGGGCATATGGGAAAATTTCCTTTTTGTCTAAGTTGCGGTGACGTCGCCAAAGGTTCTAACATGTTATTATTTACTATCTATGTCTGCATGGTAGTTGTGCTAGCATAGCATAGAAAATAATAAAATAATATACAGCATGCAGGACACGCTATCACGACATATTAAAACCTAGCAGGGAAATCATAATATATAATGCATGTTAGACAACAATAATTTAAACTAACATGCAGACATATCAAATCTTATCAAGCATAGTATTTTATTATATTTAAAACATCCAAGAATTGTTCCTAAGAAGACTCCAGCGGGACTTCCATAGCTTGAATAAATCCTACATCGGAGAACCAACACACCTGAGTTAGCGATCCGCTCCTCTGAACCAAGTCACACAGAAATAATCACCCGCCGAGCTACTCGGATCGCGTACCCATAATAGTCCTAATTAACATAATTATTTAAAATAAAATTTAATTCACTTTTCTCCTAAAGTAATTAAATTAGAAATCTATCAACCCATTAATTAAAATAATTATTACATCAAATTAATCCTATACAAGTTCAGGATTAATTCTACCTAATCAATTCTTAATTAATCATATTTAAATTTTTATCTATTAACTAACTACAAAGGTTAAATTTCTTTAATTAACTTAAATGAATTTTTATCCAATTTCTACTCATTAAACTCATCCATAACTTGGCCCAAGTCACCCAATGGCCCAAGTAGAACCCATAAAATTTTTACTATTTTTATCATTTTTTATTATTTTATTATTTTATTATTTTAATATTTTATTATTTTAATATTATTTTATTATTAATTAATTAATTAATTATTTATTTTCTGATTGGTCAACGGTCAACAGTTGACCGGTTCGGTTCGGTTTGGCTTGGTTCGGTTCGGTTCAGTTTGGTTCAATTTTGGTCTGGTTCAGCTCGGATCCGGTTCACCTAACCCAAACTAATTGGGTTTGACTCGAGCTCGAACCAGTTTCAACTAGTTGATCCAGCTCACCCAATTAAACTCGATTTGAACCCAAACTTAACTCAAACTCAACCCAACTAACTTCAATTCGGTTCAACTCAACCACTTACTTAACCCATTAATTAATCCACTTAATTAAATTACTAACTTTGTTTAATTTACACTAAACATGCTTAATTAAATCTAAGCATACATTAACTTATTTTATACTAAGCATACTTAATTATAACTAACCATGCTTAATTAATCGTTAAGCATGATTAAGGAAGAACTTAACTTAACCAGCCGATCATTATTCACTCGCCGGAAAACCTCGCTGCCGGTCGCCGGAACCCTAGCCGCCACCTTGCCGGAGCTTTCAAAATCCGACGGTCGGCCAGCCGATGAACTCGAGAACCTTCACACGCGGAGAGATCAACGCGGCCTGCGAAGAGATCCGGCCGTCAACGCCTAAAAGATCCAAATTTTTTTGGCATCGCCGGCGAACTTTACGGCAAGTTCACCGGAGGGCGAAACCTCCCGTTCACAGAGGGGAAACGACGCCGTTTACCTCGCGGACGTGTGGGGAAGAGAGGGAGGAAGCCACGGCCGGCGAGGCGGGCGGATTCGTGGCTCCTCCGCTCACCGGTGGTGCTGCGATCGAACGAGCAGCGGCGGTAGAAATCATCGCCCGCTGCAGGGGCGTTGAGGCCAACGCGAGTTCACGAGCATGCGGAGAGGGCGAGTCCACACCAGCTGCAACGGAGGAGAGGACGCGCCGGTGATTTGGGCGCGGGACGGCGAACGAACGACTGAACTCGCAGAGAGGGGCGGATGCAGGGGAAGGATTGCGCGGTAGCAACAGAGCCCTCCTCGTCTCCGCCGAGCGCTCCTCGTCGTGGCGTTGAGGAACGGGCTGCGACGGCGGCTGCGAACGGCAGCAGCGACGGCAGGCGGTGGGCGCGAAGGAAATGCGACGGACAGCTGCAACCACTCCCACGAAGGGGAGGAAGTAGAGGACGGAAAAAGGGGGCTGGGGCACGGTAGCAGACCTCCGTCGTGCTCTCCTTGCCGCGGCGGGGGTCTACGATGGTCGGACGGCCGCGATGGACAACGGACGGCGAATACGAACACGGCGGGAAGGCGTCGGCGTTTGCTCTGCTGCGATCGAAGAGGGGGCGGCGTCGCGAGCTCGAGGAAGAAGGCTTCGAGCGAGAAGTGCCTTCGGCTCTTCTGCTCGCGCCGGCTCTTCAAATCGAGCCAATCAGTTCATCTGGACCAGCCGGCTGGCCGGTTCAGTTGAACAGGTCTTAGCTTTGCGTTGTGCCCCACTTGGCCACCCATGTCATTCATAGGGGTGTGATAATCCTCACCTACCTGAAGATGCCATTGCATTTGACAACTTGATTTTGGTTAGAATGGGCTTCTCGAATTGCCGTAAGATTACCTCTTATCTCAGCTGGCCTATAACTCCATAACATCTTTCCACTTCACGATGAACTCAACATGCCCTGCCAGTGAGATCGTCCTTCTGCCAAGGATCTTCTCATCTTGTTAAGTGAACTCTATGGTACCATCAATGGAACTTAGGCCTTTAGGTGTCTCACTAGGTCACTCTCCTTGTGAAAAGGTTTCATCGTCCTTGTGGAAAAGTTTCAAGAAGCTTACATGGAAGGTAGGATGAATCTTTAGCCTAGATGGCAGCTAAAGTTGACAAGGATGGGGGTTTATATCGACACTCTGTTTGGGTAATAGTCGCTCACTCCCGTAAAGATGGTCTGAGAGACAATTGGTGAGCACTACCTAACCGTAGCAAGGTTTGTGCATGACCAGTAGGAGTGGCTCATGAAGGTGCGAGCACTTGAATAAGGTAGCCTAGTAGATGAAGAAGAACACTGACCGATACCAACAAACAATTATAGTTCCAAGTTGAGGATCGGGTCCTTCTCAAGTTCACTCCATAGATATGGCGAAAAGCCTATGGGAGGTGCATACACAAGGGCACGCTACCATGCTATGATGGGCCCTTTTTAGTGATCAAGTGAGTTTGCATGGTTATTATTAATTTTATCTTTGTCATCATGGTTACCATTAATATCACTTCTTCTATTAATATATATATAGTCACGTACAAAATCGGAAAATACACATGCATATCTCTATATATATACATGTATATTTTCTGATATTACTGAAGGACCACGAATACTTTTCTCCTCAACTGATTGAGCTAGCCCTGATTTGATACCCAATTCGATTTGGCCGCAACAACTCATTCTCTCCCCCTTCCTTGGTTTGGTGAGTCAATTTCTGCCTTCATTGCTTCAGAGCTCATGAGTTGGATGTCGACCCAAAGATCAGATTGGAAATTGGAAGAATTAGGAAAAGGAAGTCGAGTTGGGGACCAACCATCGATGGTTGCAGCAGAGGGGTGCAGATCAGAGGGATTCTCTACGACAATAATTTTGCCGAAGTGGAAAAATTAACACAAGTTATAGGTAATTCTTCTGACTCTTTCATTTGTTCTACCCTGTTCTTGGATGTCATAAATGGTATTTTTAAATAAATAATCTATAGTCCATGATCAAACTAGGATTAATAATGATACCATTAATAAGAAAATGATGATAGGTGAATTAATAAGGAATGAAATAATCATTAATTGAATTTCCTATAGCCCCTGAATAATTGTATTTCCTATAACTCTAGTATCTGTATTAATAATATTATAACACTCTCTTGCAAGCTAGTGAGTATATGTTATAAAAACTAAGTTTGCTGCATATATAATCAACTCGTAGGCCTCTAAATGATTTGGTTAATATATTAGTTAATTATTCATTAGAGTTAATAAAAATTATACGTGGGACACAAAGCTTCCAAGAGCGGATTCTTGAGAACAATCTTATACCTATGAAGGTCTTAGGAATAACTTACCCTTGGAGTAATCGGCAAAGGGTTCCAGCACCCACTAAACTGAACTAGTTTTTATAACATATACTCACTAGCTTGCAATAGAGTGTTAGAATATTATTAATACAGATACTAGAGCTATAGGAAATACAATTATTCAAGGTATAGGAAATTCAATTAATGATTATTCCATTCCTTATTAATTCACCTATCATCATTTTATTATTAATGGTATCATCATTAATCCTAGTTTGATTGTGGACTATAGATTATTTATTTAAAAAATAAAACAGGGCAATAAATTTAATAGCATCTACCGAGTCCCACATCAGGACATGACACAAGCAATCAGAAAAGCACAACTCAAGGCCGATGCATAAGAACGTGCTAAGACTCGCGTGAAGGCCAAAGCTGAAGGAGTAGGTGCGATGGAAGAAAGGATAAGGGCACCCCCAAAGTAGTCATCCAGGCCAAGAACCCAAAGGGGCATAGGCACACAAGAGGTAGTGTGGAGTTGGGCAGGAGAGAAGAGTCTTGCCCAGATCCAAGTCACGGACTATTCGAGGATACATTATAGTTTCTCCTTTTCTTCCAATTTCATCATTCACGGACTGTGATGTCGCTCGCATTCAAGTTACTGAATCAAACGTGTGCCCATCGATGGGATATTTTGGGACTTCTTGAGGATATTTGGAGAGTTACTTTTACTTTTTCTCCAGTATCATCGAAACATGTTCCCATCTAATAACGTAATGGCTCACTCTTCAGCCCAATCAATCCTATCGTCATTACTTAAGACATGATTTAATCTATCTTTGTTCAGCTCCTCCTCCATTACGACACACCCTTCCCTCCCCTTTCCCATCTAATGAAACAGTAGATCCAATAGCCATTCGTTGATTATTATCCTCTGTAAAGAACTTTGAGAAGAGAAAAGATAATTTACTCACTTTACATTGGTTTGCTTACACATGGTATTTATATTGAAACTAAAACATAGGGTTACAATTATAGAGAAATCTGAGCCACACATCTATAAAGACTATGGACCACATATTAAGTATAATTATTCTAACATTCCCTGTCACGCCCCGACCCATCTGCCGAACACGTGACAACCGCCGTATGAGCCCAAAGGACCCATACAAGGCATTTATAGATTTATACAACTCACATACATCATCAAGTCAGCGGAATATATATTTAAATCAACTACTTCAACCTTTCTAACACAGTCCCGATGTACCTACTACAATCACTATGATAACACAAACGCTAAAATAACTAGATTTACAACAACTTCATGTCTATCAGCTATCTCGGCCGATCACGTATTAAACCTGCACACATTTGAACGTAGTGTGCTCAGCCTTGCGGCTTTGTGCTTACGGCTCTAACCGCAGTAGAATATTTCAAGTAGGAAAAAGGGAGATTCTAAGGTGTCCGTAAATTGTTCAGTAAAGCAAGCAAACATGTAAAGACAATAAGTAAAGCATGAAGTATTCATAAATAAATAAAACATGTACCAGATAAATGTAATTCAAACTATAAACAAGGTGTATGTCGATGTTTCTAAGTAACAATCATTGATAATGTGTCATGTCAACAAAATAACGTGTTTTGGGCAGCTAGCCTATGCTTAGGAGAGCTCCTGATCAGGGAGTTCTCATAAGCCCATCAGTGTCCTTTGTCTATGTCTCTACCTATGCCCGCCACACTGATGTTGGCGAAGAGGTCGGGCGACCGTGATTCCCTCTTCATTGGTACGCTAGGCGAATCTCTTCAACGCCGCGACCTAGCGACCTGTCACTCCATGCGTCTTCCCCAGACAATCCATGGAGCAACTCGTGTAGTACTACACACTGTCCCCTGGACAGGGTCATCGCACCTAAATGTATACCACGGCCACGGCTAGCCGATATTTAATTAAACCCCAAGATCCAGACTACTCTTCAGAACGTCTGCAGTACGTCTGGTATAGTCGTGTGGTCCATGGATCCACTGTCCTATGCTGAAGAGGTAACCGTCCCGATTCAAAAGCAGCGATGCCTGCCAGGAGGTGAGCATTCTAGCGGCCACCAAAATACTACAACCTCGGCGACATGCTAGCAAGATCATCGGTATGATCACACCCCCAACTAACCATATTAGGACTATCACGGTGGCGACTTCGTGTCACACGTGCGGGTATGGTGACTAAATCACGAGATTCTTGGCGATAAGCCGATCCATAGTAAATTCTACCATTTATGTCCTTTATAAATTTTCCTTTTAGGTGGTATGGTTTTCGGAGGGTCAAAACCCATATCCGTAATTCAAAATATCTACTATGATGTATCGTTAATATTTCCTCACATATGTGTGATAGTGTCATATGACCATAGATTCTATTTTTGATTGTCCGGGTAGATGTCAACTCTAGTGTTATCTACTTATCTACATCATACCCATAAGTGGGACACTAATGTTTTATTTATCATGACATCATGGCTGATAAGAATCAAAGGAAATAAGAGCATCCTAGCATTCTCAGATAACAGCACATACAAGGTTATAAATAGATCACATAAGCAAAATTAAAACTACCGCATATCATATAAGCAAGGTTCAGACTACATATAATAAGAGCAAGATTATATAACACACAAACAAACATTAAGATCAATTTAAATATCAGTTTTCTAAGCAGTAGTATTATCATCTCCTTAATTTTCACAATCTTGAAAGTAGTCTACTGTAGTGAACCAGCGCACCTGGATGTAGTAATTCGTCCTTCGAAACCAACCGTACAATAGCTTGAGCGTCGTTAAATAATTCGAGGTGACCTACCTATTACAAATATCATTGACTTTAGAGATATTTCTAATATAAAGTATCATCTATTTTATTTTTAATAAGCTAAACTCACCACCTTTCCTTATTTTCTTTAAACTCATCTCAACCCAATTTAGTTAAATGTTGTTCAACTCAATTTAATTTATCCAACATAATCTACCTAATTACTTATCCACCATTACTCTACAACCTAATCACCCAAGTTCCAATACTATGGTGAGCTAATTAGAATTCTAAGTCATCCATAGTTTCAACTAATGACTCTAAATTTTTACCTAGTGATCATATCTAATAACTAGCAAGGTGGGATATTTGCAAACATGTCCTAGTGTTGACCTGCGTTTGATTACCCACTAAGACGTAATTATTATGTTACTTACATGTTCACTAGCAAGGAAGAAAAAGATGCAAAATACTACATGAGTAAAAGGGTCCTAATAGGGTAGGAAGAGGGAGGTGGGGGAGATAGCATGATTTTTGGTCAAAATTTACTTCATCAAAACTCAGAAACCCCATTACTATACTCAACACAGAGAACTATCAAAACTCAGAAACCCCATTACTATACTCAAAACTCAGAAACCTTAGCGTGGGTCGATTTGGGGATTGGAGGCTTTCGGCGGTGGTTGTTGAGGTGATTTGCTGCAACCCAAATGAAGACAGCGTTGGCGCGAATCGTCGACCACAGTGGACCGAATGGCGATCCACCGACGGTCGTGAATAAGGGAGAAAGCGCGGGTTGTCGGCAGTCGAAGAAATGCGAGAGGGGTCGACAACGATGGGGTTCGCTGTCGAGCTTGTGGAGCTTGTGGCGACAGGTCTGGAGGAGGACGAGGTCGAGCGGCGCACGAACAGAAGAGGTTTGTCGCCGAGCTCACGAGCGCGATCGATTGCGAGGGAACGAAGAGGAGAGGGCTGCAGCAGCATCGCGGTCCTCAGCGAGTCGACGAATGTAGGAGGTGGGCTCGAAGTCGACGATGCCCTCGGATCACCGGCGACTGGCAGTCGCGCTTCGATCGGGCCGCAGGGGATTAAACAAGGAGGGTTCGTCGCGCTTCGATCGGAGCCGCAGGGGAGTGAAGGAGGAGAGTTCGTCGGCTGCTGATAGGGTAGAGGTGGTCGAGCGGAGCGAGACTCGCCGTCGATCGTGCGGCGAGAAATCGAGGGAGCCGGATGTGAAGGCGCTGAAGGCGGAGAAGAGGAAGAAGAGGCTGCGTCGCTCTTCTCGCCCGATCTAGGGCATGAAACGCACGTGAGCAGCGCGTGCTGGCAAATTTCCACCCTTGCCCTTGACATTTCCACTTAACTACAATCATACCCTATATTGACCATTCTACCCCTAATGATTATTTCTAATTACCCACTCCTAACTCACCTATGCAAATTAATTAACTTAATTAAGGTTTATTTTTATTTATTTATTTATTTTTATTTTTAATTTTTTCATAAGATTTAGGGTTTACATTCCCCCTCAAGCTGGTGCATATATATCATATGTACCCAGCTTGTTACAAACATCTATTAGTTTTTGTCCTTGTAAGGATTTAGTAAAAATATCTGCTAACTGATCCTTTGATTGAACTGAATTTGTTTTGATTATGCTAGATACAATCTTTTTCCTGATAAAATGACAATCTACTTCTATGTGTTTTGTTCTTTCATGAAATACTGGATTTAATGTCAAGTCTAAAGCTGATTGATTATCACAAATTAGCTCCATAGAACTAACTTCACAAAATTTTAATTCTTGAAGTAGTTGCTTTAACTAGAAGAGTTCACATGTTGTAAGTGCTATAACTCTATATTCAGCCTCTGTACTTAACCTGGCTACTACACTTTGTTTCTTACTTTTTCATGAAATTAGGTTTCCTCCAATGAACAAAATATCCTGACGTTGATCTTTTATCACATGGTGATCCTGCCCAATCTGTATCCGTGTAACTCACAATATTCGTGTTGCCTCTATCTTTGTTTATTATTCCTTTTCCTGATTACTTTTTAATGTATTTAAGAATTCTTATAGCTGCATTCCAATGACTAACTCGAGGAAAATTAAGGAATTGACTTACCACACTGACTAGGAATGATATATCCGGTCTAGTTATGGTAAGGTATTTGAGCTTTCCAACTAATCTTCGATATCTATTAGGATCTGAGAAGAGTTTCCCTTGATCTGGTAGAAGTTTTTCACTCGGATCCATTAGAGTATCAAGTGGCTTGCAATTCAACATTTTTACTTCATGTAGCAAATCTAGAGCATATTTCCTTTGAGATATAACTGTCCTTCCTATTTTTGAACAAGCTACCTTAATACCAAGGAAATATCGCAACTTACCTAAGTCTTTGTTTTGAAAATGTTGAGACAAATGTTGCTTTAAATTTTCGATACCTTCTTGGTCATCCCCTATTATGATTATATTATCCACATACACAGTAAGATATATGAGCTTGTTGTTTGAAAAGGATTTAGAAAATACTGAATGATCAACTTCACACCTTTCCATTCCGAATAGTTTCAGAACCTGATTGAATCTTGTAAACCATGCTCTAGGTGATTGCTTCAGCCCATATAAAGATTTTCTTTATTTACAAACAAGACCAGATTCCCTCTTGATAATAAACCCAGGAGGTTGCTCCATATAGATCTCCTCATCTAAGTCCCCATGTAAGAAGGCATTTTTTATATCAAGTTGATACAATGGTCAATTTTTCATAGTTACCATTGATAAAAAGAGCTGTATTGAGGTAATTTTGGCAACTGGAGAGAATGTATCATTGTAATCTAGCCCATAAATTTGAGTATATCCCTTTGCTACAAGCCTGACTTTCAATCTGTCAACCTCCCCATTAGGCCCAATTTTAATTGTGAATATCCATCGACAACCCACGATGGACTTTCCAGGAGGAGGAAGAGTAAGTGTCCATGTCTGATTTATTTCCAAAGCACTCATTTCCTCAGTCATAGCCTGTCGCCATCCTGGATGAGATAGAGCTTCCTGGGAATTTTTAGGAATTACAATGGAAGACAGGATGGATACAAAAGCAAAATATGCTGGAGATAAATGATGATGGCTTATAAAATTATATATTGGATGTGGATTGAGTGTGGACCTTTTACCTTTGCGAATTGCAATGGGTAGATCAACTGGGTCTGAAATTTGAGAAGCTTGAATAGGATCTTCTGCAAGTGGAGAAACTGGAACAGGGGCTGAATCAATTGTAGAATCATTCTCAGCAGGGGCTTCGATCGTTGGTCGACGCTCATAAGTGATATCAAACCGATTAGACAGGATTGTATCACTATCATTTAGTTCTTGTTACTCATTAACTTCAGGAACTAGAGCCTCAACTTATTTTTTGATATGTTGCTGACCATAATTAACATCAATGATAGGTATTGGTAAGCTCTGATACTATGTAAAGAACTTTGAGAAGAAAAAATATAATTTACTCAATTAACATTGGTCAGCTTATATGTGATATTTATATTGAAACTAAAACCTAGGGTTACAATCATAGAGAAATATGAGTCATACATCTATAAGGACTATGGACCACATATTAAATATAATTATTCTAACATCCTCAAGCATCCATCCTCTTAGATAGATTGTAATTTTACTTCCATCTCATCAGTGGTAAACTCTTGGAGCTTCTTCACGAGCTCAACAAACTCAAGCTTCTTAGGGAGTTTTTTAAATCCTATTTTCTATAAAAATAATAATAATAAATAAATAAAATAAAATAATAAAATAGGAATAGAATAAAATTTATAAAGGAAATTTTTTTTATATTAAGAGATATAAATATTTAAAATAGTATTTTAAATATTAGAATAAAAATAAAATAAAAATAAATATTAGTTTTAAAGGTTAAAATTAGAAAAAGAAAATAATTTAAAATATATATAATAAGGATTACGGTGGTATCAGAGCATAAGTTTTAAAAAGATGAAATATAAAATAAGGATAAGGACTTAAGGTACATCATAGGGTTGAGGACACATGTGAGATAACTTGGACGGGGTAAAGAGAGGTTATAGGGATTTAAAATTTTATCCTTATGCTTCCTTGCTTGTCGAGTTATATCCCTGTGTTGCCATTACTTGTTGATACTTTTAGCCTTATGTTTTCCTTACTTTGTTAGATTAAGTCCTATGATCCTTCCTTACTTGTGTGTTGTGATTATTTTGGTTGATATTAGTGAGTAAAATTGATTGTAATTGGTGTGGTTTAATTTGGTAGATTATGTTGTTTTTTATTGTGCTTGTGATATATTGTGATTGCTGAAAATTTGACCTAGGAAAATATAGGAACATTTAGATATTCACATAGGAGTCTATAGAGAACTTATTGTTGAAATTCTATGATTATTTTGGGTGATATTGATATTGGATAACCCTATAAAATTGTGTAAAACTATTTTTCCTATGCTTCCTTTGTCTGATGTATCAACTAAGTTACTTTGATCCTAGTTGATCTCACTTCGCTATTGAACATATGACCCCATCTGCCCACCTGATACGGGCTGATCATCTACTCTAGCTAAATTCAAAAATTTCCTCTTGATTAAGTTCCTAAGTTTTCATGTGGAGATTTTTGTTCAAACTGAACCTTTAATTGTTGTGATAGCAACAACTACTTTTTCCTTTTCTTCTCTATAAATTTTTAGAACCTGATTAAGAGCATAGTTAAATGGTAGAGTTTCATCTGTATCTTTTATTGACTCTATCATCCCTTACTCTTGAGTCATAATCAGAGATCAATACCATCTCATATTCAACATGTGTCTATGGGGTATATCAAAAGCACTATCTTACCTCTCAATCTTAAGATCCATCTTATTTAATCTCACTCATTTATTCCTATCTGACAGTTTTGTATGAAAAACCATCAAGTACTAGCATATCACAGGAACTATACTATGCATCATAATCCTTTTTCCTTAAACTTGGAAAACAAAATCGTGTTACCCATGAAACAGTATTATAAATTCTGCATGTGTGGGTGAGGAGAAGATCTATTACCTTATTTTCATTCATTTATATGTTTCAATCATTTTCTTTACAAACCTTTAGCAGTGGTCATTCTTTCTGATACTGACTGTTCTCAAAATATTGACCATTCCTCTGTTGAAAACTCTTGAGTGCATTCAAAAAGTGGTATCATCCTTGGCACCAAACGAACTTAGTTTCCTTCTAAGTGATGTTTAACAAATCATTTCTTCCTTAGTATATCTCTCACTAATTTTTGTCCTCTTTCAAAAAACCTTTTGGATGGTACTCTTGATTAGAAAGACTCCAAATATCATCTAGAATCTCAAATTACTGAACAATCTAGCACAAATTGCAAGTAAATTCAATGAGCTCATAATGCTGAAATTTTATAATTTTCAGCAGGTTAAATTAAAAGAATTGAGCTTATCTTTTGTTTAATTATTTGCATATTCTCAAGGTCGATTATTGAAAACCTTTCTACCAAATTCTAGACCAGCATACTTATTGTACCAGCCTAATATAGCTGAAATAAACCAACCCTAGTCCTAAATTCTGAATTTTCAAGAGATGCTAAAGGAGAATCCAATTTGTGGCATTCTTCTTCATGAAGGTTTTCCTATCGTAAACCTACATAATCGGATAACATCCCTACTTCATTAAGGATCCTTACTGTGTTTCTCACTTAGTAATATCGTTCCTACCAAAGAATCATAACCATAACTGTCATACACCATTAAAGGGTGAATTAAAATCAAAGAAGGTTAAATATATAAATCAGTATGGCCAAGTATTATAAACCTAGACAGATGAAATTCCAGATTTACCTTGTCTCAGAGATTTAATCATCCTGAGCTCTCTGAGTGTTAAATTTCTATAAAATTTGGTAGACACCTTCTTCACTGATGCCAAAATCTACCCTAAAAATTTTAGTTTAATATGATCTATGTGAAGGAAGTTATGATTTTTCAAAGTTCACTAAACCCTGAAAATTTAGTGTACCGAAAATTTGATACTCTTGAGTTGAAGAACCATTCATCTTTCTAGTTGAATCTACCATGTATATGATCATAGAAGGATATATATCCATTTTCTTTCATTATCTTTGATCTAAAATCTCCTAGTTGAGAGTCTAAGTTTTATCCTTCATCATAGTAAGTACTTTGGTCTTATATGAACAGCAATGCTGAATTTTTACCTTGCCTACATTCTAAAGCTTGATCATTTCAGTTTTATTCCTCCTAAATTTATACTCTTACTACAAGTTCTGGCTTACACCTTTTCAGTACTCGGTTGTACTTCAAGCTAAAGCAACCATTTAGGTACTAGCTCTAGTCTTAACCTTGATTTTGGTTATGAAACTTTATTCTTCACTTTCAATTGGTACTTCACCATTCTTTCAATAGTTATTTTTACTACTCTAGTCCTTCCAGCAGTTTGTGATCGCTCTTATATCTCTGTTATTATTCTTGCTTATCAATTACAAGTTATATTTTCAAAAATTTCTCCTCCAAGTTTTCACATTGGGATGGCACCGTTGAATTCAAAAAGGGATCGATCTTACAACTGTGGTTATCTTCCCTTTCCTATCATCTTCACCTTTATATTACAATGCTTGTACTTTCATACTTATTCTTAGAATAAAATTTTAAAGGAGATTAGGAGTTATTTCTGTCCTTCATCATTCTAGTGATATTATTGTTGAGCTGAAAGTGTAGAATTGTTATTGTCCTCCAACAAATTTTATTAGCCTTGAATTATTACTTTTTCCCTAGTAATAGTCTGAAAACTTTGAAACTAACCTTGAATCTCTTCCTTGATCATTCAAAAAAAATAATCAGATTGTTTAGTTCATGCTACCTTGAATTTATAGATGGCAAATTTTCTCCTCTTAATTTTGAAACTCCAACTTCAGAAATTCAACTGCTTTCCATAGAGTAGAGGTAGTTTATTGTACAGTATCAAATCTATTGTTCTATTCTTCAATAACTCTTTCTTTGTCTTACTTGGTTTAAAGAATCATATCTTCCTTTGAAGAGTGAGATATCCAATTTCTTATCCTTGAGAAAAGGTCTACTCTTTTTCAAATATTTTATAACCATTGTTAAAGAGTCAATTGCAGACTTCTTAAAATGATATACTTCAGCTTTTTGGTGATTGTATCTTCTTCTTTCTATGATAACAAATTTGTGTTGGGGTATGCTTAAGTAAATTGTCCTAGTTTGGACTTCCTAACTGTCTCTACTATTCCTTTTGGTTATTTGTTCCAATACAATCGTTGAAATTAGCTGAAGACATTTGGTTGTTTAAATTATATTCTTTATGTTATATTTCTAAAATCCATGATCTTAATTGGTTCAACTGCCCAGGTTCTGATTGATTCTGGGTCACAAAGGTCTTATGGGAACACGCTGTTTCTAAGGGAGCTGATCAACCCTTAGAGATGCTAGGATATAAGACTTGATGTCACACCCCAATCCACCCTTGGGCACATGACAACCGTCGTATAAGCTGCACTTCTTCACCACAACTTATACAAGGCTCGATATATCACAAAACACAATAATTTCCTTTTTATTAAATACACCGGAAACATAAACAATGTACATTTTACATTAATGCTATAAGAATGAAATCTCTATCTAGATTTCTAAAGTAAATTCTATTTTGCCACATTTAGGTTTTCCATCGCTCCCCGTATCAATGCCCAACCTGTAACCTGCTCAACAGGGAAAAAATGTGCACATCTGGGTCACAAAATTCAGTGAGGCTACAGAGAGAGCACCCTAAAAATGGGCATAAGGTATTCTACAAACCAACAAGAAAATATATTCACTAAAATCACATATTAATTCAACATGTCAATAAAATATCACATATTAATTTCACATGTCAACAAGGTATAACCAAACAGCAAATATAGAACATCATAAACATGATCATAATAAGGTATACAACAGAATATGATCCTAACAGTGCCATTAAACTAAAGATGTTATATCACTTTAATTAACATGTCATCATCTATCCATTCTACACCTAAGGTAGCCTCTTATGTTCATGGTGAATCCCAAGGACGGTACTGTTCCTAGTACACCCTCTACCTTGGTGTAGCACAATTGAGTTGGGTTCTGCACCGAAGTGGGATCTCGGCTGCACCGAAGTGGGATCTCAGTTGCACCAAAGTATTAGTGACTTAGGTCAACCGAACTTGCATCTCTACCTTACTAGCACATGGCTCCTCACCACATGTTGACACATACCAGTCTAAGAACCATACATCTTCTCCTAGATTACATAACCCTAAGATGTCCAGGGTTCTTATCCATATAACAATTTAGATCACTCCAGGTATTATCACCTCATGAATCTAAAATATCTCAAACTTTTATCTCATGTCAAACATGTTCCATGTTCTTACTAAGTGTCTCTATATGTCTAGCAACATGAACATATTAAATAATCAAACTAACATGAGCATAAACATCAATAGCATGCATATAACAGCATCATACATACATCAGCATGATATAATTTTCAATCTCATATCAAGAGCATGCATATTATAGCATCATACATGAACTAGCATGATATAACTTTCAATCTTATATCAAGAGCATGCATATAATAACATCATACATGAACTAGCATGATATAACTTTCAATAATTCACATACCAATTAAATATGCAACCAAGCAAATATATAACTTATCAGCATGTACAATGATTAACAACGACCCTTAGGACTCAGCATCTATAGTAGGCCAAATAAATTTGAAACTATAAATCCTCACCTGAGTCTCAAAGCAGTATTAAATAAGAATTCACAGCTTGGCTGTGATTCTTAAAAGCAAGCAAGCAAAAATCAAGCACAGCAACTTCTTCTTACTCCAACACAAATCACAGCTTGGTCGTGATTTGTCAAACAACAGCACAACAATCAACTTTCCTAAGATAAAATAAATACATCTAACAACCATAAATCATACAATTCAAATAAAGATTTCTAACTACCCTTCTACTCACATCCTCACATCATTTTTTCTATTTTATTTAATTTCTTATAATCAATAAATCAACCATCACATCAACAACCATAATCCAACACAATTAAAAATAAACAAGCCTATAAAATAATATTTAGCTTAAAAGTTTAATCATATCCAAAAATCTTAATCAAAATATACCACCTTAATTAATCCTAAAAATAATTTTAAAACCTAGAAAAGTCTAGATACATATTTAGAATTATAGAATTTATTTATTTAATTCTTATTTAGAAAACTTTAAGCATATTCATATGCTTTCCTTATTTATTATTTTACAATATGATATTGATATAATTGTTGTTCGTCCGAACATGTATTATTAGCTTATTCTTTTATTTGGAGAAGTTTCTATCTGTAGGCACTAAGTCGCAAGACTTATCATATGCAAATTTTTCCCCGTGTGCAGGTATCAAGAAACCGCTTTGGATATGGCAAGGTGTTAGACCCAATTCTTGAGGGTCAAGCCCAAAGTGCATCATGAACCAAGGAGGGTCAAGCAAGAAGGGGCGAGCTGCACGCAGCGCACGGGGCCACTTCAAGGCCACAACCAGGAGGCGCGTGAGGGACGAGCCACGGAGCTAGACGACCAAGCAACTGAGGCGCGCGCACAGGACAAGCGACCATAGAAAATTATAAGAACATTAATTAGTTCATCGAGTTCTAGACGTGAAGGATGAAATAGATAGTAAAACGTAGATAGATATTCGTCTAGATCTCAACGAATTTATAAATATATCTACATTTTATTTTATTTTATTTGTAGAAAATCCATTCGATGTGAATAGTATATCTTTTAAATTTATGTTAAGGGAGATTATTCTTATTCTTCCGCATTGTTTGGATGACCTTGAAGACCTTATCCTCGTTAAGGGGATCACGGGATATATTGCCCCTTGTCTGATATAATTGCTCAAGTAGGGTATCCACCTCAGTTTGTTTGCTCTGCTCCAGAATCATTGAGAAATATGCACGAAAGTCTCCTGGAAAGCCTTATTGAGATTGTATCTTCTCTCCCTGCTCCACTGTTGAAATTAATATTTTGAGTTAATATTAATTTAATATGTTAGTAGTTGATTTAATATTAATGTGGAAATGGTCATAACTCCTTTGTACGGGATTATAAGTATGACCTAAGACTTGTAATTAGTGTTAAGAAAAAAATATATCATTTTGTGGGCAGCCACCATCTTTCTTCTTCCTCTGTTAATTTCTCTCCTCCATAACAAAATAGAGGCCAACATAGGCCAACATAGTGGTATCAGAGCCATAACGATGCAAGGAGATACATAGCTGGTGCGAGGTGTGCAACTCGTCTTCGACGGGGAAGACTACGACTACTGGAGTATAATGATGAAGACTCTCTTGGTTTCACATGATTTGTGGGACATAGTGGAAAAAGGGTTTGTGCCCACGATGGGAACCGTTGATGCGGCGATGATTCAAATGGAGAAGGAGAACAAGAAGAAAGATGTGAAGGCGCTATTTTGCATCCAACAAGGTATTTCTCGGAAGTTTTTCCCTAGGATAATTGGGGCAAAGACGTCAAAAGAAGCATGGGATATTCTGCAAAAAGAGTTTCAAGGAACCGACAAAGTGAGAACGGTAAAACTTTTGACTCTTAAGAGGGATTTCCAGAATCTGAAAATGAAGGAGAAAGAGACTCTAAAAGAGTATTTCTCAAAAGTGATTGAAGTTGTGAACCAAACTAAAAGCTTGGGTGAAAACCTAACCGATAAAATGGTATGTGAGAAAATTTTAATTAGCCTTACTTCCAAATATAACAATATTGTGGCTATTATTGAAGAAACCAAAGACCTCTCTACTCTAAGTATTCAAGACTTGATGGGTTCTCTTGAGATGCATGAACAACAATTGGATAGGCATTGTGATACCTCTCTTGAAAGTGCCTTCCAATCGAAGTTAAATGTGAAGGAGGGTTCTAACCGAAATATGAGTAAAGGAGAAACATCCCGTTGGGGTGGTAGTTTTAGTAGAGGTCGAGGTAGAGGAGGAGGCAGAGGCAATGGTAATGGTAAATTTTGTAATTTTTACAAGAAGCCAGGTCATCTAGAAGAAACTTGTTATAACAAGGGAAAGCCTCAATGTTACTATTGCAAGAGGTATGACCACAGGCAAAAAGATTATCAGGACAAAAATAAAGAGCAAGCCAATTACACCGAGGAGAAAACAAATGGTGGAAGTGATGGAAGCATTTTTTATGCATGTCAAGCGGCGGTTGAGAAGAAAGATAATGAGTGGTATATTGATAGCGGGTGTAGCAATCACATGACTGGAGATGAGTTAATTTTTTGCAAACTTGACACGGCAACCACTACTCAAATTACAATGGGTAATGGAGCAGTTGTGAAGTCAAAGGGAAAAGACGCGATTGCAGTTAACTCCAAGAAAGGTAGAATGTTGATTCATGATATGTTGCTTGTGCCAAAGTTGGCTTAAAATTTGCAAAGTGTTGGACAATTGATGGAGCATGGTCAAGCAGTTCACTTTGAGGGGGAGACTTGCAAAATCTTTGACAAAGTTGAAAATAAGAGAGAATTGATGGCGGTTGTGAATATGGAGAGATATAGAAATTTTCCTCTTACTCTTGAACCCGCAAGTTGTGTTGCTTTGAAAGTTGATGCAGAAGATGTGTCATGGTTGTGGCGCAAGAGGCTTGGACATGTGAATTTTGAGAGTTTGAAATTATTGAGCAGAAAGAACATGGTGTATGGTTTGCCAAATATTGAAGAGAAGAAAGATATTTGTGAAGCATGTGCTCTTGGTAAGATACACCGGGAGACATTTCCAAAGGAGAAGACTTGGAGAGCAAAAGAACCATTGCAACTTGTGCACACTGACATTTGTGGGCCAATGAGTACAAATTCTCATGAAGGTAATCGCTACTTTATCACTTTCATTGATGATTTCTCAAGAATGTGTTGGGTTTTTTTTTGAGGAAAAAATCAGAAGCATTTTCAGTTTTTAAGAAGTTTCAAAGAATGGTGGAAAGACAAAGTGGCAAGTTAATCAAAAAGTTGAGAAGTGATAGAGGTGGTGAATACAACTCCAAGGAGTTCGACAAATTTTGTGAGGATATTGGTCTCGAAAGACAAGTGACAATCAGTTTTACACCGGAACAAAATGACATTGTTGAAAGAAAGAATAGAGCAATTGTGGAGATGTCAAAGATATGATGAAAGAGAAGGAGTTGTCATTATCATTTTGGGCGGAGGCAACATACACAGCTGTTTATTTGTTAAATCGATGTCCAACAAAGGCAGTTGAGAATAAGACATCGTTTGAGGCATGGTCCGGTGGTAGAAAACCATCAGTGAATCACTTGAAAGTATTTGGATCCATTTGCTATGCGCATCTTCCAAAAGAAATGAGAAACAAACTTGAAGATAAAGGTGAGAAATGTGTGTTTGTTGGCTATAGCACAAAATCAAAAGGCTATAGGCTCTTTAGTTTAAAGAAAAATAAGGTGATTGAAAGTCGAGATGTGATCTTTAATGAGAATGATAGGTGGGATTGGAAAGAAAAAAGTGTTGAAAGTGTGCCAGTGATGATACATGAAGAGGATCCAAGAGAAGAATTAAGTGGTGTAAATGAAATTAGCCAGGAAGAGCAAGAAGAGCAACCACAATCTCCAACAACACATACAGGGTCGAGTTCATCTACTCCAAGCTCAACTCCGGTAAAAATGAGAAGGTTAAGTGATATTTATGCAAGATGTAATTTTTGTGTTGTTGAACCAGAAAGCTTTGAGCAAGCAGTTCAAGAGGAGGTGTGGATAAATGCTATGGAAGATGAGATAAAAATGATTGAGAAAAATGAGACTTGGGAGTTGGTAGAAAAGCCAAAAGAAAAAGATGTCGTCGGGTTGAAGTGGATTTATAAGATAAAGTTAAATACAAATGGTTTAGTGCAAAAGTGCAAGGCAAGGTTGGTTGCCAAAGGTTATTTACAACAACCCGAAATTGATTATTAAGAGACATTTGCACCGGTTGCAAGGCATGAGACGATAAGAATGTTGATTGCATTGGCCGCACATAAAGGTTGGAAGCTCTACCAACTTGATGTAAAGTCAACTTTCTTAAATGGAGTATTGAAAGAAGAAGTGTATGTGGTGCAACCACAAGGATTTGAAGTTGAAGGTGAAGAAGAGAAAGTGTACAAGTTGAAGAAGGCATTGTACGGGCTAAAGCAAGCACCCCGTGCATGGTATGACCACATTGATAGTTACTTCATCGAAAGTGGATTCGTGAGAAGTCCTACGAGCCAACACTCTATGTCAAACATGGTGAAACTGGTATGCTTATTGTCTCTCTTTATGTTGATGATTTAGTATTTACCGAAAATAATAAGAAAATGATGTATGAGTTCAAGAATGACATGATGAGAAAATATGAGATCAATGATTTGGGTTTACTACATTATTTCTTGGGTATTGAAGTTGATCGAAGGGATGATGGAATTTTTATTTCTCAAAAGAAGTATGCCCAAAATATTCTCTCTAATTTAAGATGGAAAAGTGCAATCCAGTATTCACACCGTTATTAGTAAATGAGAAATTGGTGAAAGATGATAGTAGTGGTGATGCCGATGCATCAGATTATAGGAGTTTGGTTGGAAGTTTGTTGTATCTTACCACTACTAGACCTGATATCATGTATGCCTCGGGTTTGTTATCTCGGTTTATGCATCAACCGAGCAAAATGCACTATGGAGTTGCAAAAAGGGTGTTGCGGTACATACAAGGTACCAAAGATTATGGTATCATATTTGAGAGAAATGAAAAAGAAGATGTGGAGTTGTTTGGATTTTGTGATAGTGATTGGGCAGGTAGCATGGATGATATGAAAAGTACATCCGGGTATTGCTTTACACTCGGGTCAAGTATTTTTTCATGGGCATCAAAGAAGCAGGAAAGAGTGGCGCATTCCTCCGCGGAAGCCGAATATGTGTCGGCAAGTGAAGCAACTAAACAAGTGGTTTGGTTGAGGAAGATTTTAGAAGATATGGGGGAGAAGCAAGACATGGCCACGGTTCTCTTTTGTGACAACAAGTCGGCAATTGCAATGTCGAAGAATTCGGTGTTTCATAGCCGAACAAAGCATATCAATCTCAAGCATCACTATATTAGAGAAGCGGTGGAGGATGAAGAGGTTATCATCAAGCATGTGAAGACCGGTGACCAATTGGTGGATATTTTCACTAAAGCACTTCCTTGTGACAAGTTTGTATATCTTAGAGAATTATTAGGTATGACAAATAAAATATTAAGGAGGAGTGTTGAAATTAATGTTTTGAGTTAATATTAATTTAATATGTTAGTAGTTGATTTAATATTAATGTGGAAATGGTCATAACTCCTTTGTACGGGATTATAAGTATGATCTGAGACTTGTAATTGGTGTTAAGAAAAAAATATATCATTTTGTGGGCAGCCACCATCTTTCTTCTTCCTCTGTTAATTTCTCTCTTCCATAACAAAATAGAGGCGAACATAGGCCAACATCCACAACTATATATTTTATTCTTCCTTCTTGATGCCCATCTATGAAAAAAGAAGAATTAGTATCCCTAACTTGATCCGGTAGATAAGCATCAATCTACAATTTCTCATATATTTTGGTTTTTAGTTGTTCTCACAGAATCCAGTTAGCATCAGATAGCTGACCTAATTCGTCAATTTCAACAAAGACTTTTCGAGTTCCTGAACCAACTTTTCCTTTTGCTCATTTTTTTTCCTACTAAAATCGATCTTCCAAAACTTTCATTTCCTTGTATATCAGGCTGACCTTTCTGCGACAGATATCATGTCTCAACTCTCTTGCCACAAGGGCAGCCCAAATCTTTTCTAATCTCCTCAAGAAATTCTCTCTCATCACCCATGCTTTCTTCATGCTAAATAACAAGGCGACGTTCCTATTATGATCTTTGGCTTTTATGATCAAAGCGTTGTGGTCTAATAATAGTAGACTTCCTTCATCAAATGCTTCCTGAAAAGGGATTGCCATGCGAAAACCTTCCACTTTAGCTCAATGCTAGAGAGATCGTATGTAGATATCCAATCCTGAAAGCACCTTATATCAGATATGTAACCAGCACAATTTTGCCCCCCAATAAGCCAGGGGGATCTTGAATACTTGCTGCTACTTCATATAACTCTGAAATGCCTGATGCATTTTGGCGTGAATGAGAATTCATCATGTTCCTCCCTGATGCAATTGTCATTTGGATCCCCGATAGAAGAACCCGATCCATTAAAACCAATCACCTGGGTCCAGATCTCTGAAAAAGGTGGAAGTCATACACCTCCTCTATCTTTATCTCTTGCAGCACAGAAAGGTTGCATCTGGATTCATACATCGGCTTTTTTTACACATTCTTTCTGAATTAACCTACCTACTACTAATACAATCTAACCTAATGCACTTCCATCCGCATTTGCAATTGTGCATCCTGACTTCTACCCTCCCTCTGGCTCCACCGCTTCCTTATTCCCTAAGCACTAATTCGAGTTCCTCATAAATGAAGCTTCTTCCCTTATGACCTTCATTCAAGAGCTTAGAGTGAGACAACAGTAGCATGCAAGTAGGGCGGCCTTCCATGTGGCTCCTGACAATCTCTCGGCAAAGGAGGCCAGATGCCGACAAGCTGGAGTTCTACTCGACGCAAGCAATACCCAATATCGAAGTTTCCTTCCGTGTTAGAACTTCCACTGGGATCTCTTAGCTGTTGGAAATTGGGGCTCTCTCTCACAATCTAAAATTTAGAGAATAAGGAGGAACAAAGAGGAGGAGACACTTTCTTCAAATAAAAGAAGATGTATTTAATTGCTCTAAATTAACATGATGATTACATGACCCTTTTATAGGAAAATAAACCCTAAATAAAAACCTAACTTAATGTCTAAGAAATAATCTTAACCACATATTAAAATATAACAATAGACTAAATCAAAAGATAAATATCAACTAAACTAAAAAATGATAAATATAGAAATTAGACATATAAAATTCAAGTTTAATTCTAATTTCTAACACTCTCTCTTAAACTTGAATTGCTTCGAACTCCAAGCTTGAGTCTGAGCTTTTAAAAACTTTCAATCTTGAGGGGTTTTGTAAAAATATCTGCAATTTGATCCATAGTATTTATATGCTTGAGCTCAACTTCTTTGTTTGTAATGTGCTCTCTGATAAAATGATACCTTTTATCAATATGCTTGTTTCGATCATGAAATACTGAATTCTTTACTTAAGCCAGTGCAGATTTGTTATCAATCATAAGTATAGTAGCATTTTCTTACTCAAAGGAAAGTTCCTTTAAAAGTCTTCTCAACCAAATAGCATGACAAGTGCATGAAGCAGCTGTAACATATTTTGACTCACAACTGGATAATGTGACGATTGGTTGTTTCTTTGAACACCATGAAACTGCATTGTTTCCCATAAAAAATACAAAACCAGTTGTACTTTTTCTATCATCAAGATCCCCAACAAAATCACTATCACAATAGCCAATGAGTTTGACAGCATCAGAAGAAGTATAACAAATTCCATAATCAATAGTACCTTTGATGTACCACAGAATCCTCTTGGATGCCATCAAATATATTTTGTTTGGATTCTCCATAAATCGACTCACAATCCCCACCGCAAATAAAATTTTAGGTCTTGTGATAGTCAAGTACCTTAGACTTCCAACAAGGCTTTTAAACATGGTTGAATCAACCTTTTCTTCATCTTCCATGTACTTAGATAATTTTGCTCCACATTCCATAGGAGTACTGATAGAATTGCAATCGAGCATGTTGAACTTTTTTAGTACCTCCCTTGCATATCTTTCTTGTGAGAGAAAAATATAGTCTTCCAATTGCACCACTTGTATTCCCAAATAGTATGTCATAAGCCCCAAATCTGTCATCTCAAATTCTTGAGCCATTGCATTTTTGAAATCTTCAAACATCTTGGGATCATTTCCTGTGAAAATAAGATCATCCACGTATACACAAAGAAATAAAATATTCCCTTTTTCTTCTTTTTTATACAAAGCATATTCATCACATCCAATTGATGAATCTTCCAATGATTTTAAGCAGCAAATGAGATTAATAATTGAATAGTTTCCATACGAGCAACTGGAGCAAATACCTCTTTATAATCAATGCCTTGTTGTTTTTTGTAACCTTTGGCTACAAGTCTTGCCTTGTATCTTGTCACTTTTCCATCAGCATCTCTCTTGACTTTGTACACCCATTTGACTCCAATCGGTTTATGACCACTTGGAAGTATTGCTAACTCCCAAGTCTTATTCTTCTCTATTGCTTGAATTTTTTTATCCATAGCTTGAACTCATTTATCCTCCTTTTTCGCTTCTTCAAAAGTCATGGGTTCACAGTCAGTAAGTAAACAAAGTAGATTAAAATTATCTAACCTTTTAATTTCATTATAAATATCTTCAAGGGATCTTGTTTTGATCTGTCTTTCTGAAGATGATGATGGTGATGGTGAGGATGAGTGTGTAGAATGTACTGGTGATGCCGGTGGAGTAGCTTCTTGATCATGATTTATTACTTCTTCAAAATATGGTAAAAAATCATAAGATTCTTCTTGTTTTGAACTCCAATCCCATGCAGTATTTTCATCAAACTCCACATCTCTACTGATCAGAATTTTTCTTTCTTCTGGATTGTATAATTTGTAGCCTTTTGAGTTCTCATCATACCCAATGAAAATAAGCTTTTTACTTCGATCATCAAGTTTGGATCTCTCTTGTTCAGGTACTTGTGGATAAGCAATAGATCCAATCCCATGCAGCATTTTCATCAAACTCCACATCTCTACTGATCAGAATTTTTCTTTCTTCTGGATTGTATAATTTGTAGCCTTTTGAGTTCTCATCATACCTAATGAAAATAAGCTTTTTACTTCGATCATCAAGTTTGGATCTCTCTTGTTCAGGTACCTGTGGATAAGCAATAGATCCAAACACCCTTAGATGTACCACACTTGGCTTCCATCCGCTCCATGCTTCTTGAGGAGCCTCATTCTTCAAACTTTTAGTTGGACTTCGATTTGAGAGATATACAGCACAAGCAACTACTTCAGCCCAAAACTCCTTTGGCATAGATTTTGACTTCAACATGCTTCTAGCCATATTGAGGATTGTCATGTTCTTTCTTTTAGCAACACCATTTTGTTGAAGTATTCTTGGAACTGTCAAGGGACGACGAATACCATGCAACTCACAAAAATTATTAAATTTATTAGAAGTGAATTCATTGCTTCTATCAGTTCTTAAAGCTTGAATTTGATAACCACTTTCTTTCTCAACAAAAGCTTTAAATTTTTTAAATGAATTAAAAGCCTCTGACTTATGCTTCAGAAAGTAAACCCAAGTCTTTCTACTATAATCATCTATAATAAAAATAAAGTAAGAATTTTCACTAAAAGATTGAGGTTTGATCGGAACACAAATATCAGCATGAACTAGTTGAAGTGGCTTCTGGGCTCTTGATGTTGAGTGCTTTGGAAAAATTTTCCTTGAATGCTTGCCAAATAAACATCCTTCACATAACTGATTAGGATGATTAATTTTAGGAATCTCTTTCACAATATTCTTTTATGCTAAAGAATTGAGGCTTCCAAAATTTAAGTGACCAAATCTCATGTGCCAAATCCATGATATATCTTCAAGACATGTCTTTAAACAAATTGCATCATAATTATTTAAATTCAGCATAAACATATGATTTTGTGACATGGTAACTTTTGCAAGAAGATTAGAATTTTGATCTCTAAGCCATAGTAAATTACCTTCCATATAAATTTTGTGTCCTCACCAAAGCTTACAAATCCTTTCTTGTTGGTATTGAATTTGTAGAACTCGCTTCTATCGCCTGACATATGGTTGCTTGCTCCATTATCAAGGTACCATACATTTGATTTCTCCATGTGTCCATCTTTTAATGCAAGAATGAGAGAGTATTTTGTTTCTTCTTCTTTCTGCTCAATAAGTCTTACTTCCTCATAAACTTTATTAGATCGGCACTCCCAAGAATAATGTCCAAATTTATGACAAGAATAGCATTGAACTTCAGATTTATTTACTTGATTAGGATTCCTCAAATAATTACCTCTTCCTCGCTCTCTTGCAAATTTTGTTGTAGAAACTTGATTTCTTTGGAATTTGATGAATGCTCATAATTTGTTCTTCCAGGACCACGACCTCTGCTTCGGCCTCGTCCTCGACCACGATCTCTGTTTGAATTATCTCCTCTAGACTTCCAGGTCATCTTGGCTTGAAGAACTTGTTCAGGTTCTTGTTGCTTGCCTCGAATCATTCTCTCTTCATGGGCTCTTAAAGACTCATTTAATTATTCAATTGTCATGACTTCGATGTCTTTAAATTCTTCAATTGCCACCACGATATGATTGAATCTTGCATCAAGAGAACGAAGAATTTTTGCCACCACACGAGAATCTGGCATTGATTCTCCAAAACTTGTCATTTGATTTACAAGTATTGTAATTCTTGAAAAATAATCTTGAATAGATGCACCTTCTTTCATGTAGAGAGTTTCAAACTCAGCCCTTAGAGTTTGAAATCGAACTCTCTTCATCTTCTCAACTCCTACGATGGAGTTTCAAAGAGCCTCCCATGCTACTTTCGATGTAGTCACCTACGCGATCTTGTGGAGCATGTTGTCATCTATGCCGGGATAGATTATGACGAGAGCTTGCTGATCTTTCCTCCTTTCTTTTTCAACACTTTCTCTTTCTCTTTAAGAGAGTGTTGTCATATCTCTTAGTCAATTGTAGCCATTCTCTACAATGTCCCATACGCCTTGGGAGCCAAGAGTCACTTGCATCCGAAGTACCCAAGTCTCATAGTTGAGAGAGGTGAGCTTCGGATATGGAAAAGAAATAGAGGATGATGACATCTTCAAACAGCCTCCTTAGAACCTCGCTCTGATACCACTTTGTTGGAAATGGGGGCTCTCTCTCACAGTCTAGAATTTAGAGAATAAGGAGGAACAAAGAGGAGGAGACACTTTCTTCAAATAAAAGAAGCTGTATTCAATTGCTCTAAATTAACATTATGATTACATGATCCTTTTATAGGAAAATAAACCCTAAACAAAAATATAACTTAATGTCTAAGAAATAATCTTAACCACATATTAAAATATAACAATAGACTAAATCAAAAAATAAATATCAACTAAACTAAAAAATGATAAATATAGAAATTAGACATATAAAAATAATGTTTAATTCTAATTTCTAACATTAGCAACATCCAGCACACCTTACATCCAAAGTATCCCCTGTTTGAACTATGAGTACCAGGTCCTTGACCTCTCTTCATCGCACCAATCTCGTCTCCAAGTGAAACATGTCGCCGCCATGTCATATCCTCGTGTTAGACCCAATTCCTGAGGGTCAAGCTTGAAGTGCACCATGAACCATAGAGGGTCGAGCGCGAAGGGGCAGGCTGCACGCAGCGCATGGGGCCGCTTCAAGGCCGCAGCAAGGAGGCACGCAGGACACGAGCCACGGAGCTGGACAACCGAGCAACCGAGGCGCGCGCACGAGACAGGCGACCGAGGGGCGAGCAACCGAGGGACGTGCACGGGGCAAACACAAAGCAGCAGAGCGAGGGGCGCATACGGAGCAAGCGCCCGAGCGACCAAGGGACTTTGCGGGTAAGACGCCCGAGCAATCGGAGGCGCGCGCAGAGCCAACAGCCGAGCAACTGAGGGCACACATGGAGCAAGCGCCCGAGCAACCGAGGGACTTCGCGGGTAAGATGCCCAAGCAATCGGAGGCGCGCACGGAGCAAGCAGTCGAACAACGAAGGGCGCGCACAGAGCAAGCGCCCGAGCAACCGAGGGACTTCATGGGTAAGACGCCAAAGCAACCGAGGGCGCACACGAAGCAAGCAGCCGAGCAACACGGCGCGCATACGGAGCAAGCAGTCGAGCAATCAGCGACGTGCGCAGATCAACAAGGGATGCATGCGGGGCAAGAGCCGGGCGGTCCCTTAGCCGAAGGCGTGCGTGCGCGCGGCATCGAGCCAAGGAGCTCCTGCGCGATCGAGTGTCGCGCGCACCAGCCCGCTGACACTGCCAACGCAAGACACGGGCGCTCAGTTGCCAGGCGCGCGGACGGCGCAGGCGTAACGGCTGGTAATACTCGGGGCATTGAATGCCCGAGCAATTATAGGTACAATGAAGAGAGCAGCTGAAGGGTCAGCCCTCCACCTATATAAACCCCCTTGCTGAACACTTAGAAGGCAAGTAGGAGGAGAGCAAGTAAGCAGAGGCAAAGAAAAGAAAGAGTGCTAAGTAAGGGAGCGATTGTAGCTTAGTCCACTTGTAATAATCCCTTTCAAGTCTAGCTTGAGGGAGAGAGGTTTTACCGACGCTAATAAAGCAGTCCTTTTGTCCTCTCAATCCCCAAGGCCTCCAAAGATCCTGTTCTGCATCATTTCCGCACTCAAGGCTTGTAAGCACCGACCCCCTCTCGGTATCGTTCAAGCCGGCATGACTTGGGTTCAACCAAGGAGCCAAAGTGAAAAATTAGTCGTGACAGTTTGGTATTAGAGCGAAGTTTCTAGGGACGCCAACCCGCTGACTTGTGGGACAAGTGGAAGCACTCAACTGACGATCAAGTATCTCCGAACTTGAACCGTCGTTTTCAACCTCCCCTCTCCATCATATCAAGCAAGCAAACGAAGGAAGCGTTTGACAAGAGATTAACGACGCTAGAAGGGTCCGTTGTGACTCCTCCTTCGGAGGAGGAGAAGGACCTAGGGGTCGGACCGCTATAGAGTCGCATTAGCGATCTCTACATAACCATGGCGGATATACGGCTGAAGCTTGAAGAGCTCCAAGCAATAGCCGACTGAACAACCGCAATCGGAGAACTCAACACGTCAATCTTGCCCGACATGAGCCTGCTCAAACGGAGGATGCGAGAGGAACTCGAAAGCTTGCGCATCGAGCTTAGTTCCTCAATAGCACCCCAGGCAATCTTGCACCTGACTTTGCGCATGCCCGAGCCGAGGTCATATTCCGACGTGCACAGTGCAAAGCTGTTGGAGAACTATATTTGGGACATGTCCTAATATTTCAATGCCGCCAAGATTGCTGAGGAAGATCGAGTGCCGACCACGGCAGCCTTCCTCGACGGAGATGCGAAGCAATGGTGGCGCGTCCAATGTGAAGCGTCGAGCTACCGAGAATGCACCGAGTCAGACACATGGGCTACCATGATCGAGGAGATGCGACGCCGATTCCTCCCGGTCAATACCGCGTATCAAGCACGGAAGCGACTCCAAGAGCTTCGCCAAACCCGAAGCATCCATGAGTATATCCAATATTTCAACAATCTAACCTTGGACGTGAAGGACATGGGAGAACAGGATCTCTTTTTCACGTTCCTGGAGGGTCTTCAACAAGGAGCCAAGGACGAGCTCCATCATCGTGGAGTGACCATGCTGCAAGAGGCCATCGAGACCTCGGAGAGTCTGATGGACCTGCGACTAGACCCGTTGAGGCTGCCCGACGATGAATACCGCCCAGCCAGGGCGCCTACGCACAGCGCCCACTGACCAACCGCAAGAGTAGTAGGGCGAAGACGCACCATCATGGCTCAGCCAGCGTGTGCGATACCACAGGGCATAGGGCCGCAAAGGCCGTTGCGAAGGCGCAGATGTATGTTGTGCAGAGAACCGCACCCCGCGCGAAGATGTCTAAGGCACGAGCGCAATGCCGCGGTAATCCAAGAGGAGCCAGACCGCTTGGTACTGGTGCCAGTCAACCAGGCCAGCGCTCCAGCCGAGATCGCTCGAGCCACACCCATGCAATGTTTGAGTACGATGCACGCCGAGAAAGATAACGAGCCGATGTACGTCTCCCTGTTCGTCAATGGACGACCATGCACCGTGATGGTAGACACTGGTGCATCCCACAACTTCATGCAAGAGGAGATAGCTCACGAGTTGGGACTGCACATCGAGCCGAGCACACTGCGGATCAAGACAGTAAACGCCGCAGCAGCCGCTGTCGCAGGTATGGTGCGACAAGCCCCTATACAAGTCGGACACTAGTATGGTCACACAGACTTGACCATAGCATCGATGGATGATTTCGACTTCATCCTTGGCACGGAGTTCTTAGTGCAATCCCGCACCATGGTGGCACCACACTTAGGCGGATTGATGACTGTGGACACGGATCAACCGAGGTTCACCCGAGCAGCCAACACCATCTCCCGAGCCAGCAGCCCATAATTCTCAAGCGGAAGCAACATGGAGTCACCGAGGGTAGCAAGTATGCTGAGCCCTACGTCTTCATCCTAGAGCCCGACCAACTTCCTATCGGCCATCTGAGTCATCGAGGCAGCAGATGACACTGTGCCGCTGGAGGAGCCAGCCGCAGCATAAGGGACGAGTCCAGTTGAGGCATCAACCCTAGGGGAGAGCGACAGCCCAATGCCGGAGAGATCTCCGAAGGAGCTGCCCCCTCAACAACCAAGAAGAAATGCGAGGATACGTATCTCCGACCCCCGAAATATTGTGTTCAACAGGAATAGATCCGACGAGCACTGGAGGGCGATGCACGGAGGGACAACGTACCGCGTGACGAAGGAGCGCACCGTAGTACCCCTATGGCGCAGCGTAAGACTCGTTAGGAAACGAGCATACCTAGCGCAGCAAGAGAACCCTTCTCCGAATTTAGCCCGAGAGGAGCGTGACGCTACACTCCGGCTACACCTAGACTTGGAGTTAACGAGGATATCAACAGGTTTAAGTGGGGGAGGATTGTTAGACCCAATCCCTGAGGGTCAAGCCCGAAGCGCACCACGAACCACAGAGGGTCGAGCGCGAAGGGGCAGGCCGCACGCAGCGCACGGGGCTACTTCAAGGCCGCAACAAGGAGGCGCACAAGACACGAGCCACGGAGCTAGATGACCGAGCAACCGAGGCGCGCGCACGAGACAGGCGACCGAGGGGTGAGCACCCGAGGGACGTGCACAAGGCAAACGCAATGCAGCAGAGCGAGGGGCGCATACGGAGCAAGCGCCCGAGCGACCAAGGGACTTTGCGGGTAAGATGCCCGAGCAATCGGAGGCGCATGCGGAGCAAGCAGCCGAACAATCGAGGGCGCGCGTAGAGCAAGCTCCCGAGTAACCGAGGGACTTCACGGGTAAGACGTCCGAGCAACCGAGGGCGCATGCGGAGCAAGCAGCTGAGCAACATGGCGCGCACGTGGAGCAAGCAGTCGAGTAACCAGTGACATGCGCGGATCAACAAGGGATGAATGTGGGGCAAGAGCCGGGCGGTCCCTTAGCTGAAGGCGCGCGTGCGCGGGGCATCGAGCTATGGAGCTCCCGCACGATCGAGGGTCGCACGCACCAGCCCACCGATGCAAGACACGGGCGCTCAACTGCCAGGTGCGTGGACGGCGCGGGCATAATGGCTAGTAATGCTCGGGGCATTGAATGTCCGAGCAATTATAGGTGCAATAAAGAGGGAAGCTAAAGGGTCAGCCCTCCACCTATATAAACCCCCTTGCCGAACACTTAGAAGGCAAGCAGGAGGAGAGCAAGTAAGCGGAGGCAAAGAAAAGAAAGAGTGCTAAGTAAGGGAGCGATTGTAGCTTAGTCCACTTGTAATAATCCCCTTCAAGTCTAGCTTGAGGGATAGAGGTTTTACCGGCGCTAATAAAGCAGTCCTTTTGTCCTCTCAATCCCCAAGGCCTCCAAAGATCATGTTCCGCATCATTTCCTTACTCAAGGCTTGTGAGCACCGACCCCCTCTCGGTGTCGTTCACACCGGCATGACTCAGGCTCAACCAAGGAGCCAAAGTGAAAAATTAGTCGTGAGACCTCGCCTCCTTACTGACTTTCTCCAAAACTCTTCAGTTGCCGCCCGCCACCCTGTCCGTACCACGTCGATCTCAAGCAGCAAGCTTTGGACCTCGTCCGGAGAAACACACCTTGGAAAGCCTTCGTTATTGTACTTTGTGCATACTATTTACTCTCCTCACCCTCACATTTTACCATTATATATATATATATATATATTGACCTCCAGCTATTTTAGGTCCGATATTATTTTAATCTTAATCCATGCTTTATATATCTTAGTCTGCATGTTTTACCTGCATATCCTTTTGATTTCATGTGTTTGAGTCTCATACCTACATATCCTTTTGATTTCATACTTATTTGGTAGCATTAAGAGTAATCATCAAGTCACCTTCTAGAAAGGGTATTTGAGCATCACTATAATATCATATACTACAAGTCATAAATGAGCAAATATATTAAAAATAAACATCACAAATAGAAGTAGTATTCTAAGCTAAGCATGAGACTACAAACTCTTTTATTTTATCTTTATCCAACATAGTAAAAATTACTATCTTGATATGCCGAAGAAGGACCACTTCATCTCTTACTTGTTGCTTAAATAGTCTCAAGTTCTTCTCTTCTCAAATGTGATACACAAACTCTACTATTATCACTTATATAAGCTGTCCTTTCAATGTTCTCCTTTTAGCTATTCTAGCAGCTAAATTAATTATGATTTCCTATGTAATTTGTCTTAATATTTCTTCATTTCATTTCAACAAATCACTTCTTATGGTCTTGCTATATTTACATTCATTCAGCAAATGCTCTAAGGTTTCTATTGCAGTGAAACATAGCTGACTTCTTCCTTCTATTTGTATGCCCTACATGAGTAGTTTATCTGTAATCACTAATTTTTGATGTAAAGCAAGTCATAAAATGAAGGTAGCTCTAGGCCTAACTGTAGAAACACATATCAAACTTGTCCAATTCTTCTTTGGTAATATACCCACTAATATATTGTAAATTGCATTGATTGTAGTTTTATTAATTAGTGTCATTGCTAGTTGAGGATGGTATTGAAATACCTATCTATTCATCATCACTTTCTTCAACATCTAGCTTATTTATTTGGATATGATCATAGTATGAATATTTTTATTTTTATTTTTATATAATAAGTGTGTACCTATTTTATCCATAATTTATCTTTTTTCATCTGCATATCCCAAAAGAACTTGAAAATGGCTACCTTGTTCCATAAGTCTAGTTTTAACAAATTAAGTCATCCAGCTGATTTTGGTATGCAAACTTTATTCCAAGTAGTTATCAAGGCCTTCCTACTAGTCTCAACTGATCCTGTCAATAAGAATGTCCTGCAAACTGCATCTATCATTTTGATTATTTTCTTAGGCAATATGAACAATTATGACTGATAACTTTGCACTCCAAATAACACTGACTTTATAAGTTGAACTCTTCATGCATATGTTAGCAACTTGGCAGTCGAACTTTTAAATCTAACCATTAATTTATCAAGCAATACTTTAAATTCTATAATTTTTCATTTCTTAAGAGCCAAAGATATGCCTAGATATGGTAAAGAGCCCTCATTATAGCCAAATATATGTAATATTTTATCTTTTGTTTCGAGTTTGATGCCTTTGAGAATTTAAGAAATGCCTCATGTAAGAGCTTGATAGATTCTTCGTCTCCTCTAGAAAATATAAGCAAATCATCTGCAAAATAAATATGAGTATCTAATGTATATTTGGGATGATATTTAAAGTTTTTTATATTTCCCAACTCCCTCGTACATCTATTCAAGCATTCCATCATAAGGATAAAAATATAAGGTGATCGAGGGTCATCCTATCTTAATCCTCTTTTTGCTTGAAAAGGGACCTTTCTTTTATTATTAATTATGATAGTATAACGTACTGATTTGATATAGGTCATCACCCATTGAATGAATCTAGAAGGAAATCACAGTTTTATGAGCATCTATTCCACACATACCCATTCTACTGAGTCATAATTATTTTGTAGATCCATCTTGATCATGCATTTAGGGGATATTATTTTTCAAGTATATCCTTTAATGAGTTCATGACTTAATATGATATTATCTGCAATCATTCTTCCTGGTACAAAGGCTGACTAAGCTTCACTAACCAATTCACAAATCACTCCTTTAAGTCTATTCACCAAGATTTGAGCAATGATTTTATATAAAATTATACAACAAACAATTGGTCTTAGGTCCTTAATAGTTTCTAGATATGATACCTTGGGTATAAATATAACTAGAGTAGAATTTATAGCTTTCAATATTTTTTCTGTCAAGAAGAACTCTTGTATTGCTGCATATATATCATGTTTTAACATAAGCTATGTTTTTTTTAAAATTAATGCACCAAATTCATAAGTTCTCGGAGTCTTATCATCATTTATGTCAAATAAAGCCTTATTGATCTCTGCATCCTTTTAACTAAGTCTCTTGGTATATTTATATGCAAAAATGTGAACAATAAGTTGCGCATAACCAAGTAATTTTTGGTTTTAAAAGATATGTAAAAATAGCCTACACATAATCAAGTAATTCTTTATTACTTCGATTATGTTATATATTATGCAATTAAATAATCTTATTTTAGCAATAAGTCATAGACCACTAATATTATGGAATTTCCATTTACACTATGAAATTAAATAATTTTGTTTTAGCAATAAGTCATAGACCACCAATATTATAGAATTTTCATATTTTTTTTCTCATTATATTTCATTATATGTAGGATTTCATTGATATTTGAACTCAAGGCCTCTTAGATTTCCATCTGCACTGCAACCTCCTGCTTACTGAACCCAATCAACTGAGCTATGAAACCTTATTATTTCTAACTATGCAACCTCCTGCTTACTAAATCTAACAAACTGAGTTATTATATGCAAAATGTTCACAATAAACTGTTCATAATCAAGTAATCTTTGATTTGGAAAAGATATGTAAAAATAAGCTGGCACATAATCAACTTTGATTTGAAAATATATGTAAAAATAAGCTGGGACATAATCAACTTTGATTTGAAAAGATATGTAAAAATAAGCTGGCACATAATCAAGTAATTTTTGATTACTTAGATTATGTTATATGCTGTGGAAGATTTTAAATACATTCTTTCAACCCTAATTTACACTATGCAATTAAATAATTTTATTTTAGCAATAAGTCATAGGTCACCCATACTATGGAATTTTCATATAATTTATTATCATTTTATTTCATTATATATAAGAATTAAACTCAAGACCTTCCGCTTACTAAAGTGGTGAGCGACAAAAGCTTATCATTTTTAAGTACATGGTTTCATTTGTGGCTCTTTTCTCCCATTTTAATTTCATAATATAATTGTTTCACTATAACCCATCGTATATACATGTGATTATGAGTCTTCTAATGAATCTTGCAGTAGAAACTAGAAAGTAGATCAAGATTTAATGAAGGCTGAGATGGCATAAATTGTTATCTGAAATTTTCATAACTGATAGAAGGATTTTAGACAAAGGTTTTTTTTTAGAACACAAAAAGAACATCACCTGCAGACCTCTGTTTAATAAGTTTCAATTATTTCAATGTTCTAGGAAATAAGGAAGACAGTTTGCTTATCATTTTGATGGAACTTATTTGTTTGATTAAGCAAACTGAGAAATTAAGAGAAACATACACCAAGTGTGGTTTCTTCACTGTATTTGAGGGTTCAAAAGCTTCTTTTCTATTGATGTTATAGGTTTGTTTATAATGCGCCAAAGTATCTCATTTTAGAGTTTGGAGGGTGGTTATGATATTAAGGACTGTCAGGGTTAAAAGCTTTAAATATTAGAAGTTGGTGACCTTGCTTGGCAGTTATGGAGCATTTATGAATGATGCTAATTTGGTCCACTAAAGATTGCTTAGTTTCTTTTCTGTTGCTTTACTTATGAAGTATGATGGAAAGATAGACAAGTTGCGAAAACTGTATGAATCTCATAGACCATTCTGGTCGATGATGGATATTGACCAGTGTTTTTAGAAGTGCTCATTTTTTAATACAACCGATCTGATATTTTGTTTCACTGGAAGACAAATGGACAAATTAAGAAAGAAATCATGATTTCATTTAGCACTTTCTTTTATCATGTAATTCGAAGAACTACACATTGCACCATAAGTTATTCTGGCTCGACCTTTGGATGCATATGATCTTGTCCGCTAGTAATCTACTTTCTCAATGTTTTAGCCCATGTGCATCGTCTAGATGGTGACATTCGTCATTGATCCAGATGGAACCCTATTTGAGGGGAATTGTTGTGCCAATGGTCGACCGTATTTTTATCAAGAAAGTGAGATAGAAAATAAACTTTTGGAACTGACCGAGACCCTCATTAATCTCAATAACCTGGAAATTAAATTGAAGGTTGGTACGTAATGATTCAAGTGCTTTCAATTGTTAGATAACTTTTCTACTAAAGGTATTAAATATCCAGGCTTCCAACGAAGAACTATTGCAAACCCGTACAATGAACTCTATGGAATGGGCTCAAAGAGAAAAGTTTGGAGATTGTGATCAAGCTTTCATTCCAAAACTAGCTGAACGTATTTCTTTTGCCGCACTACAACCTATATCAGGTTAAGAAGAGTCAGTTGTTATTCTGTTTGTATTTATTTATTTAATGGTCATGTTCCAATTTGATCCATGGAACCTGTTATGCTAGTCTGTATAACCTAGCTAATGGTGATAGCAATCCGATTTATGCATAATTGGTTGCCATTAGACTGGAGCTAGATTCTGTTAATGTGATTATTTGACAACACGATGCAACGACTATGAGACTAACTATTTTCCAGATTTCTTTCATACTTTAGGAATGACAGAATCTGAGTTACTTGCTCTGCAAAGGGAGAAACTACGTGCAATGGACTTAAGGGACACTATGGAAAGAGTTGATTACAGTATTCATTTCACTAAGAAAAGCATCAACATGGTTGCGGCAAAGCTTGCAATTCAATCGTTGGAAACATAAACATCAGTTGCGGTTTTGGTGATGCTGCTTCTCCATCGACAATATATGTGGTATGTGTGGTATAAATAGTGCAAGTTGTTTGATTTGATGTGGCAACCTCCAAGCAGATGTGGTATGTGTGGTACAGTTCTTCTTCTCAAAAGAGAATGACTTGGCCAAAGAACTCAGAGCAATTAGATCTTATACTCGGCAGCTCAATTTTTCCTTTTCCCTTCATAAGAAGCAAGTTTTAGTAAATCGCCTTTTCTGTTTTCTTCTTAGCTTTTTTGCTAAAAGCATTTTGTTTGTTTCTAATTTCGTATGAAATGTCCATTGGCTTAGGAAATGAGGGAAAGGCATGCCTCTCCGGCTCAACTTTATTCTGATGGGCTATAACAGTATCTTTCCTACTTGAAATTTCAGACGTTTATATTTTAAAAGCCAAATAGATGGTTCCCAATTCATATGTTGCCCGTTCATACCTCGCAACATGCAAAATGTATTTTTATTTTTTACCTTGTATTTTTTAAAACTCATTCCCACACAAATAACACGTATCTTATTAGCACTATGTTTCATATTTTGTTTAGAATGAGAAGTCTGTATTTTTTTATAATACTTTTGAAAATTACATACATATTTTCTAAAACTAAATAATAAAATATCTCCCGTCGTATTTTCTCTTCTTTTTTATAAAGAAAGGTTGGTCAAAAGAGTTTTTCTCCTTATTCTCTATAAAAATATCAAGCTTATTAGATCGTTGGACTCTCACTATAATGAGTGGTTTTTTAGACATAATTTTTAATAGGGTAGTAAAGTGAATGTTAAAAGTAAAACCATTTTTTACCTGCACCTTTTGATTGTTTAATCATAATTTTATATTTTAGTAAGAAAAAGTAAGAGAGGTGGATATTGAACTTAGATGCTTCGTAAAAAGAATAGAAAAACTTAGTTAATAGGAGTAGATATTTTTAGTAAGAAAAGGAATATTGATATCAATATTATTGTATCGTGCTGAGGAAGAACACTGCCCACACTGCTCCCGTCACCAATTACTAGTAAGATTGAAGGCATTAACTGTGTAATTAAATAGCAACCCGTATGTGGCCTGCCGAGAAAGGCAACCATCTTGGCCTTCCTTCTGAGGGGGAGTGTTACCGCCGCTGAACCCTAATCCTGGGAAAAATGGCTTTGATTTCTGCGGGGAGCTCTGCAGCTCGGTTGAGGTCTCTCCATCCCTTGTTCCACCCGTGCCACTCCCCTCGGCAGCCTCGTGCTGTTTCCTTCTCCGATTCAGCCTGCGTTACGCTCCGCTCTACAAGAGTGGCTTCCGAGGTGAGCCGTGCGAAGAAGAGGGCCTCCGCCGCCAAACCATCTCCGCCGGAGCAGAACATCCTCGACGAAGAAGCAGAATATGATGAAGGGTTGGAAGCCGAATTTCCTGAGGATTTTGGAGATGGTAAGCAGGCAATCCTTCTCTGTTTATGCTTTAGTGAATAGATGTATCTAATGCCTGAATCATAAAATTAGCCACTTAGTTAGTTATTTGTTTACTTTATTTCACCTTTGCCGTAATTTTTTTGTACTTGGAAATGTGATTGATTTTTTTTTTTCTGCGTACAGCGTAATTAGTTATGGTGGTACCCTCTTTTTGTATAGCAATATTTGTTCTGTATGCCCTTTGTGTAGTGCATAAGTTTTTAACCTGCACCTCAGAGTTTTGATTGCCCATGGCTATTTTCCAAGATTTAACTTGCACCTCAGAGCTTTGTTTTTCTAGCTGCCTCGAGACTTGCTTTACAGGATACATGAAAGTACGTTTTTTGCCGTTGCATTATTAGATATAAAATTCCTGCAGACTTGGTGACGAGGAAAGGTGGTGCGTGAGTTGCATCTTTCTTACAATTAGACTAGTACAAGTTGGATTTCGGTATCTAATGATAGCTTGGAGGGAAGAAATTTGGTCCGTGTTCAGCAAGACCTGATTCATTTGGTGGTACTATTTGACCTAGATGATCTTTATCCACTTGGTGAATGGTAACGGTCGGTAATTGCTTTATTTTGACCCTTAGGACATTCCGATGTTTACTTTTGCTGGACTTATCTTTGACCCTCTTGTTGATTCAGAGATGGATATGCATGAGACGAGGAAACTTCATCATGACCCAAATGGTGCATTTTGAGTGTGGTGAACGATAAGTAGTATCATTCTATGGCAAGAAGTTTAGATAATTATGACTAGGGGCAATTAGGTAAGGCTTGAGAATGTGGATCATGAACTCACAGAAAGTTCTTTACTGAGTAGCTCCTTAGGATACTCAAGCTTTTTTTTTTCTGTATTAGCAAAGGGTCAGAAGTGAGAACAGATTCTGACCTTAGAGCTTTTCAAGGTTTGTCACGATCCGAGTAAATGTTTTTCTTTTTGGCACGTTTCTCTACTTTTAATCTCATACATTAAAATCTTGGTGGAATGCAATCTATCAACCGTCCATTTACATAATTTTGCTTTCATTGAGATTTTAACACAAGACCTCCCGCTTACTACAGGGATGCTCTAACCAACTGGGCTATGAAAGCACATCCATGCTTTCATTTTTTGCACTTTTTTCTCCTTTTAGTCTCATAAAACCCTTAAGTTTAGCTCACTCTTTTAATCTCATTTGTTGCTCCTTTAGCTTCTTATAATCTCTCGATTTAGACTACCGCATACAAAACAGGTGCTCTAACTAGCTGAGTAAATGTTTTCATACGTGGCATGTTTCTCTCCTTTAATCTCATCAAACCCTTCAGTTTAGCAAACTCTTTTATAATGGCTTGATATATTATCTTGCATATATATTAGCAAAAGTCAAACATGCTTTTATTTCAGGCACTTTTCTATCACTTTAATGTTCAGCACATTGTTTTAAGGGTGAGAAGCTTATTGAGTTTTGTTTTAGCTGTTTTATCATTTCATTTCAAATGAAATTTGCTTTCATTGAGATTTGAACTCAAGACCTCCCGCTTACTAAACGGGTGCTCTAACCAACTGAGCTATGAAAGCAAGTGACTTTTGAGTAAATGCTTTCATTTGTCGCACTTTTCTCTCCTTTTAATCTCATCAAACCCTCAAGTTTAGCACACTCTTCTAATCGAATGTGATGTATTAAGTTGCACATATATTAACAAAAGTCTGACATGCTTTCATTTGTAAGTGGTGCTCTAACCAACTGAGCTACAAAAGCTAATCACTTTTGGGTACATGCTTTCATTTGTAAGTGGTGCTCTAACCAACTGAGCTACAAAAGCTAATCACTTTTGGGTACATGCTTTCATTTGTTGCTCCTTTAGCTTCAATTAATCTCTCGATTAAGGTTATGCTTGTACTTACACTTTAGTTCAGTCTTTGAATTGTTCATTTTCTCATTCCAACAAACATTTGCTTTCATTGAGATTTGAACTCAAGACCTCCCGCTTACTAAACTGAGCTGGAATTCCAACAAACATTTGCTTTCATTTAGATTTGAACTCAAGACCTCCCGCTTACTAAACTGAGCTGTAATTCCAACAAACATTTGCTTTCATTTAGATTTGAACTCAAGACTTCCCGCTTACTAAACGGGTGCTCTAACCAACTAAGCTATGAAAGCAAGTAATTTTGAGTGCACATATATTAGCAAAAGCCAAACATGCTTTTATTTCAGGCACTTTTTTCTCACTTTAATGTTCCGCAAATTGTTTTAAATGTGACAGCTTATTTAGTTTTGATTTAGCTGTTTTCTCATTTCATTTCAATAGTCATATGCTTTCATTGAGATTTGAACTCAAGACCTCCCGCTTACTAAACGGGTGCTCTAACCAACTGAGCTATGAAAGCAAGCCAATTTTGAGTAAATGTTTTCATTTCCGAAACTTTTCTCTCCCTTCATTTGCTTACATTGAGTTTTCAACTCAAAACATCCTGTCATTTGCTTTCATTGAGATTTGAACTCAAGACCTCCCGCTTACGAAACAGGTGCTCTAACCAACTGAGCTATGAAAGCAAGCCAATTTTGAGTAAATGTTTTCATTTCCGAAACTTTTCTCTCCCTTCATTTGCTTACATTGAGTTTTCAACTCAAAACCTCCTGTCATTTGCTTTCATTGAGATTTGAACTCAAGACCTCCCGCTTACGAAACAGGTGCTCTAACCAACTGAGCTATGAAAGCAAGTAATTTTGTTGTAAATGTTTTCATTTCCGGCACACACTCTTTTAATCGAATGTGATGTAATAACTTGCACATATATTAACAAAAACCAAACTGAGCTACAAAAGCTATTCGCTTTTGCTACATGCTTTCATTTGTTGCTCCTTTAGCTTCTAATAATCTCTCGATTAAGGCTATGCTTGCACATACATTTTAGTGCAGTTACGAAACGGGTGCTCTAACCAACTGAGCTATGAAAGCAAGTAATTTTGTTGTAAATGTTTTCATTTCCGGCACACACTCTTTTAATCGAATGTGATGTAATAACTTGCACATATATTAACAAAAGCCAAACTGAGCTACAAAAGCTATTCGCTTTTGCTACATGCTTTCATTTGTTGCTCCTTTAGCTTCTAATAATCTCTCGATTAAGGCTATGCTTGCACATACACTTTAGTGCAGTCTTTAAATTGTCCGTTTTCTCATATCTTTTCAACAAACGTTTGCTTTCATTGAGATTTGAATTCAAGACCACTAACTTACAAAACAGGTGCTCTAACCAGCTGAACCATGAAAGTATGTCATTTTGCTATAAATGTTTTCATTTCCGAAAATTTTCTCTCCCTTTAATATCATCAAACCTTAAAGTTCAGCACATTGTTTTGTGGGTGACAAGCTTATTGAGTTTCGATTTAGCTGTTCTCTCATTTCATTTTAACAGTCATTTGCTTTCATTGAGATTTCAACTCAAGACCTGCCGTTGACTAAAGGGGTGCTCTAACCAACTGAGCTATGAAAGCATGTCCATGTTACGTAAATGTTTTCATTTTTGGCACTTTTCTCTCCTTTTAATCTCATAAAACCCTTAAGTTTAGCTCACTCTTTTAACCAAATGTCTTGATGTATTAACTTGCACATATATTTGCAAAAGCCAAACATGCTTTCATTTGTAAGTGGTGCTCTAACCAACTGAGCTACAAAAACTAATCCCTTTTGGGTACATGCTTTCAGTTGTTGCTCCTTTATCTTCTTTTAATCTCTTGATTTAGACTATGCTTGCGCATACACTTTAGTCAAGTCTTCGCTTACTAAACAAGCTGAGCTATAAAAGCAACTAAATAATTTTGCTGCAGATGTTTTCATTTCCGGCACTTTCTCTCCCATTAATATCATTTCAGCACATTGTTTTACTGGTGAGAAGCTTATTGAGTTTTACTTAGCTGTTCTCTCATTTAATTTCAAATGTCATTTGCTTTCATTGAGATTTCAACTCAAGACCTCCCGCTTACTAAACAGGTGCTCTAACCAACTGAGCTATGAAAGCAAGTCACTTTTTAGTAAATGCTTTCATTTGTGGCACTTTTCTCTCCTTTTAATCTCATCAAACCCTTAAGTTTAGCACTCTTTTACAATGTCTTGATGTATTATCATGCACATATATTAGCAAAAGAAAAACGAGGACACTTTTGTCTAAATGTTTTCATTTGTGGACTTTTGTTTCCTTTTAATCTCATCAAACCCTTAAATTTAGCACAATTTTTTAATCGAATGTCTTGATGTATTAACTTGGACATATACCAAACATGCTCTGACCAACCGAGCTACAAAAGCTAATCACTTTTAGGTACATGGTTTCATTTGTTGCTCCTTTAGCTTCTTAGAATTAAGACTATGCTTGGACATACACTTAAATTAAGTCTTTAAATTGTCCATTTTCTCTTATCATTTCAACAAACGTTTGCTTTCATTGAGATTTGAACTCAAGACCTCCCGCTTACGAAATAGGTGCTCTAACCAACTGAACTATGAAAGCACGTAATATTGCTGGAAGTGTTTTCATTTCCAGCACTTTTATCTCCCTTTAATATTATCAAACTTTAAAGTTCAGCACATTGTTTTATGTGTGACAAGCTTATTGAGTTTTGATTTAGCTGTTCTCTCATTTCATTACGACAGTCATTTCATTGAATTCAAGCCCTCCCGCTTACTAAACAAGCTGAGCTATAAAAGCAACTGAGTAATTTTGCTGCAGATGTTTTCATTTCCGGAACTTTTCTCTCCCATTAATATCATTTAAGCACATTGGTGAGAAGCTTATTGAGTTTTACTTTGCTGTGCTCTCATTTAATTTCAACAGTCATTTGCTTTCATTGAGATTTGAACAAAAGACCTCCAGCTTACTAAACGGGTGCTCTAACCAACTGAGCTATGAAAGCAAGTCACTTATGAGTAAATGGTTTTTTTTGTGGCACTTTTCTCTCATTTTAATCTCATCAAACCCACAAGTTTAGCAGACTCTTTTACAATGGCTTTATGTATTATCTTGCACATATATATGTTTTAAATGTGACAGCTTGTTGAGTTTTGATTTAGCTGTTTTCTTATTTCATTTCAACAGTCATATGCTTTCATTGAGATTTGAACTGAAGACCTCCCACTTACTAAACGGGTGCTCTAACCAAGTGAGCAATCTCATCAAACCCTTAAGTTTATCGCACTATATCTCAATGTCTTGATTTATTAATTTGCATATTAGCAAAAGCCAAAGCATGACACTTTTGTCTAAATGTTTTCGTTTGTGGCACTTTTGTTTCCTTTTAATCTCATCAAACCCTTAAGTTTAGCACAGTTTTTTAATCGAATGTCTTGATGTATCAACATTCACATATATTGGCAAAAGCCAAACATGCTTTCATTTGTAAATGATGCTCTAACCAACTGAGCTACAAAAGCTAATCACTTTTGGGTACATGCTTTCATTTGTTGCTCTTTTCTCTTTTTTTTAATTTCTCAATTTACCCTATGCTTGCACATGCTTTTAAATTGAGTCTTTGAATTGTCTGTTTCATCATTCATTTTTTTCCTTCATCGAGATTTGAAATCAAAACCTCCCACTTACTAAACAGGTGCTCTAAAAAGCTGAGTTACCAAAAGCATGTCACTTTTGAGTAAATGTTTTCATATGTGGCATGTTTCTCTCCTTTTAATCTCATCAAACCCTTCAGTTTAGCAAACTCTTTTATAATGGCTGGATGTATTATCTTTGCATATATATTAGCAAAAACAAAACATGCTTTTATTTCAGGCACTTTTCTCTCACTTTAATATCATCAAACTTTAATGTTCAGCACATTGTTTTAAGGGTGACAAGCTTATTGAGTTTTGTTGTAGCTGTTTTCTCATTTCATTTCAACAATCAATTGCTTGCATTGAGATTTGAACTCAAGACCTCCCGCTTACTAAACGGGTGCTCTAACCAACTGAGCTATGAAAGCAACTGACTTTTGAGTAAATGCTTTCATTTGTCGCACTTTTCTCTCCTTTTAATCTCATCAAACCCTTAAGTGAGCTAAAAAAGCTATTAACTTTTGGTACATGCTTTCATTTGTTGCTCCTGTAGCTTATTTAAATCTCTGGATTTAGACTATGCTTGCACATACAGTTTTGTGAAGTCTTTTCATTTCCGGCACTTTTTTCTCCCTTCAAAATATTAACAAACTTTAAAGTTCAACTTTTATTTAGCTGTTCTCTTATTTCATTTCAAGGTCATTTGCTTTCATTGAGATTTGAACTCAAGACCTCCCGCTTACTAAACAGGTGCTCTAACCAACTGAGCTATGAAAGCATATCCATGCTTTCATTTTTTGCACTTTTCTCTCCTTTTAGTCTCATAAAACCCTTAAGTTTAGCTCACTCTTTTAATCGAATGTCTTGATGTATTAACTTGCACATGTATTGGCAAAAGCCAAACATGCTTTCATTTGTAAGTGGTGCTCTAACCAGCTGAGCTATGAAAGCAAGTCAATTTATTGTAAATGTTTTCATTTACGGCACTTTTCTGTCCCTTTAATCTGTCTTTTAATTGTCCGTTTTGTCATATCATTTCATCATCAAAACCTCCCGCTCACTAAACAGGTGCTCTAAACAACTGAGTTACGAAAAGCATGTCACTTTTGAGTAAATGTTTTCATACGTGGCATGTTTCTCTCCTTTAATCTCATCAAACCCTTCAGTTTAGCAAACTCTTTTATAATGGCTTGATGTATTATCTTGCATATATATTAGCAAAAGCCAAACATGCTTTTATTTCAGGCACTTTTCTCTCACTTTAATATCATCAAATTTTAATGTTCAGCACATTGTTTTAAGGGTGACAAGCTTATTTAGTTTTGTTTTAGCTGTTTACTCATTTCATTTCAACAATCATTTGCTTTCATTGAGATTTGAACTCAAGACCTCCCGCTTACTAAACGGGTGCTCTAACCAACTGAGCTATGAAAGCAAGTGACTTTTGAGTAAATGAATGCTTATTTTTTTAATTATCTATGAATGCTTACATCAACACCTCCCGCTTACTAAATGAGTGCTCTAACCAACTAAGCTATAACAGCTTGTTATTTTTAAGTACATGCTTTTATTTGTGGCTCTTTCATCCCCTTTTTAACTTCATACTGTATGAGTTCATGTCGTTAATCTTACAAGCATAGACGCAGTTGGTTTTCATCGAAATCTCTTAGCTAACTGTCTTGAAATGTGCAAAGATTTTAGCAATAAGCTGCACACGGGGGCTCCAACTGACTGAGCGTTGAAAGCTTGCTGGTTTTCTGATGAAACCACTGCAATTAGATTAATATTCTCTCTAGGTCATATTTTACAAAAACTTCGCCAGGTCATTAGTCAGTTGTTTTCATTGTTAATATCAATTGCATACTTCCTTCTCCCTACTCTTTCTCTTCCATAATTCAGTTGCATTTATAAAGTTTTATTACCTTAAATTATTTTGTTAATAAATTAAATCATCAGAGTGTTGTGGTAAATTTCCCCATTTTTCAATCAAATCTGAAAACCTTGACACCTAAAATAATTTGAATCGTATCATAATGATAATCTTCAAGGCCCAAGTCACAATAATAATCTTTTTCACTTGCAAGGTAAGGTTTTGACATGCTCACTTAATCAAATGGAGAAATGGAGCGCCAAGATCCTTGTATTATTAATTTTGTTAAAAGGAGATTAGCATATGCTAAAGTTTTATTTCCAGCATTGTTCCTAAAGTCAAATTTCATGCATTTAAACAGGACTAGTCATGTTCAAAAGCATGGGAAACGATCAAGCTTATGCTCTTACTCGTTGATTCTATAGTTCTTACAAAAGCAAGCCTCGGTTTCCCTAGATAGTAGCCTTGCCTCCCTCCTTGGTAGTTTCAGTGGCACAACATAATGATGAAGCAAGATCATTGTCTAGCTGTTAATTTTAGAGAGAAACGGAGAGTTATAGCTCGAAGCACATCGACGAGGAGGTGCATTCTGTAAAAGCAAATGGTACAAACGGGACCTATCCAATTCCCAAAAATGAAGATACCAAACCAAGCTCAGGCATTGTCGGGAATTTTGCAGATGCCTGAAACTTGTATCGTCTGTCTGAAATAACAGAAGACATCATGTCAAAAAGATCTTGAAACCATGTGCATCTGTTTTTACGGGCCATCATTTTTAATGCATGGTGATTTTACTTACTCAGATTCTAGATCTGAAATTAAATTTGAGGTTCTTCTTTATGTAAGCCTGTTTTAGTCTCATCTCAAGTAGTTGTATAATTAATTATCTGACCTATAGCTTATTTTCTTTTTGTCTTACATTTTGTATCTGCGCATGCAACCATGTAGAGATAGTAATGGAAGATGGTGATGATTTCAAAGAGGAATTCGAGGAAGACATATTTGAGGATGAAGAAAAAAATCTCTTCGTAAGCTCATCTGTCAAATTGCTCGTGGAGGGCATGTCTCCATACAGTTCTAATTGCCGACATGCTGCTTCTTTGAAGGTTGGAGATGGTGCTGCTGGAGGTGGAATCTCTCTTGCTGGCATGCAGTGGGACAAAGAAGCATTGGCTATTGCAGAAGAAGTTTCACTGTCATTTAACTCTGACTTCAAAATATATGCTTTCAGAACTACCGCAAATTCAACCATACGCGTGCGGATAGAAAAAGTTTCTTCCAAGTAAGTAGACAAATTCACCTTTTTCTTTATATTGCTGAATTCCTTGGTTAGGTAGAGAACCAGTGAGGAGTCTATACTCATGCAACTTCAGATGGCGCCACTAGTGGAAAAACAAAACTAGCACTCTCTCAATTCTTATTTAATTTAACAACCAAAGACCAGCTTTTTCTGAGTTTGATGTTTGAATAAGCTGCTGCGCTCGATTTTTTTCAAAAAAAAAAAAAATGCGGGAGAAGAATCAAGAACTTGGCCATATAGCAGTTTACTTGTTTTGGTTATGAGTATCATTTAGCAAAGTCGGCAAAAATGAGATCTTGTACTCAGTTATGGAAGCATTAAACATAGTGCAAGGAAACAAATTATCCACAGACATTATGTTATTTAGATATAAATTGCACTTTTTTCTGCAGCCAAGCCTGTCTTGTTTTAGGTTGCCACCATGGTTCAAGCTTAATCCAGCTTGACCATGGGAAAGATGATTAGATGCATAAATTGTGCTCCCTACGGAGGTAGGAACAAATTTCTCTCCATCTTGATGCCTTGCTGAGTTGTAAAACTCTCTGCGTGGATTACTAACGAAGCTGCTGTGGTTCACAGGTATGGTTCTCCCAGCATGGACGATATCGAGGCGTTTTCTTCAAGGTACCGCGCCCGCTTAGATGAAGCTGAGGCTGCTGGAACAATTCCAGACAACATCACATTGGAGGTCCTTAAACCTTTCACGATTCCTCTTCACATGTTATCTTCTCTTTCGTCACAAATCCATCTTAAAATCTTCCCAGAAGACAAAAAGGCAACCAAATTTTCAAACGTCTGCACCACAGATTCAGTCTTGATTCCAATTCCAGGTATCATCCCCGGGTCTCGAAAGGGTCGTTCGCATCCCCGAGGAGCTCGAACGGTTCAAAGACCGACCCATGCACGTGAAGTACACGAGCGACGATGCTGCAGGAGCGACCTCTCAAGAGCATGACGGCGTTTTCAGTCTTATTTCTTTTGATATGGAATTACGCCAGTGCACTTGGGGGATAGCCGACGTGAAGGTCAACAGGCAAAAGGCAGGGAAAGGAAGACCTCTGAGCAAGAAGCAAAGAGAATGGAGGCTGCAGACACCCTTCGAGTCCCTGCGCCTCGTACGATTACATTCAGACTGCTAAAAGTTGCTCTCTGTGGGCAGCAGATTTGGACCGAGGAACCACCGGGGCTGGTAGAGAAAGAACACAAGTGAGCGAGCTCAGTGGAGCAGTCGATCGAACGACTGATGAGAGAAGAGTGAAAAGAAAATGAGGCGTTCGAGGCGACCGCATCAAAGCCAGAGAAGATTAAGAAGAGTCGTTTCATTAACCTCTTCGTTGAGAAGTATTAACCACAGCCTGCGAACTCATCTTTTTTTTTTTGCAATCCTTAATCGAACAGATATTTGCTGTCACCGTACGACGTCAAGCAATATATTCAGTCTGCCTGCTTGCAGATTTTTTTTCAAGACTTGAGCGTTCCTCAATTTAATTTGTTTGGAAATAATTAAGAAGGGAGATCTCGTGTACGAACAAAAATAATATTAATAGGCAAAGTGATGGACAGCTTCAGTTAGGTGTCGGGAGTTTGGGGTCGTCGGATGATGAGATAAAGATAGGTCATGTGGGGGAGGAGTTTTAGTCCCACATCGAGCGGGGAAGAGCGAAGCGGTGGAGGCGTGCAGTATAAAGGCAGAGGGGATGGGGGATGCGGAGGACATGATCCTTCAGGCAGCAAACGGGAAATGATGAGCGGTAGAAGATCGCGCTGTGTGCGGGATGAGCACCCAACCCCGCCTGTTACGACAATCGGCGTGCTCCAATTTCCTACCCATCTGATCCCAATCTTTTCTTCCTTTTCTTCTTCCCTCTCCTTTTTTATCGAGTGTTCGATCGATTTGATGTTTTTAATTCTTTTTTTTTGGACTTGTTTGTATTTAAAACCTGCAAAATGATTAAAAAGTTTTTCAAATGTTTTCTTCTCTTAAATATCCTTTTCGTATTTTATCATTTATAATAGGAATGGCTATAAACTAAAAGTTTTCATTATAGGTTATGAGATGTAAAGTAAATTGATAATATGTAATCATAACGATTGTCTATTATAAACTTTTATATAAATTTGTTTTGAATATATCTCAGCGGGTGCTGCTATCGATTTCATAATGCATTTCAGAAAGCCCCAATATATATCCTCAAAAGGAAATTTATCATTAAACAAAACCCCAAATACCGTACTTTCAAAATTCTAGTTAAATGCCCACTGCACTGCAAGAGAGCTTCATTTCATTACTGCAAACTTCAAAAATATTTATTTTCAAGCTATTCGTTGCCTAGTTAAATCTTAACTGTTTTCAACCTCGAAACGAATTCGACCTCATTCAAGAACGACATTCAAAAAGATTATTCAATTTATCTTACTTTACTCCAATCATGTACGTGATTGGTCATGCTAAATAAATTCCTACTTAACACAACTTTACGGACGAACGTATTGCTGTGTGGTTGCTGTGTAGATAGTAGATATCACTTCCATTCTGCATTTCTCCAACTCTAACAGAAACCCACCTTTCTACTCTTTTGTAGCTAATATTTAATCTCATACATCCCATCCCAGTCAATAACAGTAGGAAATCATAAGAAAGCAAGGAAATAAATAAGTTCCCTATTATCACTTTCTACAAACCCAGTAACCCAAATCATAACCTTTCTCAACTTCCCCATCACTATCACTCCACCCCATTACAGAGCATTTTAAAATGTTTATACTTCACAAGAACAGTTGCTAGTACCACACTCATCACAACATCCAATTTAATACCCACAGGGATCTCCTTAAATTCAACAGTCTCAACTATTCTGATAATCATACTAAGTGAGATCAACCATTTCCATTGATTCTCACGCACCAACATTAACATCAAAACAAAGACATAATTTAAACACACTAAACATAAGTTAGCCACACACCTTCTCCACAGCATCACCTGAGCCCACCTAACTCAAATATTTCAGCAAGCACAAATTTCACTATATTCAAGTTCATTGCAAGTGTGAATGACCTTGTACATCACCTGTAATCCTGCAAACTATCTTTAAGAGTCACCATTTAAAGATAACACCCCAGCAACCCTATTTAAATCATAATCACCCAATTAACTACATAATGATGTTCTACCTGAATAAATAAATATTGCATCCACAACGATTTGATCCACATCATCATTCTTCTACAACGATACAACAACATCGCAGCATCCCCAATTACTTATTATCATGCATCTCAAAACACATCATCTGCATCCATTCCAACAACCGCAACTGTTATAAGTCGCATCCAGACTAATAGGTACGCCAGACTATATCAACATCCGTAATAAATGACTAAAATAAAGAAGGGATATGATTCATCTCAGGCATTCAGATCTACTCAGCCTCAACCTTGACGGAGTCAAATCCATGTAGCAAACTCTTATCAGCATCAATTCGAAATAATCTATGATCTTTCTATCACATGCAAATGCAACTCAGGGCAATTGCATGAATCCAAGCCCACTCCACATCGCAGCAACACAACCATAGTTTATATCCCTTCCTACGAATTTAATCAAATACCGCAGCAACAGTTCACGACTCTATTTCAATGTTCAAAAAAAACTCTATTTCAATGTTAACCAAGCATCACCCTTTAGTAAATTTAAGTCAACAGTTACCGAATCAGGAAACAATGTAAAGTCAACAATTTACTAATTTACTTGTTCTTACTGATTCTGCCCATTACTGACAATTTGTGCAGCCACTCAGACATGCCAAACCTAGTTTCACCACACCTAAACTAATATCCACTTCAAACAAAACATAATCTCCATCACATTAGCGTCAACCAGCAACATACCTCATTTCTCCCCCACGGCACAGTAGCATTCATCAATCTATCATCAACAAGAAAACTACAACACATCAATTCACCTCCTCTAACCATTCAATTACTTAGCAAACCTCACCACCTTAATCAGGTAATGCTTGAAAAACACCATCGCAGCTATCCTACTTGTAAGTTACTGCCTCTAAATCTTAGATTTCAATGTAAACCTACTTGACAACCAATACTTTTTTTTTCTATAGGTTCTATTACAGCAAATTTAGAGTCCTCATTGTAGCATCCACACACCGTTAAAACCTCCAATTCAAAAGTCCCCTAACTAGCTTACAACAGCATTTACAGTAATTCATCTTCCCGCCGCATTTTATTCTAAACATATCTCATTCACCGCAGCTGCACACACCATTTGGCCGAAGCAAATACTTGCAGCAATTCAAATCATGCTCCTCTCGTTTCTTCTAACTATCATTACGGCTATAGGAACAATGTAACAGCACATGAACTTAGTTTACTCCAGGCAACTAGAAAATCTGTTAAATCATCCGAATCAACACAAGCAAGGGACTACTATCACATCAGTAAAACATAAATAATTTCTCCATTACAGAACAAGTGCATTCAAACCTCCCCTACTATAATTCATGTTTCGTAAGCAGGGTTAACAAGTCCTCCTCATTGTTCTACAACCGCTTACGCATGCATGAACCGTATTTCAATTTCAAACCAGATTCCCGGAGTAAATGCTTCTAATCTATTCAAGAAGGGTAAATGCCCAATCAGAACAGGTACACATTCGGCAAGGAGACATGATCACTGCAACACACAACTCTACTATGCCCCCAGCGGACTCAAAGAAATCACAAACTCCATCCAACAAAATAACATGCAGAGATATTTGACAACAGCATGAAACCAACAAATTTCCAATCTGCAACGTGGACAGAAATTTCTTCGAGCAATAGTAATACGCACTCATTCATTCGACTCCTACACTGAAATTTCAATTCAAGTACTCTTTTTTGGATCGGCGAGCAGAACTACAGCACGACATTGCTCAGAGATCACCCACAGATACCAACCACAACTATAATATGGAAACAGCGGAAAGCAACTCTACGAGAATTTAAACACGATTCAAGAAATCTGATGGCATGTGTCCCGAGACCCCACTCTAATTACAGTGTCTGAAGAATTACCTTAACTTTGCGTCAGATTTTTTGGTTGACGAAACCGTTTATTGCAGAGAATTTCCGATGAAGATCTGCGGAGGCGTTGCAGCAATTCATCGGCAGAAAAGATGGATTCTAAAACAAAGCAATAGGTATCCGCGAGCAAAGGAATGAAACAAAAAATAAGTGAGGAACAAGGAATGAAACAAAAAATAAGTGAGGAACAAGGAATGAAACAAAAAATAAGTGAGGAACAGATCCAATCATAAAACATTGCTCAATCTGTTTGATTCTTTCCACCATTATTAATAAGAATTACATAAAATATTTTTGTACATCACAATTTTAAAATAAAATGGTCTTTTGTTAATATATTATTTTAAAGCTCTTTTATTTTTATTATAAAATTTAAATTAAAAAAAACTTCCCTAGAAAATTATAGCTTGAATTAGATTAAGTAATTAACCCTTGAGATAAATGCTAAAAGTTGCAAACAAAAAGGAAGCCAGCGCTACTAATTGGGCTGGTGAAGGCCGATTCCGGTCCAATTGGAGAACTGAAGCCGAAGCCGACAAGCACGAGTCGACTTCCAGTTTCCAGTTTCCATAGAAAACCGAGCTCCAGGACGTCAAAACCGAGCTCCAGGACGTCCAAGTTATCTTGTTCTATGCACAGGCGTTCCACTTATCAAGAGGGACACAAACTCAATTAGAGGAAGGGGAAAAAACGAGATGGGTAAAAAATAAAAAAATTTAGGGTTTCATGAGAGAACAATCTTGTTTAATCGTCTATCTTTGTTTCGTAGGTAAGATAGATATAGTAGGTTTCGGCGCCCTAGTTTCTATGTTGTTTTTTTTCTAATGTAGGGACGAAATATTGGGTTTTCAGTCTGCTGATTGATTAATTAATGGGATCGTTTGATTTTGTGACTTCACTACTGTTACTTGAATCGCTTCTGAAAAATCTGTTAGGAAAAAGAGTGAATATATGGATTTTTTAAAGGATGAATGTTCCGACATCTTTTTATCTAGCCATATGGCTCATCACAAATTAGTGAGTTATTAAAGGAGAGCATTCTATTTATTCATTTTTTTTATTTTTTGTTAATTGAATTGGGTTTTTTTTTTTTTTTTTTTGGCTTTGGTCAGACTTAGAAGCTACCGCATGTGATTTTTTTTTTTTAGAACATAGACGTAACTCTCACTATCCTTAATTGAAGAATAAAGCACTGAATTTTCACTGGCAATTAGGCCAATTCTGATATTGCTTCCTGCTTACCACGACACACTCACATAGTTGAGTTTTCTATGGGTTAAAGAAAAATTTTCTCCCCCTAAAATTTGTGCACATAGAATATTCTAGTGCTAATATAGATGAACAAGAATCTCAATTTTTTGGATTAATGCTTCTACAGTTTATGTAAGGTCAGAAATATCAAGGTGTACCTATTGCTTTTGTTGACACATTTGAAATCATGCCTGGAGATTGAGAGCAACGTAGTGAAATCATAACTATTTCCAAGGGTTATAGAGGCGGGACAGCTTTTGCAGATGAAGATTTAAACGTTTTGTGAAGGGGAAAAAAAAAGGTACAACTTAACTGGATGCTGCATCACGCTTGTTGCACGTCAGTTTCAGATTGGGAGGGGAAGGAGAATTTAAGAACCCAGGTTTTCATGACTATCTTGTTGCACGTCAGTATAACCTTCTTTTTGACAAACTTCTTTTATGCCTTTCAGGCATGGTTGGATGCTTGTTTCCTTAAGCTATGTCTTCATGCCATATGCATGAAGACATAGTCCTTGTTCACGTGTGACCCAGAATTAGTAGTGTAGGTAAGTTTAAAAGATGATGGACAGAAATAGTCCTTGTTCACGTTGGTTATGCTTCACAGGGGGAGGAAAGCGTGTCCTTCCATGACGACAGAAGTTAGATAAAAACAAGCTCCAATGGCAGGGAAGTGCATGCTCATGCGTGTCCTTTTCCCTGCAAATAAAGCAAATGAATCACCCGCTTCTCCTCTTCGTCGATCCTTACCTCATTAATTTAATTTTTAAGAAGAGGAGAGGAAAATACAAAATAATAATTATTATATTTAGCTAAAAATTATGTGCTCTTCAGCAGCACTATCTGACAAATAGAGCAATCTGCAGCGGGTTAAAAAAAACATCTGGCCTTACAGAATAGTCGATTATTGAGAGCTCAATCAAATGGTAACCTTCACCTCTGCTGCATTCCCTCTCCCAAGACAATGCTGGAAAAAGAAACAACATAGATTATCAATTTTTTACATTGTTCATTGACTTTCATTAAATCCCAGTCTGGAGGAGTTCTGTATACTAACTACAATCTGGCATTTCATGTTAATCTGCAGGCAAACATCGTTAAATTGTTATGCAATAATGGTGTGGCAATAATGGTGAGTGCTTTCGTCGCTATTGTACCGGGCACGCTACTTGAGGAGCACCTTCAACAATAAGACATGGTCGTCTCCCATATCATCTCATCTTTCGAAGAAATTCTCTAACCTGCTCGCGCATAACTTCGCTAAAAGCAGAGAACGTCTTCTCCACGCCCGGCCGATGACCTAGCGATGGATTCATTCTATTGCAGGTGCTGCTGCTTTGGTTGTTACAGCCGAACGAAGGCCCACGCCAACAGGTCCACCGACGGCTTCCTCGCTTGCATTCGGCTGTAACTCCAGAGCAGCCGCACCTTCAACAGTAAGACAAGGTGCTGCTGCATTTGACGTTTGATGCTTCCAAGTGGTTTTCGTGGTAAACTAATTCGTTTTGCTTATATCTTTGCTCTTTGAGTAATTGCTTTTGTCCCTGATTTTTTTTTTAGATATCCGTTCTTTATTTTTTTGATGTTTCCAAGTGGTTTTTGTGTCTGCACCTCCTCGTCCGCCTCCTCCTTCCTCGATCTGCCCTCCTACGCCGACGCCGTATTCAACACCTTCGAGTCGCAGCACAATGGCGACGCCGTCACTGAACGGGGATCCTTCCTTCGCCGCGACTCCTCCCCCAGATCCGCCCGCGCTGCTGCGTCGGAGTATCTCAAGATCTCGTCGCCGACCCACACAAGGAGTAGGAGACTGCGAACTCACTCGTCCCCGGAGCTGCGACCTACATCACCTACCTGATCACCAATCCACCGCCGCTGAGGATGAGCTTAGGGTGTTCCTGCAGGCGAAAGGGAAGTTGCCATTGCCGACGACTGCTGATGTGGCTTCCAGGAGGCTAGATGTGGCAGTGAGGCTGCCAAAGCAGCTATTTGGAGATGGTCGCGAGCGTCGCCGGAGTCGGAGCCTCCGGTTGGAGCCCTCTGCTCGCCTTCTTCAGTTCCTCTGCAGGCTGCCGGAGCACGACGGAGGCCCTGCGCTCGAGAGGCTGCTCTTCCTCTCCAAGCAGTATGTCCTTTTTTAACATCTGCATAATGTAAGAAGAAACAGCTTTCCTTAGAGATGGAGAATGAACAATGATCAGTTCCCCAATTGGATTTTTTTTCATTACCTTTACTTTTGAGCTTCAGGGCCTAGAACATTAACCAATTAGTCTATTACTATACCTGAGATCCCTATTTTACTTTATTGGGCCAAATGAGCTATTATTATACATGAGATCTCAAGGGTTAGAAATAGAATGATATGTGAGCTACTTAAAAAAATTAATCTATACATTGGACGTGTCATTGGATGCCATTCAAATATTGAGCAAATAATAGTCGCACAATTCCATATTTCTATAACTACCTAAAAAATATGAAATATTTTGTCATAGTAGATACCATAGTGTTTTCTGCCAAAGCTGCAAGCACGGTTCCATAATAATTATCCCCTATTTTGGTCTTTCAGTTGACCCAACTCCTTAGTCCAAACAACCGTTAGTAGTTTTCCTCCTCTTACGATCAACCAAATAGATGGACACACAACTAAGCTTCAACATTTACTTGTTTTATCCGGGCATACTTTTGCAGAGCTCCAAGACGTGACTGACTCTTGAGGGGGAAGGCTGACCAGAAATGCCAGTTCTGACCTACACCGAATGGTATATACTTGCTAATCTTACATTACACTTCCACATACTCGACTGTCACCCAAGAGGGCCAACATGTACAAAACTTCCCTAGAACTTATAATTCAAGCGTGGTTTTAAACATTGGGCTAACATCATCTCTGATACCGTATTGGGTGGTAAGATTATGCAACCGGGCTTCAGTGAAAGATAATAAATAAATGGCATAACTAGTAGTATCGAGCAATATGTTCCATACCAGCATTTGGTTGGCAAATATTGTAGGTAGACACCGACCAGTATGTTAAAGACATATTGATCAGTATAAAAAACCAAGAGCAAATAGCAGAGTAACTTCGGATTGAGCACACAAGTCATTATAGAACATACTATCTAGCTTATTGATGCCCATTCTCAAGGCTACCTACAATATTAACAAAGAGTTCATAGAAACCTATTGGGTTCCAAGAACATCACGGCTACATACCGTGCCACCAATAATCTGTAGTTTGTTTGTACTCCGGCTGCCCAACAAATGCATAGATGGATCATATACACCATCGTCCAAGTAAAAAATAAATTAATGCTTGAAAGCAATATTTCATGGAATTTTGATGGATGATTTGGGTAGTCTTTAACAAGAGTATAAACCGGTGGTGAGAAAGCTAGTATTCCTCTGACATTAAATCAAGCAGCTGATTCATGAATGTCCGTCCAGAATTCCTATTTAATAATAGCAGGCCCTTCAAGGAAAACACCATATCTCTTGAATCAAGGGAAATTTCCTTATTTTTTTTCACTAAAACAAAGGAAACGAGTTTGTCATATAATTGCTTTCACCGTTTGCATTATCTTAGACATCACATGGAAATTTTATTTTTTACAGATGTAAAACAAGAGCATCCATGTTATTTGATCCTATACTAGCCGAACACAATTAACCGTCCAATATATGTTCGGCCATCAATAGCATTACTTTTAAGTACTTTATCTCTTTAACTTCATTCTCGCTCCCACTTCCATGCTCTCCAAAGAAACAAGTGAATCTTTGATATAAGGCTCACTGGGAGAGAATAACTTGAAGTGAAGACGAGGCCAAAGGGAGACGACTATTTTTGTTTTGCTGCACTTAGGGTGAAAAAAATGATGGTAAGCAATGCATGCAATGAAAATGCAGCTTACCGAAGATGAACTTTCTCATGAGCATTTACGTCCTATCATTATGGTAATGTTCAGCTGAAAATCCACATTGCCCGAGTCCTTTGCAACCTATATTGAAACTATAGTTGGCCCGTCAAGAAATTCATGCCCAACATAAGCACATTCACATAACAGTTCAACCAAAGAGATAAAAATATATATAATGCAATGATCAGGAGTAACCTAATTAAGACTAAGAAGGAGAAATTTTTTCGAGAGGTTGATGTAACCGATTTACTTATATTCCTTGTCAAATTTGCTTTGATGTTAATGCAAATGATGATTGCAGGAACAAGAAGAAAATCATGGATGAGTTGCCTCTCTTGGAGAAACTTTTAAAAAAATACTAATTCAAGATATCAAGACATCATAATGAATGCAATAATAACCGTAAAACAATCTTACCCTAGTTGATGGTTTTGCCGGGAACTGGCAAATCACATTACTCAAGTTTCCGAACAAGTTCATACAGATCGTGGTAGAGTATCCGAAGCGATAACCACCATAGTAATTTTTAATTTTCAGTTAAAACAACTAAAGATCATCAAAACTTGTGTCTCCTCACTCAAATTATATGGATACTCATTTTCTAAAGTCCAGAGACTCCAAGTGAAAATGAGTTGCAAAAAAAATTATTTTAGATTCACTTTACATAGTATCAAGGATTATTTTAGAACAATTTATTTTTTATAGTTCAATATCAAAAAAAAGAAATGCTACTGAGTGAAATCAGCAAAAGTTGATCCAGTGATATACAAGATAGAATGCTTGTCTTAGTGGAGAATTCATTTGATTCTACATCGCCGATAGAAAATGTATATTTTTTTAACAATTGCAGCTCTAGAATAATGAAAGCTGCAAGAGCAGAATAAGAATGCCTGTTCATAAAGATTTTCATCTGTCATGCAAGCTAACATGTGAATAAGGTAATCGGTGCCAGAGAAAATAAAAACCAGCAGGCATACATGTTTGTCGACCAATATTTAAAGAATTATCTGCTAGTTGAACATGTGTCACCAATCTGATCAAATTTACTTTTCCTTTTTTATCACTAATCAAATTTCATTTGAATGCTACACTGCTTTATGCATATTTGCCATTTTCATGTAATTGTACCAATGCTCAAACCAAAATTTTATATCAACCCCATCTCCAACTTCATAGTTTAGACTGTAAATAAAAAACCCTCTTAGCTTTGCTATAGCGTTATATGTATTAAATCATCCTGCAGTGCCATTGTTCATATATCAATTCTTCCTTTTAAAATATTTCCAACGCACAACTTTGGCCCATGTTGAAGAGCTTTCTATGATTAATTTTCACAGCCAAGAGCCAATCTAGCATCATTATGAGCACAAATGTCTAGGACACCCAAACCCTCATTTTCTCTTTTCATTGTGGCCACTTACTAATTCACGGGATTTAGAGTGCCTTTTTGCCCCACATTCTTACCCCATAAGAAGTATCTTCTACACTTATCTATTTCTCTGATCACCCATTGAGGAATTTTAAAGACTGCTGAGAAGTAAGAAGTGATTGAGAATAGTACCGAGTTTACTAAAATGAGTCTGCCTCCCTTAGATAGCAACCGATCTTTCCACCCTGCCGGATTATTGTCAATTTTGGTTATGATGGATCTCCAATCATCTTTCTTTAAATTACCATCTCTCAAAGGTATTTCCAAATACTTAATGGGAAAAGCACCTGCTGGGCAACCCAAAATCTCAATGAATCTTTTGAATACTGCCTCTCTTCCTTGTAGATCGATTACTGTGAATTTATCAAGATTGATCTTTAAACCTGACACTACATGAAAATAATTAATGAGTAGCCTCAAGTTTTGTATGTACTCTTCTTTACTTTGTAAAAAGATGGCAATATCATCTGCAAAACCCACATGTAAACCCTATTTTCTATAAAAAAATTAAAAATAATAATATTAAAATAATAAATAATAATAATTTAATATTAAAATAATAAAATAAGTAGAATAGAAAAGAGAATTAAAAAATAAATAATAGTATTTATTTATCAAATAAAATTTGAAAAAATAAATAAATAGGAAATATAAAAAAAGGATTTTATCCGTAGAGGGTTTAAAATCCCTGTTTCGAGGGGGGCGAAGGCACCGGCGAGCGGTTAAAGGCCGGCGAGGCGACGTCGCATCGAGGGAAGGGCCGGCCGAGGACGACGAGTCGTTGTCGGGGCCGGTGGTGCGCAGAAGCAGCTCCGGTGAGCTGCTATATCTTGAGAAGCGGCGGAACAGGGGGTGTCTCTGTTCCCAACTGCACATAGACTTAAGAAATGATGGTGCTGAACTAACTTACCAAGTCTAACTATCATTTTATCTACCGTAGGAAGTTTATATTCTGTATTTCTTATAAACCTTTATAAAAATCAACTATTTCTGCACTAGTCTTATCATGAGTAGTTAATCTCTCCCTATCTCTACTATATAGGATATTGAGAGTTTTAGCATCATTCATTGCTTTTGCATAGGCAAAAAAGAATTTATCCAATGAGCTCTAGACTTTTACCTCAATATACTCTCCTCTACTTTATCTTATTTCTCTAATTCTATTAAGGTTTATTTCTCTTGCATGTGCAAATTAACTAATAAAGGGGTATCTTGCAATTATCTTTGGATACTTTTCAAATTACTTCTAGCTTTATTTGCCTTATGTTTTGCTTGACTAAAAGAATAGTTCTTGCATTACACCTTTCATGAGTTTAAGTCTTTGTCATACTTTATACATCTCAAAGTCCTCAATTTATGTACTCCAAGTAGCTACAATAGTGGGAGGAAATTCAATGTGATTAGTTATTATATTTAAAAGATCTAGAACTTAGTATACCTCTATTAGTAATACACATCAAGTTTTAGTGGAGAATGATTTGAGAATATTGCTTCTCCTATCTCCACCACCGCTGCCCCATTACTTTCCATCTAATCTTTGTTCCCAAATACTCTGTCTATCTTGCTTCATATCATATCACCCCCCTCTTGTTTGTTGTTCCATGTGTAATATCCTTTAATAGTTGTCAGCTCAGTAAAGTTGGAGATTCTTTATAGTGGCATTAAAGTCCCTCGTTTCATGTTCGGTGATAGGATTACCTTATAATCTATCATCCATAGATAGCACTGCATTAAAGTCCTCTATAATAAGTCATAATCAATGAACCTAAGCAGCTATATTCCTTAGGCCCTACCATATATCTTTTCTCAGCTCAATAATATTAAATCAATACACAAGTGTAAGATTTTAGTTATGTTAGAGCATCTATCTATTACTAGACAATGCACAAATTGAGCATTGATAGCAAGCATAGTTACATCTAATAAATTTGTATCACATAATAACCAAATTCTACTATTTACAGCTGTTGTATTTAAATTTTTTTATTATTCGTTCATCACTTTATCAGCATTATCCTCTTTAACTCTTATTTCTATCAAACTAGCTAAATTTTTTTAATTTTTTTTAGATATAAATAAATCACTTTTTATTTATGAGGTTTATTTATACTTTGTACATTCCAACTAGGCCATATCATATTGTTGTCTTCTCCTTATCAGGGGGCTTAGTTATTTCCTATTCAAATTCTATAATAGGTTCAAACATTAAAGTTTCATCAGAGTTAAGTATAGGAGCATTACACCTTTTTTCTGCCACAGGTGTTGAACTCCCTTCTATAGTTAGCACATGTTTTGAGTGTTGTACATTGTCCTGTTCTACTTCATTTTGGATATTTTTTTGCTTTTCATTAGTTATATTCTCTATTTGTTCAATAATCTTCATATACTGATTATTCTCTTTACTCTCTCCCTTTGTAGGTAGCCATTCTTGCCTTATAATATTTTTAGTCCTTTTTTTCCTTCTCATCTCTTGTTATAGGTTAGTTGGAGGCTTTGTCTGGTTGGCTTGGCATATATGACCCACTTTATTGCAAATGATACAGTATTCTGGAACCTAATTATATTACATTGTTTGCTCGATGGTTCTTCCTTGTTTGTCCTTAATGAGAATGTTGTGAGGTAATGGTTGTATCACATTCATTTCAACTAGAACTTTTACATAAAATATTCTCATTTGCTTTATCGTGCACTCATATGCAACCATAAGAACACCAAGAGAACTTGTTATTCTACTTAATGAGTTTTTTTCCAATAACATAAAGGTAACTTAGGTAGCCTAACTCATATATAAATGTCCCTCAAGAATTTTTCCTTGAATTCAAACTCTATAGTCAAAAGTTTAAGCATGATAGGATTATTTTTAATGTTATATGGTCCTGAAGACATAATTCTATCTCTCTCTTGTATTGAGCTAAATTTAAGTATAAAATAACCATCTGCAACCATAAGAACACCAAGAGAACTTGTTATTCTACTTAAATGAGTTTTTCCCCAATAGCATAAAGGCAACTTTGGTAGCCTAACCCATATATAAATGTCCCTCAAGAATTATTCCTTGAATTCAAAGTCTATAGTCAAAAGTTTAAGCATGATAGGATTATTTTTAATGTTATATGGTCCTGAAGACATAATTTTATCTCTCTCTTGTATTGAGCTAAATTTGAGTATAAAATAATTATCATCATGTATAAATATGTATCCCTCCATATACTTAAATTGATTGGTACCAACGATATAATCAATTAAAGCACATTTTCATTCATCATTCATTTTATCTGCTTCCTCCTTTTCTAATTCAACAAATAATTTGTCATCTTTATTATTAGGAGAAAAGTAGCTAAGTGATATATCATTTTTTATCAATCTATTACTTAAGAAAAGTTCAGCCCATGATTGTTCATTTTGTATATCTGTTGTATGTTTCTTCTCATTGATAATTGATGGCTCAATATTTGAAGTATTATCCACATCTAATTTATGAGTAGAACCGTTGGTAAATGAGTTACTATTCTGTTGGTGATAGGAATAACCAGAGCATCTACATTTGTAAAGATGATGTTGTTGTTGTTCTCTATGCTATCACCAATGAAATTTTCAAGGGTTACCTTGTATTAACTCCCATGAGATTGTCCTTGTCCTTGCCCCTTGATCTTTCCTCCAGCTATTTCTGTGATCCTCACTGGAATAATACCGCTTAGTTTAATTTCCTAAGCTAAGAAAAACCCTACATTATCTATTCACTTCAATCTAAAGAATAAATCAATTATTATCTTATAAAATTTATACTTTATAATTAAAATAATGACTTAAAATTGAAGTTGATCAACTATCTTATAAAATCTCTACTTCAAGACTAAAATATACCGAAAAAAGCAAAGACCAAACCGAAAACTTATCTTCTAATTGAGATTAGAAGAATTAGATCTAATATAGTATAAGTTGTTCTATGTATAAATTAGATAGTTAAAAAATAAATAAATAAATAACTTTTAAAATAAAAATTACCTTTCAATATCCTTTGTACTTATTTTTTTAAATTATTAATAACATGTTCATAATATTTTCTATTGAATAGAAGCTCCTTCATCAAATACATATCATAATTCTTATTATTTTGAAGTTAATCCTCCTCATCCAACCAATCTTTCATACAATACAAGCTTCAACACTTAAATTATTTAAATGACTTTTCTTTTGATCTAAAACTCTTTCACCTGCACTAGAATAAGATTTGGATGTCACTGTAGATACTAACGTACTTAAAAAATTATATGAAAATATTTTTCATTTATCCTCCACCAATTTAAAATATTATAATAAGTCCATTATTATTCCAAGTACTTTAATAATTTTGTTCTATATAAATATTTATTTCAGTAAAGTTAGATACAGTGGACCTATTTTGTATATTAAAAATTTTATTTAGCAACCATTTATATTTATCTGATATTAACAAAGGTGTTGGTATCCACTACAATATATTTATTTGAATATAAATTATATTTATTATGTAATAATTGAGTAATTTTATTTTTAAAATATAGCGGGTTAATGATATATTATCATAATAATATTCATTTAATAATAGGTAATTTAATTAGAGGATTTAAAATTAAACCAAAAAAATAAATAGAAGTAATAGTACCCCTAAAATTTGATTTCATCACTGTAGGTGAATTATTAATACTAGATCCAAATCCTTTGATTATTTTTACAATTATAAAAAAATAAATATTAACTTTTTTATAAGAAATTGGTTAATAGACTTGAGAATTTAATACTAGATTCAAATCCATTTCATTGATTATTTATATAATTAAAATAATTCGAAGAAGCATCTCTAAATATTAAATTTTGATAAGTAAATGAAATAAAATTTCAATAGGCATCGTTAATAATATTTTTTGGTACTTTTTATATTAATAAATAGAAAAAATATTTTTATAAGATAAAACGTATTGCAATATATCATAAGTGGACTTCCATCTAGTAGTAACATCTAGTTTTAATTTTTAAAATGGTTTAGGATGAATATTATAAAAAATTTAAATTATTGTTATTTAGAACTAAAACTTTTAATATATTTAATAATTTTTCTAATTTTCCTTATATGATCATTAAATATTTTTAAATCATCCTGAACATATAAATTAAGAATATTAAGTAATAAACATACACGTCATACTATTAAGTTGATTAGATGGATGTTAATGAATAATTTAAAATATTATCTTTGAATTTATTATAAATATTACTTTTATACTCATAAAATAATTTTTACTATATCAGTGCAACCTTCACTGATATATACTGCCTGTAGAAGTAGAATAAGATTCGTGGTTTAATTAGTAGTAGGAGTTGAAAATAGAATATACTGCAGAAAAGTATGAATATTAGTAGAAATATTATGTGAACTTAGAAGAATTTGATAACGAGAGATAATAAATATGTCATATTTTAAAAAAAAACTACGAATAATTTACTAAACACTAATTTTTTAATATATCCTTCAAAATTACGGCTTTAAAATGTACTAAAATAGTAAGAAAATTAAGAGTTTTAGAAGAAGATGTCAAATGTAATAGTAAGAATATAATGTAAAGGCCAAGTTAAAAATAAAACAAAAACATGGCGACTCCTTTCTTCCCCCTGCAACCTAGGGTTTCCCTTCGCTTAGAAAATTGAATCAATCAATATTATTCTAGCGAAGATCACACAAATGGCTGGAGGAAAGAGCAAAGGACAAGGACAAGGACGACCTTGTGGGAGGCCACGCAAGGTAACCCTTGAAAATTTCATTGATGATAGCATGGAGAACAACAACAATATTATCTCCACGAATATAGATGCTCCTGTTATTCCTATTACCAATGAAATAGTAACTCATTTGTCAACAACGGACTCTCCAAATGAAACTGCTCATAAATTAGATGTGGGCAATGCTTCAAATATTGAGTCATCAAATATTAATAGGAATGAACATCCGGCAGAGATACAAAATGAACAATCATGGGCTGGACTCTTCTCGGGTAATAGATTAATAGAGAACGGTATGCCACTTAGCTACTTTTCTCCAAATAATAAAGATGACAAATCATTTATTGAATTAGAAAAGGAGGAAGTAGATAAAATGAATGATGAATGAAAATGTGCTTTAATCGCTTATATCATTGGTACCAATTCTGGATTTAAGTACATTGAGGGATACATGAAAAAATATTGGAGTACGAAAGAAAATCCAAAATTATTTCTACATGATGATGGATATTTTATAGTCAAATTTAGTTCAATATAGGAGAGAGAAAGAATTCTATCTTTAGGATCATATAGTATCAAAAATAATCCTATCCCTTGGAATATGGATTTTGAATTCAAAGAAGAATTTTTAAGGGACATTCCTATCTGGGTTAGGCTACCTAAGTTACCTTTATGCTATTGGGGGAAAAACTCATTAAGTAGAATAACAAGTTCTTTTAGTGTTCCTATGGTTGCAAATGGTACACAACAAAACAAATGAGAATATCGCAAGAGTTCTAGTTGAAATGAATATGACACAACCATTACCTCGCATCATTCTTATTGGAGACAAATAAGGTAAAACTATTGAGCAAACAGTGGAATATGATTGGATTCCAGAATATTATGGTATTTGTAATAAAGTGGGTCACATATGCCAAGCTAACGAGACAAAGCCTCCAACCGACCTACAACAGAAAATGAGAAGGAAAAAAAAAACTAAAAAGATTATAAGGCAGGAATGACTACCTACAAAGGGAGAGGAAAAAGAGAATAATCAACATATGGAGATTACTGAAAAAATAGAGGATACAACTAATGAAAAGCAAAAGATTATCCAAAATGAAGCAGAACAGCACAATATCCAACCCCCACAACATGTGCTAACTATTGAAGAGAGTTCAATACTCATGGAAGAAAAAATGTATAATGCTCAATAACTTAACTCTGATGAAACTTTAATGCTTGAGCTTATCATAAAATTGGAGCAGGAAATAACTAAGCCCCCCGATAAGGGGAAGACATTAACATGATATGACTTAGTTGAAATGTGAGAGGTATAAATAAACCTCATAAACAAAAAGAGGTTTGTCTATATCTGAAAAAAATAGAATAAATTTGGCTGGTTTGATAGAAAGAAGAGTTAAAGAGGATAATGCTGATAAAGTGATAAAACTAATAGCAGCAAATTTTAAATATGCAACTAACTATACAGCAGCTGCAAATGGCAGAATTTTGTTATTATGGGATACAGATTTACAAGATGTAATTGTACTTATTGTCGATGCTCAATTTATTCATTGTCTAGTAATTGATAGATGCTCTAATATACACTACAATATTACACTTGTGTATGGATTTAATACTATTGAGTTGAGAAAAGATCTATGGCAGGGCCTAAGAGTTCTTCATGACACTTCATGACAAGCATGATATATGTGTAGCAATACAAGAGTTCTTCTTGATAGGAAAAATGTTGAAAGTTATAAACTCTACTCTAGTGACACTCATACCCAAGGTACCAAATCCAGAAACTGTTAAGGACCTAAGACTAATTATTTGTTGTACAATTTTATACAAGATTATTGCTAAGATCTTGGTAAATAGACTTAAAGGAGTGATTGGTGAACTAATTAGTGAAGCTCAGTCAGCCTTTGTGCCAGGAAGAGTGATTGCAGATAATATCAAATTAAGTCATGAATTCATTAAAGGATATCAGGAAAACAATATCCCCTAGATGCATGATCAAGGTAGATCTACAAAAGGCTTATGATTCAATAGAATAAATGTGTGGAACAAATGCTCATAGAATTGAGATTTCCTCCTAGATTCATTCAATGGATGATTACTTGCATCAAATCAGTACATTATACCATTCTAATAAATGATAAGAAAAGGTACCTTTTCAAGAAAAAAGAAGATTAAGACAAGGTGACCCTCTATCACCTTATATCTTTGTCCTTGTGATGGAATACTTGAGTAGATGTACGAGGGAGCTAGGAAATAAGAAAAATTTTAAATATCATCCCAAATGTGTAAAATTATCTATTACTCACTTTTGTTTTACAGATGATTTACTTATGTTTTCTAGAGGAGATGAGAAATCTATCGAGCTCCTACATGAGGTATTTCTTAAATTCTCAAAGACATCAGGTTTGAAAGCTAATGCACTTAAGAGTAGTATCTACCTTGGAGGAGTACCTGCTGAAATAAAAGACAGAATATTACATATACTTGGCTATAGAGAGGGTTCTTTACCATTCAACTATCTAGGAGTACCTTTGGCTCCTAAGAAACTAAAAATTACAGAATGTAAAGTACTACTTGACAAAATGATGGTTAAACTTAAAAGTTGGACTGCCAAGTTGCTAACATATGTAGGAAGAGTTCAACTTATAAAGTTAATGTTATTTGGAGTGCAAAGCTATTGGTCATAATTATTTATATTGCCCAAAAAAATAATCAAAATGATGGATGCAGTTTGTAGGACATTCTTATGGACAGGATTAGTTGAGACTAGTAGGAATGCCTTGGTAGCTTAGAATAAAGTTTGCACACCAAAGTCAGTCGGAGGACTTAACTTACTAAGACTAGACTTATGGAATAAGGTAGCCCATCTTCAAGCTCTTTTGAGATATGCAGATGAAGAAAGATAAATTAAGGATCAAATGGGTACACACTTATTATATAAAAAATAAAAATATTCATACTATGACTCTACCCAAACAAACAAGCTGGATGTTATAGAAAGTGATGATGAGTAGAGAGGTATTGCAATGTCATCCCCGATTGACAATAATACTAACTAGAAAAACCACAATTAGTGTAATTTACAATATATTGGTGGGTACATTGCTAAAGAAAAATTGGATAAGTTTGATATGTGATTCTACAGCTAGGCCTAGAGCTACCTTCATTCTATGGCTTGCTTTGCATCAGAAATTAATGACTGCAGATAAACTACTCAAGCGGGGCATACAAATAAAAGGAGGATGTCAGCTATGTCTAACTGCAATAGAAACCTTTGAATATTTGCTGAATGAATGTAAATATAGCAAGACTATATGGAGTAATTTGTTGAAATGAAATGAAAAAGTTTTAAGACAAACTACATGGGAAACCACAATTAATATAGCTGTTAGAATAGCTAAAAGGAGAACATTGAAAGGACAGCTTATGCAGGTGGTAATAACAGAGTTTGTATATCACATTCGGGAAGAGAGAAACTGAGATTATTTAAGCAACAAGTAAGAGATGAAGTGGTCATTCTTCGGCATATCAAGACAGTAATTTTTACTATGCTGGATAAAGAAAAAATAAGAGAGTTTGTTGTCTTATGCTTAGCTTAGAATACTAGTGTTTTTTGAGATATTTATTTTTATTATATTTGCTTCTTTATGACTTGTAGCACATAATATTATAGTGATGCTCAGGTACCTTTTCTAGAAGATGAGTTGACATTACTATTAATGCTATCAAACAAGTTATAAGGATTAAAATTTATGTGAGATGATGTAACTATATTGAAACAATATAATATTCTATTGATAAATAATAATTTAATTTATTTATAAAAAAAGAATATAATGTAATAAAACTATAAAGTAATATAAAAGAGGAGAATAAATTTTTTAATGAAAAATTTTAAAAGTTGGAAGGACAAAGAAAATGTCATTTAACTTTAATAAAAATTTAAATGTTAAAATAATAAGTTTTAGTCCCCCTCAAATCTCTAAGAAAAGTTGTAATTTTAATATTTAAGAAGATTATGCATATATTTTTTCAATACTATTTATGAACTGTACACTATTATAGGTACTGTGGTTCATGCATTAGACATGACATCATCATTCGTGGGTCTTACATGAGTGACATCCTCTCTTGATGATTGTTGACCTTGTTTTTTTCTTAAAGCCAAAGATGTGTCCCGGACTCGCTCCCTCCATTTGTCCTTCAAAGAAGACGGCTGGGTTTGATTTTGAGGAGTGGCCAATGAAAAGTTTCCGCACCAAGAGCAAAGTTGTTCACGTGGAACGCATTGCCTGATTAATTATTGACAAGTACTAGTCCCACTTGGCACCTTCACACCACCGGGATCGCTCACCTGCCACATTCAACGTAATCGATGCTAAAGTAAATTAAACAATTAAATAAACGGCAGATTATATATAGATAATAATAAGGTTTACGAGTGTACATTTTATACATAACTTTTTTTACCGATAGCATATTTATATTTTAACATAAAATTTTAAAAGTAATTTGCTTTGTCCAAACCATCCTCTCGTCTAACTAATATTTTTCTAAATAAAAAGTAAAATTAGATAGATCATAATTTATTTACCCCCGTCTACGAACTTTTTGCATAGGAATCACTAATTGAATATAAATACATATAAGCTTCTTCCCTAATTGATAAGTAATCTGATAATTTAAGAAATTGGATAGCAGGAAGTATCACCTAGTTTAAATCGCAATATTTTGTCAAATTAAGGCACGTTTAAATAAGTCTTGAGTTCAATTGGATTGGAATATTAATTAAATTGGCCGCATCCTAATTAAAGAAAAAGGATCACGGAGACGATTGAATTATTTTTGCTCCGTAAATTATTATAAAAAGCATGTTTGGTCTAGGATTATAAACACAAGATTTTAATAATGGGTTAAATAGGTACTATTGATTTTTTTTAATATAACAAATATTAAATCCAGGATGTGCATAAACATTATTGTTTATGTGATCGAGCGATACTATTAATATAGTCAAACCATTCGTCTGCTAAATTTATAGAGCTTTTAACTACTGTTTTATACTTATTTATTCATTCTTGGATTTAAAAGAATCAAATAAATTAGTTGGGTAATGCATGTTGTTAGAGAATATTTATTGATCTTGAGTTCGATGCTAATAGGATTTGAAGACGAAGAGATGCCGATGCACTTCCTTTCTTCCTGCTCACCCTCTGCGGGAGAATGAATACTCACTGCTTTTTGCTTACCAATCCTGGTAAGAAAGTACAGATTCCTTCACCGTGGAGTAAGATACAGAAAAGATTCCGACATGGAGCTGGCAAGCCAATGAAGGAATTCGTTTTCGCACCCCCACTCAACGTTGGATACTCCACATATAAAAAAATCTTGCAGCATCATCTTGTTTTTTTTTCCTCATCTCATTCGTACTCGCTACCAATTTGTGCATTCTTTATCCAACTGCAGCAGCGCGATAAGAATCTCATTGGCTTCCTGCAACTGCAGCTGTATCTGTCACTTCCTACATCATAAATCGACCTTGTTGTCTTCTCTTCTCGCTTTAACTAATGTGGCTCTACTTGAAGGCACATCGACCCTCCTCCCTCCATTCTTCAACAAACAATTCTGCTAAAGTTGGGTCATTTTTTCCTGAGCTATCATTTCTTCACCAGCTCAATGATGTAAGAAGGTAGTAACTGGGCAAATCCCTCCTTCCCCAGTTGAGTCTTCTTCTTCCTCTTCTTCCTCCGGAGGATTTGGTTTTTAGCTTTTTCTTATTCTGCATGGAGGTTCCTGCGGGTTCCTTGCCATTTTAGCGGCAGATCAGGCAGATAAAAAAGCAATCTTTCCTGTTGCTGTTGCTGTTGCTCGATATGGCCTCAGTTCTTCTTCTGGCTCTGTGCTTTTCCACTGCTCTGTTGGGCGCCATGGCTGCAACAGGTGGAAACAGCAGCTCCAGGCCCAGCGAGATCACCATAGGCGCCCTCTTCACCTTCGACTCCGCCATCGGGAGGGCCGTGAAGCTGGCGATTGAGCTCGCAGTCGACGATGTGAACAGGAACTCGAGCGTCCTCCCCGGGACGAGGCTCAGGCTGTTGTCGCAGGACACAAATTGCAGCGGTTTTCTTGGGACGATCGAAGGTATACATATATAGCTCGAGTCGACTTTTTCTGCTGATTGATTTTGTTTTGCCCCATTTGTTTGATTTCGATAGGGTCGAGTCTCCTCTTCCGGTGTTTGGAACTGCGTGTTCTCACGATAAGGTTGTGCTCTTAGGGTTTTTGATTCTTCTCTTCTTCGAATTTATGACTCGTTCTTTACTGCTGATAGTAATTAGATTAGGGATTCTGTGTTCTGTCTTCCACAGGCGTTCATCTACTTTGCATTTTATCTTGGAGCAAAAGAATCGAATGTTCTTTGGGGCTGCAGGGATACCTCTCTTGCCCTATGTATAACCAAATTGGGGGCGATTCCTTTTCCCCCTATCATAGTGGAAATTTGTGCATTTTCTTGGAATTTATCTGTATTTGTCCCTTGTTAGCTGTCGTTCAGAGAACTTCTCACACTGTGAAAAAAAAAACTTTGTTTCCCATAAGCTTGAACAACCCATCGATTTATTTGTGCTGTCTTCTTCATTCTCCTTTATGTTGGTGTCTGTGCTTGCTGCGTTCCTACGACAGCAGTCGTGGTTGCCTGTGACAAGGAAAGTTCTTGTTATTGCAGCGCTGCAGCTAATGGAGAAGCAAGCGGTTGCATTAATAGGACCGCAGTCCTCCGGGATTGCTCACATCATCTCACACGCCGTCAGTGAACTTCATGTGCCCCTTCTGACTTTTGGTGCGACGGATCCCACGCTTTCGCCTCTGCAATACCCATATTTGATTCGCACGACGCAGAGTGATCTATTCCAGATGAATGCAATAGCTGATGTGATTACTAGCTACGGATGGAGGGAGGTCATTGCCATTTTTGTGGATGATGACTATGGAAGGGGTGGAATAACTGCTTTAGATGATGCTCTTGCGAACAAACGCTCCAAGATCTCATATAAAGCTGCCTTCCCCCCTAATGCTGATAAAACTGTGATCAATGACCTCTTGGTAAAAGTAAATCTGATGGAATCACGGATTTATGTTGTTCATGTAAACCCTGACTCGGGTCTCACAATATTTTCGGTGGCAAAGTCTCTTGGAATGATGGGTGGTGGCTATGTGTGGATAGCATCAGACTGGCTTGCTGCAGTCCTGGATTCAGCTTCTCCAACCAATCCAGGCACCACCATGGATCTTCTACAAGGCGCCCTCGTTCTTCGGCAGTACACCCCGAATTCTGATCTCAAGCAGTCGTTTATCTCCCGTTGGAACAATATGATTCGGATGGGGAATACAAGTTCAGGCCTGAACACTTATGGACTGTATGCTTATGATACTGTTTGGTTGCTTGCTCAAGCTATAGATCAGTTCCTAAACGAAAGACAGACGATTTCTTTCTCTAATGATCCTAGATTGCATGATTCAAATGGAAGCTCACTGCATTTGACGTCACTCAAGTACTTCGACAGTGGTGATAAGCTGCTTGCGAAACTTCTGCTAGCGAACTTTACTGGTGTGTCCGGACAAGTTCGATTTGATACGGATAGAAATCTAGTCCATCCAGCCTATGAGATACTCAACATTGTGGGGACTGGTTCTCGGAGGATAGGATTTTGGTCTAATCATTCTGGTATTTCAGTGGTTGCTCCTGAAGTTCTCTATGGAAATCCACCAAACATTTCCACCGGTAACCAGCAGCTCTACAGTGCCATTTGGCCCGGTGAAACTACGACCAAACCACGAGGTTGGGTGTTCCCGAACAACGGAAAGGCTTTGAAGATCGCAGTCCCTTACAGAACAAGTTATAAGGAATTTTTATCGAGAGACAACAGTCCTGATGGTGTAAAAGGATTCTGTATCGACGTGTTCAAGGCTGCCGTTAACTTGCTGCCGTATCCGGTTCCCTACTCGTTCATTCTTTTTGGAGATGGTGTGAAGAATCCCAGCTACAATGATCTTGTGCAAAAGGTTAACCAAAATGTGAGTGATACTACTCTTCTAACTCCGAACTCTTGCTTCGATTTCCTATACCGTGCAGCTAATTGACCTTGCTTCTCTAGTACTTCGATGCAGCTGTAGGCGACATATCTATAGTGACAAACAGGACCAGAATGGTTGACTTCACACAGCCGTATGTAGAATCAGGCCTGGTGATCATTGCGCCAGTAAAAGAGAGAACTTCGAGTCCTTGGGCTTTCCTAAAACCTTTTACGATACAGATGTGGTGTGTGACCGGCGCTTTCTTCCTTTTCGTGGGAGCGGTTGTTTGGATTCTTGAGCATCGTACAAATACCGAGTTTCGTGGATCTCCGAGGCAGCAACTTGCGACGATATTTTGGTAAGTGCTTCTTATCCAAAGTTTTGTTAATACTAACTACTGCAGCTTTGCCAATATGATATGCTGATAGTCGTTTTGCTTTACTTTTTCTCAAATCCTCACATATATTTCTTTGATTCATCTTTTTTGCAGGTTTAGTTTTTCTACGATGTTCTTTGCTCACAGTAAGTAGAATCCCTTGCTGCACATCAGCATAATAATTTCAGATGATGTCATTCTCGCAGCCTTATCTGATGACTGAACGTGTATCTTTGCTAATATCACTTGGATATTATCAGGGGAGAACACCGTGAGCACTCTCGGGCGGTTCGTGCTGATCATTTGGCTTTTCGTGGTCCTGATTATAAACTCTAGCTACACCGCCAGCCTAACATCGATCCTCACGGTTCAGCAACTCTCATCAGGGATCCAAGGACTCGATAGCCTGATCACCAGCTCCGATCCTATCGGTTACCAAGTAGGCTCGTTTGCAAAAAACTACATGATGGAAGAGCTCAACGTCGCAGAGTCTCGCTTGGTATCCTTGAACAATCCCGAGGCCTACACGAAGGCACTTGAGCTTGGCCCTAGAAATGGAGGTGTTGCTGCAATAGTCGATGAGCTTCCATATGTTGAACTCTTCCTGTCAAGCAACTGCAAGTTCAAAACAGTAGGCCAGGAGTTCACAAAAAGTGGATGGGGATTTGTAAGTGCTTATTAACAACACGAATTTTGCGCACTTGTTTCGCTTTCGGTCTTGACAGATCGACTTCTTCGCTCGACAGGCCTTCCCGAGAGACTCTCCTCTTGCGGTCGACTTATCCACAGCAATCCTAGCACTATCGGAGAATGGTGATCTCCAGAGAATCCACGACAAATGGTTGGCGCGCACGGGATGCAGTTCAGGAGACAGCGAGATCGACTCGAACCGGCTGAACCTCAGGAGCTTCTGGGGCCTCTTCCTCATCTGCGGCCTCGCGTGCTTGCTTGCTCTCGTCGTGTTCTTCATGAGAATATGCTGCCAGTACAGCAGGTACAGCAGCCAGGAAGAGCTTGAGGCTGGGAGCTTCGAACCTGAACGCAGCTTCAAGCGCCCCACGCGGTTAACGAGCATCAAGGATCTCATCTCTTTCGTCGATAAGAAGGAAGAAGAAGTTAAAAGCGTCATAAAGCGAAAATCGAGCGACAAGGGTTCCCAGATTTCGAACGAATCATCCGTCAGACCAGCCTGATATCAGAAATTGCTGATGAGACGATCGACCGTATCAAAATTTATAGGCCCAGAGACAGGATAAGCAACAGCCTTACGAGAAATGAAACATGGCTCAAAGATCCCAAGTTTTCTGCACCTTGTCCACGAATACAGTGGCAGGATGCATTTTCTCAGCTCAATCTCGTGATTCAAAAATCCTGGGTCATCTGAATACCCCCCTCCCCATTGATTTTTTTTTTACTCGTAGTCAATCAAGTGATTGATCTGAATGAGAAACAAACTATTCAGTCCGAGTATCTACTGAATATAATTATTTTGCTCTGTTTTTTTTTTTTTTTTTTGGATGTATCACGCAATCTTCTAGTGCCATAATGATTAAAAAAACTACGTTCGTGTGATTATGACTTCATTCTGAGAAACTTGCATGATTAATTATTGAGCAACACACTCCTTGTGTGATTAAAGAATAGGTGGTCCTCTGTCGGTGCTCAGGCCCATCGATTTTGATGGGCCTAGTTCTTGCCGGGGACTCTTCTTAGCTCTCAAATCAACCCCCCACCCTCAGAAATCGGTCAAGCACCACCTTCCCGTGGCAACCTCTTCTTTCCATGCACGTAGCCAGTCAACGCTGGGGCAACGACTCTCATCCACACGACCACCTATAAAAGGAGGAGGAGATCCAAGGAGCGCAAGAACCACCGTCGCCATCCTCGGTTGATGGCTAGTTCTGCCATCAGCCATCCCTCTAGTCGCCGCCGCTGCCACCGCCTCCGCCTGAATTCATTAGTCGAATGGCCCCAGTCGACAAGACTGCTCTGGCATGCCTCGAGGTCCGGTGGGCGCGCCTCCTCCGGAATGTCCTCCGCTCCACCCGGAGCCACCTCCTCACCTGCTCCTCCACCGCCACCGCTGAACGCAGCCGGTGCAAGATCAAGGCAGCGGCGGCTCCAGTCGCCCCCCGGCAGCAGCAACGCGATCAGGAACCCATCGCCGCTCCATCGGCCGTTCCCGACGTTGACCTCAACTTGCTTTCTTTGAAGATCTGCGTCCTCGGCGACTCCCAGACCGGCAAAACAAGCTTCTTGCTTTCAGTGTTATTTCGTGGTAGCAACGAGCACGAAGATGCAACAAGGTGCGTGCCTAGTATAGATATACATAGATAATTAAAACCGAGTTAATAACTGATTAGTTGTTATTTTTGTTTTCTGCTGTTGAAATTAGTCGGCGATGCCGATCTTGATGGGAACCAAGTTTGACGAGCTTGTTCAGCTTCCTCTTGACATGCAATGGACGATAACGAATCAGGTACGCAGCAGCAGATTAAAAAATTAAATTATATATATAGGTCGGGCAGGTGTTTTTAATTTGATGTGTTTATTGTTTAACAATAAGAACAGGCGAGAGCATACGCGAGGGCGATGAAAGGAACGTTGTCTTTTTCGAGTGTCAGCCACAGCATCAACGTGAACAAAATCTTCAAGTTTGTAGCGGCTCGGCTGTTCAATCTGCCGTGGACAGTGGAGCGGAACTTGAACGTGGGAGAGCCCATCATTGACTTTTAGCTTCTTCTTCTTCTGCTGATTCCAATTTTGATAAAACTAATGTTAACATGTTTTAGTGTAGGGGTGAGCACTTCTATTCTCTTATTAAAAGTCTCATATCTAATGAAGCTTGACACGAGCAGTCCGGATCCAGTAGGGTGCAAAGCGTACACCTAACATGACATACCACAGTGGCTTACCTAGCTAGGCCCGCGCATGATCCATTTGAACCTCTAGTTTGTTCTCGGCACATTAATTTTTCTGGCCAATACTTATATCTATTGGGCTCACTTTACTTAAATACTAATTAAAATTTATTTAATAGTTTTAAATATAATTATTATAACTTAAATTATAATTAAAATTTCACGTAGCTTTGTCTAATTTGATGGTAATAATTATGTAAGTCAATCTTTTAAAAGATAGTAGAATAGTAAAATTAGTAGCCACACAATATTGACCATGTGTATAGATTGACCCTAATGATTATTTCACTTAGGACTCTAACCTAAGCTCTGATACCACTTTAATTATCATGTCCTAGCCCATCTGTCAAGTACATGATTACCACCTTATGTAAACATGGTAATAACAATAAAAAGCTTATACCAATAAGCTTGGACATTAAAGGTTATTCACAACTCATTTATAATCATTAGGAATATAAACTAGTATGAGAGCCAAATAATATCAACTCAAAGGGGTATAATTCTCCTGGACTAAATATTAAGAACTGTCCTATTTATTTCACCTAAAGAATAAACAATCACATGATCCTCTCATAGTAATTGCGCTCTCATTCATATCATGTTTGTTCGTATCCTCACTTGGTCAGCGAATTTCTTGTGAATATTTTAATAAATTTTAATTATCAATCTAGTAATAATTTATCAAATCTACCTTCATCATTCCTCTTAGAATGGTCTCTAGATTCATCTTAATTTTTCCCTCAAGTTTGTTAGAGACACCGGAAACTCATCGGAACTCTCGCCAATGAAGTTCTCCGATCAGCACCAATATTAATACTAATCAAAAACTCTCCTAATTAGGAATCCAAAAATCTCATTTGCTTTATCATTTGTTGCTCACATGCAACCAATTTTGCCTGGAAAGGTAACCTTAGCAAAAACCGTAATTTTAGATTTTTTCTTTTACCGATGGCCAACTGATGATTTTTAACCCTTAATCTAGGTACCAATGAATAGCTCTCATCCAGCAGAAGCCATAGATACTAAGGTTGTCAAGTTCCACGAATGACTGGCAATCGCTGGAGCTTGTACCATTAGATTCTATATTTAAAATTCTATTTGATGGTATAATTTTTATGTCAAAATTTAATATCTCAAAAATTCATATCATTTTATAAATAAACCACTTTTTCACGTACACCCTCAAAACAACCATATATTACGTAATTACCCTTAATAAAAAATTTAAATCTCACACTTGGTAAAGATATTAAAGCAAATCCTAACATAATTTCGATGACACTCTCCCTCAAAAAAATTTAATCGACAAAGGATCCAAGGTAACATGAATCTCTAGACATATAAATTTATTCTGCATAACTGTTGATGGACTTGGTACGCATGATTCTCAAAGTATAACATGCCTAACATCCTCATTAGATAGAGATTTCTTTTAAGTTATTGAGATCAACTATCATACCAATAATATTTTGGCACATCCAATAATGTGTCTCGTTTCTACAGAGAAGAGACTCAATAATGATACATTGATAAAGATGAATCTTAAAATAACAATTGACTAGGCTCTCTCACTCTGATTAGACTCATAGGTCACACATCCATAGATCATAAATACTATGAATATATAAATTTGGATCACAAAATATATAAATGTATGCAACACTAATCCAAATACTTATACAAAATATATGGATATATACAAGTCTAATTTGAATACTCACGTACAATAATTCATCTAATGGAAAAAATTTAATTGTTATAAAATAAATATCCTCTGAGTTACTATTGTTATTATCATTTTAATGATGATTTAAAAATAGAGAGACCTCAATTTATTAATAATATATTTTTTAAAATTTGTTTCATAATTTGTTTTGTGTCTCTTCCACCTAATGATGTTCAAAATTTTCTGGTGTTTTAATTCTCCTAGGTACTGAGTTCAAGTAGAAGAGTTTAATAATAGGAGAAATGAGCACATAAATTAATTTAATTTTATGTAAAGCTATAAATAGACATTTATTAGACGTTATCATATTTTTAACAATTGCCCCCATAGCAGCTCTACTATAGTAGGCCGTATTTAAAACCTTAATATCACATTAAAATTATTCGACTCTTATATCATGGCCTTTGCCATTTCTCAATCACCGCTGATGCCGATAAATGCTTGTTCCCTAAACACAACTGTGAGAAAGAACAAGAAGATAACTTTGTCATTTTTTAACAATAGGTTTCCAAACAAGAATGTATCAGAACTTTATAGTTACTTATAGATTTCATCGACTGCAACAATTTCTAATTCATGATAAAGAAGGAATTAGGACATCATCAAATATATTTATCCATCTTTCTTTCCTCTCGGCAAGGTAGCAAAATCAAGAAATAATTATTAGTTTCATATTACTAAGCAAATTTAGGATCCATGGTAATGAAACCTCAACCTATTTTCAAGTATATGTTGTACTATTGTTCCTTCAACCTTAAACTACTTGTTTACTACCTAATTCAGTGCATCATAGATTTAAAACATCCAAACGCAACAACTCAAGCAACGGTCTCAATATGTTAATTAAATCTATTTTATGCAAAATAACTTAATCCTATATTATGAGTACAAAATCCAACGATCTCACGGTAGCAATACCAGTTCATTCGTGAAGCAAGAAATCAAGAAAGCAAAGGTATATCTCAATGGGACTTCATTCAACAACTATTTTAGCAAGTAGACAATTTTATCTCAACTTGATCTCAATGATCAATTAATAAATTTTATGCATAAGAACTGTAAACCCCCATTTTATGCATAAGAAGTGGAAGGAGTATTATAAAAAAGTAGCATTGTAAATACTTAAAAGGAGTTGTTGAAAATGGTCGATCTACTGAAGTGATTTCCAAATCTCCTTACTATCAAATCAATCTATTACCATGAATTGAATTGAATTGAGTTACCATGAATCAATCTATTGATGGTGTGTGCATGCCATATTCTTCTTCCCTCTTGTGTCCTATCTTTCCTGTCACGCCCCATACCTTCTCCTAAGGCACGTGGTAGACTGTATTGAACTCTATAAATAGTCTCGCTTATCCTCCAGAACTATATGAGAGCCCACTAAGCCTACTCGGTGTATATCTCCTTTATTTATAAAAGGAGAGAACTTGGATCACATAATAATATAACTCCAGAACTATATACTTTTAAAAATCAGATCACATGTATAATAAAACACTTGTATACAAATATCTAACAATCAAAATTGGGCACATGCCCTAGGATATACAGAAGATCTAGCCAGTGGATCTCTCTATATACACAAAATAAATGTAATATTATTCTACCTTTCAAAAGTCGGGCACCTGGCTACTCGTTTCACGATCCACGAGTCTCTCTCCTGTTGTGGTCCTAAAAAATAAAAATGAGTCCCCCCATGGGGTGAGTACGCTTGTACCTAGTGAGTTGGATAAAAAATAATGTAAAACTGAGAACATAGAATAATAAGGTCTCATGAATAGAACTAATCGGTTATTTGGGTGCAATAGGAAGCAAGAAGAATAATCAAGAGTCATATGAGACTGAATCTGGGGCTGGTTAAATCAATGATAGTTGTGGCCAATAACTCTCACCTCAAAGGGAGGAATCAAGTATCATAAGGTACCCAGAACAAAATAGAAATACAAGAATATAGAACCAAGCCCCCTTTTCCCATGGGCTGCCCATTAGACCTCACTACCTGGTATCTATAGCTAGTCAAGCGTAAAATTAGTTAAGAGTAACCCTGTCACGCCCCGACCCAACTGTCGGCCACGTGGCAACCGCCGTATGAGCCCGACAGACCCATACAATGCATCAAGTGATACATACCATTCATATACATCATTTATGCAGCGGAATTTACAATTTAATTATCTAACTCAACATTTCTAACACAGTCCCGATAAACCTACTACAATTCTAGGAAAAAGGCAACGATAAATAAAAATATAGACCCGTCGACGGACTCATCTTCATCAAATCTCTCGGACGGTCATCTAACACACCTGCACACACGGGGAAAAGTGGTGTGCTCAGCCTTGCGGCCTAGTGCGAAATTACGGCTCTATCGAATAAAGAAATCAAAGGCTAGGAGGAGTATTCTAGGATGTCTTTGGTAATTAATCATCATGTTTCATGCCACATCGTGTAACCAATTTATATAAAGATAGACAACATACATGAACAATTAAATAAATAATTAAATACATGTGTACATGCCACTAGATGTCACCTAAGTCATATCTAGTGTCCATATCAGTAGTCTGTCACCTACGTCATGGTGAGACTTTTAGGTTTCATAAACTCGGGCTGCCAGCCTACGCTTAGTGACTACCCGGGCCGGGGGTATCAGTAAGCCCATCAGTGCCTTTCTGTCTCAGTCTCTACCTATGCCCGCTGCACTAATGTTGGCAGAGAGGATGGATGACCCAGAGTCCCTCTCCAGTTGTTTCACTAGTCGCCAACCATGCCTTCCCTTGCGAAACCGTCGTGCCCTTACATCCTCCCCGGATTCCGTAGGGGCCACGACAACCTGTGTAGTACTACACACTACCCGTAGACAGGGTCACCTCTCTTAAATCTCATCGGCCACGGCTAGCCGGAATAACCACCCTAGGATCCGGACTACTCATCCGATCGTCTGTAGACGTCAAGGGTGATAGCCGTGCGGTCAACGGATCTATGGAGTGTGTACTATCATGAGGCCGGACTATCACGAGGCCGCCTACAACGACACTCGTGCAGGTGAAGATTTTGGGTAAGGACTTGCTCCATATTTCCAGTCTAATATGACCATGGAGTGTGTACAGTCCCTTACCCTACCAGCTCCCCATATATAAGCTATGCATAACCTCGGGAGTGGCGCTCCCAGTATCTAAGCTATGCATCAACCTCGGGAGTGGCGCCTAACGGGACGTTACCGTTTCGACCATCGTCGGTACGCGACGGTCAACCGGGGCATATGGGAAAGGCCCCTTTTCTGTCTAAGTGGCGGTGACATCGCCAAAGGTTCTAACATGTCGTTATCAACTATCTATGTCCGCATGGTAACTATTTAACACATAACAAAGAAAATAATACAGCATGTCGGACATGGATTTAGAACATGTTAAATAAAATAAATTACACTAACATGCATACAAGTCAAATCTTATCAAGCATTATATTTTATCATATTTAAGACATCCAAGAATTGTTCCTAAGAAAACCCCAGCGGGAATTCCCTAGCTTGAATAAATCCTACCATCGGAGAACCAACGCACCTGGGTTAGCGATCCGGTCTTCAGAATCAACCCGCGTAACAACGAATCACTCCGTCGAACTACTCGGATCACGTACCCGCGATAAATCCTAATTAACACAATTATTTAAAATCAAATTTAATTCCTTTTTCCCTAAAGTAAATCAAATATTAATTTATCAATCTAACCTAATCATTCAGATACTAATTAACCAAATTTCCATTTTACAGTTTAAATTAACTTAGTTAAGCTTAGATAAATTTTATCAAATTTATCCATTTAAACCCATTATCTAGCCCAAGTCACCTAAGGGCCCAAATAACACTCATCAGTACTTAATTAGATCAATTAAATATTAATTAGCTATTTTAAATCACCAAATCATACTCATGAAAAGTTAAATTATTTTTTTATTCTTATTTTTTTATTTTATTATTATTTGACCGGTCAACTGCCAACAGTTGACCCGGTCAACCCAGTGAACACGGTGGACCCGGTCAACACGGTGGACCCGGTCAACGCTGTTGACCCGGCCATCGCGGTGGACTCGATCAACGCTGTTGACCCGGCCAACGCGGTGGACCCAATCACTATTCGTGCGGCTTAACTTGAGTCTGACCCAAGCCTAGCCAGTTTGGTTCGATCGAGTCAGCTCCAACTCATCTAAATCCCAGTCCGACTCAAGTTCGGTTCAAATTAATTTATTCAGCTCATCTCAACTACACTCAATCCGAACCCAAACTTAACTCGAATTCAATCCAACTAACTCCAATCTGATTCAACTCAACCCATTCACTAACTCTACTCAATTAAATCATAAATTTTTACTTAACTTAATTTATCATGATTAATTAATCCACTAAACTTGATTAATTAACACTAAGTATGTTTAAATTAATCTAAGCATTTTAACAACACTAATTTATCCTAAACATGTTTAATTACAACTAAACATGCTTAAATAAATAATCGCGATTAGGGAAAAATAAAGCTACCTTAGTCGAAATCACTATTCATCGTCGGAAACACTATTCACTCACCGGAATAGTAACACCGTCGCCGGAACCCTAGCCGCCACCTCGCCGGAGCTCGCGAAATCAGCGGCAAACTTGACGGCGAGCTCCGTAAGCCTACGCACGTGTGGGAACCGACGACTACCTGCGCAAAATCCGGCTATCAACACCTAAAATCCATCTTTTGGGTGGCATCGCCGGCGAACTCTAGGGCAAGTTCGCCGGAGGGCGAAATCGCCCAACAATAGAGGGGAAACAGAGCTCCTCACCTTGCTAACGAGCGGGGAAGGAAGGGAGGAGATTCCAGCCGGCGAGGAGGGTGGAATCGCGGCTCCACTGCTCGCCGGTGGTGCTGTGATCGAGCGAGCAGCGGCAGCGGAAATCACCGCCTGCTGCAGGGGCGTCGAGGGTCGACGGCAGCTCGCGGGGGCGCGGCAGGGGCGAGCGTCTCCAACCGCAGCTGGGGAGACGACGCGCCGGCGACCTGGGCGCGTGATGGTGGCGGACGATCGCTGCAATCGCAGCGAACGAACAGGGGTGGATGCAGGGGAGAGGTCACGCGGCAGCAACCGAGCTCCGCCGAGCTCTCCTCGTCACGGGGGAGAGGAACGAGCTGCGATGGCGGCGAGACCAGAAATAGAGGCCGGCAGGAGACGGGCGACTGCCGGTGGAGGCTGCGGCGGTGAGGAAATCATCGCTCGAGGCATGCGAGCAGATGTTTCTGCTCGCGGCTTCGTTTCCGCCTGCAAGCAGGGGAAGACGGGGAAGAGGAGGAGGCGCGCGGCTGCAGACCTCTGTCACGCTCTCCTCGTTGCAGCGAGGAGCTTCGGAGGGCGAGCGGCGAACGACAGACGACGAGCTCGCGGGAAGGACGACGGACGGCTTCTCTCACGGCGAGGAGAATGCAGGGGAAACAGGGGAAGAGGGGCGTGGCCGCTGGACCTCTGCCGCGCTCTCCTTGCCACGGTGGGGATCTAAGGAGGTCGAACGACGGCGGACGCTGGCGACGCGCGACGGACGACGGGCGCTGGCGACGGGCGACGGGCGGCGAGCGCCTGCATTCGCCCTGCTGCGGTCGAAGAGGAGGTGGGCGTCGCGAAAGTGAGGGAGGCAGGCGACGGAGTCGGGCGGCCGCCGACGAACGACGGCGTCGAATGGGAGGGCCGCCGGCGTGCCCTGCTGCGAAGAAGAAGAAGAAGAAGAAGAAGAAGAAGAAGAAGAAGAAGAAGAAGAAGAAGAAGAAGAAGAAGAAGAAGAAGAAGAAGAAGAAGAGGAAGAGGGGAGGGGCGCCTCGCGAGGGGGAAGAGCCCGCGGCTCTTCTCGCTCGCGTCGACCCCTTCGGACCGGGTTGGTCGGTTCACTCGGACCGGCCAGCTGGCCGGTTCAGTTGAACCAGACCGAAATTTAATTTTTTTTTCCTAAAATTATAATTTAGAAGATGGGGGTTTACAAGTACTCCCCCCCTTAAAAATTTTTGGTCTACCAAAAATAAACACAATCGGGGATCCCTTCCTCGAATCATGATCGATAATAATTAAATAGCCTCTTTATATTCTCTTTAAGCAATAACTCTCTTCTAAAGTGATACCACTTTAGTTATCATAAACTCACTGGTACTAAAATACGATGTTTGCAATTTATGGTAGCTCATCTAAATGACCCACGTGACAACATAACATATATCATGATATAGCGATTCACTTTAGTTGTCACTATACTGTGGATCATTGTAGTCATATCTGGATCTTCATGAGCATCCATATTATTCAACAACAAGATGTGTATCCTAGTACGTGGTAGAAAGCAATTGCTTAGTAGGATAGTGGTCTACTAGAAGTATTGTCTGAACCTTAGATGAGGAGATCAAACTTCACCATAATAGATCGTTAAAATAAATCAAGAAAATTATTCGTTGGTGAAGCACTAATCCCAATGGGAGAAATACAAGTGGGCAGAAGTTGAAGATCTGGCTTTAACTTTTTCAAGTAGATATACTAGGTAGTCCCTTTTACACTAACATACGGACCACCTTTCGTGATTCAGGTTGAATCAGGATCAGATATCTCTGAACTATAATATGGTCATAATGGAGTCACCTCCAGATAGAGGATAATATATAAAAAGATAGTAATAACCACTCAATAAAATGCCCACTAACTTGCTCCTCGTCAGTTTTTAAATTCCTTCAACTACTACCTTATGATGCAAGGACAGGTTCCACCACCTAAAGTGAGCACATGATATTCTATAGATAGTTAAATCATAGTCGTAAAGAGGACATCAGTTCTCAATACGAAAATACTGGATAAGTAGTGGTGGTTAAGGCTTTGATATTTAGATCTAAAGATTTGCATTCGAACCTTAATGATATCTCTTTTCATCCAAATGCTCAAACTATGATAGTTTGTTCTATGTCGGATAGTAAGAACTTGATTGCATGGCCACCGAAATATATATAACAAAAATATAGGCTAAATGAAATCTGAAACTGAATTTTATAGTGCTAGATCACAACTGCACTGAGATTGACACTGTAGTGTTAGATCACGTACGATGTAGAGATATTGTGTATACGATGATGTTATTATGATAACGTGCAATTGGATTGATTGCTAGCACGAAGTAAGCTTTAGTCAAAGCTCAAAATGGAGTAAAAAGATTACATCCGAGTTTGTGGATATGGAAATATCGTAGTCGTACCTAAGTTGCTACGTGCACTAGATATGAGCTGCAGAAGCAGTAACTGAAATAGACAATGTCAACAATACCTTCACCTATTAAGGATATCAACAGGTGCTAGAGGTGCCAAGAAAAACTGCAGCATCCAAAATTTAAAGGAGAAATCGAAAGAAGCACAGAAGCAAAGTTACGTCAAAATCTGCAGGTAGTCGCAATATGAGTTGCAGATATAAAAATGCTGCCAACTGCATTGACTGAATAAGACTGTAGAGAAAGATCGGGTATATATAATGATACCGATGAATGTATAGGAATCTAAGCTGCAAAAATACCAAGTCAAGAACTGAGCTAAGCTGTGGGAGCTACAGAAATAAAAGGAGTGAAGAAAATCTACCAACGATGGATAGAATTTGACTAAGGACATTTGACAAAGGAAGTAGCTCCAATAAAGGGAACTGCAAACTGCAGAAAATAACTAAGGAAATAACTGCAAAGAAAATTTACAGAAATATTCGGTAGAATGTGCATTCAGAAATGCCACTAAGCAGAATTAAGAGAAGCATATATAAGAAATCTGTTTGGCTAATAAGTCGGTCGTATATAGGATATACGAATTAAGCGAAAGCTGCTCAAGCTCCAAAAAGAAATTGATAGATAGAAGAAAATAGCAGGGAACAGCTGCATTGAATGCATAGAAGGCTAGTGGTATGCTGATGACAGCTATACCGACTATATTGACGCATCAAAATATGAAATGAAAGGAGGAACAATAAAGAATTTACATTTAGGAAGCCGGTCCACATGACCGTAGATAAATTTGAAATGAATATAAAATATCGGAAGTTGAGAAATGTAAGATGAAGCAAGCGGTAAAACTGAGCGGCAATATGAAGCTATAGAAATATGACAAGCGAGCATCAAAGCTGTAGAAACTAAGAAAATGTAGAAAGTTGTAGCATGCACAACTAGAAATGTCATGCAATATACGCCAGCTGAATTTGTGAAATGGAGCTGCAGATAGGGTGTAAAGCTGCAAAGAGAGTATATGTAGAAAGCTACAAATACTATGCATAGAGTTGCAAGTGTTGGGAGTTGACACTAATATGATAATTGATGGTGGTCAACTTCTAGTTGCAACTTAAAAATCATGATGACGATCCAAGATGATCAACATATACACATAAGATTCACATGTATGTAAATAATTAACTCAAATGAGAGTAAGGTCATAGATGACAATTTCAAATCATTTCATACCGATCCATCTATAATCAAATTTATGAATCGGAAATAAAGTCCATTGAAGAGATCCGAGTAAGAGTCAGATTTAAACAAAATTAACTCATACGTAAGCTAGCTTAAAATATCGGTAGATCCTTCTTTAAGCTCAGTGGTCTTACGTAGATAAATCTGATATAGATTCTATAATCCAGATCTTAAATGGACGTTCAATATCAGTTATTTCCAAGATCTAGGAAATGACTAAGGCAACGATTTGCATGGAAAATTCTCATGATCGACATCAAGATGTAAAAGGGTGTATAACTGGAGATAATCTACCTGGATTTCTATATCTCCAAACTGATCATAGTTTTAACCAAAGATTCAAGATTTCAACTTTCTAGAAATCATTTATACCCGCGATAGTCAATATGATCAACACATCAGATTTCACAATCTGATAAGATAATTATAACTCGTGATATAAGCAAGAGTTAATAATATCACACGTGCTCAAATGTCGTATAATAACACACGTGTTAACTCAAGTAGGAAGGTCCACAGAATGATATGATAATGCACAAATTGTTTAACTAGATTGTAACATATGAATCGATGATAAGACTCATAAATAATCTACAATTTAATAATCTTGATAGATTACATGATACCTCAGCTATTTAGTATGAGAGTACAGATGTGGGAGTGTATCTGGTGCTTCTATGTCATGAGTCTAACTCAGAAGCACGTGCTCGAATCAAAGCGGATAAAATCGAATCTTGATAGATTCATTCAAACTCAGTATTCCAACTAGGTCATGGGATACGAATAGTATGATACAGATATCGTATGAGATATTTTGATATCAATACTCTTAAGATCAAAGTGATGATAGCTGCCTATCTTGGTATAAGTGGTGATTGTAATGCACCCAACAAGGTAACCTTAATATGATCATGGATAAATTTACTTGATCATTTAGAAATGAAACTTGATCGTAGATCTGAGTCTATTGATCTAAGTTTCTATCTCTTCTCCAATGCGGTGGAGATGATATCCATATTTACTATCTGAAGATAGTAGATTTACTATCTTTGTATTACGACAGTTATTGACTCAAGCAAAATTGATCAGAGCGATCAACTGTCGTCTGAGTAAAAACTCATCACTAAGGAAATATACTACTATATTTCCGACTCGCACTTTATCCTATATTATATCGGGACTGTTATCTAAATCCTTAAAACCTCAAACTTAACTTAATCTCCTAGGTTCTCCAAACCTAGGTTCTCATATCACTTTAATGGTCAGATCTTTAAAACCTAAGCTCTGATACCACTTAAGTTGTCATGCCCCGACCCAACTGTCGACCACGTGGCAACCGCCGTATGAGCCCGACAGACCCATACAAGGCATCAAGTGATACATACCATTCATATACATCATTTATGCAGCAGAATTTACAATTTAATTATCTAACTCAACATTTCTAACACAGTCCCGATAAACCTACTACAATTCTAGGAAAAAGGCAACGATAAATAAAAATATAGACCCGTCGACGGACTCATCTTCATCAAATCTCTCAGACGGTCATCCAACACACCTGCACACACGGGGAAAAGTGGTGTGCTCAGCCTTGCGGCCTAGTGCGAAATTACGGCTCTACCGAATAAAGAAATCAAAGGCTAGGAGGAGTATTCTAGGATGTCTTTGGTAATTAATCATCATGTTTCATGCCACATCGTGTAACCAATTTATATAAAGATAGACAACATACATGAACAATTAAATAAATAATTAAATACATGTGTACATGCCACTAGATGTCACCTAAGTCATATCTAGTATCCATATCAGTAGTCTGTCACCTACGTCATGGTGAGACTTTTAGGTTTCATAAACTCGGGCTGCCAGCCTACGCTTAGTGACTACCCGGGCCGGGGGTATCAGTAAGCCCATCAGTGCCTTTCTGTCTCAGTCTCTACCTATGCCCGCTGCACTGATGTTGGCAGAGAGGACGGATGACCCAGAGTCCCTCTCCAGTTATTTCATTAGTCGCCAACCATGCCTTCCCTTGCGAAACCGTCGTGCCCTTACATCCTCCCCGGATTCCGTAGGGGCCACGACAACCCGTGTAGTACAGGGTCACCTCTCTTAAATCTCATCGACCACGGCTAGCCGGAATAACCACCCTAGGATCCGGACTACTCATCCGATCGTCTGTAGACGTCAAGGGTGATAGCCGTAAGGTCTACGGATCCACTGTCCAAGGCGTCGCATGTGGAATCACCTTCCTAGTCTAGTAGCAGTCGATGTCTATCGATATTGGCGCACATCCGCACAATGGGATGTGGCAACCTCGACTCCATCGGTGCCACGTCCACGGTAGGGCTCATCCTTACTAACCATCTCAGGACTATCACGAGGCCGCCTACAACGACACTCGTGCGGGTGAAGATTTCGGGTAAGAACTTGCTCCATATTTCCAGTCTAATATGACCATGGAGTGTGTACAGTCCCTTACCCTACCAGCTCCCCGTATATAAGCTATGCATAACCTCGGGAGTGGTGCTCCCAGTATCTAAGCTATGCATCAACCTTGGGAGTGGCGCCTAACGGGACGTCACCGTTTCGACCATCGTCGGTACGTGACGGTCAACCGGGGCATATGGGAAAGGCCCCTTTTCTGTCTAAGTGGCGGTGACGTCGCCAAAGGTTCTAACATGTCGTTATCAACTATCTATGTCCGCATGGTAACTATTTAACACATAACAAAGAAAATAATACAGCATGTCGGACATGGATTTAGAACATGTTAAATAAAATAAATTACACTAACATGCATACAAGTCAAATCTTATCAAGCATTATGTTTTATCATATTTAAGACATCCAAGAATTATTCCTAAGAAAACCCCAGCGGGAATTCCCTAGCTTGAATAAATCCTACCATCGGAGAACCAACGCACCTGGGTTAGCGATCCGGTCTTCAGAATCAACTCGCGTAACAACGAATCACTCCGTCGAACTACTCGGATCACGTACCCGCGATAAATCCTAATTAACACAATTATTTAAAATCAAATTTAATTCCTTTTTCCCTAAAGTAAATCAAATATTAATTTATCAATCTAACCTAATCATTCACACACTAATTAACCAAATTTCCATTTTACAGTTTAAATTAACTTAGTTAAGCTTAGATAAATTTTATCAAATTTATCCATTTAAACCCATTATCTAGCCCAAGTCACCTAAGGGCCCAAATAACACTCATCAGTACTTAATTAGATCAATTAAATATTAATTAGCTATTTTAAATCACCAAATCATACTCATGAAAAGTTAAATTACTTTTTATTCTTATTTTTTTATTATTTTATTATTATTTGACCGGTCAACGGCCAACAGTTGACCCGGTCAACCCAGTGAACACGATGGACCCGGTCAACACGGTGGACCCGGTCAACGCTGTTGACCCGGCCATCGCGGTGGACTCGATCAACGCTGTTGACCCGGCCAACGCGGTGGACCCAATCACTATTCGTGCGGCTTAACTTGAGTCTGACCCAAGCCTAGCCAGTTTGGTTCGATCGAGTCAGCTCCAACTCATCTAAATCCCAGTCCGACTCAAGTTCGGTTCAAATTAATTTATTCAGCTCATCTCAACTACACTCAATCCGAACCCAAACTTAACTCGAATTCAATCCAACTAACTCCAATCTGATTCAACTCAACCCAATCACTAACTCTACTCAATTAAATCATAAATTTTTACTTAACTTAATTTATCATGCTTAATTAATCCACTAAACTTGATTAATTAACACTAAGCATGTTTAAATTAATCTAAGCATTTTAACAACACTAATTTATCCTAAACATGTTTAATTACAACTAAACAAGCTTAAATAAATCACTAATCACAATTAGGGAAAAATAAAGCTACCTTAGTCGAAATCACTATTCATCGTCGGAAACACTATTCACTCACAGGAATAGTAACACCGTCGCCGGAACCCTAACCGCCACCTCGCCGGAGCTCGCGAAATCAGCGGCAAACTTGACGGCGAGCTCCGCAAGCCTACGCACGCGTGGGAACCGACGACTACCTGCGCAAAAGGAGGAGGCGCGGCTTCGTTTCCGCCTGCAAGCAGGGGAAGGCGGGGAAGAGGAGGAGGCGCGCGGTTGCAGACCTCTGTCGCGCTCTCCTCGTTGCAGCGAGGAGCTCAGGAGGGCGAGCGGCGAACGACAGATGACGAGCTCGTGGGAAGGACGGCAGACGACTTCTCTCATGGCGAGGAGAATGCAGGGGAAACAGGGGAAGAGGGGCGTGGCCGCTGGACCTCTGCCGCACTCTCCTTGCCACGGTGGGGATCTAAGGAGGTCGAACGACGGCGGACGCTGGCGACGCGCGACGGACGACGGGCGCTGGCGACGGGCAACGGGCGGCGAGCGCCTGCATTCGCCCTGCTGCGGTCGAAGAGGAGGTGGGCGTCGCGAAAGTGAGGGAGGTAGGCGACGGAGACGGGCGGCCGCCGACGAACGACGGCTGCCGACGGCGTCGAATGGGAGGGCCGCCGGCATGCCCTGCTGCGGGTGAGGGAGACGGGGAATAAGAAGAAGAAGAAGAAGAAGAAGAAGAAGAAGAAGAAGAAGAAGAAAAAGAAGAAGAAGAAGAAGAAGAAGAAGAAGAGGAAGAGGAGGAAGAGGGGAGGGGCGCCTCGCGAGTGGGAAGAGCCCGCGGCTCTTCTCGCTCGTGTCGACCCCTTCGGACCGGGTCGGCCGGTTCACTCGGACCGGCCAGCTGGCCGGTTCAGTTGAACCGGACCGAAATTTAATTTTTTTTTTCCTAAAATTATAATTTAGAAGATGAGGGTTTACAAACCCAGTCTCCTATCCTGACCTTGGGTACTATTGTTCCACGCCCCTCTCCATAGGTGGCTCATGGGAGTGCCAATAATATAATCTCCTAACAATGCAGTGATGGTGACTATAGCACTATCCAGTAATATATCATCCTAGCCATATGCATTCTAAAAGTGAAGTATTATCACGAATAATCAAACAGATGTATATGCTAGATTTAGAATCAAACAAAAGAATAATATTATGCTTATAATGAATTAAGGAGCAATAACAATGAAAAGCTTATATAAATAAACATGAATATCAAAGGTGATTTACAACTCATTTATGATCATAATTATAAATATTAACTAGCAAGAGAGTCAAATAATATCAAGTATAACTAAACAAAGGAATATAGTTCTCCTGGACAAAACATTGAGAATTATTCCATCTATTTTTTCTGGAGAATAAATACTCACCTGATCCAATTATCGTAATCACATTCTAACTCGTATCGCGATCGTAAATTTTCCTATGAATATTTCAATAAATTTTAATTCTCAATCCGGTAATAATTTCTCAAATCCATCTTCACTGATATACTTAAAATGGTTTCTAGATTCATCCTAATTTTTATCTTAAGTTCGCCGGAGAGTCATCGGAAACTCGCCCTCACCGGCGAGGTTCTCCGATCAGCACCAATATTGGTACCAATTGAAAGCTCTCTTCACCAGGAATTCAAAAATCATATTTGTCCCAATTTTTTATAGCTTGTGTGTGATCAATTTCATCGAAGAACTCACTTGGACGAAATTTCTAAATTTAGGATTTTTAATTCACCGGCAACCAATAGCCCTCAACCTCAGTACCAGTGGATAGCTCTCATTGAGGAGAAGCCGTAGGTACTAAGTTTGTAAAGTTCTGTGGTCGGAATGGCCAGCAAGCGCCGGAGAAACCTCCGACGATGGAGCTTCCACCACCGCCACTTCTCTCCTCTTTTCTTTTATCAAATTTCCACTAAAAACCTCAAATAATAGTTCTATTATGTTCTCTTGGCTTACCTGAAGTTGTGGCTGAAATTTCATTAAAAAATTCTACCATATTTGGTTGGATCATTGCCGGCAAAGTGAAGGACAGAGTTGCGAAGGAGGACTCTTATCACATGTTCGGTGAAAGGGGAGAAGAGAAAAAGAAATAATAAATATATATAATTAAATACTTCATTTGCTAATTGTGTTTCTTTTTTTTTAATTCATTCCTGAGATAAGTAATTTAATCGTGTTCATTCATTTGGATTAATCTTTGATTCAATAATTTAATCAATCAAACGATGTCCAAATTATGATCTGTCTGCGTCGTTGGATTCCATATCCAAAATTCTATCTGATGGTATAACTTTTATACTAAAATTTCATTTATAGGTAATTTTATAAAAAAATCCTTCATATTATTAGCAGACAGATCGTAATATGAACGTCGTTTGATTGGTCAAATTGTCGAATCAAGGATTGATTCAAATGGACGACTAAGATTTAATGTGAGATTTAAGATTTAATTAATTAATTAATTTATAAATCATCATTTTCTTCCCATCGCACGCGACTCCTCCTTCCCTCTCTCCTCCTCTCTTCCGCGGCAGCTTCGTCTCCGCAAATTGTCGGCGATGCTCCGGCCAACTCCGGTGGAGTTTTTCGGCAAGATTTCATATACAACTTTAGGTGAGCTAGGAGAACACATTAGAATTATCAATTTTAAGTTTTGGTGGAGATTTGGAGGAGAAAAGAGGAGAGAAGTGGTGATGGTGAAAGTTCATTGTCGGAGCTTGCTCCGACGATTGCCGGCTATTCCGGCCACAAAACTTTACAAACTTGGTACCTATGGCTTCTCCTTGACGAGAGCTATCCATTGGTACCAGAGTTGGAGACTATTGACCGCCGGTTGGCCGCCGGCGAGCTAAAAATCCTAACTTAGGGGTTTCGTCCAATTTGGGTTAATCGGTAAAATTGATCGCGTGTGAGCCATAAAAATTAGGAGAAATATGATTTTTAGAATCCTCATGAAGAGGGCTTTCAATTGGTATCAATATTGGTGCTGATCAAAGAACTTCGTCGACGAGGGTTCCGGCGAACTTTACGGCGAGTCTCTGGTGGATCTCCGGCGAACTTAAGATAAAAATTAGGGTAAATCCAGATATCATTCTAAGAGTGTTGGTGAAGACGAAATTACAAAATTATTTCTGGATTGATAATTAAAATTCATTAAATTATTCATAGGAAATTCGATAAGCAAGCACGAGGATGCAAACGATCACGATACGAATTAGAACGTGCTTGCGACGATAGGATCAGGTGAGTGTTTATTCTCCAGGTAGAATAGAGGGGATAGTTCTCAATGTTTAGTCCAGGAGTACTATATCCCTTTGATTAGCTATACTTGATATTCATTGATTCTCCTGCTATTTAATTATCCTGATTATGATTATATATGAGTTGTGAATAACCTTTGATATCCATACTTCTTGATATCAGCTTTTCATTGCTATTGTTCATTAATTCATTATAAGCATGATACGATACTTTTGTTTGATCCTAAAGCTAGCATATGCACCTGTTTTTCCTGAAAAGCTAGAGGTATGGTGAAAAGCATACCCTAGGAGATTTACTAATCTATATATGATTCTGATTATGATTATGTATAAGTTGTGAATAACCTTTGATATTCATGCTTCTTGATATAAACTTTTCATTGCTATTGTTCATTGATTCATCATTATAAGTATGATACGATACTTTTGTTTAATCCTAAAGCTAGCATATGCACCTGTTTTTTTCTGAAAAGCTAGAGGTATGGTGAAAAATATACCCTAGGAGATTTACTGATCTATATATGATTCTGCTTCATCTTTTGGGTGCGTATGACTAGGATGACCATAAGCTGGTGTGCTTAGAGCACAGTCACTGTAGTGATATTCTATTCACAGTCTCATGGGCCGCCTAGATAGAGGGGCGTGGGGTTAAAGTGCCGGACAGTCAGGATGGGAGGTTAGATAACTCCTGGCTATGGATATGCACTAGACTGGCTATGGTAAATTAGGTAGTGAGGTCTAGTGGGCAACCCAGGGGGAAAGGGGGCTTTGTTTCTCTGTTCTTGCACTCCTATTTTGATATGGGTACCTTATGATACATGATTCCTCCCCCTGAGGTGACAGTTGTCTGCAGCAACTGTATTTGATTAAGCCAGCCCCGGAGACAGTCTCATGTGATTCTTGATTATTCTTTTTCATTGTCTATTACACACGAATAGCCAGATTATCATATTCTTGAGACTTTGTTATGCTATGTTCGCGGTTTTACATTGTTTTCTATCCAACTCACTGGGTACAAGTGTACTCACCCCATAGGGGAACTCATTTTTATTTTTTTGGATCACAGCAGGAGAGAGATCGATAGATATCGAGGCGTATAGTCTGGCTCCTGATTTATTTTTAAAGGTACGATAGTTCTACCTTTATTTTGTGTATAATAAGATCCACTGGATAGGTATTTGATGTATAATTGGGCATGTGCCCTATTTTGATTGTAAAACATTTGCATATAAGTGATTTCTTGTGTAAGAAATCTAATGTATAATATGCATAGTTTTAGAGTTATATTAATTTGTTATCCAGGTTCTCTCCTTCCATAAATAGAGAGGATATACATCAGGTACGCTTATTGAGTTCCCGTATAGTTCCGGAAGTAAGCAGGGCTATATGTGGAGTTCACTACGGTCTACCACGTGCCCTAAGGAAAGGTATGGGGTATGACAGATTTTGGTGGTATCAGAGCAGGTTCATATTAGCACATATGTATATCTTGACAAGATCAATTGAGAACCTTGGTATATTAGGATATTATTTCCACAAATGATATTTTAGAAGTAATTCATATTAGGATATGAAGAGTCCGGTAGATCTCATATAAGGACCAGTCTAGTGGCCCTAGGATATACGTCGTATACGCAATATTGATAGTAATATTCGCGCAGGATATTCAGAATGCAGCCAGAACGTGGTACTTTTGAGGATGAGGCACTACAAGGGCATAGAGATTCCTCGGCCTCTCGTGCAATATCTATAGAGGGTGGTCAGGCTGCACCCACATCGATTGAAGGAGTAACTTTTACCCCTGAACAAGTTCAAGTGATCATCAGGAATGTGCAATCTCAGGCTACACAGTTACAATCACCTATCTTACCAGCCTATGCACCACTTGTTGGGTCACAAGTAACAATCATACCATTATCAGTTCCTATGCAGAAAAATTTATCGAAAAGACGAAAGGGTAAAGAAGTATACATTGAGAGGGGAAAATTAAGATCTTTCAGTCCCACTTTTCAGAAGAAGAAAATTATGACCAACATAATATCAGGAGTGGGAGAATTTTGCGGTAGTACTTCCATGCAACAAATCCACCCACAAGCCTTGCATATTCCTGATTATGTGTTTCATACACACTTTGTGACTAGGAAAACATATGGAAACTGTGGAAGGTTTCACCCTGGATTATGCAAACTTCCCTTGCGATGTTATTATTTTCATCAGGCAGGTCATTTAAAAAGAGATTATCCAAGACTTCAACAAAAATGTGGCAATGGAAGTATAAGGAAGCAAACACAACTACCTAGAGGTAAAGGACAAGATGGTCAGCCCAATAAACTATTAGGGATAGTAAGAAACATATGAATTGAGGGAGAAGACGGTGTGAGAAGATCTCATAGTAGGTTTAACATTCCATCTCGAGAACAAACCATGATTTCTAATAATCAAGGAAAGGAAGTTGAGACTGATCTCAAGTTAATTATAGGTACTTTACGATTATTTCACTATCTCATGAGAATACTTACTAATAATGGGTTCTAGATTTTAAACTAATCTTGAGTTTATAAAGTATAGTGATAAACCATAAGTTTGTTTAAAACTTGAATCTATGGTATGCATATCAATGGAATAACAATAACTTAAGCACATAGTTTATAGAGATGATCATATTATGATGGGATATACAATACTATTAGCAGATCTAAGTCCTTTTTGGAAATGTTGGATATTGATTTTACATTAGAGGTTGATTGATTAACTAGACGTTAGGCAAATGTTATCTATTTTTATCAAAGAAGTAGGGTTAGTGAGAGACATTACACTTGAGTTATACTTTACTAGAACTTATTGAACTTTATGCTTTTGGATAATTTTGACATAAAAAACTTCAAAGTAGATTAGAAATGGATGCATAGTTTACTTGATGCACCTAATTGACATATTTAGAACTAGAATTAAGTTAAAGGAGATATCAACGGTGTGTGAATTTTTGGATATATCTCTAAGAGATTTATCGAGGGTACTGCCTAATAGGGAAGTGAATCTCTTTAGAGAATGACAACCAGACATTCACCCTATTATTAATCAACCATAGAGAAAGATAGCCGAAAACTTAAGGAATTGAGGATGCAATTATTAGAATTATTACTTAAAGAGATTATTTGATCTAGTACATCACTCTAGGAAGCATCAGTATTAGTTGTAAAAGAGAAAGATGATACATTAAGAGAGTGTATTATTTATAGATAATTAAATAAGGTGACCATTAAAAGTAAATCCTTTACTAAGGAGTGAGAATCTCCTTGGCTAACTATAAGGAGAGAAAAATATCTTCAAAGATTGATCACAGATGAGGATATTAGCAAATAAGAATTTGGTAGTCATATGTATCCAAAACTATGTCTTGGATCAACTAGTGATATTATAATGTTATTGAAATTCCTTATAGATTGACAAATTTAGAAACTGTAGTTAAAAATTCATTGGATGAGATATTTCATCCATGTCTGAATAAAATTATTATTATGATTATTGGGGGACATTTTGGATATACTAAGCATATAAGATATTTGAGTGTAACTTGACAGGTATTGAGAGACACAAGAGGGTATGCAAAACTTCTAGGATGTGGGTCCTAGAAATAAAAATTCTAGAGGCATATCATATCAAAAAGGGCATTATGATATATTCTAGTAAAGCGAAAGTAATTTTGAATTGTAAACGTTTCAGGAATATTACTGAAATCTGAAGTTTCTTAGATCTAGCGGAATATTATAGAAACTTTATTGAAGGATTATTTTATATAGTTGGACCACCCATAAAATTAATTAAAAATAAAGAAAAGTTTTAATGGGATGAGGAATATAAAAGGAGTTTTCGTGAACTCTAGGATTATCTCATTTCTATCTAAGTTCTAATTTTATCAAAACCCAAGGAAAAGTTTATAATAGATGCCTATTGATATAGTTATGAAGAGTAATTTCTTAGGCATCTTATCAATTAAGAAATCCTAAATTGAATAGCTCTACTTGTAATTTGGAATCAGCAATAACAATATTTACTTTGCAAATATGATAATATTGTTTGGAATTTGAAAAATATAGTTTGATCGAAAAAGAATTATATTTGAGGCATAAGAGATGTAGAATTAATAAATGTTTATGATATGGTGAATGTGGTTATAGATGCATTAAATAGAAAATTAGCTATATTATCAATTATCTCAACCACCATACCATTTTAATTAGTGAAACTGAAATCCTTGGGAGTTTAGTTAGATCACGACATATTTAGTAAGATAATAATCATGTTTATTGTGCGGTCTGCAGTATATGAAGAAATTTGGGTTGGCAAGGCAGAAATGAGGAACAGATAAAATATTTCAAAGAATGTACATAGAAGAAGATACTGAGTTTAGGAGGAAGGATGATAATTACTAGTATACCGAGATAGACTCTGCATCCATAATAAGATTGAACTCAAGAAAGCTATCTTAGAGGGAGCTTATTCCTCGGTATATGCAATACACTCGAAAATTACAAGAACGTATCACATTAAAAAAAATAAAATTGTTAGTGACTCTAAATGAAAAAGGACATTGTAGATTATGTAGCTAAGTGTCGCATAGGTCAGTGAGCTAAAGTTGAGTATCAAAGACCCATAGTAAAGCTGCAACCTTTGTTTATTCCTGAAGGGAAATAAGAACATCTCATAATAGACCTTATGATAGGATTACTCCGCATATCAAGTAATTATATTACAATCTCGGTAATTGTGGATAAACTTTTCTAGCATTCATAATACTTATTCATTGAATAAGTTAGCCAAAATTTATATTTAGGAGATCGTAAAACCTTATGGGGTTCATATTACATTTAGTTTGAATCGAGATTCCTGATTTATTTTTCTTTTTGAGTTAAGCATGCATGAGGCTTTAGGTACAACCTCATAGTCTAACACAACTTCAATCCTTATATTAATGGTCCATCTGAAAGGACAATCCAAAACTTGGAAGTTATGTTGAGAATATAGGTGATTAAATTCTAGGAAAGTCGAATCAATAGTTACAGTTGATTGAGATTGGTCGTAATAATAGTTATCAACCTAGCATTAGAATGTTATCTTATGAGGCTTCATATGGGAGAAAATGCAGAAATATCATCATGTTGAGATGAGGCTAAAGAAAGATGAATGAAAGGGAATAAATTGATTGAGACTACTATAGAGAATATCAAGATCTTTTAGGAGTGATTAAAAGTGGCACATGAGGGATATAAGAACTATGCGAACAAAGGAAAAAGGGAGTTAGAGCTCCCAATTTAAGAGTATGATGTGCTTGAAAGTAGATCCCTCAAAAGGAATCATACGATTTGGAAACCCAGGAAAAATTAAGTTCTAGACATTTTGAACCTTGTAGAATCAGTAATAGATTGGTCTTGTGGTTCGACATTGAGAAAATATATTGTGAATCCGGAACGAGTATTGTAGACACCTCTTATAAAGTTTGCGGATGACTTAAATTTTAAGATACAACATGTGCAAATCTTAGAGCGAAAGAAGAAAATCTTAAGGAATAAAGATGTATGGATGATTAAGGTTTTATAGAAAAGTGGATCGGTAGAAGAAATCACTTGGGAATCAGAAAGTATATATGAAGATGAAATATCCTCAACTACTCCATAGGATGACCTGAACTAAATTTTGAGGATAAAATTTTTTTAAGGGGGGTAGGATGTGAGATTTGTAATCTTGTAATAAGGGTAATTATATATTAGATGATGATTTTAAGGGGTTTATGAAAGAAAATAATAGAGAGGACTTATTTGTAAAATTATATAAATTTTTAAAGTATGGAATTTGGATGTAAAAATTATACCCTCAGATAGGATTTTTGATTTGGAATCCAACGACGCAAACGGATCGTAATTTGAACATCGTTTGATTGGTCAAATCGTCGAATCAAGGATTGATTCAAATGGATGGCTAAGATTTAATGTGAGATTTAAGATTTAATTAATTAATTAATTTATAAATCATTATTTTCTTCCCATCGCACGCGAGTCATCCTCCTCCTTCCCTCTCTCCTCCTCTATTCCACGGCAGCTTCATCTCCATAAATTGTCGACGATGCTCCGGTCAACTCCGAAGGAGTTTTTCGGCGAGATTTCAGATACAACTTCAAATGAGTTAGGAGAACACATTAGAACTATCAATTTCAAGTTTTGGTGGAGATTTGGAGGAGAAAAGAGGAGAGAAGTGGCGGCGGCGAAAGTTCGTCGCCGGAGCAAGCCGGCTATTCCGGCTACGAAACTTTACAAACTTGGTATCTATGGCTTCTCCTCGACGAGAGCTATCCATTGGTACCAGAGTTGGAGACTATTGGCCGCCGGCGAGCTAAAAATCCTAACTTAAGGGTTTCGCCTAATTTGACTTAATCGGTGAAATTGATCGCGTGTGAGCCATAAAAATTGGGGAAAATATGATTTTTAGAATCCTCATGAAGAGAGATTTTGATTGGTACCAATATTGGTACTGATCAAAGAACTTTGCTAGCGAGTGTTCCGGCGAACTTTCTTGCGAGTCTTCGGCGAACTTGAGATAAAAATTAGGGTGAATCTAGAGATCATTCTAAGAGTGTCGGTGAAGACGGGATTGCAAAATTATTTCTGAATTGAGAATTAAAATTCATTGAATTATTCATAAGAAATTCGATAAGCAAGCACGAGGATACGAACGATCGCGATACGAATTAGAACGTGCTTTCAACGATAGGATCAGGTGAGTGTTTATTCTCCAGGTAGAATAGAGGGGATAGTTCTCGATGTTTAGTCCAGGAGAACTATATCCCTTTGATTAGCTATACTTGATATTCATTGACTCTTCTGCTAGTTAATTATCCTGATTATGATTTTATATGAGTTCTGAATAACCTTTGATATCTATGCTTCTGATATAAGCTTTTCATTACTATTGTTCATTGATTCATTATAAGCATGATACGATGCTTTTATTTGATCCTAAAGCTAGCATATGCACCTATTTTTTCTGAAAAGCTAGAGGTATGGTGAAAAGCATACCCTAGGAGATTTATTTATCTATATATGATTTTACTTCATCTTTTGGGTGCGTATGACTAGGATGATCATAAACTGGTGTGCTTAGAGCACAGTCACTGCAGTGATATTCTATTCACACTCTCATGGGCCGCCTAGATAGAGGGGCGTGGGGTTAAAGTGCCGGACAGTCAGGATGGGAGGTTAGATAACTCCTGGTTATGGATATGCACTAGACTGGCTACGGTAAACTAGGTAGTGAGGTCTAGTGGGCAACCCAGGGAGAAAGGGGGCTTTGTTTCTCTATTCTTGCACTCTTATTTTAATATGGGTACCTTATGATACATGATTCCTCCCCTTGAGGTGACAGTTGTCTGCAGCAACTGTATTTGATTAAGCCAACCCTGGATATAGTCTCGTGTGATTCTTGATTATTCTTTTTCATTGGCTATTGCACACGAATAGCCAGATTATCATATTCTTGAGACTTTGTTAAGTTATGTTCTCACTTTTATATTATTTTTTATCCAACTCACTGGGTACAAGCGTACTCACCCCATAGGAGGACTCATTTTTATTTTTCAGGGTCACAGCAGGAGAGAGACCGATAGATATCGAGGTGTATAGTCAAGCTCCTGATTTATTTTGAAAGATAGGATAATTCTACCTTTATTTTGTGTACAGAGAAATCTACTGGATACGTATTTGGTGTATAATTGGGCATGTGCCCTATTTTAATTGTAAAATATTTGCATATAAGTGATTTATTGTGTAAGAAATCTAATGTATAATATGTATGGTTTTAGAGTTATATCAATTTGTTAATAAAGTTCTCTCCTTCCAAAAATAGAGAGGATGTACATCAGGTACGCTTAGTAAGTTCCTATATAGTTCTGGAAGTAAGCAGGGCTATATATAGAGTTCACTACGGTCTACCACGTGCCCTAAGGGAAGGTATGGGGCGTGACATATAAGCTCATTGTGTATCTTACCCTTGTGACTATTGTGTGCCACATATGTTTTAAATTATCTAAGACAGTAATCAGAAATGAAAGGTGTCGTTGATATGGAAGTTGCTATAAGCTCCTTGTGTACCTTACCCTTGTGACTCTTGAGGCCCTGAAATGTTTGAAATTATCTAGGACAATAGTCACAGAAGAAAAATATCATTGATGAGGAAATTTCTATAAGCTTATTGTGTGACTTGGCCTTGTGACTACTGAGGTCCTGAAATAATTCAAATTGTCTAGGGCAGTATTCACAAGAGAAAGCTTTTGTTGATGCAGAAGTTGCTATAAGCTCCTTGTGTGCCTAACCCTTGTGACTATTGATGCCCTGAAATGTTTGAAATTGTCTAAGGTAGTAGTCATAGGAGAAAGATATCATTGATGCGGAAGTTACTATAAGTTCCTTGTGTGCCTTATCATTGTGACTACTTAGTCCTTGAAATGTTTTAAGTTGTCTCGAACAGTAGTGGTGGGAGAAGGGCATTACCGAGGGATTGGGTGTAGTGGCAACAACTTTCATTGTTTCACACGCTGCTAATCGTGACATGGAAGATGCAATGAGCTAATTATGCACCTTATGATGATTGTGGACATCCATTAATGTTTCAAATAATTGAGGATATTTCTCACAAGAGAAGGGTGTTGTTGAGGAAAGGGGCATAGAGGCTGCAACCTCCCTTGGCCCACAAGCGAATGCTGTAGTAGTAGTAGTAGAAGAGGGGCGCTCATTCGTATGTACATTCTGATAACGGACGAGACCTTCCTTTGTATTGAACTGCAGAGAACGGTATTTGCTGGAGAAGGTCATCGACCTTGTGATAGAGATGGGAAGTTATATTTTGATGGTGTTATTGATGAAGCTAATAATGTGAAGGGTTTGTGGATGAGGGAGATGAAGGGCAATATGTTTATGTATATATAAAAATAAATATAGTGTAGAAAGAGTAGAGCAAAATAGAGATAAATAAGCTAGTTGTGTTTGTTATATGGATCTCGTGGTTTGCCATGTTTAAATATGTGTATATGTCCATGCTGTTATTTATATTGAATGACTTCCAACTCCCTTTACAACAACTTAAGAGTTGTTTCTAAGTTATTTTGTTTTATCTTTATCGATATATTTCGGGAAAACTTGCTATATAAAATTTGTTATAGATTAGTATTTACTATTAAATAGTACCACACTTCTAAAAATTAATCAAATAAAAATTAGAGAATAAATATCACTTATTTTAGATTATATTGATTGTTCTTCAAAATATGATACAAAGTTATTTCACTTTACTCTCGCATATAATTTTAATTACATGCCATGTTTTAATATGATATAGTTGGGATAGTATGTGATGTTTTTCCTTACTTAAGGATTATGAATGTAGTATAATAATTATGAATGTAGAGAGAATAGAATGAAGGTTTATAATAAGGAATGATTGTTAAATTTTAATTTGTCAGTGATTATGTTGTGATGTTAAATTAAATTAGAAAATTATTGACTTAAACTTTATATTGATGTGGACTTTGAAAGTTAATTGGGCTTGAAAAGTGAGTTTGAGATATAATTGAAATAGGTTGATCAATTAAAATGAGTTGGATTGGTTTTAGGTGGTGAGATAGATTTGGGTTTGCATATTTAGCTTGACTTGAATTAATGGACTGATTAATTTAATTAGAGATTTAGAATTTTTGACAAATAGATTAATTAAATGATGTTAGGAAATTTAATTGCATTTAATTAACTAAATTGAGTTAGTAATTTAATTTCATATGCTTATCTAGTTAATTAAGTTAGCGGTTTGGTTTGGTTTGAACAATTGGAATATTCATGGTTTGATTTGGGTTATGAAGTTGGAATTAAGCATAGTATGTAATTGGACATGCTTAATTCCTAATTAGAAGGAATAATTGGCTTAAATATGATTAATCTAAGTGAGCTTATGGAGTAGATAGGTTGATGAAATAAATTGGACTTGCAATGGGATTTGGTTTGATTAATGGAACTGGGTCTGCAATTTTATTGGAGTAGATGAATAGTATTAGGCTTAGTGATTAACTTGGGTTTTATAATTCAATTTTAACTCGATTAGTTGGAATCAGATTTATTAAAGGGATCTAGAAGGTTAATTTGGATCTCATAACTATAAGTGGATTTATTAAATGAGTTTATTAAATTAATTAAATTAGGTTACATTGACTCTCTGCTTGTTTAATTAAATTGGGTTAATTGGATTGGGGTTATGGCTAGATCCAATCTTCTGGTGCCTGCGGAAAGAAAAAAGAATTTAAATTCTTCCTGAAAGGAAGGGAGGATTATAGAAATCCTATTGATTGCTGCTTTCTCCAGACCTTCGGGAAAAGCATAAAAAAAAGACTCGAATGGTTGGGATGGTGAACTCAACTAATATCCTTTGCTTTTGAGTTGGGATGGTGATTCACTTAAGCCTTCGATAATGGATCCATAGACTACACGGCTATCATTCTAGACATTCTTCAGACGATCAGATGAGTAATTTAGATCCTAAGATTATTATAATTTCGATTAGTCGTGACCGAGGATATATTAATTGTGAGTTGATCTTGCTTGCGGGCAGTGTGTAGTACTACACAGATTGTCATTGTTCTTACGAAAACTGGGGAGAAAGTAGGGGTGCGATATTTCGCTGGAACGAGATATAGGGTGTGACTGACAAAACAATGGAGAGAGATATACGGTCACCCATCCTTTCCGCCAACATCAGTACGGTGGGCCTAGGTAGAGATATAGAATGACACCGCACTGATGGACTTATGGGAAGTCCACGACGGGGGAATTCCTCTTAATTTAGATGACATTTGCTAGTGATACAAATATGTATTATAATATAGAGGAGAGTTAGAGACATACAAAGAGGTGCAGTATCATACATTATCTGTGTCAGACCCGTGATTTTTGAATAAGGGCAATAGAGTAATTTTCGTAATTGGAGGGTTTAATCGTAAAAGAAATTATTTAAAGCACTTAATTGCAAAATCATATGAATTTTTGAAGTATGAGATTTTGATGTGAAAATTATACCATCAGGTAGTATTTTTGATAAGGAATCCAACGACGCAGACGGATCATAATTTGGACGTCGTTTGATTGGTAAATTTAAGATTTAATTAGATTTAAGATTTTAATTAACTAATTTAAATAATAAAAAATAAAATTTTTTCCCACCGAGCGCGCGCGAGCTCCTCCCTCTTCCTCTCTCTCCTTCTCTCTCCTCTTCTGCAGCGGCGACGGCGACGGTGACTAATTTTCTTGACGATGGTCCGGTGAAACCACAACGAATTAGGCTTCCAAATTTTAGTCACAGGTAGATCTCGATCTCCTCTTCATTTTGATACCAAGATGCCCAAATTTGGTGTAGAGATGAGGGAGAAATCATGTAAGAGGTGGCAACGGCGAAAGTTTCGTCGCCGGAGCTTGCTCCGGCGATTACCGGCCATTCCGGCCGTGAAACCTTGCAAACTTGGTACCTATGGATTCTCCTTGACGAGAACTATCCATTGGTACCGGAGTTGAGGGCTATTGGCCGTCGGTTGGCCGCCGGCGAGCTAAAAACCCTAACTTTAGGATTTCGCCCAAAATTTTAATCGGTGAAATTGATCGCGTATGAGCTATAAAAATTGGGGCAAATATGATTTGTGGAATCCTCATGAAGAGAGCTTTCGATTGGTACCAATATAGATGCTGATCGAAGAACTTCGCTGGTGAGAGTTCCGACGAACTTTCCGGTGAACTTTCCGGCAACCGCCGGAGAAATTTTCCGGCGAACTTAGGAAAAAAATTGGGGTGATTCTAGAGATCATTCTAAGAGTAGTGGTGAAGAGAGATTTGAGAAATTATTTCTAGATTAAGAATTAAAATTCGTTGAATAATTGACAGGAAAATATAAAAATGCGTAAATGACGGCACGTGGATCGAGGCAGACCTTAAGTTGGTTCCGAGGAGTAAACCGCCAAGTCAGGTGCGTTGGTTCTCCGATGGTAGGATTTATTCAAGCTAGGGAATTCCCGCTTGGGTTTTCTTAGGAACAATTCTTCGATGTCTTAAATATGATAAAACATAATGTTTGATAAGATTTGACTTATATGCATGTTAGTGTAATTTATTTTATCTAACATGTTCTAAGTCCATGTCCTACATGTTGTATTATTTTCTATGCTTGTGTTAAATAACTATCATGCGGACATAGATAATACGTGCGAAATGTTAGAACATTTGGCGACGTCACCGCCACTTAGACAAAAAAGGGGCCTTTTCCATATGCCCCGGTTGACCGTCGCGTACCGACGATGGTCAAACGGTGACGTCCCGTTAGGCGCCACTCCCGAGGTTGATGCATAGCGGAGATACTGGGAGCACCACTCCCGAGGTTATGCATAGCTTATATACTGGGAGCTGGAAGGGTAAGAGACTGTACAAACTCCATGGTCGGGTTAGACCGAAAATATGGAGCAAGTCCTTACCCGAAATCTTCACCCGCACGAGTGTCGTTTAGGCGGCCTCGTGATAGTCCTGAGATGGTTAGCATGGATGAGCCCTACCATGGACGTGACATCGATGGAGTCAAGGTTGCCACAGCCCATCGTGCGGATGTGCGCCAATCTCGATAGACGTCGACTGCTATTGGACTGGGAAGGTGATTCCACATGTGACGCCTTGGACAGTGGATCCGTAGACCGCACGGCTATCACCCTTGACGTCTGCAGACGATCGGATGAGCAGTTCGGATCCTAGGGTTGTTATTCCGGCTAGCCGTGGCCGATGACATTGTTATATGGCGACCTTGTCTACGGACAGCGTGTAGTACTACATGGGTGTCGTGGCCCCTACGAAATTCGGGGAGGATGTAAGGGCACGACGGTTTCGCTAGGGGAGGCATGATCGGCGACTAGTGAAACAATGGAGAGGGAAACTGGGTCACCCGTCCTCTCCGCCAACATCAGTGCGGCGGGCATAGGTAGAGACAGAGACAGAAAGGCACTGATGAGCTTACTGATACTCTTAGCTAGGGTATTCACTAAGCATAGGCTGGCAGCCCGAGTTTTATAGCTTCAAAGTATGATTATGACGTAGGTGACCTACGGTTGACTTTGACACTAGATACAATGTAGGTGAAATCTAGCGAGTTATACATTAGTAATTTATTTATGTTGTTTTACTACTTTTGATAAATTGATTTACACAAATCAATTAAAAAATGATGATTAACAACCAAAGACATCCTAGAATACTCCTCCTAGCCTTTGATTTCTTTATTCGGTAGAGCCGTAATTTCGCACTAGGCCGCAAGACTGAGCACACCACTTTTCCCCGTGTGTGCAGGTGTGTTAGATGACTGCTCGAGAGATTTGATGAAGATAAGTCCGTCGACGGGTCTATTTTTATTTCTCGACGTCTTTTATTATAGAATTGTAGTAGGTTTATCGGGACTGTGTTAGAAATATTGAGTTAGATGATTTAATTGTAAATTTCACTGTGTAAATGATGTGTATGGACTGTATGTATCACTAAATGCCTTGTATGAGTTTATTGGGCTCATACGGCGATTGTCACGTGCCCGACAGTAGGGTCGGGGCATGACAATTAAAGTGGTATCAGAGCTTAGGTTTAAAGACCCGAGCATTAAAGTGATATGAGAACCTAGGTTTGGAGAACCTAGGAGATTAAGTTAAGTTTGAGGTTTTAAGGATTTAGATAACAGTCCCGATATAATATAGGGTAAAGTGTGAGTCGGAAATATAGTAGTATATTTCCTTGGTAAGGAGTTTTTACTCCGGCGATAGTAATTATCGTTAGGATAAATTTTTCGTTGGACTGCTAATCGCCGTATTACGAGATTATAAATCTTTTAATCTCCGGACTGTAAATATGGCTACCATCTCCACCGCATTGGAGAAGAGATAGAAACTTAGATCAATAGACTCAGATCTACGATCAAGTTTCATTTCTAAATGATCAAGTAAATTTATCCATGATCATATTAAGGTTACCTTATTGGGTGCATCACAATCACCTCTTATACCAACATAGGTAGCTATCATCACTTTGATCTTAAAGAGTATTGATATTAAATTCTCCCATATTATATCTTAATCATACTAGTTGTATCCCATGATCCAGTTGGGATATTGAGTTTGAATGAATCTATCAATATTTGATTTTATCCGCTCCGATTCGAGCACGTGCTTCTGAGTTTGACTATTAGGCATAGAAGCACCAGATACACTCTCACATTTGTACTCTCATGTTAGATAGCTGAGGTATCAGGTGGTCTATCAGAATTATTAAATTGTGGATTATCTGTAAATCTTACTATCAGTTCATATGTTACAATCTAGTTAAACAATTAGTACATTATCATATCATTCTGTGGACCTTCCTACTTGAGTTAGCACGTGTGTTATTATACGACATTTGAGCATGTGTGATATCGTTGAATTTTTGCTTATATCGCGGGTTATAATTATCTTATCAGATTGTGAAATCTGATCATATGATCATATTGACTATCGCGGGTATAAATGATTTCTAGAAAGTTGAAATCTTAAATCTTAGATTAAATCCATGATCAGTTTGGAGATATATAAATCCAGGTAAATTATCTCCGATTATACACCGTTTTACATCTTTATTTTGATAATGAGAATTTTTCATATAAATCTTTACCTTAATTATTCCTGTTAGATCTTGGAAAACTACTGAGATTGAATGCCCATATGAGATCTAGATCAAAGAATTTATATCAGATTTATCTACGAAAGACCATTAAGCTTAAAGAAAGATCTACCGATAGTTTAAGCTGGCTTACGTATGAGTTAATTTTGTTTGAACCTAACTCGTACTCGGATCTCTTAGATGGACTTCATTCCATATTCATAAATTTGTTGTGGATGGATCTGTATCAAATGATTTGAAATTATCATCTATGACCTTACTCTCATTGAGTTAATTATTGATATATATATGAATCTTGTGAGTATATGTTGATCATTTTGGATCGTCATCATGATTTTTAAGTTGCAACTAGAAGTTGACCGCCATCAATTATCATATTAGTGTCAACTCCCAACACTTGCAGCTCTACGTATAGTATTTTGTAGCTTTCTACATATACTCTTTTTGCAGCTCTACACCCTATCTGCAACTCCATTTTATAAATTCAGCTGGCGTATATTGCATGACATTTCTAGTTGTGTATGCTACATCCTTTCTTCATTTTCTTTGTTATATTTCTGCAGCTTCGATGCTCACTTGTTATAATTCTGTAGCTTCATTTTTGCCGCTCAGCTTTACCGCTTGCTTCATCTTAAATTTCTCAACTTTCGATATTTCATATTCATTTCGGTTATCTACAGTCGTGTTGACTGGTTTCCTAAATGTAAATTCTTCTATTGTTTCTCCTTTCATTTCATATTTTGATGCGTCAATACAGTCGGTATAGCTATCATCGGCATACCACTTCCACTCTTGCATCATTTTATCCATAAAGCTTCCCACACTCCTTCAAGCAGTTCACTCTGTTATATTTACTCCTTGTTGAGCTGGGAGCATCTTCCTTTGTACCAGCATTCTATGCATTCAATGCAGTTATTTTCTGCTATTTTCTTTTATCTATCAATCTCTTTTCGGAGCTTGAGCAGCTTTCGCTTAATTCGTATATCCTATATACGGCCAACTCATTAGCCAAGCAGATTTTTTTTATCTGCTTCTCTTAATTCTGCTTAGTGGCCTTTCTGAATGCAAATTCTGTCGAATATTTCTGCAATTTTCTTTGCAGTTATTTCCTTGTTCCTTTTCTGCAGTTTGCAGTTCCCTTTTTGTAAAGTTACTTCCTTTGTCAAATGTCTTTAGTCAATTCTAGCCATGGTTGACAGATGTCTTCACTCATTTTTATTTCTATGGCTCCATCTGCTTAGCTCAGTTCTTTACTTAATATTTTTGCAACTCAGATTCCTATACTTTCATCAGTATCATTATATATATACCCGATCTTTCTCTGCAGTCTTATTCAGTCAATGCAGTTGGCAGCATTTCTATATTTGCAACTCAGATTTCAACTGCCTGCAGAGTTTGTAGTAACTTTGCTTCCTTACTCCTTTTCATATATCCTCAAATTTCTGGATGCTGCAGTTTATTGGCACCTTTAACACATGTTGATGTGCATGTTGATATCCTTAGTAGTTACATGTATTGTTGACATCTCTTATTTCATTCACGACTTCTCCAGCTCATATCTAGTGCGCATAGCAGCATAGATATAACTATACTATTTCTGCATCTACAAACTTGGATGTAGTCCTTTTACATCAAGAGTCAACTTTGTTATTATTATTATTATATCCTTTTACATAGGATATAACATATTCCATATCAAATTTCATATCATCATATAAGTAGGATCTACAAATTCTGTATCAAACTCCGTTTTAGATTCTATTAGGACTCTCATGAAGTCACATATTAGTTAAGTTCGGCCTACATTTCTTGGCACGAACTGGAAGTCTTGCTCCTAAATTAGGTCAACACTCATAGAGGAGATCACTGCGTACATAGACGTATCTCCTCGTGTTAAATAATATGGATGCTCGTGAAGATCAAGTATAACTACAACGATCCATTATATAGTGAAACTAGTGTGGAGCAAGTTAATGATCATTTAATGAGTGGTTATTGATATCTTTATTATTATAGTTCAGAGATGATTGATCGTGATCCAACTTGAACCATGAAAGGATTTTTCATATGCTAGAGTTATAGGGACTCCCTAGCATATCTACTCAAGAAAATTGAATCGATCTAAAATTTTGAGGACAAAATTTTTGTAAGGGGGGTAGGTTGTGAGACTTGTGATTTTTGAATAAGGGCAATAGAGTAATTTTAGTAATTGGAGGGTTTAATCGTAAAAGAAATTCTTTAAATGACTTAATTGTAAAATCATATGAATTTTTGAAGTATGAGATTTTGATGTGAAAATTATACCATCAGGTAGTATTTTTGATAAGAAATCCAACGGCGCAGACGGATCATAATTTGGACGTCGTTTGATTGGTAAATTGGACAGTTAAGATTTAATTAGATTTAAGATTTTAATTAACTAATTTTTTTTAAAAAAATAATTTTTCCCACCGAGCGCGCGCGAGCTCCTCCCTCTTCCTCTCTCTCCTTCTCTCTCCTCTTCTGCAGCGGCGACGACGATTAATTTTCCCGACGATGCTCCGGTGAAACCACAACGAATTAGGCTCCCAAATTTTAGCCACAAGTAGATCTCGACCTCCTCTTCATTTTGATACCAAGATGCCCAAATTTGGTGTAGAGATGAGGGAGAAATCATGTGAGAGGTACGACGGCGAAAGTTTCATCGCCGGAGCTTGCTCCGGCGATTACCGGCCATTCCGGCCGTGAAACCTTGCAAACTTGGTACCTATGGATTCTCCTTGATGAGAACTATCCATTGGTACCGGAGTTGAGGGCTATTGGCCGCCGGTTGGCCGCCGGCGAGCTAAAAACCCTAACTTTAGGATTTCGCCCAAAATTTTAATCGGTGAAATTGATCGCGTATGAGCTATAAAAATTGGGGCAAATATGATTTGTGGAATCCTCATGAAGAGAGCTTTCGATTGGTACCAATATTGGTGCTGATCGAAGAACTTCGCCGGCGAGGGTTCCGGCGAACTTTCCGGTGAACTTTCTGGCGACCGCCGGAGAAATTTTCCGGCGAACTTGGGAAAAAAATTGGGGTGATTCTAGAGATCATTCTAAGAGTAGTGGTGAAGAGAGATTTGAGAAATTATTTCTAGATTGAGAATTAAAATTCATTGAATAATTGATAGGAAAATATAAAAATACGTAAATGACGGCACGTGGATCGAGGCAGACCTTAAGTTGGTTCCGAGGAGTAAACCGCCAAGTCAGGTGCGTTGGTTCTCCGATGGTAGGATTTATTCAAGCTAGGGAATTCCCGCTGGGGTTTTCTTAGGAACAATTCTTGGATGTCTTAAATATGATAAAACATAATGCTTGATAAGATTTGACTTATATGCATGTTAGTGTAATTTATTTTATCTAACATGTTCTAAGTCCATGTCCTGCATGTTGTATTATTTTCTATGCTTGTGTTAAATAACATCATGCGGACATAGATAGTACATGCGAAATGTTAGAACATTTGGCGACGTCACCGCCACTTAGACAAAAAAGGGGCTTTTTCCATATGCCCCGGTTGACCGTCACGTACCGACGATGGTCAAAAGGTGACGTCCCGTTAGGCGCCACTCCCGAGGTTGATGCATAGCGGAGATACTGGGAGCACCACTCCCGACGTTATGCATAGCTTATATACTGGGAGCTGGTAGGGCAAGAGACTGTACAAACTCCATGATCGGGTTAGACCGGAAATATGGAGCAAGTCCTTACCCGAAATCTTCACCTGCACGGATGTCGTTTAGGCGTTCTCGTGATAATCCTGAGATGGTTAGCAAGGATGAGCCCTACCATGGACGTGGCACCGATGGAGTCGAGGTTGCCACAGCCCATCGTGCGGATGTGCGCCAATCTCGAGACAGAAAGACACTGATGAGCTTACTGATACTCTTAGCTAGGGTATTCACTAAGCATAGGCTGGCAGCCCGAGTTTTATAGCTTCAAAGTATGATTATGATGTAGGTGACCTACGGTTAACATTAACACTAGATACTATGTAGGTGAAATCTAGCGAGTTATACATCAGTAATTTATTTATGTTGTTTTGCTGCTTTTGATAAATTGATTTACACAAATTAATTGAAAAATGATGATTAACAACCAAAGACATCCTAGAATACTCCTCCTAGCCTTTGATTTCTTTATTCGGTAGAGCCGTAATTTCACACTAGGCCGCAAGGCTGAGTACACCACTTTTCCCCGTGTGTGCAGGTGTGTTAGATGACTGCTCGAGAGATTTGATGAAGATAAGTCCGTCGACGGGTCTATTTTTATTTCTCGATGTCTTTTATTATAGAATTGTAATAGGTTTATCGGGACTGTGTTAGAAATATTGAGTTAGATGATTTAATTGTAAATTCCGCTGCGTAAATGATGTGTATGAACTATATGTATCACTAAATGCCTTGTATGAGTTTGTTGGGCTCATACGGCGGTTGCCACGTGCCCGACAGTAGGGTCGGGGCGTGACAATCTGAATTGTTGATGACATCATTTACTTTACTAAACTTATAATGCAATAGTTAATTAAACAAAATAATCCTAGAATCTTCCCCCTAGTATTAATTTTCTTACTATGATTTCGAGCCATAATTTCACATTAGCCGCAAGGATAAGCACACCGCGTTAAATATCTGTACAAGTTTAGGGGAAACCATTGAGATTGTTGACGATGGGTATGACGTCAGAGATTTTCATCACTTGTACTTAAATTTTATTTATTACGAAATGTAGCATTGTATTAGATATATATCGGGACTGCACTAAGAGACTCTAAATATAGACTGTATCGAAATTATTACTATATTTAGTGACTACAAATGTAGTGTTGAATAAATTATATGTCTTGTATGGATTCCCAAATCCATACGGCGGTTGTCACGTGCCGACCTGCGGGCCAGGGCGTGATATAATATTTTGACCTGAGGACACTCGATTGGATATGTATCCATTTCTTCATGAATCTAAACATCACGCAAGTCATAAGCAATTTTCATAGGAGATCGAATAATGTGCCTCGTTTCTATATAAAAGAGACTCAATGATGATACACCAACAATGATGCATCTTAAAATTATACTCGACAAGACTCTCTCACTTGATGAGACTCACAAGTCACACATCTATTCCAATATGGATCCTATGGTACTATCCACTATATTTTCTCCCTCTAGAAGACACTTTTAATAGCACATTAAATAATCTGATGTAAAAAATTTAATTATTATAAAATAAATATCTATTGTGTTATTATTTTTATTATCATTTGAACATAAAGTCTCTATGATTTATTTATAATATATTTTTTAAATTTATTTCTCAATTCCTTTCCCTCCTTCTCTCGCCTGCTATATTGAAAATTTGCTAGTGGTCGTGGCACCGCTAACAACCATCAAAAATTTAAATATTATAATCTTACTTTTGTAAAGGATGTTCTATAGTGCTCTTATACTCTCTACAATAGTGGTTTTTAGCAAGAATAGAGGTAAAAAAATAAAAAGAGAAAATTTCATAATAATTTTTATGAGAAACCCTTTTTATTTATTAATTAAAAAATATTTATTCTATTTTGTATTACAATTTATTACATAGATCAAAGTAAATATAATATTTTAATAAAGAGAGAAATAACTTTAAATAAGAAAAAATTACAAATCATATTTCTAACACTAATTATTAATTTTAAATATCATTAAGCTATCAATGGGGGGAGGAGTGAGTGGAATAAAGCTAGATAATACTAATCTATAGTATTTATGAAGAGATATATATAGCTATTATTATTAGTTCAAGATGACGAGGAAGGGCAAGAGTTATTTCCATAAAATTGTGTTCTCATCTTCATCTCCATTAATATTTTAAATAATTGAGGACATTACTCACAAGAGAAAGACATTGTCGAGGAAAGGAGCATAAAGGCTGCAACCTCCCTTGGCCCACAAGCGAATGTTGTAGTAGTAGTAGTAGTGGAAGAGGGGCGCACATTCGTATGTACATTCTGGTGACCAACGAGACCTTCCTTTGTATTAAACTACAGAGAACAGTATTTGCAGGAGAAGGTCATCAACCTTGTGATAGAGATGAGAAATTATGCTTTGATGGTGTTATGGATGAAGCTAATATTATCAAGGGTTTGTGGATGAGGGAGATGAAGGATGATATGTTTATGTATATATATAAATAATATAGTGTAGAAAGAGCAGAGCAAAATAGAGATAAAGAAGCTAGATGTGTATTTGCAGGAGGAGGTCATCAACCTTGTGATAGAGATGAGAAATTATGCTTTGATGGTGTTATGGATGAAGCTAATATTATCAAGGGTTTGTGGATGAGGGAGATGAAGGATGATATTTTTATGTATATATATAAATAAATATAGTGTAGAAAGAGCAGAGCAAAATAGAGATAAAGAAGCTAGATGCGTTTGTTATATAGAGCTCATGGTTTACCGTGTTTAAATATGTGTACATGTCCATGGTGTTATTTATATTGATGACTCTTCCAACTCTCTCTACATTAACTTAAGAGTTTTTTTTTAGAACTTGGTGAGACTTGAACCCAAGACTTCACATATCTCCCGTATGTACACTTTGTGTACCACATTAACTTAAGAGTTATTTCTAAGTTATTTTGTTTTCTCTTTATGGATATATTTTTGAAAAAATTATTATATAAAATTTGTTACAGATTAGTATTACTATTAAATAGTATCATACTTCTAAAAATTAATCATATAAAAATTAGAGAATAAATATAATTTATTTTAGATTATATTGATTGTTCTTCTAAGTTATTTCACCTAATATTAAAGTGGCATGAAAAGTTCACTAAAATCTTTATATTTTTCATGATAGACTTTCATTAATCACATGAAAATTTATATTACTCTCTTTAGCTCCAGTAATAATTATCAATGCATTGATTTCTAATCAAGTATTTATGGTCTAGGATAGTTTTTTTAGATCCTACAAATGTCATTTCTTATTTATCTCAGATCATACAGCAATAAAATAAGCCACGTGATGGTTTCAAAAATGCAAACCCATAGTCCCCTTTCTATATTTAGTAATGCAAAAAGAAATAAACTCAAATTACATTATTACGAGCAATAAAATAAGCCACATGATGGTTTCAAAAATGCAAACCCATAGTCCCCTTTCTATATTTAGTAATGCAAAAAGAAATAAACTCAAATTACATTGATATTACGAGCAATTAATATTATAAATTGAGATTCTCTTGTTATGCCAAGTAGAAAGCTTCCTTTGACACAAAAATTATTTAAAAATTAATATTATTTGCATATTTCTAGAAAAATTTTGATCCATTATTCAATTGGCTTTTTAATATTTTTAAAAGTTATGATGAAAAATGTGATAATATTTAGTATTGCACTGCCTATTAAAGGAACGGGACCGCCTGCTTGCGTGATTTGAAGCTATAACTAATATCTCATAAATTATTGAAAAAGTTGAATCTTTATTTGATTTTATATCCTTACCTCACACTCATTTATCAAGATGTTTATGAAACATATGGTCTTCTTTTGGTAACACAGGAGAAAAATGAGAGATGAATATTTTTAAGATTTGCAAATGCTATTTTCTGCTCGAGTGTGTTTGAAATTTCGTTGAAAAATTCAACCGGGAGGTGGTCCAATCATCGGCAGCGATGGTGGATCATCCTTGCAATCTGAAGGAGAGAGGAGAAGGTTATGGGAGAGAGAGGAAGAAAATATGGATAAGTCAAATGAGTTGGTTAAGGGGTCGGATTTCATCACTTGACCTACTTACCACTAATCCATTAACCCAGTTCACCCCTTTAGTTTACTAAGATCAGATCTAGGCCATCTGTTTTAAATGATTTAATCTTGTCTGTTCATTTGAATCAATCCTTGATTCACCTTTTTGACTAACCAACGATGTTCAAATTATGATCTGTCTGCATTGTTAGATTCCAAATCAAAAATTCTATCTAATGATATAATTTTTACATCAAAATTATATACTTTAAAAATCTATGTGATTTTATAAATAAGTCTTCAATATTATTTTTCACCTATAACTTTTTAAATAATTATGTATTACACAATTACCCTTGATGAAAAAATAAAAATCGTACGTACTTTTTATTTTGGAGTTTCTCTATATTCATATTTCTTAGGGTTTTCCGTTTGTTATGTACTTAATTGTTGTTGAAGACAGTAAGTTCCGTATTCATTTAATTTGGATGGAATAAAAATGACTTGATGTTTAGTTGAATTTTGTATAGTATGGATGCACGGTGTGTCATAGCCATGAATTCTGAATGCACCGGACGTGCCTAGCCAACTTGGGGCAAGGTTCAAGTTCTAGCACACTAAGGGAATTTGTGATATTCACATGCCTCGACTTAAAGTACATGCATGCAAGTTGGTCCTAATCTTTCGTCGTAAGAGAAATCCTTAAGGTGACGAGTTGTGACTATCACTATCACGATAGAGAGGCTAATCATGATCCAAGAATACGACCAACAATCTCGCAATTGCTAAATCACTCCTCAATTGGTTATCAACCATGTCAAACATGACTGATCTGTTCACGAAGAATGACATGAACAATTGAGAATTGAAATAGCAACAACGAGAGGATCACTCAAGATGTATATTAAAAAAATAAGACTTCAATTTTTACAGCCAAAGCCTTTAAAATATCAAAATCTGCCCAGATAGAGCATGCTCCACAGAACAACTTTGGAAACTTTCTTCCTATTTATGTGCTATTAAATAGAATAAATTATAAGACTCCTTCTCTTGCTAACAAAACCAAGAAATATGATTCGATTTATGCAAAAAGTGCACGTCTCAAGGTTAGCAAATAAGTGCGCTTCTCTCAAAGCAGTCAAACACATGACGGTTAGCAAATAAGTACGCCTCTCTCAGAGCAGTCAAACACATGACGCATATAAAAACTTATTATAAATTAATATATCATCAACTTAAACCACCACAAACTTTTCAATAAAAGTTTTTATAAACGAACTAGGTGAGAATCACTCATGCAGAGAGAATTTGATATTGTTTTTACTAATCGATATCATAATATTTTTTACAGAATAATATATTTTGTTAATTTATTATATAGTACTAACAATAACATGAAAATAAGATTTAACAAAATCATGTAATATAAAATGTAGGAAATTTGATATAAAATATACAAAGTAATATGGTAGATTAGTTTTAATATAATTATATTATTATAAAAGACTTTTTGTAGGAAAGAGACAAAAGAGAATATGGATGAGGAATTCCAACCTCAGGAACTCCTCGAGGGTTTATCCACCTGACCCCCTCTTCAAAAACCTTCGGATCCCCTCGCTCGCTGCTGCTCTTCTTCGTCTTCTCTGCGGCACTGCGGTAACAATTGCTGTCCTCTTCCAACCCTCTGCTTCCCTCCCCGACCTCTTTTTCTTTCCATTCTCGTGTCGCTCTCACACCTGAGAACAAGCTCTTCCGCTTCGCTCCCGGTCGAGCAAAATGGGAGCCCCTCCCGCTCCCTCTGCTCCTTTTCTCTTCAGATAATACCCGAGCTAATCATTTGGCGTGCCACCCAATAGTTAGCCCTAGGCCTCTCCGCTCTCGAGCTCTCCATGCTCGATAAATTTCCTCAATGGCCTTTTCCGCCGCATTAGCCTGCCCTTGTGTTCTTCCTCCTCGTAGCCCAAGCTTTAGACCGCATTCTTTGGTGCAGAAACCGTCGGCCGTGTCGTTTGCGTCGATCCGAGGCCTTGAAGCCTTGTCGAAAGCTTACGACTATGATCCTATACTTCAGCTCCCGCCCAATTTCACCGCACAAGACCTCATGGGCATCATCAGCCGGCAGAAAGATGCAGAATCTTCTCTTAGGCTGCTTGATTGGGCTTCGAAGCAATCGCAGATCACGCCAGCATCTCCTATGTATGAAGAGGTCCTTCGGCAGCTCGGAAAGGTGGGATCTTTCGAGAAAATGAAAGCTGTACTCAGAGGGATGCAGCAGTCAGGCTCCAAAATCAGCCGAGGTACTTTTCAGATTTTTATAGAAAGCTATTCGAGATTCCAACTGTTCGATGAAGCTGCTGATGTGGTTATTAGTTTGATGGATGAATTTGGAGTTGCAGCGGACACATATATTTACAATTCTCTGCTTAATATACTTGTGGATGAGGCTAAGATTAAGCTGATTGAGTCGGTGTACTCTACGATGATCAATAGAGATATCAAGCCGGATGTCTCTACATTTAATATTTTGATAAAAGCTCTTTGTAGAGCCCATCAGATCAAACCAGCCATTTCGATGATGGAGGAGATGTTCAGCTATAATTTGACACCAAATGAGATCACTTTCACCACCCTGATGCAGGGCTTCATTGAGGAAGGGAATATGGAAGCAGCACTTTCGGTAAGGAGTAAAATGTTGGAGGTAGGATGCTCTCCAACAAATGTGACGATCAATGTTTTGATAAATGGTTACTGTAAGCAGGGAAAGCTAGTAGAAGCTCTTGGATTTATACAGGAGGAATACACCAATGGATTTAAACCCGATAAATTCACTTTCAACACTTTGGTTAATGGACTATGCCGAACTGGGCATTTGGTGCATGCTCTTGATATCCTAGATGTGATGCTTCAGGAGGGGTATGATCCTGATATTGTCACTTATAATACATTAATTGCAGCATCATGTAAATTGGGCCAGATAGAAGAAGCTATGTCAGTCTTGGATCAGATGGTCCGGCGAGACTGTTTACCAAATATGGTCACGTACAACACTCTAATCAGCACTCTATGTTTGGGAAATCGTCTTGATGATGCCATGGAACTTGCCCGTGAGCTCACGCTCAAGGGACTTTTACCAGACTCATATACTTTCAATTCCTTGATCAATGGTCTTTGTAGAGCTGGCAATCTTGAAATTGCTAAACAGATGTTTGAGGAGATGAAAAATAGTGGGCGCCCACCAGATGAATTTACTTACAATATACTAATTGACCACCTTTGTTTCAGTGGTCAGTTGGGGAAAGCCTTGGCCTTGCTGAAGGAAATGGAGTCAAATGGTTGTGCTAGAAGTGTCGTGACATATAATACACTCATTGATGGACTATGCAAGAACATGAGAATTGAAGAAGCTGAGGACCTATTTCACCAGATGGAGTTACAAGGGGTGTCGAGGAATTTGGTGACATATAATACAATTATTGATGGTCTGTGTAAAAATGAAAAGGTTGATGAAGCTACTGAGCTCATGGATCAGATGATACTTGAAGGATTGAAACCAGATAAGCTCACATACAATTCATTGCTTAACCATCACTGCAAGCAAGGGAATATAAAGAAAGCCGCGGATGTAGTTCAAACTATGACATCAAATGGTTGTGAACCTGATGTTGTTACATATGGAACCTTGATAAGCGGCTTGTGCAAGGCAGGTAGAACTCAGGTTGCTTGTAAGCTTCTAAGAACCATACAGATAAAAGGAATGACACCAACACCGAAAGCATATAACCCCATAATCCAAGCATTGTTTAAGCAGGGGAAAACTAAGGATGCCATAAGGCTCTTTAGGGAGATGATAGACAAGGCTGAACCACCAGATCATATCACGTATAAGATTATCTTCCGTGGTTTGTGTCGTGGAGGAGGACCAATAGGAGAAGCTGTTGATTTCCTCATAGAGATGACAGAGAAAGGATATTTGCCAGAATCTTCTTCATTTTTGATGTTGGCCGAAGGTCTTATTGCTCTAGCTATGGAAGATAAACTTAATAAGGTTCTTCATATTGTCATGGATAAGGCTAATTTCTCAAAAAATGAAGTTGCAATGGTAAAGGGTTTCCTCAAAATTCGCAAATTTCATGATGCATTGAGTACCTTTGATGGTCTGTTGAGAAGACGAAGCCCTAAAAAAGGATATAAGCAGTAGTGTACAATCCACATAGCGGAATTCTAACTCTGAAAAATTCTCAGGAAAAAGACACTGAAGAATTACAAGAAAATGACACGCAGTAGTCTACATGAGAGGTTTAACACTGAAGAGCTATCAGGAAAAAGACACTGACGAATTGCAAGAAAATGACACGCAGTAGTCTATATGAGAGGTTTAACACTGAAGAGCTATCAGGAAAAAGACATTCTACTGAATTGCTATGAGTGTTTTCTTTGTTTGAAATTCTATTCCTAGATTGAAGGATATACTGAACGGGTAAATCTGGGTGAGAAATTTCTTCTTGTTAGATGGAGACATTGTCCAAGAACTGATTATGCACATCTTCGCATGTTAGGTTCACCAGAGATGTTTTCTTTATGTAAGACAGAACATGCCTATTTATTGTTAGTTTGGTTTTTGGACAAATAAGTTTGGTTGTATGGCAAAAGCACAAATCTCCCGTTGTATATGGCTGACTAAGCATGCCCATAAACTAGTCTTGCATTATTTTTTCCAATTAAAACATAGAAAATGAATGCTTTTTTGAATGTTTATCAGCACATTTCTAATTTCGAAAGTTTGAGCATTTACACTTAGTTCCTTCCATCTTGGTTAAACTAATATTTTATCGTTACAGTGTAAGTTTTTCCATTTCGGATCTACGCGCAATCTTTTTTCTGTATTTCCAGCTTTCAAGAACGGGCAAAAACCCTCCTTAGAAATTTTCCCATGACCCTGTGCTTGTTCTTATCTTTCCACTAAATATTTGTTATCCAAGAACAAAAAGAGTTTATATTTTTGTATAAATCTCCAGAAGTTATTGGTATAGTGTAGTTGCCTTCTTCCTCGACATTTTTTTTGATAATCATTATTTTTTTTAATATATTTGCATAGAAAATGCATAATTGGCCAAATATTGTTTTTTTAGGTATACTATCCTCTTTTTTCTGGTCATGTTTAAAACTTACTAATTTTGTCTTTTGAAGTTCATATCTATATTAACATCTTTTTTTTTTCATCCTCTCTTCTCATTATCTCCCTCGATTGTCACCACCTTCATTTCTCCTCTGTAGATGCGATTGCATTATTTGATTTCTTTTCAAACAAACAATGATAATCATTAGGCTCAGCTGAAGGGTTTGATCTTACCAAGAACTTCAAAACAATGATTTGGTTTCTGTTTATTCAGATGCGTTTATCTTAATATCTCAGTGTACTTATTTTGGTGTCTTTTTTTTTTTCAACATTCCTGAAGGTTGATTAATATACCGTGAATAAGTAACTGCGTACAAATTTTGATGGATTCCTGTAATATGATATCAAAAGCTTTACTTGTTTCCGATTTAGACACCCTTTTCATATAATTGTATCAGACGTTAAGGAACTTAATGTATGAATTTTATGCTTTTTTCTGATCTTTTTCTCAAATTCTCACTAGAAGTATGACAATGTTTTTAATTTCTTCTGAGATTCGTTATTCCTTCTAAATTATGAACTGCCCTATGTCACGCCCCTTCCGAGGATGCTGTACCTACCACACGCAGAACGCTACCTGATGGAGAGCCCGGCGGTGAAAAATTTATCCACTGGCGTGTCACCCTGTCTGCCCTTACCACTTGGATCTCAGATTTTCTGGCCTTTGCAAAATTCCCCTACGAGGCAAATGTTTTATATCAAAGCAATTCAGAAGCTTTAAGGGGGGCCAGGCAGGGCTGTCCTGTTTCCCACTACCTGCCTGTTCCTCCATACTTCAGCAGCTTTTAGCTGGTATTCTCAATGGTCCGGTTAGGCAGTGGAAGACTAGTAGTCCTTTCAAAATCAGATATTTTTGTTTTATTTTAGATGAGATTATTGTGGATGTTAGCAGATATTGTTAGAATTAGAATAATAATCTTTTAACTAGCTGTAAATATGAAAGTAATGATAATTAATTGATTAGTTTACTAGTTCCCAAGTGACAGTACAATACTTTTTTCTTTCATCTTCTTAAGGGTTATTGTTTCTGGTTAAAAGATAATTTCTGCTTTATTATCAAGTAGAAATTTTGTCTAGTTTTTGTTCTAGTTTCTTGAATAATGTTCGTTCTAGATTCCCTATTTTATTCCTGTTTTAATGGGATATATATGCAGAAGAGCGAGACTCTCAAAAGAGGTATTTCCTCTTTTACCTTTTCAGGTTCTCCAACAATCACATCGACGGAACTCAATGATAAGAACTAACTAATCCTAATTATGCCTGCTGCTAAGGAGCTTCCCACTTTAGAGAATATTTTTATTGTTGATGCGGAGGCTTTAGCACTGCCTATCAACCTAGCAAAACAAGGAAATCAAAATAGAATCAAGAAAGGAGGGAGAGGAAGTCAGAGGTGCACTTACTGTAGAACAAAAATATCCATGATATAGGATATAGGATTCAAATATGCATGATCTGTGAATTACCTAAAGCATCAATACTGAATAAATATAAATGAAGTGATATGAATAATTTAAAGAGCCTCATGTTGTTCTCAGCAATGGTAAGGAAGAGAACTGAGATAGAGAGCCGAAACTTCCAAATTTATTCTCTGCAGAAGAATATAAATAGTTACCCCTCAAGGCTGCCCAAGCATCTTTTGCTGTAGTTCAGAATGGTATGCTTTCTCCCAATCGCCTCCCGTTGAATCCTGGATATTGGATTGGATTCAGGGGGGCTTTTGACCACATCTCCGGTAACTCCTCCCTTTTCTCTGAATTGTTTCCTCTCAAAACACCTTCTCATAATACCCTTGCAGATGGTTCAAAAGCACGAGGGTATTGGACGAGCCTCCTTATTCCTAAACTGAGATCAACTGGCCGATACATCTACTGAAGTGCTATAAGGATGATTGATATTTGTAACATGCTAAATGCATTTGACATACATGCATCAACCGGAGGGAGATTGTTAGAATTAGAATAGTTATGTTTTAAGTAGGTTTAAATGTGAAAGTAAGGAGAGCTAATCAATTAGTGTATTAGTTCCTAATCATGAGAGCACTTTTGATGCATTATTTCTTCTATATATTAATTATGAAAGAAAAGGTTGGATCTTAATTGCAAGTTGAACAGTCAACTGTGAGAATATAAAGAGGTCTAAGTTGGAAGTACTCATAATCAAATTTATGGGTATATAAAAATTAAATCAAACGAGCAAAATTCAGTCAAATCTAAAAGAAAAAGAACCATATGATTTTATCTTCCCAATCTATTGTTTTCAGACCTATATTAATTAAAATAATATTAGTTTGATTTGCTAAAATTTACCTAGCGGAGTGGTTTCTTAAGAATGATCAAATCGAAGGAGATTGTGCTCTCTCATTGAAAATATAATGGAAGTTCAACTTTGAGCACAGAGCTACATTTTTTGTCCGTAAACGCTGTGCTCTTTTTCTTTTTTTTTTTCCTTTTTCTTATATTTATTTTCAAATAAATTTAATTATATAAAATATGTTATAATATATTTTCGTATCACCGCCGGAGATAATATATGATTATGAAAATTATAAAAAAGGGCATGAGATTTGAACATCCATCCGGGTTAATACACAGTTGATCGAGCCCGAGGCAGGTCGGCCTCATTTTGATCTGGGGCTCGACCCACCCCCGAGGGGCATATTTGGGAACTCACCCCGCTCCCAAACCCTAGCCCTAAATCGCCCTCCTATTTCCCCACCGATATAAGAGGTGCTTCGGCACGCATCTGCTCATCTTTGGAAGGCTCGATCCGCAGGTGCGGCGGAAGACCACATACACCACCTCTGCAATCATGGTAATTCTTTGTCGGTTTTCCTCCTCCTACCTGATAATTTTTGTTTTCATTTGTGCTGTTGGAAATCTTGCTTCTATTTGATTTGCGGAATAAAAGAATCGTCTTTTTCGCGTGTTGTTGATTGACTATGGTCGATGCGTTCTTCGTAGAGTGGGAGACCCAAGTAGATGCTTGGTTAGAGATTCGTGAAGTTTGCTTAAGTTCATTATGTTTTGTGTGTTTTTTTGGTGATGCTATTCGTGCCTTTTGTTGCATCGCCTTGTTAGATTTTATAGAGATCTTCACTCGGTACGGCTCGCCGCTGCATCTTGTGTTTATGAAAATTGCAGCCTTTTGTACTTTTGTGATCTTCTCTCTTGCGAATGTAGGCGTGTATCTTGGCACGAGTGGTGGTCTTCGATTTCATTCCCATTATCTGTGATGATATTTAAATACTAACTTTTGCCCTTAAGGAGTGTTTCCTGGGGACTAAAAGGAATTGAAGTTGTTTGGTAGGTTGGTGTCGAGGGGGGTTTCGATTTAGTTTAACATTTATGAATGGGTAGAACCTAATTAAAGAGTATTATAGTGTCGAATTTCTAAACGATGCCTGTGTGGTCTTATTGCTGTTAGATCTTACTATTTCTCAGCAGTTACGTGCTGGCAAAATTGTAGGCTATCCGGAATGCTTGATGGCATTCTAGTGCAAAGTAAAAAGTTCATATTGTTACCTAATCTGTTTATATAGTTATGTTATCCTTCCTAAAACATTTTGTTGTGCTTGAGAAAGTTATTCTAAATGGGTATTCATCCCTTGCTGCAGCTACTATAGCATGAAATATATCGAGTTTTAGAGTCTAAGTTAGGATCAAGTCAATTTATGCTAGTTAATCCCATACTAGATTGTTGGACTCTTTAAATCTATCGAACTTTGTTTTATTCTGGTTCTGAAACCTTGTCATTTTGAATTTAAAACCCATGTTATGCTTATATGGGATAGCTGGCATTACGTAAAGAAAATGATGCATCTATTGTTCATGAGGTTTACATGGCTACTATTATGATCTTTCCTTCATGATTTATTGTTTAGTTCAATTAACAGAGTAGGCGCCAAGTTTGAACTTATTATCTGAACATTAGGCTTCTCTTTAGGTGTCGTTGGGATCTCTAAGAAATTCCTCTTTACTTATGGTGGACTTTATCTTGTAGGTGAACGTTCCAAAGACAAAGAAAACTTACTGCAAGAACAAAGCTTGCAAAAAGCACACCCTTCATAAAGTTACACAGTACAAGAAGGGAAAGGATAGCCTCTCTGCTCAAGGAAAGCGTCGTTATGACAGGAAGCAGTCTGGTTATGGTGGACAGACAAAGCCTGTTTTCCACAAGAAGGTATTCCCATTTCCTGTCTCGTTTGTAGTCCACTAGGAAATGTAATTTGGTCTTGATAGCCAACACATTCTCTATGTTTGATGGACTTGCTATCAATAGCTTGATTCTGTGGTTTAGTTTTTTTGAATTGAGACTGATTGAATAGGTTCTCAAGCTCTTTGAAATTTGATGTTTTTCATCTAACAACTAACTTACTTACATAGTGCGTTCGAGAGTACGAGAAGTAGTGCCCTTGTACTAACTGTTTTAATATCAGGCTAAAACAACCAAGAAGATCGTCTTGAAGCTGCAATGCCAAAGTTGCAAGCACTACTCTCAGCATGCTATAAAGGTACTAACTAGCTGCGATGTTCCATTTCTTCTTCTTTTTTTCCTCTTGATGTTTTTATTTTATAGTATTGTAATTATCTTTGTTGCAGAGGTGCAAGCACTTTGAGATTGGAGGAGACAAAAAGGGCAAGGGGACTTCCCTCTTCTAATTGGGTTTTGTTGGCGTTTCGATGCTGTCTTTTTTTAATTTCACTGTAGCTGTAGCTTGTTCTCCTACAGAATTTGGTTCAAATGATGTGACAATTTTGATCAACTTTTGCTTGTGATACTTAATATCCTTGAAGTTCATTAATTTGATGCGCTTTCAGTTTCTTATTCTTGTTTATACATGAAATGAATTAGAGCAAGCGCAACCAATGAATTGGTTAAAGTCAGCACAATACAAGTCTCGCTAATAGCCAGGCCTTAATGGTCAGGACTAAATACCGGACACCATCGGCTGAGAGCGTTAATTGATTAATTCATTGTTTCATCTTCAAAGTTGAGGAGATACTGTGTTTTTCGTTGGTGTTGAATTCTTTTTGGGTCTGACCCGAGTATTTGTGTTATGATTGTTCTGGGAACTAGTGTTTTAGTTGGTGTCTTTGTTAAGCTTTAGATTATAAGGAAGCTTGTAAAACAATAATGAATCTAGTATAATATTCATTATCCTTACGTGATAATAAATCTACTCTAACATTCTTTATTGAGCAGTAATAATGTATCTAGTAATACATTTATTATCCTTTGTTTGCTAATCTTTCCTCAATGGATACCGGTTGTCTCACCATGATGATGTCTTTGTTCCATCATCTCAAATCATAAATGGAATGTTCAGTCTGATGACCACTGCATGTTCTCACCGCAATAATAAATCTATTACAGCATTATTTATTATTTTCCTTGCTGATCTTTTGCATCATAATAAAACCATTTATCTAATCACCAAGATGATTTCTTTATTCTCTTAGCTCAAGTCATAATTAAATCGGTTCTCCTATAGTACAATTAGAAATAAATCTATTTTATATTCATCGTCCCAACTCAATAGTAAATCTAATGTAATATTTATTGTTGCTACTCTATAATAAATCTACCACAACATTCATTATTGAATATCAATAATGAATCTACTACAACATTCATTGTCAGTTTGCTCGATAATCTTACCTCATAATGATACCATTTATCTGATGACTAAGATATTATATTTGTTCAATCAGCTCAAGTCATAAATAGTAAGTGTTAACTCGGTAGTTATCGAACTGCCGCATATCTTACTATGATAATGAATCTACTACAATATTATTTTAATTTTTTATAACATTAAAATTTAAAGAGAAGATTTTCATAATTAGGAATAAATAGAGAAGAGGTCAGAGGTCAAACTACACGGCAACAGAAATGAGCCTAGAAAGTTATCAGCAAATCAGTGATGTGAAAGTTTTATTCTCAGCCAGCCACAGTGGAACACAACTAAAAATTAACTATAATTGTACAGCATGGATCTGGATACATCCCACAAGTTCGTGGAAGCTTGCAGACAAATCTGAAGGCAAAGCTGACGGGGCATCATCATTATACAGGCTGTGCCTAGAAAATTCATCTGCAACAACCCAAATGGAACAATCCAAACAAGATCCAACACTGACATTCTTCTGAGATCATATACACCTACTGGAGCAAACTAAAATTACCTCATGATACATATATAGATGAGAATTGAGTACTGTGAAATAAGTTTTGCATCTCTATCTCTACAAGTAAATGTTGCTACTGAGCTAACAAGACTTGGTCTTCTCAAAATTGATCTCCCACTAAATGTAGCAAAGAATCTATAGAGAATGGAAGTGTAACTAGTAGGTAAAGTGTCATCTCTCACTGCTTCGCCTGCAAAAACAAGTAAAATAAAAGTTATGATTTTTCCAAAAATTCAATTTTCTATATCAAAAAGGGTAAAATTTTTATCTATGTTTTAGGAGATAAGGAGGCTAGTGGGACCTCTAGCTCCCAAGGATTTCCACAAATTCTAATGCATACAGTGTCATTGCACGACCACCGAGCCATAAACTAAATTATCATTGCATTTACACTATTTCTTCATTTCATTACTGTTCTCTGGGTATTTGTCTCATTTTTTGTTTGATAATTAGATAGAAAACACAAGTTGAATGCTTCCTACATGTCTTTCATTTGATCTGTGTAGAAAATTTTATGTAAAATCACCTGGGAGTAGAGAAAAGTTCCAAAAATGGCAATAGCAGCTCCAAGGGCATTGACAGGCTGAACGGGTGTGTGGAAGATAATGATCGATGCAACGATAACTGATATTCTCTTCATTGTGTTTCCGATGCTGAAAGTCAAGGGAGAGATTTCGTCCAGTGACATGTAGGAGACTTGGTTATACAAGTGGTAGAACACACTTTGGGCCGCCATCCACCTTTGAAATCCACAAATATTTATGCGTATTAGCTCTAATGATGCTATGTAAACACATGTAATGAAATAATTAGTAATCAAAAGAAGAAAACAATTCTATCTTACTAGTCAAATTTGGCCAACAGGAGACATCGACTAGACGATGGGCAAGTTTCTCATCCTTAAGTGAACAAATTCTAGATGTGTACAAATGGGAAATTAGAAGAAAAACAAGAAAAATTAATGTGAAGAACAAGTAACACTATCTATACCACAATTAAATGCAGCCGTAGAAAAAATTACAATCGAAGGTTGTTTTGTATCAACGTGTTTTGCTAAAAAGCATGGTAAAATTGGTGGTATACTCTTATGTACTTAAGGAGTGATTACACTTACACTCCCATAAAGATTCAAAACTGTACGCACTTGTTTTCAAAAAGAATCATTGCATAAAACTATATTTTTAACGCATGGCACCAAACATAATCTATAATGATGATATGAACGACAATGTGCATTATTTTTTTTCTATATAAGTTAGCCAAGTAGGATTGATAGGGTGCTATCTGCTTGCTGCCTCAAACTTGAGGGATTTGTAACTATAATTTTGAAGCTTGTAAGGAATATAAGTGTCATAATTCCAAGTAAAATGAAGAAGGTGCAGAGTAAGATTTAGCCAGAAGACATTTTCAACTGGAATTACTTCGACTAATAGAAAGATTTAGACTGAAATATGATCTTTGGAAGACAATGGTTCTAAACTTCTAATATGAAGTATAAAATTGGGGAACATTCAGTGCGCAATGTAATTACCAAACAAGTTGTGGACCAATCTGTGCTACTGCTTTGTTCCAACCAGCAGCCCACATTTGAGGACCCTCCACAGCAATGGCAAACGGTGTGAGTATCAGCAAAGATAGTATTGAGAGACAGGCATAGTAGTTCATGCCACTGACTGACGTGCCTTTCATCCCTCTTTTAGAGAATATGTTCCTGAAGACAAAGGCAAGGTTTGAAATCATGGCCCCCATGAATCCTGCCATTTTCATAGTCAAAGATTAGTTTAAGCAATCAACTTCCATGTAAATTCTAACATAACAATCAAAGTCTAAATTGGATAGTGAAATTCTAAGATAGTAAAGGCACACACGTGAAAGGCATTGGCACACGTTTCCTAGCTTGTTTGGAGGTTAAAACAAATAAACTATGGAATTGGGGGATTGGAAATCGTTTTCCATAAATTTAGAAAATTATTGTGTTTGGTAGCAAAATAGCATGGAAGATGGAAAACATGTTTTCCAACTCTTTCGAATGCCTGGAGCCCACTAATTTTATGATCTAGTAATTAAAATACACAATCTCTATAATTGTTACAGCATATTAGATAATCAGGGCATAAGCAGAAGGAAAAAAAGGAGGGAATGTAACGTCACAAAAGTAAACATCAACAAAAAAATTGGTGAATTTCCATAAAGCAAGCTTGATAGCAAGATCATCAATTTATTGCTTTAGATATTTTTTCATGGCACTAGTTAGTTGAGTTTTCAAAATCAATTTAAACTAAAGTTCTTTTTAATAAAGTACTAATTTCATATCAGAAAATGGAATTCTAATTAACATTTAAGCAAATATAATAACTGAATTTTGGCATGAGAATTCTCTTAAACTGTGAAATTGAGATCCTTTCTATTAGGAATGGTAGAAAAAACAAGCAAACTCCTATAAATTGTAGAAAAAAGAATTATATGCTTAGACTATTATCCAAAAATACGGCATATAACTCTACCCATTCATGCATCAGATGCAATATGAATGCATACGGATATGATATATACCAATCATATTAAAGTTCAGCTCTGTCACGGCAGCTAAAGCGCAGCCACCGATGATGGGCACCAGCGACAAATAAACCGGCACTGGAAACCTCTCGCCCAACAGGAGCCTGGACACCAACACGCTGAAAGCCGGCTCGCCGCTCTTAATTATGTGCGTGAAGGACACCGCTACCTTCGACATGCTCACGGTCGCCGCCACATGACCGATCGTGTGCGCCACCGCCACCTAAACAGATCGGCAAAAAAACACCATCAATCAACATCGCCCAAGCCCTTCAAAAAAAAGAAAAAAGGAAAATCCGATCTTTCTTCTGCAGAAGCCACCAAATCGCAAGTTTCTCACCGGAGCAAGCGCTTTCCAGAAGCTGAGGTCGGTTTTGGGCGCGTCGACGACCCTCGCGGTCCACGAGAGGAGCATTATCAGGGAGCCGGCGGCGAGAGAGAGGGTGGAGGTCAGCCAGGGGTAAGGGAAGGCGTTGAGGACCTTCTTGTTGTAGATGTTAAACACCACGTTCAGCGCCCACCACGTCGCGAAGTAGATCCCGATCTTGACCTTCTGCGCGGAGGCCGATTGGCCGTCCGGCATCGGAATGCTCTCCGCCCGGTCAGCCTCGTACGCCCTCGGCAGCAGCACGGGGGAAGAGAGGGGTCCACCTTGCGGGAGGCCGAGGCCGAAGCTCCGGGGAGGGGTTAAGCAAAGGGGTCTTAGAGGAGACGAGGGATTCGAGCTCGGATTATTTGAGCCAAGAGCGGCGACCGGCGGCGAGGCCTTCCTCAGCGATCTGGACCGCAACGGACAGGAGGAGGCAGCGAAGGCCGCAATGGGAGGCTTCGCCGAGCACATCAAGCTAGCCATTGCAGGGACAAGGGGAGTTTTAGGGCTTTGGGAAATCGGATTCGTCGACAATGGCGCAGAAACCTGGGAGAAACCGTGAGATCTCCGGACTGTTGCTGCAAGGATTACGGACGGAATGATTTATAGCAGAAAGGGAGGGAGAAGAAAAGTTGGACTTTGGGTTGCAGAAGAGGGGAGAAGAGAAGACGGGAGGAAATTTTTTTATATTCAACTACATCTACGGGAAGTGCAAAATGTTTCTCCTGTGAATTTGGTATTATAATTAAATAAATATATTTTTTATATTTTTAAATAAACTTATTTTTTAAAAGAAAATACATATTTTGAAAGTTTAAATAAATATATAAACTCTATTGACTGCAACAAAGGAAAATGCATTAGAATTTGGCATGGAACGGTGGTTGTTTTGAATAAAACGTTGACCAGATGAGCAGTTTAAATTGAATTTATTGCAGCTAAGTTGGAGAAGAAAAAAAAGCATATTCTACGTGGACGAGTCCATGACGTTATTGTCACGTCATTATCAGTTTATTTTAGGCTGATAATAAATATTTTGAACTTGATATATGTTCTGGTGCTTTCACAGGAATAAATAATAAGCAAATAGGATAATTATGGAGGTCAAATAAAATTCCTATATGCAGCATCATTAAATAAAGTACGAAGATTAGTAGTATCGATAATATTAAGTATGATTTTCCATAAAATTAGGAGAAATTGACAAATGATAGATATAGGAAAAATGGGGTCATTGGATTATCCTTATAATAAAATTAAACACCATTTGCAGTTGCAGTGAGGTGTAGAGTCACAGGATCCGGTATGGAGAGGAGCAGTGCAGGGACTTTTACTCCGGCAGACCGCGTGGGCTTTGCACACAAAGATCTAGTTTTTGAATAGGAAAAAAATTTGTGGAGGTTGTATCGATGGAGGAACTGAAATCATGGGCCAAAAGGGTTTCATCGGAAGAGTAGATAAAACATTTATCCCTTCCTACGCTCCTTCCTACAGTTATAGTAGTCCTTGTGTGACTTGGTCGATCTATTACATCCTTATCTGATACTGATTATGTTACTCTTGCATCACTTTTGTAGTTGCAGAAGCTCCTCGCTCTTTCTGTACATACTCTTAGGGTTTGAATAAAATTTTAATAATAGTATCTTTATATCAACTTCAGTCTTATTTTTGCAGCAGGATCAAATGGCTTCTTGGTATCTTCAGCAGCTTGCTTAGGATATTTTAGAACTTCCTCAACTTAGGTCTTTCTTCTAATATTAATAGGAAATGGACGATGTTGTTCTGCAGCTCTGCTTGGAGTTCTGAATCAATTGGGCGATTAGTTCATTAAGCATAAACTGATTCAAAAGTGAATGATAAAATTTGGACTCTGTTTCCTATTAATTGATCCATTTAACCTGTCCACTTATTTCTGGTTTCCTTGGAGGCTCTGGACTGTCGATCTAACTCTGAAGTCCTTTTATTCTTTTACGAAGCGTTCTCCTAAACAACTACTTCGGTTTGCATCTATGGCTGATAATACCATACTAAAAACAAAGAACAGAAGCACAAGGAAGTCACATAAAGAATACATCAATGTATTAGAAATACACAGTCTCTCATCCTCTGCTGCCATCAAGTCCTCACATCATCGCCGGCCATCGCCTCCTTCCTGCACTCCTTTATCTGCTCCACCAAAACCTTCAACTGTACGTGCTTCTGTTCTTCGACTGCAATGTTTCTTTTCCTTTAATTAGCAGCAATGTATGTGAAACGCCTTTTATATTCTAGTGCTCTTCCGATACTAATTTAATAACTGCATTCCTAAACCTTTTTTATCTTTAGAACAGGGATTCTTCTATGTTCCAAACAGAGCAATGTATATAATCCGGCCAGCTCTGCAAGAACAGGGAGGAGCACCCTCTTTTTTCTTCTTTTGATCCTTTACGAGACGTAAGAGGTGGGCGGCAAATTTATTAAAGCGAAGACATGGCCGGCCGGCCGGCCGCCAGGTAGCATAAATGAAAAAGTGGCTCCTAGCATTCTCGTCACAAAAACTACCGATACCAAATCAAGAGGAGGGAAAAAATAAGTTATCAGGTTTCGGAGATCGTTCCCTTTGAATTCAATGCCTGCATATATAAAAAGGGTTGATGAGGAGGAGAATCCGGGCGGCCGGCATACACGATTAGCAAATATTAATTATTTGATACAAGATGCAGATCATCCCCGCCGGGCATCAGAAATCAATGGAGTAAGGAGGAGATCCGCTTCCTGGTCCTCGCCAGCCTCTTCTTGCAGGTCCTCCTCATCTTCTTGTCCCTCTTCCGACAGCGGAGGATGAGCAAACCGCTGAGCCTCCTGCTCTGGTCGGCCTACCTGGGCGCAGACTACGTCGCCACCTTGGCACTCGGCAACCTCCTCAACCAACAGAACCAGGTGATCCAGCAGAAGGAGAACAACTACGGCGACCTCATGGCCTTCTGGTCCCCGTTCCTCCTCCTCCACCTCGGTGGCCCCGACACCATCACCGCCTACTCTCTGGAGGACAACGAGCTGTGGCTGCGACACTTCCTGGGGTTATTCTTGCAGATCTTCACCGCCGTCTTCATATTCTTGGAGTCGCTTCCCAGCCCTCACCTGTGGGTGACCGCCGTCGTGGTTGCTGGAAGTTAAGCTTGTTTTTTTGGTAAGTTTCAATTATAGGCCGTAGTAGGAAATAGATTGTAATAGGAAAAATCAGTTTTTGATTTATGCATCTGTTTACATTTCCAAATTCTGTTTTTTGATGTAAAGATGGAACAATTTCCATCTCTAATTTTGTTTCTTTTCTTTCCAAGTTACATTGTAAACGTTTGATGCTTTATAATACAATTGGTGCAAGGGAGAAGATTAAGAAGCCTTGCGACAATTCCTTTTACTGCGTGTGCTGCATCCTCTTTCTGTTTCTTGCTTCAAATTTACGATTCTGAAAGAGCTGCTGTTTCACTCCATAACGGCGGTTAATACCGTTGGTCTCGGCTGCTTTCTCTTTAGCTCCCGAGGTCTTCGGTTTGCATCCTTCCAACAGTTGGTATCAGAGCAGGTTCACTCGGATTGATATCAAAGGAGATGGCGACGCAGACGCCAGCGACGGGGAAGAAGATCGTGATAGGCTCGGCAAGAGATGCGGGGATCAAAACCTCCTCAGCAGTAGGAGGGAGTCTCAGCGCATGTCCGACGCTTATCAAAGGGGGAAATTATGCGATGTGGGCTGTTCGTATGGAGACCTTCCTTGAGGCGCAAGGAGCATGGGAAGTAATTAAATCTGAAGGTGCCGGTATTCAAGTAGACCGAAGAAAAGATAAGATTGCTCAATCAATGATTTATCAATCTCTGAGCGATGAACTCTTGGCTGTTGTTGCTGATAAAAAGACAGCGAGAGAAGTCTGGGATGCGTTGAAGAATCTCCATATAGGAGATGAGAAGTATAGAAACGCAAAAGGAAGCCAGCTGCGTGGAAAATTTGAAAAGCTGGAGATGAAGACTTCAGAAATAATAGATGACTATGTTGGCCGGTTTACTTCGCTTGTAACTGAGATGAGAAATATTGGTATGAAGGTGAAGGAACAAAGGGTGGTGGAAAAATTGTTGCGCTCAATTACACCCAAGTTCCATCTTGCTGTAATTAATCTAGAACAGTTTGGTGACTTAAATGCCATGACAGTTGAGTATGCAGTAGGGTCTTTGAAGTCCTTTGAAATCAGAATCACACCTTATTTGCAAGAAGAGGAAAAACAGATGTATTGGTCTCACGCAAGTGCAAGTGTTGAGAATAGAAACAGCAGAGAATCTTCAACAAATTAGCGTGGAAGAGGCTAAGGGAGAGCAAGAGGTTTTGCTCAAAGAAGAGGAAGATTTGGTGGTGCTTTTAATGGAGGACGTGGTAGAGGAACATATAATTCCAGTTCCTCTAGCATGGCATATGAAAAATCAAGAAAGGATAAGTCTCATGTGAAATGTTTTAAATGTCAAAAGTTTGGACATTATGCCCCTGAATGCAAAAAGGAGGAGAATGTCTATTTGGCCAAAACAAATGAAGAGAAGAAAATTATTGAGAATCATGCAATACTCATGGCAACAGAAGATGGTGATGGTAAGAGTCATGCACTCTTACAAGGTATCGAATCTCTAAACTTTATTGTTGATACAAATTGTGATACATGGTATTTGGATTCAGGTGCTACCGGTCATATGACTGGAAATTTAGCACGTTTACATAATTTGAATGTTTCTTATGGGGGGCAAGTGAAGTTTGGTGATGGCTCACATGTTGACATAGCTGGAAAAGGGTGTGTGAATTTTTCTACAAATGATGGGAAGCTAAGAGTGATAAACAATGTGCTTTATATTCCAAACTTGAAACCTAACATATTGAGTCTTAGACAGTTGGATGAATTGGGTTTTAAGGTCATAATTGAACATGATAATATGAATGTTTATGATGAGAAGGGAGTTCTTTTTATGACTGTAAAAAGAGACAGCAATAGAATGTATTTATTTCGCACATAAGTTTCAAATAAGTGCATGTTGGTTAGTGGTGATACTAACAGCAAGTTGTGGCATAAGAGGCTCGGTCACTTGAATCTTCAAGCAGTAAAAACAATGTCTGATCAACAATTAGTGAAGGGACTACCACAAGTTCTTATGAATACAGATATTTGTCAAGAATGTGTTTCATCAAAACAAACTAGACCGTTTTTTCATTCTTCAAATTTCAGAACTGAGAATGTGTTAGATTTGATACATGGTGATCTTTGTGGCCCCATTGTTCCATCAACTATAGGTGGAAACAATTATTTCTTGTTGCTTGTTGATGATTACTCTAGATATATGTGGGTCACAATGCTGAAAACTAAAGATGAAGCATTTTGTGCATTTAAAAAAATCAAGGTGATGGCTGAGTCAGAAAGTGGTAAGCAGCTGAAAGGATTTAAATCAGATAGAGGGGGAGAATTTAATTCAAAAGAGTTTAAAGTTTTCTGTGAACAACATGGCATCAAAAGACTCCTTACAGCTCCTTACACTCCTCAGCAGAATGGAGTAGTAGAGAGAAGGAATAGAACAGTTGTGAAAATGGCAAGATGCTTACTGAAGTGCATGAGCGTGCCATTTGAATTTTGGAGAGAAGCTGTCAACACAGCTATTTATCTTCTTAACAGATCCTTTACAAGCAGCTTGAAGGGAGTGACACCTTATGAAGCTTGGACTGGTAGGAGACCAAATATTGCACACTTGAAAGTATTCGGATGTAAAGCTCATGTAAAGCTGCTTGGTGTCCATCTGAAGAAGCTTGAAGATAGGAGCAGACCCATGGTCTTCATTGGGTATGAGGCTGGTTCTAAAGCCTATCGGTTCTATGATCATGAAAAGAATTCAGTAGTAATTAGTAGGGATTGTGTCTTTGAAGAAGATGTGAAGTGGGACTGGTCTAGAGGCACAGCTGGTAGCACTTCTGATCAAATCAGTAACAATGAGCAGAATTGGACTTCTATTGCAGCAGGAAATCAGTATCAGTATCAGCTTGATACTGAACAATTCAGAAGGGAGAATTCTGATACTTTGTCTTCAAAGCTTGATACTGATAAAGGGGATTATCAAGGGAGAGTGCCAAGAAGTCAGATCGTGCCAATTGCCTTCAATCTAGATGATACTGAAAATGGCACGCAACAACAACAAAAAGTATCAAATCATGATACTTTCGGTGATACTCCTACTAATGATTGTGTTAATGTTTTTGCAGATGATATTGATACTTCTATTGAACCAGCTGTAGGAAGGAGGTTTAGATCTCTTGAGGAACTTTATAGGGATCCAAATACAGCAACTGAAACTATGCAAGAGGAAGCATGGTTGGCACAAAACACTGAACAAGAGCCACTGAATTTTCAGGAGGCAGTCAAGCTTGATGTTTGGAGAAGAGCCATGAAGGAGGAATATGATCAAATCTTGAAGAATCAGACCTGGGTTCCTGCTGTCCTTCCACAAGGCAGTAAAGCCATAGGTCTAAAGTGGGTCTTCAAAGTTAAAAGAGATACACAAGGAGCAATTCTGAAGCACAAAGCAAAGTTGGTTGCAAAGGGATACTTGCAACAACTAGGGGTGGATTTTGATGAAGTTTTTGCTCCAGTTGCAAGGATTGAAACTATCCGTCTATTAATTGCAATTACAGCTCAACAAAATTGGGAATTACATCAGATGGATGTAAAGTCTGCCTTCCTGAATGGAAAAATTGAAGAGGAGGTATATGTGATACAACCAGAGGGATTTATTCTACAAGGAGAAGAGGAGAAAGTGCTCAAACTTAAAAGAGCCTTGTATGGTCTTAAGCAAGCACCTAGAGCATGGAATTTGGAGCTTGATAAGTCTTTGTTAGCTCTCGGTTTCAAAAGAAGTATGCAAGATTCAGCTGTCTACACAAGATCAACAAAGGAAGAAAAACTAATAGTTGGAGTATATGTGGATGACCTACTGATCACTGGGTCAAATGAGAAGATTGTTCAACAATTCAAGAAACAAATGCAAGACAAGTTTGAGATGACTGATATGAGACTTCTTTATCATTATCTTGGTATGGAGATCAAACAATTAAAGGATCGTATCACTCTATCTCAATCACTCTATGCTAAAAATTTGTTGAAACAGATGAGAATGTGGGAGTGTAATTTAGCTCACACTCCCATGGAAGAAAGACTGATCTTTCAGAAGGCAAAAGAGGTGGATGTTACTGAATATAGAAGTCTTATTGGGAGCTTACTGTATTTGACACAAACAAGGCCAGATATTATGTATTCGGTTGGAATCCTTAGCAGATATATGCAGGCTCCAACTTTGGCACACTTGATAGCTGCAAAGAGAATACTTAGGTATCTCAAAGGCATACTGAGGTACGGATTGGTATATTACAAAGGAAATCATGATGGTGAAGCCAAGTTGTATGGCTACAGTGATAGTGATCATGCTGGAAGTGTAGAAGATAGGAAGAGCACTAGTGGCATGGTGTTCTTCTTTGGTAGAAGTGTGATCAGCTGGGGCTCTTCCAAACAACAAATAGTTGCTTTAAGTTCTTGTGAAGATGAATATATTGCTCTTATTGGAGCTGCGTGCCAAGGGATCTGGTTGGCACGGTTGTTGTCATTTTTGCTCAAGGAGAAGGAAGAACCGGTTACAATTTATGTTGATAACATATCTGCATTGGCACTTAGCAAAAATACGGTTCATCACAACCGTACTAAGCACATTGATACAAGGTTTCACTTCATTAGAGATTGCATGGAAGCAAACCAAGTTGTGGTTGAGCATGTGAGTTCAGTTGAGCAACGAGCTGATGTGTTCACTAAAGCTTTGAGTCGGTATAAATTTGTGGAGATGAGAATGTTGGTGGGACTTCAAGAGCTTGAACACAAATAAGCTTAGGAGGGAGAATGTTGGAAGTTAAGCTTGTTTTTTTGGTAAGTTTCAATTGTAGGCTGTAGTAGGAAATAGATTGTAATAGGAAAAATCAGTTTTTGATTTATGCATCTGTTTACATTTCCAAATTCTATTTTTTGATGTAAAGATGGAATAATTTCCATCTCTAATTTTGTTTCTTTTCTTTCCAAGTTACATTGTAAACGTTTGATGCTTTATAATACAATTGGTGCAAGGGAGAAGATTAAGAAGCCTTGCCGCAATTCCTTTTACTGCGTGTGCTGCATCCTCTTTCTGTTTCTTGCTTCAAATTTACGATTCTAAAAGAGTTACTGTTTCACTCGATAACGGCGGTTAATACCGTTGGTCTCGGCTGCTTTCTCTTTAGCTCCCGAGGTTTTTGGTTTGCATCCTTCCAACAGTGGTGTTCGTCCTCGGGATCCTCAAGTAGGGGGAGCGGACGTGGTCGCTGCGATCGGCGAGCATGAACCAGCTGAGGGAGTCCATGATCAGCAATCCCGATCCAGGCCCTAACTACAGTTCATGCAAGAATACCAGTCTCGTCAAAGAGCCGGCCTGCAAGTGTCGATCGAGGTGGAGAAGGAACCGTATCATCCCCTTCCGGAAATGAAAATTGAAAGGATAGCCGATGAGGAGATCATAAGTCGGGCGTATCAGTTCTTCGGGACCTTCAAGGGCCTCACCGTCGACCTCATGCTCAGCTTCCAGGATCGAACCGAAAGCCAGGCCTTCTTCCTCCAGCGCTTGCCCTAGCAGGCGTTCCAGGTGGTGGAGGTGGAGCTCTCTTTCCTACGCAACATCCTCCACACTAAAGCGTGCTACGCCCACAGCTTTATAGGACGGGTAATGCGCACGCTTTCCTTCGCCATGGCCGTCCTCGCCCTCCTCATCTTCCATCACAGTGAGCATCCTTTCAACCCATCGGACGTCGTCATAACCTACTTCCTCCTTGTTGCCTCCCTCGTTCTCGAAACCGCAGCCATCGTCCTGATCGTATTCTCGGACTGGACTATTGTGGCACTGCAGTAGACCCGCAAGCCTTTCCGACAGAGAAGACTCAACCAAATACAAGCCGCCATGACGAGATGCTTCCAGGCAATTGCTGGACTCATCCTTCAGATTCGAACGCGTGTTCAAGGACCCTGAAAATGGTGGTCGAACTTCATGAGGCAGTACGACCTGATGGACATCTGCCTGAAGGACTACGCCCTGACCGCGACTAAAAGAACATTTAGGCACCTCATGCAGAAGTTGAAGTTGAAGGAGCTGTGGGATTCTTGCAGAAATGTAAGCGATGTTGAGTTTAGTGATGATGCGAAGAAGCTTATCTTCCAGGAGCTGAGTGCCAAGGTCACAAGCTTCGGGGGGGAACCCCACAAGCTTCAAGCGGTTGAAAGCCTGCCATGGCAAGTGGGTGCTCTGTGAGAAGGGCTACGACGATGACGTGATGGCGTCGTCAGTAAAGAGGGAGTTCGACAAGAGCATCCTACTATGGCACATCGCCACATACATCTGCTACCATGAGGAGGAGGATGAGAAGAAGGAGGTTAAGGCCGAGATTTCAGAAAGACTTACGAAGATTAAGAAGAAAATTTTCAAAAGAAATAAATCTGCTGATGAGGAAGAAACATATGAAAGTAGAACGAAAAAGGAAGTCGAAGTTGATGACCTTAAGAAGGTAAGGAAGGAAATAACAGATTACATGATGTATCTTGTGATGTTTAATCCGACCTTTCTCCTCACTGGAACAGAGACCTGTGCTGAAACTCTTAATTTCTTCTCCCAGAAAAGCACTGAATTGCTGGAGAAACTCCCATGAGATCAAAACTGAGAAAATTAAGAAATTTTACGACTCCATCAAGAGATCATGCTTCTCTTGGACCAAGTCTCAGATTTCTCAGCTCGCCAGAATAAAAAACAGCTTAAGAAGGATAAGCGGCTGCAGCTTAGGAAGGAAAAACTAGCTCGCGACATGATGCTAGAGGTTGAAGCCGAAATCGATCCAATAGACGTGAAGGGGGACAGGAGCAAATCTGTGCCATGGAATGCATTCAAGCTCGCAAAGCGAATCATGGATATCAAAAAGGAGGGGAGAAGGAGAACAGATGGGACATCATCAGCTCCGTGTGGGTGGAGATGTTGTGCTATGCTGCGAGCAACTGCAGCGCCTACCATCATGCGAAGCAACTAAGCCATGGTGGGGAGCTCCTCACCCATATCTGGCTGCTCATGGCTCAAATGGGAATAGGAGAGCAGTACAGGATTGAAGCAAACCATGCAAGACCAAAAATACAAGTTAGGACCTAGTCGATATATCACAACAACATTAACCAACACGGAGGCTGGAAGCAACATTGGTATTTTTTTAAACTCTGTTTGTATTTCTATTTTCTATTTATCTTTATGATATATATGGCAGTACGTAATGTGACTTTTTCACAATATGTGTGTGTGTGTGTGCACGCGTGTGAATATCTACGTCATAGTTCAAATGCCTGCATGATCCTCATCCGAACTCAACATAGTTTACATCCCATCTACCATGTGAATAGTTATTTACACCTAATCGAAACTAGTCTCGTCACAACCATTTATGATGACACTTCTACCTTCATCTTACTATTGGTCACACATGGATGAAAATATCAAGGAATATATAAAGACATACTCACATGCTAGAAAGAAAAACTAGAGAGAAGTCAAGTTGCACCATATAGATATGACCATGGATTTTGTGAAGAGGTGAATAGATTGTCAACCATCCTACTAGTCATTAACAGATTTAGCAAATTCATTCTCTTTATCTCGACCACAAAATACACTATGGTCGGGGAGAACAGGGGACTTTGTCTGCCATTATAACACGAATGGAGGACTGAAGACCATCTCATAACAAGGGACCCATGCACGGTCCCCCGCAGGCGATCATCTATAATGGAGAACAAAGACCCCACCCAATAATAGTGAGACGCTGCAGGATAGAGGACTTGCGCATAGTCCCCCATAGATGAACACCTACGATAGCGGATGAAGATAATTGCTCGACAACAATGATGTTAGGGGAAGTCGAAACCAATGGAGCAGGTGCTTCATTTGCAAAGGACAGCACCGAGCACGTCACTGCCCAAGACGGGAGTGGTCAGCAGCCATCATTGCCTATGAAGAAGAAGCTAGAGAAACTTCTACCCCAACCGCACGGGCAGTCCGATATAATGCCTTGGTGCAATACATGCAGAACCAGATCCAGAACTAATGTACGTCTCGCTCCTCGTCAACGAACAATCTTGCAATGTGATGGTTGACACCGAAGCAACACATAACTTCATGCATAAAAAAACTAGTTTAGAAGTTAGGATTGAAGATCAAGTCAAGCAATCTTAAAATAAAGACGGTGAATGCTCCAACCTCTCACGTTAGGGGAACGATTCGACAGGCTCCTCTTCAAGTCGGACAGTGGAAGGAACGTAAAAACATAATGATGGTTCCGATGGATGAATTCGACTTCATCCTTGGGTGGACTCATAACGATGGACATCGTGAACCCTGCTTCACCCTTGCAACGTCTATCCCTCCAATGAAGAACATAACCCCTCAGAAGCGCCTCCTTGTAGTAATGCAACTAGGGAAAGAGTACAGGCCATCAGGCCGAATGGACTTCCAATTACAATTGTGAAGGACGAAGGGTCACCACATTAACCCAATTCCAAGTATTTATCCACATGCAGAACCTCCCTATTAGATAGCACCAGCAGAGTTAAAAGAGTGAAGAGAACCCATCACAATCTGGCAAGTCGAAGAGCTGATTATCTGGAGTAGAAGAAGATGAGGATGTCTTTGAACTCAAATGGGGGAGAACAGTCACACCCCCTCGAGTGGTCGCCCACGAAACCAAAGGGAGAAGAGTGTGGATCGCCCATCAACCAGGTCACATGCCAAAAATAAACTCAATAATTAAAGGCATCCTTGATGATATATAGATCAGGCCTCACCAGGGAGGAGAATCATGGAAGAACGCCAAGAACCTTCCCACCTTCAAGATAATTAGAGCTTCTTTATTCAAGAGAGAGAGAGAGAGAGAGTTATAATGCTAAGGTCAGAGATCATCCATGTCAGTCCAACAGGCACCAGGGTTCCCTTTTCGAATAATCTAAAGAAAATATTTATTTCCTTCTTTAGATCTCCCTATTCTCTGTCATTGTCTGCTACACTGTTGGAGAGGAGCCGTTGCTTGCTTCACTATCTTCCAAAGCAGCAACCTTTGCAGGGTAGGCAAAGAGAACGCCATCACCTACTAGTCTGATCCCCAACGGTGTAGCAGACGATGACGGAGAATAGGGGAAATGTAAGGAAGGAAATAAATGTTTTATTTAGAATATTAGAAAATAGAACCCTATTGCATGTCAGACCGACCTGAATGATCTCAAACCTTGGCATTACAACTCTCTCGCATGCTCTCTCTCTCTCTCTTGAATATGAAAGCTCTTATTCTCTTGAAGGTGGGGAGGTTCCTAGCGTTCTTCCACGATCCTCCTCCCCGCTAAGGCTGGATCTATATATCGTCGAGGATGTTTCTATTTAGGGAATTTATTTTTAGCATGTGACTTGGTTGAGGGGCGATCAACACTCTTCGCCCACAGTTTCATGGGTGTCCACCCGAGGGGGTGTGACAGTTCTCGCCCACTCGAGTTCGAAGACGTCCTCATCTTCTTCTGCTCCAGGTAATCAGCTCTTCAACTTGCCAACGTGTGACGGGTGGTAGAGCACTTGAGTTTCGCCTTCAATGGTTCTCTCCACTCTATTAACTATACTGGTGCTATCTAATAGGGAGGTTCTGCATGTGGACAGCTGCTTGGAACCAGGTCGATATGGTGACCCTTCGTCCTTCGCGGTAGTAACACTTTTGGAAGTCCTTTGGGCCTGATGACTGCATACTCTTTCCCTAGTTGTATTGCTGCAAGGAGGCTCTTCTAAGGGGCTATGTTCTTCGGAGAGATGGACGTTGCGTGGGTGAAGCAGGGTTGCACAATGTCCATCATTACAAGTGAGAGGTGACCACGGTTTGGGACTCTTGTAAAAAATATGTTCCAAGGATGAAGTCAAAGTCATCCATCGGAACCACCATTATGTCTGCCCACCCTTCCAATGTCTGACTTGAAGAGGAGCCCATCAAATCGTCCCTATAACGTGAGAGGTTGGAGCGTTCACTATTTTTATTTTAAGGTTGCTCGACTTGATCTTCAATCCTAGCTTCTGAGCTAGTTCTTTACACATGAAGTTATGTTCCAGTGTCAATCATTGTATTGCAGGATTATTCATTGACGAGGAGCAAGATATACATCAGTTCTAGGTCTGGTTCTGCATGTATCGCACCAAGGCATTGTAGCACAACTAGTTGGGGTAGAAGTTTCTCCAGCTTCTTCTTCTTTTTCGTCTTCTTCATAGGTAATGTGAGATTTGTGTTTTTGTAATAAGAATAAATTTATAATACAATAATAGGAAGGACTTATTTATAAAATTTTATAGTTTTTTGAAGTATAGAATTTTGATATAAAAATTATACCATCAGATAGGAATTTTGATAAGGAATCCAACGACGCAGACGAATCGTAATTTGGACGTCGTTTGATTGATCAAATCGATGAATCAAGGATTGATCTAAATGGATGGTCCAGATTTGATCTTAGAATTAAGATTTTAATTAATTAATTTATAAAAATAACAATTTCTTCCCACCGCCCGTTCGAGCGCTCCTTTTCTTCCTCTCTCCTCCCCTGTTTCTGCGACAGCTTCGGCTCTTTACTTCATCGACGATGCTCTGGCCAACTCTGGTGGAGTTTTTCAACGGGATTTGAACCGCGACCTCTGGTGAGTCAGGAGAACACAGTAAAGGTATCAATTTATAGTTTTGATTGAGATTTGAGGAGAAAATGATGAGAGAGGTGGCAACGGCGAAAGTTTCATCGCCGGAGCTTGCTCCGATGATTGCCGGCCATTCCGACCGTGGAACTTCGCAAACTTGGTACCTATGGCTTCTCTTTGACGAGAGCTATCCATTTGTACCGGAGTTCAGGGCTATTGGCCGTCGGTTGGCCGCCGACGAGCTAAAAAATCCTAACTTAGGGATTCCGCCCAAATAGGATTAATCGTTGAAATTGATCGCGTATGAGCTATAACAATTGGGGCAAATATGATTTTTGGAATCCTTGTAAAGAGAGCTTTCGATTGGTACCAATATTGGTATTGATCGAAGAACTTCGCCGGCGAGGGTTCCGACGAACTTTCTGACGAACTCGAGATAAAAATTAGGGTAAATTTAGAGATCATTCTAAGAGTGTTGGTGAAGATGGATTTATAAAATTATTACCATATTGAGAATTAAAATTTGTTGAAATATTCATAGGAAATTTGATAAGCAAGCACGAGGATACGAACGTTCGCGATACAAACGAAAACGTGCTTACGACGATAGAATCAGGTGAGTGTTTATTCTCTGGGCAGAATAAACGGGATAGTTCTCAATGTTTCCAGGAGAACTATATCCCTTTGATTAGATATGCTCGGTATTTCTTTGGACTCTTCTGCTAGTTTATATAATCTTGATTATTATTATAAATGAGTTGTGAATAATCTTTGATATTTCTGCTTGATGACATAAGTTATTTATTGCTCGTGTTCCTTGATTCATTATAAGCATGATACTATGCTTTTGTTGACTCTAGATCTAGCATATGCATCTGGTTGATTATTTGTGATATTATTTCGCTTATGAATGCATATGGCTAGTATGATCTGATACTAGATACTGCTATAAGCACAAACACTGCAGTGATATTTTATTAGCACTCCCATGGGCCACCTATACAGAGGGGCATGGGATGATAGTGCATGAGGTCAGGATGGGAGATTGGGATTGGAATACTCCTGACTGGTCTTTAAACTGGACTAGCTATGGATGCCAGGTAGTGAGGTCCAGTAGCAACTTAGGGGGGAAGGGGGCTTTGGTTCCATATTTTTGTATTTCTGCTTTGATCTAGGTACTCTATGATATTTGATTCCTCCCCCTGAGGTGACAGTTGTTAGCCACAACTGTATTTGATTAAGCCAGCCCCAGATATAGTCTCGTGTGACTATTGATTGCTCCTTTTGATTGGTTATTGCACACGGATAGCCAGATTATCTTATTCTTGAGATTTTGTTATTTTATGTTCTCGGTTTTACATTATTTTCTATCCAACTCACTGGGTACGGTGTTACTCACCCCGTAGGGGAACTCATTTTTATAAATTATTTTAGATTTTTCTGATAACAATAATACGCTCAAACTCTTGAACCCAACCTAAAATAATTCAGAAACTTAACCTAAAACTCGATAAAAATTCTAAATAAATTTCTAAGAGTTCAAAACTTACCAACAAAGCTATAGGAATGTTGAACCGAACCAAACCGGTCAAAAAAGCATAAAAACCAGCAAAACCCAAGTTGAACCGCAGGTGAACCGGACCGCTGCTTGCACCGGCCGATATGGACCGGTCGAACCTGGTTGGACCGGACCGCCGCACGTGCGGTCAACCCATTTCTTCCCTGCTCCTCCTCTATTCGAACCAGTGGACTTTCGCCGCCGAATCGACTCCGTCTGACCACCACCCACTCGACCAAACACGGTGCCCGAGCTCTCCTCCCCTGCGTCGACCTACCAGCAACCTTTCTGCGGCTGAAGGAGAGATCGCCACTCCTCCCTCGCCGTCGAGACCGCTGCGAACAGAGAGGTGCTCTGTTCGGCGCCCAACGCTGATTATCACTAGAAATCAAGCTCCTACGCGGCTGCCTTTGCTCACAATCCACCCCACAGAAGTCGTATCGACTCTAGAGAGCTCGCAGCGGTGGGAGGAAGTACTCGCCGCACTCTTCGCCGGCAAAATCGACGGAAACAGGCGTCTGCCCCTGCTCGCCGGTCGTTCGCCGCTTCCCACGAAAACACAACTCGTCGGAGCTGTTTTCTCTCTTCATCGGCCTCTCAACCGACACGCCTCCTTCAACCTGACTCCTCCGACGTCGGAAAAGCAGCTTGCCGGAGCGTAATCACGCTCGCCGCCACTACAAACTCTCGTCGCCCTCTTTGCCGCTCCTCGTCTGCCGGAGTCCCTTCGAACTCCGTTGGTCTCCCCATCGTCGCCCAACTCTCGCTGCTACCTTCTCCCGTCGCCAAGGCGGCTCGCCGGAGCAGGTGGTGCTCCGCCTGCGCAACCCTCCCTCGAACAGGGCATCGCCCCTGTTCTAGGGTTTAACCCTTCCTTTCTCCGACCTTTTCGCTCGCTGCATGCGTGCTTGCGTCGCGCGTGCTGCGACAATTTTTTTTATATTTATAAATCTAAATAAATTTTAGATCGATTTTAAAATAAATAAATAAATAAAATTTCTATATTTATCTTTAATTTAAATAAAATTTTCCTATTCCTATTTCCTTTCTATTTTGTTTTATTTTATTTTATTTACCTATTATTTTATTAGTTTAATATTAAAATAATATTTTTTTAAAAAATAGGGTTTACAATTCATCTCCCCCTTAAGATTTTTGGTCCTCCAAAAATGACAACATAACCCCTTAAAATATTTTCTAGACCTCCTATGTTTCCTAATATGTAACTTAGAACCTAAGGGAATCATTCAACCAGATTAAACAAATTTCAAACAGAGTCAAACAATTTCAGACATGTTCAAATAATTTATCAAACAAAAATACAATCAAGCAAAATACTAAGCAAATAATTTTGGGTATTGTACTCTAATTTGGGCTCAGTCTCCCATGTCTCTTCCTCTACACCTCCATCCCTCTAGTGTACCTGAACTAGAGGCATGGTCTTACCCCATAACATTTTATCACGGCTATCAACTATAGTCACTATCCTAGTCCACAACTTAGAACATCTCTCAGAGCAATCGGAGGTGTAGTTAAAAATATACGGTGGTTCTAGCACATACCTCTTAAGCATCGATACCTAGGACACATTATAGATTCTATCAATGTCTTCCGATAGCTGTAATCTATAAGCCACCGGCCCAACTCTCTCCAGAATCTCAACCAGTCCCATACATCTTGGATGCAACTCTCCTTTCAGGTGAAACCGAAAAAGCTCTTTCCAAGGAGACACCTCCAGGAACACTATGCCCCCAACCACAATTTCCAACGGCCTCCGCCGATTATCTACATCATTCTTTCTTTTGTCTATCTTGAGCTGTATCTAGTCTCACTCGAACTAATTTAGAAATAAAAATAGAGCAGACTAGTCTAGGGAAGAAAAGTTATTATCTTCGCCAGATAATCTAATCCCGTCTACTAATTGCTATAGCTCGTTACCCGGTTATCTAACCGATACCTAAGATCACATCAAAGTCTTTTCACACCTAAAGGTATCAAGTCAGCTCTTTAACTCACATCCTAGCATCTCTAAGGGTCGATCAGCCCCCTTAGAAGTGTCGTGTTCACATAAGAGCTCTGTGTTCCGACATCGGTCAGAACACAAGTAGGTGGACCTATTAAGATTATAGACCTTAGGTTTAACACTTAATGGAATAAATAATACCAATAGGTCAACTAAAGGTCTCTAAATAATTCCAACGGTTACATTCAAAACGAGTAACTAAAAGGAATAGCAGAGATAATTTTAGTAGTTCAAGGCAAAGCAAATTGAATTAAGCATTCAAATAAATCAACCGACTCAGAAAGATAAAGAGGCAATCATAAAATGGTTAACTATTAGGAAGTGTATTATTCAGAGAAGTCATGTAATTAACTTTTCAAACATAGAGCATTTGGAAATAAACAAGCCCTTTCTCAAGGATACTCAACTTGAGAATTACCTTTTTCAAAGGAAGATATGACCATATGAGCCAAGCAAAAGAATGAATCATTAAAGAATTCATCAAACAATATGGTCAAAATTAAAAAGAAAATCGGGGATCCCGATCCGACACACTCAACACCAGCACACCATGTAGTCTCACTAACTCATGAAGGTTTTACTTCTATCCTCTTTTCCATCCTAAGGTTTGGCTTTGCATCCAAGGGTCAAAGCATCAAAGTACTAAAGTAGCAAAGGAGGATATTTCAAGGTTTCAATCAACATCTTAGCAATTCAAAACATCATACAATTAATTGTAAGTCAATACTTTAATATAATAGATCACTAGTTTTGAAACCTACTTCAAAGAATTAGTAGAGAATGCAAACTTGGGTTTCCAGTAACTCCTCTACTTTAGGTTCCCGCTGGATTTTGATAACTCAATTGACAACTCTAAGAGACCAGAAAAAGATCAATGAATATAGACTATAATTCAATCCCTTCAGTTGGTATTCGAGATTGAAATCTACTTACTTCATTTAGCCAAGCAGGGGAGATATTTAGCTAAGTAGAACAGATCTCATAAGGATGAACTGGATGATGGTTGCTATTACAGAATGGGTTAAACAATAAGGAAAAAAAAAGGATAATGATTCCTTTTGAGAATTGATTGAACCTTTTTAAGTGATCTCAAAATGTGATGTATCATGATAAACTTAGGATATCTAATGTTTAGGTTTGTAAGTTGGATCTGAACAATAAGGTATAACAGTGATACTCACATCTGAAAAAGGGTTTAGTAAATGCAACAAGAAAGTATAGTATCACTACACATGTCACTACCCTATTGATGGGCTTTTACTCTTCACTGGAGTGTACTTCTGCCTATTTGCACTTCTATAAAGTAATGGAAGGAAATCTAAATTGTTAGGGAAGATTGTTCATCAGAGATTGTACAAGCTTGGGAGAAAAGAATAAAGAAAACTGAAATTATCAGGATTTAAAATGTAGGCAAGGTAAAATTCAGCATTGTTGTCCATATAAGCCCATAGTACCTGATATGATGAAAAATGAAACTTAGATCCACAACTGAAAGATTCTAAGTCATAGGTAATGTAAACCCTGATCGTTATATTTTAAAAAAAAAAGTATATATATATATATATACAGGTTTAGATAAATGCAAATAGATAAACATACAATATGATAATACACATAACATGATAAGACTAAGATTTGACTTTAAGTGATGGGGTAAAATTGGAAATTTACCTCCCACACCTTACCCTTTTTATGCTCTCGTACGTGAGGGTTGAGGCTTGATTTCTCTAGCTGCAAGCCACCACAATGTTGCCGTCATTGGATGACCTTTGGTTTGGAAGCGTAGGAGTTCAATCACGATCGTCCTTCTTAAGTCCTCCATAGAAGGTAAGAACAATTAACCCTCCTCTATGCTTGATGAAATCATAGATTGTTGTAGTGCTGAAATTGTTAGATGGTGACTGTTAGCATGCTCCTTTTCTGTTTTCTTATTTTCCTCTTTTTTTTTTTCTCTTTCTTCCTTCGGTTTCCCTCTGCCAAAGTTCCCAGCAAAGAAGAAAAGAAAAATTAATACTTTATTTAGCATTAACTGCTTACTAACGAAGCCTTGCTCCTCCTATATAATTATTTTTGTGTTCCTTTCCTTCTTCTCCTTGCTGCTGCCGAAACATCCTTCATTCTTTATATTTTTTTTTATATATTTAGTTTGCTGCTGCCGAAGCATCCTTCTGTCTTTATATATATTTTTATTATTTAATTGCTATTGCCGAAACAGAGGACGTTCCTTCCTCTTTCCCCTCCTCTAACTAATCACCTCTCTCTTCTTTACCTAAAGGATTCTGCTTTCTTCTTCTCTTATATATTTTTTTTTATTGTTAATCATATGCTGCCGAGGGAGAGGAGACTCCTTCCCTCTCTCCACTTTTAGATTAATTACCTCTCTTCACAGATTCTGTCTTCTTTCTTACTTTATTTTATAATTTCTAATTCTCCTATTTTCTTACTTTATTTTATAATTTCTAATTCTCCTATTTTCCCAGCCGTATAAATGCAATTAGGTATTTTACCTTTATTTAATAATTTAGTTATTTCCTCTCAAATTGATCATCAAAGAACTATCGGCAGGAAGGAAGAAAGAAACCGTGAGAGTGGTTAAAATATACTTATATATATATTATTTTTATTATGTCATCTTTGATTTCTTCATTTAATTTTTTTTTATGATAATGGTATTATGGTTATTTTACAATTACTATTCACCGTGAATAGTAGTCGGGGTGGAAGAATCATTAATTTTTTTTTTTAAATGTAGATTTATTGTCAATAAAATTTTATTAGTAGATTAAGTGTGATCTTGCCATAAGCATCTGGTCAAGATAGGAGAAGCATTAATGATTGTGTTTAAAATAATGTATGCACATATTGTATGGCATCGTTCCAAGTTGAACGGTGACGTGAGTGCGTTGATAAATTCTCTTTCTTGGTTTTGACGATTTGATCCACAATCCAGGTTCGTTACATTGAACCCTTGAGTAGGCAAATAAACAATTATTTAAAAGTCCTATAACTTTCCATGTATATTGCTTGTATTTATTTGTATGACTTGTCTGTTTTATACATGTCTTAGTGATTATTAATTACATACGCATTTGCTTAATTTCTTGTATTCAACGATAAACAATTATATTATTTGTGCGTACATGAAGAGATGTCAACATAGAGACACTTAATCTATTTAGTGACATGTAGTCCCAAAATAGGACTAGGAAATATTTACACTATATTCCCGCGCGTGTAGTGAATGGTCACTACCGCGATAGTCCAATTTTGACAAATGGAAGATGTAGCTCTCTCTGCACTTGTGTAAGTGTTGAGGGGTGAATTCTCTTCATACGCCGTGGATAGTGGATTTGTCGACAATGGCAACCGTCCTAGATGCTCTGCAGGCATACCGACGGTAGTCCAGATCCTAGGGTTTAATACGTGTGTAGGATTTTCGGTTAGCCGTAGTCGGAGGATTTATTTTTGCAAGGTAACCCTGTCTATAAGGGCAGTGTGTAGTACTATACAGGGATGTGTTTGGTGTGCCTACAAGGAGGTTGAACCAATGCATTAGTCTCGGTAGTGCGAGTCAGGTAAACAGCTATCGAGGCTGGAAGAGAGGGATCCGTGGTTACCTACCCTCTCTACTAACATCAGTGTGATGGGCATAGGCAAAGACTTAGACAAGCACTGATGGGCTTAAGGATAGTCCCCGATCAGGGCTTACTCTAAAATATAGGTTGGCAGCCCGTGATAGAAAGTGGACATAGATGACAACGTAGTGACAAAGGATATGGATTTAGAAAACATAGAGAGCAGATTTAGTATTTCTTTTACTTCTTTTACTTCTTATAAGTCATGTTTGTGTGCCTTTATTTTATTTTATTGTTGTATTTAATTTCTATTGTTCTGCAAAATTTATCATTTTGATGTTTGTTTATTGGATATTAATATTGAAATACATGTAATGTAAATGGACGGTTCGGACTTGATGGCCTATTTCCCTCAAGACGTTCTTTGTAGCCACTGAGCCGCAAGGCTCAGCGCATTTAATCTTACATGCGCAGGTAACTTGGGATAGGCACAGTGATTTTTGGTGGGTGTTAGTCGCCTAAAAACATAATGTCCAAGCCTAGAAGAGTATTGGTTGTGAGGTTGTATGTTATTTTAATATGTGTAGAATTAGTCATTTTGAGATTTTTGTGTAAATTCTAAATGCCTTGTATGGGTTTGCAGACTCATACGGCGATTGTCACATGCCGATAGGTAGATCGGGGCGTGACAGGTAAGGGAAAAGAATGGATATATATTATATTGTTAGCAAGGAAATGGTAAGATTCAAGTGGAAAGATGAATGATTTTCAACTCAAGAATATCAAATTTTCAGTACACTAACTTTTTAAGATTTAGTGAACTTTGGAAGGTCATAACTTCCTCCACAGAGATCAGATTAAACTAAAATTTTGAGGGTAGGTTTTGGCTGTGAAGGTGTTCACTAAATTTCATAGGATTGACAAAGATCAGATGGTAATTTTGTCCAGGATTCTAATACTTTGCTATAGTGATTGACACATTTCCTTATCCTCGGTTTTTGCTCCCCCTTTAGTTGTGTATGGGAGTTTTGGTCTAGCTCTTGAGGTAGGGATGATATTAATAGGTTAGAATACAATAAGGGTCCTCAATGAAGTAGGGATGGTCATTCGACTATACTAGTACATGATAGGAAAACCTAAATGAAGGATAAGACTATAAATTAAAAACCTTAGCCTCACTTATAAAATTCAGAACTGGAAACTAAGGTTGGTTTATTTTGGATATACTAAGTTGGCACAGTAGGTATGCTTATCTAAAAAAAGGTCTTTAAAAATTAACCTTGAGGATATGCAAGTATATAAACAAGAGATCAATTCTTTTAATTTACCATGCTGAAAATGTCAACTTCCAATATTATGAGTTCATTGAATTTACTTCCACTCTTACTAGATTGTTTAATATCTTGAGGTTCTAGTTTGTATTTGAAACCTTTCTAGAAAGAGTCAAGAGTATCACCAAAAAGGTTTTGTAAGATGATGAAGATTAGGAAGGGAAATATACTAAGGAAGAAAAGTAAAGGGTTAACCATCAAGGGAAGGAAATTGAGTTTTTTTAGTGCCAGGAATGGTACTACTTTGAATGCACTCAAGAGTATTCAATAGAAGGATGATTAATATTTTGAGAATGATCATCATCTGAAGAATGATCATTGTTAAAGGTTTGTAGAAACATGATTGAAATAGATCGATGAATGACAATGATAGAATAGATCTTCTTTTTATCTACATATGCCAAATATAGTTCATGGATATCAAGATTTTTGGTTTTCTTAGTTTAAGGAAGAAGAACTATATTGCATAGTATAGTTACTGTGATATGCTAGTACCTGATGACTATTTATATAAAACTGTCAAATAGAGATAAAGGAATAAGATTGAAGTAAGATAGTAGATACACCCCATTGGTACAAACTAGTGCATGTGGTATCAATAACTTTGGGTTCTACTTAACTCTTGAGGTCAGTAACCTAAGATCACCAATATGTTGAATGTGAGATGATAGAGAATGAAGGTCACTATTCTCCTACTTTGGTTTTGTATTAGATATGATAGGAAAACAATTGGAGAGGATCCCTATCCTTCTTCTCAGCCTCATTTAAAGAAAAGGATAGTTCCAGTATTGCAATGAGGATCAAATTTAAACATCCAAAGCTGCATAAGGTATCAATATTCAATTTTTAATATTTCTGCATAGAGAATCCTATGCCATATCTTATTGATACTAATAGTTAAATGACTCCCATATTTGGCAATAGGGAAGGAAAGTAGTTGTTGCACCCTAAGACCCTTAAATGGTCAGTTTTGACAAAAGTCTCGGTTATAGGAATTTATGAATTTTAGTTAGAGGAGTTGATAAGTTTGTATCATGTGGCCAGCAATTGATGAGTAAGATCAACTAGAACTTAGGCCACTTAGTTACTAAATCAAACAAGGAAAACATAAGAAAAATGGTTTCACATAATTTCAGTGGGTTATCCAATATTAACAATAAGTTTTCTATAGTCTCGTATGGAAAGCTCCAAATGTCTAGGTCTTCCTAGGTCAAGTTTTCAACAATCACAATACAATTCAAGGACATCAATATAACCCAAAAGCACACAACAACAAGTAAACAATTTACTTATATCCTCCAAAACAAGCATAGAACATCATCAAGTAAGGACATAAAACACAAAATGCAATTAAGTAAAAGGTAATATAGGCATAAAAGGATAAATCCTCATATATTCCTAAAATCTCTCTTTACCCCATCAAAGTTGTCTCACATATGCACTTAGGCCTATGGTGTATCCTAAGTCTTATCCTTACTTTTAATTGTTACTTTTTTAAACTTATGCTCTGATACTACCTTAATTGTCACGCCCCAACCCACCTTTAGGCACGTGACAATCGCTGTATAAGCTGCACTTCGCCACCATAACTTATACAAGGTTAAGAGTATCACAAAGCAACACTATTATTTTTATTAACATAGCGGAAGCATAACCAAATTATATTTAATTTCAATATTACAATCAAATCTCTATCTAGCTTTTCAATGATAGTCTATTCCATCGAACTAGGTTCTCTCTCGCTCCCCGTACAGGTGACCAACCTGTAACCTGCGCAATAGGGAAAAAATATGCACATCTGAGTCGCGAAACCCAGTGAGGCTACAGAGAGAGCACCCTAAAAATGGGCATAATGTATTGTACAAACTAACAAGAAAATATATCTACGAGATCACATATTTAAATTAACATAACACAACATATAGCAAAACTTAACATATCAATGTAGCAGTCGCATTATTCAAATAAAGCATATGAACATGATACTAGAAACTTATATATTATAACTTAAATCTTAAAATGATCTAATCACATATATTAATATATATATCATAAGTTATCCAGTATCACTCCTAAGTTGCCGTGAATATAGAAGCCCCTCTATTCGTCGCCCCCTTCACGATTTCAACTCGTCGGAACCGCGTCCCTTGTTCGCAGCCCCCAAAACTGATGCCCAAGTTCGAACAACACCTTGCCCCGTCGAATCACGGCCTGCCGGAGCTCCGATCGCTCCCACCGCCGTCGTCGTTGTTTTGAGGGTTTCAAACCCTCGAGGGTTTTAAACCCTCGCCTTCGTCGCTGCACGTGCACGTGCAGTGGTGGATTTTTATTTCTTTTTATTTTTTAATTTTTCTTTTTCTTTAATAAAGTTTTCTTTATATATAAATATTATTTTTTTTCTTTTGTTTTCTTTTCTTTTCTTCTAACCTGTTTTATTATTATTTTTTATATTTTAACTAATAACTTTTATTATTTATTTTATTTTATTTTTAATTTTATTTTATTTATCTATTACTTTTTTTTATTTTAATATAATAATAATTTTTTATAGAGGAGGTGCTACAGTCTGCAGTCCTCCTATCTGAGATTGCAATGTCGAGTTAAAGATACCGGCTATGGCCATTACTATCATATTCAGATATCCGTGAGCCAAAGGTACCAGTCCCGAGGGTACAGTGGAGACTGTCTTCTACACCATCGTGCGAGTTACTCCCCAGCTCCCGGTTCCCCTAATGATGCATGCTCTGGGATCCTTTGCAGTGACACCCTCTGAGAAACCCCAACGACGCTAGTAGCTGGTGTTGGTAGGTCTACCATTGGACGAGAGGTGGTGCTCATCATATCCTAAGGCTCTACCAACTTCTAAGGTCTAGTCGATTTTTGCTTTGGCGGTGCATCCCACATCTATACAAAATAGATTTGGTGCGTAAATCAATTTCCAAATTAACTTACAAATCTTGAGGCTCATCGGTTTCCAAATTAACTTACGGTAGGCACTCTCTATCGAACTACAGGAGGAGTGACAATGGCTGCTAAACATGTAACCGACGCTGTCTCTCGGTGATATTCGATGAGGTAGGCATAACAACCAAAGCAATAGGTGCCTGCACAACTGGTGACTCCTAAGGAATAACCTCTGTGGCAGGTTGCGGGGGATGTGCTATAGTCTACAGTCCCCTATCTGAGACTGCAAGGCAGAGTTAAAGATACTGTCTATGACCGCTACTATCATATTCAGATATCTCTAAGCCAAAGGTACCTATCCCAGGGGTACAGTGAAGATTGCCTTATACACTATCGTATGAGTTACTCCTCGGCTCCATGGTGCCCCTAATGATGCATGCTCTGGGATCCTTTGCAGTAACGCCCTTTTTGAAACCCTAGCAGCGCTAGTAGCTAGCATTGGTAGGTCTACCATTGGATGGGAAGTGGTGCTCATTGGGTCCCGATGCTCTAGCAACTTCTAGGGTCTACCTAATTTCCACTTTGGCGATGCATCCCATATCTACACAAAACAGATTCCGGTGCATAAGTCAATTTTCAAATTAACTAGACTGCAAGAATTTATTCTACATATGAGGAATTATTTACTAAGGGTGAAATCGTAGATAGGTCATGGTCATACGTCTATATCGATTACCGACTTGCTCACCATCCTAATTATACAGCGACTAACTCTCTTAGCTCTTAGGACTCAATAACATCTACCCTGATACTATTTTAACCTGTCATACCCTAAACCCACACCTCTACTCTGGTACCACTTTAACCTGTCATGCCCTAACCCATGGATCGACACGTAGCAAGCCACCGCATGGTCCGAAACTCATACAATACATAAGATGGGCTAAGCCCAATAACAAAAGATGGCATAAACATCTATAATCTTCATACAAACTTTGAGTACAGTCTCAATATAAGCCTGGTACATACTATGCTTGACAATCGAAATATAAAGGAGAATGGTGCGAACCTCCAACCACGTAGTCTCTGTCGACGATCAACGATCTCATTTGGCCTAAGTTCATTGAAGCCCAAATTCATCCTAAGTCCTTTAATTCGATTCCAATTTAATACCTACATCTCCCCTAATCCCTTCGTTCTAGCCCAATTAATCCATCAACCCAATCTAACCCAACATGCAAACTTATTTAGCTCAACTCACTTCAGAACTCAATCCAATCCGGCCCAACCTCAAGTGTTACTAATTCGTTCGCCCATTTCACTCATTTCATTGATCTTGCTATCTTATTTTTGCAGCAAGATCGAATTGCTCCTTGGTATCTTCAGCAGCTTGCTTAGGTCTTTCTTACGATGTTAATAGGAAATGGACGACGTTGTTCTGCAGCTCTGTTTGGATTTCTGAAGCGATTACGGGATTAATTCATGAAGCATAAACTGATTCAAAAGTGAATGATAAAATTCCGACTCTGTTTTCTAATAAATTAATCCATTTAAAATTGTCCGTTTATCTCTGCTTTCCTTGGAAGCTCTGGCACTCTCGATCGAACTCTGATTAAATCTCCTACATAATTGCGTACCATACTAACAACAAAGAACACGAACACGAGGAATTCAAATACACGGACTCTCTCATCCTCCAACTCCTCGTATATCCCCCTTCCCCGCCAGCAATCACCTCCTCCCGCTCTCCTTATCTGCTCCACCGAAACCTTCCGCTGTACGTGCTCGTGTTCTTCGACTGCATGTTTCTTTTCCTTCCATTAGCAGCAATACGTGAGGAACGCTTTTTATATTCTAGCGCTCTTCCGGTGCTAGTTTAACAACTGCACCCCTAAACCTTTTTGTCTTTAGAACAGGGATTCTTCTACGTTACGAACAAAGACGTGCAGAGCATTCTCTTTTGATCCTTTGCGAGACGTAAGAGGTGGGCGGCAAATTTATTAAAGCGCAGACATGGCCGGCCGGCCGCCAGGTATTGCTTGCTGCGGGAGTAGCATAAATGAAAAAGTGGCTCCTAGCGTTCTCGTCACAAAAACTATCGATACCAAATCAAGAGGAGGGGAAAAAAAAAAGTTATCAGGTTTCGTTCGCTTTGAATTCAGTGCCTGCATATATAGAAAGGGTTGATGAGGAGGAGAATCCGGGCGGCCGGCATACACGATTAGCAAATATTAATTATTTGATACAAGATGCAGATCATCCCGCCGGGCATCAGAAATCTATGGAGTAAGGAGGAGATCCGCTTCCTGGTCCTCGCCAGCCTCTTCTTGCAGGTCCTCCTCATCTTCTTGTCCCTCTTCCGGCAGCGGAGGACGAGCAAACCGCTGAGCCTCCTGCTCTGGTCGGCCTACCTGGGCGCAGACTACGTCGCCACCTTGGCGCTCGGCAACCTCCTCAACCAACAGAACCAGGTGATCCAACAGAAGGAGAACAACTACGGCGACCTCATGGCCTTCTGGTCCCCGTTCCTCCTCCTCCACCTCGGTGGCCCCGACACCATCACCGCCTACTCTCTGGAGGACAACGAGCTGTGGCTGCGACACTTCCTGGGGCTATTCTTGCAGATCTTCACCGCCGTCTTCATATTCTTGGAGTCGCTTCCCAGCCCTCACCTGTGGGTGACCGCCGTCGCGGTGTTCGTCCTCGGGATCCTCAAGTACGGGGAGCGGACGTGGTCGCTGCGATCGGCGAGCATGAACCAGCTGAGGGAGTCCATGATCAGCAATCCCGATCCAGGCCCTAACTACGCCAAGTTCATGCAAGAATACCAGTCCCGTCGAAGCGCCGGTCTGGAAGCGTCGATCAAGGTGGAGAAGGAACCGTATCGTCCTCTTCCGGAAATGAAAGTTGAAACGATAGCCGATAAGGAGATCATAAGGCAGGCGTACCTCTTCTTCGAGACCTTCAAGCGCCTCACCGTCGACCTCATGCTCAGCTTCCAGGATCGAACCGAAAGCCAGGCCTTCTTCCTCCGGCGCTTGCCCCGGCAGGCGTTCCAGGTGGTGGAGGTGGAGCTTTCTTTCCTACACGACATCCTCCACACTAAAGCGTACTACGTCCACAGCTTAACAGGATGGGTAATGCGCACGCTTTCCTTCGCCATGGCCGTCCTCGCCCTCCTCCTCTTCCATCACAGTAAGCATCCTTTCAACCCGTCGGACGTCGCCATAACCTACGTACTCCTTGTCGCCGCTCTCATTCTCGAGACCGCCGCCATCGTCCTCAGCATATTCTCGGACTGGACTATCGTGGCGCTGCAGAAGACCCGCAAGCCTTTCCGACATCGGAACCTCAACCAAATACAAGCCGCCATGACGAGATGCTTCCAAGCAATTGCTGGACTCATCCTTCAGATTCGAACTCATGTTCAAGGACCACAAAAATGGTGGTCGAACTCCATGAGGCAGTACAACCTGATCGACATCTGCCTGAAGGACTACGCCACGACCAAGACCGAAGAAAGATTTAGGTGCCTCATGCGGACGTTGCAGTTGGACGAGCTGTTGGATACCTGCAGGAATGTAAGTCATGTGGAGTTTAGTGATGATGCGAAGAAGCTTATCTTCCAGGAGCTGAGTGCCAAGGCCACCAGCGCCGAGGGGAACGCCACCAGCTTCAAGCGGTTGAAAGCCTGCCGTGGCGAGTGGGTGCTCCGTGAGAAGGGCTACTACGATGGCGTGATGGCGTCGTCAGTGACCAGGGAGTTCGACGAGAGCATCCTACTGTGGCACATCGCTACATACCTCTGCTACCATCAGATGGAGGATGAGAAGGAGAAGGAGGAGGAGGAGGAGAATATACTGCACAGGTTGAAAAAGAAGGTTAAGAAGATTTGGGGAAGAATTATGAAGGTTAAGGCCGATATTTCAGAAAGACTTGCAAAGATTAAGAAAAGACTTATGGAGATTAAGAAGAAAATTTTCAAAAGAAATAAATCTGCTGATGAGGAAGAAGCATATGAAATTGGGGCAGATTTCGATCAGGAAGAGGACAGACAAAGTAGAATGAAAGAGGAAGTGGAAGTTGCTGACCCTAAGAAGATAAGCAAGGAAATATCAGATTACATGATGTATCTTGTGGTGTTTCAACCAGCCATGCTCCCCGCTGGAATAGGGAAGATCAGATTTCAAGACACCTCCGCTGAAGCCAAGAAATTCTTCTCCCAAAAAAACACTGAAATTCTGGAGAAACTGCTGGAGAAACGGCCGCCCCCCGACGTTGCTCCCAGAACTGGGGTTATTAAGAAAATTTACGACTCCATCAAGAGGTCATGCTTCTCTTGGAGCAAGTCTCAGATTTCTCCGGAGCTCAAGATGATCGAAAAACAGCTTAAGAAGGATAAGGGGCTGCAGCTTGAGAAGGAAAATTTAGCTCGCGAAATGATGGTGAAGGTTGAAGCAGAAATCGATCCGATAGAGGTGAAGGGGGACAGGAGCAAATCGGTGCTGTGGGATGCATGCAAGCTGGCCAAGCAGATCATGGGGATCAAGAAGGAGAAGATATGGGTGATCATCAGCTCGGTGTGGGTGGAGATGCTGTGCTACGCAGCGAGCAACTGCAGCGCGATCAATCATGCGAAGCAACTGAGCCAGGGCGGGGAACTCCTCACTCATATCTGGCTGCTCATGGCTCACATGGGAATAGGGGAGCAGTACAGGATCGAAGCAGGCCATGCAAGAGCAAAACTACAAGTCAAGACCTGACCTGATCGACATATCGATCACAAGCAGCATTAATCTATATATATATATTAAAACTATGTTCTTCTCCATTTTTCTTTATATTGTGCTCATTTTAGATTGTCTCATCCACGTCAGAAAAAGTAAGTAAGAACGTAAACAGCACCACTTGATGTTATTCTATGTTTTGTAATATCCAATTGTGAAATTTGTAGAATAATTATTAACTCAACCGCTGCCTACCTGTGAAGAATATCCACTTCATAATTCATATTCATATGCATGCAATGACCATTTTAATATATTGATGAGAGTAAATGAGATATTTAATAAATTGATGGATCAATTTTAAGGTCATATTCCTGATTTTTTTTTAAATTGAGAAAATGGTCCGTATATTAAAAGATTTATTCGTCAGATCTTTTAATGTTTAACGATGTGATTCAGAAGGGATCTAAGAGGAGCTTTACGTTTAATACGTGTTTATGCACCCCTAATTGATTGAGCTAAAGGTGGTTAGTGTCTCTTATCTTTTTCCTTTTCCAAATAATAATTAAACGAAAGATTCTTATATTGCACCTTTCTTAGCTTTTTTTTTTTTAAAAAAAAAAAACAGGGTGCTAATTTTCCTATTTTATTCCCTGTTTATTTTTCTTTATCTCTTTATCTTTTCCTCCTTTTGCTTTATATATATATATATATATTCATTTGTCGCTTCTCTTTATTTCTGCCTTCTTCTTTATTTTCCTTACATCACACGATTATAAAGACAATTATAAAAACTATGTATTGTTATTGTTATTTTACTTCCAACACTATAATTTTAGAATTTACCTTTTTTTTACTGATAATGCATAGTGTTAATAACCAATTAATTTGTACTGATAAAATAAATATATTAACTAAAACAAACTTAACTGTGCGATGAAGAATAGTTGGAAGTACTGATAAAATAAAGAAGAATCACTCTTTCTTGTTAAGTAGCTGTAGAGGTGAAAATAGGGCCTGCAAATACTTTCACTTTCTTGTTCAAAACTTGCGTTTAATTTCTGGACTTTGCAACTAAAGGAGTTTTTATGCTCACGCCCGCAGTCGGCGCTCCTCTCGGTTCAATTTTTAGACTTATAAATAAATGAGTTTTTCTTCCTATCTCTTGTAATTTATGAACTAAATAAAAAAGTTTTTCTGCCTAGGCCTCTACCCCAATACACCTCTCGGTTGTGCTACATGTTGGGCACGAAAAGGTTTAAGTACACCGTGCAAAATAAGATACACTATAATCTGAGTACAATCCCTTTGGATTTAACGGAATCGTGTATGTATATATGGCTCCTCTATAAAAGTCTCAACCTATTTGATGACAATGACCAATATATCTAGGAGAAAACACATTTAAGTACCTAAGTAATATTATCTCTTTTACATGTCTAGCATGTTTAATCTTACGAGAGAGAATAAAAAAAAGTTCTAACATTTTTCACGTCATGTTTATAATTTTAAATAAAAATATTTATTTAATATTTAATATTTAAAAAAATTTATTTGTAAAATTTAATATAAAATTTTAGTGGGTGAAATGAAATATACTCGGATAGAGTTTTAAATTTTAGTACGTCAATTTATTAAGTAATTAATTTTAAAGTAAATGAGTGAACCAACTTAATTAAATTAAACTAAACCAGTTGAATTATGAATTGAAATTGAGGGGTCCAGATTAGCCTCTTGTTCAGGTTGATGGTTCTGATTTGATCAAATTAACTTGGGTTTAATTGAGTTGGCATGAGGTGGCAACTTTCGATTAACTCCACCCAAATCAATCTCCTTCCACTTTGATAATATTTTGACAAATTGAAGATGAATTTTTCAATGAAATCTTAGATTCAATATCAAGTGGGCCTTCCAAAATATTAGAGACAATAAATTAAGTTTTTAGAGATGAACTGAGGGAGAGATCGCCGACCAAATAATGATGGAAAGAATTAGATCACTTTATGCTTTCTCATAGAGTAAGTTAAATGTATAAATGAATTTATCTACCATAATTGAGGGCAATTAGTTGATGATTAGTCGAAGATGAGTGAAAAACCCTTGATTTTGAGGATTTTACGGATGAAGAGATTCTGACAAAATTAAGTCATTGTTGAGCCTCCAATGACAAGGCAAATTAGCTATTTAGAATTCTGATATTAGAAGATACAGATTTTTGTAAAGGAAAATTATATATCTAGAATTCTGATATTAAGAATAATCAATAATTAAGCGTACTCAAATATTAATTAATTTCTTTAGCAAATACATACATCAATTAATTAAAAACTAGAGGTACTTAAATATTAATTAATTTCTTTAGCTAATACATACATCAATTAATTAAAAACTAGAGGTACGATGAAATACATACATTGGAAGGATTATTATATGTTATTTGTTATTTCGTATTTAGACTCATATAACTAGGATATACTAGTAGGGGTTAAGGGTATGATCACTGTCGTAGGTAATAGATTATATTCATTACTAGACTAACTAATGATATTAAGTACTTAGATCTAGTAGATAACTCATGGTAGAAGGGGGACTAAATTCTTTTATTGCTATGTTGACTCAGGTACAGGTACTATACCTTGATTGATAATTTTAGAAAGGTGACTATTATATGTAGCAATAGTTGTTGATTATTTTAGACCCAAATAAATTCTCACGTGATGAGTAGTTGGATATCATATTTTAAGAAATAAAAATTTTAAGTGGTTTAGCGAGAATATATATGCTGATAAGCTCTGTAAATTTCTATATTATCATACTGAGATAAATGGAATATATTTTAAGTTAAGACATATCAACGAGAATTGGGAAGAGACCCAACCTACTTAAAATTAGATCATATTCCAATAAAATACAATTGCTTTTTTTTTTCCAGCAAATAAAATAAATTATCATTCACTAATAAAATATTACATTATTTCATTATTTCACTATCAAACTTAAAATTTTTGCTCCTTATAAATTATTTAATAGCATCAAGAGTAATCATCAACTCACCTTCTAAGAAGAATATTTGAGCATCACTACAATATCATAAGCTACAAGTCATTAATGAGCAAATACATTAAAAGAAACATATCAAAGAGCAGTATATTTAAACTAAACATAAGACAATAAACTTTCTTATTTTATCTCTATCTAGTCTAGTAAAGATTATTATCTTGATGTGCCGAAGAAGGACCACTTCTTCTGTCACGCCCCGACTCACTTGTCGGACACGTGGCAACCGTCGTATGAGCCCAAGGACCCATACAAGACATTTGGAAATAAATATTGTCCGTACACACAATCGATACGGCAAAATATATAATTAAATCACTTATACAACTCTACTAACAGTCCCGATATACCTACTACAATTCTACAATAACGTTATCGATAAATAAAACTAACTTCATCGATAGCCTTCATCTTCATCAAATATCCTAGTCGGTCATCTAACAACCTGCACACACATTGAACATGGTGTGCTCAGCCTTGCGGCCTAGTGCGAAATTATAGCTCGAAACCACAATACGAAATCTAAGACTAAGGGAATCGTTCAAGGATGCCTTAATGAGATTAGTTATCACATAACAAGCTTTTTAATATTTTACATATATTATCCGACTATATTATATGTCAACCTAAGTTGTAGGTAGATGTATGTCTCTAAATGTCACCTAGGTTATATATCATATCAGTGTCGCTAGTGTAAATCATATATTACATCCTTATTTTTATATCACATGACTCGGGCTGCCGGTCTATGCTTAAGGAAAGCCTTGGCCCAGGACTTCCCTAAACCCATCAGTGCCATTACAGTCTATGTCTCTGCCTATGCCCGCTGCACTGATGCTGGTGGAGAGGACAGGTGACCAAAAATCACTCTCCATCATTTCACTAGTCGCTGATCACGCCTCCCCTAATGAAACCATTGTGCCCTCACATCCTCCCCGGATCCGTAGGGGCAACGACATCTATGTAGTACTACACACTATCCATAGACAGGGTCACTATCATAATAATCTCATCGGCCACGGCTAGCCGGAATAACAACCCTAGGATCCGGACTACTCATCCGATTGTCTGTAGACGTCAAGGGTCATAGCCGTGTGGTCTACGGATCCACTGTCCAAGGCGTCGCATAGGGAATCACCTTTCCAGTCCAATAGCAGTCGACGTTGATCGGGATAAACACACATCCGCACAATGGGCTGTGGCAACCCCGTCTCCATCGATGCCAAGTCCATGGTAGGGTTCATCATCGCTAGCATCTTAGGACTATTATGGTGCCGCCTAAACGACACTCGTCCGGGTATCGGTATCTGGGTATGGACCCACTCCATTTTTGGTCTATCTTGACCTAGGAGTTAATCTGGTCCAACCCTCAGCTCACTCCCGGTATCTAAGCTATCTATGATCTGTAGCCTCGGGAGGTGCTGGTGTGTGAACATCACTAACCGAACGCTAATGGTTCGCGATGTCATTTAGGGTGCATCAATAACACCCTTAGTTTAAAATTTAGTGATGTTCTTAAATGATACTAGTATCATGTCACATATGTCTCTATACTAGAGTGTTAGGTGTAATTCATGATACTACTTTCTATGTTTGCTTATTTTTATCATGTTTCGCATGATATTATTTTGTATTGAGCATTTCAACATAATTAACTAGCATGCGGTAAAAATAATATATCATACGTAAAGATGAAAAATAAACATGCATAGCATAATCACATGCTAATTAAAATGTAATAATATAACATGTATTTTTCTTGATAGTTTTAGAAGCATGGTATTTATTTTGTTGACAGGCATCAGAGAATTTTTCAACAAAATCTAATTAAGATTTTCCCTAGCTGGAATAAATCATACTATGATGAGCCTACGCACCTCATTGACGGTTTACTCTTCGAAACCAACCCAAGGTCCGTTCACTGAATTTTATTCTCTGACACTGTCTCGATCCACGTGCCGTTATTTACGCATTTTATATTTTCTTGTCAATTATTCAACGAATTTTAATTCTCAATCCAGAAATAGTTTCTCAAATCTCTCTTCACCACTACTTTTAGAATGATCTCTAGAATCACCCTTTTTTTTTTCCAAGTTCGTCGAAATTTTTTTTCCAACGATTGTCGAAAAGTTCGCCGGAACCCTCGCCGGTGAAGTTCTTTGATCAGCACCAATATTGGTACCAATCGAAAGCCCTCTTCATGAGGATTCCAAAAATCATATTTGCCCCAATTTTTATAGCTCATACGCGATCAATTTCACCGATTAAAATTTTGGGCAAAATCCCTAAGTTAGGGTTTTTAGCTCGCCGGCGGCCAACCGACGACTAAATAACCCTCAACCGGTACCAATGGATAGCTCTCGTCAAGGAGAATCTATAGGTACCAAGTTTGCAAGGTTTCAAGGCCGGAATGGCCGAAAATCGTCGGAGCAAGCTCCGACTATCGAAACCCTCACTGCCGACGCCTCCCGCGTGATTTCTCCCTCATCTCTTCCCCAAATTTGAGCATATTGATATCAAAATGAAGAGGAGGTCGAGATCTACCTGTGGGTAAAATTTGGGGGCCTAATTCGTCGTGGTTTCACCGAATCACGTCGGAAAATTTGCATCGCCGTCGCCATTGTCACTGCGGAGGAGGAGAGAGAGAGAGAGAGGGATAAGGGAGCTCGCCCGCGTTCGGTGGGAAGAAAATAAAGTTTTTTTTAAAAAAAAAATTAATTAATTAAAATCTTAAATTCTAAATTAAATTTTGACTGTCCAATTGACCAATCAAACGACATCCAATTTACGATCCGTCTGTGTCGTTGGATTCCTTATCAAAAATACTACCTTATGGTATAATTTTCACATCAAAACCTCATACTTCAAAAATTCATATGATTTTATAAATAAGTCCTTTAAAGAATTTATTTTACGATTAAATCCTCCAAATACTAAAATTACTCTATTGCCCTTATTCAAAAATCACGGGTCTCACAACCTATCCCTCTTATAAAAATTTTATCCTCAAAATTTTAGATCGATTCAGTGATGGAGAGATTAAAATTCTTTCTTTCTTCCCTTAGAGTGGGGGTTTACAAGTGACTCTTAAAATTTTTTGTCCTCCAAAAATAATTTCTTCATACATCAAAGTACGATTACTGTATGACAAGTTCTAAGACTGGAATAAAAATGAGATACTCAAGATAAGCATCTATATGATGGGTCATCAATGAATGTTTCTAGGTCATCAGTCGCCATGTCCAAGTCTACAAAAATCATGTCGGTATCATCAATAACCATGATCGAGACATCTTGAGCGTCCATACTATTCGACAAAAAGATGCGGGTCCTAGTACGTGGTAGAAAGCAATTGCTTAGTAGGGTGTCAAACAATTGCTTAGTATGATAGTAGTCGACTAGAGGTACTGCATGAGCATTAGATGAGTAGACCAAACTTCACCATGATAGATTGTTAAAATAAATTAAAATAACTATTCGTTGGTGAAGCAACTAACCACAATGGGAGAAATACAAGTGGGCAGAAGTTGAAGATAATATTTCAGTTTTCTTGGGTAGATATGCTAGGGAGTCTCTTTTACACTAGCATACGAACAACCTTTCGTGGTTCAAGTTGGATCAGGATGAAACATCTCTGAACTATAATATGATCATAATAGAGTCACCACCAGATTGAGGATAATAATAAAAGATATCAATAGCCACTCATTAAATGATCATTAACTTGCTCCCCACTAGTTTCACTATATTATGGATCGTTGTAGTCGTACTTGGATCCTCACGAGCATCCATATTATTTAATAGAAAGAGGTACATCTAGGTACACAGTGATCTCCTCTGTGAGTGTCGACCTAATTAGGAGCAAGACTTCCAGTTCATGCCAGGAAATGTAGGTCGAACTTAGCTAATACTTGACTTCATGGGAGTCTGAATGGAATCTAAAATTGAGTTTGATAAGGAATTTGTAGATCATACTTATATGATGATATGAAATTTGATATGGAATATCTTATATCATATGTAAAAGGATATAGTAATAATAATAACAAAGTGGACTCTTGATGTAAAAGGACCACATCCAAGTTTGTAAATGCAGAAATACTGTAGTTGTACCTAGGTTGCTGTGCGCACCGGAAATGAACCTATAAAAGCAACGATTGAAATAGGAGATGTCAGCAATACATGGACCTACTAAGGATATCAACATGCACATCAACATGTGTTAGAGATGCCAAGAAACTGTAGAGTCAAGAAAGTAGAGGAGAAATAAAAAAGAATAAAGAAGCAAAGTTACTATTCTGCAGGCAGTTGAAATGTGAGCTACAGATGCAGAAATGCTGCCAACAACATTGACTGAATAAGACTGCAGAGAAAGACCGGGTATATATATAATGATACTGATAAAAGTATAGGAATCTGAGTAGCAAAAATACTAAGTAAAGAACTGAGCTAAGCTGAGGGAGCTATAGAAATAAAAAGGAGTAAAGAAATCTACTAACGATGGATAGAATTTAACTAAGGACATTTGACAAAGGAAGTAGCTTCACAAAAGGGAACTGTAAACTGCAGAAAATAACTGCGGAAATAACTGCAAAGAAAATTGCAGAAATATTCAACAGAATTTGGATTCAGAAAGGCCACTAAGCAGAATTAAAGGAAGCAGATAAAAGAAAACGGCTTGGCTAATAAGTTGGCCGTATATAGGATATATAGAATAAGCAAAAGCTACTCAAGCTCCGAAAAGAAACTGATAGATAGAAGAAAATAAGCAGGAAACAGCTGCATTGAATGCATAGAATGCTGGTACAAAGGAAGATGCTCCAAGCTCAGCAAAGATTTAATATGACCGAGAGAACTGCTTAAAAGAGTGTAGGAAGCTTTATGGATATAATGATGTAAGAGTGTAAGTGGTATACTGATGACAGCTATACCAACTGTATTGACAAATCGAAATATGAAATGAAGGGAGAAACAATAGAAGGATTTACATTTAGGAAGCCAGTCAATACGACTGCAGATAAATCGAAATGAATATGAAATATCAAAGTTGTAGAAGTTGAGAAATATAAGATGAAGCAAGTTGTAAAGCTGGGCTGTAAAAATGAAGCTATAGAAATATGACAAGCGAGCATCAAAGCTGTAGAAATATAACCAAGAAAATGAAGAAGGTTATAGCATGCACAACTAGAAATGTCATGCAATATACACAAGCTGAATATGTGAAATAGAGTTACAGATAGGGGGTAGATGTAAACCCCCACCTTCAAAAAAATTGAATTTTTGGAGAAAAAAAAAATGAATCGGTCTGGTTCACATGAACCGGCCAGCCGGCCGGTCCAAGTGAACCGGCCTGACCCGGTTTGAAGGGCCGACGCGAGCGAGGGCTCTTCCCACTCGCGCTCGCCCCTTCTACTTCCTTTTCTTTTTCTTCTTCTTCTGCTTCCTCGCGATCGCCTGCAACACAGCAGCGCCGGCGCTGCTCCACCCCGTCAGCGCCCGCTGCTCGCCGGCCATCGTTTGCCGACCGTCCCCCTCCTCCGCGTCGAGAAGAGCTCGGCGGAGGTCGACCTTCCCTCCTTTCTCCTGCCTTCTCCCCCTTCGCAAAGGGTAGTCGCTGTTTGCCGCCCTTCCCCCCCTGCGGCTGTCGTTCGCTGCCGCCGCTCGCCCTCCAGAGATCCTCGCTGCAACGAGGAGAGCGCAGTGGAGGTCTACAGCCGCGCGCCTCATCCTCTTCCCCGCATTCCCCTGCTTGCGGGCGGAAACGAAGCCGCGAGCAGAAACATCTGCTCGCACGCCCCAAGCGGCGATTTCTCGCCGCCGCGCCTCCTTGCCCATCGTCGTTGTCCCCTCGTCGACGACCTCTCTCCGTCCCCGATCTGTCGTTCGCGAGCTCAACGAGGGCTCGCCGGAGTGAAACCCTTGCCAATCGCTTCCCACGCAGCAGCGAGCTTCGCTTCGCCACCTCCAACGGTGTCGCCGTCGCTGCTGCTTGCGGGAGCCACGGCGGACCATCGCCGCAGCCGGAGGGCCATCGCCGGGGGTCTAATCGACCGAGCCGGAGCTTCATCACCGGCGTCGGAAGAGAGGAAGCGGACGAGCAGAGGTACCCCTGCTCTCGCCCCTTTCTGCGTGATTAATTTCCCTTAATCATGCTTAGCGAATAATTAAGCATGATTAGCTATAAATAAGTATGATTAATATAGATTAAGTTATGATATGTTTAGTTTAAATTTAAATATGGTTTAGAGTTAAATAATCAAGTTTTAGTTAAGTTAATAATGAATTAGAGTTAATTTAATAAAATTGGTTGAGCTGAACCAGTTAGTTGAGTTGAGTTGAGTTTGGGTCGGACTTGGGTTCGGATTAAGTTAAGTTGTATGATTAGTGTAAGTTAAACAATGTTAGTGATTTAATTAAGTGCGGTTAGAGAATGGGTTGAGTTGAACCGAACCAAACCGGGTCAAATCGAACCGAACCAAATCGAACCGGTCAACTGTTGACCGCTGACCAGGTCAACCGTTAACCGTTGACCAGACCGAAAAATAATTATTTTATTTAATTAAATAATAAAAAAAATATTAAAATATTAAAATAATAAAAAATCATAAAAATAGTAAAAAAATTTATGGGTTCTACTTGGGCCCTCGGGTGACTTGGGCCAAGTTATGGGTGATTTTAATGAGTAGAAATTGAATAAAAAAATTCATTTAAGTTAATAGATAAAAATTTAAAATATGATAAATTAAGAATTGATTAGGTGGGATTAATCATAAACTGGTATAGGATTAATTAAACGTAAGAATTATTTTAATTAATGAATTTATAGATTTTTAATTTATTTATCTTAGGAGAAAATAAATTAAATTTATTTTAAATAACTGTGTTAATTAGGACTATTGTGAGTACGCGATCCGAGTAGCTCGGCGGGTGATTATCTCCGCTTGACTTGGTTCAGAGGAGCAGATCGCTAACCCAGGTGCGTTGGTTCTCCGATGGTAGGATTTATTGAAGCTAGGGAATTCCCGCTGGGGTTTTCTTAGGAACAATTCTTGGATGTCTTAAATATGATAAAACATAATGTTTGATAAGATTTGACTTGTATGCATGTTAGTGTAATTTATTTTATCTAACATATTCTAAATCCATGTTCGGTATGCTGTATTGTTTTCCTTGTTATGTGTTAAATAGTTACCATGCAGACATAGATAGTAGATAACGACATGTTAGAACCTTTGGCGACGTCACCGCCACTTAGACAGAAAAAGGGGCCTTTTCCATATGCCCCGGGTTGACCGCCGCGCACCGACGATGGTCAAACGGTGACGTCCCGTTAGGCGCCACTCCCGAGGTTGATGCATAGCTGAGATGCTGGGAGCACCACTCCCGACGTTATGCATAGCTTATAATTTTCACATCAAAATATCATACTTCAAAAATTCATATGATTTTACAAATAAGTCCTTTAAAGAATTTCTTTTACGATTAAATTCTCCAAATACTAAAATTACTCTATTGCCCTTATTCAAAAATCACGGATCTCACATCTTCCCTTACTTATTACTTAAATAGTCTTTAGTTCATCTTTTCCCAGATATGATATACAAACTTTGCTATTATCACCTACATAAACTATTATTTCAATCTTCTCCTTTTAGTTATTTTAGCAATCGAATTAATTATGTTTTCTCATGTAGTTTATATCAATACTTTATTCTATTTCAACAAATCACTCTATATAGTTTTACTATATTTACATTCATTCAACAAATACTTCAAAGCTTCTACTATGGTCAAATATAGCTTATTTGTAGTATATCTGTAGTCATTAATTTATTATGCAAAGTAAATCATAGAATGAAGGTAGCTCTACGCCTAGTAGTGGAATCACAAATCAAACTTGTCCAAGTCTTCTTTGACAATGTATCTACCAATATATTGTAAATTATACCTATTGTGATTTTCTTAGTTAGGATCACTTCTAGTTGAGGATAATATTATAATACATTTTTACTCATCATCTTTTTTTTCAATATCTAGCTTGTTTGTATGGGTAGGGTCATAATATGAATATTTTTATTTTTTATAAAATAAGTGTGTACTCATTTGATTCATAATTTATCTTTCTTCGTTAACATATCCCAAAAGAGCTTCAAGATGGCTGCTTTGTTCCATAAGTCTAGTCTTATAAAGTTAAGTCCTCCAGCTGATTTTAGTGTGTAGACTTTATTCCAAGCTATCAAGGCCTTTCTGTGAGTCTCAACTAATCATGTCCATAAGAATGTCCTGCAAATGCATCCATCATTTTGATTATTTTCTTAGGCAATATGAATAGTTGTGATCAATAACTTTGCACTCCAAATGACACTAACTTTATAAGTTGAACTATCCCTACATATGTTAACAACTTAGCAATCCAACTCTTTAGTCTAACCATTATTTTATCAAGAAATACTTTACATTCTATAATTTTTAATTTCTTAGGAGCTAAAGGTACTTCTAGATATTTGAATGGTAATAAGCCCTTTCTATAGCCCCAAAGTAGAAATTACTCTTAAGTGTATTAACTTTAAACGTGATGCCTTTAAAAATTTAAGAAATGCCTCATGTAAGAGCTTGATAGATTCTTCTATCTCCTCTAGAAAATATAAGCAAATCATCTACAAAACAGATGTTAGTAATAGATAATTTTTGACATTTAGGATGATATTTAAAGTTTTTCATATTTTTCAACTCACTCATGCATCTACTTAAATATTCTATTACAAGGATAAAAATATAATGTAACAGAGGGTCACCTTACCTTAATCCTCTTTTAGATTGAAAGGGTACCATTCTTTTACCATTAATTATGATGGTACAATGCATTGATTTGATGCAGGCTATCACTCAATGAATGAATTTAGGAGGAAATTCTAATTTAATGAGCATCTGTTCCACACATACCCATTCTACTGAGTCATAAGATTTTTGTAAATCCACCTTGATTATGGATCTAGTGGATATTATTTTTCTGGTATATCATTTAATAAGTTCATGACTCAATATGATGCTATCTGCAATCACTCTTCTTGGGATAAATGCTAACTCAACTTCACTAACCAATTCGCAAATCACCCCTTTAAGTCTATTCACCAAAATCTTAGCAATAATCTTATATAAAATTGTACAACAAGCAATTGGTCGCAGGTACTTAATAGTTTCTGAATTTAGTACCTTAGGTATGAGTGTAACTAGAGTAATGTTTATAGCTTTCAGTATTTTTTCTATCAAGAAGAACTCTTGTATTGCTACACATATATCATGTTTTAGTACATATCATACTTTTTTTTAAAATAATGCACCAAACCCATTAATCTCTAGAGCCTTATCATTATTTATGTCAAATAAAGTCTTATTGATCTTTGCTTTTGAGACAACTGCATATAGACTTGAGAAATGATGGTGTTGAACTAACCTACCAAGTCTAACTATTATTTTATCCACAGTAGAAAGTTCATATTCTACATTTCTTATTAAACATTTATAAAAGTAAACTATTTCTGTACTGATTTTATCTTGAATAGTTAATCTCTCCTCATCTCTACTATATAGGATATTGAGAGTTTTAGCATCGTTTCTTACTTTTGCATAGGTAAAAAAGAATTTAGAGTTTGAATCACCTAAAGTGATCTAATGAGCTCTAGACTTTGTCTCAATATGCTCTCCTCTACCCTATCCTATTTTTCTAATTCCATTAAGGCATATTTCTCTTGCATATGCAAATTAGCTAGTAAAGGTGTAAATCCCCACCATTTTTACCTAGGAAAAAAAGGGAGAGAAGGAAAAACCACATGCACCCCATCCTTCGTCAACGTGCGTGCGCTACCCATGCCTTCCTCCTTCCCCTTCGTACCCACTACTTGTACCCTAGCCGCCTTCCTCCTCACCACGTTCGACGCCGCACACCCGCCCTCGTCGCCACTCGCCAACCCACCGAAGGAAGGCTGGTGATGTTTTCCATTTTACCTCGTGATGGTTCTGACGCCTCCATCCTCTTCACATGGCCAAGAATGCGGCCGCCCCTACAGTTTGCCAGGTGTCCACCTACCAGCATCCCCTGGGATTCCCAAGTTGTGGCAGAGGGTACTGTTGAGCTCGCTAGCATACCATTCACTTTAACCCACCTATCCTCTTCCCATTGCTATCGGAGCTCGTAGAAGGAAGCTCCAATACCTTCGCCTTCCCCTGCTCGTGAGCAGGAATCAGGTCACGAGTAGAACGCCCTAAATCACGTGCTGCGTCTGGTAATTCCCCCTTTGCCAAGCCAAAGTTGTCATCGCCTGCATCCCACCTCACACCTCATCGTCGACCCTTTTCGCTCGAGTCTCACCGCCCATGGAGCTTGCCAAACCCACCAGAGCGGCTGTCCTACCTTCCCCTATTTCTGCTCCAGACGACCTCGCCTCTCCACGTATGGACGACCACCAGTGTCCCATTGTGGAGCTGCACTGTCGAAGATGTGGCTGTTGATTCTCCCTTTGCAGTCGGACGCTATTACAATGACCCCCGTTCACGCGATGGGAGTGGAGGTGGTCAGCAACCTTCCCCTATCGGACCCTCGCCCCATGGCGTCGACCCCTTACTATGTCTTGCCGCCGTCATTGGTGCTGGAGAACCCACTGCCCTCTTGTCGGAGGGGTGCGCCTTTACTAAAGCCGAAGGAGATGAGCACGAGCGAAGGTAATGCACTGCTCTCGCCCCTTTTTCCTTAAGCATGATTAATGTTTGATTAATTAAGCTAAACTGAGTTAATGAGTTAATTAAGTTAGTTTAGTTAATGGATTGGGTTCGATCGAATGTGAGTTAATTGGATTCAGGTTTGGGTTAGGCTTGGGTTGGACCCAAGTTAAGGTTAAGTTTATTTGAAGTTGGGTTGAGTTGAGTTAATTAACTGATTTGGGTGGAGCTCAAGTCAGGTTTAATCAGATTGGGCTGACTGAGCTGAATCTGGTTGAGAATAGTTTATTGTTCATAAGAATAAGTCATTCAAATAGTGGAAAGGAAAATATCAAAATCATTGACCATAAGGATGATCCCATACCAGGGAAACCAGAGATAATACATGGAGCTAATAAGAAACTGTGGTGAATTTTGGGGTATTAAGGTTGAGAGTCATGATGTCTGGTTATTGAATACCCAAAAGATGACAAAATTAAGAGCATAAGCAAGTCGTTCACATATTATTTGGTAATCCTTTGGTGTTATGGTTTAGTTACATAGGGGTTTTAAATAGCAGATCCTACAACAGAGCATGGTTGTATCATCAATATTTTAATAATTTCCTTTAGTAACTCTAAACGACTTTAATTTCCTTTAGTAACTCTAAACGACTTATCTATGGGAAACACGTCTCCCAAAGCTAAATTGCTCTTATGGTATCTCACCATCTCCTAACTTTTCTATTCTTGCCTTGTTGGTTCAATGTGCAACTATGTCAATTTGAATAACTCGAGCATATTATAAATAAGGCACAATAACTTTCTAAAACAAACATTTGTAAAGCTGATCCCCTTTCTGACAGAGAGGATTAAATCAAGCAATAATTAATCAACTCTTTGCAGTACCCATTTATTACTATTTAGAGAAGCCTAGCATGTTGCAAAAAGAGATAAGCAAATTAGAGCTTAATAATTTTCTATTTAACGCTCTTGCTCTCATGAGTGAATATAATGTTCATTTTACTTATATCATAATATTCTTTTTACTTATATAAAAATCATAGTAGAAGGCACAAAGAAATGGAAGTGAACTCCCATGAACCTAGAACGAGAAATTTGCATTAAATTAGTAAAAAATTTCAAGTGATTGAATTTTCAAAAGTTACCTTCTCTTGTGACATTTTGTTGTTTCCATGAGGTAGTAGCACCATAATATAGTCATGTTGTAGAGGGCAGATCCCACAACAGGGCATAAATACACCTTCAATATCTTAATATTTCTTTTCGCATGTCTAATTAAGTTACCTCCAGTTTCTCCTATGTAACCTACAGATAATATTTCTAAATTGCCCAAGTTGGGATATGTCTCCTAAGATTTTTAAGCTCTCAACCAATTCAAAAAAATTTACTTAAGAAAATATTGGGTACGTTGTTACAATCAAGCCGCAACTTGTACACCCAAATAAGCAACTAATTTAATAATTCAAAAAGTAAAAAATAAATTGTCAAACAAGGAAATCAAGAGAATTTATAAGAAAATTTTGATCAAGGAAATCATGTTCCACCTGTGTTACTCTCACCCTTGTTTGCCCAATATTTGCCTATGGATGGTAGTAGTAGTACTCACTAATTGTCAATCTTTTAAATAATTTTCCTAAATTTTCTAAATGTTAATACTTCTAAAGTTGTATTAATAAGTATAATGTATTTATATTTAGCTTTATAAATTCAGATGGTGGTTGTCACGTTGCCGACACAAGATCAGGGCGTGACAAGTATTAATGATGATTGAGATCGCGGATGAGGATTTTATCATCGGAGGTTGTCTGTCATCTTTATCTAAATTTTATTCCTCTATTACAGAGCATAGTGCGTAGTAGAGTTCTATCAAGTCTGTACCAAGTGATTGCATTGTATTTGTAAACCCCCACCGTTAATTTATAATATAAAAAAAAGACCTGATCGGTTCATCCAAGCGGTCCAGCCAAATCAACCCAAATGGCCGGTCTGATCAAACCTGCTCTTTTGTGTAGGGCTTCACACGACAACGGGCGAGCAAGCGAGCCTTCCTTCTCGCGATCGAGTGCTTGCTGCTTGCTGTGTTCGCGAAGGCTGTTGGCAGATCTACCAAGGTCGATTCCATCTCTTCTCTATGATTTTATTTTCAATTGATGCTCTATTCTAATTCATCACCCATCCGAATTATTTGATGTTATTTGGATTGGAGACAGTGATGTGATTTTAAGGGTCTTATATTGTTTTTTTTTTTTAGAACTCAATGAGTCTTGAACCCAAGACCTCATAATCCTCTTGTATAGAGCCCAATTACTCTAACCAGAGGGATGTACACTTTGTGTACAAGGGTCTTATATTGTTGTTGATGATGATGGACAAATAATAATTGGGGATGTAGAGAGATTCGAATTGAGGTCTGTACTAAGAAAATATCATTAAATTCTAATTTGCTAGATATTATATGATGTTGTTGTTTTATAGTACTTTGCTTTTAAATGTGGATTTGATGGTGTTATTTTGGTTATCTTATGATGAGTGTTTCATGGTGCTTTGATTGATGAGACAAATAATAATTGGGGATATAGAGAGATTCGATTTGAGGTATGTACTAAGAAAATATCATTAAATTCCAATTTGCTAGATATTATATGATAATATTATTTTATGGTACTTTGCTTTTAAATGTGGATTTGATGGTGTTATTTTGGTGGTCTTATGATAAGTGTTTCATGGTGCTTTGACTGATGAGTTGATGATGTGGTTTGCTGAGTTTTTCATAGCGCTTTGGTGACTTGGAATTTGGTTGTTGAGTTTTCATGATAATGATGAGTTGTTGATGCTTATGGTGAGTTTCTCATGGTTAGTTGATGAAGTTGATGATAGTATTGTTTTGCTGAATTTTCTTGATAATGTGATGTTGTTATTGGTGATGGTTCTTATTGATGATTTAATGGTTGTGATGTTGATTGATAATTGTTAACTGATCTTTGGTTTTGAAAGTGAGATTTATATATGGTTTGTGCTAAGAAAATATCATTAAATTCCAATTTGCTAGATATTATATGATAATATTATTTTATGGTACTTTGCTTTTAAATGTGGATTTGATGGTGTTATTTTGGTGGTCTTATGATAAGTGTTTCATGGTGCTTTGACTGATGAGTTGATGATGTGGTTTGCTGAGTTTTTCATAGCGCTTTGGTGACTTGGAATTTGGTTGTTGAGTTTTCATGATAATGATGAGTTGTTGATGCTTATGGTGAGTTTCTCATGGTTAGTTGATAAAGTTGATGATAGTATTGTTTTGCTGAATTTTCTTGATAATGTGATGTTGTTATTGGTGATGGTTCTTATTGATGATTTAATGGTTGTGATGTTGATTGATAATTGTTAACTGATCTTTGGTTTTGAAAGTGAGATTTATATATGGTTTGATGGTTAATTAATGGTTTTGGTTGTGGATCTAATGGCGATGATGAGGTTGGAATATGGGTGGTTTAATGGTGTTATGTGATAATATTTCTAATGGTTTTGATCTTGAGGAATGTTGTGCTATGTTGTGTTGTTTGCAATAGTGTGCAAATTCGGTTTTGTATTGTTGATTGTCAATGGTAATGATTATGATGAGGTGGTTTATTCGGTGATGCTGATGATGGCTTTGATATTGTTGTTAATGGATGGTTTTGAATTATTGATTTAATGGGAATGATAGCTTTGATGGTTTTGAATTATTGATAGTGATTACATGATATTTTCATATAGCGGTTTTGGTGGTTGGCGTTGTTTCATGCGGTATTTTTGGATGCGAATTATGGTGAGTTTTAATGTGATGGGTTATGGTGAATATAAGAATTTGGTTGATTTATGCTATCGCCCCCATCATCTTCCTTCTTCTCACCTATTGTGATATCCTTCTTATTTTCCCATCTACTTTCTCTCTTTTCATCTTGATGCATATAATGTGTTAAGATAGAGGATTGAACAAGGGTTTGCACTAGAGAAAGTAATTGTTAGTCCGACTTAGTTGATGATGATATTGGACATGGAGTTGAAAAATAAAATAAAGGAGTTGGATTTGTTGTTGACTTGGGCTATTGAGTTGACCTATGAAATTGAGAGATTTGAAGTATTGGACTTGAGTATGAAGTTTGGCCTAATAGTTGAAGTGCATCATTTATTTTGGATTAGGCCAAATGATTCACGAATTACTAGTGATTAAATAATCTCTATCATATTAGATTATGAAGATTTTATTTTAAATAAAATCTTTATTGTTTTAGGGATCTTACTCCAACTTGAGAGCCGAGTATTATTGATATATCTGGATTGGTTCTGAAGTTCAGATCCCCAATCAGGTGCGTTGGTTCTTCGACGTAGGATTTATTCAAGCTAGGGAATTTCCGCCGGGGTCTTCTTAGGAACAATTCCTGGATGTTTTAAATATAATAAAATATAATGCTTGATAAGATTTGATATGTCTGCATGGTAGTTTAATTTATTTTTGTCCAACATGTATGATATATCATGATTTCCCTACTAAGTTTTAATATGTCGTGATAGCATGTCCTGCATGTTATATATTATTTTATTATTTTTCTATGCTATGTTAACACAACTACCATGCAGACATAGATAGTAAATAACGACATGTTAGAACCTCTTGACGACGTCACTGCAACTTAGATAGAAATGGGCATTTCTCATATGCCCCGGTTGACCACCGCGTATCGACGGCGGTCAAACGGTGACGTCCCGCTACGCACCACTCCCGAGGTTATGCATAACTTAGATACTGGTAGCACCACTCCCAAGGTTATGCATAGCTTAGATACTAGGAGCACCACTTCCGAGGTTATGCATAGCTTAGAAACTGGGAGCACCACTCCCGAGGTTATGCATAGCTTAGATACTGGGAGCTGGTAGGGTAAGAGACTGTACAAACTCCAAGGTCATATTAGACAGGAAATATGGAGCAAGTCCTTACCCAGAAATTATACCCGCACGAGTGTCATTTAGGCGACCTCGTGATAGTCCTGAGATGGCTAGCGAGGATGAGCCCTACCATGGACTTGGCACCGATGGAGTCGAGGTTACCACAGCCCATCGTGCGGATATGCGTCAATCTCGGTCGACACCGACTGCTATTGGACTGGGAAGGTGAGTCCCTATGCGATACCTTGAACAGTAGATCCGTAGACCACACGGCTATCATCCTTGACATTCTGCAGACGATCGGATAAGTAGTCCGGATCCTAGGGTTATTATTCCAGTTAGCCGTGGTGTCACGCCCCGACCCGCAGGTCGGGCACGTGGCAACCGTCGTATGGATCCGGAAACCCATATAAGGCATATGATATACATCGATATTACATCAGAATGCACTAAAATAAAATAACAATCTCAATAAAGTCTGCATTTACAGTCCTTTAGTACAGTCCCTTTTTACACTGTCCCGATATAGATCTAATACCTTACTACGTTTAATAATAAACGAATCTCCATACGAATGAAGGAAACTCCCGACGTCTAACTCGTCGTCAAATATCTCGACTCTTATCCCAAGACCTGCACACACATTGAACGCGATGTGCTCAGCCTTACGGCCTAATGCAAAATTACGGCTCGAAATTGTAGTAAGGAAATCAATATTAGGGGGAAGATTCTAGGATGCCTTTTGTTTTATTAATTATCACTTTACAAGATTTATAAAGTAAATGAATGTCGTAAATAATACAAGTAATCATATGTGATAGTGCACATCTTCGTATATTCCTATATGTCCTCTATATTGCAATTCATACATGTGTCACTAATAAATGTCATCTAAATAATTTCTATCTTTGTATCAAATATCACGGGCCGCCAGCCTATGCTTAGAATAATTCCCCCGTCGGGGACTTCCCATAAGCCCATCAGTGCGGTGTCGTTCTATGTCTCTACCTAGGCCCGCTGCACTGATGTTGGTGGAGAGGACGGGTGACCGTATATCTCTCTCCATTGTTTCACTAGTCGAACCCTACACCTCGTCCCAATGAAACATCGCGCCCCTACTTCCTCTCCGGTCTCCGTAAGGGTAACGACACTTTGTGTAGTACTATACATTGCCCGCAGGCAGTGTCACCTCAACTTAATATATCATCGGTCACGGCTAACCGAAATCATAATAACCCTAGGATCCGGACTACTCATCCGATCATCTGCAGAACGTCTAGGATGATAGCCGTGTGGTCTACGGATCCACTATCCAAGGCTTAAGGGAGTCACCATCACAACTCAAAATGTCACGCCCCGACCCAACCGTCGGCCACGTGGCAACCGCCGTATGAGCCCGACAGACCCATACAAGGCATCAAGTGATACATACCATTCATATACATCGTTTATGCAGCGGAATATACAATTAAATTATCTAACTCAAAATTTCTAACACAGTCCCGATAAACCTACAACAATTCTAGGAAAAAGGCAACGATAAATAAAAATATAGTCCCGTCGACGGACTCGTCTTCGTCGAATAACTCGGGCAGTCATCTAACACACCTGCACACACGGGGAAAAGTGGTGTGCTCAGCCTTGCGGCCTAGTGCGAAATTACGGCTCTACCGAATAAAGAAATCAAAGGCTAGGAGGAGTATTCTAGGATGTCTTTGGTGGTTAATCATCATCTTTCATGTAATACATTTTAAACAAATCATCTAGAGCGATAAGACAACATAATAAATAATAAATGTGTACATGCCACTAGATGTCACCTAAGTTAAGTCTAGTGTCAACGTCAACAGTCTGTCCCCATTTGATTTGTGTAAATCAATTTATGGGGAGTAACAAATATCATAAATACTATACCGATGTATAATTCACTAGATGTCACCTATGTTATATCTAGTGTTCATGTCAACAGTCTGTCACTTACATCGTGATGAGACTTTAAGGTTTTATAAACTCGGGCTGCCAGCCTACGCTTAGTGACTACCCGGGCCGGGGGTATCAATAAGCCCATCAGTGCCTTTCTGTCTCAATCACTACCTATGCCCGCCGCACTGATGTTGGCAGAGAGGACGGATGACCCAGAGTCCCTCTCCAGTTGTTTCACTAGTCGCCAACCATGCCTCCCCTAGCGAAACCGTCGTGCCCTTACATCCTCCCCGGATTCCGTAGGGGCCACGACAACCCATGTAGTACTACACAACTGCCCGTAGACAGGGTCACCTCTCTTAAATATCATCGGCCACGGCTAGCCGGAATAACCACCCTAGGATCCGGACTACTCATCCGATCATCTGCAGACGTCAAGGGTGATAGCCGTGCGGTCAACGGATCCACTGTCCAAGGCGTCGCATGTGGAATCACCTTCCCAGTCCAATAGCTGTCGACGTCTATCGAGATTGGCGCACATCTGCACGATGGGCTGTGGCCCTCGACTCCATCAGTGCCAAGTCCATGGTAGGGTTCATCCTAGCTAACCATCTCAGGACTATCACGAGGCCGCCTACAACGACACTCGTGCGGGTGAAGATTTCGGGTAAGGACTTGCTCCATATTTCCAGTCTAACTCGACCATGGAGTTTGTACAGTCTCTTACCCTACCAGCTCCCAGTATATAAGCTATGCATAACGTCGGGAGTGGTGCTCCCAGTGCTCCGCTATGCATCAACCTCGGGAGTGGCGCCTAACGGGACGTCACCGTTTGACCATCGTCGGTACGCGACGGTCAACCGGGGCATATGGAAAAAGGCCCCTTTTTCTGTCTAAGTGGCGGTGACATCGCCCAAGGTTCTAACATGTCGTTATTTACTATATATGTCTGCATGGTAGGTATGCTAGCATAGCATAGAAATATAATAAAATAATATTTAACATGCTCGACATGATACTACGACATATTAAAAATTTAATAAGGAAATCATGGTATATCATGCATGTTAAGTAAAGTAAATTAAACTAACATGCAAACCAGTCAAATCTTATCAAGCATTATATTTTATCATATTTAAGACATCCAAGAATTGTTCCTAAGAAAACCCCAGCGGAAATTCCCTAGCTTGAATAAATCCTACCATCGGAGAACCAACGCACCTGACTTGGCGGTTTACTCCTCGGAACCAACTTAAGGTCTGCCTCGATCCACGTGTCGTCATTTACGCATTTTTATATTTTCCTGTCAATTATTCAACGAATTTTAATTCTCAATCTAGAAATAATTTCTCAATTCTCTCTTCACCATTACTCTTAGAATGATCTCTAGAATCACCCCAATTTTTTTCCCAAGTTCGCCGGAAAATTTCTCCGGCGTTCGCCGGAAAGTTCACCGGAAAGTTCGCCGGAACCCTCGCCGGCGAAGTTCTTCGATCAGCACCAATATTGGTACCAATCGAAAGCTCTCTTCATGAGGATTCCAAAAATCATATTTGCCCCAATTTTTATAGCTCATATGCGATCAATTTCACCGATTAAAATTTTGGGCGAAATCCTAAAGTTAGGGTTTTTAGCTCGCCGGCGGTCAACCGGCAGCCAATAGCCCTCAACTCCGGTACCAATGGATAGCTCTCGTCAAGGAGAATCCATAGGTACCAAGTTTGCAAGGTTTCACGGCCGGAATGGCCGGTAATCGCCGGAGCTTGCTCCGGCGACGAAACCCTCGCCGCCGACGCCTCTCACGCGATTTCTCCCTCATCTCTACACCAAATTTAGGCATCTTGGTATCAAAATGAAGAGGAGGTCGAGATCTACCTGTGGCTAAAATTTGGGAGCCTAATTCGATGTGGTTTCGCCGGAGCATCGACGGGAAAATTGATCGCCTTCACCGTCGCCGCTACGGAGGAGGAGAGAGAAGAGAGAAGAGAGAAGAGAGAAGAGAGAGGAAGAGGGAGGAGGTCGCGCGCGCGCTCGGTGGGAAAAATGAAAAAAAAAATATTTTTTTTATTTTTTAATTAAAATCTTAAATCCTAATTAAATCTTAATTGTTTAATTGATCGATCAAACGACGTTCAAATCATGATCCGTCTGCGCCGTTGGATTCCTTATCAAAAATACTATCTGATGGTATAATTTTCACATCAAAATCTCATACTTCAAAAATTCATATGATTTTATAAATAAGCCCTTTAAAGAATTTCTTTTACGATTAAACCCTCCAAATACTAAAATTACTCTATTGCTCTTATTCAAAAATCATGGGTCTCAAACAAAAGCAATCGATGTTGGTCGAGTTGATCGTTAATCCACAAAATGGGTTTGAGGTACCTCGACCATATTTTTGCTGAATTATTGGAAGGTTCATCCCCGATAGCCATATAAGGACTATCACGATGACGTCCAACTGTGACTCGTGCGGGTAATAGTATTCGGGTATGGACCCACTCCGCTTTCTGGTCTATCTTAACCCTGGAGTTAGTCTGGTCCATTTTCCAACCAGCTCCCAGTATCTAAGCTACTTGTAGCCTCGGGAGTGGTGTTGGTGAGTAGACATCACTATTCGAATATTAACAGTTCGTCATGTTATCTAGGGTGCGTTGTTAACACTCTGTAAATTGTAATTTAGTGATGTCCCTAGGAGGTGCTAGTATCATGTATTTCATATGTCTCTATACTAGAGTATTATGTGTCAATCATTGATACTACCTCCTATATTTATTTGTTTGATGTCTAACTTATTATACATGTATTCATCCGCATGGTAAATGTGTCACACATAACACAACATATAATATAACATGCAGGAAAATAATCAAGCATGTCCAATACTAACATTATATGCATGACATGTCAATCATGCTAAATAAAATAAATCATGCTAGCATGCATAATCATATAGTATCTAACATGCACCAAATTTTATTTTATTCAAGGCATCCAAGACTTTCCTAAGAAATTCCTCAGCTGGAATTTCCCTAGCATGAATAAATCATAATTACGATGAACTAACACACTTGATCGAAGTCTGAGCCTCAGAACCAATCCAATTAAAGCTCAGATGTATCAACTGTAATATAGCTCACGTGCCAAAATAATATTCCTAAATAATAAAATTTATTTAGAATAAAATTAATATCATTTCTATAAATTATTCGGATAGAAATTTAATTAATTGAGAACCTAAGTTATCGAATTACCTTGGCTCAATTCAAATTAATTATCTAACCCAACCAGCTCCCAGTATCTAAGCTATTTGTAGCCTCGGGAGTGGTGTTGGTAAGTAGACATCACTATTCGAACATTAACAGTTCCTCATGTTATCTAGGGTGCGTTGTTAACACCATGTAAATTGTAATTTAGTGATGTCCCTAGGAGGTGCTAGTATCATGTGTTTCATATGTCTCTATACTAAAGTATTATGTGTCAATCATTGATACTACCTCTTATATTTATTTGTTTGATGTCTAACTTATTATACATATATTCATCTGCATGGTAAATGTGTCACACATAACACAACATATAATATAACATGCGGGAAAATAATCAAGCATGTCCAATACTAACATTATATGCATGACATGTCAATCGTGCTAAATAAAATAAATCATGCTAGCATGCATAATCATATAGTATCTAACATGCATCAAATTTTATTTTATCCAAGGCATCCAAGACTTTCCTAAGAAATTCCTTATGAGGAATTTCCCTAGCATGAATAAATCCTAATTACGATGAACCAACGCACCTGATCGAAGTCTGAGCCTCAGAACCAATCCAATTAAAGCTCAGATGTATCAATTGTAATGTAGCTCACGTGCCAAAATAATATTCCTAAATAATAAAATTTATTTAGAATAAAATTAATATCATTTCTACAAATTATTCGGATAGAAATCTAATTAATTGAGAACCTAAGTTATCGAATTACCTTGGCTCAATTCAAATTAATTATCTAACCCAATTTATGTAACTAACCCAAAACCAAAAAAATTCCAATTCAATTAAGCTCTAATTTACTTGAGGTCCAATTTAATCCATCTAGCTCATAAAGCCTAAGTTCAATTTCATAGCCCAAATAAATAATAATATATTCTAATTATTTACATTGACTCAAATTATCATACTCAAATTAACTAATAATCATATAATCAAATTATTATTCTATTTAAATAATCAAATGAAAATAATTTCTAATTTTATTTTATTAAATTGTTTGAAATTAATCATCAACTCTAATCTCACGTAATCAACAAAAATTTGATCACCGAGTCCTCGTTGGACTCAATCCAAGATATCGGCCCACATTTATCTCAGAAGCCCAACCTTTTAAACCCTTAATCCTTATTCATCAACTCTAACTATTTAGATTAGTCTAAGTCAAATCTTAAATTAATTATTTCCTATTTAAACTCCATGTCAAAATATGTTTATTAGCTATGTGGAGTTAACAACAACTTTCCTAGTACATACCCTATTTCAAATCTCGACCTCTTCACATTACATGCACCACATAGAGAGGAGGAGAAAGGAGAGAGTATGATAGGGAAGTGAGAAGGAGGTGGGGGAGACCTCTTCTTATGAGATGCGCGCGGGGACTAAACTGATCGATTCGATTCAATCGGGAGCAGTAGTTGGAATCGCAGAATAGCGCTGGAGGTTGAAGGAGTCGCTTGGTTGGTTGGAATAGATGGAATCGCAAAATCGCAGCTTGGTTGGGGTTGTCGACTAGCTCCGCCGGAGGTCTCGCGTTCACGTCTCTTCGGTGGAACAAAAGGGGCGTGGGTTCCAGGTGAGCGACGGTGAAACTCAGTCTCCGTCAACAGTCCACATACAGGAATCCGTCGAACTGCTGTCGGAGTTCGAGTGATCAGCGGCGATGCCCCTTGGTGTCGCACGAAAGAGGGAGGTGGAGAATCGCCGGAATCGCAGAAGCAAGGAAAATGAAGAGCAAGGTGAGGTCGACCGACTCGTCCCTCCACAACTTCACCGTAGAGCAAGGAAAACGAAGGTCAGAGGTTCAGCGCGATGGACGCCGAAGAGCTCACTGTGATACGGAAGACGCGCTTGGGTGGTTGCAAAGAAGACGGAGTAGTGGAATGCCGGCGAGTCTGATGGTCGCCGCTGAGCTTCGCGAAGGACGATCCCGCCCCCAGTGCTACCGCCGATGGAATGGAGGAAGATGGAGTGGTGGACGGAGGATTTCACCGCTGAGCTCACAAAGATGAGGGCGACGCGAGCAGGGTGAAGGAAGAGGACGCGATTTGGGGGCGCGCTTCGTCAGGTTTAGGGCACGCATTCGGCCCCTTCTCCTCAACTCGCCGGGTGGTTCAACTGAACCCATCCGGTTTGAGTTGGTCCAGTTGGACCGGTCCGAGGGGTGCACATGCTGCGCATGTGAGGGTTTTTCACCTTCTACATGTTTACATATTATTCCACAACTTTCGTAATAACCCAACTAAGTCCCTCTAACCTTAATAAAATTTTAACTAGGCCCCTATACGACCTATAACATTTTATAAGTTACAACTAGGTTCCTTTTTCATTTCTAACTTAGGCTAAACTCATCAATTAAGTATAAATTTAACCCACAAATTATTTAAATCCTCCTCTACTCTTATTTATATGTAAAGAATTTTTTTTTTCCTAATTAAACCATATAGAAGTGGTGTTTTACACGTGGCTGATGAGATTGATATGATGGTGACCCTATCTACGGATAATGTGTAGTACTACACAGATGTCATTGGCCCTACGGATCCAGGGAGGATGTAATGGCACGACGGTTTTGCTAGGGTAGGCATGGTCAGCGACTAGTGAAACGACGGAGAGTGATATTGGGTCACCCTTCCTCTCCGCCAACATCAGTGTAGTGGGCATAGGTAGAGACAGAGACAGAAAGGTACTGATGGGCTTACTGATACCCTTAGCTCGGGTATTCACTAAGCATAGGCTGGCAGCCCGAGTCTTGTAACTTTAAAGTTTTATTATGACGTAGGTGACATGCTGTTGACATTGACACTAGATACAACTTAGGTGACATCTAGTGAAATATACATCTGTATTTATTTATGTTATTTTACTGCTTTCTATAAATTGATTTACACAAATCAAATGAAAAATGATGATTAACAACCAAAGGCATCCTAGAATACTCCTCCTAGCCTTTGATTTCTTTATTCGGTAGAGCCGTAATTTCGCACTAGGCCGCAAGGTTGAGCACACCGCGTTTAAAGTGTGTGCAGGTTGCTAGATGATTGTCTGAGATATTTGATGAAGATGAGGGCTATCGATGGATTTAGTTTTATTTATTGATAACGTTACTGTAGAATTATAGTAGGTATATCGAGACTGTGTTAGTAGAGATTAATAGATGATTTAATTATATATTCCATTGTGTTGATTATGTATATGGACGATATTTATTACCAAATGCCTTGTATGGGTCCTTTGGGCTCATACGGCGGTTGCCACGTGTCCGACAGGTGGGTCGGAACGTGACAACTAAAGTGGTATCAGAGCCTAGGTTTGGAGAACCTAGGAGATTAAGTTAAGTTTGAGGTCTTAAGGATTAAGATGACAGTCCCGATATAATATAGGATAAAGTGCGAGTCGGAAATTAGTAGTATATTTCCTTGGTAAGGAGTTTTTACTCTGACAATAGTAATTATCACTATGACTAATTTTTCCTGGCCCGATAATCGTCGTAATATAAAGATAGTAAATCTACTTTCTTCAGATAGTATATATGGTTACAATCTCCACTGTATCGGAGAAGAGTTAGAAACTTAGATCAATATGCTCAGATCTACGATCAAGTTTCATTTCTAAATGATCAAGTAAATTTATCCATAATCATACTCAACATTACCTTATGGTGCGCATCATGATCACCTTTGATATTAACATGGGTAATGATCATCCCTTTGATATTAAGAGTATTGATATCAAAATATCTCATGCGATATCTTTATCATACTATTTGTATCCCATGACTCAGTTGGGATACTGAGTTTGAATGAATCTATCAATATTCAATTTTATCCGCTTTTAAGTTGGTCACTATCTGAACTTGATGGTGTTTTAAACATCCTTCATTGACTCTATTCTAGACCCTAAAAATCAAATTTGTAGTTGGACCCATATTAAGTGATCTTGGTGAACCCTCGCTAATTACAACCCAACTTTAGAGGGTAATCTTGTAAAATTTAAGTTATCAATTCGGTGAGTTTTGAAAGAATCTAAGTTAGTCCGTGCGCATTGCGGTCGTTTACTCGAATTATAACTACAATATTATTCCTTAGTAGACGAATTACACATTCCTGGAATATACCTATATAGCATATTCGGTTCGAGGAAACCAAGTCATTATGGAAGCATCTGGATCCGTCCAAAGTTAAGCATCTGCTCCCGAATCTGGTTAGTTGACACGAATACGCTTGACATATTCTCATGATCTACCCTAGAGTCAAAGAGTGGATAGACTCATGGGGATCTAAGTGATACTACTAATAGCTTGTAGGACTATGACCACAACATTAGTGTTGGGCTATGAAAGCATGGATGAACTACGAGCCTTGTCATCAAGTACGACACGATGTGGGTTATCAACCCCATAGGTCATCTTATTAATCTAGTTGACCTTAGCATGCAAATTAAGTACGTATGCAACCGTGAGAAAACATTTGCACCTATGTGGTACTTACCTTTCTTTATTTATTGGATCGTCATATTTTTGACATGAGGTTATTTAGATATCTTGTTTAACTTTTACTTATGTTGCAAATTATAGTTATATCATCGTATCATGAAACCTGACGATATGAACCTATTAACTATCGTCAGTATACGTGATTTCCAGTAAAGTTTGAAATCTTGAATCGTAAGTTCCATCTATGACCAATTTGGACATATATAAAATTATGTAAATTATCCCACATTATACAGAAGTGCTACATTCTTATTTTCATCGTGAAAATTTTTCGTGCAAATCGTTGTCTTAATCATTTTCTAGATCTTGAAAATAACTGATATTGAACATTCATATGAGATCTGGATCATCGAATGTATATCAGATTAATCTACGTAAGACCATTGAGCTCAAAGGAAAATTTATCGATCTTTTAAGTTGGCTTACGTATGAATTAATTTTGTTTGAACCTAACTCTTTCTCAGATCTCTTAAAGGGACTTTATTCCTGATTCATAAAGTTATTTGTAGATGGATTTGCATCAAATGATTTGAAATTATCTTTGACCTTATTCTCATTTGAGTTAATTATATATATATATATAAATCTAATGATTAAGTTGCAACTAAAAGTTGACCGTCATCAATTATAATATTCGTGTCAACCCCCAACACTTGCAGCTCTATATGCAATATTTGTAGCTTCTACCTATACTCTCTTTGCAGCTCTACACCCTATCTGCAGCTCTATTTCACATATTCAGCTTGCGTATATTGCATGACAGTTCTAGTTGTGCATACTACAACCTTCTTCATTTTCCTAAGTTATTTTCTACAGTTTGCAGTTCCCTTTTGTGAAGCTACTTCCTTTGTCAAATGTCTTTAGTCAAATTCTATCCATCGTTGGTAGATTTCTTTACTCCTTTTTATTTCTATAACTCCCCTGTATTAGCTCAATTTCTTAGAATTTTCGTAGCTCGAAGTCTTTCAATTTCATGAGTATCATTAAATATATTTGGTCAATTTCTTAGTTGTATTTGGTCAAGGCAGGTTGCAACATTTCTTCATTGCAGCTCACATTTTAACTGCTTGTGGATTCTATTGTATCTCTACTTTCTTACTCTTTAATTCTTCTTAAATCGTGAATACTGCCATTTTCTTGGCACCTCTAGTATATGTTGATGCGCATGTTGATATCCTTAGTAGTTGCATGTGTGATTGACACCTTTTATTTTAGTCACTACTTCTACAGCTTGTATCCGGTGTGTATAGCAGCTTAGATATTTTTATAATATTTCTGCACCTACAAATTTGAATAAATCCTTTTACATCAAGAGTCCACGTTGTTATTATCATATCCATTTACATAGGATATAACATTTTTCATATCAAATTTCATATCATCATATAAGCATGATCTACAAATTCCGTATTAAACTCAGTGTCAGATTCCATTACGACTCCCATGAAGTCAACTATTAGTTTAGTTCGGCCTACATTTCTTGGCACGAACTGGATGTCTTGCTCCTAAATTAGGTTAACACTCATAGAGGAGATCACTGCGTACCTATACGTACCTCCTTATGTTAAATAATATAGATGCTCGTGAGGATCTAAATATGACTACAATGATTCATAGTATAGTAACAACTAAGGTGGATCGCTATATAATGTTGTCACGTGGGTCTTAGTGGTTCAACCTTCAGGTGGATATTAGACTCATGTTCCATATAAGGGTACTTTCATTGAGTTGAGCTACCATAAATCGCAGACCTCGTATCTTAGTACCAAATAGTTTATGACAATTAAAGTGGTAGCACCTTAGAAAGGGGTTATTGCTTTAAAGGAAATCTAAAAGATCTACTTATTTACCATCAATAATGATTCGAGGAAGGGATCACCTATAGTGTTCATTTTTGGAGGACCAAAATTTTTTAAGGGGGGGGAGCACTTGTAAACCCCCACTGTTAATTTACAAAAAGAAAAAAGAAAAAAAATCCGACTGGTCCAGCCGAACCAACGCAAATGGCCGGTCTGATCAAACCGGCCCTTTTGTGTAGGGCTTCACGCGACAGCGGGCGAGCGAGCGAGCCTTCCTTCTCGCGATCGCCTGCACTCGCCTGCTTCCCTCGCAACAGTGCGAGCGCCGACCACCCTTTCATGCGCTCGCCGTCCGCCGTCCACCGTCCCCCATCGCGGCAAGGGAAGCTCGACGGAAGTGTTCTAAGCCGACTGTTGACTGCTTGAACACCGGCAGCATCCCCTTCAATCTCCGGCTCTTGCGATTTCGGTTGCCCTAATCCTCCTCGCCATTTTCGAATCCCTTCGATGGCATTGCGACTCACCAGCGGGGCTACTCGAGAGATCCCAAGTCTTATGTTGTTGTTGATGATGATGGACAAGTGGTGAAGTATAGATCATTGTTGATCAATTAAATTGATTGATTCATTTATGCTATCTCCCCCACCTCCTTCTCATTCTCCTACTTTCTCTCATTTTTCAATTTAACCCTCTCATTCTTCTTTGTTATTCTTCCCTACTTGAAATTTTGCATATGGTACAATAATTGGGGATGTAGAGAGATTCGAATTGAGGTCTGTACTAAGAAAATATCATTAAATTCTAATTTGCTAGATATTATATGATGATGTTGTTTTATGGTACTTTACTTTTAAATGTGGATTTGATGGTGTTATTTTGGTGGTCTTATGATGAGTGTTTCATGGTGCTTTGTTTGATGAGTTGATGATGTGGTTTGTTGAGTTGATGAAGTTGATGATGGTATTATTTTGCTGAATTTTCTTGATAGTGTGATGTTGTTATTGGCGATGATGAGGTTGGATTATGGGTGGTTTAATGGTGTTATGTGATAATGTTTCTAATGGTTTTGATCTTGAGGAATGTTGTGTTGTTTGCAATAGTGTGCAAATTCGGTTTTTTATTGTTGATTGCCAATGGTAATGATTCTGATGAGGTGGTTTATTCGGTGATGCTGATGATGGGTTTGATATTGTTGTTAATGGATGGTTTTGAATTATTGATTTAATAGGAATGATGGCTTTGATGGTTTCGAATTATTGATAGTGATTACATGATATTTTCTTATAGCGGTTTTGGTGGTTGGCGTTGTTTCATGCAGTATTTTTGGATGCGAATTATGGTGAGTTTTAATGTGATGGGTTATGGTGAATATAAGAATTTGGTTGATTTATGCTATCGCCCCCATCATCTTCCTTCTTCTCACCTATTATGATATCCTTCTTATTTTCCCATCTACTTTCTCTCTTTTCCTCTTGATGCATATAATGTGTTAAGATAGAGGATTGAACAAGGGTTTGCACTAGAGAAAGTAATTGTTAGTCCGACTTAGTTGATGATGATATTGGACATGGAGTTGAAAAATAAAATAAAGGAGTTGGATTTGTTGTTGACTTGGGCTATTGAGTTAACCTATGAAATTGAGAGATTTGAAGTATTGGACTTGAGTATGAAGTTTGACCCAATAGTTGAAGTGCATCATTTATTTTGGATTAGGCCAAATGATTCACGAGTTACTAGTGATTAAATAATATTTATCATATTAGATTATGAAGATTTTATTTTAAATAAAATCTTTATTGTTTTAGGGATCTTACTCCAACTTGAGAGCCAAGTATTATTGATATATCTGGATTGGTTCTGAAGTTCAGATCCCCAATCAGGTGCGTTGGTTCTTCAATGTAGGATTTATTCAAGCTAGGAAATTCCCGCTGGGGTCTTCTTAGGAACAATTCTTGGATGTCTTAATATAATAAAATATAATGCTTGATAAGATTTGATATGTCTGCATGGTAGTTTAATTTATTTCTGTCCAACATATATGATATATAATGATTTCCCTACTAAGTTTTAATATATCGTGATAGCGTGTCCTGCATGTTATATATTATTTTATTATTTTTCTATGCTATGTTAGCACAACTACCATGCAGACATAGATAGTAAATAACGACATGTTATAACCTTTTGGCGACGTCACTGCAACTTAGATAGAAAGGGACCTTTTTCATATGCCCCGGTTGACCGTCGCGTACCGACGGCGGTCAAACGGTGACGTCCCGCTACGCACCACTCCAGAGGTTATGCATAGTTTAGATACTCGGAGCACCACTCCCGAGGTTATGCATAGCTTAGATATTGGGAGCACCACTTCCGAGGTTATGCATAGCTTATATATTGGGAGCACCACTCCCGAGGTTATGCATAGCTTAGATACTGAGAGCTGGTAGGGTAAGAGACTATACAAACTCCAAGGTCATATTAGACAGGAAATATGGAGCAAGTCCTTACCCAAAAATTATACCTGCACGAGTGTCGTTTAGGCGACCTCGTGATAGTCTTGAGATGGCTAGCGAGGATGAACCCTACCATGGACTTGGCACCGATGGAGTCGAGGTTACCACAGCCCATCGTGCGGATGTGCGTCAATCTCGATCGACATCGACTGCTATTGGACTGGGAAGGTGAGTCCCTATGCGACGCCTTGAACAGTGGATCCGTAGACCACACGGCTATCATCCTTGACGTTCTGCAAACGATCGGATGAGTAGTCCGGATCCTAGGGTTATTATTCCGGCTAGCCGTGGCTGATGAGATTGATATGATGATGAGATTGATTTTTCATTTACACAAATCAAATGAAAAATAATGATTAACAACCAAAGGCATCCTAGAATACTCCTCCTAGCCTTTGATTTCTTTATTCGGTAGAACCGTAATTTCGCACTAGGCTGCAAGGCTAAACACACTACGTTTAATGTGTGTGCAGGTTGCTAGATGATTATCCGAGATATTTGATGAAGATGAGGGCTATCGAAGGATTTAGTTTTATTTATTGATAACGTTACTGTAGAATTGTAGTAGGTATATCGGGACTGTGTTAGTAGAGATTAATAGATGATTTAATTGTATATTCCGCTGTGTTGATTATGTGTATGGATGATATTTATTACCAAATGCCTTGTATGGGTCCTTTGGGCTCATACGGCGGTTGCCACGTGTCCGACAGGTGGGTCGGGGCGTGACGGTATTATTGGTGTTACTAGCTACTCTTGACATAAATTATGGATCTTGTTATACCTTGTATGAGTTTTCGAGCTTATGCGGCGGTTGCCACGTATCCAACAAGTGGGTGAGGCATGATAAAAGGGGTGTCTTGCAGTTCTTTTTGGATGCTTTCCAAATTACTTCTAACTTTATCCGCCTTAAGTTTTGCTCGATTGAAATATTTTTTGAATAATTCTTGTATTGCACCTTTCATGAGTTTAAGTCTTTATCATACTCTATACGTCTTAAAGGCCTCAATCTCTCAAAGTCTACAATAGTAGGAAGAAATTTAATGTAATCAGCTATTATATTCAAAAATTTAAAATTTGGTATACCTCTATTAGTAATAGCACCAACATCAAGTTTTAATTGGGAATGATCTGAGACCATTGCCTCTTTTATCTCCACCACCATTGTTCCATTACGTTCTATGCAGTCCTTATTTCCAAATACTTTGTCTATCTTGTTTTATATCTTATCACCCCTCTCTTGTTTGTTTCTCCATGTATAATATCCTCCAATAATTGTCGGCTTGGTAAGGTGAAGGTTCTCTATAGTTGCACTAAATTCCCTTGTTTCATGTACGATGATGGGATTACCTTGCAATCCATCCTCCATAGATAACACTACATTAAAGTCCCTCATAATAAGTCATAGCTCCTGAACCTGAGTAGCTATATTCCTTATATAAACTCTGTTTTCAAAAATAATTTAAAAATATTATTAATATTAAATAAATAATAAATAAAATAGATAAAATAAAATAAAATAAATATATTATTAAAATAATAGATAAGTAGAATAGAGAAGAAAAAATAATAATAAGATAAAATTTATCTGGAAATAAGATAAAAAGGAAATAGAAAAAGGGGAAATATAATTTATTAATATAAAAAATCGAAAAAATTGTTGTTGCACGTGTGGTGCACGTGCAGCGATGGCGAGGATTTAAAACCCTTAGAACAGGGCATCCCCTGTTCCGAGGGTGAGGGCGACGACGGTCGGTGTAATGGTGAAGAGGGGGAGCTCCGACGGAGGTTGAGCTGTCGGTGCGAGGCTGGTAGAGAGCAGTATCTTCTGGCAGACGGTGCTGCTACAAAGAGGGCGAAGGGGTTTTAAACCCTGGGAAAACAAGGTAAACCCTATTTTTCGAGGGTTCGAACAGAGGTGACGCGAAAGGGGCTCCGACGAGCAACCCTTTTGACGGATGGTGTGTCAGCCTCCGGGTGGACGTCGACACCGGGACCGACGACACGCGGAGACAACTCCGATGGGCGGCAAACGGCTGAGAGGCAGCAGAGGCAGGGGAGCCTCTGTTGTCGATTGAATCCGCCGGTGAGAGGCGTGGCGAACTCCCCTTCCTCCACAGCAAGGTGTTTGAAGTTGATTTGACTTCAGCGAAGTTGAATCGAATGGTCAGTCACGATATAGTATCCCGCCCCGATCCACCTGTCGGACACGTGGCAACCGTCGTATGAGCCCAAAGGACCCATACAAGGCATTTGGTAATACATATTGTCTATACACATAATCAACACGGCGGAATATACAATTAAATCACTTATGCAACTCTACTAACACAGTCCCGATATACCTACTATAATTCTATAATAAAGACATCAATAAATAGAATAAAATCCATCGATATCACTCATCTTCATCAAATATCCCGGTCAGTCATCTAATAACCTGCACACACATTGAATGTGGTGTGCTCAGCCTTGCGGCCTAGTGCGAAATTACGGCTCGAAACTGAAATAAAGAAATTAAAAACTAGGAGGAGTATTTTAGGATGTCTTTTGTTTGTTAATCATCATTTTTCTTTTGATGGTGAATTTCATAATGTAAAAAGCAGTAAAGCAGTGTAAATAAATACAAACCTGCATTTCACTAGATGTAACCAAAGTTGTATTCGGTGGCTATATCATCAGCAAATGTCATCTATATTGTAATACGACTTTAAGTCTCAAGACTCGGATTGTCAGCCTATGCTTAGTGAATACCCAGGCCAAGGGCATTCATAAGCCTATCAGTGCTTTTTTGTCTCTGTCTTTACCTATGCCCGCTACACTGATGTTGGCGGAGAGGACAGGTGACCCTTGATCACTCTCTTTACTGTCTCGCTAGTCGCCCTCAATGCCTCCCCTAACAAAACTGTCGTGCCCTTACATCCTCCTTGGATGATGAGGACATCGTTGGTTCACCTGTGCAAGACTCAATTAGCATAGAAGACCCAATGACACGAGCCCGTGCACGACGCTTAGGACAACAGGTAAATTCTTTTCTTGGGCAAATTAATTACTTAATTACAGAACAAATAATATTGCCTAATTGTTATTTTTTACTTGTTACTACATGCAATGAAACACATGGAGAAATTACTCATATGGAAGTTGCATGAGTAATTGAAGGAAGAAGATTTATTCAAGAATCAAATCTTTATCAAATATTTATTCAAGAGCAAATCAAGGAAGAAGATTTATTCAAGAATTAATTCTTCATTCAAGAGCAAATCAAGGAAGAAGATTTATTCAAGAATCAAATCTTCATCAAATATTTATTCAAGAGCAAATCAAGGAAGATTTATTCAAGATCAAATCTTCATCAAATATTTATTCAAATCTTCATCAAGAAATATTTAGTTTCTAAATTCGTAGCTTACAAGAGGAGGAGATTTATATATTTATTTTTCCTATTTTAGTGAAATAAAAATTGAAAAACGTGTCTTATTTTATCTATATATTTGGTGGAGCATGCTCTATTGAAAGGGGACTTTGATTTTTGCTTTAGCCACCACTTTTGTAATGCTTTTGCTACAAACTTGAAGTCCACTTCTTAATCACTTTTTGAGTGATCCTTCCGCTGTTGCTCTTTCAATTCTCTTAAATTATTCGTGCCGTTCTTCGTGAACAGGTCAGTCGTGTTTGATACGGTTGATAACCAACTGAGAAGTGGTTTAGCGATTGCGAGGTTGCTGGTCGCGTTCATAGATCATGGTTAGCATCCCCTTCGTCAAAGTCACAACTCCCCCACCTTAAGGATTTCTCCTACGACGGAAGATCGGGACCAACTTGCTTGCACGCATCTTAAATCGAGGCGTGTGCATATCACCGGATTCCATAGGGACAACGGCGACTCGTGTAGTACTACAACACTGCCCGAAGACAGGGTCACCATCAACGAAGACGAATCGGTCACTACTAACCGATAAAAATAACAACCCTAGGATCCGGACTACTCATCCGACTATCTGCAGAACATTATGGATGATAGTCGCGTAGTCCACGGATCCACTATCCAAGGCTTCACGTAGGGAATCACCTTCCCAGTCCAATAACAGTCAATGTCGACCGAGATTGACGCACATCTGCACGATGGGCTGTGGCAACCTCAACTCCATCGGTGCCAAGTCCATGGTAGGGCTCATCCTCGCTAGCCATCTCAGGACTATCACGGGGTCGCCTAAACGATATCCGTGCGTGTCACGCCCCGACCCACCTGTCGGCCACGTGGCAACCGCCGTATGAGCCCAACGGACCCATATAAGGCATCAAGTGATACATACCATCCATATACATCATTTATGCAGCGAAATTTACAATTTAATTATCTAACTCAACATTTCCTAACACAGTCCCGATAAACCTACTACAATTCTATGAAAAAGACATCGAAAAATAAAATAGACCCGTTGACGGACTCATCATCATCGAATCTCTCGGACAGTCATCTAATACACCTGCACACACGGGGAAAAGTGGTGTGCTCAGCCTTGCGGCCTAGTGCGAAATTACGGCTCTACCGAATAAAGAAATCAAAGGCTAGGAGGAGTATTCTAGGATGCCTTGGGTTTATTAATAGTCATCTTCATATAATACATGTGAAGAATATCATAAATGTAAATAACAGTGTAAGCAAATACAACACGTGTAACACTAGATGTCGCCTAAGCTGTCTCTAGTCACTATGTCATCAATGTCATCTAAACTGTCTCTAGTATCTGTGTCATCAATGTCGCCGGAATGTCATTTATGATATCTGTATCATCAATGTCATCGGAATGTCATCTACGGTGCACTATGTCTATCAGTCTCATGACTCGGGCTGCCAGCCTATGCTTAGTGAATACTCCGGCCAGAAAGCATCACTAAGCCCATTAGTATCTTTCGTCTCTGTCTCTCCCTATGCCCGCTGCACTGATGTTGGCGGAGGTGACGGGTGACCCATGATCACTCTCCTCGGTGTCGCTAGTCGTCTACCATGCCTCCCCTAGCGAAACCCGCCGTGCCCTTACATCCTGCCCGGATACCGTAAGGACAACGACAATCGTGTAGTACTACACACCGTCCGAAGACGGGGTCACCGTCAATAAAATCCATCGACTACGGTCTCGGTCGATATAATACAACCCTAGGATCCGGACTCACCATCCGACCGTCTGCAGATCGTCAAGGATGGTAGCCGTATGGTCTACGGATCCACTGTCCAAGGCTATGCGGAGGGATGTCACCATCCCAATCCCCGAGCAACGATGCCTGCCAAGAGGTGTGCAGACTAGCTGTCGCCGGAATGCTACAACCTCGGCGACATATTTGGTAGGTTCTTATTCTGGTTCGTCCCAGCTAACCATCTTAGGATTATCACGAGTGCCCCTTAAACGACACTCGTGCGGGTGAAAATCATCGGGTAGGGACTTGCTCCATATATCCGGTCTAATATGACCTTGGAGTGCATATAGTTCATTTCCCCACCAGCTCCCAGTATCCAAGCTAGGTTTAGCCTCGGGAGTGGTGTGTGGTGAAGCATCACCATTCTGACCATTGGTGGTACGCAGTGGTCAACCGGGGCATAAGGGAAAGGCCCATTCTGTCTAAGTTGCGGTGACGTCGCCAAAGGTTTTAACATGTCGTTTACTATCTATGTCTACATGGTAGTTGTGCTAGCATAGCATAGAAAATAATAAAATAATATACAGCATGCAGCACACGTTATCTCGACATATTAAAACCTAGCAGGAAAATCAGAATATATTATGCATGTTAGACAGCAATAAATTAAACTAGCATGCAGACATATCAAATCAAATCTTATCAAGCATAATATTTTATTATATTTAAGACATCCAAGAATTGTTCCTAAGAAGACCCCAACGGGACTTCCCTAGCTTGAATAAATCCTACATCGGAGAACCAATGCACCTGGGTTAGCGATCCGGTCTTTAGAACCAACCCGCGTAGCAATGGATCACTGCGACGAACTACGCGAATCGCGTACCCGCGATAATCCTAATTAACACAATTATTTAAGATAAAATTTAATTCATTTTTCTCTAAAATAAATCAAATATTAATTTATCAATCTAACTTAATCATTCAAATATTAACTAACCAAATTTTTATTTTATAAATTAAATTAATTAAAATGTTAAATTAACTTAGTTAAGCTTAGATAAATTCTATCAAATTTAAATTTATTTAAACCCATCATCTAGCCCAAGTCACCTAAGGGCCCAAATCACACCCATCCACACTTAATTAGATCAATTAAAATTATTTTTTATTTTCATTATTATTATTTTTATTATTATTTTGACTGGTCAACGGTCAACAGTCGACCCGATCAACACGATGGACCCGGGGAACACGGTGGACCCGGTCAACGCTGTTGACCCGGCCAACGCGGTACACTCAATCACTATTCATTTGGCTTAACTTGAGTCTGACTCAAGCCTAGCTAATTCGGTTCGATCGAGTCAGCTCCAACCCATTTAAATCCGAGTCCGACTCGAGTTCGGTTCAAATTAATTTGGTTCGACTCAGGTTCAATTTAATTGATTCAGCTCACCTCAACTACACTCAACCCGAACCCAAACTTAACTCGAATTCAATCCAACTAACTCCAATCCGGTTCAACTCAACCCATTTACAAACTCTACTAAATTAAATCATTAATTTTTTTACTTAACTTAATTTATCATGCTTAATTAATCCACTAAGCTTGATTAATTAACACTAAGCATGTTTAAATTAATCTAAGTATTTCAACAATACTAATTTATCCTAAACGCGTTTAATTACAACTAAACATGCATAATTAATCACTAATCGCGATTAGGGAAAAATAAAGCTACCTTAGTCGGAATCACTATTCACCATCGGAATCACTATTCACCCATCGGAATAGTAACGTCATCGCCGGAACCCTAGCCGCCACCTCGCCGGAGCTCGCGAAATCAGCGACAAACTTGACGGCGAACTCCGCAAGCCTACGCACGTGTAGGAACCGACAACGACCTGCGCAAAATCCGGCCATCAACAGCTAAACAGTCCGAATTTTTGGCGTCGCCGGCGAACTTTAGGGCGAGTTCGCCGGAGGGTGAAATCACCCAATAACAGAGGGGAAACGGAGCTCCTAACCTTGCGATCCCATGGGGAAGGAGAGGTGGAGGATTCGGCCGACGAGGAGTGGATTCGTAGCTCCACTCGTCGTCGGAGGTGCGGCGGGTCGAAACAAGCAGCGGCGACGAAACCGTCGCCTGCTGCAATCGTGTCGGGGCCGAATGCAAGCTCACGAGCTTGCGGAGAGGGCGACCAACTCGAGCCCCAGCAACCACGAACGGCGGACGGTGGCTGCGGACGGCGAGCGATTTCAGCACGCGATGAGGAAAGTTGCAGGGGAAAAATGGGAGGCGCGCAATAGGCGCTTCCATCGAGCTCCCCTCACCGAGACCAGAAGTAGAGGCCGGCAGGAGGCGGGCGACTACCGACGGAGGCTACGACGGCGAGGAAATCGCCGCTCGGGGCATGCGAGCAGACGTTTCTGCTCGCGGCTTTGTTTTCGCCCGCAAGCAGGGGAAGGCGGGGAAGAGGAGGAGGCGCGTGGCTGCAGACCTCTGTCGCGCTCTCCTCGTTGCAGCGAGGAGCTCCGGAGGGCGAGCGGCGGCGGCGAACGACAGACGGCGAGCTCGCGGGAAGGACGGCAGACGGCGAGCTCGCGGGAAGGAGAATGCAGGGGAAGGAAAGGGGGCGCGGCATCACCGCTGCGCTTTCCTTGCTGCGGCGCCGGCGATGGACGGCGGACAGCGAACACGGCGGGAAGGCACCGGCGTCCGCTCCGCTGCGATGGAAAAGGGCGGCGTCGCGAGCTCGAAGAAGAAGGAGGAGAAGAAGAAGAAGAAGGGGCGAGCGCGAGTGGGAAGAGCCCTCGCTCGCGCCGGCCCTTCAGACCGGTTCGGGCCGGTTCACTTGGACCGGCCAGCTGGCCGGTTCAGTTGAACCGGACCGATAAAAAAAATATTATTTTTTTTCTAAAATATAATTTATTAAGGTGGGGGTTTACAGTGCGGGTATAAGTTTTTGGATAGGAACCTACTCCATATTTCCAGTCTAGTATGACCTTGGAGTTGTACAGTCCCTTCCCTTACCAGCTCCCAGTGTCTATGCTATGTATAGCCTCGGGAGTGGTGCGAAGAGAGATATCACTGTTTTGACCATCGACGGTATGCAGTGGTCAACCGGGGTATATGGGAAACACCCTTTTCTGTCTAAATTACAGTGATATCTCCAAAGATAGTCTAACATGTCATTCTATATATATATGTCTGCATGGTAGTTGTTTTGAACATAACATAGAAAATATTAAAATATACACGACAAGATTGTACATGTTAAATAAAACATAGCATGTCATTCATGTTAGATAAATAAATTATACTAACATGCATATGTACAAAATCTTAACAAACATTATATATTTTATCATATTTAGGGCATCGAAGAATTTCCTAAGAAAACCTCAGCAGGAATTCCCTAGCTTAAATAAATAGTAGTTCGTTTATTGTCCATTTTCTAATCTTCGACCTCCTTAGACACACCCTTTCATACGGCTGGCGAGATGCAAAGCTTAAAAGTAGAGACAAAGGGTGGACGAAATCCACGTGACACAGGCTTGATTAGTTAGTGTAGTGGGAGTCGATCAGGCTAAGTGCGAGAACGAGTAGTTAACGTAGATCCAGGATATTTGATGAAGATGAGGACTATCGATGGATTTAATTTTATTTATCGATGTCGTTATTGTAGAATTGTAATAGGTATATCGGGACTGTGTTAGTAGAGTTGTATAAGTGATTTAATTGTATATTCCGCTGTGTCGATTGTGTGTACAGACAATATTTATTACCAAATGCCTTGTATGAGTCCTTTGAGCGCATACGGCGGTTGCCACGTATCCGACAGGTGGGTCGGGGCGTGACATTAGCACCTAACTTAATCAACTAAACATTGATTTAGACCCAATTTAACCCATGAGTCAAAATTGGTCAAATCTGATTTTAATTAATCAATTTGATCAATTTTAACCCAATCCCAATCAATTTGACTCAATTCGGGTTCAAATAGTCAAATTGGTTTAATTTAAATTTGATCTGATTCAATCTAGTTCGAATTTGACCTGATTCAATTTGATTGGGCTTAATTCAGACTTAAATCAATTTAATTGGTTCAACTCAGGTTCGGATCAATTCAATTTGGTTCAACCTAGATTCAATTTAATTCAATCTAGTTCAACTCGGTTCCGGTCCAATTTAATTGGATCCAGTCTAACCAGCCCAATCTAATTTGATTTGACTCGGCTCGAACCAATTATAATTAATTGATTTAGCTCACCCCAACTAAACTCAACCTGAACCCAAACTTAACTCAAATCCCAACTAACTTCAATTCGGTTCAACCCAATTAAGTTCATTAAAATTAACCCATATGTTAAATCATAGTTAGATTAACTAAAGCTTGATTAATTAACGCTAAGCATGCTTAATTAATCACTAATCGTGATTAAGAGAGAAAAGAAGCGCTACCTTAACCGAACACTTCTTCCTCCCCGGAACCCTAGCCGCCACCTCGCCGGAGCTCGCGAAATCGACGGCCGACTAGATGACGAGCTCCGCAACCCTTCGCATGCGTGGAGACCAACGACAGCCTGCGAAAATTCTAGCCATCAACGCTAAATGATAACTCTTGGTGGATGTCGTCGACGAACTCTTGGGCGAGTCCACCGGAGGGCAAAACCACCCATTCACAGAGGGGAAAAGGGGCTGCTCACCTCGCGAATGCGTGGGGAAGAAGAGAAGGAGGATCCAGGCGGCGAGGTCAGTGGAATCACAACTCCACTCCTCGCCGGTGGTTCTACAAATCGGGTGGACGACGGCGACGAAATCGCCGCCGCTTGCGTCCGTGTTGGGCGGACGCGGCTCACGAACTCGCAGAGAGGGCAAACAGCTCAAGCCCTAGTAGCAAGGAACGGCGCGAGGGCGATCTGCGCGTGGAACGGCGGATGGACGACGGACGGCGGACGGTTGCAACAAACAAAGAAGGAGAGGGGAAAAAGGCAGGCGAGAGGGAGTCGTGTGCCGCGGGGGTGCTTCTGCCGAGCTCCTCATTTCGCGACGAGAAAGGGGGCACGGCGGACTACAGTCGGCAGGCGGCGGCGGGCGGCGACTGGCGGTGAAAAGGGAGGGCGTCGGCGCTGCTCTGCAGCGGAAGAGGGAGGCGAGCTCGCGAGGTCGGGGATGAAGGCGACGCGAGTGGGAATAGCCTCGCATCGGCACTTCGAACAGGCTCCAAGTCGGTTCATCTAGACCAGCCGGCTGGCCAGTTCATTTGAACCGGACCGGGTTTTTTTTTATAAAGGGGTAAGGGTTTACACATAGAGAGCTGGAAGACGGCTGTAGGCGAGATTGAGCTCCGGCGGCAGAGGCTGGGTTGAAGTAGCGGCCGGGAAGCTCCGGTACCCTATTGACGGTGAGGAGAGGTGGTCGTAGGGTCGGGAAAGGTGTGGCCGAGCCGGGAGCGTGTTTCCGACGAGGTTGCAGCGGTGGTCGGGCGGGATGGAGCGCTCGATCGCTGGTGATTTCGAGCGGCGTCAAGCGCAGAGAGGGAAGAAGAAGGAAACCAACCAGCACGTGCGACACACATGCGGCGGTTCGGTTCAGCCGAGGGCGAACCGGTCCGGTCCGGTCCGATTCGGCAGCGATTCAACCTTGGTTTTTGCTGGTTTTTACGATTTTACAACTATTTAGAGTTGGTTCGACGTTCCTAAGGCTTTATTTGTGAGTTTTGAGCCTTGAAGAATTTATTTAGAATTTTTAACATATTTTAGTTGCAGTTTTCAAATTATTTTAGGTTTGGTTCAGGGTTCTGAGTGTGTTAACTATGTCAGAAAGATCTAAAATAAATTATGATACTATTTTATGCTTAAACATATTTTTCATGATTTAATTAGAATTTTTAAAGATTATTGGAATGCAGTTTTCGACCTAATTAAGATAATTTGAGTTTATTTAGGATTTAAATAAATTAATTGTATGTTACATGAAGAAATATTTTTGTAGATGTTATGATATTTAAATTTATTTAGACTTTTTTACAGAATTTAAATTAAGGTGATTAGATTATTTAGATTTTTTTTAATTAATTAAATTGAATAATTTAGAATTTTATAAATTTATAATATGATAAAATTTAGGAAATTGATTTATTTAGATTTTTTAATTTGTGAAATTGAATAATTTGAGATTTGTAAATATAATTGATGTGATTAGATTTTTTACAAAATTATTAAAATTAATTTAGAATTAATTAATGTGGTATATATATTGATTAAGATTATTGGGTATGATTAAATATATTAATTGAATATTATTTTATAGGTTGTGTTTGTTTGATGGTGTTAGATGGTGATTATTAATGTAATAGATGATTTAGTTGATTATAAAAAATTAAATAAAATACAGAAAATGGTGTGAGGATGTGAGTAGAAGCATAGATAGGAAATTCTTATTTGAATGGTATGATTTATGGTTGTTGGATATATTTGTTTTATTTTAGAAAAATTAATTATTGTGTTATTGTTTGACAAATCACGGCAAAGCTGTGATTTGTGTTGGAGTAAGGAGGATATGCTGTGCTTGATTGATTGTTTGCTTGTTTTTAAGAATCACAGTCAAGTTGTGAATTCTTGCTTGATATTACTTTGAGATTCAGGTGAGAGTTTATGATTTCAAATTATTTGGCCTACTATAGATGTTGAGTCCTAAGGATCGTTGTTAATTATTGTACATGCTGATAAGTTATATATCTGCTTGGTTGCATATTTAATTAGTATGTGACTTATTGGAAGTATGTCATGTTAGTTTACATATTAAATTATTGGTTACATATGAAGTATGTCATCCTATTATTGTATGCTCTTAATGTGAGTTAAAAGTTATATCATGCTGATATATGTAAGACGCTATTATATCCATGCTCATGATGTTTATACTCATGTTATGTTATTATTTATATGTTCATGTTGCTAGAGATATAGAGACGCTTAATAAGAACATGTGTCACGCCCCGATCCACCTATCGGTACGTGGCAACCGCCGTATGAGTCTACAACTCATACAAGACATTAGAATAACATAAAATAACTAATATTATACATGTTAAAAATACCACCCAAACCTCACGCTACTGGACTTTACGTTCCCGTTTGATTAGTACCCGTCGACCAACACTGCCTATCCAGAATTTCATGCGCATGTAAGAGAAATGCGCTGAGCCTTACGGTCCAATGGCTACAAAGAACGGTCTTGAGGCAATTAGGCCATCAAGTCCACACCGTCCATATGCATTACGCGGGTGACAAGATTAATATCAAACCATAGCATATCATAATAGCACACTTGTTAAATAATAAGAAATAAATACAACAATAAGATAAAATAAAACAAAAGAAGATACACAATTGTAATTTGCAATAAACAAAGGAACTATTAAACTTGCTCTCTTTGTGTCCTCTAAATCCATGTCTTGTGTCACTAAGTTATCGTCTATATCAAATTCCTAATGGGCTGCCAATCTATGCTTAGAGTAAGCCCTGGCCGGGGACTACCCTTAAGCCCATCAGTGCTTGTCTAGGTCTATGCCTATGCCCATCACACTGATGTTGGCAGAGAGGACAGGTAACCACGGATTCCTCTCTTCCAGCCTCGATAGTCGTTTACCCGACCTGCACTACCGAGACTAATGCGTTGGTGTAACCTCCCTGTAGACACACCAACCCATACCTGTGTAGTACTACACACTGTCCCTACAGACAGGGTCACCTTTCAACAAATCCTCCGGCTACGGCTAACCGAAAATCCTACACACATAATAATCCTAGGATCTGCACTACCGTCGGTATGCCTGCAGAGCATCTAGGACGGTTGCCGTTGTCAACAGATCCACTGTCCACGGGTATGAAGAGAATTCATCACCCAACAGTCGCCTAAGCACCGGGATGACTACATCTCCCATTTACCCAAAGTCGGACTATCGCGGTAGCGACCATTCACTACACACGCGGGATTACGGTGTAAATATGTTCCTAGTCCTATTGTGGGACTACAGTGTCACTAAATGAACTAAATGTCTCTATGTTGACATCTCTTCACGCATGCATAAGCAGTATGACAGTGTATCATTTAACACAATAAGATAAATACATGCGTATGTATCAATATTCACTAAAACATGAATAAAGCATATTAAATCATGCAAACAAACACGAGCAACATACATGGAATCGGTATAGGACTTATAAATAATTCTGTACTTGCCTACTCAAGGGTTCAATGTAACGAACCTGTGTTGTAGAGCAATTCATCAAATCAATCAAGTCAAAAATTCACTGGCGCCATCATACACTATTTTTAAACACAATCATTAATGTTTCTCCTATCTTAACCTAACGCTTATGGCAAGATCACATTAAATCTACTAATAATATTTTATTGGTAATAAATCTATCATTTAGAATATCTTACAATATTAATGACTCTTCCACCCGATGGTGAATAGTAAAATACTATCAATACAATTATGATGAAAAAGAATATTCAATGAAGAAATGGAACTCATTAAAATATATATCTACATATATTTTCTTTTCCTTCTTGCGATAGTTTGATGGACCGATTTGAGAGAAAACAACTAAATAAATAAATAAGGATCCTCTCCTTCTGCAGAATACAAAATAAATTAAATAAATAAAAGTAAAATAGAATAAAGGAAGAAAATAATATCTCAGAAACCGAAGAGGAGAGAGGTGGTTAATTAGAGGAGTGGGAAGAAGGAAATTTGTTTCGGCATTAGAAGCTAAATAAAAATAAAATATATATATAATGCCGAAGGATGCCTCGACTGCAGCAACCTTATCTATATATATATATATTATAAAAAGAAAGGATGAATCGGCAGCACTTAATTAACATTTAAAATAAAATGATATAATATAAAGGAATGTAAGGAAAAGAGATGATTAGTTTGAGAGAAAAGAGAAAAGTCTTCCTCTGCTTCGACAGCAAAGGATGATAAAAAATTTAAATCAAGAAGGGATGCTTCGACAGCAAAGGATGATAAAAAATTTAAATCAAGAAGGGAGGAACTCTTCTGCTTCGGTAGAGGATGAAGTAGAATAGAGAGAGAGAATTAAACATAAAGAGTTCGGTAGCAGAAGCTAAGAAAATAAAATAGAATAGTTCACAGAAGGAGATCTCGGCAATGGCAAGGGGAAGAAAAGAGGAAAGAGAACAACAACATAATTAAAGAGGAGGGGAAAACAAAAGAAGCAACGTCTTCTGTTTTAGCAGCAACAAATAATAAAAAGGAAACAATACAAAGAAAGGACACTTCTTCGGTTTCGGCAGCAGCAAGGAGCAGGAAGAAGGAAAAATAAACATGTAATTAGAGAGAAGGAGGAAGAGTAACCGGAGAAGGAAAATAAACAACGAAAAAAGGGAATATGCTAACAGTAGACATTAACAATTTCAACACTATCTTAATCTACCAAGTTTAACATGGAGAAGGGTTGTTTATTTTACCTTCTATGAAGAACTTTGAGAGGACGACCGTGATGGAAATCCTGCGCTTTCAGCCCAAGGTCGTCCAACAATGGCAACGTGATGGTGTCTTGCGGCTAGGGAAATCAAGCCTCAACCCTCACTTACGATGGTATAAAAAGGGCAAGTTGTGGGAGGTAAATTTCTAATTTTACCCCCATCACTTAAGGTCAAATCCTAATCTTATCATATCATATTTTTATTTTCATGTTGTATGTTTATCTATTTGAAATTTTTTTTTTTTTATACGATGGTCGGGGTTTACAACATGGAACATGATGACATAAGACAAAACTAGAGACACTTTAACTTTAGACATCATAGAGTTATGATAACCTAGGAGATGATGTTAAGGTTCTTAGCTGCTATGTGTCAACATATGGTGAGGAGCTATGTGCTAGCTGAGGTAAATGTGCAAATCCAGTTGATTTAGCCGCAGATGCTTTGGAGTAATCGAGATCTCACTTTGATGCAGAGCTCACCTGATTTGTGTTACTCTAAGGTAGATGGTGTATTAGGAACAGTACCGTTCAATGCGCTACAAGGCTACGGAACCTGAGGACACTGACATGCTCAACGATGTGGGTCCCTAAGCAGTCGGGGTTCATTGGTAGCATATATTGGATGTCTCAGTTTGTCAGGCTGAGGCGGATATTATGTTTGATTTTGTATGGTGATCCTATCATGGGGCAGAATTATAGCGTTGTATGATACTTGTGTTTGCATAGAAGGGGTGTCGTGATCACCAGCTCCTTCTGCCAACGTCAGTGTACAGGCACATAGGACAGAGATATAGAGTGACACTGAGGGGTTTGGGGTAGTCTCTGACGAGGAATTTACCTTGAATATAGGATGGCTGCCTTAGGTGTAGTTTGGAAAAGATATAATATGGTAGTTAAAGAAATATGATATTTGTGGATTTGAGTTATTGTTATGATTGAAATTCTTATATTTTGTTCATATGCCATGACTATATCATGACTCTGCTATATTGATTTATTTGTATGATTATAAACTTTTGAGCATGTTATTTGGTATGTGACTTAGTGGATATTTCTTCTTATTGATTTGTACAATACCTTATGCTTATTTTTAGGGTGCTCTCTCTGTAGCCTCACTGAGTTTAGCGACTCGGATGTGCACATTATTCCCCTGTTGCACTGGTTACAGGTTGGACATTGATACGGGAAGTGAGGGAGAACCTAGTTATAATGAAACAGAATTTACTTTGAAAATCTAGATAGAGATTTCATTATTATAGTGTGGTATAAAATGTAAACTATTTCTGTTTCCACTGTGTTTAATAAAAAAGAAATTGTTGAGCTTTGTGATACATCTAGTATAAGTTATAGTGGAGAAGTGCAGCTTATATGGCGGTTGCCACGTGCCCAAATGTAGATTTAGGGCGTGACACCTTAGTCCCTACCATAGACATTTTCTCAACTCAATAGTGTTAAATTTATATACAAGTATAAGATTATAATGTATGTTAGAGCATCTATTAATTACTAGACTATGAATGAATTGAGCATCGATAGTAAGCACCATTACATCTAATAAACATGTATCTCATAATAACTAAATTCTGTCATTTGTAGCTATTGTATTATTAGTTGTATATTTAAAATTTATTGCTATTCGTTTCATCACTTTATCAACATTATCTTTTTTAACTCTTGTTTCTATCAAACCAGCCAAAATTATTTGATTTTTCTTGAGATATATATAAACCTCTTTCTATTTATGAGTTTTATTTATACTTTGTACATTCCAACTAAGTCACATAATATTCATGTCTTCCTCTTATTAGGGGACTTAATTATTTCCTGCTCCAATTCTATGATAGACTCCAACATTAAAATTTTATCAGAGTAAAGTATAGGATCATTATACATTTTTTCTACCATAAATGTTGAACACCTTTTAATAGTTAGCGCATGTTATAGGTGTTATATATTGTCATGTTCTGCTCCAATTCTATGATAGCCTCCAGCATTAAAGTTTGGATTTTTTATTTTTTATTAGTTGTTGTATCCTCTATCTGTTCAATAATCTCCATATGCTGATTATTCTATTTACCCTTTCCCTTTGTAGGTAGTCATTCTAGTCTTATAATCTTCTTAATTCTTTTTTCTTTCTCATTTCCTGTTGTGAAGACTTTTTCTAGTTAGCTTGGCATGTGTCACCCACTTTATTACAAATGATATAATATTTTATAACTCAATCATATTCCACTATTTGCTCGATGGTTCTACATTATTTGTCCTTAAAAAGAATATTGCGAAGTAATGGTTGTGTCACATTCATTTCAACTAGAAGTCTTACGTAAGATATTCTCATTTGCTTTGTTGTGCACTCATCTGCAAACATAGAAATATCAAGAGAACTTATTATTCTGCTTAATGAATTTTCCCCCAATAGCATGAAGGTAACTTAGGTAGCCTAACTCAAATAGGAATGTCCCTTAAGAATTCTTCCTTAAACTCAAAATCTATAGTTTAATGTTTAAGCATGATAGGATTATTTTTGATGCTATATGATCCTAAGACAGAATTTCATCTCTCTTCTATATTGAACTAAATTGACTATAAAATAGTCATCATCATGGAGAGATAATTAACTCTAATGTTACTCCTTCGTATACTTAAATTCAGGGTTGATACCAACGATATAAGCGATTAAAGCACATTCTCTATCATTCTATTATCTAAGCAAAGTTCAACCCATAATTATTCATTTTGCACCTCTGTTGTAGGTTCCTTCCCATTGATATTTGATGGCTCAACATTTGAAGTATTATCTGCATCTAATTTATGAGTAGCTCCATTTGGAGAGTCCACAATTGGTACAGGAGTTACTATTCTATTGATGATAAGAATAGCAGAAGTCTTTGTTTATTGCTCCTTTGTCCTTGTCTCTTGCTCTAACACTGCTGAAAATCCTAAATTAATTACTTCCTTTTGTATCAAACGAGAGAACTCCCACTCCGGTTACCATTGCTTCTTAGCATGTGAACATTTTATAAAAAAAAATTGTTGAGTCCTCCGACTCTCCTACAGAAATATTTCATCCTTTGCCTTAGTAGCCAAACAAATTTTAGTCTCTGGTCAATCTTAAGGAACAATATGGATTTACAAATCCAGGTGCAGTTTAAATATCTATTTATCATTTTTTGAAATTATATATTTATAAAAAATAATGATAACAATTATTCATGAATTCGGCTGAGATGATTAAAAATATTATTCTAAATATTAAATTATAATAAATAAGTGGCTTAATTATAATCCGGCACTCAATCAATCTATCAAATTTGGTAGTTGATTGGTGAGTAGTCAATCAATTAATTAAATCAACCCATCAACGAGTCAGTCATTTTTACATATATATATATCCTGACCCACTAGTGAATGTCTTGGGTTTAATCATCAACCTTGCGAGTGATATTTAATTAAGATAAACCCTAGTGCATAAGTTTCAAAAGAATCATATATAATTAATATTATAGAACTTAAATTCTAACCAAATAAATTACTCGTCCACACCTAAACTAAGTTTGTGGCTAATTATAAATTAATATCATTAAACAGTGAAGGCAATGAATAAATTATATTACAACAACTGCACGCCTAAAAATTAATTTATTAAAGAAAAATTAAGCTCAGTTTGTGGGAATGTAGCAATTGAAGTCAGACCGGCCTTCTTTAATTGATGCCTAAATTTTCCATATCCATGTGAAGGTGGGGGCACACTCTCTTTAAACGGGTCTCTTTGTGGGGCCTCTTTTCCCCTAGAATTAATGAACTAGTTTTCAACTACCACTGAAAAGGCATGGCTTTACAGGGTCTCCAATCCTCTACATGAGCAAGCTTTCTTGTGATATGGCCAACATAAGCAGCAATCTTAGCTGCTAAAATAGGAGAGCAAAATCAGATGCATTGTTTTAAGTTTTCAGGATATCCAAACGGTTGATGGATTCACAATATGAGAATTAATTTATCAGATTTGTTACTTATGTAAAGTTTAAAATTATTAATACAGTTTATCCTTGATTATAAATTTGATTTAACTATTGTCTTTGTATTATGTTGTTCATATATATGTATATTGTTTAGTTGAACGTAATGTATATATACGTTGCAATCATAATTCAACCCAATAGTTTAACTGAAATCATCCCTAGCTTATGAAGGCAAAAAGAAAATATGGTTCCTGGATTTGTGTTCCTTCTCCCATAGTGCATATATTTATCTTCTACCCCTCGCACCTAATTTTTGTTGCATAGTTAAAACCTACTTTAAAATTTAACCAGGAAAAGATGTTAGAATATAGTATGATCACAGACCATGTTGGGGAATATTTTCTATGCAGCTTGGGGCAGACACAATAAAATCAGAAACAGACCATATTCTGGAGCTAGAGGACTAAAAAATGGATACATCATCCTCCACCACCACATCAATAACTTTCCTCTGCACACCAATGCTCCTCCTAAAGGAACAAGTGAGCATGGCTCATCAGATGTGATTGGATCAGATGAGGAGTGCTGTCCCAAGAGCCCCAAGAAGGGGCTGAAATCAGCACCAGGAAATTATGTCAACTTTGAGAACCAACTCTTGCAATATTATCAGCATCACACATGGTTGCAGAATTAATCCATATTCTGTGCACGGATGACTACTGCTTGCCTCAAGCAGGCTCATGAGGATTTGTTCTTAATTGAAAGTGATCTCAGAGCAGCCTACCATGTGGCCAAGCAACCACCGCAATGCATCCCAATGAACTTAAAGGGCTGGGTTTCATTCAAGATAATCAATTAGTAGAAACCAGCAATTGAACAAAAGAACAAGAAACTGTTCGACTGTCTCTATCAATACTCCTTGAGAATTTAGCACTTCCTTCTTTTGCTTACTTTTATTATTATTATTATTATTATTTGTTTTTGGTGATGTAATGAGTGTAAGGTGGATGGAGTGTATTTCTGTATAATATGGCTTTCAGCAAAAGAGAAGATTTGGGATAATGTTGAGCTGAAGCCATCAAACCTTCTGAATGTTAATGTTATTTCAAGTGGCAGGAAAACATTCATTATATAATTTGATGGTGACATTAACCTTTATTGGCCCTTGTTTAGTTCTAATCAATGTTTATCTTACAGCAGATGGCAACAGAGCATTCATTAATTGATCTGATAGTGAAATGTCAAGGGCTGTGATTATGACTAGATCAACTCTTTGCTACTTAATTCATAGAGAAAAAAGAAGTGTACACTATTTATGACCACTTCCCCAATCCCAATCCCTTAAACTGTTGACATGTGGTTGAGTCAAGAGGGATTTTTCTTAATGGTTTTGATTCACGTACATATAATTTCATATTCATTCTGATTTAGTAAGGTTTGTTTATCCTGATTTCTCCCCTAAACCTCAGACAATTTACTGGTAATGTGCTGAAAACAAATAGAGAGAATTGCATCTCTTTTTTTTCCATGCATAGGAGAGAGGAGTTCAGAAATGTGACACTATTTCCTTTCTCAAGGAGAGACGGAAAACCAGCAGACTAAGATAAAGTAAAGGAAAACAACATAAAGTGGATGAGCAGTCCAAACTGTTCCATTTGAAGAAGTAGAAGAAGCTGCAGAAGAAGGAGGAGGAGGAGGAGGAGGAGGAGGAGGAGGAAAGGGGGTTAGGTGAGAGTGAGTTGTGATGTCAAAGCAGGGTTTGCAGGCACTTGATTCCAAACCGTGCAACCCTCTCTACCAAGCACCAGATCAACATTTTCTCTCCATTTATTGAGATAGACACGTATTCATTTAAGCATATCTGCACTTCTAACTGTTCTTTCTTAAATAAGGATATGAGATTATATAAAAGTCCGCGGATGATTGATTCTCTCATCACCAGACATATACCTCATTCTACCCTTGCCCTGGATGGTTTCATCCCTCCGAGTATTGTTCATAAAATAGGTCAGGCACGGAATTGAAATCATAACCTGTCTTGCTTTCTCATCCCCACTTTGCCCTTTTCCTTTATTCTTAAAAATATTCTAAAGCCATAATAATCTACCATAATTATTCAAAATTTGTCTTATCTGATTGCATAAAGACTCGGACAACACCTCCCACCATCAACTTTGATTCCTATTTTTCATACAAGAGTTGAAAAAGTGAGAAATGATCGGAAGCTACCCTATTTTTGACTGTGCAACTCAGAGGGAGAGTTAAATCTCGAATCTAACTCATAATCCTTCTTTCTGTATCTGCTCACCTTAAAAACTGTATAACCAACAACTTCAATTCACATTTCATCCTTTTTTTTATTTTTACCAATGATCTAAAACCGTAATAGTCTATCTTCCTTTTTTATAAAAATTTTGTTTTCCCTATTGGATTGATTGCATGGAAACTGAGATCTCTATTTACCCTATTTTGTTGCATCAAAATCAAGGCTGACGGCACCTCCAATTAATTATTAATTATAGTTCCTATGTTTAGTGTAAGAGTTGAAAAGGTTAGAGATGACTCAAAGTGGGCCATTCTGATTTTAAATTGGAAACAATTACTTTGGAGAGAGAGAGGGTTGAATCTCAATTACCATGCAACCAACCAGAGAGTGATAGGGTATATAGATCGTGTGGATCAGGATGTGATCTCTATTTCCTAATGATTATATTCTAGTTTTGGATAGTATATAAAAAATATAATAACCTTTAGATAGAGAAGGAGGGGGTATGCAATTAACCCATATTTATTTCATTTTAAATCTTTGGTTGCTTTGTCTCTCTCTCTCTATATATATCTATATACAAGTTGTACAAGTTTCCTTCCTCAAAAATACAACTCCCGCACCATCTTCCTCCATCAAAAAGGATGGAGAAATCGCCAACCAACTCAGGCGTCAATGATCGTGCTTCCTCCGCGGAAGAGAGCGGCTGGACCATCTACTTCGAGGAGTTCATGGCATCAGAGAAGAAGAGAGCAGCGGCGGCGGCTTCAGCTCATGGTGGCTTCTGCCCCAGTAGCAGCGTTGCCAGCGGGAACTCCCTGATCTCCGATGCTGCCTCCCACGCGGCACGGAAGCCCCTGCAGCCCGCTCCCGGCCTCGAGGTGTCGGAAAAATACAGGAAGCTGAGCCTGAAGAGGAGGAAGGGAAAGGGGCTCCTTGATGACGATCCCCTGGAGGACACTGCTAGCTCACCTGTTAATAGCCCCAAGGTTTCTTTTTTACTACATGCACCATTAATTTACATTCAATTCCTTGCTTCTAAGGGGACTAATTATTCTTTGGGTTCATATGGATCATCTGTCATGCAGGTTACTGATTTGAGCAACTTGACTTCAAACTCTCACAAGAAGGATGGCCGCGGGGAGAGTAGTACTCAATCTGTAATTAATCAATCTACCACCCGGTTGCTCTTTCTTAAGTTTTATGGATTGATGCCCTATGCTGATCGATCGTCTTTGATGGAATCAATTCTGCAGGAGGATTGTGGTGCTGCTGGCTTCAGAGATGGATTTGATTTTGTTGAGAGGGCAAATCAATGCACAGAGCTGAAGAAAAAGGGACTTTGTTTAGTTCCTTTGTCCATGCTTGTAGACTACATATGATAGACAGACAGTTTGAATTTGATGAGTCTGTCCAAAGAAAGGACTCTCTCTCTCTCTCTCCCTCCCTCCATCCTTTCTTTACAGCATGTGATGTAGATTACATATTATTCTTATGATGTAGACAAATTAAGGTGGTTGGAGTTATATATATATAATATTGTTAGTTGTTGTTCAGTTTTTGTGATGAATAGATTGCATACCACATCATAAGATGCTTCTCTCCCATAAGATAATTCTGACCAAATTTTTCATTAGGTGCTGTTGACTGCTTCAAGGATGCACTTAAGATTATTTTTGTGAGCGCTTGTTCTAGAGAGAGAATATTCCGGCTTTAAACTAACTAAAGAACATGCAGCAGTATACAATAACTCAATAAGATGAACACATAAAATGCATTGCACTCTACCGTTGCTGAGAACATATTATATAAAGAAACCTTCAGCTGTCAAGATATATTAGAAATCAATGAGACCTTTCACCTGCCCATAACTGAACCACTATTTTTAGGGGAGGAAAGAAAATTGCAGCATTGACAAATGTTTGCATGTTGCAGGTATAGGAAGGAAAATATCAAAGAGAGCAAAAAGGGAGGGAGACCCCTCCATGTGCAAGGGCACCAGGCTCAAAAGTCCACAAACTTTTAAGAAGTTTCAAAAGAAAGATTTGTCTCCTTGCTGCATTATTTGGCTATAGAATTTGTTCATATTTCTAATGAGAGTGAGTGGTCTGTGCAAGTTATTCAATTATGAGCAGAAGAAAGAGGAAAAAAGATAAATGAAGAAATCAGCACTTGGAGTGATTGATGAGGGGGGGGGGATTCATTTCAATTTTATAACCAAAGCACTAGCTATGAGAATAATATATAGAATTACATAGAGAAATTTATTATAATCACCTAGTCTACCAATTAAATTAGTCCGCATGCAATCACTACTCACATAATATGTCTAATAAGATAATATAATATAGGCATTCTTTATTCTAATTTTTAAGTAAGTATAATTTGATAGTTAATTAAAATAAGAATGTATTTTGGTTCCTATCAAATAATGATTTATAATTTGTCTAGTACTCTTCTTCATATCCTTAAAAAACATAGTTTCTGCTCTGATTAAGATAATTAGATTCTATATAATAAATATAATTTAATAATCATCGAGTTCTAAAAAAAAATATAAACTCTAATTTTCATTTAACCGATCAGTCTATAATTAATAGATTAAAAATATATTTTTAATCTATTAATTAGATATGGACTCAGTTGGCCATGACATATGACCCTAAACAAGTGCTTTAAATTTTCTATTAGCTAGGGAGATATCCACGAGAATTTAATTTGTACTTTTTTTTTGACTCGGAAATGAACCATTAATTAACTATCTTAGGCAAAACAATATTTGTTTTTTACACAAGCTCATGGTTTTTGTGTTTTGCCTAGGAAAGTAAACGGTCACTCGAAGCAATATATATATATATATATATATATTTTTGTCATGGTGACCGCAATTAATAGCGTGCTAAGCGGAAAGAAAAGGAGAAGACCATCGAATTGAATTGAACTAATTAAATTAGGCACGCAGTGAGATGTGTGCGTTGAATCCCTTGATCTTTAATGTATATATTAATTAATTTTTAAACTTAAAAATAGTTTATTTGATTAGGTAAAAAGTAGACGCTTGATGTTTTATCTACGATCCAAATGGATATTTAATTATTTCCTCAGTAAAAGAATTATAGAGGAAGAAGATATTGCGCATGCATTTTATATTTGGATAATTGTTATCCATTTTGGCATTTATACTTGGGAATTATTACGTGCTATCTTCCTCAACTACATTTATTACTTTTTTAAAAATAAATTTTTTTATTAACTAAAAATTACTATTTTAAAAACGTCACACTTCAATTTTCTTTGTACATCCATTAATATTTTTTTGTCAATTATATTTTATAATATTAATCTAAAAGTCCAAATTGTTTCCAGATTGAACAGAGTAAAAAATTAAAAAAAGTTATGTTTTAAAATCCACATATTTAGCGTTGAGTTCTGCAAAAAGCTGATTAAAAAGTTGATTTATTCCATGACATATTAAAAATGATTCATTTATTTAGATAACAATATAAATTTACTTAGCGGGACCGCATCTTCCTTAGATGGTAAAAAGTATTGGGCAGCGAGATTTTACAGAGAAGGCGTGAGAGCGAAGGGGGAAGAACTTGAGATCTCGCCTCGCTCTCGATCTCGCCTCCACTTCTTCCCGGATCACGGCCCGCAGAACCCTTTTGGCCGGGAGCGCTCAGATCTCCCAGTATCCGTAGCCATGATCTCCACAAGCAAGCTCAAGTCCGTCGATTTCTATAGGTTCGTTCCCCTGCCCCCGCCTCCCTCTGCGCAAATGCGGTCTATTTTCGACGAACTGCCGTCCACTTGTCCCGAATCCGTGAACCCTTTCTCGCCGCCTCTAGCAGATTGTTCCGTAGTTCCGCACTGCAGTTTACTGTTCGTTGTCTAGTTGGTTCAGGAATGATGAATTAGTATAAGCAAAGCGTATATCTTGGAATCTTTTCTAGTAGGTTTCCGGCGTGTTGCTATTTCATGATTCTCCTGGCATCATCTTGGAGGCGATCAATAGGCGAAGGCAAATTTTGTAATTCTTGGTACATCTGTTTGGGACGGACGATGTGGTCAGGGCAAATTGAAAATTTTGGGGTGTCAGATTACTAGTGAGCATGGGAACCAGCCCTTCTACTCTTAGCATTGTCGTTAAGGTTTCGCTTTTTTCTTATGAAAGTTGAGGCTCATATTTTACATGGACCAGAAGTGTTTATTATGTTGCTGAGATAGACTTGGTTATACTCAGAGCCTGAAACTAAGAGACGTTAGAACTTTCTTACATTTCTTTCGCATTCTTGATCTATGATTATTTAGTCGCATCCTCCAAAATTGTCATTCTATATCATACTTGGTTTTCACAAATTTATTGTTTGTAGTTTATCTATGAAAGCAAAGAGAAGGACGAAGTTTAGAAGTTTGAAGTTTGAAGCTGCCGTTTGTTTGTATGATTTGCACCGAACTCGTATAGATCAGTTTATTCATGTACTAGGTCGCATTAGTATTTGATCCCTATATCACATTCAGTATATAAAAAGTCAATGGACATATTATAAGTGGGTGTTCACTCGGTTTAATTCTGATGCAACCATGAACGTGCATGTTACCTGTGTGCAGTATTTATTTTGCCATACCATCTGATCCTGAATGGGTTTTCGAGTGTGTAAGTAATACATAATTCTTAAGAAAACATACTTTTTTTTCCCCAATTCAAGGTAATAATAGAATTTATATTTTGATAAACAGGAATTATTTTGCTATCAAAATTCTCTGTTGATCTACTTAGTTCGCTCATTTCTCTTTTTGACTATAGGAAAATACCTCGAGACTTGACAGAAGCATCACTTTCAGGTGCAGGATTATCTATTGTGGCAGCACTCTCCATGATGTTTTTGTTTGGAATGGTTTGTGCTTTTTCTTTTTATCCTATACCCCTTTTTGTATATTGTTGACCTTTTTCTCTGCACTCAGGGATCATTAAGCTTGCACCTGTGATGCCTAATTTGACCTTTATTCCTTCTCTAATTTTGCATGCAAGCCCAGTGAAATTCATGTCACTTTAAATTTACCCCTTAAACTTTTGGACATCTTCTGGTGCAAAAAAAGACTAGAACCTACTGCTATTAATATTTTTCTAATTTAACTTGATTTGAAGGCTTCATTCAACCTCTTCTTCATTTTAGAAGAAGGAATTGCAAGCAGATGACTGTAAAAAAGAAAGTTGCAAAATGGAAGATGCCATTATGACTTCTCATTTTGATGTAAATGTAATAATAATGGGGAAAACTTCTCTATTGTGTTTTATTTCTTGGGACTTTAATAGACCTCACAAATTAATGGGCTTGGTTACAGTAGCTGAAATATCAGGACTTAGAACTTCGAATACTTTGTCCATGCTCTCTTAATAACACAAATAACAAGGATCATCTTTAAATACATTTTAGTGATAGAAAAATTCTTCGAGAATCATAGTTATTTCATTGCTTCCACCAAACGATGGTTTCTACTTTCTAATAATGTACTTGTGGATTTTGCCAATAACTATTTCAGGAGTTGAACACCTACTTGAAAGTGAACACATTGACATCTATAGTTGTTGATAGGAGTTTGGATGGCGAGTTCTTGCGCATTGACTTTAACATAAGGTTGATTTTTCTCATTTTTATAAATGAATGTAAGTTTTTAAATTAATCAGGGGGCCTTATTCTCATGTATCATCTGTATACGGTGCAATTTACATGCTTTTTCTTATATTTTCCACATCTAACATGAGGTTTATTATGTGCTTTTGTATGCGTATAATGGTAAATTTTGTTACTATCTATCTTCTAAGTAGGTTTCTAACATTTTTTTTAGTTTTTTCTAAGATTTTCAAATACTCGAGGTATTGTTAAAGTTGCTTGTATAATTTGAGTTTTTAGGTATTTAACAATTGATTATAAATTCGTGCACTCAAAAGTTTGTCAAACCGATGTATATCAATGGTTTATCTACTTTGTTGACCAAGATTTCAGCATTGTTGGTGCTTTTACCAATTTTATAAGCATATATTAGATTATCTCAAAGGGTTTAGTTCATGGAACAACCTCATTGCTACTTAAGGGTAAGGATTTATACATTGACACTACATAATATGTAGTTCCAACATTTTCTTATTAAACACTGTCTCAAAAAAAAATTCTTATTAAACATGTGTGCAAAACACTGAAAAGTCATTCATTTAATGTTTTGCATATTTTGAAGTGTCTGTTATTCTCTTTATGGAATGTTACTATGTAATGCTATGATGGTTGGCATGCAATTTCGTTCACTTACAGAAGCCAAACTTGGCTTACTGTGTGCTGGCTTTCCTGACATGGTTTGGTCATCACCATTCTACATAGTCATACCTTTGAAGGTTAAGCCCAAAGAAACAACATATGTGACCATGGAATAGAAATTACATATGCACAGCATGTTCACGCACATTTCTAAGATCAGTTGCATCAAGTTACAATTTGCAGATACCTTCTCTTCTTAAGAACTTGTCCATCTAACATAAAATAGATAGGTATATATTCACTTGCGACCTGTAAGCAGGATAAAACTACAAGGAGTTGATCTTGGTGGGCCACTTCCTTTGTTATTGTGACTGTGGAGGTGCTCATAGAAAGCAATTAATATGATGAACAGACTGGATCATATATTTTATGTATTATAGACATAGAGAAATTGATAAGTTTTATTGATTTACTTTTATGATCAATGAGGCAAGTTAACAATAAAATATTGGCTCCTCAGGACTTGACGTTTGATATGCTTTATTTTTATCCATTTTTTAAATGATTTGGAAGTTAGTTTCAAACGTAACACTATATTCTAGGCAGCGTCATAGTGTTTTTCTCTTGCATGATAAGAAGGATCATTGCTTTTTTATTTATATTACTTATGGTACATCCTTCTTGCTTTGCTTAATGTGAATTACATTTAGCATTTTCTTTTATTTCTCTATAGCAAGGTATTCTACTTTCTCTTCCAACAGTTTCCATGTTTAATTTTTGTAGTTTCCCAGCACTCTCATGTGAATTTGCTTCTGTCGACGTGAGTGATGTACTTGGAACAGTAAGTTTCTGCCTCTATCATATGCTGTCTTTGTCATTTCCAGAATGCTAAATTTACTGTTTATAATAATTTTGTAATGTGATCTCACAACAACGACCATCACATGCTTGATTAGACCAGAATATGGCTGAGTAATACCTGTGTTTAGTGATGTCCTGGTTTGTATAGGGCCCTAATTAGGATAACCTATTACCAGCTGATATTGGTTTGCTATTTCTATTTGACTGTTTAAGAATCAAGTAGATGTTTCTTGCACATTGAGAAGGAGATGCTTTGAAGTTTTAAATAGTTTCTCATAATGGTGTAAATCTAACATGAAGTTCCTATTAGACCTCTATGATCACATTACCTTTATTGTGAAGTATAAAAATATCTGATACAACACGAATACTATATCAAGCAACATGTTTTTGTTATTCTTCTTAATTGTACCAAAGTTCTAGGGAAAAGGCCATGCTAACTGCTAACTATTCTAATTAATCGAATGCTTCTAACAAAACTTCCATATGTCAAAGGAAATTTTTGAAAATTTTAATGAGTTTGTGGTTATACTGAAAGTCTTTGGATGCATATGCTTTGTCCATGATACTGGTTTGACCATAATAAAGTTTGAATCCCTAGCAAAAAAAGGTTACAAGATTCTTCTAACATTGAGAAAGTTTACAAGTATTGCTGTCCCACAAATAGGAAGATGTACATGAAAATAGATATTAAGATTCAAACCTGCAAGGAATTGGAAAATTCTCCTTCTTTCTGTTAATTCCTGAATCGTTGCAACCTCCTTTGCATTTTTCAGCTTTATATCCTGATACTGCTCATACTCAAGCTACAAATTACTTATCTGATTATAGTAATTTGTTATTGACTTCGTCCCTTGTTTGAAGTGCCTAGTCTTGGTCTCAGGCTCATAGAGTAGTGCAGTGTTTTGCTTCTTTGAATATGTCTTGGCCATCTTCTCCCATATAGCTTTAGCATTTGTAAGGAACATACAGTTCCTGCTGATATGAGGTTCCATACTCATGACATTATGTTGGAATCTTCTACATCCCAATTCTGAAACCTCAGATCATCTTCTCTTGGAGGATCTTTTGTCAAGTGATGGATCATCTTTCTGCCCTTTAGGGCAATACTTATGAAGTTGTGCCTAATGAAGGTAGTTCCTTCCATTCAACTTATAGGAGTTGTGGAAGCGTTAAGTTCTCCTAGAGTGGTCATCATTACAGCTGTTTCCAGATGTGATAGAGCTCTTGTCCATGACTTTGACAACAATTTAACACAATTGAAGGAAGGATGGCCTACAACAACAAAGAAGGGCTAGGATGGGTTTTACAACAACAACAATAGCACTGGAGAACAAATACATGGGTAGCACTAAGGCCAAAGTGGCACCGAAGGCTAGCAAACAATAAAACAACACTAAGTCTTAAGAAAATGCTAGGTATCAGTTTGACCTAGACTCTAATACCATGAAGAAAGTAATTCTTCCTCGATTCTTTATTTTACAATGGTGGCACATACATATGCAAGTAGGTTCCCTATATTTTGAGAAACAATTAATATTTTAGGGAACCTAATGACTATCTATATGAAAAATATACATATTTTCCTATGAAATAAATCCTAATTAATGCTGATTAGTGCTAGTTATGAAATAAATCCTAGCTAATGCTGATTAGTGCTAACCATGTACATACAAAGAGTACAAGGAAACAAACTTATTCCTCCAGCAAAAACAAATGAAGTGTGTAAACTAAAACCATCATTATTTGATTTAAACATTCTCTTTGACATTGTTTGACTAGTTTAGAAGATTTAAACTACAATACTTCCTTGGATTTGAAATTGCATGATTTTCTGAGGATTTATTATTTTTCACAGGAAAAATATATTCTCAATTACATATCTAATTTGATAGCATATATTGTAAACATTGTTAGTACACACATGACCCAACATCTCGATGATATTAAAAATCTTGAGATACCTCAAAAGTTTTCTTTGAATATAGTAATCATGAGAATTATATATAGCTGCTCATTGGGCTAGTTTTCTTGATTATAGATGATCTAACTACTGTAGCTCATTCATGGTACTCTGGAGACATGATAAAGTACAACATACATATGATGGATAGATTTAATGTAGAAGCCGAATACATGGTCATGACGCACGAAATAGATGAAATAAGTGAGATTCTTTGACTAAAAAAGATAATAATTGAGTTAGAACTCTTGCAAAAGCATCATATTGTATTGCAGCAATAAGACAACCATCAACATTGCAAATAATCATGTATGTTATTCAAATAAATTATCAGTTTATTAAGAACTAGTAGGATAGATGGATCATCTTTCATTTATTAACTTCTCAAATTTTTTTTTGAATTTAGTGAGTCTGCACTTTGTGCACAACTTCTCAAATCAATTAGTTCAAACTTTAAATGAAATATCTACATCCTGAAATGTTCAATATTATCATAACCAAAATAGGTGTGAAAAATATTTATCTCCATCTTTAGGAGTTCTGGAAGATAATTTTCAAACTAAGAAGATTATTATTAACAATTTGAAGAAGTTGGTGTATGACTATCACTTGAAGAGAAGGGGATCATTAGTGATAATACAAATTAACTATCTTTTTCTCTCACTTCCAAATATACGGGTGGGTATCCCTATACATATCTTGATTTAGGAAATCTAAGAAGTGATAGACATTGGAGAGTTATAAATATTTTCTAATTTTCCTACAAATAAATACACAGATAAATTCTTTGTTTGTCCTCCTTTCAGAAATTGTTTTTACAATATTTTTGCTAAAATCTAAATATTCAAATAGAGCTTTTTTTTTCTGACATTTGTAATGCTTCAGCTTAACCCTTTTTTAGGTATTTGGATTTCTATTTTTCTTTTCTTTTTGTTCTAACTTGAGTCCATAAAACGATTTGCAGAACAGGTTAAATATTACAAAAACAGTTCGGAAGTTTTCAATAGATCCAAATCTAGTGCCAACAGGATCTGAATTTCACTCAGGACCAATCCCCATAGTTAATAAACATGGAGATGACTTTTTAGAGGAATTACACGATGGTGCAGAGTCATTGACTAGTGACAACTTTGATAGATATTCACATCGGTAAGTTTTCTATTTTGGAACATCAGGCATGTGCTTTTGAATATCTTGTGTGAACCCATAAACAACATCCTTGTCCTCTATGCAATGCACATCTTATACTTTTATTTCTTCTTGCATGGAGACACAACATATGGGTTTTAGAATTTCACCAATTAGAATGTAGTTTCAGTTTCTTTGATTATCAAGTCCTGTATTGTAGTCAACGTTGGAACTAAAAAAGGGTCTTTGTAGATTATTTTTCTAGAAAAATGGTTGTTTGATTATTGCTAAAAGTATATAGCTAAACAAATTTGTCTGCGAAAATAATATGTTCTTTTTTTCTTCTTACCTGTAATTTTGCCTCCAAAACTTAGCATCAATACTATTTCCAATATGTTTAGGCACACAGCTTATCTTAACAATATGTGGCTACTGAAATTTAGATGCGGAGATAAATGATACAGGCGACTTAAAGTTTCTAAGAATGTCTTGAATGGCTTAAAAATCACGTGGAAATAATATAAAAGACATCTATATTTAAAGCTGTGATTTTTTAAGATATAAACTAGAATGAAGTTGAAGTTTGCTATAAAGTCCATTTTTCTGATTTATGAAAATTTTAGATTTTTATGCCATATGACAGCCAGAAATATAATTAGATTTCGAGTTGGATATTTTATGCAGTAGCCTTCTTTTTTATGTTTTCCTAATGGCCTATATAATTGAAAAATTGAAGTATATTTTCCATTGTTTACTCCTATTTATAGCTAGTGGATGTATAGTATAGTTTCAGTTCCTACTAATTTAGATTAAAAAAAATGAAATTCTCAGACACTTTTGATCATTATAAGCAAGCTACTTTTGTCTTCTTACTCTTTGCATGCTCGGCCTTATCTTTCTCCTTTTTTCATCTCCAAGCCAAGGTGGCCGTTTTAGTTGATTTTTCTTTTTGAAAATATGGCGTCTGAAGTTGATGTCCATTAGAATTTTTAGAGTTCTTGTTTTTGAGTCACTGATGTCTTTCTACCTTATTTTGGTCAATGCTATTTCCAGCATCATCCAAAATCCTGATGGCGTTAACTGCCTTGCTTACGCCAACCTAACAATTGCTGAGCAGCTATTTAGTGAAGAAATTTAAATTATCTAAATATATTATTTATTCATTAATTGTAATTAGTACTTGTGAAGATCATATTTACCTAGTAGTACATAAAGTCTGTCCCTTTGGTTAGAGCAATTGGGTTCTATACCTCACCAAATTCAAAAAAAATATTTACCCATGAGTAACATATTTTAATTTATAAATAATATATTTAAGTAATTTAAAAATCACATTTTTATTTAGATAAATGAATTAACTAGTAATGCACAAATAAAAAAATAAAATTAAAGCATAAACAATAAGAAGATTTAATTGTTTAAATATGCTGACAAAAAATTAGTTAAATTAATAAAAATTAATTACTTATACCAATAAATAAATAATTTGTACTTAAAAAAATAATTTCAACTATTTTCGTGAGGTATAGAGGGTGGTAATAAGAGCTAACAAGGGTGGACACCTTTATTTCTGAGTTTTGACCAATTGTTAACTCACTTTTGAATGAATTTTTAATAATCATTTTACTGATGGTCTAAGCTATTGTTGGAATTCTAACGGTGCATGGTGCAAAAGTGGAATCACTCAATATTCTCTTGCTATCCTTTTGCAATAGCATATTTCCTGTGAATTTATTGCTTGTATATATTGATGATCAATTTGATGCATACAGAATTTGGTTGGAGTGTCGCCACCTCTTAGTTAATACTAATAATATTAGTAGGTTCCTTGTGAAGTACCTTGAATTTTTTTTGCAGGCATTCAATCCTTGCTGTCAATTTTTTTGCACCCTGGTGTTATTGGAGCAACCGCATGGTAATCCTGCCCTGTCTAAACTTGCATATTTATAATTTTAAACCATCAAATGTCCTTTTATGCTATATTAAGTTAGAATGGGCACCAATATAAGTGCATTTGCTTCAATAGGCGATAAATTCTTAGTTATGAACTAGGAATGTGACTTGATATCATAAGAGATTGATTAAATCATGTGCTATCTTCTTTTTATCTTCAAATGTGCTGATGTCGGATCATTTTCCTGTTTCTCATGGGATTAAAGGTTCTGAAAATAAATTTGCCTCTTAAATACTTCTATCTTATAATAGTCGTTACTGCATTTGCTAAATACCCATCTTATGTAGTAGCAATGCTGATTCTTCCTCTGTACATCAGTAAGGCACCAGCATTAGTTCAATAATTAGCATTATCTGGAAAGTTTATAGGATTGTACCTACAGATGAAGTTTTGATAACTAATTTTTCATTTTCATGGTCAAAGCTGTGTCCTACCTAGAAATGGTTTTATCATACTGTTGAGATACAATTTCTGTGATAGAAGGTAGTGAAACCTCCATGTTACTGATGTCAGATCTTTTAAATGTTGTTTGTTTGTTTTTTTCCCCTTGAATTGATAAATATGCATTTATTGGACATGAAATACGCACAATATTGTACAAAACATTCCAGACATAGTTAGTCCAAGTTAAGTTAGACAGCTATGGTTCTTATATATACAATGTAATTGTCCAGCAATACCACCAACATTTATCCAATTTTAATTGTATGTATACCTAGTTTTGGCTATATAGAGGAAACATTTGCTTGAACAGAATTGGTTTCTGTCCCTGGTGCAATCTCCATTACACAGATTTCTAACAACTTTTCCTGAGTACCCTTTGCATTCTGGAGTAGTTTTGAAGGTGACTTTCTTTCTAATTCTTTTGTTTATGTTCTGATCATTTGTTTCAGAAACCTTCATGGGAGAAAGCAGCTCAAATAATGAAGGAAAGGTATTGCTTTCAGTTCCCTCCCTTTCCCATGTTAATTCATCTTTTGTGCTATTTATGAGGGAATAATTCCTTTCAACCTTGAACTTTTGCATCACTAGATATGATCCTGAAATCGATGCACGGATATTATTGGGAAAAGTTGATTGCACTCAACATGGAGAATTGTGCAGAAGGTATCTATCAACACAGTGATTTTTTTTTTGAAATGATAAATTGCATTCATTTCAATTCTGAAATGATACGATGTTTATTCCAAAGGAATACAAAAAAAAGAAGAAGTGAAATGTAAAACAAAACAAAATAAGGAAAAAAAAGAAGAAAAACTGTAGAAGACAATAGAAAAAAAGATCAGAAAATAGAACAAGAGGAAGGAAAAAGAAATAGTCGCACACACAATCTCTCATGTCGGTGATTGTTCTAAAAATGTCCATGTTAATCATGGTTCAGGTTAAGTTGTCGGCAATAAAGTTTGTATATATGCTATTAATGGCTTGAGGTAGTAGAAGTACCTAGATGTATGACATTTAATTTCACAATAATTAAAAAGGGTTTTCCCTTTTTTTATGGACTTATTAAAGGTATGAACTACTTAAAACTTATAATTATTTGTTGCAAGTTTAGGTTCAGTGTAAAGTATGTTATAGTCAGTGCCATACTGTAAAAAACTTTGAGAAGAGAAGAGATAATTTACCTTCTTAACATAGGTCTGCTTACATGTGGTATTTATAGTAAAACTAAAACCTAGGGTTATAATCATAGAGAAATCTGAGCCACACATCTACAAAGACTATGGACCACATATTAATATAATTATTCTAATTTTCCCTCTCAAGCTAGTGCATATATATCATATGTACCCAGCTTATTACAAATATCTGCTAGCTTTTGTCCTTGTAAGGATTTAGTAAAGATATCTGCTAACTGATCCTTTGACTGAACTGAAGTTGTTTTGATGATGCCAGATACAATATTTTCCCTGATAAAATGACAATCTACTTCTATGTGTTTTGTTCTTTCATGAAACACTGGATTGGACGCCAAGTGTAAAGCTGACTGATTATCACAAACTAGCTCCATAGAAGTAACTTCACAAAATTTTAATTCTTTAAGTAGTTGCTTTAACCAGAGAAGTTCACATGCTGTGAGTGCCATAGCTCTTTCTTCAGCCTCTGTACTTGACCTAGTTACTATACTTTGTTTCTTACTTTTCCATAAAACTAGGTTTCCTCCAATGAACACACAATATCCTGAAGTTAATCTTCTATCATATGGTGATCTTGCCCAATCTGCATCCGAGTAACCTACAATGTTCGTGTTGCCTCTGTCTTTGTATATTATTCCTTCCCCTAGTGGATTTTTAATGTATCTAAGAATTCTTACAGTTGCATTCCAATGACTAACTCGAGGAGAATTAAGGAATTGACTTACCACACTGACCAGGAATAATATATCCGGTCTAGTTATGCTAAGCTAATTGAGCTTTCCAACTAATCTTTGATATCTATTAGGATCTTAGTAGAGTTCCCCTTGATTTGGTAGAAGTTTTTCACTCAGATCCATTGGAGTATCAAGTGGCTTGCAATTCAACATTCCTGCTTCATGTGGCAAATCTAGTGCATATTTCCTTTGAGATACAATTGTCCCTCCTGTTTTTGATCGAGCCACCCTAATACTAAGGAAATATCGCAGCTTACCTAAGTCTTTGGTTTGAAAATGTTGAGACAAATGTTGCTTTAAATTTTCGATACTTTCTTGGTCATTCCCTGTTATGATTATATCATCCACATATACAGTAAAATATATGAGCTTGTTGTTTGAAAAGGACTTAGAAAACACTGAATGATCAGCTTCGCACCTTTCCATTCCACATAGGTTCAAAACTATGCTCTAGGTGATTGCTTCAATCCATATAAAGATTTTTTCAGTTTGCAAACAAGACCAGATTCCTCCTGAGCAATAAACCTAGGAGGTTGCTCTATATAGATCTCCTCATCTAAGTTCTCATGTAAGAAGACATTTTTGATATCAAGTTGATACAATGGCCAATTTTTCATAGTTGCCATTGATAAAAAGAGTCGTATTGAGGTAATTTTGGCAATTGGAGAGAATGTATCACTGTAATCTAGCTCATAAATTTGAGTGTATCCCTTTGCTACAAGCCTGACTTTCAATCCTATTTGTAAATTCCCAGTGCTAACATAATGCAGTGCCATACTATAAAGAACTTTGAGAAGAGAAGAGATAATTTACCTTCTTAACATAGGTCTGCTTACATGTGGTATTTATAGTAAAACTAAAACCTGGAGTTACAATCATAGAGAAATCTGATCCACACATCTTCAAAGACTATGGACCACATATTAAATATAAGGTCAGAAGGCTGTTTTGGTGAGATTTCGCCAAAGAGAAGAATAAACCACTGTAGGAAAAAGAGATATCATCTGTAGGCCCAAATGTTGTCTTCATCCATCTGACTCTTGCCTTGGCCCCTCAGCAATCCCATGCCCTCTGTGCATGTCTCTTGTGCTACCTGTGCATGGAAGAACCTCAGCTGCCCTTTCTGTAGATTTGTCCTTGCCTTGGTCTTCAAAGTTGCTTGGCGTGCATTGTCCTGTTAGATTTGTCCATGCCTTGGTCTTCAAAGTTGTTTGGCGTGCATTGTCCTGTTAGATTTGTCCTTGCCTTGGTCTTCAAAGTTGCTTGTGCGCACTGTCCTGTTAGATTTGTCCTTGCCTTGGCCTTCAAAGTTGCTTGGTGTGCATTGTCCCATGCCTTGACCACTCTTGCTAACTTGCCTTGTGTCCTTTGCTTCAGCTCAGGACAACTTTGTGTGCCCAATCTCCATGCACTGACTAAACATCTGAGATAACATTTTGGATGCTTGCCTCCAACTTCTGATTGCCTTTTCCACCTACTCGTCCACTACAGTCCTTAGCATCATCGTGCAAGCACCCACCCTCAGGCTGACCCTGCATTCTCATTCTTCTCCATGTAACCTGCCTTGTGCTAACATCCATGGATATCCTCAACCAAGTCTCAAGTAAATTGCTCCTTGGTCGGGCCTCACCTGCTTCTTGGGTGTCCTACACATCAGTGGCACCTCATCCGTGCCTTTTGGCTCATTGTCTTGTCTGATCTTGTCGCTTGCTGGTATGATCCTATATGCCTGTGGGGTGAACCACTTTGCCTAGGTCAGCCCTGAGACCACAAGGGGCTGACAATTGCCTTATTAACCATTTTACACATTTTGTTGGTATACTGGTAGGTCTGACCTGGAGGGGTCTCATTTAGCATGGTCATTGCTACTAACCAGAAATGCCCAAAAAAATTAGAAAATGTGGATCACCTTCAATATCTAGAAGTTCAATCAGTTAAGGAGAAGTGAATAATGGAATAGCTATGAATCCCATTATAATCCTTGTTGTTTGGATAAAGAACATATTATTGGATTGCCACATATTTCATTATTACTTCTTTTATTTTACACATCTTGTTTCTCTTTACTATGCTCTTCTGTAGGTAATTATGACAACCCCAAACTACTTTTGCAGGCATCACATTCAAGGCTATCCATCTATTCGAATTTTCAGGAAAGGAAGTGATGTTAAGTAAGCACGAGGCTCTACAAACATTTCCCCATCTTGCTGATGGGTTATATGTGCCTTTTTTTTTGGAAATGGTGGTATATGATAAATTAACCCTGAATTATTTTCCATAGCTGTGTCTAGAAGTATTATTGTAAACAACATCATGATTGCTAATGTAGCATTGCCCTAGAAGATCGCTATACTTCTTATTGAATGTAAATTGTTTTGTATATAGAATACTCAACATGGATAAAATGCTAAATTTCCAATATTTTAACTGGAAACTATTTTTGAGGATTGTGTTGCTATCGGATAACTTTTATTTGTGTTTTCACGTGCTCAAAGGATATTTCTTCTGTTTTGCACCTGAAAATATGAATCTGAAATATATTTTAATGTATATAGTAAAAAGTTTGTGGAAAACTGAAAACTCTTTGATTGTCAAATTTTTTGGTTTTCATTTTTGCTTTGACATTGTGAAATGCCACAGGGATAACCATGGACACCATGAACATGAGTCCTATTACGGAGAGCGTGACACAGAAAGTTTAGTAACGGTATGCTTGTTGCTCAATTGAAGTACTTAATTCTTGGTGCTATCATTTCACACTAATTCTCATGCTGTTGGATGTGTTTAAAATTAAGGGCCGTGCCATAATCTCGCTCATTAAACTAATTCTGGATTAACCAATTGCTGAGTTGGAAATACTAGGCAATGGAACATCTTGTTGCTACTGTTCCTAAAGACTCACCAAAGCTGGAATTGGTGGATGCATCTAATCAGTCTGCTGGAACAGCAAAGCGGCCTGCACCGTTGACTAGTGGATGTAGAATAGAAGGCTTCATACGTGCTAAGAAGGTAATATATTCAGGATACTTCTATGATATAATTTTGCACAGCTTTACTTTTTACGATGGAACTTTCAGAAGTTAATATTTGGACTTTTCTATTTTCACTTAACTGGGTTATGCGTTGATTTCTACTTGTATACTCACACTTAAGCAATAAAATAATCAGTAATATGATAAATTTGATTATATTGATTATTTTTATGCTGCATACATGCAAGATATTTGAAGTATTAGCTTGCTAAGCTAGTAAAGACTTTCGTCGTTGATAGCAAAGTTCCTGGGTTTGAATCCTGCCTTTATCAGTTGGCCTCATAAAAAGGGAATTATAACGTGTTCCAGTGCATATATATATTTGCAAAACCTAGGTATTTGTTTATGCGCTTTAATGCTTGGATACAAGCTTGTGCACTTTCTTTTGTATGGTAAATTTTGTCCATGTACTTAATATTTTCTTCTCGCTTTTGCATTTTTTTTATATGGTAGAATATTTCAATGCTTTTCATTTTACTTAACAAATGCTTGCTTTTATTTACTAATTGTTCAGGTTCCCGGAAATCTTGTTATCTCAGCTCATTCTGGAGCACACTCCTTCGATCCATCTCAGATAAATGTGTCCCATGTTATTTCACAGTTTTCATTTGGCTTAAAGCTCTCACCCAGGGTGCTTGCCCAAGTTAAGAGATTGTCACCACATCTTGCCCAAAGTCAGGATCCATTGATGGGCCGATCATATGTTACTAATCATGATGATACAAATGCAAACGTTACTGTAAGTTTCACTACATTCATTAATGCTTTTGTAGTTATTTTCCTTTAGGACTTCCTATCAAAGTCCATATCAAAGCAGCTTGAGAGAACTTAAAATAATGACATATCAATTTGGAAGTAATATTGTCATCTAAGATGTATTTTTTCTCAACAACTTAAAACGTTACTGTAAGTTTCACTGCATTCACTAATGCTTTTGTAGTTATTTTCCTTTAGGACTTCCTATCAAAATCTATATTAAAGCAGCTTGAGAGAACTTAAATGCAAATAATGACATATCAATTTGGAAGTAATATTGTCATCTAAGACGTATTTTTTCTCAACAACAGTTTTCATAATAGTCAAATTAGATGGTCATTGTGAAGCCACTAAATGTACTCTACCCATTAAGAAATTACATGAAGATAGGAGACATAACATTTACGTGCCATTTTAGGTTGTTCCAATTTCTTCTTCCGTCCAAATAATTATGCTGTTCTTATTACGTGCCAATTTATGTTATTCCAATTTCTTCTTCCATCCACATAATTATGTTGTTCTAAGATATCCCTTCCACTTTATAACTCAAGAAGTCATACAAACCTCAGATAGTTGGGGCTCGTCGTTTGTTGTGTAGTGAAAATGCACGAGTCAATTTGTAGTTTATGTGAGTGAGTTGCGCTTCATTAAACTAACGAAGATGGAAAATTGTTTTGGTGGTATTCGATGCAACCTTCACAGTTTAGCTTAAAACATGCTTTTTTTCATTTTTCTAAATATATATATTTTAAATAAGTTTCTAGCTACTAACAAAACTTCTGATTCCTCTTCATCCAACTTTGCAGATTGAGCATTATCTCCAAGTTGTGAAGACCCAAGTAGTGCCAAGCAAATCTTCTCAGAAAAATCAATTTCTCGGGTACGAGTACACAGCACACAGCAGTTTGGTGCATAGCGTACACGTACCTGTTGCTAAATTCCATTTTGAGCTATCACCGATGCAGGTGGGCATTCTTTACTCGTATCAGTCTGAAGAAACAACAAAGTAGACCAGATTGACTCACCGTTTCAAATTCCAGGTCTTGGTAACCGAAGTTCCAAAATCCTTCTCTCATTTTATCACCAATGTTTGTGCCATCATCGGAGGTGTATTCACGGTGAGTGCAGCTCATCCGCTGATCCAATGTTGTTCCCCTTTTCGATGAATCTGATGCCTTCCACGTCTAAATTGCTTTACGAATGTTTACAGGTTGCAGGAATATTGGATTCTATTTTGCACACCACTATGCGGCTCGTGAAAAAGATTGAGTTAGGCAAGCATATGTGATGGGGAGGAAGGGTGAGCCTCTTTTGCTGATCCTAGCGCACAAGTTTTGGTGATTGTTTTAGGCACTTATGTACCAGCTAGTTCTGTTGATGAAGCTTTTCATTAGGAAACAGATACAGAGTGATATAGCCATTGTAGTCAGAGTCCTTATAATTGCTTCGGCGGAAGACATTCTTCCCAAGCATTAACTCTTGATTTGTTCTGCTAAAAACAAACATTCCATATATAAATATGAAGTTACTCGTGACGGGAACCACCTCATCAGTTGTGCAACCTTTTGCAATTGTTCCGTATTGAAGTAGAATAGGGAAAATTATGCCTTCTTTAAATTTTAAAAATAATAGCAGTATTACATTAAATATATATATAATGAATAATAATATGAAATGAACGATTCATTTAACTCATGTGCTCTTTTTTTCACCTTTTTTTATAATCTACCGAAACAAATGCCCTGCCAAGTCATTGACCATTGCATATATGGTGCACAAAGTAATATAAAATATACAGCTTGGCGTAGATAAAAGCAAACATTAACAAGTTTCGGACCACCGACAGAAACAAGCAAGCAATCGATTGAGGGGAGGGGAACATCTATGGATGAACAAAACTCAATTAATTGTTTACTCTTGAGCGGCAGTCCGCACTGGTAGAACTCGTAGTCAGCGACACCACCACCAGGCATGAGGTAAACGTCGTAACGTGCCGTCTGAAGATTCCCAGCACCGTGACCTTCCCGTGCAAGCTCGTCGACGACTGCAGCGTCAGCGTCCCCGACGCCAGGTCCGGCACGAAGGCCGGGTTCGTCACCATCGTCGCCACCTGCAGCTCCACCACCGTCATTATCGTCTCCGTCGACCGCGACCCGATCTCCCCCTCCATCACCGGCGCCTCCCCGACCAGCGCGCCGCGGTAGTAGATCAGGGTCGTGCCGCTGTCGAACTTGAAGGCGGCGTAGTTGGGGTTGTCGATGGTGACGTCGACGTCCAGCGATATGTTGAGCGCGAACTGGGGCGGCGGCTGGAACACGATCTGCTGGAGGCCGACGACGGTGGCGTCCACGTCCGGGTCCCTCGGCCTGAAGACGGCGAAGTAGAGGACGATGAAGAGGAGGAGGAGGAGGACGAGGGCGAGGCAGCAGAGCTGAGGGCCGCGCTCACGATTTTTACTCGGCATGACTGAGTCCTGATGCTGTATGGAGTTAATTTGAAACAGAAGCAGCAGCGGAGGAGGAGGAGGAGGAGGAGGAGGAGGAGGAGGAGGAGGAGGGATTGATATTATTAATTAATCAGTGGAAGAGAATTGATGGGCCGGCCGAGGGGTGGAAGAAGAAGATATCAGGAGGAGGGATATGTCTCGTCTCAGATGGCTCGTAGTTCGCACATTGCTGTCGGTGAAAGGGATGGTTGGTGCGGAGGGATTGAAGAGGTGAAGAATTTTTTGCTGCATATATCATGACAGCCAAGTATGATGGGGGGTGCGTTTCCTGCATAACTCCTTGAGGCAGACATTTTTGGCTGCCTACGTCCGTTCATCTGCAGACAAAAAAGATGGTAATCGCCAAGTGCATCGTTTCTGATCCATTACTAGAATAAAATTAAAGAACAAGAGAGAAACCAAACTGCACTTACAAAAGAGAAACCAAAAAAAAAAGGAGGAGAATTAAGATAGGACGTTGTTCGGCAGATACAAACTTTTTCAAAAAAATTGCAGCTATCTAAGAGTAATTTGAATTTTTAACTGTGCATGTTTTCTTCTATTTTACAAACGGAAATTCTAAAAGAACCATGTTTGTGATATATTTAGTAATAGAGGGATGCATGCCGTCAACACTGGTGGTCGATTCCATCGTAAAATTTTTTGATTCAATCAGAAGCTTCCAACCAGAAAAATATTGCTTTTGATTAAGTAAGATAACACTGTTGTAAACATTTTAGCCACTAAAAGTATTTGATTCTAAATATTTAGAAGTACACATGTGAAAATAGTTATAGTTTTATATTCAAATAAATTAAAAAAAGTTAACTAATCATTTTGAAAGTTATAGATTTTAAATTTAATAAGCACTAAACTCACTATTTCTCAAACGGATTACTAATCAAATAAACATATACTTTATTAAATAAGTATATATTATATTAGAAAAAAATTGAAAGCTGCTTCTTCCTAAATAACTGCTGATATAAGTATCTTAGGAAGCCCATCGACCTAATTTATAATCCTAATAAAAATCGGAAACAAAATTCTGTAAAAACCTTTTTTTTTAAAGAAAAAAGGAAAACCTCGACGTCATCTTCGTTTCCTTTTCTTCCAACTCCTCCTCTTGATGAAATAGGGCGATCACAAGGGCGAAACTTGAGCGAGAGCGAGCGGGAGGCCGACGATGCCGATCTTTGCCTTCTCTTCTTGTCCTTCTACCTCCCCAATGGTATCTGCACATCGGCTCCCCACGAGGGCCTCCGCCAGCTCCGTCTTCTTTTCTGCGGCCAGCGTCGGGACGACGCCTCCCGTCATCGCCTACCGGTCCCCAAGAGGAGCCGGAGCGGCGGCCTCGGTTTCCGCTGCTCGTTCGGTCTCGGGGTTCCCGAGCTTCTTGTTATTGCCAGAGTTACGGCGCTCGTCTTCAGCGCGATTCTTAGGATCTTCCAGGAGGTTCGTCTCTTCTGGCCATTAAACTCCGTTCTACTAGATTTTGAAAAGATCCTTTGTCTGAACTAGTTTTGGACCTGTTGTATTGACTTTTACATTTTGCGCAGTTCACATTAAAATTAATGCATCTGGTTGTTCTTAGTATTGCTTAAACAGTTTGTTTAATGGAAATGTTTGATATCTGCATACTGAAGTCCAGAACCCAGCTACCTCTGAGGTTTTGATTTGCAAACATTTGCGGGTTGCCAGCCATCATGCCGTTCCCTCTCAACTGGGAGAGATGCAGATCTTGCTGTCCTGCAAAATTTTGATTAGCATTAGAGGGATATTTGTTGCATGACACCATGCTGATTATGTCTTGTTTAAACTGCTGTTATTGCTTGAAATGTCTACCTATTGACGGCGTACTATATTAGATATTTCTTCCAATTTTGTCCGAGAACTTTGAGGTAACCCAAACTGATTAGGTACCGACGTCTCTATTGCCAGTTCAGATTATTTCTTATTCTAGATATTTGATAGTTCTTGATACTGTATAGCCTGTACAACTTTCGTGGTACCTAAAACCTCCTATTTTTTGGCTTGAGATGTTCCAGGAACAAGTTTTAGAAAAGGCTTACTTATTGTCCAGAGTGGATGAAAAAGGATAGATGCTTCATCTATTGAGAGCCTGAGTATTAAATATTCTTATGGCAATTTATTTTCTTGTCGGTGAGCTTATTTACTGGATCTAGATGTTTTAAATATATATTTAATCCTCTTTTACCACAATTGATGCCATCAAATTTTTTTCTTGGATTCGAATCCAATTAATAATGAATCTGTAGGTTCCTTTTGTATTTCCTGCTTCCCTGATTTTTTTCTCCCTGGAGTAGTATTTTCTCTATAATTATTTTTTCGAGATTTCTAATTGAAACTTTTGTTAATCTGGATGTTTTTTATTTCACTTTAGATCGCAGCTACAAAATCATCAAAGACAACCTCCCAATCTATTATGCTTTGGTATGATTTGCTCGGAAGGACATTATCCATCTAATGAGAGAGAAGCATCATCTTCATCTAATTCCAAGGTATTTCTTTCATTTTCGTTCAATTTCTTTATCCACTCTGCGGCATGTCAGTGACCATAATAAACTACAATGTGTGTGTATATATATACACCAATTTTTTGGAAGTAGAGTGTTATAATTATCATTATAAAGATGTTATCACATAATTACTTTCTTGTTTGGGTCTGATTTGTCATTTTAACTTGAGCTCAACCTTTCTCTCTTTTTGGATCATTTGTGATGGTTTTTGCTAAATCGGTGATATTTTCAAATAGAATACGGATGTTTTCAGGTAATGAATGTATATTAAAATTTCCAAGTTTTTATGCACAACCCACTCGGAGTGCTGTATGTAAACCACTTCTCTTTTGGTCCTTTCTTTAAGCAAACTTTTCAATATAGTTGTGAGATCTTCTCTTATTTTTCTGCCTTTCTTTCTTTATAGGATCCCTGATGATACTCTTTATCTCCTATTCTTCTCTTTCCAATGAACTCCACAATTTTGGCAAAGACATAATATTTGGCGAAGATATGTTATTTCATTATTTGAGATGTAACATGTGCTTTGACATATAATTACAATTCTAATAGATACATAACAAGGGAAATTAATGGCTGCAACAATAGCGAGTTATGTTAGATTAAATTATTGCTTATTTTGGATTGATGGTTTAGAACAATGTATTCTAGTTGTAATTGCTTATAAGTAAAATAATAATATTTTTTAATTAGTTTTTGAGAGAGAAAATAATCAAATTCTTATAAGTAAAATAATATTATTTTTTAATGATAATGACTACAATATCAATAGTACAAGGATTATGTTAGGAATAAATTGTAAATATTTTTATCTATTGAAATCTTATTAGGCTTAATATGACCGTACAAGGTCATTAATTTATCGATTATTGTGATCTATAATAGGGATTTGATATATAAGCGTATACAATACGATGGTTGCTTTAAACGATGGATATCATCATAACGTATTGTATAAGTTTATCCCATCAATCTTAGTACAACATGCTAAATAGGTCTTTAAAGTATTTTTTTTATTTTGATGGAGAATTTTAATAGGTTATTATTTTCTTTAAAATGTTTGTATAGTCGTTTGCTTGGGCTATATTTGTTTGTTGTTACTTAGAAGTCAAATTTTGGATATTATAAAAAAGGAAAGATGGATATTCAGCATCTTTAGGACTAGAGTAGTTCCATTGTTATTTATTATTTGGCTTTTCACTTAAACGGATTATTTCATCTTTACTAGTTAAACATGATTAATCACTAATTATACAATGGACTATGCAAAATAACGGTTTCTTTCAAAACTCATTCATTTGCTTATTTTTGCTAATTATAACTGAAGCCCTCCTTTCTTCTAGGAAGTCACGTTTGATATTAAACTTCCAAGGAGAAATTTGTTGGTGGAATTCACATGTAATCAATGTGGTGAAAGAACCAAGCGCCTCATAAACAGGTTGGCTTATGAAAAAGGAACCATCTTTTTACAGGTATTTATTTTCGTTACAATTTTCATATACATTTTGCTAACAGAAGGGCCTGCCTCATTTTTTATTTTAATAATATTATTTGCATCCATATATGATATCTTAAGTGGAAGTTCTTGTTCCGATAACTACTATCTACCACTCTTGGGTGATGAATGTCAATGTTGGAGAAAATTCTGTGCCCTGATCATTATATAACATTTGGTTATCATGTGACATGGCTAGGTAAAATACATTCATATTCTGACTTGTAACTGAGTTTTTGCGTGTGTATGATTTCTCATGATAGTCATTTGGTCTCTACTGATTAATTATTGATAATATTTTTTTTTTTTTTTAGAGTCATTCATTGCTTTACCCTTTAATTGTTTTAACTTATTTCTTAGACAATTCAATTTGGATTTTCATTAGTAGTCGAATATATTCTTGTTTGCCATGAGATGATAAGCAGATAAGTTACTGATCGGTATTGTATCTTTTTTCTCTTTGCTCTTACAATTGTCGAAAGTTCTTGGATGTACAACCTTGCTGCTTAACAATGACGAGTAATTGTTACCCAAGTTTTTTGACATATTTTGGACTCACATTAAGTTTCAACAGTGTGCAAGATGTTTGGTGTATCACAAGTTCGTTGACAATCTAGGCCTTGTACTTGAGTATGATCTCAGAGAGGAGGATGAAGATTCTGATGTCAAGGGAAGATGAAGCTAGTGAAGAAAGGAAGCTATGCTATCTGAACCTCTACATGAGTTATCTTATTGGAATGAATTCTCTTGGGTTTTCTAGAGATCCTCTATCATCTGTTTGGACAAAACGGCTACGGCTGTCTATTTCTTCAAAAAATTTGAAGTCCAATTTCCCCATTTGTTGGGACAAAACGGCTACGACTTTCTATGAAGGGTACACTATATGAATACCATCAGGCACAAATTTTCAAGTTTAAGCTTTAGGCTTTAGGCTTTTGTTAGGATTAGTATCAAATGATTTGGTAGTATTTATTTATCATATACTTCATACTAGTTATATACCTTAAAGATTCATGCTAATATTGTCTGGTAAGATTGTATAGAAATACATTTATTAGTTCATAATCCTATTCTACATGCATTTGGCTGAGGAATAATCTTATTTTTGAGAAATACATTTATTGGTTCAAGATTCTATTCTTCGTGCATTTGTATGAGAAATAATCTTATTTTTGAGTGAAAGTCGATTATCTATGGATAAATTTAATTAAAAAATTGTGTTGTCTGTGCCCTTTCTTTTCCCTATTCATTGTGCATTTGTTTTTTATATATCAAGTACAAATTTTGGTTTTTTAGACAGTTAGATTATTAAAGCTTGATACGGGAAGCAATAAGATGAGCTTTGAACCCTCAGAGGCATTGAGTTTGTGAAATCTAGGTGAAGGTAACTCATTATTTCCATATTTATTTATCCTAGAATGTTTCTCGAGGATGATCAATAAAGCTGATCAGTTGAGCTTTATTAAAGGAGTGCTCAGTCATGTACAAAGAGGAGTCTCAGATGTAGGATTTACAAATGAATATAGTCCTATTTTTACAAGGAAAGGAGGAATATATTAATAACCTGAGGCTACTTACTGATTGTTTTCATGCTTTTGGACTTAAGATCAACTTAGACAATTCTATGGTCATCTATCAGGATGAAAGGGTTATTTGTTATCTAAGGGAGGTAGACTTGTTTTGCTAAACTCAGTGCTTTGCTCAATTTCTTCTTACTTTTCAGTGATTTTTAAAATTCCCCAATGAGTGATCTAAGAGATGAATAGGTGCAGAAGGTGCTTCTTATGGGGCAAAAGCGAGGAACACAAATGCACATTTAATCCTGTTAATTGGAAAGTGGTCACAATGAAAAGAGAAAATGGTGGTTTAGGAGTCCTTAACATTCATGTTCATAATGATGCTAGACTAGGGCCTTGGCCGTAGAAATCGATAACAAGAAATTCCTTAACATGGCCTAGGGTCATCAAGTGGTCAGAAGGAAAAATTAGTATATGGATAATAGTATTATTGGATGGTCAAGCATATGACGAGCAATAGCAAAATTAAGGGGTATATATGTGCAAGACTATTAAATTGGAGATAGAGCAAAATTAAGGGGTATATATGTGCAAGACTATTAAGTTGGAGATAGGGCTGACAAAAATATTTAGTTCAAGCCATATCACAATTATAAAAAGATGATAGATAAGCATAATGAGGTCTTTCTGGTAGTTTAGAGGCCATACTATTTTAATTAGTTAGGTGGGAAGATGGTATGTTTAGAGGTCAGATGTGAGTAATGATATTTCGTCGGAGTAATGATATTTCCTCAGTATAGAGAGGTTCCTCAATGATATGAAAGACATAAATCAGTGTTGGAAATAAATAAAAAAAATGATGGAGATGGACAAAAACCAAAATAATCTCAGTGCATTTCATGTATAACTTTATGAAGGAGTCAGGTATTAAGGGTATTAAGGATACTGAAGGTTTTATCTTACGGAGACCTAAGCTGATTTTTAACTTATTTAATTGGTTAATGAGAGGATAAATTACATACCAAAATACATTTGGTTTGCAAGGGTATTATGGTTGCTGAAGACTATAGCTTATGCAAAGGTGAAGTTGAGACAAGAGATCATGTGTCCTTTTAATGTACCTATATAAAAATAAAGGGAGATGAGAAAATGAAATTGTTAAAGATTAAACAGTTAGCTGTATGACATTAGAGTGCCTGGAGTAAGAGAAATAGGAAATACTTTATGGCTAATTCAAAATCAACAAGGACATTAGTCATATAAGTAACTACAATGTTTACTCTCTTCAATACTCACAAGTCACCTTGAACCCTTATACTTGCAAATATTGCACATTTAGATAACTCGGTGAAATATAGTTGATGGTTGTTTACTCATAATTTTCTTAAGTTTTATTTTATTTACTTTTCATCCTTTTGGATGAGATATTGTATCATTTTAGATTAGATTAGTGAAATGAATGCTAGGCGAAGGCTGCCAATTGTAATAACATATTTGGTTCATAAATTTTAATCTCACCGGAATAGTATTATCATGTTTGAACGACTAGAAATCATACGATGAAATTAGAGTAAAATTGATAAAATTTTATCCTTTCCTGCTACCCCTTGCCCTCTTCTCTCGGAGCTCTTACGTCTTGGTTGCCGCATCTACATGCTCGTTGATACGCACCACCGTTCATCGACCTCTCCAGCAATTGTCATCTCTCCTCGTCTTTCTTTCCTCGTAGAGTCCACACCTCCCTGGGCTCATCCACATTAGGAAATCACAATGGACGAAGAGGAGAGGAGATCAAGGAGACAAACATGGAGGGTACACCACCTGGAGGGGCACGAATAAAGCTTAACGTCATGGACAATGGATGGAGAAGGGAGATTAATCATGGGCATGCGAATAAGGAGGATGAAATGTTGGGATCAAGGATAGATCAGTCACTGGCAAGGAAAAAAAAACCAGTAACAGATGTAAACACGTTAGTAAGAACATGGAGGATGCGGATACATATCGGAGAGAGCCGCTGGTAAGACGAGCGAGCACAACTTGCTCCACAGGTTGAAAGTTAAGGGACTTCTTCTCAATAGGCGTCCATAAGTTTAATGGCCTGGGATTATTATTATCTCGACCCAAAAATATATAGAGTTACCAAGAATCCAAATCCACGGAATTGGATTCTAGAGCCCAAACGTGCTTCAAAAGTAAAATATGAACGGTAATACTCAATGTTCATGCCAAAAATATCTCAATAATTAATTTTAATGAGAATATATATTAAAATGATAGTCATGAATGGGAGACAGATCGGGAGATTAATGTTGTAGTTAACCTATTCTTTAACACAAGCTTATTGCATCAAATTCAGTCAGGCTTCAAGTCAAGTGGGCTTTCTCAATTAGTTTTCAAACAAACTCAATTCAAATATATTGGCCTGTATCATTTCGTATTCGATCTATTGTAGTTTAACCCCAAAAATACATATAAAGTATCTACAAGAGGAGAAAAGGAAACAAAATTGGGATAGTGGATCACTGCATGATTGATGCTACTAGTTTCATGGTTCATGATCAGTGATATAATCTGCATAGTTCAGACAATATTTACAACGCTCCCTAAGCAACAGAAATCGTATCACTGGGATTCTCATCAAATTGAGGCTTTGGCTCTAAATCAATGAACTGGTTGGATTTACTTGCCAGATGCGAAATGCTGACCCTTCCTTGCCTTTTGATGTAGTCTGCAACTGCCTTCATTTCCTTAGGTGAGATGTATATGTATTTCCCACGATCATCCATGACCCCAGACAATCTCCCTGGCCAAGGGCACGGATTGAGCGTGTAAGTTAATTTGAGCGAATCAATGTCAACTGAATTAGATTTATTTTTATATCATCATAAAGATTCCATGAGCTGCAAAACATTGTGATCGGGTCTCTGTTCTGATTATAACATCATGCGTATGAAGAAACATTGAGCATGTAAGTTAATCAAGTGCCAATGTACGTCCTTCTAGTTAGAGAAATTAAGTTTTATAAGAGAAATTAAGTTTTATAAGGGAGATCGCAGATTCAATACTGACTAAGTTCAAAAAAAAAGCCAATTTACTTCATAAGTATGCAACAACATCTCATAAAGGATGACAAACTAAACAGAAACGAATGTGTGCAGAAAACATACCCATTTCCTCCAATGTCGTTATCCGATTGATACAGTCCTGGAAGGGTCATAGATACTTTTAGATATCTAGAAAAGAAGCATAACACACGCACTAAAAAATAAGAAGGATCTAGACATTGTTGGAGGAAAATTATGGTGCAGTTTTCTCTGTCATTATAGTGTTCAGTTTGAGTTCCTCCTTGCATCGAGGTTTTGGTGTTTTATGTTTTCTTCTTTCATATTTTCTATGCATTTTGCTTTTTTGTTTCTTTTTGTTTGTTTCAACTTTATTTTTAGACATCCTTTTGGATGATATATTGTATCATTTCAGAATGAGAAATGAATGTTTTCATAAAAAAAAAGAAATCAGGTATATAACTTTTGGCGTACTATTTGCTCTTCGTATAAATTTGTATCTTTTCCTAAAGTTCTAAATGTTTGCTGTACTATTTGCTTTGAACATAAAGGGGATTTGATCAACAATTAGCTTTCGTTAGGAATGTTTCCTACCTTCAATGTTTTCTGGTTTCACGCAATCCTGGACAAGTATGAAGCCCCTTGGGCATGCATTGCAGATTTGCTTTAAACATAAACGGGATTTGATCAGAAATTAGCTTTCATTAGGATTTTCTCCTAAGTTTAGTGTTTGAGGGTTTCACACCATCCTGGACATAATGCCCATGGAGATTTTTTTATCAGTAAATCTCTAATTATTCTTGTTAATTCGCTCTTCATTTTTCTCTTTCACTCTTCCTTCTAATTGCTCCTCAGAAATGTGTTCAAACATATCCGAATATACAAATCTTGCTTCTTTTGATAATAGACTTAATTGATCAAAAGCATAGTTGGTTGCATAATCCATAATTCAGTATTGTTAAATGCTTGCATATTCTATTAGATGGCATCGCCAGGAGTGCTCAAGCAATGGTAAGGAAAGCCTTTAAATTTAAACAAACAATGGAACATTATATTCATAGCATGTTCAGTCACTTAAAAGAATCGCATTACTTGTACATAAAAAGAAAAAATAATTATCAACTAAAACATAACATAAAAAGATTGTCTCCATGAAGGATTAAGGTAATGATCCAATAACAGTGTCAAGAAATGATGGGAGTGGTATGCATTATTGTACCAAGCTATACTGCTGAGTTTAACAAGTAATAATATTTCATACTGGAAAGTACCTATTTGGGCTGACTGAGTTGTTTTATGCTCTACAAAATCAGATTAAAAAACATCGAGCAACACCGCAACACCTCAATCGACGTGGTAGATTTTTGTGGTTTTATACTGTACCAAATCATGTTATAGTAATTTTCTTATCAAGCTCATCATTGCTTGATTTTCTTACAAAAAGGTGATCACCCAATCACTGAATTAAATATCAACATAAAAAGCAGACTTAAAAGCCATTAAAAGTCCATAAAAACAAATTGAAATGGAACTTCTTGGGTTTCATCCTTATCAAATGTTTATCAGGCTTCTAAATGATTTTGATAAATCAACAATTGATAGTTGACACAAGACTGAAGTTGAAAAGTAGAAGGCCAACTGAGTGAAAACAGAACCCAACCAAAACTATAGCACTGTAGAAAAGGAAGGAAATTGACAAATAAATGAACTTCTATGTAAATAGGCAGTGTATTGAGTCGAAATTCTAGCACAGGAAATCCCACCACTAAGTAGTTGCTGAACATACCTGTGTTCGTAGCTTAAATTCTGCAGCAAGATCCTCCAAAGGAACACATTTCTGTTTCTGAAATGGTTAAAATAAGAACTGAAATTCAGTTCTAGGTTTTACAAATTCACATAAGTAGACTTCAATCTTCCAGTAAATTCACACAAGCAACAAAAAAGAAATAAATCAATAAATAAATCCCTCTGTAAAATGAACACGATAAGTCCAAAGGGCACAGAATCCAAGCAAAAGCACCATTTGCGTCCTGAGTATCGACCTCACACTATAACAAAGCTAATTCTCAGTGAGAGTCAACCTACAGCTATTGTCATTTTTTTTTCATGTTAGAGAATCAATAAAAACATCATATTTTACTAAAGTTGTTGCATTTTGATTGATGATGAAAGAATCTAAAAATGTGAAGAATTGAGAGTTAGAGATGGGAGTAGAAAGATCTGTAAACTGAGGAACTGCTAAAATCATGCTATTTCTGCATAGTTAAAAGTAGTCCATGCCCCCCTCCCGGGCCCCTTCTATTACAAAAAAATAAAGTCAACTCTCTCTCAGTTATGCATAAATGAAGTACAACAGAGAACAAGATCTTTGCAGAAATTATACAAATAATCTGAACTCAGGTCAACATTCAGAAAATATGCATACAGATTGATGATTACAGGATTCAATGCTCATATGAACCAGAGAGAAAGCTTACCTTGATATATTCAACAAAATTAGAGAGTAAACCCTGGTTATCATCTTGTGTTTCATTCTCTGTTGTACCTTCAGCATCAACTGAAAATTCCTCTTTCCACTTTTCAAACTCCAGCGCAGCAGCTTCCTCCTCCTTGGCTTTCCGAGCCATGGCTTCTTCTTCCTATATCCAACATAAACCGCCTCAGAACACAAGTAAATTGCTTATACCATAGATAAGCATCAAAGTTACTAACCATCAAACGCTCTTGCAATTCACGCGCCTCATCCTTCTTTCTCCTCATCTCAGCATAGCGATCTTGCTTTGTTTTTCTTGATTCACGTGCTGCCTCCTCAGCCTTGAAGAGTAGTCCAGTTTTGAAGATCATTTATACTTCAGAACAAAGATTAGACAAAAGATATTTAAACAGTCACCGACCTGTCGCTGAGCTTCACGCTCTTGCTTTTTCTTCTCTTTCTTTGTTGATGCTTTAGCAACATACTCAGCTTCCGGAACTTCTTCATCACTTTCGGCAAGAGCCTCTGAAATTAAAATCATCCAGCATATGTACAAATTAAATTGAAAGGAAGAACCAGAATAACTTAAATGACGTAAATCACCAGATTACAATGTTAGAATCCAGTAAAAATTACAAGCCCGGTTCCAAATTGCCACAATGCTTCAACTTCCCAGTTTCCCAAAAATTTTACCTAACTGTATTTCAAAACATAAGGCCTCTGTAGATTTCTACACATTGTTGCTACTCTGTTTGGTACTACATTATTTTGTAAAATTTTCAAAGATCGATCTAGCTTTTTACATGTCACTGAGATTCTCTTTGATGTTGTAAAATTCTGTCATAATGTACATTCGATAATAAGCAAAGATTGAAATCTAGACAATCCAAGGTGGTATCTTGTAAAAATAAACTAAGAGACCAAAATGCACTTCCAACCATATACTAAGAAAAGCCTTCTAAACTTACAAATCCTATACTAAATATTTATAGAAACTCTCCTAGTAATTCAATCTGGATCTTTCCCTATGTCTTCAATATTTTAAATTTTTTATCGATATCTGTCTCTATCTCTTACTTTATTATTTTAAGGGATAATTCCACTTGTACCCTCTACTATTCCTTAATTACACTTTCATCCCTTCCAAGTTTTTACTAAGAGGCTGAAATGAAAGTGGAATACTTTTTCAATTCACATTTCTCTACTTGTTTACACTAGATACACAAGGACTTTGCAACTTCCTTGTAATTATTCCTATTCACTAATTAGCATACAGCTTATAAATGCTATAGTTAACTATTTACAGCTAGCCTACACTAGTCATACTTAATGACAATTTGATTATTCTAATATTCTCCTTCAAGCTGGTGCATATATATCATATGTACCAAGCTTGTTACAAACATCTGCTTGCTTTTGTCCTTGTAAAGATTTAGTAAAGATATATACTAATTGATCTTTTAATTAAACTAAAGTTATTTTGATAATGCTAGATACAAACTTCTCTCTAATAAAATCAATCTACTTCTATGCGTTATGTCCTTTTGTGAGATTTGATGCCAATTATAAAGCTGATTAATGATCACAAACTAGCTTTTTAATGATTGACTTTCCAGGAGGAAGAGGAGCAAGTGTCCACGTCTAATGAGAGATGATAAATTGAAATTGTTATAAATCAAACAATTAGTTGTGTGGCATTGGAGTGTATGGGGAGAGAGAAATAGGAAATGTTTTATAGGCAACTCAATATCAATAAGGGCCTTAACTACACAAGCAGTTGCAGCTCTAAAAAATTTTACTACTCATAAGCCACTTTGAAGAGACCTATAGATTGTTCATTCATCTTGAGTTGCTCTGTGCATTATGATTTTGGTGTATATGTTGTCCTTTCTTATGTTTGCACTTTTTCAACTATGTTTTTAGGAATCCCTTTGGATAATATATTGTATCATTTCAGATTGGTGAAATGAATGCAATGTTATCTTTCAAAAAAAATGCCCATATCTCATTTAGTTCTAAAGCAATCATTTCCTCAAATCATTGCCTATCATCATCCTAGATGCGATAGAGCTTCCTCGAGGAATTGGAATGCAAGATAGTGGATACAAAAGCAAAATATGATGATGATAAATGATGATAGCTCATAAAATTAAATATTAGATGTGGATTGAGTGTAGATTTTTTATCTTTGCAAATTTCAATAGGTAAGTTAGTTGGATCTAAAATTTAAGGAGCTTGAACAGGATCTTCTACAAATGGAAGAGCTTGAATAAGGGTCGAATCAACTGCAGAATCATTCTTAGAAGGAGCTTCAATTGTTGATCGACACTCATGAGTGATACCAAACTGATTGAATGGGGCTATGGATTCAGGAGTTCCCAACTGCATCACTGGTAATCTCTTATTGTTCTCTAATGACAACTATGAAAAATTGGTCATCACATCAACTATATATCAAAAATGCCTTCCTACATGTAGACTAAGACCTCTTCAAATAACAATCTTATATATCTTATTGTGTATGTAGATGATATAATCATTACAGGGAATGATCAAATGCCATGATTTGAGCAATTCAACCTTTTAGAAAAAAATGCCAAATAGGCATCGGTACTGTCAGATATGAAGAACATTTTGTAGGAAAAAGTCAGCTGGAAGCTAGTAGTCACGGTATACCTCAGCACTAAGGGTTTCATAACACATGAATATCCCAAGGAAATGGTTAAAATGGTAACTAACATTTTCAGAAAAAAGCACAGTGATCAACTAAATTGATATAACCATAATGATAAAAAAATATTGGGAGAAAAGCTAAGAATTATAATAGAAAATTTTTCATTCATAGAATTAATTTACCTTCAACTACAAATTTCTTCAATTATATTTAGCATTATGTATAAAACAAGGAAAGTTGGACTAAAACTGTCAAAACTAACAAGACTAAATAAGAACGACAAGGCCTGTGTGGGAATTAGAAACTCTAGATCTTTGCTTGAGTGGACACAGGGATTTATGTTACAATAAAAATGGATATTCCAAATTACAATGTTGAAATTCCAAACTGGGACTTCCATCTTCCAGCCTTTTTTATGCATGGTGAAAGGATTTCATGCATATTTAGACAATTTTCTTCCTTTTGACTAATTGAAAGTTCAGTTCCTCAGAATTGAAAAAGGTACAAGATTTTGAATTTTAACAACTCCAAAATGTGATCAGTTGTATACAAAAATCTTGGCTAAAATTTTCTACAAGAAAATAAAAGACAATTTTGATACAAACATAAGCATGTTCCCAGCTGCATAGTAACACTGGTGGTGGCCATACGTACCTTCACTGGTTGAAACAGCAGATGAACTTGCAGCAGCTGCCCTACGACGCATGCGACGAGCACCTGAAGGGTGAACCACTCTTCCTGCCTGCAAATGAGAATTCCATCAGAGAGAGTTTTAAAGGAGAAAAGGCAACCACAAAAGAATGTAATCACATAATTCCATCAAAAGATAACTGTCAAATACATCTTTAAGGATCTTCCTAAATCTGACATAAGAGAGTTGAATTTTCATTTGGCAGCCTATGCCATCATTCTCCAAAAAACACTTATTTTCCTGATATTATAATAAGAAAGATTTAATTTCAGCAGAGCTGATGCAACAGGCTTCAAAAGCTAATCTTACACAGAGTTCAAAACTTTAAAAAGCACACACAAACAGATCTATTAAATAGGTCTCATCTAGTCATCAAAGGCCTAAAACAAATCCCCCTTGGTTAGATAACAAATGCATTGAATCAATGCTCAAATTTATGAAGCATCATCAAACAGTGTTTGGTGATTTGGATTACTCGTAAATTTAGAATATCAAGTAGTATAAAGCCCATATTGGTACATAACTATAAACTAGATCTAAAATGTGATGAATTGATCTTCCTCATCCAACATCTTTCTTAGAACTGTATAATCCAGCACTATATAAATTTTTCATCTTTAAAATACGTTCTGTAAATCTGAGCATAAAAAAAGTAAAAAGAAACAACTTAAAGTCCTTGGTCCTGCACAGATATCCTGTCATGATTAGTACCGATCTCAACAAATGATATAAATTTAATATACGGGCAATAAAGTGTCATTCATCTTATTCTTCCTCCATCTCCTCTGTTCATGCAAGCTGGCTTAACTCCTAATGAATGATGTATACAGGTACCAAGATTAGTAGCAGTACTGTACCACTATAGCCACCAACCAAAATTGGAACCAGACCAATAAAACCAGTCATAGACAACAATTAATTATCATGAAATCCACCAGATATAGGGTAGTTTGGATTCTCATTTGCTTGCACCTCCAGAAACCACAGTATAACTTCTAACTAAGCTCATTTGGCTTGCAATCCTTATGGTGCTTCAGATGGGGCTCATTCAATATTGAAATCCCATCAAAACTTATACTGTTTAACATGGCATGAATCGAGGTCATAGAATTATTTAAGGAACACAAGAGAATGAACCCCTTGATTATTTCATCTGCATTCAAGTAGATGACAGTGATTACCTGAATAGTGCCTGTCTTAACTAAAAACCTTCTAAGAACTTTAGTAAATCATAACGGCTTTGAGCACCCACTAAATTTATCCTACCAATTCAAGTAAAGCAATAGGTTGGTCGACACACCCATTCATGGTCCATGACAGTATAATCTGAAAATGATTTTCAAAAAAAGGATAGAAAGATGACCGTGCTTCATTTGAAATTTAAGTTTGCAAATCAAGAACGACCACATCACAGAAAAATCCTATGCAAATAGAAGTTTTTCATTTTTACCATCTTCATTAAAAAAAAAATCTTATTCCAAATCAAAATATTTCTAAAGTAATATATTTTCCCTTACTATGAAAGACGCAGACCCTCTATTCAACCTAACATTTCCTTTCTCTAACTCAATTAGGTGACCAAAGAATGAATCAAGCATCTGCTGATAAATCTAATCCATTAAAAAAATAAAAAACCAAATATGGAGGAAAAAAAATCAAAACATTTGGAATCGTGAAAAAAGAAAGATTAGGAATCACCTGCAATGGTTGGGGTTCATCTTCGTGCTCGTGCGTGGATCGAGCAACCTGGCGCCTCCTCCACCAAAGAAGTGGCAACAGAAGAAACACAAGAATCATGGAAAGAATCCCTACAAAGATTCCCTCCATCTTCGCGATCGGCCTTCCTCCGTCTCTCTCCCTCTCTCTCTCGTCTCTCCTACTCGGCGGAGGAGGAGAAAGGAAGAGTACGAATGAAACACTTTATTTAAGCACAAAGTGCATCGGATTCAGTCTGATTGCGCTGCATACCCGTTAACCCGCTTCGAGTTTTGGCCCTATAATTTATAATGATAAAACCTACTTATAAAATAGTCCTAAGTGGATTAAGTCTCAATCCAATGATCTGTACATATAAGGATTTCTGATAAAATTAAGATGCTCGTGACAATGATAATATTTGACTGAAACTTATAATTCATCACTTCTATCAATTGTATATATATATATTATATTTATAGGCTATTCAAATAATATTCAGTATAATATAAGATGTTTTGGTGGGCTTTTAGAGCATGCAAAGAGGAGATATCCAAGCTCGGTTATGTATCCTAGTTAACATATCTAAGCCCTTGAAATAAGGTGAACCCTCCAAAATTTTCACCTGGGCACAAGCTAGGTCACGAGTTCGGACAAATGCATGTGCAGCCAGCATCTCGGACGCCATAAGCCTAGAGGTCCGAACGAGTCCAATGAAAGTGACGGCGAGGCTAAGAAGGAGTGGAACTCTAAGGGGTTAGAGGAGAACGTTTAGTTTTATTAACCACACTTGTAAACTCCCCTAACTATAGCTCTACTCAGTATAAAATTTCTTAGCATGGGGTTCACTTCACTCAAGAGAGGTTCTTCCTCTCTTCAATATTTACCCTCAACTCGACTATACTCTCATTTTTTCCTTTTTATTCTCTATTGCTTCTTTAGGTCCATCTGTAGCATGAGAAGGATAGATGAATCAAGCCATCTCAAGGAAATGAATGATCGTGCTTGGCCACCATTCAGCTACTCGAACTATGATCTTGAGTGTTAGGTTTTTTGGCTTTAAATCTAATAAACGATTGTATGGACTACATTTAATATTTTAATTATGTGGTTCATTAGTTATTTTAGGGTAGTACTTCCACTATATAAGTAGCTTTTTAGAGATCGTAAGAGGCAGAGTGAGTTGCAGAGTCAGTTAAAGCCTTTAAGTGAATAAATTCTTTTTATTCATTCCTTTTCAATTTGTCATATCGTCTTATGTGATTTGTGATTAGTTCTCTTTTAACCATGATTTTTTTATCATAACAAGTGGTATTATAGCTTTTTATTTTTTATCACATTTTTTGATCAATGGCACTTATAAGATTTGAGATTGAAAATCTTGACTAAAGTGTAAGATTTTGTACTTTAGCAAGTTAAGATGGAATCTATTTTAGCAAGAGAAAACTTTCACGAGATGATTTTAGAAGGTGAACCGACAAATCCTGCAGCTGACGTGAGTTCATTTGCTGCTATTCACCTCTCCCTATCGAATGAAGTTCTTTGAGAGGTGTTGTATAAAGATACAATAGTAGAGCTTTGGAAGATATTGGAGCATTTGTACAAAATAAAAATACTCACAGGTAACTTGGCTTTAAAACAAAAGCTAATTCTCTTTAAAATATCAGAGGAAACTTCAATTGATGATCGTATCAATGTTTTCCTATCAATCATCATGGATTTGGAGAACATGGGCATCAAAATGGAAGACGAAGATAAAGCTGTGAGCCTATTATATTCACTCTCACATTCCTTCAAAAAATTTATAGATACGATTTTATATAGGAAGTGTCACGCCTCATACCTTCCCCTAGGGCACGTAGCAGACCGCAGTAAACTCCACATATAACCTCGCTTACCTTCGAAACTATATGAACCTACTAAGCATACCTGATGTATATCCCCTCTATTTATGGAAGGAAAGAACTTGGATAATAGATTAACATAACTCTAAAACCATGTAATTTCAAAATTAGATCTTTGATACAGTGATACACTTATTTACAAATAATTTACAATTAAAATGGGGCACATGCCCAATGTTATACAAAATACCTAGCCAATAAATCTACATATATACACAAAATAAAAATAGAATTGTCCCACCTTTCAAAATAAATAAGGTGCTTGACTATATGCCCCGATATCTATCAGTTTCTCTCTTGCTGTGATCTTGAAAAATAAAAATGAGTCCCCCTACGGGGTGAGTAACACCGTACCCAATGAGTTAACAAAAGTCTCAAGAATAAGATAATCTAACTATTCGCATGCAATAGTCAATCAAAAAGAGCAAACAAAAATCACACGAGACTGTATCTGGGGCTGACTTAATCAAATACAGTTGTTGCAGACAACTGTCACCTCAAGGGGAGGAATCATGTATCGTAAGGTACCCAGATCAAAATATGAGCGCAATAATAGAGAAACAAAGCCCCCTTTCCCTCTTGTTTCCCACTGGACCTTACTACCTCGTGTCCGTAGCTAGTCTAGAGTAAAACTAATTAGGAGTAACCCAGTTTTTCATTCTGACCTCGATCATTGTCACCCCACGCCCCTCTTCATAAATGGCCCATGAGAGTGCTAATAATGTATAATCTTCAATAACTACAGTGAAGGTGCCTATAACACTTTCTCATATCATGCTAGCCATGTGCATTCGCGAAATAATATCACGGATAATCAAACAGATGCATATGCTAGATTTAGAGTTAACAAAAATATATTATCATGCCTATAATGGATTGAGGAATAATAGTATTGAAAAGCTAAACATAGATATCGAGGTTATTCACAACACATTTATAATCAAAATGAGGAATATTAACTAGCAGGGGAGTCCAAAGAATAGAAGCATATTTAATCAAAGGGTATAGTTCTCATTAACTAAATATTGAGAACTATCCTATCTATTCTGCCTAGAGAATAAACACTCACCTGATCCTTTCGTCGTAATCGTGTTCTAACTAGTATCGCGATTATTCGTATCCTCATGCTTACTTATCAAATTTCCTGTGAATATTTCAACGAATTTTAATTCTCAATCCGGTAATAATTTTACAAATCCATTTTCACCAACACTCTTATAATGATCTCTAGATTCACCCTAATTTTTATCTCAGGTTCGCCGGAGACTCGTCGGAAAGTTTCCCGAAACCTTCATCAGTGAAGTTCTTCGATCAGCACCAATATTAGTACGAATCGAAAGCTCTCTTCATGAGGAATCCAAAAATCATATTTGATCCAATTTTTACTGTCCATACGCAGCCAATTTTCGTTGGAGAAGTTCAATTGGGGGAAAATCCTAAATTTGGGTTTTCTATTCGCTAGCGGCCAACCGGCGGCCAATAGTCCACAACCTAGGTACCAATAGATAGCTCTCATTGAGAAAAGCCGTAGGTACTAATTTTACCAAATTTAACCAGAATGGTCGGTAATCGTCGGAGAAAGCTTCGGCGATACCATTGTCACCGCCAACACTTCTCTCCTCCTTTCTCTCTCAAATCTCCACCAAAACTTGAAAATAATAGTTCTAATGTGTTCTCCTAGCTCACCTGAAGTTGTATTTAAAATTTCATTGAAAAATTCGATGAGAAAGTCCTCCAATCATCATCACCAAGATGAAGAGTGAAGTCGCCGTCGCCAGAGTTCGGAGAAGATGAAGAGAGAAAGTCACGGGTGAGAGAGGAAGAAGAATAGAGTAAATTAAATGGGTTTGTTAATGGGCGGATTGTATCATTTAGCCCACTTACCACTAACCCACTAACCTGATTCACTTATTAGTTTAATGAGATCAGATCTGGGCTGTCCGTTTTAAATGATTTAATCTCGTCCGTCCATTTAGATCAATCATTGATCTATCAATTTGACCAATCAAACAACATTCAAATTACAATCCGTCTGCACTGTTGGATTCCCCATCAAAAATTCTATCTGATGGTATAATTTTTATGCCAAAATTCCATACTTACAAATAAGTCCTTCATATTATTTTGCTCATAGAACCCCTTAAAATCTCTTTCTATTACATAATTACCCTTAATAAAAATGCAAATCTCACAGGATGGATTCAATTATTCTTGAATAAGTAATCACTACTCTTCATACTAGGAAGCTCCTGAAACAAGAGCTCATGAGAAATTCAAGATGTGATCTCATTGGACCTTTGACCTAAGAGGGAGGTCAATAAGTAGAACCAACAATTTTAAATCTAGATCGATACCAAGATCTAGAAATATCATTTATCACTATTGTAAAAAGATCGGTCATATCAAGACCGAATGCTTCAAACTCAAGAACAAGCATCAACATGAAAGAAGAGAGCATAATAAAACATTTGAAGCCTCCTATATTATTTAGAGAGTGAATCAGATGTTCTCATAGCAACCTATTTGAATCATTCAAGGCCTAAAGATGAGTGGATCCTCGATTTGGAGGCTATTACCATCTGATCTCATATCGAAATTAGTTCTCTACTTATAATTCAACTACAGGTAGAAAGTTCAAATGAGCAATAACTTGTGCAAAGCAATAGACGTTAGAATAAAAAATAATAATCATATGATAACACAATTAAAGTGTTATTTAATGTTTGACATGTCCCTAACTTGCACATAATTTAACTTCTTTACCTATGCTTGGTGCACTTGGCTATACCTTTACTGGATATAGTGAAGTTTTGGAGGTCACCAAAGGAACCCTAGTGATCATGAAGGCCTTTGAGAATAATAAGTTGTATGTTCTACGTGGAAAAATAGTGACAAGATCGACTGCCAATCGTGGTGTACTAAAGACGTTTTGTTATTCACCTTTTGTATCTGCAAATTATAAAAAATTTAAGACTAGGTCAAAATGCATGTTTCAAAAATATCCTATGAAGATTAAAGAAGATAAAGTGTGGCGTTCCAAAGCATGTAAAATAGAAGTTCAACCATTAAAGAAGATAAGTAGAAATTTATAGAGAAACGGGACTTGAAGGTACAACCATTGAGCAAAAGGTTTCAGTCAAAGAGATAGTTTAACTAGATTTGTCACGCCCTGACCCGCCTGTCGGGCACATGGCAGCTGCCGTATGAGCCCAAAGGACCCATACAAGATATTTGGTAATAAATATTATCCATACACATAATCAACACAGCGAAATATACAATTAAATCATCTATAAATCTCTACTAACACAGTCCCGATATACCTACTACAATTCTACAATAATGACATCGATAAATAAAACTAAATCCATCGATAGCCCTCATCTTCATATCTAATCATTCAATTATTAATTAATCGAATTTTAATTTTACTAATTAAAATGTTAGATTAATTTAATTAAACTTAAGTAAATTTTATCAAACTTATACCCATTTAAACCCATCAATAATTATTAAATTTATTTAATCTTAATTAACTAGGTTAATCATCTAAACTAGGTGTACTCAATTTAATCATCCCCTAATCCAATTAAGCCTAATTTATTAGCCCAATTCGATCCAAGTCAAAATTTGGTCAAAATTGACCCAGTCAATTTAGGTTGACTATGTTAACCAAATAACTGGTTAATCGAATCCATACTTAACCCAATTTTGAAATGTTTCAAATTGGGTTCGACTCGGATTTAACTCCTGCGGATTTGATTCGGGTTAGACTTGATTAAATCCTGAGTTCGATTGATTTGGTTCAACCCAATCAAGTTTATCTTATTAATCCCAACTCAACCCAATTTAATTATTCACTTAGGCTAACCTACTAAATATTACTAATATATTCTCCATGCACTAATTAATCAAGGATTAATCTAACTTAATCACAATATATAGTTAATTAGCACTAATCATGCTTACTAACATTAAACATGCTTAATGGTACACAAAGTGTACATCCTCTGGTTAGAGCAACTGGGCTCTATATGGAAGATATGTGAGGTCTTGGGTTCAAGTATCACCAAGTTATAAAAAAAAACATTAAACATGCTTAATTATCATTAAACGCGATTAAGGTAAAAGGAAGGAGATCGAGAGCTGCTACCTCCACCGAAGCCCGTACGTGAAGCCAATTAACGTCTTCACAAGCAGATTCCGAGCAGAACACCAACTGCTAAGCTCGCTTGGAGACAAAGAAATGCGACATTGGTGGTCGCGGCGGCAGGTCAATGCTGGAATGGGGGCGGCGATCGATTTGGGGGCGAAGGCGAACGACAGGGATGGCTCCTCTTGAAGAAGAGGAGAGAGCAGGGGAGAGGGAGTCGCGCGGCGGCAGACCTCTACCGAGCTCTCCTCGTCGCGACGGAGAACGATGGGCGGCGGCAAAATCGGGTAATGGACAGCGAACGCAATGGAAGGGCAGCGGACGACGGCTGCTACTCCAACGAAGAGGGAAAAGAGAGCCCTCGGCTCTTCTCGCTCACGCCGGCTCTTCCAACCGGGTCAACCGGTTCATCTGGACCGGCCGGCTGGCCGGTTCATTTGAACTGACATTCCTTGTGTATAGGGCGATCATGTGTTGGTTGATTGGGTCATTTCTGCATGGTGCCAGTGCATTGAGTGGGCATGGGCGATTGCTGATTCAGTTATTAATAGTTATAGTAGTATTGTTCCAGTGTAAATGTCGACTATGTCTATGTGGCATGACATGGATGGTCATGTATACAATACCCAACTGATATCATGGGATTTGTTGAGGTCAGCACAAACTAGTGCCAAGCTATCCACCATGGTGATGGTTGAGCTTCCATCTAGTGGGAACACTACATATGCACACACTTGTATGACATTGTGCACCCGTGTGTAAGTCTATCATTGTGCACTATGAACCTCTGATCCTTGAGCCTTGCATATACGCACACTGTGTCACACCTCCTTTAGGCTGTGGTGGTCCTGCTTGAACCTCAGATCATTATGCCCTGTGAACCTTAGGCTGATGTGCCCTGCTCATGCATTTGCCACATTGAACATATTTTGGGTGTTCGATGAACCTCAGGTTAAAGCATTTGATGAACCTCAGATTGTAGCACCTTGTACACATGCTCCCGAAGTGCTTATGTGGTCTTACTGCATACTATCTTGTCTTGCCTGGGCGCACCCTATACACCACGTATTGCATCTTGGGCCTGAGAGTAAGCTCCGGGCACACCTCTTATTTAAGGGTGTGACAACCCTCCTCCACCCAAAGTCATCAATGTCCTCGAGGACTCAATCAAGGCAAAGAGTTGTTTGAATGGCCCGCAAAGTGCATCTTCTTGCGCATGGCGTTATGCTTCTTTGATGGTGCCTCATGGGTTCCTGGCAAGGAAGGAGCATGTTGGGAACATAGTTCATAGGAGGGGTTTCATGTATTGTCCAACCTAGATTCGTATCTGGAAAGTTATGTATTGTGGTAGCATGGAGTTAGTCTCGGACCACCCCAATTAAGGAGCCTCACACATAATGGGCACTGAGGGGTCTCTACACACTATCTCGCAGAGTCCTAGAGGCAGTAGTAGGATGACCCCATTCAATATAGCCACCTCAGTATGGTTAAGATTCATATCCCTAGATAGGAATTCCATTGCTTATTTTAGTGAAAAGCTTAGTGGTCCAACCTTAAACTACTCAACATATGACAAGAAATTATATACGTTGGTTAGATTGTTAAAAATACGACAACATTATCTCTTGCAAAAGAATTTATCATACATGCAGGCCATGAATCGTTGAAGCATATTCATAGTCAAAGTAAGTTGAATTGTAAACATGCTAAGTGGATCGAATTTATTAAAATTTTTCCGCATGTTCTGAAATATAAGAAGGGCAAGGATAATTCAATTGTCGATGCTTTATCAAAGATGATACATGTTGTTGTCCCAACATGATTGTAAAATTCTTAGTTTGGAAAGATTAAAAGAATTATATGTTATTGACTTGGATTTCAAAGACATTTTCACTAGTTGTAAAGAAGGGAGATGCTAGGATAAATATCTATTGAATGATGACTATTTATTTAGAGTTAACAAGCTTTGTGTTCCTGCAAATTTTCTTCGTCTTCTATTGTTGCAAGAAGTGCGATGGTTTGATGGGATATTTTGGTATACATAAGACTAAGGATGTATTGTCCACACACTTTTATTGGACAAAGATGAGGCATGGTTGAGTTCGCCTACAATCGTATCGTGCATTATACTAAAGTTCTGCCCATTCAAGGTGTCACGCCCCAAATCCACCTTTAGGCACGTGGCAACTGTCGTATAAGCTGCACTTCTACACCACAATTTATACAAGGCTAAATGTATCACAAAGCAACCACAATAATTTTAAATTAAACACAGTGGAAACATAAATAAATTATATTTAATACCAAAACTACCAAATAAATCTCTATCTAGATTTTCAAAGTAAATTCTATTTCATCGTAACTATGTTCTTCCTCATTCCCCGTACCAATGGCCAACCTGTAAACTGCGCAACAGGAAAAAATGTGTACATCTGAGTCACGAAACTCAGTGAGGCTACAGAAAGAGCACCCTAAAAATGGTCATAAGGTATTGTACAAACCAACAAGAAAATACATCCACTAAATCACATATTAAATCAACATATTGATAGTATATAACAAGATAGTAAATATGAAATAACATAAACATGATCATAACAAAGTATATAGCAGGATATACAAACTATGATCATAACAGTACCACCGAGTAGAAGATGTCTTAACACCTTAATTAATATATCATAATCTATCCATACTACACCTAAGGCAGCCATCCTATGTTCAAGGTAAATCCCTTGTCAGGGATTTCCCCAAACCCGTCAGTGTCAACTCTAAGTCTCTGGCCTATATGTATGTACACTGATGTTAACAAAAGGAGCTGGTGACCACGACACCCGTTCTTTCCAACATAAGTACTAATTCTGCCCCATGACAGGGTCACCGCACAAAAATCATAAATCACAGCGTCTACAGCCTGATAAGCTAAGATATCCTGCATTTGCTACCAATGAACCCGGACTACTCAGGGACCCATATCTTGAGCATGTCAGTATCCTCAGGTTCCCTAACATTGGTAACGCATGGAACAATATTGTTCCTAGCACACCATCTACCTTGGAGTAACACAATTAAGTTGAGCTCTGCATCGAAGTGAGATCCCGATTACACCAAAGTATCTGTGGCTAAGTCAACCGAACATGCACCTCTACCTTAGCTAGCACATGACTCCTCACTATATGTTGGCACATAGCAGCCTAAGAACTCTAACATCATCTCCTAGGTTATCATAACTCTAAGATATCCAAAGTTCTTAGTCATATATCAATTTAAACCACTCTAGGGATTAACACAATATGAAGCCTAAAGTGTCTCCAGTTTTATCTCATGTCATCATGTTTATGTTCTTGCTAAGTGTCTCTACATCTCTAGCATAACATGAACATATCAAATAGCAACATAACACGAGTGTAAATATCAATAACATGCATATAATAGCATCATACATAAACCAGCATGACATACTTTCAAACTTACATTAATCCACATGCTAACTAATACGTAATAAAGCAGATATATAACTTATCAGTATGTACAATAAATAACGACCCTTAGGACTCAGTACTGTAGTGGGCTATAAATTTAAAACCATAAACCCTCACCTGAGTGTCAAAGCAAATCTCAAGTTAGAATCACAGCTTGGCTCTGACTCTTAAAAGCAAGCAATCAATCAAGCAAAGTAATTCATTTCTATCAACACAAATCACCGTTTCGCCGTGATTTGTCAAGCAACAGCATAACGATTCAATTCTCCTAAAATAAAATAAAATAAAATACATACATCCAAACCAAACATAAATCATACAAATCAACAAGAATTTCCTATCTACCCTTCCTACTCACATCTCTCACACCATTTTTATTTAATTCTTTCATAATCTATCAATAATTTAATAAATTAAATAATCATAACACCACCACAATTAACATCATCAAGCCTATAAAATAAACATCCAATTTAATAATTAAATTATTCTAAAAATTCTAATTAACATATATCATCATAATTAATTCAAAAATAAATTCTAATAATTCTGTGAAAAATCTAATTACATTAAATAAATTTGTGAAATCTCAAATTATTCAAATTCATTAAATAGAAAAATCTAAATAACCTAATTACCTAAATTTTATAACATCATAAATTTATTAATTCTGTAAAATTTTTAATTAAAATATTTTAATTCTATTTAATACAATTTAAACACAATAACATCTACCAAAATATTCCCCTCATGCATATAACATACAAATAATCCATTTAAACCCTAAATTAACCCAAATCATCTTAATTAAGAATTGTATTTTAATAATTCTGAAAAATTCTAATTAAATCATGAAAATTATATTCAAGCATAACATAGCATCACAAGTTATTTTATATTTTTCTAACAAATTCAATGCACTTAAAACCCTAAACACAACCAAAAATAATACCTAAAATTCAATAAAAATTCTAAATAAATTTCTTAAAGTCCAAAACTCACCAACAAATACTATGTCACATTGAACCGGACCGAACCGAATGTAAAATCATAAAACCAGGTGTGAACTACGTCGAACCGCAGCTGAACCGAACCAACACACGCACGACGAACGTTGTCGGGCTGTGCTAAGCACGACAAGATCACAACCCACAACCCATTGTATGGGCAGATTGAATTTTGAAGGTGTGAATGAGGGCACTATCTCTTAAATAGAAAAGGATGCAACTCTTTTCTAAGACTTCCCTGATGTGGAACTAAATCTTTTCCAAGACTTCCCTGATATGGGACTAAAAAAAAAATCTTCTTCAACCTTTCAACTTTTTCCCTTCTTTTCTATAAAAAAAATTTTAAAATTAAATTTTAAATCTCTTTTTCCCTCTTTACCAAATTTTTATTTTTTTTTCTAATTTTATATTTATTTTTAAAAGAAAACAAAATTTACACGAGGTCGTCTATGGATTTAAGCCTACTACTCCAATTGATTTACTACTTCTACCGCCTTTAGAAAAGGGTAATCTTGATACTGAGAAGCATGCTGAGATGATTCGTAAGATACATTAGATGACCAAAACAAATATTGAGAAGATGCAAATACAATATAAGAAGCATGCAAACAAAAAAAAATAAAGTACTTTTTGAAGAAGTAGATTTGGTTTGGTTGCATTTGCACAAAGATCGATTTTTAGCATAGCACTAGTCCACATTAATGCCATGAGGTGATGGTCCATTCAAGATTCTAACAAAGATCAATGATAATGCCTATAAGCTAGAACTACCTAAGGATTATGGAGCGAGTGATACATTCAATGTGGTTGATTTATCTTCATACTTAGGTGATGAAGATGAGCTGGAGTCGAGGTCGACTCCTTTTCAGAAAGGGGGGTATGATGAGGACATCACTAGTTTACCCATGCAAGATTCAATTAGCATACGAGGCCCAATGACACGAGCCCGTGCCCAATACTTAGGATAATAGGTGAATTCTTTTATTATGTAAATTAATTACTTAATTATAGAACAAATGATATTGCCTAGTTATTATTACTTGATTGTCACTACATGCAAGGAAACACGTGAAAGAATTACTTATATGGTAGTTGCACGTGGAATTGAATGAATATTTATTCAAGAGCAAATAAAACAATATTTGTTCAAGAGCAAATCAAGAAATATTTATTTTCCTAATTTTGTGACTCCAATAAAGGAAGTTGCATATATACCACTAATTTTGCTTGCAAGAGAAAGAGACTTATTTATTTAATTTTCCTATTTTAGCGTCACAAAATAGTGAAAAAGTTTCTATTATTGTTTCTATATATTTGGTGGAGCATGCCCGGGGATTTTGATTTTTATTTAGCCATCGCTTTTATAAGGCTTTTGCCGCAAACTTGAAGTCCAATTTCTTTGATCATATATCTTGAGTGATCCTTCCATTGTTGCTCTTTTAATTCTCGTAAATTGTTCATGTTGCTCTTCATGAACATGTCAATCGTATTTGACACAGTTAATAACCAATTAAGGAGTGGTTTTGTAAGATTTGTAGTTTTGTATTAGGGATAATTTTGTAAAATAATAATAGAAGGACTTATTTGTAAAATTTTGTGAATTTTTGTAGTATGAAATTTTGATATGAAAATTATACCATTCGATAGAATTTTTGACAAGGAATCCAACGGCGCCGACGGATCATGATTTGGACGTCGTTTGATGGGTCAAATTGTTGAATCAAGGATGGACGGCTAAGATTAAACGGAAATTAAAGAATTTAATTATTTATTAAAAACCAGATTTTTAACCCACCGAGCGCGCGTCTTCTTTTTCTCTCTCTTCCCCTGCTTCTTCTTCTTCGCGGTAGCGACGACGGAGCGTTTTGGCGACGTCGGTTGGAGGTCTTTTCGGATGAATTTTTCCGTGAAATTTCAGACACAACTTCAGGTGAGCTAGGAGAACATATTTGAACCATCATTTGCAAGTTTTGGTGGAGATTTGAGGGAGAAAAGAGGAGAGAAGTAGGGGGCGGCGAAAGTTCGTCGTCGGAGCTTTCTCCGGCGATTGCCGGCCATTCCGGCCGCGGAACTTCGCAAACTTGGTACCTATTGCTTCTCCTAGACTAGAGCTTTCCATTGGTACCGAAGTTGAGAGCTGTTGGCCGCCGGTCGGCCGCCGGCGAGCTAAAAACCATAACTTAGGATTTTCGCCCAAATTGGATTAATTCGTGAAATTGATCTCGTATGAGCTATAATAATTGGGGAAAATATGATTTTTGGAATCCTTGTGATGAGAGCTTTCGAATGGTACCAATATTGGTACTGTTCGGAGAACTTCGCCGGTGAGGGTTCCGGCGAACTTTCCGGCGAGCTCCGGCGAACTTTCCGGCGAACTTGAGATAAAAATTAGGGTGATTCTAGAGACTATTTTAAGAATGTTGGTGAAGACGAATTTGTAAAATTGTTACCGGATTGAGAGATTTAATTCGTTGAAATATTCACAGGAAATTCGGTAAGCAAGCACGAGGATACGAACATTCGCGATACGAACTAGAATGTGCCTATCACGATAGAATCAGGTGAGTGTTTATTCTCAGGTAGAATAAACGAGATAATTCTCAATGTTTAGTCCAGGAGAACTATATCCCTTTGGTTAGATATGCTTGATATCTCTTTGTCTCTCCTGCTAGTTAATAATCTGAGTATGATTGCATTTGAGTTGTGAATCACCTTTGATGTCCATGCTGCTTGATATACTGTTCTTTGATTCATTATAAGCATGATATTATGCCTTTATTGACTCTAGATCTAGCATATGTATTTGTCTGACTCTTTGTGATACCTCTTTCACTTGTTAATGCATATGGCTAGTATTATCTGATACTGGATAGTGCTATAGGCACTTTCACTGCAGTGATAGGATATTACATTATTAGCACACCCATGGGCCGCCTAGTGAGAGGGGCATGAGATGTTAGTGCTCGAGGTCAGGATGAGAGATCGGGATACTCTTGACTAAGGTCCTTTACTCTGGATTAGCTATGGATACCAGGTAGCGAAATCGAGTGGGCAACCTAGGGGGAAAGGGGGCTTTATTTATTTATTCTTGCACTTCTGCTTTAATCTGAGTTCCTTATGATATTTGATTCCTCCCCCTGAGGTAACAGTTGTTGGCCACAACTGTATTTTGATTATGCCAGCCCCAGATATAGTCTCGTGTGATTCTTGATTACTCATTTTGATTGGCTATTGCACACGAATAGTCATATGATTCTATTCTTGAGACTTTGTTATTTTATGTTCTCGGTTTTACATTATTTTCTATCCAACTCACTGAGTACGACGTTACTCACCCCGTAGGAGAACTCATTTTTATTTTTCAGGATCACAGCAGGAGAGAGACTGATAGATATCGCAGTATATAGTCAGGCACCTGATTTCTTTTGAAAGGTAGGACAGTTCTACCTTGGTTTTGTATGTATAGAGATCCACTAGCTAGGTACTTTATATAACCTTGGGCATGTATCCATTTTGATTGTAAATTACTTGTATATAAGTGTGTGCTACTGTAGTAAAGATTTGGTTTTAATAATATATATTTTTAGAGTTATATTGATATGTCGTCCAGGTTCTCTCCTTCCATAAATAGAGGGGATATATATCAGGTACGCTTAGTAGGTTCCCATATAGCTTCGGGAGTAAACGGGGCTATGTGTGGAGTTCACTGCGGTCTGCCACGTGCCCTAGGGGAAGGTACGGGGCGTGACAGATTTTGGTGGTATCAGAGCAGGTTCATACTAGAGCATATGTATATCCTGACAAGATAATTTGAGAACCTGGGTATATTAAAATACCATTTACATAGACTTTTTAGAAGTAATTCATATTAGGGTATAAATAGTCCAGTGGATCTCAGATAAGGACCAGTTTAGTGGCCCTAGGATATGTGTCGTATACGTAACATTGATCGTAATATTCGTGCAGGATATTCAGAATGCAGCCAGAGCATAGTCATTCAGGTAATGAGGCATCACATGGACAGGAGGGTTCCTCTGCCTCCCATGCAGTTCCAGTAGAGGGTGGTCAGGCTGCACCACCTGTTGCAGGAGGAGTCACTCTGACGGATGAGCAGTTTCAAACACTCCTTAGAGCGATTCGAACTCAGACTGTATCCGTACTAGCTCCCGTTCCACCAGTGCAGGCACCCGTTGTTGCTCCTCAGACTGATTTACTAAAGTAGATCAAGACAGCTCGACAATTAGGCTGTTACAGTTTTGAGGGATCTAGAGACCCAGAAATAGCTCACAAATGATTACAGAAAGTTTCAAAGACTACTAGAGACATGAGATCGACAGATGCAGACACTATTAGACTAGCAGCTCAGCTATTGGAGGGTGATGCACAGGTTTGGTGGGAGTCTCCTAGCGCTAGTGGAGCTTTACCCACTACTTGGGAAAGATTTATAGATATCTTCAACAGGGAATACTACACTAACTTTTATAAGGATCAAAAGAGAGAAGAATTCTTTGCACTACGATAAGATCATAGGTCAGTTTTGGAGTTTGACACTGAGCTACGAGCTTTATCGGTATTTGTCCCAGAGTATGCCCGAGATACTGAGTATATGCGTAGCAGGTTTAGAAAGTGACCGAATACAGAGATTAGAAAGTTGTTGGTTACTTCTACCACTGTCAGTTATCATGAGTTAGTGCAGATGACAGTGGAGATTGAGCAGTTATCCCCAGCACCTTCTAAGGGTAAAGAAATTTTCTCAGGAAAGAGAAAGTCAGGATTTTTCAGTCCTACATTCCAGAGGAAGAGTACGATAGTTAAGGGATCGCAAAGAATGAGAGAATCATCTAGTAGTGCTCCTAGATTACAGGCTTACCCTCGAGCTTTACTCATTCCAGACTCTGAGTCTCAAGTTCGACCTATGACTAGAGATACTTGCAGAAATTGTGGTAAGAATCATTCTGGAATCTGCAGAGCTCCCCTGAGATGTTTCTATTGTCATCAGCCAGGGCATTATCGTAGTAATTGCCCAAGACTACAACAAAGAGGTGACAGTAGAAGCAGTGGGATGCCCAGACCAGTACCAATGGTAGGGGATCGACCACTCAGGACAAACAACCATTTGGGGCAGTGAGAAGCTATAAAGCAGATCAAGGAAGCAGTGTTAGAGGGACACAAGGTGATTCTAGGATTCCACCGCGAGAGCAGACCAGGATCTTTGCCAGTTCAGATAAGGAGGCTGAGGCCAATCCGGACTTGATCACAGGTACTTTACAGCTTTTTCAGCATACTGCTAGAGTACTTATTGATAGTAGTTCTCATAAATCTTACATTAATCCTGAGTTCGCAAAGTTTAGTGATAAACCCTTAGTTCCTTTGAAACCTGAACTTATCGTATGCACACCTCTAGGAGAACAACTTCTTAGAGATACAGTTTATAAGGACTGTGAGATTATGTTGGGAGATATCATTTTACTAGCAGACCTAATCCCATTAGATATGTCTGATCTTGACTTGATACTGGGGATTGACTGGTTAGCCCGACATAAAGCCACAGTCAACTGTTTTATTAAGGAAGTGATATTCTCGATAGAGGGAACACCTAAATTACATTTTACTGGGAATCGCCGAATTCTACCGACTTGTGTGATTTCGGCGCTACAAGCTTGGAAATTAATAAGGAAAGGATGTGTAGCATATTTAGCTCATATAATAGACACATCCACCTCAGGAACCAAACTAGAAGAGATACCGATGGTATGTGAATTCCCTGATGTATTTCCTGAAGAATTACCAGGTGTACCACCTGATAGGGAAGTGAATTTCTTTATTGAATTACAACCAGGCACTCACCCTATCACTATTCAACCATATAGAATGGCACCTGCAGAACTTAGTGAATTGAAAGTACAGTTACAGGAATTACTTGATAAAGGATTCATCAGACCGAGTACCTCACCCTGGGGAGCACCAGTATTATTTGTAAAGAAGAAAGATGGTACCTTGAGATTATGCATCGATTATAGACAATTAAATAAGGTGACCATCAAGAATAAATACCCTTTGTCGAGAATTGATGATCTTTTTGATCAACTACAAGGAACTAAGGTATTTTCAAAAATTGATTTGAGATCAGGATATCATCAATTGAGGATTAGGGAGTCAGATATCCCTAAGACTGCCTTCAGGACCAGATATGGACATTATGAGTTTGTAGTAATGCCTTTTGGTTTAACAAATGCCCCAGCTGCATTCATGGACTTAATGAACAGAGTATTTCATCCATATCTGGATAAGTTTGTTATTGTATTCATAGATGATATTCTGATATATTCTTCTGGAGAAAAGGAACATGCTGAACATTTGAGAATAGTATTACAAACACTGCGAGAAAAGAAACTATATGCAAAGTTCTCCAAATGCGAATTTTGGCTAAAAGAAGTGAAATTCTTGGGACATACCGTATCAGAAAAATGTATCATGGTTGATTCAAATAAAGTTGAAGCAGTTTTGAAATGGGAACAACCCAAGAATGTTACGGAGATTCGTAGTTTCTTAGGTCTAGCTGGATATTATAGAAGATTCATTGAGGGATTTTCTAAGATAGCTGGACCACTCACTCGATTGACCAGAAAAGAAGTGAAATTTGAATGGGATCAGGAATGTGAAAAGAGTTTTCAGAAACTCAAAGACTGTCTTACTTCTGCTCCAGTTCTGACATTACCAAAGCCTAATGAAGATTATATAGTATACAGTGATGCTTCCAGACAAGGGTTAGGATGTGTATTGATGCAGGAAGGAAAGGTTATTGCTTATACATCTCGTCAGTTAATGAAACATGAATTAAACTATCCTACTCATGATTTGGAACTGGCAGCAGTAGTATTTGCACTAAAGATATGGCGGCATTATTTATATGGAGTTCAATGTCATATCTTTACTGACCATCAGAGCTTGAAGTACATTATGACTCAAAAAGAGCTAAACTTGAGACAGAGAAGATGGTTGGAGTTAATAAAGGATTATGATTTGATAATTGAGTATCATCCAGGAAAAGCAAATGTAGTAGCTGATGCCTTGAGCAGAAAGTCAGTTACATTATCACATATTTCAGCCACTACATTACCGCAGCTAGTAGAATTGAAATCTTTGGGAATTCAGCTGAATTATGATGCAGTTAGTGAGATGCTAGCTACATTTGTTGTGCGACCTACACTTCATGAAGAAATTCGGGTTTTGCAAAGCACAGACGAGGAATTAAGTAAAGTAATTCAAAAGATGCAAACCGAGAAGAAAATTCTGAGTTCAGAATGAGAGATGACGGGTTATTAGTATACCGAGACAGAGTTTGTGTCCCTAATAAAGTTGAACTCAGGAAAGTTATATTGGAGGAAGCTCATTCTTCGGCATATGCAATGCACTCGGGCAGTACAAAGATGTATCGCACCATAAAAGGAAATTATTGGTGGCCTGGTATGAAGAAAGACATTGCAGATTATGTAGCTAAGTGCCCTATATGTCAGCAAGTTAAAGCTGAGCATCAAAGACTGGCAGGAAAGCTACAGCCTTTGCCAATTCCAGAATGGAAATAGGAACATATCACTATGGATTTTGTGATAGGATTACCCCGTACATCCAGCAATCATAATGCAATATGGGTAATTGTGGATAGACTTACGAAATCTGCTCATTTTCTGGCAATTAATAATACTTATTCATTGGACAAATTAGCCAGAATCTATATTCAGGAGATTGTGAAACTTCATGGAGTTCCCATTACCATTGTTTCTGATAGAGATCCCAGATTTACTTCTCGTTTTTGGCCAAAGATGCATGAAGCTTTGAGGACGACATTACAGTTTAGCACAACTTTTCATCCCCAAACTGATGGCCAGTCGGAAAGAACAATCCAAACTCTAGAAGATATGTTAAGGGCTTGTGTACTGGAATTTTAGGGAAATTGGGATCAACACTTACCGTTGATTGAGTTTGCTTACAATAACAGTTATCAGGCTAGCATCGGAATGCCACCGTATGAGGCTTTGTATGGAAGAAAATGTAGAACACCGTTATGTTGGGATGAAGTGGGAGAAAGGAGAATAGAAGGAAATGAGTTGATAGAAACTACGACAGAAAAGATTAAAATTATTAAGGAAAGATTGAAAGTAGCCCAGGATAGACAGAAAAGTTATGCAGATAACAGAAGAAGAGAATTAGAGTTCCAACCCGGGGATATGGTTTATTTGAAAGTAGCTCCATGAAAAGGAATTATACGGTTTGGAAACACAGGAAAGTTAAATCCTAGATATGTTGGACCTTTCAAAGTCGTTAATAGAATTGGTCCAGTAGCTTACAGATTGGAGTTACCACGGGAGATGGCTAGAATACATGATGTATTTCATGTATCAATGTTAAGGAAATGCATTGTAGACCCAGAACGAGTTTTAGAAACACCCCTGATAGAGCTTGCAGATAATTTAAGTTATAAGATACAACCTGTGCAAATTTTAGAGTGAAAGAAGAAAATCTTAAGAAATAAGGATGTGTGGATGATTAAGGTGTTGTGGAGGAGTGCACAGGTAGAAGAAATCACTTGGGAATCAGAAGAGTATATGAAAATGAAATATCCTCAACTGTTTCAAGCATTGACTTAAGCTAAATTTTGAGGACAAAATTTCTTTAAGGGGGGTAGGATGTGAGATTTGTAGTTTTGTATTAGGGATAATTTTGTAAAATAATAATAGAAGGACTTATTTGTAAAATTTTGTGAATTTTTTTAGTATGAAATTTTGATATGAAAATTATACCATCCGATAGGATTTTTGACAAGGAATCCAACGGCGCCGACGGATCGTGATTTGGACGTCGTTTGATAGGTCAAATCGTTGAATCAAGGATGGACGGCTAAGATTAAACGAAAATTAAAGAATTTAATTATTTATTAAAAACCGGATTTTTAACCCACCGAACGCGCGTCTTCTTTTTCTCTCTCTTCCCCTGCTTCTTCTTCTTCGCGGCAGCGACGACGGAGCGTTTTGGCGACGTCGGTTGGAGGTTTTCCCGGACGAATTTTTCCGTGAAATTTTAGACACAACTTCAGGTGAGCTAGGAGAACATATTTGAACCATCATTTGCAAGTTTTGGTGGAGATTTGAGGGAGAAAAGAGGAGAGAAGTAGGGGGCGGCGAAAGTTCGTCGTCGGAGCTTTCTCCGGCGATTGCCGGCCATTCCGGCCGCGGAACTTCGCAAACTTGGTACCTATTGCTTCTCCTAGACGAGAGCTTTCCATTGGTACCGGAGTTGAGAGCTGTTGGCCGCCGGTCGGCCGCCGGCGAGCTAAAAACCATAACTTAGGATTTTCACCCAAATTGGATTAATTCGTGAAATTGATCTCGTATGAGCTATAATAATTGGGGAAAATATGATTTTTGGAATCCTTGTGATGAGAGCTTTCGAATGGTACCAATATTGGTACTGTTCGGAGAACTTCGCCGGTGAGGGTTCCGGCGAATTTTCCGATGAGTTTCCGGCGAGCTCCGACGAACTTTCCGGCGAACTTGAGATAAAAATTAGGGTGATTCTAGAGACTATTTTAAGAATGTTGGTGAAGACGGATTTGTAAAATTGTTACCGGATTGAGAGATTTAATTCTTTGAAATATTCACAGGAAATTCGGTAAGCAAGCACGAGGATACGAACATTCGCGATACGAACTAGAACGTGCTTATCACGATAGAATTAAGTGAGTGTTTATTTTCCAGGTAGAATAAACGGGATAGTTCTCAATGTTTAGTCCAAGAGAACTATATCCCTTTGGTCAGATATGCTTGATATCTCTTTGGCTCTCCTGCCAGTTAATAATCCTGAGTATGATTGCATTTGAGTTGTGAATCACCTTTGATGTCCATGCTGCTTGATATACTGTTCTTTGATTCATTATAAGCATGATATTATGCCTTTATTGACTCTAGATCTAGCATATGTATTTGCCTGACTCTTTGTGATACCTCTTTCACTTGTTAATGCATATGGCTAGTATTATCTGATACTGGATAGTGTTATAGGCACTTTCACTGTAGTGATAGGATATTACATTATTAGCACACCCATGGGCCGCCTAGTGAGAGGGGCATGGGATGTTGGTGCTCGAGGTCAGGATGGGAGATCGGGATACTCCTGACTGAGGTCCTTTACTCTGGATTAGCTATGGATACCAGGTAGCGAAATCCAGTGGGCAACCCAGGGGGAAAGGGGGCTTTATTTATTTATTCTTGCACTTCTGCTTTAATCTGAGTTCCTTATGATATTTGATTCCTCCCCCTGAGGTAACAGTTGTTGGCCACAACTGTATTTTGATTATGCCAGCCCCAGATATAGTCTCGTGTGATTTTTAATTACTCATTTTGATTGGCTATTGCACACGAATAGTCATATGATTCTATTCTTGAGACTTTGTTATTTTATGTTCTCGGTTTTACATTGTTTTCTATCCAACTCACTGAGTACGACGTTACTCACCCCGTAGGGGAACTCATTTTTATTTTTCAGGATCACAGCAGGAGAGAGACTGATAGATATCGCAGTATATAGTCAGGCACCTGATTTCTTTTGAAAGGTAGGACAGTTCTACCTTGGTTTTGTATGTATAGAGATCCACTGGCTAGGTACTTTATATAACCTTGGGCATGTATCCATTTTGATTGTAAATTACTTGTATATAAGTGTGTGCTACTGTAGTAAAGATTTGGTTTTAATAATATATATTTTTAGAGTTATATTGATATGTCCTCCAAGTTCTCTCCTTCCATAAATAGAGGGGATATACATCAGGTACGCTTAGTGGGTTCCCATATAGCTTCGGGAGTAAACGGGGCTATGTGTGGAGTTCATTGCGGTCTGCCACGTGCCCTAGGGGAAGGTACGGGGCGTGACAGGTTTAGTCACTACGAGGTTACTGGTCACGTTCCTAGATCGTGGTTAGCCTCCCCTTTGTGAAAGCCACAACTCGCTGCCTTATGGATTTCTCCTACGATAGAAGATCGGGACTAACTTGCATACATCTTAAGTCGAGGCGTGTGCATATCAAGTGTGGCACGATCATAGCTCGGGTATTGATGGGGAATTCATGTCCAAGGATAACTTCGAAATCGTCCAAGGGAGCAATCATCTAGCCTCATTGTTCAAGTGTTGATGGTGGTTGGAAAGCCATAGAGATATACGGTGATAGTTTAACATTGGACATTCACCATCTTCAGTTGGTGGTCACTAGGCTTTGGGCGTACATTGAGTGCACGAGCAAGTTCCTTGAATAGGAAGTTGTGTATGGATCTTGAGTCCACCATGGCATGACTATCTCAACCTGCTAGCTAGATGTCGATGTAGAGCAGCCGAGGATTGAGTCGAGGGTGTGTAGTATGCATGACGTGAGTAGTTGGATTGAGGTGATGCTTGCCAAGAGCACTCCATTGCCCCCTTCAATTGTTCCCTCATTCCCTTATCTTCCCTTAGTACCACCACTAGTTACCACTATGGGCAAGCATATGATGCATCTGTGCCTCCACAGAGGGTGCACCCTTTGCGATATGTGGGAGCCCATTGAGGAGGAGGATGGCTCACACATAAGTGGTCTTCGGGTGTGATTTGTTTTGATGGCGGAATCTAATGTTCTCCTATATCTTCAAGTTGTCCACACTAGGGCCCTTAGTGCTGTTGGGGATGAAGTTAGTCGAGCAATCCCATTTCACCTGGTCGTGGGCTAAGTACTTCTTGGTGGTTGAGTAATTGCTCTATTATAGTGATGGTATCATGAAGATTGGCGTGACTCCCTTCCTGACCAACTCAGTATGCACCCAAGGTTAGGTTCCCTTGATGAACGTGAAGAGTCGGTTAGCATCTATCTACCACTCAAGTCTAGGAGTGTGCTATTCAATTCTTGCATGTACTCCAAAATGGAGCGAGTCTACTAAAGCATCCTAAGAGGCTCCCATGCTGCCTATGCAATAGTGGAGGGGAGAAATTAATATGAAGCTCCTCTGCCATGGCAGTCGATGTGAGGATTGACTCAGAGTAGCTATTGATCTGAGGGTCATAATGATGGTGCCACCATTGCTTGGCATCTCTAGTAAGGTATGCCATTGTAGTTGCCATTTGTTGCCTTCTTCAATTCATGTTGTCGTGAAGTTTTTGTCAACATCCCAAAGGAAGTTTTCTAATAGCTTGCCATCATATTCACCTAGAAAGGGATAGGGTTCGAGGATGCAAACTCACATCGCATGTTGGTGACAGCCTTCGGCATGTAGGCGCTCCAACTTGGCTCATAGCTCTTGCAGATAATCAGGGTCTAATCAAGGGGCACGAAGCATGCCTTCTTCACTAGGATCATCGTTGGTGCCACCCCTATCCTATAGGGTCATGATATCTCATCGAAGAACATCAATGTCCTAAAAGAGCTCATCAATATGATTGTTGGACGACGTGTTCAAATGGATCGATGCCCCGATCAATGTTCCATTAGTCCAACTTGTTCGGTGAGTTGGTTAAAGGCTTGGTTGGTCACCATTTCGAGTGAGAAGGAAGAATTAGAAAGAGTGGAGGAAGAAGTAGAGGAGCTGGGAGATTCCAAAGAGTTGGAACTAACAGAAGATATCAGTGACACCAATAGTGGTGCTCCAAGGACGTGGATCCCGACTCGAGGATCTAGCACAATAGCTCTTCGTCTTTCTTGGGCTTGCAGAGTAATCAACAACAATTGATTGCTCTAGTACCAATTGACATACACCCTACAAATTTTTTGCATGAGGCCGAGCTCGATCATGGGCTTGGGCAAAAGTATGTGCGATTGGCATCTTAGGCATCATAAGCCTAGAGGTTCAGGCGAGTCCGGTGGAAGCGATGGCAGGAGTAGAATACTGGGGGGTTAGAGGAGAAGGTTTGCTTTAATTATGCACTTATAAATTCCTCCAACATTTTTACTCACTACAAAACTTTCCAATATGGGGATTCCAGGGGTTTACTCTACTCAATAAAGGTTCTTCCTCTCTACAATGCTCGCTCTCGACTTGACTATCCTCTTTGGGATTTTCTCCTTTTTTCCTCTTGATTCTTTTATCATGATATTTGTATATGTGCACTTTCTCCTGTCTTAACTTTCCAACCTTTCTCCTATCCTAACTTTCCAACCTTAGCTCAATCTCTAGGGTTTCCTTAGCGGCTGTCGTTGTGTCTCTCCGGCAAATACTGGTAATAACTTAACAAAATACATATATAGTAGTTAAAAAATGCTACTTTTTTAATGTTTATATCAGCCATGGATAACCTAAAAGTCATGACATATGAGCCTATGAATGACATATAATTATTTCTTTATCTGAGTCTTGGAACTTGGAAGATCTTTGGTCTATACTAAGCACAAATTGGGATTCTCGATCCAATAAAGACTCCCATTAATTTTTCATCATTTTCCACTTCTTTTTCTATAAATTTTTTAGCTTTTGTAAAAGTTAGGTCACCTGATGAATAATATAAGATCAATATTTTGAAGCTTTTAGTGATGTTTATTAATTTTCATAGGATTAGCTACTCCACCATTGCTTGGGTGGTACCAGCAGAAGGAGGAAAGCAAGCAAATGTTGAGTATACTTATAAAGCTACAACCTCAGCAGGAGTCTTCTTCAACTTCGTAAATGCATTAGGAGATGTAGCCTTCTCAAACGCAGGACACAGCTTAGTTCTAGAAATCCAAGCAACACTACCTTCTACTCCGGACAAGCCTTCAAAGAAAGCAATGTGGAAGGGTGTCATGTTTGCATATATCATCGTTGCTATGTGTTACTTTCCGGTTGCCATCATTGGATATTGTGCATACGGTAATGCCGTGGATGACAACATTCTCATCACACTTGACAACCCAAGCTGGGTTAATTGCTCTTGCCAATATTTTTGTAGTCATCCATATAATTGGAGGTTACCAGGTGAGATTAATATCTTTTAACTTTTCTTTTTTTATAAAAAAATAAAATATAGCTTAAGTTTATCAAACTTGCTTTTTCTATATATAATATCACCTAAAATTACAAGATAGTTTATGATAAATTCATTTTACATATAAAAAATGAATCGAAGCGAATGTTGAAATGTTGGAATATGTACTTTCTTTATGAGAAGAAGGTGTGGACCTCATACAAATTTAGAGTAAAAAAACATATTTCATTATTTATTTTACTAGAAAGTAGGTTGAGAAATTTATTTGGTTTTGGTATTATATATTGCAGGTATTTGCGATGCCCGTATTTGATATGTTGGAGACAATGCTTACCAAGTGTTTTCATCTTCCTCCAAGTCCTGCAGTTCGTCTTGTCACAAGGAGTATTTATGTTGGTAATTAAATTTAATTTTCCTATGCATATTTTTTCTACAGAACTAGAATTGTGTGCCAAAGAGTTTAATTCTAATGCACGCATGCAGCATTTACAATGTTAGTGGGTATTGCCGTCCCCTTCTTTGGTGGTTTGGTTGGATTCCTCGGAGGTTTTGCATTTACCCCAACTACATATTTTGTAAGTGATGATATATTGTATTTTTTTAATAGATGAAATATTTATAGATTAAGCATTAAGTTAAACAAGGAGGAGAATATTTGATATGTATGCTTAGTGACTTATATACACACGCAGCTTCCTTGTATCGTGTGGCTAGTGATCTACAAACCAAAGAAATTTAGCTTATCATGGATTACAAACTGGGTGAGTATCCTATCAATTCGTTGATTTCAATACAAAGATAATTTTTCTTCATTGTTATATGTAGTACATTGCTGTTACTAGTTAATAGAATTTTTTATGCACCACGGATGTGCATCATATTGAGAGTTGTGTTGATGGTTTTAGCACCTATTGGTAGTATGAGGATGATCATACTGAATGTGAAGGGCTACGATTTTTTCTCTTAAGATACTAAGTCTTAGCACTTGTATATATATTAGTTGTAATAGCTGGATTGTATTATACTAGGAGTTGCGTTGATGGTTTTAGCATCCATCTGTGCTATGAGGACAATCATGCTGAATGTGAAGGGCTACGATTTCTTCTCTTAAGTCTATGTCCAACAATTGTACATATCAACTGTAATCTCTGAACAATATCATACGGGAGTTATATATCAATTGTAATGTCTAAATTGTATCATGCGGCGAGTTATATTAACGATTTTAGCACCCATAATGATCGTACTAAATGTAAAAGGGTTATGATTTCTTTTTTAAAACTAATTCCAATGGTTGTACATATCAATTATAATGTCTGAAATGTATCATACTTGGAGTTATGTTAGTAGTTTTAGCACCCATTGGTGGTATGAGGACGATCGTACTGAATGTAAAGGTCAACTGTATCTTCTCTTAAGCCTAAGTCCAATAATTATATATATCAGTTCTAATACTTGAATCGTACTCTATGTCACTACAGGGATGTGGTTTTACTGCTCTACGTCGTTCTGTTACACTTTTAAAGCATAGAAATTTATTTCACTGCCATTGACGCTTCTAATTATTCAATTCCTTCAATCACCGATACAGTGGAGTGTTCCCTTATTTTTCCATTCCTTCAATCAATCAGTGTTCAGACTGAAATAACAGATAGGAGCCGGTGGGTTTTCTCAGCTGTTTACACTTTTGCCCGTGAATGGTCTCTCGAAATAGAGTATGGCAGATCCTCCAATTTGCAAATATTTCTTCTATTTCGTAGTTTATTATCGGCGATTTTAACCGTACACTCCAGTCGAAGGATGAGAGAGGATGCCTTTCTTTTCAGTTATAGTCCTCAAATTTTGGTCTTCAAAAAACTTGGTTAGCTTAGCTAGGCTCATCGACTTGGGCTTCTGAGGTCCTCGTCATACTTGGTGTGAGAACAAGCGTGGATTTGAATCGAGCATTGGAATACCCCAAGTTTTCATCAACCATGGCTTTTTTACGATCATGCCTTGCTCTTAATCAAAGGGGTGGATTTACGGGAAAGATTTGTATATGAGCATTTCTAGCGCATCCAGCATGGCTTTGCGTTAAGTAATTCGATCTCTTTGGGAGGAACGTGATCGTATCATATATTTGGTATCTTTTACGTACAAACTTATCATCTCATCTCATGACTACCTGGAGGAAGTCAAGAAGTCCTCGGTCCGAGTGACTTGTTGATCGACACCAAAATAGTGTTGATCTGGATATCCTGCTCGACGCTCTACCTTTTTAAATAACTTGGTTTTAAATAAAGTGGTTGCGAGGGCTCTTTCTCATTTCAGATCGTGGGCGAATTCCAGGAACTCACAAGCTGGTGAGATCCTGCAGCTGTAAATCTGTAAAACATGAACAAACAAAAGTATATTCTGTTTTTAGAGGAAAAGAGTTGCTGCAGAAACTATGCGGTCTATATTTTCTGTACTTATTCATTCAAAAACAAAACAAGACATACATTTTTTTTAGAACTTGGTGAGACTTGAACCCAAGACTTCACATATCTCTCATATAGAGCCCAGTTGCTCTAACTAGAGGATGTACACCATACATTGAAATGTAGAAACTATAAAATAACTGACAACATAAATTGTAACTAATGCAAACATAAATAAAATAAACATAAGTGACAAATAAGCTTATCTGCTATCAATCTCCCTCCTAAGTTTGTTTGTGCTTGAGTTCTTGAAGTCCCAGCAAGGTCCGAATCTCTACAAACTTCTACCTTCCCAAGGCCTTTGTTGTCACGCCCCGACCCATCTGTCAAGCACGTGGCAACCGCCGTATGAGCCCGAAGGACCCATACAAGGCATTTAATGATATATATAATTCATATACATTAACAATGCAGCAGAAGATACAATTAAATCATCTAACTAAACTCTACTAACACAGTCCCGATATACCTACTACAATACTATGGTCACAAAAATAGTAGATAACTAGGTTCGTCGATAATCTCGCCTCCATAAGCTATCCTGACCGGTCGTCTAGTAGACCTGCACACATTTGAACGTCGTGTGCTCAGCCGCAAGCGGCTGAGTGCTTATGGCTCTAACCGCAGTAGAATAACTCAAGTAGCAAACAAGGAGATTCTAGCATGTTCATAACATCATTTCATAATCTCAAACAAAGCATGTAAAATCAACAAATAAAAAAAAATGAAGCATTATAAGAAGAACATATAATATAAGTGTGTAGGTCAACTACAAATATGAAGTGTGTTTATTTCACAAGATTATTGTCACTAAAAATATCATCACATTCATATATTATGATCTAGGCAGCCAGCCTATGCTTAGGGGATCTCCTGATCAGGGAGTTCCCATAAGCCCATCAGTGTCCACTGTCTATGTCTCTACCTATGCCCGTCACACTGATGTTGGCAGAGAGGTCGGGTGACCGTGAATCCCTCTCTGGTGGTCCACTAGGCGAATCACTTCATCTCCGCGACCTAGCGACCTGTCACTCCATGCGTCTTCCCCAGACAATCCATGGAGCAACTCGTGTAGTACTACACCAAGGGTCACCGCACCTATGTATACGCATTGGCCACGGCTAGCCACTAATAAACCCCAAGATCTGAACTACTCATCAGAACGTCTGGAATAATAGCCGTGAGGTCCATAGATCCACTGTCCAAGGCTATGCGGAAGGAGTCACCATACCAATTTACAAGCAACTATGCCTGCTAGGAGGCGTGCATCCTAGCCGTCGCCGGAATGCAATAACCTCAGCGACATGTTTGCTAGGTTATTGGTTTGGTTTCATCCATCTTAGCCATCTTAGGACTATCATGGTGACGACTTAGCGGCACCATGCGGGTATAGTGAATACATCACAACGTTCTCTGGCAATAAACTAATTTATATATTATCCTCACCCTTTTATGTCCAAGATGATTTCAACATCTTTGGGTGGTATAGGTTTATGAGCATTAAAGCTCGTATCCGTAACTTAGGAGATCAAAACGGTGCATCGTCAATAATCACATACGTAAGTATGTCAATGTCACATGTCTATAAGTGATGTTTGTCGATGTCTATGAATATGTCACACTATAGTATAACATAATAGGTTCTAGAAGTAACTGTAATATTTTATTACTTTTCATCACATCAATCTAGTAGATAATAAGAGCACATATTTGAATAACAGTAGCAATAAGACAATAAGCATATCGCATTAATGATATACATAGACTATTCTAACCTACAAAGGATGAATCATAAATAATTAAATATTAATTTCTAAAAAGTAGAATATTTATACAAGAGAATAACCTAGCACATATTTGAATAACCATAGACATAAGACAACAAGCATATCATATTAATCATATAAATAGGCTATTCTAACATACAAAGCATGAATCATGAATGATTAAATATAAATTTCTAAGCAGTAAAACATTTATCTCCTCAAGTTTCGCCAACTTGAGAATAGTCTACTGTAGTGAATCGGCGCACCTGATTAGGTAGAACGATCTTCAGAACCAACCATATATCAGCTTGTACGTCAAATAATTACTTTGAGGTATTTACCTATTGCAAATAACATTACCTTTAGATATGACCTTTAATATTATCTATCATTAATTTTATCTACAAGATACCAAATATCTCATCTTTACTATTTTGTTCACCTAACTCATCCTAAGTTAAATAATTATTCAACTAGATTTACTTAATCCAAACTAATCCTAATTGATCAACCTCATTTAATTTATTAACCTCAATCATAATCTCCAACTAATCATGTCTCAATTTTCTAAAAAAAACCCAATTAACATTTCACAACATTTCTAATCTAAATTAATCATTTTCTACTTCCATCTACTTACAACATATCATCACTAGCTAAGTGAAAGCTAATCATCATGCCTTAGTGTTGACCTAGGTTCAATTACCCATTAAGACATAATTATTATATTGCATACATGCTCACAAGTAAAAGAAGAAAAGAATACAAAATACTTCATAAGTAAAAAGGGTCCTAATAGGGTAGAAAGAGAGAGGTGGGGGAGATAGCATGATTTCAACCAAAAACACCCAACACCTCTTGAGCTAACCAAACCAGAATTCATCAGCACAGAACTCAGAATAAAAACCAAATCACCCTAACACCATTAATCAATAACAGAGGGGGTTTGAATCATACAATTTGGGATCGCGTGTGAAAAGGCGCGCACATGTACTGTCCACAATTACCTATTTACCCTCGCTAGCTCCCTCAAATTACCAGTAAATCCCACTTGACAATTTTACCCCTAACGTATACAATTATTTACCTGATCTTACCTTTCCAAATTTATCCCTACTCCTTTCAACTATTTACTATGCTTTTTTTTTCATACTACCCCTTCATTTTTTGAAATTTTTTTTTTCCATCCATAAAATTTGGGGTTTACAGGTTCTCACCCCCTTAAAAATTTTTGGTCCTCCAAAAATTAAAATTATCACAAAAATAAGCATAATTAGGGTGTACATTATGAATAAAAAAGTTTATTGTCCTTATAAATTTCACTAACTGCTAAGTACTTTGAAGAGATTCGAATATTGGGAGATCTTTCTCTACCTTCATTATTATTATTATTATTTTTCCTATAAAGGATCTTTCACCAAAGATATTACCTTCCTGAAGATCTAGAGGTACTTTATCAACCAAATAAATAGTTATATTGTTGTATCTCCACCCTATAATCACTAAAGTAGTTTATTTCCTTGATACTTATTTACAAGTTGTGGATTTTGTGTTGTTTGAACAAGTTTATATTAACTAATTCCTCAACTAAGACACTTTAATATTAGAAGGAAGGTTTTACATTTATCTCTACAAATGTTTCTGGATCCTAGAGCAAGCATGTGGACTACCTTTGAATTCTAAGGAAGACTAATACAAATTCTACTTTTCCTTAGTTGAGATTTCTCATATATCCTATAAGATATTTTATTACCTTTTCTTTGATCCTCTCTAATAGTAAAAGTGACAGAGCTAAATCATCAACCACTTTAACCCATAGAAGCCAAGGAGTGAAAAGCGAAGGTATGGTACTAGGAAAAAATCAAAGAACTCGTTAAGTTAGGTACCTTAAAAATATCTAGAAATGTCAAAAGAGGCTCAAGTTTAGCATTCTCCCAACTAACTGTGAAATCGACCCCCAATGAAACAAAGTAAGACAACATACAAGGGTTAATGTCTAAGGCTAAAATTTCTATACTAATGTAATGTAAAACAAGCAAATTACTGTAAACAAACTCAAAGTAAAACAACATGAAAAACTATTTTCCACTAGAGTAATGTCATCACATTATGATTAAAATTCAAGCAATCAAAAGATATTTTCTTAGTGAACAGGAAGCTATGCATATAACATGGCTAGGTTCATAAGTGAACACTTAAGTCATGTAATGAAAGGCCATACGCTTCCATATGCAATACTTGACAAGATTATTGAAACCAACAGGAAAACATAGGTAAGTAAGTGCAACTTATTCCCAAAGAAATGCTGCAATTTATCCGACTGATAGTTGGAGCTAAATATTAAGATAAAAGTAAGGGGTATATTTTTCCTTATTCTCAAGATCATACCCCAATATAACAAAAACTCAATACATGAGTATGTATTCATGGATATATCATTTGAAGATACACATGGATACTCCATTTGTGTCACATCTTCCTTTTAATAATATCAATAGATTTCATAATCACATTTAGTATCAACCTTTGCAATTCCACATTATATCACATCCTTGAAGGTAATTGTACTATGACCCCAAACTCCCTTAAGGATATCCTATTTGATGGATCCAGAACAACCTTTGTTAATACAAGTCCTAGGAGGATATGAATGAAAATGAACTAAGTCAAAATGATCGAATGTATATTCTCACTTAAATGTTCAACAGAGAAGAGGGGTTCAAGATACAACCACAATTGTTAATTTTTTTTTTTTTTTCATATTTCTAAAGTCCCTAAAAGTAGTATAACTAAGATATCTTGCAAGACTATAACCTGCAAGTGATATGAGGGAAAGGGATAATTAAATAAAAGGAGAAATGTTAAATGATCAAATTTTAAATGACAAGTAAGAGAACAACAATAACGATAGATGGAAATGATCTTTAGATGGAATTGGAAAACATTTCAAAACTAGGTCGAATTTTTATTATGTATGAATTAACATATAGTAGATGATTAGATTTCTATGGTATCTAAAGCAAACGAGAAAGCTACTAGGTTGTCAAAGGAAATCCATGGGGATAAAAATCCATGCGTTAAGATCATAAAAAGAGAAGAAACATCCAACCCCAATATTACAAAAGATAGTGAAGAGAAACTATGACAAACGGCTCTCATTATCAAGTGAAAGATGATACAATTTTTAAGACCAATGGAAGTCAAGATTTTATTTCTGCTGCATAAATTTTGAAGTGCCCAACTAATGCATATTTAAAAAAATAATTGTGGAGTAGCAGAGTATGAAGGATTTTGAGACAATGTTAAACGGTATAGTATCTGATAATAATCATGCCAATGAATTCCAAGATTAATCACCTGAAAATGTACCATGACATTTCTTTTTCCTTGCATCTATATGCAAAGATAAGATTATCATATTTGAGAGTAGTAAACTTACGATCTTGCATCTATATGCTAACATGATAAGATGCACAACTAGATACAACCATTGTGGTTATGCAATATAAATTTTCATTAATATCTCCATAATGAAATAAGATTCTCAAGTTGACAAGACATAGAAACATGTTAAGTCAATCTTTATCATAATCAACAAAGTAGTATTGCATTCTCCAAATCCTTGGAGGCTAACACTAACCAAGAAAATTAGAGAAGTAATGGAGCAAACAAAAGTAAATAATAGCACGTTTAAAGAAGATATACATGATCTGATAAGCAAGGAGAAAAGGAGACATGTCAGAAGGTACAATGTTTAAAGAATGTTTATGGTGAAGGTATAAATAACTAATACCATAACTGGCAGTATCTAGTACACTAGGAATAAGAATCAAGAGAAGATGAACTATATATTTTGGGATAGACATATATTGGAATAATTCTTAATCTATAAGAGTTTAAGGACCACAATGAAATTCCAAAAGGAAACACGCAATTAGAGAAATAACTTATAAGTTTCTGCAATTTCTTGAGCACATTATCCATACTAGAACTAAGGAAAACCAATGACTTTTCCTGAAAAATATTCATGCTGATGGTTAGTGTCAGTGCATGTCGTTGAAGTATGTAGATCTAACCATTGAAGATACAACAAATAAAAAGAAGAAAGGGGCGTGTCATAAGGTAATTTAAAACACTTTATGTAGGATAGATTTGGTGCATCTAAGATAAAAACCTATCCACTAAAGAAACTAAAAAAAAGAATAGCCCACGAGATGGGTTATGGAATCCTACACTCAGAAATTTTTGTTGAGTTGTAGATTATGACAAGGTCCTACGAGTGTAGTCAACTAATAAAGTTACACATGAGAAATTCTATCAACTCTACAATTGAGAAGTAAAGGGGTATCTAACACATTCTAGGCGATGTTTAAGATTACAAAGTCGAAGGAGAGTGTTGCACGAGCTGCAGTTACTGCTAAATGACAAGAGTTGGGTTCTCTCCAATTAATGGTAAATAAGTTGCAAAATATACATTAGCTTGAGGAGATTTTAATAATAATATCCAACCAAAGAAGTTGATGAGACTCTAACAAGGTGATCTTAAGTTAAGTGAAAGTTCATAGACAAAAACTGATAAAACATTGGATTATAAGAAAGAAGTTTTCAAAAATTCAAGACTTTGAAGAAGGAAATAAATTCTCCTAAAAATGATATTTCATAAGCTAAGTCGGTTTCCAATGCACCTAGAATAAGTATCGTAATGGGCAGCAGGCTTTGATAAAATTTTAACAAACATTTCAAATTGTTGATGCACTTCCTCAATAGCATATGAATATTAAAACTCATTAAGAATGGGGAGTTTAGAAATGCCTTAACCACCGACATGTATTATCAACAGAAAGGAAAAACAAATGCTTGGATTATTTAAACTAATTCAACAAGGAAAAATAAATAAAATCTATGATCTTAGGGAAATTCATTGTGATATAATACTTAACTATCATTATAACAATGACCTTGTAATAGTTAAGACCTCTGCACCTAGACAATTCATCATCCATGATTCATATATAGAAGATGTGATAAACTTCCTTAAAAGAAATATTCAATCACAATAATAGGAACAAATGTCGAGGTGTCACATAACTCGCCCCATCTATAGCTTGAATTTAAATTTTTATCAAGGTATAGATCTGGTCTGTAAGAGGTGCTAATAGATCATAGAAGAGGTGCACGATCAAGAGATGCAATCTCGAATAAGATATACGTGAGGTTAAGAGAACTAAAGTACCATTATTCTGACTCTACTCAATATCATATGTATATCGGGACTATTAGCCTAATCCTTAAATCCTCGAACCTAGGCTCTGATACCACTTTAATTGTCATGCCCCGACCCATCTGTCGAGCACGTGGCAACCGCCGTATGAGCCCGAAGGACCCATACAAGGCATTTAATGATATATATAATTCATATACATTAACAATGCAGCGGAAGATACAATTAAATCATCTAACTAAACTCTACTAACACAGTCCCGATATACCTACTACAATACTATGGTCACAAAAATAGTAGATAACTAGGTTCGTCGATAATCTCGCCTCCATAAGCTATCCTGACCGGTCGTCTAGTAGACCTGCACACATTTGAACGTCGTGTGCTCAGCCGCAAGCGGCTGAGTGCTTATGACTCTAACCGTAGTAGAATAACTCAAGTAGCAAACAAGGAGATTCTAGCATGTTCATAACATCATTTCATAATCTCAAACAAAGCATGTAAAATCAACAAATAAAAAAAAAATGAAGCATTATAAGAAGAACATATAATATAAGTGTGTAGGTCAACTACAAATATGAAGTGTGTTTATTTCACAAGATTATTGTCACTAAAAATATCATCACATTCATATATTGTGATCTAGGCAGCCAGCCTATGCTTAGGGGATCTCCTGATCAGGGAGTTCCCATAAGCCCATCAGTGTCCACTGTCTATGTCTCTACCTATGCCCGTCACACTGATGTTGGCAGAGAGGTCGGGTGACCGTGAATCCCTCTCTGGTGGTCCACTAGGCGAATCACTTCATCTCCGCGACCTAGCGACCTGTCACTCCATGCGTCTTCCCCAGACAATCCATGGAGCAACTCGTGTAGTACTACACCAAGGGTCACCGCACCTATGTATACGCATCGGCCACGGCTAGCCACTAATAAACCCCAAGATCTGAACTACTCATCAGAACGTCTGGAATAATAGCCGTGAGGTCCATAGATCCACTGTCCAAGGCTATGCGGAAGGAGTCACCATACCAATTTACAAGCAACTATGCCTGCCAGGAGGCGTGCATCCTAGCCGTCGCCGGAATGCAATAACCTCGGCGACATGTTTGCTAGGTTATTGGTTTGGTTTCATCCATCTTAGCCATCTTAGGACTATCATGGTGACGACTTAGCGGCACCATGCGGGTATAGTGAATACATCACAACGTTCTCTGGCAATAAACTAATTTATATATTATCCTCACCCTTTTATGTCCAAGATGATTTCAACATCTTTGGGTGGTATAGGTTTATGAGCATTAAAGCTCGTATCCGTAACTTAGGAGATCAAAACGGTACATCGTCAATAATCACATACGTAAGTATGTCAATGTCACATGTCTATAAGTGATGTTTATCAATGTCTATGAATATGTCACACTATAGTATAACATAATAGGTTCTAGAAGTAACTGTAATATTTTATTACTTTTCATCACATCAATCTAGTAGATAATAAGAGCACATATTTGAATAACAGTAGCAATAAGACAATAAGCATATCGCATTAATGATATACATAGACTATTCTAACCTACAAAGGATGAATCATAAATAATTAAATATTAATTTCTAAAAAGTAGAATATTTATACAAGAGAATAACCTAGCACATATTTGAATAACCATAGACATAAGACAACAAGCATATCATATTAATCATATAAATAGGCTATTCTAACATACAAAGCATGAATCATGAATGATTAAATATAAATTTCTAAGCAGTAAAACATTTATCTCCTTAAGTTTCGCCAACTTGAGAATAGTCTACTGTAGTGAACCGGCGCACCTGATTAGGTAGAACGATCTTCAGAACCAACCATATATCAACTTGTACATCAAATAATTACTTTGAGGTATTTACCTATTGCAAATAACATTACCTTTAGATATGACCTTTAATATTATCTATCATTAATTTTATCTACAAGATACCAAATATCTCATCTTTACTATTTTGTTCACCTAACTCATCCTAAGTTAAATAATTATTCAACTAGATTTACTTAATCCAAACTAATCCTAATTGATCAACCTCATTTAATTTATTAACCTCAATCATAATCTCCAACTAATCATGTCTCAATTTTCTAAAAAAACCCAATTAACATTTCATAATATTTCTAATCTAAATTAATCATTTTCTACTTCCATCTACTTACAACATATCATCACTAGCTAAGTGAAAGCTAATCATCATGCCTTAGTGTTGACCTAGGTTCAATTACCCATTAAGACATAATTATTATATTGCATACATGCTCACAAGTAAAAGAAGAAAAGAATACAAAATACTTCATAAGTAAAAAGGGTCCTAATAGGGTAGAAAGAGAGAGGTGGGGGAGATAGCATGATTTCAACCAAAAACACCCAACACCTCTTGAGCAAAAACACACCAATGACTCGTCAGCAGCAAATCCAGCAACATATTTCATCAAAACACCTCCATCAAAACACCATAAAACCTCTTGAGCAAAAACACACCAATGACTCGTCAGCAGCAAAACCAGAATTGCACAGAACTCAGAATAAAAACCAAATCACATCATCAGTATTAACACAACCAAACCAGAATTCAACATCATCGCATAATCCTAACACCATTAATCAATAACAGAGGGGGTTTGAATCATACAATTTGGGATCAAATAGGAGATAGGAATTAGTGAGTTCAACCTTAGCGTGATTTGGGTCGATTTGACGGTTGAAGGTGTCGCTGTGATGCTATTGAATACTCGCCGGCCACTGTAAAATTCGTCGGCAAGATCGAGCCGCAGCAGAGCCTTCCAATGTCGCGTGAAAGAGGGTTGCAGTCGACGGAGAACGGTGGCACCTAGACCGTCGCAGGTTATCAACGCTAAGTCGTCGATGATCGGGAGAGAAGGGAGAAGAGCTCAAAGTCGACGAAAGGCCCTCGGATCCCCGACGACGAAGTGCAGCAGAGCTCCAATCGACTCCAAAAATCGGCGACACAGGCCATCGACGGACTGAAGGGAAAGGAGGAGAGATCGAAGTCGCCGGCGGCCCTCGATCCACCCACGATACGGTCTGTGAGATGATGAAGGTGAGGCGCGGCATCTCCAGCTACAGCATCTGTGCAGATCGGCGGCGGCCGAAGGAGACAGAGGGCACGAGATTTGGGATGGCAGCGGTGCGGCCGCGTGTGAAAAGGCCGAAGGAGCCGAAGGAGATAGAGGAACTCACCGCTATGCTAACGGTGAGAAGAGGAGGGAAGAGGACGAATGGAGGGGTTCGCCGGCGAGCTTGCGGCGATGGATCCGGAGCAGCGAAGCAGCAGCAGCACGCGTAGAGGAGGAGAAGAGGATTTGGAGGCGCCGTCACGTGCTCGCCCACTCTAGGGCTTGGAGCGCGCGTGCGGCGCACATGCACTGTCCACAATTACCTATTTACCCTCGCTAGCTCCCTCAAATTACCAGTAAATCCCACTTGACAATTTTACCCCTAACGTATACAATTATTTACCTGATCTTACCTTTCCAAATTTATCCCTACTCCTTTCAACTATTTACTATGCTATTTTTTTTTCATACTACCCCTTCATTTTTTGAAATTTTTTTTTTCCATCCATAAAATTTGGGGTTTACATTTGTAAAGATATCTGCTTTCTGCTCTCCAGTGCTAACATACTCAACAACAATTTGATTAGTCTCAATACAATCTCGAATGAAATGAAATCGAGTATCAATATGTTTAGTACGATTATGATGCATTGAATTTTTGCTTAACGCTATTGCAGACATGTTGTCAACATACAACTTTACTTGATTCACCGGTTCTTCAAGCAAAGTTGATAAAAGTCGGGCTAACCAAATCCCTTGACAAGCAGCTCCAGTCAAAGCAATATACTCTGCCTCACAGGAGCTTAGAGCAACAATCTTTTGCTTAGATGATGCCCAACTAACAACGCTATTCCCAAACATAAACACCATTCCACTTGTACTTTTCCTATCTTCAACACAACCAGCATGGTCACTATCACTATAACCTGTCAACAAACTGTTATTGTGGCTTCCTTTGTAGTAGACAAGTCCATAGTTAAGAGTTCCTTTAAGATACCGAAGTACCCGTTTTGCTGCAACCAAGTGTTCTATTGTTGGTGCCTTCATGTATCGGCACAAGATCCCAACTGAATACATCAAATCAGGTCTTGTATGTGTGAGATATCTCAAACTTCCAATGAGCCTTTGGTACTCAGTTGTATCAATCTCCTGTGCTTGCTGAAAAATTAACCTTTCCTCCATTGGTATATGTGTCAAATTGCATTGCAGCATACCCATCTCCTTCAGGATTTTTTCAGCATATAGTGACTGACCTAATGTGATTTTATCTTTGAACTGCATGATTTTCATACCAAGATAGTGATGAAGTAGATCCAAATCAGTCATTTCAAATTCCATCTTCATCTGTACCTTGAACTCTTAGATATTCTGCACACTTGTGCCAGTAATCAGTAAGTCATCTACATACACACCAATTATTAATTTTCCTTTGTTCGCTGACCTTGTGTAGACAACAGGTTCTTATAAACTTCTTTTAAAACCAAGTGAAAGTAAGGATTTATCTAGTTTCATGTTCCATGCTCTAGGTGCTTGTTTAAGACCATACAATACCTTCTTAAGTCTCAAGACTTTCTCTTCTTTACCTTGCAAAATAAAACCATCTGGTTGTTTCACATACACCTCTTCTTCAATTGTTCCATTTAAAAATGCAGATTTAACATCCATTTGATGAATTTCCCATCCTTGTTGTGCAGTTATAGCAATCAATAGTCTTATGGTTTCAATTCTTGCAACCGATGCAAATACTTCATCATAGTCTACACCTCCTTGCTGCAAATACCCTTTTGCAACTAATCTTGCTTTGTGCTTTATTATGACACCTTGAGTATTTCTTTTTATTTTGAATACCGACTTCAAGCCTATAGCTTTACTACCGAATGGAAGATCTGCAGAAATCCAAGTCTGATTCTTTAGAATCTGTCCATATTCTTCTTCCATAGCTTTTCTCGAAAATTCATACTTAACAGCTTCTTGAAAATTCAATGGTTCATCATCTGTGGCTTGAGCTAACCACATCTCTTCTTGCAGAGGTTCTATCTCTTCTGTACTTCTGTAAATACTACTCAAAGATCTGAATTTTCTTCCTACTTCAGTTTCTATAGAATCACCAAAAGTATCATCATCTGATACTTACTGTTGTGGAGTATCACAATCTGCACTATCTAGATTGAATGCAATATGAGTAATCTGATTTCTGGATATTTTAGTAGTTTGTTCAGATTCAGAAATAGGTTGCTATTGCTGTACAATTTTAGTATCATCTAAACTGAATTGTTGCTGTATATTTCTGAACTGTTCAGAACTACCATTTGTTGTAAGTTGATTCTAGTCCCATTTCACTCCTTCTTTAAACACACAATCTCTGCTTACTATTACTGACTTTTTCTCTAGATCAAAGAATCTATAAGCTTTAGTACCAGTTTCATAACCAATAAAGACAGCTGTTTTACTTCTATCATCTAGCTTCCTCAAGTGAACTCCTAAAATCTTTACATGAGCTTTGCAACCAAAGACTCTCAATTGTGATATACTTGCCTTTCTTCCTGACCACTTCTCATAGGGAGTCACATCATCCAAACTATTTGTGAAGGACCTATTTAAAATGTACACTGCTGTATTTACAGCTTCTCCCCACAATTCTAAAGGTACATTCATAGTCTTTAGCAAACTCCTTGCCATAGACATTATTGTTCTGTTTCTTCTCTCCACTACTCCATTTTGTTGTGGAGTATATGGTGCTATAAGAAATTTCTTGATACCTTGCTGCTCACAAAACAATTTAAACTCCCTTGAATTAGATTCTCCTCCCCGATCAGATATAAAAGCCTTTAATTTTTCACCACTTTTAGATTTTGCTAACAACTTAATTTTTTTGAATGCAGCAAAAGTTTCATCTTTTGTTTTCAGCATTGTCACCCAAAGAAATCTTGAAAAATCATCAACTAGAAGAAGAAAATAATTATTTCCTCCTAGAGTAGATGGAACAATAGGACCACATAAGTCTGCATGTACTAACTCCAATGCTTTCTTTGCTCTAAATTTTGATGTTGACTGAAAAACAGTTCTTACCAGCTTAGTTGCAACACATTCTTAACAAATGCTATCATTTAAGTGAATTTTTGGTGGCCCCTTTACTAGATTCTGATCAGCTATTGTCTTCAAGGCTTGAAAATTCAGATGCCCAAAACGATTATGCCACAACCAGCTATTTGTATCCTTGCTTATTAACAAACAATGATCTGAATTTTATATCTGTAATAGGTACAGTCTATTGTCAGCCCTCCTTACAGCAACAAATTGTTTTCCCTCTTTGTCAAAGATATTCAGCTTTCCATCCTTGATAATTGTGGTACATCCTAGCTCATCCAACTATCCAAGACTAAGTATATTTGTCTTTAAGTTTGGAATGTAGAGTACATTTGATAGAATTCTCATTTCTCCATTATCTGCAGAAAAATAAACATTTCCTTTCCCTGCAATATTTACTAGAGAACCATCTCCAAACTTTACTTGTCTACAGTAATTTTCATTCAGTTCATGGAAGCATGTTTTATTACCGGTCATATGACTAGTAGCACCAGAATCTAAATACCAAGTATCAAGGATAGTATCAAAAACAAATTTTTGAGTGTTTGTACCTTGTAAGAGTATACCACCATCATCATTCTTTTCTTCTATTGTCATCAGAATTGCATGATGCTCTTTATCTTCACTAGTTTCAGCCAAATAAACATTTTCTTCTTTCTTGCATTCTGATGCATAATATCCAAAACATTGACAGTTGAAACATTTGATATGAGACTTGTCTTTCTTGGGCCTTTCTTGTGATGAAGAAGAGTTACTGCTACCCCATCCTCCATCATTGCACCCAATAAATCTTCCTCTGCCATGACCATAGCCTCTTGCTCTACCTTGGCCACGTTCATGCCAACGACTTGCAGATTCTCTGTGATTTTTGGCTTCCCATTCTGCCCGAGTTAATAGAACCTGGTTCTCTTCGATAGGTGCAGATGCTTTGATCCTTACTTCATAGGTCTTCAAGGTACCTACTGCATAATCAACAGTCATAGTTTTTAAATTACCAAACTGCTCCAGATTACAGGCAATGGGATTGAACTTTGAAGGAATGGAACGTAATAGTTTCTCTACTATTCTCTGCTCCTTTACTTTATGCTCGATGTTCCTCATCTCTGTGACAATGGAGGAGAGTCGGCTGACATGCTCGTCAATTGTCTTAGCATTTGACATCGGCAATTTCTCAAATTCCCCGCGAAGTTGACTCATCTTCGCATCTTGGAATTTTTCATCACCAACATGGAGATTCTTCAGCATATCTCATGCCTCTTTTGCTGTCTTTTTATCAGCAACGAGAATCAACGTCTCATCCCCAAAGCTTGGTGAATGATTGATAGTGCTACTTTATCCTTTTTCTTATCCATTTGAAGAACTCCTTCTTCTAGTTCGATCACTTCCCACACTCCTTGTGCATTAAGAAAGGACCACGTTCTCACTACCCACATAGCATAATTGCCTCCTTTATTCAGCAAAGGACAAACATTAAGGCTCCCTCCTCCTCCTGAGGAAGTTCTGAGCCCTCCTTCTCCTGACATGCTGCTCATGAGCTTTTTACCAGTAACTGGAGTTTGCATCACCATCTTCCAAGGTATCCACAGAACCAACAAAGCTCTGATACCAAATGTAAAACTGTAAAAGATGAACAAACAAAAGTAGATTCTGTTTTTGGAGGAAAAGAGTTGCTGCAGAAACTATGCAGTCTATATTTTCTGTATTTATTCATTCAAAAACAAAACAAGACATACATTGAAATGTAGAAACTGTAAAATAATTGACAACATAAATTGTAACTGATGCAAACATAAATAAAATAAACATAAGTGACAAACAAGCTTATCTGCTATCAGCAGCTCTATTCTGTTTTAAATTCTCTTATGATCTACTACTTGTTTGAAACCTGGCTTGATAAGGAGGCAATCAATCGTTCATTAGATTTCTAAGTTTTTCAAAAGATTACTTGTGACAATAGCACAGCTCCGACCACAGTTTGCCCCTTGTCGACTGGAAGGCTTGTTACACTTGTAAGAATAATGGCGTCCTTGGTGTTCGCAATCTGAGCCTTGCGAAGCGCTCCTTCGCAAATAAGCATCTTCTTTTGATTCTTAACAATGAAGAACACTCATACGTTCTCAAGTACTGTGCACCAAAAATAGCGTGCTTCATCCTTGGATTTCATCTCCTCACCGTGTTTCAGGAAGTTTTCGGCCGATCTTTAAGCTCTTTCTTATTTTAATGCTATTTGGAAGTCTCCCTGGGTCTACACTCTACTGTTTTCTTGACGGCCTAACCTTCGTCAATGTCTATGCCCAATCATAAAGACAACATGGCTTTCTTGCAGCGAAGATATTATATAATCATCTCCGAGAGATTTCTAATGGTCGGTCGATGTCAACATCTTCTTCCTCACAAGCTCTGATTTATGGAGCTCCGCGGGCCAACTCCTCTTGGTCTTTACCTGACATCTTCTGCAGCCCCTCGGGGAAGTCGATTCAGAAGATGCTCTTTTCTAGTTTCCTGCATCTCTTAACCTCTTGTTTGGTTGTAGTGGTCCTACTGTAGAATTAGCTGCTCGTTTGCCTCAATTGAGAGCTGTTTTGTTCTGCATACTCCTATTTTGTCTGAACTACGTGTGATGTACCCTGTGAAACACACATGCTGGTTTGACCTATATAAGGTTCTTTTCATTACTCTACATTATGAAATTATGGATATCTAGATCTTTCTTGTGAACCCATCTTTTAACATCAAACCATTTCTTTGCAGAACATTGATAAGATCCCATTTGTAAAGTGTCCTGAATTGGCAATTCATGCTAGTATTTCACACTGATGGTTACTTGGAGTACATAATTTGTCGTACTTTTTGCCATTACATTTTTCTGTTTCCAAATTGTTTTTCTTTCTGCAACAGTTCTTATTCTATGTTGCCTAGTCAAACCTTCTAGAGCTACTGTGCTAGCAATTTCACTTGAAAGAAATGATTGAATTTGTTGAGTATTAGTTCAAAAGTTCTTGGTATCATAGAATTAAAGAACTGAACGCTCAAGTCCAATGTCCTCGTTTCTTTGTTTTTTCGTAATTAAGTCAGGAAAAGGCATGTAGAACTGACATCACTCATCTAATCTAATGGTCCTAAGTGCAGGTATAGGTGAAGTCATAGACTACAAAGGATCACTGTTCTGCATCTACTGCAATATTATATGGTCCAACTTTACTAATGCTTACCATAACACAGTTTGCTGTAACCAGAACAAACTTCCGGAAGCAATTAGGTCCATTTCCTTTTTTTGTGTTTTCTTCTGAAGAAACCAGTCGATAATTTCTATTTCCTCTATCTGGTCTATTTTTAATTTGGTGGATTTGAGCTCGGAAAAGGATGTTTACAAGGTTGTGAACGCAGACTACCTTATTCAACTGTTTCATCTGGGTAATACAATGCGTAAACCAAGGTTTAAAATTTTGATGTAATACCAATTATTTTATAGGGGTATTAGAGAAGAAAATAAAATCTCCTCTAAATTTCCGAAAATTTTGTTATTGTTCGTGCAGGGACCAGAAGATGATGCTGTTGACTGTTCACATGGGAAGCTTTTTTGGGAACTTTGCAAAGAGAAGTATGAGCCTCTATGGATTAAGGGGGGCAACCATTGTAACCTAGAACTCTTTCCAGACTACATTAGGCATCTAAGAAGTTTCATATTGGCAGTAGACCACTTACCTGCAAGACGAGACGAATCAACCGAGAGCTTCTCGCACGAGTTCAGACTGTTTGGAGCCTTTAAGAATACGCTCAGATCTGACGGAAATGTCCGGATCAAGCAGCGATCACACAGATAATCCTAGGCGAAGATTAGATTTCAGAGGAAAGTCAAGATCAAGTACTGACAGGAGACAGAAGTCCAGAAAAGGTGTTGACCGTTCTGTAGACTGAAAGGATAACATGGACCTGCCAGAAAACAAAGAAAAAGCATCGATCGGCCTGGCATACTTAAGATTCCTCCTTTATTATTTTCTGATTTATTTTTTTATGCTGTGTGGTTTTTTTTGGTTCGTTCTTGACTGTTGTGTGATCAAATGATGGGTTTTTGGAATATGCACTGTTGTTGGTTTTGGGTTGTCTCACTCATTCTGTTTGTTTTATTGGTTGGGCGAGTGGTTCATCCGTTGGTGGGAGATAATTTTGTGATGTGAATAAAAGGTAATTCATAAGGTGTTCATCTTTTCAAAAATCATATCATATCTGATCTAATCAGTAGTAGCTCTGGGTATGAACTTCCATTAGCTCAGGTAGCCACAATGCATGCTACATACACATGCAAAGGAAGATAATATATGAAATAAATGGAAATATATGTATGGGATGAAATAAAGGGGAAAACTGCATCCAAGAAGGACGTAAATTTTCAAGATCATGATTACATTGAAAAGGGGAGCTCTCACCTTCCTTCCATAATATATATTTGCTCTCTCTCTTTATCTCTCTCGCTCTTCACTTCACTTGATACATCATCACTCCAGATGAGAAAGGAATATATTTAGATAAAAAGTAATAAAAAAAAAAGTTTCAAAGATCGATCAAATGGTCCATGGATCGAGCGAGTGGCCAGCAAAATTAGTAATCACAAACGCATTAGCTGCAGAAGAAATCAATCGAGATCGATTAAACCTCCGTTGGGCGTGATCATTCGTTTCCCATGTCCTCCGACACCTTCTTCACTTTCGTTCTCCTATGAGGTTTTGTGGTCGACGAGTGTTCAGAAGATGAATCCCTGTGCTTCCTCCTCTTCTTCTTCTTAGCCTTCTCAGAGTGATCACCTTCGTCCCTCGAAGATTTGTGTCGTTCCTCTCGGTCTGCAAATGCATGCCAGATCAAAAACTTATATCTCTCTATTTTCTATTATAATTTTTAAATATGAATTGCATCTAGATATGTTCTTCTGCATATGCTAATATTTGGTTGGAAAATAGGCTCTACCCCTGAATTACCTCTTAACTTAACTAAAAGTTGAGATATGGAGTGTAGATTCTATCCCAAACATACCACTTTGCCTGTATCTTTTTTTTCTTCTTCATCTTCTCCTCTTACATACTTAAAACCGATTGCAGGAGAAAGGAAAAGTTGAGGAGAAAAAAGATAGGAAAGTAATAAGAGTAGAATTAAGACGAGATAAGAAACCAAATGATGAGATTTAGTAAAGCTTAACTTCATTAAGTTTAAAACTAATGAAAATAGAAAAAGAAACCTTATGGAAGAATACTAGCGATGATGATGAAGTATTAAGTTTTTTTAGAGATTGAATTGAAAAATAAAAAAAGTTATAAACTTTTTCTTTTCTAAATGGAAAAGGCTAGAGGATGATTCAGTCTGCACCAACTAAGCAACTACGGGAAGGTATTGGTTCAAAGGACATGCATTCCGTATGAGATAGATGGCACCAACTAAGTTCATCCTGAACCCTTAACAATTGTCAACTGTATTGCAAAGGAGAATTCGGACAAACCAACAGATGCAGGCTCCTTCTGGTGCTCCTTAGTTTTTTTGTCGCCATGGAAATCATTCATCTGCAATTAGTCACGCAGAATTAACCAATTAGATAGAAGAAAATGCTACAAAAATGAAACTGCAAATGATGATTGATTTTGATCTGGCCGAACAAACAAATAATTAAACAAAACTATATATATATATATTTCTACTACGTACCCAAGTAGGGTTCTCCTTGGGAACTGATGAGCCTCCATCAATCCCAATATGGGCAACATGCTTCACATCCGTGGGTAACCCAATCTGCATCTCAGGCTCCTCCTCCTTAACAACTACATTTGTGCACAGCACAAAGAAATAGTAGAGAACAAGAAGGCAATGTCAGGTTTATCACCTAATTGATGCTTAACCCTAGAAAGATGAATGAGAAAGAATTAGTTAGAGGATTGAGATGAATCGGCATGCTTACTGAACATATCTTGCACGTGTTTGATGCCCCCTTTGAAGAACCCCTTCACTTTGGTAGCCATAGAAAGGGGGCCAAAACTTGCAAAATAACCTACTTTCATGTCTCAATCACAAGTAAGAATGTTATATATATGCCCTCTTCCTGATACGAAACGAAATTAAACATCTGCAGTTAATATACCTATTTTGAGATTTTGGCTCATGCAATCTGCAAATGCAACGCAATGCTAAGTAAAGCTCGGATCAATGATCCTTAGCAAGCATCACAAGTGAAGGTAAAAGTGGTGGTTTTCTGCATGCATCCTACATCCTAAAACATTTTGCTAATGATCATTGGAAAAAAAAACCACCGCAATTGGTCATTCCAGGTTATTGGATCATGTATTCCATTTGAGAGAGAGAGAGCGATCAGAGAAAGAGACGGAGAGAGAGAGAGGAAGAGATAGAGAGCCGGGGAAAGAGAGCGAGAGGAATGGAAGAAAAAGAGGGAGAAAGAGGGGATGACAGTTGACCGGAAAGGCATCAAAATTAGGACATGAGAGGGAAGGGAGGAGAATGATTCAAAGGAGGAGTTAATTATGCTAATATTAGAAGATATGTGACAGAGAGACGGAGAGGGGGAAAAAAGAGTAATAATTAATACTTTCCCAGTCAATAATCTTGTGGGTTTTTTTGAGGATTTCAAGATGTTAATTACCGTATACTATTATTAGGGATAGAATTAGAGGGGCCTCATCATTTTCGTGAAATTAAAATTTAATCATTTATTTATTTTTAAATAATAAAATCATATTATATCTATTTCTTGAAGATGATGTTTGAAATATTGAAAGTAGTAGGAATATTATGAATAAAGAAGATAAGAAATGAGTAAATCTCGCTGTCCCTTTACAAAAATCAATTCCAATGTTAGATTGGAAAATTATTTCAATCAGTAAATTTTATTTTCATATCTTACCAAACACATACATTTTTTTATTTAAATTTATTTCTACTATCATTTCATCCTAAGCATACATACTCTAAAGGAATTAGATACATACATATTAGGCAATGAGTCTATTTAGAGTCAATATATTTAATTAAATACATACAAAAAAAATAATTTCAAAGGTTCGTTTCATAATTTAAAATGATTTAAAATTTAAAAAAATTAGGGACCTAGCTAGGTAAGTATGTAACTAGCTAAAATGAGAAATATAAAAAATACATTATGTACGCGGTGATAATAAGTTTATATATCATATTTAAAAAGAAAGAAAATAGAGATTATTTAAGTAACAAGTCAATGATGAAGATAAAAATAAGAAAATTTATTATCTTATGTTCAGTTAAAGTCTTACTATTATGATATACTACTATTATGATATACTAGTAATATAATGATATGTTATTTGATAATGTATTTAAGGGTTTGAGTGTTATGACTTATAGCACATAAATAAGTTTTTTTAGAATTTAATGAGTCTTGAACCAAGACCTAGTGATCCTTCCGTATAGAGCCCAATTACTCTAATCAGAGTGGTGTACACTTTGTGTACTAGCACATAAATAAATTATATTGAGTTAGAGAGTGTAATCGTGTAAATGAAAGATCTATTTTATTTAAAAAATAATAAAAATTATATATATAATAAGAGATAGTGAATATGATTCTAATTAAAATTTATTTTAAACTAAAACTAAAAATATTAAACAAAGGATTGAGAAGACAAGAAGAAATGGTCGGCATATATCAAAAGTGTATCAAGTCATGGGAGGCCAATCCACTCATCACGGCCGGCCGAGCCAAGCCCAGTCCATCCATATAAGTACGCTAGTGCTGGTAAAGAGATTATCTTAAATATGCAATGTTTCTCGATGAATTATAAGATTTGAGACTAAAAATAACATTAATGAAAAAAATTATCTTAAGTAAACTTAAACTTGAAATAATATTAATCACTTTTTCTTTTTTATTAAAATATATAAATTTTAATTTTATTAAAGTCTATATTTTTTTAAAAAAATATATAGTATTCTTTATAAAACATTTATCGGTATTAACCTAATGAAAAAATCAACTATTATTTTATAAAATTTTATTCTACAGTTAGAATAAGCTGAAATTAAATCTGACTCTCATTTTATAAAATCTTTGTATCTAAAATTAGGTTGCTTACTAATTTTTTGATTAAAATTAGAAGAATCAGGTCTCATTGTTTTTTTAAAAACAAAAATTATCTTTAAATATGTCTTTATACTTATTTACTTATTATTTTCTACCCCTTATTCACGAGCATAATTATTATGATTTTAAAAATTTTAAATTATTTAAATAAACTTCTATTCGGATCTAGTAATATTAATGATATATTATCATAATATTCATCGTGCATTATTAATATTATGTCATAATTTATTAAATAAGAATTAAGTATAGAAATGAAGAAATAATTATATAAATTTTAAGTGATATTTTAATAAAATAATAAATATAAAAAAATAAATAAAATATCTTTTAATAAAATTATAAAGTTATAACTAATAAAGATTAGTAGGGTAATTTTAATAGAATAGAAAAAATTTGATTTTGAATGCTGAAGGCTTGGAGCTTTAGAAGAAAAGTTGAAAAGTCGGAGAGGAATTTTTTTGACCCACATCATAGAAGTCTTGGAGAAGAGCTGCATACTTTTCTATTTAAATGACAATGCCCTCCTTCACACATTCAGTATCCTGTTAGCCCATATAATGGGTTGTGGATTGTAGTCGTGTCATGTTAGGTATGGCCCCACAGCGTGCCGTGCCTAGTAGGGCACACGGGCTCCAAAAGATGGCCCAGCATGGCATGATGTGCACACAATGTCGTTTTAAGCACGACATGATAAGTATGCCTACCCTTTCTCTTATAAAAGAACCTATTAATGAATAGAAACTCTAGGCAGAATTCAAGACACTATTATCAAAGCTCTGCCACCAATTAGAATCGTGCTCCACTCTGAGAGTGGGCATATGAGTTTCGAAATCATCCAGCACTCTGATGAAAGGAATGCAAAAATCTTGAAGAACTTTAGATATGAAAAAGTTCTTCAAAGTAATGAAGGACCTTGATGCAGATAAGGTGCTGACCCCAACCGCTTTCCTCGACTTCTAGTTAATACCCTCATAATCTACAATAAACTAAGATGATCCGAGAATATGTCCAAGCAATACAAGAATATTTTAGATCTCAAGGACATGTGAAAAGTAGACAAACTCTTCACATTCTTTAAAGGGCTTTGGTCAAGGATGTGAAACGAATTGATGCGAAGGGGAGTGGCCAACCTACAAGATGCAATGATCACTACAAAATGACTACTAGATTTGCAATCGGTCATTCCAACACATCGAGTAAGGTCGAAGGCACCCTAATCATGAAACCCACTAGAGGGAGCCCGAGAATACTTACCACTCGCAATAGGGCAGGGACAAAGGACTCCACTGTTACTTGCTCCCAACAACAATATCATTAAAGGCAACAATAATCCCACCTAGAGGGGTGAATGCCTGCTCTACAAAGGACCACATCCCACGGGCCTCTGCCCATGGTGAGAATACTTTTCTACCATCTTGGGCGGCAAGGACCAGGCAGCACAAATGCCAGCTCTCATGATGACCGCTCGTGTTACACCTGTTACGCCCCGACCCTACTGTCGGACACGTGGCAACCGCCGTATGAGCCCAAAGGACCCATACAAGGCATTTGGTAATAAATATTGTACGTACACATAGTCAACACAGCGGAATACAATTAAATAATCTATGAATCTCTACTAACACTGTCCTAATATACCTACCACAATTCTATAATAACATCGACAAATAAAACTAGATCCATCAAGGGCCCTCATCTTCATCAAATATCCCGGTAAGTCATCTAACAACCTGCACACACATTGAACGTGGTGTGCTCAGCCTTGCGGCCTAGTGCGAAATTACAGTTCGAAACCGAATAAGGAAATCAAAGGCTAGGAGGAGTATTCTGGGATGCCTTTTGTAAACCCCCACCTTCAAAAATTGTATTTTTAGAAAAAAAAATTTAATCGGTCCGGTTCAAATGAACCGGCCAGCCGGCCGGTCCAAGTGAACCGGCCCGACCCGATCTGAAGGGCTGACGCGAGCGAGAAGAGCCGGGGGCTCTTCCCCCTCGCGAAGCACCCCTTCTTCTTCTTCTTCTTCTTCTTCTTCTTCTTCTTCTTCTTCTTCTTCTTCTTCTTCTTCTTCTTCTTCTTCTTCTTCTTCTTCTTCTTCTTCCCTGCCTCCCTCACCCGCAGCAGGGCACGCCGGTGGCCCCTCCCATTTCGACGCCATCCGCTGCCGTCGTTCGTCGGCGGCCGCCCGACTCCGTCGCCCACAGTGCATCATTCCCTACAGAAAGGGGAGCTCGGCGACGGCTCCTCCCTCATTTTCGCGACTACCCACAGCAAAGCATCCGCAGATCGTCGCCGCTCGCCCTTCGCGTCCGCCGTCCGCAGCCTCCTCGCCGCTGCCCATTCCTCTCCGCCACGACGAGGGGAGCTCGGCGGAGGTCCCTTGCAGCCGCGCGACCCCCTTCCCCTATATATTTCCACCTCTTCGCTGCAACTGCAGCCGCTCGCCGTCCGCGGCAACCGTTACCCGTCCGGCCGTCGTTCCACGCGCAGATCACCGATGCGCCGTTCGTGGTTGCTGGGGGCTCGAGCTGCTCGCCCTCTCCGCATGCTCGTGAACTCGCGTCGGCCTCGATGCCCTTGCAGCAGGCGGCGATTTCCGCCGCCGCTGCTCGTTCGATCGCAGCATCCCGGCGAGCGATGGAGCCACGAATCCGCCCGCCTCGCCGACCGTAGTTTCCTCCCTTCCTTCCCCATACATCCGCGAGGTAAACGGCTCTGTTTCCCCCCTGTTATTGGGCGATTTTGCCCTCCGGCAAACTCGCCCTAGAGTTCGCCGGCGACGCCACAGAAAAGTGAATTTTTAGGCATTGATAGCCGGAGTTTTCGCAGGCCATCGCTGGTTCCCACTTGTGCAAAGAGTTGCGGAGCTCACCGTCGAGTTAGCCGCTGGTTTCGCGAGCTCCGACGAGGTGGCGGCTAGGGTTCCGGCGGCCGACGTTACTATTCCGGCGAGTGAACAGTGTTTCCGCAAGGTGACGTGTCTTGTTTCCTTAATCACGATTAGTGATTAATTAAGCATGTTTAGTCGTAATTAAACACGTTTAGGATAAATTAGTGTTGTCGAATGCTTAGATTAATTTAAACATGCTTAATGTTAATTAACCAAGCTTAGTGGATTAATTAAGCATGATAAATTAAGTTAAGTAAAATTAATAATTTAATTGAGTAGAGTTAGCGAATGGGTCGAGTTGAACCAGATTGGAGTTAGTTGGGTTGAATTCGAGTTAAGTTTGGGTTCGGGTTGAGTTTAGTTGAGGTGAGCTGAATCAATTAATTGAAAGTGGTTCGAGCTCGAGTTAGATCAAATCGGATTGGGTTGGTTGGATCGGATCCAATTAAACTGGACCGGACTCGAGCTGAACCAGATTGAATTAAATTGAACCTGAGTCGAACCAAATTAATTTGAACCGAACTCGAGTCGGACTCGGTTTTAGATGGGTTGGAGCTGACTCGATCGAACCGAACTGGCTAGGCTTGGGTCAGACTCAAGTTAAGTTGGATGAACAGTGATTGGGTCCACCGCGTTGGTCGGGTCAACAGCGTTGACCGGGTCCACCGCGTTGACCGGGTCCACCGCGTTGACCGGGTCCACCGCGTTGACCGGGTCCACCGTGTTGGTCGGGTCCACCGTATCGATCGGATCAACTGTTGACCGTTGACCAGTCAAAATAATAATAAAATAATAAAAATAAAAATAAAAATAATTTAACTTTTCATGAGTATGATTAGGTGATTTAAAATAATTAATTAATATTTAATTGATCTAATTAAGTGTTGATGGGTGTAATTTGGGCCCTTAGGTGACTTGGGCTAGATGATGGGTTTAAATGGATATAAATTTGATAGAATTTATCTAAGCTTAACTAAGTTAATTTAACATTTTAATTAATTTAATTTATAAAATAGAAATTTGGTTAATTAATATTTGAATGATTAAGTTAGATTGATAAATTAATATTTGATTTACTTTAGGGAAAAATGAATTAAATTTTATCTTAAATAATTGTGTTAATTAGGATTATCGCGGGTACGCGATTCGCGTAGTTCGTCGAAGTGATCAATTGCTACGCGGGTTGGTTTTAAAAACTGGATCGCTAACCCAGGTGCGTTGGTTCTCCAATGTAGGATTTATTCAAGCTAGGGAATTCCCGCTGGGGTTTTCTTAGGAACAATTCCTGGATGTCTTAAATATAATAAGATATAATGATTGATAAGATTTGACATGTTTGCATGTTAGTTTAAATTACTTTACCTAACATGCATGATATACCATGATTTCCCTACTAGGTTTTTAATATGTCGTGATAGCATGTCCTGCATGTTGTATGTTATTTTATTATTTTCTATGCTTGCTAGCACAACTACCATGCGGACATAGATAGTAAATAACGACAGGTTAGAACCTTTAGCGACGTCACCGCAACTTAGACATAAAGGGATATTTTCCATATGCCCCGGTTGACCGCCGCATACCGACGGTGGTCAAACGGTGATGTCCCGCTGAGCACCACTCCCGAGGTTGATGCATAGCTCAAATACGGGGAGCACCACTCCCGAGGTTATGCATAGCTTATATACTGGGAGCTGGTAGGGTAACAGACTGTACAAACTCCATGGTCATATTAGACTGGAAATATGGGGGGGCAAGTCCTTATCCGAAATTTTCACCCGCACCAGCGTCATTTAGGCGGCCTCGTGATAGTCCTGAGATGGTTAGCAAGGATGAGCCCTACCATGAACTTGGCACCGATGGAGTCGAGGTTGCCACAGCCAATCGTGCGAATGTGCGCTAATCTCGATAGATGTCGACTGCTATTGGACTGGGAAGGTGATTCCACATGCGACGCCTTGGACAGTGGATCTGTAGACCACACGGCTATCACCCTTGACGTCTGCAGACGATCGGATGAGTAGTCCAGATCCTAGGGTGGTTATTCCGGCTAGCCGTGGCCGATGAGTTATATAAAGTGGACCCTGTCTACGGACAGTGTGTAGTACTACACGGTTAGTCGTTGCCCTTACGGAATCCGGGGAGGATGTAAGGGCACGACGGTTTCTTTAGGGGAGGCATGGTCGGCGACTAGTGAAATAATGGAGAGTGATATTGGGTCACCCGTCCTCTCCGCCAACATCAGTGCAGCGGGCATAGGTAGAGACAGAGATGGAAAGGCACTGATGGGCTTACTGATACCCTTAGCTCGGGTATTCACTAAGCATAGGCTGGCAGCCCGAGTCTTATAACTTCAAAGTATTATTATGACGTAGGTGACATACTGTTGACATTGACACTAGATACAATGTAGGTGACATCTAGTGAGTTATACATCGATATTTTATTTATGATGTTTGCTGCTTCCTATAAATTGATTTACACAAATCAAATGGAAAATGATGATTAACAACCAAAGACATCCTAGAATACTCCTCCTAGCCTTTGATTTCTTTATTCGGTAGAGCCGTAATTTCGCACTAGGCCGCAAGGCTGAGCACACCACTTTTTCCCGTGTGTGCAGGTGTGTTAGATGATCGTACGAGACGGTTGATGAAGATGAGTCCATCGACAGGTCTATTTTTATTTATCGATACTCTTTTATTATTGAATTGTAGTAGGTTTATCGGGACTGTGTTAGGAAATCTTGAGTTAGATGATTTATTTATAAATTCCGCTGTGTAAATGATGTATATGAATGATATGTATCACTTGATGCCTTGTATGGGTCTGTTGGGCTCATACAGCGGTTGCCACATGCCCGACAGTAGGGTCGGGGCGTGACACCTTTGGTTGTTAATCATAAATTTTCATTTCATTTGATTTGTGTAAATCAGTTCATAAAAAGTATAAAAACAACAATAATAAGTACAGACGTATATTTCACTAGATGTCACTTAAGATGTATCTAGTGTCGATGTTATCAGCATATGTCACCTACGTCATAATAAGATTTGAAGTTTCAAGACTCGGGCTACCAGTCTATGCTTAATGAATACCCGAGCTAAGGGCATCAATAAGCCCATCAATGTCTTTCTGTCTCTATCTCTACCTATGCCCGCTGCACTGATGTTGGCGGAGAGGACGGGTGACCCTTGATCACTCTCCACTGTCTCGCTAGTTGCTCTCGATGCCTCCCCTAGCGAAACTGTCGTGCCCTTACATCTTCCTCGGACTCCGTAGGAGCAACGACGACTCGTGTAGTACTACAACACTGCCCAAAGACAGGTCACCATCAACAAGACAAATCGGCCACGGCTAACCGATAAAAATAACCGTAAGATCCAGACTACTCATCCAACAGTTTGCAGAACGTCATGGATGATAGCCGCGTGGTCTACGGATCCACTGTCCAATGCGTCGCATAGGGAATCATCTTTCCAATCCAATAGCAGTCGATGTCGACCGAGATTGACGCACATCCGCACAAGGGCTGTGGCAACCTCGACTCCATCGGTGCCAAGTCCATGGTAGGGCTCATCCTCGCTAGCCATCTAAGGACTATCACGAGGTCGCCTAAACGACACTCGTGGGGGTATAAATTTCTGGGTAAGGACTTACTCCATATTTTCGGTCTAATATGACCATGGAGTTTGTACAATCTCTTTCCCTACCAGCTCCCAGTATCTAAGCTATATATAGTCTCGGGAGTAGTGCTCTCAGTATCTAAGCTATGCATAACCTCGGGAGTGGTGCGTTGAGGAACATCACTATTTTGACCATCGACGGTATACGGTGGTCAAATAGCGTATGCGAGGATACCCATTTCTGTCTAATTTCCAGTGATGTCTCCTAGGAGGTTCAGACATGTCATAGTTCAAATCTATGTCTGCATGGTAGTCGTGTAGCACATAGCATAGAAAATAATATAACATGCAGGACAAGATTTTAGGACATGTTGAATACATAGCAGGGTAAACATGGCATAGCATACATATTAGGCAAACTAAATCATACTAACATGCATTTAAATATAATCCTAGCAAGTATTTCATTTTATCATGTTTAAGTCATTCAAGAATTGTTCTTAAGAAGACCCCAGTGGGAATTCCCTAGCTTGAATAAATCCTACATCGATGAACCAACGCACCTGGGTTAGCGATTCGCTCTTTAGAACCAACCTGCGTAGCAATGAATCACTGCGACGAACTACGCGAATCGCGTACCTGCGATAGTCCTCAGCCGATCCCTTCTCCTTGCTAGAAAACTTGCCGCCGGCCGCTGGAACCCTAACCGCCACCTCACCGGAGTTCGTAAAATCACCGGCCAACTTGACGACGAGCTCCGGAAGCTTTCGCACGAGAGGGGACCAACGACAACCTTGTGAACGTGTGGGGAAGGAGAGGAGGATCTGGGCGGCGAGGCGAGTGGAATCACAGCTCCACTCCTCGCCGGTGGTGCTACAAATCGGTTGAACGGCGGCGACAAAATCGTTGTCTCTTGCGTCGGCATTGGGCGGACGCGAGCTCACGAACTCGTGGAGAGCGCGAGCAAGTCCATCTCCAGCGGGAAAAGCGGTGCTCCGGCGATCAAGGTATGGGAACAGTGGATGCAACCGCGGATTGTTGCGAACGCAAAGAAGGGAAGACGCAGGGGAAATGGGGGTCGCGTGCTGCCTCCTCCGAGCTCCCCTTTCTGCGACGGGGGACGGTGCACAGCGAACGACGGCCGGCGGGCGACGAACGCTGACAAAGTGGAGCGGTACCGGCGCTGCTCTGCTGGGGGCGAGGGAGGCAAACGGCGGCTGATCTCGCGGAGAGGGGTGGATGCAGGGGAAGGGTCGCGCTGCAGCAACAGAGCCCTCCTCGTCTCCGTCGAGCGTTCCTCGTCGCGGCAGAGAGGAATGGGCAGCGACGGCGGCTGCGGACGGCAGCAGCAAGCGGCTGGCGATGGGCGCGGAGGAAGGGCAACAGACAGTTGCAACTACTCCCACGAAGGGGAGGAAGTAGGGGAAGGAAAAGGGGCGGGGGCGCGGTAGCAGACCTCCACCGTGCTCTCCTTGCCGCAGCGGGGATCTACGGAGGTCGGACGGCAGCGACGGACGACGGACGGCAAACGCAGCGGGAAGGCGCCGGCGTTCGCTCCGCTGTGATGGAAGAGGGGGGCGGCGTCGCGAGGTCGGGGACCAAGGCGACGCAAGTGGGAAGAGTCGTGCCTCTTCTCGCTCGCATTGGCTTTTCGAACCAGGTCCGAGCCGGTTCATCTAGACTGGCCGGCTGGCCGGTTCAGTTGAACTGGACCGATTTAATTTAATTTTTTTTTTCAAATCAAGGGGTAAAGGTTTACAACACAAATGTAGCAAATTAGTATTGTATGCACGGAATAGAACCCTCAGTTGATGTATGTGTCTCTTTACTTAAATGGGCTATCATGCTCTATAATGGTGGATATTAGAGTCATGCGCAACTTCATGCATGGAGACCTAGCTCATAAAATCGGATTGAAGGTAGAAAGGAGCGACTTCAAGATTAAAACTGTCACGCCCAGACCCACCTGTTGGACATGTGGCAACCGCCGTATGGGCCCAAAGGACCCATACAAGGCATTTGGTAATAAATGTTGTCCATATACATAATCAACACAATGGAATATACAATTAAATTATCTATGAATCTCTACTAACACACTCCCTATATACCTATTACAATTCTACAATAATGACATCGATAAATAAAAAACTAAATCCATCGATAACCCTCATCTTCATCAAATATCCCGGACAGTCATCTAACAACCTGCACACACATTGAACGCGGTGTGCTCAGCCTTGCGGCCTAGTGCGAAATCACAACTCGAAACCACAATACAAAATCCAAGGCTAAGGGAATCGTTCAAGGATGCCTTAGTGAGATTAGTTATCACATAACAAAATTTATAATATTTTACATGTATTATCCGACTGTGTTATATGTTAACCTAGGTTGTAGGTGGATGTATGTCTCTAAATGTCACCTAGGTTATATACAATATCGGTGTCACTAGTGTAAATCATATATAATGTTTTTTATTCTTATATCACATGACTCGGGCTGTCGGCCTATGCTTATGGAAAGCCCTGGCCCAGGACTTTCCTAAGCCCATCAGTGTCATTACAGTCTATGTCTCTGCCTATGCCCGCTGCACTGATGCTGGCGGAGAGGATGGGTGACCCAAAATCACTCTCCATTGTTTTACTAGTCGCTAACCATGCCTCCCCTAGCGAAACTGTCGTGCCCTTACATCCTCCCCGGACTCCGTAGGGGCAACGGCGACTCGTGTAGTACTACACTCTATCCGTAGACAGGGTCACCATCATAACAATCTCATCGGCCACGGCTATCACGGTGTCGCCTAAGCGGCACACGTGCGGGTATCGGTACCTGGGTATGGACTCACTCCATTTTTGGTCTATCTTGACCTAGGAGTAAATCTGGTCCAACCCTCAGCTCACTCCCAGTATCTAAGTTATCTATTATCTGTAGCTTCGAGAGGTGCTGGTGTGTGAACATCACTATCCGAACGCTAATGGTTCGCGATGTTATCTAGGGTGCATTAATAACACTCTTAGTTTAAAATTTAGTAATGTTCTTACGTGGTACTAGTATTATGTCACCTATGTCTCTATACTAAAGTGTCCGGTGTAAATCATGATACTACGTTATATGTTTGCTTCATCTTTTATTATTTTACGCATAATATTATTTGCATTCAACATTTTAGCATAATTAACTAACATGCAGTAAAAATAATATATTATGTCGAGTAAAAGATGAAATAAGTATATGTGGCACGTTAGCATGCTAAATAAAATATAATAACATAGCATGCATTTTTCTTGGTAGTTTTAGAAGCATGATATTTATTTAGTTGGCAAGCATTCGAAAATTTTCCAACAAAATCTAATTAAAATTTTCCCTAGCTGGAATAAATTATACTATGATGAGCCTACACACCTGATTTGGCAGTTTGCTCTTCGAAACCAACCCACGTAAAATAAATCACTCCGACGAACCACTCGAATCGCGTAACAACAATAGTCCTAAATAACACAATTATTTAAAATAAAATTTAATTTATTTTTCTCTAAAATAAATAAAATAGAAATTTATCAATCTAACTTATACAATTATCTTAATTAATTATCGTTTGATAAGCCTACGTTTACCCATTGGGCCCATGTTCATATTTTTGGCCCAAATAAATTATCAATAAATTAATTAAAGTAATTACTACATTTAATTAACTCAAACTAAGCATACAAGTTGATAATTAATTCTATCTAATCCTTCAATTATTAATTAATCAAATTTTAAATTTTACTAATTAAACTAACCATAATATTAAATTAATTTAATCAACCTAAATAAATTCTATCAAACTTATACTCATTTAAACCCATGATCTAGCCCAAGCCACCCAAGGGCCAAATTAAAAATCCATCATAAATTTTTAAATCTATTTAATCCTACTTAACTATTTTAATCACATAATCATCCCCTAATCTAACTTAGCCTCAATTATTACCATGAAAAATTAAATTGGATTTTTATTTTATTTTTTTTCAATATTGACCTGTCAACGGTCAACGTTTGACCCGGTCAACGCTGGTTTAACTTGAGTCTTACCCAATCCCATTTGATCAGTCCAACTCAAACTTGACTCAAATCCCAGATCCGTTCAATCCAACAAACTTAACTCAAGCCAACTCGAACCTCATTTAACCTCACTAAATATACCTTAATCAATTTACTAATTATTCACTATTAAACAAGATTACTTTAATTCATCCAATATAAAATTAATTAACTCTATCCATACTTAATTAATGCTAAACATGATTAATTACACTAAGTAGGATTAATTAGCGCTAATGCGTGATTAAGGGAAAGAAGAAAAAAAATTCGAGCGCTACCTCCGTCGTCCACCCACCGGAACTCTAGCCGCTCACCGTCGGAGGAGTCGCAGGCGCCATCCACGACCGGAACGGACCTTCGTGGACGTGAAGACCACGGACAACCTGCAGCAGCGTCGTCCGTCAACACGGGCAACCAATCTCAGTGGGGATCATCGGCCACCCACGAGCAGCTCCACGATGGGGGCGAAGTCCACAGATCGAAGCAGGAGGGAAGGGTTTCTAACCTCACGATCGCGCAGAAGAGGGGGAGGGTGAAGGTTCGCCGGCGAGGTGAGTGGAATCACAGCTCCACTCCTCGCCGGTGTGCGGTGGGTCGAGCAGACGGCGGCGACGCAACCGCTGCCTACGGCATCGGACTCGAGGCAAATGCTGGCTCACGAGCCTGTGGAGAGGGCGAACAACTCAAGCCCTAGCGAAGGAAGCAGCGGGCCGGTGATTCGGGCGTGGGACGGCGGACGCGGTGGCTACTCTGCAAAGGGGAGAAGGCAGGGGAAAGGGGAGGAAGGGTCGCGCGCAGCAGGGATGCTTCCGCTGAGCTCCCCTTTCCGCGACGTGGAGCAATGCACGACGAACAACGGAAGGTGGACGGCGGACGACAGACGACGGACGCCGACGAGGTGGAAGGGCGGCGGACGACGGCCGCTACTCCCCCGAAGAGGAAAAAGGGGTAGCATGCTGCGGGGATGCTTCCGCCAAGCTCCTCTTTTCGCGACGAGAAAGGTACACGACGGACGACGGTCGGCGGGCGGCGGGCGACGGACAGCGACGATGAACGGCGGACGAAATGGGAGTGGCGGCGACGCTGCTCTGCTGCGGGTGAGGGGAGGGAGTCGACGCAGTCGCGAGGCGAAGACGGAGAGCCTCGCGAGGGGGAAGAGCCCTTGGCTCTTCTCGCTCGCATCGGCTCCTCAAATCGGGTCAAGCCGATTCAGCTGAACCGGCCGGCTGGCCGGTTCATTTGAACCGGGTTAATTTTTTTTTTTTGATGATGAGAGTGGGGGTTTACAAAGACAATAAACGCTGAACTCTCAGGCATCACTAACAAATTCTGCCAAGCCCCTACAATGATTGGCCATCGGAGCGGATGCTTGGACCTTATAATAGTTCTATTAGATGACTTCAGCTTCATCTTAGGGATGGACTTCCTTCTCTGGTCCTAGACGATAGTCGCCCCCACCTTAGCTGACTCATGGTGATAGACACCATGTACCTGAGGTTTATAAGGGCGATATTGACAAACGCACCATAAATAGTGTTAAAAACTCCTTCTAAAGAAGGACTCCTCTTTATCTTGTAGCTTGTTATTACACTCCAAGAAGATGCGTGTCACGCCCCGACCCAACCGTCGGCCACGTGGCAACTGCCGTATGAGCCCGACAGACCCATACAAGGCATCAAGTGATACATACCATTCATATACATCGTTTATGCAGCGGAATATACAATTAAATTATCTAACTCAAAATTTCTAACACAGTCCCGATAAACCAACTACAATTCTATAATAAAAGATATCGAAAAATAAAACTAGACCCGTCGACGGACTCATCTTCATCAAATCTCTCGGACGGTCATCTAACACACCTGCACACACGGGGAAAAGTGGTGTGCTCAGCCTTGCGGCCTAGTGCGAAATTACGGCTCTACCGAATAAAGAAATCAAAGGTTAGGAGGAGTATTCTAGGATGCCCTTGGTGATTAATAATCATCTTTCATTCCATATAATTTAAACAATTCATATTGAGATAGACAGCATAAATAAATAAATAAATAAAGGTGTACATGCCACTAGATGTCACCTAAGTTAAGTCTAGTGTCAACGTCAACAGTCTATCCTCATTTGATTTGTGTAAATCAATTTATGGGGAGCAACAAACATCATAAATACAATACCGATGTATAATTCACTAGATGTCACCTACTTTATATTTAGTGTCTACGTCAACAGTCTGTCACCTACATCGTGATGAGACTTTAAGGTTTCATAAACTCGGGCTGCCAGCCTACGCTTAGTGACTACCCGGGCCGGGGGTATCAGTAAGCCCATCAGTGCATTTCTGTCTCTGTCTCTACCTATGCCCGCTGCACTGATGTTGGCAGAGAGGACGGATGACCTAGAATCCCTCTCTATTTGTTTCACTAGTCGCCAACCATGCCTCCCCTAGCGAAACCATCGTGCCCTTACATCCTCCCCGGATTCCGTAGGGGCCACGACACACTGCCCGTAGATAGGGTCACATCTATTAAATCTCATCGGTCACGGCTAGCCGGAATAACCACCCTAGGATCCGGACTACTCATCTGATCGTCTGCAGACGTCAAGGGTGATAGTCGTGTGGTCAACGGATCCACTGTCTAAGGCGTCGCATGTGGAATCACCTTCCCAGTCCAATAGCCATCGACGTCTGTTAAGATTTGGTGCACATCCGCACGATGGGCTGTGGCAACCTTGATTCCATCGGTGCCAAGTTCATGGTAGGGTTCATCCTAGCTAACCATCTCAGGACTATCACGAGGCCGCCTACAACGACACTCGTGCGGGTGAAGATTTCGGGTAAGGACTTGCTCCATATTTCCAGTCTAATATGACCATGGAGTATGTACAGTCCCTTACCCTACCAGCTCCCAATATATAAGCTATGCATAACCTCGGGAGTAGCGCTCCCAGTATCTAAGCTATGCATCAACCTCGGGAGTGGCGCCTAACGGGACGTCACCGTTTTGACCTCCGTCGGGTCGCGGCGGTCAACCGGGGCATATGGGAAAGGCCTCTTTTTCTGTCTAAGTAGCGGTGACGTCGCCAAAGGTTCTAACATGTCGTTATCAACTATCTATGTCCGCATGATAAATATTTAACACAAGCATAGAAAACAATACAACATGCAGGACATGGACTTAGAACATATTAGATAAAATAATTTACACTGACATGCATACAAGTCAAATCTTATCAAACATTATGTTTTATCATATTTAAGACATATAAGGATTGTTCCTAAGAAAACCCTAGCAGGAATTTCCTAGCTTGAATAAATCCTACCATCGGAGAACCAACGCACCTGACTTGGCGGTTTACTCCTCGGAACCAACTTAAGGTCTGCCTCGATCCACGTGTCGTCATTTACGTATTTTTATATTTTCCCGTCAATTATTCAACGAATTTTAATTCTCAATCTAGAAATAATTTCTCAAATCTCTCTTCACCACTACTCTTAGAATGATCTCTAGAATCACCTTAATTTTTTTAGCTCATATGCGATTAATTTCACCGATTAAAATTTTGGGCGAAATCCCAAAGTTAGGGTTTTTAGCTCGCCGGCGGCCAATAGCCCTTAACTCCGGTACCAATGGATAGCTCTCGTCAAGGAGAATCCATAGGTACCAAGTTTGCAAGGTTTCACGACCGGAATGGCCGGAAATCGTCGGAGCAAGCTCTGGCGATCAAAACCCTCGCCACTGACGCCTCTCACGCGATTTCTCCCTCATCTCTACACCAAATTTAGGCATCTTGGTATCAAAATGAAGAGGAGGTCGAGATCTACTTGTGGCTAAAATTTGGGAGCCTAATTTGATGTGGTTTCGCCGGAGCATCGACGGGAAAAATGGTCGCCTTCACCGTCGTCGCTGCGGAGGAGGAGAGAGAAGAGAGAGAGGGAGAGGCGGGGGCCCACGCTCAGTGGGAAGAAAATGAAATATTTTTATTTTTTTTAAAATTAAAATCTTAAATCTTAATTATTTAATTGATCGATCAAACGACGTCCAAATCACGATCCGTCTGCGCCGTTGGATTCCTTTTCAAAAATACTATCTGATGGTATAATTTTCACATCAAAATCTCATACTTCAAAAATTCATATGATTTTACAAATAAGTCCTTTAAAGAATTTCTTTTACGATTAAACCCTCCAAATACTAAAATTACTCTATTGCTCTTATTCAAAAATCACGGGTCTCACAATGCGCCATTCCATTAAGATAAAATCAACATCCCATCGAATGTGGGGAAATTGGTGGCATAGTTCATGGACATGATGCCCATGGAGAAATCTCTATTCGAGATTATTTACGGTCGACAACTTCCACTCTGGTAGTTCATGCAGCCGAAGTTCATCCGTGATTGACAAGGACAATTACCCAGGGCACAGGAAAGCTTGGAGAAAACTACTAGAAGGATGAAAAAACATGTCGATCAATATTGCCGACAAGAGAATTCAACATCGAAAATAAAGTGCTCATCACGCTCATGCCTTAGATGTAGAGCAAGGCACGGAGAACTCACGTCGACAAAGGTTTAATACCCAAATTTGATGGACCCCTCTAAGTAATCAAACGGATTGACTTCGTAGCACATCAGTTGCAAATTCTGGCAAAACTTAAGATTCATCCAACATTGGTTTTCTCAAGACCTTCCACAGTGACAACTACTCGGTGCGACATCTACAAGAGGGAGCAACCCCAGTAATTACCAAGGAGTTCTACGGACAGGTAGAAAGAATCCTCAAGTGAAGGATATTTCAACCGACAGGACATGTTGAATACTTGGAAGGGAGCATCTATTAAAGAAGCTAGTTGGAAAAGAGATGCATCATACGTGACCATCCGAAGAGCGAGTCGATGAGGAGCAGAGAGGACCTGATAACTTCTACAAATATTGGTTGGGAGAAGAGGAATTACAGGGCATCTCCTCCTCCTAATTACCTGATCTCTCATTATTAATCTTTTTTTTTAACGCGGGGTTGATGAATGAGTGCAATGCATGCTGTTCACAAGGCGGCGGCGGCGGCGGCGGCTAATGAGAGAATGCCTTCTTCTTTACGTATAACTAATAAAATAAATGATTGACTGTTTAATTTGATCGATCAATTCCAAGTGGTGGACAGGATATCCCAATCAGCTATTAACGCGTAAAACCTTTTTTTTTTCTAAATCTGAACGTTGAGCCCAACTCAACCTTTGTGTTATTTTATTTTAGCTAACACCGTGCACTATTATTATTATATGGAAAAGGCATCCGAACCCCACTTAAATAAATAGCTTCTGTTCAAAAGCACTCGATTAAACAAATGAGTTTGGTTGGTCAAATATCAAATTATGCTCCGTCTCTCACCAAATATATATATATAATTAAAACAAGCTCGTCGATTATTAGTCATCATGAAGCGATCCGGGCCGGGCCGGGCCGGGTCGGGTCGGGAAAGGGACCCGCTCGTTTGGTTTACATCGTTATCTGGGGGCGACACGTGGCGGACAAGGCGGAGGGCTGGGTGTGTTAGTGGGGGCTGATCCAATCCAAGAAACAGGATGTGGATATGCTCCTCCCAATGGAGGAACGCCACGTCAGGCCGAACTTTGAACCACCAATTTCCAAGAGGCAGCTGCTGCCGCTGCTTGCTGCTGCTGCGCCCACAATTTAAAGCGGCCGCTCCTCCGCCTCCCTTCTCTGTCCTTCTTCCCCATCTCTCTCGGCTTTTGGCGTCTGCCCACGAGCGCAGGCCGCACCCCGTTCGAAGCATTTTTAACTTTTAGTGCGACGTCTGCGGTGAGCAATTCCCCACGCGTTCGTTTTCAACGGCTGCTGCTGCTGCTGCTGCTGCTGCTGCGTATGCTTCTGCCGATGCCGACGCCGATGCTTCTCCTCTTGCCTTCCTTTTCCTTCGGGTGGAATCCATTGTATGCTTCCTGAGAGGATTTCGATGTTTTGAATGGCAATTTTGTTTTTTTTTCCCAGTCGGTTCATTGTTTGAGGACCTAAATTCAAACCCCCCACCCCTCTCCCTCTCCCTCCCTCCCTCTCCCTTGAATCTCTTCTTGCATTCCTGTGCATCTTTCTTTCTCTGCCTCCTTTTGAAGGGTTTCTTAATGCATATGTTTAGGTTCGCAGAGTTTCTTTTTGCTTGGGTTGCTATTCTTATTGATGTTTGTCATTTGTTGAGGTTTTATGATGTCATCTGCATTCTTTTTCATAGGTCTGTCTCCGTTTGGAGGGTGTCATAATGCATGTGTTTGCTCTGATGAATTTTTCTGCTGTTGCGTGCTTAGGTGATTCGTTTATGACGATCTCTTACTTCTTAAATTCTGATTCTCGTCTGAATCTGCTCAGGTTTTGATAGATTTGGTCTGCATTTGTGCCCGACTCAGGTGCCTCGTTAACTGAAGTTTGATCTGTTTGGAGTTGGATTGGGCATAGATGGGAGAGTCGGGAACAACTCCGAGCTCATCTTCTCCCTCAGAAAGTTATTCCGGCGGGCCGCCGTGGTTGTTTAGGGGAAGGTGGGAGAATGCTGCCATTCTTCACCGTAATTTCTTCGATGTCTTTGTGCTTTTTGTGACGCTACCTTCCAATTTTCCTACTTAGAGCACTGTACCAATTGCATCTAGTTAAAGCGGAGATTGCCCGGGCATTCATTCCTAAAGAACTAAAGCTGGTCGAAGCATTCGGGTAAAATTTGATCCAAAATCAGGCTCTGCCTCTGAATACATTATTAATTCCTTCATTTCGGAATATTTCTTAAACTAAGCTTGTGCTTGTTCAACATAGGTATACCCTAGGAGGGTTGTTTCTTGCGCACTATGACGACAGCCCAGCTGGAGTGTTCGATGAGGTCTCTCATTTCCTTTTAATCATTTTGTGGATGCTTAATATCTGATGTACCGGATTTAATTGATATGGCAGCTCGTTGTGATTGCTGGCATCGTGTGGAACCCCCCAACATCATGCGCGTAAGGAATCAGATAAATAAGGTTGCAAGTATCTTTCTATGGCAATTACACGTTGAGTAACAGTGTCTCAAATTTGGTTTACTTTCATAAAGGTGGGCTTCAAGAGTACTTGTGAACAGTGATGAGGCCTGCAGGCATGGCAAGAAGGTGTGGAGGACCATCTACGTTTATCTAAGTTTTCCTTTCTATTATTATTATCGTCATCGTTATTTTTTTATTACCCATCCGGTGATACGTCTTGTGATCTTCTAGGAAATAGGTCTCCCAAGCCACGTTGCTATTTTCTCCAAGGTACTACAAGCAATACGGTGACCGGGTTCCTTGCACAGCAACAAAGTTCTATTTCTCCACTGTACTTGTACTTGTCTGGTTGCTATAAAATTAAGTTCCATACGATGTTCCTGTATAATTGTAGAAACTGCCAAGGTTTTTAACAGTCCTTGAAGCAAGTGCCAACATTTAGATGGCCCACAATGTTTGAAAGGGTTTGTCCTAGTTGCAATTATATAGAAGGAGTGGGTACTGGAATAGATTAAACTTTCAATTACGTGTTTTAGGGTGTAGTTTGGGCATATTTAAGTGAAACCAATAGAATTAGCTAGTTCAGAATTCAGACAAATTGATCCTGATGAACTGCACAGTGCACTAAAGTTATGCTTTTGAGTTGCGGATTTCCTTTTTAACTGTTGGACTTCAAAAGATCAACATAATATATTGTAAGGGAAGAGGGAGGAAGGAGACCAATTCCTCTCCATTTCCTTCAAATTGGGGGAATTCTTAAGGAGGGAGGCTTCTTTGTTGTTAATCTAAAATATCCGATATTAAATTTTCTAAAAAGTTAAAATGGTGCTCTGTTCCTTTTCTTTTGTTAGTGGTATATAAACAAGGGCTTTCTTTCCCTTCCCTGGGTCCTTCCTCTTCTTTTCCCTTGCCAAACAACTCCCAGAAGCTGCCCTAAAGAAATGATCTTTTCATTATGGTACATGCTAGAATTGAGGAAGTTTCTTAGCAAGTGAACCGTCTGCTCTGTTTCCTTATTTTTGGGTCTTTATTAATCCAGTAGTTTCAGAATATCCACACTGTTTTTATCTGACTTATGGCATTGACTTCTGATTGCTTCTCATTTTCCTTTTCTTTAACAGAGAGACGAAAAGGCCTCATGCCAAACAGTACATATGAACCAAATGAGTTCTTCTATTCACGCCAAGTCAAAACAACCAAGCGAGATTGAAGTACTAGAGACGGAGGATGCCTCTCAGATACCCATCTGCAGCATCAGTTTACCTTTGGCTGGTGAGTTGACAATACGATGGTGCACCCTTAACCATGTAAAATTTAATCTTTTGGAAAACTACAACTAGACATGGACATGATCAGCATAGAAAACAGTAGGATTTTTGCGTTGTTTTGTCACTGCAACTTGCATCACTTGTTTTTCTTACATGCACGATAAATATGTTGTCTTTTGAGGTATGTCATCATGCTGAAATTTGGATTAATCCTTGCATAGACATGACAATTCTGTTGCTGAAAAATGTTGACAATTCTGCTCAAAATTTCTTGCTCACTAGTTCTTCATTTATTTTTTATTTCCAGTACCTCAAGTTTTTTGACTTGTGACTTAATTGTTCCTCTTTACATATAGATATATATAAATTTGAAATAGGAAAATTATACTTATTTCAAATCACTGAAATGTTACAATTATATAGAGTAAGAAGTAATAAAAAATACCTACAATGACTTCTCTCGACGAGATATTATCTAGCTGACAAAACTTCCTAAATATCTGTGACTTGTGACAAATCTGCATATAGTCTCAGAACACAAAAGCTTACTTCACCATGTCCAACTTCATATATGAGATCGTCGATCCTCTTTTGTCCCATATCCACTGCATGGTAAACGGCGCCAGATATGTCGTCCTCATTGGCCGATGCTTGAACCATGATTTCCTCCAGAAATCCACATCCTCCTATGCTCCAATATCCGTCTTGCAAACTGAACATGAGTATGTAAATCTGTAAATATCCTTCCAGGTCTGCATCCATTCTCTGGTACCATGCTCCTTGAACCACTCCTTGTTGAAGTATGCAAACTTCCCAACTGTTCTTGCCATATGAGCTTCAATAACCATTTTATTAGCCGAGCTTGGTTGTGAAACTTCAAATAGCATTCTTAGACCTCCTTTATTCTTAGCAGTCTGCATTCTCTTCCAACTCATGCCTCTTCTTTTTGCACCCACCTTTCCATTCCAAAAGAATTGCCTTCTTCTCTTGTCTGTTCCTTTTATCACCTAGGTAGATGCTGAAAATAACGCTAAGAAGTATGACGGTGACATACAGAGCACCGCATTTACTAGAACCGATCTGTTCGCTTTTGAGAGCAATTTTTCTTTTCAGCCCACCAATCGGAGATCCACCTTTTGGATGATCCATCCGGTTCGTGTATTGTTAAGTCGTTGCTCTCAGTGGGAGTCCCAAGTCTTTAGGTTAGAAAACCACAAGCCAAAAATTCTTGCCAATTTTTCTGCTGCATCTGCTCTCTTCAAGATATCCATAATGCATGTTTTTTTTAGATATTAACTTTAAACTGTTCAAAACTACCTTGCATTTAGAAACAAGCATTGCCTTTGAAACCTGTTTGTTATTGATTGCTGTAAATTACACACTATAATGCTTGGGTTCCATAACTACTGTGCCAAAATAAAAAGCAGGTGAAAGCTGGATGGGACCAAAGATCAGGATGTCACTTCCAAGCTTTAGGTTAGTAGTTCCCTGTAAGATATCAAAATTTTAATTAGATGGTCACCATCTTTGACTTTTAGCTCTGACATAGCTTGTCGTATGGTGGAAATTCTTCAGTGGCCACACCCCAGACAACCCTCACCTTCTCAGCTATTCCTGCCAGATTGAATGCAGGTATGTTTTTGAATGTACATTTTTCTAATTATGAAAGAAATTTGGCTCCAATCTCCATCCCTTTTAAAATGATAGGTCATTCCTCTCAATTTCGCATCCTAAATAAAAGGCATTATTTTTATATTATGCTTCAAAAATAGACTATGTAGGTGAGAGCACATGGCTGATTATTTTATATTTTTTAAATATGAATTTAAAAAACTTAACACTTGTGTTCAAATCTCATATTGTTCTGGTGACCTTAGATATGAAACACATCTTATACCTTACATCAAAGGATGATGAGTAAAGTATCACACTTGGATCATGCAGGGAGTGTTTGTTGTTTAAAACAGGGTGCTAATCAAGTGCAGTTTTTTTTCTAGAGAATATAGCTGAGTGCATTTTGTCTATCATCTATGATCAGATAAATAAACCACCTATGCAGGATGAGAGTAGTGCAGGCTGCTAAAATATCAAGGCCGGTGACAGTTCAAGAAGTCGACGACGCTTCAGATGACAACAAAGCAAGAGAGAAAGCCTTGGCAGCTGCTGAAGACGATGGGAGAAACAAAAGCATGGCTGTGCTACTGTCAAAGCCTCTAATAGCCCTAGAGTTCAACCTTCTCCAGATGCAGGTTGAGGCTCCACAGGTGGTCACCACACCCAATCCAAAGTCCAAGAAGAACCAAGTGGGAGATTTAAGAGCTTCCTAATTAATTTGATCGTAAAGTGTGTTGATGTCCTTGTAATATGTATCTTATTTTTTTGGTCTCCTACAGAGATAGATCAAACCACGAAGCTTCTCTTTTTCACAAGTACGGTTCAGAAAACAGCACGATCGTATATCTGAAGAGAAGTCAATGCCAGCGAATTCTTGTCATTGATCAGAGGAAGATGTAATGTTTAAACTGCAGAAATGGTGTTTGCCATTTTTTGAACTGGTTAGTTGCAACAAATGATTGTTTCCTGAACTTTAACCCTCAATGACGCTGCCCTGTATAATCTTTGGCACAGAGCAAGGAATTAATCAGAATTTGGCTTCAAATTCAGTGCAAATGTCCCCTTCAACCAAACACCGATGAAGAATCATGGTATCCCCATTAAATTAAAAACACATATAGGAGAGAACATGCATTTTAAACCTGGCACGCCCTGCCCATCCCAAATCAACAGTAGTTGAGGCGAAATATGTCGTTCTGAACAACGAAGCTGCCTTGAGGTGTGGGAACCAACTGGAACATCTGCGCGGTAAGGCAACAAATTAAATTGATGACAGACTACTTGGGATGTTCATAACCAGCGCAGCAGCATCGTTGAGCCTGTCGACTAAGGATACATGCAATATGAGTTATACCTGGCTGAACCTAAGCTGGTGCTCCTCGCCTGCGAGCTGGAGGTTTCCGCTGACGAACACGAGGATGCCTGCAGCAGTAGTGGCCGACGGCTGGCAGTCGATGGTGGAGATGGAATGCTTGCACTGGTCGAAAGGCAGCTGGGCGAGCTTCCGGCCGATCTCCTCGGCACCCAGCATCTTCTGCCCCTCGAACGAGAGGATCGAGGTGTGGGTGTAGAGGCCGGCAAGCGCCATGCGGTCGGTGTCAAACAGGTTGAAGTAGTGATCCACGAAGGCCTTGGCCACCATCTCCAGTTGCTCCTCCATTATCTCCTTCTCGTCGGTGATTTCAACCAACCAAGATCTGTTGTTATCAATGAGATTCTTACTAGCTGAACTCGGTGTTGCCTTCGTTGAAGAGGCTTTTGGGGTTGCATGGAAGGAGAGGGTAAATATATCTGCGAGGCTTCATGATAAACAATTGCAGAAAAGAAATGGTGGGAACCAAATCCTTGATGGCAAGAGGACTTTAATTGGCGATTGCGTGGGAAAAGGTAGAGGCTGCTTTGCTTTGCGCTGTGCTTTGCCTCTGCTGCTGTGCTTGCACGCAAGGAATCCATGGCGGATCGACTGCATTAATTTGGAAGTACATCCAACAAAAAATTAAAGTTGGGGTAGGAGAAGATGCGCATCGAAGTGGTCGGTGGTGGCTTTCACGAAAGGGCGAGATTCCAGGGTGGGCTTACGATAAAAAGAAAAGTGAATGATTCCTTCTTAGCTTTGAAGAAGCCATGACCGACCAAACTGCATGAAGAGAATGCAGGGTCAAATTATCTTTTATAGACAGTCCAGAATACACGTCAAAAGAATAAGGAAAAGGCACAGCATACCTGACTTCGCAGCCTCATACATGTATATGCGTTGGATTTGAACAGGATGGCAAACATGTTTGTTTCTGATTCTTTTGTGCTTGTGATGGAATGCTGTGTCAAAACTTTGTTGGCAACGACAAAAAATATAAGCAGAAAAAAATAAATTGTGTGGATCAGCAATGGTGTAAAAAGATGATTAAAAGCATTGGAGGAATAGTTGCTGTCTCAATTTGATCATCCTATTGACCAGTTAAGTGGTTTCGAATGTGGTGATTTGGAGTAACAGAGTATGATGCAACTGAAGATTCTATTTCATAGAAATGGCCACCCAAGTACTACTCAATAAAATGCGAGAGTAGAAGCATGTTTGGCGAGAGTTATACCACTCTGTAAAATAAGAATGCCCACCAAGGGTATTACGATGATCAAGTTTGAAAATGAAGAGACTACACAGAGATGAGTTAAACAGTGTCATAAAAGGAACCTTAATATGTCATGGTAATGTGTCATTTAATTGCAGCGTCACTCAATGGAAGAAAGATGAAAATTATAGTGAGCTAGGAATCTTCTCTTATCACCTACATGATTTGCCAGAATCTTCTCCTATCACCTTATCTGCTAGAATATCCTGATAGGAACTTTTTTAATCATAGTTATAATATTGTGTCGTGTTAAAAAAATTTGATACTGGGAAATTGGATTCTTTAGGCGTATAAAAATATCATCTTCACCATGTTCCTTATTCTTTCTCAATATCACCTACAAACCGTATCACTTATCCCCTATTCTCTCATTATCTTGTTCTCCTTCATTTTCTCATCCTTTTCGTCCTAATGCAAATTTTAAGTACTTAACTTATATTTTTATATTCTCCATTAGTACATGGAGAGAAGAAGGTAAAAGGGACAGAGCAGCACAAGGAGAAACGGAGTAGGAAGAGGATAAAAGAGAAAGAAGATGAGATTTTTTCATTTTAAAAAGAGGGGAAAAAAAGAGAAGATTGAATGTAATGAATAAGAATAAGATGAAGTGGATAAAAACGAAGAATTTGGATTTAAATAATTAACAACTGAAAAACTCTCTACTAAAGTCTGAAGGAGAGTAAAGTAAATCTTTCAAAGATACATAGCCCCTTGTGTGATCATCCTAACATGATGTAAAGGTAAAGGTAAGTATTCCTAGTAATATCTTGAAAAAGTCATGCTGCTCTAAAAGCTAAAGTTATTCTTGCTCGTTGTTAAATAGAGAGAAGATAATTGGAGATTCAAGCAAAACGGGAAATTAGATCTACGTAACTAACTTCATCAGGCTTATAGCCAAGCTTCAACATTTCATCATGCAGATTCATGGCTTTCCTCATCTCCTTCACATGACAAAGTTCACAAATCATAATTACAAAGCTTTGGCTATCTAAGATGCCTTTCTCCTGCATATAATCAAATACTTGTGCAGCTTCTTCAATCCTTCTTTCCCAGAAAAGTGCTTTGAGAAGCAGGTTATAGGAGCTTAAATCAAAACATCCACCCAACTTCTTCAATCTGTCGTGCAAGTTCCTGGCCAAATCAACAAGCTTGTTTGTGCAGTAGTGCTTGACCAAATCACGGCAACAAAAACCATCCAGCAAGACACCATTATCCAGGGCAAGCTCAAAAAGACGAGCAGCTTCCTTCCACATAGCCCTACTGCACTGTACAGCTACATACCTTGAAAGATCTGTGATTTTAGGCGCAAATCCTCCATTTATGGCATCTTCTAACAATCTATCCACTTCTCTTGATGGAGTTCCATTACAAATGCCACTAAAAAAAACATCACAACTGCTAGGGTTCACTTTTATTTCCTTCTCCAACATTATTGCGTATAGTTCCATTGCCTCCTGCACCATTCCTTTTCTCGACAAGGTCTTCAGAAGACAAGCATACGCATCTTTCCCTAATTCAATATTTTGAATTCTAGCTCTGTCAAAAAACATTTTTGCTGCATGGCTCTTCTCCAACTCACAAAGCCTGCTAATAATGAATTCATAATCCAAATAAGGGTCAATTGTCCAGAAACCATGCACAATCATTTCTCTTATCATTGAATCCACGACTCTCGCATTCCCAAATCTACAACCACCATCAAGCATTGTGCTATAAGTGCTAAACCTTGGTCTTATATTCACTTTTTGCATCCCTTTCAAAAGGCCAACAGCAGCATCGAAATCCCCTTTCCTGCAATAACAATCTATAACCAGATCGTAGGCCGAAATCCTGCAAGTCCCCAAACCTAGCAATACCGCTGCTCTTTCCAGTTTGTCCCTCATGCAAAGAAGCCGAACCAGCAGCAACCAGGTGTAAGAATCCGCTGCCGCTCCGTTCCTCAATGCGACCGCATAACAACACCACGCAGTCCCAACCCCATTCACGTTCGACGAGCACAAAGCGTCAAGAAGCGCATTGCAGCTAAGGGTCGTAATCTGACAGCCAAAAGCTACAATTTTTCTGAAAGATTCCAAGCTACCGGCAATCAAGCCCACACTGGAGTAGGATTCAAGGACAAAATTAAGAACCCTGGAGAGAGAATCCTTACAGTGGGAGGCGCGGACCAGGGAATCGACGAGCGCCAGCGGCGGGTGGGTCGCGAGGGCCGGATCGAGGAGCCGCCGTGCCTCATAGAGGAGGCCGGAGTCGACGAGGGTTCGGACCATGGAGGAGAGGGATCGGAGGCCGGGGCGGAAGCCGACGTTGGATTGCGCCCAGGCGAAGAACTGGAGGGAGATCTCCGGGTGGGAGCGGGTCATGGATAGGATTCTGCGGATCGGGTGCGGGGTTGGGAAGGAGGGAGCGCTTGGATCGGAGCCGATGGGCCCAGTCCTTGCGGTGGAGGAGGAGGGAGGAAACCTGGGCGGCGATGGATCGGCTCTGGAGCTCGGCCCGCCATCTGAGGGAGGCTCGGAGAGTGGAAAAGGCGGCTGAGAGGCGATGGAGATGGAGCGGCTTGAGGGGCATCCGGCGAACTTGACCTCACAAGCGAAGGCCGGAAGCAAAATTACAGGTATACTTTTCCTTGATCTTTTATGGTATATTATTTAGATCCAAAATTATCCCTTATTTTTTATAATTATTCCTTGTTTTTTATATGGCCGAATTAAACAGCATAAATTTACAATGAGTCTGACAATAAATATATTCTAGATCTAAAGATGCCATATATTTAGTGCATAAGAAAAAAATTCAAATGTTATTAGGAAAGAGGACTTCTTAACGTTGTATAGGACTCATTTTTTTCTCCTTCTATCAATCCTCCCTACATTCTACTACTTCCATTGAAATCAATCCAAATTTCCATATTCAAAAACTTTCCTGATATCCACTCCAACTCACAGTCATACTTGAATCGTAGAGAAAAATGCTTAGTAGATTTTATTAATATTCCATCGACCTCCCCCTCCCTTTCTCTCTCTCTCCAAGTTTGGCATCGGCACTTCAAAACACCATATTTTAGAAAATAGCAGATAAAAGTTAGAAACTATTCATATAGTTAACTCCGTTAAACACGAGCTTTGTGAATGGAACAAAGCACTAGCCACCACATTTTAAACAAAGAATATGATCGGAACGTCCGAATATGATGCTGCTGGCATTGGGCGAGACCAATCATACTCGAAACCGACATATGGAACAAACTTAACAAATGAACACAAAACCAAGGTTTATAACATGAGATCCAAAGCACAACTTGTTCTTGAAACAGACATCACAGTAATAAACCATCGTCGTCGGAGGATGAGTGACCAGGAGCCACAGTTGTATGTCCCCCTAGATTCACAGCACACTGTAGAGAGTACATGTAACAAGCACCAAACTAGATGTTATAGTATATTAACGCAGTCTTCAGCAATTCAAGCATCACACTGTAAACTTCTCAGAAACCATGAATTTTGATATGCTCCTTCTTCACAATACCAGCCTGCAGATTTAGGGGTAATAGAAATTAGCATATCCACAAAATATGCAGAGTGACAGTGTACTAAGGGGTCGGGGCTGGGTAGATTTTGGCCCAGATGTGAACGTAAACCTTCAGCCCCGACAGACCTTTGTGAAAAAATAACTAGATAAGCCCAGCGTAATCAATGCACAATTTGGGGTCAAATAGCTTTTACAGGTTGGATTAGAATTTGGGTAAAGAGTTCATTCTAATATACTAAATCATGTAGGCTGAGTTGGTTCAAAAACACCTGACTTGATTTATGTTCAGAAATATCGGTGTCAAATCAACCCCTCAACGGACGCACAATTTCAGTAACAGAACTAAACTACACACCTGAACCAGGAAAGTAGAAACGTTCTTCCGCTGGTCACCTTGAAGTTGAATGACCTGACAATGATGCTCATAAGAATCGTAAAAGCTGTCCTAGCAATTAGTAGAACAAGCAGAGAAGCATAATGCCTTTTTTTTCAAATTGAAACAGGGGCAAGAAAATTGTACCTGTCCCAATTCTGGGTCCTGAACCACAGTACCATTACAGCAAAACTCCTTTTTAAGGTCCTTTAAAATCTTGTTGTAGCTAAACTCTTTTTTCAGACCTTGAACAGTTGTCAGACTCTTCCTGCCATTCCGCTGTTGCACACGTATATGAACGTACTCCTTTGAACCAGCACCAGAGTCATCAGCATTTGCCTCAGCAAAGGGATCTGCACCCCAGGAGATAAGGGCAATCCTAATTATGTATTGAAAATAACAATGTAGTAATACTAATAAGATGGCTCGTGTAAACAAATGGTAGAAGAAATGACCCTTTCACAAACATACCGAATGCAGTTGGGATCTGGATGTCGAGATCAGACATGAACACTTGGCTGTTGAGTTTCAAAGAGCTAAGAACAGAGTTTTTTGCTGTTTTTTCTGAAGATCAGATCGTCCAACACTGAAAATACAAAGTGATAGACACCGAGTAATGTTAAAAAATATAGCATAAAAGAATATATACTGGAAAATTATAGATCATTATAAAGAAAAAACCTTGGAAATAATACAAGTAGTAGATCATATTGTCCTTCCCAAAGGACTGAGCATTATGTTCACTGATGAGATCCCAAGGATAGCAGATAAAGTCTCTCGCTATGGTGAAATTTTTTGATTGCCAAGGTAGCACATGTTTTAATCAATCATTATAACAGAAACTAGACCAAAAAGATAAGATCAATTACACTGAATTCTCCTATTATCAAGCTTTGTTGAAATCGTAATATTTGTGTAAAGAGTATATCTATGTGTATATATATGCCTTTCTACCATTACAAGTAAAATATTTTTGGTTATTCATCTACCCTTTCATACTCCATACCTACATATTACATTTCTTTTCCTTTTTCACAAGTATACAGTATATTCATTTCCCACAATATCAGTTCTTATTCATGGCATTGAAATATTTATACCCATTGATTGATGAGGATATACCAACTATTTTGTCTGAATGCTATCGTTCAAGATTTCCATTAGAATGTGGTTAAAATTATTTATAGTCTGTAACAAATCATGGATCAAATCTCTTTTTTCAATAAAAAGTTTTGAGGCATAATATATTCAAACTAGAAGAGGATTAAAAGGACAAAAGGAAATGAATTGCAGAAGTCAGAAACTTTTTTCAGCAACATACACAGCATCCATGTCACTACCACATACTAAATCATACATAAGAAAAATGCTGCACCCAATCCATATTAAAGATAGAAATATAAACGATATGAACTATTTGCATAGATATCAATAATTCTGAAAAGAAACAACTTCTGATATAAAAAAATATTAAGCTTCAAATATTGCAATTATCAAACCTACGCTATAGGAAATTAACCGACTAGAACTCTTTACTTGAAAAGTACCATTTTAAATACCACTCACATCCTATTTGGTACTTTGGTCGTATCCATCATCCACCCAACTCTAAGTTAGAGATTACCAATCATATTGGAAGCAGTTCTGGTCCTTGTTGATTTAATTAAAGTAAAGCACACCTTATCCTCCTAATTAGATGTAAAAGAAAACGAGATCATCCCCAGTTATTACTTCGACGGAGATCTCTCTGTTTCTTGTTATTATTTCTTAGATCCCGACCCAAAAATCCTACCAGAAAAAAAAAATACGAATCAAACATCCCTCTTTTTTGCTTTCACTCCGTGAACAAACAAGAACGACGAGAATCAGCCCAACAAAGGGCCAAAAGAAATTTTGAAAAGATCACAGCAATTTTAACCTAAAAAATTTCACTTGACGACAAATTTCTTCTTCAGATCAACATCAAAGAAACGATGCACGAAGGCGACGATCTACCCCCAAAAACAAAGCAATGTTAAAGAGAAGAGGAGACAGAAAATAGCAGAGATCATCTGAAGAAGAGATATCGCTTCTCACCAGACAGGAGTCGATAAGAACGAAGCTCGAACCACAGAACCTTCTCGGCGAAGAAACCCCAAATGGATTCGGTGGTCGCCCTCGTCCGCTCTCCCAACTCCAATAAAAAGAGGAGGGCGAGGAGAGACGTGGGGTAGAGAGAGAAAGAAGAGGTCCCCTTTATTTTTATATATTTATTTAAACTCCTTATTTTGTTCATTGCTTTAATTTATCCTCTCTTTTTTCCATCCTCTCCTTGGCAGCCCACCCAGTCGTCTATGCAAGAAAATTATCCAACGGTCTTGATTTAAGAAAGAATGCAGTGAATGAAGATGATCGAGTCTCAGCATAGGAATTTTATGCGGGTGTTTTCAGGAACGTGTTCATTCTGGCAGATGGGGTGGGGAAGACCTTGTTTTTGGCTGGCAATGAGGAGGACATATTTGACGGATGAGATTGACCCGACCTAACGCGTTAACGCTCGTGATCTGAAACCCGCCGGGCACGTTTCTGGTGCGGTGGTTTTTATGAAAAAGATTTATTTATTTTGGTTCCTGACGGCCTCCAAACGCAGTTTGCTTTTCTAAACTTTTTTTAAAAAAAATTTAATAAATTTTAAGAATTTAGTTTATTCTTTTTTTATTCAAAAGGTATAAAATTTGTGTAAAAAATTATAGTATGATATTGATCTTTGCTCAATCTTTATCATAATTATTTACAACTTAGTTTCCCTATCGGTCAGGAATATGGCTCCCTATTCAATGCCTTCAGATGCTCCCTATTTAGTTTCATAAGAAACATGAGAAACAGGGAAACCTCGAGTTTGGTAGAGGAAGAGATATGCGGTCTGGTGGCTGTTCGTAGAATACAGTTTTTCATTAAAAAATCAGAGAAAATAGACATTTATGAGCAATTATGAAAAATAATTTTTGAAAAAAATATAAACCTAAAATCTATGAACTATGTTCTCTCAGAATCCTTTTCTCCTAGAAATTTTTTTGAAGAAAGAGTAGCACCCATGAACATAAGAATTAGATTCTCTTTGAATCATATTTAAAAAATCCATTATCATATTTGATTTCCCCCTCCTAAAAGTAGGGAGTCTGAAAATCCTTAGAATAAACAGACAACGGAGTTTGCTTAAATGTTTTTAGCGCTATACACATCACACCTCAACGTGTATAAAAAATGCGGCCATACATATCGAGTATGCTAAATTATAAGTTCAGGCACTAGGACTTCAAGAGCGGCACGGCAGCATATATTCCGATGATCCACTAAGTAGCACCAGGATCATTGATGACGCCCAAGAAATCATCCTTGATGGTGCCAATGCAAAACTGCAAAAGATTGTTAAAACAAACGTATTAAAGAAATGGCAATTTTGAATCCAAGAAACTCTAAGCCAGCAACAGATGCTACTTTTCAGATTGGATAACAAACATATTCAATAAGAATTTCTAAATGGACCTAGTGGAGGTTAATATTCTCCGATACAAGCACTGCATATCTAATATCCTGTTGTAAAAATTTCAAACATCATATTTTCAAAATGAGATCAAAACAAATGGAGGGAGAGTAGAGATGAAGTTACAACTGACTAATAAAAAGAATGGCGCTTCATCTTAAACCTCTTCAAAGTAGTTACTAATTATCTGCTATAATAAGTCCTGGAATGTGTTCGTTCGACCTACAGTAGCTATTTTACGAACTTTAGGAGTGACAAGTACAAGTGTACCAAAGATAAGGAACATACGATTTCTGTTGCGTCAACACGTGTCCCAATTATCTTGAGGCGCACCTCGCTGTCCTTCTGAATTTTAACCTGAAACGATAAATTATGATCAGTGGTTAAAGCAGAGGCGTGCATAATGAAGATGTTACTGGTACACTAATAGCTCTATCTTCCTTAGCAGATCATGCCAAAGTAATGAGACATGCAGTGGACTTGGTTGAAAACATTATATTGCTTCAACTTCTGAAACACTTCTTCAAAGACCGTCAAAGAAGAAGCTTTAGACCGTCAAAGGTCCTAATTTGGTAGTCCTGGTATCATTGTAGCCTTTCTTTTTATGTTTTTTGAATTGGAACTTTTAGCCTCATAAAATTTCATAGAAATGAGAACGAGTTCCCAAAACAATCTTCTAGACACTTATATACTCCTTTATCTTGCAGGTATAAAACTAATTATGAGTTTATAAATAGCCTTAATAGCACTGCTCATAGAGGAATGTACAATTCCTAATATTTTAAAAAGGATAAGGGAGCAAGGGATGAAACATCATGGCCCAAAGACTCAAAAATATTGTTAGGAGATAACAGGCACAATATAATTGATTTAGGAAGTACTAGTGCATGTAATAACTTGATCTGCCTATACAGAGGTATTTAGTTAGCCTATTTCCTAGAAGATCAGTAACTGTATACTGGCAGTTTATATGAAGGATACATCTGAGGTAGCATGCGCGAAATGAGTGCTTTTAGTATGTTCCATCAGCATCTTTGCGCACATTTAAATTCATATTTTGGTGGCTACAAGGCACGCCAATAAGCTTCAATATAGATGGTTCCTCCTTGGGGCATGAAAGACATTCAGAGGCCACCAAAAGGTGTTCTGAGAAACATATTGAGAAAATGCACCAGGTATTGGCCCACGGACCAGCAATTCCCAGCCCGATTTAAAAGGAAAAAACTGAGTGGGGTGCTTATGGTGGAGAGTGGGAGTAATGGAGTGAAACGCCATGAAGAACAAAGAGAAAGAGGCTTATGACCACATTCACTTGCCACTTATTCCACAAACTCAGATAAAAAAGAGAAGGGATTTGTTTCTCATATTTGTTCCACTAAAAGACACTTTGGAATTTGTTTCTCAAACATGACCGAAGATCTTCAATTACCAAAACGGATTTCAGCAGAATTTTTCCATGCCTCGTGCAGACATGAAACAGCACATATTGCTACTGTACTCTCTTACTTCAAGTAAGCCTTGAAGATTGTCGTCATTTGGATTCCAGTTCTGGAAATCCTTGACAGGAAAGATCCAAGGAGACGTAAAAATGAACAGAAGCCATATGATGGTAAGGTGACCAAGGGCGGTTATCAAAGATTTTTCACAGTACTAAGAAAACTACATTGATTGTTGAGGCACAAGTGGTTCTTCTCATGTCTGCAAACCAAATCAAGGACCTTCGAGTTATTAAAAGGCAATTAGTAACATTACTGTTTCTCATGTCAAAACATAAAACGACAACGTCTTGCCCTTTACTAAATTGAATTGAACTTTTCATCTATTCTCTTCAAAGACTATAAGGTTTGGCTTCTTATGGCTCTACGTGCAATTTTTACCTTTGCAAGTGCGAGGCTATCCTGCAGGCTCAAACCTATGATTGCCTTCGGTGAACAACCTATAGGGGCAAACTTAGCCAAAGTGATGAAATCTCACACTTTCTAAATGCCAAAAAGTGAAATTATCTTATTTCTAAGCCATGCAGGATACTTTCATTATGATTGAAAATGATTTCAATTGCATATGTATCTCAACGATTTAAACTTACACTAAGCATCTTAATGATCGCATACAAAGCAAAACAATTGAAACTAGAAAGGTATTACAAGGCACAAGTCTGAGATTACAAAGTTGAAATAGAACAAAGAGTTAAAGATAGCATACTGAGCCATCGGATGTGGTGTAATTTGGAATGTCTCCCGCCTGAAACTCCATATCGTCCGGAATTAACTAGAGAGTTGAGGAAGCAACAGATCAGATTAGAAACAGAAATGAAAATCCGGGAGACCACAAACATGAAATCGTAACAAAAACATGAATAAAACAAATATGTCGCATCTTAGGACATGAATACGACACATACTATATTAAGACGAACAGTAGAAGCAACAATTTCCCTGCATCGAAGACACGTTTATTATTCAACTCACATGATTAGATACGAAAATTTGGACAGGCCCGGCCTCGGCAAAGAAACCCATCTGCGTTAGGAAAACAGAAGGTATTCAGGCACGCATTAATAAGATATCAAGGCATATGAATCTCAACGGACGGCGATGAGAATGGAATGGAATAAAGTACAAGAAGGACAACGGCGATAAACATCGATCTAGAAATAACAGGGGAAAAAAAGGGAATTGGATGGTTTCTAAAAGAACTGCAACAGCATACCTTATTGACCATGGTGACGACCGCCTCGAGGATCTCGCCCTTGAAGGGGCGGAAGACGACGGCCTGGTACTTGACCGGGAAAGTGACAAATCCCGTGCCCTCGCGGATGAGGCCCTTGCCGACGTCCTCCACTCCGGTGATGGCCACCACGAAGCCGTGGCGTCCGCTGCAAAAGTGGCGTAAGGAAGGAGGTGGAGAGGGGAAGAGGGATGAAAATGGGATGGAGATGGCGTACCTGCATGTGCCCTCGACGTCTTTCATGAGTTTGGAGACGAGCTTGTCGCGGAGGTGGGGGCCAAAATGGCGAGGGTGGAGCTGCATGTTCCGCTCTAGGGTTATGTGAAAGAACATGGTTGTTCAGGATCTGTCAGAGTCAGAGTCGCTGGACGATGGCGGAGAGAAAGTGATTCGTTTTGCGCGCAGCGCTCTTCTTCTAAAACGATGGATAAATAGGGGGAGGGCGGGGTGCCGTCAAGGCGGTTAAATCTGATTAATCACATATTCCATCCGCATATTTCGGTGTGTATATATATAAAAGTAATAATAAAACTCAGAAATTCCATACTCATATTTTGCTATATATATATATTAAAAACTCAATTGTAAGTCTGCTGTAAAGTTTAATTAATTTAATCATAAAAACATACAAATTGTATGCTTAGCATCTTTTACTTATTAATTTTAATTATCAATCATAATATATAGAGTACATAAATAATTAGGTTATGCACGAGATGTTATAAGTTTAATATTTTTATTTAATAAAGATCACGGGATCGTCCATAATGATAAAGAGATTATGGATATGTATATATAGTTTTTAAATTTTAATCTTCTATTTTAAGTTTAAATTATTTTCTGAAATAAATATATTTTATGCACTAAATATATATATAATAATATTTATTTAATTTCTATAGTATGGATACTAAGAATGAGATATAATAAAAGTATAGTATAGATTAACTTGAAAAGGAGTTTTATAAGAATTTTAAGGTAGAGAGTGTATAAGAATTTTATAGTATTTAAAGTCTTTTACATAAAATCTTAAAGAAAATTATTATTTGGTGACAATAAAGAAGGTTGAAGAAAGTTATTATAGAAATTAAATATCCTTTATATAAGATATTAAAGAATATTAATTCATATTGGTATAAAAATAATTTATTATATAGGAGCTTAAGTTTCATTAAACAAAGTGTTAATCATTCTGGTTAAAATAATCAGACTTCATGTGGAAAAATCATGAGGTATTGGGTTTAAGATTCACAACTTATGATGAAAATCTTATATCGAGGATGAGGACACATTAATTAAAAATAGGTTGAAGGAAACAAAGCGGACAACTCTATGTTAGTTATATTTTTTTTTTAATTATATATATATATATGTTAGGGGAGCTATCTTGCTTTCAAATATTCGAATATTAATTTTTTTTTATTCCCCTCCTTATAAAACACACAAAAAAAGATGATCATAAGTTATCTATAGAGATAGAAAATTTGATAGAAGAGGAACAATCGATTGTGTGGAAGAGCTTGTGGCTCAAATCGTCGTGAATTAACTTATCCATGATACCATTTCATTTAATTAATTTAATTTTCAATATGAGGGGCCAAAACAAATTTCAGATGGCACAACTTCCGATTTCGTAACATTGTCGGTTGACTAATTTTTTACCCATTATTAAAAATTATCATCCTAATTCAATTTACATTTTACCCTTAACAAAAAGGTATCATATTAATTTGAGTTTTCCCGACCAATATTATCAATTTGTTATGGTTAAGATCCTGCAAGAAACTAACCCAAGATGCGTAATACCATCGTTTTTTTTACTTCCCCATATTATCATTTTGCTAAATAAATTTTTGTTTAAATATTAAATTTCTGATTTTAAATCTAGAATGCAAAACGTATTTTTTAATTGAGGCCATGCATTTTACGAAGGAAAATTTCTTAAATGTGCAATGCGGCAAATAATACTTGAGCATAATAATGGCTTAATTTTTTCCTCAAATAATAAAAACAACTCTTTTTTTTAACCAACAGGTGAAAAATACCCCCAAAGTCTTGTTTAGCTTGACCTGCTTCTAATTCTCTATCCATGCATGAAAATTAACAATGTAAACAACACAATTCTATATACACCGGCAGTAAACTTCAAGAACTTTGATTAACGTACAGCTGAACATGGCGTGGCCACACTTGACCTTGCACATCCTTCTTCGTGTATCGCTTGTCCCAGGACCACGGCACATCTTCACAGACCCACAACATTCGAAGAAAAGATGAGAAATATTAGACTTGATGCAATGTAAAAGGAGCCGGATCAAGAATTTTGCAAATAGTTTTCTAACCTTCGGAGGTGTATGGTTGAGGAGGGAGTTGATACGGTACGGGTAACTTGATTACATCAGAGGAATCTGTCAAATTATTTCCTTTCCAGCAGAGCGTCGTCAACTTTGTTTTACCCTCATCACCACCTGCACTAGATGGCTTGCACTTCTTCCGTGGTCAGCACAGACAAAGAATTCTGATTAGTTAATGGTGATATAATTTAGCGGCTACAACCCAGCAACGCTGCATTTACCTGCTGCCCGTTGTTGTCTGTGCACGAGAACTCGAACCCATTGCCCTTTGAAGACGGCAAGAACAGAACTCCCAGCTGAAAGAAGAGAAAAGGGGGCATTTAAAGATGAGAAAATATAAATTCCAAACAGAAAGCTACTTGTCCTCTTTAGTAGCAAGTATGTACTAAATATTGCATTAAAACCGAAGAGAAAGTAAGTACTCATTGTCAGTTTATTGGAAAACATAGTTCAAGACTTCAGGAGATAAAAGGATCCAGCTAGTTGTGGAAAGTAAAATATATTTCTCTTCACTATTTACAAGAAGAAATTATAAATTAATGTGCAAGAGCTGAAAGGAGTTACTTGTTCTATGCAATTACACCACTAGGTTGTTTTATGGGCTTAACAAGAGGTCGTGAATTACTAAATAGCATAATTAACTAAAATATTCTGCTCGAAACTTCCCAGTCAACCATACCATGTTTCATGATTAGCCATTTCAATCATTTCATAAACCATTCATTTGTGAAATTCTCATCCATTTAGAGTAACTACCAAACAACCAAACCAACAGGTATATCATAGGTACACAAAGTGTACGCCCTTCTAGTTAGAGTAATTAGGCTCTATATGGGAGGTTGTAGGTTCAATACTCACTAAGTTCTAAAAAAAAATGTACATCATAGATTCCTGCTTCTTCAAATATTACATACACTGCAACTTTAACAAATCACCCTTCCCTTTCAATGACAGGGCTGGTAGTTAGTTCCCTCAACTGCTTTCATTTCACTTTATCAAGGTAGAGAATTTCACAATTCCTAAACTACAGTTTACTGATACTTTGAACTCACGTTTGAGGTGGACTCTAAAATCTTTCCAACAGCATTATCTTCTTTAAGATCTAAAAGTTCAAGAGGATCATGACTGTGCATTCAAAAGGAAGGTTTACCTCATAAGAGCGAATCATAAGCTGGGAATTGTTCTTCTGTAATGCCCCCCAAGCAGCCCTGCTTAGATTCGCTGACGTAAGCAGAAACCATCTATTGCATAGCAAACAAAGATGATGAGAACACCAAGAAGACCAAAGATTAATGAGATACAGAAAATGGTCATAGTTTTGAGTACTTACGCAAGCTTTTGACCATTGTAACGAGTGTATGTTTTTATGTGAGGCATCACATGGCTGTTTCATCAAAAGCACGTGCAACCATTAATGTATGTTCATCTAGTTTAAAAATATTCCATAGATATAAAGCTTATAGAGCATATGTGAAATAAGAATACAAATATACACATGTCTTTCTCATTTCCCCTTCCCCCTTCTTAATCTTATTTTCTCTGCCCCATATTTGATTTGAACGGAATTAGTACAAGCTAAACAGTCCAAATCTTCTTTTATTCATGTGCAACTATTTCATTTTGCAATAAAACCTACTATTGTAGCTGCTATATCTTCTTTTGTTATTGTAGATAATTTATATTTGGAACTATATGTAGCTGCTATGTACAACATTTAGTTTTGTATTTGTTTCTAGGCAATTGTCCAAATGTCATTCTAGGGCCATAGGTCACCAGCATCCTTGCCCTCCTCCCACCTACAGCTTCGCAAAATATTATTGACAGTTGTGTAATGAAAAAGATCATCAAGGCAAAAAGAAGCTTACGAAGACACCTATAAACTTAAGATAAAGAATTTAGAAAAATCTTTCAAAAAAAAACATAAGGTAAAGAAAATTTTCAAGGCATCTTTCATATTCAAATGATAACGTCCATTGTTAAGACACACCATCGGCCTACATGGTCAGCCTTCCATTTTGCCCAATATTTTTTGAGGAAAGCCTTCTCTACATTCTTTTGTGGACTCGGGATTGCATTGCCAGCTGCATAGCCCTGAACATCAGCAGGGTATTAGGAGGAATCAATTAAGTGACTACCTAACAAAATTAAACAAGGAGAGGTAGTTAACTAATTTAAAATCAAGCATTTAGCAATATTATGGCTCTCAATAACTGCCACTTAAATATCCCAGAACTCTATGAAATGGATAGAAATGGCATACTTATCAGTTAGGAAGAATAGTAAAAGGATATAACTCTTTGTAAAAAATTTCACTTTTGTCTGTCAAAGATCTAGGGTGTAGCAGTACTAGAGTAGATTTGCTGAAATAATAGGTAATGAATAAAGTAATTAGGTGATGCAGACAAATAATAAGTAGATCTTTATCTTTTATCTATGTTTATCTTTGAGATGTTTTATTCAACACTGATGTTACTGCAAATTTATCTGGTAGGAGTAATTTAGTAACTATAAAACACTTATCCATATGGTTAAAAGTTTCTTTAAAGACTTAGTATGCAATGATTTAGACACTACAATTAATTCAATTTATTCTCGGTTTCTCTTTTCGTCTTGTTTTCTATTTCTCTCTATCACAATGCTGTGTCAACTGGTATTAAAGCCTATCACTTCCTCCCCTCTCCTTTTAGCTTCTTCCTTCTAATCTTTACCTCCTTTTTCTTATGCCTTCTTCCTCTAATCTTCTTCTCCGTTTCCTCCTTACCCTCTATTTTTACGTCCTCCCTCCCCTAATCTTCTCCATTTCCTCTTAGGTTCTCTCACTAATCTTCTTTCAGTCTCCTATCTCTTTCCCCTAGGGCCTCTTTAATTAATTTGCACGCACAAAGTCACCTTAAATCATCATCGTCATCAGCACTTCTGCCTTCCTCCCCACCAAGAAGCCATCAACACCTTAAATCAAAGTTTCAACAATAAACTAGCACCTCGCCTAACCACAAACACCTGCCACTTTCCATGACTCATGCTGTGAATATAAATGCACATACAGTATTAATTTATATTTGAGTTGATTTCATCATTAACTATCTTAACTTGAATGGAGTAAACTAGTAATTGTGACATCAGAGATCCTAAAATTATTTACAATGTTTCTCACCAAAAAAGCTATAGCAAAGGAAAAATCAATCACAGTGATGAATACCAGCAAGATGTAAAAGACAACAAGCATTAATGAACTGCAGCAAACATCTCTACGGACTTTGTCGGTAATACCTCAATGGAGCACCTAACATCCTCAACAGTTGGCCAGATTAAAAGAGGTTTTCCAATGCCTAATGGAGATTTATCATTGGCTACACCTGAGGACATGGAGATGGCTAACTCCGACAACCATTTCTCATCCAGAGAACCAAGGGAGGAAAACTGCAATAAACCAATGGCATGTTATTATCTTCGCTAAAAATCAACTTTACAAATAGAATATATTGTTGAAATAATCTTTCAGGAATTAAGTGAAAAAGGACAATAGAAAAGCTTTCAATATCTGAGACACCAAGTCCATAATTTAGCTTCTTGAGTTGCTTAGACTAGTATATAATTATGAATTAGATGGCGAAGTATTTGTTAGTACACAAGGATAGATAGGTTTTTGTATCAATAAATTCAGGCTCATGCTTAGACCATGTGGTTTCAGGACCACCAAGCTAATTGACCAGCTCTCTTGTTGGGCCAGTTAAAAACAACTGGCATAAGATCGAACTTAGTTCTCTAATTCACATTAAAAAAGGTTACTCATTGATGAGTGGAGTCATGTTGCCCCTCTTAGACTTTGGTCCATGCATATCAGTTGGACTTGGGGTTTTTACAAGAACTCAGAGCTTCAGATTTAAGTGGATAATGCTGAAAGCTAAAAGTTAAAATCTTTTATTAGTGAGTAGGCAAGGATACAGCTAGAAATATCAACCTCGTAAAAATATCAGAGGGAATCAGAAGTCCTAATTCAGGTAACGGACTAGATCTAGGAGTGACTGTGCTGAAAGAATGAAACCGTTTGATAATTTTTATCACTATGAAGTGTCAAAACCATGTTTTTTTTTTGAAAAAATATTGCTTTCATTTCACCATTCCGAAACGATACAATATCATCCAAAAAGGATGTGAAAGTAAAACAGAAGAAAAATAAAACTTAGAAAGAAATTAGAGAAAAAAAGGAAAAAAACATAACATAACATTGAAAAACAAACTGGGACAATGCCTCCCTTAAAGCATGTACACCAGAAATCTCATAGTAGAGAACAAACCAACTTTGATGGACTAAGGAGGCTTGTGAGTTGTATAGAAAGTTAAGGCATCAGCTGCCTGCATGGCTAAGATCCTTGTTGATTTTGAAGTCCCCATGAAACATCTCTTATTTCTCTCTCCCCAAATACTCCAATGCCACACTGCTATCTGTTTGATCTTTATCAATTTTGTATCCTCATCACCCTTCAAGTCCCATGGTAAGTCTGAAATATCATATGATCCCACTTGCAATTGCTTCAAGTATAAATGCCATCCATTTCTTGTATAAGGGCACATATAGAATAGGTGGTCTCGAGTCTCAACATTCCCTTTGCATAGACTACACTCCTCATCAACTATGATACCTTTGCATATCAAGCGTATCTTGGTATGCAACTTATCTTTTCTCATCAACCAATTAAAGAAGTTGATTTTGAGTGGAAGCCTAGTCTTCCATAGGATATATCCTTCAATATCATTAATACCCGACTCCTTCATGAGATTATACATTGAATGCACAGAGAACTTTTTATTTTTTGTCCATCTCTACCCGATTTGTTTAGTTCCTTCATTAAGCCGTATATTTGTTATGTCATCAGTGAGACTTTCCATAGTTGTTGAGGAGATTTCATTATTGACAATTATTGTCCAGCCCCTAAATACACCATTCTCCCATCTAGCAAGTTAAGATAGTGATGCATTTGAGCGTTCAGCTGCTAGAAAGATCTCTTTATGCACGGTTGTCATACTTTTATAGTTGTGCCATGGTTCAAACCAGAAGCTTATATCAGCCCCATCCCCTATTTCATAGTCTAGACTACACATAAACATTCCTCTTAACTTGGCTATGGCACCCCAAGTGCACGATCATCCTGTAGTGCCCTTTGCCATGAACCAATTCTTCCTTCTAAAATACTTCCATCTCACGACCTTGGCCCATGTTGAGGAGTTTCCTGTTATCAACTTCCACATCCAAGATCCCAATCTAGCATCATTATGTGCACGAATATCAAGGACACCTAGACCACTATTTTCCCTTTTCATTGTGACCACCTTCCAATTTACTGGATTTAGTGTACACTTTTTCATTGTGTCAAAACCATGTTGTTATACTGTATTTAAATAAAAATTGCACTCCAATACTCAATCACAGAACTACAATAAAACCATCTTTGATGCAAAAGTTGTCATTCTAGATCAACTTCTAAAGCTTTTAGAGATTTATTTGACAATCTTTTGTGAAACCTAAATAAGAAATTATGGACTTATTAGCTATCAAGGATCCATTTAAATTTCATGAACAGTTTTCCCTTTCAGTAGTAAACCAACATTGTACACAAAGTGTATCTCCCTCTGGGTAGAGCAATTGGGTTCTACACAGGAGGTTGTGGGTTCAATACACCAAATTCTAAAAAAAATAGTAAACCAACATTGTAATCACGTAAAACTATTCTTTTGCAAGCTATATTTCAAATGATAGTAAGCCAGATGTCCAAAAATATAGTATTACAAAAAAGAAAGAAAAAAAATAGCATCCACAGAGCTTTTTGCATATCTAAAATATTAAACGATGACAATCAAAAAGGAAAATCACTGGTTTGGCAATATATCAATGATAATGAAAATGCAAAAGTTACCTGATATACAAGAGGTGATTTACAAAACTCATTGTCAAATATACAGTTTTCAAGAACACTTCGCAGCTTCATATGTCCCCACTTGTTCAAATTGGGACCTGCATGATATCCAGGGACTGATGGAATCAACCTCACCTGATAATCAGAAGATGTTTGATCAAATAGTTCTCAATTCTACAAATATGTGAAGCAAAATTACTACAAATGCAATCAAATATAAGTTAGATAATATTGGATCATGGACTAGAAGTCACCAGAAAAGCATTATTGTCACAATCTTTATGAGTTGTTTGCCACAATGCAGCAAAAGAATCAGAGTTAAAATGGAACATATTAAACAAGTATTATGATATCATATTCATGTAACTGATTTCTTTTACAAATGCATGTTCCATGGAACATACTTTGCCCCAAAAGAAAGAATAATCAACACTGTCAAATTATTTTGACCATAAGCATACAAAAGAACTAATACATTTAGGTTTGCTATATGGATCTTTATGCTATTTAAGGCAATTTCCCTAGTTAAATTAAAAGACAACTCATACAAATCGATTCCAAAATGTTGAACACAGACAAATAGTAAGAATATACCTTTGCACTCCGATAATCAAACTTCTTAAAAAATAATGCGTTGATGCTAACATTTCCAACTGCAGGTAGGTTGGCAGTAAAACCAGGCAACTGAATATTCATTTACAAATTATTTAATTAGTTGGCAATCTTATAGGTTCAAAAAAGTACACTACGACAGGTTGGAATGAGCATAAAATTAGCAGCATCATAAAGCATTCTTTTGGATAACATGCATTCCAATGATTGATCCTGAAAATTATCATAAGATCCTTCATATGAATGGATCTCACACCATGTCAATTGCATAAGCACACTTGCTAGCTGAGTAAAAAGTCTCTACCATGTACAGCTGAAATGTAAACAACCTTGAACACACCTACAGATAAGCTATACTTGAGAGGGTTTGAAACTAGAAACCTAGCACCCAAATCAAACTAATCCCTGCCTACATGATCACTAATTTAGCACCATCTTACTGAATGAAGCTCTCTTATTTGTATTTAATGGGGAATAAATCATCTGATAGCCAACTTCATTTTGCGAAGAAGGGAAAAGCTAGAGTCATTTTCTCCCTATCTAAGGTACAAGTTCAGTCTTTTGTTAAATACCTTTTTCTGAATATAATAAAGAGAAGAAATTTTCAGTTCATTTTTTTCCCTCACGTAATGGATCCATCTATAAGTGGTTGCAGTTTTCCTCCTAAAATGCATCAAATAATAAAGAAGAGAAACAAACTGACTTAGTACGAGTTATACCCAATAAGACTTCCTTTTTTTCACTATGAAGGAATGAACAGTTAATTAAAAATATTGGAGTTCCAACAAAAGTGACTTTCCCTTCTTTTACTGAAGCTAGAGAGAGATAAATTTTTGATCTTCAATCAGCAAAACAGCAAGTTTTAAATTCTTTTTCCAGGCAAATGCATTAACAAATTCCTAAATAAGCATCTCATTTGAAAAATCAGTTATCTTGATATAGTATGAAAACGAAGACCTATATAGAAATAGGATGAATTGAACTTGATTTGCAAAATCTGCTGTTAAAAGCATTCTCCATGTTAACAGCCTAATTAACTTTGAGAAAACAGCATCCATATTGGAAGTTAGCAAATTTTCACAATCAGAAATAGTTCCAAAAAGACCAATAAATACTCAGTTAAGGTCAAATTGAGCTTAAACAAAACATCAACATCAATTAAAACAAAAGGTAGAATGTACTTTCTTCTTTCATCACTATACTCATGCAACAAATTATGGAGGCAAGACCATAATAATAAATTATTATAAATAGATGACAAGTGGTACCGTACGGCAAGGAAATACCAACTCTTAACATTTTCAGAGATTATACAACATATACCATCTAGCTCAATAACTATTGAAAATGAAAACCTTGAAAAGATGATTACACTTGAATGAAACTGAGAATGTCACCACAAGCACATGACTATAAAAGCAAATAACTATCACACTTTCTGAAAAAACAAAGGCAAGAAAATTATTCATATAGTGCAGGCAAAAAAGAATAGTAAACAAAAGCAATTGCAGAAATATCAGAAAATATCTTCTCACCACATGTACAAACCAGCATTATTGACAAAGATCCATCAGTGTGATACCTTCAGGGTTTTGAGATAATCAACCAAGTCATCCTCAAAGAAAGAATCTGTGCACAAATCATCATTATCTTTCCAAGGGAAGTCTTGCATCCATAAACCCTGAGTTTTGTTATTCCAATCCACATAGATTAAATTTGATGTATGCACAACAACACGGATCCCTTTGGGATATACAAGAAGCATAGCTTTTGAATGATGTGTTCCATATGCAATAGGAAGCGGGGGCTTGTGGAAGACCCAATTAGCTGGTGCCACTTTCTGTTTATCAGGCATTAAGAGATACATCAACATATATGACGTCAAGATGAACAGAAGTACAGAAACAATGCATAAACACCACACCGAGGGTAATACCTTAAATTGGTCCTCTGCACTGCTACTCTCTCCATGAATGACAAGAACATGCGGAATTTTCCTCAAGTTTGGACATGCTAATGAAGAAAAAATGTTTTTAGGTGACATGTTTAGTCTATCGTCTCCTTTAAAAGAACAAACAGAAGCATATGCATGGCACAGGCAGATTATTTTATAAATAATTAATACAACTAAACTGCAAAGATTATATTATGTAATGTAGGAATAGGATACTGCATCTTATTTCAGAAAAAACCTATTCCCTTTACTGTCAATGTTACAAAAATACCATGTCTTAGGAAATTAGTGTTTGACCTAGAATGAAGCAACTATTACATAACGTAATGATAGGGTGATTCTTCTTATTTACATTCAACTCTTTGAAATATAAAAGGAAGAGGTTTGGTATAATAATTTGGTTGCTCCTATTGAAAAAGGCTGTCTACATTGAACCTCTCCAGAATCTTTATTAGATGAACCTCTATAGATTGGAAGATGTGAACCAAGACTTTCATCAAGAGAATGACTAGACAAAGCACATAGGGGTAATGCGAATTGTTAAATAAGTTTTTGATCCAGAGATGTGCTGCTACATGGAAGATTCATGCATTCTTTTTACATTCCACTTTTATAGAATAACTTTTGTCTGCACAAAATTTGGAGGTGATGTTAGCAGTCCAATTAGCGGATCTCTTACATTCATTATTGATATTTTCTTCCTTTTATGATGGTAATGAGAGATGTTTAAACTGATATATACAGAGATTTGGATGACGGCAGTGATCATTTTCTCAAAGAATACTGAGTTGAGATTCGTGGGTTCTCAATACTAACAAGCTCACAACTTATCAACCACATGCATTCAATCCTGACCATGCACTCCTAATAGCCTTGTGCATTGAAACTTCCCCTTAAACATTAACTGAAAAGAGAAAGAAAAAAAGTTATATTTTTCAAATATCATTTTTCCTATTGTCTAAATTTGAACCTTTGATTCATAATATCATTGAACATTCCATATAATATCATCATAGTTAATTCAGTTTCCTTACACATAAAGGTCTATTTGACTAAGTACTCTGCTGTTAATTTGTTGGTTATTAGTTACCACTCCATTTATGTAGCCAGTATTGCTACCATTTTTTTCCATGGATCTTGAACCTATATATCTAGTGTCAAACTTTATCGCTCTAACCAGTTGAGAATTACCTACATGTTGATCATACAAATTTTTAAGATGATGTTGACCATTATTTGACTCATTATCATGGGGGATCAAAATCTCAGAGTAATGGATTAGTTATCATAAATGTCAATAGTATCATGTCCCTAGGCAATGATAGTTAATTTAAATTCTGAAACAAAAGTTTGCACTAATACGATTCAAAAACAAAGAGGTAATAAAAATAAATCAACAGAAATCAAGTTAGAACTTACCAGACATCAACCAGTCTATGTCCACCATGTAATTTGAAAGAATAGCAACAAGCACATTCCCCTACTAAGTAGTAGCAAGAAATCAGAATTAATCTCTCTATGAATCATGTAAGATCACATGAATGATACTCCTTCTTGAACCAAGGAGGACTTGCCAATGTAATATGGGAAAAGAAAGTAGATAGGTAATTGATCAATATTAACTGCAAATCAACAAATAGCATCCCATCCATTTCACTCTTAACTCCTTAATTTTTATCAGTTCCCAATTAAAAAATCATCCGCTGAAAATAAATATGATGGCTTTCTCTTTGGTGTTCCAATATCAACTCGTAACTATTTGCCTTCACAAATAACGAATGGTTTATCCTTTCCTTAAAGTTACTAATGTATACAAATAGCAAGAAATAGTCAAAAATTAAGATATTTCCATTGATTACTTCAGGATTCTTACATGCCATTTCCTAAACCATTATATCTTCTTGAACATACATGATGAATCCAAACAGAATGAAATATTTGAGATTAAAAAAAGAAAGAAATGCACTCAAAGTTATGTGCATGAATTAAAAAATGTTTGCATGGTTCTTTTCTTTATCTTTTCTCCTCATTGGAAGCATCTACCATAACCAAGTAGAAGCCTTTTTTGCCACCATAGGTGCTGGATATGAAATCAATCGATGGGTATAACATAATCCAGGGCAAATTATGTTAGATGCAGTAGAAGATTAAAAAAAACTACCTGTATGATATCTCCAATGGTAACTGAGGAGGTGTTTGCCCATGCAGAAAGGCCTTGTACTTGCATCAAGCGAAAGGTTGAAGAAATGAACTCTTTAGGAATCTTAAAATGACGGATGACCTCCGTGTCATCACATGGCGTACAGGCCTCAGCTTTTTTAGACTGTTGAACTTGCAACCTGATACTCACAGTGGATTTCTCTTGTCTTAAGCTGCCGTTGTCCTGAACATACTTGACATTAGTGATTCAAAAAGAAACAACTTTGTTTGTCTTTGTTAAAGTCAAGAAAACAATGAGGATCGTCCAGATTACCTACGTGAAATCAATTAATAGTATACAAATTAATAACCAGATTACCAGTTTCCATGCTAGAGCACCATAAATACAAGTAGAATAACAGAAATTACCAAATTGTTGAAGATATAACAATTAACTGCAAATTAATAACCGCTGAAAGTGGATCTGATTTTCAAGATACTTGTGAAATTGAACAAATGATTTATGCATTAATTAAAACTCAACCCTGTAAATGTTTTCATCAAGCTTATCTGGCTCACTATAGTTCGTGTGGTACATTTTACTGGAAAAATAATGCACTTAGGTACATATACAAAACCTTTACCACACATTATCTCAATTTTTGAGATGTATTATTTTGCTAGCAATAAAATTTTTTGTGGAAAAGGGGACTGGATCAATGGAAATAACAAAAGGCAATATTTGATACCTGTGAAGGACTAAAAGAAGTTTCCTTCTCAGTTGCTTCTCGAACTCTTTTGATAAATGAAGCTTCAACCTCACTGTGTCTTTTTTCTTTCTTTAAGATCCTTGAACCTGTTTTTGGCGACACATGCTCATCTTGAACATTTACATACTTAAACAGATGATGACCAGGAATCAACTCAATAATATCACCATCAGCAAGCTTAGCCTTCTCTTGAGAAGAGAGAATCTTTCTTTGACCACCAGATCTGAGTATTATTGGATTTGGTCCTTCCTGCAGGATCAAAGAAACCTCAGTCCATTCAACAAACAAGAAACATAGTCCAAAGAACTAATAGAAAATTTAAATATAACTTCTCTACCCAAGATAGATCCAAAAGATGAAGGTAAACCAAGGTATCCCAAGAAATGAAAGCATTATTGAGAACGTGATAAACAATGAACATCATTTGGAGTCATGAATCTAACATTTGAACTACAAATTAAAAAATAGATATTGATAATTCTTATGTTGTCTATGCAGTATATGGACCACAATAATTTCAGTAGATCCATCAAAAGATGATTGTTACTTTAAATTATTTTGATCAACACTATTTACATAAAAAATGGATATATCACAAGATAGATATAGATAATTGTGATATTCATCATGCAGCATACGAACCACAACAAGTTCTGTGGAGCCATCAGAAGATGCTTGTAAACTGATATGTTTGCGACTGACTCGCTTGTCAGCAACAGTAAGATTATTTCGACCAACAACATTATTTCCTTCAGAAATTGATATATTGGCAGCCGAACAGTCTGCAACAAGATTCCTTTTGAGCGGAACTAGGAGGCCATTCATTACCTGAAACGCACGACAACTAACTGCTTAAAATACTTGTGACCAGCACATTATAACAGTACATCAGGTCAGCAGCATTCTGATGATTTAAGTCCCGTTTACAACATCATCATGTATCTTCAATGATGCAAGAACGTTTTTTTTTTTTGAGGGAAAAAAAATCGTCCCACAATAATAATTCTACACTTTTTAGTTCAAAAATTCTTGGAAGTTATATTGCATAGATAGAGGAAGAACTAAATTAGCTGAGAAAAGAAATCGTCCCACCGCTCTAGAGTCTTCTGCATTTATACAGTTGTACAAATCCCAGCTCTAAAGAACAAAAAAATTTACCCAAGTTACACGATTGAAGGATCACACAACAGTAATCATCTACCAAAAAGAGGGGGGATTATTTCCACTCATTACCGGCAACATAAATGTGGAAGGAGTAAAGTAACCCTACTTGATCCAGGAAGCGGAAAAAAGAAAGGGAAGGGAAGTACGAGGGTCCCGCCGCTTGTCTCGCTGTTCTGTCGAAGAGGTCCTTGCAGAGTCCTATCGAGTCTCGCCCCTTCCAGTTTGGTTGTTGCCTGCGTGGGTGGAGGGGGAAGAAGGAATGTAGAAGAAGGGGGAAGCCGGAAGATTTGGGGGATCGGAGAAGAAGGGGTTAAGGGGAGAAAGAAGAGAGTGAGGATTAATAACAAGTTTAAGTGAGGCGAACCCTAATTTCTTTCTTATTTGAGGAAACACCTAAAGTTTTTGAAAAAACTCATAAAATAATCGATCCAGCTAATTTCATTATCATTATCAAATTTTATTAACATCCACTTTATCTAAATTAATTACATCATAAATAACTTCATATACCTACTAAATCCAATTAAAATAATTAACGAGAATGTACACCACTTGGTTAGAGTAATTAGGCTCTCTACAGAAGGATCATGAGGTCTTGGGTTCAAGACTCATTAAGTTGTCAAAGAGGTTTAAATTATTTGCTTAATTTATGTTATGTCAAGTATCCTACTTCTAAGATTGAGGATAAAAAAATACTTATATATTAAGGATACATCTGGATTGCACTCATTCGACCCAAGAGGCAGAATGACCGTAATAGTTATGCCCAAAATCGTAAGAGCATAAGATGAGACTTGGGTTGATAAGATCAGGTTAAGATGTGTTGCTTTATTATAGAGTTTAATAAAGGAGCATGCTTGAGGCAGTGATGATGCTCACAATAAGTTCAATTATACTAATAATTATAGAGTGCTTAAAATAAATATAATTTTTTCCTATATAAATTCAATAATCTCAAGGTTAAAGAGTAGGTAATTGGCACCGGAGAAAAAGAGTTGGTGAGTATAATTGTAATAAGAGAGTTGAGCGACTTATGGGTAATAGTGATTTTTTATTCTTATTGTTTATTATTTCTAAAGTTTTCACAACCTAATCTAGACACACTCGTGAAGGCTGCATATGATTCATTTGGATGCATCACAACTTAATTAGGAGTGTGTTCAAGGAAAATGCATTGTTTAATGGAGTTGTGTAGTGTAATATCATCGATTCTTACCAACCTTCACGAGTGCACTGAGATTAAGTTGTGAAAACTTTATAAATAATGAACAATTATAATAGAAAATTACTATCGTCCATAAGTTGGACGATTAGTCGCTTAACTCTTTTATTACAATCATACTTATCAATTTTTTTTACTCGGTACCAATTACTTACTTCTCTTTAGCCTTAAAATTATTAAATTTATATAGATAAAAATTATATCTATTTGAAGAACCCCCTTATTATTAATATAACTGAATTTGCATTGAGCACCATTCTTACCTCTTATAAGTGTGCTCCTCCAAGACTTATTAGGCTCCTTATTAAATCAATATATATTGAGCTGATCTTGCCAGCTCGTCTTATCTTGTGTTTTTGTAGTTTTGGGCCTAAGTATTATACACTTTGGCCCTCTGCCACACGTCAGGTCAAATGAGTATGATCTGAATATGCTTCTAACATCAGAGGTATAATATTAGGTATCTAATTGGATTAAGTCTATTATTATATTTACTGTCTCGTTCTAAAGATTTATATACATAATTATTGTAATAAATATTTTTTTCAAGATATAAAGGTAAAGAATTTCACTATGAAATATGATTAGTTCTTTTTAAAAAATACTCCTCATGTGATCATTAAATGCATTTAAATATCTTCTAAATTTAAAAATTCTACCAACCATCTTATATTTCCCGTTATACTATGCTTAATGTTCTTAGAATTCTTCGATATTAAACATGTGGACTCAATATGCACAACTATTCTACTATCCAAGCACTTGCACTGTAATAGATTCCATCAATCTGCATCAGCAAACTTCAAAAGACACCCAATCACCGTGTTGCACTTGTGAAGTATTTATATTGTGTATGCTACACTGAATTTGTGAAGATTGTTACTTCACTGGGTAATGTTTGTGCGGGTCCTGTCAAATATAGGTGGTATGCCTTAGGCCACATCAAGGCGACAGTAAGGTAAGGCTGTTGAGCATAATGTTGTTAACTTGGGCTAAACATTTTGGGCAAGTTTATTGCCTCATGAAGTCCATATATGTTTGCATAGAAAGGTTAGAGAACTAATAGTAAAGTTAGTATCACTTGTATGGAGCTGGCAATTAGATCAAACATATCTATTGCCTTGCACAGTTCGAGGATGAAAACGACACTGGTTTGCTCATCTTATTCAGGAATTACCAATTAACATGCTAAGAGATATCCTTTTACTTTTGCTTCAATAATAATATTAAGCAGATCATGACCCTGCATGTTCATTCTACTGACATTGATTAAATGGATTTTTCTATATATATAAAAAAATCATATTCTTATTGTTTATGATAATTGTAAAAATTATCTCTTATATTTTAAGATTTTAAAATGATAAGGACTAAGTCTGAACGTTAAATCCTTCCTCTGATGTTTTAAAATATTAAAAATCTTCTATTTATATTATAAAATTACATAGATTATCGATATAATTTAAAACTAATTTGGAGATGTTATATTATTGTACATTTTAAGTATTTTAGAACTTTAGAGAGAATATTTTTACTATGTAACTTCATAATAGGAAGAATAGTCTTTATAATTATTATATCATACGGCAACTAACCTATTACAATCTAACAATAACCACATCAATAGTTGTTTTGTTTCCCTCAGCATTCAGGTTCTTTTTTAAGCATATCTCTCTGCATCTACATTCAGTTCTGATTTCCATTTTTATAACTGATTGGTGTTTTTATAAGTCAATTTAATGACCTACATATCTTATTTTCTTTCTGCCCAATTTCCCTTTTTTAAATTTCTTCTTCTGGAATTGGGAGTGGAGATTAAATTAGGACATGTATAAAAGAAAAGTTCTTGTCTCCTCCCTAGAGAGGCAGATTCTTGCTTGCTGTTCTATCCGCCATCCTGAGAAATAATGCGACCGATGCCCCTCCGATATCATTGGCCGGGTTGGCTGGCTTCGATTTCACATGCTAATGAATTAGAATAATTAATTTGGTTCAAATTCAGAAATGAACAAAACTTGATGATTAGTTCAACCCAAATACACAGTATACGAGCACCTCTGTTGATGAGTTGCAGTTAATGGATATAACATGTTAACTTTACGATCTCCGGAAGTGACCGCCGGTAAAAACCAAGTCGGCAGGCACGGTTCACAAATCAAAGCCTGCCGTCCGTGGAGCACTGCTGATGCGGCGGCGGAAGTCAATGCCGGAGCACAAGAGATATATATCATGTAAAGTGCTACTGATGATGCTTCCTGTTGCTGCTATGTCGGCGACTTGACTTGAGCTTTTTTTCCCACAGTAAAGAGAGAGGGAGATGGAGAGTTTTTTCTTGAGAAAAAAGACAAGGTTGAGATGTCGGCTTAGCTTACCATATATATAGTGAGAGAGATCGACGACGACAATGCTTCATGCGGAAAATTAATAATAAATCAGCTTAATAGCTTTCAGATGTGATGTCACTGCACTACCGGATGTCGGTTGAAGAAGACGACTAATAAATTAACAAAAGTAAATGTTGAATGTTGAATGCTGAATGCATGCATGTGTTTCTTCTTCGGTTGTCCATCATCGATCGGGTGCTCAGTCGCTCCTCAATCAACAGCTGTTCATCCTCACGCACCACTTTTTTCTTCTAACTTTAGAAGCTTGTATTCATTAAATAATGATCGAAGAAAACAACTTCGAGGTAAAGCTATAGAAGAAAAATACAGCTTAACAAAACTGTGATCATATTCCAAAGTTAAGCATATATCCATGTGAAGAATCAATGGAGCTTCCGAGTGAAGACTATTCCTTTCACTGTTTCATTCACAAAGGCCGTCAAACCTTACCCAAGGGGATGGAACAAAGGGCAGAGGTCCATGAACGTGCACCTCCTACACCATCCAAGCTCGTGGTTCTTCTGTATCATGGAATTCAATGAAGATTATGATTTCCTCATACTCTGTATGCCTAATCAAATGAGAATCCAGTGAGCAAGACTGCATCCCAAGCCACTGCAGATTGGATTGGAGTATAACTTGATTCTTCTTCGGCCACAATATATACCAAAGAACATACTGCTTATTTTAATATCTAGAGAGAAACAACTCTCCCTTTTAAGTCTTCATGAAGGATATCAGACTAGCACTTCCAAAGATGGAAAGCTATCCCTGTTGCCTTAGTAAAATGGGGCATCTTCCTGTGCCATTTTGTATATCAGTCTGTTCTATAGCATATTTAATAGGAATGCTCTCCCTTAATTTTTTATCAGTCTGCTCTATGTCGTTGGCATAAGTAGAGGCAAAGAATACATGTGTCTGGCATTCTTCAATCTTGCTTATCTTCATAAGGTGTGCAATCTCTGAAACATCGATTGACTTATTAGTATATTCTTGAATTTTGATGTTTTTGTAGCTCTTTACTCGTAGGATAATATCATCATTGTATTATTGTACTATAAAATGATATCTTTGTATCACTCAAAAAAATAACGCTACCTCCCATGCGATTACCCTTATTTCTTGTTATATGCTGTCAAGGATCTTCTGGCTGCATTCCTGTGGTTTTTCTTTCTTGATGTTGTCGTATCCTCAAGTGTCTGTTTTCACGTAGCTTTCTGGCCAACTCAATAAAATGAATTGAACAGTGACAGTAGATATTAACTCTCAAATGCTTCATCGATCAAATCACAACAGTGGTCAGTACTTTGAACTCATTCTTTTTTTAAAAAAAAAAAATTCACTTCCTACAGTTGGGCCACGACCACTCTAGATGTGGCTCACTTTCACAAGTGCTCTGATTCTGAGCTGGAGCGCTCATGACTGCTTTCGCTCTCGTGCACTTGCTCATAGTTACTCCTTCAAGCATTCATGATCCTGCTCTACCTCTAGCTTGTTCGCTTGTGGTAACTTTAGCTCCAGTGAGCTCGCTCACGATAACTGTGACTTGACCGAGTTTTCTCACGAAAGCTACAGCTCCGGTAAGCTTGAGAGGACGATCAAAGAAGATGTTATCAGATACTAGTAGAGATCTAATAAGAATGAATAATTTTAAATTAATTTCATAGATGCACATAGCGAACCTTTTCTATCTCCGTATATATAAATGGTTTACCTCTCATTATACTTAATGCAATGTTTAATCAAATCAATCAAGTTGACTTAGACTCTATGCATTGACCAAGCTCAACCCTCATAAGCATTTTCTTTTTCTTGTGAGAACACTTTTTCCTCCCTCCGTTCGAACAACACCATTTCCTCTTTTGCACGAACAACGTGATGAAAAATTTCTCACTTCCACTTATGTTCGATTCCCAACGATTGCCAATGAAATCAGATATCAAACTTGATGAGGAACTTCAGTGAAATCAGAAGATAGCCTCTTTGCCAAGTTTCGGAGCCACCACAGCTAGATTTTGATTCTTTTTATGTTGGTTTTAAGGGGACAATATCCACCTTTCAACCATGGGTTCCAATGAATTTCTACTCCAAGAACTTCTAAGGTAATTTTATCATATTTCTTCCTTTTTATGATTCTATTGAGAGCAAGTGACCCTTCGAATTGAGCGTAAAAGGCCTTAACGTAGGTGAGGGTGGAGGACGTATTATAATTCATCATCTCCTATATCAGCATATAGAGCGTATTATTTATGTCATTTAACTTATGATTGATCTTGGATCAGCACGAATTAAAAAATGGTACCGATCAAAACATCAATTATTGTTGAAATCAGATCATGAAAAAATATCATTGATGTTGGAGAAGATGATTCCCATTTTTTTGACAATTTTGAACTACAATAAGCTCGAACAACACCTAACCTACAATATGGTTAATTTTGAGTGCAATATCATTTTAATAGCCTCCAAAAAGCTAGAAACAATAATCATCAAACAACCTTGCAATCATTATATTATTAGTAGAAACTTAATAGAAAAACTGTCATGCCTTGTACCTTCCCCTAGGTTACGTATTAGACTACAGTGAAATTCACACATAGTTCCATTTATCATCCACGACTATATAGGACTTCACTAAGTGTACCTAGTATATATTCTCTTTAATTATGGAAGAAGAGAACTTGAATAACAAATTAATATAACTTCATAACTATGTATTTTCAAAACCAAAGTTCATGCTCAATAGTAACACATATGTACAAATATTTAACATTCAAAATGGGACATCCGCCCAAATATATTAAAATATCTATCTAGTAGATCTCCATCTACACAAAATAAAGGTAGTATTATTTTACCTTTCAAAAGTCGAGTGTTCGGCTACACACTTCAGTATCTATCGATCTTTCTCCTGTTGTGGTCCTTAAAAAGTTCCTCTGGGGTGAGTAATAATGTACTCAGTGAGTTTGATATAAAATAATATAAAACTGAGAACATACAATAATAAATTCTTGTGAACTGTCAATTAAGAAGAGCAATTATGGATCACACAAGAATATATCCGGAGCTAGCATAGTCAATGATAGTTGTAGTTATCAATTGTCAGCTCGGGGAAAGATATCAAGCATCATAAGATACTCATATCAAAGCAGAAGCACAAAAATATAGGAACAGAGCCCTCTTTCCCCCTAGGTTACCAACTGGATCTCAGTACCTAGTTTTTCATAGCTATTCCAGTGAATATCATCGACCAAAAGTTATCTAACCCATCTCGGTGATCCGACACTTTAACCTCATGTCCCTCTATCTAGGCAGCCCATGGGAGTGCTCCTGAGACCTAACATTACTACAGTGACTGTGCCATTGGCACACCAGTATAATGTCATCCTAGTCATATGCACCTCAAGATAAAGTAGAATCATATATAAATCAAGAAATCTCCTAAAATATGTTTTTCACAATACCTCTAATTTTTCAGGAAAACCAATGCATATACTAGCTTTAGAATCAAACAAAAGTATCGTGTCAAGCTCATATTTGAATCGAAGAATAATAGCAATGTAGAGCTTATATCAACAAGCATAATATTAAAGATTATTCACAACTCATTTATAATCATAAACAGGAATATTAACTAGCAAGAGAGTCAATGGATATCAAATATAGCTAATCAAAAGGATATAGATTTCTTGGACTAAACATTGAGAACACACATCTGATCTTATTATCATAAGTATGTCCTAACTCATATCGTGATCGTTAGTATCCTCATGCGTGCTTACTGAATTTCCTGTGAATATTTTAATAATTTTTGGTTTCCAATCTCGTAATAATTTCTCAATCCCATCTGCACCAACACTCTTAGAATAGTATCTAGATTTACCTTAATTTTTATCTTAAGTTCACTCAAAAGTTTGCCGGAGAGTTGCCAAAAATCATTAGAACCCTCATCAGTGAAGTTCTCTGATCAGCACTAATATCAGTACTAATCGAAAGCTCTCTTCACAGGAGTTCCAAAAATCATATTTTCCCTAATTTTTAGAGATCATACGTGAGCAATTTCATCAAAGAAGCTCACTTAGGCGAAATCCTTAAATTTAGGTTTTTAGTACACCGACGGCCAACCGACAACCAATAACCCTCAAACTAAGTACTGATGGATAACACTCGTCGAGAAGAAGCCATAGGTACTAAGTTTTGTCAAGTTCTGTAGTCGGAACGGCCGGCAATTACTGGAGCAATCTCCAGCGACAAAGCTTTCACCTACCGACGCCTCAACCTCAATTTCTTCCTCAATTCTCCACCAAAAATCTCAAATAGTGGTTCCAATGAGTTCACCCAACTCACTTGATATTATGGTTCAAATCCCATCGAAATACTCCAATTGTGGTGGCCAGAGTGTCGATAACAATGATTGAGTAAATCAGTCGATTTACTCAATCCATATTTGCCTGAATCCTGGTTTAACATGGGTTCATTGAGATTAACTCTGGATCGTCCGCTGCTTTAAGTAATTTAATCTCATCCGTCCATTTGGATTTATCTTTGATTCAACAATTTGATCAATCAAACGACGTCTAAATTTTGATCTGTCTATGTCGTTAGATTTCAAACTCAAAATCTATCTAATGATATAATTTTTATGTCAAAATTTCATATTTTAAAAATCATATGATTTTACAAATAAGTCCTTATGTTATTTTTTTCATATATCACTTAAAATTATCATCTATTACATAATTACTCATTATATAAAAATACAAATTTCAACAAAATAAATTGTGAACCATACATATATGTGAAAAATATTAAATGAATATGTCGAATGAAAGCAGCAATTAAAAGTTCAAAATGAGAGAAATTCTAGAAGATAATATTGGTCTTGTTAGAATGGACAATGTGACTAATGACTAAAATGATGCTATATAATATACTAGGCATGCTTATCGAGCCATGCCGCCCGTGGGCGGCACGGGCCCGGCCTGCCACAGGCCGTGCCAGGCACGGTCCGTGCCCAATCAGGCCGTACTTGGCACGGCACTATATACATAACGTGTCGTGCTGGGCCACCTTTTAGAGCCCGCGTGCCGTGCCTGGCACGGCCCGTGGTCGGGTCGTGCTAGGCACAGCCCGACCATAGCCCATAGCCCATTATACGGGCATATTAGATATTGAAGGTGGGAAAAAAGACATTATCTCTTAAATAGAGAATGAAACAACTCTTTTTCTAAGACTACCTGATGTGGGACTAAAAACATCCTTTAAACCTTTCAATTTTTCCTAAAAACTTCAAGCCTTCAACATTTTATTTCAATTTTTCCTAAAAACTTTAAGTCTTCAACATTTTAAGTCAAAATTTTTCCATTCTTTTAAAATTACCATACTAACCTTTATTAGCTATAATTTTATAATTTTACTAAAGGGTATTTTAGTCATTTTTATATATTATTTTATTAAAATATTACTTAAAATTCATGTAATTACTCATTTATTTCTATTCTTAATTCTTATCATGGATTAATGAATTAGGACATATATTATGATAATATTATACACTTTATATTCAAATTAATATTATATTATAGTTAGTTAATAAATAATAAATCTTAGTGTTTATAATATCTTAAATTAAAGATTTTCTAAATATATCGTAACATTCGGATGAAAGTTCATTCTAAGATTTCAAAGTAATAATAACGAGGAAGAAAGAGTATAAAAAAATATAAGTACAAAAATATGTTCGACATGTTAAAAAGATAATTTTTATTTTAAAAGATACTTTTATATATATATATATATATATATATATATATATAATGGATGACTAATAAGGAGTCAATGGTTATTTTTAGTCTAACTTATTAAAAAAAATTTAGTCCCACATTGCTTAGTTCTGAGAAACAAGAAGCATATATAAGCCAACACTTTTATAATTATTAATGTATTGGTATTAGTGGGCCACTGGGTTAAACTAGGCTTGATATGTGGCCCACGTGCCGCTCTTAACTCGGCACGCCTTAGAGCGTGCTGCGTGCCGTGCTGGGCTTGAATAGATGTAACACGAGCCGTGCTCGGCACGGCACGAGGTGCAATCGTGCTGTGCTTGGCCTGGCCTGGCACTCTTATGGGCATGCCAAATTTTATAGCCGGGCACGAGACGAGGTGCAATCATGTTGTGCTTGGCCTGGCGTGGCACTCTTATGGGCATGCCAAAGCCTAAGTTTTCAATTTATGTAAGACATCTAAATTTTATAAACTATATATAAGTTGTATTGTAGGTCATACCATTTCATACATTCAAGTCATAATATTTTGAGTAATTGGGCTCTATACGAGAGCGAGTCAAATTGCACCTCTAGACACGTCATATCAAAATATTATCAAATATTTATTCATATAAAATAATAAGTTGTATTGTAGGTCATACCATTTCATACATTCAAGTCATAATATTTTGAGTAATTGGGCTCTATACGAGAGCGGGTCAAATTGCACCTCTAGACACGTCATATCAAAATATTATCAAATATTTATTCATATAAAATAATAAGATAAATTGATGTTATAATGTAAATTAGCTTATTCAAAGATAACATGGATCGCTCCTAATATATTATCCTACAAGATCAATCTAAATAGATAAATACAGTCTAACCGAAGATTACTAGCAAATAACATTATTTATTGCATCAATATTTATATTCTTCAAAGTTTGACACTTAGCTATAAGGAAATATGGATACATCTCTAAATTTATCAATCTATTATAAATTAAGTTCTAAAAAAACCAAGTCTATAAATTCTAAAAAAAATCAATCTATTATAAATAATCATTCGACGTGTTAGTCTTTGTCGTCGTTGGATCTTTTAGGAGGGGGAAAAAAGGAGAGAAAGAAAATTGTGTGGTGAGATAGATGAATACGTTTACCGGTTAGGTCGATGAAAAATCTCTCCACAAATTATATGAATAAATCTACTCGGCGACATCAAATGTGCAGATGCTCTTTTGAAACAAAGCTTTACACGTCGGTAATCATCGAACGGATGCGGTCCAAAAGGCAAATATTTTATTTACCTTTTTATTCTCCTATGAAATGCCTGCGCACGCACAAAATGATCAATCTACATCTGACCGGCCAAGTCACCAAATTTGATCTCTTCCCAACGTCTTCACTCGCAGCACGTTGGTCGAAACATCTCGTCGGTTCAACCCCCTGCTGTGCAAAACTTTTTTTTTTATATATATATATTTCGCCATGTTCCTCAGTTAAATAATTACTAGGTGAAGAAAACAATATGACTATGAAGTATTAGGAGGTATAACTTAAACATCCTCTTTTTACATTGTTGGGCTTAATGGTTCCTTAGTTAGTATGTATGTTTTGTAGCCACACGTCTGTTATCCCATGCCACCCCCACCCCCCCAACTTGTCTCTTCAAATATGCTCGAGGAGGAGGTTTCTTTCTTTCTTACTGTATCATCCATTACCAGATTGACTGTGCACGAGCGTTCGTATATGCGTCACATGCGTGTGTATACTAGAAGAAAATCGCCAGTATCCAGTTTTCTTTTCTGCATAATGTGTCACCATCCCATCATCATTGAGTTTCCTCCTCCTCTTTCGCACAGTATAATAGTATTTAGTATGCATTTTCTTTAGTGCGCTGATTCCTCTTTCCGATAATTTTGACTCGCCTCGACGATTCATCAAGAAAGATGAGGCAAGTGAAATTATTCTTCCAGATCCAGCTTCCATCATCAGCATATTCATCCCCCCCTATCTATCAGGAAACAGGAAACAGGAATCAGGAATGCATATTTCTACTTCACCGTACACATTCCACCTTCTTTTTTGAGAAAAAAAATAGTTACCGGGAGAACATTTCAAAAGATAGATAATATATAAAACTGTGTGTGCGCGTGAGGTAATCAGTAACGGTTGACTGACGGCATGAATGATGTCAGGCGATCGAGGGGAGAGGAGGGAGGGGGGTCGGAGTGGACCACTCGCGGCGCAGCCCAAAGAAAACATCATTGGATGGAGGTGGAAGACTTTTTTTTTTTTTCCCTTTCTTCGTCATTTAATTTCTCCTTCGGCTCTAAAAAGAAAAAAGAACTGGGTGTTGCCCCTACGTAGCCCTCCTCAGCTCCAACCATTTATACCATCACTTGCCGTCAGATGGATGCCGACACGCCGATGCCCACCGCTATATAAACTAATCATGCACGCCAACAGTACCTCCCAACAATATCTACACTACCAACATTATAAAGTCAAGCAAAGTAAAGGCGGGCGATATATATTGATTAATTTGGGTTCAACGCACGCAAATCCCCCTCTTCATGTGGCCTCTTGCCCGCCGTATATATATTTTTCCATCCCCCAATATATATATTTATATAGTCGTTGTTTCAGTTAACTGTTCACTTACTTTCCACCATATGCATATATTGTTCGGAATATGTCCTTTTAACTTTCTTCCATTTATACACATATCCCACACGCACCACGTATGATGATGCTTTAGGGAGGAACGTGTTGGCCGTCTCAGCCAGACACGCAGACCCAGTTAAGTAGTATCGCATTGCTTGCTCCTCCCACACTTGTATAAATCTGCGATGAATCCACACCCCCCCAAAACAATGAGCTCATCACCTGCTCCTTTTCCTTTTGATTAAGTTGATTAAGCAGCTCAATCAGCGCGCGCAGGTATCTTTCTCCTCAGTTTGTGTCCGTATATTTATGCTGTTCCGTGCCTCTTAATTATCCTTTACCAACTAGCTAATACACATTACCTGTGCGTGTTTTTTATTTAAAAAGCTCCGTAAGTAGATATTTCCCGGAAGACTTTTAAATATCCTTCGTATTTTATAAAAATAATTATATATTTGCAGAAAAAAAGATGACAGATCTTTTTTATCTAATAATATAGCATGTGAATAATGGTCCCTTAGCATAATATTTTTTTAATAAAAAGGAATGATAGATCTACGTGAAGGAGAAGTCCAGTGAGGCAGCATGTTAAATGTACCCCTCCCTTCCCCACCTAAAGGCACTTTTTAGAATCTTCCGATGACTTGGATATTTTAATCCACTCGACCCCACCTCACCATTTCTCCTTTTTCTTTTATACCTCTTTTAACGGTCGAGTCTACGTATACAGGCATTCTGTATATTATATACATATAATGAGATATTTCTAGATACGTATAGAAGTGTCCGAATTCAATACGCCGCATCCACGTAGTTTGACGATATTAAAAGATTCTGAATATAATATGCTCGACCGTACATGCGCCTGCAGATATATAATACGCTCTCCCTACGTAGACTTTTGAGCATATATAATATCTATATATATAAAGGAAGGAACAATAAATGAGTAGGTAGGAAGGTCGATCATGATTCATCGATATTACTTCACCTGTACGAGCGTTAAGCTCGACAAATCCGCGGCGGAATCGTGTGGAAAGCCGGGGATTAAATAAAATCCATCGATTCAATCATTGATTTGAGGAGAGAAAGAGACGGCAGAGCTCTCACTGCGTGCAGCTCACAGTTCGTTGCAGGCGCTCATCACTGCTGTCTTCTGCTGCTGCCGCGGCCGCTGCTGCCTGCCGACCTGCCGCTGGACCGACCGAACTCGAAGCTTCTCAACACCTCTCGAGATATATACAATTACGTAGCAGTGCCTCAATGCGGACGGCTATATATGACCCGGCGGAGGGGCACCCCCTCCTCCTACTCCCTCCCCACTCGAGCAAGAAGGCCAAGCGAGATCAAGAGGAACACCGACCGCTGCCCCGCCGCCGGCAGCTGCTGTTGGCCGCCGCCGAACAGGTCGTCTCCGGAGCCCAAATCCCCGAGGTAATTAATCAAAATTAACTATTGCTGCTTTATTATTTATCCTTCCGTTCGATCGCATTGCTGTTTCCCCGTCCTGGTGCTGTGGGACTTGGATGTCTCTGCTGATGTGGTGACATCCGCGGAGGCAGAGACATGTATTACGCTCAACGCATACGGGTTTGTCAGTAGGAAAGAGATGTCTTGTCCTGGTAGAGCGCTGTTTCCTCTCGGAGGGAGGAAGATGATACTTCGAACTTAGACAGCAGACGCAGATTTTTATATATATACATACACATTACACTGCTGCCTAACTGTTTGACTCCCTCGCCCGACGCACGGAAGGCCACTCAAAAATCAAAATTGGGCCCGAACTCCTGCTTTTAAATTCATATTTATCCGGGGGAGAGTCGCAGTCCGGTCGCGCGCATCACCGACGTCGCGTCCCGCGCGGGCGGGGAGAGGCGACGACCGGGCCACTCCACCGGTGTCCGCTGGTGAAGGGGATTCGGCGCAAACAGAGCACGGCGTCCTCCGGCATTGCTTCAGACACGTGCGGAGTTGCTTATGCCGCGTTGTCGCCACGGGCGACGACGCCGACGGCGTACCGATCGAACCCTCGTCGTCAGCTCTGCTTCCTCAAAATCCAAAGCCCCCATTTGTCTCTTCTCCCCCTCTGTTCCCCAGGAATCCTCCTGAATCCAAAACAAGGATCTATTTATTAGCATCATCGGGGAGACAAAGCGAGGGCCCTCCCTCCTTTTGTCCTCTGTACTCACGACAAGCAAACATGAATTGCTTCACCGCGCTTTTCTTTTACATCGATCTCAGTACGTTCACGAGATCCTCTGAATGAATGAACCCTTGAGATCGTCAGCTTCGTACTAGAAAAAATTAATATATATACAGTCGTCGTTCCTCTTCCTCAGGTCGCCGCCACGATCATGGAGTCCACCCCCCCATTCTTCACCACCTACAAGGCCCTCTTCAGCGCTGGAGGAGCACATCATGAGGCCATGGGAGAGAGCAACGACTACTGCGAGCTCCCCGTCATCGACCTTGGCCGCCTCGACGGCCACGGGTTCGAGGCGGAGCGGTGCCGGCGGGAGATAGTGGCGGCAGCCTCGGAGTGGGGCTTCTTCCAGATCGTGAACCACGGCGTGCCCAGCAGGGTCCTGGCCAGGCTGAGGGAGGAGCAGATGAAGCTGTTCCGGCTGCCATTCAAGACCAAGGCCAACGAGACGCCGCTCGACTTCGCCGCCGACAGCTATCGCTGGGGCACGCCCTCCGCCACCACCCTGCGGCATCTCTCATGGTCGGAGGCGTATCATATTCCTCTCTCTTCCTCCCCCGTCAGAGCCGCCAGAACGTGCACCGCCCGGTATACATATACAACGTGCGATCCATCGATGAGATTAAATATGTCAGACGATGAAAGTGGCCAACTTTTTGACGCAGGCATATAATAGAGGAGTTCTCGGCGGCGATGGCTCAGCTCGCGAACAGGCTCGTCGACACGCTCGCGCAGGGTGTGGGGCGTGACGGCAAGCACATCAAGGAGAACTGCACGCCCGACATGTGCTACCTCCGGCTGAACCGATACCCGCCGTGCCCGGTGCCGGAGAAGGTGTTCGGGCTGGTGCCCCACACCGACAGTGACTTCCTCACCATCCTCTGCCAGGACACGGTGATGGGCCTGCAGCTGAACAAGGGGGGCAAGTGGTTCACCGTCAAGCCTAATCCCGGCACCCTCATCATCAACATCGGAGACCTTTTCCAGGTACTAGTACTTCACATTCACAATTCCTCCTTCCATCTTAATATGTGTTATTGTGGATTAATCCATGGATCTCGGAGACAGGCATGGAGCAATGGGTTATACAGGAGTGTGGAGCACAGGGTGATGTCGAATCCGCACCGAGAGCGGTTCTCGGTGGCCTACTTCGTGTGCCCCTCCAAGGAAACGATGATACAGAGCAATTCACAACAGGCTATCTACAGAAAGTTCAGCTTCGGGGAGTACAGGCAGCAAGTCCAGAAAGATGTAAGGTTGACAGGCCACAAGGTTGGGCTCACAAGGTTTCTTGCTTGAAGCAGAGCAAAGATCCTCCATGAGAATTCCTCCCCCCTCCCCCACCCCTGTTTTCCTTTTTCCTGCCCTGAGGGATACGGGCATTTAAGATATTTCGGTGTTTCAGTCATAAGTTTGCTGCCTCTGTATCTGTAGTTCCAAAAGAGGAAGCAGAGAAGGCCAGAAGGGTATATAGCAGGGGAGAGGAGGGAGGGGAGAAACTGAGGGCTGTATTTTACTCTTAATTAATATATTTTATATTGTCCACTTCCGATGATGATGAAATTAATTTGTCTCTGATTATGCATGATTTTTGTTTTGGAACATGAGTCTCTAATTGCAATAAAATATAACCGTATAATTTCATATTTGAAGTTGTCGATTCATTTAATTTAAATTTATTTCAAAAAATATCTATAATTTTCTATTTTAAATAATTAAAATTTTAAATTTAATAAGATTGAATTCGACGAATGCATATTAAAAAATTAAATCTATGTAAATTTAGTTGCTAAAAATTATAATTAATAATTTTTTTTACCATTATATTTTCTTTGATGGCAAATTTTTAAAAAATTTAATATAATTTTTTAAAATTTTAGGTCAATTTTTTTTAAAAATTATTTTTAAAATTTACATGCACATGCAGAGCTTCATAATTATTTTGTAAATTTATATGCTAGAAGCTTTTTTGCATAAATGATGATTAGACTTTATAATAAGTACGAAGAGACGTATAATGTAACATTGTCGGAAGAAAGCCAACAATACAAGTATAGAATACGAAAGTAAAACGAACACGGTATAAACAGATAATGAAAAAAAAGTAATTTTATTCAATGCACCCGTAAAACTATCAACATCGATCATTTATAATCTGAATATTAGACACTTAACTCTTACGTACACAAAGTTTATGCTCATTCTATTAGAGCAATTAAGTTCTACGTAGGAGACTGCGAGTTCAATACTTATTAAATTTTAAAAAAGAAAATTTAAAATTTTAAGGTTTTAAGGTTTCTAGGTTTTAAATTTTTAAGGTTTAAAGTTCCTTTGCGATTCTTATTTGAAAGTTAAAAATACTAAGATAGGAAATACAATTGATAGGAAAATAAGGGGTAAGAGTGGTGAAGGAAAGGAAGATATTTTCCTTCATTTATTTTGGTTTTCTTTGCTAAGTTTCAGGTAATCTCTTGTTTGTTTACTTGTTTATTTAAGTTGTTTGCTCCCTATTTTCATGTAGCTTTTATGATTACTTCTCCAAAGTATTTGTATGATACACCCAATTGCGCATAAGCATTGAACTATAGAAGGACTTTGCAAATTTGATAATATAGCTGACTAGTGGTTATTAGTCTGGGTTGGGAGCACAAACTATTGGGATAAATTTAGTTTTTTCTCTGTTATATAATTGTTTGAAGTCCTTGCAGCATATTTATAGAGATTGATGTTACAAATCGGTTGAGACTACTAATGTGGTGGTGGTTACGGAGATAGTTGAGGATATTGTTGGTTCCTCTGAGTAGACTGTAGATTCAGATTTAGATATCTAATGAATGCTACCTCCTTCGATTTGTATCAATGTAGACACCACTCAACTGGACATTTAAGTGAATTAGGGTATCAGTAGATCCAGTGCTGCTACAAGCTAACCAGTTCATGGTTATTCCTATTTTACTTGCATTTTTGTCCATCCTCATTATGTTTTGTTATGATTCCATGTAAAATGTTGTTGTGTTCTTAAGATCTACTAAAGTAGAAAGACAGATATTATTAGATTTCCTACTTTTAATCAATTATTTTTTTCGTTCTTGTCCAAATTTATTATCTTTTCCTACACAAGTAAATTTATCATAATACAAATTTAAATCACCGCAGGCCTCTCAACTTCGATACAATTTCACGATGCTTAGGCTAAAATAATAAAAGATATAGACCACCTGAAATTTTTGCTTTGATTAGCATTAGGCAAAGCTTGATGGATCTGACTTTATTTTTTTTAATATAACTTTATTTATTTATTTATTTATTAATGATGGATGCAATATGGTAATGGTCTTTTGCCTTGCATTTATAAAGAGAGCACAGGTGCCAAAACCTTGATTGCTGCCCCAATACTACTATTTCTTTTCATGCCAATTTCTGCTTTCTTACTTTAACTTGCCTGTCCAATACCGTCCCTGAGCTTGATAAGTGCTTTCATCGATAAGTAATGTAAATCCTTTTATATGAACCACCTCTCTTAATTAAGCTTTGTAAGCAACTTCCACTTTCCTATTTCTTTGATTTTTTTTGTTTTATACATGCTATGACAAAATTCTGGTTGACATCTTAAAAATTTTAGGCATTAGTTAGTATCTACATTATTCCTTAGCTATGACTATTTACCAAAGGGCCATTGCTTGTTGCTGCATCTTTAGATCTCTCATACTTTTACAATTTTATAGGTATCAGGATAGAGCTCAGGATAGGGATCTTATCTGTGACACTGATTATAACTGGTTCTTTTTGCAAAGAGAATCTGATTATACGTTTTTTTTTGCTGATTTATGAAGAGACATAAGGAAAATTATTATACTAATTTGATCTCTCTGACCATATTTGTATCTGCAATGACATTAATAACCTTTGAGACATAAAGTTCATGCAGTAATCTAGGTTAGATAAAATGAAACTACCGCATGTAACTGGTAAGAAGGCATTGTGCACCCAAGTGGCAAGGTGCCTACGAGTCTGCTGTTCATTCAGAATCAAATTCTGACATTTGCTAATATGTAATGACACGTGGATAAGGAGAGAACTATTTATTTTTTATTGGAAGAAGTGAGTTTTAGACTTTTAATATTTATCAGGCTATGCCCTCGCTTGTCATTTGCTAATGAAATATTATACTGAATCAGTGACACCGTACCCGTTATGTAAGTGCTATGTCCATGCTTTTTCCTGGAAGTCTACTGGATAACACATCTACTTAGTTTTCCTAACTTATATGTAGTACTAATATACATGTTTGATGATAGTGGAACATGTATGAGGCTCTTGATTTTTGTCGGTGCACAAAATTGCTATTCTATCTGTTGGTGGTTACAATATTGGAGTTCTCCTACTGAATTTTCTCTAGCTAGATATTGCTATGTCATTACCTTCTTACTGTGTGCAAAAAAAAGGGACCTTTTGCATTTTATTGGTTGATAGCAAAATATCATAACCAGTCCAAGTCAAAATAAAATTTAGCACATAACAAACGGAAACCCTGAGAAATTTGAGTACACAGAAACTCCAAAATGCTGAACAAGTAGTAATCCGAATATGAATATAGAGAAACCATGCCTCAGACTGAGCAGCAGAATCATCATAGTAGATGAAAAAAAAGGTAATGAAGTATGAACCTTTGGAGGGACTGCGACCAAAGTGGCTGCCATCTCCCTAGGTGAAGTAATTACGGCGTCCACATCCACCAGATCGTCGACATCGCCCAGCGGATCGACCTGCTGACGGAGAAGGCATCAACCCGACTGAAGGCACTTCTCCCTCCCGACATCTCAGTTGCATTTACAGAGACGGCTCCTCTTTCAGGAGTTTTTTTTTTTTCTCCCTTTTTCTTGCTGAAGAAGATTACAAATCAATATAGCATTCGAGCAGTACACTTCCACACCGATATCAAGGCACTAATCTTCACGCCCAGAGAAGAACACATCCTTGAACAAACCCGATAATTACCTAGTTAACTTCAGAGTCGTTTTCGCTGCAATGATTCAAGTAATCAATCAGCTCGATCTGATTGATAAAGAGAAAAATACATTAGCTAGCTAAAATGTCACCACAATATGCTGCGCTTCTGGAAGCAAGAATCACAATTGATGCCTGGTTATCTTTTTATTGAGTTCTTGCAATCCAGTCATAGCTATAACACGACAGCAACCTTCCTACTTGCTTATGTAATTAGTTAAATGCTCGCTTTCTTAGCCAATATATGCCAGAAAACATGTTAGCGTGCTTTTGCCTTATTTTGGTACGAAGAAATGGAACTTAGTAAAGAATATCTTTGCAAAAGCAGAAAACAAATAGAAACAACGAAGGCCATCTAATAGACGACTCATCTTGTTAGAGCTGCAAGGCAAGGCTCTTTAAGACTAGAGGTTGTGTTTAAGACTCACTAAACATATGGGTTCAAGACTCACTGAGTTCAAAAAAAAAAAATGAAGAGTGTTGCTTATTTTATCTCGTGAACTGACTATTGCATGCTCTGATCCTTTTCGCATTTGTAACATGTAGACATCTGGGCAAATTTATCGTTACCTGAAAATGAAATAAAACCTTGTACAGGAAAAACAGAGGCAATGACTGTGGTAAACAAATGACACGGAAACAATAATTTTAGGGCAGTATTGACTAGTTTTGTCAAACCTGACTACATTACAAGTTCAAGTTAAAAATACTGTACTTCAACGTTACGTGCCAGTGTCTAACTTGCAGACATCATGGAATGTATAAGCAAAAATATATTGGCATGTTCTCATGGTAAGAAACCAGCTACTGTGATAACACGAATATAAATGCTCACAAGCAAGCAATATTAAAAAATAAGAAAATGAAATGGTAAATCCTTAAATCACACACCATAGCATAATACGAGAGAGTCAAATAGGTTGAAAGAAGCTTGAAGTTAAAAATAATATTTTTGAAGTTCTTACATGACTTCAAAGCTTGAACTGATGGTATCTCCCCTTTCTAGACCTTTGAACCATTCCGCTTCTCCTTGTCCAACGTGCACCTTTTTCAGCCCTGGAGCACTATGTATGCCGATAGGGAACTCTGACAAGTTTGGACAGCGCTCAAACAGGACATAATCCAGTGAAGGCCAATCGAAGGTTATGGTTTCTGACACTTGTTTGTAGAAACAACTTAGCTCAGGCAAGTTAACAAGCTGCAGGTGCTTAAGCATGGGAAATCCTCCTTTCTCCAAAAGGACACCATCCTCCTTTGCAACAATGGCTTCCATGGAGGAATTACTTTTGATCTCTAGAGTATCTAAGCTTTTCAATTCTTTTGCTGTGCTTGGCAAGAAGACATATGCTAAACTTTGACACCTTGATATTTTTAGCCTTTTCAAATTCATACCAGCAAAGTTCTGTGGGAACAAACAAGACAGTTTGTTACAACTAACTATGTCTATAACATTCAGGTTCCGTAGGCTTCCAGAAGGAACAACTCCGTTGCAGAGGTTGGTTAAATTAGATAGACCGTATAGTCTCAGTAGTCGTAGATTTGGAAATAAAATGGATTCTTCTGGAAGTCCTTCAAGATTCAGTAATACCTGTTGCGGAGTACTCTTAACAATAATGAGTTCTTCTAGACTTAAATTCACTCTTTCAAGCAAGACTCGTGGAAAGATTTCAATTACGTTTTCACAGTTTTGTAAATCCAATAGTCTTAGTTTTTGAAATGAGTAAGCTGGAAGCTGACCCTGACAAATCTGTTTCAGTTTCTGTAGGTGCCAAAGGTGTAGCTTCTCAAGTTTAACAAACGCATTTGTTGGAGTCCCTTGTGTTGAACTAAGAAGATACTCTATTTGATGGCTGTTTGCGATGCTTAAATGCTTCAAGCTCTCAAAACCAGACCTTTTATCTAGATGTGTCAAATCTGTGAGCTCTAACTGACAGTCTTCAATCCTCAAGTCCTCGGTTGTTCTAAGAAAGGTCTTAGCCCAATTCACTGGCTGAGTTACTCCTTTTAGATAAAAACTCTTCTGGTATACACATACCAGCGCACGCCAGTGAAGAACATTATAAACTACAAAATAATGCAAGTCGCTGAAAGCATTGCCAAGCATATCAGATTGGGAGAAATCTTTGGCATCCTTGACGTACAGCTCAACTCTAACCAAGCGTTTCAAAGATGCAACCTCTCTGAGGGCAGATTCAGTCACAATGTAGCCTTCCATGTAAAGCTCTTCCAATTGAGTTAGATTTGATATCAAATTTTCAGATATCACCAGTGATCTGCAATATGATACATCTAAAAGCTTTAGCGAAGTATCTATGTCTTCAGGCAATGCTCTTATAGGACAGTTCTTCAAGGAAAGTATTCTGATTGCCTTCAGTTTCCCAACCACTGCAATATCACTCAGTTTTTTACATCCATTCAAATGCAGTGTTCGCAGATTCTTTAAGCATTCCAATGATGAAGGTAATGAAGTGATAGAAGTGTAACTTAGATCAAGAACATTAAGTGCTACCATATTTTCAAAGAATTTGCTTGGAACACCGTCAGTAATAGGGTTCATATTCAGCAACAACAAGACTAGATTAGAGCAATTAGGATTTTCTGGAATCGCATGTATGTCATTGTTCATAACTGAAATTCTCTTATAAGATTCCAAATTTTCATCATCTTCTGGCCAATTTCTCATTCCTAGTCCAGCTTTAACGAGAAAATGGTTGTCATCCTTAGACGCAATGTATACTGCAACATCTCTCACCACATCATGAAGCTTTACACAGCCCATTTTCTTACTGTTGAGTAGTAAACAAGAAGCCTTCAGTTTCTCAAGAAAAAAATGCACTCTACCACGCATTTCCTCTAAAGTGCTAGCATCTCTTAATAGATTCTCCCCCACTGCATATCGTGTCACTTCATCCTCGCTTATATCATAGTCCTCACGGAACAGACAGCAGTAGAGAAATAACTGTTTTAACTCAGCAGCTTTTAGTTGTTTATAGCTCAGTTCTAGTGATTTGAACAACTGTTCCTCTACACCTTCCAGATTTGTAGGAATAGATTGCTTGAGCTGCACTTTGGCATCTTCCCAGACACTTCTTTCCTCGTATGCTCCCAGGGCCCTTGCAACCACAACAATTGCCAAAGGCAAACCACCACACTCGTCTGCTACCTGTCTTGCAACAGGTTCTATATCAGGAGAATCAACAACTTTTCCTGCCTTAATTTTGAAAAGTTTCCATGAATCTTCTCCAGACAAAACAGTAACTTCGACTGAATCATTTGTTTCCATCACATGGCACACTTCTCGCTTACGAGAGGTTAGTATTATTTTGCAACCCTGGTGCTCTTCTCCGTAAGGAATTCCAATTTGTTTGAGCTCTAACCTTGCCCAAATGTCATCCAGCATTATCAGCACTTTCTTTTCCTTCTTCAACCTAATAGCCAGGTGCCCTGCCCCAGACTCGCGCAAACCTAGAGCATCAGCAATGTCACGTTGGATTTGAGCTATGCTTGGGTTCTGTGATACAACCACCTTGATTATGGCGTCAAACTTTTTTTCTTTTTCGAGTCTTCTGCCAATTTCTTCCATCAAGGTAGTCTTACCCACACCACCCATACCATATATTCCAATCAAGTAAACATTCTCGTTTTCCAATGCCCGCATAACCTTATCCATGGCATCTCTAGTGGAGCCAAAGGCCATAAAATCACCCACAGGCATGGAATCAATGGTTGGTGGCTCTGGTGCTTGAGACACATTTCTGAATTCACCTTTATCCTTGAGATCCTCAGCTTCAACTGCTTTCTTGGTAGCCTTCTTTCCCGTCTTATAACGCCAAGAAAGATCAGGAATTCTCCCCATGAACCATCTCTTATTCTTCTTGAACTGATCCTCAATGTCCTTAAATTCAGTCTCCAGTTTACTTACATCATCTAGCCACTTATTGACAACATCTCTGATGACTTCATTATTCTTCTTAGCTTCCTCGACTAATCGTTGTACGTCATTCCTCACACGCTGCAAAGCCTCAACCTGGTCCTTGAGTTTCTTGAATTTTTTCTTGTAAAATATAGCATAACCTGGATGAGGCTTGCACCTTTTCCATAATGACTTCAGAATCTCATTCACAACAGTAGAACTGACTCCTCCTAAGAATGGAGGTAAAATGGGGCAAACCATTATCAATCCTGGAAGTACAAAAGTACGGTCAACTAGCTGGAGAAACATCGATATCAACGCAAGATTTGATTGGAGTGCAGAAATCAACAGTGAAACCAAAAGTGTTCGTAACGAAACAAGACTCCATTTTAGTTTAAGATGAAGATTAGTTGTAAGGAATCTACCAGATCAGTGTTCACCATGGGCTTACAGATATCAATTAACATTGCTTGTCGCCAGTCTAGGCCAGAAAATAAGCATCTACTTCAGCCTACTAATTGGACGCTTTGAAGATCCCAAAATCTTGTAGGTACGCATTTCCTAAACATAATAATATGGAACTTCCGATACCTACTTGGAATATTACTTTAGAGTTTATGTGGATGTGCACTTCCAGCTTCCTTCGGTTTCGTCTAAACTTAAAGGGCAAATTATTCTACGATAAATATACTTCTTGCAGTCTTTGGTAGAGAACTTACTATATATTCCTTCTTTTCTGTGGGTAAAAAGCTTGCAGATTTGAGAATAATGAAAAAACATTATGAGATGTGGGGGAATCATCTGGTAATATGGTAAATGATTCTAAACATGCAACCATGTCGTTTGAACTTTCAAATTCGGCGAACTTTCCTTAAAACAAAATATCACGTCAACATACTTTATGACAACACTGAGGCGCTACAACAGTACAACCATTGATTCAGTCCCTCCAAATCTTCCATATTAAGTTTGATACGGGGAGTGCATAAAACATTGATTTAGTCAGAATCCAAAATTTTTACCTGTGTAGGAAATCCTTTTCTGACACAAGACGGTCTCATCCTACCTATTCCAATCTAGGAAATGAACAAATTGGTTCACCGAAACAAACACAATCAGCAAAGAGGAACCCCAGTCGGTCGACTGTTTCCATGGAAGTTTAGGGGAAACAAATAAAAGACACTTCGTTGGCCGTGATCTCAAAGAATCAATCAAAAACTCCAAAAAAAAAAATGGTGGCTTTTACATGAGGACGATTTTTTTTTCCCTCCAAGCTTCCAAAATGAGAACTTTTCAACGGAAATCGTAGGTGAAGAATCAAGTGAAGCTGCTATTACATCTTCAATAAAAGAAGGCTTCTGGGGCATCCCAGCTACCTATTTTTCTATGGAAAAACGGAAGCTGCTATTACAAAACAATTAGTAAATTTCTCCTCCGAGAATTTAAAAATATTCCGCGTTCTAGTAGGAGTTATGATCCAAATTAATGAGGGAACATACCTTGGCAGTGGCGACAACAGTTGGCTCACAGAAGGGGGAGCAGAAAGCAGGGAGAGGAATGTGACGTGAAGGCATGCGCTGCCTCCTGCACACAAAATGCGAAATATCAACTGAGATATTGCGGCCAAAGCGCACAAAATAATTGATTGACCAGCGTAATTATTTCACATGGGAAGAATTCGATATAATTTATAAAAGCCAATAAAAGAAACGTAGAGGTGCAAGTATCCATCTTTATCACAAAATATTTAATCTGCTTGCATAATTGAAATTAGATACATTGCACCTAATATCATATCTGTACGACGTCGAGTGTGATACTAATCAGCTTAATTGATAAGAAGGGCTGATAAACCATACAAAAGCCAAGATCTAAGTATTATATTTACTCTAGTTGTGTACTTGAAATTAGATACATTGCATCTAGTATAGATGTCTACACGAATACTTCATAGTTGGGGGGGGGGGATATATATTGTATAAATAATAGATCATAAATTAAATTTAAGATATGAATATTTTTAAAAAAACAATGGAGTTTAAAAAAATAAATCTAGATGCTTATATAAAAAATTAGAACATAGTGAATATTGAATTCACAGTCTCCCAAATATATATTCTCATCAATATAATAGGATTATTTTAATAAATAATATATATTTTTTTAAGAAAAAAATTAATATTTTTCTAAAGATGAGTTTAGTATAAGATATAAGATAAATCACAGTAGGAGAATGCATTTCTATCATCCTATAAGACATGAGTTGGTCAAAATTCTCGATTGACTTTAGATGGTGATTTGAGTAGACCAACTTTGCAAATTTTCTAAAAGATGTGGTAAAAAATCAACTCGATCCGTCTACAAATTAATTTAAATTTTCTCGTAATTTATTATTGTGGGCAGCTGTACATGGCATAATTAATATAGTCATCGTTTTATTACAAAAATAAAGAAGCTTCCGAGCTGTATTTGAATTTAAAGGAGCTGCTGAGATTCCCCTTTTGACTCTAGATTTTGATGTGACTAAACCAACATATATTTTTAATCAGAAAACACTCAGTTGTGTCCACCATTTAAATTTTTTTTAAAAAAGAGAGAAAATGAAAAATGTATCCATCGATGATTTCCTACTCATTTCTTTTCTTCTCCAAAACTAGTGATGCAGCGCAAGTGGCGAGTTATTTTTTTTAAAAGACTTACCTGTAATTTATTTAATTTCAATTTAGCCGCTTATGATTTAATTTGATTCTTAACTTGGTCTCTGCCCACCTAAATGTTTTTATCAGATTATATATATGGCGATCAGATTGAAACTGAATTGAGGAGTAAGCATTCTATAACCAATACATTTTTTAGCTAGCAGGGTAAAACTCATGATACATATAAAAAAATTAAAATAAAAAATAAAGTTAAACTGGATTGAAAGTTTACTAATTCACTTCATGCATTTTGGATTATTATTTCAAATCATATCGTACCGAGTCAATAGTTATTTAATTTCCTATTACCAATTCCTAATTTTTAAATAAATAAATAAATATATATATATACACACTATTGAGTAGGTGGTTCATCGGTTGACCTACTTAATTTTAACCGGTTGGATTTGTGTAACATTCAAGCCCACTTGTTATACTTGGAGATGTATCCAAGTGTCACAGGGCCAATCTTTACTTTGCTTTCTAATGAGTCGGTAGTCCATGTGACATAGAAGAGAGAACTCAGTCGCCTATCAACCTAATTCACCGAGGACACAGCGGAATGGTGGGAAAAAAAGGAAAAATGAGAAGGCGGCATAGAAGAGAGAACTTAGTCACCTATCAACCAGGTTCACCAAGGACATAGCACAATGGTGGAAAAAAAAGGAAAAATGAGAAGGAAAAAGAATGTTTTTATTTAAAAGATTAAAAAAACCTTCCTCGAGCTGATTCCAAAATAAGGAGAATTGCTCCTCTTAACATCCCTCTCAAGTGCAAATTTATTCTTACTCTCAGTTAGATAAACTTTTCTGCCTTCAAAGGTTGAAGGTGCTAAGCTTTTATAAAGTGAGGGTTCTATATATTCTTAGAAATCCCTATAATTAACCTAGTTCAATTTGTGGGTGAGGATAATTATTTACCATTCTAGATCTATCCACCTTCACTTGTTAGTCACGTCTTGAGTAGTTGAGTGCAGCTTAGATACATCTTCAAACTTAGTAGTGTGACAACTCTTCCCGGCTCGAGTTAGAAGATGTCCTCGTCGACTCCTGTACTAGGTAACTCCAGATGAGTTGTTCGAATCGTCAAAGAGTAGTGTCTTTTCCAAGCTACTCTTTTCTTGTAGTGCCCCTGTGATGTCCTTAGTTGTTATTATTCTCTTGATGATTTTTCATATTTCTTTTTCACCTGGGCTTTTCCTCATACCAATTTCTCCTTGTGGTCCTACAATAATGTTGTCCCTTCACCAATTATAGAGCAGACAAGTATCTCACCCCTGATTGTGCACCTTCTGGAATCGTGGATTTCCCCATGGATGTTGTCCCTGTGAATCTAGGTTGCACGATGACCATCGTGATGAGGCTACCAAGTGAGGGGCAATCATCGTCTTGGATTTTACCAAAGATTTTATATTCAAAGTTATCCACAGAATATAATAGTGATGTCTGTATATCCCTTCCATTGGCCAACCTAGATGGGAACATAGCGGACTATCCTCATAACTCTAGAAGCCTTGGCATTCACTATCTTAACCTTGAGGTTTGTCATACCTTGATTCCTACCTTGGGCACGTGGCAACCGCCAAGTATTCCTATCACTGCCCTAATCCCTAGATATATTATTAAATCAACTTAAGGTTTGATAACAGAATATTAAGGCTTAGGTTGATTGTGAAATTTGTATTTTTTGCATCAAGGGTAATTGTGTAATATATGATTATTTTGAAGGTTGAATGAGAAAAAAATAATATGAAGGACTTATTTATAAAATTACCTATAGATTTTGAAGTATTAAATTTTGATATAAAAATTACATTCTCAGATTGAATTTTTGATAGGGAATCCAATGGCGTAGACGGATCGTAATTTGGAAGTCGTTTGATTGGTCAAATCGTTGAACTAAAGATAGATCTAAATTGATGGATGAGATTAAATCATTTAAAATGCTGGACGGTCCAGATCTAATCTTATCGAACCCATGTTGAACTAGGGTTAAGTTAAACCTGGGTTGAGTGAACTGCTTAGCTTAATTGATATTTTAATTTTATTTTATTTTTTCATTTTCTTCCCATCGTGCGACCTTCTCCTCCCTCCACGCAGCAATGACCATAGACTCGCCTCCACTATCACCACCGATGATTGAACCACCTCTCGATTGAATTTTTCGACTAGATTTTTGCCACAATATCAGGTGAGTGAGGAGAAAATAATAGAATCAATTTAAAGTTTTTGTGAAGATTTAGGGGAGAAAAGGTAGAAAGGGCATCAACAGGCAGAAGCTACATCGTCAGAGATTTCTTAGGCGATTACCGGCCATTTCGGCCACGGAATTTTACAAAATTGGTACCTGTAGCTTCTTCTTGATGAGAGCTATCCATTGGTACTAGGTTGAGGGCTATTGACCGTCGATTGGCCGCCGGCGAGTTAAAAATCCTAACTTTTGGATTTCGTCTAAGTGAGGGTAATCAGTGAAATTGATCATGTATGAGCTCTAAAAATTAGAAAAAATATAATTTTAAAATCCTCATGAAAAGAGCTTTCAATAGATACTAATATTGGTGCTGATCGAAGAACTTTGCTGGTGAAGATTTCGACGAACTTTTCGGCGACTCTCTGGCAAATTTTATGACAAACTTGAGATAAAAATTAGAGTTAATCTAGAGATAATTCTAAGAATGTTTAGTGAAGACGAATTTGAGAAATTATTATCAGATTGAAAATTAAAATTCTTTGAGAAAATTCGATAACCAAGCACGAGGATACTAACGATTGCGATACACATTAGAACGTTATTATGATAATAGGATCAGGTGAGTGTTTATTTTCCAGACAAAATCGACGGGATAATTCTTCTCTCATGCTAGTTAATAAAACTCATTTTGATTATAAATGAGGTGTGAACAATCTCTCATATCCATGCTTATTGAAATAAGCTTTTCATTACTATTGTTCCTAAGCATAATACTATGCTTTTGTTAAATTTAAATCTGACATATGCATCTGTTTGATTATTCGTGATAATACTTTATTTATAAATACATACGACTAGTATGATCTGATACTGGATGTCATGCCATAAACCCACCTCTGGGCACGTGGCAACCGCCGTATAAGCTGCTCTTCACCACCACAACTTATACAATACTAAGAGTATCACAAAACAACACTATTATTTTTATTAACATAGCGGAAACATAACCAAATTACATTTAATTTTCAATATTACAAATCAAATCTCTATCTAGCTTTTCAATGACAGCCTATTCCGTCAAACTAGGTTCTCCCTTGCTCTCCGTACAAGTGACCAACCTGTAACCTGCGTAACAAGGGAAAAATATACACATCTGAGTCGCGAAACTCAGTGAGGCTATAGAGAGAGCACCCTAAAAATGGACATAAGGTATTGTACAAACTAACAAGAAAATATATCTATGAAATCATATATTTAAATTAACATAACACAATATATAGCAAAACTCAACATATCAATGTAGCAGTCGTATTATTCAAATAAAGCATATGAACATGATGCTAGAAACTTATTTACATAACTTAAATCTTAAAAAGATCTAATCACGTATATCAATATATATATCATAAGTTATCCAGTATCACTCCTAAGGCAACCATCCTATGTTCAAGGCAAACCCCTCGTCAAGGATCTCCTTGAACCCCGTCAGTGTCAACTCTATATCTCTATCCTAAATGCCTGTACATTGACGTTGGCAGAAGGAGCTGGTGACCGCGACACTCCTTCTATGCAACAACAAGTACCATACAACGCTGTACTTTTGCCCCATGGCAGGATCACCATACACAATCACAAATCACTACCATCTACAGCCTGGCAAGCTGAGTTTCTGTGAGATTTGCATTTTTGGCCTTAAGGGTAATTATGTAATAGATGATAAGTTTGAGGGTTATTTTGAAAGAAAAATTTATAGGAATGACTTATTTGTAAAATTATATGATTTTTTTAAGTATAGAATTTTGATGTGAAAATTATACCATCAGATAGGTTTTTTGATAAGGAATCCAACAACGCAGATGGAATGTAATTTGGACGTCGTTTGATTGGTCAAATCGTTGAATCAAAGATTAATCTAAATGGACGGTCGATATTTGATCTAAGATTTAAGATTTTAATTAATAAATTTATAAAATCATCTTTTCTTCCCACCGCTTGCTCGAGCGCTCTTTTCTTCCTCTCTCCTCTTCCTTCCGTGGCAGCAACTCTTCGTCACTTTGCCGACGATGCTCCGGCCACCATAGTTCAAATTTTATGACGAGATTTCAGACACAACCTCAGGTGAGCTAGGAGAGCACATTAAAATCTTTAATTTTAAGTTTTGATTGAGATTTGAGGAGAAAAAGAGGAGAGAAGTGGCGGCGGTGAAAGTTTGTCGCCGGAGCTTGCTCCGATGATTACCGGTCATTCCGACCGCGGAACTTTGCAAACTTGGTATCTATGGCTTCTCCTCGACGAGAGCTATCCATTGGTACCTAGGTTGAGGGCTATTGGCCGCCGAGTGGCCGCCAGCGAGCTAAAAACCTAGTTTAGGGATTTCGCCCAACTTGATGTAATTGTTGAAATTGATCGCGTATGAGCTATAATAATTGGGAAAAATATGATTTTTGGAATCCTTGTGAAGAGAGATTTCGATTGGTACCAATATTGGTACTGTTTGAAAAACTTCGCCAGCGAGGGTTCCGGCGAACTTTCCGGCGAGTCTCCGACGGGTTTCCGACGAACTTTCCGGCGAACTTGAGATAAAAATTAGGGTGAATCTAGAGATCATTCTAAGAGTTTTGGTGTAGACGGATTTATAAAATTGTTATCAGATTGAAAATTAAAATTTATTAAAATATTCTCAGGAAATTCAATAAGCAAATACGAGGATACTAAAGATCGCGATATGAATTAGAACATGCTTACGATAATAGAATCAGGTGAGTGTTTATTCTCTAGGCAGATTAGATGGGATAGTTCTCAATGTTTAGTCCATGAGAATTATATCCCTTTGATTATCTATGCTTGATATTCTTTGGCTCTCTTGCTAGTTAATATTCATTATTATGCTTATAAATGAGTTGTGAATCCCCTTTTTGATATTCATATCCATTGATATAAGCTTTTCATTGCTATTGCTCATTGATTCATTGTAAGCATGATACTATGCTTTTGTTTGATTCTAAAGCTAGCATATGTATCTGTTTCTTAAAAGCTAGAGGTATGGTAAAAAGCATACCCTAGGAGATTTCATGATTTATATATAATTCTGCTTTATCTTGGGTATATATGACTAGGATGATATTATTCTGGTGTGAGTCGCTGCAGTGATATTTGATTAGCACTCCCATGGATTGCCTAGATAGAGGGGTGTGGGGTAAAGTGCATCCTCACCAGGATGGGAGATCGGGTAACTCCTGGTTGATACCGCGTGAGGCTGGACTAGCTATGAATACCAGTAGTGAGGTCCAATGGCAACTCAAGGGGGAAATGGGGCTCTGTTTCTGTATTATTGTGCTTCTATTATGATTTGGGTACCCTCTGATGCTTGATACATCCCCCTAAGGTGACAGTTGTTGGCCATGACTGCTATTTGATATAGCCAGCCCCAGATATAGTCTCGTATGACTCTTGAGTATTCTTCTTGCTTGGCTATTATATTCAAATAGCCAATTGGTTATATTCATGAAACTTTGTTATTCTATGTTCTCAGTTTTATATTATTTTTTATCCAACTCACTGGGTATAAGTGTACTCACCCGAAAGGAGAACTCATTTTTTTCAGGATCACAGCAGGAGAGGGTGGATAGAGATAGATGCGCTTAGCCAGACCCCTGACTTTTGAAAGGTAGGACAATTCTATCTTTATTTTGTGTACAGAGAGATCCACTGGATATATATTTTGGGTATCATTGGATATATGCCCTATTTTGATTGTAGATCATTTGTATATATATGGTTCTCTATGAAAGAGACCAAATTTTGTAAAGTACATGGTTTTAGAGTTATATTAATATGTTATCCAGGTTCTCTCCTTCTATAAATAGAAGGGATATACATCAGGTAGGGGATGTACATCAGGTACGTTTAGTGGATTCCTATATAGTCTTGGAAGGTAAGCGGGACTATTTGTGGAATTCACTGCGGTCTGTCACGTGCCCTAGGGAAGGTACGGGGCGTGACAGTTTCGCTGCATATGCAACCAATGAACCCAGACTGCTCAAGAACCCCACATCGTTGAGCATGCCAGTGTCAATCAGGTTCCTTAGCACTAGTAGCGCATGGCTCGGTACTGTTCCTAGCACCCATATGCCTTAGAGTAACCCAATAGGTTGAGCTCTACACTGAAGTGAGATACCGACTACACCAAAGCATCTGAGGCTAAGTCAACAGAGCGTGCATTTCTACCTTGGCTAGCACATGGCTCCTCACCATATGTTGGCACATAGCAGACTAGGACCTTAATGTCATCTCCTAGGTTACCATAACCTTAAGATGTCCACAGGTTCTCAGTTAAATATTAAATAAGATCACTCTAGGTATTATGATAACATGTACCTAAAAGTGTCTGTAGTTATGTCTCATGTCATCATGTTCCATGTTCTTGCTAAGTGTCTCTACATCTCTAGCAATATGAATAATAACATAACATGAGTATCAACATCAAGAGCATGCATATAACAGCATCATACATATACCAGCATGGTATAACTTTCAAACTCATATCAAGACATGCATATAATAGCATCACATGTCAACTAACATGCATCCTTCCAATAAACCACATGTTAATTAAATAATTAACCAAGTAAACATATAACTTATCAGCATGTACAATAATTAACAACGACCCTTAGAACTCAGCATCTGTAGTATGCCAAATAAATTTGAAACCATAAATCCTCACCCGAGTCTCAAAATAATATTAAATAAGAATTCACAGTTTGGTTGTGATTCTCAAAAGCAAGCAAGCAATCAATCAAGCATAACAATTCCTTCTCACTCCAACACAAATCATAGCTTGACCATAATTTGTCAAGCAACAGCACAACAATCAACTTCCTAAGATAAAATAAATACATTTAACAACCATAAATCATATAATTCAAACAAAGGTTTCCTACCTACCCTTCTACTCACATCCTCACACCATTTTCTTTATTTTATTCACTTTCTTATAATCAACCAATCAACTATCACACTAACAATCACAATCCAAGATAATCAACATATCAAGCCCATAAATAATATTTACTTTAATAACTTAATTATACCCCTAAATCTAAATCATTATATACCACCATACTAAATTCTAAAATAATTTTAATAATTATTTGAAAAATCTAACCATATCAATTAAATCTATAAAATCCTAACTTATTCAATTTTACTAATTATAAAATCTAAATAACTAAAATTTTTAAATTTTTTTGAATTCCAAACTATTCAATTTCATTAGTTAGAAAAATCTAATTAACTCAATTTCCTAAATTTTATCATATTCCAAATTACTCAATTTTTATTAATATAGAAAAATCAAATAAATCTAATTACCTCAATTTATAATCTTCTAAATTCATAAATTCTGTCAAAATTTAAAATAAATTATTTTAATTCTAATTAACACAATTTAAATATTATAATACTTACAAAAATATTTCTTCATGCATATAACATATAATTTACTTATTTAAACACTAAGTTAAATTAAATTATCTTAATTAAATAAAAAAACCGAATCCAATAATTCCAAAAAATTTAAATTAAATCAGAAAATATATTTAAGCATAAAATAACATCATAATTTATTTTAGATTTTTTTGCCATCATTAAAGCACTCAAAACCTTGAACCCATCCTAGATAAATTCGAAAATCGTATCTAAATTATGTTAAAAATTCTAAATAAATTCTTAAAAGTCTAAAACTTACCAACTAAGCTCTAGGGACGTTAACCCGAGATGAACCGATCGAAAATCCAAGAAAACTGGTCAAACCCATATTGAACCGGCCCTGAACAGAACTGCCGCACGCGCGCCGCACGTGTGATGATTCCTCTTCACCCGCTCGATGCTGCCTTAGCCCATCCGCCGGATCACCGTCGATTTCGCTGTCCGCTGCTGCTGCAGCCTCGCCGGACTACTGCATTGACTCGTCCACTCCTTCCTCGACTCTCCGACCAGCTTTCTTCATCGCCGGCAGAGCCCGACAGCTCACAAAACTTGTCGCTGCCCGCTGCTCCTCTGCCACTAGCGAAGTTGCCGCTTCCAGCCGCCTCTTCGCCTCTCTCACTGCGTACTCCACTCGATATTGACTCCCAGAAGTTGATATCGATCGTAGAGGCTGCCATTGTAATGAAAGAACCGAAGGCTGAGCTCCCGCCGGTGGATTTGACAGAAAATAGGGTACTCTCCTTGTTCACGGCAAAAGCTCAAATCCTAGCTTGCCGGTGCCACCACCCCCCCCCCCCCCCCCCGCGTCGGCCTTCAAGATGACACCAACTACTCGCCCGACTCCCCCTTCTGTCGAAATCACCGACTACTGAAGCGAATTGGAGCGCCGTCGTCGTCGATTTCCTTCTGCCCCCAAACCCATGCTTTTGCGAGGGTTAAGAAGCAGTCGAGTCGGCGACTCGCCGCTCGACTCGGTCCACCCGGTCGAGTCGACCCGCCCCAAACTCGTTGCACGTGCGATGGACGTGCAAAGACGTATTTCCTTTTTTTTTTCTTTATTTTATTTTATTATTTATTATATTTTTTTAAAATAGAAATGAATTTAAATAATTTATAAAATTCCTAAAATAAATAAATTTATTTTCTTTTCCTATTTAATTTAATTTATTATTTTTTATTAAAATATTATTATTTTATTATCAATTTTCTATTATTATTATTTTTAGAAAACAGGGTTTACACTGGAGATAGTGCTATAGACACTTTCACTGCAGTGATAAGAGATTATATTATTGGCACTCTCATGGGCCACCTATGAAGAGGGGCGTGCAGAGATAGTGCTCGAGGTCAAGATGAGAAACTGGGTTACTCCTGACTGGTTTTACGCTGGACTAACTGTGGATACTAGGTAGCAAGGTCCAGTAGACAACTTAGGGGTAAAAGGGGATTTTGTTTCTATATTCTTATGACTTTACTTTTATTTGGGTACCCTATGATGCTTAATACCTCACACTGAGGTGATAGTTGTGCGACTGTCATTGATTTAGCTAGCCCCAGATTCAGTCTCGTATGACTTTTGATTACTCTTTTTGTTTGACAATTGCACCCAAATAGCCAATTAGTCTATTCATGAGACTTTGTTATTCTATGTTCTTAGTTTTACATTGTTTTCTATCCAACTCACTGGGTATAAGTATACTCACCCCATAGGGGGACTTATTTTTATTTTTCAGGACCACAACGAGAGAGAGACTCGTAGATCGTGAAATTAGTAGCCAGGTGCCTGACTTTTGGAAGGTAGAATAGAACTACTTTTATTTTTGTGTATATATAGATTCACTGGCTAAACCTTTTGTATATCTTAGGGCATGTGCTTAATTTTGATAGTTAGAGGTTTGTAATAAGTATTTCATGGTACTTGAGACCTGATTTTAAAAATATATAGTTCTAGAGTTATATTGATCTGTGATCCAAGTTTTTTCTTTCCATAAATAAAGGGGGTACACACCAAGTACGCTTAGTGGGCTACCATATAGTCCTAGAGGGTAAGCGAAGCTATGTGTAGAGTTCATTACGGTCTGTCACGTGCCCTAGGAAAAGGTACGGGGTATGACTGTGAGATTTGAATTTTTGCATTAAGGGTAATTATATAATAGATGGTGATGTTAAGGGGTTTTATGAAAAAAATAATATGAAGGACTTATTTGTAAAATTATGTGGATTTTTGACGTATGGAATCTTGATATGAAAATTATACCATCAAATAGGATTTTTGATAAGGAATCTAACAGCGTAGACGGATCGTAATTTGGATGTCGTTTGATTGGTCAAATCGTTGAACCAAGGATAGATCTAAATGAACGAATGAGATTAAATCACTTAAAGCGGTGGACGGTCTAGATCTAATCTCATCAAACCCATTTTGAACCAGGGTTAAGTTAAACTTGGGTTGAGTGAACCGCTTAGCTTAAATGATATTTTAATTTTAATTTTTTTTCTTATTTCTTCCCATCATGTGACCTTCTCTCCCTCTCCCTTTGCGCACGAGTAATAGCGATGGGTGACTCATCCTTCACTTCACCGGCGACTATCGGACCACCTCCTGGTCGAGTTTTTTGACCAAATTTTAGAGACAACTTTAGGTGAGCTAGGAGAACACATTCGGACCATTAATTTCGAGTTTTGGTGGAGATTTGAGGAGAAAAAAAAGGAGAGAAGCGATAGCGGCGAAAGTTCCACTACCGAAGCTTGCTCTGGCGATTGCTGACTATTCCAGCGACGAAACTTCACAAACTTAGTACCTATGGCTTTTCCTTGACAAGAGCTATCCATTGGTACTGAGGTTGAGGGCTATTGGCCGCCGGTTGGCCGCCGGAGAGCTAAAAATCCTAACTTAGGGATTTCATCCAAATTGATTTAATCAGTGAAATTGATCGCGTGTGAGCTATAAAAGTTGAGGCAAATATAATTTTTGGAATCCTCATCAAGAGAGCTTTTGATTGGTATCTACATTGGTACTGATTGAAGAACTTCGCCGGTGAGGGTTTCGACGAACTTTCTGGCGAGTCTCCGGCAAACTTTCCAACAAATTTGAGATAAAAATTAGAATGAATCTAGAAATCATTCTAATAGTATTGATAAAGACGGATTTACAAAATTATTATCAGATTGAGAATTAAAATTCATTGAAATATTTATAGAAAATTCGATAAAGAAGCACCAGATACGAACAATCGCGATATGAATTAGAACATGCCTACGATAATAAGCAAGCATATATATTATTATTATTTTATTTTATTTAACATAAATATATATATATATATTCATTTTCCTATTATTCTATGATTTTAAATATTTATTTAATAGATATATATATTTATTTTCTTTACGGACATTATTATTATTATTTTCTATTTTATTTTATTATTTTAATATTATAATAATATTTAAATTTTTTTATAAAGAAAACAGAATTTACAATTTCTCCCCCTTAATATTTTTGGTCATCCAAAGATAACAACTTAACTCCTTAAATTTTTCTAGACTTCCTGTGTCTCCTAAGACACAAAAAGAACTTAAAGAAATTATTCAATCATTTCACACAATTTCAAACAGTATCAAACAATTAATGAAGTAAAATACAATCAAAACAAAATACCAAGCAAACAATATAGGGTTTCGGACTCAAATTGTAAGCCCTCAATTTTTTTTTTGAAATATATATACATATGTCCATAAATAATTAAACCCTTAAATTTTTAGAAAATATATATGTGTCAATAAATAAGTAGGTGCATATATATACGTACCGTCATATACATGCATAGATGTGTCAACAATGACCGGTAAATATATGTATAAATAGGTAAATATAAATAAATAAATAATAATAATAACAATAAGATAGTAAGATCTAGTATATATATATTTAGCTGTATAAATAAATTTTATATAAAATAGATATGTAGCTAGATTCTGATTAGAGTAGAAATGAAATATTATTATTATATATATATATATATATATATATATATATACATAAGTCAATATATATAGATGTATATATGAAATATACATATAAATACAATCCTTCTCGTAAGAATAATTCTTTACCGAATAATTCTTTACCATATGTATATATATAGGTATATAAGAATATATATATCTAAATATATATATATAAGTGTTAAAATAAGTTTACAAAATTAATAAAATAGGGGTTAATAGAAAAAGAGAGGCCGAGACAACTATGTTAGTTTTTCTTGTTTACCTCATCATTGGACCATCTAAACCTTAACTCCTTAAATCTCAACCTCCACACTAACATTATCTTTGGCTAAATCTGTTCAACTGTGATGAGAGGGCATCTCAGGAAATGGGCGATGCAGTAGCAAAGTGAAAGCTGACGTCATCGATGCTCGAAATCCGAGATGGAAATAATAAATTTTAATGAGTAAGGTTGGTGCCCATTCCCTAGGTAACATCATAATCTAATTTTTGGGATATGCTGTAGAGATCATCGCTAGGGTAGATTTTGGGTATCACATTGTATCTCATATCTTCAATTTCTTTCTCAAATGAAATTGTTTGAGAAAAAGGCTATTGATTTAATTTTGAATGCTTAGGTGATTAAAAATATTTCATTTTATATACATATAAACCTATATATACATCTGTTAAAAATATTTCATTTTAAATACATCTAAATCTGTAGATACATTTGTTAGATAATAATGAATTTATATATATATAATTTTATTTCTCTTCATTTACTTCTACGTGATGATAACCAGTAATTTAAAAAGAAAACTATTTTTTTTAAAGTACTACCTAGAAACATGTACTGTCTTTAGAGGACCCGATTAAAATAATAATAATAATAATTTAAATATATATTTGAAGTCTACATTTGTTCATTGTTAATAATAATTAAATTTTGATGATGGAGATGATATATGAAATAATTATCCCTCTGACATCTAATAATACTCCACTGCTCAAAATTACATAATAACCAAATTAATGTTTGTTGTCACCTATCCACTTCAGATGATAATGACTTCATATTATTTTCTCCACATGTTTATACATGTATACATATATATGTTATAGATAAATATTTTTTTCTAGTTTTAACAAATATACATAAGTTGTGGTAAATATAAAAGAAAACTTTGGGTATTAAATTTATTTTTATTTTGTTGATTTAATTAGTCATTACAATTACAATTATTTTATTAGAGTTTTGGGTATTATGTTGGAAAAAAGGAATGATATGTTGAGAAATATTTTGATCCATTTACTTTCTTAGATGCTTTCTTTCTTAACGTCGTAAACGAATTTGTTATGTCTTGTATTCAGTGTTTCCTTAGTCATATATGTGAATGATATTTAAATAATGCAAAATTGAAACTCCTATTTCATTCATTGTCTTCTATTTCCATGATACTAAATAGGAAATAATAAAAGGGAGCAGGGTGTTAGATACTCGATATCATAAGTATTAGGAAATTTAAATATGTTTATAAATTGATAGGGAAACATTCTGCAGCGATGATGATCGAACATGGCAGGGCCATTAATCTATTAAATTGTTAATTTAAAAGGCTCAGGTGCGTTGTTATTTCGGCTAGTTTACAGCCGCTGTAGTAGAGCTCCCAAGTGGGCAGTTATCATTAAACTTTTTAAACTATCCGTGATGTGCATTATGTTGCTATCTTATATGATATGAATTAGTTGTAATGACATATTATATGTTATGTTTCCACATATGCTTATGTTCTACAATTCTAAAGGTGTATGATACTAGGGAGAACCTAGAACACATAGTGACATATGAAGATACTAGGTGACAAACAAAACTAGTTAGATGACATATCTTACAAGATAACCTAAGCTAGTTTGGACACCTAGAGATATAGACCTGAACTTCCTAGGGACATAAACCTCTAGGAATCATATAGGTCTATATAACAGTGTATTTCTCTCGCAAATGGTAGACACCATTTGTGTTAGTCTAAAGAGGGGTGGCGGAGGTGTCACCCGACCCATCCTTTAGTGTTCGGTGAGTACCAAGAAGGGGGTTCTCGCCAACGACCAGATATCCCCATGGCATATATCCGAAACTAAGGTGCTGGGAGCCGGGGAGCTCATTTCAGCCGCTATCCTGAGGACTAAGGTGTCTGTTGACGCTGATATACTCCAACTGAGTCCTGCAGGCTTGGGGGGTAGTCCGAACAACCAGAGTTATACATATGTGTTGGATCCGGTAGGTCAGGCCGAGAGTATACTTGTTAGTCGGTGACCCTGCTGTAAAGTAGAAGTGTAGCGCTCATGGTGTCTCGTATCCTAGGGTCTATGGGAGACGTACGATACGATAGTCTCGGAGTGCGGTCCGGATAAACGGCTCGCGAGACTAGAAGGAGGAGGAATCGCGGTCACCCGCCTTCTCTGCTAACGTCAGTACGAGGGGCCTAGGTAGAGACATATTTTGGCACTGACGGGCTTATAGTAGTCCCCGGCCAGGGCTTACCTTAAGCATAGGCAGGCAGCCCTAGGAGATAGTATTAAAACTATAAACTTAGAAATTTCTAGACACAGACACATATTTAGAATTTTAACATTTAATTGGTGATTTATGTGCACGCTTCCGTTCATTGCTATTTCATGATTTAATATTAATATAATTACTGTTCATCTCGACATGTATTGTTAGCCCATTTCTTTTGCTTGGAGAAGTTTCTATCTGTAGGCACTAAATCGTAATACTTAGCGCATGCAATTTTCCCCAGCGTGCAGGTATCGGGACATTGCTTAGGAGATGGCGAGGAGCGATGGGTAGCGGGATTGAGCACTATAGAAGGACACTAATATAATATATTAACTAGCATGATGTATACCTCACATAATGTAGATGAACTGTATCAATTTTGTAAGAACCTATGAATTAGTTGTAAGCTTATTTAGTAAACTTAACCGTAGTACTTTCCATTTATGCTTGAGTTATATAGTCTTATTAGCCTTGTATGAGTAGGACATCGCTCATACGACGGTTGTCATGTGCCCTATAGAGGGTCGAGGTGTGATAATTAAAATGGTATCAGAGCAAGTTTAGAAATCTTTAGGATTAAATTTAGGAAGGTTGATAATTATAGACATAACCCTGATAAAGTCCATAAGCAAACTTTTGGTAAATAAAGGTGAGAGTGACAAAGGGTTAGGAACATGATTTCCTTGATTAAAATTTTCCTTTTTACCTCTCTACACTTCCTTGTTTGATAAGTTATTTGCTACAAATTATTTAACTACTTTTAGTAGTTTTGATTAATTGTTTGATTGCTTATGGAGTTATTTAATTTGATTGCTTGTATATATATATATATATATATATATATATTCTTTTTCTTTTTCTTTCCTAGCCTTTATCCTAACTCAAAGGTAGTACTTTAAAACTCCAAGGGTACTACTAAAATTTATTATTATGCTGCAATTATAAAGTGGCTGCTTTGTTACTAGTTGTTTGAAGTACTTGTCATTGCCTTGGATAAATGTAGCTCCTACTATTACTTGGGTAAGTGCTATAAGCAATGAGTGCTCTAAGTTTAGCCATAGTTGTGGTATAAATAACTTCTCTCTCTATGATAGAAATTGGAAAGTAAACCCTGGTGCACTTTTCATGGACAAATGTAAGAATTTATGTGAGATTTGTATTTTTGTATTATGGATAATTTTGTAAAATAATAATAGAAGGACTTATTTGTAAAATTTTATAAATTTTTGTAGTATGAAATTTTGACATGAAAATTATACCATCAAATAGTATTTTTGATGAGATCGTAATTTGGACGTCATTCGATTGATCAAATCGTTGAGTTAAGGATGGATGACTAGGATTAAATGTGAATTAAAGATTTTAATTATTTATAAAATCACTTTTCTTCCCACCGACGACGCACGCTCCCCTGCTTTTTCTCTCTCTTCTTTCTTCCTTCGCACAGTAACAACGACGAACAAAGTTGTTACTTTGTTATCCACGTTTGAAGGACTTCCCGATCGAATTTTTGGATAAGATTTCAGACACAGCTTCAGGAGAGTGAGGAGAACACATTAGAGGTATCAATTTACAACTTTGGTTGAGATTTGAGGAGAAAACAAAGAGAGAGGTGGTGGCGGCGAAATTTCATCGCCGGAGCAAGCTCCGGTGATTGCCGGCCATTCCAGCCGTGGAACTTCGCAAAATTGGTACCTATGGCTTCTCCTCAACGAGAGTTTTCCATTGGTACCAGAGTTGAGAGCTGTTGGCCGCCGGTCGGCCGCCGGCGAGCTAAAATTCCTAAATTAGGGGTTTCGCCTAAATAGATTAAAACAGTGAAATTGAGCGCGTATGATCTATAATAATTGGGGAAAATATGATTTTTGGAATCCTTGTGAAGAGAGCTTTCGATTGGTACCAATATTGGTACTGTTCGAAGAACTTCGCCGGCGAGGGTTCCGACGAACTTTTCGGCGAGCTCCGGCGAACTTTCCGGTGAACTTTCCGGCGAACTTGAGATAAAAATTAGGGTGATTCTAGAGACCATTTTAAGCATGTTGGTGAAGATGAATTTATAAATTTTTTACCGGATTGAGAGATTTAATTCGTTGAAATATTCATAGGAAATTCGGTAAGCAAGCACGAGGATACGAACGTTCGCGATACAAACTAGAACGTGCTTACCACGATAGAATCAGGCGAGTGTTTATTATCTGGGCAGAATAAATGGGATAGTTCTCAATGTTTAGTCCAGAAAAACTATATCCCTTTGGTTAGATATGCTTGGTATTTCCTTGGACTCTCCTCTGCTTATATTTCTTGATTCATTATAAGCATGATACTATGCTTTTGTTGACTCTAAACCTAGCATATGCATCTGTTTGATTATTCGCGATATTATTTACTTATGAAAGCATATGACTAGTATGATTTGATACTGGATATTACTATAAGCACAGTCACTGCAGTGATATTTGATTAGCACTTCCATGGGCCACCTATGCAGAGGGGCATGGGGTAATAGTGCACGAGGTCAGGAGGGGAGACTAGGATTGGAATATTCCTGACTAGCCATTAGACTGGACTAGCTATGGATGCCAGGTAGTGAGGTCCAATGGCAACTTAGGGGGAAAGGAGGCTTTGGTTCCTTATTCTTGTGTTTCTGTTTTGATCTGGGTACCCTATGATATTTAATTCCTCCTCCTAAGGTAACAGTTGTTGGCTATAATTGTATTTGATTAAGCTAGCCTCGGATATAGTCTCGTGTGACTATTAATTATTCCTTTTGATTGGCTATTGCACACGGATAGCCAGATTATCTCATTCTTGAGATTTTGTTATTTTATGTTCTTGGTTTTACATTATTTTCTATCCAACTCACTGAGTATGGCGTTACTCACCCCGTAGGGGAACTCATTTTTATTTTTCAGGATTACAGCAGGAGAGGGACTGATAGATATTGCAACGCATAGCCAGACTCCTGTTAAATTTTGAAAGGTAGGACAGTTCTACCTTTATTTTGTATACAGAAGGATCCACTGGATAGGTATTTTGTGTATCATTGGGCATGTGCCCCATTTTGATTGTAGAATATTGTACATACATAAATCTCTGTGTAAGAGATTTGATTTTGTGAAATATATATTTTTAGAGTTATATTTGATCTGTTGTTCAGGTTCTCTCCTTCCATAAATAGATGGGATATACATCAGGCACGCTTAGAGGGTTCCTATATAGTTCCGGGGATAAACGGGGCTGTATATGGAATTCACTGCGGTCTGCCACGTGCCCTAGGGGAAGGTATGGGGCGTGACAATTTAATCCACTATTCCTACTACGAGAGTATACTCCTCTATATTGTGGATACCATGACTCAAATTGGCTTGATTTAGATCACCATTTGGTGGTTAAAACTTTATTGCCAAATCCTCCCTTGTAGAGTTTATTTTTATGACATTTGCTTTTATGCCTTGTTTCATTTTATCACAATTCAGTTAATTCTTAGGTTACTTTAGTTTTATGTTTTCAATTTGTGAATCCTACTCAGCATTAGTAGCTACTAACTTCATTGGTTACAAATTTCATATTGAAGTAAACCTATTCTCACTCTCCAAGAATTTCAAATCTAGGAGGATATGTTATCTCATTACATTTAGTCATCAGGAAGAATTAAATTCATAGTAAATATATGCTCCATTGACTTCCTTCAATGGTAAAATCATTGTGAATAACTAAACTGCATAATTGCCTTATTATAGGGTGATGGCCTGAGGTCGTCCTATCATGGCATAATATAAACTTCTAGCTATATCTACCAGTTGGTTGGGTTGCCTTGATAGTGATGACTATAAAGAGAACTATGAGAGGATTGATGTCACCATGTGGAGACTTAGAAAGAAACTTGATCCTCTAGTTCTGATGCAGTTCCTTGTAGGGCAATATTCAATATAATGTTGCAATAGCCTATAGTAATATGGCAATCCTTATCCTCATGGTTTAAATTGAAAATACCTGAAGTCTTTTGTACTAATACCCGTCAGATGGGATAAACTCACAAGTTTAAGTTTAGTAGATCTTGCACCTAATACTTTTAATAGAAAAAAAAATCTTGTTGACTTCATATTTTCCTTGATTGACCCTTCTTTGTTGATTTTATGCTCCATTTGTTTGCTTTGACCAATTTTAATGTTGAAATTGGTAGGTGATATTGTGTTTGGCTATACAAAAGATTTCTACTATTTTGATTGTTGTTCTCATCTAAAGCTTATTCTGATGATATTTTTAAAGAATTTATAAATGTTGGCCGGGTGTTTACATGTATGGTGATAGCCAATGTGTATCTAGTTATGGATAGGTTGCTAGCATATCTGACGGTAACCATTAAGAATGGATTTATTTAAATATTGGTGTAGTGATTTTGATGACTTTATGCATTTAACCTTCGCCAAAGTCGTTCATTGAGCGAGTATGACCAACAAATGCAATTCTTTATATTTTATAAAGATGTCATTTGGATTGGTTCATATATTCTTTTTGTACATGTGTACTTAGCTATAATTACATGGTTGGTTTTGACGAGTATGATAATGTAAAAGTTTTAATTGACTCTCTTAGTATCTTCATCAAGTTTCAACCTTATAGTTAAAACCAAATGAAAATTTCAATCTTGCTAGGTGCCATTGGTCTCCTCCTTTTTCTGTTAGTTGGGTGCTATCATAACAAGCAAAGCAATTTAAGAAAAATAATGTTTAATCCTTAGGTTAACTTCGATAATATTTTGAGCTCAAAGTTTAATTTTCCTAAGAGAAACCAGCTTCATGTCCTTCTTCTCAACCCTGCCCTAAGCAAAGCAATATTTTCTAGGTGAGGAATCGAGTGGTGACCTCAATTCTAATCATCAAATTTTGCCTTAACTATAAATATTGCATCTTTCTACTTGAATTATGTTAATTTTTGAAAAAAAACTTTTTTATTGATATTCCATGCCATAAAAATCTTCAAATGAATGCTTTCACTCTTGATATTGTATTTAACTTCATATTCCCTTCCAAAGGATGATCAATGTGCTCCTCATTTTCTTCTCTTCTCTTAAAGTAGTTATATGCCAACTTAGCATTAAGGTTGCCTTGTCTACTATGCCTCCTTGCCCAAACATATTGAAATTTTCAATTAGTCAATATTTTGATTATAAAGCAACTTAGCAGTTCTTTGTAAAACAAAAATAACACTTCTAGGATGCTTATATTGTACCTACTATCATTATGCAACCTTTTAATATTTAATGTTTTTAGCTATGTGCATACGAGGTAGATATGGATCCTTCCAAATATCTATAGTTTGCTCAAAAATAGTTTTGATTCAAGATCTTAAGGTTTTATTACATTGTGTTTCTCTTTCATGAGTTTGGTCCAAAGATATTCTTATTTATTCATTAATAGCAAGAACCTTTTATTTGCTATTATCTTTTTAACCACTTGAAGTTGCAGATTCCCAAGCTACATGTTTTTCTTACATGTTTCCTTCTAACTAATTAAATTAAGTACTTCTCTTATTTCATTTGTACCCTAAAAGTTATCATTGTATAAGTTTTCTTTTTCTAAATCATACCATCTTATCATTGATCCAAATTATTGTCATTGAATGGTATCAAAATTGCATTTCACTTGTTTTGATATGCCCTTGTTTCCTAGCTTATGATACTCCAACTATTACTAAATCATTCAATTTCTAAGCCCTTGTCAACTATCTTGAATTCAAAGTTTTCCACCTGAAATATATACCCAATGTAAAATCTTAAAATTTATTTTCTTAAGTGGCAGAACTGTGTTCTTGTTGTAGCACCTAGAAATAATGGTTGGGTAATACTGTAATAATAATAGAAATAATTGCACTCGAACATTATATTCTTTGATCCTTATAGCTACTGCTTTTAATTTCATTGTGTACTCTCTACTGATTTATTAGATGTATACTGTTATATTGTATTATCTATACGAAGACATATCATTTAAGTTCAAAAAAGTGGGCAAATTTTCCTCTATAGAAAACTATTAATGTAACCTTGAGAAATGAAACCTTAACTAGCATGCTTTCTCATCATCTTAACTAGTATGATTTCTTAAGATTATGTTCTTACTGGTAACTATATTTGCCTTAGGTGTAAATTGTGTGATTATCTTGTGTTGTCACCATATGATTATCTGCTACAAATCTTGATTTCACATTCTGATCAAGAATTCTATCCATGGTCAAACATTGTCTACTGTGATTTGAATTCTAATCAATGAATTCTATCCATGGTTAAATATACTATTATGATATTATTAGTTTTTTGGAATTATAATCTCACTAAAAGTCACATGTATGCGTCAAATGTGTTCTATACCTATTCATGGAGCGAATATCTAAACCCCAAAACTTTTGTGTGAGAAATTATGTAGATATTAAAAAGGGTGTTTAACGTAAGTAAATTATTGGAAGAAAGAAAAAAAAATAAAAAATAATAATAATAAAATACCATCTCTTGAATAAAAGGGTGAAAAGTGAATTTAAATATTATAAATTTGATGAAGTTATGAGGGTCAAAATGAGTATTTGATTGGCCCACGTGCAATGCACGTGAGCACGCCCTAAAGCTGGATGAGCGCGACGGCGCCCTCATCCCACCTCACTTTTCTCTCGCGCTTGTGGTGCCGGATCCATCGGCGGCGACCTCCACCCCCAAATCACGACGGTGCCCAATCCCTCTTCCTCTTCGCACGCCTTCAATGCCGAACCCCACGCTGCTTCAACTCTACTCACCGACGACTCACACCGATGCTGTAATAACTTTCCTCCTCCTTCAGCCTCTTTGCACGCCGCTGCTTTGGATCCCTTGCTGCGAGCTCAATGGCGAACCCACCCCCGTTCGAGTACATCTTGTCCTTCAGTCGCCGACGCCGACGCCCGCCACTCCGGATCCATCGCCGCAAATGCGACGGTGAACCCCTCTCCTTCTCTTTCGGCCTCTTCGCAATTCGCCGTTCCAGATCGAGCTTGACCACTCATCTTTTCCCCTTCGGCCCATCGACGACGAGTGTGAACACTGTGAACTCTCCCCTTTCCCCGCAATCCGTCAATGGCCAGCAGCGATGACCACAGGGACGATCGGAATGTTGCCGCACCTCGTCAGTGATCCGAGGGACATCGTCGACTTTGAGCTCCTCTTCCTTCTTCCCTTCCGACCATCGACGACCTTCGACGATTTGGGTGCGCCACCGCTGACTACAAACGCGCATCTGCTCGATGCTGAAGGAGCTTTCGATCTCGATGTTTCCTTCGCTCGATTCTGGGGGTTCCTACTCACCGTCATCCCACGTCTGTGGAGTTTACAGCAGCTGATGAGGACATCGTTGGTTCACCCGTGCAAGATTCAATTACCATAGAAGGCCCAATGACACGAGCCCGTGCACGACGCTTAGGACGGCAGGTGAATTCTTTTCTTGGGCAATTTAATTACTTAATTACAGAACAAATAATATTTCCTAATTATTATTGTTTACTTGTCACTACATGCAAGGAAACACATGGAGGAATTACTTATATGGAAGTTGCACGAATTACTCATATGGAAGTGTATGAGTGAAGGAAGATTTATTCAAGAATCAAATCTTTATCAAAAATTTATTGAAGAGCAAATCAAGGAAGAAGATTTATTCAAGAGCAAATCAAGGAAGATTTATTCAAGATCAAATCTTCCTCAAATATATATTCAAATCTTCGTGAAGGGATTTATTTTTCCAAATTTCGTAGCTAACAAGAGGAGGATATTTATATATTTATTTTTCCTATTTTAGAGAAACAAAATATGGAAAAACGTGCCATATTTTGTCTATATATTTGGGGGGACGTGCACTATTGAAAAAAGACTTTGATTTTTGTTTTAGCCACCACTATTGTAGTGCTTTTGCTGCAAACTTGAAGTCCAATTTATTTGAGTGATCCTTCCGCTGTTGCTCTTTCAATTCTCTTGAATTGTTCGTGTCGTTCTTTGTGAACAGGTCAGTCGTGTTTGACACGGTTGATAACCAACTGAGGAGTGGTTTAGCGATTGCGAGGTTGCTGGTCGCATTCCTCAATCGTGGTTAGCCTCCCCTTCGTAAAAGTCACGACTCCCCCTATCTTAAAGATTTCTCCTATGACAGAAGATCGGGACCAACTTGCTTGCACTCATCTTAAGTCGAGGCGTGTGCATATCAGGTGGTATCAGAGCTAGATTGTCGGTAGGAATTCATCTATCCTTTATTAGATTCTCTTTTATTTTTCATACATCAAAAAAAATAAAATCCTCTAGTCCTTTTCTTGAACTTCTATTTCGCACCAATCATCGTTGTTTTTCCATTTGTCGTTGTTTTTCCATCTTTTAATCTTATGTTGTTTTGATATCCTAATTTCGAATTTTGTTTTCCTTGGTGGAAAAAAAAAACAAAACAAAGGTTTTGTTGGCCAAAGATAAAGTGTCGGCCAAAGTTTTGAAAACTTGGAAAAAAAAAGGGAGAGCGAGAGAAAAAAGTGGAGGAAGTGATCGGTTGGAAAAAAAAGGGAAAGGAAAATTCGGCTAAAATCTTGAAAAAAGGGAAAAAAAAAGAGAGAAAGAGAGAAAAGAGGAGAAAAAATAGGAGGAAGTGTGCGGCAAGAAGGAAAAAAAGAAAAGAGGAGAAAGAGAGGAAGAAGCTTTCGGCGAGGAGAGAAAAAAATTAAAAACAGATAATTTTATTCGAATTTTAATTATCTTGCACTTATTCTTTCTTTTTTGACACCTTATACCTTCCTTGATTGAGTTAATTTTGCAATCCGAATTTTAATTATAATTATCCTTGCATTTTTTTCTTCCTTTTGACACCTTCTACCTTGCTTAATAGAGTCAACTTTGTAATTTCTTGAATTATTATTTTTCTTCTCTTTGCTACAAATATATCCCCGTCTAGATCTCTATAAATTAGCCTTAATCATCGTGTTCTAGCACTTTGCAATCGCTTTATTCACTTCGTGTTGAAAGTTATCGCGAACTAGCAAACACGCGAGCAATTTTTGAGAAGGGTTAGAGCTTCAGGTGGTAAGGTTTGTGAGGATTGTGAGTTTTTCATAAATAATTTACTAGTTTGGTGGAATTTCTCTTTTGTCTTACTAACAATGTCAAGATCGAGAAGTCCTCGTGATGTTTCTTATGACGGAAAAGATGGGTCTCACTCATCAATGATATCATTGTCTCCACGTTCTCAAGCTTTGATGGCTCATGTTACAAACACCTTCGAGTAAATACTATCCGATCAAGTACTTGTGCGCTTGAACGGGTTGGAGAATCGTCTTGGAGAAATTGAAGCACGACTTGATCAAGTGGAGCAAACTCCTCCACGACGACACCCACCACCTCGAGTTCCTCGAGGACGAGTTGAAGCTAATAATAATGCTGCTGCTGTTGCTCCATTCGAACCAAGAGGAAATTTGAACGCTGCATTTCAAGAAGCTCCTGATGAAGAGTTAAATGATAATTATGTGGCTGATGATGAAGTTGCCTTGGAATTGTATCAGTGCCGCCCCGCACGAGGAGTGGGAGTTGAGGGAGGTCATGCACGTCACCGCAACAAAGAAAGAAGAAATGATGCATTGGGTAAAATTAAATTCACTGTTCCTAGTTTTGATGAAAAGTTTAATCCAGAAGCTTATCTTGATTGGGAATTATTAGTTGAGCAAAAGTTCAGCTGTCATCATTACCCAGAAGAGTATAGAGTACGTGCAGCAACTATCGAATTTATTGGTTATGCTTCTATCTGGTGGAGTCAAATTCGACAAAGAAATGGAGCTCCTCGTACTTGGGATGATTTGAAGCACTTGATGAGGTCTAGGTTCGTGCCTTCCTATTTTGAAAGAGAATTACTTAATAAATTTCAAAGATTGAATCAAGGAAACAAATCTGTGGAAGAACTTCTCAAAGATGATTTAGATAGGGCTGAGTGTGAGAGAAAAGAAAAAGAGAGGAGTGACATTCACAAAAATGATAGTGAGAGTCATCAACCCAAAATGAGAGAAAGGAAAGAAAAATTTGAGAAGAAAAGAGAGATACCAATCAAGGGACAAGTTCTATTAGCCACCAAAAGCGAGATGCGAGAGTTAGAAACCAATCCCCAAGAGTGTTTTGCACTTGTATGCAAGGACGCTCTATTTTCTACTAACTCCTTACCCTCTTCTTTGCCTGTTTCGATTGTTTTTTTGATGCAGGAGTTTGCTGATGTGTTCCCAGATGAGATACCTGCAGGGTTGCCACCATTGCAGGGGATTGAGCATCAAATTGATTTGATTCCAGGAGCATCTCTGCCTAACCGTCCCCAATACCGTACTAATCACGAGGAGACAAAGGAAATTCAACGCCAAGTGCAAGAGCTCCTAGATAAAAGATATGTGCGTGAAAGCTTAAGCCCATGTGCTGTTCCTGTTTTACTTGTGCCAAAGAAAGATGGATCATGGAGGATGTGCATAGATTGTCGAGCTATCAACAATATTACGGTACGTTATCGTCACCCTATTCCTCGATTAGATGATATGCTTGATGAATTGTGTGGTTCTACTATCTTTTCTAAGATTGACTTGCGTAGTGGTTACCACCAAATTAGAATGAAGCTAGGTGATGAATGGAAAACTACTTTTAAGACTAAATTTCGATTATATGAGTGGTTAGTTATGCCATTTGGTCTTACAAATGCACCTAGTACATTTATGCGCTTAATGAATGAAGTGTTGAGAGCTTTTATTGGAAAATTTGTGGTAGTTTACTTTGATGACATATTAATTTATAACAAGTCTTTGGATGAACATTTAACATATATGCGATAAGTTTTGATTGCTTTGAGAGAGGCACGTTTATTTGCTAACCTCGAGAAGTGTACATTTTGCACGGATCGAGTCGTATTTCTTGGTTTTGTTGTGACTGCGCAGGGTATTGAGGTGGATGAGGAAAAGGTGAAAGCTATTCGAGCTTGGCCAACACCTACATCAGTCACTCAAGTGCGAAGTTTTCATGGACTGACAATCTTTTATCATCGATTCGTAAAGGATTTCAGCTCACTCGCCGCACCCCTTAATGCGTTGACAAAAAAGAACATACCTTTCAAGTGGGAAAAAGCGCAAGAAGATGCCTTCAATTTGCTAAAAGATAAGTTAACCAATGCACCACTTTTACAACTTCCTGATTTTAATAAAACTTTTGAGATAAAATGTGATGCTAGTGGTATTGGAATTGGAGGTGTTCTTATGCAAGATAGGAAACCCATTGCTTATTTTAGTGAAAAGCTTAGTGGTCCAACTTTAAACTACTCAACATATGACAAGGAATAATATGCATTGGTTAGAGTATTAGAAACATGACAACATTATCTCTGGCCAAAAGAATTCGTCATACATTCAGACCATGAATCTTTGAAGCATATTCATAGCCAAAGTAAATTGAATCGTAGACATGCTAAGTGGATCGAATTTATTGAAATTTTTCCCTATGTTGTGAAATATAAGAAGGGAAAAGATAATCTAGTTGCCGATGCTTTATCTAGACGTTACTTGTTGTTGTCCCGACTTGATTGCAAAATTCTTGGTTTGGAAATGTTAAAAGAATTATATGCTACTGACTTAGATTTCAAAGACATTTTCATGAAATGTAAAGAAGGGAGATGTTGGGATAAGTATGTGTTGAATGATGGTTATTTATTTAGAGTTAACAAGCTTTGTATTCTTGCAAGTTCTGTTCGTCTTCTATTGTTGCAGGAAGCGCATGGAGGGGGTTTGATGGGATATTTTGGGATACGTAAGACAGAGGACGTATTTGCCACACACTTTTATTGGCCAAAGATGAGGCGCGACATCGAGCGTTACGTGGGGAGATGTACCACTTGTCAAACAGCTAAGTCTCGCTTAAACACACATGGTTTATATAAACTTCTTCCTATTCCAAAATTACCTTGGGAGGATATTTCAATGGAATTTGTGTTGGGTTTATCAAGGACTAAGAAGGGGAGAGATAGTATATTTGTTATTGTTGATAGATTTTCTAAGATGGCTCATTTCATACATTGTCATAAGAGCGATGATGCTACTCATGTTGCTGATTTATTTTTCAGGGAGATCGTGCGCCTACATGGAGTGCCGAGGATAATTGTTTCAGATCGTGATGCAAAATTTTTAAGCCACTTTTGGAGGACGCTTTGGGGTAAACTCGGGACAAAACTGCTGTTTTCAACTACATATCATCCCCAAATGGACGGACAAACCGAAGTTGTCAACCGCAAACTTGGTACCATGCTACGGGCGATACTCAAAAAGAACCTGAAAATGTGGGAGGAATGCCTACCACATATTGAGTTTGCCTACAACCGAGTTGTGCATTCTACTACCAAGTTCTGCCCATTCGAGGTTGTCTATGGCTTTAAGCCTGCTGCTCCAATTGATTTACTACCTCTACCACAAACAGAAAGAGGTAATCTTGATGCGGAGAAGCGTGCTGAGATGATTCGTAAGATACATCAGATGACCATAACAAATATTGAGCAGATGCAAATACAATATAAGAAGCATGCAGACAAAGGTAGAAAGAAAGTTATTTTTGAAGAATGAGATTTGGTTTGGTTGCATTTGCGTAGAGATTGATTTCCAGAACAGCGCAAGTCCAAACTCATGCCACGAGGTGATGGTCCATTCAGAGTTATTACAAAGATCAATGATAATGCCTACAAGCTGGAACTACCTAAGGATTATGGGGTGAGTAATACATTCAATGTGGCTGATCTATCACCATACTTGGGCGATGAAGATGAGTTGGAGTCGAGGTCGACTCCTCTTCAAGAAGGGGAGTATGATGAGGACATCGTTGGTTCACCCGTGCAAGATTCAATTACCATAGAAGGCCCAATAACACGAGCCCGTGCACGACGCTTAGGACGGCAGGTGAATTCTTTTCTTAGAAAATTTAATTACTTAATTACAGAATAAATGATATTGCCTAATTATTATTGTTTACTTGTCACTACATGCAAGGAAACACATGGAGGAATTACTTATATGGAAGTTGCATGAATTACTCATATGGAAGTGTATGAGTGAAGGAAGATTTATTCAAGAATCAAATCTTTATCAAAAATTTATTAAAGAGCAAATCAAGGAAGAAGATTTATTCAAGAGCAAATCAAGGAAGATTTATTCAAGATCAAATCTTCCTCAAATATATATTCAAATCTTCGTGAAGGGATTTATTTTTCCAAATTTCGTAGCTAACAAGAGGAGGATATTTATATATTTATTTTTCCTATTTTAGAGAAACAAAATATGGAAAAACGTGCCATATTTTGTCTATATATTTGGGGGGACGTGCACTATTGAAAAGGGACTTTGATTTTTATTTTAGCCACCACTATTGTAGTGCTTTTGCTGCAAACTTGAAGTCCAATTTATTTAAGTGATCCTTCCGCTGTTGCTCTTTCAATTCTCTTGAATTGTTCGTGTCATTCTTCGTGAACAGGTCAGTCGTGTTTGACACGGTTGATAACCAACTGAGGAGTGGTTTAGCGATTGCGAGGTTGCTGGTCGCGTTCCTTGATCATGGTTAGCTTCCCCTTCGTAAAAGTCACGACTCCCCCTATCTTAAGGATTTCTCCTACGACGGAAGATCGGGACCAACTTGCTTGCACGTATCTTAAGTTGAGGCGTGTACATATCAGCAGCTGCCTCCCAATCACCAATTCGATACATGTTAAGGTCGATATCCTTTATTCCCTCCTCTTTTGAGTTCAATGTCACATATTATGTTTGCAAATGCCTTACTTGCACATGTTAATTTGATAGCCGAGAGTTTGTTTGATGGTTAATTGTTAATGGTGTTTACTACACATGTTAATTTGATATTTCTGGTATGAAGACATTGTGGCCGAGAGTTTGTTTGTTTGATAATTCTGATGACTTTGAATTTTGATGATATTGCTGATGGTTTAGTTGTGTTCATGGTGATGATATGGTGCTAGGTTTAAACTATTGTGATAATAATTATGATGATGTTGGATTGTTGGTATAAGCAGATGGTTTTGAATGTGGATTTAATGTGAGTTGTTGCGGTATTTTCATGGTAATGATGTGGTACATATGGTGCTTGAGGTTGCTAATGAATTGTTGTGATAATGGTGATGATGTTGTTAAGTTCTCATAAGTTTTCATGATACTTTGATGACTTGGAATTTTTGTTGTTAAGTTCTCATGTTGCTGAGTTTTATGGTGCTAAGTGATGTTGCAGATGGTTGGTGAATGGTTTAGTTCTGGTTGTGTATTTGTGGCTTCGATGAAGCTTGATGTTGCTATGTTACTGATGGTTTCAATGAGTTTATTTGCTACTGAATTTTATGAATGGTGCTGTTGGTTTTGAAGTAAGGTTACATGCTGCTGAATTTTCATGAAGGTTGCTGAGTTTTTAGGGTGTGAGGGTATGTTTATATGCTGATGAATTTTTCATGAAAGCTGCTGATGGTTTTTCATGAATGCGATGATGTTTGATTTTTGGGTTGGAATCATGCTATCTCCTCCACCTCCCTCTTTTTACCCTATTAGGACCTTTTTATTCATTTAGTATGTTGTGTTACTTTCTTTTCCTCCATTACTTGTGATTATGTATGTAATATAATAATTATGATGGAATGGAGAAACGAAGGTATACCAACACTAGGACATAGTTACTAAGTTCCATCCTGCTAGTAATTAGATATTGTAACTAAATAAAAGTAGGGAGTGATTAAATTAGCATATTACAAGTAAAAGGTTGATACATAATATTAGAAATAATTTCTAAATGTAATGATATTTGAAATAGGTAGTCCACCTCGAAACAATAAAACGACGTGCAAGCTATTATAAGGTTGGTTTTGAAGAACGAACTACAACATCCAGGTGCGCTGGTTCACTGCAATAGACTAATCTCAAGTTGATGAAACTTTAGGAGATAAATATTTTGCTGCTTAGAAATTAATATTTAATCATTTATGACTCATGCTTTGTATGTTAGAATAGCCTATTTATATGATTAATATGATATGCTTGTTGTCTTACGTCTACGGTTATTCAAATATGTGCTAGATTATTCTCTTGCATAAATATTTTATTGTTTAGAAATTAATATTTAATTATTTATGATTCATCCTTTGTAGGTTAGAATAGTCTATTTATATCATTAATGTGATATGTTGGTTGTCTTATTGCTACTGATATTCAAATATGTGCTAGGTTATTCTCTCGCTCATTATCTACTAGGTTGAGGTGATGAAAAGTAATAAAATATTACAGTTACTTTTAGAACCTATTATGTTACACCATAGTGTGACATATTTATAGACATCGACAAGCATCACTTATAGACATATGATATTGACATACCTACTTATGTAATTATTAACGATGCACCATCATGATCTCCTGAGTTACGGATACGAGCTTTAATGGTCATAAACCTGTACCACCCAAAGAGGTTGAAATCATCTTGGACATAAAGGGTGAGGATAAGATATGGGTTAGCTTATTGCCAGAGACCGTTGTGATGTATTCACTATACCCACATGGAGCTGCTAAGTCGTCACCGTGATAGTCCTAAGATGGCTAGGATGGATGAAACCAAACCAATGACCTAGCAAACATATCGCCGAGGTTATAGCATTCCGGCGATGGCTAGGATGCATGCCTCCTGGCAGGCATAGCTGCTTGTAACTTGGTACAGTGACTCCTTTCGCATAGCCTTGGACAGTAGATCTATGGACCTCACGGCTATTATTCCAGACGTTCTGCAGACGTTCTAGAGTGCGGCCAGAAGGGACATATTCGGCTAGAGTGCCCCGAGCGGAGACAGTCAGATATTCCTCCTTCATCAGTGGTTCGTCCTCCTACTGCTAGCCGAGGATGCCCAGTTGTGCCATTCACGCCTGCCATATCTGCTTCCGCACCGATTAGAACACCTACTCCGAGACCAGGTCAGCAGTCCCACGGACCAACACTACGCACCCAGATGCGTATTTTTGCCATGGACAGCCGTAATACACAAGTTAACCCATATATAGTCACTGGTAATCCTACCACTAGCCGAGACCCCTTATGTTGACTTATTCTCGCTAGTTATTGATCGTTTAATTGCTTGTCAAACTTGTTTCGAAATTTAATATAAACTTTTCTAGTTGAATTTCTTTTAATACTATCCTGCATGTTTCCTATGCTTGTGTTGGTGGTACTTAGGATGTGTACGCTTATTTGATACGTGGGCTAGGGTACTTATAGATACCGGATCTCACCGGTCATTTATCAGCTTAGAATATGCTAAGTAAGTTGACCAACCATTAGAGTAGTTAGAGACACAACATATCGTCTCTACTCCATTGGGTGAGCACTTGTTACGGGATCAAGTCTATCGAGCTTGTCCTATTATGATCCAGAATGTTACATTGGAGGCGGATCTAATCTCTCTTGAGATGACTGATTTCGAGTTAATTCTGGGCATGGATTGGTTGACTACTCACAGGGCCCAGGAAGATTGTTTCACAAAGACAGTGTCATTCGGTAGACCAGAGTCTCCCACGCTGGTCTTTGTGGGAGATCGTCGGGTTCTACCGTCCACAGTTATATCGGCCATCACTGCTCAAAAGTTTATCCGGAAGGGATGTCAGTATTTTCTCGCGCATGTTGTGGATACTAGTAAGACATATAGTAAATTGACAGATATTCCAGTGGTTCGTGAGTTCTCGGATGTATTTCCTCAGGACTTACCCGGATTGCCTCCAGATCGAATATTGGAGTTTTGTATAGATCTAGCCCCAGGGACAATGTCTATCTCTAGGTTGCCCTATCGAATGGCACCAGCGGAGCTGAAGGAGCTCAAAATACAATTGCAGGATTTGATGGATAAAGGGTTCATTAGACCTAGTATCTCCCCTTGGGGCGCACCAATCTTATTTGTGAAAAAGAAAGATGGGACCATAAGAATGTGCATTGACTACCGACAGTTGAACAAGGTCACCATCAAGAATAAATATCCTCTCCTAAGGATTGATGACTTATTTGATCAGTTGCAGGGTGCTCGGGTTTTCTCGAAGATTGACTTGAGGTCAGGATATGATCAGTTGAAGATTAGAGATTCAGATGTTCCTAAGACCGCATTCAGAATGCATTATGGCCATTATGAGTTTCTGGTCATGTAATTTGGACTTACTAACGCACCGGCCGCATTAATGGATTTTATGAATCAGGTCTTTCAAGAGTATCTTGACAAGTATGTTATCGTCTTCATAGATGACATACTGATATATTCTAAAAGTCAGGAGGAACACACTAAACATCTTCGACTGGTGCTACAAGTGTTGAGGGAGAATCAACTTTATACGAAGTTCTCCAAATATGAGTTTTGGCTCAAGCAAGTGGGATTTCTTGGGCATATTGTATCTAGTGAGGGTATTCAGGTTGACCCGACAAAGATTGATGCTGTGACGAAGTGGGAACAACCTAAAAATGCTACTGAGGTTCGGAGTTTCCTCAGGTTGGCTGAATATTATCGTCGTTTCGTCTAAGATTTCTCTCGCATAGCAGCACCGATGACAAAGTTGACCCGAAAGGATATTAAGTTCCATTGGAGTCCGGAGTGCGAGCAGAGCTTTCAGGAGCTAAAGACCCATTTGACCTCAGCACCTGTGCTTACTCTTCCTGTCAGAGGCACTGAATATGTGGTCTTTAGTGATGCTTCCAAGCAGGGGTTAGGCTGTGTTTTAATACAGAATGGTCGGGTGATCGCTTATGCTTCCAGGTAGCTAAAGAAACATGATATTAATTATCCGACTCACAATTTGCAGTTGGCTGCTATCATTTTGGCTCTGAAGATTTGGAGGCATTATTTATGTGGTGAGCGATGTCACATTTTACGGACCATAAAAGTCTGCAGTACTTGCTAACTCAAAAGGAGTTAAATCTGAGGCAACGCCGATGGTTGAAGTTAATCAAGGACTATTACCTGGTAATTGATTATCATCCTGGGAAGGCAAATGTGGTGGCTGATGCATTAAGTAGAAAATCCTCTGCCAACTAGCCCATGTTCGTACTGTATACATGCCATTGTTGCATGACCTTAAAGCTTTAGGCATCAACTTGAGGTGCAACTCTCATGGTGGGCTGATAGCACAGTTCATGGTGAGACCTACCTTGTCGGATCGCCTAGCAGAGTTGCAGAAGATAGGCCCGGAGTTGAGTGCTGTTATCTAAAGAGTAGAGGATGGGCATGGGCAAGATTTCAGGATCAGAGCCGATGGTATGTTGGTGTTATGAGATCGGGTCTGTGTTCCTCATGACGATGATTGCATCCTGGTAGTATGAAGATCGTACTATCCGGCAAACATATTGGTGGTCAGGCATGAAAAAGGATATTGCAGAGTTTGTGTTAAATGTCACCTACTCCTTGGAGAGACCGACCAGGTCGGGATTCTCGGTTCACTTGGATACCGCCTTGAAGTTTAATACACGATGTTTCATCCTCAGACTGATTAAAGAGCTTAGGAGTCATTTTCTTCCTTTACTTGTGAGCATGAATGTAATGTAATAATTATGACGTAATGGGTAATCGAACGCAGGTCAACACTAGGACCTATTTGCAATGTTCCACCTTATTAGTTATTAAATATGATAACTAAGTAAAATTAGCGAGTCATTAGTTGAACCTATGGATGACTTGGAATTTTAATTAGCTCACAAGGGAATTAGAACTTGGGTAGTTAGGTTGTAGAGTAATAATGATTAAGTAGTTAGGGTAGATTATGTTGAATAAACTAAATTGAGTTGTATGATATTTAACTAAATTGGGTTGAGGTGAGTTTAAAGAAAATAAGGAAATGTGGTTAATTTAGTTTATTAAAAATAAAAGAGGTGATACCTAGTAGTAGAAACAATCTCTAAAGGTAATGATATTTGTAATAGGTAGGCCACCTCGATACATTTAACGACGTACGAGCTATTATACGGTTAGTTTCGAAGGACGAACTACAACATCCAGGTGCGCTGGTTCACTACAGTAGACTACTTTCAAGTTGTGAAACTTAAGGAGATGCTAACACTACTGCTTAGAAAACTGATATTTAAATTTAACTTGATGCGTGTTTGTATATTAAATAATATTGCTCTTGTAATTTATATGTAGTCTGAACCTTGCTTACATGATATGTGGTAGTCTTAACTTTGCTTATGTGATACACTTATAGCCTTGCATGTACTGTTATCTGAGGATGCTAGGATGCTCTTATCTCCTTTTATTATTATCAGCCATGATGTCATGAAAAATAAAATATTAGTGTCTCATTTACGGGTATGATGTAGAGAATTAGATTACACTAGAGTTTGACATTTACCCGGACAATCAAAAATAGAATCTATAGTCATGTGATATTATCACACACATGTGAGGAAATATTAAGGATACATCATGACAGATATTTTGAACAACGGATATGGGCTTTGACCCTCCGAAAATCATACCACCCAAAAGGTAAAATTTATAAAGGACATAAAGGGTAGAATTTAATATGGATCGGTTTATCGCTAAGCACTCCCGTGACTTAGTCACCATACCCGCACGTGTGACTCGAAGTCGCCACCAGATAGTCCTAATATAGTTAGCGGGGGGTGCAACCATACTGTGGATTTTGCTAACATGTCGCCGAGGTTGTAGCATTTTTGTAAACCCCTCACCCGTTGAGAAATATAAAAAAAAAGGACAAAAAAAAGAAGAAGAGGAAAAAAAAAACCGCACGCCCTATCCTTCACGCGTGTAGCACATGCCTTCTGCCTTCCCTATCGTATTGCAGCCTCTCCTTCCCATCGCCACAGAACCCTTCACTCGCCACCCTCATCCCCGCACACAGCACCATCCTCCCTCGTCGACCCACCGGAGAAGGGAAGGCAGCACCTTCCCTTCTGTTCGCGAAGGCCTGACGCTTGCGCCCTCTTCCCACGGATGCCGCAACTTGCTTGCCGGCATCTCCTCCTCCTCCTCGCGCGACCCCATCTTCCAAGTGACAAAGGAGCACGGGAAAATCGCTGGCACACCCTTCGCTGCGACCCATCGCCCTTGCCTCGCCGCTGCCGAAGATTCCAGCGGGCCGCCCTCCTCGGCTCGCGGGCAGAAATAGAGCCGCGAGCAGGGGCCTTCGATCGCACGCCCAGGAGCTGCGATCCCTCGCTGCCAGCACCTCCTCCTCGCCCGTCGCCGCCATCATCTCGTCGGCAACCTTCTTCCATCCCTAACTCGCTGTTCACGAGCTCAACGAGAGCTCGCCGAAGCATCGCCCCCGCCGCCCTCTTCCCATGCAGCAACGCGCTTCGTTTCACTGCACCCATCACCGTCGCCTTGGCTGCTGCTCGCAAGGACCTCGGCGGATCTTCGTCGAAGCCGGAGGGCTGCCGCCGGAGCCAAGCCGACCTTGCTGGAGCTTCATCATCGGCGTCAGAAAGGAGGAAGCGGACGAGTAGAGGTACTCCTGCTCTCGCCCCCCTTTCGTTCGTTCGAAGAAACTTTCGTAAGCATGATTAATGCTTAATTAATTAATTAAGATTAGTTTATTGAGTTAATTAAGTGGGATAATTAATGATTAAGTAAATGATTGACCTGAACTAGTTAATTAAGTTTGAGTCCGAGTTGGGCCGGACTCGGATCCAGATTGAGTTTAATTGGAGTTGGGCTGAACTAATTAAGTGAGTTGGGTTCGAGCCAAATTAGTCAATTGGGTTTGGCTGAGGCTCGAGTCTGATTAATTTGGATTGGGCTAGCTGGACTAAATCAAGTGGACCGGATCTAATTGAATTAGATCGGATCTGAGTTGAATCAAATTGAATTGATCCGAACCTGAGTTGAACCAATTAAGTTGATTTAAGCCCGAATTGAACTCATTCAGATTAAATTGAATTGAACTCATTCAGATTCGAATCAAATTGAATCAGATTGAATCCGAATTGAATCAATTTTATGGTTCAAACCATAATTGAGTCAAATTGATTGAGATTGAGTCAAAATTGATCAAATTGGTTAATTAAGATTAAATTTGACCAATTTTGACTTTTATTATATGCATTGGGCTTAAACTCAAACTAAAGTCAATTTTGATCAATTTTCACCAAATTAACTTGGATAATAAATGAATTGGGCTTGGGCTTCATGAATAAACCTGGACCAAACAGATTGGGCTAATTACACGGTTTAGGTCCGAATTAAGGGGATAGATCGGATCAACATAAATTAATATATTTATATCAAAATTAATTTTAGAAAATTTATTTAAAATTCTAAATAAATTTTCTTATGTTAGGAAAATTATTTGGACTCGATCTACCATACTATTAATACTTCGGAGCTTTAATTGGATTGATTCTAAAGCCCAAACATCGTTACAGGTGCGTAGGCTCATCATAATTTGATTTATTCCACCTAGGAAAAATTTTAATTAGATTTTGTTAGAAAATTCTCGAATACCTGTCAACTAAATAAATACCATGCTTCTAAAACTATCAAGAACCTATTCTGCAGTTTAATTAGATTTTTTTCTGCAGTTTCAATCAACTTCTATTTTAAATCATAATTTAAGTTTTCTGGATACGGTTAAGTATGAACCTATTCTACATCATAATTCAACTTTGTATTACAAATCAATTTCAACTAATATTTTTGAAAAAAAATATATTCTGATCCACCAATATCTCTGCAACGGATGTGATTTAACACTGCATTGTCAATCTTAGTGTAGTTTTGATTTAGTACTATAAAATTCAGTTTCATATTCCATTTGGCCTACATTTTCATTATATATTTCTGCGGCCATACAATTAAGTTCTTGCTATCTGACATAGAACAAACTATCTTAGTTTGAGCATTTTGATAAAAAGAGACTTCATTGAGATTCGAATGTAAATCTTTAGATCTAAATACCAAAGCCCTAACAACTACTACTTCATTAGTGTTTTCATATTGAGTTGAAGGAAAACATTTTATCATATTGAGATATGATGTTCTCTTTACGACTATGATTTAACTATCTAAATATTATCATGTGCTCTGTAAAAAAGTTTTGGAACCTATTAACTACATTATGATATTTTTGGTACTACTTTACTATGCGAAGACTTTTAATTTTTGAAGGACCAAAAATTTTTAAGAGGGGGAGTACTTGTAAATCCCTCACACGTTGAGAAATAAAAAAAAAAGCAAAAAAGAAGAAGAAGAAGAAAAAAATGCACGCCCCATCCCTCAAGCGTGCAGCCCATGCTTTCCGCCTTCCCTATCGTACTGCAGCCTCTCCTTCCCATCGCCACAGAACCCTTCGCTCGCCACCCTCATTGCCGCGCACAGCACCATACTCTCTCGTCGACCCACCGGAGAAGGGAAGGCAGCATCTTCCCTTCCGTTCGCGAAGGTCTGACGCCTTCGCCCTCTTCCCACGGATGCCGCAACTTGCTCGCCGGCATCTCCTCCTCCTCCTCGCGTGACCCCTCTTCCAAGTGACGAAGGAGCATGGGAAACTCGCCGGCACACCCTTCACCGCGACCCGTCGCCCTTGCCTCGCCTGTAAACCCCTACTTCTGTATAGTTAAAAAAAAATAAAAATAAAAAAATAAATAAATAAATAAAATAATAATAATAATAATAATAATAATAATAATAATAATAATAATAATAATAATAAATACTTTAAAAATTTTATTTAAGTTTAGATTTGTGTAGAAAAAGGGGTTAAGGAATTTTTTTTGGATTAAAAAGGATGTAGTTGTAATTTATTAAAGTTTGTAGGGACCTAGTTAGAATTTTATAAAAAAATGGAGGGACGTAGTTAAGATTTAATAGAGTCGAGGGGGCTAAATGCATAAGGTTACTGGTCACATGCTCCTCACATGACCAGCCCAACTAAGCCGCCGGCTAGTGCCAAATCGGACCGGCTTAACTGAGCCGGCCCCTCCGAACTGCCACCCGCGACTAAACCCTCCAATCCCTAGAATTTTTCCCCAATTCCACTTCGTCTCCGTCGCTGCTCTTCTCCGCCCACGTTCTCTTCGCCATCCGCCGCAAGCTCGACGGCGAAGCCTTTCTCTTCTCTTCGCATGCCGTTGCTCCACCGTAAGCTCGACGGCGAAGCTCTCCCCTTCAGACTGCGAGCTCAGCTGCGAGTCCTTTCTCCTTCGGCCTCTTCGCACGCGGCCGCACCGTTGCCGCTCCGGATCCCTCGCCACGAGACCACTCCTCCTTCCTCTGCAGTCCACCGTCGACCTCCTTCTTTCCCTTCGACGATCGATTGGAGCTCTGCCGCAGCTCGCAGACTCCACCCTCGGTGATTCAAGAGCTGCCGGTTCCTTTCCCTTCAGTCCATCGGCGGCTGCAGCTCTCATCGTTCGTTCGCACGGTAAAGTGGCGAAGGGACAAGCCGCTAGAGTCCAGCAGTGCCGTGATTGACCTCGCCCGCCATCTTCGCTCCTCATCACATTGCGCTTGCTGCATCTCTCTCGCATCACAGGCCACTGCTTCATCCATCTATGTGGTGATCGAAGCGATGATTTCGAGCTTGCCGCACCTCCGTTCTCTGTTTCCTTGCTCGATGGCGAAGTAGCAGCAGCGGAGGGATGATTCTGCTAACCATCGCAGCAGCCGGATCTTGCCCGACGCCGCCTCCCGTCGAGCCTTCTCCACTTCCATCCTTTGAGTGACGCCAGAGGATGCTCTGCCGATCGCCTAAATCCTGTAGTGGCTCTCTGCGATTCCGGGTCCCTGCGTGCTCAAGCGTGCACCAAACCCCACCGGCAGATCCCGCTCGAGAGCTCTCAATCCGTCGACGCGAGGTGTCCTCTCCGACGCACCCCAATCCTTTTTGCTGTCGGCTCCACCATCATCTCGTCAAGGCTACAGCGTGGATTTCTTCACCCATCAAGGGAGAGGTTTGCAGTCGCTGGTCTAATTTCTCCTCGTCGATTGCCATCAGTAGTGGAGCTCGTTGACAAACCCAACTGGACTGATCGCCGTCGCATCTCTGCAGCTACGGTGTTCACGTTGCGATTCTAGATCCTTGCGCGCTTGCTGTCGACCTCCTCCGAGTTCCACCGGTGCCCTTGCTGCCGACCCACAAATTTCCTCTCCATCAGCGAGGAAAGGATCTCTGCATCGATAATTATTTCGATCGAGCTATTGAGGTGATTTCTACACCTCAATATGGATTTGTTGCTGCTGTTAATGTTGATGTTGTTAATGTTGGAGGTCATGATGCATGCAAATCTTTTTCCTTGGATTTAGTTGGTGTTAATGCTGCATAGTGTTGGATGAGGAATGGTGTGAGATTGAGGTATAATGCAGAATTAGAAGAAATTGAAGGGAGTTAGATACGAGAGCCAAATTAGATTTTTATCAAAGGTTTTCTGTGATTCCTCAGTTGCTTCCATGGACTTAACATTTAATTTCTAGGCTCCCAATATAACAAGTGGAGTGGTCAAGCTGAATTGAAAGAGGAGTTGATGATGGGCTTACTTGAGAAAGGAGTTAGATTGTCCTCGACAACATAAATAGGATCAGGAATTAATCTCTCCATTTTAACTGCATTTTCTCTTCTTAAGTTGGTTTCCCCTGCTGCCAAGTAGAGTTAAAATGGTCTTATTTGATGGTCATCATGAATAGCAGGATTTAAATGGGGTTAAGGTCCCAATTGATTGAGAAAAGGGTTGATCAAAATTTGGAGAGGATTTGTGGTTTTAATTTATTTCTACTTTCTTATTGTGTGCTGCAACTGAAAAGGGGTATTGTGGATTAAATGGATATAGTTTCTTTCTTTTGCCTGCTACTGTCGAGAAGTGTTTTTAAATTGGTTTTATTTTGTTGTTGCTTATGGAGTTAGTATAATTTTGAGAGGGATCCGTTTGTGCTTATCATGATTTATTAGAATTAATTGAGATGGGAGATATCAATGAATAAGTGTTGATGTTGCCCAAAGCACAGCATCATCAATTTCTCCTTTTTATTTTAATGAATTGTTTTCTTAGCTAAAGTGTTTTTTCTTCCTTTTTGAAAATCTTCCTCCTGCTGAAAAAGGAATGGAATGTCTTAAGAGATTTATTTATTTATTTTCTCCTTTCCTTGCATATTGCTGCCAAATGATGGAAAGGGGTTTGCTTGGTTTGGATTGTTTTATGAATCTGAAAAATAGGAAGAAGAAAGGTTGCCGAAGCTTCCTCTTCTTGTTTTCTTCTTTTATTTCTTTTTCTTTTCCTCTCCTCTACTGTCGAGAGGATGTGGTTTTTTCCTTCCTTCTTTCTCTTTCCTATATCTTCTCTTTCCCTTCATGCCTTTATCTCTTTCTTGCTGCCGAATGGAAATTTATGAAGTTATTGGGTTTTCCTTATTGGTTAAGGCTGCATGAACTTATAAATTTTTATTGGATTTACTTTATGGTTATTGTCAAAGTTGATTAAAGAGGAGAGAGGTAGAGAGAACTAAACGACACTTGTATGTTTGAAAATGAAATGGGAGTGTGTTCCTTTCACTAGTTGCAGTTAGTCAAGTTTAGTGAGAGGGTTCTGATTTAAAATTTACGAATACGATTAATTTAAAAATAAATCTTGTTAATGTAGGAAATCATTTTGAAACGTGGAACGAATAATTATCTGGAGTTGTTACTTCTATTTGGATTAATTTCGGAGACCAAATTATCGAATCAGGTGCGTTGGTTCATCGTAATTAGGATTTATTCATGCTAGGGAAATTCCTGCCGAGGAATTTCTTAGGAAAGTCTTTGATGCCTACAAACTAATTAAAATACATGCTTGCTAAATACCATGCAATTTACATGCTATATTACCTATTACCCTTGATTGATGTGTTATATGTTATGCTACCTAATTTTACATGGCATGTGTTATTAGTTCTTTTACATGTTATTATTTTTCCTACATGTTGGATATTATGCAATTGTCATACGGAGAATTATGAAGTTAAGAATTTCGGACTTAAATTTATAACATAGGAGATAGTATCAAGAACTATTCGTGACACTCTAGTATAGAGATATTGGAACACATGATACTAGAATTTCCTTAGGACATCACTGAATTAGGATTTGAGGGTGTCGGTAACACACCCTAGATGACATTACGAACTATTATGTTCGAATAGTGATGTTCACTCACACACACCACTCCCGAGGCTACACGTAGCTTAGATACTGGGAGATGGTTGGGAAATGGGCCAGATAAACTCTAAGGTCAGATAGACCAGTTAGCAGAGTGGTCCATACCCGGATATTATTACCCGCACGAGTGATGGTTGGGCATCACCGTGATAGTCCTGATATGGCTGGCGGGGATGAACCTTCCAATAATTTAGCAAAAATATGGTCAAGGTACCTCAAGCCCATTGTACGGATTGACGGTCAACTCGGCTCACGTTGATCGCTTTTGAGTTGGAACGGGGATTCTCTCAAGCCTTGGACAGTGGATTCGTAGACCACACGGCTATCATCCTAGACGTTCTGCAGACGGTTGGATGAGTAGTCCGGATCCTAGGGTTATTAAAATTTCGGTTAGCCGTGATCGATGATATATTATGTTGAGGTGGCCTACGGGCAGTGTGTAGCGCTACACAGAATGTCGTTGCCCTTATGGAGACCGGGGAGGAAGTAGGGGCGCGATGTTTCGCTGGGATGGGGCGTAGGGTGCGACTGGCGAAACAATGGAGAGAGATATACGGTCACCCGTCCTCTCTGCCAACATCAGTGTAGCGGGCCTAGGTAGAGACATAGAAGGACACGACACTGATGGGCTTAGGGGAAACTCCTCGACGGGAGAATTCCTTTAAGCATAGGCTGGCGGCCCGAGATATGTGATGCAAGGATAGAAAGAACTTAGATGATATTTATTAGTGAGACAAGCATAAATTGTAGTACAGATGACATTTAGAGATATGCATAGAGGTACACTATCGTATATGACTTTTATTTATTGTTGACGACATCATTTACTTTGTCACCCTAATAAAGTGGTAATTAATAAAACCAAAAAGGCATCCTAGAATTTTCCTCCTAGTTTTGATTTCCTTTCTACGGTTTCGAGCCGTAATTTCGCACTAGGCCGCAAGGCTGAGCACACCACTTTTCCCCGTGTGTGCAGGTCTTGGGATAAGAGTCGAGATGGTTGACGACGAGTTAGACGTCGAGAGTTTCCTTCATTCGTATGGAGATTCGTTTATTATTAAACGTAGTAATGTATTAGATCTATATCGGGACTGTGTAAAAAGGGATTGTGTAAAAAGGGACTGTGTAAAAAGGGACTGTGTAAAAAGGAACTGTACAAAAGGGACTGTAAATACAGACTGTAATGAAATTTATTTATTTATTTATTTATATATATTTAGTGACTTCTGATGTATATCATATGCATTGTATGGGTTTCCGGATCCATACGGCGGTTGCCACGTGCCCGACCTGCGGGTCGAGGCGTGACATCGCCGCTGTCGAAGATTGCAGCAGGCCACCCTCCTTTGCTCGCGGGCAGAAATAGAGCCGCGAGCAGGGGCATTCGATCACACACCCACGAGCTGCGATCTCTCGCTGCCAGTGCCTCCTCCTCGCCCGTCGCCGCCATCCTCTCGTCAGCAACCTTCCTCCATCCCTAACTCACTGTTCGTGAGCTCAACGAGAGCTTGCTGGAGCATCGCCTGTGCTGCCCTCTTCCCACGCAGCAGCACGCTTCATTTGACTGCACCCATCGTAGTCGCCGTCACTGCTGCTCGTGAGGACCCCGGCGGACCTTCGTCGAAGCCGGAGAGCTGCTGCCGGAGCCGAGCCGACCTTGCCGGAGCTTCATCACCGGCGTCGGAAGGGAGGAAGCTAACGAGCAGAGGTACTCCTACTCTCGCCCCCCTTTTGTTCGTTCGAAGAAACATTCTTAAGCATGATTAATGCTTAATTAATTAAGTTAAGACTTATTTTTTGAGTTAATTAAGTGGGATAATTAATGGGTTAAGTAAGTGGTTGAGCCGAACCAGTTAATTGAGTTTGAGTTCGAGTTGGGCCGGACTCGGATCCAAGTTAAGTTTAATTGGAGTTGGGCTGAACTAATTAAGTGAGTTGGGTTCGAGCCAAATTAGTCAATTGAGTTTGGCTCAGGCTCGAGTCTGATTAATTTGGATTGGGCTAGCTGGACCAAATCAAGTGGACCGGATCTAATTGAATTAGACCGGATCCGAATCGAGCCAAATTGAATTGATCCGAACCTGAGTTGAACCAATTAAGTTGATTTAAGCCCGAATTGATCCCAAACAAATTGAATTAAGTCAGATTCAAATCAAATTGAAATAGGTTGAATCCGAAATGAACTAATTTTATGGTTTAAACCATAATTGAGTCAAATTGATTGAGAATGAGTCAAAATTGACTAAATTAGTTAATTAAGATTAAATTTGATCAATTTTGACCTTTATTATATGCATTGGGTTTAAACTGAAACTAAAGTTAATTTTGACCAATTTTTACCAAATTAACTTGGATAATAAATGGATTGGGCTTGGGCTTCATGAATAAACTTGGACCAAACAGATTGGGCTAATTACACAGTTTAGGTCCGAATTAAGGGGATAGATTGGATCAATATAAATTAATATATTTATATCCAAATTAATTTTATAAAATTTATTTAAAATTCTAAATAAATTTTCTTATGTTAGAAAAATTATTTGGACTCGATCTACCCTATTATTAATACTTCGGAGCTTCAATGGATTGATTTTGAAGCCCAAACATCGCTACAGGTGCGTAGGCTCATCATAATTTGATTTATTCCAGCTAGGAAAACATTTAATTAGATTTTGTTAGAAAATTCTCGAATACCTGTCAACTAAATAAATACCATGCTTCTAAAACTATCAAGAAAAATACATCCTATATTATTATATTTTATTTAGCATGTTAATATGCTATGTATGCTTATTTTTCCTCTCTACGAATGATATATTATTTTTATCCCATGCTAGTTAATTATATTGTAATGCTAAATATAAAATAATATCATGCGGAACATGATAAAAATAAGCAAACATAGAGTATAATATCATGATTTACACCGGATACTTTAGTATAGAGACATAGGTGATATGATACTAGTACAACGTAAGAACATTACTAAATTTTAAACTAAGGGTGTTATTAAAGCACCCTAGAAGACATCACGAACCATTAGCGTTCGGTTAGTGATGTTCACACACCAGCACCTCCCGAGGCTACATATCATAGATAGCTTAGATACTGGAAGTGAACTGAGGGTTGGACCAGATTAACTCCTAGGTCAAGATAGACTAAAAATGGAGTGGGTCCATACCTAGATACGGATACCCGCACGTGTGCCGCCTAGGCGACACCGTGATAGTCCTTAGATGGCTAGCGAGGATGAACCCTACCATGGACTTAACCACGATGTAGTTGAGATAGCTACAGCCCATTGTGCGAATGTGCATTTATTCCGGCCAACGTTGATTGCTATTGGACTAGGAAGTTGATTCACTACGTGAGGCCTTGGACAGTGGATCTGTAGACCACACGGCTATCATCCTTGACGTTCTGCAGACAGTCGGATCAGTAGTCCGGATCCTAGGGTTATTATTTTGGCTAGCCGTGACCGATGAGACTATTATGATGGTGACCCTGTCTACGGACATTGTATAGTACCACACAGATGTCATTGCCCCTACGGATCCGGGGAGGATGTAAGGGCACGACGGTTTCGTTAGGGGAGGCATGGTCAGCGACTAGTAAAACGATGGAGAGTAATTATTGGTCACCCATCCTCTCCGCCAGCATTTACTGTAATGGTCAGCGACTAGGCAGAGACATAGACTGTAATGGCACTGATGGGCTTAGGGAAGTCCCAGGCCGGGACTTTCCTTAAGTATAGGCCGGCAGCCCGAGTCATGTGATATAAAAATAAAGATGCTATATATGATTTACACTAGTGACACTGATATGGTATATAACCTAGGTAACATTTAGAGACATACATCTACCTACAACCTAGGTTGACATATAACATAGTCGAATAATACATGTAAAATATTATAAAGCTTGTTATATGATAACCAATCACAGTAATGCATCCTTGAACAATCCCCCTAACCTTGGATTTCGTGTTATGGTTTCGAGCTGTAATTTCGCACTAGGCCGCAAGGCTGAGCATACCGCATTCAATGTGTGTGCAGGTGTAGCAGTGACGGTCAATATCATGGATGAGGATCTTATCATCGAAGGTCGGGAAACATCTGTGTCTAGGCTTTCTTTCTATATTACAGATCGAAGAGTGTAGTAGACTTATACCGGGACTGTATTAGAAGATTGTATTATATTGATATTGATTTGATAGATTATTTATGTTGTAGAGATTGGATCCTGTTATGCCTTGCATGGGTCTGCGGGCTCATGCGGCGGTTGCCACGTGTTCGACAGGTGGGTCGGGGCGTGATAACCAAAGTGGTATCAGAGCCTAGGTTTGAAGTACCTAAGAGATTAACTTAAGTTTAAGGTCTTAAGGTTTAAGATGACAGTCCCGATATAATATAGGATAAAGTGCGAGTCGAAAATATAGTAGTATATTTCCTTGGTAATGAGTTTTTACTTTGCCGCCAGTAACTATCGCTATGATAAATTTTTGTTGGACCGCTAATCGCTTTAATATGAGATTATAAATCTATTAATCTCCGGACTGTATATATGGTTACGATTTCCACTACGTCGGAGAAGAGATAGATACTTAGATCAATATGCTTAGATCTATGATCAAATTTTATTTCTAAATGATTAAGTAAATTTATCCATGATCATACTCAACATTACCATGTGGTGCGCATCATGATCACCTTTTATATTAACATGGGTAGCGATCATCACTTTGATCTTAAGAATATTGATATAAAATTATCTCATGTTGTATCTTAATCATACTATTTGTATCCTATGACCCCATCTTGAGATATTGAGTCCAAATAAATCTATCAATATTTGATTTTATCCACTCCGATTCGAGCACTTGCTCCTGGAGTTTGACTCTTAGACATAGAAGCATCGGATGCACTCTCACATTCGTACTCTCATGCTAGATAGCTAATGTATTAGTAGTCTATCAGGATTGTTAAATCGTGGATTATCTATGAATCTTATCATTGATTCATACGTGACAATCTAGCCAATAACTAGTACATTATTATATTATTTTATTGACTCTCCTGCGTGAGTTAGCACGTATGCTACTATATGACATTTGAGTATGTAGTTAATCAGATATCTTGTTTAACTTTTACTTATGTTACAAATTATAGATATATTATCAGATCATGAAACCTGGCGATATGAACACATTGACTATCGTCGGTATACTTGATTTTTAGAAAAGTTTGAAATCTTGAATCGTAAGTTCAATCTATGACCAATTTGGACGTATAGAAAATAATGTAAATTATCCCATATCATACACAAAGGCCACATCTTTATTTTAGTCGTGAAAGATTTTTCGTGCAAATCTTTGCCTTAATTATTTTTTAAATCTTGGGAACTACTAATATTTAATGTCTATATGAGATCTAGATCATAGAAATTATAATAGATTAATCTACGTAAGACCACCGAACTCAAAGAAAAATCTATCGATATTTTGAGTTAGCTTACGTACTGCCTAATTTTATTTGAACTTGACTCATACTCGAATCTCTTAAATGGACTTTATTCTATATTCATAAGGTTGTCTGTAGATAGATCTGTATCAAATGATTTGAAATTATCTATAATCTTATTCTCATTTGCGTTAATTATATATATATATATATATAAATCTTATGAGTATATGTTGATCATCTTGGGTTGTCATCATGATTTTTAAGTTGCAACTAGAAGTTGACCGTCATCAATTATAATATTCATGTCAACTCCCAACACTTGCAGCTCTATGTACAGTATCTGTAGTTTTCTACATATACTCTATTTGCAGCTCTACCCCCTATCCGCAACTCTATTTCACATATTCAGCTTGCGTATATTGCATTACATTTCTAGTTGCGCATGCTACAACCTTCTTCATCTTCCTAGTTATATTTATGCAGCTTCGATGCTCACTTGTTATATTTTTATAGCTTCCTTTTTGCAGCTCAGCTTTACAATTTGCTTTATCTTATATTTCATAACTTCTACAACTTTCGATATTTTATATTCATTTTAAATTTATATGCAGTCATGTTGATCGGCTTCCTAAATGTAAATTCTTCTAAAGTTTCTCCCTTCATTTCATATTTCGATGCATCAATGCAGTTGGTATAGTTGTCATCAGCAGTCCACTTACACTCTTGCATTATAATATACATAAAGCTTTTTACACTTTTTCAAGCAGTTCACTCAATCATATTAAATATTTGCTGAGCTTGGAGCATCTTCCTTTGTACTAGCATTTAATGCTTTTAATGCAGCTGTTCCTGCTGTTTTCTTCTATCTATCAGTTTCTTTCTGAGCTTTGGGCAACTTTTACTTATTTCATATTTTCTATATATGTCCAACTTATTAGCCAAACGACTTTCTTTTATCTGTTTTATGTAATTCTTCTTAGTGACTTTTCTGAATGCAAATTTAGTCGAATGTTTTTATAGTTTTCATTGTAGTTATTTCCTCCGTCATTTTCTGCAGTTTGCAGTTCCTTTTTTTTGTGAAGCTACTTCCTTTGTCAAATGTCCTTAGTCAAATTCTATCCATCGTTGGTAGATTTCTTTACTCCTTTTTATTTCTATAGCTCCCTCAGCTTAGCTCAGTTCTTTACTTAGTGTTTTTGCAGCTCAGATTCCTATGTTTTCATTAGTATTATTATATATATGCGGTATTTTTCTACGATCTTATTCAGTCGATGCAGTTGGCAGCATTTCTACATCTGCAGCTCACATTTCAACTGCATGCAGATTAGTAACTTTGCTTCTTTATTCCTTTTTCTTATTTCTCCTCTAATTTCTTGATGCTCCAGTTTCTTGGCACCTTTATCACGTATTGATGTGCATGTTGATATTTTTGCATGGTATTATTTCTACATGTCGACACCTCTAACACATGTTGATGTGCATGTTGATATCCTTAGTAGGTGCATGTATTGTTAACATCTCCTATTTCAGTCACTGCTTTTACAGTTCATTTCCGGCGCGCACAGCAACCTAGGTACAACTAGAGTATTTTTGCATCTACAAACTTGGATGTAATCATTTTATATCAAGATTCCACTCTATTATTTATTCCTTTACTGAGCTTTGAGTAAAGCTTACTTCGTATTAACAACCAATGCTTTGAGTAAAGCTTACTTCGTACTAGCAATTAATCCGTTGCACGTTATCATAATAATATCATCATATACACATCATCAACTTGCAACTTTTTTTTTCTAATGGGTCCTGCAGGTGGGAGGCCCCCCTACCGCTGATGCTACTGAGGCAACTGCATTACCATATTTGTCCCTCTGATTGCCCCGATGTGTCAAAAATTCAATCCGCTTTCTTTTGTGTCTATCTTTCCTTCCTCACATTTCTTGCACCTGCCTCTCTGTCGTCAATGCCTTCTCTAAAGTCCTTTGAAAATTTACTATGTCATGCATTTCTACCTTCTCCCGGATAAGATAATCTAAACCCCGAATGAATAGGATGCAACGATACCGCTCTGATACTATCAACTCTGGCACAAAAGAAGCCAATCGATGAAAATCTGCTGCATATTCTGTCACAAACTTACCCTCCTGTCTGCAATCCAATAACTCTAGTCTTTTTGCTTCATGTTGCAAAGGGGTGTAGAAGCGCATGTTAAAGTCCTCCTAAAAATGTATCCATATGACATCTGAAGGGTTGCAGCCCACCAGTTCCCTCCACCATACCTTAGCTTCCCCATTTAACAAGTGAAGAGCTACACTGAGTTTATCCTTATCTGCTAGCTCCAACTCAGTGGTAATGTCACGAACAGTATCAAGCCAATCTCGAGCCTCTTGTGGGTCAGACGACCCAGAAAATGTGCCACATCCTAGTCTTTGGGCATCACGTACCCAATCCGCCATCTGCCTAGCCGGATGTGCAGCGCCTGAAGACATCAGAGATAAAGTAGTTACACTAGTCTGTGGCGTTTGACGAGTCACTCGTGTCGGTGGCCTCTGAAAGGTTGCCAAAGGAGTAAACACAGGAGATCGGGCCACCACCGACACTGACTCGGAGGAACTCTCCTCTGGGGTGAGAGCAGTAGTCGGAGCAGCATGTGTCGGGGCAACTGGTGGTACCGTCGAGGCAGTCTGTGCAGTCAGAGGTGGAGGATGCACGCTCTTTGGTACTCCTATTGGGTTTTGCAGCACGGGCAGGAAAATGCTAGTAATTGCAGCTGCTATGAGGTTCATGTGACTCTGTATTGGCGGTATTGAGCCTGGTGGTGCATCTGCAGCCACCTGTTGTGCTACTGTACGAGCTGTCCGTGAGGTCCGAGGTGCTACTGACACAGATTGTTCCTGGGTCGGCTGCCGAGACGCTCTCCCAGAACCTCTACCATTGCTAGTTACCGGTGGAGGTGGAGGTGGAGGTGCAGACAGACCTAGAGGGTTTGCTGATGACTGAGGTAATGCACCCATTGCCTCCTTAGGCTCAAAATCTTACGGGGTCTTCCCGATTTTCGTTTCAGTGGTACGTCAGACATCTACACGAAATGAGTAGTGTTAATAAGTCTATTTACTGTTCCACCAATAATATCGTATATTGGTAACCAACATTGTTATAATCATTTATTAAGGAATAAAATCACGAATAGGTCATTGCCCTAATGATTACTCCACAACCTAGTACAACTATCCTTACTATATCGGGACTGATTTCTTTAACTCCTAGGACTCTAACCTAGACTCTGATACCACTTTAATTGTCACGCCCCGACCCATCTGTCGAACACGTGACAACCGCCGTATGAGCCCAAAAGACCCATACAAGACATTTATAGATTTATACAACTCACATATATCATCAAGTCAGCGGAACATATATTTAAATCAATTACCTCGACCTTACTAGCACAGTCCCGATATACCTACTACAAATACTATGACATCAAAAGTGGTAGATAGATGAATTGGTAAACAACTTCCTCTCTATCAATTATCTCGGTCGATCGTTTAGTGGACCTGCACACATTTTGAACACAGTGTGCTCAGCCTTGCGGCTTTGTGCTTATGGCTCTAACCGCAGTAGAATATTTCAAGTAGGAAAAGAGAGATTTAATGTATCCGTAAATCATTCAGTAAATCAAGCAAACAAGTAAAGCCAATAGGTATAGCATGAAGTATTAGTAAACAAAACATGTAATATATGTATGTAATTCAAACTGTAAACATAGTGTATGTCGATGTCTCTAGGAAGCAATCACTAATGATGTGTCATGTCTTTACGATACTGTGCTCTGGGCAGCCAGCTTATGCTTAGGGGAGCTCCTGATCAATGAGTTATCATAAACCCATTAGTGTCCTTTATCTATGTCTCTACCTATGCCCGTCACACTGATGTTGGCGAAGAGGTCGGGCGACCGTGAATCCCTCTTCATTGGTCCGCTAGGCGAATCTCTTCATCGCCGCGTCCTAACGACCTGTCACTCCATTCGTCTTCCCTAGATAATCCATGGAGCAACTCATGTAGTACTACACACTGTCCCCTGGACAGGGTCACCGCACCTAAATGTATACAACGACTACGGACTACTCTTCAGAACGTCTGCAGTACGTTTGGTATAGCCGTGTGATCCATGGATCTACTGTCCAAGGCTATGTGGAAAAGGTGACCGTCCCAATTCAAAAGCAACGATGCCTGCCAGGAGGTGAGCATTCTAGCTGCTACTAAAATGCTACAACCTCGGTGACATGCTAGCAAAATCCTCGGTATGGTTGCAACCCCCCGCTAACCATATTAGGACTATCATGGTGGCGACTTCGCGTCACACATGCGGGTATGGTGACCAAGTCACGGGAGTCCTTGGCGATAAGTCGATCCATATTAAATTCCACCATTTATATCCTTTATAAATTTTACCTTTGGGTGGTATGGTTTTTGGAGGGTCAAAGCCCGTATCCGTAGTTCAAAATATCCACCATGATGTATCATTAATATTTCCTCACATATGTGTGATAATGTCACATGACTATAGATTCTATTTTTGATTGTCGGGGTAGATGTCAAACTCTAGTGTAATCTAATTCTCTGCATCATACCCGTAAATGAGACACTAATGTTTTTTTTTTCATGACATCATGGCTGATAATAATAAAAGGAGATAAGAGCATCCTAGCATCCTCAGATAACAGTCATGCAAGGTTATAAGTATATCACATAAGCAAAGTTAAGACTACCACATATCATGTAAGCAAGGTTCAGACTACATATAAATCATGAGAGCAAGATTATTTAATATACAAATACGCATCAAGTTTAATTTAAATATCAGTTTCCTAAGGAGTAGTGTTAGCATCTCCTTAAGTTTCACAACTTGAAAGTAGTCTACTGTAGTGAACCAGTGCACCTGGATGTTGTAGTTCGTCCTTCGAAACCAACCGTATAATAGCTTGCACGTCGTTAAATGTATCGAGGTGGCCTACCTATTACAAATATCATTACCTTTAAAGATTGTTTCTACTACTAGGTATCACCTCTTTTATTTTTAATAAGCTAAATTAACCATATTTCTTTATTTTCTTTAAACTCACCTCAACCCAATTTAATTAAATGTCATACAACTCAATTTAGTTTATTCAACATCTACCCTAACTACTTAACCATTATTACTCTACAACCTAACCACCCAAGTTCTAATTCCCTTGTGAGTTAATTAAAATTCCAAGTCATCCATAGGTTCAACTAATAACTCCTTAATTTTACTTAATTATCAGATCTAATAACTAACAAGATGGAACATTGCAAATAGGTCCTATTGTTGACTTGCGTTCGATTACCCATTACGTCATAATTATTACATTACATTCATGCTTCATAAGTAAAGGAAGAAAATGACAAATAAGAATAAGAGGTTTTAGTAGGGTAGAAGGAGGGAGGTGGGGGAGATAGCATGATTACAATCAAAAATCGAACAACATCATGAGCAAAATTCAGAGATGCACATGCAATCACATTTCTCCCTTGTATTAGTACACATCCCAATCCTTGTCTAGAAGCATCACTGAATATCACTAAATACGGCTATTTTACTTCCTTTCGTGTCAATCTCGTAAGTGGTTCTCCCTTGCATCAGTATACATCTCAATCCTTGTCTAGAAGCATCACTAAATACCGTGTAATCCTCATTAGGCTTTGGTAATGTCAGAACTGGAGCAGAAGTGGTCCGGCTATTTTACTTCCTTTCATGTCAATCTCGTAAGTGGTCCAGCTATTTTAGAGAATCCATCGATAAATCTTTTGTAATATCCAGCTAAACCTAAGAAACTCCGAATCTCGGTGACATTCTTGGGTCGTTCCCATTTCAGAACTGCTTCTACTTTATTTGAATCAACCATAATACCTTTTCTGATACCGTGTGACCTAAGAATTTCACTTCTTTTAACCAAAACTCGCATTTAGAGAACTTTGCATATAAATTCTTTTTTCGCAATGTCTGCAAAACTATTCTCAAATGTTTAGTATTTTCTTTTTCTCCAGGATAGTATATCAGAATATCATCAATAAAAACAATCACAAACTTATCTAGATAGGGATGGAATACTCGATTCATTAAATCCATAAATGCAGCTGGTGCATTTGTCAAACCAAAAGGCATTACTGCAAACTCATAATGCCCATATCTGGTCCTAAAGGCGGTCTTAGGTATATCTGACTCCCTGATCCTTAATTGATGATATCCTGATCGCAAATTAATCTTTGAAAATACCTTTGCTCCTTATAGTTGATCAAAAAGATCATCAATTCTCGGCAAAGGATATACATTCTTGATGGTTACCTTATTTAATTGTCGATAATCAATGCATAATCTTAAGATACCATTTTTTTTATACAAATAATACTGGTACTCCCCATGGTGAGGTACTTGGCTTAATAAATCCTTTGTCGAGTAATTCTTATAATTGCACCTTTAACTCCCTAAGTTCTACGGGTGCTATTCTATATGGTTGAATGGTGATAGGGTGAGTGCCGAATTGCAATTCTATAGAGAAATCCACTTTCCTATCTGGTGGTATACCTGGTAATTTCTCTAGAAATTCACACACCACTGGTATTTCTTCTAGCTTGGTTCCAACTGGAGATGTGTCTATTACTTGAGCTAAATATGATGCACATTCTTTTCTAATTTGTTTCCAACCTTGTAGCGCCGAAATCACAACAATGGATAGGATTCGGCGATTCCTAGTAAAACATAACTCAGGCATTCCTTTTGTTGAGAATACCACTTCTTTGGTAGAACAATTAACTGTGGCTTTATGTCAGGCTAACCAATCAATCCCAGTATCAAGTCCAAATCTATCATATCTAATGGGATCAGATCTGCTATTAATGTGATATCTCCCAACATAATCTCACAGTCCTTATAAACTGTTTTCCTAAGTAATTGTTGTCCTAAAAGTGTGCATACAATAAGTTCAGGTTTCAAAGGAATTAAGGGTTTATCACTAAACTTTGCAAACTCAGGATTAATATAAGATTTATGTGAATCACTATCAATAAGTACTCTAGCAGAATGCTGAAATAATTATAAAGTACCTATAATCAGATCTGGGTTAGTCTCTGCCTCTTTATCAGAAAAAGTAAAGATCCTAGTCTGCTGTCGAGGTGGAATATTAGAACCACTCTGAGATCCTCTTACACTACCTCCTTGCTCTGCTCTCAAGCCTCTCATTGCCTCTGACGGTTATCTTAGCTAACTACTAGGTCCTCGGGCACCTGTAAGCTGTCTATGCCTCTCCATGCTTCCACTGTGTCTCTTTTGCTATAGGCCTGTACAGTCCCTTTTTAAATAGCCAGTCTGATGACAATAGAAACATCTTAAAGGCTGTCTACGCACTCCGGGGTGAAACCTTCCATAATTTTCACATGACTTTCTAGTCATGGATCTGACATGGAATTCAGAATCTGAAACAGATGGGGCTCGTGGATAGGTCAGTGGTCTAGAGGTACTACCAGATAATTCTTCTATTTTCTATGATCCTCTTATATTAATGCCCTTCCTTTGAAATGTAGGACTGAAGTATCCGGACTTTCTCTTCTCGGTATACACTTCCTTGCCCTTAGAAGTTTCTTAGGTTAAATGCTCAATCTCTACTGCTATTTGCACTAACTCGTGATAACTAGTAGTAGTAGAAGCAGCTAATAACTTTCTAATCTCTGAATTTAACCCCCTTTTAAATTTATTAAGCATATATTCGGTGTCTCGGGCATACTCCGGAGCAAATACTGATAAAGCTCATAGCTCGATATCAAACTCCAACACAGATCTGTGATCTTGTTTCAAGGCAAAGAACTCTTCTCTCTTTTGATCTTTGTAGAAACTCATATAATATTCTTTATTAAAGATAGTAAATTCTTCCCATGTGATTGGTATGACTCCACTAGCACTAAGAGAGTCCCACAAAACATGTACATCACCCTCTAATAGTTGAGCTGCTAGCCTGACAGTGTCTCCTTCTGTAAGTCTTATATCCCTAGTAGTCTTAGAAATCTTCTGTAACCATTTATGAGCAATTTTTGGATCTCTAGATCCCTTAAAACTGTAACAACCTAACTGTCGAGTTGTCTTTAGTTGTTTTAGCAAATCAATCTGTACCGAAATTGCTGGTGTAGGAACAAATGGAACGGGAGCTTCTACCGGAGCAGTTTGAGCCTGCAGCATTCTGAGAAATGTTTAAAATTGCTCATCAGTAAGAGTAACTCTTCCAACTACCGGTGGTGCAGCCTGACCACCCTCTACTAGCATCGCATGGGAGGTAGAGGAACCCTCTTGTCCTTGTGGTACCTCATCCCCTGAGTTACTATGCTCTGGCTGCATTCTGAATATCCTGCACGAATATTACAATCAATATTGCACATACGACGTATATCCTAGGGCCACTAGACTGGTCCTTATCTGAGATCCACTAAACTCTTTATATCCTAAAATGAATTCTATCTAAAATATCATTTGTGAAAATGATATCCTAATATACTCAGGTTCTCAAATGATCTTGTCAGGATATACATATGTTCTAATATGAACTTGCTCTGATACCATCAAAATCTGTCACGCCCCATACCTTCCCCTAAGGCACGTGGTAGATCGACAGTAAACTCCATATATAGATCCACTCACTCCCGGAACTATACGGGAACTTACTAAGCGTACCTGATGTATATCTCTTCTATTTATGGAAGGAGAGAACCTAGATAACTGATCAATATAGCTCTAAAACCATATATTATCAAAAATAGACTTTTGATACAGTGACACACACTTATTTACAATCAAAATTGGACACATGCCCCATGTGTATACAAAACACCTAGTCAGTGGATCTCTATATACATAAAATAAAGTTAGCACTGTCCTTCCTTTCCAAAATCGGGTGCTTGGCTACACGCCTTTATCTCTATCCGTCCCTCTCCTGCTGTAGTCCTGAAAAAAATAGAGTTCCCTTTTGGGGGTGAGTATGCTTGTACCTAGTGAGTTGGATAGAAAATAATATAAAACCGAGAACATATAATAACAACGTCTCGTAAACAGAATAACTTGGCTATTCGGGTATAATAGCCAATCAAAAAAAGTAATCATGAATCATACAAGAATGTATCTGGGGCTAGCATAGTTAACGACAGTTGTAGCTATCAATTGTAATCTCAAGAGAAGTATCAAGAATCATAGGGTACCCGGATCAGAGTAAAATCATAAGAATATAGAAATAAAGCCCCCTTTCCTCCTGAGTTGCCCATTGAACCTCACTACCTAGTTTATCGTAGCTAGTCCAGCGCATATCCACAGCTAGGAGTTATCTAACCTCCCATTCTGACTGCCCGGTACTTTAGCCCCATGATCCTCTATCTAGGCGGCCCATGGGAGTGCGAAAAGAATATCACTACAATGACTGTGCTCTAAGCACACCAGTTTATGATCATCCTAGTCATACGCACCCAAAAGATAAAGTAGAATCATATATAGATCAATAAATCTCCTAGGGTATGCTTTTCATTATACCTCTAATTTTTAACAAAACAGGTGCATATGCTAGCTTTAGAATCAAACAAAAGTATCGTATCATGCTTATAATAAATCAATGAACAATAGCAATAAAAAGCTTATATCAAGAAGCATGGATATCAAAGGTTATTGACAACTCATATATAATCATAATCAGGATAATTAACTAGTAGGAGAGTTAATGAAAATCAAATATAGCTAACCAAAGGTGATGAGGACATCGTTGGTTCAGCCGTGCAAGATTCAATTACCATAGAAGGCCCAATGACACGAGCCCGTGCATGATGCTTAGGACGGCAGGTGAATTCTTTTCTTGGGCAATTTAATTACTTAAGTACAGAACAAATGATATTACCGAATTATTATTGTTTACTTGTCACTACATGCAAGGAAATATATGGAGGAATTACTTATATGGAAGTTGCATGAATTACTCATATGGAAGTGTATGAGTGAAGGAAGATTTATTCAAGAATCAAATCTTCATCAAAAATTTATTGAAGAGAAAATCAAGGAAGAAGATTTATTCAAGAATCAAATCTTTATCAAATATTTATTGAAGAGCAAATCAAGGAAGAAGATTTATTCAAGAGCAAATCAAGAAAGATTTATTGAAGATCAAATCTTCCTCAAATATATATTCAAATCTTCATAAAGGGATTTATTTTTCCAAATTTCGTAGCTAACAAGAGGAGGATATTTATATATTTATTTTTCCTATTTTAGTGAAATAAAATATGGAAAAACGTGTCATATTTTGTCTATATATTTGGTGGGACGTGTACTATAGAAAAGGGACTTTGATTTTTTGCTTTAGCCACCACTTTTGTAATGCTTTTGCTACAAACTTGAAGTCCACTTTCTTAATCAATTTTTGAGTGATCCTTCCGCTGTTGCTCTTTCAATTCTCTTGAATTGTTCATGCCGTTCTTCATGAACAGGTCAGTCGTGTTTGACACGGTTGATAACCAACTGAGGAGTGGTTTAGCGATTACGAGGTTGCTGGTCGCGTTCCTTGATCGTAGTTAGCCTCCCCTTCGTCAAAGTCACGACTCCCCCTATCTTAAGGATTTCTCCTACGACGGAAGATCGGGACCAACTTGCTTGCACGCATCTTAAGTCGAGGCGTGTGCATATCAGGTGGTATCAGAGCCTTCGTTGCCGGTAGGAATTCATCTATCCTTTATTAGATTCTCTTTTATTTTCCCTACATCAAAAAAAAAAAATCCTTTTTCTTGAACTTCTATTTCGTACCCATCATAGTTGTTTTTATCTTTATTTTTTTTATACCTAATTTCCGCTTGAGTTGTTGAATTTTTATCCTTGAAAAAAAAAAGAATTGTTATTCGGCTAAAGAGTGCTCGGCCGAAGCTTTAAAAAAAAAAAAGAAGAGAGAGGTAGAGAGAAAAGAGGAGAAAAAGGAGGAGGAAGTGTTTTGCTAGAAAAGAGGAGGAAAAAAAAGGGAGTAGTGTTCGGCAAGAAAAAAATAGGTGGAGAAAGGGAGGAGCAAGCTTTCGGCGAGTAGAAGAAAAAAAGAAGAAGTGAGAGGAAGGTTTGGCCAAGGAACAAAAAAAAATAAAATAAAACAAAAAAAATATTTTATTCGAACTTTAATTATCTTGCACTTATTCTTCCTTTTTGACACCTTATACCTTCATTGATTGAGTTAATTTTGCAATCCGAATTTTAATTATAATTATCCTTGCATTTTTTCTTCCTTTTGACACCTTCTACCTTGCTTAATTGAGTCAACTTTATAATTTCTTGAATTATTATTTTCTTTTCTTTGCTACAAATATATCCCCATCTAGATCTCCATAAATTAGTCTTGATCACCATGTTCTAGCACTTTGCAATCGCTTTATTCACTCCGTGTTGAAAGTTATCACGAACAAGCAAAATGCGAGTAATTTTTGAGAAGGGTTAGAGCTTCAGGTGGTATTGTTTGTGAGGATTGTGAGTTTTTCATAAATAATTTACTAGTTTGGTGGAATTTCTCTTTTATCTTACTAACAATATCAGGATCGAGAAGTCCTCGTGATGTTTCTTATGACGGGGAAGATGGGTCCCACTCATCAATGATATCATTGTCTCCACGCTCTCAAGCTTTGATGGCTCATGTTACAAACACCTTCGAGCAAATACTATCCGATCAAGTACTTGTGCGCTTGAACGGGTTGGAGAATCATCTTGGAGAAATTGAAGCACGACTTGATCAAGTGGAGCAAACTCCTCCACGATGACACCCACCACCTCGAGTTCCTTGAGGATGAGTTGAAGCTCATAATAATACTGCTGCTGCTACTCCATTCGAACCAAGAGGAAATTTGAACACTGCATTTCAAGAAGCTGCTGATGAAGAGTTAAATAATAATTATGTGGCTGATGATGAAGTTGCCTTGGAATTGTATCAGCGCCGCCCCGCATGAGGAGTGGGAGTTGATGGAGGTCATGCACGTCACCATAACGAAGAAAGAAGAATTGATTCATTGGGTAAAATTAAATTCATTGTTCCTAGTTTTGATCGAAAGTTTAATCCAGAAGCCTATCTTGATTGGGAATTATTAGTTAAGCAAAAATTCAGCTGTCATCATTACCCAGAAGAGTATAGAGTACGTGCAGCAACTACCAAATTTATTGGTTATGCTTCTATCTGGTGGAGTCAAATTCGACAAAGAAATGGAGCTCCTCGTACTTGGGATGATTTGAAGCGCTTGATGAGGTCCAGGTTCGTGCCTTCCTATTTTGAAAGAGAATTACTTAATAAATTTCAAAGATTGAATCAAGGAAACAAATCTGTGGAAGAATACTATCAAGAGTTGCAGGTGGGCATGCTACGTGCTAATGTACAAGAAGATGATAATGCAAAGATGACTAGATTCTTAGGAGGATTGAATGGAGAGATACAAGATATCCTTGATTTCCAGAACTACAATTCTTTGGATCAACTATTTCATTATGCATGCAAAGCTGAAAGACAAGTTCAAAGGAGGAAGCAGCCATACAAAGCTAGTCATAGCTATTCTAGTTCTTCTATGCCTTGGAGGGATGCCAATCAGCAACAAAAGAGTGTTGGTCATTCTAGCTGGACTGCTGCACCCATTAGCCAAAGGAATTCAGGAAGCCGCCTTACTTCACTAACATCCAAACCTATTGATTCAAAAAAGACCACTGTTGCACCTATAAAAAGTTCATCCTCAGTTGCATCTGCAGGAAGAACAAGGGAGATTGAGTGCTTCAAGTGTAAGGGAAACGGGCATTATATGCGTGATTGTCCAAATCAACGTGCCCTTATCATTCGAGAAGATGGTGAGTACACATCGGCCAGTGAGGTTGAAGAGGAAGGTGGATCTGATCATGAGGAGTCTCAACATATTTCGGGGTCAGAACCAGAAGAGATCACTTTTGATACAAGCTATGCAAGCCTTGTTGTTCGTCGTGTTCTTAGCTCCTAGATGTAGAAGGCAGAAAACGGACAGCGTCACAATTTGTTCCAATCCAAATTTGTGATCAAGGAGCATTCTTGTAAGATCATAATTGATGGTGGAAGTTGCAATAATATTGCAAGTTCGGAGATGGTTGGAAAGCTTGGCCTAACCACAAGATTACACTCGCAGCCATACTACATTCAATGGCTCAATTCTTGTGGAAAGTTGAAGGTAACAATGATGGTACGTGTTCATTTTTCTGTTGGTACCTATTCTGACTTTGTGGACTGTGATGTGGTGCCAATGCAAGCTTGTGCGTTACTACTTGGAAGACCATGGCAATATGATAAGGATGCTACACATTATGGGCGTTCCAACAAGTACTCCTTTATGCACAAAGATAAGAAGGTCGTGTTGGTTCCAATGACACCGGAAGAACTTCTCAAAGATGATTTAGATAGGGCTGAGTGTGAGAGAAAAAAAAAAGAGAGGAGTGATATTCACAAAAATGATAGTGAGAGTCATCAACTCAAAATGAGAGAAAAGAAAGAAAAATGTAAGAAATAAAGAGAGATACCAATCAAGGGACAAGTTCTATTAGCCACCAAAAGTGAGATGCGAGAGTTAGAAACCAATCCCCAAGAGTGTTTTGCACTTGTATGCAAGGACGCTCTATTTTCTACTAACTCTTTACCCTCTTCTTTGTCTGTTTCGATTGTTTCTTTGATGCAGGAGTTTGCTGATGTGCTCCCAGATGAGATACCTGTAGGGTTGCCACCATTGCGGGGGATTGAGCATCAAATTGATTTGATTCCAGGAGCATCTCTGCCTAACCGTCCCCCATACCGTACCAATCCCGAGGAGACAAAGGAAATTCAGTGCCAAGTTCAAGAGCTCCTAGATAAAAGATATGTGCGTGAAAGCTTAAGTCCATGTGCTGTTCCTATTTTACTTGTGCCAAAGAAAGATGGATCATGGAGGATGTGCATAGATTGTCGAGCTATCAACAATATTACGGTACGTTATCATCACCCTATTCCTCGATTAGATGATATGCTTAATGAATTGTGTGGTTCTACTATCTTTTCTAAGATTGACTTGCGTAGTGGTTACCACCAAATTAGAATGAAGCTAGGTGATGAATGGAAAACTGCTTTTAAGACTAAATTTGGATTATATGAGTGGTTAGTTATGCCATTTGGTTTTACAAATGCACCTAGTACATTTATGTGCTTAATGAATGAAGTGTTGAGAGCTTTTATTGAAAAATTTGTGGTAGTTTACTTTGATGACATATTAATCTATGACAATCTTTGGATGAACATTTATCACATATGCGACAAGTTTTGATTGCTTTGAGAGATGCATGTTTGTTTGCTAACCTCGAGAAGTGTACATTTTGCACAAATCGAGTCGTATTTCTTGGTTTTGTTGTGACTGCGCAGGGTATTGAGGTGGATGAGGAAAAGGTGAAAGCTATTCGAGCTTGGCCAATACCTACATCAGTCACTCAAGTGCGGAGTTTTCATGGACTGGCAAGCTTTTATCGTCGATTCGTAAAGGATTTCAGCTCACTCGCCGCACCCCTTAATGCGTTGAAAAAAAAAGAACATACCTTTCAAGTGAGAAAAAGTGCAAGAAGATGCCTTCAATTTGCTAAAAGATAAGTTAATCAATGCACCACTTTTACAACTTCCTGATTTTAATAAAACTTTTGAGATAGAATGTGATGCTAGTGGTATTGGAATTGGAGGTGTTCTTATGCAAGATAGGAAACCCATTACTTATTTTAGTGAAAAGCTTTGTGGTCCAACTTTAAACTACTCAACATATGACAAGGAATTATATGCATTGGTTAGAGTATTAGAAACATGGTAACATTATCTCAGGTCAAAAGAATTCGTCATACATTCAGACCATTAATCCTTGAAGCATATTCATAGCCAAAGTAAATTGAATCGTAGACATGCTAAGTGGATCAAATTTATTGAAACTTTTCCATCTGTTGTGAAATATAAGAAGGGAAAAGATAATTTAGTTGTCGATGCTTTGTCTAGATGTTACTTGTTGTTGTCCCAACTTGATTGTAAAATTCTTGGTTTGGAAATGTTAAAAGAATTATATGCTACTGACTTAGATTTCAAGGATATTTTCATGAAATGTAAAGAAGGGAGATGTTGGGATAAGTATGTGTTGAATGATGACTATTTATTTAGAGCTAACAAGCTTTGTATTCCTGCAAGTTCTGTTCGTCTTCTATTGTTGCAGGAAGCGCATGGAGGTGGTTTGATGGGATATTTTGGGATACGTAAGACTAAGGACGTATTGGCCACACTTTTATTGGCCAAAGATGAGGCGCGACATCGAGCGTTACGTGAGGAGATGCACCACTTGTCAAACAGCTAAGTCTCGCTTAAACCCACATGGTTTATATAAACCTCTTCCTGTTCCCAAATTACCTTGAGAGGATATTTCAATGGATTTTGTATTGGGTTTACCAAAGACTAAGAAGGGGAGAGATAATATATTTGTTGTTGTTGATAGGTTTTCTAAGATGGTTCATTTCATACCTTGTCATAAGAGCGATGATGCTACTCATGTTGCTGATTTATTTTTCAGGGAGATCGTGTGCCTACATAGAGTGCCGAGGATAATTATTTCAGATCATGATGCAAAATTTTTAAGCCACTTTTGGAGGACGCTTTGGGGTAAGCTCGGGACAAAGCTGCTGTTTTCAACTACATGTTATCCCCAAACGGACGGACAAATCGAGGTCGTCAACCGCACACTTGGTACCATGCTACGGGCGATACTCAAAAAGAACCTGAAGATGTGGGAGGAATTCCTACCACATATTGAGTTTGCCTACAACCGAGTTGTGCATTCTACTACCAAGTTCTGCCCATTCAAGGTTGTCTATAGCTTTAAGTCTGCTGCTCCAATTGATTTACTACCTCTACCACCAACAGAAAGAGGTAATCTTGATGCGGAGAAACGTGCTGAGATGATTCATAAGATATATCAGATGACCAAAATAAATATTGAGGAGATGCAAATACAATATAAGAAGCATGTAGACAAAGGCAGAAAGAAAGTTATTTTTGAAGAAGGAGATTTGGTTTGGTTGCATTTGCGTAAACATCGATTTCCAGAACAGCGCAAGTCCAAACTCATGCCACGAGGTGATGGTCCATTCAGAGTTATTGCGAAGATCAATGATAATGCCTACAAGCTGGAACTACCTAAGGATTATGGGGTGAGTAATACATTCAATGTGGCTGATCTATCACCATACTTGGGCGATGAAGATGAGCTGGAGTCGAGGTCGACTCCTCTTCAAGAAGGGGAGTATGATGAGGACATCGTTGGTTCACCCGTGCAAGATTCAATTACCATAGAAGGCCCAATGACACGAGCCCGTGCACGACGCTTAGGACGGCAAGTAAATTCTTTTCTTAGGCAATTTAATTACTTAATTACAGAACAAATGATATTGCCTAATTATTATTGTTTACTTGTCACTACATGTAAGGAAACACATGGAGGAATTACTTATATGGAAGTTGCATGAATTACTCATATGGAAGTGTATGAGTGAAGGAAGATTTATTCAAGAATCAAATCTTCATCAAATATTTATTGAAGAGCAAATCAAGGAAGAAGATTTATTCAAGAATCAAATCTTTATCAAATATTTATTGAAGAGCAAATCAAGGAAGAAGATTTATTCAAGAATAAATCAAGGAATATTTATTCAAGAATAAATCAAGGAAGATTTATTCAAGAATAAATCAAGGAAGATTTATTCAAAATCAAATCTTCCTCAAATATATATTCAAATCTTTATGAAGGGATTTATTTTTCCAAATTTCGTAGCTAACAAGAGGAGGATATTTATATATTTAGCTTTCCTATTTTAGTGAAACAAAATATGGAAAAATATATCATATTTTGTCTATATATTTGGTGGGACGTGCACTATTGAAAAGGGACTTTGATTTTTGCTTTAGCCACCACTTTTGTAATGCTTTTGCTACAAACTTGAAGTCCACTTTCTTAATCACTTTTTGAGTGATCCTTCCGCTGTTGCTCTTTTAATTCTCTTGAATTGTTCGTACCGTTCTTCGTGAACAGGTCAATCGTGTTTGACATGGTTGATAACCAACTGAGGAGTGATTTAGCGATTACGAGGTTGCTGGTCGCATTCCTTGATCGTCGTTAGCCTCCCCTTCGTCAAAGTCACAACTTCCCCTATCTTAATGATTTCTCCTACGATTGAAGATCGGGACCAATTTGCTTGCACGCATCTTAAGTCGAGGCATGTGCATATCAAAAGGGATATAGTTCTCCTAGACTAAACATTAAAAACTATCCAGTTTATTCTACCTGGAGAATAAACACTCACCTGATCCTATCATCGCGAGCACGTTCTAATTCGTATTGCGATCGTTCGTATCCTCATGCTTGCTTATCGAAATTCCTGTGAATATTTCAACAAATTTAATTCTCAATCCGGTAACAATCTTGTAAATTCATCTCTTACAATGATCTCTAGAATCACCCTAATTTTTATCTCAAGTTCGCCGAAAAGTTCGCCGAAAACTCGCCGGAATCTCCCCGGAGAGTTTGCCGGAAACATCGCGGGTGAAGTTCTTCGATCAGCACCAATATCGATACCAATTGAAAGCTCTCTTCATCAGAAATTCAAAAATCATACTTGCCCCAATTTTTACTGTCCATACGTGGCTAATTTCGCCGGAGAAATTCAATTGGGCGAAAACCCTAAATTTAGGTTTCTTGTTCGCTGGCGGCCAACCGGCAGCCAATAGCTCTCAACTCCAGTACCAATGGATAGCTCTCATCGAGGAGAAGCTATAGGTACCAACCTTGCAAAGTTTTATGGCCAGAATAATCGGCAATCGCTGGAGAAAGCTTCAGCGATGAACTTTCGCCGCCACCCTCTTCTCTCCTCTTTTCTCCCTCAAATCTCCACCAAAACATGAAAATGATGGTTCCAATGTGTTCTCCTAGCTCACCTGAAGTTGTGTCTGAAATCTGATGGAAAAATTCGATCGAAAAGTCCTCCAATTGTCATCGCTAAAATGAGGATGTGAAGCTGCCGTCGCTGGGTTCGAAGAAAGGTGAGGAGAGAGAATATCGCAGGTTGGAAGGAAGAAGAAGGTAAGTTAAATGGGTTTGGTAACGGGTCGGGTTTCCTCACTTAACCCGCTTACCACTAACCCGCTAACCCGGTTCATTTATTGGTTTAATGAAATCAAATATGGATCATCCGTTTTAAGTGATTTAATCTCATCCGTCTATTTGGATTAATCATTGATTTTACGATTTGACCAATCAAACGATATTCAAATTGCGATTCGTCTGCGCCGTTGGATTCCTTATCAAAAATTCCATCTGACGGTATACTTTTTTACATCAAAGTTTCATACTTCAAAAATTTATGTAATTTTATAAATAAGTCCTCCATATTATTTATTTTATAAAACCTCTTAAAATCATCATCTATTATATAATTATCCTTACTACAAAATTACAAAATTACAATCTCACAAATATCATTAGTGAAAGGACTCCCATATCTTACAATAAGGAAGGAAAAAGTAGCTATTGCTACCTAATATAAATAAAGGTTCAGTTTGAGTAGAAATCTCAGCATGGCAACTTAAAAACTTAATCAATAGGAAATTTATAAATTTAGCTAGAGTAGTTGATCAGTCTGTATCATGTGGGCAGTTGGGATCATATGTTTAATAGCTGAGTGAGATCAACTTTTATTAAGGCAACTTAGTTGCTACATCAGACATGGAAATACAGGAAAATAATTTTGCGTTTTGGTGGAGATTTGAGGAGGAAAAGAGGAGAGAAGCGGCGGCAGCGAAAGTTCCACCGCCGGAGCTTGCTCCGGTGATTTTTGGTCATTTCGGACACAAAACTTCACAAACTTAGTACCTATGGCTTCTCCTCGACGAGATCTATCCATTGGTACCGATATTGAGGGCTATTGGCTACCGGTTGGCCGCCGGAAAGCTAAAAACTTTACCTTAGAGATTTTGCCCAAATTAATATAATCGGTGAAATTGATCGCGTGTGAGTTATAAAAATTGGGATAAATATGATTTTTGGAATCCTCATAAAGAGAGCTTTCGATTGGTACCCATATTAGATGCTGATTGATGAACTTCGTCGGCAAGGGTTCCGGCGAACTTTCCGGCAAATCTCCGGTGAACATGAGATAAAAATCATGGTGAAACTAGAGATCATTCTAAGAATGTTGCTGAAGACAGATTTATAAAATTGTTACGAGATAGAGAATTAAAATTTGTTGAAATATTTATAGAAAATACGATAACCAAGCACGAGGATACTAAGGATCACGATACGAATTAGAACGTGCTTATGACGATAGGATCAGGTGAATGTTTTCTCTAGGCAGAATAGATGGGATAGTTCTCAATATTTAGTCCAGGAGAACTATGATTCCTTGGATTATTTATATTTGATATCCTTTGGCTCTCCTGCTAGTTAATATAATCCTGATTATGATTATAAATGAGTTGCGAATAATTCTTGATACCCATGCTTGATGCATAAGCTATTCATTACTCTTGTTACTTGATTCATTATAAGCATGATACTATGCTTTTGTTGACCTCCAATCTAGCATATGCATCTATATAATTATTCGTGATATTATTTCACTTATGAAATGCATATAGCTAGGATGACATATTATTGGATAGTGCTATAGGCACTTTCACTGTAGTGAAAAGTTCTTATACTATTGGCACTCCCATGGGCCGCCTATAAAGAGGGGTGTGGGGCGATAGTACCCGAGATCAAGATGGGAGACCAGGTTACTCCTGACTGGTTTTACGCTGGACTAGCTATGGATACCAAGTAGCGAGGCCTAGTGAGCAACTCAGGAGGAAAAGGGGCTTTGTTTCTATCTTCTTGTGACTCTACTTTGATTTGGGTACCCTATGATGCTTGATACCTCCCCCTGAGGTGACAGTTGTTGCCACGACTGTCGTTGATTTAGCCAGCCCCAGATTTAGTCTCACACGACTCTTGATTATTCTTCTTGCTTGACTATTGCACTCAAATAACCGATTAGTTCTATTCTTGCCTTGTTATTCTATGTTCTCGGTTTTACATTTTTTTCTATCCAACTCACTGGGTACAAGCGTACTCACCCCATCGGGGGACTCATTTTTATTTTTCAGGACCACATTAGGAGAGAGATGTGATATGCACACGCCTCGACTTAAGATGCGTGCAAGCAAGTTGGTCCCAATCTTCCGTCGTAGGAAAAATCCTTAAGACGGGAAGTTGTGACTTTGACGAAGGGGAGGTTAACCACGAACTAGGAACGCGACCAGCAACCTCGCAATTGCTAAACCACTCCTCAGTTGGTTATCAACCGTATCAAATATGACTGACCTGTTTACGAAGAATGACACGAACAATTCAAGAGAATTGAAAGAGCAACAGCGGAAGGATCACTCAAGAAATTGGACTTCAAGTTTGTAGCAAAAGCATTACAAAAGTGGTGGCTAAAGTAAAAATCAAAGTCCCCTTCAATAAGGCATGCTTCACCAAATATATAAACAAAATAATGAAAGTTTTTCCATATTTTGTTTCACTAAAATAGGAAATATAAATATATAAATCTCCTCCTCTTGTAAGCCACGAATTTTGGAAAATAAATATCCCTTGATGAAGATTTGAATAAATATTTGATGAATATTTGATCTTGAATAAATCTTCCTTGATTTTCTCTTGAATAAATATTTGATGAAAATTTGATTATGAATAAATCTTCTTCCTTGATTTGCTCTTGAATAAATATTTAATGAAGATTTAATTCTTGAATCAATATTCCTTCAATTACTCATGCAACTTCCACATGAGTAATTCCTCCATGTGTTTCCTTGCCTATTGTCCTAAGCATCGCGCACGGGATCGTGTCACTGGGCTTTGTATGCTAACCGGGTCTTGCACGGGTGAACCAGTGATGTCCTCATCAAGATGTATAGATCGTGAGATGAGTAGCCAGGTACCCGACTTTTGAAAGGTAGAATCGTACTACCTTTATTTTGTGCATATAGAGATCCACTGGCTCGATCTTTTTGTACATCTTAGGGTATGTGTCAAATTTTGATTGTTAGATATTTTTATATAAGTATTTCATTGTACATGAGACTTGATTTTGAAAATAAATAGTTCTAGAATTATATTGATCTGTGATCCAGGTTCTCTCCTTCCATAAATAAATGGGATATACACTAGGTACGCTTAGTGGGCTCCTATATAATCTCAGAGAGTAAGCGGGGTTATGTGTGGAGTTCACTGCAATCTGTCACGTGCCATGGGGAAGGTACGGGGCGTGACATTTTTTACGTTATCGAGATTAACTGTCATATGCATAATACTTTTGCACATCCAATAACACTTCCAAGATATTTTGTCCCTCCAAAACACACTTTTAATAGCACATCATGTATTCACTAGATCATAAAATTCCATCAATATATAAATTTGATCAATAAACATATGGATATATAATATCACGCCCCAATTCCATCTTTGGGCATGTGGCAACCGCCATATAAGGTGTATTTCAACACTACAACTTATACAATGCTAAAAAGTATCACAAAGCACTATAATTTTATTAGTTAAATATAGTGGAAGCAAATACATTTGATAATTTAACTATCACTATCATTTTATATCTCTATCCAGGTCGCCAAATTGATATTGTTCGCCAAGCTAGATTCTCCCTCATTCCCGGCTAAAGATCCATCTATAACATGCACAACAGGGAAAAATGTACACATTTGAGTCGCGAGACTCACTGAGGCTACAGAGAGAGCACCCTAAAAATGGGCATAAGTTATTGTACAAACTAACAAGAAAATATATCCACTAAAACCACATATTTAAATCGACATATCAATAATCTAACAAGACAACAACATACAATAGTATGAACATAATCATAACATGACATATAACAGGATGCATGAAATATGATTATAACAGTGCCACTAAATCCATATATCATATCACTTTAATTATTATTTCATCATCTATCCATTCTACACCTAAGGCAGCCACTTATGTTCAAGGTGAATCCCTCGTCAGAGATTACCCCAAACCTGTCAGTGTCAACTCTAGGTCATTGTCCTATGTACTTGTACACTGACGTTGACAGAAGGAGTTGGTGATCACGATACCCCTTCTAATACAAATACAAGTACCATACAGCGCTGTAATTCTGCACCATGGCAGGATCACCATACAAGATAACAATCACCTCCATCTCCAGCCTAGTAAGCTACGACCCACTGTATACGATACCAATGAACCTGGACTGCTTAGGGATCCCACCACTGTTGAGCATGTTAGAGTCTTTCAGTTTCCCTAGCCCTAGTAGCACATTGCACAGTATTGTTCCTAGCACACCCTCTCTACCCTGGTGTAACACAAATAAATTAGTTCTGCACCGAAGTGAGATTCTGGCTATACCAAAGTATTAGTAGCTAAGTAAACCGAGCTTGCACCTCTACCATACTAGCACATGGCTCCTCACCATATGTTGGCACATACTAGTTTAAGAACCATACATCTTCTCCTAGGTTATCATAACCTTAAGATGTTCAGGGTTCTTATTCATGTAATAATTTAGATCACTTTAGGTGTTTATTATAACATGAACCTAAAGTATCTCAAGTTTTATCTCATGTCCACATGTTTCATGTTCTTGCTATGTGCCTCTACATCTATAGCAACATGAACATATTATGTAATCAACATGACATGAGCATAAAAACATCAATAGCATGCATGTAATAGCATCATACATATACCACCAGCATGGTATAATCCTTCAAACTCATAATCAAGAGTATGCATGTTATAGCATCTCACATGAACTAGCATGATATAACTTTCAAATTTATATCAAGAGCATGTATACAGTAACAACATACATGAATTAACATGATATAACTTCCAATAACTCACATGCTAATTAAATATGTAACAAAGCAGATGTATCACTTATTAGCATGTACAATAATTAACAACTACCCTTAGGACTCAACATCTGTAGTAGGCCAATTTAAATTGAAATCATAAACCCCCACCTGAATCTCAAGCAGATCTTTAAATAAGAATCACAGCTTGGCCATGATTCCTTAAAAGTAAGCAAGCAAGGCAAATCCTTCCTACTTCAACATAAATCACAGCTTGGCTGTGATTTATCAAGTAACAGCACAGCAACCAACAATATCCTAAAATAAATCCAATGAACAACCAAGCATGCATAAATAACACATCTCAAACAATCCTCTTAACTAACTCCACTTCTCACAACCTCACACCAATTTTATTTTAATCAATTACCCATTTAACAATTAAAATAAATACCACCACAAAATTTTTCAATAAAATATGTTTACATCTAAATTATACAATAAAAATACAAATTAAATTCCTATTTACACAATTAGATCATTCTAACAGTTTGATCTACCATACTACCTTATTAATCTAAAATAATTTTAATACTTTGGTAAAATTTTACTTATTATATATAAATCAATTAAGTCACAATTTTCCTAATTTTATTAATTAGAAAATCTAATTAACCTTTTTACCCAATTTAATCACAGTCTAAAATTTATAAATTCTGTAAAAAGATCTAATTGTATCAATTAAATTTATAAATCCAAAATTATTAGAAAATCTAAATAAACTAATTTTCCTAATTTAAATGTCATAACATTGATCAAAATGTCATAGAAAGACCACAGCCCTTAAATAAAAAAGGATGCAATGATACATGAGACCGATGGCTTATGCAAGTATTGAACTTGTGACCTTTATATCATGCTTTAACCAACTAAGCTAATAGGCATATAATAATTTGTTTTATTTTTTATTTTAAAGAAACACAGAGTTTACATATAAAACACTAAAGTTGAGTACTTACGTATAAGAATAGATCTAATGTAAAAAATTTAATTATTATAAAATAAATATCATTTGTATTATCGTTATTATTATCATTTGAACGATGATTCGAATATAGAGTGTTCTTGATTTATTTAAAATTTATTTTAAAAATTTATTTCTAAATTCCTTTCCTTCCAACTCCTCATCTACTCCACCTACTTTATCAAAAATTTACTGGTGGACATGGCAACCACTAAATATTTAAATATTATAATCTTACCATTGCATAGGGGTATTCTATAGTACCCCTCCACTTGACACAATAATAGTTTTTAGCAAGAATAGAGGTCCAAGAGATAAAAAGAGAAAATTTTAAAATAATATTTATTACAAATTGCCTTTTATTTATTACTAAAAAAATATTTACTCTTTTTTTTCATTATAAAAGCAAATATAATATTTTAATAAAGAAACAAATAACTTTAAAAAAAAATACAAATTATATTTTTAACACTATTACTCTCAAATATCATTACGCTAGTAATAGGGGAAAATGTAGCATTTAGAATGATATATATAACTTTTATTATTCTAGTTCAAGAGGATGAGGAGTGCGCTATGCCTATAAAATTGTCTTCTCTTCTTCTTCTATGAGGTAGAAATTGGGATTAATGTCATTGCAGTTAGTATCATCGGGAGCCCACATAAGTTGGAGGGAGTGTAGTGGTGGCAGTCTCCATGGGTCTATGCGCAACTACCTTTAATAGAGAAGCTACTATAAACTCCCTGTGTATCTTACACTTGTATGTTTCAAATTATGTAGGACATTAGTCATAGACGAAAGGTATCATTGATGTGGAAGTTCATATGACTCCTTGTGTGTTGCAGCCTTGTGACTATTGAGGCCTTGAAGTGTTTCAAATTGACTTATGTGCCTTACCCTTGTGACTATTAAGGCCATGCAATGTTTGAAATTATCTTTGACAGTAGTCACAGGAGAATATTTGCGGGGTGGGGTGGAGTGGCAGCATCATTCATTATTCCAGACATTACCGACCGTGATATGGAAGATTCAACGAGCTGATTATGCTCGTTCTGGTGACTGCAGGCATCCGATAATGTTTGAAATTATTGATGACAGTACCCACAAGAAAAAGGTGTCATCGATGTGAAAGTTGCTATCAGCTCCTTGTGTGCCTTACCAATGTGACTGTTGAGGCCCTGAAATGAATGAAATCGTCTAGGACAGTAGTCACAAATAAAAGGTATCGTTGATGTGAAAGTTGTTGTAACATCCTTATGTGCCGCAGCCTTGTGACTATTGAGGCCCTGAAGTGTTTCAAATTGTCTCGCGCAATAGACACAGGAGAAAGCCGTCGTTGATGCGGAAGTTGCTATAGGTTCCTTATATGCCCTGCCTTTGTGACAATTGAGGCCATGAAATGTTTGAAATCGTCTTTGGCAGCAGTCACAGTAGAATATTGTGGGATGGGGTAGAGTGTTAATAGCATTAATTGTTGCATATGCTGCTGACTGTGATGTGGAAGATTCAAGGAGGTCATTATGCACCTTCTGGTGACTGCATGCGTCCAATAATGTTTCAAATTGTTGATAACAGTGTCCACAAGAGAAGGGCATTGTCGAGGAAAGGAGCATAGATGCAGCCGCCTCCCTTGGCCCACGAGCGAATGTTGTAGTACTAGTAGAAGAGGGGTGCTCGTTCGTGTGTTCATTTTGATGACCAATGAGACCTTCCTTTGTACGGAACTGCAGAGAACAATAATTGCATGAGAAGCTAGTCGACATTATGAGAGAGATAGGAAATTATGCTTTGATAGTGTTATAGGTTGAGCTAATAATGTCAATGGACTTGTGGATGAGGGAGGTGGAGGGCAATATATTTATGTTTATCCACAAATATATATAGTCTAGAGAGAGCAAAATAAAGATAAAGATACTAGTTGTGATTGTTACATGGAGCTAGTGGTTTGCCATATTTAGATATATGTATATGTCTGTGCTGTTATTTATGTTGAAGGACTCTTCGGATGCTCTCTACAGGAACTTAATAGCCGTTATAAGTTATTTTATTTTACTCGTCGTATCTTTATCTTTATATTTTGGGAATACTTACTATATACAATTGGCCACGGATGAGTAATATTACCATTAAATAGTACCATACTTCAAGAGATTAACTAAATAAGAATTAAAGAATAAGTATCACATATTTTAAATTATATTGATTGTTTTTCCAAATATGATACCATGTTGTTTCACCAAAAGTTGTAGTGGCATGAATACTTCACTCTACATTCTTCATGATAGACTTTTATTAATCTCATGGTAATTTATGTTCCTATCTATAGCTCCGGAAATAATTATAAATGCATGAATTTCTTCTCAAGTATTTATGGTTAAGAAAGTACTTTTAGATCTTATAAATGTCTTCTGGGATATATCATGGATTATACAAAAATAAAACAAGCCACGTGCTTTATAAAATAATTCAAAAATAATTCTCATACAATATCTAAATCAATAAAATATTTTAACCTTTCAATGATTTCTAAGTCACTCATGACAATTTCAAATAATGGAACCCTATAATCCTCTTTCTATATGCATAGAGAAATAAACTCAAATCATATGAATATTATTCATTATCTTATTGTCTGCCAAGTAGTAAACTTCCTTTGCCATAAAATTATTTAACAATTAATATTATTTGATTATTTTAATAAAAATTTGATCCATTAATTAATTTTATTTTTAATATTTTTAAAAAATTACAATAAAAGATGTGACAACATTTTAGAATAGTGGGAAGTCAATATTTGATATGATTTTTCTGATTTGATATATATATATATCAAGTAAATTGCTTGAATAATAGCGTGTCAATTTCATGGTCGGATTCTATATTTTTATTATTTTTAAAGGATTCTAATCGATACAAGATGCAATTATTATTATTCAATAATGTATTTTATATTTTCTATTTGCTTTATGAAATAAAGGATAGAAATCCTTAAATCAGCAATGTTTGCATGTATAAAACTAAATACGCACATGATATCATATTAATTTTGGACATAACTTTTATTTTTCCCACTGTGATATCGACAAGTCATTCCAATGATCCTTAAGCATATCATACGGTGCTCGTAATCTACGTTAGCAAGAGAGAATAAATCCTAAAGCACTTCAAACAATACTGTGACCTGAAGAGACTTGATTGAGAATATATCCATTCCTACATTAATCTATGAATCACATAAATCATAAGCTATTTTCATAAGAGCACGAATACAAAAGCACCTATCAGAATGCAATCTCAAAGAAACTTGATAGATTGTGCATCTATTTCAGTACAAATCTAAAATCATAATTTCTATTATATTCTCTGCCTCAAAGAAATTTAATCACAAAACATAGGAGGTAGCACGAATCTCTAGGCATATAAATTTATTCTACACAGCTGTTCATCGACTTGATAAGCCCGATTCTCAAAGTATACGATGCCTAACACCATCATTAGATATAGATTTCTTTTACGTTACCGAAATCAACTGTCATATGCATAATACTTTTGCACATCCAATAACACTTCCCAAGACATTTTCTTCCTCCAAAAGACACTTTTAATAGCACATCTTGTATTCACTAGATCATAAAACTCCATCAATATATAAATTTGGATCAGAAAACATATGGATATATAAAATACTAAAGTTGAGCACTTACGTATAAGAATAGATCTTATGTAAAAAATTTAATTATTATAAAATAAATATCATTTGTATTATCGTTATTATTATCATTTGAAGGATGATCCGAGTATAGAGTGTCCTTGATTTATTTGAAGTACATCTTTAAAATTTATTTCTAAATTCCTTTCCTTCCAACTCCTCATCTACTCGTGTGAGACCCGTGATTTTTGAATAAGGGCAATAGAATAATTTTAGTATTTGGAGGGTTTAATCGTAAAAGAAATTCTTTAAAGGACTTAATTTTAAAATCATATGAATTTTTGAAGTATGAGATTTTGATGTGAAAATTATACCATCATATAGTATTTTTGATAAGGAATCCAAAGGCGCAGACGGATCGTGATTTGGACGTCGTTTGATCGGTCAATTAAATAATTAAGATTTAATTAAGATTTAAGATTTTAATTAACTAAAAAAAAAATTATTTTCTTTTCTTCCCACCGAGCGCGCGCTCGCGTGCGCTCCTCTCCCTCCTTCTCTCTCCTCCTCCGCAGTGGCGACGACGATGGCGACCAATTTTCCCGACGATGCTCCGGCGAAACCACAACGAATTAGGCTCCCAAATTTTAGCCACAGGTAGATCTCGACCTCCTATTCATTTTGATACCAAGATGCCCAAATTTGGTGTAGAGATGAGGGAGAAATCATGTGAGAGGTGGCGACGGCGAAAGTTTCGTCGCCGGAGCTTGCTCCGGCGATTACCGGCCATTCCGGCCGTGAAACTTTACAAACTTGGTACCTATAGATTCTCCTTGACGAGAGCTATCCATTGGTACAGGAGTTGAGGGCTATTGGCCGCCGGTTGGCCGCCGGCGAGCTAAAAACCCTAACTTAGGGATTTTGCCCAAATTTTTAATCGGTGAAATTGATCGCATATGTGCTATAAAAATTGGGGCAAATATGATTTTTGGAATCCTCATGAAGAGAGCTTTCGATTGGTACCAATATTGGTATTGATCGAAGAACTTCGCCGGCGAGGGTTCCAGCGAACTTTCCGGTGATCGCCGGAGAAATTTTCCGGCGAACTTGGGAAATAAATTAGGGTGATTCTAGAGATCATTCTAAGAGTAGTGGTGAAGAGAGATTTGAGAAATTATTTGTATATTGAGAATTAAAATTCGTTGAATAATTGACAGGAAAATATAAAAAATGCATAAATGACGGCACGTGGATCGAGACAGTGTCAGAGAATAAAAATTCAGCGAACGGACCTTAGGTTGGTTCCGAGGAGTAAACCGTCATGTCAGGTGCTTTGGTTCTCCGATGTAGGATTTATTCAAGCTAGGAAATTCCTGTTGGGGTCTTCTTAGGAACAATTTCTGGATGTCTTAAATATAATAAAATATTATGCTTGATAAGATTTGATTATCCGCATGTTAGTTTAATTTATTTCTGTCTAACATGCATGATATATCATGATTTCCTGCTAAGTTTTAATGTCATGATATCTTGTCCTACATGATATATAATATTTTATTATTATTTTTCTATGTTATGATAGCACAACTACCATGCAGATATAGATAAGAATAATGACATGTTAGAAACTATTAGGAGACATCACTAGAAAATCGATAGGGATGGGTACTACTTGCATACCTCGTTTGACCACTACGTACCGTCGATGGTCAGAATGGTGATGCTCCACCACATACCACTCCCGAGGCTACATGTAGCTTAGATACTGAGAGCTGGTTGGGAAATGGGCCAGATAAACTCCAAGGTCGGATAGACCAGATAGCGGAGTGGTCCATACCCGGATACCATTACCCGCACGAGTGACGGTTGGGCATCACCGTGATAGTCCTGATATGGCTAGCAGGGATGAACCTTCCAACAAATTAGCAAAAATGTGGTCGAGGTACCTCAAACCCATTGTGCGGATTGACGGTCAACTCGGCCAACATTGATCGCTTTTGAGTTGGGACGGGGATTCTCTCAAGTCTTGGACAGTGGATCCGTAGACCACACGACTATCATCCTAGACGTTCTGCAGACGGTCGGATGAGTTATCCGGATCCTAAGGTTATTAAAATTTCGGTTAGCCGTGACCGATGATATATTATGTTGAGGTGACCCTGCCTACGGGCAGTGTGTAGCATTACACAGAATGACGTTGCCCTTACGGAGACCGGGGAGGAAGTAGGGGCGCGATGTTTCGCTGGGACGGGGCGTAAGATACGACTGGCGAAATAGTGGAGAGAGATATACGATCACCCGATCTCTCTGCCAACATCAGTGCAGCGGGCCTAGGTAGAGACATAGATGGACACCGCACTGATGGGCTTATGGGAAGTCCCCGACGGGGAAATTTCACTAAGCATAGACTGGCAGCCCGAGTCTTGAGATTGATAAACATAGTACATCGTAGATGACATTGATAACATAGTTACTAGAGACAATTTAGGTGTCATCTAATGTTACACATTTCGTATATACTTATACTGTTATTTGAATTTACGATATGCCTCACATATATCATATGAAAATGATAAATAAATAAACCAAGGGCATCCTAGAATACTCCTCCTAGCCTTTGATTTCTTTATTCGGTAGAGCCGTAATTTCGCACTAGGCCGCAAGGCTGAGCACACCATTTTTCCCCGTGTGTGCAGGTTATTAGATGACCGATCGAGATAGTAAATGAAGATGGATCCACCGACGGATTTATTTTTCTTTATCGTTACCGTTTATCATAGAATTGTAGTAGGTTTATCGGGACTGTGTTAGGAATATTGAGTTCGATGAATTATTTATAAATTCCGCTGCGTAAATGATGTATTGGATGATATGTATCACTTGATGCCTTGTATGGGTCTGTTGGGCTCATACGGCGGTTGCCACGTGCCCGACAGTAGGGTTGGGGCGTGACAACTAAAGTGGTATCAGAGCCTAGGTTTGGAGAACCTAGGAGATTAAGTTAAGTTCGAGGTCTTAAGGATTAAGATAACAGTCCCGACATAATATAGGATAAAGTGCGAGTTGGAAATATAGTAATATATTTCCTTGGTAACGAGTTTTTACTCTACCGCCAGTAACTATCGCTACGATAAAGTTTTGTTGGACCGATAATCGTCGTTATATAAAGATAGTAAATCTACTATCTTCAGATAGTAAATATGGCTACAATCTCCACCGCATCGGAGAAGAGATAGAAACTTAGATCAATATGCTCAGATCTACGATCAAGTTTCATTTCTAAATGATCAAGTAAATTTATCCATGATCATATCAAGGTTACCTTGTTGGGTGTATCACAATCACCTCTTATACCAACATAGGTAGCTATCATCACTTTGATCTTAAGAGTATTGATATCAAAATATCTTATAGTATTTGTATCCATGACCCAGTTGGGATACTGAGTTTGAATGAATCTATCAATATTCGATTTTATCTGCTTTCAAGTTGGTCGCTATCTGAACTTGATGGTGTTTTAAATATCCTTCATTGACTCTATTCGAGACCCTACAATTAAATTTATAGTTGGACCTATGTTAGGGGATCTTGGTGAACCCTCGCTAATTACAACCTAACTTTAGAGTGTAATCTTGTAAAATTTAAGTTATCAATTCGGTGAGTTTTGAAAGAATCTAAGTTAGTCCGTGCGCGTTGCGGTCGTTTACCCGAATTATGACTACAATATTGTTCCTTAGTAGACGAATTACACATACGTGGAATATACTTATATAGGTTAATCATTTTGGGTTGTCATCATGATTTTTAAGTTGCAACTAGAAGTTGACCGTCATTAATTATAATATTAGTGTCAACTCCCAACGCTTGCAGCTCTATGTATAGTATTTGTATCTTTCTACATATACTCTCTTTGCAGCTCTACACCCTATCTGCAACTTCATTTCACATATTCGGCTTGCGTATATTGCATGACATTTCTAGTTGTGCATGCTACAACCTTATTCATTTTCTTAGTTATATTTCTACAGCTTTGATGCTCGCTTGTCATATTTCTATAGCTTTATTTTTGCAGCTCAGCTTTACAGCTTACTTCATCTTATATTTCTCAACTTCTACAACTTTGATATTTTATATTCATTTCGGTTTATCTGCAGTCGTGTTGACTATCTTCCTAAATGTAAATTCTTCTATTATTTCTCCCTTCATTTCATATTTCGATGCGTCAATACAGTTAGTATAGCTGTCATCAGCATACCACTTGCACTCTTGCATCATTATATCCATAAAGCTTCCTACACTCCTTCAAGCAGTTCACCAGTCATATTAAATCTTTGCTGAGCTTGGAGCATCTTTCTTTGTACCAGCATTCAATGCAGTTGTTTCCTGCTATTTTCTTCTATCTATCAGTTTCTTTTCGGAGCTTGAGCAGCTTTTGCTTATTCTATATATCCTATATACGACCAACTTATTAGCCAAGCCGTTTTCTTTTATCTGCTTCCTTTAATTCTGCTTAGTGGCCTTTCTGAATCCAAATTCTGTTAAATATTTCTGCAATTTTCTTTGCAGTTATTTCCTCAGTTATTTTCTGCAGTTTGCAGTTCCCTTTTGTGAAGCTACTTCCTTTGTCAATGTCCTTAGTCAAATTCTATCCATCATTGGTAGATTTCTTTACTCCTTTTTATTTCTATAGCTCCCTCAACTTAACTCAGTTCTTTACTTAGTATTTTTGCAGCTCAGATTCCTATATTTTCATCAGTATCATTATATATACCCGATCTTTCTCTGCAGTCTTATTCAGTCAATGCAGTTGGCAGCATTTCTGCTTCTACAACTCACATTTCAACTGCCTGCAGATTTTGTAGTAACTTTGTTTCCTTACTCCTTTCGATTTCTCCTTTAAGTTCTGGATACTGCAACTTCTTGGCACTTTTTGCACATGTTGATGTGCATGTTGATATTTCTACATCTACAAACTTAGATATAGTCCTTTTACATCAAGAGTCCACTTTGTTATTATTATTACTATATCCTTTTATATAGGATATAACATATTCCATATCATCATATAAGCATGATCTACAAATTTCATATCAAACTCAGTTTTAGATTCTATTCGGACTCCCATGAAGTCAAGTATTAGTTAAGTTTGGCCTACATTTCTTGGCACGAACTGAAAGTCTTGCTCCTAAATTAGGTCAACACTCATAGAGGAGATCATCGCGTACATAGACGTACCTCCTCATGTTAAATAATATGGATGCTCGTGAAGATCCAAGTATGACTACAACGATCTATTATATAGTGAAACTAGTGTGGAGCAAGTTAATGATCATTTAATGAGTGGCTATTAATATCTTATATTATTATCCTTAATCTGGAGGTGACTCCATTATGATCATATTATAGTACAGAGATGTTTGATCCTGATCCAACTTGAACCATGAAAGGATTTTTCATATGCTAGAGTTATAGGGACTCCCTAGCATATCTACCCAAGAAAACTGAATCGATCAAAAATTTTGAGGATAAAATTTTTTGTAGGGGGGGGTAGGTTGTAAGACCCGTGATTTTTGAATAAGGGCAATAGAATAATTTTAGTATTTGGAGGGTTTAATCGTAAAAGAAATTCTTTAAAGGACTTAATTGTAAAATCATATGAATTTTTGAAGTATGAGATTTTGATGTGAAAATTATACCATCAGATAGTATTTTTGATAAGGAATCCAACGACGTAGACGAATCGTGATTTGGACGTCGTTTGATCGGTCAATTAAACAATTAAGATTTAATTAAGATTTAAGATTTTAATTAACTTAAAAAAATATATTTTCTTTTCTTCCCACCGAGCACGCGCTCTCGTGCGCTCCTCTCCCTCCTTCTCTCTCCTCCTCTACAGCGGCGATGATGATGGCGACCAATTTTCCCGACGATGCTCCTGCGAAACCACAACGAATTAGGCTCCCAAATTTTAGCCACAGGTAGATCTTGACCTCCTCTTCATTTTGATACCAAGATGCTCAAATTTGGTGTAGAGATGAGGGAGAAATCATGTGAGAGGTGGCGACGGCGAAAGTTTCGTCGCCGGAGCTTGTTCCGACGATTACCGACCATTCCGGCCTTGACGAGAGCTATCCATTGGTACCGGAGTTGAGGGCTATTTGCCGCCGGTTGGCCGCCGGCGAGCTAAAAACCCTAACTTAGGGATTTCGCCCAAATTTTTAATCAGTGAAATTGATCGCATATGAGCTATAAAAATTGGGGCAAATATGATTTTTGGAATCCTCATGAAGAGAGCTTTCGATTGGTACCAATATTTGTGTTGATAAAAGAACTTCACCGACGAGGGTTCCGGCGAACTTAGGAAAAAAAATTGGGGTGATTCTAGAGATCATTCTAAGAGTAGTGGTGAAGAGAGATTTGAGAAATTATTTGTATATTGAGAATTAAAATTCGTTGAATAATTGACAGGAAAATATAAAAATGCATAAATGACGGCACGTGGATTGAGACAGTGTCAGAGAATAAAAATTCAGCGAACGGACCTTAGGTCGGTTCCGAGGAGTAAACTGCCAAGTCAGGTGCGTTGGTTCTCCGATGTAGGATTTATTCAAGCTAGGGAATTCCTGTTGGGGTCTTCTTAGGAACAATTCCTGGATGTCTTAAATATAATAAAATATTATGTTTGATAAGATTTGATTGTCCTCATGTTAGTTTAATTTATTTTTGTCTAACATGCATGATATATCATGATTTCCTGCTAAGTTTTAATATGTCGTGATATCTTGTCCTACATGATATATAATATTTTATTATTATTTTTCTATATTATGATAGCACAACTACCATGCAGATATAGATAAGAATAATGACATGTTAGAAACTATTAGTAGACATCACTAGAAATTCGACAGGGATGGGTACTGCTTGCATATCTCGTTTAACCACTGCGTACCGTCGATGGTCAAAATGGTGATGCTCCACCACATACCACTCCCGAGGCTACATGTAGCTTAGATTCTGGGAGTTGGTTGGGAAATGTGCCAGATAAACTCCAAGGTCGGATAGACCAGATAGCGGAGTGGTCCATACCCGGATACTATTACCCGCACGAGTGACAGTTGGGCGTCACCGTGATAGTCCTGATATGGCTAGCGGGGATGAACCTTCCAACAAATTAGCAAAAATGTGGTCGAGGTACCTCAAACCCATTGTGCGGATTGACGGTCAACTCGGCCAACATTAATCGCTTTTGAGTTGGGACAGGGATTCTCTCAAGCCTTGGACAGTGGATCCGTAGACCACACGGCTATCATCCTAGACGTTCTGCAGACGGTCGGATGAGTAGTCCGGATCCTAGGGTTATTAAAATTTCGATTAGCCGTGACCGATGATATATTATGTTGAGGTGACCCTGCCTACGGGCAGTGTGTAGTGCTACACAGAATGTCGTTGCCCTTACGGAGACTGGGGAGGAAGTAGGGACGCGATGTTTCGCTGGGACGGGGCGTAGGGTGCGACTGGCGAAATAGTGGAGAGAGATATACAATCACCCGATCTCTCCGCCAACATTAGTGTAGCGGGCCTAGGTAGAGACATAGAAGGACACCGCACTGATGGCTTATGGGAAGTCCCCGACGGGGGAATTGCACTAAGCATAGACTGGCAGCCCGAGTTTTGAGATTGATAAACATAGTACATCGTAGATGACATTCCGGTGACATTGATGACATAGTTACTAGAGACAGTTTAGGTGACATCTAGTGTTACACATTTCGTATATACTTACACTGTTATTTGAATTTACGATATGCCTCACATGTATCATATGAAAATGACAAATAAATAAACCAAGGGCATCCTAGAATACTCCTCCTAGCCTTTGATTTTTTTATTCGGTAGAGCCGTAATTTCGCACTAGGCCGCAAGGCTGAGCACACCATTTTTCCCCGTGTGTGTAGGTTATTAGATGACCGATCGAGATAGTAAATGAAGATGGATCAACCGACGGATTTATTTTTCTTTATCATTACCGTTTATCATAGAATTGTAGTAGGTTTATCGGGACTATGTTAGGAATATTGAGTTCGATGAATTATTTGTAAATTCTGCTGCGTAAATAATGTATTGGATGATATGTATAGGGGCGTGATAACTCATGCTACTTTATCAAAAATTTACTTGTGGACATGGCAACCACCAAATATTTAAATATTATAATCTTACCTTTGCATAGGGGTATTCTACCCCTCCACTTGAGACAATAATGGTTTTTAGCAAGAATAGAGGTCCAAGAGATAAAAAGAGAAAATTTTAAAATAATATTTATTATAAATTACCTTTTATTTATTACTAAAAAAATATTTACTCTGTTTTTTCATTATAAAAGCAAATATAATATTTTAATAAAGAAACAAATAACTTTGAAAAAACAAAAAATATAAATAATATTTTTAACACCAACTATTACTCTCAAATATCATTACGCTAGTAATAGGGGAAAATGTAGCATTTAGAAAGGTATATATAATTTTTATTGTTCTAGTTCAAGAGGATGAGGAGTGCACTATGCCTATAGAATTGTCTTCTCTTCTTCTTCTATGAGGTAGAAATTGGGATTATTGTCATTGCAGTTAGTATCGTCGAGAGCCCACATGAGTTGGAGGGGGTGTAGTGGTGGCAGTCTCTGTGGGTCTATGGGCAACTACCATTAATAGAGAAGATACTATAAACTCCCTGTGTATCTTACACTTGTTACTATTAAGGCCGTGATATGTTTCAAATTGTGTAGGACATTAGTCACAGAGGAAAGGTATCATTGATGTGGAAGTTCATATAACTCCTTGTGTGTCGCAACCTTGTGACTATTGATGTAAACCCCCACCTTTAAATAAATAAATAAATTTTTTTTAAAAAAAGTTGAACCGGCCGGTTCAGTTAGACCGACTTGGTCGACCTGTCCACCCTCAGATAGAACCACGCGGAAGAGGACGATGGAGTTCGCCCTAATCCGCACGGCGTTGTCTCCACTTCGCAGCTCCCCCGGCTCCAGCGACGACCGACGGAGAGATCGTCGAAGAGTAGCCGTCGCTCCTGACCATTTCCGTTTCCTTCATCGAGAAGTGGGCTGCCGGAGGAAGCGCAGCAGCGACCCCCATTCTTGCTCGCACACCGATTCGCTCCCAGCTCTCCGCCGCGACACACCGTCGGGTCACCGCCTTCCCCTCGACCTCGATCAGTAGCGGCGTCCATCAACGCTGCCTCGCTTCGTCTCTACGAAGGCATAGCGGTCGGCGTTCCACCCCGGGATCGGCTGTTGCAGCCGGCGATTGACAGCCAGCTCGGAGCAGAACGCGCTCACGGAGGAGATGGGCGAATCGATTCTTCCGCCCGCTCTGCTACGCGATCCAGTAGCGATAGTTGTTCGCGAGTTGTAGGTGAGAAATCTGGTCCCTATCGACCTCTTCCCACCTCCGATTTTCACGACCGTCGTACTCGTCGTCCGCGGAAGTTCCGACGACCTCCGAAACCTCCGATGTTTGGGTTTCTCACGACCGGATCTGATGCATAACACTTGAATATTATATTCTTTGATCCTTATGGCTACTGCTTTTAATTTAATTGTGTACTCTCTACTAACTTGATAGATGTGTACTATTATAATATATTATCTATACGAAGATATATCACTTAAGTTCATAACAATTGGCAAATATTCCTCTACATAAAGCTATTAATGTAACCTTGAGAAATGACACCTTAACCAGCATGCTTTCTCATCATCTTAACTAGTATGCTTTCTTAAGATTATGTTCTTATTGGTAACTATATTTGCCTTAGGTGTAAATTGTGTGATTATTTTGTGTTGTCACCATATGATTATCTGCTACAAATCTTGATTTTACATTATGATCAAGAATTCTATGGTCAAACATTGTCTACTGTGATTTGCATTCTCATCAATGAATTCTATCCATGGTCAAATATACTATTATGATATTACTAGTTTTTTGGAACTATAATCTCACCAAAAGTTACTTGCATACGTCAGATGTATTCTATACCTATTCATGGAGCGAATATGTGAGATTGGATTGAATAACATTTTCTAATTATTTGATCATGCAAGAAGTATGTTACCACATATAGTCAGTATAAGCAGTTATATGCAGAAGCAATTGGTTAAGTTTTTGGCATTAGCATAAATATTCAATTGTCCGTTGTGACCTATCTTTTCCTCCTATTATTATTGTATTTATTGCTGAAGGTTCATAAACCTTATATTATTTTATTAAACATGCTAATTTTATTCTTTTTCTTATAAGTATTTCTTCAAATTTTTGACCTGTATAAATAGGTGGTGTTAATAATAAATAATAAATATGTTTAGGGATCATTAGAATAGTTTAGGAGATAGTCAAATGAAATTTTTTTTTAGGGATTTCGACATTTTTGGAGGACCAAAATATTTAAGGGGGAAGAACTTGTAAACCATCAATTTTTTTTAGAAATATATATACATATGTCAGTAAATAATTAAACCCCTAAATTCTTAGAAAATATATATGTGTCAATAAATAAGTAAGTGCATGTATATACGTACCGTCATGTACATAACGTGCAAATAGAGGTATACTAGATATGTCAATAATAATCAGTAAATATGTGTATAAATAGGTAAATATAAATAAACAAATGATAATAATAACAATAAGATAGTAAGATCTAGATCTATATATATATTTAGCCTTATAAATAAATTATATATAAAATAGATATGTAGTTAGATTGAGTAGAAATGAAATCTTGTTTTAATATAATATATATATATATAAGTCAATATATATAGATGTATTTATGAAATATACATATAAATGCAATCCTCCTCGTAAGAATAATTCTTTACCATATGTATATATATAGGTATATAAGAATAGATATATTTATATATATACATTAAAATAAGTTTACTTCTCATTAATTAAGAAAATAAGGGTTAATAAAAAGGAAAGGGAGTCCGGGGAAACAATATTAGTTTCTTTTATTCAATTTATCATCCCAGGTGACCATCTAAACCTTACTCCCTAAATTTCCTCCTCTACACCTTTTTATCAATAACAATTAAGGTTGACAAGCTTTCGACTAAACCTATTCAAGAAAGGAGAATGCATCTGAGAAAATGGGCGTTGCATTAGCGGAATAGAAGCTGATGGCATCGATGCTCGGAATCCCAGAGGAAAATAATAATGATTAAGGTTTGTACCCATTCCCTAGGTAATACAAAAATATAATTTTTGGAATATGCGGTAGAGATCGTCATTAGTGTAGATTTTGGGTATCGGATTATATATATTTTTTATAAATTTTTCTCTCATGTCTTCAATTTTTTTCTTAAATAAAATTGTTTGATGATACTGCTGTTAGTTTAATTTTGAATATTGAGGAGATTAAAATATTTTATTTTATATACATCGATTAGATCACAGTGAATGTATATATATATATATTTCTTTTGCCTTCATTTAATATATTTTTCTAAAAGTACTATTTAGAAATAATATATCATATTGGGTAGACTCAAGAATCCAAAAAGAAAAATACTAATAGTGATAATAATTAAATATATATAGTTAAAGTCTACAATTATTCTCTATTAATGAAATTTAAAACTTCAATGCAGATGATATATGAAATAATTATCTATCTGGCATCTGATAATAATTTAATACTCAAAATTATATAATAACATGAGTATTGATTGCTGCCAAGGGTTATTAAATGGGATAATAATGATTTACATCATTTGTTATATAATAGATAAATGCACTTTCTAATTTAATAAATATATACATGTTGTATTAAATCTAGAGACTTTGGATATTAAATACTATTTGTTTGTTAGTATAATATATACAACTATAATTATTTGATAGAGAGTTAGACTACATATTGAATAAAAAGTTATGCTTCTAAAATTTAGTAACATAGTATAGTAATTACAGGTTCTAAGAATAGTTGTGTTATTGTTACTGTATTATTGAATTAAAATGGTTGAAAATTACTTTGTTCTACTTCTTTTCTTTGATGTTTTCCTTCATAATATGATGAACAAATTTGTCATGTCTTGCACTCAATATTTTCTTGGTCGTAGGCATGAGCGATATTAAACAACGAATATGGTAACACCTATTTTGTTCTTTGTTTTCTATTTCCATGATGCCAAATAAGGAATAAGAAAAGGGGAGCAGGGTGTTAGATACTTAATATCATGAGTGTTAGAAAATTTAAATATATTTACAAATTGATAGGGAAACGTTCTGCAGTGACGATGGATAAACACGGCACGACCCTGAATCTATTAAATTGCTAATTTAAAAGGCTCAGGTGCATTATTATTTCGGATAGTTTACAGCTGCTGCAGTAGAGCTCCCAAGTGGGCAGTTGTTAATAAATTCTTATATTGTCCGCGATGTGCATTTTGTTGCTGTTTTACTGAATATAAATGATTTGCAATGATATGTTATGTGATATATTCTCCCTCGTGTTTGTGTTCTTAAATCCTAAGAGTGTATGATATTAGGAAGAACATAGCATACATAGATGACATATGAATATGAACAGGCTAGGTGACAGACATAATTAGTTAGGTGTCATAATTGCATGATGACTTAAACTAGTTAGAACACCTAAAGACATAGACCTGGACTTCCTAGGAACATGAACTCTAGGAATTATATAGGCCTATGTAACACAGTATTTCTCTCGCAAATGGTAGACATCATTTGTGTTAGTCTAAAGAGGGGTAGTGGAGGCATCACCCGACCCATCCTTTAGCGTTCGGTGAGTACCAACAAGGGGGTTCTCGCCAACGGCCAGATATCCCCATGGCATGTATCCGAAACTAAGGTGTTGGGAGCCGGGGAGCTCACTTCAGCCGCTATACCTGAGGACTAAGGTATCTGTTTTCGCTGACATACTCCAACTGAGTCCTGCAGGCTTGGGGGGTAGTTCGGACAATCAGAGTTATACATATGTGTTGGATCCAGCAGGTCAGGCCGAGAGTATACATGTCAGTAGGTGACCCTGTCGTAAAGCAGAAGTGTAGCGCTACATGGTGTCTCGTATCATAGGGTCTATGGGAGACGTACGATACGATAATCTCGGAGCCCAATCCACGTAAACAGCTTGCGAGACTGGAAGGAGAAGGAACCGCGGTCATCCGCTTTCTCCGCCAACGTTGGTGCAACAAGCCTAGGCAGAGACTTAGACTGGCACTAACGGGCTTGTGGTAGTCCCCGGCCAGGGCTTACCTTAAGCATATAGGCAGGCAGCCCTAGGAGCTAGTATTTGAAACTAGAAACTTAGAAATCTCTAGATACATATTTAGACTTTCAGAATTTAATTGTTTAATTATTTATTTGCCTTTCTTTATTATTATTTTATGATTTGATATTGATATAATTGCTGCTCATCCAGACATATATTGTTAGCCCATTTCTTTTGCTTGGAGAAGTTTTTATCTGTAGGCACTAAGTCGCAAGACTTAGTGCATGCAAATTTTCCCCCGCGCGCAGGTATCGAGACATCGCTTAGGAGATGGCGAGGAGCAATGGGTAGCGGGATTGAATACTATAAAAGAATAGTATAGAATCAATTAGTCGTTACAATGTATACAAGACATAATGTAGATGGACTGTATCAACTTTTTGTGTAACCTATAAGTAAATTGTATATCTAATTAGTAGACTTGGTTATAGATATTTTCAATTATGCTTGGGATATATGATATTGTTAACCTTGTATGAGTGAGATATTGCTCATACGGTGGTTGTTAGGTACCCGACAGAGGGTCGGGGCGTGACAAGTTATGACACGATGTGGGTTACCAACTCCATAGGTTATCCTATTATTCTAGTTGACCTTATCATGTAAATTAAATACGTATGCAACCATAGGAAATATTGGTATATATATGTGGTACTTACCTCTTTTATCCATTGGATCTTCATACTTTTGACATGTGCTTAAAATACCTAGTTTTGTTTTATATATGTTCCTAAAAGAAAATTTTGTTCAATTCATTGAACGTACTTACTAATTCAGATTTGTGGTTATATCCATCCATGCCTAATTTCATATTATCCCCAAAGGATTCCTAATCATGTGTGTTGTTCTAGTACTAAGTCATTATCTAAACTTGTTGTTATTCCTCTTTTTAATTCTTGTGATCATTCTACTCGTAATTATTATTTGCAACTCATGGGATAACTTTAAGTTGCAGAAGGATCCTTAATGACTTATTTATTAAAAGTAACATGTTATTCAATTTCCAAGTTCCTTTTAAATTTTTTCTCCGATAGTAGTTTGCACAAGCGAAGTGTTACTTTTATTGTGTTATATCTTCCATCTGATGATACCAAATTCTTTTGTGTAGTACTCTCATTCTCCCTATTCTAATTATGCTTTCTTAAAATCTCAAATTGTTATGGATCGGTTTCACTGTTTCACAAGTGCAGTTTGCTCAGATGCTACCTGCTTTCCGTTAGACTTCCCACTTTTCCATCTGTAGTTTGGTCCCTGTTGTTTTTACTTGTTTAACATCTTTGTGTAACTCAGCCATCGTTGCCACTTGGCTTGCAAGAAAGAAGTTTTCTTTCTTACTGATGTTCTTATGATGAGTAAACTCAATTCTCTTGAGCATTTTTGTCACTGCTTATATTACTCACTCGTATATATTGCTTGTATTTCTTCCTTGCTTATGCTGCTTGTCTCTGTTCTTATCAACTCTTGGCTTGAAAACAATAATTCTGTGATTATCTTATCAAACATTGTCTTATACTTTTGCATATTCCCTCAAAGCTATACTTATTTGGTTTACTTCTACTTGCTAATTCTTTTATTTCAACTTGCATCCTCACAAGTCCTTGGTTTCTTCTCGTTAAGTGGTGTAGGCATACCTTGCAATGTCGAAGAAAATTTTTCACTATTATTTTAGCATTTTTCCTTTTTGATAAAAAGTAGGTTCAATACTAAGTCTATTGCTTTCCTCCATCAAGATTTTAACCTTTACACCAGCCACCTTGGCGTCATTGATGGCTTGTGACACTTCCAAAATATGTTTAGGCTCCCTTGCTTTTCCAAGTGTATGAGCCAATTTAGATTTTTTCTCAACTTCTTAACCATCATTGATAAATCCTTATTATTATACTCAGTTTGGTATCGTGGGGAATTTATGTTACGTTCCCTCCCGAGTCAGGTGCCATTATCTCTACTAGTGTTATGCACCTATCCCTTCCGACAATTGGAGGCACATGCCTTTCTAGTGCATGTAATAATAGTCTGGCATATTATTTTCTTTTTGCATGCCATTCTGCTTCATTACATACTACATCCTTGCATATGCAGGATCTATACTTCAGGAACTAATACTATTTCCAACACTCTTTGCAATAAAAATCCTAGCGTATTTGGGGTAATTCACATATGATCCAACTCTCTCTTTATGTTGTGGAACTTGTCCTTATATTATAGGTAGTGGTGGTATAAGAATGTGAAACTAGTGTGGAGCAAGTTAATGGTCATTTAATAAGTAGCTATTTGATATCTTTTTATATTATCCCCAATCGGGAAATGGCTCCATTATGATCATATTATAGTTTAGAGATGTTTAATTCTGGTCCAACTTGAACCACATGTTAATGTAAAGTGGACTCCCTAGTATATCTCCTTCAGAAAGCTAAAATAATATCTTCAACTTCTGCCCACCTATATTTCACCCATTGTTGTTAGTTGCTTCACCAAAAAATAGTTATCTAGATTGATCTTAACAATCTATTATTGTGAAGTTTTGTCTACTCATCTAATGCTCATACGGTATTTCTAGTAAACTACTACCGTACTAAGCAACTGCTTTCTCCCAAGTACTAGGTTATGTATCTTTGTGTTGGATAGTATAGATATTTAAGATGTCTCAGACATGGTTATTGATGATACTCGCATGATTATTGATGACTTGGACATGGCGACTGATGACCCAGAAATATTCATTGATGACCCCTGATATAGAGACCTATCTTAAGTATCTCATTTTATTCCAATCGTGGAACTTTCCATTAAATGTAGCACCTATAAAAAATAAAAAATAAAAATAAAAATAAAAAATAAAGTGGGCACTCACATGTGACGGCATGAGTTAGTAGCTGCAAGAAGTGGTGAGTTTATTTTTGGAGGACCAAAAATTTTTAAGGGAGAGAGTACTTGTAAACCCCAACCATCACAAAAAAAAAAAACAAACCCGACTGGTTCGACCAAACCGGTTCATCCGGGCGGTCCAATAGAACCGACCCGATGGTCAGTCTAGTCGAACCGGACTTTTGTGTAGGGCTTCTCGCACTCGCCTGCTTCCCTCGCGACAGTGCCCTCCTCCTCTTCCACCGCAGCGGAGCAAACGCCGACACCCTTTCATTGCGTCTGCCGCCCGTCGTTCGCCCTCCGTACATCTCCACCGTGACAAGGAGAGCTCTACGGAGGTCTGCTTGCTGCGCGCCACCTTCTTACCCCTCATTCTCCTCTTCGCGAGAGCAGCTGTCCACCATCCGCCGCCCTTCCCCCGCGTCTATTATCCACCGTTCGTCATCCGCCGCCCTTCCTCCACGTCTACCGTCCACCGTTCGCCGTCTGCCTTCCACTGTTCGCCGTGCACTATTCCTCATCGTGGAAAGGGGAGGTCGACGGAAGCATCCCTGCTGCGCGGAACCCTTCCTCCCCATTTCCCCTCTTCGCGAGCAGGTCCACGCCGTCGGTCGCCCCACCTCGCAGCTGCCGATCCGCCACGCCGTTCACTAAGGGCGAGCAACAACATCCTCCAGTGAGCTTGGGAGGCGACGGCTCTCTAGGAGGACCTGGCCACCGTGTTGATCGATTTCGTCGACGCGACCATGAGATCCACCAGCTAGTCGACGAAGGGCGAAACTGCACATTTTCCTCCTTCCGTCGCTTGATTTGATTCCATCTTGCGTTCGCGAGATCGTAGGTGAGTGGATTCCAGCCCCATTGTTCCTTCCCGTCGGTCCTTCGAGACTACAGTCGACAGTGCCACTTGCGGATGGTCGGATGACCGCCGTCGCCCTGCTGCTCGGTTCTCACGAGAGTGCAATGTTGCAGGGCACTCCCTGCCTCCACGCGCACGGGATCGTGGTCGTCATCATTACCGGCGTGTGGGTCAGCCTTGGGATTTCGTGAGCTCCAGCGAGGGAGTGGCTAGGGTTCCGGCGAGGAAGAGGGCTTCGGCGGAGGTAGCAGCTCCTGATCTCCTTTCTTTTGCCTTAATCACGTTTAATGATAACTAAGTATGATTAATGTAGTTAAGTATGATTAGCACTAATTAACTGTATATTGTAATTATGTTAACTTAATCATATTTAATTAGTGGATGAAGGATTTGTTAGTATTTAATTAGTGGTTAATTAAACAACATGGTTGATTAAAATGGAGATTTACGCTCAATGGGTTAAACTTGGACTCAAATCTGACTCGAATTAGAATTTTTAGGATTTGACTGGATCGAACCGACCCAGTTGGGGCTTGGGTCAGACCCGAGTCGAACTGATTCGAATTCGGTTAAAGATAGCTTAGTCTAACCATTTACTAGGTCAACATAGCCAACTTAAGTTGGCTTCGGTCAAATTGATCAATTTTGACCCATGGATTTAAATGGGTCTAAATTAATCTTAAACTAAATAATTTAATAGGTGGTCAACCCGGGTCAATGTTGACCAGGTCAGTGTTGACCGGGTCAGTGTTGACCAGGTCAATATAAACCCAAAATTAGATTTTGATCTTATGAGCACTAAATTGGGCCGACCGGATTGGGATGACAACTTGAATTTGGTTAGATCATGATAAATTAAAATCTTCTCTATTGGTCAACATAGTCAATTTTAGTTGACTAGACCAATTTTGACCGAATTTTGACTTAAACCCTATAATTGAGAAATTGAGCTAATAAATTGGGCTTAATTGGATTAGGGGATGATTAGCTTGAATAAGCCTAATTAAGATGATTAACCTTATGGGTTAAAATATCATAAAATTGGGTACGATTTAAGTTGGGTTAGTTAGGATTAATCAATCAAGTTAATTGAGATATCTTAATAATTAAATATATTTAATAAATTTCTGATGGGTTTATAAAATTTAAACGTAGGCTTATTAAGTGGCACCTAGCCAGGATAATTGTATGAGTTAGATCATCTACCAATAAATTTATACCTTTATTAATTTTAGGAAATTAAATTAAATTTTATTTTAAATAAATTTATTATTTAGGACTATTGTTGATACGTGATCTGGGTAGTTCGTCGGAGTGCTATTTTTTTACGTGGGTTGGTTCTAAAGAGTAAATCGCCAAATTAGGTGCGTTGGTTCATCGAAGTTTTGGATTTATTCAAGCTAGGAAATTCCTGCTGAGGTTTTCTTAGAAAATTCTTGGATGCCTTAAATATGATAAAATGTAATGCTTGTTAATATTATACATGTATGCATGTTAGCATAATTTATTTATCTAATATGAATAATATGTCATGTTCGCCATGCTAAGTATTTTACATGTTCTAAAATCTTGTCTTGCATGTTGTATTATTTTCTATGTTATGTACTACACAACTACCATGTAGACTTAGATATAAATGATGACATATTAGAACCTCCTAGGAGACATCACTGAAATATTGAAGGAAAGATGTATCCCTCACATACTCCAGTTAACCACCACGTACTATCGATGGTCAAAACGGTGATGTTTCTCTTCGCACTACTCCCGAGGCTACATGTAGCTTAGACACTAGGAGCTGGTAGAAAAATAGACCACACAAACTCCATGGTCATACTAGACCAGAAATATGAAGTAGGTCCCTACTCGAAAATTAATGATGAACCTTAGGACTAAACATCTGTAGTAGGCTAAATAAATTTGAAACCATAAATCCTCACCTGAGTCTCAAAGCAATATTAAGTAAGAATTTACAGCTTAAAGCAAGCAAGCAATCAATCAAGCATAGTAATTCCTCCTTACTCCAACACAAATCACAGCTTTGCCATGATTTGTCAAGGAACAACACAACCATCAATCTTCCTAAGATAAAATAAATACATCCAACAATCATAAATCATATAATTCAAACAAGGATTTTCTATCTACCCTTTTACTCACATCCTCATACCATTTTCTTTACTTTATATAATTCATTATAATCAACCAATCATCCATCACATTAACAATCACAATCCAACACAAACAAGTCTATAAAATAATATTTAATTTAATAATTAAATTATACTAAAAAGTCTTAATCAATATATACCACCTTAATTAATTCTAAAAAATAATTTTAACAATTCTGTTAAAAAAATCTAATTACATCAATTAAATTTATAATTCCCAAATTATCCAACTTCATTAATTAGAAAATCTAAATAAATTAATTTTCTAATTTTATCACTTTATAAATTTATAAAATTCTAGATTATTCAGTTTCATTAATTGAAATAATCTACCAAAATATTTTTTCATGCATATAACATACAATTAATTCATTTAAACCTTAAATTAACCTAAATTACCTTAAATAAATTAAGAACCGCACTTCAATAATTCTAAAAAATTCTAATTAAATCGTATAAATTATATTTAAACATAATAAAACATAAAAAATTATATTAGATTTTTTAGACATCATTAACGCACTCAAAACCCTTAACCCAATTAAAAATAATTCAAAAACTGCACCTAAAATCTAATAAAAATTATAAATAAATTCCTCAAGACTTAAAACTCACCAACAAAGCCCTAACAATATTGACCAACTCGAACCGATTGTAAAACTATAAAACCAGGCACAACCACATCGAATCGCAGCTGAACTAACCATTCACCGAATCGAACCAAACCGAATCAAACTAGACCAACACACGCACGACACACATTGTCGGGCTGTGCTAGGCATGCAAGACCACAACCCACAACCCACTGTATGGGTAGATTTGATATTGAAGGTGTGAAGGAGGGCATTATCTCTTAAATAAAAAAAGAATGCAACTCTTTTCCAAGACTTCCCTGATGTGGGACTAAATATCTCTTAAATAGAAAAGGATGCAACTTCATTCCAAGACTTCCCTGATGTGGGACTAATTATCTCCACTCCAACCTTTCAACTTTTTATTCTTTTTTTAAGAAAAATAGAGTTTACAATCTATCTCCCCCTTAAGATTTTTGGTCCTCCAAAAATTACAACCTACCCACCATAAGTTTTCTAGACTCCCTATATCATTTTAGACAAAAACATATCAGAAAGAAATCATTCAATCAAATCAAACAAAATTCAAATAATTTATTAAGCAAAACACAATCAAAGCAAAATACTAAGCAAATAATCGAGGGTATTGAACTTTAATTTTGGGCTTCGGTTTCTATACGGTCTTGCCATTTAACACTTTATCATGTTTATTAACTATAGCCACTGCCCAGAGTCCATTGCTCAGATCATCTCTCAAAGTAACCGAAGGTACAGTTAGAACATGTGTTGGGTCTGGCATATACCCCTTAAGCATCAACAAATGAAATATGTTATGGATTCTGTCTAAGTCTACTGGTAACTGTAATCTTTAAGCCATCGGCCCAATCTCTCCAGAATCTCAACGGTCCAATATACCTCAGTTGTAATTTCCTTTCAAGTGAACCCGAAGAGGTCCTTCCCCATGATACACCTTAAGGAACACTATGCCTCCAACCACATATTTCCAACGGCCTCCGTCGATTGTCTGCGTAACTCTTTTATCTGTCCTGAGCCATCATAGAGTAGACTGGTCTAGAGAAACAAAATCATTATCTTTCTCAGGCAATTCACCACGACTCGATACTCGGTTAACCAATCGATAACCTGGATCACATCAAAGTCTTTCATCCTAGCATCTCTAAGGGTCGATCAATCCCCTTAGAATTACCGTTTAAAAGACCTCTATGACCTGGTATCAATCATAACACGAGCAGTAGAACCAATTACAATCATAGATCTTAAAAATAACACATAATGGAATAAATAATACAATTTATCCAACTAAAGGTCTTCAAATAATTTCAATGATTGTATTGAACAAGTAACTAAAAGGAACAACAGAGACAATAGGAAGTCCAAAGCTAAGACAATTAACTTAAACATCCAACAAAATGAAACTGTTGGCTTAGAAAGAAAAAGAGACAACCATAAAAAAGGTTGAAGTATATCATTTTGAGAACCTATAATTGACTCTCTAGCAATGGTTATAGAACATTTGGGAGGGAGTAGACCTTTCCTCAAGAATTGCTAATTTGAAGTCTCACTCTTCAAAGGAAGATATGATTATTTGAGCCATACAAGACAAAGAAAGAATTATTGAAGAATAGAATAATAGATTTGGTATAGCAAAACGAACTATCCTACATATAGGGAGAGCAGTTTGAATTGGAGATTTAAATTTGAGAGGTGAAAATTTGCCACCATAAGTAGTTCCAAGGTAACTGATTTTTTTTTTTTTTTTTACAATCTTAATATTTTTCTTTGAAAGATCGAGGAAGAGACTGAAAGTCAAATTCACAGTTTCAGATTATGAATAGTGGAAAAGTTGTTAATTCAAGGCTGACAAAATATATTGGAGGATAATGACAATTTACATCTCCCAGAACTTATAAGAGAACCAATTGCAAAGATGGCATTAGAAAGATTTCTTTCCATTCTACAAGGTATACTTTTATAAGTCCAAGAAAGGTTTACAATTAATAATGCAATTAGAATGGCAAAGATGACACAACCTTTAATTTAATTTACCAGTCCTCTAGAAAATAGGCAAGTAAGAAATAGTGTTGGCTGAAATAGACGGAAAATATGAGAGAGATCCAATCTATTGGAGTTGTAGAGTATTTTCTTTTGAATCAACAAGTCCATCTCAATAGCAATGGTTATAATAGTGACTGTTATTGTTACGGACTAAAGTATGCATAACCACTATTGAGAGTAGCGAAGCAAAAGTTATAGATGGTAAAGAAGAATTTCAATAGCCACCGAAAGAGAAGTATAAAAAGGAATTTCACATTATTAAGAATCGGTAGAAATCAAAGAGCATGAAAAATAATTTGAAAAAAATTCCAATGATATGTGAAAGGTTTAAGAACTTGGTAGGAATTTAAAATTATACTCAATCCAAATTTTTTTTTGTTTCTGAAAGTGTAGACATTTCCATCTAAACAATAATATTACCAGAATAATGAAGGAAAGGAAAATAAAAACTGAAGTTGTAAAATCGATCCCTTTTTAAATTCAATTGTGTCATCTCAATTGTTGAAACTTGGAGGAGAAATTTTGGAAATATAGCTTGGCACTTGTAAGTAAGAATAGTAACAACTATATAAGAGTGGTTACTAACTGTTGAAAAGACTAGAGTAGTAAAAATAACTACAGAAATAATGGAGAATGACCAATTGAAAGTGACGAATAAAATTTCACAACCAATTGAAGGTTAAGACTAGAACTAGTACCTAATTAGTTGCTTTAGTTTATAGTTCAACTGAGGACTGAAAGGTGTAAGCTAAAAACTTGCAGTAATACGTTGTAGAGAGAGTACAAAAACATAGTTAATTATTACAATTATTGAGAATTTCAAAAGAAAGCAAGCTTTAGTTTGAAAATAAGAAACAAGAGGCAAGCAAAGTTGTCCAATATGACTGTAGAAGTTTAGGAGAATAAAATATAGGAAAAAAAATTTTGAATACTAAAGTATTTACATACAAGTTCAGGAATTTGACAATGAACAAACTGTAATAAAAAATCAGGTGCTGGTAAATATGTTGATAATATATAAGGCAAGCCGGTAGTTGTTCAAAAGGAGCCTAAGAAAGGGACAATAATGACAACTCCAATCTTTAATATAATAGACCACTAGGCTTAAAAACTTACTCCAAGGAGTATTAGATAAATGTAAACTTGGATTTCCAACAACAGCTCTATATTTAGGTCTCACTGGATTTCGATAATTCAGTTGACAATTCTAAAAGATCAATAAATATAGGTCATAATTCAACCTCTTTCAGTTTGTATTCAAGATTGAAATCTGATTAGTTCATTTAGCTAAGTAGGGGAGATATTTAGCTAAGTAGGAAAAATCTCATTAGAATGAATTGGCTGTCACTGTTGTTGCAAATGGATTAAATAACAAGGAAAAGAGAAAATGATTCCTTAAAGATTTGAGAATTGATTGAACATTTCTTAAGTGATCTCAAGGTGAGATGTATCATGTTGAACTTAAGATGTTTGCTGTACAGGTTTGTAGGATAGATCTGTATAAAGAGGTATAGTAGTGATACTCACATAAGAAATTTTTTTGGTAATTACAATAAGAAGGTATAGTATTAACTACCATATCACTACCTGACTTATGAGAATTTACTCTTCATTGAAGTGTACCTTTACCTATTTATATTTCTATAGAGTAATGGAAGAACTCTAAATTGTTAGATGAGGTTGTTCTTTAGAGAGTGTACAAATTTAGGAGAAAGGAATAAAAACTGAAATTGTCGAGGTTTAGAATGTAGATAAGGTAAAATTTCAGCATTGTTGTTTATATAAGCCAATAGTACTTATTATGATGAAGAATGGACTTAGATTCACAATTGGCTAACTATAGATTAAAAGTAAAGGAAAAGAATAGATATATATTCTGCTGTTAGCATAGACATGACAGATTCAAGTGAAAAAGATAAATGATTTTTCAACTAAAGAATATCAAATTTTCGGTACACTAAATTTTCAGGATTTAGTGAACTTTGAAAGGTTATAACTTTCTCCATAGAAATCAGATTAAACTAAAATTTTGACGGTAGGGTTTGGCATCAGTGAAGAAGGTGTGTACCAAATTTAATAGGGTTTGGACACTCAAAGAAATCAGAGTGATCAAATCTCTGAGATAAGATAAATCTCATGGTGTCTCAATTATAGATTTATGATACTTAGCTATTGTTAATTATACATTTCACTATCTTCGGTTTTAGTTCACCCTTTAGTTGAGCATGAGAGTTATGGTTGAGATTTTGAGGTAGGAATGGTATCACTGAGTGAGGAATACAGTAAGGGTCCTTAATGAAGGATAAGGGTTACCAATTGAATTCTCTTTTAATATCACAAAAAAAATTTCACAATTGGGAACCAAGGTAGGTTTATTTCTGACACATTGGTCTGGTACAGTAGGTATGCTTATCTAGGATTGAGTAAAAAGGTCTTCAATAATCAACCTTGAGGATATGCAAGTATATGAACAAGAGATAAGCTCAATTCTCTTAATTTAATATGCTGAAAATATTAAACTTCCAGCATTATGAGTTCATTGAATTTACTTGCAATCCTTACTAGATTATTCAATAACTTGAGGTTCTAGATTGTATGTGGAACCTTTCTTGAAAGATTCAAGAGTATCATCAAAAAGGTTTTGAAAGATGACAAAGATTTGGGAGAGAAATATACTAAGGAAGAAAAAGAATTGTTAACTATCCATGGAAGGAATTTTAGTTCGTTTGGTACCAGAGACGATACCACATTTGAATGCCCTCAAGATTACTCAATAGAGGAATGGTTAGTATTTTGAGAATAGTCAGCATTAGAAAATGGCCACTGCTAAAGGTTTGTAAAGAAAATGATTGAAATATATCAGAGAATGAAGACAAGGAAATAAATCTTCTCTTCACCCACACATGTAGAATTCATAATATAATTCATGGGTATCAATATTTTGTTTTCCAGGTGCAATGAAGAAGAACTATAATGCACAACATAGTCCCTGTGATATGCAAGTACTTGATGGTTATTCACACAAAATTGTCAGATAAGAATAAATGAGTGAGATTTAACAAGATGAATATCAAAATTGAGATTGAGGTAAGATAATACTTTTGATATCAGTACCCTAAGATTATCAAAATATTGAATGTGAAAACAATAATATTTATAACAAAAGTATCGTATCATACTTTTGATACCCAACCTTTCAACTTTTTATTCTTTTTTTTAAAAAGAAAAACAAGGTTTACAAGTCCAGTGCATATCCACATCCATGAGTTATCAAACCTCCCATCTTGACTGTCTGGTACTTTAGCCCCACGCCCCTCTATCTAGGCAGCCCATGGGAGTGCGAACAAAATATCACTACAGTGACTGTGCTCTAAACATACTAGTTTATGGTCATCCTAGTCATACGCACCCAAAAGATGAAGCATAATCATATATATAGATCAATAAATCTCCTAGGATATGCTTTTCACCATACCTCTAGTTTTTTAGTAAAAACGGGTGCATATGCTAGCTTTAGGATCAAATAAAAGCATCGTATCATGCTTATAATAAATCAAGGAATAATAACAATGATAAACTTATATCAAGAAGCATGGATATCAAAGGTTATTGACAACTTATATAAGCATAATCAGGATAATGAACTAGCAGTAAAGTCAACGAATATCAAATATAGATAATCAAAGGGATATAGTTCTCCTGGACTAAACATTAAGAACTATCCCTTCTATTCTGCCTAGAGAATAAACACTCACCTGGTTCTATTATCGTAAGCACGTCTTAATTCGTATCACGATTGTTAGTATCCTCGTGCTTGCTTATCAAATTTCCTGTGAATATTTCAACGAATTTTAATTCTCAATCTAGTAATAATTTTGTAAATCTGTCTTCACCAATACTCTTAGAATATTCTCTAGATTCACTCTAATTTTTATCTCACCGTCGGAATCTCGTGGGCGAAGTTCTTCGATCAGTATAAATATTGGTACCAATCGAAAGCTCTCTTCATCAGGAATCCAAAAATCATATTTGTCCCAATTTTTACCATCCATACGCGGCGAATTTTGCCGGAGAAGTTCAATTGGGCAAAAACCCTAAATTTTGGTTTTTCGTTCGCCGGCGGGCAACTAGCAGCCAATTGGTCTCAACTATGATACCAATGGGTAGCCCTCATTGAGAAGAAGTCATAGGTACCAACCTTGTGAAGTTTTGTGGCCGGAATAGTCGACAATCACCGGAGAAAGCTCCGGCGATGAACTTTTGCCACCCTCCACTTCTCTCCTCTCCTCTCCCCCAAATCTCTACCAAAACTTGACATTGATGGTTCTAATGCGTTCTTCTTGCTTACCTGAAGTTGTGTCTAAAATCTTGCGAAAAAATTCGACCGAAAAGTCCTCCAATTATCATTGCCAAGATGAGGAGGCGAAGTTGCCGTCGCTGGGTTCGAAGAAGGTGAGGAGAGAGAAAGTTGTGAGTGAGAAGGAAGAAGAAGAGGGTAAGTTAAATGGGTTTGGTAACGGGTAGGGTTTTGTCACTTAACCCACTTACCACTAACCCAATTCATCCATTGGTTTAATGAAATCAAATATGGACCATCTGTTTTAAGTGATTTATTTTCGTCCATCCATTTGGATCAATCCTTGGTTCAATGATTTGACCAATCAAACGACGTTCAAATTTCGATCCGTCTACGCCGTTGGATTCCTTATCAAAAATCCTATCTGATAGTATAATTATTACATCAAAATTACATACTTCAAAAATCTATGTGATTTTATAAATATATCCTCCACATTATTTATTTCATAAAACCTCTTAAAATCATCATCTATTATATAATTACCCTTACTACAAAATTACAAATCTCACGGCCCAGGTTTAAAAACTGAACGATTTAAAAATTATCAGAGCTTACACTAAGAGTCCTAAGAGTTAAGAAAAATCCTATCTGAATAATATCGGGTGATCTGAGTTTATTTCGGCGTGCATTTACAAAGAGGAACATAGGGTTGCATTGCTTGAAACCATCACAAATGACTTAGAAATTATTGAAAAGTTGAAATATTTTATAGATTTCGATATTGCAGGAGAATTATCTTTGAATTATTTTATCAACATGTTGTTTGTTTTATTATTTTATGATCCACGATAAATGACAGATGATATTTGTAAGATCTAAAAGTACAATCTTGACCATAAATACTTTACAAGAAATTCATATATTCATAATTATTCTTGGAGTTATAGATAGAAACATAAATTACCATGTGATTAAAGAAAGTCTATCATGAAGAATATAGAGATATTATTGAAGTTTTCATGTCACTTTAATGTTCGGTCAAACAACATCTTATCATATTTGGAAAAATAATTTATATTATTCAAAATAGGTGATGCTCATTCAATAATTCTTATTTGATTTATCTTTTTATTTGTGGTACTATTTAATAGCAATACTACTCATCAGTAGCCAATTGAATTTTGTTTGTTTTTCAAAAATATATTGATAAATATACGACATGAAAATAAAATAACTTATAACAACTCGTAAGTTGCTATAGAGAAAAGAACACATATCTAAATATGGTAAACCCCCAACTCCATATAACAAACACAACTAACATCTTTATTCCTATTTTGCTCTCTCTATACTGTATATATTTGTATATATACATAAATATATCATCCTCCACCTTCCTCATCCACAAGCCCTTGACATTATTAGCTCAATTCACAGCACAATCAAAGAATAATTTTACTTCTCTCTCACAATGTCGACGATCTTATCCTGCAAATATTGTTCTCTGCAGTTCAATACAAAGGAAGGTCTCGTTGGTCACCAAAATGAACATATGAACGAGCACCCCTCTTCTACTACTACTACATCATTCGCTTGTGGGCCAAGGGAGGCTGGTGCCACTATGCCGCTTCCTTCGACAATGCCCTTTTCTTGTGGGCATTGTTATCAACAATTTGAAACATTACGGGATGCCTGCAGTCACCAGAAGGTGCATGATCAACTCCTTGCAGCTTCAACATCACCATCACATCCGTCAATAATACCCATCTCTTGTGACTACTGTCGTAGACAATTTAAAACACTTCAGGGTCTCAATAGTCACAAGGGTAAGGCACATAAGGACCTTATATCAACTTCTGCATCAAAGATAGCTTTCTCTTGTGACTGTTGCCCAACACAATTTCAAACAATTGAGGGCCTCAATAGTCATAAGGCTGAGACACACAAGGAACTTTTCGCAACTTCTATATCAACAACACCTTTCTCCTGTGACTATTGTCCTAGACAATTTGAAACAATACGGGGCCTTAGTAATCACAGGAGTAGGACACACAAGAAGCTTATGGAAGCTTCCACATCAGCGGTACCTCTACTTAGACCCATTGAGATTTCCACTTCTACACCCCCACCAACTCAAGAGGGCTCCAGTGATACTAACTTAAATGACATTAATCCCGATTACTACCTCATAGATGAAGAGGAGAGCACAATTTCAAAGACATAATTTTTGCCCTTTCTCGTCCTCTTGAACTAGAACAATAAAGGCTATATAGATATATATATATCTTTATAAATACTATATTTTATTTCAATCTAGCTTTATTCCACTCACTCCTCCCATTGTTAGCGTCATAATTTTTGAATTTCTTAATTGGTGTTATGATTTATAATTTTATTTTTTTATATGTTATTTCTTTCTTTATTAAAATATTATACTTTGTTTCGTGTATTTAATAAATTGTAAAAAGAAATAGAGTGAAATATTTTTTATTAATAAATAAAAGTGGTTTTCTAAAAAAATAATTATAATTTTTTTTCTTTTTATGGCTTAAACCTCTATTCTTGCTAAAAACTACTATTGCATGGAGTGGAGGACTACTATAAAATATAACAAGATTAAAATATTTAAATACGAAAAGATTAAAAATTGCATACAACTGTTGTGATTCTTAGATTCATGTAGAAATGGATACATATTCAATCGAGTCTCTCTAGGTCAACGTATTGTCGTAAGTGCTTTAGGATGTGTTTTCTCTTGCTAACACTAATTAAGATCACCGTAGACTATGCTTAAAGATCTTTGGAATGACTAATCGGTAAGACAATGGAAAAAATTAAAGTTATGACGAAAACTAATATGATATCATGTGCGCATTTTGTTTTATATATGTCAACATCCTTAATTTAAAGATTTATCTACTATTTCATAAAGGAAATAGAAAAAATATAAAATACACTTTTGAATAATACTTATTGTATCGATTAGAATCATTTAAAAATAATAAAAATATGGAATTACAATGTTCTATTTAAGATCCGACCATGAAATTATCCTCATACTAGTCTTAAAATCAGGAAGGAAGATAGATCAAATATGGCGTCACATAGTTATCAAACATTATAAAAAAATTAATTAATGGATCAATATTTTTCAAAAAATAATTAAATAATATAAATTCTTAAGTAATTTTGTGCCGAATGAAGTTTACACTTGGCCGACAATAAGAGAATGAATAATATCCGGATGATTTGAGTTTATTTCGGCATGCATATACAAAGAGGACCATAAGGTTGCATTGTTTGAAACCATCACAAATGACTCATAAATTATTGAAAAGAGAATTGTCTTTGAATTATTTTATAAAGCATGTTGTTTGTTTTATTATTTTATAATCCACGATAAATGACATATGATATTTGTAAGATAAAAGTACAATCTTGACCATAAATACTTTACAAGAAATTCATATATTCATAATTGTTCTTGGAGTTATAGATAGAAACATAAATTACCATTTGATTAATGAAAGTTTGTCATGAAGAATATAGAGATATTATTAATGTTTTCATGTGACTTTAATGTTCGGTGAAACAACATCTTATCATATTTGGAAAAATAATTTATATGATTCAAAATAGATGATACTCATTCTATAATAAGAGATTCATCTTTTTTATGTGTGGTACTATTTAATAGCAATACTACTCATCCGTAGCCAATTGAATTTTGTTTGTTTTTCAAAAATATATTGATAAATATACGACATGAAAATAAAATAACTTATAACGACTCGTAAGTTGCTGTAGAGATAAGAACACCTGTCTAAATATGGCAAACCCCTAGCTCCATATAACAAACACAACTAGCATCTTTATCCCTATTTTGCTCTCTCTATACTGTATATATTTGTATATATACATAAACATATCGCCCTCCACCTCCCCCATTCACAAGCCCTTGACATTATTAGCTCAATCCATAACACAATCAAAGAATAATTTTACTTCTCTCTCATAATGTCGATGATCTTCTCCTGGAAATATTGTTCTCTGCAGTTCAATACAAAGGAAGGTCTCATTGGTTGCCAAAATGAACATACGAACGAGCACCCCTCTTCTACTACTACTACATCATTCGCTCGTGTCACGCCCTGACCCACCTGTCGGACACGTGGCAACTGCCGTATAAACCCAAAGAACCCATACAAAGCATTTGGTAATAAATATTGTTCATACACATAATCAATACAGCGGATTATACAATTAAATCACTTATGCAACTCTACTAACACAGTCCTGATATACCTACTATAATTCTACAATATCGTCATAAATAAATAAAATTAACTCCATCAATATCCCTCATCTTCATCAAATATCACAGTCGGTCATCTAACAACCTGCACACATATTGAACGTGGTGTGCTCAGCTTGCGGCCTAGTGCGAAATTACGGCTCAAAATCATAGTAAGGAAATTAAAAGCAAGGAGTACTCTAGGATGCCTTTGGTTGTTAATCATCATTTTTTATTTGATTTGTGTAAATCAGGACATAAAAAGCAGTAAAACAGCATAAATGAATATAAACGTGTATTTCACTAGATGTCACCTAAGTTGTATCTAGTGTCAATGTCATCAGCATCTATCACCTACGTTATAATAAGACTTTGAAGTTTTAAGTCTCGGGCTGCCAGCCTATGCTTAATGAATACCAAGGCCAAGGACATCCATAAGCCCATCAGTGTCTTTCTGTCTCTGTCTCTATCTATGTCCGCTGCACTGATGTTGGCGGAGAGGACGGGTGACCCTTGATCACTCTCCACTGTCTCGCTAGTCGCCCTCGATGCCTCCCCTAACGAAACTATCGTGCCCTTACATCCTCTCCGGACTTCGTAGGGGTAACGACGACTCGTGTAGTACTACACACTGTCCGAAGATAGGGTCACCATCAACAAGACTAATCGGCCATGGCTAACCGATAAAAATAACCCTAAGATCCAGACTACTCATCCGACTGTCTGCAGAACGTCATGGATGATAGCCGCGTGGTCCACGGATCCACTGTCCAAGGCTTCACGTAGGGAATCACCTTCCCAGTCCAATAACAGTCAACGTCGACCGAGATTGACGCACATCCGTACGATGGGCTGTGGCAACCTCGACTCCATCGGTGCCAAGTCCATGGGAGGGCTTATCTTCGCTAACCATCTCAAAATTATCATGGGGTCGCCTAAACGACATCCGTGCAGGTATAAGTTTTTGGGTAGGAACCTACTCCATATTTCCAGTCTAGTATGACCTTAGAGTTGTACGATCCGTTCCCTTACTAGCTCCCAGTATCTAAACTATGTATAGCCTCGGAAGTGGTGCGAAGATAGACATCACTGTTTTAACCATCAACGGTACGCGGTGGTCAACTGGGGTATATGGGGAACATCCCGTTCTATCTAAATTACAGTGATGTCTCCAAAGAGATTCTAACATATCATTCTATATATTTATGTCTGCATGGTAGTTGTGTAGCACATAACATAGAGAATAATATAACATGTAGGACAAGATTTTAGAATATGTTAAATACATAGCATGGTGAACATAGCATATCATTCATGTTAGACAAAATAAATTATACTAACATGCATACATCATAGTCTTAACAAGCATTATATTTTATCATATTTAAGGTATCCAAGAATTTCCTAAGAAAACCTCAGCAGGAATTCCCTAGCTTGAATAAATCCAAACTTCGATTAACCAACAAACCTGATTTGGAGGTTTACTTTTCGGAACCAACCTAAGGTCCGTTCGCTGAATTTTATTCTCTGACACTGTCTCGATCCACGTGCCGTCATTTACGCATTTTATATTTTCCTGTCAATTATTCAATGAATTTTAATTCTTAATTCAGAAATAGTTTCTCAAATCTCTCTTGACTACTACTCTTAGAATGATCTCTAGAATCACCCTTTTTTTTTTCCAAGTTCGCCGGAAAATCTCTCCGGTGATCGCCGGAGAGTTCGCTGGAACACTCGCCATTTATATAATTTTACATCAAAATCTCATACTTCAAAAATTTATATAATTTTACAAATAAGTCATTTAAAGAATTTCTTTTACGATTAAATTCTCCAAATACTAAAATTACTCTATTGCCTTTATTCAAAAATCACGGGTCTCACAGCTCGTGGGCCAATTGAGATTGGTGCCACTATGCTGATTCCTTCGACAATACCCTTTTCTTGTGGGCATTGTTATCAACAATTTGAAATATTACGGGATGCCTACAGTCACCAGAAGGTGCATGATCAGCTCATTGCAGCTTCAACATCACCGTCACATCCCTCTATAATACCCATCTCCTGTGACTACTGTCGTAGACAATTTAAAATATTTTAGGGTCTCAATAGTCACATGGGTAAGGCACATAAGGACCTTATAATAACTTCTGCATCAAAGATAGCTTTCTCCTGTGACTGTTGCCCAACACAATTTCAAACAATTTAGGGCCTCAATAGTCAAAATAAAATTTAATTTATTTTTCCCTAAAATAAATAAAATAAAAATTTATCAATCTAATTTATACAATTATCCTAATTAATTATCGCTTAATAAGCCTACATTTAAATTTACGAGCCCATGTTCAATTTAGGGGCGCATATTAAATTAATAAGCTGATGTTTACCCATTGGGCCCGTGTCCATATTTTTGGCCTAATTAAATTATCAATAAATTAATTAAAGAAATCACTATATTTAATTAACCCGCATACAAGTTAATAATTAATTCTATCTAATCATTTAATTATTAATTAACAAAATTTTAATTTTACTAATTAAACTCATTACAATGTTAAATTGATTTAATTAAACTTAAATAAATTTTATCAAACTTATACTGATTTAAACCCAAACACATGATCTAGCCCAAGTCACCCAAGGGCCCAATTAAAATCCATCAGTAATTAATAAAATTATTAAATATTAATTAACTGAATTAAGTATCTAAATTAGGTTTATTCACTTTAATAATCATCTAATCTAATTTAGCCCAATTTATTAACCCAATTTGATCCAAGTTAAATTTTGATCAAAATTGGTCAAATCTAACTTTAATTTGGACTCTAATCCAATGCATACAATAAAAATCAAAATTGGTCAAATTTAACATTAATTAACCAAATTGGTCAATTTTAACCCAATCCCTATCAAGTTGACTTAATTCAGATTTAAATCATAAAATTGGTTCTATTCGGATTCATTCTAATTCAATTTGGTTCGAATCTAACATAATTCAATTTGATTAGGTTCAATTCGGACTTAAATCAGTGTAATTGATTCAACTCAGGTTCAAATCAGTTCAATTTGGTTCGACTCAGGTTCGGTTCAATTTAATTTGGTTCGACTCGGATCCGGTCCAATTTAATTGGATCCGATCCAATTGATTCGGTCTAGCCAACCCAATCTAACTCAATCAGACTCGAGCCCAAACCAAATCCAATTAACTGATTGGCTCGAACCTAACTTAGTTAACTGATTCAGTCTAACTCCAATTAAACTCAACTTGAACTCAAGTCTAGCCCAGACTCAACTCAACTAAACTAACTAGTTCAACTCAACCAATTACTTAACCCATTAATTAATCCACTTAATTACTCATTAACTAAACTTAGATTAATTAACTAAATAATAATCATACTTAAATAACCACTATTAGCGATTAAGGGAGAAAAAAGCGCTACCTCACCGAACCCTTCCTCCTCGCCGGAAACCTAGTCACCGGCGTCGAAACCCTAGCCGCCACCTCGTCGGAGCTCGCGAAACTGGAGGCCATCAACGCTGTTCTCGTGGATGTCGCCGGCGAACTCTTGGGCGAGTCCACCGGAGGGTGAAACCACCCGTTTACAGAGGGGAAACAAAGCTCCTCACCTTGCGAACGTGTGGGGAAGAGGAGGAGGAGGATCCGGCCGGCGAGGTGGGTGGAATCGCAGCTCCACCCCTCGCCAGCATGCGATAGATTCTGCATAACAAATGGCGGCGAAATCGCCCCCACCCGCGGCTGCGGCTCCTCTGCTAGCAGAACCATCAAGCAACTCGAGCCCTAGCGGAGGAGGCAAGGCGCCGACGATTCGGGCGTGGGACGGCGGCGGCAGATGGGGAATGGTTGCAGGGGACGCGAAGAGGGAAATCACAAGGAAAGAAAGAGGGGTAGCCGCGCAGCTGCAACAGACCTTCGCCGAGCTCTCTTTGTCACGGCAGAGATCTATGGAGGGAGGGCGGCAGACGATGGACGCGGACAACGGTGGCTATTCGTGAGGAGAGGCGAAGAATGTAGGGAAAGACGACCTCTGCCGAGCTCTTCTCTTTGCGGCGGAGGGAGTTGGTCGGCGAATGCCGGTGCTGCTCTGCTGCGGGCGGTCGTGAGGGCGAGCAAGAGGAGGACGTCACGAAGGAGAATAGCCCTCGGCTCTTCTCGCCCGCGTTGCTTCCTTCGAGCCGGGCGAACCGGGCTGACCGATACATCTGACCCGGCCGGCTTTTGTTGGTGAGTTTTGAGTCTTGAGCAATTCATTTAGAATTTTTGACAAAATTTAGGTATAATTTTTGAATTATTTTAGAATGGGTTCAGGGTTTTGAGTGCATTAATGACATTTGAAAAATTTAAAATAAATTCAGATGCTATGTTATGCTTTAACATATTTTTCATGATTTAAGTAGAATTTTTTTAGGTTATTAAAATACGGTTCTTGATTAAATTAAGATAATTTGGTTAATTTAGGGTTTAAATGAATTAATTATATGTTATATACATGAAGAAGTATTTTGGTAGATGTTATGATATTTAAATTGCATTGAAATTAAAATAAATTATTTTAATTTTTTAGAGAATTAATGAATTTAGGATATTGTAAATTGAGATAATTAGATTATTTAGATTTTTTTTGAAATTGAATAATTTAAATTTTTATAAATTAAATTGATATAATTAGATTTTCCAAAGAATTATTAAAATTATTTTTAGAACTAATTAATGTGGTATATATTTATTTAAAAATATTGGTATGATTAAATTGTTAAATTGAATATTATTTATAGGTTTGTTTGTGTTTGATTATGTTGGATTGTGATTGTTAATATGTTGAATGATTGGTTGATTATAAGGAATTAAATAAAATAAAAAAATACTTTGAGGATGTGAGTAGAAGGTAGATAGGGAATCTTCATTTGAGTTGTATGATTTATGTTTGTTTGGTTGTATAGATTTAGAAAAATTGATTGTTGTGCTATTACTTGACAAATCATGACTAATGTAAACGCCTACCCTTGATTTTTTTTTTTTAAAAAAATCTCTGAACCCAGGCAACCGGTCAACCCGGTCCGGTTTGAAGGAGGCATCGCGGGCAAGAAGAGCCGAGGGCTCTTCTCCTTCACGACGCCCCCTCCTTCTTCGCAAGTTCGCCTCGTGACTACCCGCAGCAGAGCAGCATCGACGCCTACCATTTCGCCGTCAGTCGCTGCGCGCCATCCATCGGCTGCTGCCCCGCTTCCATTTTCCGCCGTGCACCACTCCCCGGCAGAAAGGGAGCTCGGCGACGCTCCCCCTCCTTCCTCGCCTTCGTGACCACCCGCAGTAGGGCGGCCACCCACTGAGCCCCCCGTTCGCTGTCCGCCTCCCGCCCTTCCACGGTTCACCATCCATTCCCCTCCGCCGCGATGAAAAGAGCTCGGCGGAGGTCGCCATCCCCTCCTTCCCGCTGTATTTCCCCTCTTCGCGAGCAGATCCACGCCGGCGGTCGCCTCCCTGGGCGGCTGCCGATCCGCCACTCCGATCGCTATGGGCGGGTAGCTACGGCCACCGGCGAGCTCGGGAGGAGTCGGTCCCTCGAGTTTTGACCGCTGCTTGGTCAATTTGTTCGATGCAGCGGAGAGGTCCACCGGTGAGTCGACGAAGGGAAGACCTGTGCATTATTCCCTCCCGCCGTCCGCTGCTCAACTCATTTCCGCTGGGTCTTCGCGAGCTCGAATGTGAGTGGATTTTCCCATCTATCGTTCCTTTTCGCTGGGCCTTCGAGGCTGCCGTCGACTACTACGCCGGCAGATGGTCGGACGATCGCTGCCACCTTGCCGCTCGGTTTTCATAAGCGACCACTGTTGCAGGGCACTCCCTGCCCCCACGCACGCAGGCTTCTGGTCGTCTTTGTTGCCTGCGTGTGGGTCGGTCGTCAGATTTCGCAAGCTCCAGCGAGGTGGCGGTTAGGGTTCCGGCGCCGGTGACTAGGGTTCCAACAAGGGAAGAGTGTTCGACTGAGGTAGATTTATTTTCTTTCCTTAATCACGATTAGTGATAAGTTAAACATGTTTAGTGTTAATTAACCCCACTTAGTGTAAATTAAATGTGGAACTTATATTGTATGAGTTTTTAGTTGATGTATGAAGATAATCATGCTTAATAAGGGGAAATTAATCACATTTGGGTTTGGTTGGGTAAATTTTAATGAACTTGATTGGGTGGAACCAAGTCAACCGAACTCAAAGTTAACTCAAGTTTAACCCGAACTCGAGTCTGACTCGAATTAGAATGTTTAGGAGGTGACTCAATCGAACCGACCTAGTTGGAGCTTGGGTTAGACTCAAGTTAAGCCCGTGTTAACCGAGTCAAACGTTGACCGGGCCAGCATTGACCGGGTCAAGCATTGATCGAGTCAAACGTTGACCGAGTCAAACGTTGCCCGTGTCAAGCGTTGACTGGGCCAACATTGACGCTTTGTGTTATTTTAAATAATTATGTTATTTAGGACTACTTTTGGTACGTGATCTGCGTAGTTTCGTAAGGGTGATTTATCTCTACGTGAGTTGGTTCTCAAGAGCGGATCGCTAACCGAGGTGCGTTGGTTCATCGATGTAACATTTATTCAAGCTAGGGAATTCCTGCTGAGGTCTTCTTAGAAAATTCTTAGATGCCCTAAATATGATAAAATATAATGTTTGTCAAGATTATGCATATATGCATGTTAGTATAATTTATTTTTGTCTAATATGCATGATATGCCATGATGACCATGCTAAGCATTTAACATGTTGTAATATATTACCGTGCATGTTTTATTATATTTCTATGATATGTTTAACACAACTATTATGCGGACATAGATATAAATAACGATATGTTAGAACCCTTTTGGAGAAATCGCTGTGATTTAGACAGAAAGGGGTGTACCTCACATACCCCGGTTGACCACCGCATACCGTCGATGGTCAAATGGTGATGTTTCACTTCGCACCACTCCTGAGGCTGTACATAGCTTAGATACAGGGAGCTGGTAGGAAAAGGGACCGCACAAACTCCATGATTATATTAGACCAAAAATATGGAGCAGGTCCCTAACCGAAAACATATATACCCGCACGGATGTTGTTTAGGCGACCCCGTGATAGTCCTGAGATGGCCAGCGAAGAGGAGCCTTACCATGAACTTGGCACCGATGGAGTCGAGGTTGCCATAGGAAGCCTGGACAGTGGATCCGTAGACCACACGGCTATCATCCATGATGTTTTGCAAACAGTCGGATGAGTAGTCCGGATCGTAGGGTTATTTTTATCGGTTAGCTGTAGCCGATTGGTTTTGTTGATAGTGACCTTGTCTTCGAGCGGTGTGTAGTACTACACGAGTCGCTGTTACCCCTACGGAGTCCGAGGAGGATGTTAGGGCACGACAGTTTCACTAGGGGAGGCATCGAGGGCGACTAGCGAGATAGTGGAGAGTGATCAAGGGTCACCCGTCCTCTCCGCCAACATCAGTGCAGCGGGTATAGGTAAAGACAGAGACAGGAAGGCACTGATGGGCTTATGGATGCCCTTGGCCCGAGTATTCATTAAGCATAGGTTGGCAGCCCGAGTCTTGAAACATCAAAGTCTTATACAACTTAGGTGACATCTAGTGAAATACACGTCAATATTTATTTATGCTGCTTTATTACTTTTATGTCCTGATTTACACAAATCAAATGAAAAATGATGATTAACAACCAAAGGCATCCTAGAGTACTCCTCTAAGTTTTTGATTTCCTTATTCGATTTCGAGTCGTAATTTGGCACTAGGCCGCAAGGCTGAGCACACCACGTTCAATGTGTGTTCAGGTGTAGACGTACTAGTCGAGGTCGCTGACGGAGGGATCAGCGCGGAAGGTATGCGGTCGCCGTTATGGGTTTCGTATGTCGCTAATGTCGGTCTTAGAAATATATTAGAATATATCGGGACTATACTAAAATATTATTTGGAAATGTTGGTGTGTATATTGCGATATTTATATATATGCCTGGTATGGATCGTAGGGCCCATACGGCGGTTGCCACGTGTCGTCCTGCAGGTCGGGGCGTGACAATTAAAGTAGTATCAAAGCCTAGGTATAAAGACCTAGGGATTTCTGAGGCTTCGGCTCCGAATTTTCAATATAAGAAAGTCAGTCCCGATATAATTAGGGTGGCCAGTTAGGTAGTTAGTGGTACGATCATTTACCTATATCGTGACTATACGTACCGGAAGAGTTACCTTACATTGATTTTGTTGCATGTGAACTGACCGAAGCCTATTTCGTGTAGATGTCGGATGTATCGCTGAGACGCAAACGGGGGAGGCCCCGAAAACTCATAGAACCCTAGGAGTTTGCAAAGTTTAGTGATAAACTTTTAGTTTCTTTGAAACCTGAACTTATTGTATGCACACCTCTAGGACAACAGTTACTTAGAGATACAGTTTATAAGGACTGTGAGATTATGTTGGGAGATATCACATTATTAGCAGATCTAATTCCATTAGATATGGTAGATTTTGATCTGATACTGGGGATTGACTGGTTAGCCCGACATAAAGCCACAGTCAACTATTTTACCAAGGAAGTGATATTCTCGATAGAGGGAACACCTGAATTATATTTTATTGGGAATCGCTGAATTCTACCGACTTGTATAATTTCGGCACTACAAGCTTGGAAATTAATAAGAAAAGGATGTGTAGCGTATTTAGCTCATATAATAGACACATCCACCTCAGGAACCAAGCTAGAAGAGATACCGGTGGTATGTGAATTCCCTGATGTATTTCCTGAAGAATTACCATGTGTACCACCTGATAGGGAAGTGAATTTCTTTATTGAATTACAACCAGACACTCACCCTATCACTATTCAACCATATAGAATGGCACCTGCAGAACTTAGTGAATTGAAAGTACAATTACAAGAATTACTAGATAAAGGATTTATTAGACCAAGTACTTCACCTTGGGGAGCACCGGTATTATTTGTAAAGAAGAAAGATGGTACCTTAAGATTATGTATTGATTATAGATAATTAAATAAGGTGACCATCAAGAATAAATACCCTTTGCCGAGAATTGATGATCTTTTTGATCAACTACAAGGAACTAAGGTATTTTCAAAATTTGATTTAAGATCAGGATATCATCAATTGAGGATTAGGGAGACAGATATCCCTAAGACTGCCTTCAGGACCCGATATGGACACTATGAGTGCTTTTGGTTTAACAAATGCCCCAGCTGCATTCATGGACCTAATGAACAGAGTATTTCATCCATATCTGGATAAGTTTGTTATTGTATTCATAGATGATATTCTGATATACTCTTATGGAGAAAAGGAACATGCTGAACATCTGAGAATAGTATTACAGACACTGGGAGAAAAGAAACTGTATGCAAAATTCTCCAAATGTGAATTTTGGCTAAAAGAAGTGAAATTCTTGGGACATACCGTATCAGAAAAAAGGTATCATAGTTGATTCAAATAAAGTTGAAGCAGTTTTGAAATGGGAACAACCCAAGAATGTTACGAAGATTCGCAGTTTCTTAGGTCTAGCTGGATATTATAGAAGATTCATTGAGGGATTTTCTAAGATAGCTGGACCACTCACTCGATTAACCAGAAAAGAAGTAAAATTTGAATGAGATCAGGAATGTGAAAAGAGTTTTTAGAAACTCAAAGACTGTCTTACTTCTGCTCCAGTTCTGACATTACCAAAGCCTAATGAAAATTATACAGTATACAATGATGCTTCCAGACAAGGGTTAGGATGTGTATTGATGCAGGAAGGAAAGGTTATTGCTTATGCATCCCGTCAGCTAAGGAAACATGAATTAAACTATCCTACTCATGATTTGGAACTAGCAGCAGTAGTATTTGCTCTAAAGATATGGCGGCATTATTTATATGGAGTTCAATGTCATATCTTTACTGACCATCAGAGCTTGAAATATATTATGACTCAAAAAGAGTTAAACTTGAGACAGAGAAGATGGTTAGAATTAATAAAAGATTATGATTTGATAATTGAATATCATCCAGGAAAAGTAAATGTAGTAGCTGATGCCTTGAGTAGAAAGTCAGTTATACTGTCAAATATTACAGCCACTACATTACCGCAGCTAGTAGAATTGAAATCTTTGGGAATTCAGCTGAATTATGATACAGTTAGTGAGATATTAGTTACATTTGTTGTGCGACCTACACTTAATGAAGAAATTCAGGTTTTGCAAAGCTCAGACGAGGAATTGAGTAAAGTACTTCAAAAGATGCAAATAGAAGAAAATACTGAGTTCAGGATGAGGGATGATGGGTTATTGGTATATCGAGACAGAGTTTATATCCCTAATAAAATTGAACTCAGGAAAGCTATTTTAGAGGAAGCTCATTCTTCGGCATATGCAATACACCCGGGCAGTACAAAGATGTATCGCACCATAAAAGGAAATTATTGGTGGCCTGGTATGAAGAAAGATATTGCAGATTATGTAGCTAAGTGTCCTATATGTCAGCAGGTTAAAGCTGAGCATCAGAGACCGGCAGGAAAGCTACAGCCTTTTCCAATTCCAGAATGGAAATGGGAACATATCACTATGGATTTTGTGATAGGATTACCCCGTACATCCAGCAATCATAATGCAATATGGGTAATTGTGGACAGACTTACGAAATCTGCTCATTTTCTGGCAATTAATAATACTTATTCATTGGACAAATTAGCCAGAATCTATATTCAGGAGATTGTGAAACTTCATGGAGTTCCCATTACCATTGTTTCTGATAGAGATCTCAGATTTATTTCTCGTTTCTGGCCAAAGATGCATGAAGCTTTGGGGATGACATTACAGTTTAGTACAGCTTTTCATTCCCAAACTGATGGCCAATCTGAAAGAACAATTCAAACCTTGGAAGATATATTAAGGGCTTGTGTAATTGAATTCCAAGGAAGTTGGGATCAACATTTACCTTTGATTGAGTTTGCTTATAATAACAATTATCAGACTAGCATTGGAATGCCACCATATGAGGCTTTATATGGAAGGAAATGCAGAACACCATTATGTTGGGATGAAGTGGGAGAAAGACGAATAGAAGGAAATGAGTTGATAGAAACTACTACAAAAAAGGTTAAGATTATTAGAGAAAGATTGAAAGTAGCCCAGGATAGACAGAAAAGTTATGCAGATAACCAAAAAAGAGAGTTAGAATTCCAACTTAGGGATATGGTATACCTGAAAGTAGCTCCTATGGAAAGGAATTATACGATTTGGAAACACAGGAAAGTTGAGTCCTAGATATGTTGGACCCTTCAGAATTATTAATAGAGTTGGACCTGTAGCTTACAGATTGGAGTTACCTCAGGAGATGGCTAGAATACACGATGTATTTCATGTATCAATGCTAAGAAAATGTATTGTGGACCCAGAACGGGTGTTAGAAATACCCCCGATAGAGCTTGCAGATAACTTAAGTTATAAGATACAACCTGTGCAGATTTTAAAACGAAAGAAGAAAATCTTAAGGAATAAGGATGTATGGATGATTAAAGTGTTATGGAGAAGTGCATAAGTAGAAGAAGTCATTTGGGAATCTGAAGAGTACATAAAAAGAAATTATCCTCAACTATTTCAAGTGACGACTTAAGCTAAATTTTGATGACAAAATTTCTTTAAGGGGGGTAGGATGTGAGATTTGTATTTTGTATTAAGGTTAAATTTGTAAAAATTTGAATAAGAAGGGCTTATTGTAAAATTTTGTAAATTTTTGTAGTATGAAATTTTGACATGAAAATTATACCATCAGATAGTAATTTTGATAAGGAATCCAACGACGCCGACGGATCATAATTTGGACTTCGTTTGATTGATCAAATCGTTGAGTCAAGGATGGACGGCTAGGATTAAATGTGAATTAAAGATTTTAATTATTTATAAAATCACTTTTCTTCCTACCGACGACGTGCGCTCCCCTGCTTTTTCTCTCTCTTCATTCTTCCTTCGCACAGTAACAACGAAGAACAAAGTTGTTATTTTGTGTTGACATTTGGAGGACTTATCGATCGTATTTTTCGACGAGATTTCAGACACAGCTTCAGGAGAGTGAGGAGAACACATTAGAGGTATAAATTTACAATTTTGGTTGAGATTTGGGAGAGAAAAGAGGAGAGAAGTGAGGGGCGGCGAAAGTTCGTCGCCGGAGCTTGCTCCGACGATTGCCGGCCATTCCGGCCGCAGAACTTCGCAAACTTGGTACCTATGGCTTCTCCTCGATGAGAGCTTTCTATTGGTACCGGAGTTGAGAGCTGTTGGCCGCCAGTCGGCCGCCGGTGAGCTAAAAACCCTAACTTAGGGTTTCCGCCCAAATTGGATTAATTGGTGAAATTGATCTCGTATGAGCTATAATAATTGGGAAAAATATGATTTTTCGAATCCTTATGATGAGAGCTTTCGAATGGTACCAATGTTGGCACTGTTCGAAGAACTTCGTCGGCGAGGTTTCCGACGAACTTTCCGGTGAGTTTCCGGCGAGCTCCGGCGAACTTGAGATAAAAATTAGGGTGATTCTAGAGACTATTTTAAGCATGTTGGTGAAGACGGATTTGTAAAATTATTACCGGATTGAGAGATTTAATTCGTTGAAATATTCACAGGAAATTTGGTAAGTAAGCCCGAGGATACGAACGTTCGCAATACGAACTAGAACGTACTTATCACGATAGAATCAGGTGAGTGTTTATTCTCTGGGTAGAATAAACGGGATAGTTCTCAATGTTTATTCCAGGAGAACTATATCCTTTTGATTAGATATGCTTGGTATTTCTTTGGGCTCTCTTGCTAGTTTTACATAATCATGATTGCTATTATAAATGAGTTGTGAATAATCTTTGATATTCCTGCTTAATGACATAAGCTATTTACTGCTTATGTTTCTTGATTCATTATAAGCATGATACTATGCTTTTGTTGACTCTAAACCTAGCATATGCATCTGTTTGATTATTCGCGATATTATTTACTTATGAAAGCATATGATTAGTATGATTTGATACTGGATATTGCTATAAGCACAGTCACTGCAGTGATATTTGATTAGCACTCCCATGGGCCACCTATTCAGAGGGGCATGGGGTAATAGTGCACGAGGTCAGGAGGGGAGACTGGGATTGAAATACTCCTGACTGGACATTAGACTGAACTAGCTATGGATGCCAGGTAGTGAGGTTCAGTGGCAACTTAGGGGGAAAGGAGGCTTTGGTTCCTTATTCTTGTGTTTATGCTTTGATCTGGGTACCCTATGATATTTGATTCCTCCCCCTAAGGTAACAGTTGTTGGCCACTACTGTATTTGATTACGCCAGCCTCGGATATAGTCTCGTGTGACTATTGATTATTCCTTTTGATTGGCTATTGTACACGGATAGCCAGATTATCTCATTCTTGAGATTTTGTTATTTTATATTCTCGGTTTTACATTGTTTTCTATCCAACTCACTGAGTACGGCATTACTCACCCCGTAGGGGAACTCATTTTTATTTTTCAGGATTACAGCAGGAGAGGGACTGATAGATATTGCGACGCATAGCCAGACTCCTGTTTGATTTTGAAAGGTAGGACAGTACTACCTTTATTTTGTGTACAGAAGGATCCACTGGATAGGTACTTTGTGTATCATTGGGCATGTATCCCATTTTGATTGTCGATCATTGTATATAGATAAATCTCTATGTAAGAGATTTGATTTTGTGAAATATATAGTTTTAGAGTTATATTTGATCTGTTGTTCAAGTTCTCTCCTTCCATAAATAAAGGGGATATACATCAAGTACGCTTAGTGGGTTCCTATATAGTTTCGGAGGTAAACGGGGCTGTATATGGAATTCACTGCGGTCTGCCACGTGCCTTAGGGGAAGGTATGGGGCGTGACAAATATACTCTACGAATTTTGTTCTAAGACTTTACCATGGTTGCATGTGAAATAATGTTGTTGTTAACTGCTTTTTCTACGTTGTTATAAGCCTTGATAATTGATGTGTTTGTATTGAGATCCCCTGTTTTGCTATTGTAGTTTTGTTTTAGGATAAAATAATTGGAGTTAGAATATAAATGGGACGTGATGATTATTTTGGAGATGTGCTTTCGTAATTTCATTTGATGATTCTGTGCATTTCTTAAATTTGTGTTGACTTACACCGAGACTGCATGATTACTAATGGAATTAGATTTTTTGAGTGTTTGTTCTATTCTTATTAAAGTCGTGCAGGTCTTATGAGTAGAAGATCTCTTTGTATTTGGTTGGTGATTGAATATTCACTGCCTATGCCATGTTTTATTGTTGTAAATAGTATTTTTATTCACCATGACTACATCAGGACTCTATTAATGTTGGGGTTGACTACTAAGCAAATACAGCGAAAAATAATTCTATATAAGTTATTAAGAAATTGTGCGAATTTGATTCTATCATTTCGCGGCTAAAGTCTAATTTTGATTAGTTGATTGCCTCCTGAAATTATAGCCATGTATATTTTGTTTACAATTGATTACAAACGCAAGAAAATAAGATTTCATGCATTACTGTATGATAACTCTGAAAATATTAATTTAGATTATGCTAAATCTGTGTTAGTGCTATTATAACAAACAACATGTGTTTAAAGACCCCATAGAAAGTTGCATGCAAGATAATTAAATTCCCTACAAGTATCATTAATTTAAGTTGAATTTACACAATTTGGTAAAAGTATGATCAAATTGTGGAAGTAGTAGAAATGGTTGGTAAGTGTTTTCACAGTTCCATGAGATATTTGTTAATCTAGGATAGTAGTAAACAAAGTTGTTATTGCTACTGAAGTATTGATATTTTGTTCCAATTCAAATGTGAAGTTTGTCGCTGTGTATTAGTTGAGGTGCAAATCTAAATCCATGAGTTTATTGTTGCTGCCCAAAAACCTATCATTAACAAGAGACTTCATACTTCTTTCGCAAGTAAAGTTATTAAAAAGATATAATAGATACAACAAAATAAATTCTTACTCGGAAGCAAAGCTGATTTGGGTCGATTTGTGACAGTATTGTGAATGGGTTCATGTTATTATACCATCAAGTTGACAATGGCTGCTTAACATAGTAGGAATAGTCCTTGACTTAATGTTGGACCATTTCCATGTCTTGCTTTTTATTATAGTTGAACCATGCAAGTTGTTTGGTTTTTGTTAAATAAATGAATACACTGAGAATTGTCAATAAACTTGGAAACTAAGTTTGATGAATTAGTTATGGTGAAATTCAAAAGAGATTGGCTAAGTTCTTGATTGCGTAAGAGAGCGGTCGAGTTAATAAGAGAAGATATCGCCGATGAAAATTTAGCTTTTATTTTACATGTTTTATTAGACCTTTTTCCTAGTGTTGTTGTAGGTGATATTAGAAATCATTTACAAAATGTAGCCTTTAGAAAATAATTGAATATTTGATTCCATAGATCATGACCAAACTTATGATGGTTTTATGAGTAATGATTGACTATGTAATTGTGATGTGTTATCAAATGTCTTGTACGACTTTTCAGATCCATACTACGGTTGCCACTTAATAACCTGTGAGTTCACGTTTGATAATTATTTTTTGAATTCACTAAGATTTTATACAATATAAAAGAGTTTGCTTTGAAAATCTCTCTTTTTTATCTTTAACATTTATTCTGACAATAAATTTCATATCAGAGTATAAAATTTTTAGTAGCTAAATAGTTTCTGTAAATTTGTCCTCGGACCTTTATAAAAATAAATAATTTTTTTTTTAATTATGACGATTAAACAGTAAATAGTTTTACATTTAAAAGATTCTAGAACTATAAACTTAGTCAAAACTCTAGAATAAGGAGCATTAATAAAAATAAAACATTATTTAGGATGATTCTGCTAAGCCTAAAGGCATATAAAAATTTAAAAATAAAGTTTTTTTTAAGATAGAATCACAATAAGTTGAGATGCAAAATTATGAGTGAGGATGGACATTTTCACCTACTTTCCATGGGAATGAAGATAATGATCATTTCCGCTTTATTTGTATTCAGTAAATCCGAACCTGTTGCCTCACACCAACTATTGTTATACCTCAATTTTGTTGATCATTCTATCTCAGCACACGACTAATCTAAGCGATCCATTTGAATTTCTTTGAAGTATTGCTTAACTTTTTGGTTTAATCAATCTGTTTACTACTTTAAACAAAATTTGATTCGTTCAATTAATTACACAGATGACTTATTCAAAATTTAGAATATCTTAGTTTATCTCTAAACCGGCCCGAATTATAAAAACAAAAGGATGGTAAGAAAAAAAAACTGAGAAAACTATAAAAAAGTTTATAAGGGAGTAAGAAAAGTTCCAAATTAAGTAAAACATAACTCTGCATAAACAACCCCCCTCGAATACCCCCAACCTCAGTCTCTCATTTGCATACTCTAGTTTGTGTTTATGTATATATATATATACACACGTAAACCTCCACCTCATTCATCCAAAAATTCACCATAATGAACACCGTAAAAGCATAGATCCCATCTACCACCTCTCTTTCCACTCTATTTCCAATGCCCTCTCCTGCAACTATTGTTCCCGACATTTTGATACAGTCCAAGCTCTAAGTGGTCATCAAAATGCACATATCAAAGATCGTTCTGCAGCTGAAGCTATAGCTCTTAGGCCCTTAAGCTTGCACCAAACTGTTGCCGCTCCCCCTCAAACCCTCAAGCCCATGAAGGGTCATAAAAATGTGTAATAAAATTGGGAGATTTGATTATTTAGATCATATGTGTAATAAAATTTGATAATTGGTGATTTAATATATTTATTTTAGTAATTGTATTTTTATAGAGTTATTAAAATTATTTTTAGATTAATTAAGGTGGTACAGTTGATTAGAATAATTTAATTATGAAAATAGATATTTAATTTATAGGATAGTAGATACAAGGGAGCTACAGTAAACGACATCCAGTCTGTAGAGCGAGCAAAGGCTCTCAGGTGGGAGACAAACAGTGAGCAGTGAGATGTTATCTATGCTAAGTTTCAGAATTGATGATACATCTATTCTGTCACTTGGATCCTCAATAACATCATCTGACAAAACAACCAGAGGATTCTTATGTGACTCCCAGGTAGCATCATCAGAAACCACGACATGAAGTTTCTCAAGCGAAGAGGGCATAATGAGTGATCCAGTTAACCTGTGGCAACAAGTGATCTGCAGCTGACAAAGTTTAGGAAACAATCGGCAGCCTGTCTTTGCTTCTGACCATCCTCTCCATTCACTCATATTGCTCAATAGAAGCTCCTCCAGCGATGGGAATGCTATCTCTTGTCCACCGTAAAAACCAAGTCCAATCTTCTTTACTGCATTGAGAGATCTTAGATGAAGAATTCTGAGGAAAGGAAGTTGCCCCAGTGGTGGTAAATCCTCCCAGCCCTGGCAGTCCTCCAACTCAATATGTTCTAGATTGGATAACCATGAATTGTTCAGCCAATTTGGAGACTTTGTTCTCGTGTAGCCTGTGATCCTCAGCTCAATGAGATTAGGATGTGGCTCAAGGGCTTCAAGTGCCTCCTCATGCTTGTGAGGTGTATTGTCTTTTCTCTCTCCATGTCCCCAATACAAAAACAGTGCACTGAGGTGCTCTTTGTTGTCCAACCTTGCCTCTCTGCACTCAGCACTATTTGCAACCGTATCCAGATTCATAATGCTTAACTGTCCTCGAAGTTGTTTCAGGTCTCGTAACTGTCCTAGCTCAAATCCATTCTTCTTCTTAACATGAAACTCGTGCAGCCCCTGGAGTGATCTCAATTTACCGATCTTGATGATGGTGGAAACTTTTTCTGGATCTATGCCTAGATACCTCATGCTGACTAGTTTGTGCATGCCCCTAGGTAGTGGCCTTCCATGATGCAGCTATTTTCGAAACTGGAGAGTCAGTCCTTGTAGATGGTAAAGCTTGCAGAATGACTTGGGGAGGTCTAAGAACTGCCCAGCTGGGACATCCAGGTATCTGAGATGCTTCAAGTCACCGATACTCTCGGGTAATGCATCAATTACTAGCTCATCAAGTACAATAACCCGAAGGCATCTGCATTGCTTCAAAGCTGCCTCAATGAAATTTATAAGATTGGACCTTGAGACTCCATCTAGTAAACCACCGTTGACTACCAGGCTGCGCAAGTTTTTCAGCTAATGCACATTCTCGTAGAGCTTAGACATATTACTCGAGCTAATATAGACATGGTGCACCCCGTTAGGTACCTCATCTGTTTCATCATCTTCAAGTCTGTAGTACTCACTAGCAGATATAGATTCTGCAAGCTGATGGAGCAGATCATGAACCACATATCTCTTGGACTGTTTGGCCATTGCAGTGTCCTGAAAAAAGGACCTATGTAGTAGTTCATCAAAGTAGTATTGACCTATGTCCTCCATTCTTCTTCCTGAAGGTTCATATGATTGAAGGAATCCTTGAGCCATCCACATTCTTATCAATCTATCTTTATCAAAGTGGTAGTTCTTGGGAAACAAAGCAAAATAGGCAAAACATTGCTTCAGGCCTGCATTAGGCAGGTGCTCGTAGCTCAATCTGAGAGCTGGAAAAATGTCATCCTTCTTCTGTTCCACCTGGGACAGTCTGCTTTCCTTGATGTTCCTCCAGTGCTCTTCAGTCAACTTGGACTTCAGCACTCCTCCAATCGTCTTGGCTGCCAAGGGTGAGCCAACAAGCTTCTTGGCTATTTGCCTGCCAATGAACTCTAACTTGGAATGATCCTTTGGGTTCGCTTCACCAAATGCGCAGCGCTCGAAGAATTTCCAGTACTCTGCATCGTTTAAGCCGTTTAGGTGCATAATTTTCATTGTCCCCATCATGTTTGCAACCTTTGGAGTCCTCGTAGTTACAAGGATTCTGCTGCCCTCTTTCGCAAACTGAAACGGTTTCTTAAGGGTCTCCCATCCAGTTCTTACTTCATTCCATACATCATCGAGGACAATCAAGACTCGATTATCCTGTAGCATGTCCTTGAGAGTTGCTTGGGCCTTGTCGAGGTTTGTGAACCGATGACGATTGAGAGGGGAAACAGACTCCAGCATCTGCTTTGTGATCCTCTTCACATCAAATCTTTCTGAGATCCAAATCCGCAGTTTCAGATCAAAATGGTAATCTATTCGGGTGTCGTTGTAGACGCATTGTGCAAGAGTGGTCTTTCCCACCCCTCCGATCCTGACTATGGACACAACCGAGTACCTCTCCTTGTTCTTGGTGGATGTTGAAGCATCACTCATCTCTGTCAGCAAGCTTACTAGATTGTTGATCTCATCCTCTCGGCTGAAGATTTCCGGTTCGCTGGGGATCGACGTCGTGTCCCTCCATTCTGGAATATTGTTACCCCAAGCATCATCCCTCGGAATCCTGTCATGGATGTGGGAGCTTGCATCCTGTACCATGGTCTGGAAGCTGGAGATCGAGCTTACAATATTGCCAAACCTCTCGAGAACCTTGTCCAGTTCATTTACATCCTCATCATCGAGGATTAAGCGCTTGAAGAGGGTAGTAGTTGATTGCACGAGGGTGGCAGATGAAAAGGGGAAAGAGAGCAATTTGCTACAACTGTGGCGAGACGGGGCATCTGGCTCGAGATTGCCACCAGGGCGGCGGCGGCGGCGGCGGCGGCGGCGGCGGCGGCGGCGGCGGCGGCGGCGGCGGTCGTGGGAGATACAACAGGGCTGAAGGCGGTGGTGAGCGTTCCTGCTACAACTGTGGTGGAACTGGCCACTTCGCCAGGGAATGCTCCGCTAGGAACTGAGAAGAATGCCCGTTCTTCTTCGAGCACTTGGAACTCAGCAGGCTTCTGTTGCTCTCCAGGACTGTTCTGTTCCTACTGCTTCTTAGGACCACCTCCATCGCAGCGTTCTCCTCTTCCAGAAATCTCACGCGATCCTTCGTCATCAGATCCGATTCCTCCTTGCCATGGAAACTTTCTCTCGAGCGACAACTTCCAGCCACGCCTCCATCTTGCAATTTGAAACAACGGGCAAGAGGAATACATCTCCTATTTCAGTTCCCATCCACGCCATTGTTCTTCTGGCTGAGGTTTTGCGGAGGAATTCGAGAGGTCCTTCTGCAGCAGCGGCTTTCGTCTTCCCGACCTTCTCCGCCATCCTCTCCGCTGCCTTCTTCGTCCGGCCAATAATTGCATCAACAGGCGATTTGGTTCCCACTTTACTGCTCTTCAGAACGCCATCGTCACCGCCACCATCATCGCAGCCGCCGTGTCACCCCTCTCCACCAAAATCGCTCCTCCTTCCACGCCACCTACAGTTGACCAAGCCCCAACCAAGAGAAGGAGCGGACGCCCACCAAAGATGTGTTCCCTCCGGGATATATACGCCCGGACACAGAGGATCGGATAGCAGAATCCTTCGCTCGTTTCAGCCCTTCCAAGAGAATAAGGAATCCTCGAGAGAAAGTGAGAGAGAGACTGTACGCCGGTTGGGGCGGTCCTCCATCCCGCCCTCCGACACTTCGTAAGCCTCTTTTCTAAGAAATAACATTTTATTCGTTCCTTCCCTTCTCTCGTCGCTCCTCTGTTTTCTTTGCCCTCCGTGAGAGAGGGAGAGGCTCGTAGGCAACGGCGCCTCTCTTGCCTACGCCGCACGGGGTACCAGTTCGAGCAAAGCAGTCCCAGCGGAAGGACCCCGTGACACGCCGCTGCCCTGTTGCTGGCGGAGGCTCTCCCGCTTGCTGCGAACGGTGCCCAGCACAGCAGCCTTCCTCGCCGCCGCTCGCGCATCAACTTGGCGCTCCAACCCCCTGAGAACCTCTCCGGCCGAATCCTGCTCGATCTCCCGTGCTTTAACTTCCTCAAAATTATTAAAATAAGGTGTTGACTGAATCTTCTCCAACTTCTCCCTCGCAATGTTGAAGGCGTTCCCATCACTGAAAAAGACATCCAAGCGCTTGAAGAGAAGGTCCTTGAGGTCAGGCAGCTCCTGCAAGTCGTGCTCCATCTTCTCATCAGTGAACCGCTTGAACTGTCGCGCCTCCATCTGTAGCTCCGCATTCTCCCGCTGCATGCGGAGGATCATCGATATGATCTCGCTGGCGGTTGACACGGCGGCGCTGCGCTCCTCCTCGAGCTCCGCGCACAGCTCCTGGATCGTCTCCTTCTGACTCGCCACCGTCTCTCGCAGTGCAGCCACCTCGTCCACCTCGTCCTCCACTTGCTTCTGGAATTCGACCACAGCAGCTTCATCCTCCACATCGATCAGATTCTTCATCATCCTCTGCATCGCCACGGAGTGGGAGGCTGCGAACTCTATTTTCGCCTCTGCCTCCGCTTCTTCGGGACGACCTTCGTCCGCGACCTGCACTCCCGCAATTTCTTCGGCCACCGCCTTGACTACCTTCTGGAGAGGGCTTCCCGCCGCATTTCGTCCGATGTCCTCCGCAAGGTTCCCATCGATGAGGTCTCCAACTTCACTGTGCTAGCACTTGAGCGTGACTGGTTCGTCCTAGCCAAACTCCTTTGCGAACATACTGCTCACGTCCTGCACCTCCATCAGAGATAGTTCTTGCAAAATAAATTCTTCAAAAAAAATTTCTTCGTCTTCTTCAATTTCTATTTCTTCAACAAGCAGAACTTGATGGATCTCTTCTTTTTCACTGGCTTCAGCCAGGAACACCCTCTCTTCCTTCTCACACTTTGATGCATAGTGTCCAAAGCGAAAACACTTGAAGCATCTGATGTGAGATTTGTCTTTCCTTGTCTTCTCACGCTTTGGAGACGAATCGTCCCAATCTCCATCGCTGTAGCTATATGAATGCCCTCTGCCACGATCATGGCCTCTTCCTTGAGCAAAACCTCTTACTCTCCCTTGGCCTCTTCCACGCCAAGAGCTTGAAGAATCCCTACAGTGCTTTGTCTCTCCTTCTGCACGGGACCAAAGAACCTGATTCTCTTCAACTTGTGTAGAAGGTGCAAACCTTATTTCAAAGGTTTTCAGTGCTCCAACAACATAGTCCACGGTCATAGTCTTCAAATCTCCGAAGTGCTCTAAATTACAAACAATGGGATAGAATTTTGAAGGAAGTGAACGCAACAGCTTCTCAACCACCCTTTGCTCCTTCATCTTTGATCCGACACTTCTCATCTCAGCCACCACAGCAGAGAAACGACCAACATACTCATCAACAAATTCTGAGTTTGTCATCTGTAGTTTCTCAAACTCACCACGCAATTTACTCAGCTTGGCATCTCTGAACCTTTCATCTCCAATATGGAGATTTTTCAGAGCTTCCCAAGCTTCTCTTGCTGTTCTTCTATCAGCAACGAGCCTCAAGACTTCATCATTCACAGATTGATGAATCATAGATAGAGCCACATTATCTTTTTTCGCATCCACCTGCACGGGTCCTCCGACCGGATCGATTGCATCCCACACACCTTGCGCATTAAGGAACGATCTCATTCGCACAGCCCACATGGCGTAGTCACCTCCTTTGGTCAGCAACAGACCTGTGTTGTGACTCCCTCCTACCACTGAGGAGGTTTTGAGTATCGCATCTCCGGACGTGCCAACTATCGCCTTCTTCCAGGACACCAGCGTCTCCATCGTTGTCTTCTAAGGTATCACCCGAGCGCACCTTGCTCTGATACCAATTGTTGGAAGTGAAGCGATGCGAATAGAAGACTCATGGCAATTCTGTAGTGGAAGAAAAAAAAATCATGTAGGGTGGCTTCTTGCTATCCCTCACATCTATTCCAATAATATAGCAGATTACAAAAGTAAAATTGGAAAAACAAAGGAGAGAATTTGGAAGTGCTTCCATATTCTCTTACAATGCAGAAAGGAAATTATAAACTAACCATGCAAAATTTAAATCAAAATACTTATTTCCAAAACAAGCTTATTTTCTAACACAGTTCATTTACATCCTCATCGTCGAGGATTAAGCGCTTGAAGAGGGTAGTAGTTGATTGCACGAGGGTGGCAGATGAAAAGGGGAAAGAGAGCAATTTGCTGCGCACCTTGTACTCCTTCTTGATCATGTTTTCCAGGATTCGGTACTCGAAGGTGTCGAGCACATCCTCGGCGGCGAGAGCAGCATCTTTGAGCTCCCGCCAGAAACATTCCAAGTGCGTGATCTCGGCGGTGCGGCGCTGCACGACGGAGTAAATGAGGGCGTGGATTAATCTGAGGTTGTTCTCCAGTTTCTTCAGCTTATTCTTGATGCCCTTCTGATAATTGAGCTTCTTATCGATGTAGGAGTGGACCTGGTTGGCCAATTCTGTGAGGAAAACGGAGGCAAGCGACCCTCCGATCGCTAATCCAGCCATGGCTGAGAGCTTCTCGGCTGCTGCACCGCAGTGATGCAGAATTGACAAAGCACATGAGAGTCAACGATGCCAAGGATATTTTTTCATACGAAGATGCCCTGGATATTTATACTTAATTAGTCTACGAGACGATCATTCAATTATTAGTATGCAAAAAATATCCTCAACCGGACGAGTGACACTGCTGCTCAAAGTATTAGTATTCGTATGTTATAATCTCGATTAAAATTTCACACTAATTTTGAGGAAATGTGGAAGCTTTTTTTTTCTTTTTTATAATGAAAAGGAAGTGGAATATTACTCCACTGCATGGTTTTATGATTCAGTAGAATGTATATACAGTGAGTATAAACTATACGTATGTAACCAGGTGACAAGTCAACTAGTTAACCTATAAAAGCAACTATTAGATACAGTGTAAGTTTCTCTTCAAAAAAACCAAAAGTAAGTATTAGTTTGTAAGAAACTTATCAACGATCAGGCGAAGTTGATCAATCTCCCCTGGTTTAAGTTTTTTGTTCCAGCTTCTGATTTCCTCAAGCCACAGGAGTTTGAATTTTGAAGGATCCCCAAGGTTGGGAGTTGAAGACCAATGTGTCTTTCTCATCATCCAAATCTCCCAATGATTCCTAACCATATTCTTCTGTGGTTAACTGCTGCCCCTTTTCTGATTTGGGCTGCTCTGATACTACAATCAATAAATGAGGATACAATAGAAAGATTTTCAACTCGGTGACTCCTATCCTTTGATATTTGCAATTCGATCCAATGCTTTCCTGAAAGGTATTGTTTCACGAGTACCTTCCATGGCTTTGCTCTTTGAATTCAACAATTGCCTCCACCGTTTGCATAGGATACCATATTATGATCAAATAGGTTTTCAATACCTACTCCTCTGAATTCCTTCAACTTGCACATCTTGGACCAGTTAACAAGATGTCTAATTAAGCTACCCACCTCATTCCTATTCCATATAAATCTACTACCTAGGTTGGCAACAATTAGAGTTAAGTTGTAATATGAAGGAATATATAGCAATACATGGTCAACTAGGATGAACCTTTCTGCCAATGACAAATATTTAGCCTTCCATGTCTGAAGTCTATATTGGACTTTTGATAGTAGATTGTTCCATACCTATCTTGTTAATCGTTTTCGGTGAAAGGGGAGGCAAAGGTATAAGGTAGGCAATAGCATAGTAGGTAACCCAAGGTCTCAACAAGTTTTTAACCTTGTAATGCTTACGATCCAACATGAAACATTTTGGTACTGGAGAAATTCACCTTCAAGCCTCTGTGAAACTCATAAAATGTCAATAGGATCTTTAAATGTCTCATTTGCTCCAAGGGCTGTATTGAATATAATACTATCATTTGAAAATTGAGCAATTTCGAGTGTATTCGGGAAGCATAATTTAGTGATTTGTTTCAGCAGATGTTAGACCTGGACCATCTTAGGCATTTATATAAAAGGTTAGCCACTAATAAGAATAGACAAAGGGATAAGGGGCAACCTTATCACAGACCTCGATGATATTTTGAAGCATTTGGTAGGTTCTCCATTCACGAGAACAGTTGATTTTGATGCCAATAATAAGGATGTGCACCATAAAATCCATCTTTGTGAAAAGTCATTGTGTTCCATAATGTGGAAGTGAGCTGACCATTGGACCAAGTCAAAGGCTTTTAGAAATCCAGCTGTAGTATTACTGCCTCTTCATGTTTTGTGCGACACCAATTGATAGCTTCTGATACTAGCATGAAAGTGTCCATGATACTCTTGCCCTTAATGAAGGTTGTCTGCTCTAGAGAAATCAATTGGGACAACCTTTTGGAGGCGGTTTGCTAACACCTTTGCAATCAACTTGGGACAAAAATTTGTAGAGATATGGGCTTGAAGTCCCTAGGAGCTTCTGCAAATTCCTTTAGAATGAGGCAATAAATGCATAATTGAATTGTTCCAATTCTAGAGATCCTGCAAAAAAATCATGAAAAAGAGGTATGAGTTCCCCTTTTATTAGTGCCCAGTGATTGGGTGTACACTCTGCAGTAATGCCGTGAGGTCCCGGGGCCTTATTCTTTTCAACAGATTTGAGGCTGTATAATATCTCTTCTTCAATGAATTGACCATTGTTGCCAATATTTGGAATTGATTCCAAGTACAATATGTCATTACATAAACTAATAAAGCAACTATGCTCTTGAGAAAAGAGCTTCTAGAAGATCTCTAATGCCTTCTTTAATGTCTATTGCTGATGTGAGCATGCGCTCTTGATATTTGAGGTTGAAAATTGTATTAGCAACTCTTCTCCATTTCCTACCTTATGGAAATAAGAGGTGTTTGCATCATCAACATATATGCCCACTTTATCTTAGCATATTACCTCCAATACATTGCCTCCTTATTAAGTAAGTCCTCTAGCTTGGTTGTAAGGCTGATTTGCTCGAACACAAGTAGCCAAAGTTTTTAATATCATCAATCACTTTTGGTTGATGGATTAATAGCTCCTTTTCCTCTTTAAATTTATTGACATGAGATGCTCTCCATTTTTTATTTTTGATCTTCAAGAGATGCATTCTTCTACACCATGTCTCACGATCATGATTTTAGAACATGTCTAGGTGTCTAGGATGCATTCAGGGGCTCGGAGACACAATATTACAAGGAGAATTGCAATCAGTTGAGGTTCACCAGACATGAGTATGATAGAGCCAAGGTTGCATGAGAGAGCAACAATGATGCATGGTTGTCCGTCAAGCCGCAACTATGATCAGTTTTGATGACGGGCAGCAACATTGCAAAGGACGGAGCATGTTCAGCTACCACCGAGAGCAGCAATGTTCAGTTATGGAGTGCGCACAGCTGAATTAGTAATGGCATGTTTGTTGAAGGATAAGCTTGTTTTTGGTAAGTTTCAATCATAGTTTGTAGTAGGAAAAATTCAGTTTTGATTTATGCATCTAATTTTACATTTTCATGTTTGTTTTTTATGAGAAGATGGAACAATTTCTAATTCTTCTCCAGGTTTGTTTTTCTTTCCAAATTACATTGTAAACGTTGATGCTTTATAATACAATTCGGTGCAAGAGAGAATTTAATCTCTCTCGGCAAATTTCCCTTTTTCATTACTTGCTCTGCTGCTGCATCTTCTCTGTTTTTGCTATCTCCGGTTACTGTTCCATTGGGGTTTTGTCTACAATGTTCAATGACAACCATGCTCGGCTATAATTGATACGCTTGGCATAAGGGTAGGAGTGATCATCATTGAGACAATCCAATTCAGCAGTCAATGAGGTCATTATCTACCATGTTCAGGAATCGAGAGCTACAACAATCAATGAAGTTGATACAGCCATTGGTACGCAATTGATATGTTGCTACAGTAGCTTGATATAGTTCGATAAGAAGCTACCAAGGATGTGTTTAGTTTGAGGGGTTAAAGTCTTATCCAGTTGAAGACTTGAAGCATGTTCTAGTATCAACATACCCAGCATGTTCAGTAATCAGTAATATGCAGGTTCAACAAGTTTAGCAAGGTTGATTTTGGCGACCCTGTGGCGATGGCGACCGTTGGTCTCCCCATCCCCATCCTTAGTCTAGGGTTCCGGCTACCGGCGGGAGTGTTTCTTCATCCTTCGTTGTGCTCTTCCTCTTCCTGTGTTTCGTCCAACTCCCGTTTCACGTTCGGAATTCCAAAGTTTTCTGTTGGCTTCCTCCGCTTCTCTCATCGCTTCCTATTGCCTGCTCGCCAACTCTCCAACTCTCCAACCCATAATCTGCACCTCTAAATCCCTTTCACTCCCCTAGATACCATTGATAACAACCTATTTAAATTGTATTCGTTGTGCTTCTCCAATCCCGACGTCAAACTTGCTCCAATCGATAATTAATCTTTAATCTGTAATCGTTGTGATCGGGATCGTTGAGTCACCATCATGTAAAATTGTGATGAGCCGTTCGTGTCCTAAACAATCCCACATGGTATGCAGTTTACCATAAAGCAATCATTCTCCACTTGGTCGACTGTTAATATTCCTAGGGCCTCCTGCCCTAAGGGATGAGTGGTTGCCTTGTTGCCTTGCAACCAGTCTAAATTAGCTTCGGCTTTGAGTTCTTTGTTGACTCCTTTGGTTCAGTGCCCTTGGTACATGATGTTAGGGTGTCAGTGGTTGCAAGTCTTGCAAGCCTTGTGTTGTCATGATTGCCTTCTCTACTATGGAGATGTTTCCGTGAGCTAGTTCACTTTTAGACTATGGTTGAAGTCTTCGAATGAAAGTGTAAAGCTTGTCGGTTTTGGTAATGTCACGTAGCTCCATAACTGTTGAGTTAAAATTATTGATGTACTCATGGATGGACATGGTCTAGCAGAGGTTGTACAATCTTTCTCTTGCAGCCCATGCGACATTTAGTTGAATGAACTAGCATCGAAGCTCTTCCTTCATGGTGCTCCAATCTTCACATTGACAATTGAATCACATTGAATACACCACCATTGTTTGGCAGCTTTGGTGAGGTAGGCAGCTGCAGTAGGAACTCTATCTCTTCCTTTGCTCTTGCAGCTTGGAAATACTACTCTAATTGATGCATGTCTCCAGTTGATGATGGAGTTCAACCCTCAACTGTTCCAGCTTGACTTCAAGCGTTGCATCTCATCATCGGATTGCAAGTGCTAGCATCCTAAGCTATGGTCTGAGGTTCTATCTTGAGTAGCTCGGATGGGTTAGAGCCTGAATCAGATTGCATCCATCAAGTCACATAAGTGCTCATCAATCTTTTGGTGCATAAACTTCAGGGCATTGCAAAACATTCTTCATCTACTCCCTTAGCTGTATGTTAGCATTGCTAGGGCCTTCTCCTTTAGTAGGGGGCTATTCCAATCATCTCCTTAAGCAGAGCAATTCTCTTCTTGACTTGCTCGTACTACGGTGCCATCTCCTTTAACCCAAAATTTCAGAGAATTAGCTTCGGAAAGCTCTAGTGAAGGCTTAGCTTCATGAATTAGCACGACGAGGTGCTAGGTCGAGGTAGGATACAACACGTTGCTCTAGGGCACATGACTGCATCAAGGACACAGGTAGGTCACGGTGCACGAGGTGTTTGGGCAAGTGCAGCACGACAAGCACATGAGGCGGGATGAAGCAAGAGAGTGGGAATTGTGTTGAACGAGGATACGAATGCATGATGGAAGGGTGTGCACAGGTTCAATCTGCTACATTAAGGTGAGGCAGCGGTGCATGTGCACGTTCAGCGTGGCACGAGTAGTCTGCTAGGTGAGGTTGTGAATGAATAGAGAGAAGGGTTTGTGGTGGCTAGGTGCACTGCATAGGAGACAAGGCAGCGGGTGCACGGTGTGTGGGCACAACACGGCCTTTAGCCAATGTCAGGCTAGATGTGAGGTTGGCAAGGCATACGCCATTGGGATGCGAGCATGGGCTCTTGAGACTATGACATAGGCGATGTCATGGGCACACACAAGCAAGGGGTGCACTATGAGCCAGAGGTGTTGCATAAGGTGTCAAGGCAGCGTCGATCTTCAGCCAATGTCAAGGTTGAAAGCTTGGTAGGAAAGGCATGCATGGCTAGGTGTCATGACTACTTTTTCCCTTGACTCCTTGGTCGAGCCCGAGTCGTGCCGGCGTGAACAACACCGTGAGGGAAATGGTGCTCACAAGCCTTGCACTGCGGAAGAGGATCGTGTTGCTACCCGTGTGTTGAGAGGACAAAAAAGAATGCTTTATTAGCTTCACTAAAAACCTCTCAATCCCTCAAGCTAACCTCGAAGGGGATTATTACAAGTGGACCTATTCTACTCTATGCTCTCTGAAGAGCTACTATGCCAAGATGTCCGATTTTCCAAGATGCCCAGCCAAGTACCTTGGCTGGTCCTTATATAAGCAAAGGGCTGACCTTTCGGCTGCCCTCTTGATTACAAGCATTAAGGTCCGGGGCATTAATGCCCGGACCGTTTCCGTCCGTTACACACGTGTTGTCCGCGCGTCGGCGGTCTGCTGCGCATGACCCTCAGTCGTGCAGGAGCTTCGTGGCTTGCTCGCGCGCGCCTTCGGCTAAGGGACCGCCCGACACTTGCCCCGCATGCATCCCTTGTTGATCCGTGCGCGTCCTTGGTTGTCTGGCCGCTTGCTCCGCACGCGCTCCTCGTTGCTCGGGTGTTGGCTCCGCACGCGCCCTCATCTGCTTGGGCGTCTGACCTGCGGAGACCCTCGGTTGCTCGGGCGCTTGCTCCATGTGCACCATCTGTTCGGCTGCCTTGTGCCTACCACGCGCACATCCCTCGGTTGCTCGCCTCTCGGTCCCCTGTCCCATGCACGCACCTCAGTTGCTCGGTCGCCTGTCCCTCGAGTTTTGACCGCTACTTGGTCAATTTGTTCGATGCAGCGGAGAGGTCCACCGGTGAGTCGACGAAGGGGAGACCTGCGCATTATTCCCTCCCGCCGTCCGCTGCTCAACTCGTTTCCGCTGGGTCTCCGCGAGCTCGAAGGTGAGTGGATTTTCCCATCTGTCGTTCCTTTTCGCTGGGCCTTCGAGGCTGCCGTCGACTACGCCGCCGGCAGATGGTCGGACGATCGCTACCACCTTGCCGCTCGATTTTCATAAGCGACCACTGTTGCAGGGCACTCCCTGCCCCCACGCGCGCAGGCTTGTGGTCGTCTTTGTCGCCTGCGTGTGGGTCGGTCGTCAGATTTCGCAAGCTCCAGCGAGGTGGCGGTTAGGGTTCCGGTGCCGGTGACTAGGGTTCCAACAAGGGAAGAGTGTTCGACTGAGGTAGATTTATTTTCTTTCCTTAATCACGATTAGTGATAAGTTAAACATGCTTAGTGTTAATTAACCCCACTTAGTGTAAATTAAATGTGGAACTTATATTGTATGGGTTTTTAGTTGATGTATGAAGATAATCATGCTTAATAAGGGGAAATTAATCACATTTGGGTTTGGTTGGGTAAATTTCAATGAACTTGATTGGGTGGAACCAAGTCAACCGAACTCAAAGTTAACTCAAGTTTAACCCGAACTCGAGTCTGACTCGAATTAGAATGGTTAGGAGGTGACTCGATCGAACCGACCCAGTTGGAGCTTGGGTTAGACTCAAGTTAAGCCTGTGTTAACCGGGTCAAACGTTGACCGGGCCAGCATTGACCGGGTCAAGCGTTGACCGAGTCAAACGTTGACCGAGTCAAACGTTGCCCGTGTCAAGAGTTGACCGGGCCAACGTCGACGCTTTTGTGTTATTTTAAATAATTGTGTTATTTAGGACTACTTTTGGTATGTGATCTGAGTAGTTTCGTAAGGGTGATTTATCTCTACGTGAGTTGGTTCTCAAGAGTGGATCGCTAACCGAGGTGCGTTGGTTCATCGATGTAACATTTATTCAAGCTAGGGAATTCCTGCTAAGGTCTTCTTAGAAAATTCTTAGATGCCCTAAATATGATAAAATATAATGTTTGTCAAGATTATGCATATATGCATGTTAGTATAATTTATTTTTGTCTAATATGCATGATATGCCATGATGATCATGCTAAGCATTTAATATGTTGTAATATATTGCCGTGCATGTTTTATTATATTTCTATGATATGTTCAACACAACTATTATGCGGACATAGATATAAATAACGATATGTTAGAACCCTTTTGGAGAAATCACTGTGATTTAGACAGAAAGGGGTGTACCTCACATACCCCGGTTGACCACCGCATACCGTCGATGGTCAAATGGTGATGTTCCACTTCGCACCACTCCTGAGGCTGTACATAGCTTAGATACTGGGAGCTGGTAGGAAAAGGGACCGCACAAACTCCAAGGTTATATTAGACCAAAAATATGGAGCAGGTCCCTACCCGAAAATATATATACCCGCACGGATGTTGTTTAGGCGACCCCGTGATAGCCCTGAGATGGCCAGCGAAGAGGAGCCTTACCATGAACTTGGCACCGATGGAGTCGAGGTTGCCACAGCCCATCGTTTGGATGTGCGTCAATCTCGGTCGACGTTGACTGCTATTTTACTGGGAATGTGATTCCCTATGTGAAGCCTGGACAGTGGATCCGTAGACCACGCGGCTATCATCCATGACGTTTTGCAAATAGTCGGATGAGTAGTCCGGATCCTAGAGTTATTTTTATCGGTTAGCTGTAGCTGATTAGTCTTGTTGATAGTGACCTTGTCTTCGAGCAGTGTGTAGTACTACACGAGTCGCTGTTGCCCCTACGGAGTCCGAGGAGGATGTTAGGACACGGCAGTTTCGCTAGGAGAGGCATCAAGGGCGACTAGCGAGACAGTGGAGAGTGATCAAGGGTCACCCGTCCTCTCCACCAACATCAGTGCAGCGGGTATAGGTAGAGACAGAGACAGGAAGGCACTGATGGGCTTATGGATGCCCTTGGCCCGAGTATTCATTAAGCATAGGTTGGCAGCCCGAGTCTTGAAACATCAAAGTCTTATACAACTTAGGTGACATCTAGTGAAATACACGTCAATATTTATTTATGCTGCTTTATTACTTTTATGTCCTGATTTACACAAATCAAATGAAAAATGATGATTAACAACTAAAGGCATCCTAGAGTACTCCTCTTAGTTTTTGATTTCCTTATTCGATTTCGAGTCGTAATTTGGCACTAGGCCGCAAGGCTGAACACACCACGTTCAATGTGTGTTCAGGTGTAGACGTACTAGTTGAGGTCGCTGATGGAGGGATCAGCACGGAAGGTATGCGGTCGCCGTTATGGGTTTCGTATGTCGCTAATGTCGGTCTTAGAAAGTATTAGAATATATCGGGACTATACTAAAATATTATTTAGAAATATTGGTGGGTATATTGCGATATTTATATATATGCCTGGTATGGGTCGTAGGGCCCATACGGCAGTTGCCACGTGTCGTCCTGCGGGTCGGGGCATGACAATTAAAGTAGTATCACAGCCTAGGTATAAAGACCTAGGGATTTCTGGGCCTTCGGCTCCGAATTTTCAATATAAGAAAGTCAGTCCCGATATAATTAGGGTGGCCAGTTAGGTAGTTAGTGGTACGATCATTTACCTATATCGTGACCATACGTACCGGAAGAGTTACCTTACGTTGATTTTGTTGCATGTGAACTGACCGAAGACTATTTCGTGTAGATGTCGGATGTATCGCTGAGACGCAAACGGGGGAGGCCCCGAAAACTCATAGAACCCTAGGATCATTTGATGCCACCTCCAGTCCATTGGCGGATCCGTTAGCGCCACTCGCACCGGTACCGGCCGCTAGCTTTACCGGAGATTCCGAGAGGGTACCAGAGCCTGTGATCCCTGAGTAGGCATCATCGGGTACACGTCGGAGCTCGAGTTCCGGTCGGACTTTGAGGCAGAGGACCGGATCCACAGTGCTATCTGGGCAGGCTCCTATATCTCAGGGACAGCTGAACATGATAACAGCAGCTATGATCAGCATACTAACTCCCTCCCCGCAGCAGGAACCAGGGGAGCTACAGACGATAGCACCTTCTCCGCCTCCTGCCGCACCGGTGGCTCCACCGGTACCCCAGTAATCCAGTGGCTATTGCCCCAGTCGTTGCACCTGCTCCAGCAGACTGTTGTGCAGAGACAGATCCGGTGGTAGGTGCGGCGACAGTTGGTACCCCTCTAGCAGGAGTACAGAGGACTTATACCCGGACTGATTATCAGACCCCGCTAGGGGAAGTTGCTACTCCGGTGCCTAGTACCCGAGTTGAAAGACCATTAGCCACTTGGGTGAGAAACGTTCGGCATCTGGATTGTGTCACATTTTCTGGATCATCAGACCCCCAGATAGCCCGGTCATGGATTAACAATGTCCGCCATATCACAGCTGATTTGGAGTTATCAGATAGAGACCGGCTTGGAGTGGCACTCTATCTAGTGGACGGGGATGCTGAGACCTGGCGAGAGGAGCTGGAAACTATTCCACAAGACTGACGTGGGATATCTTTCTGGATGAGTTCCACGATGTTTCTACACAGAGCTGCAGCATGATCTAAAGATACAGGAGTTCTTGGAGTGTACACAGGGAGGAATATCTGTGTCAGAGTATGTGGTGGAGCTTAACCGATTGGCCTCCCTGGTACACTATGTGATCCCATCCGATAGATATCATCGTCTGCGTTTCATTCAGGGATCGGATGACCACCTTCGTACTAGGGTGAGATTATTTAACTACACTGCTTTTCAGCAATTGGTGGATAAATCCTTGTTAGCCGAGAGGATGATTCAGACGACCCGCACACGGAGGGAGGGGCATAAGAAGAAGAGGTCAGCATCACACCAAGGTCGAGGTGACTTGAGAGACAGACAAACTGACACCATACCACCAGTTGCCTCAGCTGTAGGAGGGGCTCCTTCTGGGGGCCGATTTATACAGAGGACTGAGTAGCCTAGTCAGCAGAGTCAGGCGCGTCCCCTGCCGTCAGTATATAGGACCTCTCAGATGCACCGTACCCCACCGTTAGCCCCATATACCTTTTGCCACAGGACCCACATCGGGTCGTGCCGAGTAGTCTCATGCTATCAGTGTGGACAGAAGGGGCACATTCGGCCAAACTGCCCGCAGCGGACTCAGATGGGTGGATCTCAGTAGTCGGCCATCCATCCTGCATCTGCGGGTCGTGGTCGCCTGCCTGTATCGATCCCACCTATTGCACCTATGATAGGATCGACCAGAGGACCTGTCACCAGTTCTGGTCTACATTCCCAGAGGCCCCAGCCCACCAAGACTCGCATCTTTGCGCTGGACAGCATGGACGCACAAGCTAACTCGGACGTAGTCACCAGTAACACCTCGCATGCTGATGCCCCTTGAGTTATCTTATTTTGGAGGTTAAATAGTTGAACTTGATAAGTTGATGATGTGTTGGCTTTTGGAACTAAAACTTATTTTCGTTTAGTTGGACTATATTTAACTTGCCTTATGTGGTTGTTTGTGTGATGGTAGATTAGGACATATGCAGTTATTTAATGCATAGGCTCGTATTCTCATAGATATCGGGTCACATCGATCTTTTCTTAGCTCAGAGTTCGCCAGACGAGTCGATATACCTCTTGCCCCGTTAGAGTCAGAGTTGATTGTCTACACTCCCTTGGGCGAAAAGATTTTATGGGATCAGGTGTATCGATCTTGTCGTATTATGATATAGGGTGTCACTCTTGAGGCGGACCTGATTCCACTGGACATGACAGATTTTGATGTGATCTCGGTATGGACTGGTTGACTGCACATAGATCCTTGGTGAGTTGGTTTATGAAGTCAGTGTCTTTCGTTGGATCGGGACTACCGGAGCTCGTATTCGAGGGAGATCATCAGGTCCTACTGACCGCCATTATATCCGCTCTCACGGCGCAGAGGTACATCAAGAAAAGATATCAGTATTTTCTAACGCACGTGGTGGATAGCAACCAGTCGGATAGCCAGATGGCGGATATTCCTGTAGTCTGGAAGTTCCCAGATGTGTTTCCTGAGGATCTGCTTGGCCTAACTCCGGATCGAGTGTTAGAGTTTTGCATCGATCTTGCTCCCGGGATGATGCCGATCTCTAGACACCCGTATCGCATAGCACCGGCAGAGTTGAAGGAACTCAAGCTATAGTTGCAGGACTTGGTGGACAAGGGGTTCATAAGACCTAGTGTCTCTTCTTGGGGCGCACTCGTCCTATTTGTGAAGAAGAAGGATGAGACCATGAGGATGTACATTGATTATAGGCAGCTGAACAAGGTCATCATCAAGAACAGGTATCCGCTTCCCCGCATCGATGATTTGTTTGATCAGTTACAGGGAGCTCGGGTTTTCTCGAAGATCGATCTGAGGTCAAGGTATAATCAGTTAAAAATTAGGGACTCGGATATTCCGAAGACAACATTTCGGTCACGGTATGGTCACTATGAGTTCCTAGTTATGTCTTTTGGACTCACAAATGCTCCCACAACCTTTATGGATTTGATGAACCAAGTTTGTCATTGTATTCATAGATGACATACTTATCTATTTGAAGAGCCCGGAGGAGCATATGAGACATCTCCGACTTGTCTTACAGGTATTGAGAGATAATCAGTTTTATGCTAAGTTCTCTAAATGTGATTTTTGGCTGACTCGGGTTGGATTTCTGGGACACATTGTATCCGGTGAGGGCATTCAGATTTATCCGTCAAAGATTGAGGCAGTGATTAAGTGGGAGCAGCCCAAGAGTCCCACAGAGGTTCGTAGTTTTCTCGGATTAGTTGGGTATTATCGGCGATTTGTGCAGAATTTCTCCTATATAGCAGCGCCGATGACCAAGTTGACTTGAAAGGACGTCAAGTTTCAGTGGACCCCAGAGTGTGAGCAAAATTTTCAAGAACTTAAGATCCGTTTGATCGCCACTCTGATACTCACCCTCCCTATCAACGGTACAGAGTATGTGGTATTCAGCGATGCTTCGAAGCAAGGATTAGGCTGCGTTCTTATGCAGAGCGGATGGGTCATTGCCTATGCTTCGTATCAGTTGAAGAAGCATGAGGTAAATTATTCGACTCATGATTTTGAGTTAGCAGCTATTGTTCTAGCTCTTAAGATTTGGCGACACTATTTATACGGGGAGAAGTATCATATTTTCATAGACCATAAAAGCCTACAGTACTTACTGACACAGAGGTAGTTGAATCTCAGGCAGCACCGCTGGTTGGAGTTAATTAAGGATTATGACTTTATTATTGCCTACCACCCAAGGAAGGTTAACGTTGTGGCGGATGCTTTGAGCAGAAAGTCATCCGCCACTTTGGCGTACATTCGCACTGTCTACCTACCTTTACTGCGTGACTTGAGATTACTAGGGGCAGAGTTGTAGTGTGACTCGCAGGGTGGGTTACTAGCACAGTTTGCTGTGCAACCCACTTTGTCAGGTGATCCAAAGGGTACAGGATGGTCAGGGTCAGGATTTCAGACTCAGAGATGACGACATACTGGTACTGAATGACAGAATCTGCGTACCCCATGATGAGAACTTATGTCGGTAGATTCTGGAGGAGGCACACAGTTCCGCTTATAATATGCATCTCGGTAGTACGAAGATGTATCACATTATTCGTCAGACGTATTGGTGGTCGGACATGAAGCGGGATATAGCTGAGTTTCTAGCTCGATGCCTAGTGTGCCAGCAGGTTAAGGTGGAGCATCAGAAGCCGGCAGGTATTTGCAGCCTCTTCTGATACTTGAGTGGAAGAGGAGCACATCATTATGGACTTCGTGGATAGGTTAGCTAGGTTATACATCATCGAGATTGTGCGCCTTTATGGAGTGCCGGTATCTATTATTTCGGACCGAGATCCTAGATTCACTTCTAGGTTCTAACCGAAGTTTTACGAGGAGCTGGGTACATCATTGATGTTTAGCACTGCATTTCACCCGCAGACTGATGGACAGTCAGAGCATACCATTCAAACGCTAGAGGATATGCTGAGAGCATGTGTACTTGAGTTTACTGGTAGCTGGGACACACACCTTCCTTTGGTGGAATTTGTCTAAAATAACAGCTATCAGGCCAGTATTGGTATGACTCTCTACGAGGCTCTATATGACAGACAGTGTCGGACTCCACTATGTTGGAGTGAGGTTGGTGAGAGACAATTGACGGATACGGTAAAACTGTAGCCAAGGTCAGTGTCATTCGAGATAGACTGAAGACAGCTCAGGACCGGCAGAAGAGCTATGCAGATCATCGCCGCCAGTCTCTAGAGTTTGCAGTTAGGGATAGGATTTTTCTAAAAGTTTTCCAATGGAATGGTATCCTTCGATTTCAAAAGAAAGGGAAGCTACACCCTAGATACATCGAACCATTCTAGATACTTGAGAGAGTCGGACCGGTGGCATATCGACTAGAGTTACCTGCAGACTTAGAGCAGATTCATGATGTCTTCCACGTATCCATGCTGAGGAAGTACATATCAGATCCATCTTATGTCCTCACGGCACCACCAGTTCAGCTGAGAGAGGATTTGAGTTACGGGGTGCGGGCTGTTGAGATCATTGATCGGATCATAAAGGTACTTCGAGTTAAATTTATTCCCTTAGTGAAAGTCCTCTAGAGGAATGCACATGTTGAGGAAGCTACGTGGGAGACTGAGACCCACATGCGGGCCCAGCATCCTCATTTATTTGAGGAAGAGAGTGTTTGAGCATGATGTAAAAAGGATTTTGGAACGTGTTATGTTGTAATTTGAACATTTTTATATTGGAAGAATTATTTTTTTTGGAGGACCAAAAAGTTTTAAAGGAGGGGAGAGTACTTGTAAACCCCTACCCTTGATTTAAAAAAAATCTCTCAACCCGGGCCGGTTCAGATGAACCGGCCGGCCCAGATGAACCGGTCGACCCGGTCCGGTTTGAAGGAGGCATTGCGGGTGAGTTTGCCTTGCGACAACCCGCAGCAGAGTAGCGCCGACGCCCACCATTTAACCACCGGTCGCTGCCCGCCATCCGTCGGCTGCCGCCCCACTTCCGTTGTTCGCCATGCACCACTCCCCAACAGAAAGGGGAGCTCGGCGACGCCCCCTCCTTCCTCGCCTTTGCGACCACCCATAGCAGGGCAGCCACCCGCCGAGCCCGCCGTCCGCTGTCCTCCTCCCTCCCTTCCGCTGTTCGCCGTCCATTCTCCTCCGCCGCGATGAGAAGAGTTCGGCGGAGGTCGCCGTCCCCTCCTTCCTGCTGCATTTCCCCTCTTCGTGAGCAGATCCGCACTGCCGGTTGCCCCCTGCGCGGCGACCGATCCGCCGCTCCGATCGCTAAGGGCGGGTAGCTACAACCACCGGCGAGCTCGGGAGGAGTCGGACCCTCAAGTTTTGACCGCTGCTTGGTCGATTTGTTCGACGCAGCGGAGAGGTCCACCGGCGAGTCGACGACGGGTGCGTATTCTTCCCTCCCGTCGGCCACTGCTCAACTCGTTTCCGCTGGGTCTTCGCGAGCTCGAAGGTTTGTGGATTTTCCCATCTGTCGTTCCTTTCCATCGGGCCTTCGAGGCTGCCGTCGATTGTGCTGCCGACAGATGGTCGGACAATCGCTGCCACCTTGCCACTCGGTTATCACGAGCGTCCACTGTTGCAGGGCACTCCTTGCCTCCATGCGCACGGGCTTGTGGTCGTCTTCGTCGTCGGCGTGTGAGTCGACCATCGGATTTCGCAAGCTCCGGCGAGGGAAGAGTGTTCGGCTAAGGTAGATTTATTTTCTTTCCTTAACCACTATTAGTGATAAGTTAAACATGCTTAATGTTAATTAACCCCACTTAGTGTAAATTAAGTGTGGAACTTATGTTGTATGAATTTTTAGTTGATGTATGAAGATAACCATGCATAATAAGGGGAAATTAATCACATTTGTGTTTGATTGGGTAAATTTTAATGAACTTGATTGGGTGGAACCAAGTCATCCGAACTCAAAGTTAACTCAAGTTTAACCCGAACTCGAGTCTGACTCGAATTAGAATGGTTAGGAGATGACTCGATTGAACCGACCCAGTTGGGGCTTGGGTCGGACTCAAGTTAAGCCCGTGTTGATCGGATCAAACGTTGACCAGGCCAACTTTGACCAGTTCAAGCGATGACCGAGTCAAACAGTGTCCGGGTCAACCGTTGATCGATCAGCATTGACCGGGTCAAACGTTGACCGGTCAGCGTCGACCAGGTCAAACGTTGACCGTTGACCAAGTCAATATTGACAAAAAAAATCCAATTTAATTTTTCATGAGTAATAATTGAGGCTAAATGGATTAAGGGATGATTAGGTGATTAAAATAGTTAATTAGGATTAAATAGATTTAAAAATTTCTGATGGGTTTTTAATTTGGTCCTTGGGTGACTTGGGCCACATCATGTATTTGGTTTGAATGGGTATAAATTTGATAGAATTTATTTAAGCTTAATTAAATTAATTTAACATGATAATTAATTTAAATAGCAAAATTAAAATTTGATTAATTAAGATTTGATTTGATAGAATTAATTATCAAACCGTATGCTTGGGTTGATTTAATTAAATGTAGTAATTACTTTAATTAATTTATTGATAATTTATTTGGGCTAAAAATGTGGACATGGGCTCAATGGGTAAACATAGGCTTATTAATTTAGTAGGCGCCCCTAAATTGAACATGGACTCGTAAATTTAAATGTAGGCTTATTAAGCGATAATTAATTAGGATAATTGTATAAGTTAGATTGATAAATTTCTATTTTATTTATTTTAGGAAAAAATAAATTAAATTTTATTTTAAACAATTATGTTATTTAAGACTACTTTTCGTACGTAATCTGAGTAGTTTCGTCAGGGTCATTTATCTTTACATGGGTTGTGCTGAAGAGCGGATCGCTAACCCAGGTGCGTTGGTTCATCGATGTAGGATTTTTTCAAGCTAGGAAATTCCTGCTGAGGTCTTCTTAGGAAATTCATGGATGCCCTAAATATGATAAAATATAATATTTGTCAGATTATGCATGTATGCATGTTAGTATAATTTATTTTTGTCTAATATGCATGATATGCCATGATCACCATGTTAATCATTTAACATGTTGTAATATCTTGTCGTGCATGTTTTATTATATTTCTATGATATGTTCAACCCAATTATTATGCAGACATAGATATAAATAACGACATGTTAGAATCCTTTTGGAGACATCACTGTGATTTAGACAAAAATGGGTATACCTCACATACCCCGGTTGACCACCACATACTGTCGATGGTCAAACGGTGATGTTCCACTTCGCACCACTCCCGAGGTTGTACATAGCTTTGATACTGGGAGCTGTTAGGGAAAGGGATCACACAAACTCCAAGGTTATATTAAACCAAAAATATGGAGCAGGTCCCTATCCGAAAATATATATACCCGCACGGATGTCGTTTAGGTGACCCCGTGATAGTCCTGAGATGGCCAGCGAGGAGGAGCCCTACCATGGACTTGGCACCGATGGAGTCGAGGTTGCCACAGCCCATCGTGCGGATGTGCGTCAATCTCGGTCGATGTTGACTGCTATTGGACTATGAAGGCAATTCCTTACGTGAAGCCTTAGACAGTGGATCCATAGACCACGCAGCTATCATCCATGATATTCTGCAGACAGTCGGATGAGTAGTCTGGATCCTAAGGTTATTTTTATCGGTTAGCCGTGACCGATTAGTCTTGTTGATGGTGATCCTGTCTTCGAGCAGTGTGTAGTACTACATGAGTCGTCGTTGCCACTATGGAGTCCGGGGAGGATGTAAGGGTACGGTAGTTTCGCTAGAGGAGGCATCGAGGGCGACTAGCGAGACAGTGGAGAGTGATCAAGGGTCACCCATCCTCTCCGCCAACATTAGTGCAGCGGGCATAGGTAGAGACAGAGACAGGAAGGCACTGATGGGCTTATGGATTCCCTTGGCCCGGGTATTCATTAAGCATAGGCTGGCAGCCCGAGTCTTGAAACTTCAAAGTATTATTATAACGTAGGTGACATATGCTGATGACATTTACACTAGATACAACTTAGGTGACATCTAGTGAAATAACGTCTATATTTATTTATGCTGCTTTACTACTTTTTATGTCCTGATTTATACAAATCAAAAGAAAAATGATGATTAACAACCAAAGACATCCTAGAGTTGTCACGCCCTACTGTCGGGCACGTGGCAACCGCCGTATGTGCCCAACGGACCCATACAAGGCATCAAGTGATATATACAATTCAAACACATTGTTTACACAGCGGAATATACAATCAAAATATCTATCTCATCGTTTCTAACACAGTCCCGATAAACCTACTACAATTCTATGATAACGATATCAATGAATAAAGATCAACTCATCGAAAAACTCATCTTCACCCACCGTCATGAAATAAAGGATACAATTCTATTATTCAATAGTGTATTTTATATTTTATATTTGCTTTATGAAATAAAGGATAGAAATCCTTAAATCAGCGATGTTTGCATATATAAAACTAAATGCGCGCATGACATCATATTAATTTTGGACATAACTTTTTTTTTCCCACTGTGATACTGACAAGTCATTCCAACGATCCTTAAGCATATCATACGGTGCTCGTAATCTGCGTTAGCAAGAGAGAATAAATCTTAAAGCACTTCAAGCAATACTATGACCTGAAGAGACTCGATTGAGAATATATCCATTCCTACGTTAATCTATGAATCACATAAGTCGTAAGCTATTTTCATAAGAGCACGAATACAAAAGCACCTATCAGAATGCAATCTCAAAGAAACTTGATATATTGTGCATCTATTTCGGTACAAATCTAAAATCATAATTTCGATTATATTCTCTGCCTCAAAGAAATTTAATCACAAAACATAGGAGGTAGCACGAATCTCTAGGCAGATAAATTTATTCTACATAGTTGTCCATCGACTTGATAAGCCCAATTCTCAAAGTATACGATACCTAACACCATCATTAGATATAGATTTCTTTTACGTTACCGAGATCAACTGTCATACGCATAATACTTTTGCACATCCAATAACACTTCCCAAGACATTTTCTTCCTCCAAAAGACACTTTTAATAGCACATCTTGTATTCACTTGATCATAAAACTCCATCAATATATAAATTTGGATCAGAAAACATATGGATATATAAAATACTAAAGTTGAGCACTTACGTATAAGAATAGATCTAATGTAAAAAATTTAATTATTATAAAATAAATATTATTTGTATTATCCTTATTATTATCATTTGAAGGATGATTCGAGTATAGAGTGTCCTTGATTTATTTGAAGTACATCTTTAAAATTTATTTCTAAATTCCTTTCTTTCCAACTCCTCATCTACTCGCGCTACTTTATCAAAAATTTACTTGTGGACATGGCAACCACCAAATATTTAAATATTATAATCTTACCTTTGCATAGGGGTATTCTACCCCTCCACTTGAGAGAATAATGGTTTTCAGCAAGAAATAGAGGTCCAAGAGATAAAAAGAGAAAATTTTAAAATAATATTTATTACAAATTGCCTTTTATTCATTACTAAAAAAATATTTACTCTGTTTTTTCATTATAAAAGCAAATATAATATTTTAATAAAGAAACAAATAACTTTGAAAAAACAAAAATACAAATAATATTTTTAACACCAACTATTACTCAAAACTATCATTACGCTAGTAATAGGGGAAAATGTAGCATTTAGAAAGGTATATATAACTTTTATTGTTCTAGTTCAAGAGGATGAGGAGTGCGCTATGCCTATAAAATTATCTTCTCTTCTTCTTCTATGAGGTAGAAATTGGGATTAATGTCATTGCAGTTAGTATCGTCGGGAGCCCACATGAGTTGGAGGGGGTGTAGTGGTAGCAGTCTCCGTGGGTCTATGCGCAACTACCTTTAATAGAGAAGATACTATAAACTTCCTGTGTATCTTACACTTGTTACTATTAAGGCCCTAATATGTTTCAAATTGTGTAGGACATTAGTCACAGAGGAAAGGTATCATTGATGTGGAAGTTCATATAACTCCTTGTGTGTCGCAGCCTTGTGACTATTGAGGCCTTGAAGTGTTTCAAATTGACTTATGTGCCTTACCCTTGTGACTATTAAGGCCATGCAATGTTTGAAATTGTCTTTGACAATAGTCACAGGAGAATATTGCGGGGTGGGGTGGAGTGGCAGCATCATTCATTGTTCCAGACATTGCCGACCGTGTTGTGGAAGATTCAACGAGCTGATTATGCTCGTTCTGGTGACTGCAGGCATCCGATAATGTTTGAAATTGTTGATGACAGTGCCCACAAGAAAAAGGTGTCGTCGATGTGAAAGTTGTTATCAGCTCCTTGTGTGCCTTACCAATATGACTGTTGAGGCCTTGAAATGAATGAAATCGTCTAGGACAGTAGTCACAAATAAAAGGTGTCGTTGATGTGGAAGTTGCTGTAACATCCTTATGTGCTGCAGCCTTGTGAATATTGAGGCCCTGAAGTGTTTCAAATTGTCTCGCACAGTAGTCACAGGAGAAAGCCGTCGTTGATGCGGAAGTTGCTATAGGTTCCTTATGTGCCTTGCCTTTGTGACAATTGAGGCCATGAAATGTTTGAAATCGTCTTTGACAGCAGTCACAGGAGAATATTGTGGGATGGGGTAGAGTGTCAATAGCATTAATTGTTGCATACGCTGCTGACTGTGATGTGGAAGATTCAAGGAGGTGATTATGCACCTTCCGGTGACTGCAGGCGTCTAATAACGTTTCAAATTGTTGATGACAGTGCCCACAAGAGAAGGGCATTGTCGAAGAAAAGAGCATAGATGCAGCCGCCTCCCTTGGCCCACAAGCGAATGCTGTAGTAGTAGTAGAAGAGGGGTGCTCGTTCATGTGTTCATTTTGGTGACCAACGAGACCTTCCTTTGTACGGAACTGCAGAGAACAATAATTGCATGAGAAGCTAGTCGATATTATGAGAGAGATAGGAAATTATGCTTTGATAGTGTTATAGGTTGAGCTAATAATGTCAATGGACTTGTGGATGAGGGAGGTGGAGGGCAATATATTTATGTTTATCCACAAATATATATAGTCTAGAGAGAGCAAAATAAAGATAAAGATGCTAGTTGTGATTGTTACATAGAGCTAGTGGTTTGCCATATTTAGATATATGTACATGTCTGTGCTGTTATTTATGTTGAAGGACTCTTCGGATGCTCTCTACGGGAACTTAATAGCCGTTATAAGTTATTTTATTTTACTCGTCGTATCTTTATCTTTATATTTTGGGAATACTTACTATATACAATTGGCCACGGATGAGTACTATTACCATTAAATAGTATCATACTTCAAAAGATTAACCAAATAAGAATTAAAGAATAAGTATCACATATTATAAATCATATTGATTGTTTTTCCAAATATGATACGATGTTGTTTCACCAAAAGTTGTAGTGGCATGAATACTTCACTCTACATTCTTCATGATAGACTTTTATTAATCTCATGGTAATTTATGTTTCTATCTATAGCTCCGGGAACAATTATAAATGCATGAATTTCTTCTCAAGTATTTATGGTTAAGAAAGTACTTTTAGATCTTATAAATGTCTTCTGGGATATATCGTGGATTATACAAAAATAAAATAATCCACGTGCTTTATAAAATAATTCAAAAATAATTCTCCTACAATATCTGAATCAATAAAATATTTTAACCTTCAATGATTTCTAAGTCGCTCATGACAATTTCAAATAATGGAACCCTGTAGTCCTCTTTCTATATGCATAGAGAAATAAACTCAAATCATATGGATATTATTCATTATCTTATTGACTGCCAAGCAGTAAACTTCCTTTGCCATAAAATTATTTAATAATTAATATTATTTGATTATTTTAAGAAAATTTGATCCATTAATTAATTTTTTTTATAATATTTTTAAAAAATTACAATAAAAGATGTGACAACATTTTAGAATAGTGGGACGTCAATATTTGATATGATTTTTCTGATTTGATATATATATATATCAACTAAATTGCTTGAATAATAGCGTGTCAATTTCATGGTCGGATTCTATATTTTTATTATTTTTAAAGGATTCTAATCGATACAAGATGCAATTATTATTATTCAATAGTGTATTTTATATTTTCTATTTGCTTTATGAAATAAAGGATAGAAATCCTTAAATCAGCAATGTTTGCATGTATAAAATTAAATGCGCGCATGACATCATATTAATTTTGGACATAACTTTTATTTTTCCCACTGTGATACCGACAAGTCATTCCAACGATCCTTAAGCATATTATATGGTGCTCGTAATCTACGTTAGCAAGAGAGAATAAATCCTAAAGCACTTCAAACAATACTATGACCTGAAGAGACTCGATTGAGAATATATCCATTCCTACGTTAATCTATGAATCACATAAGTCGTAAGCTATTTTCATAAGAGCACGAATACAAAAGCACCTATCAGAATGTAATCTCAAAGAAACTTGATAGATTATGCATCTATTTCGGTACAAATCTAAAATCATAATTTCGATTATATTCTCTGCCTCAAAGAAATTTAATCACAAAACATATGAGGTAGCACGAATCTCTAGGCATATAAATTTATTCTACACAGCTGTCGATCGACTCGAAAAGCCTGATTCTCAAAGTATACGATGCCTAACACCATCATTACATATATATTTATTTTACGTTACCGAGATCAACTGTCATACGCATAATACTTTTGCACATCCAATAACACTTCTCAATACATTCTCTTCCTCCAAAAGATACTTTTAATAGCACATCAAGATACATATTTAGACTTTCAGAATTTAATTGTTTAATTATTTATATGTCTTTCTTTATTGTTATTTTATGATTTGATATTGATATAATTGCTGCTCATTCGGACATGTATTGTTAGCTCATTTCTTTTACTTGGAGAAGTTTCTATCTGTAGGCACTAAGTCGCAAGACTTAGCGCATGTAAATTTTCCCCCGCGCGCAGGTATCGGGACATCGCTTAGGAGATGGCGAGGAGTAATGGGTAGCGGGATTGAATTCTATAGAAGAATAGTATAGAATCGATTAGTCGTAACAATGTATACAAGACATAATGTAGATGGACTGTATCAATTTTTTGTGTAACCTATAAGTAAATTGTATACCTAATTAGTAAACTTGGTTATAGAAATTTTCAATTATGCTTGGGATATATAATATTGTTAGCCTTGTATGAGTGAGATATTGCTCATATGGCGGTTGTCAGGTACCCGACAGAGGGTCGGCGTGACAATTAAAGTAGTATTAGAGCAAGTTTTGAAATTTCTAGGATTAAATTTAGGAAGGTTGATAATTATAGACATAATCCTGATACAGTCCATAAGCAAACTTTAGGTAATTAAGGGTGAGAGTGACAAAGGGTAAGGAACACGATTTCCTTGATTAAAATTTTCCTTTTTACCTCTCTACAATTCCCTATTTGATAAGTTGTTTGCTACAAATTATTTAACTACTTTTAGTAGTTTTGATTAATTGTTTGATTGCTCATGGAGTTATTTAATTTGATTACTTGTATTTTTTTTTTCTTTTTTTTCTCTTTCCTAGCCTTTATCCTAACTCAAAGGTAGTACTTTAAAACTCCAAGGGTACTACTAAAATTCATTATTATGCTGCAATTATAAAATGACTGCTTTGTTCAATGAAAGAAAGGAATAGTTGTTTGAAGTCCTTGTCATTGCCTTCCGATAAATGTAGCTCCTACTTTTGCTTGGGTACATAAGTGTTATAAGCAATGAGTGCTCTAAGTTTAGCCATAGTTGTGGTATAAATAACTTTTCTCTCTATGATAGAAATTGGAAAGTAAACCCTGGTGCACTTTCCATGGATAGATGTAAGAATTTAATCTACTATTCCTACTACGAGAGTATACTCCACTATATTGTGGATACCATGACTCAAATTGGCTTGATTTAGAACACCATTTGGTGGTTAAATCTTTATTGCCAAATCCTCCTTTGTAGAGTTTATTTTTATGACATTTGCTTTTTTGTCTTATTTCATTTTATCACGATTCAGTTAATTCTTAGGTTACTTTAGTTTTATGTTTTCAATTTGTGAATCCTACTCAGCATTAGTAGCTATTAACTTCATTGGTTACAAATTTCATATTGAAGTAAACTTATTCTCACTCTCCAAGAATTTCAAATCTAGGAGGATGTGTTATCTCTCATTACATTTAGTCATCAGGAATAATTAAATTTATAGTAAATATATGCTCCATTAACTTTCTTCAATGGTAAAATCATTGTGAATGACTAAACTGCCTAATTGCCTTATTATAGGGTGATGGCCTAAGGTCGTCCTATCATGGCATAATATAAACTTCTAGTTATATCTACCAGTTGGTTGGGTTGCCTTGATAATGATGACTATAAAGAGAACTATGAGAGGATTGATGTCACCATATGGAGACTTAGAAAGAAACTTGATCCTCTAGTTCTGATGCAGTTCCTTGCAGGGCAATATTCAATATAATGTTGCAATAGCTTATAGTAATATAGCAATCCTTATCCTCATGGTTTAAATTAAAAATACCTGAAGTCTTTTGTACTAATACCCGTCAGATGGAACAAATTCACAAGTTTAAGTTTAGTAGATTTTGCACCTAATACTTCTAATCGAAAAAAAAAACCTTGTTGACTTCATATTTTCCTTGATTAACCCTTCTTTGTTGATTTTATGCTCCATTTGTTTGCTTTGACTGATTTTAATGTCGAAATTGGTAGGTAAAATTGTGTTTGGCTATACAAAAGATTTCTGCTATTTTGATTGTTGTTCTCATCTAAAGCTTATTCTGATGGTATTTTCAAAGAATTTATAAATGTTGGCTGACTGTTTACATGTATGGTGACAGCCAATGTGTATCTAGTTATGGATAGGCTGCTAACATATCTGATGGTAACCATCAAGAATGGATTTATTTAAATATTGGTGTAGTGATTTTGATAACTTTATGCATTTAACCTTCGCCAAAGTCGTTTGTTGAGCGAGTATGACCAACAAATGTAATTTTTTATGTTTTATAAAGATGTCATTTGGATTTGTTCATATATTCTTTTTGTACATGTGTACTTAGCTATAATTATGTGGTTGGTTTTGATGAGTATGATAACGTAAAAGTTTTAATTGACTCTCTTAGTATCTTCATCAAGTTTCAACCTTATAGTTAAAACCAAATGAAAATTTCAATCTTGCTAGGTGCCATTGGTCTCCTCCTTTTTTTGTTAGTTGGGTGCTATCATAACAAGCGAAGCAATTTAAGAAAAATAATATTTAATCCTTAGGTTAACTTCAACAATATTTTGGGCTTGAAATTTAATTTTCCTAAAAGAAACCAGCTTCATGTCCTTCACCTCAACCCTGCCCTAAGCAAGGCAATATTTTCTAGTAGCTTTAACATCTTGTTTTGTATAAAATTCCAAATATAAGTTAAACTTCTTTTAAAAAATTCTTTAGCTTCATAATATCTTGCTTAAAGTCTACTAGTGCTCCTTCTAGTTGCAACTCCCAAATCTTTAGGTAAGGAATCCAGTGGTGACCTCAATTCTAATCATCAAATTTTGCCTTGACTATAAATATTGTATCTTTCTACTTGAATTCTGTTAATTTTTGGAAAAAAAAAAACTTGTTTATTGATATTCCATACCATAAAATTCTTCAAAAGAATGCTTTCACTCTTGATATTGTATTTAACTTCATATTCCCTTCCAAAGGATGATCAATGTGCTCCTCATTTTCTTCTCTTCTCTTAAAGTAGTTATATGCCAACTTAGCATTAAGGTTGCCTTGTCTACTATGCCTCCTTGCCCAAACATATTGAAATTTTTAATCAGTCAATATTTTGATTATAAAGCAACTTAGCAGTTCTTTGTAAAATAAAAAAAACACTTCTAGGATGCTCATATTGTACCTACTATCATTATGCAACCTTTTAATATTTAAAGCTTTTAGTTATGTGCACACGAGGTAGATATGGATCCTTCCAAATATCTATAGTTTGCTCAAAAACAGTTTTGATTCAAGATCTTAAGGTTTTATTACATTGTGTTTCTCTTTCATGAGTTTGGTCCAAAGATATTCTTATTTATTCATTAATAGCAACAACCATTTATTTGCTATTATCCTTTTAACCACATTGAAGTTGCAGATTCCCAAGCTACATGTTTTTCTTACATGTTTCCTTCCAACTAATTAAATTAAGTACTTCTCTTATTTCATTTGTACCCTAAAAGTTATCATTGTATAAGTTTTCTTTTTCTAAATCATACCATCTTATTATTTATCCAAATTGTTTTCATTGAATGATACATAAATTGTATTTCACTTGTTTTGATATGCCCTTGTTTTCTAGCTTATGATACTCCAACTATTACCAAATCATTCAATTTCTAAGCCCTTGTCAACTATCTTGAATTCACAGTTTTCCACCTGAAATATATACCCAATGTAAAACCTTAAAATTTATTTTCTTAAGTGGTAGGACTGTGTTCTTGTTGTAGCACCTAGAAACAATGGTTGGTTAATGCTGCAGTAGTAATAAAAATAATTGCACTTGAATATTATATTCTTTGATCCTTATGGCTACTGCTTTTAATTTAATTGTGTACTCTCTACTAACTTGATAGATGTGTACTATTATAATATATTATCTATATGAAGATATATCACTTAAGTTCATAACAGTTGGCAAATATTCCTCTACATAAAGCTATTAATGTAACCTTGAGAAATGACACCTTAACCAGCATGCTTTCTCATCATCTTAACTAGTATGCTTTCTTAAGATTATGTTCTTATTGGTAACTATATTTGCCTTAGGTGTAAATTGTGTGATTATTTTGTGTTGTCACCATATGATTATCTGCTACAAATCTTGATTTTACATTATGATCAAGAATTCTATGGTCAAACATTGTCTACTGTGATTTGCATTCTCATCAATGAATTATATCCATGGTCAAATATACTATTATGATATTACTAGTTTTTTGGAACTATAATCTCACCAAAAGTCACTTGCATGCGTCAGATGTATTCTATACCTATTCATGGAGCGAATATGTGAGATTGGATTGAATAACATTTTCTAATTATTTGATCATGCAAGAAGTATGTTACCACATATAGTCAGTATAAGCAGTTATATGCAGAAGCAATTGGTTAAGTTTTTGGCATTAGCATAAATATTCAATTGTCCGTTGTGACTTATCTTTTCCTCCTATTATTATTGTATTTATTGCTGAAGGTTCATAAACCTTATATTATTTTATTAAACATGCTAATTTTATTCTTTTTCTTATAAGTACTTCTTCAAAATTTTGACCTGCATAAATAGGTGGTGTTAATAATAAATAATAAATATGTTTAGGGATCATTAGAATAGTTTAGGAGATAGTCAAATGAAAAAAAATTTAGGGATTTCGAAATTTTAAGAGGACCAAAAATATTTAAGGGGGAAGAACTTGTAAACCATCAATTTTTTTTAGAAATATATATACATATGTCAGTAAATAATTAAACCCCTAAATTCTTAGAAAATATATATGTGTCAATAAATAAGTAAGTGCATGTATATACGTACCGTCATGTACATAACGTGCAAATAGAGGTATACTAGATATGTCAACAATAATCAGTAAATATGTGTATAAATAGGTAAATATAAATAAACAAATGATAATAATAACAATAAGATAGTAAGATCTAGATCTATATATATATTTAGCCTTATAAATAAATTATATATAAAATAGATACGTAGTTAGATTGAGTAGAAATGAAATCTTATTTTAATATAATATATATATATATAAGTCAATATATATAGATGTATTTATGAAATATACATATAAATGCAATCCTCCTCGTAAGAATAATTCTTTACCATATGTATATATATAGGTATATAGATATATTTATATATATACATTAAAATAAGTTTACTTCTCATTAATTAAGAAAATAAGGGTTAATAAAAAGGAAAGGGAGTCCGGGGAAACAATATTAGTTTCCTTTATTCAATTTATCATCCCAGGCGACCATCTAAACCTTACTCCCTAAATCTCCTCCTCTACACCTTTTTATCAATAACAATTAAGGTTGACAAGCTTTCGACTAAACCTATTCAAGAAAGGAGAATGCATCTGAGAAAATGGGCGTTGCATTAGCGGAGTGGAAGCTGATGGCATCGATGCTCGGAATCCCAGAGGAAAATAATAATGATTAAGGTTTGTACCCATTCCCTAGGTAATACAAAAATATAATTTTTGGGATATGCGGTAGAGATCGTCATTAGTGTAGATTTTAGATTTTGAGTATCAGATTATATATTTTTTTTAAAAAAATTTCTCTCATGTCTTCAATTTTTTTCTTAAATAAAATTGTTTGATGATACTGCTGTTAGTTTAATTTTGAATATTGAGGATATTAAAATATTTTATTTTATATATATCGATTAGATCACAGTGAATGTATATATATATATATTTCTTTTGCCTTCATTTACTTATAGTAATTTAATCAAAAAGTATTTTTCTAAAAGTACTATTTAGAAATAATATATCATATTGGGTAGACTCAAGAATCAAAAAAGAAAAATACTAATAGTGATAATAATTAAATATATATAGTTAAAGTCTACAATTATTCTCTGTTAATGAAATTTAAAACTTCAATGCAGATGATATATGAAATAATTATCTATCTGGCATCTGATAATAATTTAATACTCAAAATTATATAATAACATGAGTATTGATTGCTGCCAGGGGTTATTAAATGGGATAATAATGATTTACATCATTTGTTATATAATAGATAAATGCACTTTCTAATTTAATAAATATATACATGTTGTATTAAATCTAGAGACTTTGGATATTAAATACTATTTGTTTGTTAGTATAATATATACAACTATAATTATTTGATAGAGAGTTAGACTACATATTGAATAAAAAGTTATGCTTCTAAAATTTAGTAACATAGTATAGTAATTACAGGTTCTAAGAATAGTTGTGTTATTGTTACTGTATTATTGAATTAAAATGGTTGAAAATTACTTTGTTCTACTTCTTTTCTTTGATGTTTTCCTTCATAATATGATGGACAAATTTGTCATATCTTGCACTCAATATTTTCTTGGTCGTAGGCATGAGCGATATTAAACAACGAATATCGTAACACCTATTTTGTTCTTTGTTTTCTATTTCCATGATGTCAAATAAGGAATAAGAAAAGGGGAGCAGGGTGTTAGATACTTAATATCATGAGTGTTAGAAAATTTAAATATGTTTGCAAATTGATAGGGAAACGTTCTGCAGTGACGATGGATAAACACGGCACGACCCTGAATCTATTAAATTGCTAATTTAAAAGGCTCAGGTGCATTGTTATTTCGGATAGTTTACAGCTGCTGCAGTAGAGCTCCCAAGTGGACAGTTGTTAATAAATTCTTATATTGTCCGCGATGTGCATTTTGTTGCTGCTTTACTGAATATAAATAATTTGCAATGATATGTTATGTGATATGTTCTCCCTCGTGTTTGTGTTCTTAAATCCTAAGAGTGTATGATATTAGGAAGAACATAGCATACATAGATGACATATGAATATGAACAGGCTAGGTGACAGACATAATTAGTTAGGTGTCATAATTGCATGATGACTTAAACTAGTTAGAACACCTAAAGACATAGACCTGGACTTCCTAGGAACATGAACTCTAGGAATTATATAGGCCTATGTAACACAGTATTTCTCTCGCAAATGGTAGACATCATTTGTGTTAGTCTAAAGAGGGGTAGTGGAGGCGTTACCCGACCCATCCTTTAGCGTTCGGTGAGTACCAACAAGGGGGTTCTCGCCAACGGCCAGATATCCCCATGGCATGTATCCGAAACTAAGGTGTTGGGAGTCGGGGAGCTCACTTCAGTCGCTATACCTGAGGACTAAGGTATCTGTTTTCGCTGACATACTCCAACTGAGTCCTGCAGGCTTGGGGGGTAGTTCGGACAATTAGAGTTATACATATGTGTTGGATCCAGCAGGTCAGGCCGAGAGTATACATGTCAGTAGGTGACCCTGTTGTAAAGTAGAAGTGTAGCGCTACATGGTGTCTCGTATCATAGGGTCTATGGGAGACGTACGATACGATAATCTCGGAGCCCAGTCCACGTAAATAGCTCGCGAGACTGGAAGGAGAAGGAACCGCGGTCATCCGCTTTCTCCGCCAACGTTGGTGCAACAAGCCTAGGCAGAGACTTAGACTGGCACTAACGGGCTTGTGGTAGTCCCCGGCCAGGGCTTACCTTAAGCATATAGGCAGGCAGCCCTAGGAGCTAGTATTTGAAACTAGAAACTTAGAAATCTCTAGATACATATTTAGACTTTCAGAATTTAATTATTTAATTATTTATATGCCTTTCTTTATTGTTATTTTATGATTTGATATTGATATAATTGCTGCTCATCCAGATATATATTGTTAGCCCATTTCTTTTGCTTGGAGAAGTTTTTATCTGTAGGCACTAAGTCCCATGCAAATTTTCCCCCGCGCACAGGTATCGGGACATCGCTTAGGAGATGGCGAGGAGCAATGGGTAGCGGGATTGAATACTATAAAAGAATAGTATAGAATCAATTAGTCGTTACAATGTATACAAGACATAATGTAGATGGACTGTCACGCCCCGACCCAACTGTCGGCCACGTGGCAACCGCCGTATGAGCCCGACAGACCCATACAAGGCATCAAGTGATACATACCATTCATATACATCATTTATGCAGCGGAATTTACAATTTAATTATCTAACTCAACATTTCTAACACAGTCCCGATAAACCTACTACAATTCTAGGAAATAGGCAACGATAAATAAAAATATAAACTCGTCGACGGACTCATCTTCATCGATTAACTCGGACAGTCATCTAACACACCTGCACACACGGGGAAAAGTGGTGTGCTCAGCCTTGCGGCCTAGTGCGAAATTACGGCTCTACCGAATAAAGAAATCAAAGGCTAGGAGGAGTATTCTAGGATGCCCTTTGTGATTAATAATCATCTTTCATGTCATATAATTTAAACAATTCATATAGAGCGATAAGACAACATAAATGAATAATAAATGTGTACATGCCACTAGATGTCACCTAAGTTAAGTCTAGTGTCAACGTCAACAGTCTGTCCCCATTTGATTTGTGTAAATCAATTTATGGGGAGTAACAAACATCATAAATACTATACCGATGTATAGTTCACTAGATATCACCTACGTTATATCTAGTGTTCACGGCAACAGTCTGTCACTTACATCGTGATAAAACTTTAAGGTTTTATAAACTCGGGCTGCCAGCCTACGCTTAGTGATTACCCGGGCCGGGGGTATCAATAAGCCCATCAGTGCCTTTCTGTCTCAGTCACTACCTATGCCCGCCGCACTGATGTTGGCAGAGAGGACGGATGACCCAGAGTCCCTCTCCTGTTGTTTCACTAGTCGCCAACCATGCCTCCCCTAGTGAAACCGTCGTGCCCTTACATCCTCCCCGGATACCGTAGGGGTCACGACACCCATGTAGTACTACACACTGCCCGTAGACAGGGTCACCTCTCTTAAATATCATCGGCCACGGCTAGCCGGAATAACCACCCTAGGATCCGGACTACTCATCCGATCGTCTGCAGACGTCAAGGGTGATAGCCGTGCGGTCTACGGATCCACTGTCCAAGGCGTCGCATGTGGAATCACCTTCCCAGTCCAATAGCCGTCAACGTCTATCGAGATTGGCGCACATCCGCACGATGGGTTGTGGCCCTCGACTTCGTCGGTGCCAAGTCCATGGTAGGGTTCATCCTAGCTAACCATCTCAGGACTATCACGAGGCCGCCTACAACGACACTCGCGCGGGTGAAGATTTCGGGTAAGGACTTGCTCCATATTTCCAGTCTAACATGACCATGGAGTGTGTACAGTCCCTTACCCTACCAGCTCCCAGTATATAAGCTATGCATAACGTCGGGAGTGGTGCTCCCAGTGCTCCGCTATGCATCAACCTCGGGAGTGGCGCCTAACGGGACGTCACCGTTTGACCATCGTCGGTACGCGACGGTCAACCGGGGCATATGGAAAAAGGCCCCATTTTCTGTCTAAGTAGCGGTGACATCGCCAAAGGTTCTAACATGTCGTTATTTACTATCTATGTCTGCATGGTAGGTATGCTAGCATAGCATAAAAATACAATAAAATAATATTTAACATGCTCGACATGATACTACGACATATTAGAAACTTAATAAGAAAATCATGGTATATCATGCATGTTAAGTAAAGTAAATTAACTAACATGCAAACCATAGTATATCCTACATGTCAGACAGATATAAACTAAACTAACATGCAGGTAAATCAAATCTTATCAAGCATTATGTTTTATCATATTTAAGACATCCAAGAATTGTTCCTAAGAAAACCCCAGCGGGAATTCCCTAGCTTGAATAAATCCTACCATCGGAGAACCAACGCACCTGACTTGGCGGTTTACTCCTCGGAACCAACTTAAGGTCTGCCTCGATCCACGTGCCGTCATTTACGCATTTTTATATTTTCCTGTCAATTATTCAACGAATTTTAATTCTCAATCTAGAAATAATTTCTCAAAGCTCTCTTCACCACTACTCTTAGAATGATCTCTAGAATCACCCCAATTTTTTTTCCAAGTTCGCCGGAAAATTTCTCCGGCGGTCGCCGGAAAGTTCACCGGAAAGTTCGCCGGAACCCTCGCCGGCGAAGTTCTTCGATCAGCACCAATATTGGTACCAATCAAAAGCTCTCTTCATGAGGATTCCAAAAATCATATTTGCCCCAATTTTTATAGCTCATACACGATCAATTTCACCGATTAAAATTTTGGGCGAAATCCTAAAGTTAGGGTTTTTAGCTCGCCGGCGGCCAACCGGCGGCCAATAGCCCTCAACTCCGGTACCAATGGATAGCTCTCGTCAAGGAGAATCCATAGGTACCAAGTTTGCAAAGTTTCACGGCCGGAATGGCCGGTAATCGCCGGAGCAAGCTCCGGCGACGAAACCCTCGCCGCCGACGCCTCTCACACGATTTCTCCCTCATCTCTACTCCAAATTTAGGCATCTTGGTATCAAAATGAAGAGGAGGTCGAGATCTACCTGTGGCTAAAATTTGAGAGCCTAATTCGATGTGGTTTCGTCGGAGCATCAACGGGAAAAATGGTCGCCGTCGTCGTCGCCGCTGCAGAAGAGGAGAGAGAAGGAGAGAGAGGAAGAGGGAGGAGGTCGCGCGCGCGCTCGGTGGGAAAAATGAAAAAAAAATATTTTTTTTTATTTGTTAATTAAAATCTTAAATCCTAATTAAATCTTAATTGTTTAATTGATCGATCAAACGACGTCCAAATTACGATCCGTCTGCGCCGTTGGATTCCTTATCAAAAATACTACATTATGGTATAATTTTCACATCAAAATCTCATACTTCAAAAATTCATATGATTTTACAATTAAGTCCTTTAAAGAATTTCTTTTACGATTAAACCCTCCAAATACTAAAATTACTCTATTAACCTTATTTAAAAATCACGGGTCTCACAACCTACCCCCCTTACAAAAATTTTGTCCTCAAAATTTTCGATCGATTCCGTGATAGAGAGATTTCTCTTCCTCTTAAAAATTTGTAGTCCTCCACAAATAATTTCTTCATATATCAAAGTACGATTGCATTATGGCAAGTTCCAAGATTAGAATAAAATGAGATAGTCAAAATATGCATCTATATGATGGGTCATCAATTGCCAAGTCCAAGTCAACAAAAATTATGTTGGCATCATCAATAACAATGATCGATGATAAATAAGTAGATCATTTATATTTCCTTTAAAGTAATAACCCCTTTCCAAGGTGATACCACTTTTGTTATCATATACTTATTGGTACTAAGATATAAGATCTGCAATTTATGTAGCTCAACTAAATGACCCACGTGACAACATAGTATATATCATGATATAGGGATCCACTTTAGTTGTCACTATACTATGGATCATTGTAGTCATATTTGGATCCTCATGAGCATCCATCTTATTTAACACAAAGAGGTACGTCTAGGTACGCAGTGATCTCCTCTATGAGTGTCGACCTAATTAAGAGCAAGTCTCCCAATTCGTGGCAGGAAATGTAGGCCGAACTTAACCAATACTCGAGTTCATAAGAGTCCTAATAGGATCTAAAACTGAGTTTGATACGGAATTTATAGATCATACTTATATAATGATATAAAATTTGATATGAAATATGCTATATCCTATGTAAAAGGATATAATAATAATAATAACAAAGTAGACTCTTGATGTATAAGGACTTCATCCAAGTCTATAGATGCATAAATATTATAGTTATTACTAAGCTGCTATGCGCACAGGATACGAGCTGCAGCAGTAGTGACTGGAGTAAGAGAGGTCAATAGTACATGCAGCTACTAAGGATATCATCATGTGCATCAACATGTGTTGGAGAAATCAACATGCAGAAATACCAACATGCACATCAACACATGCTAGAGGTTCAAGAAATTTACAATATCCAAAAATTAGAGAAGATATGAAAAGTAAGGAAGTAAAGATACTACAAAATCTGCAGGCAGTTGAAATTTGAGCTGCAAATATAGAAATACTGCCAACTGCATTGACTGAATAAGACTGCAGAGAAAGATCGGGTATATATAATGATACCGATGAATGTATAGGAATCTAAGCTATAAAAATACCAAGTAAAGAACTGAGCTAAGCTGTGGGAGCTACCGAAATAAAAATGAGTAAAGAAATTTATCGACGATGAACATAATTGACTAAGGACATTTGATAAAGGAAGTAGCTCCGCAAAAAGGAAACTGCAAACTGCAGAAAATAACTGGAGAAATAACTGCAAAGAAAATTGCAGAAATATTCAACAGAATTTGAATTCAGAAAGGCCACTAAGCAGAATTAAAAGAAGCAGATAAAAGAAATCTGCTTAGCTAATAAGTTGGCCCTATATAGGATATACGAATTAAGCGAAAGCTGCTCAAGCTCCAAAAAGAAATTGATAGATAGAAGAAAATAGCAGGAAACAGCTGCATTGAATGCATAGAAGGCTAGTGGTATGCTGATGACAGCTATACCGACTATATTGACGCATCAAAATATGAAATGAAGGGAGGAACAATAAAGAATTTACATTTAGGAAGCCAGTCCACATGACCGCAGATAAATCTGAAATGAATATGAAATATCGGAAGTTGAGAAATGTAAGATGAAGCAAGCGGTAAAGCTGAGCGGCAAAAATGAAGCCACAGAAATATAACAAGTGAGCATCGAAGCTGCAGAAACTAAGAAAATGTAGAAAGTTGTAGCATGTACAACTAGAAATGTCATGCAATATACGCCAGCTGAATTTGTGAAATGGAGTTGCAGATATGGTGTAGAGCTGCAAAGAAAGTATATGTAGAAAGCTACAAAATACTATACGTAGAGCTGCAAGTGTTGGGAGTTGACACTAATATGATAATTGATGGTGGTCAACTTCTAGTTGCAACTAAAAAAAATCATGATGACGATCCAAAATGATCAACATATACACATAAGATTCACATGTATATAATAATTAACTCAAATGAGAGTAATGTCATAGATGATTTCAAATCATTTGATGCAGATTCATCCACAACCAAATTTATGAATCTGGAATTAAGTCCATCTAAGAGATCCGAGTAGGAGTTAGGTTCAAAGAAAATTAACTCATACGTAAGCCAGCTTAAAATATCGGTAGATCTTTCTTTAAGCTCAGTGGTCTTACGTAGATAAATCTAATATAACTTCTATGATCCAGATCTCATATAAACGTTCAATATCAGTAGTTTTTCCCAGATCTAACAGGAATAATTAAGTCAAAGATTTGTATGAAAAAAAATTTCATGATCAAGATAAAGATGTAAAATTGGGTATAACTGGAGATAATTTACTTGGATATCCATATCTCCAAATTGATCATGGATTTAACCTAAAATTCAAGATTTCAACTTTCTAGAAATCATTTATACTCGATAGTGAATATGATGATATCATCAGATTTCACAATCTGATAAGATAATTATAACCTGCAATATAAGAAAAAGTTAAACGATATCACACGTGCTCAGATGTCGTATAATAACACACGTGCTAACTCAAGTAGGAAGGTCCATAATTTAATGATCCTGATGGACTACCTGATACCTCAGCTATCTAGCATGAGAGTACAGATGTGGGAGTGCATCTGGTGCTTCTATGTCTAAGAGTCAAACTCAGAAGCAAGTGCTCGAAATCGGAGCGGATAAAATCAAATATTGATAGATTCATTCAAACTCAATATCCCAACTGGATCATGGGATACAACTAGTATGATTAAGATATCACATGTGATGATTTGATATAAATACCTTTAAGATCAAAGTGATGATCGTTACCTATGTTGGTATAAGAGGTGATTGTGATGCACCCAACAAGGTAACCTTAATATGATCATGGATAAATTTACTTGATCATTTAGAAATGAAACTTGATCGTAGATCTGAGCCTATTGATCTAAGTTTCTATCTCTTCTCCAATGCAGTGGAGATAGTAGCCATAAATATTGTCCGGAGATTAATAAATTTATAATCTCGTATATTAAGGCGATTAGCGGTCTAGAAAAAATTTGTCCTAACGAAAATTTCTATCGCCGGAGTAAAAACTCCTTACCAAGGAAATATACTACTATATTTCCGACTCGCACTTTATCCTATCTTATATTGGGACTGTTATCTAAATCCTTAAAACCTCAAACTTCACTTAATCTCCTAGGTTCTCCAAACCTAAGTTCTCATATCACTTTAATGATCAAGTCTTTAAACCTAAGCTCTGATACCACTTAAGTTGTCACGCCCCGACCCAACTGTCGGCCACGTGGCAACCGCCGTATGAGCCCGACAGACCCATACAAGGCATCAAGTGATACATACCATTCATATACATCATTTATGCAGCGGAATTTACAATTTAATTATCTAACTCAACATTTCTAACACAGTCCCGATAAACCTACTACAATTCTAGGAAATAGGCAACGATAAATAAAAATATAAACTCGTCGACGGACTCATCTTCATCGATTAACTCGGACAGTCATCTAACACACCTGCACACACGGGGAAAAGTGGTGTGCTCAGCCTTGCGGCCTAGTGCGAAATTACGGCTCTACCGAATAAAGAAATCAAAGGCTAGGAGGAGTATTCTAGGATGCCCTTGGTGATTAATAATCATCTTTCATGTCATATAATTTAAACAATTCATATAGAGCGATAAGACAACATAAATGAATAATAAATGTGTACATGCCACTAGATGTCACCTAAGTTAAGTCTAGTGTCAACGTCAACAGTCTGTCCCCATTTGATTTGTGTAAATCAATTTATGGGGAGTAACAAACATCATAAATACTATACCGATGTATAGTTCACTAGATATCACCTACGTTATATCTAGTGTTCACGGCAACAGTCTGTCACTTACATCGTGATAAAACTTTAAGGTTTTATAAACTCGGGCTGCCAGCCTACGCTTAGTGATTACCCGGGCCGGGGGTATCAATAAGCCCATCAGTGCCTTTCTGTCTCAGTCACTACCTATGCCCGCCGCACTGATGTTGGCAGAGAGGACGGATGACCCAGAGTCCCTCTCCTGTTGTTTCACTAGTCGCCAACCATGCCTCCCCTAGTGAAACCGTCGTGCCCTTACATCCTCCCCGGATACCGTAGGGGTCACGACACCCATGTAGTACTACACACTGCCCGTAGACAGGGTCACCTCTCTTAAATATCATCGGCCACGGCTAGCCGGAATAACCACCCTAGGATCCGGACTACTCATCCGATCGTCTGCAGACGTCAAGGGTGATAGCCGTGCGGTCTACGGATCCACTGTCCAAGGCGTCGCATGTGGAATCACCTTCCCAGTCCAATAGCCGTCAACGTCTATCGAGATTGGCGCACATCCGCACGATGGGTTGTGGCCCTCGACTTCGTCGGTGCCAAGTCCATGGTAGGGTTCATCCTAGCTAACCATCTCAGGACTATCACGAGGCCGCCTACAACGACACTCGCGCGGGTGAAGATTTCGGGTAAGGACTTGCTCCATATTTCCAGTCTAACATGACCATGGAGTGTGTACAGTCCCTTACCCTACCAGCTCCCAGTATATAAGCTATGCATAACGTCGGGAGTGGTGCTCCCAGTGCTCCGCTATGCATCAACCTCGGGAGTGGCGCCTAACGGGACGTCACCGTTTGACCATCGTCGGTACGCGACGGTCAACCGGGGCATATGGAAAAAGGCCCCATTTTCTGTCTAAGTAGCGGTGACATCGCCAAAGGTTCTAACATGTCGTTATTTACTATCTATGTCTGCATGGTAGGTATGCTAGCATAGCATAAAAATACAATAAAATAATATTTAACATGCTCGACATGATACTACGACATATTAGAAACTTAATAAGAAAATCATGGTATATCATGCATGTTAAGTAAAGTAAATTAACTAACATGCAAACCATAGTATATCCTACATGTCAGACAGATATAAACTAAACTAACATGCAGGTAAATCAAATCTTATCAAGCATTATGTTTTATCATATTTAAGACATCCAAGAATTGTTCCTAAGAAAACCCCAGCGGGAATTCCCTAGCTTGAATAAATCCTACCATCGGAGAACCAACGCACCTGACTTGGCGGTTTACTCCTCGGAACCAACTTAAGGTCTGCCTCGATCCACGTGCCGTCATTTACGCATTTTTATATTTTCCTGTCAATTATTCAACGAATTTTAATTCTCAATCTAGAAATAATTTCTCAAAGCTCTCTTCACCACTACTCTTAGAATGATCTCTAGAATCACCCCAATTTTTTTTCCAAGTTCGCCGGAAAATTTCTCCGGCGGTCGCCGGAAAGTTCACCGGAAAGTTCGCCGGAACCCTCGCCGGCGAAGTTCTTCGATCAGCACCAATATTGGTACCAATCAAAAGCTCTCTTCATGAGGATTCCAAAAATCATATTTGCCCCAATTTTTATAGCTCATACACGATCAATTTCACCGATTAAAATTTTGGGCGAAATCCTAAAGTTAGGGTTTTTAGCTCGCCGGCGGCCAACCGGCGGCCAATAGCCCTCAACTCCGGTACCAATGGATAGCTCTCGTCAAGGAGAATCCATAGGTACCAAGTTTGCAAAGTTTCACGGCCGGAATGGCCGGTAATCGCCGGAGCAAGCTCCGGCGACGAAACCCTCGCCGCCGACGCCTCTCACACGATTTCTCCCTCATCTCTACTCCAAATTTAGGCATCTTGGTATCAAAATGAAGAGGAGGTCGAGATCTACCTGTGGCTAAAATTTGAGAGCCTAATTCGATGTGGTTTCGTCGGAGCATCAACGGGAAAAATGGTCGCCGTCGTCGTCGCCGCTGCAGAAGAGGAGAGAGAAGGAGAGAGAGGAAGAGGGAGGAGGTCGCGCGCGCGCTCGGTGGGAAAAATGAAAAAAAAATATTTTTTTTTATTTGTTAATTAAAATCTTAAATCCTAATTAAATCTTAATTGTTTAATTGATCGATCAAACGACGTCCAAATTACGATCCGTCTGCGCCGTTGGATTCCTTATCAAAAATACTACATTATGGTATAATTTTCACATCAAAATCTCATACTTCAAAAATTCATATGATTTTACAATTAAGTCCTTTAAAGAATTTCTTTTACGATTAAACCCTCCAAATACTAAAATTACTCTATTAACCTTATTTAAAAATCACGGGTCTCACATGGACTGTATCAACTTTTTGTGTAACCTATAAGTAAATTGTATATCTAATTAGTAGACTTGGTTATAGATATTTTCAATTATGCTTGGGATATATGATATTGTTAACCTTGTATGAGTGAGATATTGCTCATACGGTGGTTGTCAGGTATCCGACAGAGGGTCGGGGCGTGACAAGTTATAACACGATGTGGGTTACCAACTCCATAGGTTATCCTATTATTCTAGTTGACCTTATCATGTAAATTAAATACGTATGCAACCATAGGAAATATTGGTATATATATGTGGTACTTACCTCTTTTATCCATTGGATCTTCATACTTTTGACATGTGCTTAAAATACCTAGTTTTGTTTTATATATGTTCCTAAAAGAAAATTTTGTTCAATTCATTGAACGTACTTACTAATTCAGATTTGTGGTTATATCCATCCATGCTTAATTTCATATTATCCCCAAAGGATTCCTAACCATGTGTGTTGTTCTAGTACTAAGTCATTATCTAAACTTGTTGTTATTCCTCTTTTTAATTCTTGTGATCATTCTACTCGTAATTATTTTTTGCAACTCATGGGATAACTTTAAGTTGCAGAAGGATCCTTAATGACTTATTTATTAAAAGTAACATGTTATTCAATTTTCAAGTTCCTTTTAAATTTTTTCTCCGATAGTAGTTTGCACAAGCGAAGTGTTACTTTTATTGTGTTATATCTTCCATCTGATGACACCAAATTCTTTTGTGTAGTACTCTCATTCTCCCTATTCTAATTATGCTTTCTTAAAATCTCAAATTGTTATGGATCGGTTTCACTATTTCACAAGTGTAGTTTGCTCAGATGCTACCTACTTTTGGTTAGACTTCCCACTTTTCCATCTGTAGTTTGGTCCCTGTTATTTTTACTTGTTTAACATCTTTGTGTAACTCAGCCATCGTTGCCACTTGGCTTGCAAGAAAGAAGTTTTTTTTCTTACTGATGTTCTTATGATGAGTAAACTCAATTCTCTTGAGCATTTTTGTCACTGCTTATATTACTCACTCGTATATATTGCTTGTATTTCTTCCTTGCTTATGCTGCTTGTCTCTGTTCTTATCAACTCTTGGTTTGAAAACAATAATTCTGTGATTATCTTATCAAACATTGTCTTATACTTTTGCATATTCCCTCAAAGCTATACTTATTTGGTTTACTTCTACTTCCTAATTCTTTTATTTCAACTTGCATCCTCACGAGTCCTTGGTTTCTTCTCGTTAAGTGGTGTAGGCATACCTTGCAGTGTCGAAGAAAATTTTTCACTATTATTTTAGCATTTTTCCTTTTTGATAAAAAGTAGGTTCAATACTAAGTCTATTGCTTTCCTCCATCAAGATTGTAACCTTTACACTAGCCACCTTGGTGTCATTGATGGCTTGTGACACTTCCAAAATATGTTTAGGCTCCCTTGCTTTTCCAAGTGTATGAGCCAATTTAGATTTTTTACCAACTTCTTAACCATCATTGATAAATCCTTATTATTATACTCAGTTTGGTATCGTGGGGAAGGAATTTATGTTACGTTCCCTCCCGAGTCAGGTGCCATTATCTCTACTAGTGTTATGCACCTATCCCTTCCGACAATTGGAGGCACATGCCTTTCTAGTGCATGTAATAATAGTCTGGCATATTATTTTCTTTTTGCATGCCATTCTGCTTCATTACATACTACATCCTTGCATATGCAGGATCTATACTTCAGGAACTAATACTATTTCCAACACTCTTTGCAATAAAAATCCTAGCGTATTTGGGGTAATTCACATATGATCCAACTCTCTCTTTATGTTGTGGAACTTGTCCTTATATTATAGGTAGTGGTGGTATAAGAATGTGAAACTAGTGTGGAGCAAGTTAATGGTCATTTAATAAGTAGCTATTTGATATCTTTTTATATTATCCCCAATCGGGAAATGGCTCCATTATGATCATATTATAGTTTAGAGATGTTTAATTCTGGTCCAACTTGAACCACATGTTAATGTAAAGTGGACTCCCTAGTATATCTCCTTCAGAAAGCTAAAATAATATCTTCAACTTCTGCCCACCTATATTTCACCCATTGTTGTTAGTTGCTTCACCAAAAAATAGTTATCTAGATTGATCTTAACAATCTATTATTGTGAAGTTTTGTCTACTCATCTAATGCTCATACGGTATTTCTAGTAAACTACTACCGTACTAAGCAACTGCTTTCTCCCAAGTACTAGGTTATGTATCTTTGTGTTGGATAGTATAGATATTTAAGATGTCTCAGACATGGTTATTGATGATACTCGCATGATTATTGATGACTTGGACATGGCGACTGATGACCCAGAAATATTCATTGATGACCCCTGATATAGAGACCTATCTTAAGTATCTCATTTTATTCCAATCGTGGAACTTTCCATTAAATGTAGCACCTATAAAAAATAAAAATAAAAAATAAAGTGTTTGCACTCACATGTGACGGCATGAGTTAGTAGCTGCAAGAAGTGGTGAGTTTATTTTTGGAGGACCAAAAATTTTCAAGGGAGAGAGTACTTGTAAACCCCTACCATCACAAAAAAAAAACAAACTCGACCGGTTCGACCAAACCGGTTCATCCGGGCGGTCCAATAGAACCGACCAAGATGGTCAGTCTAGTCGGACCGGACTTTTGTGTAGGGCTTCACGCGACAGTGGGCGAGCGAGCGAGCCTTCCCTCTCGCGATCGCTCGCACTCGCCTGCTTCCCTCGCGACAGTGCCCTCCTCCTCTTCCACCGCAGCGGAGCGAACGCCGACACCCTTTCATTGCGTCTGCCGCCCGTCGTTCGCCCTCCGTAAATCTCCACCGTGACAAGGAGAGCTCTACGGAGGTCTGCTTGCTGCGTGCCACCTTCTTACCCCTCATTCTCCTCTTCGCGAGAGCAGCTGTCTGCCGTCCGCCGCCCTTCCCCCGCGTCTATTGTCCACCGTTCGCCATCCGCCGCCCTTCCCCCATGTCTACCGTCCACCATTCGCCGTCTACCTTCCACTGTTCGCCGTGCACTATTCCTCATCGCGGAAAGGGGAGGTCGACGGAAGCATCCCTGCTGCGCGCAACCCTTCCTCCCCATTTCCCCTCTTCGCGAGCAGGTCCACGCCGTCGGTCGCCCCACCTCGCAGCTGCCGATCCGCCATGCCGTTCACTAAGGGCGAGCAACAACATCCTCCAGCGAGCTTGGGAGGCGACGGCTGTCTAGGAGGACCTGGCCACCGTGTTGATCGATTTCGTCGATGCGGCCGTGAGATCCACCAGCTAGTCGACGAAGGGCGAAACTGCACATTTTCCTCCTTCCGTCGCTTGATTTGATTCCATCTTGCGTTCGCGAGATCGTAGGTGAGTGGATTCCAGCCCCATTGTTCCTTCCCGTCGGTCCTTCGAGACTGCAGTCGACAGTGCCACCTGCGGATGGTCGGATGACCGCCGCCGCCCTGCTGCTCGGTTCTCATGAGAGTGCAATGTTGCAGGGCACTCCCTGCCTCCATGCGCACGGGATTGTGGTCGTCATCATTACCGGCGTGTGGGTCAGCCTTGGGATCTCGACCATAGCATTTGAACTCCACGGCAACATAGAAGGATCTTGCATAAACCCGAAGGCAGTTCCTAAACTTCGTCAGATAATTAAATGGGAGCAGGATTTGCACGGCATTGGCTCCAGCGATGTTGTTTCCTTCGACTAATATGAGGTTATGTTTATCCATGCTTTCTTTCTCACGCTCTCCGCCAAGATTACAAGAGGTTATGTGTTGGCACACTCAGGTAAAATTTGGTGTTCTTGAAGTCATCAAGAAGTTGATTCCATCCATCTTTCGTCCTCGTCTTTAATGGCAAACCAAATTCATCCATAAATCCAGCTGTATCGATCTACAAGAAAATGCACGAGTGATCAAAGTCCTAACTATGGACTTAAGCATCAACAAATGAAATATGTTATGGATTCTGTCTAAGTCTACCGGTAACTGTAATCTTTAAGCTATCGGCCCAACTCTCTCCAGAATCTCAACGGTCCAATATACCTCAGTTGCAATTTCCTTTCAGGTGAACCCGAAGAGGTCCTTCCCCATGATACACCTTAAGGAACACTATGCCTCCAACCACATATTTCCAACGGCCTGCGTCGATTGTCTGCGTAACTCTTTTATATGTCCTGAGCCATCATAGAGTAGACTGGTCTAGAGAAACAAAATCATTATCTTTCTCAGGCAATTCACCACGACTCGATACTCGGTTAACCAATCGATAACCTGGATCACATCAAAGTCTTTCATCCTAGCATCTCTAAGGGTCGATCAATCCCCTTAGAATTACCGTTTAAAAGACCTCTATGACCTGGTATCAATCATAACACGAGCAGTAGAACCAATTAAAATCATAGATCTTAAAAATAACACATAATGGAATAAATAATACAATTTATCCAACTAAAGGTCTTCAAATAATTTCAATGATTGTATTGAACAAGTAACTAAAAGGAACAGCAGAGACAATAGGAAATCCAAAGCTAAGACAATTAACTTAAACATCCAACAAAATGAAACTGTTGGCTTAGAAAGAAAAAGAGACAACCATAAAAAAGGTTGAAGTATATCATTTTGAGAACCTATAATTGACTCTCTAGCAATGGTTATAGAACATTTGGGAGGGAGTAGACCTTTCCTCAAGAATTGCTAATTTGAAGTCTCACTCTTCAAAGGAAGATATGATTATTTGAGCCATACAAGACAAAGAAAGAATTATTGAAGAATAGAATAATAGATTTGGTATAGCAAAACGAACTATCCTACATATAGGGAGAGCAGTTTGAATTGGAGATTCAAATTTGAGAGGTGAAAATTTGCCACCATAAGTAGTTCCAAGGTAACTGAATTTTTTTTTTTTTACAATCTTAATATTTTTCTTTGAAAGATCGAGGAAGAGACTGAAAGTCAAATTCACAGTTTCAGATTATGAATAGTGGAAAAGTTGTTAATTCAAGGCTGACAAAATTTATTGGAGGATAATGACAATTTACATCTCCCAGAACTTATAAGAGAACCAATTGCAAAGATGGCATTAGAAAGATTTCTTTCCATTCTACAAGGTATACTTTTATAAGTCCAAGAAAGGTTTGCAATTAATAATGCAATTAGAATGGCAAAGATGACACAACCTTTAATTTAATTTACTAGTCCTCTAGAAAATAGGCAAGTAAGAAATAGTGTTGGCTGAAATAGACGGAAAATATGAGAGAGATCCAATCTATTGGAGTTGTAGAGTATTTTCTTTTGAATCAACAAGTCCATCTCAATAGCAATGGTTATAATAGTGACTGTTATTGTTACGGACTAAAGTATGCGTAACCACTATTGAGAGTAGCGAAGCAAAAGTTATAGATGGTAAAGAAGAATTCCAATAGCCACCGAAAGAGAAGTATAAAAAGGAATTTCACATTATTAAGAATCGGTAGAAATCAAAGAGCATGAAAAATAATTTGAAAAAAATTCCAATGATATGTGAAAGGTTTAAGAACTTGGTAGGAATTTAAAATTATACTCAATCCAAATTTTTTTTTCTTCTGAAAGTGTAGACATTTCCATCTAAACAATAATATTACCAGAATAATGAAGGAAAGGAAAATAAAAACCGAAGTTGTAAAATCGATCCCTTTTTAAATTCAATTGTGTCATCTCAATTGTTGAAACTTGGAGGAGAAATTTTGGAAATATAGCTTGGCACTTGTAAGTAAGAATAGTAACAACTATATAAGAGTGGTTACTAACTGTTGAAAAGACTAGAGTAGTAAAAATAACTACAGAAATAATGGAGAATGACCAATTGAAAGTGACGAATAAAATTTCACAACCAATTGAAGGTTAAGACTAGAACTAGTACCTAATTGGTTGCTTTAGTTTATAGTTCAACTGAGGACTGAAAGGTGTAAGCCAAAAACTTGCAGTAATACGTTGTAGAGAGAGTACAAAAACATAGTTAATTATTACAATTATTGAGAATTTCAAAAGAAAGCAAGCTTTAGTTTGAAAATAAGAAACAAGAGGCAAGCAAAGTTGTCCAATATGGCTGTAGAAGTTTAGGAGAATAAAATATAGGAAAAAATTTTTTGAATACTAAAGTATTTACATACAAGTTCAGGAATTTGACAATGAACAAACTGTAATAAAAAATCAGGTGCTGGTAAATATGTTGATAATATATAAGGCAAGCCGGTAGTTGTTCAAAAGGAGCCTAAGAAAGGGACAATAATGACAACTCCAATCTTTAATATAATAGACCACTAGGTTTAAAAACTTACTCCAAAGAGTATTAGATAAATGTAAACTTGGATTTCCAACAACTGCTCTACATTTAGGTCCCATTGGATTTCGATAATTCAGTTGACAATTCTAAAAGATCAATAAATATAGGTCATAATTCAACCTATTTCAGTTTGTATTCGAGATTGAAATCTGATTAGTTCATTTAGCTAAGTAGGGGAGATATTTAGCTAAGTAGGAAAAATCTCATTAGAATGAATTGGTTGTCACTGTTGTTGCAAATGGATTAAATAGCAAGGAAAAGAGAAAATAATTCCTTAAAGATTTGAGAATTGATTGAACATTTCTTAAGTGATCTCAAGGTGAGATGTATCATGTTGAACTTAAGATGTTTGCTGTACAGATTTGTAGGATAGATCTGTATAAAGAGGTATAGTAGTGATACTCACATAAGAAATTTTTTTGGTAATTACAACAAGAAGGTATAGTATTAACTACCATATCACTACCTGACTTATAAGAATTTACTCTTCATTGAAGTGTACCTTTACCTATTTATATTTCTATAGAGTAATGGAAGAACCCTAAATTGTTAGATGAGGTTGTTCTTTAGAGAGTGTACAAATTTAGGAGAAAGGAATAAAAACTGAAATTGTCGAGGTTTAGAATGTACATAAGATAAAATTTCAGCATTGTTGTTTATATAAGCCAATAGTACTTATTATGATGAAGAATGGACTTAGATTCACAATTGGCTAACTATAGATTAAAAGTAAAGGAAAAGAATAGATATATATTCTGCTGTTAGCATAGACATGACAGATTCAATTGAAAAAGATCAATGATTTTTCAACTAAAGAATATCAAATTTTCGGTACACTAAATTTTTAGGATTTAGTGAACTTTATGGTGAAAAGCATACCCTAGGAGATTTATTGATCTATATATATGATTATGCTTCATCTTTTGGGTGCGTATGACTAGGATGACCATAAACTGGTATGTTTAGAGCACAGTCACTGTAGTGATATTTTATTCGCACTCCCATGGGCTGCCTAGATAGAGGGGCGTGGGGCTAAAGTACCAGATAGTCAAGATGGGAGGTTTGATAACTCCTGGCTGTGGATATGCACTGGACTTGTAAACCCTGTTTTTCTTTTTAAAAAAAAGAATAAAAAGTTGAAAGGTTGGGTATCAAAAGTATGATACGATACTTTTGTTATAAATATTATTGTTTTCACATTCAATATTTTGATAATCTTAGGGTACTGATATCAAAAGTATTATCTTATCTCAATCTCAATTTTGATATTCATCTTGTTAAATCTCACTCATTTATTCTTATCTGATAATTTTGTGTGAATAACCATCAAGTACTTGCATATCACAGGGACTATGTTGTGCATTATAGTTCTTCTTCATTGAACCTGGAAAACAAAATATTGATACCCATGAATTATATTATGAATTCTACATGTGTGGGTGAAGAGAAGATTTATTTCCTTGTCTTCATTCTCTGATATATTTCAATCATTTTCTTTACAAACCTTTAGCAGTGGCCATTTTCTAATGCTGACTATTCTCAAAATACTAACCATTCCTCTATTGAGTAATCTTGAGGGCATTCAAATGTGGTATCGTCTCTGGTACCAAACGAACTAAAATTCCTTCCATGGATAGTTAACAATTCTTTTTCTTCCTTAGTATATTTCTCTCCCAAATCTTTGTCATCTTTCAAAACCTTTTTGATGATACTCTTGACTCTTTCAAGAAAGGTTCCACATACAATCTAGAACCTCAAGTTATTGAATAATCTAGTAAGGATTGCAAGTAAATTCAATGAACTCATAATGCTGGAAGTTTAATATTTTCAGCATATTAAATTAAGAGAATTGAGCTTATCTCTTGTTCATATACTTGCATATCCTCAAGGTTGATTATTGAAGACCTTTTTACTCAATCCTAGATAAGCATACCTACTGTACCAGACCAATGTGTCAGAAATAAACCTACCTTGGTTCCCAATTGTGAAATTTTTTTTGTGATATTAAAAGAGAATTCAATTGGTAACCCTTATCCTTCATTAATGACCCTTACTGTATTCCTCACTCAGTGATACCATTCCTACCTCAAAATCTCAACCATAACTCTCATGCTCAACTAAAGGGTGAACTAAAACCGAAGATAGTGAAATGTATAATTAACAATAGCTAAGTATCATAAATCTATAATTGAGACACCATGAGATTTATCTTATCTCAGAGATTTGATCACTCTGATTTCTTTGAGTGTCCAAACCCTATTAAATTTGGTACACACCTTCTTCACTGATGCCAAACCCTACCCTCAAAATTTTAGTTTAATCTGATTTCTATGGAGAAAGTTATAACCTTTCCTCTAGATTTTTAGTAAAAACGGGTGCATATGCTAGCTTTAGGATCAAATAAAAGCATCGTATCATGCTTATAATAAATCAAAGAATAATAATAATGATAAACTTATATCAAGAAGCATGGATATCAAAGGTTATTGACAACTTATATAAGCATAATCAGGATAATGAACTAGCAGTAAAGTCAATGAATATCAAATATAGGTAATCAAAGGGATATAGTTCTCCTGGACTAAACATTAAGAACTATCCCTTCTATTCTGCCTAGAGAATAAACACTCACCTGGTTCTATTATCGTAAGCACGTCTTAATTCGTATCGCGATCGTTAGTATCCTCGTACTTGCTTATCAAATTTCCTGTGAATATTTCAACGAATTTTAATTCACAATTTAGTAATAATTTTGTAAATCCGTCTTCACCAATACTCTTAGAATGTTCTCTAGATTCACTCTAATTTTTATCTCACCGTCGGAATCTCGTCGGCGAAGTTCTTCGATCAGTATAAATATTGGTACCAATCGAAAGCTCTCTCCATCAGGAATCCAAAAATCATATTTGCCCCAATTTTTACCATCCATACGCGACGAATTTTGCCGGAGAAGTTCAATTGGGCAAAAACCCTAAATTTTGGTTTTTCGTTCGCCGGCGGGCAACCAGCAGCCAATAGGTCTCAACTATGATACCAATGGGTAGCCCTCATTGAGAAGAAGTTATAGGTACCAACCTTGTGAAGTTTTGTGGCCGGAATAGTCGACAATCACCGGAGAAAGCTCCGACGATGAACTTTTGCCACCCCCCACTTCTCTCCTCTCCTCTCCCCCAAATCTCTACCAAAACTTGACATTGATGGTTCTAATGCGTTCTTCTTGCTTACCTGAAGTTGTGTCTAAAATCTTGTGAAAAAATTCGACCGAAAAGTCCTCCAATTGTCATTGCCAAGATGAGGAGGCGAAGCTGCCATCGCTGGGTTCGAAGATGGTGAGGAGAGAGAAAGTTGCGAGTGAGAAGGAAGAAGAAGAGGGTAAGTTAAATGGGTTTGGTAACAGGTCGGGTTTTGTCACTTAACCCACATACCACTAACCCAATTCATCCATTGGTTTAATGAAATCAAATATGGACCATCCGTTTTAAGTGATTTATTCTCGTCCATCCATTTGGATCAATCCTTGGTTCAATGATTTGACCAAGCAAACGACGTTCAAATTTCGATCCGTCTACGCCGTTGGATTCCTTATCAAAAATCCTATCTGATAGTATAATTATTACATCAAAATTACATACTTCAAAAATCTATGTAATTTTATAAATATATCCTCCACATTATTTATTTCATAAAACCTCTTAAAATCATCATCTATTATATAATTACCCTTACTACAAAATTACAAATCTCACGGCCCAGGTTTAAAAACTGAACGATTTAAAAATTATCAGAGCTTACACTAAGAGTCCTAAGAGTTAAGAAAAATCCTATCTGAATAATATCGGGTGATCTGAGTTTATTTCGGCGTGCATTTACAAAGAGGAACATAGGGTTGCATTGCTTGAAACCATCACAAATGACTTAGAAATTATTGAAAAGTTGAAATATTTTATAGATTTCGATATTGCAGGAGAATTGTCTTTGAATTATTTTATAAACATGTTGTTTGTTTTATTGTTTTATGATCCACGATAAATGACAGATGATATTTGTAAGATCTAAAAGTACAATCTTGACCATAAATACTTTACAATAAATTCATATATTCATAATTATTCTTGGAGTTATAGATAGAAACATAAATTACCATGTGATTAAAGAAAGTCTATCATGAAGAATATAGAGATATTATTGAAGTTTTCATGTCACTTTAATGTTCGGTCAAACAACATCTTATCATATTTGGAAAAATAATTTATATTATTCAAAATAGGTGATGCTCATTCTATAATTCTTATTTGATTCATCTTTTTATTTGTGGTACTATTTAATAGCAATACTACTCATCAGTAGCCAATTGAATTTTGTTTGTTTTTCAAAAATATATTGATAAATATACGACATGAAAATAAAATAACTTATAACAACTCGTAAGTTGCTATAGAGAAAAGAACACATATCTAAATATGGTAAACCCCCAACTCCATATAACAAACACAGCTAACATCTTTATCCCTATTTTGCTCTCTCTATACTGTATATATTTGTATATATACATAAATATATCGTCCTCCACCTTCCTCATCCACAAGCCCTTGACATTATTAGCTCAATTCACAGCACAATCAAAGAATAATTTTACTTCTCTCTCACAATGTCGACGATCTTATCCTGCAAATATTGTTCTCTGCAGTTCAATACAAAGGAAGGTCTCGTTGGTCACCAAAATGAACATATGAACGAGCACCCCTCTTCTACTACTACTACATCATTCGCTTGTGGGCCAAGGGAGGCTGGTGCCACTATGCCGCTTCCTTCGACAATGCCCTTTTCTTGTGGGCATTGTTATCAACAATTTGAAACATTACGGGATGCCTGCAGTCACCAGAAGGTGCATGATCAACTCCTTGCAGCTTCAACATCACCATCACATCCGTCAATAATACCCATCTCTTGTGACTACTGTCGTAGACAATTTAAAACACTTCAGGGTCTCAATAGTCACAAGGGTAAGGCACATAAGGACCTTATATCAACTTCTGCATCAAAGATAGCTTTCTCTTGTGACTGTTGCCCAACACAATTTCAAACAATTGAGGGCCTCAATAGTCATAAGGCTGAGACACACAAGGAACTTTTCGCAACTTCTATATCAACAACACCTTTCTCCTGTGACTATTGTCCTAGACAATTTGAAACAATACGGGGCCTTAGTAATCACAGGAGTAGGACACACAAGAAGCTTATGGAAGCTTCCACATCAGCGGTACCTCTACTTAGACCCATTGAGATTTCCACTTCTACACCCCCACCAACTCAAGAGGGCTCCAGTGATACTAACTTAAATGACATTAATCCCGATTACTACCTCATAGATGAAGAGGAGAGCACAATTTCAAAGACATAATTTTTGCCCTTTCTCGTCCTCTTGAACTAGAACAATAAAGGCTATATAGATATATATATATCTTTATAAATACTATATTTTATTTCAATCTAGCTTTATTCCACTCACTCCTCCCATTGTTAGCGTCATAATTTTTGAATTTCTTAATTGGTGTTATGATTTATAATTTTATTTTTTTATATGTTATTTCTTTCTTTATTAAAATATTATACTTTGTTTCGTGTATTTAATAAATTGTAAAAAGAAATAGAGTGAAATATTTTTTATTAATAAATAAAAGTGGTTTTCTAAAAAAATAATTATAAATTTTTTTCTTTTTATGGCTTAAACCTCTATTCTTGCTAAAAACTACTATTGCATGGAGTGGAGGACTACTATAAAATATAACAAGATTAAAATATTTAAATACGAAAAGATTAAAAATTGCATACAACTGTTGTGATTCTTAGATTCATGTAGAAATGGATACATATTCAATCGAGTCTCTCTAGGTCAACGTATTGTCGTAAGTGCTTTAGGATGTGTTTTCTCTTGCTAACACTAATTAAGATCACCGTAGACTATGCTTAAAGATCTTTGGAATGACTAATCGGTAAGACAATGGAAAAAATTTAAGTTATGACGAAAACTAATATGATATCATGTGCGCATTTTGTTTTATATATGTCAACATCCTTAATTTAAAGATTTATCTACTATTTCATAAAGGAAATAGAAAAAATATAAAATACACTTTTGAATAATACTTATTGTATCGATTAGAATCATTTAAAAATAATAAAAATATGGAATTACAATGTTCTATTTAAGATCCGACCATGAAATTATCCTCATACTAGTCTTAAAATCAGGAAGGAAGATAGATCAAATATGGCGTCACATAGTTATCAAACATTATAAAAAAATTAATTAATGGATCAATATTTTTCAAAAAATAATTAAATAATATAAATTCTTAAGTAATTTTGTGCCGAATGAAGTTTACACTTGGCCGACAATAAGAGAATGAATAATATCCGGATGATTTGAGTTTATTTCGGCGTGCATATACAAAGAGGACCATAGGGTTGCATTGTTTGAAACCATCACAAATGACTCATAAATTATTGAAAAGAGAATTGTCTTTGAATTATTTTATAAAGCATGTTGTTTGTTTTATTATTTTATAATCCACTATAAATGACATATGATATTTGTAAGATAAAAGTACAATCTTGACCATAAATACTTTACAAGAAATTCATATATTCATAATTGTTCTTGGAGTTATAGTTAGAAACATAAATTACCATTTGATTAATGAAAGTTTGTCATGAAGAATATAGAGATATTATTAATGTTTTCATGTGACTTTAATGTTCGGTGAAACAACATCTTATCATATTTGGAAAAATAATTTATATGATTCAAAATAGATGATACTCATTCTATAATAAGAGATTCATCTTTTTTATGTGTGGTACTATTTAATAGCAATACTACTCATCCGTAGCCAATTGAATTTTGTTTGTTTTTCAAAAATATATTGATAAATATACGACATGAAAATAAAATAACTTATAACGAATTGTAAGTTGCTGTAGAGATAAGAACACCTGTCTAAATATGGCAAACCCCTAGCTCCATATAACAAACACAACTAGCATCTTTATCCCTATTTTGCTCTCTCTATACTGTATATATTTGTATATATACATAAACATATCGCCCTCCACCTCCTCCATTCACAAGCCCTTGACATTATTAGCTCAATCCATAACATAATCAAAGAATAATTTTACTTCTATCTCATAATGTCGATGATCTTCTCCTGCAAATATTGTTCTCTGCAGTTCAATACAAAGGAAGGTCTCATTGGTTGCCAAAATGAACATACGAACGAGCACCCCTCTTCTACTACTACTACATCATTCGCTCGTGTCACGCCCTGACCCACCTGTCGGACACGTGGCAACTGCCGTATAAACCCAAAGAACCCATACAAAGCATTTGGTAATAAATATTATCCATACACATAATCAACACAGCGGATTATACAATTAAATCACTTATGCAACTCTACTAACACAGTCCTGATATACCTACTATAATTCTACAATATCGTTATAAATAAATAAAATTAACTCCATCAATATCCCTCATCTTCATCAAATATCACAGTCGGTCATCTAACAACCTGCACACATATTGAACGTGGTGTGCTCAGCTTGCGGCCTAGTGCGAAATTACGGCTCGAAATCATAGTAAGGAAATTAAAAGCTAGGAGTACTCTAGGATGCCTTTGGTTGTTAATCATCATTTTTTATTTGATTTGTGTAAATCAGGACATAAAAAGTAGTAAAACAGCATAAATGAATATAAACGTGTATTTCACTAGATGTCACCTAAGTTGTATCTAGTGTCAATGTCATCAGCATCTGTCACATACGTTATAATAAGACTTTGAAGTTTTAAGTCTCGGGCTGCCAGCCTATGCTTAATGAATACCCAGGCCAAGGACATCCATAGGCCCATCAATGCCTTTCTGTCTCTGTCTCTACCTATGTCCGCTGCACTGATGTTCGCGGAGAGGACGGATGACCCTTGATCACTCTCCACTGTCTCGCTAGTCGCCCTCGATGCCTCCCCTAACGAAACTGTCGTGCCCTTACATCCTCTCCGGACTTCGTAGGGGCAACGACGACTCATGTAGTACTACACACTGTCCGAAGACAGGATCACCATCAACAAAACTAATCGGCCATGGCTAACCGATAAAAATAACCCTAAGATCCAGACTACTCATCCGACTGTCTGTAGAACGTCATGGATGATAGCCGCGTAGTCCACGGATCCACTGTCCAAGGCTTCACGTAGGGAATCACCTTCCCAGTCCAATAACAGTCAACGTCGACCGAGATTGACGCACATCCGTACGATGGGCTGTGGCAACCTCGACTCCATCGGTGCCAAGTCCATGGGAGGGCTTATCTTCGCTAACCATCTCAAAATTATCATGGGGTCGTCTAAACGACATCCGTGCAGGTATAAGTTTTTGGGTAGGAACCTACTCCATATTTCCAGTCTAGTATGACCTTAGAGTTGTACGATCCGTTCCCTTACTAGCTCCCAGTATCTAAACTATGTATAGTCTCGGAAGTGGTGCGAAGATAGACATCACCGTTTTAATCATCAACGGTACGCGGTGGTCAACTAGGGTATATGGGGAACACCCCGTTCTATCTAAATTACAGTGATGTCTCCAAAGAGATTCTAACATATCATTCTATATATTTATGTCTGCATGGTAGTTGTGTAGCACATAACATAGAGAATAATATAACATGTAGGACAAGATTTTAGAATATGTTAAATACATAGCATGGTGAACATAGCATATCATTCATGTTAGACAAAATAAATTATACTAACATGCATACATCATAGTCTTAACAAGTATTATATTTTATCATATTTAAGGTATCCAAGAATTTCCTAAGAAAACCTCAGCAAGAATTCTCTAGCTTGAATAAATCCAAACTTCGATGAACCAACACACCTGATTTGGCGGTTTACTTTTCGAAACCAACCTAAGGTCCGTTCGTTGAATTTTATTCTCTGACACTGTCTCGATCCACGTGCCGTCATTTACGCATTTTATATTTTCCTGTCAATTATTCAATGAATTTTAATTCTTAATTCAGAAATAGTTTCTCAAATCTCTCTTAACCACTACTCTTAGAATGATCTCTAGAATCACCCTAATTTTTTTTCCAAGTTCGCCGGAAAATCTCTCCGGTACCAATGGATAGCTCTCGTCAAGAAGAATCCATAGGTACCAAATTTGTAAGGTTTTACAGCCGAAATCGCCGGAAATCATTGGAGCAAGCTTCAACGATCGAAACCTTCGCCGCCGACGCCTCTCGCATGATTTCTCCCTCATCTCTACACCAAATTTGGGTATCTTGGTATTAAAATGAAGAGGAGGTCGAGATCTACTTATGGCTAAAATTTGGGAGCCTAGTTCGTCGTAGTTTCACCGAAGCATCGTCGGGAAATTGGCATCACCGTCGCCGGTCCGCGCGGAGGAGGAGAGAGAGAGAGAGGGAGCGCGCGCGAGCGTGCGTTCGGTAGTAAGAAATGAGTTTTTTTTTCTAATTAGTTAATTAAAATATTAAATCCTAGATTAAATCTTGATTGTCCAATTGACCAATCAAACGACGTCCAAATTACGATCCGTCTGCGCCATTGGATTCCTTATCAAAAATACTACCTGATGGTATAATTTTCACATCAAAATCTCATACTTCAAAAATTCATATGATTTTACAAATAAGTCATTTAAAGAATTTCTTTTACGATTAAATTCTCCAAATACTAAAATTACTCTATTGCCTTTATTCAAAAATCACGGGTCTCACAGCTCGTGGGCCAATTGAGACTGGTGCCACTATGCTGATTCCTTCGACAATACCCTTTTCTTGTGGGCATTGTTATCAACAATTTGAAAAATTATGGGATGCCTGCAGTCACCAGAAGGTGCATGATCAGCTCATTGCAGCTTCAACATCACCGTCACATCCCTCTATAATACCCATCTCCTGTGACTACTGTGGTAGACAATTTAAAATATTTTAGGGTCTCAATAGTCACAAGGGTAAGGCACATAAGGACCTTATAATAACTTCTGCATCAAAGATAGCTTTCTCTTGTGACTGTTGCCCAACACAATTTCAAACAATTAAGGGCCTCAATAGTCAAAATAAAATTTAATTTATTTTTTCCTAAAATAAATAAAATAAAAATTTATCAATCTAATTTATACAATTATCCTAATTAATTATCACTTAATAAGCCTACATTTAAATTTACGAGCCCATGTTCAATTTAAGGGCGCATATTAAATTAATAAGCTGATGTTTACCCATTGGGCTCGTGTCCATATTTTTGGCCCAATTAAATTATCAATAAATTAATTAAAGAAATCACAATATTTAATTAACCCGCATACAAGTTAATAATTAATTCTATCTAATCATTTAATTATTAATTAACAAAATTTTAATTTTACTAATTAAACTCATTACAATGCTAAATTGATTTAATTAAACTTAAATAAATTTTATCAAACTTATACTCATTTAAACCCAAACACATGATCTAGCCCAAGTCACCCAAGGGCCCAATTAAAATCCATCAGCAATTAATAAAATTATTAAATATTAATTAACTGAATTAAGTATCTAAATTAGGTTTATTCACTTTAATAATCATCTAATCTAATTTAGCCCAATTTATTAACCCAATTTGATCCAAGTCAAATTTTGGTCAAAATTGGTCAAATCTAACTTTAATTTGGACTCTAATCCAATGCATACAATAAAAATCAAAATTGGTCAAATTTAACCTTAATTAACCAAATTGGTTAATTTTGACCCAATCCCTATCAAGTTGACTCAATTCAGATTTAAATCATAAAATTGGTTCTATTCGGATTCATTCTAATTCAATTTGGTTCGAATCTAACATAATTCAATTTGATTAGGTTCAATTCGGACTTAAATCAGTGTAATTGATTCAACTCAGGTTCAGATCAGTTCAATTTGGTTCGACTAAGGTTCGGTTCAATTTAATTTGGTTCGACTTGGATCCGGTCCAGTTTAATTGGATCCGATCCAATTGATTCGGTCTAGCCAACCCAATCTAACTCAATCAGACTCGAGCCCAAACCAAATACAATTAACTGATTGGCTCGAACCTAACTTAGTTAACTGATTCAGCCTAACTCCAATTAAACTCAACTTGAACTCAAGTCTAGCCCAGACTCAACTCAACCAAACTAACTGGTTCAACTCAACCAATTACTTAACCCATTAATTAATCCACTTAATTACTCATTAACTAAACATAGATTAATTAACTAAATAATAATCATACTTAATTAACCACTATTAGCGATTAAGGGAGAAAAAAGCGCTACCTCACCGAACCCTTCCTCCTCACCGGAAACCTAGTCACCGGCGTCGAAACCCTAGCTGCCACCTCGTCGGAGCTCGCGAAACTGGCGGCCATCAACGCTGTTCTCGTGGATGTCGCTGGCGAACTCTTGGGCGAGTCCACCGGAGGGTGAAACCACCCGTTCACAGAGGGGAAACAGAGCTCCTCACCTTGCGAACGTGTGGGGAAGAGGAGGAGGAGGATCCGGCCGGCGAGGTGGGTGGAATCACAGCTCCACCCCTCGCCAGCGTGCGATAGATTCTGCATAACAAATGGCGGCGAAATCGCCCCCACCCGCGGCTGCGGCTCCTCCGCTAGCAGAACCATCAAGCAACTCGAGCCCTAGCGGAGGAGGCAAGGCGCCGGCAATTCGGGCGTGGGACGGCGGCGGCAGATGGGGAATGGTTGCAGGGGACGCGAAGAGAGAAATCACAAGGAAAGAAAGAGGGGTAGCTGCGCAGCTGCAACAGACCTTCGCCGAGCTCTCTTTGTCACGGCAGAGATATATGAAGGGAGGGCGGCAGACGATGGACGCGGACAGCGGTGGCTATTCGTGCGGAGAGGCGAAGAATGCAGGGAAAGACGACCTCCGCCGAGCTCTTCTCTTCGCGGCGGAGGGAGTTGGTCGGCGAATGCCGGTGCTGCTCTACTGCGGGCGGTCGTGAGAGTGAGCAAGAGGAGGACGTCGCGAAGGAGAAGAGCCCTCGGATCTTCTCGCCCGCGTTGCTTCCTTCGAGCCGGGCGAACCGGGCTGGCCGGTACATCTGACCCGGCCGGCTTTTGTTGGTGAGTTTTGAGTGTTGAGCAATTCATTTAGAATTTTTGACAAATTTTAGGTATAATTTTTGTATTATTTTAGAATGGGTTCAGGGTTTTGAGTGCATTAATGACATTTGAAAATTTTAAAATAAATTCAGATGCTATGTTATGCTTTAACATATTTTTCATGATTTAAGTAGAATTTTTTTAGGTTATTAGAATACGGTTCTTGATTAAATTAAGATAATTTGGTTAATTTAGGATTTAAATGAATTAATTGTATGTTATATACATGAAGAAGTATTTTGGTAGATGTTATGATATTTAAATTGCATTGGAATTAAAATAAATAATTTTAATTTTTTAGAGAATTAATGAATTTAGGATATTATAAATTGAGATAATTAGATTATTTAGAATTTTTTTGAAATTGAATAATTTAAATTTTTATAAATTAAATTGATATAATTAGATTTTCCAAAGAATTATAAAAATTATTTTTAGAACTAATTAATGTGGTATATATTTATTTAAAAATATTGGTATGATTAAATTGTTAAATTGAATATTATTTATAGGTTTGTTTGTGTTTGATCTTGTTGGATTGTGATTGTTAATATGTTGAATGATTGATTAATTATAAGGAATTAAATAAAATAAAGAAAATACTTTGAGGATGTGAGTAGAAGGTAGATAGGGAATCTTCATTTGAGTTGTATGATTTATGTTTGTTTGGTTGTATACATTTAGAAAAATTGATTGTTGTGCTATTACTTGACAAATCATGACTAATGTAAACCCCTACCCTTGATTTTTTTTTTTAAAAAAAAAATCTCTGAACCCAGGCCGGTTCAAATGAACCGGCCAGCCCAGATCAACCGATCGACCCGGTCCGGTTTGAAGGAGGCATCGCGAGCGAGAAGAGCCGAGGGCTCTTCTCCTTCGCGACGCCCCCTCCTTCTTCGCAAGTTCGCCTCGTGACTACCCGCAGCAGAGCAGCACCGACGCCTACCATTTCACCGTCAGTCGCTGCGCGCCATCCATCGGCTGCTGCCCCGCTTCCGTTGTCCGCCGTGCACCACTCCCCGGCAGAAAGGGAGCTCGGCGATGCTCCCCCTCCTTCCTCGCCTTCGTGACCACCCGCAGTAGGGCGGCCACCCACCGAGCCCCCCGTCCGCTGTCCGCCTCCCGCCCTTCCACGGTTCACCATCCATTCCCCTCCGCCGCGATGAGAAGAGCTCGGCGGAGGTCGCCGTCCCCTCCTTCCCGCTGTATTTCCCCTCTTCGCGAGCAGATCCACGTCGGCGGTCGCCTCCCTGGGCGGCTGCCGATCCGCCACTCCGATCGCTATGGGTGGGTAACTACGGCCACCGGCGAGCTCGGGAGGAGTCGGTCCCTCGAGTTTTAACCGCTGCTTGGTCAATTTGTTCGATGCAGCGGAGAGGTCCACCGGTGAGTCGACGAAGGGGAGACCTGCGCATTATTCCCTCCCGCCGTCCGCTGCTCAACTCGTTTCCGCTGGGTCTTCGCGAGCTCGAAGGTGAGTGGATTTTCCTATCTATCGTTCCTTTTCGCTGGGCCTTCGAGGCTGCCGTCGACTACGCCGCCGGCAGATGGTCGGACGATCGCTGCCACCTTGCCGCTCGGTTTTCATAAGCGACCACTGTTGCAGGGCACTCCCTGCCCCCACGCGCGCAGGCTTGTGGTCGTCTTTGTCGCCTGCGTGTGGGTCGGTCGTCAGATTTTGCAAGCTCCAGCGAGGTGGCGGTTAGGGTTCCGGCGCTGGTGACTAGGGTTCCAACAAGGAAAGAGTGTTCGACTGAGGTAGATTTATTTTCTTTCCTTAATCACGATTAGTGATAAGTTAAACATGCTTAGTGTTAATTAACCCCACTTAGTGTAAATTAAATGTGGAACTTATATTGTATGAGTTTTTAGTTGATGTATAAAGATAATCATGCTTAATAAGGGGAAATTAATCACATTTGGGTTTGGTTGGGTAAATTTTAATGAACTTGATTGGGTGGAACCAAGTCAACCGAACTCAAAGTTAACTCAAGTTTAACCCGAACTCGAGTCTGACTCGAATTAGAATGGTTAGGAGGTGACTCGATCGAACCGACCCAGTTGGAGCTTAGGTTAGACTCAAGTTAAGCCCGTATTAACCAGGTCAAACGTTGACCGGGCCAGCATTGACCGGGTCAAGCATTGACCGAGTCAAACATTGACCGAGTCAAACGTTGCCCGTGTCAAGCGTTGACCGGGCTAACATTGACGCTTTTGTGTTATTTTAAATAATTGTGTTATTTAGGACTACTTTTGGTACGTGATCTGAGTAGTTTCGTAAAGGGTGATTTATCTCTACATGAGTTGGTTCTTAAGAGCGGATCGCTAACCGAGGTGCGTTGGTTCATCAATATAACATTTATTCAAGCTAGGGAATTCCTGCTGAGGTCTTCTTAGAAAATTCTTAGATACCCTAAATATGATAAAATATAATGTTTGTCAAGATTATGCATATATGCATGTTAGTATAATTTATTTTTGTCTAATATGCATGATATGCCATGATGACCATGCTAAGCATTTAACATGTTGTAATATATTACCGTGCATGTTTTATTATATTTCTATGATATGTTCAACACAACTATTATGCGGACATAGATATAAATAACGATATGTTAGAACCATTTTGGAGAAATCGCTGTGATTTAGACAGAAAGGGGTGTACCTCACATACCCCGGTTGACCACCGCATACCGTCGATGGTCAAATGGTGATGTTCCACTTCGCACCACTCCTGAGGCTGTACATAGCTTAGATACTGGGAGATGGTAGGAAAAGGGACCGCACAAACTCCAATGTTATATTAGACCAAAAATATGGAGCAGGTCCCTACCCGAAAATATATATACCCGCACGGATGTTGTTTAGGCGACCCCGTGATAGCCTTGAGATGGCCAGCGAAGAGGAGCCTTACCATGAACTTGGCACCGATGGAGTCGAGGTTGCCACAGCCCATCGTTTGGATGTGCGTCAATCTCGGTCGATGTTGACTGCTATTTTACTGGGAATGTGATTCTCTATGTGAAGCCTGGACAGTGGATCCGTAGACCACGCGGCTATCATCCATGACGTTTTGCAAATAGTCGGATGAGTAGTCCGGATCCTAGAGTTATTTTTATCGGTTAGCTGTAGCTGATTAGTCTTGTTGATAGTGACCTTGTCTTCGAGCAGTGTGTAGTACTACATGAGTCGCTGTTGCCCCTACGGAGTCCGAGGAGGATGTTAGGGCACGGCAGTTTCGCTAGGGGAGGCATCGAGAGCGACTAGCGAGACAGTGGAGAGTGATCAAGGGTCACCCGTCCTCTCCGCCAACATCAGTGTAGCGGGTATAGGTAGAGACAGAGACAGGAAGGCACTGATGGGCTTATGGATGCCCTTGGCCCGAGTATTCTTTAAGCATAGGTTGGCAGCCCGAGTCTTGAAACATCAAAGTCTTATACAACTTAGGTGACATCTAGTAAAATACACGTCAATATTTATTTATGCTGCTTTATTACTTTTATGTTCTGATTTACACAAATCAAATGAAAAATGATGATTAACAATCAAAGGCATCCTAGAGTACTCCTCTTAGTTTTTGATTTCCTTATTCGATTTCGAGTCGTAATTTGGCACTAGGCCGCAAGGCTGAACACACCACGTTCAATGTGTGTTCAGGTGTAGACGTACTAGTCGAGGTCGCTGACGGAGGGATCAACGCGGAAGGAATGCGGTCGCCGTTATGGGTTTCGTATGTCGCTAATGTCGGTCTTAGAAATGTATTAGAATATATCGGGACTATACTAAAATATTATTTAGAAATGTTGGTGGGTATATTGCGATATTTATATATATGCCTGGTATGGGTCGTAGGGCCCATACGGCGGTTGCCACATGTCGTCCTGCGGGTCGGGGCGTGACAATTAAAGTAGTATCAGAGCCTAGGTATAAAAACCTAGGGATTTCTGGGGCTTCGGCTCCAAATTTTCAGTATAAGAAAGTCAGTCCCGATATAATTAGGGTGGCCAGTTAGGTAGTTAGTGGTACGGTCATTTACCTATATCGTGACTATACGTACCAGAAAAGTTACCTTACGTTGATTTTGTTGCATGTGAACTGACCGAAGCCTATTTCGTGTAGATGTCGAATGTATTGCTGAGACGGAAACGGGGGAGGCCCCAAAAACTCATAGAACCCTAGGATCATTCGATGTCACCTCCACTCCATTGGTGGATCCGTTAGCGCCACTCGCACCGGAACCGGCCGCTAGCTTTACCGGAGATTCCGAGAGGGTACCAGAGCCTGTGATCCCTGAGTAGGCATCATCGGGTACACGTCGGAGCTCGAGTTCCGGTCGGACTTTGAGGCAGAGGACCGGATCCACAGTGCTATCTGGGCAGGCTCCTATATCTCATGGATAGCTGAACATGATAACAGCAGCTATGATCAGCATACTGACTCCCTCCCCGCAGCAGGAACTAGGGGAGCCACAGACGATAGCACCTTCTCCGCCTCCTGCCGCACTGGTGGCTCCACCGGTACCCCAGTAGTCCAGTAGCTACTGCCCCAGTTATTGCACCCGCTCCAGCAGACTGTTGTGTAGAGACAGATCCGGTGGTAGGTGCGGCAACAGTTGCTACCCCTCTAGCACGAGTATAGAGGACTTATACCCGGACTGATTATCAGACCCCGCTAGGGGAAGTCGCTACTCCGGTGCCTAGTACCCGAGTTGAAAGACTGTTAGCTACTTGGGTTAGAGACGCTCGGCATCTGGATTGTGTCACATTTTCTAGATCATCAGACCCCCAGATAGCCCAGTCATGGATTAACAATGTCCGCCATATCACAGCTGATTTGGAGTTATCAGATAGAGACCGGCTTGGAGTGGCACTCTATCTAGTGGACGGGGATGCTGAGACCTGGCGAGAGGAGCTGGAGGCCCACTATTCCACAAGACTGACGTGAGATATCTTTCTGGATGAGTTCCACGACGTTTCTACACAGAGCTGCAGCATGATCTAAAGATACAGGAGTTTTTGGAGTGTACACAAGGAGATATATCTGTGTCAGAGTATGTGGTGGAGTTTAACCGATTGGCCTCCCTGGTACACTATGTGATCCCATCTGATAGATATTATCGTCTGCGTTTCATTCAGGGATCGGATGACCACCTTCGTACTAGGGTGAGATTATTTAACTACACTGCTTTTCAGAAATTGGTGGATAAATCCTTGCTGGCCGAGAGGATGATTCAGACGACCCGCACACGGAGGGAGGGGCATAAGAAGAAGAGGTCAGCATCACACCAAGGTCGAGGTGACTTGAGAGACAGACAAACTGACACCATACCACCAGTTGCCTCAGCTGTAGGAGGGGCTCCTTCGGGGGGCCGATTTATACAGAGGACTGAGTAGCCTGGTCAGCAGAGTCAGGCGCGTCCCCCGCCGTCAGTATATAGGGCCTCTCAGATGCACCGTACCCCACCGTTAGCCCCATGTACCTTTTGCCACAGGACCCACATCGGGTCGTGCCGAGTAGTCTCATGCTATCAGTGTGGACAGAAGGGGTATATTCGGCCAAACTACCCGCAGCGGACTCAGGTGGGCGGATCTCAGTAGTCGGCCATCCATCCTGCATCTGCGGGTCGTGGTCGCCCGCCTGTATCGATCCCACCTGTTGCACCTATGATAGGATCGACCAGAGGACCTATCACCAGTTCTGGTCTGCATTCCCAGAGGCCCCAACGCACCAAGACTCGCATATTTACGCTGGACAGCATCGACGCACAAGCTAACTCGGACATAGTCACCAGTAACACCTCGCATGCTGATGCCCCTTGAGTTATCTTATTTTGGAGGTTAAATAGTTGAACTTGATAAGTTGATGATGTGTTGGCTTTTGGAACTAAAACTTATTTTCGTTTAGTTGTACTATATTTAACTTGCCTTATGTGGTTGTTTGTGTGATGGTAGATTAGGACATATGCGGTTATTTAATGTATAGGCTCGTATTCTCATAAATATCGGGTCACATCGATCTTTTCTTAGCTCAGAGTTCGCTAGACGAGTCGATATACCTCTTGCCCCGTTAGAGTCAGAGTTGATTGTCTACACTCCCTTGGGCGAAAAGATTTTACGGGATCAGGTGTATCGATCTTGTCTTATTATGATATAGGGTGTCACTCTTGAGGCGGACCTGATTCCACTGGACATGACAGATTTTGATGTGATTCTCGGTATGGACTGGTTGACTGCACATAGATCCTTGGTGAGTTGGTTCATGAAGTCAATGTCTTTCGTTGGATCGGGACTACCGGAGCTCGTATTCGAGGGAGATCATCAGGTCCTACTGACCGCCATTATATCCGCTCTCACGGCGCAGAGGTACATCAAGAAAAGATATCAGTATTTTCTAGCGCACGTGGTGGATAGCAACTAGTCGGATAGCCAGATGGCGGATATTCCTGTAGTCTGGAAGTTCCCAAATGTGTTTCCTGAGGATCTGCTTGGCCTAACTCCGGATCGAGTGTTAGAGTTTTGCATCGATCTTGCTCCCGGGATGATGCCGATCTCTAGACACCTGTATCGCATGGCACCGGCAGAGTTGAAGGAACTCAAGCTATAGTTGCAGGACTTGGTGGACAAGGGGTTCATAAGACCTAGTGTCTCTTCTTGGGGCGCACTCGTCCTATTTGTGAAGAAGAAGGATGGGACCATGAGGATGTACATTGATTACAGGCAGCTGAACAAGGTCACCATCAAGAACAGGTATCCACTTCCCCGCATCGATGATTTATTTGATCAGTTACAGGGAGCTCGGGTTTTCTCGAAGATCGATCTGAGGTCAAGGTATAATCAGTTAAAAATTAGGGACTCGGATATTCCGAAGACAACATTTCGATCATGGTATGGTCACTATGAGTTCCTAGTTATGTCTTTTGGACTCACAAATGCTCCCGCAACCATTATGGATTTGATGAACCGAGTTTGTCATTATATTCATAGATGACATACTTGTCTATTTGAAGAGCCCGGAGGAGCATATGAGACATCTCCGACTTGTCTTACAGGTATTGAGAGATAATCAGCTTTATACTAAGTTCTCTAAATGTGATTTTTGGCTGACTCGGGTTGGATTTCTGGGACACATTGTATCCGGTGAGGGCATTCAGATTTATCCGTCAAAGATTGAGGCAGTGACTAAGTGGGAGCAGCCCAAGAGTCCCACGGAGGTTCGTAGTTTTCTCGGATTAGTTGGGTATTATCGGCGATTTGTGCAGAATTTCTCCCATATAGCAGCACCGATGACCAAGTTGATTTGAAAGGACGTCAAGTTTCAGTGGACCCCGGAGTGTGAGCAAAATTTTCAGGAACTTAAGATCCGTTTGACTGCCACTCTAATACTCACCCTCCCTATCAGCGGTACAGAGTATGTGGTATTCAGCGATGCTTCGAAGCAAGGATTAGGCTGCGTTCTTATGCAGAGCGGATGAGTAATTGCCTATGCTTCGTATCAGTTGAAGAAGCATGAGGTAAATTATCCGACTCATGATTTTGAGTTAGCAGCTATTGTTCTAGCTCTTAAGATTTGGCGATACTATCTATACGGGAAGAAGTATCATATTTTCACAGACCATAAAATCCTACAGTACTTACTGACACAGAGGTAGTTGAATCTCAGGCAGCACCGCTGGTTGGAGTTAATTAAGGATTATGACTTTATTATTGCCTACCACCCAAGGAAGGTTAACGTTGTGGTAGATGCTTTGAGCAGAAAGTCATCCGCCACTTTGGCGTACATTCGCACTGCCTATGTGAGATTTGTAGTTTTGTATTATGGATAATTTTGTAAAATAATAATAGAAGGACTTATTTGTAAAAAATTTGTGAATTTTTGTAGTATGGAATTTTGACATAAAAATTATACCATCAGATAGTATTTTTGATAAGGAATCCAACGGCGCCGACGGATCGTGATTTGGACGTCGTTTGATCGATCAAATCGTTGAATCAAGAATGGACGGCTAGGATTAAATGTGAATTAAAGATTTTAACTATTTATAAAAAATTAGATTTCTTCCCACCTTCGAGCGCTCCTTTTCTCTCTCTTTCCTTCCCTCGCACAGTAACAACGAAAATAAAATTGTTACTTTGTAATTCACGTTTGGAGGACTTATCGATCGTATTTTTGGATAAGATTTCAGACATAGCTTCAGGAGAGTGAGAAGAACACATTAGAGGTATCATTTTACAGTTTTGGTTGAGATTTGAGGAGAAAATGAAGAAAGAGGTGGCGATGGCGAAATTTCGTTGCCGGAGCTTGCTCCGGCGATTGCCGGCCATTCCGGCCGCGGAACTTCACAAACTTGGTACCTATGGATTCTTCTCGACGAGAGCTTTCCATTGGTACCGGAGTTGAGAGCTGTTGGCCGCCCGTCGGTCGCCGGCGAGCTAAAAACCATAACTTAGGGTTTTCGCCCAAATTGAATTAATTCATGAAATTGATCTCGTATGAGCTATAATAATTGGGGAAAATATGATTTTTGGAATCCTTGTGATGAGAGCTTTCGAATGGTACCAATATTGGTACTGTTCTGAGAACTTCGCCGGTGAGGGCTCCGGCGAACTTTCCGGCGAGTTTCCGGCGAGCTCCGGCGAACTTTCCGGCGAACTTGAGATAAAAATTAGAGTGATTCTAGAGATTATTTTAAGAATGTTGGTGAAGACGGATTTGTAAAATTGTTACCAGGTTGAGAGATTTAATTCGTTGAAATATTCACAAGAAATTCGGTAAGCAAGCACGAGGATACGAACGTTCGCGATACGAACTAAAACGTGCTTATCACGATAGAATCAGGTGAGTTTTTATTCTCCAGGTAGAATAAACGGGATAGTTCTCAATGTTTAGTCCAGGAGAACTATATCCCTTTGGTTAGATTTGCTTGATATTTCTTTGGACTCTCCTGCTAGTGTATATAATCTTGATTATTAACTTAAATGAGTTGTGAATAACCCTTGATATTCTTGCTTGATGATATAGGTTATTTATTGTTGTTCCTTGATTCATTATAAGCATGATATTATGCTTTTATTGACTCTAGATCTAGCATATGCATTTGCCTGACTCTTTGTGATACTTCTTTCACTTGTTAATGCATATGGCTAGTATGATCTGATACTGGATAGTGCTATGGGCACTTTCACTGCAGTGATAGGATATTATATTATTAGCACACCCATGGGCCGCCTAGTGAGAGGGGCATGGGATGTTAGTGCTCGATGTCAGGATGGGAGATCGGGATACTCCTGACTGGGTTTTTACTCTGGATTAGCTATGGATACCAGGTAGCGAGATCCAGTGGGCAACCCAGGGGGAAAAAGGGGCTTTGTTTATTTATTCTTGCACTTCTGCTTTGATCTGGATTCCTTATGATATTTGATTCCTCCCACTGAGGTAACAGTTGTTGGCCACAACTGTATTTTGATTATGCCAGCCCCAGATATAGTCTCGTGTGATTCTTGATTACTCATTTTGATTGACTATTGCACACGAATAGTCATATGATTCTATTCTTGAGACTTTGTTATTTTATGTTCTCGGTTTTACATTGTTTTCTATCCATCTCACTGAGTAAGACGTTACTCACCCCGTAGGGGAACTCATTTTTATTTTTCAGGATCACAGCAAGAGAGAGACTGATAGATATCGCAGTGTGTAGTCAGGCACCTGATTTCTTTTGAAAGGTAGGACAGTTCTACCTTTGTTTTGTGTGTATAGAGATCCACTGACTAGGTACTTTGTATAACCTTGGGCATGTATCCATTTTGATTGTAAATTACTTGTATATAAGTGTGTGCCACTGTAGTAAAGATTGGATTTTAATAATATATGTTTTTAGAGTTATATTGATCTGTCATCCAGGTTCTCACCTTCCATAAATAGAGGGGATATACATCAGGTACGCTTAGTGGATTTCCATATAGCTTCGGGAGTAAACGGGGCTATGTGTGGAGTTCACTGCGGTCTGCCACGTGACCTAGAGGAAGGTACGGGGCGTGACAGATTTTGGTGGTATCAGAGCTAGGTTCATACTAGAGTATATGTATATCCTGACAAGATCATTTGAGAACCTGGGTATATTAAGATACCATTTACATAGACTTTTTAAAAGTAATTCATATTAGGGTATCAATAGTCCAGTGGATCTCAGATAAGGACCAGTTTAGTGGCCCTAGGATATGTGTCGTATACGTAATATTGATCGTAATATTCGTGCAGGATATTCAGAATGCAGCCAGAGTATAGTCATTCAGGTGATGAAGCATCACATGGACAGGAGGGTTTCTCTGCCTCCCATGCAGTACCAGTAGAGGGTGGCCAGGCTGCACCACCTATTGCAGGAGGAGTCACTCTGACGGATGAGCAGTTTCAAACACTCCTTAAAGCGATTCAAACTAAGACTGCATCAGTACTAGCTCCCGTTCCACTAGTGCAGGCACCCGTTGTTGCTCCTCAGACTGATTTACTAAAGCAGATCAAGACAGCTCGACAATTAGGCTGTTATAGTTTTGAGGGATCTAGAGACCCAGAAATAGCTCACAAATGGTTACAGAAAGTTTCAAAGACTGCTAGAGACATGAGATTAACAGACGCAGACACTATCAGACTAGCAGCTCGGCTATTAGAGGGTGATGCACAGGTTTGGTGGGAGTCTCTTAGCGCTAGTGGAGCTTTACCTACTACTTGGGAAATATTTATAGATATCTTCAATAGGGAATACTACACTAGCTTTTATAAGGATCAGAAGAGAGAAGAATTCTTTGCACTACGACAGGATCATAGGTCAGTATTGGAGTTTGACACTGAGCTACGAGCTTTATCGGTATTTGTCCCAGAGTATGCTCGAGATACTGAGTATATGCGTAGCAGGTTTAGAAAGGGACTGAATACAGAGATTAGAAAGTTGTTGGTTACTTCTACCACTGTCAGTTATCATGAGTTAGTGCAGATGACAATGGAGATTGAGCAGTTATCCCCAGCACCTTCCAAGGGTAAGGAAATTTTCTCAGGAAATAGAAAGTCAGGATTTTTCAGTCCTACATTCCAGAGGAAGAGTATAATAGTTAAGGGATCGCAAAGAATGGGGGAATCATCTAGTAGTGCTCCTAGATCACAGGCTTACCCTCGAGCTTTACCCATTCCAGATTCTGAGTCTCAAGTTCGACCTATGACTAGAGATACTTGCAAAAATTGTGGTAAGAATCATTCTGGGATCTGCAGAGCTCCCCTGAGATGTTTCTATTGTCATCAGCCAGGGCATTATCGTAGTTACTGCCCAAGACTACAACAAAGAGGTGACAGTAGAAGCAGTGGGATGTCCAGACCAGTACCAAGTGGTAGGGGATCGACTACTCAGGACAGACAACCATCTGGGGGCAGTGAGAAGCTATAAAGCAGATCAAGGAAGCAGTGTTAGAGGGACACAAGGTGGTTCTGGGATTCCAATGCGAGAGCAGACCAGGATCTTTGCTAGTTCAGATAAGGAGGCTGAGGCCAATCCAGATCTGATCACAGGTACTTTACAGCTCTTTCAGCATTCTGCTAGAATACTTATTGATAGTGGTTCTCATAGATCATATATTAATCCTGAGTTTGCAAAGTTTAGTGATAAACCCTTAGTTCCTTTGAAACCTGAACTTATTGTATGCACACCTCTAGGAGAACAACTTCTTAGAGATACGGTTTATAAGGACTGTGAGATTATGTTGGGAGATATCATATTACTAGCAGACCTAATCCCATTAGATATGTCTGATCTTGACTTGATACTGGGGATTGACTGGTTAGCCCGACATAAAGCCACAGTCAACTATTTTACCAAGGAAGTGATATTCTCGATAGAGGGAACACCTGAATTACATTTTACTGGGAATCGCCGAATTCTACCGACTTGTATAATTTCGGCACTACAAGCTTGGAAATTAATAAGAAAAGGATGTGTAGCGTATTTAGCTCATATAATAGACACATCCACCTCAGGAACCAAGCTAGAAGAGATACCGGTGGTATGTGAATTTCCTGATGTATTTCCTGAAGAATTACCAGGTGTACCACCTGATAGGGAAGTGAATTTCTTTATTGAATTACAACCAGACACTCACTCTATCACTATCCAACCATATAGAATGACACCTGCAGAACTTAGTGAATTGAAAGTACAATTACAAGAATTGCTTGATAAAGGATTCATCAGACCGAGTACCTCACCCTGGGGAGCACCGGTATTATTTGTAAAGAAGAAAGATGGTACCTTAAGATTATGTATTGATTATAGACAATTAAATAAGGTGACCATCAAGAATAAATACCCTTTGCCGAGAATTGATGATCTTTTTGATCAACTACAATGAACTAAGGTATTTTCAAAATTTGATTTGAGATCAGGATATCATCAATTGAGGATTAGGGAGTCAGATATCCCTAAGACTGCCTTCAGGACCAGATATGGACATTATGAGTTTGTGGTAATGCCTTTTGGTTTGACAAATGCCCCAGCTGCATTCATGGATTTAATGAATAGAGTATTTCATCCATATCTGGATAAGTTTGTTATTGTATTCATAGATGATATTCTGATATACTCTTCTGGAGAAAAGGAACATGTTGAACATCTGAGAATAGTATTACAGACACTGCGAGAAAAGAAACTATATGCAAAATTCTCCAAATGTGAGTTTTGGCTGAAAGAAGTAAAATTCTCGGGACATACCATATCAGAAGAGAGTATTATGGTTGATTCAAATAAAGTTGAAGCGGTTTTAAAATGGGAACAACCCAAGAATGTTACGGAGATTCGCAGTTTCTTAGGTCTAGCTGGATATTATAGAAGATTCATTGAGGGATTTTATAAGATAGCTGGACCACTCACTCGATTGACCAGAAAAGAGGTGAAATTTGAATGGGATCAGGAATGTGAAAAGAGTTTTCAGAAACTCAAAGACTATCTTACTTCTGCTCCAGTTCTGACATTACCAAAGCCTAATGAAAATTATACAGTATACAGTGATGCTTCCAGACAAGGGTTAGGATGTGTACTGATGCAGGAAGGAAAGGTTATTGCTTATACATCCCGTCAGCTAAGGAAACATGAATTAAACTATCCTACTCATGATTTGGAACTGGCAGCAGTAGTATTTGCATTAAAGATATGGCGACATTATTTATATGGAGTTCAATGTCATATCTTTACTAACCATCAGAGCTTGAAGTATATTATGACTCAAAAAGAGCTAAACTTGAGACAGAGAAGATGGTTAGAGTTAATAAAGGATTATGATTTGATAATTAAGTATCATCCAAGAAAAGCAAATGTAGTAGCTGATGCATTGAGCAGAAAGTCAGTTACATTATCACATATTTCAGCCACTACATTACCGCAGCTAATAGAATTAGAATCTTTGGGAATTCAGCTAAATGGTGATACAATTAGTGAGGTACTAGCTACATTTGTTGTGCGACCTACACTTCATGAAGAAATTCAGGTTTTGCAAAGCACAGACGAGGAATTAAGTAAAGTAATTCAAAAGATGCAAATAGAAGAAAATTTTGAGTTCAGAATGAGAGATGATGGGTTATTAGTATACCGAGACAGAGTTTGTGTCCCTAATAAAGTTGAACTCAGGAAAGCTATATTGGAGGAAGCTCATTCTTCGGCATATGCAATGCACTCGGGCAGTACAAAGATGTATCGCACCATGAAAGGAAATTATTGGTGGCCTGGTATGAAGAAAGATATTGCAGATTATGTAGCTAAGTGTCCTATATGTCAGCAAGTTAAAGCTGAGCATCAGAGACCAGCAGAAAACTACAGCCTTTGCCAATTCCAGAATGGAAATGGGAACATATCACTATGGATTTTGTGATCGGATTACCCCGTACATCCAGCAATCATAATGCAATATGGGTAATTGTGGACAGACTTACTAAATCTGCTCATTTTCTGACAATTAATAATACTTATTCATTGGACAAATTAGCCAGAATTTACATTCAGGAGATTGCGAAGCTCCATGGAGTTCCCATTACCATTGTTTCTGATAGAGATCCCAGATTTACTTCACGTTTTTGGCCAAAGATGCATGAAGCTTTGGGGACGATATTACAGTTTAGCACAGCTTTTCATCCCCAAACTGATGGCCAGTCGGAAAGAACAATCCAAACTCTAGAAGATATGTTAAGGGCTTGTGTACTGGAATTTCAGGGAAACTGGGATCAACACTTACCGTTGATTGAGTTTGCTTACAATAACAGTTATCAGGCTAGCATCGGAATGCCACCGTATGAGGCTTTGTATGGAAGAAAATGTAGAACACCGTTATGTTAGGATGAAGTGGGAGAAAGGAGAATAGAAGGAAATGAGTTAATAGAAACTACGATAGAAAAGATTAAGATTATTAGGGAAATGTTGAAAGTAGCCTAGGATAGACAAAAAAGTTATGCAGATAACCGAAGAAGGGAATTAGAATTCCAACCTAGGGATATGGTATACCTGAAAGTAGCTCCATGGAAAGGAATTATACGGTTCGGAAACACAAGAAAGTTAAATCCTAGATATGTTGGACCTTTCAGAGTTATTAATAGAATTGGTCCAGTAGCTTACAGATTGGAGTTACCACGGGAGATGGCTAGGATACATGATGTATTTCATGTATCAATGTTAAGAAAATACATTGTAGACCCAGAACGAGTTTTAGAAACACCCCCGATAGAGCTTGCGAATAATTTAAGTTATAAGATACAACCTGTGCAAATTTTAGAGCGAAAGAAGAAAATCTTAAGGAATAAAGATGTATGGATGATTAAGGTGTTGTGGAGAAGTGCACAAGTAGAAGAAGTTACTTGGGAATCTGAAGAGTACATGAAAAGAAAGTATCCTCAACTATTTCAAGTGACGACTTAAGCTAAATTTTGAGAACAAAATTCCTTTAAGGGGGGTAGGATGTGAGATTTGTAGTTTTGTATTAGGGATAATTTTGTAAAATAATAATAGAAGGACTTATTTGTAAAAATTTTGTGAATTTTTGTAGTATGGAATTTTGACATAAAAATTATACCATCAGATATTATTTTTGATAAGGAATCCAACGACGCCGACGGATCGTGATTTGGACGTCATTTGATCGATCAAATCGTTGAATCAAGAATGGACGACTAGGATTAAATGTGAATTAAAGATTTTAACTATTTATAAAAAATTAGATTTCTTCCCACGGTCGAGCGCTCCTTTTCTCTCTCTTTCCTTCCCTCGCACAGTAACAACGAAAATAAAGTTGTTACTTTGTAATTCACGTTTGGAGGACTTATCGATCGTATTTTTGGATAAGATTTCAGACATAGCTTCAGGAGAGTGAGGAGAACACATTAGAGGTATCATTTTACAGTTTTGGTTGAGATTTGAGGAGAAAATGAAGAGAGAGGTGGCGACGGCGAAATTTCATCGCCAGAGCTTGCTCCGGCGATTGCCGGCCATTCCGGCCGCGGAACTTCACAAACTTGGTACCTATGGCTTCTCCTCGACGAGAGCTTTCCATTGGTACCGGAGTTGAGAGCTGTTGGCCCCGGTCGGCCGCCGGCGAGCTAAAAACCATAACTTAGGGTTTTCGCCCAAATTGAATTAATTCGTGAAATTGATCTCGTATGAGCTATAATAATTGGGAAAAATATGATTTTTGGAATCCTTGTGATGAGAGCTTTCGAATGGTACCAATATTGGAACTGTTCAGAGAACTTCGCCGGTGAGGGTTCCGGCGAACTTTCCGACGAGTTTCTGGCGAGCTCCAGCGAACTTTCCGGCAAACTTGAGATAAAAATTAGGGTGATTCTAGAGATTATTTTAAGAATGTTGGTGAAGACGGATTTGTAAAATTGTTACCAGGTTGAGAGATTTAATTCGTTGAAATATTCATAGGAAATTCGATAAGCAAGCACGAGGATACGAACGTTTCGCGATACGAACTAAAACGTGCTTATCACGATAGAATCAGGTGAGTTTTTATTCTCCAGGTAGAATAAACGGGATAGTTCTCAATGTTTAGTCCAGGAGAACTATATCCCTTTGGTTAGATATGCTTGATATTTCTTTGGACTCTCCTGCTAGTGTATATAATCTTGATTATTAACTTAAATGAGTTGTGAATAACCCTTGATATTCTTGCTTGATGATATAGGCTATTTATTGTTGTTCCTTGATTCATTATAAGCATGATACTATGTTTTTATTGACTCTAGATCTAGCATATGCATTTGCCTGACTCTTTGTGATACTTCTTTCACTTGTTAATGCATATGGCTAGTATGATCTGATACTGGATAGTGCTATGGGCACTTTCACTGCAGTGATAGGATATTATATTATTAGCACACCCATGGGCCGCCTAGTGAGAGGGGCATGGGATGTTAGTGCTCGAGGTCAGGATGGGAGATCGAGATACTCCTGACTGGGTTTTTACTCTGGATTAGCTATGGATACCAGGTAGCGAGATCCAGTGGGCAACCCAGGGGGAAAAAGGGGCTTTGTTTATTTATTCTTGCACTTCTGCTTTGATCTGGATTCCTTATGATATTTGATTCCTCCCCCTGAGGTAACAGTTGTTGGCCACAACTGTATTTTGATTATGCCAGCCCCAGATATAATCTCGTGTGATTCTTGATTACTCATTTTGATTGACTATTGCACACGAATAGTCATATGATTCTATTCTTGAGACTTTGTTATTTTATGTTCTCGGTTTTACATTGTTTTCTATCCAACTCACTGAGTACGATGTTACTCACCCCGTAGGGGAACTCATTTTTATTTTTCAGGATCACAGCAGGAGAGAGACTGATAGATATCGCAGTGTGTAGTAAGGCACCTGATTTCTTTTGAAAGGTAGGACAGTTCTACCTTTGTTTTGTGTGTATAGAGATCCACTGGCTAGGTACTTTGTATAACCTTGGGCATGTATCCATTTTGATTGTAAATTACTTGTATATAAGTGTGTTCCACTGTAGTAAAGATTTGGTTTTAATAATATATGTTTTTAGAGTTATATTGATCTGTCATCCAGGTTCTCACCTTCCATAAATAGAGGGGATATACATCAGGTACGCTTAGTGGATTTTCATATAACTTCGGGAGTAAACGGGGCTATGTATGGAGTTCACTGCGGTCTGCCACGTGCCCTAGGGGAAGGTACGGGGCGTGACAGCCTACCTACCTTTACTGCGTGACTTGAGATTACTGGGGGCGGAGTTGTAGTGTGAATCGCAGGGTGGGTTACTGGCACAGTTTGCTGTGCGACCCACTTTATCAGGTGATCCAAAGGGTACAGGATGGTCATTGTCAGGATTTCAGACTCAGAAATGACGACATACTGGTACTGAATGACAGAATCTGCGTACCCCATGATGAGAACTTACGTCGGCAGATTCTGGAGGAGGCACACAGTTCCGCTTATACTATGCATCTCGGTAGTACGAAGATGTATCACATTATTCGTCAGACGTATTGGTGGTCGGACATGAAGCGGGATATAGCTGAGTTTCTAGCTCGATGCCTAGTGTGCCAGCAGGTTAAGGTGGAGCATCAGAAGCCGGCAGGTATTTGCAGCCTCTTCTGATACCTGAGTGGAAGAGGAGCACATCATTATGGACTTCGTGGATAGGTTAGCCAAGTTATACATCATCGAGATTGTCCGCCTTTATGGAGTGCCGGTATCTATTATTTCGGACCGAGATCCTAGATTCACTTCTAGGTTCTGGCCGAAGTTTTAGGAGGAGCTGGGTACATCATTGATGTTTAGCACTACATTTCACCCGCAGACTGATGGACAGTCAGAGCATACCATTCAGACGCTAGAGGATATGCTGAGAGCATGTGTACTTGAGTTTACTGGTAGTTGGGACACACACCTTCCTTTGATGGAATTTATCTAAAATAACAGCTATCAGACCAGTATTGGTATGACTCTCTACGAGGCTCTATATGACAGACAGTGTCGGACTCCACTATGTTGGAGTGAGGTTGGCGAGAGATAATTGACGGATACGGTGAAACTATAGCCAAGGTCAGTGTCATTCGAGACAGACTGAAGACAGCTCAGGACCGGCAGAAGAGCTATGCAGATCATCGCCGCCAATCTCTAGAGTTTGCAGTTAGGGATAGGATTTTTCTAAAAGTTTTCCCATGGAATGGTATCCTTCGATTTCAAAAGAAAGGAAAGCTACACCCTAGATACATCGAACCATTCCAGATACTTGAGAGAGTCGGACCGGTGGCATATCGACTAGAGTTACCTGCATACTTAGAGCAGATTCATGATGTCTTCCACGTATCCATGTTGAGGAAGTACATATCAGATCCATCCTATGTCCTCACAGCACCACCAGTTCAGCTGAGAGAGGATTTGAGTTACGGGGTGTGGGCTGTTGAGATCATTGATCGGATCATAAAGGTACTTCGAGTTAAATTTATTCCCTTAGTGAAAGTCCTCTAGAGGAATACACATGTTGAGGAAGCTACGTGGGAGACTGAGACCCACATGCGGGCCCAGCATCCTCATTTATTTGAGGAAGAAAGTGTTTGAGCATGATGTAAAAATGATTTTGGAACGTGTTATGTTGTAATTTGAACATTTTTATATTAGAAGAATTATTTTTTTTGGAGGACCAAAAAGTTTTAAAGGAGGGGAGAGTACTTGTAAACCCCTACCCTTGATTTTAAAAAAATCACTCAACCCGGGCCGGTTCAAATGAACCGGCCGGCCCAGATGAACCGGTCGACCCGGTCCGATTTGAAGGAGGCATTGCGGGCGAGAAGAGCCGAGGGCTCTTCTCCTACACGACGCCCCCTCCTTCTTCGTGAGTTTGCCTTGCGACAACCCGCAGCAGAGCAGCACCGACGCCCACCATTTAACCGCCGGTCGCTGCCCGCCATCCGTCGGTTGCCGCCCCACTTTCGTTGTCCGCCATGCACCACTCCCCGACAGAAAGGGGAGCTCGGCGACGCCCCCTCCTTCCTCGCCTTTGCGACCACCCATAGCAGGGCAGCCACCCGCCGAGCCCGCCGTCCGCTGTCCTCCTCCCTCCCTTCCGCTGTTCGCCGTCCATTCCCCTCCGCCGCGATGAGAAGAGTTCGGCGGAGGTCGCCGTCCCCTCCTTCCTGCTGCATTTCCCCTCTTCGTGAGCAGATCCGCACTGACGGTTGCCCCCTGCGCGGCGACCGATCCGCCGCTCCGATCGCTAAGGGCGGGTAGCTACAGCCACCGGCGAGCTCGGGAGGAGTCGGTCCCTCGAGTTTTGACCGCTGCTTGGTCGATTTGTTCGACGCAGCGGAGAGGTCCACCGGCGAGTCGACGAAGGGTGCGTATTCTTCCCTCCCGCCGGCCACTGCTCAACTCGTTTCCGCAGGATCTTCGCGAGCTCGAAGGTTTGTGGATTTTCCCATCTATCGTTCCTTTCCGCCGGGCCTTCGAGGCTGCCGTCGACTGTGCTGCCGACAGATGGTCGGACAATCGCTGCCACCTTGCCACTCGGTTATCACGAGCGTCCACTGTTGCAGGGCACTCCTTGCCTCCACGCGCACGGGCTTGTGGTCGTCTTCGTCGTCGGCATGTGAGTCGGCCGTCGGATTTCGCAAGCTCCGGCGAGGGAAGAGTGTTCGGCTGAGGTAGATTTATTTTCTTTCCTTAACCACTATTAGTGATAAGTTAACCATGCTTAGTGTTAATTAACCTCACTTAGTGTAAATTAAGTATGGAACTTATGTTGTATGAATTTTTAGTTGATGTATGAAGATAACCATGCTTAATAAGGGGAAATTAATCACCTTTGTGTTTGATTGGGTAAATTTTAATGAACTTGATTGGGTGGAACCAAGTCATCCGAACTCAAAGTTAACTCAAGTTTAACCCGAATTCGAGTCGGACTCGAATTAGAATGGTTAGGAGATGACTCGATCGAACCGACCCAGTTGGGGCTTCGGTCGGACTCAAGTTAAGCCCGTGTTGACCGGGTCAAACGTTGACCGGGCCAACTTTGATCGGTTCAAGTGTTGACATAGTCAAACAGTGTCCGGGTCAACCATTGATCGATCAGCATTGACCGGGTCAAACGTTGACCGGTCAGTGTCGACCAGGTCAAACGTTGACCGTTGACCAAGTCAATATTGACAAAAAAAAATCTAATTTAATTTTTCATGAGTAATAATTGAGGCTAAGTTGGATTAAGGGATGATTAGGTGATTAAAATAGTTAATTAGGATTAAATAGATTTAAAAATTTCTGATGGATTTTTAATTTGGTCCTTGGGTGACTTGGGCCACATCATGTATTTGGTTTGAATGGGTATAAATTTGATAGAATTTATTTAAGCTTAATTAAATAAATTTAACATGATAATTAATTTAAATAGCAAAATTAAAATTTGATTAATTAAGATTTGATTTGATAGAATTAATTGTCAAACCGTATGCTTGGGTTGATTTAATTAAATGTAGTAATTACTTTAATTAATTTATTGATAATTTATTTGGGCCAAAAATGTGGACATGGGCTCAATGGGTAAACATAGGCTTATTAATTTAGTAGGCGCCCCTAAATTGAACATGGACTCGTAAATTTAAATGTAGGCTTATTAAGCGATAATTAATTAGGATAATTGTATAAGTTAGATTGATAAATTTTTATTTTATTTATTTTAGGAAAAAATAAATTAAATTTTATTTTAAACAATTATGTTATTTAAGACTACTTTTCGTACGTAATCTAAGTAGTTTCGTCAGGGTCATTTATCTCTACATGGGTTGTGCTGAAGAGCGGATCGCTAACCCAGGTGCGTTGGTTCATCGATGTAGGATTTTTTCAAGCTACGAAATTCCTGCTGAGGTCTTCTTAGGAAATTCATGGATGCCCTAAATATGATAAAATATAATGTTTGTCAAGATTATGCATGTATGCATGTTAGTATAATTTATTTTTGTCTAATATGCATGATATGCCATAATCATAATGTTAATCATTTAACATGTTGTAATATCTTGTCGTGCATGTTTTATTATATTTCTATGATATGTTCAACACAATTATTATACAGACATAGATATAAATAACGACATGTTAGAATCCCTTTGGAGACATCGCTGTGATTTAGATAAAAATGGGTATACCTCACATACCCCGGTTGACCACCGCGTACTGTCGATGGTCAAACGGTGATGTTCCACTTCGCACCACTCCCGAGGTTGTACATAGCTTTGATACTGGGAGCTGTTAGGGAAAGGGATCACACAAACTCCAAGGTTATATTAGACCAAAAATATGGAGCAGGTCCCTATCCGAAAATATATATACCCGCACGGATGTCGTTTAGGTGACCCCGTGATAGTCCTGAGATGGCTAGCGAGGAGGAGCCCTACCATGGACTTGGCACCGATGGAGTCGAGGTTGCCACAGCCCATCGTGCGGATGTGCGTCAATCTCGGTCGATGTTGACTGCTATTGGACTAGGAAGGCAATTCCTTACGTGAAGCCTTAGACAATGGATCCGTAGACCACGCAGCTATCATCCATGATATTCTGCAGACAGTCGGATGAGTAGTCTGGATCCTAAGGTTATTTTTATCGGTTAGCCGTGGTCGATTTGTCTTGTTGATGGTGATCCTGTCTTCGAGCAGTGTGTAGTACTACACGAGTCGTCGTTGCCCCTATGGAGTCCGGGGAGGATGTAAGGGTACGGTAGTTTCGCTAGAGTAGGCATCGAGGGCGACTAACAAGACAGTGGAGAGTGATCAAGGGTCACCCATCCTCTCCGCCAACATTAGTGCAGCGGGCATAGGTAGAGACAGAGACAGGAAGGCACTGATGGGCTTATGGATTCCCTTGGCCCGAGTATTCATTAAGCATAGGCTGGCAGCCCGAGTCTTGAAACTTCAAAGTTTTATTATAACGTAGGTGACATATGTTGATGACATTTACACTAGATACAACTTAGGAGACATCTAGTGAAATAATGTCTATATTTATTTATGCTGCTTTACTACTTTTTATGTCCTGATTTATACAAATCAAAAGAAAAATGATGATTAACAACCAAAGACATCCTAGAGTTATCACGCCCTACTGTCGAGCACGTGGCAACCGCCGTATGAGCCCAACGGACCCATACAAGGCATCAAGTGATACATACAATCCAAACACATTGTTTACACAGCGGAATATACAATCAAAATATCTATCTCATCGTTTCTAACACAGTCCCGATAAACCTACTACAATTCTATGATAACGATATCAATGAATAAAGATCAACTCATCAAAAAACTCATCTTCACCCACCGTCATGATCGATCATCTAACTCACCTGCACACACGGGGAAAAGTGGTGTGCTCAGCCTTTCGGCCTAGTGCGAAATTACGGCTCGAAACTGAATAAGAAATCCAAAGGCTAGGAGGATTAATCTAGGATGCCTTGGGTTTATTAATAGTCATTTTCATATAATACATATGAAGCATATCATAAATGCAAAATAACTGTGTAAGCATATCCGTCAGGTGTAGCACTAGATGTCATCTAAGCTGTCTCTAGTATTATGTCGTCAGTGTCACCGAAATGTCATCTACGGTGTACTATGTCTATCAGTCTCAAGACTCGGGCTACCAGACTATGCTTAGTGAAATTCCCCCGTCGGGGACTTCCCACAAGCCCATCAGTGCCTTTTGTCTCTTCCTATGCCCGCTGCACTGATGTTGGTGGAGGTGATGGGTAACCTTTGATCACTCTCCTCGGCCTCGCTAGTCGCCTGCCATACCTCCCCTAGCGAAAACCCGCCGTGCCCTTACATCCTCTCCCGATGCCATAAGGACAACGACACTCGTGTAGTACTACACACCGTCCGAAGACGGGGTCACCGTACATAAAATCCATTGACTACGGTCTCGGTCGATATAATACAACCCTAGGATCCAGACTCACCATCCGACTGTCTGCAGATCGTCAAGGATGGTAGCCGTGTGGTCTACGGATCCACTGTCCAAGGCTATGCGGAGGGATGTCACCGTTCCAATCCCCGAGTAGCGATGTCTGCCAAGAGGTGTGTAGACTAGCTGTCGCCGGAATGCTACAACCTCGGCGACATGTTTGCTAGGTTCTTATTCTGGTTCGTCTCGGCTAGTCATCTCAGGACTATCACGAGGCCCCTGAAACGACACTCGTGCGGGTAGAAATCATCGGGTAGGGACTTGCTCCATATATCCGGTCTAATGTGACCTTGGAGGGTGTACAGTCCCTTTTCCCACCAGCTCCCAGTATCAAAGCTATGTGTAGCCTCGGGAGTGGTGTGTGGTGGAGTATAACCATTCTGACCATCGGCGGTACGCCGTGGTCAAACGGGGTATGCAAGCAGTACCCCTTCCTGTCTGATTTCTAGTGATGTCTCCTAAGAGTTTCTAACATGTCATCATTCTTATCTATAACTGCATGGTAATCGTGCTATCATAGCAAAGATAAATAACATAGCATGCAGGATAGGATTCATAGACATGTTAAATAAATAGCATGGTAAACATGAAGTAATCATGCATGTAGACAAGGTAAATCATTCGAACATGCATTTAGATAATATCATAGTAAGCATAACATGCATCTATCCATATATACATAATCATGACAAGTATTCCATTTTATTATATTTGAGGCATCCAAGAGTTTTCCTAAGAAAACCTCGGCAGGAATTCCCTAGCTTGACATCCTACATTCAGTGAACCAACGCACTTTTATGGGGATCTGAACTTCGGAACCAACCCAAATATAGCAATAATACTCAGTTCCAAATCGGAGTAAGATCCCTAAAACAATATGAATTTTATTTAAAATAAAATCTTTATAATCTAATATGATAGAAATTATTAAATCACTAGTAACTCGCGAATCATTTGGCCTAATCCAAAGTGAATGATGTACTTCAACTATTAGGCCCAACTTCATACTCAAGTCCAATTTATCAAATCTCTAATCCTCTTCCATCACCTCTGACTTATTAGAAAAGTCAAATCACAATCAAACTTAATCATATCTTCAAGTCCAAGTCAATAGGAAGTCTAAACTAATTATTCTCTAATTTAATTTAACATCATCACATTATCATTAGCAAACTAACATTCAACAATCCTTCCTTAGTGCCAACCTTCCCTTGATTCTCTCTACACCCCCAATTATTGTACTATATGCAAAGTCTTAAGTAGGAAAGAATAACAAAGACAAATGAGAGGAAATAGGGAAATGGGAAGGAGGTTATAATGGGTGAGAAGAAGGAAGAAACCAAATCCTCACATTAATATACCAACACATGCAAAAATCATCATATCACAAATAAGAACAATTTAAAACACCATTGCAACAACTCACAAAAATTCACCTTCATTGAAAACCACCACATCCATCACATAAACACACCGATTTATAATCATCAAAGCCTCGTCAAAAGCCCACAACCAACATCGTCAACCCATCCATCAAAGCACCTTTTTAAACCACCACATAATCACGTTATCATGAAAGCAAAGCACTCACATTACCATGAAAATGAAACACGAATAACTCAACAACAACATATTAATCAAAACCATCACTAAACAATCAATAATTAATCATCATCAAAAATCGTCACCATAATATAAGCAATCACCATGTAAACACCCACAATCGCCAATAACAATGAATCTAATATCATCAAAGTCATTAACATTATCACATAACACATAAAAACCAAATTGGCACATCATTTCCAACAACACAACATAGCACATAATTTGTCAAAATTAAAACCATTAGGAATATTATCACATAACACCATTAAAACATTGATAACAAACCCCACGAAGTCACAACATTCAATATTTAAATTCGACAAAACATTCGGCCACCACATTCAATATTTAAAATTTAAATTTAGCAAAAGCAAACAAACGGTTCACGGCATGGCCCCCACATCAGCATTCAAAAACAAACACATGCTACATAAATTAGTCAACAACAATTCCATATCACAATCAACATAAAACACCTACAAAACATTTAACATAAATCACCATATGCAATTCCACATCAACAAAACATTCAACATAAAAAAATTCCACATCAACAAAACATTCCACATAACTCACCATATGAAATTCTACATCAACAAAACATTCAACATAAATCAAACTACATTAACAATTCCACCACTACCATTAAATCCACAATCAAATCAACAAGTGATTTACCTATCATATTAATCACCCATCAAGAAAAATTCAGCAAAACAATACCATCATCAACTTCATCAACTAACCATGAGAAACTCACCATAAACATCAACAACTCATCATTATCATGAAAACTCAACAATCAAATTCCAAGTCATCAAAGCGCTATGAAAAACTCAGCAAACGACATCATCAACTCATCAATCCAAGCACCATGAAACACTCATCATAAGCCCACCAAAATAACACCATCAAATCCACATTCAAAAGCAAAGTACCATAAAACAACATCATCATATAATATCTAGCAAATTGGAATTTAACAATATTTTCTTAATGCAGACCTCAATTCGATTCTCCCTACATCCCCAATTATAGTACCATATGCATAATTTCAAGTGGGGGAAAATAACAAGGAAGAATGAGAGAAAATAGGGGAATGAGAAGGAGGTGGGGGAGATAACATGAATTTAAACCAATTTATCAATGATCAATACCATTCCTCCATCATCTCATCCAAATTATCATCATCGTCAATTTAGAATTGAAATAAATAACCTTAGTCGGAATCGACGGCGATCCGGCGGACGAGCTGCAGCGGCGTCGAGCGGGCGAAGAGGAATCGTCACACGTGCGGTGCGCATGCGGCGGTTCGGTCCGAACGGTTCGGTTCAGGGCCGGTTCAAGATGGGTTTGACCATTTTTTATGGATTTTCAACCGGTTCATCTCGGGTTAACATCCCTGGAGCTTAGTTGGTATGTTTTGGACTTTTATGAATTTATTTAGAATTTATAACATAATTTAGGTATAGTTTTTGAATTTATCTAGGTTGGGTTCAGGGTTTTGAGTACTTTAGCGATGTCAGAAAAATCTAAATTAAATTATGATGCTATGTTATACTTAAATATATTTTCTATGATTTAATTGGAATATTTTGGGATTATTGGATTCTGTTTTTTTATTTAGTTAAGATAATTTAGTTTAACTTAGGGTTTAAATAAGTAAATTATATGTTATATGCATGAAGATATTTTTGTATGTATTATAATATTTAAATTGTGTTAATTAGAATTAAAATGTTTTATTTTAAATTTTGACAGAATTTATGAATTTAGAAGATTATAAATTGAGGTAATTAGATTCATTTAATTTTTTTTTATATTAATAAAAATTGAGTAATTTGGAATATGATAAAATTTAGGGAATTGAGTTAATTAGATTTTTCTAACTAATGAAATTGAATAGTTTGGAATTCTAGAAAATTTAGGAAGTTTAGTTATTTAGATTTTATAATTAGTAAAATTTAATAAGTTAGGATTTTGTAGATTTAATTGATATGGTTAGATTTTTTAAATAATTATTAAAATTATTTTAGAATTTAATATGGTGGTATATAATGATTTAGATTTAGGGGTATAGTTCAGTTATTAAACTAAATATTATTTATGGGCTTGATATGTTGATTATCTTGGATTGTGGTTGTTAGTTTGTTAGTTGATTGGTTGATTATAAGAAAGTGAATAAAATAAAGAAAATGATGTGAGGATATGAGTAGAAGGGTGGGTAGGAAACCTTTGTTTGAATTGTATGATTTATGATTGTTAGATGTATTTATTTTATCTTAGGAAGTTGATTGTTGTAATGTTGCTTGACAATTCACGGCTAAGCCGTTATTTGTGTTGGAGTGAGAAGGAATTGCTGTGCTTGATTGATTGCTTGCTTGCTTTTGAGAATCACAGCCAAGTTGTGAGTTCTTATTTAATACTACTTTGAGACTCAAGTGAGGATTTATGATTTCAAAATTTATTTTGGTCTACTACAGATGCTGAGTCCTAAGGGTTGTTGTCAATTATTGTACATACTGATAAGTTATATGTCTGCTGGTTGCATATTTGATTAGTTGTGAATTATTGGAAGTATGCCATGACAGTTTACTTATGATGCTATTATATGCATGTCCTTGATATTGATTTGGAAGTGATACCATGCTAGTATATGTATGATGTTGTTATATGCATGCTCTTGATGTTGATACTCATGTTATGTTATTTTTGATATGTTCATGTTGCTAGAGATGTAGAGACACTTAGCAAGAACATGGAACATGATGACATGAGACATGATTAGAGACACTTTAGGTACATATTATGATATCACCTAGAGTGATCTTATTTGACATATGAGAACCTGTGGATATCTTAGAGTCATGGTAACCTTGGAGATGACATTAAGGTTCTAGTCTGCTATGTGCCAACATGTGGTAAGGAGCCATATGCTAGCCAAGGTAGAAATGCACGCTCTGTTGACTTAGCCTCAGATATTTTGGTATAGCCGGGATCTCGCTTCGGTGCAGAGTTCAACCTATTAGGTTACTCCAGGGTATATAGGTGCTAGGAACAATATTGGGCCATGCACTACTAGTGCTAGGGAACCTGATTGACACTAGCATACTCAACGATGTGGGGTCCCTGAGCAATCCGGGTTCATTAGTTGCATATGCAGCGGATCTCAACTTACTAGGCTGTAGATGGTAGTGATTTGTGATTGTGTATGGTGATCCTGCCATGGGGAAGAAGTACAGCGCTGTATGGTACTTGTTGGTGCATAGAAGGAGTGCCGTGGTCACCAGCTCCTTCCACCAACATCAGTATGCAGGCATCTAGGACAGAGATGTAGAGTTGATACTAACGGGGTTCGAGGAGATCCCCAACGAGGGGTTTGCCTTGAACATAGGATGGCTGCCTTAGGAGTGATACTAGATAACTTATGATATATATATTCATATACGTGATTAGATCTTTTTAAGATTTAAGTTATGCAAATAAGTTCTAGTATCATGTTGAGTTTTGTTATATGTTGTGTTATGTTAATTTAAATATGTGATTTCGTAGATATATTTTCTTGCTAGTTTGTACAATACTTTATGCCCATTTTTAGGGTGCTCTCTCTATAGCCTCACTGAGTTTCTCGGCTCAGATGTGCATATTTTTTCTCTGTTGCGCAGGTTACAAGTTGGTCACTTGTACGGGGAGCGAGGGAGAACCTAGTTCAATGGAATAGACTGTCATTGAAAAGCTGGATAGAGATTTGATTTGTAATATTGAAAATTAATATAATTTGGTTATGTTTCCGCTATGTTAATAAAAATAATAGTGTTGTTTTGTGATGCTCTTAGCCTTGTATAAGTTGTGGTGGTGAAGAGCAACTTATACGGCGGTTACCACGTGCCAGAGATGGGTTTAGGGCATGACATATCGTATGCATGTTATTGATTATTATGCTCATGTATGTGATATTTAATATGTTCATGTGATGCTAGAGATGTAGAGACACTTAGTAAGACACAGAACATGATAACATGAGATATAACTAGAGACACTTTAGGTAGATGTTATAACAACACCTAGAGTGGTCTTATTTGACATTTAATTAATAACTTTTGGACATCAACCAAGGAGATGACATTAGGTTCTTGGTTTAATATGTGCCAACATGTGGTGAGGATCCATGTGCTAGCCAAGGTAGAGATGCACGCTCGGTTGACTTAGCCTCAGATACTTTGGTGTAGCCGGGATCACAATTCCATGTAGAGCTCAACTTATTTGATTTACTCCAAGGTAGATGGGTAATAGGAACAGTATCGTGCAATGCGCTACTAGTGCTAGGAAACCTGATAACACTAGCATGCTCAACGATGTGGGTCCCTAAGCAGTCTAGATTCATTGGTAGCATATGTGGTGGATCTCAGCTTGCTAGGCTATCGATGGATGTGATTGGTGGTTTTGTATGGTGATCTTATTATGGGCAGAATTACAGCATTGTATGGTACTTGTGTTGTATACGAGTGTCGTGGTTACCAGCTCCTTCTGTAAATCTTTTTTTAAAAAAAAAATAAAAAAGAAAAAAAGAAAACAATATTTTAATATTAAAATAAGAAATGAGTAAAATAAAATAGAAAAAAATAAAAATTTCAGATGGAATTAAAATATATATATATATTTAAATAAATAAATAGATAATATAAAGTAAATAGAAAAAGAAAAAGAAAAATAAATTAAAAATTATCATGTGCAGCGAGTCTCGCGGGGTTGGCACGGTCGAGTCAGCTGATTTAGGTCGACGAGTCGGAGACAGAAATTATGTGAAATTATTTCCTATGTTCCTTTTTCTGATGTAGCAACTAAGTTGCCTTAAATCTAGTTGATCTCTCTTAGCTACTGAACTTATGACTCCACTTGTCCATATGGTCAACTACTCTAGCTAGAACCATAGAATTCCTCTTGATTAAGTTTCTTAGTTTTATGCTGAGAATTCTGTTCAAACTGAACCATAAATTGCTTTTGGTAGCAACAACTACTTTTTCCTTTCTTCTCTATAAATTCAGAACTTAGCTGAGAACATAGTTAGATTTTAGAGTGTCATTTCCCAATTTTTATTGATCTTACTATTTCAATCATAATCGAAGATCAATACAATCTCACATTCAACATTTTGGTGATCTTAAGGTGCTAGTATCAAAACTATTATCTTACCTCAGTCTCAATCTTGATACCCACCTCATTCAATCTCACTCCTTTATTTTTTTACCTAGCAGTTTTGTATGAATAATCATCAAGTACTTGCATATCACAGGAGCTATATTATGCAATATAGTTCTCTTTCCTTAAATTCGGAAAATAAATTCTTGTTACCCATGAACTATATTATGAATCCTGTATGTGTGGGTGAGGAGAAGTTCTATTCTCTTATTTCCATTTGCTGATATGTTTCAATCTTTTCTTTACAAACCCTTAGCGGTGGCCATTCCTCGGATATGTTTCCATACTAACAATACTAATCATTCCTCTGTTGAATACTCTCGAGTGTATTTAAAAGTGGTACCATCACTAGCACCAAATGAACTCAAATTCCTTCTAGTAATAGTTAACAAATCCTTTTCTTCCTTAGTATAGATCTCTCCCTAATCTTTGTTGTCTTTCGAAACCTTTTGGATGATACTCTTGACTCCTTCAGGAAAGGGTCCAAGTGCCATATGCCATCAGAACCTCAAGAATTCTGAACAACCCAATAAGAATTGCAAGTAAATTCAATGAGCTTATAATGCTGAAAGCTTAGCATTTTCAGCATTTTAAAATTGAAGCCTATCTCTTGTGCATATATGTGCATATTCTCAATGTTGGTTTTGAGGATCTTTCTATCAAATCCTAGACAAGCATACCTATCATACCAAACTAATATATCATAAATAAACCAACCCTGATTCAGAATTTTCAAGTGATCCTACTGTATTTTCTCACCTTGTAATATAGACCTTACCTCAAAAATCTAAATTACAACTCCCATGCACAACTAAAAGGTGAGCTAAAGCCAAAGATAATGAAATGTATTAAAGTATTATAAACCTGGACATATGAAATTCTAGATTTATTTTATCTCAGAGATTTAATCACCTTGATCTCTCTGAGTATCAAATTCTTATGAAAATTGGCAGACACCTTCTTCACTGATGCAAAAACCTACCCTCAAAATTTTAGTTTAATCTGACCTCTGTGGAGGAAGTTATGATTTTTTAAAGTTCACTAAACCTGAAAATTTAGTATATCGAAAATTTGATACTCTTGAATTGAAGAACAATTCATCTTTCCATGTGAATCTGCCATGTCTATGCTAATAGCAAAATATGTATCCATTTTCTTCCCTTACCTTGGATCTATAATCTCCTAATCGTGAACCTAAGTTTTAATCCTCATCATAGTAAGTATCCTGATCTTATATGAACAACAATGCTCCATTTTCTTCCCTTACCTTGGAGTTAAGACTCATTAAATTCTATAAAAAAAATAATGCTGAATTTTTACCTTGCCCACATTCTAAAGCTTGAACATTTTAGTTTTATTCCTCTAAAATTTATACTCTTACTGCAAGTTCTGGCTTATACCTTTTTCAGTCCTCAGTTGATCTACAAACTAAAGCAATCAAATTGGTGTTAGTTCCGGTCTTAACCTTCATTTTGGTTGGAAAATTTTATTCTTCACTGTCAATAGTACTTGCCATTATTTTAATGGTTATTTTTTATTACTCTAGTCTTTCCAACAATTAGTAACCACTCTCATATCCTTATTACTAATTTTGCTTACCAATTCCAAGTTATATTTCCAAAATTTCTCCTCCAAGTTTTAAAAATTGGGGTGGCACCATTGAATTTAAAAAGAGATTGATTTTATAGTCTCGGTTGTCATTTTTCTTTCAAATCATCTTCACCTTTATATGCCAATGCTTGTCCTTCCATACCTACTATTGGAATAAAAATTTACAAAGGAGATTAGAAGTTATTCCTTTCATTTACTATTCTAGCGATATTATGAAAGTGTAGAATTATTATTGGTCATCATTCTCTTCCTCGATCATTCAAGAAAAATATTCAGATTATTTAATTCTAGTTACCTTGATACTACCAATGGTGGCAAATTTTCTCCTCTTGATTCTGGAACTTCAACTTCAGTAATTCAATAGCTCTCTATATTTAGGATAGTTCGTTGTGCTATACTGAATTAACTGTTCAATTCTTCAATAATTCTTTCTTTTGCTTGACAAATAACTATATTTTCCTTTGAAGAGTAAGATCTCAAATTGGTATCCTTGAGAAAAGGTCTATTCCCTTCCAAATATTCTATAACCATTGTTAGAGAGTCAATTGCCAATTTCTTAAAATGATATACTTCAGAATAATCAACCTTTTTAGGATTGACTCCTTTTCTCTCTAAGCCGACAAATATATTTTGTTGGATGCTTAATTAAATTTGCTCAGCTTTGGACTTTCCTACTATATCTGCTATTTCTTTTGGATACTCGTTCCAATGCAGTCATTGGGATTGTTTGAAGACTTTTGGTTGTCTAAATTGTATTCTTTTATGTGATATTTCTAAGGTCTATGATCTTAATTGGTTCAAGTACCCGTGTTCTGATCGATACCAAATCACAAAGGTCTTATGGGAATATGGTGTTTCTAAGGGGGCTGATCGACCCTTAGAGATGCTAGGATATAAGACTTGATGTGATCTTAGGTATTGATTGGTTAATCGAGTATCGGGCCATGATAAAATTGTCTGACAAAGACAATAGTTTTTCTTCCTAGACTAGTCTACTCTATCTTTCTTTCTAAAGTAGTCCGAGTGAGTCTGAAGACGGCTCAGGACAGATAAAATAGTTGTGCAGACAATCGGTAGAGGCCGTTGGAAATTTACGATTAGGGGCATAGTATTCCTTAAGGTGTATCTTGGGGAAGGACCTCTTCAGGTTCACCTGAAGGAAAAATTGTAACTGATTGTATATTGGACCGTTTGAGATTCTGGAGAGAGAGTTGGGCCGGTAGCTTAAAGATTTCAGTCCATCGGTAGACTTAGGCAGAATCCATAACGTGTTCCATATGAAGAAGCTTAAGGAAAATATGCCAGACCTATTGTATATTCACTGGTCCTCTGGTTGCTCTGTGAGAAAATCTAAGTCTGAAACTCTCTATTAGTTGCTTGGCATTTTGCTTGATAAATTATTTGAATTATTGAATGATTTCTTTAGATTCTTTGTGTTTTAGGAAGCACAAGAAGTCTAGAAAAAATTTAAAGGTTACGTTGTTATTTTTCGAGGACCAAAAATATTAAGGGGAGAGAAATTCTAAATCCTTTTTTAAAAAAAAAATTTATAAAAAAATAATATTAAAATAATAAGAAAATAATATTTTAATATTAAAATAAGAAATGAGTAAAATAAAATAGAAAAGAAAAAAAAATAAAATTTTCAGATGGAATTAAAAAATAATAATAAAATATATATTGAAATAAATAAATAATAAATAAATAGAGAATATAAAGTAAATAGAAAAAAAAGAAAAAAATTAAAAATCGTCAGACGGGTCGGGTTGGCCCAGCCGAGTCAGCTGATTTAGGTTGACGAGTCGATGACTCATCGACAGTATAAAGGAAACAACGAAAATAGGGGTTTACCCTGTTCTGAAGTTTCAGGCGACGAGGCGAGTTCGGAGCTCCGGCGAGGCTTTTGTTCGACAAGAAGAAGTCGAGGTCCGAGCTAGGCGTCGTTGTCGGGGGCTGCGAGAGAGAGTCGCGACTCCGACGAGCTGGAATCGAGAAGGGGGCAGTGAACAGAAGGGCTCCTCTATTCGTAGCGATCCCGCCGGCGAGGAGCACGGCGGACTGCGTTTCCTCTGTGGCGAAGCTCTCTGAACTCGATTCCACCTTCTTGGAATTAATAGTAAGTGGCGGCTACGGCGGAGGAGGCGTGGAAGCAGCTGAGGACAACGGTTTCTGCTTGTGGGCAGAAGAAGCGGAGGAGGCAACGACTATGGGAGTGCGTGGGCTCTACTGACGGCGCAATTAGGTCGCCGGAGAGTAATGGAAGGTTAGGAGGAGGAGTACATGGTTTTCTGGTGGGTCTGCGACGGTGGGCAAGTGGTTATCGATGGCGTTCACCGATTAGGATTGGCAGCGTTCGAATGAGCGAGTTCGAATGGGTTTCGAACGAAGGAGAAGGCGGACCACACATGCTGCTCGTGTGCGCGGTCTGGGTCGACCTAGGTTCGTTCCGGACGGTTCAGTCTGGGCAGGTTTAAGCTACGGTTCAACATGAGTTTAGCCGGTTTTCATAGATTTTCGATCGGTTTAATTCGGTTCAACATTGCTAGAGCTTTGTTGGTAAGTTTTGAACCTTAAGAAATTTATTTAGAATTTTAACATATTTTAGGTTAGACTTTTGAATTTATTTAGTTTGGGTTCAGGGTTTTGATTGCATTAACGATAACAGAAAAATCTAAAATAATTGTGATGCTAGAATATGCTTAGATATAATGTCACGCCCCGACCCACCTGTCGGACATGTGGCAACCGCTGTATAAACCCAAAGGACCCATACAAGGCATTTGGTAATAAATATTATACAAACACATAATCAACACAGCGGAATATACAATTAAATTATCTAAGAATCTCTACTAACATAGTCCCGTTATACCAACTACAATTCTAGAATAACGTTATCAATAAATAAAACTAACTCCATCGATATCCCTCATCTTCATCAAATATCTTGGTTGATCATCTAACAACCTGCACACACATTGAATGTGGTGTGCTCAGCCTTGCGGCCTAGTGCAAAATTACGGCTCTAAACCGAATAAGGTAATCAAAGGCTAGGAGGAGTACTCTAGGATGCCTTTTTTTGTTAATCATCATTTTTTCCTTTGTTATGTGTAATTCATGTCATAAAAGCAGCATAACAAGTAGACAAATACGAACATGCATATCACTAGATGTCACCTAAGTTATATCCAGTGTCAATATCATCAACATATGTCACCTACGTCATAATAAGACTTTGAAGTTTCAAGACTCGGGCTGCCAACCTATGCTTAATGAATACCTGAGCTAAGGGCATTAGTAATGTCACGCCCCGACCCACCTGTCGGCAACATGACAACCGCCGTATGAGCCCAACAGACCCATACAAGGCATCAAAGTGATACATACTATCCATATACATCGTTTACACAGCGGAATTATAAATAAATCATTTAACTCAAGATTCCTAACACAGTCCCGATAAACCTACTACAATTCTATAATAAAAGACATCGAGAAATAAAAATAGACCCGTCGACGGACTTATCTTCATCAAATCTCTCGGGCAGTCATCTAACACACCTGCACACACGGGGAAAAGTGGTGTGCTCAGCCTTGCGGCCTAGTGCGAAATTACGGCTCTACCGAATAAAGAAATCAAAAGCTAGGAGGAGTATTCTAGGATGTCTTTGGTGGTAAATCATCATTTTTCAATTGATTTGTGTAAATCAATTTTAAAAAAGTAGTAAAACAATATAAATAAATTATCGATGTATAACTCGCTAGATTTCACCTACATTGTATCTAGTGTCAATGTCAACCGTATATCACCTACGTCATAATCATACTTTGAAGCTATAAAACTCGGGCTGCTAGCCTATGCTTAGTGAATACCCTAGCTAAGAGTATCAGTAAGCCCATCAGTGTCTTTCTGTCTCTGTCTCTACCTATGCCTGCCGCACTGATGTTGGCGGAGAGGACGGGTGACCCAGTATCCCTCTCCATTGTTTCACTAGTCGCCAACCATGCCTCCCCTAGTGAAACCGTCGTGCCCTTACATCCTCCCCGGATTCCGTAGGGGCCACGACACCCATGTAGTACTACACGATGTCCGTAGACAGGGTCGCCATATAACAATATCATCGGCCACGGCTAGCTGGAATAACCACCCTAGGATCCGGACTACTCATCCGATCGTCTGCAGACGTCAAGGGTGATAGCCGTACGGTCTACGGATCCACTGTCCAAGGCGTCGCATGTGGAATCACCTTCCCAGTCCAATAGCGGTCGATGTCTATCGAGATTGGCGCACATCCGCATGATGGGCTGTGGCAACCTCGACTCCATCGGTACCACGTCCATGGTAGGGCTCATCCTTGCTAACCATCTCAGGACTATCATGAGCTCGCCTAAACGACACTCGTGCGGGTGAAGATTTCGGGTAAGGACTTGCTCCATATTTCCAATCTAACCCGACCATGGAGTTTGTACAGTCTCTTACCCTACCAGCTATGCATCAACCTCGGGAGTGGTGCCTAGCGGGAACGTTACCGTTTGACCACCGTCGGGATGCGGCGGTCAACCAGAGCATATGGGAAAGGCCCCTTTTCTGTCTAATTGGCGGTGACGTCGCCAAAGGTTCTAACATGTCGTTATCTACTATCTATGTCCACATGATAAATATTTAACACATAGCAATAAATACAATACAGCATGCAAGACACAAATCTAGAACATGTTAGATACCTAGCAGAACAATCATGTTAGATAAAATAAATTATACTAACATGCATATAATTCAAATCTTATCAAGCATTATGGTTTATCATATTTAAGACATCCAAGAATTGTTCCTAAGAAAACCCCAGCGGAAATTCCCTAGCTTGAATAAATCCTACCATCGGAGAACCAACGCACCTGACTTGGCAATTTACTCCTTGGAACCAACCTAAGGTCCGTTCGCTGAATCTTTATTCTCTGATACTGTCTCGATCCACGTGCCATCATTTACGTATTTTATATTTTCCTGTCAATTATTCAATGAATTTTAATTCTCAATCCAGAAATAATTTCTCGAATCTCTCTTCACCACTACTCTTAGAATGATCTCTAGAATCACCCCAATTTTTTTCCCAAGTTCGCCGGAAAATTTCTCCGACGGTCGTCGGAAAGTTCCCCGGAACCCTCGCCGGCGAAGTTCTTCGATCAGCACCAATATTGGTACCAATCGAAAGCTCTCTTCATGAGGATTCCAAAAATCATATTTGCCCCAATTTTTATAGCTCATACGCGATCAATTTCACCGATTAAAATTTTGGGCGAAATCCCAAAGTTAGGGTTTTTAGCTCGCCGGCGGCCAATAGCGCTTAACTCCGGTACCAATGGATAGCTCTCGTCAAGGAGAATCTATAAGTACCAAGTTTGCAAGGTTTCACGACCGGAATGGCCGGAAATCGTCGGAGCAAGCTCCGGCGATCAAAACCCTCGCCGCCGACGCCTCTCACGTGATTTCTCCCTCATCTCTACACCAAATTTAGGCATATTGGTATCAAAATGAAGAGGAGGTCGAGATCTACCTGTGGTTAAAATTTGGGAGCCTAATTCGATGTGGTTTTGCCGGAACATCGATGGGAAAAATGGTCACCTTCATCGTCGCCGCTGCGGAGGAGGAGAGAGAAGAGAGAGGGGGAGAGGCGCGGGCGAGCCCGCGCTCAGTGGGAAGAAAATGAAATATATATATATTTTTAAATTAAAATCTTAAATCTTAATTAAATCTTAATTATTTAATTGATCGATCAAACTACGTCCAAATCACGATCCGTCTGCGCCGTTGGATTCCTTATCAAAAATACTATCTGATGGTATAATTTTCACATCAAAATCTCATACTTCAAAAATTCATATGATTTTACAAATAAGTCCTTTAAAGAATTTTTTTTACGATTAAACCCTCCAAATACTAAAATTACTCTATTACCTCAGCTTTTGGAATTGAAATTTTTGAGAGTTCAACTAGATTATGATAAATCTAGTGAGATTTTAAATTAAAATCTTAAATCTTAATTAAATCTTAATTGTTTAATTGATCGATCAAACTACGTCCAAATCACGATCCGTCTGCGCCGTTGGATTCCTTATCAAAAATACTATCTGATGGTATAATTTTCACATCAAAATCTCATACTTCAAAAATTCATATGATTTTACAAATAAGTCCTTTAAAGAATTTTTTTTACGATTAAACCCTCCAAATACTAAAATTACTCTATTACCTCAGCTTTTGGAATTGAAATTTTTGAGAGTTCAACTAGATTATGATAAATCTAGTGAGATTTTAGCTACATTTATTGTGCGACCTACACTTCACGAGGAAACTCGGGTGTTAAAAAGCTCAGACGAGGAATTGAGGATGAGGGATGATGGATTACTGGTATATCGTGAAAGAGTCTGCGTCCCTAATAAAGTTGAACTTAAGAAAGCTATCTAGGAGGAAGCTCATTCCTCGGCATATGTAATGCACCCAGGAAGTACAAAGATGTATCGCACAATAAAGGAAAGCTATTGGTGTTCAGGAATGAAGAAGGATATTGCAGAGTTTATAGCCAAGTGCCACATTTGTCAGCAAGTTAAAGCTGAGCATCAGAAACCTGTAGGAAAGCTACAACCTTTGCCAATTCCTGAATGGAAATGAGAACATATCACAATAAATTTTGTGATAGGATTACCCCGCATATTAAGTAATCATAACGCAATATGGGTAATTGTGGATAGACTTACTAAGTCTGCTCATTTTCTAGCAATTCATAATACTTATTCATTAAATAAATTAGCCAGAATCTATGTTCAGGAGATTGTGAAACTCCATGGAGTTCCCATTACCACTGTGTCTGATAGAGATTCCAGATTTACTTCTCATTTTTGGCCAAAGATGCATGAAGCTCTAGGTACGACATTACAGTTTAGTACCGCTTTTCACCCTCAAATGAATGGTCAATCTGAAAGGATGATTCAAACTCTAGAAGATATGCTGAGAGCTTGTGTACTTGAATTTCAGGGAAGTTGAGATCAATATTTACCGTTGATTGAATTTGCATACAATAATAATTACCAAGCCAGTATTGGAATGCCACCATACGAGGCTTTATATGGAAGAAAATGTAGAACACCATTATGTTGGGATGAAGTTGGAGAAAGAAAAATAGAAGGGAATGAATTGATTGAAACTATGGCAGAAAAAGTGAGAATCATTAAGGAAAAATTGAAAGTAGCCCAGGATAGACAGAAGAGTTATGCAGATAACCGAAGAAGGGAAATTGAATTCCAACCTATGGATATGGTATACTTAAATGTAGCTCCATGGAAGGGAATCATACGGTTTGGAAGCATAGGGAAACTAAATCCTAGATATATTGGACCATTCAGAATCATTAATAGAGTGGGTCTTGTAGCTTACAGACTAGAGTTACCTCAGGAAATGACCAGAATATATGATGTATTTCATGTATCTATATTGAGGAAACATATGACACACTCTAAACAGATATTAGAAACACCCCCGATTGAATTTAAGAGAGACTTGAGCATTAAAGTACAACCTATGCAAATCTTAGAACGAAAGAAGAAAACCTTAAGAAATAAGGATTTTTGGATTCCTGATGAAAAGAGCTTTCGATTGGTACCAATATTGGGGCTGATCGAAGAACTTCGCCGGCGAGGGTTCCGACGAACTTTCCGGCGAGTTTCCGGCGAGCTCCGACGAACTTTCGACGAACTTGAGATAAAAATTAGGGTGAATCTAGAGATCATTCTAAGAGTATTGGTGAAGACGGATTTGTAAAATTGTTGTTGGATTGAGAATTAAAATTCGTTGAAATATTCACAGGAAATACGATAAGCAAGCACGAGGATACGAACGATCGCGATACGAATTAGAACGTGCTTGCGATGATAAGATCAGGTGAGTGTTTATTCTTCAAGTAGAATAAACGGGATAGTTCTCAATGTTTAGTCCAGGAGAACTATATCCCTTTGATTATCTATACTTGATATTCTTTGGCTCTCATGCTAGTTAATATTCATTATTATGCTTATAAATGAGTTGTGAATCCCCTTTTGATATTCATATCCATTGATATAAGCTTTTCGTTATTATTGCTCATTGATTCATTGTAAGCATGATATTATGCTTTTGTTTGATTCTAAAGTTAGCATATGTACCTGTTTCTTAAAAGCTAGAGGTATGGTGAAAAGCATACCCTAGGAGATTTCATGATCCATATATGATTCTGCTTCATCTTAGGTATATATGACTAGAATGACATTATACTGGTATGAGTCGCTGCAGTGATGTTCGGTTCGCACTCCCATGGGCCACCTAGATAGAGGGGCGTGGGGCTAAAGTGCTGGGTAGTCAGGATGGGAGGTTAGATAACTCCTGATTGTGGATATTCACTGGACTAGCTATGGTAAACCAGGCAGTGAGGTCCGGTGGGCAACCCAGGGGGAAAGGGGGCTTTGTTTATGCATTCTTATGATTTTGTTTTGATCCGGATACCCTATGATCCTTGATACCTCCCCCTAAGATGACAGTTGATAGCTTCAACTATCGTTAACTATGCTAGCCCCAGAGATATATTCTTGTATGATCCATGTTTGCTCTGTTTGATTGGCTATTATACCCGAATAGCCAGGTTATTCTGTTTATGAGATTTTGTTATTATATATTCTCTGTTTTAAATTTTTTTTATCCAACTCACTGAGTACAAGCGTACTCACCCCAAAAGAGAACTCATTTTTTAGGATCACAGAGGAGAGGGACGGATAGACATAGAGGCAGTTAGCCAGACTCCTGACTTTTGAAAGGTAGGACGGTTCTACCTCTGTTTTGTGTACAGAAAGATCTACTGGATAGGTATTTTGTGTAGTATGAGGCATATGCCATATTTTGGTTGTAAAATACTTGTATATAAGTAATTTCTAGTATAAGAAATCTGATTTTGCATATGCATGGTTTTAGAGTTATATTACTCTGTTACTCAGGTTCTCTCCTTCCATAAATATAGGGGATATACATCCGATACGCTTAGTGGATTCCCATGTAGTTCTAGGGGCTTAGTAGAGCTGTATGTGGAGTTCACTACGGTCTGCCACGTGCCCTAGGGGAAGGTATGGGGCGTGACAATACATCTATTTGAACGTTATGTGTGTACATACACATGAAGGCATATATACGTATACAAATATTTATTTATTATCACATTTATATATTTCTAAAAATTTGGGGGTTTACAAGTTCTTCCCCCCTTAAATATTTTTGATCCTCAAAAATACAGGAGTCTCTATTTTTTTTTTCTCTATGACTATCTCCTAAACCATTCTAGTGATCCTCAAACATATTTATTATTTACTATAAACACCACCTATTTATGCAGGTCAAGAATTGAAGATGTACTTACAAAGAAAAGAATAAAGATAGCATATTTAATAAAAGAATAATATAGGAGGAACAGATAGGTCACATAGGACAATTGAATATTTAAACTAATGCAAAAAAAAAAAAATTGCTTCTGCATATAAGTGCTCATACTGACCATATATGGTAACATAGTTCTCGTATGGTCAAATAGTTAGAAAATATTATTGAAGACAATCTCATACATTAGCCCTATGGATATCTATAGAGCACATATGATACTTGCAGGTAACTTCTAATGAGATTATGGTTCCTCGCATGAGTAATACCATAACCATACATTTGATCATTTTCTTGCTGAGCATGCAAAATTAAGAACTATAGCAAATGATGTTTTGTACTCATATAAATTGCAACTACGGCAAACCTATTTTCTAATAAGAATATAGTTCTAGGAAAGCATGCCAGCTAAGATGATAAGAAAGCATATTAGTTAAGGTGTCAATTCTCAAGGGTTCCGCTAGTAGCTTCCTTTCAAAGAATATTTACCAAACTGTTATGAATTGAAGCTTGGTATAATACATCTTAGTATCAATAATGCAATACAACAATACATTCTATCAGATCAATAAAAGCAGTAACCATAATAGTTAAAAAAATATATGTAAACCCTATTTTTCATTTTAAAAAAAAAGATTAAATTATTACTTGGCTTATTAGCGGAGTTGGTTAGAGTGTTGTGTAAATAACATAAAGGTCACGAGTTCGATACTTGCATGAGTCATTGGTCTCGTGCATCCTTTTTTATTTTAGAAATATTTAGTCCCATATCAGGGAATTCTTGGAAAGGAGTTGCATCCTCGTTCTATTTATTAGATGGTGTCCTCCTTCACACCTACAATATGAAATCTACACATACAATGAGTTGTGGGTTATGGTTTTGCCAAGCTTAATATAGCCCGACAATATGCATTGCGCGTGGGTTGATCCAGTTTGGTGATCGGCTTGCGTTTCGGCTGTGGGTTGGCTGGTTTCACGGCTTGTTAATCGGTTTAATTCGGTTTAAGTGGCTGAGGCTTGACTGGTGAATTTATGAAATTGAATAACTTAGAATTCTATAAATTTATAATGTGATAAAATTTAGAAAATTAGTTTATTTAGATTTTCTAATTAACGAAGTTTGATAATTTAGGTAATTTAGGATTTATAAATTTAATTGATGTAGTTAGATCTTTTTACAGAATTTATGAATTTTCGACTGTGATTAAATTAGGTAATTAGGTTAATTAGATTTTTCTAATTAATGAAATTAGAGAATTGTTAATTGAGTTATATACAATAATTAAATTTTTACAGAAGTATTAAAATTATCTTAGATTAATAAAGTAGTATAATAGATCAAACTATTAGAATGATTTAATTGTGCAAATAGAAATTTAATTATGTTCTTACTGTATAATTTAAATGTAAACATGTTTGATTGAATAACTGTCACGGCCCGACCCACCTGTCGGACACGTGGCAATCGTCGTATGAGCCCAAAGGACCCATACAAGGTATTTGGTAATAAATATTGTCCATACACATAATCAACACAGCGGAATATACAATTAAATCCCTTATGCAACTCTACTAACACAGTCCCGATATACATACTACAATTTTATAATAACGACATCAATAATTAAAAGTAAATCCATCGATGGCCCTCCTCTTCATCAAATATCCCGGTTAGTCATCTTACAACCTGCACACATATTGAACGTGGTGTGCTAAGCCTTGCGGCCTAGTGCGAAATTTCGGCTCTAAATCGAATAAGGAAATCAAAGGCTAGGAGGAGTACTCTAGGATACCTTTAGTTTGTTAATTATAATTTTTCCTTTTGATATGTATGAATCAGGTCATAAAAGCGGTATAACAGAGTAAACAATATATACTTGCTTATCACTAGATGTCACCTAAGTAGTATATGGCGACTATGTTATCAGAGTATGTCATCCAAATTTTAGTACGACTTTAAGTCTCAAGACTCGGGCTGCCGGCCTATGCTTAGTGAATACCAGGCCAAGGGCATCCATAAGTCCATCAGTACCTTTCTGTCTTTGTCTCTACCTATGCCCGCAGCACTGATGTTGACAGAGAGGACGGGTGACCCTTGATCATTCTCCACTGTCTCGCTAATCACCCTCAATGCCTCCCCTAGCGAAACTGTCGTGCCCTTACATCCTCCCCGGACTCCGTAAGGGCAACGGCGACTTGTGTAGTACTACAACACTGTCCGAAGATAGGGTCACCATCAACGAAGACTAATCGGCTACGACTAACCGATAAAAATAACAACCCTAGGATCCGGACTACTCATCCGACTGTCTGCAGAACGTCATGGATGATAGCCACGTGGTCTACGGATCCACTATCCAAGGCGTCGCATAGGGAATCACCTTCCCAGTCCAATAGCAGTCGACGTTGATCGGGATAAACACACATCCACACAATGGACTGTGGCAACCCCGTCTTCATCGATGCCAAGTCCATGGTAGGGTTCGTCCTCGCTAGCCATCTCAGGACTATCACGGTGCCGCCTAAACGACACTCGTGCGGGTATCGGTATCTAGGTATGAACCCTCTCCATTTTTGGTCTATCTTGAGCTACGAGTTAATCTAGTCCAACCCTCAGTTCACTCCCAGTATCTAAGTTATCTATGATCTGTAGCCTTGGGAGGTGTTGGTTTGTGAACATCACTAACCGAACGCTAATGGTTCACAATGTTATCTAGGGTGCATTAATAACACCCTTAGTTTAAAATTTAGTGATGTTCTTACGTTGTACTAGTATCATGTCACCTATGTCTCTATACTAAAGTATTCGGTGTAAATCATGATACTTTGTTCTATGTTTGCTTATTTTTTATTATGTTCCGCATGATATTATTTTGTATTCAATATTTTAACATAATTAACTAGCATGCGGTAAAAATAATATATCATACAAAGTAAAGAGGAAAAATAAGCATACATAGCGTATTAACATGCTAAATAAAATGTAATGACATAGTATGTATTTTTCTTGATAGTTTTAGAAGCATGGTATTTATTTAGTTGACAATCATAATATTATCAAGCATTACATTTTATCAAATTTAAGGCATCTAAGAATTTCCTAAGAAAACCTCAGCAGAAATTCCCTAGCTTGAATAAATTCAAACTTCGATGAACCAATGCACTTGGGTTAGCGATCCCCTCTTCAGAACCAACCTAAGATCCGTTCGCTGAATTTTATTCTCTGATACTGTCTCGATCCACGTGCCGTCATTTACGCATTTTATATTTTTTCCTGTCAATTATTCAATGAATTTTAATTCTCAATTCAGAAATAGTTTCTCAAATATCTCTTCACCACTACTCTTAGAATGATCTCTAGAATCACCCTAATTTTTTTCAAGTTCACCGAAAAATCTCTCTGGCGATCTTCGAAAAGTTTGTCGGAATATTCGTCGGCGAAGTTCTTTGATCAGCACTAATATTGGTATCAATTGAAAGCTCTCTTCATGAGGATTCCAAAAATCATATTTGCCCTAATTTTTTGTAGCTTATACACGATCAATTTCACTGATTAAATCAATTTGAGCGAAATCCCTAAGTTAGGGTTTTTAGCTCGCCGACGGCCAACCGGCGGCTAATAGCCCTCAACTCCGGTACCAATGGATAGCTCTCGTCAAGGAGAATCTATAGGTACTAAGTTTGCAAGGTTTCATGGTCAGAATCGCCGGAAAACGTCAGAGCAAGCTCCGACAATCGAAACCCTCACCGTCGACGCCTCTCGCATGATTTCTCCCTCATCTCTACACCAAATTTGGGCATCTTCATATCAAAATGAAGATGAGGTCGAGATCTACCTCTGGCTAAAATTTGGGAGCCTAGTTCATCGTGGTTTCACCGAAGCATCGTCGAGAAGTTAGCGTCGTCGTCGCTGGTCCGCATAGAGGAGGAGAGAGAGTGAGCGCGCGCGAGCTGCGGTGGGAAGAAAATGAGGTTTTTTTCTAATTAATTAATTAAAATCTTAAATCCTAGATTAAATTTTGACTGTCCAATTGACCAATCAAACGATGTCCAAATTATGATCCGTCTGCGCCATTGGATTCCTTATCAAAAATACTAACTGATGGTATAATTTTTACATCAAAATCTCATACTTCAAAAATTCATATGATTTTACAAATAAGTCCTTTAAAGAATTTCTTTTATGATTAAAATCTCCAAATACTAAAATTACTCTATTGCCCTTATTCAAAAATCATGGGTCTCACAATAACTACGGTGGTGGTATTTGATTTAAATTATTAAATGGTTAATTAATCAAAAGAAAAGTAACAAAAAAAGAAATTGATGTGAGGTTGTGGGTAGTGGGGTTAGATAAGATGATTGTTTGAGATATATTATTTATGCATGTTTGGTTATTTGCATTGCATTTATTTTAGAAAATTATTGGTTGTTGTGCTATTGCTTGATAAATCACAGCCAAGCTATGATTTGTGTTGAAGTGGAGAGGAACTGCTTTGCTTGATTGAATTGCTTGTTCGTTTAAAGAATCACGGCCAAGCTGTGATTCTTGTTTAAAAATCTTCTTTAAAACTCAGGTGAGGGTTTATGGTTTCAAATTTATTTGGCCTACTACAGATGTTGAGTCTTAACGGTCGTTGTTAATTATTGTACATGCTGACAAATTAAATATATGCTTGGTTGCATATTTAATTGACATGTGAATTATTGGAAGTTGTATCATGCTAGTTCCTGCTGATGTTATAATAAGCATGCTCTTGATATGAGTTTGAAAATAATATCGTGCTAGTGAATATATGATGCTATCATATATTTGCTCCTAATTTGAGTTGTAAGTTATACCATGCTGGTATGTGAATTAATGTTGTGATATGCATGTTATTGATATTATGCTCATGTTATGATATTATTTGATATGTTCATGTAGCTAAAGATGTAAAGATACTTAGCGAGAACATGAAACATGTGGATATGAGATAATACTTGAGATACTTTAGGGTGATGTTATGATAACACCTAGAGTGATCTGATTTGATATATGATTAAGAACTCTAGACATCTTAGAGTTATGATAACCTAGGAGAAGATGTTGAGTTCTTGGGCGTCGTATGTGCCAACATGTGGTGATGAGTCATGTGCTAGTAAGGTAGAAATGCAAGTTCGGTTGACCTAAGTCATTAATACCTTGGTGTAGCCGAGATCTCGCTTCGGTGTAGAACTCAACTTAATTGTATTACACAAGGTAGAGGGTGTACTAGGAACAGTACCATCCCATGCGCTACCGAGGCTAGGGAACTTGATTGACACTAGCATGCTCAACAGTGGTGGGATCTCTGAGCAGTCTAGGTTCATTGGTATCATATATGGTGGATCTCAGCTTGTCAGGCTATAGATGTTTATGATTTGTGATTTAGTATGGTGATCCTGCCATGGTGCAGAATTACAGCACTATATGGTTACTTGGCTTGGAAAGATCTTGTGTTAGTGAGAAGGGGTACCGTGATCACCAGCTCCTTCTGCCAACGTCAGTGTACAGCATATAGGATAGAGACATAGAGTTAACACTGACGGGTTTGGGGAAATCTCTGACGAGGGATTTACCATAAACATAGGTCGGCTGCCTTAGGTGTAGAATAAATAGATGATGATATGTGAATTAAAGTGATATAACATCTTTGGTTTTAATGACACCGTTATGATCATATGCTGTCATATATTATAGTATGATCATGTTTATGATATTCCATATTTACTGTTTGGTAATACCTCGTTTGACATGTGGCATTAATGTATGATATTTTGTTGACATGTTGAATTAATATGTGATATAGTGGATGTAATACCTTGTTGGGTTCTACAATATCCTAAACCCATTATTTTAGGGTGCTCTCTCTGTAGCCTCACTAAGTCTCGCGACTCAGATGTGCATATTTTTCCCCTATTGCGCAGGTTACAGGTTGGCTAGTAGCCGGGACTAAGGGAGAACCTAGCTTGGCGAACAATATCAATTTGGCGACCTAGATAGAGATGTAAAATGGTAGTGATAGTTAAATTGTCAAATATATTTGCTTCCGCTATTTTTAATTAATAAAATTATAGTGCTTTATGATACTTTTTAGCCTTATATAAGTTGTGGTGTTGAAGTACATCTTATACAGCGGTTGCCACGTGCCCGCTGAGAAAATAAAACCATAGTACTATTACTATTAGAACCATAGTCCTACCACTTGAGAATTGCTATTAGAACCATAGTCCTGCCACTTGAAAATAAAACCATTATATAATGTCAATATGAAAGTATTGCTATTAGAACCATAGTACTACCCAACCCTTATTCTAGGTACTATTACAAGAACACGGTCCTACCACTTGAGAAAATAAAATTTAAGATTCTACCTTAGATATTTATATTTTAGATGAAAAATATATTTTAGATGAAAAACTGTGAATTCAATATAGCTCACAAGGGCTTAAAATTGAATGATTCTTAATAATTGGAGTATCACAAATTAGGAAACAAGTGCTCATCAAAATAAGGGAAACGCAATTTCAATGTCATTCTGTCACGCCCTGATCCACCTATCGATACGTGGCAACCGTCGTATGAGTCTGCAACCCATACAAGGCATTAGAATAACATAAAATAACAAATATTACACATACTAAAATACCACGCAAACCTCACGCTACTACCCTTAAGGACTTGGACTTTATGTTCCCGGTTGGCTAGTACCTGTCGTCCAATACTGTCTATCCAAAATTTTCTGCGCATGTAAAAGAAATGCGCTGAGCCTTACGGCCCAGTGGCTACAAAGAACGGTCTTGAGACAATTAAGCCATCAAGTCCACACCGTCCATATACATTACACGAATGACAAGATTAATATCAAACCATAAAACATAATAATAGCACACTTGTTAATTACTGGAAATAAATGCAACAATAATTTAAAATAAAATAAAATAAAGGTACACAAATTCTAATTTGCAAGAAATAAAGGAACTATTAAACTTGCTCTCTTTGTGTCGTCTAAATCCATGTGTTTTGTCACTAAGTTATCGTCCATATCCAATTCCTAACGGGCTGCCAACCTATGTTTAGAGTAAGCCCTGGCCGGGGACTACCCTTAAGCCCATCAGTGCTTATCTAGGTCTCTGCCTATGCCCATCACACTGATGTTGACAAAGAGGACAGGTAACCACGGATTCCTCTCTTCCAGCCTCGATAGCCGTTTACCCCGCCCGCACTACCGAGACTAATGCATTGGTATAACCTCCCTGCAGGCACACCAACACATCCCTGTGTAGTACTACACACTACCCCTATGGGCAGGGTCACATTTCAACAAATCCTCCGGCTACGGCTAACCGAAAATCCTACACACGTATTAAATCCTAGGATCTGGACTACCGTCGATATGCCTGCAGAGCATGTAGGACGGTTGCCGTTGTCAACAGATCCACTGTCCATGGGTATGAAGAGAATTCGCCACCCAACAGTCGCATAAGCGTCGGGATGACTACATCTCCCATTTGCCCAAATTCGAACTATCGCGGTAGCGACCATTCGCTACACGCGGGGGAATACGGTGTAAATATTTTTCTAGTCCTATCGTGGGACTACAGTGTCACTAAATGAGTTAAATGTCTCTATGTTGACATCTCTTCATATACGCATAAGCAGTATAACGATGTATCATTTAACACAATAAGATAAACACATGCGTATGTATCAATACTCACTAATACATGAATAAAGCATATTAAATCATGCAAACAACCACAAGCAATATACATGAAAACGGTATAGGACTTATAAATAACTCTGTACTTGCCTACTCAAGGGTTCAATGTAACGAACCTGATTAATACAACCGGAATTGACTTATAAAAATCATTCAGCTTGGAATGATGCCCCTTAATCATTCAAATTTATATTTCTGATTGGGATTCATGGCATCGGCGCCATCACCTTCCACTTTGCTAATGCGTCGCTAATTTCCTTAGATGCCTTCACCTCCCATTCGAACAAGTTTAACCGAAAGCTAGCCGATCTTAATCATTGGCAACCAAAAGGGTGTGAAGGTAGAGATTCAGGGAGATAGATTTAGATTGTGGAATGATTAGGTAAACAAAGAAAACTAATATGGTTGCCTCGGACTCCCTTTTTCTATTAACTCTTAATTACTAAATTTTTAAGAAGTAAACTTATTTTAATATATATATATAGATATATATCTATATATATACATACGGTAAAGAATTATTCTTACAAGGAGGATTGTTTTCATATATACACATATACATATTAACTTATATATATATAAAATATAAGATTTCATTTCTAATCTAGCTACGTATCTATTTTATATATAATTTTATTTATATGACTAAATATATACATAGATCTAGATCTTACTACCTTATTGCTATTATTATTATTTGTTTATTTATATTTACCCATTCATACGCATATTTACTGATCCCACATCTATATATGTATATGAGCGTACCTGTATGCACCTACTTATTTATTGCTACATATATATTTTCTAAAAATTTACAGGTTTAATTATTTACTGACATATATATATATTTCAAAAAAAATATTGAGGGTTTACAAGTTCTTCCCCCCTTAAATATTTTTTTTTCCACAAGACTATCTCCTAAACATTTCTAATAATCCTTAAACATATTGATTATTTACTGCAGACACCACCTATTTGTGTAGGTCGAAATTTTGAAGATGTTCATGTAAAGAACATAATAAGGTTAGCAAGTTTAACAAAATAATAAGATTTATGAGAGGTCGCAAAGAAAAATTGAATATTTATGTTAAGGCCAAAAACTTGATTGTCTACATATAAAATGCTTATACTGACTATATGTGGCAATATACTTCTTGTATCATCAAATAATTAGAAAATGTTAATCAATTCAATCTCACACATTGGCTCCATGAATAAGTATAGAGCATATGTGACGCATGCATGTGACTTTTGGTGAGATCATAGCTCCAAAAAAAATTAGTAATATCATAATAGTATATTTGACCATAGATAGAATTCATTGATGAGAATGTATATCACAGCAGATAATGTTTGACCATAGATAGAATTCCTTGATGAGAAGGTAAAATCAAGATTTGTAGCAGACAATATTTACTCCTTCGCAACTAGAGAGAATCATATAGTGATAACACAAGGTAATCACACAATTTACAACTAAGGCAAATATAATTACTAATAAGAACATAATCTTAAGAAATCATCCTAGTTAAGATGAAGAGAAGGCATGTTGATTAAGGTGTCATTTCTCAGGCTTACATTAATAGCTTTCTATAGAGGAATATTTGCCCGCTTTTAAGAACTTAAGTGATATATCTTCGTATAGATAATACAATATAACAGTATACATCTATCAATCAGTAGAGACTACACAATGGAATTAAAAGCAGTAGTCATAAGGATCAAAGAATATAATGTTCGGGTGCAATTATTTATTTTATTATTGCAGTATTACTCAACCATTGTTTCTAGGTGCTACCACAAGAACACAATCCTACCACTTATGAAAATAAATTTTAAGGTTTTACATTGTGTATATTTTTCTGGTGGAAAACTATGAATTCAAGATAGTTGACAAGGGCTTAGAAGTTGAATGATTTGGTAATAGTTAGAGTATCATAAGCTAGGAAACAAGGGCAGATCAAACAAGTAAAATGCAATTTCGATACCATTCAATTACAATAATTTGGATCAATGATAAGATGACATGATTTAGAAAAAAATACTTATACAATGATAACTTTTAAGGTACAAATGAAATAAGAGAAGTACTTAATTTTATTAGTTGGAAGGAAACATGTAGTGATAAGAAAAACATGTAGCTTGGGAATCTACAACTTCAATGTGGTTAAAAGGATAATAGCAAATAAAGGTTGTTACTATTAGTGAATAAATAAGAATATCTCTAGATCAAACTCATGAAAGAGAAACACACTATAAGAAATCATTAAAATCTTGAATCAAAATTGTTCTTGAGGCTTTATAACCTTTGAGCTAACAAGGAGCTTTTTGAATAAAGAATTTACAAAGACAACTTAAAGCTTTAAGTATAAAAAGGTTGTATAAATGATAGTAGATGCAATATTAGCATCCTAGAAGTGTTGTTTTATTTTACAAACGTTTGCTAAGTTTTTTTTTTTATCAATGTATTTACTGGTTTTTTTTTTTTTTTGATGTTTGGAAATGGAGGCATAGTAGACCATGTAACTTACCGCTAAGTTGGCACATAATTACTTTAAGAGTAAAGAAGGAAATAAGGAGCGCATTGATCGAAAGGAATATGGAAGTTAAATATAATATCCAAAAGTGAAAGCATTCCTTTGAGGAATTTTATGGTATTGAATACCAATGAACAATTTTTTTTTAAAAAAAAATTTAAGAATCCAGTTGGAGATATCTAGGATTTAAGTATCTCATTTAAAATTGTCACATCTAGGATAACCACCAAAAATATGCTCAAAAGAGACTTGAGATTGTCAGTATTTAAGACATAGATCTATATAATAAATTTGGATATGCAAGAAGAATTATTAGAATATTAAGGAAGGACCACCGAGGATATTACTGAATTAAGGTCACTATATGCTTCGTTAGCCAAAGATTTGGGCGTTGCAATCACAAGGAGCGATAGTAGACTTCAAACATGGTAATATCTTTATGTACATTTGAAATTTTATACAGAATAAGTTGTTAAAGCTACTAGAAAATATTCCTTGCTTGGGACAAGGTTGATGTGAAGGACATAAAGCTAGTTGCTCCTAGGGATAAAATTTCAAGAAGCTTGAGCCCAAAATAGTATTGACACTAACCTAAGGATTAGATTTTTTTTTTTTTCTTAAATTATTTCTCTTGTTATGATACATTCCAATTGTAGAAAAAGGAGGAAACCAATGACACCTAGTAAGATTGAAATTTCCATTTAATATGAACCGTAAGGTTGAAACTTGATGAAGATACCAATTCACTAACCAATATTTAAGATCATATCAAAGTCTTTTACCTATAGGTATCAATTCAGCTCTTTAGTTCACATCCTAGCATCTTTAAGGGTCGATCAGCCCCCTTAGACATACCGTGTTGACATAAGAGCTTTGTATTCTGACATCGGTCAGAGCACAAGTAAGTGGACCTATTAAGATCACAGACTTTAAGTTTAATTCTTTATGGAATCAAGAATATCAATTGGTCAACTAAAGGTCTCTAAATAATTCCACCAGTTACACTCAACACAAGTAACTAAAAGGAATAGTAGAGACAATTATAGTAACTCAAGTTGAAGCAATTTACTTACACATTTCAGTAAATTAATTTACTCAGAAGATAAAGGGACAATCATAAAGTAACTAATTCTTAGAAAGTGCACCATTCCGAGAATTTATGTAAATAATTTTCAACATAGAACATTTGGAAGTAAATATGTCCTTTCTCCGAGGTACTCAAATTGAGATTCCGCCCTTTCGAGGAAGACATGGTCATACGAGCCAAGTGAAAGAATAATTTATTAAGGAATTCACCCAAACCACATTATCACAATCAAGAAGTAAATCGGGGACCTCGGTCCATCACAATCGACACCGACATATTATGTAGTCTTGCTAACTCATGAAGATTTTACTTCTAGCCCCTTTCTCATTCTAAGGTTTTGTTTCACATTAAAGGGTGAAAGCATTAAAGGACCAAAGAAGCAATGGAGGATATGTCAAGTTGCAATCAATCTTCCAACGATTTAAACCATCATATAATAAGTTGTAAGTCAAAACATTTATATAATAAACAACTAGCTTTGAAACCCACTTCAAGGGGCAGTAGGGAATGTAAACTTAATTCTTACTAGACTTTGATAATTAAGTTGGCAATTCTCAAGAGATTTAAATAGTTAGGGGAGATTATTCATCAGAGAGTATATAACTTTAGAACAAAGGAATAAAGAAAAACCAAGATTAACAAGGTTTAGAAAATAGGCAAAGTAAGATTTCAACATCGTTTCTTCACATAATCCTATAGTACTTATTATGATGACAAATTAAACTTAAATTCACAATTGAGCGATTCTAATTTAAAGGAAAAGGAAAAGAAAGGATCTATATTCTGTTATTAGCAAGGACATGGCAAATTCAAGTGGGAAGATATATAGTTTTCAATTCAGGAGTATCAAATTTTCGGATCACTAAATTTTTAGGATTTAGTGAACTTTGGAAGGTCACAACCCTCTCCACAGAAATCAGCTTAAGTAAAATTTTGAGGGTAGGTCTTGACGTAAGTAAGGAAGATGTCTACCAAATTTCATATAAATTGGACACTCAAAGAGTCCAGAGTGATCAAATCTCTGTGACAAGGTAGATCTGATGGTGATAAAATTTCAGATTTATGATACTTGGCTATAATAATTGTTATATCTCACTATTTTTGGTTTTAACTTACCCCTTTTTTTTTAGGAGATAAACCACAATACTGTGATAGTAGGAAGTGCTTTGGTTCTGACCATATCTTAAAGTTTCTCCTGCATTGTCTAAAATTTGTGTGTTGGACTTATAGTTCAACCTAAGTTCAGGCATATTACTATGGCCAATCAACAACAAATATATTCATGATGATCAAAGAAACATGAATATTAATGCAATAGGCAAACAAGGAAGCAAAGCAAAGAAGAACAATTCAGGAAAACATGTTCCTAAATCCCATGCAACTCTCTCCGTTGACTCCTATGCCTAATAAGACTAACTCGATTAACTCTTGGACTCCTACTAGGTTTTAATAGGTTTAACGACCTTAAAAACCAAAGTTCTGATACCACTAAAATTGTCACGCCCCGATCCACCTATCGACATGTGGCAACCGCCGTATGAGTCTGCAACCCATACAAGGCATTAGAATAACATAAAATAACAAATATTACATATACTAAAATACCACCCAAACCTCACGCTACGGCCCTTAAGGACTTGGACTTTATGTTCCCGGTTAGCTAGTACCTGTCGTCCAATACTGCCTATCAAAAATTTCCTGCGCATGTAAGAGAAATGCGCTGAGCCTTACGGCCCAGTGGCTACAAAGAACGGTCTTGAGACAATTAAGCCATCAAGTCCACACCGTCCATATACATTATACGGGTGACAAGATTAATATCAAACCATAAAACATCATAATAACACACTTGTTAATTACTGGAAATAAATGCAACAATAATTTAAAATAAAATAAAATAAAGGTACACAAATTTTAATTTGCAAGAAATAAAGAAACTATTAAACTTGCTCTCTTTGTGTCGTCTAAATTCATGTGTTTTGTCACTAAGTTATCGTCCATATCCAATTTCTAACGGGCTGCCAATCTATGCTTAGAGTAAGCCCTGGCCGGGGACTACCCTTAAGCCCATCAGTGCTTGACTAGGTCTCTGCCTATACCCATCACACTGATGTTGGCAAAGAGGACAGGTAACCATGGATTCCTCTCTTCCAGTCTCGATAGCCGTTTACCCGGCCCGCACTACCGAGACTAATGCGTTGGTGTAACCTCCCTGCAGGCACACCAATACATCCCTGTGTAGTACTACACACTACCCCTATGGGCAGGGTCACCTGTCAACAAATCCTCCGGCTACGGCTAACCGAAAATCCTACACACGTATTAAACCCTAGGATCTGGACTACCGTTGATATGCCTGCAGAGCATCTAGGACGGTTGTCGTTGTCAACAGATCCACTATCCACGGGTATGAAGAGAATTCGCCACCCAACAGTCGCATAAGCGCCGAGATGACTACATCTCCCATTTGCCCAAATTCGGACTATCGCGGTAGCGACCATTTGCTACACGCACGGGAATATGGTGTAAATATTTTTCTAGTCCTATCGTGGGACTACAGTGTCACTAAATGAATTAAATGTCTCTATGTTGACATCTCTTCATGTACGCATAAGCAGTATAACGGTGTATCATTTAACACAATAAGATAAACACGTGCGTATGTATCAATACTCACTAATACATGAATAAAGCATATTAAATCATGCAAACAACCACAAGCAATATACATGAAAACGGTATAGGACTTATAAATAACTCTGTACTTGCCTACTCAAGGGTTCAATGTAATGAACCTGATTAATACAATCGGAATTGACTTATAAAAATCATTCAGCTCGGAATGATGCCCCTTAATCATTCAAATTTATATTTCTGATTGGGATTCATGGCATCGGCGCCATCACCTTCCACTTTGCTAATGCGTCGCTAATTTCCTTAGATGCCTTCATGTAAACCCCCATCCTCAAAATCATAATTTTTCTATAAAAAAAAGTTAAATTAAATCGGTCTGGTTCAACTGAACCGGCCGGCTGGGCGGTCCAGATGAACCGCGTCTTCTCCTTCTCCCTCGATGCACCGGTGACAGAGCTACCGACTGTCTAAGGTCGATTCTATCTTCCTCCTTGTTATCAATTGTATCTTCCTCCTTGTTATCAATTGTTCAATTTTCAATTGAAATCATGCTATCTCCCCCACCTCCTTCTCCTCTCCCTATCATACTCTTCCTTTCTCCATTGTTTGATTTTCTCATTTCTTTACTTGATGTTATGTATATATAATAATAATGATGGAGGTGGTGAGAATCGAATTGTGGTTTGCACTAAGAAAATGTTGTTAAGTTCCAATTTGCTAGATATCATATGATGATGTTGTTTTATAGTACTTTGCTTTTGAATGGGGATTTGGTGGTGCTATTTTGGTGGGCTTATGAGGAGTGTTTCATGGTGCTTTGATTGATAAGTTGATGATGTGGTTTGTTGAGTTTTCATAGCGCTTTGATGACTTAGAATTTGGTTGTTGAGTTATTATGATAATGATGAGTTGTTGATGCTTATGGTGAGTTTCTCATGGTTGATGAAGTTGACGATGATACTATTTTGCTGAATTTTTCATTTTTCTTGATGGTGTGATGTTGGTTGTTGGGTTCTGAATTTTTCTTGATGGTGTGATGTTGATGGTTCTCGTGGTAATTATTTGGTTATTATTTCGTGTTATTGATGTTTAGATGGATGGTGATGATGTGGTATTATGGTTAATGAATTTGAATGATTTATATGATCATTGGTGAGGTGTTTTGATGATGTTGCCTTGTTGCTTGGTTTGGTGGTATTGGATGTTTGGGTTTGATGTTGGCTAATTGTCTCACCTATTATGATCTCTTCTATTATTATACATGTAGTATAATAATTATAATGGTATGGGGAATCGAATGCATGTCAACACTAAGGCAAAATTTTTATCTTCCACTTAACTAATGATGATATGTTATTTTATGGTGCTTTGCTCTTGAATTGGAGATTTGATAATGTTGGTTGTGGGCTTTTGACGAGGCTTTGATGGTTATAAATCGGTGTGTTTATGTGATGGATGTAGTGGTTTTCAATGAAGGTGAATTTTTGTGAGTTGTTGCAATGGTGTTTTAAATTGTTGTTATTTGTGATATGATGATTTTTGCATGTGTTGGTATATTAATATGAGGATTTGATTTCTTCCTTCTTCTCACCCATTATAACCTCCTTCCCATTTCTCTATTTCCTCTCGTTCTCCTTTGTTATTCTTTCCTACTTAAGATCTTGCATATAGTGCAATAATTGGGGATGTAGAGAGAATCAAGGGAAGGTTGGCACTAAGAAAGGATTGTTGAATGTTAGGTTGCTAATAATGATGTGATGATGTTAAATTAAATTAGAGAATAATTAGTTTGGACTTCCTATTGACTTGAACTTGAAGATATAATTAAGTTTGATTTGGGATTGATTATTCTAATAAGTAAGAGGTGATGGAAGAGGATTAGAGATTTTAAGCATTGGGTTTGAGTACAAAGTTGGGCCTAATAGTTGAAGTGCATCATTTACTTTGGATTAGGTCAAATAATTCACGAGTTACTAGTGATTTAATAATTTCTATCATATTAGATTATAAAGATTTTATTTTAAATAAAATCTATATTATTTTAGGGATCTTACTCCGATTTGGAGCTGAGTATTATTGCTATATCTGGATTGGTTCCGAAGTTCAGATCCCCATAAAGGTGCGTTGGTTCACTGAATGTAGGATTTATTCAAGCTAGAGAATTCCTGCCGAGGTATTCTTAGGAAATATCTCGGATGCCTTAAATATAATAAAAATGAAATGCATGCTATGTTTATATATAAATACATGTTAGCATGATTTACCTTATTTATATGCATGAAATGCCATGTTTACCATGCTACTTATTTAACATGTCTATGAATCTTGTCCTGCATGCTATGTTATTTATCTTTGCTATGATAACACGATTTACCATGCAGTTATAGATAAGAATGATGACATGTTAGAAACTCCTAGGAGACATCACTAGAAATCAGACAGGAATGAGGTACTGCTTGCATACCCCGTTTGACCACTGCGTACCGTCGATGGTCAGAATGGTGATGCTCCACCACATACTACTCCCGAGACTACACGTAGCTTAGATACTGGGAGCTGGTAGGGAAAGGGACTGCACACACTCCAAGGTCACATTAGACCGGATATATGGAGCAAGTCCCTACCCAATGATTTCTACCCGCACGAGTGTCGTTTAAGGGGCACTTGTGATAGTCCCGAGATGGTTAGTTGGGATGAACCAGAACAAGAACCTAGCAAACGTGTCGCCGAGGTTGTAGCATTCCAGCGATAGCTAGTCTGCATACCTCTTGGCAGGCACCACTGCTCGGGGATTGGTACGGTGGCATCCTTCCGTATAGCCTTGGACAGTGGATCCGTAGACCATACAGCTACCATCCCTGACGTTCTGCAGACGAACGGATGGTGAGTCCGGATCCTAGGGTTGTACTATATCGACCGAGACCGTAGTCGATGGATCTTATTGACGGTGACCCCGTCTTCGAACGGTGTGTAGCACTACACGATTGTCGTGTCCTTACGGCATCCGGGGAGGATGTAAGGGCACGGTGGGTTCGCTAGGGGAGGCATAGCAGGCGACTAGCGATACCGAGGAGAGTGACCACGGGTCACCCGTCACCTCCGCCAACATCAGTGCAGCGGACATAGGCAGTGACAGAGACAGAAGGCACTGATGGGCTATGGGAAAGTCACTGATCAGGAATTTCTCTAAGCATAGGCTGACAGCCCGAGTCTTGAGTTTGATAGACATAGTACACCGTAGATGACATTCTGGTGATACTGATTACATAGTTACAAGAGACAGCTTATGTGACATCTAGAGCTACACATGTTGTATTTACATACATAGCTATTTTACTTTTATGTTATGCTTCACATGTATTGTATGAAAACGACTGTTAATAAACCCAAGGCATCCTAGATTAATCCTCCTAGCCTTTGATTTCCTTATTCGGTTTCGAGCCGTAATTTCGCACTAGGCCGCAAGGCTGAGCACACCGTTTTTCCCCGTGTGTGCAGGTGTGTTAGATGATCATACGAGACGTTTGATGAAGATGAGTCCGTCGACGAGTTATTTTTATTCATCGATACATTTTATCGTAGAATTGTAGTAGGATTATCGGGACTGTGTTAAAAATGATGAGTTAGATATTTTGATTGTATATTCCGCTGTGTAAATGATGTGTTTGGATTGTATGTATCACTTGATGCCTTGTATGGGTCCGTTGGGTTCATACGGCGGTTGCCACGTGCCCGACAGTAGGGTCGGGGCGTGACACTTCACCTCCCATTCGAACAAGTTTAACCGAAAGCTAGCCGATCTTAATCATTGGCAACCAAAAGGGTGTGAAGGTAGAGATTGGAGATAGATTTAGATTGTGGAATGATCAGGTAAACAAAGAAAACTAATATGGTTGCCTCGGACTCCCTTTTTCTATTAACTCTTAATTACTAAATTTTTAAGAAGTAAACTTATTTTAATATATATATATAGATATATCTATATATATATATACGGTAAAGAATTATTCTTACAAGGATGATTGTTTTCATATATACACATATACATATTAACTTATATATATATAAAATATAAGATTTCATTTCTAATCTAGCTACGTATCTATTTTATATATAATTTTATTTATATGACTAAATATATACATAGATCTAGATCTTACTACCTTATTGTTATTATTATTATTTATTTATTTATATTTACCCATTCATACGCATATTTACCGATCCCACATCTATACATGTATATGAGTGTACCTGTATGCACCTATTTATTTATTGCTATATATATATTTTCTAAAAATTTACGGGTTTAATTATTTACTTATATATATATATTTTTCAAAAAAAAAATTGAGGGTTTACACATTCACTGACAATAACTTGGATCAATGAAAAGATAGATACAGGGACAACAATGTCACGATTTAATAAGTTACACAAGGATAACTTTTAGAGTACAAATAAAATAGGATAAGTACTTAATTTAATTAGTTGAAAGGAAATATACAGTAATAAGAGAGTAGATAGATTGGGAATCTGCAACTTAAATATGTTTAAAAGACTAATAGCAAATAAAAGATTTTTGCTATTAACGAATAAATAAGAACATCTTTAGACCAACCCTAGAAGGAGAAGCATGATGTAGTAAACCTAAGAGTATGTGAAGTAAAAAGGTTTAGAACATATAATGCAACAATATAAGTTGTAAATAGACTTACATTGAATCTAACAATTTTTAGAGAGAAAATTTTGAAAGCAAAAATCAAAATGATAAGCAAAAATTATAACAACAATTCATATTGTTGGAGAAATTTCACTGTTAAAACAATTGTTGAAATAGAAGTGAAGCAAAGTTTGAAAAATTTTCAACCGAATATGATGATAAGTTCGAAGGGAATACAGTATGTTCCATAAACAGCTGAGAGAATTAGAAATATAAAGCTAATTCATAGCTGGTGATGAAGAATGGCAACCTACATATCAAGACACGTTCAAAAATTTAGTTCTCCAACCTGGTAGAAGATATTGCAATTTATGAGGATATAAAAATAATATGACTCAATTTAAGGGAGATAAGAGACAAAAAACAAACACATTGAACAATAACCTCTCGATAAATTTCATAGCAGTTGAGATAGTTACTATGTTAGAGATTTTTGTTGGCAACAAATGAGAAGAGAGTAGTTTAAGGTAAAAAATAAGTTTCAATGGTAATTGATATTGATATTTTCAACCATACAAGTTTAAGCAAGGAGGTAAGTTCCAAATCTCCCAAACGAATGACAATAGGAGGTAAATAGATGTTTTTTAGAAGTAGTTGAAATTATCGAAGAGTTTTGAAGGGTTACACATAGAATTCGAAGTTGATGAGCAACCATTTGAACTTCAATAAAGAACCAAGATGTGTTTTTGTAACTAAGACTGAAACTATTATGACATCAATCAAATCTCAACCAAGAAGTACAAGGTTTTTTAACTTGGTTGAGGTGATAGTAAGTATCAAGGCAGCTTTAAAAGCTCAAGCCAATTCGATGATTTCCAAGAAAGTAATGCAAAGAAGAACTACAAAATCCACTATTGCAATATGGTTTCATTTCAAGGTTGTATGGTTTGGTGGAGTTAGCAGGAACATCATCTAGGTAAAACCATACAACCAATTTACCTGTCGCATGTGTAGGAGTTATGATTAATGAGAGCATGATGATAACAAGAGATAGAGAGAAATTTCTAAGATCCTCTAATGCATGTAGTATTCTCAAAGGAATATGAGAGGAAACTTGCTAAATTTTCAAGATATAGGCCCGCAATAAGGCATTTGATTCATTCAAAGTTGGGATTGAAAGTCTTATTAAGGCTTATCCCATGTAAGCTAAGGTTCTAGACAGGTTCCTAAATTCCCCAATATCGATGACATATCATTGGTGTCAAGATTATAGCACATTTCTATTGTATTTGGTTAAGGTGTAAGGAAGTTAATATTTATGTTATCATTCTGCTAAAATATAATTTGTGCCTCAACTCAACCGTCGAAAATCTTTATTCAACTTTTGGGAAAATATATAGTTTCAAAAAAAATGATTAAATGAGACTAAGTATGGAATTGTATGTTTAATCAAAATCAACCCTCTTTCTAACTAGGCTACAATACTAGCCTCACTAATTCTAACTCTAGTGATTATTTGATGAGGTGGATTGTTTTTTCTGTCTTCAATTTTCTTCTGCTTTTGTATGTTTTCTTCTACTTCTATTACTATGTATATTAACTTATTCAAGTATGTAGTCTTTACCCTTGTCCTTGATTGAATTTTTGGATCCAGGCCTAATTTGAGCCTGCTAGAGCAGTATTCATTGAGTGAGGCAAAATCTAGCACTATAGTTGATAATAAGTGAAATTCTCTTGCATATACAACCACCGGTCTTCCAGCATGATAGCACTCCAAGAAGTTTTTCCTCTTGCGATTCTGTGGTCTCATGGTGCAATACTTGGACTTAAATTTTTCTAGAAATTTGATTCACGTGGCGGTCATGGTGCCATTCGTTTTGAGCGCATTCCACCACAATCTCTCATCACATTCTAGGAGGTATTGTGCCACATCTAATCTATCTTCATTAGCTAGCTCCATCACACATTAGCCTTTCAATATAAATGATGTCAATAGTGCTAACTACTAACTGATAGTGTATGTCTCGGAAATCTCTCTTAATGTCATATATGTTGTATGATATTTGTGTCACTTATATATGTTGTCTAAGAATATTTCTATTTTTATATTAAGTGTCTCGGGCTGCCAACCTATACTTAGGGAATCTCCTAATAAGCAAGTTTCCGTAAGTCCATCAATGTTAACTACGTCTATATCTCTATCTATACCTGTTATACTGATGTTGGCGGAGAAATTGGGTGATCGTGAATCCTCTCCAATGGTATGCTAGTTTTACCCTGAGCAACATGACCTAGTGCACTGCCACTTTATGCATCCTCCTCAAACAATTCATGAAGTGACTCATGTAGTACTATATATTGTCCCCAGATAGGTGAGTCCTCTCTAGTGGTATGCTAGTCTTATCGTCAGCAGCGTGACCTAGCACACCATCATTTCATGTGTCTTTCCTAGATAATCTATGAAGTGACTCGTGTAGTACCAAACACTGTCTCTAGACAGGGTCATTGCAAAGGTAAAGAATAACTCACTGTGACCGCTCATTAGATCATCTACAGAATGACTAGAATATTAATCGCATGGTCAATAGGTCTATCGTGCACATTATCGCAGAGGAAACATCATCCTACTTCAATACAACTAAGTGACACTAGACGCAATGGGCTATGGTACCATGGCAATATACATGCTAAATCCATAGGAGATTTGATCCTTACTAGCCATCTTATGTCAATCATATGAATTCAACAGAGCATGCTCCCGAATAACGTAATCAATTTAATATCAAGGTATAATTCATCAGTTGTAATGCTTATAATTTCTTTCCTTATCAATATTCAACAATATAATATTCATATCTAACTCACACACAAAACATTCAAGGTTAAACAATTTACTATGAAATATTTATTATGATATTTCATAGATATCATAAGGATGTATCTAAATATTCTAGTATGTACATTTAAGTCATACTATCCATACTATGAAATCAATATCATCTATATGGCTATAAATGTCAAAAGATATAATTTTATAAAAATAAAATATTTTTCTTTCTCTGTCCATGTATGTAAATCAATAAATATAATAGATATATGCATGAATATTAATATAAAATAAAACTCATTTTTCAATACCTAGTCTTTTAAAGTAAACATTGAAAACTATACCCTACTTAGAGAGTAGACACTCACTAATTTTTCAATACCTAGACACTGCCTCGATTCACGTCACTTATTTTCTATTTTCCTATGAATTATTTAAAAAAAATTAATTTTTCAATCCAAAAATAATTTCTCAAATCATCTAAACTGCTACTCTTAGAATAATATCTAGATTCACCCTAAATTTTTCTCCAAATTCGTTAGAAAAGTTCTCTAACAATCTTCAGAACTCTCGCCATCGGTGAGGTATTCCAATCAGCACTAATAATGGTATCAATAGAAAGCTCTCCTCACCATAAACTCAGATTTCACATTTGCCCCGTATAGTTCTTTTAAGCTTACATCATGGATCCTTTCCCTTTAACATCTTTTAAGAACAGTTGGAGTTATGGATCTAGGTTACAAAGGGCCTAGATATACTTGGTACGACAATATACTAGGTGTTACACTCATGATTTCAAGACATGCCTGCGATACATCTTGAGGGTCAAGGATGTAACATTGCAAATAAGTTGTGAAGCAATTGGAGGTTCAATCAGATGTTAGTGGAGTGAGCCAAGGTAGCTAGGAGTGCGACATTGCTGCATAGCCAGAGTTAAGCACAACTATGTTCAATTATTGTAATATTCAGCAACATTGCAATGTGCTGAGAGAATGTTCAGTTTGGAGCATGTTCAGCCGATACACTTGATGTACTCTCCGAAAATTTAATCTTTAAAAATAATAAAAATAATAATATAAGATAGCATATTAGAGAAATAGTAGAGAGAAAATACGAAGGATGATGATATCATGTAAAATTATTAAGGATTAAAAATGGATCACTGAGTCCTTAATTAGGAATTTATTTTACTCTAGTATTATCTCTTATTTATTATTCCTCAAACCATAATATTATTATAAATATTATTTTAAAATTTACCTGATCATGGAATGAGTACAGGGATGAAAGTAATAAAAATAATAATAATAAAAGAAAAATAAAATAAATACAAAAATTCATAGTTGACTTTTGAGTTCCATCGTTCCGATTTCAATTCTCTATTATTATCCTACTATTTGTAGCATTCTAAAAAAATGTTAATTTAGAAATGTTCCTAATTAATATTACTATATATATCACCATGAATTGATCTATCCATAATTTTAGGATTTAAAATGATAGATAATTGAATTTATACAAATACATGAAATTAAAATAAAAAATACGTATAAGAAAAATACAATCAATTGGAAAGATTTCTGTAACTTCCATAGCTATATACGTATAATATACATAATATTATCAAATCAATTTGGGACTTTGATAACGAGGAATAAGATTGATTTCGTAAAACAGAGGAATAAAAGGGGCAGTCTCGATATTTTCACTAATAGTAGAAATCAGAATGAATAGGGTAATTCGGTAATACGGAGGAAGTATCAGGGGCAATAGGGTCAATTGTCAATCCTCCCTCCATTCGCGTATTCCTCGCGCACAACCGAGCCGCTCCGTCTCAAATCAAAAGAGATGAGGTTTCCACGGTCGGAAACCCTAGGCCTCAATTTCCTCTCCACCCTTGCTGCCTTCAAGAGCCGACGACGGAAAACCCTCAATTGGGATTGTCCGACGAAGAGGAAAGGCGGACTGCGGAGGAGGCAAGCGACGCTTGGGCGGAAATCTTGGAAGGAGGAGGGTCACGGTGCTGCGTGGGAACTCAAAGAGAATTTAGGGATTTTCGCGAATTAAGGTTGGCTTCTTCGCCCTCTTCATTAAATTAGAAATTTAATGGGATCTTCCCTGTTGCTTTGCCCTGTTTTTATACGATGAAATTGATGCGTTGCGCCTTTCCCTTTCTGTGTTTGATGGTTGTTTGCAGTATAAAATTATTGATTATAGGGATATAACTTGATGGGATAAGAGCAAATTGACTAAGGGATACTGATCAAATTCTAAATTACCTCTGTCGTGTTTGAATTCTGTAAATTGTATTTCAATTCATTGTGGTTACATGATGAATGTTTCAAACTGGGTTGGGTGTCCATTGAAGCTTTAAGTTTTTCCCCAAATCCTAATTACCAAATAGAGTCATGAATGGTTCCTAAATGAGGCTATGCATTAGTGGTTCGAGGGTCATTTCTGAATTAGTATTGGGTGCTTCGCTTGATTGACAACATGGTTGGTTTTCTTCCTATATGAAATTCGAGGAGAATAATACTACATGTTGAGAAGTGGTGTGAATGTTATTCTCTGTTTTAAGCACGTGACAATATGTAGAAACTGGCCAATTTTGTAGAACTTAGTGAAAAGTTATGGGAGTTCTTAAACACATGAGAAATGCCATGATAAATGGCTTATCCTTCAGCTTCAGATTTAACATGAGTGCAGTTTGAATGCATGTTTTCTCTGCTGCTTGATTTCTATGTTCAGTCAGGTTATAGAAAAGCAAATTTTTATAGTTGTTGAAACTCATGGCTGCTGCTCTCTCTGTATTAGCATGGATTTGGTTTGGATAATTTGTCTCAATGAACTGCAGAATATGGAAATGAGTTTAAAATGAAGGCATAGTTGTGGATAGGTTGCTAGCATGTCTGGCGGCGACCATTAGGAATGTATTCATTTTCCTTCTTACAATCCTAGTGATACTGTGATTTTAAATTTATGATCCTACTGCAGTTTTAATTTATGATGGCTCTGTGACCCAGAATGTGGTGATTTTGCCTTTAGTTGATTTTTTGTTGAGTGTTTCTGAATTCAACTTTGGTATTGGAGTGTTTATATGAGTTGATTAAATTGCCTTGCTAAATAAATATGTTATTTCTGTGATTTGAGGAATTGATACCTTGAGAAGGTTTTATGTAGGTTCTATTCTGTGATTAGACTTTTCTATATCTGCATGTGAAGTCATGCACTGGTTATTATCATGCTGTTCTTGTATTTGTGATATGCATTGAAGAGGACATCCTTTAGTGATCTAAACCAATGGACAGTAGGGAATAAGTCAACAATTAAGGAGAACAGTAGTACATGTTAGTAAGTTCAGTTGGTGATACCTTGCTGACTTCATTAGAGATAAATAGTAAATCTTGATCAGTTAAGAGACCTCATGATATTTGGTTGTAAGTGAGATAATGTTTTTATTAAATTTCTGCTTACATGCTTCGTTTAAATAAAAGCTGTTTTCTGTTCAAAATGCATGAGTTTAATCAAATATGGAAAGTTGAAAGTGAAACATGCAAAAATATGATATAGTAGTAATTGGAGATTTGTTCAGTTTGAGAAGGAATATAGATGCTGTACACTTTTTTGTTTTCCTTTATTCCGTGGACTCTTTTGAACTCTCGAAAGTAGTAATTGTAGGTTTACTGGTTGGTCCATTTCTGTATGATTGCTGTGTCCAATTGAGACAAGCTACAGTTTTGGTTAGGGAGACATTAACATGTGGAAAACAGAGAAATTATTGATGAAATGGTTAAAAGTGCTTATAACTTCAAAAATATGAGAAATATGAGGATGGGTAAGATGCCATTGAATTGATGCTGCAAATACCTTAGTAATATAGCATATATCACTGATTAAAACTTAAGCACTTCTTTTATGAACAAGATTGGGTAATATGTTGACATTAGAAGCTACAATAGAGTATTATTATGCAAAACAAGGACATGTACTCGAATCAACAAATCAGTGCCATTAGACCTCTTATGATAAATGAGTTAACTGTTAGAAATAACAGTGATGCAGACCAATAGAAATTGGCCGTGATACTTACTGATCCAATGAAGATAAATGGTTAAGTAGGTGAAGTTAGGAAGCACATTTAGGAATGATTCTTCCCCTTCGGTCCTGATAATTGAAATGTCTTTATGACTGTTTTGATGGTCACCTTTCTCTGTCATGTACTTCCACTAAGAAGAAATCCGAAAATGTTAGATAAAACCTCTCCTTCCCCACTTGATCCTAACTTAATTCTGAGTTAAAACTGAGATTTGCTAGTACTGGGTTCCAGATGTTTCAAGTGGCACCATTTAATCAGAAATAAGTATGATACAAACATGGGTCGTTTTACAAGTGATAATAGATTAAAGTTATGCAACTAGTGTTCATCCATGTAAGCTATACAATGGATAACTTGTGCGGGATACCTAAAGTGGTGAGAGATGCATTAGTTACTAAAAGTAATGACCATGGAATTTGTTTGATGGTTTACTGTAATTACTATTTTCAAATTTAAGTGAAAACCTTGCCCTCTATTTTGACAGTAACAATGTATTGAAGTTGATAAATTGCAATGAATGGTAATGAGTTTAGGATGCTTTTCCACTATATAAATGATGCCGTAATAAATGAAGGGCACTTTGAGTTTGATGTTGAATTTTAGTACACTGATCAAAATAAAATTTTGATGCTGCAAATAAATTCAGAAATCGGATAAATTAGTGTGCTTAGGACACTTGGAGACCTTGGAATGTAAACAAAGAAGAGTCACTGCTTAGAAAGCATGGGCTAAATTAAGAAGAAATGGAATGGATCAAACTCGATTAAAAAGGAATGCTAGCTGAGACTTAACACAATTCTTCTTGCTGTTGGATGATTCTTAAGTGCTATTTATTTTCCTTGTGGTCAGTTCGAAATACTGTTAAGAAGTGAATGACACATCCATGTTATAAGTTAAGATTAAGTTAGGATTTACAAATCCAAGTTATAAATGATTGTCGTTTTGTTTCCATGAATTAGTTTTACTTAAAAGGACAGTCAACCAAGAATACTTTTGGAACTCCTTGAAGTTGTTTTACTTATCCTTATTGTTTTGAATACACTATCCTTCTCTCTCACTGAAAATTCTGAAACAAGTGGATAGCATGATTGAATTTAGGAATCATCACTTACGGTAATGTGTGCTCTTGTTGTATAAATTGTTAAATACATTACATGGTAAAAAGAAGACAAGGTACCAATCTATATCATGATTGAGATAAGTTATTTGTGACCACTCTCATTGCAATTTCTTTTGCCAAAAGGAAACATCATGTAAATTACATGCTTAAAAATAGTGTCATACTTTGATTTCATGTTTGAAAGATGTTGAGAAATAACTCCTCTATTGTGTTGGGTTGATAATGCCAACAACAAGCCTTAGGAATGGGGAAAGGGTTAACATGAGTTGACAAACGTTACACGACAAAGTTGTGACTCGATTTATTAGAAAGTTTAAAGGACTCATATGCATTGTTAAGGTTTCAAGTATGGGCAACTACAATAGAGCTCCTATGGTGGCAGTTGTTAAAAATATGATATTGTTTGATGCATGTCTAATTATAACTTTACGCAAAATTAATTGCTTTATGCTTAACTTTATGTAATTGGTGCTCATTTCTCATGATATTAAACTCTTCTACTTAAACTCAATACCTAGGAGAATTGAGACACGAGAAAATATTGAACTCGATATCGACACAAAACTAGTGACATGATATGGACAGATCACATGCAACAACTTAGTGTCAAACCACCTGAAATTGAGGATCAATAAATCTTATGGGTCCTCATGCACATTATTTCTCTCACGGTTGGTGGGTACCACTATGCTAGCCCAGTGACGTATAACCGGAAGCGTTACCCAACCCAAGTCTCTAAATCCATGGTGAAGCCAGAAAGAGGGAGTCCTTAGAGTGTCCCCTAGATATACATCCAAAGATAACAAGTTTGGAGCTGGGGAGTTGCATAGTTGTTCTACCTTAGGACTAGAGGGTCGAAGACAATTGATGTACCTATTCAGGTTTTGCAAACCTAAGTGATAGTCTAGACCTTTGAGTTAAATAATTGTGTGGAGTTTGGTTTATCAGACCGTTGAGACTAAAATTAAAGAGGTGACCCTATTGAGGAGCAGAATGTAGTGCTACATGGTAGTCGTACTTGGATATGCGATAGGGAGATGTTCGGTACTAGAGATGGCAGCACGGGCCTGCCCCCCCCCCTCAGGTAGACGTGCACATGGGTCGTGCCCGGGCTAACTCGGGCACGGCCCACTGCAGCACGATCTATAAACATGTCGGGCTAGATCCGGCACGCTCAAAGCACGTGTCATGCCCGGCACGAGGCACTTCGTGCCTCACCCCGCCCGACACGGCACGTGGCACGGCAATCTGCCATGCCGGGCCTAGCTCGGCACGATGCCGCGTGCCGGGCTAACGTGCCGGAAAGACTATGCAGAGAAGTCAGCTCGATGGCTGATGGGTGAGCGACGAAGACAACGCGGCCGATGGGTGAGCGACGAAGACGGTAAAAAAACGACGACGACAGTAAAGAAGCAAACAAATCGAAATATGTATCCTCATAGAGAAATCGAAGAAACAACTCTCTGTAAAATCTAACAAACAACTCAAAATCGAAGAAATAACTCTCTTTAAAATCTCTATTCGACTGTCTAAAAATAAAAATAAAAATCCAACCTGTGATCTGTGAACTCCGATGCGTTCTCCTCTTCGCGTTCTCTTGGTGATGCGTTCTCCTCTTCGCGTTCTCTTGGTGATGCTCTGTCCATCGTCCACAACTCCACTCCACCTCCGTCACACGCCCATCGCAGCTAGCGCCCATCGCAGCGAGCACGCCCGCACCCATCCTAGCGAGATTCCACCGGAGAAGCCCATCCTAGCGAGATTCCACCCTGAATAATCAGTTGTCTAAACAATTGTCTAAAAAGAAGAAAAAAAAAAGAGTCCACGTTCTCAACTCCTCCGTCGTGCATCCACGCCTCTGTTCCACCGTCCACGCCCATCGCAGCAAGCATGCCCACGCCGACCGCACGCTGACTGCAGCGAGATTCCACGCTCATGCCCATCAGCGAGATTCCACGCGCTGGCCAAAATCAATTTTAGTGAACCAAGAACAGGGGGAAAGAGGAAAACAAAGGAGAAAGGGAGACAAATATGGAAAAATATAAAAGTGAAATTGAAACCCTCTTGCCGACATCCCTGTTCCGGACGGTAGCAGTGGCGGGCGCGGCCGCAGCAGGCCACAGCGCCCTCTCATCTCCTCTCTAGCAGCGGCGGGTGCGGCTGCAGCAGGCGGCAGTGGCGGGCGCGGCAGCAGCAGGCCGCAGCGCCCTCTCATCTCCTCTCCAGCAGCGGACAACAGCAGCGGCGGGCGCGGCTGCAGCAGGCGGCAGCGGCGGGCGTGGCAGCGGCAGGCCGCAACGCCCTCTCATCTCCTCTCCAGCAGCGGACGGCAGCAGCGGACGGCGCGGCTGCAGCAGGCGACAGCGGCAGCAGCAGGTCGCAGCGCCCTCTCATCTCCTCTCCAACAGCGGACGGCAGCAGCGGCAGGCGCGGCTGCAGCAGGCGGCAGCGGCGGGCGCGGCTGCAGCAGGCGGCAGCGGCGGGCGCGGCTGCAGCAGGCGGCAGCGGCGGGCGCGGCAGCAGCAGGTCGCAGCGCCCTCTCATCTCCTCTCCAGCAGCGGACGGCAGCAGCGGCGGCACGGCTGCAGCAGGCCGCAGCGCCCTCTCATCTCCTGTCCATCCCTCTCATCTCCTCTCCAGCAGCGGACGGCAGCAGCGGCGGGCGCGGATGCAGCAGGGGGCAGGGGCGAAGGCAGCGGCGGGGACAGCGGCGGAGGCAGCGGCAGGGGCAGCAGCAGGCAGGAGGAAGCTTGCAGGAAGAACTCGCCGCCGCTTAGTTCTAACCCAGCGATGGATCCGGCTCGAGCCGGGCGCCACCGTTTAGGTCGAACCACCAGGCCAAGGGTCGTGCCACTCGGCTGGTCGTGCCGGGCTAGGCATGACTCGGGCCCGGGCCGTGTCGTGCCATGGGCTGCGGAAGCGCAGCCCAGCACGGGCAGCTCTGGAGGCGGGCCGTGCCTGGCACGGCCCGCCCATTTTCCAGGCCTTGCCAAGCACGGCCCGGTTCTGTATTATTCTGTATCAGACGTACCAATAGAAATTTAAACATACATGCATCTTTGGTTAAATTTGTTGCTGGTTGTAACTGAAATTGTATGAGCTGACTCGGTAATGATTATTATAAAAAAGATTGATGATTAGGGGTCTTCTCGTAATAAGCTCATGTAATAGTTGGAGCAATGGATCTGTATACAGCGTGCACTGTATGCTTTTTTTTGTGGTTTGTTGGTGGATTTATGAAATGGCATAGGTATATAATTCATTGATGATTTAGTTAGAGTATGTTAGTTTGTTAAGTCGAAAATGTTTGGTTGGATTTGTTAGAAGTGTATATCTGCATGTAATAAAAACGAAGGGGGGAAATGTAGCAATCTAATTGGTGCTTGAGATGTTCAGAGGCAGAAGAATATAATTAGTTTTAAAAAGTTGAATTTGGGTTTAAGAGCCTGAAGGGTTAGTTTGGAATGTTAATCGAGTATATTTGATTTTTGTTGGGTGCAGGAGTTCTTGTGCACTTATATATTTAATGCTTGGTAAGGTATAGTGAATTGGTGAGGAATTCATGACGATGGAATGTTCTTTAATGGTTATTACAGGGATTTATAGGTTAAAGAAACATTGAACGGATTAGTGATATGTAATTTTTTAATCCTGCTGGAAGAGTTTTCTTATGAATTTCATTTTTTTACTTGACTTTCAGGAGATCGGTTGACTAACCAACGATGCTCAAGTCAATGCTCACTTGCTGCAAGTTGTACATATCTGAAAGCAGAAATCCTGTGGCCTTAGAACTGATTGAGCGAGCTGCCAAAGCACATCCAGAAGCCGTTGTCATCAACAAATTCAAGGATGAGGTTTACAATAGAGTTGGATACACGCTTGTTTCGCAACTCATGAAGAATTCATTGCTTGATGCAACCCCTCTAAAGAATGCAGTATTTGACATGGTTAAGGCAGCTTTAGAATCTATTGACCTTGAATTGCATTCTGGAACTCATCCCCGACTTGGAGTTGTTGACCATATCTGCTTTCATCCATTAGCACAAGCTTCTCTGGACCAAGCTGCTGTGGTTGCAAGGTCTGTCGCTACCAACATTGGCAACAAGCTCCAAGGTAAACATTGATTCATATGATTTTCATCCTATTATTCGTTCTGGAGATTTTATAACATGTTTTCCCTGTTTGCGTAATTGTAGTTCCAACCTATCTATATGGAGCAGCACATAAAGGAGGAAGAACTCTTGATTCAATAAGAAGAGAGCTTGGCTACTTCAAACCCGATTCATCTGGAAATCAATGGATTGGCAGGCTAAAAACTGAGATATTAGATCCTAAGCCTGATGCAGGTCCTCTTCAGTCTTCTCCAGCAAAAGGTGTTTTGGTCGTTGGAGCCACGCCGTGGGTCGACAACTACAATGTGCCAGTTTGGTGTACTGACATCGCCGCTATTCGTAAGATCGCACGGAAGGTGAGTGGGCGAGGAGGTGGACTAAAATCGGTGCAGGCCATGGCTCTAACTCATGGTGAAGAATGCATTGAAGTGGCATGTAATCTGCTGAATCCAAGAACCACAGGAGCAGATCAGGTACAATGCGAAGTCCAGAGACTTGCAGGGGGAGAGGGATTCGAAGTTGGTGAAGGATACTTTACTGATTTTTCGCAAGAAAAAGTCATAGAAATGTACTATAAATCTATTTCATGTGATCCAACAGGAAGATGATGAACATCATTCTGTCAAGTTCAGAAAATATGTTTTCGTATGTAAAAGTGAGAGGCAGCCATCCTTAGTTCTTGAATTTTTGTCATGTAGATTGATCATTACATAACGAAATATTGGAATTTTCCTCAATTATTGTTCATATTATATGTTCAATTGACAGCAGCATGTGTTTCTTTTGATTATTGGAATGCAGTTATAAATAAGAAAAATCTCAATAAAAGAATCCAAGATCATTATTTTGCATAACCAAAAGAAAGTAGCAATAACAATGTACTGCAATTATATGTTCCTTCTTATCATTTGCCCAGAGCTATTTGTTGAAAGTTGTGTGTGGATGGAAAATCATATCGTCATGGGATTATCACGATTTCTCCTAAACTTCGAGAAGGCTTTTTAAAATATTCACAGATCCTGAGTTAGTTGGGCCGTTACTTTCTAATTGGCTTAATCATGGTAAGAACAAGTAGGAAAAAACTGAGCAACTAGTCTCGTTTGATCAATTTGTGGCAATAATTTGTCATATTCATAACTTAATCAGATCCTGAGGTTGACCTGGATGTATCATAGCAAATCGTGGGTTTCTTTAGTTCTCCGCATGCAGTCCAGAACATAATTTCCAAGAATATGAGAGTGTCAAAAGGTTGCAAAATGGTCAAACAAGGCAAACTGCACGCTCGCACCCAAGCAAACTAAAACAGATATATATTGACCAAAAAGAAAAGTACAACAAAACTCAACTATGACCTCTCTGTTTCTCTCTATCTCTTAAGCTCTTATCTATCTACAACTCTGTTTGTCTTATTAGATTGCACACCATCAAAGAAGCCTCTTTTTCTCGCTCAGCCTTACATGTGCCTTTCTCTTTTCGAATGCTCCATTCTACATATCTGCATCTCTTTCAGCTTCCAGAAGTGTGACAAGGAAGACCCATAGCATGCCTGCAACTTAAGTTTCCATCTTTCTCTGTCTTCTTGAGCATGTCACCAGGCATTATTCTCGCTGTCATTCTCTCTCATCTTTCCCATGGAGAGAGTAAAGTACAGGAGTATCAGTGTTCCCATGCTAGATCTGCACCAGAAACAAACACATGGCAGTAGAGAGTCCATGAAAAGTTTGGAGAAATCAAGCGTTTAAAGCTAAAATGACTGAAGGGAAATAATCCAAACTTCTGATCCCAGTTTCTACGTTGGCAAGCATCATATCGCTCACTCATCTGAACATGACCGCATAAATTAGATCGTATGTCACACCAGCTTTTCTTTATAAAAAAGACCAAGCTCTCCCATCACTGTGCCGCCTAATTAAAGTCATTAACTATTGCCCACACACCGCAATGGTGGGTTGATTCCTGAAGCGACACCCAACAGTGGTAAGAAATTGACCGTATCTATTGGAAACAGTAAACCCTCCTAATTAACTCAACCTCTGCTGTTATGCATTTTTATAGGACAATCCAGCATTTGTACTGCAAGAGGTTTTATATGCAGTACCTGAACATCTTATGTGATACACAGGATTCAAACAAGTGAGGTTAATGTTACTAACCTGATTCATAATAGATTTGGGTAAAAATAACTGATTCGTAAAAGACAAAGTATATGATTAATTTAGAGACGAAAGAAAAGCCAAGTGCGAAGTCGATGTAAAGAGAGAGGGATCATACAACGTGGCGAAGGCGATCACGACTCTGCGAGGGTCCAGCCACGGGGAGGCAGAGCGCCGAGTTCCTGCTCGCCTCCACCGTCCTCCGTCCGGCGCCGCCGCCTCCTCATCGACTGCTACCGTCACGTGCACCGCCGACGGAGACGACGACCTGTTCTCGCCACCGGTGGGCCGCCCTGCCGCAACAGATTAATTAGACGCGCAACTTCAAGAGACGGCGACGGGAGACGGCCGCTGCGCTCGACGAGCGTAGGTCGCGCGTTGACTCACCGGTTGCGTGACGCTCATCTCCTTCCACGGTCGTCTTACTGTTCCTCTCTCTCTCGGCTCCGGCGGTGCCTGGGGATGATGAGCTGTGCTTTCTCGAGAGATTCTTCTTCGTCACCTTGCAGTAATCATCCAAAGATTCTTCTTCTACATGATCTAACAGATGCAATGAAATGGAAGAAGGATAGGGAGGACACCGGGAGGACGTACTGCCGGTGGGCTTGCGCCTGGATGATCGACGGAGTTTAGGATGAGCTGCTGGGAGAGCTCGTCCATGTCGACGGCGAAGAAGCCGTCGGAGATCTCCGCGCCGTCCGAACGAGCAGCGATCGGCCTCATCGGTTGCTTCTCTCGACGGCGCGAACTCGAATCCCGCAAAGATGACTTGAAGAATATTAATTTATAAATCGATGGATCGGATAAATATAACAAACAGTAATATGCCGGCTTTAACTTTAAGAAAAGAAGAGAATTACATATGGATGTAGTAGTGAGCAAAAGAAGAAGAAATATTCCTCGGAGAAAAGGGAAGAAGAAATTTATAGGAGTTAATCATATCATACGAACTTGTGCTATCTCTAGAGATATAAATGTCAGAAGAAAAGATAAATAAGGGGAAAATAGATGGAGAGGAGCGAAAATGACGGAGGAGGAGAGCGGCGGAGTTCTCACTCTTCTTCGTTTCCGTCTGTTTCACTCTGCTTTATATACAGGGAGGGGTGAATTGGTTTGCTTGAGAAATAAGGTAAACTGTGGGCCTACTTTGATTTGTCTCTCTATCTCTACGTAAAAGATATGTACACCTAGGAAAAGAAGAATCAGCCCCCTTTTTTTAGTTAATCAAACTTTAAAAAAAAAAAAAAGTTGATTCTTAAACCCATAAAAGTATAATATTTAATGTACCAATATATCATTATGATATTTAGAATAAGCGATTATATAATTTGGAGGGTTTTTTTGCTGCTGATGTGAAAGGAATAACTTGAAGGATTAAGAAAAGAGAATGGACTATTAATTTTCACAATACACAGATATATTAAAATTTTTAATATAAATTTTTGATATACGCTGATATTTTAAAACTGGGTAGGAGATATATTATCCACCATCACTAATATCAGTGTAATTTATTGCCTAACTAGTAAATTTAAAATCCCATATAGAGTCCAATTAGATGTGTATACTTTATTATTTTAACTAATGATAGCACCTTTTAGCTAAATAGAAGGTTGTAGGATTTAATTATGTGGTATTTTTGGGTTAACAATGATCACCGCATCCCTGTGGATGTGGTGGAGGAAAACGATGGAAGGCGGAGATGAAATTATTTGACAACACAGATTGAAAAAATATATATATTAAATGAAGGAACGAACCAACGACCCCCAATATTACATTTTTATTTTAATATATATATGCAATGATCTCATACCTGCATACGCATGACGACCGCATCACATTCTTGTTTTGCACGAATGAATAGTGAACAGCGAGGCATTTAGTTCAAATTTAGGCTTAACAATGAAATATATATATATTTTTTAATATCATGATCCTATGATATTAATTATTATTTAAAAATTAATTACCATACAGTTAAATTAAATAATGAAGGGGCATAAATATTATCTTAAATCTTGAAAAAAAGAAGCTTCTATTATTTTACTATTAAAATGATTTTAAGTGTAATGATAAGTAGGCATTATTATTAGTATGGTCAAGAGCTTTTATCCTTACCGCATCTTATAATATAATATACGATAATAATAATAATAATAAGTCAATCCTTAGTATGACAGGATGTGGGACGTTCGTGAGAACAAATTGGATCCATTAGGGACGAGCCACAATTTATAATTTTTTTCGACGAAGAAACTAAATTATTCGTTTATTTGTTAAGGGTTACAGCACATTATCTAAGCATTTTAAAAAGATGAAAAAATTATGTTAGAATTGATGTATATATACCCGAAGTCAGAAAAGAGGAAAAAAAGTTAACTAATGCGCTTAAAGAAAGTGCAGAGATTTGAGAATTAATAAACTAAGAGATTGAATGTATGAGTAAATCTTTCCTCAAACGACGGACCGAAGATTCTCAAAAGCTTGAGAGCCCCAAATCAAATCGTCCTGCATTGCCAAAGGATGACTTGACCTCCAGGAGTCAGCCGGAATTACTGAGTATCCACAGTTTCAAACTTCAAAATTATCCGTATATTATTCTTCTCAATTTTTTAAAAAAGAAGAAGAATAAAAGTCTGCAAGGCTTAATGTAGTGAGTAAACAAACAAGCAGCTGATGCAGCAGACCCTTTTAACTGTTTGCTCGAGACTCGTAGGCGAGCAATTTATTTTTTTGCTCCTGTTTGCATTCAGATCTCAAATTCTAACAAATGGTACGAAGCTAAGTTCCAGTATTCTAGTTACTAGAATACTTGTCCTTATGATGGAGTTGTTGGTAATAAAGTATAATCTTCAGAGAACGTAAGGAGTTTAGAAGATATATATGTGTTCGAATCCAACGTAAAAACCAAATAAGACATAAGCAGAATAATCCAGAATCATTTCAGCATAGCCCTTAAATCTATGCTTCACTACTGATTTAGTCGTTCATATTTTATTGCATATGATTTTTTCATGCAGCAAAATTAATTAATTAAATGGGCTGCATGCTGCTGTACCAACAAATACTTTTGAAGCAGGAAATGGTTCGATATTTGTCATCATCTCGGTTTTCGCCCTGAACATGGAGCTGCCTCAGTTGACTTTGTCCTTATATATATATACATAAGAAAGAATCAAAGGTTTCGGAGGGTGTCTAATTTGCCTCCTTAAGATTTGGTGCTTTGGATGTGAATCATCTACTACAATCTTGGATGCAGTTTTTTTTTATTAAAAAAACTCTCATCTCCCAAATTCTTTGCACAGCTATAGAAATTTTTTTTTGCCTTGCTCTGACAATGGCACACAGCTTCAGAAAATTGTTAGGCATTTTTATTACTTTTAAGAGTTTCTAAAGCTCAACAATTTTAAATTTAATCATCAGGCATATACGTTTTAATTATTTTGAAAATGATTTTACAATGATATTTTTAGCTTTTACTTTTAATAAATGTGGGCGTTTCTAGTTTTATTCAGAAGAAAGAAAACTATATACAGTCAACTAAAAAGTTAACTTGCAGTATCACTTGCTTCTGAAGACAGATGCAGATGTGTGTGTGTGTAGAATAAGTTCTCATTGGAAAAAAAAAAAAAGTGAACATGGAAGGTAGCTTCTTTTGTGGTGTGTGTATATATATATATTGAAATCATGTGGATTGATTATTAGGTCTCTCCATTCATGCATGCATTTGGCTAATTAATTATCCAGCTCGCCGGTGCAGTTCTTCTAAGCAAGCGAGGAGGAGATCAGAACAAGCTCTTTGACTTGCTCCCTAATTTTGACACCTAAAAGGCTACTTCAAGTGCCAGCTCACTCTTTTGGCATTTGTTGTGAGGTGTAACTACACATACTGTCAATTACATGTATATATATTCGACAAATTAATGGCCCTTTAGTCATAGATAAGGGCAATGAGATTAATATATGTACAAATACATCCGTAACGAACGTGGCTTTCTGATGTCGTACCATTCAAAACTTTAAAAAACCTAAAATGATTAGATCACAAACTACTTTAGCTACCTCCTAATATATATTAATCGTCAATCTAAGAGGCTAAAATGATATAATTTGCCTGCATAAAACAATCCAACATCGCCTGATTTTCCCATTTCTTTATATATTCGTATATTACCGTGGTATTTTATTTTTAACTTTCATCCTAATTGATTTGATGGGCATTTCTACATATATTCTTATGTTTTTCTTTTGTTCCTCCTAATTTTGATGGGATTCATTAAGCGCGTAACATTTAGATATTTTTAGGTGGTTTTGAATTTAAATATTTAAAGATAAGCATAACAATAACAAAGCGGTATTAATTAAGAATATGTGTTTTGAGTAGTTGAAGCTTTTTTTTTTAATTCCTAGAACATGGGATGATTGGGCTTACAGGTTAATTAACTTTTAGTTGCGTATGATTCCATGTGAAGCACAGTATATATTAAAGAAGTGGAATAAAGAAACTTCTTAATTTAGGTAAATTAAACATATCCAGATGTATTTTTAACAATTTCCTTACATACACACGCATGTATACATGAAGCAGAAATTTGATTTTTAGAAATCAATCTTCGTGCGTGAATTCAGAAATATGTCAACAACAAAAAAAAAAGGAGAGAAAGTAAAGTAGGGGGTGTGTGTTTAGTGTACTTGTAAAACCATATATAAAGCAGATCTGAATAAGATCGGAAGTGTAAAAATTAAAATGGAGAGCACATGCAGTTGCGTTCGATGGATGGCTTGACTCAAAAAATGCACAACTACATGTGCAGTGCAGGGGGTTGGACTTGATTACTTTTGAGCTATAAACTGTATTTGCTTTGCATATTTCTCCCATTTTCCAGGTAACAGGTCAGGTCAACCCTTTCCTACTAATAAATCACCTTCCTCTGCAACTTGCAATAAATATCTTTGTATTCATCGAGCAAAAGAGTTTTAACAAGTAATCAGCGGGCGATGAAATCTATTTAAAGGAGTCCTCTGCATGGGGCTTCATCATCTCAACGGCCGCCTCCATGACTACTCTGTTGGTGCTCTCGGCCACCTTGGCTCTCTCCCTCGTGCTGCTCTCGGCCCCGGCCGCCGCACAGCTGACCGTCGGCTTCTACCACCAGACGTGCCCCGACGCGGAGGCCATCGTGTTCGACGAGATGAGCAAGGTCATCAAGGTCGCCCCCAGCCTCGCCGGCCCGCTCCTGAGGTTGCACTTCCACGACTGCTTTGTCAGGGTACGTGATTCGTCGATGTTCCGATGCCTCTTTCTAGGGTGCATAATTCAGCCCTCCTGCTGTGCAGGGATGTGATGCGTCGGTGCTGCTCAACTCCACCGAGGGCAGTGCGGCCGAGAAGGATGCGAGGCCGAATCTTACTCTGCGAGGGTTCGGCGTCATCGACAGGGTGAAGGCTCGGCTTGAGAAGGCTTGCCCTGGAGTCGTCTCCTGTGCCGATATCCTCACCCTCGTGGCAAGAGATGCGGTCGTCTTGGTATGATCGAGTCGTTTCCTTCTTTTGCAGAGCCGATATCTCAATCTTTTGACGACATACGTACTGCAGAGCAAAGGTCCGTTCTGGCCGGTGGCCACCGGCCGGAGAGACGGCAGGGTGTCCGTCGCCAACGAGACGAAGCAGCTCCCGCCGCCCACCGCGAACATCACCACCTTGATCTCCATGTTCGCGGCCAAAGGACTGAGCGTCAAGGACCTCGTCGTCTTATCAGGTACACTTAATCAACCTCCGAAGGCTTCGCGGCCGCATCGAGAAATGGCCGGCATCGAATCCGTCACGATCAAACCCTGCTGCAGGCGCGCACACGATCGGCATCTCGCACTGCGCCGCCTTCAGCGCCCGCCTCTACAACTTCACCGGGAAGGCGAACCCGGCGGACGTCGACCCGACGCTGGACAGGTACTACCTGGCGAAGCTGCGGACGATCTGCAAGCCCAACGACGCGAAGACCTTCGTGGAGATGGACCCGGGGAGCTTCCGCACCTTCGACGGCAGCTACTTCAAGCTCGTCGCCAAGAGGCGGGGGCTCTTTCACTCCGACGAGGCGCTGCTCGACGACCCCTTCACGAGGTCCTACGTGCTCAGGCAGGCGGGGGGGTCCGAGGCCGAGTTCTTCAAGGACTTCGTCGACTCCATCATCGCCATGGGGAACGTCGGCGTGCTCACCGGATCGGCAGGAGAGATCAGGAAGACGTGCTCCGTGGTCAATTGACCAACTAGTAGGCTTGCTCGTGCTTTAATGGATCTGAGTTGTATGTTATCTTGGATTAATTTTATTAATCTTCTACTGCTGGCTGTTGTATTCCTTGTTTAATTAATGGTGAAGTAGGTTGGCATGCGGACGTACTGGAGTTCGATTGCTTAATTCTTCGTATCTTATCATCCTTCCCCTTCCACAATAACCAGTGTCTAAAAAAATGCAATCCGGGTAATCCGTGTACTCTTGTTTCCATAATGGTATGCATAAAAGATAAATGCCGAGGCACACAGCTTAGCAAGGGGGGAGGAATCCAGATGAAGTTGTAGAAAGTAGAACAAACGAGAAGGAAGACGGGCGTCCCAAAGGAGAAGTTTCTAACACGCACCAACGAGGGAAATACATATTTATGCAATCGACCAAGTGAAAAAATAAATAAAAAATATATACAATGAGTTCTTTAATTAAAAAAAACATTTTATTATATATTTAAAATTTTCTTGAAAACGAAGTGTGGGCACCGCCCTTCCCTGATATTTACTAAATACGGCATTTAGAGTAGTAAGGAAAAATCGTAGCTAGGTTTGAACCGGATATTTCGTTAACTCAGCTCGAGATGGCACAACATGTTCCCCCGATTATTATCAAAGAATTACGGATCAATGTGCGTCGATTTTAAGTTCTTCTTAAAGGATTTGGATCTAAATTTCATTTGCAATTGCTAGGAATAGGAAGGAGCGGAATCAAGAACCCCGTCAGAAAGCGAATAAATTTATATGGTAGGAATTAATGGACGTAGTTAATTGATAAATCAAATGTGACGGGGGTTAATAGGTGAAAGTAAGCGGGTTTAATACATGTAGTTAATGGGTGAATCAAGTGAGAAAACAAGTGGATTTCTACGGTAATGGATGGATTGGGGCATTCTATGGTAGAGTTTAATATATGTAGTTGTAGTTAATGGGTGAATCAAATGAGAAAGCGAGTGGGGTTTCAATGATGCATGCAGTTTGTGGATGAGTGGGTTAAGGCATGATTCACTTGAACTGTTTTATTTAAATCAGTTCAAGCTGATTCGACATATATGCTGATGGTGGCTTACTAGACTACATGCCCACATCTCTTTCAATTTAAAATCTTAAAAGGGCATTACTCATACTATAACTTTAGATAAGCTCTTTCCTCTTATTCAAGCAATTCTACTATAACATGGGAAAGCTTTTCCTTTTGTTCATGCAATTCTACTAGACTCTTCTAAATAATTTTGAAAATTCTTTCTTCTTATTCATATAAATTATTCTATAATTTTAGAAAATCCTTTACTCTTGTTCATTGTTCCGAATAATTTTGAAAAATCTTTTCTCTTATACATGCAACTCTACGATGATTTAGAATATTTCTTTTACTCTCTATAGTTTTTCTGGGTGATATGCAAATTACTTATTTAGCTTTGGACTTGTATTGCTTTAACTCTTTGTGTTACCAAGAATATGTTCGTAGTTATTTCAGAGTCTATTGTCTATAAGGGGATAGGTTTTAATATATCCCTTGGCGACTTCATTTTCAATCACAATATGAGGTAGTTATTCTTATTTCCTTATGGTGGCAACTCGATGGACTTCCTCAACACAATCAGCAGATTCTCGCTTTGTTACCATCAGACAATTATTGTATATTTGATGGGGCTTTGATTTCACATACCGGGGCCCTGTTCTTGGTCCCGTGTAACCTTAAACGAGGGAGTTTAGATTCGTGATGGTGGCAGAAAAATTTATCAACTGATTGTGTATGAGAACATCCTTGATTTATGCTTCGGCTATGGTAGGATATGTCATCTTCCAATTTGGATAATGGAGAAAATAATTCTACTACATCTTCTGTTATGATGTCTTATATTGCCAATGACTCCGACTCAATCTTTACATCTACAGGGCTCTTCTCAGAAATGGACCGAAGTGGATACTTGACGACATCCTCGATGCTCACTTCTTTCTTTGACCCTGCCATGCCCTCCACTCTAAATCCCTTTATAATTCTTTCGATCTGTGATATAATGTTGGACATTCAATTAGATCCTTTTTACTTGTTTCCTATTGGCTTCGAGGGGTTAAATCTTAGATTTAGAGACAGATAAATAGTTTGCAAAAAGATTATATATCTAAAAGAGCGTACATATTAAGATGATCTCGACATCATCAATTATTGCGACGTTTATTTACTCTCCTGCAGTTGGATCTGATCTCTCCGTTCTTCCCTGTCAAGACGCCCACACTTCCGAGTTTGATCATCGCATTAGAGAACCGTCGTTTGAAGATATCAGGATTGTTCGCATACTGAATCGTCAACTGCCTCGTGAGATCTGTGAAAGCTAGTTTTTGATCTAATTGTAGCAGTGCCTTCTGCTCGAGCACACCTTTAAAAAATGAGGCTCCAAAGATGGAGGGCGACTCGGTCTGCTGGTTCATGAAAACCTTGGGGTCTTTGGTTATGTTTTGCATTGTTATAACTTCTGGAGGACACTTTTGTTGGACGGACTCGAGCAAGTTCGAGGGCATCTTTGGATCCGGCAGGCCACTTCCTCTAAAATTGTAAAGCCTCGCCAGTAAAAACCCACAATGGCAGAATCCGATGCTATGAGCACCTGAAGTAGAAGAAGATGGATGGTCAGACTAAGGCACCAGCATATCAAGAATAGGCGATCTCTTAATCAGAAAGTTCACTGCTGCTACTTGATAAATCAAAGCAATCGATATATATAAATTACCTAGTAAGGTCGTGAGATCCTCCAAAGTGAGGTTGATGCTCTTGAACGCAGCTTGGGCTTCTGCAACCGAGAAGGACGGTGTTGGTAGGCGAACCTCGGACATCCTGGAGACAGTCCCGTCCCTCCTCCCTGTCGGAATGTCGTACTCGTCTCCGCCGGCCAACGCGACCCCGTCCCTGGCTGCCAGCGCGATGATGTCGGCGCAAGACACCGCCCCTCTGCACTGCCTCTCCAGCTCTCCCTTGATCTCGTCGATCAAGTCCAGCCCTCTCAGCGACAGGTTCGGAGGAGCCTCCTTCTCCGCTATGTTTTCGCCGACGCTATCGAGGAGGACCGAAGCATCGCACCCCTGCAGGTACAGGTACAGGTACAGGTATATATACGCACGAAGCTTTCAAACAACAGGGAGACCGAAGGGAAAAGCGAGGAAGAAGACGAAGATATATATATATACTCGGACGAAGCAGTCGTGGAAATGGAGGCGAAGAAGCGCAGCGGAGATGGAGGGGTCGCTCTGGAAGCGCCTTTGCACGGCTTGCTTCACGATGAGCTCCGCTCCGGGGCATGACTTGCTGTAGAATTGGAGTTGGAGAGAGAATGAGGTGGGTGCAGCGTGAGCCAGCAGCAGGAGAGCTAAGTAGGTCGTCAGCGTGCAGGCCATTAATTTGCAGGCAGGATTCCGTGCTCTCCTTTGCTGAGAAGATGGCATTCCTAAAGGAGGGATCAGTTGATCTTTTGTGTGCTATGTTAAAATTAAGCAGAGGTAAGATATAATGGAAGGGGGATTTAATGGATTGTGGCGGATGCTTGCAGTTGCAGCGTACCTCTTCTTCTTCTTCACATGGATGGACTCACAGTCTCACAAGATTGTCCTCATCTATGGGGGCAGCGTATATGAACCTTTGACTTGAGATTATTTTGAGATACGAAGCTGCGCCTCGATCTGTGGTTGATGTGTTGAAACTGAAGCTGCACTTTAGGTTTGCTGCACCGTGCTATTAATTGCTTGAGCGTATTGTGCTCTGTGACTCCGACTAATTATATACATTCTTCTCTCTTCCCAATTCCCCATTCCTAATCAGACGATTTTTTTTTAAAAAAAGGAAACAAAATTACAAGGTAAATTACTTAGCTGGTTGGTTAAGAATTATTTAGCTTTTTTGAGATTTTTTTTTAAAATAAAATAATAATTATTCGTTGCTATGTGAAAAAGAAAAAAGAAAAAGTCAGCGACGGGAGACACGGTCGTTGACTGGCGGTGATTATTTTAATCAAGTGATTAATTAGATTCATCAGAGACTAATTAACTATGAGAAATGTGTCGTATCATGCAATTTTAAATCATATCGCTCCATCTACCATCACTTGTTAATTCATCAAAGACCGTGTTACAGCTTTGATTAACGAGGTAGCTTTAATTATATCATCAGGTTCTGCTTTACCTTATTAAGCTCACCTTAATAAAAATATCAACAGTACAGAATTGGTAACATCGGAGGTTGAATAAGAGATGCATGCAGCTCAATCAATTGATGCGGAAACAATAAACTTAATTCAATTGAGGCCTGACAATTAAAACATGTAGAGACTAAAATAAGAAAAAAGTTGATACTTGCTAATACAATTTAATTAATACAAGTCAATTAAGATATGTGCTAGTTAAAGCAAGAAAAGTTAAATACGATGACCAGTGATGCTTTGTAGAAAGTAAATCAGTTTAGATTTGAGGAAGAAAATTCCAAATATAGGTAATAATAGATGGACTTCTTATAATGATGAAAAATAGTAATTATCTATCAAGTTCAAGTCACTCCGAGAAGCCTCCTCTTCAACATTAAAAATTAATTCTGAAGGTACTACTATCGTAAGAATTACTAATACATCCCATGTCATCTCACTTAATTATCTTAAACTTGTATGCGTTTATCTTCCACTAAATCAAAAATATCAAAAGCTAAATTTTAATACACTTTCTTGAATTACTTATATGCATTCATCTTAAACTCATATGCATTAGATTATATAGTTTTTTGGACTATATCATTATTAAATTTATATTTAACTCTTGTAAAGGATGCGAGAACACCGCTAACCTCAACTTATTGTTCAATTTGACACTGTTTTTCTCATATACTGCAGCTACTTGTTGAGAATACAATATACTAAAATAGTAATTTACAGATTGAACTTTATTCGGAGGACTAAATGCAAGAATCACAGAGAAAAAAAAAGGTTTATTTTTTTCATATCATTTCAATATTTTATTGCTGAATTTTTTCTACATCCAATCAATCTTAAATGAAAAGGTGAATAGATTGTATTTGCAGCGACGTACGATTAAACCAAAAATTTAACAAATGAATTTTTTATCCTGAATCATTAGTATTTTCATATATCAAATATTTTTTACAATTTCAAAACATTGTTCAATATTTTAAGGTGGAGTTTGAGAATCAATCAAAGCTAAAAGAGGAGAAATTTCTTCCAGACACATAGTGAACTCCATGTATAGTCATGTTTTACCTCTAAAATTATATGAGAATCCACTAAGTGTACCCGATGTATATCCTTTCTATTTATGGAAGGAGAGAACCTAGATGTCACGCCCCGACCCGCAGTCGGGCACATGGCAACTGCCGTAAGGATCCGGAAACCCATACAAGACATATGATATATATTAGAAGTCACTAAATATATATATATATATAATCTCATTATAGTCTGTATTTACAGTCTCATTTATACAGTCCCGATATAGGCCCAATACAATACTACGTTTGATAATCAATAAATCTAAATATGAGAGATGAACTTCTTCGACCTCGTACTCGTCGTCAACGATCTCAACTCTTACTCCAAGACCTGCACACACATTGAACGCAGTGTGCTCAGCCTTGCGGCCTAATGCGAAATTACGACTCGAAATCATAGTAAGGAAATCAACACTAGAAGGAAGATTCTAGGATGCCTTTTTGTTTTATTAATTATCTTTTTATAAAATTAATAAAGTAAATGAATGTCATTAACAATACATGTAATCATATTTGATAGTGCACCTCTTTGTATATTCCTACATGTCCTCTATCTTGCAATTCATGTGTGTCACTAATAAATATCATTTAAATTATTTCTACCTTTGTATCAAATATCTCGGCCAGCCAACCTATGCTTAGAGGAATTCCCCTGTTGAGGACTTTCCATAAGCTCATCAGTGCGGTGTCATTCTATGTCTCTACCTAGGCCCGCTGTACTGATGTTGGCGGAGAGGACGGGTGACCGCTGATCTCTCTCCACTGTTTCGCCAGTCGCACCCTACACTCCGTCCTAACGAAACATCGCGCCCCTACTTCCTCCCTGGTCTCCGTAAGGGCAACGACACTCTGTGTAGTACTACACACTGCCCGTAGACAGGGTCACCTCAACTTAATATATCATCGGTCACGGTTAACCGAAATTATAATAACCCTATGATCTGGACTACTCATCCGATCGTCTGTAGAACGTCTAAGATGATAGCTGTGTGGTCTACGGATCCACTATCCAAGGCTTAAGGGAGTACAATCACAACTCAAAAGCAGTCGATGTTGGTCGAGTTGACCGTCAATCCGCACAATAGGTTTGAGGTACCTCAACCACATTTTTGCTGAATCATTGGAAGGTTCATCCCCGATAGCCATATAAGGACTATCACGGTGACGTCCAACTGTCACACGTGCGGGTAATAATATCCGAGTATGGACCCACTCCGCTTTCTAGTCTATCTTGATCCTGGAGTTAATCTGGTCCATTTCCCAACCAACTCCCAGTATCTAAGCTACTTGTAACCTCGGGAGTGGTGTTGGTGAGTAGACATCACTATTTGAACATTAACAGTTCATCATATCATCTAGGGTGCGTTGTTAACACCCTATAATTGTAATTTAGTGATGTCCGTAGGAGGTGCTAGTATCATATGTTTCATATGTCTCTATACTAGAGTATTATGAATTATTATTGATACTACCTCCTATGTAATGATTCAAGTTTAAAATATTTAGTTTCATAGTTCTCCACATGACAGTATTATAACATTCAATAAGTATGAGACAATAAATAACATGTAAGAGAACTAATAAAGCATGCCAAATAAAGCTAAGTAGCATAGCATATTACATATCAATCATGCTTAATAGATAATTTAATATAGCATGCATGTTCTATAGTATTTAGCAAGCATAAGTTTTAATTATTTTTAAGGCATCCAAGACTTTTCAAATAAAATCTTTCTGAGATTTTTCCTAGCATGAATATAATCCAACTGCGATGAACCAACGCACTTGTTCAAAGTCTGAGCTTCAGATCTAATCCAATTGAAGCTCAGACGTATCAGTCGAAAAGTAGCACACATGCTCAAAATAATATTCCTAAATAATAAAATTTATTTAGAATAAATTTAATAAAATTTTCTAATATTATTATTATTATTGTAGAAATTTGATAAATTGAGAGCCTAAAAGTTATCAAATTAATTTAATTTGGCCCTATCCAAATTAGATATCCAACCCAATTCATGTAATCGACCTAATCTAATTTACCCAATTCAATTAAGGTCCAATGCCATTGAGGTCCAATCCAAACTTCTAACCCATCTCCAAACATGAAAGCCCTAATTCTAACATAATGATCCGACCACGCATAATTTAATTATTTAAATACAATCAACTTGCTAAACTCTATTTTACTATGTAACCTTATGAAATCAAATTTCTAACTTAATTAATCAAATGCAACTAAATTTTATAACACAATTTAATTAATTGCCATTTATACTCAAGTTTAAGCTCTAATTAAATTCATCAGCCCTAGATCCATTTAATCCAACCTAATTAAATCATCATATCAAGATCTATGTTTGAACCTAATCCAAATTATTAACCCATATTGATTAAGTTAATTAATTAACTTGACTCAAATCATTCACTAATCATGCCTCATTAGAACTGCATGGAGGATTAAGGAGGTCGGAGCGATACCTCCATCGTCATTCTCCCTTCGCTCGCTGGATTCACTGTAGCAGGGGAGAGAAATGGCTGGAATCATTCCAATCGCTCGCAAGAATTTCCATTATACGATTCGAAGGGGGAAACACACTCCCTGCCGTCTGATCCAAGGAGGAGAAATTGAATCGGGAAACCAACGCAGCAAGATTCCATATTAAAGTTCGTTAGCATCCCACTAGAGGAGGAGAATGATCGAAATCGAAGCCTAAGGGAGAGGACGTGTTTGCCTATGTAGAATCGCAAGATCATTTGGAGGAAATGAGAAGTTGCAATTTGCTACTCCCCACCAAATGTCTGGCTCGCACGTCGTCGGATGGATTGGGGAAGCTCTACTACTGGAGGCACCGCTCCAAGCGAACCATCAAAATGTGCCCCCAAACATCGATCACACGCAGTGGAGTCAGGGCATTGGATGAGGCATTTGGATCGGCAGAGCAGATGCTCGTTGGATCTGCAGGCCTAATGCTCGAAGGTGGGGGAGATATGTTGGAACCCACTCGGTCGAAGGGGCTACCATGGCGAGGATGATTGGGGCATGCCGAAGAGGTTCCGATGGGATGAATCAAAGTCAGCCAACAACTTGTCCAACAAAGGAAGAAGGTGATGACACTCACGCTACCACACCTCCGTCGAACGAATTGAGAGCTCTCGAGCTTCACTCGACGCAGAATAGCGTTGGAGGTTGAAGGAGCCGCTGCAGAATTGTCCCTCTGCAGCTTGGTCAATGGTGCGACAGAGCCCCCCTGGCTTTACTCGAAGGAGGGAGGCGGATCCACCCCGATCGTTTAGGATGCAGAGAGTAGGGGTGCAATTCGGGCCGAGCGGCCCGGGTCCGGCCCGACCTGGGCCGTGCCTGGCAGGACCCGAAACACAAGTGGGCCGTGCCTGACTGTTCATGTGTCGTGCTGGGCCGCAGGGTCTAGGCCCGCAGGCCGGCACGGCACGATACTATTACTATATAATATATATATATATATATATAAAAGTTAAATGGCAGAATTGTCATGCCCCGACCCAACTGTCAAGTACGTGGCAACCGCCGTATGAGCCCAACAGACCCATACAAGGCATCAAAGTGATACATATCATCCATAAACATCGTTTACACAGTGGAATTATAAATAAATCATCTAACTCAAGATTTCTAACATAGTCCCGATAAACCTACTACAATTCTATGAAAAAGACATCGATAAATAAAAATAGACCCGTCGACGGACACATCTTCATCAAATATCTTGGACAGTCATCTAACACACCTGCACACACGGGGAAAAGTGGTGTGCTCAGCCTTGCGGCCTAGTGCGAAATTACGGCTCTACCGAATAAAGAAATCAAAGGCTAGGAGGAGTATTCTAGGATGTCTTTGGTTGTTAATCATCATTTTTTAATTGATTTGTGTAAATCAATTTATCAAAAGCAGTAAAACAACATAAATAACTATAGATGTATAGTTCACTAAATGTCACCTAAGTTGTATCTAGTGTCAATGTCATCAGCATGTCACCTACGTCATTATAAGTCTTTAAAGATACAAAACTCGGGCTGCCAGCCTATGCTTAGTGAATACCTGAGCTAAGGGTATCAGTAAGCCCATCAGTGCCTTTCTGTCTCTGTCTTTACCTATGCCCGCTGCACTGATGTTGGCGGAAAGGATGGGTGATCAATATCACTCTCCATTGTTTCACTAGTCGCTGACCATGCCTCCCCTAGTGAAACCGTCGTGCCCTTACATCCTCCCCGGATCCGTAGGGGCAACGACAACTGTGTAGTACTACACGCTGTCCGTAGACAGGGTCACCATTATATAAATCTCATCGGTCACGGCTAGCCGGAATAACAACCCTAGGATCCGGACTACTCATCCGATCGTCTGCAGACGTCAAGGGTGATAGTCGTGTGGTCGACGGATCCACTGTCCAAGGCGTCGCATGTGGAATCACCTTCCCAGTCCAGTAGCAGTCGACGTCTACCGAGGTTGACGCACATCCACATGATGGGCTGTGGCAACCTCGACTCCATCGGTGCCACGTCCATGGTAGGGCTCATCCTCACTAGCCATCTCAGGACTATCACGAGGCCGCCTAAACGACACTCATGCGGGTATAACTTTCGGGTAAGGACTTCTCCATATTTTCGGTCTAATATGACCATGGAGGGTGTACAGTCTCTTACCCTACCAGCTCCCAGTATATAAGCTATGCATAACGTCGGGAGTGGTGCTCCCAGTATCTCAGCTATGCATCAACCTCGGGAGTGGTGCTCTCCCCCCCAGTATCTAAGCTATGCATCAACTTTGGGAGTGGTACTCCCAATATCTAAGCTATGCATAACCTCGGAAGGGGTGCGTAGAAGTGCGGGCATTGGCGCTGCTCCGCTGCGGGCGAGGGAGGCGAGCTCGCGAGGAAGAGGGCATCGCGAGGTCGAGGATGGAGGCAGGCGTCGCGCAGCTCTTCTCGCCCGCGATGCCTCCTTCGAACCGGGTCCGAGCCGGTTCAGCTGGACCGGCCAGCTAGCCGGTGCAGTTGAACCGGACCGAAATTTTTTTTTTTCCTAAAAATAAGATTTTGAAGATGGGGGTTTATAAGTACTCCCCCCCCTTAAAAATTTTTGGTCCTCCAAAAATAAATACAATCGGTGATCCCTTCCTCGAATCATGATCGATGATAAATAAGTAGACCTTTTATATTCTCTTTAAAGCAACAACCCCTTTCCAAGGTGATGCTACTTTAGTTTTCATATACTTATTGGTACTAAGATATAAAGTCTGCAATTCAAGGTAGTCCCACTAAATAACCCACGTGACAACATAATATATGTCATTATATAGCAATCCACTTTAGTTGTCACTTTACTGTGGATCATTGTAGTCACATTGGGATCCTCACGAGCATCCATATTATTTAACAAAAAACATACGTCCAAGTACGTGGTAGAAAATAATTGTTTAGTAGGGTGACAAACAATTGCTTAGAATGGTAGTAGTCTACTAGAAGTATTGACTAAATCTTAGATGAGTAGATCAAACTTCACCATAATAGATTGTTAAAATAAATCAAGATAATTATTTGTTGGTGAAGCAACTTACCCCAATGGGAGAAATACAAGTGGGCAGAAGTTGAAGATATTGCTTTAACTTTCTCAGGTAGATATCCCTTTTACACTAACATACGGTCAACCTTTCGTGGTTCAGGTTGGATCAGGATCAGACATCTCTGAACTATAATATGATCAAAATGGAGTCACCTCCAGATAAATGATAATATATAAAAAGATAGCAATAACCACTCATTAAATGCCCACTAACTTGCTTCGCGTCAGTTTTAAATTCTTACAACCATTTCCTTATAATGTAAGGACAGGTTCCACAACCTAAAGAGAGCAAATGATATTTTATAGATAGTTAAATCATAGTCGTAAAGAGAACATCATTTCTCAATATGAAAACACTGGATAAGTAGTAGTGCTAAATCACAACTGCATTGAGATTGACACTGCAGTGTTGGATCACGTACAATGTAGAGATATTATGTATACGATGATATTATTATAATAAATTGTAATGGATTGATTCCTAGGATGAAGTAAGCTTTACTCAAAGCATTGATCGCTGATGCAGAGTAAACTTTACTCAAAGCTTAGAATAGAGTAGAAAGGATTACATCCACGTTTGTAGAGGTAGAAATATTATAGTTATATCTGAACTGCCATGCGCACTGGATACGAGCTACAGAGGTAGTGAATAAAATAAAAGATGTCATAATACATCTAGTTACTAAGGATATCAACATGTGCTAGAGGTGCCAAGAAAACTGCAGCATCCAGAAATTAAAGGAGAAATCGAAAGAATTACAGAAGCAAAGTTACCCCAAAATCTACAGGTAGTTGAAATATGAGTTGCAGATATAGAAATGCTGCCAACTGCATTGACTGAATAAGACTGCAGAAAAAGACCGGGTATATATATAATAATACTGATGAAAGTATAGGAATTTGAGCTGCAAAAATATTAAGTAAAGAACTGAGCTACGCTGAGGGAGCTATAGAAATAAAAGGGAGTAAAGAAATCTACCAACAATGGATAGAATTTGACTAAGGACATTTGACAAGAGAGTAGCTTCACAAAAAGGAAACTGCAAATTGCACACAAAAAAATTATTGAGGAAATAACTGCAAAGAAAAACTGCAAAAATATTCGGCAGAATTTGCATTCAGAAAGGCCATTAAGAAGAATTAAAGGAAGCAGATAAAAGAAATCTGCTTGACTAATAAGTTGGCCATATATAAAATAAGCGAAAGCTGCTCAAGCTCTGAATAGAAACTGATAGATAAAAGAAAATAGCCAGAAATAACTGCATTAAATGCATAGAATGTTGGAACACAGGAAGATGCTCCAAACTCAGCAAAGATTTAATATAATTGAGTGAACTGCTTGAAAGAGTATGGGAAGCTTTATGGATAAAATGATGCAAGAGTGGAAGTGGTATGCCGATGACAGCTATACCAACTGTATTGACGCATCGAAAATATGAAATAAAGGGAGAAACAATAGAAGGATTTACATTTAGGAAGCCAGTCAACATGACGGCAGATAAACCGAAATGAATATGAAATATTAACGTTGTAGAAGTTAAGAAATATAAGATAAAGTAAGCAGTAAAGCTGAGTGGCAAAAATGAAGCTACAGAAATATAACAAGTGAGCATCAAAGCTGCATAAACTAGGAAAATGAAGAAGGCTGTAGCATGCACCGCTAGAAATGTCATGCAACATACGCAAGCTGAATTTGTGAAATGGAGTTGCAGATAGGGTGTAGAGCTGCAAAGAGAGTATATGTAGAAAGCTACAAATACTATACGTAGAGCTCCAAGTGTTAGGAGTTGACACTAATATGATAATTGATGGCGGTCAACTTATAGTTGCAACTTAAAAATCATGATGACGATCCAAAACGATCAACCTATACTCATGGGGTATATATGTATATATATATACCGATCCATACCGATCCATCTATAGTCAAATTTATGAATAAAAAATAAAGCCTCTTTAAGAGATCTGAGAAAGAGTTAGGTCCAAATAAAATTAACTCATACGTAAGCCAACTTATAATATCGGTAGATTTTTTTCTTTAAGATCAGTGGTCTTACGTAGATTAATCTGATATAAATTCTATGATCCAGATCTAATATGGATGTTTAATATCAGTTGTTCTCAAGATCTACGAAATAGTTAAGGCAAAGATTTGCACGAAAATTTTTTATGATAAAAATAAAGATGTGGCACTTCTGTATAATGTGGGATAATTTACATAATCTTGTATACGTTCAAATTGGTCATAGATGGAACTTACGATTCAAGATCTCCTACTTTACTGGAAATCACGTATACCGACGATAGTTAATATGTTCATATCGTCAGGTTTCATAATACGATGATATAACAATAATTTGCAACATAAATAAATGTTAAACGAGATATCTAAATAACCACATATTCAAATATCATATAGTAGCATACGTGTTACTCATATAGGAGAGTCAACAAAATAATCTGATAATGTATTAATTATTTAGCTAGATCGTGACATATACATTGATGATAAGATTCATAGATAGTCCATAATTTAATGATTCTGATAGACTACCTGATACATCAGCTATCTAGCATGAGAGTATAGATGTGGGAGTGCATCTGGTGCTTCTATACCTACGAGTCAAAATCAGAAGCACGTGCTCAAATCGGAGCGGATAAAATCAAATATTGATAGATTCATTCAAACTCAGTATCCCAACTAGGTCATGGGATACAAATAGTATGATTAAGATATAGCATGGGAAAATTTGATATCAATACTCTTAAGATCAAAGTGATGATAGCTATCTATGTTGGTATAAGAGGTGATTATGATACACCCAACAAGGAACCTTGAATATGATCATGGATAAATTTACTTGATCATTTAGAAATGAAACTTAATCATAGATCTGAGCATATTGATCTAAGTTTCTATCTCTTCTCTGACTCAGCGAAAATTGTAGTCATATATACTGTCCAAAGATTAATAGATTTACTATTTTTATATTACGACGGTTATCGGCTCAAGAAAAATTAATCATAGCAATCAACTGTCGTCTGGGTAAAAACTCATCACTACGAAAATATACTATTATATTTTCGACTCGCACTTTATCCTAGATTATATCGGGACTGTCATCTCAATCATTAAAACCTCAAACTCAACTTAATCTCCTAGGTTCTCCAAACCTAGGCTCAGATACCACTTTAATTGTCACGCCCCGACCCAACTGTCGGGCACGTAGCAACCGTCGTATGAGCCCAACAGACCCATACAAGGCATCGAAGTGATACATACCATCCATAAACATCGTTTACATAGCGGAATTATAAATAAATCATCTAACTCAAGATTTCTAACACAGTCCCGATAAACCTACTACAATTCTATGAAAAAGACATCGATAAATAAAAATAGACCTGTCGACGGACACATCTTCATCAAATATCTTGAACAGTCATCTAACACACCTGCACACACGGGGAAAAGTGGTGTGCTCAGCCTTGCGGCCTAGTGCGAAATTACGACTCTACCAAATAAAGAAATCAAAGGCTAGGAGTATTCTAGGATGTTTTTGGTTGTTAATCATCATTTTTCAATTGATTTGTGTAAATCAATTTATCGAAAGCAGTAAAATAACATAAATAACTACAGATGTATAGTTCACTAGATGTCACCTAAGTTGTATCTAGTGTCAATATCATCAGCATGTCACCTACGTCATTATAAATCTTTAAAGATACAAAACTCGGGCTGCCAGCCTATGCTTAGTGAATACCCGAGCTAAGGGTATCAGTAAGCCTATCAGTGCCTTTCTGTCTCTGTCTCTACCTATGCCCGCTGCACTGATGTTGGCGGAGAGGACGGGTGACCCAATATCACTTTCCATTATTTCACTAGTCTCTGACCATGCCTCCCCTAGCGAAACCGTCGTGCCCTTACATCCTCCCCGGATCCGTAGGGGCAACGACAACTGTGTAGTACTACACGCTGTCCGTAGAGAGGGTCACCATTATATAATTCTCATCGGCCACGACTAGCCGGAATAACAACCCTAGGATCCGGACTACTCATCCGATCGTCTGCAGACGTCAAGGGTGATAGTCGTGTGGTCGACGGATCCACTGTCCAAGGCGTCGCATGTGGAATCACATTCCCAGTCTAGTAGCAGTCGACGTCTACCGAGGTTGATGCACATCCGCACGATGGGCTGTGGCAACCTCGACTCCATCGGTGCCACGTCCATGGTAGGGCTCATCCTCGCTAGCCATCTCAGGACTATCACGAGGCCGCCTAAACGACACTCGTGGGGGTATAAATTTCGGGTAAGGACTTCTCCATTTTCGGTCTAATATGACCATGGAGGGAGTACAGTCTCTTACCCTACCAGCTCCCAATATATAAGCTATGCATAACGTCGGGAGTGGTGCTCCTAGTATCTCAGCTATGCATCAACCTTGGGAGTGGTGCTCCCCCCCAGTATCTAAGCTATGCATCAACTTCGAGAGTGGTACTTCCAGTATCTAAGCTATGTATAACCTCGAAAGGGGTGCGTAGCGGGACGTCACCGTTTGACCACCGTCGGTACGCGGCGATCAACCGGGGCACATGAGTAAGGCCCCTTTTTCTGTCTAAGTCGCGGTGACGTCACCAAGAGGTTCTAACATGTCGTTATTTACTAACTATGTTTGCATGGTAGTTGTGCTAGCATAGCATAGAAAATAATAAAATAATATACCACATGCTGGACACACTATCACGACATATTAAAAAAAACCTAGCAGAGAAATCATGATATATCATGCATGTTAGACAGAAATAAATAAAACTAACATGCAGACAAACCAAATATTATCAAGCATAATATTTTATTATATTTAAGACATCCAGGAATTGTTCCTAAGAAGACCCCAACGGGACTTCCCTAGCTTGAATAAATCCCACATCAGAGAACCAACGCACCTGGGTTAGCGATCCGGTCTTTAGAACCAACCCGCGTAACAATGAAGTACTGCCACGAACTACGCGAATCGCGTACCCGCGATAGTCCTAATTAACACAATTATTTAAAATAAAGTTTAATTTAATTTTTCCTAAAGTAAATCAAATATTAATTTATCAATCTAACTTATACAATTATCCTAATTAATTATCGCTTAACAAGCCTACCTTTAAATTTACGAACCCATGTTTAATTTAGGGGGCACATACTTAATTAATACGCCCATGTTTATCCCTTAGGCTTAGGTCAACATTTTTGGCCCAATCAAATTATCATTAGATTTATTAAAGTAATTACTACATTTAATTAATCCAACTAAACATACGAGTTGATAATCAATTCAACCTAATCATTCAAATATTAATTAACCAAATTTTTAAATTTTATAAATTAAATTAATTATAATGTTAAATTGACTTAGTTAAGCTTAGATAAACTTTTATCAATTTATACCCATTTAAACTCATAATCTAGCAAATGAGTTGGCCCAAGTCACCCAAGGGCCCAATTAGAACCCATAAATTTTTTTATTATTTTTTTATTATTTTATTCTGACTAGTCAACGATCAACAGTTGACCCGGTCAATGGTCAATAGTTGACCCGGTCAACGGTCACCAGTTTACCCGGTCAACGATCACCAGTCAACAATCAACAGTTGACCCGGTCAAAGATGACCGGTCAACTGTTTGACCCGGTCAAAGCTGACCGGTTCGGTCAACTGTTGACTCGGTCAACACTGATCGGTTCGGTTCAGTTTAATTTGGTTCGACTCAGGTTCGGTTCAATTTAATTTGATTCGACTCGGATTCAATTTAATTCAATCTGGTTCCGCTCGGATCCGATCCAGTTTAATTGGATCCAGTCCAACCAACCCAATCCGATTTGATCTAACTCGAGCTCGAACCACTTTCAATTACTTGATTCAGCTCACCCCAACTAAACTCAACCCGAACCCAAACTTAACTCAAACTCAACACAACTAACTTCAATTCGGTTCAACTCAACCACTTACTTAACCCATTAATTAATCCACTTAATTAAATCACTAACTTTATTTAATTTACATTAAACATGCTTAATTAAATCTAAGCATACATTAACACAACTTACACTAATCATATTTTAATAAAACTAATCATGCTTAATTTTTCGCTAATCGCGATTAAGGAAGAAATTAATCTAACCAGCCGATCACTATTCACTCGCCGGAAAACCTCGCCGTCGGCCGCCGGAACCTTAGCCGCCACCTCGCCGGAGCTCGCAAAATCCGACGGTCGGCCAGCCGATGAACTCGGGAACCTTCACTCGCGGAGAGATCAACGCGGCCTGCGAAGAAATCCGGCCGTTAACGCCTAAAAACCCATTTTTGGTGGCGTTGACGGCGAAACCGCCCAATAACAGGGGGAAAACGAAGCGATCTACCTTGCTAATGCGTGGGGAAGAAGGGAAGGAAGCTCCGGCCGGCGAGGCGGGTAGATTCGTGGCTCCACCGCTCGCCGATGGTGCTGCGATCGAGCGAGCAGCGACGGCGAAAATCACCGCCTGCTGCGTTAGCGTCGGGGGTCGACGGTAACTCGTGAGGGCGCGACGGGGGCGAGTGTCTCCAACCGCAGCTGGGAAGACGACGCGCCGGCGATCTGGGCGCGGGATGGTGGCGGACGACCGCTGCAATCGTAGCGAACGAAAAGGGGCGGCAACAGGCGGAGGAAGGACGCGCGGCGATGGCAGACCTCTGTTGAGGTCTCTTCGTCACGGCGGAGAGGAGAGAGCGGCGCCAGGGCGCGGTCGGCAGCCAGCAGTTGGCGGCAGAAGTGCGGGCGTTGGCGCTGCTCCGCTGCGGGCGAGGGAGGGGAGCTCGCGAGGAAGAGGGCGTCGCGAGGTCGAGGATGGAGGCAGGCGTTGCGCGGCTCTGCTCGCCCGTGATGCCTCCTTCGAACCGGGTCCGAGCCGGTTCATCTGGACCGGCCGGCTGGCCGGTGCAGTTGAACCGGACCAAATTTTTTTTTTCCTAAAAATAAGATTTTGAAGATGGGGGTTTACAGAATGGTCACCTGCGAACCTCCGTGGACGACGACCTCGCTCCTGTTGCTGCTGCGATTCTGGGTTGTCGAGGAAACGTGGATGAAGTGTGTCGCCTGCTGACTGAGGAGGGATGCGGAGATGGCAGCGAGGAGCTCACCGCGATATGGGCGATGCGAGCAAGGGTGAAGGAGGTGGGTTTGGGGCCGCATCAACAGGGTTTAGGGCACATATCACGCACGTGCATTGTATGTGCATAGGAAAAATACCAGCTTTGACCCTCTTAGTTCAAGCTATCCACAAATCTACCCCTATTCTCATTTTACCCCAACTAGTTCTTGTTATTTACATAATTGTATTTTTTCCCTATTTGTCCCTCCTTCTCGCAAGTATTTACAATGCTACCTTTCACAATACCCCCTACACTTACGAAAAAAATTTCCTTACACCTAAAATTGGGTTTTACAAGTTCTCATCTCTTTTCTTTTTTTTTGATAATGGTGGGGGTTTACACTAGATAACAGATCAATATAACTCTAAAATCATATATTTTTAAAATTAGATCTATGATACAGTGACACACTTATTTATAAATAATTTACAATGAAAATGGGGCACAAGCCCAAGGTTATACAAGATACTTAGCCAACGGATCTCTCTATATACACAAAATAAAGGTAGTATTATTTTATCTTTCAACAGTCGAGAACCTCGCTACTTATCTCACGATCTACAAGTCCCTCTCCTGCCGTCGTCCTGAAAAATAAAAAAAAATAAGTTCCCCTTATGGGTGAGTACGCTTGTACTCAGTGAGTTGGATAGAAAATAATGTAAAACCGATAACATAGAATAACAAAGTCTCATGAGTCAAATAATCTGGCTATTAAAGCACAATAGCCAAGCAAAATGAGCAAACGAGGATCACAAGAGACTATATCCGGGGCTGGCTTAATCAAACATAGTTGCTGCATACAACTATCATCTCAGGAGAAGGAATCATGCATCATAACATACCTATATCAAAATAGGAGCACAAGAATATAGGAACAAAGTCCCCTTTCCTCCTGAGTTGCTCACTAGACTTCACTACTTGGTTTACCATAGCTAATCCAGTGAATATCCCGAGCTAGGAGTTATCTAACCTCCCATCTTGGCTGGCTGGCATTTTAACCCCATGCCCCTCTATCTAGGCGGTCCATGAGAGTGCGAACAGAATATCACTCATCAGTTAGTGTCATCCTAGTCATATGCACCCCAAAGATGAAGCAGAATCATGAATATATCAATAAGTCTCCTAAGGTATGATTTTTGCCTACCTCTAGCTTTTAGGAAAAATAGGTGCATATGCTAACTTTAGAGCCAAACAGAAGCATAATATAATGCTTATAATAAATTGAGGAGCAATAATGATAAAAAACTTATATAAATAAATATAGATATTAAAAAGATATTCACAACTCATTTATAAGCATAATTAGGAATAGTAACTAGCAGGAGAGTCAATGAATATCAAATATAATTAATCAAGGAGATATAGTTCTTCTGGACTAAACATCAATGAATATCAAATATAGTTAATCAAGGAGATATAGTTTTCCTGGAGTAAACATTAAAAATTATCCCGTCTATTCTACGTAGAGAATAAACACTCACCTGATCATATCCTCGTAAGCACGTTCTAATTTGTATCGTGATCCTTAGTATCATCGTGCTTGCTTATCAAATTTTTTTGTGAATATTTTAATAAATTTTAATTCTCAATCTCGTAATAATTTTATAAATCTGTCTTCACCAATACTCTTAGAATTATCTCTAGATTCATCCTAATTTTTATCTCAAGTTCGCCGGAGACTCGCCGGAATTTTGTTAGAAAGTTCGTCGGAACCCTTGCTGACAAAGTTTTTCAATCAGTATCAATATTGGTACCAATCGAAAGTTCTTTTTATGGTGATTCCAAAAATTATATTTTTTCTAATTTTTAAAGCTCACACACAATCAATTTCACTAATTACATCAATTTGGGTGAAATTCCTAAGTTAGGGTTTTTAGCTCGTCGATGGCCAACCGGCAGCTAATAGCCCTCAACCTGAGTACCGATAGATAGCTCTCATTGAGGAGAAGCCATAGGTACTATGTTTGTCAAGTTTAATAACCGGAATGGCCGTCAATCGTCATAGGAAGCTCCGACGGCGATGGTTCTGCTCGTCGACGCCTCCACCTCAAATTTTCTCTCAAATCTTCACTAAAATTTTAAATTGATGCTTCTGTTGTGTTCTCCTCACTCATCTAAAGCTACGGCTCAAATCTCGTTGAAAAATTCCAACTGTGGTGGCCGGAGTGTTAATGACAAAGTGAGGAGGCTTGTTCGTTGTCGTTGCGGAAGAAAAAGAGGAGCTAGTGCACGTGGTGGGCGGAAAAGGATTATTTTTTTCTAAAATAAATAATTAAAAGCTTAAAATGTTGCTAGCGCTCCTATTTGTTTTAATTAAATTCTGAATGTTTACCACTTTTAAGTGATTTAATTTGGACGGTTCATTTGGATTAATATTTAATTCATCAATTTAATCAACCAAACGACGTTCAAATTACAATCGCACAAATCAAAAAATATTTGATGATATAACTTTTATGCCAAAATTTCATACTTTAAAAATTATATAATTTTTTAAATAAGTCCTCTATATATTATTTCTTTTATAAAACTCCTTATAATCATCATCTATTACATAATTATTTTTAGCAAAAAAAATTACAAATCTCACAACATTTTTAGTAACTGAATCATTAAAATCCTTTAATCCATCACTTACAATTTATCTTTCCTATGATTTATCTTTAATTTTAGAGATTTTTTCCACTATATTTTAAAATTGCATCAAAAAAGTTTATGCTACATTTCTCTTAGATTTAGAATTGCAAGGAGGTATCATCACTTATTTGGATTTAAAAATAATTTATTTACTATGTCATCATACCACATCAATCATACCACATCACTTGATCAAATGTAGCATAATTTCTCTATATATTAAACCTAAGCCAAAGTAATCCAAATGTCCAACAAGCCAACTTGCGAGCATGCATCTTTGCTAGTGACGAGCCCAAACCCGTGGTTCACTTATTGTGACCTTCAATCTTATCGACAGCAAGTCTTACTTATCATATAACTTTTTTCCTTAATTCCTTACCTACAACCACTTCCTTTTGGGTCGATCAAGCAAGTGAGTCCCTCAATTGTCACTTCCTCTTCCTCCTTCCTTCATCGCTCACTCCTCCCCTCATCATCTTGTCGATGGTTAGCTACAATTTTGATCAATAGGGCACAACTATTTGACTAGGAATCACTCCTCTTTCTTGAGCAAATTCCTTTGTTAAATAATCAAATTGATTAAGGAACAATCAAGATTCTCATAGCTTTCACCATCGTCTTCCTCTTTAGGTTCAATTCTACTGCGCAGGTCTTTATTGGTCACCTCAATAACCTCAAGCTCTCCACTGTCACTATCGGCCTTAAAATAATCTTCACCTTCAGCTTCCTTATATTTCTTTTTCATCTCTCTCTAAATGCATACATCTTCAAGTTCAATTTAACTCCTCGATACAGTTATTCTCAGAAGGTAAGATTTCTCTAGAAATACGGTGTTGATGGTAGGTTTCTCTAACAAAATAATTCAATCAATTATATGTTGAAGAATATGGGAGCCCAAGTTGGTCCTCATTCAATTTGGTTCATTGATAGAGGAATTAATCTTGAGGAAATCAAGCAATTCCTAGTAGACTAGCTTTACCTTGTTGAGACACATTAATTTTGCCGAGAACAATGAAACAAATTTGCGGAGTGTTGGATGAGGCTAATCGTAGCAAATTATAGACGAGGGAGATCATCAAGGAGGATGAGCAGGCTTCTACTTAGGGAGAAGGAGTAGTGATCGATCGAAGAGGAAGCAACGAGTTGATGGACTCGCACAAGAAGTTAGATAAGAAATGAGGCTCGTGGATGAATGCCTAAAAAGTGGCCCACTCGATAGATAGTCATGGGGGCGGTGAAAGGATGGAGCAGGGGGTGAGATGATTAAAAAAATTTGAGGTTTAAGAATATAAATTAAAGTTTACCGGCGTTGAATCGAGTAGATTTTATATGAATTAAAAATTCAACCAAACTCAATTTTTAAAAAATCTAATTCGAACTTGGTTTAGTTTGATTTACGTTCAATTTTTAAGGTAATTTCCTTTTCGTGCAATGCTGTCTTTTTCGAAAATTTAATTTATACTTTTTATGATGACGTAGGATTGCGAAAATTTAGCAGTTTTAAGAAATTTCAATAAACATATAAAATCACAAGAGAGTTTCAGTATACAACAAAATATTTTTAACTTTATTTCATAAGTTTAATTTTCTTTTTAAAAGTTTTTAATTATCTAGTAATTTTTTTTAAAAAAAAATGACGATTAAGTTCCAGAAATTGTGCATAGAAAAGCTAAAACTAAACCATTAGATATGAGCATAACATTTTCATAGTAAAACTCTACATATATTTTAGCAGTTCGATAAATATAAAATTATCTACCATTAAATTAATTCATACTCGTATATATCATATACGGTTCAGCTCATCTTCAGGATGATGACTGGTGAAATGGCTTCATCTCAGCCGTCAAAATCCAATCATCAGAAAATAATCAAACGGTTCCACACAATTCAAACTATATCGGGGCATTTTCGTCATACACTTGTCAGTCGTTCGTTCATATTCCTCCTGGGGTTTGTTTACATCGAAGGAAAAAGCGCTGGGCGCCAACAGAGGTTAGAAGAAGGGTTTTCGTCGACCCTCGAACCCTAAAATTTGGAGGTCGCGCGGAATCGCTGGAGCTCTATTCATTTGGTGCGCGGCGACGACGACGACGACGAGGGGCGGAAGCTGCGGCCATAGGTGACGAGGAGATTTTCTTATGCATCTCCACCATTTTTCTCCGAATTCAAATTACTTGTTACTTGGTTTTCAATTCTCTTCTCCTTCGTCTGATAATTGTAGATTGTCGATCACTGTAGTCTTGCTAGATTATTAACAGAATCTAGAAAACCATGAGGCGAACTGAATTGGGGAAACATTCTACTGCTTAGCGATTGAGCTTCTCGATGAATCCATTGGAACTTGTCTAATTTTGCATTGTATTTTCAGTGGTCGACTATGCAGATTTCTATAAATTTTTGATTGTTATCAAATATTTTGATCCGATGATGTATTGATATCTGAGATAGCTAGAATGTTCTCTTTTGTAGTCTTCTCTAGTTGCATCTTATTTTTGTTCTTTTTAATATTTCCATTCCTCTTCCTGCTGTGGTAGCAAAAAATGCATACCATCTTTAATTTGTGAATTTCCTTGTAACCTTAGTATGATACTCTTCTTATGTGTTTGTAACCTTGTAACCTTAGTATGATGCTCTCTCTTGTTTGTTGCAAGTTACAAATGTAATCGTCGTATATCAAAAATGTGATAAAATCTTTAAGAAACACAGACATCTCTTTTTTTTTATTTTAGTAACTTTGCATGAAATGAAATATTAGCTTTGTTATGCATTTAAGTTTTTCAGATAATAAACTGGAACCTCTTGGTTCATTGATTTCTCAAAATTAGCATCCTTTTTACCTTCTCCTTGTGTTTTATGTTCCTCCCTTTTCCTTTTTGCTTTATGCATTAATTAATCAAGTTTCTACTGTGAAATGTAAGTGAATGATGAAATTTCTATTCACCGACGGGTGATCTTTAGATAGTTGGCTTCCCATCGGATGGAACTGCTCAGCTGGCGACTGAGTTTCTCAATGATGCCATACACTCGCATTGGAACTTGTATAATGCTGTATTGTGATTCCTATAGTTGTCTATATAGATTTTTATTATTTTTGGACGGTTATTATCTATTTTGATTATATTGATATCTGAGGTAGTTAGAATGTTCTGTTTTGCAGTCTTTTTTAATATCCTTGGATTTCTATTCTTTATAAATTTTCACTCCCTTTCTGCTGTATGTTACTTGCAAGTTAGGATGTCAATTTTCAATATAAAATTCTATTCCTTATCTATGGTACTTGCAGCAACTATCTGTCATGGATGTCGACTCTGATACCAATTCAAGCAAGCAGATACAGATGGATTCAGGAGACTCAATTGCTGATGAGGTTTGGGACAATGAACCCGCTCATCTTTTTCTATTAAAGTTAGGTTTCTGAAAGATTTATGATGGTTTTTCATGTTTGCTAGTCAAATTCAATGGGAACAGTCAAGGATGATATCTCTAATTCGATAGGGAAATTGCAGATTGTTGATTCATCAAGTGCAACCTTCAAAAAGAAGCCTATCATCATAATCGTTGTTGGAATGGCAGGCATGTTATATTTCTACTTCTATTGTGGAAGTCAGAACTTAAGTTATTTTTTATTTTTTAGTTATCAAATTTGTCTTTGCAAATTTATTTTTTCCATCTGTAGGAAGTGGGAAAACTACATTTCTCCATAGATTGGTCTGCCACATGCAGTCCTCGAACATTCGTGGGTATGTGCTGAACCTTGACCCGGCAGTGATGACCCTTCCTTTTGGGGCAAACATAGACATTAGAGACACTGTTCGCTACAAGGAAGTAATGAAGGAGTACAATCTTGGTCCTAATGGTGGAATTCTGACATCCTTGAATCTGTTTGCAACAAAGTTTGATGAGGTGGGTCGATCTGTTCCTTTTGTTTCTTTTAGTTAGAGGTGCTTAACGGGCCGGACGGCCCGAGCCCGGCCCGAACCAGGCCGTGCCGGGCTGCTCTCCTGGGCCTGCGAGCCTGAGGCGGCACGACACGAAGCACTATATATATATTAATTATATAAATAAAGTTATTAATTTAAGTTGGTGCTGTGGTAAGAAATAATGCTTCTTGACTCAACATGCGGGATTGAGTCTCACTGGCGCTCATTTTATTTATGTTGAGCCATGCCTATAGGCTTGGGCTCGGGCCGGGCTCGGCCCTGCACGCCCCTGGGGCGTGCTACGTGCCGAGCCGGGCTGGCTGGGGCCGTAAGTGCTCCGTGCCAGGCACGACACACCCCCAGGCTCGACCCGGCACGCCCTTGGGGCAAGGGCGTGCCGCGTGCTGGGCCGGGCTAGCTAGGGCAGTAAGCGCCCCGTGCCGGGCACGGCACGCCTCTGGGGCGTGCCGGGCACAGCCCGGCCCGACCACAGAGGCCGGCCGTTGGTCGGGCCGCCCCGAGCACGGCCCGTTAACATTTCTAGTTGGTCGGGCCGGCCCGAGCACGACCCATGAACATTTCTACTTTTAGTTGTGATTTGTGATAGCAAGCTAAGGTGCTATTGCATGTTGTACTACACAGGTAATATCGGTCATCGAAAGGCGGGCTGATCAGCTTGACTATGTGCTGGTGGATACCCCTGGTCAGATTGAAATTTTTACTTGGTCAGCATCTGGGGCTATAATCACTGAAGCATTTGCTTCAACATTTCCCACTATAATTGCATATGTTGTTGACACTCCCCGGTCTACAAATCCAACAACTTTTATGAGCAATATGCTATATGCTTGTAGCATTCTTTACAAGACAAGGCTACCTTTGGTCCTGACTTTTAACAAGGTCGATGTGGCCAAACATGAGTTTGCTGTGGAGGTACTTTAGTTCATATTCTAACTGCTTTCTTGTCATAAGTTCTACTATCTTACGATGAATAACAATCTTTACAAGGAAAGGCTAGCTTTAATTGTGACATCTAACAAGGTTGATGTGGCAGACATGAATTTGCAATTGAGATAGTCTAATTCAAATTCTTGCTGCTTTCTTTGCATAATTTCTTCAACTTTCTGTAGAAAAAAATCTAAATTGAAGTGCAAACCATGATACACCAATTTCTTTGCTCTAATAATAGTTACTTTGTTTTGGTTTATTCCATGCAAGCTGTCTTCTTATTATTTTAATATTGTCTCACATCTAAGATGTTCTCAGATCTCAATAGTAATTTCCCCTAGACCTTTTTGTTGCGTATTCTGGTTCACTTGTCTTTTATTCTTACCTTTGTAGTAAATGAATTCTAATAAAGCAAGTTTTTCATCAGTGACTAGTTCATAACTACATTGGAAGTACCCAGAGGATGAGAGACATATTCACATGATGACAATTGGTTGTTTCGGAGTTATTAAGATTTTAGAAATATTTTGTTTAAATGAGTATCTTAATGAAATCATCTAATCTTGATGGGTATTATGAAACAATGTAATTGGTATCTAAAACAGCTAAAGAACTCTATATTAGATAATAGAAATCCACCAATAACTTTCAGATGTGATCTCTTTTCTCTTGTCAATGTCAGTCTGTCAAGGAACCTCATTTCAGAGTTGTTTTTTCTTAATAAACCTTTTTGAGTTTTTTTCTTGGAATGGTCATGCATGTCTTTTATCCTTGCCTCTCGAAAAAATTCCTCATGAATATTTCCTTTTAGTATTTTTTTTGGTCAACGTGTCCTTTTATTCTAAGGTAGTTCTCACACTCAGAGTGTCCTGCTAAGTATGTGAAGGAAAAGGAAAAAAGAAATCTCTCTCAACAATTAAAGAATTTTGTTGAAAGAAAAGATTTGGATATAAACCTGCAAGTATATCATGCCTGTAAAATTTAGTTTTCTAAGTTATCTTAGCACATCTTTCTTAATGAACGGAATTTCCATAGCGGACCAATATGGTTAATATTGTTCTGCTGAAATTAACCTTTTGAAAGCTTAGTGGCCCACTATCGGATACCTTGTATCTGTTTATGAAATGCTTGGGTTTTATGCTTAACGTTTGTTCACTTTTCCTCTCACAAAAGGAATCATGGTTTTTCTTTTTTTTGGTTCTTTAATCAGTGGATGCAGGATTTTGAAGCATTTCAGGAAGCATTGGACACCGATTCATCATACACATCAACTTTATCAAGAAGTCTCTCCCTGGCACTTGATGAATTTTATAAGAATATGCGTTCCGTGGGAGTTTCAGCTGTTTCTGGTACTGGAATGGAAGCCTTTTTTGGTGCAATAGAAGCAAGTGCAGTAGATTACATGGAGAACTACAAGTATAAGCAACCTTCGTACTTGTTTTCATTCTGACATAGACTTTAACATTGTATCAAGGATTTAATCATTCTCCTTTCATCTGCAGGGCTGACCTTGACAGGAGAAGGGCTGAGAAGGTGCGTCTTGAAGAAGAACGTAGGCGGCAGAACATGGAGAAACTGAGAAAAGACATGGAGAAATCTAAAGGACAGACAGTGGTGCTGAGCACCGGCTTAAAAGATAAGAATTCTTCCAAAATGGACGAGGATGTTGAGGAAGAAGAAGAGGAATCGGAGGACTTCCGTTTTGCAGATGAGGAAACAACGGAGGAGGACGAAGGTGAAGATGAGGAGGTTGCACGCTTTGGTTTCTGAAACCATCAATTGTTTTCTAACTCGGTGTTAATTCTACTTTTACAATTTCTAGACATCCATCTAGCCTTCGGTGGTTGCTATGAAGACGTTTAGGTGGATGTCTTCTTAGTATCTTAAAAGAGACTTTCATGCTCCTCTCTGGGCTAGGTTGTGTACATAAGTTGTGGTATATGAACTGATCTTTTGGTAGCATGCAACGTTATACATGCTACTAGTACCCGAACACAAACACGATGCTTACAGTCTATATGATCTCGGCTTCTCTTTTAGAAATGTAAAAGATTCTTCTCCAGACCGATTTTTTAACAGGAATAAGCTATGTTTTACAATGCCAACCTTCTTCTGGGTGGAATGTTGTCTCTGTGCAAGTTGTTTAAGTTAATCTTTGTGGTCCGAAATGTTGATTTTGTACTGACGCCGTGCACTTGCCATGCTATCTTTGAGATAGAGTTTGATAGATGTAAAATATCTATCACATTTTTATATTATAACAGACCTACAATTTGATAACTAAAGCACTCTTTCACAAAACTTCATTAATATTATATTTGACAAGTAGCAAAAGCAGAACAGAATACGTGGAACAGTGAAACAAGTAGCCTCTACATCTCCTGACATGTACATTATAATAAACATTTCACATGCATACCTGTACGATTTATTTCTCAACTTTATTTCAAGAATTATATTGCCTAATATTTTGTACGTTAAAAATATTCCTAAACTGCAATTATTTTTCTAGAATAAATATGTGAAGCATATTCCTTCCTTCAGCCTGCGAAGGTAAAGTGCAAAAGTCAGCTAATAACAAGACATAAAGAGCTTTTAACCTTGTGCATGAGGCCTCCTCTCTCTGTTCTGATCTCTTCTTCTATAAGACTGACTTCAACCGCAGCTCTCAAACTCATTCAACTGATCGGCCATGGCTTCCATGCACTCGCCCTCCGGCAGCCCCCCCACGCAGTCCTCGTCTGCTCCTCACCGTCGGCCATGGTTCAGCTCGCGAAAGGTCCGCGACACCTTGACGGTTCGCTTCGCCAAGTGCCTCTGCTCCGTCTTCCTCACTCTCCTCCTCATCGTCGGTCTCATCATCTTCATCCTCTGGCTCAGCCTCCGCCCTCACCGCCCAAGGTTCCATCTAGCCGCGCTTTCCGCCTCCGGCCTCGCCGCCGGCGGCTCCGCTGCGAGCTCACTGGGCTCCATTTCCTTCAACGTGACCGACCGGAACTCGAACCAGAAGGTCGGCATCTACTACGACGCCACCTTCGGGTCGGTCCTCTACAGGGACCAGCTGGTGGCGTCGGGACCGGTCATGTTTCCTTTCTACCAGCCGCCGAAGAACACCACCGTGATAGCGGCGCAGCTGGCCGGAGCGCCCATCGGCGGAGGGAGCACGTTGGCGGCGCAGTTGTCGGGGGACGCCAAGGCCGGGCGCGTGGAGCTGAGGCTGGAGTTGAACTCGACCATCCGGTTCAAGGTGAAGACGTGGGACACCCGGCAGCATCACCTGCACGTTGAGTGCAATGTGGTCGTGGGGTCTGACGGGAACCTGTTGCCCCAGTCCAAGGACACCAGGTGTCCCATCTATTTCTAGCTTAATTATACTTATGTAACATCATCAATCTTTGTTTCCGACCCTAATTAACCTGTGCTTCTGCTTTTTTTTTTCTCCACATGTAAATTACTAAGTACTTTTGTATATAACCTCCTCCTCCAAATACGGTTAATTATGTCCGCCGTAAGGAAAGGAAGAAGGCCGATCTAATAAATCAATCGTGATATAACGACAGTAACGAGGGAGCGACTGATAGAGCAACAAGCAGCAGCCGTAGAAAATGTCGGGAGGCCGCGGGCCCTGCCGCTTCTGCCTCCTCCTCCTCTTCGCCATCGCCTTCCTCTTCCTCTACTTCTTCCTCACCTACCGCCCCATCACGCCCCGCTACTACCTCACCGCCCTCTCCCTCCCCGCCAACTCCTTCGAGCTCGCGGTCGCCAACCGCAACAAGGAGCTCGGTCTCTACCACGACGACCTCTCCCTCTCCTTCTCCTTTCCCGCTTCCCCCAATTCCACCTCCTTTTCCTCTTCCGCCGTCGTGCCCGGCTTTTATCAGGGCCACCAGAAGACCGCCCACAAGGCCGGCTCCTTCGCCTCTCCTCCCGGCCAGCGCTGGCCGCGGGCGGAGAACGCGTCGGCGGTGCTGCTCGTCGCTCTAGAGTCGGCCGTACGGTACAAGGCGGTGGCATGGAGGAGCCGCCGCCAGAGGATCAGTGTGGCGGGCGCGGTGAAGGTGGACGGCGAGGGTAAGAAGAGGGGGGGAGAGTGGATCCGGCTCAATTCCGGTGCTGGTCATGCTCAGTTTAGGCGTTCCATCGTGGCCGTCGGATTCTTTTGTATAGTAGTGCTGTGACTGTGATTAGGTTCTGGCGCAGAATGGACGGATGCGATTCGTCAGTAATTGTGGTATTTTCATTAGTTAATTAGATTTGTATTATTTGAGATTTTAGATAATATTCAGGACGTAGAGTAATATAATTTCAGATGAAAATTATTAATCAATATATTCCCTCGTTATCGTTCCTCTCCTCTTCCTCATTCTTCTTCTCGTCGCTTTTTCTTTTCTTTTTTTCTTCATTTATTTCTTTGATAGTTTGCTTTCTACTTTTTCCTCATATGATACAAGTTTTTTGAATAAAAAATAGCATTGTTATTATATTCATAGATAAGTGTAACTTAATTGAATTTTTTTAAAATCCTAAATATCTAATGAGACATTCTAAATTTATTTATCTAAATAGATCTTGGAAAAGCTTTTGACATGGGGGAATGGAGGGCTGCGGGCAGCATACGGAGGCTGCTTGGTTTCTCAACCAGATGGAGAGGAAGCTGGGTATTCTCGTTATTGCTCAACTGTGTAGAAGGGGGGGAGTAAGTCAAGGTGACCTACTTAAAATTATCATGGATGTAGAACCACTATCCAGAATTCTAAGGAGAGCAACGCGGTGAGTTGGTGTAGAATCCCAGAGAAGAAAGAATTCTGAGTAAGGAACATAGCTGCTGAACATAACCAAGCACTTTTAACAAGATGGTTGTGGAAGTTGCTTATACAACCCGAGTTAAATTGGGTAAAACTGATTAAATCACTGCTCATGAGAAGGAAGGCAGAAGAAGAAAAAAAAGCACCAGTCTGATGCGTGGTTGGTATTGGAGAACAAACTGAATACAAGAGACAATCTAAGTAGAGAAGGAATGAATCTTGATGGACCCAATACATTATTTTCGCTAGGGGAAGGAGCCACAGAGCACCCAGTCATGCAGTGCCCATTTGCTGCGGCATTATGGAGAAATGTCCTGTATAAAGTTCAACACGTCAATCCCAGATTAATTTTGGAGCTGCTGCAAGTTAAGCCTCGCAACTATAGGAACGAGAGAAAGATAGTGGCACATTTGGTTAACGAGAAATGCCGATTGTATTCCAACACCAAACATTTAGACGGACTGCTGCAATGAGAACAGGCACTACTGCCCCATTTCATCGAAGTTAATCAACTACTTTGAATTGGGATCAACATAGGATTAGTAATTGAGTTTGCTGAATTTGTATTATCTTAAGAATGTAAATAATAATTTACTTAATAAAAGAAGGAAACCTGCAACATTGAGTGCTGGTTCCCTTTTCTATATCTATACTTTTATACATCTCCCTAATCATCAATAAACAAACATAAGATATCAACTTCAATAATCCTACCTATTATGATTTTCTCTGTCTTGATTAGCTGTGATTAAATATAACATACAAAATTCATCCTGTATACTAATATTCTATTTTTAAAAATTGATTTTAACCCTTCTAATTTTATTTCACTTTAAAAATTCTTCTCTAAAAAAATATATATCAAAGATGTTGAACCAGCAAAGATGCCGAAGAGGATCCGAAGGCGAAGGTCTCGTTTGGAGTTGCGAGGGCGATGCGGTGCACAATTCACACCCCGCTTTGCTCTCTGAAGTTGCCTTCGGTCAATTGCCTCATAAGTTAGAATCACCTGACTTGCCTTCTAACTCCTTCGCCCTGACCGAATGACTTCTCTGCCCTCGGGGCTGTTCGTCCTCCTGCCTCCTGTCTCTGTCTCTTGTCCTCATCAGCGACTCTCTGTCTTTGCCTTCACTTGTCGCTGCGGTTGCTTCGATGCTCCATCTTCACTCTCACCAATTGCTGGCGTCGTTGCTCTGCTCCCTTCACCTTCACTATCACCCTTCTTCACTCTCACCAATTGCTGGCGTCGTTGCTCTGCTCCCTTCACCTTCACTATCACCCTTGTCGCTTTGATACTCTTCTTATAGTCACGTGCCTTGCACCTTCTTCATCTTCACCCTCACTCTCGTTACTTTGATAATCTATCTACTCATTGTCACATCCTCTTCACCCTCGTCCTCTGAGTTGCTGAGTCAAGGGCAGATTCATACTCACTTATATACAATGGTTGGGTATGAAAGCAATGCACAACTCGGGCATACGGGTTTGAGCTTTGCCAGCTTGACATATCATCGACTGCGTGCCTAAAACACTGGGCGTACTGTGCTTGGTTTCACTATCATGTCAGGCTCGCTTCGGTACGATAGGACTTGTGCTTTCATAGGTCAGCTCAGGCACGATCCAATTTACTAACTAAAGAAAGAAAAAGAATTTGAGAAACTTCAATGAAAAATAAATTGAGTCAGTAGGGTCAAGGGATCCTGGAAGCTGCAACATATAAGGTAGAGGTGGAGCGAAGCACCTAAAGCTTGAAGAGGACAAGCTTATGGGGCTAGAGCAGTCCTATCATATAATGAAGGTTGGTTAGGTACACAATTAGTAGAGGAATTGATGAAATGATTGCTAGCTAAACAAAATAACATGTACAAGATCATGAGTCTCTACTGTGGAGAAGATAAATATAAAAATAATTTAAGGGAGTCAAAAGAAGAGGAAACCTGTACAATAACTGCGATCAATCCTCTGACCTCCTACGTTATGGGTAATAGCAACTTGAACTAGGATTTGATTATGAGAATTAATTTATAGGAAGCTTACAAATTTGATGAACTTAATCAACTCTCAATCAAATACGCAGATACATCAAGTGACAGGTTTGTGCCATCCCTTATTGTTATTAGATGTTCTCTTATATACTTAATTAAAAGGGGAAGGCGAAAAGTGGAAAACCAAATGCTTCTAATTTGGTTAAAACTATACAAAAATGAAAAAGGAGGACAAGGGGGAAATAAGGTGCTCCGAGAAAAGAAAACCGATATGAAACATTCTCCCAAGGTGAATTTTATCAAAATGGATTCAAAACTAAGCTCGGTAAAACCACAGCATTTGTTCTCAAAAAGGATCAAGAGCAATCTCGGAGTCAAATTGTAAAACTCCGAGATTGTGTCCCTGACAAGTCTTGTGGACTGAAATTTTTTTTTCCTTTGAGGGTACAAAGCTTTTCCGATCTGCTGGCTGTTTAATGTGTGTGTACTCTCTCCAACCAGTTCCTTCTATCAACCCTAATCGAAGGATTAAAAGAACTGAAGCCTGTGTTTAGAAGCATCCATGCCCCCATGGTCCAACCACATTGTACCCACCATGATGCATTATAGTTCAGTAGGAGGTTGTTAAAAAAAAAAAGAAACAAGTAACTCCAAAGTTGGTGGGTATGCAGGAAGGAGCAGTGATTTGAAAGAAAACAAGGAGATGACTGTGCTGGCTATGGATGATGAAAGAGATGGCTTTGAGATGGGGGCATAATAACGAAGGAAGGGCAGCATGAGCAGCAATGATGGTCACAAGGTGTGTGTATAGTCTTTTGCCTTGCAAAAGCTTGAACAATACCTCCCCCACCTACACAGCTACACTCAAATCACATCATCCTAAAATCCAGGGCTCTCCCTTCTTATTAATATTAAGGTGAAACTGGATAGTAGTTCTTTGATTAGTGTATTAATAAATAGATATATTTTTTTTAAAAAAGATCCCCCTCTAATTTAAATTTTAAAATTGAAGAGAGGAAATAGTAAAAAGTCTCTTTTTTATATTTGAAAATTACATAAGCATATCATCTTATATTTTAAAATGGTAAGAACTTTCTCATTTACATCATGATAAATTAGATAAATGAGGGATGAAAGAATGTTTATATTATTTTGAAACTATAATAGGTGATCCTTGCAATTAACCAATGTTGAATGCTTAAAAAGGATATCTACTGAAGAGAGAAGATATGAGCTAAAGTAAAATGCAATGGAATACGTTCCCAGCATATCATTTTGGCCCGGGATCAGCCAAGCGTGTCCCATGAGAAGATGGTCCCTTCCATGGCAAAACCACGTGCACCGATGTGTCACTGGATCTAACTTGAGACACCAACAAGAGAAATCAAACTCAACGATTAATTTGCCAGAACATAACTCACCTCTCAAGAATCCGATGCAGTAATTCCTCCCCTTCCCTCTCCCTCTCTCTTTCTCTCCCCCCTTAGTTTGCATATATGTGGGAGTAGCAGCAGTGTAACAGGATAAAGCGCACAATCTTTCAACTCCTCGTTCTTGTTTCACTCGCTCCCCAAGAGAAAGTTAGCACTTGGAGTGATATGTTTAAAGCTGATCGCGTTGGATATCGCAGGAGAAGAAAGAGAAGAAACGGAAAGAGATGAGATCGAGCTATGAAGAGAAGATGGACGATGCTAAAGAAGGAGATCAAGCTACGATGAGCGCCTCCAGGGCGCCTAATTTGATCCTTCCTCCTCCTTCCTCTTCTTCTCCCGTTTCTTCCGGAGAAAGTAGCAGTACCAAGAAACAAGACGAAGCGGCGCTGCCTGCCGAGCTAACGACGGTGGACGTAGCAGCAGGCGAACGAGGCGATCGAGGTGGCGGCGATGATGATGCAGCGGGGGACGGGTATCGCACGCCGACGTCGCCGCGGCACAGAATTCCGGTGCCTCTCGAGTGCCCTCCGGCGCCCAGGAAGCCGCCCCCGTGTTCTTCTTCCTCTTCCTCCTGGCATGGGCGGTCGAAGAGGAAGATGAGGAGCGGATCGTCACAAGCTGGTGATGACGGCGGCAAAGTGGGGGAAGTTGGCTTGGAGGTGGAGTTCTCGCCGGCGGCGAAGAAGGCTAAGAAAAAAAGCTCTCGACTTTGAATGATATATATGATTAAGATCACATCATATACATTAATTGATTACATGTATATGTTTGTTTTGTTTTCGTTCTTGGATTGGGTTTTGGAAGTCGATCCAAGGTATGATCGGTTTGAATTAATTGCTCAATTAATTCATCAGAGTCCCTGGGTTTGTTATGCCGAGTGTGTTATTCTTCTTTTCAGAGACTTGTTATCTTTACGCAATAAATTTTGACAGGGGGATGAGTATCATTTGGATCACCCTCCCTAATTATGAAGTAAATTTTACTGGTCCTACGGGATGTTCTTAATTTACACTGCATAATAATTGATGTGCCCATAAATGGACTGGATTGTGATAATTTTATGTTTCAGATAAAAATATACTATATATATATGTCACCAGCCTTAGGGTGCAATTAGTGTTTGTGTCAGCTTGTACCTGCTGTTAAAAGATTTATGTCAAAGTGAATCAATACAAACACGACAGTAGTCCTGAATTCTATATCCATTTTCTTTGAACACAGCATATTTAGTATTTATATAATATTTTATTATTTTAACCATCTATATATTAAATAACATATAAAATTTTGGTATTTGAATTTGATTTAAATAAATACTTTGAGATAGAATTTTAAATTTAAAATCTAACGGTGAAAACTAATTTAAATTTTGACTTCATTAAGTTAGTTAATTTGTTAAACTAATTAAATTTGAGGAGAATTAGTGAATTAATTCAATTAAATTAAACCAGTTGAAAGAGAGTTAAATAGAGTAAAATAGATGACCCAGATTAGACACTATCTGTGATCATTATTTTGATTTGATAAATTAGACCAAGAGAAATGGCACTAAATCAAATAAGTTTGAACTAGTTTAAATCGATGAACTAGAAAATATTTTCCTGAATCAAACCAATAAAAACCCTGAATTAACCTATAAAGTGGATAGTCTAAAAGTTAAGTTTGATTTATGTAAAGATTATAAAGTATATAAAATGAGATAAAATACATGAAGAAGTACGTATATTGTCACGCCCCGACCCAACCGTCGGCCACGTGGCAACCGCCGTATGAGCCTGACAGACCCATATAAGGCATCAAGTGATACATACTATTCATATACATCGTTTATGCAGCGGAATATACAATTAAATTATCTAACTCAAAATTTCTAACACAGTCCCGATAAACCTACTACAATTCTAGGAAAAAGGCAACGATAAATAAAAATATAGACCCGTCGATGGACTCATCTTCATCGAATAACTCGGGCAGTCATCTAACACACCTGCACACACGGGGAAAAGTGGTGTGCTCAACCTTACGGCCTAGTGCGAAATTACGGCTCTACCGAATAAAGAAATCAAAGGCTAGGAGGAGTATTCTAGGATGTCTTTGGTGATTAATAATCATCTTTCATGCCATATAATTTAAACAATTCATGTTGAGATAGACAGCATAAATAAATAAATAAATAAAGGTGTACATGCCACTAGATGTCACCTAAGTTAAGTCTAGTGTCAACGTCAACAGTTTGTCCCCATTTGATTTGTGTAAATCAATTTATGGGGAGCAACAAACATCATAAATACAATACCGATGTATAATTCACTAGATGTCACCTACGTTATATCTAGTGTCCACGTTAATAGTCTGTCACCTACATCGTGATGAGACTTTAAGGTTTCATAAACTCGGGCTACCAGCCTACGCTTAATGACTACCCGGGCCGGGGGTATCAATAAGCCCATCAGTGCCTTTCTGTCTCAGTCTCTACCTATGCCCACTGCACTGATGTTGGCAGAGAGGACGGATGACCCAGAATCCCTCTCTAATTTGTTTCACTAGTCGCCAACCATACCTCCCCTAGCGAAACCGTCGTGCCCTTACATCCTCCCCGGATTCCGTAGGGGCCACGACACCCATGTACTACACGCTGTCCGTAGACAAGGTCACCTCTCTTAAATCTCATCGGCCACGGCTAGCCGGAATAACCACCCTAGGATCCGGACTACTCATCCGATCGTCTGCAGACGTCAAGGGTGATAGCCGTGCGGTCAACGGATCCACTGTCCAAGGCGTCGCATGTGGAATCACCTTCCCAGTCCATTAGCCGTCGACGTCTGTCAAGATTTGGCGCACATCCGCACGATGGGCTGTGGCAACCTTGACTCCATCGGTGCCAAGTCCATGGTAGGGTTCATCCTAGCTAACCATCTCAGGACTATCACGAGGCCGCCTACAACGACACTCGTGCGGGTGAAGATTTCGGGTAAGGACTTGCTCCATATTTCCAGTCTAACCCGACCATGGAGTTTGTACAGTCTCTTACCCTACCAGCTCCTAGTATATAAGCTATGCATAACGTCGGTAGGGGTGCTCTCAGTGCTCCGCTATGCATCAACCTCGGGAGTGGCGCCTAACGGGACGTCACCGTTTGACCACCGTCGGAACGCGGCGGTCAACCGGAGCATATGGAAAAAGGCCCCGTTTTCTGTCTAAGTGGCGGTGACATCGCCAAAGGTTCTAACATGTCGTTATTTACTATCTATGTCTGCATGGTAGGTATGCTAGCATAGCAAAGAAACACAATAAAATAATATTTAACATGCTCGACATGATACTACGACATATTAGAATCTTAATAAGGAAATCATGGTATATCATGCATGTTAAGTAGAGTAAATTAAACTAACATGCAAACCAGAGTATATCCTACATGTCAGACAGAAATAAACTAAACTAACATGCAGGCAAGTCAAATCTTATCAAGCATTATGTTTTATCATATTCAAGGCATCCAAGAATTGTTCCTAAGAAAACCCCAGCGGGAATTCCCTAGCTTGAATAAATCCTACCATCGGAGAACCAACATCGGAGAATAAATCCTACCATCGGGAATTCCCTAGCTTGAATTGTTCCTAATAAATCCTACCATCGGGTTAGCGATCCGGTCTTCAGAATCAACCCGCGTAACAACGAATCACTCCGTCGAACTACTCGGATCACGTACCCGCGATAATCCTAATTAACACAATTATTTAAAAATCAAATTTAATTCCCTTTTTCCCTAAAGTAAATCAAATATGAATTTATCAATCTAACCTAATCATTCAAATACTAATTAACCAAATTTCCATTTTATAATTTAAATTAACTTAGTTAAGCTTAGATAAATTTTATCAAATTTATCCATTTAAACCCATCATCTAGCCCAAGTCACCTAAGGGCCCAAATAACACTCATCAATACTTAAATTAGATCAATTAAACATTAATTAGCTATTTAAATCACCTAATCATACTCATGAAAAGTTAAATTATTTTTATTGTTATTTTTATTATTTTATTATTATTTTTGACTGGTCAACGATCAACAGTTGACCCGGTCAATGCGGTGGACCCGGTCAATGCGGTGGACCCGGTCAACGCTGTTGACCCGGCCATCGCGGTGGACTCGGTCAACGCTGTTGACCCGGCCAACGCGGTGGACCCAATCACTATTCGTTCGGCTTAACTTGAGTCTGACCCAAGCCTAGCCAGTTCGGTTCGATCGAGTCAGCTCCAACTCATCTAAATCCAAGTCCGACTCGAGTCTGGTTCAAGTTAATTTGGTTCGACTCAAGTTCAATTTAATTGATTCAGTTTACCTCAACTAACTCAACTCGAACCCAAACTTAACTCGAATTCAACCCAACTAACTCCAATCTGGTTCAACTCAACCCATTCACTAACTCTACTCAATTAAATCATAAATTTTTACTTAACTACATTTATCATGCTTAATTAATCCACTAAGCTTGGTTAATTAACACTAAGCATGGTTAAATTAATCTAAGCATTTTAACAACACTAATTTATCCTAAACGTGTTTAATTACAACTAAACATGCTTAAATAAATCACTAATCGCGATTAGGAAAAAATAAAGCTACCTTAGTCGGAATCACTATTCATCGTCAGAAACACTATTCACTCGTCGGAATGGTAACGTCGACGCCGGAACCCTAGCCGCCACCTTGCCGGAGCTCGCGAAACCTCCGGCCAACTAGACGACGAGCTCCGCAAGCCTTCGCACGCGTGGAAACCAACGACGACCTGCGCAAAATCCGACTATCAACGCCTAAACGATCCAAATCTTTGGCGTCGCCGGCGAACTTTAGGGCAAGTTCGCCGGAGGGCAAAATCGCCCAACAACAGAGGGGAAACGGAGCCGTTTACCTCGCAAATGTACGGGGAAGGAAAGGAGGAAGCCACGACCGGCGAGGTGGGCGGATCCGTGGCTCCACCACTCGCCGGGATGCTGCGATCGAACGAGCAGCGGCGGCGGAAATCGCCGCCTACTGCAGGGGCGTCGAGGGTCGACGGCAGCTCGCGGGGGCGCGGCGGGGGCGAGCGTCTCCAACCGCAGCTGGGGAGACGACGCGCCGGCGACCTAGGCACGGGATTGTGGCGGACGATCGCTGCAATCGCAGCGAACAAACAGGGCAGCTGCAGGTGGAGGAAAGGTGCGCGACGACGGTAGACCTCCGCTGAGGTCTCTTCGTCGCGGCGGAGAGGAGAGGGCGGCGCCTGAGTATGGTCGGCAGCCAGCGGCGAGCGGCGGAGGAGAGGACGGTGGCTCCTCTGCTCTGCTGCGGAACGAGGCGCAACGAGGGAAGAGGGCGTCGCCGAGCTCCCCTTTCTGCCGGGGAGTGTGCGCCGGGGTTGGATGAAGGCAGGCAGCCGCCGACGAATGGTGTGCAACGGCCGACGGTAAAGAGGGAGGCGTCGGCGCTGCTCGATACGGAAGAGGCGAGGGGGGGGCGAACGACGGCTGATTTCTTTGAGAGGAGCGGATGCAGGGGAAGGGTCGCGCGGCAACAACCGACTCCGCCGAGTTCTCCTCGTCACGGCGGAGAGGTATGGGCGGCGAAGGGCTGCTGTTGTGAACCCCCACCATATGAAAAAAAAAATGGACCGGTTCAGGTGAACCGGCCGGAGAGCCGGCCGGTCCAGCTGAACCGGCTTGGACCGGGCGAGGAGGCGAGATGGGGCGAGCGAGAAGAGCAAACGCCCTTCCCACTCGAGCCATCGTCCTCGAGCACGCGACAAAGCAACGCCGCTTCGTATTCTCCCACACCGAGCAGCGCCGACGCTCCGCCTTCCGCCGTCGACCGCTGCACGTCGCCGTCGACGGTCGTCTGCCCTCGTCCACCCCCAGCGAGCTACTCCCGGCGGAAAGGGCGACTCGGCGACGCCCCTTCCCCTTCCCATTCGCGCGACCACCGCAGCAGAGGAACTGCGGCCGATCGATCGCTGCCCAGCGCTCGCAGCCCCTCGGCGGACGTCTCCTCCGCCGCGGTTGGAGACGCCGGCCGTCTCCGCATCTCCACGGGCCATCGTGGAGTTCAAAGACCCCTCAACGGGCGGCTGTGCTCACCGCCCCTGTTCGAGCGACCGAACCCTACTGGCGGCGGCTGCAAATCGCGATCCGCTCGCTTCGCCGGCCGGAAACCCCGCCCTTCCTTCTCCAGACGTCCGCGAGGTGAGCAACCGTGTTTCCCCCATGAAAAGGGGTGGTTTTCACCCTCCGGTGGAGACGCCGTGAGTTCGCCGGAGACGACGCCGGAAAGATTGCCGTTTAGGCGCTGATGGTCGTCATTCTCGCAGATCGGCGTAGTCTCCGCGTTGAGCGAGGAGCTACGAAGCTCGCCGGCCGTTTAGCCTTCATTTTCGCGAGTTCCGGCGAGGTGGCAGCTAGGGTTCCGGCGGCGGCGCTGAGTTTTCCGGCGGTGCACAGTTAATCCGGCGAAGGTGCTTAATTAGGGCTTAATCGCGATTAGCGAACGCTAAGCATGATTAGTTAAACGTTAAGCATGATTAGTGTAAATATAATATGTTATTAGAATAAGATGTATTAACGTATGCTTAGTTTAATTAAAAGCATGATTAGCGTTAATTAACTAAGCTTAGTGTATAAAAAATTATTTCTTTAATGAAAACGGTTGGGTCGAATCAAGTGGGGTTAAATCGGTTGGGTTTGAGTTAAGTTTGGGTTCGAGTCAAGTTGGGTTGGGTGAGCCGAATCAAATAAGTTGAACCTGGTTCGAGCTCGAGTCAAATTAGATCGAATTTAATTTAGCTGAACCGGACCCGAACCGAACCAAATCGAACCGAACCGAACCAAACCGGGTGAACAGTAACTCAAACAGTTGACCGAGTCAACAGTTGACCCAGTCAGCATTGACCGGGCCCACCGCGACTAGTGAAACAACAGGAGAGGGACTCTGGGTCATCCGTCCTCTCTGCCAACATCAGTGCGGCGGGCATATGTAGAGACAGAAAGGCACTGATGGGCTTACTGATACCCCCGGCCCGGGTAGTCATTTAGCGTAGGCTGGCAGCCCGAGTTTATGAAACCTAAAAGTCTCACTATGACGTAGGTGACATACTATTGATATGGACACTAGACATGACTAGGGTGACATCTAGTGACATGTACACATTTATTTATTTATTTGTTTGTTTATGCTGTCTATTTTTATATAAATTATTTAAAACGAAATGGCATGAAAGATGATGATTAATTACCAAAGACATCCTAGAATACTCCTCCTAGCCTTTGATTTTCCTTATTCGGTAGAGCCGTAATTTCGCATCTGGCCGCAAGGCTGAGCACACCGCGTTTAATGTGTGTGCAGGTGTCGACGCACGAGACGAGATCATTGACGGAGGGTTCGTCGCGGAAGGTATACGATTGCTGTTACGAGTTTTCGTATGCCGGTCTTAGATTTGTATTAGGAGATATCGGGACTGTATTTAAGATGTTATTTGAAAATGTGGGTGTATGTATTTTAGTATTTGTATTTATGCCTTGTATGGGCTTGTCGGGCTCATACGGCGGTTGCCACGTGTCGTCCTGCGGGTCGGGGCGTGACAACTTAAGTGGTATCAGAGCTTAGGTTTAAAGACCTGAGCATTTAGGTGATATCAAAACCTAGGTTTATAAACCTAGGGATTTTGGAGTTTCGACTTCAAATCTTAATTATAAGGAAGTTAGTCTCGATATATTAGATTGGCCAGTTAGATAGTTAGTGGTACAGTCGTTTACCTATATCGTGACTATGCATACCGGAAGAGTTTTACCTTACGTAGAAATTCTTATTTCGTATGAACTGCCAGAAGCTTGTTCATGCAGATGTCAGAAGTACCGCCTAGACGTAAACGGGGGAGGCCCCGAAAGCTCGCGGAGCCCCAGGATCATTCGACGGCCACCTCCCGTCCAGCGGCAGATCCGTTAACGCCGCTAGCACCGGTACCAGCTGCGAGTGTTACCGGAGATTCCGACAGGGCACCAGTATCCATGGTCCCAGAGGGGGCATCATTGGGTACACGTCGGAGCTCGAGTTCTCGACGTACCGTGAGGCAGAGGACTACATCTACAGTGCCATCAGGGCAGGCACCCGTTGCTCAGGGACAGCTGAACATAATAGCAGCAGCGGTGGCCAGCGCGATGGTCAGCATTCTAAATCCCACTGCACAGCATGAGCCCGAGGTACCTCAGACTAGTGCACCTCCTCCTCCGCCTCCTGCTGCACCAGTGGTACCACCAGCACCGCAGGTGGTCCGGACGGCTCCTGCCCCAGTAGTTGTACCTGCTCCAGCTGACCGTGGTGCAGAGTCAGATCTAGTGAGGGTTGCAACAGCGGTTGCTACCCCTCCGACAGGAGCACAGGGGACGTATACTCGAGCGGATTTCCAGACCCCACCTGGGGGAGTTGTTACGTCGGAGCCCAGTACCCGAGCTGCGAGGCCGATAGCCGCTTGGGTGAGAGACACTCGACATCTGGGGTGTGTTACATTTTCTGGATCGTCTGACCCCCAGACAGCCCGGTCTTGGATTAACAACATCCGTCGTATCACTGCGGATTTGGAGTTATCTGATAGAGACCGACTTGGAGTGGCACTCTATCTGGTAGACGGGGAGGCTGAGACCTGGCGAGATGAGCTGGAGACCCGTTATTCTACAGGACTGACGTGGGACATCTTTCTGGATGAGTTCCACGAGCGTTTCTATACAGAGCTCCAGCATGATCTAAAGGTACAAGAGTTCTAAGACTGTAGACAGGGAGGCAGATCTGTGTCAGAGTATGTGGCGGAGTTTAATCTGCTGGCCTCCTTGGTACCCGACACGATCTCATCCGACCGGTATCGTCGGATGCGCTTCATTCAGGGCTTGAATAACCACCTTAGTGTTAGGGTGGGAATACTGGATTACACTGCTTTCCAGCAGTTGGTGGATAAAGTCCTGTGGACTGAGAGGATGCTCCAGACGACGCGTATGCGGAGAGAGGGGCATAAGAAGAAGAGGTCAGCGACACATAGGGGTCGAGGTGACTTCAGGGATAGACAGACTAGCTCGGTAGCTTCAGTAGCCTCGGCTGCAGGAGGGGCTCCATCTGGGAGCCGATTTATATAGAGGACTGAGCAGCGGGGTCAGCCGAGTCAGGCACGTCCCCAGCCGTCAGTACATAGGGTCCCTCAGATACACCGTGCATCACAGTTGGCCCCATGTACCATTTGCCATCGGACTCACACTGGGATGTGCCGAGAGATCACTTGTTATCAGTGCGGACAGAAGGGGCACATTCGGACCAACTGTCCGCAGCGGATTCAGATGGGTGGATCCCAACAGTCAGCCATCCACCCGGCATCTGCGGGTCGTGGTCGTCCTCCTGCACCGTTCCCACCGGCTGCACCTATGACGGAGTCCACCCGAGGATTTCCTACCGGATCTGGCCCACACTCTCAGAGGCCGCCCCAGTGCACCCAGACGCGCATTTATGCATTGGACGACATCGACGCCCAAGCCAACCCCGATGTAGTCACGGGTAACTCCTCCCATGCTGACGCCCCTTAAATAGAATTTGAATTTTTATTTTGGAGATTTAGTTTTTCCATTTGATAAGTTGTTGTTGTGTTGGATTTTGGAACTAAAACTTATCTTTTGTTAAGTGAGACTAAATTTAACTTGTCGCATGTGTTGTTTGTGTGATGTGGAATAGGACATATGCGATTATTTGATGCATGGGCTCGTATTCTCATTGATACCGGGTCACATCGGTCTTTTATTAGCTCGGAGTTCGCCAGACGAGCCGATATACCTCTTACCCCGTTAGAGGCAGAGTTGATTATCTGTACTCCCTTGGGTGAGAAGATTTTACGGAGTCAGGTGTATCGGTCCTGTCCCATTATGATACAGGAGGTTACCCTTGAGGCGGACCTAATTCCACTGGATATGGCAGACTTCGATGTGATTCTCGGTATGGATTGGTTGACAGCACATAGAGCCCTGGTGAACTGCTTCACAAAGTCAGTGTCCTTCGTTGGATCGGGACCCCCGGAGCTGGTATTCGAGGGGGATCGTCGAGTCCTGCCGACTGCCATTATATCCGCTCTCACGGCGCAGAGGTACATCAGGAAAGGGTATCAGTGTTTTCTTGCGCACGTAGTGGATAACAGCCAGTCGGATAGCCAGATGGCAGATATTCCTGTAGTTCGCGAGTTCCCAGATATTTTTCCAGAGGAATTGCCTGGCCTACCCCCGGATGGGGTATTAGAGTTTTGCATCGATCTCGCCCCTAGGACGATGCCAATCTCTAGACCCCCGTATCGTATGGCACCGGGAGAGTTGAAGGAACTCAAGCTACAGTTACAGGACTTGGTAGATAAGGGGTTTATTCGACCTAGTGTCTCCCCTTGGGGCGCACCTGTTCTATTTGTGAAGAAAAAGGATGGGACCTTGAGGATGTGTATTGATTACAGGCAGTTGAATAAGGTCACCATCAGGAACAGGTATCCGCTTCCCCGCATCGATGACTTATTTGATCAGTTACAGGGAGCTCGGGTTTTCTCGAAGATTGATTTGAGGTCCGGGTATCATCAGTTAAAGATTAGGGACTTGGATGTTCCGAAGACGGCATTTTGGTCACGGTATGGACATTATGAGTTCCTAGTCATGTCTTTTGGACTTACTAATGCTCCCGCAGCCTTTATGGATTTGATGAACCGGGTTTTTCATAAACATTTAGATAAGTGTGTCATTGTCTTCATTGATGACATACTTGTCTATTCGAAGAGCCCGGAGGAGCATACGAGACACCTCCGACTTGTCCTTCAGGTACTAAGAGATAGTCAGCTTTATGCTAAGTTTTCCAAATGTGAGTTTTGGCTGACTCAAGTTGGATTTCTGGGGCATATTATATCCAGTGAGGGCATTCAGGTCGATCCGACTAAGATTGAGGCAGTGACTAAGTGGGAGCAGCCTAAGAGTCCCACAGAGGTTCGTAGTTTCCTTGGATTAGCTGGATATTATCGGCGGTTTGTACAGGATTTCTCACGTATTGCAGCGCCGATTACCAAGTTGACTAGGAAGGACATTAAGTTTCAGTGGACCCCAGAGTGTGAGCTCAGTTTCCAGGAGCTTAAGACTCGTTTAACCACTGCTCCGATACTCACCCTCCCAGTCAGCGGTACAGAGTATGTGGTATTCAGCGATGCTTCGAAGCAAGGGCTGGGTTGTGTACTTATGTAGAGCGGACGGGTAATTGCCTATGCTTCACGTCAGTTGAAGAAGCACGAGGTAAATTATCCGACTCATGATTTGGAGTTAGCCGCTATTGTTCTGGCTCTTAAGATTTGGCGACACTATCTTTACGGGGAGAAGTGTCATATTTTCACTGACCATAAGAGCCTACAGTACTTGTTGACCCAGAGGGAGTTAAACCTCAGGCAGCGCCGCTGGTTGGAGTTGATCAAGGACTATGACTTGATTATTGATTACCATCCGGGGAAGGCTAATGTTGTGGCAGATGCTTTGAGCAGAAAGTCGTCTGTCACTGTGGCGTATATACGCACTGCCTACTTACCCTTGCTGTGTGACATGAGATTGCTGGGGGTTGAGCTACAGTGTGACTCTCAGGGTGGGTTACTGGCACAGTTTACTGTGCGACCCACTTTATCAGACCGGCTGGCCGAGTTACAGAGGACAGACTCTGAGTTGAGTACGGTGATCCGGAGAGTACAGGATGGTCAGGGTCAGGAGTTCAGAGTCAGAGATGACGGCATGCTGGTGCTGAATGACAGGATCTGCGTACCCCATGATGAGGATCTACGACGGCAGATTCTGGAGGAGGCACACAGTTCCGCTTATGCTATGCATCCGGGTAGTACGAAGATGTATCGTACTATTCGACAGACGTATTGGTGGTCGGGCATGAAGCGGGACATAGCTGAGTTTGTAGCTCGATGCCTAGTATGCTAGCAGGTTAAGGCGGAACATCAGAAGCCGGCAGGGACTTTGCAGCCTCTTCCGATAACAGAGTGGAAGTGGGAGCACATCACTATGGACTTTATGGTCGGGTTGCCGTGCACCCAGAGACATCATGACGCTATCTGGGTGATCGTTGATCGACTTACAAAGTCTGCCCACTTCTTGCCGATTGAGATTTCTTACACATTGGAGAGGTTAGCCAGGCTGTACATCAGCGACATTGTCCGCCTTCATGGAGTACCAGTATCTATTATGTCGGACCGAGATCCTAGGTTCACTTCTAGGTTCTGGCCGAAGTTTCAGGGGGAGCTGGGTACATCATTGAGGTTTAGCACCGCATTTCACCCACAGACTGATGGACAGTCAGAGCGTACCATACAGATGCTGGAGGACATGTTGAGAGCATGTGTGCTCGAGTTTACTGGTAGTTGGGACACCCACCTTCCTTTGGTGGAATTTGCATATAATAATAGCTATCAGGCCAGCATTGGTATGGCTCCCTACGAGGCTCTATATGGTAGACAGTGTCGGACCCCATTATGTTGGAGTGAGGTAGGCGAGAGACGACTAACGGGTACAGAGTTGATTGATGAAATCGTAGCCAAGGTCAGTGTCATTCGAGGCAGACTGAAGACAGCTAAGGACCGACAGAAGAGCTATGCAGATAATCGTCGTAGGCCTCTAGAGTTTGCAGTCGGAGATATGGTTTTTCTAAAGGTATCCCCCTGGAAAGGCATCCTTCGTTTTCAGAAAAAAGGGAAGCTACACCCTAGATACATCGGATCCTTCCAGATACTTGAGAGAGTCGGGCCGGTGGCATACCGACTAGAGCTACCTGCAGACTTAGAGCAGATTCATGATGTCTTCCATGTATCCATGTTGAGGAAGTACATTTCAGATCCGTCCCATGTCCTCACAGCACCACCAGTTCAGCTGAGAGATGACTTGAGCTACGGGGTGCGGGCTATTGAGATCATAGATCGGCGCGTAAAGGTACTTCAAGGTAAGTTTATCCCCCTAGTAAAAGTCCTCTGGAGGAACGCTCATATCGAGGAAGCTACATGGGAGACTGAGGCCCACATGCGGGCCCAGCAACCTCACTTATTTGAGGGAGAGAGTGTTTGAGTGTGATGTACAAAGTTTTTTTTTGAAATTTATATGTTGTTGTTGGATATCTTTTTGGATATTTAAGTGTTATTTTGGAGGACCAAAATTTTTAAGGGGGGGAGTACTTGTGAACCCCCACCATATGAAAAAAAAAAAATGGACCGGTTCAGGTGAACCGGCCGGAGAGCCGGCCGGTCCAGCTGAACCGGCTTGGACCGGGCGAGGAGGCGAGACGGGGCGAGCGAGAAGAGCAAACGCCCTTCCCACTCGAGCCATCGTCCTCGAGCACGTGACGAAGCAACGCCGCTTCGTCTTCTCCCGCACCGAGCAGCGCCGACGCTCCGCCTTCCGCCGTCGACCGCTGCACGTCGCCGTCGACGGTCGTCTGCCCTCGTCCACCCCCAGCGAGCTACTCCCGGCGGAAAGGGCGACTCGGCGACGCCCCTTCCCCTTCCCATTCGCGCGACCACCGCAGCGGAGGAACTGCTGCCGATCGATCGCCGCCCAGCGCTCGCAGCCCCTCGGCGAATGTCTCCTCCGCCGCGGTTGGAGACGCCGGCCGTCTCCGCATCTCCACGGGCCTTCGTGGAGTTCGAAGACCCCTCAACGGGCAGCTGTGCTCGCCGCCCCTGTTCGAGCGATCGAACCCTACCGGCGGCGGCTGCAAATCGCGATCCGCTCGCTTCGCCGGCCGGAAACCCCGCCCTTCCTTCTCCAGACGTCCGCGAGGTGAGCAGCCGTGTTTCCCCCATGAAAAGGGGTGGTTTTCACCCTCCGGTGGAGACGCCGTGAGTTCGCCGGAGACGACGCCGGAAAGATTGCCGTTTAGGCGCTGATGGTCGTCATTCTCGCAGATCGGCGTAGTCTCCGCATTGAGCGAGGAGCTACGAAGCTCGCCGGCCGTTTAGCCTTCATTTTCGTGAGTTCCGGCGAGGTGGCGGCTAGGGTTCCGGCGGCGGCGCTGAGTTTTCCGGCGGTGCACAGTTAATCCGGCGAAGGTGCTTAATTAGGGTTTAATCGCGATTAGCGAACGCTAAGCATGATTAATTAAACGTTAAGCATGATTAGTGTAAATATAATATGTTATTAGAATAAGATGTATTAACGTATGCTTAGTTTAATTAAAAGCATGATTAGCGTTAATTAACTAAGCTTAGTGTATAAGAAATTATTTCTTTAATGAAAAAAACGGTTGGGTCGAATCAAGTGGGGTTAAATCGGTTGGGTTTGAATTAAGTTTGGGTTCGAGTCAAGTTGGGTTGGGTGAGCCGAATCAAATAAGTTGAACTTGGTTCGAGCTCGAGTCAAATTAGATCGAATTTAATTTAGCTGAACCGGACTCGAACCGAACCAAATCGAACCGAACCGAACCAAACCGGGTGAACAGTAACTCGAACCGTTGACCGAGTCAACAGTTGACCCAGTCAGCATTGAACGGGCCCACCACCGACCCAGTCAGCATTGACCGGGCCCACCGCCGACCCAGTCGGCGTTGACCGGTCAACAGCTGACCGAGTCAACGTTGACCGGGCCCACTGCTGACCTAGTCAGCGTTGACCAGTCAACGTTGACCGTTGACCAGGTCAGAAAAAAATAAATAAAAATAAATTAAATTAAATAATTAATAAAGTAATATTAAAATAATAAAATAATATTAAAATATTAAAAAAATCAAAAAAATAATAAAAATTTCTATGGGAATCACTTGGGCTCCTGGATGACTTGGGCCAAGTTATGGGTGAGTTTGATGAGTAGAAATTGAATAAAAATTTATTGAAGTTATTAGATAAAAATGTAAAAATATGATTAATTCATAATTTATTAGGTGAGATTAATACTAAACATGCATAGGATTAATTTAATGTAATAATTATTTAATTGATAGATTTTAATTTATTTATCTTAAGGGAAATAAATTAAATCTATTTTAAATAATTTTTATTAATAGGATTATTGTGGGTACGCGATCCGAGAAGCTCGGCGGGTGATATTCTCCGCGCGACTTGGTTCCCAGGAGTAGATCGCTATCCCAGGTGCGTTGGTTCTCCGTTGGTAGGATTTATTCACGCTAGGGAATACCCGCTGGGGTTTTCTTAGGAAAAATTCTTGGATGTCTTCAATATGATAAACCATAATGTTTGATAAGATTTAAATTGTTATGCATGCTAGCATAGTTATCTTATCTAACATATTTGTCTGCTTTGTATCTAACATGTTCTACATTCATGTCTGGCATGCTATTGTTTTCTATGCTTGTGTTAAATAACTACCATGCGGACATAGATAATACATGCGACATGTTAGAACCTTTGGCGACGTCACCGCCACTTAGAGAAAACGGGGCCTTTTTCCATATGCCCCGGTTGACCGCCGCGTCCCGACGGTGGTCAAACGGTGACGTTTCCGTTAGGCGCCACTCCCGAGGTTGATGCATAGCGGAGCACTGGGAGCACCACTCCCGACGTTATGCATAGCTCATATACTGGGAGCTGGTAGGGTAAGGGGACTGTACACACTCCATGGTCATGTTAGACTGGAAATATAGAGCAAGTCCTTACCCGAAACCTTCACCCGCGCGAGTGTCGTTGTAGGCGGCCTCGTGATAGTCCTGAGATGGTTAGCTAGGATGAACCCTACCATAGACTTGGCACCGACGAAGTCAAGGGCCACAACCCATCGTGCGGATGTGCGCCAATCTCGATAGACGTTGACGGCTATTGGACTGGGAAGGTGATTCCACATGCGACGCCTTGGACAGTGGATCCGTTGACCGCACGGCTATCACCCTTGACGTCTGCAGATGATCGGATGAGTAGTCCGGATCCTAGGGTGGTTATTCCGGCTAGCCGTGGCCGATGATATTTAAGAGAGGTGACCCTGTCTACGGGCAGTGTGTAGTACTACATGGGTGTCATGACCCCTACGGTATCCGAGGAGGATGTAAGGGCACGACGGTTTTGCTAGGGGAGGCATGGTTGGCGACTAGTGAAACAACAGGAGAGGGACTCTGGGTCATCCGTCCTCTCTGCCAACATCAGTGCGGCGGGCATAGGTAGAGACAGAAAGGCACTGATGGGCTTACTGATACCCCCGGCCCGGGTAGTTATTAAGCGTAGGCTGGCAACCCGAGTTTATGAAACCTAAAAGTCTCACTATGACGTAGGTGACATACTATTGATATGGACACTAGACATGACTAGGGTGACATCTAGTGACATGTACACATTTATTTATTTATTTATTTGTTTGTTTATGCTGTCTATTTTTATATAAATTGTTTAAAACGAAATGGCATGAAAGATGATGATTAATTACCAAAGACATTCTAGAATACTCCTCCTAGCCTTTGATTTTCCTTATTCGGTAGAGCCGTAATTTCGCATTAGGCCGCAAGGCTGAGCACACCGCGTTCAATGTGTGTGCAGGTGTCGACGCATGAGACGAGATCGTTGACGGAGGGTTCGTCGCGGAAGGTATACGATTGCTGTTACGAGTTTTCGTATGCCGGTCTTAGATTTGTATTAGGAGATATCGGGACTGTATTTAAGATGTTATTTGAAAATGTGGGTGTATGTATTTTAGTATTTGTATTTATGCCTTGTATGGGCTTGTCGGGCTCATACGGCGGTTGCCACGTGTCGTCCTGCGGGTCGGGGCATGACAGCTGTAGACGGCGGCAGCGAGCAATGGACGACAACCTAACCGAAGGGGCCGCCGGCGTGCTCTGCTACGGGTAAGGGAGGCGCGCTCGGGACGGAGGAGGAAAGGTCGACCTCCGCCGAGCTCTTCCCGACGCGGAGGGAGACGATTGGCGAGCGGCGGCGTAGACGAGCTGGAGCAGCGCCGGCGCTGCTGCGGTTGCGGGCGGTCGCGAGGGAGCAGAAGAAGAAAATGAAGAAGAAGGAGAAGAAAGGGAAGAAGAAGGGGAAGAGGGGAGGGGCGCCTCGTGAGTGGGAAGAGCCTGCGGCTCTTCTCGCTCGCGTCGACCCCTTCGGACCGGGTCGGACCGGTTCACTTGGACCGGCCAGCTGGCCTGTTCAGTTGAATCGGACCGAAAATTTTTTTTTTTCTTAAAAATATAATTTATTAAGGTGGGGGTTTACATATATTGTTATAAGTTAAGATGAACAACATTTGATAACCACCTTATGAGTTTGGATGACCTATATATGGTATTATGATATCAAATCACAATACAGTAATATATCATTATAATTTAAAATATAATCATCAAAGTAGTGTAATTTTTCAATTTAATAAATGCATTACAAATACTTAACACACTTTGATACATTATCTATGGTCTAAATATCTTTGACATCTTCGATTATTCTAATCGTTCACTTATTGTCCTGCACAAATATTAAATATGGTGTGCTTAACTTTATGACCTAGTGCAAACATATTAAATGTGATGTGCTCAACCTTACGATCTAATGCAAAATTATGATTCAAATCATAATACACAAACTGTAGAATATCTAGAATGCTTGTTTAGTTAATAGTATTTGTTAAGTAGATTTTTATGCACAGTCTTAACTATCTATTAGTGTATATTCATATTGATATTGATGTCAATTATAGATTTTTGTACTTAAAGTGATAATTAAATATAATAGGCATCCTAGAATTTTTATTGAAATTTAATTCGTAAATATCCTATATTAAAATATGCATATGCAGTGAATCCTAAATCAGCAGGTTGTACTTCATAACCATCTGATGATTAGGCTAGTGATGCTTCACTCTTAATACTGTCGATGTGAAGTCAAACCTGTTTCAAATCTTCTCCCACGTATCTTAATTACTGGCTAATCAGTACTTATCGATAATTTACCTGATAATATGGAAGGCACGACTTCTCCCACAAATTAATTGTGCTGCAATTAATCGGACGGGCGCAAGCTATTCGGCTGAACCAAGTCAAAACAGGAAGAGTCGGCAACTCGACGAAGTGGGTCTCCATCCAACGGGCGATGCCAATGTTCCTTCGCGCGGCAACTCAAACAGAGGAACAATGACATCAAAACGTAGCCACTCCCCACTCGATCCCTGCCCAGAGGTGAATCGAAAAAATGGGATCAAAACAGGGGCGAGAGGCATTCAACCCAATCTGTGGAGGGCGGCGAAAACGGAGGACCACTCCGGCGAATCAGCTGCGATCACCAGAGGCTGGACTTAATGGAGTCAAATAAAAGAGGACTCCGTCTACTGCGGCAACGTCTCTAGGAGAATCAAAATAACAGAGGATTCGAATGCCGGAAATGTCTCTGCTCGCGGTGGCCGCTGGGCCTTCTTCAGACGGCCGGCTGCAAATACAAAATCAACTAGGCTCGAACGACATCTCAACGATTTCGGAAACAAATTGCAAAGTTCGGCAAGGCAAATAAATCGAGCAAAACAATTCCAAGCAGCTGCAAAAAGAATCATATGGAAATGAATGCCCTCTGATGCAATTAAGGAGGGACTTGCAGGTTGGGATGCAAAACAGGGCTGCAAAGGCATCTAAGGCTTCTGCAGAAAGAAATTAGATGCGCTGGAACACTACTTCGACAAATTCTTCTCAAAATGGATCAAATTGGACGCCGCAGAAAATAGGGATTGCAGCACTGCTATTCTTCTCGGATCAAATGGATGCAGAATCATTAGATGGACCTGAGAACAGAGGAACAGAGGAAGTAATCCAACAAGAAGATTCTCCCATAAATCAAACGACGTCTCTGCTCTGAATCGAATCATGAATCAACTTATGGTAAAAGAGGAACTGCCCAACAAACCCAGAACAAATCGACGAAAATCGCAAACCAGATAAACGCGGAAAAACCAAAAATCAACCGGCCGATTGAAGTTGTCTCTTTCCGAGGATTCGGTCGAGCAAATTGCAGCCCGAAAGAAGAAAAAGAAAACAAATAGGGAAAGCCAAGACTGCCTACCTAGCTTCGTGAGTCTGAGGGGAAGGAGAAAATGAAGGTAGTCCAGAACTTGCTCGCGCTCGGGATGGGGGCAAGGAGATGAGTAGCTCAAACTCCGGAAGTTGGAATGGGGTTAAGTTCTAAAAAAAATAGAATGAGATTACGATAGAATTTTTGTTCGTTGAATACTCGTAATAAAGTTGAGATATAAAAGAACAGAGAGGCTCCAGAAGATTATTAATCAAAGAAGAGAACATGAGATTCTCATGTGTATGTATATAAAAAAGGCCATCTATTTTAATATCTTTAATTAAATTATATTACATTTATTTTTTAGTAATTGATACCTAAATCCTTAATTAATCGTTTAGCTTTAATGCAAGAGTTAGGGATCTTAGTCAGAGGAAATGCTCTAGGAGTAACTCTAAAAGCATACTAAATATTGTATTGCTTATTCCATGAAGATATTTAAAAAGGAGCAAATGAACGGTGAAAGACAACCTAGAAAAGTTAGCTCCTAGTCTTCTTCACTGTATAAAAAAAATCTTTTGGAAGGTTATAAGTTCAATACTCACTAAACTTGTTAAGATGGAAGAGTTCAATTTTTTTTTAAAATATTTCTTCGATTAAACTTCTCTTCCATCTAAATATCAAATTTAATTCAAATAACTCTATCACCTCTGATCGTTTTGATTTTGGGAATAAAATGTATCACCGGATGTGCCTACTATTTACAACTTGTTAAGATGGAAATCATACTCATCTTCAAAAATGATAATAAGGTTCCTACTGAGTTGTTTAAATAATATTTAGAATTAGCAGCTGATATTTTATTTATGGTCAAGCTTGGAAGGACTTTGATGTCAGGTATCCTGATTTTACAAAAGATCCTTAAAAAAATATGAGATTGGAACTAGCATCTAATGGGTCAATCCTTTTCGAACAATAAGCATTGCTCATAGCATATGACTTGTAGTTTTGATAAGTTATAATTTAGCACCATGGAATACAATGAATCTAGGTTATCTCATTTTTTCTATTATACTATACTTGGTCCTAGTTCTCCTGAAAAAGATGTTGACATATACCTATTAATAAACTTAAAGACCTTCCGTAAGATGGCATAGAAACTTGTGATGCATTGTCTAAACAAACATTTCATTTACCTGCAACCTTATTACGGACTGTATATACAGTGTTGTCATTTTGACATGTTCATGATATCTCAAACTTAGTAGGAAGACGGTCTATATTAATCATTGAAGATCTCTAGATGCAAATTACTCATGGAGACTTGATCAGAGATCTTTCAATGGAAATAGAGTTGGGGAATTTGGGAAAGGAAAAAAAGCAGTAAAGGTCTCTAATGATGGTACATGGAGAAAAGGGTCTAGATTTTGAATTGCCTTATTGGGAGCATACTACACATTGTTATAATTATATGTCAGTATCCTTGGAATATTACTAGGGATTTCAGGAAAGATAAAGAATATATACTCATTTTGACTTAACAAGATATGGGTATAAGAAAAGAATTGCAAATTTTTGAAAATTATTCAAGGACATATAATACATACAGGTTTTATTACCTACTGCATGCTTTCTCAAATATATTAGAAAAGAAAGTAAAGTTTTGCTAATGTTGAAAAATATTCTGTTATCACATGAATCAATATCTAATATTTCTTGTTGTGTTGATGCGTGTTGAAGGAAAAAAAAATCTCTCCCTAAAAAAAGTTATGATGCAAATTTTATCATGTAATATCTACTAAAATTTGTACTTTAAAAAATTCTCAATAAACTCGGTGATTTTATATTAATTTTATCTTATTTATTTTTGTACTACTAGGAAGTATGTTTTATATTTTTGAATTTGATAACTCGTATAAAATCCAATTCTTCTCAGCGAGGGGGCACTGAAAGAAAGATGAAAGAGAAAGGGGCAAGAGATGTACATGAGACATGGCTTAGGATGATATTAGAAATCTTTCTACCTGGTTTAAGAAAAAGATTGCTATGATTAGAAAAGTTCCAGAACATATATTGTGTTGCCAACGGAGCCAACAGTGCTACAAAATAATAAGTAGGTTTCCGTATTAATGGCTATAAATACATAAACTAAAAAGAGAGATGCTAGATACAAGACCCAAGGTTCTATCGTAATATTGGTACTATGGACCTCAAGTTTTTCTAGTTCTAGTCGTTGGAGATGTTAATTACTATGGTTCTATTGAAGAAGAAATCATCGAAGTTGATTATTGGAAAACTTTTAGTACGGTCTTATTTTTGATGTAGTTGGATTCAAGTGGAGAAAGATGATTGAGGTTAATTGGTGATGAATATTCTGTTATAGCAACCAAGTGAGTCCAAATTATTATTATTATTTTTGGGAAGGAATCTTTTATGTTGATAGGAAATTGTTTCAAATGATTATTCCAAGAAAAAAAGATAACAAAAATGTTGATGACCACTACTGGAACGCTAATAATGAATATGGAGTTGATCTGATGCTAGTTAATAATGATATCAGTTTAAGTTGGTGCAGAGAAAGGTGTACATCATCAGGTACCCCTATGTGCTTAGCATGGAAGTTGGAATAAAATTCTAACTCTAAGAAACCAATCCAAGAATAACATAAACATGGAAGATTTCTTTGCTTGTTTTCAATACCTAGTCTTCACCTGTGGATGCTAGCAGTTGAGTATTTTAGATGATCTAATATTGACGCAAATGAGCTAACGCAGGTACTTGATTAATACTGAGTTCATTTGTTTTTAGCTTATCTTTACTTCATTTTCTGTTCAAGATAATAAACTAACAGTTCAAGATTTGAGAAAATAGTAACTTGCATTTATCATAATTATAATTAGTGGAATAGCTTACTTATTTTTATAAACTAAAAGTGTAAGAATTACAAGAAGACATACCTCTAGAGTTCTTAGTTGTATACATATATAGGGCTGCAATATGACGCAAGTAAACAATTTAAGTCTCAAACCAATAAGCACAGCAAATCATAAGCCTAAGTTTCTAAAATCCAAGCTTTGTTAATCAGTCATTGAATAATCATATATATAATATATAGTGCTTCTCTTGTAATTATTTTATAGGCTGATGATGAGAATAGTAATAAGGATCATGACAATTAAGATGTTTATAATACTTAGGATTGTGTGTGCTATAAGATACTTGACTTGTAAAATTAGTTCTTCCTTATCTTTAAATTTATACGTTTTCTAAATTCATGTGCAAGGAAGAAGCTTGTTAAGTTTTTTTTTATTTAAAAAAGGTACATATATGATGCATCAGAATATTTTAAAGGCGGTCCAAAACAATAGTTATATGAGTAAATTATTAAAACTATGTTTATTGAGAAGTATTGTATTAGAAAAGCATGATTCAAAGCGCGGCATTAAATTTTTTTTTGGTAATTAATTACTCTATTGAATTTGATGGATGAATAGGAAGGAAATTTTGAGAAGTCAGTGCCTTGGACGAACAAACTCCCTTCATTGATATTTCTACCTGCGCTCGTTCCAATCTCCAATCTCCGGCAGCCGCAGGCGAGAAAAACGTAGGAGGAGGCATCGCATCAATAAATATGATCTCCTTTTCCACCGTTTGCAATTGCCCGGCTCTTCACGGCGCGTAGAATTAGAATTAGGGACGAGGCAGACGTGAGTATTCTCCTCGCCCCTCGGTCATCACCACCCGTTAGGTGGCCTGGAAAATTAAATCAGTCAGCTACACTAATATTGACTTTGACTGACTGAGTCAAGTCGACCCATCTATTACGCGTGTCTTCCAGATGATTGGCACACCCACACCCCATCTATTACACGAGTCTTTCGTATGATATACATAACAAATGAAGATGATTGTAGATGTTTCTAATTAGAGTAATTAAATTTTATATTTCAGGATTATGAGGTTTTAGATTTAAGATTTATTAAGATGAAGTTGGTTGAATCAAGTTACAGAGGGGGTATTTAATTTAATTAGGAAGTGAGCAGATGTATAAAAAGGGATCGTCCATGTAAGTGAAATCATGAGACCCAATTGTGTTGTCGTTCGTGGGAGGCTGGCAAAGTGTTGTGTCAGGAGAAGACGAGGTCATTTTTGTTTTCCCACTAATATCTTGTCTCGGATGTCACTCGATTCACTAATAATAATACTAAATAACAATAATAAATTGAAAGGTTGAGTAAACTAAACTGAGCCTCCTCTCTACTTAACCGGTGGCGTGGTAGTTCATCGCGATTTCCCCAAAAGGTATGGCTCTGTTTCCTTCCATCTTCCCCTCCTCCCCCTTCCTTTTCTCACTTTTCTTCCTCCTCCTCCTCCGTCTCTTCTCCCTCTCCGCCTCCCAATCACTGTACAATATCTGCGGCAGCACCGGCAACTTCACCCGAAACAGCACCTACCAATCCAATCTCAACCTCCTCCTCTCCACCCTCGCCTCCAATGCCTCCGCCTCCGGCTTCGACAAGGCCACCGTTGGCCAGCTCCCCGACCAGGTCTACGGCCTCGTCTACTGCCGGGGAGATATCAACACCACCCAGTGCCGCTCCTGCCTCACCACCGCCAACCAGGACCTCCTCCAGACATGCCCCTTCAGCAAGGCCGCCATGATCTGGTACGACTTCTGCTTCCTCCGCTTCTCCAACCAGCAGTTCCTCGCCCCCACCGACAGCAACTCCAACACTCTGCTCATGGGGAACACCGCCAACGCCACCGATCTCGACCGATTCAACCAGCTGCTGGACATGCTGCTCAACAAAACCACGGAGTGGGCGGTGGCAAACTCCACCAGGAGGTTCTCCGCCGGCGAAGTGAACAACTACACCTCGGATAACCCGAAGATCTACGGCCTGGTCCAGTGCACCCCGGACATGTCGCCGTCGCAGTGCCGGGTGTGCTTGCAAGACCAGTTCAATCCGCTGCCGACTTTTCTGGTGGGGAGGATAGGAGGTAGAATTCTCGGAGATCGGTGCAACTTTAGGTACGAAGTGTACTCCTTCTTTCAGGGGGCTCCCTCCGTCAGGCTTACGGTTCCGCCGCCGCAGAGCGAACCGCCGGCTCTTCCGCCGTCGCGGCCCCTTGTTCCACCACTTCCTGGCGGCGACGAGAAAGGTAAGCGGCATAGCAATTTTCATTTATACTATTACCGCCAAGCAGCAGTAATTTCATTAATTAATTTTACTTGGAAGCTGAGGATTCAGGTAAAATTTTTAAGGTAAGACTCATATAAACATTATTAGATCCATCTAAGTGGAAGCTTAATTGCTTTAGAGTAGTTTGGTCATCATCACGAAAGGATTAAGCTATGCAGGACCCTAGGCCACCGGCTGACGTCCTTTCCTCATATTAAAAACCTGTTCACTGCTGACTTCCAAGTCCAGGCCAAACTCTCCTCCTCACACATTTACCACTGGAGGAAAACCTGTTCTCACATCTGACTTCATCTTTGGAAAAATCCACCACCACCCTGTTGCAGCATGAATACGGATGGCAAATGATCCATCGTACACCACACATGCTGCTTAATTAGTTTCTCCTGTCCTTATCACATCCCCCTTTCCAAGACTAACAACAATAAACTCTTGACCACCACCCTCTTTGCTATCACAATTGGGCCACACATATTGATAGGTCGATTATTCAATGACAATAAAGGCTCGTCAAGTTGGACTAAGTGTCAGGAGAAGACAAGTGTGTCATGGCCTCTTCTTTCACTTTCTTTCCTTAAATTCTTTAAAATTATTTGGCCGGTGGACATCTGAAAAGGATTAATTGGGTGCATCAAATTTATCCATGTTTTAATTTTAACTCGGGTTGAGATCTTGCTTAAGTCTTCTAATTATATTAGATGTTTTTCTTTTATTGGTGTTCAGAGAATAATTTAAGTCTTCCAGTAATCAGCTTAAGAGTTTACATCTCCAATATTTTGATATTTTTAGCAAGGGAAGCTGCCTTGCAATGAATTCACTTCATGAATGCATATACCTGGAGACCAGAATTAATCAGAAATGTGCGAACATTTGTTGCAGGAAGCAAAAACAAAACAGGAATGGTTTTAGCAATTGCTTTACCTGCCGGGGCTGCAGTACTACTCATCTCCTTCTTATCCTTCTGCTTCTTGGGGAGGAAGAAGCAAAAACCGAGCTGTAAGTGGCCGCAGCGATGAGTTTTTTTGGTTTTAAAATTGCATATTAAGCTAAATAAGGGGCTACTTGTATGTGCACTTAGATAGATAGTTTACTATTAAGAAATAAAAAAATAACCTATGAAATTAAAGGGGTTATTGATTAGAAGCAGAAGAAATGACTATATAGAATTTTAATAATATACCAAAGTTTATATGCAATCAGGATATGATACATTTAGTTTTATATTCTTCTCTGCCGACTAAGAATCTCTTAGAATTCTTAAACTATAACTAAGGAGATCAATGGGGCAAACCATTTATCACATTATTGAAAAATCTATTGCTTGCTCTTTTCTAGATGACATCAATCAAGAACAAATCAATAGCATCGAATCGATACTATTTGATATATCTACGCTACGGATAGCGACAGCCAATTTTTCTGAAGAGAACAAACTCGGAGAAGGTGGATTTGGAGTGGTTTATAAGGTATTTATAGTTTCATGTATTAATTTTTCTTAGCAATTTATATTCATCTCCTACACAAATCCAAATATGTAATGTGTTCTCTTTGTTAGGGTTTACTACCAAATGGACATGAGATAGCTGTGAAAAAACTCTTAGATCATGGGCAAGGACTTGGAGAGTTGAGGAATGAACTAGTCTTGGTCGCCAAGCTCCAGCATCGAAATCTTGTAAAGCTTCTTGGAGTTTGCTTAGAGGAGGAGAAGATGATTGTTTATGAATACGTTCCGAATAAAAGCCTCGATACATTTCTTTTCGGTAATTCTCATTTTGCTTCTCTTTTTCCCTCTAAATAACAGTCTCAATTATATAAAACAAGAAATTGTCTTCAATAAGGTCGAACTAAGAGATGGAAGTCCTAACTCCGTGATTATCCAACCACAGATTCTGCGAGAGGTGGACAATTGCACTGGGGAATTAGATATAAGATCATCAGTGGAATTGCACGAGGCCTACTTTATTTACACGAGGAATCTCAACTAAAAATCATACATCGTGATTTAAAAGCTAGTAATATTTTACTAGATGCAGATATGAACCCAAAGATCTCAGATTTTGGTTTAGCAAAACTTTTTGACAGTGACCAGACTCAAGGCAGTACAACTCGAGTTGTAGGGACTTTGTAAGTAATTTAATTAATATCGTGGTCAATTCTTTTTATGAAAAATACTTAATACTTTTATCTAAGAAATTCTTTGATTTTATTGCAGTGGGTATATGGCACCTGAGTATGCAATGCATGGAAAATATTCAATCAAGTCAGATGTATTCAGCTTTGGTGTTCTAGTCTTAGAGATTTTGACCGGAAGAAAGAACAGCGGAAGCTATAATTCTGAAATTTCCGAAGATCTTCTGGGTCTTGTAAGTAACCCTCTTATAGTAAATTTATAAAGGTTAGGTTAACCTCCTAGAATAAATGATAATGACATAAAGCATGCCTGTATTATACTATAAAGAGTACTTTCAAGATTAACAATTAATGAATTAATAAAATTTGTATTCTCTTTCAAATAGGCATGGGAGAAATGGAACGCAGGATCAGCGTTGGAGATAGTAGACCCAATTTTAGGAGGCCATTATCAAAGAAGTGATGTTATGAGATGTATTCAAATTGGGCTACTATGTGTGCAGGACAATCCAGCTGATAGACCAACGATGGGAATAGTGAATTTGATGCTAAATTCTGAGACCGTCTCTGTGCAGCCTCCCTCAAGACCTGCATTTTGTGTGGTAAAGAGTGGGAATGAAGAATCAATCTCAAATGACTCTGTTAGTCAAGTTGGTCATTCACGTGATCAAAGAGATAGCAAATCGTTTCCAATGTCACCTAATGAGGTTTCAATCTCAGAACTAGAACCTCGATGAGGAAGTTTCTTTTTTTTTCTTTTTAATAGAAAAAACTGAGGGTTATACATACATGGATGTAGATGAATATTGGAGGAATAATATGGAAGTAGGGATGCATGCTTTAAGGGCACTTTGACATCCAATAAATCGATGAGAGCGGTCGTTTATAAAGTAACCTGTGCCTTTGAGTTATTAGATTGTGAAGAGAAGTTCGTGAAGGATCATATTATTTATAAAGTAACTTTCTCGGGGTCATGAGTTCTCTATCCCAAAGATATAGAGCTGTTTTATTAAACTGATGAATGGCCGCAGATGCACAGTTCATCTATTATTTATTACAAGGACTCCCTCCTCTTTATATCTACCATATTCTTCGGAACCTAGAACTACTACTACTAGTCTTTATGCATAGCCCAACAGAGCAGAAGAAAAATAAAAAGATGTTATAGATGTTGATCTTCAATCTTTTTGCATTTGTTCCAAGCTCAGAAAAAAAGCTTCTCTAGCCTACAAAATCGGATATGAAACCTGCAAAATTGGTTATTATCTTCATGCCAACCTCATGGTGGTCTTTGAATTGTGTTGATGCATATCGGTGTTCAAAGAAAGGCCAACAATACAAGCTCATAGCCTACATGTTTTCCATCTCCCCCGTGTTTTGCAATGCTGCTCCTTGAAATGATCCTCCACAATGCTTGCAGGAAACTAGAAACAACATCCCAAATCAATAAGTTGTGGTTCTTGAAAGTCCTTCTAATAGTTACTCAGGGAAACCAAGGAACAAATCAGTTCTCTTAAGAATTGATCATATTACTAATCTTTTCTTTTTGTTGGAAAATGGGAATCGTGAGTTACTCAATAGTCTCGCTTTCAAACCAACAGTCACGATTACTCAATAATCTCGATTTCAAACATACAGTCCAAAGTGAAAGAGTTGGAATATAGGGGCTTTCAAACTTAGAAAACTTAGAAGATATGGAGGAGAAGAATAATAGGAAGAACTTTCTTCAATAGAAGAGCAATTATATTAAAAATTGAATGAATAAACTTAATGCTTACATAGATTACTAATAGTAAAACATACTCTAAATAAAGCCCTAGGTATATAACTATTGAAGTAGCTTGAACCACATGTTCCAAGCAAGTCAAAAGTTAATATGGATCACAAACTAAAAAGATAAATACTATTCAAATAAAATGTAAAATTTAGAAATATAAATTCAAGTTTAATTCCGAACTTCTTCAAACTTGAATTGCTTATAACTTTGAGCTTCAGTCAGAACTTTTGAAAGCTATCAGTCTTGAGAGGCTTTGTAGAAATATATGCAACTTGTTCCATAATATTAATATGCTTTAGCTCAATCTCTTTATTTGTAATATGTTCCCGGATGAAATGATATATTGTATCAATATGTTTACTCTGATCATGAAAGATTGAATTCTTAGCTAATGCATGTGTCGACTTATTGTCAATCATAATTACTATAATATTTTCTTTCTTGAACAAATGTTTCTTTAGAAGCCTTCTCAACCAAATAACACGACATGTATATGAAGTGATTGCAATATATTCAGACTCACAAGTAGAAAACGTGACAAAAGGTTGTTTCTTCAAACACCATGTGTACCCATAAAAAATATAAAGCTAGTTGTGCTTTTTTTATCATCAATATCTCTAGTAAAATCACTATCACAATACCCAATAAATTTAATATCATCAGAGGATGCATAATAAATTTCACAGTCAATAGTACCTTTGATGTATTGTTGAATCCTCTTGGTTATCAAGAAGTATATTTTATTTAGATTCTCCATAAAACGACTCACAATCCCCACCACAAATAAAATATCATATTGTGATAGTTAAGTGCCTTAGACTTCTAATAACACTCTTGTACATAGTGAAATCAATTTTCTCATCATCATTCATGTACTTGGACAGTTTTGCTCCATGGTTCAAAGGAGTGTGGTTCAAATTAGAATCAAGTACTTCATATTAGATTTATTTACTTGATTAGGGTATCTCTAAGTAATTACCTCTTCCTCGCCCTCTTTAGAATTTTATTGCGGGAAATTAATTTTTTTGAAAGCTTTGTGAGTGCTCATAGTAGTTTGTTCTTCCTGAACCATGATCTCTACTTCTGCCTTGTCCTCGACCACTATCTCTGTTCGAACCACTTCCTCTGGACTTCAAGGTCATCTTGGCTTGAAGCACTTGCTCATGCTGTTGTTGCTTGTCTTGAGTTATCCTTTCTTTATAGGCTCTTAAGGACCCATTTAATTGATCAACGGTCATGGCTTCAATGTCCTTCGATTCTTCGATCGCCACGATAATATGATTGAACCTCCCATCAAGAGAGCGTAGAATTTTCTCCACCACCCGAGCCTCCAACATTGATTCTCCCATATTCTTCATTTGATTTATAATTACGAAAATTCTTATAAAATAGTCTTGGATTGCCTCACCTTCTTTCATTGAGAAAGATTCAAACTCAGCCTTCTCTACTCCTATGATGTTGTTTTGAAAGGCCTCCCATGCTTGTTTTGAGGTAGTCTCATTTGCAATCCTGTGGAGTCTTTTATCATCCAGGCCTTGATGGATGATGGCAAAAGCATGTCGATTATTCTTCCTTTCTTTCTCCATAGTTTCTCTTTCTCTTCGAGGAACAATTGTTTCATCTCTTGGCTAATTGTAATATTTTTCTACAATCTTCCACTCTTTAGGAGCCAAGTATCATCTTCATCTGAATTACTCAAATCCCATAATTAAGGGAAGTGAGCCTCGAATACTGATAAAAAAATGATGATGATGAGGATATCTTCTAACGACAACATCAGAACCTCGCTCTAATGCAACTTTATTGGATATAGGGACTCTCCCACAAGCTCTTGTGATGAGGACATTGCTAGTTCACAGGTGCAAACTCAATTAACATACAAGGCCCAATGACACGAGCCCGTGCCTGATGCTTAGGAAAGCAGAAAACACATGGATGAATTAATTATATGGAAGTTACATGAGTAATTGAAGAAATATTTATTCATGAGAAAATCAAGGAAGATTTATTCAAAATCAAATCTTCATCAAATATTTATTCAAGAGCAAATCAAGGAATATCTATTCAAGATAAATCTTCATCAAATATTTATTCAAGAGCAAATCAAGGAATATTTATTCAAGATAAATCTTTATCAAGAGATATTTATTTTCCAAAATTCGTGGCTTACAAGAGGAAAAGATTTATGTATTTATTTTTTCTATTTTAGTATAATAAAATATGAAAAAACTTCCATTATTTTGTCTATATATTAGGTGGAGCATGCCCTATTGCAAAGGGACTTTGATTTTTGCTTTAGCCACCACTTTTGTAATGCTTTTGCTACAAACTTGAAGTCCACTTCTTAATCATTTTTTGAGCGATCCTTCCGCTGTTGCTCTTTCGATTCTCTTGAATTGTTTGTGCCGTTCTTCGTGAATAGGTCAGTCGTGTTTGACACGGTTGATAACCAACTGAGGAGTGGTTTAGCGATTGCAAGGTTGCTGGTCGCGTTCTTAGATCGTGGTTAGCCTCCCCTTCGTCAAAGTCACAACTCTCCCCGCTTTAAGGATTTCTCCTACGATGGAAGATCGGGACCAACTTGCTTGCACGCATCTTAAGTCGAGGCGTATGCATATCATCTTGGAACTTAGAAGATATGGAGGAGGAGAATAATGGGAAGAACTTTTTTCGATAGAAAAGTAATTGTATTGAAACTAAATGATAAAATTTGATGCTTATATAGATTACTTATGGTAAAACAAAACCCTAAATAAAGTTTTAGGTATAGGAGTGTGAACCACATGTTCTAAGGACCACACGTTAATATGGACCACGAAGATAAATATTATTCTAATAAAATATAAATTTCAAAGTTAGTTATAATTTTCCAAGTCAACAAAGTCATAAAACAACCGGGTACAATAAAGTTGTGTGGAAATTTCAACCAAATGTTGAATAAATCTTCTGATTTTATTAGATCGTAGAACCTATGATCGATCTTATGTATCTAATTAGACTTACATGGAAGTTAGATCGATTTTAGTGGTTGACAAAGAGGCTGAGATCGTTCACATCTTACGATGATCTCTCTCTTCCTCCTCCTCCGCCTTCCCTCCCTCACGGAAGCAGACTCACTGACTCATAACTGCGGCACCAGCGACGGCAACTTCACCACAAACAGCACATACCAATCCAACCTCAGCCGGCTCCTCTCCAACCTCACCTCAAATGGAGCAACTACTTTCGGCTTCCTCCAGGACGCCCAGGGCCAGATCCCTGACCAGGTCTATGGCCTCATCCTCTACCAGGGGGACCTCAACGCAACCGAGTGTCGCTCCTGCCTCGACGCCGCCAGCGTAGACAGCCAGCAGCTCTGCCCCTACAGCAAGGTCTCCGTCGTCTTCTACGACTTCTGCTTGCTGGGTTTCTCCAACGAGCGGTCCTTCCTCTCCAACGACAACAACGATTGGAGTGTGGTCTTGGGGAATATCGAAAACGCGACCCAGCTCGATCGCTTTGACCATCTCCTGAGTGTACTGCTGAAAAGCACAGCCGAGTTGATGGCGAACTCCAGCAGGAGGTTCGCCACCGCGGAGGTGAGTCGTTACACGTCAGAGTTTCCGGTTATTTATGGACCGATGCAGTGCAAGCCGGTTATGTCGGTGAGCGAATGCAGTCGGTGTTTGAGGATGACGTTCGAGCCTGCGTTACCGATTTCAATAAAAGGGAAGCAAGGGGGGAGGGTGATCGGCAAAAATTGTGGCATGAGGTATGAGGTGTACTCCTTCTACCAAGACACTGTTGGAACAGGAACGACGAACACACGAAGTGGAGAAGCAACGATGGGAAGGGAAAAATTATGTGGAGCGCATATTGCTTTCTCCCATGTTCATCATATTAAATAACCCTACTACATCTACATAATTGAAAAAAACAAAGCTGGAAACTAGAGAAGATTTGGAAAATATTTCATCTTCTCTTTACAATGTAAACTTGAAAATTGTAAACAAAACATGCAATTTGCTTGGAGGATCCCTACGGTGCTTTGTCTCTGTATCTGCACGAGTCCAATATAGCTGGTTCTCCTCCTCTTGTAAGGAAGGTGCAATTCTTTCTTCAAAGCTCTTCAATGCCCCTACTGCATGATCCATAGTCATAGTGGTTAGATCACCAAAGTGTTCGAGATTACATGCAATAGGATAAAATTTGGAGGGAATAGATCGAAGTAATTTCTCCACAACTAATTGCTCCTTAATCTCCAAACCAAGATTTCTCATCTCAGACACAACCGAAGAAAGCCTGCCAATATAGTCATCTATTGATTCTGAGTCCTTCATCTGCAACTTCTCGAATTCACCACGCAGACGGCTACCTTTTGCATTTCTGAATTTTTCACTTCCAACGTGGAGATTCTTCAAAGTGTCCCATGTCTCTTTTGCTGTCTTTTTGTCAGCAACGAGAGCCAGGACTTCATCACTCAAAGATTGATGAAGAATTGATCGTGCCACTTTGTCCCTCCTTCGATCTACAAGGACCGCACCTCCTTCCGGCTCGATCGCCTCCCACGCTCCTTGCGCATCAAGGAACGACTCCATACGAACAACCCACATCGTGTAGTTGCCACCCTTGATCAGCAATGGACCTGCTTGATGACTCTCTCCTACCGCTGAGGAGGTTCTGAGCATCGCATCTCCAGACGTACCAATCAATGGATTCTTCCAAGCTGACGGGGTCTCCATCGATATCTTCTAAGGTATCACCCGAGCGCACCTTGCTCTGATACTAATTGTTGGAATAGGAACGACGAACACACGAAGTGGAGAAGCAACGATGGGAAGGGAAAAATTATGTGGAGCGCATATTGCTTTCTTCCATGTTCATCATATTAAATAACCCTACTACATCTACATAATTGGACAAAACAAAGCTGGAAACTAGAGAAGATTTGGAAAATATTCCATCTTCTCTTTACAATGTAAACTTGGAAATTGTAAACAAAACATGCAAGGATTAAATCAAAAATACTTACTTCCTAAACAAGCTTATTTCCTAACAGACACCCCTACCATGGAGATAACGGCTGCGCCACTGCTCGAGAAGGCAGAGGAACCAACAGCTGCTGTTCAGCTGGGTAAAGACGGAGGTAGTTTAGCAATGCATATCTGCAAATCCATTATCAAAAGGTTATGCAGGCGATTGGTTTAATTTAGTTTCCCACGATCATAACAAAAATCCACACAAAGGTGAAATCTTCAAGAAAAAAGTTCATAAAAAAAACAAAAGTTGTGCATTTTCTTCCAAATATTATTTTTTAGCCTTCTAGCTTAACACATGCATGCACGCTCATTATTAAGAATCAGAGATACATATTTCTTTTTAGCAGAACCAGCAACAGAGTGAATCTTGCATTTTTGATAATTCGAAGAAAGGTGGTCCGTTTAATTTCATAATATATGCATATGTATGCATGCTTCCCGCATGATTTTAGTGTACATTCTTTTGGTGTAGAGAAAACGAACATTACAACAAGGGTTTTAGCAGTTGCAGCAGTTGTAGGGATTATAATTCTCATCTTCAATATTATTATTTGCATTTTCTACTTGCGAAGGAGGAAATCAGCGCCAAGCAGTGAGTGAAAAAAAACTCTGTTGCGATGAATGAAGAGATTGTCTTTGCATGTGTTACGTTTCCTTTTTTTTTCTTGGTCCTGTTTTCCAATTCTCCCCTGCAGTCAAATAGAATTATTGGATTTAATTGTGGAACTATAACAATAACATGCTTCTAATCTATTATTTCCACTTTCACAGATGAAACGGAGGCAGACGATACCATTAACTTTGAGTCGATACAGTTTGATCTGTTCACACTGAGAGTTGCAACTTCCAACTTTATTGAAATGAATAAACTTGGAGAAGGTGGATTTGGAGCTGTTTACAAGGTATACGTGTATATGTATGTAGCTAGTCAACCTGAATTCTTTTCTGATCTCTTATTTCCAAATCATATGATTTTTCTACTTTTACTCAGGGTCTTCTACCAAATGGCCAAGAAATTGCAGGGAAGAGACTCTTAAACTTAGGAGAAGGACTTGCACAACTGAAGAACGAGTTAGTTTTAGTTGCTAAACTCCAGCACAGAAATTTGGTAAGGCTTCTTGGTGTTTGCTTGGAGGAGGAGAAGATGATTGTATATGAATATGTTCCCAATCGAAGCCTCGATAAATTTCTATTCGGTGATTCTCCTTCCACTTCCTTTCTCACTCTAAATTAGGGTTTTTATGATAGCAGTACTGAAAAAAAAAGCTCTAGAGATACAGCTTGATGAATGCAAAATGAAAATTTATAAAAATTCCTCATTTATTTTTGATTTATCCAATAGATCCCAGTTAAAAATTCCTCAGATATAAGATCGTTCATGGAATTGCACGAGGTTTACTTTATCTACACGAGGAATCCCAGTTAAGAATCATTCACAGAGATTTAAAATCCAGTAATATTTTAATGGATTCCTATATGAATCCTAAGATCTCAGATTTTGGTTTGGCAAAACTTTTTGACGGTGAAGAAAGTAAAGGCACCACAAATCATATCATGGGGACTTTGTGAGTAATTTGATGTATTACTAATCTATGCTTTGCATCAAAGTTAAGTATTTGATATCTTTCTTTGATGGATTTTTATTTTACTACAGTGGATACATGGCACCAGAGTATGCAACGAGAGGTAAGTTTTCAATCAAGTCAGATATATTTAGCTTGAGTAGTCATTTTGGAGATTTTGACGGGAAGAAGAATCAGCCCAAACTATGATTCCGAAATGGATGAAAATCTTCTAAGCTATGTAAGTAAATATCTCATCACAAATAATATTTATATTATTCTTTTCAAAAGATTTAATAGGTGGACTATATATGGTTAACTAGTAGTAGTGAGGTCAATGGTTTATTCATTCTTTTTTCTTATCTTATATCTATAGAATAACTTCTTTGTATAGGTATGGGAGAATTGGAATAGAGGAACAGTCTTGGAAACAATAGATCCAACATTAAATGGTCAATACCAAGAAATCGATGCTTTAAGATGCATCCAAATCGGGTTGCTGTGTGTTCAGGAAAATCCAATTGACAGACCAACAATGAGGATGATAGATTTGATGCTAAATTCTGGGACTATGAGTATTCAACCTCCTTCAAGGCCTGCATTTTGTACGATTACTACGGTTCTGGATCAAAATTCCCACTCAAATACTCTATTCCTCAAGTTGGAACGTCAAATAATGAGGCCTCAGTTTCAGAACTTGTACCGAGATGAATTTACTTTTGAGCCTAATCAAATATGTGCTCTACATGTATGCATCAGTTTTTGGATCATTCAGCCTTCCTTTGAAGGAATGTTATTAGTTATACCAAAATGTGCTCACAGAATGCATGATCACAAAGAATTTGTGAGGGGTCTGTTGGGTACATTTCAAAGGAAAAAAAAAGGATAAAGAGAAAGGTGGCGTGTTAGTAAAGATGGAAAATGAAATGGTTACAGAAAGCTTGCGTGATGGATTGTTGAGCGAACCTGTAGTTTTGGAAATTTGTGGTATGAATTGTGCATTTTTTTCCTCCTAGCCATGGAAAATCCCCGAGCTGGCATTCCGCAATTGAGCATCTACTGCTACAAATAGATAGCCTCCATTTGAAATAATTCATTTAGATTATGCTTCCACTCCTTTCTCTTTATTATCTTCTGTTATAACCCTAGATATTCTTCCAAGTGATTATTTAACTTGATGTGTTGTATCAGCTTTTGCTTTTTTGCTTGAAATATAGTCCTTTAAGAATTAACATTAAAAACTATCTAATCTACTCGGAAAAAAAAAAGACACGATTTCAACTCTTTCTAGACTTATGTGCCGTCTGTTCCTACATTTTTTCTATTAGCCACACATTTTTATTAGCTAAAGATGAGGTGCAATGTCGAGCGTTATGTGGGAAGATGCACCACTTATCAAACAACTAAGTCTCGCTTAAAACCACATGGTTTATATATGCCTCTTCCTGTTCCGAAAGTAAATTGGGAGGATATTTCAATGGATTTTGTGTTGGGTTTACTAAAGACTAAGAATGAGAGAGACAATATATTTATTGTTGTTGATAGGTTTTCTAAGATGACTCATTTCATACCTTATTATAAAAGCGATAATGTTACTCATGTTGCCGATTTATTTTTCAGGAAGATCATTTGCCTACATGGAGTGCCAAGGATAAAATTGCTATTTTCAACTACATGTTATCCCCAAACCGACGGACAAACTGAGGTCGTCAACCTCACACTTGGTACTATGCTACGAGCAATACTCAAAAAGAACCTGAAGCTTTGGGAGGAGTGCTTACCACATATTGAGTTCGTCTACAACCGTGTTGTGCATTCTACCACAAAGTTCTGCCCATTCGAGGTCGTCTATGAATTTAAGTCTGCTGCTCCAAATGAAAAAGGTAATCTTAATGCGGAGAAGCCTGCTGAGATGATTTGTAAGATACATCAAATGACCAAAATAAACATTAAGGAGATGCAAATACAATATAAGAAACATGTGAACAAAGACAGAAAGAAAGTTATTTTTGAAGTAGGACATTTGGTTTGGTTGCATTTGCACAAAGATCGATTTCCAAAATAGGGCAAGTCCAAACTAATGCCACAAGGTGACAGTCCATTCAAGGTTCTTACAAAGATCAATGATAATGCCTACAAGCTAGAACTGCCTAAGGATTTTGGAGTGAATAATGCATTCAATGTGGCTGATTTATCTCCATACTTGTGTGATGAAGATGAGCTAGAGTCAAGGTCGACTCCTTTTCAAGAAGGGGAGTATGATGAGGACATTGTTTGTTTACCCATTTAAGATTCAATTAGTATACAAGACCCAATGACATGAGCCCGTGCCCGATGATTAGGACAACAGGTGAATTTTTTTTTTTGGCTAAATTAATTACTTAATCATAGAACAAATGATATTACATAATTATTATTGTTTGCTTGTCACTACATGCAAGGAAATACATGGAGGAATTACTGATATAGTGCATGAATAAGGAATATTTATTCAAGAGCAAATGAAAGAATACTTATTGAAGAGCAAAAAAGGAATATGATTAAATTAAAATATTTATTCAATAACAAAATATGGAATATGATCTAATCAAATATTTATTCAAGAGCAAATCAATGAATATTTATTCCTCAAATTTTTGGCTCAAATAAAGAAAGTTGCATATACTAACTTTGCTTGGAAGAGAATGAGACTTTTTTTTTTATTTTAGTAGGAAAAAATCATCCATTATTATGCCTATATATTTAATGAAGCATGTCCTATTGAGGAGGACTTTGATTTTTGTTTAGTCACCGCTATTGTAATGCTTTTACCGTAAACTTGAAGTCTAATTTCTTTAATCACATCTTGGGTGATCCTTCTGCTGTTACTCTTTTAATTCTCGTGAATTATTTGTGCGTTCTTCGTGAATAGGTTAGTCGTGTTTGACACGAATAATAATCAATTGAGGAGTAGTTTAGCGATTGCGAGGTTGCTGGTTGCATTCTTGGATCGTTGTTAGACTCCCCTTCGTAAAAGTCACAACTAGCCACCTTAAGTATTTCTCCTACAACGAAAGATCGAGACCAACTTACTTACATGCATCTTAAGTTGAGGCATGTACATATCACTAGGTTGATTTGGTTCATTCAAATACTCATGTTTGGTTCTGTTCAAATTTAGTTTAGAGAATCCATTATTAATCTCCGAGGCGGGCTCATTTGAACTATCCATTTTAACTTTAGTTAAACTGGTTTGGTTTAATTGGTTTGATTCATTTGTAAATTATTATGTTCAATGGTTTGACCGGCCCAACAATGCTTTGTTTGCAATATTAGATTTCAATTATGATTTGTTTGCAATATTAGATTTCAAATATAAAATCATATATTATATATTATGGTGTAGTTTTGGTATCAAAATTAAATGTACTAAAAAAATTTATGTAATTTTATAAATAAGTTTTCAAAATAAATAATATATATATTTACTCTTACTTAAAATTGAAATTTCACAATCTCTATGGTTTGAGAAAAAAATGTGAAATCATGGAGTAAAGTATGCATAATTCACCGTGGCATCGCTGGGGATTCAATTAATAGGCAAACAGATAGATTTTATCAGACAAATTGAGCTTAATTGTTTGAGATGATAGAACTAGTTGAATGATTATGGAGTCGAGTTATGAAAATTGATCGAAGTTTATTAGGTTCATAAGAATTATCGAAGTGACAAGACAAGTCCTTGCACCCGTTGGACCGAAGTAGCAAATTAAAAATTCGTCAAGTGACCACACAAAAGCCTATTTAATTAATTTGTCAAGTTAAGACTTCCGACCACCAACCTGTAATCAGAAATAATTGGGCCAAACCTTCCTCTATCATTTGGCAAATTGATATTACAAAAAAATTAAGTCTATATCACGTTAGGTGGTACACCGATCGAATTATTCAATGATCAATACATAACTATATAGCTCATGAATGATGACTTCCGGCATAATCTTCGATCTCTAGTCGACTAAAGTAAATAACTAAGTAATGCATATGGTTGATTCGTGTTAGGATGTTTCCATTATTGTTAGCTGCACCGCAACGCACTCAAAGATATATATAATGAAGGCATAATCATAATCTTAATTCTGAACATTTTTTGCAGAAAGCAAAAGCAAAACTGGAATTGTTTTGGCGATAATTTTACCTACCGGGGTCCTCACGCTTCTGCTTCCCGTTGAGGCTGAGGAAACAAAAAGTTGACCGTAAGTTACGGTAATAATCAATACGTCAATATTGTGAACGCTATTTTTTAAAAAAAGTAATTTTAACATACAAGAAACCTGCATCCATTATATGGCAATGACTTCAAAATGAATCCACCATCTCTTCTTCTATTGTTATCTTTATTAATATTTTAAAAATCTCGAACCCATAACATATGAGAAATAATTACACGTCTGACTTCTTCCCTGGTCACCCACAACTCATGCTCTCTCAAATGCTTTCATGTAAACCAATCAATGGGCACGAATTATGACCCCCCCAAATTATTCCTTTCCTCCCTTACTTTATGGGTTCCTTCCTACTTCCCTAACCCTAGCAAGTCATTTGATGGATAATTGCATTAACGCTGTGCCCCCTTTATTATACTTTTAAAATCTTATATATCCCGTATGAGCTTTCAATAGTGTTTTATCTTTGAATATAATATATATAATTAGGTATAAAGTTAATTTTTCAGCGCCAATTAAGAGAGGGTCGTTTTCAAATTTATTAAAATATAAAATTTATAAATTGCTCGGAAGATAAATGAGATGAACTATCCATAGCATGGTTGACTAATATCTTTTGTTAGTTTTATAGATAGCATTGATATACTTTGAATCAATAATATTTTATCTATCTATCCTATAGGAGTGACTAGTAACTTCTTCAGAGATGATCCATTGTCTTAATTATCACATTAATCTAAAGCTATTTTTATTTCGTGCATTGATTTTATTGTCTTAGCTAAATATAATTTTTCTGGTTCGCTACCAAATGACATACCATCAACGATAGGAATAATAATAAATTTGATGGTAAATTTTAAGACTCTCTCTAGGCAATCTCCTGCATGTATATTATTTTGTGCGATAAAAGAGTGCATCTGCTTCTTAAACTTAAGTTGGTAATTTGCAAGATCACAAAGAGAGACAGAGTAAACTGGATTGAAGAATTGAGGACTATACATTTTTATTCATTTAGGTGAAGATTGGAGAAAGCATGTGCTTGACAGACAGACCAGACCCTCTTCCTATCTTTAATGTTTCTTTTTTTTTAAAAAATTCTGAGAGTTAGGAAGGAAGTCGATGCAGTTTATTCAATATGACATGCTGAGAAGGCAGGCCAGCCCCATTCAATATTACATGTTGTGTGTGTATAATATATATATATGTGCATGTACGTGCTTATGCAGGTTGAGAATTAAGATGGACAAGGGACGTCTCCTTCAGCTTTCAAATTTGGACTTTGAATGAGTCAAAAAGGTGGTGGCAATACGGTATTCAATAGTCGACCTAGGAATGAAGAACGTGGAGAAGTTTCATTAAAAAACTGACAAGTTCTAATTAAAATGGGTTTATATATACTTCTGGACTTTGAATGAGTCAAGACGTGGATGATCTTAATTAGTTACTTAAACAGTATTTTATTTTATTTTTTAACTGAGGCTCTTCCTATCTACTTAACCAGTTCATAGCAACTCTAATTTTGCCTGCAGCTATGGCTCTGTTTCCTTCCACCTCTTCCTTTCTCTTCTCACTTCTCCTCCTCCTCTTCCTCTGCCTCTTCTCCCTCGCCGAATACCAAGGACCGATTACCGACTGCGGCAACGACGGCACATTCACTCCAAACAGCACCTACCAATCCAACCTCAACCTCCTCCTCCCCACCCTCGTCTCCAATGCCTCCGCCTCCTTCTTCGACAAGTCCACCGTTGGCCAAATCCCCGACCGAGTCTACGGCCTCGTATACTGCCTCAATGACATCAACAGCACCGAGTGCGCCTCCTGTCTCAGCAACGCTTACCCGACCATCCTCCAGTCTTGTCCCTACGAGAGAACCGCCATGATCGGGTACAACAAGTGCTTCCTCCGCTTCTCCAACCAGCAGTTCCTCGTCCCTACCGCGAGCAACTCGCGGGGCTTGCTCTTGGGGAGCGCCAACAACGTCAGCAGCGCCGACCTCGACAGGTTCAACCAGCTGCTGTTCCTTCTGCTCGACAATATCACGGAGCGGGCGATGGTGAACTCCACCAGGATGTCCTCCACCGGTGAAATTAGTAACTTCACTTCCGACAGCCCGACGATCTACGGCATGGTTCAGTGCACTCCGGATATGTCGCCGGAGCAGTGCGGGAGCTGCTTGCGAGGCCAGTTCAGTCCGCTGCCGAGTTATCTGGTGGGGAGGATAGGAGGGAGAATTATCGCTGATCGCTGCATATTAGGTACGAAGTGTACTCCTTCTTCGAGGGCGCTCCATCCGTGAGGCTCACGGTTCCGCCGCCGCCGCCGAGCGAATCCCCGGCTTCTCCGCCATCGCGGTCAATTGTTCCACCACTTCCTAGCGGTGACAAGAAAGGTAAGCGGCACACTTCTTTCATATTAACAGCAGGCAGCTAGCAAAATGAATGATTTCATCAAATTACATTAAGAAGTTGAGGAATTCAGCATGGAAATTTAGACCGTGTGTTAAGAATTAAGATCTGATGAGTGGAGAAATAATCACTCGAATCACAGAGAAGGGAAATTATGCATGATCCATGGACCTCTTCTTATCATATATTTAGGCGATAAATAAATAAATTTTCCAAGACAAAGTTATATATAGCTTGTCTAAGATGTTGGTAGAATTAATGAGTCATGAAAATTGACTAGGGTTTGAATCTCCGGAGGAATAACAACATGAAGTAGATGCTTTGTTATTATTATTATTAGCGTTTTCATCCTTTAGTTTTTTTAAGAAAATTATGTTCCCTTTATTATATCATTGAAGTAATAATGCTGTTCCCGTTGGACCGGCGTGGCAAATTAGAACATTTCAAGATAGTCAATTATATTTGTCGAGCTATAACGAACCACTTGCACCTTCTTGTGCCATCTCCCTCATTTATATTATCTATATATTAAGCGTATATATAATTGTGGATTGAGCTGTAATTGCATAAATCAACAGACGGAAGAAATCATGTGTAATTGAGCTGCTTTCTTAGGATAGGATGACTATACACCTTAACGCAAGTCAGATCAGAGCGGTGGTTGATTACTGTTAGAATGCTAATTATTTCTTTGCGTTGATGCATTTCAAGAACAGATAGAGATGTACAAAATGAAGGCATAACCAATCATAATTTCTCTCGCAGAAAGCAAAAACAAAACAGGAATGGTTTTAGCTATTACATTACCTATCGGCGCTGTGTTACTGCTCATCCCCTTGTGCTTCTGCTTCCTGAGGAGGTGGAGGAAACAAAAACTAGGCAGTAAGTGACTGCTGCATCAATTAATATGTCAATATTATTAAGCCTTGCATTTCTAACACTTAACACCATATTTAGTAAATATGAGATTACGCTTCATGCTTAGATTGATTCAGTAATTAACTTGGATCTTCCGCTTAATCAGTTCGGTTGAGTATTTAAGCTCATTTTATCTACTTATATATCCATAATCTTAAAACTATAATGAGGAAAATAACAAGGAGCTTAATATGCAACTACTTTAACATATCCATTGAGTATGCTTTTAGAATTTTAAACTTTAAAATCTATTGAGCTACTAATATAATAAATTCCTCTCTTATAGATGACAGCATCGAACCACATCACGCCACTAGCATTCAATCAATACTATTCGATCTATCTACATTGCGAGCGGCAACAACTAACTTCTCTGAACACAACAAACTTGGAGAAGGTGGATTCGGAGCAGTTTATAAGGTGATTATTGATAGATTAGTTTTCCTAATTATCTATGTCCATCTCCTAAATATTCGAATATGGTATTCTATATTTTCTTTTTGTCAGGGTTTGCTACCAAATGGATGTGAAATTGCAGTGAAGAAACTCTTAAACCATGGACAAGGACTTGAGGAGTTGAGAAATGAGTTAATTTTGGTTACTAAGCTTCAACATCGAAATCTTGTTAAACTTCTAGGTGTTTGCTTGGAGGATGAGAAGATGATTATCTATGAATACGTCCCTAATAAAAGTCTCGATGCATTTCTCTTTGGTAATTTTCTTTCTTCTTATCTTTTTTCTACCAAAGATTTTTTATTATAATTATATTTAAAAAAACTAATCCTAATTATTTATCCATTCAATAGATTCCATGAGAGCAAGACAATTATATTGGAGAATTCGATACAAGATTATTAGTGGAATTGCAAGGGGCTTACTTTATCTACATGAAGAATCTCAGCTAAAAATCATACATCGTGATCTAAAAGCTAGTAATATTTTACTAGATGAAAATCTAAACCCAAAGATCTCGGACTTTGGTTTAGCTAGACTTTTTGATTGTGATCAGACTACAGCCAACACGACTAAAATCGTGGGGACTTTGTGAGTAGACTAATATAACTACCCCCTCTCTAAATAAAAAATGCATAATATTTTTATTTATGAAATTCTTTATTTTTATTGCAGCGGATACATGGCACCGGAATATGCAATGCATGGAATGTTTTCAATTAAGTCAGATGTATTCAGCTTTGGTATTCTAGTTTTAGAGATTTTAACAGGAAGAAGGAATAACGGGAGCTATAATTCTGAAACTTCTCAAGATCTTCTATCCTTTGTAAGTAACTCTCATTTCATAAATTTAAAATTTCTATATAAAATTTTATCTAGTAACATGATCATCCAATAAAATTAAAAATTTTCTTTGCAATAGACATGGAACAATTGGAATGGAGGAACACCGTTGGAGATAGTAGACCCAGCTTTAGGGGGCCACTACATAGGAAGTGATGTGATGAGATGCATCCAGATTGGCCTACTATGTGTTCAAGAGAATCCAACTGATAGGCCAACGATGGATATGGTGAATCTGATGCTAAATTTGGAGACAATCTCTATGCAATCTCCTTCAAAACCTACGTTTTGTGTGGTAAAGAATGATCAAAATTATCCAATCTCAAGTGACTTGTCTAACAAGTTATTAATAATGTCATCTAATGAGGTCTCAGTTTCAGATCTAGAACCCAGATGAACGCACTTTATTTTCTAATAGAAATTTGAGTGTTATACCCACATTGATCCAATGAAGGTTGGCTGAGTAATCTGCAAATACATGTACATGAAAGCATGTAATTTTTCTCTTCTTAATTTCCTGCACACTTGGGTCTGTATTGTATGCTTCAATTAATAGTTGAAAGTAACTGTGAGATTTTTTTCCTCTTCGTTACATATTTGCCACTTCCATTAACTATGGAAAAACCATGTAGCTCTTATATTTTTTTGGATTCTGCTCATTTAGAAGTTAGAAAATGAGATGCCAGCAAACATATAAGCTCAAACTTTGATCTCTTATCCGTATGATAACCGTGCTATACTGCATGATTTTCTCCCTTGTACAATTTTTTTAGTTTTTCTTAAAACTAACCATTTATTTATTACAAACAGTGATTGAAATTTGAGACTTGGAGGGTTATAGATCTCAAACTACACAAATTAGTCTGTCCCTTAAAGTGCGTAAATGGTGGTTTAATTGAAGACCATGCCACAACTATATGGTCCTAAACACAGAATGAATCCACCGACTAGAGTATACTAGCCACCGACTGATGAGGACATCATTGGTTCACCCGTGCAAGATTCAATTACCATAGAAGGCCCAATGACACGAGCTCGTGCACGACGCTTAGGACGGCAGGTGAATTCTTTTCTTGGGTAATTTAATTACTTAATTACAGAAAAAATGATATTACCTAATTATTATTGTTTACTTGTCAATATATGCAAGGAAATACATGGAGGAATTACTTATATGGAAGTTGCATGAATTACTCATATGGAAGTGTATGAGTGAAGGAAGATTTATTCAAGAATCAAATCTTAATCAAATATTTATTGAAGAGCAAATCAAGGAAGAAGATTTATTCAAGAGCAAATCGAGGAAGATTTATTCAAGATTAAATCTTCCTCAAATATATATTCAAATCTTCATGAAGGGATTTATTTTTTCAAATTTCATAGCTAACAAGAGGAGGATATTTATATATTTATTTTTCCTATTTTAGTGAAATAAAATATGAAAAAACGTGCCATATTTTGACTATATATTTGATGGGACGTGCACTATTGAAAAGGGACTTTGATTTTTTCTTTAGCCACCACTTTTGTAATGCTTTTGCTACAAACTTGAAGTCCAATTTCTTGAGTGATCCTTCCGCTGTTGCAATTTCAATTCTCTTGAATTGTTCGTTCCGTTCTTCGTGAACAGGTCAGTCGTATTTGACACGGTTGATAACCAACTGAGGAGTGGTTTAGTGATTGCGAGGTTGCTGGTCACGTTCCTAGATCGTGGTTAGCCTCCCCTTCGTCAAAGTCACAACTCCCCACGCTTTAAGGATTTCTCCTACGACGGAAGATCGGGACCAACTTGCTTGCACGCATCTTAAGTCGAGGCGTGTGCATATCAGGTGGTATCAGAGCCTTCGTTGTCGGTAGAAATTTATCTATCTTTTATTAGATTCTCTTTTATTTTCCCTACATCAAAAAAAAGAAAATCCTTTTTCTTGAACTTTATTTCGTACCCATCATAGTTGTTTTTCCATCTTTTTTTTTTTTATTATCTCCTAATTTCCGAATTTTTATCCTTGAAAAAAAAAAGAATTGTTGTTCGGCCAAAGAGTGCTCGACCGAAGCTTTAAAAAAAAAAAAAAGAGGTAGAGAGAAAGAGGAGAAAATGGAGGAGGAAGTGTTTTGCAAGAAAAGAGGAGAAAAAAGAGGAAGAAGTTTTCGGTGGAAAAAAATTGGAAAAAAAGGAGAGAGAGAGAGAGAGAAAAGAGGAGAAAAAAGAGGAGGAAGTGTTTTGCGAGAAGAGAGGAGAAAAAAAAAAGGGAGTAGTGTTCAGCAAGAAAAAAAATAGGTGGAGAAAGGGAGGAGCAAGCTTTTGGCGAGTAGAAAAAAAAAAGTGAGAGGAAGGTTCGGCCAAGGAACAAAAAAAAAAAAATAAATAAAAAAATATTTTATTCGAATTTTAATTATCTTGCACTTATTCTTCCTTTTTGACACATTATACCTTCCTTGATTGAGTTAATTTTGCAATCCGAATTTTAATTATAATTATCCTTGCTTGATTGAGTCAACTTTGTAATTTCTTGAATTTTTATTTTCTTCTCTTTGCTCCAAATATATCCCCACCTAGAGCTCCCTAAAATTAGCCTTGATCACCATGTTCTAGCACTTTGCAATCGCTTTATTCACTCCGTGTTGAAAGTTATCACGAACCAGCAAACACGCGAGTAATTTTTGAGAAGGGTTAGAGCTTCAGGTGGTAAGGTTTGTGAGGATTGTGAGTTTTTCATAAATAATTTACTAGTTTGGTGGAATTTCTCTTTTGTCTTACCAACAATGTCAGGATCGAGAAGTCCTCGTGATGTTTCTTATAACGGGGAAGATGGGTCCCACTCATCAATGATATCATTGTCTCCACGTTCTCAAGCTTTGATGGCTCATGTTACAAACACCTTCGAGCAAATACTATCCGATCAAGTACTTGCACTTGAACGGGTTGGAGAATCGTCTTGGAGAAATTGAAGCACGACTTGATCAAGTGGAGCAAACTCCTCCACGACGACACCCACCACCTCGAGTTCCTCGAGGACGAGTTGAAGCTCATAATAATGTTGCTGTTGCTACTCCATTCGAACCAAGAGGAAATTTGAACGCTGCATTTCAAGAAGCTGCTGATGAAGAGTTAAATAATAATTATGTGGCTGATGATGAAGTTGCCTTGGAATTGTATCAGCGCCGCCCCGCATGAGGAGTGAGAGTTGATGGAGGTCATGCACGTCACCGTAACGAAGAAAGAAGAAATGATTCATTGGGTAAAATTAAATTCACTGTTCTTAGTTTTGATGGAAAGTTTAATCCAAAAGCCTATCTTGATTGGGAATTATTAGTTGAACAAAAATTCAGCTGTCATCATTACCCAGAAGAGTATAGAGTATGTGCAGCAACTACCGAATTTATTGGTTATGCTTCTATCTGGTGGAGTCAAATTCGACAAAGAAATGGAGCTCCTCGTACTTGGGATGATTTGAAGCGCTTGATGAGGTCCAGGTTCGTGCCTTCCTATTTTGAGAGAGAATTACTTAATAAATTCCAAAGAATGAATCAAGAAAATAAATCTGTGGAAGAATACTATCAAGAGTTGCAGGTGGGAATGCTACGTGCTAATGTGCAAGAAGATGATAATGAAAAGATGACTAGACTCTTGGGAGGATTGAATGGAGAGATACAAGATATACTTGATTTCCAGAACTACAATTCTTTGGATCAACTATTTCATTATGCATGCAAAGCTGAAAGACAAGTTCAAAGGAGGAAGCAGCCATACAAAGCCAGTTGTAGCTATCCTAGTTCTTCCATGCCTTGGAGAGATGCCAATCAGCAACAAAAGAGTGTTGGTCATTCTAGCAGGATTGCTGCACCAATTGGCCAAAAGAATTCAGGAAGTCGTTTTACTTCACCAACATCCAAACCTGTCGATTCAAAAAAGACCACTGTTGCACCTACAAAAAATTCATCCTCAGTTGCATCTACAGGAAGAACAAGGGAGATTGAGTGCTTCAAGTATAAGGGAAAAGACATTATATGCCTGATTGTCCAAATCAGCGTGCCCTTATCATTCAAGAAGATGGTGAGTACACTTCGGCCAGTGAGATAGAAGAGGAAAGTGGATCTGATCATGAGGAGTCTCAACCTGTTTCAGGGTCAGAACCAGAAGAGATCACTTTTGATACAAGTCATGCAAGCCTTGTTGTTCGCTGTGTTCTTAGCTCCCAAATGGAGAAGGCAGAAAACGGGCAGCGTCACAATTTGTTCCAATCCAAATTTGTGATCAAGGGGTATTCTTGTAAGATCATAATTGATGGTTGAAGCTGCAATAATATTGCAAGTTCGGAGATGGTTGGTGATATGCACACGCCTCGACTTAAGATGCGTGCAAGCAAGTTGGTCCCGATCTTCCGTCGTAGGAGAAATCCTTAAAGCGGGGGGGAGTTGTGACTTTGACGAAGGGGAGACTAACCACGATCTAGGAACGCGACCAGCAACCTCGCAATCGCTAAACCACTCCTCAGTTGGTTATCAACCGTGTCAAACATGACTGACCTGTTCATGAAGAACGGCACGAACAATTCAAGAGAATTGAAAGAGCAACAGCGGAAGGATCACTCAAGAAATTGGACTTCAAGTTTGTAGCAAAAGCATTACAAAAGTTGTGGCTAAAGAAAAAATCAAAGTCCCTTTTGAACAGTGCACGTCCCACCAAATATATAAATAAAATATGACATGTTTTTTCATATTTTGTTTCACTAAAATAGAAAAAATAAATATATAAATATCCTCCTCTTGTTAGCTACGAAATTTGAAAAAATAAATCCCTTCATGAAGATTTGAATATATATTTGAGGAAGATTTGATCTTGAATAAATCTTCCTTGATTTGCTCTTGAATAAATCTTCTTCCTTGATTTGCTCTTTAATAAATATTTGATGAAGATTTGATTCTTGAATAAATCTTCCTTCACTCATACACTTCCATATGAGTAATTCATGCAACTTCCATATAAGTAATTCCTCCATGTTTTTCCTTGCATGTAATGATAAGTAAACAATAATAATTAGGCAATATCATTTGTTCTGTAATTAAGTAATTAAATTGCCCAAGAAAAGAATTCACCTGCCGTCCTAAGCGTCGTGCACGGGCTCGTGTCATTGGGCTTTCTATGGTAATTGAATCTTGCACGGGTGAACCAACGATGTCCAAATCATACTCCCCTTTTTGAAGAGGAGTCGACCTCGACTCCAGCTCATCTTCATCGCCCAAGTATGGTGATAGATCAGCCACATTGAATGTCACCTCATAATCCTTAGGTAGTTCCAGCTTGTAGGCATTATCATTGATCTTCGCAATAACTCTGAATGGACCATTACCTCGTGGCATGAGTTTGGACTTGCGCTGTTCTGAAAATCGATCTTTACGAAAATACAACCAAACCAAATCTCCTTCTTCAAAAATAACTTTCTTTCTGCCTTTATCTGCATGCTTCTTATATTGTATTTGCATCTCCTCAATATTTGTCTTGGTCATCTAATGTATCTTACGAATCATCTCAGCACGCTTCTCCGCATCAAGATTACCTCTTTCTGTTGGTGGTAGAGGTAGTAAATCAATTGGAGCAGCTGGCTTAAAGCCATAAACAACCTCGAATGGGCAGAACTTGGTAGTAGAATGCATAATTCGGTTGTAGGCAAACTCAATATGTGGTAGGCATTCCTCCCACATCTTCAGGTTCTTTTTGAGTATCGCCCGTAGCATGGTACCAAGTGTGCGGTTGACGACTTCAGTTTGTCCGTCCGTTTGGGGATGACATGTAGTTGAAAACAGCAGCTTTGTCCCGAGCTTACCCCAAAGCGTCCTCCAAAAGTGGCTTAAAAATTTTGCATCACGATCTAAAATAATTGTCCTCGGCACTCCATGTAGGTGCACGATCTCCCTGAAAAATAAATCGGCAACATGAGTAGCATCATCGCTCTTATGACAAGGTATGAAATGAGCTATCTTAGAAAACCTATCAACAACAAAAAAATACTATCTCTCCCCTTCTTAGTCCTTGGTAAACCCAATACAAAATCCATTGAAATATCCTCCCAAGGTAATTTTGGAACAGGAAGAGGTGTATATAAACCATGTGGGTTTAAGCGAGACTTAGCTGTTTGACAAGTGGTGCATCTCCCCACGTAACGCTCGATTTCGCGCCTCATCTTTGGCCAATAAAAGTGTGTGGCCAATACGTCCTCAGTCTTACGTATCCCAAAATGTCCCATGAAACCACCTCCATTCGCTTCCTGCAACAATAGAAGACGAACAGAACTTGCAGGAATACAAAGCTTGTTAGCTCTAAATAAATAGCCATCATTCAACACATACTTATCCCAACATTTCCCTTCTTTACATTTTATGAAAATGTCTTTGAAATCTAAGTTAGTAGCATATAATTCTTTTAACCTTTCCAAACCAAGAATTTTGCAATCAAGTTGGGACAACAACAAGTAACGTCTAGATAATGCATCAGCAACTAGATTATCTTTTCCTTTCTTATATTTCACAACATATGGAAAAGTTTCTATAAATTCGATCCACTTAGCATGTCTACGATTCAACTTACTTTGGCAATGAATATGCTTCAAGGATTCTTGATCTGAATGTATGACAAATTCTTTTGGCCAGAGATAATGTTGCCATGTTTCTAATACTCTAACCAATGCATATAATTCTTTGTCATACGTTGAGTAGTTTAAAGTTGGACCACTAAGCTTTTCACTAAAATAAGCAATGGGTTTCCTATCTTGCATAAGAACACCTCCAATTCCAATACCACTAACACAGTCACCTCCAATTCCCGAGGAGACAAAGGAAATTCAGCGCCAAGTGCAAGAGCTCCTAGATATAGGATATGTGCATGAAAGCTTAAGTCCATGTGCTGTTCCTATTTTACTTGTGCCAAAGAAAGATGGATCATGGAGGATGTGCATAGATTGTCGAGCTATCAACAATATTACGGTACGTTAATGTCACCCTATTCCTCGATTAGATGATATGCTTGATGAATTGTGTGGTTCTACTATCTTTTCTAAGATTGACTTGCGTAGTGGTTACCACCAAATTAGAATGAAGCTAGGTGATGAATGGAAAACTGCTTTTAAGACTAAATTTGGATTATATGAGTGGTTAGTTATGCCATTTGGTCTTACAAATGCACCTAGTACATTTATGCGCTTAATGAATGAAGTGTTGAGAGCTTTTATAGGAAAATTTACGGTAGTTTACTTTGATGACATATTAATCTATAGCAAGTCTTTGGATGAACATTTAACACATATGCGACAAGTTTTGATTGCTTTGAGAGAGGCACGTTTGTTTGCTAACCTCGAGAAGTGTACATTTTGCACGGATCGAGTCGTATTTCTTGATTTTGTTGTGACTGTGCAGGGTATTGAGGTGGATGAGGAAAAGGTGAAAGTTATTCGAGCTTGGCCAACACCTTCATCAGTCACTCAAGTGCGGAGTTTTCATGGACTGGCAAGCTTTTATCGTCAATTCGTAAAGGATTTCAACTCACTCGCCGCACCCCTTAATGCGTTGACAAAAAAGAACATACCTTTCAACTGGGAAAAAGCGCAAGAAAATGCCTTCAATTTGCTAAAAGATAAGTTAACCAATGCGCCACTTTTACAACTTCCTGATTTTAATAAAACTTTTGAGATAGAATGTGCTGCTAGTGGTATTGGAATTGGAGGTGTTCTTATGCAAGATAGGAAACCCATTGCTTATTTTAGTGAAAAGCTTAGTGGTCCAACTTTAAACTTCTCAACATATGACAAGGAATTATATGCATTGGCTAGAGTATTAGAAACATGGCAACATTATTTATGGCCAAAAGAATTCGTCATACATTCAGACCATGAATCCTTGAAGCATATTCATAGCCTAAGTAAATTGAATCTTAGACATGCTAAGTGGATCGAATTTATTGAAACTTTTCTATATGTTGTGAAATATAAGAAGAGAAAAGATAATTTAGTTGTCGATGCTTTGTCTAGACGTTACTTGTTGTTGTCCCAACTTGTTTACAGAATTCTTGGTTTGGAAAGGTTAAAAGAATTATATGCTACTGACTTAGATTTCAAAGAAATTTTCATGAAATGTAAAGAAGGGAGATGTTGGGATAAATATGTGTTGAATGATGGCTATTTATTTAGAGCTAACAAGCTTTGTATTCCTGTAAGTTCTGTTCATCTTCTATTGTCGCAGGAAGTGCATGGAGGTGGTTTGATGGGACATTTTGGGATACGTAAGACTGAGGACGTATTGGCCACACACTTTTATTGGCCAAAGATGAGGCGCGACATCGAGCGTTACGTGGGGAGATGCACCACTTGTCAAACAGCTAAGTCTCGCTTAAACCCACATGGTTTATATACACCTCTTCCTGTTCCAAAATTACCTTGGGAGGATATTTCAATGGATTTTGTGTTGTGTTTACCAAGGACTAAGAAGGGGAGAGATAGTATATTTGTTGTTGTTGATAGGTTTTCTAAGATGACTCATTTCATACCTTATCATAAGAGCGATGATGCTATTCATGTTGCCGATTTATTTTTCAGGGAGATCGTGCGCCTACATGGAGTGACGAGAATAATTGTTTAAGATCGTGATGCAAAATTTTTAAGCCACTTTTGGAGGACGCTTTGGGGTAAGCTCGGGATAAAGCTGCTGTTTTCAACTACATGTCATCCCCAAACGGACGGACAAACCGAGGTCGTCAACCGCACACTTGGTACCATGCTACGGGCAATACTAAAAAAAAACTTGAAGATGTGGGAGGAATGCCTACCACATATTGAGTTTGCCTACAACCGAGTTATGCATTCTACTACCAAGTTCTGCCCATTCGAGGTTGTCTATGGCTTTAAGCCTGCTGCTCCAATTGATTTACTACCTCTACCACCAACAGAAAGTGGTAATCTTGATGCGGAGAAGCGTGCTGAGTTGATTCGTAAGATACATCAGATGACCAAAATAAATATTGAGGAGATGCAAATACAATATAAGAAGCATGCAGACAAAGGCAGAAAGAAAGTTATTTTTGAAGAAGGAGATTTGGTTTGGTTGTATTTTCGTAAAGATCGATTTCCAGAACAGCGCAAGTCCAAACTCATGCCACGAGGTGATGGTCCATTCAGAGTTATTGCGAAGATCAATGATAATGCCTACAAGCTGGAACTACCTAAGGATTATGGGGTGAGTAATACATTCAATGTGGCTGATCTATCACCATACTTGGGCAATGAAGATGAGCTGGAGTCGAGGTCGACTCCTCTTCAAGAAGGGGAGTATGATGAGGACATCGTTGGTTCACCCGTGCAAGATTCAATTACCATAGAAGGCCCAATGACACGAGCCCATGCACGACGCTTAGGACGGCAGGTGAATTCTTTTCTTGGGCAATTTAATTACTTAATTACAGAAAAAATGATATTACCTAATTATTATTGTTTACTTGTCACTACATGCAAGGAAACACATGGAGGAATTATTTATATGGAAGTTGCATGAATTATTCATATGGAAGTATATGAGTGAAGGAAGATTTATTCAAGAATCAAATCTTCATCAAATATTTATTGAAGAGCAAATCAAGGAAGAAGATTTATTCAAGAGCAAATCAAGGAAGATTTATTCAAGATCAAATCTTCCTCAAATATATATTCAAATCTTCATGAAGGGATTTATTTTTTCAAATTTCGTAGCTAACAAGAGGATGATATTTATATATTTATTTTTTCTATTTTAGTGAAACAAAATATGGAAAAATGTGCCATATTTTGTCTATATATTTGGTGGGACGTGCACTATTGAAAAGGGACTTTGATTTTTGCTTTAGCCACCACTTTTGTAATGCTTTTGCTACAAACTTGAATTCTAATTTCTTGAGTGATCCTTCTGCTGTTGCTCTTTCAATTCTCTTGAATTGTTCGTGCCGTTCTTCGTGAACAGGTTAGTCGTGTTTGACACGGTTGATAACCAACTGAGGAGTGGTTTAGCGATTGCGAGGTTGCTGGTCGCGTTCCTAGATCGTGGTTAGCCTCCCCTTCGTCAAAGTCACAACTCCCCGCTTTAAGGATTTCTCCTACGACGGAAGATCGGGACCAACTTGCTTGCACGCATCTTAAGTCGAGGCGTGTGCATATCACCGACTATATGGACCTCCCTCTATGTTATAAATTTGTTTGTAAAAGCTCCACTACCCCAAAACTTTAAATACATTTACTACCTACTAATCAAGCAAAGATTGCCAACAAAAGATAGAGTGATGAGTGAGGGGCTTCAAATTTCTACTAATTCAATTCCATGTGATACTACTATTTGTTACTGAATGTCCCCTCACCGTTGGAGGTTAGAATATTCTAGCTAGATGTCTATATCTTGACCAAATAAAATTTTATTATACTCCTCATGAAGACTATTATAACATTAAAAAATATACGAAGTACAAGAGATCCACCGGTACGAAATGTTCCATGTAGTGAGAGGCATGTGGACAAAGTTTCTTAAGGAGATGACTCTAAAGTTCAATAGTTCATTCATGGTGAATCCATGAATAGACCAAGTGATCTACAAATTGTAACTCCCAATCTTTACTTAAGTTGTATCCGACTTTCATATAATTTTTGAAGCCCCAATTATGAGGCAATTCAATAAGGATATCTTTATCTACCTCAACTTCAAAGAGTTGGCGAGGGCATTAAAAAAATTTGGGAGGGGAAGACATGTCATACCCTTAAAAGTCAGATCCATTTGAGCATGATTGGCCAATATGGTGCCAAGAAATATTTGAAGGCTCAACATGGTTGAGTACTTATAATACTTAGCAACATCCTACCCTATGCAAAAGATGCTTGGGATGTGCATGGAGTATATAGCTAGGTGAAAAATTTACGTGAGATATAATGAGGCTCAAAGCAAGCGCAAAAGTCATGCTGACTTAGCTTGGGTGCTTGTATGCATTCAGAGATCACAAAAGTTAAAGTTTGAAGTCTTTTTCTTACCCAAACATCATTTATTATTAGAATTATCATGTCTATGCCTCCCATATCATGCTAACAAATGTGGAAATTACAACTGGTTCTATCACTATCGTCCCTTGTAAGACATTCACCGAAGGTGTAGCCAAGTGTGTTAGAAATTAAATTACATTGTAGGTTAGGGAAATGCCAAATATTTTTTTACAGTATTATAATGTAATTTAGTTTTCACGGTTCAGACACTAATAGCTTTGCAAGTCATTATTGCCCATCAAAACTTCTCCATTTTAAGTTAAGTTATAGGTAGAGAACTAACTTCAGTGTGGGACTATGTGGAATGATCAACCAAAATCAAGGATTCATTAATATCTAGGCCTTGAATAATTCATTTGATCTACGAGAACATCAAATTCACTCTGTTGTCCTGTATAGGAGGCTTTAATTATTGTAGATTTGTCATGCTCCTTTCTTTCACGTTGACGTTTGTTCTTCAATTTGAAGTATTCAGTCTTGATGTGACCCTTCTTCTTGCAATGGTAACAAATAATATTTGTTACTATTGATTTTGATATGGATCTTGAATTGCTACTTGTATTACTTGACCTTCCTCTTGAGTTCGAGGATTTATTTTTGTTGATATTTGAACCGCGGCAAGCTCTCAATCTAAAAGCTCTTTAGAACGTAGAGTGATAACTATTTCTTTAAGGGTGATAGTGATATGCACACGCCTCGACTTAAGATGCATGCAAGCAAGTTGGTTCAATCTTCCGTCGTAGGAGAAATCCTTAAAGCGGGGGGAGTTGTGACTTTGACGAAGGGGAGGCTCACCACGATCTAGGAACGCGACCAGCAACCTCGCAATCGCTAAACCACTCCTCAGTTGGTTATCAACCGTATCAAACATGACTGACTTGTTCACGAAGAACGGCACGAACAATTCAAGAGAATTGAAAGAGTAACAGCGGAAGGATCACTCAAGAAATTGGACTTCAAGTTTGTAGCAAAAGCAAAAATCAAAGTTCCCTTGCAAGAGGGCATGCTCCACCTAATATATAGACAAAATAATGAAATTTTTTCATATTTTATTACACCAAAATAGGAAAAATAAATATATAAATCTTCTCCTCTTGTAAGCCACAAATTTTGAAAAATAAATATCTCTTGATCAAGATTTATCTTGAATAAATATTCCTTGATTTGCTCTTGGATAAATATTTGATGAAGATTTACCTTGAATAGAATTTCCTTGATTTACTCTTGCATAAATATTTGATCTTGAATAAATCTTTCTTGATTTGGTCATGAATAAATATTTCTTTAATTACTCATGTAACTTCCGTATAGAAGCGTCGGGCATGGGCTCGTGTCATTGGACATTGTATGCTAATTGAGTATTGCACGGGCGAACTAGTAATGTCCTCATCAGATAGAGTTCTCATATGAGATATTCTCTATCTCAAATTTTATTTTTATTCTCAATCTCAAATATGTGACGAGATACATGTCTTGATACCAATTTGTTAGGATTTTAAGTAAATCTTCAATAACTAAGATCTTTTTTAAACACAGATTTTGAGTCATAGGAGTTTGAGAAGTGAAGAAAATTACACAAATGAAAAAATAAAAGAGTTTATGTGGTTCGACTTTGCCTACGTCCATGGGCGAATGAGATAATTTATAGGTCAAGTGTCCATAATGTCTCAAATTCTAACATTCATAAAATATCTCTCTGTCTTTCTCTTGAACTAATTCCTTCTTCTCTTAACCTTGGTATGATTTTTCAAAAATATAAACCATATATTTATAATATTAAATATGAGTCACATGTTTATTAGATTTTAAACGGATACTAATAATTCTTCGTGGGGCTGCTGATTGATGAGTTTAACAGTATTTTTGAGGATACTAGATGTCTCTCTATATCCGTGACTCAATAGACTCTTTTGCAATTGATGGTCCCCTTTGACTCGGTGGAGATTCTTGCAGTATGGAAAAAAAACTCCTGACTTATATGGTACGACAATAGAGTTCGGGGCTCGTGTAATCGTTTTTAGAATCTTATTATGGACATATTTAATTACACCCATATAATCATCATCCCAAAGAAAGAAGAAGCTCTCTCTGAAGGGTTTCTTAATGCCAGTCTCCCTGCAAGATACTTCACTAAAGAATTGTTACATTTCTGACTCCTGCATGCTTGTCTCGGAGGGAATAAATAGGTGTCGGACACCAGGTGAAGAAGCTATTACGTTCAAGCTTGATATTGAGAAAGAGCTTTGCCACTGGTTAACCAATTTTATTTTAATATCGTGGCAAAATAATTTTGGCTGGAGTGACCGGTCAATATGCCACGTGGAAACATTGACCGAATTTTTAATAAAAAATCGATGCTTCTCTGCCGCTTAACTCCGGCTCGCCCACCCATCCGCCCAAATGCTCCGACGACCATCATCTACTTCGATCAAGCTTGCAAATCAATATTGCATGTGGCGCAATCACCTGTGAGGAGGTCGAAAAGGGCGTGTGAGCATGAGCTACCATTGGAGCCTCGGCCCCGGACCCCAACCTCCCCACAACTGCATGGTACGGGAATATCCAGTACCTGTTGAACATCTCCGCTGCCGGTACTGCTTCCTGCATCCTCCTCTTCCTCCTCGTCAAGCTCTGCTACGATCATTGCCGCTTCCCTGGCCCATCTGCCATTGCTTCCAAGCTGCTGGCCATCTACCACGCCACCCCCGCCCAAATCGTCCTCGAATTGTGATGCAATGCATTCCAATTGATCATCATCGAGCGAGCCAGCTTCTCCGTGCCCCACTGTGATGGCAACGATGATGGGGACGGGGAGCGAAGAAAGGGGCGGAGGTGGGATATGGAGGTCCAGGCGAAGGGATCAGCTAGGGGGACAGTCGGTGGAGAGGTTGAGGGGCAGGGAGGCGAGGAGGGACACGGTGAGGAGGAGGTTGAGCGTGCACAGCAGCGTCACGAGTACACCGATGAGGAAGAATGACATCGCGAGCGGCGGCTCAATGGCTTCCCCGACCTTAACCTCACCTTGAGCCTCGCTGCCCCATGCGCTCGGCCGAAGCCCTCCACCTCATCCTCCGAGGCGGTGGCACCGGCCTCACCAACGCGACCCCCCCCCCCCCCCCCCCCTCCCCCCTTCTCTCTTCCGCCCTGGACTTGATCTCCTTCGCCAAGCAGTTGGGCCAGTTGACACAAAGCTCTCCATCTCCATCTCTGCCATCTCCTAGTTTCAGCCATGTCAATTACTAACAATGGCAAGCTCGATTTCGACATATGCTCTGTTCCTCTTTTGCCCAACACCAACGACATCGAAGACGCGAGCACTTTACCTTGACGCATGCTCAATTGCGACTAGCACGGACTTTGGACAAGCTTCCTATCACTGTCCGCATTGTCACCCTACTCTAGCGGTGTCAATTACGCACGATCCATCGTCCGCGAGTTTGATTTTGACGGCATGGCCATACTCTGCTCCTTCTTCGCCCCACGCCAACCACGGTAACTACACTCCTCATTTCTTTCTGCACCCACCATCTCCCATCTCCTTGCTTCTGCCCACACGCACCCCACCATCTCCCATCTCCTTGCTTCTGCCCACATGCACCCCACCATCTCCCATCTCTTCTGCTTCTTCCCATGCAGAGGTGATGGCTGAAGCCCTCTCTGCGCAAGCATAGGGTTCGGCTGCCTGGTGGATGAATGGTCGACTGAGGGTTCGGTGAGTTATTTTTTATTAATAAAAAATCGTTCAACTTATCATATTGGCATATTGACGGGTCAGTTTGGGTAAAATTATTTTTACCCAGTTGTTTAGTGTATTAAAATATTTTAATAACTCAATACTATCAAAAGCTCTATTGAGAAAGCTTTCAGCAATATCCAATAACCAACCTTGTTTCTCTATCCTGAAATTACTAGGCTTCTCTTCTAGTGTGCAGGAGTCTATTGAACACATCAATATCTTCTTAATCATATTGCATTACATACACAAGATATAACAACAATATACTAAGTTTCACAAAGAGTATCACAATTGGCTATTTTTTTAAACTCAGAGTAAAAGTCATACTTCCCATGTAGAATATCAAGTATGTGGTGGTTTTTCAATTATCCATATATCATGTCTAGTAACTATAAGAATATGCTGCAAGTTTGAATTTATTTGATTTATTGATTGTTCCTTATTTTGCTACTTTTAAGTTGATCATTGTTGGTGTCTTTATAAGTCATCTAGTAAGTCTAACTTTTATCCTAGTTGGGTATAAGTGTAAAACTAGGTTGTGCCTGAGCTATCTCGGGTATGGCCTACTAAAGCATGACATTAAATTATGCTATATCAGTCATGGAGCGTATGGCATTCTGCTCGACCTAGCACGGTACGAGGCATGCCACTATTGGTGTGTCGTGTAGGGCCGACATAAGCCTATACTAGTTGGTCATACCCCCTTGGCCATGAACTAGACCGACAATGCATCGATAGAGCATTGGTACCAAGGCTTTTATCTTATCACATATTTTAAATTGAGAATGAACATAAAATTTGAGATAGAGAATATCTCATATGGGAACTCTATCACCCTTGAAGTACTTATCGCTCTACACTCCAAAGAGATTTTAGATTGAGGGCTCACGAGTGATTCAAACATCAACAAAGGTGAATCCTCGGCCTCAAGAGGAAAGAGCAAGAGGGAGGGAGGGGTGGGGGGGGGGGGAGTGAGAGGGACTTCTGGGACTTTTGCTTGGCTCGGTAGTGGTGCAAGCCAAGCACCACATGGTATCATATTGTGCCACTGGACCATAGCACTGTAGACCATCAAGGCATGCTTTGCATGGCATGGCTTGCCAAGCAATGGGCCGTACTTTGCATGACCAGGCTCAGCCGACCACATGTCGCCCATTGGCAGCCCAACCTAATATGCGTGACTAGTTGGGTATAAAGCAAAATATATCAAGCTTTATGTTAGAATTTTGAAAAGTTTTAGATACACTCGACCACCTTCTATATTTTTGATAATTAAAGTCCAAATTGGCTGGATTACTTAATTATTGATAATCTTCCATTTTATTAAGAACTAAGAATCTTATTATATTTTTGTTGTGCCAAAAGGAATAAGATATAAATCTAAGATGAGTAATTTCGAGACACTTTTATCATTTTTTTCTTAAATTATTCAAGTAATATTAGATTATTGCCTATGAAAAATAGATCATACATATATAAAGAAATAACTATAAATATCATTCTCTTTTTATTTTCGAGCATATTCATGTGGGCACCGTGTAAATCTATATTTTAAAAAATATTTATAAATTTGGTTCTTAGTCTAAACTATATCATTTGATAGCATATCTTGGAGATCGCTCAATATAGACTTATCGTGCAATTACACACCGCATGTGCATATCTTGGAGATCGCTCAATATAGACTTATCGTGCAATTACACACCGCATGTGCACATATGGTAAATACATCAGCTGAACTCTTAGTAAGCTAGTCTATATCTTATCTCACCCTTATGTCTGAGCTAAACTTACTAGGGTGGTGTAGGTATCTGAATATAAGAGCTCATATTAGAAAATTAAAATGTCGGCTAGGGTGTGTGATCATCACCACCCTATATGTATATAATTATGAGATAATTTTGATGTATGATATGTTGGTATTGGAGTCTGATGTATATGCTCATGTATCACTCCCTATTTAGTGTACAAGTGTTATATTCCCGTGTTCAACGTAACCACAATATAAACATATAGCATAAGTAACAACTCTTTAGCATACAACCATGTGTAAGAAATATTTCAAATAAACATACTATCTCAGTCTAGTATAAGTATTTAGCATAAGTAATAACTCAATTGCATGTAATCATTTTTAAGAAATATTCCAAGTAGATATATTATTTCAGCATATTTGGCATCCTAGAATTCCCATGATTTAAGTAGATGACTTTCATGAAGTAGTTATTTTAAATCATCCTAACATGAAATAAGCTACTCTACCAAATCCAATGCCCTTGAGTAAATAGGTCTGTACTTTAGAACCACCAGAATACTACAACATATGCAATCGATACATTACTTTCGTCCTAGAACACTTTCCCAATGTCAAACCGAGTTTGTTTCAACATCTTCTCCATTCCACCATAAAGAAAAGGAATGTACTCTACCCATCCAACCTTCCAACTAACCTAATCAATTCCCCATCCAAGCTGTACGTACATTGAACCTATCCATACGACACCTAGAAATCCAATTTTGACATCCTCCATCGATTGGAATAAGCTTGAAACCAATCGAGACCTGATTAGGGAATTGAGGAATGAGTTATCTTTGGTTGCTAAACTCCAACATCAAAATCTTATTAAACTACTTAGCGTTTGCTTAGAGGAAAAGATGATCGTTTATGAATACATCCCAAATGGAAGCCTCGACACATTTCTCATTGGTAATTCGTATCTTTTCCCACTATATAATATTTAATAATCATAGTAAAAGAAGTAATCGTTATGAATAAGGCATTTAGAGATATCCTAATTCCATGTTCATTCAATAGATCCTATGAGAGTTAGACAATTATATTTGGAAATTCGGTATAAGATTATTAATGGAATTGCACGAGGTCTACTTTATCTACGTGAGGAATCTCGACTGAAAATTATACATCGTGATTTAAAAGCTAGTAATATTTTACTGGATGAAAATCTAAACCCAAAAGCTAGTAATATTTTACTAGATGAAAATCTAAACCCAAAGATCTCATATTTTGGTTTAGCAAGACTTTTCGGCTGTGATCAAACTGCATCCAATACAACTCAAGTTGTAGGAACTTTGTGAGTAGATTTGATAAAATAACCAATTTTCTAAATAAAAATTACTTAATATTTTTATGTATGAAATTGGATATATAGCACCTGAGTACATAATGCATGGAATATTTTCGATCAAATCAGATGTATCTAACTTCGATGTTCTAGTTTTAGAGATTTTGATGGGACGAAGGAATAGCAAAAGTGATAATTCTGAAATTTCTGAAGATCTTCTTGGCTTTGTAAGTAGATCTAAAATCATTAACATATAAATTGGATCTTTTAGCATAGCATAATAATCATCTAAGGTTACTGGTCATCCAATACGATCTAAATTTTCTCTGGAACAGATATGGGACAATTGGTGGGACAACAATGGAGATAGTAGACCCAGCTTTGGGGGGTCAATACCAACGAAGTGAAGTAATGAGATGCATTCAAATTGGCCTACTATGTGTCCAGGAGAATCCAATTGATGGACCAACAATGGAAATGGTGAATCTGATGCTAAATTCAGAAACCATCTCTTCACGACCCCCTTCGAGACCTGCATTTTATGTGGTAAAAAGTGATAATGATGCCCTAATCTCAAATGAGTCTGTAATTCAAGCTGGTCATTTGCATGAGCAAAAGAGATAGTAAGCCATCTCCAAGATCATCAAATGAGGTCTCAATTTCAGAAATAGATTCTCGATAAAGATTATGTATATATATAAATTGAGGGTGATACTTAAGATTGAATATTAGTATGGAAATATGTAGGCCTTAGCGACATGTACAAGGCATTTATGGAAATAATACTACAACCACAATCTATATTCACCACTCATATAATCATCAAACATCAAATCCAAACCTTCACAACACATTAATATATACAAGTCCAAGGTAAAGTCATCCTACAAGTTCAACAAATTCCCGACATTACTATTACAGCATAATAATTGAACATTACAATTAAATACAACCTCAATCATAAAGTTTATTCAACTCAATTAATGACTTCGTCCTCATTGACCATTTATATTGCTCCCCAAATATACTTGCACGCATAGAATCCAAGCATGATGAGTTTTGTGACTCAGTGACTACAAAAAGCTATGTCGAGAATGAAACAAGCTAAAGATCTAGGATATTATCTCTGATAATTCAAAAAAACAATTAAAATGAATAACATGTTCGGAAAGGAATTTACATATATATAGCATACAGGTGTATCCTAACTGACTATATGTTATTGTCATGGGTAATAAGTACTATTTTTGAACAAATTTCATAATCTAGGCTACCTGCCTATGCTTATAATACGTCCTGTACAGAAACTACCCATAAGCCCGTCAATGCATGTCTATGCCTTTGCCTATGCTCGTTACACTCACATTAAGATGGGTAATTACAAAACCTTCTCCTTCAGGCCCAAAAACCCGAACCACATTATTGAGATTATCTCTCCATGCATCCTTCCTGCAGTCAGCACGATGCGATGGCCAGTGTAGTACTACACAGCTGCCCTTCAATTGGGTCAGTTGTCACCTCATATATTCCTAACCTCAACAATCATGACAAGCCATAGAACTACACATGTATCTAATCCTAAAATCTGGACTATCATCGGGCTACCTATGAGAGCCACAGGATGATTGTCATGGTCAACAGATCTACTGTCCAAGGTTTGCAGGAAGAATCGTGTTTTGAGTCACCTGCAACCGATGCTGCTAGAGTGTTGCCAGAGTGAGCCTCTGTTAAATACTATCAGAGAGCTACACTCTTAGTTGCATATATGCTAGAATCTAAGAACGGTTTCATTATAGCTAATCATCTAAGGACTATTACGATGACAATCATCTATCACACATGCGGATAATACAAGTGTAAGATGGACCTAAGATGTGTCCTGCACTATAGTGTCTCTATGATGTCTCTGGTCCATGCTAATTTCTTTTCTTCGATGTTAGGTAGATCTGCATAGCCTGAGATACACAAGTGGTTGAGTACTAATATTCAACTTAAAATTGGATATGTCAACTAAGTCGTTATGTCTCTACCACCTTATATGTATATGTCTATAGCACAGTTTTAGGATGCTACATGTCTTGTCTCTAAGTTTTTATACTTGTAGTATGATGTCTTAGTTTTTTGTACTACCTCCTAACATATCTAGGTGTAGTATCATGTTAACATTCCATCCGAGTATGGCACATTCAAAGAACATTTATACAAGCACATGCAATTATATTAACAACAATTTTAATAAATAATGAATGCAAGAGGAATCCTTTAGATCTTAAAATTTAACAATCACCTATTCCGACAGCACGACTGTAGCTAAAATCAACTCAATGGAGTTGTAGACTAAATCTTCAAAATCAACCGGAATATAATATTTAACAACAACCTTGCTACCATTCGATTTAGAACAATGTCATATAGTAAATATGTTGTATTTGTCAACAATATTCCTGGCTAGTTTTTGTTCCTACTAATTCTACCCCCAACAACATCCTCCTTGTTTTCCTAGAAAATTCACAAGAAGCAAAAATAACAAGTAACAACACAAATCAGCAGCGCAAAAAGAAGAACCCATTTGCAAAACAAGTCAAGAACGGACTGCTTGGCATCCGTCCTTCACAGGATCTATCCAACTAACCCAAGTTTCCCACAAGCATATACACAGCCCCTCACTTTCATCAAAACCTGAACTTTGATAGCAACATATTTGCTTATAGCATCACACATGCATTGCAACCACATTAATAGCATTTGCGTTTCTCATGCACCAAAATTAAAAAAGCTTGTAGAAATCTTTGGCGCACTCTTCAATTATCCATCTCAGCAGTTAACTTCCACTCATGCCAATGGAATACTCTTGATGTATGAAAAGATTTTGTAGACTATCCTTGATCATACCCAATATCATCTCAGTAGTAGTGGCCACCACTTAAGTTTCGAAAATATTGACCTTGAAGCTTCATATAATATTTAGATCACAATATCTATACCTTTGATCTACTTTAGGATATTCGGTTGGATTAAGTACATGGGTATGGTGATTTTGCCTGCATTTAGGTTAGCTGCTATTTATACTTGACAGATTCCTTCATGTCTCTAGAGTAACTTTTTCTGGATCAAGAAATTAAATCAGGGTTAAATTTATATCAGATGATCTGGAATTTATCTGTTATCATACTCCTATCCAAATATTATTCAGGAATCTCTTTACGATGAGTTCCATCATTTGAATTATTCTCAAAATATTCAGATTGCCTACAAGATTTTTGACTGATATCAACAGAATAAGTGGCATGCTAAACCTTGCGAAATATTAAGGTATGTGCAATTAAGTGACTATGATTCTATGGTACCCATGTGATTCCCTATGATTATCAATACCATTACCCTATTGGGATGGCCATTACCCTATGAGGTGTTCGAAGATGACACATGATGAGCAGAGGATTTCTAAAGGTGCACTGTTGGTAGTGAAAGTGCCCAAAAATATTAATTAGTGATGGCCACCAAGATTTGGAGAATAAGACATTTAGCCAAAATCTAGGATTTTTTTTTCTAGCGATTATTATTTCTTAGCAAATTTACTTTGGGTGAAAGGGTTGAACTTTTCATGAATTAGTGACACTACTTTGAATAAGTGAATTTGAAATTTCGTTTACTAGTTTTGTTGCCACATAATAAAGCGATGAAATGTGCTTATGTGTTGCTTCATTTTTTGAGGACCAAAAATGCTAAGTGGGGGAGAAATTGTAAACCCCGACCATCGTATAAAAACATAAAAATACAATTACGAATAGATAAACGTACAACATGAAAAAAAAAAAGATATGATAAGATTAGAATTTGGCCTTAAGTGATGGGGGTAAAATTGAAAATTTACCTCCCACACCTTGCCCTTTTAATGCCATCGTACGTGAGGGTTGAGGCTTGATTCCTCTAGCCGCAAGACACCATCACGTTGCTGTTGTTGGACGAACCTTGGAGTGGAAGTGCAAGAATTCTGTCACGGTCGTCCTCTCAAAGTTCTTCATAGAAGGTAAAACAAACAACCCTTCTCTATGGTATGCTTGATGGATTATTGTAGTGCAAAAATTTCTAAATTTTCTACTGTTAACATATTTCCTTTTTCCGTTACCTTGTTTTCCTTTCTCCTATCCCTTGTCCTCGCTTCTGCTTACCCCTGCCAAAGTTCCAGCCAAGAAGAAAGATTTCCAGCAAACAATTATTTTAGTTAGCACTAAATCCTTAATGCCGAAGCCCTTCTTTCCTCTTTAATTATGTTTTGTTCTCCTTTCTCTCTTCTTTCTCCTCATTACTGCCGAGACCTCCTTTTGTGAACTGTTTTGATATTTTTTTTCTTTTCTTTTCTTTGGCGTATGCTACTGAAGCCGAAGGAGCCCTTCTGTTTTAATTAATCCACTTTATTTTATTTCATCCTCTACCGAAGCAGAGTTCCTTTCTTCTTTATTTTTTTGTGTTCATCCTCTGCTGCCGAAGCAGGAAGTTCCTTTTCTTTCTCCTTCTTTAAGTTAATCATTTTTCCCTTCTTTCCTTATTTTATTTTATTTCTATTCATGCTCCGAAACAAATATAGAAAGAAGAGTTCTTTCTTTCCTCCCTTTTAATTAATCCTCTCTCTTCTCCACCTTGTGTTCTTTTTTCTCCTTCCTTCATAGTATTTTATTTTATTTTTATGGTTAATTATGTGCTGCCGAAACATCATTCCTTTTTACAATTTATATATATATATAGTTGCTGCAGCCGAAGCATCCATCTGCCTTTTATATATATATATATATATAGTTACTATTGCCGAAAGAGAGGACCTCTTCCCACTCTTTTAAATTAATCACCTCTTTTCCTCCTCTTTCCTACCATAGTTAATGAATTTAAAATATGAGTTAAAATTATTTAAATGGATTATGTTAGGAGTGGCGTATGATCGGTGTATAAATTTTAACTGTAAAATAATCTTATGCACATGTTGTAGGGCATCGTTCCAAATTGAACGGTGACGTGAGTGGCGCCAGTGAATTTTTCTCTTAATTAGTTTGACGGTTTCTTCTACGATCAGGTTCGTTACATTGAACCCTTGAGTAGGCATGTATATGAATAATTAAAAGTTCTATAGCTGTTCCATGTATGTTGCTTATATTTACCTTGTGAATATTCTGCTCTATGCATGTCTTAAAGTTATTGTTACGTGCGCATATGTTGCTGATGAAAATTGTTAAATTGTGCGTGGTTGGAATCATATTTGTGTGTGAATTGCTAAGTAATTAAATGGCAAGCATGTGTTGAAGAAATGTCAACATAGAGACACTTAATGAATTTAGTGACATATAGTCCCATATAGGACTAGGAAACATTTACACCGTAATCCCGCACGTGTAGTGAATGGTCGCTACCGCGATAATCCGACTTTGGGAAGATGGGAGATGTAGTCATCCCGGCGCTCATGCGACTGTTGGGTGACGAATTCTCTTCATACCCGTGGACAGTGGATCTGTTGACAACGGCAACCGTCCTAGATGCTCTGCAGGCATACCGACGGTAGTCCAGATCCTAGGGTTTATTACGTGTGTAGGATTTCCGGTTAGCCGTAGCCGGAGGAATATTGTTGAAAGATGACCCTGTCCATAGGGACAGTGTGTAGTACTACACAGGGATGTGTTTGGTGTGCCTACAGGGAGGTTACACCAACGCATTAGTCTCGGTAGTACGGGTCGGGTAAACGGCTATCGAGGCTGGAAGAGAGGAATCCGTGGTTACCTGCCCTCTCTGTCAACATCAGTGTGATGAGCATAGGCAGAGACCTAGACAAGCACTGATGGGCTTAAGGGTATTCCCCAGCCAGGGCTTACTTTAAGCATAAGTTGGCAGCCCGTTAGGAATCAGACATAGATGATGACTTAGAGACAAAAGACATAGAAAACATAGAGAGCAAATTTTAGTATTTCCTTTATAGATTATATTTGTGTGTTTTTATTTTATTTTACTGTTTTTATTTAGCTCTTGTTAATCTGCAAAAATTTGTTGTTTTATTGTTTATTTATCGGGTGTTAGTGTAATGTCACATGTAATGTATATGGGCGGTTCGGACTTGATGGCCTATGTTCCTCAAGACCGTTCTTTGTAGCCACTGGGCCGCAAGGCTCAACGCATTTATCTTACATGCGCAAGAAACTCGGGATAGGTACGATGTTCATCGACGAGTATTAGTCAACCGGAAACGTAACATCCAAGTCCATAAGGGCGTTAGCCGTGAGGTTGTGTGGTATTTAGCATGTATATTATTGATTATTTGTGTTATTTCTAAATGCCTTGTATGGGTTGCAAACTCATATGGTGGTTGCCACGTGCCAATAGGTGGATCGGGGCGTAACACTTTTCCGGGTTTTAAACGTAGTTGATCTAATTTCATACCCTCTCTCCTCCTGATTTCTTAATGAGGCATCGTACTCGTTTTTTCGTTTTGACACCTCCAACACGTCCCGTAGCCCATTTCTAACCTACAATCGAGACGTTTTTAGGTTTTAAAGGAAGTGGATATAATTTCATACCCTCTCTCCTCCGGATTTCTAAACGAGGCTTCGTGCTTGTTTTTTCATTTTGACACAACCAACATGTCTCATGGCCCATTTCTAACTTATAAATGAGACTTTTCTGGATTTTAAAGGAAGTGGATCTAATTTCATACCCTCTCTCCTCCCGATTTCTTAACGAGGCTTCGTGCTTGTTTTTTCGTTTTGACACCACTAACACGTCCCGAGGCCTATTTCTAACCTACATTCGAGACTTTTTCGGGTTTTAAAGGATGTGGATGTAATTTCATACCATCTCTCCTCCCGATTTCTAAACGAGGCTTCCTGCTCGTTTTTTCGTTTTGACACCACCAACACGTCCCGTGGCCCATTTCTAACCTATAAACGAGACTTTTCACGGTTTTAAAGGAAGTGTATCTAATTTCATACCCTCTCACCTCCTGATTTCAAAACGAGGCTTCGTGCTCGTTTTATCATTTTGACACCACCAACACGTCTAGTAGCTCATTTCTCACCTATAATTGAGACTTTTTCGGGTTTTAAAGGTAGTGGATCTAATTTCATACCCTCTCTCCTCCCGATTTCTTAATGAGGCTTCGTGCTCGTTTTTTCGTTTTGACACCTCCAACACCACCCGTAGCCCATTTCTAACCTACAATCGAGACTTTATCGGGTTTTAAAGGAAGTGGATGTAATTTCATACCCTCTCTCCTCCCAATTTCTAATTGAGACTTCGTGCTCATGTTTTCGTTTTGACGCCACCAACACGTCCCGTGGCCCATTTCTAACCAACAATCGAGACTTTTCCGGGTTTTAAAAGAAGTAGATGTAATTTCATACCCTCTCTCCTCACGATTTCTAAACGAGGCTTCATGCTCGTTTTTTCATTTTGACTCCACCACCACGTCCAGTGGCCCATTTCTAACCTATAAACGGGACTTTTCTGGGTTTTAAAGGAAGTGGATCTAATTTCAAACCCTCTCTCATCCCGATTTCTAAACGAGGTTTCGTGTTCGTTTTTTCGTTTTGACACCACCAACACATCCCGTGGCCCATTTCTAACCTATAATCGAGACTTTTCTGGGTTTTAAAGGAAGTGTATCTAATTTCATACCCTCTCACCTCCCGATTTCCAAACGAGGCTTCGTGCTCGTTTTATCGTTTTGACACACCAACACGTCAAGTGGCTCATTTCTAACCTATAATCGAGACTTTTTCGGGTTTTAAAGCTAGTGGATCTAATTTCATAGCCTCTCTCCTCCCGATTTCTAAACGAGGCTTCATGCTCGTTATTTCATTTTGACACCACCAACACGTCCCGTGGCCCATCTCTAACCTATAAACGTGACTTTTCTAGGTTTTAAAGGAAATGGATCTAATTTGATAGCCTCTCTCCTCCTGATTTTTAAACGAGGCTTCGTGCTCGTTATTTCATTTTGACACCACCAACACGTCTCGCGGCCCATTTCCAACCTATAAACGAGACTTTTCTGGGTTTTAAAGGAAGTGGATCTAATTTCAAACTCTCTCTCCTCCCGATTTCTAAACGAGGTTTTGTCCTCGTTTTTTCGTTTTGACACCACCAACACGTCCCGTGGCCCATTTCTAACCTACAATCGAGACTTTTCCGGGTTTTAAAAGAAGTAGATGTAATTTCATACCCTCTCTCCTCACGATTTCTAAACGAGGCTTCATGCTCGTTTTTTCATTTTGACTCTACCACCACGTCCAGTGGCCCATTTCTAACCTATAAACGGGACTTTTCTGGGTTTTAAAGGAAGTGGATCTAATTTCAAACCCTCTCTCATCCCGATTTCTAAACGAGGTTTCGTGTTCGTTTTTTCGTTTTGACACCACCAACACATCCCGTGGCCCATTTCTAACCTATAATCGAGACTTTTCTGGGTTTTAAAGGAAGTGTATCTAATTTCATACCCTCTCACCTCCCGATTTCCAAACGAGGCTTCGTGCTCGTTTTATCGTTTTGACACACCAACACGTCGAGTGGCTCATTTCTAACCTATAATCGAGACTTTTTCGGGTTTTAAAGCTAGTGGATCTAATTTCATAGCCTCTCTCCTCCCGATTTCTAAATGAGGCTTCGTGCTTGTTATTTCATTTTGACACCACCAACACGTCCCGTGGCCCATTTTAAACCAATAATCGAGACTTTTCCGGGTTTTAAAGGAAGTGGATGTAATTTCATACCATCTCTCCTCCCGATTTCTAAACGAGGCTTCATGCTCGTTTTTTTATTTTTTGACACCACCAACAAGTCGTGTGGCCCATTTCTAACCTATAATCAATACTTTTTTGAGTTTTAAAGGAAGTGGACCTAATTTTATACCCGCTCTCCTCCCGATTTCTAAATGAGGCTTCGTGCTCTCTTTTTTTTATTTTGACACCACCAACACATCCTGTAGCCCACTTCTAACCTATAAACGAGACTTTTCTTGGTTTTAAAGGAAGTAGATCTAATTTCATACCCTCTATCCTCCCGATTTCTAAACGAGGCTTAGTACTCGTTTTTAATTTTGACACCTCCAACACGTCCCGTGGCCCATCTCTAACCTATAAACGTGACTTTTCTGGGTTTTAAAGGAAGTGTATCTAATTTCATACCCTCTCTCCTCTTGATTTCAAAACGAGGCTTCGTGCTCGTTTTATCGTTTTGACTCCACCTACACGTCCAGTGGCTCATTTCTAACCTATAATCGAGACTTTTCCGGGTTTTAAAGGAAGTGGATCTAATTTCATACCCTCTCTCCTCCCGATTTCTAAACGAGGCTTCATGCTCGTTTTTTCATTTTGACTCCACCACCACGTCCAGTGGCCCATTTCTAACCTATAATCGAGACTTTTCCGAGTTTTAAAGGAAGTAAATCTAATTTCATACCCTCTCTCCTCCCGATTTCTTAATGAGGCTTCGTGCTCGGTTTTTCGTTTTGACACGACCAACACGTCCCGTGACCCATTTCTAACCTATAATCGAGACTTTTCCGGGTTTTAAAGGAAGTGGATTTAATTTCATACCCTCTCTCCTCCTGATTTCTAAATGAGGCTTCGTGCTCGTTTTTTCATTTTGACACCACCAACACGTCCCGTGGTCCATTTGTAACCTATAAACGAGACTTTTCCGGATTTTAAAGGAAGTGGATCTAATTTCATACCATCTCTCCTCCCGATTCTAAACGAGACTTCTGTGCTCGTTTTTTCGTTTTGACACCACCAATACGTCCCGTGGCCCATTTCTAACCTATAATCGAGACTTTTTCGGGTTTTAAAGGAAGTGGATCTAATTTCATACCCTCTCTCCTCCCGATTTCTAAACGAGGTTTCGTGCTCGTTTTTTCGTTTGGAGACCACCAACACGTCCCGTGGCCCATTTCTAACTTATAATCGAGACTTTTCTGGGTTTTAAAGGAAGTGGATCTAATTTCATACCCTCTCTCCTCCCGATTTCTAAATGAGGCTTCGTGCTCGTTTTTTCGTTTTGATACCACCAACACGTCCCATGGCCCAGTTCTAACCTATAATCGTGACTTTTCCTGGTTTTAAAGGAAGTGGATCTAATTTCATACCCTCTTTCCTCCCGATTTCTAAACGAGGCTTCATGCTCGTTTTTTCGTTTTGACACCACCAACATATCCTGTATCCCATTTCTAACCTATAAATGAGACTTTTCTGGGTTTTAAAGGAAGTGGATCTAATTTTATACCCTCTCTCCTCTCGATTTCAAAATGAGGCTTCGTGCTCGTTTTTTCATTTTGACACCACCACCACGTCTAGTGGCCTATTTCTAACCTATAATCGAGACTTTTCCGGATTTCAAAGGAAGTGAATGTAATTTCATATCCTCTCTCCTCCCGATTTCTAAACGAGGCATCGTGCTTGTTTTTTAGTTTTTACACCACCAACATGTCCCGTAGCCCATTTCTAACATATAAACGAGACTTTTCTGGGTTTTAAAGGAAGTGGATCTAATTTCATACCCTCTCTCCTCCCGATTTCTAAATGAGGCTTCGTGCTCGTTTTTTCGTTTTGACACCACCAACACATCCCGTGGCCCATTTCTAACCTATAATCGAGACTTTTCTGGGTTTTAAAAGAAGTGTATCTAATTTCGTACCCTCTCACCTCTCGATTTCCAAACGAGGCTTCGTACTCGTTTTATCGTTTTGACACACCAACACGTCGAGTGGCTCATTTCTAACCTATAATCGAGACTTTTTCGGATTTTAAAGCTAGTGGATCTAATTTCATAGCTTCTCTCCTCCCGATTTCTAAACGTGTGCAGGCATATAAGACAGAGACACAGAGTTGACACTGACGGGTTTAAGAAAGTCTCTGACGAGGGATTCTCCTTAAACATAGGTGGCAGCCTTAGATGTAGAATGAATAGATGATGATATATTAATTAAAGTAATATGACATCTTTGATTTAGTGGCACTGTTATGATCATATTTCTTATATCCTGTTATATGCCATGTTATGATCATGTTCATGATGTTTCCTAATATGACATATTGACATGTTGGTTTAATATGTGATTTTAGTGGATATATTTTCTTTTTGGTTTGTACAATACCTTATGCCCATTTTTAGGGTGCTCTCTCTGTAACCTCACTGAGTTTCGCGACTCAGATGTGCATATTTTTTCCCTGTTGCGTAGGTTACAGGTTGGCTATTGGCGATGAGTGAGGGAGAACCTAGTTGGTGAAAATATTTATTTTTTAAATCTAGATAGAGATTTGAATTTGTAGTATTGGTTGAAAATATAAAATGTATTTGCTTCTACTATGTTTAATTAATAAAATTGTAGTATTTTGTGATACTTTCTAGCCTTGTATAAGTTATGGTGTTGAAGTACGGTTTATACGGCGGTTGCCACGTGTCCAATGGTACGTTTGGGGCGTGACAGCTGTTCCTCTGCTCCAATTTTCCCCATGTCTGCTCAAAGAAGTCAATTTATGACTACATACTAGGGGAAAAAAAAAGAAACTTTGGTTTGTCTTTGTGAATAATTAAATCGATGATCCTACTAGTATTTAGTCATATAATCTACGTATTAAAGCTAGCTTTTGGAAAAGGATGTAATATCTTGCTATATGATAAGGTAGCCACTTACACAGCTTAGAAGGTCTTCACCAGTTTCGAAATCAAAGTTTGCACCAATTCTTTTTCCTGACAAAATCTCTAAAACGACTACACTAAAACTGTATATATTTGACTTTTGAAAACTTACCTTATATAATACTCTGGTGGCATATATCCACTGCAGTCAAAATAAGTTTGATTATATAACGATATAAAATAACTAGGTAGCTTAATTTGATATAATGCACATAGTACTAGTATATCAAAATTACTCACAAGGTGCCCATGATGCGATTTGTAGTGCCTTGACTTCGATCATCATCAAAAAGCTTTGCTAAACAGAAATCTGAGATCTTAGGGTTCATATAGAATCAAGTAAAATATTGTTGGGTTTCAAATCCCTGTGTATGATTCTTAGTTGGGATTCGTGTAAATAAAGTAAGCCTCAATTCTGCATTTCTCATAGGATATATTGAAAGAATGCTGAATTAGGACTCTTTGTATATTATCAATTTTCATTTCTAAGAGTAATTTTAGGGCTCTTTTTTAGCTCAATTCTGAAAAAAAAAACAAGAATCAAAAAGCATATGGAAGGAGAATCACCGAATAGAAACATGTCTAGACTTCGATTGGGAACAAATTTATATACAATCATCTTTTCCTCCAAGCAAATACCAAGAAGTCTCACTAAATTCCGATGTTAAAGTTGAGCAATTAAAACCAACTCATTCCTCAATTCTCCAAGTTCTTGTTCAAATTTTAAGAGTCTCTTTACTGCAATTGCTTGGTCATTTGGTAGAAGACCCTGCATAAAAGTAGAACATTCATATGGTTTGAGGATGTATAGAGAGAGATGATGGAACTAAAACTTGGAACACTATGCACGTGTAATTCTACTACCACAATGGATGCTTGAAATGGAATGGCCTGAAGCATTTTGTGGACTGGTCAGTGATATGCACTTGCAAGAAAAATAGAGGAGTCTGACTCAGAAATCTAGAAATGCATAGCAACAGCAGCATTTTATCCAAATGGTAGTGGAAACTAAGAGAGACTGAGGATAATTCATGGAAGAAGATTGTTAAAAGTCTATAGTTCGTGATAGCTCAATGGATAGAGGTTGTCCCAAATTAGAAATGGATAAACACTTGGAAGAGAGTATTGAAAGTAAGGGACATTGCTGATATTAGCATCTAGCCGTCAATTGGTGATGGTACAAATACCAAAATTTGGAAGGATAGATGGAGAAATTGTGCCAGGATCAGCTCAAGGAGCTATAGACAAGCTGTGACAGAATAAATGCTAACATATCAGAAGTAGTATCAAACATTGTTGATGTTAATAGACTGTAAAGTATAAGAAGTAAGCATCTTGAGTCAGAGCCTTTCATACTTTACTAGTACCTGGCCAGTAATACTCTAACGAATGATGGTGGTATGAGTCCTCCACTCAATGTAGAAATTCAACATTTTTTCTCTGTAAACCGTGAGTACTATGTTGCAACTAATGAATAAAGCCAGGTAGCTGAAAAATTCTCAGCTCCCTTTCCCTCAAAACAAGAGAAGAAAGTAGATGAACTACTTACCTTATAAACTGCTCCAAATCCACCTTCTCCAAGTTTATTCATTTCAGAAAAGTTGTTTGTTGCAACTCTTAGAGTGGATAGATCAAATTGTGTCAACTCAAAGTTAGTGGCATCCTTTGGCTATGTTTCATCTGCAAAAGTGAAAATAATAAATTCGAAGCATGTTACTTATAAAGTAAAATCAATTATCCTAATTAATATTGAAACACATGCTAAGACGATCCAGTTTTTATCACTCAGGATTTGATCTTGACTTCCTCCTTTGTAGGCATAAAGTGAAAAAAATAATGGAGATTAGCACAGGTAAGGCAACTGCTAAAGCTGTTCTTGTGATGTTCTTCTTTCCTGCACCAAAAAATGTCCAAGAATTCCTTTTTAGTGTGGAGCATTCATGCAGCTATTACAATTAAAAGTAGTGCCAATAATTTTATCAACTTTCCATTCGGTGCTTGCGACTTGTATTAGTTATTTTTAGATCTATTAAGAGCGTCCTCCTCTGTATATGCTACAAATCATGCATCTCTTCTTCATGTCATTGCAATAGATTCTTCATGCTTGTTTTAAATCAGGAACTATATCAATAAACTGAACGGAAAAAACTGAAAACCGAATAAACTGATATCTATTTGGATCAAAATTTTCCAGACAAATCGGTTAGGTTCAGTTGGTTTTGCTACAAGAAAATGTTGGTTTTTCTTGATAGAGAAAATATATGCGGTGAGAAGGCTTTCAAGCTAATAATCAATTTATAAGAAAAATTAAACTTTTGGTATTTTTAATTATGAATTATTTTATGACATATGTCGCTAACCTCCAACATCACGGCATACAGCAGCAAGTGGTGGTGACGCAGGAGCAAGTGGAAGTGTCAGTGGCGAAGGAGCTGCCGCTGGTTCCAGTGCATTCTTTGGTAGTAGCAAAACCGTTATCACAATGGTGAGGGTGCCTTAGAAGAAGGAGTACACCTCATACCTCATGGAGCAACTTACGGCAAGCACCCTCCCCCCTCACATCCCTTTCAATGCATTCGGCAATGCAGAGTGTCACAGGGGCCGCCCTTTGCTTTGAAAGCTCTCGGAGCGGCAGCCTGTGCGGTGTAGGCGGAGGAGACGCCGTCGCCTACAAGCCTGACTATTGTCGGAAGGCAAGTGAGAAGAGGAAGAACAAAGGAATTTTTATTAGAATAAAAGAAGGGTCTCGCCGGGAGGGTCGAACACAAGGATCTCCATGGAGTGCACTACAAGTCTCTCTTCTCTCTCTTCTATCAGTCCTTATTCTCACCGAAGGTGAATGAAATGCCTCAGGTTCTCTTTGATGCCCCATTCCTTATTGGGATTGAACTTAAATAGCAATAGGGTGCCCCTGTTTAGGAGGCTAAATATGGCACATGTCCTGGACAAATGAGGGCAATCCATGTTCTTCGCCTCCATTACGTGGGTGTCCACCCGAGGGGTCGTGACTATTGTCCCCCGCTCGAGCTCCAAGATGCCCTCATCTTCTTGCATGTCAAATAGTCTGCACTTCGTCTTGCCCAAGTGTGATGGGTGGTGGGACACTTGAGTTTTGCCTTCAATGGTTCTCTCCACTCCATTGATTCCGATGGTACCATCTGATAGGAAGGTTTCGCAAGTGGATGACTGCTTGGAACCGAGTTAGTGTGATGACCTTTCGTCTTCCACGATAGTGACACTTTCGAAAGTCCGTAGGGCTTGCTGATCTCGGACTTCTTCTCTAGTTGTATAGCTACCAGGAGGTGTTCTTGAGGTCCCACATTCTTCACAAGAGGGAGGGGCATTGCGTGGGTGAAGTACGGTTGCGCAGTGCCCATCGTTATGAGTCCGCCTAAGTGAGGGGCGACCATGATTTGTGAATGCCACAGAAAGTCCATTCCAAGGATGAAGTCAAAATCATCCATCGGAACCATCATTATGTCCACCCGTCCCTTCCATTGTCTGACTCAAAGAGGCGCAAGTTGAACCATCCCTAAAACATGAGAGGTTGAAGCATTCACCATTTTATTTCAAGGTTACTTGACTTGATCTTCAATCCTAGCTTCTAAGCAAGTTCCTTATGCATGAAGCTATGCGTTGCTCCAATGTCGATCATTACCTCACAAGGTTGTTCATTGACCAAGATTGAGATGTACATTAGTCCTGGATCTCATTCTGCTTGTATCCCTCCAAGGCATTGTATCAGGGCTGCTCGTGCAGTTGGGGCAGGGGTTTCTCTAGCTTCTTCTTCTTCTTCTTTGTAGGTGATGGCAGCTACCGGTTGCTCCCTCCTTGGGCAACAATGTACTGGGTGTGGTCTTTTACAAATGTAGCACTCGCTCCACTGAATTCGACTCCCTCCAGCATCGTTGTTGTTGCCATTGTTAGGTAGTTGTCTTCATCTACCATCATAGGTGTTCACGCACGGGTCCTCTGTTCCACGGCATCTCGCGATTATTAGGTGAAGGTCTTCGCCAGCCATTTCTGTTGGTGGGGGACTGTGCATGGGTCGCCCTTTCTGAGGTAGCCTCCAGTCCCCCATTTGTGGAGGTGGAGCCCCTATCCGTATTTCCACGAGGCTCTCCACGGTAGAGATGTCTTTCTGTAAGGAGGTGATCCCCTTATAGATCAACTCGTCTGGGTTGGTGCTTGGAGTCCGTGGAGGAAGGCAAACAACACGTCTTGTTCGGACATGTCCTTAAGCTCCATCCTTATGTTGTTGAACTCCTAGATGTACTCATGTACTGATTGATTTTGGTATAGGTCCCGAAGACGCTTGCGTGCGACCGAGGCAGTGTTGACAGGGAGGAACTGTTAGCGCAGCTCTTTCACCATTTCCTGCCAGTCCTCTAGTTCATTGATCTCACTGTCTTCTTGGACCTCAGATCAGATCCACTACTACTGTTTGGCATCATCTTTTCTAAGATTGACTTGCGTAGTGGTTACCGTCAAATTAGAATGAAGCTAGGTGATGAATGGAAAACTGCTTTTAAGACTAAATTTGGATTATATTAGTGGTTAGTTATGCCATTTGGTCTTACAAATGTACCTAGTACATTTATGCGCTTAATGAATGAAGTGTTGAGAGCTTTTATTGGAAATTTTGTGGTAGTTTACTTTGATGACATATTAATTTATAGCAAGTCTTTGGATGAACATTTAACATATATGCGACAAGTTTTGATTGCTTTGAGAGAGGTATGTTTGTTTTCTAACCTCGAGAAGTGTACATTTTGCACGGATCGAGTCGTATTTCTTGGTTTTGTTGTGACTGTGCAGGGTATTGAGGTGGATGAGGAAAAGGTGAAAGCTATTCGAGCTTGGCCAACACCTTCATCAGTCACTCAAGTGCGGAGTTTTCATGGACTGGCAAGCTTTTATCGTCGATTCGTAAAGGATTTCAGCTCACTCGTCGCACCCCTTAATGCGTTGACAAAAAAGAAGATACCTTTCAAGTGGAAAAAAGCGCAAGAAGATACCTTCAATTTGTTAAAAGATAAGTTAACTAATGCACCACTTTTACAACTTCATGATTTTAATAAAACTTTTGAGATAGAATGTGATGCTAGTGGTATTGGAATTGGAGGTGTTCTTATGCAAGATAGGAAACCCATTGCTTATTTTAGTGAAAAGCTTAGTGGTCCAAATTTAAACTACTCAACGTATGACAAGGAATTATATGCATTGGTTAGAGTATTAGAAACATGGCAACATTATCTCTGGCCAAAAGAATTTGTCATACATTCAGATCATGAATCCTTGAAGCATATTCATTGCCAAAGTAAGTTGAATCGTAGACATGCTAAGTGGATCGAATTTATAGAAACTTTTCCATATGTTGTGAAATATAAGAAAGGAAAAGATAATCTAGTTGCTGATGCATTATATAGACGTTACTTGTTGTTGTCCCAACTTGATTACAAAATTCTTGGTTTGGAAAGGTTAAAAGAATTATATGCTAAGAAATTTTCATGAAATGTAAAGAAGGGAGATGTTGGGATAAGTATATGTTGAATGATGGCTATTTATTTAGAGCTAACAAGCTTTGTATTCCTGCAAGTTCTGTTCGTCTTCTATTGTTGTAGGAAGCGAATGGAGGTGGTTTCATGGGACATTTTGGGATACGTAAGACTGAGGACGTATTGGCCACACACTTTTATTGGCCAAAGATGAGGCGCGACATCGAGCGTTACGTAGGGAGATGCACCACTTGTCAAACAGCTAAGTCTCGCATAAACCCACATGGTTTATATACACCTCTTCCTGTTCCAAAATTACTTTGGGAGGATATTTCAATGGATTTTGCGTTGGGTTTACCAAGGACTAAGAAGGGGAGAAATAGTATATTTGTTGTTGTTGATAGGTTTTCTAAGATGGCTCATTTCATACCTTGTCATAAGAGCGATGATGCTATTCATATTGCCGATTTATTTTTCAGGGAGATCGTGCGCCTATATGGAGTGCCGAGGACAATTGTTTCAGATCGTGATGCAAAATTTTTAAGCCACTTTTGGAGGACGCTTTGGGGTAAGCTCGGGACAAAGCTGCTGTTTTCAACTACATGTCATCCCCAAATGGACGGACAAACCGAGGTCGTCAACCGCATACTTGGTACCATGCTACGGGCGATACTCAAAAAGAACCTGAAGATGTGGGAGGAATGCCTACCACATATTGAGTTTGTCTACAACCGAGTTGTGCATTCTACTACTAAGTTCTGCCCATTCGAGGTTGTCTATGGCTTTAAGCCTGCTGCTCCAATTGATTTACTACCTCTACTACCAACAGAACGAGGTAATCTTGATGCGGAGAAGCGTGTTGAGATGATTCGTAAGATACATCAGATGACCAAAATAAATATTGAGGAAATGCAAATACAATATAAGAAGCATGCAGACAAAGACAAAAATAAAGTTATTTTTGAAGAAGGGGATTTGGTTTGGTTGCATTTGCGTAAAGATCGATTTCCAGAACAGCGCAAGTCCAAACTCATGCCACGAGGTGATGGTCCATTCAGAGTTATTACGAAGATCAATGATAATGCCTACAAGCTGGAACTACCTAAGGATTATGGGGTGAGTAATACATTCAATATGGCTGATCTATCACCATACTTGGGCGATAAAGATGAGCTGGAGTCGAGGTCGACTCCTCTTCAAGAAGGGGAGTATGATGAGGATATCGTTGGTTCACCCGTGCAAGATTCAATTACCATAGAAGGCCCAATGACACGAGCCCGTGCACGACGCTTAGGATGGCAGGTGAATACTTTTCTTGGGAAATTTAATTACTTAATTACAGAACAAATGATATTGCCTAATTATTATTGTTTACTTGTCACTACATGCAAGGAAACACATGGAGGAATTACTTATATGGAAGTTGCATGAATTACTCATATGGAAGTGTATGAGTGAAGGAAGATTTATTCAAGAATCAAATCTTCATCAAGGAAGATTTATTCAAGATCAAATCTTCCTCAAATATATATTCTTATGAAGGGATTTATTTTTCCAAATTTCGTAGCTAACAAGAGTAGGATATTTATATATTTATTTTTCCTATTTTAGTAAAATAAAATATGGAAAAACGTGCCATATTTTGTCTATATATTTGGTGGGACGTGCACTATTGAAATGGGACTTTGATTTTTGCTTTAGCCACCACTTTTGTAATGCTTTTGCTACAAACTTGAAGTCCAATTTCTTGAGTGATCTTTCCGTTGTTGCTCTTTCAATTCTCTTGAATTGTTCGTGCCGTTCTTCGTGAATAGGTCAGTCATGTTTGACACGGTTGATAACCAACTGAGGAGTGGTTTAGCGATTGTGAGGTTGTTGGTCGCGTTCCTAGATCGTGGTTAGCCTCCCCTTCGTCAAATTCACAACTCCCCCCGCTTTAAGGATTTCTCCTACGACGGAAGATCGGGACCAACTTGCTTGCACGCATCTTAAGTCGAGGCGTGTGCATATCAGCTCTCTTCTATCAATCCTTATTCTCACCAAAGGGGAGTGAAATGCCTCATGTTCTCTTCGATGCTCCACTCCTTGTTGGGATTGACCTTAAACAGTGATAGGATGCCCCTATTTAGGAGGGAGCATGACTTGGACAAAAGGGGGGCGATCCATGTTCTTTGCCCCCATTTCCTGAGTGTCCACCTGAGGGGGTGTGACACAGGGTCGACGTCCCCTGCAAACACCGACTGAATTCGCTCACTAACATATCCGACATGCACTGCATCAGCCCATACATGGTAGGGAAGTCCGATGTGTAGTTGCTCACCTTCGCCGTCGCGAACCACTGGCTAGAGTTCGCTATCGAGTCGGCTGTGGTGTTCAGCAACAGACCGAGCTAGGTGGCGTTGTTGCGGTCCCACAGTTGCAATCTGTTGGAAAAATCAGTGGTGGAGAGGATCGACCGCTGGTTGGAGAAACAGAGGAAGTAGATGTCATACCAGACGGCCACAACCTTGTTGTAGGCGCAGAGTTGTTGGGCATTGACGATGGCGGTGTCGAGGCAGGAGCGGCATGAGGTGGCATTGAGGTCTCCCCGGCAAAGGACGAAGCCGTAAACCTAGTCAGGGACTTTTCCCTCAGAGTCCTTAAGGAAGCCGGAGGAAGATCCTTTTGAAGCGAGTTTGTGGAGGAGTCGGTTAAGGTTGAATTGGTACGTGCTATTTGCAACAAAGTTCTCTCCAGTATCGTATAGATAGCGTAGTAGGACGCCTGACTGAGCTTCCAAGAGGAAGGAGAGGCGAAGAACAAGGAGGAAGAAGACAGAAATGATAGGCGGAACATGGTAATGAATTATGTAAACGAACTCTGCAACCATCTCCTCTTTGTCAACAAGGTCTAGCAGTTGATATCAGGAATGGGTATTTGTATCTCGTTCAAATTTCTTGAAAAAAGTAATACAAGTAGGGATTGACTATTGATTGTTGGATCAAATTCAAGGTCTATTTATGATGTACGCGGTCCCCCTACCACGTCATATTTTCGGGCATCTTCTGCTGCGTCGTTGCACAAGTATTCGTGCATGACTTTGGTCTGACTCGGAAAGCATGAGATCGTTGACTTTTGGAACTTTGGCTATTGTGTCACCAACGGTTTAGGGTAAGTGGATTTCACCAAGTGATCGCGAGAGGCAAAAGGCCTGCCGTACCATCTACGTAAATTTTTAATTTTAATATCATCAACCGCATTTTATTGTTATAAAAGTTTGTGTACCAAGATAATTCCAAAATTCATTTTTTAGTTTTACACTAAATCAAATAGTATTGAAGTAAAATTTTCTCAACTGGTCAGAACAATGAGACTTAAGACTGAAAATTCTAGGTTTAAGACTCATAAAAATAAATAGCACAAAGAAGGAGCACTTTATATAAGGGCAAATAACACTAGATGCTAAATCTTGCTTCCTTAGATTCTATCACGATAATATGCAATATTTCAGCTGATTGATGTTGCTCTCCTTTTAGATTGACTTAAGCTGACACCTATCACACTAGTGTCTCGTAAGTATTTCTGAGAGTGCAACTTGTACTGATAGCCAATTACCTCTTAAAGCATCCATGCAAGCACCCAAAGTAAGATGGGATGAGTTTATATGGTTGCTTTGAGCTTCAACGTATCTCACATGGCTCTTTCACCTAGCTATACTCCGTGCATCCTTACCATGGGGTAGGATGTTTCACTACGTCCTGTAACTATGTTGAGCCTTCAGCCGGTCGTGCTCAAATAAATTCGACTTTTAAAGATAATATGCCTACCCCTTCCAAAATTATTAACGCCCTCGTCAACTCCTTGAAGTTGAGGTAGCTTTAGGAATCCTTCTTGAATTGCCTCATAATTGGGGCTTCAAAAATCATACGAAAAGTTGGATGCAACTTAAGTCAAGATGTGAGTTACAATTTATAGGCCACCTCATCTGTTCATTGAATTACCATGAATGAACTATTGAACTTTAGAATCAACCCCTTATGAAACTTTTTGCCACATGCCTTTCACCACATGTAGCATTTCATAGTCTCGTATATCTACTGGATCTCTCGTACATTACGTTTTTTTCAGGAGAATGTTCTAACCTGTGATGGTGAGGGGACATTCAAATAACAAATAGTAGTATTACATAGGATCACTATCTTTTGTTGGCAGTCTTTGCCTGCTTAGTAGCTAGTAAATGAATTTGACTTTTTGGGGCTATGGAGCTTTTAAAATAAATTTATTACGTAGAAGGAGGACCAATTCCTCTACTTTTAACAAACTTAACCATATAATTTCCTTCTCCAAAGATATTAAAGAATATGCATCTACTTCTTGCATTGGCGGATGAGAATTTAGCATTATGTGCCAAACAAGTACCTCATTTTCTGCATTTCTATAAGCCACCACAATAACTGATCATCTCTTATGCAAATACCATATCCATCTCGGATGGTATGAATTAAGCTGAAATTTAAAAAACAAAAAAGTATACTTCAGTCCGTGGACTTTTTCGATGTTCAGGACCATATAATTATGGCATGGTCTTCAATTAAACCACCATTTATGCACTATAAGTAAAATAGACTAAATTCTGCAGTTTGAGATCTAAAACTCCCAAATCTACTCCCAAATCTCCTGTCTAAATCACCCTATTTGTCGGCTTTTTAATGTTGATTAATAAATAACATATTAATTATAAGAATAATATCTTTTTAAAAAAAAACATAGTTCAATGGCATGCACTATATTTACATCGTACAAACATGCACTCTATTTACTCGCGTGGAGAGACTATATTTACTCGTGTGGTGATCTTACAAATAAGAGTTCAAAGTTTGAGCTTCCATGTTGGCTAACTTTTCATTTTCTAACTTCTAAATTAGCAGGATCGAAAAAAATATAAGAGCTACAAGGTTTATCTGTAGTTAATGGAAATGGCAAATATTTATAGAAGAGAAAAATTCTCACATTTACTTTCAACTATTAATTGAAGCATACAATACACCCACGTGTCCTAGAAATTAAGAAGAGAATGTACAGTTAATTGCAGATAACTCCTTCAACCTTCATTTGGATCAATGTAGGTACAACACTCGGTGTTCTATTAGAAAATTAAATGCCTTCATCTAGGTTCTACTTCCGAAATAGAGACATCATTAGATGACATTTTTAATAACTCGTTATCTCTCTGATCATGTGAATGACCAACTTGAATAGACAAGTCACTTGAGCTTGAGTAAATGCGGTCACTCTTTACCGCACAAAATGCAGGTCTTGAAGGAGACTGCATAGTGATTGTCTCCGAATTTAGCATCAGATTCACTGTTTCCATTGTTGGTCTATCAGTTGGATTCTCTTGAACACATAGCAGGCCAATCTGGATGCATCTCATCACATCACTTCCTGTGTAATGGCCCTCTAAAGCTGGGTCTACTATCTCCAACGGTGTTCCTTCATTCCAATTGTCCCATGTCTATTCCAAAGAAAGTTTAGATTTGATTGGATGACTCGCTGAACGGTTATGTTACTGGACAAAAATTTATATATTTATGAAATGAGAATTACTTACAAAGCTCAGGAGATCTTTAGAAGTTTCAGAATTATAGCTCCCATTATTCATTCTTCCCGTTAAAATCTCTAATACTAGAATGCCAAAGCTGAATACATCTGATTTAGTCGAAAACATTCCATGCATTGCATACTCAGGTGCCATGTATCCACTGCAATAAAATCAAAGAATTTCAAACATAAAAATAGTATATATTTTTTATTCATAGAGGTAAGCGTGATATCAATCTACTCACAAAGTCCCCACAACCCGAGACGTGTTGGCTGTAGTCTGATCATAGTCAAAAAGCCTAGCTAAACCAAAATCTGAGATCTTTGGGTTTAGATATTCATCTAATAAGATATTACTAGCTTTTAGATCACGATGTATGATTTTTAGCCGAGATTCTTCATGTAGATAAAGTAGGCCACGTGCAATTCCACTAATAATCTTATATCGAATTCCCCAATATAATCGTCTAGCTCTTATAGAATCTGTTAGATGAACAAAAAGTTAGGAGCTTTGTAAATCTCTATTCTTGTTCATGGAGGATTATTTTTGTAATGAGCTACGAAGAATTACCAAAGAGAAACGTGTCAGGCTTTTGTTAGGGACATATTCATAGACGATCATCTTCTCATCCTCCAAGCAAACACCAAGAAGTTTAACAAGATTTCGATGTTGGAGCTTAGCAACCAAAATCAACTCATTTCTCAACTCTTCAAGTCCTTGTCCATGGTTTAAGAGTTTCTTCACAGCAATTTCACATCCATTTGGTAGCAAACCCTGACATAAAAATATAGAATATAAGATTCAAATATTTAAGAGATGAACATAGACTATTAGGAGAACTAATCTATCAAGAATCACCTTGTAGACTTCTCCGAATCCACCTCCTCCAAGTTTGTTGTGTTTAGAGAAGTTAGCTGTCGCGACTCGCAATGTTGATAGATCGAATACTATTGATTGAACACTAGTGATATCTTGTGGATCAATGCTATCATCTTAAGATGAGGAATATATTATATCAGTAGTTCAGTGGATTTTAAAGTATAAAAATGAAAGAGCATTCTTAATGGATATGGGTGAATATAAAATCAGTAGCTACATATGAACCTCCTTGTTATTTTCTTCTTTATAGTTTTAAGATTATGGATATATAAGTAGATAAAATGAGCTTAACCATACTCAACCGAACTGATTAAGCAGAAGATCCAAGATAATCACTGAATCAATCTAAGCATGAAGCATTATCATATTTACTAAATATGGTGTTGGTGTTAGAAATGCATGGCTTACCTTGTTTTTGTTTCCTCCTCCTCCGGAAGCAAAAGCACAAGGGGACGAGCAGTAACACAGCGCCGATAGGTAAAGTAATTGCTAAAACCATCCCTAATTTGTTTTTACTTTCTGCGACAAAAATTATGATTAGTTATGACTTCATTTTGTATATTATCTCTGTCCATTTACGCAATGCAGTCGACAATAAATAATACTGAAATAATTAACATTCTAACAGAAATCAACCGTAGATAAGATGCGTGGTGAGCCTATTCTAAGAAAACATCTCTTCGTTCCAAAAAAGAAAAAAAGGAATAAAAAGAAGTGAGAGTATTAAACTCATAAGGTCTATATATATATATTCAATTTTCATAACTCAGCAAGGACCAGAATTATCACATCAATTCTAGCATCATCTTAAACAAGCTATATATAACTTTTACCAATTTTATTTATCGCCTAAAGAATATGATAAGAAGAGGCCCATGGATCATCATGCATAATTTTCCTCCATGATTTCCCTTTATAACTTTTTTGATTCGAGTGTTTATTGCTCCACTCATTATATCTTAATTCATAACACATATAGTCAAAATTGGCATGCTGAATTCCTCAACTTCTCTAAGTAATTTGATGAAATCATTCATTCTGGTAATATGAAAGAAGTGTGCCGCTTACCTTTCTCGTCACCGCTAGGAAGTGGTGGAACAAGGGACGTCGACGGCGGAGAAGCCGGTGCTTCGTTCAGCGCCGGCAGCGGAACCGTGAGCCTCACGGAGGGAGCGCCCTCGAAGAAGGAGTGCACTTCGTACCTAAATATGCAGCGATCAGCGACAATTCTCCCTCCTATCTTCCTCACCAGAGAAGTCAGCGTCCGATTGAATTCGCCTCGCAAGCAGCTCCCGCACTGCTCCGGCGACATGTCCGGAGTGCACTGAACCATGCCGTAGATCGTCGGGCTGTCCAATGTGAAGTTACTAAGTTCGCCGGTGGAGGACATCCTGGTGGAGTTCGCCGTCGCCCGCTCCGTGATATTTTCGAGCAGAAGGAGCACCAGCTGGTTGAACCGGTCGACGTCGGCGCTTCCGACGTTGACAGTGCTCACCAAGGCCAAACTCTGCGAGTTGTTCGCGGCAGGGGTGAGGAACTGCTGGTCGGAGAAGCGGAGGAAGCACTTGTCGTACCCGATCATGGCGGTCCTCTCGTAGGGACAGGACTGGGGGAGGCTCGGCACGGCGTTGCTGAGGCAGGAGGCGCACTCGGTACTGCTGATGTCATCGCGGCAGTATACGAGGCCGTAGACTCGGTCGGGGATTTGCCCGACGGTGGACTTGTCGAAGAAGGAGGCGGAGGCATTGGACGCGAGGGCTGGGAGGAGGAGGTTGAGGTTGGATTGATAGGTGCTGTTTGTAGCGAATGTGCTGTCGGTGCCGCATACGTAATACGGCTCTTGGGCTTCGGCGGGGGAGAAGAGGCAGAGGCCGACGAGGAGGAGGAGGAGGAGGAGGGGATGCGAGAAGGGAAAGGAGGAGGTGGAAGGAAACAGAGCCATTACTCCTGCCAAAATTAGAGTTGTGATGAACTCTGGTTAAGTAGATAGGAAGAGCCTCAGTTACCAAATTTAATAAAATAAAATAGGTTTGTCTACTGTTAATATATTCTCATCCACGGTTTGACTCATTCAAAGTCCAAATGTAATAACCCATTGCATATTATATAATGTATACTTTCTTCTAATCCGTGTTGCCACCACTTTTCTATCAGTCATTCAAAGTCCAAATGTGAAAGCTAAAAGGAAACGTTCTGGTCCATCTTATTTGTCAACCCGCATGGGCACATACATATAAAAAAAATATATCTAGAGACACAAACCGGAGAAAATAAAGTGCGTCGACTTCCTTCCTAACTCTCAGATAATAAAATTTAAAAAAAAAACAAAAAGAGGTGGTGTCCGTCAAGCACATGGTTTCGCCAATCTTCACCTAAATGAATAAAGGGGTTCCCACCTCTCTTCACATTTTCTTTAAGAAATGAAGCTATCTTATGCTGGAAACAAAATGTTCTACATTGACCTTTATATAATGAATCTGGCTGGCTAAGATGACTAGGAATTGAAGAGGTAGAGAAAGGATCATCTTGAGCTTATTAAGAACTTATATAAACAGCCCAAGCTTCACCAACGTAGAACGATCCCTTAATTAATCAAAAAATCTGGTCGAACAAGTTTGCACGCCCAGCTAACTGAAACAGAAGGAAGGACAAGTTTTCCTACAGTACTTGTTAGCTAAATGCTTTATTGTGCAATCGTGCTCATCGGCTCGTGGGATGTCACGCTTGACCATTAAGTACGTCATACATTAAGCCAAAGTGTCATTTTAAACAGCAAACATAGGAACGATAACTCTCAAATGAAACCCTCAAATTTTGAAAAAAAATATATATTAAAATTAATTAAAAAATAGCAGAACCGAAGAAATGAGTAAATGGTGGGGACAAGTTTGTAAATTTGTCCACCCTCTTCTGTGCGTGGCCTTAATGTTTTAAGTCGAAGCAGAGAATTCGATTGTCCCCCTTTTTCCTCGCCTCTCCTCGTACGAAATCGCCACGATCCATCTCGATTTCCGGCGGCCTTTGTCGTCGTAATAGTAAGTTCTTCCTCCACCTTCCTTCTATTGGTCAAGGACGGTGGTCGTCGAGAGCAGCTTGGCCAAATCCCTAGCACAGGAGATTTGAGATTTGAAGCTGCGGCCGGAGGGTTAAGAGACTGCGATCTAAGGGAAACGTTGGAGTGAACCAGCCGCCGATAATTGAAAAGGTAGGCGCCTGATTCCTCCTGGTTGTACATTACAAATTCTGCGATGGTTGAAAGCATGATGGGAGAAAATGTATGGTTTTGATTTCGCTTCGTTGTGCGAGTATGGACGACGAAGTGGAGTGTGGATTGTGCGTGTTGTTAGCGAATTTCATGAACGATTTTTTGTTGCCTGGTTGATTCGGTTTCTGCAGAATTCTTGTCCTCTGTTTTAAAGAACTCCGCCGAGAGTTTTGAGTAGGAAGATAAACTAATCGAGCTTGTCTGATCGGTCAACTGTATGAGGATTTGTGTAGTAGTGAGTTTCTGATATTTCTGTTCAGTTTCCAGCTGTTCAATTCGATTAAATTGTGATCTTATTTTGAATGTCTGGTATGCTGTTTCGGTGGTCGATTAATTCGGTCAGGTTTCGGTGATATTTGATTCGATGTGTTTTTTCCGAAGTTGTTGATTGTACTTTACTTGTTGGGTCGCATGCGTCTATGGCAGCGACCGATTTTGTATTCCGAGTGTTCGATCGCATGCGGGTATGGCAGCGATTTGAAATAAGGATTGTTATTTCAGTTGTTGTTTCCTCTATCATTTTCAGTTGCAGAGTTTAGTTGTTGTTGTGCATGTGGTTGTGTGTTTATGATCATGGATAAATTGCATGGATTAATTGCGTTGATACATGTGCGGAATGCGGTGGGATTATACGTGAGTAAACTAAATGGTGATATTTTGATTTTTGGATTTCTTGGTGATTGCCGAGAGGAGTTACTGTGTGGAAATTTTCTTCAAATGGAATGATACGACCTGGGGAAATAGGAAATGTTGTCTGTGGGGCTGATTGTTGAGAACCTGTAGATTTGAGATGTTGTTTTGATCGTTTGTTTATGTGTTGCTCTGTCTGGGACGAACTGAGAGTTGTTGATGAAGCTGTGATTTCAAAAAATTTAAAGGTGTGTGTAAAACTTGAAATTTGATTATCGCCTTACATTTGATATTTTGCTGTGGTTGCTGTGATTTAAGTTTTATGAATTGTTGTGAATTGAATTGGTTATTGACGATTGAATATGCTGAGTAAATTAGGATATATTTTAGTTGAGGACTAGCTGTAATAAAATTTTGTGAGTGGTGCGCAGGTTGTACAAGAATGTTAATTTTGGGTTGATGTTATAACGTTGCGACGTGGACAGATTGAATGTTGGCTGCTAGTAAGGAGTTGTTTGGCTGAACTGTTGTTGGTGATATTAGTGGAAATGTGATGTTATATGCTGAAGTGTTAATTGTCGTAAGATAATGGTTTTGTGGTTATGTAATTGTTAGCATTGTAATGGATGCAGTTATGCTGTTGATGTGATGAGGAAGTATTCTCTTCTAATTTGCAAAGGAAATATGGGTTGTGTAGAGATTTGGTGTAGACATGGAAACAAATTGTTGTAGTTGGATATTGAATGTTTCGAACGTTTCACATGAATTATGAAATAGTCGCTGCATTTATCAATGATTTTATTTTGGGTAGGGATTATGAGGAATCCGTGGTTACCTGTCCTCTCTGCCAACATCAGTGTGATGGGCATAGGCAGAGACCTAGACAAGTACTGATGGGCTTAAGGGTAGTCCCCAGCCAGGGTTTATTCTAAGCATAGGTTGGCAGCCCGTTAGGAATCAGACATAGATGATGACTTAGAGACAAAAGACATAGAAAACATAGAGAGCAAATTTTAGTATTTCCTTTATAGATTATATTTGTGTGTTTTTATTTTATTTTACTATTTTATTTAGCTCTTGTTAATCTGCAAAAATTTGTTGTTTTATTATTTATTTATCGGGTGTTAGTGTAGTGTCACATGTAATGTATATGGCGGTTCGGACTTGATGGCCTATGTTCCTCAAGACCGTTCTTTGTAGCCACTGGGCCGCAAGGCTCAGCGCATTTATCTTACATGCGCAAGAAACTTGGGATAGGCACGATGTTCATCGACGAGTATTAGTCAACCGAAAATGTAACATCCAAGTCCATAAGGGCGTTAGCCGTGAGGTTGTGTGGTATTTAACATGTATATTATTGATTATTTGTATTATTTCTAAATGCCTTATATGGGTTGCAGACTCATACGGCGGTTGCCACGTGCCGATAGGTGGATCGGGGCGTGACAACTTTAGTGGTATCAGAGCTTTGGTTTTTAAGGTCGTTAAACCTATTAAAACCTAGTATAAGTCCAAGAGTTAACTAAGTTAGTCCTATTAGGAACAGGAGTCAAGGGAGAGAGTAGCATGGGAATTAGGAACATGTTTTCCTGAAAAACCCTTCTTTGCTTTACTTCCTCGTTTTCCTTGTTTGCTTATTGTAGTAATATTCATGTTTCCTTGATCGTCATGAATATGTTTGTGTTTGATTGGCCATAGTAACATACCTTAACTTAGGTTGAAGTATAAGGCCAACACACAAACTTTAGACAATGCAGGACACACACACACACACACACAAAAAAAAAACCTTTAAGATATGGTCATAAGCAAAGCACTTCCTACTATCACGGTATTGTGGCTTATTTTTTTTCTCTACTTCCAATAGTGATGCTGGAACTAGTAAGACCTACATTATCAAATCTGAGAATGCAACTTTCTTTATCTTGAGCTGCAACTTGGTTATTGAAAAAAAAAAAAAAAGCCGAGACCCATTTGGAAGTGGGTTAATGGCCTGGATATGCCACTCCTTTTTTTTTTTTTACCTGCATCCTACTGGTATGTTGCAGACTTAGTATTCTTATCTATTACATATCCAGGAAAAGAACTTATCATAATTTCTCAATATCTTGTCTAGTAATTAAAATTTTAATATAAAGCGGAATCACAAATTTTGATTAGATGAATTTTTGATGGCTCAAGTTGGTAGTGGGAAATATGTCACACTACTATTTTAGAACAACTCGAGAGGCTTTTAGAGCATCAAAAGCCACGAAATAAATAAATAAATAAAAGAGAGGCCTCAGATAGTAAATCAAGAATATTTCTAAACCCAAATATCCTCCATGGTCGGAATAACATTTTCTTAATTGGGACAAAAGGGAACAACATTTTCTTAATTGGGACAAAAGGGGCAAGTTTTTTTTTTCTCAGCTAGATGAATGTCAACTCCTACAATTTAGATAAGGAGAAATCCTCCAACTCTTCAACCATCTTCTATATATATTTCATGATTTCTGTCCAAAATTTAATTTATATTCTAGTCCTAATCTTATCTTCTGGACTAAATAAAATGATTTCCTTAAGTTTGAAGAAAGGTAGCTATGTTTTTGGTGATACATCGATGTCTCTATATAATGAGTACTTTTCTTTCATAGATACTTCCATCTTAAAATCCTTGTTGGTGATAAAATGGATAGTTTACTACTCTGCAAAAAAAAAAAAAACTATTTTTATTAGCTCCATGATCCAAATTGTCAAAATACTGAAGAAAAAAAAAACCATCGACATACTAGTTCCTTCAAGATTATATTAAACATCTTTTCCATATTCAATTTTTATAAATTATTCCTTCTGACAAGCATGAGCATTCAACTAGCTGCCATAAAGGCATCCATTGTAAAATCTCTATAAGTGAGAGCACTCGGAGTTCTCAACATAAGCTGAAGTATGTGCTCTTTAGTCGACCAATCAAAACCTTTGAAATCAACTCTATCATGCTATTGTCTGAATATATCTTTTTGAAACTTGATATGACTTAAATGGATCTTTGGAATCAATGGAGGCCACTTAACGATACTTTTCTAATATAAAGTTATCCTCCCTTGAACCTTTGAAAATCTCTATCACTACATCTTTGTTGAATGACATGAAAAAATAGGACTCTCTGATCTGTCCTTAGAAATTTAAATGTTGCCCAATCACTTGAATTTTACTAGACCTTTGTCTGTAAATGTCACCTCCAAATTCTTAATACCTAACTAGTCAACTCATACAATCCCTCCTATCCAGCGAATGGATATTAGTGATGTTGCATTCTAAATACCCTTTTGGAATGTGGATAAAGTGTAGAAATGATGGGTTGAATATAAAATTTCTACTCCACCTAGAAGGTTGAACCTAAGTTTTTTTTTCTCAACTGTTTAAAACTACTTAAGTGTGGTAAGATCAAGTGTCCTGGTCATCATCCTTGCATCAAGGAAATTAGCTTGATGGTTCCAAAATTTTTTTTTCCCTTCAACTGCATAATCAATCAATCAGATTCTCACCAAAATTTCTCCATTGATTATGATCCTACCATGTCAGCTTACCACTCTCAGCTCAGTAGTTAGAGTGTGAATTTTTTTTTTACCCACACGTGGTGCATTTCATGTTACAGGAAAACTACTTCCAATGATAATATTTCCATCACCACAACCATCTCACCAAAGTCTTTCTTGCCCTCATTTTAGAGGATCATGCAGTACTACACACTGTCCCTATGGACAGGGTCATCTTTCAACAATACTCCTCCGGGTACGGCTAACCGGAAATCCTACACACGTAATAAACCTTAGGATCTAGACTACCGTCGGTATGCCTGCAGAGCATCTAGGACGGTTGCCGTTGTCAACAGATCCACTGTCCACGGGTATGAAGAGAATTCGTCACCCAACAGTCGCATGAGCGCTGGGATGACTACATCTCCCATCTTCCCAAAGCCGGATTATCGCGGTAGCGACCATTCACTACACGTGCGGGATCATGGTGTAAATGTTTCCTAGTCCTATATGGGACTATATGTCACTAAATTCATTAAGTGTCTCTATGCTGACATTTCTTCAACACATGTTTGCCATTTAATTACTTAACAATTCACACACAAACATGATTCCAACCACGCACAATTCAACAATTTTCATCAGCAACATAAGCGCACGTAACAATAACTTTAAGACATGCATAGAGCAGAATATTCACAAGGTAAATATAAGCAACATATATGGAACAGCTATAGGACTTTTAATTATTCATATACATGCCTACTCAAGGGTTCAATGTAACGAACCTGATCGTAGAACAAACCGTCAAACTAATTAAGAGAAAAATTCACTGGCGCCACTCACGTCACCGTTCAATTTGGAATGATGCCATACAACATGTGCATAAGACTATTTTATAGTTAAAATTTATACACCGATCATACGCCACTCCTAACATAATCCATTTAAAGAATTTTAACTCATATTATAAATTAATTAACTATTTTGCTATGGTAGGAAAGAGGAGGAAAAGAGGTGATTAATTTAAAAGAGTGGGAATAGGTCCTCTGTTTCGGCAATAGTAACTATATATATATATCTATATATATATATATATATATATATATCTATATATATATAAGGCAGATGGATGCTTCGGCTGCAGCAACTATATATATATATAAATTGTAAAAAGGAATGATGTTTCGGCAGCACATAATTAACCATAAAAATAAAATAAAATACTATGAAGGAAGGAGAAAACAGAACACAAGCTGGAGAAGAGAGAGGATTAATTAGAAGGGAGGAAAGAAAGAACTTTCTTTTTGTATTTGTTTCGGAGCATGAATAGAAATAAAATAAAATAAGGAAAGAAGGGAAAAATGATTAACTTAAAGAAGGAGAAAGAAAAGGAACTTCCTCTGCTTCGGCAGCAGAGGATGAACACACAAAATAATAAAGAAGAAAGGAACTCTGCTTCGGTAGAGGATGAAATAAAATAAAGAGGATTAATTAAAACAGAAGGGCTCCTTCGGCTTCAGTAGCATACGCCAAAGAAAAGAAAAAAAAAATCAAAACAGTTCACAAAAGGAGGTCTCGGCAGTAATGAGGAGAATGAAGAGAGAAAGGAGAACAAAACATAATTAAAGAGGAAAGAAGGGCTTCGGCATTAAGGATTTAGGCTAACTAAAATAATTGTTTGCTGGAAATCTTTCTTCTTGGCTGGAACTTTGGCAGGGGTAAGCAGAAGCGAGGACAAGGGATAGGAGAAAGGAAAACAAGGTAACGGAAAAAGGAAATATGTTAACAGTAGAAAATTTAGAAATTTTTGCACTACAATAATCCATCAAGCATACCATAGAGAAGGGTTGTTTGTTTTACCTTCTATGAAGAACTTTAAAATGAAGGGACGTATTGGTGGTGTCAAAACGATAAAACGAGCACGAAGCCTCATTTAGAAATCGGGAGGAGAGAGGTTATGAAATTAGATACACTTCCTTTAAAACTCAGAAAAGTCTTGTTTATAGGTTAGAAATGAGTCACGGGACGTGTTGGTGGTGTCAAAACGAAAAACGAGCAGAAAGCCTCGTTTAGAAATCGGGAGGAGAGAGGGTATGAAATTAGATACACTTCCTTTAAAACTCAGAAAAGTCTCGTTTATAGGTTAGAAATAGGCCACGGGAGGTGTTGGTGGTGTCAAAATGAAAAAAACGAGCACGAAGCCTCGTTTAGAAATTGGGAGAAGAGATGGTATGAAATTATATCCACTTCCTTTCAAACCCGGAAAAGTCTCGATTATAGGTTAGAAATGGGCCACAATACGTGTTGGTGGTGTCAAAATAAAAAATCGAGCATGAAGCCTCGTTTAGAAATCGGGAGGAGAGATGGTATGAAATTAGATCCACTTCCTTTAAAATTCGGAAAAGTCTCGATTGTAGGTTAGAAATGGGTTATGGGACGTGTTGGTGGTGTCAAAACGATAAAACGAGTACGAATCCTCATTTAGAAATCGGGAGGAGAGAGGGTATGTAATTAGATACACTTCCTTTAAAACCTAGAAAAGTCTCGTTTATAAGTTAGAAATGGTCCACGGGACGTGTTGGTGGTATCAAAACGAAAAAACGAGCAGGAAGCCTCGTTTAGAAATCGGGAGGAGAGAGGTTATGAAATTAGATACACTTCCTTTAAAACCCAGAAAAGTCTCGATTATAGGTTAGAAATGGGCCACGGGACGTGTTGGTGGTGTCAAAACGAAATAACGAGCACGAAGCCTCGTTTAGAAATTGGGTGGAGAGTGGCTATGAAATTAGATCTGATATGCACACACCTCGACTTAAAATGCGTACAAGCAAGTTGATCCGGATCTTCCGTCGTAGGAGAAATCCTTAATGCGGGGGGAGTTGTGACTTTGACGAAGGGGAGGCTAACCACGATCTAAGAACGCGACCAGCAACCTCGCAATCGCTAAACCTCTCCTCAGTTGGTTATCAACCGTGTCAAACACGACTGACCTGTTCACGAAGAACGACACGAACAATTCAAGAGAATTGAAAGAGCAACAACGGAAGGATCACTCAAGAAATTGGACTTCAAGTTTGTAGCAAAAGCATTACAAAAGTGGTGGCTAAAGCAAAAATCCAAGTCCCTTTTCAATAGTGCACGTCCCACCAAATATATAGACAAAATATGGCACGTTTTTCCATATTTTATTTTACTAAAATAGAAAAAATAAATATATAAATATCATCCTCTTATTAGCTACGAAATTTGAAAAAATAAATCCCTTCATGAAGATTTTAATATATATTTGAGGAAGACTTGATCTTGAATAAATCTTCCTTGATTTGCTCTTGAATAAATCTTCTTCCTTGATTTGCTCTTTAATAAATATTCGATGAAGATTTGATTCTTGAATAAATCTTCCTTCACTCATACACTTCCATATGAGTAATTCATGCAACTTCCATATAAGTAATTCCTCCATGTGTTTCCTTGAATGTAGTGACAAGTAAACAATAATAATTAGGCAATATCATTTGTTCTGTAATTAAGTAATTAAATTGCCTAAGAAAAGAATTCACCTGCCGTCCTAAGTGTCGTGCACGGGCTCGTGTCATTGGGTCTTCTATGATAATTGAATCTTGAACGGGTGAACCAACGATGTCCTCATCATACTCCCCTTTTCGAAGAGGAGTCGACCTCGACTCCAGCTCATCTTCATCGCCCAAGTATGGTGATAGATCAGCCACATTGAATGTATTACTCACCCCATAATCCTTAGGTAGTTCCAGCTTGTAGGCATTATCATTTATCTTCATAATAACTCTGAATGGACCATCACCTCGTGGCATGAGTTTGGACTTGCGCTGTTCTCAAAATCGATATTTACGCAAATGCAACCAAACCAAATCTCCTTCTTCAAAAATAACTTTCTTTCGACCTTTGTCTGCATGCTTCTTATATTGTATTTGCATCTCCTCAATATTTTTTTTGGTCATCTGATGTATCTTACGAATCATCTCAGCACGCTTCTCCGCATCAAGATTACCTCTTTCTGTTGGTGGTAGAGGTAGTAAATCAATTGGAGCAGCAGGTTTAAAGTCATAAACAACCTCGAATGGGCAGAACTTGGTAGTAGAATGCACAACTCGATTGTAGGCAAACTCAATATGTGGTAGGCATTCCTCCCACATCTTCAGGTTTTTTTTGAGTATCGCCCGTAGCATGGTACCAAGTGTGCGGTTGACGACTTCGGTTTGTCTGTCCGTTTGGGGATGACATGTAGTTGAAAATAGCAGCTTTGTCCTGAGCTTACCCCAAAGTGTCCTCCAAAAGTGGCTTAAAAGTTTTGCATCACGATCTGAAACAATTGTCCTCGGCACTCCATGTAGGCGCACGATCTCCGTAAAAAATAAATCGGCAACATGAGTAGCATCATCGCTCTTATGACAAGGTATGAAATGAGCCATCATAGAAAACCTATCAACAACAACAAATATACTATCTCTCCCCTTCTTAGTCCTTGGTAAACCCAACACAAAATCCATTGAAATATCCTCCCAAGGTAATTTTGGAACAGGAAGAGGTGTATATAAACCATGTGAATTTAAGCAAGACTTAGCTGTTTGACAAGTGGTGCATCTCCCCACGTAACGCTCGATGTCGCGCCTCATCTTTGGCCAATAAAAGTGTGTGGCCAATACGTTCTCAGTCTTACGTATTCCAAAATGTCCCATGAAACCACCTTCATGCGCTTCCCGCAACAATAGAAGACGAACAAAACTTGCAGGAATACAAAGCTTGTTATCTCTAAATAAATAATCATCATTCAACACATACTTATCCCAACATCTCCCTTCTTTACATTTCGTGAAAATATCTTTGAAATCTATGTCAATAGCATATCATTCTTTTAACATTTTCAAACCAAGAATTTTCCAAACCGAATGTGTTGGTGGTGTCAAAATGATAAAACGAGCACGAAGCCTCGTTTCGAAATCGGGAGGAGAGAGGGTACGAAATTAGATACACTTCCTTTAAAACCCAAAAAAGTCACATTTATAGGTTAGAAATGGGCCACGGGACGTGTTGGTGGTGTCCAAACGAAAAAACGAGCACGAAACCTTGTTTAGAAATCGGGAGGAGAGAGGGTATGAAATTAGATCCACTTCCTTTAAAACCTAAAAAAGTCTCATTTATAGGTTAGAAATTAGCTACGGGAAGTGTTGGTGGTGTCAAAATGAAAAAACAAGCACGAAGCCTCGTTTAGAATTTAGGAGAAGAGAGGGTGTGAAATTAGATCCACTTCTTTTAAAACCTAGAAAAGTCTCGTTTATAGGTTAGAAATAGGCTACGGGACGTATTGGTAGAGTCAAAACGAAAAAAAAATCATGAAGCCTCGTTTAGAAATCGGGAGGAGAGATGGTATGAAATTAGATCCATTTCCTTTAAAACCCAGAAAAGTCTCGTTTATAAGTTAGAAATGGGCTACGGGACGTGTTAGTGGTGTCAAAACGAAAAAACAAGCATAAAGCCTCGTTTAGAAATCGGGAGGAGAGAGGGTATGAAATTAGATCCATTTCCTTTAAAACCCAGAAAAGTCTCATTTATATGTTAGAAATGGGATAGGGGACGTGTTGGTGGTGTCAAAATGAAAAAACGAGCACAAAGCCTCGTTTAGAAATCAGGAGGAGAGAGGGTATGAAATTAGATCCACTTCCTTTATAACCTAGAAAAGTCTCGTTTATAAGTTAGAAATGGGCTACGGGACATGTTCATAGTGTCAAAATGAAAAAACAAGTACGGAGCCACGTTTAGAAATCGGGAGGAGAGAGGGTACGAAATTAGATCCACTTCCTTTAAAACCCATAAAAGTCTCGTTTATAGGTTAGAAATAGGCTACGGGACGTGTTGGTGGTGTCAAAACGAAAAAACGAGCACGAAGCCTCGTTTAGAAATCGGGAGGAGAGAGTGTTTGAAATTAGATCCACTTCTTTTAAAACTCATAAAAGTCTCGTTTATAGGTTAGAAATGGGCTACGGGACGTGTTGGTGGTGTCAAAATGAAAAAACACGCACGAGGCCTGATTTAAAAATCGGAAGTAGAGAAGGTATGAAATTAGTAATTTATTATGAGTAATTTGCGATGAAATTAGAAATAGGAATTTCTTGAAGGAGAGAGGGTTTGGAAGTTGCATGAATTACTCATATGGAAGTGTATGAGTGAAGGAAGATTTATTCAAGAATCAAATCTTCATTAAATATTTATTAAAGAGTAAATCAAGGAAGAAGATTAATTCAAGAGCAATTCAGGGAAGATTAATTCAAGATCAAATCTTCCTCAAATATATATTCAAATCTTCATGAAGGGATTTATTTTTTCAAATTTCGTAGCTAACAAGAGGAGGATATTTATATATTTATTTTTCCTATTTTAGTTAAACAAAATATGGAAAAATGTGCCATATTTTGTTTATATATTTGGTGGGACGTGCACTATTGAAAAGGGACTTTGATTTTTGCTTTAGCCACCACTTTTGTAATGCTTTTGCTACATACTTAAAGTCCAATTTCTTGAGTGATCTTTACGCTGTTGCTCTTTCAATTCTCTTGAATTGTTCGTGTCGTTCTTCGTGAACAGGTCAGTCGTGTTTGACACGGTTGATAACCAACAGAGGAGTGGTTTAGCGATTGCGAGGTTGCTGGTCGCGTTCCTAGATCGTGGTTAGCCTCCCCTTCGTCAAAGTCACAACTCCCCCCGCTTTAAGGATTTCTCCTACGACGGAAGATCGGGACCAACTTGCTTGCACGCATCTTAAGTCGAGGCGTGTGCATATCAGGTGGTATTAGAGCCTTCGTTGCCGGTAGGAATTCATCTATCATTTATTAGATTCTCTTTTATTTTCCCTACATCAAAAAAAAAAAATCCTTTTTCTTGAACTTCTATTTCGGGCCCATCATAGAGCAAATTACTCTATTTCCAAGTAATTCCTCCATATGTTTCCTTGCATGTAGTGACAAGTAAATAATAATAATTAGGCAATATCATTTGTTCTGTAATTAAGTAATTAAATTGCCCAAAAAAAGAATTCACATGCCGTCCTAAGCGTCGTGCACGGGTTCGTGTCATTGGGCTTTCTATGGTAATTGAATCTTGCACGGGTGAACCAACGATGTCCTCATCAGGACGTCTTGGAGGCATCAAAATGAAAAAACGAGCACTAAGCCTCGTTTAGAAATCGGGAGAAGAGAGGGTATGAAATTAGATCCACTTTTTTAAAACCCATAAAATGTCTCGTTTATAGGTTATAAGTGGGCTACAAGACGTGTTGGTGTTCTTAAAACGAAAAAACAAGTACGAAGTCTCGTTTAGAAATCGGGAGGAGAGAGGGTATGAAATTTGATACATTTCCTTTAAAACCCAGAAAAGTCTCGTTTGTAGGTTAGAAATGGGATACGGGACATATTGGTGGTGACAAAACGAAATAACGAGCACGAAGTCTCGTTTAGAAATCGGGAGGAGAAAGGCTATGAAATTAGGTTCACTACCTTTAAAACCTGAAAAAGTCTCAATTATAGGTTAGAAATGAGCCACTGGACATGTTGGTGGTGTCAAAACGATAAAACGAGCACGAAGCTTCGTTTATAAATCGGGAGGAGAGAGGGTATGAAATTATATACACTTCCTTTAAAATCCAGAAAAGTCTCGTTTAAAGGTTAGAGATGGGTCACGGGACATGTTGGAGGTGTCAAAATTAAAAAACGAGCACTAAGCCTCGTTTAGAAATCGGGAGGAGAGAGGGTATAAAATTAGATCTACTTTCTTTAAAACCCAGAAAAGTCTCGTTTATAGGTTAGAAGTGGGCTACGTGACGTGTTGGTGGTGTTAAAATAAAAAAAAGAGCATGAAGCCTCATTTAGAAATCGGGAGGAGAGAGGGTATGAAATTAGATCTACTTCCTTTAAAACCCAAAAAAGTCTCTATTATAGGTTAGAAATGGGCCACACGACATGTTCGTGGTGTCAAAAAATAAAAAAACGAGCACGAAGCCTCATTTAGAAATCGGGAGGAGAGAGGGTATGAAATTAGATCCACTTCCTTTAAAACTGAGTGAAAGCCTCGATTTTAGGTTAGAAATGGCCCACTGGACGTGTTGGTAGTGTCAAAACGAAAAAACGAGCACGAAGTGATATGCACATGCCTCGACTTAAGATGCATGCAAGCAAGTTGGTCCCGATCTTCCGTCGTAGGAGAAATCCTTAAAGTGGGGGGAGTTGTGACTTTGACGAAGGGGAGGCTAACCACGATCTAGGAGTGGTTTAGCGATTGCGAGGTTGCTGGTCGCGTTCCTAGATCGTGGTTAGCCTCCCATTCGTCAAAGTCACAACTCCCCCCCCCTCCCCGCTTTAAGGATTTCTCCTACGACGGAAGATCGGGACCAACTTGCTTGCACGCATCTTAAGTCGAGGCGTGTGCATATCAGGTGGTATTAGAGTCTTCGTTGCCGGTAGGAATTCATCTATCCTTTATTAGATTCTCTTTTATTTTTCCTAAATCAAAAAAAAAAATCCTTTTTTCTTGAACTTCTATCTCGTACCCATCGTTTTTTTTTCCATCTTTTATTGTTCTTTTTCTTTATTATCTCCAAATTTTCGTTTGATTGTTGAAATAAAAAAAAAATAAAAAAAGTATTGCTCGGCCAAAGAGAGTTTTCGGCCCAATTCTTGGTGGAAAAAAAAAAAGAGGTAGAGAAAATAGAGGAGGAAGTAGTCGGTTAGGAAAAAAAAGAAAAAGAATGAGAGGTAGAGAGAAAGGAGGAGGTGTTTTGCAAGAAAATGGGAGAAGAAATAGGAAGAAGTGTTCCGTGGGGAAAAATTGGAAAAAAAAAGGTGAGAGAGAGAAAAAAGAGGAGGAAGTGTTTTGCTAGAAAAAAGGAGAAAAAAGAGAGAGTAGTGTTCGGCAAGAAAAAAAAATAGGTGGAGAAAGGGAAGAGTAAGCTTTCGGCGAGTAGAAAAAAAAAGAAGTGAGAGGATGGTTCGGCCAAGAACAAAAAAAAAAAAAAATTCATGCGCTTAATGAATGAAGTGTTGAGAGCTTTTATTTGAAAATTTGTGGTAGTTTACTTTGATGACATATTAATCTATAGCAAGTCTTTGGATGAACATTTAGCACATATGCGACAAGTTTTGATTGCTTTGAGAGATGCACATTTGTTTGCTAACCTCGAGAAGTGTACATTTTGCACGGATCGAGTCGTATTTCTTGGTTTTATTGTGACTGCGCAGGGTATTGAGGTGGATGAGGAAAAGATGAAAGCTATTCGAGCTTGGCCAACACCTACATCAGTCACTCAAGTGAGGAGTTTTCATGGACTGGCAAGCTTTTATCGTTGATTCGTAAAGGATTTCAGCTCACTCGCCGCATCCTTTAATGCGTTGACAAAAAAGAACATACCTTTCAAGTGGGAAAAAGTGCAAGAAGATGCCTTCAATTTGCTAAAAGATAAGTTAACCAATGCACGACTTTTACAACTTCCTGATTTTAATAAAACTTTTGAGATAGGATGTGATGCTAGTGGTATTGGAATTGGAGGTGTTCTTATGCAAGATAGGAAACTCATTGCTTAATTTAGTGAAAAACTTAGTGGTCCAACTTTAAACTACTCATCATATGACAAGGAATTATATGCATTGGTTAGAGTATTAGAAACATGACAACATTATCTCTGGCCAAAAGAATTTGTCATACATTCAGATCATGAATCCTTGAAGCATATTCATTGCCAAAGTAAGTTGAATCGTAGACATGCTAAGTGGATCGAATTTATTGAAACTTTTCCATATGTTGTGAAATATAAGAAAGGAAAAGATAATCTAGTTGCTGATGCATTATCTAGACGTTACTTGTTGTTGTCCCAACTTGATTGCAAAATTCTTAGTTTGGAAAGGTTAAAAGAATTATATGCTACTGACTTAGATTTCAAAGAAATTTTCATGAAATGTAAAGAAGGGAGATGTTGGGATAAGTATGTGTTGAATGATGGCTATTTATTTAGAGCTAACAAGCTTTGTATTCCTGCACGTTCTGTTCGTCTTCTATTGTTGCAGGAAGAGCATGGAGGTAGTTTGATGGGATATTTTGGGATACGTAAGACTGAGGACGTATTGGCCACACACTTTTATTGGCCAAAGATGAGGCGCGACATCGAGCGTTACGTGGGGAGATGCACCACTTGACAAACAGCTAAGTCTTCCTGTTCCAAAATTACCTTGGGAGGATATTTCAATGGATTTTGTGTTGGGTTTACCAAGGACTAAGAAGGGGAGAGATAGTATATTTGTTGTTGTTGATAGGTTTTCTAAGATGGCTCATTTCATACCTTATCATAAGAGCGATGATGCTACTCATGTTGCCGATTTATTTTTCAGGGAGATCGTGCGCCTACATGGAGTGTCGAGGACAATTGTTTCAGATCGTGATGCAAAATTTTTAAGCCACTTTTGGAGGACGCTTTGGGGTAAGCTCGGGACAAAGCTGCTGTTTTCAACTACATGTCATCCCCAAACGGACGGACAAACCGAGGTCGTCAACTGCACACTTTGTACCATGCTACGGGCGATACTCAAAAAGAACCTGAAGATGTGGGAGGAACGCCTACCACATTTTGAGTTTGCCTACAACCGAGTTGTGTATTCTACTACCAAGTTCTGCCCATTCGAGGTTGTCTATGGCTTTAAGCCTGCTGCTCCAATTGATTTACTACCTCTACCACCAACAGAAAGAGGTAATCTTGATGCGGAGAAGCGTGCTGAGATGATTCGTAAGATACATCAGATGACCAAAATAAATATTGAGGAGATGCAAACACAATATAAGAAGCATGCAGACAAAGGCAGAAAGAAAGTTATTTTTGAAGAAGGAGATTTGGTTTGGTTGCATTTGCGTAAAGATCGATTTCCAGAACAGCGCAAGTCCAAACTAATGCCACGAGGTGATGGTCCATTCAGAGTTATTGCAAAGATCAATGATAATGCTTACAAGCTGGAACTACCTAAGGATTATGGGGTGAGTAATACATTCAATATGGTTGATCTATCACCATACTTGGGCGATGAAGATGAGCTGGAGTCGAGGTCGACTCCTTTTCAAGAAAGGGAGTATGATGAGGATATCGTTGGTTCACCCGTGCAAGATTCAATTACCATAGAAGGCCCAATGACACGAGCCCGTGCACGACGCTTAGGACGGCAGGTGAATTCTTTTCTTGGGTAATTTAATTACTTAATTACAGAATAAATGATATTGCCTAATTATTATTATTTACTTGTCACTACATGCAAGGAAACGCATGGAGGAATTACTTATATGGAGGTTGCATGAATTTCTCATATGGAAGTGTATGAGTGAAGAAAGATTTATTCAAGAATCAAATCTTTATCAAATATTTATTGAAGAACAAATCAAGGAAGAAGATTTATTCAAGAGCAAATCAAGGAAGATTTATTCAATATCAAATCTTCCTCAAATATATATTCAAATGTTCATGAAGGGATTTATTTTTCCAAATTTCGTAGCTAACAAGAGGAGGATATTTATATATTTATTTTTCCAATTTTAGTGAAACAAAATATGGAAAAACGTGCCATATTTTATCTATATATTTGGGGGACGTGCACTATTGAAAAGGGACTTTGATTTTTGCTTTAGCCACCACTTTTGTAATGTTTTTGCTACAAACTTGAAGTCCATTTTCTTAATCACTTTTTGAGTGATCCTTCCGCTGTTGCTCTTTCAATTCTCTTGAATTGTTCGTGTCGTTCTTCGTGAACAGATCAGTCGTGTTTGACACGGTTGATAACCAACTGAGGAGTGGTTTAGCGATTGTGAGGTTGCTGGTCGCGTTCCTTGGTCGTGGTTAGCCTCCCCTTCGTCAAAGTCACGACTCCCCCTATCTTAAGGATTTCTCTTATGACGGAAGATCGGGACCAACTTGCTTGCACGCATCTTAAGTCGAGGCGTGTGCATATCAGGTGGTATCAGAGCCTTCGTTGCCGGTAGGAATTCATCTATTATTTATTAGATTCTCTTTTATTTTCCCTACATCAAAAAAAAATGAGAGAAAGGAAAGAAAAATGTGAGAAGAAAAGAGAGATACCAATCAAGGGACAAGTTCTAGTAGCCACCAAAAGTGAGATGCGAGAGTTAGAAACCAATCCCCAAGAGTGTTTTGCACTTGTATGCAAGGATGCTCTATTTTCTACTAACTCTTTACCCTCTTCTTTACCTGTTTCGATTGTTTCTTTGATATAGGAGTTTACTGATATGTTCCCAGATGAGATACCTGCAGGGTTGCCACCATTGCGGGGGATTGAGTATCAAATTGATTTGATTCCAGGAGCATCTCTGCCTAACCGTCCCCCATACCGTACCAATCCCGAGGAGACGAAGGAAATTCAGCGCCAAGTGCAAGTGCTCCTAGATAAAGGATATGTGCGTGAAAGCTTAAGTCCATGTGCTGTTCCTGTTTTACTTGTGCCAAAGAAAGATGGATCATGGAGGATGTGCATAGATTGTCGAGCTATCAACAATATTACGATACGTTATCGTCATCCTATTCCTCGATTTGATGATATGTTTGATAAATTGTGTGGTTCTACTATCTTTTCTAAGATTGACTTGTGTAGTGGTTACCAACAAATTAGAATGAAGCTAGGTGATGAATGAAAAACTGCTTTTAAGACTAAATTTGGATTATATGAGTGGTTAGTTATGCCATTTGGTCTTACTAATGCACCTAGTACGTTTATGCGCTTAATGAATGAAGTGTTGAGATCTTTTATTGGAAAATTTTTTGTAGTTTACTTTGACGATATATTAATCTATAGCAAGTCTTTGGATGAACATTTAGCACATATGCGATAAGTTTTGATTACTTTGAGAGAGGCACGTTTGTTTGCTAATCTCGAGAAGTGCACCTTTTGCACGGATCGAGTTGTATTTCTTGCTTTTGTTGTGACTGCACAGGGTATTGAGGTGGATGAGGAAAAGGTGAAAGCTATTCGAGTTTGGCCAACACCTACAACAGTCACGCAAGTGCGGAGTTTTCATGGATTGGCAAGCTTTTATCATCGATTCGTAAAGGATTTCAGCTCACTCGCCACACCCCTTAATGCGTTGACAAAAAAGAACATACCTTTCAAGTGGGAAAAAGCGCAAGAAGATGCCTTCAATTTGCTAAAAGATAAGTTAGCCAATACACAACTTTTACAACTTCCTAATTTTAATAAAACTTTTGAGATAGAATGTGATACTAGTGGTATTGGAATTGGAGGTGTTCTTATGCAAGATAGGAAACCTATTGCTTAATTTAGTGAAAAACTTAGTGGTTCAACTTTAAACTACTCAACAAATGACAAGGAATTATATGCATTGGTTAGAGTATTAGAAACATAGCAACATTATCTCTGGCCAAAAGAATTCATCATACATTCAGATCATGAATCCTCGAAGCATATTCATTGCCAAAGTAAGTTGAATCGTAGACATGCTAAGTGGATCGAATTTATTGAAACTTTTCCATATGTTGTGAAATATAAGAAAGGAAAAGATAATCTAGTTGCTGATGCATTATCTAGACGTTACTTGTTGTTGTCCCAACTTGATTGTAAAAATTCTTGATTTGGAAAGGTTAAAAGAATTATATGCTACTAACTTAGATTTCAAAGAAATTTTCATGAAATATAAAGAAGGGAGATGTTGGGATAAGTATGTGTTGAATGATGGCTATTTATTTAGAGCTAACAAGCTTTGTATTCTTGCAAGTTCTGTTCGTCTTCTATTGTTGCAGAAAGCGCATGGAGGTGGTTTGATGGGACATTTTGGGATACGTAAGACTGAGGACGTATTGCCCACACACTTTTGTTGGCCAAAGATGAGGCGCGACATCGAGCATTACATGGGGAGATGCACCACTTGTTAAACAGCTAAGTCTTGCTTAAACCCACATGGTTTATATACACCTCTTCCTGTTCCAAAATTACCTTGGGAGGATATATCAATGGATTTTGTGTTGGGTTTACCAAGGACTAAGAAGGGGAGAGATAGTATATTTATTGTTGTTGATAGATTTTCTAAGATGGCTCATTTCATACCTTGTCATAAGAGCGATGATGCTATTCATGTTGCCGATTTATTTTTCAGGGAGATCGTGCGCCTACATGGAGTGCCGAGGACAATTGTTTCAGATCGTGATGCAAAATTTTTAAGCCACTTTTGGAGGACGCTTTGGGGTAAGCTCGGGATAAAGCTGCTGTTTTCAACTACATGTCATTCACAAACGGACGGACAAACCGAGGTCGTCAACCGCACACTTGGTACCATGCTACGGGCGATACTAAAAAAGAACCTGAAGATGTGGGAGGAATGCCTACCACATATTGAGTTTGCCTACAACCGAGTTGTGCATTCTACTACCAAGTTCTGCCCATTTGAGGTTGTCTATGGCTTTAAGCCTGCTGCTCCAATTGATTTACTACCTCTACCACCAACAGAAAGAGGTAATCTTGATGCGGAGAAGCGTGCTGAGATGATTTGTATGATACATCAGATGACCAAAACAAATATTGAGGAGATGCAAATACAATATAAGAAGCATGCAGACAAAGGCAGAAAGAAAGTTATTTTTGAAGAAGGAGATTTGGTTTGGTGCATTTGCGTAAAGATCGATTTCCAGAACAGCGCAAGTCTAAACTCATGCCACGAGGTGATGGTCCATTCAGAATTATTGCGAAGATCAATGATAATGCCTACAAGCTGGAACTACCTAAGGATTATGGGTGAGTAATACATTCAATGTAGCTGATCTATCACCATACTTGGGCGATGAAGATGAGCTCAAGTCGAGGTCGACTCCTCTTCAAGAAGGGGAGTATGATGAGGACATCGTTGGTTCACCCGTGCAAGATTCAATTACCATAGAAGGCCCAATGACACGAGCCCGTGCACGACGCTTAGGACGGCAGGTGAATTCTTTTCTTGGGTAATTTAATTACTTAATTACAGAACAAATGATATTGCCTAATTATTATTGTTTACTTATCACTACATGCAAGGAAACACATGGAGGAATTACTTATATGGAAGTTGCATGAATTACTCATATTGAAGTGTATGGTGAAGGAAGATTTATTAAAGAATCAAATTTTCATCAAATATTTATTAAAGTGCAAATCAAGGAAGAAGATTTATTGAAGAGCAAATCAAGAAAGATTTATTCAAGATCAAATCTTCCTCAAATATATATTCGAATCTTCATGAAGGGATTTATTTTTCCAAATTTCATAGCTAACAAGAGGAGGATATTTATATATTTATTTTTCCTATTTTAGTGAAACAAAATATGGAAAAACGTGCCATATTTTGTCTATATATTTGGTGGTGATGAGGACATCGTTGGTACACCCGTGCAAGATTCAATTACCATAGAAGGCCGAATGACACGAGTCCGTGCACGACGCTTAGGACGATAGGTGAATTCTTTTCTTTGGCAATTTAATTTCTTAATTACAGAACAAATGATATTGCCTAATTATTATTGTTTACTTGTCACTACATGCAAGGAAACACATGGAGGAATTACTTATATGGAAGTTGCATGAATTACTCATATGGAAGTGTATGAGTGAAAGAAGATTTATTCAAGAATCAAATCTTGATCAAATATTTATTGAAGAGCAAATCATGGAAGAAGATTTATTGAAAAGGAAATCAAGGAAAATTTATTCAAGATCAAATTTTCCTCAAATATATATTAAAATCTTCATGAAGGGATTTATTTTTCCAAATTTCGTAGCTAACAAGAGGAGGATATTTATATATTTATTTTTTCTATTTTAGTGAAACAAAATATAGAAAAACGTGTCATATTTTGTCTATATATTTGGTGGGACGTGCACTATTGAAAAGGGACTTTGATTTTTGCTTTAGCCACCACTTTTGTAATGCTTTTGCTACAAACTTGAAGTCCAATTTCTTGAGTGATCCTTCCGCTGTTGCTATTTCAATTCTCTTGAATTGTTCGTGCCGTTCTTCGTGAACAGGTTAGTCATGTTTGACACAGTTGATAACCAACTGAGGAGTGATTTAGCGATTGCGAGGTTGCTGGTCGCGTTCCTAGATCGTGGTTAGCCTCCCCTTCGTCAAAGTCACAACTCCCCCCGCTTTAAGGATTTCTCCTACGACGGAAGATTGGGACCAACTTGCTTGCATGCATCTTAAGTCGAGGCGTGTGCATATCAGGTTGGACGTGCACTATTGAAAAGGGACTTTGTTTTTTTGCTTTAGCCACCACTTTTGTAATGCCAAACTTGAAGTCCACTTTCTTAATCACTTTTTGAGTGATCCTTCCGCTGTTGCTCTTTCAATTCTCTTGAATTGTTTGTGCAGTTCTTTGTGAACAGGTCAGTCAAGTTTGACACGGTTGATAACCAACTGAGGAATGGTTTAGCAATTGCGAGGTTGCTGGTCGCGTTCCTTGATCGTGGTTAGCCTCCCCTTCGTCAAAGTCACGACTCCCCCTATCTTAAGGATTTCTCCTACGACGGAAGATCGGGACCAACTTGCTTGCACGCATCTTAAGTCGAGGCGTGTGCATATCACATTTCCTTTAAAACCTAAAAAAGTCTCGTTTATAAGTTAGAAATGGGATACGGGACGTGTTGGTGGTGACAAAACGAAATAACGAGCACGAAGCCTCGTTTAGAAATCGGGAGGAGAGAGGCTATGAAATTAGATCCACTACCTTTAAAATCCAGAAAAGTCTCGTTTAAAGGTTAGAGATGGGCCACGGGAAGTGTTGGAGGTGTCAAAATTAAAAAACGAGCAATAAGCCTCGTTTAGAAATCGGGAGGAGAGAGGGTATGAAATTAGATCTACTTCCTTAAAAATCCAGAAAAGTCTCGTTTATAAGTTAGAAGTGGGCTACGGGATGTGTTGGTGGTATTAAAACAAAAAAACAAGCACGAAGCCTCATTTAGAAATCGGGAGGAGAGAGGGTATGAAATTACATCCACTTCTTTTAAAACCCGGAACAGTCTAGATTATAAGTTAGAAATTGGTAACGGGATGTGTTGGTGGTGTCAAAATGAAAAAACAAGCACGAAGCCACATTTAGAAATCGGGCCGAGAGAGGGTATGAAATTACATTAACTTCCTTTAAAATCCTCAAAAGTCTCGATTATAGGTTAGAAATGGGCCACAGGACGTGTTGGGGGGGTCAAAATGAAAAAAAGAGCACGAAGCCTCGTTTAGAAATCGGGAGGAGAGAGGGTATAAAATTACATCCACTTCCTTTAAAATCCAGAAAAGTCTCGTTTATAGGTTAGAAATGGGCTACGGGACGTGTTGGTGGTGTCAAAATGAAAAAAACAAGCACGAAGCCTTGTTTATAAATCGGGAGGAGAGAGGGTATGAAATTAGTTCCACTTCTTTTAAAACCCAAAAAAGTCTCTATTATAGGTTAGAAATGGGCCACACGACATGTTCGTGGTGTCAAAAAATAAAAAAACTAGCACGAAGCCTAGTTTAAAAATCGGGAGGAGAGAGGATATGTAATTAGATCCACTACCTTTAAAACCCGGAAATATCTCGATTATAGGGTAGAAATGAGCTACTAGATGTGTTGGTGGTGTCAAAACGATAAAACGAGCACGAAGCCTCGTTTTGAAATCGGGAGAAGAGAGGCTATGAAATTTGATCTGATACCTTTAAAACACGGAAATGTCTCAATTACAGGTTAAAAATAAGCCACTGGACGTGTTCGTGGTGTCAAAATAAAAAAACGAGCATGAAGCCTCGTTTAGAAATCGGGAGGAGAGAGGGTATGAAATTACATCCACTTCTTTTAAAACCCGGAACAGTCTAGATTATAAGTTAGAAATTGGTAACGGGACGTGTTGGTGGTGTCAAAACGAAAAAACGAGCTCAAAGCCTAATTTAGAAATCGGGAGGAAAGAGGGTATGAAATTACATTCACTTCGTTTAAAATCAGGAAAAGTCTCGATTATAGGTTAGAAATGGGCCACTAGACGTGTTGGTGGTGTCAAAATGAAAAAATGAGCACGAAGCCTTGTTTATAAATCGGGAGGAGAGAGAGTATAAAATTAGATCCACTTCCTTTAAAATCCAGAAAAGTCTCGTTTATATGATAGAAATGGGTAACTAGACGTGTTGGTGGTGTCAAAAGGAAAAAACAAGTACGAAGCCACGTTTAGAAAACGGGAGGAGAGAGGGTTTGAAATTACATTCACTTCCTTTAAAATCCAGAAAAATCTCGATTATAAGTTAGAAATGGGCCACGGGACTTGTTGGGAGTGTCAAAACGAAAAAAAGAGCACGAAACCTCGTTTAGAAATCGTGTGGAGATATGGTATGAAATTACATCCACATCCTTTAAAACCCGGAAAAGTCTCAATTTATGTTAGAAATGGGCCACGGGACGTGTTGGTGGTGTTAAAATGAAATAACGAGCACGAAGCCCCGTTTATAAATCGGGAGGTGAGGCTATAAAATTAGATCCATAACCTTTAGAAGCCGGAAAAATCTCGATTCTTGGTCAGAAATGAGCCACTCGACAAGTTGGTGGTGTCAAAACGATAAAACGAGCACGAAGCATCGTTTGAAAATCGGGAGAAGAGAGGGCATGAAATTAGACACACTTCCTTTAAAACCCAGAAAAGTCTCGATTATAGGTTAGAAATGGGTCACTGGACGTGTTTGTGGTGTCAAAACGAAAAAACGAGCACGAAGCCTCGTTTAGAAATCGGGAGGAGAGAGGGTATGAAATTATATCCACTTCCTTTAAAACCCGAAAAAGTCTCGATTATAGGTTAGAAATGGGCCACGGGACGTGTTTGTGGTGTCAAAATGAAAAAACGAGCACGAAGCCTCGTTTAGAAATCGGGAGGAGAGAGGGTATGAAATTATATCCACATTAGAAATAGGTCACGGGACGTGTTTGTGGTGTCAAAATGAAAAAACGAGCACGCATCCTTGTTTAGAAATCGAGAGGAGAGAGGGTATGAAATTATATTCACTTCCTTTAAAATCCGAAAAAGTCTCGATTATAGGTTTGAAATGGGCCACGGGACGTGTTTGTGATGTCAAAACGAAAAAACGAGCACGAAGCCTCGTTTAGAAATCGGGAGGAGAGAGGGTATGAAATTACATCTACTTCCTTTAAAACCCAAAAAAGTCTCGATTATAGGTTAGAAATGGGCCACGGAATGTGTTTGTGGTGTCAAAACGAAAAAACGAGCACGAAGCCTCGTTTAGAAATCGGAAGGAGAGAGGGTATGAAATTATATCCACTTCTTTTAAAACCCGAAAAGTCTCGATTATAGGTTAGAAATGGGCCACGGGACGTGTTTGTGGTGTCAAAACGAAAAAACGAGCACGAAGCCTCGTTTAGAAATCGGGAGGAGAGAGGGTATGAAATTATATCCACTTCCTTTAAAATCCGAAAAAGTCTCGATTATAGGTTAGAAATGGGCCAAGAGACGAGTTTGTGGAGTCAAAACGAAAAAACGAGCACGCAGCCTCATTTAGAAATCAGGAGGAGAGAGGGTATGAAATTATATCCACTTCCTTTAAAACTCGAAAAAGTCTCGATTATAGGTTAGAAATGGGCCACGGGACGCGTTTGTGGTGTCAAAATGAAAAAACGAGCACGAAGCCTCGTTTAGAAATCGGGAGCAGAGAGGGTATGAAATTATATCTACTTCCTTTAAAACCCTAAAAAGTCTCGATTATAGGTTAAAAATGGGCCACGGGACATGTTTGTAGTGTCAAAATGAAAAAACGAGCACGAAGCCTCGTTTAGAAATCGGAAGGAGAGAGGGTATGAAATTACATCCACTTCCTTTAAAACCCAAAAAAGTCTCGATTATAGGTTAGAAATGGGCCACGGGATGTGTTTGTGGTGTCAAAACGAAAAAACGAGCATGAAGCCTCGTTTAGAAATCGGAAGGAGAGAGGGTATGAAATTATATCCACTTCCTTTAAAATCCGAAAAAGTCTCGATTATAGGTTAGAAATGGCCAAGAGACGAGTTTGTGGAGTCAAAATGAAAAAACGAGCACGCAGCCTCGTTTAGAAATCAGGAGGAGAGAGGGTATGAAATTATATCCACTTCGTTTAAAACTCTAAAAAGTCTCGATTAAAGGTTTGAAATGGGCCACGGGACGCGTTTGTGGTGTCAAAACGAAAAAACGAGCATGAAGCCTCGTTTTGAAATCGGGGGGAGAGAGGTTATTAAATTATATCCACTTCCTTTAAAACCTGAAAAAGTATAGATTATAGGTTAGAAATGGGCCACTAGATGTGTTTGTGGTGTTAAAACGAAAAAACGAGCACGAAGCCTCGTTTAGAAATACGGAGGAGAGAGGGTATGAAATTATATCCACTTCCTTTAAAATCCGAAAAAGTCTCGATTATAGGTTAGAAATAGGCCACGGGACGGGTTTGTGGTGTCAAAATAAAAAAACGAGCATGAAGCCTCGTTTAGAAATGGGGAGGAGAGAGGCTATGAAATTTTATTCATTTCCTTTAAAACTCGAAAAAGTCTCGATTATAGGTTAGAAATGGGCCACGGGACGTGTTTGTGGTGTCAAAACGAAAAAACGAGCACGAAGCCTCGTTTAGAAATCGGAAGGAGAGAGGGTATGAAATTATATCCACTTCCTTTAAAACCCGAAAAGTCTCGATTATAGGTTAGAAATGAGCTACGGGACGTGTTTGTGGTATAAAAACGAAAAAACGAGCACGAAGCCTCGTTTCGAAATCAGGAGGAGAGAGGGTATGAAATTATATCCACTTCCTTTAAAACCCGAAAAAGTCTCGATTATAGGTTAGAAATATGCCACGGGACTTGTTTGTGGAGTCAAAACGAAAAAAAGAGCACGAAGCCTCGTTTAGAAATCGGGAGGAGAGAGGGTATGAAATTATATCCAATTCCTTTAAAACCCGAAAAAGTCTCGATTATAGGTTGGAAATGGGCCACAGGACGTGTTTGTGGTGTGAAAACGAAAAAACGAGCACGAAGCCTCGTTTAGAAATCAGGAAGAGAGAGGGTATGAAATTATATCCACTTGCTTTAAAACCCAAAAAAGTCTCGATTATAAGTTGGAAATGGGCCACGAGACGTGTTTGTGGTGTCAAAACGAAAAAACGAGCACGAAGCCTCGTTTAGAAATCGGGAGGAGAGGGTATGAAATTATATCCACTTCCTTTAAAATCTGAAAAAGTCTAGATTATAGGTTAGAAATGGGCCAAGAGACGAGTTTGTGGAGTCAAAACGAAAAAACGAGCACGCAGCCTCATTTAGAAATCGGGAGGAGAGAGGGTATGAAATTATATCCACTTCCTTTAAAACCCGAAAAAGTCTCGATTATAGGTTAGAAATGGGCCACGGGACGTGTTTGTGGAGTCAAAACGAAAAAACGAGCACGCAGCCTCGTTTAGAAATCGGGAGGAGAGAGGGTATGAAATTATATCCACTTCCTTTAAAACCCGAAAAAGTCTCGATTATAGGTTAGAAATGGGACACGGGATGTGTTTGTGGTGTCAAAATGAAAAAACGAGCACGAAGCCTCGTTTAGAAATCGGGAGGAGAGAGGGTATGAAATTATATCCACTTCCTTTAAAATTCGAAAAAGTCAAGATTATAGGTTAGAAATGGGCCACGGGATGTGTTTGTGGTGTCAAAACGAAAAAACGTGCACGAAGCCTCATTTAGAAATCGGAAGGAGAGAGGCTATGAAATTATATCAACTTCATTTAAAATCCGAAAAAGTCTCGATTATAGGTTAGAAATGGGCCAAAAGACGAGTTTGTGGAGTCAAAATGAAAAAACGAGCACGCAGCCTCGTTTAGAAATCAGGAGGAGAGAGGGTATGAAATTATATCCACTTCCTTTAAAACTCGAAAAAGTCTCGATTATTGGTTGGAAATGGGCCACGGGACGTGTTTGTGGTGTCAAAATGAAAAAACGAGCACGAAGCCTCGTTTAGAAATCGGGAGGAGAGAGGGTATAAAATTATATCCACTTCCTTTAAAACCCGAAAAAGTCTCTATTATAGGTTAGAAATATGCCACGGGACTTGTTTGTGGAGTCAAAACGAAAAAACGAGCACGAAGCCTCGTTTAGAAATCGGGAGGAGAGAGGGTATGAAATTATATCCAATTCTTTTAAAACCCGAAAAAGTCTCGATTATAGGTTGGAAATGGGCCACGGGACGTGTTTGTGGAGTCAAAACGAAAAAACGAGCACGAAGCCTCGTTTAGAAATCGGGAGGAGAGAGCGTATGAAATTATATCCACTTCCTTTAAAATCCGAAAAAGTCTCGATTATAAGTTAGAAATAGGCCACGGGACGTGTTTGTGGTGTCAAAATGAAAAAACGAGCACGCAGCCTCGTTTAGAAATCAAGAGGAGAGAGGGTATGAAATTATATTCACTTCCTTTAAAATCCGAAATGTCTCGATTATAGGTTTGAAATGGGCCACGGGACGTGTTTGTGATGTCAAAACGAAAAAACGAGCACGAAGCCTCGTTTAGAAATCGGGAGGAGTGAGGGTATGAAATTACATCCACTTCCTTTAAAACCCAAAAAAGTCTCGATTATAGGTAAGAAATGGGCCACGAAATGTGTTTGTGGTGTGAAAACGAAAAAACGAGCACGAAGCCTCGTTTACAAATCGGAAGGAGAGAGGGTATGAAATTATATCCACTTCCTTTAAAACCCGAAAAAGTCTCGATTATAGGTTAGAAATGGGCCACGGGACGTGTTTGTGGTGTCAAAACGAAAAAACGAGCACGAAGTCTCATTTAGAAATCGGGAGGAGAGAGGGTATGAAATTATATCCACTTCCTTTAAAATCCGAAAAAGTCTCGATTATAGGTTAGAAATGGGCCAAGAGATGAGTTTGTGGAGTCAAAACGAAAAAACGAGCACGCAGCCTCGTTTAGAAATCAGGAGGAGAGAGGGTATGAAATTATATCCACTTCCTTTTAAACTCGAAAAAGTCTCGATTATAGGTTAGAAATGGGCCACGGGACGCGTTTGTGGTGTCAAAATGAAAAAACGAGCACGAAGCCTCGTTTAGAAATCGGGAGGAGAGAGGGTATGAAATTACATCCACTTCCTTTAAAACCCTAAAAAGTCTCGATTATAGGTTAAATATGGGCCACGGGACATGTTTGTGGTGTCAAAATGAAAAAACGAGCACGAAGCCTCGTTTAGAAATCGGAAGGAGAGAGGGTATGAAATTACATCCACTTCCTTTAAAACCCAAAAAAGTCTCGATTATAGGTTAGAAATGGGCCACGGGATGTGTTTGTGGTGTCAAAACGAAAAAACGAGCACGAAGCCTCGTTTAGAAATCGGAAGGACAGAGGGTTTGAAATTATATCCACTTCCTTTAAAATCCGAAAAAGTCTCGATTATAGGTTAGAAATGGCCAAGAGACGAGTTTGTGGAGTCAAAATGAAAAAACGAGCACGCAGCCTCGTTTAGAAATCAGGAGGAGAGAGGGTATGAAATTATATCCACTTCGTTTAAAACTCGAAAAAGTCTCGATTATAGGTTAGAAATGGGCCACGGGACGCGTTTGTGGTGTCAAAACGAAAAAACGAGCACGAAGCCTCGTTTAGAAATCGGGAGGAGAGAGGTTATTAAATTATATCCACTTCCTTTAAAACCTGAAAAAGTATCGATTATAGGTTAGAAATGGGCCACGGGACGTGTTTGTGGTGTTAAAACGAAAAAACGAGCACGAAGCCTCGTTTAGAAATCGGGAGGAGAGAGGGTATGAAATTATATCCACTTCCTTTAAACCCCGAAAAAGTCTCGATTATAGGTTGGAAATGGGCCACGGGACGTGTTTGTGGTGTCAAAACGAAAAAACGAGCACGAAGCCTCGTTTAGAAATCGGAAGGAGAGAGGGTATGAAATTATATCCACTTCCTTTAAAACCCGAAAAGTCTCGATTATAGGTTAGAAATGAGCTACGGGACGTGTTTGTGGTATAAAAACGAAAAAACGAGCACGAAGCCTCGTTTAGAAATCGGGAGGAGAGAGGGTATGAAATTATATCCAATTCCTTTAAAACCCGAAAAAGTCTCGATTATAGGTTAGAAATGGGCCAAGAGACGAGTTTGTGGAGTCAAAACGAAAAAACGAGCACGCAGCCTCGTTTAGAAATCGGGAGGAGAGAGGGTATGAAATTACATCAACTTCCTTTAAAACCCAAAAAAGTCTCGATTATAGGTTAGAAATGGGCCACGGGATGTGTTTGTGGTGTCAAAACGAAAAAACGAGCATGAAGCCTCATTTAGAAATCGGAAGGAGAGAGGCTATGAAATTATATCCACTTCATTTTAAATCCGAAAAAGTCTCGATTATAGGTTAGAAATGGGCCAAAAGACGAGTTTGTGGAGTCAAAATGAAAAAACGAGCACGCAGCCTCGTTTAGAAATCAGGAGGAGAGAGGGTATGAAATTATAACCACTTCCTTCAAAACCCAAAAAAGTCTCGATTATAGGTTGGAAATGGGCCACGGTACATTTTTGTGGTGTCAAAACGAAAAAACGAGCACGAAGCCTCGTTTAGAAATCGGGAGGAGAGAGGGTATGAAATTATATCCACTTCCTTTAAAATCCGAAAAAGTCTCGATTATAGGTTAGAAATGGGCCAAGAGACGAGTTTGTGGAGTCAAAACGAAAAAACGAGCACGCAGCCTCGTTTAGAAATCAGGAGGAGAGAGGGTATGAAATTATATCCACTTCCTTTAAAACTCGAAAAAATCTCGATTATAGGTTAGAAATGGGCCACGGGACGCGTTTGTGGTGTCAAAACGAAAAAACGAGCACGAAGCCTCGTTTAGAAATCGGGAGGAGAGAGGTTATGAAATTATATCAAGTTCCTTTAAAACCCGAAAAGTCTCGATTATAGGTTAGAAATGAGCCACGGGACGTGTTTGTGGTATCAAAACGAAAAAACGAGCACGAAGCCTCGTTTCGAAATCAGGAGGAGAGAGGGTATGAAATTATATCCACTTCCTTTAAAACCCGAAAAAGTCTCTATTATAGGTTAGAAATATGCCACGGGACTTGTTTGTAGAGTCAAAACGAAAAAACGAGCACGAAGCCTCGTTTAGAAATCGGGAGGAGAGAGGGTATGAAATTATATCCAATTCCTTTAAAACCCGAAAAAGTCTCGATTATAGGTTGGAAATGGGCCACGGGACGTGTTTGTGGAGTCAAAACAAAAAAACGAGCACGAAGCCTCGTTTAGAAATCGGGAGGAGAGAGCGTATGAAATTATATCCACTTCCTTTAAAATCCGAAAATGTCTCGATTATAGGTTAGAAATAGGCCACGGGACTTGTTTGTGGTGTCAAAATGAAAAAACGAGCACGCAGCCTCGTTTAGAAATCGAGAGGAGAGAGGGTATGAAATTATATTCACTTCCTTTAAAATCCGAAAAAGTCTCGATTATAGGTTTGAAATGGGCCACGGGACGTGTTTGTGATGTCAAAACGAAAAAACGAGCACGAAGCCTCGTTTAGAAATCGGGAGGAGAGAGGGTATGAAATTACATCCACTTTCTTTAAAACCCAAAAAAGTCTCGATTATAGGTTAGAAATGGGCCACAGAATGTGTTTGTGGTGTCAAAACGAAAAAACGAGCACGAAGCCTCGTTTAGAAATCGGAAGGAGAGAGGGTATGAAATTATATCCACTTCCTTTAAAACCCGAAAAAGTCTCGATTATAGGTTAGAAATGGGCCACGGGACGTATTTGTGGTGTCAAAACGAAAAAACGAGCACGAAGCCTCGTTTAGAAATCGGGAGGAGAGAGGGTATGAAATTATATCCACTTCCTTTAAAACCCGAAAAAGTCTCGATTATAAGTTAGAAATGGGCCACGAGATGTGTTTGTGGAGTCAAAACGAAAAAACGAGCACGAAGCCTCGTTTAGAAATCGGTAGGATAGAGGGTATGAAATTATATCCATTTCCTTTAAAACCCGAAAAAGTCTCGATTATAGGTTATAAGTGGGCCACGGGACCTGTTTGTGGTGTCAAAACGAAAAAACGAGCACGAAGCCTCGTTTAGAAATCGGGAGGAGAGAGGGTACGAAAATATATCCACTTCCTTTAAAATTCGAAAAATTCTCGATTATAGGTTAGAAATGGGCCACTGGACGTGTTTGTGGTGTCAAAACGAAAAAACGAGCACGACGCCTCGTTTAGAAATCGGGAGGAGAGAGGGTATGAAATTATATCCACTTCCTTTAAAACCCGAAAAGTCTCGATTATAGGTTAGAAATGAGCCACGGGACGTGTTTGTGGTATCAAAACGAAAAAATGAGCACGAAGCCTCGTTTAGAAATCAGGAGGAGAGAGGGTATGAAATTATATCCACTTCCGTTAAAACCCATAAAAGTCTCAATTATAGGTTAGAAATAGGCCACGGGACTTGTTTGTGGAGTCAAAACAAAAAAACGAGCACGAAGCCTCGTTTAGAAATCGGGAGGAGAGATGGTATGAAATTATATCCAATTCCTTTAAAACCCGAAAAAGTCTCGATTATAGGTTGGAAATGGGCCACAGGACGTGTTTGTGGTGTCAAAACGAAAAAACGAGCACGAAGCCTCGTTTAGAAATCAGGAGGAGAGAGGTTATGAAATTATATCTACTTCCTTTAAAACCCAAAAAAGTCTCGATTATAGGTTGGAAATGGGCCACGGGACGTGTTTGTGGGGTCAAAACGAAAAAACGAGCACGAAGCCTCGTTTAGAAATCGGGAGGAGAGGGTATGAAATTATATCCACTTCCTTTAAAATCTGAAAAAGTCTAGATAATAGATTAGAAATGGACCAAGAGATGAGTTTGTGGAGTCAAAACGAAAAAACGAGCACGCAGCCTCGTTTAGAAATCGGGAGGAGAGAGGGTATGAAATTATATCCACTTCCTTTAAAACCCGATAAAGTCTCGATTATAGGTTAGAAATGGGCCACGGGACGTGTTTGTGGTGTCAAAACGAAAAAACGAGCACGAAGCCTCGTTTAGAAATCGGGAGAGAGGGTATGAAATTATATCCACTTCCTTTAAAATCTGAAAAAGTCTAGATTATAGGTTAGAAATGAACCAAGAGACGAGTTTGTGGAGTCAAAACGAAAAAACGAGCACGCATCCTCGTTTAGAAATCAGGAGGAGAGAGGGTATGAAATTATAACCACTTCCTTTAAAACCCAAAAAAGTCTCGATTATAGGTTGGAAATGGGCCACGGGACGTGTTTGTGGTGTCAAAATGAAAAAACGAGCACGAAGCCTCGTTTAGAAATCGGGAGGAGAGAGGGTATGAAATTATATCCACTTCCTTTAAAATCCGAAAAAGTCTCGATTATAGGTTTGAAATGGGCCACGGGACGTGTTTGTGATATCAAAACGAAAAAACGAGCACGAAGCCTCGTTTAGAAATCGGGAGGAGAGAGGGTATGAAATTACATGCACTTTCTTTAAAACCCAAAAAAGTCTCGATTATAGGTTAGAAATGGGCCACGGAATGTGTTTGTGGTGTCAAAACAAAAAAACGAGCACGAAGCCTCGTTTAGAAATCGGAAGGAGAGAGGGTATGAAATTATATCCACTTCCTTTAAAACCCGAAAAAGTCTCGATTATAGGTTAGAAATGGGCCACGGGACGTATTTGTGGTGTCAAAACGAAAAAACGAGCACGAAGCCTCGTTTAGAAATTGGGAGGAGAGAGGGTATGAAATTATATCCACTTCCTTTAAAATCCGAAAAAGTCTCGATTATAGGTTAGAAATGGGCCAAGAGACGAGTTTGTGGAGTCAAAACGAAAAAACGAGCACGCAGCCTCGTTTAGAAATCAGGAGGAGAGAGGGTATGAAATTATATCCACTTCCTTTAAAACTCGAAAAAGTCTCGATTATAGGTTAGAAATGGGCCACGGGACGCGTTTGTGGTGTCAAAATGAAAAAACGAGCACGAAGCCTCGTTTAGAAATCGGGAGGAGAGAGGGTATGAAATTATATCCACTTCTTTTAAAACCCTAAAAAGTCTCGATTATAGGTTAAAAATGGGCCACGGGACATGTTTGTGGTGTCAAAATGAAAAAACGAGCACGAAGCCTCGTTTAGAAATCGGAAGGAGAGAGGGTATGAAATTACATCCACTTCCTTTAAAACCCAAAAAAGTCTCGATTATAGGTTAGAAATGGGCCACGAGATGTGTTTGTGGTGTCAAAACGAAAAAACGAGCACGAAGCCTCGTTTAGAAATCGGAAGGAGAGATGGTATGAAATTATATCCAGTTCCTTTAAAATCCGAAAAAGTCTCGATTATAGGTTAGAAATGGGCCAAGAGATGAGTTTGTGGAGTCAAAACGAAAAAACGAGCACGCAGCCTCGTTTAGAAATCGAAAGGAGAGAGGGTATGAAATTATATCAACTTCCTTTAAAATCCGAAAAAGTCTCGATTATAGGTTAGAAATGGGCCAAGAGACGAGTTTGTAGAGTCAAAACGAAAAAACGAGCACGCAGCCTCGTTTAGAAATCAGGAGGAGAGAGGGTATGAAATTATATCCACTTCCTTTAAAACCCGAAAAAGTCTCGATTATAGGTTAGAAATATGCCACGTGACTTGTTTGTGGAGTCAAAACGAAAAAACGAGCACGAAGCCTCGTTTAGAAATCGGGAGGAGAGAGGGTATGAAATTATATCCAATTCCTTTAAAACCCGAAAAAGTCTCGATTATAGGTTGGAAATGGGCCACGGGACGTGTTTGTGGAGTCAAAACGAAAAAACAAGCACGAAGCCTCGCTTAGAAATCGGGAGGAGAGAGGGTATGAAATTATATCCACTTCCTTTAAAACTCGAGAAAGTCTCGATTATAGGTTAGAAATGGGCCACGGGACGCGTTTGTGGTGTCAAAACGAAAAAACGAGCACGAAGCCTCGTTTAGAAATCGGGAGGAGAGAGGTTATGAAATTATATCCACTTCCTTTAAAACCCGAAAAAGTCTCGATTGTAGGTTGGAAATGGGACACGGGATGTGTTTGTGGTGTCAAAATGAAAAAAACGAGCACGAAGCCTCGTTTAGAAATCTGGAGGAGAGAGGGTATGAAATTATATCCACTTCCTTTAAAACCCTAAAAAGTCTCGATTATAGGTTAAAAATGGGCTACGGGACATGTTTGTGGTGTCAAAATGAAAAAACGAGCACGAAGCCTCGTTTAGAAATCGGAAGGAGAGAGGGTATGAAATTACATCCACTTCCTTTAAAACCCAAAAAAGTCTCGATTATAGGTTAGAAATGGGCCACGGGATGTGTTTGTGGTGTCAAAACGAAAAAACGAGCACGCAGCCTCGTTTAGAAATCAGGAGGAGAGAGGGTATGAAATTATATCTACTTCCTTTAAAACCCGAAAAAGACTCGATTATAGGTTAGAAATGGGCCAAGAGACGAGTTTGTGGAGTCAAAACGAAAAAACGAGCACGAAGCCTCGTTTAGAAATCGGGAGGAGAGAGGGTATGAAATTATATCCGCTTCCTTTAAAATCCGAAAAAGTCTCGATTATAGGTTAGAAATGGGCCAAGAGACGAGTTTGTGGAGTCAAAACGAAAAAACGAGCACGCATCCTCGTTTAGAAATCAGGAGGAGAGAGGGTATGAAATTATAACCACTTCCTTTAAAACCCAAAAAAGTCTCGATTATAGGTTGGAAATGGGCCACGGGACGTGTTTGTGGTGTCAAAATGAAAAAACGAGCACGAAGCCTCGTTTAGAAATCGGGAGGAGAGAGGGTATGAAATTATATCCACTTCCTTTAAAATCCGAAAAAGTCTCGATTATAGGTTTGAAATGGGCCACGGGATGTGTTTGTGATATCAAAACGAAAAAACGAGCACGAAGCCTCGTTTAGAAATCGGGAGGAGAGAGGGTATGAAATTACATGCACTTTCTTTAAAACCCAAAAAAGTCTCGATTATAGGTTAGAAATGGGCCACGGAATGTGTTTGTGGTGTCAAAACAAAAAAACGAGCACGAAGCCTCGTTTAGAAATCGGAAGGAGAGAGGGTATGAAATTATATCCACTTCCTTTAAAACCCGAAAAAGTCTCGATTATAGGTTAGAAATGGGCCACGGGACGTATTTGTGGTGTCAAAACGAAAAAACGAGCACGAAGCCTCGTTTAGAAATTGGGAGGAGAGAGGGTATGAAATTATATCCACTTCCTTTAAAATCCGAAAAAGTCTCGATTATAGGTTAGAAATGGGCCAAGAGACGAGTTTGTGGAGTCAAAACGAAAAAACGAGCACGCAGCCTCGTTTAGAAATCAGGAGGAGAGAGGGTATGAAATTATATCCACTTCCTTTAAAACTCGAAAAAGTCTCGATTATAGGTTAGAAATGGGCCACGGGACGCGTTTGTGGTGTCAAAATGAAAAAACGAGCACGAAGCCTCGTTTAGAAATCGGGAGGAGAGAGGGTATGAAATTATATCCACTTCTTTTAAAACCCTAAAAAGTCTAGATTATAGGTTAAAAATGGGCCACGGGACATGTTTGTGGTGTCAAAATGAAAAAACGAGCACGAAGCCTCGTTTAGAAATCGGAAGGAGAGAGGGTATGAAATTACATCCACTTCCTTTAAAACCCAAAAAAGTCTCGATTATAGGTTAGAAATGGGCCACGAGATGTGTTTGTGGTGTCAAAACGAAAAAACGAGCACGAAGCCTCGTTTAGAAATCGGAAGGAGAGAGGGTATGAAATTACATCCACTTCCTTTAAAACCCAAAAAAGTCTCGATTATAGGTTAGAAATGGGCCACGGGATGTGTTTGTGGTGTCAAAACGAAAAAACGACCACGAAGCCTCGTTTAGAAATCGGAAGGAGAGAGGGTATGAAATTATATCCACTTCCTTTAAAATCCGAAAAAGTCTCGATTATAGGTTAAAAATGGGCCAAGAGACGAGTTTGTGGAGTCAAAATGAAAAAACGAGCACGCAGCCTCGTTTAGAAATCAGGAGGAGAGAGGGTATGAAATTATATCCACTTCGTTTAAAACTCGAAAAAGTCTCGATTATAGGTTAGAAATGGGCCACGGGACGCGTTTGTGGTGTCAAAACGAAAAAACGAGCACGAAGCCTCGTTTAGAAATCGGGAGGAGAGAGGGTATGAAATTATATCCAATTCCTTTAAAACCCGAAAAAGTCTCGATTATAGGTTGGAAATGGGCCACGGGACGTGTTTGTGGAGTCAAAATGAAAAAACAAGCACGAAGCCTCGCTTAGAAATCGGGAGGAGAGAGGGTATGAAATTATATCCACTTCCTTTAAAACTCGAGAAAGTCTCGATTATAGGTTAGAAATGGGCCACGGGACGCGTTTGTGGTGTCAAAACGAAAAAACGAGCACGAAGCCTCGTTTAGAAATCGGGAGGAGAGTGGTTATGAAATTATATCCACTTCCTTTAAAACCCGAAAAAGTCTCGATTGTAGGTTGGAAATGGGACACGGGATGTGTTTGTGGTGTCAAAATGAAAAAAACGAGCACGAAGCCTCGTTTAGAAATCTGGAGGAGAGAGGGTATGAAATTATATCCACTTCCTTTAAAACCCTAAAAAGTCTCGATTATAGGTTAAAAATGGGCTACGGGACATGTTTGTGGTGTCAAAATGAAAAAACGAGCACGAAGCCTCGTTTAGAAATCGGAAGGAGAGAGGGTATGAAATTACATCCACTTCCTTTAAAACCCAAAAAAGTCTCGATTATAGGTTAGAAATGGGCCACGGGATGTGTTTGTGGTGTCAAAACGAAAAAACGACCACGAAGCCTCGTTTAGAAATCGGAAGCAGAGAGGGTATGAAATTATATCCACTTCCTTTAAAATCCGAAAAAGTCTCGATTATAGGTTAAAAATGGGCCAAGAGACGAGTTTGTGGAGTCAAAATGAAAAAACGAGCACGCAGCCTCGTTTAGAAATCAGGAGGAGAGAGGGTATGAAATTATATCCACTTCGTTTAAAACTCGAAAAAGTCTCGATTATAGGTTAGAAATGGGCCACGGGACGCGTTTGTGGTGTCAAAACGAAAAAACGAGCACGAAGCCTCGTTTAGAAATCGGGAGGAGAGAGGGTATGAAATTATATTTACTTCCTTTAAAATCCGAAAAAGTCTCGATTATAGGTTTGAAATGGGCCACGGGACGTGTTTGTGATGTCAAAACGAAAAAACGAGCACGAAGCCTCGTGTAGAAATCGGGAGGAGAGAGGTTATGAAATTATATCCACTTCCTTTAAAACCCGAAACGTCTCGATTATAGGTTAGAAATTAGCCACGGGACGTGTTTGTGGTATCAAAACGAAAAAACTAGCACGAAGCCTCGTTTCGAAATCAGGAGGAGAGAGGGTATGAAATTACATCCACTTTCTTTAAAACCCAAAAAAGTCTCGATTATAGGTTAGAAATGGGCCACAGAATGTGTTTGTGGTGTCAAAACGAAAAAACGAGCACGAAGCCTCGTTTAGAAATCGGAAGGAGAGAGGGTATGAAATTATATCCACTTCCTTTAAAACCCGAAAAAGTCTCGATTATAGGTTAGAAATGGGCCACGGGACGTATTTGTGGTGTCAAAACGAAAAAACGAGCACGAAGCCTCGTTTAGAAATCGGGAGGAGAGAGGGTATGAAATTATATCCACTTCCTTTAAAACCCGAAAAAGTCTCGATTATAAGTTAGAAATGGGCCACGAGATGTGTTTGTGGAGTCAAAACGAAAAAACGAGCACGAAGCCTCGTTTAGAAATCGGTAGGAGAGAGGGTATGAAATTATATCCATTTCCTTTAAAACCCGAAAAAGTCTCGATTATAGGTTATAAGTGGGCCACGGGACCTGTTTGTGGTGTCAAAACGAAAAAACGAGCACGAAGCCTCGTTTAGAAATCGGGAGGAGAGAGGGTACGAAAATATATCCACTTCCTTTAAAATTCGAAAAATTCTCGATTATAGGTTAGAAATGGGCCACTGGACGTGTTTGTGGTGTCAAAACGAAAAAACGAGCACGACGCCTCGTTTAGAAATCGGGAGGAGAGAGGGTATGAAATTATATCCACTTCCTTTAAAACCCGAAAAGTCTCGATTATAGGTTAGAAATGAGCCACGGGACGTGTTTGTGGTATCAAAACGAAAAAATGAGCACGAAGCCTCGTTTAGAAATCAGGAGGAGAGAGGGTATGAAATTATATCCACTTCCGTTAAAACCCATAAAAGTCTCAATTATAGGTTAGAAATAGGCCACGGGACTTGTTTGTGGAGTCAAAACAAAAAAACGAGCACGAAGCCTCGTTTAGAAATCGGGAGGAGAGATGGTATGAAATTATATCCAATTCCTTTAAAACCCGAAAAAGTCTCGATTATAGGTTGGAAATGGGCCACAGGACGTGTTTGTGGTGTCAAAACGAAAAAACGAGCACGAAGCCTCGTTTAGAAATCAGGAGGAGAGAGGTTATGAAATTATATCTACTTCCTTTAAAACCCAAAAAAGTCTCGATTATAGGTTGGAAATGGGCCACGGGACGTGTTTGTGGGGTCAAAACGAAAAAACGAGCACGAAGCCTCGTTTAGAAATCGGGAGGAGAGGGTATGAAATTATATCCACTTCCTTTAAAATCTGAAAAAGTCTAGATAATAGATTAGAAATGGACCAAGAGATGAGTTTGTGGAGTCAAAACGAAAAAACGAGCACGCAGCCTCGTTTAGAAATCGGGAGGAGAGAGGGTATGAAATTATATCCACTTCCTTTAAAACCCGATAAAGTCTCGATTATAGGTTAGAAATGGGCCACGGGACGTGTTTGTGGTGTCAAAACGAAAAAACGAGCACGAAGCCTCGTTTAGAAATCGGGAGAGAGGGTATGAAATTATATCCACTTCCTTTAAAATCTGAAAAAGTCTAGATTATAGGTTAGAAATGAACCAAGAGACGAGTTTGTGGAGTCAAAACGAAAAAACGAGCACGCATCCTCGTTTAGAAATCAGGAGGAGAGAGGGTATGAAATTATAACCACTTCCTTTAAAACCCAAAAAAGTCTCGATTATAGGTTGGAAATGGGCCACGGGACGTGTTTGTGGTGTCAAAATGAAAAAACGAGCACGAAGCCTCGTTTAGAAATCGGGAGGAGAGAGGGTATGAAATTATATCCACTTCCTTTAAAATCCGAAAAAGTCTCGATTATAGGTTTGAAATGGGCCACGGGACGTGTTTGTGATATCAAAACGAAAAAACGAGCACGAAGCCTCGTTTAGAAATCGGGAGGAGAGAGGGTATGAAATTACATGCACTTTCTTTAAAACCCAAAAAAGTCTCGATTATAGGTTAGAAATGGGCCACGGAATGTGTTTGTGGTGTCAAAACAAAAAAACGAGCACGAAGCCTCGTTTAGAAATCGGAAGGAGAGAGGGTATGAAATTATATCCACTTCCTTTAAAACCCGAAAAAGTCTCGATTATAGGTTAGAAATGGGCCACGGGACGTATTTGTGGTGTCAAAACGAAAAAACGAGCACGAAGCCTCGTTTAGAAATTGGGAGGAGAGAGGGTATGAAATTATATCCACTTCCTTTAAAATCCGAAAAAGTCTCGATTATAGGTTAGAAATGGGCCAAGAGACGAGTTTGTGGAGTCAAAACGAAAAAACGAGCACGCAGCCTCGTTTAGAAATCAGGAGGAGAGAGGGTATGAAATTATATCCACTTCCTTTAAAACTCGAAAAAGTCTCGATTATAGGTTAGAAATGGGCCACGGGACGCGTTTGTGGTGTCAAAATGAAAAAACGAGCACGAAGCCTCGTTTAGAAATCGGGAGGAGAGAGGGTATGAAATTATATCCACTTCTTTTAAAACCCTAAAAAGTCTCGATTATAGGTTAAAAATGGGCCACGGGACATGTTTGTGGTGTCAAAATGAAAAAACGAGCACGAAGCCTCGTTTAGAAATCGGAAGGAGAGAGGGTATGAAATTACATCCACTTCCTTTAAAACCCAAAAAAGTCTCGATTATAGGTTAGAAATGGGCCACGAGATGTGTTTGTGGTGTCAAAACGAAAAAACGAGCACGAAGCCTCGTTTAGAAATCGGAAGGAGAGATGGTATGAAATTATATCCAGTTCCTTTAAAATCCGAAAAAGTCTCGATTATAGGTTAGAAATGGGCCAAGAGATGAGTTTGTGGAGTCAAAACGAAAAAACGAGCACGCAGCCTCGTTTATAAATCGAAAGGAGAGAGGGTATGAAATTATATCAACTTCCTTTAAAATCCGAAAAAGTCTCGATTATAGGTTAGAAATGGGCCAAGAGACGAGTTTGTAGAGTCAAAACGAAAAAACGAGCACGCAGCCTCGTTTAGAAATCAGGAGGAGAGAGGGTATGAAATTATATCCACTTCCTTTAAAACCCGAAAAAGTCTCGATTATAGGTTAGAAATATGCCACGTGACTTGTTTGTGGAGTCAAAACGAAAAAACGAGCACGAAGCCTCGTTTAGAAATCGGGAGGAGAGAGGGTATGAAATTATATCCAATTCCTTTAAAACCCGAAAAAGTCTCGATTATAGGTTGGAAATGGGCCACGGGACGTGTTTGTGGAGTCAAAACGAAAAAACAAGCACGAAGCCTCGCTTAGAAATCGGGAGGAGAGAGGGTATGAAATTATATCCACTTCCTTTAAAACTCGAGAAAGTCTCGATTATAGGTTAGAAATGGGCCACGGGACGCGTTTGTGGTGTCAAAACGAAAAAACGAGCACGAAGCCTCGTTTAGAAATCGGGAGGAGAGAGGTTATGAAATTATATCCACTTCCTTTAAAACCCGAAAAAGTCTCGATTGTAGGTTGGAAATGGGACACGGGATGTGTTTGTGGTGTCAAAATGAAAAAAACGAGCACGAAGCCTCGTTTAGAAATCTGGAGGAGAGAGGGTATGAAATTATATCCACTTCCTTTAAAACCCTAAAAAGTCTCGATTATAGGTTAAAAATGGGCTACGGGACATGTTTGTGGTGTCAAAATGAAAAAACGAGCACGAAGCCTCGTTTAGAAATCGGAAGGAGAGAGGGTATGAAATTACATCCACTTCCTTTAAAACCCAAAAAAGTCTCGATTATAGGTTAGAAATGGGCCACGGGATGTGTTTGTGGTGTCAAAACGAAAAAACGAGCACGCAGCCTCGTTTAGAAATCAGGAGGAGAGAGGGTATGAAATTATATCTACTTCCTTTAAAACCCGAAAAAGACTCGATTATAGGTTAGAAATGGGCCAAGAGACGAGTTTGTGGAGTCAAAACGAAAAAACGAGCACGAAGCCTCGTTTAGAAATCGGGAGGAGAGAGGGTATGAAATTATATCCGCTTCCTTTAAAATCCGAAAAAGTCTCGATTATAGGTTAGAAATGGGCCAAGAGACGAGTTTGTGGAGTCAAAACGAAAAAACGAGCACGCATCCTCGTTTAGAAATCAGGAGGAGAGAGGGTATGAAATTATAACCACTTCCTTTAAAACCCAAAAAAGTCTCGATTATAGGTTGGAAATGGGCCACGGGACGTGTTTGTGGTGTCAAAATGAAAAAACGAGCACGAAGCCTCGTTTAGAAATCGGGAGGAGAGAGGGTATGAAATTATATCCACTTCCTTTAAAATCCGAAAAAGTCTCGATTATAGGTTTGAAATGGGCCACGGGATGTGTTTGTGATATCAAAACGAAAAAACGAGCACGAAGCCTCGTTTAGAAATCGGGAGGAGAGAGGGTATGAAATTACATGCACTTTCTTTAAAACCCAAAAAAGTCTCGATTATAGGTTAGAAATGGGCCACGGAATGTGTTTGTGGTGTCAAAACAAAAAAACGAGCACGAAGCCTCGTTTAGAAATCGGAAGGAGAGAGGGTATGAAATTATATCCACTTCCTTTAAAACCCGAAAAAGTCTCGATTATAGGTTAGAAATGGGCCACGGGACGTATTTGTGGTGTCAAAACGAAAAAACGAGCACGAAGCCTCGTTTAGAAATTGGGAGGAGAGAGGGTATGAAATTATATCCACTTCCTTTAAAATCCGAAAAAGTCTCGATTATAGGTTAGAAATGGGCCAAGAGACGAGTTTGTGGAGTCAAAACGAAAAAACGAGCACGCAGCCTCGTTTAGAAATCAGGAGGAGAGAGGGTATGAAATTATATCCACTTCCTTTAAAACTCGAAAAAGTCTCGATTATAGGTTAGAAATGGGCCACGGGACGCGTTTGTGGTGTCAAAATGAAAAAACGAGCACGAAGCCTCGTTTAGAAATCGGGAGGAGAGAGGGTATGAAATTATATCCACTTCTTTTAAAACCCTAAAAAGTCTAGATTATAGGTTAAAAATGGGCCACGGGACATGTTTGTGGTGTCAAAATGAAAAAACGAGCACGAAGCCTCGTTTAGAAATCGGAAGGAGAGAGGGTATGAAATTACATCCACTTCCTTTAAAACCCAAAAAAGTCTCGATTATAGGTTAGAAATGGGCCACGAGATGTGTTTGTGGTGTCAAAACGAAAAAACGAGCACGAAGCCTCGTTTAGAAATCGGAAGGAGAGAGGGTATGAAATTACATCCACTTCCTTTAAAACCCAAAAAAGTCTCGATTATAGGTTAGAAATGGGCCACGGGATGTGTTTGTGGTGTCAAAACGAAAAAACGACCACGAAGCCTCGTTTAGAAATCGGAAGGAGAGAGGGTATGAAATTATATCCACTTCCTTTAAAATCCGAAAAAGTCTCGATTATAGGTTAAAAATGGGCCAAGAGACGAGTTTGTGGAGTCAAAATGAAAAAACGAGCACGCAGCCTCGTTTAGAAATCAGGAGGAGAGAGGGTATGAAATTATATCCACTTCGTTTAAAACTCGAAAAAGTCTCGATTATAGGTTAGAAATGGGCCACGGGACGCGTTTGTGGTGTCAAAACGAAAAAACGAGCACGAAGCCTCGTTTAGAAATCGGGAGGAGAGAGGGTATGAAATTATATCCAATTCCTTTAAAACCCGAAAAAGTCTCGATTATAGGTTGGAAATGGGCCACGGGACGTGTTTGTGGAGTCAAAATGAAAAAACAAGCACGAAGCCTCGCTTAGAAATCGGGAGGAGAGAGGGTATGAAATTATATCCACTTCCTTTAAAACTCGAGAAAGTCTCGATTATAGGTTAGAAATGGGCCACGGGACGCGTTTGTGGTGTCAAAACGAAAAAACGAGCACGAAGCCTCGTTTAGAAATCGGGAGGAGAGTGGTTATGAAATTATATCCACTTCCTTTAAAACCCGAAAAAGTCTCGATTGTAGGTTGGAAATGGGACACGGGATGTGTTTGTGGTGTCAAAATGAAAAAAACGAGCACGAAGCCTCGTTTAGAAATCTGGAGGAGAGAGGGTATGAAATTATATCCACTTCCTTTAAAACCCTAAAAAGTCTCGATTATAGGTTAAAAATGGGCTACGGGACATGTTTGTGGTGTCAAAATGAAAAAACGAGCACGAAGCCTCGTTTAGAAATCGGAAGGAGAGAGGGTATGAAATTACATCCACTTCCTTTAAAACCCAAAAAAGTCTCGATTATAGGTTAGAAATGGGCCACGGGATGTGTTTGTGGTGTCAAAACGAAAAAACGACCACGAAGCCTCGTTTAGAAATCGGAAGCAGAGAGGGTATGAAATTATATCCACTTCCTTTAAAATCCGAAAAAGTCTCGATTATAGGTTAAAAATGGGCCAAGAGACGAGTTTGTGGAGTCAAAATGAAAAAACGAGCACGCAGCCTCGTTTAGAAATCAGGAGGAGAGAGGGTATGAAATTATATCCACTTCGTTTAAAACTCGAAAAAGTCTCGATTATAGGTTAGAAATGGGCCACGGGACGCGTTTGTGGTGTCAAAACGAAAAAACGAGCACGAAGCCTCGTTTAGAAATCGGGAGGAGAGAGGGTATGAAATTATATTTACTTCCTTTAAAATCCGAAAAAGTCTCGATTATAGGTTTGAAATGGGCCACGGGACGTGTTTGTGATGTCAAAACGAAAAAACGAGCACGAAGCCTCGTGTAGAAATCGGGAGGAGAGAGGTTATGAAATTATATCCACTTCCTTTAAAACCCGAAACGTCTCGATTATAGGTTAGAAATTAGCCACGGGACGTGTTTGTGGTATCAAAACGAAAAAACTAGCACGAAGCCTCGTTTCGAAATCAGGAGGAGAGAGGGTATGAAATTATATCTACTTCCTTTAAAACCCGAAAAAGTCTCTATTATAGGCTAGAAATATGCCACGGGACTTGTTTGTAGAGTCAAAACGAAAAAACGAGCACGAAGCCTCGTTTAGAAATCGGGAGGAGAGAGGGTATGAAATTATATCCAATTCCTTTAAAACCCGAAAAAGTCACGATTATAGGTTGGAAATGGGCCACGGGACGTGTTTGTGGAGTCAAAACGAAAAAACGAGCACGAAGCCTCGTTTAGAAATCGGGAGGAGAGAGCGTATGAAATTATATCCACTTCCTTTAAAATCCGAAAAAGTCTCGATTATAGGTTAGAAATAGGCCACGGGATGTGTTTGTGGTGTCAAAATGAAAAAACGAGCATGCAGCCTCGTTTAGAAATCGAGAGGAGAGAGGGTATGAAATTATATTCACTTCCTTTAAAATCCGAAAAAGTCTCGATTATAGGTTTGAAATGGGCCATGGGACGTGTTTGTGATTTCAAAACGAAAAATCGAGCACGAAGCCTCGTTTAGAAATCGGGAGGAGAGAGGGTATGAAATTACATCCACTTTCTTTAAAACCCAAAAAAGTCTCGATTATAGGTTAGAAATGGGCCACGGAATGTGTTTGTGGTGTCAAAACGAAAAAAGGAGCACGAAGCCTCGTTTAGAAATCGAAAGGAGAGAGGGTATGAAATTATATCCACTTCCTTTAAAACCCGAAAAAGTCTCGATTATAGGTTAGAAATGGGCCACGGGACGTATTTGTGGTGTCAAAACGAAAAAACGAGCACGAAGCCTCGTTTAGAAATCGGGAGGAGAGAGGGTATGAAATTATATCCACTTCCTTTAAAATCCGAAAAAGTCTCGATTATAGGTTAGAAATGGGCCAAGAGACGAGTTTGTGGAGTCAAAACGAAAAAACGAGCACGCAGCATCGTTTAGAAATTAGGAGGAGAGAGGGTATGAAATTATATCCACTTCCTTTAAAACTCGAAAAAGTCTCGATTATAGGTTAGAAATGGGCCACGGGACGCGTTTGTGGTGTCAAAATGAAAAAACGAGCAGGAAGCCTCGTTTAGAAATCGGGAGGAGAGAGGGTATGAAATTATATCCACTTCCTTTAAAACCCTAAAAAGTCTCGATTATAGGTTAAAAATGGGCCACGGGACATGTTTGTGGTGTCAAAATGAAAAAACGAGCACGAAGCCTCGTTTAGAAATCGGAAGGAGAGAGGGTTTGAAATTACATCCACTTCCTTTAAAACCCAAAAAAGACTCGATTATAGGTTAGAAATGGGCCACGAGATGTGTTTGTGGTGTCAAAACGAAATAACGAGCACGAAGCCTCGTTTAGAAATCGGAAGGAGAGAGGGTATGAAATTATATCCAGTTCCTTTAAAATCCTAAAAAGTCTCGATTATAGGTTAGAAATGGGCCAAGAGATGAGTTTGTGGAGTCAAAACGAAAAAACGAGCACGCAGCCTCGTTTAGAAATCGGAAGGAGAGAGGGTATGAAATTATATCCACTTCCTTTAAAATCCGAAAAAGTCTCGATTATAAGTTAGAAATGGGCCAAGAGACGAGTTTGTGGAGTCAAAACGAAAAAACGAGCACGCAGCCTCGTTTAGAAATCAGGAGGAGAGAGGGTATGAAATTATATCCACTTCCTTTAAAACCCGAAAAAGTCTCGATTATAGGTTAGAAATATGCCACGTGACTTGTTCGTGGAGTCAAAACGAAAAAACAAGCACGAAGCCTCGTTTAGAAATCGGGAGGAGAGAGGGTATGAAATTATATCCAATTCCTTTAAAACCCGAAAAAGTCTCGATTATAGGTTGGAAATGGGCCACGGGACGTGTTTGTGGAGTCAAAACGAAAAAACAAGCACGAAGCCTCGTTTAGAAATCGGGAGGAGAGAGGGTATGAAATTATATCCACTTCCTTTAAAACCCGAAAAAGTCTCGATTGTAGGTTGGAAATGGGACACGGGATGTGTTTGTGGTGTCAAAATGAAAAAAACGAGCACGAAGCCTCATTTAGAAATCGGGAGGAGAGAGGGTATGAAATTATATCCACTTCCTTTAAAACCCTAAAAAGTCTCGATTATAGGTTAAAAATGGGCCACGGGACATGTTTGTGGTGTCAAAATGAAAAAACGAGCACGAAGCCTCGTTTAGAAATCGGAAGGAGAGAGGGTATGAAATTACATCCACTTCCTTTAAAACCCAAAAAAGTCTCGATTATAGGTTAGAAATGGGCCACGGGATGTGTTTGTGGTGTCAAAACGAAAAAACGACCACGAAGCCTCGTTTAGAAATCGGAAGGAGAGAGGGTATGAAATTATATCCACTTCCTTTAAAATCCGAAAAAGTCTCGATTATAGATTAAAAATGGGCCAAGAGACGAGTTTGTGGAGTCAAAATGAAAAAACGAGCACGCAGCCTCGTTTAGAAATCAGGAGGAGATTGGGTATGAAATTATATCCACTTCGTTTAAAACTCGAAAAAATCTCGATTATAGGTTAGAAATGGGCCACGGGACGCGTTTGTGGTGTCAAAACGAAAAAACGAGCACGAAGTCTCGTTTAGAAATAGGGAGGAGAGAGGTTATTAAATTATATCCACTTCCTTTAAAACATGAAAAAGTATCGATTATAGGTTAGAAATGGGCCACGGGACGTGTTTCTGGTGTCAAAACGAAAAAACGAGCACGAAGCCTCGTTTAGAAATCGGGAGGAGAGAGGGTATAAAATTATATCCACTTCCTTTAAAACCCGAAAAAGTCTCGATTATAGGTTAGAAATGGGCCACGGGATGTGTTTGTGGTGTCAAAACGAAAAAACGAGTATGAAGCCTCGTTTAGAAATCGGGAGGAGAGAGGGTATGAAATTATATTCATTTCCTTTAAAACCCGAAAAAGTCTCGATTATAGGTTAGAAATGGGCCACGGGACGTGTTTGTGGTGTCAAAACGAAAAAACGAGCACGAAGCCTCGTTTAGAAATCGGAAGGAGAGAGGGTATGAAATTATATCCACTTCCTTTAAAACCCGAAAAAGTCTCGATTATAAGTTAGAAATGGGCCACGAGATGTGTTTGTGGAGTCAAAACGAAAAAACGATCACGAAGCCTCGTTTAGAAATCGGTAGGAGAGAGGGTATGAAATTATATCCATTTCCTTTAAAACCCGAAAAAGTCTCGATTATAGGTTATAAGTGGGCCACGGGACCTGTTTGTGGTGTCAAAACGAAAAAACGAGCACGAAGCCTCGTTTAGAAATCGGGAGGAGAGAGGGTACGAAACTATATCCACTTCCTTTAAAATTCGAAAAAGTCTCGATTATAGGTTAGAAATTGGCCAAGAGACGAGTTTGTGGAGTCAAAACGAAAAAACGAGCACGAAGCCTTGTTTAGAAATCGGGAGGAGAGAGGGTATGAAATTATATCCATTTCCTTTAAGCCCCGAAAAAGACTCGATTATAGGTTAGAAATGGGCCACTGGACGTGTTTGTGGTGTGAAAACGAAAAAACGAGCACGAAGCCTCGTTTAGAAATCGGGAGTAGAGAGGGTATGAAATTATATCCACTTCCTTTAAAACCCGAAAAGTCTCGATTATAGGTTAGAAATGAGCCAAGGGACGTGTTTGTGGTATCAAAACGAAAAAATGAGCACGAAGCCTCGTTTAGAAATCAGGAGGAGAGAGGGTATGAAATTATATCCACTTCCTTTAAAACCCAAAAAAGTCTCAATTATAGGTTAGAAATAGGCCACGGGACTTGTTTGTGGAGTCAAAACAAAAAAATGAGCACGAAGCCTCGTTTAGAAATCGGGAGGAGAGATGGTATGAAATTATATCTAATTCCTTTAAAACCCGAAAAAGTCTCGATTATAGGTTGGAAATGGGCCACAGGACGTGTTTGTGGTGTCAAAACGAAAAAACGAGCACGAAGCCTCGTTTAGAAATCAGGAGGAGAGAGGGTATGAAATTATATCTACTTCCTTTAAAACCCAAAAAAGTCTCGATTATAGGTTGGAAATGGGCCACGGGACGTGTTTGTGGGGTCAAAACGAAAAAACGAGCACGAAGCCTTGTTTAGAAATCGGGAGGAGAGGGTTTGAAATTATATCCACTTCCTTTAAAATCTGAAAAAGTCTAGATTATAGGTTAGAAATGGGCCAAGAGATGAGTTTGTGGAGTCAAAACGAAAAAACGAGCACGAAGCCTCGTTTAGAAATCGGGAGGAGAGAGGTTATTAAATTATATCCACTTCCTTTAAAACATGAAAAAGTATCGATTATTGGTTAGAAATGGGCCACGGGACGTGTTTCTGGTGTCAAAACGAAAAAACGAGCACGAAGCCTCGTTTAGAAATCGGGAGGAGAGAGGGTATAAAATTATATCCACTTCCTTTAAAACCCGAAAAAGTCTCGATTATAGGTTAGAAATGGGCCACGGGATGTGTTTGTGGTGTCAAAACGAAAAAACGAGTATGAAGCCTCGTTTAGAAATCGGGAGGAGAGAGGGTATGAAATTATATTCATTTCCTTTAAAACCCGAAAAAGTCTCGATTATAGGTTAGAAATGGGCCACGGGACGTGTTTGTGGTGTCAAAACGAAAAAACGAGCACGAAGCCTCGTTTAGAAATCGGAAGGAGAGAGGGTATGAAATTATATCCACTTCCTTTAAAACCCGAAAAAGTCTCGATTATAAGTTAGAAATGGGCCACGAGATGTGTTTGTGGAGTCAAAACGAAAAAACGATCACGAAGCCTCGTTTAGAAATCGGTAGGAGAGAGGGTATGAAATTATATCCATTTCCTTTAAGACCCGAAAAAGTCTCGATTATAGGTTATAAGTGGGCCACGGGACCTGTTTGTGGTGTCAAAACGAAAAAACGAGCACGAAGCCTCGTTTAGAAATCGGGAGGAGAGAGGGTACGAAACTATATCCACTTCCTTTAAAATTCGAAAAAGTCTCGATTATAGGTTAGAAAATGGCCAAGAGATGAGTTTGTGGAGTCAAAATGAAAAAACGAGCACGAAGCCTCGTTTAGAAATCGGGAGGAGAGAGGGTATGAAATTATATCCATTTCCTTTAAACCCCGAAAAAGTCTCGATTATAGGTTAGAAATGGGCCACTGGACGTGTTTGTGGTGTGAAAACGAAAAAACGAGCACGAAGCCTCGTTTAGAAATCGGGAGGAGAGAGGGTATGAAATTATATCCACTTGCTTTAAAACCCGAAAAGTCTCGATTATAGGTTAGAAATGAGCCAAGGGACGTGTTTGTGGTATCAAAACGAAAAAATGAGCACGAAGCCTCGTTTAGAAATCAGGAGGAGAAAGGGTATGAAATTATATCCACTTCCTTTAAACCCAAAAAAGTCTCAATTATAGGTTAGAAATAGGCCACGGGACTTGTTTGTGGAGTCAAAATAAAAAAATGAGCACGAAGCCTCGTTTAGAAATCGGGAGGAGAGATGGTATGAAATTATATCCAATTCCTTTAAAACCCGAAAAAGTCTCGATTATAGGTTGGAAATGGGCCACAGGACGTGTTTGTGGTGTCAAAACGAAAAAACGAGCACGAAGCCTCGTTTAGAAATCAGGAGGAGAGAGGGTATGAAATTATATCTACTTCCTTTAAAACCCAAAAAAGTCTCGATTATAGGTTGGAAATGGGCCACGGGACGTGTTTGTGGGGTCAAAACGAAAAAACGAGCACGAAGCCTCGTTTAGAAATCGGGAGGAGAGGGTATGAAATTATATCCACTTCCTTTAAAATCTGAAAAAGTCTAGATTATAGGTTAGAAATGGGCCAAGAGATGAGTTTGTGGAGTCAAAACGAAAAAACGAGCACGCAGCCTCGTTTAGAAATCGGGAGGAGAGAGGGTATGAAATTATATCCATTTCCTTTAAAACCCGATAAAGTCTCGATTATAGGTTAGAAATGGGCCACGGGACGTGTTTGTGGTGTCAAAACGAAAAAACGAGCACGAAGCCTCGTTTAGAAATCGGGAGAGAGGGTATGAAATTATATCCACTTCCTTTAAAATCTGAAAAAGTCTAGATTATAGGTTAGAAATGAGCCAAGAGACGAGTTTGTGGAGTCAAAACGAAAAACGAGCACGCATCCTCGTTTAGAAATTAGGAGGAGAGAGGGTATGAAATTATAACCACTTCCGTTAAAACCCAAAAAGTCTCGATTATAGGTTGGAAATGGGCCACGGGACGTGTTTGTGGTGTCAAAACGAAAAAACGAGCACGAAGCCTCGTTTAGAAATCGGGAGGAGAGGGTATGAAATTATATCCACTTCCTTTAAAATCTGAAAATGTTTAGATTATAGGATAGAAATGGGCCAAGAGATGAGTTTGTGGAGTCAAAACGAAAAAACCAGCACGCAGCCTCGTTTAGAAATCGGGAGGAGAGAGGGTATGAAATTACATCCACTTCCTTTAAAACCCAAAAAAGTCTCGATTATAGGTTAGAAATAGGCCAAAAGACGAGTTTGTGGAGTCAAAATGAAAAAACGAGCACGCAGCCTCGTTTAGAAATCAGGAGGAGAGAGGGTATGAAATTATAACCACTTCCTTTAAAACCCAAAAAAGACTCGATTATAGGTTGGAAATGGGCCACGGGACGTGTTTGTGATGTCAAAATGAAAAAACGAGCACGAAGCCTCGTTTAGAAATCGGGAGGAGAGAGGGTATGAAATTATATCCACTTCCTTTAAAATCCGAAAAAGTCTCGATTATAGGTTAGAAATGGGCCAAGAGACGAGTTTGTGGAGTCAAAACGAAAAAACGAGCACGCAGCCTTGTTTAGAAATCGGGAGGAGAGAGGGTATGAAATTATATCCACTTCCTTTAAAACTCGAAAAAGTCTCGATTATAGGTTAGAAATGGGCCACGGGACGCGTTTGTGGTGTCAAAACGAAAAAACGAGCACAAAGCCTCGTTTAGAAATCGGGAGGAGAGAGGTTATGAAATTATATCCACTTCCTTTAAAACCCGAAAAAGTCTCGATTGTAGGTTAGAAATGGGACAGGGGATGTGTTTGAAGTGTCAAAATGAAAAAACGAGCACGAAGCCTCGTTTAGAAATCGGGAGGAGAGAGGGTATGAAATTATATCCACTTCCTTTAAAATCCGAAAAAGTCTCGATTATAGGTTAAAAATGGGCCAAGAGACGAGTTTGTGGAGTCAAAATGAAAAAACGAGCACGCAGCCTCGTTTAGAAATCGGGAGGAGAGAGGTTATTAAATTATATCCACTTCCTTTTAAACATGAAAAAGTATCGATTATAGGTTAGAAATGGGCCACGGGACGTGTTTGTGGTGTCAAAACGAAAAAACGAGCACGAAGCCTCGTTTAGAAATCGGGAGGAGAGAGGGTATAAATTATATCCACTTCCTTTAAAACCCGAAAAAGTCTCGATTATAGGTTAGAAATGGGCCACGGGACGAGTTTGTGGAGTCAACACGAAAAAACGAGCACGCAGCCTCGTTTAGAAATCGGGAGGAGAGAGGGTATGAAATTATATCTACTTCCTTTAAAACCCAAAAAAGTCTCGATTATAGGTTGGAAATGGGCCACGGGACGTGTTTGTGGGGTCAAAACGAAAAAACGAGCACGAAGCCTCGTTTAGAAATCGGGAGGAGAGGGTATGAAATTATATCCACTTCCTTTAAAATCTGAAAAAGTCTAGATTATAGGTTAGAAATGGGCCAAGAGATGAGTTTGTGGAGTCAAAACGAAAAAACGAGCACGAAGCCTCGTTTAGAAATCGGGAGGAGAGAGGTTATTAAATTATATCCACTTCCTTTAAAACATGAAAAAGTATCGATTATAGGTTAGAAATGGGCAACGGGACGTGTTTCTGGTGTCAAAACGAAAAAACGAGCACGAAGCCTCGTTTAGAAATCGGGAGGAGAGAGGGTATAAAATTATATCCACTTCCTTTAAAACCCGAAAAAGTCTCGATTATAGGTTAGAAATGGGCCATGGGATGTGTTTGTGGTGTCAAAACGAAAAAACGATTATGAAGCCTCGTTTAGAAATCGAGAGGAGAGAGGGTATGAAATTATATTCATTTCCTTTAAAACCCGAAAAAGTCTCGATTATAGGTTAGAAATGGGCACGGGACGTGTTTGTGGTATCAAAACGAAAAAACGAGCACGAAGCCTCGTTTAGAAATCGGAAGGAGAGAGGGTATGAAATTATATCCACTTCCTTTAAAACCCGAAAAAGTCTCGATTATAAGTTAGAAATGGGCCACGAGATGTGTTTGTGGAGTCAAAACGAAAAAACGATCACGAAGCCTCGTTTAGAAATCGGTAGGAGAGAGGGTATGAAATTATATCCATTTCCTTTAAAACCCGAAAAAGTCTCGATTATAGGTTATAAGTGGGCCACGGGACCTGTTTGTGGTGTCAAAACGAAAAAACGAGCACAAAGCCTCGTTTAGAAATCGGGAGGAGAGAGGGTACGAAACTATATCCACTTCCTTTAAAATTCGAAAAAGTCTCGATTATAGGTTAGAAAATGGCCAAGAGACGAGTTTGTGGAGTCAAAACGAAAAAACGAGCACGAAGCCTCGTTTAGAAATCGGGAGGAGAGAGGGTATGAAATTATATCCATTTCCTTTAAACCCCGTAAAAGTCTCGATTATAGGTTAGAAATGGGCCACTGGACGTGTTTGTGGTGTGAAAACGAAAAAACGAGCACGAAGCCTCGTTTAGAAATCGGGAGGAGAGAGGGTATGAAATTATATCCACTTCCTTTAAAACCCGAAAAGTCTCGATTATAGGTTAGAAATGAGCCAAGGGACGTGTTTGTGGTATCAAAACGAAAAAATGAGCACGAAGCCTCGTTTAGAAATCAGGAGGAGAAAGGGTATGAAATTATATCCACTTCCTTTAAAACCAAAAAAAGTCTCAATTATAGGTTAGAAATAGGCCACGGGACTTGTTTGTGGAGTCAAAACAAAAAAATGAGCACGAAGCCTCGTTTAGAAATCGGGAGGAGAGATGGTATGAAATTATATCCAATTCCTTTAAAACCCGAAAAAGTCTCGATTATAGGTTGGAAATGGGCCACAGGACGTGTTTGTGGTGTCAAAACGAAAAAACGAGCACGAAGCCTCGTTTAGAAATCAGGAGGAGAGAGGGTATGAAATTATATCTACTTCCTTTAAAACCCAAAAAAGTCTCGATTATAGGTTGGAAATGGGCCACGGGACGTGTTTGTGGGGTCAAAACGAAAAAACGAGCACGAAGCCTCGTGTAGAAATCGGGAGGAGAGGGTATGAAATTACATCCACTTCCTTTAAAATCTGAAAAAGTCTAGATTATAGGTTAGAAATGGGCCAAGAGATGAGTTTGTGGAGTCAAAACGAAAAAACGAGCACGAAGCCTCGTTTAGAAATCGGGAGGAGAGAGGGTATAAAATTATATCCACTTCCTTTAAAACCCGAAAAAGTCTCGATTATAGGTTAGAAATGGGCCACGGGATGTGTTTGTGGTTTCAAAACGAAAAAACGATTATGAAGCCTCGTTTAGAAATCGAGAGGAGAGAGGGTATGAAATTATATTCATTTCCTTTAAAACTCGAAAAAGTCTCGATTATAGGTTAGAAATGGGCCACGGGACGTGTTTGTGGTGTCAAAACGAAAAAACGAGCACGAAGCCTCGTTTAGAAATCGGAAGGAGAGAGGGTATGAAATTATATCCACTTCCTTTAAAACCCGAAAAAGTCTCGATTATAAGTTAGAAATGGGCCACGAGATGTGTTTGTGGAGTCAAAACGAAAAAACGAGCACGAAGCCTCGTTTAGAAATCGGGAGGAGAGAGGGTATGAAATTATATCCATTTCCTTTAAACCCCGTAAAAGTCTCGATTATAGGTTAGAAATGGGCCACTGGACGTGTTTGTGGTGTGAAAACGAAAAAACGAGCACGAAGCCTCGTTTAGAAATCGGGAAGAGAGAGGGTATGAAATTATATCCACTTCCTTTAAAACCCGAAAAGTCTCGATTATAGGTTAGAAATGAGCCAAGGGACGTGTTTGTGGTATCAAAACGAAAAAATGAGCACGAAGCCTCGTTTAGAAATCAGGAGGAGAAAGGGTATGAAATTATATCCACTTCCTTTAAAACCCAAAAAAGTCTCAATTATAGGTTAGAAATAGGCCACGGGACTTGTTTGTGGAGTCAAAACAAAAAAATGAGCACGAAGCCTCGTTTAGAAATCGGGAGGAGAGATGGTATGAAATTATATCCAATTCCTTTAAAACCCGAAAAAGTCTCGATTATAGGTTGGAAATGGGCCACAGGACGTGTTTGTGGTGTCAAAACGAAAAAACGAGCACGAAGCCTCGTTTAGAAATCAGGAGGAGAGAGGGTATGAAATTATATCTACTTCCTTTAAAACCCAAAAAAGTCTCGATTATAGGTTGGAAATGGGCCACGGGACGTGTTTGTGGGGTCAAAACGAAAAAACGAGCACGAAGCCTCGTTTAGAAATCGGGAGGAGAGGGTATGAAATTATATCCACTTCCTTTAAAATCTGAAAAAGTCTAGATTATAGGTTAGAAATGGGCCAAGAGATGAGTTTGTGGAGTCAAAACGAAAAAACGAGCACGAAGCCTCGTTTAGAAATCGGGAGGAGAGAGGGTATAAAATTATATCCACTTCCTTTAAAACCCGAAAAAGTCTCGATTATAGGTTAGAAATGGGCCACGGGATGTGTTTGTGGTGTCAAAACGAAAAAACGATTATGAAGCCTCGTTTAGAAATCGAGAGGAGAGAGGGTATGAAATTATATTCATTTCCTTTAAAACCCGAAAAGTCTCGATTATAGGTTAGAAATGAGCCAAGGGACGTGTTTGTGGTATCAAAACGAAAAAATGAGCACGAAGCCTCGTTTAGAAATCAGGAGGAGAAAGGGTATGAAATTATATCCACTTCCTTTAAAACCCAAAAAAGTCTCAATTATAGGTTAGAAATAGGCCACGGGACTTGTTTGTGGAGTCAAAACAAAAAAATGAGTACGAAGCCTCGTTTAGAAATCGGGAGGAGAGATGGTATGAAATTATATCCAATTCCTTTAAAACCCGAAAAAGTCTCGATTATAGGTTGGAAATGGGCCACAGGACGTGTTTGTGGTGTCAAAACGAAAAAACGAGCACGAAGCCTCGTTTAGAAATCAGGAGGAGAGAGGGTATGAAATTATATCTACTTCCTTTAAAACCCAAAAAAGTCTCGATTATAGGTTGGAAATGGGCCACGGGACGTGTTTGTGGGGTCAAAACGAAAAAACGAGCACGAAGCCTCGTTTAGAAATCGGGAGGAGAGAGGTTATTAAATTATATCCACTTCCTTTAAAACATGAAAAAGTATCGATTATAGGTTAGAAATGGGCCACGGGACGTGTTTCTGGTGTCAAAACGAAAAAACGAGCACGAAGCCTCGTTTAGAAATCGGGAGGAGAGAGGGTATAAAATTATATCCACTTCCTTTAAAACCCGAAAAAGTCTCGATTATAGGTTAGAAATGGGCCATGGGATGTGTTTGTGGTGTCAAAATGAAAAAACGATTATGAAGCCTCGTTTAGAAATCGAGAGGAGAGAGGGTATGAAATTATATTCATTTCCTTTAAAACCCGAAAAAGTCTCGATTATAGGTTAGAAATGGGCCACGGGACGTGTTTGTGGTGTCAAAACGAAAAAACGAGCACGAAGCCTCGTTTAGAAATCGGAAGGAGAGAGGGTTTGAAATTATATCCACTTCCTTTAAAACCCGAAAAAGTCTCGATTATAAGTTAGAAATGGGCCACGAGATGTGTTTGTGGAGTCAAAACGAAAAAACGATCACGAAGCCTCGTTTAGAAATCGGTAGGAGAGAGGGTATGAAATTATATCCATTTCCTTTAAAACCCGAAAAAGTCTCGATTATAGGTTATAAGTGGGCCACGGGACCTGTTTGTGGTGTCAAAACGAAAAAACGAGCACAAAGCCTCGTTTAGAAATCGGGAGGAGAGAGGGTACGAAACTATATCCACTTCCTTTAAAATTCGAAAAAGTCTCGATTATAGGTTAGAAAATGGCCAAGAGACGAGTTTGTGGAGTCAAAACGAAAAAACGAGCACGAAGCCTCGTTTAGAAATCGGGAGGAGAGAGGGTATGAAATTATATCCATTTCCTTTAAACCCCGTAAAAGTCTCGATTATAGGTTAGAAATGGGCCACTGGACGTGTTTGTGGTGTGAAAACGAAAAAACGAGCACGAAGCCTCGTTTAGAAATCGGGAAGAGAGAGGGTATGAAATTATATCCACTTCCTTTAAAACCCGAAAAGTCTCGATTATAGGTTAGAAATGAGCCAAGGGACGTGTTTGTGGTATCAAAACGAAAAAATGAGCACGAAGCCTCGTTTAGAAATCAGGAGGAGAAAGGGTATGAAATTATATCCACTTCCTTTAAAACCCAAAAAAGTCTCAATTATAGGTTAGAAATAGGCCACGGGACTTGTTTGTGGAGTCAAAACAAAAAAATGAGCACGAAGCCTCGTTTAGAAATCGGGAGGAGAGATGGTATGAAATTATATCCAATTCCTTTAAAACCCGAAAAAGTCTCGATTATAGGTTGGAAATGGGCCACAGGACGTGTTTGTGGTGTCAAAACGAAAAAACGAGCACGAAGCCTCGTTTAGAAATCAGGAGGAGAGAGGGTATGAAATTATATCTACTTCCTTTAAAACCCAAAAAAGTCTCGATTATAGGTTGGAAATGGGCCACGGGACGTGTTTGTGGGGTCAAAACGAAAAAACGAGCACGAAGCCTCGTTTAGAAATCGGGAGGAGAGGGTATGAAATTATATCCACTTCCTTTAAAATCTGAAAAAGTCTAGATTATAGGTTAGAAATGGGCCAAGAGATGAGTTTGTGGAGTCAAAACGAAAAAACGAGCACGAAGCCTCGTTTAGAAATCGGGAGGAGAGAGGGTATAAAATTATATCCACTTCCTTTAAAACCAGAAAAAGTCTCGATTATAGGTTAGAAATGGGCCACGGGATGTGTTTGTGGTGTCAAAACGAAAAAACGATTATGAAGCCTCGTTTAGAAATCGAGAGGAGAGAGGGTATGAAATTATATTCATTTCCTTTAAAACCCGAAAAAGTCTCGATTATAGGTTAGAAATGGGCCACGGGACGTGTTTGTGGTGTCAAAACGAAAAAACGAGCACGAAGCCTCGTTTAGAAATCGGAAGGAGAGAGGGTATGAAATTATATCCACTTCCTTTAAAACCCGAAAAAGTCTCGATTATAAGTTACAAATGGGCCACGAGATGTGTTTGTGGAGTCAAAACGAAAAAACGATCACGAAGCCTCGTTTAGAAATCGGTAGGAGAGAGGGTATGAAATTATATCCATTTCCTTTAAAACCCGAAAAAGTCTCGATTATAGGTTATAAGTGGGCCACGGGACCTGTTTGTGGTGTCAAAACGAAAAAACGAGCACAAAGCCTCGTTTAGAAATCGGGAGGAGAGAGGGTACGAAACTATATCCACTTCCTTTAAAATTCGAAAAAGTCTCGATTATAGGTTAGAAAATGGCCAAGAGACGAGTTTGTGGAGTCAAAACGAAAAAACGAGCACGAAGCCTCGTTTAGAAATCGGGAGGAGAGAGGGTATGAAATTATATCCATTTCCTTTAAACCCCGTAAAAGTCTCGATTATAGGTTAGAAATGGGCCACTGGACGTGTTTGTGGTGTGAAAACGAAAAAACGAGCACGAAGCCTCGTTTAGAAATCGGGAGGAGAGAGGGTAAGAAATTATATCCACTTCCTTTAAAACCCGAAAAGTCTCGATTATAGGTTAGAAATGAGCCAAGGGACGTGTTTGTGGTATCAAAACGAAAAAATGAGCACGAAGCCTCGTTTAGAAATCAGGAGGAGAAAGGGTATGAAATTATATCCACTTCCTTTAAAACCCAAAAAAGTCTCAATTATAGGTTAGAAATAGGCCACGGGACTTGTTTGTGGAGTCAAAACAAAAAAATGAGCACGAAGCCTCGTTTAGAAATCGGGAGGAGAGATGGTATGAAATTATATCCAATTCCTTTAAAACCCGAAAAAGTCTCGATTATAGGTTGGAAATGGGCCACAGGACGTGTTTGTGGTGTCAAAACGAAAAAACGAGCACGAAGCCTCGTTTAGAAATCAGGAGGAGAGAGGGTATGAAATTATATCTACTTCCTTTAAAACCCAAAAAAGTCTCGATTATAGGTTGGAAATGGGCCACGGGACGTGTTTGTGGGGTCAAAACGAAAAAACGAGCACGAAGCCTCGTTTAGAAATCGGGAGGAGAGGGTATGAAATTATATCCACTTCCTTTAAAATCTGAAAAAGTCTAGATTATAGGTTAGAAATGGGCCAAGAGATGAGTTTGTGGAGTCAAAACGAAAAAACGAGCACGCAGCCTCGTTTAGAAATCGGGAGGAGAGAGGGTATGAAATTATATCCATTTCCTTTAAAACCCGATAAAGTCTCGATTATAGGTTAGAAATGGGCCACGGGACGTGTTTGTGGTGTCAAAACGAAAAAACGAGCACGAAGCCTCGTTTAGAAATCGGGAGAGAGGGTATGAAATTATATCCACTTCCTTTAAAATCTGAAAAAGTCTAGATTATAGGTTAGAAATGAGCCAAGAGACGAGTTTGTGGAGTCAAAACGAAAAAACGAGCACGCATCCTCGTTTAGAAATCAGGAGGAGAGAGGGTATGAAATTATAACCACTTCCTTTAAAACCCAAAAAGTCTCGATTATAGGATGGAAATGGGCCACGGGACGTGTTTGTGGTGTCAAAACGAAAAAACGAGCACGAAGCCTCGTTTAGAAATCGGGAGGAGAGGGTATGAAATTATATCCACTTCCTTTAAAATCTGAAAATGTCTAGATTATAGGATAGAAATGGGCCAAGAGATGAGTTTGTGGAGTCAAAACGAAAAAACCAGCACGCAGCCTCGTTTAGAAATCGGGAGGAGAGAGTGTATGAAATTACATCCACTTCCTTTAAAACCCAAAAAAGTCTCGATTATAGGTTAGAAATAGGCCAAAAGACGAGTTTGTGGAGTCAAAATGAAAAAACGAGCACGCAGCCTCGTTTAGAAATCAGGAGGAGAGAGGGTATGAAATTATAACCACTTCCTTTAAAACCCAAAAAAAACTCGATTATAGGTTGGAAATGGGCCACGGGACGTGTTTGTGGTGTCAAAATGAAAAAACGAGCACGAAGCCTCGTTTAGAAATCGGGAGGAGAGAGGGTATGAAATTATATCCATTCCTTTAAAATTCGAAAAAGTCTCGATTATAGGTTAGAAATGGGCCAAGAGACGAGTTTGTGGAGTCAAAACGAAAAAACGAGCACGCAGCCTTGTTTAGAAATCGGGAGGAGAGAGGGTATGAAATTATATCCACTTCCTTTAAAATTCGAAAAAGTCTCGATTATAGGTTAGAAATGGGCCACGGGACGCGTTTGTGGTGTCAAAACGAAAAAACGAGCACAAAGCCTCGTTTAGAAATCGGGAGGAGAGAGGTTATGAAATTACATCCACTTCCTTTAAAACCCGAAAAAGTCTCGATTATAGGTTAGAAATGGGCCACGGGATGTGTTTGTGGTGTCAAAACGAAAAAACGATTATGAAGCCTCGTTTAGAAATCGAGAGGAGAGAGGGTATGAAATTATATTCATTTCCTTTAAAACCCGAAAAAGTCTCGATTATAGGTTAGAAATGGGCCACGGGACGTGTTTGTGGTGTCAAAACGAAAAAACGAGCACGAAGCCTCGTTTAGAAATCGGAAGGAGAGAGGGTATGAAATTATATCCACTTCCTTTAAAACCCGAAAAAGTCTCGATTATAAGTTAGAAATGGGCCACGAGATGTGTTTGTGGAGTCAAAACGAAAAAACGATCACGAAGCCTCGTTTAGAAATCGGTAGGAGAGAGGGTATGAAATTATATCCATTTTCTTTAAAACCCGAAAAAGTCTCGATTATAGGTTATAAGCGGGCCACGGGACCTGTTTGTGGTGTCAAAACGAAAAAACGAGCACAAAGCCTCGTTTAGAAATCGGGAGGAGAGAGGGTACGAAACTATATCCACTTCCTTTAAAATTCGAAAAAGTCTCGATTATAGGTTAGAAAATGGCCAAGAGACGAGTTTGTGGAGTCAAAACGAAAAAACGAGCACGAAGCCTCGTTTAGAAATCGGGAGGAGAGAGGGTATGAAATTATATCCATTTCCTTTAAACCCCGTAAAAGTCTCGATTATAGGTTAGAAATGGGCCACTGGACGTGTTTGTGGTGTGAAAACGAAAAAACGAGCACGAAGCCTCGTTTAGAAATCGGGAGGAGAGAGGGTATGAAATTATATCCACTTCCTTTAAAACCCGAAAAGTCTCGATTATAGGTTAGAAATGAGCCAAGGGACGTGTTTGTGGTATCAAAACGAAAAAATGAGCACGAAGCCTCGTTTAGAAATCAGGAGGAGAAAGGGTATGAAATTATATCCACTTCCTTTAAAACCCAAAAAAGTCTCAATTATAGGTTAGAAATAGGCCACGGGACGTGTTTGTGGAGTCAAAACGAAAAAACGAGCACGAAGCCTCGTTTAGAAATCGGGAGGAGAGGGTATGAAATTATATCCACTTCCTTTAAAATCTGAAAATTTCTAGATTATAGGATAGAAATGGGCCAAGAGATGAGTTTGTGGAGTCAAAACGAAAAAACCAGCACGCAGCCTCGTTTAGAAATCGGGAGGAGAGAGTGTATGAAATTACATCCACTTCCTTTAAAACCCAAAAAAGTCTCGATTATAGGTTAGAAATAGGCCAAAAGACGAGTTTGTGGAGTCAAAATGAAAAAACGAGCACGCAGCCTCGTTTAGAAATCAGGAGGAGAGAGGGTATGAAATTATAACCACTTCCTTTAAAACCCAAAAAAAACTCGATTATAGGTTGGAAATGGGCCACGGGACGTGTTTGTGGTGTCAAAATGAAAAAACGAGCACGAAGCCTCGTTTAGAAATCGGGAGGAGAGAGGGTATGAAATTATATCCACTTCCTTTAAAATTCGAAAAAGTCTCGATTATAGGTTAGAAATGGGCCAAGAGACGAGTTTGTTGAGTCAAAACGAAAAAACGAGCACGCAGCCTTGTTTAGAAATCGGTAGGAGAGAGGGTATGAAATTATATCCATTTCCTTTAAAACCCGAAAAAGTCTCGATTATAGGTTATAAGCGGGCCACGGGACCTGTTTGTGGTGTCAAAACGAAAAAACGAGCACAAAGCCTCGTTTAGAAATCGGGAGGAGAGAGGGTACGAAACTATATCCACTTCCTTTAAAATTCGAAAAAGTCTCGATTATAGGTTAGAAAATGGCCAAGAGACGAGTTTGTGGAGTCAAAACGAAAAAACGAGCACGAAGCCTCGTTTAGAAATCGGGAGGAGAGAGGGTATGAAATTATATCCATTTCCTTTAAACCCCGTAAAAGTCTCGATTATAGGTTAGAAATGGGCCACTGGACGTGTTTGTGGTGTGAAAACGAAAAAACGAGCACGAAGCCTCGTTTAGAAATCGGGAGGAGAGAGGGTATGAAATTATATCCACTTCCTTTAAAACCCGAAAAGTCTCGATTATAGGTTAGAAATGAGCCAAGGGACGTGTTTGTGGTATCAAAACGAAAAAATGAGCACGAAGCCTCGTTTAGAAATCAGGAGGAGAAAGGGTATGAAATTATATCCACTTCCTTTAAAACCCAAAAAAGTCTCAATTATAGGTTAGAAATAGGCCACGGGACGTGTTTGTGGAGTCAAAACGAAAAAACGAGCACGAAGCCTCGTTTAGAAATCGGGAGGAGAGGGTATGAAATTATATCCACTTCCTTTAAAATCTGAAAATTTCTAGATTATAGGATAGAAATGGGCCAAGAGATGAGTTTGTGGAGTCAAAACGAAAAAACCAGCACGCAGCCTCGTTTAGAAATCGGGAGGAGAGAGTGTATGAAATTACATCCACTTCCTTTAAAACCCAAAAAAGTCTCGATTATAGGTTAGAAATAGGCCAAAAGACGAGTTTGTGGAGTCAAAATGAAAAAACGAGCACGCAGCCTCGTTTAGAAATCAGGAGGAGAGAGGGTATGAACTTATAACCACTTCCTTTAAAACCCAAAAAAAACTCGATTATAGGTTGGAAATGGGCCACGGGACGTGTTTGTGGTGTCAAAATGAAAAAACGAGCACGAAGCCTCGTTTAGAAATCGGGAGGAGAGAGGGTATGAAATTATATCCACTTCCTTTAAAATTCGAAAAAGTCTCGATAATAGGTTAGAAATGGGCCAAGAGACGAGTTTGTTGAGTCAAAACGAAAAAACGAGCACGCAGCCTTGTTTAGAAATCGGGAGGAGAGAGGGTATGAAATTATATCCACTTCCTTTAAAACTCGAAAAAGTCTCGATTATAGGTTAGAAATGGGCCACGGGACGTGTTTGTCGTGTTAAAACGAAAAAACGAGCACGAAGCCTCGTTTAGAAATCGGGAGAGAGGGTATGAAATTATATCCATTTCCTTTAAAATCTGAAAAAGTCTCGAATATAGGTTAGAAATGGGCCAAGAGACGAGTTTGTGGAGTCAAAACGAAAAAACGAGCACGCAGCCTCGTTTAGAAATCGGGAGGAGAGAGAGTATGAAATTACATCCACTTCCTTTAAAACCCAAAAAAGACTCGATTATAGGTTAGAAATGGGCCACGGGATGTGTTTGTGTTGTCAAAACGAAAAAATGAGCACGAAGCTTCGTTTAGAAATCGGATGGAGAGAGGGTATGAAATTATATCCACTTCCTTTAAAATCCGAAAAAGTCTCGATTATAGGTTACAAATGGGCCACGGGACGTGTTTGTGGTGTCAAAACGAAAAAACGAGCACGAAGTCTCGTTTAGAAATCAGGAGAGAGGGTATGAAATTATATCCACTTCTTTTAAAATCTGAAAAAGTCTCGATTATAGGTTAGAAATGGGCCACGGGATGTGTTTGTGGAGTCAAAACGAAAAAACGAGCACGCAGCCTCGTTTAGAAATCGGGAGGAGAGAGGGTATGAAATTACATTGACTTCCTTTAAAATCCAAAAAAGTCTCGATTATAGGTTAGAAATGGGCCACGGGATGTGTTTGTGGTGTCAAAACGAAAAAACGAGCACGAAGCCTCGTTTAGAAATCGGAAGGAGAGAGGGTATGAAATTATATCCACTTCCTTTAAAACCCGAAAAAGTCTCGATTATAGGTTAGAAATGGGCCACGGGACGTGTTTGTGGTGTTAAAATAAAAAAACGAGCACGTAGCCTCGTTTAGAAATCGGGAGGAGAGAGGGTATGAAATTATATCCACTTCCTTTAAAACCCAAAAAAGTTTCGATTATAGGTTAGAAATGGGCCACGGGACGTGTTTGTGGTGTCAAAACGAGAAAACGAGCACGAAGCCTCGTTTAGAAATCGGGAGGAGAGTGGTTATGAAATTATATCCACTTCCTTTAAAACCCGAAAAAGTCTCGATTATAGGTTAGAAATGGGACACGGGAGGTGTTTCTGGTGTCAAAATGAAAAAAGAGCACGAAGCCTCGTTTAGAAATGGGCAGGAGAGAGGGTATGAAATTATATCCACTTCCTTTAAAACCCAAAAAAGTCTCGATCATCGGTTAGAAATGGGCCACGGGACGTGTTTGTAGTGTTAAAACGAAAAAACGAGCACAAAGCCTCGTTTAGAAATCGGGAGGAGAGAGGGTATGAAATTATATCCACTTCCTTTAAAACCCAAAAAAGACTCGATTATAGGTTAGAAATGGGCCACGGAACGTGTTTGTTGTGTTAAAACGAAAAAACGAGCACGAAGCATCGTTTAGAAATCGGGAGGAGAGAGGGTATGAAATTATATACACTTCCTTTAAACCCCGAAAAAGTCTCGATTATATGTTAGAAATGGGCCACGGGACGTGTTTGTGGTGTCAAAACGAAAAAACGAGCACGAAGCCTCGTTTAGAAATCGGGAGGAGAGAGGGTATGAAATTATATCCACTTCCTTTAAAACCCGAAAAGTCTCGATTATAGGTTAGAAATGGGCCACGGGACGTATTTTTGGTATCAAAACGAAAAAACGAGCACGAAGCCTCGTTTAGAAATCGGGAGGAGAGAGGGTATGAAATTATATCCACTTCCTTTAAAACCCGAAAAAGACTCGATTATAGGTTAGAAATGGGCCAAGAGACGAGTTTGTGGAGTCAAAACGAAAAAACGAGCACGAAGCCTCGTTTAGAAATCGGGAGTAGAGAGGGTATGAAATTATATCCACTTCCTTTAAAATCCGAAAAAGTCTCGATTATAGGTTAGAAATTGGCCAAGAGACGAGTTTGTGGAGTCAAAACGAAAAAACGAGCACGCAGCCTCGTATAGAAATCAGGAGGAGAGAGGGTATGAAATTATATCCACTTCGTTTAAAACTCAAAAAAGTCTCGATTATAGGTCAGAAATGGGCCACGGGACGCGTTTGTGGTGTCAAAACGAAAAAAGGAGCACGAAGCCTCGTTTAGAAATCGGGAGGAGAGAGGGTATGAAATTATCTCCACTTCCTTTAAAACCCGAAAAAGTCTCGATTATAGGTTAGAAATGGGCCACCGGACATGTTTGTGGTGTCAAAACGAAAAAACGAGCACGAAGCCTCATTTAGAAATCAGGAGGAGAGAGGTTTTGAAATTATATCCACTTCCTTTAAAACCCGAAAAAGTCTCGATTATAGGTTAGAAATGCGACACGGGAGGTGTTTCTGGTGTCAAAATGAAAAAAGAGCACGAAGCCTAGTTTAGAAATCGGGAGGAGAGAGGGTATGAAATTATATCCATTTCCTTTAAAACCCGAAAAAGTCTCGATTATAGGTTATAAAAGGGCCACGGGATGTGTTTGTGGTGTCAAAACGAAAAAACGAGCACGAAGCCTAGTTTAGAAATCGGAAGGAGAGAGGGTATGAAATTATATCCACTTCCTTTAAAATCCCAAAAAGTCTCGATTATAGGTTAGAAATGGGCCAAGAGACGAGTTTGTGGAGTCAAAACGAAAAAACGAGCACGAAGCCTCGTTTAGAAATCGGGAGGAGAGAGGTTATGAAATTATATCAACTTCCTTTAAAACCGGAAAAAGTCTCGATTGTAGGTTAGAAATGGGACACGGGATGTGTTTGTGGTGTCAAAATGAAAAAACGAGCACGAAGCCTCGTTTAGAAATCGGGAGGAGAGAGGGTATGAAATTATATCCACTTCCTTTAAAATCCGAAAAAGTCTCGATTATAGGTTAGAAATGGGCCAAGAGACGAGTTTGTGGAGTCAAAACGAAAAAACGAGCACGCAGCCTTGTTTAGAAATCGGGAGGAGAGAGGGTATGAAATTATATCCACTTCCTTTAAAACTCGAAAAAGTCTCGATTATAGGTTAGAAATGGGCCACGGGACGTGTTTGTGGTGTCAAAACGAAAAAACGAGCACAAAGCCTCGTTTAGAAATCGGGAGGAGAGAGGTTATGAAATTATATCCACTTCCTTTAAAACCCGAAAAAGTCTCGATTGTAGGTTAGAAATGGGACAGGGGATGTGTTTGAAGTGTCAAAATGAAAAAACGAGCACGAAGCCTCGTTTAGAAATCGGGAGGAGAGAGGGTATGAAATTATATCCACTTCCTTTAAAATCCGAAAAAGTCTCGATTATAGGTTAAAAATAGGCCAAGAGACGAGTTTGTGGAGTCAAAATGAAAAAACGAGCACGCAGCCTCGTTTAGAAATCAGGAGGAGACAGGGTATGAAATTATATCCACTTCGTTTAAAACTCGAAAAAGTCTCGATTATAGGTTAGAAATGGGCCACGGGACGCGTTTGTGGTGTCAAAACGAAAAAACGAGCACGAAGCCTCGTTTAGAAATCGGGAGGAGAGAGGTTATTAAATTATATCCACTTCCTTTAAAACATGAAAAAGTATCGATTATAGGTTAGAAATGGGCCACGGGACGTGTTTGTGGTGTCAAAACGAAAAAACGAGCATGAAGCCTCGTTTAGAAATCGGGAGGAGAGAGGGTATAAAATTATATCCACTTCCTTTAAAACCCGAAAAAGTCTCGATTATAGGTTAGAAATGGGCCACGGGACGAGTTTGTGGAGTCAACACGAAAAAACGAGCACGCAGCCTCGTTTAGAAATCGGGAGGAGAGAGGTTATGAAATTATATCCACTTCCTTTAAAACCCAAAAAAGTCTCGATTATAGGTTGGAAATTGGCCACGGGACGTGTTTGTGGTGTCAAAACGAAAAAACGAGCACGAAGCCACGTTTAGAAATCGGGAGGAGAGAGGGTATGAAATTATATCCACTTCCTTTAAAATCCGAAAAAGACTCGATTATAGGTTAGAAATGGGAGAAGAGACGAGTTTGTGGAGTCAACACGAAAAAACGAGCACGCAGCCTCGTTTAGAAATCAGGAGGAGAGAGGGTATGAAATTATATCCACTTCCTTTAAAACTCGAAAAAGTCTCGAATATAGGTTAGAAATGGGCCACGGGACGCGTTTGTGGTGTCAAAACGAAAAAACGAGCACGAAGACTCGTTTAGAAATCGGGAGGAGAGAGGTTATGAAATTATATCCACTTCCTTTAAAACCCGAAAAAGTCTCGATTGTAGGTTAGAAATGGGACACGGGATGTGTTTGTGGTGTCAAAATGAAAAAACGAGCACGAAGCCTCGTTTAGAAATCGGGAGGAGAAAAGGTACGAAATTATATTCATTTCCTTTAAAACCCGAAAAAGTCTTGATTATAGGTTAGAAATGGGCCACGGGACGTGTTTGTGGTGTCAAAACGAAAAAACTAGCACAAAGCCTCGTTTAGAAATCGGAAGGAAAGAGGGTATGAAATTATATCCACTTCGTTTAAAACCCGAAAAAGTCTCGATTATAGGTTAAAAATGGGCCACGGGACGTGTTTGTCGTGTTAAAACGAAAAAACGAGCACGAAGCCTCGTTTAGAAATCGGGAGAGAGGGTATGAAATTATATCCACTTCCTTTAAAATCTGAAAAAGTCTCGAATATAGGTTAGAAATGGGCCAAGAGACGAGTTTGTGGAGTCAAAACGAAAAAACGAGCACGCAGCCTCGTTTAGAAATCAGGAGGAGAGAGGGTATGAAATTATATCCACTTCGTTTAAAACTCGAAAAAGTCTCGGTTATAGGTCAGAAATGGGCCACGGGACGCGTTTGTGGTGTCAAAACGAAAAAACGAGCACGAAGCCTCGTTTAGAAATCGGGAGGAGAGAGGGTATGAAATTATATCCACTTCCTTTAAAACCCGAAAAAGACTCGATTATAGGATAGAAATGGGCCACGAGACGTGTTTGTTGTGTCAAAACGAAAAAAAGAGCACGAAGGCTCGTTTAGAAATCGGGAGGAGAGAGGGTATGAAATTATATTCATTTCCTTTAAAACTCGAAAAAGTCTCGATTATAGGTTAGAAATGGGCCACGGGACGTGTTTGTGGTGTCAAAACGAAAAAACGAGCACGAAGCCTCGTTTAGAAATCGGAAGGAGAGAGGGTATGAAATTATATCCACTTCCTTTAAAACCCGAAAAAGTCTCGATTATAAGTTAGAAATGGGCCACGAGATGTGTTTGTGGAGTCAAAACGAAAAAACGATCACGAAGCCTAGTTTAGAAATCGGTAGGAGAGAGGGTATGAAATTATATCCATTTCCTTTAAAACCCGAAAAAGTCTCGATTATAGGTTATAAGTGGGCCACGGGACCTGTTTGTGGTGTCAAAACGAAAAAACGAGCACAAAGCCTCGTTTAGAAATCGGGAGGAGAGAGGGTACGAAACTATATCCACTTCCTTTAAAATTCGAAAAAGTCTCGATTATAGGTTAGAAAATGGCCAAGAGACGAGTTTGTGGAGTCAAAACGAAAAAACGAGCACGAAGCCTCGTTTAGAAATCGGGAGGAGAGAGGGTATGAAATTATATCCATTTCCTTTAAACCCCGTAAAAGTCTCGATTATAGGTTAGAAATGGGCCACTGGACGTGTTTGTGGTGTGAAAACGAAAAAACGAGCACGAAGCCTCGTTTAGAAATCGGGAGGAGAGAGGGTATGAAATTATATCCACTTCCTTTAAAACCCGAAAAGTCTCGATTATAGGTTAGAAATGAGCCAAGGGACGTGTTTGTGGTATCAAAACGAAAAAATGAGCACGAAGCCTCGTTTAGAAATCAGGAGGAGAAAGGGTATGAAATTATATCCACTTCCTTTAAAACCCAAAAAAGTCTCAATTATAGGTTAGAAATAGGCCACGGGACTTGTTTGTGGAGTCAAAACAAAAAAATGAGCACGAAGCCTCGTTTAGAAATCGGGAGGAGAGATGGTATGAAATTATATCCAATTCCTTTAAAACCCGAAAAAGTCTCGATTATAGGTTGGAAATGGGCCACAGGACGTGTTTGTGGTGTCAAAACGAAAAAACGAGCATGAAGCCTCGTTTAGAAATCAGGAGGAGAGAGGGTATGAAATTATATCTACTTCCTTTAAAACCCAAAAAAGTCTCGATTATAGGTTGGAAATGGGCCACGGGACGTGTTTGTGGGGTCAAAACGAAAAAACGAGCACGAAGCCTCGTTTAGAAATCGGGAGGAGAGGGTATGAAATTATATCCACTTCCTTTAAAATCTGAAAAAGTCTAGATTATAGGTTAGAAATGGGCCAAGAGATGAGTTTGTGGAGTCAAAACGAAAAAACGAGCACGAAGCCTCGTTTAGAAATCGGGAGGAGAGAGGGTATAAAATTATATCCACTTCCTTTAAAACCCGAAAAAGTCTCGATTATAGGTTAGAAATGGGCCACGGGATGTGTTTGTGGTGTCAAAACGAAAAAACGATTATGAAGCCTCGTTTAGAAATCGAGAGGAGAGAGGGTATGAAATTATATTCATTTCCTTTAAAACCCGAAAAGTCTCGATTATAGGTTAGAAATGAGCCAAGGGACGTGTTTGTGGTATCAAAACGAAAAAAGGAGCACGAAGCCTCGTTTAGAAATCAGGAGGAGAAAGGGTATGAAATTATATCCACTTCCTTTAAAACCCAAAAAAGTCTCAATTATAGGTTAGAAATAGGCCACGGGACTTGTTTGTGGAGTCAAAACAAAAAAATGAGCACGAAGCCTCGTTTAGAAATCGGGAGGAGAGATGGTATGAAATTATATCCAATTCCTTTAAAACCCGAAAAAGTCTCGATTATAGGTTGGAAATGGGCCACAGGACGTGTTTGTGGTGTCAAAACGAAAAAACGAGCACGAAGCCTCGTTTAGAAATCAGGAGGAGAGAGGGTATGAAATTATATCTACTTCCTTTAAAACCCAAAAAAGTCTCGATTATAGGTTGGAAATGGGCCACGGGACGTGTTTGTGGGGTCAAAACGAAAAAACGAGCACGAAGCCTCGTTTAGAAATCGGGAGGAGAGAGGTTATTAAATTATATCCACTTCCTTTAAAACATGAAAAAGTATCGATTATAGGTTAGAAATGGGCCACGGGACGTGTTTCTGGTGTCAAAACGAAAAAACGAGCACGAAGCCTCGTTTAGAAATCGGGAGGAGAGAGGGTATAAAATTATATCCACTTCCTTTAAAACCCGAAAAAGTCTCGATTATAGGTTAGAAATGGGCCATGGGATGTGTTTGTGGTGTCAAAATGAAAAAACGATTATGAAGCCTCGTTTAGAAATCGAGAGGAGAGAGGGTATGAAATTATATTCATTTCCTTTAAAACCCGAAAAAGTCTCGATTATAGGTTAGAAATGGGCCACGGGACGTGTTTGTGGTGTCAAAACGAAAAAACGAGCACGAAGCCTCGTTTAGAAATCGGAAGGAGAGAGGGTTTGAAATTATATCCACTTCCTTTAAAACCCGAAAAAGTCTCGATTATAAGTTAGAAATGGGCCACGAGATGTGTTTGTGGAGTCAAAACGAAAAAACGATCACGAAGCCTCGTTTAGAAATCGGTAGGAGAGAGGGTATGAAATTATATCCATTTCCTTTAAAACCCGAAAAAGTCTCGATTATAGGTTATAAGTGGGCCACGGGACCTGTTTGTGGTGTCAAAACGAAAAAACGAGCACAAAGCCTCGTTTAGAAATCGGGAGGAGAGAGGGTACGAAACTATATCCACTTCCTTTAAAATTCGAAAAAGTCTCGATTATAGGTTAGAAAATGGCCAAGAGACGAGTTTGTGGAGTCAAAACGAAAAAACGAGCACGAAGCCTCGTTTAGAAATCGGGAGGAGAGAGGGTATGAAATTATATCCATTTCCTTTAAACCCCGTAAAAGTCTCGATTATAGGTTAGAAATGGGCCACTGGACGTGTTTGTGGTGTGAAAACGAAAAAACGAGCACGAAGCCTCGTTTAGAAATCGGGAAGAGAGAGGGTATGAAATTATATCCACTTCCTTTAAAACCCGAAAAGTCTCGATTATAGGTTAGAAATGAGCCAAGGGACGTGTTTGTGGTATCAAAACGAAAAAATGAGCACGAAGCCTCGTTTAGAAATCAGGAGGAGAAAGGGTATGAAATTATATCCACTTCCTTTAAAACCCAAAAAAGTCTCAATTATAGGTTAGAAATAGGCCACGGGACTTGTTTGTGGAGTCAAAACAAAAAAATGAGCACGAAGCCTCGTTTAGAAATCGGGAGGAGAGATGGTATGAAATTATATCCAATTCCTTTAAAACCCGAAAAAGTCTCGATTATAGGTTGGAAATGGGCCACAGGACGTGTTTGTGGTGTCAAAACGAAAAAACGAGCACGAAGCCTCGTTTAGAAATCAGGAGGAGAGAGGGTATGAAATTATATCTACTTCCTTTAAAACCCAAAAAAGTCTCGATTATAGGTTGGAAATGGGCCACGGGACGTGTTTGTGGGGTCAAAACGAAAAAACGAGCACGAAGCCTCGTTTAGAAATCGGGAGGAGAGGGTATGAAATTATATCCACTTCCTTTAAAATCTGAAAAAGTCTAGATTATAGGTTAGAAATGGGCCAAGAGATGAGTTTGTGGAGTCAAAACGAAAAAACGAGCACGAAGCCTCGTTTAGAAATCGGGAGGAGAGAGGGTATAAAATTATATCCACTTCCTTTAAAACCAGAAAAAGTCTCGATTATAGGTTAGAAATGGGCCACGGGATGTGTTTGTGGTGTCAAAACGAAAAAACGATTATGAAGCCTCGTTTAGAAATCGAGAGGAGAGAGGGTATGAAATTATATTCATTTCCTTTAAAACCCGAAAAAGTCTCGATTATAGGTTAGAAATGGGCCACGGGACGTGTTTGTGGTGTCAAAACGAAAAAACGAGCACGAAGCCTCGTTTAGAAATCGGAAGGAGAGAGGGTATGAAATTATATCCACTTCCTTTAAAACCCGAAAAAGTCTCGATTATAAGTTAGAAATGGGCCACGAGATGTGTTTGTGGAGTCAAAACGAAAAAACGATCACGAAGCCTCGTTTAGAAATCGGTAGGAGAGAGGGTATGAAATTATATCCATTTCCTTTAAAACCCGAAAAAGTCTCGATTATAGGTTATAAGTGGGCCACGGGACCTGTTTGTGGTGTCAAAACGAAAAAACGAGCACAAAGCCTCGTTTAGAAATCGGGAGGAGAGAGGGTACGAAACTATATCCACTTCCTTTAAAATTCGAAAAAGTCTCGATTATAGGTTAGAAAATGGCCAAGAGACGAGTTTGTGGAGTCAAAACGAAAAAACGAGCACGAAGCCTCGTTTAGAAATCGGGAGGAGAGAGGGTATGAAATTATATCCATTTCCTTTAAACCCCGTAAAAGTCTCGATTATAGGTTAGAAATGGGCCACTGGACGTGTTTGTGGTGTGAAAACGAAAAAACGAGCACGAAGCCTCGTTTAGAAATCGGGAGGAGAGAGGGTATGAAATTATATCCACTTCCTTTAAAACCCGAAAAGTCTCGATTATAGGTTAGAAATGAGCCAAGGGACGTGTTTGTGGTATCAAAACGAAAAAATGAGCACGAAGCCTCGTTTAGAAATCAGGAGGAGAAAGGGTATGAAATTATATCCACTTCCTTTAAAACCCAAAAAAGTCTCAATTATAGGTTAGAAATAGGCCACGGGACTTGTTTGTGGAGTCAAAACAAAAAAATGAGCACGAAGCCTCGTTTAGAAATCGGGAGGAGAGATGGTATGAAATTATATCCAATTCCTTTAAAACCCGAAAAAGTCTCGATTATAGGTTGGAAATGGGCCACAGGACGTGTTTGTGGTGTCAAAACGAAAAAACGAGCACGAAGCCTCGTTTAGAAATCAGGAGGAGAGAGGGTATGAAATTATATCTACTTCCTTTAAAACCCAAAAAAGTCTCGATTATAGGTTGGAAATGGGCCACGGGACGTGTTTGTGGGGTCAAAACGAAAAAACGAGCACGAAGCCTCGTTTAGAAATCGGGAGGAGAGGGTATGAAATTATATCCACTTCCTTTAAAATCTGAAAAAGTCTAGATTATAGGTTAGAAATGGGCCAAGAGATGAGTTTGTGGAGTCAAAACGAAAAAACGAGCACGAAGCCTCGTTTAGAAATCGGGAGGAGAGAGGGTATAAAATTATATCCACTTCCTTTAAAACCCGAAAAAGTCTCGATTATAGGTTAGAAATGGGCCACGGGATGTGTTTGTGGTGTCAAAACGAAAAAACGATTATGAAGCCTCGTTTAGAAATCGAGAGGAGAGAGGGTATGAAATTATATTCATTTCCTTTAAAACCCGAAAAAGTCTCGATTATAGGTTAGAAATGGTCCACGGGACGTGTTTGTGGTGTCAAAACGAAAAAACGAGCACGAAGCCTCGTTTAGAAATCGGAAGGAGAGAGGGTATGAAATTATATCCACTTCCTTTAAAACCCGAAAAAGTCTCGATTATAAGTTAGAAATGGGCCACGAGATGTGTTTGTGGAGTCAAAACGAAAAAACGATCACGAAGCCTCGTTTAGAAATCGGTAGGAGAGAGGGTATGAAATTATATCCATTTCCTTTAAAACCCGAAAAAGTCTCGATTATAGGTTATAAGTGGGCCACGGGACCTGTTTGTGGTGTCAAAACGAAAAAACGAGCACAAAGCCTCGTTTAGAAATCGGGAGGAGAGAGGGTACGAAACTATATCCACTTCCTTTAAAATTCGAAAAAGTCTCGATTATAGGTTAGAAAATGGCCAAGAGACGAGTTTGTGGAGTCAAAACGAAAAAACGAGCACGAAGCCTCGTTTAGAAATCGGGAGGAGAGAGGGTATGAAATTATATCCATTTCCTTTAAACCCCGTAAAAGTCTCGATTATAGGTTAGAAATGGGCCACTGGACGTGTTTGTGGTGTGAAAACGAAAAAACGAGCACGAAGCCTCGTTTAGAAATCGGGAGGAGAGAGGGTAAGAAATTATATCCACTTCCTTTAAAACCCGAAAAGTCTCGATTATAGGTTAGAAATGAGTCAAGGGACGTGTTTGTGGTATCAAAACGAAAAAATGAGCACGAAGCCTCGTTTAGAAATCAGGAGGAGAAAGGGTATGAAATTATATCCACTTCCTTTAAAACCCAAAAAAGTCTCAATTATAGGTTAGAAATAGGCCACGGGACATGTTTGTGGAGTCAAAACAAAAAAATGAGCACGAAGCCTCGTTTAGAAATCGGGAGGAGAGATGGTATGAAATTATATCCAATTCCTTTAAAACCCGAAAAAGTCTCGATTATAGGTTGGAAATGGGCCACAGGACGTGTTTGTGGTGTCAAAACGAAAAAACGAGCACGAAGCCTCGTTTAGAAATCAGGAGGAGAGAGGGTATGAAATTATATCTACTTCCTTTAAAACCCAAAAAAGTCTCGATTATAGGTTGGAAATGGGCCACGGGACGTGTTTGTGGGGTCAAAACGAAAAAACGAGCACGAAGCCTCGTTTAGAAATCGGGAGGAGAGGGTATGAAATTATATCCACTTCCTTTAAAATCTGAAAAAGTCTAGATTATAGGTTAGAAATGGGCCAAGAGATGAGTTTGTGGTGTCAAAACGAAAAAACGAGCACGAAGCCTCGTTTAGAAATCAGGAGGAGAGAGGGTATGAAATTATATCCATTTCCTTTAAAACCCAAAAAAGTCTCGATTATAGGTTGGAAATGGGCCACGGGACGTGTTTGTGGGGTCAAAACGAAAAAACGAGCACGAAGCCTCGTTTAGAAATCGGGAGGAGAGGGTATGAAATTATATCCACTTCCTTTAAAATCTGAAAATGTCTAGATTATAGGATAGAAATGGGCCAAGAGATGAGTTTGTGGAGTCAAAACGAAAAAACCAGCACGCAGCCTCGTTTAGAAATCGGGAGGAGAGAGTGTATGAAATTACATCCACTTCCTTTAAAACCCAAAAAAGTCTCGATTATAGGTTAGAAATAGGCCAAAAGACGAGTTTGTGGAGTCAAAATGAAAAAACGAGCACGCAGCCTCGTTTAGAAATCAGGAGGAGAGAGGGTATGAAATTATAACCACTTCCTTTAAAACCCAAAAAAAACTCGATTATAGGTTGGAAATGGGCCACGGGACGTGTTTGTGGTGTCAAAATGAAAAAACGAGCACGAAGCCTCGTTTAGAAATCGGGAGGAGAGAGGGTATGAAATTATATCCATTCCTTTAAAATTCGAAAAAGTCTCGATTATAGGTTAGAAATGGGCCAAGAGACGAGTTTGTGGAGTCAAAACGAAAAAACGAGCACGCAGCCTTGTTTAGAAATCGGGAGGAGAGAGGGTATGAAATTATATCCACTTCCTTTAAAATTCGAAAAAGTCTCGATTATAGGTTAGAAATGGGCCACGGGACGCGTTTGTGGTGTCAAAACGAAAAAACGAGCACAAAGCCTCGTTTAGAAATCGGGAGGAGAGAGGTTATGAAATTATATCCACTTCCTTTAAAACCCGAAAAAGTCTCGATTGTAGGTTAGAAATGGGACAGGGGATGTGTTTGAAGTGTCAAAATGAAAAAACGAGCACGAAGCCTCGTTTAGAAATCGGGAGGAGAGAGGGTATGAAATTATATCCACTTCCTTTAAAATCCGAAAAAGTCTCGATTATAGGTTAAAAATGGGCCAAGAGACGAGTTTGTGGAGTCAAAATGAAAAAACGAGCACGCAGCCTCGTTTAGAAATCGGGAGGAGAGAGGTTATTAAATTATATCCACTTCCTTTAAAACATGAAAAAGTATCGATTATAGGTTAGAAATGGGCCACGGGACGTGTTTGTGGTGTCAAAACGAAAAAACGAGCACGAAGCCTCGTTTAGAAATCGGGAGGAGAGAGGGTATAAATTATATCCACTTCCTTTAAAACCCGAAAAAGTCTCGATTATATGTTAGAAATGGGCCACGGGACGAGTTTGTGGAGTCAACACGAAAAAACGAGCACGCAGCCTCGTTTAGAAATCGGGAGGAGAGAGGGTATGAAATTATATCTACTTCCTTTAAAACCCAAAAAAGTCTCGATTATAGGTTGGAAATGGGCCACGGGACGTGTTTGTGGGGTCAAAACGAAAAAACGAGCACGAAGCCTCGTTTAGAAATCGGGAGGAGAGGGTATGAAATTATATCCACTTCCTTTAAAATCTGAAAAAGTCTAGATTATAGGTTAGAAATGGGCCAAGAGATGAGTTTGTGGAGTCAAAACGAAAAAACGAGCACGAAGCCTCGTTTAGAAATCGGGAGGAGAGAGGTTATTAAATTATATCCACTTCCTTTAAAACATGAAAAAATATCGATTATAGGTTAGAAATGGGCCACGGGACGTGTTTCTGGTGTCAAAACGAAAAAACGAGCACGAAGCCTCGTTTAGAAATCGGGAGGAGAGAGGGTATAAAATTATATCCACTTCCTTTAAAACCCGAAAAAGTCTCGATTATAGGTTAGAAATGGGCCACGGGATGTGTTTGTGGTGTCAAAACGAAAAAACGATTATGAAGCCTCGTTTAGAAATCGAGAGGAGAGAGGGTATGAAATTATATTCATTTCCTTTAAAACCCGAAAAAGTCTCGATTATAGGTTAGAAATGGGCCACGGGACGTGTTTGTGGTGTCAAAACGAAAAAACGAGCACGAAGCCTCGTTTAGAAATCGGAAGGAGAGAGGGTATGAAATTATATCCACTTCCTTTAAAACCCGAAAAAGTCTCGATTATAAGTTAGAAATGGGCCACGAGATGTGTTTGTGGAGTCAAAACGAAAAAACGATCACGAAGCCTCGTTTAGAAATCGGTAGGAGAGAGGGTATGAAATTATATCCATTTCCTTTAAAACCCGAAAAAGTCTCGATTATAGGTTATAAGCGGGCCACGGGACCTGTTTGTGGTGTCAAAACGAAAAAACGAGCACAAAGCCTCGTTTAGAAATCGGGAGGAGAGAGGGTACGAAACTATATCCACTTCCTTTAAAATTCGAAAAAGTCTCGATTATAGGTTAGAAAATGGCCAAGAGACGAGTTTGTGGAGTCAAAACGAAAAAACGAGCACGAAGCCTCGTTTAGAAATCGGGAGGAGAGAGGGTATGAAATTATATCCATTTCCTTTAAACCCCGTAAAAGTCTCGATTATAGGTTAGAAATGGGCCACTGGACGTGTTTGTGGTGTGAAAACGAAAAAACGAGCACGAAGCCTCGTTTAGAAATCGGGAGGAGAGAGGGTATGAAATTATATCCACTTCCTTTAAAACCCGAAAAGTCTCGATTATAGGTTAGAAATGAGCCAAGGGACGTGTTTGTGGTATCAAAACGAAAAAATGAGCACGAAGCCTCGTTTAGAAATCAGGAGGAGAAAGGGTATGAAATTATATCCACTTCCTTTAAAACCCAAAAAAGTCTCAATTATAGGTTAGAAATAGGCCACGGGACGTGTTTGTGGAGTCAAAACGAAAAAACGAGCACGAAGCCTCGTTTAGAAATCGGGAGGAGAGGGTATGAAATTATATCCACTTCCTTTAAAATCTGAAAATTTCTAGATTATAGGATAGAAATGGGCCAAGAGATGAGTTTGTGGAGTCAAAACGAAAAAACCAGCACGCAGCCTCGTTTAGAAATCGGGAGGAGAGAGTGTATGAAATTACATCCACTTCCTTTAAAACCCAAAAAAGTCTCGATTATAGGTTAGAAATAGGCCAAAAGACGAGTTTGTGGAGTCAAAATGAAAAAACGAGCACGCAGCCTCGTTTAGAAATCAGGAGGAGAGAGGGTATGAAATTATAACCACTTCCTTTAAAACCCAAAAAAAACTCGATTATAGGTTGGAAATGGGCCACGGGACGTGTTTGTGGTGTCAAAATGAAAAAACGAGCACGAAGCCTCGTTTAGAAATCGGGAGGAGAGAGGGTATGAAATTATATCCACTTCCTTTAAAATTCGAAAAAGTCTCGATTATAGGTTAGAAATGGGCCAAGAGACGAGTTTGTTGAGTCAAAACGAAAAAACGAGCACGCAGCCTTGTTTAGAAATCGGGAGGAGAGAGGGTATGAAATTATATCCACTTCCTTTAAAACTCGAAAAAGTCTCGATTATAGGTTAGAAATGGGCCACGGGACGTGTTTGTCGTGTTAAAACGAAAAAACGAGCACGAAGCCTCGTTTAGAAATCGGGAGAGAGGGTATGAAATTATATCCATTTCCTTTAAAATCTGAAAAAGTCTCGAATATAGGTTAGAAATGGGCCAAGAGACGAGTTTGTGGAGTCAAAACGAAAAAACGAGCACGCAGCCTCGTTTAGAAATCGGGAGGAGAGAGAGTATGAAATTACATCCACTTCCTTTAAAACCCAAAAAAGACTCGATTATAGGTTAGAAATGGGCCACGGGATGTGTTTGTGTTGTCAAAACGAAAAAATGAGCACGAAGCTTCGTTTAGAAATCGGATGGAGAGAGGGTATGAAATTATATCCACTTCCTTTAAAATCCGAAAAAGTCTCGATTATAGGTTACAAATGGGCCACGGGACGTGTTTGTGGTGTCAAAACGAAAAAACGAGCACGAAGTCTCGTTTAGAAATCAGGAGAGAGGGTATGAAATTATATCCACTTCTTTTAAAATCTGAAAAAGTCTCGAATATAGGTTAGAAATGGGCCAAGAGACGAGTTTGTGGAGTCAAAACGAAAAAACGAGCACGCAGCCTCGTTTAGAAATCGGGAGGAGAGAGGGTATGAAATTACATTGACTTCCTTTAAAATCCAAAAAAGTCTCGATTATAGGTTAGAAATGGGCCACGGGATGTGTTTGTGGTGTCAAAACGAAAAAACGAGCACGAAGCCTCGTTTAGAAATCGGAAGGAGAGAGGGTATGAAATTATATCCACTTCCTTTAAAACCCGAAAAAGTCTCGATTATAGGTTAGAAATGGGCCACGGGACGTGTTTGTGGTGTTAAAATAAAAAAACGAGCACGTAGCCTCGTTTAGAAATCGGGAGGAGAGAGGGTATGAAATTATATCCACTTCCTTTAAAACCCAAAAAAGTTTCGATTATAGGTTAGAAATGGGCCACGGGACGTGTTTGTGGTGTCAAAACGAGAAAACGAGCACGAAGCCTCGTTTAGAAATCGGGAGGAGAGTGGTTATGAAATTATATCCACTTCCTTTAAAACCCGAAAAAGTCTCGATTATAGGTTAGAAATGGGACACGGGAGGTGTTTCTGGTGTCAAAATGAAAAAAGAGCACGAAGCCTCGTTTAGAAATGGGCAGGAGAGAGGGTATGAAATTATATCCACTTCCTTTAAAACCCAAAAAAGTCTCGATCATCGGTTAGAAATGGGCCACGGGACGTGTTTGTAGTGTTAAAACGAAAAAACGAGCACAAAGCCTCGTTTAGAAATCGGGAGGAGAGAGGGTATGAAATTATATCCACTTCCTTTAAAACCCAAAAAAGACTCGATTATAGGTTAGAAATGGGCCACGGAACGTGTTTGTTGTGTTAAAACGAAAAAACGAGCACGAAGCATCGTTTAGAAATCGGGAGGAGAGAGGGTATGAAATTATATACACTTCCTTTAAACCCCGAAAAAGTCTCGATTATATGTTAGAAATGGGCCACGGGACGTGTTTGTGGTGTCAAAACGAAAAAACGAGCACGAAGCCTCGTTTAGAAATCGGGAGGAGAGAGGGTATGAAATTATATCCACTTCCTTTAAAACCCGAAAAGTCTCGATTATAGGTTAGAAATGGGCCACGGGACGTATTTTTGGTATCAAAACGAAAAAACGAGCACGAAGCCTCGTTTAGAAATCGGGAGGAGAGAGGGTATGAAATTATATCCACTTCCTTTAAAACCCGAAAAAGACTCGATTATAGGTTAGAAATGGGCCAAGAGACGAGTTTGTGGAGTCAAAACGAAAAAACGAGCACGAAGCCTCGTTTAGAAATCGGGAGTAGAGAGGGTATGAAATTATATCCACTTCCTTTAAAATCCGAAAAAGTCTCGATTATAGGTTAGAAATTGGCCAAGAGACGAGTTTGTGGAGTCAAAACGAAAAAACGAGCACGCAGCCTCGTATAGAAATCAGGAGGAGAGAGGGTATGAAATTATATCCACTTCGTTTAAAACTCAAAAAAGTCTCGATTATAGGTCAGAAATGGGCCACGGGACGCGTTTGTGGTGTCAAAACGAAAAAAGGAGCACGAAGCCTCGTTTAGAAATCGGGAGGAGAGAGGGTATGAAATTATCTCCACTTCCTTTAAAACCCGAAAAAGTCTCGATTATAGGTTAGAAATGGGCCACCGGACATGTTTGTGGTGTCAAAACGAAAAAACGAGCACGAAGCCTCATTTAGAAATCAGGAGGAGAGAGGTTTTGAAATTATATCCACTTCCTTTAAAACCCGAAAAAGTCTCGATTATAGGTTAGAAATGCGACACGGGAGGTGTTTCTGGTGTCAAAATGAAAAAAGAGCACGAAGCCTTGTTTAGAAATCGGGAGGAGAGAGGGTATGAAATTATATCCATTTCCTTTAAAACCCGAAAAAGTCTCGATTATAGGTTATAAAAGGGCCACGGGATGTGTTTGTGGTGTCAAAACGAAAAAACGAGCACGAAGCCTAGTTTAGAAATCGGAAGGAGAGAGGGTATGAAATTATATCCACTTCCTTTAAAATCCCAAAAAGTCTCGATTATAGGTTAGAAATGGGCCAAGAGACGAGTTTGTGGAGTCAAAACGAAAAAACGAGCACGAAGCCTCGTTTAGAAATCGGGAGGAGAGAGGTTATGAAATTATATCAACTTCCTTTAAAACCGGAAAAAGTCTCGATTGTAGGTTAGAAATGGGACACGGGATGTGTTTGTGGTGTCAAAATGAAAAAACGAGCACGAAGCCTCGTTTAGAAATCGGGAGGAGAGAGGGTATGAAATTATATCCACTTCCTTTAAAATCCGAAAAAGTCTCGATTATAGGTTAGAAATGGGCCAAGAGACGAGTTTGTGGAGTCAAAACGAAAAAACGAGCACGCAGCCTTGTTTAGAAATCGGGAGGAGAGAGGGTATGAAATTATATCCACTTCCTTTAAAACTCGAAAAAGTCTCGATTATAGGTTAGAAATGGGCCACGGGACGTGTTTGTGGTGTCAAAACGAAAAAACGAGCACAAAGCCTCGTTTAGAAATCGGGAGGAGAGAGGTTATGAAATTATATCCACTTCCTTTAAAACCCGAAAAAGTCTCGATTGTAGGTTAGAAATGGGACAGGGGATGTGTTTGAAGTGTCAAAATGAAAAAACGAGCACGAAGCCTCGTTTAGAAATCGGGAGGAGAGAGGGTATGAAATTATATCCACTTCCTTTAAAATCCGAAAAAGTCTCGATTATAGGTTAAAAATAGGCCAAGAGACGAGTTTGTGGAGTCAAAATGAAAAAACGAGCACGCAGCCTCGTTTAGAAATCAGGAGGAGACAGGGTATGAAATTATATCCACTTCGTTTAAAACTCGAAAAAGTCTCGATTATAGGTTAGAAATGGGCCACGGGACGCGTTTGTGGTGTCAAAACGAAAAAACGAGCACGAAGCCTCGTTTAGAAATCGGGAGGAGAGAGGTTATTAAATTATATCCACTTCCTTTAAAACATGAAAAAGTATCGATTATAGGATAGAAATGGGCCACGGGACGTGTTTGTGGTGTCAAAACGAAAAAACGAGCATGAAGCCTCGTTTAGAAATCGGGAGGAGAGAGGGTATAAAATTATATCCACTTCCTTTAAAACCCGAAAAAGTCTCGATTATAGGTTAGAAATGGGCCACGGGACGAGTTTGTGGAGTCAACACGAAAAAACGAGCACGCAGCCTCGTTTAGAAATCGGGAGGAGAGAGGTTATGAAATTATATCCACTTCCTTTAAAACCCAAAAAAGTCTCGATTATAGGTTGGAAATTGGCCACGGGACGTGTTTGTGGTGTCAAAACGAAAAAACGAGCACGAAGCCACGTTTAGAAATCGGGAGGAGAGAGGGTATGAAATTATATCCACTTCCTTTAAAATCCGAAAAAGACTCGATTATAGGTTAGAAATGGGAGAAGAGACGAGTTTGTGGAGTCAACACGAAAAAACGAGCACGCAGCCTCGTTTAGAAATCAGGAGGAGAGAGGGTATGAAATTATATCCACTTCCTTTAAAACTCGAAAAAGTCTCGAATATAGGTTAGAAATGGGCCACGGGACGCGTTTGTGGTGTCAAAACGAAAAAACGAGCACGAAGACTCGTTTAGAAATCGGGAGGAGAGAGGTTATGAAATTATATCCACTTCCTTTAAAACCCGAAAAAGTCTCGATTGTAGGTTAGAAATGGGACACGGGATGTGTTTGTGGTGTCAAAATGAAAAAACGAGCACGAAGCCTCGTTTAGAAATCGGGAGGAGAAAAGGTACGAAATTATATTCATTTCCTTTAAAACCCGAAAAAGTCTTGATTATAGGTTAGAAATGGGCCACGGGACGTGTTTGTGGTGTCAAAACGAAAAAACTAGCACAAAGCCTCGTTTAGAAATCGGAAGGAAAGAGGGTATGAAATTATATCCACTTCGTTTAAAACCCGAAAAAGTCTCGATTATAGGTTAAAAATGGGCCACGGGACGTGTTTGTCGTGTTAAAACGAAAAAACGAGCACGAAGCCTCGTTTAGAAATCGGGAGAGAGGGTATGAAATTATATCCACTTCCTTTAAAATCTGAAAAAGTCTCGAATATAGGTTAGAAATGGGCCAAGAGACGAGTTTGTGTTGTCAAAACGAAAAAACGAGCACGCAGCCTCGTTTAGAAATCGGGAGGAGAGAGAGTATGAAATTACATCCACTTCCTTTAAAATCCAAAAAAGTCTCGATTATAGGTTAGAAATCGGCCACGGGATGTGTTTGTGTTGTCAAAACGAAAAAATGAGCACGAAGCTTCGTTTAGAAATCGGATGGAGAGAGGGTATGAAATTATATCCACTTCCTTTAAAATCCGAAAAAGTCTCGATTATAGGTTACAAATGGGCCACGGGACGTGTTTGTGCTGTCAAAACGAAAAAACGAGCACGAAGCCTCGTTTAGAAATCAGGAGAGAGGGTATGAAATTATATCCACTTCTTTTAAAATCTGAAAAAGTCTCGATTATAGGTTAGAAATGGGCCACGGGATGTGTTTGTGGTGTCAAAACGAAAAAACGAGCACGAAGCCTCGTTTAGAAATCAGAAGGAGAGAGGGTATGAAATTATATCCGCTTCCTTTAAAATCCGAAAAAGTCTCGATTATAGGTTAGAAATGGGCCACGGAACGTGTTTGTGGTGTCAAAACGAAAAAACGAGCACGAAGCCTCGTTTAGAAATCAGGAGGAGAGAGGGTATGAAATTATATCCACTTCCTTTAAAACCCGAAAAAGACTCGATTATAGGTTGGAAATGGGCCACGGGACGTGTTTGTGGTGTCAAAACGAAAAAACGAGCACGAAGCCTCGTTAAGAAATCAGGAGGAGAGAGGGTATGAAATTATATCCACTTCCTTTAAAACCCGAAAAAGTCTCGATTATAGGTTGGAAATGGGCCACGGGACGCGTTTGTGGTGTCAAAACGAAAAGACGAGCACGAAGCCTCGTTTAGAAATCGGGAGGAGAGAGGGTATGAAATTATATCCACTTCTTGTAAAATTCGAAAAAGTCTCGATTATAGGTTAGAAATGGGCCAAGAGACTAGTTTGTGGAGTTAAAACGAAAAAACGAGCACGCAGCCTCGTTTAGAAATCGGGAGGAGAGAGGGTATGAAATTATATCCAATTCCTTTAAAACCCGAAAAAGACTCGATTATAGGTTGGAAATGGGCCACGGGACGTGTTTGTGGTGTCAAAACGAAAAAACGAGCACGAAGCCTCGTTTCGAAATCAGGAGGAGAGAGGGTATGAAATTTTATCCACTTCCTTTAAAACCCTAAAAAGTCTCGATTATAGGTTGGAAATGGGCCACGGGACGCGTTTGTGGTGTCAAAACGAAAAGACGAGCACGAAGCCTCGTTTAGAAATCGGGAGGAGAGATGTTATGAAATTATATCCACTTCCATTAAAAACCGAAAAAGTCTCGATTGTAGGTTAGAAATTGGCCACGGGACGTGTTTGTGGTGTCAAAACGAAAAAACGAGCACGAAGCCTCGTTTAGAAATCGGGAGGAGAGAGGGTATGAAATTATATCCACTTCTTTTAAAATTCGAAAAAGTCTCGATTATAGGTTAGAAATGGGCCAAGAGACTAGTTTGTGGAGTCAAAACGAAAAAACGAGCACGCAGCCTCGTTTAGAAATCAGGAGGAGAGAGGGTATGAAATTATATCCACTTCCTTTAAAACCCGAAAAAGTCTCGATTATAGGTTAGAAATGGGCCACGGTACGCGTTTGTGGTGTCAAAACGAAAAGACGAGCACGAAGCCTCGTTTCGAAATCGGGAGGAGAGAGGTTATGAAATTATATCCAATTCCTTTAAAACCCGAAAAAGTCTCGATTGTAGGTTAGAAATGGGACACGGGATGTGTTTGTGGTGTCAAAATTAAAAAACGAGCACGAAGCCTCGTTTAGAAATCGGGAGGAGAGAGGGTATGAAATTATATCCAGTTCCTTCATAACCCGAAAAAGACTCGATTTTAGGTTAGAAATGGGCCACAGGACGTGTTTGTGGTGTCAAAACGAAAAAACGAGCACGAAGCCTCGTTTAGAAATCGGGAGGAGAGTGGGTATGAAATTATATCCACTTCCTTTAAAATCTGAAAAAGTCTCGATTATAGGTTAGAAATGGGCCACGGGACGTATTTTTGGTATCAAAACGAAAAAACGAGCACGAAGCCTCGTTTAGAAATCGGGAGGAGAGAGGGTATGAAATTATATCCACTTCTTTTAAAATTCGAAAAAGTCTCGATTATAGGTTAGAAATGGGCCAAGAGACTAGTTTGTGGAGTCAAAACGAAAAAACGAGCACGCAGCCTCGTTTAGAAATCAGGAGGAGAGAGGGTATGAAATTATATCCACTTCCTTTAAAACCCGAAAAAGTCTCGATTATAGGTTAGAAATGGGCCACGGTACGCGTTTGTGGTATCAAAACGAAAAGACGAGCACGAAGCCTCGTTTCGAAATCGGGAGGAGAGAGGTTATGAAATTATATCCAATTCCTTTAAAACCCGAAAAAGTCTCGATTGTAGGTTAGAAATGGGACACGGGATGTGTTTGTGGTGTCAAAATGAAAAAACGAGCACGAAGCCTCGTTTAGAAATCGGGAGGAGAGAGGGTATGAAATTATATCCACTTCCTTTAAAATCCGAAAAAGTCTCGATTATAGGTTAGAAATGGGCCAAGAGACGAGTTTGTGGAGTCAAAACGAAAAAACGAGCACGCAGCCTTGTTTAGAAATCGGGAGGAGAGAGGGTATGAAATTACATCCACTTCCTTTAAAACCCGAAAAAGTCTCGATTATAGGTTAGAAATGGGCCACCGGATGTGTTTCTGGTGTCAAAACGAAAAAATGAGCACGAAGCCTCGTTTAGAAATCGGAAGGAGAGAGGGTATGAAATTATATCCACTTCCTTTAAAATCCGAAAAACTCTCGATTATAGGTTAGAAATGGGCCAAAAGACGAGTTTGTGGAGTCAAAATGAAAAAATGAGCACGCAGCCTCGTTTAGAAATCAGGAGGAGAGAGGGTATGAAATTATATCCACTTCCTTTAAAACCCGAAAAAGTCTCGATTATAGGTTAGAAATGGGACACGGGACTGGTTTGTGGAGTCAAAACGAAAAAACGAGCACGAAGCCTCGTTTAGAAATCGATAGGAGAGAGGGTATGAAATTATATCCACTTCATTTAAAACCCGAAAAAGTCTCGATTATAGGTTAGAAATGGGCCACGGGACGTGTTTGTGGTGTTAAAATGAAAAAACGAGCACGAAGCCTCGTTTAGAAATCGGGAGAGAGGGTATGAAATTATATTCACTTCCTTTAAAATCTGAAAAAAGTCTCAAATATAGGTTAGAAATGGGCCAAGAGACGAGTTTGTGGAGTCAGAACGAAAAAACGAGCACGCAGCCTCGTTTAGAAATCGGGAGGAGAGAGGGTATGAAATTACATCCACTTCCTTTAAAACCCAAAAAAGTCTCGATTATAGGTTAGAAATGGGCCACGGGATGTGTTTGTGGTGTGAAAATGAAAAAAGGAGCACGAAGCCTCGTTTAGAAATCGGAAGGAGAGAGGGTATGAAATTATATCCACTTCCTTTAAAACCCGAAAAAGTCTCGATTATAGGTTTGAAATGGGCCACGGGACGTGTTTGTGGTGTCAAAACGAAAAAACGAGCACGAAGCCTCGTTTAGAAATCGGGAGGAGAGAGGGTATGAAATTATATCCACTTCCTTTAAAACCCGAAAAAGTCTCGATTATAGGTTGGAAATGGGCCACGGGACGCGTTTGTGGTGTCAAAACGAAAAGACGAGCACGAAGCCTCGTTTAGAAATCGGGAGGAGAGAGGGTATGAAATTATATCCACTTCTTGTAAAATTCGAAAAAGTCTCGATTATAGGTTAGAAATGGGCCAAGAGACTAGTTTGTGGAGTTAAAACGAAAAAACGAGCACGCAGCCTCGTTTAGAAATCGGGAGGAGAGAGGGTATGAAATTATATCCAATTCCTTTAAAACCCGAAAAAGACTCGATTATAGGTTGGAAATGGGCCACGGGACGTGTTTGTGGTGTCAAAACGAAAAAACGAGCACGAAGCCTCGTTTCGAAATCAGGAGGAGAGAGGGTATGAAATTTTATCCACTTCCTTTAAAACCCTAAAAAGTCTCGATTATAGGTTGGAAATGGGCCACGGGACGCGTTTGTGGTGTCAAAACGAAAAGACGAGCACGAAGCCTCGTTTAGAAATCGGGAGGAGAGATGTTATGAAATTATATCCACTTCCATTAAAAACCGAAAAAGTCTCGATTGTAGGTTAGAAATTGGCCACGGGACGTGTTTGTGGTGTCAAAACGAAAAAACGAGCACGAAGCCTCGTTTAGAAATCGGGAGGAGAGAGGGTATGAAATTATATCCACTTCTTTTAAAATTCGAAAAAGTCTCGATTATAGGTTAGAAATGGGCCAAGAGACTAGTTTGTGGAGTCAAAACGAAAAAACGAGCACGCAGCCTCGTTTAGAAATCAGGAGGAGAGAGGGTATGAAATTATATCCACTTCCTTTAAAATCCGAAAAAGTCTCGATTATAGGTTAGAAATGGGCCACGGTACGCGTTTGTGGTGTCAAAACGAAAAGACGAGCACGAAGCCTCGTTTCGAAATCGGGAGGAGAGAGGTTATGAAATTATATCCAATTCCTTTAAAACCCGAAAAAGTTTCGATTGTAGGTTAGAAATGGGACACGGGATGTGTTTGTGGTGTCAAAATTAAAAAACGAGCACGAAGCCTCGTTTAGAAATCGGGAGGAGAGAGGGTATGAAATTATATCCAGTTCCTTCATAACCCGAAAAAGACTCGATTTTAGGTTAGAAATGGGCCACAGGACGTGTTTGTGGTGTCAAAACGAAAAAACGAGCACGAAGCCTCGTTTAGAAATCGGGAGGAGAGTGGGTATGAAATTATATCCACTTCCTTTAAAATCTGAAAAAGTCTCGATTATAGGTTAGAAATGGGCCACGGGACGTATTTTTGGTATCAAAACGAAAAAACGAGCACGAAGCCTCGTTTAGAAATCGGGAGGAGAGAGGGTATGAAATTATATCCACTTCTTTTAAAATTCGAAAAAGTCTCGATTATAGGTTAGAAATGGGCCAAGAGACTAGTTTGTGGAGTCAAAACGAAAAAACGAGCACGCAGCCTCGTTTAGAAATCAGGAGGAGAGAGGGTATGAAATTATATCCACTTCCTTTAAAACCCGAAAAAGTCTCGATTATAGGTTAGAAATGGGCCACGGTACGCGTTTGTGGTATCAAAACGAAAAGACGAGCACGAAGCCTCGTTTCGAAATCGGGAGGAGAGAGGTTATGAAATTATATCCAATTCCTTTAAAACCCGAAAAAGTCTCGATTGTAGGTTAGAAATGGGACACGGGATGTGTTTGTGGTGTCAAAATGAAAAAACGAGCACGAAGCCTCGTTTAGAAATCGGGAGGAGAGAGGGTATGAAATTATATCCACTTCCTTTAAAATCCGAAAAAGTCTCGATTATAGGTTAGAAATGGGCCAAGAGACGAGTTTGTGGAGTCAAAACGAAAAAACGAGCACGCAGCCTTGTTTAGAAATCGGGAGGAGAGAGGGTATGAAATTACATCCACTTCCTTTAAAACCCGAAAAAGTCTCGATTATAGGTTAGAAATGGGCCACCGGATGTGTTTCTGGTGTCAAAACGAAAAAATGAGCACGAAGCCTCGTTTAGAAATCGGAAGGAGAGAGGGTATGAAATTATATCCACTTCCTTTAAAATCCGAAAAACTCTCGATTATAGGTTAGAAATGGGCCAAAAGACGAGTTTGTGGAGTCAAAATGAAAAAATGAGCACGCAGCCTCGTTTAGAAATCAGGAGGAGAGAGGGTATGAAATTATATCCACTTCCTTTAAAACCCGAAAAAGTCTCGATTATAGGTTAGAAATGGGACACGGGACTGGTTTGTGGAGTCAAAACGAAAAAACGAGCACGAAGCCTCGTTTAGAAATCGATAGGAGAGAGGGTATGAAATTATATCCACTTCATTTAAAACCCGAAAAAGTCTCGATTATAGGTTAGAAATGGGCCACGGGACGTGTTTGTGGTGTTAAAATGAAAAAACGAGCACGAAGCCTCGTTTAGAAATCGGGAGAGAGGGTATGAAATTATATTCACTTCCTTTAAAATCTGAAAAAAGTCTCAAATATAGGTTAGAAATGGGCCAAGAGACGAGTTTGTGGAGTCAGAACGAAAAAACGAGCACGCAGCCTCGTTTAGAAATCGGGAGGAGAGAGGGTATGAAATTACATCCACTTCCTTTAAAACCCAAAAAAGTCTCGATTATAGGTTAGAAATGGGCCACGGGATGTGTTTGTGGTGTGAAAATGAAAAAAGGAGCACGAAGCCTCGTTTAGAAATCGGAAGGAGAGAGGGTATGAAATTATATCCACTTCCTTTAAAACCCGAAAAAGTCTCGATTATAGGTTTGAAATGGGCCACGGGACGTGTTTGTGGTGTCAAAACGAAAAAACGAGCACGAAGCCTCGTTTAGAAATCGGGAGGAGAGAGGGTATGAAATTATATCCACTTCCTTTAAAACCCGAAAAAGTCTCGATTATAGGTTAGAAATGGGCCACGGGACGTGTTTGTGGCGTCAAAACGAAAAAAAGAGCACGAAGCCTCGTTTAGAAATCGGGAGGAGAGAGGGTATGAAATTATATCCACTTCCTTTAAAACCCGAAAAAGTCTCGATTATAGGTTAGAAATGGGCCACGGGATGTGTTTGTGGTGTCAAAACGAAAAAACGAGCACGAAGCCTCGTTTAGAAATCGGAAGGAGAGAGGGTATGAAATTATATCCACTTCCTTTAATATCCGAAAAAGTCTCGATTATAGGTTAAAAATGGGCCAAGAGACGAGTTTGTGGAGTCAAAACGAAAAAAAGAGCACGAAGCCTCGTTTAGAAATCGGGAGGAGAGAGGGTATGAAATTATATCCACTTCCTTTAAAACCCGAAAAAGTCTCGATTCTAGGTTAGAAATGGGCCACGGGACGTGTTTGTGGTGTCAAAACGAAAAAACGAGCACGAAGCCTCGTTTAGAAATCGGGAGGAGAGTGGTTATGAAATTATATCCACTTCCTTTAAAACCCGAAAAAGTCTCGATTATAGGTTAGAAATGGGCCACGATACGCGTTTGTGGTGTCAAAACGAAAAGACGAGCACGAAGCCTCGTTTAGAAATCGGGAGGAGAGAGGTTATGAAATTATATCCATTTCCTTTAAAACCCGAAAAAGTCTCGATTGTAGGTTAGAAATGGGACACGGGACTGGTTTGTGGAGTCAAAACGAAAAAACGAGCACGAAGCCTCGTTTAGAAATCGATAGGAGAGAGGGTATGAAATTATATCCACTTCATTTAAAACCCGAAAAAGTCTCGATTATAGGTTAGAAATGGGCCACGGGACGTGTTTGTGGTGTTAAAATGAAAAAACGAGCACGAAGCCTCGTTTAGAAATCGGGAGGAGAGAGGGTATGAAATTATATCCACTTCCTTTAAAACCCGAAAAAGTCTCGATTATAAGTTAGAAATGGGCCACGAGACGTGTTTGTGGAGTCAAAACGAAAAAACGAGCACGAAGCCTCGTTTAGAAATCGGTAGGAGAGAGGGTATGAAATTATATCCATTTCCTTTAAAACTCGAAAAAGTCTCGATTATAGGTTATAAATGGGCCACGGGATGTGTTTGTGGTGTTAAAACGAAAAAACGAGCACGAAGCCACGTTTAGAAATCGGGAGGAGAGAGGGTCTGAAACTATATCCACTTCCTTTAAAATTCGAAATAGTCTCGATTATAGGTTAGAAATGGGCCAAGAGACGAGTTTGTGGAGTCAAAACGAAAAAACGAGCGCGCAGCCTCGTTTAGAAATCGGGAGGAGAGAGGGTATGAAATTATATCCGCTTCCTTTAAAATCCGAAAAAGTCTCGATTATAGGTTAGAAATAGGCCAAGAGACGAGTTTGTGGAGTCAAAACGAAAAAACGAGCACGCAGCCTCGTTTAGAAATCAGGAGGAGAGAGGGTATGAAATTATATCCACTTCGTTTAAAACTCTAAAAAGTCTCGATTATAGGTCAGAAATGGGCCACGGGACGTGTTTGTGGTGTCAAAACGAAAAAACGAGCACGAAGCCTCGTTTAGAAATCGGGAGGAGAGAGGGTATGAAATTATATCCACTTCCTTTAAAACCCGAAAAAGTGTCGATTATAGGTTAGAAATGGGACACGGGAGGTGTTTCTGGTGTCAAAATGAAAAAAGAGCACGAAGTCTTGTTTAGAAATCGGGAGAGAGGGTATGAAATTATATCCAGTTCCTTTAAAATCTGAAAAAGACTCGAATATAGGTTAGAAATGGGCCAAGAGACTAGTTTGTGGAGTCAAAACGAAAAAACGAGCACGCAGCCTTGTTTAGAAATCGGGAGGAGAGAGGGTATGAAATTACATCCACTTCCTTTAAAACCCGAAAAAGTCTCGATTATAGGTTAGAAATGGGCCACCGGATGTGTTTCTGGTGTCAAAACGAAAAAATGAGCACGAAGCCTCGTTTAGAAATCGGAAGGAGAGAGGGTATGAAATTATATCCACTTCCTTTAAAATCCGAAAAACTCTCGATTATAGGTTAGAAATGGGCCAAAAGACGAGTTTGTGGAGTCAAAATGAAAAAATGAGCACGCAGCCTCGTTTAGAAATCAGGAGGAGAGAGGGTATGAAATTATATCCACTTCCTTTAAAACCCGAAAAAGTCTCGATTATAGGTTAGAAATGGGACACGGGACTGGTTTGTGGAGTCAAAACGAAAAAACGAGCACGAAGCCTCGTTTAGAAATCGATAGGAGAGAGGGTATGAAATTATATCCACTTCATTTAAAACCCGAAAAAGTCTCGATTATAGGTTAGAAATGGGCCACGGGACGTGTTTGTGGTGTTAAAATGAAAAAACGAGCACGAAGCCTCGTTTAGAAATCGGGAGAGAGGGTATGAAATTATATTCACTTCCTTTAAAATCTGAAAAAAGTCTCAAATATAGGTTAGAAATGGGCCAAGAGACGAGTTTGTGGAGTCAGAACGAAAAAACGAGCACGCAGCCTCGTTTAGAAATCGGGAGGAGAGAGGGTATGAAATTACATCCACTTCCTTTAAAACCCGAAAAAGTCTCGATTGTAGGTTAGAAATGGGACACGGGATGTGTTTGTGGTGTCAAAATGAAAAAACGAGCACGAAGCCTCGTTTAGAAATCGGGAGGAGAGAGGGTATGAAATTATATCCACTTCCTTTAAAATCCGAAAAAGTCTCGATTATAGGTTAGAAATGGGCCAAGAGACGAGTTTGTGGAGTCAAAACGAAAAAACGAGCACGCAGCCTTGTTTAGAAATCGGGAGGAGAGAGGGTATGAAATTACATCCACTTCCTTTAAAACCCGAAAAAGTCTCGATTATAGGTTAGAAATGGGCCACCGGATGTGTTTCTGGTGTCAAAACGAAAAAATGAGCACGAAGCCTCGTTTAGAAATCGGAAGGAGAGAGGGTATGAAATTATATCCACTTCCTTTAAAATCCGAAAAACTCTCGATTATAGGTTAGAAATGGGCCAAAAGACGAGTTTGTGGAGTCAAAATGAAAAAATGAGCACGCAGCCTCGTTTAGAAATCAGGAGGAGAGAGGGTATGAAATTATATCCACTTCCTTTAAAACCCGAAAAAGTCTCGATTATAGGTTAGAAATGGGACACGGGACTGGTTTGTGGAGTCAAAACGAAAAAACGAGCACGAAGCCTCGTTTAGAAATCGATAGGAGAGAGGGTATGAAATTATATCCACTTCATTTAAAACCCGAAAAAGTCTCGATTATAGGTTAGAAATGGGCCACGGGACGTGTTTGTGGTGTTAAAATGAAAAAACGAGCACGAAGCCTCGTTTAGAAATCGGGAGAGAGGGTATGAAATTATATTCACTTCCTTTAAAATCTGAAAAAAGTCTCAAATATAGGTTAGAAATGGGCCAAGAGACGAGTTTGTGGAGTCAGAACGAAAAAACGAGCACGCAGCCTCGTTTAGAAATCGGGAGGAGAGAGGGTATGAAATTACATCCACTTCCTTTAAAACCCAAAAAAGTCTCGATTATAGGTTAGAAATGGGCCACGGGATGTGTTTGTGGTGTGAAAACGAAAAAAAGAGCACGAAGCCTCGTTTAGAAATCGGAAGGAGAGAGGGTATGAAATTATATCCACTTCCTTTAAAACCCGAAAAAGTCTCGATTATAGGTTTGAAATGGGCCACGGGACGTGTTTGTGGTGTCAAAACGAAAAAACGAGCACGCAGCCTCGTTTAGAAATCAGGAGGAGAGAGGGTATGAAATTATATCCACTTCGTTTAAAACTCGAAAAAGTCTCGATTATAGGTTAGAAATGGGCCAAGAGACGAGTTTGTGGAGTCAAAACGAAAAAACGAGCACGCAGCCTCGTTTAGAAATCAGGAGGAGAGAGGGTATGAAATTATATCCACTTCGTTTAAAACTCGAAAGAGTCTCGATTATAGGTAAGAAATGGGCCACGGGACGCGTTTGTGGTGTCAAAACGAAAAAACGAGCACGAAGCCTCGTTTAGAAATCGGGAGGAGAGAGGGTATGAAATTATATCCACTTCCTTTAAAACCCGAAAAAGACTCGATTATAGGTTAGAAATGGGCCAAGAGACGAGTTTGTGGAGTCAAAACGAAAAAACGAGCGCGCAGCCTCGTTTAGAAATCGGGAGGAGAGCGGGTATGAAATTATATCCGCTTCCTTTAAAATCCGAAAAAGTCTCGATTATAGGTTAGAAATGGGCCAAGAGACGAGTTTGTGGAGTCAAAACGAAAAAACGAGCACGCAGCCTCGTTTAGAAATCAGGAGGAGAGAGGGTATGAAATTATATCCACTTCGTTTAAAACTCGAAAAAGTCTCGATTATAGGTCAGAAATGGGCCACGGGACGTGTTTGTGGTGTCAAAATGAAAAAACGAGCACGAAGCCTCGTTTAGAAATCGGGAGGAGAGAGGGTATGAAATTATATCCACTTCCTTTAATACCCGAAAAAGTCTCGATTCTAGGTTAGAAATGGGCCACGGGACGTGTTTGTGGTGTCAAAATGAAGAAAGAGCACGAAGCCTCGTTTAGAAATCGGGAGAGAGGGTATGAATTTATATCCACTTCCTTTAAAATCTGAAAAAGACTCGAATATAGGTTAGAAATGGGCCAAGAGACTAGTTTGTGGAGTCAAAACGAAAAAACGAGCACGCAGCCTCGTTTAGAAATCGGGAGGAGAGAGGATTTGAAATTACATCCACTTCCTTTAAAACCCAAAAAAGTCTCGATTATAGGTTAGAAATGGGCCACGGGATGTGTTTGTGGTGTCAAAATGAAAAAATGAGCATGAAGCCTCGTTTAGAAATCGAAAGGAGAGAGGGTATGAAATTATATCCACTTCCTTTAAAACCCAAAAAAGTCTCGATTATAGGTTTGAAATGGGCCAAGAGACGAGTTTGTGGAATCAAAATGAAAAAACAAGCACGCAGCCTCGTTTAGAAATCAGGAGGAGTGAGGGTATGAAATTATATCCACTTCCTTTAAAATCTGAAAAAGTCTCAAATATAGGTTAGAAATGGGCCAAGAGACGAGTTTGTGGAGTTAGAACGAAAAAACGAGCACGCGGCCTCGTTTAGAAATCGGGAGGAGAGAGGGTATGAAATTACATCCACTTCCTTTAAAACCCAAAAAAGTCTCGATTATAGGTTAGAAATGGACCACGGGATGTGTTTGTGGTGTCAAAATGAAAAAATGAGCATGAAGCCTCGTTTAGAAATCGGAAGGAGAGAGAGTATGAAATTATATCCACTTCCTTTAAAACCCGAAAAAGTCTCGATTATAGGTTTGAAATGGGCCAAGAGACGAGTTTGTGGAGTCAAAATGAAAAAACGAGCACGCAGCCTCGTTTAGAAATCAGGAGGAGTGAGGGTATGAAATTATATCCACTTCCTTTAAAATCTGAAAAAGTCTCGATTATAGGTTACAAATGGGCCACGGGACGTTTTTGTAGTGTCAAAACGAAAAAACGAGCACGAAGCCTCGTTTAGAAATCGGGAGAGAGGGTATGAAATTATATCCACTTCCTTTAAAATCTGAAAAAGACTCGAATATAGGTTAGAAATGGGCCAAGAGACTAGTTTGTGGAGTCAAAACGAAAAAACGAGCACGCAGCCTCGTTTAGAAATCGGGAGGAGAGAGGATTTGAAATTACATCCACTTCCTTTAAAACCCAAAAAAGTCTCGATTATAGGTTAGAAATGGGCCACGGGATGTGTTTGTGGTGTCAAAACGAAAAAAGGAGCACGAAGCCTCGTTTAGAAATCGGAAGTAGAGAGGGTATGAAATTATATCCACTTCCTTTAAAACCCGAAAAAGTCTCGATTATAGGTTAGAAATGGGCCACGGGACGTGTTTGTAGTGTCAAAACGAAAAAACGAGCACGAAGCCTCGTTTAGAAATCGGGAGGAGAGAGGGTATGAAATTATATCCACTTCCTTTAAAACCCGAAAAAGTCTCGATTATAGGTTAGAAATGGGCCACGGGACGTGTTTGTGGCGTCAAAACGAAAAAACGAGCACGAAGCCTCGTTTAGAAATCGTGAGGAGAGAGGGTATGAAATTATATCCACTTCCTTTAAAACCCGAAAAAGTCTCGATTATAGGTTAGAAATGGGCCAAGAGACGAGTTTGTGGAGTCAAAACGAAAAAAAGAGCACGAAGCCTCGTTTAGAAATCGGGAGGAGAGAGGGTATGAAATTATATCCACTTCCTTTAAAACCCGAAAAAGTCTCGATTCTAGGTTAGAAATGGGCCACGGGACGTGTTTGTGGTGTCAAAACGAAAAAACGAGCACGAAGCCTCGTTTAGAAATCGAAAGGAGAGAGGGTATGAAATTATATCCACTTCATTTAAAACCCGAAAAAGTCTCGATTATAGGTTAGAAATGGGCCACGGGACGTGTTGGTGGTGTTAAAATGAAAAAACGAGCACGAAGCCTCGTTTAGAAATCGGGAGAGAGGGTATGAAATTATATCCACTTCCTTTAAAATCTGAAAAAGTCTCAAATATAGGTTAGAAATGGGCCAAGAGACGAGTTTGTGGAGTCAGAACGAAAAAACGAGCACGCAGCCTTGTTTAGAAATCGGGAGGAGAGAGGGTATGAAATTACATCCACTTCCTTTAAAACCCAAAAAAGTCTCGATTATAGGTTAGAAATGGGCCACGGGATGTGTTTGTGGTGTCAAAATGAAAAAATGAGCATTAAGCCTCGTTTAGAAATCGGAAGGAGAGAGGGTATGAAATTATATCCACTTCCTTTAAAACCCGAAAAAGTCTCGATTATAGGTTTGAAATGGGCCAAGAGACGAGTTTGTGGAGTCAAAATGAAAAAACGAGCACGCAGCCTCGTTTAGAAATCAGGAGGAGTGAGGGTATGAAATTATATCCACTTCCTTTAAAATCTGAAAAAGTCTCGATTATAGGTTACAAATGGGCCACGGGACGTGTTTGTAGTGTCAAAACGAAAAAACGAGCACGAAGCCTCGTTTAGAAATCGGGAGAGAGGGTATGAATTTATATCCACTTCCTTTAAAATCTGAAAAAGACTCGAATATAGGTTAGAAATGGGCCAAGAGACTAGTTTGTGGAGTCAAAACGAAAAAACGAGCACGCAGCCTCGTTTAGAAATCGGGAGGAGAGAGGATTTGAAATTACATCCACTTCCTTTAAAACCCAAAAAAGTCTCGATTATAGGTTAGAAATGGGCCACGGGATGTGTTTGTGGTGTCAAAACGTAAAAAGGAGCACGAAGCCTCGTTTAGAAATCAGAAGTAGAGAGGGTATGAAATTACATCCACTTCCTTTAAAACCCGAAAAAGTCTCGATTCTAGGTTAGAAATGGGCCACGGGACGTGTTTGTGGTGTCAAAACGAAAAAACGAGCACGAAGCCTCGTTTAGAAATCGAAAGGAGAGAGGGTATGAAATTATATCCACTTCATTTAAAACCCGAAAAAGTCTCGATTATAGGTTAGAAATGGGCCACGGGACGTGTTTGTGGTGTTAAAATGAAAAAACGAGCACGAAGCCTCGTTTAGAAATCGGGAGAGAGGGTATGAAATTATATCCACTTCCTTTTAAATCTGAAAAAGTCTCAAATATAGGTTAGAAATGGGCCAAGAGACGAGTTTGTGGAGTCAGAACGAAAAAACGAGCACGCAGCCTCGTTTAGAAATCGGGAGGAGAGAGGGTATGAAATTACATCCACTTCCTTTAAAACCCAAAAAAGTCTCGATTATAGGTTAGAAATGGGCCACGGGATGTGTTTGTGGTGTCAAAATGAAAAAATGAGCATGAAGCCTCGTTTAGAAATCGGAAGGAGAGAGGGTATGAAATTATATCCACTTCCTTTAAAACCCGAAAAAGTCTCGATTATAGGTTTGAAATGGGCCAAGAGACGAGTTTGTGGAGTCAAAATGAAAAAACGAGCACGCAGCCTCGTTTAGAAATCAGGAGGAGTGAGGGTATGAAATTATATCCACTTCCTTTAAAATCTGAAAAAGTCTCGATTATAGGTTACAAATGGGCCACGGGACGTGTTTGTAGTGTCAAAACGAAAAAACAAGCACGAAGCCTCGTTTAGAAATCGGGAGAGAGGGTATGAATTTATATCCACTTCCTTTAAAATCTGAAAAAGACTCGAATATAGGTTAGAAATGGGCCAAGAGACTAGTTTGTGGAGTCAAAACGAAAAAACGAGCACGCAGCCTCGTTTAGAAATCGGGAGGAGAGAGGATTTGAAATTACATCCACTTCCTTTAAAACCCAAAAAAGTCTCGATTATAGGTTAGAAATGGGCCACGGGATGTGTTTGTGGTGTCAAAACGTAAAAAGGAGCACGAAGCCTCGTTTAGAAATCAGAAGTAGAGAGGGTATGAAATTATATCCACTTCCTTTAAAACCCGAAAAAGTCTCGATTATAGGTTAGAAATGAGCCACGGGACGTGTTTGTAGTGTCAAAACGAAAAAACGAGCACGAAGCCTCGTTTAGAAATCGGGAGGAGAGAGGGTATGAAATTATATCCACTTCCTTTAAAACCCGAAAAAGTCTCGATTATAGGTTAGAAATGGGCCACGGGACGTGTTTGTGGCGTCAAAACGAAAAAACGAGCACGAAGCCTCGTTTAGAAATCGGGAGGAGAGAGGGTATGAAATTATATCCACTTCCTTTAAAACCCGAAAAAGTCTCGATTATAGGTTAGAAATGGGCCACGGGATGTGTTTGTGGTGTCAAAACGAAAAAACGAGCACGAAGCCTCGTTTAAAAATCGGAAGGAGAGAGGGTATGAAATTATATCCACTTCCTTTAAAATCCGAAAAAGTCTCGATTATAGGTTAGAAATGGGCCAAGAGACGAGTTTGTGGAGTCAAAACGAAAAAAAGAGCACGAAGCCTCGTTTAGAAATCGGGAGGAGAGAGGGTATGAAATTATATCCACTTCCTTTAAAACCCGAAAAAGTCTCGATTCTAGGTTAGAAATGGGCCACGGGACGTGTTTGTGGTGTCAAAACGAAAAAACGAGCACGAAGCCTCGTTTAGAAATCGGGAGGAGAGTGGTTATGAAATTATATCCACTTCCTTTAAAACCCGAAAAAGTCTCGATTATAGGTTAGAAATGGGCCACGGTACGCGTTTGTGGTGTCAAAACGAAAAGACGAGCACGAAGCCTCGTTTAGAAATCGGGAGGAGAGAGGTTATGAAATTATATCCACTTCCTTTAAAACCCGAAAAAGTCTCGATTGTAGGTTAGAAATGGGACACGGGACTGGTTTGTGGGGTCAAAACGAAAAAACGAGCACGAAGCCTCGTTTAGAAATCGATAGGAGAGAGGGTATGAAATTATATCCACTTCATTTAAAACCCGAAAAAGTCTCGATTATAGGTTAGAAATGGGCCACGGGACGTGTTTGTGGTGTTAAAACGAAAAAACGAGCACGAAGCCTCGTTTAGAAATCGGGAGGAGGGAGGGTATGAAATTATATCCACTTCCTTTAAAACCCGAAAAAGTCTCGATTATAAGTTAGAAATGGGCCACGAGACGTGTTTGTGGAGTCAAAATGAAAAAACGAGCACGAAGCCTCGTTTAGAAATCGGTAGGAGAGAGGGTATGAAATTATATCCATTTCCTTTAAAACTCGAAAAAGTCTCGATTATAGGTTATAAATGGGCCACGGGATGTGTTTGTGGTGTTAAAACGAAAAAACGAGCACGAAGCCACGTTTAGAAATCGGGAGGAGAGAGGGTCTGAAACTATATCCACTTCCTTTAAAATTCGAAAAAGTCTCGATTATAGGTTAGAAATGGGCCAAGAGACGAGTTTGTGGAGTCAAAACGAAAAAACGAGCACGCAGCCTCGTTTAGAAATCAGGAGGAGAGAGGGTATGAAATTATATCCACTTCGTTTAAAACTCGAAAGAGTCTCGATTAAAGGTAAGAAATGGGCCACGGGACGCGTTTGTGGTGTCAAAACGAAAAAACGAGCACGAAGCCTCGTTTAGAAATCGGGAGGAGAGAGGGTATGAAATTATATCCACTTCCTTTAAAACCCGAAAAAGACTCGATTATAGGTTAGAAATGGGCCAAGAGACGAGTTTGTGGAGTCAAAACGGAAAAACGAGCGCGCAGCCTCGTTTAGAAATCGGGAGGAGAGAGGGTATGAAATTATATCCGCTTCCTTTAAAATCCGAAAAAGTCTCGATTATAGGTTAGAAATGGGCCAAGAGACGAGTTTGTGGAGTCAAAACGAAAAAACGAGCACGCAGCCTCGTTTAGAAATCAGGAGGAGAGAGGGTATGAAATTATATCCACTTCGTTTAAAACTCGAAAAAGTCTCGATTATAGGTCAGAAATGGGCCACGGGACGTGTTTGTGGTGTCAAAATGAAAAAACGAGCACGAAGCCTCGTTTAGAAATCGGGAGGAGAGAGGGTATGAAATTATATCCACTTCCTTTAATACCCGAAAAAGTCTCGATTCTAGGTTAGAAATGGGCCACGGGACGTGTTTGTGGTGTCAAAATGAAGAAAGAGCACGAAGCCTCGTTTAGAAATCGGGAGAGAGGGTATGAATTTATATCCACTTCCTTTAAAATCTGAAAAAGACTCGAATATAGGTTAGAAATGGGCCAAGAGACTAGTTTGTGGAGTCAAAACGAAAAAACGAGCACGCAGCCTCGTTTAGAAATCGGGAGGAGAGAGGATTTGAAATTACATCCACTTCCTTTAAAACCCAAAAAAGTCTCGATTATAGGTTAGAAATGGGCCACGGGATGTGTTTGTGGTGTCAAAATGAAAAAATGAGCAGGAAGCCTCGTTTAGAAATCGAAAGGAGAGAGGGTATGAAATTATATCCACTTCCTTTAAAACCCAAAAAAGTCTCGATTATAGGTTTGAAATGGGCCAAGAGACGAGTTTGTGGAATCAAAATGAAAAAACAAGCACGCAGCCTCGTTTAGAAATCAGGAGGAGTGAGGGTATGAAATTATATCCACTTCCTTTAAAATCTGAAAAAGTCTCAAATATAGGTTAGAAATGGGCCAAGAGACGAGTTTGTGGAGTTAGAACGAAAAAACGAGCACGCGGCCTCGTTTAGAAATCGGGAGGAGAGAGGGTATGAAATTACATCCACTTCCTTTAAAACCCAAAAAAGTCTCGATTATAGGTTAGAAATGGGCCACGGGATGTGTTTGTGGTGTCAAAATGAAAAAATGAGCATGAAGCCTCGTTTAGAAATCGGAAGGAGAGAGAGTATGAAATTATATCCACTTCCTTTAAAACCCGAAAAAGTCTCGATTATAGGTTTGAAATGGGCCAAGAGACGAGTTTGTGGAGTCAAAATGAAAAAACGAGCACGCAGCCTCGTTTAGAAATCAGGAGGAGTGAGGGTATGAAATTATATCCACTTCCTTTAAAATCTGAAAAAGTCTCGATTATAGGTTACAAATGGGCCACGGGACGTTTTTGTAGTGTCAAAACGAAAAAACGAGCACGAAGCCTCGTTTAGAAATCGGGAGAGAGGGTATGAAATTATATCCACTTCCTTTAAAATCTGAAAAAGACTCGAATATAGGTTAGAAATGGGCCAAGAGACTAGTTTGTGGAGTCAAAACGAAAAAACGAGCACGCAGCCTCGTTTAGAAATCGGGAGGAGAGAGGATTTGAAATTACATCCACTTCCTTTAAAACCCAAAAAAGTCTCGATTATAGGTTAGAAATGGGCCACGGGATGTGTTTGTGGTGTCAAAACGAAAAAAGGAGCACGAAGCCTCGTTTAGAAATCGGAAGTAGAGAGGGTATGAAATTATATCCACTTCCTTTAAAACCCGAAAAAGTCTCGATTATAGGTTAGAAATGGGCCACGGGACGTGTTTGTAGTGTCAAAACGAAAAAACGAGCACGAAGCCTCGTTTAGAAATCGGGAGGAGAGAGGGTATGAAATTATATCCACTTCCTTTAAAACCCGAAAAAGTCTCGATTATAGGTTAGAAATGGGCCACGGGACGTGTTTGTGGCGTCAAAACGAAAAAACGAGCACGAAGCCTCGTTTAGAAATCGTGAGGAGAGAGGGTATGAAATTATATCCACTTCCTTTAAAACCCGAAAAAGTCTCGATTATAGGTTAGAAATGGGCCAAGAGACGAGTTTGTGGAGTCAAAACGAAAAAAAGAGCACGAAGCCTCGTTTAGAAATCGGGAGGAGAGAGGGTATGAAATTATATCCACTTCCTTTAAAACCCGAAAAAGTCTCGATTCTAGGTTAGAAATGGGCCACGGGACGTGTTTGTGGTGTCAAAACGAAAAAACGAGCACGAAGCCTCGTTTAGAAATCGAAAGGAGAGAGGGTATGAAATTATATCCACTTCATTTAAAACCCGAAAAAGTCTCGATTATAGGTTAGAAATGGGCCACGGGACGTGTTGGTGGTGTTAAAATGAAAAAACGAGCACGAAGCCTCGTTTAGAAATCGGGAGAGAGGGTATGAAATTATATCCACTTCCTTTAAAATCTGAAAAAGTCTCAAATATAGGTTAGAAATGGGCCAAGAGACGAGTTTGTGGAGTCAGAACGAAAAAACGAGCACGCAGCCTTGTTTAGAAATCGGGAGGAGAGAGGGTATGAAATTACATCCACTTCCTTTAAAACCCAAAAAAGTCTCGATTATAGGTTAGAAATGGGCCACGGGATGTGTTTGTGGTGTCAAAATGAAAAAATGAGCATTAAGCCTCGTTTAGAAATCGGAAGGAGAGAGGGTATGAAATTATATCCACTTCCTTTAAAACCCGAAAAAGTCTCGATTATAGGTTTGAAATGGGCCAAGAGACGAGTTTGTGGAGTCAAAATGAAAAAACGAGCACGCAGCCTCGTTTAGAAATCAGGAGGAGTGAGGGTATGAAATTATATCCACTTCCTTTAAAATCTGAAAAAGTCTCGATTATAGGTTACAAATGGGCCACGGGACGTGTTTGTAGTGTCAAAACGAAAAAACGAGCACGAAGCCTCGTTTAGAAATCGGGAGAGAGGGTATGAATTTATATCCACTTCCTTTAAAATCTGAAAAAGACTCGAATATAGGTTAGAAATGGGCCAAGAGACTAGTTTGTGGAGTCAAAACGAAAAAACGAGCACGCAGCCTCGTTTAGAAAACGGGAGGAGAGAGGATTTGAAATTACATCCACTTCCTTTAAAACCCAAAAAAGTCTCGATTATAGGTTAGAAATGGGCCACGGGATGTGTTTGTGGTGTCAAAACGTAAAAAGGAGCACGAAGCCTCGTTTAGAAATCAGAAGTAGAGAGGGTATGAAATTATATCCACTTCCTTTAAAACCCGAAAAAGTCTCGATTATAGGTTAGAAATGAGCCACGGGACGTGTTTGTAGTGTCAAAACGAAAAAACGAGCACGAAGCCTCGTTTAGAAATCGGGAGGAGAGAGGGTATGAAATTATATCCACTTCCTTTAAAACCCGAAAAAGTCTCGATTATAGGTTAGAAATGGGCCACGGGACGTGTTTGTGGCGTCAAAACGAAAAAACGAGCACGAAGCCTCGTTTAGAAATCGGGAGGAGAGAGGGTATGAAATTATATCCACTTCCTTTAAAACCCGAAAAAGTCTCGATTATAGGTTAGAAATGGGCCACGGGATGTGTTTGTGGTGTCAAAACGAAAAAACGAGCACGAAGCCTCGTTTAAAAATCGGAAGGAGAGAGGGTATGAAATTATATCCACTTCCTTTAAAATCCGAAAAAGTCTCGATTATAGGTTAGAAATGGGCCAAGAGACGAGTTTGTGGAGTCAAAACGAAAAAAAGAGCACGAAGCCTCGTTTAGAAATCGGGAGGAGAGAGGGTATGAAATTATATCCACTTCCTTTAAAACCCGAAAAAGTCTCGATTCTAGGTTAGAAATGGGCCACGGGACGTGTTTGTGGTGTCAAAACGAAAAAACGAGCACGAAGCCTCGTTTAGAAATCGGGAGGAGAGTGGTTATGAAATTATATCCACTTCCTTTAAAACCCGAAAAAGTCTCGATTATAGGTTAGAAATGGGCCACGGTACGCGTTTGTGGTGTCAAAACGAAAAGACGAGCACGAAGCCTCGTTTAGAAATCGGGAGGAGAGAGGTTATGAAATTATATCCACTTCCTTTAAAACCCGAAAAAGTCTCGATTGTAGGTTAGAAATGGGACACGGGACTGGTTTGTGGGGTCAAAACGAAAAAACGAGCACGAAGCCTCGTTTAGAAATCGATAGGAGAGAGGGTATGAAATTATATCCACTTCATTTAAAACCCGAAAAAGTCTCGATTATAGGTTAGAAATGGGCCACGGGACGTGTTTGTGGTGTTAAAACGAAAAAACGAGCACGAAGCCTCGTTTAGAAATCGGGAGGAGAGAGGGTATGAAATTATATCCACTTCCTTTAAAACCCGAAAAAGTCTCGATTATAAGTTAGAAATGGGCCACGAGACGTGTTTGTGGAGTCAAAATGAAAAAACGAGCACGAAGCCTCGTTTAGAAATCGGTAGGAGAGAGGGTATGAAATTATATCCATTTCCTTTAAAACTCGAAAAAGTCTCGATTATAGGTTATAAATGGGCCACGGGATGTGTTTGTGGTGTTAAAACGAAAAAACGAGCACGAAGCCACGTTTAGAAATCGGGAGGAGAGAGGGTCTGAAACTATATCCACTTCCTTTAAAATTCGAAAAAGTCTCGATTATAGGTTAGAAATGGGCCAAGAGACGAGTTTGTGGAGTCAAAACGAAAAAACGAGCACGCAGCCTCGTTTAGAAATCAGGAGGAGAGAGGGTATGAAATTATATCCACTTCGTTTAAAACTCGAAAGAGTCTCGATTATAGGTAAGAAATGGGCCACGGGACGCGTTTGTGGTGTCAAAACGAAAAAACGAGCACGAAGCCTCGTTTAGAAATCGGGAGGAGAGAGGGTATGAAATTATATCCACTTCCTTTAAAACCCGAAAAAGACTCGATTATAGGTTAGAAATGGGCCAAGAGACGAGTTTGTGGAGTCAAAACGAAAAAACGAGCACGAAGCCTCGTTTAGAAATCGGGAGGAGAGAGGGTATGAAATTATATCCGCTTCCTTTAAAATCCGAAAAAGTCTCGATTATAGGTTAGAAATGGGCCAAGAGACGAGTTTGTGGTGTCAAAACGAAAAAACGAGCACGCAGCCTCGTTTAGAAATCAGGAGGAGAGAGGGTATGAAATTATATCCACTTCGTTTAAAACTCGAAAAAGTCTCGGTTATAGGTCAGAAATGGGCCACGGGACGCGTTTGTGGTGTCAAAACGAAAAAACGAGCACGAAGCCTCGTTTAGAAATCGGGAGGAGAGAGGGTATGAAATTATATCCACTTCCTTTAAAACCCGAAAAAGACTCGATTATAGGATAGAAATGGGCCACGAGACGTGTTTGTTGTGTCAAAACGAAAAAAAGAGCACGAAGGCTCGTTTAGAAATCGGGAGGAGAGAGGGTATGAAATTATATCCACTTCCTTTAAAACCCGAAAAAGTCTTGATTATAGGTTAGAAATGGGCCACAGGACGTGTTTGTGGTGTCAAAACGAAAAAACGAGCACGAAGCCTCGTTTAGAAATCAGGAGGAGAGAGGTTATGAAATTATATCCACTTCCTTTAAAACCCGAAAAAGTCTCGATTATAGGTTAGAAATGGGACACGGGAGGTGTTTCTGGTGTCAAAATGAAAAAAGAGCAGGAAGCCTTGTTTAGAAATCGGGAGGAGAGAGGGTATGAAATTATATCCATTTCCTTTAAAACCCGAAAAAGTCTCGATTATAGGTTATAAATGGGCCACGAGACGAGTTTGTGGAGTCAAAACGAAAAAACGAGCGCGCAGCCTCGTTTAGAAATCGGGAGGAGAGAGGGTATGAAATTATATCCGCTTCCTTTAAAATCCGAAATAGTCTCGATTATAGGTTAGAAATGGGCCAAGAGACGAGTTTGTGGAGTCAAAACGAAAAAACGAGCGCGCAGCCTCGTTTAGAAATCGGGAGGAGAGAGGGTATGAAATTATATCCGCTTCCTTTAAAATCCGAAAAAGTCTCGATTATAGGTTAGAAATGGGCCAAGAGACGAGTTTGTGGAGTCAAAACGAAAAAACGAGCACGCAGCCTCGTTTAGAAATCAGGAGGAGAGAGGGTATGAAATTATATCCACTTCGTTTAAAACTCGAAAAAGTCTCGATTATAGGTCAGAAATGGGCCACGGGACGTGTTTGTGGTGTCAAAATGAAAAAACGAGCACGAAGCCTCGTTTAGAAATCGGGAGGAGAGAGGGTATGAAATTATATCCACTTCCTTTAATACCCGAAAAAGTCTCGATTCTAGGTTAGAAATGGGCCACGGGACGTGTTTGTGGTGTCAAAATGAAGAAAGAGCACGAAGCCTCGTTTAGAAATCGGGAGAGAGGGTATGAATTTATATCCACTTCCTTTAAAATCTGAAAAAGACTCGAATATAGGTTAGAAATGGGCCAAGAGACTAGTTTGTGGAGTCAAAACGAAAAAACGAGCACGCAGCCTCGTTTAGAAATCGGGAGGAGAGAGGATTTGAAATTACATCCACTTCCTTTAAAACCCAAAAAAGTCTCGATTATAGGTTAGAAATGGGCCACGGGATGTGTTTGTGGTGTCAAAACGTAAAAAGGAGCACGAAGCCTCGTTTAGAAATCAGAAGTAGAGAGGGTATGAAATTATATCCACTTCCTTTAAAACCCGAAAAAGTCTCGATTATAGGTTAGAAATGAGCCACGGGACGTGTTTGTAGTGTCAAAACGAAAAAACGAGCACGAAGCCTCGTTTAGAAATCGGGAGGAGAGAGGGTATGAAATTATATCCACTTCCTTTAAAACCCGAAAAAGTCTCGATTATAGGTTAGAAATGGGCCACGGGACGTGTTTGTGGCGTCAAAACGAAAAAACGAGCACGAAGCCTCGTTTAAAAATCGGGAGGAGAGAGGGTATGAAATTATATCCACTTCCTTTAAAACCCGAAAAAGTCTCGATTATAGGTTAGAAATGGGCCACGGGATGTGTTTGTGGTGTCAAAACGAAAAAACGAGCACGAAGCCTCGTTTAAAAATCGGAAGGAGAGAGGGTATGAAATTATATCCACTTCCTTTAAAATCTGAAAAAGACTCGAATATAGGTTAGAAATGGGCCAAGAGACTAGTTTGTGGAGTCAAAACGAAAAAACGAGCACGCAGCCTCGTTTAGAAATCGGGAGGAGAGAGGATTTGAAATTACATCCACTTCCTTTAAAACCCAAAAAAGTCTCGATTATAGGTTAGAAATGGGCCACGGGATGTGTTTGTGGTGTCAAAACGTAAAAAGGAGCACGAAGCCTCGTTTAGAAATCAGAAGTAGAGAGGGTATGAAATTATATCCACTTCCTTTAAAACCCGAAAAAGTCTCGATTCTAGGTTAGAAATGGGCCACGGGACGTGTTTGTGGTGTCAAAACGAAAAAACGAGCACGAAGCCTCGTTTAGAAATCGAAAGGAGAGAGGGTATAAAATTATATCCACTTCATTTAAAACCCGAAAAAGTCTCGATTATAGGTTAGAAATGGGCCACGGGACGTGTTTGTGGTGTTAAAATGAAAAAACGAGCACGAAGCCTCGTTTAGAAATCGGGAGAGAGGGTATGAAATTATATCCACTTCCTTTAAAATCTGAAAAAGTCTCAAATATAGGTTAGAAATGGGCCAAGAGACGAGTTTGTGGAGTCAGAACGAAAAAACGAGCACGCAGCCTCGTTTAGAAATCGGGAGGAGAGAGGGTATGAAATTACATCCACTTCCTTTAAAACCCAAAAAAGTCTCGATTATAGGTTAGAAATGGGCCACGGGATGTGTTTGTGGTGTCAAAATGAAAAAATGAGCATGAAGCCTCGTTTAGAAATCGGAAGGAGAGAGGGTATGAAATTATATCCACTTCCTTTAAAACCCGAAAAAGTCTCGATTATAGGTTTGAAATGGGCCAAGAGACGAGTTTGTGGAGTCAAAATGAAAAAACGAGCACGCAGCCTCGTTTAGAAATCAGGAGGAGTGAGGGTATGAAATTATATCCACTTCCTTTAAAATCTGAAAAAGTCTCGATTATAGGTTACAAATGGGCCACGGGACGTGTTTGTAGTGTCAAAACGAAAAAACAAGCACGAAGCCTCGTTTAGAAATCGGGAGAGAGGGTATGAATTTATATCCACTTCCTTTAAAATCTGAAAAAGACTCGAATATAGGTTAGAAATGGGCCAAGAGACTAGTTTGTGGAGTCAAAACGAAAAAACGAGCACGCAGCCTCGTTTAGAAATCGGGAGGAGAGAGGATTTGAAATTACATCCACTTCCTTTAAAACCCAAAAAAGTCTCGATTATAGGTTAGAAATGGGCCACGGGATGTGTTTGTGGTGTCAAAACGTAAAAAGGAGCACGAAGCCTCGTTTAGAAATCAGAAGTAGAGAGGGTATGAAATTATATCCACTTCCTTTAAAACCCGAAAAAGTCTCGATTATAGGTTAGAAATGAGCCACGGGACGTGTTTGTAGTGTCAAAACGAAAAAACGAGCACGAAGCCTCGTTTAGAAATCGGGAGGAGAGAGGGTATGAAATTATATCCACTTCCTTTAAAACCCGAAAAAGTCTCGATTATAGGTTAGAAATGGGCCACGGGACGTGTTTGTGGCGTCAAAACGAAAAAACGAGCACGAAGCCTCGTTTAGAAATCGGGAGGAGAGAGGGTATGAAATTATATCCACTTCCTTTAAAACCCGAAAAAGTCTCGATTATAGGTTAGAAATGGGCCACGGGATGTGTTTGTGGTGTCAAAATGAAAAAACGAGCACGAAGCCTCGTTTAAAAATCGGAAGGAGAGAGGGTATGAAATTATATCCACTTCCTTTAAAATCCGAAAAAGTCTCGATTATAGGTTAGAAATGGGCCAAGAGACGAGTTTGTGGAGTCAAAACGAAAAAAAGAGCACGAAGCCTCGTTTAGAAATCGGGAGGAGAGAGGGTATGAAATTATATCCACTTCCTTTAAAACCCGAAAAAGTCTCGATTCTAGGTTAGAAATGGGCCACGGGACGTGTTTGTGGTGTCAAAACGAAAAAACGAGCACGAAGCCTCGTTTAGAAATCGGGAGGAGAGTGGTTATGAAATTATATCCACTTCCTTTAAAACCCGAAAAAGTCTCGATTATAGGTTAGAAATGGGCCACGGTACGCGTTTGTGGTGTCAAAACGAAAAGACGAGCACGAAGCCTCGTTTAGAAATCGGGAGGAGAGAGGTTATGAAATTATATCCACTTCCTTTAAAACCCGAAAAAGTCTCGATTGTAGGTTAGAAATGGGACACGGGACTGGTTTGTGGGGTCAAAACGAAAAAACGAGCACGAAGCCTCGTTTAGAAATCGATAGGAGAGAGGGTATGAAATTATATCCACTTCATTTAAAACCCGAAAAAGTCTCGATTATAGGTTAGAAATGGGCCACGGGACGTGTTTGTGGTGTTAAAACGAAAAAACGAGCACGAAGCCTCGTTTAGAAATCGGGAGGAGAGAGGGTATGAAATTATATCCACTTCCTTTAAAACCCGAAAAAGTCTCGATTATAAGTTAGAAATGGGCCACGAGACGTGTTTGTGGAGTCAAAATGAAAAAACGAGCACGAAGCCTCGTTTAGAAATCGGTAGGAGAGAGGGTATGAAATTATATCCATTTCCTTTAAAACTCGAAAAAGTCTCTATTATAGGTTATAAATGGGCCACGGGATGTGTTTGTGGTGTTAAAACGAAAAAACGAGCACGAAGCCACGTTTAGAAATCGGGAGGAGAGAGGGTCTGAAACTATATCCACTTCCTTTAAAATTCGAAAAAGTCTCGATTATAGGTTAGAAATGGGCCAAGAGACGAGTTTGTGGAGTCAAAACGAAAAAACGAGCACGCAGCCTCGTTTAGAAATCAGGAGGAGAGAGGGTATGAAATTATATCCACTTCGTTTAAAACTCGAAAAAGTCTCGATTATAGGTAAGAAATGGGCCACGGGACGCGTTTGTGGTGTCAAAACGAAAAAACGAGCACGAAGCCTCGTTTAGAAATCGGGAGGAGAGAGGGTATGAAATTATATCCACTTCCTTTAAAACCCGAAAAAGACTCGATTATAGGTTAGAAATGGGCCAAGAGACGAGTTTGTGGAGTCAAAACGAAAAAACGCGCACGAAGCCTCGTTTAGAAATCGGGAGGAGAGAGGGTATGAAATTATATCCGCTTCCTTTAAAATCCGAAAAAGTCTCGATTATAGGTTAGAAATGGGCCAAGAGACGAGTTTGTGGTGTCAAAACGAAAAAACGAGCACGCAGCCTCGTTTAGAAATCAGGAGGAGAGAGGGTATGAAATTATATCCACTTCGTTTAAAACTCGAAAAAGTCTCGGTTATAGGTCAGAAATGGGCCACGGGACGCGTTTGTGGTGTCAAAACGAAAAAACGAGCACGAAGCCTCGTTTAGAAATCGGGAGGAGAGAGGGTATGAAATTATATCCACTTCCTTTAAAACCCGAAAAAGACTCGATTATAGGATAGAAATGGGCCACGAGACGTGTTTGTTGTGTCAAAACGAAAAAAAGAGCACGAAGGCTCGTTTAGAAATCGGGAGGAGAGAGGGTATGAAATTATATCCACTTCCTTTAAAACCCGAAAAAGTCTTGATTATAGGTTAGAAATGGGCCACAGGACGTGTTTGTGGTGTCAAAACGAAAAAACGAGCACGAAGCCTCGTTTAGAAATCAGGAGGAGAGAGGTTATAAAATTATATCCACTTCCTTTAAAACCCGAAAAAGTCTCGATTATAGGTTAGAAATGGGACACGGGAGGTGTTTCTGGTGTCAAAATGAAAAAAGAGCACGAAGCCTTGTTTAGAAATCGGGAGGAGAGAGGGTATGAAATTATATCCATTTCCTTTAAAACCCGAAAAAGTCTCGATTATAGGTTATAAATGGGCCACGAGACGAGTTTGTGGAGTCAAAACGAAAAAACGAGCGCGCAGCCTCGTTTAGAAATCGGGAGGAGAGAGGGTATGAAATTATATCCACTTCCTTTAAAACCCGAAAAAGTCTCGATTATAGGTTAGAAATGAGCCACGGGACGTGTTTGTAGTGTCAAAACGAAAAAACGAGCACGAAGCCTCGTTTAGAAATCGGGAGGAGAGAGGGTATGAAATTATATCCACTTCCTTTAAAACCCGAAAAAGTCTCGATTATAGGTTAGAAATGGGCCACGGGACGTGTTTGTGGCGTCAAAACGAAAAAACGAGCACGAAGCCTCGTTTAGAAATCGGGAGGAGAGAGGGTATGAAATTATATCCACTTCCTTTAAAACCCGAAAAAGTCTCGATTATAGGTTAGAAATGGGCCACGGGATGTGTTTGTGGTGTCAAAACGAAAAAACGAGCACGAAGCCTCGTTTAAAAATCGGAAGGAGAGAGGGTATGAAATTATATCCACTTCCTTTAAAATCCGAAAAAGTCTCGATTATAGGTTAGAAATGGGCCAAGAGACGAGTTTGTGGAGTCAAAACGAAAAAAAGAGCACGAAGCCTCGTTTAGAAATCGGGAGGAGAGAGGGTATGAAATTATATCCACTTCCTTTAAAACCCGAAAAAGTCTCGATTCTAGGTTAGAAATGGGCCACGGGACGTGTTTGTGGTGTCAAAACGAAAAAACGAGCACGAAGCCTCGTTTAGAAATCGGGAGGAGAGTGGTTATGAAATTATATCCACTTCCTTTAAAACCCGAAAAAGTCTCGATTATAGGTTAGAAATGGGCCACGGTACGCGTTTGTGGTGTCAAAACGAAAAGACGAGCACGAAGCCTCGTTTAGAAATCGGGAGGAGAGAGGTTATGAAATTATATCCACTTCCTTTAAAACCCGAAAAAGTCTCGATTGTAGGTTAGAAATGGGACACGGGACTGGTTTGTGGGGTCAAAACGAAAAAACGAGCACGAAGCCTCGTCTAGAAATCGATAGGAGAGAGGGTATGAAATTATATCCACTTCATTTAAAACCCGAAAAAGTCTCGATTATAGGTTAGAAATGGGCCACGGGACGTGTTTGTGGTGTTAAAACGAAAAAACGAGCACGAAGCCTCGTTTAGAAATCGGGAGGAGAGAGGGTATGAAATTATATCCACTTCCTTTAAAACCCGAAAAAGACTCGATTATAAGTTAGAAATGGGCCACGAGACGTGTTTGTGGAGTCAAAATGAAAAAACGAGCACGAAGCCTCGTTTAGAAATCGGTAGGAGAGAGGGTATGAAATTATATCCATTTCCTTTAAAACTCGAAAAAGTCTCGATTATAGGTTATAAATGGGCCACGGGATGTGTTTGTGGTGTTAAAACGAAAAAACGAGCACGAAGCCACGTTTAGAAATCGGGAGGAGAGAGGGTCTGAAACTATATCCACTTCCTTTAAAATTCGAAAAAGTCTCGATTATAGGTTAAAACCCGAAAAAGTCTCGATTATAGGTTAGAAATGGGCCACGGGATGTGTTTGTGGTGCCAAAACGAAAAAAGGAGCACGAAGCCTCGTTTAGAAATCGGAAGTAGAGAGGGTATGAAATTATATCCACTTCCTTTAAAACCCGAAAAAGTCTCGATTATAGGTTAGAAATGGGCCACGGGACGTGTTTGTGGTGTCAAAACGAAAAAACGAGCACGAAGCCTCGTTTAGAAATCGGGAGGAGAGAGGGTATGAAATTATATCCACTTCCATTAAAACCCGAAAAAGTCTCGATTATAGGTTAGAAATGGGCCACCGGACGTGTTTGTGGTGTCAAAACGAAAAAACGAGCACGAAGCCTCGTTTAGAAATTGGGAGGAGAGAGGGTATGAAATTATATCCACTTCCTTTAAAACCCGAAAAAGTCTCGATTATAGGTTAGAAATGGGCCACCGGATGTGTTTGTGGTGTCAAAACGAAAAAACGAGCACGAAGCCTCGTTTAGAAATCGGAAGGAGAGAGGGTATGAAATTATATCCACTTCCTTTAAAATCCGAAAAAGTCTCGATTATAGGTTAGAAATGGGCCAAGAGACAAGTTTGTGGAGTCAAAACGAAAAAACGAGCACGAAGCCTCGTTTAGAAATCGGGAGGAGAGAGGGTATGAAATTATATCCACTTCCTTTAAAACCCGAAAAAGTCTCTATTATAGGTTAGAAATGGGCCACGGGATGTGTTTGTGGTGTCAAAACGAAAAAACGAGCACGAAGCCTCGTTTAGAAATCGGGAGGAGAGAGGTTATGAAATTATATCCACTTCCTTTAAAACCCGAAAAAGTCTCGATTATAGGTTAGAAATGGGCCACGGGACGTGTTTGTGGTGTCAAAACGAAAAAACGAGCACGAAGCCTCGTTTAGAAATCGGGAGGAGAGAGGGTATGAAATTATATCCACTTCCTTTAAAACCCGAAAAAGACTCGATTATAGGTTAGAAATGGGCCAAGAGACGAGTTTGTGGAGTCAAAACGAAAAAACGAGCACGAAGCCTCGTTTAGAAATCGGGAGGAGAGAGGGTATGAAATTATATCCGCTTCCTTTAAAATCCGAAAAAGTCTCGATTATAGGTTAGAAATGGGCCAAGAGACGAGTTTGTGGAATCAAAACGAAAAAACGAGCACGCAGCCTCGTTTAGAAATCAGGAGGAGAGAGGGTATGAAATTATATCCGCTTCCTTTAAAATCCGAAAAAGTCTCGATTATAGGTTAGAAATGGGCCACGAGACGCGTTTGTGGTGTCAAAACGAAAAATCGAGCACGAAGCCTCGTTCAGAAATCGGGAGGAGAGAGGGTATGAAATTATATCCACTTCCTTTAAAACCCGAAAAAGTCTCGATTATAGGTTAGAAATGGGCCACAGGACGTGTTTGTGGTGTCAAAACGAAAAAACGAGCACGAAGCCTCGTTTAGAAATCAGGAGGAGAGAGGTTATGAAATTATATCCACTTCCTTTAAAACCCGAAAAAGTCTCGATTATAGGTTAGAAATGGGACACGGGAGGTGTTTCTGGTGTCAAAATGAAAAAAGAGCACGAAGCCTTGTTTAGAAATCGGGAGGAGAGAGGGTATGAAATTATATCCATTTCCTTTAAAACCCAAAAAAGTCTCGATTATAGGTTATAAATGGGCCACGGGACGTGTTTGTGGTGTCAAAACGAAAAAACGAGCACGAAGCCTCGTTTAGAAATCGGGAGGAGAGAGGGTATGAAATTATATCCACTTCCTTTAAAATCTGAAAAAGTCTCAAATATAGGTTAGAAATGGGCCAAGAGACGAGTTTGTGGAGTCAGAACGAAAAAACGAGCACGCAGCCTCGTTTAGAAATCGGGAGGAGAGAGGGTATGAAATTACATCCACTTCCTTTAAAACCCAAAAAAGTCTCGATTATAGGTTAGAAATGGGCCACGGGATGTGTTTGTGGTGTCAAAATTAAAAAATAAGCATGAAGCCTCGTTTAGAAATCGGAAGGAGAGAGGGTATGAAATTATATCCACTTCCTTTAAAATCCGAAAAAGTCTCGATTATAGGTTACAAATGGGCCACGGGACGTGTTTGTGGTGTCAAAACGAAAAAACGAGCACGAAGCCTCGTTTAGAAATCGGGAGAGAGGGTATGAAATTATATCCACTTCCTTTAAAATCTGAAAAAGACTCGAATATAGGTTAGAAATGGGCCAAGAGACTAGTTTGTGGAGTCAAAAAGAAAAAACGAGCACGCAGCCTCGTTTAGAAATCGGGAGGAGAGAGGATTTGAAATTACATCCACTTCCTTTAAAACCCAAAAAAGTCTCGATTATAGGTTAGAAATGGGCCACGGGATGTGTTTGTGGTGTCAAAACGAAAAAAGGAGCACGAAGCCTCGTTTAGAAATCGGAAGTAGAGAGGGTATGAAATTATATCCATTTCCTTTAAAACCCGAAAAAGTCTCGATTATAGGTTAGAAATGGGCCACGGGACTTGTTTGTGGTGTCAAAACGAAAAAACGAGCACGAAGCCTCGTTTAGAAATTGGGAGGAGAGAGGGTATGAAATTATATCCACTTCCTTTAAAAACCGAAAAAGTCTCGATTATAGGTTAGAAATGGGCCACGGGATGTGTTTGTGGTGTCAAAATGAAAAAATGAGCATGAAGCCTCGTTTAGAAATCGGAAGGAGAGAGGGTATGAAATTATATCCACTTCCTTTAAAATCTGAAAAAGTCTCGATTATAGGTTACAAATGGGCCACGGGACGTGTTTGTGGTGTCAAAACGAAAAAACGAGCACGAAGCCTCGTTTAGAAATCGGGAGAGAGGGTATGAAATTATATCCACTTCCTTTAAAATCTGAAAAAGACTCGAATATAGGTTAGAAATGGGCCAAGAGACTAGTTTGTGGAGTCAAAAAGAAAAAACGAGCACGCAGCCTCGTTTAGAAATCGGGAGGAGAGAGGATTTGAAATTACATCCACTTCCTTTAAAACCCAAAAAAGTCTCGATTATAGGTTAGAAATGGGCCACGGGATGTGTTTGTGGTGTCAAAACGAAAAAAGGAGCATGAAGCCTCGTTTAGAAATCGGAAGTAGAGAGGGTATGAAATTATATCCATTTCCTTTAAAACCCGAAAAAGTCTCGATTATAGGTTAGAAATGGGCCACGGGACGTGTTTGTGGTGTCAAAACGAAAAAACGAGCACGAAGCCTCGTTTAGAAATCGGGAGGAGAGAGGGTATGAAATTATATCCACTTCCTTTAAAAACCGAAAAAGTCTCGATTATAGGTTAGAAATGGGCCACGGGACGTGTTTGTGGTGTCAAAACGAAAAAACGAGCACGAAGCCTCGTTTAGAAATTGGGAGGAGAGAGGGTATAAAATTATACCCACTTCCTTTAAAACCCGAAAAAGTCTCGATTATAGGTTAGAAATGGGCCACTGGATGTGTTTGTGGTGTCGAAACGAAAAAACGAGCACGAAGCCTCGTTTAGAAATCGGAAGGAGAGAGGGTATGAAATTATATCCACTTCCTTTAAAATCCGAAAAAGTCTCGATTATAGGTTAGAAATGGGCCAAGAGACGAGTTTGTGGAGTCAAAACGAAAAAACGAGCACGAAGCCTCGTTTAGAAATCGGGAGGAGAGAGGGTATAAAATTATATCCACTTCCTTTAAAACCCGAAAAAGTCTCGATTATAGGTTAGAAATGGGCCACGGGACGTGTTTGTGGTGTCAAAACGAAAAAAGGAGCACGAAGCCTCGTTTAGAAATCGGGAGGAGAGAGGGTATGAAATTATATCCACTTCCTTTAAAACCCGAAAAAGTCTCGATTATAGGTTAGAAATGGGCCACGGGACGTGTTTGTGGTGTCAAAATGAAAAAACGAGCACGAAGCCTCGTTTAGAAATCGGGAGGAGAGAGGGTATGAAATTATATCCACTTCCTTTAAAACCCGAAAAAGACTCGATTATAGGTTAGAAATGGGCCAAGAGACGAGTTTGTGGAGTCAAAACGAAAAAACGAGCACGAAGCCTCGTTTAGAAATCGGGAGGAGAGAGGGTATGAAATTATATCCGCTTCCTTTAAAATCCGAAAAAGTCTCGATTATAGGTTAGAAATGGGCCAAGAGACGAGTTTGTGGAATCAAAACGAAAAAACGAGCACGCAGCCTCGTTTAGAAATCAGGAGGAGAGAGGGTATGAAATTATATCCACTTCGTTTAAAACTCGAAAAAGTCTCGATTATAGGTCAGAAATGGGCCACGGGACGCGTTTGTGGTGTCAAAACGAAAAATCGAGCACGAAGCCTCGTTTAGAAATCGGGAGGAGAGAGGGTATGAAATTATATCCACTTCCTTTAAAACCCGAAAAAGTCTCGATTATAGGATAGAAATGGGCCACGGGACGTGTTTGTTGTGTAAAAACGAAAAAAAGAGCACGAAGGCTCGTTTAGAAATCGGGAGGAGAGAGGGTATGAAATTATATCCACTTCCTTTAAAACCCGAAAAAGTCTCGATTATAGGTTAGAAATGGGCCACAGGACGTGTTTGTGGTGTCAAAACGAAAAAACGAGCACGAAGCCTCGTTTAGAAATCAGGAGGAGAGAGGTTATGAAATTATATCCACTTCCATTAAAACCCGAAAAAGTCTCGATTATAGGTTAGAAATGGGACACGGGAGGTGTTTCTGGTGTCAAAATGAAAAAAGAGCACGAAGCCTTGTTTAGAAATCGGGAGGAGAGAGGGTATGAAATTATATCTATTTCCTTTAAAACCCGAAAAAGTCTCGATTATAGGTTATAAATGGGCCACGGGACGTGTTTGTGGTGTCAAAACGAAAAAACGAGCACGAAGCCTCGTTTAGAAATCAGGAGGAGAGAGGTTATGAAATTATATCCACTTCCTTTAAAACCCGAAAAAGTCTCGATTATAGGTTAGAAATGGGACACGGGAGGTGTTTCTGGTGTCAAAATTAAAAAAGAGCACGAAGCCTTATTTAGAAATCGGGAGGAGAGAGGGTATGAAATTATATACATTTCCTTTAAAACCCGAAAAAGTCTCGATTATAGGTTATAAATGGGCCACGGGACGTGTTTGTGGTGTCAAAACGAAAAAACGAGCACGAAGCCTCGTTTAGAAATCCGGAGGAGAGAGGTTATTAAATTATATCCACTTCCTTTAAAACCCGAAAAAGTCTCGATTATAGGTTAGAAATGGGACACGGGACTAGTTTGTGGAGTCAAAACGAAAAAACGAGCACGAAGCCTCGTTTAGAAATCGATAGGAGAGAGGGTATGAAATTATATCCACTTCATTTAAAACCCGAAAAAGTTTCGATTATAGGTTAGAAATGGGCCACGGGACGTATTTGTGGTGTTAAAACGAAAAAACGAGCACGAAGCCTCGTTTAGAAATCGGGAGAGAGGGTATGAAATTATATCCACTTCCTTTAAAACCCAAAAAAGTCTCGATTATAGGTTAGAAATGGGCCACGGGATGTGTTTGTGGTGTCAAAATGAAAAAATGAGCATGAAGCCTCGTTTAGAAATCGGAAGGAGAGAGGGTATGAAATTATATCCACTTCCTTTAAAATCCGAAAAAGTCTCGATTATAGGTTACAAATGGGCCACGGGACGTGTTTGTGGTGTCAAAACGAAAAAACGAGCACGAAGCCTCGTTTAGAAATCGGGAGAGAGGGTATGAAATTATATCCACTTCCTTTAAAATCTGAAAAAGACTCGAATATAGGTTAGAAATGGGCCAAGAGACTAGTTTGTGGAGTCAAAAAGAAAAAACGAGCACGCAGCCTCGTTTAGAAATCGGGAGGAGAGAGGATTTGAAATTACATCCACTTCCTTTAAAACCCGAAAAAGTCTCGATTATAGGTTAGAAATGGGCCACGGGATGTGTTTGTGGTGCCAAAACGAAAAAAGGAGCACGAAGCCTCGTTTAGAAATCGGAAGTAGAGAGGGTATGAAATTATATCCACTTCCTTTAAAACCCGAAAAAGTCTCGATTATAGGTTAGAAATGGGCCACGGGACGTGTTTGTGGTGTCAAAACGAAAAAACGAGCACGAAGCCTCGTTTAGAAATCGGGAGGAGAGAGGGTATGAAATTATATCCACTTCCTTTAAAACCCGAAAAAGTCTCGATTATAGGTTAGAAATGGGCCACCGGACGTGTTTGTGGTGTCAAAACGAAAAAACGAGCACGAAGCCTCGTTTAGAAATTGGGAGGAGAGAGGGTATGAAATTATATCCACTTCCTTTAAAACCCGAAAAAGTCTCGATTATAGGTTAGAAATGGGCCACCGGATGTGTTTGTGGTGTCAAAATGAAAAAACGAGCACGAAGCCTCGTTTAGAAATCGGAAGGAGAGAGGGTATGAAATTATATCCACTTCCTTTAAAATCCGAAAAAGTCTCGATTATAGGTTAGAAATGGGCCAAGAGACGAGTTTGTGGAGTCAAAACGAAAAAACGAGCACGAAGCCTCGTTTAGAAATCGGGAGGAGAGAGGGTATGAAATTATATCCACTTCCTTTAAAACCCGAAAAAGTCTCTATTATAGGTTAGAAATGGGCCAAGAGACGAGTTTGTGGAGTCAAAACGAAAAAACGAGCACGAAGCCTCGTTTAGAAATCGGGAGGAGAGAGGGTATGAAATTATATCCGCTTCCTTTAAAATCCGAAAAAGTCTCGATTATAGGTTAGAAATGGGCCAAGAGACGAGTTTGTGGAATCAAAACGAAAAAACGAGCACGCAGCCTCGTTTAGAAATCAGGAGGAGAGAGGGTATGAAATTATATCCGCTTCCTTTAAAATCCGAAAAAGTCTCGATTATAGGTTAGAAATGGGCCAAGAGACGAGTTTGTGGAATCAAAACGAAAAAACGAGCACGCAGCCTCGTTTAGAAATCAGGAGGAGAGAGGGTATGAAATTATATCCACTTCGTTTAAAACTCGAAAAAGTCTCGATTATAGGTCAGAAATGGGCCACGGGACGCGTTTGTGGTGTCAAAACGAAAAATCGAGCACGAAGCCTCGTTTAGAAATCGGGAGGAGAGAGGGTATGAAATTATATCCACTTCCTTTAAAACCCGAAAAAGTCTCGATTATAGGATAGAAATGGGCCACGGGACGTGTTTGTTGTGTAAAAACGAAAAAAAGAGCACGAAGGCTCGTTTAGAAATCGGGAGGAGAGAGGGTATGAAATTATATCCACTTCCTTTAAAACCCGAAAAAGTCTCGATTATAGGTTAGAAATGGGCCACAGGACGTGTTTGTGGTGTCAAAACGAAAAAACGAGCACGAAGCCTCGTTTAGAAATCGGGAGGAGAGAGGGTATAAAATTATATCCACTTCCTTTAAAACCCGAAAAAGTCTCGATTATAGGTTAGAAATGGGCCACGGGACGTGTTTGTGGTGTCAAAACGAAAAAAGGAGCACGAAGCCTCGTTTAGAAATCGGGAGGAGAGAGGGTATGAAATTATATCCACTTCCTTTAAAACCCGAAAAAGTCTCGATTATAGGTTAGAAATGGGCCACGGGACGTGTTTGTGGTGTCAAAATGAAAAAACGAGCACGAAGCCTCGTTTAGAAATCGGGAGGAGAGAGGGTATGAAATTATATCCACTTCCTTTAAAACCCGAAAAAGACTCGATTATAGGTTAGAAATGGGCCAAGAGACGAGTTTGTGGAGTCAAAACGAAAAAACGAGCACGAAGCCTCGTTTAGAAATCGGGAGGAGAGAGGGTATGAAATTATATCCGCTTCCTTTAAAATCCGAAAAAGTCTCGATTATAGGTTAGAAATGGGCCAAGAGACGAGTTTGTGGAATCAAAACGAAAAAACGAGCACGCAGCCTCGTTTAGAAATCAGGAGGAGAGAGGGTATGAAATTATATCCACTTCGTTTAAAACTCGAAAAAGTCTCGATTATAGGTCAGAAATGGGCCACGGGACGCGTTTGTGGTGTCAAAACGAAAAATCGAGCACGAAGCCTCGTTTAGAAATCGGGAGGAGAGAGGGTATGAAATTATATCCACTTCTTTTAAAACCCGAAAAAGTCTCGATTATAGGATAGAAATGGGCCACGGGACGTGTTTGTTGTGTAAAAACGAAAAAAAGAGCACGAAGGCTCGTTTAGAAATCGGGAGGAGAGAGGGTATGAAATTATATCCACTTCCTTTAAAACCCGAAAAAGTCTCGATTATAGGTTAGAAATGGGCCACAGGACGTGTTTGTGGTGTCAAAACGAAAAAACGAGCACGAAGCCTCGTTTAGAAATCAGGAGGAGAGAGGTTATGAAATTATATCCACTTCCATTAAAACCCGAAAAAGTCTCGATTATAGGTTAGAAATGGGACACGGGAGGTGTTTCTGGTGTCAAAATGAAAAAAGAGCACGAAGCCTTGTTTAGAAATCGGGAGGAGAGAGGGTATGAAATTATATCTATTTCCTTTAAAACCCGAAAAAGTCTCGATTATAGGTTATAAATGGGCCACGGGACGTGTTTGTGGTGTCAAAACGAAAAAACGAGCACGAAGCCTCGTTTAGAAATCAGGAGGAGAGAGGTTATGAAATTATATCCACTTCCTTTAAAACCCGAAAAAGTCTCGATTATAGGTTAGAAATGGGACACGGGAGGTGTTTCTGGTGTCAAAATTAAAAAAGAGCACGAAGCCTTGTTTAGAAATCGGGAGGAGAGAGGGTATGAAATTATATACATTTCCTTTAAAACCCGAAAAAGTCTCGATTATAGGTTATAAATGGGCCACGGGACGTGTTTGTGGTGTCAAAACGAAAAAACGAGCACGAAGCCTCGTTTAGAAATCCGGAGGAGAGAGGTTATTAAATTATATCCACTTCCTTTAAAACCCGAAAAAGTCTCGATTATAGGTTAGAAATGGGACACGGGACTAGTTTGTGGAGTCAAAACGAAAAAACGAGCACGAAGCCTCGTTTAGAAATCGATAGGAGAGAGGGTATGAAATTATATCCACTTCATTTAAAACCCGAAAAAGTTTCGATTATAGGTTAGAAATGGGCCACGGGACGTGTTTGTGGTGTTAAAACGAAAAAACGAGCACGAAGCCTCGTTTAGAAATCGGGAGAGAGGGTATGAAATTATATCCACTTCCTTTAAAATCTGAAAAAGTCTCAAATATAGGTTAGAAATGGGCCAAGAGACGAGTTTGTGGAGTCAGAACGAAAAAACGAGCACGCAGCCTCGTTTAGAAATCGGGAGGAGAGAGGGTATGAAATTACATCCACTTCCTTTAAAACCCAAAAAAGTCTCGATTATAGGTTAGAAATGGGCCACGGGATGTGTTTGTGGTGTCAAAATGAAAAAATGAGCATGAAGCCTCGTTTAGAAATCGGAAGGAGAGAGGGTATGAAATTATATCCACTTCCTTTAAAATCCGAAAAAGTCTCGATTATAGGTTACAAATGGGCCACGGGACGTGTTTGTGGTGTCAAAACGAAAAAACGAGCACGAAGCCTCGTTTAGAAATCGGGAGAGAGGGTATGAAATTATATCCACTTCCTTTAAAATCTGAAAAAGACTCGAATATAGGTTAGAAATGGGCCAAGAGACTAGTTTGTGGAGTCAAAAAGAAAAAACGAGCACGCAGCCTCGTTTAGAAATCGGGAGGAGAGAGGATTTGAAATTACATCCACTTCCTTTAAAACCCGAAAAAGTCTCGATTATAGGTTAGAAATGGGCCACGGGATGTGTTTGTGGTGCCAAAACGAAAAAAGGAGCACGAAGCCTCGTTTAGAAATCGGAAGTAGAGAGGGTATGAAATTATATCCACTTCCTTTAAAACCCGAAAAAGTCTCGATTATAGGTTAGAAATGGGCCACGGGACGTGTTTGTGGTGTCAAAACGAAAAAACGAGCACGAAGCCTCGTTTAGAAATCGGGAGGAGAGAGGGTATGAAATTATATCCACTTCCTTTAAAACCCGAAAAAGTCTCCATTATAGGTTAGAAATGGGCCACCGGACGTGTTTGTGGTGTCAAAACGAAAAAACGAGCACGAAGCCTCGTTTAGAAATTGGGAGGAGAGAGGGTATGAAATTATATCCACTTCCTTTAAAACCCGAAAAAGTCTCGATTATAGGTTAGAAATGGGCCACCGGATGTGTTTGTGGTGTCAAAACGAAAAAACGAGCACGAAGCCTCGTTTAGAAATCGGAAGGAGAGAGGGTATGAAATTATATCCACTTCCTTTAAAATCCGAAAAAGTCTCGATTATAGGTTAGAAATGGGCCAAGAGACGAGTTTGTGGAGTCAAAACGAAAAAACGAGCACGAAGCCTCGTTTAGAAATCGGGAGGAGAGAGGGTATGAAATTATATCCACTTCCTTTAAAACCCGAAAAAGTCTCTATTATAGGTTAGAAATGGGCCAAGAGACGCGTTTGTGGAGTCAAAACGAAAAAACGAGCACGAAGCCTCGTTTAGAAATCGGGAGGAGAGAGGGTATGAAATTATATCCGCTTCCTTTAAAATCCGAAAAAGTCTCGATTATAGGTTAGAAATGGGCCAAGAGACGAGTTTGTGGAATCAAAACGAAAAAACGAGCACGCAGCCTCGTTTAGAAATCAGGAGGAGAGAGGGTATGAAATTATATCCGCTTCCTTTAAAATCCGAAAAAGTCTCGATTATAGGTTAGAAATGGGCCAAGAGACGAGTTTGTGGAATCAAAACGAAAAAACGAGCACGCAGCCTCGTTTAGAAATCAGGAGGAGAGAGGGTATGAAATTATATCCACTTCGTTTAAAACTCGAAAAAGTCTCGATTATAGGTCAGAAATGGGCCACGGGACGCGTTTGTGGTGTCAAAACGAAAAATCGAGCACGAAGCCTCGTTTAGAAATCGGGAGGAGAGAGGGTATGAAATTATATCCACTTCCTTTAAAACCCGAAAAAGTCTCGATTATAGGATAGAAATGGGCCACGGGACGTGTTTGTTGTGTAAAAACGAAAAAAAGAGCACGAAGGCTCGTTTAGAAATCGGGAGGAGAGAGGGTATGAAATTATATCCACTTCCTTTAAAACCCGAAAAAGTCTCGATTATAGGTTAGAAATGGGCCACAGGACGTGTTTGTGGTGTCAAAACGAAAAAACGAGCACGAAGCCTCGTTTAGAAATCAGGAGGAGAGAGGTTATGAAATTATATCCACTTCCATTAAAACCCGAAAAAGTCTCGATTATAGGTTAGAAATGGGACACGGGAGGTGTTTCTGGTGTCAAAATGAAAAAAGAGCACGAAGCCTTGTTTAGAAATCGGGAGGAGAGAGGGTATGAAATTATATCCATTTCCTTTAAAACCCGAAAAAGTCTCGATTATAGGTTATAAATGGGCCACGGGACGTGTTTGTGGTGTCAAAACGAAAAAACGAGCACGAAGCCTCGTTTAGAAATCAGGAGGAGAGAGGTTATAAAATTATATCCACTTCCTTTAAAACCCGAAAAAGTCTCGATTATAGGTTAGAAATGGGACACGGGAGGTGTTTCTGGTGTCAAAATGAAAAAAGAGCACGAAGCCTCGTTTAGAAATCGGGAGGAGAGAGGGTATGAAATTATATCCATTTCCTTTAAAACCCGAAAAAGTCTCGATTATAGGTTAGAAATGGGCCACCGGACGTGTTTGTGGTGTCAAAACGAAAAAACGAGCACGAAGCCTCGTTTAGAAATTGGGAGGAGAGAGGGTATGAAATTATATCCACTTCCTTTAAAACCCGAAAAAGTCTCGATTATAGGTTAGAAATGGGACACGGGACTAGTTTGTGGTGTCAAAACGAAAAAACGAGCACGAAGCCTCGTTTAGAAATCGATAGGAGAGAGGGTATGAAATTATATCCACTTCCTTTAAAATCCGAAAAAGTCTCGATTATAGGTTAGAAATGGGCCAAGAGACGAGTTTGTGGTGTTAAAACGAAAAAACGAGCACGAAGCCTCGTTTAGAAATCGGGAGAGAGGGTATGAAATTATATCCACTTCCTTTAAAATCTGAAAAAGTCTCAAATATAGGTTAGAAATGGGCCAAGAGACGAGTTTGTGGAGTCAGAACGAAAAAACGAGCACGCAGCCTCGTTTAGAAATCGGGAGGAGAGAGGGTATGAAATTACATCCACTTCCTTTAAAACCCAAAAAAGTCTCGATTATAGGTTAAAAATGGGCCACGGGATGTGTTTGTGGTGTCAAAATGAAAAAATGAGCATGAAGCCTCGTTTAGAAATCGGAAGGAGAGAGGGTATGAAATTATATCCACTTCCTTTAAAATCCGAAAAAGTCTCGATTATAGGTTACAAATGGGCCATGGGACGTGTTTGTGGTGTCAAAACGAAAAAACGAGCACGAAGCCTCGTTTAGAAATCGGGAGAGAGGGTATGAAATTATATCCACTTCCTTTAAAATCTGAAAAAGACTCGAATATAGGTTAGAAATGGGCCAAGAGACTAGTTTGTGGAGTCAAAAAGAAAAAACGAGCACGCAGCCTCGTTTAGAAATCGGGAGGAGAGAGTATTTGAAATTACATCCACTTCCTTTAAAACCCGAAAAAGTCTCGATTATAGGTTAGAAATGGGCCACGGGATGTGTTTGTGGTGCCAAAACGAAAAAAGGAGCACGAAGCCTCGTTTAGAAATCGGAAGTAGAGAGGGTATGAAATTATATCCACTTCCTTTAAAACCCGAAAAAGTCTCGATTATAGGTTAGAAATGGGCCACGGGACGTGTTTGTGGTGTCAAAACGAAAAAACGAGCACGAAGCCTCGTTTAGAAATCGGGAGGAGAGAGGGTATGAAATTATATCCACTTCCTTTAAAACCCGAAAAAGTCTCGATTATAGGTTAGAAATGGGCCACCGGACGTGTTTGTGGTGTCAAAACGAAAAAACGAGCACGAAGCCTCGTTTAGAAATTGGGAGGAGAGAGGGTATGAAATTATATCCACTTCCTTTAAAACCCGAAAAAGTCTCGATTATAGGTTAGAAATGGGCCACCGGATGTGTTTGTGGTGTCAAAACGAAAAAACGAGCACGAAGCCTCGTTTAGAAATCGGAAGGAGAGAGGGTATGAAATTATATCCACTTCCTTTAAAATCCGAAAAAGTCTCGATTATAGGTTAGAAATGGGCCAAGAGACGAGTTTGTGGAGTCAAAACGAAAAAACGAGCACGAAGCCTCGTTTAGAAATCGGGAGGAGAGAGGGTATGAAATTATATCCACTTCCTTTAAAACCCGAAAAAGTCTCTATTATAGGTTAGAAATGGGCCACGGGACGTGTTTGTGGTGTCAAAACGAAAAAACGAGCACGAAGCCTCGTTTAGAAATCGGGAGGAGAGAGGTTATGAAATTATATCCACTTCCTTTAAAACCCGAAAAAGTCTCGATTATAGGTTAGAAATGGGCCACGGGACGTGTTTGTGGTGTCAAAACGAAAAAACGAGCACGAAGCCTCGTTTAGAAATCGGGAGGAGAGAGGGTATGAAATTATATCCACTTCCTTTAAAACCCGAAAAAGACTCGATTATAGGTTAGAAATGGGCCAAGAGACGAGTTTGTGGAGTCAAAACGAAAAAACGAGCACGAAGCCTCGTTTAGAAATCGGGAGGAGAGAGGGTATGAAATTATATCCGCTTCCTTTAAAATCCGAAAAAGTCTCGATTATAGGTTAGAAATGGGCCAAGAGACGAGTTTGTGGAATCAAAACGAAAAAACGAGCACGCAGCCTCGTTTAGAAATCAGGAGGAGAGAGGGTATGAAATTATATCCACTTCGTTTAAAACTCGAAAAAGTCTCGATTATAGGTCAGAAATGGGCCACGAGACGCGTTTGTGGTGTCAAAACGAAAAATCGAGCACGAAGCCTCGTTCAGAAATCGGGAGGAGAGAGGGTATGAAATTATATCCACTTCCTTTAAAACCCGAAAAAGTCTCTATTATAGGTTAGAAATGGGCCACGGGATGTGTTTGTGGTGTCAAAACGAAAAAACGAGCACGAAGCCTCGTTTAGAAATCGGGAGGAGAGAGGTTATGAAATTATATCCACTTCCTTTAAAACCCGAAAAAGTCTCGATTATAGGTTAGAAATGGGCCACGGGACGTGTTTGTGGTGTCAAAACGAAAAAACGAGCACGAAGCCTCGTTTAGAAATCGGGAGGAGAGAGGGTATGAAATTATATCCACTTCCTTTAAAACCCGAAAAAGACTCGATTATAGGTTAGAAATGGGCCAAGAGACGAGTTTGTGGAGTCAAAACGAAAAAACGAGCACGAAGCCTCGTTTAGAAATCGGGAGGAGAGAGGGTATGAAATTATATCCGCTTCCTTTAAAATCCGAAAAAGTCTCGATTATAGGTTAGAAATGGGCCAAGAGACGAGTTTGTGGAATCAAAACGAAAAAACGAGCACGCAGCCTCGTTTAGAAATCAGGAGGAGAGAGGGTATGAAATTATATCCACTTCGTTTAAAACTCGAAAAAGTCTCGATTATAGGTCAGAAATGGGCCACGAGACGCGTTTGTGGTGTCAAAACGAAAAATCGAGCACGAAGCCTCGTTCAGAAATCGGGAGGAGAGAGGGTATGAAATTATATCCACTTCCTTTAAAACCCGAAAAAGTCTCGATTATAGGATAGAAATGGGCCACGGGACGTGTTTGTTGTGTAAAAACGAAAAAAAGAGCACGAAGGCTCGTTTAGAAATCGGGAGGAGAGAGGGTATGAAATTATATCCACTTCCTTTAAAACCCGAAAAAGTCTCGATTATAGGTTAGAAATGGGCCACAGGACGTGTTTGTGGTGTCAAAACGAAAAAACGAGCACGAAGCCTCGTTTAGAAATCGGGAGGACAGAGGGTATGAAATTATATCCACTTCCTTTAAAACCCGAAAAAGACTCGATTATAGGTTAGAAATGGGCCAAGAGACGAGTTTGTGGAGTCAAAACGAAAAAACGAGCACGAAGCCTCGTTTAGAAATCGGGAGGAGAGAGGGTATGAAATTATATCCACTTCGTTTAAAACTCGAAAAAGTCTCGATTATAGGTCAGAAATGGGCCACGAGACGCGTTTGTGGTGTCAAAACGAAAAATCGAGCACGAAGCCTCGTTCAGAAATCGGGAGGAGAGAGGGTATGAAATTATATCCACTTCCTTTAAAACCCGAAAAAGTCACGATTATAGGATAGAAATGGGCCACGGGACGTGTTTGTTGTGTAAAAACGAAAAAAAGAGCACGAAGGCTCGTTTAGAAATCGGGAGGAGAGAGGGTATGAAATTATATCCACTTCCTTTAAAACCCGAAAAAGTCTCGATTATAGGTTAGAAATGGGCCACAGGACGTGTTTGTGGTGTCAAAACGAAAAAACGAGCACGAAGCCTCGTTTAGAAATCAGGAGGAGAGAGGTTATGAAATTATATCCACTTCCTTTAAAACCCGAAAAAGTCTCGATTATAGGTTAGAAATGGGACACGGGAGGTATTTCTGGTGTCAAAATGAAAAAAGAGCACGAAGCCTTGTTTAGAAATCGGGAGGAGAGAGGGTATGAAATTATATCCATTTCCTTTAAAACCCGAAAAAGTCTCGATTATAGGTTATAAATGGGCCACGGGACGTGTTTGTGGTGTCAAAACGAAAAAACGAGCACGAAGCCTCGTTTAGAAATCGGGAGGAGAGAGGGTATGAAATTATATCCACTTCCTTTAAAATCTGAAAAAGTCTCAAATATAGGTTAGAAATGGGCCAAGAGACGAGTTTGTGGAGTCAGAACGAAAAAACGAGCACGCAGCCTCGTTTAGAAATCGGGAGGAGAGAGGGTATGAAATTACATCCACTTCCTTTAAAACCCAAAAAAGTCTCGATTATAGGTTAGAAATGGGCCACGGGATGTGTTTGTGGTGTCAAAATGAAAAAATGAGCATGAAGCCTCGTTTAGAAATCGGAAGGAGAGAGGGTATGAAATTATATACACTTCCTTTAAAATCCGAAAAAGTCTCGATTATAGGTTAGAAATGGGCCACGGGACGTGTTTGTGGTGTCAAAACGAAAAAACGAGCACGAAGCCTCGTTTAGAAATCGGGAGAGAGGGTATGAAATTATATCCACTTCCTTTAAAATCTGAAAAAGACTCGAATATAGGTTAGAAATGGGCCAAGAGACTAGTTTGTGGAGTCAAAAAGAAAAAACGAGCACGCAGCCTCGTTTAGAAATCGGGAGGAGAGAGGATTTGAAATTACATCCACTTCCTTTAAAACCCAAAAAAGTCTCGATTATAGGTTAGAAATGGGCCACGGGATGTGTTTGTGGTGTCAAAACGAAAAAAGGAGCACGAAGCCTCGTTTAGAAATCGGAAGTAGAGAGGGTATGAAATTATATCCATTTCCTTTAAAACCCGAAAAAGTCTCGATTATAGGTTAGAAATGGGCCACGGGACTTGTTTGTGGTGTCAAAACGAAAAAACGAGCACGAAGCCTCGTTTAGAAATTGGGAGGAGAGAGGGTATGAAATTATATCCACTTCCTTTAAAAACCGAAAAAGTCTCGATTATAGGTTAGAAATGGGCCACGGGATGTGTTTGTGGTGTCAAAATGAAAAAATGAGCATGAAGCCTCGTTTAGAAATCGGAAGGAGAGAGGGTATGAAATTATATCCACTTCCTTTAAAATCTGAAAAAGTCTCGATTATAGGTTACAAATGGGCCACGGGACGTGTTTGTGGTGTCAAAACGAAAAAACGAGCACGAAGCCTCGTTTAGAAATCGGGAGAGAGGGTATGAAATTATATCCACTTCCTTTAAAATCTGAAAAAGACTCGAATATAGGTTAGAAATGGGCCAAGAGACTAGTTTGTGGAGTCAAAAAGAAAAAACGAGCACGCAGCCTCGTTTAGAAATCGGGAGGAGAGAGGATTTGAAATTACATCCACTTCCTTTAAAACCCAAAAAAGTCTCGATTATAGGTTAGAAATGGGCCACGGGATGTGTTTGTGGTGTCAAAACGAAAAAAGGAGCACGAAGCCTCGTTTAGAAATCGGAAGTAGAGAGGGTATGAAATTATATCCATTTCCTTTAAAACCCGAAAAAGTCTCGATTATAGGTTAGAAATGGGCCACGGGACGTGTTTGTGGTGTCAAAACGAAAAAACGAGCACGAAGCCTCGTTTAGAAATCGGGAGGAGAGAGGGTATGAAATTATATCCACTTCCTTTAAAAACCGAAAAAGTCTCGATTATAGGTTAGAAATGGGCCACGGGACGTGTTTGTGGTGTCAAAACGAAAAAACTAGCACGAAGCCTCGTTTAGAAATTGGGAGGAGAGAGGGTATAAAATTATACCCACTTCCTTTAAAACCCGAAAAAGTCTCGATTATAGGTTAGAAATGGGCCACTGGATGTGTTTGTGGTGTCGAAACGAAAAAACGAGCACGAAGCCTCGTTTAGAAATCGGAAGGAGAAAGGGTATGAAATTATATCCACTTCCTTTAAAATCCGAAAAAGTCTCGATTATAGGTTAGAAATGGGCCAAGAGACGAGTTTGTGGAGTCAAAACGAAAAAACGAGCACGAAGCCTCGTTTAGAAATCGGGAGGAGAGAGGGTATAAAATTATATCCACTTCCTTTAAAACCCGAAAAAGTCTCGATTATAGGTTAGAAATGGGCCACGGGACGTGTTTGTGGTGTCAAAACGAAAAAACGAGCACGAAGCCTCGTTTAGAAATCGGGAGGAGAGAGGGTATGAAATTATATCCACTTCCTTTAAAACCCGAAAAAGTCTCGATTATAGGTTAGAAATGGGCCACGGGACGTGTTTGTGGTGTCAAAATGAAAAAACGAGCACGAAGCCTCGTTTAGAAATCGGGAGGAGAGAGGGTATGAAATTATATCCACTTCCTTTAAAACCCGAAAAAGACTCGATTATAGGTTAGAAATGGGCCAAGAGACGAGTTTGTGGAGTCAAAACGAAAAAACGAGCACGAAGCCTCGTTTAGAAATCGGGAGGAGAGAGGGTATGAAATTATATCCGCTTCCTTTAAAATCCGAAAAAGTCTCGATTATAGGTTAGAAATGGGCCAAGAGACGAGTTTGTGGAATCAAAACGAAAAAACGAGCACGCAGCCTCGTTTAGAAATCAGGAGGAGAGAGGGTATGAAATTATATCCACTTCGTTTAAAACTCGAAAAAGTCTCGATTATAGGTCAGAAATGGGCCACGGGACGCGTTTGTGGTGTCAAAACGAAAAATCGAGCACGAAGCCTCGTTTAGAAATCGGGAGGAGAGAGGGTATGAAATTATATCCACTTCCTTTAAAACCCGAAAAAGTCTCGATTATAGGATAGAAATGGGCCACGGGACGTGTTTGTTGTGTAAAAACGAAAAAAAGAGCACGAAGGCTCGTTTAGAAATCGGGAGGAGAGAGGGTATTAAATTATATCCACTTCCTTTAAAACCCGAAATTGTCTCGATTATAGGTTAGAAATGGGCCACAGGACGTGTTTGTGGTGTCAAAACGAAAAAACGAGCACGAAGCCTCGTTTAGAAATCAGGAGGAGAGAGGTTATGAAATTATATCCACTTCCTTTAAAACCCGAAAAAGTCTCGATTATAGGTTAGAAATGGGACACGGGAGGTGTTTCTGGTGTCAAAATGAAAAAAGAGCACGAAGCCTTGTTTAGAAATCGGGAGGAGAGAGGGTATGAAATTATATCCATTTCCTTTAAAACCCGAAAAAGTCTCGATTATAGGTTATAAATGGGCCACGGGACGTGTTTGTGGTGTCAAAACGAAAAAACGAGCACGAAGCCTCGTTTAGAAATCAGGAGGAGAGAGGTTATGAAATTATATCCACTTCCTTTAAAACCCGAAAAAGTCTCGATTATAGGTTAGAAATGGGACACGGGAGGTGTTTCTGGTGTCAAAATGAAAAAAGAGCACGAAGCCTTATTTAGAAATCGGGAGGAGAGAGGGTATGAAATTATATCCATTTCCTTTAAAACCCGAAAAAGTCTCGATTATAGGTTATAAATGGGCCACGGGACGTGTTTGTGGTGTCAAAACGAAAAAACGAGCACGAAGCCTCGTTTAGAAATCCGGAGGAGAGAGGTTATTAAATTATATCCACTTCCTTTAAAACCCGAAAAAGTCTCGATTATAGGTTAGAAATGGGACACGGGACTGGTTTGTGGAGTCAAAACGAAAAAACGAGCACGAAGCCTCGTTTAGAAATCGATAGGAGAGAGGGTATGAAATTATATCCACTTCATTTAAAACCCGAAAAAGTTTCGATTATAGGTTAGAAATGGGCCACGGGACGTGTTTGTGGTGTTAAAACGAAAAAACGAGCACGAAGCCTCGTTTAGAAATCGGGAGAGAGGGTATGAAATATCCACTTCCTTTAAAATCTGAAAAAGTCTCAAATATAGGTTAGAAATGGGCCAAGAGACGAGTTTGTGGAGTCAGAACGAAAAAACGAGCACGCAGCCTCGTTTAGAAATCGGGAGGAGAGAGGGTATGAAATTACATCCACTTCCTTTAAAACCCAAAAAAGTCTCGATTATAGGTTAGAAATAGGCCACGGGATGTGTTTGTGGTGTCAAAATGAAAAAATGAGCATGAAGCCTCGTTTAGAAATCGGAAGGAGAGAGGGTATGAAATTATATCCACTTCCTTTAAAATCCGAAAAAGTCTCGATTATAGGTTACAAATGGGCCTCGGGACGTGTTTGTGGTGTCAAAACGAAAAAACGAGCACGAAGCCTCATTTAGAAATCGGGAGAGAGGGTAAGAAATTATATCCACTTCCTTTAAAATCTGAAAAAGACTCGAATATAGGTTAGAAATGGGCCAAGAGACTAGTTTGTGGAGTCAAAAAGAAAAAACGAGCACGCAGCCTCGTTTAGAAATCGGGAGGAGAGAGGATTTGAAATTACATCCACTTCCTTTAAAACCCGAAAAAGTCTCGATTATAGGTTAGAAATGGGCCACGGGATGTGTTTGTGGTGCCAAAACGAAAAAAGGAGCACGAAGCCTCGTTTAGAAATCGGAAGTAGAGAGGGTATGAAATTATATCCACTTCCTTTAAAACCCGAAAAAGTCTCGATTATAGGTTAGAAATGGGCCACGGGACGTGTTTGTGGTGTCAAAACGAAAAAACGAGCACGAAGCCTCGTTTAGAAATCGGGAGGAGAGAGGGTATGAAATTTTATCCACTTCCTTTAAAACCCGAAAAAGTCTCGATTATAGGTTAGAAATGGGCCACCGGACGTGTTTGTGGTGTCAAAACGAAAAAACGAGCACGAAGCCTCGTTTAGAAATTGGGAGGAGAGAGGGTATGAAATTATATCCACTTCCTTTAAAACCCGAAAAAGTCTCGATTATAGGTTAGAAATGGGCCACCGGATGTGTTTGTGGTGTCAAAACGAAAAAACGAGCACGAAGCCTCGTTTAGAAATCGGAAGGAGAGAGGGTATGAAATTATATCCACTTCCTTTAAAATCCGAAAAAGTCTCGATTATAGGTTAGAAATGGGCCAAGAGACGAGTTTGTGGAGTCAAAACGAAAAAACGAGCACGAATCCTCGTTTAGAAATCGGGAGGAGAGAGGGTATGAAATTATATCCACTTCCTTTAAAACCCGAAAAAGTCTCTATTATAGGTTAGAAATGGGCCACGGGACATGTTTGTGGTGTCAAAACGAAAAAACGAGCACGAAGCCTCGTTTAGAAATCGGGAGGAGAGAGGTTATGAAATTATATCTACTTCCTTTAAAACCCGAAAAAGTCTCGATTATAGGTTAGAAATGGGCCACGGGACGTGTTTGTGGTGTCAAAATGAAAAAACGAGCACGAAGCCTCGTTTAGAAATCGGGAGGAGAGAGGGTATGAAATTATATCCGCTTCCTTTAAAATCCGAAAAAGTCTCGATTATAGGTTAGAAATGGGCCAAGAGACGAGTTTGTGGAGTCAAAACGAAAAAACGAGCACGCATCCTCGTTTAGAAATCAGGAGGAGAGAGGGTATGAAATTATAACCACTTCCTTTAAAACCCAAAAAAGTCTCGATTATAGGTTGGAAATGGGCCACGGGACGTGTTTGTGGTGTCAAAATGAAAAAACGAGCACGAAGCCTCGTTTAGAAATCGGGAGGAGAGAGGGTATGAAATTATATCCACTTCCTTTAAAATCCGAAAAAGTCTCGATTATAGGTTTGAAATGGGCCACGGGATGTGTTTGTGATATCAAAACGAAAAAACGAGCACGAAGCCTCGTTTAGAAATCGGGAGGAGAGAGGGTATGAAATTACATGCACTTTCTTTAAAACCCAAAAAAGTCTCGATTATAGGTTAGAAATGGGCCACGGGACGTGTTTGTGGTGTCAAAATGAAAAAACGAGCACGAAGCCTCGTTTAGAAATCGGGAGGAGAGAGGGTATGAAATTATATCCACTTCCTTTAAAACCCGAAAAAGACTCGATTATAGGTTAGAAATGGGCCAAGAGACGAGTTTGTGGAGTCAAAACGAAAAAACGAGCACGAAGCCTCGTTTAGAAATCGGGAGGAGAGAGGGTATGAAATTATATCCGCTTCCTTTAAAATCCGAAAAAGTCTCGATTATAGGTTAGAAATGGGCCAAGAGACGAGTTTGTGGAATCAAAACGAAAAAACGAGCACGCAGCCTCGTTTAGAAATCAGGAGGAGAGAGGGTATGAAATTATATCCACTTCGTTTAAAACTCGAAAAAGTCTCGATTATAGGTCAGAAATGGGCCACGGGACGCGTTTGTGGTGTCAAAACGAAAAATCGAGCACGAAGCCTCGTTTAGAAATCGGGAGGAGAGAGGGTATGAAATTATATCCACTTCCTTTAAAACCCGAAAAAGTCTCGATTATAGGATAGAAATGGGCCACGGGACGTGTTTGTTGTGTAAAAACGAAAAAAAGAGCACGAAGGCTCGTTTAGAAATCGGGAGGAGAGAGGGTATTAAATTATATCCACTTCCTTTAAAACCCGAAATTGTCTCGATTATAGGTTAGAAATGGGCCACAGGACGTGTTTGTGGTGTCAAAACGAAAAAACGAGCACGAAGCCTCGTTTAGAAATCAGGAGGAGAGAGGTTATGAAATTATATCCACTTCCTTTAAAACCCGAAAAAGTCTCGATTATAGGTTAGAAATGGGACACGGGAGGTGTTTCTGGTGTCAAAATGAAAAAAGAGCACGAAGCCTTGTTTAGAAATCGGGAGGAGAGAGGGTATGAAATTATATCCATTTCCTTTAAAACCCGAAAAAGTCTCGATTATAGGTTATAAATGGGCCACGGGACGTGTTTGTGGTGTCAAAACGAAAAAACGAGCACGAAGCCTCGTTTAGAAATCAGGAGGAGAGAGGTTATGAAATTATATCCACTTCCTTTAAAACCCGAAAAAGTCTCGATTATAGGTTAGAAATGGGACACGGGAGGTGTTTCTGGTGTCAAAATGAAAAAAGAGCACGAAGCCTTATTTAGAAATCGGGAGGAGAGAGGGTATGAAATTATATCCATTTCCTTTAAAACCCGAAAAAGTCTCGATTATAGGTTATAAATGGGCCACGGGACGTGTTTGTGGTGTCAAAACGAAAAAACGAGCACGAAGCCTCGTTTAGAAATCCGGAGGAGAGAGGTTATTAAATTATATCCACTTCCTTTAAAACCCGAAAAAGTCTCGATTATAGGTTAGAAATGGGACACGGGACTGGTTTGTGGAGTCAAAACGAAAAAACGAGCACGAAGCCTCGTTTAGAAATCGATAGGAGAGAGGGTATGAAATTATATCCACTTCATTTAAAACCCGAAAAAGTTTCGATTATAGGTTAGAAATGGGCCACGGGACGTGTTTGTGGTGTTAAAACGAAAAAACGAGCACGAAGCCTCGTTTAGAAATCGGGAGAGAGGGTATGAAATATCCACTTCCTTTAAAATCTGAAAAAGTCTCAAATATAGGTTAGAAATGGGCCAAGAGACGAGTTTGTGGAGTCAGAACGAAAAAACGAGCACGCAGCCTCGTTTAGAAATCGGGAGGAGAGAGGGTATGAAATTACATCCACTTCCTTTAAAACCCAAAAAAGTCTCGATTATAGGTTAGAAATAGGCCACGGGATGTGTTTGTGGTGTCAAAATGAAAAAATGAGCATGAAGCCTCGTTTAGAAATCGGAAGGAGAGAGGGTATGAAATTATATCCACTTCCTTTAAAATCCGAAAAAGTCTCGATTATAGGTTACAAATGGGCCTCGGGACGTGTTTGTGGTGTCAAAACGAAAAAACGAGCACGAAGCCTCATTTAGAAATCGGGAGAGAGGGTAAGAAATTATATCCACTTCCTTTAAAATCTGAAAAAGACTCGAATATAGGTTAGAAATGGGCCAAGAGACTAGTTTGTGGAGTCAAAAAGAAAAAACGAGCACGCAGCCTCGTTTAGAAATCGGGAGGAGAGAGGATTTGAAATTACATCCACTTCCTTTAAAACCCGAAAAAGTCTCGATTATAGGTTAGAAATGGGCCACGGGATGTGTTTGTGGTGCCAAAACGAAAAAAGGAGCACGAAGCCTCGTTTAGAAATCGGAAGTAGAGAGGGTATGAAATTATATCCACTTCCTTTAAAACCCGAAAAAGTCTCGATTATAGGTTAGAAATGGGCCACGGGACGTGTTTGTGGTGTCAAAACGAAAAAACGAGCACGAAGCCTCGTTTAGAAATCGGGAGGAGAGAGGGTATGAAATTTTATCCACTTCCTTTAAAACCCGAAAAAGTCTCGATTATAGGTTAGAAATGGGCCACCGGACGTGTTTGTGGTGTCAAAACGAAAAAACGAGCACGAAGCCTCGTTTAGAAATTGGGAGGAGAGAGGGTATGAAATTATATCCACTTCCTTTAAAACCCGAAAAAGTCTCGATTATAGGTTAGAAATGGGCCACCGGATGTGTTTGTGGTGTCAAAACGAAAAAACGAGCACGAAGCCTCGTTTAGAAATCGGAAGGAGAGAGGGTATGAAATTATATCCACTTCCTTTAAAATCCGAAAAAGTCTCGATTATAGGTTAGAAATGGGCCAAGAGACGAGTTTGTGGAGTCAAAACGAAAAAACGAGCACGAATCCTCGTTTAGAAATCGGGAGGAGAGAGGGTATGAAATTATATCCACTTCCTTTAAAACCCGAAAAAGTCTCTATTATAGGTTAGAAATGGGCCACGGGACATGTTTGTGGTGTCAAAACGAAAAAACGAGCACGAAGCCTCGTTTAGAAATCGGGAGGAGAGAGGTTATGAAATTATATCTACTTCCTTTAAAACCCGAAAAAGTCTCGATTATAGGTTAGAAATGGGCCACGGGACGTGTTTGTGGTGTCAAAATGAAAAAACGAGCACGAAGCCTCGTTTAGAAATCGGGAGGAGAGAGGGTATGAAATTATATCCACTTCCTTTAAAACCCGAAAAAGACTCGATTATAGGTTAGAAATGGGCCAAGAGACGAGTTTGTGGAGTCAAAACGAAAAAACGAGCACGAAGCCTCGTTTAGAAATCGGGAGGAGAGAGGGTATGAAATTATATCCGCTTCCTTTAAAATCCGAAAAAGTCTCGATTATAGGTTAGAAATGGGCCAAGAGACGAGTTTGTGGAATCAAAACGAAAAAACGAGCACGCAGCCTCGTTTAGAAATCAGGAGGAGAGAGGGTATGAAATTATATCCACTTCGTTTAAAACTCGAAAAAGTCTCGATTATAGGTCAGAAATGGGCCACGAGACGCGTTTGTGGTGTCAAAACGAAAAATCGAGCACGAAGCCTCGTTCAGAAATCGGGAGGAGAGAGGGTATGAAATTATATCCACTTCCTTTAAAACCCGAAAAAGTCTCGATTATAGGATAGAAATGGGCCACGGGACGTGTTTGTTGTGTAAAAACGAAAAAAAGAGCACGAAGGCTCGTTTAGAAATCGGGAGGAGAGAGGGTATGAAATTATATCCACTTCCTTGAAAACCCGAAAAAGTCTCGATTATAGGTTAGAAATGGGCCACAGGACGTGTTTGTGGTGTCAAAACGAAAAAACGAGCACGAAGCCTCGTTTAGAAATCAGGAGGAGAGAGGTTATGAAATTATATCCACTTCCTTTAAAACCCGAAAAAGTCTCGATTATAGGTTAGAAATGGGACACGGGAGGTGTTTCTGGTGTCAAAATGAAAAAAGAGCACGAAGCCTTGTTTAGAAATCGGGAGGAGAGAGGGTATGAAATTATATCCATTTCCTTTAAAACCCGAAAAAGTCTCGATTATAGGTTATAAATGGGCCACGGGACGTGTTTGTGGTGTCAAAACGAAAAAACGAGCACGAAGCCTCGTTTAGAAATCGGGAGGAGAGAGGGTATGAAATTATATCCACTTCCTTTAAAATCTGAAAAAGTCTCAAATATAGGTTAGAAATGGGCCAAGAGACGAGTTTGTGGAGTCAGAACGAAAAAACGAGCACGGAGCCTCGTTTAGAAATCGGGAGGAGAGAGGGTATGAAATTACATCCACTTCCTTTAAAACCCAAAAAAGTCTCGATTATAGGTTAGAAATGGGCCACGGGATGTGTTTGTGGTGTCAAAATGAAAAAATGAGCATGAAGCCTCGTTTAGAAATCGGAAGGAGAGAGGGTATGAAATTATATCCACTTCCTTTAAAATCCGAAAAAGTCTCGATTATAGGTTACAAATGGGCCACGGGACGTGTTTGTGGTGTCAAAACGAAAAAACGAGCACGAAGCCTCGTTTAGAAATCGGGAGAGAGGGTATGAAATTATATCCACTTCCTTTAAAATCTGAAAAAGACTCGAATATAGGTTAGAAATGGGCCAAGAGACTAGTTTGTGGAGTCAAAAAGAAAAAACGAGCACGCAGCCTCGTTTAGAAATCGGGAGGAGAGAGGATTTGAAATTACATCCACTTCCTTTAAAACCCAAAAAAGTCTCGATTATAGGTTAGAAATGGGCCACGGGATGTGTTTGTGGTGTCAAAACGAAAAAAGGAGCACGAAGCCTCGTTTAGAAATCGGAAGTAGAGAGGGTATGAAATTATATCCATTTCCTTTAAAACCCGAAAAAGTCTCGATTATAGGTTAGAAATGGGCCACGGGACGTGTTTGTGGTGTCAAAACGAAAAAACGAGCACGAAGCCTCGTTTAGAAATTGGGAGGAGAGAGGGTATGAAATTATATCCACTTCCTTTAAAAACCGAAAAAGTCTCGATTATAGGTTAGAAATTGGCCACGGGACGTGTTTGTGGTGTCAAAACGAAAAAACGAGCACAAAGCCTCGTTTAGAAATTGGGAGGAGAGAGGGTATAAAATTATATCCACTTCCTTTAAAACCCGAAAAAGTCTCGATTATAGGTTAGAAATGGGCCACTGGATGTGTTTGTGGTGTCAAAACGAAAAAACGAGCACGAAGCCTCGTTTAGAAATCGGAAGGAGAGAGGGTATGAAATTATATCCACTTCCTTTAAAATCCGAAAAAGTCTCGATTATAGGTTAGAAATGGGCCAAGAGACGAGTTTGTGGAGTCAAAACGAAAAAACGAGCACGAAGCCTCGTTTAGAAATCGGGAGGAGAGAGGGTATAAAATTATATCCACTTCCTTTAAAACCCGAAAAAGTCTCGATTATAGGTTAGAAATGGGCCACGGGACGTGTTTGTGGTGTCAAAACGAAAAAACGAGCACGAAGCCTCGTTTAGAAATCGGGAGGAGAGAGGGTATGAAATTATATCCACTTCCTTTAAAACCCGAAAAAGTCTCGATTATAGGTTAGAAATGGGCCACGGGACGTGTTTGTGGTGTCAAAATGAAAAAACGAGCACGAAGCCTCGTTTAGAAATCGGGAGGAGAGAGGGTATGAAATTATATCCGCTTCCTTTAAAATCCGAAAAAGTCTCGATTATAGGTTAGAAATGGGCCAAGAGACGAGTTTGTGGAATCAAAACGAAAAAACGAGCACGCAGCCTCGTTTAGAAATCAGGAGGAGAGAGGGTATGAAATTATATCCACTTCGTTTAAAACTCGAAAAAGTCTCGATTATAGGTCAGAAATGGGCCACGGGACGCGTTTGTGGTGTCAAAACGAAAAATCGAGCACGAAGCCTCGTTTAGAAATCGGGAGGAGAGAGGGTATGAAATTATATCCACTTCCTTTAAAACCCGAAAAAGTCTCGATTATAGGATAGAAATGGGCCACGGGACGTGTTTGTTGTGTAAAAACGAAAAAAAGAGCACGAAGGCTCATTTAGAAATCGGGAGGAGAGAGGGTATGAAATTATATCCACTTCCTTTAAAAACCGAAAAAGTCTCGATTATAGGTTAGAAATGCGCCACGGGACGTGTTTGTGGTGTCAAAACGAAAAAACGAGCACAAAGCCTCGTTTAGAAATTGGGAGGAGAGAGGGTATAAAATTATATCCACTTCCTTTAATACCCGAAAAAGTCTCGATTATAGGTTAGAAATGGGCCACGGGATGTGTTTGTGGTGTCAAAACGAAAAAAGGAGCACGAAGCCTCGTTTAAAAATCGGAAGTAGAGAGGGTATGAAATTATATCCATTTCCTTTAAAACCCGAAAAAGTCTCGATTATAGGTTAGAAATGGGCCACGGGACGTGTTTGTTGTGTAAAAACGAAAAAAAGAGCACGAAGGCTCTTTTAGAAATCGGGAGGAGAGAGGGTATGAAATTATATCCACTTCCTTTAAAAACCGAAAAAGTCTCGATTATAGGTTAGAAATGGGCCACGGGACGTGTTTGTGGTGTCAAAACGAAAAAACGAGCACAAAGCCTCGTTTAGAAATTGGGAGGAGAGAGGGTATAAAATTATATCCACTTCCTTTAAAACCCGAAAAAGTCTCGATTATAGGTTAGAAATGGGCCACGGGATGTGTTTGTGGTGTCAAAACGAAAAAACGAGCACGAAGCCTCGTTTAAAAATCGGAAGTAGAGAGGGTATGAAATTATATCCATTTCCTTTAAAACCCGAAAAAGTCTCGATTATAGGTTAGAAATGGGCCACGGGACGTGTTTGTGGTGTCAAAACGAAAAAACGAGCACGAAGCCTCGTTTAGAAATTGGGAGAGAGAAGGTATGAAATTATATCCACTTCCTTTAAAAACCGAAAAAGTCTCGATTATAGGTTAGAAATGGGCCACGGGACGTGTTTGTGGTGTCAAAACGAAAAAACGAGCACAAAGCCTCGTTTAGAAATTGGGAGGAGAGAGGGTATAAAATTATATCCACTTCCTTTAAAACCCGAAAAAGTCTCGATTATAGGTTAGAAATGGGCCACTGGATGTGTTTGTGGTGTGAAAACGAAAAAACGAGCACGAAGCCTCGTTTAGAAATCGGAAGGAGAGAGGGTATGAAATTATATCCACTTCCTTTAAAATCCGAAAAAGTCTCGATTATAGGTTAGAAATGGGCCAAGAGACGAGTTTGTGGAGTCAAAACGAAAAAACGAGCACGAAGCCTCGTTAAAAATCGGGAGGAGAGAGGGTATAAAATTATATCCACTTCCTTTAAAACCCGAAAAAGTCTCGATTATAGGTTAGAAATGGGCCACGGGACGTGTTTGTGGTGTCAAAACGAAAAAACGAGCACGAAGCCTCGTTTAGAAATCGGGAGGAGAGAGGGTATGAAATTATATCCACTTCCTTTAAAAACCGAAAAAGTCTCGATTATAGGTTAGAAATGGGCCACGGGACGTGTTTGTGGTGTCAAAACGAAAAAACGAGCACAAAGCCTCGTTTAGAAATTGGGAGGAGAGAGGGTATAAAATTATATCCACTTCCTTTAAAACCCGAAAAAGTCTCGATTATAGGTTAGAAATGGGCCACTGGATGTGTTTGTGGTGTCAAAACGAAAAAACGAGCACGAAGCCTCGTTTAGAAATCGGAAGGAGAGAGGGTATGAAATTATATCCACTTCCTTTAAAATCCGAAAAAGTCTCGATTATAGGTTAGAAATGGGCCAAGAGACGAGTTTGTGGAGTCAAAACGAAAAAACGAGCACGAATCCTCGTTTAGAAATCGGGAGGAGAGAGGGTATGAAATTATATCCACTTCCTTTAAAACCCGAAAAAGTCTCTATTATAGGTTAGAATTGGGCCACGGGACATGTTTGTGGTGTCAAAACGAAAAAACGAGCACGAAGCCTCGTTTAGAAATCGGGAGGAGAGAGGTTATGAAATTATATCTACTTCCTTTAAAACCCGAAAAAGTCTCGATTATAGGTTAGAAATGGGCCACGGGACGTGTTTGTGGTGTCAAAACGAAAAAACGAGCACGAAGCCTCGTTTAGAAATCGGGAGGAGAGAGGGTATGAAATTATATCCACTTCCTTTAAAACCCGAAAAAGACTCGATTATAGGTTAGAAATGGGCCAAGAGACGAGTTTGTGGAGTCAAAACGAAAAAACGAGCACGAAGCCTCGTTTAGAAATCGGAAGGAGAGAGGGTATGAAATTATATCCGCTTCCTTTAAAATCCGAAAAAGTCTCGATTATAGGTTAGAAATGGGCCAAGAGACGAGTTTGTGGAATCAAAACGAAAAAACGAGCACGCAGCCTCGTTTAGAAATCAGGAGGAGAGAGGGTATGAAATTATATCCACTTCGTTTAAAACTCGAAAAAGTCTCGATTATAGGTCAGAAATGGGCCACGAGACGCGTTTGTGGTGTCAAAACGAAAAATCGAGCACGAAGCCTCGTTCAGAAATCGGGAGGAGAGAGGGTATGAAATTATATCCACTTCCTTTAAAACCCGAAAAAGTCTCGATTATAGGATAGAAATGGGCCACGGGACGTGTTTGTTGTGTAAAAACGAAAAAAAGAGCACGAAGGCTCGTTTAGAAATCGGGAGGAGAGAGGGTATGAAATTATATCCACTTCCTTTAAAACCCGAAAAAGTCTCGATTATAGGTTAGAAATGGGCCACAGGACGTGTTTGTGGTGTCAAAACGAAAAAACGAGCACGAAGCCTCGTTTAGAAATCAGGAGGAGAGAGGTTATGAAATTATATCCACTTCCATTAAAACCCGAAAAAGTCTCGATTATAGGTTAGAAATGGGACACGGGAGGTGTTTCTGGTGTCAAAATGAAAAAAGAGCACGAAGCCTTGTTTAGAAATCGGGAGGAGAGAGGGTATGAAATTATATCCATTTCCTTTAAAACCCGAAAAAGTCTCGATTATAGGTTATAAATGGGCCACGGGACGTGTTTGTGGTGTCAAAACGAAAAAACGAGCACGAAGCCTCGTTTAGAAATCAGGAGGAGAGAGGTTATGAAATTATATCCACTTCCTTTAAAACCCGAAAAAGTCTCGATTATAGGTTAGAAATGGGACACGGGAGGTGTTTCTGGTGTCAAAATTAAAAAAGAGCACGAAGCCTTGTTTAGAAATCGGGAGGAGAGAGGGTATGAAATTATATCCACTTCCTTTAAAACCCGAAAAAGTCTCGATTATAGGTTAGAAATGGGCCACCGGACGTGTTTGTGGTGTCAAAACGAAAAAACGAGCACGAAGCCTCGTTTAGAAATCGGGAGGAGAGAGGGTATGAAATTATATCCACTTCCTTTAAAACCCGAAAAAGACTCGATTATAGGTTAGAAATGGGCCAAGAGACGAGTTTGTGGAGTCAAAACGAAAAAACGAGCACGAAGCCTCGTTTAGAAATCGGGAGGAGAGAGGGTATGAAATTATATCCGCTTCCTTTAAAATCCGAAAAAGTCTCGATTATAGGTTAGAAATGGGCCAAGAGACGAGTTTGTGGAATCAAAACGAAAAAACGAGCACGCAGCCTCGTTTAGAAATCAGGAGGAGAGAGGGTATGAAATTATATCCACTTCGTTTAAAACTCGAAAAAGTCTCGATTATAGGTCAGAAATGGGCCACGGGACGCGTTTGTGGTGTCAAAACGAAAAATCGAGCACGAAGCCTCGTTTAGAAATCGGGAGGAGAGAGGGTATGAAATTATATCCACTTCCTTTAAAACCCGAAAAAATCTCGATTATAGGATAGAAATGGGCCACGGGACGTGTTTGTTGTGTAAAAACGAAAAAAAGAGCACGAAGGCTCGTTTAGAAATCGGGAGGAGAGAGGGTATGAAATTATATCCACTTCCTTTAAAATCCGAAAAAGTCTCGATTATAGGTTAGAAATGGGCCACAGGACGTGTTTGTGGTGTCAAAACGAAAAAACGAGCACGAAGCCTCGTTTAGAAATCAGGAGGAGAGAGGTTATGAAATTATATCCACTTCCATTAAAACCCGAAAAAGTCTCGATTATAGGTTAGAAATGGGACACGGGAGGTGTTTCTGGTGTCAAAATGAAAAAAGAGCACGAAGCCTTGTTTAGAAATCGGGAGGAGAGAGGGTATGAAATTATATCCATTTGCTTTAAAACCCGAAAAAGTCTCGATTATAGGTTATAAATGGGCCACGGGACGTGTTTGTGGTGTCAAAACGAAAAAACGAGCACGAAGCCTCGTTTAGAAATCAGGAGGAGAGAGGTTATGAAATTATATCCACTTCCTTTAAAACCCGAAAAAGTCTCGATTATAGGTTAGAAATGGGACACGGGAGGTGTTTCTGGTGTCAAAATTAAAAAAGAGCACGAAGCCTTGTTTAGAAATCGGGAGGAGAGAGGGTATGAAATTATATCCATTTCCTTTAAAACCCGAAAAAGTCTCGATTATAGGTTATAAATGGGCCACGGGACGTGTTTGTGGTGTCAAAACGAAAAAACGAGCACGAAGCCTCGTTTAGAAATCCGGAGGAGAGAGGTTATTAAATTATATCCACTTCCTTTAAAACCCGAAAAAGTCTCGATTATAGGTTAGAAATGGGACACGGGACTAGTTTGTGGAGTCAAAACGAAAAAACGAGCACGAAGCCTCGTTTAGAAATCGATAGGAGAGAGGGTATGAAATTATATCCACTTCATTTAAAACCCGAAAAAGTTTCGATTATAGGTTAGAAATGGGCCACGGGACGTGTTTGTGGTGTTAAAACGAAAAAACGAGCACGAAGCCTCGTTTAGAAATCGGGAGAGAGGGTATGAAATTATATCCACTTCCTTTAAAATCTGAAAAAGTCTCAAATATAGGTTAGAAATGGGCCAAGAGACGAGTTTGAGGAGTCAGAACGAAAAAACGAGCACGCAGCCTCGTTTAGAAATCGGGAGGAGAGAGGGTATGAAATTACATCCACTTCCTTTAAAACCCAAAAAAGTCTCGATTATAGGTTAGAAATGGGCTACGGGATGTGTTTGTGGTGTCAAAATGAAAAAATGAGCATGAAGCCTCGTTTAGAAATCGGAAGGAGAGAGGGTATGAAATTATATCCACTTCCTTTAAAATCCGAAAAAGTCTCGATTATAGGTTACAAATGGGCCTCGGGACGTGTTTGTGGTGTCAAAACGAAAAAACGAGCACGAAGCCTCATTTAGAAATCGGGAGAGAGGGTAAGAAATTATATCCACTTCCTTTAAAATCTGAAAAAGACTCGAATATAGGTTAGAAATGGGCCAAGAGACTAGTTTGTGGAGTCAAAAAGAAAAAACGAGCACGCAGCCTCGTTTAGAAATCGGGAGGAGAGAGGATTTGAAATTACATCCACTTCCTTTAAAACCCGAAAAAGTCTCGATTATAGGTTAGAAATGGGCCACGGGATGTGTTTGTGGTGCCAAAACGAAAAAAGGAGCACGAAGCCTCGTTTAGAAATCGGAAGTAGAGAGGGTATGAAATTATATCCACTTCCTTTAAAACCCGAAAAAGTCTCGATTATAGGTTAGAAATGGGCCACGGGACGTGTTTGTGGTGTCAAAACGAAAAAACGAGCACGAAGCCTCATTTAGAAATCGGGAGGAGAGAGGGTATGAAATTTTATCCACTTCCTTTAAAACCCGAAAAAGTCTCGATTATAGGTTAGAAATGGGCCACCGGACGTGTTTGTGGTGTCAAAACGAAAAAACGAGCACGAAGCCTCGTTTAGAAATTGGGAGGAGAGAGGGTATGAAATTATATCCACTTCCTTTAAAACCCGAAAAAGTCTCGATTATAGGTTAGAAATGGGCCACCGGATGTGTTTGTGGTGTCAAAACGAAAAAACGAGCACGAAGCCTCGTTTAGAAATCGGAAGGAGAGAGGGTATGAAATTATATCCACTTCCTTTAAAATCCGAAAAAGTCTCGATTATAGGTTAGAAATGGGCCAAGAGACGAGTTTGTGGAGTCAAAACGAAAAAACGAGCACGAATCCTCGTTTAGAAATCGGGAGGAGAGAGGGTATGAAATTATATCCACTTCCTTTAAAACCCGAAAAAGTCTCTATTATAGGTTAGAAATGGGCCACGGGACATGTTTGTGGTGTCAAAACGAAAAAACGAGCACGAAGCCTCGTTTAGAAATCGGGAGGAGAGAGGTTATGAAATTATATCTACTTCCTTTAAAACCCGAAAAAGTCTCGATTATAGGTTAGAAATGGGCCACGGGACGTGTTTGTGGTGTCAAAACGAAAAAACGAGCACGAAGCCTCGTTTAGAAATCGGGAGGAGAGAGGGTATGAAATTATATCCACTTCCTTTAAAACCCGAAAAAGACTCGATTATAGGTTAGAAATGGGCCAAGAGACGAGTTTGTGGAGTCAAAACGAAAAAACGAGCACGAAGCCTCGTTTAGAAATCGGAAGGAGAGAGGGTATGAAATTATATCCGCTTCCTTTAAAATCCGAAAAAGTCTCGATTATAGGTTAGAAATGGGCCAAGAGACGAGTTTGTGGAATCAAAACGAAAAAACGAGCACGCAACCTCGTTTAGAAATCAGGAGGAGAGAGGGTATGAAATTATATCCACTTCGTTTAAAACTCGAAAAAGTCTCGATTATAGGTCAGAAATGGGCCACGAGACGCGTTTGTGGTGTCAAAACGAAAAATCGAGCACGAAGCCTCGTTCAGAAATCGGGAGGAGAGAGGGTATGAAATTATATCCACTTCCTTTAAAACCCGAAAAAGTCTCGATTATAGGATAGAAATGGGCCACGGGACGTGTTTGTTGTGTAAAAACGAAAAAAAGAGCACGAAGGCTCGTTTAGAAATCGGGAGGAGAGAGGGTATGAAATTATATCCACTTCCTTGAAAACCCGAAAAAGTCTCGATTATAGGTTAGAAATGGGCCACAGGACGTGTTTGTGGTGTCAAAACGAAAAAACGAGCACGAAGCCTCGTTTAGAAATCAGGAGGAGAGAGGTTATGAAATTATATCCACTTCCTTTAAAACCCGAAAAAGTCTCGATTATAGGTTAGAAATGGGACACGGGAGGTGTTTCTGGTGTCAAAATGAAAAAAGAGCACGAAGCCTTGTTTAGAAATCGGGAGGAGAGAGGGTATGAAATTATATCCATTTCCTTTAAAACCCGAAAAAGTCTCGATTATAGGTTATAAATGGGCCACGGGACGTGTTTGTGGTGTCAAAACGAAAAAACGAGCACGAAGCCTCGTTTAGAAATCGGGAGGAGAGAGGGTATGAAATTATATCCACTTCCTTTAAAATCTGAAAAAGTCTCAAATATAGGTTAGAAATGGGCCAAGAGACGAGTTTGTGGAGTCAGAACGAAAAAACGAGCACGGAGCCTCGTTTAGAAATCGGGAGGAGAGAGGGTATGAAATTACATCCACTTCCTTTAAAACCCAAAAAAGTCTCGATTATAGGTTAGAAATGGGCCACGGGATGTGTTTGTGGTGTCAAAATGAAAAAATGAGCATGAAGCCTCGTTTAGAAATCGGAAGGAGAGAGGGTATGAAATTATATCCACTTCCTTTAAAATCCGAAAAAGTCTCGATTATAGGTTACAAATGGGCCACGGGACGTGTTTGTGGTGTCAAAACGAAAAAACGAGCACGAAGCCTCGTTTAGAAATCGGGAGAGAGGGTATGAAATTATATCCACTTCCTTTAAAATCTGAAAAAGACTCGAATATAGGTTAGAAATGGGCCAAGAGACTAGTTTGTGGAGTCAAAAAGAAAAAACGAGCACGCAGCCTCGTTTAGAAATCGGGAGGAGAGAGGATTTGAAATTACATCCACTTCCTTTAAAACCCAAAAAAGTCTCGATTATAGGTTAGAAATGGGCCACGGGATGTGTTTGTGGTGTCAAAACGAAAAAAGGAGCACGAAGCCTCGTTTAGAAATCGGAAGTAGAGAGGGTATGAAATTATATCCATTTCCTTTAAAACCCGAAAAAGTCTCGATTATAGGTTAGAAATGGGCCACGGGACGTGTTTGTGGTGTCAAAACGAAAAAACGAGCACGAAGCCTCGTTTAGAAATTGGGAGGAGAGAGGGTATGAAATTATATCCACTTCCTTTAAAAACCGAAAAAGTCTCGATTATAGGTTAGAAATGGGCCACGGGACGTGTTTGTGGTGTCAAAACGAAAAAACGAGCACAAAGCCTCGTTTAGAAATTGGGAGGAGAGAGGGTATAAAATTATATCCACTTCCTTTAAAACCCGAAAAAGTCTCGATTATAGGTTAGAAATGGGCCACTGGATGTGTTTGTGGTGTCAAAACGAAAAAACGAGCACGAAGCCTCGTTTAGAAATCGGAAGGAGAGAGGGTATGAAATTATATCCACTTCCTTTAAAATCCGAAAAAGTCTCGATTATAGGTTAGAAATGGGCCAAGAGACGAGTTTGTGGAGTCAAAACGAAAAAACGAGCACGAAGCCTCGTTTAGAAATCGGGAGGAGAGAGGGTATAAAATTATATCCACTTCCTTTAAAACCCGAAAAAGTCTCGATTATAGGTTAGAAATGGGCCACGGGACGTGTTTGTGGTGTCAAAACGAAAAAACGAGCACGAAGCCTCGTTTAGAAATCGGGAGGAGAGAGGGTATGAAATTATATCCACTTCCTTTAAAACCCGAAAAAGTCTCGATTATAGGTTAGAAATGGGCCACGGGACGTGTTTGTGGTGTCAAAATGAAAAAACGAGCACGAAGCCTCGTTTAGAAATCGGGAGGAGAGAGGGTATGAAATTATATCCGCTTCCTTTAAAATCCGAAAAAGTCTCGATTATAGTTTAGAAATGGGCCAAGAGACGAGTTTGTGGAATCAAAACGAAAAAACGAGCACGCAGCCTCGTTTAGAAATCAGGAGGAGAGAGGGTATGAAATTATATCCACTTCGTTTAAAACTCGAAAAAGTCTCGATTATAGGTCAGAAATGGGCCACGGGACGCGTTTGTGGTGTCAAAACGAAAAATCGAGCACGAAGCCTCGTTTAGAAATCGGGAGGAGAGAGGGTATGAAATTATATCCACTTCCTTTAAAACCCGAAAAAGTCTCGATTATAGGATAGAAATGGGCCACGGGACGTGTTTGTTGTGTAAAAACGAAAAAAAGAGCACGAAGGCTCATTTAGAAATCGGGAGGAGAGAGGGTATGAAATTATATCCACTTCCTTTAAAAACCGAAAAAGTCTCGATTATAGGTTAGAAATGGGCCACGGGACGTGTTTGTGGTGTCAAAACGAAAAAACGAGCACAAAGCCTCGTTTAGAAATTGGGAGGAGAGAGGGTATAAAATTATATCCACTTCCTTTAAAACCCGAAAAAGTCTCGATTATAGGTTAGAAATGGGCCACGGGATGTGTTTGTGGTGTCAAAACGAAAAAAGGAGCACGAAGCCTCGTTTAGAAATCGGAAGTAGAGAGGGTGTGAAATTATATCCATTTCCTTTAAAACCCGAAAAAGTCTCGATTATAGGTTAGAAATGGGCCACGGGACGTGTTTGTGGTGTCAAAACGAAAAAACGAGCACGAAGCCTCGTTTAGAAATTGGGAGGAGAGAGGGTATGAAATTATATCCACTTCCTTTAAAAACCGAAAAAGTCTCGATTATAGGTTAGAAATGGGCCACGGGACGTGTTTGTGGTGTCAAAACGAAAAAACGAGCACAAAGCCTCGTTTAGAAATTGGGAGGAGAGAGGGTATAAAATTATATCCACTTCCTTTAAAACCCGAAAAAGTCTCGATTATAGGTTAGAAATGGGCCACTGGATGTGTTTGTGGTGTCAAAACGAAAAAACGAGCACGAAGCCTCGTTTAGAAATCGGAAGGAGAGAGGGTATGAAATTATATCCACTTCCTTTAAAATCCGAAAAAGTCTCGATTATAGGTTAGAAATGGGCCAAGAGACGAGTTTGTGGAGTCAAAACGAAAAAACGAGCACGAAGCCTCGTTTAGAAATCGGGAGGAGAGAGGGTATAAAATTATATCCACTTCCTTTAAAACCCGAAAAAGTCTCGATTATAGGTTAGAAATGGGCCACGGGACGTGTTTGTGGTGTCAAAACGAAAAAACGAGCACGAAGCCTCGTTTAGAAATCGGGAGGAGAGAGGGTATGAAATTATATCCACTTCCTTTAAAACCCGAAAAAGTCTCGATTATAGGTTAGAAATGGGCCACGGGACGTGTTTGTGGTGTCAAAATGATAAAACGAGCACGAAGCCTCGTTTAGAAATCGGGAGGAGAGAGGGTATGAAATTATATCCGCTTCCTTTAAAATCCGAAAAAGTCTCGATTATAGGTTAGAAATGGGCCAAGAGACGAGTTTGTGGAATCAAAACGAAAAAACGAGCACGCAGCCTCGTTTAGAAATCAGGAGGAGAGAGGGTATGAAATTATATCCACTTCGTTTAAAACTCGAAAAAGTCTCGATTATAGGTCAGAAATGGGCCACGGGACGCGTTTGTGGTGTCAAAACGAAAAATCGAGCACGAAGCCTCGTTTAGAAATCGGGAGGAGAGAGGGTATGAAATTATATCCACTTCCTTTAAAACCCGAAAAAGTCTCGATTATAGGATAGAAATGGGCCACGGGACGTGTTTGTTGTGTAAAAACGAAAAAAAGAGCACGAAGGCTCGTTTAGAAATCGGGAGGAGAGAGGGTATGAAATTATATCCACTTCCTTTAAAACCCGAAAAAGTCTCGATTATAGGTTAGAAATGGGCCACAGGACGTGTTTGTGGTGTCAAAACGAAAAAACGAGCACGAAGCCTCGTTTAGAAATCAGGAGGAGAGAGGTTATGAAATTATATCCACTTCCATTAAAACCCGAAAAAGTCTCGATTATAGGTTAGAAATGGGACACGGGAGGTGTTTCTGGTGTCAAAATGAAAAAAGAGCACGAAGCCTTGTTTAGAAATCGGGAGGAGAGAGGGTATGAAATTATATCCATTTCCTTTAAAACCCGAAAAAGTCTCGATTATAGGTTATAAATGGGCCACGGGACGTGTTTGTGGTGTCAAAACGAAAAAACGAGCACGAAGCCTCGTTTAGAAATCAGGAGGAGAGAGGTTATGAAATTATATCCACTTCCTTTAAAACCCGAAAAAGTCTCGATTATAGGTTAGAAATGGGACACGGGAGGTGTTTCTGGTGTCAAAATTAAAAAAGAGCACGAAGCCTTGTTTAGAAATCGGGAGGAGAGAGGGTATGAAATTATATCAACTTCCTTTAAAACCCGAAAAAGTCTCGATTATAGGTTAGAAATGGGCCACCGGACGTGTTTGTGGTGTCAAAACGAAAAAACGAGCACGAAGCCTCGTTTAGAAATCGGGAGGAGAGAGGGTATGAAATTATATCCACTTCCTTTAAAACCCGAAAAAGACTCGATTATAGGTTAGAAATGGGCCAAGAGACGAGTTTGTGGAGTCAAAACGAAAAAACGAGCACGAAGCCTCGTTTAGAAATCGGGAGGAGAGAGGGTATGAAATTATATCCGCTTCCTTTAAAATCCGAAAAAGTCTCGATTATAGGTTAGAAATGGGCCAAGAGACGAGTTTGTGGAATCAAAACGAAAAAACGAGCACGCAGCCTCGTTTAGAAATCAGGAGGAGAGAGGGTATGAAATTATATCCACTTCGTTTAAAACTCGAAAAAGTCTCGATTATAGGTCAGAAATGGGCCACGGGACGCGTTTGTGGTGTCAAAACGAAAAATCGAGCACGAAGCCTCGTTTAGAAATCGGGAGGAGAGAGGGTATGAAATTATATCCACTTCCTTTAAAACCCGAAAAAGTCTCGATTATAGGATAGAAATGGGCCACGGGACGTGTTTGTTGTGTAAAAACGAAAAAAAGAGCACGAAGGCTCGTTTAGAAATCGGGAGGAGAGAGGGTATGAAATTATATCCACTTCCTTTAAAACCCGAAAAAGTCTCGATTATAGGTTAGAAATGGGCCACAGGACGTGTTTGTGGTGTCAAAACGAAAAAACGAGCACGAAGCCTCGTTTAGAAATCAGGAGGAGAGAGGTTATGAAATTATATCCACTTCCATTAAAACCCGAAAAAGTCTCGATTATAGGTTAGAAATGGGACACGGGAGGTGTTTCTGGTGTCAAAATGAAAAAAGAGCACGAAGCCTTGTTTAGAAATCGGGAGGAGAGAGGGTATGAAATTATATCCATTTCCTTTAAAACCCGAAAAAGTCTCGATTATAGGTTATAAATGGGCCACGGGACGTGTTTGTGGTGTCAAAACGAAAAAACGAGCACGAAGCCTCGTTTAGAAATCAGGAGGAGAGAGGTTATGAAATTATATCCACTTCCTTTAAAACCCGAAAAAGTCTCGATTATAGGTTAGAAATGGGACACGGGAGGTGTTTCTGGTGTCAAAATTAAAAAAGAGCACGAAGCCTTGTTTAGAAATCGGGAGGAGAGAGGGTATGAAATTATATCCATTTCCTTTAAAACCCGAAAAAGTCTCGATTATAGGTTATAAATGGGCCACGAGACGTGTTTGTGGTGTCAAAACGAAAAAACGAGCACGAAGCCTCGTTTAGAAATCCGGAGGAGAGAGGTTATTAAATTATATCCACTTCCTTTAAAACCCGAAAAAGTCTCGATTATAGGTTAGAAATGGGACACGGGACTAGTTTGTGGAGTCAAAACGAAAAAACGAGCACGAAGCCTCGTTTAGAAATCGATAGGAGAGAGGGTATGAAATTATATCCACTTCATTTAAAACCCGAAAAAGTTTCGATTATAGGTTAGAAATGGGCCACGGGACGTGTTTGTGGTGTTAAAACGAAAAAACGAGCACGAAGCCTCGTTTAGAAATCGGGAGAGAGGGTATGAAATTATATCCACTTCCTTTAAAATCTGAAAAAGTCTCAAATATAGGTTAGAAATGGGCCAAGAGACGAGTTTGTGGAGTCAGAACGAAAAAACGAGCACGCAGCCTCGTTTAGAAATCGGGAGGAGAGAGGGTATGAAATTACATCCACTTCCTTTAAAACCCAAAAAAGTCTCGATTATAGGTTAGAAATGGGCCACGGGATGTGTTTGTGGTGTCAAAATGAAAAAATGAGCATGAAGCCTCGTTTAGAAATCGGAAGGAGAGAGGGTATGAAATTATATCCACTTCCTTTAAAATCCGAAAAAGTCTCGATTATAGGTTACAAATGGGCCACGGGACGTGTTTGTGGTGTCAAAACGAAAAAACGAGCACGAAGCCTCGTTTAGAAATCGGGAGAGAGGGTATGAAATTATATCCACTTCCTTTAAAATCTGAAAAAGACTCGAATATAGGTTAGAAATGGGCCAAGAGACTAGTTTGTGGAGTCAAAAAGAAAAAACGAGCACGCAGCCTCGTTTAGAAATCGGGAGGAGAGAGGATTTGAAATTACATCCACTTCCTTTAAAACCCGAAAAAGTCTCGATTATAGGTTAGAAATGGGCCACGGGATGTGTTTGTGGTGCCAAAACGAAAAAAGGAGCACGAAGCCTCGTTTAGAAATCGGAAGTAGAGAGGGTATGAAATTATATCCACTTCCTTTAAAACCCGAAAAAGTCTCGATTATAGGTTAGAAATGGGCCACGGGACGTGTTTGTGGTGTCAAAACGAAAAAACGAGCACGAAGCCTCGTTTAGAAATCGGGAGGAGAGAGGGTATGAAATTATATCCACTTCCTTTAAAACCCGAAAAAGTCTCGATTATAGGTTAGAAATGGGCCACCGGACGTGTTTGTGGTGTCAAAACGAAAAAACGAGCACGAAGCCTCGTTTAGAAATTGGGAGGAGAGAGGGTATGAAATTATATCCACTTCCTTTAAAACCCGAAAAAGTCTCGATTATAGGTTAGAAATGGGCCACCGGATGTGTTTGTGGTGTCAAAACGAAAAAACGAGCACGAAGCCTCGTTTAGAAATCGGAAGGAGAGAGGGTATGAAATTATATCCACTTCCTTTAAAATCCGAAAAAGTCTCGATTATAGGTTAGAAATGGGCCAAGAGACGAGTTTGTGGAGTCAAAACGAAAAAACGAGCACGAAGCCTCGTTTAGAAATCGGGAGGAGAGAGGGTATGAAATTATATCCACTTCCTTTAAAACCCGAAAAAGTCTCTATTATAGGTTAGAAATGGGCCAAGAGACGAGTTTGTGGAGTCAAAACGAAAAAACGAGCACGAAGCCTCGTTTAGAAATCGGGAGGAGAGAGGGTATGAAATTATATCCGCTTCCTTTAAAATCCGAAAAAGTCTCGATTATAGGTTAGAAATGGGCCAAGAGACGAGTTTGTGGAATCAAAACGAAAAAACGAGCACGCAGCCTCGTTTAGAAATCAGGAGGAGAGAGGGTATGAAATTATATCCGCTTCCTTTAAAATCCGAAAAAGTCTCGATTATAGGTTAGAAATGGGCCAAGAGACGAGTTTGTGGAATCAAAACGAAAAAACGAGCACGCAGCCTCGTTTAGAAATCAGGAGGAGAGAGGGTATGAAATTATATCCACTTCGTTTAAAACTCGAAAAAGTCTCGATTATAGGTCAGAAATGGGCCACGGGACGCGTTTGTGGTGTCAAAACGAAAAATCGAGCACGAAGCCTCGTTTAGAAATCGGGAGGAGAGAGGGTATGAAATTATATCCACTTCCTTTAAAACCCGAAAAAGTCTCGATTATAGGATAGAAATGGGCCACGGGACGTGTTTGTTGTGTAAAAACGAAAAAAAGAGCACGAAGGCTCGTTTAGAAATCGGGAGGAGAGAGGGTATGAAATTATATCCACTTCCTTTAAAACCCGAAAAAGTCTCGATTATAGGTTAGAAATGGGCCACAGGACGTGTTTGTGGTGTCAAAACGAAAAAACGAGCACGAAGCCTCGTTTAGAAATCAGGAGGAGAGAGGTTATGAAATTATATCCACTTCCATTAAAACCCGAAAAAGTCTCGATTATAGGATAGAAATGGGCCACGGGACGTGTTTGTTGTGTAAAAACGAAAAAAAGAGCACGAAGGCTCGTTTAGAAATCGGGAGGAGAGAGGGTATGAAATTATATCCACTTCCTTTAAAACCCGAAAAAGTCTCGATTATAGGTTAGAAATGGGCCACCGGACGTGTTTGTGGTGTCAAAACGAAAAAACGAGCACGAAGCCTCGTTTAGAAATTGGGAGGAGAGAGGGTATGAAATTATATCCACTTCCTTTAAAACCCGAAAAAGTCTCGATTATAGGTTAGAAATGGGACACGGGACTAGTTTGTGGTGTCAAAACGAAAAAACGAGCACGAAGCCTCGTTTAGAAATCGATAGGAGAGAGGGTATGAAATTATATCCACTTCCTTTAAAATCCGAAAAAGTCTCGATTATAGGTTAGAAATGGGCCAAGAGACGAGTTTGTGGTGTTAAAACGAAAAAACGAGCACGAAGCCTCGTTTAGAAATCGGGAGAGAGGGTATGAAATTATATCCACTTCCTTTAAAATCTGAAAAAGTCTCAAATATAGGTTAGAAATGGGCCAAGAGACGAGTTTGTGGAGTCAGAACGAAAAAACGAGCACGCAGCCTCGTTTAGAAATCGGGAGGAGAGAGGGTATGAAATTATATCCACTTCCTTTAAAACCCAAAAAAGTCTCGATTATAGGTTAGAAATGGGCCACGGGATGTGTTTGTGGTGTCAAAATGAAAAAATGAGCATGAAGCCTCGTTTAGAAATCGGAAGGAGAGAGGGTATGAAATTATATCCACTTCCTTTAAAATCCGAAAAAGTCTCGATTATAGGTTACAAATGGGCCACGGGACGTGTTTGTGGTGTCAAAACGAAAAAACGAGCACGAAGCCTCGTTTAGAAATCGGGAGAGAGGGTATGAAATTATATCCACTTCCTTTAAAATCTGAAAAAGACTCGAATATAGGTTAGAAATGGGCCAAGAGACTAGTTTGTGGAGTCAAAAAGAAAAAACGAGCACGCAGCCTCGTTTAGAAATCGGGAGGAGAGAGGATTTGAAATTACATCCACTTCCTTTAAAATCCGAAAAAGTCTCGATTATAGGTTAGAAATGGGCCACGGGATGTGTTTGTGGTGCCAAAACGAAAAAAGGAGCACGAAGCCTCGTTTAGAAATCGGAAGTAGAGAGGGTATGAAATTATATCCACTTCCTTTAAAACCCGAAAAAGTCTCGATTATAGGTTAGAAATGGGCCACGGGACGTGTTTGTGGTGTCAAAACGAAAAAACGAGCACGAAGCCTCGTTTAGAAATCGGGAGGAGAGAGGGTATGAAATTATATCCACTTCCTTTAAAACCCGAAAAAGTCTCGATTATAGGTTAGAAATGGGCCACCGGACGTGTTTGTGGTGTCAAAACGAAAAAACGAGCACGAAGCCTCGTTTAGAAATTGGGAGGAGAGAGGGAATGAAATTATATCCACTTCCTTTAAAACCCGAAAAAGTCTCGATTATAGGTTAGAAATGGGCCACCGGATGTGTTTGTGGTGTCAAAACGAAAAAACGAGCACGAAGCCTCGTTTAGAAATCGGAAGGAGAGAGGGTATGAAATTATATCCACTTCCTTTAAAATCCGAAAAAGTCTCGATTATAGGTTAGAAATGGGCCAAGAGACGAGTTTGTGGAGTCAAAACGAAAAAACGAGCACGAAGCCTCGTTTAGAAATCGGGAGGAGAGAGGGTATGAAATTATATCCACTTCCTTTAAAACCCGAAAAAGTCTCTATTATAGGTTAGAAATGGGCCAAGAGACGAGTTTGTGGAGTCAAAACGAAAAAACGAGCACGAAGCCTCGTTTAGAAATCGGGAGGAGAGAGGGTATGAAATTATATCCGCTTCCTTTAAAATCCGAAAAAGTCTCGATTATAGGTTAGAAATGGGCCAAGAGACGAGTTTGTGGAATCAAAACGAAAAAACGAGCACGCAGCCTCGTTTAGAAATCAGGAGGAGAGAGGGTATGAAATTATATCCGCTTCCTTTAAAATCCGAAAAAGTCTCGATTATAGGTTAGAAATGGGCCAAGAGACGAGTTTGTGGAATCAAAACGAAAAAACGAGCACGCAGCCTCGTTTAGAAATCAGGAGGAGAGAGGGTATGAAATTATATCCACTTCGTTTAAAACTCGAAAAAGTCTCGATTATAGGTCAGAAATGGGCCACGGGACGCGTTTGTGGTGTCAAAATGAAAAATCGAGCACGAAGCCTCGTTTAGAAATCGGGAGGAGAGAGGGTATGAAATTATATCCACTTCCTTTAAAACCCGAAAAAGTCTCGATTATAGGATAGAAATGGGCCACGGGACGTGTTTGTTGTGTAAAAACGAAAAAAAGAGCACGAAGGCTCGTTTAGAAATCGGGAGGAGAGAGGGTATGAAATTATATCCACTTCCTTTAAAACCTGAAAAAGTCTCGATTATAGGTTAGAAATGGGCCACAGGACGTGTTTGTGGTGTCAAAACGAAAAAACGAGCACGAAGCCTCGTTTAGAAATCAGGAGGAGAGAGGTTATGAAATTATATCCACTTCCATTAAAACCCGAAAAAGTCTCGATTATAGGATAGAAATGGGCCACGGGACGTGTTTGTTGTGTAAAAACGAAAAAAAGAGCACGAAGGCTCGTTTAGAAATCGGGAGGAGAGAGGGTATGAAATTATATCCACTTCCTTTAAAACCCGAAAAAGTCTCGATTATAGGTTAGAAATGGGCCACCGGACGTGTTTGTGGTGTCAAAACGAAAAAACGAGCACGAAGCCTCGTTTAGAAATTGGGAGGAGAGAGGGTATGAAATTATATCCACTTCCTTTAAAACCCGAAAAAGTCTCGATTATAGGTTAGAAATGGGACACGGGACTAGTTTGTGGTGTCAAAACGAAAAAACGAGCACGAAGCCTCGTTTAGAAATCGATAGGAGAGAGGGTATGAAATTATATCCACTTCCTTTAAAATCCGAAAAAGTCTCGATTATAGGTTAGAAATGGGCCAAGAGACGAGTTTGTGGTGTTAAAACGAAAAAACGAGCACGAAGCCTCGTTTAGAAATCGGGAGAGAGGGTATGAAATTATATCCACTTCCTTTAAAATCTGAAAAAGTCTCAAATATAGGTTAGAAATGGGCCAAGAGACGAGTTTGTGGAGTCAGAACGAAAAAACGAGCACGCAGCCTCGGTTAGAAATCGGGAGGAGAGAGGGTATGAAATTACATCCACTTCCTTTAAAACCCAAAAAAGTCTCGATTATAGGTTAGAAATGGGCCACGGGATGTGTTTGTGGTGTCAAAATGAAAAAATGAGCATGAAGCCTCGTTTAGAAATCGGAAGGAGAGAGGGTATGAAATTATATCCACTTCCTTTAAAATCCGAAAAAGTCTCGATTATAGGTTACAAATGGGCCACGGGACGTGTTTGTGGTGTCAAAACGAAAAAACGAGCACGAAGCCTCGTTTAGAAATCGGGAGAGAGGGTATGAAATTATATCCACTTCCTTTAAAATCTGAAAAAGACTCGAATATAGGTTAGAAATGGGCCAAGAGACTAGTTTGTGGAGTCAAAAAGAAAAAACGAGCACGCAGCCTCGTTTAGAAATCGGGAGGAGAGAGGATTTGAAATTACATCCACTTCCTTTAAAACCCGAAAAAGTCTCGATTATAGGTTAGAAATGGGCCACGGGATGTGTTTGTGGTGCCAAAACGAAAAAAGGAGCACGAAGCCTCGTTTAGAAATCGGAAGTAGAGAGGGTATGAAATTATATCCACTTCCTTTAAAACCCGAAAAAGTCTCGATTATAGGTTAGAAATGGGCCACCGGACGTGTTTGTGGTGTCAAAACGAAAAAACGAGCACGAAGCCTCGTTTAGAAATCGGGAGGAGAGAGGGTATGAAATTATATCCACTTCCTTTAAAACCCGAAAAAGTCTCGATTATAGGTTAGAAATGGGCCACCGGACGTGTTTGTGGTGTCAAAACGAAAAAACGAGCACGAAGCCTCGTTTAGAAATTGGGAGGAGAGAGGGTATGAAATTATATCCACTTCCATTAAAATCCGAAAAAGTCTCGATTATAGGTTAGAAATGGGCCAAGAGACGAGTTTGTGGAGTCAAAACGAAAAAACGAGCACGAAGCCTCGTTTAGAAATCGGGAGGAGAGAGGGTATGAAATTATATCCACTTCCTTTAAAACCCGAAAAAGTCTCTATTATAGGTTAGAAATGGGCCAAGAGACGAGTTTGTGGAGTCAAAACGAAAAAACGAGCACGAAGCCTCGTTTAGAAATCGGGAGGAGAGAGGGTATGAAATTATATCCGCTTCCTTTAAAATCCGAAAAAGTCTCGATTATAGGTTAGAAATGGGCCAAGAGACGAGTTTGTGGAATCAAAACGAAAAAACGAGCACGCAGCCTCGTTTAGAAATCAGGAGGAGAGAGGGTATGAAATTATATCCGCTTCCTTTAAAATCCGAAAAAGTCTCGATTATAGGTTAGAAATGGGCCAAGAGACGAGTTTGTGGAATCAAAACGAAAAAACGAGCACGCAGCCTCGTTTAGAAATCAGGAGGAGAGAGGGTATGAAATTAAATCCACTTCGTTTAAAACTCGAAAAAGTCTCGATTATAGGTCAGAAATGGGCCACGGGACGCGTTTGTGGTGTCAAAACGAAAAATCGAGCACGAAGCCTCGTTTAGAAATCGGGAGGAGAGAGGGTATGAAATTATATCCACTTCCTTTAAAACCCGAAAAAGTCTCGATTATAGGATAGAAATGGGCCACGGGACGTGTTTGTTATGTAAAAACGAAAAAAAGAGCACGAAGGCTCGTTTAGAAATCGGGAGGAGAGAGGGTATGAAATTATATCCACTTCCTTTAAAACCCGAAAAAGTCTCGATTATAGGTTAGAAATGGGCCACAGGACGTGTTTGTGGTGTCAAAACGAAAAAACGAGCACGAAGCCTCGTTTAGAAATCAGGAGGAGAGAGGTTATGAAATTATATCCACTTCCATTAAAACCCGAAAAAGTCTCGATTATAGGATAGAAATGGGCCACGGGACGTGTTTGTTGTGTAAAAACGAAAAAAAGAGCACGAAGGCTCGTTTAGAAATCGGGAGGAGAGAGGGTATGAAATTATATCCACTTCCTTTAAAACCCGAAAAAGTCTCGATTATAGGTTAGAAATGGGACACGGGACTAGTTTGTGGTGTCAAAACGAAAAAACGAGCACGAAGCCTCGTTTAGAAATCGATAGGAGAGAGGGTATGAAATTATATCCACTTCCTTTAAAATCCGAAAAAGTCTCGATTATAGGTTAGAAATGGGCCAAGAGACGAGTTTGTGGTGTTAAAACGAAAAAACGAGCACGAAGCCTCGTTTAGAAATCGGGAGAGAGGGTATGAAATTATATCCACTTCCTTTAAAATCTGAAAAAGTCTCAAATATAGGTTAGAAATGGGCCAAGAGACGAGTTTGTGGAGTCAGAACGAAAAAACGAGCACGCAGCCTCGTTTAGAAATCGGGAGGAGAGAGGGTATGAAATTACATCCACTTCTTTTAAAACCCAAAAAAGTCTCGATTATAGGTTAGAAATGGGCCACGGGATGTGTTTGTGGTGTCAAAATGAAAAAATGAGCATGAAGCCTCGTTTAGAAATCGGAAGGAGAGAGGGTATGAAATTATATCCACTTCCTTTAAAATCCGAAAAAGTCTCGATTATAGGTTACAAATGGGCCACGGGACGTGTTTGTGGTGTCAAAACGAAAAAACGAGCACGAAGCCTCGTTTAGAAATCGGGAGAGAGGGTATGAAATTATATCCACTTCCTTTAAAATCTGAAAAAGACTCGAATATAGGTTAGAAATGGGCCAAGAGACTAGTTTGTGGAGTCAAAAAGAAAAAACGAGCACGCAGCCTCGTTTAGAAATCGGGAGGAGAGAGGATTTGAAATTACATCCACTTCCTTTAAAACCCGAAAAAGTCTCGATTATAGGTTAGAAATGGGCCACGGGATGTGTTTGTGGTGCCAAAACGAAAAAAGGAGCACGAAGCCTCGTTTAGAAATCAGAAGTAGAGAGGGTATGAAATTATATCCACTTCCTTTAAAACCCGAAAAAGTCTCGATTATAGGTTAGAAATGGGCCACGGGACGTGTTTGTGGTGTCAAAACGAAAAAACGAGCACGAAGCCTCGTTTAGAAATCGGGAGGAGAGAGGGTATGAAATTATATCCACTTCCTTTAAAACCCGAAAAAGTCTCGATTATAGGTTAGAAATGGGCCACCGGACGTGTTTGTGGTGTCAAAACGAAAAAACGAGCACGAAGCCTCGTTTAGAAATCGGGAGGAGAGAGGGTATGAAATTATATCCACTTCCTTTAAAACCCGAAAAAGTCTCTATTATAGGTTAGAAATGGGCCAAGAGACGAGTTTGTGGAGTCAAAACGAAAAACGAGCACGAAGCCTCGTTTAGAAATCGGGAGGAGAGAGGGTATGAAATTATATCCGCTTCCTTTAAAATCCGAAAAAGTCTCGATTATAGGTTAGAAATGGGCCAAGAGACGAGTTTGTGGAATCAAAACGAAAAAACGAGCACGCAGCCTCGTTTAGAAATCAGGAGGAGAGAGGGTATGAAATTATATCCGCTTCCTTTAAAATCCGAAAAAGTCTCGATTATAGGTTAGAAATGGGCCAAGAGACGAGTTTGTGGAATCAAAACGAAAAAACGAGCACGCAGCCTCGTTTAGAAATCAGGAGGAGAGAGGGTATGAAATTATATCCACTTCGTTTAATACTCGAAAAAGTCTCGATTATAGGTCAGAAATGGGCCACGGGACGCGTTTGTGGTGTCAAAACGAAAAATCGAGCACGAAGCCTCGTTTAGAAATCGGGAGGAGAGAGGGTATGAAATTATATCCACTTCCTTTAAAACCCGAAAAAGTCTCGATTATAGGATAGAAATGGGCCACGGGACGTGTTTGTTGTGTAAAAACGAAAAAAAGAGCACGAAGGCTCGTTTAGAAATCGGGAGGAGAGAGGGTATGAAATTATATCCACTTCCTTTAAAACCCGAAAAAGTCTCGATTATAGGTTAGAAATGGGCCACAGGACGTGTTTGTGGTGTCAAAACGAAAAAACGAGCACGAAGCCTCGTTTAGAAATCAGGAGGAGAGAGGTTATGAAATTATATCCACTTCAATTAAAACCCGAAAAAGTCTCGATTATAGGATAGAAATGGGCCACGGGACGTGTTTGTTGTGTAAAAACGAAAAAAAGAGCACGAAGGCTCGTTTAGAAATCGGGAGGAGAGAGGGTATGAAATTATATCCACTTCCTTTAAAACCCGAAAAAGTCTCGATTATAGGTTAGAAATGGGCCACCGGACGTGTTTGTGGTGTCAAAACGAAAAAACGAGCACGAAGCCTCGTTTAGAAATTGGGAGGAGAGAGGGTATGAAATTATATCCACTTCCTTTAAAACCCGAAAAAGTCTCGATTATAGGTTAGAAATGGGACACGGGACTAGTTTGTGGTGTCAAAACGAAAAAACGAGCACGAAGCCTCGTTTAGAAATCGATAGGAGAGAGGGTATGAAATTATATCCACTTCCTTTAAAATCCGAAAAAGTCTCGATTATAGGTTAGAAATGGGCCAATAGACGAGTTTGTGGTGTTAAAACGAAAAAACGAGCACGAAGCCTCGTTTAGAAATCGGGAGAGAGGGTATGAAATTATATCCACTTCCTTTAAAATCTGAAAAAGTCTCAAATATAGGTTAGAAATGGGCCAAGAGACGAGTTTGTGGAGTCAGAACGAAAAAACGAGCACGCAGCCTCGTTTAGAAATCGGGAGGAGAGAGGGTATGAAATTACATCCACTTCCTTTAAAACCCAAAAAAGTCTCGATTATAGGTTAGAAATGGGCCACGGGATGTGTTTGTGGTGTCAAAATGAAAAAATGAGCATGAAGCCTCGTTTAGAAATCGGAAGGAGAGAGGGTATGAAATTATATCCACTTCCTTTAAAATCCGAAAAAGTCTCGATTATAGGTTACAAATGGGCCACGGGACGTGTTTGTGGTGTCAAAACGAAAAAACGAGCACGAAGCCTCGTTTAGAAATCGGGAGAGAGGGTATGAAATTATATCCACTTCCTTTAAAATCTGAAAAAGACTCGAATATAGGTTAGAAATGGGCCAAGAGACTAGTTTGTGGAGTCAAAAAGAAAAAACGAGCACGCAGCCTCGTTTAGAAATCGGGAGGAGAGAGGATTTGAAATTACATCCACTTCCTTTAAAACCCGAAAAAGTCTCGATTATAGGTTAGAAATGGGCCACGGGATGTGTTTGTGGTGCCAAAACGAAAAAAGGAGCACGAAGCCTCGTTTAGAAATCGGAAGTAGAGAGGGTATGAAATTATATCCACTTCCTTTAAAACCCGAAAAAGTCTCGATTATAGGTTAGAAATGGGCCACCGGACGTGTTTGTGGTGTCAAAACGAAAAAACGAGCACGAAGCCTCGTTTAGAAATCGGGAGGAGAGAGGGTATAAAATTATATCCACTTCCTTTAAAACCCGAAAAAGTCTCGATTATAGGTTAGAAATGGGCCACTGGATGTGTTTGTGGTGTCAAAACGAAAAAACGAGCACGAAGCCTCGTTTAGAAATCGGAAGGAGAGAGGGTATGAAATTATATCCACTTCCTTTAAAATCCGAAAAAGTCTCGATTATAGGTTAGAAATGGGCCAAGAGACGAGTTTGTGGAATCAAAACGAAAAAACGAGCACGCAGCCTCGTTTAGAAATCAGGAGGAGAGAGGGTATGAAATTATATCCACTTCGTTTAAAACTCGAAAAAGTCTCGATTATAGGTCAGAAATGGGCCACGGGACGCGTTTGTGGTGTCAAAACGAAAAATCGAGCACGAAGCCTCGTTTAGAAATCGGGAGGAGAGAGGGTATGAAATTATATCCACTTCCTTTAAAACCCGAAAAAGTCTCGATTATAGGATAGAAATGGGCCACGGGACGTGTTTGTTGTGTAAAAACGAAAAAAAGAGCACGAAGGCTTGTTTAGAAATCGGGAGGAGAGAGGGTATGAAATTATATCCACTTCCTTTAAAACCCGAAAAAGTCTCGATTATAGGTTAGAAATGGGCCACAGGACGTGTTTGTGGTGTCAAAACGAAAAAACGAGCACGAAGCCTCGTTTAGAAATCAGGAGGAGAGAGGTTATGAAATTATATCCACTTCCATTAAAATCCGAAAAAGTCTCGATTATAGGATAGAAATGGGCCACGGGACGTGTTTGTTGTGTAAAAACGAAAAAAAGAGCACGAAGGCTCGTTTAGAAATCGGGAGGAGAGAGGGTATGAAATTATATCCACTTCCTTTAAAACCCGAAAAAGTCTCGATTATAGGTTAGAAATAGGCCACCGGACGTGTTTGTGGTGTCAAAACGAAAAAACGAGCACGAAGCCTCGTTTAGAAATTGGGAGGAGAGAGGGTATGAAATTATATCCACTTCCTTTAAAACCCGAAAAAGTCTCGATTATAGGTTAGAAATGGGACACGGGACTAGTTTGTGGTGTCAAAACGAAAAAACGAGCACGAAGCCTCGTTTAGAAATCGATAGGAGAGAGGGTATGAAATTATATCCACTTCCTTTAAAATCCGAAAAAGTCTCGATTATAGGTTAGAAATGGGCCAAGAGACGAGTTTGTGGTGTTAAAACGAAAAAACGAGCACGAAGCCTCGTTTAGAAATCGGGAGAGAGGGTATGAAATTATATCCACTTCCTTTAAAATCTGAAAAAGTCTCAAATATAGGTTAGAAATGGGCCAAGAGACGAGTTTGTGGAGTCAGAACGAAAAGACGAGCACGCAGCCTCGTTTAGAAATCGGGAGGAGAGAGGGTATGAAATTACATCCACTTCCTTTAAAACCCAAAAAAGTCTCGATTATAGGTTAGAAATGGGCCACGGGATGTGTTTGTGGTGTCAAAATGAAAAAATGAGCATGAAGCCTCGTTTAGAAATCGGAAGGAGAGAGGGTATGAAATTATATCCACTTCCTTTAAAATCCGAAAAAGTCTCGATTATAGGTTACAAATGGGCCACGGGAGGTGTTTGTGGTGTCAAAACGAAAAAACGAGCACGAAGCCTCGTTTAGAAATCGGAAGGAGAGAGGGTATGAAATTATATCCACTTCCTTTAAAATCCGAAAAAGTCTCGATTATAGGTTAGAAATGGGCCAAGAGACGAGTTTGTGGAGTCAAAACGAAAAAACGAGCACGAAGCCTCGTTTAGAAATCGGGAGGAGAGAGGGTATGAAATTATATCCACTTCCTTTAAAACCCGAAAAAGTCTCTATTATAGGTTAGAAATGGGCCAAGAGACGAGTTTGTGGAGTCAAAACGAAAAAACGAGCACGAAGCCTCGTTTAGAAATCGGGAGGAGAGAGGGTATGAAATTATATCCGCTTCCTTTAAAATCCGAAAAAGTCTCGATTATAGGTTAGAAATGGGCCAAGAGACGAGTTTGTGGAATCAAAACGAAAAAACGAGCACGCAGCCTCGTTTAGAAATCAGGAGGAGAGAGGGTATGAAATTATATCCGCTTCCTTTAAAATCCGAAAAAGTCTCGATTATAGGTTAGAAATGGGCCAAGAGACGAGTTTGTGGAATCAAAACGAAAAAACGAGCACGCAGCCTCGTTTAGAAATCAGGAGGAGAGAGGGTATGAAATTATATCCACTTCGTTTAAAACTCGAAAAAGTCTCGATTATAGGTCAGAAATGGGCCACGGGACGCGTTTGTGGTGTCAAAACGAAAAATCGAGCACGAAACCTCGTTTAGAAATCGGGAGGAGAGAGGGTATGAAATTATATCCACTTCCTTTAAAACCCGAAAAAGTCTCGATTATAGGATAGAAATGGGCCACGGGACGTGTTTGTTGTGTAAAAACGAAAAAAAGAGCACGAAGGCTCGTTTAGAAATCGGGAGGAGAGAGGGTATGAAATTATATCCACTTCCTTTAAAACCCGAAAAAGTCTCGATTATAGGTTAGAAATGGGCCACAGGACGTGTTTGTGGTGTCAAAACGAAAAAACGAGCACGAAGCCTCGTTTAGAAATCAGGAGGAGAGAGGTTATGAAATTATATCCACTTCCATTAAAACCCGAAAAAGTCTCGATTATAGGTTAGAAATGGGACACGGGAGGTGTTTCTGGTGTCAAAACGAAAAAACGAGCACGCAGCCTCGTTTAGAAATCGGGAGGAGAGAGGGTATGAAATTACATCCACTTCCTTTAAAACCCAAAAAAGTCTCGATTATAGGTTAGAAATGGGCCACGGGATGTGTTTGTGGTGTCAAAATGAAAAAATGAGCATGAAGCCTCGTTTAGAAATCGGAAGGAGAGAGGGTATGAAATTATATCCACTTCCTTTAAAATCCGAAAAAGTCTCGATTATAGGTTACAAATGGGCCACGGGACGTGTTTGTGGTGTCAAAACGAAAAAACGAGCACGAAGCCTCGTTTAGAAATCGGGAGAGAGGGTATGAAATTATATCCACTTCCTTTAAAATCTGAAAAAGACTCGAATATAGGTTAGAAATGGGCCAAGAGACTAGTTTGTCGAGTCAAAAAGAAAAAACGAGCACGCAGCCTCGTTTAGAAATCGGGAGGAGAGAGGATTTGAAATTACATCCACTTCCTTTAAAACCCGAAAAAGTCTCGATTATAGGTTAGAAATGGGCCACGGGATGTGTTTGTGGTGCCAAAACGAAAAAAGGAGCACGAAGCCTCGTTTAGAAATCGGAAGTAGAGAGGGTATGAAATTATATCCACTTCCTTTAAAATCTGAAAAAGACTCGAATATAGGTTAGAAATGGGCCAAGAGACTAGTTTGTCGAGTCAAAAAGAAAAAACGAGCACGCAGCCTCGTTTAGAAATCGGGAGGAGAGAGGATTTGAAATTACATCCACTTCCTTTAAAACCCAAAAAAGTCTCGATTATAGGTTAGAAATGGGCCACGGGATGTGTTTGTGGTGTCAAAATGAAAAAATGAGCATGAAGCCTCGTTTAGAAATCGGAAGGAGAGAGGGTATGAAATTATATCCACTTCCTTTAAAACCCGAAAAAGTCTCGATTATAGGTTAGAAATGGGCCACAGGACGTGTTTGTGGTGTCAAAACGAAAAAACGAGCACGAAGCCTCGTTTAGAAATCGGGAGGAGAGAGGGTATGAAATTATATCCACTTCCTTTAAAACCCGAAAAAGTCTCTATTATAGGTTAGAAATGGGCCACGGGACGTGTTTGTGGTGTCAAAACGAAAAAACGAGCACGAAGCCTCGTTTAGAAATCGGGAGGAGAGAGGTTATGAAATTATATCCACTTCCTTTAAAACCCGAAAAAGTCTCGATTATAGATTAGAAATGGGCCACGGGACGTGTTTGTGGTGTCAAAACGAAAAAACGAGCACGAAGCCTCGTTTAGAAATCGGGAGGAGAGAGGGTATGAAATTATATCCACTTCCTTTAAAACCCGAAAAAGACTCGATTATAGGTTTTGAAATGGGCCAAGAGACGAGTTTGTGGAGTCAAAACGAAAAAACGAGCACGAAGCCTCGTTTAGAAATCGGGAGGAGAGAGGGTATGAAATTATATCCGCTTCCTTTAAAATCCGAAAAAGTCTCGATTATAGGTTAGAAATGGGCCAAGAGACGAGTTTGTGGAATCAAAACGAAAAAACGAGCACGCAGCCTCGTTTAGAAATCAGGAGGAGAGAGGGTATGAAATTATATCCACTTCGTTTAAAACTCGAAAAAGTCTCGATTATAGGTCAGAAATGGGCCACGAGACGCGTTTGTGGTGTCAAAACGAAAAATCGAGCACGAAGCCTCGTTCAGAAATCGGGAGGAGAGAGGGTATGAAATTATATCCACTTCCTTTAAAACCCGAAAAAGTCTCGATTATAGGATAGAAATGGGCCACGGGACGTGTTTGTTGTGTAAAAACGAAAAAAAGAGCACGAAGGCTCGTTTAGAAATCGGGAGGAGAGAGGGTATGAAATTATATCCACTTCCTTTAAAACCCGAAAAAGTCTCGATTATAGGTTAGAAATGGGCCACAGGACGTGTTTGTGGTGTCAAAACGAAAAAACGAGCACGAAGCCTCGTTTAGAAATCGGGAGGACAGAGGGTATGAAATTATATCCACTTCCTTTAAAACCCGAAAAAGACTCGATTATAGGTTAGAAATGGGCCAAGAGACGAGTTTGTGGAGTCAAAACGAAAAAACGAGCACGAAGCCTCGTTTAGAAATCGGGAGGAGAGAGGGTATGAAATTATATCTGCTTCCTTTAAAATCCGAAAAAGTCTCGATTATAGGTTAGAAATGGGCCAAGAGACGAGTTTGTGGAGTCAAAACGAAAAAACGAGCACGCAGCCTCGTTTAGAAATCAGGAGGAGAGAGGGTATGAAATTATATCCACTTCGTTTAAAACTCGAAAAAGTCTCGGTTATAGGTCAGAAATGGGCCACAGGATGTGTTTGTGGTGCCAAAACGAAAAAAGGAGCACGAAGCCTCGTTTAGAAATCGGAAGTAGAGAGGGTATGAAATTATATCCACTTCCTTTAAAACCCGAAAAAGTCTCGATTATAGGTTAGAAATGGGCCACGGGACGTGTTTGTGGTGTCAAAACGAAAAAACGAGCACGAAGCCTCGTTTAGAAATCGGGAGGAGAGTGGGTATGAAATTTTATCCATTTCCTTTAAAACCCGAAAAAGTCTCGATTATAGGTTAGAAATGGGCCACCGGACGTGTTTGTGGTGTCAAAACGAAAAAACGAGCACGAAGCCTCGTTTAGAAATTGGGAGGAGAGAGGGTATGAAATTATATCCACTTCCTTTAAAACCCGAAAAAGTCTCGATTATAGGTTAGAAATGGGCCACCGGATGTGTTTGTGGTGTCAAAACGAAAAAACGAGCACGAAGCCTCGTTTAGAAATCGGAAGGAGAGAGGGTATGAAATTATATCCACTTCCTTTAAAATCCGAAAAAGTCTCGATTATAGGTTAGAAATGGGCCAAGAGACGAGTTTGTGGAGTCAAAACGAAAAAACGAGCACGAATCCTCGTTTAGAAATCGGGAGGAGAGAGGGTATGAAATTATATCCACTTCCTTTAAAACCCGAAAAAGTCTCTATTATAGGTTAGAAATGGGCCACGGGACATGTTTGTGGTGTCAAAACGAAAAAACGAGCACGAAGCCTCGTTTAGAAATCGGGAGGAGAAAGGTTATGAAATTATATCCACTTCCTTTAAAACCCGAAAAAGTCTCGATTATAGGTTAGAAATGGGCCACGGGACGTGTTTGTGGTGTCAAAACGAAAAAACGAGCACGAAGCCTCGTTTAGAAATCGGGAGGAGAGAGGGTATGAAATTATATCCACTTCCTTTAAAACCCGAAAAAGACTCGATTATAGGTTAGAAATGGGCCAAGAGACGAGTTTGTGGAGTCAAAACGAAAAAACGAGCACGAAGCCTCGTTTAGAAATCGGGAGGAGAGAGGGTATGAAATTATATCCGCTTCCTTTAAAATCCGAAAAAGTCTCGATTATAGGTTAGAAATGGGCCAAGAGACGAGTTTGTGGAATCAAAACGAAAAAACGAGCACGCAGCCTCGTTTAGAAATCAGGAGGAGAGAGGGTATGAAATTATATCCACTTCGTTTAAAACTCGAAAAAGTCTCGATTATAGGTCAGAAATGGGCCACGAGACGCGTTTGTGGTGTCAAAACGAAAAATCGAGCACGAAGCCTCGTTCAGAAATCGGGAGGAGAGAGGGTATGAAATTATATCCACTTCCTTTAAAACCCGAAAAAGTCTCGATTATAGGATAGAAATGGGCCACGGGACGTGTTTGTTGTGTAAAAACGAAAAAAAGAGCACGAAGGCTCGTTTAGAAATCGGGAGGAGAGAGGGTATGAAATTATATCCACTTCCTTTAAAACCCGAAAAAGTCTCGATTATAGGTTAGAAATGGGCCACAGGACGTGTTTGTGGTGTCAAAACGAAAAAACGAGCACGAAGCCTCGTTTAGAAATCAGGAGGAGAGAGGTTATGAAATTATATCCACTTCCTTTAAAACCCGAAAAAGTCTCGATTATAGGTTAGAAATGGGACACGGGAGGTGTTTCTGGTGTCAAAATGAAAAAAGAGCACGAAGCCTTGTTTAGAAATCGGGAGGAGAGAGGGTATGAAATTATATCCATTTCCTTTAAAACCCGAAAAAGTCTCGATTATAGGTTATAAATGGGCCACGGGACGTGTTTGTGGTGTCAAAACGAAAAAACGAGCACGAAGCCTCGTTTAGAAATCGGGAGGAGAGAGGGTATGAAATTATATCCACTTCCTTTAAAATCTGAAAAAGTCTCAAATATAGGTTAGAAATGGGCCAAGAGACGAGTTTGTGGAGTCAGAACGAAAAAACCAGCACGCAGCCTCGTTTAGAAATCGGGAGGAGAGAGGGTATGAAATTACATCCACTTCCTTTAAAACCCAAAAAAGTCTCGATTATAGGTTAGAAATGGGCCACGGGATGTGTTTGTGGTGTCAAAATGAAAAAATGAGCATGAAGCCTCGTTTAGAAATCGGAAGGAGAGAGGGTATGAAATTATATCCACTTCCTTTAAAATCCGAAAAAGTCTCGATTATAGGTTACAAATGGGCCACGGGACGTGTTTGTGGTGTCAAAACGAAAAAACGAGCACGAAGCCTCGTTTAGAAATCGGGAGAGAGGGTATGAAATTATATCCACTTCCTTTAAAATCTGAAAAAGACTCGAATATAGGTTAGAAATGGGCCAAGAGACTAGTTGGTGGAGTCAAAAAGAAAAAACCAGCACGCAGCCTCGTTTAGAAATCGGGAGGAGAGAGGATTTGAAATTACATCCACTTCCTTTAAAACCCGAAAATGTCTCGATTATAGGTTAGAAATGGGCCACGGGATGTGTTTGTGGTGCCAAAACGAAAAAAGGAGCACGAAGCCTCGTTTAGAAATCGGAAGTAGAGAGGGTATGAAATTATATCCACTTCCTTTAAAACCCGAAAAAGTCTCGATTATAGGTTAGAAATGGGCCACGGGACGTGTTTGTGGTGTCAAAACGAAAAAACGAGCACGAAGCCTCGTTTAGAAATCGGGAGGAGAGAGGGTATGAAATTATATCCACTTCCTTTAAAACCCGAAAAAGTCTCGATTATAGGTTAGAAATGGGCCACCGGACGTGTTTGTGGTGTCAAAACGAAAAAACGAGCACGAAGCCTCGTTTAGAAATTGGGAGGAGAGAGGGTATGAAATTATATCCACTTCCTTTAAAACCCGAAAAAGTCTCGATTATAGGTTAGAAATGGGCCACCGGATGTGTTTGTGGTGTCAAAACGAAAAAACGAGCACGAAGCCTCGTTTAGAAATCGGAAGGAGAGAGGGTATGAAATTATATCCACTTCCTTTAAAATCCGAAAAAGTCTCGATTATAGGTTAGAAATGGGCCAAGAGACGAGTTTGTGGAGTCAAAACGAAAAAACGAGCACGAATCCTCGTTTAGAAATTGGGAGGAGAGAGGGTATGAAATTATATCCACTTCCTTTAAAACCCGAAAAAGTCTCTATTATAGGTTAGAAATGGGCCACGGGACGTGTTTGTGGTGTCAAAACGAAAAAACGAGCACGAAGCCTCGTTTAGAAATCGGGAGGAGAGAGGTTATGAAATTATATCCACTTCCTTTAAAACCCGAAAAAGTCTCGATTATAGGTTAGAAATGGGCCACGGGACGTGTTTGTGGTGTCAAAACGAAAAAACGAGCACGAAGCCTCGTTTAGAAATCGGGAGGAGAGAGGGTATGAAATTATATCCACTTCCTTTAAAACCCGAAAAAGACTCGATTATAGGTTAGAAATGGGCCAAGAGACGAGTTTGTGGAATCAAAACGAAAAAACGAGCACGAAGCCTCGTTTAGAAATCGGGAGGAGAGAGGGTATGAAATTATATCCACTTCCTTTAAAAACCGAAAAAGTCTCGATTATAGGTTAGAAATGGGCCACCGGACGTGTTTGTGGTGTCAAAACGAAAAAACGAGCACGAAGCCTCGTTTAGAAATTGGGAGGAGAGAGGGTATAAAATTATATCCACTTCCTTTAAAACCCGAAAAAGTCTCGATTATAGGTTAGAAATGGGCCACGGGACGTGTTTGTGGTGTCAAAACGAAAAAACGAGCACGAAGCCTCGTTTAGAAATCGGGAGGAGAGAGGGTATGAAATTATATCCACTTCCTTTAAAACCCGAAAAAGACTCGATTATAGGTTAGAAATGGGCCAAGAGACGAGTTTGTGGAGTCAAAACGAAAAAACGAGCACGAAGCCTCGTTTAGAAATCGGGAGGAGAGAGGGTATGAAATTATATCCGCTTCCTTTAAAATCCGAAAAAGTCTCGATTATAGGTTAGAAATGGGCCAAGAGACGAGTTTGTGGAATCAAAACGAAAAAACGAGCACGCAGCCTCGTTTAGAAATCAGGAGGAGAGAGGGTATGAAATTATATCCACTTCGTTTAAAACTCGAAAAAGTCTCGATTATAGGTCAGAAATGGGCCACGAGACGCGTTTGTGGTGTCAAAACGAAAAATCGAGCACGAAGCCTCGTTCAGAAATCGGGAGGAGAGAGGGTATGAAATTATATCCACTTCCTTTAAAACCCGAAAAAGTCTCGATTATAGGATAGAAATGGGCCACGGGACGTGTTTGTTGTGTAAAAACGAAAAAAAGAGCACGAAGGCTCGTTTAGAAATCGGGAGGAGAGAGGGTATGAAATTATATCCACTTCCTTTAAAACCCGAAAAAGTCTCGATTATAGGTTAGAAATGGGCCACAGGACGTGTTTGTGGTGTCAAAACGAAAAAACGAGCACGAAGCCTCGTTTAGAAATCAGGAGGAGAGAGGTTATGAAATTATATCCACTTCCTTTAAAACCCGAAAAAGTCTCGATTATAGGTTAGAAATGGGACACGGGAGGTGTTTCTGGTGTCAAAATGAAAAAAGAGCACGAAGCCTTGTTTAGAAATCGGGAGGAGAGAGGGTATGAAATTATATCCACTTCCTTTAAAACCCGAAAAAGTCTCGATTATAGGATAGAAATGGGCCACGGGACGTGTTTGTTGTGTAAAAACGAAAAAAAGAGCACGAAGGCTCGTTTAGAAATCGGAAGGAGAGAGGGTATGAAATTATATCCACTTCCTTTAAAATCCGAAAAAGTCTCGATTATAGGTTACAAATGGGCCACGGGACGTGTTTGTGGTGTCAAAACGAAAAAACGAGCACGAAGCCTCGTTTAGAAATCAGGAGGAGAGAGGTTATGAAATTATATCCACTTCCATTAAAACCCGAAAAAGTCTCGATTATAGGTTAGAAATGGGACACGGGAGGTGTTTCTGGTGTCAAAACGAAAAAACGAGCACGCAGCCTCGTTTAGAAATCGGGAGGAGAGAGGGTATGAAATTACATCCACTTCCTTTAAAACCCAAAAAAGTCTCGATTATAGGTTAGAAATGGGCCACGGGATGTGTTTGTGGTGTCAAAATGAAAAAATGAGCATGAAGCCTCGTTTAGAAATCGGAAGGAGAGAGGGTATGAAATTATATCCACTTCCTTTAAAATCCGAAAAAGTCTCGATTATAGGTTACAAATGGGCCACGGGACGTGTTTGTGGTGTCAAAACGAAAAAACGAGCACGAAGCCTCGTTTAGAAATCGGGAGAGAGGGTATGAAATTATATCCACTTCGTTTAAAACTCGAAAAAGTCTCGATTATAGGTCAGAAATGGGCCACGAGACGCGTTTGTGGTGTCAAAACGAAAAATCGAGCACGAAGCCTCGTTCAGAAATCGGGAGGAGAGAGGGTATGAAATTATATCCACTTCCTTTAAAACCCGAAAAAGTCTCGATTATAGGATAGAAATGGGCCACGGGACGTGTTTGTTGTGTAAAAACGAAAAAAAGAGCACGAAGGCTCGTTTAGAAATCGGGAGGAGAGAGGGTATGAAATTATATCCACTTCCTTTAAAACCCGAAAAAGTCTCGATTATAGGTTAGAAATGGGCCACAGGACGTGTTTGTGGTGTCAAAACGAAAAAACGAGCACGAAGCCTCGTTTAGAAATCAGGAGGAGAGAGGTTATGAAATTATATCCACTTCCATTAAAACCCGAAAAAGTCTCGATTATAGGTTAGAAATGGGACACGGGAGGTGTTTCTGGTGTCAAAACGAAAAAACGAGCACGCAGCCTCGTTTAGAAATCGGGAGGAGAGAGGGTATGAAATTACATCCACTTCCTTTAAAACCCAAAAAAGTCTCGATTATAGGTTAGAAATGGGCCACGGGATGTGTTTGTGGTGTCAAAATGAAAAAATGAGCATGAAGCCTCGTTTAGAAATCGGAAGGAGAGAGGGTATGAAATTATATCCACTTCCTTTAAAATCCGAAAAAGTCTCGATTATAGGTTACAAATGGGCCACGGGACGTGTTTGTGGTGTCAAAACGAAAAAACGAGCACGAAGCCTCGTTTAGAAATCGGGAGAGAGGGTATGAAATTATATCCACTTCCTTTAAAATCTGAAAAAGACTCGAATATAGGTTAGAAATGGGCCAAGAGACTAGTTTGTCGAGTCAAAAAGAAAAAACGAGCACGCAGCCTCGTTTAGAAATCGGGAGGAGAGAGGATTTGAAATTACATCCACTTCCTTTAAAACCCGAAAAAGTCTCGATTATAGGTTAGAAATGGGCCACGGGATGTGTTTGTGGTGCCAAAACGAAAAAAGGAGCACGAAGCCTCGTTTAGAAATCGGAAGTAGAGAGGGTATGAAATTATATCCACTTCCTTTAAAATCTGAAAAAGACTCGAATATAGGTTAGAAATGGGCCAAGAGACTAGTTTGTCGAGTCAAAAAGAAAAAACGAGCACGCAGCCTCGTTTAGAAATCGGGAGGAGAGAGGATTTGAAATTACATCCACTTCCTTTAAAACCCAAAAAAGTCTCGATTATAGGTTAGAAATGGGCCACGGGATGTGTTTGTGGTGTCAAAATGAAAAAATGAGCATGAAGCCTCGTTTAGAAATCGGAAGGAGAGAGGGTATGAAATTATATCCACTTCCTTTAAAACCCGAAAAAGTCTCGATTATAGGTTAGAAATGGGCCACAGGACGTGTTTGTGGTGTCAAAACGAAAAAACGAGCACGAAGCCTCGTTTAGAAATCGGGAGGAGAGAGGGTATGAAATTATATCCACTTCCTTTAAAACCCGAAAAAGTCTCTATTATAGGTTAGAAATGGGCCACGGGACGTGTTTGTGGTGTCAAAACGAAAAAACGAGCACGAAGCCTCGTTTAGAAATCGGGAGGAGAGAGGTTATGAAATTATATCCACTTCCTTTAAAACCCGAAAAAGTCTCGATTATAGATTAGAAATGGGCCACGGGACGTGTTTGTGGTGTCAAAACGAAAAAACGAGCACGAAGCCTCGTTTAGAAATCGGGAGGAGAGAGGGTATGAAATTATATCCACTTCCTTTAAAACCCGAAAAAGACTCGATTATAGGTTAGAAATGGGCCAAGAGACGAGTTTGTGGAGTCAAAACGAAAAAACGAGCACGAAGCCTCGTTTAGAAATCGGGAGGAGAGAGGGTATGAAATTATATCCGCTTCCTTTAAAATCCGAAAAAGTCTCGATTATAGGTTAGAAATGGGCCAAGAGACGAGTTTGTGGAATCAAAACGAAAAAACGAGCACGCAGCCTCGTTTAGAAATCAGGAGGAGAGAGGGTATGAAATTATATCCACTTCGTTTAAAACTCGAAAAAGTCTCGATTATAGGTCAGAAATGGGCCACGAGACGCGTTTGTGGTGTCAAAACGAAAAATCGAGCACGAAGCCTCGTTCAGAAATCGGGAGGAGAGAGGGTATGAAATTATATCCACTTCCTTTAAAACCCGAAAAAGTCTCGATTATAGGATAGAAATGGGCCACGGGACGTGTTTGTTGTGTAAAAACGAAAAAAAGAGCACGAAGGCTCGTTTAGAAATCGGGAGGAGAGAGGGTATGAAATTATATCCACTTCCTTTAAAACCCGAAAAAGTCTCGATTATAGGTTAGAAATGGGCCACAGGACGTGTTTGTGGTGTCAAAACGAAAAAACGAGCACGAAGCCTCGTTTAGAAATCGGGAGGACAGAGGGTATGAAATTATATCCACTTCCTTTAAAACCCGAAAAAGACTCGATTATAGGTTAGAAATGGGCCAAGAGACGAGTTTGTGGAGTCAAAACGAAAAAACGAGCACGAAGCCTCGTTTAGAAATCGGGAGGAGAGAGGGTATGAAATTATATCTGCTTCCTTTAAAATCCGAAAAAGTCTCGATTATAGGTTAGAAATGGGCCAAGAGACGAGTTTGTGGAGTCAAAACGAAAAAACGAGCACGCAGCCTCGTTTAGAAATCAGGAGGAGAGAGGGTATGAAATTATATCCACTTCGTTTAAAACTCGAAAAAGTCTCGGTTATAGGTCAGAAATGGGCCACAGGATGTGTTTGTGGTGCCAAAACGAAAAAAGGAGCACGAAGCCTCGTTTAGAAATCGGAAGTAGAGAGGGTATGAAATTATATCCACTTCCTTTAAAACCCGAAAAAGTCTCGATTATAGGTTAGAAATGGGCCACGGGACGTGTTTGTGGTGTCAAAACGAAAAAACGAGCACGAAGCCTCGTTTAGAAATCGGGAGGAGAGTGGGTATGAAATTTTATCCATTTCCTTTAAAACCCGAAAAAGTCTCGATTATAGGTTAGAAATGGGCCACCGGACGTGTTTGTGGTGTCAAAACGAAAAAACGAGCACGAAGCCTCGTTTAGAAATTGGGAGGAGAGAGGGTATGAAATTATATCCACTTCCTTTAAAACCCGAAAAAGTCTCGATTATAGGTTAGAAATGGGCCACCGGATGTGTTTGTGGTGTCAAAACGAAAAAACGAGCACGAAGCCTCGTTTAGAAATCGGAAGGAGAGAGGGTATGAAATTATATCCACTTCCTTTAAAATCCGAAAAAGTCTCGATTATAGGTTAGAAATGGGCCAAGAGACGAGTTTGTGGAGTCAAAACGAAAAAACGAGCACGAATCCTCGTTTAGAAATCGGGAGGAGAGAGGGTATGAAATTATATCCACTTCCTTTAAAACCCGAAAAAGTCTCTATTATAGGTTAGAAATGGGCCACGGGACATGTTTGTGGTGTCAAAACGAAAAAACGAGCACGAAGCCTCGTTTAGAAATCGGGAGGAGAAAGGTTATGAAATTATATCCACTTCCTTTAAAACCCGAAAAAGTCTCGATTATAGGTTAGAAATGGGCCACGGGACGTGTTTGTGGTGTCAAAACGAAAAAACGAGCACGAAGCCTCGTTTAGAAATCGGGAGGAGAGAGGGTATGAAATTATATCCACTTCCTTTAAAACCCGAAAAAGACTCGATTATAGGTTAGAAATGGGCCAAGAGACGAGTTTGTGGAGTCAAAACGAAAAAACGAGCACGAAGCCTCGTTTAGAAATCGGGAGGAGAGAGGGTATGAAATTATATCCGCTTCCTTTAAAATCCGAAAAAGTCTCGATTATAGGTTAGAAATGGGCCAAGAGACGAGTTTGTGGAATCAAAACGAAAAAACGAGCACGCAGCCTCGTTTAGAAATCAGGAGGAGAGAGGGTATGAAATTATATCCACTTCGTTTAAAACTCGAAAAAGTCTCGATTATAGGTCAGAAATGGGCCACGAGACGCGTTTGTGGTGTCAAAACGAAAAATCGAGCACGAAGCCTCGTTCAGAAATCGGGAGGAGAGAGGGTATGAAATTATATCCACTTCCTTTAAAACCCGAAAAAGTCTCGATTATAGGATAGAAATGGGCCACGGGACGTGTTTGTTGTGTAAAAACGAAAAAAAGAGCACGAAGGCTCGTTTAGAAATCGGGAGGAGAGAGGGTATGAAATTATATCCACTTCCTTTAAAACCCGAAAAAGTCTCGATTATAGGTTAGAAATGGGCCACAGGACGTGTTTGTGGTGTCAAAACGAAAAAACGAGCACGAAGCCTCGTTTAGAAATCAGGAGGAGAGAGGTTATGAAATTATATCCACTTCCTTTAAAACCCGAAAAAGTCTCGATTATAGGTTAGAAATGGGACACGGGAGGTGTTTCTGGTGTCAAAATGAAAAAAGAGCACGAAGCCTTGTTTAGAAATCGGGAGGAGAGAGGGTATGAAATTATATCCATTTCCTTTAAAACCCGAAAAAGTCTCGATTATAGGTTATAAATGGGCCACGGGACGTGTTTGTGGTGTCAAAACGAAAAAACGAGCACGAAGCCTCGTTTAGAAATCGGGAGGAGAGAGGGTATGAAATTATATCCACTTCCTTTAAAATCTGAAAAAGTCTCAAATATAGGTTAGAAATGGGCCAAGAGACGAGTTTGTGGAGTCAGAACGAAAAAACCAGCACGCAGCCTCGTTTAGAAATCGGGAGGAGAGAGGGTATGAAATTACATCCACTTCCTTTAAAACCCAAAAAAGTCTCGATTATAGGTTAGAAATGGGCCACGGGATGTGTTTGTGGTGTCAAAATGAAAAAATGAGCATGAAGCCTCGTTTAGAAATCGGAAGGAGAGAGGGTATGAAATTATATCCACTTCCTTTAAAATCCGAAAAAGTCTCGATTATAGGTTACAAATGGGCCACGGGACGTGTTTGTGGTGTCAAAACGAAAAAACGAGCACGAAGCCTCGTTTAGAAATCGGGAGAGAGGGTATGAAATTATATCCACTTCCTTTAAAATCTGAAAAAGACTCGAATATAGGTTAGAAATGGGCCAAGAGACTAGTTGGTGGAGTCAAAAAGAAAAAACCAGCACGCAGCCTCGTTTAGAAATCGGGAGGAGAGAGGATTTGAAATTACATCCACTTCCTTTAAAACCCGAAAATGTCTCGATTATAGGTTAGAAATGGGCCACGGGATGTGTTTGTGGTGCCAAAACGAAAAAAGGAGCACGAAGCCTCGTTTAGAAATCGGAAGTAGAGAGGGTATGAAATTATATCCACTTCCTTTAAAACCCGAAAAAGACTCGATTATAGGTTAGAAATGGGCCAAGAGACGAGTTTGTGGAGTCAAAACGAAAAAACGAGCACGAAGCCTCGTTTAGAAATCGGGAGGAGAGAGGGTATGAAATTATATCCGCTTCCTTTAAAATCCGAAAAAGTCTCGATTATAGGTTAGAAATGGGCCAAGAGACGAGTTTGTGGAATCAAAACGAAAAAACGAGCACGCAGCCTCGTTTAGAAATCAGGAGGAGAGAGGGTATGAAATTATATCCACTTCGTTTAAAACTCGAAAAAGTCTCGATTATAGGTCAGAAATGGGCCACGAGACGCGTTTGTGGTGTCAAAACGAAAAATCGAGCACGAAGCCTCGTTCAGAAATCGGGAGGAGAGAGGGTATGAAATTATATCCACTTCCTTTAAAACCCGAAAAAGTCTCGATTATAGGATAGAAATGGGCCACGGGACGTGTTTGTTGTGTAAAAACGAAAAAAAGAGCACGAAGGCTCGTTTAGAAATCGGGAGGAGAGAGGGTATGAAATTATATCCACTTCCTTTAAAACCCGAAAAAGTCTCGATTATAGGTTAGAAATGGGCCACAGGACGTGTTTGTGGTGTCAAAACGAAAAAACGAGCACGAAGCCTCGTTTAGAAATCAGGAGGAGAGAGGTTATGAAATTATATCCACTTCCTTTAAAACCCGAAAAAGTCTCGATTATAGGTTAGAAATGGGACACGGGAGGTGTTTCTGGTGTCAAAATGAAAAAAGAGCACGAAGCCTTGTTTAGAAATCGGGAGGAGAGAGGGTATGAAATTATATCCACTTCCTTTAAAACCCGAAAAAGTCTCGATTATAGGATAGAAATGGGCCACGGGACGTGTTTGTTGTGTAAAAACGAAAAAAAGAGCACGAAGGCTCGTTTAGAAATCGGAAGGAGAGAGGGTATGAAATTATATCCACTTCCTTTAAAATCCGAAAAAGTCTCGATTATAGGTTACAAATGGGCCACGGGACGTGTTTGTGGTGTCAAAACGAAAAAACGAGCACGAAGCCTCGTTTAGAAATCAGGAGGAGAGAGGTTATGAAATTATATCCACTTCCATTAAAACCCGAAAAAGTCTCGATTATAGGTTAGAAATGGGACACGGGAGGTGTTTCTGGTGTCAAAACGAAAAAACGAGCACGCAGCCTCGTTTAGAAATCGGGAGGAGAGAGGGTATGAAATTACATCCACTTCCTTTAAAACCCAAAAAAGTCTCGATTATAGGTTAGAAATGGGCCACGGGATGTGTTTGTGGTGTCAAAATGAAAAAATGAGCATGAAGCCTCGTTTAGAAATCGGAAGGAGAGAGGGTATGAAATTATATCCACTTCCTTTAAAATCCGAAAAAGTCTCGATTATAGGTTACAAATGGGCCACGGGACGTGTTTGTGGTGTCAAAACGAAAAAACGAGCACGAAGCCTCGTTTAGAAATCGGGAGAGAGGGTATGAAATTATATCCACTTCGTTTAAAACTCGAAAAAGTCTCGATTATAGGTCAGAAATGGGCCACGAGACGCGTTTGTGGTGTCAAAACGAAAAATCGAGCACGAAGCCTCGTTCAGAAATCGGGAGGAGAGAGGGTATGAAATTATATCCACTTCCTTTAAAACCCGAAAAAGTCTCGATTATAGGATAGAAATGGGCCACGGGACGTGTTTGTTGTGTAAAAACGAAAAAAAGAGCACGAAGGCTCGTTTAGAAATCGGGAGGAGAGAGGGTATGAAATTATATCCACTTCCTTTAAAACCCGAAAAAGTCTCGATTATAGGTTAGAAATGGGCCACAGGACGTGTTTGTGGTGTCAAAACGAAAAAACGAGCACGAAGCCTCGTTTAGAAATCAGGAGGAGAGAGGTTATGAAATTATATCCACTTCCATTAAAACCCGAAAAAGTCTCGATTATAGGTTAGAAATGGGACACGGGAGGTGTTTCTGGTGTCAAAACGAAAAAACGAGCACGCAGCCTCGTTTAGAAATCGGGAGGAGAGAGGGTATGAAATTACATCCACTTCCTTTAAAACCCAAAAAAGTCTCGATTATAGGTTAGAAATGGGCCACGGGATGTGTTTGTGGTGTCAAAATGAAAAAATGAGCATGAAGCCTCGTTTAGAAATCGGAAGGAGAGAGGGTATGAAATTATATCCACTTCCTTTAAAATCCGAAAAAGTCTCGATTATAGGTTACAAATGGGCCACGGGACGTGTTTGTGGTGTCAAAACGAAAAAACGAGCACGAAGCCTCGTTTAGAAATCGGGAGAGAGGGTATGAAATTATATCCACTTCCTTTAAAATCTGAAAAAGACTCGAATATAGGTTAGAAATGGGCCAAGAGACTAGTTTGTCGAGTCAAAAAGAAAAAACGAGCACGCAGCCTCGTTTAGAAATCGGGAGGAGAGAGGATTTGAAATTACATCCACTTCCTTTAAAACCCGAAAAAGTCTCGATTATAGGTTAGAAATGGGCCACGGGATGTGTTTGTGGTGCCAAAACGAAAAAAGGAGCACGAAGCCTCGTTTAGAAATCGGAAGTAGAGAGGGTATGAAATTATATCCACTTCCTTTAAAATCTGAAAAAGACTCGAATATAGGTTAGAAATGGGCCAAGAGACTAGTTTGTCGAGTCAAAAAGAAAAAACGAGCACGCAGCCTCGTTTAGAAATCGGGAGGAGAGAGGATTTGAAATTACATCCACTTCCTTTAAAACCCAAAAAAGTCTCGATTATAGGTTAGAAATGGGCCACGGGATGTGTTTGTGGTGTCAAAATGAAAAAATGAGCATGAAGCCTCGTTTAGAAATCGGAAGGAGAGAGGGTATGAAATTATATCCACTTCCTTTAAAACCCGAAAAAGTCTCGATTATAGGTTAGAAATGGGCCACAGGACGTGTTTGTGGTGTCAAAACGAAAAAACGAGCACGAAGCCTCGTTTAGAAATCGGGAGGAGAGAGGGTATGAAATTATATCCACTTCCTTTAAAACCCGAAAAAGTCTCTATTATAGGTTAGAAATGGGCCACGGGACGTGTTTGTGGTGTCAAAACGAAAAAACGAGCACGAAGCCTCGTTTAGAAATCGGGAGGAGAGAGGTTATGAAATTATATCCACTTCCTTTAAAACCCGAAAAAGTCTCGATTATAGATTAGAAATGGGCCACGGGACGTGTTTGTGGTGTCAAAACGAAAAAACGAGCACGAAGCCTCGTTTAGAAATCGGGAGGAGAGAGGGTATGAAATTATATCCACTTCCTTTAAAACCCGAAAAAGACTCGATTATAGGTTAGAAATGGGCCAAGAGACGAGTTTGTGGAGTCAAAACGAAAAAACGAGCACGAAGCCTCGTTTAGAAATCGGGAGGAGAGAGGGTATGAAATTATATCCGCTTCCTTTAAAATCCGAAAAAGTCTCGATTATAGGTTAGAAATGGGCCAAGAGACGAGTTTGTGGAATCAAAACGAAAAAACGAGCACGCAGCCTCGTTTAGAAATCAGGAGGAGAGAGGGTATGAAATTATATCCACTTCGTTTAAAACTCGAAAAAGTCTCGATTATAGGTCAGAAATGGGCCACGAGACGCGTTTGTGGTGTCAAAACGAAAAATCGAGCACGAAGCCTCGTTCAGAAATCGGGAGGAGAGAGGGTATGAAATTATATCCACTTCCTTTAAAACCCGAAAAAGTCTCGATTATAGGATAGAAATGGGCCACGGGACGTGTTTGTTGTGTAAAAACGAAAAAAAGAGCACGAAGGCTCGTTTAGAAATCGGGAGGAGAGAGGGTATGAAATTATATCCACTTCCTTTAAAACCCGAAAAAGTCTCGATTATAGGTTAGAAATGGGCCACAGGACGTGTTTGTGGTGTCAAAACGAAAAAACGAGCACGAAGCCTCGTTTAGAAATCGGGAGGACAGAGGGTATGAAATTATATCCACTTCCTTTAAAACCCGAAAAAGACTCGATTATAGGTTAGAAATGGGCCAAGAGACGAGTTTGTGGAGTCAAAACGAAAAAACGAGCACGAAGCCTCGTTTAGAAATCGGGAGGAGAGAGGGTATGAAATTATATCTGCTTCCTTTAAAATCCGAAAAAGTCTCGATTATAGGTTAGAAATGGGCCAAGAGACGAGTTTGTGGAGTCAAAACGAAAAAACGAGCACGCAGCCTCGTTTAGAAATCAGGAGGAGAGAGGGTATGAAATTATATCCACTTCGTTTAAAACTCGAAAAAGTCTCGGTTATAGGTCAGAAATGGGCCACAGGATGTGTTTGTGGTGCCAAAACGAAAAAAGGAGCACGAAGCCTCGTTTAGAAATCGGAAGTAGAGAGGGTATGAAATTATATCCACTTCCTTTAAAACCCGAAAAAGTCTCGATTATAGGTTAGAAATGGGCCACGGGACGTGTTTGTGGTGTCAAAACGAAAAAACGAGCACGAAGCCTCGTTTAGAAATCGGGAGGAGAGTGGGTATGAAATTTTATCCATTTCCTTTAAAACCCGAAAAAGTCTCGATTATAGGTTAGAAATGGGCCACCGGACGTGTTTGTGGTGTCAAAACGAAAAAACGAGCACGAAGCCTCGTTTAGAAATTGGGAGGAGAGAGGGTATGAAATTATATCCACTTCCTTTAAAACCCGAAAAAGTCTCGATTATAGGTTAGAAATGGGCCACCGGATGTGTTTGTGGTGTCAAAACGAAAAAACGAGCACGAAGCCTCGTTTAGAAATCGGAAGGAGAGAGGGTATGAAATTATATCCACTTCCTTTAAAATCCGAAAAAGTCTCGATTATAGGTTAGAAATGGGCCAAGAGACGAGTTTGTGGAGTCAAAACGAAAAAACGAGCACGAATCCTCGTTTAGAAATCGGGAGGAGAGAGGGTATGAAATTATATCCACTTCCTTTAAAACCCGAAAAAGTCTCTATTATAGGTTAGAAATGGGCCACGGGACATGTTTGTGGTGTCAAAACGAAAAAACGAGCACGAAGCCTCGTTTAGAAATCGGGAGGAGAAAGGTTATGAAATTATATCCACTTCCTTTAAAACCCGAAAAAGTCTCGATTATAGGTTAGAAATGGGCCACGGGACGTGTTTGTGGTGTCAAAACGAAAAAACGAGCACGAAGCCTCGTTTAGAAATCGGGAGGAGAGAGGGTATGAAATTATATCCACTTCCTTTAAAACCCGAAAAAGACTCGATTATAGGTTAGAAATGGGCCAAGAGACGAGTTTGTGGAGTCAAAACGAAAAAACGAGCACGAAGCCTCGTTTAGAAATCGGGAGGAGAGAGGGTATGAAATTATATCCGCTTCCTTTAAAATCCGAAAAAGTCTCGATTATAGGTTAGAAATGGGCCAAGAGACGAGTTTGTGGAATCAAAACGAAAAAACGAGCACGCAGCCTCGTTTAGAAATCAGGAGGAGAGAGGGTATGAAATTATATCCACTTCGTTTAAAACTCGAAAAAGTCTCGATTATAGGTCAGAAATGGGCCACGAGACGCGTTTGTGGTGTCAAAACGAAAAATCGAGCACGAAGCCTCGTTCAGAAATCGGGAGGAGAGAGGGTATGAAATTATATCCACTTCCTTTAAAACCCGAAAAAGTCTCGATTATAGGATAGAAATGGGCCACGGGACGTGTTTGTTGTGTAAAAACGAAAAAAAGAGCACGAAGGCTCGTTTAGAAATCGGGAGGAGAGAGGGTATGAAATTATATCCACTTCCTTTAAAACCCGAAAAAGTCTCGATTATAGGTTAGAAATGGGCCACAGGACGTGTTTGTGGTGTCAAAACGAAAAAACGAGCACGAAGCCTCGTTTAGAAATCGGGAGGACAGAGGGTATGAAATTATATCCACTTCCTTTAAAACCCGAAAAAGACTCGATTATAGGTTAGAAATGGGCCAAGAGACGAGTTTGTGGAGTCAAAACGAAAAAACGAGCACGAAGCCTCGTTTAGAAATCGGGAGGAGAGAGGGTATGAAATTATATCTGCTTCCTTTAAAATCCGAAAAAGTCTCGATTATAGGTTAGAAATGGGCCAAGAGACGAGTTTGTGGAGTCAAAACGAAAAAACGAGCACGCAGCCTCGTTTAGAAATCAGGAGGAGAGAGGGTATGAAATTATATCCACTTCGTTTAAAACTCGAAAAAGTCTCGGTTATAGGTCAGAAATGGGCCACAGGATGTGTTTGTGGTGCCAAAACGAAAAAAGGAGCACGAAGCCTCGTTTAGAAATCGGAAGTAGAGAGGGTATGAAATTATATCCACTTCCTTTAAAACCCGAAAAAGTCTCGATTATAGGTTAGAAATGGGCCACGGGACGTGTTTGTGGTGTCAAAACGAAAAAACGAGCACGAAGCCTCGTTTAGAAATCGGGAGGAGAGTGGGTATGAAATTTTATCCATTTCCTTTAAAACCCGAAAAAGTCTCGATTATAGGTTAGAAATGGGCCACCGGACGTGTTTGTGGTGTCAAAACGAAAAAACGAGCACGAAGCCTCGTTTAGAAATTGGGAGGAGAGAGGGTATGAAATTATATCCACTTCCTTTAAAACCCGAAAAAGTCTCGATTATAGGTTAGAAATGGGCCACCGGATGTGTTTGTGGTGTCAAAACGAAAAAACGAGCACGAAGCCTCGTTTAGAAATCGGAAGGAGAGAGGGTATGAAATTATATCCACTTCCTTTAAAATCCGAAAAAGTCTCGATTATAGGTTAGAAATGGGCCAAGAGACGAGTTTGTGGAGTCAAAACGAAAAAACGAGCACGAATCCTCGTTTAGAAATCGGGAGGAGAGAGGGTATGAAATTATATCCACTTCCTTTAAAACCCGAAAAAGTCTCTATTATAGGTTAGAAATGGGCCACGGGACATGTTTGTGGTGTCAAAACGAAAAAACGAGCACGAAGCCTCGTTTAGAAATCGGGAGGAGAAAGGTTATGAAATTATATCCACTTCCTTTAAAACCCGAAAAAGTCTCGATTATAGGTTAGAAATGGGCCACGGGACGTGTTTGTGGTGTCAAAACGAAAAAACGAGCACGAAGCCTCGTTTAGAAATCGGGAGGAGAGAGGGTATGAAATTATATCCACTTCCTTTAAAACCCGAAAAAGACTCGATTATAGGTTAGAAATGGGCCAAGAGACGAGTTTGTGGAGTCAAAACGAAAAAACGAGCACGAAGCCTCGTTTAGAAATCGGGAGGAGAGAGGGTATGAAATTATATCCGCTTCCTTTAAAATCCGAAAAAGTCTCGATTATAGGTTAGAAATGGGCCAAGAGACGAGTTTGTGGAATCAAAACGAAAAAACGAGCACGCAGCCTCGTTTAGAAATCAGGAGGAGAGAGGGTATGAAATTATATCCACTTCGTTTAAAACTCGAAAAAGTCTCGATTATAGGTCAGAAATGGGCCACGAGACGCGTTTGTGGTGTCAAAACGAAAAATCGAGCACGAAGCCTCGTTCAGAAATCGGGAGGAGAGAGGGTATGAAATTATATCCACTTCCTTTAAAACCCGAAAAAGTCTCGATTATAGGATAGAAATGGGCCACGGGACGTGTTTGTTGTGTAAAAACGAAAAAAAGAGCACGAAGGCTCGTTTAGAAATCGGGAGGAGAGAGGGTATGAAATTATATCCACTTCCTTTAAAACCCGAAAAAGTCTCGATTATAGGTTAGAAATGGGCCACAGGACGTGTTTGTGGTGTCAAAACGAAAAAACGAGCACGAAGCCTCGTTTAGAAATCAGGAGGAGAGAGGTTATGAAATTATATCCACTTCCTTTAAAACCCGAAAAAGTCTCGATTATAGGTTAGAAATGGGACACGGGAGGTGTTTCTGGTGTCAAAATGAAAAAAGAGCACGAAGCCTTGTTTAGAAATCGGGAGGAGAGAGGGTATGAAATTATATCCATTTCCTTTAAAACCCGAAAAAGTCTCGATTATAGGTTATAAATGGGCCACGGGACGTGTTTGTGGTGTCAAAACGAAAAAACGAGCACGAAGCCTCGTTTAGAAATCGGGAGGAGAGAGGGTATGAAATTATATCCACTTCCTTTAAAATCTGAAAAAGTCTCAAATATAGGTTAGAAATGGGCCAAGAGACGAGTTTGTGGAGTCAGAACGAAAAAACCAGCACGCAGCCTCGTTTAGAAATCGGGAGGAGAGAGGGTATGAAATTACATCCACTTCCTTTAAAACCCAAAAAAGTCTCGATTATAGGTTAGAAATGGGCCACGGGATGTGTTTGTGGTGTCAAAATGAAAAAATGAGCATGAAGCCTCGTTTAGAAATCGGAAGGAGAGAGGGTATGAAATTATATCCACTTCCTTTAAAATCCGAAAAAGTCTCGATTATAGGTTACAAATGGGCCACGGGACGTGTTTGTGGTGTCAAAACGAAAAAACGAGCACGAAGCCTCGTTTAGAAATCGGGAGAGAGGGTATGAAATTATATCCACTTCCTTTAAAATCTGAAAAAGACTCGAATATAGGTTAGAAATGGGCCAAGAGACTAGTTGGTGGAGTCAAAAAGAAAAAACCAGCACGCAGCCTCGTTTAGAAATCGGGAGGAGAGAGGATTTGAAATTACATCCACTTCCTTTAAAACCCGAAAATGTCTCGATTATAGGTTAGAAATGGGCCACGGGATGTGTTTGTGGTGCCAAAACGAAAAAAGGAGCACGAAGCCTCGTTTAGAAATCGGAAGTAGAGAGGGTATGAAATTATATCCACTTCCTTTAAAACCCGAAAAAGTCTCGATTATAGGTTAGAAATGGGCCACGGGACGTGTTTGTGGTGTCAAAACGAAAAAACGAGCACGAAGCCTCGTTTAGAAATCGGGAGGAGAGAGGGTATGAAATTATATCCACTTCCTTTAAAACCCGAAAAAGTCTCGATTATAGGTTAGAAATGGGCCACCGGACGTGTTTGTGGTGTCAAAACGAAAAAACGAGCACGAAGCCTCGTTTAGAAATTGGGAGGAGAGAGGGTATGAAATTATATCCACTTCCTTTAAAACCCGAAAAAGTCTCGATTATAGGTTAGAAATGGGCCACCGGATGTGTTTGTGGTGTCAAAACGAAAAAACGAGCACGAAGCCTCGTTTAGAAATCGGAAGGAGAGAGGGTATGAAATTATATCCACTTCCTTTAAAATCCGAAAAAGTCTCGATTATAGGTTAGAAATGGGCCAAGAGACGAGTTTGTGGAGTCAAAACGAAAAAACGAGCACGAATCCTCGTTTAGAAATTGGGAGGAGAGAGGGTATGAAATTATATCCACTTCCTTTAAAACCCGAAAAAGTCTCTATTATAGGTTAGAAATGGGCCACGGGACGTGTTTGTGGTGTCAAAACGAAAAAACGAGCACGAAGCCTCGTTTAGAAATCGGGAGGAGAGAGGTTATGAAATTATATCCACTTCCTTTAAAACCCGAAAAAGTCTCGATTATAGGTTAGAAATGGGCCACGGGACGTGTTTGTGGTGTCAAAACGAAAAAACGAGCACGAAGCCTCGTTTAGAAATCGGGAGGAGAGAGGGTATGAAATTATATCCACTTCCTTTAAAACCCGAAAAAGACTCGATTATAGGTTAGAAATGGGCCAAGAGACGAGTTTGTGGAATCAAAACGAAAAAACGAGCACGAAGCCTCGTTTAGAAATCGGGAGGAGAGAGGGTATGAAATTATATCCACTTCCTTTAAAAACCGAAAAAGTCTCGATTATAGGTTAGAAATGGGCCACCGGACGTGTTTGTGGTGTCAAAACGAAAAAACGAGCACGAAGCCTCGTTTAGAAATTGGGAGGAGAGAGGGTATAAAATTATATCCACTTCCTTTAAAACCCGAAAAAGTCTCGATTATAGGTTAGAAATGGGCCACGGGACGTGTTTGTGGTGTCAAAACGAAAAAACGAGCACGAAGCCTCGTTTAGAAATCGGGAGGAGAGAGGGTATGAAATTATATCCACTTCCTTTAAAACCCGAAAAAGACTCGATTATAGGTTAGAAATGGGCCAAGAGACGAGTTTGTGGAGTCAAAACGAAAAAACGAGCACGAAGCCTCGTTTAGAAATCGGGAGGAGAGAGGGTATGAAATTATATCCGCTTCCTTTAAAATCCGAAAAAGTCTCGATTATAGGTTAGAAATGGGCCAAGAGACGAGTTTGTGGAATCAAAACGAAAAAACGAGCACGCAGCCTCGTTTAGAAATCAGGAGGAGAGAGGGTATGAAATTATATCCACTTCGTTTAAAACTCGAAAAAGTCTCGATTATAGGTCAGAAATGGGCCACGAGACGCGTTTGTGGTGTCAAAACGAAAAATCGAGCACGAAGCCTCGTTCAGAAATCGGGAGGAGAGAGGGTATGAAATTATATCCACTTCCTTTAAAACCCGAAAAAGTCTCGATTATAGGATAGAAATGGGCCACGGGACGTGTTTGTTGTGTAAAAACGAAAAAAAGAGCACGAAGGCTCGTTTAGAAATCGGGAGGAGAGAGGGTATGAAATTATATCCACTTCCTTTAAAACCCGAAAAAGTCTCGATTATAGGTTAGAAATGGGCCACAGGACGTGTTTGTGGTGTCAAAACGAAAAAACGAGCACGAAGCCTCGTTTAGAAATCAGGAGGAGAGAGGTTATGAAATTATATCCACTTCCTTTAAAACCCGAAAAAGTCTCGATTATAGGTTAGAAATGGGACACGGGAGGTGTTTCTGGTGTCAAAATGAAAAAAGAGCACGAAGCCTTGTTTAGAAATCGGGAGGAGAGAGGGTATGAAATTATATCCATTTCCTTTAAAACCCGAAAAAGTCTCGATTATAGGTTATAAATGGGCCACGGGACGTGTTTGTGGTGTCAAAACGAAAAAACGAGCACGAAGCCTCGTTTAGAAATCGGGAGGAGAGAGGGTATGAAATTATATCCACTTCCTTTAAAATCTGAAAAAGTCTCAAATATAGGTTAGAAATGGGCCAAGAGACGAGTTTGTGGAGTCAGAACGAAAAAACCAGCACGCAGCCTCGTTTAGAAATCGGGAGGAGAGAGGGTATGAAATTACATCCACTTCCTTTAAAACCCAAAAAAGTCTCGATTATAGGTTAGAAATGGGCCACGGGATGTGTTTGTGGTGTCAAAATGAAAAAATGAGCATGAAGCCTCGTTTAGAAATCGGAAGGAGAGAGGGTATGAAATTATATCCACTTCCTTTAAAATCCGAAAAAGTCTCGATTATAGGTTACAAATGGGCCACGGGACGTGTTTGTGGTGTCAAAACGAAAAAACGAGCACGAAGCCTCGTTTAGAAATCGGGAGGAGAGAGGGTATGAAATTATATCCACTTCCTTTAAAACCCGAAAAAGACTCGATTATAGGTTAGAAATGGGCCAAGAGACGAGTTTGTGGAGTCAAAACGAAAAAACGAGCACGAAGCCTCGTTTAGAAATCGGGAGGAGAGAGGGTATGAAATTATATCCGCTTCCTTTAAAATCCGAAAAAGTCTCGATTATAGGTTAGAAATGGGCCAAGAGACGAGTTTGTGGAATCAAAACGAAAAAACGAGCACGCAGCCTCGTTTAGAAATCAGGAGGAGAGAGGGTATGAAATTATATCCACTTCGTTTAAAACTCGAAAAAGTCTCGATTATAGGTCAGAAATGGGCCACGAGACGCGTTTGTGGTGTCAAAACGAAAAATCGAGCACGAAGCCTCGTTCAGAAATCGGGAGGAGAGAGGGTATGAAATTATATCCACTTCCTTTAAAACCCGAAAAAGTCTCGATTATAGGATAGAAATGGGCCACGGGACGTGTTTGTTGTGTAAAAACGAAAAAAAGAGCACGAAGGCTCGTTTAGAAATCGGGAGGAGAGAGGGTATGAAATTATATCCACTTCCTTTAAAACCCGAAAAAGTCTCGATTATAGGTTAGAAATGGGCCACAGGACGTGTTTGTGGTGTCAAAACGAAAAAACGAGCACGAAGCCTCGTTTAGAAATCAGGAGGAGAGAGGTTATGAAATTATATCCACTTCCTTTAAAACCCGAAAAAGTCTCGATTATAGGTTAGAAATGGGACACGGGAGGTGTTTCTGGTGTCAAAATGAAAAAAGAGCACGAAGCCTTGTTTAGAAATCGGGAGGAGAGAGGGTATGAAATTATATCCATTTCCTTTAAAACCCGAAAAAGTCTCGATTATAGGTTATAAATGGGCCACGGGACGTGTTTGTGGTGTCAAAACGAAAAAACGAGCACGAAGCCTCGTTTAGAAATCGGGAGGAGAGAGGGTATGAAATTATATCCACTTCCTTTAAAATCTGAAAAAGTCTCAAATATAGGTTAGAAATGGGCCAAGAGACGAGTTTGTGGAGTCAGAACGAAAAAACCAGCACGCAGCCTCGTTTAGAAATCGGGAGGAGAGAGGGTATGAAATTACATCCACTTCCTTTAAAACCCAAAAAAGTCTCGATTATAGGTTAGAAATGGGCCACGGGATGTGTTTGTGGTGTCAAAATGAAAAAATGAGCATGAAGCCTCGTTTAGAAATCGGAAGGAGAGAGGGTATGAAATTATATCCACTTCCTTTAAAATCCGAAAAAGTCTCGATTATAGGTTACAAATGGGCCACGGGACGTGTTTGTGGTGTCAAAACGAAAAAACGAGCACGAAGCCTCGTTTAGAAATCGGGAGAGAGGGTATGAAATTATATCCACTTCCTTTAAAATCTGAAAAAGACTCGAATATAGGTTAGAAATGGGCCAAGAGACTAGTTGGTGGAGTCAAAAAGAAAAAACCAGCACGCAGCCTCGTTTAGAAATCGGGAGGAGAGAGGATTTGAAATTACATCCACTTCCTTTAAAACCCGAAAATGTCTCGATTATAGGTTAGAAATGGGCCACGGGATGTGTTTGTGGTGCCAAAACGAAAAAAGGAGCACGAAGCCTCGTTTAGAAATCGGAAGTAGAGAGGGTATGAAATTATATCCACTTCCTTTAAAACCCGAAAAAGTCTCGATTATAGGTTAGAAATGGGCCACGGGACGTGTTTGTGGTGTCAAAACGAAAAAACGAGCACGAAGCCTCGTTTAGAAATCGGGAGGAGAGAGGGTATGAAATTATATCCACTTCCTTTAAAACCCGAAAAAGTCTCGATTATAGGTTAGAAATGGGCCACCGGACGTGTTTGTGGTGTCAAAACGAAAAAACGAGCACGAAGCCTCGTTTAGAAATTGGGAGGAGAGAGGGTATGAAATTATATCCACTTCCTTTAAAACCCGAAAAAGTCTCGATTATAGGTTAGAAATGGGCCACCGGATGTGTTTGTGGTGTCAAAACGAAAAAACGAGCACGAAGCCTCGTTTAGAAATCGGAAGGAGAGAGGGTATGAAATTATATCCACTTCCTTTAAAATCCGAAAAAGTCTCGATTATAGGTTAGAAATGGGCCAAGAGACGAGTTTGTGGAGTCAAAACGAAAAAACGAGCACGAATCCTCGTTTAGAAATTGGGAGGAGAGAGGGTATGAAATTATATCCACTTCCTTTAAAACCCGAAAAAGTCTCTATTATAGGTTAGAAATGGGCCACGGGACGTGTTTGTGGTGTCAAAACGAAAAAACGAGCACGAAGCCTCGTTTAGAAATCGGGAGGAGAGAGGTTATGAAATTATATCCACTTCCTTTAAAACCCGAAAAAGTCTCGATTATAGGTTAGAAATGGGCCACGGGACGTGTTTGTGGTGTCAAAACGAAAAAACGAGCACGAAGCCTCGTTTAGAAATCGGGAGGAGAGAGGGTATGAAATTATATCCACTTCCTTTAAAACCCGAAAAAGACTCGATTATAGGTTAGAAATGGGCCAAGAGACGAGTTTGTGGAATCAAAACGAAAAAACGAGCACGAAGCCTCGTTTAGAAATCGGGAGGAGAGAGGGTATGAAATTATATCCACTTCCTTTAAAAACCGAAAAAGTCTCGATTATAGGTTAGAAATGGGCCACCGGACGTGTTTGTGGTGTCAAAACGAAAAAACGAGCACGAAGCCTCGTTTAGAAATTGGGAGGAGAGAGGGTATAAAATTATATCCACTTCCTTTAAAACCCGAAAAAGTCTCGATTATAGGTTAGAAATGGGCCACGGGACGTGTTTGTGGTGTCAAAACGAAAAAACGAGCACGAAGCCTCGTTTAGAAATCGGGAGGAGAGAGGGTATGAAATTATATCCACTTCCTTTAAAACCCGAAAAAGACTCGATTATAGGTTAGAAATGGGCCAAGAGACGAGTTTGTGGAGTCAAAACGAAAAAACGAGCACGAAGCCTCGTTTAGAAATCGGGAGGAGAGAGGGTATGAAATTATATCCGCTTCCTTTAAAATCCGAAAAAGTCTCGATTATAGGTTAGAAATGGGCCAAGAGACGAGTTTGTGGAATCAAAACGAAAAAACGAGCACGCAGCCTCGTTTAGAAATCAGGAGGAGAGAGGGTATGAAATTATATCCACTTCGTTTAAAACTCGAAAAAGTCTCGATTATAGGTCAGAAATGGGCCACGAGACGCGTTTGTGGTGTCAAAACGAAAAATCGAGCACGAAGCCTCGTTCAGAAATCGGGAGGAGAGAGGGTATGAAATTATATCCACTTCCTTTAAAACCCGAAAAAGTCTCGATTATAGGATAGAAATGGGCCACGGGACGTGTTTGTTGTGTAAAAACGAAAAAAAGAGCACGAAGGCTCGTTTAGAAATCGGGAGGAGAGAGGGTATGAAATTATATCCACTTCCTTTAAAACCCGAAAAAGTCTCGATTATAGGTTAGAAATGGGCCACAGGACGTGTTTGTGGTGTCAAAACGAAAAAACGAGCACGAAGCCTCGTTTAGAAATCAGGAGGAGAGAGGTTATGAAATTATATCCACTTCCTTTAAAACCCGAAAAAGTCTCGATTATAGGTTAGAAATGGGACACGGGAGGTGTTTCTGGTGTCAAAATGAAAAAAGAGCACGAAGCCTTGTTTAGAAATCGGGAGGAGAGAGGGTATGAAATTATATCCATTTCCTTTAAAACCCGAAAAAGTCTCGATTATAGGTTATAAATGGGCCACGGGACGTGTTTGTGGTGTCAAAACGAAAAAACGAGCACGAAGCCTCGTTTAGAAATCGGGAGGAGAGAGGGTATGAAATTATATCCACTTCCTTTAAAATCTGAAAAAGTCTCAAATATAGGTTAGAAATGGGCCAAGAGACGAGTTTGTGGAGTCAGAACGAAAAAACCAGCACGCAGCCTCGTTTAGAAATCGGGAGGAGAGAGGGTATGAAATTACATCCACTTCCTTTAAAACCCAAAAAAGTCTCGATTATAGGTTAGAAATGGGCCACGGGATGTGTTTGTGGTGTCAAAATGAAAAAATGAGCATGAAGCCTCGTTTAGAAATCGGAAGGAGAGAGGGTATGAAATTATATCCACTTCCTTTAAAATCCGAAAAAGTCTCGATTATAGGTTACAAATGGGCCACGGGACGTGTTTGTGGTGTCAAAACGAAAAAACGAGCACGAAGCCTCGTTTAGAAATCGGGAGAGAGGGTATGAAATTATATCCACTTCCTTTAAAATCTGAAAAAGACTCGAATATAGGTTAGAAATTGGCCAAGAGACTAGTTTGTGGAGTCAAAAAGAAAAAACCAGCACGCAGCCTCGTTTAGAAATCGGGAGGAGAGAGGATTTGAAATTACATCCACTTCCTTTAAAACCCGAAAATGTCTCGATTATAGGTTAGAAATGGGCCACGGGATGTGTTTGTGGTGCCAAAACGAAAAAAGGAGCACGAAGCCTCGTTTAGAAATCGGAAGTAGAGAGGGTATGAAATTATATCCACTTCCTTTAAAACCCGAAAAAGTCTCGATTATAGGTTAGAAATGGGCCACGGGACGTGTTTGTGGTGTCAAAACGAAAAAACGAGCACAAAGCCTCGTTTAGAAATCGGGAGGAGAGAGGGTATGAAATTATATCCACTTCCTTTAAAACCCGAAAAAGTCTCGATTATAGGTTAGAAATGGGCCACCGGACGTGTTTGTGGTGTCAAAACGAAAAAACGAGCACGAAGCCTCGTTTAGAAATTGGGAGGAGAGAGGGTATGAAATTATATCCACTTCCTTTAAAACCCGAAAAAGTCTCGATTATAGGTTAGAAATGGGCCACCGGATGTGTTTGTGGTGTCAAAACGAAAAAACGAGCACGAAGCCTCGTTTAGAAATCGGAAGGAGAGAGGGTATGAAATTATATCCACTTCCTTTAAAATCCGAAAAAGTCTCGATTATAGGTTAGAAATGGGCCAAGAGACGAGTTTGTGGAGTCAAAACGAAAAAACGAGCACGAATCCTCGTTTAGAAATCGGGAGGAGAGAGGGTATGAAATTATATCCACTTCCTTTAAAACCCGAAAAAGTCTCTATTATAGGTTAGAAATGGGCCACGGGACGTGTTTGTGGTGTCAAAACGAAAAAACGAGCACGAAGCCTCGTTTAGAAATCGGGAGGAGAGAGGTTATGAAATTATATCCACTTCCTTTAAAACCCGAAAAAGTCTCGATTATAGGTTAGAAATGGGCCACGGGACGTGTTTGTGGTGTCAAAACGAAAAAACGAGCACGAAGCCTCGTTTAGAAATCGGGAGGAGAGAGGGTATGAAATTATATCCACTTCCTTTAAAACCCGAAAAAGACTCGATTATAGGTTAGAAATGGGCCAAGAGACGAGTTTGTGGAATCAAAACGAAAAAACGAGCACGAAGCCTCGTTTAGAAATCGGGAGGAGAGAGGGTATGAAATTATATCCACTTCCTTTAAAAACCGAAAAAGTCTCGATTATAGGTTAGAAATGGGCCACCGGACGTGTTTGTGGTGTCAAAACGAAAAAACGAGCACGAAGCCTCGTTTAGAAATTGGGAGGAGAGAGGGTATAAAATTATATCCACTTCCTTTAAAACCCGAAAAAGTCTCGATTATAGGTTAGAAATGGGCCACAGGATGTGTTTGTGGTGTCAAAACGAAAAAACGAGCACGAAGCCTCGTTTAGAAATCGGAAGGAGAGAGGGTATGAAATTATATCCACTTCCTTTAAAATCCAAAAAAGTCTCGATTATAGGTTAGAAATGGGCCAAGAGACGAGTTTGTGGAGTCAAAACGAAAAAACGAGCACGAAGCCTCGTTTAGAAATCGGGAGGAGAGAGGGTATAAAATTATATCCACTTCCTTTAAAACCCGAAAAAGTCTCGATTATAGGTTAGAAATAGGCCACGGGACGTGTTTGTGGTGTCAAAACGAAAAAACGAGCACGAAGCCTCGTTTAGAAATCGGGAGGAGAGAGGGTATGAAATTATATCCACTTCCTTTAAAACCCGAAAAAGTCTCGATTATAGGTTAGAAATGGGCCACGGGACGTGTTTGTGGTGTCAAAATGAAAAAACGAGCACGAAGCCTCGTTTAGAAATCGGGAGGAGAGAGGTTATTAAATTATATCCACTTCCTTTAAAACTCGAAAAAGTCTCGATTATAGGTTAGAAATGGGACACGGGACTGGTTTGTGGAGTCAAAACGAAAAAACGAGCACGAAGCCTCGTTTAGAAATTGGGAGAGAGGGTATGAAATTATATCCACTTCCTTTAAAATCTGAAAAAGTCTCAAATATAGGTTAGAAATGGGCCAAGAGACGAGTTTGTGGAGTCAGAACGAAAAAACGAGCACGCAGCCTCGTTTAGAAATCGGGAGGAGAGAGGGTATGAAATTATATCCACTTCCTTTAAAATCCGAAAAAGTCTCGATTATAGGTTACAAATGGGCCACGGGACGTGTTTGTGGTGTCAAAACGAAAAAACGAGCACGAAGCCTCGTTTAGAAATCGGGAAAGAGGGTATGAAATTATATCCACTTCCTTTAAAATCTGAAAAAGACTCGAATATAGGTTAGAAATGGGCCAAGAGACTAGTTTGTGGAGTCAAAAAGAAAAAACGAGCACGCAGCCTCGTTTAGAAATCGGGAGGAGAGAGGATTTGAAATTACATCCACTTCCTTTAAAACCCAAAAAAGTCTCGATTATAGGTTAGAAATGGGCCACGGGATGTGTTTGTGGTGTCAAAACGAAAAAAGGAGCACGAAGCCTCGTTTAGAAATCGGAAGTAGAGAGGGTATGAAATTATATCCATTTCCTTTAAAACCCGAAAAAGTCTCGATTATAGGTTAGAAATGGGCCACGGGACGTGTTTGTGGTGTCAAAACGAAAAAACGAGCACGAAGCCTCGTTTAGAAATCGGGAGGAGAGAGGGTATGAAATTATATCCACTTCCTTTAAAAACCGAAAAAGTCTCGATTATAGGTTAGAAATGGGCCACGGGACGTGTTTGTGGTGTCAAAACGAAAAAACGAGCACGAAGCCTCGTTTAGAAATTGGGAGGAGAGAGGGTATAAAATTATATCCACTTCCTTTAAAACCCGAAAAAGTCTCGATTATAGGTTAGAAATGGGCCACTGGATGTGTTTGTGGTGTCAAAACGAAAAAACGAGCACGAAGCCTCGTTTAGAAATCGGAAGGAGAGAGGGTATGAAATTATATCCACTTCCTTTAAAATCCGAAAAAGTCTCGATTATAGGTTAGAAATGGGCCAAGAGACGAGTTTGTGGAGTCAAAACGAAAAAACGAGCACGAAGCCTCGTTTAGAAATCGGGAGGAGAGAGGGTATAAAATTATATCCACTTCCTTTAAAACCCGAAAAAGTCTCGATTATAGGTTAGAAATGGGCCACGGGACGTGTTTGTGGTGTCAAAACGAAAAAACGAGCACGAAGCCTCGTTTAGAAATCGGGAGGAGAGAGGGTATGAAATTATATCCACTTCCTTTAAAACCCGAAAAAGTCTCGATTATAGGTTAGAAATGGGCCACGGGACGTGTTTGTGGTGTCAAAATGAAAAAACGAGCACGAAACCTCGTTTAGAAATCGGGAGGAGAGAGGGTATGAAATTATATCCACTTCCTTTAAAACCCGAAAAAGACTCGATTATAGGTTAGAAATGGGCCAAGAGACGAGTTTGTGGTGTCAAAACGAAAAAACGAGCACGAAGCCTCGTTTAGAAATCGGGAGGAGAGAGGGTATGAAATTATATCCGCTTCCTTTAAAATCCGAAAAAGTCTCGATTATAGGTTAGAAATGGGCCAAGAGACGAGTTTGTGGAATCAAAACGAAAAAACGAGCACGCAGCCTCGTTTAGAAATCAGGAGGAGAGATGGTATGAAATTATATCCACTTCGTTTAACACTCGAAAAAGTCTCGATTATAGGTCAGAAATGGGCCACGGGACGCGTTTGTGGTGTCAAAATGAAAAATCGAGCACGAAGCCTCGTTTAGAAATCGGGAGGAGAGAGGGTATGAAATTATATCCACTTCCTTTAAAACCCGAAAAAGTCTCGATTATAGGATAGAAATGGGCCACGGGACGTGTTTGTTGTGTAAAAACGAAAAAAAGAGCACGAAGGCTCGTTTAGAAATCGGGAGGAGAGAGGGTATGAAATTATATCCACTTCCTTTAAAACCCGAAAAAGTCTCGATTATAGGTTAGAAATGGGCCACAGGACGTGTTTGTGGTGTCAAAACGAAAAAACGAGCACGAAGCCTCGTTTAGAAATCAGGAGGAGAGAGGTTATGAAATTATATCCACTTCCTTTAAAACCCGAAAAAGTCTCGATTATAGGTTAGAAATGGGACACGGGAGGTGTTTCTGGTGTCAAAATGAAAAAAGAGCACGAAGCCTTGTTTAGAAATCGGGAGGAGAGAGGGTATGAAATTATATCCATTTCCTTTAAAACCCGAAAAAGTCTCGATTATAGGTTATAAATGGGCCACGGGACGTGTTTGTAGTGTCAAAACGAAAAAACGAGCACGAAGCCTCGTTTAGAAATCAGGAGGAGAGAGGTTATGAAATTATATCCACTTCCTTTAAAACCCGAAAAAGTCTCGATTATAGGTTAGAAATGGGACACGGGAGGTGTTTCTGGTGTCAAAATGAAAAAAGAGCACGAAGCCTTGTTTAGAAATCGGGAGGAGAGAGGGTATGAAATTATATCCATTTCCTTTAAAACACGAAAAAGTCTCGATTATAGGTTATAAATGGGCCACGGGACGTGTTTGTGGTGTCAAAACGAAAGAACGAGCACGAAGCCTCGTTTAGAAATCCGGAGGAGAGAGGTTATTAAATTATATCCACTTCCTTTAAAACCCGAAAAAGTCTCGATTATAGGTTAGAAATGGGACACGGGACTGGTTTGTGGAGTCAAAACGAAAAAACGAGCACGAAGCCTCGTTTAGAAATCGATAGGAGAGAGGGTATGAAATTATATCCACTTCATTTAAAACCCGAAAAAGTTTCGATTATAGGTTAGAAATGGGCCACGGGACGTGTTTGTGGTGTTAAAACGAAAAAACGAGCACGAAGCCTCGTTTAGAAATCGGGAGAGAGGGTATGAAATTATATCCACTTCCTTTAAAATCTGAAAAAGTCTCAAATATAGGTTAGAAATGGGCCAAGAGACGAGTTTGTGGAGTCAGAACGAAAAAACGAGCACGCAGCCTCGTTTAGAAATCGGGAGGAGAGAGGGTATGAAATTACATCCACTTCCTTTAAAACCCAAAAAAGTCTCGATTATAGGTTAGAAATGGGCCACGGGATGTGTTTGTGGTGTCAAAATGAAAAAATGAGCATGAAGCCTCGTTTAGAAATCGGAAGGAGAGAGGGTATGAAATTATATCCACTTCCTTTAAAATCCGAAAAAGTCTCGATTATAGGTTACAAATGGGCCACGGGACGTGTTTGTGGTGTCAAAACGAAAAAACGAGCACGAAGCCTCGTTTAGAAATCGGGAGAGAGGGTATGAAATTATATCCACTTCCTTTAAAATCTGAAAAAGACTCGAATATAGGTTAGAAATGGGCCAAGAGACTAGTTTGTGGAGTCAAAAAGAAAAAACGAGCACGCAGCCTCGTTTAGAAATCGGGAGGAGAGAGGATTTGAAATTACATCCACTTCTTTTAAAACCCGAAAAAGTCTCGATTATAGGTTAGAAATGGGCCACGGGATGTGTTTGTGGTGCCAAAACGAAAAAAGGAGCACGAAGCCTCGTTTAGAAATCGGAAGTAGAGAGGGTATGAAATTATATCCACTTCCTTTAAAACCCGAAAAAGTCTCGATTATAGGTTAGAAATGGGCCACGGGACGTGTTTGTGGTGTCAAAACGAAAAAACGAGCACGAAGCCTCGTTTAGAAATCGGGAGGAGAGAGGGTATGAAATTATATCCACTTCCTTTAAAACCCGAAAAAGTCTCGATTATAGGTTAGAAATGGGCCACCGGACGTGTTTGTGGTGTCAAAACGAAAAAACGAGCACGAAGCCTCGTTTAGAAATCGGAAGGAGAGAGGGTATGAAATTATATCCACTTCCTTTAAAATCCGAAAAAGTCTCGATTATAGGTTAGAAATGGGCCAAGAGACGAGTTTGTGGAGTCAAAACGAAAAAACGAGCACGAATCCTCGTTTAGAAATCGGGAGGAGAGAGGGTATGAAATTATATCCACTTCCTTTAAAACCCGAAAAAGTCTCTATTATAGGTTAGAAATGGGCCACGGGACGTGTTTGTGGTGTCAAAACGAAAAAACGAGCACGAAGCCTCGTTTAAAAATCGGGAGGAGAGAGGTTATGAAATTATATCCACTTCCTTTAAAACCCGAAAAAGTCTCGATTATAGGTTCGAAATGGGCCACGGGACGTGTTTGTGGTGTCAAAACGAAAAAACGAGCACGAAGCCTCGTTTAGAAATCGGGAGGAGAGAGGGTATGAAATTATATCCACTTCCTTTAAATCCCGAAAAAGACTCGATTATAGGTTAGAAATGGGCCAAGAGACGAGTTTGTGGAGTCAAAACGAAAAAACGAGCACGAAGCCTCGTTTAGAAATCGGAAGTAGAGAGGGTATGAAATTACATCCACTTCCTTTAAAACCCGAAAAAGTCTCGATTATAGGTTAGAAATGGGCCACGGGATGTGTTTGTGGTGCCAAAACGAAAAAAGGAGCACGAAGCCTCGTTTAGAAATCGGAAGTAGAGAGGGTATGAAATTATATCCACTTCCTTTAAAACCCGAAAAAGTCTCGATTATAGGTTAGAAATGGGCCACGGGACGTGTTTGTGGTGTCAAAACGAAAAAACGAGCACGAAGCCTCGTTTAGAAATCGGGAGGAGAGAGGGTATGAAATTATATCCACTTCCTTTAAAACCCGAAAAAGTCTCGATTATAGGTTAGAAATGGGCCACCGGACGTGTTTGTGGTGTCAAAACGAAAAAACGAGCACGAAGCCTCGTTTAGAAATTGGGAGGAGAGAGGGTATGAAATTATATCCACTTCCTTTAAAACCCGAAAAAGTCTCGATTATAGGTTAGAAATGGGCCACCGGATGTGTTTGTGGTGTCAAAACGAAAAAACGAGCACGAAGCCTCGTTTAGAAATCGGAAGGAGAGAGGGTATGAAATTATATCCACTTCCTTTAAAATCCGAAAAAGTCTCGATTATAGGTTAGAAATGGGCCAAGAGACGAGTTTGTAGAGTCAAAACGAAAAAACGAGCACGAATCCTCGTTTAGAAATCGGGAGGAGAGAGGGTATGAAATTATATCCACTTCCTTTAAAACCCGAAAAAGTCTCTATTATAGGTTAGAAATGGGCCACGGGACGTGTTTGTGGTGTCAAAACGAAAAAACGAGCACGAAGCCTCGTTTAGAAATCGGGAGGAGAGAGGTTATGAAATTATATCCACTTCCTTTAAAACCCGAAAAAGTCTCGATTATAGGTTAGAAATGGGCCACGGGACGTGTTTGTGGTGTCAAAACGAAAAAACGAGCACGAAGCCTCGTTTAGAAATCGGGAGGAGAGAGGGTATGAAATTATATCTACTTCCTTTAAAACCCGAAAAAGACTCGATTATAGGTTAGAAATGGGCCAAGAGACGAGTTTGTGGAGTCAAAACGAAAAAACGAGCACGAAGCCTCGTTTAGAAATCGGGAGGAGAGAGGGTATGAAATTATATCCGCTTCCTTTAAAATCCGAAAAAGTCTCGATTATAGGTTAGAAATGGGCCAAGAGACGAGTTTGTGGAATCAAAACGAAAAAACGAGCACGCAGCCTCGTTTAGAAACCAGGAGGAGAGAGGGTATGAAATTATATCCACTTCGTTTAAAACTCGAAAAAGTCTCGATTATAGGTCAGAAATGGGCCACGAGACGCGTTTGTGGTGTCAAAACGAAAAATCGAGCACGAAGCCTCGTTCAGAAATCGGGAGGAGAGAGGGTATGAAATTATATCCACTTCCTTTAAAACCCGAAAAAGTCTCGATTATAGGATCACGGGACGTGTTTGTTGTGTAAAAACGAAAAAAAGAGCACGAAGGCTCGTTTAGAAATCGGGAGGAGAGAGGGTATGAAATTATATCCACTTCCTTTAAAACCCGAAAAAGTCTCGATTATAGGTTATAAATGGGCCACGGGACGTGTTTGTGGTGTCAAAACGAAAAAACGAGCACGAAGCCTCGTTTAGAAATCAGGAGGAGAGAGGTTATGAAATTATATCCACTTCCTTTAAAACCCGAAAAAGTCTCGATTATAGGATCACGGGACGTGTTTGTTGTGTAAAAACGAAAAAAAGAGCACGAAGGCTCGTTTAGAAATCGGGAGGAGAGAGGGTATGAAATTATATCCACTTCCTTTAAAACCCGAAAAAGTCTCGATTATAGGTTATAAATGGGCCACGGGACGTGTTTGTGGTGTCAAAACGAAAAAACGAGCACGAAGCCTCGTTTAGAAATCAGGAGGAGAGAGGTTATGAAATTATATCCACTTCCTTTAAAACCCGAAAAAGTCTCGATTATAGGTTAGAAATGGGACACGGGAGGTGTTTCTGGTGTCAAAATGAAAAAAGAGCACGAAGCCTTGTTTAGAAATCGGGAGGAGAGAGGGTATGAAATTATATCCATTTCCTTTAAAACACGAAAAAGTCTCGATTATAGGTTATAAATGGGCCACGGGACGTGTTTGTGGTGTCAAAACGAAAAAACGAGCACGAAGCCTCGTTTAGAAATCCGGAGGAGAGAGGTTATTAAATTATATCCACTTCCTTTAAAACCCGAAAAAGTCTCGATTATAGGTTAGAAATGGGACACGGGACTGGTTTGTGGAGTCAAAACGAAAAAACGAGCACGAAGCCTCGTTTAGAAATCGATAGGAGAGAGGGTATGAAATTATATCCACTTCATTTAAAACCCGAAAAAGTTTCGATTATAGGTTAGAAATGGGCCACGGGACGTGTTTGTGGTGTTAAAACGAAAAAACGAGCACGAAGCCTCGTTTAGAAATCGGGAGAGAGGGTATGAAATTATATCCACTTCCTTTAAAATCTGAAAAAGTCTCAAATATAGGTTAGAAATGGGCCAAGAGACGAGTTTGTGGAGTCAGAACGAAAAAACGAGCACGCAGCCTCGTTTAGAAATCGGGAGGAGAGAGGGTATGAAATTACATCCACTTCCTTTAAAACCCAAAAAAGTCTCGATTATAGGTTAGAAATGGGCCACGGGATGTGTTTGTGGTGTCAAAATGAAAAAATGAGCATGAAGCCTCGTTTAGAAATCGGAAGGAGAGAGGGTATGAAATTATATCCACTTCCTTTAAAATCCGAAAAAGTCTCGATTATAGGTTACAAATGGGCCACGGGACGTGTTTGTGGTGTCAAAATGAAAAAACGAGCACGAAGCCTCGTTTAGAAATCGGGAGAGAGGGTATGAAATTATATCCACTTCCTTTAAAATCTGAAAAAGACTCGAATATAGGTTAGAAATGGGCCAAGAGACTAGTTTGTGGAGTCAAAAAGAAAAAACGAGCACGCAGCCTCGTTTAGAAATCGGGAGGAGAGAGGATTTGAAATTACATCCACTTCCTTTAAAACCCGAAAAAGTCTCGATTATAGGTTAGAAATGGGCCACGGGATGTGTTTGTGGTGCCAAAACGAAAAAAGGAGCACGAAGCCTCGTTTAGAAATCGGAAGTAGAGAGGGTATGAAATTATATCCACTTCCTTTAAAATCCGAAAAAGTCTCGATTATAGGTTAGAAATGGGCCACGGGACGTGTTTGTGGTGTCAAAACGAAAAAACGAGCACGAAGCCTCATTTAGAAATCGGGAGGAGAGAGGGTATGAAATTATATCCACTTCCTTTAAAATCCGAAAAAATCTCGATTATAGGTTAGAAATGGGCCACCGGACGTGTTTGTGGTGTCAAAACGAAAAAACGAGCACGAAGCCTCGTTTAGAAATTGGGAGGAGAGAGGGTATGAAATTATATCCACTTCCTTTAAAACCCGAAAAAGTCTCGATTATAGGTTAGAAATGGGCCACCGGATGTGTTTGTGGTGTCAAAATGAAAAAACGAGCACGAAGCCTCGTTTAGAAATCGGAAGGAGAGAGGGTATGAAATTATATCCACTTCCTTTAAAATCCGAAAAAGTCTCGATTATAGGTTAGAAATGGGCCAAGAGACGAGTTTGTGGAGTCAAAACGAAAAAACGAGCACGAATCCTCGTTTAGAAATCGGGAGGAGAGAGGGTATGAAATTATATCCACTTCCTTTAAAACCCGAAAAAGTCTCTATTATAGGTTAGAAATGGGCCACGGGACGTGTTTGTGGTGTCAAAACGAAAAAACGAGCACGAAGCCTCGTTTAGAAATCGGGAGGAGAGAGGTTATGAAATTATATCCACTTCCTTTAAAACCCGAAAAAGTCTCGATTATAGGTTCGAAATGGGCCACGGGACGTGTTTGTGGTGTCAAAACGAAAAAACGAGCACGAAGCCTCGTTTAGAAATCGGGAGGAGAGAGGGTATGAAATTATATCCACTTCCTTTAAATCCCGAAAAAGACTCGATTATAGGTTAGAAATGGGCCAAGAGACGAGTTTGTGGAGTCAAAACGAAAAAACGAGCACGAAGCCTCGTTTAGAAATCGGAAGTAGAGAGGGTATGAAATTACATCCACTTCCTTTAAAACCCGAAAAAGTCTCGATTATAGGTTAGAAATGGGCCACGGGATGTGTTTGTGGTGCCAAAACGAAAAAAGGAGCACGAAGCCTCGTTTAGAAATCGGAAGTAGAGAGGGTATGAAATTATATCCACTTCCTTTAAAACCCGAAAAAGTCTCGATTATAGGTTAGAAATGGGCCACGGGACGTGTTTGTGGTGTCAAAACGAAAAAACGAGCACGAAGCCTCGTTTAGAAATCGGGAGGAGAGAGGGTATGAAATTATATCCACTTCCTTTAAAACCCGAAAAAGTCTCGATTATAGGTTAGAAATGGGCCACCGGACGTGTTTGTGGTGTCAAAACGAAAAAACGAGCACGAAGCCTCGTTTAGAAATTGGGAGGAGAGAGGGTATGAAATTATATCCACTTCCTTTAAAACCCGAAAAAGTCTCGATTATAGGTTAGAAATGGGCCACCGGATGTGTTTGTGGTGTCAAAACGAAAAAACGAGCACGAAGCCTCGTTTAGAAATCGGAAGGAGAGAGGGTATGAAATTATATCCACTTCCTTTAAAATCCGAAAAAGTCTCGATTATAGGTTAGAAATGGGCCAAGAGACGAGTTTGTAGAGTCAAAACGAAAAAACGAGCACGAATCCTCGTTTAGAAATCGGGAGGAGAGAGGGTATGAAATTATATCCACTTCCTTTAAAACCCGAAAAAGTCTCTATTATAGGTTAGAAATGGGCCACGGGACGTGTTTGTGGTGTCAAAACGAAAAAACGAGCACGAAGCCTCGTTTAGAAATCGGGAGGAGAGAGGTTATGAAATTATATCCACTTCCTTTAAAACCCGAAAAAGTCTCGATTATAGGTTAGAAATGGGCCACGGGACGTGTTTGTGGTGTCAAAACGAAAAAACGAGCACGAAGCCTCGTTTAGAAATCGGGAGGAGAGAGGGTATGAAATTATATCTACTTCCTTAAAACCCGAAAAAGACTCGATTATAGGTTAGAAATGGGCCAAGAGACGAGTTTGTGGAGTCAAAACGAAAAAACGAGCACGAAGCCTCGTTTAGAAATCGGGAGGAGAGAGGGTATGAAATTATATCCGCTTCCTTTAAAATCCGAAAAAGTCTCGATTATAGGTTAGAAATGGGCCAAGAGACGAGTTTGTGGAATCAAAACGAAAAAACGAGCACGCAGCCTCGTTTAGAAATCAGGAGGAGAGAGGGTATGAAATTATATCCACTTCGTTTAAAACTCGAAAAAGTCTCGATTATAGGTCAGAAATGGGCCACGAGACGCGTTTGTGGTGTCAAAACGAAAAATCGAGCACGAAGCCTCGTTCAGAAATCGGGAGGAGAGAGGGTATGAAATTATATCCACTTCCTTTAAAACCCGAAAAAGTCTCGATTATAGGATCACGGGACGTGTTTGTTGTGTAAAAACGAAAAAAAGAGCACGAAGGCTCGTTTAGAAATCGGGAGGAGAGAGGGTATGAAATTATATCCACTTTCTTTAAAACCCGAAAAAGTCTCGATTATAGGTTATAAATGGGCCACGGGACGTGTTTGTGGTGTCAAAACGAAAAAACGAGCACGAAGCCTCGTTTAGAAATCAGGAGGAGAGAGGTTATGAAATTATATCCACTTCCTTTAAAACCCGAAAAAGTCTCGATTATAGGTTAGAAATGGGACACGGGAGGTGTTTCTGGTGTCAAAATGAAAAAAGAGCACGAAGCCTTGTTTAGAAATCGGGAGGAGAGAGGGTATGAAATTATATCCATTTCCTTTAAAACACGAAAAAGTCTCGATTATAGGTTATAAATGGGCCACGGGACGTGTTTGTGGTGTCAAAACGAAAAAACGAGCACGAAGCCTCGTTTAGAAATCCGGAGGAGAGAGGTTATTAAATTATATCCACTTCCTTTAAAACCCGAAAAAGTCTCGATTATAGGTTAGAAATGGGACACGGGACTGGTTTGTGGAGTCAAAACGAAAAAACGAGCACGAAGCCTCGTTTAGAAATCGATAGGAGAGAGGGTATGAAATTATATCCACTTCATTTAAAACCCGAAAAAGTTTCGATTATAGGTTAGAAATGGGCCACGGGACGTGTTTGTGGTGTTAAAACGAAAAAAAGAGCACGAAGCCTCGTTTAGAAATCGGGAGAGAGGGTATGAAATTATATCCACTTCCTTTAAAATCTGAAAAAGTCTCAAATATAGGTTAGAAATGGGCCAAGAGACGAGTTTGTGGAGTCAGAACGAAAAAACGAGCACGCAGCCTCGTTTAGAAATCGGGAGGAGAGAGGGTATGAAATTACATCCACTTCCTTTAAAACCCAAAAAAGTCTCGATTATAGGTTAGAAATGGGCCACGGGATGTGTTTGTGGTGTCAAAATGAAAAAATGAGCATGAAGCCTCGTTTAGAAATCGGAAGGAGAGAGGGTATGAAATTATATCCACTTCCTTTAAAATCCGAAAAAGTCTCGATTATTGGTTACAAATGGGCCACGGGACGTGTTTGTGGTGTCAAAACGAAAAAATGAGCACGAAGCCTCGTTTAGAAATCGGGAGAGAGGGTATGAAATTATATCCACTTCCTTTAAAATCTGAAAAAGACTCGAATATAGGTTAGAAATGGGCCAAGAGACTAGTTTGTGGAGTCAAAAAGAAAAAACGAGCACGCAGCCTCGTTTAGAAATCGGGAGGAGAGAGGATTTGAAATTACATCCACTTCCTTTAAAACCCGAAAAAGTCTCGATTATAGGTTAGAAATGGGCCACGGGATGTGTTTGTGGTGCCAAAACGAAAAAAGGAGCACGAAGCCTCGTTTAGAAATCGGAAGTAGAGAGGGTATGAAATTATATCCACTTCCTTTAAAACCCGAAAAAGTCTCGATTATAGGTTAGAAATGGGCCACGGGACGTGTTTGTGGTGTCAAAACGAAAAAACGAGCACGAAGCCTCGTTTAGAAATCGGGAGGAGAGAGGGTATGAAATTATATCCACTTCCTTTAAAACCCGAAAAAGTCTCGATTATAGGTTAGAAATGGGCCACCGGACGTGTTTGTGGTGTCAAAACGAAAAAACGAGCACGAAGCCTCGTTTAGAAATCGGAAGGAGAGAGGGTATGAAATTATATCCACTTCCTTTAAAATCCGAAAAAGTCTCGATTATAGGTTAGAAATGGGCCAAGAGACGAGTTTGTGGAGTCAAAACGAAAAAACGAGCACGAATCCTCGTTTAGAAATCGGGAGGAGAGAGGGTATGAAATTATATCCACTTCCTTTAAAACCCGAAAAAGTCTCTATTATAGGTTAGAAATGGGCCACGGGACGTGTTTGTGGTGTCAAAACGAAAAAACGAGCACGAAGCCTCGTTTAGAAATCGGGAGGAGAGAGGTTATGAAATTATATCCACTTCCTTTAAAACCCGAAAAAGTCTCGATTATAGGTTCGAAATGGGCCACGGGACGTGTTTGTGGTGTCAAAACGAAAAAACGAGCACGAAGCCTCGTTTAGAAATCGGGAGGAGAGAGGGTATGAAATTATATCCACTTCCTTTAAATCCCGAAAAAGACTCGATTATAGGTTAGAAATGGGCCAAGAGACGAGTTTGTGGAGTCAAAACGAAAAAACGAGCACGAAGCCTCGTTTAGAAATCGGAAGTAGAGAGGGTATGAAATTACATCCACTTCCTTTAAAACCCGAAAAAGTCTCGATTATAGGTTAGAAATGGGCCACGGGATGTGTTTGTGGTGCCAAAACGAAAAAAGGAGCACGAAGCCTCGTTTAGAAATCGGAAGTAGAGAGGGTATGAAATTATATCCACTTCCTTTAAAACCCGAAAAAGTCTCGATTATAGGTTAGAAATGGGCCACGGGACGTGTTTGTGGTGTCAAAACGAAAAAACGAGCACGAAGCCTCGTTTAGAAATCGGGAGGAGAGAGGGTATGAAATTATATCCACTTCCTTTAAAACCCGAAAAAGTCTCGATTATAGGTTAGAAATGGGCCACCGGACGTGTTTGTGGTGTCAAAACGAAAAAACGAGCACGAAGCCTCGTTTAGAAATTGGGAGGAGAGAGGGTATGAAATTATATCCACTTCCTTTAAAACCCGAAAAAGTCTCGATTATAGGTTAGAAATGGGCCACCGGATGTGTTTGTGGTGTCAAAACGAAAAAACGAGCACGAAGCCTCGTTTAGAAATCGGAAGGAGAGAGGGTATGAAATTATATCCACTTCCTTTAAAATCCGAAAAAGTCTCGATTATAGGTTAGAAATGGGCCAAGAGACGAGTTTGTAGAGTCAAAACGAAAAAACGAGCACGAATCCTCGTTTAGAAATCGGGAGGAGAGAGGGTATGAAATTATATCCACTTCCTTTAAAACCCGAAAAAGTCTCTATTATAGGTTAGAAATGGGCCACGGGACGTGTTTGTGGTGTCAAAACGAAAAAACGAGCACGAAGCCTCGTTTAGAAATCGGGAGGAGAGAGGTTATGAAATTATATCCACTTCCTTTAAAACCCGAAAAAGTCTCGATTATAGGTTAGAAATGGGCCACGGGACGTGTTTGTGGTGTCAAAACGAAAAAACGAGCACGAAGCCTCGTTTAGAAATCGGGAGGAGAGAGGGTATGAAATTATATCTACTTCCTTTAAAACCCGAAAAAGACTCGATTATAGGTTAGAAATGGGCCAAGAGACGAGTTTGTGGAGTCAAAACGAAAAAACGAGCACGAAGCCTCGTTTAGAAATCGGGAGGAGAGAGGGTATGAAATTATATCCGCTTCCTTTAAAATCCGAAAAAGTCTCGATTATAGGTTAGAAATGGGCCAAGAGACGAGTTTGTGGAATCAAAACGAAAAAACGAGCACGCAGCCTCGTTTAGAAACCAGGAGGAGAGAGGGTATGAAATTATATCCACTTCGTTTAAAACTCGAAAAAGTCTCGATTATAGGTCAGAAATGGGCCACGAGACGCGTTTGTGGTGTCAAAACGAAAAATCGAGCACGAAGCCTCGTTCAGAAATCGGGAGGAGAGAGGGTATGAAATTATATCCACTTCCTTTAAAACCCGAAAAAGTCTCGATTATAGGATCACGGGACGTGTTTGTTGTGTAAAAACGAAAAAAAGAGCACGAAGGCTCGTTTAGAAATCGGGAGGAGAGAGGGTATGAAATTATATCCACTTCCTTTAAAACCCGAAAAAGTCTCGATTATAGGTTATAAATGGGCCACGGGACGTGTTTGTGGTGTCAAAACGAAAAAACGAGCACGAAGCCTCGTTTAGAAATCAGGAGGAGAGAGGTTATGAAATTATATCCACTTCCTTTAAAACCCGAAAAAGTCTCGATTATAGGATCACGGGACGTGTTTGTTGTGTAAAAACGAAAAAAAGAGCACGAAGGCTCGTTTAGAAATCGGGAGGAGAGAGGGTATGAAATTATATCCACTTCCTTTAAAACCCGAAAAAGTCTCGATTATAGGTTATAAATGGGCCACGGGACGTGTTTGTGGTGTCAAAACGAAAAAACGAGCACGAAGCCTCGTTTAGAAATCAGGAGGAGAGAGGTTATGAAATTATATCCACTTCCTTTAAAACCCGAAAAAGTCTCGATTATAGGTTAGAAATGGGACACGGGAGGTGTTTCTGGTGTCAAAATGAAAAAAGAGCACGAAGCCTTGTTTAGAAATCGGGAGGAGAGAGGGTATGAAATTATATCCATTTCCTTTAAAACACGAAAAAGTCTCGATTATAGGTTATAAATGGGCCACGGGACGTGTTTGTGGTGTCAAAACGAAAAAACGAGCACGAAGCCTCGTTTAGAAATCCGGAGGAGAGAGGTTATTAAATTATATCCACTTCCTTTAAAACCCGAAAAAGTCTCGATTATAGGTTAGAAATGGGACACGGGACTGGTTTGTGGAGTCAAAACGAAAAAACGAGCACGAAGCCTCGTTTAGAAATCGATAGGAGAGAGGGTATGAAATTATATCCACTTCATTTAAAACCCGAAAAAGTTTCGATTATAGGTTAGAAATGGGCCACGGGACGTGTTTGTGGTGTTAAAACGAAAAAACGAGCACGAAGCCTCGTTTAGAAATCGGGAGAGAGGGTATGAAATTATATCCACTTCCTTTAAAATCTGAAAAAGTCTCAAATATAGGTTAGAAATGGGCCAAGAGACGAGTTTGTGGAGTCAGAACGAAAAAACGAGCACGCAGCCTCGTTTAGAAATCGGGAGGAGAGAGGGTATGAAATTACATCCACTTCCTTTAAAACCCAAAAAAGTCTCGATTATAGGTTAGAAATGGGCCACGGGATGTGTTTGTGGTGTCAAAATGAAAAAATGAGCATGAAGCCTCGTTTAGAAATCGGAAGGAGAGAGGGTATGAAATTATATCCACTTCCTTTAAAATCCGAAAAAGTCTCGATTATAGGTTACAAATGGGCCACGGGACGTGTTTGTGGTGTCAAAACGAAAAAACGAGCACGAAGCCTCGTTTAGAAATCGGGAGAGAGGGTATGAAATTATATCCACTTCCTTTAAAATCTGAAAAAGACTCGAATATAGGTTAGAAATGGGCCAAGAGACTAGTTTGTGGAGTCAAAAAGAAAAAACGAGCACGCAGCCTCGTTTAGAAATCGGGAGGAGAGAGGATTTGAAATTACATCCACTTCCTTTAAAACCCGAAAAAGTCTCGATTATAGGTTAGAAATGGGCCACGGGATGTGTTTGTGGTGCCAAAACGAAAAAAGGAGCACGAAGCCTCGTTTAGAAATCGGAAGTAGAGAGGGTATGAAATTATATCCACTTCCTTTAAAACCCGAAAAAGTCTCGATTATAGGTTAGAAATGGGCCACGGGACGTGTTTGTGGTGTCAAAACGAAAAAACGAGCACGAAGCCTCGTTTAGAAATCGGGAGGAGAGAGGGTATGAAATTATATCCACTTCCTTTAAAACCCGAAAAAGTCTCGATTATAGGTTAGAAATGGGCCACGGGACGTGTTTGTGGTGTCAAAACGAAAAAACGAGCACGAAGCCTCGTTTAGAAATCGGGAGGAGAGAGGGTATGAAATTATATCCACTTCCTTTAAAACCCGAAAAAGTCTCGATTATAGGTTAGAAATGGGCCACCGGACGTGTTTGTGGTGTCAAAACGAAAAAACGAGCACGAAGCCTCGTTTAGAAATTGGGAGGAGAGAGGGTATGAAATTATATCCACTTCCTTTAAAACCCGAAAAAGTCTCGATTATAGGTTAGAAATGGGCCACCGGATGTGTTTGTGGTGTCAAAACGAAAAAACGAGCACGAAGCCTCGTTTAGAAATCGGAAGGAGAGAGGGTATGAAATTATATCCACTTCCTTTAAAATCCGAAAAAGTCTCGATTATAGGTTAGAAATGGGCCAAGAGACGAGTTTGTAGAGTCAAAACGAAAAAACGAGCACGAATCCTCGTTTAGAAATCGGGAGGAGAGAGGGTATGAAATTATATCCACTTCCTTTAAAACCCGAAAAAGTCTCTATTATAGGTTAGAAATGGGCCACGGGACGTGTTTGTGGTGTCAAAACGAAAAAACGAGCACGAAGCCTCGTTTAGAAATCGGGAGGAGAGAGGTTATGAAATTATATCCACTTCCTTTAAAACCCGAAAAAGTCTCGATTATAGGTTAGAAATGGGCCACGGGACGTGTTTGTGGTGTCAAAACGAAAAAACGAGCACGAAGCCTCGTTTAGAAATCGGGAGGAGAGAGGGTATGAAATTATATCTACTTCCTTAAAACCCGAAAAAGACTCGATTATAGGTTAGAAATGGGCCAAGAGACGAGTTTGTGGAGTCAAAACGAAAAAACGAGCACGAAGCCTCGTTTAGAAATCGGGAGGAGAGAGGGTATGAAATTATATCCGCTTCCTTTAAAATCCGAAAAAGTCTCGATTATAGGTTAGAAATGGGCCAAGAGACGAGTTTGTGGAATCAAAACGAAAAAACGAGCACGCAGCCTCGTTTAGAAATCAGGAGGAGAGAGGGTATGAAATTATATCCACTTCGTTTAAAACTCGAAAAAGTCTCGATTATAGGTCAGAAATGGGCCACGAGACGCGTTTGTGGTGTCAAAACGAAAAATCGAGCACGAAGCCTCGTTCAGAAATCGGGAGGAGAGAGGGTATGAAATTATATCCACTTCCTTTAAAACCCGAAAAAGTCTCGATTATAGGATCACGGGACGTGTTTGTTGTGTAAAAACGAAAAAAAGAGCACGAAGGCTCGTTTAGAAATCGGGAGGAGAGAGGGTATGAAATTATATCCACTTCCTTTAAAACCCGAAAAAGTCTCGATTATAGGTTATAAATGGGCCACGGGACGTGTTTGTGGTGTCAAAACGAAAAAACGAGCACGAAGCCTCGTTTAGAAATCAGGAGGAGAGAGGTTATGAAATTATATCCACTTCCTTTAAAACCCGAAAAAGTCTCGATTATAGGTTAGAAATGGGACACGGGAGGTGTTTCTGGTGTCAAAATGAAAAAAGAGCACGAAGCCTTGTTTAGAAATCGGGAGGAGAGAGGGTATGAAATTATATCCATTTCCTTTAAAACACGAAAAAGTCTCGATTATAGGTTATAAATGGGCCACGGGACGTGTTTGTGGTGTCAAAACGAAAAAACGAGCACGAAGCCTCGTTTAGAAATCCGGAGGAGAGAGGTTATTAAATTATATCCACTTCCTTTAAAACCCGAAAAAGTCTCGATTATAGGTTAGAAATGGGACACGGGACTGGTTTGTGGAGTCAAAACGAAAAAACGAGCACGAAGCCTCGTTTAGAAATCGATAGGAGAGAGGGTATGAAATTATATCCACTTCATTTAAAACCCGAAAAAGTTTCGATTATAGGTTAGAAATGGGCCACGGGACGTGTTTGTGGTGTTAAAACGAAAAAAAGAGCACGAAGCCTCGTTTAGAAATCGGGAGAGAGGGTATGAAATTATATCCACTTCCTTTAAAATCTGAAAAAGTCTCAAATATAGGTTAGAAATGGGCCAAGAGACGAGTTTGTGGAGTCAGAACGAAAAAACGAGCACGCAGCCTCGTTTAGAAATCGGGAGGAGAGAGGGTATGAAATTACATCCACTTCCTTTAAAACCCAAAAAAGTCTCGATTATAGGTTAGAAATGGGCCACGGGATGTGTTTGTGGTGTCAAAATGAAAAAATGAGCATGAAGCCTCGTTTAGAAATCGGAAGGAGAGAGGGTATGAAATTATATCCACTTCCTTTAAAATCCGAAAAAGTCTCGATTATTGGTTACAAATGGGCCACGGGACGTGTTTGTGGTGTCAAAACGAAAAAATGAGCACGAAGCCTCGTTTAGAAATCGGGAGAGAGGGTATGAAATTATATCCACTTCCTTTAAAATCTGAAAAAGACTCGAATATAGGTTAGAAATGGGCCAAGAGACTAGTTTGTGGAGTCAAAAAGAAAAAACGAGCACGCAGCCTCGTTTAGAAATCGGGAGGAGAGAGGATTTGAAATTACATCCACTTCCTTTAAAACCCGAAAAAGTCTCGATTATAGGTTAGAAATGGGCCACGGGATGTGTTTGTGGTGCCAAAACGAAAAAAGGAGCACGAAGCCTCGTTTAGAAATCGGAAGTAGAGAGGGTATGAAATTATATCCACTTCCTTTAAAACCCGAAAAAGTCTCGATTATAGGTTAGAAATGGGCCACGGGACGTGTTTGTGGTGTCAAAACGAAAAAACGAGCACGAAGCCTCGTTTAGAAATCGGGAGGAGAGAGGGTATGAAATTATATCCACTTCCTTTAAAACCCGAAAAAGTCTCGATTATAGGTTAGAAATGGGCCACCGGACGTGTTTGTGGTGTCAAAACGAAAAAACGAGCACGAAGCCTCGTTTAGAAATCGGAAGGAGAGAGGGTATGAAATTATATCCACTTCCTTTAAAATCCGAAAAAGTCTCGATTATAGGTTAGAAATGGGCCAAGAGACGAGTTTGTGGAGTCAAAACGAAAAAACGAGCACGAATCCTCGTTTAGAAATCGGGAGGAGAGAGGGTATGAAATTATATCCACTTCCTTTAAAACCCGAAAAAGTCTCTATTATAGGTTAGAAATGGGCCACGGGACGTGTTTGTGGTGTCAAAACGAAAAAACGAGCACGAAGCCTCGTTTAGAAATCGGGAGGAGAGAGGTTATGAAATTATATCCACTTCCTTTAAAACCCGAAAAAGTCTCGATTATAGGTTCGAAATGGGCCACGGGACGTGTTTGTGGTGTCAAAACGAAAAAACGAGCACGAAGCCTCGTTTAGAAATCGGGAGGAGAGAGGGTATGAAATTATATCCACTTCCTTTAAATCCCGAAAAAGACTCGATTATAGGTTAGAAATGGGCCAAGAGACGAGTTTGTGGAGTCAAAACGAAAAAACGAGCACGAAGCCTCGTTTAGAAATCGGAAGTAGAGAGGGTATGAAATTACATCCACTTCCTTTAAAACCCGAAAAAGTCTCGATTATAGGTTAGAAATGGGCCACGGGATGTGTTTGTGGTGCCAAAACGAAAAAAGGAGCACGAAGCCTCGTTTAGAAATCGGAAGTAGAGAGGGTATGAAATTATATCCACTTCCTTTAAAACCCGAAAAAGTCTCGATTATAGGTTAGAAATGGGCCACGGGACGTGTTTGTGGTGTCAAAACGAAAAAACGAGCACGAAGCCTCGTTTAGAAATCGGGAGGAGAGAGGGTATGAAATTATATCCACTTCCTTTAAAACCCGAAAAAGTCTCGATTATAGGTTAGAAATGGGCCACCGGACGTGTTTGTGGTGTCAAAACGAAAAAACGAGCACGAAGCCTCGTTTAGAAATTGGGAGGAGAGAGGGTATGAAATTATATCCACTTCCTTTAAAACCCGAAAAAGTCTCGATTATAGGTTAGAAATGGGCCACCGGATGTGTTTGTGGTGTCAAAACGAAAAAACGAGCACGAAGCCTCGTTTAGAAATCGGAAGGAGAGAGGGTATGAAATTATATCCACTTCCTTTAAAATCCGAAAAAGTCTCGATTATAGGTTAGAAATGGGCCAAGAGACGAGTTTGTAGAGTCAAAATGAAAAAACGAGCACGAATCCTCGTTTAGAAATCGGGAGGAGAGAGGGTATGAAATTATATCCACTTCCTTTAAAACCCGAAAAAGTCTCTATTATAGGTTAGAAATGGGCCACGGGACGTGTTTGTGGTGTCAAAACGAAAAAACGAGCACGAAGCCTCGTTTAGAAATCGGGAGGAGAGAGGTTATGAAATTATATCCACTTCCTTTAAAACCCGAAAAAGTCTCGATTATAGGTTAGAAATGGGCCACGGGACGTGTTTGTGGTGTCAAAACGAAAAAACGAGCACGAAGCCTCGTTTAGAAATCGGGAGGAGAGAGGGTATGAAATTATATCTACTTCCTTTAAAACCCGAAAAAGACTCGATTATAGGTTAGAAATGGGCCAAGAGACGAGTTTGTGGAGTCAAAACGAAAAAACGAGCACGAAGCCTCGTTTAGAAATCGGGAGGAGAGAGGGTATGAAATTATATCCGCTTCCTTTAAAATCCGAAAAAGTCTCGATTATAGGTTAGAAATGGGCCAAGAGACGAGTTTGTGGAATCAAAACGAAAAAACGAGCACGCAGCCTCGTTTAGAAACCAGGAGGAGAGAGGGTATGAAATTATATCCACTTCGTTTAAAACTCGAAAAAGTCTCGATTATAGGTCAGAAATGGGCCACGAGACGCGTTTGTGGTGTCAAAACGAAAAATCGAGCACGAAGCCTCGTTCAGAAATCGGGAGGAGAGAGGGTATGAAATTATATCCACTTCCTTTAAAACCCGAAAAAGTCTCGATTATAGGATCACGGGACGTGTTTGTTGTGTAAAAACGAAAAAAAGAGCACGAAGGCTCGTTTAGAAATCGGGAGGAGAGAGGGTATGAAATTATATCCACTTCCTTTAAAACCCGAAAAAGTCTCGATTATAGGTTATAAATGGGCCACGGGACGTGTTTGTGGTGTCAAAACGAAAAAACGAGCACGAAGCCTCGTTTAGAAATCAGGAGGAGAGAGGTTATGAAATTATATCCACTTCCTTTAAAACCCGAAAAAGTCTCGATTATAGGATCACGGGACGTGTTTGTTGTGTAAAAACGAAAAAAAGAGCACGAAGGCTCGTTTAGAAATCGGGAGGAGAGAGGGTATGAAATTATATCCACTTCCTTTAAAACCCGAAAAAGTCTCGATTATAGGTTATAAATGGGCCACGGGACGTGTTTGTGGTGTCAAAACGAAAAAACGAGCACGAAGCCTCGTTTAGAAATCAGGAGGAGAGAGGTTATGAAATTATATCCACTTCCTTTAAAACCCGAAAAAGTCTCGATTATAGGTTAGAAATGGGACACGGGAGGTGTTTCTGGTGTCAAAATGAAAAAAGAGCACGAAGCCTTGTTTAGAAATCGGGAGGAGAGAGGGTATGAAATTATATCCATTTCCTTTAAAACACGAAAAAGTCTCGATTATAGGTTATAAATGGGCCACGGGACGTGTTTGTGGTGTCAAAACGAAAAAACGAGCACGAAGCCTCGTTTAGAAATCCGGAGGAGAGAGGTTATTAAATTATATCCACTTCCTTTAAAACCCGAAAAAGTCTCGATTATAGGTTAGAAATGGGACACGGGACTGGTTTGTGGAGTCAAAACGAAAAAACGAGCACGAAGCCTCGTTTAGAAATCGATAGGAGAGAGGGTATGAAATTATATCCACTTCATTTAAAACCCGAAAAAGTTTCGATTATAGGTTAGAAATGGGCCACGGGACGTGTTTGTGGTGTTAAAACGAAAAAACGAGCACGAAGCCTCGTTTAGAAATCGGGAGAGAGGGTATGAAATTATATCCACTTCCTTTAAAATCTGAAAAAGTCTCAAATATAGGTTAGAAATGGGCCAAGAGACGAGTTTGTGGAGTCAGAACGAAAAAACGAGCACGCAGCCTCGTTTAGAAATCGGGAGGAGAGAGGGTATGAAATTACATCCACTTCCTTTAAAACCCAAAAAAGTCTCGATTATAGGTTAGAAATGGGCCACGGGATGTGTTTGTGGTGTCAAAATGAAAAAATGAGCATGAAGCCTCGTTTAGAAATCGGAAGGAGAGAGGGTATGAAATTATATCCACTTCCTTTAAAATCCGAAAAAGTCTCGATTATAGGTTACAAATGGGCCACGGGACGTGTTTGTGGTGTCAAAACGAAAAAACGAGCACGAAGCCTCGTTTAGAAATCGGGAGAGAGGGTATGAAATTATATCCACTTCCTTTAAAATCTGAAAAAGACTCGAATATAGGTTAGAAATGGGCCAAGAGACTAGTTTGTGGAGTCAAAAAGAAAAAACGAGCACGCAGCCTCGTTTAGAAATCGGGAGGAGAGAGGATTTGAAATTACATCCACTTCCTTTAAAACCCGAAAAAGTCTCGATTATAGGTTAGAAATGGGCCACGGGATGTGTTTGTGGTGCCAAAACGAAAAAAGGAGCACGAAGCCTCGTTTAGAAATCGGAAGTAGAGAGGGTATGAAATTATATCCACTTCCTTTAAAACCCGAAAAAGTCTCGATTATAGGTTAGAAATGGGCCACGGGACGTGTTTGTGGTGTCAAAACGAAAAAACGAGCACGAAGCCTCGTTTAGAAATCGGGAGGAGAGAGGGTATGAAATTATATCCACTTCCTTTAAAACCCGAAAAAGTCTCGATTATAGGTTAGAAATGGGCCACCGGACGTGTTTGTGGTGTCAAAACGAAAAAACGAGCACGAAGCCTCGTTTAGAAATTGGGAGGAGAGAGGGTATGAAATTATATCCACTTCCTTTAAAACCCGAAAAAGTCTCGATTATAGGTTAGAAATGGGCCACCGGATGTGTTTGTGGTGTCAAAATGAAAAAACGAGCACGAAGCCTCGTTTAGAAATCGGAAGGAGAGAGGGTATGAAATTATATCCACTTCCTTTAAAATCCGAAAAAGTCTCGATTATAGGTTAGAAATGGGCCAAGAGACGAGTTTGTGGAGTCAAAACGAAAAAACGAGCACGAATCCTCATTTAGAAATCGGGAGGAGAGAGGGTATGAAATTATATCCACTTCCTTTAAAACCCGAAAAAGTCTCTATTATAGGTTAGAAATGGGCCACGGGACGTGTTTGTGGTGTCAAAACGAAAAAACGAGCACGAAGCCTCGTTTAGAAATCGGGAGGAGAGAGGTTATGAAATTATATCCACTTCCTTTAAAACCCGAAAAAGTCTCGATTATAGGTTCGAAATGGGCCACGGGACGTGTTTGTGGTGTCAAAACGAAAAAACGAGCACGAAGCCTCGTTTAGAAATCGGGAGGAGAGAGGGTATGAAATTATATCCACTTCCTTTAAATCCCGAAAAAGACTCGATTATAGGTTAGAAATGGGCCAAGAGACGAGTTTGTGGAGTCAAAACGAAAAAACGAGCACGAAGCCTCGTTTAGAAATCGGAAGTAGAGAGGGTATGAAATTACATCCACTTCCTTTAAAACCCGAAAAAGTCTCGATTATAGGTTAGAAATGGGCCACGGGATGTGTTTGTGGTGCCAAAACGAAAAAAGGAGCACGAAGCCTCGTTTAGAAATCGGAAGTAGAGAGGGTATGAAATTATATCCACTTCCTTTAAAACCCGAAAAAGTCTCGATTATAGGTTAGAAATGGGCCACGGGACGTGTTTGTGGTGTCAAAACGAAAAAACGAGCACGAAGCCTCGTTTAGAAATCGGGAGGAGAGAGGGTATGAAATTATATCCACTTCCTTTAAAACCCGAAAAAGTCTCGATTATAGGTTAGAAATGGGCCACCGGACGTGTTTGTGGTGTCAAAACGAAAAAACGAGCACGAAGCCTCGTTTAGAAATTGGGAGGAGAGAGGGTATGAAATTATTTCCACTTCCTTTAAAACCCGAAAAAGTCTCGATTATAGGTTAGAAATGGGCCACCGGATGTGTTTGTGGTGTCAAAACGAAAAAACGAGCACGAAGCCTCGTTTAGAAATCGGAAGGAGAGAGGGTATGAAATTATATCCACTTCCTTTAAAATCCGAAAAAGTCTCGATTATAGGTTAGAAATGGGCCAAGAGACGAGTTTGTAGAGTCAAAACGAAAAAACGAGCACGAATCCTCGTTTAGAAATCGGGAGGAGAGAGGGTATGAAATTATATCCACTTCCTTTAAAACCCGAAAAAGTCTCTATTATAGGTTAGAAATGGGCCACGGGACGTGTTTGTGGTGTCAAAACGAAAAAACGAGCACGAAGCCTCGTTTAGAAATCGGGAGGAGAGAGGTTATGAAATTATATCCACTTCCTTTAAAACCCGAAAAAGTCTCGATTATAGGTTAGAAATGGGCCACGGGACGTGTTTGTGGTGTCAAAACGAAAAAACGAGCACGAAGCCTCGTTTAGAAATCGGGAGGAGAGAGGGTATGAAATTATATCTACTTCCTTAAAACCCGAAAAAGACTCGATTATAGGTTAGAAATGGGCCAAGAGACGAGTTTGTGGAGTCAAAACGAAAAAACGAGCACGAAGCCTCGTTTAGAAATCGGGAGGAGAGAGGGTATGAAATTATATCCGCTTCCTTTAAAATCCGAAAAAGTCTCGATTATAGGTTAGAAATGGGCCAAGAGACGAGTTTGTGGAATCAAAACGAAAAAACGAGCACGCAGCCTCGTTTAGAAATCAGGAGGAGAGAGGGTATGAAATTATATCCACTTCGTTTAAAACTCGAAAAAGTCTCGATTATAGGTCAGAAATGGGCCACGAGACGCGTTTGTGGTGTCAAAACGAAAAATCGAGCACGAAGCCTCGTTCAGAAATCGGGAGGAGAGAGGGTATGAAATTATATCCACTTCCTTTAAAACCCGAAAAAGTCTCGATTATAGGATCACGGGACGTGTTTGTTGTGTAAAAACGAAAAAAAGAGCACGAAGGCTCGTTTAGAAATCGGGAGGAGAGAGGGTATGAAATTATATCCACTTCCTTTAAAACCCGAAAAAGTCTCGATTATAGGTTATAAATGGGCCACGGGACGTGTTTGTGGTGTCAAAACGAAAAAACGAGCACGAAGCCTCGTTTAGAAATCAGGAGGAGAGAGGTTATGAAATTATATCCACTTCCTTTAAAACCCGAAAAAGTCTCGATTATAGGTTAGAAATGGGACACGGGAGGTGTTTCTGGTGTCAAAATGAAAAAAGAGCACGAAGCCTTGTTTAGAAATCGGGAGGAGAGAGGGTATGAAATTATATCCATTTCCTTTAAAACACGAAAAAGTCTCGATTATAGGTTATAAATGGGCCACGGGACGTGTTTGTGGTGTCAAAACGAAAAAACGAGCACGAAGCCTCGTTTAGAAATCCGGAGGAGAGAGGTTATTAAATTATATCCACTTCCTTTAAAACCCGAAAAAGTCTCGATTATAGGTTAGAAATGGGACACGGGACTGGTTTGTGGAGTCAAAACGAAAAAACGAGCACGAAGCCTCGTTTAGAAATCGATAGGAGAGAGGGTATGAAATTATATCCACTTCATTTAAAACCCGAAAAAGTTTCGATTATAGGTTAGAAATGGGCCACGGGACGTGTTTGTGGTGTTAAAACGAAAAAAAGAGCACGAAGCCTCGTTTAGAAATCGGGAGAGAGGGTATGAAATTATATCCACTTCCTTTAAAATCTGAAAAAGTCTCAAATATAGGTTAGAAATGGGCCAAGAGACGAGTTTGTGGAGTTAGAACGAAAAAACGAGCACGCAGCCTCGGTTAGAAATCGGGAGGAGAGAGGGTATGAAATTACATCCACTTCCTTTAAAACCCAAAAAAGTCTCGATTATAGGTGAGAAATGGGCCACGGGATGTGTTTGTGGTGTCAAAATGAAAAAATGAGCATGAAGCCTCGTTTAGAAATCGGAAGGAGAGAGGGTATGAAATTATATTCACTTCCTTTAAAATCCGAAAAAGTCTCGATTATTGGTTACAAATGGGCCACGGGACGTGTTTGTGGTGTCAAAACGAAAAAACGAGCACGAAGCCTCGTTTAGAAATCGGGAGAGAGGGTATGAAATTATATCCACTTCCTTTAAAATCTGAAAAAGACTCGAATATAGGTTAGAAATGGGCCAAGAGACTAGTTTGTGGAGTCAAAAAGAAAAAACGAGCACGCAGCCTCGTTTAGAAATCGGGAGGAGAGAGGATTTGAAATTACATCCACTTCCTTTAAAACCCGAAAAAGTCTCGATTATAGGTTAGAAATGGGCCACGGGATGTGTTTGTGGTGCCAAAACGAAAAAAGGAGCACGAAGCCTCGTTTAGAAATCGGAAGTAGAGAGGGTATGAAATTATATCCACTTCCTTTAAAACCCGAAAAAGTCTCGATTATAGGTTAGAAATGGGCCACGGGACGTGTTTGTGGTGTCAAAACGAAAAAACGAGCACGAAGCCTCGTTTAGAAATCGGGAGGAGAGAGGGTATGAAATTATATCCACTTCCTTTAAAACCCGAAAAAGTCTCGATTATAGGTTAGAAATGGGCCACCGGACGTGTTTGTGGTGTCAAAACGAAAAAACGAGCACGAAGCCTCGTTTAGAAATCGGGAGAGAGGGTATGAAATTATATCCACTTCCTTTAAAATCCGAAAAAGTCTCGATTATAGGTTAGAAATGGGCCACGGGACGTGTTTGTGGTGTCAAAATGAAAAAACGAGCACGAAGCCTCGTTTAGAAATCGGGAGAGAGGGTATGAAATTATATCCACTTCCTTTAAAATCTGAAAAAGACTCGAATATAGGTTAGAAATGGGCCAAGAGACTAGTTTGTGGAGTCAAAACGAAAAAACGAGCACGCAGCCTCGTTTAGAAATCGGGAGAGAGAGGATTTGAAATTACATCCACTTCCTTTAAAACCCAAAAAAGTCTCGATTATAGGTTAGAAATGGGCCACGGGATGTGTTTGTGGTGCCGAAACGAAAAAAGGAGCACGAAGCCTCGTTTAGAAATCGGAAGTAGAGAGGGTATGAAATTATATCCACTTCCTTTAAAACCCGAAAAAGTCTCGATTATAGGTTAGAAATGGGCCACGGGACGTGTTTGTGGTGTCAAAACGAAAAAACGAGCACGAAGCCTCGTTTAGAAATCGGGAGGAGAGAGGGTATGAAATTATATCCACTTCCTTTAAAATCCGAAAAAGTCTCGATTATAGGTTAGAAATGGGCCACGGGACGTGTTTGTGGTGTCAAAATGAAAAAACGAGCACGAAGCCTCGTTTAGAAATCGGGAGAGAGGGTATGAAATTATATCCACTTCCTTTAAAATCTGAAAAAGACTCGAATATAGGTTAGAAATGAGCCAAGAGACTAGTTTGTGGAGTCAAAACGAAAAAACGAGCACGCAGCCTCGTTTAGAAATCGGGAGAGAGAGGATTTGAAATTACATCCACTTCCTTTAAAACCCAAAAAAGTCTCGATTATAGGTTAGAAATGGGCCACGGGACGTGTTTGTGGTGCCGAAACGAAAAAAGGAGCACGAAGCCTCGTTTAGAAATCGGAAGTAGAGAGGGTATGAAATTATATCCACTTCCTTTAAAACCCGAAAAAGTCTCGATTATAGGTTAGAAATGGGCCACGGGACGTGTTTGTGGTGTCAAAACGAAAAAACGAGCACGAAGCCTCGTTTAGAAATCGGGAGGAGAGAGGGTATGAAATTATATCCACTTCCTTTAAAATCCGAAAAAGTCTCGATTATAGGTTACAAATGGGCCACGGGAGGTGTTTCTGGTGTCAAAATGAAAAAAGAGCACGAAGCCTTGTTTAGAAATCGGGAGGAGAGAGGGTATGAAATTATATCCATTTCCTTTAAAACCCGAAAAAGTCTCGATTATAGGTTATAAATGGGCCACGGGACGTGTTTGTGGTGTCAAAACGAAAAAACGAGCACGAAGCCACGTTTAGAAATCGGGAGGAGAGAGGTTATTATATTATATCCACTTCCTTTAAAACCCGAAAAAGTCTCGATTATAGGTTAGAAATGGGACACGGGACTAGTTTGTGGAGTCAAAACGAAAAAACGAGCACGAAGCCTCGTTTAGAAATCGATAGGAGAGAGGGTATGAAATTATATCCACTTCATTTAAAACCCGAAAAAGTTTCGATTATAGGTTAGAAATGGGCCACGGGACGTGTTTGTGGTGTTAAAATGAAAAAACGAGCACGAAGCCTCGTTTAGAAATCGGGAGAGAGGGTATGAAATTATATCCACTTCCTTTAAAATCTGAAAAAGTCTCAAATATAGGTTAGAAATGGGCCAAGAGACGAGTTTGTGGAGTCAGAACGAAAAAACGAGCACGCAGCCTCGTTTAGAAATCGGGAGGAGAGAGGGTATGAAATTACATCCACTTCCTTTAAAACCCAAAAAAGTCTCGATTATAGGTTAGAAATGGGCCACGGGATGTGTTTGTGGTGTCAAAATGAAAAAATGAGCATGAAGCCTCGTTTAGAAATCGGAAGGAGAGAGGGTATGAAATTATATCCACTTCCTTTAAAATCCGAAAAAGTCTCGATTATAGGTTACAAATGGGCCACGGGACGTGTTTGTGGTGTCAAAACGAAAAAACGAGCACGAAGCCTCGTTTAGAAATCAGGAGGAGAGAGGGTATGAAATTATATCCACTTCCTTTAAAATCCGAAAAAGTCTCGATTATTGGTTAGAAATGGGCCACGGGACGTGTTTGTGGTGTCAAAATGAAAAAACGAGCACGAAGCCTCGTTTAGAAATCGGGAGAGAGGGTATGAAATTATATCCACTTCCTTTAAAATCTGAAAAAGACTCGAATATAGGTTAGAAATGGGCCAAGAGACTAGTTTGTGGAGTCAAAACGAAAAAACGAGCACGCAGCCTCGTTTAGAAATCGGGAGAGAGAGGATTTGAAATTACATCCACTTCCTTTAAAACCCAAAAAAGTCTCGATTATAGGTTAGAAATGGGCCACGGGATGTGTTTGTGGTGCCGAAACGAAAAAAGGAGCACGAAGCCTCGTTTAGAAATCGGAAGTAGAGAGGGTATGAAATTATATCCACTTCCTTTAAAACCCGAAAAAGTCTCGATTATAGGTTAGAAATGGGCCACGGGACGTGTTTGTGGTGTCAAAACGAAAAAACGAGCACGAAGCCTCGTTTAGAAATCGAGAGGAGAGAGGGTATGAAATTATATCCACTTCCTTTAAAATCCGAAAAAGTCTCGATTATAGGTTAGAAATGGGCCACGGGACGTGTTTGTGGTGTCAAAATGAAAAAACGAGCACGAAGCCTCGTTTAGAAATCGGGAGAGAGGGTATGAAATTATATCCACTTCCTTTAAAATCTGAAAAAGACTCGAATATAGGTTAGAAATGAGCCAAGAGACTAGTTTGTGGAGTCAAAACGAAAAAACGAGCACGCAGCCTCGTTTAGAAATCGGGAGAGAGAGGATTTGAAATTACATCCACTTCCTTTAAAACCCAAAAAAGTCTCGATTATAGGTTAGAAATGGGCCACGGGATGTGTTTGTGGTGCCGAAACGAAAAAAGGAGCACGAAGCCTCGTTTAGAAATCGGAAGTAGAGAGGGTATGAAATTATATCCACTTCCTTTAAAACCCGAAAAAGTCTCGATTATAGGTTAGAAATGGGCCACGGGACGTGTTTGTGGTGTCAAAACGAAAAAACGAGCACGAAGCCTCGTTTAGAAATCGGGAGGAGAGAGGGTATGAAATTATATCCACTTCTTTTAAAATCCGAAAAAGTCTCGATTATAGGTTACAAATGGGCCACGGGACGTGTTTGTGATGTTAAAACGAAAAAACGAGCACGAAGCCTCGTTTAGAAATCGGGAGAGAGGTTATGAAATTATATCCACTTCCTTTAAAATCCGAAAAAGTCTCGATTATAGGTTAGAAATGGGCCACGGGACGTGTTTGTGGTGTCAAAATGAAAAAACGAGCACGAAGCCTCGTTTAGAAATCGGGAGAGAGGGTATGAAATTATATCCACTTCCTTTAAAATCTGAAAAAGACTCGAATATAGGTTAGAAATGGGCCAAGAGACTAGTTTGTGGAGTCAAAACGAAAAAACGAGCACGCAGCCTCGTTTAGAAATCGGGAGAGAGAGGATTTGAAATTACATCCACTTCCTTTAAAACCCAAAAAAGTCTCGATTATAGGTTAGAAATGGGCCACGGGATGTGTTTGTGGTGCCGAAACGAAAAAAGGAGCACGAAGCCTCGTTTAGAAATCGGAAGTAGAGAGGGTATGAAATTATATCCACTTCCTTTAAAACCCGAAAAAGTCTCGATTATAGGTTAGAAATGGGCCACGGGACGTGTTTGTGGTGTCAAAATGAAAAAACGAGCACGAAGCCTTGTTTAGAAATCGGGAGGAGAGAGGGTATGAAATTATATCCACTTCCTTTAAAATCCGAAAAAGTCTCGATTATAGGTTACAAATGGGCCACGGGATGTGTTTGTAGTGTCAAAATGAAAAAATGAGCATGAAGCCTCGTTTAGAAATCGGAAGGAGAGAGGGTATGAAATTATATCCACTTCCTTTAAAATCCGAAAAAGTCTCGATTATAGGTTACAAATGGGCCACGGGACGTGTTTGTGGTGTCAAAATGAAAAAACGAGCACGAAGCCTCGTTTAGAAATCGGGAGAGAGGGTATGAAATTATATCCACTTCCTTTAAAATCTGAAAAAGACTCGAATATAGGTTAGAAATGGGCCAAGAGACTAGTTTGTGGAGTCAAAACGAAAAAACGAGCACGCAGCCTCGTTTAGAAATCGGGAGCAGAGAGGTTATTAAATTATATCCACTTCCTTTAAAACCCGAAAAAGTCTCGATTATAGGTTAGAAATGGGCCAAGAGACGAGTTTGTGGAATCAAAACGAAAAAACGAGCACGCAGCCTCGTTTAGAAATCAGGAGGAGAGAGGGTATGAAATTATATCCACTTCGTTTAAAACTCGAAAAAGTCTCGATTATAGGTCAGAAATGGGCCACGAGACGCGTTTGTGGTGTCAAAACGAAAAATCGAGCACGAAGCCTCGTACAGAAATCGGGAGGAGAGAGGGTATGAAATTATATCCACTTCCTTTAAAACCCGAAAAAGTCTCGATTATTGGATAGAAATGGGCCACGGGACGTGTTTGTTGTGTAAAAACGAAAAAAAGAGCACGAAGGCTCGTTTAGAAATCGGAAGGAGAGAGGGTATGAAATTATATCCACTTCCTTTAAAATCCGAAAAAGTCTCGATTATAGGTTAGAAATGGGCCAAGAGACGAGTTTGTAGAGTCAAAACGAAAAAACGAGCACGAATCCTCGTTTAGAAATCGGGAGGAGAGAGGGTATGAAATTATATCCACTTCCTTTAAAACCCGAAAAAGTCTCGATTATAGGTTAGAAATGGGCCACAGGACGTGTTTGTGGTGTCAAAACGAAAAAACGAGCACGAAGCCTCGTTTAGAAATCAGGAGGAGAGAGGTTATGAAATTATATCCACTTCCTTTAAAACCCGAAAAAGTCTCGATTATAGGTTAGAAATGGGACACGGGAGGTGTTTCTGGTGTCAAAATGAAAAAACGAGCACGAAGCCTCGTTTAGAAATCGGGAGGAGAGAGGTTATGAAATTATATCCACTTCCTTTAAAACCCGAAAAAGTCTCGATTATAGGTTAGAAATGGGCCACGGGACGTGTTTGTGGTGTCAAAACGAAAAAACGAGCACGAAGCCTCGTTTAGAAATCGGGAGGAGAGAGGGTATGAAATTATATCTACTTCCTTTAAAACCCGAAAAAGACTCGATTATAGGTTAGAAATGGGCCAAGAGATGAGTTTGTGGAGTCAAAACGAAAAAACGAGCACGAAGCCTCGTTTAGAAATCGGGAGGAGAGAGGGTATGAAATTATATCCGCTTCCTTTAAAATCCGAAAAAGTCTCGATTATAGGTTAGAAATGGGCCAAGAGACGAGTTTGTGGAATCAAAACGAAAAAACGAGCACGCAGCCTCGTTTAGAAATCAGGAGGAGAGAGGGTATGAAATTATATCCACTTCGTTTAAAACTCGAAAAAGTCTCGATTATAGGTCAGAAATGGGCCACGAGACGCGTTTGTGGTGTCAAAACGAAAAATCGAGCACGAAGCCTCGTTTAGAAATCGGGAGGAGAGAGGGTATGAAATTATATCCACTTCCTTTAAAACCCGAAAAAGTCTCGATTATAGGATAGAAATGGGCCACGGGACGTGTTTGTTGTGTAAAAACGAAAAAAAAAGCACGAAGGCTCGTTTAGAAATCGGGAGGAGAGAGGGTATGAAATTATATCCACTTCCTTTAAAACCCGAAAAAGTCTCGATTATAGGTCAGAAATGGGCCACAGGATGTGTTTGTGGTGTCAAAACGAAAAAACGAGCACGAAGTCTCGTTTAGAAATCAGGAGGAGAGAGGTTAAGAAATTATATCCACTTCCTTTAAAACCCGAAAAAGTCTCGATTATAGGTTAGAAATGGGCCACGGGACGTGTTTGTGGTGTCAAAACGAAAAAATGAGCACGAAGCCTCGTTTAGAAATCGGGAGGAGAGAGGGTATGAAATTATATCTACTTCCTTTAAAATCCGAAAAAGTCTCGATTATAGGTTAGAAATGGGCCAAGAGACGAGTTTGTGGAGTCAAAACGAAAAAACGAGCACGAAGCCTCGTTTAGAAATCGGGAGGAGAGAGGGTATGAAATTATATCCACTTCCTTTAAAACCCGAAAAAGTCTCGATTATAGGTTAGAAATGGGCCACGGGACGTGTTTGTGGTGTCAAAACGAAAAAACGAGCACGAAGCCTCGTTTAGAAATCGGGAGGAGAGAGGGTATGAAATTATATCCACTTCCTTTAAAACCCGAAAAAGTCTCGATTATAGGTTAGAAATGGGCCACGGGACGTGTTTGTGGTGTCAAAACGAAAAAACGAGCACGAAGCCTCGTTTAGAAATCGGAAGGAGAGAGGGTATGAAATTATATCCACTTCCTTTAAAATCCGAAAAAGTCTCGATTATAGGTTAGAAATGGGCCAAGAGACGAGTTTGTAGAGTCAAAACGAAAAAACGAGCACGAATCCTCGTTTAGAAATCGGGAGGAGAGAGGGTATGAAATTATATCCACTTCCTTTAAAACCCGAAAAAGTCTCGATTATAGGTTAGAAATGGGCCACAGGACGTGTTTGTGGTGTCAAAACGAAAAAACGAGCACGAAGCCTCGTTTAGAAATCAGGAGGAGAGAGGTTATGAAATTATATCCACTTCCTTTAAAACCCGAAAAAGTCTCGATTATAGGTTAGAAATGGGACACGGGAGGTGTTTCTGGTGTCAAAATGAAAAAAGAGCACGAAGCCTTGTTTAGAAATCGGGAGGAGAGAGGGTATGAAATTATATCAATTTCCTTTAAAACCCGAAAAAGTCTCGATTATAGGTTATAAATGGGCCACGGGACGTGTTTGTGGTGTCAAAACGAAAAAACGAGCACGAAGCATCGTTTAGAAATCGGGAGCAGAGAGGTTATCAAATTATATCCACTTCCTTTAAAACCCGAAAAAGTCTCGATTATAGGTTAGAAATGGGACACGGGACTCGTTTGTGGAGTCAAAACGAAAAAACGAGCACGAAGCCTCGTTTAGAAATCGATAGGAGAGAGGGTATGAAATTATATCCACTTCATTTAAAACCCGAAAAAGTCTCGATTATAGGTTAGAAATGGGCCACGGGACGTGTTTGTGATGTTAAAACGAAAAAACGAGCACGAAGCCTCGTTTAGAAATCGGGAGAGAGGGTATGAAATTATATCCACTTCCTTTAAAATCTGAAAAAGTCTCAAATATAGGTTAGAAATGGGCCAAGAGACGAGTTTGTGGAGTCAGAACGAAAAAACGAGCACGCAGCCTCGTTTAGAAATCGGGAGGAGAGAGGGTATGAAATTACATCCACTTCCTTTAAAATCCGAAAAAGTCTAGATTATAGGTTACAAATGGGCCACGGGACGTGTTTGTGGTGTCAAAATGAAAAAATGAGCATGAAGCCTCGTTTAGAAATCGGAAGGAGAGAGGGTATGAAATTATATCCACTTCCTTTAAAATCCGAAAAAGTCTCGATTATAGGTTACAAATGGGCCACGGGACGTGTTTGTGGTGTCAAAATGAAAAAACGAGCACGAAGCCTCGTTTAGAAATCGGGAGAGAGGGTATGAAATTATATCCACTTCCTTTAAAATCTGAAAAAGACTCGAATATAGGTTAGAAATGTGCCAAGAGACTAGTTTGTGGAGTCAAAACGAAAAAACGAGCACGCAGCCTCGTTTAGAAATCGGGAGAGAGAGGATTTGAAATTACATCCACTTCCTTTAAAACCCAAAAAAGTCTCGATTATAGGTTAGAAATGGGCCACGGGACGTGTTTGTGGTGTCAAAACGAAAAAACGAGCACGAAGCCTCGTTTAGAAATCAGGAGGAGAGAGGGTATGAAATTATATCCACTTCCTTTAAAATCCGAAAAAGTCTCGATTATAGGTTACAAATGGGCCACGGGATGTGTTTGTGGTGTCAAAATGAAAAAATGAGCATGAAGCCTCGTTTAGAAATCGGAAGGAGAGAGGGTATGAAATTATTTCCACTTCCTTTAAAATCCGAAAAAGTCTCGATTATAGGTTACAAATGGGCCACGGGACGTGTTTGTGGTGTCAAAACGAAAAAACGAGCACGAAGCCTCGTTTAGAAATCGGGAGGAGAGAGGTTATTAAATTATATCCACTTCCTTTAAAACCCGAAAAAGTCTCGATTATAGGTTAGAAATGGGACACGGGACTCGTTTGTGGAGTCAAAACGAAAAAACGAGCACGAAGCCTCGTTTAGTAATCGATAGGAGAGAGGGTATGAAATTATATCCACTTCATTTAAAACCCGAAAAAGTCTCGATTATAGGTTAGAAATGGGCCACGGGACGTGTTTGTGATGTTAAAACGAAAAAACGAGCACGAAGCCTCGTTTAGAAATCGGGAGAGAGGGTATGAAATTATATCCACTTCCTTTAAAATCCGAAAAAGTCTCGATTATAGGTTAGAAATGGGCCACGGGACGTGTTTGTGGTGTCAAAATGAAAAAACGAGCACGAAGCCTCGTTTAGAAATCGGGAGAGAGGGTATGAAATTATATCCACTTCCTTTAAAATCTGAAAAAGACTCGAATATAGGTTAGAAATGGGCCAAGAGACTAGTTTGTGGAGTCAAAACGAAAAAACGAGCACGCAGCCTCGTTTAGAAATCGGGAGAGAGAGGATTTGAAATTACATCCACTTCCTTTAAAACCCAAAAAAGTCTCGATTATAGGTTAGAAATGGGCCACGGGATGTGTTTGTGGTGCCGAAACGAAAAAAGGAGCACGAAGCCTCGTTTAGAAATCGGAAGTAGAGAGGGTATGAAATTATATCCACTTCCTTTAAAACCCGAAAAAGTCTCGATTATAGGTTAGAAATGGGCCACGGGACGTGTTTGTGGTGTCAAAACGAAAAAACGAGCACGAAGCCTCGTTTAGAAATCGGGAGGAGAGAGGGTATGAAATTATATCCACTTCCTTTAAAATCCGAAAAAGTCTCGATTATAGGTTAGAAATGGGCCACGGGACGTGTTTGTGGTGTCAAAATGAAAAAACGAGCACGAAGCCTCGTTTAGAAATCGGGAGAGAGGGTATGAAATTATATCCACTTCCTTTAAAATCTGAAAAAGACTCGAATATAGGTTAGAAATGAGCCAAGAGACTAGTTTGTGGAGTCAAAACGAAAAAACGAGCACGCAGCCTCGTTTAGAAATCGGGAGAGAGAGGATTTGAAATTACATCCACTTCCTTTAAAACCCAAAAAAGTCTCGATTATAGGTTAGAAATGGGCCACGGGACGTGTTTGTGGTGCCGAAACGAAAAAAGGAGCACGAAGCCTCGTTTAGAAATCGGAAGTAGAGAGGGTATGAAATTATATCCACTTCCTTTAAAACCCGAAAAAGTCTCGATTATAGGTTAGAAATGGGCCACGGGACGTGTTTGTGGTGTCAAAACGAAAAAACGAGCACGAAGCCTCGTTTAGAAATCGGGAGGAGAGAGGGTATGAAATTATATCCACTTCCTTTAAAATCCGAAAAAGTCTCGATTATAGGTTACAAATGGGCCACGGGAGGTGTTTCTGGTGTCAAAATGAAAAAAGAGCACGAAGCCTTGTTTAGAAATCGGGAGGAGAGAGGGTATGAAATTATATCCATTTCCTTTAAAACCCGAAAAAGTCTCGATTATAGGTTATAAATGGGCCACGGGACGTGTTTGTGGTGTCAAAACGAAAAAACGAGCACGAAGCCACGTTTAGAAATCGGGAGGAGAGAGGTTATTATATTATATCCACTTCCTTTAAAACCCGAAAAAGTCTCGATTATAGGTTAGAAATGGGACACGGGACTAGTTTGTGGAGTCAAAACGAAAAAACGAGCACGAAGCCTCGTTTAGAAATCGATAGGAGAGAGGGTATGAAATTATATCCACTTCATTTAAAACCCGAAAAAGTTTCGATTATAGGTTAGAAATGGGCCACGGGACGTGTTTGTGGTGTTAAAATGAAAAAACGAGCACGAAGCCTCGTTTAGAAATCGGGAGAGAGGGTATGAAATTATATCCACTTCCTTTAAAATCTGAAAAAGTCTCAAATATAGGTTAGAAATGGGCCAAGAGACGAGTTTGTGGAGTCAGAACGAAAAAACGAGCACGCAGCCTCGTTTAGAAATCGGGAGGAGAGAGGGTATGAAATTACATCCACTTCCTTTAAAACCCAAAAAAGTCTCGATTATAGGTTAGAAATGGGCCACGGGATGTGTTTGTGGTGTCAAAATGAAAAAATGAGCATGAAGCCTCATTTAGAAATCGGAAGGAGAGAGGGTATGAAATTATATCCACTTCCTTTAAAATCCGAAAAAGTCTCGATTATAGGTTACAAATGGGCCACGGGACGTGTTTGTGGTGTCAAAACGAAAAAACGAGCACGAAGCCTCGTTTAGAAATCGGGAGAGAGGGTATGAAATTATATCCACTTCCTTTAAAATCTGAAAAAGACTCGAATATAGGTTAGAAATGGGCCAAGAGACTAGTTTGTCGAGTCAAAACGAAAAAACGAGCACGCAGCCTCGTTTAGAAATCGAGAGGAGAGAGGATTTGAAATTACATCCACTTCCTTTAAAACCCAAAAAAGTCTCGATTATAGGTTAGAAATGGGCCACGGGATGTGTTTGTGGTGTCAAAACGAAAAAAGGAGCACGAAGCCTCGTTTAGAAATCGGAAGTAGAGAGGGTATGAAATTACATCCACTTCCTTTAAAACCCAAAAAAGTCTCGATTATAGGTTAGAAATGGGCCACGGGATGTGTTTGTGGTGCCAAAACGAAAAAAGGAGCACGAAGCCTCGTTTAGAAATCGGAAGTAGAGAGGATTTGATATTACATCCACTTCCTTTAAAACCCAAAAAAGTCTCGATTATAGGTTAGAAATGGGCCACGGGATGTGTTTGTTGTGCCAAAACGAAAAAAGGAGCACGAAGCCTCGTTTAGAAATCGGAAGTAGAGAGGGTATGAAATTATATCCACTTCCTTTAAAACCCGAAAAAGTCTCGATTATAGGTTAGAAATGGGCCACGGGACGTGTTTGTGGTGTCAAAACGAAAAAACGAGCACGAAGCCTCGTTTAGAAATCGGGAGGAGAGAGGGTATGAAATTATATCCACTTCCTTTAAAACCCGAAAAAGTCTCGATTATAGGTTAGAAATGGGCCACGGGACGTGTTTGTGGTGTCAAAACGAAAAAACGAGCACGAAGCCTCGTTTAGAAATTGGGAGGAGAGAGGGTATGAAATTATATCCACTTCCTTTAAAACCCGAAAAAGTCTCGATTATAGGTTAGAAATGGGCCACTGGATGTGTTTGTGGTGTCAAAATGAAAAAACGAGCACGAAGCCTCATTTAGAAATCGGAAGGAGAGAGGGTATGAAATTATATCCACTTCCTTTAAAATCCGAAAAAGTCTCGATTATAGGTTAGAAATGGGCCAAGAGACGAGTTTCTGGAGTTAAAACGAAAAAACGAGCACAAAGCCTCGTTTAGAAATCGGGAGGAGAGAGGGTATGAAATTATATCCACTTCCTTTAAAACCCGAAAAAGTCTCGATTATAGGTTAGAAATGGGCCACGGGACGTGTTTGTGGTGTCAAAACGAAAAAACGAGCACGAAGCCTCGTTTAGAAATCGGGAGGAGAGAGGGTATGAAATTATATCCACTTCCTTTAAAACCCGAAAAAGTCTCGATTATAGGTTAGAAATGGGCCACGGGAGGTGTTTGTGGTGTCAAAACGAAAAAACGAGCACGAAGCCTCGTTTAGAAATCGGGAGGAGAGAGGGTATGAAATTATATCTACTTCCTTTAAAACCCGAAAAAGACTCGATTATAGGTTAGAAATGGGCCAAGAGATGAGTTTGTGGAGTCAAAACGAAAAAACGAGCACGAAGCCTCGTTTAGAAATCGGGAGGAGAGAGGGTATGAAATTATATCTACTTCCTTTAAAATCCGAAAAAGTCTCGATTATAGGTTAGAAATGGGCCAAGAGACGAGTTTGTGGAGTCAAAACGAAAAAACGAGCACGAAGCCTCGTTTAGAAATCGGGAGGAGAGAGGGTATGAAATTATATCCACTTCCTTTAAAATCCGAAAAAGTCTCGATTATAGGTTAGAAATGGGCCAAGAGACGAGTTTGTGGAGTCAAAACGAAAAAACGAGCACGAAGCCTCGTTTAGAAATCGGGAGGAGAGAGGGTATGAAATTATATCCACTTCCTTTAAAACCCGAAAAAGTCTCGATTATAGGTTAGAAATGGGCCACGGGACGTGTTTGTGGTGTCAAAACGAAAAAACGAGCACGAAGCCTCGTTTAGAAATCGGGAGGAGAGAGGGTATGAAATTATATCCACTTCCTTTAAAACCCGAAAAAGTCTCGATTATAGGTTAGAAATGGGCCACGGGACGTGTTTGTGGTGTCAAAACGAAAAAACGAGCACGAAGCCTCGTTTAGAAATCGGGAGGAGAGAGGGTATGAAATTATATCCACTTCCTTTAAAACCCGAAAAAGTCTCGATTATAGGTTAGAAATGGGACACGGGAGGTGTTTGAGGTGTCAAAACGAAAAAACGAGCACGAAGCCTCGTTTAGAAATTGGGAGGAGAGAGGGTATGAAATTATATCCACTTCCTTTAAAACCCGAAAAAGTCTCGATTATAGGTTAGAAATGGGCCACTGGATGTGTTTGTGGTGTCAAAACGAAAAAACGAGCACGAAGCCTCGTTTAGAAATCGGAAGGAGAGAGGGTATGAAATTATATCCACTTCCTTTAAAATCCGAAAAAGTCTCGATTATAGGTTAGAAATGGGCCAAGAGACGAGTTTGTGGAGTCAAAACGAAAAAACGAGCACGAAGCCTCGTTTAGAAATCGGGAGGAGAGAGGGTATGAAATTATATCCACTTCCTTTAAAACCCGAAAAAGTCTCGATTATAGGTTAGAAATGGGCCACGGGACGTGTTTGTGGTGTCAAAACGAAAAAACGAGCACGAAGCCTCGTTTAGAAATCGGGAGGAGAGAGGGTATGAAATTATATCCACTTCCTTTAAAACCCGAAAAAGTCTCGATTATAGGTTAGAAATGGGCCACGGGACGTGTTTGTGGTGTCAAAACGAAAAAACGAGCACGAAGCCTCGTTTAGAAATCGGGAGGAGAGAGGGTATGAAATTATATCTACTTCCTTTAAAACCCGAAAAAGACTCGATTATAGGTTAGAAATGGGCCAAGAGATGAGTTTGTGGAGTCAAAACGAAAAAACGAGCACGAAGCCTCGTTTAGAAATCGGGAGGAGAGAGGGTATGAAATTATATCCGCTTCCTTTAAAATCCGAAAAAGTCTCGATTATAGGTTAGAAATGGGCCAAGAGACGAGTTTGTGGAATCAAAACGAAAAAACGAGCACGCAGCCTCGTTTAGAAATCAGGAGGAGAGAGGGTATGAAATTATATCCACTTCGTTTAAAACTCGAAAAAGTCTCGATTATAGGTCAGAAATGGGCCACGAGACGCGTTTGTGGTGTCAAAACGAAAAATCGAGCACGAAGCCTCGTTTAGAAATCGGGAGGAGAGAGGGTATGAAATTATATCCACTTCCTTTAAAACCCGAAAAAGTCTCGATTATAGGATAGAAATGGGCCACGGGACGTGTTTGTTGTGTAAAAACGAAAAAAAAAGCACGAAGGCTCGTTTAGAAATCGGGAGGAGAGAGGGTATGAAATTATATCCACTTCCTTTAAAACCCGAAAAAGTCTCGATTATAGGTCAGAAATGGGCCACAGGATGTGTTTGTGGTGTCAAAACGAAAAAACGAGCACGAAGTCTCGTTTAGAAATCAGGAGGAGAGAGGTTAAGAAATTATATCCACTTCCTTTAAAACCCGAAAAAGTCTCGATTATAGGTTAGAAATGGGCCACGGGACGTGTTTGTGGTGTCAAAACGAAAAAACGAGCACGAAGCCTCGTTTAGAAATCGGGAGGAGAGAGGGTATGAAATTATATCTACTTCCTTTAAAATCCGAAAAAGTCTCGATTATAGGTTAGAAATGGGCCAAGAGACGAGTTTGTGGAGTCAAAACGAAAAAACGAGCACGAAGCCTCGTTTAGAAATCGGGAGGAGAGAGGGTATGAAATTATATCCACTTCCTTTAAAACCCGAAAAAGTCTCGATTATAGGTTAGAAATGGGCCACGGGACGTGTTTGTGGTGTCAAAACGAAAAAACGAGCACGAAGCCTCGTTTAGAAATCGGGAGGAGAGAGGGTATGAAATTATATCCACTTCCTTTAAAACCCGAAAAAGTCTCGATTATAGGTTAGAAATGGGCCACGGGACGTGTTTGTGGTGTCAAAACGAAAAAACGAGCACGAAGCCTCGTTTAGAAATCGGGAGGAGAGAGGGTATGAAATTATATCTACTTCCTTTAAAACCCGAAAAAGACTCGATTATAGGTTAGAAATGGGCCAAGAGATGAGTTTGTGGAGTCAAAACGAAAAAACGAGCACGAAGCCTCGTTTAGAAATCGGGAGGAGAGAGGGTATGAAATTATATCCGCTTCCTTTAAAATCCGAAAAAGTCTCGATTATAGGTTAGAAATGGGCCAAGAGACGAGTTTGTGGAATCAAAACGAAAAAACGAGCACGCAGCCTCGTTTAGAAATCAGGAGGAGAGAGGGTATGAAATTATATCCACTTCGTTTAAAACTCGAAAAAGTCTCGATTATAGGTCAGAAATGGGCCACGAGACGCGTTTGTGGTGTCAAAACGAAAAATCGAGCACGAAGCGTCGTTTAGAAATCGGGAGGAGAGAGGGTATGAAATTATATCCACTTCCTTTAAAACCCGAAAAAGTCTCGATTATAGGATAGAAATGGGCCACGGGACGTGTTTGTTGTGTAAAAACGAAAAAAAAAGCACGAAGGCTCGTTTAGAAATCAGGAGGAGAGAGGGTATGAAATTATATCCACTTCCTTTAAAACCCGAAAAAGTCTCGATTATAGGTCAGAAATGGGCCACAGGATGTGTTTGTGGTGTCAAAACGAAAAAACGAGCACGAAGTCTCGTTTAGAAATCAGGAGGAGAGAGGTTAAGAAATTATATCCACTTCCTTTAAAACCCGAAAAAGTCTCGATTATAGGTTAGAAATGGGCCACGGGACGTGTTTGTGGTGTCAAAACGAAAAAACGAGCACGAAGCCTCGTTTAGAAATCGGGAGGAGAGAGGGTATGAAATTATATCCACTTCCTTTAAAACCCGAAAAAGTCTCGATTATAGGTTAGAAATGGGCCACGGGACGTGTTTGTGGTGTCAAAACGAAAAAACGAGCACGAAGCCTCGTTTAGAAATCGGGAGGAGAGAGGGTATGAAATTATATCCACTTCCTTTAAAACCCGAAAAAGTCTCGATTATAGGTTAGAAATGGGACACGGGAGGTGTTTGAGGTGTCAAAACGAAAAAACGAGCACGAAGCCTCGTTTAGAAATTGGGAGGAGAGAGGGTATGAAATTATATCCACTTCCTTTAAAATCCGAAAAAGTCTCGATTATAGGTTAGAAATGGGCCACTGGATGTGTTTGTGGTGTCAAAACGAAAAAACGAGCACGAAGCCTCGTTTAGAAATCGGAAGGAGAGAGGGTATGAAATTATATCCACTTCCTTTAAAATCCGAAAAAGTCTCGATTATAGGTTAGAAATGGGCCAAGAGACGAGTTTGTGGAGTCAAAACGAAAAAACGAGCACGAAGCCTCGTTTAGAAATCGGGAGGAGAGAGGGTATGAAATTATATCCACTTCCTTTAAAACCCGAAAAAGTCTCGATTATAGGTTAGAAATGGGACACGGGAGGTGTTTGAGGTGTCAAAACGAAAAAACGAGCATGAAGGCTCGTTTAGAAATTGGGAGGAGAGAGGGTATGAAATTATATCCACTTCCTTTAAAACCTGAAAAAGTCTCGATTATAGGTTAGAAATGGGCCACTGGATGTGTTTGTGGTGTCAAAACGAAAAAACGAGCACGAAGCCTCGTTTAGAAATCGGAAGGAGAGAGGGTATGAAATTATATCCACTTCCTTTAAAATCCGAAAAAGTCTCGATTATAGGTTAGAAATGGGCCAAGAGACGAGTTTGTGGAGTCAAAACGAAAAAACGAGCACGAAGCCTCGTTTAGAAATCGGGAGGAGAGAGGGTATGAAATTATATCCACTTCCTTTAAAACCCGAAAAAGTCTCGATTATAGGTTAGAAATGGGCCACGGGACGTGTTTGTGGTGTCAAAACGAAAAAACGAGCACGAAGCCTCGTTTAGAAATCGGGAGGAGAGAGGGTATGAAATTATATCCACTTCCTTTAAAACCCGAAAAAGTCTCGATTATAGGTTAGAAATGGGCCACGGGACGTGTTTGTGGTGTCAAAACGAAAAAACGAGCACGAAGCCTCGTTTAGAAATCGGGAGGAGAGAGGGTATGAAATTATATCCACTTCCTTTAAAATCCGAAAAAGTCTCGATTATAGGTTAGAAATGGGCCAAGAGACGAGTTTGTGGAGTCAAAACGAAAAAACGAGCACGAAGCCTCGTTTAGAAATCGGGAGGAGAGAGGGTATGAAATTATATCCACTTCCTTTAAAACCCGAAAAAGTCTCGATTATAGGTTAGAAATGGGCCACGGGACGTGTTTGTGGTGTCAAAACGAAAAAACGAGCACGAAGCCTCGTTTAGAAATCGGGAGGAGAGAGGGTATGAAATTATATCCACTTCCTTTAAAACCCGAAAAAGTCTCGATTATAGGTTAGAAATGGGCCACGGGACGTGTTTGTGGTGTCAAAACGAAAAAAGGAGCACGAAGCCTCGTTTAGAAATCGGGAGGAGAGAGGGTATGAAATTATATCTACTTCCTTTAAAACCCGAAAAGACTCGATTATAGGTTAGAAATGGGCCAAGAGATGAGTTTGTGGAGTCAAAACGAAAAAACGAGCACGAAGCCTCGTTTAGAAATCGGGAGGAGAGAGGGTATGAAATTATATCCGCTTCCTTTAAAATCCGAAAAAGTCTCGATTATAGGTTAGAAATGGGCCAAGAGACGAGTTTGTGGAATCAAAACGAAAAAACGAGCACGCAGCCTCGTTTAGAAATCAGGAGGAGAGAGGGTATGAAATTATATCCCCTTCCTTTAAAATCCGAAAAAGTCTCGATTATAGGTTAGAAATGGGCCAAGAGACGAGTTTGTGGAGTCAAAACGAAAAAACGAGCACGAAGCCTCGTTTAGAAATCGGGAGGAGAGAGGGTATGAAATTATATCCACTTCCTTTAAAACCCGAAAAAGTCTCGATTATAGGTTAGAAATGGGCCACGGGACGTGTTTGTGGTGTCAAAACGAAAAAACGAGCACGAAGCCTCGTTTAGAAATCGGGAGGAGAGAGGGTATGAAATTATATCCACTTCCTTTAAAATCCGAAAAAGTCTCGATTATAGGTTAGAAATGGGCCAAGAGACGAGTTTGTGGAGTCAAAACGAAAAAACGAGCACGAAGCCTCGTTTAGAAATCGGGAGGAGAGAGGGTATGAAATTATATCCACTTCCTTTAAAACCCGAAAAAGTCTCGATTATAGGTTAGAAATGGGCCACGGGACGTGTTTGTGGTGTCAAAACGAAAAAACGAGCACGAAGCCTCGTTTAGAAATCGGGAGGAGAGAGGGTATGAAATTATATCCACTTCCTTTAAAACCCGAAAAAGTCTCGATTATAGGTTAGAAATGGGCCACGGGACGTGTTTGTGGTGTCAAAACGAAAAAAGGAGCACGAAGCCTCGTTTAGAAATCGGGAGGAGAGAGGGTATGAAATTATATCTACTTCCTTTAAAACCCGAAAAGACTCGATTATAGGTTAGAAATGGGCCAAGAGATGAGTTTGTGGAGTCAAAACGAAAAAACGAGCACGAAGCCTCGTTTAGAAATCGGGAGGAGAGAGGGTATGAAATTATATCCGCTTCCTTTAAAATCCGAAAAAGTCTCGATTATAGGTTAGAAATGGGCCAAGAGACGAGTTTGTGGAATCAAAACGAAAAAACGAGCACGCAGCCTCGTTTAGAAATCAGGAGGAGAGAGGGTATGAAATTATATCCACTTCGTTTAAAACTCGAAAAAGTCTCGATTATAGGTCAGAAATGGGCCACGAGACGCGTTTGTGGTGTCAAAACGAAAAATCGAGCACGAAGCCTCGTTTAGAAATCGGGAGGAGAGAGGGTATGAAATTATATCCACTTCCTTTAAAACCCGAAAAAGTCTCGATTATAGGATAGAAATGGGCCACGGGACGTGTTTGTTGTGTAAAAACGAAAAAAAAAGCACGAAGGCTCGTTTAGAAATCGGGAGGAGAGAGGGTATGAAATTATATCCACTTCCTTTAAAACCCGAAAAAGTCTCGATTATAGGTCAGAAATGGGCCACAAGACGTGTTTGTGGTGTCAAAACGAAAAAACGAGCACGAAGTCTCGTTTAGAAATCAGGAGGAGAGAGGTTAAGAAATTATATCCACTTCCTTTAAAACCCGAAAAAGTCTCGATTATAGGTTAGAAATGGGACACGGGAGGTGTTTCTGGTGTCAAAATGAAAAAAGAGCACGAAGCCTTGTTTAGAAATCGGGAGGAGAGAGGGTATGAAATTATATCCATTTCCTTTAAAACCCGAAAAAGTCTGGATTATAGGTTATAAATGGGCCACGGGACGTGTTTGTGGTGTCAAAACGAAAAAATGAGCACGAAGCCTCGTTTAGAAATCGGGAGGAGAGAGGTTATTAAATTATATCCACTTCCTTTAAAACCCGAAAAAGTCTCGATTATAGGTTAGAAATGGGACACGGGACTGGTTTGTGGAGTCAAAACGAAAAAACGAGCACGAAGCCTCGTTTAGAAATCGATAGGAGAGAGGGTATGAAATTATATCCACTTCATTTAAAACCCGAAAAAGTTTCGATTATAGGTTAGAAATGGGCCACGGGACGTGTTTGTGGTGTTAAAACGAAAAAACGAGCACGAAGCCTCGTTTAGAAATCGGGAGAGAGGGTATGAAATTATATCCACTTCCTTTAAAATCTGAAAAAGTCTCAAATATAGGTTAGAAATGGGCCAAGAGACGAGTTTGTGGAGTCAGAACGAAAAAACGAGCACGCAGCCTCGTTTAGAAATCGGGAGGAGAGAGGGTATGAAATTACATCCACTTCCTTTAAAACCCAAAAAAGTCTCGATTATAGGTTAGAAATGGGACACGGGAGGTGTTTGAGGTGTCAAAACGAAAAAACGAGCACGAAGCCTCGTTTAGAAATTGGGAGGAGAGAGGGTATGAAATTATATCCACTTCCTTTAAAACCCGAAAAAGTCTCGATTATAGGTTAGAAATGGGCCACGGGACGTGTTTGTGGTGTCAAAACGAAAAAACGAGCACGAAGCCTCGTTTAGAAATCGAGAGGAGAGAGGGTATGAAATTATATCCACTTCCTTTAAAATCCGAAAAAGTCTCGATTATAGGTTAGAAATGGGCCACGGGACGTGTTTGTGGTGTCAAAATGAAAAAACGAGCACGAAGCCTCGTTTAGAAATCGGGAGGAGAGAGGGTATGAAATTATATCCACTTCCTTTAAAACCCGAAAAAGTCTCGATTATAGGTTAGAAATGGGCCACTGGATGTGTTTGTGGTGTCAAAACGAAAAAACGAGCACGAAGCCTCGTTTAGAAATCGGGAGGAGAGAGGGTATGAAATTATATCCACTTCCTTTAAAACCCGAAAAAGTCTCGATTATAGGTTAGAAATGGGCCACGGGACGTGTTTGTGGTGTCAAAACGAAAAAACGAGCACGAAGCCTCGTTTAGAAATCGGGAGGAGAGAGGGTATGAAATTATATCTACTTCCTTTAAAACCCGAAAAAGACTCGATTATAGGTTAGAAATGGGCCAAGAGATGAGTTTGTGGAGTCAAAACGAAAAAACGAGCACGAAGCCTCGTTTAGAAATCGGGAGGAGAGAGGGTATGAAATTATATCTACTTCCTTTAAAATCCGAAAAAGTCTCGATTATAGGTTAGAAATGGGCCAAGAGACGAGTTTGTGGAGTCAAAACGAAAAAACGAGCACGAAGCCTCGTTTAGAAATCGGGAGGAGAGAGGGTATGAAATTATATCCACTTCCTTTAAAATCCGAAAAAGTCTCGATTATAGGTTAGAAATGGGCCAAGAGACGAGTTTGTGGAGTCAAAACGAAAAAACGAGCACGAAGCCTCGTTTAGAAATCGGGAGGAGAGAGGGTATGAAATTATATCCACTTCCTTTAAAACCCGAAAAAGTCTCGATTATAGGTTTGAAATGGGCCACGGGACGTGTTTGTGGTGTCAAAACGAAAAAACGAGCACGAAGCCTCGTTTAGAAATCGGGAGGAGAGAGGGTATGAAATTATATCCACTTCCTTTAAAACCCGAAAAAGTCTCGATTATAGGTTAGAAATGGGCCACGGGACGTGTTTGTGGTGTCAAAACGAAAAAACGAGCACGAAGCCTCGTTTAGAAATCGGGAGGAGAGAGGGTATGAAATTATATCCACTTCCTTTAAAACCCGAAAAAGTCTCGATTATAGGTTAGAAATGGGACACGGGAGGTGTTTGAGGTGTCAAAACGAAAAAACGAGCACGAAGCCTCGTTTAGAAATTGGGAGGAGAGAGGGTATGAAATTATATCCACTTCCTTTAAAACCCGAAAAAGTCTCGATTATAGGTTAGAAATGGGCCACTGGATGTGTTTGTGGTGTCAAAACGAAAAAACGAGCACGAAGCCTCGTTTAGAAATCGGAAGGAGAGAGGGTATGAAATTATATCCACTTCCTTTAAAATCCGAAAAAGTCTCGATTATAGGTTAGAAATGGGCCAAGAGACGAGTTTGTGGAGTCAAAACGAAAAAACGAGCACGAAGCCTCGTTTAGAAATCGGGAGGAGAGAGGGTATGAAATTATATCCACTTCCTTTAAAACCCGAAAAAGTCTCGATTATAGGTTAGAAATGGGCCACGGGACGTGTTTGTGGTGTCAAAACGAAAAAACGAGCACGAAGCCTCGTTTAGAAATCGGGAGGAGAGAGGGTATGAAATTATATCCACTTCCTTTAAAACCCGAAAAAGTCTCGATTATAGGTTAGAAATGGGCCACGGGACGTGTTTGTGGTGTCAAAACGAAAAAACGAGCACGAAGCCTCGTTTAGAAATCGGGAGGAGAGAGGGTATGAAATTATATCTACTTCCTTTAAAACCCGAAAAAGACTCGATTATAGGTTAGAAATGGGCCAAGAGATGAGTTTGTGGAGTCAAAACGAAAAAACGAGCACGAAGCCTCGTTTAGAAATCGGGAGGAGAGAGGGTATGAAATTATATCCGCTTCCTTTAAAATCCGAAAAAGTCTCGATTATAGGTTAGAAATGGGCCAAGAGACGAGTTTGTGGAATCAAAACGAAAAAACGAGCACGCAGCCTCGTTTAGAAATCAGGAGGAGAGAGGGTATGAAATTATATCCACTTCGTTTAAAACTCGAAAAAGTCTCGATTATAGGTCAGAAATGGGCCACGAGACGCGTTTGTGGTGTCAAAACGAAAAATCGAGCACGAAGCCTCGTTTAGAAATCGGGAGGAGAGAGGGTATGAAATTATATCCACTTCCTTTAAAACCCGAAAAAGTCTCGATTATAGGATAGAAATGGGCCACGGGACGTGTTTGTTGTGTAAAAACGAAAAAAAAAGCACGAAGGCTCGTTTAGAAATCGGGAGGAGAGAGGGTATGAAATTATATCCACTTCCTTTAAAACCCGAAAAAGTCTCGATTATAGGTCAGAAATGGGCCACAGGATGTGTTTGTGGTGTCAAAACGAAAAAACGAGCACGAAGTCTCGTTTAGAAATCAGGAGGAGAGAGGTTAAGAAATTATATTCACTTCCTTTAAAACCCGAAAAAGTCTCGATTATAGGTTAGAAATGGGCCACGGGACGTGTTTGTGGTGTCAAAACGAAAAAACGAGCACGAAGCCTCGTTTAGAAATCGGGAGGAGAGAGGGTATGAAATTATATCTACTTCCTTTAAAATCCGAAAAAGTCTCGATTATAGGTTAGAAATGGGCCAAGAGACGAGTTTGTGGAGTCAAAACGAAAAAACGAGCACGAAGCCTCGTTTAGAAATCGGGAGGAGAGAGGGTATGAAATTATATCCACTTCCTTTAAAACCCGAAAAAGTCTCGATTATAGGTTAGAAATGGGCCACGGGACGTGTTTGTGGTGTCAAAACGAAAAAACGAGCACGAAGCCTCGTTTAGAAATCGGGAGGAGAGAGGGTATGAAATTATATCCACTTCCTTTAAAACCCGAAAAAGTCTCGATTATAGGTTAGAAATGGGCCACGGGACGTGTTTGTGGTGTCAAAACGAAAAAACGAGCACGAAGCCTCGTTTAGAAATCGGGAGGAGAGAGGGTATGAAATTATATCTACTTCCTTTAAAACCCGAAAAAGACTCGATTATAGGTTAGAAATGGGCCAAGAGATGAGTTTGTGGAGTCAAAACGAAAAAACGAGCACGAAGCCTCGTTTAGAAATCGGGAGGAGAGAGGGTATGAAATTATATCCGCTTCCTTTAAAATCCGAAAAAGTCTCGATTATAGGTTAGAAATGGGCCAAGAGACGAGTTTGTGGAATCAAAACGAAAAAACGAGCACGCAGCCTCGTTTAGAAATCAGGAGGAGAGAGGGTATGAAATTATATCCACTTCGTTTAAAACTCGAAAAAGTCTCGATTATAGGTCAGAAATGGGCCACGAGACGCGTTTGTGGTGTCAAAACGAAAAATCGAGCACGAAGCCTCGTTTAGAAATCGGGAGGAGAGAGGGTATGAAATTATATCCACTTCCTTTAAAACCCGAAAAAGTCTCGATTATAGGATAGAAATGGGCCACGGGACGTGTTTGTTGTGTAAAAACGAAAAAAAAAGCACGAAGGCTCGTTTAGAAATCAGGAGGAGAGAGGGTATGAAATTATATCCACTTCCTTTAAAACCCGAAAAAGTCTCGATTATAGGTCAGAAATGGGCCACAGGATGTGTTTGTGGTGTCAAAACGAAAAAACGAGCACGAAGTCTCGTTTAGAAATCAGGAGGAGAGAGGTTAAGAAATTATATCCACTTCCTTTAAAACCCGAAAAAGTCTCGATTATAGGTTAGAAATGGGCCACGGGACGTGTTTGTGGTGTCAAAACGAAAAAACGAGCACGAAGCCTCGTTTAGAAATCGGGAGGAGAGAGGGTATGAAATTATATCCACTTCCTTTAAAACCCGAAAAAGTCTCGATTATAGGTTAGAAATGGGCCACGGGACGTGTTTGTGGTGTCAAAACGAAAAAACGAGCACGAAGCCTCGTTTAGAAATCGGGAGGAGAGAGGGTATGAAATTATATCCACTTCCTTTAAAACCCGAAAAAGTCTCGATTATAGGTTAGAAATGGGACACGGGAGGTGTTTGAGGTGTCAAAACGAAAAAACGAGCACGAAGCCTCGTTTAGAAATTGGGAGGAGAGAGGGTATGAAATTATATCCACTTCCTTTAAAACCCGAAAAAGTCTCGATTATAGGTTAGAAATGGGCCACTGGATGTGTTTGTGGTGTCAAAACGAAAAAACGAGCACGAAGCCTCGTTTAGAAATCGGAAGGAGAGAGGGTATGAAATTATATCCACTTCCTTTAAAATCCGAAAAAGTCTCGATTATAGGTTAGAAATGGGCCAAGAGACGAGTTTGTGGAGTCAAAACGAAAAAACGAGCACGAAGCCTCGTTTAGAAATCGGGAGGAGAGAGGGTATGAAATTATATCCACTTCCTTTAAAACCCGAAAAAGTCTCGATTATAGGTTAGAAATGGGACACGGGAGGTGTTTGAGGTGTCAAAACGAAAAAACGAGCATGAAGGCTCGTTTAGAAATTGGGAGGAGAGAGGGTATGAAATTATATCCACTTCCTTTAAAACCCGAAAAAGTCTCGATTATAGGTTAGAAATGGGCCACTGGATGTGTTTGTGGTGTCAAAACGAAAAAACGAGCACGAAGCCTCGTTTAGAAATCGGAAGGAGAGAGGGTATGAAATTATATCCACTTCCTTTAAAATCCGAAAAAGTCTCGATTATAGGTTAGAAATGGGCCAAGAGACGAGTTTGTGGAGTCAAAACGAAAAAACGAGCACGAAGCCTCGTTTAGAAATCGGGAGGAGAGAGGGTATGAAATTATATCCACTTCCTTTAAAACCCGAAAAAGTCTCGATTATAGGTTAGAAATGGGCCACGGGACGTGTTTGTGGTGTCAAAACGAAAAAACGAGCACGAAGCCTCGTTTAGAAATCGGGAGGAGAGAGGGTATGAAATTATATCCACTTCCTTTAAAACCCGAAAAAGTCTCGATTATAGGTTAGAAATGGGCCACGGGACGTGTTTGTGGTGTCAAAACGAAAAAACGAGCACGAAGCCTCGTTTAGAAATCGGGAGGAGAGAGGGTATGAAATTATATCCACTTCCTTTAAAATCCGAAAAAGTCTCGATTATAGGTTAGAAATGGGCCAAGAGACGAGTTTGTGGAGTCAAAACGAAAAAACGAGCACGAAGCCTCGTTTAGAAATCGGGAGGAGAGAGGGTATGAAATTATATCCACTTCCTTTAAAACCCGAAAAAGTCTCGATTATAGGTTAGAAATGGGCCACGGGACGTGTTTGTGGTGTCAAAACGAAAAAACGAGCACGAAGCCTCGTTTAGAAATCGGGAGGAGAGAGGGTATGAAATTATATCCACTTCCTTTAAAACCCGAAAAAGTCTCGATTATAGGTTAGAAATGGGCCACGGGACGTGTTTGTGGTGTCAAAACGAAAAAAGGAGCACGAAGCCTCGTTTAGAAATCGGGAGGAGAGAGGGTATGAAATTATATCTACTTCCTTTAAAACCCGAAAAGACTCGATTATAGGTTAGAAATGGGCCAAGAGATGAGTTTGTGGAGTCAAAACGAAAAAACGAGCACGAAGCCTCGTTTAGAAATCGGGAGGAGAGAGGGTATGAAATTATATCCGCTTCCTTTAAAATCCGAAAAAGTTTCGATTATAGGTTAGAAATGGGCCAAGAGACGAGTTTGTGGAATCAAAACGAAAAAACGAGCACGCAGCCTCGTTTAGAAATCAGGAGGAGAGAGGGTATGAAATTATATCCCCTTCCTTTAAAATCCGAAAAAGTCTCGATTATAGGTTAGAAATGGGCCAAGAGACGAGTTTGTGGAGTCAAAACGAAAAAACGAGCACGAAGCCTCGTTTAGAAATCGGGAGGAGAGAGGGTATGAAATTATATCCACTTCCTTTAAAACCCGAAAAAGTCTCGATTATAGGTTAGAAATGGGCCACGGGACGTGTTTGTGGTGTCAAAACGAAAAAACGAGCACGAAGCCTCGTTTAGAAATCGGGAGGAGAGAGGGTATGAAATTATATCCACTTCCTTTAAAATCCGAAAAAGTCTCGATTATAGGTTAGAAATGGGCCAAGAGACGAGTTTGTGGAGTCAAAACGAAAAAACGAGCACGAAGCCTCGTTTAGAAATCGGGAGGAGAGAGGGTATGAAATTATATCCACTTCCTTTAAAACCCGAAAAAGTCTCGATTATAGGTTAGAAATGGGCCACGGGACGTGTTTGTGGTGTCAAAACGAAAAAACGAGCACGAAGCCTCGTTTAGAAATCGGGAGGAGAGAGGGTATGAAATTATATCCACTTCCTTTAAAACCCGAAAAAGTCTCGATTATAGGTTAGAAATGGGCCACGGGACGTGTTTGTGGTGTCAAAACGAAAAAAGGAGCACGAAGCCTCGTTTAGAAATCGGGAGGAGAGAGGGTATGAAATTATATCTACTTCCTTTAAAACCCGAAAAGACTCGATTATAGGTTAGAAATGGGCCAAGAGATGAGTTTGTGGAGTCAAAACGAAAAAACGAGCACGAAGCCTCGTTTAGAAATCGGGAGGAGAGAGGGTATGAAATTATATCCGCTTCCTTTAAAATCCGAAAAAGTCTCGATTATAGGTTAGAAATGGGCCAAGAGACGAGTTTGTGGAATCAAAACGAAAAAACGAGCACGCAGCCTCGTTTAGAAATCAGGAGGAGAGAGGGTATGAAATTATATCCACTTCGTTTAAAACTCGAAAAAGTCTCGATTATAGGTCAGAAATGGGCCACGAGACGCGTTTGTGGTGTCAAAACGAAAAATCGAGCACGAAGCCTCGTTTAGAAATCGGGAGGAGAGAGGGTATGAAATTATATCCACTTCCTTTAAAACCCGAAAAAGTCTCGATTATAGGATAGAAATGGGCCACGGGACGTGTTTGTTGTGTAAAAACGAAAAAAAAAGCACGAAGGCTCGTTTAGAAATCGGGAGGAGAGAGGGTATGAAATTATATCCACTTCCTTTAAAACCCGAAAAAGTCTCGATTATAGGTCAGAAATGGGCCACAAGACGTGTTTGTGGTGTCAAAACGAAAAAACGAGCACGAAGTCTCGTTAAGAAATCAGGAGGAGAGAGGTTAAGAAATTATATCCACTTCCTTTAAAACCCGAAAAAGTCTCGATTATAGGTTAGAAATGGGACACGGGAGGTGTTTCTGGTGTCAAAATGAAAAAAGAGCACGAAGCCTTGTTTAGAAATCGGGAGGAGAGAGGGTATGAAATTATATCCATTTCCTTTAAAACCCGAAAAAGTCTGGATTATAGGTTATAAATGGGCCACGGGACGTGTTTGTGGTGTCAAAACGAAAAAATGAGCACGAAGCCTCGTTTAGAAATCGGGAGGAGAGAGGTTATTAAATTATATCCACTTCCTTTAAAACCCGAAAAAGTCTCGATTATAGGTTAGAAATGGGACACGGGACTGGTTTGTGGAGTCAAAACGAAAAAACGAGCACGAAGCCTCGTTTAGAAATCGATAGGAGAGAGGGTATGAAATTATATCCACTTCATTTAAAACCCGAAAAAGTTTCGATTATAGGTTAGAAATGGGCCACGGGACGTGTTTGTGGTGTTAAAACGAAAAAACGAGCACGAAGCCTCGTTTAGAAATCGGGAGAGAGGGTATGAAATTATATCCACTTCCTTTAAAATCTGAAAAAGTCTCAAATATAGGTTAGAAATGGGCCAAGAGACGAGTTTGTGGAGTCAGAACGAAAAAACGAGCACGCAGCCTCGTTTAGAAATCGGGAGGAGAGAGGGTATGAAATTACATCCACTTCCTTTAAAACCCAAAAAAGTCTCGATTATAGGTTAGAAATGGGCCAAGAGACGAGTTTGTGGAGTCAAAACGAAAAAACGAGCACGAAGCCTCGTTTAGAAATCGGGAGGAGAGAGGGTATGAAATTATATCCACTTCCTTTAAAACCCGAAAAAGTCTCGATTATAGGTTAGAAATGGGCCACGGGACGTGTTTGTGGTGTCAAAACGAAAAAACGAGCACGAAGCCTCGTTTAGAAATCGGGAGGAGAGAGGGTATGAAATTATATCCACTTCCTTTAAAACCCGAAAAAGTCTCGATTATAGGTTAGAAATGGGACACGGGAGGTGTTTGAGGTGTCAAAACGAAAAAACGAGCATGAAGGCTCGTTTAGAAATTGGGAGGAGAGAGGGTATGAAATTATATCCACTTCCTTTAAAACCCGAAAAAGTCTCGATTATAGGTTAGAAATGGGCCACTGGATGTGTTTGTGGTGTCAAAACGAAAAAACGAGCACGAAGCCTCGTTTAGAAATCGGAAGGAGAGAGGGTATGAAATTATATCCACTTCCTTTAAAATCCGAAAAAGTCTCGATTATAGGTTAGAAATGGGCCAAGAGACGAGTTTGTGGAGTCAAAACGAAAAAACGAGCACGAAGCCTCGTTTAGAAATCGGGAGGAGAGAGGGTATGAAATTATATCCACTTCCTTTAAAACCCGAAAAAGTCTCGATTATAGGTTAGAAATGGGCCACGGGACGTGTTTGTGGTGTCAAAACGAAAAAATGAGCACGTAGCCTCGTTTAGAAATCGGGAGGAGAGAGGGTATGAAATTATATCCACTTCCTTTAAAACCCGAAAAAGTCTCGATTATAGGTTAGAAATGGGCCACGGGACGTGTTTGTGGTGTCAAAACGAAAAAACGAGCACGAAGCCTCGTTTAGAAATCGGGAGGAGAGAGGGTATGAAATTATATCCACTTCCTTTAAAATCCGAAAAAGTCTCGATTATAGTTTAGAAATGGGCCAAGAGACGAGTTTGTGGAGTCAAAACGAAAAAACGAGCACGAAGCCTCGTTTAGAAATCGGGAGGAGAGAGGGTATGAAATTATATCCACTTCCTTTAAAACCCGAAAAAGTCTCGATTATAGGTTAGAAATGGGCCACGGGACGTGTTTGTGGTGTCAAAACGAAAAAACGAGCACGAAGCCTCGTTTAGAAATCGGGAGGAGAGAGGGTATGAAATTATATCCACTTCCTTTAAAACCCGAAAAAGTCTCGATTATAGGTTAGAAATGGGCCACGGGACGTGTTTGTGGTGTCAAAACGAAAAAAGGAGCACGAAGCCTCGTTTAGAAATCGGGAGGAGAGAGGGTATGAAATTATATCTACTTCCTTTAAAACCCGAAAAGACTCGATTATAGGTTAGAAATGGGCCAAGAGATGAGTTTGTGGAGTCAAAACGAAAAAACGAGCACGAAGCCTCGTTTAGAAATCGGGAGGAGAGAGGGTATAAAATTATATCCGCTTCCTTTAAAATCCGAAAAAGTCTCGATTATAGGTTAGAAATGGGCCAAGAGACGAGTTTGTGGAATCAAAACGAAAAAACGAGCACGCAGCCTCGTTTAGAAATCAGGAGGAGAGAGGGTATGAAATTATATCCACTTCCTTTAAAATCCGAAAAAGTCTCGATTATAGGTTAGAAATGGGCCAAGAGACGAGTTTGTGGAGTCAAAACGAAAAAACGAGCACGAAGCCTCGTTTAGAAATCGGGAGGAGAGAGGGTATGAAATTATATCCACTTCCTTTAAAACCCGAAAAAGTCTCGATTATAGGTTAGAAATGAGCCACGGGACGTGTTTGTGGTGTCAAAACGAAAAAACGAGCACGAAGCCTCGTTTAGAAATCGGGAGGAGAGAGGGTATGAAATTATATCCACTTCCTTTAAAATCCGAAAAAGTCTCGATTATAGGTTAGAAATGGGCCAAGAGACGAATTTGTGGAGTCAAAACGAAAAAACGAGCACGAAGCCTCGTTTAGAAATCGGGAGGAGAGAGGGTATGAAATTATATCCACTTCCTTTAAAACCCGAAAAAGTCTCGATTATAGGTTAGAAATGGGCCACGGGACGTGTTTGTGGTGTCAAAACGAAAAAACGAGCACGAAGCCTCGTTTAGAAATCGGGAGGAGAGAGGGTATGAAATTATATCCACTTCCTTTAAAACCCGAAAAAGTCTCGATTATAGGTCAGAAATGGGGCCACAAGACGTGTTTGTGGTGTCAAAACGAAAAAACGAGCACGAAGTCTCGTTTAGAAATCAGGAGGAGAGAGGTTAAGAAATTATATCCACTTCCTTTAAAACCCGAAAAAGTCTCGATTATAGGTTAGAAATGGGACACGGGAGGTGTTTCTGGTGTCAAAATGAAAAAAGAGCACGAAGCCTTGTTTAGAAATCGGGAGGAGAGAGGGTATGAAATTATATCCATTTCCTTTAAAACCCGAAAAAGTCTGGATTATAGGTTATAAATGGGCCACGGGACGTGTTTGTGGTGTCAAAACGAAAAAATGAGCACGAAGCCTCGTTTAGAAATCGGGAGGAGAGAGGTTATTAAATTATATCCACTTCCTTTAAAACCCGAAAAAGTCTCGATTATAGGTTAGAAATGGGACACGGGACTGGTTTGTGGAGTCAAAACGAAAAAACGAGCACGAAGCCTCGTTTAGAAATCGATAGGAGAGAGGGTATGAAATTATATCCACTTCATTTAAAACCCGAAAAAGTTTCGATTATAGGTTAGAAATGGGCCACGGGACGTGTTTGTGGTGTTAAAACGAAAAAACGAGCACGAAGCCTCGTTTAGAAATCGGGAGAGAGGGTATGAAATTATATCCACTTCCTTTAAAATCTGAAAAAGTCTCAAATATAGGTTAGAAATGGGCCAAGAGACGAGTTTGTGGAGTCAGAACGAAAAAACGAGCACGCAGCCTCGTTTAGAAATCGGGAGGAGAGAGGGTATGAAATTACATCCACTTCCTTTAAAACCCAAAAAAGTCTCGATTATAGGTTAGAAATGGGCCAAGAGACGAGTTTGTGGAGTCAAAACGAAAAAACGAGCACGCAGCCTCGTTTAGAAATCAGGAGGAGAGAGGGTATGAAATTATATTCACTTCCTTTAAAACTCGAAAAAGTCTCGATTATAGGTTTGAAATGGGCCACGGTACGCATTTGTGGTGTCAAAACGAAAAGACGAGCACGAAGCCTCGTTTAGAAATCGGGAGGAGAGAGGTTATGAAATTATATCCACTTCCTTTAAAACCCGAAAAAATCTCGATTATAGGATAGAAATGGGCCACGGGACGTGTTTGTTGTGTAAAAATGAAAAAAAAAGCACGAAGGCTCGTTTAGAAATCGGGAGGAGAGAGGGTATGAAATTATATCCACTTCCTTTAAAACCCGAAAAAGTCTCGATTATAGGTCAGAAATGGGCCACAAGACGTGTTTGTGGTGTCAAAACGAAAAAACGAGCACGAAGTCTCGTTTAGAAATCAGGAGGAGAGAGGTTAAGAAATTATATCCACTTCCTTTAAAACCCGAAAAAGTCTCGATTATAGGTTAGAAATGGGACACGGGAGGTGTTTCTGGTGTCAAAATGAAAAAAGAGCACGAAGCCTTGTTTAGAAATCGGGAGGAGAGAGGGTATGAAATTATATCCATTTCCTTTAAAACCCGAAAAAGTCTGGATTATAGGTTATAAATGGGCCACGGGACGTGTTTGTGGTGTCAAAACGAAAAAATGAGCACGAAGCCTCGTTTAGAAATCGGGAGGAGAGAGGTTATTAAATTATATCCACTTCCTTTAAAACCCGAAAAAGTCTCGATTATAGGTTAGAAATGGGACACGGGACTGGTTTGTGGAGTCAAAACGAAAAAACGAGCACGAAGCCTCGTTTAGAAATCGATAGGAGAGAGGGTATGAAATTATATCCACTTCATTTAAAACCCGAAAAAGTTTCGATTATAGGTTAGAAATGGGCCACGGGACGTGTTTGTGGTGTTAAAACGAAAAAACGAGCACGAAGCCTCGTTTAGAAATCGGGAGAGAGGGTATGAAATTATATCCACTTCCTTTAAAATCTGAAAAAGTCTCAAATATAGGTTAGAAATGGGCCAAGAGACGAGTTTGTGGAGTCAGAACGAAAAAACGAGCACGCAGCCTCGTTTAGAAATCGGGAGGAGAGAGGGTATGAAATTACATCCACTTCCTTTAAAACCCAAAAAAGTCTCGATTATAGGTTAGAAATGGGCCAAGAGACGAGTTTGTGGAGTCAAAACGAAAAAACGAGCACGAAGCCTCGTTTAGAAATCGGGAGGAGAGAGGGTATGAAATTATATCCACTTCCTTTAAAACCCGAAAAAGTCTCGATTATAGGTTAGAAATGGGCCACGGGACGTGTTTGTGGTGTCAAAACGAAAAAATGAGCACGAAGCCTCGTTTAGAAATCGGGAGGAGAGAGGGTATGAAATTATATCCACTTCCTTTAAAACCCGAAAAAGTCTCGATTATAGGTTAGAAATGGGCCACGGGACGTGTTTGTGGTGTCAAAACGAAAAAACGAGCACGAAGCCTCGTTTAGAAATCGGGAGGAGAGAGGGTATGAAATTATATCCACTTCCTTTAAAACCCGAAAAAGTCTCGATTATAGGTTAGAAATGGGACACGGGAGGTGTTTGAGGTGTCAAAACGAAAAAACGAGCACGAAGCCTCGTTTAGAAATTGGGAGGAGAGAGGGTATGAAATTATATCCACTTCCTTTAAAACCCGAAAAAGTCTCGATTATAGGTTAGAAATGGGCCACTGGATGTGTTTGTGGTGTCAAAACGAAAAAACGAGCACGAAGCCTCGTTTAGAAATCGGAAGGAGAGAGGGTATGAAATTATATCCACTTCCTTTAAAATCCGAAAAAGTCTCGATTATAGGTTAGAAATGGGCCAAGAGACGAGTTTGTGGAGTCAAAACGAAAAAACGAGCACGAAGCCTCGTTTAGAAATCGGGAGGAGAGAGGGTATGAAATTATATCCACTTCCTTTAAAACCCGAAAAAGTCTCGATTATAGGTTAGAAATGGGACACGGGAGGTGTTTGAGGTGTCAAAACGAAAAAACGAGCATGAAGGCTCGTTTAGAAATTGGGAGGAGAGAGGGTATGAAATTATATCCACTTCCTTTAAAACCCGAAAAAGTCTCGATTATAGGTTAGAAATGGGCCACTGGATGTGTTTGTGGTGTCAAAACGAAAAAACGAGCACGAAGCCTCGTTTAGAAATCGGAAGGAGAGAGGGTATGAAATTATATCCACTTCCTTTAAAATCCGAAAAAGTCTCGATTATAGGTTAGAAATGGGCCAAGAGACGAGTTTGTGGAGTCAAAACGAAAAAACGAGCACGAAGCCTCGTTTAGAAATCGGGAGGAGAGAGGGTATGAAATTATATCCACTTCCTTTAAAACCCGAAAAAGTCTCGATTATAGGTTAGAAATGGGCCACGGGACGTGTTTGTGGTGTCAAAACGAAAAAACGAGCACGAAGCCTCGTTTAGAAATCGGGAGAGAGGGTATGAAATTATATCCACTTCCTTTAAAATCTGAAAAAGTCTCAAATATAGGTTAGAAATGGGCCAAGAGACGAGTTTGTGGAGTCAGAACGAAAAAACGAGCACGCAGCCTCGTTTAGAAATCGGGAGGAGAGAGGGTATGAAATTACATCCACTTCCTTTAAAACCCAAAAAAGTCTCGATTATAGGTTAGAAATGGGCCAAGAGACGAGTTTGTGGAGTCAAAACGAAAAAACGAGCACGAAGCCTCGTTTAGAAATCGGGAGGAGAGAGGGTATGAAATTATATCCACTTCCTTTAAAACCCGAAAAAGTCTCGATTATAGGTTAGAAATGGGCCACGGGACGTGTTTGTGGTGTCAAAACGAAAAAACGAGCACGAAGCCTCGTTTAGAAATCGGGAGGAGAGAGGGTATGAAATTATATCCACTTCCTTTAAAACCCGAAAAAGTCTCGATTATAGGTTAGAAATGGGACACGGGAGGTGTTTGAGGTGTCAAAACGAAAAAACGAGCATGAAGGCTCGTTTAGAAATTGGGAGGAGAGAGGGTATGAAATTATATCCACTTCCTTTAAAACCCGAAAAAGTCTCGATTATAGGTTAGAAATGGGCCACTGGATGTGTTTGTGGTGTCAAAACGAAAAAACGAGCACGAAGCCTCGTTTAGAAATCGGAAGGAGAGAGGGTATGAAATTATATCCACTTCCTTTAAAATCCGAAAAAGTCTCGATTATAGGTTAGAAATGGGCCAAGAGACGAGTTTGTGGAGTCAAAACGAAAAAACGAGCACGAAGCCTCGTTTAGAAATCGGGAGGAGAGAGGGTATGAAATTATATCCACTTCCTTTAAAACCCGAAAAAGTCTCGATTATAGGTTAGAAATGGGCCACGGGACGTGTTTGTGGTGTCAAAACGAAAAAATGAGCACGTAGCCTCGTTTAGAAATCGGGAGGAGAGAGGGTATGAAATTATATCCACTTCCTTTAAAACCCGAAAAAGTCTCGATTATAGGTTAGAAATGGGCCACGGGACGTGTTTGTGGTGTCAAAACGAAAAAACGAGCACGAAGCCTCGTTTAGAAATCGGGAGGAGAGAGGGTATGAAATTATATCCACTTCCTTTAAAATCCGAAAAAGTCTCGATTATAGGTTAGAAATGGGCCAAGAGACGAGTTTGTGGAGTCAAAACGAAAAAACGAGCACGAAGCCTCGTTTAGAAATCGGGAGGAGAGAGGGTATGAAATTATATCCACTTCCTTTAAAACCCGAAAAAGTCTCGATTATAGGTTAGAAATGGGCCACGGGACGTGTTTGTGGTGTCAAAACGAAAAAACGAGCACGAAGCCTCGTTTAGAAATCGGGAGGAGAGAGGGTATGAAATTATATCCACTTCCTTTAAAACCCGAAAAAGTCTCGATTATAGGTTAGAAATGGGCCACGGGACGTGTTTGTGGTGTCAAAACGAAAAAAGGAGCACGAAGCCTCGTTTAGAAATCGGGAGGAGAGAGGGTATGAAATTATATCTACTTCCTTTAAAACCCGAAAAGACTCGATTATAGGTTAGAAATGGGCCAAGAGATGAGTTTGTGGAGTCAAAACGAAAAGACGAGCACGAAGCCTCGTTTAGAAATCGGGAGGAGAGAGGTTATGAAATTATATCCACTTCCTTTAAAACCCGAAAAAATCTCGATTATAGGATAGAAATGGGCCACGGGACGTGTTTGTTGTGTAAAAACGAAAAAAAAAGCACGAAGGCTCGTTTAGAAATCGGGAGGAGAGAGGGTATGAAATTATATCCACTTCCTTTAAAACCCGAAAAAGTCTCGATTATAGGTCAGAAATGGGCCACAAGACGTGTTTGTGGTGTCAAAACGAAAAAACGAGCACGAAGTCTCGTTTAGAAATCAGGAGGAGAGAGGTTAAGAAATTATATCCACTTCCTTTAAAACCCGAAAAAGTCTCGATTATAGGTTAGAAATGGGACACGGGAGGTGTTTCTGGTGTCAAAATGAAAAAAGAGCACGAAGCCTTGTTTAGAAATCGGGAGGAGAGAGGGTATGAAATTATATCCATTTCCTTTAAAACCCGAAAAAGTCTGGATTATAGGTTATAAATGGGCCACGGGACGTGTTTGTGGTGTCAAAACGAAAAAATGAGCACGAAGCCTCGTTTAGAAATCGGGAGGAGAGAGGTTATTAAATTATATCCACTTCCTTTAAAACCCGAAAAAGTCTCGATTATAGGTTAGAAATGGGACACGGGACTGGTTTGTGGAGTCAAAACGAAAAAACGAGCACGAAGCCTCGTTTAGAAATCGATAGGAGAGAGGGTATGAAATTATATCCACTTCATTTAAAACCCGAAAAAGTTTCGATTATAGGTTAGAAATGGGCCACGGGACGTGTTTGTGGTGTTAAAACGAAAAAACGAGCACGAAGCCTCGTTTAGAAATCGGGAGAGAGGGTATGAAATTATATCCACTTCCTTTAAAATCTGAAAAAGTCTCAAATATAGGTTAGAAATGGGCCAAGAGACGAGTTTGTGGAGTCAGAACGAAAAAACGAGCACGCAGCCTCGTTTAGAAATCGGGAGGAGAGAGGGTATGAAATTACATCCACTTCCTTTAAAACCCAAAAAAGTCTCGATTATAGGTTAGAAATGGGCCAAGAGACGAGTTTGTGGAGTCAAAACGAAAAAACGAGCACGAAGCCTCGTTTAGAAATCGGGAGGAGAGAGGGTATGAAATTATATCCACTTCCTTTAAAACCCGAAAAAGTCTCGATTATAGGTTAGAAATGGGCCACGGGACGTGTTTGTGGTGTCAAAACGAAAAAACGAGCACGAAGCCTCGTTTAGAAATCGGGAGGAGAGAGGGTATGAAATTATATCTACTTCCTTTAAAACCCGAAAAAGACTCGATTATAGGTTAGAAATGGGCCAAGAGATGAGTTTGTGGAGTCAAAACGAAAAAACGAGCACGAAGCCTCGTTTAGAAATCGGGAGGAGAGAGGGTATGAAATTATATCCACTTCCTTTAAAACCCGAAAAAGTCTCGATTATAGGTTAGAAATGGGACACGGGAGGTGTTTGAGGTGTCAAAACGAAAAAACGAGCACGAAGCCTCGTTTAGAAATTGGGAGGAGAGAGGGTATGAAATTATATCCACTTCCTTTAAAACCCGAAAAAGTCTCGATTATAGGTTAGAAATGGGCCACTGGATGTGTTTGTGGTGTCAAAACGAAAAAACGAGCACGAAGCCTCGTTTAGAAATCGGAAGGAGAGAGGGTATGAAATTATATCCACTTCCTTTAAAATCCGAAAAAGTCTCGATTATAGGTTAGAAATGGGCCAAGAGACGAGTTTGTGGAGTCAAAACGAAAAAACGAGCACGAAGCCTCGTTTAGAAATCGGGAGGAGAGAGGGTATGAAATTATATCCACTTCCTTTAAAACCCGAAAAAGTCTCGATTATAGGTTAGAAATGGGACACGGGAGGTGTTTGAGGTGTCAAAACGAAAAAACGAGCATGAAGGCTCGTTTAGAAATTGGGAGGAGAGAGGGTATGAAATTATATCCACTTCCTTTAAAACCCGAAAAAGTCTCGATTATAGGTTAGAAATGGGCCACTGGATGTGTTTGTGGTGTCAAAACGAAAAAACGAGCACGAAGCCTCGTTTAGAAATCGGAAGGAGAGAGGGTATGAAATTATATCCACTTCCTTTAAAATCCGAAAAAGTCTCGATTATAGGTTAGAAATGGGCCAAGAGACGAGTTTGTGGAGTCAAAACGAAAAAACGAGCACGAAGCCTCGTTTAGAAATCGGGAGGAGAGAGGGTATGAAATTATATCCACTTCCTTTAAAACCCGAAAAAGTCTCGATTATAGGTTAGAAATGGGCCACGGGACGTGTTTGTGGTGTCAAAACGAAAAAACGAGCACGAAGCCTCGTTTAGAAATCGGGAGAGAGGGTATGAAATTATATCCACTTCCTTTAAAATCTGAAAAAGTCTCAAATATAGGTTAGAAATGGGCCAAGAGACGAGTTTGTGGAGTCAGAACGAAAAAACGAGCACGCAGCCTCGTTTAGAAATCGGGAGGAGAGAGGGTATGAAATTACATCCACTTCCTTTAAAACCCAAAAAAGTCTCGATTATAGGTTAGAAATGGGCCAAGAGACGAGTTTGTGGAGTCAAAACGAAAAAACGAGCACGAAGCCTCGTTTAGAAATCGGGAGGAGAGAGGGTATGAAATTATATCCACTTCCTTTAAAACCCGAAAAAGTCTCGATTATAGGTTAGAAATGGGCCACGGGACGTGTTTGTGGTGTCAAAACGAAAAAACGAGCACGAAGCCTCGTTTAGAAATCGGGAGGAGAGAGGGTATGAAATTATATCCACTTCCTTTAAAACCCGAAAAAGTCTCGATTATAGGTTAGAAATGGGACACGGGAGGTGTTTGAGGTGTCAAAACGAAAAAACGAGCATGAAGGCTCGTTTAGAAATTGGGAGGAGAGAGGGTATGAAATTATATCCACTTCCTTTAAAACCCGAAAAAGTCTCGATTATAGGTTAGAAATGGGCCACTGGATGTGTTTGTGGTGTCAAAACGAAAAAACGAGCACGAAGCCTCGTTTAGAAATCGGAAGGAGAGAGGGTATGAAATTATATCCACTTCCTTTAAAATCCGAAAAAGTCTCGATTATAGGTTAGAAATGGGCCAAGAGACGAGTTTGTGGAGTCAAAACGAAAAAACGAGCACGAAGCCTCGTTTAGAAATCGGGAGGAGAGAGGGTATGAAATTATATCCACTTCCTTTAAAACCCGAAAAAGTCTCGATTATAGGTTAGAAATGGGCCACGGGACGTGTTTGTGGTGTCAAAACGAAAAAATGAGCACGTAGCCTCGTTTAGAAATCGGGAGGAGAGAGGGTATGAAATTATATCCACTTCCTTTAAAACCCGAAAAAGTCTCGATTATAGGTTAGAAATGGGCCACGGGACGTGTTTGTGGTGTCAAAACGAAAAAACGAGCACGAAGCCTCGTTTAGAAATCGGGAGGAGAGAGGGTATGAAATTATATCCACTTCCTTTAAAATCCGAAAAAGTCTCGATTATAGGTTAGAAATGGGCCAAGAGACGAGTTTGTGGAGTCAAAACGAAAAAACGAGCACGAAGCCTCGTTTAGAAATCGGGAGGAGAGAGGGTATGAAATTATATCCACTTCCTTTAAAACCCGAAAAAGTCTCGATTATAGGTTAGAAATGGGCCACGGGACGTGTTTGTGGTGTCAAAACGAAAAAACGAGCACGAAGCCTCGTTTAGAAATCGGGAGGAGAGAGGGTATGAAATTATATCCACTTCCTTTAAAACCCGAAAAAGTCTCGATTATAGGTTAGAAATGGGCCACGGGACGTGTTTGTGGTGTCAAAACGAAAAAAGGAGCACGAAGCCTCGTTTAGAAATCGGGAGGAGAGAGGGTATGAAATTATATCTACTTCCTTTAAAACCCGAAAAGACTCGATTATAGGTTAGAAATGGGCCAAGAGATGAGTTTGTGGAGTCAAAACGAAAAGACGAGCACGAAGCCTCGTTTAGAAATCGGGAGGAGAGAGGTTATGAAATTATATCCACTTCCTTTAAAACCCGAAAAAATCTCGATTATAGGATAGAAATGGGCCACGGGACGTGTTTGTTGTGTAAAAACGAAAAAAAAAGCACGAAGGCTCGTTTAGAAATCGGGAGGAGAGAGGGTATGAAATTATATCCACTTCCTTTAAAACCCGAAAAAGTCTCGATTATAGGTCAGAAATGGGCCACAAGACGTGTTTGTGGTGTCAAAACGAAAAAACGAGCACGAAGTCTCGTTTAGAAATCAGGAGGAGAGAGGTTAAGAAATTATATCCACTTCCTTTAAAACCCGAAAAAGTCTCGATTATAGGTTAGAAATGGGACACGGGAGGTGTTTCTGGTGTCAAAATGAAAAAAGAGCACGAAGCCTTGTTTAGAAATCGGGAGGAGAGAGGGTATGAAATTATATCCATTTCCTTTAAAACCCGAAAAAGTCTGGATTATAGGTTATAAATGGGCCACGGGACGTGTTTGTGGTGTCAAAACGAAAAAATGAGCACGAAGCCTCGTTTAGAAATCGGGAGGAGAGAGGTTATTAAATTATATCCACTTCCTTTAAAACCCGAAAAAGTCTCGATTATAGGTTAGAAATGGGACACGGGACTGGTTTGTGGAGTCAAAACGAAAAAACGAGCACGAAGCCTCGTTTAGAAATCGATAGGAGAGAGGGTATGAAATTATATCCACTTCATTTAAAACCCGAAAAAGTTTCGATTATAGGTTAGAAATGGGCCACGGGACGTGTTTGTGGTGTTAAAACGAAAAAACGAGCACGAAGCCTCGTTTAGAAATCGGGAGAGAGGGTATGAAATTATATCCACTTCCTTTAAAATCTGAAAAAGTCTCAAATATAGGTTAGAAATGGGCCAAGAGACGAGTTTGTGGAGTCAGAACGAAAAAACGAGCACGCAGCCTCGTTTAGAAATCGGGAGGAGAGAGGGTATGAAATTACATCCACTTCCTTTAAAACCCAAAAAAGTCTCGATTATAGGTTAGAAATGGGCCAAGAGACGAGTTTGTGGAGTCAAAACGAAAAAACGAGCACGAAGCCTCGTTTAGAAATCGGGAGGAGAGAGGGTATGAAATTATATCCACTTCCTTTAAAACCCGAAAAAGTCTCGATTATAGGTTAGAAATGGGCCACGGGACGTGTTTGTGGTGTCAAAACGAAAAAATGAGCACGAAGCCTCGTTTAGAAATCGGGAGGAGAGAGGGTATGAAATTATATCCACTTCCTTTAAAACCCGAAAAAGTCTCGATTATAGGTTAGAAATGGGCCACGGGACGTGTTTGTGGTGTCAAAACGAAAAAACGAGCACGAAGCCTCGTTTAGAAATCGGGAGGAGAGAGGGTATGAAATTATATCCACTTCCTTTAAAACCCGAAAAAGTCTCGATTATAGGTTAGAAATGGGACACGGGAGGTGTTTGAGGTGTCAAAACGAAAAAACGAGCACGAAGCCTCGTTTAGAAATTGGGAGGAGAGAGGGTATGAAATTATATCCACTTCCTTTAAAACCCGAAAAAGTCTCGATTATAGGTTAGAAATGGGCCACTGGATGTGTTTGTGGTGTCAAAACGAAAAAACGAGCACGAAGCCTCGTTTAGAAATCGGAAGGAGAGAGGGTATGAAATTATATCCACTTCCTTTAAAATCCGAAAAAGTCTCGATTATAGGTTAGAAATGGGCCAAGAGACGAGTTTGTGGAGTCAAAACGAAAAAACGAGCACGAAGCCTCGTTTAGAAATCGGGAGGAGAGAGGGTATGAAATTATATCCACTTCCTTTAAAACCCGAAAAAGTCTCGATTATAGGTTAGAAATGGGACACGGGAGGTGTTTGAGGTGTCAAAACGAAAAAACGAGCATGAAGGCTCGTTTAGAAATTGGGAGGAGAGAGGGTATGAAATTATATCCACTTCCTTTAAAACCCGAAAAAGTCTCGATTATAGGTTAGAAATGGGCCACTGGATGTGTTTGTGGTGTCAAAACGAAAAAACGAGCACGAAGCCTCGTTTAGAAATCGGAAGGAGAGAGGGTATGAAATTATATCCACTTCCTTTAAAATCCGAAAAAGTCTCGATTATAGGTTAGAAATGGGCCAAGAGACGAGTTTGTGGAGTCAAAACGAAAAAACGAGCACGAAGCCTCGTTTAGAAATCGGGAGGAGAGAGGGTATGAAATTATATCCACTTCCTTTAAAACCCGAAAAAGTCTCGATTATAGGTTAGAAATGGGCCACGGGACGTGTTTGTGGTGTCAAAACGAAAAAACGAGCACGAAGCCTCGTTTAGAAATCGGGAGGAGAGAGGGTATGAAATTATATCCACTTCCTTTAAAACCCGAAAAAGTCTCGATTATAGGTTAGAAATGGGCCACGGGACGTGTTTGTGGTGTCAAAATGAAAAAACGAGCACGAAGCCTCGTTTAGAAATCGGGAGGAGAGAGGGTATGAAATTATATCCACTTCCTTTAAAATCTGAAAAAGTCTCGATTATAGGTTAGAAATGGGCCAAGAGACGAGTTTGTGGAGTCAAAACGAAAAAACGAGCACGAAGCCTCGTTTAGAAATCGGGAGGAGAGAGGGTATGAAATTATATCCACTTCCTTTAAAACCCGAAAAAGTCTCGATTATAGGTTAGAAATGGGCCACGGGACGTGTTTGTGGTGTCAAAACGAAAAAACGAGCACGAAGCCTCGTTTAGAAATCGGGAGGAGAGAGGGTATGAAATTATATCCACTTCCTTTAAAACCCGAAAAAGTCTCGATTATAGGTTAGAAATGGGCCACGGGACGTGTTTGTGGTGTCAAAACGAAAAAAGGAGCACGAAGCCTCGTTTAGAAATCGGGAGGAGAGAGGGTATGAAATTATATCTACTTCCTTTAAAACCCGAAAAGAATCGATTATAGGTTAGAAATGGGCCAAGAGATGAGTTTGTGGAGTCAAAACGAAAAAACGAGCACGAAGCCTCGTTTAGAAATCGGGAGGAGAGAGGGTATGAAATTATATCCGCTTCCTTTAAAATCCGAAAAAGTCTCGATTATAGGTTAGAAATGGGCCAAGAGACGAGTTTGTGGAATCAAAACGAAAAAACGAGCACGCAGCCTCGTTTAGAAATCAGGAGGAGAGAGGGTATGAAATTATATCCCCTTCCTTTAAAATCCGAAAAAGTCTCGATTATAGGTTAGAAATGGGCCAAGAGACGAGTTTGTGGAGTCAAAACGAAAAAACGAGCACGAAGCCTCGTTTAGAAATCGGGAGGAGAGAGGGTATGAAATTATATCCACTTCCTTTAAAACCCGAAAAAGTCTCGATTATAGGTTAGAAATGGGCCACGGGACGTGTTTGTGGTGTCAAAACGAAAAAACGAGCACGAAGCCTCGTTTAGAAATCGGGAGGAGAGAGGGTATGAAATTATATCCACTTCCTTTAAAATCCGAAAAAGTCTCGATTATAGGTTAGAAATGGGCCAAGAGACGAGTTTGTGGAGTCAAAACGAAAAAACGAGCACGAAGCCTCGTTTAGAAATCGGGAGGAGAGAGGGTATGAAATTATATCCACTTCCTTTAAAACCCGAAAAAGTCTCGATTATAGGTTAGAAATGGGCCACGGGACGTGTTTGTGGTGTCAAAACGAAAAAACGAGCACGAAGCCTCGTTTAGAAATCGGGAGGAGAGAGGGTATGAAATTATATCCACTTCCTTTAAAACCCGAAAAAGTCTCGATTATAGGTTAGAAATGGGCCACGGGACGTGTTTGTGGTGTCAAAACGAAAAAACGAGCACGAAGCCTCGTTTAGAAATCGGGAGGAGAGAGGGTATGAAATTATATCCACTTCCTTTAAAACCCGAAAAGACTCGATTATAGGTTAGAAATGGGACACGGGAGGTGTTTGAGGTGTCAAAACGAAAAAACGAGCACGAAGCCTCGTTTAGAAATTGGGAGGAGAGAGGGTATGAAATTATATCCACTTCCTTTAAAACCCGAAAAAGTCTCGATTATAGGTTAGAAATGGGCCACTGGATGTGTTTGTGGTGTCAAAACGAAAAAACGAGCACGAAGCCTCGTTTAGAAATCGGAAGGAGAGAGGGTATGAAATTATATCCACTTCCTTTAAAATCCGAAAAAGTCTCGATTATAGGTTAGAAATGGGCCAAGAGACGAGTTTGTGGAGTCAAAACGAAAAAACGAGCACGAAGCCTCGTTTAGAAATCGGGAGGAGAGAGGGTATGAAATTATATCCACTTCCTTTAAAACCCGAAAAAGTCTCGATTATAGGTTAGAAATGGGACACGGGAGGTGTTTGAGGTGTCAAAACGAAAAAACGAGCAGGAAGGCTCGTTTAGAAATTGGGAGGAGAGAGGGTATGAAATTATATCCACTTCCTTTAAAACCCGAAAAAGTCTCGATTATAGGTTAGAAATGGGCCACTGGATGTGTTTGTGGTGTCAAAACGAAAAAACGAGCACGAAGCCTCGTTTAGAAATCGGAAGGAGAGAGGGTATGAAATTATATCCACTTCCTTTAAAATCCGAAAAAGTCTCGATTATAGGTTAGAAATGGGCCAAGAGACGAGTTTGTGGAGTCAAAACGAAAAAACGAGCACGAAGCCTCGTTTAGAAATCGGGAGGAGAGAGGGTATGAAATTATATCCACTTCCTTTAAAACCCGAAAAAGTCTCGATTATAGGTTAGAAATGGGCCACGGGACGTGTTTGTGGTGTCAAAACGAAAAAACGAGCACGAAGCCTCGTTTAGAAATCGGGAGGAGAGAGGGTATGAAATTATATCCACTTCCTTTAAAACCCGAAAAAGTCTCGATTATAGGTTAGAAATGGGCCACGGGACGTGTTTGTGGTGTCAAAATGAAAAAACGAGCACGAAGCCTCGTTTAGAAATCGGGAGGAGAGAGGGTATGAAATTATATCCACTTCCTTTAAAATCCGAAAAAGTCTCGATTATAGGTTAGAAATGGGCAAAGAGACGAGTTTGTGGAGTCAAAACGAAAAAACGAGCACGAAGCCTCGTTTAGAAATCGGGAGGAGAGAGGGTATGAAATTATATCCACTTCCTTTAAAACCCGAAAAAGTCTCGATTATAGGTTAGAAATGGGCCACGGGACGTGTTTGTGGTGTCAAAACGAAAAAACGAGCACGAAGCCTCGTTTAGAAATCGGGAGGAGAGAGGGTATGAAATTATATCCACTTCCTTTAAAACCCGAAAAAGTCTCGATTATAGGTTAGAAATGGGCCACGGGACGTGTTTGTGGTGTCAAAACGAAAAAAGGAGCACGAAGCCTCGTTTAGAAATCGGGAGGAGAGAGGGTATGAAATTATATCTACTTCCTTTAAAACCCGAAAAGACTCGATTATAGGTTAGAAATGGGCCAAGAGATGAGTTTGTGGAGTCAAAACGAAAAAACGAGCACGAAGCCTCGTTTAGAAATCGGGAGGAGAGAGGGTATGAAATTATATCCGCTTCCTTTAAAATCCGAAAAAGTCTCGATTATAGGTTAGAAATGGGCCAAGAGACGAGTTTGTGGAATCAAAACGAAAAAACGAGCACGCAGCCTCGTTTAGAAATCAGGAGGAGAGAGGGTATGAAATTATATCCCCTTCCTTTAAAATCCGAAAAAGTCTCGATTATAGGTTAGAAATGGGCCAAGAGACGAGTTTGTGGAGTCAAAACGAAAAAACGAGCACGAAGCCTCGTTTAGAAATCGGGAGGAGAGAGGGTATGAAATTATATCCACTTCCTTTAAAACCCGAAAAAGTCTCGATTATAGGTTAGAAATGGGCCACGGGACGTGTTTGTGGTGTCAAAACGAAAAAACGAGCACGAAGCCTCGTTTAGAAATCGGGAGGAGAGAGGGTATGAAATTATATCCACTTCCTTTAAAATCCGAAAAAGTCTCGATTATAGGTTAGAAATGGGCCAAGAGACGAGTTTGTGGAGTCAAAACGAAAAAACGAGCACGAAGCCTCGTTTAGAAATCGGGAGGAGAGAGGGTATGAAATTATATCCACTTCCTTTAAAACCCGAAAAAGTCTCGATTATAGGTTAGAAATGGGCCAAGAGACGAGTTTGTGGAGTCAAAACGAAAAAACGAGCACGAAGCCTCGTTTAGAAATCGGGAGGAGAGAGGGTATGAAATTATATCCACTTCCTTTAAAACCCGAAAAAGTCTCGATTATAGGTTAGAAATGGGCCACGGGACGTGTTTGTGGTGTCAAAACGAAAAAACGAGCACGAAGCCTCGTTTAGAAATCGGGAGGAGAGAGGGTATGAAATTATATCCACTTCCTTTAAAATCTGAAAAAGTCTCGATTATAGGTTAGAAATGGGCCAAGAGACGAGTTTGTGGAGTCAAAACGAAAAAACGAGCACGAAGCCTCGTTTAGAAATCGGGAGGAGAGAGGGTATGAAATTATATCCACTTCCTTTAAAACCCGAAAAAGTCTCGATTATAGGTTAGAAATGGGCCACGGGACGTGTTTGTGGTGTCAAAACGAAAAAACGAGCACGAAGCCTCGTTTAGAAATCGGGAGGAGAGAGGGTATGAAATTATATCCACTTCCTTTAAAACCCGAAAAAGTCTCGATTATAGGTCAGAAATGGGCCACAAGACGTGTTTGTGGTGTCAAAACGAAAAAACGAGCACGAAGTCTCGTTTAGAAATCAGGAGGAGAGAGGTTAAGAAATTATATCCACTTCCTTTAAAACCCGAAAAAGTCTCGATTATAGGTTAGAAATGGGACACGGGAGGTGTTTCTGGTGTCAAAATGAAAAAAGAGCACGAAGCCTTGTTTAGAAATCGGGAGGAGAGAGGGTATGAAATTATATCCATTTCCTTTAAAACCCAAAAAAGTCTGGATTATAGGTTATAAATGGGCCACGGGACGTGTTTGTGGTGTCAAAACGAAAAAATGAGCACGAAGCCTCGTTTAGAAATCGGGAGGAGAGAGGTTATTAAATTATATCCACTTCCTTTAAAACCCGAAAAAGTCTCGATTATAGGTTAGAAATGGGACACGGGACTGGTTTGTGGAGTCAAAACGAAAAAACGAGCACGAAGCCTCGTTTAGAAATCGATAGGAGAGAGGGTATGAAATTATATCCACTTCATTTAAAACCCGAAAAAGTTTCGATTATAGGTTAGAAATGGGCCACGGGACGTGTTTGTGGTGTTAAAACGAAAAAACGAGCACGAAGCCTCGTTTAGAAATCGGGAGAGAGGGTATGAAATTATATCCACTTCCTTTAAAATCTGAAAAAGTCTCAAATATAGGTTAGAAATGGGCCAAGAGACGAGTTTGTGGAGTCAGAACGAAAAAACGAGCACGCAGCCTCGTTTAGAAATCGGGAGGAGAGAGGGTATGAAATTACATCCACTTCCTTTAAAACCCAAAAAAGTCTCGATTATAGGTTAGAAATGGGCCAAGAGATGAGTTTGTGGAGTCAAAACGAAAAAACGAGCACGCAGCCTCGTTTAGAAATCAGGAGGAGAGAGGGTATGAAATTATATTCACTTCCTTTAAAACTCGAAAAAGTCTCGATTATAGGTTTGAAATGGGCCACGGTACGCATTTGTGGTGTCAAAACGAAAAGACGAGCACGAAGCCTCGTTTAGAAATCGGGAGGAGAGAGGGTATGAAATTATATCCACTTCCTTTAAAACCCGAAAAAGTCTCGATTATAGGATAGAAATGGGCCACGGGACGTGTTTGTTGTGTAAAAACGAAAAAAAAAGCACGAAGGCTCGTTTAGAAATCGGGAGGAGAGAGGGTATGAAATTATATCCACTTCCTTTAAAACCCGAAAAAGTCTCGATTATAGGTCAGAAATGGGCCACAGGACGTGTTTGTGGTGTCAAAACGAAAAAACGAGCACGAAGTCTCGTTTAGAAATCAGGAGGAGAGAGGTTAAGAAATTATATCCACTTCCTTTAAAACCCGAAAAAGTCTCGATTATAGGTTAGAAATGGGACACGGGAGGTGTTTCTGGTGTCAAAATGAAAAAAGAGCACGAAGCCTTGTTTAGAAATCGGGAGGAGAGAGGGTATGAAATTATATCCATTTCCTTTAAAACCCGAAAAAGTCTGGATTATAGGTTATAAATGGGCCACGGGACGTGTTTGTGGTGTCAAAACGAAAAAACGAGCACGAAGCCTCGTTTAGAAATCGGGAGGAGAGAGGTTATTAAATTATATCCACTTCCTTTAAAACCCGAAAAAGTCTCGATTATAGGTTAGAAATGGGACACGGGACTGGTTTGTGGAGTCAAAACGAAAAAACGAGCACGAAGCCTCGTTTAGAAATCGATAGGAGAGAGGGTATGAAATTATATCCACTTCATTTAAAACCCGAAAAAGTTTCGATTATAGGTTAGAAATGGGCCACGGGACGTGTTTGTGGTGTTAAAACGAAAAAACGAGCACGAAGCCTCGTTTAGAAATCGGGAGAGAGGGTATGAAATTATATCCACTTCCTTTAAAATCTGAAAAAGTCTCAAATATAGGTTAGAAATGGGCCAAGAGACGAGTTTGTGGAGTCAGAACGAAAAAACGAGCACGCAGCCTCGTTTAGAAATCGGGAGGAGAGAGGGTATGAAATTACATCCACTTCCTTTAAAACCCAAAAAAGTCTCGATTATAGGTTAGAAATGGGCCAAGAGATGAGTTTGTGGAGTCAAAACGAAAAAACGAGCACGAAGCCTCGTTTAGAAATCGGGAGGAGAGAGGGTATGAAATTATATCCACTTCCTTTAAAACCCGAAAAAGTCTCGATTATAGGTTAGAAATGGGCCACGGGACGTGTTTGTGGTGTCAAAACGAAAAAACGAGCACGAAGCCTCGTTTAGAAATCGGGAGGAGAGAGGGTATGAAATTATATCCACTTCCTTTAAAACCCGAAAAAGTCTCGATTATAGGTTAGAAATGGGCCACGGGACGTGTTTGTGGTGTCAAAACGAAAAAACGAGCACGAAGCCTCGTTTAGAAATCGGGAGGAGAGAGGGTATGAAATTATATCCACTTCCTTTAAAACCCGAAAAGACTCGATTATAGGTTAGAAATGGGACACGGGAGGTGTTTGAGGTGTCAAAACGAAAAAACGAGCACGAAGCCTCGTTTAGAAATTGGGAGGAGAGAGGGTATGAAATTATATCCACTTCCTTTAAAACCCGAAAAAGTCTCGATTATAGGTTAGAAATGGGCCACTGGATGTGTTTGTGGTGTCAAAACGAAAAAACGAGCACGAAGCCTCGTTTAGAAATCGGAAGGAGAGAGGGTATGAAATTATATCCACTTCCTTTAAAATCCGAAAAAGTCTCGATTATAGGTTAGAAATGGGCCAAGAGACGAGTTTGTGGAGTCAAAACGAAAAAACGAGCACGAAGCCTCGTTTAGAAATCGGGAGGAGAGAGGGTATGAAATTATATCCACTTCCTTTAAAACCCGAAAAAGTCTCGATTATAGGTTAGAAATGGGACACGGGAGGTGTTTGAGGTGTCAAAACGAAAAAACGAGCAGGAAGGCTCGTTTAGAAATTGGGAGGAGAGAGGGTATGAAATTATATCCACTTCCTTTAAAACCCGAAAAAGTCTCGATTATAGGTTAGAAATGGGCCACTGGATGTGTTTGTGGTGTCAAAACGAAAAAACGAGCACGAAGCCTCGTTTAGAAATCGGAAGGAGAGAGGGTATGAAATTATATCCACTTCCTTTAAAATCCGAAAAAGTCTCGATTATAGGTTAGAAATGGGCCAAGAGACGAGTTTGTGGAGTCAAAACGAAAAAACGAGCACGAAGCCTCGTTTAGAAATCGGGAGGAGAGAGGGTATGAAATTATATCCACTTCCTTTAAAACCCGAAAAAGTCTCGATTATAGGTTAGAAATGGGCCACGGGACGTGTTTGTGGTGTCAAAACGAAAAAACGAGCACGAAGCCTCGTTTAGAAATCGGGAGGAGAGAGGGTATGAAATTATATCCACTTCCTTTAAAACCCGAAAAAGTCTCGATTATAGGTTAGAAATGGGCCACGGGACGTGTTTGTGGTGTCAAAATGAAAAAACGAGCACGAAGCCTCGTTTAGAAATCGGGAGGAGAGAGGGTATGAAATTATATCCACTTCCTTTAAAATCCGAAAAAGTCTCGATTATAGGTTAGAAATGGGCAAAGAGACGAGTTTGTGGAGTCAAAACGAAAAAACGAGCACGAAGCCTCGTTTAGAAATCGGGAGGAGAGAGGGTATGAAATTATATCCACTTCCTTTAAAACCCGAAAAAGTCTCGATTATAGGTTAGAAATGGGCCACGGGACGTGTTTGTGGTGTCAAAACGAAAAAACGAGCACGAAGCCTCGTTTAGAAATCGGGAGGAGAGAGGGTATGAAATTATATCCACTTCCTTTAAAACCCGAAAAAGTCTCGATTATAGGTTAGAAATGGGCCACGGGACGTGTTTGTGGTGTCAAAACGAAAAAAGGAGCACGAAGCCTCGTTTAGAAATCGGGAGGAGAGAGGGTATGAAATTATATCTACTTCCTTTAAAACCCGAAAAGACTCGATTATAGGTTAGAAATGGGCCAAGAGATGAGTTTGTGGAGTCAAAACGAAAAAACGAGCACGAAGCCTCGTTTAGAAATCGGGAGGAGAGAGGGTATGAAATTATATCCGCTTCCTTTAAAATCCGAAAAAGTCTCGATTATAGGTTAGAAATGGGCCAAGAGACGAGTTTGTGGAATCAAAACGAAAAAACGAGCACGCAGCCTCGTTTAGAAATCAGGAGGAGAGAGGGTATGAAATTATATCCCCTTCCTTTAAAATCCGAAAAAGTCTCGATTATAGGTTAGAAATGGGCCAAGAGACGAGTTTGTGGAGTCAAAACGAAAAAACGAGCACGAAGCCTCGTTTAGAAATCGGGAGGAGAGAGGGTATGAAATTATATCCACTTCCTTTAAAACCCGAAAAAGTCTCGATTATAGGTTAGAAATGGGCCACGGGACGTGTTTGTGGTGTCAAAACGAAAAAACGAGCACGAAGCCTCGTTTAGAAATCGGGAGGAGAGAGGGTATGAAATTATATCCACTTCCTTTAAAATCCGAAAAAGTCTCGATTATAGGTTAGAAATGGGCCAAGAGACGAGTTTGTGGAGTCAAAACGAAAAAACGAGCACGAAGCCTCGTTTAGAAATCGGGAGGAGAGAGGGTATGAAATTATATCCACTTCCTTTAAAACCCGAAAAAGTCTCGATTATAGGTTAGAAATGGGCCAAGAGACGAGTTTGTGGAGTCAAAACGAAAAAACGAGCACGAAGCCTCGTTTAGAAATCGGGAGGAGAGAGGGTATGAAATTATATCCACTTCCTTTAAAACCCGAAAAAGTCTCGATTATAGGTTAGAAATGGGCCACGGGACGTGTTTGTGGTGTCAAAACGAAAAAACGAGCACGAAGCCTCGTTTAGAAATCGGGAGGAGAGAGGGTATGAAATTATATCCACTTCCTTTAAAATCTGAAAAAGTCTCGATTATAGGTTAGAAATGGGCCAAGAGACGAGTTTGTGGAGTCAAAACGAAAAAACGAGCACGAAGCCTCGTTTAGAAATCGGGAGGAGAGAGGGTATGAAATTATATCCACTTCCTTTAAAACCCGAAAAAGTCTCGATTATAGGTTAGAAATGGGCCACGGGACGTGTTTGTGGTGTCAAAACGAAAAAACGAGCACGAAGCCTCGTTTAGAAATCGGGAGGAGAGAGGGTATGAAATTATATCCACTTCCTTTAAAACCCGAAAAAGTCTCGATTATAGGTCAGAAATGGGCCACAAGACGTGTTTGTGGTGTCAAAACGAAAAAACGAGCACGAAGTCTCGTTTAGAAATCAGGAGGAGAGAGGTTAAGAAATTATATCCACTTCCTTTAAAACCCGAAAAAGTCTCGATTATAGGTTAGAAATGGGACACGGGAGGTGTTTCTGGTGTCAAAATGAAAAAAGAGCACGAAGCCTTGTTTAGAAATCGGGAGGAGAGAGGGTATGAAATTATATCCATTTCCTTTAAAACCCAAAAAAGTCTGGATTATAGGTTATAAATGGGCCACGGGACGTGTTTGTGGTGTCAAAACGAAAAAATGAGCACGAAGCCTCGTTTAGAAATCGGGAGGAGAGAGGTTATTAAATTATATCCACTTCCTTTAAAACCCGAAAAAGTCTCGATTATAGGTTAGAAATGGGACACGGGACTGGTTTGTGGAGTCAAAACGAAAAAACGAGCACGAAGCCTCGTTTAGAAATCGATAGGAGAGAGGGTATGAAATTATATCCACTTCATTTAAAACCCGAAAAAGTTTCGATTATAGGTTAGAAATGGGCCACGGGACGTGTTTGTGGTGTTAAAACGAAAAAACGAGCACGAAGCCTCGTTTAGAAATCGGGAGAGAGGGTATGAAATTATATCCACTTCCTTTAAAATCTGAAAAAGTCTCAAATATAGGTTAGAAATGGGCCAAGAGACGAGTTTGTGGAGTCAGAACGAAAAAACGAGCACGCAGCCTCGTTTAGAAATCGGGAGGAGAGAGGGTATGAAATTACATCCACTTCCTTTAAAACCCAAAAAAGTCTCGATTATAGGTTAGAAATGGGCCAAGAGATGAGTTTGTGGAGTCAAAACGAAAAAACGAGCACGCAGCCTCGTTTAGAAATCAGGAGGAGAGAGGGTATGAAATTATATTCACTTCCTTTAAAACTCGAAAAAGTCTCGATTATAGGTTTGAAATGGGCCACGGTACGCATTTGTGGTGTCAAAACGAAAAGACGAGCACGAAGCCTCGTTTAGAAATCGGGAGGAGAGAGGGTATGAAATTATATCCACTTCCTTTAAAACCCGAAAAAGTCTCGATTATAGGATAGAAATGGGCCACGGGACGTGTTTGTTGTGTAAAAACGAAAAAAAAAGCACGAAGGCTCGTTTAGAAATCGGGAGGAGAGAGGGTATGAAATTATATCCACTTCCTTTAAAACCCGAAAAAGTCTCGATTATAGGTCAGAAATGGGCCACAGGACGTGTTTGTGGTGTCAAAACGAAAAAACGAGCACGAAGTCTCGTTTAGAAATCAGGAGGAGAGAGGTTAAGAAATTATATCCACTTCCTTTAAAACCCGAAAAAGTCTCGATTATAGGTTAGAAATGGGACACGGGAGGTGTTTCTGGTGTCAAAATGAAAAAAGAGCACGAAGCCTTGTTTAGAAATCGGGAGGAGAGAGGGTATGAAATTATATCCATTTCCTTTAAAACCCGAAAAAGTCTGGATTATAGGTTATAAATGGGCCACGGGACGTGTTTGTGGTGTCAAAACGAAAAAACGAGCACGAAGCCTCGTTTAGAAATCGGGAGGAGAGAGGTTATTAAATTATATCCACTTCCTTTAAAACCCGAAAAAGTCTCGATTATAGGTTAGAAATGGGACACGGGACTGGTTTGTGGAGTCAAAACGAAAAAACGAGCACGAAGCCTCGTTTAGAAATCGATAGGAGAGAGGGTATGAAATTATATCCACTTCATTTAAAACCCGAAAAAGTTTCGATTATAGGTTAGAAATGGGCCACGGGACGTGTTTGTGGTGTTAAAACGAAAAAACGAGCACGAAGCCTCGTTTAGAAATCGGGAGAGAGGGTATGAAATTATATCCACTTCCTTTAAAATCTGAAAAAGTCTCAAATATAGGTTAGAAATGGGCCAAGAGACGAGTTTGTGGAGTCAGAACGAAAAAACGAGCACGCAGCCTCGTTTAGAAATCGGGAGGAGAGAGGGTATGAAATTACATCCACTTCCTTTAAAACCCAAAAAAGTCTCGATTATAGGTTAGAAATGGGCCAAGAGATGAGTTTGTGGAGTCAAAACGAAAAAACGAGCACGCAGCCTCGTTTAGAAATCAGGAGGAGAGAGGGTATGAAATTATATTCACTTCCTTTAAAACTCGAAAAAGTCTCGATTATAGGTTTGAAATGGGCCACGGTACGCATTTGTGGTGTCAAAACGAAAAGACGAGCACGAAGCCTCGTTTAGAAATCGGGAGGAGAGAGGTTATGAAATTATATCCACTTCCTTTAAAACCCGAAAAAATCTCGATTTTAGGTTAGAAATGAGACACGGGATGTGTTTGTGGTGTCAAAATGAAAAAACGAGCATGAAGCCTCGTTTAGAAATCGGGAGGAGAGAGGGTATGAAATTATATCCAGTTCCTTCATAACCCGAAAAAGACTCGATTATAGGTTAGAAATGGGCCACGGGACGTGTTTGTGGTGTCAAAACGAAAAAACGAGCACGAAGCCTCGTTTAGAAATCGGGAGAGAGGGTGTGAAATTATATCCACTTCCTTTAAAAAATGAAAAAGTCTCGAATATAGGTTAGAAATGGGCCAAGAGACGAGTTTCTGGAGTCAAAACGAAAAAACGAGCACGCAGCCTCGTTTAGAAATCGGGAGGAGAGAGGGTATGAAATTACATCCACTTCCTTTAAAACCCAAAAAAGTCTCGATTATAGGTTAGAAATGGGCCACGGGATGTGTTTGTGGTGTCAAAATAAAAAAATGAGCACGAAGCCTCGTTTAGAAATCGGAAGTAGAGAGGGTATGAAAATATATCCACTTCCTTTAAATTCCGAAAAAGTCTCGATTATAGGTTAGAAATGGGCCACGGGACGTGTTTGTGGTGTCAAAACGAAAAAACGAGCACGAAGCCTCGTTTAGAAATCGGGAGGAGAGAGGGTATGAAATTATATCCACTTCCTTTAAAACCCGAAAAAGTCTCGATTATAGGTTAGAAATGGGCCACGGGACGTGTTTGTGGTGTCAAAACGAAAAAACGAGCACGAAGCCTCGTTTAGAAATCGGGCGGAGAGAGGGTATGAAATTATATCCACTTCCTTTAAAACCCGAAAAAGTCTCGATTATAGGTTAGAAATGGGCCACGGGACGTGTTTGTGGTGTCAAAACGAAAAAACGAGCACGAAGCCTCGTTTAGAAATCGGGAGGAGAGAGGGTATGAAATTATATCCACTTCCTTTAAAACCCGAAAAAGTCTCGATTATAGGTTAGAAATGGGACACGGGAGGTGTTTGAGGTGTCAAAACGAAAAAACGAGCACGAAGCCTCGTTTAGAAATTGGGAGGAGAGAGGGTATGAAATTATATCCACTTCCTTTGAAACCCGAAAAAGTCTCGATTATAGGTTAGAAATGGGCCACTGGATGTGTTTGTGGTGTCAAAACGAAAAAACGAGCACGAAGCCTCGTTTAGAAATCGGAAGGAGAGAGGGTATGAAATTATATCCACTTCCTTTAAAATCCGAAAAAGTCTCGATTATAGGTTAGAAATGGGCCAAGAGACGAGTTTGTGGAGTCAAAACGAAAAAACGAGCACGAAGCCTCGTTTAGAAATCGGGAGGAGAGAGGGTATGAAATTATATCCACTTCCTTTAAAACCCGAAAAAGTCTCGATTATAGGTTAGAAATGGGCCACGGGACGTGTTTGTGGTGTCAAAACGAAAAAACGAGCACGAAGCCTCGTTTAGAAATCGGGAGGAGAGAGGGTATGAAATTATATCCACTTCCTTTAAAACCCGAAAAAGTCTCGATTATAGGTTAGAAATGGGCCACGGGACGTGTTTGTGGTGTCAAAACGAAAAAACGAGCACGAAGCCTCGTTTAGAAATCGGGAGGAGAGAGGGTATGAAATTATATCCACTTCCTTTAAAATCCGAAAAAGTCTCGATTATAGGTTAGAAATGGGCCAAGAGACGAGTTTGTGGAGTCAAAACGAAAAAACGAGCACGAAGCCTCGTTTAGAAATCGGGAGGAGAGAGGGTATGAAATTATATCCACTTCCTTTAAAACCCGAAAAAGTCTCGATTATAGGTTAGAAATGGGCCACGGGACGTGTTTGTGGTGTCAAAACGAAAAAACGAGCACGAAGCCTCGTTTAGAAATCGGGAGGAGAGAGGGTATGAAATTATATCCACTTCCTTTAAAACCCGAAAAAGTCTCGATTATAGGTTAGAAATGGGCCACGGGACGTGTTTGTGGTGTCAAAACGAAAAAACGAGCACGAAGCCTCGTTTAGAAATCGGGAGGAGAGAGGGTATGAAATTATATCTACTTCCTTTAAAACCCGAAAAGACTCGATTATAGGTTAGAAATGGGCCAAGAGATGAGTTTGTGGAGTCAAAACGAAAAAACGAGCACGAAGCCTCGTTTAGAAATCGGGAGGAGAGAGGGTATGAAATTATATCCGCTTCCTTTAAAATCCGAAAAAGTCTCGATTATAGGTTAGAAATGGGCCAAGAGACGAGTTTGTGGAATCAAAACGAAAAAACGAGCACGCAGCCTCGTTTAGAAATCAGGAGGAGAGAGAGTATGAAATTATATCCACTTCGTTTAAAACTCGAAAAAGTCTCGATTATAGGTCAGAAATGGGCCACGAGACGCGTTTGTGGTGTCAAAACGAAAAATCGAGCACGAAGCCTCGTTTAGAAATCGGGAGGAGAGAGGGTATGAAATTATATCCACTTCCTTTAAAACCCGAAAAAGTCTCGATTATAGGATAGAAATGGGCCACGGGACGTGTTTGTTGTGTAAAAACGAAAAAAAAAGCACGAAGGCTCGTTTAGAAATCGGGAGGAGAGAGGGTATGAAATTATATCCACTTCCTTTAAAACCCGAAAAAGTCTCGATTATAGGTCAGAAATGGGCCACAGGACGTGTTTGTGGTGTCAAAACGAAAAAACGAGCACGAAGTCTCGTTTAGAAATCAGGAGGAGAGAGGTTAAGAAATTATATCCACTTCCTTTAAAACCCGAAAAAGTCTCGATTATAGGTTAGAAATGGGACACGGGAGGTGTTTCTGGTGTCAAAATGAAAAAAGAGCACGAAGCCTTGTTTAGAAATCGGGAGGAGAGAGGGTATGAAATTATATCCATTTCCTTTAAAACCCGAAAAAGTCTGGATTATAGGTTATAAATGGGCCACGGGACGTGTTTGTGGTGTCAAAACGAAAAAACGAGCACGAAGCCTCGTTTAGAAATCGATAGGAGAGAGGGTATGAAATTATATCCACTTCATTTAAAACCCGAAAAAGTTTCGATTATAGGTTAGAAATGGGCCACGGGACGTGTTTGTGGTGTTAAAACGAAAAAACGAGCACGAAGCCTCGTTTAGAAATCGGGAGAGAGGGTATGAAATTATATCCACTTCCTTTAAAATCTGAAAAAGTCTCAAATATAGGTTAGAAATGGGCCAAGAGACGAGTTTGTGGAGTCAGAACGAAAAAACGAGCACGCAGCCTCGTTTAGAAATCGGGAGGAGAGAGGGTATGAAATTACATCCACCTCCTTTAAAACCCAAAAAAGTCTCGATTATAGGTTAGAAATGGGCCAAGAGACGAGTTTGTGGAGTCAAAACGAAAAAACGAGCACGCAGCCTCGTTTAGAAATCAGGAGGAGAGAGGGTATGAAATTATATTCACTTCCTTTAAAACTCGAAAAAGTCTCGATTATAGGTTTGAAATGGGCCACGGTACGCATTTGTGGTGTCAAAACGAAAAGACGAGCACGAAGCCTCGTTTAGAAATCGGGAGGAGAGAGGTTATGAAATTATATCCACTTCCTTTAAAACCCGAAAAAATCTCGATTTTAGGTTAGAAATGAGACACGGGATGTGTTTGTGGTGTCAAAATGAAAAAACGAGCATGAAGCCTCGTTTAGAAATCGGGAGGAGAGAGGGTATGAAATTATATCCAGTTCCTTCATAACCCGAAAAAGACTCGATTATAGGTTAGAAATGGGCCACGGGATGTGTTTGTGGTGTCAAAACGAAAAAACGAGCACGAAGCCTCGTTTAGAAATCGGGAGAGAGGGTGTGAAATTATATCCACTTCCTTTAAAAAATGAAAAAGTCTCGAATATAGGTTAGAAATGGGCCAAGAGACGAGTTTCTGGAGTCAAAACGAAAAAACGAGCACGCAGCCTCGTTTAGAAATCGGGAGGAGAGAGGGTATGAAATTACATCCACTTCCTTTAAAACCCAAAAAAGTCTCGATTATAGGTTAGAAATGGGCCACGGGATGTGTTTGTAGTGTCAAAATAAAAAAATGAGCACGAAGCCTCGTTTAGAAATCGGAAGTAGAGAGGGTATGAAAATATATCCACTTCCTTTAAATTCCGAAAAAGTCTCGATTATAGGTTAGAAATGGGCGACGGGACGTGTTTGTGGTGTCAAAACGAAAAAACGAGCACGAAGCCTCGTTTAGAAATCGGGAGGAGAGAGGGTATGAAATTATATCCACTTCCTTTAAAACCCGAAAAAGTCTCGATTATAGGTTAGAAATGGGCCACGGGACGTGTTTGTGGTGTCAAAACGAAAAAACGAGCACGAAGCCTCGTTTAGAAATCGGGAGGAGAGAGGGTATGAAATTATATCCACTTCCTTTAAAATCCGAAAAAGTCTCGATTATAGGTTAGAAATGGGACACGGGAGGTGTTTGAGGTGTCAAAACGAAAAAACGAGCACGAAGCCTCGTTTAGAAATTGGGAGGAGAGAGGGTATGAAATTATATCCACTTCCTTTAAAACCCGAAAAAGTCTCGATTATAGGTTAGAAATGGGCCACTGGATGTGTTTGTGGTGTCAAAACGAAAAAACGAGCACGAAGCCTCGTTTAGAAATCGGAAGGAGAGAGAGTATGAAATTATATCCACTTCCTTTAAAATCCGAAAAAGTCTCGATTATAGGTTAGAAATGGGCCAAGAGACGAGTTTGTGGAGTCAAAACGAAAAAACGAGCACGAAGCCTCGTTTAGAAATCGGGAGGAGAGAGGGTATGAAATTATATCCACTTCCTTTAAAACCCGAAAAAGTCTCGATTATAGGTTAGAAATGGGCCACGGGACGTGTTTGTGGTGTCAAAACGAAAAAACGAGCACGAAGCCTCGTTTAGAAATCGGGAGGAGAGAGGGTATGAAATTATATCCACTTCCTTTAAAACCCGAAAAAGTCTCGATTATAGGTTAGAAATGGGCCACGGGACGTGTTTGTGGTGTCAAAACGAAAAAACGAGCACGAAGCCTCGTTTAGAAATCGGGAGGAGAGAGGGTATGAAATTATATCCACTTCCTTTAAAATCCGAAAAAGTCTCGATTATAGGTTAGAAATGGGCCAAGAGACGAGTTTGTGGAGTCAAAACGAAAAAACGAGCACGAAGCCTCGTTTAGAAATCGGGAGGAGAGAGGGTATGAAATTATATCCACTTCCTTTAAAACCCGAAAAAGTCTCGATTATAGGTTAGAAATGGGCCACGGGACGTGTTTGTGGTGTCAAAACGAAAAAACGAGCACGAAGCCTCGTTTAGAAATCGGGAGGAGAGAGGGTATGAAATTATATCCACTTCCTTTAAAACCCGAAAAAGTCTCGATTATAGGTTAGAAATGGGCCACGGGACGTGTTTGTGGTGTCAAAACGAAAAAACGAGCACGAAGCCTCGTTTAGAAATCGGGAGGAGAGAGGGTATGAAATTATATCTACTTCCTTTAAAACCCGAAAAGACTCGATTATAGGTTAGAAATGAGCCAAGAGATGAGTTTGTGGAGTCAAAACGAAAAAATGAGCACGAAGCCTCGTTTAGAAATCGGGAGGAGAGAGGGTATGAAATTATATCCGCTTCCTTTAAAATCCGAAAAAGTCTCGATTATAGGTTAGAAATGGGCCAAGAGACGAGTTTGTGGAATCAAAACGAAAAAACGAGCACGCAGCCTCGTTTAGAAATCAGGAGGAGAGAGGGTATGAAATTATATCCACTTCGTTTAAAACTCGAAAAAGTCTCGATTATAGGTCAGAAATGGGCCACGAGACGCGTTTGTGGTGTCAAAACGAAAAATCGAGCACGAAGCCTCGTTTAGAAATCGGGAGGAGAGAGGGTATGAAATTATATCCACTTCCTTTAAAACCCGAAAAAGTCTCGATTATAGGATAGAAATGGGCCACGGGACGTGTTTGTTGTGTAAAAACGAAAAAAAAAGCACGAAGGCTCGTTTAGAAATCGGGAGGAGAGAGGGTATGAAATTATATCCACTTCCTTTAAAACCTGAAAAAGTCTCGATTATAGGTCAGAAATGGGCCACAGGACGTGTTTGTGGTGTCAAAACGAAAAAACGAGCACGAAGTCTCGTTTAGAAATCAGGAGGAGAGAGGTTAAGAAATTATATCCACTTCCTTTAAAACCCGAAAAAGTCTCGATTATAGGTTAGAAATGGGACACGGGAGGTGTTTCTGGTGTCAAAATGAAAAAAGAGCACGAAGCCTTGTTTAGAAATCGGGAGGAGAGAGGGTATGAAATTATATCCATTTCCTTTAAAACCCGAAAAAGTCTGGATTATAGGTTATAAATGGGCTACGGGACGTGTTTGTGGTGTCAAAACGAAAAAACGAGCACGAAGCCTCGTTTAGAAATCGGGAGGAGAGAGGTTATTAAATTATATCCACTTCCTTTAAAACCCGAAAAAGTCTCGATTATAGGTTAGAAATGGGACACGGGACTGGTTTGTGGAGTCAAAACGAAAAAACGAGCACGAAGCCTCGTTTAGAAATCGATAGGAGAGAGGGTATGAAATTATATCCACTTCATTTAAAACCCGAAAAAGTGTCGATTATAGGTTAGAAATGGGCCACGGGACGTGTTTGTGGTGTTAAAACGAAAAAACGAGCACGAAGCCTCGTTTAGAAATCGGGAGAGAGGGTATGAAATTATATCCACTTCCTTTAAAATCTGAAAAAGTCTCAAATATAGGTTAGAAATGGGCCAAGAGACGAGTTTGTGGAGTCAGAACGAAAAAACGAGCACGCAGCCTCGTTTAGAAATCGGAAGTAGAGAGGGTATGAAATTATATACACTTCCTTTAAAACCCGAAAAAGTCTCGATTATAGGTTAGAAATGGGCCACGGGACTTGTTTGTGGTGTCAAAACGAAAAAACGAGCACGAAGCCTCGTTTAGAAATCGAGAGGAGAGAGGGTATGAAATTATATCCACTTCCTTTAAAATCCGAAAAAGTCTCGATTATAGGTTAGAAATGGGCCACGGGACGTGTTTGTGGTGTCAAAATGAAAAAACGAGCACGAAGCCTCGTTTAGAAATCGGGAGAGAGGGTATGAAATTATATCCACTTCCTTTAAAATCTGAAAAAGACTCGAATATAGGTTAGAAATGAGCCAAGAGACTAGTTTGTGGAGTCAAAACGAAAAAACGAGCACGCAGCCTCGTTTAGAAATCGGGAGAGAGAGGATTTGAAATTACATCCACTTCCTTTAAAACCCAAAAAAGTCTCGATTATAGGTTAGAAATGGGCCACGGGATGTGTTTGTGGTGCCGAAACGAAAAAAGGAGCACGAAGCCTCGTTTAGAAATCGGAAGTAGAGAGGGTATGAAATTATATCCACTTCCTTTAAAACCCGAAAAAGTCTCGATTATAGGTTAGAAATGGGCCACGGGACGTGTTTGTGGTGTCAAAACGAAAAAACGAGCACGAAGCCTCGTTTAGAAATCGGGAGGAGAGAGGGTATGAAATTATATCCACTTCCTTTAAAATCCGAAAAAGTCTCGATTATAGGTTACAAATGGGCCACGGGACGTGTTTGTGATGTTAAAACGAAAAAACGAGCACGAAGCCTCGTTTAGAAATCGGGAGAGAGGTTATGAAATTATATCCACTTCCTTTAAAATCCGAAAAAGTCTCGATTATAGGTTAGAAATGGACCACGGGACGTGTTTGTGGTGTCAAAATGAAAAAACGAGCACGAAGCCTCGTTTAGAAATCGGGAGAGAGGGTATGAAATTATATCCACTTCCTTTAAAATCTGAAAAAGACTCGAATATAGGTTAGAAATGGGACAAGAGACTAGTTTGTGGAGTCAAAACGAAAAAACGAGCACGCAGCCTCGTTTAGAAATCGGGAGAGAGAGGATTTGAAATTACATCCACTTCCTTTAAAACCCAAAAAAGTCTCGATTATAGGTTAGAAATGGGCCACGGGATGTGTTTGTGGTGCCGAAACGAAAAAAGGAGCACGAAGCCTCGTTTAGAAATCGGAAGTAGAGAGGGTATGAAATTATATCCACTTCCTTTAAAACCCGAAAAAGTCTCGATTATAGGTTAGAAATGGGCCACGGGACGTGTTTGTGGTGTCAAAATGAAAAAACGAGCACGAAGCCTTGTTTAGAAATCGGGAGGAGAGAGGGTATGAAATTATATCCACTTCCTTTAAAATCCGAAAAAGTCTCGATTATAGGTTACAAATGGGCCACGGGATGTGTTTGTGGTGTCAAAATGAAAAAATGAGCATGAAGCCTCGTTTAGAAATCGGAAGGAGAGAGGGTATGAATTTATATCCACTTCCTTTAAAATCCGAAAAAGTCTCGATTATAGGTTACAAATGGGCCACGGGACGTGTTTGTGGTGTCAAAATGAAAAAACGAGCACGAAGCCTCGTTTAGAAATCGGGAGAGAGGGTATGAAATTATATCCACTTCCTTTAAAATCTGAAAAAGACTCGAATATAGGTTAGAAATGGGCCAAGAGACTAGTTTGTGGAGTCAAAACGAAAAAACGAGCACGCAGCCTCGTTTAGAAATCGGGAGCAGAGAGGTTATTAAATTATATCCACTTCCTTTAAAACCCGAAAAAGTCTCGATTATAGGTTAGAAATGGGCCAAGAGACGAGTTTGTGGAATCAAAACGAAAAAACGAGCACGCAGCCTCGTTTAGAAATCAGGAGGAGAGAGGGTATGAAATTATATCCACTTCGTTTAAAACTCGAAAAAGTCTCGATTATAGGTCAGAAATGGGCCACGAGACGCGTTTGTGGTGTTAAAACGAAAAATCGAGCACGAAGCCTCGTACAGAAATCGGGAGGAGAGAGGGTATGAAATTATATCCACTTCCTTTAAAACCCGAAAAAGTCTCGATTATAGGATAGAAATGGGCCACGGGACGTGTTTGTTGTGTAAAAACGAAAAAAAGAGCACGAAGGCTCGTTTAGAAATCGGGAGGAGAGAGGGTATGAAATTATATCCACTTCCTTTAAAACCCGAAAAAGTCTCGATTATAGGTTAGAAATGGGCCACAGGACGTGTTTGTGGTGTCAAAACGAAAAAACGAGCACGAAGCCTCGTTTAGAAATCAGGAGGAGAGAGGTTATGAAATTATATCCACTTCCTTTAAAACCCGAAAAAGTCTCGATTATAGGTTAGAAATGGGACACGGGAGGTGTTTCTGGTGTCAAAATGAAAAAAGAGCACGAAGCCTTGTTTAGAAATCGGGAGGAGAGAGGGTATGAAATTATATCAATTTCCTTTAAAACCCGAAAAAGTCTCGATTATAGGTTATAAATGGGCCACGGGACGTGTTTGTGGTGTCAAAACGAAAAAACGAGCACGAAGCATCGTTTCGAAATCGGGAGCAGAGAGGTTATTAAATTATATCCACTTCCTTTAAAACCCGAAAAAGTCTCGATTATAGGTTAGAAATGGGACACGGGACTCGTTTGTGGAGTCAAAACGAAAAAACGAGCACGAAGCCTCGTTTAGAAATCGATAGGAGAGAGGGTATGAAATTATATCCACTTCATTTAAAACCCGAAAAAGTCTCGATTATAGGTTAGAAATGGGCCACGGGACGTGTTTGTGATGTTAAAACGAAAAAACGAGCACGAAGCCTCGTTTAGAAATCGGGAGAGAGGGTATGAAATTATATCCACTTCCTTTAAAATCTGAAAAAGTCTCAAATATAGGTTAGAAATGGGCCAAGAGACGAGTTTGTGGAGTCAGAACGAAAAAACGAGCACGCAGCCTCGTTTAGAAATCGGGAGGAGAGAGGGTATGAAATTACATCCACTTCCTTTAAAATCCGAAAAAGTCTAGATTATAGGTTACAAATGGGCCACGGGACGTGTTTGTGGTGTCAAAATGAAAAAATGAGCATGAAGCCTCGTTTAGAAATCGGAAGGAGAGAGGGTATGAAATTATATCCACTTCCTTTAAAATCCGAAAAAGTCTCGATTATAGGTTACAAATGGGCCACGGGACGTGTTTGTGGTGTCAAAATGAAAAAACGAGCACGAAGCCTCGTTTAGAAATCGGGAGAGAGGGTATGAAATTATATCCACTTCCTTTAAAATCTGAAAAAGACTCGAATATAGGTTAGAAATGTGCCAAGAGACTAGTTTGTGGAGTCAAAACGAAAAAACGAGCACGCAGCCTCGTTTAGAAATCGGGAGAGAGAGGATTTGAAATTACATCCACTTCCTTTAAAACCCAAAAAAGTCTCGATTATAGGTTAGAAATGGGCCACGGGACGTGTTTGTGGTGTCAAAACGAAAAAACGAGCACGAAGCCTCGTTTAGAAATCAGGAGGAGAGAGGGTATGAAATTATATCCACTTCCTTTAAAATCCGAAAAAGTCTCGATTATAGGTTACAAATGGGCCACGGGATGTGTTTGTGGTGTCAAAATGAAAAAATGAGCATGAAGCCTCGTTTAGAAATCGGAAGGAGAGAGGGTATGAAATTATATCCACTTCCTTTAAAATCCGAAAAAGTCTCGATTATAGGTTACAAATGGGCCACGGGACGTGTTTGTGGTGTCAAAACGAAAAAACGAGCACGAAGCCTCGTTTAGAAATCGGGAGGAGAGAGGTTATTAAATTATATCCACTTCCTTTAAAACCCGAAAAAGTCTCGATTATAGGTTAGAAATGGGACACGGGACTCGTTTGTGGAGTCAAAACGAAAAAACGAGCACGAAGCCTCGTTTAGTAATCGATAGGAGAGAGGGTATGAAATTATATCCACTTCATTTAAAACCCGAAAAAGTCTCGATTATAGGTTAGAAATGGGCCACGGGACGTGTTTGTGATGTTAAAACGAAAAAACGAGCACGAAGCCTCGTTTAGAAATCGGGAGAGAGGGTATGAAATTATATCCACTTCCTTTAAAATCCGAAAAAGTCTCGATTATAGGTTAGAAATGGGCCACGGGACGTGTTTGTGGTGTCAAAATGAAAAAACGAGCACGAAGCCTCGTTTAGAAATCGGGAGAGAGGGTATGAAATTATATCCACTTCCTTTAAAATCTGAAAAAGACTCGAATATAGGTTAGAAATGGGCCAAGAGACTAGTTTGTGGAGTCAAAACGAAAAAACGAGCACGCAGCCTCGTTTAGAAATCGGGAGAGAGAGGATTTGAAATTACATCCACTTCCTTTAAAACCCAAAAAAGTCTCGATTATAGGTTAGAAATGGGCCACGGGATGTGTTTGTGGTGCCGAAACGAAAAAAGGAGCACGAAGCCTCGTTTAGAAATCGGAAGTAGAGAGGGTATGAAATTATATCCACTTCCTTTAAAACCCGAAAAAGTCTCGATTATAGGTTAGAAATGGGCCACGGGACGTGTTTGTGGTGTCAAAACGAAAAAACGAGCACGAAGCCTCGTTTAGAAATCGGGAGGAGAGAGGGTATGAAATTATATCCACTTCCTTTAAAATCCGAAAAAGTCTCGATTATAGGTTAGAAATGGGCCACGGGACGTGTTTGTGGTGTCAAAATGAAAAAACGAGCACGAAGCCTCGTTTAGAAATCGGGAGAGAGGGTATGAAATTATATCCACTTCCTTTAAAATCTGAAAAAGACTCGAATATAGGTTAGAAATGAGCCAAGAGACTAGTTTGTGGAGTCAAAACGAAAAAACGAGCACGCAGCCTCGTTTAGAAATCGGGAGAGAGAGGATTTGAAATTACATCCACTTCCTTTAAAACCCAAAAAAGTCTCGATTATAGGTTAGAAATGGGCCACGGGACGTGTTTGTGGTGCCGAAACGAAAAAAGGAGCACGAAGCCTCGTTTAGAAATCGGAAGTAGAGAGGGTATGAAATTATATCCACTTCCTTTAAAACCCGAAAAAGTCTCGATTATAGGTTAGAAATGGGCCACGGGACGTGTTTGTGGTGTCAAAACGAAAAAACGAGCACGAAGCCTCGTTTAGAAATCGGGAGGAGAGAGGGTATGAAATTATATCCACTTCCTTTAAAATCCGAAAAAGTCTCGATTATAGGTTACAAATGGGCCACGGGAGGTGTTTCTGGTGTCAAAATGAAAAAAGAGCACGAAGCCTTGTTTAGAAATCGGGAGGAGAGAGGGTATGAAATTATATCCATTTCCTTTAAAACCCGAAAAAGTCTCGATTATAGGTTATAAATGGGCCACGGGACGTGTTTGTGGTGTCAAAACGAAAAAACGAGCACGAAGCCACGTTTAGAAATCGGGAGGAGAGAGGTTATTATATTATATCCACTTCCTTTAAAACCCGAAAAAGTCTCGATTATAGGTTAGAAATGGGACACGGGACTAGTTTGTGGAGTCAAAACGAAAAAACGAGCACGAAGCCTCGTTTAGAAATCGATAGGAGAGAGGGTATGAAATTATATCCACTTCATTTAAAACCCGAAAAAGTTTCGTTTATAGGTTAGAAATGGGCCACGGGACGTGTTTGTGGTGTTAAAATGAAAAAACGAGCACGAAGCCTCGTTTAGAAATCGGGAGAGAGGGTATGAAATTATATCCACTTCCTTTAAAATCTGAAAAAGTCTCAAATATAGGTTAGAAATGGGCCAAGAGACGAGTTTGTGGAGTCAGAACGAAAAAACGAGCACGCAGCCTCGTTTAGAAATCGGGAGGAGAGAGGGTATGAAATTACATCCACTTCCTTTAAAACCCAAAAAAGTCTCGATTATAGGTTAGAAATGGGCCACGGGATGTGTTTGTGGTGTCAAAATGAAAAAATGAGCATGAAGCCTCATTTAGAAATCGGAAGGAGAGAGGGTATGAAATTATATCCACTTCCTTTAAAATCCGAAAAAGTCTCGATTATAGGTTACAAATGGGCCACGGGACGTGTTTGTGGTGTCAAAACGAAAAAACGAGCACGAAGCCTCGTTTAGAAATCGGGAGAGAGGGTATGAAATTATATCCACTTCCTTTAAAATCTGAAAAAGACTCGAATATAGGTTAGAAATGGGCCAAGAGACTAGTTTGTCGAGTCAAAACGAAAAAACGAGCACGCAGCCTCGTTTAGAAATCGAGAGGAGAGAGGATTTGAAATTACATCCACTTCCTTTAAAACCCAAAAAAGTCTCGATTATAGGTTAGAAATGGGCCACGGGATGTGTTTGTGGTGTCAAAACGAAAAAAGGAGCACGAAGCCTCGTTTAGAAATCGGAAGTAGAGAGGGTATGAAATTACATCCACTTCCTTTAAAACCCAAAAAAGTCTCGATTATAGGTTAGAAATGGGCCACGGGATGTGTTTGTGGTGCCAAAACGAAAAAAGGAGCACGAAGCCTCGTTTAGAAATCGGAAGTAGAGAGGATTTGATATTACATCCACTTCCTTTAAAACCCAAAAAAGTCTCGATTATAGGTTAGAAATGGGCCACGGGATGTGTTTGTGGTGCCAAAACGAAAAAAGGAGCACGAAGCCTCGTTTAGAAATCGGAAGTAGAGAGGGTATGAAATTATATCCACTTCCTTTAAAACCCGAAAAAGTCTCGATTATAGGTTAGAAATGGGCCACGGGACGTGTTTGTGGTGTCAAAACGAAAAAACGAGCACGAAGCCTCGTTTAGAAATCGGGAGGAGAGAGGGTATGAAATTATATCCACTTCCTTTAAAACCCGAAAAAGTCTCGATTATAGGTTAGAAATGGGCCACGGGACGTGTTTGTGGTGTCAAAACGAAAAAACGAGCACGAAGCCTCGTTTAGAAATTGGGAGGAGAGAGGGTATGAAATTATATCCACTTCCTTTAAAACCCGAAAAAGTCTCGATTATAGGTTAGAAATGGGCCACTGGATGTGTTTGTGGTGTCAAAATGAAAAAACGAGCACGAAGCCTCATTTAGAAATCGGAAGGAGAGAGGGTATGAAATTATATCCACTTCCTTTAAAATCCGAAAAAGTCTCGATTATAGGTTAGAAATGGGCCAAGAGACGAGTTTCTGGAGTCAAAACGAAAAAACGAGCACAAAGCCTCGTTTAGAAATCGGGAGGAGAGAGGGTATGAAATTATATCCACTTCCTTTAAAACCCGAAAAAGTCTCGATTATAGGTTACAAATGGGCCACGGGATGTGTTTGTGGTGTCAAAATGAAAAAATGAGCATGAAGCCTCGTTTAGAAATCGGAAGGAGAGAGGGTATGAAATTATATCCACTTCCTTTAAAATCCGAAAAAGTCTCGATTATAGGTTACAAATGGGCCACGGGACGTGTTTGTGGTGTCAAAACGAAAAAACGAGCACGAAGCCTCGTTTAGAAATCGGGAGGAGAGAGGTTATTAAATTATATCCACTTCCTTTAAAACCCGAAAAAGTCTCGATTATAGGTTAGAAATGGGACACGGGACTCGTTTGTGGAGTCAAAACGAAAAAACGAGCACGAAGCCTCGTTTAGTAATCGATAGGAGAGAGGGTATGAAATTATATCCACTTCATTTAAAACCCGAAAAAGTCTCGATTATAGGTTAGAAATGGGCCACGGGACGTGTTTGTGATGTTAAAACGAAAAAACGAGCACGAAGCCTCGTTTAGAAATCGGGAGAGAGGGTATGAAATTATATCCACTTCCTTTAAAATCCGAAAAAGTCTCGATTATAGGTTAGAAATGGGCCACGGGACGTGTTTGTGGTGTCAAAATGAAAAAACGAGCACGAAGCCTCGTTTAGAAATCGGGAGAGAGGGTATGAAATTATATCCACTTCCTTTAAAATCTGAAAAAGACTCGAATATAGGTTAGAAATGGGCCAAGAGACTAGTTTGTTGAGTCAAAACGAAAAAACGAGCACGCAGCCTCGTTTAGAAATCGGGAGAGAGAGGATTTGAAATTACATCCACTTCCTTTAAAACCCAAAAAAGTCTCGATTATAGGTTAGAAATGGGCCACGGGATGTGTTTGTGGTGCCGAAACGAAAAAAGGAGCACGAAGCCTCGTTTAGAAATCGGAAGTAGAGAGGGTATGAAATTATATCCACTTCCTTTAAAACCCGAAAAAGTCTCGATTATAGGTTAAAAATGGGCCACGGGACGTGTTTGTGGTGTCAAAACGAAAAAACGAGCACGAAGCCTCGTTTAGAAATCGGGAGGAGAGAGGGTATGAAATTATATCCACTTCCTTTAAAATCCGAAAAAGTCTCGATTATAGGTTAGAAATGGGCCACGGGACGTGTTTGTGGTGTCAAAATGAAAAAACGAGCACGAAGCCTCGTTTAGAAATCGGGAGAGAGGGTATGAAATTATATCCACTTCCTTTAAAATCTGAAAAAGACTCGAATATAGGTTAGAAATGAGCCAAGAGACTAGTTTGTGGAGTCAAAACGAAAAAACGAGCACGCAGCCTCGTTTAGAAATCGGGAGAGAGAGGATTTGAAATTACATCCACTTCCTTTAAAACCCAAAAAAGTCTCGATTATAGGTTAGAAATGGGCCACGGGACGTGTTTGTGGTGCCGAAACGAAAAAAGGAGCACGAAGCCTCGTTTAGAAATCGGAAGTAGAGAGGGTATGAAATTATATCCACTTCCTTTAAAACCCGAAAAAGTCTCGATTATAGGTTAGAAATGGGCCACGGGACGTGTTTGTGGTGTCAAAACGAAAAAACGAGCACGAAGCCTCGTTTAGAAATCGGGAGGAGAGAGGGTATGAAATTATATCCACTTCCTTTAAAATCCGAAAAAGTCTCGATTATAGGTTACAAATGGGCCACGGGAGGTTTTTTCTGGTGTCAAAATGAAAAAAGAGCACGAAGCCTTGTTTAGAAATCGGGAGGAGAGAGGGTATGAAATTATATCCATTTCCTTTAAAACCCGAAAAAGTCTCGATTATAGGTTATAAATGGGCCACGGGACGTGTTTGTGGTGTCAAAACGAAAAAACGAGCACGAAGCCACGTTTAGAAATCGGGAGGAGAGAGGTTATTATATTATATCCACTTCCTTTAAAACCCGAAAAAGTCTCGATTATAGGTTAGAAATGGGACACGGGACTAGTTTGTGGAGTCAAAACGAAAAAACGAGCACGAAGCCTCGTTTAGAAATCGATAGGAGAGAGGGTATGAAATTATATCCACTTCATTTAAAACCCGAAAAAGTTTCGTTTATAGGTTAGAAATGGGCCACGGGACGTGTTTGTGGTGTTAAAATGAAAAAACGAGCACGAAGCCTCGTTTAGAAATCGGGAGAGAGGGTATGAAATTATATCCACTTCCTTTAAAATCTGAAAAAGTCTCAAATATAGGTTAGAAATGGGCCAAGAGACGAGTTTGTGGAGTCAGAACGAAAAAACGAGCACGCAGCCTCGTTTAGAAATCGGGAGGAGAGAGGGTATGAAATTACATCCACTTCCTTTAAAACCCAAAAAAGTCTCGATTATAGGTTAGAAATGGGCCACGGGATGTGTTTGTGGTGTCAAAATGAAAAAATGAGCATGAAGCCTCATTTAGAAATCGGAAGGAGAGAGGGTATGAAATTATATCCACTTCCTTTAAAATCCGAAAAAGTCTCGATTATAGGTTACAAATGGGCCACGGGACGTGTTTGTGGTGTCAAAACGAAAAAACGAGCACGAAGCCTCGTTTAGAAATCGGGAGAGAGGGTATGAAATTATATCCACTTCCTTTAAAATCTGAAAAAGACTCGAATATAGGTTAGAAATGGGCCAAGAGACTAGTTTGTCGAGTCAAAACGAAAAAACGAGCACGCAGCCTCGTTTAGAAATCGAGAGGAGAGAGGATTTGAAATTACATCCACTTCCTTTAAAACCCAAAAAAGTCTCGATTATATGTTAGAAATGGGCCACGGGATGTGTTTGTGGTGTCAAAACGAAAAAAGGAGCACGAAGCCTCGTTTAGAAATCGGAAGTAGAGAGGGTATGAAATTACATCCACTTCCTTTAAAACCCAAAAAAGTCTCGATTATAGGTTAGAAATGGGCCACGGGATGTGTTTGTGGTGCCAAAACGAAAAAAGGAGCACGAAGCCTCGTTTAGAAATCGGAAGTAGAGAGGATTTGATATTACATCCACTTCCTTTAAAACCCAAAAAAGTCTCGATTATAGGTTAGAAATGGGCCACGGGATGTGTTTGTGGTGCCAAAACGAAAAAAGGAGCACGAAGCCTCGTTTAGAAATCGGAAGTAGAGAGGGTATGAAATTATATCCACTTCCTTTAAAACCCGAAAAAGTCTCGATTATAGGTTAGAAATGGGCCACGGGACGTGTTTGTGGTGTCAAAACGAAAAAACGAGCACGAAGCCTCGTTTAGAAATCGGGAGGAGAGAGGGTATGAAATTATATCCACTTCCTTTAAAACCCGAAAAAGTCTCGATTATAGGTTAGAAATGGGCCACGGGACGTGTTTGTGGTGTCAAAACGAAAAAACGAGCACGAAGCCTCGTTTAGAAATTGGGAGGAGAGAGGGTATGAAATTATATCCACTTCCTTTAAAACCCGAAAAAGTCTCGATTATAGGTTAGAAATGGGCCACTGGATGTGTTTGTGGTGTCAAAATGAAAAAACGAGCACGAAGCCTCATTTAGAAATCGGAAGGAGAGAGGGTATGAAATTATATCCACTTCCTTTAAAATCCGAAAAAGTCTCGATTATAGGTTAGAAATGGGCCAAGAGACGAGTTTCTGGAGTCAAAACGAAAAAACGAGCACAAAGCCTCGTTTAGAAATCGGGAGGAGAGAGGGTATGAAATTATATCCACTTCCTTTAAAACCCGAAAAAGTCTCGATTATAGGTTAGAAATGGGCCACGGGACGTGTTTGTGGTGTCAAAACGAAAAAACGAGCACGAAGCCTCGTTTAGAAATCGGGAGGAGAGAGGGTATGAAATTATATCCACTTCCTTTAAAACCCGAAAAAGTCTCGATTATAGGTTAGAAATGGGCCACGGGACGTGTTTGTGGTGTCAAAACGAAAAAACGAGCACGAAGCCTCGTTTAGAAATCGGGAGGAGAGAGGGTATGAAATTATATCTACTTCCTTTAAAACCCGAAAAAGACTCGATTATAGGTTAGAAATGGGCCAAGAGATGAGTTTGTGGAGTCAAAACGAAAAAACGAGCACGAAGCCTCGTTTAGAAATCGGGAGGAGAGAGGGTATAAAATTATATCTACTTCCTTTAAAATCCGAAAAAGTCTCGATTATAGGTTAGAAATGGGCCAAGAGACGAGTTTGTGGAGTCAAAACGAAAAAACGAGCACGAAGCCTCGTTTAGAAATCGGGAGGAGAGAGGGTATGAAATTATATCCACTTCCTTTAAAATCCGAAAAAGTCTCGATTATAGGTTAGAAATGGGCCAAGAGACGAGTTTGTGGAGTCAAAACGAAAAAACGAGCACGAAGCCTCGTTTAGAAATCGGGAGGAGAGAGGGTATGAAATTATATCCACTTCCTTTAAAACCCGAAAAAGTCTCGATTATAGGTTAGAAATGGGCCACGGGACGTGTTTGTGGTGTCAAAACGAAAAAACGAGCACGAAGCCTCGTTTAGAAATCGGGAGGAGAGAGGGTATGAAATTATATCCACTTCCTTTAAAACCCGAAAAAGTCTCGATTATAGGTTAGAAATGGGCCACGGGACGTGTTTGTGGTGTCAAAACGAAAAAACGAGCACGAAGCCTCGTTTAGAAATCGGGAGGAGAGAGGGTATGAAATTATATCCACTTCCTTTAAAATCCGAAAAAGTCTCGATTATAGGTTAGAAATGGGACACGGGAGGTGTTTGAGGTGTCAAAACGAAAAAACGAGCACGAAGCCTCGTTTAGAAATTGGGAGGAGAGAGGGTATGAAATTATATCCACTTCCTTTAAAACCCGAAAAAGTCTCGATTATAGGTTAGAAATGGGCCACTGGATGTGTTTGTGGTGTCAAAACGAAAAAACGAGCACGAAGCCTCGTTTAGAAATCGGAAGGAGAGAGGGTATGAAATTATATCCACTTCCTTTAAAATCCGAAAAAGTCTCGATTATAGGTTAGAAATGGGCCAAGAGACGAGTTTGTGGAGTCAAAACGAAAAAACGAGCAGGAAGCCTCGTTTAGAAATCGGGAGGAGAGAGGGTATGAAATTATATCCACTTCCTTTAAAACCCGAAAAAGTCTCGATTATAGGTTAGAAATGGGCCACGGGACGTGTTTGTGGTGTCAAAACGAAAAAACGAGCACGAAGCCTCGTTTAGAAATCGGGAGGAGAGAGGGTATGAAATTATATCCACTTCCTTTAAAACCCGAAAAAGTCTCGATTATAGGTTAGAAATGGGCCACGGGACGTGTTTGTGGTGTCAAAACGAAAAAACGAGCACGAAGCCTCGTTTAGAAATCGAGAGGAGAGAGGGTATGAAATTATATCCACTTCCTTTAAAATCCGAAAAAGTCTCGATTATAGGTTAGAAATGGGCCACGGGACGTGTTTGTGGTGTCAAAATGAAAAAACGAGCACGAAGCCTCGTTTAGAAATCGGGAGGAGAGAGGGTATGAAATTATATCCACTTCCTTTAAAACCCGAAAAAGTCTCGATTATAGGTTAGAAATGGGCCACTGGATGTGTTTGTGGTGTCAAAACGAAAAAACGAGCACGAAGCCTCGTTTAGAAATCGGGAGGAGAGAGGGTATGAAATTATATCCACTTCCTTTAAAACCCGAAAAAGTCTCGATTATAGGTTAGAAATGGGCCACGGGACGTGTTTGTGGTGTCAAAACGAAAAAACGAGCACGAAGCCTCGTTTAGAAATCGGGAGGAGAGAGGGTATGAAATTATATCTACTTCCTTTAAAACCCGAAAAAGACTCGATTATAGGTTAGAAATGGGCCAAGAGATGAGTTTGTGGAGTCAAAACGAAAAAACGAGCACGAAGCCTCGTTTAGAAATCGGGAGGAGAGAGGGTATGAAATTATATCCACTTCCTTTAAAACCCGAAAAAGTCTCGATTATAGGTTAGAAATGGGCCACTGGATGTGTTTGTGGTGTCAAAACGAAAAAACGAGCACGAAGCCTCGTTTAGAAATCGGGAGGAGAGAGGGTATGAAATTATATCCACTTCCTTTAAAACCCGAAAAAGTCTCGATTATAGGTTAGAAATGGGCCACGGGACGTGTTTGTGGTGTCAAAACGAAAAAACGAGCACGAAGCCTCGTTTAGAAATCGGGAGGAGAGAGGGTATGAAATTATATCTACTTCCTTTAAAACCCGAAAAAGACTCGATTATAGGTTAGAAATGGGCCAAGAGATGAGTTTGTGGAGTCAAAACGAAAAAACGAGCACGAAGCCTCGTTTAGAAATCGGGAGGAGAGAGGGTATGAAATTATATCTACTTCCTTTAAAATCCGAAAAAGTCTCGATTATAGGTTAGAAATGGGCCAAGAGACGAGTTTGTGGAGTCAAAACGAAAAAACGAGCACGAAGCCTCGTTTAGAAATCGGGAGGAGAGAGGGTATGAAATTATATCCACTTCCTTTAAAATCCGAAAAAGTCTCGATTATAGGTTAGAAATGGGCCAAGAGACGAGTTTGTGGAGTCAAAACGAAAAAACGAGCACGAAGCCTCGTTTAGAAATCGGGAGGAGAGAGGGTATGAAATTATATCCACTTCCTTTAAAACCCGAAAAAGTCTCGATTATAGGTTAGAAATGGGCCACGGGACGTGTTTGTGGTGTCAAAACGAAAAAACGAGCACGAAGCCTCGTTTAGAAATCGGGAGGAGAGAGGGTATGAAATTATATCCACTTCCTTTAAAACCCGAAAAAGTCTCGATTATAGGTTAGAAATGGGCCACGGGACGTGTTTGTGGTGTCAAAACGAAAAAACGAGCACGAAGCCTCGTTTAGAAATCGGGAGGAGAGAGGGTATGAAATTATATCCACTTCCTTTAAAACCCGAAAAAGTCTCGATTATAGGTTAGAAATGGGACACGGGAGGTGTTTGAGGTGTCAAAACGAAAAAACGAGCACGAAGCCTCGTTTAGAAATTGGGAGGAGAGAGGGTATGAAATTATATCCACTTCCTTTAAAACCCGAAAAAGTCTCGATTATAGGTTAGAAATGGGCCACTGGATGTGTTTGTGGTGTCAAAACGAAAAAACGAGCACGAAGCCTCGTTTAGAAATCGGAAGGAGAGAGGGTATGAAATTATATCCACTTCCTTTAAAATCCGAAAAAGTCTCGATTATAGGTTAGAAATGGGCCAAGAGACGAGTTTGTGGAGTCAAAACGAAAAAACGAGCACGAAGCCTCGTTTAGAAATCGGGAGGAGAGAGGGTATGAAATTATATCCACTTCCTTTAAAACCCGAAAAAGTCTCGATTATAGGTTAGAAATGGGCCACGGGACGTGTTTGTGGTGTCAAAACGAAAAAACGAGCACGAAGCCTCGTTTAGAAATCGGGAGGAGAGAGGGTATGAAATTATATCCACTTCCTTTAAAACCCGAAAAAGTCTCGATTATAGGTTAGAAATGGGCCACGGGACGTGTTTGTGGTGTCAAAACGAAAAAACGAGCACGAAGCCTCGTTTAGAAATCGGGAGGAGAGAGGGTATGAAATTATATCTACTTCCTTTAAAACCCGAAAAAGACTCGATTATAGGTTAGAAATGGGCCAAGAGATGAGTTTGTGGAGTCAAAACGAAAAAACGAGCACGAAGCCTCGTTTAGAAATCGGGAGGAGAGAGGGTATGAAATTATATCCGCTTCCTTTAAAATCCGAAAAAGTCTCGATTATAGGTTAGAAATGGGCCAAGAGACGAGTTTGTGGAGTCAAAACGAAAAAACGAGCACGAAGCCTCGTTTAGAAATCGGGAGGAGAGAGGGTATGAAATTATATCCACTTCCTTTAGAACCCGAAAAAGTCTCGATTATAGGTTAGAAATGGGCCACGGGGCGTGTTTGTGGTGTCAAAACGAAAAAACGAGCACGAAGCCTCGTTTAGAAATCGGGAGGAGAGAGGGTATGAAATTATATCCACTTCCTTTAAAACCCGAAAAAGTCTCGATTATAGGTTAGAAATGGGACACGGGAGGTGTTTGAGGTGTCAAAACGAAAAAACGAGCACGAAGCCTCGTTTAGAAATTGGGAGGAGAGAGGGTATGAAATTATATCCACTTCCTTTAAAACCCGAAAAAGTCTCGATTATAGGTTTGAAATGGGCCACTGGATGTGTTTGTGGTGTCAAAACGAAAAAACGAGCACGAAGCCTCGTTTAGAAATCGGAAGGAGAGAGGGTATGAAATTATATCCACTTCCTTTAAAATCCGAAAAAGTCTCGATTATAGGTTAGAAATGGGCCAAGAGACGAGTTTGTGGAGTCAAAACGAAAAAACGAGCACGAAGCCTCGTTTAGAAATCGGGAGGAGAGAGGGTATGAAATTATATCCACTTCCTTTAAAACCCGAAAAAGTCTCGATTATAGGTTAGAAATGGGCCACGGGACGTGTTTGTGGTGTCAAAACGAAAAAACGAGCACGAAGCCTCGTTTAGAAATCGGAAGGAGAGAGGGTATGAAATTATATCCACTTCCTTTAAAATCCGAAAAAGTCTCGATTATAGGTTAGAAATGGGCCAAGAGACGAGTTTCTGGAGTCAAAACGAAAAAACGAGCACAAAGCCTCGTTTAGAAATCGGGAGGAGAGAGGGTATGAAATTATATCCACTTCCTTTAAAACCCGAAAAAGTCTCGATTATAGGTTACAAATGGGCCACGGGATGTGTTTGTGGTGTCAAAATGAAAAAATGAGCATGAAGCCTCGTTTAGAAATCGGGAGGAGAGAGGGTATGAAATTATATCCACTTCGTTTAAAACTCGAAAAAGTCTCGATTATAGGTCAGAAATGGGCCACGAGACGCGTTTGTGGTGTCAAAACGAAAAATCGAGCACGAAGCCTCGTTTAGAAATCGGGAGGAGAGAGGGTATGAAATTATATCCACTTCCTTTAAAACCCGAAAAAGTCTCGATTATAGGATAGAAATGGGCCACGGGACGTGTTTGTTGTGTAAAAACGAAAAAAAAAGCACGAAGGCTCGTTTAGAAATCGGGAGGAGAGAGGGTATGAAATTATATCCACTTCCTTTAAAACCCGAAAAAGTCTCGATTATAGGTCAGAAATGGGCCACAGGATGTGTTTGTGGTGTCAAAACGAAAAAACGAGCACGAAGTCTCGTTTAGAAATCAGGAGGAGAGAGGTTAAGAAATTATATCCACTTCCTTTAAAACCCGAAAAAGTCTCGATTATAGGTTAGAAATGGGCCACGGGACGTGTTTGTGGTGTCAAAACGAAAAAACGAGCACGAAGCCTCGTTTAGAAATCGGGAGGAGAGAGGGTATGAAATTATATCCACTTCCTTTAAAACCCGAAAAAGTCTCGATTATAGGTTAGAAATGGGCCACGGGACGTGTTTGTGGTGTCAAAACGAAAAAACGAGCACGAAGCCTCGTTTAGAAATCGGGAGGAGAGAGGGTATGAAATTATATCCACTTCCTTTAAAACCCGAAAAAGTCTCGATTATAGGTTAGAAATGGGACACGGGAGGTGTTTGAGGTGTCAAAACGAAAAAACGAGCACGAAGCCTCGTTTAGAAATTGGGAGGAGAGAGGGTATGAAATTATATCCACTTCCTTTAAAACCCGAAAAAGTCTCGATTATAGGTTAGAAATGGGCCACTGGAAGTGTTTGTGGTGTCAAAACGAAAAAACGAGCACGAAGCCTCGTTTAGAAATCGGAAGGAGAGAGGGTATGAAATTATATCCACTTCCTTTAAAATCCGAAAAAGTCTCGATTATAGGTTAGAAATGGGCCAAGAGACGAGTTTGTGGAGTCAAAACGAAAAAACGAGCACGAAGCCTCGTTTAGAAATCGGGAGGAGAGAGGGTATGAAATTATATCCACTTCCTTTAAAACCCGAAAAAGTCTCGATTATAGGTTAGAAATGGGCCACGGGGCGTGTTTGTGGTGTCAAAACGAAAAAACGAGCACGAAGCCTCGTTTAGAAATCGGGAGGAGAGAGGGTATGAAATTATATCCACTTCCTTTAAAACCCGAAAAAGTCTCGATTATAGGTTAGAAATGGGCCACGGGACGTGTTTGTGGTGTCAAAACGAAAAAACGAGCACGAAGCCTCGTTTAGAAATCGGGAGGAGAGAGGGTATGAAATTATATCCACTTCCTTTAAAATCCGAAAAAGTCTCGATTATAGGTTAGAAATGGGCCAAGAGACGAGTTTGTGGAGTCAAAACGAAAAAACGAGCACGAAGCCTCGTTTAGAAATCGGGAGGAGAGAGGGTATGAAATTATATCCACTTCCTTTAAAACCCGAAAAAGTCTCGATTATAGGTTAGAAATGGGCCACGGGACGTGTTTGTGGTGTCAAAACGAAAAAACGAGCACGAAGCCTCGTTTAGAAATCGGGAGGAGAGAGGGTATGAAATTATATCCACTTCCTTTAAAACCCGAAAAAGTCTCGATTATAGGTTAGAAATGGGACACGGGAGGTGTTTGAGGTGTCAAAACGAAAAAACGAGCACGAAGCCTCGTTTAGAAATTGGGAGGAGAGAGGGTATGAAATTATATCCACTTCCTTTAAAACCCGAAAAAGTCTCGATTATAGGTTAGAAATGGGCCACTGGATGTGTTTGTGGTGTCAAAACGAAAAAACGAGCACGAAGCCTCGTTTAGAAATCGGAAGGAGAGAGGGTATGAAATTATATCCACTTCCTTTAAAATCCGAAAAAGTCTCGATTATAGGTTAGAAATGGGCCAAGAGACGAGTTTGTGGAGTCAAAACGAAAAAACGAGCACGAAGCCTCGTTTAGAAATCGGGAGGAGAGAGGGTATGAAATTATATCCACTTCCTTTAAAACCCGAAAAAGTCTCGATTATAGGTTAGAAATGGGCCACGGGACGTGTTTGTGGTGTCAAAACGAAAAAACGAGCACGAAGCCTCGTTTAGAAATCGGGAGGAGAGAGGGTATGAAATTATATCCGCTTCCTTTAAAATCCGAAAAAGTCTCGATTATAGGTTAGAAATGGGCCAAGAGACGAGTTTGTGGAATCAAAACGAAAAAACGAGCACGCAGCCTCGTTTAGAAATCGGGAGGAGAGAGGGTATGAAATTATATCCACTTCCTTTAAAACCCGAAAAAGTCTCGAATATAGGTTAGAAATGGGCCAAGAGACGAGTTTGTGGAGTCAAAACGAAAAAACGAGCACGAAGCCTCGTTTAGAAATCGGGAGGAGAGAGGGTATGAAATTATATCCACTTCCTTTAAAACCCGAAAAAGTCTCGATTATAGGTTAGAAATGGGCCACGGGACGTGTTTGTGGTGTCAAAACGAAAAAACGAGCACGAAGCCTCGTTTAGAAATCGGGAGGAGAGAGGGTATGAAATTATATCCACTTCCTTTAAAACCCGAAAAAGTCTCGATTATAGGTTAGAAATGGGCCACGGGACGTGTTTGTGGTGTCAAAACGAAAAAAGGAGCACGAAGCCTCGTTTAGAAATCGGGAGGAGAGAGGGTATGAAATTATATCTACTTCCTTTAAAACCCGAAAAGACTCGATTATAGGTTAGAAATGGGCCAAGAGATGAGTTTGTGGAGTCAAAACGAAAAAACGAGCACGAAGCCTCGTTTAGAAATCGGGAGGAGAGAGGGTATGAAATTATATCCGCTTCCTTTAAAATCCGAAAAAGTCTCGATTATAGGTTAGAAATGGGCCAAGAGACGAGTTTGTGGAATCAAAACGAAAAAACGAGCACGCAGCCTCGTTTAGAAATCGGGAGGAGAGAGGGTATGAAATTATATCCACTTCCTTTAAAACCCGAAAAAGTCTCGATTATAGGTTAGAAATGGGACACGGGAGGTGTTTGAGGTGTCAAAACGAAAAAACGAGCATGAAGGCTCGTTTAGAAATTGGGAGGAGAGAGGGTATGAAATTATATCCACTTCCTTTAAAACCCGAAAAAGTCTCGATTATAGGTTAGAAATGGGCCACTGGATGTGTTTTTGGTGTCAAAACGAAAAAACGAGCACGAAGCCTCGTTTAGAAATCGGAAGGAGAGAGGGTATGAAATTATATCCACTTCCTTTAAAATCCGAAAAAGACTCGATTATAGGTTAGAAATGGGCCAAGAGACGAGTTTGTGGAGTCAAAACGAAAAAACGAGCACGAAGCCTCGTTTAGAAATCGGGAGGAGAGAGGGTATGAAATTATATCCACTTCCTTTAAAACCCGAAAAAGTCTCGATTATAGGTTAGAAATGGGCCACGGGACGTGTTTGTGGTGTCAAAACGAAAAAACGAGCACGAAGCCTCGTTTAGAAATCGGGAGGAGAGAGGGTATGAAATTATATCCACTTCCTTTAAAACCCGAAAAAGTCTCGATTATAGGTTAGAAATGGGCCACGGGACGTGTTTGTGGTGTCAAAACGAAAAAACGAGCACGAAGCCTCGTTTAGAAATCGGGAGGAGAGAGGGTATGAAATTATATCCACTTCCTTTAAAATCCGAAAAAGTCTCGATTATAGGTTAGAAATGGGCCAAGAGACGAGTTTGTGGAGTCAAAACGAAAAAACGAGCACGAAGCCTCGTTTAGAAATCGGGAGGAGAGAGGGTATGAAATTATATCCACTTCCTTTAAAACCCGAAAAAGTCTCGATTATAGGTTAGAAATGGGCCACGGGACGTGTTTGTGGTGTCAAAACGAAAAAACGAGCACGAAGCCTCGTTTAGAAATCGGGAGGAGAGAGGGTATGAAATTATATCCACTTCCTTTAAAACCCGAAAAAGTCTCGATTATAGGTTAGAAATGGGCCACGGGACGTGTTTGTGGTGTCAAAACGAAAAAACGAGCACGAAGCCTCGTTTAGAAATCGGGAGGAGAGAGGGTATGAAATTATATCCACTTCCTTTAAAACCCGAAAAAGTCTCGATTATAGGTTAGAAATGGGACACGGGAGGTGTTTGAGGTGTCAAAACGAAAAAACGAGCACGAAGCCTCGTTTAGAAATTTGGAGGAGAGAGGGTATGAAATTATATCCACTTCCTTTAAAACCCGAAAAAGTCTCGATTATAGGTTAGAAATGGGCCACTGGATGTGTTTGTGGTGTCAAAACGAAAAAACGAGCACGAAGCCTCGTTTAGAAATCGGAAGGAGAGAGGGTATGAAATTATATCCACTTCCTTTAAAATCCGAAAAAGTCTCGATTATAGGTTAGAAATGGGCCAAGAGACGAGTTTGTGGAGTCAAAACGAAAAAACGAGCACGAAGCCTCGTTTAGAAATCGGGAGGAGAGAGGGTATGAAATTATATCCACTTCCTTTAAAACCCGAAAAAGTCTCGATTATAGGTTAGAAATGGGCCACGGGGCGTGTTTGTGGTGTCAAAACGAAAAAACGAGCACGAAGCCTCGTTTAGAAATCGGGAGGAGAGAGGGTATGAAATTATATCCACTTCCTTTAAAACCCGAAAAAGTCTCGATTATAGGTTAGAAATGGGCCACGGGACGTGTTTGTGGTGTCAAAACGAAAAAACGAGCACGAAGCCTCGTTTAGAAATCGGGAGGAGAGAGGGTATGAAATTATATCCACTTCCTTTAAAATCCGAAAAAGTCTCGATTATAGGTTAGAAATGGGCCAAGAGACGAGTTTGTGGAGTCAAAACGAAAAAACAAGCACGAAGCCTCGTTTAGAAATCGGGAGGAGAGAGGGTATGAAATTATATCCACTTCCTTTAAAACCCGAAAAAGTCTCGATTATAGGTTAGAAATGGGCCACGGGACGTGTTTGTGGTGTCAAAACGAAAAAACGAGCACGAAGCCTCGTTTAGAAATCGGGAGGAGAGAGGGTATGAAATTATATCCACTTCCTTTAAAACCCGAAAAAGTCTCGATTATAGGTTAGAAATGGGCCACGGGACGTGTTTGTGGTGTCAAAACGAAAAAACGAGCACGAAGCCTCGTTTAGAAATCGGGAGGAGAGAGGGTATGAAATTATATCCACTTCCTTTAAAACCCGAAAAAGTCTCGATTATAGGTTAGAAATGGGACACGGGAGGTGTTTGAGGTGTCAAAACGAAAAAACGAGCACGAAGCCTCGTTTAGAAATTGGGAGGAGAGAGGGTATGAAATTATATCCACTTCCTTTAAAACCCGAAAAAGTCTCGATTATAGGTTTGAAATGGGCCACTGGATGTGTTTGTGGTGTCAAAACGAAAAAACGAGCACGAAGCCTCGTTTAGAAATCGGAAGGAGAGAGGGTATGAAATTATATCCACTTCCTTTAAAATCCGAAAAAGTCTCGATTATAGGTTAGAAATGGGCCAAGAGACGAGTTTGTGGAGTCAAAACGAAAAAACGAGCACGAAGCCTCGTTTAGAAATCGGGAGGAGAGAGGGTATGAAATTATATCCACTTCCTTTAAAACCCGAAAAAGTCTCGATTATAGGTTAGAAATGGGCCACGGGACGTGTTTGTGGTGTCAAAACGAAAAAACGAGCACGAAGCCTCGTTTAGAAATCGGGAGGAGAGAGGGTATGAAATTATATCCACTTCCTTTAAAACCAGAAAAAGTCTCGATTATAGGTTAGAAATGGGCCACGGGACGTGTTTGTGGTGTCAAAACGAAAAAACGAGCACGAAGCCTCGTTTAGAAATCGGGAGGAGAGAGGGTATGAAATTATATCCACTTCCTTTAAAACCCGAAAAAGTCTCGATTATAGGTTAGAAATGGGACACGGGAGGTGTTTGAGGTGTCAAAACGAAAAAACGAGCACGAAGCCTCGTTTAGAAATTGGGAGGAGAGAGGGTATGAAATTATATCCACTTCCTTTAAAACCCGAAAAAGTCTCGATTATAGGTTAGAAATGGGCCACTGGATGTGTTTGTGGTGTCAAAACGAAAAAACGAGCACGAAGCCTCGTTTAGAAATCGGAAGGAGAGAGGGTATGAAATTATATCCACTTCCTTTAAAATCCGAAAAAGTCTCGATTATAGGTTAGAAATGGGCCAAGAGACGAGTTTGTGGAGTCAAAACGAAAAAACGAGCACGAAGCCTCGTTTAGAAATCGGGAGGAGAGAGGGTATGAAATTATATCCACTTCCTTTAAAACCCGAAAAAGTCTCGATTATAGGTTAGAAATGGGCCACGGGGCGTGTTTGTGGTGTCAAAACGAAAAAACGAGCACGAAGCCTCGTTTAGAAATCGGGAGGAGAGAGGGTATGAAATTATATCCACTTCCTTTAAAACCCGAAAAAGTCTCGATTATAGGTTAGAAATGGGCCACGGGACGTGTTTGTGGTGTCAAAACGAAAAAACGAGCACGAAGCCTCGTTTAGAAATCGGGAGGAGAGAGGGTATGAAATTATATCCACTTCCTTTAAAATCCGAAAAAGTCTCGATTATAGGTTAGAAATGGGCCAAGAGACGAGTTTGTGGAGTCAAAACGAAAAAACGAGCACGAAGCCTCGTTTAGAAATCGGGAGGAGAGAGGGTATGAAATTATATCCACTTCCTTTAAAACCCGAAAAAGTCTCGATTATAGGTTAGAAATGGGCCACGGGACGTGTTTGTGGTGTCAAAACGAAAAAACGAGCACGAAGCCTCGTTTAGAAATCGGGAGGAGAGAGGGTATGAAATTATATCCACTTCCTTTAAAACCCGAAAAAGTCTCGATTATAGGTTAGAAATGGGCCACGGGACGTGTTTGTGGTGTCAAAACGAAAAAACGAGCACGAAGCCTCGTTTAGAAATCGGGAGGAGAGAGGGTATGAAATTATATCCACTTCCTTTAAAACCCGAAAAAGTCTCGATTATAGGTTAGAAATGGGACACGGGAGGTGTTTGAGGTGTCAAAACGAAAAAACGAGCACGAAGCCTCGTTTAGAAATTGGGAGGAGAGAGGGTATGAAATTATATCCACTTCCTTTAAAACCCGAAAAAGTCTCGATTATAGGTTTGAAATGGGCCACTGGATGTGTTTGTGGTGTCAAAACGAAAAAACGAGCACGAAGCCTCGTTTAGAAATCGGGAGGAGAGAGGGTATGAAATTATATCCACTTCCTTTAAAACCCGAAAAAGTCTCGATTATAGGTTAGAAATGGGCCACGGGACGTGTTTGTGGTGTCAAAACGAAAAAACGAGCACGAAGCCTCGTTTAGAAATCGGGAGGAGAGAGGGTATGAAATTATATCCACTTCCTTTAAAACCCGAAAAAGTCTCGATTATAGGTTAGAAATGGGCCACGGGACGTGTTTGTGGTGTCAAAACGAAAAAACGAGCACGAAGCCTCGTTTAGAAATCGGGAGGAGAGAGGGTATGAAATTATATCCACTTCCTTTAAAATCCGAAAAAGTCTCGATTATAGGTTAGAAATGGGCCAAGAGACGAGTTTGTGGAGTCAAAACGAAAAAACAAGCACGAAGCCTCGTTTAGAAATCGGGAGGAGAGAGGGTATGAAATTATATCCACTTCCTTTAAAACCCGAAAAAGTCTCGATTATAGGTTAGAAATGGGCCACGGGACGTGTTTGTGGTGTCAAAACGAAAAAACGAGCACGAAGCCTCGTTTAGAAATCGGGAGGAGAGAGGGTATGAAATTATATCCACTTCCTTTAAAACCCGAAAAAGTCTCGATTATAGGTTAGAAATGGGACACGGGAGGTGTTTGAGGTGTCAAAACGAAAAAACGAGCACGAAGCCTCGTTTAGAAATTGGGAGGAGAGAGGGTATGAAATTATATCCACTTCCTTTAAAACCCGAAAAAGTCTCGATTATAGGTTTGAAATGGGCCACTGGATGTGTTTGTGGTGTCAAAACGAAAAAACGAGCACGAAGCCTCGTTTAGAAATCGGAAGGAGAGAGGGTATGAAATTATATCCACTTCCTTTAAAATCCGAAAAAGTCTCGATTATAGGTTAGAAATGGGCCAAGAGACGAGTTTGTGGAGTCAAAACGAAAAAACGAGCACGAAGCCTCGTTTAGAAATCGGGAGGAGAGAGGGTATGAAATTATATCCACTTCCTTTAAAACCCGAAAAAGTCTCGATTATAGGTTAGAAATGGGCCACGGGACGTGTTTGTGGTGTCAAAACGAAAAAACGAGCACGAAGCCTCGTTTAGAAATCGGGAGGAGAGAGGGTATGAAATTATATCCACTTCCTTTAAAACCCGAAAAAGTCTCGATTATAGGTTAGAAATGGGCCACGGGACGTGTTTGTGGTGTCAAAACGAAAAAACGAGCACGAAGCCTCGTTTAGAAATCGGGAGGAGAGAGGGTATGAAATTATATCTACTTCCTTTAAAACCCGAAAAAGACTCGATTATAGGTTAGAAATGGGCCACGGGACGTGTTTGTGGTGTCAAAACGAAAAAACGAGCACGAAGCCTCGTTTAGAAATCGGGAGGAGAGAGGGTATGAAATTATATCTACTTCCTTTAAAACCCGAAAAGACTCGATTATAGGTTAGAAATGGGCCAAGAGATGAGTTTGTGGAGTCAAAACGAAAAAACGAGCACGAAGCCTCGTTTAGAAATCGGGAGGAGAGAGGGTATGAAATTATATCCGCTTCCTTTAAAATCCGAAAAAGTCTCGATTATAGGTTAGAAATGGGCCAAGATCCGAGTTTGTGGAATCAAAACGAAAAAACGAGCACGCAGCCTCGTTTAGAAATCAGGAGGAGAGAGGGTATGAAATTATATCCACTTCGTTTAAAACTCGAAAAAGTCTCGATTATAGGTCAGAAATGGGCCACGAGACGCGTTTGTGGTGTCAAAACGAAAAATCGAGCACGAAGCCTCGTTTAGAAATCGGGAGGAGAGAGGGTATGAAATTATATCCACTTCCTTTAAAACCCGAAAAAGTCTCGATTATAGGATAGAAATGGGCCACGGGACGTGTTTGTTGTGTAAAAACGAAAAAAAAAGCACGAAGGCTCGTTTAGAAATCGGGAGGAGAGAGGGTATGAAATTATATCCACTTCCTTTAAAACCCGAAAAAGTCTCGATTATAGGTCAGAAATGGGCCACAGGATGTGTTTGTGGTGTCAAAACGAAAAAACGAGCACGAAGTCTCGTTTAGAAATCAGGAGGAGAGAGGTTAAGAAATTATATCCACTTCCTTTGAAACCCGAAAAAGTCTCGATTATAGGTTAGAAATGGGCCACGGGACGTGTTTGTGGTGTCAAAACGAAAAAACGAGCACGAAGCCTCGTTTAGAAATCGGGAGGAGAGAGGGTATGAAATTATATCCACTTCCTTTAAAACCCGAAAAAGTCTCGATTATAGGTTAGAAATGGGCCACGGGACGTGTTTGTGGTGTCAAAACGAAAAAACGAGCACGAAGCCTCGTTTAGAAATCGGGAGGAGAGAGGGTATGAAATTATATCCACTTCCTTTAAAACCCGAAAAAGTCTCGATTATAGGTTAGAAATGGGACACGGGAGGTGTTTGAGGTGTCAAAACGAAAAAACGAGCACGAAGCCTCGTTTAGAAATTGGGAGGAGAGAGGGTATGAAATTATATCCACTTCCTTTAAAACCCGAAAAAGTCTCGATTATAGGTTAGAAATGGGCCACTGGATGTGTTTGTGGTGTCAAAACGAAAAAACGAGCACGAAGCCTCGTTTAGAAATCGGAAGGAGAGAGGGTATGAAATTATATCCACTTCCTTTAAAATCCGAAAAAGTCTCGATTATAGGTTAGAAATGGGCCAAGAGACGAGTTTGTGGAGTCAAAACGAAAAAACGAGCACGAAGCCTCGTTTAGAAATCGGGAGGAGAGAGGGTATGAAATTATATCCACTTCCTTTAAAACCCGAAAAAGTCTCGATTATAGGTTAGAAATGGGCCACGGGGCGTGTTTGTGGTGTCAAAACGAAAAAACGAGCACGAAGCCTCGTTTAGAAATCGGGAGGAGAGAGGGTATGAAATTATATCCACTTCTTTTAAAACCCGAAAAAGTCTCGATTATAGGTTAGAAATGGGCCACGGGACGTGTTTGTGGTGTCAAAACGAAAAAACGAGCACGAAGCCTCGTTTAGAAATCGGGAGGAGAGAGGGTATGAAATTATATCCACTTCCTTTAAAATCCGAAAAAGTCTCGATTATAGGTTAGAAATGGGCCAAGAGACGAGTTTGTGGAGTCAAAACGAAAAAACGAGCACGAAGCCTCGTTTAGAAATCGGGAGGAGAGAGGGTATGAAATTATATCCACTTCCTTTAAAACCCGAAAAAGTCTCGATTATAGGTTAGAAATGGGCCACGGGACGTGTTTGTGGTGTCAAAACGAAAAAACGAGCACGAAGCCTCGTTTAGAAATCGGGAGGAGAGAGGGTATGAAATTATATCCACTTCCTTTAAAACCCGAAAAAGTCTCGATTATAGGTTAGAAATGGGACACGGGAGGTGTTTGAGGTGTCAAAACGAAAAAACGAGCATGAAGGCTCGTTTAGAAATTGGGAGGAGAGAGGGTATGAAATTATATCCACTTCCTTTAAAACCCGAAAAAGTCTCGATTATAGGTTAGAAATGGGCCACTGGATGTGTTTGTGGTGTCAAAACGAAAAAACGAGCACGAAGCCTCGTTTAGAAATCGGAAGGAGAGAGGGTATGAAATTATATCCACTTCCTTTAAAATCCGAAAAAGTCTCGATTATAGGTTAGAAATGGGCCAAGAGACGAGTTTGTGGAGTCAAAACGAAAAAACGAGCACGAAGCCTCGTTTAGAAATCGGGAGGAGAGAGGGTATGAAATTATATCCACTTCCTTTAAAACCCGAAAAAGTCTCGATTATAGGTTAGAAATGGGCCACGGGACGTGTTTGTGGTGTCAAAACGAAAAAACGAGCACGAAGCCTCGTTTAGAAATCGGGAGGAGAGAGGGTATGAAATTATATCCACTTCCTTTAAAACCCGAAAAAGTCTCGATTATAGGTTAGAAATGGGCCACGGGACGTGTTTGTGGTGTCAAAACGAAAAAACGAGCACGAAGCCTCGTTTAGAAATCGGGAGGAGAGAGGGTATGAAATTATATCCACTTCCTTTAAAATCCGAAAAAGTCTCGATTATAGGTTAGAAATGGGCCAAGAGACGAGTTTGTGGAGTCAAAACGAAAAAACGAGCACGAAGCCTCGTTTAGAAATCGGGAGGAGAGAGGGTATGAAATTATATCCACTTCCTTTAAAACCCGAAAAAGTCTCGATTATAGGTTAGAAATGGGCCAAGGGACGTGTTTGTGGTGTCAAAACGAAAAAACGAGCACGAAGCCTCGTTTAGAAATCGGGAGGAGAGAGGGTATGAAATTATATCCACTTCCTTTAAAACCCGAAAAAGTCTCGATTATAGGTTAGAAATGGGCCACGGGACGTGTTTGTGGTGTCAAAACGAAAAAAGGAGCACGAAGCCTCGTTTAGAAATCGGGAGGAGAGAGGGTATGAAATTATATCTACTTCCTTTAAAACCCGAAAAGACTCGATTATAGGTTAGAAATGGGCCAAGAGATGAGTTTGTGGAGTCAAAACGAAAAAACGAGCACGAAGCCTCGTTTAGAAATCGGGAGGAGAGAGGGTATGAAATTATATCCGCTTCCTTTAAAATCCGAAAAAGTCTCGATTATAGGTTAGAAATGGGCCAAGAGACGAGTTTGTGGAATCAAAACGAAAAAACGAGCACGCAGCCTCGTTTTGAAATCAGGAGGAGAGAGGGTATGAAATTATATCCACTTCCTTTAAAATCCGAAAAAGTCTCGATTATAGGTTAGAAATGGGCCAAGAGACGAGTTTGTGGAGTCAAAACGAAAAAACGAGCACGAAGCCTCGTTTAGAAATCGGGAGGAGAGAGGGTATGAAATTATATCCACTTCCTTTAAAACCCGAAAAAGTCTCGATTATAGGTTAGAAATGGGCCACGGGACGTGTTTGTGGTGTCAAAACGAAAAAACGAGCACGAAGCCTCGTTTAGAAATCGGGAGGAGAGAGGGTATGAAATTATATCCACTTCCTTTAAAATCCGAAAAAGTCTCGATTATAGGTTAGAAATGGGCCAAGAGACGAGTTTGTGGAGTCAAAACGAAAAAACGAGCACGAAGCCTCGTTTAGAAATCGGGAGGAGAGAGGGTATGAAATTATATCCACTTCCTTTAAAACCCGAAAAAGTCTCGATTATAGGTTAGAAATGGGCCACGGGACGTGTTTGTGGTGTCAAAACGAAAAAACGAGCACGAAGCCTCGTTTAGAAATCGGGAGGAGAGAGGGTATGAAATTATATCCACTTCCTTTAAAACCCGAAAAAGTCTCGATTATAGGTTAGAAATGGGCCACGGGACGTGTTTGTGGTGTCAAAACGAAAAAAGGAGCACGAAGCCTCGTTTAGAAATCGGGAGGAGAGAGGGTATGAAATTATATCTACTTCCTTTAAAACCCGAAAAGACTCGATTATAGGTTAGAAATGGGCCAAGAGATGAGTTTGTGGAGTCAAAACGAAAAAACGAGCACGAAGCCTCGTTTAGAAATCGGGAGGAGAGAGGGTATGAAATTATATCCGCTTCCTTTAAAATCCGAAAAAGTCTCGATTATAGGTTAGAAATGGGCCAAGAGACGAGTTTGTGGAATCAAAACGAAAAAACGAGCACGCAGCCTCGTTTAGAAATCAGGAGGAGAGAGGGTATGAAATTATATCCACTTCGTTTAAAACTCGAAAAAGTCTCGATTATAGGTCAGAAATGGGCCACGAGACGCGTTTGTGGTGTCAAAACGAAAAATCGAGCACGAAGCCTCGTTTAGAAATCGGGAGGAGAGAGGGTATGAAATTATATCCACTTCCTTTAAAACCCGAAAAAGTCTCGATTATAGGATAGAAATGGGCCACGGGACGTGTTTGTTGTGTAAAAACGAAAAAAAAAGCACGAAGGCTCGTTTAGAAATCGGGAGGAGAGAGGGTATGAAATTATATCCACTTCCTTTAAAACCCGAAAAAGTCTCGATTATAGGTCAGAAATGGGCCACAGGATGTGTTTGTGGTGTCAAAACGAAAAAACGAGCACGAAGTCTCGTTTAGAAATCAGGAGGAGAGAGGTTAAGAAATTATATCCACTTCCTTTAAAACCCGAAAAAGTCTCGATTATAGGTTAGAAATGGGCCACGGGACGTGTTTGTGGTGTCAAAACGAAAAAACGAGCACGAAGCCTCGTTTAGAAATCGGGAGGAGAGAGGGTATGAAATTATATCCACTTCCTTTAAAACCCGAAAAAGTCTCGATTATAGGTTAGAAATGGGCCACGGGACGTGTTTGTGGTGTCAAAACGAAAAAACGAGCACGAAGCCTCGTTTAGAAATCGGGAGGAGAGAGGGTATGAAATTATATCCACTTCCTTTAAAACCCGAAAAAGTCTCGATTATAGGTTAGAAATGGGACACGGGAGGTGTTTGAGGTGTCAAAACGAAAAAACGAGCACGAAGCCTCGTTTAGAAATTGGGAGGAGAGAGGGTATGAAATTATATCCACTTCCTTTAAAACCCGAAAAAGTCTCGATTATAGGTTAGAAATGGGCCACTGGATGTGTTTGTGGTGTCAAAACGAAAAAACGAGCACGAAGCCTCGTTTAGAAATCGGAAGGAGAGAGGGTATGAAATTATATCCACTTCCTTTAAAATCCGAAAAAGTCTCGATTATAGGTTAGAAATGGGCCAAGAGACGAGTTTGTGGAGTCAAAACGAAAAAACGAGCACGAAGCCTCGTTTAGAAATCGGGAGGAGAGAGGGTATGAAATTATATCCACTTCCTTTAAAACCCGAAAAAGTCTCGATTATAGGTTAGAAATGGGCCACGGGGCGTGTTTGTGGTGTCAAAACGAAAAAACGAGCACGAAGCCTCGTTTAGAAATCGGGAGGAGAGAGGGTATGAAATTATATCCACTTCCTTTAAAACCCGAAAAAGTCTCGATTATAGGTTAGAAATGGGCCACGGGACGTGTTTGTGGTGTCAAAACGAAAAAACGAGCACGAAGCCTCGTTTAGAAATCGGGAGGAGAGAGGGTATGAAATTATATCCACTTCCTTTAAAATCCGAAAAAGTCTCGATTATAGGTTAGAAATGGGCCAAGAGACGAGTTTGTGGAGTCAAAACGAAAAAACAAGCACGAAGCCTCGTTTAGAAATCGGGAGGAGAGAGGGTATGAAATTATATCCACTTCCTTTAAAACCCGAAAAAGTCTCGATTATAGGTTAGAAATGGGCCACGGGACGTGTTTGTGGTGTCAAAACGAAAAAACGAGCACGAAGCCTCGTTTAGAAATCGGGAGGAGAGAGGGTATGAAATTATATCCACTTCCTTTAAAACCCGAAAAAGTCTCGATTATAGGTTAGAAATGGGACACGAGAGGTGTTTGAGGTGTCAAAACGAAAAAACGAGCATGAAGGCTCGTTTAGAAATTGGGAGGAGAGAGGGTATGAAATTATATCCACTTCCTTTAAAACCCGAAAAAGTCTCGATTATAGGTTAGAAATGGGCCACTGGATGTGTTTGTGGTGTCAAAACGAAAAAACGAGCACGAAGCCTCGTTTAGAAATCGGAAGGAGAGAGGGTATGAAATTATATCCACTTCCTTTAAAATCCGAAAAAGTCTCGATTATAGGTTAGAAATGGGCCAAGAGACGAGTTTGTGGAGTCAAAACGAAAAAACGAGCACGAAGCCTCGTTTAGAAATCGGGAGGAGAGAGGGTATGAAATTATATCCACTTCCTTTAAAACCCGAAAAAGTCTCGATTATAGGTTAGAAATGGGCCACGGGACGTGTTTGTGGTGTCAAAACGAAAAAACGAGCACGAAGCCTCGTTTAGAAATCGGGAGGAGAGAGGGTATGAAATTATATCCACTTCCTTTAAAACCCGAAAAAGTCTCGATTATAGGTTAGAAATGGGCCACGGGACGTGTTTGTGGTGTCAAAACGAAAAAACGAGCACGAAGCCTCGTTTAGAAATCGGGAGGAGAGAGGGTATGAAATTATATCCACTTCCTTTAAAATCCGAAAAAGTCTCGATTATAGGTTAGAAATGGGCCAAGAGACGAGTTTGTGGAGTCAAAACGAAAAAACGAGCACGAAGCCTCGTTTAGAAATCGGGAGGAGAGAGGGTATGAAATTATATCCACTTCCTTTAAAACCCGAAAAAGTCTCGATTATAGGTTAGAAATGGGCCACGGGACGTGTTTCTGGTGTCAAAACGAAAAAACGAGCACGAAGCCTCGTTTAGAAATCGGGAGGAGAGAGGGTATGAAATTATATCCACTTCCTTTAAAACCCGAAAAAGTCTCGATTATAGGTTAGAAATGGGCCACGGGACGTGTTTGTGGTGTCAAAACGAAAAAAGGAGCACGAAGCCTCGTTTAGAAATCGGGAGGAGAGAGGGTATGAAATTATATCTACTTCCTTTAAAACCCGAAAAGACTCGATTATAGGTTAGAAATGGGCCAAGAGATGAGTTTGTGGAGTCAAAACGAAAAAACGAGCACGAAGCCTCGTTTAGAAATCGGGAGGAGAGAGGGTATGAAATTATATCCGCTTCCTTTAAAATCCGAAAAAGTCTCGATTATAGGTTAGAAATGGGCCAAGAGACGAGTTTGTGGAATCAAAACGAAAAAACGAGCACGCAGCCTCGTTTAGAAATCAGGAGGAGAGAGGGTATGAAATTATATCCACTTCCTTTAAAATCCGAAAAAGTCTCGATTATAGGTTAGAAATGGGCCAAGAGACGAGTTTGTGGAGTCAAAACGAAAAAACGAGCACGAAGCCTCGTTTAGAAATCGGGACGAGAGAGGGTATGAAATTATATCCACTTCCTTTAAAACCCGAAAAAGTCTCGATTATAGGTTAGAAATGGGCCACGGGACGTGTTTGTGGTGTCAAAACGAAAAAACGAGCACGAAGCCTCGTTTAGAAATCGGGAGGAGAGAGGGTATGAAATTATATCCACTTCCTTTAAAATCCGAAAAAGTCTCGATTATAGGTTAGAAATGGGCCAAGAGACGAGTTTGTGGAGTCAAAACGAAAAAACGAGCACGAAGCCTCGTTTAGAAATCGGGAGGAGAGAGGGTATGAAATTATATCCACTTCCTTTAAAACCCGAAAAAAGTCTCGATTATAGGTTAGAAATGGGCCACGGGACGTGTTTGTGGTGTCAAAACGAAAAAACGAGCACGAAGCCTCGTTTAGAAATCGGGAGGAGAGAGGGTATGAAATTATATCCACTTCCTTTAAAACCCGAAAAAGTCTCGATTATAGGATAGAAATGGGCCACGGGACGTGTTTGTTGTGTAAAAACGAAAAAAAAAGCACGAAGCCTCGTTTAGAAATCGGGAGGAGAGAGGGTATGAAATTATATCCACTTCCTTTAAAACCCGAAAAAGTCTCGATTATAGGTCAGAAATGGGCCACAGGATGTGTTTGTGGTGTCAAAACGAAAAAACGAGCACGAAGTCTCGTTTAGAAATCAGGAGGAGAGAGGTTAAGAAATTATATCCACTTCCTTTAAAACCCGAAAAAGTCTCGATTATAGGTTAGAAATGGGCCACGGGACGTGTTTGTGGTGTCAAAACGAAAAAACGAGCACGAAGCCTCGTTTAGAAATCGGAAGGAGAGAGGGTATGAAATTATATCCACTTCCTTTAAAATCCGAAAAAGTCTCGATTATAGGTTAGAAATGGGCCAAGAGACGAGTTTGTGGAGTCAAAACGAAAAAACGAGCACGAAGCCTCGTTTAGAAATCGGGAGGAGAGAGGGTATAAAATTATATCCACTTCCTTTAAAACCCGAAAAAGTCTCGATTATAGGTTAGAAATGGGCCACGGGACGTGTTTGTGGTGTCAAAACGAAAAAACGAGCACGAAGCCTCGTTTAGAAATCGGGAGGAGAGAGGGTATGAAATTATATCCACTTCCTTTAAAACCCGAAAAAGTCTCGATTATAGGTTAGAAATGGGACACGGGAGGTGTTTGAGGTGTCAAAACGAAAAAACGAGCACGAAGCCTCGTTTAGAAATCGGGAGGAGAGAGGGTATGAAATTATATCCACTTCCTTTAAAACCCGAAAAAGTCTCGATTATAGGTTAGAAATGGGCCACGGGACGTGTTTGTGGTGTCAAAACGAAAAAACGAGCACGAAGCCTCGTTTAGAAATCGGGAGGAGAGAGGGTATGAAATTATATCCACTTCCTTTAAAATCCGAAAAAGTCTCGATTATAGGTTAGAAATGGGCCAAGAGACGAGTTTGTGGAGTCAAAACGAAAAAACAAGCACGAAGCCTCGTTTAGAAATCGGGAGGAGAGAGGGTATGAAATTATATCCACTTCCTTTAAAACCCGAAAAAGTCTCGATTATAGGTTAGAAATGGGCCACGGGGCGTGTTTGTGGTGTCAAAACGAAAAAACGAGCACGAAGCCTCGTTTAGAAATCGGGAGGAGAGAGGGTATGAAATTATATCCACTTCCTTTAAAACCCGAAAAAGTCTCGATTATAGGTTAGAAATGGGCCACGGGACGTGTTTGTGGTGTCAAAACGAAAAAACGAGCACGAAGCCTCGTTTAGAAATCGGGAGGAGAGAGGGTATGAAATTATATCCACTTCCTTTAAAACCCGAAAAAGTCTCGATTATAGGTTAGAAATGGGACACGGGAGGTGTTTGAGGTGTCAAAACGAAAAAACGAGCACGAAGCCTCGTTTAGAAATCGGGAGGAGAGAGGGTATGAAATTATATCCACTTCCTTTAAAACCCGAAAAAGTCTCGATTATAGGTTAGAAATGGGCCACGGGACGTGTTTGTGGTGTCAAAACGAAAAAACGAGCACGAAGCCTCGTTTAGAAATCGGGAGGAGAGAGGGTATGAAATTATATCCACTTCCTTTAAAATCCGAAAAAGTCTCGATTATAGGTTAGAAATGGGCCAAGAGACGAGTTTGTGGAGTCAAAACGAAAAAACAAGCACGAAGCCTCGTTTAGAAATCGGGAGGAGAGAGGGTATGAAATTATATCCACTTCCTTTAAAACCCGAAAAAGTCTCGATTATAGGTCAGAAATGGGCCACAGGATGTGTTTGTGGTGTCAAAACGAAAAAACGAGCACGAAGTCTCGTTTAGAAATCAGGAGGAGAGAGGTTAAGAAATTATATCCACTTCCTTTAAAACCCGAAAAAGTCTCGATTATAGGTTAGAAATGGGCCACTGGATGTGTTTGTGGTGTCAAAACGAAAAAACGAGCACGAAGCCTCGTTTAGAAATCGGAAGGAGAGAGGGTATGAAATTATATCCACTTCCTTTAAAATCCGAAAAAGTCTCGATTATAGGTTAGAAATGGGCCAAGAGACGAGTTTGTGGAGTCAAAACGAAAAAACGAGCACGAAGCCTCGTTTAGAAATCGGGAGGAGAGAGGGTATGAAATTATATCCACTTCCTTTAAAACCCGAAAAAGTCTCGATTATAGGTTAGAAATGGGCCACGGGGCGTGTTTGTGGTGTCAAAACGAAAAAACGAGCACGAAGCCTCGTTTAGAAATCGGGAGGAGAGAGGGTATGAAATTATATCCACTTCCTTTAAAACCCGAAAAAGTCTCGATTATAGGTTAGAAATGGGCCACGGGACGTGTTTGTGGTGTCAAAACGAAAAAACGAGCACGAAGCCTCGTTTAGAAATCGGGAGGAGAGAGGGTATGAAATTATATCCACTTCCTTTAAAATCCGAAAAAGTCTCGATTATAGGTTAGAAATGGGCCAAGAGACGAGTTTGTGGAGTCAAAACGAAAAAACAAGCACGAAGCCTCGTTTAGAAATCGGGAGGAGAGAGGGTATGAAATTATATCCACTTCCTTTAAAACCCGAAAAAGTCTCGATTATAGGTTAGAAATGGGCCACGGGACGTGTTTGTGGTGTCAAAACGAAAAAACGAGCACGAAGCCTCGTTTAGAAATCGGGAGGAGAGAGGGTATGAAATTATATCCACTTCCTTTAAAACCCGAAAAAGTCTCGATTATAGGTTAGAAATGGGACACGAGAGGTGTTTGAGGTGTCAAAACGAAAAAACGAGCATGAAGGCTCGTTTAGAAATTGGGAGGAGAGAGGGTATGAAATTATATCCACTTCCTTTAAAACCCGAAAAAGTCTCGATTATAGGTTAGAAATGGGCCACTGGATGTGTTTGTGGTGTCAAAACGAAAAAACGAGCACGAAGCCTCGTTTAGAAATCGGAAGGAGAGAGGGTATGAAATTATATCCACTTCCTTTAAAATCCGAAAAAGTCTCGATTATAGGTTAGAAATGGGCCAAGAGACGAGTTTGTGGAGTCAAAACGAAAAAACGAGCACGAAGCCTCGTTTAGAAATCGGGAGGAGAGAGGGTATGAAATTATATCCACTTCCTTTAAAACCCGAAAAAGTCTCGATTATAGGTTAGAAATGGGCCACGGGACGTGTTTGTGGTGTCAAAACGAAAAAACGAGCACGAAGCCTCGTTTAGAAATCGGGAGGAGAGAGGGTATGAAATTATATCCACTTCCTTTAAAACCCGAAAAAGTCTCGATTATAGGTTAGAAATGGGCCACGGGACGTGTTTGTGGTGTCAAAACGAAAAAACGAGCACGAAGCCTCGTTTAGAAATCGGGAGGAGAGAGGGTATGAAATTATATCCACTTCCTTTAAAATCCGAAAAAGTCTCGATTATAGGTTAGAAATGGGCCAAGAGACGAGTTTGTGGAGTCAAAACGAAAAAACGAGCACGAAGCCTCGTTTAGAAATCGGGAGGAGAGAGGGTATGAAATTATATCCACTTCCTTTAAAACCCGAAAAAGTCTCGATTATAGGTTAGAAATGGGCCACGGGACGTGTTTCTGGTGTCAAAACGAAAAAACGAGCACGAAGCCTCGTTTAGAAATCGGGAGGAGAGAGGGTATGAAATTATATCCACTTCCTTTAAAACCCGAAAAAGTCTCGATTATAGGTTAGAAATGGGCCACGGGACGTGTTTGTGGTGTCAAAACGAAAAAAGGAGCACGAAGCCTCGTTTAGAAATCGGGAGGAGAGAGGGTATGAAATTATATCTACTTCCTTTAAAACCCGAAAAGACTCGATTATAGGTTAGAAATGGGCCAAGAGATGAGTTTGTGGAGTCAAAACGAAAAAACGAGCACGAAGCCTCGTTTAGAAATCGGGAGGAGAGAGGGTATGAAATTATATCCGCTTCCTTTAAAATCCGAAAAAGTCTCGATTATAGGTTAGAAATGGGCCAAGAGACGAGTTTGTGGAATCAAAACGAAAAAACGAGCACGCAGCCTCGTTTAGAAATCAGGAGGAGAGAGGGTATGAAATTATATCCACTTCCTTTAAAATCCGAAAAAGTCTCGATTATAGGTTAGAAATGGGCCAAGAGACGAGTTTGTGGAGTCAAAACGAAAAAACGAGCACGAAGCCTCGTTTAGAAATCGGGACGAGAGAGAGTATGAAATTATATCCACTTCCTTTAAAACCCGAAAAAGTCTCGATTATAGGTTAGAAATGGGCCACGGGACGTGTTTGTGGTGTCAAAACGAAAAAACGAGCACGAAGCCTCGTTTAGAAATCGGGAGGAGAGAGGGTATGAAATTATATCCACTTCCTTTAAAATCCGAAAAAGTCTCGATTATATGTTAGAAATGGGCCAAGAGACGAGTTTGTGGAGTCAAAACGAAAAAACGAGCACGAAGCCTCGTTTAGAAATCGGGAGGAGAGAGGGTATGAAATTATATCCACTTCCTTTAAAACCCGAAAAAGTCTCGATTATAGGTTAGAAATGGGCCACGGGACGTGTTTCTGGTGTCAAAACGAAAAAACGAGCACGAAGCCTCGTTTAGAAATCGGGAGGAGAGAGGGTATGAAATTATATCCACTTCCTTTAAAACCCGAAAAAGTCTCGATTATAGGTTAGAAATGGGCCACGGGACGTGTTTGTGGTGTCAAAACGAAAAAAGGAGCACGAAGCCTCGTTTAGAAATCGGGAGGAGAGAGGGTATGAAATTATATCTACTTCCTTTAAAACCCGAAAAGACTCGATTATAGGTTAGAAATGGGCCAAGAGATGAGTTTGTGGAGTCAAAACGAAAAAACGAGCACGAAGCCTCGTTTAGAAATCGGGAGGAGAGAGGGTATGAAATTATATCCGCTTCCTTTAAAATCCGAAAAAGTCTCGATTATAGGTTAGAAATGGGCCAAGAGACGAGTTTGTGGAATCAAAACGAAAAAACGAGCACGCAGCCTCGTTTAGAAATCAGGAGGAGAGAGGGTATGAAATTATATCCACTTCCTTTAAAATCCGAAAAAGTCTCGATTATAGGTTAGAAATGGGCCAAGAGACGAGTTTGTGGAGTCAAAACGAAAAAACGAGCACGAAGCCTCGTTTAGAAATCGGGACGAGAGAGGGTATGAAATTATATCCACTTCCTTTAAAACCCGAAAAAGTCTCGATTATAGGTTAGAAATGGGCCACGGGACGTGTTTGTGGTGTCAAAACGAAAAAACGAGCACGAAGCCTCGTTTAGAAATCGGGAGGAGAGAGGGTATGAAATTATATCCACTTCCTTTAAAATCCGAAAAAGTCTCGATTATAGGTTAGAAATGGGCCAAGAGACGAGTTTGTGGAGTCAAAACGAAAAAACGAGCACGAAGCCTCGTTTAGAAATCGGGAGGAGAGAGGGTATGAAATTATATCCACTTCCTTTAAAACCCGAAAAAAGTCTCGATTATAGGTTAGAAATGGGCCACGGGACGTGTTTGTGGTGTCAAAACGAAAAAACGAGCACGAAGCCTCGTTTAGAAATCGGGAGGAGAGAGGGTATGAAATTATATCCACTTCCTTTAAAACCCGAAAAAGTCTCGATTATAGGATAGAAATGGGCCACGGGACGTGTTTGTTGTGTAAAAACGAAAAAAAAAGCACGAAGCCTCGTTTAGAAATCGGGAGGAGAGAGGGTATGAAATTATATCCACTTCCTTTAAAACCCGAAAAAGTCTCGATTATAGGTCAGAAATGGGCCACAGGATGTGTTTGTGGTGTCAAAACGAAAAAACGAGCACGAAGTCTCGTTTAGAAATCAGGAGGAGAGAGGTTAAGAAATTATATCCACTTCCTTTAAAACCCGAAAAAGTCTCGATTATAGGTTAGAAATGGGCCACGGGACGTGTTTGTGGTGTCAAAACGAAAAAACGAGCACGAAGCCTCGTTTAGAAATCGGGAGGAGAGAGGGTATGAAATTATATCCACTTCCTTTAAAACCCGAAAAAGTCTCGATTATAGGTTAGAAATGGGCCACGGGACGTGTTTGTGGTGTCAAAACGAAAAAACGAGCACGAAGCCTCGTTTAGAAATCGGGAGGAGAGAGGGTATGAAATTATATCCGCTTCCTTTAAAATCCGAAAAAGTCTCGATTATAGGTTAGAAATGGGCCAAGAGACGAGTTTGTGGAATCAAAACGAAAAAACGAGCACGCAGCCTCGTTTAGAAATCAGGAGGAGAGAGGGTATGAAATTATATCCACTTCGTTTAAAACTCGAAAAAGTCTCGATTATAGGTCAGAAATGGGCCACGAGACGCGTTTGTGGTGTCAAAACGAAAAATCGAGCACGAAGCCTCGTTTAGAAATCGGGAGGAGAGAGGGTATGAAATTATATCCACTTCCTTTAAAACCCGAAAAAGTCTCGATTATAGGATAGAAATGGGCCACGGGACGTGTTTGTTGTGTAAAAACGAAAAAAAAAGCACGAAGGCTCGTTTAGAAATCGGGAGGAGAGAGGGTATGAAATTATATCCACTTCCTTTAAAACCCGAAAAAGTCTCGATTATAGGTCAGAAATGGGCCACAGGATGTGTTTGTGGTGTCAAAACGAAAAAACGAGCACGAAGTCTCGTTTAGAAATCAGGAGGAGAGAGGTTAAGAAATTATATCCACTTCCTTTAAAACCCGAAAAAGTCTCGATTATAGGTTAGAAATGGGCCACGGGACGTGTTTGTGGTGTCAAAACGAAAAAACGAGCACGAAGCCTCGTTTAGAAATCGGGAGGAGAGAGGGTATGAAATTATATCCACTTCCTTTAAAACCCGAAAAAGTCTCGATTATAGGTTAGAAATGGGCCACGGGACGTGTTTGTGGTGTCAAAACGAAAAAACGAGCACGAAGCCTCGTTTAGAAATCGGGAGGAGAGAGGGTATGAAATTATATCCACTTCCTTTAAAACCCGAAAAAGTCTCGATTATAGGTTAGAAATGGGACACGGGAGGTGTTTGAGGTGTCAAAACGAAAAAACGAGCACGAAGCCTCGTTTAGAAATTGGGAGGAGAGAGGGTATGAAATTATATCCACTTCCTTTAAAACCCGAAAAAGTCTCGATTATAGGTTAGAAATGGGCCACTGGATGTGTTTGTGGTGTCAAAACGAAAAAACGAGCACGAAGCCTCGTTTAGAAATCGGAAGGAGAGAGGGTATGAAATTATATCCACTTCCTTTAAAATCCGAAAAAGTCTCGATTATAGGTTAGAAATGGGCCAAGAGACGAGTTTGTGGAGTCAAAACGAAAAAACGAGCACGAAGCCTCGTTTAGAAATCGGGAGGAGAGAGGGTATGAAATTATATCCACTTCCTTTAAAACCCGAAAAAGTCTCGATTATAGGTTAGAAATGGGCCACGGGGCGTGTTTGTGGTGTCAAAACGAAAAAACGAGCACGAAGCCTCGTTTAGAAATCGGGAGGAGAGAGGGTATGAAATTATATCCACTTCCTTTAAAACCCGAAAAAGTCTCGATTATAGGTTAGAAATGGGCCACGGGACGTGTTTGTGGTGTCAAAACGAAAAAACGAGCACGAAGCCTCGTTTAGAAATCGGGAGGAGAGAGGGTATGAAATTATATCCACTTCCTTTAAAATCCGAAAAAGTCTCGATTATAGGTTAGAAATGGGCCAAGAGACGAGTTTGTGGAGTCAAAACGAAAAAACAAGCACGAAGCCTCGTTTAGAAATCGGGAGGAGAGAGGGTATGAAATTATATCCACTTCCTTTAAAACCCGAAAAAGTCTCGATTATAGGTTAGAAATGGGCCACGGGACGTGTTTGTGGTGTCAAAACGAAAAAACGAGCACGAAGCCTCGTTTAGAAATCGGGAGGAGAGAGGGTATGAAATTATATCCACTTCCTTTAAAACCCGAAAAAGTCTCGATTATAGGTTAGAAATGGGACACGAGAGGTGTTTGAGGTGTCAAAACGAAAAAACGAGCATGAAGGCTCGTTTAGAAATTGGGAGGAGAGAGGGTATGAAATTATATCCACTTCCTTTAAAACCCGAAAAAGTCTCGATTATAGGTTAGAAATGGGCCACTGGATGTGTTTGTGGTGTCAAAACGAAAAAACGAGCACGAAGCCTCGTTTAGAAATCGGAAGGAGAGAGGGTATGAAATTATATCCACTTCCTTTAAAATCCGAAAAAGTCTCGATTATAGGTTAGAAATGGGCCAAGAGACGAGTTTGTGGAGTCAAAACGAAAAAACGAGCACGAAGCCTCGTTTAGAAATCGGGAGGAGAGAGGGTATGAAATTATATCCACTTCCTTTAAAACCCGAAAAAGTCTCGATTATAGGTTAGAAATGGGCCACGGGACGTGTTTGTGGTGTCAAAACGAAAAAACGAGCACGAAGCCTCGTTTAGAAATCGGGAGGAGAGAGGGTATGAAATTATATCCACTTCCTTTAAAACCCGAAAAAGTCTCGATTATAGGTTAGAAATGGGCCACGGGATGTGTTTGTGGTGTCAAAACGAAAAAACGAGCACGAAGCCTCGTTTAGAAATCGGGAGGAGAGAGGGTATGAAATTATATCCACTTCCTTTAAAATCCGAAAAAGTCTCGATTATAGGTTAGAAATGGGCCAAGAGACGAGTTTGTGGAGTCAAAACGAAAAAACGAGCACGAAGCCTCGTTTAGAAATCGGGAGGAGAGAGGGTATGAAATTATATCCACTTCCTTTAAAACCCGAAAAAGTCTCGATTATAGGTTAGAAATGGGCCACGGGACGTGTTTCTGGTGTCAAAACGAAAAAACGAGCACGAAGCCTCGTTTAGAAATCGGGAGGAGAGAGGGTATGAAATTATATCCACTTCCTTTAAAACCCGAAAAAGTCTCGATTATAGGTTAGAAATGGGCCACGGGACGTGTTTGTGGTGTCAAAACGAAAAAGGAGCACGAAGCCTCGTTTAGAAATCGGGAGGAGAGAGGGTATGAAATTATATCTACTTCCTTTAAAACCCGAAAAGACTCGATTATAGGTTAGAAATGGGCCAAGAGATGAGTTTGTGGAGTCAAAACGAAAAAACGAGCACGAAGCCTCGTTTAGAAATCGGGAGGAGAGAGGGTATGAAATTATATCCGCTTCCTTTAAAATCCGAAAAAGTCTCGATTATAGGTTAGAAATGGGCCAAGAGACGAGTTTGTGGAATCAAAACGAAAAAACGAGCACGCAGCCTCGTTTAGAAATCAGGAGGAGAGAGGGTATGAAATTATATCCACTTCCTTTAAAATCCGAAAAAGTCTCGATTATAGGTTAGAAATGGGCCAAGAGACGAGTTTGTGGAGTCAAAACGAAAAAACGAGCACGAAGCCTCGTTTAGAAATCGGGACGAGAGAGGGTATGAAATTATATCCACTTCCTTTAAAACCCGAAAAAGTCTCGATTATAGGTTAGAAATGGGCCACGGGACGTGTTTGTGGTGTCAAAACGAAAAAACGAGCACGAAGCCTCGTTTAGAAATCGGGAGGAGAGAGGGTATGAAATTATATCCACTTCCTTTAAAATCCGAAAAAGTCTCGATTATAGGTTAGAAATGGGCCAAGAGACGAGTTTGTGGAGTCAAAACGAAAAAACGAGCACGAAGCCTCGTTTAGAAATCGGGAGGAGAGAGGGTATGAAATTATATCCACTTCCTTTAAAACCCGAAAAAAGTCTCGATTATAGGTTAGAAATGGGCCACGGGACGTGTTTGTGGTGTCAAAACGAAAAAACGAGCACGAAGCCTCGTTTAGAAATCGGGAGGAGAGAGGGTATGAAATTATATCCACTTCCTTTAAAACCCGAAAAAGTCTCGATTATAGGATAGAAATGGGCCACGGGACGTGTTTGTTGTGTAAAAACGAAAAAAAAAGCACGAAGCCTCGTTTAGAAATCGGGAGGAGAGAGGGTATGAAATTATATCCACTTCCTTTAAAACCCGAAAAAGTCTCGATTATAGGTCAGAAATGGGCCACTGGATGTGTTTGTGGTGTCAAAACGAAAAAACGAGCACGAAGTCTCGTTTAGAAATCAGGAGGAGAGAGGTTAAGAAATTATATCCACTTCCTTTAAAACCCGAAAAAGTCTCGATTATAGGTTAGAAATGGGCCACGGGACGTGTTTGTGGTGTCAAAACGAAAAAACGAGCACGAAGCCTCGTTTAGAAATCGGGAGGAGAGAGGGTATGAAATTATATCCACTTCCTTTAAAACCCGAAAAAGTCTCGATTATAGGTTAGAAATGGGCCACGGGACGTGTTTGTGGTGTCAAAACGAAAAAACGAGCACGAAGCCTCGTTTAGAAATCGGGAGGAGAGAGGGTATGAAATTATATCCACTTCCTTTAAAACCCGAAAAAGTCTCGATTATAGGTTAGAAATGGGACACGGGAGGTGTTTGAGGTGTCAAAACGAAAAAACGAGCACGAAGCCTCGTTTAGAAATTGGGAGGAGAGAGGGTATGAAATTATATCAACTTCCTTTAAAACCCGAAAAAGTCTCGATTATAGGTTAGAAATGGGCCACTGGATGTGTTTGTGGTGTCAAAACGAAAAAACGAGCACGAAGCCTCGTTTAGAAATCGGAAGGAGAGAGGGTATGAAATTATATCCACTTCCTTTAAAATCCGAAAAAGTCTCGATTATAGGTTAGAAATGGGCCAAGAGACGAGTTTGTGGAGTCAAAACGAAAAAACGAGCACGAAGCCTCGTTTAGAAATCGGGAGGAGAGAGGGTATGAAATTATATCCACTTCCTTTAAAACCCGAAAAAGTCTCGATTATAGGTTAGAAATGGGCCACGGGGCGTGTTTGTGGTGTCAAAACGAAAAAACGAGCACGAAGCCTCGTTTAGAAATCGGGAGGAGAGAGGGTATGAAATTATATCCACTTCCTTTAAAACCCGAAAAAGTCTCGATTATAGGTTAGAAATGGGCCACGGGACGTGTTTGTGGTGTCAAAACGAAAAAACGAGCACGAAGCCTCGTTTAGAAATCGGGAGGAGAGAGGGTATGAAATTATATCCACTTCCTTTAAAATCCGAAAAAGTCTCGATTATAGGTTAGAAATGGGCCAAGAGACGAGTTTGTGGAGTCAAAACGAAAAAACAAGCACGAAGCCTCGTTTAGAAATCGGGAGGAGAGAGGGTATGAAATTATATCCACTTCCTTTAAAACCCGAAAAAGTCTCGATTATAGGTTAGAAATGGGCCACGGGACGTGTTTGTGGTGTCAAAACGAAAAAACGAGCACGAAGCCTCGTTTAGAAATCGGGAGGAGAGAGGGTATGAAATTATATCCACTTCCTTTAAAACCCGAAAAAGTCTCGATTATAGGTTAGAAATGGGACACGGGAGGTGTTTGAGGTGTCAAAACGAAAAAACGAGCATGAAGGCTCGTTTAGAAATTGGGAGGAGAGAGGGTATGAAATTATATCCACTTCCTTTAAAACCCGAAAAAGTCTCGATTATAGGTTAGAAATGGGCCACTGGATGTGTTTGTGGTGTCAAAACGAAAAAACGAGCACGAAGCCTCGTTTAGAAATCGGAAGGAGAGAGGGTATGAAATTATATCCACTTCCTTTAAAATCCGAAAAAGTCTCGATTATAGGTTAGAAATGGGCCAAGAGACGAGTTTGTGGAGTCAAAACGAAAAAACGAGCACGAAGCCTCGTTTAGAAATCGGGAGGAGAGAGGGTATGAAATTATATCCACTTCCTTTCAAACCCGAAAAAGTCTCGATTATAGGTTAGAAATGGGCCACGGGACGTGTTTGTGGTGTCAAAACGAAAAAACGAGCACGAAGCCTCGTTTAGAAATCGGGAGGAGAGAGGGTATGAAATTATATCCACTTCCTTTAAAACCCGAAAAAGTCTCGATTATAGGTTAGAAATGGGCCACGGGACGTGTTTGTGGTGTCAAAACGAAAAAACGAGCACGAAGCCTCGTTTAGAAATCGGGAGGAGAGAGGGTATGAAATTATATCCACTTCCTTTAAAATCCGAAAAAGTCTCGATTATAGGTTAGAAATGGGCCAAGAGACGAGTTTGTGGAGTCAAAACGAAAAAACGAGCACGAAGCCTCGTTTAGAAATCGGGAGGAGAGAGGGTATGAAATTATATCCACTTCCTTTAAAACCCGAAAAAGTCTCGATTATAGGTTAGAAATGGGCCACGGGACGTGTTTGTGGTGTCAAAACGAAAAAACGAGCACGAAGCCTCGTTTAGAAATCGGGAGGAGAGAGGGTATGAAATTATATCCACTTCCTTTAAAACCCGAAAAAGTCTCGATTATAGGTTAGAAATGGGCCACGGGACGTGTTTGTGGTGTCAAAACGAAAAAAGGAGCACGAAGCCTCGTTTAGAAATCGGGAGGAGAGAGGGTATGAAATTATATCTACTTCCTTTAAAACCCGAAAAGACTCGATTATAGGTTAGAAATGGGCCAAGAGATGAGTTTGTGGAGTCAAAACGAAAAAACGAGCACGAAGCCTCGTTTAGAAATCGGGAGGAGAGAGGGTATGAAATTATATCCGCTTCCTTTAAAATCCGAAAAAGTCTCGATTATAGGTTAGAAATGGGCCAAGAGACGAGTTTGTGGAATCAAAACGAAAAAACGAGCACGCAGCCTCGTTTAGAAATCAGGAGGAGAGAGGGTATGAAATTATATCCACTTCCTTTAAAATCCGAAAAAGTCTCGATTATAGGTTAGAAATGGGCCAAGAGACGAGTTTGTGGAGTCAAAACGAAAAAACGAGCACGAAGCCTCGTTTAGAAATCGGGACGAGAGAGGGTATGAAATTATATCCACTTCCTTTAAAACCCGAAAAAGTCTCGATTATAGGTTAGAAATGGGCCACGGGACGTGTTTGTGGTGTCAAAACGAAAAAACGAGCACGAAGCCTCGTTTAGAAATCGGGAGGAGAGAGGGTATGAAATTATATCCACTTCCTTTAAAATCCGAAAAAGTCTCGATTATAGGTTAGAAATGGGCCAAGAGACGAGTTTGTGGAGTCAAAACGAAAAAACGAGCACGAAGCCTCGTTTAGAAATCGGGAGGAGAGAGGGTATGAAATTATATCCACTTCCTTTAAAACCCGAAAAAGTCTCGATTATAGGTTAGAAATGGGCCACGGGACGTGTTTGTGGTGTCAAAACGAAAAAACGAGCACGAAGCCTCGTTTAGAAATCGGGAGGAGAGAGGGTATGAAATTATATCCACTTCCTTTAAAACCCGAAAAAGTCTCGATTATAGGTTAGAAATGGGCCACGGGACGTGTTTGTGGTGTCAAAACGAAAAAAGGAGCACGAAGCCTCGTTTAGAAATCGGGAGGAGAGAGGGTATGAAATTATATCTACTTCCTTTAAAACCCGAAAAGACTCGATTATAGGTTAGAAATGGGCCAAGAGATGAGTTTGTGGAGTCAAAACGAAAAAACGAGCACGAAGCCTCGTTTAGAAATCGGGAGGAGAGAGGGTATGAAATTATATCCGCTTCCTTTAAAATCCGAAAAAGTCTCGATTATAGGTTAGAAATGGGCCAAGAGACGAGTTTGTGGAATCAAAACGAAAAAACGAGCACGCAGCCTCGTTTAGAAATCAGGAGGAGAGAGGGTATGAAATTATATCCACTTCGTTTAAAACTCGAAAAAGTCTCGATTATAGGTCAGAAATGGGCCACGAGACGCGTTTGTGGTGTCAAAACGAAAAATCGAGCACGAAGCCTCGTTTAGAAATCGGGAGGAGAGAGGGTATGAAATTATATCCACTTCCTTTAAAACCCGAAAAAGTCTCGATTATAGGATAGAAATGGGCCACGGGACGTGTTTGTTGTGTAAAAACGAAAAAAAAAGCACGAAGGCTCGTTTAGAAATCGGGAGGAGAGAGGGTATGAAATTATATCCACTTCCTTTAAAACCCGAAAAAGTCTCGATTATAGGTCAGAAATGGGCCACAAGACGTGTTTGTGGTGTCAAAACGAAAAAACGAGCACGAAGTCTCGTTTAGAAATCAGGAGGAGAGAGGTTAAGAAATTATATCCACTTCCTTTAAAACCCGAAAAAGTCTCGATTATAGGTTAGAAATGGGACACGGGAGGTGTTTCTGGTGTCAAAATGAAAAAAGAGCACGAAGCCTTGTTTAGAAATCGGGAGGAGAGAGGGTATGAAATTATATCCATTTCCTTTAAAACCCGAAAAAGTCTGGATTATAGGTTATAAATGGGCCACGGGACGTGTTTGTGGTGTCAAAACGAAAAAATGAGCACGAAGCCTCGTTTAGAAATCGGGAGGAGAGAGGTTATTAAATTATATCCACTTCCTTTAAAACCCGAAAAAGTCTCGATTATAGGTTAGAAATGGGACACGGGACTGGTTTGTGGAGTCAAAACGACAAAACGAGCACGAAGCCTCGTTTAGAAATCGATAGGAGAGAGGGTATGAAATTATATCCACTTCATTTAAAACCCGAAAAAGTTTCGATTATAGGTTAGAAATGGGCCACGGGACGTGTTTGTGGTGTTAAAACGAAAAAACGAGCACGAAGCCTCGTTTAGAAATCGGGAGAGAGGGTATGAAATTATATCCACTTCCTTTAAAATCTGAAAAAGTCTCAAATATAGGTTAGAAATGGGCCAAGAGACGAGTTTGTGGAGTCAGAACGAAAAAACGAGCACGCAGCCTCGTTTAGAAATCGGGAGGAGAGAGGGTATGAAATTACATCCACTTCCTTTAAAACCCAAAAAAGTCTCGATTATAGGTTATAAATGGGCCAAGAGACGAGTTTGTGGAGTCAAAACGAAAAAACGAGCACGCAGCCTCGTTTAGAAATCAGGAGGAGAGAGGGTATGAAATTATATTCACTTCCTTTAAAACTCGAAAAAGTCTCGATTATAGGTTTGAAATGGGCCACGGTACGCATTTGTGGTGTCAAAACGAAAAGACGAGCACGAAGCCTCGTTTAGAAATCGGGAGGAGAGAGGTTATGAAATTATATCCACTTACTTTAAAACCCGAAAAAATCTCGATTTTAGGTTAGAAATGAGACACGGGATGTGTTTGTGGTGTCAAAATGAAAAAACGAGCATGAAGCCTCGTTTAGAAATCGGGAGGAGAGAGGGTATGAAATTATATCCAGTTCCTTCATAACCCGAAAAAGACTCGATTATAGGTTAGAAATGGGCCACGGGACGTGTTTGTGGTGTCAAAACGAAAAAACGAGCACGAAGCCTCGTTTAGAAATCGGGAGAGAGGGTGTGAAATTATATCCACTTCCTTTAAAAAATGAAAAAGTCTCGAATATAGGTTAGAAATGGGCCAAGAGACGAGTTTCTGGAGTCAAAACGAAAAAACGAGCACGCAGCCTCGTTTAGAAATCGGGAGGAGAGAGGGTATGAAATTACATCCACTTCCTTTAAAACCCAAAAAAGTCTCGATTATAGGTTAGAAATGGGCCACGGGATGTGTTTGTGGTGTCAAAATAAAAAAATGAGCACGAAGCCTCGTTTAGAAATCGGAAGTAGAGAGGGTATGAAAATATATCCACTTCCTTTAAATTCCGAAAAAGTCTCGATTATAGGTTAGAAATGGGCCACGGGACGTGTTTGTGGTGTCAAAACGAAAAAACGAGCACGAAGCCTCGTTTAGAAATCGGGAGGAGAGAGGGTATTAAATTATATCCACTTCCTTTAAAACCCGAAAAAGTCTCGATTATAGGTTAGAAATGGGCCACGGGACGTGTTTGTGGTGTCAAAACGAAAAAACGAGCACGAAGCCTCGTTTAGAAATCGGGAGGAGAGAGGGTATGAAATTATATCCACTTCCTTTAAAACCCGAAAAAGTCTCGATTATAGGTTAGAAATGGGTCACGGGACGTGTTTGTGGTGTCAAAACGAAAAAAGGAGCACGAAGCCTCGTTTAGAAATCGGGAGGAGAGAGGGTATGAAATTATATCTACTTCCTTTAAAACCCGAAAAGACTCGATTATAGGTTAGAAATGGGCCAAGAGATGAGTTTGTGGAGTCAAAACGAAAAAACGAGCACGAAGCCTCGTTTAGAAATCGGGAGGAGAGAGGGTATGAAATTATATCCGCTTCCTTTAAAATCCGAAAAAGTCTCGATTATAGGTTAGAAATGGGCCAAGAGACGAGTTTGTGGAATCAAAACGAAAAAACGAGCACGCAGCCTCGTTTAGAAATCAGGAGGAGAGAGGGTATGAAATTATATCCACTTCCTTTAAAATCCGAAAAAGTCTTGATTATAGGTTAGAAATGGGCCAAGAGACGAGTTTGTGGAGTCAAAACGAAAAAACGAGCACGAAGCCTCGTTTAGAAATCGGGAGGAGAGAGGGTATGAAATTATATCCACTTCCTTTAAAACCCGAAAAAGTCTCGATTATACGTTAGAAATGGGCCACGGGACGTGTTTGTGGTGTCAAAACGAAAAAACGAGCACGAAGCCTCGTTTAGAAATCGGGAGGAGAGAGGGTATGAAATTATATCCACTTCCTTTAAAATCCGAAAAAGTCTCGATTATAGGTTAGAAATGGGCCAAGAGACGAGTTTGTGGAGTCAAAACGAAAAAACGAGCACGAAGCCTCGTTTAGAAATCGGGAGGAGAGAGGGTATGAAATTATTTCCACTTCCTTTAAAACCCGAAAAAGTCTCGATTATAGGTTAGAAATGGGCCACGGGACGTGTTTGTGGTGTCAAAACGAAAAAACGAGCACGAAGCCTCGTTTAGAAATCGGGAGGAGAGAGGGTATGAAATTATATCCACTTCCTTTAAAACCCGAAAAAGTCTCGATTATAGGTTAGAAATGGGCCACGGGACGTGTTTGTGGTGTCAAAACGAAAAAAGGAGCACGAAGCCTCGTTTAGAAATCGGGAGGAGAGAGGGTATGAAATTATATCTACTTCCTTTAAAACCCGAAAAGACTCGATTATAGGTTAGAAATGGGCCAAGAGATGAGTTTGTGGAGTCAAAACGAAAAAACGAGCACGAAGCCTCGTTTAGAAATCGGGAGGAGAGAGGGTATGAAATTATATCCGCTTCCTTTAAAATCCGAAAAAGTCTCGATTATAGGTTAGAAATGGGCCAAGAGACGAGTTTGTGGAGTCAAAACGAAAAAACGAGCACGAAGCCTCGTTTAGAAATCGGGAGGAGAGAGGGTATGAAATTATATCCACTTCCTTTAAAACCCGAAAAAGTCTCGATTATAGGTTAGAAATGGGCCACGGGATGTGTTTGTGGTGTCAAAATAAAAAAATGAGCACGAAGCCTCGTTTAGAAATCGGAAGTAGAGAGGGTATGAAAATATATCCACTTCCTTTAAATTCCGAAAAAGTCTCGATTATAGGTTAGAAATGGGCCACGGGACGTGTTTGTGGTGTCAAAACGAAAAAAACGAGCACGAAGCCTCGTTTAGAAATCGGGAGGAGAGAGTGTATGAAATTATATCCACTTCCTTTAAAACCCGAAAAAGTCTCGATTATAGGTTAGAAATGGGCCACGGGACGTGTTTGTGGTGTCAAAACGAAAAAACGAGCACGAAGCCTCGTTTAGAAATCGGGAGGAGAGAGGGTATGAAATTATATCCACTTCCTTTAAAACCCGAAAAAGTCTCGATTATAGGTTAGAAATGGGCCACGGGACGTGTTTGTGGTGTCAAAACGAAAAAAGGAGCACGAAGCCTCGTTTAGAAATCGGGAGGAGAGAGGGTATGAAATTATATCTACTTCCTTTAAAACCCGAAAAGACTCGATTATAGGTTAGAAATGGGCCAAGAGATGAGTTTGTGGAGTCAAAACGAAAAAACGAGCACGAAGCCTCGTTTAGAAATCGGGAGGAGAGAGGGTATGAAATTATATCCGCTTCCTTTAAAATCCGAAAAAGTCTCGATTATAGGTTAGAAATGGGCCAAGAGACGAGTTTGTGGAATCAAAACGAAAAAACGAGCACGCAGCCTCGTTTAGAAATCAGGAGGAGAGAGGGTATGAAATTATATCCACTTCCTTTAAAATCCGAAAAAGTCTCGATTATAGGTTAGAAATGGGCCAAGAGACGAGTTTGTGGAGTCAAAACGAAAAAACGAGCACGAAGCCTCGTTTAGAAATCGGGAGGAGAGAGGGTATGAAATTATATCCACTTCCTTTAAAACCCGAAAAAGTCTCGGTTATACGTTAGAAATGGGCCACGGGACGTGTTTGTGGTGTCAAAACGAAAAAACGAGCACGAAGCCTCGTTTAGAAATCGGGAGGAGAGAGGGTATGAAATTATATCCACTTCCTTTAAAATCCGAAAAAGTCTCGATTATAGGTTAGAAATGGGCCAAGAGACGAGTTTGTGGAGTCAAAACGAAAAAACGAGCACGAAGCCTCGTTTAGAAATCGGGAGGAGAGAGGGTATGAAATTATTTCCACTTCCTTTAAAACCCGAAAAAGTCTCGATTATAGGTTAGAAATGGGCCACGGGACGTGTTTGTGGTGTCAAAACGAAAAAACGAGCACGAAGCCTCGTTTAGAAATCGGGAGGAGAGAGGGTATGAAATTATATCCACTTCCTTTAAAACCCGAAAAAGTCTCGATTATAGGTTAGAAATGGGCCACGGGACGTGTTTGTGGTGTCAAAACGAAAAAAGGAGCACGAAGCCTCGTTTAGAAATCGGGAGGAGAGAGGGGATGAAATTATATCTACTTCCTTTAAAACCCGAAAAGACTCGATTATAGGTTAGAAATGGGCCAAGAGATGAGTTTGTGGAGTCAAAACGAAAAAACGAGCACGAAGCCTCGTTTAGAAATCGGGAGGAGAGAGGGTATGAAATTATATCCGCTTCCTTTAAAATCCGAAAAAGTCTCGATTATAGGTTAGAAATGGGCCAAGAGACGAGTTTGTGGAGTCAAAACGAAAAAACGAGCACGAAGCCTCGTTTAGAAATCGGGAGGAGAGAGGGTATGAAATTATATCCACTTCCTTTAAAACCCGAAAAAGTCTCGATTATAGGTTAGAAATGGGCCACAAGACGTGTTTGTGGTGTCAAAACGAAAAAACGAGCACGAAGTCTCGTTTAGAAATCAGGAGGAGAGAGGTTAAGAAATTATATCCACTTCCTTTAAAACCCGAAAAAGTCTCGATTATAGGTTAGAAATGGGACACGGGAGGTGTTTCTGGTGTCAAAATGAAAAAAGAGCACGAAGCCTTGTTTAGAAATCGGGAGGAGAGAGGGTATGAAATTATATCCATTTCCTTTAAAACCCGAAAAAGTCTGGATTATAGGTTATAAATGGGCCACGGGACGTGTTTGTGGTGTCAAAACGAAAAAATGAGCACGAAGCCTCGTTTAGAAATCGGGAGGAGAGAGGTTATTAAATTATATCCACTTCCTTTAAAACCCGAAAAAGTCTCGATTATAGGTTAGAAATGGGACACGGGACTGGTTTGTGGAGTCAAAACGACAAAACGAGCACGAAGCCTCGTTTAGAAATCGATAGGAGAGAGGGTATGAAATTATATCCACTTCATTTAAAACCCGAAAAAGTTTCGATTATAGGTTAGAAATGGGCCACGGGACGTGTTTGTGGTGTTAAAACGAAAAAACGAGCACGAAGCCTCGTTTAGAAATCGGGAGAGAGGGTATGAAATTATATCCACTTCCTTTAAAATCTGAAAAAGTCTCAAATATAGGTTAGAAATGGGCCAAGAGACGAGTTTGTGGAGTCAGAACGAAAAAACGAGCACGCAGCCTCGTTTAGAAATCGGGAGGAGAGAGGGTATGAAATTACATCCACTTCCTTTAAAACCCAAAAAAGTCTCGATTATAGGTTAGAAATGGGCCAAGAGACGAGTTTGTGGAGTCAAAACGAAAAAACGAGCACGCAGCCTCGTTTAGAAATCAGGAGGAGAGAGGGTATGAAATTATATTCACTTCCTTTAAAACTCGAAAAAGTCTCGATTATAGGTTTGAAATGGGCCACGGTACGCATTTGTGGTGTCAAAACGAAAAGACGAGCACGAAGCCTCGTTTAGAAATCGGGAGGAGAGAGGTTATGAAATTATATCCACTTCCTTTAAAACCCGAAAAAATCTCGATTTTAGGTTAGAAATGAGACACGGGATGTGTTTGTGGTGTCAAAATGAAAAAACGAGCATGAAGCCTCGTTTAGAAATCGGGAGGAGAGAGGGTATGAAATTATATCCAGTTCCTTCATAACCCGAAAAAGACTCGATTATAGGTTAGAAATGGGCCACGGGACGTGTTTGTGGTGTCAAAACGAAAAAACGAGCACGAAGCCTCGTTTAGAAATCGGGAGAGAGGGTGTGAAATTATATCCACTTCCTTTAAAAAATGAAAAAGTCTCGAATATAGGTTAGAAATGGGCCAAGAGACGAGTTTCTGGAGTCAAAACGAAAAAACGAGCACGCAGCCTCGTTTAGAAATCGGGAGGAGAGAGGGTATGAAATTACATCCACTTCCTTTAAAACCCAAAAAAGTCTCGATTATAGGTTAGAAATGGGCCACGGGATGTGTTTGTGGTGTCAAAATAAAAAAATGAGCACGAAGCCTCGTTTAGAAATCGGAAGTAGAGAGGGTATGAAAATATATCCACTTCCTTTAAATTCCGAAAAAGTCTCGATTATAGGTTAGAAATGGGCCACGGGACGTGTTTGTGGTGTCAAAACGAAAAAACGAGCACGAAGCCTCGTTTAGAAATCGGGAGGAGAGAGGGTATGAAATTATATCCACTTCCTTTAAAACCCGAAAAAGTCTCGATTATAGGTTAGAAATGGGCCACGGGACGTGTTTGTGGTGTCAAAACGAAAAAACGAGCACGAAGCCTCGTTTAGAAATCGGGAGGAGAGAGGGTATGAAATTATATCCACTTCCTTTAAAACCCGAAAAAGTCTCGATTATAGGTTAGAAATGGGCCACGGGACGTGTTTGTGGTGTCAAAACGAAAAAACGAGCACGAAGCCTCGTTTAGAAATCGGGAGGAGAGAGGGTATGAAATTATATCCACTTCCTTTAAAACCCGAAAAAGTCTCGATTATAGGTTAGAAATGGGACACGGGAGGTGTTTGAGGTGTCAAAACGAAAAAACGAGCACGAAGCCTCGTTTAGAAATTGGGAGGAGAGAGGGTATGAAATTATATCCACTTCCTTTAAAACCCGAAAAAGTCTCGATTATAGGTTAGAAATGGGCCACTGGATGTGTTTGTGGTGTCAAAACGAAAAAACGAGCACGAAGCCTCGTTTAGAAATCGGAAGGAGAGAGGTTATTAAATTATATCCACTTCCTTTAAAACCCGAAAAAGTCTCGATTATAGGTTAGAAATGGGCCACGAGACGTGTTTGTGGAGTCAAAACGAAAAAACGAGCACGAAGCCTCGTTTAGAAATCGATAGGAGAGAGGGTATGAAATTATATCCATTACCTTTAAAACTCGAAAAAGTCTCGATTATAGGTTATAAATGGGCCACGGGATGTGTTTGTGGTGTTAAAACGAAAAAACGAGCACGAAGCCTTGTTTAGAAATCGGGTGGAGAGAGGGTCTGAAACTATATCTACTTCCTTTAAAATTCGAAAAAGTCTCGATTATAGGTTAGAAATGGGCCACGAGACGTGTTTGTGGAGTCAAAACGAAAAAACGAGCACGCAGCCTCGTTTAGAAATCGGGAGGAGAGAGGGTATGAAATTATATCCAATTCCTTTAAATCCCGAAAAAGACTCGATTATAGGTTGGAAATGGGCCACGGGACGTGTTTGTGGTGTCAAAACGAAAAAACGAGCACGAAGCCTCGTTTAGAAATCTATAGGAGAGAGGGTATGAAATTATATCCATTTCCTTTAAAACTCGAAAAAGTCTCGATTATAGGTTATAAATGGGCCACGGGATGTGTTTGTGGTGTTAAAACGAAAAAACGAGCACGAAGCCTCGTTTAGAAATCGGGTGGAGAGAGGGTCTGAAACTATATCTACTTCCTTTAAAATTCGAAAAAGTCTCGATTATAGGTTAGAAATGGGCCACGAGACGTGTTCGTGGAGTCAAAACGAAAAAACGAGCACGCAGCCTCGTTTAGAAATCGGGAGGAGAGAGGATATGAAATTATATCCAATTCCTTTAAAACCCGAAAAAGACTCGATTATAGGTTGGAAATGGGCCACGGGACGTGTTTGTGGTGTCAAAACGAAAAAACGAGCACGAAGCCTCGTTTAGAAATCAGGAGGAGAGAGGGTATGAAATTATATCCACTTCCTTTAAAACCCAAAAAAGTCTCGATTATAGGTTGGAAATGGGCCACGGGACGCGTTTGTGGTGTCAAAACGAAAAGACGAGCACGAAGCCTCGTTTAGAAATCGGAAGGAGAGAGGGTATGAAATTATATCCACTTCCTTTAAAATCCGAAAAACTCTCGATTATAGGTTAGAAATGGGACAAAAGACGAGTTTGTGGAGTAAAAATGAAAAAACGAGCACGCAGCCTCGTTTAGAAATCAGGAGGAGAGAGGGTATGAAATTATATCCACTTCCTTTAAAACCCGAAAAAGTCTCGATTATAGGTTAGAAATGGGCCACGGGACTGGTTTGTGGAGTCAAAACGAAAAAACGAGCACGAAGCCTCGTTTAGAAATCGGGTGGAGAGAGGGTATGAAATTATATCCGCTTCATTTAAAACCCGAAAAAGTCTCGATTATAGGTTAGAAATGGGCCACGGGATGTGTTTTTGGTGTCAAAACGAAAAAACGAGCACGAAGCCTCGTTTAGAAATCAGGTGGAGAGAGGGTATGAAATTATATCCACTTCATTTAAAACCCGAAAAAGTCTCGATTATAGGTTAGAAATGGGCCACGGGACGTGTTTGTGGTGTCAAAACGAAAAAACGAGCACGAAGCCTCGTTTAGAAATCGGGAGGAGAGAGGGTATGAAATTATATCCACTTCCTTTAAAACCCGAAAAAGTCTCGATTATAGGTTAGAAATGGGCCACGGGACGTGTTTGTGGTGTCAAAACGAAAAAACGAGCACGAAGCCTCGTTTAGAAATCGGGAGGAGAGAGGTTATGAAATTATATCCACTTCCTTTAAAACCCGAAAAAGTCTCGATTGTAGGTTAGAAATGGGACACGGGATGTGTTTGTGGTGTCAAAATGAAAAAACGAGCACGAAGCCTCGTTTAGAAATCTGGAGGAGAGAGGGTATGAAATTATATCCAGTTCCTTCATAACCCGAAAAAGACTCGATTATAGGTTAGAAATGGGCCACGGGACGTGTTTGTGGTGTCAAAACAAAAAAACGAGCACGAAGCCTCGTTTAGAAATCGGGAGGAGAGAGGGTATGAAATTATATCCACTTCCTTTAAAACCCGTAAAAGTCTCGATTATAAGTTAGAAATGGGCCACGAGACGTGTTTGTGGAGTCAAAACGAAAAAACGAGCACGAAGCCTCGTTTAGAAATCGATAGGAGAGAGGGTATGAAATTATATCCATTTCCTTTAAAACTCGAAAAAGTCTCGATTATAGGTTATAAATGGGCCACGGGATGTGTTTGTGGTGTTAAAACGAAAAAACGAGCACGAAGCCTCGTTTAGAAATCGGGTGGAGAGAGGGTCTGAAACTATATCTACTTCCTTTAAAATTCGAAAAAGTCTCGATTATAGGTTAGAAATGGGCCACGAGACGTGTTTGTGGAGTCAAAACGAAAAAACGAGCACGCAACCTCGTTTAGAAATCGGGAGGAGAGAGGGTATGAAATTATATCCAATTCCTTTAAAACCCGAAAAAGACTCGGTTATAGGTTGGAAATGGGCCACGGGACGTGTTTGTGGTGTCAAAACGAAAAAACGAGCACGAAGCCTCGTTTAGAAATCAGGAGGAGAGAGGGTATGAAATTATATCCACTTCCTTTAAAACCCAAAAAAGTCTCGATTATAGGTTGGAAATGGGCCACGGGACGCGTTTGTGGTGTCAAAACGAAAAAACGAGCACGAAGCCTCGTTTAGAAATCGGGAGGAGAGAGGGTATGAAATTATATCCACTTCATTTAAAACCCGAAAAAGTCTCGATTATAGGTTAGAAATGGGCCACGGGACGTGTTTGTGGTGTCAAAACGAAAAAACGAGCACGAAGCCTCGTTTAGAAATCGGGAGGAGAGAGGGTATGAAATTATATCCACTTCCTTTAAAACCCGAAAAAGTCTCGATTATAGGTTAGAAATGGGCCACGGGACGTGTTTGTGGTGTCAAAACGAAAAACGAGCACGAAGCCTCGTTTAGAAATCGGGAGGAGAGAGGTTATTAAATTATATCCACTTCCTTTAAAACCCGAAAAAGTCTCGATTATAGGTTAGAAATGGGACACGGGACTGGTTTGTGGAGTCAAAACGAAAAAACGAGCACGAAGCCTCGTTTAGAAATCGATAGGAGAGAGGGTATGAAATTATATCCACTTCATTTAAAACCCGAAAAAGTCTCGATTATAGGTTAGAAATGGGCCACGGGACGTGTTGGTGATGTTAAAACGAAAAAACGAGCACGAAGCCTCGTTTAGAAATCGGGAGAGAGGGTATGAAATTATATCCACTTCCTTTAAAATCTGAAAAAGTCTCAAATATAGGTTAGAAATGGGCCAAGAGACGAGTTTGTGGAGTTAGAACGAAAAAACGAGCACGCAGCCTCGTTTAGAAATCGGGAGGAGAGAGGGTATGAAATTACATCCACTTCCTTTAAAACCCAAAAAAGTCTCGATTATAGGTTAAAAATGGGCCACGGGATGTGTTTGTGGTGTCAAAATGAAAAAATGAGCATGAAGCCTCGTTTAGAAATCGGAAGGAGAGAGGGTATGAAATTATATCCACTTCCTTTAAAATCCGAAAAAGTCTCGATTATAGGTTACAAATGGGCCACGGGACGTGTTTGTGGTGTCAAAACGAAAAAACGAGCACGAAGCCTCGTTTAGAAATCGGGAGAGAGGGTATGAAATTATATCCACTTCCTTTAAAATCTGAAAAAGACTCGAATATAGGTTAGAAATGGGCCAAGAGACTAGTTTGTGGAGTCAAAACGAAAAAACGAGCACGCAGCCTCGTTTAGAAATCGGGAGGAGAGAGGATTTGAAATTACATCCACTTCCTTTAAAACCCAAAAAGGTCTCGATTATAGGTTAGAAATGGGCCACGGGATGTGTTTGTGGTGTCAAAACGAAAAAAATGCACGAAGCCTCGTTTAGAAATCGGAAGTAGAGAGGGTATGAAATTATATCCACTTCCTTTAAAACCCGAAAAAGTCTCGATTATTAGTTAGAAATGGGCCACGGGACGTGTTTGTGGTGTCAAAACGAAAAAACGAGCACGAAGCCTCGTTTAGAAATCGGGAGGAGAGAGGGTATGAAATCATATCCACTTCCTTTAAAACCCGAAAAAATCTCGATTATAGGTTAGAAATGGGCCACGGGACGTGTTTGTGGTGTGAAAACGAAAAAACGAGCACGAAGCCTCATTTAGAAATCGGGAGGAGAGAGGGTATGAAATTATATCCACTTCCTTTAAAACCCGAAAAAGTCTCGATTATAGGTTAGAAATGGGCCACGGGATGTGTTTGTGGTGTCAAAACGAAAAAACGAGCATGAAGCCTCGTTTAGAAATCGGAAGGAGAGAGGGTATGAAATTATATCCACTTCCTTTAAAATCTGAAAAAGTCTCGATTATAGGTTAGAAATGGGCCAAGAGACGAGTTTGTGGAGTCAAAACGAAAAAACGAGCACGAAGCCTCGTTTAGAAATCGGGAGGAGAGAGGGTATGAAATTATATACACTTCCTTTAAAACCCGAAAAAGTCTCGATTATAGGTTAGAAATGGGCCACGGGACGTGTTTTTGGTGTCAAAACGAAAAAACGAGCACGAAGCCTTGTTTAGAAATCGGGAGGAGAGTGGTTATGAAATTATATCCACTTCCTTTAAAACCCGAAAAAGTCTCGATTATAGGTTAGAAATGGGCCACGGTACGCGTTTGTGGTGTCAAAACGAAAAGACGAGCACGAAGCCTCGTTTAGAAATCGGGAGGAGAGAGGTTTTCAAATTATATCCACTTCCTTTAAAACCCGAAAAAGTCTCGATTGTAGGTTAGAAATGGGACACGGGATGCGTTTGTGGTGTCAAAATGAAAAAACGAGCACGAAGCCTCGTTTAGAAATCGGGAGGAGAGAGGGTATGAAATTATATCCACTTCCTTTAAAATCCGAAAAAGTCTCGATTATAGGTTACAAATGGGCCACGGGACGTGTTTGTGGTGTCAAAACGAAAAAACGAGCACGAAGCCTCGTTTAGAAATCGGGAGAGAGGGTATGAAATTATATCCACTTCCTTTAAAATCTGAAAAAGACTCGAATATAGGTTAGAAATGGGCCAAGAGACTAGTTTGTGAAGTCAAAACGAAAAAACGAGCACGCAGCCTCATTTAGAAATCGGGAGGAGAGAGGATTTTAAATTACATCTACTTCCTTTAAAACCCAAAAAGGTCTCGATTATAGGTTAGAAATGGGCCACGGGATGCGTTTGTGGTGTCAAAACGAAAAAAGGAGCACGAAGCCTCGTTTAGAAATCGGGAGGAGAGAGGGTATGAAATTATATCCACTTCCTTTAAAATCCGAAAAAGTCTCGATTATAGGTTGCAAATAGGCCACGGGACGTGTTTGTGGTGTCAAAACGAAAAAACGAGCACGAAGCCTCGTTTAGAAATCGGGAGAGAGGGTATGAAATTATATCCACTTCCTTTAAAATCTGAAAAAGTCTCAAATATAGGTTAGAAATGGGCCAAGAGACGAGTTTGTGGAGTCAGAACGAAAAAACGAGCACGCAGCCTCGTTTAGAAATCGGGTGGAGAGAGGGTCTGAAACTATATCTACTTCCTTTAAAATTCGAAAAAGTCTCGATTATAGGTTAGAAATGGGCCACGAGACGTGTTTGTGGAGTCAAAACGAAAAAACGAGCACGCAGCCTCGTTTAGAAATCGGGAGGAGAGAGGGTATGAAATTATATCCAATTCCTTTAAAACCCGAAAAAGACTCGGTTATAGGTTGGAAATGTGCCACGGGACGTGTTTGTGGTGTCAAAACGAAAAAACGAGCACGAAGCCTCGTTTAGAAATCAGGAGGAGAGAGGGTATGAAATTATATCCACTTCCTTTAAAACCCAAAAAAGTCTCGATTATAGGTTGGAAATGGGCCACGGGACGCGTTTGTGGTGTCAAAACGAAAAGACGAGCACGAAGCCTCGTTTAGAAATCGGGAGGAGAGAGGGTATGAAATTATATCCACTTCCTTTAAAATCTGAAAAAGTCTCGATTATAGGTTAGAAATGGGCCAAGAGACGAGTTTGTGGAGTCAAAACGAAAAAACGAGCACGCAGCCTCGTTTAGAAATCGGGAGGAGAGAGGGTATGAAATTATATCCACTTCCTTTAAAATCTGAAAAAGTCTCAAATATAGGTTAGAAATGGGCCAAGAGACGAGTTTGTGGAGTCAGAACGAAAAAACGAGCACGCAGCCTCGTTTAGAAATCGGGAGGAGAGAGGGTATGAAATTACATCCACTTCCTTTAAAACCCAAAAAAGTCTCGATTATAGGTTAGAAATGGGCCACGGGATGTGTTTGTGGTGTCAAAATGAAAAAATGAGCATGAAGCCTCGTTTAGAAATCGGAAGGAGAGAGGGTATGAAATTATATCCACTTCCTTTAAAATCCGAAAAAGTCTCGATTATAGGTTACAAATGGGCCACGGGACGTGTTTGTGGTGTCAAAACGAAAAAACGAGCACGAAGCCTCGTTTAGAAATCGGGAGAGAGGGTATGAAATTATATCCACTTCCTTTAAAATCTGAAAAAGACTCGAATATAGGTTAGAAATGGGCCAAGAGACTAGTTTGTCGAGTCAAAACGAAAAAATGAGCACGCAGCCTCGTTTAGAAATCGAGAGGAGAGAGGATTTGAAATTACATCCACTTCCTTTAAAACCCAAAAAAGTCTCGATTATAGGTTAGAAATGGGCCACGGGATGCGTTTGTGGTGTCAAAACGAAAAAAGGAGCACGAAGCCTCGTTTAGAAATCGGGAGGAGAGAGGGTATGAAATTATATCCACTTCCTTTAAAATCCGAAAAAGTCTCGATTATAGGTTGCAAATAGGCCACGGGACGTGTTTGTGGTGTCAAAACGAAAAAACGAGCACGAAGCCTCGTTTAGAAATCGGGAGAGAGGGTATGAAATTATATCCACTTCCTTTAAAATCTGAAAAAGTCTCAAATATAGGTTAGAAATGGGCCAAGAGACGTGTTTGTGGAGTCAGAACGAAAAAACGAGCACGCAGCCTCGTTTAGAAATCGGGAGGAGAGAGGGTATGAAATTACATCCACTTCCTTTAAAACCCAAAAAAGTCTCGATTATAGGTTAGAAATGGGCCACGGGATGTGTTTGTGGTGTCAAAATGAAAAAATGAGCATGAAGCCTCGTTTAGAAATCGGAAGGAGAGAGGGTATGAAATTATATCCACTTCCTTTAAAATCCGAAAAAGTCTCGATTATAGGTTACAAATGGGCCACGGGACGTGTTTGTGGTGTCAAAACGAAAAAACGAGCACGAAGCCTCGTTTAGAAATCGGGAGAGAGGGTATGAAATTATATCCACTTCCTTTAAAATCTGAAAAAGACTCGAATATAGGTTAGAAATGGGCCAAGAGACTAGTTTGTCGAGTCAAAACGAAAAAATGAGCACGCAGCCTCGTTTAGAAATCGAGAGGAGAGAGGATTTGAAATTACATCCACTTCCTTTAAAACCCAAAAAAGTCTCGATTATAGGTTAGAAATGGGCCACGGGATGTGTTTGTGGTGACAAAATGAAAAAAGGAGCACGAAGCCTCGTTTATAAATCGGAAGTAGAGAGGGTATGAAATTATATCCACTTCCTTTAAAACCCGAAAAAGTCTCGATTATAGGTTAGAAATGGGCCACGGGACGTGTTTGTGGTGTCAAAACGAAAAAACGAGCACGAAGCCTCGTTTAGAAATCGGGAGGAGAGAGGGTATGAAATTATATCCACTTCCTTTAAAACCCAAAAAAGTCTCGATTATAGGTTAAAATGGGCCACGGGATGTGTTTGTGGTGTCAAAACGAAAAAACGAGCACGAAGCCTCGTTTAGAAATCGGAAGGAGAGAGGGTATGAAATTATATCCACTTCCTTTAAAATCCGAAAAAGTCTCGATTATAGGTTAGAAATGGGCCAAGAGACGAGTTTGTGGAGTGAAAACGAAAAAACGAGCACGAAGCATTGTTTAGAAATCGGGAGGAGAGAGGGTATGAAATTATATCCACTTCCTTTAAAACCCGAAAAAGTCTCGATTATAGGTTAGAAATGGGCCACGGGATGTGTTTTTGGTGTCAAAACGAAAAAACGAGCACGAAGCCTCGTTTAGAAATCGGGAGGAGAGTGGTTATGAAATTATATCCACTTCCTTTAAAACCCGAAAAAGTCTCGATTATAGGTTAGAAATGGGCCACGGTACGCGTTTGTGGTGTCAAAACGAAAAGACGAGCACGAAGCCTCGTTTAGAAATCGGGAGGAGAGAGGTTATGAAATTATATCCACTTCCTTGAAAACCCGAAAAAGTCTCGATTGTAGGTTAGAAATGGGACACGGGATGTGTTTGTGGTGTCAAAATGAAAAAACGAGCACGAAGCCTCGTTTAGAAATCTGGAGGAGAGAGGGTATGAAATTATATCCAGTTCCTTCATAACCCGAAAAAGACTCGATTATAGGTTAGAAATGGGCCACGGGACGTGTTTGTGGTGTCAAAACAAAAAAACGAGCACGAAGCCTCGTTTAGAAATCGGGAGGAGAGAGGGTATGAAATTATATCCACTTCCTCTAAAACCCGTAAAAGTCTCGATTATAAGTTAGAAATGGGCCACGAGACGTGTTTGTGGAGTCAAAACGAAAAAACGAGCACGAAGCCTCGTTTAGAAATCGATAGGAGAGAGGGTATGAAATTATATCCATTTCCTTTAAAACTCGAAAAAGTCTCGATTATAGGTCATAAATGGGCCACGGGATGTGTTTGTGGTGTTAAAACGAAAAAACGAGCACGAAGCCTCGTTTAGAAATCGGGTGGAGAGAGGGTCTGAAACTATATCTACTTCCTTTAAAATTCGAAAAAGTCTCGATTATAGGTTAGAAATGGGCCACGAGACGTGTTTGTGGAGTCAAAACGAAAAAACGAGCACGCAGCCTCGTTTAGAAATCGGGAGGAGAGAGGGTATGAAATTATATCCAATTCCTTTAAAACCCGAAAAAGACTCGATTATAGGTTGGAAATGGGCCACGGGACGTGTTTGTGGTGTCAAAACGAAAAAACGAGCACGAAGCCTCGTTTAGAAATCAGGAGGAGAGAGGGTATGAAATTATATCCACTTCCTTTAAAACCTAAAAAAGTCTCGATTATAGGTTGGAAATGGGCCACGGGACGCGTTTGTGGTGTCAAAACGAAAAGACGAGCACGAAGCCTCGTTTAGAAATCGGGAGGAGGGATGTTATGAAATTATATCCACTTCCTTTAAAAACCGAAAAAGTCTCGATTGTAGGTTAGAAATTGGCCACGGGACGTGTTTGTGGTGTCAAAACGAAAAAACGAGCACGAAGCCTCGTTTAGAAATCGGGAGGAGAGAGGGTATGAAATTATATCCACTTCTTTTAAAATCTGAAAAAGTCTCGATTATAGGTTAGAAATGGGCCAAGAGACGAGTTTGTGGAGTCAAAATGAAAAAACGATCACGCAGCCTCGTTTAGAAATCAGGAGGAGAGAGGGTATGAAATTATATCCACTTCCTTTAAAACCCGAAAAAGTCTCGATTATAGGTTAGAAATGGGCCACGGTACGCGTTTGTGGTGTCAAAACGAAAAGACGAGCACGAAGCCTCGTTTAGAAATCGGGAGGAGAGAGGTTATGAAATTATATCCACTTCCTTTAAAACCCGAAAAAGTCTCGATTGTAGGTTAGAAATGGGACACGAGATGTGTTTGTGGTGTCAAAATTAAAAAACGAGCACGAAGCCTCGTTTAGAAATCGGGAGGAGAGAGGGTATGAAATTATATCCAGTTCCTTCATAACCCGAAAAAGACTCGATTATAGGTTAGAAATGGGCCACGGGACGTGTTTGTGGTGTCAAAACGAAAAAACGAGCACGAAGCCTCGTTTAGAAATCGGGAGGAGAGAGGGTATGAAATTATATCCACTTCCTTTAAAATCTGAAAAAGTCTCGATTATAGGTTAGAAATGGGCCAAGAGACGAGTTTGTGGAGTCAAAACGAAAAAACGAGCACGCAGCCTCGTTTAGAAATCGGGAGGAGAGAGGGTATGAAATTACATCCACTTCCTTTAAAACCCGAAAAAGTCTCGATTATAGGTTAGAAATGGGCCACGGGATGTGTTTCTGGTGTCAAAACGAAAAAATGAGCACGAAGCCTCGTTTAGAAATCGGAAGGAGAGAGGGTATGAAATTATATCCACTTCCTTTAAAATCTGAAAAACTCTCGATTATAGGTTAGAAATGGGACAAAAGACGAGTTTGTGGAGTCAAAATGAAAAAACGAGCACGCAGCCTCGTTTAGAAATCAGGAGGAGAGAGGGTATGAAATTATATCCACTTCCTTTAAAACCCGAAAAAGTCTCGATTATAGGTTAGAAATGGGCCACGGGACTGGTTTGTGGAGTCAAAACGAAAAAACGAGCACGAAGCCTCGTTTAGAAATCGGGTGGAGAGAGGGTATGAAATTATATCCACTTCATTTAAAACCCGAAAAAGTCTCGATTATAGGTTAGAAATGGGCCACGGGATGTGTTTTTGGTGTCAAAACGAAAAAACGAGCACGAAGCCTCGTTTAGAAATCGGGTGGAGAGAGGGTATGAAATTATATCCACTTCATTTAAAACCCGAAAAAGTCTCGATTATAGGTTAGAAATGGGCCACGGGACGTGTTTGTGGTGTCAAAACGAAAAAACGAGCACGAAGCCTCGTTTAGAAATCGGGAGGAGAGAGGGTATGAAATTATATCCACTTCCTTTAAAACCCGAAAAAGTCTCGATTATAGGTTAGAAATGGGCCACGAGACGTGTTTGTAGTGTGAAAACGAAAAAACGAGCACGAAGCCTCGTTTAGAAATCGGGAGGAGAGAGGGTATGAAATTATATCCACTTCCTTTAAAACCCGAAAAAGTCTCGATTATAGGTTAGAAATGGGCCACGAGACGTGTTTGTAGTGTGAAAACGAAAAAACGAGCACGAAGCCTCGTTTAGAAATCGGGAGGAGAGAGGGTATGAAATTATATCCACTTCCTTTAAAACCCGAAAAAGTCTCGATTATAGGTTAGAAATGGGCCACGGGATGTGTTTTTGGTGTCAAAACGAAAAAACGAGCACGAAGCCTCGTTTAGAAATCGGGAGGAGAGTGGTTATGAAATTATATCCACTTCCTTTAAAACCCGAAAAAGTCTCGATTATAGGTTAGAAATGGGCCACGGTACGCGTTTGTGGTGTCAAAACGAAAAGACGAGCACGAAGCCTCGTTTAGAAATCGGGAGGAGAGAGGTTATGAAATTATATCCACTTCCTTGAAAACCCGAAAAAGTCTCGATTGTAGGTTAGAAATGGGACACGGGATGTGTTTGTGGTGTCAAAATGAAAAAACGAGCACGAAGCCTCGTTTAGAAATCTGGAGGAGAGAGGGTATGAAATTATATCCAGTTCCTTCATAACCCGAAAAAGACTCGATTATAGGTTAGAAATGGGCCACGGGACGTGTTTGTGGTGTCAAAACAAAAAAACGAGCACGAAGCCTCGTTTAGAAATCGGGAGGAGAGAGGGTATGAAATTATATCCAATTCCTTTAAAACCCGAAAAAGACTCGATTATAGGTTGGAAATGGGCCACGGGACGTGTTTGTGGTGTCAAAACGAAAAAACGAGCACGAAGCCTCGTTTAGAAATCAGGAGGAGAGAGGGTATGAAATTATATCCACTTCCTTTAAAACCTAAAAAAGTCTCGATTATAGGTTGGAAATGGGCCACGGGACGCGTTTGTGGTGTCAAAACGAAAAGACGAGCACGAAGCCTCGTTTAGAAATCGGGAGGAGAGATGTTATGAAATTATATCCACTTCCTTTAAAAACCGAAAAAGTCTCGATTGTAGGTTAGAAATTGGCCACGGGACGTGTTTGTGGTGTCAAAACGAAAAAACGAGCACGAAGCCTCGTTTAGAAATCGGGAGGAGAGAGGGTATGAAATTATATCCACTTCTTTTAAAATCTGAAAAAGTCTCGATTATAGGTTAGAAATGGGCCAAGAGACGAGTTTGTGGAGTCAAAATGAAAAAACGATCACGCAGCCTCGTTTAGAAATCAGGAGGAGAGAGGGTATGAAATTATATCCACTTCCTTTAAAACCCGAAAAAGTCTCGATTATAGGTTAGAAATGGGCCACGGTACGCGTTTGTGGTGTCAAAACGAAAAGACGAGCACGAAGCCTCGTTTAGAAATCGGGAGGAGAGAGGTTATGAAATTATATCCACTTCCTTTAAAACCCGAAAAAGTCTCGATTGTAGGTTAGAAATGGGACACGAGATGTGTTTGTGGTGTCAAAATTAAAAAACGAGCACGAAGCCTCGTTTAGAAATCGGGAGGAGAGAGGGTATGAAATTATATCCAGTTCCTTCATAACCCGAAAAAGACTCGATTATAGGTTAGAAATGGGCCACGGGACGTGTTTGTGGTGTCAAAACGAAAAAACGAGCACGAAGCCTCGTTTAGAAATCGGGAGGAGAGAGGGTATGAAATTATATCCACTTCCTTTAAAATCTGAAAAAGTCTCGATTATAGGTTAGAAATGGGCCAAGAGACGAGTTTGTGGAGTCAAAACGAAAAAACGAGCACGCAGCCTCGTTTAGAAATCGGGAGGAGAGAGGGTATGAAATTACATCCACTTCCTTTAAAACCCGAAAAAGTCTCGATTATAGGTTAGAAATGGGCCACGGGATGTGTTTCTGGTGTCAAAACGAAAAAATGAGCACGAAGCCTCGTTTAGAAATCGGAAGGAGAGAGGGTATGAAATTATATCCACTTCCTTTAAAATCCGAAAAACTCTCGATTATAGGTTAGAAATGGGACAAAAGACGAGTTTGTGGAGTCAAAATGAAAAAACGAGCACGCAGCCTCGTTTAGAAATCAGGAGGAGAGAGGGTATGAAATTATATCCACTTCCTTTAAAACCCGAAAAAGTCTCGATTATAGGTTAGAAATGGGCCACGGGACTGGTTTGTGGAGTCAAAACGAAAAAACGAGCACGAAGCCTCGTTTAGAAATCGGGTGGAGAGAGGGTATGAAATTATATCCACTTCATTTAAAACCCGAAAAAGTCTCGATTATAGGTTAGAAATGGGCCACGGGATGTGTTTTTGGTGTCAAAACGAAAAAACGAGCACGAAGCCTCGTTTAGAAATCGGGTGGAGAGAGGGTATGAAATTATATCCACTTCATTTAAAACCCGAAAAAGTCTCGATTATAGGTTAGAAATGGGCCACGGGACGTGTTTGTGGTGTCAAAACGAAAAAACGAGCACGAAGCCTCGTTTAGAAATCGGGAGGAGAGAGGGTATGAAATTATATCCACTTCCTTTAAAACCCGAAAAAGTCTCGATTATAGGTTAGAAATGGGCCACGAGACGTGTTTATAGTGTGAAAACGAAAAAACGAGCACGAAGCCTCGTTTAGAAATCGGGAGGAGAGAGGGTATGAAATTATATCCACTTCCTTTAAAACCCGAAAAAGTCTCGATTATAGGTTAAAATGGGCCACGGGATGTGTTTGTGGTGTCAAAACGAAAAAACGAGCACGAAGCCTCGTTTAGAAATCGGAAGGAGAGAGGGTATGAAATTATATCCACTTCCTTTAAAATCCGAAAAAGTCTCGATTATAGGTTAGAAATGGGCCAAGAGACGAGTTTGTGGAGTGAAAACGAAAAAACGAGCACAAAGCATTGTTTAGAAATCGGGAGGAGAGAGGGTATGAAATTATATCCACTTCCTTTAAAACCCGAAAAAGTCTCGATTATAGGTTAGAAATGGGCCACGGGATGTGTTTTTGGTGTCAAAACGAAAAAACGAGCACGAAGCCTCGTTTAGAAATCGGGAGGAGAGTGGTTATGAAATTATATCCACTTCCTTTAAAACCCGAAAAAGTCTCGATTATAGGTTAGAAATGGGCCACGGTACGCGTTTGTGGTGTCAAAACGAAAAGACGAGCACGAAGCCTCGTTTAGAAATCGGGAGGAGAGAGGTTATGAAATTATATCCACTTCCTTGAAAACCCGAAAAAGTCTCGATTGTAGGTTAGAAATGGGACACGGGATGTGTTTGTGGTGTCAAAATGAAAAAACGAGCACGAAGCCTCGTTTAGAAATCGGGAGGAGAGAGGGTATGAAATTATATCCAGTTCCTTCATAACCCGAAAAAGACTCGATTATAGGTTAGAAATGGGCCACGGGACGTGTTTGTGGTGTCAAAACAAAAAAACGAGCACGAAGCCTCGTTTAGAAATCGGGAGGAGAGAGGGTATGAAATTATATCCACTTCCTTTAAAACCCGTAAAAGTCTCGATTATAAGTTAGAAATGGGCCACGAGACGTGTTTGTAGAGTCAAAACGAAAAAACGAGCACGAAGCCTCGTTTAGAAATCGATAGGAGAGAGGGTATGAAATTATATCCATTTCCTTTAAAACTCGAAAAAGTCTCGATTATAGGTCATAAATGGGCCACGGGATGTGTTTGTGGTGTTAAAACGAAAAAACGAGCACGAAGCCTCGTTTAGAAATCGGGTGGAGAGAGGGTCTGAAACTATATCTACTTCCTTTAAAATTCGAAAAAGTCTCGATTATAGGTTAGAAATGGGCCAAGAGACGAGTTTGTGGAGTCAAAACGAAAAAACGAGCACGCAGCCTCGTTTAGAAATCGGGAGGAGAGAGGGTATGAAATTATATCCAATTCCTTTAAAACCCGAAAAAGACTCGATTATAGGTTGGAAATGGGCCACGGGACGTGTTTGTGGTGTCAAAACGAAAAAACGAGCACGAAGCCTCGTTTAGAAATCAGGAGGAGAGAGGGTATGAAATTATATCCACTTCCTTTAAAACCCAAAAAAGTCTCGATTATAGGTTGGAAATGGGCCACGGGACGCGTTTGTGGTGTCAAAACGAAAAGACGAGCACGAAGCCTCGTTTAGAAATCGGGAGGAGAGATGTAATGAAATTATATCCACTTCCTTTAAAAACCGAAAAAGTCTCGATTGTAGGTTAGAAATTGGCCACGGGACGTGTTTGTGGTGTCAAAACGAAAAAACGAGCACGAAGCCTCGTTTAGAAATCGGGAGGAGAGAGGGTATGAAATTATATCCACTTCTTTTAAAATCTAAAAAAGTCTCGATTATAGGTTAGAAATGGGCCAAGAGACGAGTTTGTGGAGTCAAAACGAAAAAACGATCACGCAGCCTCGTTTAGAAATCAGGAGGAGAGAGGGTATGAAATTATATCCACTTCCTTTAAAACCCGAAAAAGTCTCGATTATAGGTTAGAAATGGGCCACGGTACGCGTTTGTGGTGTCAAAACGAAAAGACGAGCACGAAGCCTCGTTTAGAAATCGGGAGGAGAGAGGTTATGAAATTATATCCACTTCCTTTAAAACCCGAAAAAGTCTCGATTGTAGGTTAGAAATGGGACACGAGATGTGTTTGTGGTGTCAAAATTAAAAAACGAGCACGAAGCCTCGTTTAGAAATCGGGAGGAGAGAGGGTATGAAATTATATCCAGTTCCTTCATAACCCGAAAAAGACTCGATTATAGGTTAGAAATGGGCCACGGGACGTGTTTGTGGTGTCAAAACGAAAAAACGAGCACGAAGCCTCGTTTAGAAATCGGGAGGAGAGAGGGTATGAAATTATATCCACTTCCTTTAAAATCTGAAAAAGTCTCGATTATAGGTTAGAAATGGGCCAATAGACGAGTTTGTGGAGTCAAAACGAAAAAACGAGCACGCAGCCTCGTTTAGAAATCGGGAGGAGAGAGGGTATGAAATTACATCCACTTCCTTTAAAACCCGAAAAAGTCTCGATTATAGGTTAGAAATGGGCCACGGGATGTGTTTTTGGTGTCAAAACGAAAAAACGAGCACGAAGCCTCGTTTAGAAATCGGGAGGAGAGTGGTTATGAAATTATATCCACTTCCTTTAAAACCCGAAAAAGTCTCGATTATAGGTTAGAAATGGGCCACGGTACGCGTTTGTGGTGTCAAAACGAAAAGACGAGCACGAAGCCTCGTTTAGAAATCGGGAGGAGAGAGGTTATGAAATTATATCCACTTCCTTGAAAACCCGAAAAAGTCTCGATTGTAGGTTAGAAATGGGACACGGGATGTGTTTGTGGTGTCAAAATGAAAAAACGAGCACGAAGCCTCGTTTAGAAATCGGGAGGAGAGAGGGTATGAAATTATATCCAGTTCCTTCATAACCCGAAAAAGACTCGATTATAGGTTAGAAATGGGCCACGGGACGTGTTTGTGGTGTCAAAACAAAAAAACGAGCACGAAGCCTCGTTTAGAAATCGGGAGGAGAGAGGGTATGAAATTATATCCACTTCCTTTAAAACCCGTAAAAGTCTCGATTATAAGTTAGAAATGGGCCACGAGACGTGTTTGTGGAGTCAAAACGAAAAAACGAGCATGAAGCCTCGTTTAGAAATCGATAGGAGAGAGTGTATGAAATTATATCCATTTCCTTTAAAACTCGAAAAAGTCTCGATTATAGGTTATAAATGGGCCACGGGATGTGTTTGTGGTGTTAAAACGAAAAAACGAGCACGAAGCCTCGTTTAGAAATCGGGTGGAGAGAGGGTCTGAAACTATATCTACTTCCTTTAAAATTCGAAAAAGTCTCGATTATAGGTTAGAAATGGGCCAAGAGACGAGTTTGTGGAGTCAAAACGAAAAAACGAGCACGCAGCCTCGTTTAGAAATCGGGAGGAGAGAGGGTATGAAATTATATCCAATTCCTTTAAAACCCGAAAAAGACTCGATTATAGGTTGGAAATGGGCCACGGGACGTGTTTGTGGTGTCAAAACGAAAAAACGAGCACGAAGCCTCGTTTAGAAATCAGGAGGAGAGAGGGTATGAAATTATATCCACTTCCTTTAAAACCCAAAAAAGTCTCGATTATAGGTTGGAAATGGGCCACGGGACGCGTTTGTGGTGTCAAAACGAAAAGACGAGCACGAAGCCTCGTTTAGAAATCGGGAGGAGAGATGTTATGAAATTATATCCACTTCCTTTAAAAACCGAAAAAGTCTCGATTGTAGGTTAGAAATTGGCCACGGGACGTGTTTGTGGTGTCAAAACGAAAAAACGAGCACGAAGCCTCGTTTAGAAATCGGAAGGAGAGAGGGTATGAAATTATATCCACTTCCTTTAAAACCCGAAAAAGTCTCGATTATAGGTTCGAAATGGGCCACGGTACGCGTTTGTGGTGTCAAAACGAAAAGACGAGCACGAAGCCTCGTTTAGAAATCGGGAGGAGAGAGGGTATGAAATTATATCCAGTTCCTTCATAACCCGAAAAAGACTCGATTATAGGTTAGAAATGGGCCACGGGACGTGTTTGTGGTGTCAAAACGAAAAAACGAGCACGAAGCCTCGTTTAGAAATCGGGAGGAGAGAGGGTATGAAATTATATCCACTTCCTTTAAAATCTGAAAAAGTCTCGATTATAGGTTAGAAATGGGCCAAGAGACGAGTTTGTGGAGTCAAAACGAAAAAACGAGCACGCAACCTCGTTTAGAAATCGGGACTAGAGAGGGTATGAAATTACATCCACTTCCTTTAAAACCCGAAAAAGTCTCGATTATAGGTTAGAAATGGGCCACGGGATGTGTTTCTGGTGTCAAAACGAAAAAATGAGCACGAAGCCTCGTTTAGAAATCGGAAGGAGAGAGGGTATGAAATTATATCCACTTCCTTTAAAATCCGAAAAACTCTCGATTATAGGTTAGAAATGGGCCAAAAGACGAGTTTGTGGAGTCAAAATGAAAAAACGAGCACGCAGCCTCGTTTAGAAATCAGGAGGAGAGAGGGTATGAAATTATATCCACTTCCTTTAAAACCCGAAAAAGTCTCGATTATAGGTTAGAAATGGGCCACGGGACTGGTTTGTGGAGTCAAAACGAAAAAACGAGCACGAAGCCTCGTTTAGAAATCGGGTGGAGAGACGGTATGAAATTATATCCACTTCATTTAAAACCCGAAAAAGTCTCGATTATAGGTTAGAAATGGGCCAAGAGACGAGTTTGTGGAGTCAAAACGAAAAAACGAGCACGAAGCCTCGTTTAGAAATCAGGAGGAGAGAGGGTATGAAATTATATCCACTTCGTTTAAAACTCGAAAAAGTCTCGATTATAGGTCAGAAATGGGCCACGGGACGCGTTTGTGGTGTCAAAACGAAAAAACGAGCACGAAGCCTCGTTTAGAAATCGGGAGGAGAGAGGGTATGAAATTATATCCACTTCCTTTAAAACCCGAAAAAGTCTCGATTATAGGATAGAAATGGGCCACGGGACGTGTTTGTTGTGTCAAAACGAAAAAAAGAGCACGAAGGCTCGATTAGAAATCGGGAGGAGAGAGGGTATGAAATTATATCTACTTCTTTTAAAACCCGAAAAAGTCTCGATTATAGGTTAGAAATGGGCCACAGGACGTGTTTGTGGTGTCAAAATGAAAAAACGAGCACGAAGCCTCGTTTAGAAATCAGGAGGAGAGAGGTTATGAAATTATATCCACTTCCTTTAAAACCCGAAAAAGTCTCGATTATAGGTTAGAAATGGGACACGGGAGGTGTTTCTGGTGTCAAAATGAAAAAAGAGCACGAAGCCTTGTTTAGAAATCGGGAGGAGAGAGGGTATGAAATTATATCGATTTCCTTTAAAACCCGAAAAAGTCTCGATTATAGGTTATAAATGGGCCACGGGACGTGTTTGTGGTGTCAAAACGAAAAAACGAGCACGAAGCCTCGTTTAGAAATCGGGAGGAGAGAGGGTATGAAATTATATTCACTTCCTTAAAAATCCGAAAAAGTCTCGATTCTAGGTTAGAAATGGGCCAGGGGACGTCTTTGTTGTGTCAAAACGAAAAAACGAGCACGAAGCCTCGTTTAGAAATCGGGAGGATAGAGGGTATGAAATTATATCCACTTCCTTTAAAACCCGAAAAAGTCACGATTATAGGTTAGAAATGGGCCACGGGACGTGTTTGTGGTGTCAAAACGAAAAAACGAGCACGAAGCCTCGTTTAGAAATCGGGAGGAGAGAGGTTATTAAATTATATCCACTTCCTTTAAAACCCGAAAAAGTCTCGATTATAGGTTAGAAATGGGACACGGGAGGTGTTTCTGGTGTCAAAATGAAAAAAGAGCACGAAGCCTCATTTAGAAATCGGGAGGAGAGAGGGTATGAAATTATATCCACTTCCTTTAAAATCCGAAAAAGTCTCGATTATAGGTTACAAATAGGCCACGGGACGTGTTTGTGGTGTCAAAACGAAAAAACGAGCACGAAGCCTCGTTTAGAAATCGGGAGAGAAGGTATGAAATTATATCCACTTCCTTTAAAATCCGAAAAAGTCTCGATTATAGGTTACAAATAGGCCACGGGACGTGTTTGTGGTGTCAAAACGAAAAAAAGAGCACGAAGCCTCCTTTAGAAATCGGGAGGAGAGAGGGTATGAAATTATATCCACTTCCTTTAAAACCCGAAAAAGTCTCGATTATAGGTTAGAAATGGGCCACGGGACGTGTTTTTGGTGTCAAAACGAAAAAACGAGCACGAAGCCTCGTTTAGAAATCGGGAGGAGAGAGGGTATGAAATTATATCCGCTTCCTTTAAAATCCGAAAAAGTCTCGATTATAGGTTAGAAATGGGCCAAGAGACGAGTTTGTGGAATCAAAACGAAAAAAGAGCACGCAACCTCGTTTAGAAATCAGGAGGAGAGAGGGTATGAAATTATATCCACTTCCTTTAAAACTCGAAAAAGTCTCGATTATAGGTCTGAAATGGGCCACGAGACGCGTTTGTGGTGTCAAAACGAAAAATCGAGCACGAAGCCTCGTTTAGAAATCGATAGGAGAGAGGGTATGAAATTATATCCATTTCCTTTAAAACTCGAAAAAGTCTCGATTATAGGTTATAAATGGGCCACGGGACGTGTTTGTGGTGTCAAAACGAAAAAACGAGCACGAAGCCTCGTTTAGAAATCAAGCGGAGAGAGGTTATGAAATTATATCCACTTCCTTTAAAACCCGAAAAAGTCTCGATTATAGGTTAGAAATGGGACACGGGAGGTGTTTCTGGTGTCAAAATGAAAAAAGAGCACGAAGCCTTGTTTAGAAATCGGGAGGAGAGAGGGTGTGAAATTATATCAATTTCCTTTAAAACCCGAAAAAGTCTCGATTATAGGTTATAAATGGGCCACGGGACGTGTTTGTGGTGTCAAAACGAAAAAACGAGCACGAAGCCTCGTTTAGAAATCGGGAGGAGAGAGGTTATTAAATTATATCCACTTCCTTTAAAACCCGAAAAAGTCTCGATTATAGGTTAGAAATGGGACACGGGACTCGTTTGTGGAGTCAAAACGAAAAAACGAGCACGAAGCCTCGTTTAGAAATCGATAGGAGAGAGGGTATGAAATTATATCCACTTCATTTAAAACCCGAAAAAGTCTCGATTATAGGTTAGAAATGGGCCACGGGACGTGTTTGTGATGTTAAAACGAAAAAACGAGCACGAAGCCTCGTTTAGAAATCGATAGGAGAGAGGGTATGAAATTATATCCACTTCCTTTAAAACCCAAAAAAGTCTCGATTATAGGTTAGAAATGGGCCAGGGGATGTGTTTGTGGTGTCAAAATGAAAAAATGAGCATGAAGCCTCGTTTAGAAATCGGAAGGAGAGAGGGTATGAAATTATATCCACTTCCTTTAAAATCCGAAAAAGTCTCGATTATAGGTTACAAATGGGCCACGGGACGTGTTTGTGTTGTCAAAACGAAAAAACGAGCACGAAGCCTCGTTTAGAAATCGGGAGAGAGGATATGAAATTATATCCACTTCCTTTAAAATCTGAAAAAGACTCGAATATAGGTTAGAAATGGGCCAAGAGACTAGTTTGTGGAGTCAAAACGAAAAAACAAGCACGCAGCCTCGTTTAGAAATCGGGAGAGAGAGGATTTGAAATTACATCCACTTCCTTTAAAACCCGAAAAAGTCTCGATTATAGGTTAGAAATGAGCCACGAGACGTGTTTGTGGTGTGAAAACGAAAAAACGAGCACGAAGCCTCGTTTAGAAATCGGGAGGAGAGAGGGTATGAAATTATATCCACTTCCTTTAAAACCCGAAAAAGTCTCGATTATAGGTTAGAAATGGGCCACGGGATGTGTTTGTGGTGTCAAAACGAAAAAACGAGCACGAAGCCTCGTTTAGAAATCGGAAGCAGAGAGGGTATGAAATTATATCCACTTCCTTTAAAATCCGAAAAAGTCTCGATTATAGGTTAGAAATGGGCCAAGAGACGAGTTTGTGGAGTCAAAACGAAAAAACGAGCACGAAGCCTCGTTTAGAAATCGGGAGGAGAGAGGGTATGAAATTATATCCACTTCCTTTAAAACCCGAAAAAGTCTCGATTATAGGTTAGAAATGGGCCACGGGACGTGTTTTTGGTGTCAAAACGAAAAAACGAGCACGAAGCCTCGTTTAGAAATCGGGAGGAGAGTGGTTATGAAATTATATCCACTTCCTTTAAAACCCGAAAAAGTCTCGATTATAGGTTAGAAATGGGCCACGGTACGCGTTTGTGGTGTCAAAACGAAAAGACGAGCACGAAGCCTCATTTAGAAATCGGGAGGAGAGAGGTTATGAAATTATATCCACTTCCTTTAAAACCCGAAAAAGTCTCGATTGTAGGTTAGAAATGGGACACGGGATGTGTTTGTGGTGTCAAAATGAAAAAACGAGCACGAAGCCTCGTTTAGAAATCGGGAGGAGAGAGGGTATGAAATTATATCCACTTCCTTTAAAATCCGAAAAAGTCTCGATTATAGGTTACAAATGGGCCACGGGACGTGTTTGTGGTGTCAAAACGAAAAAACGAGCACGAAGCCTCGTTTAGAAATCGGGAGAGAGGGTATGAAAGTATATCCACTTCCTTTAAAATCTGAAAAAGACTCGAATATAGGTTAGAAATGGGCCAAGAGACTAGTTTGTGGAGTTAAAACGAAAAAACGAGCACGCAGCCTCGTTTAGAAATCGGGAGGAGAGAGGGTATGAAATTATATCCACTTCCTTTAAAATCCGAAAAAGTCTCGATTATAGGTTACAAATAGGCCACGGGACGTGTTTGTGGTGTCAAAACGAAAAAACGAGCACGAAGCCTCGTTTAGAAATCGGGAGAGAAGGTATGAAATTATATCCACTTCCTTTAAAATCCGAAAAAGTCTCGATTATAGGTTACAAATAGGCCACGGGACGTGTTTGTGGTGTCAAAACGAAAAAAAGAGCACGAAGCCTCATTTAGAAATCGGGAGGAGAGAGGGTATGAAATTATATCCACTTCCTTTAAAACCCGAAAAAGTCTCGATTATAGGTTAGAAATGGGCCACGGGACGTGTTTTTGGTGTCAAAACGAAAAAACGAGCACGAAGCCTCGTTTAGAAATCGGGAGGAGAGTGGTTATGAAATTATATCCACTTCCTTTAAAACCCGAAAAAGTCTCGATTATAGGTTAGAAATGGGCCACGGTACGCGTTTGTGGTGTCAAAACGAAAAGACGAGCACGAAGCCTCGTTTAGAAATCGGGAGGAGAGAGGTTATGAAATTATATCCACTTCCTTTAAAACCCGAAAAAGTCTCGATTGTAGGTTAGAAATGGGACACGGGATGTGTTTGTGGTGTCAAAATGAAAAAACGAGCACAAAGCCTCGTTTAGAAATCGGGAGGAGAGAGGGTATGAAATTATATCCAGTTCCTTCATAACCCGAAAAAGACTCGATTATAGGTTAGAAATGGGCCACGGGACGTGTTTGTGGTGTCAAAACAAAAAAACGAGCACGAAGCCTCGTTTAGAAATCGGGAGGAGAGAGGGTATGAAATTATATCCACTTCCTTTAAAACCCGAAAAAGTCTCGATTATAAGTTAGAAATTGGCCACGAGACGTGTTTGTGGAGTCAAAACGAAAAAACGAGCACGAAGCCTCGTTTAGAAATCGGGAGGAGAGAGGGTATGAAATTATATCCAATTCCTTTAAAACCAGAAAAAGACTCGATTATAGGTTGGAAATGGGCCACGGGACGTGTTTGTGGTTTCAAAACGTAAAAACGAGCACGAAGCCTCGTTTAGAAATGAGGAGGAGAGAGGGTATGAAATTATATCCACTTCCTTTAAAACCCAAAAAAGTCTCGATTATAGGTTGGAAATGGGCCACGGGACGCGTTTGTGGTGTCAAAACGAAAAGACGAGCACGAAGCCTCGTTTAGAAATCGGGAGGAGAGATGTTATGAAATTATATCCACTTCCTTTAAAACCCGAAAAAGTCTCGATTGTAGGTTAGAAATGGGACACGAGATGTGTTTGTGGTGTCAAAATTAAAAAACGAGTACGAAGCCTCGTTTAGAAATCGGGAGGAGAGAGGGTATGAAATTATATCCATTTCCTTGATAACCCGAAAAAGACTCGATTATAGGTTAGAAATGGGCCACGGGACTGGTTTGTGGAGTCAAAACGAAAAAACGAGCACGAAGCCTCGTTTAGAAATCGGGAGGAGAGAGGGTATGAAATTATATCCACTGCCTTTAAAACCCGAAAAAGTCTCGATTGTAGGTTAGAAATTGGCCACCGGACGTGTTTGTGGTGTCAAAATGAAAAAACGAGCACGAAGCCTAGTTTAGAAATCGGGAGGAGAGAGGGTATGAAATTATATCCACTTCTTTTAAAATCCGAAAAAGTCTCGATTATAGGTTAGAAATGGGCCAAGAGACGAGTTTGTGGAGTCAAAACGAAAAAACGATCACGCAGCCTCGTTTAGAAATCAGGAGGAGAGAGGGTATGAAATTATATCCACTTCCTTTAAAACCCGAAAAAGTCTCGATTATAGGTTAGAAATGGGACACGGTACGCGTTTGTGGTGTTAAAACGAAAAGACGAGCACGAAGCCTCGTTTAGAAATCGGGAGGAGAGAGGTTATGAAATTATATCCACTTCCTTTAAAACCCGAAAAAGTCTCGATTGTAGGTTAGAAATGGGACACGAGATGTGTTTGTGGTGTCAAAATTAAAAAACGAGTACGAAGCCTCGTTTAGAAATCGGGAGGAGAGAGGGTATGAAATTATATCCAGTTCCTTCATAACCCGAAAAAGACTCGATTATAGGTTAGAAATGGGCCACGGGACTGGTTTGTGGAGTCAAAACGAAAAAATGAGCACGAAGCCTCGTTTAGAAATCGGGAGGAGAGAGGGTATGAAATTATATCCACTTCCTTTAAAACCCGAAAAAGTCTCGATTATAGGTTAGAAATGGGCCACGGGACTGGTTTGTGGAGTCAAAACGAAAAAACGAGCACGAAGCCTCGTTTAGAAATCGGGAGGATAGAGGGTATGAAATTATATCCACTTCATTTAAAACCCGAAAAAGTCTCGATTATAGGTTAGAAATGGGCCAAGAGACGAGTTTGTGGAGTCAAAACGAAAAAACGAGCACGAAGCTTCGTTTAGAAATTGGGAGGAGAGAGGGTATGAAATTATATCCACTTCCTTTAAAATCCGAAAAAGTCACGATTATAGGTTTGAAATGGGCCAAGAGACGAGTTTGTGGAGTCAAAACGAAAAAACGAGCACGCAGCCTCGTTTAGAAATCAGGAGGAGAGAGGGTATGAAATTATATCCACTTCGTTTAAAACTCGAAAAAGTCTCGATTATAGGTCAGAAATGGGCCACGGGACGCGTTTGAGGTGTCAAAACGAAAAAACGAGCACGAAGCCTCGTTTAGAAATCGGGAGGAGAGAGGGTATGAAATTATATCCACTTCCTTTAAAACCCGAAAAAGTCTCGATTATAGGATAGAAATGGGCCACGGGACGTGTTTGTTGTGTCAAAACGAAAAAAAGAGCACGAAGGCTCGTTTAGAAATCGGGAGGAGAGAGGGTATGAAATTATATCCACTTCCTTTAAAACCCGAAAAAGTCTGGATTATAGGTTAGAAATGGGCCACAGGACGTGTTTGTGGTGTCAAAACGAAAAAACGAGTACGAAGCCTCGTTTAGAAATCAGGAGGTGAGAGGTTATGAAATTATATCCACTTCCTTTAAAACCCGAAAAAGTCTCGATTATAGGTTAGAAATGGGACACGAGAGGTGTTTCTGGTGTCAAAATGAAAAAAGAGCACGAAGCCTTGTTTAGAAATCGGGAGGAGAGAGGGTATGAAATTTTATCGATTTCCTTTAAAACCCGAAAAAGTCTCGATTATAGGTTATAAATGGGCCACGGGACGTGTTTGTGGTGTCAAAACGAAAAAACGAGCACGAAGCCTCGTTTAGAAATCGGGAGGAGAGAGGGTTTGAAATTATATTCACTTCCTTAAAAATCCGAAAAAGTCTCGATTCTAGGTTAGAAATGGGCCAGGGGACGTCTTTGTTGTGTCAAAACGAAAAAACGTGCACGAAGCCTCGTTTAGAAATCGGGAGGATAGAGGGTATGAAATTATATCCACTTCCTTTAAAACCCGAAAAAGTCTCGATTATAGGTTAGAAATGGGCCACGGGACGTGTTTGTGGTGTCAAAACGAAAAAACGAGCACGAAGCCTCGTTTAGAAATCGGGAGGAGAGAGGTTATTAAATTATATCTACTTCCTTTAAAACCCGAAAAAGTCTCGATTATAGGTTAGAAATGGGACACGGGAGGTGTTTCTGGTGTCAAAATGAAAAAAGAACACGAGGCCTCATTTAGAAATCGGGAGGAGAGAGGGTATGAAATTATATCCACTTCCTTTAAAATCGGAAAAAGTCTCGATTATAGGTTGGAAATGGGCCACGGGACATGTTTTTGGTGTCAAAACTAAAAAACGAGCACGAAGCCTTGTTTAGAAATCGGGAGGAGAGAGGGTATGAAATTATATCCACTTCCTTTAAAACCCGAAAAGTCTCGATTATAGGTTAGAAATGGGCCACGGGACGTATTTTTGGTATCAAAATGAAAAAACGAGCACGAAGCCTCGTTTAGAAATCGGGAGGAGAGAGGGTATGAAATTATATCCACTTCCTTTAAAACCCGAAAAAGACTCGATTATAGGTTAGAAATGGGCCAAGAGACGAGTTTGTGGAGTCAAAACAAAAAAACGAGCACGAAGCCTCGTTTAGAAATCGGGAGGAGAGAGGGTATGAAATTATATCCGCTTCCTTTAAAATCCGAAAAAGTCTCGATTATAGGTTAGAAATGGGCCAAGAGATGAGTTTGTGGAGTCAAAACGAAAAAACGAGCACGCAGCCTCGTTTAGAAATCAGGAGGAGAGAGGGTATGAAATTATATCCACTTCGTTTAAAACTCGAAAAAGTCTCGATTATAGGTCAGAAATGGGCCACGGGACGCGTTTGTGGTGTCAAAATGAAAAAACGAGCACGAAGCCTCGTTTAGAAATCGGGAGGAGAGAGGGTATGAAATTATATCCACTTCCTTTAAAACCCGAAAAAGTCTCGATTATAGGATAGAAATGGGCCACGGGACGTGTTTGTTGTGTCAAAACGAAAAAAAGAGCACGAAGGCTCGTTTAGAAATCGGGAGGAGAGAGGGTATGAAATTATATCCACTTCCTTTAAAACCCGAAAAAGTCTCGATTATAGGTTAGAAATGGGCCACAGGACGTGTTTGTGGTGTCAAAACGAAAAAACGAGCACGAAGCCTCGTTTAGAAATCAGGAGGAGAGAGGTTATGAAATTATATCCACTTCCTTTAAAACTCGAAAAAGTCTCGATTATAGGTTAGAAATGGGACACGGGAGGTGTTTCTCGTGTCAAAATGAAAAAAGAGCACGAAGCATTGTTTAGAAATCGGGAGGAGAGAGGGTATGAAATTATATCCATTTCCTTTAAAACCCGAAAAAGTCTCAATTATAGGTTATAAATGGGCCACGGGACGTGTTTGTGGTGTCAAAACGAAAAAACGACCACGAAGCCTCGTTTAGAAATCGGGAGGAGAGAGGGTATGAAATTATATCCACTTCCTTTAAAACCGCAAAAAGTCTCGATTATAGGTTAGAAATGGGCCACGGGACATGCTTGTGGTGTCAAAACTAAAAAACGAGCGAAATCGGGAGGAGAGAGGGTATGAAATTATATCCATTTTCTTTAAAACCCGAAAAAGTCTCGATTATAGGTTAGAAATGAGCCACGGGACGCGTTTGTGGTGTTAAAACGAAAAAACGAGCACGAATCCTCGTTTAGAAATCGGGAGGAGAGAGGTTATGATATTATATCCAATTCCTTTAAAACCCGAAAAAGTCTCGATTATAGGTTAGAAATGGGACACGGGAGGTGTTTCTGGTGTCAAAATGAAAAAAGAGCACGAAGCCTCGTTTAGAAATCGGGAGGAGAGAGGGTATGAAATTATATCCATTTCCTTTAAAACCCGATAAAGTCTCGATTATAGGTTATAAATGGGCCCGGGACGTGTTTGTGGTGTCAAAACGAAAAAACGAGCACGAAGCCTCGTTTAGAAATCGGGAGGAGAGAGGGTATGAAATTATATCCACTTCCTTTAAAACCCGAAAAAGTCTCGATTCTAGGTTAGAAATGGGCCAGGGGACGTGTTTGTTGTGTCAAAACGAAAAAATGAGGACGAAGCCTCGTTTAGAAATCGGGATGAGAGAGAGTATGAAATTATATCCACTTCCTTTAAAACCCGAAAAAGTCTCGATTATAGGTTAGAAATGGGCCACGGGACGTGTTTGTGGTGTCAAAACGAAAAAACGAGGACGAAGCCTCGTTTAGAAATCGGGAGGAGAGAGGTTATTAAATTATATCCACTTCCTTTAAAACTCGAAATAGTCTCGATTATAGGTTAGAAATGGGACACGGGAGGAGTTTCTGGTGTCAAAATGAAAAAAGAGCACGAAGCCTCGTTTAGAAATCGGGAGGAGAGAGGGTATGAAATTATATCCACTTCCTTTAAAACCCGAAAAAGTCTCGATTATAGGTTAGAAATGGGACACGGAAGGTGTTTCTGGTGTCAAAATGAAAAAAGAGCACGAAGCCTCGTTTAGAAATCGGGAGGAGAGAGGGTATGAAATTATATCCATTTCCTTTAAAACCCGATAAAGTCTCGATTATAGGTTATAAATGGGCCCGGGACGTGTTTGTGGTGTCAAAACGAAAAAACGAGCACGAAGCCTCGTTTAGAAATCGGGAGGAGAGAGGGTATGAAATTATATCCACTTCCTTTAAAACCCGAAAAAGTCTCGATTCTAGGTTAGAAATGGGCCAGGGGACGTGTTTGTTGTGTCAAAACGAAAAAACGAGCACGAAGCCTCGTTTAGAAATCGGGAGGAGAGAGAGTATGAAATTATATCCACTTCCTTTAAAACCCGAAAAAGTCTCGATTATAGGTTAGAAATGGGCCACGGGACGTGTTTGTGGTGTCAAAACGAAAAAACGAGGACGAAGCCTCGTTTAGAAATCGGGAGGAGAGAGGTTATTAAATTATATCCACTTCCTTTAAAACTCGAAATAGTCTCGATTATAGGTTAGAAATGGGACACGGGAGGAGTTTCTGGTGTCAAAATGAAAAAAGAGCACGAAGCCTCGTTTAGAAATCGGGAGGAGAGAGGGTATGAAATTATATCCACTTCCTTTAAAACCCGAAAAAGTCTCGATTATCGGTTAGAAATGGGCCACGGGACGTGTTTGTGGTGTCAAAATGAAAAACAAGCACGAAGCCTCGTTTAGAAATCGGAAGGAGAGAGGGTATGAAATTATATCCACTTCCTTTAAAATCCGAAAAAGTCTCGATTATAGGTTAGAAATGGGCCAAGAGACGAGTTTGTGGAGTCAAAATGAAAAAACGAGCACGCAACCTCGTTTAGAAATCGGGAGGAGAGAGGTTATTAAAATATATCCACTTCCTTTAAAACCTGAAAAAGTATCGATTATAGGTTAGAAAAGGGCCACGGGACGTGTTTGTGGTGTCAAAACGAAAAAACGAGCACGAAGCCTCGTTTAGAAATCGGAAGGAGAGAGGGTATGAAATTATATCCACTTCCTTTAAACCCCGAAAAAGTATCGATCGTAGGTTAGAAATGGGACACGGGATGTGTTTGTGGTGTCAAAATAAAAAAACGAGCACGAAGCCTCGTTTAGAAATCGGGAGGAGAGAGGGTATGAAATTATATCTACTTCCTTTAAAACCCGAAAAAGTCTCGATTATAGGTTAGAAATGGGCCACGGGACGTGTTTGTGGTATAAAACGAAAAAACGAGCACGAAGCCTCGTTTAGAAATCGGGAGGAGAGAGGTTATTAAATTATATCCATTTCCTGTAAAACCCGAAAAAGTCTCGATTATAGGTTAGAAATGGGACACGGGAGGTGTTTCTGGTGTCAAAATGAAAAAAGAGCACGAAGCCTCGTTTAGAAATCGGGAGGAGAGAGGGTATGAAATTATATCCACTTCCTTTAAAACCTGAAAAAGTCTCGATTATAGGTTAGAAATGGGCCAAGAGACGAGTTTGTGGAGTTAAAACGAAAAAAAGAGCACGCAGCCTCGTTTAGAAATCAGGAGGAGAGAGGGTATGAAATTATATCCACTTCCTTTAAAACCCGAAAAAGTCTCGATTATAGGTTAGAAATGGGCCACGGGACTTGTTTGTGGAGTGAAAACGAAAAAACGAGCACGAAGCCTCGTTTAGAAATTGGAAGGAGAGAGGGTATGAAATTATATCCAATTCCTTTAAAACCCGAAAAAGTCTCGATTATAGGTTAGAAATGGGCCACGGGACGTGTTTGTGGTGTCAAAACTAAAAAACGAGCACGAAGCCTCGTTTAGAAATCGGGAGGAGAGAGGGTATGAAATTATATCCATTTCCTTTAAAACCCGAAAAAGTCTCGATTATAGGTTAGAAATGGGCCACGGGACGCGTTTGTGGTGTAAAAACGAAAAAACGAGCACGAATCCTCGTTTAGAAATCGGGAGGAGAGAGGTTATGATATTATATCCACTTCCTTTAAAACCCGAAAAAGTCTCGATTGTAGGTTAGAAATGGGACACGGGATGTGTTTGTGGTGTCAAAATAAAATAAAAAAAAGAGCACGAAGCCTCGTTTAGAAATCGGGAGGAGAGAGGGTATGAAATTATATCCACTTCCTTTAAAACCCGAAAAAGTCTCGATTATAGGTTAGAAATGGGCCACGGGACGTGTTTGTGGTGTCAAAACGAAAAAACGAGTACGAAGCCTCGTTTAGAAATCGGGAGGAGAGAGGTTATTAAATTATATCCACTTCCTTTAAAACCCGAAAAAGTCTCGATTATAGGTTAGAAATGGGACACGGAAGGTGTTTCTGGTGTCAAAATGAAAAAAGAGCACGAAGCCTCGTTTAGAAATCGGGAGGAGAGAGGGTATGAAATTATATCCACTTCCTTTAAAACCCGAAAAAGACTCGATTATAGGTTAGAAATGGGCCACGGGACCTGTTTGTGGTGTCAAAACTAAAAAACGAGCACGAAGCCTCGTTTAGAAATCGGGAGGAGAGAGGGTATGAAATTATATCCATTTCCTTTAAAACCCGAAAAAGTCTCGATTATTGGTTAGAAATGGGCCACGGGACTTGTTTGTGGAGTTAAAACGAAAAAACGAGCACGAAGCCTCGTTTAGAAATCGGAAGGAGAGAGGGTATGAAATTATATCCACTTCCTTTAAAACCCAAAAAAGTCTCGATTATAGGTTAGAAATGGGCCACGGGATGTGTTTGTGGTGTCAAAACGAAAAAACGAGCACGAAGCCTCGTTTAGAAATCGGAAGGAGAGAGGGTATGAAATTATATCCACTTCCTTTAAAATCCGAAAAAGTCTCAATTATAGGTTAGAAATGGGCCAAGAGACGAGTTGGTGGAGTCAAAACGAAAAAACGAGCACGAAGCCTGGTTTAGAAATCGGGAGGAGAGAGGTTATGAAATTATATCAACTTCCTTTAAAACCCGAAAAAGTCTCGATTTTGGTTAGAAATGGGACACGGGATGTGTTTGTGGTGTCAAAATGAAAAAACGAGCACGAAGCCTCGTTTAGAAATCGGGAGGAGAGAGGGTATGAAATTATATCCACTTCCTTTAAAACCCGAAAAAGTCTCGATTCTAGGTTAGAAATTGGCCACGGGACGTGTTTGTTGTGTCAAAACGAAAAAAGGAGCACGAAGCCTCGTTTAGAAATCGGGAGGAGAGAGGGTATGAAATTATCTCCACTTCCTTTAAAACCTGAAAAAGTCTCGATTATAGGTTAGAAATGGGACACGGGAGGTGTTTCTGGTGTCAAAATGAAAAAAGAGCACGAAGCCTCGTTTAGAAATCGGGAGGAGAGAGGGTATGAAATTATATCCATTTCCTTTAAAACCCGATAAAGTCTCGATTATGGGTTATAAATGGGCCCGGGACGTGTTTGTGGTGTCAAAACGAAAAAACGAGCACGAAGCCTCGTTTAGAAATCGGGAGGAGAGAGAGTATGAAATTATATCCACTTCCTTTAAAACCCGAAAAAGTCTCGATTATAGGTTAGAAATGGGCCACGGGACGTGTTTGTGGTGTCAAAACGAAAAAACGAGGACGAAGCCTCGTTAAGAAATCGGGAGGAGAGAGGTTATTAAATTATATCTACTTCCTTTAAAACCCGAAATAGTCTCGATTATAGGTTAGAAATGGGACACGGGAGGTGTTTCTGGTGTCAAAATGAAAAAAGAGCACGAAGCCTCGTTTAGAAATCGGGAGGAGAGAGGGTATGAAATTATATCCACTTCCTTTAAAACCCGAAAAAGTCTCGATTATCGGTTAGAAATGGGCCACGGGACGTGTTTGTGGTGTCAAAACTAAAAAACGAGCACGAAGCCTCGTTTAGAAATCGGGAGGAGAGAGCGTATGAAATTATATCCATTTCCTTTAAAACCCGAAAAAGTCTCGATTATAGGTTAGAAATGGGCCACGGGACGCGTTTGTGGTGTCAAAACGAAAAAACGAGCACGAAACCTCGTTTAGAAATCGGGAGGAGAGAGGTTATGATATTATATCCACTTCCTTTAAAACCCGAAAAAGTCTCGATTGTAGGTTAGAAATGGGACACGGGATGTGTTTGTGGTGTCAAAATAAAAAAACGAGAACGAAGCCTCGTTTAGAAATCGGGAGGAGAGAGGGTATGAAATTATATCCACTTCCTTTAAAACCCGAAAAAGTCTCGATTATAGGTTAGAAATGGGCCACGGGACGTGTTTGTGGTGTCAAAACGAAAAAACGAGCACGAAGCCTCGTTTAGAATTCGGGAGGAGAGAGGGCATGAAATTATATCCAGTTCCTTTAAAACCCGAAAAAGTCTCGATTATAGGTTAGAAATGGGCCACGGGACTTGTTTGTGGAGTCAAAACAAAAAAACGAGCACGAAGCCTCGTTTAGAAATCGGAAGGAGAGAGGGTATGAAATTATATCCACTTCCTTTAAAACCCAAAAAAGTCTCGATTATAGGTTAGAAATGGGCCACGGGATGTGTTTGTGGTGTCAAAACGAAAAAACAAGCACGAAGCCTCGTTTAGAAATCGGAAGGAGAGAGGGTATGAAATTATATCCACTTCCTTTAAAATCCGAAAAAGTCTCGATTATAGGTTAGAAATGGGCCAAGAGACGAGTTTGTGGAGTCAAAATGAAAAAACGAGCACGCAGCCTCGTTTAGAAATCGGGAGGAGAGAAGTTATTAAAATATATCCACTTCCTTTAAAACTTGAAAAAGTATCGATTATAGTTTAGAAATGGGCCACGGGACGTGTTTGTGGTGTCAAAACGAAAAAACGAGCACGAAGCCTCGTTTAGAAATCGGAAGGAGAGAGGGTATGAAATTATATCCACTTCCTTTAAACCCCGAAAAAGTATCGATTGTAGGTTAGAAATGGGACACGAGATGTGTTTGTGGTGTCAAAATAAAAAAACGAGCACGAAGCCTCGTTTAGAAATCGGGAGGAGAGAGGGTATGAAATTATATCCACTTCCTTTAAAACCCGAAAAAGTCTCGATTATAGGTTAGAAATGGGCCACGGGACGTGTTTGTGGTATAAAACGAAAAAACGAGCACGAAGCCTCGTTTAGAAATCGGGAGGAGAGAGGTTATTAAATTATATCCACTTCCTTTAAAACCCGAAAAAGTCTCGATTATAGGTTAGAAATGGGACACGGGAGGTGTTTCTGGTGTCAAAATGAAAAAAGAGCACGAAGCCTCGTTTAGAAATCGGGAGGAGAGAGGGTATGAAATTATATCCACTTCCTTTAAAACCCGAAAAAGTCTCGATTATAGGTTAGAAATGGGCCATGGGACGAGTTTGTGGTGTCAAAACTAAAAAACGAGCACGAAGCCTCGTTTAGAAATCGGGAGGAGAGAGGGTATGAAATTATATCCATTTCCTTTAAAACCCGAAAAAGTCTCGATTATAGGTTAGAAATAGGCGACGGAACGTGTTTGTTGTGTGAAAATGAAAAAACGAGCACGAAGCCTCGTTTAGAAATCGGGAGGAGAGAGGGTATGAAATTATATCCACTTCCTTTAAAACCCGAAAAAGTATCGATTGTAGGTTAGAAATGGGACACGAGATGTGTTTGCGGTGTCAAAATAAAAAAACGAGCACGAAGCCTCGTTTAGAAATCGGGAGGAGAGAGGGTATGAAATTATATCCACTTCCTTTAAAACCCGAAAAAGTCTCGATTATAGGTTAGAAATGGGCCACGGGACGTGTTTGTGGTATAAAACGAAAAAACGAGCACGAAGCCTCGTTTAGAAATCGGGAGGAGAGAGGTTATTAAATTATATCCACTTCCTTTAAAACCCGAAAAAGTCTCGATTATAGGTTAGAAATGGGACACGGGAGGTGTTTCTGGTGTCAAAATGAAAAAAGAGCACGAAGCCTCGTTTAGAAATCGGGAGGAGAGAGGGTATGAAATTATATCCACTTCCTTTAAAACCCGAAAAAGTCTCGATTATAGGTTAGAAATGGGCCATGGGACGAGTTTGTGGTGTCAAAACTAAAAAACGAGCACGAAGCCTCGTTTAGAAATCGGGAGGAGAGAGGGTATGAAATTATATCCATTTCCTTTAAAACCCGAAAAAGTCTCGATTATAGGTTAGAAATAGGCGACGGAACGTGTTTGTTGTGTGAAAATGAAAAAACGAGCACGAAGCCTCGTTTAGAAATCGGGAGGAGAGAGGGTATGAAATTATATCCACTTCCTTTAAAACCCGAAAAAGTCTCGATTATAGGTTAGAAATGGGACACGGGAGGTGTTTCTGGTGTCAAAATGAAAAAAGAGCACGAAGCCTCGTTTAGAAATCGGGAGGAGAGAGGGTATGAAATTATATCCACTTCCTTTAAAACCCGAAAAAGTCTCGATTATAGGTTAGACATGGGCCACGGGACGTGTTTGTGGTGTCAAAACTAAAAAACGAGCACGAAGCCTCGTTTAGAAATCGGGAGGAGAGAGGGTATGAAATTATATCCATTTCGTTTAAAACCCAAAAAAGTCTCGATTATAGGTTAGAAATAGGCCACGGGACTTGTTTGTGGAGTCAAAACGAAAAAACGAGCACGAAGCCTCGTTTAGAAAACGGAAGGAGAGAGGGTACGAAATTATATCAAATTCCTTTAAAACCCGAAAAAGTCTCGATTATAGGTTAGAAATGGGCCACGGGACATGTTTGTGGTGTCAAAACTAAAAAACGAGCACGAAGCCTCGTTTAGAAATCGGGAGGAGAGAGGGTATGAAATTATATCCATTTCCTTTAAAACCCGAAAAAGTCTCGATTATAGGTTAGAAATGGGCCACGGAACGCGTTTGTGGTGTCAAAACGAAAAAACGAGCACGAATCCTCGTTTAGAAATCGGGAGGAGAGAGGTTATGATATTATATCCACTTCCTTTAAAACCCGAAAAAGTCTCGATTGTAGGTTAGAAATGGGACACGGGATGTGTTTGTGGTGTCAAAATAAAAAAACGAGCACGAAGCCTCGTTTAGAAATCGGGAGGAGATAGGGTATGAAATTAGATCCACTTCCTTTAAAACCCGAAAAAGTCTCGATTATAGGTTAGAAATAGGCCAAGAGACGAGTTTGTGGAGTCAAAACGAAAAAACGAGCACGCAGCCTCGTTTAGAAATCAGGAGGAGAGAGGGTATGAAATTATATCCACTTCCTTTAAAACCCGAAAAAGTCTCGATTATAGGTTAGAAATGGGCCACGGGACTTGTTTGTGGAGTCAAAACGAAAAAACGAGCACGAAGCCTCGTTTAGAAATCGGAAGGAGAGAGGGTATGAAATTATATCCAATTCCTTTAAAACCCGAAAAAGTCTCGATTATAGGTTAGAAATGGGCCACGGGACGTGTTTGTGGTGTCAAAACTAAAAAACGAGCACGAAGCCTCGTTTAGAAATCGGGAGGAGAGAGGGTATGAAATTATATCTATTTCCTTTAAAACCCGAAAAAGTCTCGATTATAGGTTAGAAATGGGCCACGTGACGCGTTTGTGGTGTCAAAACGAAAAAACGAGCACGAATCCTCGTTTAGAAATCGGGAGGAGAGAGGTTATGATATTATATCCACTTCCTTTAAAACCCGAAAAAGTCTCGATTGTAGGTTAGAAATGGGACACGGGATGTGTTTGTGGTGTCAAAATAAAATAAAAAAACGAGCACGAAGCCTCGTTTAGAAATCGGGAGGAGAGAGGGTATGAAATTATATCCACTTCCTTTAAAACCCGAAAAAGTCTCGATTATAGGTTAGAAATGGGCCACGGGACGTGTTTGTGGTGTCAAAACGAAAAAACGAGTACGAAGCCTCGTTTAGAAATCGGGAGGAGAGAGGTTATTAAATTATATCCATATCCTTTAAAACCCGAAAAAGTCTCGATTATAGGTTAGAAATGGGACACGGAAGGTGTTTCTGGTGTCAAAATGAAAAAAGAGCACGAAGCCTCGTTTAGAAATCGGGAGGAGAGAGGGTATGAAATTATATCCAATTCCTTTAAAACCCGAAAAAGTCTCGATTATAGGTTAGAAATGGGCCACGGGACGTGTTTGTGGTGTCAAAACTAAAAAACGAGCACGAAGCCTCGTTTAGAAATCGGGAGGAGAGAGGGTATGAAATTATATCTATTTCCTTTAAAACCCGAAAAAGTCTCGATTATAGGTTAGAAATGGGCCACGTGACGCGTTTGTGGTGTCAAAACGAAAAAACGAGCACGAATCCTCGTTTAGAAATCGGGAGGAGAGAGGTTATGATATTATATCCACTTCCTTTAAAACCCGAAAAAGTCTCGATTGTAGGTTAGAAATGGGACACGGGATGTGTTTGTGGTGTCAAAATAAAATAAAAAAACGAGCACGAAGCCTCGTTTAGAAATCGGGAGGAGAGAGGGTATGAAATTATATCTACTTCCTTTAAAACCCGAAAAAGTCTCGATTATAGGTTAGAAATGGGCCACGGGACCTGTTTGTGGTGTCAAAACTAAAAAACGAGCACGAAGCCTCGTTTAGAAATTGGGAGGAGAGAGGGTATGAAATTATATCCATTTCCTTTAAAACCCGAAAAAGTCTCGATTATAGGTTAGAAATGGGCCACGGGACTTGTATGTGGAGTCAAAACGAAAAAACGAGCACGAAGCCTCGTTTAGAAATCGGAAGGAGAGAGGGTATGAAATTATATCCACTTCCTTTAAAACCCAAAAAAGTCTCGATTATAGGTTAGAAATGGGCCACGGGATGTGTTTGTGGTGTCAAAACGAAAAAACGAGCACGAAGCCTCGTTTAGAAATCGGAAGGAGAGAGGGTATGAAATTATATCCACTTCCTTTAAAATCCGAAAAAGTCTCAATTATAGGTTAGAAATGGGCCAAGAGACGAGTTTGTGGAGTCAAAACGAAAAAACGAGCACGAAGCCTCGTTTAGAAATCGGGAGGAGAGAGGTTATGAAATTATATCAACTTCCTTTAAAACCCGAAAAAGTCTCGATTGTAGGTTAGAAATGGGACGCGGGATGTGTTTGTGGTGTCAAAATGAAAAAACGAGCACGAAGCCTCGTTTAGAAATCGGGAGGAGAGAGGGTATGAAATTATATCCACTTCCTTTAAATCCCGAAAAAGACTCGATTCTAGGTTAGAAATTGGCCACAGGACGTGTTTGTTGTGTCAAAACGAAAAAAGGAGCACGAAGCCTCGTTTAGAAATCGGGAGGAGAGAGGGTATGAAATTATATCCACTTCCTTTAAAACCCGAAAAAGTCTCGATTATAGGTTAGAAATGGGCCACGGGATGTGTTTGTGGTGTCAAAACGAAAAAACGAGCACGAAGCCTCGTTTAGAAATCGGAAGGAGAGAGGGTATGAAATTATATCCACTTCCTTTAAAATCCGAAAAAGTCTCCATTATAGGTTAGAAATGGGCCAAGAGACGAGTTTGTGGAGTCAAAACGAAAAAACGAGCACGAAGCCTCGTTCAGAAATCGGGAGGAGAGAGGTTATGAAATTATATCCACTTCCTTTAAAACCCGAAAAAGTCTCGATTGTTGGTTAGAAATGGGACACGGGATGTGTTTGTGGTGTCAAAATGAAAAAACGAGCACGAAGCCTCGTTTAGAAATCGGGAGGAGAGAAGGTATGAAATTATATCCATTTCCTTTAAAACCCGAAAAAGTCTCGATTATAGGTTAGAAATGGGCCACGGGACGCGTTTGTGGTGTCAAAACGAAAAAACGAGCACGAATCCTCGTTTAGAAATCGGGAGGAGAGAGGTTATGATATTATATCCACTTCTTTTAAAACCCGAAAAAGTCTCGATTGTAGGTTAGAAATGGGACACGGGATGTGTTTGTGGTGTCAAAATAAAATAAAAAAATGAGCACGAAGTCTCGTTTAGAAATCGGGAGGAGAGAGGTTATGAAATTATTTTCACTTCCTTTAAAACCCGAAAAAGTCTCGATTATAGGTTAGAAATGGACCACGGGACGTGTTTGTGGTGTCAAAACGAAAAAACGAGTACGAAGCCTCGTTTAGAAATCGGGAGGAGAGAGGTTATTAAATTATATCCACTTCCTTTAAAACCCGAAAAAGTCTCGATTATAGGTTAGAAATGGGACACGGAAGGTGTTTCTGGTGTCAAAATGAAAAAAGAGCACGAAGCCTCGTTTAGAAATCGGGAGGAGAGAGGGCATGAAATTATATCCACTTCCTTTAAAACCCGAAAAAGTCTCGATTATAGGTTAGAAATGGGCCACGGGACCTGTTTGTGGTGTCAAAACTAAAAAACGAGCACGAAGCCTCGTTTAGAAATCGGGAGGAGAGAGGGTATGAAATTATATCCATTTCCTTTAAAACCCGAAAAAGTCTCTATTATAGGTTAGAAATGGGCCACAGGACTTGTTTGTGGAGTCAAAACGAAAAAACGAGCACGAAGCCTCGTTTAGAAATCGGAAGGAGAGAGGGTATGAAATTATATCCACTTCCTTTAAAACCCAAAAAAGTCTCGATTATAGGTTAGAAATGGGCCACGGGATGTGTTTGTGGTGTCAAAACGAAAAAACGAGCACGAAGCCTCGTTTAGAAATCGGAAGGAGAGAGGGTATGAAATTATATCCACTTCCTTTAAAATCCGAAAAAGTCTCAATTATAGGTTAGAAATGGGCCAAGAGACGAGTTTGTGGAGTCAAAACGAAAAAACGAGCACGAAGCCTCGTTTAGAAATCGGGAGGAGAGAGGTTATGAAATTATATCAACTTCCTTTAAAACCCGAAAAAGTCTCGATTGTAGGTTAGAAATGGGACACGGGATGTGTTTGTGGTGTCAAAATGAAAAAACGAGCACGAAGCCTCGTTTAGAAATCGGGAGGAGAGAGGGTATGAAATTATATCCACTTCCTTTAAAACCCGAAAAAGTCTCGATTCTAGGTTAGAAATTGGCCACGGGACGTGTTTGTTGTGTCAAAACGAAAAAAGGAGCACAAAGCCTCCTTTAGAAATCGGGAGGAGAGAGGGTATGAAATTATATCCACTTCCTTTAAAACCGGAAAAAGTCTCGATTATAGGTTAGAAATGGGCCACGGGATGTGTTTGTGGTGTCAAAACGAAAAAACGAGCACGAAGCCTCGTTTAGAAATCGGAAGGAGAGAGGGTATGAAATTATATCCACTTCCTTTAAAATCCGAAAAAGTCTCCATTATAGGTTAGAAATGGGCCAAGAGACGAGTTTGTGGAGTCAAAACGAAAAAACGAGCACGAAGCCTCGTTTAGAAATCGGGAGGAGAGAGGTTATGAAATTATATCAACTTCCTTTAAAACCCGAAAAAGTCTCGATTGTAGGTTAGAAATGGGACACGGGATGTGTTTGTGGTGTCAAAATGAAAAAACGAGCACGAAGCCTCGTTTAGAAATCGGGAGGAGAGAGGGTATGAAATTATATCCACTTCCTTTAAAACCCGAAAAAGTCTCGATTCTAGGTTATAAATTGGCCACGGGACGTGTTTGTTGTGTCAAAACGAAAAAAGGAGCACGAAGCCTCGTTTAGAAATCGGGAGGAGAGAGGGTATGAAATTATATCCACTTCCTTTAAAACCGGAAAAAGTCTCGATTATAGGTTAGAAATGGGCCACGGGATGTGTTTGTGGTGTCAAAACGAAAAAACGAGCACGAAGCCTCGTTTAGAAATCGGGAGGAGAGAGGGTATGAAATTATATCCACTTCCTTTAAAATCCGAAAAAGTCTCCATTATAGGTTAGAAATGGGCCAAGAGACGAGTTTGTGGAGTCAAAACGAAAAAACGAGCACGAAGCCTCGTTTAGAAATCGGGAGGAGAGAGGTTATGAAATTATATCCACTTCCTTTAAAACCCGAAAAAATCTCGATTGTTGGTTAGAAATGGGACACGGGATGTGTTTGTGGTGTCAAAATGAAAAAACGAGCACGAAGCCTCGTTTAGAAATCGGGAGGAGAGAAGGTATGAAATTATATCCACTTCCTTTAAAACCCGAAAAAGACTCGATTCTAGGTTAGAAATTGGCCACAGGACGTGTTTGTTGTGTCAAAACGAAAAAAGGAGCACGAAGCCTCGTTTAGAAATCGGGAGGAGAGAGGGTATGAAATTATATCCACTTCCTTTAAAACCGGAAAAAGTCTCGATTATAGGTTAGAAATGGGCCACGGGATGTGTTTGTGGTGTCAAAACGAAAAAACGAGCACGAAGCCTCGTTTAGAAATCGGAAGGAGAGAGGGTATGAAATTATATCCACTTCCTTTAAAATCCGAAAAAGTCTCAATTATAGGTTAGAAATGGGCTAAGAGACGAGTTTGTGGAGTCAAAACGAAAAAACGAGCACGAAGCCTCGTTTAGAAATCGGGAGGAGAGAGGTTATGAAATTATATCAACTTCCTTTAAAACCCGAAAAAGTCTCGATTGTAGGTTAGAAATGGGACACGGGATGTGTTTGTGGTGTCAAAATGAAAAAACGAGCACGAAGCCTCGTTTAGAAATCGGGAGGAGAGAGGGTATGAAATTATATCCACTTCCTTTAAAACCCGAAAAAGTCTCGATTATAGGTTAGAAATGGGCCATGGGACGAGTTTGTGGTGTCAAAACTAAAAAACGAGCACGAAGCCTCGTTTAGAAATCGGGAGGAGAGAGGGTATGAAATTATATCCATTTCCTTTAAAACCCGAAAAAGTCTCGATTATAGGTTAGAAATAGGCGACGGAACGTGTTTGTTGTGTGAAAATGAAAAAACGAGCACGAAGCCTCGTTTAGAAATCGGGAGGAGAGAGGGTATGAAATTATATCCACTTCCTTTAAAACCCGAAAAAGTCTCGATTATAGGTTAGAAATGGGACACGGGAGGTGTTTCTGGTGTCAAAATGAAAAAAGAGCACGAAGCCTCGTTTAGAAATCGGGAGGAGAGAGGGTATGAAATTATATCCACTTCCTTTAAAACCCGAAAAAGTCTCGATTATAGGTTAGACATGGGCCACGGGACGTGTTTGTGGTGTCAAAACTAAAAAACGAGCACGAAGCCTCGTTTAGAAATCGGGAGGAGAGAGGGTATGAAATTATATCCATTTCGTTTAAAACCCAAAAAAGTCTCGATTATAGGTTAGAAATAGGCCACGGGACTTGTTTGTGGAGTCAAAACGAAAAAACGAGCACGAAGCCTCGTTTAGAAAACGGAAGGAGAGAGGGTACGAAATTATATCAAATTCCTTTAAAACCCGAAAAAGTCTCGATTATAGGTTAGAAATGGGCCACGGGACATGTTTGTGGTGTCAAAACTAAAAAACGAGCACGAAGCCTCGTTTAGAAATCGGGAGGAGAGAGGGTATGAAATTATATCCATTTCCTTTAAAACCCGAAAAAGTCTCGATTATAGGTTAGAAATGGGCCACGGAACGCGTTTGTGGTGTCAAAACGAAAAAACGAGCACGAATCCTCGTTTAGAAATCGGGAGGAGAGAGGTTATGATATTATATCCACTTCCTTTAAAACCCGAAAAAGTCTCGATTGTAGGTTAGAAATGGGACACGGGATGTGTTTGTGGTGTCAAAATAAAAAAACGAGCACGAAGCCTCGTTTAGAAATCGGGAGGAGATAGGGTATGAAATTAGATCCACTTCCTTTAAAACCCGAAAAAGTCTCGATTATAGGTTAGAAATAGGCCAAGAGACGAGTTTGTGGAGTCAAAACGAAAAAACGAGCACGCAGCCTCGTTTAGAAATCAGGAGGAGAGAGGGTATGAAATTATATCCACTTCCTTTAAAACCCGAAAAAGTCTCGATTATAGGTTAGAAATGGGCCACGGGACTTGTTTGTGGAGTCAAAACGAAAAAACGAGCACGAAGCCTCGTTTAGAAATCGGAAGGAGAGAGGGTATGAAATTATATCCAATTCCTTTAAAACCCGAAAAAGTCTCGATTATAGGTTAGAAATGGGCCACGGGACGTGTTTGTGGTGTCAAAACTAAAAAACGAGCACGAAGCCTCGTTTAGAAATCGGGAGGAGAGAGGGTATGAAATTATATCTATTTCCTTTAAAACCCGAAAAAGTCTCGATTATAGGTTAGAAATGGGCCACGTGACGCGTTTGTGGTGTCAAAACGAAAAAACGAGCACGAATCCTCGTTTAGAAATCGGGAGGAGAGAGGTTATGATATTATATCCACTTCCTTTAAAACCCGAAAAAGTCTCGATTGTAGGTTAGAAATGGGACACGGGATGTGTTTGTGGTGTCAAAATAAAATAAAAAAACGAGCACGAAGCCTCGTTTAGAAATCGGGAGGAGAGAGGGTATGAAATTATATCCACTTCCTTTAAAACCCGAAAAAGTCTCGATTATAGGTTAGAAATGGGCCACGGGACGTGTTTGTGGTGTCAAAACGAAAAAACGAGTACGAAGCCTCGTTTAGAAATCGGGAGGAGAGAGGTTATTAAATTATATCCATATCCTTTAAAACCCGAAAAAGTCTCGATTATAGGTTAGAAATGGGACACGGAAGGTGTTTCTGGTGTCAAAATGAAAAAAGAGCACGAAGCCTCGTTTAGAAATCGGGAGGAGAGAGGGTATGAAATTATATCCAATTCCTTTAAAACCCGAAAAAGTCTCGATTATAGGTTAGAAATGGGCCACGGGACGTGTTTGTGGTGTCAAAACTAAAAAACGAGCACGAAGCCTCGTTTAGAAATCGGGAGGAGAGAGGGTATGAAATTATATCTATTTCCTTTAAAACCCGAAAAAGTCTCGATTATAGGTTAGAAATGGGCCACGTGACGCGTTTGTGGTGTCAAAACGAAAAAACGAGCACGAATCCTCGTTTAGAAATCGGGAGGAGAGAGGTTATGATATTATATCCACTTCCTTTAAAACCCGAAAAAGTCTCGATTGTAGGTTAGAAATGGGACACGGGATGTGTTTGTGGTGTCAAAATAAAATAAAAAAACGAGCACGAAGCCTCGTTTAGAAATCGGGAGGAGAGAGGGTATGAAATTATATCTACTTCCTTTAAAACCCGAAAAAGTCTCGATTATAGGTTAGAAATGGGCCACGGGACCTGTTTGTGGTGTCAAAACTAAAAAACGAGCACGAAGCCTCGTTTAGAAATTGGGAGGAGAGAGGGTATGAAATTATATCCATTTCCTTTAAAACCCGAAAAAGTCTCGATTATAGGTTAGAAATGGGCCACGGGACTTGTATGTGGAGTCAAAACGAAAAAACGAGCACGAAGCCTCGTTTAGAAATCGGAAGGAGAGAGGGTATGAAATTATATCCACTTCCTTTAAAACCCAAAAAAGTCTCGATTATAGGTTAGAAATGGGCCACGGGATGTGTTTGTGGTGTCAAAACGAAAAAACGAGCACGAAGCCTCGTTTAGAAATCGGAAGGAGAGAGGGTATGAAATTATATCCACTTCCTTTAAAATCCGAAAAAGTCTCAATTATAGGTTAGAAATGGGCCAAGAGACGAGTTTGTGGAGTCAAAACGAAAAAACGAGCACGAAGCCTCGTTTAGAAATCGGGAGGAGAGAGGTTATGAAATTATATCAACTTCCTTTAAAACCCGAAAAAGTCTCGATTGTAGGTTAGAAATGGGACGCGGGATGTGTTTGTGGTGTCAAAATGAAAAAACGAGCACGAAGCCTCGTTTAGAAATCGGGAGGAGAGAGGGTATGAAATTATATCCACTTCCTTTAAATCCCGAAAAAGACTCGATTCTAGGTTAGAAATTGGCCACAGGACGTGTTTGTTGTGTCAAAACGAAAAAAGGAGCACGAAGCCTCGTTTAGAAATCGGGAGGAGAGAGGGTATGAAATTATATCCACTTCCTTTAAAACCCGAAAAAGTCTCGATTATAGGTTAGAAATGGGCCACGGGATGTGTTTGTGGTGTCAAAACGAAAAAACGAGCACGAAGCCTCGTTTAGAAATCGGAAGGAGAGAGGGTATGAAATTATATCCACTTCCTTTAAAATCCGAAAAAGTCTCCATTATAGGTTAGAAATGGGCCAAGAGACGAGTTTGTGGAGTCAAAACGAAAAAACGAGCACGAAGCCTCGTTCAGAAATCGGGAGGAGAGAGGTTATGAAATTATATCCACTTCCTTTAAAACCCGAAAAAGTCTCGATTGTTGGTTAGAAATGGGACACGGGATGTGTTTGTGGTGTCAAAATGAAAAAACGAGCACGAAGCCTCGTTTAGAAATCGGGAGGAGAGAAGGTATGAAATTATATCCATTTCCTTTAAAACCCGAAAAAGTCTCGATTATAGGTTAGAAATGGGCCACGGGACGCGTTTGTGGTGTCAAAACGAAAAAACGAGCACGAATCCTCGTTTAGAAATCGGGAGGAGAGAGGTTATGATATTATATCCACTTCTTTTAAAACCCGAAAAAGTCTCGATTGTAGGTTAGAAATGGGACACGGGATGTGTTTGTGGTGTCAAAATAAAATAAAAAAATGAGCACGAAGTCTCGTTTAGAAATCGGGAGGACAGAGGTTATGAAATTATTTTCACTTCCTTTAAAACCCGAAAAAGTCTCGATTATAGGTTAGAAATGGACCACGGGACGTGTTTGTGGTGTCAAAACGAAAAAACGAGTACGAAGCCTCGTTTAGAAATCGGGAGGAGAGAGGTTATTAAATTATATCCACTTCCTTTAAAACCCGAAAAAGTCTCGATTATAGGTTAGAAATGGGACACGGAAGGTGTTTCTGGTGTCAAAATGAAAAAAGAGCACGAAGCCTCGTTTAGAAATCGGGAGGAGAGAGGGCATGAAATTATATCCACTTCCTTTAAAACCCGAAAAAGTCTCGATTATAGGTTAGAAATGGGCCACGGGACCTGTTTGTGGTGTCAAAACTAAAAAACGAGCACGAAGCCTCGTTTAGAAATCGGGAGGAGAGAGGGTATGAAATTATATCCATTTCCTTTAAAACCCGAAAAAGTCTCTATTATAGGTTAGAAATGGGCCACAGGACTTGTTTGTGGAGTCAAAACGAAAAAACGAGCACGAAGCCTCGTTTAGAAATCGGAAGGAGAGAGGGTATGAAATTATATCCACTTCCTTTAAAACCCAAAAAAGTCTCGATTATAGGTTAGAAATGGGCCACGGGATGTGTTTGTGGTGTCAAAACGAAAAAACGAGCACGAAGCCTCGTTTAGAAATCGGAAGGAGAGAGGGTATGAAATTATATCCACTTCCTTTAAAATCCGAAAAAGTCTCAATTATAGGTTAGAAATGGGCCAAGAGACGAGTTTGTGGAGTCAAAACGAAAAAACGAGCACGAAGCCTCGTTTAGAAATCGGGAGGAGAGAGGTTATGAAATTATATCAACTTCCTTTAAAACCCGAAAAAGTCTCGATTGTAGGTTAGAAATGGGACACGGGATGTGTTTGTGGTGTCAAAATGAAAAAACGAGCACGAAGCCTCGTTTAGAAATCGGGAGGAGAGAGGGTATGAAATTATATCCACTTCCTTTAAAACCCGAAAAAGTCTCGATTCTAGGTTAGAAATTGGCCACGGGACGTGTTTGTTGTGTCAAAACGAAAAAAGGAGCACAAAGCCTCGTTTAGAAATCGGGAGGAGAGAGGGTATGAAATTATATCCACTTCCTTTAAAACCGGAAAAAGTCTCGATTATAGGTTAGAAATGGGCCACGGGATGTGTTTGTGGTGTCAAAACGAAAAAACGAGCACGAAGCCTCGTTTAGAAATCGGAAGGAGAGAGGGTATGAAATTATATCCACTTCCTTTAAAATCCGAAAAAGTCTCCATTATAGGTTAGAAATGGGCCAAGAGACGAGTTTGTGGAGTCAAAACGAAAAAACGAGCACGAAGCCTCGTTTAGAAATCGGGAGGAGAGAGGTTATGAAATTATATCAACTTCCTTTAAAACCCGAAAAAGTCTCGATTGTAGGTTAGAAATGGGACACGGGATGTGTTTGTGGTGTCAAAATGAAAAAACGAGCACGAAGCCTCGTTTAGAAATCGGGAGGAGAGAGGGTATGAAATTATATCCACTTCCTTTAAAACCCGAAAAAGTCTCGATTCTAGGTTATAAATTGGCCACGGGACGTGTTTGTTGTGTCAAAACGAAAAAAGGAGCACGAAGCCTCGTTTAGAAATCGGGAGGAGAGAGGGTATGAAATTATATCCACTTCCTTTAAAACCGGAAAAAGTCTCGATTATATGTTAGAAATGGGCCACGGGATGTGTTTGTGGTGTCAAAACGAAAAAACGAGCACGAAGCCTCGTTTAGAAATCGGGAGGAGAGAGGGTATGAAATTATATCCACTTCCTTTAAAATCCGAAAAAGTCTCCATTATAGGTTAGAAATGGGCCAAGAGACGAGTTTGTGGAGTCAAAACGAAAAAACGAGCACGAAGCCTCGTTTAGAAATCGGGAGGAGAGAGGTTATGAAATTATATCCACTTCCTTTAAAACCCGAAAAAATCTCGATTGTTGGTTAGAAATGGGACACGGGATGTGTTTGTGGTGTCAAAATGAAAAAACGAGCACGAAGCCTCGTTTAGAAATCGGGAGGAGAGAAGGTATGAAATTATATCCACTTCCTTTAAAACCCGAAAAAGACTCGATTCTAGGTTAGAAATTGGCCACAGGACGTGTTTGTTGTTTCAAAACGAAAAAAGGAGCACGAAGCCTCGTTTAGAAATCGGGAGGAGAGAGGGTATGAAATTATATCCACTTCCTTTAAAACCGGAAAAAGTCTCGATTATAGGTTAGAAATGGGCCACGGGATGTGTTTGTGGTGTCAAAACGAAAAAACGAGCACGAAGCCTCGTTTAGAAATCGGAAGGAGAGAGGGTATGAAATTATATCCACTTCCTTTAAAATCCGAAAAAGTCTCAATTATAGGTTAGAAATGGGCCAAGAGACGAGTTTGTGGAGTCAAAACGAAAAAACGAGCACGAAGCCTCGTTTAGAAATCGGGAGGAGAGAGGTTATGAAATTATATCAACTTCCTTTAAAACCCGAAAAAGTCTCGATTGTAGGTTAGAAATGGGACACGGGATGTGTTTGTGGTGTCAAAATGAAAAAACGAGCACGAAGCCTCGTTTAGAAATCGGGAGGAGAGAGGGTATGAAATTATATCCACTTCCTTTAAAACCCGAAAAAGTCTCGATTCTAGGTTATAAATTGGCCACGGGACGTGTTTGTTGTGTCAAAACGAAAAAAGGAGCACGAAGCCTCGTTTAGAAATCGGGAGGAGAGAGGGTATGAAATTATATCCACTTCCTTTAAAACCGGAAAAAGTCTCGATTATAGGTTAGAAATGGGCCACGGGATGTGTTTGTGGTGTCAAAACGAAAAAACGAGCACGAAGCCTCGTTTAGAAATCGGGAGGAGAGAGGGTATGAAATTATATCCACTTCCTTTAAAATCCGAAAAAGTCTCCATTATAGGTTAGAAATGGGCCAAGAGACGAGTTTGTGGAGTCAAAACGAAAAAACGAGCACGAAGCCTCGTTTAGAAATCGGGAGGAGAGAGGTTATGAAATTATATCCACTTCCTTTAAAACCCGAAAAAATCTCGATTGTTGGTTAGAAATGGGACACGGGATGTGTTTGTGGTGTCAAAATGAAAAAACGAGCACGAAGCCTCGTTTAGAAATCGGGAGGAGAGAAGGTATGAAATTATATCCACTTCCTTTAAAACCCGAAAAAGACTCGATTCTAGGTTAGAAATTGGCCACAGGACGTGTTTGTTGTGTCAAAACGAAAAAAGGAGCACGAAGCCTCGTTTAGAAATCGGGAGGAGAGAGGGTATGAAATTATATCCACTTCCTTTAAAACCGGAAAAAGTCTCGATTATAGGTTAGAAATGGGCCACGGGATGTGTTTGTGGTGTCAAAACGAAAAAACGAGCACGAAGCCTCGTTTAGAAATCGGAAGGAGAGAGGGTATGAAATTATATCCACTTCCTTTAAAACCTGAAAAAGTCTCGATTATAGGTTAGAAATGGGCCACGGGATGTGTTTGTGGTGTCAAAACGAAAAAACGAGCACGAAGCCTCGTTTAGAAATCGGAAGGAGAGAGGGTATGAAATTATATCCACTTCCTTTAAAATCCGAAAAAGTCTCCATTATAGGTTAGAAATGGGCCAAGAGACGAGTTTGTGGAGTCAAAACGAAAAAACGAGCACGAAGCCTCGTTCAGAAATCGGGAGGAGAGAGGTTATGAAATTATATCCACTTCCTTTAAAACCCGAAAAAGTCTCGATTGTTGGTTAGAAATGGGACACGGGATGTGTTTGTGGTGTCAAAATGAAAAAACGAGCACGAAGCCTCGTTTAGAAATCGGGAGGAGAGAAGGTATGAAATTATATCCATTTCCTTTAAAACCCGAAAAAGTCTCGATTATAGGTTAGAAATGGGCCACGGGACGCGTTTGTGGTGTCAAAACGAAAAAACGAGCACGAATCCTCGTTTAGAAATCGGGAGGAGAGAGGTTATGATATTATATCCACTTCCTTTAAAACCCGAAAAAGTCTCGATTGTAGGTTAGAAATGGGACACGGGATGTGTTTGTGGTGTCAAAATAAAATAAAAAAATGAGCACGAAGCCTAGTTTAGAAATCGGGAGGAGAGAGGTTATGAAATTATTTTCACTTCCTTTAAAACCCGAAAAAGTCTCGATTATAGGTTAGAAATGGACCACGGGACGTGTTTGTGGTGTCAAAACGAAAAAACGAGTACGAAGCCTCGTTTAGAAATCGGGAGGAGAGAGGTTATGAAATTATATCCACTTCCTTTAAAACCCGAAAAAGTCTCGATTATAGGTTAGAAATGGGACACGGAAGGTGTTTCTGGTGTCAAAATGAAAAAAGAGCACGAAGCCTCGTTTAGAAATCGGGAGGAGAGAGGGCATGAAATTATATCCACTTCCTTTAAAACCCGAAAAAGTCTCGATTATAGGTTAGAAATGGGCCACGGGACCTGTTTGTGGTGTCAAAACTAAAAAACGAGCACGAAGCCTCGTTTAGAAATCGGGAAGAGAGAGGGTATGAAATTATATCCATTTCCTTTAAAACCCGAAAAAGTCTCTATTATAGGTTAGAAATGGGCCACAGGACTTGTTTGTGGAGTCAAAATGAAAAAACGAGCACGAAGCCTCGTTTAGAAATCGGAAGGAGAGAGGGTATGAAATTATATCCACTTCCTTTAAAACCCAAAAAAGTCTCGATTATAGGTTAGAAATGGGCCACGGGATGTGTTTGTGGTGTCAAAACGAAAAAACGAGCACGAAGCCTCGTTTAGAAATCGGGAGGAGAGAGGGTATGAAATTATATCCACTTCCTTTAAAATCCGAAAAAGTCTCCATTATAGGTTAGAAATGGGCCAAGAGACGAGTTTGTGGAGTCAAAACGAAAAAACGAGCACGAAGCCTCGTTTAGAAATCGGGAGGAGAGAGGTTATGAAATTATATCCACTTCCTTTAAAACCCGAAAAAGTCTCGATTGTTGGTCAGAAATGGGACACGGGATGTGTTTGTGGTGTCAAAATGAAAAAACGAGCACGAAGCCTCGTTTAGAAATCGGGAGGAGAGAAGGTATGAAATTATATCCACTTCCTTTAAAACCCGAAAAAGTCTCGATTCTAGGTTAGAAATTGGCCACGGGACGTGTTTGTTGTGTCAAAACGAAAAAACGAGCACGAAGCCTCGTTTAGAAATCGGGAGGAGAGAGGGTATGAAATTTTATCGATTTCCTTTAAAACCCGAAAAAGTCTCGATTATAGGTTATAAATGGGCCACGGGACGTGTTTGTGGTGTCAAAACGAAAAAACGAGTACGAAGCCTCGTTTAGAAATCGGGAGGAGAGAGGGTATGAAATTATATTCACTTCCTTAAAAATCCGAAAAAGTCTCGATTCTAGGTTAGAAATGGGCCAGGGGACGTCTTTGTTGTGTCAAAACGAAAAAACGAGCACGAAGCCTCGTTTAGAAATCGGGAGAATAGAGGGTATGAAATTATATCCACTTCCTTTAAAACCCGAAAAAGTCTCGATTATAGGTTAGAAATGGGCCACGGGACGTGTTTGTGGTGTCAAAATAAAATAAAAAAATGAGCACGAAGCCTAGTTTAGAAATCGGGAGGAGAGAGGTTATGAAATTATTTTCACTTCCTTTAAAACCCGAAAAAGTCTCGATTATAGGTTAGAAATGGACCACGGGACGTGTTTGTGGTGTCAAAACGAAAAAACGAGTACGAAGCCTCGTTTAGAAATCGGGAGGAGAGAGGTTATGAAATTATATCCACTTCCTTTAAAACCCGAAAAAGTCTCGATTATAGGTAAGAAATGGGACACGGAAGGTGTTTCTGGTGTCAAATTGAAAAAAGAGCACGAAGCCTCGTTTAGAAATCGGGAGGAGAGAGGGCATGAAATTATATCCACTTCCTTTAAAACCCGAAAAAGTCTCGATTATAGGTTAGAAATGGGCCACGGGACCTGTTTGTGGTGTCAAAACTAAAAAACGAGCACGAAGCCTCGTTTAGAAATCGGGAAGAGAGAGGGTATGAAATTATATCCATTTCCTTTAAAACCCGAAAAAGTCTCTATTATAGGTTAGAAATGGGCCACAGGACTTGTTTGTGGAGTCAAAACGAAAAAACGAGCACGAAGCCTCGTTTAGAAATCGGAAGGAGAGAGGGTATGAAATTATATCCACTTCCTTTAAAACCCAAAAAAGTCTCGATTATAGGTTAGAAATGGGCCACGGGATGTGTTTGTGGTGTCAAAACGAAAAAACGAGCACGAAGCCTCGTTTAGAAATCGGAAGGAGAGAGGGTATGAAATTATATCCACTTCCTTTAAAATCCGAAAAAGTCTCAATTATAGGTTAGAAATGGGCCAAGAGACGAGTTTGTGGAGTCAAAACGAAAAAACGAGCACGAAGCCTCGTTTAGAAATCGGGAGGAGAGAGGTTATGAAATTATATCAACTTCCTTTAAAACCCGAAAAAGTCTCGATTGTAGATTAGAAATGGGACACGGGATGTGTTTGTGGTGTCAAAATGAAAAAACGAGCACGAAGCCTCGTTTAGAAATCGGGAGGAGAGAGGGTATGAAATTATATCCACTTCCTTTAAAACCCGAAAAAGTCTCGATTCTAGGTTAGAAATTGGCCACGGGACGTGTTTGTTGTGTCAAAACGAAAAAAGGAGCACAAAGCCTCGTTTAGAAATCGGGAGGAGAGAGGGTATAAAATTATATCCACTTCCTTTAAAACCGGAAAAAGTCTCGATTATAGGTTAGAAATGGGCCACGGGATGTGTTTGTGGTGTCAAAACGAAAAAACGAGCACGAAGCCTCGTTTAGAAATCGGGAGGAGAGAGGGTATGAAATTATATCCACTTCCTTTAAAATCCGAAAAAGTCTCCATTATAGGTTAGAAATGGGCCAAGAGACGAGTTTGTGGAGTCAAAACGAAAAAACGAGCACGAAGCCTCGTTTAGAAATCGGGAGGAGAGAGGTTATGAAATTATATCCACTTCCTTTAAAACCCGAAAAAGTCTCGATTGTTGGTCAGAAATGGGACACGGGATGTGTTTGTGGTGTCAAAATGAAAAAACGAGCACGAAGCCTCGTTTAGAAATCGGGAGGAGAGAAGGTATGAAATTATATCCACTTCCTTTAAAACCCGAAAAAGTCTCGATTCTAGGTTAGAAATGGGCCACCGGATGTGTTTGTGGTGTCAAAACGAAAAAACGAGCACGAAGCCTCGTTTAGAAATCGGAAGGAGAGAGGGTATGAAATTATATCCACTTCCTTTAAAACCCGAAAAAGTCTCGATTATAAGTTAGAAATGGGCCACGAGAGGTGTTTGTGGAGTCAAAACAAAAAAACGAGCACGAAGCCTCGTTTAGAAATCGGTAGGAGAGAGGGTATGAAATTATATCCATTTCCTTTAAAACTCGAAAAAGTCTCGATTATAGGTTATAAATGAGCCACGGGATGTGTTTGTGGTGTTAAAATGAAAAAACGAGCACGAAGCCTCGTTTAGAAATCAGGAGGAGAGAGGGTCTGAAACTATATCTACTTCCTTTAAAATTCGAAAAAGTCTCGATTATAGGTTAGAAATGGGCCAAGAGATGAGTTTGTGGAGTCAAAACGAAAAAACGAGCACGCAGCCTCGTTTAGAAATCGGGAGGAGAGAGGGTATGAAATTATATCCAATTCCTTTAAAACCCGAAAAAGACTCGATTATAGGTTGGAAATGGGCCACGGGACGTGTTTGTGGTGTCAAAACGAAAAAACGAGCACGAAGCCTCGTTTAGAAATCAGGAGGAGAGAGGGTATGAAATTATATACACTTCCTTTTAAACCCAAAAAAGTCTCGATTATAGGTTGGAAATGGGCCACGGGACGCGTTTGTGGTGTCAAAACGAAAAGACGAGCACGAAGCCTCGTTTAGAAATCGGGAGGAGAGATGTTATGAAATTATATCCACTTCCTTTAAAACCCGAAAAAGTCTCGATTGTAGGTTAGAAATTGGCCACGGGACGTGTTTGTGGTGTCAAAACGAAAAAACAAGCAGGAAGCCTCGTTTAGAAATCGGGAGGAGAGAGGGTATGAAATTATATCCACTTCTTTTAAAATCCGAAAAAGTATCGATTATAGGTTAGAAATGGGCCAAGAGACGAGTTTGTGGAGTCAAAACGAAAAAACGAGCACGCAGCCTCGTTTTGAAATCAGGAGGAGAGAGGGTATGAAATTATATCCACTTCTTTTAAAACCCGAAAAAGTCTCGATTATAGGTTAGAAATGGGCCACGGTACGCGTTTGTGGTGTCAAAACGAAAAGACGAGCACGAAGCCTCGTTTAGAAATCGGGAGGAGAGAGGTTATGAAATTATATCCACTTCCTTTAAAAGCCGAAAAAGTCTCGATTGTAGGTTAGAAATGGGACACGGGATGTGTTTGTGGTGTCAAAATGAAAAAACGAGCACGAAGGCTCGTTTAGAAATCGGGAGGAGAGAGGGTACGAAATTATATCCAGTTCCTTTAAAATCTGAAAAAGTCTCGATTATAGGTTAGAAATGGGCCAATAGACGAGTTTGTGGAGTCAAAACGAAAAAACGAGTACGAAGCCTCGTTTAGAAATCGGGAGGAGAGAGGGTATGAAATTATATCCACTTCCTTTAAAACCCGAAAAAGTCTCGATTATAGGTTAGAAATGGGCCACGGGACGTGTTTGTGGTGTAAAAACGAAAAAACGAGCACGAAGCCTCGTTTAGAAATCGGGAGGAGAGTGGTTATGAAATTATATCCACTTCCTTTAAAACCCGAAAAAGTCTCGATTATAGGTTAGAAATGGACCACGGTACGCGTTTGTGGTGTCAAAATGAAAAGACGAGCACGAAGCCTCGTCTAGAAATCGGGAGGAGAGAGGTTATGAAATTATATCCACTTCCCTTAAAACCTGAAAAAGTCTCGATTGTAGGTTAAAAATGGGACACGGGATGTGTTTGTGGTGTCAAAATGAAAAAACGAGCACGAAGCCTCGTTTAGAAATCGGGAGGAGAGAGGGTATGAAATTATATCCAGTTCCTTCATAACCCGAAAAAGACTCGATTATAGGTTAGAAATGGGCCACGGGACGTGTTTATGGTGTCAAAACAAAAAAACGAGCACGAAGCCTCGTTTAGAAATCGGGAGGTGAGAGGGTATGAAATTATATCCACTTCCTTTAAAATCTGAAAAAGTCTCGATTATAGGTTAGAAATGGGCCAAGAGACGAGTTTGTGGAGTCAAAACGAAAAAACGAGCACGCAGCCTCGTTTAGAAATCGGGAGGAGAGAGGGTATGAAATTACATCCACTTCCTTTAAAACCCGAAAAAGTCTCGATTATAGGTTAGAAATGGGCCACGGGATGTGTTTCTGGTGTCAAAACGAAAAAATGAGCACGAAGCATCGTTTAGAAATCGGAAGGAGAGAGGTTCTGAAATTATATCCACTTCCTTTAAAATCCGAAAAACTCTCGATTATAGGTTAGAAATGGGCCAAAAGACGAGTTTGTGGAGTCAAAATGAAAAAACGAGCACGCAGCCTCGTTTAGAAATCAGGAGGAGAGAGGGTATGAAATTATATCCACTTCCTTTAAAACCCGAAAAAGTCTTGATTATAGGTTAGAAATGGGCCACGAGACTGGTTTGTGGAGTCAAAACGAAAAAACGAGCACGAAGCCTCGTTTAGAAATCGGTAGGAGAGAGGGTATGAAATTATATCCACTTCATTTAAAACCCGAAAAAGTCTCGATTATAGGTTAGAAATGGGCCACGGGATGTGTTTGTGGTGTGAAAACGAAAAAACGAGCACGAAGCCTCGTTTAGAAATCGGGAGAGAGGGTATGAAATTATATCCACTTCCTTTAAAATCTGAAAAAGTCTCAAATATAGGTTAGAAATGGGCCAAGAGACGAGTTTGTGGAGTCAAAACGAAAAAACGAGCACGCAGCCTCGTTTAGAAATCGGGAGGAGAGAGGGTATGAAATTACATCCACTTCCTTTAAAACCCAAAAAAGTCTCGATTATAGGTTAGAAATGGGCCACGGGATGTGTTTGTGGTGTCAAAATGAAAAAATGAGCACGAAGCCTCGTTTAGAAATCGGAAGGAGAGAGGGTATGAAATTATATCCACTTCCTTTAAAATCCGAAAAAGTCTCGATTATAGGTTACAAATGGGCCACGGGACGTGTTTGTGGTGTCAAAACGAAAAAACGAGCACGAAGCCTCGTTTAGAAATCGGGAGGAGAGAAGGTATGAAATTATATCCACTTCCTTTAAAACCCGAAAAAGTCTCGATTCTAGGTTAGAAATTGGCCACGGGACGTGTTTGTTGTGTCAAAACGAAAAAACGAGCACGAAGCCTCGTTTAGAAATCGGGAGGAGAGAGGGTATGAAATTATATCCACTTCCTTTAAAACCCGAAAAAGTCTCGATTATAGGTTAGAAATGGGCCACGGGACGTGTTTGTGGTGTCAAAACTAAAAAACGAGCATGAAGCGTCGTTTAGAAATCGGGAGTAGAGAAGGTATGAAATTATATTCACTTCCTTTAAAACCCGAAAAAGCCTCGATTATAGGTTAGAAATGGGCCACGGGACGTGTTTGTGGTGCCAAAACAAAAAAAAGAGTACGAAGCCTCGTTTAGAAATCGGGAGGAGAGAGGGTATGAAATTATATCCACTTCCTTTAAAACCCGAAAAAGTCTCGATTATAAGTTAGAAATGGGCCACGAGAGGTGTTTGTGGAGTCAAAACAAAAAAACGAGCACGAAGCCTCGTTTAGAAATCGGTAGGAGAGAGGGTATGAAATTATATCCATTTCCTTTAAAACTCGAAAAAGTCTCGATTATAGGTTATAAATGAGCCACGGGATGTGTTTGTGGTGTTAAAATGAAAAAACGAGCACGAAGCCTCGTTTAGAAATCAGGAGGAGAGAGGGTCTGAAACTATATCTACTTCCTTTAAAATTCGAAAAAGTCTCGATTATAGGTTAGAAATGGGCCAAGAGATGAGTTTGTGGAGTCAAAACGAAAAAACGAGCACGCAGCCTCGTTTAGAAATCGGGAGGAGAGAGGGTATGAAATTATATCCAATTCCTTTAAAACCCGAAAAAGACTCGATTATAGGTTGGAAATGGGCCACGGGACGTGTTTGTGGTGTCAAAACGAAAAAACGAGCACGAAGCCTCGTTTAGAAATCAGGAGGAGAGAGGGTATGAAATTATATACACTTCCTTTTAAACCCAAAAAAGTCTCGATTATAGGTTGGAAATGGGCCACGGGACGCGTTTGTGGTGTCAAAACGAAAAGACGAGCACGAAGCCTCGTTTAGAAATCGGGAGGAGAGATGTTATGAAATTATATCCACTTCCTTTAAAACCCGAAAAAGTCTCGATTGTAGGTTAGAAATTGGCCACGGGACGTGTTTGTGGTGTCAAAACGAAAAAACAAGCAGGAAGCCTCGTTTAGAAATCGGGAGGAGAGAGGGTATGAAATTATATCCACTTCTTTTAAAATCCGAAAAAGTATCGATTATAGGTTAGAAATGGGCCAAGAGACGAGTTTGTGGAGTCAAAACGAAAAAACGAGCACGCAGCCTCGTTTTGAAATCAGGAGGAGAGAGGGTATGAAATTATATCCACTTCTTTTAAAACCCGAAAAAGTCTCGATTATAGGTTAGAAATGGGCCACGGTACGCGTTTGTGGTGTCAAAACGAAAAGACGAGCACGAAGCCTCGTTTAGAAATCGGGAGGAGAGAGGTTATGAAATTATATCCACTTCCTTTAAAAGCCGAAAAAGTCTCGATTGTACGTTAGAAATGGGACACGGGATTTGTTTGTGGTGTCAAAATGAAAAAACGAGCACGAAGGCTCGTTTAGAAATCGGGAGGAGAGAGGGTACGAAATTATATCCAGTTCCTTCATAACCCGAAAAAGACTCGATTATAGGTTAGAAATGGGCCACGGGACGTGTTTGTGGTGTCAAAACGAAAAACGAGCACGAAGCCTCGTTTAGAAATCGGGAGGAGAGAGGGTATGAAATTATATCCACTTCCTTTAAAATCTGAAAAAGTCTCGATTATAGGTTAGAAATGGGCAAAGAGACGAGTTTGTGGAGTCAAAACGAAAAAACGAGCACGAAGCCTCGTTTAGAAATCGGGAGGAGAGAGGGTATGAAATTATATCCACTTCCTTTAAAACCCGAAAAAGTCTCGATTATAGGTTAGAAATGGGCCACGGGACGTGTTTGTGGTGTCAAAACGAAAAAACGAGAACGAAGCCTCGTTTAGAAATCGGGAGGAGAGAGGGTATGAAATTATATCCACTTCCTTTAAAACCCGAAAAAGTCTCGATTATAGGTTAGAAATTGGCCACAGGACGTGTTTGTGGTGTCAAAACGAAAAAACGAGCACGAAGCCTCGTTTAGAAATCGGGAGGAGAGAGGGTATGAAATTATATCCACTTCCTTTAAAATCTGAAAAAGTCTCGATTATAGGTTAGAAATGGGCCAATAGACGAGTTTGTGGAGTCAAAACGAAAAAACGAGTACGAAGCCTCGTTTAGAAATCGGGAGGAGAGAGGGTATGAAATTATATCCACTTCCTTTAAAACCCGAAAAAGTCTCGATTATAGGTTAGAAATGGGCCACGGGACGTGTTTGTGGTGTAAAAACGAAAAAACGAGCACGAAGCCTCGTTTAGAAATCGGGAGGAGAGTGGTTATGAAATTATATCCACTTCCTTTAAAACCCGAAAAAGTCTCGATTATAGGTTAGAAATGGACCACGGTACGCGTTTGTGGTGTCAAAATGAAAAGACGAGCACGAAGCCTCGTCTAGAAATCGGGAGGAGAGAGGTTATGAAATTATATCCACTTCCCTTAAAACCTGAAAAAGTCTCGATTGTAGGTTAAAAATGGGACACGGGATGTGTTTGTGGTGTCAAAATGAAAAAACGAGCACGAAGCCTCGTTTAGAAATCGGGAGGAGAGAGGGTATGAAATTATATCCAGTTCCTTCATAACCCGAAAAAGACTCGATTATAGGTTAGAAATGGGCCACGGGACGTGTTTATGGTGTCAAAACGAAAAAACGAGCACGAGGCCTCGTTTAGAAATCGGGAGGTGAGAGGGTATGAAATTATATCCACTTCCTTTAAAATCTGAAAAAGTCTCGATTATAGGTTAGAAATGGGCCAAGAGACGAGTTTGTGGAGTCAAAACGAAAAAACGAGCACGCAGCCTCGTTTAGAAATCGGGAGGAGAGAGGGTATGAAATTACATCCACTTCCTTTAAAACCCGAAAAAGTCTCGATTATAGGTTAGAAATGGGCCACGGGATGTGTTTCTGGTGTCAAAACGAAAAAATGAGCACGAAGCATCGTTTAGAAATCGGAAGGAGAGAGGTTATGAAATTATATCCACTTCCTTTAAAATCCGAAAAACTCTCGATTATAGGTTAGAAATGGGCCAAAAGACGAGTTTGTGGAGTCAAAATGAAAAAACGAGCACGCAGCCTCGTTTAGAAATCAGGAGGAGAGAGGGTATGAAATTATATCTACTTCCTTTAAAACCCGAAAAAGTCTTGATTATAGGTTAGAAATGGGCCACGAGACTGGTTTGTGGAGTCAAAACGAAAAAACGAGCACGAAGCCTCGTTTAGAAATCGGTAGGAGAGAGGGTATGAAATTATATCCACTTCATTTAAAACCCGAAAAAGTCTCGATTATAGGTTAGAAATGGGCCACGGGATGTGTTTGTGGTGTGAAAACGAAAAAACGAGCACGAAGCCTCGTTTAGAAATCGGGAGAGAGGGTATGAAATTATATCCACTTCCTTTAAAATCTGAAAAAGTCTCAAATATAGGTTAGAAATGGGCCAAGAGACGAGTTTGTGGAGTCAAAACGAAAAAACGAGCACGCAGCCTCGTTTAGAAATCGGGAGGAGAGAGGGTATGAAATTACATCCACTTCCTTTAAAACCCAAAAAAGTCTCGATTATAGGTTAGAAATGGGCCACGGGATGTGTTTGTGGTGTCAAAATGAAAAAATGAGCACGAAGCCTCGTTTAGAAATCGGAAGGAGAGAGGGTATGAAATTATATCCACTTCCTTTAAAACCCGAAAAAGTCTCGATTATAGGTTAGAAATGGGCCACGGGATGTGTTTGTGGTGTCAAAATGAAAAAATGAGCACGAAGCCTCGTTTAGAAATCGGAAGGAGAGAGGGTATGAAATTATATCCACTTCCTTTAAAATCCGAAAAAGTCTCGATTATAGGTTACAAATGGGCCACGGGACGTGTTTGTGGTGTCAAAACGAAAAAACGAGCACGAAGCCTCGTTTAGAAATCGGGAGAGAGGGTATGAAATTATATCCACTTCCTTTACAATCTGAAAAAGACTTGAATATAGGTTAGAAATGGGCCAAGAGACTAGTTTGTGGAGTCAAAACGAAAAAACGAGCACGCAGCCTCGTTTAGAAATCGGGAGGAGAGAGGCTATGAAATTACATCCACTTCCTTTAAAACCCAAAAAAGTCTCGATTATAGGTTAGAAATGGGCCACGGGATGTGTTTGTGGTGTCAAAATGAAAAATGGAGCACGAAGCCTCGTTTAAAAATAGGAAGTAGAGAGGGTATGAAATTATATCCACTTCCTTTAAAACCCGAAAACGTCTCGATTATAGGTTAGAAATGGGACACGGGACGTGTTTGTGGTGTCAAAAAGAAAAAACGAGCACGAAGCCTCGTTTAGAAATCGGGAGGAGAGAGGGTATGAAATTATATCCACTTCCTTTAAAACCCGAAAAAGTCTCGATTATAGGTTAGAAATGGGCCACGGGACGTGTTTGTGGTGTCAAAACGAAAAAACGAGCACGAAGCCTCGTTTAGAAATCGGGAGGAGAGAGGGTATGAAATTATATCCACTTCCTTTAAAACCCGAAAAAGTCTCGATTATAGGTTAGAAATGGGCCACGGGACGTGTTTGTGGTGTCAAAACGAAAAAACGAGCACGAAGCCTCGTTTAGAAATCGGGAGGAGAGAGGGTATGAAATTATATCCACTTCCTTTAAAACCCGAAAAAGTCTCGATCATAGGTTAGAAATGGGCCACGGGACGTGTTTGTAATGTCAAAACGAAAAAACGAGCTCAAAGCCTCGTTTAGAAATCGAGAGGAGAGAGGGTATGAAATTATATCTACTTGCTTTAAAACCTGAAAAAGTCTCGATTCTAGGTTAGAAATAGGCGACGGGACGTGTTTGTTGTGTGAAAACGAAAAAACGAGCACGAAGCCTCGTTTAGAAATCGGGAGGAGAGAGGGTATGAAATTATATCCACTTCCATTAAACCCCGAAAAAGTCTCGATTATAGGTTAGAAATGGGCCACGGGACGTGTTTGTGGTGTCAAAACGAAAAAACGAGCACGAAGCCTCGTTTAGAAATCGGGAGGAGAGAGGGTATGAAATTATATCCACTTCCTTTAAAATCCGAAAAAGTCTCGATTATAGGTTAGAAATGGGCCAAGAGACGAGTTTGTGGAGTCAAAACGAAAAAACGAGCACGAAGCCTCGTTTAGAAATCGGGAGGAGAGAGGGTATGAAATTATATCCACTTCCTTTAAAACCCGAAAAAGTCTCGATTATAGGTTAGAAATGGGCCACGGTACGTGTTTGTGGTGTAAAAACGAAAAAACGAGCACGAAGCCTCGTTTAGAAATCGGGAGGAGAGTGGTTATGAAATTATATCCACTTCCTTTAAAACCCGAAAAAGTCTCGATTATAGGTTAGAAATGGACCACGGTACGCGTTTGTGGTGTCAAAATGAAAAGACGAGCACGAAGCCTCGTCTAGAAATCGGGAGGAGAGAGGTTATGAAATTATATCCACTTCCTTTAAAACCTGATAAAGTCTCGATTGTAGGTTAAAAATGGGACACGGGATGTGTTTGTGGTGTCAAAATGAAAAAACGAGCACGAAGCCTCGTTTAGAAATCGGGAGGAGAGAGGGTATGAAATTATATCCAGTTCCTTCATAACCCGAAAAAGACTCGATTATAGGTTAGAAATGGGCTACGGGACGTGTTTGTGGTGTCAAAACGAAAAAACGAGCACGAAGCCTCGTTTAGAAATCGGGAGGAGAGAGGGTATGAAATTATATCCACTTCCTTTAAAATCTGAAAAAGTCTCGATTATAGGTTAGAAATGGGCCAAGAGACGAGTTTGTGGAGTCAAAACGAAAAAACGAGCACGCAGCCTCGTTTAGAAATCGGGAGGAGAGAGGGTATGAAATTACATCCACTTCCTTTAAAACCCGAAAAAGTCTCGATTATAGGTTAGAAATGGGCCACGGGATGTGTTTCTGGTGTCAAAACGAAAAAATGAGCACGAAGCCTCGTTTAGAAATCGGAAGGAGAGAGGTTATGAAATTATATCCACTTCCTTTAAAATCCGAAAAACTCTCGATTATAGGTTAGAAATGAGCCAAAAGACGAGTTTGTGGAGTCAAAATGAAAAAACGAGCACGCAGCCTCGTTTAGAAATCAGGAGGAGAGAGGGTATGAAATTATATCCACTTCCTTTAAAACCCGAAAAAGTCTCGATTGTAGGTTAGAAATGGGCCACGGGACGTGTTTGTGGTGTTAAAACGAAAGAACGAGCACGAAGCCTCGTTTAGAAATCGGGAGAGAGGGTATGAAATTATATCCACTTCCTTTAAAATCTGAAAAAGTCTCAAATATAGGTTAGAAATGGGCCAAGAGACGAGTTTGTGGAGTCAAAACGAAAAAACGAGCACGCAGCCTCGTTTAGAAATCGGGAGGAGAGAGGGTATGAAATTACATCCACTTCCTTTAAAACCCAAAAAAGTCTCGATTATAGGTTAGAAATGGGCCACGGGATGTGTTTGTGCTGTCAAAATGAAAAAACGAGCACGAAGCCTCGTTTAGAAATCGGGAGGAGAGAGGGTATGAAATTATATCCACTTCCTTTAAAACCCGAAAAAGTCTCGATCATAGGTTAGAAATGGGCCACGGGACGTGTTTGTAATGTCAAAACGAAAAAACGAGCTCAAAGCTACGTTTAGAAATCGAGAGGAGAGAGGGTATGAAATTATATCTACTTGCTTTAAAACCTGAAAAAGTCTCGATTCTAGGTTAGAAATAGGCGACGGGACGTGTTTCTTGTGTGAAAATGAAAAAACGAGCACGAAGCCTCGTTTAGAAATCGGGAGGAGAGAGGGTATGAAATTATATCCACTTCCTTTAAAACCCGAAAAAGTCTCGATTATAGGTTAGAAATGGGCCACGGGACGTGTTTGTGGTGTCAAAACGAAAAAACGAGCACGAAGCCTCGTTTAGAAATCGGGAGGAGAGAGGGTATGAAATTATATCCACTTCCTTTAAAATCCGAAAAAGTCTCGATTATAGGTTAGAAATGGGCCAAGAGACGAGTTTGTGGAGTCAAAACGAAAAAACGAGCACGAAGCCTCGTTTAGAAATCGGGAGGAGAGAGGGTATGAAATTATATCCACTTCCTTTAAAACCCGAAAAAGTCTCGATTATAGGTTAGAAATGGGCCACGGGACGTGTTTGTGGTGTAAAAACGAAAAAACGAGCACGAAGCCTCGTTTAGAAATCGGGAGGAGAGTGGTTATGAAATTATATCCACTTCCTTTAAAACCCGAAAAAGTCTCAATTATAGGTTAGAAATGGACCACGGTACGCGTTTGTGGTGTCAAAATGAAAAGACGAGCACGAAGCCTCGTCTAGAAATCGGGAGGAGAGAGGTTATGAAATTATATCCACTTCCTTTAAAACCTGATAAAGTCTCGATTGTAGGTTAAAAATGGGACACGGGATGTGTTTGTGGTGTCAAAATGAAAAAACGAGCACGAAGCCTCGTTTAGAAATCGGGAGGAGAGAGGGTATGAAATTATATCCAGTTCCTTCATAACCCGAAAAAGACTCGATTATAGGTTAGAAATGGGCCACGGGACGTGTTTGTGGTGTCAAAACGAAAAAACGAGCACGAAGCCTCATTTAGAAATCGGGAGAGAGGGTATGAAATTATATCCACTTCATTTAAAATCTGAAAAAGACTCGAATATAGGTTAGAAATGGGCCAATAGACTAGTTTGTGGAGTCAAAACGAAAAAACGAGCACGCAGCCTCGTTTAGAAATCGCGAGGAGAGAGGCTATGAAATTACATCCACTTCCTTTAAAACCCAAAAAAGTCTCGATTATAGGTTAGAAATGGGCCACGGGATGTGTTTGTGGTGTCAAAACGAAAAATGGAGCACGAAGCCTCGTTTAGAAATAGGAAGTAGAGAGGGTATGAAATTATATCCACTTCCTTTAAAACCCGAAAAAGTCTCGATTATAGGTTAGAAATGGGCCACGGGACGTGTTTGTGGTGTCAAAACGAAAAAACGAGCACGAAGCCTCATTTAGAAATCGGGAGAGAGGGTATGAAATTATATCCACTTCCTTTAAAATCTGAAAAAGACTCGAATATAGGTTAGAAATGGGCCAAGAGACTAGTTTGTGGAGTCAAAACGAAAAAACGAGCACGCAGCCTCGTTTAGAAATCGCGAGGAGAGAGGCTATGAAATTACATCCACTTCCTTTAAAACCCAAAAAAGTCTCGATTATAGGTTAGAAATGGGCCACGGGATGTGTTTGTGGTGTCAAAACGAAAAATGGAGCACGAAGCCTCGTTTAGAAATAGGAAGTAGAGAGGGTATGAAATTATATCCACTTCCTTTAAAACCCGAAAAAGTCTCGATTATAGGTTAGAAATGGGCCACGGGACGTGTTTGTGGTGTCAAAAAGAAAAAACGAGCACGAAGCCTCTTTTAGAAATCGGGAGGAGAGAGGGTATGAAATTATATCCACTTCCTTTAAAATCCGAAAAAGTCTCGATTATAGGTTAGAAATGGGCCACGGGACGTGTTTGTGGTGTCAAAACGAAAAAACGAGCACGAAGCCTCATTTAGAAATCGGGAGAGAGGGTATGAACTTATATCCACTTCCTTTAAAATCTGAAAAAGACTCGAATATAGGTTAGAAATGGGCCAAGAGACTAGTTTGTGGAGTCAAAACGAAAAAACGAGCACGGAGCCTCGTTTAGAAATCGCGAGGAGAGAGGCTATGAAATTACATCCACTTCCTTTAAAACCCAAAAAAGTCTCGATTATAGGTTAGAAATGGGCCACTGGATGTGTTTGTGGTGTCAAAACGAAAAATGGAGCACGAAGCCTCGTTTAGAAATAGGAAGTAGAGAGGGTATGAAATTATATCCACTTCCTTTAAAACCCGAAAAAGTCTCGATTATAGGTTAGAAATGGGCCACGGGACGTGTTTGTGGTGTCAAAAAGAAAAAACGAGCACGAAGCCTCGTTTAGAAATCGGGAGGAGAGAGGGTATGAAATTATATCCACTTCCTTTAAAACCCGAAAAAGTCTCGATTATAGGTTAGAAATGGGCCACGGGACGTGTTTGTGGTGTCAAAACGAAAAAACGAGCACGAAGCCTTGTTTAGAAATCGGGAGGAGAGAGGGTATGAAATTATATCCACTTCCTTTAAAACCCGAAAAAGTCTCGATTATAGGTTAGAAATGGGCCACGGGACGTGTATGTGGTGTCAAAACGAAAAAACGAGCACGAAGCCTCGTTTAGAAATCGGGAGGAGAGAGGGTATGAAATTATATCCACTTCCTTTAAAACCCGAAAAAGTCTCGATCATAGGTTAGAAATGGGCCACGGGACGTGTTTGTAATGTCAAAACGAAAAAACGAGCTCAAAGCCTCGTTTAGAAATCGAGAGGAGAGAGGGTATGAAATTATATCTACTTGCTTTAAAACCTGAAAAAGTCTCGATTCTAGGTTAGAAATAGGCGACGGGACGTGTTTGTTGTGTGAAAACGAAAAAACGAGCACGAAGCCTCGTTTAGAAATCGGGAGGAGAGAGGGTATGAAATTATATCCACTTCCTTTAAACCCCGAAAAAGTCTCGATTATAGGTTAGAAATGGGCCACGGGACGTGTTTGTGGTGTCAAAACGAAAAAACGAGCACGAAGCCTCGTTTATAAATCGGGAGGAGAGAGGGTATGAAATTATATCCACTTCCTTTAAACCCGAAAAGTCTCGATTATAGGTTAGAAATGGGCCACGGGACGTGTTTTTGGTATCAAAACGAAAAAACGAGCACGAAGCCTCGTTTAGAAATCGGGAGGAGAGAGGGTATGAAATTTTATCCACTTCCTTTAAAACCCGAAAAAGTCTCGATTGTAGGTTAGAAATTGGCCACGGGACGTGTTTGTGGTGTCAAAACGAAAAAACAAGCACTAAGCCTCGTTTAGAAATCGGGAGGAGAGAGGGTATGAAATTATATCCACTTCCTTTAAAATCCGAAAAAGTCTCGATTATAGGTTAGAAATGGGCCAAGAGACGAGTTTGTGGAGTCAAAACGAAAAAACGAGCACGCAGCCTCGTTTAGAAATCAGGAGGAGAGAGGGTATGAAATTATATCCACTTCCTTTAAAACTCGAAAAAGTCTCGATTATAATTTAGAAATGGGCCACGGGACGCGTTTGTGGTGTCAAAACGAAAAAACGAGCACGAAGCCTCGTTTAGAAATCGGGAGGACAGAGGTTATGATATTATATCCACTTTCTTTAAAACCTGAAAAAGTCTCGATTGTAGGTTAGAAATGGGACACGGGATGTGTTTGTGGTGTCAAAATGAAAAAACGAGCACGAAGCCTCGTTTAGAAATCGGAAGGAGAGAGGGTATGAAATTATATCCACTTCCTTTAAAATCCAAAAAAGTCTCGATTATAGGTTAGAAATGGGCCACGGGACGTGTTTATAGTGTCAAAATGAAAAAACGAGCACGAAGCCTCGTTTAGAAATTAGGAGGAGAGAGGGTATGAAATTTTATACACTTCCTTAAAAACCCAAAAAAGTCTCGATTATAGGTTATAAATGGGCCACGGGATGCGTTTGTGGTGTCAAAACGAAAAAACGAGCACGAAGCCTCGTTTAGAAATCAGGAGGAGAGAGGTTATGAAATTATATACACTTCCTTTAAAACCCGAAAAAGTCTCGATTGAAGGTTAGAAATGGGACACGGGATGTGTTTGTGGTGTCAAAATGAAAAAACGAGCACGAAGCCTCGTTTAGAAATCGGAAGGAGAGAGGGTATGAAATTATATCCACTTCCTTTAAAATCCAAAAAAGTCTCGATTATAGGTTAGAAATGGGCCACGGGACGTGTTTATAGTGTCAAAATGAAAAAACGAGCACGAAGCCTCGTTTAGAAATTAGGAGGAGAGAGGGTATGAAATTTTATACACTTCCTTAAAAACCCAAAAAAGTCTCGATTATAGGTTATAAATGGGCCACGGGATGCGTTTGTGGTGTCAAAACGAAAAAACGAGCACGAAGCCTCGTTTAGAAATCAGGAGGAGAGAGGTTATGAAATTATATACACTTCCTTTAAAACCCGAAAAAGTCTCGATTGAAGGTTAGAAATGGGACACGGGATGTGTTTGTGGTGTCAAAATGAAAAAAACGAGCATGAAGCCTCGTTTAGAAATCGCGAGGAGAGAGGCTATGAAATTACATCCACTTCCTTTAAAACCCAAAAAAGTCTCGATTATAGGTTAGAAATGGGCCACTGGATGTGTTTGTGGTGTCAAAACGAAAAATGGAGCACGAAGCCTCGTTTAGAAATAGGAAGTAGAGAGGGTATGAAATTATATCCACTTCCTTTAAAACCCGAAAAAGTCTCGATTATAGGTTAGAAATGGGCCACGGGACGTGTTTGTGGTGTCAAAACGAAAAAACGAGCACGAAGCCTCATTTAGAAATCGGGAGAGAGGGTATGAACTTATATCCACTTCCTTTAAAATCTGAAAAAGACTCGAATATAGGTTAGAAATGGGCCAAGAGACTAGTTTGTGGAGTCAAAACGAAAAAACGAGCACGGAGCCTCGTTTAGAAATCGCGAGGAGAGAGGCTATGAAATTACATCCACTTCCTTTAAAACCCAAAAAAGTCTCGATTATAGGTTAGAAATGGGCCACTGGATGTGTTTGTGGTGTCAAAACGAAAAATGGAGCACGAAGCCTCGTTTAGAAATAGGAAGTAGAGAGGGTATGAAATTATATCCACTTCCTTTAAAACCCGAAAAAGTCTCGATTATAGGTTAGAAATGGGCCACGGGACGTGTTTGTGGTGTCAAAAAGAAAAAACGAGCACGAAGCCTCGTTTAGAAATCGGGAGGAGAGAGGGTATGAAATTATATCCACTTCCTTTAAAACCCGAAAAAGTCTCGATTATAGGTTAGAAATGGGCCACGGGACGTGTTTGTGGTGTCAAAACGAAAAAACGAGCACGAAGCCTTGTTTAGAAATCGGGAGGAGAGAGGGTATGAAATTATATCCACTTCCTTTAAAACCCGAAAAAGTCTCGATTATAGGTTAGAAATGGGCCACGGGACGTGTATGTGGTGTCAAAACGAAAAAACGAGCACGAAGCCTCGTTTAGAAATCGGGAGGAGAGAGGGTATGAAATTATATCCACTTCCTTTAAAACCCGAAAAAGTCTCGATCATAGGTTAGAAATGGGCCACGGGACGTGTTTGTAATGTCAAAACGAAAAAACGAGCTCAAAGCCTCGTTTAGAAATCGAGAGGAGAGAGGGTATGAAATTATATCTACTTGCTTTAAAACCTGAAAAAGTCTCGATTCTAGGTTAGAAATAGGCGACGGGACGTGTTTGTTGTGTGAAAACGAAAAAACGAGCACGAAGCCTCGTTTAGAAATCGGGAGGAGAGAGGGTATGAAATTATATCCACTTCCTTTAAACCCCGAAAAAGTCTCGATTATAGGTTAGAAATGGGCCACGGGACGTGTTTGTGGTGTCAAAACGAAAAAACGAGCACGAAGCCTCGTTTATAAATCGGGAGGAGAGAGGGTATGAAATTATATCCACTTCCTTTAAACCCGAAAAGTCTCGATTATAGGTTAGAAATGGGCCACGGGACGTGTTTTTGGTATCAAAACGAAAAAACGAGCACGAAGCCTCGTTTAGAAATCGGGAGGAGAGAGGGTATGAAATTTTATCCACTTCCTTTAAAACCCGAAAAAGTCTCGATTGTAGGTTAGAAATTGGCCACGGGACGTGTTTGTGGTGTCAAAACGAAAAAACAAGCACTAAGCCTCGTTTAGAAATCGGGAGGAGAGAGGGTATGAAATTATATCCACTTCCTTTAAAATCCGAAAAAGTCTCGATTATAGGTTAGAAATGGGCCAAGAGACGAGTTTGTGGAGTCAAAACGAAAAAACGAGCACGCAGCCTCGTTTAGAAATCAGGAGGAGAGAGGGTATGAAATTATATCCACTTCCTTTAAAACTCGAAAAAGTCTCGATTATAATTTAGAAATGGGCCACGGGACGCGTTTGTGGTGTCAAAACGAAAAAACGAGCACGAAGCCTCGTTTAGAAATCGGGAGGACAGAGGTTATGATATTATATCCACTTTCTTTAAAACCTGAAAAAGTCTCGATTGTAGGTTAGAAATGGGACACGGGATGTGTTTGTGGTGTCAAAATGAAAAAACGAGCACGAAGCCTCGTTTAGAAATCGGAAGGAGAGAGGGTATGAAATTATATCCACTTCCTTTAAAATCCAAAAAAGTCTCGATTATAGGTTAGAAATGGGCCAAGAGACGAGTTTGTAGAGTCAAAATGAAAAAACGAGCACGCAGCCTCGTTTAGAAATTAGGAGGAGAGAGGGTATGAAATTTTATCCACTTCCTTTAAAACCCAAAAAAGTCTCGATTATAGGTTGTAAATGGGCCACGGGACGTGTTTGTAGTGTCAAAACGAAAAAACGAGCACGAAGACTCGTTTAGAAATCGGGAGGAGAGAGGGTATGAAATTATATCAACTTCCTTTATAATCCGAAAAAGTCTCGATTATAGGTTAGAAATGGGCCAAGAGACGAGTTTGTGGAGTCAAAACGAAAAAACGAGCACGCAGCCTCGTTTAGAAATCAGGAGGAGAGAGGGTATGAAATTATATCCACTTCCTTTAAAACTCGAAAAAGTCTCGATTATAGGTTTGAAATGGGCCACGGTACGCATTTGTGGTGTCAAAACGAAAAGACGAGCACGAAGCCTCGTTTAGAAATCGGGAGGAGAGAGGTTATTAAATTATATCCACTTCCTTTAAAACCCGAAAAAATCTCGATTTTAGGTTAGAAATGAGACACGGGATGTGTTTGTGGTGTCAAAATGAAAAAACGAGCATGAAGCCTCGTTTAGAAATCGGGAGGAGAGAGGGTATGAAATTATATCCAGTTCCTTCATAACCCGAAAAAGACACGATTATAGGTTAGAAATGGGCCACGGGACGTGTTTGTGGTGTCAAAACGAAAAAACGAGCACGAAGCCTCGTTTAGAAATCGGGAGAGAGGGTGTGAAATTATATCCACTTCCTTTAAAAAATGAAAAAGTCTCGAATATAGGTTAGAAATGGGCCAAGAGACGAGTTTCTGGAGTCAAAACGAAAAAACGAGCACGCAGCCTCGTTTAGAAATCGGGAGGAGAGAGGGTATGAAATTACATCCACTTCCTTTAAAACCCAAAAAAGTCTCGATTATAGGTTAGAAATGGGCCACGGGATGTGTTTGTGGTGTCAAAATAAAAAAATGAGCACGAAGCCTCGTTTAGAAATCGGAAGTAGAGAGGGTATGAAAATATATCCACTTCCTTTAAATTCCGAAAAAGTCTCGATTATAGGTTACAAATGGGCCACGGGACGTGTTTGTGGTGTCAAAACGAAAAAACGAGCACGAAGCCTCGTTTAGAAATCGGGAGGAGAGAGGTTATTAAATTATATCCACTTCCTTTAAAACCCGAAAAAGTCTCGATTATAGGTTAGAAATGGGACACGGGAGGTGTTTCTGGTGTCAATGAAAAAAGAGCACGAAGCCTCATTTAGAAATCGGGAGAGAGGGTATGAAATTATATCCACTTCCTTTAAAATCTGAAAAAGACTCGAATATAGGTTAGAAATGGGCCAAGAGACTAGTTTGTGGAGTCAAAACGAAAAAACGAGCACGCAGCCTCGTTTAGAAATCGCGAGGAGAGAGGCTATGAAATTACATCCACTTCCTTTAAAACCCAAAAAAGTCTCGATTATAGGTTAGAAATGGGCCACGGGATGTGTTTGTGGTGTCAAAACGAAAAATGGAGCACGAAGCCTCGTTTAGAAATAGGAAGTAGAGAGGGTATGAAATTATATCCACTTCCTTTAAAACCCGAAAAAGTCTCGATTATAGGTTAGAAATGGGCCACGGGACGTGTTTGTGGTGTCAAAACGAAAAAACGAGCACGAAGCCTCATTTAGAAATCGGGAGAGAGGGTATGAAATTATATCCACTTCCTTTAAAATCTGAAAAAGACTCGAATATAGGTTAGAAATGGGCCAAGAGACTAGTTTGTGGAGTCAAAACGAAAAAACGAGCACGCAGCCTCGTTTAGAAATCGCGAGGAGAGAGGCTATGAAATTACATCCACTTCCTTTAAAACCCAAAAAAGTCTCGATTATAGGTTAGAAATGGGCCACGGGATGTGTTTGTGGTGTCAAAACGAAAAATGGAGCACGAAGCCTCGTTTAGAAATAGGAAGTAGAGAGGGTATGAAATTATATCCACTTCCTTTAAAACCCGAAAAAGTCTCGATTATAGGTTAGAAATGGGCCACGGGACGTGTTTGTGGTGTCAAAAAGAAAAAACGAGCACGAAGCCTCGTTTAGAAATCGGGAGGAGAGAGGGTATGAAATTATATCCACTTCCTTTAAAATCCGAAAAAGTCTCGATTATAGGTTAGAAATGGGCCACGGGACGTGTTTGTGGTGTCAAAACGAAAAAACGAGCACGAAGCCTCATTTAGAAATCGGGAGAGAGGGTATGAACTTATATCCACTTCCTTTAAAATCTGAAAAAGACTCGAATATAGGTTAGAAATGGGCCAAGAGACTAGTTTGTGGAGTCAAAACGAAAAAACGAGCACGGAGCCTCGTTTAGAAATCGCGAGGAGAGAGGCTATGAAATTACATCCACTTCCTTTAAAACCCAAAAAAGTCTCGATTATAGGTTAGAAATGGGCCACTGGATGTGTTTGTGGTGTCAAAACGAAAAATGGAGCACGAAGCCTCGTTTAGAAATAGGAAGTAGAGAGGGTATGAAATTATATCCACTTCCTTTAAAACCCGAAAAAGTCTCGATTATAGGTTAGAAATGGGCCACGGGACGTGTTTGTGGTGTCAAAAAGAAAAAACGAGCACGAAGCCTCGTTTAGAAATCGGGAGGAGAGAGGGTATGAAATTATATCCACTTCCTTTAAAACCCGAAAAAGTCTCGATTATAGGTTAGAAATGGGCCACGGGACGTGTTTGTGGTGTCAAAACGAAAAAACGAGCACGAAGCCTTGTTTAGAAATCGGGAGGAGAGAGGGTATGAAATTATATCCACTTCCTTTAAAACCCGAAAAAGTCTCGATTATAGGTTAGAAATGGGCCACGGGACGTGTATGTGGTGTCAAAACGAAAAAACGAGCACGAAGCCTCGTTTAGAAAACGGGAGGAGAGAGGGTATGAAATTATATCCACTTCCTTTAAAACCCGAAAAAGTCTCGATCATAGGTTAGAAATGGGCCACGGGACGTGTTTGTAATGTCAAAACGAAAAAACGAGCTCAAAGCCTCGTTTAGAAATCGAGAGGAGAGAGGGTATGAAATTATATCTACTTGCTTTAAAACCTGAAAAAGTCTCGATTCTAGGTTAGAAATAGGCGACGGGACGTGTTTGTTGTGTGAAAACGAAAAAACGAGCACGAAGCCTCGTTTAGAAATCGGGAGGAGAGAGGGTATGAAATTATATCCACTTCCTTTAAAACCCGAAAAAGTCTCGATTATAGGTTAGAAATGGGCCACGGGACGTGTTTGTGGTGTCAAAACGAAAAAACGAGCACGAAGCCTTGTTTAGAAATCGGGAGGAGAGAGGGTATGAAATTATATCCACTTCCTTTAAAACCCGAAAAAGTCTCGATTATAGGTTAGAAATGGGCCACGGGACGTGTATGTGGTGTCAAAACGAAAAAACGAGCACGAAGCCTCGTTTAGAAATCGGGAGGAGAGAGGGTATGAAATTATATCCACTTCCTTTAAAACCCGAAAAAGTCTCGATCATAGGTTAGAAATGGGCCACGGGACGTGTTTGTAATGTCAAAACGAAAAAACGAGCTCAAAGCCTCGTTTAGAAATCGAGAGGAGAGAGGGTATGAAATTATATCTACTTGCTTTAAAACCTGAAAAAGTCTCGATTCTAGGTTAGAAATAGGCGACGGGACGTGTTTGTTGTGTGAAAACGAAAAAACGAGCACGAAGCCTCGTTTAGAAATCGGGAGGAGAGAGGGTATGAAATTATATCCACTTCCTTGAAACCCCGAAAAAGTCTCGATTATAGGTTAGAAATGGGCCACGGGACGTGTTTGTGGTGTCAAAACGAAAAAACGAGCACGAAGCCTCGTTTAGAAATCGGGAGGAGAGAGGGTATGAAATTATATCCACTTCCTTTAAAATCCGAAAAAGTCTCGATTATAGGTTAGAAATGAGCCAAGAGACGAGTTTGTGGAGTCAAAACGAAAAAACGAGCACGAAGCCTCGTTTAGAAATCGGGAGGAGAGAGGGTATGAAATTATATCCACTTCCTTTAAACCCCGAAAAAGTCTCGATTATAGGTTAGAAATGGGCCACGGGACGTGTTTGTGGTGTCAAAACGAAAAAACGAGCACGAAGCCTCGTTTATAAATCGGGAGGAGAGAGGGTATGAAATTATATCCACTTCCTTTAAACCCGAAAAGTCTCGATTATAGGTTAGAAATGGGCCACGGGACGTGTTTTTGGTATCAAAACGAAAAAACGAGCACGAAGCCTCGTTTAGAAATCGGGAGGAGAGAGGGTATGAAATTTTATCCACTTCCTTTAAAACCCGAAAAAGTCTCGATTGTAGGTTAGAAATTGGCCACGGGACGTGTTTGTGGTGTCAAAACGAAAAAACAAGCACTAAGCCTCGTTTAGAAATCGGGAGGAGAGAGGGTATGAAATTATATCCACTTCCTTTAAAATCCGAAAAAGTCTCGATTATAGGTTAGAAATGGGCCAAGAGACGAGTTTGTGGAGTCAAAACGAAAAAACGAGCACGCAGCCTCGTTTAGAAATCAGGAGGAGAGAGGGTATGAAATTATATCCACTTCCTTTAAAACTCGAAAAAGTCTCGATTATAATTTAGAAATGGGCCACGGGACGCGTTTGTGGTGTCAAAACGAAAAAACGAGCACGAAGCCTCGTTTAGAAATCGGGAGGACAGAGGTTATGATATTATATCCACTTTCTTTAAAACCTGAAAAAGTCTCGATTGTAGGTTAGAAATGGGACACGGGATGTGTTTGTGGTGTCAAAATGAAAAAACGAGCACGAAGCCTCGTTTAGAAATCGGAAGGAGAGAGGGTATGAAATTATATCCACTTCCTTTAAAATCCAAAAAAGTCTCGATTATAGGTTAGAAATGGGCCAAGAGACGAGTTTGTAGAGTCAAAATGAAAAAACGAGCACGCAGCCTCGTTTAGAAATTAGGAGGAGAGAGGGTATGAAATTTTATCCACTTCCTTTAAAACCCAAAAAAGTCTCGATTATAGGTTGTAAATGGGCCACGGGACGTGTTTGTAGTGTCAAAACGAAAAAACGAGCACGAAGACTCGTTTAGAAATCGGGAGGAGAGAGGGTATGAAATTATATCAACTTCCTTTATAATCCGAAAAAGTCTCGATTATAGGTTAGAAATGGGCCAAGAGACGAGTTTGTGGAGTCAAAACGAAAAAACGAGCACGCAGCCTCGTTTAGAAATCAGGAGGAGAGAGGGTATGAAATTATATCCACTTCCTTTAAAACTCGAAAAAGTCTCGATTATAGGTTTGAAATGGGCCACGGTACGCATTTGTGGTGTCAAAACGAAAAGACGAGCACGAAGCCTCGTTTAGAAATCGGGAGGGGAGAGGTTATTAAATTATATCCACTTCCTTTAAAACCCGAAAAAATCTCGATTTTAGGTTAGAAATGAGACACGGGATGTGTTTGTGGTGTCAAAATGAAAAAACGAGCATGAAGCCTCGTTTAGAAATCGGGAGGAGAGAGGGTATGAAATTATATCCAGTTCCTTCATAACCCGAAAAAGACACGATTATAGGTTAGAAATGGGCCACGGGACGTGTTTGTGGTGTCAAAACGAAAAAACGAGCACGAAGCCTCGTTTAGAAATCGGGAGAGAGGGTGTGAAATTATATCCACTTCCTTTAAAAAATGAAAAAGTCTCGAATATAGGTTAGAAATGGGCCAAGAGACGAGTTTCTGGAGTCAAAACGAAAAAACGAGCACGCAGCCTCGTTTAGAAATCGGGAGGAGAGAGGGTATGAAATTACATCCACTTCCTTTAAAACCCAAAAAAGTCTCGATTATAGGTTAGAAATGGGCCACGGGATGTGTTTGTGGTGTCAAAATAAAAAAATGAGCACGAAGCCTCGTTTAGAAATCGGAAGTAGAGAGGGTATGAAAATATATCCACTTCCTTTAAATTCCGAAAAAGTCTCGATTATAGGTTACAAATGGGCCACGGGACGTGTTTGTGGTGTCAAAACGAAAAAACGAGCACGAAGCCTCGTTTAGAAATCGGGAGGAGAGAGGTTATTAAATTATATCCACTTCCTTTAAAACCCGAAAAAGTCTCGATTATAGGTTAGAAATGGGACACGGGAGGTGTTTCTGGTGTCAATGAAAAAAGAGCACGAAGCCTCATTTAGAAATCGGGAGAGAGGGTATGAAATTATATCCACTTCCTTTAAAATCTGAAAAAGACTCGAATATAGGTTAGAAATGGGCCAAGAGACTAGTTTGTGGAGTCAAAACGAAAAAACGAGCACGCAGCCTCGTTTAGAAATCGCGAGGAGAGAGGCTATGAAATTACATCCACTTCCTTTAAAACCCAAAAAAGTCTCGATTATAGGTTAGAAATGGGCCACGGGATGTGTTTGTGGTGTCAAAACGAAAAATGGAGCACGAAGCCTCGTTTAGAAATAGGAAGTAGAGAGGGTATGAAATTATATCCACTTCCTTTAAAACCCGAAAAAGTCTCGATTATAGGTTAGAAATGGGCCACGGGACGTGTTTGTGGTGTCAAAACGAAAAAACGAGCACGAAGCCTCATTTAGAAATCGGGAGAGAGGGTATGAAATTATATCCACTTCCTTTAAAATCTGAAAAAGACTCGAATATAGGTTAGAAATGGGCCAAGAGACTAGTTTGTGGAGTCAAAACGAAAAAACGAGCACGCAGCCTCGTTTAGAAATCGCGAGGAGAGAGGCTATGAAATTACATCCACTTCCTTTAAAACCCAAAAAAGTCTCGATTATAGGTTAGAAATGGGCCACGGGATGTGTTTGTGGTGTCAAAACGAAAAATGGAGCACGAAGCCTCGTTTAGAAATAGGAAGTAGAGAGGGTATGAAATTATATCCACTTCCTTTAAAACCCGAAAAAGTCTCGATTATAGGTTTGAAATGGGCCACGGGACGTGTTTGTGGTGTCAAAAAGAAAAAACGAGCACGAAGCCTCGTTTAGAAATCGGGAGGAGAGAGGGTATGAAATTATATCCACTTCCTTTAAAATCCGAAAAAGTCTCGATTATAGGTTTGAAATGGGCCACGGGACGTGTTTGTGGTGTCAAAAAGAAAAAACGAGCACGAAGCCTCGTTTAGAAATCGGGAGGAGAGAGGGTATGAAATTATATCCACTTCCTTTAAAATCCGAAAAAGTCTCGATTATAGGTTAGAAATGGGCCACGGGACGTGTTTGTGGTGTCAAAACGAAAAAACGAGCACGAAGCCTCATTTAGAAATCGGGAGAGAGGGTATGAACTTATATCCACTTCCTTTAAAATCTGAAAAAGACTCGAATATAGGTTAGAAATGGGCCAAGAGACTAGTTTGTGGAGTCAAAACGAAAAAACGAGCACGGAGCCTCGTTTAGAAATCGCGAGGAGAGAGGCTATGAAATTACATCCACTTCCTTTAAAACCCAAAAAAGTCTCGATTATAGGTTAGAAATGGGCCACTGGATGTGTTTGTGGTGTCAAAACGAAAAATGGAGCACGAAGCCTCGTTTAGAAATAGGAAGTAGAGAGGGTATGAAATTATATCCACTTCCTTTAAAACCCGAAAAAGTCTCGATTATAGGTTAGAAATGGGCCACGGGACGTGTTTGTGGTGTCAAAAAGAAAAAACGAGCACGAAGCCTCGTTTAGAAATCGGGAGGAGAGAGGGTATGAAATTATATCCACTTCCTTTAAAACCCGAAAAAGTCTCGATTATAGGTTAGAAATGGGCCACGGGACGTGTTTGTGGTGTCAAAACGAAAAAACGAGCACGAAGCCTTGTTTAGAAATCGGGAGGAGAGAGGGTATGAAATTATATCCACTTCCTTTAAAACCCGAAAAAGTCTCGATTATAGGTTAGAAATGGGCCACGGGACGTGTATGTGGTGTCAAAACGAAAAAACGAGCACGAAGCCTCGTTTAGAAATCGGGAGGAGAGAGGGTATGAAATTATATCCACTTCCTTTAAAACCCGAAAAAGTCTCGATCATAGGTTAGAAATGGGCCACGGGACGTGTTTGTAATGTCAAAACGAAAAAACGAGCTCAAAGCCTCGTTTAGAAATCGAGAGGAGAGAGGGTATGAAATTATATCTACTTGCTTTAAAACCTGAAAAAGTCTCGATTCTAGGTTAGAAATAGGCGACGGGACGTGTTTGTTGTGTGAAAACGAAAAAACGAGCACGAAGCCTCGTTTAGAAATCGGGAGGAGAGAGGGTATGAAATTATATCCACTTCCTTTAAACCCCGAAAAAGTCTCGATTATAGGTTAGAAATGGGCCACGGGACGTGTTTGTGGTGTCAAAACGAAAAAACGAGCACGAAGCCTCGTTTATAAATCGGGAGGAGAGAGGGTATGAAATTATATCCACTTCCTTTAAACCCGAAAAGTCTCGATTATAGGTTAGAAATGGGCCACGGGACGTGTTTTTGGTATCAAAACGAAAAAACGAGCACGAAGCCTCGTTTAGAAATCGGGAGGAGAGAGGGTATGAAATTTTATCCACTTCCTTTAAAACCCGAAAAAGTCTCGATTGTAGGTTAGAAATTGGCCACGGGACGTGTTTGTGGTGTCAAAACGAAAAAACAAGCACTAAGCCTCGTTTAGAAATCGGGAGGAGAGAGGGTATGAAATTATATCCACTTCCTTTAAAATCCGAAAAAGTCTCGATTATAGGTTAGAAATGGGCCAAGAGACGAGTTTGTGGAGTCAAAACGAAAAAACGAGCACGCAGCCTCATTTAGAAATCAGGAGGAGAGAGGGTATGAAATTATATCCACTTCCTTTAAAACTCGAAAAAGTCTCGATTATAATTTAGAAATGGGCCACGGGACGCGTTTGTGGTGTCAAAACGAAAAAACGAGCACGAAGCCTCGTTTAGAAATCGGGAGGACAGAGGTTATGATATTATATCCACTTTCTTTAAAACCTGAAAAAGTCTCAATTATAGGTTAGAAATGGGCCACGGGACGTGTTTGTGGTGTCAAAACGAAAAAACGAGCACGAAGCCTCGTTTATAAATCGGGAGGAGAGAGGGTATGAAATTATATCCACTTCCTTTAAACCCGAAAAGTCTCGATTATAGGTTAGAAATGGGCCACGGGACGTGTTTTTGGTATCAAAACGAAAAAACGAGCACGAAGCCTCGTTTAGAAATCGGGAGGAGAGAGGGTATGAAATTTTATCCACTTCCTTTAAAACCCGAAAAAGTCTCGATTGTAGGTTAGAAATTGGCCACGGGACGTGTTTGTGGTGTCAAAACGAAAAAACAAGCACTAAGCCTCGTTTAGAAATCGGGAGGAGAGAGGGTATGAAATTATATCCACTTCCTTTAAAATCCGAAAAAGTCTCGATTATAGGTTAGAAATGGGCCAAGAGACGAGTTTGTGGAGTCAAAACGAAAAAACGAGCACGCAGCCTCGTTTAGAAATCAGGAGGAGAGAGGGTATGAAATTATATCCACTTCCTTTAAAACTCGAAAAAGTCTCGATTATAATTTAGAAATGGGCCACGGGACGCGTTTGTGGTGTCAAAACGAAAAAACGAGCACGAAGCCTCGTTTAGAAATCGGGAGGACAGAGGTTATGATATTATATCCACTTTCTTTAAAACCTGAAAAAGTCTCGATTGTAGGTTAGAAATGGGCCACGGGACGTGTTTGTGGTGTCAAAACGAAAAAACGAGCACGAAGCCTCGTTTAGAAATCGGGAGAGAGGGTATGAAATTATATCCACTTCCTTTAAAATCTGAAAAAGACTCGAATATAGGTTAGAAATGGGCCAAGAGACTAGTTTGTGGAGTCAAAACGAAAAAACGAGCACGCAGCCTCGTTTAGAAATCGGGAGGAGAGAGGATATGAAATTACATCCACTTCCTTTAAAACCCAAAAAAGTCTCGATTATAGGTTAGAAATGGGCCACTGGATGTGTTTGTGGTGTCAAAACGAAAAATGGAGCACGAAGCCTCGTTTAGAAATAGGAAGTAGAGAGGGTATGAAATTATATCCACTTCCTTTAAAACCCGAAAAAGTCTCGATTATAGGTTAGAAATGGGCCACGGGACGTGTTTGTGGTGTCAAAAAGAAAAAACGAGCACGAAGCCTCGTTTAGAAATCGGGAGGAGAGAGGGTATGAAATTATATCCACTTCCTTTAAAACCCGAAAAAGTCTCGATTATAGGTTAGAAATGGGCCACGGGACGTGTTTGTGGTGTCAAAACGAAAAAACGAGCACGAAGCCTTGTTTAGAAATCGGGAGGAGAGAGGATATGAAATTATATCCACTTCCTTTAAAACCCGAAAAAGTCTCGATTATAGGTTAGAAATGGGCCACGGGACGTGTATGTGGTGTCAAAACGAAAAAACGAGCACGAAGCCTCGTTTAGAAATCGGGAGGAGAGAGGGTATGAAATTATATCCACTTCCTTTAAAACCCGAAAAAGTCTCGATCATAGGTTAGAAATGGGCCACGGGACGTGTTTGTAATGTCAAAACGAAAAAACGAGCTCAAAGCCTCGTTTAGAAATCGAGAGGAGAGAGGGTATGAAATTATATCTACTTGCTTTAAAACCTGAAAAAGTCTCGATTCTAGGTTAGAAATAGGCGACGGGACGTGTTTGTTGTGTGAAAACGAAAAAACGAGCACGAAGCCTCGTTTAGAAATCGGGAGGAGAGAGGGTATGAAATTATATCCACTTCCTTTAAACCCCGAAAAAGTCTCGATTATAGGTTAGAAATGGGCCACGGGACGTGTTTGTGGTGTCAAAACGAAAAAACGAGCACGAAGCCTCGTTTATAAATCGGGAGGAGAGAGGGTATGAAATTATATCCACTTCCTTTAAACCCGAAAAGTCTCGATTATAGGTTAGAAATGGGCCACGGGACGTGTTTTTGGTATCAAAACGAAAAAACGAGCACGAAGCCTCGTTTAGAAATCGGGAGGAGAGAGGGTATGAAATTTTATCCACTTCCTTTAAAACCCGAAAAAGTCTCGATTGTAGGTTAGAAATTGGCCACGGGACGTGTTTGTGGTGTCAAAACGAAAAAACAAGCACTAAGCCTCGTTTAGAAATCGGGAGGAGAGAGGGTATGAAATTATATCCACTTCCTTTAAACCCCGAAAAAGTCTCGATTATAGGTTAGAAATGGGCCACGGGACGTGTTTGTGGTGTCAAAACGAAAAAACGAGCACGAAGCCTCGTTTATAAATCGGGAGGAGAGAGGGTATGAAATTATATCCACTTCCTTTAAACCCGAAAAGTCTCGATTATAGGTTAGAAATGGGCCACGGGACGTGTTTTTGGTATCAAAACGAAAAAACGAGCACGAAGCCTCGTTTAGAAATCGGGAGGAGAGAGGGTATGAAATTTTATCCACTTCCTTTAAAACCCGAAAAAGTCTCGATTGTAGGTTAGAAATTGGCCACGGGACGTGTTTGTGGTGTCAAAACGAAAAAACGAGCACGAAGCCTCGTTTAGAAATCGGGAGGAGAGAGGGTATGAAATTATATCCACTTCCTTTAAACCCCGAAAAAGTCTCGATTATAGGTTAGAAATGGGCCACGGGACGTGTTTGTGGTGTCAAAACGAAAAAACGAGCACGAAGCCTCGTTTATAAATCGGGAGGAGAGAGGGTATGAAATTATATCCACTTCCTTTAAACCCGAAAAGTCTCGATTATAGGTTAGAAATGGGCCACGGGACGTGTTTTTGGTATCAAAACGAAAAAACGAGCACGAAGCCTCGTTTAGAAATCGGGAGGAGAGAGGGTATGAAATTTTATCCACTTCCTTTAAAACCCGAAAAAGTCTCGATTGTAGGTTAGAAATTGGCCACGGGACGTGTTTGTGGTGTCAAAACGAAAAAACAAGCACTAAGCCTCGTTTAGAAATCGGGAGGAGAGAGGGTATGAAATTATATCCACTTCCTTTAAAATCCGAAAAAGTCTCGATTATAGGTTAGAAATGGGCCAAGAGACGAGTTTGTGGAGTCAAAACGAAAAAACGAGCACGCAGCCTCATTTAGAAATCAGGAGGAGAGAGGGTATGAAATTATATCCACTTCCTTTAAAACTCGAAAAAGTCTCGATTATAATTTAGAAATGGGCCACGGGACGCGTTTGTGGTGTCAAAACGAAAAAACGAGCACGAAGCCTCGTTTAGAAATCGGGAGGACAGAGGTTATGATATTATATCCACTTTCTTTAAAACCTGAAAAAGTCTCAATTATAGGTTAGAAATGGGCCACGGGACGTGTTTGTGGTGTCAAAACGAAAAAACGAGCACGAAGCCTCGTTTATAAATCGGGAGGAGAGAGGGTATGAAATTATATCCACTTCCTTTAAACCCGAAAAGTCTCGATTATAGGTTAGAAATGGGCCACGGGACGTGTTTTTGGTATCAAAACGAAAAAACGAGCACGAAGCCTCGTTTAGAAATCGGGAGGAGAGAGGGTATGAAATTTTATCCACTTCCTTTAAAACCCGAAAAAGTCTCGATTGTAGGTTAGAAATTGGCCACGGGACGTGTTTGTGGTGTCAAAACGAAAAAACAAGCACTAAGCCTCGTTTAGAAATCGGGAGGAGAGAGGGTATGAAATTATATCCACTTCCTTTAAAATCCGAAAAAGTCTCGATTATAGGTTAGAAATGGGCCAAGAGACGAGTTTGTGGAGTCAAAACGAAAAAACGAGCACGCAGCCTCGTTTAGAAATCAGGAGGAGAGAGGGTATGAAATTATATCCACTTCCTTTAAAACTCGAAAAAGTCTCGATTATAATTTAGAAATGGGCCACGGGACGCGTTTGTGGTGTCAAAACGAAAAAACGAGCACGAAGCCTCGTTTAGAAATCGGGAGGACAGAGGTTATGATATTATATCCACTTTCTTTAAAACCTGAAAAAGTCTCGATTGTAGGTTAGAAATGGGCCACGGGACGTGTTTGTGGTGTCAAAACGAAAAAACGAGCACGAAGCCTCGTTTAGAAATCGGGAGAGAGGGTATGAAATTATATCCACTTCCTTTAAAATCTGAAAAAGACTCGAATATAGGTTAGAAATGGGCCAAGAGACTAGTTTGTGGAGTCAAAACGAAAAAACGAGCACGCAGCCTCGTTTAGAAATCGGGAGGAGAGAGGATATGAAATTACATCCACTTCCTTTAAAACCCAAAAAAGTCTCGATTATAGGTTAGAAATGGGCCACTGGATGTGTTTGTGGTGTCAAAACGAAAAATGGAGCACGAAGCCTCGTTTAGAAATAGGAAGTAGAGAGGGTATGAAATTATATCCACTTCCTTTAAAACCCGAAAAAGTCTCGATTATAGGTTAGAAATGGGCCACGGGACGTGTTTGTGGTGTCAAAAAGAAAAAACGAGCACGAAGCCTCGTTTAGAAATCGGGAGGAGAGAGGGTATGAAATTATATCCACTTCCTTTAAAACCCGAAAAAGTCTCGATTGTAGGTTAGAAATTGGCCACGGGACGTGTTTGTGGTGTCAAAACGAAAAAACAAGCACTAAGCCTCGTTTAGAAATCGGGAGGAGAGAGGGTATGAAATTATATCCACTTCCTTTAAAATCCGAAAAAGTCTCGATTATAGGTTAGAAATGGGCCAAGAGACGAGTTTGTGGAGTCAAAACGAAAAAACGAGCACGCAGCCTCGTTTAGAAATCAGGAGGAGAGAGGGTATGAAATTATATCCACTTCCTTTAAAACTCGAAAAAGTCTCGATTATAATTTAGAAATGGGCCACGGGACGCGTTTGTGGTGTCAAAACGAAAAAACGAGCACGAAGCCTCGTTTAGAAATCGGGAGGACAGAGGTTATGATATTATATCCACTTTCTTTAAAACCTGAAAAAGTCTCGATTGTAGGTTAGAAATGGGACACGGGATGTGTTTGTAGTGTCAAAATGAAAAAATGAGCACGAAGCCTCGTTTAGAAATCGGAAGGAGAGAGGGTATGAAATTATATCCACTTCCTTTAAAATCCGAAAAAGTCTCGATTATAGGTTACAAATGGGCCACGGGACGTGTTTGTGGTGTCAAAACGAAAAAACGAGCACGAAGCCTCGTTTAGAAATCGGGAGAGAGGGTATGAAATTATATCCACTTCCTTTAAAATCTGAAAAAGACTCAAATATAGGTTAGAAATGGGCCAAGAGACCAGTTTGTGAGGTCAAAATGAAAAAACGAGCACGCAGCCTTGTTTAGAAATCGGGAGGAGAGAGGATATGAAATTACATCCACTTCCTTTAAAACCCAAAAAAGTCTCGATTATAGGTTAGAAATGGGCCACGTGTTGTGTTTGTGGTGTCAAAACGAAAAAAGGAGCACGAAGCCTCGTTTAGAAATAGGAAGTAGAGAGTGTATGAAATTATATCCACTTCCTTTAAAACCCGAAAAAGTCTCGATTATAGGTTAGAAATGGGCCACGGGACGTGTTTGTGGTGTCAAAACGAAAAAACGAGCACGAAGCCTCGTTTAGAAATCGGGAGGAGAGAGGGTATGAAATTATATCCACATCCTTTAAAATCCGAAAAAGTCTCGATTAAAGGTTAGAAATGGGCCACGGGACGTGTTTGTGGTGTCAAAACGAAAAAACGAGCACGAAGCCTCGTTTAGAAATCGGGAGGAGAGAGGGTATGAAATTATATCCACTTCCTTTAAAATCTGAAAAAGTCTCAAATATAGATTAGAAATGGGTCAAGAGACGAGTTTGTGGAGTCAAAACGAAAAAACGAGCACGCAGCCTCGTTTAGAAATCGGGAGGAGAGAGGGTATGAAATTACATCCACTTCCTTTAAAACCCAAAAAAGTCTAGATTATAGGTTAGAAATGGGCCACGGGATGTGTTTGTAGTGTCAAAATGAAAAAATGAGCACGAAGCCTCGTTTAGAAATCGGAAGGAGAGAGGGTATGAAATTATATCCACTTCCTTTAAAATCCGAAAAAGTTTCGATTATAGGTTACAAATGGGCCACGGGACGTGTTTGTGGTGTCAAAACGAAAAAACGAGCACGAAGCCTCGTTTAGAAATCGGGAGGAGAGTGGTTATGAAATTACATCCACTTCCTTTAAAACCCAAAAAAGTCTCGATTATAGGTTAGAAATGGGCCACGGGACGTGTTTGTCGTGTCAAAACGAAAAAACGAGCACGAAGCCTCGTTTAGAAATCGGAAGTAGAGAGGGTATGAAATTATATCCACTTCCTTTAAAACCCGAAAAAGTCTCGATTATAGGTTAGAAATGGGCCACGGGACGTGTTTGTGGTGTCAAAACGAAAAAACGAGCACGAAGCCTCGTTTAGAAATCGGGAGGAGAGAGGGTATGAAATTATATCCACTTCCTTTAAAACCCGAAAAAGTCTCGATTATAGGTTAGAAATGGGCCACGGGACTGGTTTGTGGAGTCAAAACGAAAAACGAGCACGAAGCTTCGTTTAGAAATCGGTAGGAGAGAGGGTATGAAATTATATCCACTTCCTTTAAAATTCGAAAAAGTCTCGATTATAGGTTACAAATGGGCCACGGGACGTGTTTGTGGTGTCAAAACGAAAAAACGAGCACGAAGCCTCGTTTAGAAATCGGGAGAGAGGGTATGAAATTATATCCACTTCCTTTAAAATCTGAAAAAGACTCGAATATAGGTTAGAAATGGGCCAAGAGACTAGTTTGTGGAGTCAAAACGAAAAAACGAGCACGCAGCCTCGTTTAGAAATCGGGAGGAGAGAGGATATGAAATTACATCCACTTCCTTTAAAACCCAAAAAAGTCTCGATTATAGGTTAGAAATGGGCCACTGGATGTGTTTGTGGTGTCAAAACGAAAAATGGAGCACGAAGCCTCGTTTAGAAATAGGAAGTAGAGAGGGTATGAAATTATATCCACTTCCTTTAAAACCCGAAAAAGTCTCGATTATAGGTTAGAAATGGGCCACGGGACGTGTTTGTGGTGTCAAAAAGAAAAAACGAGCACGAAGCCTCGTTTAGAAATCGGGAGGAGAGAGGGTATGAAATTATATCCACTTCCTTTAAAACCCGAAAAAGTCTCGATTATAGGTTAGAAATGGGCCACGGGACGTGTTTGTGGTGTCAAAACGAAAAAACGAGCACGAAGCCTTGTTTAGAAATCGGGAGGAGAGAGGATATGAAATTATATCCACTTCCTTTAAAACCCGAAAAAGTCTCGATTATAGGTTAGAAATGGGCCACGGGACGTGTATGTGGTGTCAAAACGAAAAAACGAGCACGAAGCCTCGTTTAGAAATCGGGAGGAGAGAGGGTATGAAATTATATCCACTTCCTTTAAAACCCGAAAAAGTCTCGATCATAGGTTAGAAATGGGCCACGGGACGTGTTTGTAATGTCAAAACGAAAAAACGAGCTCAAAGCCTCGTTTAGAAATCGAGAGGAGAGAGGGTATGAAATTATATCTACTTGCTTTAAAACCTGAAAAAGTCTCGATTCTAGGTTAGAAATAGGCGACGGGACGTGTTTGTTGTGTGAAAACGAAAAAACGAGCACGAAGCCTCGTTTAGAAATCGGGAGGAGAGAGGGTATGAAATTATATCCACTTCCTTTAAAACCCAAAAAAGTCTCGATTATAGGTTAGAAATGGGCCACGGGACGTGTTTGTGGTGTCAAAACGAAAAAACGAGCACGAAGCCTCGTTTAGAAATCGGTAGGAGAGAGGGTATGAAATTATATCCACTTCCTTTAAAATCTGAAAAAGTCACAAAGATAGATTAGAAATGGGCCAAGAGACGAGTTTGTGGAGTCAAAACGAAAAAACGAGCACGCAGCCTCGTTTAGAAATCGGGAGGAGAGAGGGTATGAAATTACATCCACTTCCTTTAAAACCCAAAAAAGTCTAGATTATAGGTTAGAAATGGGCCACGGGATGTGTTTGTTGTGTCAAAATGAAAAAATGAGCACGAAGCCTCGTTTAGAAATCGGAAGGAGAGAGGGTATGAAATTATATCCACTTCCTTTAAAATCCGAAAAAGTCTCGATTATAGGTTACAAATGGGCCACGGGACGTGTTTGTGGTGTCAAAACGAAAAAACGAGCACGAAGCCTCGTTTAGAAATCGGGAGAGAGGGTATGAAATTATATCCACTTCCTTTAAAATCTGAAAAAGACTCAAATATAGGTTAGAAATGGGCCAAGAGACCAGTTTGTGAGGTCAAAATGAAAAAACGAGCACGCAGCCTTGTTTAGAAATCGGGAGGAGAGAGGATATGAAATTACATCCACTTCCTTTAAAACCCAAAAAAGTCTCGATTATAGGTTAGAAATGGGCCACGTGTTGTGTTTGTGGTGTCAAAACGAAAAAAGGAGCACGAAGCCTCGTTTAGAAATAGGAAGTAGAGAGTGTATGAAATTATATCCACTTCCTTTAAAACCCGAAAAAGTCTCGATTATAGGTTAGAAATGGGCCACGGGACGTGTTTGTGGTGTCAAAACGAAAAAACGAGCACGAAGCCTCGTTTAGAAATCGGGAGGAGAGAGGGTATGAAATTATATCCACATCCTTTAAAATCCGAAAAAGTCTCGATTAAAGGTTAGAAATGGGCCACGGGATGTGTTTGTAGTGTCAAAATGAAAAAATGAGCACGAAGCCTCGTTTAGAAATCGGAAGGAGAGAGGGTATGAAATTATATCCACTTCCTTTAAAATCCGAAAAAGTCTCGATTATAGGTTACAAATGGGCCACGGGACGTGTTTGTGGTGTCAAAACGAAAAAACGAGCACGAAGCCTCGTTTAGAAATCGGGAGGAGAGTGGTTGTGAAATTACATCCACTTCCTTTAAAACCCAAAAAAGTCTCGATTATAGGTTAGAAATGGGCCACGGGACGTGTTTGTGGTGTCAAAACGAAAAAACGAGCACGAAGCCTCGTTTAGAAATCGGTAGGAGAGAGGGTATGAAATTATATCCACTTCCTTTAAAATCTGAAAAAGTCACAAAGATAGATTAGAAATGGGCCAAGAGACGAGTTTGTGGAGTCAAAACGAAAAAACGAGCACGCAGCCTCGTTTAGAAATCGGGAGGAGAGAGGGTATGAAATTACATCCACTTCCTTTAAAACCCAAAAAAGTCTAGATTATAGGTTAGAAATGGGCCACGGGATGTGTTTGTAGTGTCAAAATGAAAAAATGAGCACGAAGCCTCGTTTAGAAATCGGAAGGAGAGAGGGTATGAAATTATATCCACTTCCTTTAAAATCCGAAAAAGTCTCGATTATAGGTTACAAATGGGCCACGGGACGTGTTTGTGGTGTCAAAACGAAAAAACGAGCACGAAGCCTCGTTTAGAAATCGGGAGAGAGGGTATGAAATTATATCCACTTCCTTTAAAATCTGAAAAAGACTCAAATATAGGTTAGAAATGGGCCAAGAGACCAGTTTGTGAGGTCAAAATGAAAAAACGAGCACGCAGCCTTGTTTAGAAATCGGGAGGAGAGAGGATATGAAATTACATCCACTTCCTTTAAAACCCAAAAAAGTCTCGATTATAGGTTAGAAATGGGCCACGTGTTGTGTTTGTGGTGTCAAAACGAAAAAAGGAGCACGAAGCCTCGTTTAGAAATAGGAAGTAGAGAGTGTATGAAATTATATCCACTTCCTTTAAAACCCGAAAAAGTCTCGATTATAGGTTAGAAATGGGCCACGGGACGTGTTTGTGGTGTCAAAACGAAAAAACGAGCACGAAGCCTCGTTTAGAAATCGGGAGGAGAGAGGGTATGAAATTATATCCACATCCTTTAAAATCCGAAAAAGTCTCGATTAAAGGTTAGAAATGGGCCACGGGACGTGTTTGTGGTGTCAAAACGAAAAAACGAGCACGAAGCCTCGTTTAGAAATCGGGAGGAGAGAGGGTATGAAATTATATCCACTTCCTTTAAAATCTGAAAAAGTCTCAAATATAGATTAGAAATGGGTCAAGAGACGAGTTTGTGGAGTCAAAACGAAAAAACGAGCACGCAGCCTCGTTTAGAAATCGGGAGGAGAGAGGGTATGAAATTACATCCACTTCCTTTAAAACCCAAAAAAGTCTAGATTATAGGTTAGAAATGGGCCACGGGATGTGTTTGTAGTGTCAAAATGAAAAAATGAGCACGAAGCCTCGTTTAGAAATCGGAAGGAGAGAGGGTATGAAATTATATCCACTTCCTTTAAAATCCGAAAAAGTTTCGATTATAGGTTACAAATGGGCCACGGGACGTGTTTGTGGTGTCAAAACGAAAAAACGAGCACGAAGCCTCGTTTAGAAATCGGGAGGAGAGTGGTTATGAAATTACATCCACTTCCTTTAAAACCCAAAAAAGTCTCGATTATAGGTTAGAAATGGGCCACGGGACGTGTTTGTCGTGTCAAAACGAAAAAACGAGCACGAAGCCTCGTTTAGAAATCGGAAGTAGAGAGGGTATGAAATTATATCCACTTCCTTTAAAACCCGAAAAAGTCTCGATTATAGGTTAGAAATGGGCCACGGGACGTGTTTGTGGTGTCAAAACGAAAAAACGAGCACGAAGCCTCGTTTAGAAATCGGGAGGAGAGAGGGTATGAAATTATATCCACTTCCTTTAAAACCCGAAAAAGTCTCGATTATAGGTTAGAAATGGGCCACGGGACTGGTTTGTGGAGTCAAAACGAAAAAACGAGCACGAAGCTTCGTTTAGAAATCGGTAGGAGAGAGGGTATGAAATTATATCCACTTCCTTTAAAATTCGAAAAAGTCTCGATTATAGGTTACAAATGGGCCACGGGACGTGTTTGTGGTGTCAAAACGAAAAAACGAGCACGAAGCCTCGTTTAGAAATCGGGAGAGAGGGTATGAAATTATATCCACTTCCTTTAAAATCTGAAAAAGACTCGAATATAGGTTAGAAATGGGCCAAGAGACTAGTTTGTGGAGTCAAAACGAAAAAACGAGCACGCAGCCTCGTTTAGAAATCGGGAGGAGAGAGGATATGAAATTACATCCACTTCCTTTAAAACCCAAAAAAGTCTCGATTATAGGTTAGAAATGGGCCACTGGATGTGTTTGTGGTGTCAAAACGAAAAATGGAGCACGAAGCCTCGTTTAGAAATAGGAAGTAGAGAGGGTATGAAATTATATCCACTTCCTTTAAAACCCGAAAAAGTCTCGATTATAGGTTAGAAATGGGCCACGGGACGTGTTTGTGGTGTCAAAAAGAAAAAACGAGCACGAAGCCTCGTTTAGAAATCGGGAGGAGAGAGGGTATGAAATTATATCCACTTCCTTTAAAACCCGAAAAAGTCTCGATTATAGGTTAGAAATGGGCCACGGGACGTGTTTGTGGTGTCAAAACGAAAAAACGAGCACGAAGCCTTGTTTAGAAATCGGGAGGAGAGAGGATATGAAATTATATCCACTTCCTTTAAAACCCGAAAAAGTCTCGATTATAGGTTAGAAATGGGCCACGGGACGTGTATGTGGTGTCAAAACGAAAAAACGAGCACGAAGCCTCGTTTAGAAATCGGGAGGAGAGAGGGTATGAAATTATATCCACTTCCTTTAAACCCCGAAAAAGTCTCGATTATAGGTTAGAAATGGGCCACGGGACGTGTTTGTGGTGTCAAAACGAAAAAACGAGCACGAAGCCTCGTTTATAAATCGGGAGGAGAGAGGGTATGAAATTATATCCACTTCCTTTAAACCCGAAAAGTCTCGATTATAGGTTAGAAATGGGCCACGGGACGTGTTTTTGGTATCAAAACGAAAAAACGAGCACGAAGCCTCGTTTAGAAATCGGGAGGAGAGAGGGTATGAAATTTTATCCACTTCCTTTAAAACCCGAAAAAGTCTCGATTGTAGGTTAGAAATTGGCCACGGGACGTGTTTGTGGTGTCAAAACGAAAAAACAAGCACTAAGCCTCGTTTAGAAATCGGGAGGAGAGAGGGTATGAAATTATATCCACTTCCTTTAAAATCCGAAAAAGTCTCGATTATAGGTTAGAAATGGGCCAAGAGACGAGTTTGTGGAGTCAAAACGAAAAAACGAGCACGCAGCCTCGTTTAGAAATCAGGAGGAGAGAGGGTATGAAATTATATCCACTTCCTTTAAAACTCGAAAAAGTCTCGATTATAATTTAGAAATGGGCCACGGGACGCGTTTGTGGTGTCAAAACGAAAAAACGAGCACGAAGCCTCGTTTAGAAATCGGGAGGACAGAGGTTATGATATTATATCCACTTTCTTTAAAACCTGAAAAAGTCTCGATTGTAGGTTAGAAATGGGACACGGGATGTGTTTGTGGTGTCAAAATGAAAAAACGAGCACGAAGCCTCGTTTAGAAATCGGAAGGAGAGAGGGTATGAAATTATATCCACTTCCTTTAAAATCCAAAAAAGTCTCGATTATAGGTTAGAAATGGGCCAAGAGACGAGTTTGTAGAGTCAAAATGAAAAAACGAGCACGCAGCCTCGTTTAGAAATTAGGAGGAGAGAGGGTATGAAATTTTATCCACTTCCTTTAAAACCCAAAAAAGTCTCGATTATAGGTTGTAAATGGGCCACGGGACGTGTTTGTAGTGTCAAAACGAAAAAACGAGCACGAAGACTCGTTTAGAAATCGGGAGGAGAGAGGGTATGAAATTATATCAACTTCCTTTATAATCCGAAAAAGTCTCGATTATAGGTTAGAAATGGGCCAAGAGACGAGTTTGTGGAGTCAAAACGAAAAAACGAGCACGCAGCCTCGTTTAGAAATCAGGAGGAGAGAGGGTATGAAATTATATCCACTTCCTTTAAAACCCGAAAAAGTCTCGATTATAGGTTAGAAATGAGCCAAGAGACGAGTTTGTGGAGTCAAAACGAAAAAACGAGCACGAAGCCTCGTTTAGAAATCGGGAGGAGAGAGGGTATGAAATTATATCCACTTCCTTTAAAACCCGAAAAAGTCTCGATTATAGGTTAGAAATGGGCCACGGGACGTGTTTGTGGTGTCAAAACGAAAAAACGAGCACGAAGCCTCGTTTAGAAATCGGGAGGAGAGAGGGTATGAAATTATATCCACTTCCTTTAAAATCCGAAAAAGTCTCGATTATAGGTTAGAAATGGGCCAAGAGACGAGTTTGTGGAGTCAAAACGAAAAAACGAGCACGAAGCCTCGTTTAGAAATCGGGAGGAGAGAGGGTATGAAATTATATCCACTTCCTTTAAAAACCGAAAAAGTCTCGATTATAGGTTAGAAATGGGCCACGGGACGTGTTTGTGGTGTAAAAACGAAAAAACGAGCACGAAGCCTCGTTTAGAAATCGGGAGGAGAGAGGGTATGAAATTATATCCACTTCCTTTAAACCCCGAAAAAGTCACGATTATAGGTTAGAAATGGGCCACGGGACGTGTTTGTGGTGTCAAAACGAAAAAACGAGCACGAAGCCTCGTTTAGAAATCGGGAGGAGAGAGGGTATGAAATTATATCCACTTCCTTTAAAATCCGAAAAAGTCTCGATTATAGGTTAGAAATGAGCCAAGAGACGAGTTTGTGGAGTCAAAACGAAAAAACGAGCACGAAGCCTCGTTTAGAAATCGGGAGGAGAGAGGGTATGAAATTATATCCACTTCCTTTAAAACCCGAAAAAGTCTCGATTATAGGTTAGAAATGGGCCACGGGACGTGTTTGTGGTGTCAAAACGAAAAAACGAGCACGAAGCCTCGTTTAGAAATCGGGAGGAGAGAGGGTATGAAATTATATCCACTTCCTTTAAAATCCGAAAAAGTCTCGATTATAGGTTAGAAATGGGCCAAGAGACGAGTTTGTGGAGTCAAAACGAAAAAACGAGCACGAAGCCTCGTTTAGAAATCGGGAGGAGAGAGGGTATGAAATTATATCCACTTCCTTTAAAAACCGAAAAAGTCTCGATTATAGGTTAGAAATGGGCCACGGGACGTGTTTGTGGTGTAAAAACGAAAAAACGAGCACGAAGCCTCGTTTAGAAATCGGGAGGAGAGTGGTTATGAAATTATATCCACTTCCTTTAAAACCCGAAAAAGTCTCGATTATAGGTTAGAAATTGACCACGGTACGCGTTTGTGGTGTCAAAATGAAAAGACGAGCACGAAGCCTCGTCTAGAAATCGGGAGGAGAGAGGTTATGAAATTATATCCACTTCCTTTAAAACCTGATAAAGTCTCGATTGTAGGTTAAAAATGGGACACGGGATGTGTTTGTGGTGTCAAAATGAAAAAACGAGCACGAAGCCTCGTTTAGAAATCGGGAGGAGAGAGGGTATGAAATTATATCCAGTTCCTTCATAACCCGAAAAAGACTCGATTATAGGTTAGAAATGGGCCACGGGACGTGTTTGTGGTGTCAAAACGAAAAAACGAGCACGAAGCCTCGTTTAGAAATCGGGAGGAGAGAGGGTATGAAATTATATCCACTTCCTTTAAAATCCGAAAAAGTCTCGATTATAGGTTAGAAATGGGCCAAGAGACGAGTTTGTGGAGTCAAAACGAAAAAACGAGCACGCAGCCTCGTTTAGAAATCGGGAGGAGAGAGGGTATGAAATTACATCCACTTCCTTTAAAACCCGAAAAAGTCTCGATTATAGGTTAGAAATGGGCCACGGGATGTGTTTCTGGTGTCAAAACGAAAAAATGAGCACGAAGCCTCGTTTAGAAATCGGAAGGAGAGAGGTTATGAAATTATATCCACTTCCTTTAAAATCCGAAAAACTCTCGATTATAGGTTAGAAATGAGCCAAAAGACGAGTTTGTGGAGTCAAAATGAAAAAACGAGCACACAGCCTCGTTTAGAAATCAGGAGGAGAGAGGGTATGAAATTATATCCACTTCCTTTAAAACCCGAAAAAGTCTCGATTATAGGTTAGAAATGGGCCACGGGACGTGTTTGTGGTGTTAAAACGAAAAAACGAGCACGAAGCCTCGTTTAGAAATCGGGAGAGAGGGTATGAAATTATATCCACTTCCTTTAAAATCTGAAAAAGTCTCAAATATAGGTTAGAAATGGGCCAAGAGACGAGTTTGTGGAGTCAAAACGAAAAAACGAGCACGCAGCCTCGTTTAGAAATCGGGAGGAGAGAGGGTATGAAATTACATCCACTTCCTTTAAAACCCAAAAAAGTCTCGATTATAGGTTAGAAATGGGCCACGGGATGTGTTTGTGGTGTCAAAATGAAAAAATGAGCACGAAGCCTCGTTTAGAAATCGGAAGGAGAGAGGGTATGAAATTATATCCACTTCCTTTAAAATCCGAAAAAGACACGATTATAGGTTAGAAATGGGCCACGGGACGTGTTTGTGGTGTCAAAACGAAAAAACGAGCACGAAGCCTCGTTTAGAAATCGGGAGAGAGGGTGTGAAATTATATCCACTTCCTTTAAAAAATGAAAAAGTCTCGAATATAGGTTAGAAATGGGCCAAGAGACGAGTTTCTGGAGTCAAAACGAAAAAACGAGCACGCAGCCTCGTTTAGAAATCGGGAGGAGAGAGGGTATGAAATTACATCCACTTCCTTTAAAACCCGAAAAAGTCTCGATTATAGGTTAGAAATGGGCCACGGGATGTGTTTCTGGTGTCAAAACGAAAAAATGAGCACGAAGCCTCGTTTAGAAATCGGAAGGAGAGAGGGTATGAAATTACATCCACTTCCTTTAAAACCCGAAAAAGTCTCGATTATAGGTTAGAAATGGGCCACGGGACGTGTTTGTGGTGTTAAAACGAAAAAACGAGCACGAAGCCTCGTTTAGAAATCGGGAGAGAGGGTATGAAATTATATCCACTTCCTTTAAAATCTGAAAAAGTCTCAAATATAGGTTAGAAATGGGCCAAGAGACGAGTTTGTGGAGTCAAAACGAAAAAACGAGCACGCAGCCTCGTTTAGAAATCGGGAGGAGAGAGGGTATGAAATTACATCCACTTCCTTTAAAACCCAAAAAAGTCTCGATTATAGGTTAGAAATGGGCCACGGGATGTGTTTGTGGTGTCAAAATGAAAAAATGAGCACGAAGCCTCGTTTAGAAATCGGAAGGAGAGAGGGTATGAAATTATATCCACTTCCTTTAAAATCCGAAAAAGACACGATTATAGGTTAGAAATGGGCCACGGGACGTGTTTGTGGTGTCAAAACGAAAAAACGAGCACGAAGCCTCGTTTAGAAATCGGGAGAGAGGGTATGAAATTATATCCACTTCCTTTAAAATCCGAAAAAGACACGATTATAGGTTAGAAATGGGCCACGGGACGTGTTTGTGGTGTCAAAACGAAAAAACGAGCACGAAGCCTCGTTCAGAAATCGGAAGGAGAGAGGGTATGAAATTATATCCACTTCCTTTAAAATCCGAAAAACTCTCGATTATAGGTTAGAAATGGGCCACGGGACTGGTTTGTGGAGTCAAAACGAAAAAACGAGCACGAAGGCTCGTTTAGAAATCGGTAGGAGAGAGGGTATGAAATTACATCCACTTCCTTTAAAACCCAAAAAAGTCTAGATTATAGGTTAGAAATGGGCCACGGGATGTGTTTGTAGTGTCAAAATGAAAAAATGAGCACGAAGCCTCGTTTAGAAATCGGAAGGAGAGAGGGTATGAAATTATATCCACTTCCTTTAAACCCCGAAAAAGTCTCGATTATAGGTTAGAAATGGGCCACGGGACGTGTTTGTAATGTCAAAACGAAAAAACGAGCTCAAAGCCTCGTTTAGAAATCGAGAGGAGAGAGGGTATGAAATTATATCTACTTGCTTTAAAACCTGAAAAAGTCTCGATTCTAGGTTAGAAATAGGCGACGGGACGTGTTTGTTGTGTGAAAACGAAAAAACGAGCACGAAGCCTCGTTTAGAAATCGGGAGGAGAGAGGGTATGAAATTATATCCACTTCCTTTAAACCCCGAAAAAGTCACGATTATAGGTTAGAAATGGGCCACGGGACGTGTTTGTGGTGTCAAAACGAAAAAACGAGCACGAAGCCTCGTTTAGAAATCGGGAGGAGAGAGGGTATGAAATTATATCCACTTCCTTTAAAATCCGAAAAAGTCTCGATTATAGGTTAGAAATGGGCCACGGGATGTGTTTGTGGTGTCAAAATAAAAAAATGAGCACGAAGCCTCGTTTAGAAATCGGAAGTAGAGAGGGTATGAAAATATATCCACTTCCTTTAAATTCCGAAAAAGTCTCGATTATAGGTTACAAATGGGCCACGGGACGTGTTTGTGGTGTCAAAACGAAAAAACGAGCACGAAGCCTCGTTTAGAAATCGGGAGGAGAGAGGTTATTAAATTATATCCACTTCCTTTAAAACCCGAAAAAGTCTCGATTATAGGTTAGAAATGGGACACGGGAGGTGTTTCTGGTGTCAAAATGAAAAAAGAGCACGAAGCCTCGTTTAGAAATCGGGAGGAGAGAGGGTATGAAATTATATCCACTTCCTTTAAAACCCGAAAAAGTCTCGATTATAGGTTAGAAATGGGCCACGGGACGTGTTTGTGGTGTCAAAACTAAAAAACGAGCACGAAGCCTCGTTTAGAAATCGGGAGGAGAGAGGGTATGAAATTATATCCATTTCGTTTAAAACCCAAAAAAGTCTCGATTATAGGTTAGAAATGGGCCACGGGACTTGTTTGTGGAGTCAAAACGAAAAAACGAGCACGAAGCCTCGTTTAGAAATCGGAAGGAGAGAGGGTATGAAATTATATCCACTTCCTTTAAAACCCAAAAAAGTCTCGATTATAGGTTAGAAATGGGCCACGGGATGTGTTTGTGGTGTCAAAACGAAAAAACGAGCACGAAGCCTCGTTTAGAAATCGGGAGGAGAGAGGGTATGAAATTACATCCACTTCCTTTAAAACCCGAAAAAGTCTCGATTATAGGTTAGAAATGGGCCACGGGATGTGTTTCTGGTGTCAAAACGAAAAAATGAGCACGAAGCCTCGTTCAGAAATCGGAAGGAGAGAGGGTATGAAATTATATCCACTTCCTTTAAAATCCGAAAAACTCTCGATTATAGGTTAGAAATGGGCCACGGGACTGGTTTGTGGAGTCAAAACGAAAAAACGAGCACGAAGGCTCGTTTAGAAATCGGTAGGAGAGAGGGTATGAAATTATATCCACTTCCTTTAAAATCTGAAAAAGTCTCAAATATAGGTTAGAAATGGGCCAAGAGACGAGTTTGTGGAGTCAAAACGAAAAAACGAGCACGCAGCCTCGTTTAGAAATCGGGAGGAGAGAGGGTATGAAATTACATCCACTTCCTTTAAAACCCAAAAAAGTCTAGATTATAGGTTAGAAATGGGCCACGGGATGTGTTTGTAGTGTCAAAATGAAAAAATGAGCACGAAGCCTCGTTTAGAAATCGGAAGGAGAGAGGGTATGAAATTATATCCACTTCCTTTAAAATCCGAAAAATTTTCGATTATAGGTTACAAATGGGCCACGGGACGTGTTTGTGGTGTCAAAACGAAAAAACGAGCACGAAGCCTCGTTTAGAAATCGGGAGGAGAGTGGTTGTGAAATTACATCCACTTCCTTTAAAACCCAAAAAAGTCTCGATTATAGATTAGAAATGGGCCACGGGACGTGTTTGTGGTGTCAAAACGAAAAAACGAGCACGAAGCCTCGTTTAGAAATCGGTAGGAGAGAGGGTATGAAATTATATCCACTTCCTTTAAAATCTGAAAAAGTCACAAAGATAGATTAGAAATGGGCCAAGAGACGAGTTTGTGGAGTCAAAACGAAAAAACGAGCACGCAGCCTCGTTTAGAAATCGGGAGGAGAGAGGGTATGAAATTACATCCACTTCCTTTAAAACCCAAAAAAGTCTAGATTATGGGTTAGAAATGGGCCACGGGATGTGTTTGTAGTGTCAAAATGAAAAAATGAGCACGAAGCCTCGTTTAGAAATCGGAAGGAGAGAGGGTATGAAATTATATCCACTTCCTTTAAAACCCGAAAAAGTCTCGATTATAGGTTAGAAATGGGCCACGGGACTGGTTTGTGGAGTCAAAACCAAAAAACGAGCACGAAGCTTCGTTTAGAAATCGGTAGGAGAGAGGGTATGAAATTATATCTACTTCCTTTAAAATCCGAAAAAGTCTCGATTATAGGTTACAAATGGGCCACGGGACGTGTTTGTGGTGTCAAAACGAAAAAACGAGCACGAAGCCTCGTTTAGAAATCGGGAGAGAGGGTATGAAATTATATCCACTTCCTTTAAAATCTGAAAAAGACTCGAATATAGGTTAGAAATGGGCCAAGAGACTAGTTTGTGGAGTCAAAACGAAAAAACGAGCACGCAGCCTCGTTTAGAAATCGGGAGGAGAGAGGCTATGAAATTACATCCACTTCCTTTAAAACCCAAAAAAGTCTCGATTATAGGTTAGAAATGGGCCACGGGATGTGTTTGTGGTGTCAAAACGAAAAATGGAGCACGAAGCCTCGTTTAAAAATAGGAAGTAGAGAGGGTATGAAATTATATCCACTTCCTTTAAAATCCGAAAAAGTCTCGATTATAGGTTAGAAATGGGCCACGGGACGTGTTTGTGGTGTCAAAAAGAAAAAACGAGCACGAAGCCTCGTTTAGAAATCGGGAGGAGAGAGGGTATGAAATTATATCCACTTCCTTTAAAACCCGAAAAAGTCTCGATTATAGGTTAGAAATGGGCCACGGGACGTGTTTGTGGTGTCAAAACGAAAAAACGAGCACGAAGCCTCGTTTAGAAATCGGGAGGAGAGAGGGTATGAAATTATATCCACTTCCTTTAAAACCCGAAAAAGTCTCGATTATAGGTTAGAAATGGGCCACGGGACGTGTTTGTGGTGTCAAAACGAAAAAACGAGCACGAAGCCTCGTTTAGAAATCGGGAGGAGAGAGGGTATGAAATTATATCCACTTCCTTTAAAACCCGAAAAAGTCTCGATCATAGGTTAGAAATGGGCCACGGGACGTGTTTGTAATGTCAAAACGAAAAAACGAGCTCAAAGCCTCGTTTAGAAATCGAGAGGAGAGAGGGTATGAAATTATATCTACTTGCTTTAAAACCTGAAAAAGTCTCGATTCTAGGTTAGAAATAGGCGACGGGACGTGTTTGTTGTGTGAAAACGAAAAAACGAGCACGAAGCCTCGTTTAGAAATCGGGAGGAGAGAGGGTATGAAATTATATCCACTTCCTTTAAACCCCGAAAAAGTCTCGATTATAGGTTAGAAATGGGCCACGGGACGTGTTTGTGGTGTCAAAACGAAAAAACGAGCACGAAGCCTCGTTTAGAAATCGGGAGGAGAGAGGGTATGAAATTATATCCACTTCCTTTAAAATCCGAAAAAGTCTCGATTATAGGTTAGAAATGGGCCAAGAGACGAGTTTGTGGAGTCAAAACGAAAAAACGAGCACGAAGCCTCGTTTAGAAATCGGGAGGAGAGAGGGTATGAAATTATATCCACTTCCTTTAAAAACCGAAAAAGTCTCGATTATAGGTTAGAAATGGGCCACGGGACGTGTTTGTGGTGTAAAAACGAAAAAACGAGCACGAAGCCTCGTTTAGAAATCGGGAGGAGAGTGGTTATGAAATTATATCCACTTCCTTTAAAACCCGAAAAAGTCTCGATTATAGGTTAGAAATTGACCACGGTACGCGTTTGTGGTGTCAAAATGAAAAGACGAGCACGAAGCCTCGTCTAGAAATCGGGAGGAGAGAGGTTATGAAATTATATCCACTTCCTTTAAAACCTGATAAAGTCTCGATTGTAGGTTAAAAATGGGACACGGGATGTGTTTGTGGTGTCAAAATGAAAAAACGAGCACGAAGCCTCGTTTAGAAATCGGGAGGAGAGAGGGTATGAAATTATATCCAGTTCCTTCATAACCCGAAAAAGACTCGATTATAGGTTAGAAATGGGCCACGGGACGTGTTTGTGGTGTCAAAACGAAAAAACGAGCACGAAGCCTCGTTTAGAAATCGGGAGGAGAGAGGGTATGAAATTATATCCACTTCCTTTAAAATCCGAAAAAGTCTCGATTATAGGTTAGAAATGGGCCAAGAGACGAGTTTGTGGAGTCAAAACGAAAAAATGAGCACGAAGCCTCGTTCAGAAATCGGAAGGAGAGAGGGTATGAAATTATATCCACTTCCTTTAAAATCCGAAAAACTCTCGATTATAGGTTAGAAATGGGCCACGGGACTGGTTTGTGGAGTCAAAACGAAAAAACGAGCACGAAGGCTCGTTTAGAAATCGGTAGGAGAGAGGGTATGAAATTATATCCACTTCCTTTAAAATCTGAAAAAGTCTCAAATATAGGTTAGAAATGGGCCAAGAGACGAGTTTGTGGAGTCAAAACGAAAAAACGAGCACGCAGCCTCGTTTAGAAATCGGGAGGAGAGAGGGTATGAAATTACATCCACTTCCTTTAAAACCCAAAAAAGTCTAGATTATAGGTTAGAAATGGGCCACGGGATGTGTTTGTAGTGTCAAAATGAAAAAATGAGCACGAAGCCTCGTTTAGAAATCGGAAGGAGAGAGGGTATGAAATTATATCCACTTCCTTTAAAATCCGAAAAATTTTCGATTATAGGTTACAAATGGGCCACGGGACGTGTTTGTGGTGTCAAAACGAAAAAACGAGCACGAAGCCTCGTTTAGAAATCGGGAGGAGAGTGGTTGTGAAATTACATCCACTTCCTTTAAAACCCAAAAAAGTCTCGATTATAGATTAGAAATGGGCCACGGGACGTGTTTGTGGTGTCAAAACGAAAAAACGAGCACGAAGCCTCGTTTAGAAATCGGTAGGAGAGAGGGTATGAAATTATATCCACTTCCTTTAAAATCTGAAAAAGTCACAAAGATAGATTAGAAATGGGCCAAGAGACGAGTTTGTGGAGTCAAAACGAAAAAACGAGCACGCAGCCTCGTTTAGAAATCGGGAGGAGAGAGGGTATGAAATTACATCCACTTCCTTTAAAACCCAAAAAAGTCTAGATTATAGGTTAGAAATGGGCCACGGGATGTGTTTGTAGTGTCAAAATGAAAAAATGAGCACGAAGCCTCGTTTAGAAATCGGAAGGAGAGAGGGTATGAAATTATATCCACTTCCTTTAAAACCCGAAAAAGTCTCGATTATAGGTTAGAAATGGGCCACGGGACTGGTTTGTGGAGTCAAAACCAAAAAACGAGCACGAAGCTTCGTTTAGAAATCGGTAGGAGAGAGGGTATGAAATTATATCCACTTCCTTTAAAATCCGAAAAAGTCTCGATTATAGGTTACAAATGGGCCACGGGACGTGTTTGTGGTGTCAAAACGAAAAAACGAGCACGAAGCCTCGTTTAGAAATCGGGAGAGAGGGTATGAAATTATATCCACTTCCTTTAAAATCTGAAAAAGACTCGAATATAGGTTAGAAATGGGCCAAGAGACTAGTTTGTGGAGTCAAAACGAAAAAACGAGCACGCAGCCTCGTTTAGAAATCGGGAGGAGAGAGGCTATGAAATTACATCCACTTCCTTTAAAACCCAAAAAAGTCTCGATTATAGGTTAGAAATGGGCCACGGGATGTGTTTGTGGTGTCAAAACGAAAAATGGAGCACGAAGCCTCGTTTAAAAATAGGAAGTAGAGAGGGTATGAAATTATATCCACTTCCTTTAAAATCCGAAAAAGTCTCGATTATAGGTTAGAAATGGGCCACGGGACGTGTTTGTGGTGTCAAAAAGAAAAAACGAGCACGAAGCCTCGTTTAGAAATCGGGAGGAGAGAGGGTATGAAATTATATCCACTTCCTTTAAAACCCGAAAAAGTCTCGATTATAGGTTAGAAATGGGCCACGGGACGTGTTTGTGGTGTCAAAACGAAAAAACGAGCACGAAGCCTCGTTTAGAAATCGGGAGGAGAGAGGGTATGAAATTATATCCACTTCCTTTAAAACCCGAAAAAGTCTCGATCATAGGTTAGAAATGGGCCACGGGACGTGTTTGTAATGTCAAAACGAAAAAACGAGCTCAAAGCCTCGTTTAGAAATCGAGAGGAGAGAGGGTATGAAATTATATCTACTTGCTTTAAAACCTGAAAAAGTCTCGATTCTAGGTTAGAAATAGGCGACGGGACGTGTTTGTTGTGTGAAAACGAAAAAACGAGCACGAAGCCTCGTTTAGAAATCGGGAGGAGAGAGGGTATGAAATTATATCCACTTCCTTTAAACCCCGAAAAAGTCTCGATTATAGGTTAGAAATGGGCCACGGGACGTGTTTGTGGTGTCAAAACGAAAAAACGAGCACGAAGCCTCGTTTAGAAATCGGGAGGAGAGAGGGTATGAAATTATATCCACTTCCTTTAAAATCCGAAAAAGTCTCGATTATAGGTTAGAAATGGGCCAAGAGACGAGTTTGTGGAGTCAAAACGAAAAAACGAGCACGAAGCCTCGTTTAGAAATCGGGAGGAGAGAGGGTATGAAATTATATCCACTTCCTTTAAAAACCGAAAAAGTCTCGATTATAGGTTAGAAATGGGCCACGGGACGTGTTTGTGGTGTAAAAACGAAAAAACGAGCACGAAGCCTCGTTTAGAAATCGGGAGGAGAGTGGTTATGAAATTATATCCACTTCCTTTAAAACCCGAAAAAGTCTCGATTATAGGTTAGAAATTGACCACGGTACGCGTTTGTGGTGTCAAAATGAAAAGACGAGCACGAAGCCTCGTCTAGAAATCGGGAGGAGAGAGGTTATGAAATTATATCCACTTCCTTTAAAACCTGATAAAGTCTCGATTGTAGGTTAAAAATGGGACACGGGATGTGTTTGTGGTGTCAAAATGAAAAAACGAGCACGAAGCCTCGTTTAGAAATCGGGAGGAGAGAGGGTATGAAATTATATCCAGTTCCTTCATAACCAGAAAAAGACTCGATTATAGGTTAGAAATGGGCCACGGGACGTGTTTGTGGTGTCAAAACGAAAAAACGAGCACGAAGCCTCGTTTAGAAATCGGGAGGAGAGAGGGTATGAAATTATATCCACTTCCTTTAAAATCCGAAAAAGTCTCGATTATAGGTTAGAAATGGGCCAAGAGACGAGTTTGTGGAGTCAAAACGAAAAAACGAGCACGCAGCCTCGTTTAGAAATCGGGAGGAGAGAGGGTATGAAATTACATCCACTTCCTTTAAAACCCGAAAAAGTCTCGATTATAGGTTAGAAATGGGCCACGGGATGTGTTTCTGGTGTCAAAACGAAAAAATGAGCACGAAGCCTCGTTTAGAAATCGGAAGGAGAGAGGTTATGAAATTATATCCACTTCCTTTAAAATCCGAAAAACTCTCGATTATAGGTTAGAAATGAGCCAAAAGACGAGTTTGTGGAGTCAAAATGAAAAAACGAGCACGCAGCCTCGTTTAGAAATCAGGAGGAGAGAGGGTATGAAATTATATCTACTTCCTTTAAAACCCGAAAAAGTCTCGATTATAGGTTAGAAATGGGCCACGGGACGTGTTTGTGGTGTTAAAACGAAAAAACGAGCACGAAGCCTCGTTTAGAAATCGGGAGAGAGGGTATGAAATTATATCCACTTCCTTTAAAATCTGAAAAAGTCTCAAATATAGGTTAGAAATGGGCCAAGAGACGAGTTTGTAGAGTCAAAACGAAAAAACGAGCACGCAGCCTCGTTTAGAAATCGGGAGGAGAGAGGGTATGAAATTACATCCACTTCCTTTAAAACCCAAAAAAGTCTCGATTATAGGTTAGAAATGGGCCACGGGATGTGTTTGTGGTGTCAAAATGAAAAAATGAGCACGAAGCCTCGTTTAGAAATCGGAAGGAGAGAGGGTATGAAATTATATCCACTTCCTTTAAAATCCGAAAAAGACACGATTATAGGTTAGAAATGGGCCACGGGACGTGTTTGTGGTGTCAAAACGAAAAAACGAGCACGAAGCCTCGTTTAGAAATCGGGAGAGAGGGTGTGAAATTATATCCACTTCCTTTAAAAAATGAAAAAGTCTCGAATATAGGTTAGAAATGGGCCAAGAGACGAGTTTGTGGAGTCAAAACGAAAAAACGAGCACGCAGCCTCGTTTAGAAATCGGGAGGAGAGAGGGTATGAAATTACATCCACTTCCTTTAAAACCCAAAAAAGTCTCGATTATAGGTTAGAAATGGGCCACGGGATGTGTTTGTGGTGTCAAAATAAAAAAATGAGCACGAAGCCTCGTTTAGAAATCGGAAGTAGAGAGGGTATGAAAATATATCCACTTCCTTTAAATTCCGAAAAAGTCTCGATTATAGGTTACAAATGGGCCACGGGACGTGTTTGTGGTGTCAAAACGAAAAAACGAGCACGAAGCCTCGTTTAGAAATCGGGAGGAGAGAGGTTATTAAATTATATCCACTTCCTTTAAAACCCGAAAAAGTCTCGATTATAGGTTAGAAATGGGACACGGGAGGTGTTTCTGGTGTCAAAATGAAAAAAGAGCACGAAGCCTCGTTTAGAAATCGGGAGGAGAGAGGGTATGAAATTATATCCACTTCCTTTAAAACCCAAAAAAGTCTCGATTATAGGTTAGAAATGGGCCACGGGACGTGTTTGTGGTGTCAAAACTAAAAAACGAGCACGAAGCCTCGTTTAGAAATCGGGAGGAGAGAGGGTATGAAATTATATCCATTTCGTTTAAAACACAAAAAAGTCTCGATTATAGGTTAGAAATGGGCCACGGGACTTGTTTGTGGAGTCAAAACGAAAAAACGAGCACGAAGCCTCGTTTAGAAATCGGAAGGAGAGAGGGTATGAAATTATATCCACTTCCTTTAAAACCCAAAAAAGTCTCGATTATAGGTTAGAAATGGGCCACGGGATGTGTTTGTGGTGTCAAAACGAAAAAACGAGCACGAAGCCTCGTTTGGAAATCGGGAGGAGAGAGGGTATGAAATTATATCCACTTCCTTTAAAACCCGAAAAAGTCTCGATTATAGGTTAGAAATGGGCCACGGGATGTGTTTCTGGTGTCAAAACGAAAAAATGAGCACGAAGCCTCGTTCAGAAATCGGAAGGAGAGAGGGTATGAAATTATATCCACTTCCTTTAAAATCCGAAAAACTCTCGATTATAGGTTAGAAATGGGCCACGGGACTGGTTTGTGGAGTCAAAACGAAAAAACGAGCACGAAGGCTCGTTTAGAAATCGGTAGGAGAGAGGGTATGAAATTATATCCACTTCCTTTAAAATCTGAAAAAGTCTCAAATATAGGTTAGAAATGGGCCAAGAGACGAGTTTGTGGAGTCAAAACGAAAAAACGAGCACGCAGCCTCGTTTAGAAATCGGGAGGAGAGAGGGTATGAAATTACATCCACTTCCTTTAAAACCCAAAAAAGTCTAGATTATAGGTTAGAAATGGGCCACGGGATGTGTTTGTAGTGTCAAAATGAAAAAATGAGCACGAAGCCTCGTTTAGAAATCGGAAGGAGAGAGGGTATGAAATTATATCCACTTCCTTTAAAATCCGAAAAATTTTCGATTATAGGTTACAAATGGGCCACGGGACGTGTTTGTGGTGTCAAAACAAAAAAACGAGCACGAAGCCTCGTTTAGAAATCGGGAGGAGAGTGGTTGTGAAATTACATCCACTTCCTTTAAAACCCAAAAAAGTCTCGATTATAGGTTAGAAATGGGCCACGGGACGTGTTTGTGGTGTCAAAACGAAAAAACGAGCACGAAGCCTCGTTTAGAAATCGGTAGGAGAGAGGGTATGAAATTATATCCACTTCCTTTAAAATCTGAAAAAGTCACAAAGATAGATTAGAAATGGGCCAAGAGACGAGTTTGTGGAGTCAAAACGAAAAAACGAGCACGCAGCCTCGTTTAGAAATCGGGAGGAGAGAGGGTATGAAATTACATCCACTTCCTTTAAAACCCAAAAAAGTCTAGATTATAGGTTAGAAATGGGCCACGGGATGTGTTTGTAGTGTCAAAATGAAAAAATGAGCACGAAGCCTCGTTTAGAAATCGGAAGGAGAGAGGGTATGAAATTATATCCACTTCCTTTAAAATCCGAAAAAGTCTCGATTATAGGTTACAAATGGGCCACGGGACGTGTTTGTGGTGTCAAAACGAAAAAACGAGCACGAAGCCTCGTTTAGAAATCGGGAGAGAGGGTATGAAATTATATCCACTTCCTTTAAAATCTGAAAAAGACTCAAATATAGGTTAGAAATGGGCCAAGAGACCAGTTTGTGAGGTCAAAATGAAAAAACGAGCACGCAGCCTTGTTTAGAAATCGGGAGGAGAGAGGATATGAAATTACATCCACTTCCTTTAAAACCCAAAAAAGTCTCGATTATAGGTTAGAAATGGGCCACGTGTTGTGTTTGTGGTGTCAAAACGAAAAAAGGAGCACGAAGCCTCGTTTAGAAATAGGAAGTAGAGAGTGTATGAAATTATATCCACTTCCTTTAAAACCCGAAAAAGTCTCGATTATAGGTTAGAAATGGGCCACGGGACGTGTTTGTGGTGTCAAAACGAAAAAACGAGCACGAAGCCTCCTTTAGAAATCGGGAGGAGAGAGGGTATGAAATTATATCCACTTCCTTTAAAATCCGAAAAAGTCTCGATTAAAGGTTAGAAATGGGCCACGGGACGTGTTTGTGGTGTCAAAACGAAAAAACGAGCACGAAGCCTCGTTTAGAAATCGGGAGGAGAGAGGGTATGAAATTATATCCACTTCCTTTAAAATCTGAAAAAGTCTCAAATATAGGTTAGAAATGGGCCACGGGATGTGTTTCTGGTGTCAAAACGAAAAAATGAGCACGAAGCCTCGTTCAGAAATCGGAAGGAGAGAGGGTATGAAATTATATCCACTTCCTTTAAATTCCGAAAAACTCTCGATTATAGGTTAGAAATGGGCAACGGGACTGGTTTGTGGAGTCAAAACGAAAAAACGAGCACGAAGGCTCGTTTAGAAATCGGTAGGAGAGAGGGTATGAAATTTTATCCACTTCCTTTAAAATCTGAAAAAGTCTCAAATATAGGTTAGAAATGGGCCAAGAGACGAGTTTGTGGAGTCAAAACGAAAAAACGAGCACGCAGCCTCGTTTAGAAATCGGGAGGAGAGAGGGTATGAAATTACATCCACTTCCTTTAAAACCCAAAAAAGTCTAGATTATAGGTTAGAAATGGGCCACGGGATGTGTTTGTAGTGTCAAAATGAAAAAAGGAGCACGAAGCCTCGTTTAGAAATCGGAAGGAGAGAGGGTATGAAATTATATCCACTTCCTTTAAAATCCGAAAAAGTTTCGATTATAGGTTACAAATGGGCCACGGGACGTGTTTGTGGTGTCAAAACGAAAAAACGAGCACGAAGCCTCGTTTAGAAATCGGGAGGAGAGTGGTTATGAAATTACATCCACTTCCTTTAAAACCCAAAAAAGTCTCGATTATAGGTTAGAAATGGGCCACGGGACGTGTTTGTCGTGTCAAAACGAAAAAACGAGCACGAAGCCTCGTTTAGAAATCGGAAGTAGAGAGGGTATGAAATTATATCCACTTCCTTTAAAACCCGAAAAAGTCTCGATTATAGGTTAGAAATGGGCCACGGGACGTGTTTGTGGTGTCAAAACGAAAAAACGAGCACGAAGCCTCGTTTAGAAATCGGGAGGAGAGAGGGTATGAAATTATATCCACTTCCTTTAAAACCCGAAAAAGTCTCGATTATAGGTTAGAAATGGGCCACGGGACTGGTTTGTGGAGTCAAAACGAAAAAACGAGCACGAAGCTTCGTTTAGAAATCGGTAGGAGAGAGGGTATGAAATTATATCCACTTCCTTTAAAATCCGAAAAAGACTCGATTATAGGTTAGAAATGGGCCACGGGACGTGTTTGTGGTGTCAAAACGAAAAAACGAGCACGAAGCCTCGTTTAGAAATCGGGAGAGAGGGTATGAAATTATATCCACTTCCTTTAAAATCTGAAAAAGACTCGAATATAGGTTAGAAATGGGCCAAGAGACTAGTTTGTGGAGTCAAAACGAAAAAACGAGCACGCAGCCTCGTTTAGAAATCGGGAGGAGAGAGGCTATGAAATTACATCCACTTCCTTTAAAACCCAAAAAAGTCTCGATTATAGGTTAGAAATGGGCCAAGAGACTAGTTTGTGGAGTCAAAACGAAAAAACGAGCACGAAGCCTCGTTTAGAAATCGGAAGGAGAGAGGGTATGAAATTATATCCACTTCCTTTAAAACCCAAAAAAGTCTCGATTATAGGTTAGAAATGGGCCACGGGATGTGTTTGTGGTGTCAAAACGAAAAATGGAGCACGAAGCCTCGTTTAAAAATAGGAAGTAGAGAGGGTATGAAATTATATCCACTTCCTTTAAAACCCGAAAAAGTCTCGATTATAGGTTAGAAATGGGCCACGGGACGTGTTTGTGGTGTCAAAAAGAAAAAACGAGCACGAAGCCTCGTTTAGAAATCGGGAGGAGAGAGGGTATGAAATTATATCCACTTCCTTTAAAACCCGAAAAAGTCTCGATTATAGGTTAGAAATAGGCCACGGGACGTGTTTGTGGTGTCAAAACGAAAAAACGAGCACGAAGCCTCGTTTAGAAATCGGGAGGAGAGAGGGTATGAAATTATATCCACTTCCTTTAAAACCCGAAAAAGTCTCGATTATAGGTTAGAAATGGGCCACGGGACGTGTTTGTGGTGTCAAAACGAAAAAACGAGCACGAAGCCTCGTTTAGAAATCGGGAGGAGAGAGGGTATGAAATTATATCCACTTCCTTTAAAACCCGAAAAAGTCTCGATCATAGGTTAGAAATGGGCCACGGGACGTGTTTGTAATGTCAAAACGAAAAAACGAGCTCAAAGCCTCGTTTAGAAATCGAGAGGAGAGAGGGTATGAAATTATATCTACTTGCTTTAAAACCTGAAAAAGTCTCGATTCTAGGTTAGAAATAGGCGACGGGACGTGTTTGTTGTGTGAAAACGAAAAAACGAGCACGAAGCCTCGTTTAGAAATCGGGAGGAGAGAGGGTATGAAATTATATCCACTTCCTTTAAACCCCGAAAAAGTCTCGATTATAGGTTAGAAATGGGCCACGGGACGTGTTTGTGGTGTCAAAACGAAAAAACGAGCACGAAGCCTCGTTTAGAAATCGGGAGGAGAGAGGGTATGAAATTATATCCACTTCCTTTAAAATCCGAAAAAGTCTCGATTATAGGTTAGAAATGGGCCAAGAGACGAGTTTGTGGAGTCAAAACGAAAAAACGAGCACGAAGCCTCGTTTAGAAATCGGGAGGAGAGAGGGTATGAAATTATATCCACTTCCTTTAAAAACCGAAAAAGTCTCGATTATAGATTAGAAATGGGCCACGGGACGTGTTTGTGGTGTAAAAACGAAAAAACGAGCACGAAGCCTCGTTTAGAAATCGGGAGGAGAGTGGTTATTAAATTATATCCACTTCCTTTAAAACCCGAAAAAGTCTCGATTATAGGTTAGAAATGGACCACGGTACGCGTTTGTGGTGTCAAAATGAAAAGACGAGCACGAAGCCTCGTCTAGAAATCGGGAGGAGAGAGGTTATGAAATTATATCCACTTCCTTTAAAACCTGATAAAGTCTCGATTGTAGGTTAAAAATGGGACACGGGATGTGTTTGTGGTGTCAAAATGAAAAAACGAGCACGAAGCCTCGTTTAGAAATCGGGAGGAGAGAGGGTATGAAATTATATCCAGTTCCTTCATAACCCGAAAAAGACTCGATTATAGGTTAGAAATGGGCCACGGGACGTGTTTGTGGTGTCAAAACGAAAAAACGAGCACGAAGCCTCGTTTAGAAATCGGGAGGAGAGTGGTTATGAAATTATATCCACTTCCTTTAAAACCCGAAAAAGTCTCGATTATAGGTTAGAAATGGACCACGGTACGCGTTTGTGGTGTCAAAATGAAAAGACGAGCACGAAGCCTCGTCTAGAAATCGGGAGGAGAGAGGTTATGAAATTATATCCACTTCCTTTAAAACCTGATAAAGTCTCGATTGTAGGTTAAAAATGGGACACGGGATGTGTTTGTGGTGTCAAAATGAAAAAACGAGCACGAAGCCTCGTTTAGAAATCGGGAGGAGAGAGGGTATGAAATTATATCCAGTTCCTTCATAACCCGAAAAAGACTCGATTATAGGTTAGAAATGGGCCACGGGACGTGTTTGTGGTGTCAAAACGAAAAAACGAGCACGAAGCCTCATTTAGAAATCGGGAGAGAGGGTATGAAATTATATCCACTTCCTTTAAAATCTGAAAAAGACTCGAATATAGGTTAGAAATGGGCCAAGAGACTAGTTTGTGGAGTCAAAACGAAAAAACGAGCACGCAGCCTCGTTTAGAAATCGCGAGGAGAGAGGCTATGAAATTACATCCACTTCCTTTAAAACCCAAAAAAGTCTCGATTATAGGTTAGAAATGGGCCACGGGATGTGTTTGTGGTGTCAAAACGAAAAATGGAGCACGAAGCCTCGTTTAGAAATAGGAAGTAGAGAGGGTATGAAATTATATCCACTTCCTTTAAAACCCGAAAAAGTCTCGATTATAGGTTAGAAATGGGCCACGGGACGTGTTTGTGGTGTCAAAACGAAAAAACGAGCACGAAGCCTCATTTAGAAATCGGAAGGAGAGAGGTTATGAAATTATATCCACTTCCTTTAAAATCCGAAAAACTCTCGATTATAGGTTAGAAATGAGCCAAAAGACGAGTTTGTGGAGTCAAAATGAAAAAACGAGCACGCAGCCTCGTTTAGAAATCAGGAGGAGAGAGGGTATGAAATTATATCCACTTCCTTTAAAACCCGAAAAAGTCTCGATTATAGGTTAGAAATGGGCCACGGGACGTGTTTGTGGTGTTAAAACGAAAAAACGAGCACGAAGCCTCGTTTAGAAATCGGGAGAGAGGGTATGAAATTATATCCACTTCCTTTAAAATCTGAAAAAGTCTCAAATATAGGTTAGAAATGGGCCAAGAGACGAGTTTGTGGAGTCAAAACGAAAAAACGAGCACGCAGCCTCGTTTAGAAATCGGGAGGAGAGAGGGTATGAAATTACATCCACTTCCTTTAAAACCCAAAAAAGTCTCGATTATAGGTTAGAAATGGGCCACGGGATGTGTTTGTGGTGTCAAAATGAAAAAATGAGCACGAAGCCTCGTTTAGAAATCGGGAGGAGAGAGGGTATGAAATTATATCCACTTCCTTTAAAATCCGAAAAAGTCTCGATTATAGGTTAGAAATGGGCCAAGAGACGAGTTTGTGGAGTCAAAACGAAAAAACGAGCACGCGGCCTCGTTTAGAAATCGGGAGGAGAGAGGGTATGAAATTACATCCACTTCCTTTAAAACCCGAAAAAGTCTCGATTATAGGTTAGAAATGGGCCACGGGATGTGTTTCTGGTGTCAAAACGAAAAAATGAGCACGAAGCCTCATTTAGAAATCGGAAGGAGAGAGGTTATGAAATTATATCCACTTCCTTTAAAATCCGAAAAACTCTCGATTATAGGTTAGAAATGAGCCAAAAGACGAGTTTGTGGAGTCAAAATGAAAAAACGAGCACGCAGCCTCGTTTAGAAATCAGGAGGAGAGAGGGTATGAAATTATATCCACTTCCTTTAAAACCCGAAAAAGTCTCGATTATAGGTTAGAAATGGGCCACGGGACGTGTTTGTGGTGTTAAAACGAAAAAACGAGCACGAAGCCTCGTTTAGAAATCGGGAGAGAGGGTATGAAATTATATCCACTTCCTTTAAAATCTGAAAAAGTCTCAAATATAGGTTAGAAATGGGCCAAGAGACGAGTTTGTGGAGTCAAAACGAAAAAACGAGCACGCAGCCTCGTTTAGAAATCGGGAGGAGAGAGGGTATGAAATTACATCCACTTCCTTTAAAACCCAAAAAAGTCTCGATTATAGGTTAGAAATGGGCCACGGGATGTGTTTGTGGTGTCAAAATGAAAAAATGAGCACGAAGCCTCGTTTAGAAATCGGAAGGAGAGAGGGTATGAAATTATATCCACTTCCTTTAAAATCCGAAAAAGTCTCGATTATAGGTTAGAAATGGGCCACGGGACGTGTTTGTGGTGTCAAAACGAAAAAATGAGCACGAAGCCTCATTTAGAAATCGAGAGAGAGGGTATGAAATTATATCCACTTCCTTTAAAATCTGAAAAAGACTCGAATATAGGTTAGAAATGGGCCAAGAGACTAGTTTGTGGAGTCAAAACGAAAAAACGAGCACGCAGCCTCGTTTAGAAATCGGAAGGAGAGAGGGTATGAAATTATATCCACTTCCTTTAAAATCTAAAAAAGTCTCGATTATAGGTTAGAAATGGGCCAAGAGACAAGTTTGTAGAGTCAAAATGAAAAAACGAGCACGCAGCCTCGTTTAGAAATCAGGAGGAGAGAGGGTATGAAATTATATCCACTTCCTTTAAAACCTGAAAAAGTCTCGATTATAGGTTAGAAATGGGCCACGGGACGTGTTTGTGGTGTCAAAACGAGAAAACGAGCACGAAGCCTCGTTTAGAAATCGGGAGAGAGGGTATGAAATTATATCCACTTCCTTTAAAATCTGAAAAAGTCTCAAATATAGGTTAGAAATGGGCCAAGAGACGAGTTTGTGGAGTCAAAACGAAAAAACGAGCACGCAGCCTCGTTTAGAAATCGGGAGGAGAGAGGGTATGAAATTACATCCACTTCCTTTAAAACCCAAAAAAGTCTGGATTATAGGTTAGAAATGGGCCACGGGATGTGTTTGTGGTGTCAAAACGAAAAATGGAGCACGAAGCCTCGTTTAGAGATAGGAAGTAGAGAGGGTATGAAATTATATCCACTTCCTTTAAAACCCGAAAAAGTCTCGATTATAGGTTAGAAATGGGCCACGGGACGTGTTTGTGGTGTCTAAAAGAAAAAACGAGCACGAAGCCTCGTTTAGAAATCGGGAGGAGAGAGGGTATGAAATTATATCCACTTCCTTTAAAATCCGAAAAAGTCTCGATTATAGGTTAGAAATGGGCCACGGGACTTGTTTGTGGTGTCAAAACGAAAAAACGAGCACGAAGCCTCATTTAGAAATCGGGAGAGAGGGTATGAAATTATATCCACTTCCTTTAAAATCTGAAAAAGACTTGAATATAGGTTAGAAATGGGCCAAGAGACTAGTTTGTGGAGTCAAAACGAAAAAACGAGCACGCAGCCTCGTTTAGAAATCGCGAGGAGAGAGGCTATGAAATTACATCCACTTCCTTTAAAACCCAAAAAAGTCTCGATTATAGGTTAGAAATGGGCCACGGGACGTGTTTGTGGTGTCAAAAAGAAAAAAACGAGCACGAAGCCTCGTTTAGAAATCGGGAGGAGAGAGGGTATGAAATTATATCCACTTCCTTTAAAACCCGAAAAAGTCTCGATTATAGGTTAGAAATGGGCCACGGGACGTGTTTGTGGTGTCAAAACGAAAAAACGAGCACGAAGCCTCGTTTAGAAATCGGGAGGAGAGAGGGTATGAAATTATATCCACTTCCTTTAAAACCCGAAAAAGTCTCGATTATAGGTTAGAAATGGGCCACGGGACGTGTATGTGGTGTCAAAACGAAAAAACGAGCACGAAGCCTCGTTTAGAAATCGGGAGGAGAGAGGGTATGAAATTATATCCACTTCCTTTAAAACCCGAAAAAGTCTCGATCATAGGTTAGAAATGGGCCACGGGACGTGTTTGTAATGTCAAAACGAAAAAACGAGCTCAAAGCCTCGTTTAGAAATCGAGAGGAGAGAGGGTATGAAATTATATCTACTTGCTTTAAAACCTGAAAAAGTCTCGATTCTAGGTTAGAAATAGGCGACGGGACGTGTTTGTTGTGTGAAAACGAAAAAACGAGCACGAAGCCTCGTTTAGAAATCGGGAGGAGAGAGGGTATGAAATTATATCCACTTCCTTTAAAACCCGAAAAAGTCTCGATTATAGGTTAGAAATGGGCCACGGGACGTGTTTGTGGTGTCAAAACGAAAAAACGAGCACGAAGCCTCGTTTAGAAATCGGGAGGAGAGAGGGTATGAAATTATATCCACTTCCTTTAAAACCCGAAAAAGTCTCGATTATAGGTTAGAAATGGGCCACGGGACGTGTTTGTGGTGTCAAAACGAAAAAACGAGCACGAAGCCTCGTTTAGAAATCGGGAGGAGAGAGGGTATGAAATTATATCCACTTCCTTTAAAACCCGAAAAAGTCTCGATCATAGGTTAGAAATGGGCCACGGGACGTGTTTGTAATGTCAAAACGAAAAAACGAGCTCAAAGCCTCGTTTAGAAATCGAGAGGAGAGAGGGTATGAAATTATATCTACTTGCTTTAAAACCTGAAAAAGTCTCGATTCTAGGTTAGAAATAGGCGACGGGACGTGTTTGTTGTGTGAAAACGAAAAAACGAGCACGAAGCCTCGTTTAGAAATCGGGATGAGAGAGGGTATGAAATTATATCCACTTCCTTTAAAACCCGAAAAAGTCTCGATTATAGGTTAGAAATGGGCCACGGGACGTGTTTGTGGTGTCAAAACGAAAAAACGAGCACGAAGCCTCATTTAGAAATCGGGAGAGAGGGTATGAAATTATATCCACTTCCTTTAAAATCTGAAAAAGACTCGAATATAGGTTAGAAATGGGCCAAGAGACTAGTTTGTGGAGTCAAAACGAAAAAACGAGCACGCAGCCTCGTTTAGAAATCGCGAGGAGAGAGGCTATGAAATTACATCCACTTCCTTTAAAACCCAAAAAAGTCTCGATTATAGGTTAGAAATGGGCCACGGGATGTGTTTGTGGTGTCAAAACGAAAAATGGAGCACGAAGCCTCGTTTAGAAATAGGAAGTAGAGAGGGTATGAAATTATATCCACTTCCTTTAAAACCCGAAAAAGTCTCGATTATAGGTTAGAAATGGGCCACGGGACGTGTTTGTGGTGTCAAAACGAAAAAACGAGCACGAAGCCTCATTTAGAAATCGGGAGAGAGGGTATGAAATTATATCCACTTCCTTTAAAATCTGAAAAAGACTCGAATATAGGTTAGAAATGGGCCAAGAGACTAGTTTGTGGAGTCAAAACGAAAAAACGAGCACGCAGCCTCGTTTAGAAATCGGAAGGAGAGAGGGTATGAAATTATATCCACTTCCTTTAAAACCCAAAAAAGTCTCGATTATAGGTTAGAAATGGGCCACGGGATGTGTTTGTGGTGTCAAAACGAAAAAACGAGCACGAAGCCTCGTTTGGAAATCGGGAGGAGAGAGGGTATGAAATTATATCCACTTCCTTTAAAACCCGAAAAAGTCTCGATTATAGGTTAGAAATGGGCCACGGGATGTGTTTCTGGTGTCAAAACGAAAAAATGAGCACGAAGCCTCGTTCAGAAATCGGAAGGAGAGAGGGTATGAAATTATATCCACTTCCTTTAAAATCCGAAAAACTCTCGATTATAGGTTAGAAATGGGCCACGGGACTGGTTTGTGGAGTCAAAACGAAAAAACGAGCACGAAGGCTCGTTTAGAAATCGGTAGGAGAGAGGGTATGAAATTATATCCACTTCCTTTAAAATCTGAAAAAGTCTCAAATATAGGTTAGAAATGGGCCAAGAGACGAGTTTGTGGAGTCAAAACGAAAAAACGAGCACGCAGCCTCGTTTAGAAATCGGGAGGAGAGAGGGTATGAAATTACATCCACTTCCTTTAAAACCCAAAAAAGTCTAGATTATAGGTTAGAAATGGGCCACGGGATGTGTTTGTAGTGTCAAAATGAAAAAATGAGCACGAAGCCTCGTTTAGAAATCGGAAGGAGAGAGGGTATGAAATTATATCCACTTCCTTTAAAATCCGAAAAATTTTCGATTATAGGTTACAAATGGGCCACGGGACGTGTTTGTGGTGTCAAAACGAAAAAACGAGCACGAAGCCTCGTTTAGAAATCGGGAGGAGAGTGGTTGTGAAATTACATCCACTTCCTTTAAAACCCAAAAAAGTCTCGATTATAGGTTAGAAATGGGCCACGGGACGTGTTTGTGGTGTCAAAACGAAAAAACGAGCACGAAGCCTCGTTTAGAAATCGGTAGGAGAGAGGGTATGAAATTATATCCACTTCCTTTAAAATCTGAAAAAGTCACAAAGATAGATTAGAAATGGGCCAAGAGACGAGTTTGTGGAGTCAAAACGAAAAAACGAGCACGCAGCCTCGTTTAGAAATCGGGAGGAGAGAGGGTATGAAATTACATCCACTTCCTTTAAAACCCAAAAAAGTCTAGATTATAGGTTAGAAATGGGCCACGGGATGTGTTTGTAGTGTCAAAATGAAAAAATGAGCACGAAGCCTCGTTTAGAAATCGGAAGGAGAGAGGGTATGAAATTATATCCACTTCCTTTAAAATCCGAAAAAGTCTCGATTATAGGTTACAAATGGGCCACGGGACGTGTTTGTGGTGTCAAAACGAAAAAACGAGCACGAAGCCTCGTTTAGAAATCGGGAGAGAGGGTATGAAATTATATCCACTTCCTTTAAAATCTGAAAAAGACTCAAATATAGGTTAGAAATGGGCCAAGAGACCAGTTTGTGAGGTCAAAATGAAAAAACGAGCACGCAGCCTTCTTTAGAAATCGGGAGGAGAGAGGATATGAAATTACATCCACTTCCTTTAAAACCCAAAAAAGTCTCGATTATAGGTTAGAAATGGGCCACGTGTTGTGTTTGTGGTGTCAAAACGAAAAAAGGAGCACGAAGCCTCGTTTAGAAATAGGAAGTAGAGAGTGTATGAAATTATATCCACTTCCTTTAAAACCCGAAAAAGTCTCGATTATAGGTTAGAAATGGGCCACGGGACGTGTTTGTGGTGTCAAAACGAAAAAACGAGCACGAAGCCTCGTTTAGAAATCGGGAGGAGAGAGGGTATGAAATTATATCCACTTCCTTTAAAATCCGAAAAAGTCTCGATTAAAGGTTAGAAATGGGCCACGGGACGTGTTTGTGGTGTCAAAACGAAAAAACGAGCACGAAGCCTCGTTTAGAAATCGGGAGGAGAGAGGGTATGAAATTATATCCACTTCCTTTAAAATCTGAAAAAGTCTCAAATATAGGTTAGAAATGGGCCACGGGATGTGTTTCTGGTGTCAAAACGAAAAAATGAGCACGAAGCCTCGTTCAGAAATCGGAAGGAGAGAGGGTATGAAATTATATCCACTTCCTTTAAATTCCGAAAAACTCTCGATTATAGGTTAGAAATGGGCAACGGGACTGGTTTGTGGAGTCAAAACGAAAAAACGAGCACGAAGGCTCGTTTAGAAATCGGTAGGAGAGAGGGTATGAAATTTTATCCACTTCCTTTAAAATCTGAAAAAGTCTCAAATATAGGTTAGAAATGGGCCAAGAGACGAGTTTGTGGAGTCAAAACGAAAAAACGAGCACGCAGCCTCGTTTAGAAATCGGGAGGAGAGAGGGTATGAAATTACATCCACTTCCTTTAAAACCCAAAAAAGTCTAGATTATAGGTTAGAAATGGGCCACGGGATGTGTTTGTAGTGTCAAAATGAAAAAATGAGCACGAAGCCTCGTTTAGAAATCGGAAGGAGAGAGGGTATGAAATTATATCCACTTCCTTTAAAATCCGAAAAAGTTTCGATTATAGGTTACAAATGGGCCACGGGACGTGTTTGTGGTGTCAAAACGAAAAAACGAGCACGAAGCCTCGTTTAGAAATCGGGAGGAGAGTGGTTATGAAATTACATCCACTTCCTTTAAAACCCAAAAAAGTCTCGATTATAGGTTAGAAATGGGCCACGGGACGTGTTTGTCGTGTCAAAACGAAAAAACGAGCACGAAGCCTCGTTTAGAAATCGGAAGTAGAGAGGGTATGAAATTATATCCACTTCCTTTAAAACCCGAAAAAGTCTCGATTATAGGTTAGAAATGGGCCACGGGACGTGTTTGTGGTGTCAAAACGAAAAAACGAGCACGAAGCCTCGTTTAGAAATCGGGAGGAGAGAGGGTATGAAATTATATCCACTTCCTTTAAAACCCGAAAAAGTCTCGATTATAGGTTAGAAATGGGCCACGGGACTGGTTTGTGGAGTCAAAACGAAAAAACGAGCACGAAGCTTCGTTTAGAAATCGGTAGGAGAGAGGGTATGAAATTATATCCACTTCCTTTAAAATCCGAAAAAGACTCGATTATAGGTTAGAAATGGGCCACGGGACGTGTTTGTGGTGTCAAAACGAAAAAACGAGCACGAAGCCTCGTTTAGAAATCGGGAGAGAGGGTATGAAATTATATCCACTTCCTTTAAAATCTGAAAAAGACTCGAATATAGGTTAGAAATGGGCCAAGAGACTAGTTTGTGGAGTCAAAACGAAAAAACGAGCACGCAGCCTCGTTTAGAAATCGGGAGGAGAGAGGCTATGAAATTACATCCACTTCCTTTAAAACCCAAAAAAGTCTCGATTATAGGTTAGAAATGGGCCAAGAGACTAGTTTGTGGAGTCAAAACGAAAAAACGAGCACGAAGCCTCGTTTAGAAATCGGAAGGAGAGAGGGTATGAAATTATATCCACTTCCTTTAAAACCCAAAAAAGTCTCGATTATAGGTTAGAAATGGGCCACGGGATGTGTTTGTGGTGTCAAAACGAAAAATGGAGCACGAAGCCTCGTTTAAAAATAGGAAGTAGAGAGGGTATGAAATTATATCCACTTCCTTTAAAACCCGAAAAAGTCTCGATTATAGGTTAGAAATGGGCCACGGGACGTGTTTGTGGTGTCAAAAAGAAAAAACGAGCACGAAGCCTCGTTTAGAAATCGGGAGGAGAGAGGGTATGAAATTATATCCACTTCCTTTAAAACCCGAAAAAGTCTCGATTATAGGTTAGAAATAGGCCACGGGACGTGTTTGTGGTGTCAAAACGAAAAAACGAGCACGAAGCCTCGTTTAGAAATCGGGAGGAGAGAGGGTATGAAATTATATCCACTTCCTTTAAAACCCGAAAAAGTCTCGATTATAGGTTAGAAATGGGCCACGGGACGTGTTTGTGGTGTCAAAACGAAAAAACGAGCACGAAGCCTCGTTTAGAAATCGGGAGGAGAGAGGGTATGAAATTATATCCACTTCCTTTAAAACCCGAAAAAGTCTCGATCATAGGTTAGAAATGGGCCACGGGACGTGTTTGTAATGTCAAAACGAAAAAACGAGCTCAAAGCCTCGTTTAGAAATCGAGAGGAGAGAGGGTATGAAATTATATCTACTTGCTTTAAAACCTGAAAAAGTCTCGATTCTAGGTTAGAAATAGGCGACGGGACGTGTTTGTTGTGTGAAAACGAAAAAACGAGCACGAAGCCTCGTTTAGAAATCGGGAGGAGAGAGGGTATGAAATTATATCCACTTCCTTTAAACCCCGAAAAAGTCTCGATTATAGGTTAGAAATGGGCCACGGGACGTGTTTGTGGTGTCAAAACGAAAAAACGAGCACGAAGCCTCGTTTAGAAATCGGGAGGAGAGAGGGTATGAAATTATATCCACTTCCTTTAAAATCCGAAAAAGTCTCGATTATAGGTTAGAAATGGGCCAAGAGACGAGTTTGTGGAGTCAAAACGAAAAAACGAGCACGAAGCCTCGTTTAGAAATCGGGAGGAGAGAGGGTATGAAATTATATCCACTTCCTTTAAAAACCGAAAAAGTCTCGATTATAGATTAGAAATGGGCCACGGGACGTGTTTGTGGTGTAAAAACGAAAAAACGAGCACGAAGCCTCGTTTAGAAATCGGGAGGAGAGTGGTTATTAAATTATATCCACTTCCTTTAAAACCCGAAAAAGTCTCGATTATAGGTTAGAAATGGACCACGGTACGCGTTTGTGGTGTCAAAATGAAAAGACGAGCACGAAGCCTCGTCTAGAAATCGGGAGGAGAGAGGTTATGAAATTATATCCACTTCCTTTAAAACCTGATAAAGTCTCGATTGTAGGTTAAAAATGGGACACGGGATGTGTTTGTGGTGTCAAAATGAAAAAACGAGCACGAAGCCTCGTTTAGAAATCGGGAGGAGAGAGGGTATGAAATTATATCCAGTTCCTTCATAACCCGAAAAAGACTCGATTATAGGTTAGAAATGGGCCACGGGACGTGTTTGTGGTGTCAAAACGAAAAAACGAGCACGAAGCCTCGTTTAGAAATCGGGAGGAGAGTGGTTATGAAATTATATCCACTTCCTTTAAAACCCGAAAAAGTCTCGATTATAGGTTAGAAATGGACCACGGTACGCGTTTGTGGTGTCAAAATGAAAAGACGAGCACGAAGCCTCGTCTAGAAATCGGGAGGAGAGAGGTTATGAAATTATATCCACTTCCTTTAAAACCTGATAAAGTCTCGATTGTAGGTTAAAAATGGGACACGGGATGTGTTTGTGGTGTCAAAATGAAAAAACGAGCACGAAGCCTCGTTTAGAAATCGGGAGGAGAGAGGGTATGAAATTATATCCAGTTCCTTCATAACCCGAAAAAGACTCGATTATAGGTTAGAAATGGGCCACGGGACGTGTTTGTGGTGTCAAAACGAAAAAACGAGCACGAAGCCTCATTTAGAAATCGGGAGAGAGGGTATGAAATTATATCCACTTCCTTTAAAATCTGAAAAAGACTCGAATATAGGTTAGAAATGGGCCAAGAGACTAGTTTGTGGAGTCAAAACGAAAAAACGAGCACGCAGCCTCGTTTAGAAATCGCGAGGAGAGAGGCTATGAAATTACATCCACTTCCTTTAAAACCCAAAAAAGTCTCGATTATAGGTTAGAAATGGGCCACGGGATGTGTTTGTGGTGTCAAAACGAAAAATGGAGCACGAAGCCTCGTTTAGAAATAGGAAGTAGAGAGGGTATGAAATTATATCCACTTCCTTTAAAACCCGAAAAAGTCTCGATTATAGGTTAGAAATGGGCCACGGGACGTGTTTGTGGTGTCAAAACGAAAAAACGAGCACGAAGCCTCATTTAGAAATCGGAAGGAGAGAGGTTATGAAATTATATCCACTTCCTTTAAAATCCGAAAAACTCTCGATTATAGGTTAGAAATGAGCCAAAAGACGAGTTTGTGGAGTCAAAATGAAAAAACGAGCACGCAGCCTCGTTTAGAAATCAGGAGGAGAGAGGGTATGAAATTATATCCACTTCCTTTAAAACCCGAAAAAGTCTCGATTATAGGTTAGAAATGGGCCACGGGACGTGTTTGTGGTGTTAAAACGAAAAAACGAGCACGAAGCCTCGTTTAGAAATCGGGAGAGAGGGTATGAAATTATATCCACTTCCTTTAAAATCTGAAAAAGTCTCAAATATAGGTTAGAAATGGGCCAAGAGACGAGTTTGTGGAGTCAAAACGAAAAAACGAGCACGCAGCCTCGTTTAGAAATCGGGAGGAGAGAGGGTATGAAATTACATCCACTTCCTTTAAAACCCAAAAAAGTCTCGATTATAGGTTAGAAATGGGCCACGGGATGTGTTTGTGGTGTCAAAATGAAAAAATGAGCACGAAGCCTCGTTTAGAAATCGGGAGGAGAGAGGGTATGAAATTATATCCACTTCCTTTAAAATCCGAAAAAGTCTCGATTATAGGTTAGAAATGGGCCAAGAGACGAGTTTGTGGAGTCAAAACGAAAAAACGAGCACGCGGCCTCGTTTAGAAATCGGGAGGAGAGAGGGTATGAAATTACATCCACTTCCTTTAAAACCCGAAAAAGTCTCGATTATAGGTTAGAAATGGGCCACGGGATGTGTTTCTGGTGTCAAAACGAAAAAATGAGCACGAAGCCTCATTTAGAAATCGGAAGGAGAGAGGTTATGAAATTATATCCACTTCCTTTAAAATCCGAAAAACTCTCGATTATAGGTTAGAAATGAGCCAAAAGACGAGTTTGTGGAGTCAAAATGAAAAAACGAGCACGCAGCCTCGTTTAGAAATCAGGAGGAGAGAGGGTATGAAATTATATCCACTTCCTTTAAAACCCGAAAAAGTCTCGATTATAGGTTAGAAATGGGCCACGGGACGTGTTTGTGGTGTTAAAACGAAAAAACGAGCACGAAGCCTCGTTTAGAAATCGGGAGAGAGGGTATGAAATTATATCCACTTCCTTTAAAATCTGAAAAAGTCTCAAATATAGGTTAGAAATGGGCCAAGAGACGAGTTTGTGGAGTCAAAACGAAAAAACGAGCACGCAGCCTCGTTTAGAAATCGGGAGGAGAGAGGGTATGAAATTACATCCACTTCCTTTAAAACCCAAAAAAGTCTCGATTATAGGTTAGAAATGGGCCACGGGATGTGTTTGTGGTGTCAAAATGAAAAAATGAGCACGAAGCCTCGTTTAGAAATCGGAAGGAGAGAGGGTATGAAATTATATCCACTTCCTTTAAAATCCGAAAAAGTCTCGATTATAGGTTAGAAATGGGCCACGGGACGTGTTTGTGGTGTCAAAACGAAAAAATGAGCACGAAGCCTCATTTAGAAATCGAGAGAGAGGGTATGAAATTATATCCACTTCCTTTAAAATCTGAAAAAGACTCGAATATAGGTTAGAAATGGGCCAAGAGACTAGTTTGTGGAGTCAAAACGAAAAAACGAGCACGCAGCCTCGTTTAGAAATCGGAAGGAGAGAGGGTATGAAATTATATCCACTTCCTTTAAAATCTAAAAAAGTCTCGATTATAGGTTAGAAATGGGCCAAGAGACAAGTTTGTAGAGTCAAAATGAAAAAACGAGCACGCAGCCTCGTTTAGAAATCAGGAGGAGAGAGGGTATGAAATTATATCCACTTCCTTTAAAACCTGAAAAAGTCTCGATTATAGGTTAGAAATGGGCCACGGGACGTGTTTGTGGTGTCAAAACGAAAAAACGAGCACGAAGCCTCGTTTAGAAATCGGGAGAGAGGGTATGAAATTATATCCACTTCCTTTAAAATCTGAAAAAGTCTCAAATATAGGTTAGAAATGGGCCAAGAGACGAGTTTGTGGAGTCAAAACGAAAAAACGAGCACGCAGCCTCGTTTAGAAATCGGGAGGAGAGAGGGTATGAAATTACATCCACTTCCTTTAAAACCCAAAAAAGTCTGGATTATAGGTTAGAAATGGGCCACGGGATGTGTTTGTGGTGTCAAAACGAAAAATGGAGCACGAAGCCTCGTTTAGAGATAGGAAGTAGAGAGGGTATGAAATTATATCCACTTCCTTTAAAACCCGAAAAAGTCTCGATTATAGGTTAGAAATGGGCCACGGGACGTGTTTGTGGTGTCTAAAAGAAAAAACGAGCACGAAGCCTCGTTTAGAAATCGGGAGGAGAGAGGGTATGAAATTATATCCACTTCCTTTAAAATCCGAAAAAGTCTCGATTATAGGTTAGAAATGGGCCACGGGACTTGTTTGTGGTGTCAAAACGAAAAAACGAGCACGAAGCCTCATTTAGAAATCGGGAGAGAGGGTATGAAATTATATCCACTTCCTTTAAAATCTGAAAAAGACTTGAATATAGGTTAGAAATGGGCCAAGAGACTAGTTTGTGGAGTCAAAACGAAAAAACGAGCACGCAGCCTCGTTTAGAAATCGCGAGGAGAGAGGCTATGAAATTACATCCACTTCCTTTAAAACCCAAAAAAGTCTCGATTATAGGTTAGAAATGGGCCACGGGACGTGTTTGTGGTGTCAAAAAGAAAAAAACGAGCACGAAGCCTCGTTTAGAAATCGGGAGGAGAGAGGGTATGAAATTATATCCACTTCCTTTAAAACCCGAAAAAGTCTCGATTATAGGTTAGAAATGGGCCACGGGACGTGTTTGTGGTGTCAAAACGAAAAAACGAGCACGAAGCCTCGTTTAGAAATCGGGAGGAGAGAGGGTATGAAATTATATCCACTTCCTTTAAAACCCGAAAAAGTCTCGATTATAGGTTAGAAATGGGCCACGGGACGTGTATGTGGTGTCAAAACGAAAAAACGAGCACGAAGCCTCGTTTAGAAATCGGGAGGAGAGAGGGTATGAAATTATATCCACTTCCTTTAAAACCCGAAAAAGTCTCGATCATAGGTTAGAAATGGGCCACGGGACGTGTTTGTAATGTCAAAACGAAAAAACGAGCTCAAAGCCTCGTTTAGAAATCGAGAGGAGAGAGGGTATGAAATTATATCTACTTGCTTTAAAACCTGAAAAAGTCTCGATTCTAGGTTAGAAATAGGCGACGGGACGTGTTTGTTGTGTGAAAACGAAAAAACGAGCACGAAGCCTCGTTTAGAAATCGGGAGGAGAGAGGGTATGAAATTATATCCACTTCCTTTAAAACCCGAAAAAGTCTCGATTATAGGTTAGAAATGGGCCACGGGACGTGTTTGTGGTGTCAAAACGAAAAAACGAGCACGAAGCCTCGTTTAGAAATCGGGAGGAGAGAGGGTATGAAATTATATCCACTTCCTTTAAAACCCGAAAAAGTCTCGATTATAGGTTAGAAATGGGCCACGGGACGTGTTTGTGGTGTCAAAACGAAAAAACGAGCACGAAGCCTCGTTTAGAAATCGGGAGGAGAGAGGGTATGAAATTATATCCACTTCCTTTAAAACCCGAAAAAGTCTCGATCATAGGTTAGAAATGGGCCACGGGACGTGTTTGTAATGTCAAAACGAAAAAACGAGCTCAAAGCCTCGTTTAGAAATCGAGAGGAGAGAGGGTATGAAATTATATCTACTTGCTTTAAAACCTGAAAAAGTCTCGATTCTAGGTTAGAAATAGGCGACGGGACGTGTTTGTTGTGTGAAAACGAAAAAACGAGCACGAAGCCTCGTTTAGAAATCGGGATGAGAGAGGGTATGAAATTATATCCACTTCCTTTAAAACCCGAAAAAGTCTCGATTATAGGTTAGAAATGGGCCACGGGACGTGTTTGTGGTGTCAAAACGAAAAAACGAGCACGAAGCCTCATTTAGAAATCGGGAGAGAGGGTATGAAATTATATCCACTTCCTTTAAAATCTGAAAAAGACTCGAATATAGGTTAGAAATGGGCCAAGAGACTAGTTTGTGGAGTCAAAACGAAAAAACGAGCACGCAGCCTCGTTTAGAAATCGCGAGGAGAGAGGCTATGAAATTACATCCACTTCCTTTAAAACCCAAAAAAGTCTCGATTATAGGTTAGAAATGGGCCACGGGATGTGTTTGTGGTGTCAAAACGAAAAATGGAGCACGAAGCCTCGTTTAGAAATAGGAAGTAGAGAGGGTATGAAATTATATCCACTTCCTTTAAAACCCGAAAAAGTCTCGATTATAGGTTAGAAATGGGCCACGGGACGTGTTTGTGGTGTCAAAACGAAAAAACGAGCACGAAGCCTCATTTAGAAATCGGGAGAGAGGGTATGAAATTATATCCACTTCCTTTAAAATCTGAAAAAGACTCGAATATAGGTTAGAAATGGGCCAAGAGACTAGTTTGTGGAGTCAAAACGAAAAAACGAGCACGCAGCCTCGTTTAGAAATCGCGAGGAGAGAGGCTATGAAATTACATCCACTTCCTTTAAAACCCAAAAAAGTCTCGATTATAGGTTAGAAATGGGCCACGGGATGTGTTTGTGGTGTCAAAACGAAAAATGGAGCACGAAGCCTCGTTTAGAAATAGGAAGTAGAGAGGGTATGAAATTATATCCACTTCCTTTAAAACCCGAAAAAGTCTCGATTATAGGTTAGAAATGGGCCACGGGACGTGTTTGTGGTGTCAAAAAGAAAAAACGAGCACGAAGCCTCGTTTAGAAATCGGGAGGAGAGAGGGTATGAAATTATATCCACTTCCTTTAAAATCCGAAAAAGTCTCGATTATAGGTTAGAAATGGGCCACGGGACGTGTTTGTGGTGTCAAAACGAAAAAACGAGCACGAAGCCTCGTTTAGAAATCGGGAGGAGAGAGGGTATGAAATTATATCCACTTCCTTTAAAACCCGAAAAAGTCTCGATCATAGGTTAGAAATGGGCCACGGGACGTGTTTGTGGTGTCAAAACGAAAAAACGAGCACGAAGCCTCATTTAGAAATCGGGAGAGAGGGTATGAAATTATATCCACTTCCTTTAAAATCTGAAAAAGACTCGAATATAGGTTAGAAATGGGCCAAGAGACTAGTTTGTGGAGTCAAAACGAAAAAACGAGCACGCAGCCTCGTTTAGAAATCGCGAGGAGAGAGGCTATGAAATTACATCCACTTCCTTTAAAACCCAAAAAAGTCTCGATTATAGGTTAGAAATGGGCCACGGGATGTGTTTGTGGTGTCAAAACGAAAAATGGAGCACGAAGCCTCGTTTAGAAATAGGAAGTAGAGAGGGTATGAAATTATATCCACTTCCTTTAAAACCCGAAAAAGTCTCGATTATAGATTAGAAATGGGCCACGGGACGTGTTTGTGGTGTCAAAACGAAAAATGGAGCACGAAGCCTCGTTTAGAAATAGGAAGTAGAGAGGGTATGAAATTATATCCACTTCCTTTAAAACCCGAAAAAGTCTCGATTATAGGTTAGAAATGGGCCACGGGACGTGTTTGTGGTGTCAAAACGAAAAAACGAGCACGAAGCCTCATTTAGAAATCGGGAGAGAGGGTATGAAATTATATCCACTTCCTTTAAAATCTGAAAAAGACTCGAATATAGGTTAGAAATGAGCCAAGAGACTAGTTTGTGGAGTCAAAACGAAAAAACGAGCACGCAGCCTCGTTTAGAAATCGCGAGGAGAGAGGCTATGAAATTACATCCACTTCCTTTAAAACCCAAAAAAGTCTCGATTATAGGTTAGAAATGGGCCACGGGATGTGTTTGTGGTGTCAAAACGAAAAATGGAGCACGAAGCCTCGTTTAGAAATAGGAAGTAGAGAGGGTATGAAATTATATCCACTTCCTTTAAAACCCGAAAAAGTCTCGATTATAGGTTAGAAATGGGCCACGGGACGTGTTTGTGGTGTCAAAACGAAAAAACGAGCACGAAGCCTCGTTTAGAAATCGGGAGGAGAGAGGGTATGAAATTATATCCACTTCCTTTAAAACCCGAAAAAGTCTCGATTATAGGTTAGAAATGGGCCACGGGACGTGTATGTGGTGTCAAAACGAAAAAACGAGCACGAAGCCTCGTTTAGAAATCGGGAGGAGAGAGGGTATGAAATTATATCCACTTCCTTTAAAACCCGAAAAAGTCTCGATCATAGGTTAGAAATGGGCCACGGGACGTGTTTGTAATGTCAAAACGAAAAAACGAGCTCAAAGCCTCGTTTAGAAATCGAGAGGAGAGAGGGTATGAAATTATATCTACTTGCTTTAAAACCTGAAAAAGTCTCGATTCTAGGTTAGAAATAGGCGACGGGACGTGTTTGTTGTGTGAAAACGAAAAAACGAGCACGAAGCCTCGTTTAGAAATCGGGAGGAGAGAGGGTATGAAATTATATCCACTTCCTTTAAAACCCGAAAAAGTCTCGATTATAGGTTAGAAATGGGCCACGGGACGTGTTTGTGGTGTCAAAACGAAAAAACGAGCACGAAGCCTCGTTTAGAAATCGGGAGGAGAGAGGGTATGAAATTATATCCACTTCCTTTAAAACCCGAAAAAGTCTCGATTATAGGTTAGAAATGGGCCACGGGACGTGTTTGTGGTGTCAAAACGAAAAAACGAGCACGAAGCCTCGTTTAGAAATCGGGAGGAGAGAGGGTATGAAATTATATCCACTTCCTTTAAAACCCGAAAAAGTCTCGATCATAGGTTAGAAATGGGCCACGGGACGTGTTTGTAATGTCAAAACGAAAAAACGAGCTCAAAGCCTCGTTTAGAAATCGAGAGGAGAGAGGGTATGAAATTATATCTACTTGCTTTAAAACCTGAAAAAGTCTCGATTCTAGGTTAGAAATAGGCGACGGGACGTGTTTGTTGTGTGAAAACGAAAAAACGAGCACGAAGCCTCGTTTAGAAATCGGGATGAGAGAGGGTATGAAATTATATCCACTTCCTTTAAAACCCGAAAAAGTCTCGATTATAGGTTAGAAATGGGCCACGGGACGTGTTTGTGGTGTCAAAACGAAAAAACGAGCACGAAGCCTCATTTAGAAATCGGGAGAGAGGGTATGAAATTATATCCACTTCCTTTAAAATCTGAAAAAGACTCGAATATAGGTTAGAAATGGGCCAAGAGACTAGTTTGTGGAGTCAAAACGAAAAAACGAGCACGCAGCCTCGTTTAGAAATCGCGAGGAGAGAGGCTATGAAATTACATCCACTTCCTTTAAAACCCAAAAAAGTCTCGATTATAGGTTAGAAATGGGCCACGGGATGTGTTTGTGGTGTCAAAACGAAAAATGGAGCACGAAGCCTCGTTTAGAAATAGGAAGTAGAGAGGGTATGAAATTATATCCACTTCCTTTAAAACCCGAAAAAGTCTCGATTATAGGTTAGAAATGGGCCACGGGACGTGTTTGTGGTGTCAAAACGAAAAAACGAGCACGAAGCCTCATTTAGAAATCGGGAGAGAGGGTATGAAATTATATCCACTTCCTTTAAAATCTGAAAAAGACTCGAATATAGGTTAGAAATGGGCCAAGAGACTAGTTTGTGGAGTCAAAACGAAAAAACGAGCACGCAGCCTCGTTTAGAAATCGCGAGGAGAGAGGCTATGAAATTACATCCACTTCCTTTAAAACCCAAAAAAGTCTCGATTATAGGTTAGAAATGGGCCACGGGATGTGTTTGTGGTGTCAAAACGAAAAATGGAGCACGAAGCCTCGTTTAGAAATAGGAAGTAGAGAGGGTATGAAATTATATCCACTTCCTTTAAAACCCGAAAAAGTCTCGATTATAGGTTAGAAATGGGCCACGGGACGTGTTTGTGGTGTCAAAAAGAAAAAACGAGCACGAAGCCTCGTTTAGAAATCGGGAGGAGAGAGGGTATGAAATTATATCCACTTCCTTTAAAATCCGAAAAAGTCTCGATTATAGGTTAGAAATGGGCCACGGGACGTGTTTGTGGTGTCAAAACGAAAAAACGAGCACGAAGCCTCGTTTAGAAATCGGGAGGAGAGAGGGTATGAAATTATATCCACTTCCTTTAAAACCCGAAAAAGTCTCGATCATAGGTTAGAAATGGGCCACGGGACGTGTTTGTGGTGTCAAAACGAAAAAACGAGCACGAAGCCTCATTTAGAAATCGGGAGAGAGGGTATGAAATTATATCCACTTCCTTTAAAATCTGAAAAAGACTCGAATATAGGTTAGAAATGGGCCAAGAGACTAGTTTGTGGAGTCAAAACGAAAAAACGAGCACGCAGCCTCGTTTAGAAATCGCGAGGAGAGAGGCTATGAAATTACATCCACTTCCTTTAAAACCCAAAAAAGTCTCGATTATAGGTTAGAAATGGGCCACGGGATGTGTTTGTGGTGTCAAAACGAAAAATGGAGCACGAAGCCTCGTTTAGAAATAGGAAGTAGAGAGGGTATGAAATTATATCCACTTCCTTTAAAACCCGAAAAAGTCTCGATTATAGGTTAGAAATGGGCCACGGGACGTGTTTGTGGTGTCAAAACGAAAAATGGAGCACGAAGCCTCGTTTAGAAATAGGAAGTAGAGAGGGTATGAAATTATATCCACTTCCTTTAAAACCCGAAAAAGTCTCGATTATAGGTTAGAAATGGGCCACGGGACGTGTTTGTGGTGTCAAAACGAAAAAACGAGCACGAAGCCTCATTTAGAAATCGGGAGAGAGGGTATGAAATTATATCCACTTCCTTTAAAATCTGAAAAAGACTCGAATATAGGTTAGAAATGAGCCAAGAGACTAGTTTGTGGAGTCAAAACGAAAAAACGAGCACGCAGCCTCGTTTAGAAATCGCGAGGAGAGAGGCTATGAAATTACATCCACTTCCTTTAAAACCCAAAAAAGTCTCGATTATAGGTTAGAAATGGGCCACGGGATGTGTTTGTGGTGTCAAAACGAAAAATGGAGCACGAAGCCTCGTTTAGAAATAGGAAGTAGAGAGGGTATGAAATTATATCCACTTCCTTTAAAACCCGAAAAAGTCTCGATTATAGGTTAGAAATGGGCCACGGGACGTGTTTGTGGTGTCAAAACGAAAAAACGAGCACGAAGCCTCGTTTAGAAATCGGGAGGAGAGAGGGTATGAAATTATATCCACTTCCTTTAAAACCCGAAAAAGTCTCGATTATAGGTTAGAAATGGGCCACGGGACGTGTATGTGGTGTCAAAACGAAAAAACGAGCACGAAGCCTCGTTTAGAAATCGGGAGGAGAGAGGGTATGAAATTATATCCACTTCCTTTAAAACCCGAAAAAGTCTCGATCATAGGTTAGAAATGGGCCACGGGACGTGTTTGTAATGTCAAAACGAAAAAACGAGCTCAAAGCCTCGTTTAGAAATCGAGAGGAGAGAGGGTATGAAATTATATCTACTTGCTTTAAAACCTGAAAAAGTCTCGATTCTAGGTTAGAAATAGGCGACGGGACGTGTTTGTTGTGTGAAAACGAAAAAACGAGCACGAAGCCTCGTTTAGAAATCGGGATGAGAGAGGGTATGAAATTATATCCACTTCCTTTAAAACCCGAAAAAGTCTCGATTATAGGTTAGAAATGGGCCACGGGACGTGTTTGTGGTGTCAAAACGAAAAAACGAGCACGAAGCCTCGTTTAGAAATCGGGAGGAGAGAGGGTATGAAATTATATCCACTTCCTTTAAAACCCGAAAAAGTCTCGATTATAGGTTAGAAATGGGCCACGGGACGTGTTTGTGGTGTCAAAACGAAAAAACGAGCACGAAGCCTCGTTTAGAAATCGGGAGGAGAGAGGGTATGAAATTATATCCACTTCCTTTAAAACCCGAAAAAGTCTCGATCATAGGTTAGAAATGGGCCACGGGACGTGTTTGTAATGTCAAAACGAAAAAACGAGCTCAAAGCCTCGTTTAGAAATCGAGAGGAGAGAGGGTATGAAATTATATCTACTTGCTTTAAAACCTGAAAAAGTCTCGATTCTAGGTTAGAAATAGGCGACGGGACGTGTTTCTTGTGCGAAAACGAAAAAACGAGCACGAAGCCTCGTTTAGAAATCGGGAGGAGAGAGGGTATGAAATTATATCCACTTCCTTTAAACCCCGAAAAAGTCTCGATTATAGGTTAGAAATGGGCCACGGGACGTGTTTGTGGTGTCAAAACGAAAAAACGAGCACGAAGCCTCGTTTAGAAATCGGGAAGAGAGAGGGTATGAAATTATATCCACTTCCTTTAAAATCCGAAAAAGTCTCGATTATAGGTTAGAAATGGGCCAAGAGACGAGTTTGTGGAGTCAAAACGAAAAAACGAGCACGAAGCCTCGTTTAGAAATCGGGAGGAGAGAGGGTATGAAATTATATCCACTTCCTTTAAAACCCAAAAAAGTCTCGATTATAGGTTAGCAATGCGCCACGGGACGTGTTTGTGGTGTAAAAACGAAAAAACGAGCACGAAGCCTCGTTTAGAAATCGGGAGGAGAGTGGTTATGAAATTATATCCACTTCCTTTAAAACCCGAAAAAGTCTCGATTATAGGTTAGAAATGGACCACGGTACGCGTTTGTGGTGTCAAAATGAAAAGACGAGCACGAAGCCTCGTCTAGAAATCGGGAGGAGAGAGGTTATGAAATTATATCCACTTCCTTTAAAACCTGATAAAGTCTCGATTGTAGGTTAAAAATGGGACACGGGATGTGTTTGTGGTGTCAAAATGAAAAAACGAGCACGAAGCCTCGTTTAGAAATCGGGAGGAGAGAGGGTATGAAATTATATCCAGTTCCTTCATAACCCGAAAAAGACTCGATTATAGGTTAGAAATGGGCCACGGGACGTGTTTGTGGTGTCAAAACGAAAAAACGAGCACGAAGCCTCATTTAGAAATCGGGAGAGAGGGTATGAAATTATATCCACTTCCTTTAAAATCTGAAAAAGACTCGAATATAGGTTAGAAATGGGCCAAGAGACTAGTTTGTGGAGTCAAAACGAAAAAACGAGCACGCAGCCTCGTTTAGAAATCGCGAGGAGAGAGGCTATGAAATTACATCCACTTCCTTTAAAACCCAAAAAAGTCTCGATTATAGGTTAGAAATGGGCCACGGGATGTGTTTGTGGTGTCAAAACGAAAAATGGAGCACGAAGCCTCGTTTAGAAATAGGAAGTAGAGAGGGTATGAAATTATATCCACTTCCTTTAAAACCCGAAAAAGTCTCGATTATAGGTTAGAAATGGGCCACGGGACGTGTTTGTGGTGTCAAAACGAAAAAACGAGCACGAAGCCTCATTTAGAAATCGGGAGAGAGGGTATGAAATTATATCCACTTCCTTTAAAATCTGAAAAAGACTCGAATATAGGTTAGAAATGGGCCAAGAGACTAGTTTGTGGAGTCAAAACGAAAAAACGAGCACGCAGCCTCGTTTAGAAATCGCGAGGAGAGAGGCTATGAAATTACATCCACTTCCTTTAAAACCCAAAAAAGTCTCGATTATAGGTTAGAAATGGGCCACGGGATGTGTTTGTGGTGTCAAAACGAAAAATGGAGCACGAAGCCTCGTTTAGAAATAGGAAGTAGAGAGGGTATGAAATTATATCCACTTCCTTTAAAACCCGAAAAAGTCTCGATTATAGGTTAGAAATGGGCCACGGGACGTGTTTGTGGTGTCAAAAAGAAAAAACGAGCACGAAGCCTCGTTTAGAAATCGGGAGGAGAGAGGGTATGAAATTATATCCACTTCCTTTAAAATCCGAAAAAGTCTCGATTATAGGTTAGAAATGGGCCACGGGACGTGTTTGTGGTGTCAAAACGAAAAAACGAGCACGAAGCCTCGTTTAGAAATCGGGAGGAGAGAGGGTATGAAATTATATCCACTTCCTTTAAAACCCGAAAAAGTCTCGATCATAGGTTAGAAATGGGCCACGGGACGTGTTTGTGGTGTCAAAACGAAAAAACGAGCACGAAGCCTCATTTAGAAATCGGGAGAGAGGGTATGAAATTATATCCACTTCCTTTAAAATCTGAAAAAGACTCGAATATAGGTTAGAAATGGGCCAAGAGACTAGTTTGTGGAGTCAAAACGAAAAAACGAGCACGCAGCCTCGTTTAGAAATCGCGAGGAGAGAGGCTATGAAATTACATCCACTTCCTTTAAAACCCAAAAAAGTCTCGATTATAGGTTAGAAATGGGCCACGGGATGTGTTTGTGGTGTCAAAACGAAAAATGGAGCACGAAGCCTCGTTTAGAAATAGGAAGTAGAGAGGGTATGAAATTATATCCACTTCCTTTAAAACCCGAAAAAGTCTCGATTATAGGTTAGAAATGGGCCACGGGACGTGTTTGTGGTGTCAAAACGAAAAATGGAGCACGAAGCCTCGTTTAGAAATAGGAAGTAGAGAGGGTATGAAATTATATCCACTTCCTTTAAAACCCGAAAAAGTCTCGATTATAGGTTAGAAATGGGCCACGGGACGTGTTTGTGGTGTCAAAACGAAAAAACGAGCACGAAGCCTCATTTAGAAATCGGGAGAGAGGGTATGAAATTATATCCACTTCCTTTAAAATCTGAAAAAGACTCGAATATAGGTTAGAAATGAGCCAAGAGACTAGTTTGTGGAGTCAAAACGAAAAAACGAGCACGCAGCCTCGTTTAGAAATCGCGAGGAGAGAGGCTATGAAATTACATCCACTTCCTTTAAAACCCAAAAAAGTCTCGATTATAGGTTAGAAATGGGCCACGGGATGTGTTTGTGGTGTCAAAACGAAAAATGGAGCACGAAGCCTCGTTTAGAAATAGGAAGTAGAGAGGGTATGAAATTATATCCACTTCCTTTAAAACCCGAAAAAGTCTCGATTATAGGTTAGAAATGGGCCACGGGACGTGTTTGTGGTGTCAAAACGAAAAAACGAGCACGAAGCCTCGTTTAGAAATCGGGAGGAGAGAGGGTATGAAATTATATCCACTTCCTTTAAAACCCGAAAAAGTCTCGATTATAGGTTAGAAATGGGCCACGGGACGTGTATGTGGTGTCAAAACGAAAAAACGAGCACGAAGCCTCGTTTAGAAATCGGGAGGAGAGAGGGTATGAAATTATATCCACTTCCTTTAAAACCCGAAAAAGTCTCGATCATAGGTTAGAAATGGGCCACGGGACGTGTTTGTAATGTCAAAACGAAAAAACGAGCTCAAAGCCTCGTTTAGAAATCGAGAGGAGAGAGGGTATGAAATTATATCTACTTGCTTTAAAACCTGAAAAAGTCTCGATTCTAGGTTAGAAATAGGCGACGGGACGTGTTTGTTGTGTGAAAACGAAAAAACGAGCACGAAGCCTCGTTTAGAAATCGGGATGAGAGAGGGTATGAAATTATATCCACTTCCTTTAAAACCCGAAAAAGTCTCGATTATAGGTTAGAAATGGGCCACGGGACGTGTTTGTGGTGTCAAAACGAAAAAACGAGCACGAAGCCTCGTTTAGAAATCGGGAGGAGAGAGGGTATGAAATTATATCCACTTCCTTTAAAACCCGAAAAAGTCTCGATTATAGGTTAGAAATGGGCCACGGGACGTGTTTGTGGTGTCAAAACGAAAAAACGAGCACGAAGCCTCGTTTAGAAATCGGGAGGAGAGAGGGTATGAAATTATATCCACTTCCTTTAAAACCCGAAAAAGTCTCGATCATAGGTTAGAAATGGGCCACGGGACGTGTTTGTAATGTCAAAACGAAAAAACGAGCTCAAAGCCTCGTTTAGAAATCGAGAGGAGAGAGGGTATGAAATTATATCTACTTGCTTTAAAACCTGAAAAAGTCTCGATTCTAGGTTAGAAATAGGCGACGGGACGTGTTTCTTGTGCGAAAACGAAAAAACGAGCACGAAGCCTCGTTTAGAAATCGGGAGGAGAGAGGGTATGAAATTATATCCACTTCCTTTAAACCCCGAAAAAGTCTCGATTATAGGTTAGAAATGGGCCACGGGACGTGTTTGTGGTGTCAAAACGAAAAAACGAGCACGAAGCCTCGTTTAGAAATCGGGAAGAGAGAGGGTATGAAATTATATCCACTTCCTTTAAAATCCGAAAAAGTCTCGATTATAGGTTAGAAATGGGCCAAGAGACGAGTTTGTGGAGTCAAAACGAAAAAACGAGCACGAAGCCTCGTTTAGAAATCGGGAGGAGAGAGGGTATGAAATTATATCCACTTCCTTTAAAACCCAAAAAAGTCTCGATTATAGGTTAGCAATGCGCCACGGGACGTGTTTGTGGTGTAAAAACGAAAAAACGAGCACGAAGCCTCGTTTAGAAATCGGGAGGAGAGTGGTTATGAAATTATATCCACTTCCTTTAAAACCCGAAAAAGTCTCGATTATAGGTTAGAAATGGACCACGGTACGCGTTTGTGGTGTCAAAATGAAAAGACGAGCACGAAGCCTCGTCTAGAAATCGGGAGGAGAGAGGTTATGAAATTATATCCACTTCCTTTAAAACCTGATAAAGTCTCGATTGTAGGTTAAAAATGGGACACGGGATGTGTTTGTGGTGTCAAAATGAAAAAACGAGCACGAAGCCTCGTTTAGAAATCGGGAGGAGAGAGGGTATGAAATTATATCCAGTTCCTTCATAACCCGAAAAAGACTCGATTATAGGTTAGAAATGGGCCACGGGACGTGTTTGTGGTGTCAAAACGAAAAAACGAGCACGAAGCCTCATTTAGAAATCGGGAGAGAGGGTATGAAATTATATCCACTTCCTTTAAAATCTGAAAAAGACTCGAATATAGGTTAGAAATGGGCCAAGAGACTAGTTTGTGGAGTCAAAACGAAAAAACGAGCACGCAGCCTCGTTTAGAAATCGCGAGGAGAGAGGCTATGAAATTACATCCACTTCCTTTAAAACCCAAAAAAGTCTCGATTATAGGTTAGAAATGGGCCACGGGATGTGTTTGTGGTGTCAAAACGAAAAATGGAGCACGAAGCCTCGTTTAGAAATAGGAAGTAGAGAGGGTATGAAATTATATCCACTTCCTTTAAAACCCGAAAAAGTCTCGATTATAGGTTAGAAATGGGCCACGGGACGTGTTTGTGGTGTCAAAACGAAAAAACGAGCACGAAGCCTCCTTTAGAAATCGGGAGAGAGGGTATGAAATTATATCCACTTCCTTTAAAATCTGAAAAAGACTCGAATATAGGTTAGAAATGGGCCAAGAGACTAGTTTGTGGAGTCAAAACGAAAAAACGAGCACGCAGCCTCGTTTAGAAATCGCGAGGAGAGAGGCTATGAAATTACATCCACTTCCTTTAAAACCCAAAAAAGTCTCGATTATAGGTTAGAAATGGGCCACGGGATGTGTTTGTGGTGTCAAAACGAAAAATGGAGCACGAAGCCTCGTTTAGAAATAGGAAGTAGAGAGGGTATGAAATTATATCCACTTCCTTTAAAACCCGAAAAAGTCTCGATTATAGGTTAGAAATGGGCCACGGGACGTGTTTGTGGTGTCAAAAAGAAAAAACGAGCACGAAGCCTCGTTTAGAAATCGGGAGGAGAGAGGGTATGAAATTATATCCACTTCCTTTAAAATCCGAAAAAGTCTCGATTATAGGTTAGAAATGGGCCACGGGACGTGTTTGTGGTGTCAAAACGAAAAAACGAGCACGAAGCCTCGTTTAGAAATCGGGAGGAGAGAGGGTATGAAATTATATCCACTTCCTTTAAAACCCGAAAAAGTCTCGATCATAGGTTAGAAATGGGCCACGGGACGTGTTTGTGGTGTCAAAACGAAAAAACGAGCACGAAGCCTCATTTAGAAATCGGGAGAGAGGGTATGAAATTATATCCACTTCCTTTAAAATCTGAAAAAGACTCGAATATAGGTTAGAAATGGGCCAAGAGACTAGTTTGTGGAGTCAAAACGAAAAAACGAGCACGCAGCCTCGTTTAGAAATCGCGAGGAGAGAGGCTATGAAATTACATCCACTTCCTTTAAAACCCAAAAAAGTCTCGATTATAGGTTAGAAATGGGCCACGGGATGTGTTTGTGGTGTCAAAACGAAAAATGGAGCACGAAGCCTCGTTTAGAAATAGGAAGTAGAGAGGGTATGAAATTATATCCACTTCCTTTAAAACCCGAAAAAGTCTCGATTATAGGTTAGAAATGGGCCACGGGACGTGTTTGTGGTGTCAAAACGAAAAATGGAGCACGAAGCCTCGTTTAGAAATAGGAAGTAGAGAGGGTATGAAATTATATCCACTTCCTTTAAAACCCGAAAAAGTCTCGATTATAGGTTAGAAATGGGCCACGGGACGTGTTTGTGGTGTCAAAACGAAAAAACGAGCACGAAGCCTCATTTAGAAATCGGGAGAGAGGGTATGAAATTATATCCACTTCCTTTAAAATCTGAAAAAGACTCGAATATAGGTTAGAAATGAGCCAAGAGACTAGTTTGTGGAGTCAAAACGAAAAAACGAGCACGCAGCCTCGTTTAGAAATCGCGAGGAGAGAGGCTATGAAATTACATCCACTTCCTTTAAAACCCAAAAAAGTCTCGATTATAGGTTAGAAATGGGCCACGGGATGTGTTTGTGGTGTCAAAACGAAAAATGGAGCACGAAGCCTCGTTTAGAAATAGGAAGTAGAGAGGGTATGAAATTATATCCACTTCCTTTAAAACCCGAAAAAGTCTCGATTATAGGTTAGAAATGGGCCACGGGACGTGTTTGTGGTGTCAAAACGAAAAAACGAGCACGAAGCCTCGTTTAGAAATCGGGAGGAGAGAGGGTATGAAATTATATCCACTTCCTTTAAAACCCGAAAAAGTCTCGATTATAGGTTAGAAATGGGCCACGGGACGTGTATGTGGTGTCAAAACGAAAAAACGAGCACGAAGCCTCGTTTAGAAATCGGGAGGAGAGAGGGTATGAAATTATATCCACTTCCTTTAAAACCCGAAAAAGTCTCGATCATAGGTTAGAAATGGGCCACGGGACGTGTTTGTAATGTCAAAACGAAAAAACGAGCTCAAAGCCTCGTTTAGAAATCGAGAGGAGAGAGGGTATGAAATTATATCTACTTGCTTTAAAACCTGAAAAAGTCTCGATTCTAGGTTAGAAATAGGCGACGGGACGTGTTTGTTGTGTGAAAACGAAAAAACGAGCACGAAGCCTCGTTTAGAAATCGGGATGAGAGAGGGTATGAAATTATATCCACTTCCTTTAAAACCCGAAAAAGTCTCGATTATAGGTTAGAAATGGGCCACGGGACGTGTTTGTGGTGTCAAAACGAAAAAACGAGCACGAAGCCTCGTTTAGAAATCGGGAGGAGAGAGGGTATGAAATTATATCCACTTCCTTTAAAACCCGAAAAAGTCTCGATTATAGGTTAGAAATGGGCCACGGGACGTGTTTGTGGTGTCAAAACGAAAAAACGAGCACGAAGCCTCGTTTAGAAATCGGGAGGAGAGAGGGTATGAAATTATATCCACTTCCTTTAAAACCCGAAAAAGTCTCGATCATAGGTTAGAAATGGGCCACGGGACGTGTTTGTAATGTCAAAACGAAAAAACGAGCTCAAAGCCTCGTTTAGAAATCGAGAGGAGAGAGGGTATGAAATTATATCTACTTGCTTTAAAACCTGAAAAAGTCTCGATTCTAGGTTAGAAATAGGCGACGGGACGTGTTTCTTGTGCGAAAACGAAAAAACGAGCACGAAGCCTCGTTTAGAAATCGGGAGGAGAGAGGGTATGAAATTATATCCACTTCCTTTAAACCCCGAAAAAGTCTCGATTATAGGTTAGAAATGGGCCACGGGACGTGTTTGTGGTGTCAAAACGAAAAAACGAGCACGAAGCCTCGTTTAGAAATCGGGAAGAGAGAGGGTATGAAATTATATCCACTTCCTTTAAAATCCGAAAAAGTCTCGATTATAGGTTAGAAATGGGCCAAGAGACGAGTTTGTGGAGTCAAAACGAAAAAACGAGCACGAAGCCTCGTTTAGAAATCGGGAGGAGAGAGGGTATGAAATTATATCCACTTCCTTTAAAACCCAAAAAAGTCTCGATTATAGGTTAGCAATGCGCCACGGGACGTGTTTGTGGTGTAAAAACGAAAAAACGAGCACGAAGCCTCGTTTAGAAATCGGGAGGAGAGTGGTTATGAAATTATATCCACTTCCTTTAAAACCCGAAAAAGTCTCGATTATAGGTTAGAAATGGACCACGGTACGCGTTTGTGGTGTCAAAATGAAAAGACGAGCACGAAGCCTCGTCTAGAAATCGGGAGGAGAGAGGTTATGAAATTATATCCACTTCCTTTAAAACCTGATAAAGTCTCGATTGTAGGTTAAAAATGGGACACGGGATGTGTTTGTGGTGTCAAAATGAAAAAACGAGCACGAAGCCTCGTTTAGAAATCGGGAGGAGAGAGGGTATGAAATTATATCCAGTTCCTTCATAACCCGAAAAAGACTAGATTATAGGTTAGAAATGGGCCACGGGACGTGTTTGTGGTGTCAAAACGAAAAAACGAGCACGAAGCCTCATTTAGAAATCGGGAGAGAGGGTATGAAATTATATCCACTTCCTTTAAAATCTGAAAAAGACTCGAATATAGGTTAGAAATGGGCCAAGAGACTAGTTTGTGGAGTCAAAACGAAAAAACGAGCACGCAGCCTCGTTTAGAAATCGCGAGGAGAGAGGCTATGAAATTACATCCACTTCCTTTAAAACCCAAAAAAGTCTCGATTATAGGTTAGAAATGGGCCACGGGATGTGTTTGTGGTGTCAAAACGAAAAATGGAGCACGAAGCCTCGTTTAGAAATAGGAAGTAGAGAGGGTATGAAATTATATCCACTTCCTTTAAAACCCGAAAAAGTCTCGATTATAGGTTAGAAATGGGCCACGGGACGTGTTTGTGGTGTCAAAAAGAAAAAACGAGCACGAAGCCTCGTTTAGAAATCGGGAGGAGAGAGGGTATGAAATTATATCCACTTCCTTTAAAATCCGAAAAAGTCTCGATTATAGGTTAGAAATGGGCCACGGGACGTGTTTGTGGTGTCAAAACGAAAAAACGAGCACGAAGCCTCATTTAGAAATCGGGAGAGAGGGTATGAAATTATATCCACTTCCTTTAAAATCTGAAAAAGACTCGAATATAGGTTAGAAATGGGCCAAGAGACTAGTTTGTGGAGTCAAAACGAAAAAACGAGCACGCAGCCTCGTTTAGAAATCGCGAGGAGAGAGGCTATGAAATTACATCCACTTCCTTTAAAACCCAAAAAAGTCTCGATTATAGGTTAGAAATGGGCCACGGGATGTGTTTGTGGTGTCAAAACGAAAAATGGAGCACGAAGCCTCGTTTAGAAATAGGAAGTAGAGAGGGTATGAAATTATATCCACTTCCTTTAAAACCCGAAAAAGTCTCGATTATAGGTTAGAAATGGGCCACGGGATGTGTTTGTGGTGTCAAAACGAAAAATGGAGCACGAAGCCTCGTTTAGAAATAGGAAGTAGAGAGGGTATGAAATTATATCCACTTCCTTTAAAACCCGAAAAAGTCTCGATTATAGGTTAGAAATGGGCCACGGGACGTGTTTGTGGTGTCAAAACGAAAAAACGAGCACGAAGCCTCATTTAGAAATCGGGAGAGAGGGTATGAAATTATATCCACTTCCTTTAAAATCTGAAAAAGACTCGAATATAGGTTAGAAATGGGCCAAGAGACTAGTTTGTGGAGTCAAAACGAAAAAACGAGCACGCAGCCTCGTTTAGAAATCGCGAGGAGAGAGGCTATGAAATTACATCCACTTCCTTTAAAACCCAAAAAAGTCTCGATTATAGGTTAGAAATGGGCCACGGGATGTGTTTGTGGTGTCAAAACGAAAAATGGAGCACGAAGCCTCGTTTAGAAATAGGAAGTAGAGAGGGTATGAAATTATATCCACTTCCTTTAAAACCCGAAAAAGTCTCGATTATAGGTTAGAAATGGGCCACGGGACGTGTTTGTGGTGTCAAAACGAAAAAACGAGCACGAAGCCTCATTTAGAAATCGGGAGAGAGGGTATGAAATTATATCCACTTCCTTTAAAATCTGAAAAAGACTCGAATATAGGTTAGAAATGGGCCAAGAGACTAGTTTGTGGAGTCAAAACGAAAAAACGAGCACGCAGCCTCGTTTAGAAATCGCGAGGAGAGAGGCTATGAAATTACATCCACTTCCTTTAAAACCCAAAAAAGTCTCGATTATAGGTTAGAAATGGGCCACGGGATGTGTTTGTGGTGTCAAAACGAAAAATGGAGCACGAAGCCTCGTTTAGAAATAGGAAGTAGAGAGGGTATGAAATTATATCCACTTCCTTTAAAACCCGAAAAAGTCTCGATTATAGGTTAGAAATGGGCCACGGGACGTGTTTGTGGTGTCAAAAAGAAAAAACGAGCACGAAGCCTCGTTTAGAAATCGGGAGGAGAGAGGGTATGAAATTATATCCACTTCCTTTAAAATCCGAAAAAGTCTCGATTATAGGTTAGAAATGGGCCACGGGACGTGTTTGTGGTGTCAAAACGAAAAAACGAGCACGAAGCCTCGTTTAGAAATCGGGAGGAGAGAGGGTATGAAATTATATCCACTTCCTTTAAAACCCGAAAAAGTCTCGATCATAGGTTAGAAATGGGCCACGGGACGTGTTTGTGGTGTCAAAACGAAAAAACGAGCACGAAGCCTCATTTAGAAATCGGGAGAGAGGGTATGAAATTATATCCACTTCCTTTAAAATCTGAAAAAGACTCGAATATAGGTTAGAAATGGGCCAAGAGACTAGTTTGTGGAGTCAAAACGAAAAAACGAGCACGCAGCCTCGTTTAGAAATCGCGAGGAGAGAGGCTATGAAATTACATCCACTTCCTTTAAAACCCAAAAAAGTCTCGATTATAGGTTAGAAATGGGCCACGGGATGTGTTTGTGGTGTCAAAACGAAAAATGGAGCACGAAGCCTCGTTTAGAAATAGGAAGTAGAGAGGGTATGAAATTATATCCACTTCCTTTAAAACCCGAAAAAGTCTCGATTATAGGTTAGAAATGGGCCACGGGATGTGTTTGTGGTGTCAAAACGAAAAATGGAGCACGAAGCCTCGTTTAGAAATAGGAAGTAGAGAGGGTATGAAATTATATCCACTTCCTTTAAAACCCGAAAAAGTCTCGATTATAGGTTAGAAATGGGCCACGGGACGTGTTTGTGGTGTCAAAACGAAAAAACGAGCACGAAGCCTCATTTAGAAATCGGGAGAGAGGGTATGAAATTATATCCACTTCCTTTAAAATCTGAAAAAGACTCGAATATAGGTTAGAAATGGGCCAAGAGACTAGTTTGTGGAGTCAAAACGAAAAAACGAGCACGCAGCCTCGTTTAGAAATCGCGAGGAGAGAGGCTATGAAATTACATCCACTTCCTTTAAAACCCAAAAAAGTCTCGATTATAGGTTAGAAATGGGCCACGGGATGTGTTTGTGGTGTCAAAACGAAAAATGGAGCACGAAGCCTCGTTTAGAAATAGGAAGTAGAGAGGGTATGAAATTATATCCACTTCCTTTAAAACCCGAAAAAGTCTCGATTATAGGTTAGAAATGGGCCACGGGACGTGTTTGTGGTGTCAAAACGAAAAAACGAGCACGAAGCCTCATTTAGAAATCGGGAGAGAGGGTATGAAATTATATCCACTTCCTTTAAAATCTGAAAAAGACTCGAATATAGGTTAGAAATGGGCCAAGAGACTAGTTTGTGGAGTCAAAACGAAAAAACGAGCACGCAGCCTCGTTTAGAAATCGCGAGGAGAGAGGCTATGAAATTACATCCACTTCCTTTAAAACCCAAAAAAGTCTCGATTATAGGTTAGAAATGGGCCACGGGATGTGTTTGTGGTGTCAAAACGAAAAATGGAGCACGAAGCCTCGTTTAGAAATAGGAAGTAGAGAGGGTATGAAATTATATCCACTTCCTTTAAAACCCGAAAAAGTCTCGATTATAGGTTAGAAATGGGCCACGGGACGTGTTTGTGGTGTCAAAAAGAAAAAACGAGCACGAAGCCTCGTTTAGAAATCGGGAGGAGAGAGGGTATGAAATTATATCCACTTCCTTTAAAATCCGAAAAAGTCTCGATTATAGGTTAGAAATGGGCCACGGGACGTGTTTGTGGTGTCAAAACGAAAAAACGAGCACGAAGCCTCGTTTAGAAATCGGGAGGAGAGAGGGTATGAAATTATATCCACTTCCTTTAAAACCCGAAAAAGTCTCGATCATAGGTTAGAAATGGGCCACGGGACGTGTTTGTGGTGTCAAAACGAAAAAACGAGCACGAAGCCTCATTTAGAAATCGGGAGAGAGGGTATGAAATTATATCCACTTCCTTTAAAATCTGAAAAAGACTCGAATATAGGTTAGAAATGGGCCAAGAGACTAGTTTGTGGAGTCAAAACGAAAAAACGAGCACGCAGCCTCGTTTAGAAATCGCGAGGAGAGAGGCTATGAAATTACATCCACTTCCTTTAAAACCCAAAAAAGTCTCGATTATAGGTTAGAAATGGGCCACGGGATGTGTTTGTGGTGTCAAAACGAAAAATGGAGCACGAAGCCTCGTTTAGAAATAGGAAGTAGAGAGGGTATGAAATTATATCCACTTCCTTTAAAACCCGAAAAAGTCTCGATTATAGGTTAGAAATGGGCCACGGGACGTGTTTGTGGTGTCAAAACGAAAAATGGAGCACGAAGCCTCGTTTAGAAATAGGAAGTAGAGAGGGTATGAAATTATATCCACTTCCTTTAAAACCCGAAAAAGTCTCGATTATAGGTTAGAAATGGGCCACGGGACGTGTTTGTGGTGTCAAAACGAAAAAACGAGCACGAAGCCTCATTTAGAAATCGGGAGAGAGGGTATGAAATTATATCCACTTCCTTTAAAATCTGAAAAAGACTCGAATATAGGTTAGAAATGAGCCAAGAGACTAGTTTGTGGAGTCAAAACGAAAAAACGAGCACGCAGCCTCGTTTAGAAATCGCGAGGAGAGAGGCTATGAAATTACATCCACTTCCTTTAAAACCCAAAAAAGTCTCGATTATAGGTTAGAAATGGGCCACGGGATGTGTTTGTGGTGTCAAAACGAAAAATGGAGCACGAAGCCTCGTTTAGAAATAGGAAGTAGAGAGGGTATGAAATTATATCCACTTCCTTTAAAACCCGAAAAAGTCTCGATTATAGGTTAGAAATGGGCCACGGGACGTGTTTGTGGTGTCAAAACGAAAAAACGAGCACGAAGCCTCGTTTAGAAATCGGGAGGAGAGAGGGTATGAAATTATATCCACTTCCTTTAAAACCCGAAAAAGTCTCGATTATAGGTTAGAAATGGGCCACGGGACGTGTATGTGGTGTCAAAACGAAAAAACGAGCACGAAGCCTCGTTTAGAAATCGGGAGGAGAGAGGGTATGAAATTATATCCACTTCCTTTAAAACCCGAAAAAGTCTCGATCATAGGTTAGAAATGGGCCACGGGACGTGTTTGTAATGTCAAAACGAAAAAACGAGCTCAAAGCCTCGTTTAGAAATCGAGAGGAGAGAGGGTATGAAATTATATCTACTTGCTTTAAAACCTGAAAAAGTCTCGATTCTAGGTTAGAAATAGGCGACGGGACGTGTTTGTTGTGTGAAAACGAAAAAACGAGCACGAAGCCTCGTTTAGAAATCGGGATGAGAGAGGGTATGAAATTATATCCACTTCCTTTAAAACCCGAAAAAGTCTCGATTATAGGTTAGAAATGGGCCACGGGACGTGTTTGTGGTGTCAAAACGAAAAAACGAGCACGAAGCCTCGTTTAGAAATCGGGAGGAGAGAGGGTATGAAATTATATCCACTTCCTTTAAAACCCGAAAAAGTCTCGATTATAGGTTAGAAATGGGCCACGGGACGTGTTTGTGGTGTCAAAACGAAAAAACGAGCACGAAGCCTCGTTTAGAAATCGGGAGGAGAGAGGGTATGAAATTATATCCACTTCCTTTAAAACCCGAAAAAGTCTCGATCATAGGTTAGAAATGGGCCACGGGACGTGTTTGTAATGTCAAAACGAAAAAACGAGCTCAAAGCCTCGTTTAGAAATCGAGAGGAGAGAGGGTATGAAATTATATCTACTTGCTTTAAAACCTGAAAAAGTCTCGATTCTAGGTTAGAAATAGGCGACGGGACGTGTTTCTTGTGCGAAAACGAAAAAACGAGCACGAAGCCTCGTTTAGAAATCGGGAGGAGAGAGGGTATGAAATTATATCCACTTCCTTTAAACCCCGAAAAAGTCTCGATTATAGGTTAGAAATGGGCCACGGGACGTGTTTGTGGTGTCAAAACGAAAAAACGAGCACGAAGCCTCGTTTAGAAATCGGGAAGAGAGAGGGTATGAAATTATATCCACTTCCTTTAAAATCCGAAAAAGTCTCGATTATAGGTTAGAAATGGGCCAAGAGACGAGTTTGTGGAGTCAAAACGAAAAAACGAGCACGAAGCCTCGTTTAGAAATCGGGAGGAGAGAGGGTATGAAATTATATCCACTTCCTTTAAAACCCAAAAAAGTCTCGATTATAGGTTAGCAATGCGCCACGGGACGTGTTTGTGGTGTAAAAACGAAAAAACGAGCACGAAGCCTCGTTTAGAAATCGGGAGGAGAGTGGTTATGAAATTATATCCACTTCCTTTAAAACCCGAAAAAGTCTCGATTATAGGTTAGAAATGGACCACGGTACGCGTTTGTGGTGTCAAAATGAAAAGACGAGCACGAAGCCTCGTCTAGAAATCGGGAGGAGAGAGGTTATGAAATTATATCCACTTCCTTTAAAACCTGATAAAGTCTCGATTGTAGGTTAAAAATGGGACACGGGATGTGTTTGTGGTGTCAAAATGAAAAAACGAGCACGAAGCCTCGTTTAGAAATCGGGAGGAGAGAGGGTATGAAATTATATCCAGTTCCTTCATAACCCGAAAAAGACTCGATTATAGGTTAGAAATGGGCCACGGGACGTGTTTGTGGTGTCAAAACGAAAAAACGAGCACGAAGCCTCATTTAGAAATCGGGAGAGAGGGTATGAAATTATATCCACTTCCTTTAAAATCTGAAAAAGACTCGAATATAGGTTAGAAATGGGCCAAGAGACTAGTTTGTGGAGTCAAAACGAAAAAACGAGCACGCAGCCTCGTTTAGAAATCGCGAGGAGAGAGGCTATGAAATTACATCCACTTCCTTTAAAACCCAAAAAAGTCTCGATTATAGGTTAGAAATGGGCCACGGGATGTGTTTGTGGTGTCAAAACGAAAAATGGAGCACGAAGCCTCGTTTAGAAATAGGAAGTAGAGAGGGTATGAAATTATATCCACTTCCTTTAAAACCCGAAAAAGTCTCGATTATAGGTTAGAAATGGGCCACGGGACGTGTTTGTGGTGTCAAAACGAAAAAACGAGCACGAAGCCTCATTTAGAAATCGGGAGAGAGGGTATGAAATTATATCCACTTCCTTTAAAATCTGAAAAAGACTCGAATATAGGTTAGAAATGGGCCAAGAGACTAGTTTGTGGAGTCAAAACGAAAAAACGAGCACGCAGCCTCGTTTAGAAATCGCGAGGAGAGAGGCTATGAAATTACATCCACTTCCTTTAAAACCCAAAAAAGTCTCGATTATAGGTTAGAAATGGGCCACGGGATGTGTTTGTGGTGTCAAAACGAAAAATGGAGCACGAAGCCTCGTTTAGAAATAGGAAGTAGAGAGGGTATGAAATTATATCCACTTCCTTTAAAACCCGAAAAAGTCTCGATTATAGGTTAGAAATGGGCCACGGGACGTGTTTGTGGTGTCAAAAAGAAAAAACGAGCACGAAGCCTCGTTTAGAAATCGGGAGGAGAGAGGGTATGAAATTATATCCACTTCCTTTAAAATCCGAAAAAGTCTCGATTATAGGTTAGAAATGGGCCACGGGACGTGTTTGTGGTGTCAAAACGAAAAAACGAGCACGAAGCCTCGTTTAGAAATCGGGAGGAGAGAGGGTATGAAATTATATCCACTTCCTTTAAAACCCGAAAAAGTCTCGATCATAGGTTAGAAATGGGCCACGGGACGTGTTTGTGGTGTCAAAACGAAAAAACGAGCACGAAGCCTCATTTAGAAATCGGGAGAGAGGGTATGAAATTATATCCACTTCCTTTAAAATCTGAAAAAGACTCGAATATAGGTTAGAAATGGGCCAAGAGACTAGTTTGTGGAGTCAAAACGAAAAAACGAGCACGCAGCCTCGTTTAGAAATCGCGAGGAGAGAGGCTATGAAATTACATCCACTTCCTTTAAAACCCAAAAAAGTCTCGATTATAGGTTAGAAATGGGCCACGGGATGTGTTTGTGGTGTCAAAACGAAAAATGGAGCACGAAGCCTCGTTTAGAAATAGGAAGTAGAGAGGGTATGAAATTATATCCACTTCCTTTAAAACCCGAAAAAGTCTCGATTATAGGTTAGAAATGGGCCACGGGACGTGTTTGTGGTGTCAAAACGAAAAATGGAGCACGAAGCCTCGTTTAGAAATAGGAAGTAGAGAGGGTATGAAATTATATCCACTTCCTTTAAAACCCGAAAAAGTCTCGATTATAGGTTAGAAATGGGCCACGGGACGTGTTTGTGGTGTCAAAACGAAAAAACGAGCACGAAGCCTCATTTAGAAATCGGGAGAGAGGGTATGAAATTATATCCACTTCCTTTAAAATCTGAAAAAGACTCGAATATAGGTTAGAAATGAGCCAAGAGACTAGTTTGTGGAGTCAAAACGAAAAAACGAGCACGCAGCCTCGTTTAGAAATCGCGAGGAGAGAGGCTATGAAATTACATCCACTTCCTTTAAAACCCAAAAAAGTCTCGATTATAGGTTAGAAATGGGCCACGGGATGTGTTTGTGGTGTCAAAACGAAAAATGGAGCACGAAGCCTCGTTTAGAAATAGGAAGTAGAGAGGGTATGAAATTATATCCACTTCCTTTAAAACCCGAAAAAGTCTCGATTATAGGTTAGAAATGGGCCACGGGACGTGTTTGTGGTGTCAAAACGAAAAAACGAGCACGAAGCCTCGTTTAGAAATCGGGAGGAGAGAGGGTATGAAATTATATCCACTTCCTTTAAAACCCGAAAAAGTCTCGATTATAGGTTAGAAATGGGCCACGGGACGTGTATGTGGTGTCAAAACGAAAAAACGAGCACGAAGCCTCGTTTAGAAATCGGGAGGAGAGAGGGTATGAAATTATATCCACTTCCTTTAAAACCCGAAAAAGTCTCGATCATAGGTTAGAAATGGGCCACGGGACGTGTTTGTAATGTCAAAACGAAAAAACGAGCTCAAAGCCTCGTTTAGAAATCGAGAGGAGAGAGGGTATGAAATTATATCTACTTGCTTTAAAACCTGAAAAAGTCTCGATTCTAGGTTAGAAATAGGCGACGGGACGTGTTTGTTGTGTGAAAACGAAAAAACGAGCACGAAGCCTCGTTTAGAAATCGGGATGAGAGAGGGTATGAAATTATATCCACTTCCTTTAAAACCCGAAAAAGTCTCGATTATAGGTTAGAAATGGGCCACGGGACGTGTTTGTGGTGTCAAAACGAAAAAACGAGCACGAAGCCTCGTTTAGAAATCGGGAGGAGAGAGGGTATGAAATTATATCCACTTCCTTTAAAACCCGAAAAAGTCTCGATTATAGGTTAGAAATGGGCCACGGGACGTGTTTGTGGTGTCAAAACGAAAAAACGAGCACGAAGCCTCGTTTAGAAATCGGGAGGAGAGAGGGTATGAAATTATATCCACTTCCTTTAAAACCCGAAAAAGTCTCGATCATAGGTTAGAAATGGGCCACGGGACGTGTTTGTAATGTCAAAACGAAAAAACGAGCTCAAAGCCTCGTTTAGAAATCGAGAGGAGAGAGGGTATGAAATTATATCTACTTGCTTTAAAACCTGAAAAAGTCTCGATTCTAGGTTAGAAATAGGCGACGGGACGTGTTTCTTGTGCGAAAACGAAAAAACGAGCACGAAGCCTCGTTTAGAAATCGGGAGGAGAGAGGGTATGAAATTATATCCACTTCCTTTAAACCCCGAAAAAGTCTCGATTATAGGTTAGAAATGGGCCACGGGACGTGTTTGTGGTGTCAAAACGAAAAAACGAGCACGAAGCCTCGTTTAGAAATCGGGAAGAGAGAGGGTATGAAATTATATCCACTTCCTTTAAAATCCGAAAAAGTCTCGATTATAGGTTAGAAATGGGCCAAGAGACGAGTTTGTGGAGTCAAAACGAAAAAACGAGCACGAAGCCTCGTTTAGAAATCGGGAGGAGAGAGGGTATGAAATTATATCCACTTCCTTTAAAACCCAAAAAAGTCTCGATTATAGGTTAGCAATGCGCCACGGGACGTGTTTGTGGTGTAAAAACGAAAAAACGAGCACGAAGCCTCGTTTAGAAATCGGGAGGAGAGTGGTTATGAAATTATATCCACTTCCTTTAAAACCCGAAAAAGTCTCGATTATAGGTTAGAAATGGACCACGGTACGCGTTTGTGGTGTCAAAATGAAAAGACGAGCACGAAGCCTCGTCTAGAAATCGGGAGGAGAGAGGTTATGAAATTATATCCACTTCCTTTAAAACCTGATAAAGTCTCGATTGTAGGTTAAAAATGGGACACGGGATGTGTTTGTGGTGTCAAAATGAAAAAACGAGCACGAAGCCTCGTTTAGAAATCGGGAGGAGAGAGGGTATGAAATTATATCCAGTTCCTTCATAACCCGAAAAAGACTAGATTATAGGTTAGAAATGGGCCACGGGACGTGTTTGTGGTGTCAAAACGAAAAAACGAGCACGAAGCCTCATTTAGAAATCGGGAGAGAGGGTATGAAATTATATCCACTTCCTTTAAAATCTGAAAAAGACTCGAATATAGGTTAGAAATGGGCCAAGAGACTAGTTTGTGGAGTCAAAACGAAAAAACGAGCACGCAGCCTCGTTTAGAAATCGCGAGGAGAGAGGCTATGAAATTACATCCACTTCCTTTAAAACCCAAAAAAGTCTCGATTATAGGTTAGAAATGGGCCACGGGATGTGTTTGTGGTGTCAAAACGAAAAATGGAGCACGAAGCCTCGTTTAGAAATAGGAAGTAGAGAGGGTATGAAATTATATCCACTTCCTTTAAAACCCGAAAAAGTCTCGATTATAGGTTAGAAATGGGCCACGGGACGTGTTTGTGGTGTCAAAAAGAAAAAACGAGCACGAAGCCTCGTTTAGAAATCGGGAGGAGAGAGGGTATGAAATTATATCCACTTCCTTTAAAATCCGAAAAAGTCTCGATTATAGGTTAGAAATGGGCCACGGGACGTGTTTGTGGTGTCAAAACGAAAAAATGAGCACGAAGCCTCATTTAGAAATCGGGAGAGAGGGTATGAAATTATATCCACTTCCTTTAAAATCTGAAAAAGACTCGAATATAGGTTAGAAATGGGCCAAGAGACTAGTTTGTGGAGTCAAAACGAAAAAACGAGCACGCAGCCTCGTTTAGAAATCGCGAGGAGAGAGGCTATGAAATTACATCCACTTCCTTTAAAACCCAAAAAAGTCTCGATTATAGGTTAGAAATGGGCCACTGGATGTGTTTGTGGTGTCAAAACGAAAAATGGAGCACGAAGCCTCGTTTAGAAATAGGAAGTAGAGAGGGTATGAAATTATATCCACTTCCTTTAAAACCCGAAAAAGTCTCGATTATAGGTTAGAAATGGGCCACGGGACGTGTTTGTGGTGTCAAAAAGAAAAAACGAGCACGAAGCCTCGTTTAGAAATCGGGAGGAGAGAGGGTATGAAATTATATCCACTTCCTTTAAAACCCGAAAAAGTCTCGATTATAGGTTAGAAATGGGCCACGGGACGTGTTTGTGGTGTCAAAACGAAAAAACGAGCACGAAGCCTCGTTTAGAAATCGGGAGGAGAGAGGGTATGAAATTATATCCACTTCCTTTAAAACCCGAAAAAGTCTCGATTATAGGTTAGAAATGGGCCACGGGACGTGTATGTGGTGTCAAAACGAAAAAACGAGCACGAAGCCTCGTTTAGAAATCGGGAGGAGAGAGGGTATGAAATTATATCCACTTCCTTTAAAACCCGAAAAAGTCTCGATCATAGGATAGAAATGGGCCACGGGACGTGTTTGTAATGTCAAAACGAAAAAACGAGCTCAAAGCCTCGTTTAGAAATCGAGAGGAGAGAGGGTATGAAATTATATCTACTTGCTTTAAAACCTGAAAAAGTCTCGATTCTAGGTTAGAAATAGGCGACGGGACGTGTTTGTTGTGTGAAAACGAAAAAACGAGCACGAAGCCTCGTTTAGAAATCGGGAGGAGAGAGGGTATGAAATTATATCCACTTCCTTTAAACCCCGAAAAAGTCTCGATTATAGGTTAGAAATGGGCCACGGGACGTGTTTGTGGTGTCAAAACGAAAAAACGAGCACGAAGCCTCGTTTATAAATCGGGAGGAGAGAGGGTATGAAATTATATCCACTTCCTTTAAACCCGAAAAGTCTCGATTATAGGTTAGAAATGGGCCACGGGACGTGTTTTTGGTATCAAAACGAAAAAACGAGCACGAAGCCTCGTTTAGAAATCGGGAGGAGAGAGGGTATGAAATTTTATCCACTTCCTTTAAAACCCGAAAAAGACTCGATTGTAGGTTAGAAATTGGCCACGGGACGTGTTTGTGGTGTCAAAACGAAAAAACAAGCACTAAGCCTCGTTTAGAAATCGGGAGGAGAGAGGGTATGAAATTATATCCACTTCCTTTAAAATCCGAAAAAGTCTCGATTATAGGTTAGAAATGGGCCAAGAGACGAGTTTGTGGAGTCAAAACGAAAAAACGAGCACGCAGCCTCGTTTAGAAATCAGGAGGAGAGAGGGTATGAAATTATATCCACTTCCTTTAAAACTCGAAAAAGTCTCGATTATAATTTAGAAATGGGCCACGGGACGCGTTTGTGGTGTCAAAACGAAAAAACGAGCACGAAGCCTCGTTTAGAAATCGGGAGGACAGAGGTTATGATATTATATCCACTTTCTTTAAAACCCGAAAAAGTCTCGATTGTAGGTTAGAAATGGGACACGGGATGTGTTTGTGGTGTCAAAATGAAAAAACGAGCACGAAGCCTCGTTTAGAAATCGGAAGGAGAGAGGGTATGAAATTATATCCACTTCCTTTAAAATCCAAAAAAGTCTCGATTATAGGTTAGAAATGGGCCAAGAGACGAGTTTGTAGAGTCAAAATGAAAAAACGAGCACGCAGCCTCGTTTAGAAATTAGGAGGAGAGAGGGTATGAAATTTTATCCACTTCCTTTAAAACCCAAAAAAGTCTCGATTATAGGTTGTAAATGGGCCACGGGACGTGTTTGTAGTGTCAAAACGAAAAAACGAGCACGAAGACTCGTTTAGAAATCGGGAGGAGAGAGGGTATGAAATTATATCAACTTCCTTTATAATCCGAAAAAGTCTCGATTATAGGTTAGAAATGGGCCAAGAGACGAGTTTGTGGAGTCAAAACGAAAAAACGAGCACGCAGCCTCGTTTAGAAATCAGGAGGAGAGAGGGTATGAAATTATATTCACTTCCTTTAAAACTCGAAAAAGTCTCGATTATAGGTTTGAAATGGGCCACGGTACGCATTTGTGGTGTCAAAACGAAAAGACGAGCACGAAGCCTCGTTTAGAAATCGGGAGGAGAGAGGTTATGAAATTATATCCACTTCCTTTAAAACCCGAAAAAATCTCGATTTTAGGTTAGAAATGAGACACGGGATGTGTTTGTGGTGTCAAAATGAAAAAACGAGCATGAAGCCTCGTTTAGAAATCGGGAGGAGAGAGGGTATGAAATTATATCCAGTTCCTTCATAACCCGAAAAAGACTCGATTATAGGTTAGAAATGGGCCACGGAACGTGTTTGTGGTGTCAAAATGAAAAAACGAGCACGAAGCCTCGTTTAGAAATCGGGAGAGAGGGTGTGAAATTATATCCACTTCCTTTAAAAAATGAAAAAGTCTCGAATATAGGTTAGAAATGGGCCAAGAGACGAGTTTCTAGAGTCAAAACGAAAAAACGAGCACGCAGCCTCGTTTAGAAATCGGGAGGAGAGAGGGTATGAAATTACATCCACTTCCTTTAAAACTCAAAAAAGTCTCGATTATAGGTTAGAAATGGGCCACGGGATGTGTTTGTAGTGTCAAAATAAAAAAATGAGCACGAAGCCTCGTTTAGAAATCGGAAGTAGAGAGGGTATGAAAATATATCCACTTCCTTTAAATTCCGAAAAAGTCTCGATTATAGGTTACAAATGGGCCACGGGAGGTGTTTCTGGTGTCAAAATGAAAAAAGAGCACGAAGCCTCGTTTAGAAATCGGGAGGAGAGAGGGTATGAAATTATATCCACTTCCTTTAAAACCCGAAAAAGTCTCGATTATAGGTTAGAAATGGGCCACGGGACGTGTTTGTGGTGTCAAAACTAAAAAACGAGCACGAAGCCTCGTTTAGAAATCGGGAGGAGAGAGGGTATGAAATTATATCCATTTCGTTTAAAACCCAAAAAAGTCTCGATTATAGGTTAGAAATGGGCCACGGGACTTGTTTGTGGAGTCAAAACGAAAAAACGAGCACGAAGCCTCGTTTAGAAATCGGAAGGAGAGAGGGTATGAAATTATATCCACTTCCTTTAAAACCCAAAAAAGTCTCGATTATAGGTTAGAAATGGGCCACGGGATGTGTTTGTGGTGTCAAAACGAAAAAACGAGCACGAAGCCTCGTTTAGAAATCGGGAGGAGAGAGGGTATGAAATTACATCCACTTCCTTTAAAACCCGAAAAAGTCTCGATTATAGGTTAGAAATGGGCCACGGGATGTGTTTCTGGTGTCAAAACGAAAAAATGAGCACGAAGCCTCGTTCAGAAATCGGAAGGAGAGAGGGTATGAAATTATATCCACTTCCTTTAAAACCCAAAAAAGTCTCGATTATAGGTTAGAAATGGGCCACGGGATGTGTTTGTGGTGTCAAAACGAAAAAACAAGCACTAAGCCTCGTTTAGAAATCGGGAGGAGAGAGGGTATGAAATTATATCCACTTCCTTTAAAATCCGAAAAAGTCTCGATTATAGGTTAGAAATGGGCCAAGAGACGAGTTTGTGGAGTCAAAACGAAAAAACGAGCACGCAGCCTCGTTTAGAAATCGGGAGGAGAGAGGGTATGAAATTACATCCACTTCCTTTAAAACCCAAAAAAGTCTCGATTATAGGTTAGAAATGGGCCACGGGATGTGTTTGTGGTGTCAAAACGAAAAATGGAGCACGAAGCCTCGTTTAGAAATCGGGAGGAGAGAGGGTATGAAATTATATCCACTTCCTTTAAAATCCGAAAAAGTCTCGATTATAGGTTAGAAATGGGCCAAGAGACGAGTTTGTGGAGTCAAAACGAAAAAACGAGCACGCAGCCTCGTTTAGAAATCAGGAGGAGAGAGGGTATGAAATTATATCCACTTCCTTTAAAAAATGAAAAAGTCTCGAATATAGGTTAGAAATGGGCCAAGAGACGAGTTTCTGGAGTCAAAACGAAAAAACGAGCACGCAGCCTCGTTTAGAAATCGGGAGGAGAGAGGGTATGAAATTACATCCACTTCCTTTAAAATCCGAAAAAGTCTCGATTGTAGGTTAGAAATGGGCCACGGGACGTGTTTGTGGTGTCAAAACGAAAAAACGAGCACGAAGCCTCGTTTAGAAATCGGGAGGAGAGAGGGTATGAAATTATATCCACTTCCTTTAAAATCCGAAAAAGTCTCGATTATAGGTTAGAAATGGGCCAAGAGACGAGTTTGTGGAGTCAAAACGAAAAAACGAGCACGCAGTCTCGTTTAGAAATCGGGAGGAGAGAGGGTATGAAATTACATCCACTTCCTTTAAAACCCAAAAAAGTCTAGATTATAGGTTAGAAATGGGCCACGGGATGTGTTTGTAGTGTCAAAATGAAAAAATGAGCACGAAGCCTCGTTTAGAAATCGGAAGGAGAGAGGGTATGAAATTATATCCACTTCCTTTAAAATCCGAAAAAGTCTCGATTATAGGTTACAAATGGGCCACGGGACGTGTTTGTGGTGTCAAAACGAAAAAACGAGCACGAAGCCTCGTTTAGAAATCGGGAGAGAGGGTATGAAATTATATCCACTTCCTTTAAAATCTGAAAAAGACTCAAATATAGGTTAGAAATGGGCCAAGAGACCAGTTTGTGAGGTCAAAACGAAAAAACGAGCACGCAGCCTTGTTTAGAAATCGGGAGGAGAGAGGATATGAAATTACATCCACTTCCTTTAAAACCCAAAAAAGTCTCGATTATAGGTTAGAAATGGGCCACGGGTTGTGTTTGTGGTGTCAAAACGAAAAAAGGAGCACGAAGCCTCGTTTAGAAATAGGAAGTAGAGAGTGTATGAAATTATATCCACTTCCTTTAAAACCCGAAAAAGTCTCGATTATAGGTTAGAAATGGGCCACGGGACGTGTTTGTGGTGTCAAAACGAAAAAACGAGCACGAAGCCTCGTTTAGAAATCGGGAGGAGATAGGGTATGAAATTATATCCACTTCCTTTAAAATCCGAAAAAGTCTCGATTATAGGTTAGAAATGGGCCACGGGACGTGTTTGTGGTGTCAAAACGAAAAAACGAGCACGAAGCCTCGTTTAGAAATCGGGAGGAGAGAGGGTATGAAATTATATCCACTTCCTTTAAAATCTGAAAAAGTCTCAAATATAGATTAGAAATGGGCCAAGAGACGAGTTTGTGGAGTCAAAACGAAAAAACGAGCACGCAGCCTCGTTTAGAAATCGGGAGGAGAGAGGGTATGAAATTATATCCACTTCCTTTAAAATCCGAAAAAGTCTCGATTATAGGTTAGAAATGGGCCACGGGACGTGTTTGTGGTGTCAAAACGAAAAAACGAGCACGAAGCCTCGTTTAGAAATCGGGAGGAGAGAGGGTATGAAATTATATCCACTTCCTTTAAAATCTGAAAAAGTCTCAAATATAGATTAGAAATGGGCCAAGAGACGAGTTTGTGGAGTCAAAACGAAAAAACGAGCACGCAGCCTCGTTTAGAAATCGGGAGGAGAGAGGGTATGAAATTACATCCACTTCCTTTAAAACCCAAAAAAGTCTAGATTATAGGTTAGAAATGGGCCACGGGATGTGTTTGTAGTGTCAAAATGAAAAAATGAGCACGAAGCCTCGTTTAGAAATCGGAAGGAGAGAGGGTATGAAATTATATCCACTTCCTTTAAAATCCGAAAAAGTTTCGATTATAGGTTACAAATGGGCCACGGGACGTGTTTGTGGTGTCAAAACGAAAAAACGAGCACGAAGCCTCGTTTAGAAATCGGGAGGAGAGTGGTTATGAAATTACATCCACTTCCTTTAAAACCCAAAAAAGTCTCGATTATAGGTTAGAAATGGGCCACGGGACGTGTTTGTCGTGTCAAAACGAAAAAACGAGCACGAAGCCTCGTTTAGAAATCGGAAGTAGAGAGGGTATGAAATTATATCCACTTCCTTTAAAACCCGAAAAAGTCTCGATTATAGGTTAGAAATGGGCCACGGGACGTGTTTGTGGTGTCAAAACGAAAAAACGAGCACGAAGCCTCGTTTAGAAATCGGGAGGAGAGAGGGTATGAAATTATATCCACTTCCTTTAAAACCCGAAAAAGTCTCGATTATAGGTTAGAAATGGGCCACGGGACTGGTTTGTGGAGTCAAAACGAAAAAACGAGCACGAAGCCTCGTTTAGAAATCGGTAGGAGAGAGGGTATGAAATTATATCCACTTCCTTTAAAATCTGAAAAAGTCTCAAATATAGATTAGAAATGGGCCAAGAGAGGAGTTTGTGGAGTCAAAACGAAAAAACGAGCACGCAGCCTCGTTTAGAAATCGGGAGGAGAGAGGGTATGAAATTACATCCACTTCCTTTAAAACCCAAAAAAGTCTAGATTATAGGTTAGAAATGGGCCACGGGATGTGTTTGTAGTGTCAAAATGAAAAATTGAGCACGAAGCCTCGTTTAGAAATCGGAAGGAGAGAGGGTATGTAATTATATCCACTTCCTTTAAAATCCGAAAAAGTCTCGATTATAGGTTACAAATGGGCCACGGGACGTGTTTGTGGTATCAAAACGAAAAAACGAGCACGAAGCCTCGTTTAGAAATCGGGAGAGAGGGTATGAAATTATATCCACTTCCTTTAAAATCTGAAAAAGACTCGAATATAGGTTAGAAATGGGCCAAGAGACTAGTTTGTGGAGTCAAAACGAAAAAACGAGCACGCAGCCTCGTTTAGAAATCGGGAGGAGAGAGGATATGAAATTACATCCACTTCCTTTAAAACCCAAAAAAGTCTCGATTATAGGTTAGAAATGGGCCACGGGATGTGTTTGTGGTGTCAAAACGAAAAAAGGAGCACGAAGCCTCGTTTAGAAATAGGAAGTAGAGAGTGTATGAAATTATATCCACTTCCTTTAAAACCCGAAAAAGTCTCGATTATAGGTTAGAAATGGGCTACGGGACGTGTTTGTGGTGTCAAAACGAAAAAACGAGCACGAAGCCTCGTTTAGAAATCGGGAGGAGAGAGGGTATGAAATTATATCCACTTCCTTTAAAACCCGAAAAAGTCTCGATTATAGGTTAGAAATGGGCCACGGGACGTGTTTGTGGTGTCAAAACGAAAAAACGAGCACGAAGCCTCGTTTAGAAATCGGGAGGAGAGTGGTTATGAAATTATATCCACTTCCTTTAATACCCGAAAAAGTCTCGATTATAGGTTAGAAATGGGCCACGGTACGCGTTTGTGGTGTCAAAATGAAAAGACGAGCACGAAGCCTCGTTTAGAAATCGGGAGGAGAGAGGTTATGAAATTATATCCACTTCCTTTAAAACTCGAAAAAGTCTCGATTATAATTTAGAAATGGGCCACGGGACGCGTTTGTAGTGTCAAAACGAAAAAACGAGCACGAAGCCTCATTTAGAAATCGGGAGGACAGAGGTTATGATATTATATCCACTTTCTTTAAAACCCGAAAAAGTCTCGATTGTAGGTTAGAAATGGGACACGGGATGTGTTTGTGGTGTCAAAACGAAAAAACGAGCACGAAGCCTCGTTTATAAATCGGGAGGAGAGAGGGTATGAAATTATATCCACTTCCTTTAAACCCGAAAAGTCTCGATTATAGGTTAGAAATGGGCCACGGGACGTGTTTTTGGTATCAAAACGAAAAAACGAGCACGAAGCCTCGTTTAGAAATCGGGAGGAGAGAGGGTATGAAATTTTATCCACTTCCTTTAAAACCCGAAAAAGACTCGATTGTAGGTTAGAAATTGGCCACGGGACGTGTTTGTGGTGTCAAAACGAAAAAACAAGCACTAAGCCTCGTTTAGAAATCGGGAGGAGAGAGGGTATGAAATTATATCCACTTCCTTTAAAATCCGAAAAAGTCTCGATTATAGGTTAGAAATGGGCCAAGAGACGAGTTTGTGGAGTCAAAACGAAAAAACGAGCACGCAGCCTCGTTTAGAAATCAGGAGGAGAGAGGGTATGAAATTATATCCACTTCCTTTAAAACTCGAAAAAGTCTCGATTATAATTTAGAAATGGGCCACGGGACGCGTTTGTGGTGTCAAAACGAAAAAACGAGCACGAAGCCTCGTTTAGAAATCGGGAGGACAGAGGTTATGATATTATATCCACTTTCTTTAAAACCCGAAAAAGTCTCGATTGTAGGTTAGAAATGGGACACGGGATGTGTTTGTGGTGTCAAAATGAAAAAACGAGCACGAAGCCTCGTTTAGAAATCGGAAGGAGAGAGGGTATGAAATTATATCCACTTCCTTTAAAATCCAAAAAAGTCTCGATTATAGGTTAGAAATGGGCCAATAGACGAGTTTGTAGAGTCAAAATGAAAAAACTAGCACGCAGCCTCGTTTAGAAATTAGGAGGAGAGAGGGTATGAAATTTTATCCACTTCCTTTAAAACCCAAAAAAGTCTCGATTATAGGTTGTAAATGGGCCACGGGACGTGTTTGTAGTGTCAAAACGAAAAAACGAGCACGAAGACTCGTTTAGAAATCGGGAGGAGAGAGGGTATGAAATTATATCAACTTCCTTTATAATCCGAAAAAGTCTCGATTATAGGTTAGAAATGGGCCAAGAGACGAGTTTGTGGAGTCAAAACGAAAAAACGAGCACGCAGCCTCGTTTAGAAATCAGGAGGAGAGAGGGTATGAAATTATATTCACTTCCTTTAAAACTCGAAAAAGTCTCGATTATAGGTTTGAAATGGGCCACGGTACGCATTTGTGGTGTCAAAACGAAAAGACGAGCACGAAGCCTCGTTTAGAAATCGGGAGGAGAGAGGTTATGAAATTATATCCACTTCCTTTAAAACCCGAAAAAATCTCGATTTTAGGTTAGAAATGAGACACGGGATGTGTTTGTGGTGTCAAAACGAAAAAACGAGCATGAAGCCTCGTTTAGAAATCGGGAGGAGAGAGGGTATGAAATTATATCCAGTTCCTTCATAACCCGAAAAAGACTCGATTATAGGTTAGAAATGGGCCACGGGACGTGTTTGTGGTGTCAAAATGAAAAAACGAGCACGAAGCCTCGTTTAGAAATCGGGAGAGAGGGTGTGAAATTATATCCACTTCCTTTAAAAAATGAAAAAGTCTCGAATATAGGTTAGAAATGGGCCAAGAGACGAGTTTCTGGAGTCAAAACGAAAAAACGAGCACGCAGCCTCGTTTAGAAATCGGGAGGAGAGAGGGTATGAAATTACATCCACTTCCTTTAAAACCCAAAAAAGTCTCGATTATAGGTTAGAAATGGGCCACGGGATGTGTTTGTAGTGTCAAAATAAAAAAATGAGCACGAAGCCTCGTTTAGAAATCGGAAGTAGAGAGGGTATGAAAATATATCCACTTCCTTTAAATTCCGAAAAAGTCTCGATTATAGGTTACAAATGGGCCACGGGAGGTGTTTCTGGTGTCAAAATGAAAAAAGAGCACGAAGCCTCGTTTAGAAATCGGGAGGAGAGAGGGTATGAAATTATATCCACTTCCTTTAAAACCCGAAAAAGTCTCGATTATAGGTTAGAAATGGGCCACGGGACGTGTTTGTGGTGTCAAAACTAAAAAACGAGCACGAAGCCTCGTTTAGAAATCGGGAGGAGAGAGGGTATGAAATTATATCCATTTCGTTTAAAACCCAAAAAAGTCTCGATTATAGGTTAGAAATGGGCCACGGGACTTGTTTGTGGAGTCAAAACGAAAAAACGAGCACGAAGCCTCGTTTAGAAATCGGAAGGAGAGAGGGTATGAAATTATATCCACTTCCTTTAAAACCCAAAAAAGTCTCGATTATAGGTTAGAAATGGGCCACGGGATGTGTTTGTGGTGTCAAAACGAAAAAACGAGCACGAAGCCTCGTTTAGAAATCGGGAGGAGAGAGGGTATGAAATTACATCCACTTCCTTTAAAACCCGAAAAAGTCTCGATTATAGGTTAGAAATGGGCCACGGGATGTGTTTCTGGTGTCAAAACGAAAAAATGAGCACGAAGCCTCGTTCAGAAATCGGAAGGAGAGAGGGTATGAAATTATATCCACTTCCTTTAAAACCCAAAAAAGTCTCGATTATAGGTTAGAAATGGGCCACGGGATGTGTTTGTGGTGTCAAAACGAAAAAACAAGCACTAAGCCTCGTTTAGAAATCGGGAGGAGAGAGGGTATGAAATTATATCCACTTCCTTTAAAATCCGAAAAAGTCTCAATTATAGGTTAGAAATGGGCCAAGAGACGAGTTTGTGGAGTCAAAACGAAAAAACGAGCACGCAGCCTCGTTTAGAAATCGGGAGGAGAGAGGGTATGAAATTACATCCACTTCCTTTAAAACCCAAAAAAGTCTAGATTATAGGTTAGAAATGGGCCACGGGATGTGTTTGTGGTGTCAAAACGAAAAATGGAGCACGAAGCCTCGTTTAGAAATCGGGAGGAGAGAGGGTATGAAATTATATCCACTTCCTTTAAAATCCGAAAAAGTCTCGATTATAAGTCAGAAATGGGCCAAGAGACGAGTTTGTGGAGTCAAAACGAAAAAACGAGCACGCAGCCTCGTTTAGAAATCAGGAGGAGAGAGGGTATGAAATTATATCCACTTCCTTTAAAACTCGAAAAAGTCTCGATTATAATTTAGAAATGGGCCACGGGACGCGTTTGTGGTGTCAAAACAAAAAAACGAGCACGAAGCCTCGTTTAGAAATCGGGAGGACAGAGGTTATGATATTATATCCACTTTCTTTAAAACCCGAAAAAGTCTCGATTGTAGGTTAGAAATGGGACACGGGATGTGTTTGTGGTGTCAAAACGAAAAAACAAGCACTAAGCCTCGTTTAGAAATCGGGAGGAGAGAGGGTATGAAATTATATCCACTTCCTTTAAAATCCGAAAAAGTCTCGATTATAGGTTAGAAATGGGCCAAGAGACGAGTTTGTGGAGTCAAAACGAAAAAACGAGCACGCAGTCTCGTTTAGAAATCGGGAGGAGAGAGGGTATGAAATTACATCCACTTCCTTTAAAACCCAAAAAAGTCTAGATTATAGGTTAGAAATGGGCCACGGGATGTGTTTGTAGTGTCAAAATGAAAAAATGAGCACGAAGCCTCGTTTAGAAATCGGAAGGAGAGAGGGTATGAAATTATATCCACTTCCTTTAAAATCCGAAAAAGTTTCGATTATAGGTTACAAATGGGCCACGGGACGTGTTTGTGGTGTCAAAACGAAAAAACGAGCACGAAGCCTCGTTTAGAAATCGGGAGGAGAGTGGTTATGAAATTACATCCACTTCCTTTAAAACCCAAAAAAGTCTCGATTATAGGTTAGAAATGGGCCACGGGACGTGTTTGTCGTGTCAAAACGAAAAAACGAGCACGAAGCCTCGTTTAGAAATCGGAAGTAGAGAGGGTATGAAATTATATCCACTTCCTTTAAAACCCGAAAAAGTCTCGATTATAGGTTAGAAATGGGCCACGGGACGTGTTTGTGGTGTCAAAACGAAAAAACGAGCACGAAGCCTCGTTTAGAAATCGGGAGGAGAGAGGGTATGAAATTACATCCACTTCCTTTAAAACCCGAAAAAGTCTCGATTATAGGTTAGAAATGGGCCACGGGATGTGTTTCTGGTGTCAAAACGAAAAAATGAGCACGAAGCCTCGTTCAGAAATCGGAAGGAGAGAGGGTATGAAATTATATCCACTTCCTTTAAAACCCGAAAAAGTCTCGATTATAGGTTAGAAATGGGCCACGGGACGTGTTTGTGGTGTCAAAACTAAAAAACGAGCACGAAGCCTCGTTTAGAAATCGGGAGGAGAGAGGGTATGAAATTATATCCATTTCGTTTAAAACCCAAAAAAGTCTCGATTATAGGTTAGAAATGGGCCACGGGATGTGTTTCTGGTGTCAAAACGAAAAAATGAGCACGAAGCCTCGTTCAGAAATCGGAAGGAGAGAGGGTATGAAATTATATCCACTTCCTTTAAAACCCGAAAAAGTCTCGATTATAGGTTAGAAATGGGCCACGGGACGTGTTTGTGGTGTCAAAACTAAAAAACGAGCACGAAGCCTCGTTTAGAAATCGGGAGGAGAGAGGGTATGAAATTATATCCATTTCGTTTAAAACCCAAAAAAGTCTCGATTATAGGTTAGAAATGGGCCACGGGACTTGTTTGTGGAGTCAAAACGAAAAAACGAGCACGAAGCCTCGTTTAGAAATCGGAAGGAGAGAGGGTATGAAATTATATCCACTTCCTTTAAAACCCAAAAAAGTCTCGATTATAGGTTAGAAATGGGCCACGGGATGTGTTTGTGGTGTCAAAACGAAAAAACGAGCACGAAGCCTCGTTTAGAAATCGGGAGGAGAGAGGGTATGAAATTACATCCACTTCCTTTAAAACCCGAAAAAGTCTCGATTATAGGTTAGAAATGGGCCACGGGATGTGTTTCTGGTGTCAAAACGAAAAAATGAGCACGAAGCCTCGTTCAGAAATCGGAAGGAGAGAGGGTATGAAATTATATCCACTTCCTTTAAAACCCAAAAAAGTCTCGATTATAGGTTAGAAATGGGCCACGGGATGTGTTTGTGGTGTCAAAACGAAAAAACAAGCACTAAGCCTCGTTTAGAAATCGGGAGGAGAGAGGGTATGAAATTATATCCACTTCCTTTAAAATCCGAAAAAGTCTCGATTATAGGTTAGAAATGGGCCAAGAGACGAGTTTGTGGAGTCAAAACGAAAAAACGAGCACGCAGCCTCGTTTAGAAATCGGGAGGAGAGAGGGTATGAAATTACATCCACTTCCTTTAAAACCCAAAAAAGTCTCGATTATAGGTTAGAAATGGGCCACGGGATGTGTTTGTGGTGTCAAAACGAAAAATGGAGCACGAAGCCTCGTTTAGAAATCGGGAGGAGAGAGGGTATGAAATTATATCCACTTCCTTTAAAATCCGAAAAAGTCTCGATTATAGGTTAGAAATGGGCCAAGAGACGAGTTTGTGGAGTCAAAACGAAAAAACGAGCACGCAGCCTCGTTTAGAAATCAGGAGGAGAGAGGGTATGAAATTATATCCACTTCCTTTAAAACTCGAAAAAGTCTCGATTATAATTTAGAAATGGGCCACGGGACGCGTTTGTGGTGTCAAAACAAAAAAACGAGCACGAAGCCTCGTTTAGAAATCGGGAGGACAGAGGTTATGATATTATATCCACTTTCTTTAAAACCCGAAAAAGACTCGATTGTAGGTTAGAAATGGGACACGGGATGTGTTTGTGGTGTCAAAACGAAAAAACAAGCACTAAGCCTCGTTTAGAAATCGGGAGGAGAGAGGGTATGAAATTATATCCACTTCCTTTAAAATCCGAAAAAGTCTCGATTATAGGTTAGAAATGGGCCAAGAGACGAGTTTGTGGAGTCAAAACGAAAAAACGAGCACGCAGTCTCGTTTAGAAATCGGGAGGAGAGAGGGTATGAAATTACATCCACTTCCTTTAAAACCCAAAAAAGTCTAGATTATAGGTTAGAAATGGGCCACGGGATGTGTTTGTAGTGTCAAAATGAAAAAATGAGCACGAAGCCTCGTTTAGAAATCGGAAGGAGAGAGGGTATGAAATTATATCCACTTCCTTTAAAATCCGAAAAAGTCTCGATTATAGGTTACAAATGGGCCACGGGACGTGTTTGTGGTGTCAAAACGAAAAAACGAGCACGAAGCCTCGTTTAGAAATCGGGAGAGAGGGTATGAAATTATATCCACTTCCTTTAAAATCTGAAAAAGACTCAAATATAGGTTAGAAATGGGCCAAGAGACCAGTTTGTGAGGTCAAAACGAAAAAACGAGCACGCAGCCTTGTTTAGAAATCGGGAGGAGAGAGGATATGAAATTACATCCACTTCCTTTAAAACCCAAAAAAGTCTCGATTATAGGTTAGAAATGGGCCACGGGTTGTGTTTGTGGTGTCAAAACGAAAAAAGGAGCACGAAGCCTCGTTTAGAAATAGGAAGTAGAGAGTGTATGAAATTATATCCACTTCCTTTAAAACCCGAAAAAGTCTCGATTATAGGTTAGAAATGGGCCACGGGACGTGTTTGTGGTGTCAAAACGAAAAAACGAGCACGAAGCCTCGTTTAGAAATCGGGAGGAGAGAGGGTATGAAATTATATCCACTTCCTTTAAAATCCGAAAAAGTCTCGATTATAGGTTAGAAATGGGCCACGGGACGTGTTTGTGGTGTCAAAACGAAAAAACGAGCACGAAGCCTCGTTTAGAAATCGGGAGGAGAGAGGGTATGAAATTATATCCACTTCCTTTAAAATCTGAAAAAGTCTCCAATATAGATTAGAAATGGGCCAAGAGACGAGTTTGTGGAGTCAAAACGAAAAAACGAGCACGCAGCCTCGTTTAGAAATCGGGAGGAGAGAGGGTATGAAATTATATCCACTTCCTTTAAAATCCGAAAAAGTCTCGATTATAGGTTAGAAATGGGCCACGGGACGTGTTTGTGGTGTCAAAACGAAAAAACGAGCACGAAGCCTCGTTTAGAAATCGGGAGGAGAGAGGGTATGAAATTATATCCACTTCCTTTAAAATCTGAAAAAGTCTCAAATATAGATTAGAAATGGGCCAAGAGACGAGTTTGTGGAGTCAAAACGAAAAAACGAGCACGCAGCCTCGTTTAGAAATCGGGAGGAGAGAGGGTATGAAATTACATCCACTTCCTTTAAAACCCAAAAAAGTCTAGATTATAGGTTAGAAATGGGCCACGGGATGTGTTTGTAGTGTCAAAATGAAAAAATGAGCACGAAGCCTCGTTTAGAAATCGGAAGGAGAGAGGGTATGAAATTATATCCACTTCCTTTAAAATCCAAAAAAGTCTCGATTATAGGTTAGAAATGGGCCAAGAGACGAGTTTGTGGAGTCAAAACGAAAAAACGAGCACGCAGCCTCGTTTAGAAATCAGGAGGAGAGAGGGTATGAAATTATATTCACTTCCTTTAAAACTCGAAAAAGTCTCGATTATAGGTTTGAAATGGGCCACGGTACGCATTTGTGGTGTCAAAACGAAAAGACGAGCACGAAGCCTCGTTTAGAAATCGGGAGGAGAGAGGTTATGAAATTATATCCACTTCCTTTAAAACCCGAAAAAATCTCGATTTTAGGTTAGAAATGAGACACGGGATGTGTTTGTGGTGTCAAAATGAAAAAACGAGCATGAAGCCTCGTTTAGAAATCGGGAGGAGAGAGGGTATGAAATTATATCCAGTTCCTTCATAACCCGAAAAAGACTCGATTATAGGTTAGAAATGGGCCACGGAACGTGTTTGTGGTGTCAAAATGAAAAAACGAGCACGAAGCCTCGTTTAGAAATCGGGAGAGAGGGTGTGAAATTATATCCACTTCCTTTAAAAAATGAAAAAGTCTCGAATATAGGTTAGAAATGGGCCAAGAGACGAGTTTCTAGAGTCAAAACGAAAAAACGAGCACGCAGCCTCGTTTAGAAATCGGGAGGAGAGAGGGTATGAAATTACATCCACTTCCTTTAAAACCCAAAAAAGTCTCGATTATAGGTTAGAAATGGGCCACGGGATGTGTTTGTAGTGTCAAAATAAAAAAATGAGCACGAAGCCTCGTTTAGAAATCGGAAGTAGAGAGGGTATGAAAATATATCCACTTCCTTTAAATTCCGAAAAAGTCTCGATTATAGGTTACAAATGGGCCACGGGAGGTGTTTCTGGTGTCAAAATGAAAAAAGAGCACGAAGCCTCGTTTAGAAATCGGGAGGAGAGAGGGTATGAAATTATATCCACTTCCTTTAAAACCCGAAAAAGTCTCGATTATAGGTTAGAAATGGGCCACGGGACGTGTTTGTGGTGTCAAAACTAAAAAACGAGCACGAAGCCTCGTTTAGAAATCGGGAGGAGAGAGGGTATGAAATTATATCCATTTCGTTTAAAACCCAAAAAAGTCTCGATTATAGGTTAGAAATGGGCCACGGGACTTGTTTGTGGAGTCAAAACGAAAAAACGAGCACGAAGCCTCGTTTAGAAATCGGAAGGAGAGAGGGTATGAAATTATATCCACTTCCTTTAAAACCCAAAAAAGTCTCGATTATAGGTTAGAAATGGGCCACGGGATGTGTTTGTGGTGTCAAAACGAAAAAACGAGCACGAAGCCTCGTTTAGAAATCGGGAGGAGAGAGGGTATGAAATTACATCCACTTCCTTTAAAACCCGAAAAAGTCTCGATTATAGGTTAGAAATGGGCCACGGGATGTGTTTCTGGTGTCAAAACGAAAAAATGAGCACGAAGCCTCGTTCAGAAATCGGAAGGAGAGAGGGTATGAAATTATATCCACTTCCTTTAAAACCCAAAAAAGTCTCGATTATAGGTTAGAAATGGGCCACGGGATGTGTTTGTGGTGTCAAAACGAAAAAACAAGCACTAAGCCTCGTTTAGAAATCGGGAGGAGAGAGGGTATGAAATTATATCCACTTCCTTTAAAATCCGAAAAAGTCTCGATTATAGGTTAGAAATGGGCCAAGAGACGAGTTTGTGGAGTCAAAACGAAAAAACGAGCACGCAGCCTCGTTTAGAAATCGGGAGGAGAGAGGGTATGAAATTACATCCACTTCCTTTAAAACCCAAAAAAGTCTCGATTATAGGTTAGAAATGGGCCACGGGATGTGTTTGTGGTGTCAAAACGAAAAATGGAGCACGAAGCCTCGTTTAGAAATCGGGAGGAGAGAGGGTATGAAATTATATCCACTTCCTTTAAAATCCGAAAAAGTCTCGATTATAGGTTAGAAATGGGCCAAGAGACGAGTTTGTGGAGTCAAAACGAAAAAACGAGCACGCAGCCTCGTTTAGAAATCAGGAGGAGAGAGGGTATGAAATTATATCCACTTCCTTTAAAAAATGAAAAAGTCTCGAATATAGGTTAGAAATGGGCCAAGAGACGAGTTTCTGGAGTCAAAACGAAAAAACGAGCACGCAGCCTCGTTTAGAAATCGGGAGGAGAGAGGGTATGAAATTACATCCACTTCCTTTAAAATCCGAAAAAGTCTCGATTGTAGGTTAGAAATGGGCCACGGGACGTGTTTGTGGTGTCAAAACGAAAAAACGAGCACGAAGCCTCGTTTAGAAATCGGGAGGAGAGAGGGTATGAAATTATATCCACTTCCTTTAAAATCCGAAAAAGTCTCGATTATAGGTTAGAAATGGGCCAAGAGACGAGTTTGTGGAGTCAAAACGAAAAAACGAGCACGCAGTCTCGTTTAGAAATCGGGAGGAGAGAGGGTATGAAATTACATCCACTTCCTTTAAAACCCAAAAAAGTCTAGATTATAGGTTAGAAATGGGCCACGGGATGTGTTTGTAGTGTCAAAATGAAAAAATGAGCACGAAGCCTCGTTTAGAAATCGGAAGGAGAGAGGGTATGAAATTATATCCACTTCCTTTAAAATCCGAAAAAGTCTCGATTATAGGTTACAAATGGGCCACGGGACGTGTTTGTGGTGTCAAAACGAAAAAACGAGCACGAAGCCTCGTTTAGAAATCGGGAGAGAGGGTATGAAATTATATCCACTTCCTTTAAAATCTGAAAAAGACTCAAATATAGGTTAGAAATGGGCCAAGAGACCAGTTTGTGAGGTCAAAACGAAAAAACGAGCACGCAGCCTTGTTTAGAAATCGGGAGGAGAGAGGATATGAAATTACATCCACTTCCTTTAAAACCCAAAAAAGTCTCGATTATAGGTTAGAAATGGGCCACGGGTTGTGTTTGTGGTGTCAAAACGAAAAAAGGAGCACGAAGCCTCGTTTAGAAATAGGAAGTAGAGAGTGTATGAAATTATATCCACTTCCTTTAAAACCCGAAAAAGTCTCGATTATAGGTTAGAAATGGGCCACGGGACGTGTTTGTGGTGTCAAAACGAAAAAACGAGCACGAAGCCTCGTTTAGAAATCGGGAGGAGATAGGGTATGAAATTATATCCACTTCCTTTAAAATCCGAAAAAGTCTCGATTATAGGTTAGAAATGGGCCACGGGACGTGTTTGTGGTGTCAAAACGAAAAAACGAGCACGAAGCCTCGTTTAGAAATCGGGAGGAGAGAGGGTATGAAATTATATCCACTTCCTTTAAAATCTGAAAAAGTCTCAAATATAGATTAGAAATGGGCCAAGAGACGAGTTTGTGGAGTCAAAACGAAAAAACGAGCACGCAGCCTCGTTTAGAAATCGGGAGGAGAGAGGGTATGAAATTATATCCACTTCCTTTAAAATCCGAAAAAGTCTCGATTATAGGTTAGAAATGGGCCACGGGACGTGTTTGTGGTGTCAAAACGAAAAAACGAGCACGAAGCCTCGTTTAGAAATCGGGAGGAGAGAGGGTATGAAATTATATCCACTTCCTTTAAAATCTGAAAAAGTCTCAAATATAGATTAGAAATGGGCCAAGAGACGAGTTTGTGGAGTCAAAACGAAAAAACGAGCACGCAGCCTCGTTTAGAAATCGGGAGGAGAGAGGGTATGAAATTACATCCACTTCCTTTAAAACCCAAAAAAGTCTAGATTATAGGTTAGAAATGGGCCACGGGATGTGTTTGTAGTGTCAAAATGAAAAAATGAGCACGAAGCCTCGTTTAGAAATCGGAAGGAGAGAGGGTATGAAATTATATCCACTTCCTTTAAAATCCGAAAAAGTTTCGATTATAGGTTACAAATGGGCCACGGGACGTGTTTGTGGTGTCAAAACGAAAAAACGAGCACGAAGCCTCGTTTAGAAATCGGGAGGAGAGTGGTTATGAAATTACATCCACTTCCTTTAAAACCCAAAAAAGTCTCGATTATAGGTTAGAAATGGGCCACGGGACGTGTTTGTCGTGTCAAAACGAAAAAACGAGCACGAAGCCTCGTTTAGAAATCGGAAGTAGAGAGGGTATGAAATTATATCCACTTCCTTTAAAACCCGAAAAAGTCTCGATTATAGGTTAGAAATGGGCCACGGGACGTGTTTGTGGTGTCAAAACGAAAAAACGAGCACGAAGCCTCGTTTAGAAATCGGGAGGAGAGAGGGTATGAAATTATATCCACTTCCTTTAAAACCCGAAAAAGTCTCGATTATAGGTTAGAAATGGGCCACGGGACTGGTTTGTGGAGTCAAAACGAAAAAACGAGCACGAAGCCTCGTTTAGAAATCGGTAGGAGAGAGGGTATGAAATTATATCCACTTCCTTTAAAATCTGAAAAAGTCTCAAATATAGATTAGAAATGGGCCAAGAGAGGAGTTTGTGGAGTCAAAACGAAAAAACGAGCACGCAGCCTCGTTTAGAAATCGGGAGGAGAGAGGGTATGAAATTACATCCACTTCCTTTAAAACCCAAAAAAGTCTAGATTATAGGTTAGAAATGGGCCACGGGATGTGTTTGTAGTGTCAAAATGAAAAATTGAGCACGAAGCCTCGTTTAGAAATCGGAAGGAGAGAGGGTATGTAATTATATCCACTTCCTTTAAAATCCGAAAAAGTCTCGATTATAGGTTACAAATGGGCCACGGGACGTGTTTGTGGTATCAAAACGAAAAAACGAGCACGAAGCCTCGTTTAGAAATCGGGAGAGAGGGTATGAAATTATATCCACTTCCTTTAAAATCTGAAAAAGACTCGAATATAGGTTAGAAATGGGCCAAGAGACTAGTTTGTGGAGTCAAAACGAAAAAACGAGCACGCAGCCTCGTTTAGAAATCGGGAGGAGAGAGGATATGAAATTACATCCACTTCCTTTAAAACCCAAAAAAGTCTCGATTATAGGTTAGAAATGGGCCACGGGATGTGTTTGTGGTGTCAAAACGAAAAAAGGAGCACGAAGCCTCGTTTAGAAATAGGAAGTAGAGAGTGTATGAAATTATATCCACTTCCTTTAAAACCCGAAAAAGTCTCGATTATAGGTTAGAAATGGGCTACGGGACGTGTTTGTGGTGTCAAAACGAAAAAACGAGCACGAAGCCTCGTTTAGAAATCGGGAGGAGAGAGGGTATGAAATTATATCCACTTCCTTTAAAACCCGAAAAAGTCTCGATTATAGGTTAGAAATGGGCCACGGGACGTGTTTGTGGTGTCAAAACGAAAAAACGAGCACGAAGCCTCGTTTAGAAATCGGGAGGAGAGTGGTTATGAAATTATATCCACTTCCTTTAATACCCGAAAAAGTCTCGATTATAGGTTAGAAATGGGCCACGGTACGCGTTTGTGGTGTCAAAATGAAAAGACGAGCACGAAGCCTCGTTTAGAAATCGGGAGGAGAGAGGTTATGAAATTATATCCACTTCCTTTAAAACTCGAAAAAGTCTCGATTATAATTTAGAAATGGGCCACGGGACGCGTTTGTAGTGTCAAAACGAAAAAACGAGCACGAAGCCTCATTTAGAAATCGGGAGGACAGAGGTTATGATATTATATCCACTTTCTTTAAAACCCGAAAAAGTCTCGATTGTAGGTTAGAAATGGGACACGGGATGTGTTTGTGGTGTCAAAACGAAAAAACGAGCACGAAGCCTCGTTTATAAATCGGGAGGAGAGAGGGTATGAAATTATATCCACTTCCTTTAAACCCGAAAAGTCTCGATTATAGGTTAGAAATGGGCCACGGGACGTGTTTTTGGTATCAAAACGAAAAAACGAGCACGAAGCCTCGTTTAGAAATCGGGAGGAGAGAGGGTATGAAATTTTATCCACTTCCTTTAAAACCCGAAAAAGACTCGATTGTAGGTTAGAAATTGGCCACGGGACGTGTTTGTGGTGTCAAAACGAAAAAACAAGCACTAAGCCTCGTTTAGAAATCGGGAGGAGAGAGGGTATGAAATTATATCCACTTCCTTTAAAATCCGAAAAAGTCTCGATTATAGGTTAGAAATGGGCCAAGAGACGAGTTTGTGGAGTCAAAACGAAAAAACGAGCACGCAGCCTCGTTTAGAAATCAGGAGGAGAGAGGGTATGAAATTATATCCACTTCCTTTAAAACTCGAAAAAGTCTCGATTATAATTTAGAAATGGGCCACGGGACGCGTTTGTGGTGTCAAAACGAAAAAACGAGCACGAAGCCTCGTTTAGAAATCGGGAGGACAGAGGTTATGATATTATATCCACTTTCTTTAAAACCCGAAAAAGTCTCGATTGTAGGTTAGAAATGGGACACGGGATGTGTTTGTGGTGTCAAAATGAAAAAACGAGCACGAAGCCTCGTTTAGAAATCGGAAGGAGAGAGGGTATGAAATTATATCCACTTCCTTTAAAATCCAAAAAAGTCTCGATTATAGGTTAGAAATGGGCCAATAGACGAGTTTGTAGAGTCAAAATGAAAAAACTAGCACGCAGCCTCGTTTAGAAATTAGGAGGAGAGAGGGTATGAAATTTTATCCACTTCCTTTAAAACCCAAAAAAGTCTCGATTATAGGTTGTAAATGGGCCACGGGACGTGTTTGTAGTGTCAAAACGAAAAAACGAGCACGAAGACTCGTTTAGAAATCGGGAGGAGAGAGGGTATGAAATTATATCAACTTCCTTTATAATCCGAAAAAGTCTCGATTATAGGTTAGAAATGGGCCAAGAGACGAGTTTGTGGAGTCAAAACGAAAAAACGAGCACGCAGCCTCGTTTAGAAATCAGGAGGAGAGAGGGTATGAAATTATATTCACTTCCTTTAAAACTCGAAAAAGTCTCGATTATAGGTTTGAAATGGGCCACGGTACGCATTTGTGGTGTCAAAACGAAAAGACGAGCACGAAGCCTCGTTTAGAAATCGGGAGGAGAGAGGTTATGAAATTATATCCACTTCCTTTAAAACCCGAAAAAATCTCGATTTTAGGTTAGAAATGAGACACGGGATGTGTTTGTGGTGTCAAAACGAAAAAACGAGCATGAAGCCTCGTTTAGAAATCGGGAGGAGAGAGGGTATGAAATTATATCCAGTTCCTTCATAACCCGAAAAAGACTCGATTATAGGTTAGAAATGGGCCACGGGACGTGTTTGTGGTGTCAAAATGAAAAAACGAGCACGAAGCCTCGTTTAGAAATCGGGAGAGAGGGTGTGAAATTATATCCACTTCCTTTAAAAAATGAAAAAGTCTCGAATATAGGTTAGAAATGGGCCAAGAGACGAGTTTCTGGAGTCAAAACGAAAAAACGAGCACGCAGCCTCGTTTAGAAATCGGGAGGAGAGAGGGTATGAAATTACATCCACTTCCTTTAAAACCCAAAAAAGTCTCGATTATAGGTTAGAAATGGGCCACGGGATGTGTTTGTAGTGTCAAAATAAAAAAATGAGCACGAAGCCTCGTTTAGAAATCGGAAGTAGAGAGGGTATGAAAATATATCCACTTCCTTTAAATTCCGAAAAAGTCTCGATTATAGGTTACAAATGGGCCACGGGAGGTGTTTCTGGTGTCAAAATGAAAAAAGAGCACGAAGCCTCGTTTAGAAATCGGGAGGAGAGAGGGTATGAAATTATATCCACTTCCTTTAAAACCCGAAAAAGTCTCGATTATAGGTTAGAAATGGGCCACGGGACGTGTTTGTGGTGTCAAAACTAAAAAACGAGCACGAAGCCTCGTTTAGAAATCGGGAGGAGAGAGGGTATGAAATTATATCCATTTCGTTTAAAACCCAAAAAAGTCTCGATTATAGGTTAGAAATGGGCCACGGGACTTGTTTGTGGAGTCAAAACGAAAAAACGAGCACGAAGCCTCGTTTAGAAATCGGAAGGAGAGAGGGTATGAAATTATATCCACTTCCTTTAAAACCCAAAAAAGTCTCGATTATAGGTTAGAAATGGGCCACGGGATGTGTTTGTGGTGTCAAAACGAAAAAACGAGCACGAAGCCTCGTTTAGAAATCGGGAGGAGAGAGGGTATGAAATTACATCCACTTCCTTTAAAACCCGAAAAAGTCTCGATTATAGGTTAGAAATGGGCCACGGGATGTGTTTCTGGTGTCAAAACGAAAAAATGAGCACGAAGCCTCGTTCAGAAATCGGAAGGAGAGAGGGTATGAAATTATATCCACTTCCTTTAAAACCCAAAAAAGTCTCGATTATAGGTTAGAAATGGGCCACGGGATGTGTTTGTGGTGTCAAAACGAAAAAACAAGCACTAAGCCTCGTTTAGAAATCGGGAGGAGAGAGGGTATGAAATTATATCCACTTCCTTTAAAATCCGAAAAAGTCTCAATTATAGGTTAGAAATGGGCCAAGAGACGAGTTTGTGGAGTCAAAACGAAAAAACGAGCACGCAGCCTCGTTTAGAAATCGGGAGGAGAGAGGGTATGAAATTACATCCACTTCCTTTAAAACCCAAAAAAGTCTAGATTATAGGTTAGAAATGGGCCACGGGATGTGTTTGTGGTGTCAAAACGAAAAATGGAGCACGAAGCCTCGTTTAGAAATCGGGAGGAGAGAGGGTATGAAATTATATCCACTTCCTTTAAAATCCGAAAAAGTCTCGATTATAAGTCAGAAATGGGCCAAGAGACGAGTTTGTGGAGTCAAAACGAAAAAACGAGCACGCAGCCTCGTTTAGAAATCAGGAGGAGAGAGGGTATGAAATTATATCCACTTCCTTTAAAACTCGAAAAAGTCTCGATTATAATTTAGAAATGGGCCACGGGACGCGTTTGTGGTGTCAAAACAAAAAAACGAGCACGAAGCCTCGTTTAGAAATCGGGAGGACAGAGGTTATGATATTATATCCACTTTCTTTAAAACCCGAAAAAGTCTCGATTGTAGGTTAGAAATGGGACACGGGATGTGTTTGTGGTGTCAAAACGAAAAAACAAGCACTAAGCCTCGTTTAGAAATCGGGAGGAGAGAGGGTATGAAATTATATCCACTTCCTTTAAAATCCGAAAAAGTCTCGATTATAGGTTAGAAATGGGCCAAGAGACGAGTTTGTGGAGTCAAAACGAAAAAACGAGCACGCAGTCTCGTTTAGAAATCGGGAGGAGAGAGGGTATGAAATTACATCCACTTCCTTTAAAACCCAAAAAAGTCTAGATTATAGGTTAGAAATGGGCCACGGGATGTGTTTGTAGTGTCAAAATGAAAAAATGAGCACGAAGCCTCGTTTAGAAATCGGAAGGAGAGAGGGTATGAAATTATATCCACTTCCTTTAAAATCCGAAAAAGTTTCGATTATAGGTTACAAATGGGCCACGGGACGTGTTTGTGGTGTCAAAACGAAAAAACGAGCACGAAGCCTCGTTTAGAAATCGGGAGGAGAGTGGTTATGAAATTACATCCACTTCCTTTAAAACCCAAAAAAGTCTCGATTATAGGTTAGAAATGGGCCACGGGACGTGTTTGTCGTGTCAAAACGAAAAAACGAGCACGAAGCCTCGTTTAGAAATCGGAAGTAGAGAGGGTATGAAATTATATCCACTTCCTTTAAAACCCGAAAAAGTCTCGATTATAGGTTAGAAATGGGCCACGGGACGTGTTTGTGGTGTCAAAACGAAAAAACGAGCACGAAGCCTCGTTTAGAAATCGGGAGGAGAGAGGGTATGAAATTACATCCACTTCCTTTAAAACCCGAAAAAGTCTCGATTATAGGTTAGAAATGGGCCACGGGATGTGTTTCTGGTGTCAAAACGAAAAAATGAGCACGAAGCCTCGTTCAGAAATCGGAAGGAGAGAGGGTATGAAATTATATCCACTTCCTTTAAAACCCGAAAAAGTCTCGATTATAGGTTAGAAATGGGCCACGGGACGTGTTTGTGGTGTCAAAACTAAAAAACGAGCACGAAGCCTCGTTTAGAAATCGGGAGGAGAGAGGGTATGAAATTATATCCATTTCGTTTAAAACCCAAAAAAGTCTCGATTATAGGTTAGAAATGGGCCACGGGATGTGTTTCTGGTGTCAAAACGAAAAAATGAGCACGAAGCCTCGTTCAGAAATCGGAAGGAGAGAGGGTATGAAATTATATCCACTTCCTTTAAAACCCGAAAAAGTCTCGATTATAGGTTAGAAATGGGCCACGGGACGTGTTTGTGGTGTCAAAACTAAAAAACGAGCACGAAGCCTCGTTTAGAAATCGGGAGGAGAGAGGGTATGAAATTATATCCATTTCGTTTAAAACCCAAAAAAGTCTCGATTATAGGTTAGAAATGGGCCACGGGACTTGTTTGTGGAGTCAAAACGAAAAAACGAGCACGAAGCCTCGTTTAGAAATCGGAAGGAGAGAGGGTATGAAATTATATCCACTTCCTTTAAAACCCAAAAAAGTCTCGATTATAGGTTAGAAATGGGCCACGGGATGTGTTTGTGGTGTCAAAACGAAAAAACGAGCACGAAGCCTCGTTTAGAAATCGGGAGGAGAGAGGGTATGAAATTACATCCACTTCCTTTAAAACCCGAAAAAGTCTCGATTATAGGTTAGAAATGGGCCACGGGATGTGTTTCTGGTGTCAAAACGAAAAAATGAGCACGAAGCCTCGTTCAGAAATCGGAAGGAGAGAGGGTATGAAATTATATCCACTTCCTTTAAAACCCAAAAAAGTCTCGATTATAGGTTAGAAATGGGCCACGGGATGTGTTTGTGGTGTCAAAACGAAAAAACAAGCACTAAGCCTCGTTTAGAAATCGGGAGGAGAGAGGGTATGAAATTATATCCACTTCCTTTAAAATCCGAAAAAGTCTCGATTATAGGTTAGAAATGGGCCAAGAGACGAGTTTGTGGAGTCAAAACGAAAAAACGAGCACGCAGCCTCGTTTAGAAATCGGGAGGAGAGAGGGTATGAAATTACATCCACTTCCTTTAAAACCCAAAAAAGTCTCGATTATAGGTTAGAAATGGGCCACGGGATGTGTTTGTGGTGTCAAAACGAAAAATGGAGCACGAAGCCTCGTTTAGAAATCGGGAGGAGAGAGGGTATGAAATTATATCCACTTCCTTTAAAATCCGAAAAAGTCTCGATTATAGGTTAGAAATGGGCCAAGAGACGAGTTTGTGGAGTCAAAACGAAAAAACGAGCACGCAGCCTCGTTTAGAAATCAGGAGGAGAGAGGGTATGAAATTATATCCACTTCCTTTAAAACTCGAAAAAGTCTCGATTATAATTTAGAAATGGGCCACGGGACGCGTTTGTGGTGTCAAAACAAAAAAACGAGCACGAAGCCTCGTTTAGAAATCGGGAGGACAGAGGTTATGATATTATATCCACTTTCTTTAAAACCCGAAAAAGACTCGATTGTAGGTTAGAAATGGGACACGGGATGTGTTTGTGGTGTCAAAACGAAAAAACAAGCACTAAGCCTCGTTTAGAAATCGGGAGGAGAGAGGGTATGAAATTATATCCACTTCCTTTAAAATCCGAAAAAGTCTCGATTATAGGTTAGAAATGGGCCAAGAGACGAGTTTGTGGAGTCAAAACGAAAAAACGAGCACGCAGTCTCGTTTAGAAATCGGGAGGAGAGAGGGTATGAAATTACATCCACTTCCTTTAAAACCCAAAAAAGTCTTGATTATAGGTTAGAAATGGGCCACGGGATGTGTTTGTAGTGTCAAAATGAAAAAATGAGCACGAAGCCTCGTTTAGAAATCGGAAGGAGAGAGGGTATGAAATTATATCCACTTCCTTTAAAATCCGAAAAAGTCTCGATTATAGGTTACAAATGGGCCACGGGACGTGTTTGTGGTGTCAAAACGAAAAAACGAGCACGAAGCCTCGTTTAGAAATCGGGAGAGAGGGTATGAAATTATATCCACTTCCTTTAAAATCTGAAAAAGACTCAAATATAGGTTAGAAATGGGCCAAGAGACCAGTTTGTGAGGTCAAAACGAAAAAACGAGCACGCAGCCTTGTTTAGAAATCGGGAGGAGAGAGGATATGAAATTACATCCACTTCCTTTAAAACCCAAAAAAGTCTCGATTATAGGTTAGAAATGGGCCACGGGTTGTGTTTGTGGTGTCAAAACGAAAAAAGGAGCACGAAGCCTCGTTTAGAAATAGGAAGTAGAGAGTGTATGAAATTATATCCACTTCCTTTAAAACCCGAAAAAGTCTCGATTATAGGTTAGAAATGGGCCACGGGACGTGTTTGTGGTGTCAAAACGAAAAAACGAGCACGAAGCCTCGTTTAGAAATCGGGAGGAGAGAGGGTATGAAATTATATCCACTTCCTTTAAAATCCGAAAAAGTCTCGATTATAGGTTAGAAATGGGCCACGGGACGTGTTTGTGGTGTCAAAACGAAAAAACGAGCACGAAGCCTCGTTTAGAAATCGGGAGGAGAGAGGGTATGAAATTATATCCACTTCCTTTAAAATCTGAAAAAGTCTCCAATATAGATTAGAAATGGGCCAAGAGACGAGTTTGTGGAGTCAAAACGAAAAAACGAGCACGCAGCCTCGTTTAGAAATCGGGAGGAGAGAGGGTATGAAATTATATCCACTTCCTTTAAAATCCGAAAAAGTCTCGATTATAGGTTAGAAATGGGCCACGGGACGTGTTTGTGGTGTCAAAACGAAAAAACGAGCACGAAGCCTCGTTTAGAAATCGGGAGGAGAGAGGGTATGAAATTATATCCACTTCCTTTAAAATCTGAAAAAGTCTCAAATATAGATTAGAAATGGGCCAAGAGGAGTCAAAACGAAAAAACGAGCACGCAGCCTCGTTTAGAAATCGGGAGGAGAGAGGGTATGAAATTACATCCACTTCCTTTAAAACCCAAAAAAGTCTAGATTATAGGTTAGAAATGGGCCACGGGATGTGTTTGTAGTGTCAAAATGAAAAAATGAGCACGAAGCCTCGTTTAGAAATCGGAAGGAGAGAGGGTATGAAATTATATCCACTTCCTTTAAAATCCGAAAAAGTTTCGATTATAGGTTACAAATGGGCCACGGGACGTGTTTGTGGTGTCAAAACGAAAAAACGAGCACGAAGCCTCGTTTAGAAATCGGGAGGAGAGTGGTTATGAAATTATATCCACTTCCTTTAATACCCGAAAAAGTCTCGATTATAGGTTAGAAATGGGCCACGGTACGCGTTTGTGGTGTCAAAATGAAAAGACGAGCACGAAGCCTCGTTTAGAAATCGGGAGGAGAGAGGTTATGAAATTATATCCACTTCCTTTAAAACTCGAAAAAGTCTCGATTATAATTTAGAAATGGGCCACGGGACGCGTTTGTAGTGTCAAAACGAAAAAACGAGCACGAAGCCTCGTTTAGAAATCGGGAGAGAGGGTATGAAATTATATCCACTTCCTTTAAAATCTGAAAAAGACTCAAATATAGGTTAGAAATGGGCCAAGAGACCAGTTTGTGAGGTCAAAACGAAAAAACGAGCACGCAGCCTTGTTTAGAAATCGGGAGGAGAGAGGATATGAAATTACATCCACTTCCTTTAAAACCCAAAAAAGTCTCGATTATAGGTTAGAAATGGGCCACGGGTTGTGTTTGTGGTGTCAAAACGAAAAAAGGAGCACGAAGCCTCGTTTAGAAATAGGAAGTAGAGAGTGTATGAAATTATATCCACTTCCTTTAAAACCCGAAAAAGTCTCGATTATAGGTTAGAAATGGGCCACGGGACGTGTTTGTGGTGTCAAAACGAAAAAACGAGCACGAAGCCTCGTTTAGAAATCGGGAGGAGAGAGGGTATGAAATTATATCCACTTCCTTTAAAATCCGAAAAAGTCTCGATTATAGGTTAGAAATGGGCCACGGGACGTGTTTGTGGTGTCAAAACGAAAAAACGAGCACGAAGCCTCGTTTAGAAATCGGGAGGAGAGAGGGTATGAAATTATATCCACTTCCTTTAAAATCTGAAAAAGTCTCAAATATAGATTAGAAATGGGCCAAGAGACGAGTTTGTGGAGTCAAAACGAAAAAACGAGCACGCAGCCTCGTTTAGAAATCGGGAGGAGAGAGGGTATGAAATTATATCCACTTCCTTTAAAATCCGAAAAAGTCTCGATTATAGGTTAGAAATGGGCCACGGGACGTGTTTGTGGTGTCAAAACGAAAAAATGAGCACGAAGCCTCGTTTAGAAATCGGGAGGAGAGAGGGTATGAAATTATATCCACTTCCTTTAAAATCTGAAAAAGTCTCAAATATAGATTAGAAATGGGCCAAGAGACGAGTTTGTGGAGTCAAAACGAAAAAACGAGCACGCAGCCTCGTTTAGAAATCGGGAGGAGAGAGGGTATGAAATTACATCCACTTCCTTTAAAACCCAAAAAAGTCTAGATTATAGGTTAGAAATGGGCCACGGGATGTGTTTGTAGTGTCAAAATGAAAAAATGAGCACGAAGCCTCGTTTAGAAATCGGAAGGAGAGAGGGTATGAAATTATATCCACTTCCTTTAAAATCCGAAAAAGTTTCGATTATAGGTTACAAATGGGCCACGGGACGTGTTTGTGGTGTCAAAACGAAAAAACGAGCACGAAGCCTCGTTTAGAAATCGGGAGGAGAGTGGTTATGAAATTAAATCCACTTCCTTTAAAACCCAAAAAAGTCTCGATTATAGGTTAGAAATGGGCCACGGGACGTGTTTGTCGTGTCAAAACGAAAAAACGAGCACGAAGCCTCGTTTAGAAATCGGAAGTAGAGAGGGTATGAAATTATATCCACTTCCTTTAAAACCCGAAAAAGTCTCGATTATAGGTTAGAAATGGGCCACGGGACGTGTTTGTGGTGTCAAAACGAAAAAACGAGCACGAAGCCTCGTTTAGAAATCGGGAGGAGAGAGGGTATGAAATTATATCCACTTCCTTTAAAACCCGAAAAAGTCTCGATTATAGGTTAGAAATGGGCCACGGGACTGGTTTGTGGAGTCAAAACGAAAAAACGAGCACGAAGCCTCGTTTAGAAATCGGTAGGAGAGAGGTTATGAAATTATATCCACTTCCTTTAAAATCTGAAAAAGTCTCAAATATAGATTAGAAATGGGCCAAGAGAGGAGTTTGTGGAGTCAAAACTAAAAAACGAGCACGCAGCCTCGTTTAGAAATCGGGAGGAGAGAGGGTATGAAATTACATCCACTTCCTTTAAAACCCAAAAAAGTCTAGATTATAGGTTAGAAATGGGCCACGGGATGTGTTTGTAGTGTCAAAATGAAAAATTGAGCACGAAGCCTCGTTTAGAAATCGGAAGGAGAGAGGGTATGTAATTATATCCACTTCCTTTAAAATCCGAAAAAGTCTCGATTATAGGTTACAAATGGGCCACGGGACGTGTTTGTGGTATCAAAACGAAAAAACGAGCACGAAGCCTCGTTTAGAAATCGGGAGAGAGGGTATGAAATTATATCCACTTCATTTAAAATCTGAAAAAGACTCGAATATAGGTTAGAAATGGGCCAAGAGACTAGTTTGTGGAGTCAAAACGAAAAAACGAGCACGCAGCCTCGTTTAGAAATCGGGAGGAGAGAGGATATGAAATTACATCCACTTCCTTTAAAACCCAAAAAAGTCTCGATTATAGGTTAGAAATGGGCCACGGGATGTGTTTGTGGTGTCAAAACGAAAAAAGGAGCACGAAGCCTCGTTTAGAAATAGGAAGTAGAGAGTGTATGAAATTATATCCACTTCCTTTAAAACCCGAAAAAGTCTCGATTATAGGTTAGAAATGGGCTACGGGACGTGTTTGTGGTGTCAAAACGAAAAAACGAGCACGAAGCCTCGTTTAGAAATCGGGAGGAGAGAGGGTATGAAATTATATCCACTTCCTTTAAAACCCGAAAAAGTCTCGATTATAGGTTAGAAATGGGCCACGGGACGTGTTTGTGGTGTCAAAACGAAAAAACGAGCACGAAGCCTCGTTTAGAAATCGGGAGGAGAGTGGTTATGAAATTATATCCACTTCCTTTAATACCCGAAAAAGTCTCGATTATAGGTTAGAAATGGGCCACGGTACGCGTTTGTGGTGTCAAAATGAAAAGACGAGCACGAAGCCTCGTTTAGAAATCGGGAGGAGAGAGGTTATGAAATTATATCCACTTCCTTTAAAACTCGAAAAAGTCTCGATTATAATTTAGAAATGGGCCACGGGACGCGTTTGTAGTGTCAAAACGAAAAAACGAGCACGAAGCCTCATTTAGAAATCGGGAGGACAGAGGTTATGATATTATATCCACTTTCTTTAAAACCCGAAAAAGTCTCGATTGTAGGTTAGAAATGGGACACGGGATGTGTTTGTGGTGTCAAAATGAAAAAACGAGCACGAAGCCTCGTTTAGAAATCGGAAGGAGAGAGGGTATAAAATTATATCCACTTCCTTTAAAATCCAAAAAAGTCTCGATTATAGGTTAGAAATGGGCCAAGAGACGAGTTTGTGGAGTCAAAATGAAAAAACGAGCACGCAGCCTCGTTTAGAAATTAGGAGGAGAGAGGGTATGAAATTTTATCCACTTCCTTTAAAACCCAAAAAAGTCTCGATTATAGGTTGGAAATGGGCCACGGGACGTGTTTGTGGTGTCAAAACGAAAAAACGAGCACGAAGACTCGTTTAGAAATCGGGAGGAGAGAGGGTATGAAATTATATCCACTTCCTTTAAAATCCGAAAAAGTCTCGATTATAGGTTAGAAATGGGCCAAGAGACGAGTTTGTGGAGTCAAAACGAAAAAACGAGCACGCAGCCTCGTTTACAAATCAGGAGGAGAGAGGGTATGAAATTATATCCACTTCCTTTAAAACTCGAAAAAGTCTCGATTATAGGTTTGAAATGGGCCACGGTACGCATTTGTGGTGTCAAAACGAAAAGACGAGCACGAAGCCTCGTTTAGAAATCGGGAGGAGAGAGGTTATGAAATTATATCCACTTCCTTTAAAACCCGAAAAAATCTCGATTGTAGGTTAGAAATGAGACACGGGATGTGTTTGTGGTGTCAAAATGAAAAAACGAGCACGAAGCCTCGTTTAGAAATCGGGAGGAGAGAGGGTATGAAATTATATCCAGTTCCTTCATAACCCGAAAAAGACTCGATTATAGGTTAGAAATGGGCCACGGGACGTGTTTGTGGTGTCAAAACGAAAAAACGAGCACGAAGCCTCGTTTAGAAATCGGGAGAGAGGGTGTGAAATTATATCCACTTCCTTTAAAAAATGAAAAAGTCTCGAATATAGGTTAGAAATGGGCCAAGAGACGAGTTTCTGGAGACAACGAAAAAACGAGCACGCAGCCTCGTTTAGAAATCGGGAGGAGAGAGGGTATGAAATTACAAACACTTCCTTTAAAACCCAAAAAAGTCTCGATTATAGGTTAGAAATGGGCCACGGGATGTGTTTGTGGTGTCAAAATAAAAAAATGAGCACGAAGCCTCGTTTAGAAATCGGAAGTAGAGAGGGTATGAAAATATATCCACTTCCTTTAAATTCCGAAAAAGTTTCGATTATAGGTTACAAATGGGCCACGGGACGTGTTTGTGGTGTCAAAACGAAAAAACGAGTACGAAGCCTCGTTTAGAAATCGGGAGGAGAGAGGTTATTAAATTATATCCACTTCCTTTAAAACCCGAAAAAGTCTCGATTATAGGTTAGAAATGGGACACGGGAGGTGTTTCTGGTGTCAAAATGAAAAAAGAGCACGAAGCCTCGTTTAGAAATCGGGAGGAGAGAGGGTATGAAATTATATCCACTTCCTTTAAAACCCAAAAAAGTCTCGATTATAGGTTAGAAATGGGCCACGGGATGTGTTTGTGGTGTCAAAACGAAAAAACGAGCACGAAGCCTCGTTTAGAAATCGGGAGAGAGGGTATGAAATTATATCCACTTCCTTTAAAATCTGAAAAAGTCTCAAATATAGGTTAGAAATGGGCCAAGAGACGAGTTTGTGGAGTCAAAACGAAAAAACGAGCACGCAGCCTCGTTTAGAAATCGGGAGGAGAGAGGGTATGAAATTACATCCACTTCCTTTAAAACCCAAAAAAGTCTCGATTATAGGTTAGAAATGGGCCACGGGATGTGTTTGTGGTGTCAAAACGAAAAATGGAGCACGAAGCCTCGTTTAGAAATAGGAAGTAGAGAGGGTATGAAATTATATCCACTTCCTTTAAAACCCGAAAAAGTCTCGATTATAGGTTAGAAATGGGCCACGGGACGTGTTTGTGGTGTCAAAAAGAAAAAACGAGCACGAAGCCTCGTTTAGAAATCGGGAGGAGAGAGGGTATGAAATTATATCCACTTCCTTTAAAATCCGAAAAAGTCTCGATTATAGGTTAGAAATGGGCCACGGGACGTGTTTGTGGTGTCAAAACGAAAAAACGAGCACGAAGCCTCATTTAGAAATCGGGAGAGAGGGTATGAAATTATATCCACTTCCTTTAAAATCTGAAAAAGACTTGAATATAGGTTAGAAATGGGCCAAGAGACTAGTTTGTGGAGTCAAAACGAAAAAACGAGCACGCAGCCTCGTTTAGAAATCGCGAGGAGAGAGGCTATGAAATTACATCCACTTCCTTTAAAACCCAAAAAAGTCTCGATTATAGGTTAGAAATGGGCCACGGGACGTGTTTGTGGTGTCAAAAAGAAAAAACGAGCACGAAGCCTCGTTTAGAAATCGGGAGGAGAGAGGGTATGAAATTATATCCACTTCCTTTAAAACCCGAAAAAGTCTCGATTATAGGTTAGAAATGGGCCACGGGACGTGTTTGTGGTGTCAAAACGAAAAAACGAGCACGAAGCCTCGTTTAGAAATCGGGAGGAGAGAGGGTATGAAATTATATCCACTTCCTTTAAAACCCGAAAAAGTCTCGATTATAGGTTAGAAATGGGCCACGGGACGTGTATGTGGTGTCAAAACGAAAAAACGAGCACGAAGCCTCGTTTAGAAATCGGGAGGAGAGAGGGTATGAAATTATATCCACTTCCTTTAAAACCCGAAAAAGTCTCGATCATAGGTTAGAAATGGGCCACGGGACGTGTTTGTAATGTCAAAACGAAAAAACGAGCTCAAAGCCTCGTTTAGAAATCGAGAGGAGAGAGGGTATGAAATTATATCTACTTGCTTTAAAACCTGAAAAAGTCTCGATTCTAGGTTAGAAATAGGCGACGGGACGTGTTTGTTGTGTGAAAACGAAAAAACGAGCACGAAGCCTCGTTTAGAAATCGGGAGGAGAGAGGGTATGAAATTATATCCACTTCCTTTAAAACTCGAAAAAGTCTCGATTATAGGTTAGAAATGGGCCACGGGACGTGTTTGTGGTGTCAAAACGAAAAAACGAGCACGAAGCCTCGTTTAGAAATCGGGAGGAGAGAGGGTATGAAATTATATCCACTTCCTTTAAAACCCGAAAAAGTCTCGATTATAGGTTAGAAATGGGCCACGGGACGTGTTTGTGGTGTCAAAACGAAAAAACGAGCACGAAGCCTCGTTTAGAAATCGGGAGGAGAGAGGGTATGAAATTATATCCACTTCCTTTAAAACCCGAAAAAGTCTCGATCATAGGTTAGAAATGGGCCACGGGACGTGTTTGTAATGTCAAAACGAAAAAACGAGCTCAAAGCCTCGTTTAGAAATCGAGAGGAGAGAGGGTATGAAATTATATCTACTTGCTTTAAAACCTGAAAAAGTCTCGATTCTAGGTTAGAAATAGGCGACGGGACGTGTTTCTTGTGTGAAAACGAAAAAACGAGCACGAAGCCTCGTTTAGAAATCGGGAGGAGAGAGGGTATGAAATTATATCCACTTCCTTTAAACCCCGAAAAAGTCTCGATTATAGGTTAGAAATGGGCCACGGGACGTGTTTGTGGTGTCAAAACGAAAAAACGAGCACGAAGCCTCGTTTAGAAATCGGGAGGAGAGAGGGTATGAAATTATATCCACTTCCTTTAAAATCCGAAAAAGTCTCGATTATAGGTTAGAAATGGGCCAAGAGACGAGTTTGTGGAGTCAAAACGAAAAAACGAGCACGAAGCCTCGTTTAGAAATCGGGAGGAGAGAGGGTATGAAATTATATCCACTTCCTTTAAAACCCAAAAAAGTCTCGATTATAGGTTAGCAATGCGCCACGGGACGTGTTTGTGGTGTAAAAACGAAAAAACGAGCACGAAGCCTCGTTTAGAAATCGGGAGGAGAGTGGTTATGAAATTATATCCACTTCCTTTAAAACCCGAAAAAGTCTCGATTATAGGTTAGAAATGGACCACGGTACGCGTTTGTGATGTCAAAATGAAAAGACGAGCACGAAGCCTCGTCTAGAAATCGGGAGGAGAGAGGTTATGAAATTATATCCACTTCCTTCATAACCCGAAAAAGACTCGATTATAGGTTAGAAATGGGCCACGGGACGTGTTTGTGGTGTCAAAACGAAAAAACGAGCACGAAGCCTCATTTAGAAATCGGGAGAGAGGGTATGAAATTATATCCACTTCCTTTAAAATCTGAAAAAGACTCGAATATAGGTTAGAAATGGGCCAAGAGACTAGTTTGTGGAGTCAAAACGAAAAATCGAGCACGCAGCCTCGTTTAGAAATCGCGAGGAGAGAGGCTATAAAATTACATCCACTTCCTTTAAAACCCAAAAAAGTCTCGATTATAGGTTAGAAATGGGCCACTGGATGTGTTTGTGGTGTCAAAACGAAAAATGGAGCACGAAGCCTCGTTTAGAAATAGGAAGTAGAGAGGGTATGAAATTATATCCACTTCCTTTAAAACCCGAAAAAGTCTCGATTATAGGTTAGAAATGGGCCACGGGACGTGTTTGTGGTGTCAAAAAGAAAAAACGAGCACGAAGCCTCGTTTAGAAATCGGGAGGAGAGAGGGTATGAAATTATATCCACTTCCTTTAAAACCCGAAAAAGTCTCGATTATAGGTTAGAAATGGGCCACGGGACGTGTTTGTGGTGTCAAAACGAAAAAACGAGCACGAAGCCTCGTTTAGAAATCGGGAGGAGAGAGGGTATGAAATTATATCCACTTCCTTTAAAACCCGAAAAAGTCTCGATTATAGGTTATAAATGGGCCACGGGACGTGTATGTGGTGTCAAAACGAAAAAACGAGCACGAAGCCTCGTTTAGAAATCGGGAGGAGAGAGGGTATGAAATTATATCCACTTCCTTCATAACCCGAAAAAGACTCGATTATAGGTTAGAAATGGGCCACGGGACGTGTTTGTGGTGTCAAAACGAAAAAACGAGCACGAAGCCTCGATTAGAAATCGGGAGGAGAGAGGGTATGTAATTATATCCACTTCCTTTAAAACCCGAAAAAGTCTCGATTATAGGTTAGAAATGGGCCACGGGACGTGTTTGTGGTGTCAAAAAGAAAAAACGAGCACGAAGCCTCGTTTAGAAATCGGGAGGAGAGAGGGTATGAAATTATATCCACTTCCTTTAAAACCCGAAAAAGTCTCGATTATAGGTTAGAAATAGGCCACGGGACGTGTTTGTGGTGTCAAAACGAAAAAACGAGCACGAAGCCTCGTTTAGAAATCGGGAGGAGAGAGGGTATGAAATTATATCCACTTCCTTTAAAACCCGAAAAAGTCTCGATTATAGGTTAGAAATGGGCCACGGGACGTGTTTGTGGTGTCAAAACGAAAAAACGAGCACGAAGCCTCGTTTAGAAATCGGGAGGAGAGAGGGTATGAAATTATATCCACTTCCTTTAAAACCCGAAAAAGTCTCGATCATAGGTTAGAAATGGGCCACGGGACGTGTTTGTAATGTCAAAACGAAAAAACGAGCTCAAAGCCTCGTTTAGAAATCGAGAGGAGAGAGGGTATGAAATTATATCTACTTGCTTTAAAACCTGAAAAAGTCTCGATTCTAGGTTAGAAATAGGCGACGGGACGTGTTTGTTGTGTGAAAACGAAAAAACGAGCACGAAGGCTCGTTTAGAAATCGGGAGGAGAGAGGATATGAAATTATATCCACTTCCTTTAAACCCCGAAAAAGTCTCGATTATAGGTTAGAAATGGGCCACGGGACGTGTTTGTGGTGTCAAAACGATAAAACGAGCACGAAGCCTCGTTTATAAATCGGGAGGAGAGAGGGTATGAAATTATATCCACTTCCTTTAAACCCGAAAAGTCTCGATTATAGGTTAGAAATGGGCCACGGGACGTGTTTTTGGTATCAAAACGAAAAAACGAGCACGAAGCCTCGTTTAGAAATCGGGAGGAGAGAGGGTATGAAATTTTATCCACTTCCTTTAAAACCCGAAAAAGACTCGATTGTAGGTTAGAAATTGGCCACGGGACGTGTTTGTGGTGTCAAAACGAAAAAACAAGCACTAAGCCTCGTTTAGAAATCGGGAGGAGAGAGGGTATGAAATTATATCCACTTCCTTTAAAATCCGAAAAAGTCTCGATTATAGTTTAGAAATGGGCCAAGAGACGAGTTTGTGGAGTCAAAACGAAAAAACGAGCACGCAGCCTCGTTTAGAAATCAGGAGGAGAGAGGGTATGAAATTATATCCACTTCCTTTAAAACTCGAAAAAGTCTCGATTATAATTTAGAAATGGGCCACGGGACGCGTTTGTGGTGTCAAAACGAAAAAACGAGCACGAAGCCTCGTTTAGAAATCGGGAGGACAGAGGTTATGATATTATATCCACTTTCTTTAAAACCCGAAAAAGTCTCGATTGTAGGTTAGAAATGGGACACGGGATGTGTTTGTGGTGTCAAAATGAAAAAACGAGCACGAAGCCTCGTTTAGAAATCGGAAGGAGAGAGGGTATGAAATTATATCCACTTCCTTTAAAATCCAAAAAAGTCTCGATTATAGGTTAGAAATGGGCCAAGAGACGAGTTTGTAGAGTCAAAATGAAAAAACGAGCACGCAGCCTCGTTTAGAAATTAGGAGGAGAGAGGGTATGAAATTTTATCCACTTCCTTTAAAACCCAAAAAAGTCTCGATTATAGGTTGTAAATGGGCCACGGGACGTGTTTGTAGTGTCAAAACGAAAAAACGAGCACGAAGACTCGTTTAGAAATCGGGAGGAGAGAGGGTATGAAATTATATCAACTTCCTTTATAATCCGAAAAAGTCTCGATTATAGGTTAGAAATGGGCCAAGAGACGAGTTTGTGGAGTCAAAACGAAAAAACGAGCACGCAGCCTCGTTTAGAAATCAGGAGGAGAGAGGGTATGAAATTATATTCACTTCCTTTAAAACTCGAAAAAGTCTCGATTATAGGTTTGAAATGGGCCACGGTACGCATTTGTGGTGTCAAAACGAAAAGACGAGCACGAAGCCTCGTTTAGAAATCGGGAGGAGAGAGGTTATGAAATTATATCCACTTCCTTTAAAACCCGAAAAAATCTCGATTTTAGGTTAGAAATGAGACACGGGATGTGTTTGTGGTGTCAAAATGAAAAAACGAGCATGAAGCCTCGTTTAGAAATCGGGAGGAGAGAGGGTATGAAATTATATCCACTTCCTTCATAACCCGAAAAAGACTCGATTATAGGTTAGAAATGGGCCACGGGACGTGTTTGTGGTGTCAAAACGAAAAAACGAGCACGAAGCCTCGTTTAGAAATCGGGAGAGAGGGTGTGAAATTATATCCACTTCCTTTAAAAAATGAAAAGTCTCGAATATAGGTTAGAAATGGGCCAAGAGACGAGTTTCTGGAGTCAAAACGAAAAAACGAGCACGCAGCCTCGTTTAGAAATCGGGAGGAGAGAGGGTATGAAATTACATCCACTTCCTTTAAAACCCAAAAAAGTCTCGATTATAGGTTAGAAATGGGCCACGGGATGTGTTTGTGGTGTCAAAATAAAAAAATGAGCACGAAGCCTCGTTTAGAAATCGGAAGTAGAGAGGGTATGAAAATATATCCACTTCCTTTAAATTCCGAAAAAGTCTCGATTATAGGTTACAAATGGGCCACGGGACGTGTTTGTGGTGTCAAAACGAAAAAACGAGCACGAAGCCTCGTTTAGAAATCGGGAGGAGAGAGGTTATTAAATTATATCCACTTCCTTTAAAACCCGAAAAAGTCTCGATTATAGGTTAGAAATGGGACACGGGAGGTGTTTCTGGTGTCAAAATGAAAAAAGAGCACGAAGCCTCGTTTAGAAATCGGGAGGAGAGAGGGTATGAAATTATATCCACTTCCTTTAAAACCCGAAAAAGTCTCGATTATAGGTTAGAAATGGGCCACGGGACGTGTTTGTGGTGTCAAAACTAAAAAACGAGCACGAAGCCTCGTTTAGAAATCGGGAGGAGAGAGGGTATGAAATTATATCCATTTCGTTTAAAACCCAAAAAAGTCTCGATTATAGGTTAGAAATGGGCCACGGGACTTGTTTGTGGAGTCAAAACGAAAAAACGAGCACGAAGCCTCGTTTAGAAATCGGAAGGAGAGAGGGTATGAAATTATATCCACTTCCTTTAAAACCCAAAAAAGTCTCGATTATAGGTTAGAAATGGGCCACGGGATGTGTTTGTGGTGTCAAAACGAAAAAACGAGCACGAAGCTTCATTTGGAAATCGGGAGGAGAGAGGGTATGAAATTACATCCACTTCCTTTAAAACCCGAAAAAGTCTCGATTATAGGTTAGAAATGGGCCACGGGATGTGTTTCTGGTGTCAAAACGAAAAAATGAGCACGAAGCCTCGTTCAGAAATCGGAAGGAGAGAGGGTATGAAATTATATCCACTTCCTTTAAATTCCGAAAAACTCTCGATTATAGGTTAGAAATGGGCAACGGGACTGGTTTGTGGAGTCAAAACGAAAAAACGAGCACGAAGGCTCGTTTAGAAATCGGTAGGAGAGAGGGTATGAAATTTTATCCACTTCCTTTAAAATCTGAAAAAGTCTCAAATATAGGTTAGAAATGGGCCAAGAGACGAGTTTGTGGAGTCAAAACGATAAAACGAGCACGCAGCCTCGTTTAGAAATCGGGAGGAGAGAGGGTATGAAATTACATCCACTTCCTTTAAAACCCAAAAAAGTCTAGATTATAGGTTAGAAATGGGCCACGGGATGTGTTTGTAGTGTCCAAATGAAAAAATGAGCACGAAGCCTCGTTTAGAAATCGGAAGCAGAGAGGGTATGAAATTATATCCACTTCCTTTAAAATCCGAAAAATTTTCGATTATAGGTTACAAATGGGCCACGGGACGTGTTTGTGGTGTCAAAACGAAAAAACGAGCACGAAGCCTCGTTTAGAAATCGGGAGGAGAGTGGTTATGAAATTACATCCACTTCCTTTAAAACCCAAAAAAGTCTCGATTATAGGTTAGAAATGGGCCACGGGACGTGTTTGTGATGTCAAAACGAAAAAACGAGCACGAAGCCTCGTTTAGAAATCGGTAGGAGAGAGGGTATGAAATTATATCCACTTCCTTTAAAATCTGAAAAAGTCACAAAGATAGATTAGAAATGGGCCAAGCGACGAGTTTGTGGAGTCAAAACGAAAAAACGAGCACGCAGCCTCGTTTAGAAATCGGGAGGAGAGAGGGTATGAAATTACATCCACTTCCTTTAAAACCCAAAAAAGTCTAGATTATAGGTTAGAAATGGGCCACGGGATGTGTTTGTAGTGTCAAAATGAAAAAATGAGCACGAAGCCTCGTTTAGAAATCGGAAGGAGAGAGGGTATGAAATTATATCCACTTCCTTTAAAATCCGAAAAAGTCTCGATTATAGGTTACAAATGGGCCACGGGACGTGTTTGTGGTGTCAAAACGAAAAAACGAGCACGAAGCCTCGTTTAGAAATCGGGAGAGAGGGTATGAAATTATATCCACTTCCTTTAAAATCTGAAAAAGACTCAAATATAGGTTAGAAATGGGCCAAGAGACCAGTTTGTGAGGTCAAAACGAAAAAACGAGCACGCAGCCTTGTTTAGAAATCGGGAGGAGAGAGGATATGAAATTACATCCACTTCCTTTAAAACCCAAAAAAGTCTCGATTATAGGTTAGAAATGGGCCACGGGTTGTGTTTGTGGTGTCAAAACGAAAAAAGGAGCACGAAGCCTCGTTTAGAAATAGGAAGTAGAGAGTGTATGAAATTATATCCACTTCCTTTAAAACCCGAAAAAGTCTCGATTATAGGTTAGAAATGGGCCACGGGACGTGTTTGTGGTGTCAAAACGAAAAAACGAGCACGAAGCCTCGTTTAGAAATCGGGAGGAGAGAGGGTATGAAATTATATCCACTTCCTTTAAAATCCGAAAAAGTCTCGATTATAGGTTAGAAATGGGCCACGGGACGTGTTTGTGGTGTCAAAACGAAAAAACGAGCACGAAGCCTCGTTTAGAAATCGGAAGGAGAGAGGGTATGAAATTATATCCACTTCCTTTAAAACCCGAAAAAGTCTCGATTATAGGTTAGAAATGGGCCACGGGACGTGTTTGTGGTGTCAAAACGAAAAAACGAGCACGAAGCCTCGATTAGAAATCGGGAGGAGAGAGGGTATGTAATTATATCCACTTCCTTTAAAACCCAAAAAAGTCTAGATTATAGGTTAGAAATGGGCCACGGGATGTGTTTGTAGTGTCAAAATGAAAAAATGAGCACGAAGCCTCGTTTAGAAATCGGAAGGAGAGAGGGTATGAAATTATATCCACTTCCTTTAAAATCCGAAAAAGTTTCGATTATAGGTTACAAATGGGCCACGGGACGTGTTTGTGGTGTCAAAACGAAAAAACGAGCACGAAGCCTCGTTTAGAAATCGGGAGGAGAGTGGTTATGAAATTACATCCACTTCCTTTAAAACCCAAAAAAGTCTCGATTATAGGTTAGAAATGGGCCACGGGACGTGTTTGTCGTGTCAAAACGAAAAAACGAGCACGAAGCCTCGTTTAGAAATCGGAAGTAGAGAGGGTATGAAATTATATCCACTTCCTTTAAAACCCGAAAAAGTCTCGATTATAGGTTAGAAATGGGCCACGGGACGTGTTTGTGGTGTCAAAACGAAAAAACGAGCACGAAGCCTCGTTTAGAAATCGGGAGGAGAGAGGGTATGAAATTATATCCACTTCCTTTAAAACCCGAAAAAGTCTCGATTATAGGTTAGAAATGGGCCACGGGACTGGTTTGTGGAGTCAAAACGAAAAAACGAGCACGAAGCCTCGTTTAGAAATCGGTAGGAGAGAGGGTATGAAATTATATCCACTTCCTTTAAAATCTGAAAAAGTCTCAAATATAGATTAGAAATGGGCCAAGAGAGGAGTTTGTGGAGTCAAAACGAAAAAACGAGCACGCAGCCTCGTTTAGAAATCGGGAGGAGAGAGGGTATGAAATTACATCCACTTCCTTTAAAACCCAAAAAAGTCTAGATTATAGGTTAGAAATGGGCCACGGGATGTGTTTGTAGTGTCAAAATGAAAAATTGAGCACGAAGCCTCGTTTAGAAATCGGAAGGAGAGAGGGTATGTAATTATATCCACTTCCTTTAAAATCCGAAAAAGTCTCGATTATAGGTTACAAATGGGCCACGGGACGTGTTTGTGGTATCAAAACGAAAAAACGAGCACGAAGCCTCGTTTAGAAATCGGGAGAGAGGGTATGAAATTATATCCACTTCCTTTAAAATCTGAAAAAGACTCGAATATAGGTTAGAAATGGGCCAAGAGACTAGTTTGTGGAGTCAAAACGAAAAAACGAGCACGCAGCCTCGTTTAGAAATCGGGAGGAGAGAGGATATGAAATTACATCCACTTCCTTTAAAACCCAAAAAAGTCTCGATTATAGGTTAGAAATGGGCCACGGGATGTGTTTGTGGTGTCAAAACGAAAAAAGGAGCACGAAGCCTCGTTTAGAAATAGGAAGTAGAGAGTGTATGAAATTATATCCACTTCCTTTAAAACCCGAAAAAGTCTCGATTATAGGTTAGAAATGGGCTACGGGACGTGTTTGTGGTGTCAAAACGAAAAAACGAGCACGAAGCCTCGTTTAGAAATCGGGAGGAGAGAGGGTATGAAATTATATCCACTTCCTTTAAAACCCGAAAAAGTCTCGATTATAGGTTAGAAATGGGCCACGGGACGTGTTTGTGGTGTCAAAACGAAAAAACGAGCACGAAGCCTCGTTTAGAAATCGGGAGGAGAGTGGTTATGAAATTATATCCACTTCCTTTAATACCCGAAAAAGTCTCGATTATAGGTTAGAAATGGGCCACGGTACGCGTTTGTGGTGTCAAAATGAAAAGACGAGCACGAAGCCTCGTTTAGAAATCGGGAGGAGAGAGGTTATGAAATTATATCCACTTCCTTTAAAACTCGAAAAAGTCTCGATTATAATTTAGAAATGGGCCACGGGACGCGTTTGTAGTGTCAAAACGAAAAAACGAGCACGAAGCCTCGTTTAGAAATCGGGAGGACAGAGGTTATGATATTATATCCACTTTCTTTAAAACCCGAAAAAGTCTCGATTTTAGGTTAGAAATGGGACACGGGATGTGTTTGTGGTGTCAAAATGAAAAAACGAGCACGAAGCCTCGTTTAGAAATCGGAAGGAGAGAGGGTATAAAATTATATCCACTTCCTTTAAAATCCAAAAAAGTCTCGATTATAGGTTAGAAATGGGCCAAGAGACGAGTTTGTGGAGTCAAAATGAAAAAACGAGCACGCAGCCTCGTTTAGAAATTAGGAGGAGAGAGGGTATGAAATTTTATCCACTTCCTTTAAAACCCAAAAAAGTCTCGATTATAGGTTGGAAATGGGCCACGGGACGTGTTTGTGGTGTCAAAACGAAAAAACGAGCACGAAGACTCGTTTAGAAATCGGGAGGAGAGAGGGTATGAAATTATATCCACTTCCTTTAAAATCCGAAAAAGTCTCGATTATAGGTTAGAAATGGGCCAAGAGACGAGTTTGTGGAGTCAAAACGAAAAAACGAGCACGCAGCCTCGTTTACAAATCAGGAGGAGAGAGGGTATGAAATTATATCCACTTCCTTTAAAACCCGAAAAAGTCTCGATTATAGGTTAGAAATGGGCTACGGGACGTGTTTGTGGTGTCAAAACGAAAAAACGAGCACGAAGCCTCGTTTAGAAATCGGGAGGAGAGAGGGTATGAAATTATATCCACTTCCTTTAAAACCCGAAAAAGTCTCGATTATAGGTTAGAAATGGGCCACGGGACGTGTTTGTGGTGTCAAAACGAAAAAACGAGCACGAAGCCTCGTTTAGAAATCGGGAGGAGAGTGGTTATGAAATTATATCCACTTCCTTTAATACCCGAAAAAGTCTCGATTATAGGTTAGAAATGGGCCACGGTACGCATTTGTGGTGTCAAAATGAAAAGACGAGCACGAAGCCTCGTTTAGAAATCGGGAGGAGAGAGGTTATGAAATTATATCCACTTCCTTTAAAACTCGAAAAAGTCTCGATTATAATTTAGAAATGGGCCACGGGACGCGTTTGTAGTGTCAAAACGAAAAAACGAGCACGAAGCCTCATTTAGAAATCGGGAGGACAGAGGTTATGATATTATATCCACTTTCTTTAAAACCCGAAAAAGTCTCGATTGTAGGTTAGAAATGGGACACGGGATGTGTTTGTGGTGTCAAAATGAAAAAACGAGCACGAAGCCTCGTTTAGAAATCGGAAGGAGAGAGGGTATAAAATTATATCCACTTCCTTTAAAATCCAAAAAAGTCTCGATTATAGGTTAGAAATGGGCCAAGAGACGAGTTTGTGGAGTCAAAATGAAAAAACGAGCACGCAGCCTCGTTTAGAAATTAGGAGGAGATAGGGTATGAAATTTTATCCACTTCCTTTAAAACCCAAAAAAGTCTCGATTATAGGTTGGAAATGGGCCACGGGACGTGTTTGTGGTGTCAAAACGAAAAAACGAGCACGAAGACTCGTTTAGAAATCGGGAGGAGAGAGGGTATGAAATTATATCCACTTCCTTTAAAATCCGAAAAAGTCTCGATTATAGGTTAGAAATGGGCCAAGAGACGAGTTTGTGGAGTCAAAACGAAAAAACGAGCACGCAGCCTCGTTTACAAATCAGGAGGAGAGAGGGTATGAAATTATATCCACTTCCTTTAAAACTCGAAAAAGTCTCGATTATAGGTTTGAAATGGGCCACGGTACGCATTTGTGGTGTCAAAACGAAAAGACGAGCACGAAGCCTCGTTTAGAAATCGGGAGGAGAGAGGTTATGAAATTATATCCACTTCCTTTAAAACCCGAAAAAATCTCGATTGTAGGTTAGAAATGAGACACGGGATGTGTTTGTGGTGTCAAAATGAAAAAACGAGCACGAAGCCTCGTTTAGAAATCGGGAGGAGAGAGGGTATGAAATTATATCCAGTTCCTTCATAACCCGAAAAAGACTCGATTATAGGTTAGAAATGGGCCACGGGACGTGTTTGTGGTGTCAAAACGAAAAAACGAGCACGAAGCCTCGTTTAGAAATCGGGAGAGAGGGTGTGAAATTATATCCACTTCCTTTAAAAAATGAAAAAGTCTCGAATATAGGTTAGAAATGGGCCAAGAGACGAGTTTCTGGAGACAAAACGAAAAAACGAGCACGCAGCCTCGTTTAGAAATCGGGAGGAGAGAGGGTATGAAATTACATCCACTTCCTTTAAAACCCAAAAAAGTCTCGATTATAGGTTAGAAATGGGCCACGGGATGTGTTTGTGGTGTCAAAATAAAAAAATGAGCACGAAGCCTCGTTTAGAAATCGGAAGTAGAGAGGGTATGAAAATATATCCACTTCCTTTAAATTCCGAAAAAGTCTCGATTATAGGTTACAAATGGGCCACGGGACGTGTTTGTGGTGTCAAAACGAAAAAACGAGTACGAAGCCTCGTTTAGAAATCGGGAGGAGAGAGGTTATTAAATTATATCCACTTCCTTTAAAACCCGAAAAAGTCTCGATTATAGGTTAGAAATGGGACACGGGAGGTGTTTCTGGTGTCAAAATGAAAAAACGAGCACGAAGCCTCGTTTAGAAATCGGAAGGAGAGAGGGTATGAAATTATATCCACTTCCTTTAAAATCCAAAAAAGTCTCGATTATAGGTTAGAAATGGGCCAAGAGACGAGTTTGTAGAGTCAAAATGAAAAAACGAGCACGCAGCCTCGTTTAGAAATTAGGAGGAGAGAGGGTATGAAATTTTATCCACTTCCTTTAAAACCCAAAAAAGTCTCGATTATAGGTTGTAAATGGGCCACGGGACGTGTTTGTAGTGTCAAAACGAAAAAACGAGCACGAAGACTCGTTTAGAAATCGGGAGGAGAGAGGGTATGAAATTATATCAACTTCCTTTATAATCCGAAAAAGTCTCGATTATAGGTTAGAAATGGGCCAAGAGACGAGTTTGTGGAGTCAAAACGAAAAAACGAGCACGCAGCCTCGTTTAGAAATCAGGAGGAGAGAGGGTATGAAATTATATTCACTTCCTTTAAAACTCGAAAAAGTCTCGATTATAGGTTTGAAATGGGCCACGGTACGCATTTGTGGTGTCAAAACGAAAAGACGAGCACGAAGCCTCGTTTAGAAATCGGGAGGAGAGAGGTTATGAAATTATATCCACTTCCTTTAAAACCCGAAAAAATCTCGATTTTAGGTTAGAAATGAGACACGGGATGTGTTTGTGGTGTCAAAATGAAAAAACGAGCATGAAGCCTCGTTTAGAAATCGGGAGGAGAGAGGGTATGAAATTATATCCACTTCCTTCATAACCCGAAAAAGACTCGATTATAGGTTAGAAATGGGCCACGGGACGTGTTTGTGGTGTCAAAACGAAAAAACGAGCACGAAGCCTCGTTTAGAAATCGGGAGAGAGGGTGTGAAATTATATCCACTTCCTTTAAAAAATGAAAAAGTCTCGAATATAGGTTAGAAATGGGCCAAGAGACGAGTTTCTGGAGTCAAAACGAAAAAACGAGCACGCAGCCTCGTTTAGAAATCGGGAGGAGAGAGGGTATGAAATTACATCCACTTCCTTTAAAACCCAAAAAAGTCTCGATTATAGGTTAGAAATGGGCCACGGGATGTGTTTGTGGTGTCAAAATAAAAAAATGAGCACGAAGCCTCGTTTAGAAATCGGAAGTAGAGAGGGTATGAAAATATATCCACTTCCTTTAAATTCCGAAAAAGTCTCGATTATAGGTTACAAATGGGCCACGGGACGTGTTTGTGGTGTCAAAACGAAAAAACGAGCACGAAGCCTCGTTTAGAAATCGGGAGGAGAGAGGTTATTAAATTATATCCACTTCCTTTAAAACCCGAAAAAGTCTCGATTATAGGTTAGAAATGGGACACGGGAGGTGTTTCTGGTGTCAAAATGAAAAAAGAGCACGAAGCCTCGTTTAGAAATCGGGAGGAGAGAGGGTATGAAATTATATCCACTTCCTTTAAAACCCGAAAAAGTCTCGATTATAGGTTAGAAATGGGCCACGGGACGTGTTTGTGGTGTCAAAACTAAAAAACGAGCACGAAGCCTCGTTTAGAAATCGGGAGGAGAGAGGGTATGAAATTATATCCATTTCGTTTAAAACCCAAAAAAGTCTCGATTATAGGTTAGAAATGGGCCACGGGACTTGTTTGTGGAGTCAAAACGAAAAAACGAGCACGAAGCCTCGTTTAGAAATCGGAAGGAGAGAGGGTATGAAATTATATCCACTTCCTTTAAAACCCAAAAAAGTCTCGATTATAGGTTAGAAATGGGCCACGGGATGTGTTTGTGGTGTCAAAACGAAAAAACGAGCACGAAGCTTCGTTTGGAAATCGGGAGGAGAGAGGGTATGAAATTACATCCACTTCCTTTAAAACCCGAAAAAGTCTCGATTATAGGTTAGAAATGGGCCACGGGATGTGTTTCTGGTGTCAAAACGAAAAAATGAGCACGAAGCCTCGTTCAGATTTCGGAAGGAGAGAGGGTATGAAATTATATCCACTTCCTTTAAATTCCGAAAAACTCTCGATTATAGGTTAGAAATGGGCAACGGGACTGGTTTGTGGAGTCAAAACGAAAAAACGAGCACGAAGGCTCGTTTAGAAATCGGTAGGAGAGAGGGTATGAAATTTTATCCACTTCCTTTAAAATCTGAAAAAGTCTCAAATATAGGTTAGAAATGGACCAAGAGACGAGTTTGTGGAGTCAAAACGATAAAACGAGCACGCAGCCTCGTTTAGAAATCGGGAGGAGAGAGGGTATGAAATTACATCCACTTCCTTTAAAACCCGAAAAAGTCTCGATTATAGGTTACAAATGGGCCACGGGACGTGTTTGTGGTGTCAAAACGAAAAAACGAGCACGAAGCCTCGTTTAGAAATCGGGAGAGAGGGTATGAAATTATATCCACTTCCTTTAAAATCTGAAAAAGACTCGAATATAGGTTAGAAATGGGCCAAGAGACTAGTTTGTGGAGTCAAAACGAAAAAACGAGCACGCAGCCTCGTTTAGAAATCGGGAGGAGAGAGGATATGAAATTACATCCACTTCCTTTAAAACCCAAAAAAGTCTCGATTATAGGTTAGAAATGGGCCACGGGATGTGTTTGTGGTGTCAAAACGAAAAAAGGAGCACGAAGCCTTGTTTAGAAATAGGAAGTAGAGAGGGTATGAAATTATATCCACTTCCTTTAAAACCTGAAAAAGTCTCGATTATAGGTTAGAAATGGGCCACGGGACGTGTTTGTGGTGTCAAATCGAAAAAACGAGCACGAAGCCTCGATTAGAAATCGGGAGGAGAGAGGGTATGTAATTATATCCACTTCCTTTAAAACCCGAAAAAGTCTCGATTATATGTTAGAAATGGGCCACGGGACTTGTTTGTGGTGTCAAAATGAAAAAACGAGCACGAAGCCTCGTTTAGAAATCGGGAGGAGAGAGGGTATGAAATTATATCCAGTTCCTTCATAACCCGAAAAAGACTCGATTATAGGTTAGAAATGGGCCACGGGACGTGTTTGTGGTGTCAAAACGAAAAAACGAGCACGAAGCCTCGTTTAGAAATCGGGAGAGAGGGTATGAAATTATATCCACTTCCTTTAAAATCTGAAAAAGTCTCGAATATTGGTTAGAAATGGGCCAAGAGACGAGTTTCTGGAGTCAAAACGAAAAAACAAGCACGCAGCCTCGTTTAGAAATCGGGAGGAGAGAGGGTATGAAATTACATCCACTTCTTTTAAAACCCAAAAAAGTCTCGATTATAGGTTAGAAATGGGCCACGGGATGTGTTTGTGGTGTCAAAATAAAAAAATGAGCACGAAGCCTCGTTTAGAAATCGGAAGTAGAGAGGGTATGAAAATATATCCATTTCCTTTAAAATCCGAAAAAGTCTCGATTATAGGTTACAAATGGGCCACGGGACGTGTTTGTGGTGTCAAAACGAAAAAACGAGTACGAAGCTTCGTTTAGAAATCGGGAGGAGAGAGGTTATTAAATTATATCCACTTCCTTTAAAACCCGAAAAAGTCTCGATTATAGGTTAGAAATGGGACACGGGAGGTGTTTCTGGTGTCAAAATGAAAAAAGAGCACGAAGCCTCGTTTAGAAATCGGGAGGAGAGAGGGTATGAAATTATATCCACTTCCTTTAAAACTCAAAAATGTCTCGATTATAGGTTAGAAATGGGCCACGGGATGTGTTTGTGGTGTCAAAACGAAAAAACGAGCACGAAGCCTCGTTTAGAAATCGGGAGGAGAGAGGGTATGAAATTACATCCACTTCCTTTAAAATCCGAAAAAGTCTCGATTATAGGTTAGAAATGAGCCACGGGATGTGTTTCTGGTGTCAAAACGGAAAAATGAGTACGAAGCCTCGTTTAGAAATCGGAAGGAGAGAGGGTATGAAATTATATCCACTTCCTTTAAAATCCGAAAAACTCTCGATTATAGGTTACAAATGGGCCAAAAGACGAGTTTGTGGAGTCAAAATGAAAAAACGAGCACGCAGCCTCGTTTAGAAATCAGGAGGAGAGAGGGTATGAAATTATATCCACTTCCTTTAAAACCCGAAAAAGTCTCGATTATAGGTTAGAAATAGGCCACGGGACTGGTTTGTGGAGTCAAAATGAAAAAACGAGCACGAAGCCTCGTTTAGAAATCGGTAGGAGAGAGGGTATGAAATTATATCCACTTCATTTAAAACCCGAAAAAGTCTCGATTATAGGTTAGAAATGGGCCACGGGACGTGTTTGTGGTGTTAAAACGAAAAAACGAGCACGAAGCCTCGTTTAGAAATAGGAAGTAGAGAGTGTATGAAATTATATCCACTTCCTTTAAAATCCGAAAAAGTCTCGATTATAGGTTACAAATGGGCCACGGGACGTGTTTGTGGTGTCAAAACGAAAAAACGAGCACGAAGCCTCGTTTAGAAATCGGGAGAGAGGGTATGAAATTATATCCACTTCCTTTAAAATCTGAAAAAGACTCAAATATAGGTTAGAAATGGGCCAAGAGACCAGTTTGTGAGGTCAAAACGAAAAAACGAGCACGCAGCCTTGTTTAGAAATCGGGAGGAGAGAGGATATGAAATTACATCCACTTCCTTTAAAACCCAAAAAAGTCTCGATTATAGGTTAGAAATGGGCCACGGGTTGTGTTTGTGGTGTCAAAACGAAAAAAGGAGCACGAAGCCTCGTTTAGAAATAGGAAGTAGAGAGTGTATGAAATTATATCCACTTCCTTTAAAACTCGAAAAAGTCTCGATTATAGGTTAGAAATGGGCCACGGGACGTGTTTGTGGTGTCAGAACGAAAAAACGAGCACGAAGCCTCGTTTAGAAATCGGGAGGAGAGTGGTTATGAAATTATATCCACTTCCTTTAAAACCCGAAAAAGTCTCGATTATAGGTTAGAAATGGGCCACGGGATGTGTTTGTGGTGTCAAAACGAAAAAACGAGCACGAAGCCTCGTTTAGAAATCGGGAGGAGAGAGGGTATGAAATTATATCCACTTCCTTCATAACCCGAAAAAGACTCGATTATAGGTTAGAAATGGGCCACGGGACGTGTTTGTGGTGTCAAAACGAAAAAACGAGCACGAAGCCTCGATTAGAAATCGGGAGGAGAGAGGGTATGTAATTATATCCACTTCCTTTAAAACCCGGAAAAGTCTCGATTATATGTTAGAAATGGGCCACGGGACGTGTTTGTGGTGTCAAAATGAAAAAACGAGCACGAAGCCTCGTTTAGAAATCGGGAGGAGAGAGGGTATGAAATTATATCCAGTTCCTTCATAACCCGAAAAAGACTCGATTATAGGTTAGAAATGGGCCACGGGACGCGTTTGTGGTGTCAAAACGAAAAAACGAGCACGAAGCCTCGTTTATAAATCGGGAGGACAGAGGTTATGATATTATATCCACTTTCTTTAAAACCCGAAAAAGTCTCGATTGTTGGTTAGAAATGGGCCACGGGACGTGTTTTTGGTGTCAAAATGAAAAAACGAGCACGAAGCCTCGTTTAGAAATCGGAAGGAGAGAGGGTATGAAATTATATCCACTTCCTTTAAAACCCGAAAAAGTCTCGATTATAGGTTAGAAATGGGCCACGGGACGTGTTTGTGGTGTCAAAACGAAAAAACGAGCACGAAGCCTCGATTAGAAATCGGGAGGAGAGAGGGTATGTAATTATATCCACTTCCTTTAAAACCCGAAAAAGTCTCGATTATATGTTAGAAATGGGCCACGGGACGTGTTTGTGGTGTCAAAATGAAAAAACGAGCACAAAGCCTCGTTTAGAAATCGGGAGGAGAGAGGGTATGAAATTATATCCAGTTCCTTCATAACCCGAAAAAGACTCGATTATAGGTTAGAAATGGGCCACGGGACGTGTTTGTGGTGTCAAAACGAAAAAACGAGCACGAAGCCTCGTTTAGAAATCGGGAGGAGAGAGGGTATGAAATTATATCCACTTCCTTTAAAACCCGAAAAAGTCTCGATTATAGGTTAGAAATGGGCCACGGGACGTGTTTGTGGTGTCAAAACGAAAAAACGAGCACGAAGCCTCGTTTAGAAATCGGGAGGAGAGTGGTTATGAAATTACATCCACTTCCTTTAAAACCCAAAAAAGTCTCGATTATAGGTTAGAAATGGGCCACGGGACGTGTTTGTGGTGTCAAAACGAAAAAACGAGCACGAAGCCTCGTTTAGAAATCGGTAGGAGAGAGGGTATGAAATTATATCCACTTCCTTTAAAATCTGAAAAAGTCACAAAGATAGATTAGAAATGGGCCAAGAGACGAGTTTGTGGAGTCAAAACGAAAAAACGAGCACGCAGCCTCGTTTAGAAATCGGGAGGAGAGAGGGTATGAAATTACATCCACTTCCTTTAAAACCCAAAAAAGTCTAGATTATAGGTTAGAAATGGGCCACGGGATGTGTTTGTAGTGTCAAAATGAAAAAATGAGCACGAAGCCTCGTTTAGAAATCGGAAGGAGAGAGGGTATGAAATTATATCCACTTCCTTTAAAATCCGAAAAAGTCTCGATTATAGGTTACAAATGGGCCACGGGACGTGTTTGTGGTGTCAAAACGAAAAAACGAGCACGAAGCCTCGTTTAGAAATCGGGAGAGAGGGTATGAAATTATATCCACTTCCTTTAAAATCTGAAAAAGACTCAAATATAGGTTAGAAATGGGCCAAGAGACCAGTTTGTGAGGTCAAAACGAAAAAACGAGCACGCAGCCTTGTTTAGAAATCGGGAGGAGAGAGGATATGAAATTACATCCACTTCCTTTAAAACCCAAAAAAGTCTCGATTATAGGTTAGAAATGGGCCACGGGTTGTGTTTGTGGTGTCAAAACGAAAAAAGGAGCACGAAGCCTCGTTTAGAAATAGGAAGTAGAGAGTGTATGAAATTATATCCACTTCCGTTAAAACTCGAAAAAGTCTCGATTATAGGTTAGAAATGGGCCACGGGACGTGTTTGTGGTGTCAAAACGAAAAAACGAGCACGAAGCCTCGTTTAGAAATCGGGAGGAGAGTGGTTATGAAATTATATCCACTTCCTTTAAAACCCGAAAAAGTCTCGATTATAGGTTAGAAATGGGCCACGGGATGTGTTTGTGGTGTCAAAACGAAAAAACGAGCACGAAGCCTCGTTTAGAAATCGGGAGGAGAGAGGGTATGAAATTATATCCACTTCCTTCATAACCCGAAAAAGACTCGATTATAGGTTAGAAATGGGCCACGGGACGTGTTTGTGGTGTCAAAACGAAAAAACGAGCACGAAGCCTCGATTAGAAATCGGGAGGAGAGAGGGTATGTAATTATATCCACTTCCTTTAAAACCCGAAAAAGTCTCGATTATAGGTTAGAAATGGGCCACGGGATGTGTTTGTGGTGTCAAAACGAAAAAACGAGCACGAAGCCTCGTTTAGAAATCGGGAGGAGAGAGGGTATGAAATTATATCCAGTTCCTTCATAACCCGAAAAAGACTCGATTATAGGTTAGAAATGGGCCACGGGACGTGTTTGTGGTGTCAAAACGAAAAAACGAGCACGAAGCCTCGTTTAGAAATCGGGAGGACAGAGGTTATGATATTATATCCACTTTCTTTAAAACCCGAAAAAGTCTCGATTGTAGGTTAGAAATGGGACACGGGATGTGTTTGTGGTGTCAAAATGAAAAAACGAGCACGAAGCCTCGTTTAGAAATCGGAAGGAGAGAGGGTATGAAATTATATCCACTTCCTTTAAAATCCAAAAAAGTCTCGATTATAGGTTAGAAATGGGCCAAGAGACGAGTTTGTGGAGTCAAAATGAAAAAACGAGCACGCAGCCTCGTTTAGAAATTAGGAGGAGAGAGGGTATGATATTTTATCCACTTCCTTTAAAACCCAAAAAAGTCTCGATTATAGGTTGGAAATGGGCCACGGGACGTGTTTGTGGTGTCAAAACGAAAAAACGAGCACGAAGACTCGTTTAGAAATCGGGAGGAGAGAGGGTATGAAATTATATCCACTTCCTTTAAAATCCGAAAAAGTCTCGATTATAGGTTTGAAATGGGTCAAGAGACGAGTTTGTGGAGTCAAAACGAAAAAACGAGCACGCAGCCTCGTTTAGAAATCAGGAGGAGAGAGGGTATGAAATTATATCCACTTCCTTTAAAACTCGAAAAAGTCTCAATTATAGGTTTGAAATGGGCCAAGGTACGCATTTGTGGTGTCAAAACGAAAAGATGAGCACGAAGCCTCGTTTAGAAATCGGGAGGAGAGAGGTTATGAAATTATATCCACTTCTTTTAAAACCCGAAAAAATCTCGATTGTAGGTTAGAAATGAGACACGGGATGTGTTTGTGGTGTCAAAATGAAAAAACGAGCACGAAGCCTCGTTTAGAAATCGGGAGGAGAGAGGGTATGAAATTATATCCAGTTCCTTCATAACCCGAAAAAGACTCGATTTTAGGTTAGAAATGGGCCACGGGACGTGTTTGTGGTGTCAAAACGAAAAAACGAGCAGGAAGCCTCGTTTAGAAATCGGGAGAGAGGGTATGAAATTATATCCAGTTCCTTCATAACCCGAAAAAGACTCGATTATAGGTTAGAAATGGGCCACGGGACGTGTTTGTGGTGTCAAAACGAAAAAACGAGCACGAAGCCTCGTTTAGAAATCGGGAGAGAGGGTATGAAATTATATCCACTTCCTTTAAAATCTGAAAAAGTCTCGAATATAGGTTAGAAATGGGCCAAGAGATGAGTTTGTGGAGTTAGAACGAAAAAACGAGCACGCAGCCTCGTTTAGAAATCGAGAGGAGAGAGATTATGAAATTACATCCACTTCCTTTAAAACCCAAAAAAGTCTCGATTATAGGTTAGAAATGGGCCACGGGATGTGTTTGTGGTGTCAAAATGAAAAAATGAGCATGAAGCCTCGTTTAGAAATCGGAAGGAGAGAGGGTATGAAATATATCCACTTCCTTTAAAATCCGAAAAAGTCTCGATTATAGGTTACAAATGGGCCACGGGACGTGTTTGTGGTGTCAAAACGAAAATATAAGCACGAAGCCTCGTTTAGAAATCGGTAGAGAGGGTATGAAATTATATCCACTTCCTTTAAAATCTGAAAAAGACTCGAATATAGGTTAGAAATGGGCCAAGAGACTAGTTTGTGGAGTCAAAACGAAAAAACGAGCACGCAGCCTCGTTTAAAATCGGGAGGAGAGAGGATCTGAAATTACATCCACTTCCTATAAAACCCAAAAAAGTCTGGATTATAGGTTAGAAATGGGCCACGGGATGTGTTTGTGGTGTCAAAACGAAAAAACGAGCACGAAGCCTCGTTTAGAAATCGAAAGGAGAGAGGGTATGAAATTATATCCACTTCCTTTAAAATCCGAAAAAGTCTCGATTATAGGTTAGAAATGGGCCAAGAGACGAGTTTGTGGAGTCAAAACGAAAAAACGAGCACGAAGCCTCGTTTAGAAATCGGGAGGAGAGAGGGTATGAAATTATATCCACTTCCTTTAAAACCCGAAAAAGTCTCGATTATAGATTAGAAATGGGCCACGGGACGTGTTTGTGGTGTCAAAACGAAAAAACGAGCACGAAGCCTCGTTTAGAAATCGGGAGGAGAGTGGTTATGAAATTATATCCACTTCCTTTAAAACCCGAAAAAGTCTCGATTATATGTTAGAAATGGGCCACGGGACGTGTTTGTGGTGTCAAAATGAAAAAACGAGCACAAAGCCTCGTTTAGAAATCGGGAGGAGAGAGGGTATGAAATTATATCCAGTTCCTTCATAACCCGAAAAAGACTCGATTATAGGTTAGAAATGGGCCACGGGACGTGTTTGTGGTGTCAAAACGAAAAAACGAGCACGAAGCCTCGTTTAGAAATCGGGAGGAGAGAGGGTATGAAATTATATCCACTTCCTTTAAAACCCGAAAAAGTCTCGATTATAGGTTAGAAATGGGCCACGGGACGTGTTTGTGGTGTCAAAACGAAAAAACGAGCACGAAGCCTCGTTTAGAAATCGGGAGGAGAGTGGTTATGAAATTACATCCACTTCCTTTAAAACCCAAAAAAGTCTCGATTATAGGTTAGAAATGGGCCACGGGACGTGTTTGTGGTGTCAAAACGAAAAAACGAGCACGAAGCCTCGTTTAGAAATCGGTAGGAGAGAGGGTATGAAATTATATCCACTTCCTTTAAAATCTGAAAAAGTCACAAAGATAGATTAGAAATGGGCCAAGAGACGAGTTTGTGGAGTCAAAACGAAAAAACGAGCACGAAGCCTCGTTTAGAAATCGGGAGGAGAGAGGGTATGAAATTATATCCACTTCCTTTAAAACCCGAAAAAGTCTCGATTATAGGTTAGAAATGGGCCACGGGACGTGTTTGTGGTGTCAAAACGAAAAAACGAGCACGAAGCCTCGTTTAGAAATCGGGAGGAGAGTGGTTATGAAATTACATCCACTTCCTTTAAAACCCAAAAAAGTCTCGATTATAGGTTAGAAATGGGCCACGGGACGTGTTTGTGGTGTCAAAACGAAAAAACGAGCACGAAGCCTCGTTTAGAAATCGGGAGGAGAGTGGTTATGAAATTATATCCACTTCCTTTAAAACCCGAAAAAGTCTCGATTATAGGTTAGAAATGGGCCACGGTACGCGTTTGTGGTGTCAAAACGAAAAAACGAGCACGAAGCCTCGTTTAGAAATCGGGAGGAGAGTGGTTATGAAATTATATCCACTTCCTTTAAAACCCGAAAAAGTCTCGATTATAGGTTAGAAATGGGCCACGGGATGTGTTTGTGGTGTCAAAACGAAAAAACGAGCACGAAGCCTCGTTTAGAAATCGGGAGGAGAGAGGGTATGAAATTATATCCACTTCCTTCATAACCCGAAAAAGACTCGATTATAGGTTAGAAATGGGCCACGGGACGTGTTTGTGGTGTCAAAACGAAAAAACGAGCACGAAGCCTCGTTTAGAAATCGGGAGGAGAGAGGGTATGAAAATATATCCACTTCCTTTAAAATCTGAAAAAGTCTCGATTATAGGTTAGAAATGAGCCAAGAGACGAGTTTGTGGAGTCAAAACGAAAAAACGAGCACGAAGCCTCGTTTAGAAATCGGGAGGAGAGAGGGTATGAAATTATATCCACTTCCTTTAAAACCCGAAAAAGTCTCGATTATAGGTTAGAAATGGGCCACGGGACGTGTTTGTGGTGTCAAAACGAAAAAACGAGCACGAAGCCTCGTTTAGAAATCGGTAGGAGAGAGGGTATGAAATTATATCCACTTCCTTTAAAATCTGAAAAAGTCACAAAGATAGATTAGAAATGGGCCAAGAGACGAGTTTGTGGAGTCAAAACGAAAAAACGAGCACGCAGCCTCGTTTAGAAATCGGGAGGAGAGAGGGTATGAAATTACATCCACTTCCTTTAAAACCCAAAAAAGTCTAGATTATAGGTTAGAAATGGGCCACGGGATGTGTTTGTAGTGTCAAAATGAAAAAATGAGCACGAAGCCTCGTTTAGAAATCGGAAGGAGAGAGGGTATGAAATTATATCCACTTCCTTTAAAATCCGAAAAAGTCTCGATTATAGGTTACAAATGGGCCACGGGACGTGTTTGTGGTGTCAAAACGAAAAAACGAGCACGAAGCCTCGTTTAGAAATCGGGAGGAGAGAGGGTATAAAATTATATCCAGTTCCTTCATAACCCGAAAAAGACTCGATTTTAGGTTAGAAATGGGCCACGGGACGTGTTTGTGGTGTCAAAACGAAAAAACGAGCAGGAAGCCTCGTTTAGAAATCGGGAGAGAGGGTATGAAATTATATCCAGTTCCTTCATAACCCGAAAAAGACTCGATTATAGGTTAGAAATGGGCCACGGGACGTGTTTGTGGTGTCAAAACGAAAAAACGAGCAGGAAGCCTCGTTTAGAAATCGGGAGAGAGGGTATGAAATTATATCCAGTTCCTTCATAACCCGAAAAAGACTCGATTATAGGTTAGAAATGGACCACGGGACGTGTTTGTGGTGTCAAAACGAAAAAACGAGCACGAAGCCTCGTTTAGAAATCGGGAGAGAGGGTATGAAATTATATCCACTTTCTTTAAAATCTGAAAAAGTCTCGAATATAGGTTAGAAATGGGCCAAGAGATGAGTTTGTGGAGTTAGAACGAAAAAACGAGCACGCAGCCTCGTTTAGATATCGAGAGGAGAGAGATTATGAAATTACATCCACTTCCTTTAAAACCCAAAAAAGTCTCGATTATAGGTTAGAAATGGGCCACGGGATGTGTTTGTGGTGTCAAAATGAAAAAATGAGCATGAAGCCTCGTTTAGAAATCGGAAGGAGAGAGGGTATGAAATTATATCCACTTCCTTTAAAATCCGAAAAAGTCTCGATTATAGGTTACAAATGGGCCACGGGACGTGTTTGTGGTGTCAAAACGAAAATATAAGCACGAAGCCTCGTTTAGAAATCGGGAGAGAGGGTATGAAATTATATCCACTTCCTTTAAAATCTGAAAAAGACTCGAATATAGGTTAGAAATGGGCCAAGAGACTAGTTTATGGAGTCAAAACGAAAAAACGAGCACGCAGCCTCGTTTAGAAATCGGGAGGAGAGAGGATATGAAATTACATCCACTTCCTATAAAACCCAAAAAAGTCTGGATTATAGGTTAGAAATGGGCCACGGGATGTGTTTGTGGTGTCAAAACGAAAAAACGAGCACGAAGCCTCGTTTAGAAATAGGAAGTAGAGAGGGTATGAAATTATATCCACTTCCTTTAAAACCCGAAAAAGTCTCGATGAAATGGGACACGGGATGTGTTTGTGGTGTCAAAATGAAAAAACGAGCACGAAGCCTCGTTTAGAAATCGGGAGGAGAGAGGGTATGAAATTATATCCACTTCCTTTAAAACCCGAAAAAGTCTCGATTATAGGTTAGAAATGGGCCACGGGACGTGTTTGTGGTGTCAAAACGAAAAAACGAGCACGAAGCCTCGTTTAGAAATCGGGAGGAGAGAGGGTATGAAATTATATCCACTTCCTTTAAAACCCGAAAAAGTCTCGATTATAGGTTAGAAATGGGCCACGGGACGTGTTTGTGGTGTCAAAACGAAAAAACGAGCACGAAGCCTCGTTTATAAATCGGGAGGAGAGAGGGTATGAAATTATATCCACTTCCTTTAAAACCCGAAAAAGTCTCGATTATAGGTTAGAAATGGGCCAAGGGACGTGTTTGTGGTGTCAAAACGAAAAAACGAGCACGAAGCCTCGTTTAGAAATCGGGAGGAGAGAGGGTATGAAATTATATCCACTTCCTTTAAAACCCGAAAAAGTCTCGATCATAGGTTAGAAATGGGCCACGGGACATGTTTGTAATGTCAAAACGAAAAAACGAGCACCAAGCCTCGTTTAGAAATCGAGAGGAGAGAGGGTATGAAATTATATCTACTTGCTTTAAAACCTGAAAAAGTCTCGATTCTAGGTTAGAAATGGGCCACGGGACGTGTTTGTTGTGTGAAAACGAAAAAACGAGCACGAAGCCTCGTTTAGAAATCGGGAGGAGAGAGGGTATGAAATTATATCCACTTCCTTTAGACCCCGAAAAAGTCTCGATTATAGGTTAGAAATGGGCCACGGTACGCGTTTGTGGTGTCAAAACGAAAAGGCGAGCACGAAGCCTCGTTTAGAAATCGGGAGGAGAGTGGTTATGAAATTATATCCACTTCCTTTAAAACCCGAAAAAGTCTCGATTATAGGTTAGAAATGGGCCACGATACGCGTTTGTGGTGTCAAAACGAAAAGACGAGCACGAAGCCTCGTTTAGAAATCGGGAGGAGAGAGGTTATGATATTATATCCACTTCCTTTAAAACCCGAAAAAGTCTCGATGAAATGGGACACGGGATGTGTTCGTGGTGTCAAAATGAAAAAACGAGCACGAAGCCTCGTTTAAAAATCGGGAGGAGAGAGGGTATGAAATTATATCCACTTCCTTTAAAACCCGAAAAAGTCTCGATTATAGGTTAGAAATGGGTCACGGGACGTGTTTGTGGTGTCAAAACGAAAAAACGAGCACGAAGCCTCGTTTAGAAATCGGGAGGAGAGTGGTTATGAAATTATATCCACTTCCTTTAAAACCCGAAAAAGTCTCGATTATAGGTTAGAAATGGGCCACGGTACGCGTTTGTGGTGTCAAAACGAAAAAACGAGCACGAAGCCTCGTTTAGAAATCGGGAGGAGAGTGGTTATGAAATTATATCCACTTCCTTTAAAACCCGAAAAAGTCTCGATTATAGGTTAGAAATGGGCCACGGGATGTGTTTGTGGTGTCAAAACGAAAAAACGAGCACGAAGCCTCGTTTAGAAATCGGGAGGAGAGAGGGTATGAAATTATATCCACTTCCTTCATAACCCGAAAAAGACTCGATTATAGGTTAGAAATGGGCCACGGGACGTGTTTGTGGTGTCAAAACGAAAAAACGAGCACGAAGCCTCGTTTAGAAATCGGGAGGAGAGAGGGTATGAAAATATATCCACTTCTTTTAAAATCTGAAAAAGTCTCGATTATAGGTTAGAAATGAGCCAAGAGACGAGTTTGTGGAGTCAAAACGAAAAAACGAGCACGAAGCCTCGTTTAGAAATCGGGAGGAGAGAGGGTATGAAATTATATCCACTTCCTTTAAAACCCGAAAAAGTCTCGATTATAGGTTAGAAATGGGCCACGGGACGTGTTTGTGGTGTCAAAACGAAAAAACGAGCACGAAGCCTCGTTTAGAAATCGGGAGGAGAGAGGGTATGAAATTATATCCACTTCCTTTAAAACCCGAAAAAGTCTCGATTATAGGTTTGAAATGGGCCACGGGACGTGTTTGTGGTGTCAAAACGAAAAAACGAGCACGAAGCCTCGTTTAGAAATCGGGAGGAGAGAGGGTATGAAATTATATCCACTTCCTTTAAAACCCAAAAAAGTCTCGATTATAGGTTAGAAATGGGCCACGGGACGTGTTTGTGGTGTCAAAACGAAAAAACGAGCACGAAGCCTCGTTTAGAAATCGGGAGGAGAGAGGGTATGAAATTATATCCACTTCATTTAAAACCCGAAAAAGTCTCGATCATAGGTTAGAAATGGGCCACGGGACATGTTTGTAATGTCAAAACGAAAAAACGAGCACCAAGCCTCGTTTAGAAATCGAGAGGAGAGAGGGTATGAAATTATATCTACTTGCTTTAAAACCTGAAAAAGTCTCGATTCTAGGTTAGAAATGGGCCACGGGACGTGTTTGTTGTGTGAAAACGAAAAAACGAGCACGAAGCCTCGTTTAGAAATCGGGAGGAGAGAGGGTATGAAATTATATCCACTTCCTTTAGACCCCGAAAAAGTCTCGATTATAGGTTAGAAATGGGCCACGGTACGCGTTTGTGGTGTCAAAACGAAAAGGCGAGCACGAAGCCTCGTTTAGAAATCGGGAGGAGAGTGGTTATGAAATTATATCCACTTCCTTTAAAACCCGAAAAAGTCTCGATTATAGGTTAGAAATGGGCCACGATACGCGTTTGTGGTGTCAAAACGAAAAGACGAGCACGAAGCCTCGTTTAGAAATCGGGAGGAGAGAGGTTATGATATTATATCCACTTCCTTTAAAACCCGAAAAAGTCTCGATGAAATGGGACACGGGATGTGTTCGTGGTGTCAAAATGAAAAAACGAGCACGAAGCCTCGTTTAGAAATCGGGAGGAGAGAGGGTATGAAATTATATCCACTTCCTTTAAAACCCGAAAAAGTCTCGATTATAGGTTAGAAATGGGTCACGGGACGTGTTTGTGGTGTCAAAACGAAAAAACGAGCACGAAGCCTCGTTTAGAAATCGGGAGGAGAGTGGTTATGAAATTATATCCACTTCCTTTAAAACCCGAAAAAGTCTCGATTATAGGTTAGAAATGGGCCACGGTACGCGTTTGTGGTGTCAAAACGAAAAGACGAGCACGAAGCCTCGTTTAGAAATCGGGAGGAGAGAGGTTATGAAATTATATCCACTTCCTTTAAAACCCGAAAAAGTCTCGATTGTAGGTTAGAAATGGGACACGGGATGTGTTTGTGGTGTCAAAATGAAAAAACGAGCACGAAGCCTCGTTTAGAAATCGGAAGGAGAGAGGGTATAAAATTATATCCACTTCCTTTAAAATCCAAAAAAGTCTCGATTATAGGTTAGAAATGGGCCAAGAGACGAGTTTGTGGAGTCAAAATGAAAAAACGAGCACGCAGCCTCGTTTAGAAATTAGGAGGAGAGAGGGTATGAAATTTTATCCACTTCCTTTAAAACCCAAAAAAGTCTCGATTATAGGTTGGAAATGGGCCACGGGACGTGTTTGTGGTGTCAAAACGAAAAAACGAGCACGAAGACTCGTTTAGAAATCGGGAGGAGAGAGGGTATGAAATTATATCCACTTCCTTTAAAATCCGAAAAAGTCTCGATTATAGGTTAGAAATGGGCCAAGAGACGAGTTTGTGGAGTCAAAACGAAAAAACGAGCACGCAGCCTCGTTTACAAATCAGGAGGAGAGAGGGTATGAAATTATATCCACTTCCTTTAAAACTCGAAAAAGTCTCGATTATAGGTTTGAAATGGGCCACGGTACGCATTTGTGGTGTCAAAACGAAAAAAGGAGCACGAAGCCTCGTTTAGAAATCGGGAGGAGAGAGGTTATGAAATTATATCCACTTCCTTTAAAACCCGAAAAAATCTCGATTGTAGGTTAGAAATGAGACACGGGATGTGTTTGTGGTGTCAAAATGAAAAAACGAGCACGAAGCCTCGTTTAGAAATCGGGAGGAGAGAGGGTATGAAATTATATCCAGTTCCTTCATAACCCGAAAAAGACTCGATTATAGGTTAGAAATGGGCCACGGGACGTGTTTGTGGTGTCAAAACGAAAAAACGAGCACGAAGCCTCGTTTAGAAATCGGGAGAGAGGGTGTGAAATTATATCCACTTCCTTTAAAAATTGAAAAAGTCTCGAATATAGGTTAGAAATGGGCCAAGAGACGAGTTTCTGGAGACAAAACGAAAAAACGAGCACGCAGCCTCGTTTAGAAATCGGGAGGAGAGAGGGTATGAAATTACATCCACTTCCTTTAAAACCCAAAAAAGTCTCGATTATAGGTTAGAAATGGGCCACGGGATGTGTTTGTGGTGTCAAAATAAAAAAATGAGCACGAAGCCTCGTTTAGAAATCGGAAGTAGAGAGGGTATGAAAATATATCCACTTCCTTTAAATTCCGAAAAAGTCTCGATTATAGGTTACAAATGGGCCACGGGACGTGTTTGTGGTGTCAAAACGAAAAAACGAGTACGAAGCCTCGTTTAGAAATCGGGAGGAGAGAGGTTATCAAATTATATCCACTTCCTTTAAAACCCGAAAAAGTCTCGATTATAGGTTAGAAATGGGACACGGGAGGTGTTTCTGGTGTCAAAATGAAAAAAGAGCACGAAGCCTCGTTTAGAAATCGGGAGGAGAGAGGGTATGAAATTATATCCACTTCCTTTAAAACCCAAAAAAGTCTCGATTATAGGTTAGAAATGGGCCACGGGATGTGTTTGTGGTGTCAAAACGAAAAAACGAGCACGAAGCCTCGTTTAGAAATCGGGAGGAGAGAGGGTATGAAATTACATCCACTTCCTTTAAAACCCGAAAAAATCTCGATTATAGGTTAGAAATGAGCCACGGGATGTGTTTCTGGTGTCAAAACGAAAAAAGGAGCACGAAGCCACGTTTAGAAATCGGAAGGAGAGAGGGTATGAAATTATATCCACTTCCTTTAAAATCCGAAAAACTCTCGATTATAGGTTACAAATGGGCCAAAAGATGAGTTTGTGGAGTCAAAATGAAAAAACGAGCACGCAGCCTCGTTTAGAAATCAGGAGGAGAGAGGGTATGAAATTATATCCACTTCCTTTAAAACCCGAAAAAGTCTCGATTATAGGTTAGAAATGGGCCACGGGACTGGTTTGTGGAGTCAAAACGAAAAAACGAGCACGAAGCCTCGTTTAGAAATCGGTAGGAGAGAGGGTATGAAATTATATCCACTTCATTTAAAACCCGAAAAAGTCTCGATTATAGGTTAGAAATGGGCCACGGGACGTGTTTGTGGTGTTAAAACGAAAAAACGAGCACGAAGCCTCGTTTAGAAATCGGAAGGAGAGAGGGTATGAAATTATATCCACTTCCTTTAAAATCCGAAAAACTCTCGATTATAGGTTACAAATGGGCCAAAAGATGAGTTTGTGGAGTCAAAATGAAAAAACGAGCACGCAGCCTCGTTTAGAAATCGGTAGGAGAGAGGGTATGAAATTATATCCACTTCATTTAAAACCCGAAAAAGTCTCGATTATAGGTTAGAAATGGGCCACGGGACGTGTTTGTGGTGTTAAAACGAAAAAACGAGCACGAAGCCTCGTTTAGAAATCGGAAGGAGAGAGGGTATGAAATTATATCCACTTCCTTTAAAATCCGAAAAACTCTCGATTATAGGTTACAAATGGGCCAAAAGATGAGTTTGTGGAGTCAAAATGAAAAAACGAGCACGCAGCCTCGTTTAGAAATCAGGAGGAGAGAGGGTATGAAATTATATCCACTTCCTTTAAAACCCGAAAAAGTCTCGATTATAGTTTAGAAATGGGCCACGGGACTGGTTTGTGGAGTCAAAACGAAAAAACGAGCACGAAGCCTCGTTTAGAAATCGGTAGGAGAAAGGGTATGAAATTATATCCACTTCATTTAAAACCCGAAAAAGTCTCGATTATAGGTTAGAAATGGGCCACGGGACGTGTTTGTTGTGTTAAAACGAAAAAACGAGCACGAAGCCTCGTTTAGAAATAGGAAGTAGAGAGTGTATGAAATTATATCCACTTCCTTTAAAACTCGAAAAAGTCTCGATTATAGGTTTGAAATGGGCCACGGTACGCATTTGTGGTGTCAAAACGAAAAGACGAGCACGCAGCCTCGTTTAGAAATCGGGAGTAGAGAGGGTATGAAATTACATCCACTTCCTTTAAAACCCGAAAAAATCTCGATTGTAGGTTAGAAATGGGCCACGGGACGTGTTTGTGGTGTCAAAATGAAAAAACGAGCACGAAGCCTCGTTTAGAAATCGGGAGGAGAGAGGGTATGAAATTATATCCAGTTCCTTCATAACCCGAAAAAGACTCGATTATAGGTTAGAAATGGGCCACGGGACGTGTTTGTGGTGTCAAAACGAAAAAACGAGCACGAAGCCTCGTTTAGAAATCGGGAGAGAGGGTATGAAATTATATCCACTTCCTTTAAAATCTGAAAAAGACTCGAATATAGGTTAGAAATGGGCCAAGAGACTAGTTTGTGGAGTCAAAACGAAAAAACGAGCACGCAGCCTCGTTTAGAAATCGGGAGGAGAGAGGATATGAAATTACATCCACTTCCTTTAAAACCCAAAAAAGTCTCGATTATAGGTTAGAAATGGGCCACGGGATGTGTTTGTGGTGTCAAAACGAAAAAAGGAGCACGAAGCCTCGTTTAGAAATAGGAAGTAGAGAGGGTATGAAATTATATCCACTTCCTTTAAAACCCGAAAAAGTCTCGATTATAGGTTAGAAATAGGCCACGGGACGTATTTGTGGTGTCAAAACGAAAAAACGAGCACAAAGCCTCGATTAGAAATCGGGAGGAGAGAGGGTATGTAATTATATCCACTTCCTTTAAAACCCGAAAAAGTCTCGATTATATGTTAGAAATGGGCCACGGGACGTGTTTGTGGTGTCAAAATGAAAAAACGAGCACGAAGCCTCGTTTAGAAATCGGGAGGAGAGAGGGTATGAAATTATATCCAGTTCCTTCATAACCCGAAAAAGACTCGATTATAGGTTAGAAATGGGCCACGGGACGTGTTTGTGGTGTCAAAACGAAAAAACGAGCACGAAGCCTCGTTTAGAAATCGGGAGAGAGGGTATGAAATTATATCCACTTCCTTTAAAATCTGAAAAAGTCTCGAATATTGGTTAGAAATGGGCCAAGAGACGAGTTTCTGGAGTCAAAACGAAAAAACAAGCACGCAGCCTCGTTTACAAATCGGGAGGAGAGAGGGTATGAAATTACATCCACTTCTTTTAAAACCCAAAAAAGTCTCGATTATAGGTTAGAAATGGGCCACGGGATGTGTTTGTGGTGTCAAAATAAAAAAATGAGCACGAAGCCTCGTTTAGAAATCGGAAGTAGAGAGGGTATGAAAATATATCCATTTCCTTTAAAATCCGAAAAAGACTCGATTATAGGTTACAAATGGGCCACGGGACGTGTTTGTGGTGTCAAAACGAAAAAACGAGTACGAAGCCTCGTTTAGAAATCGGGAGGAGAGAGGTTATTAAATTATATCCACTTCCTTTAAAACCCGAAAAAGTCTCGATTATAGGTTAGAAATGGGACACGGGAGGTGTTTCTGGTGTCAAAATGAAAAAAGAGCACGAAGCCTCGTTTAGAAATCGGGAGGAGAGAGGGAATGAAATTATATCCACTTCCTTTAAAACTCAAAAAAGTCTCGATTATAGGTTAGAAATGGGCCACGGGATGTGTTTGTGGTGTCAAAACGAAAAAACGAGCACGAAGCCTCGTTTAGAAATCGGGAGGAGAGAGGGTATGAAATTATATCCACTTCCTTTAAAACCCGAAAAAGTCTCGATTATAGGTTAGAAATGAGCCACGGGATGTGTTTCTGGTGTCAAAACGAAAAAATGAGTACGAAGCCTCGTTTAGAAATCGGAAGGAGAGAGGGTATGAAATTATATCCACTTCCTTTAAAATCCGAAAAACTCTCGATTATAGGTTACAAATGGGCCAAAAGACGAGTTTGTGGAGTCAAAATGAAAAAACGAGCACGCAGCCTCGTTTAGAAATCAGGAGGAGAGAGGGTATGAAATTATATCCACTTCCTTTAAAACCCGAAAAAGTCTCGATTATAGGTTAGAAATAGGCCACGGGACTGGTTTGTAGAGTCAAAACGAAAAAACGAGCACGAAGCCTCGTTTAGAAATCGGTAGGAGAGAGGGTATGAAATTATATCCACTTCATTTAAAACCCGAAAAAGTCTCGATTATAGGTTAGAAATGGGCCACGGGACGTGTTTGTGGTGTTAAAACGAAAAAACGAGCACGAAGCCTCGTTTAGAAATAGGAAGTAGAGAGTGTATGAAATTATATCCACTTCCTTTAAAACTCGAAAAAGACTCGATTATAGGTTTGAAATGGGCCACGGTACGCATTTGTGGTGTCAAAACGAAAAGACGAGCACGCAGCCTCGTTTAGAAATCGGGAGTAGAGAGGGTATGAAATTACATCCACTTCCTTTAAAACCCGAAAAAATCTCGATTGTAGGTTAGAAATGGGCCACGGGATGTGTTTGTGGTGTCAAAATGAAAAAATGAGCACGAAGCCTCGTTTAGAAATCGGAAGGAGAGAGGGTACGAAATTATATCCACTTCCTTTAAAATCCGAAAAAGTCTCGATTATAGGTTACAAATGGGCCACGGGACGTGTTTGTGGTGTCAAAACGAAAAAACGAGCACGAAGCCTCGTTTAGAAATCGGGAGAGAGGGTATGAAATTATATCCACTTCCTTTAAAATCTGAAAAAGACTCGAATATAGGTTAGAAATGGGCCAAGAGACGAGTTTGTGGAGTCAAAACGAAAAAACGAGCACGCAGCCTCGTTTAGAAATCGGGAGGAGAGAGGATATGAAATTACATCCACTTCCTTTAAAACCCAAAAAAGTCTCGATTATAGGTTAGAAATGGGCCACGGGATGTGTTTGTGGTGTCAAAACGAAAAAAGGAGCACGAAGCCTCGTTTAGAAATAGGAAGTAGAGAGGGTATGAAATTATATCCACTTCCTTTAAAACCCGAAAAAGTCTCGATTATAGGTTAGAAATGGGCCACGGGACGTGTTTGTGGTGTCAAAACGAAAAAACGAGCACGAAGCCTCGTTTAGAAATCGGGAGGAGAGAGGGTATGAAATTATATCCACTTCCTTTAAAACCCTAAAAAGTCTCGATTATATGTTAGAAATGGGCCACGGGACGCGTTTGTGGTGTCAAAACGAAAAAACGAGCACGAAGCCTCGTTTAGAAATCGGGAGGAGAGTGGTTATGAAATTATATCCACTTCCTTTAAAACCCGAAAAAGTCTCGATTATAAGTTAGAAATGGGCCACGGTACGCGTTTGTGGTGTCAAAATGAAAAGACGAGCACGAAGCCTCGTTTAGAAATCGGGAGGAGAGAGGGTATGAAATTATATCCACTTCCTTTAAACCCCGAAAAAGTCTCGATTATAATTTAGAAATGGGCCACGGGACGCGTTTGTGGTGTCAAAACGAAAAAACGAGCACGAAGCCTCGTTTATAGATCGGGAGGACAGAGGTTATGATATTATATCCACTTTCTTTAAAACCCGAAAAAGTCTCGATTGTTGGTTAGAAATGGGCCACGGGACGTCTTTTTGGTGTCAAAATGAAAAAACGAGCACGAAGCCTCGTTTAGAAATCGGAAGGAGAGAGGGTATGAAATTATATCCAGTTCCTTCATAACCCGAAAAAGTCTCGATTATAGGTTAGAAATGGGCCACGGGATGTGTTTGTGGTGTCAAAATGAAAAAATGAGCACGAAGCCTCGTTTAGAAATCGGAAGGAGAGAGGGTACGAAATTATATCCACTTCCTTTAAAATCCGAAAAAGTCTCGATTATAGGTTACAAATGGGCCACGGGACGTGTTTGTGGTGTCAAAACGAAAAAACGAGCACGAAGCCTCGTTTAGAAATCGGGAGAGAGGGTATGAAATTATATCCACTTCCTTTAAAATCTGAAAAAGACTCGAATATAGGTTAGAAATGGGCCAAGAGACTAGTTTGTGGAGTCAAAACGAAAAAACGAGCACGCAGCCTCGTTTAGAAATCGGGAGGAGAGAGGATATGAAATTACATCCACTTCCTTTAAAACCCAAAAAAGTCTCGATTATAGGTTAGAAATGGGCCACGGGATGTGTTTGTGGTGTCAAAACGAAAAAAGGAGCACGAAGCCTCGTTTAGAAATAGGAAGTAGAGAGGGTATGAAATTATATCCACTTCCTTTAAAACCCGAAAAAGTCTCGATTATAGGTTAGAAATGGGCCACGGGACGTGTTTGTGGTGTCAAAACGAAAAAACGAGCACGAAGCCTCGTTTAGAAATCGGGAGGAGAGAGGGTATGAAATTATATCCACTTCCTTTATAACCCGAAAAAGTCTCGATTATATGTTAGAAATGGGCCACGGGACGTGTTTGTGGTGTCAAAACGAAAAAACGAGCACGAAGCCTCGTTTAGAAATCGGGAGGAGAGTGGTTATGAAATTATATCCACTTCCTTTAAAACCCGAAAAAGTCTCGATTATAAGTTAGAAATGGGCCACGGTACGCGTTTGTGGTGTCAAAATGAAATGACGAGCACGAAGCCTCGTTTAGAAATCGGGAGGAGAGAGGGTATGAAATTATATCCACTTCCTTTAAACCCCGAAAAAGTATCGATTATAATTTAGAAATGGGCCACGGGACGCGTTTGTGGTGTCAAAACGAAAAAACGAGCACGAAGCCTCGTTTATAAATCGGGAGGACAGAGGTTATGATATTATATCCACTTTCTTTAAAACCCGAAAAAGTCTCGATTGTTGGTTAGAAATGGGCCACGGGACGTGTTTTTGGTGTCAAAATGAAAAAACGAGCACGAAGCCTCGTTTAGAAATCGGAAGGAGAGAGGGTATGAAATTATATCCACTTCCTTTAAAACCCGAAAAAGTCTCGATTATAGGTTAGAAATGGGCCACGGGACGTGTTTGTGGTGTCAAAACGAAAAAACGAGCACGAAGCCTCGATTAGAAATCGGGAGGAGAGAGGGTATGTAATTATATCCACTTCCTTTAAAACCCGAAAAAGTCTCGATTATATGTTAGAAATGGGCCACGGGACGTGTTTGTGGTGTCAAAATGAAAAAACGAGCACGAAGCCTCGTTTAGAAATCGGGAGGAGAGAGGGTATGAAATTATATCCAGTTCCTTCATAACCCGAAAAAGACTCGATTATAGGTTAGAAATGGGCCACGGGACGTGTTTGTGGTGTCAAAACGAAAAAACGAGCACGAAGCCTCGTTTAGAAATCGGGAGAGAGGGTATGAAATTATATCCACTTCCTTTAAAATCTGAAAAAGTCTCGAATATTGGTTAGAAATGGGCCAAGAGACGAGTTTCTGGAGTCAAAACGAAAAAACAAGCACGCAGCCTCGTTTAGAAATCGGGAGGAGAGAGGGTATGAAATTACATCCACTTCTTTTAAAACCCAAAAAAGTCTCAATTATAGGTTTGAAATGGGCCAAGGTACGCATTTGTGGTGTCAAAACGAAAAGATGAGCACGAAGCCTCGTTTAGAAATCGGGAGGAGAGAGGTTATGAAATTATATCCACTTCCTTTAAAACCCGAAAAAATCTCGATTGTAGGTTAGAAATGAGACACGGGATGTGTTTGTGGTGTCAAAATGAAAAAACGAGCACGAAGCCTCGTTTAGAAATCGGGAGGAGAGAGGGTATGAAATTATATCCAGTTCCTTCATAACCCGAAAAAGTCTCGATTATAGGTTACAAATGGGCCACGGGACGTGTTTGTGGTGTCAAAACGAAAAAACGAGCACGAAGCCTCGTTTAGAAATCGGAAGGAGAGAGGGTATGAAATTATATCCACTTCCTTTAAAATCCGAAAAAGTCTCGATTATAGGTTAGAAATGGGCCAAGAGACGAGTTTGTGGAGTCAAAACGAAAAAACGAGCACGAAGCCTCGTTTAGAAATCGGGAGGAGAGAGGGTATGAAATTATATCCACTTCCTTTAAAACCCGAAAAAGTCTCGATTATAGATTAGAAATGGGCCACGGGACGTGTTTGTGGTGTCAAAACGAAAAAACGAGCACGAAGCCTCGTTTAGAAATCGGGAGGAGAGTGGTTATGAAATTATATCCACTTCCTTTAAAACCCGAAAAAGTCTCGATTATAGGTTAGAAATGGGCCACGGTACGCGTTTGTGGTGTCAAAACGAAAAAACGAGCACGAAGCCTCGTTTAGAAATCGGGAGGAGTGTGGTTATGAAATTATATCCACTTCTTTTAAAACCCGAAAAAGTCTCGATTATAGGTTAGAAATGGGCCACGGGATGTGTTTGTGGTGTCAAAACGAAAAAACGAGCACGAAGCCTCGTTTAGAAATCGGGAGGAGAGAGGGTATGAAATTATATCCACTTCCTTCATAACCCGAAAAAGACTCGATTATAGGTTAGAAATGGGCCACGGGACGTGTTTGTGGTGTCAAAACGAAAAAACGAGCACGAAGCCTCGTTTAGAAATCGGGAGGAGAGAGGGTATGAAAATATATCCACTTCCTTTAAAATCCGAAAAAGTCTCGATTATAGGTTAGAAATGAGCCAAGAGACGAGTTTGTGGAGTCAAAACGAAAAAACGAGCACGAAGCCTCGTTTAGAAATAGGAAGTAGAGAGTGTATGAAATTATATCCACTTCCTTTAAAACTCGAAAAAGACTCGATTATAGGTTTGAAATGGGCCACGGTACGCATTTGTGGTGTCAAAACGAAAAGACGAGCACGCAGCCTCGTTTAGAAATCGGGAGTAGAGAGGGTATGAAATTACATCCACTTCCTTTAAAACCCGAAAAAATCTCGATTGTAGGTTAGAAATGGGCCACGGGATGTGTTTGTGGTGTCAAAATGAAAAAATGAGCACGAAGCCTCGTTTAGAAATCGGAAGGAGAGAGGGTACGAAATTATATCCACTTCCTTTAAAATCCGAAAAAGTCTCGATTATAGGTTACAAATGGGCCACGGGACGTGTTTGTGGTGTCAAAACGAAAAAACGAGCACGAAGCCTCGTTTAGAAATCGGGAGAGAGGGTATGAAATTATATCCACTTCCTTTAAAATCTGAAAAAGACTCGAATATAGGTTAGAAATGGGCCAAGAGACGAGTTTGTGGAGTCAAAACGAAAAAACGAGCACGCAGCCTCGTTTAGAAATCGGGAGGAGAGAGGATATGAAATTACATCCACTTCCTTTAAAACCCAAAAAAGTCTCGATTATAGGTTAGAAATGGGCCACGGGATGTGTTTGTGGTGTCAAAACGAAAAAAGGAGCACGAAGCCTCGTTTAGAAATATGAAGTAGAGAGGGTATGAAATTATATCCACTTCCTTTAAAACCCGAAAAAGTCTCGATTATAGGTTAGAAATGGGCCACGGGACGTGTTTGTGGTGTCAAAACGAAAAAACGAGCACGAAACCTCGTTTAGAAATCGGGAGGAGAGAGGGTATGAAATTATATCCACTTCCTTTAAAACCCTAAAAAGTCTCGATTATATGTTAGAAATGGGCCACGGGACGTGTTTGTGGTGTCAAAACGAAAAAACGAGCACGAAGCCTCGTTTAGAAATCGGGAGGAGAGTGGTTATGAAATTATATCCACTTCCTTTAAAACCCGAAAAAGTCTCGATTATAAGTTAGAAATGGGCCACGGTACGCGTTTGTGGTGTCAAAATGAAAAGACGAGCACGAAGCCTCGTTTAGAAATCGGGAGGAGAGAGGGTATGAAATTATATCCACTTCCTTTAAACCCCGAAAAAGTCTCGATTATAATTTAGAAATGGGCCACGGGACGCGTTTGTGGTGTCAAAACGAAAAAACGAGCACGAAGCCTCGTTTATAAATCGGGAGGACAGAGGTTATGATATTATATCCACTTTCTTTAAAACCCGAAAAAGTCTCGATTGTTGGTTAGAAATGGGCCACGGGACGTGTTTTTGGTGTCAAAATGAAAAAACGAGCACGAAGCCTCGTTTAGAAATCGGAAGGAGAGAGGGTATGAAATTATATCCACTTCCTTTAAAACCCGAAAAAGTCTCGACTATAGATTAGAAAAGGGCCACGGGACGTGTTTGTGGTGTCAAAACGAAAAAACGAGCACGAAGCCTCGTTTAGAAATCGGGAGGAGAGTGGTTATGAAATTATATCCACTTCCTTTAAAACCCGAAAAAATCTCGATTAAAGGTTAGAAATGGGCCACGGTACGCGTTTGTGGTGTCAAAACGAAAAAACGAGCACGAAGCCTCGTTTAGAAATCGGGAGGAGTGTGGTTATGAAATTATATCCACTTCCTTTAAAACCCGAAAAAGTCTCGATTATAGGTTAGAAATGGGCCACGGGATGTGTTTGTGGTGTCAAAACGAAAAAACGAGCACGAAGCCTCGTTTAGAAATCGGGAGGAGAGAGGGTATGAAATTATATCCACTTCCTTCATAACCCGAAAAAGACTCGATTATAGGTTAGAAATGGGCCACGGGACGTGTTTGTGGTGTCAAAACGAAAAAACGAGCACGAAGCCTCGTTTAGAAATCGGGAGGAGAGAGGGTATGAAAATATATCCACTTCCTTTAAAATCTGAAAAAGTCTCGATTATAGGTTAGAAATGAGCCAAGAGACGAGTTTGTGGAGTCAAAACGAAAAAACGAGCACGAAGCCTCGTTTAGAAATCGGGAGGAGAGAGGGTATGAAATTATATCCACTTCCTTTAAAACCCGAAAAAGTCTCGATTATAGGTTAGAAATGGGCCACGGGACGTGTTTGTTGTGTCAAAACGAAAAAACGAGCACGAATCCTCGTTTAGAAATCGGGAGGAGAGAGTATGAAATTATATCCACTTCCTTTAAAACCCGAAAAAGTCTCGATTATAGGTTAGAAATGGGCCACGGGACGTGTTTGTGGTGTCAAAACGAAAAAACGAGCACGAAGCCTCGTTTAGAAATCGGGAGCAGAGTGGTTATGAAATTATATCCACTTCCTTTAAAACCCGAAAAAGTCTCGATTATAGGTTAGAAATGGGCCACGGGACGTGTTTGTGGTGTCAAAACGAAAAAACGAGCACGAAGCCTCGTTTAGAAATCGGGAGCAGAGTGGTTATGAAATTATATCCACTTCCTTTAAAATCCGAAAAAGTCTCGATTATAGGTTAGAAATGAGCCAAGAGACGAGTTTGTGGAGTCAAAACGAAAAAACGAGCACGAAGCCTCGTTTAGAAATCGGGAGGAGAGAGGGTATGAAATTATATCCACTTCCTTTAAAACCCGAAAAAGTCTCGATTATAGGTTAGAAATGGGCCACGGGACGTGTTTGTGGTGTCAAAACGAAAAAACGAGCACGAAGCCTCGTTTAGAAATCGGGAGCAGAGTGGTTATGAAATTATATCCACTTCCTTTAAAACCCGAAAAAGTCTCGATTGTAGGTTAGAAATGGGACACGGGACGTGTTTTTGGTATCAAAACGAAAAAACGAGCACGAAGCCTCGTTTAGAAATCGGGAGGAGAGAGGGTATGAAATTATTTCCACTTCCTTTAAAACCCGAAAAAGTCTCGATTATAGGTTAGAAATGGGCCACGGGACGTGTTTGTGGTGTCAAAACGAAAAAACGAGCACGAAGCCTCGTTTAGAAATCGGGAGGAGAGTGGTTATGAAATTATATCCACTTCCTTTAAAACCCGAAAAAGTCTCGATTATAGGTTAGAAATGGGCCACGGTACGCGTTTGTGGTGTCAAAACGAAAAGACGAGCACGAAGCCTCGTTTAGAAATCGAGAGGAGAGAGGTTATGAAATTATATCCCCTTCCTTTAAAACCCGAAAAAGTCTCGATTGTAGGTTAGAAATGGGACACGGGATGTGTTTGTGGTGTCAAAATGAAAAAACGAGCACGAAGCCTCGTTTAGAAATCGGGAGGAGAGAGGGTATGAAATTATATCCACTTCCTTCATAACCCGAAAAAGACTCGATTATAGGTTAGAAATGGGCCACGGGACGTGTTTGTGGTGTCAAAACGAAAAAACGAGCACGAAGCCTCGTTTAGAAATCGGGAGGAGAGAGGGTATGAAAATATATCCACTTCCTTTAAAATCTGAAAAAGTCTCGATTATAGGTTAGAAATGAGCCAAGAGACGAGTTTGTGGAGTCAAAACGAAAAAACGAGCACGAAGCCTCGTTTAGAAATCGGGAGGAGAGAGGGTATGAAATTATATCCACTTCCTTTAAAACCCGAAAAAGTCTCGATTATAGGTTAGAAATGGGCCACGGGACGTGTTTGTGGTGTCAAAACAAAAAAACGAGCACGAAGCCTCGTTTAGAAATCGGGAGCAGAGTGGTTATGAAATTATATCCACTTCCTTTAAAACCCGAAAAAGTCTCGATTATAGGTTAGAAATGGGCCACGGTACGCGTTTGTGGTGTTAAAACGAAAAGACGAGCACGAAGCCTCGTTTAGAAATCGGGAGGAGAGAGGTTATGAAATTATATCTACTTCCTTTAAAACCCGAAAAAGTCTCGATGAAATGGGACACGGGATGTGTTTGTGGTGTCAAAATGAAAAAACGAGCACGAAGCCTCGTTTAGAAATCGGGAGGAGAGAGGGTATGAAATTATATCCACTTCCTTTAAAACCCGAAAAAGTCTCGATTATAGGTTAGAAATGGGCCACGGGACGTGTTTGTGGTGTCAAAACGAAAAAACGAGCACGAATCCTCGTTTAGAAATCGGGAGGAGAGAGGGTATGAAATTATATCCACTTCCTTTAAAACCCGAAAAAGTCTCGATTATAGGTTAGAAATGGGCCACGGGACGTGTTTGTGGTGTCAAAACGAAAAAACGAGCACGAAGCCTCGTTTAGAAATCGGGAGCACAGTGGTTATGAAATTATATCCACTTCCTTTAAAACCCGAAAAAGTCTCGATTATAGGTTAGAAATGGGCCACGATACGCGTTTGTGGTGTCAAAACGAAAAGACGAGCACGAAGCCTCGTTTAGAAATCGGGAGGAGAGAGGTTATGATATTATATCCACTTCCTTTAAAACCCGAAAAAGTCTCGATGAAATGGGACACGGGATGTGTTCGTGGTGTCAAAATGAAAAAACGAGCACGAAGCCTCGTTTAGAAATCGGGAGGAGAGAGGGTATGAAATTATATCCACTTCCTTTAAAACCCGAAAAAGTCTCGATTATAGGTTAGAAATGGGTCACGGGACGTGTTTGTGGTGTCAAAACGAAAAAACGAGCACGAAGCCTCGTTTAGAAATCGGGAGGAGAGTGGTTATGAAATTATATCCACTTCCTTTAAAACCCGAAAAAGTCTCGATTATAGGTTAGAAATGGGCCACGGTACGCGTTTGTGGTGTCAAAACGAAAAGACGAGCACGAAGCCTCGTTTAGAAATCGGGAGGAGAGAGGTTATGAAATTATATCCACTTCCTTTAAAACCCGAAAAAGTCTCGATTGTAGGTTAGAAATGGGACACGGGATGTGTTTGTGGTGTCAAAATGAAAAAACGAGCACGAAGCCTCGTTTAGAAATCGGGAGGAGAGAGGGTATGAAATTATATCCACTTCCTTCATAACCCGAAAAAGACTCAATTATAGGTTAGAAATGGGCCACGGGACGTGTTTGTGGTGTCAAAACGAAAAAACGAGCACGAAGCCTCGTTTAGAAATCGGGAGGAGAGAGGGTATGAAAATATATCCACTTCCTTTAAAATCTGAAAAAGTCTCGATTATAGGTTAGAAATGAGCCAAGAGACGAGTTTGTGGAGTCAAAACGAAAAAACGAGCACGAAGCCTCGTTTAGAAATCGGGAGGAGAGAGGGTATGAAATTATATCCACTTCCTTTAAAACCCGAAAAAGTCTCGATTATAGGTTAGAAATGGGCCACGGGACGTGTTTGTGGTGTCAAAACGAAAAAACGAGCACGAAGCCTCGTTTAGAAATCGGGAGCAGAGTGGTTATGAAATTATATCCACTTCCTTTAAAACCCGAAAAAGTCTCGACTATAGATTAGACGATTATAGGTTAGAAATGGGCCACGGTACGCGTTTGTGGTGTCAAAACGAAAAAACGAGCACGAAGCCTCGTTTAGAAATCGGGAGGAGTGTGGTTATGAAATTATATCCACTTCCTTTAAAACCCGAAAAAGTCTCGATTATAGGTTAGAAATGGGCCACGGGATGTGTTTGTGGTGTCAAAACGAAAAAACGAGCACGAAGCCTCGTTTAGAAATCGGGAGGAGAGAGGGTATGAAATTATATCCACTTCCTTCATAACCCGAAAAAGACTCGATTGTAGGTTAGAAATGGGCCACGGGACGTGTTTGTGGTGTCAAAACGAAAAAACGAGCACGAAGCCTCGTTTAGAAATCGGGAGGAGAGAGGGTATGAAAATATATCCACTTCCTTTAAAATCTGAAAAAGTCTCGATTATAGGTTAGAAATGAGCCAAGAGACGAGTTTGTGGAGTCAAAACGAAAAAACGAGCACGAAGCCTCGTTTAGAAATCGGGAGGAGAGAGGGTATGAAATTATATCCACTTCCTTTAAAACCCGAAAAAGTCTCGATTATAGGTTAGAAATGGGCCACGGGACGTGTTTGTTGTGTCAAAACGAAAAAACGAGCACGAATCCTCGTTTAGAAATCGGGAGGAGAGAGTATGAAATTATATCCACTTCCTTTAAAACCCGAAAAAGTCTCGATTATAGGTTAGAAATGGGCCACGGGACGTGTTTGTGGTGTCAAAACGAAAAAACGAGCACGAAGCCTCGTTTAGAAATCGGGAGCAGAGTGGTTATGAAATTATATCCACTTCCTTTAAAACCCGAAAAAGTCTCGATTATAGGTTAGAAATGGGCCACGGGACGTGTTTGTGGTGTCAAAACGAAAAAACGAGCACGAAGCCTCGTTTAGAAATCGGGAGCAGAGTGGTTATGAAATTATATCCACTTCCTTTAAAATCCGAAAAAGTCTCGATTATAGGTTAGAAATGAGCCAAGAGACGAGTTTGTGGAGTCAAAACGAAAAAACGAGCACGAAGCCTCGTTTAGAAATCGGGAGGAGAGAGGGTATGAAATTATATCCACTTCCTTTAAAACCCGAAAAAGTCTCGATTATAGGTTAGAAATGGGCCACGGGACGTGTTTGTGGTGTCAAAACGAAAAAACGAGCACGAAGCCTCGTTTAGAAATCGGGAGCAGAGTGGTTATGAAATTATATCCACTTCCTTTAAAACCCGAAAAAGTCTCGATTGTAGGTTAGAAATGGGACACGGGACGTGTTTTTGGTATCAAAACGAAAAAACGAGCACGAAGCCTCGTTTAGAAATCGGGAGGAGAGAGGGTATGAAATTATTTCCACTTCCTTTAAAACCCGAAAAAGTCTCGATTATAGGTTAGAAATGGGCCACGGGACGTGTTTGTGGTGTCAAAACGAAAAAACGAGCACGAAGCCTCGTTTAGAAATCGGGAGGAGAGTGGTTATGAAATTATATCCACTTCCTTTAAAACCCGAAAAAGTCTCGATTCTAGGTTAGAAATGGGCCACGTGACGTGTTTTGTTGTGTCAAAACGAAAAAACGAGCACGAAGCCTCGTTTAGAAATCGGGAGGAGAGAGGGTATGAAATTATATCCACTTCCTTTAAAATCCGAAAAAGTCTCGATTATAGGTTAGAAATGGGACACGGGAGGTGTTTCTGGTGTCAAAACGAAAAAAAGAGCACGAAGCCTCGTTTAGAAATCGGGAGGAGAGAGGGTATGAAATTATATCCACTTCCTTTAAAACCCGAAAAAGTCTCGATTATAGTTTAGAAATGGGCCACGGGACTGGTTTGTGGAGTCAAAACGAAAAAACGAGCACGAAGCCTCGTTTAGAAATCGGTAGGAGAGAGGGTATGAAATTATATCCACTTCATTTAAAACCCGAAAAAGTCTCGATTATAGGTTAGAAATGGGCCACGGGACGTGTTTGTGGTGTTAAAACGAAAAAACGAGCACGAAGCCTCGTTTAGAAATCGGAAGGAGAGAGGGTATGAAATTATATCCACTTCCTTTAAAATCCGAAAAACTCTCGATTATAGGTTACAAATGGGCCAAAAGATGAGTTTGTGGAGTCAAAATGAAAAAACGAGCACGCAGCCTCGTTTAGAAATCGGTAGGAGAGAGGGTATGAAATTATATCCACTTCATTTAAAACCCGAAAAAGTCTCGATTATAGGTTAGAAATGGGCCACGGGACGTGTTTGTGGTGTTAAAACGAAAAAACGAGCACGAAGCCTCGTTTAGAAATCGGAAGGAGAGAGGGTATGAAATTATATCCACTTCCTTTAAAATCCGAAAAACTCTCGATTATAGGTTACAAATGGGCCAAAAGATGAGTTTGTGGAGTCAAAATGAAAAAACGAGCACGCAGCCTCGTTTAGAAATCAGGAGGAGAGAGGGTATGAAATTATATCCACTTCCTTTAAAACCCGAAAAAGTCTCGATTATAGTTTAGAAATGGGCCACGGGACTGGTTTGTGGAGTCAAAACGAAAAAACGAGCACGAAGCCTCGTTTAGAAATCGGTAGGAGAGAGGGTATGAAATTATATCCACTTCATTTAAAACCCGAAAAAGTCTCGATTATAGGTTAGAAATGGGCCACGGGACGTGTTTGTTGTGTTAAAACGAAAAAACGAGCACGAAGCCTCGTTTAGAAATAGGAAGTAGAGAGTGTATGAAATTATATCCACTTCCTTTAAAACTCGAAAAAGTCTCGATTATAGGTTTGAAATGGGCCACGGTACGCATTTGTGGTGTCAAAACGAAAAGACGAGCACGCAGCCTCGTTTAGAAATCGGGAGTAGAGAGGGTATGAAATTACATCCACTTCCTTTAAAACCCGAAAAAATCTCGATTGTAGGTTAGAAATGGGCCACGGGACGTGTTTGTGGTGTCAAAATGAAAAAACGAGCACGAAGCCTCGTTTAGAAATCGGGAGGAGAGAGGGTATGAAATTATATCCAGTTCCTTCATAACCCGAAAAAGACTCGATTATAGGTTAGAAATGGGCCACGGGACGTGTTTGTGGTGTCAAAACGAAAAAACGAGCACGAAGCCTCGTTTAGAAATCGGGAGAGAGGGTATGAAATTATATCCACTTCCTTTAAAATCTGAAAAAGACTCGAATATAGGTTAGAAATGGGCCAAGAGACTAGTTTGTGGAGTCAAAACGAAAAAACGAGCACGCAGCCTCGTTTAGAAATCGGGAGGAGAGAGGATATGAAATTACATCCACTTCCTTTAAAACCCAAAAAAGTCTCGATTATAGGTTAGAAATGGGCCACGGGATGTGTTTGTGGTGTCAAAACGAAAAAAGGAGCACGAAGCCTCGTTTAGAAATAGGAAGTAGAGAGGGTATGAAATTATATCCACTTCCTTTAAAACCCGAAAAAGTCTCGATTATAGGTTAGAAATAGGCCACGGGACGTATTTGTGGTGTCAAAACGAAAAAACGAGCACAAAGCCTCGATTAGAAATCGGGAGGAGAGAGGGTATGTAATTATATCCACTTCCTTTAAAACCCGAAAAAGTCTCGATTATATGTTAGAAATGGGCCACGGGACGTGTTTGTGGTGTCAAAATGAAAAAACGAGCACGAAGCCTCGTTTAGAAATCGGGAGGAGAGAGGGTATGAAATTATATCCAGTTCCTTCATAACCCGAAAAAGACTCGATTATAGGTTAGAAATGGGCCACGGGACGTGTTTGTGGTGTCAAAACGAAAAAACGAGCACGAAGCCTCGTTTAGAAATCGGGAGAGAGGGTATGAAATTATATCCACTTCCTTTAAAATCTGAAAAAGTCTCGAATATTGGTTAGAAATGGGCCAAGAGACGAGTTTCTGGAGTCAAAACGAAAAAACAAGCACGCAGCCTCGTTTACAAATCGGGAGGAGAGAGGGTATGAAATTACATCCACTTCTTTTAAAACCCAAAAAAGTCTCGATTATAGGTTAGAAATGGGCCACGGGATGTGTTTGTGGTGTCAAAATAAAAAAATGAGCACGAAGCCTCGTTTAGAAATCGGAAGTAGAGAGGGTATGAAAATATATCCATTTCCTTTAAAATCCGAAAAAGACTCGATTATAGGTTACAAATGGGCCACGGGACGTGTTTGTGGTGTCAAAACGAAAAAACGAGTACGAAGCCTCGTTTAGAAATCGGGAGGAGAGAGGTTATTAAATTATATCCACTTCCTTTAAAACCCGAAAAAGTCTCGATTATAGGTTAGAAATGGGACACGGGAGGTGTTTCTGGTGTCAAAATGAAAAAAGAGCACGAAGCCTCGTTTAGAAATCGGGAGGAGAGAGGGAATGAAATTATATCCACTTCCTTTAAAACTCAAAAAAGTCTCGATTATAGGTTAGAAATGGGCCACGGGATGTGTTTGTGGTGTCAAAACGAAAAAACGAGCACGAAGCCTCGTTTAGAAATCGGGAGGAGAGAGGGTATGAAATTATATCCACTTCCTTTAAAACCCGAAAAAGTCTCGATTATAGGTTAGAAATGAGCCACGGGATGTGTTTCTGGTGTCAAAACGAAAAAATGAGTACGAAGCCTCGTTTAGAAATCGGAAGGAGAGAGGGTATGAAATTATATCCACTTCCTTTAAAATCCGAAAAACTCTCGATTATAGGTTACAAATGGGCCAAAAGACGAGTTTGTGGAGTCAAAATGAAAAAACGAGCACGCAGCCTCGTTTAGAAATCAGGAGGAGAGAGGGTATGAAATTATATCCACTTCCTTTAAAACCCGAAAAAGTCTCGATTATAGGTTAGAAATAGGCCACGGGACTGGTTTGTAGAGTCAAAACGAAAAAACGAGCACGAAGCCTCGTTTAGAAATCGGTAGGAGAGAGGGTATGAAATTATATCCACTTCATTTAAAACCCGAAAAAGTCTCGATTATAGGTTAGAAATGGGCCACGGGACGTGTTTGTGGTGTTAAAACGAAAAAACGAGCACGAAGCCTCGTTTAGAAATAGGAAGTATAGAGTGTATGAAATTATATCCACTTCCTTTAAAACTCGAAAAAGACTCGATTATAGGTTTGAAATGGGCCACGGTACGCATTTGTGGTGTCAAAACGAAAAGACGAGCACGCAGCCTCGTTTAGAAATCGGGAGTAGAGAGGGTATGAAATTACATCCACTTCCTTTAAAACCCGAAAAAATCTCGATTGTAGGTTAGAAATGGGCCACGGGATGTGTTTGTGGTGTCAAAATGAAAAAATGAGCACGAAGCCTCGTTTAGAAATCGGAAGGAGAGAGGGTACGAAATTATATCCACTTCCTTTAAAATCCGAAAAAGTCTCGATTATAGGTTACAAATGGGCCACGGGACGTGTTTGTGGTGTCAAAACGAAAAAACGAGCACGAAGCCTCGTTTAGAAATCGGGAGAGAGGGTATGAAATTATATCCACTTCCTTTAAAACCCGAAAAAGTCTCGATTATAGGTTAGAAATGGGCCACGGGACGTGTTTGTTGTGTCAAAACGAAAAAACGAGCACGAATCCTCGTTTAGAAATCGGGAGGAGAGAGTATGAAATTATATCCACTTCCTTTAAAACCCGAAAAAGTCTCGATTATAGGTTAGAAATGGGCCACGGGACGTGTTTGTGGTGTCAAAACGAAAAAACGAGCACGAAGCCTCGTTTAGAAATCGGGAGCAGAGTGGTTATGAAATTATATCCACTTCCTTTAAAACCCGAAAAAGTCTCGATTATAGGTTAGAAATGGGCCACGGGACGTGTTTGTGGTGTCAAAACGAAAAAACGAGCACGAAGCCTCGTTTAGAAATCGGGAGCAGAGTGGTTATGAAATTATATCCACTTCCTTTAAAATCCGAAAAAGTCTCGATTATAGGTTAGAAATGAGCCAAGAGACGAGTTTGTGGAGTCAAAACGAAAAAACGAGCACGAAGCCTCGTTTAGAAATCGGGAGGAGAGAGGGTATGAAATTATATCCACTTCCTTTAAAACCCGAAAAAGTCTCGATTATAGGTTAGAAATGGGCCACGGGACGTGTTTGTGGTGTCAAAACGAAAAAACGAGCACGAAGCCTCGTTTAGAAATCGGGAGCAGAGTGGTTATGAAATTATATCCACTTCCTTTAAAACCCGAAAAAGTCTCGATTGTAGGTTAGAAATGGGACACGGGACGTGTTTTTGGTATCAAAACGAAAAAACGAGCACGAAGCCTCGTTTAGAAATCGGGAGGAGAGAGGGTATGAAATTATTTCCACTTCCTTTAAAACCCGAAAAAGTCTCGATTATAGGTTAGAAATGGGCCACGGGACGTGTTTGTGGTGTCAAAACGAAAAAACGAGCACGAAGCCTCGTTTAGAAATCGGGAGGAGAGTGGTTATGAAATTATATCCACTTCCTTTAAAACCCGAAAAAGTCTCGATTCTAGGTTAGAAATGGGCCACGTGACGTGTTTTGTTGTGTCAAAACGAAAAAACGAGCACGAAGCCTCGTTTAGAAATCGGGAGGAGAGAGGGTATGAAATTATATCCACTTCCTTTAAAACCCGAAAAAGTCTCGATTATAGGTTAGAAATGGGCCACGGGACGTGTTTGTTGTGTCAAAACGAAAAAACGAGCACGAATCCTCGTTTAGAAATCGGGAGGAGAGAGTATGAAATTATATCCACTTCCTTTAAAACCCGAAAAAGTCTCGATTATAGGTTAGAAATGGGCCACGGGACGTGTTTGTGGTGTCAAAACGAAAAAACGAGCACGAAGCCTCGTTTAGAAATCGGGAGGAGAGAGGGTATGAAATTATATCCACTTCCTTCATAACCCGAAAAAGACTCGATTGTAGGTTAGAAATGGGCCACGGGACGTGTTTGTGGTGTCAAAACGAAAAAACGAGCACGAAGCCTCGTTTAGAAATCGGGAGGAGAGAGGGTATGAAAATATATCCACTTCCTTTAAAATCTGAAAAAGTCTCGATTATAGGTTAGAAATGAGCCAAGAGACGAGTTTGTGGAGTCAAAACGAAAAAACGAGCACGAAGCCTCGTTTAGAAATCGGGAGGAGAGAGGGTATGAAATTATATCCACTTCCTTTAAAACCCGAAAAAGTCTCGATTATAGGTTAGAAATGGGCCACGGGACGTGTTTGTTGTGTCAAAACGAAAAAACGAGCACGAATCCTCGTTTAGAAATCGGGAGGAGAGAGTATGAAATTATATCCACTTCCTTTAAAACCCGAAAAAGTCTCGATTATAGGTTAGAAATGGGCCACGGGACGTGTTTGTGGTGTCAAAACGAAAAAACGAGCACGAAGCCTCGTTTAGAAATCGGGAGCAGAGTGGTTATGAAATTATATCCACTTCCTTTAAAACCCGAAAAAGTCTCGATTATAGGTTAGAAATGGGCCACGGGACGTGTTTGTGGTGTCAAAACGAAAAAACGAGCACGAAGCCTCGTTTAGAAATCGGGAGCAGAGTGGTTATGAAATTATATCCACTTCCTTTAAAATCCGAAAAAGTCTCGATTATAGGTTAGAAATGAGCCAAGAGACGAGTTTGTGGAGTCAAAACGAAAAAACGAGCACGAAGCCTCGTTTAGAAATCGGGAGGAGAGAGGGTATGAAATTATATCCACTTCCTTTAAAACCCGAAAAAGTCTCGATTATAGGTTAGAAATGGGCCACGGGACGTGTTTGTGGTGTCAAAACGAAAAAACGAGCACGAAGCCTCGTTTAGAAATCGGGAGCAGAGTGGTTATGAAATTATATCCACTTCCTTTAAAACCCGAAAAAGTCTCGATTGTAGGTTAGAAATGGGACACGGGACGTGTTTTTGGTATCAAAACGAAAAAACGAGCACGAAGCCTCGTTTAGAAATCGGGAGGAGAGAGGGTATGAAATTATTTCCACTTCCTTTAAAACCCGAAAAAGTCTCGATTATAGGTTAGAAATGGGCCACGGGACGTGTTTGTGGTGTCAAAACGAAAAAACGAGCACGAAGCCTCGTTTAGAAATCGGGAGGAGAGTGGTTATGAAATTATATCCACTTCCTTTAAAACCCGAAAAAGTCTCGATTCTAGGTTAGAAATGGGCCACGTGACGTGTTTTGTTGTGTCAAAACGAAAAAACGAGCACGAAGCCTCGTTTAGAAATCGGGAGGAGAGAGGGTATGAAATTATATCCACTTCCTTTAAAATCCGAAAAAGTCTCGATTATAGGTTAGAAATGGGACACGGGAGGTGTTTCTGGTGTCAAAACGAAAAAAAGAGCACGAAGCCTCGTTTAGAAATCGGGAGGAGAGAGGGTATGAAATTATATCCACTTCCTTTAAAACCCGAAAAAGTCTCGATTATAGTTTAGAAATGGGCCACGGGACTGGTTTGTGGAGTCAAAACGAAAAAACGAGCACGAAGCCTCGTTTAGAAATCGGTAGGAGAGAGGGTATGAAATTATATCCACTTCATTTAAAACCCGAAAAAGTCTCGATTATAGGTTAGAAATGGGCCACGGGACGTGTTTGTGGTGTTAAAACGAAAAAACGAGCACGAAGCCTCGTTTAGAAATCGGAAGGAGAGAGGGTATGAAATTATATCCACTTCCTTTAAAATCCGAAAAACTCTCGATTATAGGTTAGAAATGGGCCAAAAGATGAGTTTGTGGAGTCAAAATGAAAAAACGAGCACGCAGCCTCGTTTAGAAATCGGTAGGAGAGAGGGTATGAAATTATATCCACTTCATTTAAAACCCGAAAAAGTCTCGATTATAGGTTAGAAATGGGCCACGGGACGTGTTTGTGGTGTTAAAACGAAAAAACGAGCACGAAGCCTCGTTTAGAAATCGGAAGGAGAGAGGGTATGAAATTATATCCACTTCCTTTAAAATCCGAAAAACTCTCGATTATAGGTTACAAATGGGCCAAAAGATGAGTTTGTGGAGTCAAAATGAAAAAACGAGCACGCAGCCTCGTTTAGAAATCAGGAGGAGAGAGGGTATGAAATTATATCCACTTCCTTTAAAACCCGAAAAAGTCTCGATTATAGTTTAGAAATGGGCCACGGGACTGGTTTGTGGAGTCAAAACGAAAAAACGAGCACGAAGCCTCGTTTAGAAATCGGTAGGAGAGAGGGTATGAAATTATATCCACTTCATTTAAAACCCGAAAAAGTCTCGATTATAGGTTAGAAATGGGCCACGGGACGTGTTTGTTGTGTTAAAACGAAAAAACGAGCACGAAGCCTCGTTTAGAAATAGGAAGTAGAGAGTGTATGAAATTATATCCACTTCCTTTAAAACTCGAAAAAGTCTCGATTATAGGTTTGAAATGGGCCACGGTACGCATTTGTGGTGTCAAAACGAAAAGACGAGCACGCAGCCTCGTTTAGAAATCGGGAGTAGAGAGGGTATGAAATTACATCCACTTCCTTTAAAACCCGAAAAAATCTCGATTGTAGGTTAGAAATGGGCCACGGGACGTGTTTGTGGTGTCAAAATGAAAAAACGAGCACGAAGCCTCGTTTAGAAATCGGGAGGAGAGAGGGTATGAAATTATATCCAGTTCCTTCATAACCCGAAAAAGACTCGATTATAGGTTAGAAATGGGCCACGGGACGTGTTTGTGGTGTCAAAACGAAAAAACGAGCACGAAGCCTCGTTTAGAAATCGGGAGAGAGGGTATGAAATTATATCCACTTCCTTTAAAATCTGAAAAAGACTCGAATATAGGTTAGAAATGGGCCAAGAGACTAGTTTGTGGAGTCAAAACGAAAAAACGAGCACGCAGCCTCGTTTAGAAATCGGGAGGAGAGAGGATATGAAATTACATCCACTTCCTTTAAAACCCAAAAAAGTCTCGATTATAGGTTAGAAATGGGCCACGGGATGTGTTTGTGGTGTCAAAACGAAAAAAGGAGCACGAAGCCTCGTTTAGAAATAGGAAGTAGAGAGGGTATGAAATTATATCCACTTCCTTTAAAACCCGAAAAAGTCTCGATTATAGGTTAGAAATAGGCCACGGGACGTATTTGTGGTGTCAAAACGAAAAAACGAGCACAAAGCCTCGATTAGAAATCGGGAGGAGAGAGGGTATGTAATTATATCCACTTCCTTTAAAACCCGAAAAAGTCTCGATTATATGTTAGAAATGGGCCACGGGACGTGTTTGTGGTGTCAAAATGAAAAAACGAGCACGAAGCCTCGTTTAGAAATCGGGAGGAGAGAGGGTATGAAATTATATCCAGTTCCTTCATAACCCGAAAAAGACTCGATTATAGGTTAGAAATGGGCCACGGGACGTGTTTGTGGTGTCAAAACGAAAAAACGAGCACGAAGCCTCGTTTAGAAATCGGGAGAGAGGGTATGAAATTATATCCACTTCCTTTAAAATCTGAAAAAGTCTCGAATATTGGTTAGAAATGGGCCAAGAGACGAGTTTCTGGAGTCAAAACGAAAAAACAAGCACGCAGCCTCGTTTACAAATCGGGAGGAGAGAGGGTATGAAATTACATCCACTTCTTTTAAAACCCAAAAAAGTCTCGATTATAGGTTAGAAATGGGCCACGGGATGTGTTTGTGGTGTCAAAATAAAAAAATGAGCACGAAGCCTCGTTTAGAAATCGGAAGTAGAGAGGGTATGAAAATATATCCATTTCCTTTAAAATCCGAAAAAGACTCGATTATAGGTTACAAATGGGCCACGGGACGTGTTTGTGGTGTCAAAACGAAAAAACGAGTACGAAGCCTCGTTTAGAAATCGGGAGGAGAGAGGTTATTAAATTATATCCACTTCCTTTAAAACCCGAAAAAGTCTCGATTATAGGTTAGAAATGGGACACGGGAGGTGTTTCTGGTGTCAAAATGAAAAAAGAGCACGAAGCCTCGTTTAGAAATCGGGAGGAGAGAGGGAATGAAATTATATCCACTTCCTTTAAAACTCAAAAAAGTCTCGATTGTAGGTTAGAAATGGGCCACGGGACGTGTTTGTGGTGTCAAAACGAAAAAACGAGCACGAAGCCTCGTTTAGAAATCGGGAGGAGAGAGGGTATGAAAATATATCCACTTCCTTTAAAATCTGAAAAAGTCTCGATTATAGGTTAGAAATGAGCCACGGGACGAGTTTGTGGAGTCAAAACGAAAAAACGAGCACGAAGCCTCGTTTAGAAATCGGGAGGAGAGAGGGTATGAAATTATATCCACTTCCTTTAAAACCCGAAAAAGTCTCGATTATAGGTTAGAAATGGGCCACGGGACGTGTTTGTTGTGTCAAAACGAAAAAACGAGCACGAATCCTCGTTTAGAAATCGGGAGGAGAGAGTATGAAATTATATCCACTTCCTTTAAAACCCGAAAAAGTCTCGATTATAGGTTAGAAATGGGCCACGGGACGTGTTTGTGGTGTCAAAACGAAAAAACGAGCACGAAGCCTCGTTTAGAAATCGGGAGCAGAGTGGTTATGAAATTATATCCACTTCCTTTAAAACACGAAAAAGTCTCGATTATAGGTTAGAAATGGGCCACGGGACGTGTTTGTGGTGTCAAAACGAAAAAACGAGCACGAAGCCTCGTTTAGAAATCGGGAGCAGAGTGGTTATGAAATTATATCCACTTCCTTTAAAATCCGAAAAAGTCTCGATTATAGGTTAGAAATGAGCCAAGAGACGAGTTTGTGGAGTCAAAACGAAAAAACGAGCACGAAGCCTCGTTTAGAAATCGGGAGGAGAGAGGGTATGAAATTATATCCACTTCCTTTAAAACCCGAAAAAGTCTCGATTATAGGTTAGAAATGGGCCACGGGACGTGTTTGTGGTGTCAAAACGAAAAAACGAGCACGAAGCCTCGTTTAGAAATCGGGAGCAGAGTGGTTATGAAATTATATCCACTTCCTTTAAAACCCGAAAAAGTCTCGATTGTAGGTTAGAAATGGGACACGGGACGTGTTTTTGGTATCAAAACGAAAAAACGAGCACGAAGCCTCGTTTAGAAATCGGGAGGAGAGAGGGTATGAAATTATTTCCACTTCCTTTAAAACCCGAAAAAGTCTCGATTATAGGTTAGAAATGGGCCACGGGACGTGTTTGTGGTGTCAAAACGAAAAAACGAGCACGAAGCCTCGTTTAGAAATCGGGAGGAGAGTGGTTATGAAATTATATCCACTTCCTTTAAAACCCGAAAAAGTCTCGATTATAGGTTAGAAATGGGCCACGGTACGCGTTTGTGGTGTCAAAACGAAAAGACGAGCACGAAGCCTCGTTTAGAAATCGAGAGGAGAGAGGTTATGAAATTATATCCCCTTCCTTTAAAACCCGAAAAAGTCTCGATTGTAGGTTAGAAATGGGACACGGGATGTGTTTGTGGTGTCAAAATGAAAAAACGAGCACGAAGCCTCGTTTAGAAATCGGGAGGAGAGAGGGTATGAAATTATATCCACTTCCTTCATAACCCGAAAAAGACTCGATTATAGGTTAGAAATGGGCCACGGGACGTGTTTGTGGTGTCAAAACGAAAAAACGAGCACGAAGCCTCGTTTAGAAATCGGGAGGAGAGAGGGTATGAAAATATATCCACTTCCTTTAAAATCTGAAAAAGTCTCGATTATAGGTTAGAAATGAGCCAAGAGACGAGTTTGTGGAGTCAAAACGAAAAAACGAGCACGAAGCCTCGTTTAGAAATCGGGAGGAGAGAGGGTATGAAATTATATCCACTTCCTTTAAAACCCGAAAAAGTCTCGATTATAGGTTAGAAATGGGCCACGGGACGTGTTTGTGGTGTCAAAACGAAAAAACGAGCACGAAGCCTCGTTTAGAAATCGGGAGCAGAGTGGTTATGAAATTATATCCACTTCCTTTAAAACCCGAAAAAGTCTCGATTATAGGTTAGAAATGGGCCACGGTACGCGTTTGTGGTGTTAAAACGAAAAGACGAGCACGAAGCCTCGTTTAGAAATCGGGAGGAGAGAGGTTATGAAATTATATCTACTTCCTTTAAAACCCGAAAAAGTCTCGATGAAATGGGACACGGGATGTGTTTGTGGTGTCAAAATGAAAAAACGAGCACGAAGCCTCGTTTAGAAATCGGGAGGAGAGAGGGTATGAAATTATATCCACTTCCTTTAAAACCCGAAAAAGTCTCGATTATAGGTTAGAAATGGGCCACGGGACGTGTTTGTGGTGTCAAAACGAAAAAACGAGCACGAATCCTCGTTTAGAAATCGGGAGGAGAGAGGGTATGAAATTATATCCACTTCCTTTAAAACCAGAAAAAGTCTCGATTATAGGTTAGAAATGGGCCACGGGACGTGTTTGTGGTGTCAAAACGAAAAAACGAGCACGAAGCCTCGTTTAGAAATCGGGAGCACAGTGGTTATGAAATTATATCCACTTCCTTTAAAACCCGAAAAAGTCTCGATTATAGGTTAGAAATGGGCCACGATACGCGTTTGTGGTGTCAAAACGAAAAGACGAGCACGAAGCCTCGTTTAGAAATCGGGAGGAGAGAGGTTATGATATTATATCCACTTCCTTTAAAACCCGAAAAAGTCTCGATGAAATGGGACACGGGATGTGTTCGTGGTGTCAAAATGAAAAAACGAGCACGAAGCCTCGTTTAGAAATCGGGAGGAGAGAGGGTATGAAATTATATCCACTTCCTTTAAAACCCGAAAAAGTCTCGATTATAGGTTAGAAATGGGTCACGGGACGTGTTTGTGGTGTCAAAACGAAAAAACGAGCACGAAGCCTCGTTTAGAAATCGGGAGGAGAGTGGTTATGAAATTATATCCACTTCCTTTAAAACCCGAAAAAGTCTCGATTATAGGTTAGAAATGGGCCACGGTACGCGTTTGTGGTGTCAAAACGAAAAGACGAGCACGAAGCCTCGTTTAGAAATCGGGAGGAGAGAGGTTATGAAATTATATCCACTTACTTTAAAACCCGAAAAAGTCTCGATTGTAGGTTAGAAATGGGACACGGGATGTGTTTGTGGTGTCAAAATGAAAAAACGAGCACGAAGCCTCGTTTAGAAATCGGGAGGAGAGAGGGTATGAAATTATATCCACTTCCTTCATAACCCGAAAAAGACTCAATTATAGGTTAGAAATGGGCCACGGGACGTGTTTGTGGTGTCAAAACGAAAAAACGAGCACGAAGCCTCGTTTAGAAATCGGGAGGAGAGAGGGTATGAAAATATATCCACTTCCTTTAAAATCTGAAAAAGTCTCGATTATAGGTTAGAAATGAGCCAAGAGACGAGTTTGTGGAGTCAAAACGAAAAAACGAGCACGAAGCCTCGTTTAGAAATCGGGAGGAGAGAGGGTATGAAATTATATCCACTTCCTTTAAAACCCGAAAAAGTCTCGATTATAGGTTAGAAATGGGCCACGGGACGTGTTTGTGGTGTCAAAACGAAAAAACGAGCACGAAGCCTCGTTTAGAAATCGGGAGCAGAGTGGTTATGAAATTATATCCACTTCCTTTAAAACCCGAAAAAGTCTCGATTATAGGTTAGAAATGGGCCACGATACGCGTTTGTCGTGTCAAAACGAAAAGACGAGCACGAAGCCTCGTTTAGAAATCGGGAGGAGAGAGGTTATGAAATTATATCCACTTCCTTTAAAACCCGAAAAAGTCTCGATTATAGGTTAGAAATGGGCCACGGGACGTGTTTGTGGTGTCAAAACGAAAAAACGATCACGAAGCCTCGTTTAGAAATTGGGAGGAGAGTGGTTATGAAATTATATCCACTTCCTTTAAAACCCGAAAAAGTCTCGATTATAGGTTAGAAATGGGCCACGGTACGCGTTTGTGGTGTCAAAACGAAAAGACGAGCACGAAGCCTCGTTTAGAAATCGGGAGGAGAGAGGTTATGAAATTATATCCACTTCCTTTAAAACCCGAAAAAGTCTCGATTGTAGGTTAGAAATGGGACACGGGATGTGTTTGTGGTGTCAAAATGAAAAAACGAGCACGAAGCCTCGTTTAGAAATCGGGAGGAGAGAGGGTATGAAATTATATCCACTTCCTTTAAAACCCGAAAAAGTCTCGATTATAGGTTAGAAATGGGCCACGGGACGTGTTTGTGGTGTCAAAACGAAAAAACGAGCACGAAGCCTCGTTTAGAAATCGGGAGCATAGTGGTTATGAAATTATATCCACTTCCTTTAAAACCCGAAAAAGTCTCGATTATAGGTTAGAAATGGGCCACGATACGCGTTTGTGGTGTCAAAACGAAAAGACGAGCACGAAGCCTCGTTTAGAAATCGGGAGGAGAGAGGTTATGATATTATATCCACTTCCTTTAAAACCCGAAAAAGTCTCGATGAAATGGGACACGGGATGTGTTCGTGGTGTCAAAATGAAAAAACGAGCACGAAGCCTCGTTTAGAAATCGGGAGGAGAGAGGGTATGAAATTATATCCACTTCCTTTAAAACCCGAAAAAGTCTCGATTATAGGTTAGAAATGGGTCACGGGACGTGTTTGTGGTGTCAAAACGAAAAAACGAGCACGAAGCCTCGTTTAGAAATCGGGAGGAGAGTGGTTATGAAATTATATCCACTTCCTTTAAAACCCGAAAAAGTCTCGATTATAGGTTAGAAATGGGCCACGGTACGCGTTTGTGGTGTCAAAACGAAAAGACGAGCACGAAGCCTCGTTTAGAAATCGGGAGGAGAGAGGTTATGAAATTATATCCACTTCCTTTAAAACCCGAAAAAGTCTCGATTGTAGGTTAGAAATGGGACACGGGATGTGTTTGTGGTGTCAAAATGAAAAAACGAGCACGAAGCCTCGTTTAGAAATCGGGAGGAGAGAGGGTATGAAATTATATCCACTTCCTTCATAACCCGAAAAAGACTCGATTATAGGTTAGAAATGGGCCACGAAAAAACGAGCACGAAGCCTCGTTTAGAAATCGGGAGGAGAGAGGGTATGAAAATATATCCACTTCCTTTAAAACCCGAAAAAGTCTCGATTATAGGTTAGAAATGAGCCAAGAGACGAGTTTGTGGAGTCAAAACGAAAAAACGAGCACGAAGCCTCGTTTAGAAATCGGGAGGAGAGAGGGTATGAAATTATATCCACTTCCTTTAAAACCCGAAAAAGTCTCGATTATAGGTTAGAAATGGGCCACGGGACGTGTTTGTTGTGTCAAAACGAAAAAACGAGCACGAATCCTCGTTTAGAAATCGGGAGGAGAGAGTATGAAATTATATCCACTTCCTTTAAAACCCGAAAAAGTCTCGATTATAGGTTAGAAATGGGCCACGGGACGTGTTTGTGGTGTCAAAACGAAAAAACGAGCACGAAGCCTCGTTTAGAAATCGGGAGCAGAGTGGTTATGAAATTATATCCACTTCCTTTAAAACCCGAAAAAGTCTCGATTATAGGTTAGAAATGGGCCACGGGACGTGTTTGTGGTGTCAAAACGAAAAAACGAGCACGAAGCCTCGTTTAGAAATCGGGAGCAGAGTGGTTATGAAATTATATCCACTTCCTTTAAAATCCGAAAAAGTCTCGATTATAGGTTAGAAATGAGCCAAGAGACGAGTTTGTGGAGTCAAAACGAAAAAACGAGCACGAAGCCTCGTTTAGAAATCGGGAGGAGAGAGGGTATGAAATTATATCCACTTCCTTTAAAACCCGAAAAAGTCTCGATTATAGGTTAGAAATGGGCCACGGGACGTGTTTGTGGTGTCAAAACGAAAAAACGAGCACGAAGCCTCGTTTAGAAATCGGGAGCAGAGTGGTTATGAAATTATATCCACTTCCTTTAAAACCCGAAAAAGTCTCGATTGTAGGTTAGAAATGGGACACGGGACGTGTTTTTGGTATCAAAACGAAAAAACGAGCACGAAGCCTCGTTTAGAAATCGGGAGGAGAGAGGGTATGAAATTATATCCACTTCCTTTAAAACCCGAAAAAGTCTCGATTATAGGTTAGAAATGGGCCACGGGACGTGTTTGTGGTGTCAAAACGAAAAAACGAGCACGAAGCCTCGTTTAGAAATCGGGAGGAGAGAGGGTATGAAATTATATCCACTTCCTTTAAAACCCGAAAAAGTCTCGATTATAGGTTAGAAATGGGCCACGGGACGTGTTTGTGGTGTCAAAACGAAAAAACGAGCACGAAGCCTCGTTTAGAAATCGGGAGCAGAGAGGGTATGAAATTATATCCACTTCCTTTAAAACCCGAAAAAGTCTCGATCATAGGTTAGAAATGGGCCACGGGACATGTTTGTAATGTCAAAACGAGAAAACGAGCACCAAGCCTCGTTTAGAAATCGAGAGGAGAGAGGGTATGAAATTATATCTACTTGCTTTAAAACCTGAAAAAGTCTCGATTCTAGGTTAGAAATGGGCCACGGGACGTGTTTGTTGTGTGAAAACGAAAAAACGAGCACGAAGCCTCGTTTAGAAATCGGGAGGAGAGACGGTATGAAATTATATCCACTTCCTTTAGACCCCGAAAAAGTCTCTATTATAGGTTAGAAATGGGCCACGATACGCGTTTGTCGTGTCAAAACGAAAAGACGAGCACGAAGCCTCGTTTAGAAATCGGGAGGAGAGAGGTTATGAAATTATATCCACTTCCTTTAAAACCCGAAAAAGTCTCGATTATAGGTTAGAAATGGGCCACGGGACGTGTTTGTGGTGTCAAAACGAAAAAACGATCACGAAGCCTCGTTTAGAAATCGGGAGGAGAGAGGTTATGAAATTATATCCACTTCCTTTAAAACCCGAAAAAGTCTCGATTATAGGTTAGAAATGGGCCACGGGACGTGTTTGTGGTGTCAAAACGAAAAGACGAGCACGAAGCCTCGTTTAGAAATCGGGAGGAGAGAGGTTATGAAATTATATCCACTTCCTTTAAAACCCGAAAAAGTCTCGATTGTAGGTTAGAAATGGGACACGGGATGTGTTTGTGGTGTCAAAATGAAAAAACGAGCACGAAGCCTCGTTTAGAAATCGGGAGGAGAGAGGGTATGAAATTATATCCACTTCCTTCATAACCCGAAAAAGACTCGATTATAGGTTAGAAATGGGCCACGAAAAAACGAGCACGAAGCCTCGTTTAGAAATCGGGAGGAGAGAGGGTATGAAAATATATCCACTTCCTTTAAAATCCGAAAAAGTCTCGATTATAGGTTAGAAATGAGCCAAGAGACGAGTTTGTGGAGTCAAAACGAAAAAACGAGCACGAAGCCTCGTTTAGAAATCGGGAGGAGAGAGGGTATGAAATTATATCCACTTCCTTTAAAACCCGAAAAAGTCTCGATTATAGGTTAGAAATGGGCCACGGGACGTGTTTGTGGTGTCAAAACGAAAAAACGAGCACGAAGCCTCGTTTAGAAATCGGGAGGAGAGAGGGTATGAAATTATATCCACTTCCTTTAAAACCCGAAAAAGTCTCGATTATAGGTTAGAAATGGGCCACGGGACGTGTTTGTGGTGTCAAAACGAAAAAACGAGCACGAAGCCTCGTTTAGAAATCGGGAGCAGAGAGGGTATGAAATTATATCCACTTCCTTTAAAACCCGAAAAAGTCTCGATCATAGGTTAGAAATGGGCCACGGGACATGTTTGTAATGTCAAAACGAAAAAACGAGCACCAAGCCTCGTTTAGAAATCGAGAGGAGAGAGGGTATGAAATTATATCTACTTGCTTTAAAACCTGAAAAAGTCTCGATTCTAGGTTAGAAATGGGCCACGGGACGTGTTTGTTGTGTGAAAACGAAAAAACGAGCACGAAGCCTCGTTTAGAAATCGGGAGGAGAGACGGTATGAAATTATATCCACTTCCTTTAGACCCCGAAAAAGTCTCGATTATAGGTTAGAAATGGGCCACGGTACGCGTTTGTGGTGTCAAAACGAAAAAACGATCACGAAGCCTCGTTTAGAAATCGGGAGGAGAGAGGTTATGAAATTATATCCACTTCCTTTAAAACCCGAAAAAGTCTCGATTATAGGTTAGAAATGGGCCACGGGACGTGTTTGTGGTGTCAAAACGAAAAGACGAGCACGAAGCCTCGTTTAGAAATCGGGAGGAGAGAGGTTATGAAATTATATCCACTTCCTTTAAAACCCGAAAAAGTCTCGATTGTAGGTTAGAAATGGGACACGGGACGTGTTTTTGGTATCAAAACGAAAAAACGAGCACGAAGCCTCGTTTAAAAATCGGGAGGAGAGAGGGTATGAAATTATATCCACTTCCTTTAAAACCCGAAAAAGTCTCGATTATAGGTTAGAAATGGGCCACGGGACGTGTTTGTGGTGTCAAAACGAAAAAACGATCACGAAGCCTCGTTTAGAAATCGGGAGGAGAGTGGTTATGAAATTATATCCACTTCCTTTAAAACCCGAAAAAGTCTCGATTATAGGTTAGAAATGGGCCACGGTACGCGTTTGTGGTGTCAAAACGAAAAGACGAGCACGAAGCCTCGTTTAGAAATCGGGAGGAGAGAGGTTATGAAATTATATCCACTTCCTTTAAAACCCGAAAAAGTCTCGATTATAGGTTAGAAATGGGACACGGGATGTGTTTGTGGTGTCAAAATGAAAAAACGAGCACGAAGCCTCGTTTAGAAATCGGGAGGAGAGAGGGTATGAAAATATATCATCTTCCTTTAAAATCGGAAAAAGTCTCGATTATAGGTTAGAAATGAGCCGAGAGACGAGTTTGTGGAGTCAAAACGAAAAAACGAGCACGAAGCCTCGTTTAGAAATCGGGAGGAGAGAGGGTATGAAATTATATCCACTTCATTTCAAACCCGAAAAAGTCTCGATTATAGGTTAGAAATGGGCCACGGGACGTATTTGTGGTGTCAAAACGAAAAAACGAGCACGAAGCCTCGTTTAGAAATCGGGAGCAGTGTGGTTATAAAATTATATCCACTTCCTTTAAAACCCGAAAAAGTCTCGATTATAGGTTAGAAATGGGCCACGGTACGCGTTTGTGGTGTCAAAACGAAACGACGAGCACGAAGCCTCGTTTAGAAATCGGGAGGAGAGAGGTTATGAAATTATATCCACTTCCTTTAAAACCCGAAAAAGTCTCGATGAAATGGGACACGGGATGTGTTTGTGGTGTCAAAATGAAAAAACGAGCACGAAGCCTCGTTTAGAAATCGGGAGGAGAGAGGGTATGAAATTATATCCACTTCCTTTAAAACCCGAAAAAGTCTCGATTATACGTTAGAAATGGGCCACGGGACGTGTTTGTGGTGTCAAAACGAAAAAACGAGCACGAATCCTCGTTTAGAAATCGGGAGGAGAGAGGGTATGAAATTATATCCACTTCCTTTAAAACCCGAAAAAGTCTCGATTATAGGTTAGAAATGGGCCACGGGACGTGTTTGTGGTGTCAAAACGAAAAAACGAGCACGAAGCCTCGTTTAGAAATCGGGAGGAGAGAGGGTATGAAATTATATCCACTTCCTTTAAAACCCGAAAAAGTCTCGATCATAGGTTAGAAATGGGCCACGGGACGTGTTTGTAATGTCAAAACGAAAAAACGAGCACGAAGCCTCGTTTAGAAATCGAGAGGAGAGAGGGTATGAAATTATATCGACTTGCTTTAAAACCTGAAAAAGTTTCGATTCTAGGTTAGAAATGGGCCACGGGACGTGTTTGTTGTGTGAAAACGAAAAAACGAGCACGAAGCCTCGTTTAGAAATCGGGAGGAGAAAGGGTATCAAATTATATTCACTTCCTTTAAACCCCGAAAAAGTCTCGATTATAGGTTAGAAATGGGCCACGGGACGTGTTTGTGGTGTCAAAACGAAAAAACGAGCACGAAGCCTCGTTTATAAATCGGGTGGAAAGAGGGTATGAAATTATATCCACTTCCTTTAAAACCCGAAAAGTCTCGATTATAGGTTAGAAATGGGACACGGGACGTGTTTTTAGTATCAAAACGAAAAAACGAGCACGAAGCCTCGTTTAGAAATCGGGAGGAGAGAGGGTATGAAATTATATCCACTTCCTTTAAAACCCGAAAAAGTCTCGATTGTAGGTTAGAAATTGGCCACGGGACGTGTTTGTGGTGTCAAAACGAAAAAACAAGCACAAAGCCTCGTTTAGAAATCGGGAGGAGAGAGGGTATGAAATTTTATCCACTTCCTTTAAAATCCGAAAAAGTCTCGATTATAGGTTAGAAATGGGCCAAGAGACGAGTTTGTGGAGTCAAAACGAAAAAACGAGCACGCAGCCTCGTTTAGAAATCCGGAGGAGAGAGGGTATGAAATTATATCCACTTCCTTTAAAACTCGAAAAAGTCTCGATTATAATTTAGAAATGGGCCACGGGACGCGTTTGTGGTGTCAAAACGAAAAAACGAGCACGAAGCCTCGTTTAGAAATCGGGAGGACAGAGGTTATGATATTATATCCACTTTCTTTAAAACCCGAAAAAGTCTCGATTGTAGGTTAGAAATGGGACACGGGATGTGTTTGTGGTGTCAAAACGAAAAAACGAGCACGAAGCCTCGTTTAGAAATCGGGAGAGAGAGTATGAAATTATATCCACTTCCTTTAAAATCTGAAAAAGACTCGAATATAGGTTAGAAATGGGCCAAGAGACTAGTTTGTGGAGTCAAAACGAAAAAACGAGCACGCAGCCTCGTTTAGAAATCGGGAGGAGAGAGGATATGAAATTACATCCACTTCCTTTAAAACCCAAAAAAGTCTCGATTATAGGTTAGAAATGGGCCACAGGATGTGTTTGTGGTGTCAAAACGAAAAAAGGAGCACGAAGCCTCGTTTAGAAATAGGAAGTAGAGAGGGTATGAAATTATATCCACTTCCTTTAAAACCCGAAAAAGTCTCGATTATAGGTTAGAAATGGGCCACGGGACGTGTTTGTGGTGTCAAAATGAAAAAACGAGCACGAAGCCTCGTTTAGAAATCGGGAGGAGAGAGGGTATGAAATTATATCCACTTCCTTTAAAACCCGAAAAGTCTCGATTATAGGTTAGAAATGGGCCACGGGACGTGTTTGTGGTGTCAAAACGAAAAAACGAGCACGAAGCCTCGTTTAGAAATCGGGAGGAGAGTGGTTATGAAATTATATCCACTTCCTTTAATACCCGAAAAAGTCTCGATTATAGGTTAGAAATGGGCCACGGTACGCGTTTGTGGTGTCAAAATGAAAAGACGAGCACGAAGCCTCGTTTAGAAATCGGGAGGAGAGAGGTTATGAAATTATATCCACTTCCTTTCAAACTCGAAAAAGTCTCGATTATAATTTAGAAATGGGCCACGGGACGCGTTTGTGGTGTCAAAACGAAAAAACGAGCACGAAGCCTCGTTTAGAAATCGGGAGGACAGAGGTTATGATATTATATCCACTTTCTTTAAAACCCGAAAAAGTCTCGATTGTAGGTTAGAAATGGGACACGGGATGTGTTTGTGGTGTCAAAATCAAAAAACGAGCACGAAGCCTCGTTTAGAAATCGGAAGGAGAGAGGGTATGAAATTATATCCACTTCCTTTAAAATCCAAAAAAGTCTCGATTATAGGTTAGAAATGGGCCAAGAGACGAGTTTGTGGAGTCAAAATGAAAAAACGAGCACGCAGCCTCGTTTAGAAATTAGGAGGAGAGAGGGTATGAAATTTTATCCACTTCCTTTAAAACCCAAAAAAGTCTCGATTATAGGCTGGAAATGGGCCACGAGACGTGTTTGTGGTGTCAAAACGAAAAAACAAGCACGAAGACTCGTTTAGAAATCGGAAGGAGAGAGGGTATGAAATTATATCCACTTCCTTTAAAATCCGAAAAAGTCTCGATTATAGGTTAGAAATGGGCCACGGGACGTGTTTGTGGTGTCAAAACGAAAAAACGAGCACGAAGCCTCCTTTAGAAATCGGGAGGAGAGAGGGTATGAAATTATATCCACTTCCTTTAAAATCTGAAAAAGTCTCGAATATAGGTTAAAAATGGGCCAAGAGACGAGTTTCTGGAGTCAAAACGAAAAAATGAGCACGCAGCCTCGTTTAGAAATCGGGAGGAGAGAGGGTATGAAATTACATCCACTTCCTTTAAAACCCAAAAAAGTCTCGATTATAGGTTAGAAATGGGCAACGGGATGTGTTTGTGGTGTCAAAATAAAAAAATGAGCACGATGCCTCGTTTAGAAATCGGAAGTAGAGAGGGTATGAAAATATATCCACTTCCTTTAAAATCCGAAAAAGTCTCGATTATAGGTTACAAATGGGCCACGGGACGTGTTTGTGGTGTCAAAACGAAAAAACGAGTACGAAGCCTCGTTTAGAAATCGGGAGGAGAGAGGTTATTAAATTATATCCACTTCCTTTAAAACCCGTAAAAGTCTCGATTATAGGTTAGAAATGGGACACGGGAGGTGTTTCCGGTGTCAAAATGAAAAAAGAGCACGAAGCCTCGTTTAGAAATCGGGAGGAGAGAGGGTATGAAATTATATCCATTTCCTTTAAAACCCGAAAAAGTCTCGATTATAGGTTAGAAATGGGCCACGCGACTTGTTTGTTGAATCAAAACGAAAACACGAGCACGAAGCCTCGTTTAGAAATCGGAAGGAGAGAGGGTATGAAATTATATCCACTTCCTTTAAAATTCGAAAAAGTCTCGATTATAGGTTAGAAATGGGCCAAGAGACGAGTTTGTGGAGTCAAAACGAAAAAACGAGCACGAAGCCTCGTTTAGAAATCGGGAGGAGAGAGGGTATGAAATTACATCCACTTCCTTTAAAACCCGAAAAAGTCTCGATTATAGGATAGAAATGGGCCACGGAATGTGTTTCTGGTGTCAAAACGAAAAAATGAGCACGAAGTCTCATTTAGAAATCGGAAGGAGAGAGGGTATGAAATTATATCCACTTCCTTTAAAATCCGAAAAACTCTCGATTATTGGTTAGAAATGGGCCAAAAGACGAGTTTGTGGAGTCAAAATGAAAAAACGAGCACGCAGCCTCGTTTAGAAATCAGGAGGAGAGAGGGTATGAAATTATATCCACTTCCTTTAAAACCCAAAAAAGTCTCGATTATAGGTTAGAAATGGGCCACGGGACTGGTTTGTGGAGTCAAAACGAAAAAACGAGGACGAAGCCTCGTTTAGAAATCGGTAGGAGAGAGGGTATGAAATTATATCCACTTCATTTAAAACCCGAAAGAGTCTCGATTATAGGTTAGAAATGGGCCACGGGACGTGTTTGTGGTGTTAAAACGAAAAAACGAGCACGAAGCCTCGTTTAGAAATCGGGAGAGAGGGTATGAAATTATATCCACTTCCTTTAAAATCTGAAAAAGTCTCAAATATAGGTTAGAAATGGGCCAAGAGACGAGTTTGTGGAGTCAAAACGAAAAAACGAGCACGCAGCCTCGTTTAGAAATCGGGGGGAGAGAGGGTATGAAATTACATCCACTTCCTTTAAAACCCAAAAAAGTCTCGATTATAGGTTAGAAATGGGCCACGGGATGTGTTTGTGGTGTCAAAATGAAAAAATGAGCACGATTCCTCGTTTAGAAATCGGAAGGAGAGAGGGTATGAAATTATATCCACTTCCTTTAAAATCCGAAAAAGTCTCGATTATAGGTTACAAATGGGCCACGGGACCTGTTTGTTGTGTCAAAATGAAAAAACGAGCACGAAGCCTCGTTTAGAAATCGGGAGAGAGGGTATGAAATTATATCCACTTCCTTTAAAATCTGAAAAAGACTCGAATATAGGTTAGAAATGGGCCAAGAGACTAGTTTGTGGAGTCAAAACGAAAAAACTAGCACGCAGCCTCGTTTAGAAATCGGGAGGAGAGAGGATATGAAATTACATCCACTTCCTTTAAAACCCAAAAAAGTCTCGATTATAGGTTAGAAATGGGCCACGGGATGTGTTTGTGGTGTCAAAACGAAAAAAGGAGCACGAAGCCTCGTTTAGAAATCGGGAGGAGAGAGGGTATGAAATTATATCCACTTCCTTTAAAACCCGAAAAAGTCTCGATTATAGGTTAGAAATTGGCCACGGGACGTGTTTGTGGTGTCAAAACGAAAAAACGAGTACGAAGCCTCGTTTAGAAATCGGGAGAGAGGGTATGAAATTATATCCACTTCCTTTAAAACCCAAAAAAGTCTCGATTATAATTTAGAAATGGGCCACGGGACGCGTTTGTGGTGTTAAAACGAAAAAACGAGCACGAAGCCTCGTTTAGAAATCGGGAGGACAGAGGTTATGATATTATATCCACTTCCTTTAAAACCCGAAAAAGTCTCGATTGTAGGTTAGAAATGGGACACGGGATGTGTTTGCGGTGTCAAAAGGAAAAAACGAGCACGAAGCCTCGTTTAGAAATCGGAAGGAGAGAGGGTATGAAATTATATCCACTTCCTTTAAAATTCAAAAAAGTCTCGATTATTGGTTAGAAATGGGCTAAGAGACGAGTTTGTGGAGTCAAAATGAAAAAACGAGCACGCAGCCTCGTTTAGAAATCGGGAGGAGGGTATGAAATTATATCCAGTTCCTTCATAACCCGAAAAAGACTCGATTATAGGTTAGAAATGGGCCACGGGACGTGTTTGTGGTGTCAAAACGAAAAAACGAGCACGAAGCCTCGTTTAGAAATCGGGAGGAGAGAGGGTATAAAATTATATCCAGTTCCTTCATAACCCGAAAAAGACTCGATTATAGGTTAGAAATGGGCCACGGGACGTGTTTGTGGTGTCAGAACGAAAAAACGAGCACGAAGCCTCGTTTAGAAATCGGGAGGAGAGAGGGTATGAAATTATATCCAGTTCCTTCATAACCTGAAAAAGACTCGATTATAGGTTAGAAATGGGCCACGGGACGTGTTTGTGGTGTCAGAACGAAAAAACGAGCACGAAGCCTCGTTTAGAAATCGGGAGAGAGGGTATGAAATTATATCCACTTCCTTTAAAATCTGAAAAAGTCTCGAATATAGGTTAGAAATGGGCCAAGAGACGAGTTTGTGGAGTTAGAACGAAAAAACGAGCACGCAGCCTCGTTTAGAAATCGGGAGGAGAGAGGGTATGAAATTATATCCACTTCCTTTAAAACCCGAAAAAGTCTCGATTATAGGTTAGAAATGGGCCACGGGACGTGTTTGTGGTGTCAAAACGAAAAAACGAGCACGAAGCCTCGTTTAGAAATCGGGAGGAGAGAGGGTATGAAATTATATCCACTTCCTTTAAAACCCGAAAAAGTCTCGATTATAGGTTAGAAATTGGCCACGGGATGTGTTTGTGGTGTCAAAACGAAAAAACGAGCACGAAGCCTCGTTTAGAAATCGGAAGGAGAGAGGGTATGAAATTATATCCACTTCCTTTAAAACCCGAAAAAGTCTCGATTATAGGTTAGAAATGGGCCACGGGACGTGTCGGTGGTGTCAAAACGAAAAAACGAGCACGAAGCCTCGTTTAGAAATCGGGAGGAGAGAGGGTATGAAATTATATCCACTTCCTTTAAAACCCGAAAAAGACTCGATTATAGGTTAGAAATTGGCCACGGGATGTGTTTGTGGTGTCAAAACGAAAAAACGAGCACGAAGCCTCGTTTAGAAATTGGAAGGAGAGAGGGTATGAAATTATATCCACTTCCTTTAAAATCCGAAAAAGTCTCGATTATAGGTTAGAATGGGCCAAGAGACGAGTTTGTGGAGTCAAAACGAAAAAACGAGCACGAAGCCTCGTTTAGAAATCGGGAGGAGAGAGGGTATGAAATTATATCCACTTCCTTTAAAACCCGAAAAAGTCTCGATTATAAGTTAGAAATGGGCCACGGGACGTGTTTGTGGTGTCAAAACGAAAAGACGAGCACGAAGCCTCGTTTAGAAATCGGGAGGAGAGAGGTTATGAAATTATATCCAGTTCCTTCATAACCCGAAAAAGACTCGATTATAGGTTAGAAATGGGCCACGGGACGTATTTGTGGTGTCAAAACGAAAAAATGAGCACGAAGCCTCGTTTAGAAATCGGGAGGAGAGAGGGTATGAAATTATATCCACTTCCTTTAAAATCTGAAAAAGTCTCGAGTATAGGTTAGAAATGGGCCAAGAGACGAGTTTGTGGAGTCAAAACGAAAAAACGAGCACGCAGCCTCGTTTAGAAATCGGGAGGAGAGAGGGTATGAAATTACATCCACTTCCTTTAAAACTCGAAAAAGTCTCGATTATAGGTTAGAAATGGGCCACGGGATGTGTTTCTGGTGTCAAAACGAAAAAATGAGCACGAAGCCTCATTTAGAAATCAGAAGGAGAGAGGGTATGAAATTATATCCACTTCCTTTAAAATCCGAAAAACTCTCGATTATAGATTAGAAATGGGCTAAAAGACGAGTTTGTGGAGTCAAAATGAAAAAACAAGCACGCAGCCTCGTTTAGAAATCAGGAAGAGAGGGTATGAAATTATATCCACTTCCTTTAAAACCCGAAAAATTCTCGATTATAGGTTAGAAATGGGCCACGGGACTGGTTTGTGGAGTCAAAACGAAAAAACGAGCACGAAGCCTCATTTAGAAATCGGTAGGAGAGAGGGTATGAAATTATATCCACTTCATTTCAAACCCGAAAAGGTCTCGATTATAGGTTAGAAATGGGCCACGGGACTTGTTTGTAGTGTTAAAACGAAAAAACGAGCACGAAGCCTCGTTTAGAAATCGGGAGAGAGGGTATGAAATTATATCCACTTCCTTTAAAATCTGAAAAAGTCTCAAATATAGGTTAGAAATGGGCCAAGAGACGAGTTTGTGGAGTCAGAACGAAAAAACGAGCACGCAGCCTCGTTTAGAAATCGGGAGGAGAGAGGGTATGAAATTACATCCACTTCCTTTAAAACCCAAAAAAGTCTCGATTATAGGTTAGAAATGGGCCACGGGATGTGTTTGTGGTGTCAAAATGAAAAAATGAGCATGAAGCCTCGTTTAGAAATCGGAAGGAGAGAGGGTATGAAATTATATCCACTTCCTTTAAAATCCGAAAAAGTCTCGATTATAGGTTACAAATGGGCCACGAGACGTGTTTGTGGTGTCAAAACGAAAAAACGAGCACGAAGCCTCGTTTAGAAATCGGGAGAGAGGGTATGAAATTATATCCACTTCCTTTAAAATCTGAAAAAGACTCGAATATAGGTTAGAAATGGGCCAAGAGACTAGTTTGTGGAGTCAAAACGAAAAAACGAGCACGCAGCCTCGTTTAGAAATCGGGAGGAGAGAGGATATGAAATTACATCCACTTCCTTTAAAACCCAAAAAGTCTCGATTATAGGTTAGAAATGGGCCACGGGATGTGTTTGTGGTGTCAAAACGAAAAAAGGAGCACGAAGTCTCGTTTAGAAATCGGAAGTAGAGAGGGTATGAAATTATATCCACTTCCTTTAAAACCCGAAAAAGTCTCGATTATAGGTTAGAAATGGGCCACGGGACGTGTTTGTGGTGTCAAAATGAAAAAACGAGTACGAAGCCTCGTTTAGAAATCGGGAGGAGAGAGGGTATGAAATTATATCCACTTCCTTTAAAACCCGAAAAAGTCTCGATTATTGGTTAGAAATGGGCCACGGGACGTGTTTGTGGTGTCAAAACGAAAAAACGAGCACGAAGCCTCGTTTAGAAATCGGGAGGAGAGAGGGTATGAAATTATATCCACTTCCTTTAAAATCCGAAAAAGTCTCGATTATAGGTTAGAAATGGGCCACGGGATGTGTTTGTGGTGTCAAAACGAAAAAACGAGCACGAAGCCTCGTTTAGAAATCGGAAGGAGAGAGGGTATGAAATTATATCCACTTCCTTTAAAATTCGAAAAAGTCTCGATTATAGGTTAGAAATGGGCCAAGAGACGAGTTTGTGGAGTCAAAACGAAAAAACGAGCACGAAGCCTCGTTTAGAAATCGGGAGGAGAGAGGGTATGAAATTATATCCACTTCCTTTAAAACCCGAAAAAGTCTCGATTATAGGTTAGAAATTGGCCACGGGACGTGTTTGTGGTGTCAAAACGAAAAAACGAGTACGAAGCCTCGTTTAGAAATCGGGAGGAGAGTGGTTATGAAATTATATCCACTTCCTTTAAAACCCGAAAAAGTCTCGATTATAGGTTAGAAATGGGCCACGGTACGCGTTTGTGGTGTCAAAACGAAAAGACGAGCACGAAGCCTCGTTTAGAAATCGGGAGGAGAGAGGGTATGAAATTATATCCACTTCCTTTAAAACCCGAAAAAGACTCGATTATAGGTTAGAAATTGGCCACGGGACGTGTTTGTGGTGTCAAAACGAAAAGACGAGCACGAAGCCTCGTTTAGAAATCGGGAGGAGAGAGGTTATGAAATTATATCCACTTCCTTTAAAACCCGAAAAAGTCTCGATTGTAGGTTAGAAATGGGACACGGGACGTGTTTTTGGTATCAAAACGAAAAAACGAGCACGAAGCCTCGTTTAAAAATCGGGAGGAGAGAGGGTATGAAATTATATCCACTTCCTTTAAAACCCGAAAAAGTCTCGATTATAGGTTAGAAATGGGACAAGGGATGTGTTTGTGGTGTCAAAATGAAAAAACGAGCACCAAGCCTCGTTTAGAAATCGGGAGGAGGGTGGTTATGAAATTATATCCACTTCCTTTAAAACCCGAAAAAGTCTCGATTATAGGTTAGAAATTGGCCACGGGACGTGTTTGTGGTGTCAAAACGAAAAGACGAGCACGAAGCCTCGTTTAGAAATCGGGAGGAGAGAGGTTATGAAATTATATCCACTTCCTTTAAAACCCGAAAAAGTCTCGATTGTAGGTTAGAAATGGGACACGGGACGTGTTTTTGGTATCAAAACGAAAAAACGAGCACGAAGCCTCGTTTAAAAATCGGGAGGAGAGAGGGTATGAAATTATATCCACTTCCTTTAAAACCCGAAAAAGTCTCGATTATAGGTTAGAAATGGGCCACGGGACGTGTTTGTGGTGTCAAAACGAAAAAACGAGCACGAAGCCTCGTTTAGAAATCGGGAGGAGAGAGGGTATGAAATTATATCCACTTCCTTTAAAACCCGAAAAAGTCTCGATCATAGGTTAGAAATGGGCCACGGGACATGTTTGTAATGTCAAAACGAAAAAACGAGCACCAAGCCTCGTTTAGAAATCGAGAGGAGAGAGGGTATGAAATTATATCTACTTGCTTTAAAACCTGAAAAAGTCTCGATTCTAGGTTAGAAATGGGCCACGGGACGTGTTTGTTGTGTGAAAACGAAAAAACGAGCACGAAGCCTCGTTTAGAAATCGGGAGGAGAGACGGTATGAAATTATATCCACTTCCTTTAGACCCCGAAAAAGTCTCGATTATAGGTTAGAAATGGGCCACGGTACGCGTTTGTGGTGTCAAAACGAAAAGACGAGCACGAAGCCTCGTTTAGAAATCGGGAGGAGAGAGGTTATGAAATTATATCCACTTCCTTTAAAACCCGAAAAAGTCTCGATTGTAGGTTAGAAATGGGACACGGGACGTGTTTTTGGTATCAAAACGAAAAAACGAGCACGAAGCCTCGTTTAAAAATCGGGAGGAGAGAGGGTATGAAATTATATCCACTTCCTTTAAAACCCGAAAAAGTCTCGATTATAGGTTAGAAATGGGCCACGGGACGTGTTTGTGGTGTCAAAACGAAAAAACGATCACGAAGCCTCGTTTAGAAATCGGGAGGAGAGTGGTTATGAAATTATATCCACTTCCTTTAAAACCCGAAAAAGTCTCGATTATAGGTTAGAAATGGGCCACGGTACGCGTTTGTGGTGTCAAAACGAAAAGACGAGCACGAAGCCTCGTTTAGAAATCGGGAGGAGAGAGGTTATGAAATTATATCCACTTCCTTTAAAACCCGAAAAAGTCTCGATTGTAGGTTAGAAATGGGACACGGGATGTGTTTGTGGTGTCAAAATGAAAAAACGAGCACGAAGACTCGTTTAGAAATCGGGAGGAGAGAGGGTATGAAAATATATCCACTTCCTTTAAAATCGGAAAAAGTCTCGATTATAGGTTAGAAATGAGCCGAGAGACGAGTTTGTGGAGTCAAAACGAAAAAACGAGCACGAAGCCTCGTTTAGAAATCGGGAGGAGAGAGGGTATGAAATTATATCCACTTCATTTAAAACCCGAAAAAGTCTCGATTATAGGTTAGAAATGGGCCACGGGACGTGTTTGTGGTGTCAAAACGAAAAAACGAGCACGAAGCCTCGTTTAGAAATCGGGAGCAGAGTGGTTATGAAATTATATCCACTTCCTTTAAAACCCGAAAAAGTCTCGATTATAGGTTAGAAATGGGCCACGGTACGCGTTTGTGGTGTCAAAACGAAAAGACGAGCACGAAGCCTCGTTTAGAAATCGGGAGGAGAGAGGTTATGAAATTATATCCACTTCCTTTAAAACCCGAAAAAGTCTCGATGAAATGGGACACGGGATGTGTTTGTGGTGTCAAAATGAAAAAACGAGCACGAAGCCTCGTTTAGAAATCGGGAGGAGAGAGGGTATGAAATTATATCCACTTCCTTTAAAACCCGAAAAAGTCTCGATTATAGGTTAGAAATGGGCCACGGGACGTGTTTGTGGTGTCAAAACGAAAAAACGAGCACGAATCCTCGTTTAGAAATCGGGAGGAGAGAGGGTATGAAATTATATCCACTTCCTTTAAAACCCGAAAAAGTCTCGATTATAGGTTAGAAATGGGCCACGGGACGTGTTTGTGGTGTCAAAACGAAAAAACGAGCACGAAGCCTCGTTTAGAAATCTGGAGGAGAGAGGGTATGAAATTATATCCACTTCCTTTAAAACCCGAAAAAGTCTCGATCATAGGTTAGAAATGGGCCACGGGACGTGTTTGTAATGTCAAAACGAAAAAACGAGCACGAAGCCTCGTTTAGAAATCGAGAGGAGAGAGGGTATGAAATTATATCGACTTGCTTTAAAACCTGAAAAAGTTTCGATTCTAGGTTAGAAATGGGCCACGGGACGTGTTTGTTGTGTGAAAACGAAAAAACGAGCACGAAGCCTCGTTTAGAAATCGGGAGGAGAAAGGGTATCAAATTATATTCACTTCCTTTAAACCCCGAAAAAGTCTCGATTATAGGTTAGAAATGGGCCACGGGACGTGTTTGTGGTGTCAAAACGAAAAAACGAGCACGAAGCCTCGTTTATAAATCGGGTGGAAAGAGGGTATGAAATTATATCCACTTCCTTTAAAACCCGAAAAGTCTCGATTATAGGTTAGAAATGGGTCACGGGACGTGTTTTTGGTATCAAAACGAAAAAACGAGCACGAAGCCTCGTTTAGAAATCGGGAGGAGAGAGGGTATGAAATTATATCCACTTCCTTTAAAACCCGAAAAAGTCTCGATTGTAGGTTAGAAATTGGCCACGGGACGTGTTTGTGGTGTCAAAACGAAAAAACAAGCACAAAGCCTCGTTTAGAAATCGGGAGGAGAGAGGGTATGAAATTTTATCCACTTCCTTTAAAATCCGAAAAAGTCTCGATTATAGGTTAGAAATGGGCCAAGAGACGAGTTTGTGGAGTCAAAACGAAAAAACGAGCACGCAGCCTCGTTTAGAAATCCGGAGGAGAGAGGGTATGAAATTATATCCACTTCCTTTAAAACTCGAAAAAGTCTCGATTATAATTTAGAAATGGGCCACGGGACGCGTTTGTGGTGTCAAAACGAAAAAACGAGCACGAAGCCTCGTTTAGAAATCGGGAGGACAGAGGTTATGATATTATATCCACTTTCTTTAAAACCCGAAAAAGTCTCGATTGTAGGTTAGAAATGGGACACGGGATGTGTTTGTGGTGTCAAAACGAAAAAACGAGCACGAAGCCTCGTTTAGAAATCGGGAGAGAGAGTATGAAATTATATCCACTTCCTTTAAAATCTGAAAAAGACTCGAATATAGGTTAGAAATGGGCCAAGAGACTAGTTTGTGGAGTCAAAACGAAAAAACGAGCACGCAGCCTCGTTTAGAAATCGGGAGGAGAGAGGATATGAAATTACATCCACTTCCTTTAAAACCCAAAAAAGTCTCGATTATAGGTTAGAAATGGGCCACAGGATGTGTTTGTGGTGTCAAAACGAAAAAAGGAGCACGAAGCCTCGTTTAGAAATAGGAAGTAGAGAGGGTATGAAATTATATCCACTTCCTTTAAAACCCGAAAAAGTCTCGATTATAGGTTAGAAATGGGCCACGGGACGTGTTTGTGGTGTCAAAACGAAAAAACGAGCACGAAGCCTCGTTTAGAAATCGGGAGGAGAGAGGGTATGAAATTATATCCACTTCCTTTAAAACCCGAAAAGTCTCGATTATAGGTTAGAAATGTGCCACGGGACGTGTTTGTGGTGTCAAAACGAAAAAACGAGCACGAAGCCTCGTTTAGAAATCGGGAGGAGAGTGGTTATGAAATTATATCCACTTCCTTTAATACCCGAAAAAGTCTCGATTATAGGTTAGAAATGGGCCACGGTACGCGTTTGTGGTGTCAAAATGAAAAGACGAGCACGAAGCCTCGTTTAGAAATCGGGAGGAGAGAGGTTATGAATTATATCCACTTCCTTTCAAACTCGAAAAAGTCTCGATTATAATTTAGAAATGGGCCACGGGACGCGTTTGTGGTGTCAAAACGAAAAAACGAGCACGAAGCCTCGTTTAGAAATCGGGAGGACAGAGGTTATGATATTATATCCACTTTCTTTAAAACCCGAAAAAGTCTCGATTGTAGGTTAGAAATGGGACACGGGATGTGTTTGTGGTGTCAAAATCAAAAAACGAGCACGAAGCCTCGTTTAGAAATCGGAAGGAGAGAGGGTATGAAATTATATCCACTTCCTTTAAAATCCAAAAAAGTCTCGATTATAGGTTAGAAATGGGCCAAGAGACGAGTTTGTGGAGTCAAAATGAAAAAACGAGCACGCAGCCTCGTTTAGAAATTAGGAGGAGAGAGGGTATGAAATTTTATCCACTTCCTTTAAAACCCAAAAAAGTCTCGATTATAGGCTGGAAATGGGCCACGGGACGTGTTTGTGGTGTCAAAACGAAAAAACAAGCACGAAGACTCGTTTAGAAATCGGGAGGAGAGAGGGTATGAAATTATATCCACTTCCTTTAAAATCCGAAAAAGTCTCGATTATAGGTTAGAAATGGGCCACGGGACGTGTTTGTGGTGTCAAAACGAAAAAACGAGCACGAAGCCTCCTTTAGAAATCGGGAGGAGAGAGGGTATGAAATTATATCCACTTCCTTTAAAACTCGAAAAAGTCTCGATTATAGGTTTGAAATGGGCCACGGTATGCATTTATGGTGTCAAAACGAAAAGACGAGCACGAAGCCTCGTTTAGAAATCGGGAGGAGAGAGGTTATGAAATTATATCCACTTCCTTTAAAACCCGAAAAAATCTTGATTGTAGGTTAGAAATGAGACACGGGATGTGTTTGTGGTGTCAAAACGAAAAAACGAGCACGAAGCCTCGTTTAGAAATCTGGAGGAGAGAGGGTATGAAATTATATCCACTTCCTTTAAAACCCGAAAAAGTCTCGATCATAGGTTAGAAATGGGCCACGGGACGTGTTTGTAATGTCAAAACGAAAAAACGAGCACGAAGCCTCGTTTAGAAATCGAGAGGAGAGAGGGTATGAAATTATATCGACTTGCTTTAAAACCTGAAAAAGTTTCGATTCTAGGTTAGAAATGGGCCACGGGACGTGTTTGTTGTGTGAAAACGAAAAAACGAGCACGAAGCCTCGTTTAGAAATCGGGAGGAGAGAGGGTATGAAATTATATCCAGTTCATTCATAACCCGAAAAAGACTCGATTATAGGTTAGAAATGGGCCACGGGACGTGTTTGTGGTGTCAAAACGAAAAAACGAGCACAAAGCCTCGTTTAGAAATCGGGAGAGAGGGTATGAAATTATATCCACTTCCTTTAAAATCTGAAAAAGTCTCGAATATAGGTTAGAAATGGGCCAAGAGACGAGTTTCTGGAGTCAAAACGAAAAAATGAGCACGCAGCCTCGTTTAGAAATCGGGAGGAGAGAGGGTATGAAATTACATCCACTTCCTTTAAAACCCAAAAAAGTCTCGATTATAGGTTAGAAATGGGCAACGGGATGTGTTTGTGGTGTCAAAATAAAAAAATGAGCACGAAGCCTCGTTTAGAAATCGGAAGTAGAGAGGGTATGAAAATATATCCACTTCCTTTAAAATCCGAAAAAGTCTCGATTATAGGTTACAAATGGGCCACGGGACGTGTTTGTGGTGTCAAAACGAAAAAACGAGTACGAAGCCTCGTTTAGAAATCGGGAGGAGAGAGGTTATTAAATTATATCCACTTCCTTTAAAACCCGTAAAAGTCTCGATTATAGGTTAGAAATGGGACACGGGAGGTGTTTCCGGTGTCAAAATGAAAAAAGAGCACGAAGCCTCGTTTAGAAATCGGGAGGAGAGAGGGTATGAAATTATATCCATTTCCTTTAAAACCCGAAAAAGTCTCGATTATAGGTTAGAAATGGGCCACGCGACTTGTTTGTTGAATCAAAACGAAAACACGAGCACGAAGCCTCGTTTAGAAATCGGAAGGAGATAGGGTATGAAATTATATCCACTTCCTTTAAAACCCAAAAAAGTCTCGATTATAGGTTAGAAATGGGCCACGGGATGTGTTTGTGGTGTCAAAACGAAAAAACGAGCACGAAACCTCGTTTAGAAATCGGGAGGAGAGAGGGTATGAAATTACATCCACTTCCTTTAAAACCCGAAAAAGTCTCGATTATAGGATAGAAATGGGCCACGGAATGTGTTTCTGGTGTCAAAACGAAAAAATGAGCACGAAGTCTCATTTAGAAATCGGAAGGAGAGAGGGTATGAAATTATATCCACTTCCTTTAAAATCCGAAAAACTCTCGATTATTGGTTAGAAATGGGCCAAAAGACGAGTTTGTGGAGTCAAAATGAAAAAACGAGCACGCAGCCTCGTTTAGAAATCAAGAGGAGAGAGGGTATGAAATTATATCCACTTCCTTTAAAACCCAAAAAAGTCTCGATTATAGGTTAGAAATGGGCCACGGGACTGGTTTGTGGAGTCAAAACGAAAAAACGAGTACGAAGCCTCGTTTAGAAATCGGTAGGAGAGAGGGTATGAAATTATATCCACTTCATTTAAAACCCGAAAGAGTCTCGATTATAGGTTAGAAATGGGCCACGGGACGTGTTTGTGGTGTTAAAACGAAAAAACGAGCACGAAGCCTCGTTTAGAAATCGGGAGAGAGGGTATGAAATTATATCCACTTCCTTTAAAATCTGAAAAAGTCTCAAATATAGGTTAGAAATGGGCCAAGAGACGAGTTTGTGGAGTCAAAACGAAAAAACGAGCACGCAGCCTCGTTTAGAAATCGGGGGGAGAGAGGGTATGAAATTACATCCACTTCCTTTAAAACCCAAAAAAGTCTCGATTATAGGTTAGAAATGGGCCACGGGATGTGTTTGTGGTGTCAAAATGAAAAAATGAGCACGAATCCTCGTTTAGAAATCGGAAGGAGAGAGGGTATGAAATTATATCCACTTCCTTTAAAATCCGAAAAAGTCTCGATTATAGGTTACAAATGGGCCACGGGACCTGTTTGTTGTGTCAAAATGAAAAAACGAGCACGAAGCCTCGTTTAGAAATCGGGAGAGAGGGTATGAAATTATATCCACTTCCTTTAAAATCTGAAAAAGACTCGAATATAGGTTAGAAATGGGCCAAGAGACTAGTTTGTGGAGTCAAAACGAAAAAACGAGCACGCAGCCTCGTTTAGAAATCGGGACGAGAGAGGATATGAAATTACATCCACTTCCTTTAAAACCCAAAAAAGTCTCGATTATAGGTTAGAAATGGGCCACGGGATGTGTTTGTGGTGTCAAAACGAAAAAAGGAGCACGAAGCCTCGTTTAGAAATCGGGAGGAGAGAGGGTATGAAATTATATCCACTTCCTTTAAAACCCGAAAAAGTCTCGATTATAGGTTAGAAATTGGCCACGGGACGTGTTTGTGGTGTCAAAACGAAAAAACGAGTACGAAGCCTCGTTTAGAAATCGGGAGAGAGGGTATGAAATTATATCCACTTCCTTTAAAACCCAAAAAAGTCTCGATTATAATTTAGAAATGGGCCACGGGACGCGTTTGTGGTGTTAAAACGAAAAAACGAGCACGAAGCCTCGTTTAGAAATCGGGAGGACAGAGGTTATGATATTATATCCACTTCCTTTAAAACCCGAAAAAGTCTCGATTGTAGGTTAGAAATGGGACACGGGATGTGTTTGCGGTGTCAAAAGGAAAAAACGAGCACGAAGCCTCGTTTAGAAATCGGAAGGAGAGAGGGTATGAAATTATATCCACTTCCTTTAAAATTCAAAAAAGTCTCGATTATAGGTTAGAAATGGGCTAAGAGACGAGTTTGTGGAGTCAAAATGAAAAAACGAGCACGCAGCCTCGTTTAGAAATCGGGAGGAGGGTATGAAATTATATCCAGTTCCTTCATAACCCGAAAAAGACTCGATTATAGGTTAGAAATGGGCCACGGGACGTGTTTGTGGTGTCAAAACGAAAAAACGAGCACGAAGCCTCGTTTAGAAATCGGGAGGAGAGAGGGTATGAAATTATATCCAGTTCCTTCATAACCCGAAAAAGACTCGATTATAGGTTAGAAATGGGCCACGGGACGTGTTTGTGGTGTCAGAACGAAAAAACGAGCACGAAGCCTCGTTTAGAAATCGGGAGGAGAGAGGGTATGAAATTATATCCAGTTCCTTCATAACCTGAAAAAGACTCGATTATAGGTTAGAAATGGGCCACGGGACGTGTTTGTGGTGTCAGAACGAAAAAACGAGCACGAAGCCTCGTTTAGAAATCGGGAGAGAGGGTATGAAATTATATCCACTTCCTTTAAAATCTGAAAAAGTCTCGAATATAGGTTAGAAATGGGCCAAGAGACGAGTTTGTGGAGTTAGAACGAAAAAACGAGCACGCAGCCTCGTTTAGAAATCGGGAGGAGAGAGGGTATGAAATTATATCCACTTCCTTTAAAACCCGAAAAAGTCTCGATTATAGGTTAGAAATGGGCCACGGGACGTGTTTGTGGTGTCAAAACGAAAAAACGAGCACGAAGCCTCGTTTAGAAATCGGGAGGAGAGAGGGTATGAAATTATATCCACTTCCTTTAAAACCCGAAAAAGTCTCGATTATAGGTTAGAAATTGGCCACGGGATGTGTTTGTGGTGTCAAAACGAAAAAACGAGCACGAAGCCTCGTTTAGAAATCGGAAGGAGAGAGGGTATGAAATTATATCCACTTCCTTTAAAATCCGAAAAAGTCTCGATTATAGGTTAGAAATGGGCCACGGGACGTGTCGGTGGTGTCAAAACGAAAAAACGAGCACGAAGCCTCGTTTAGAAATCGGGAGGAGACAGGGTATGAAATTATATCCACTTCCTTTAAAACCCGAAAAAGTCTCGATTATAGGTTAGAAATTGGCCACGGGATGTGTTTGTGGTGTCAAAACGAAAAAACGAGCACGAAGCCTCGTTTAGAAATTGGAAGGAGAGAGGGTATGAAATTATATCCACTTCCTTTAAAATCCGAAAAAGTCTCGATTATAGGTTAGAATGGGCCAAGAGACGAGTTTGTGGAGTCAAAACGAAAAAACGAGCACGAAGCCTCGTTTAGAAATCGGGAGGAGAGAGGGTATGAAATTATATCCACTTCCTTTAAAACCCGAAAAAGTCTCGATTATAAGTTAGAAATGGGCCACGGGACGTGTTTGTGGTGTCAAAACGAAAAGACGAGCACGAAGCCTCGTTTAGAAATCGGGAGGAGAGAGGTTATGAAATTATATCCAGTTCCTTCATAACCCGAAAAAGACTCGATTATAGGTTAGAAATGGGCCACGGGACGTGTTTGTGGTGTCAAAACGAAAAAATGAGCACGAAGCCTCGTTTAGAAATCGGGAGGAGAGAGGGTATGAAATTATATCCACTTCCTTTAAAATCTGAAAAAGTCTCGAGTATAGGTTAGAAATGGGCCAAGAGACGAGTTTGTGGAGTCAAAACGAAAAAACGAGCACGCAGCCTCGTTTAGAAATCGGGAGGAGAGAGGGTATGAAATTACATCCACTTCCTTTAAAACTCGAAAAAGTCTCGATTATAGGTTAGAAATGGGCCACGGGATGTGTTTCTGGTGTCAAAACGAAAAAATGAGCACGAAGCCTCATTTAGAAATCAGAAGGAGAGAGGGTATGAAATTATATCCACTTCCTTTAAAATCCGAAAAACTCTCGATTATAGATTAGAAATGGGCTAAAAGACGAGTTTGTGGAGTCAAAATGAAAAAACAAGCACGCAGCCTCGTTTAGAAATCAGGAAGAGAGGGTATGAAATTATATCCACTTCCTTTAAAACCCGAAAAATTCTCGATTATAGGTTAGAAATGGGCCACGGGACTGGTTTGTGGAGTCAAAACGAAAAAACGAGCACGAAGCCTCATTTAGAAATCGGTAGGAGAGAGGGTATGAAATTATATCCACTTCATTTCAAACCCGAAAAGGTCTCGATTATAGGTTAGAAATGGGCCACGGGACTTGTTTGTAGTGTTAAAACGAAAAAACGAGCACGAAGCCTCGTTTAGAAATCGGGAGAGAGGGTATGAAATTATATCCACTTCCTTTAAAATCTGAAAAAGTCTCAAATATAGGTTAGAAATGGGCCAAGAGACGAGTTTGTGGAGTCAGAACGAAAAAACGAGCACGAAGCCTCGTTTAGAAATCGGGAGGAGAGAGGGTATGAAATTATATCCAGTTCCTTCATAACCCGAAAAAGACTCGATTATAGGTTAGAAATGGGCCACGGGACGTGTTTGTGGTGTCAAAATGAAAAAACGAGCACGAAGCCTCGTTTTGAAATCGGGAGGAGAGAGGGTATGAAATTATATCCACTTCCTTTAAAATCCGAAAAAGTCTCGATTATAGGTTAGAAATGGGCCAAGAGACGAGTTTGTGGAGTCAAAACGAAAAAACGAGCACGCAGCCTCGTTTAGAAATCAAGAGGAGAGAGGGTATGAAATTATATCCACTTCCTTTAAAACCCAAAAAAGTCTCGATTATAGGTTAGAAATGGGCCACGGGACTGGTTTGTGGAGTCAAAACGAAAAAACGAGTACGAAGCCTCGTTTAGAAATCGGTAGGAGAGAGGGTATGAAATTATATCCACTTCATTTAAAACCCAAAAAAGTCTCGATTATAGGTTAGAAATGGGCCACGGGATGTGTTTGTGGTGTCAAAATGAAAAAATGAGCATGAAGCCTCGTTTAGAAATCGGAAGGAGAGAGGGTATGAAATTATATCCACTTCCTTTAAAATCCGAAAAAGTCTCGATTATAGGTTACAAATGGGCCACGAGACGTGTTTGTGGTGTCAAAACGAAAAAACGAGCACGAAGCCTCGTTTAGAAATCGGGAGAGAGGGTATGAAATTATATCCACTTCCTTTAAAATCTGAAAAAGACTCGAATATAGGTTAGAAATGGGCCAAGAGACTAGTTTGTGGAGTCAAAACGAAAAAACGAGCACGCAGCCTCGTTTAGAAATCGGGAGGAGAGAGGATATGAAATTACATCCACTTCCTTTAAAACCCAAAAAGTCTCGATTATAGGTTAGAAATGGGCCACGGGATGTGTTTGTGGTGTCAAAACGAAAAAAGGAGCACGAAGTCTCGTTTAGAAATCGAAAGTAGAGAGGGTATGAAATTATATCCACTTCCTTTAAAACCCGAAAAAGTCTCGATTATAGGTTAGAAATGGGCCACGGGACGTGTTTGTGGTGTCAAAATGAAAAAACGAGTACGAAGCCTCGTTTAGAAATCGGGAGGAGAGAGGGTATGAAATTATATCCACTTCCTTTAAAATTCGAAAAAGTCTCGATTATAGGTTAGAAATGGGCCAAGAGACGAGTTTGTGGAGTCAAAACGAAAAAACGAGCACGAAGCCTCGTTTAGAAATCGGGAGGAGAGAGGGTATGAAATTATATCCACTTCCTTTAAAACCCGAAAAAGTCTCGATTATAGGTTAGAAATTGGCCACGGGACGTGTTTGTGGTGTCAAAACGAAAAAACGAGTACGAAGCCTCGTTTAGAAATCGGGAGGAGAGTGGTTATGAAATTATATCCACTTCCTTTAAAACCCGAAAAAGTCTCGATTATAGGTTAGAAATGGGCCACGGTACGCGTTTGTGGTGTCAAAACGAAAAGACGAGCACGAAGCCTCGTTTAGAAATCGGGAGGAGAGAGGGTATGAAATTATATCCACTTCCTTTAAAACCCGAAAAAGACTCGATTATAGGTTAGAAATGGGACAAGGGATGTGTTTGTGGTGTCAAAATGAAAAAACGAGCACCAAGCCTCGTTTAGAAATCGGGAGGAGGGTGGTTATGAAATTATATCCACTTCCTTTAAAACCCGAAAAAGTCTCGATTATAGGTTAGAAATGGACCACGGTATGCGTTTGTGGTGTTAAAACGAAAAGACGAGCACGAAGCCTCGTTTAGAAATCGGGTGGAGAGAGGTTATGAAATTATATCTACTTCCTTTAAAACCCGAAAAAGTCTCAATTGTAGGTTAGAAATGGGACACGGGACGTGTTTGTGGTGTCAAAACGAAAAAACGAGCACGAAGCCTCGTTTAGAAATCGGGAGGAGAGAGGGTATGAAATTATATCCACTTCCTTTAAAACCCGAAAAAGTCTCGATTATAGGTTAGAAATTGGCCACGGGATGTGTTTGTGGTGTCAAAACGAAAAAACGAGCACGAAGCCTCGTTTAGAAATCGGAAGGAGAGAGGGTATGAAATTATATCCACTTCCTTTAAAATCCGAAAAAGTCTCGATTATAGGTTAGAAATGGGCCAAGAGACGAGTTTGTGGAGTCAAAACGAAAAAACGAGCACGAAGCCTCGTTTAGAAATCGGGAGGAGAGAGGGTATGAAATTATATCCACTTCCTTTAAAACCCGAAAAAGTCTCGATTATAGGTTAGAAATGGGCCACGGGACGTGTTTGTGGTGTCAAAACGAAAAAACGAGCACGAAGCCTCGTTTAGAAATCGGGAGGAGAGTGGTTATGAAATTATATCCACTTCCTTTAAAACCCGAAAAAGTCTCGATTATAGGTTAGAAATGGGCCACGGTACGCGTTTGTGGTGTCAAAACGAAAAGACGAGCACGAAGCCTCGTTTAGAAATCGTAGGAGAGAGGTTATGAAATTATATCCACTTTCTTTGAAACCCGAAAAAGTCTCAATTGTAGGTTAGAAATGGGACACGGGTTGTGTTTGTGGTGTCAAAATGAAAAAACGAGCACGAAGCCTCGTTTAGAAATCGGGAGGAGAGAGGGTATGAAATTATATCCAGTTCCTTCATAACCCGAAAAAGACTCGATTATAGGTTAGAAATGGGCCACGGGACGTGTTTGTGGTGTCAAAACGAAAAAACGAGCACGCAGCCTCGTTTAGAAATCGGGAGGAGAGAGGGTATGAAATTACATCCACTTCCTTTAAAACCCGAAAAAGTCTCGATTATAGGTTAGAAATGGGCCACGGGATGTGTTTCTGGTGTCCAAACGAAAAAATGAGCACGAAGCCTCGTTTAGAAATCGGAAGGAGAGAGGGTATGAAATTATATCCACTTCCTTTAAAATCCGAAAAACTCTCGATTATAGATTAGAAATGGGCCAAAAGACGAGTTTGTGGAGTCAAAATGAAAAAACAAGCACGCAGCCTCGTTTAGAAATCAGGAGGAGAGAGGGTATGAAATTATATCCACTTCCTTTAAAACCCGAAAAATTCTCGATTATAGGTTGGAAATGGGCCACGGGACTGGTTTGTGGAGTCAAAACGAAAAAATGAGCACGAAGCCTCGTTTAGAAATCGGTAGGAGAGAGGGTATGAAATTATATCCACTTCATTTCAAACCCGAAAAAGTCTCGATTATGGGTTAGAAATGGGCCACGGGACGTGTTTGTGGTGTTAAAACGAAAAAACGAGCACGAAGCCTCATTTAGAAATCGGGAGAGAGGGTATGAAATTATATCCACTTCCTTTAAAATCTGAAAAAGTCTCAAATATAGGTTAGAAATGGGCCAAGAGACGAGTTTGTGGTGTCAAAACGAAAAAACGAGCACGCAGCCTCGTTTAGAAATCAGGAGGATAGAGGGTATGAAATTATATCCACTTCCTTTAAAACTCGAAAAAGTCTCGATTATAATTTAGAAATGGGCCACGGGACGCGTTTGTGGTGTCAAAACGAAAAAACGAGCACGAAGCCTCGTTTAGAAATCGGGAGGACAGAGGTTATGATATTATATCCACTTTCTTTAAAACCCGAAAAAGTCTCGATTGTAGGTTAGAAATGGGACACGGGATGTGTTTGTAGTGTCAAAATGAAAAAACGAGCACGGAGCCTAGTTTAGAAATCGGAAGGAGAGAGGGTATGAAATTATATCCACTTCCTTTAAAATCCAAAAAAGTCTCGATTATAGGTTAGAAATGGGCCAAGAGACGAGTTTGTGGAGTCAAAATGAAAAAACGAGCACGCAGCCTCGTTTAGAAATTAGGAGGAGAGAGGGTATGAAATTTTATCCACTTCCTTTAAAACCCAAAAAAGTCTCGATTATAGGTTGGAAATGGGCCACGAGACGTGTTTGTGGTGTCAAAACGAAAAAACGAACACGAAGACTCGTTTAGAAATCTGGAGGAGAGAGGGTATGAAATTATATCCACTTCCTTTAAAATCCGAAAAAGTCTCGATTATAGGTTAGAAATGGGCCAAGAGATGAGTTTGTGGAGTCAAAACGAAAAAACGAGCACGCAGCCTCGTTTAGAAATCGGGAGGAGAGAGGGTATGAAATTATATCCACTTCCTTTAAAATCCGAAAAAGTCTCGATTATAGGTTGGAAATGGGCCACGGGACGTGTTTGTGGTGTCAAAACGAAAAAACGAGCACGAAGCCTCGTTTAGAAATCGGGAGGAGAGAGGGTATGAAATTATATCCACTTCCTTTAAAATCTGAAAAAGTCTCGATTATAGGTTAGAAATGGGCCAAGAGACGAGTTTGTGGAGTCAAAACGAAAAAACGAGCACGCAGCCTCATTTAGAAATCGGGAGCAGAGAGGGTATGAAATTACATCCACTTCCTTTAAAATCTGAAAAAGTCTCGATTATAGGTTAGAAATTGGCCAAGAGACGAGTTTGTGGAGTCAAAACGAAAAAACGAGCACGCAGCCTCGTTTAGAAATCGGGAGGAGAGAGGGTATGAAATTACATCCACTTCCTTTAAAATCTGAAAAAGTCTCGATTATAGGTTAGAAATGGGCCAAGAGACGAGTTTGTGGAGTCAAAATGAAAAAACAAGCACGCAGCCTCGTTTAGAAATCAGGAGGAGAGAGGGTATGAAATTATATCCACTTCCTTTAAAACCCGAAAAAGTCTCGATTATAGGTTAGAAATGGGCCACGGGACTGGTTTGTGGAGTCAAAACGAAAAAACGAGCACGAAGCCTCGTTTAGAAATCGGTAGGAGAGAGGGTATGAAATTATATCCACTTCATTTGAAACCCGTAAAAGTCTCGATTATAGGTTAGAAATGGGCCACGGGACATGTTTGTGGTGTTAAAACGAAAAAACGAGCACGAAGCCTCGTTTAGAAATCGGGAGAGAGGGTATGAAATTATATCCACTTCCTTTAAAATCTGAAAAAGACTCGAATATAGGTTAGAAATGGGCCAAGAGACTAGTTTGTGGAGTCAAAACGAAAAAACGAGCACGCAGCCTCGTTTAGAAATCGGGAGGAGAGAGGATATGAAATTACACCCACTTCCTTTAAAACCCAAAAAAGTCTTGATTATAGGTTAGAAATGGGCCACGGGATGTGTTTGTGGTGTCAAAACGAAAAAAGGAGCAAGAAGCCTCGTTTAGAAATCGGAAGTAGAGAGGGTATGAAATTATATCCACTTCCTTTAAAACCCGAAAAAGTCTCGATTATAGGTTAGAAATGGGCCACGGGACGTGTTTGTGGTGTCAAAACGAAAAAACGAGCACGAAGCCTCGTTTAGAAATCGGGAGGAGAGAGGGTATGAAATTATATCCACTTCCTTTAAAACCCGAAAAAGTCTCGATTATAGGTTAGAAATGGGCCACGAGATGTGTTTGTGGTGTCAAAATGAAAAAATGAGCAAGAAGCCTCGTTTAGAAATCGGAAGGAGAGAGGGTATGAAATTATATCCACTTCCTTTAAAATCCGAAAATGTCTCGATTATAGGTTACAAATGGGCCACGGGACGTGTTTGTGGTGTCAAAACGAAAAAACGAGCACGAAGCCTCGTTTAGAAATCGGGAGAGAGGGTATGAAATTATATCCACTTCCTTTAAAATCTGAAAAAGACTCGAATATAGGTTAGAAATGGGCCAAGGGACTAGTTTGTGGAGTCAAAACGAAAAAACGAGCACGCAGCCTCGTTTAGAAATCGGGAGGAGAGAGGATATGAAATTACATCCACTTCCTTTAAAACCCAAAAAAGTCTCGATTATAGGTTAGAAATGGGCCACGGGATGTGTTTGTGGTGTCAAAACGAAAAAAGGAGCACGAAGCCCCGTTTAGAAATCGGAAGTAGAGAGGGTATGAAATTATATCCACTTCCTTTAAAACCCGAAAAAGTCTCGATTATAGGTTAGAAATGGGCCACGGGACGTGTTTGTGGTGTCAAAACGAAAAAACGAGCACGATGCCTCGTTTAGAAATCGGCAGGAGAGAGGGTATGAAATTATATCCACTTCCTTTAAAACCCGAAAAAGTCTCGATTATAGTTTAGAAATGGGCCACGGGACGTGTTTGTGGTGTCAAAACGAAAAAACGAGCACGAAGCCTCGTTTAGAAATCGGGAGGAGAGAAGGTATGAAATTATATCCACTTCCTTTAAACCCCGAAAAAGACTCGATTATAGGTTAGAAATGGGCCACGGGATGTGTTTGTGGTGTCAAAACGAAAAAACGAGCATGAAGCCTCGTTTAGAAATCGGAAGGAGAGAGGGTATGAAATTATATCCACTTCCTTTAAAATCCGAAAAAGTCTCGATTATAGGTTAGAAATGGGCCAAGAGACGAGTTTGTGGAGTCAAAACGAAAAAACGAGCACGAAGCCTCGTTTAGAAATCGGGAGGAGAGAGGGTATGAAATTATATCTACTTCCTTTAAAACCCGAAAAAGTCTCGATTATAGGTTAGAAATGGGCCACGGGACGTGTTTGTGGTGTCAAAACGAAAAAACGAGCACGAAGCCTCGTTTAGAAATCGGGAGGAGAGTGGTTATGAAATTATATCCACTTCCTTAAAAACCCGAAAAAGTCTCGATTATAGGTTAGAAATGGGCCACGGTACGCGTTTGTGGTGTCAACACGAAAAGACGAGCACGAAGCCTCGTTTAGAAATCGGGAGGAGAGAGGTTATGAAATTATATCCACTTCCTTTAAAACCCGAAAAAGTCTCGATTGTAGGTTATAAATGGGACACGGGATGTGTTTGTGGTGTCAAAATGAAAAAACGAGCACGAAGCCTCGTTTAGAAATCGGGAGGAGAGAGGGTATGAAATTATATCCACTTCCTTCATAACCCGAAAAAGACTCGATTATAGGTTAGAAATGGGCCACGGGACGTGTTTGTGGTGTCAAAACGAAAAAACGAGCACGAAGCCTCGTTTAGAAATCGGTAGGAGAGAGGGTATGAAATTATATCCACTTCATTTGAAACCCGAAAAAGTCTCGATTATAGGTTAGAAATGGGCCACGGGACATGTTTGTGGTGTTAAAACGAAAAAACGAGCACGAAGCCTCGTTTAGAAATCGGGAGAGAGGGTATGAAATTATATCCACTTCCTTTAAAATCTGAAAAAGACTCGAATATAGGTTAGAAATGGGCCAAGAGACTAGTTTGTGGAGTCAAAACGAAAAAACGAGCACGCAGCCTCGTTTAGAAATCGGGAGGAGAGAGGATATGAAATTACACCCACTTCCTTTAAAACCCAAAAAAGTCTTGATTATAGGTTAGAAATGGGCCACGGGATGTGTTTGTGGTGTCAAAACGAAAAAAGGAGCACGAAGCCTCGTTTAGAAATCGGAAGTAGAGAGGGTATGAAATTATATCCACTTCTTTTAAAACCCGAAAAAGTCTCGATTATAGGTTAGAAATGGGCCACGGGACGTGTTTGTGGTGTCAAAACGAAAAAACGAGCACGAAGCCTCGTTTAGAAATCGGGAGGAGAGAGGGTATGAAATTATATCCACTTCCTTTAAAACCCGAAAAAGTCTCGATTATAGGTTAGAAATGGGCCACGAGATGTGTTTGTGGTGTCAAAATGAAAAAATGAGCAAGAAGCCTCGTTTAGAAATCGGAAAGAGAGAGGGTATGAAATTATATCCACTTCCTTTAAAATCCGAAAATGTCTCGATTATAGGTTACAAATGGGCCACGGGACGTGTTTGTGGTGTCAAAACGAAAAAACGAGCACGAAGCCTCGTTTAGAAATCGGGAGAGAGGGTATGAAATTATATCCACTTCCTTTAAAATCTGAAAAAGACTCGAATATAGGTTAGAAATGGGCCAAGGGACTAGTTTGTGGAGTCAAAACGAAAAAACGAGCACGCAGCCTCGTTTAGAAATCGGGAGGAGAGAGGATATGAAATTACATCCACTTCCTTTAAAACCCAAAAAAGTCTCGATTATAGGTTAGAAATGGGCCACGGGATGTGTTTGTGGTGTCAAAACGAAAAAAGGAGCACGAAGCCCCGTTTAGAAATCGGAAGTAGAGAGGGTATGAAATTATATCCACTTCCTTTAAAACCCGAAAAAGTCTCGATTATAGGTTAGAAATGGGCCACGGGACGTGTTTGTGGTGTCAAAACGAAAAAACGAGCACGATGCCTCGTTTAGAAATCGGCAGGAGAGTGGTTATGAAATTATATCCACTTCCTTAAAAACCCGAAAAAGTCTCGATTATAGGTTAGAAATGGGCCACGGTACGCGTTTGTGGTGTCAACACGAAAAGACGAGCACGAAGCCTCGTTTAGAAATCGGGAGGAGAGAGGTTATGAAATTATATCCACTTCCTTTAAAACCCGAAAAAGTCTCGATTGTAGGTTATAAATGGGACACGGGATGTGTTTGTGGTGTCAAAAGGAAAAAACGAGCACGAAGCCTCGTTTAGAAATCGGGAGGAGAGAGGGTATGAAATTATATCCACTTCCTTCATAACCCGAAAAAGACTCGATTATAGGTTAGAAATGGGCCACGGGACGTGTTTGTGGTGTCAAAACGAAAAAACGAGCACGAAGCCTCGTTTAGAAATCGGGAGGAGAGATCGTATGAAATTAGATCCACTTCCTTTAAAATCTGAAAAAGTCTCGATTATAGGTTAGAAATGGGCCAAGAGACGAGTTTGTGGAGTCAAAATGAAAAAACGAGCACGCAGCATCGTTTAGAAATCGGGAGGAGAGAGGGTATGAAATTACATCCACTTCCTTTAATACCCGAAAAAGTCTCGATTATAGGTTAGAAATTGGCCACGGGATGTGTTTCTGGTGTCAAAACGAAAAAATGAGCACAAAGCCTCGTTTAGAAATCGGGAGGAGAGAGGGTATGAAATTATATCCACTTCCTTTAAAACCCGAAAAGTCTCGATTAAAGGTTAGAAATGGGCCACGGGACGTGTTTTTGGTATCAAAACGAAAAAACGAGCACGAAGCCTCGTTTAGAAATCGGGAGGAGAGAGGGTATGAAATTATATCCACTTCCTTCATAACCCGAAAAAGACTCGATTATAGGTTAGAAATGGGCCACGGGACGTGTTTGTGGTGTCAAAACGAAAAAACGAGCACGAAGCCTCGTTTAGAAATCGGTAGGAGAGAGGGTATGAAATTATATCCACTTCATTTGAAACCCGAAAAAGTCTCGATTATAGGTTAGAAATGGGCCACGGGACATGTTTGTGGTGTTAAAACGAAAAAACGAGCACGAAGCCTCGTTTAGAAATCGGGAGAGAGGGTATGAAATTATATCCACTTCCTTTAAAATCTGAAAAAGACTCGAATATAGGTTAGAAATGGGCCAAGAGACTAGTTTGTGGAGTCAAAACGAAAAAACGAGCACGCAGCCTCGTTTAGAAATCGGGAGGAGAGAGGATATGAAATTACACCCACTTCCTTTAAAACCCAAAAAAGTCTTGATTATAGGTTAGAAATGGGCCACGGGATGTGTTTGTGGTGTCAAAACGAAAAAAGGAGCACGAAGCCTCGTTTAGAAATCGGAAGTAGAGAGGGTATGAAATTATATCCACTTCCTTTAAAACCCGAAAAAGTCTCGATTATAGGTTAGAAATGGGCCACGGGACGTGTTTGTGGTGTCAAAACGAAAAAACGAGCACGAAGCCTCGTTTAGAAATCGGGAGGAGAGAGGGTATGAAATTATATCCACTTCCTTTAAAACCCGAAAAAGTCTCGATTATAGGTTAGAAATGGGCCACGAGATGTGTTTGTGGTGTCAAAATGAAAAAATGAGCAAGAAGCCTCGTTTAGAAATCGGAAGGAGAGAGGGTATGAAATTATATCCACTTCCTTTAAAATCCGAAAAAGTCTCGATTATAGGTTAGAAATGGGCCAAGAGACGAGTTTGTGGAGTCAAAACGAAAAAACGAGCACGAAGCCTCGTTTAGAAATCGGGAGGAGAGAGGGTATGAAATTATATCCACTTCCTTTAAAACCCGAAAAAGTCTCGATTATAGGTTAGAAATGGGCCAAGAGACGAGTTTGTGGAGTCAAAACGAAAAAACGAGCACGAAGCCTCGTTTAGAAATCGGGAGGAGAGAGGGTATGAAATTATATCCACTTCCTTTAAAACCCGAAAAAGTCTCGATTATAGGTTAGAAATGGGCCACGGGACGTGTTTGTGGTGTCAAAACGAAAAAACGAGCACGAAGCCTCGTTTAGAAATCGGGAGGAGAGTGGTTATGAAATTATATCCACTTCCTTAAAAACCCGAAAAAGTCTCGATTATAGGTTAGAAATGGGCCACGGTACGCGTTTGTGGTGTCAACACGAAAAGACGAGCACGAAGCCTCGTTTAGAAATCGGGAGGAGAGAGGTTATGAAATTATATCCACTTCCTTTAAAACCCGAAAAAGTCTCGATTGTAGGTTATAAATGGGACACGGGATGTGTTTGTGGTGTCAAAATGAAAAAACGAGCACGATGCCTCGTTTAGAAATCGGGAGGAGAGAGGGTATGAAATTATATCCACTTCCTTCATAACCCGAAAAAGACTCGATTATAGGTTAGAAATGGGCCACGGGACGTGTTTGTGGTGTCAAAACGAAAAAACGAGCACGAAGCCTCGTTTAGAAATCGGTAGGAGAGAGGGTATGAAATTATATCCACTTCATTTGAAACCCGAAAAAGTCTCGATTATAGGTTAGAAATGGGCCACGGGACATGTTTGTGGTGTTAAAACGAAAAAACGAGCACGAAGCCTCGTTTAGAAATCGGGAGAGAGGGTATGAAATTATATCCACTTCCTTTAAAATCTGAAAAAGACTCGAATATAGGTTAGAAATGGGCCAAGAGACTAGTTTGTGGAGTCAAAACGAAAAAACGAGCACGCAGCCTCGTTTAGAAATCGGGAGGAGAGAGGATATGAAATTACACCCACTTCCTTTAAAACCCAAAAAAGTCTCGATTATAGGTTAGAAATGGGCCACGGGATGTGTTTGTGGTGTCAAAACGAAAAAAGGAGCACGAAGCCCCGTTTAGAAATCGGAAGTAGAGAGGGTATGAAATTATATCCACTTCCTTTAAAACCCGAAAAAGTCTCGATTATAGGTTAGAAATGGGCCACGGGACGTGTTTGTGGTGTCAAAACGAAAAAACGAGCACGAAGCCTCGTTTAGAAATCGGGAGGAGAGAGGGTATGAAATTATATCCACTTCCTTTAAAACCCGAAAAAGTCTCGATTATAGGTTAGAAATTGGCCACGGGATGTGTTTGTGGTGTCAAAACGAAAAAACGAGCACGAAGCCTCGTTTAGAAATCGGAAGGAGAGAGGGTATGAAATTATATCCACTTCCTTTAAAATCCGAAAAAGTCTCGATTATAGGTTAGAAATGGGCCACGGGACGTGTCGGTGGTGTCAAAACGAAAAAACGAGCACGAAGCCTCGTTTAGAAATCGGGAGGAGACAGGGTATGAAATTATATCCACTTCCTTTAAAACCCGAAAAAGTCTCGATTATAGGTTAGAAATTGGCCACGGGATGTGTTTGTGGTGTCAAAACGAAAAAACGAGCACGAAGCCTCGTTTAGAAATTGGAAGGAGAGAGGGTATGAAATTATATCCACTTCCTTTAAAATCCGAAAAAGTCTCGATTATAGGTTAGAATGGGCCAAGAGACGAGTTTGTGGAGTCAAAACGAAAAAACGAGCACGAAGCCTCGTTTAGAAATCGGGAGGAGAGAGGGTATGAAATTATATCCACTTCCTTTAAAACCCGAAAAAGTCTCGATTATAAGTTAGAAATGGGCCACGGGACGTGTTTGTGGTGTCAAAACGAAAAGACGAGCACGAAGCCTCGTTTAGAAATCGGGAGGAGAGAGGTTATGAAATTATATCCAGTTCCTTCATAACCCGAAAAAGACTCGATTATAGGTTAGAAATGGGCCACGGGACGTGTTTGTGGTGTCAAAACGAAAAAATGAGCACGAAGCCTCGTTTAGAAATCGGGAGGAGAGAGGGTATGAAATTATATCCACTTCCTTTAAAATCTGAAAAAGTCTCGAGTATAGGTTAGAAATGGGCCAAGAGACGAGTTTGTGGAGTCAAAACGAAAAAACGAGCACGCAGCCTCGTTTAGAAATCGGGAGGAGAGAGGGTATGAAATTACATCCACTTCCTTTAAAACTCGAAAAAGTCTCGATTATAGGTTAGAAATGGGCCACGGGATGTGTTTCTGGTGTCAAAACGAAAAAATGAGCACGAAGCCTCATTTAGAAATCAGAAGGAGAGAGGGTATGAAATTATATCCACTTCCTTTAAAATCCGAAAAACTCTCGATTATAGATTAGAAATGGGCTAAAAGACGAGTTTGTGGAGTCAAAATGAAAAAACAAGCACGCAGCCTCGTTTAGAAATCAGGAAGAGAGGGTATGAAATTATATCCACTTCCTTTAAAACCCGAAAAATTCTCGATTATAGGTTAGAAATGGGCCACGGGACTGGTTTGTGGAGTCAAAACGAAAAAACGAGCACGAAGCCTCATTTAGAAATCGGTAGGAGAGAGGGTATGAAATTATATCCACTTCATTTCAAACCCGAAAAGGTCTCGATTATAGGTTAGAAATGGGCCACGGGACTTGTTTGTAGTGTTAAAACGAAAAAACGAGCACGAAGCCTCGTTTAGAAATCGGGAGAGAGGGTATGAAATTATATCCACTTCCTTTAAAATCTGAAAAAGTCTCAAATATAGGTTAGAAATGGGCCAAGAGACGAGTTTGTGGAGTCAGAACGAAAAAACGAGCACGAAGCCTCGTTTAGAAATCGGGAGGAGAGAGGGTATGAAATTATATCCAGTTCCTTCATAACCCGAAAAAGACTCGATTATAGGTTAGAAATGGGCCACGGGACGTGTTTGTGGTGTCAAAATGAAAAAACGAGCACGAAGCCTCGTTTTGAAATCGGGAGGAGAGAGGGTATGAAATTATATCCACTTCCTTTAAAATCCGAAAAAGTCTCGATTATAGGTTAGAAATGGGCCAAGAGACGAGTTTGTGGAGTCAAAACGAAAAAACGAGCACGCAGCCTCGTTTAGAAATCAAGAGGAGAGAGGGTATGAAATTATATCCACTTCCTTTAAAACCCAAAAAAGTCTCGATTATAGGTTAGAAATGGGCCACGGGACTGGTTTGTGGAGTCAAAACGAAAAAACGAGTACGAAGCCTCGTTTAGAAATCGGTAGGAGAGAGGGTATGAAATTATATCCACTTCATTTAAAACCCAAAAAAGTCTCGATTATAGGTTAGAAATGGGCCACGGGATGTGTTTGTGGTGTCAAAATGAAAAAATGAGCATGAAGCCTCGTTTAGAAATCGGAAGGAGAGAGGGTATGAAATTATATCCACTTCCTTTAAAATCCGAAAAAGTCTCGATTATAGGTTACAAATGGGCCACGAGACGTGTTTGTGGTGTCAAAACGAAAAAACGAGCACGAAGCCTCGTTTAGAAATCGGGAGAGAGGGTATGAAATTATATCCACTTCCTTTAAAATCTGAAAAAGACTCGAATATAGGTTAGAAATGGGCCAAGAGACTAGTTTGTGGAGTCAAAACGAAAAAACGAGCACGCAGCCTCGTTTAGAAATCGGGAGGAGAGAGGATATGAAATTACATCCACTTCCTTTAAAACCCAAAAAGTCTCGATTATAGGTTAGAAATGGGCCACGGGATGTGTTTGTGGTGTCAAAACGAAAAAAGGAGCACGAAGTCTCGTTTAGAAATCGAAAGTAGAGAGGGTATGAAATTATATCCACTTCCTTTAAAACCCGAAAAAGTCTCGATTATAGGTTAGAAATGGGCCACGGGACGTGTTTGTGGTGTCAAAATGAAAAAACGAGTACGAAGCCTCGTTTAGAAATCGGGAGGAGAGAGGGTATGAAATTATATCCACTTCCTTTAAAACCCGAAAAAGTCTCGATTATTGGTTAGAAATGGGCCACGGGACGTGTTTGTGGTGTCAAAACGAAAAAACGAGCACGAAGCCTCGTTTAGAAATCGGGAGGAGAGAGGGTATGAAATTATATCCACTTCCTTTAAAATCCGAAAAAGTCTCGATTATAGGTTAGAAATGGGCCACGGGATGTGTTTGTGGTGTCAAAACGAAAAAACGAACACGAAGCCTCGTTTAGAAATCGGAAGGAGAGAGGGTATGAAATTATATCCACTTCCTTTAAAATTCGAAAAAGTCTCGATTATAGGTTAGAAATGGGCCAAGAGACGAGTTTGTGGAGTCAAAACGAAAAAACGAGCACGAAGCCTCGTTTAGAAATCGGGAGGAGAGAGGGTATGAAATTATATCCACTTCCTTTAAAACCCGAAAAAGTCTCGATTATAGGTTAGAAATTGGCCACGGGACGTGTTTGTGGTGTCAAAACGAAAAAACGAGTACGAAGCCTCGTTTAGAAATCGGGAGGAGAGTGGTTATGAAATTATATCCACTTCCTTTAAAACCCGAAAAAGTCTCGATTATAGGTTAGAAATGGGCCACGGTACGCGTTTGTGGTGTCAAAACGAAAAGACGAGCACGAAGCCTCGTTTAGAAATCGGGAGGAGAGAGGGTATGAAATTATATCCACTTCCTTTAAAACCCGAAAAAGACTCGATTATAGGTTAGAAATGGGACAAGGGATGTGTTTGTGGTGTCAAAATGAAAAAACGAGCACCAAGCCTCGTTTAGAAATCGGGAGGAGGGTGGTTATGAAATTATATCCACTTCCTTTAAAACCCGAAAAAGTCTCGATTATAGGTTAGAAATGGACCACGGTATGCGTTTGTGGTGTTAAAACGAAAAGACGAGCACGAAGCCTCGTTTAGAAATCGGGTGGAGAGAGGTTATGAAATTATATCTACTTCCTTTAAAACCCGAAAAAGTCTCAATTGTAGGTTAGAAATGGGACACGGGACGTGTTTGTGGTGTCAAAACGAAAAAACGAGCACGAAGCCTCGTTTAGAAATCGGGAGGAGAGAGGGTATGAAATTATATCCACTTCCTTTAAAACCCGAAAAAGTCTCGATTATAGGTTAGAAATTGGCCACGGGATGTGTTTGTGGTGTCAAAACGAAAAAACGAGCACGAAGCCTCGTTTAGAAATCGGAAGGAGAGAGGGTATGAAATTATATCCACTTCCTTTAAAATCCGAAAAAGTCTCGATTATAGGTTAGAAATGGGCCAAGAGACGAGTTTGTGGAGTCAAAACGAAAAAACGAGCACGAAGCCTCGTTTAGAAATCGGGAGGAGAGAGGGTATGAAATTATATCCACTTCCTTTAAAACCCGAAAAAGTCTCGATTATAGGTTAGAAATGGGCCACGGGACGTGTTTGTGGTGTCAAAACGAAAAAACGAGCACGAAGCCTCGTTTAGAAATCGGGAGGAGAGTGGTTATGAAATTATATCCACTTCCTTTAAAACCCGAAAAAGTCTCGATTATAGGTTAGAAATGGGCCACGGTACGCGTTTGTGGTGTCAAAACGAAAAGACGAGCACGAAGCCTCGTTTAGAAATCGTAGGAGAGAGGTTATGAAATTATATCCACTTTCTTTGAAACCAGAAAAAGTCTCAATTGTAGGTTAGAAATGGGACACGGGTTGTGTTTGTGGTGTCAAAATGAAAAAACGAGCACGAAGCCTCGTTTAGAAATCGGGAGGAGAGAGGGTATGAAATTATATCCAGTTCCTTCATAACCCGAAAAAGACTCGATTATAGGTTAGAAATGGGCCACGGGACGTGTTTGTGGTGTCAAAACGAAAAAACGAGCACGCAGCCTCGTTTAGAAATCGGGAGGAGAGAGGGTATGAAATTACATCCACTTCCTTTAAAACCCGAAAAAGTCTCGATTATAGGTTAGAAATGGGCCACGGGATGTGTTTCTGGTGTCCAAACGAAAAAATGAGCACGAAGCCTCGTTTAGAAATCGGAAGGAGAGAGGGTATGAAATTATATCCACTTCCTTTAAAATCCGAAAAACTCTCGATTATAGATTAGAAATGGGCCAAAAGACGAGTTTGTGGAGTCAAAATGAAAAAACAAGCACGCAGCCTCGTTTAGAAATCAGGAGGAGAGAGGGTATGAAATTATATCCACTTCCTTTAAAACCCGAAAAATTCTCGATTATAGGTTGGAAATGGGCCACGGGACTGGTTTGTGGAGTCAAAACGAAAAAATGAGCACGAAGCCTCGTTTAGAAATCGGTAGGAGAGAGGGTATGAAATTATATCCACTTCATTTCAAACCCGAAAAAGTCTCGATTATGGGTTAGAAATGGGCCACGGGACGTGTTTGTGGTGTTAAAACGAAAAAACGAGCACGAAGCCTCATTTAGAAATCGGGAGAGAGGGTATGAAATTATATCCACTTCCTTTAAAATCTGAAAAAGTCTCAAATATAGGTTAGAAATGGGCCAAGAGACGAGTTTGTGGTGTCAAAACGAAAAAACGAGCACGCAGCCTCGTTTAGAAATCAGGAGGATAGAGGGTATGAAATTATATCCACTTCCTTTAAAACTCGAAAAAGTCTCGATTATAATTTAGAAATGGGCCACGGGACGCGTTTGTGGTGTCAAAACGAAAAAACGAGCACGAAGCCTCGTTTAGAAATCGGGAGGACAGAGGTTATGATATTATATCCACTTTCTTTAAAACCCGAAAAAGTCTCGATTGTAGGTTAGAAATGGGACACGGGATGTGTTTGTAGTGTCAAAATGAAAAAACGAGCACGGAGCCTAGTTTAGAAATCGGAAGGAGAGAGGGTATGAAATTATATCCACTTCCTTTAAAATCCAAAAAAGTCTCGATTATAGGTTAGAAATGGGCCAAGAGACGAGTTTGTGGAGTCAAAATGAAAAAACGAGCACGCAGCCTCGTTTAGAAATTAGGAGGAGAGAGGGTATGAAATTTTATCCACTTCCTTTAAAACCCAAAAAAGTCTCGATTATAGGTTGGAAATGGGCCACGAGACGTGTTTGTGGTGTCAAAACGAAAAAACGAACACGAAGACTCGTTTAGAAATCTGGAGGAGAGAGGGTATGAAATTATATCCACTTCCTTTAAAATCCGAAAAAGTCTCGATTATAGGTTAGAAATGGGCCAAGAGATGAGTTTGTGGAGTCAAAACGAAAAAACGAGCACGCAGCCTCGTTTAGAAATCGGGAGGAGAGAGGGTATGAAATTATATCCACTTCCTTTAAAATCCGAAAAAGTCTCGATTATAGGTTGGAAATGGGCCACGGGACGTGTTTGTGGTGTCAAAACGAAAAAACGAGCACGAAGCCTCGTTTAGAAATCGGGAGGAGAGAGGGTATGAAATTATATCCACTTCCTTTAAAATCTGAAAAAGTCTCGATTATAGGTTAGAAATGGGCCAAGAGACGAGTTTGTGGAGTCAAAACGAAAAAACGAGCACGCAGCCTCATTTAGAAATCGGGAGCAGAGAGGGTATGAAATTACATCCACTTCCTTTAAAATCTGAAAAAGTCTCGATTATAGGTTAGAAATTGGCCAAGAGACGAGTTTGTGGAGTCAAAACGAAAAAACGAGCACGCAGCCTCGTTTAGAAATCGGGAGGAGAGAGGGTATGAAATTACATCCACTTCCTTTAAAATCTGAAAAAGTCTCGATTATAGGTTAGAAATGGGCCAAGAGACGAGTTTGTGGAGTCAAAATGAAAAAACAAGCACGCAGCCTCGTTTAGAAATCAGGAGGAGAGAGGGTATGAAATTATATCCACTTCCTTTAAAACCCGAAAAAGTCTCGATTATAGGTTAGAAATGGGCCACGGGACTGGTTTGTGGAGTCAAAACGAAAAAACGAGCACGAAGCCTCGTTTAGAAATCGGTAGGAGAGAGGGTATGAAATTATATCCACTTCATTTGAAACCCGTAAAAGTCTCGATTATAGGTTAGAAATGGGCCACGGGACATGTTTGTGGTGTTAAAACGAAAAAACGAGCACGAAGCCTCGTTTAGAAATCGGGAGAGAGGGTATGAAATTATATCCACTTCCTTTAAAATCTGAAAAAGACTCGAATATAGGTTAGAAATGGGCCAAGAGACTAGTTTGTGGAGTCAAAACGAAAAAACGAGCACGCAGCCTCGTTTAGAAATCGGGAGGAGAGAGGATATGAAATTACACCCACTTCCTTTAAAACCCAAAAAAGTCTTGATTATAGGTTAGAAATGGGCCACGGGATGTGTTTGTGGTGTCAAAACGAAAAAAGGAGCAAGAAGCCTCGTTTAGAAATCGGAAGTAGAGAGGGTATGAAATTATATCCACTTCCTTTAAAACCCGAAAAAGTCTCGATTATAGGTTAGAAATGGGCCACGGGACGTGTTTGTGGTGTCAAAACGAAAAAACGAGCACGAAGCCTCGTTTAGAAATCGGGAGGAGAGAGGGTATGAAATTATATCCACTTCCTTTAAAACCCGAAAAAGTCTCGATTATAGGTTAGAAATGGGCCACGAGATGTGTTTGTGGTGTCAAAATGAAAAAATGAGCAAGAAGCCTCGTTTAGAAATCGGAAGGAGAGAGGGTATGAAATTATATCCACTTCCTTTAAAATCCGAAAATGTCTCGATTATAGGTTACAAATGGGCCACGGGACGTGTTTGTGGTGTCAAAACGAAAAAACGAGCACGAAGCCTCGTTTAGAAATCGGGAGAGAGGGTATGAAATTATATCCACTTCCTTTAAAATCTGAAAAAGACTCGAATATAGGTTAGAAATGGGCCAAGGGACTAGTTTGTGGAGTCAAAACGAAAAAACGAGCACGCAGCCTCGTTTAGAAATCGGGAGGAGAGAGGATATGAAATTACATCCACTTCCTTTAAAACCCAAAAAAGTCTCGATTATAGGTTAGAAATGGGCCACGGGATGTGTTTGTGGTGTCAAAACGAAAAAAGGAGCACGAAGCCCCGTTTAGAAATCGGAAGTAGAGAGGGTATGAAATTATATCCACTTCCTTTAAAACCCGAAAAAGTCTCGATTATAGGTTAGAAATGGGCCACGGGACGTGTTTGTGGTGTCAAAACGAAAAAACGAGCACGATGCCTCGTTTAGAAATCGGCAGGAGAGAGGGTATGAAATTATATCCACTTCCTTTAAAACCCGAAAAAGTCTCGATTATAGTTTAGAAATGGGCCACGGGACGTGTTTGTGGTGTCAAAACGAAAAAACGAGCACGAAGCCTCGTTTAGAAATCGGGAGGAGAGAAGGTATGAAATTATATCCACTTCCTTTAAAACCCGAAAAAGACTCGATTATAGGTTAGAAATGGGCCACGGGATGTGTTTGTGGTGTCAAAACGAAAAAACGAGCATGAAGCCTCGTTTAGAAATCGGAAGGAGAGAGGGTATGAAATTATATCCACTTCCTTTAAAATCCGAAAAAGTCTCGATTATAGGTTAGAAATGGGCCAAGAGACGAGTTTGTGGAGTCAAAACGAAAAAACAAGCACGAAGCCTCGTTTAGAAATCGGGAGGAGAGAGCGTATGAAATTATATCTACTTCCTTTAAAACCCGAAAAAGTCTCGATTATAGGTTAGAAATGGGCCACGGGACGTGTTTGTGGTGTCAAAACGAAAAAACGAGCACGAAGCCTCGTTTAGAAATCGGGAGGAGAGTGGTTATGAAATTATATCCACTTCCTTAAAAACCCGAAAAAGTCTCGATTATAGGTTAGAAATGGGCCACGGTACGCGTTTGTGGTGTCAACACGAAAAGACGAGCACGAAGCCTCGTTTAGAAATCGGGAGGAGAGAGGTTATGAAATTATATCCACTTCCTTTAAAACCCGAAAAAGTCTCGATTGTAGGTTATAAATGGGACACGGGATGTGTTTGTGGTGTCAAAATGAAAAAACGAGCACGAAGCCTCGTTTAGAAATCGGGAGGAGAGAGGGTATGAAATTATATCCACTTCCTTCATAACCCGAAAAAGACTCGATTATAGGTTAGAAATGGGCCACGGGACGTGTTTGTGGTGTCAAAACGAAAAAACGAGCACGAAGCCTCGTTTAGAAATCGGTAGGAGAGAGGGTATGAAATTATATCCACTTCATTTGAAACCCGAAAAAGTCTCGATTATAGGTTAGAAATGGGTCACGGGACATGTTTGTGGTGTTAAAACGAAAAAACGAGCACGAAGCCTCGTTTAGAAATCGGGAGAGAGGGTATGAAATTATATCCACTTCCTTTAAAATCTGAAAAAGACTCGAATATAGGTTAGAAATGGGCCAAGAGACTAGTTTGTGGAGTCAAAACGAAAAAACGAGCACGCAGCCTCGTTTAGAAATCGGGAGGAGAGAGGATATGAAATTACACCCACTTCCTTTAAAACCCAAAAAAGTCTTGATTATAGGTTAGAAATGGGCCACGGGATGTGTTTGTGGTGTCAAAACGAAAAAAGGAGCACGAAGCCTCGTTTAGAAATCGGAAGTAGAGAGGGTATGAAATTATATCCACTTCTTTTAAAACCCGAAAAAGTCTCGATTATAGGTTAGAAATGGGCCACGGGACGTGTTTGTGGTGTCAAAACGAAAAAACGAGCACGAAGCCTCGTTTAGAAATCGGGAGGAGAGAGGGTATGAAATTATATCCACTTCCTTTAAAACCCGAAAAAGTCTCGATTATAGGTTAGAAATGGGCCACGAGATGTGTTTGTGGTGTCAAAATGAAAAAATGAGCAAGAAGCCTCGTTTAGAAATCGGAAGGAGAGAGGGTATGAAATTATATCCACTTCCTTTAAAATCCGAAAATGTCTCGATTATAGGTTACAAATGGGCCACGGGACGTGTTTGTGGTGTCAAAACGAAAAAACGAGCACGAAGCCTCGTTTAGAAATCGGGAGAGAGGGTATGAAATTATATCCACTTCCTTTAAAATCTGAAAAAGACTCGAATATAGGTTAGAAATGGGCCAAGGGACTAGTTTGTGGAGTCAAAACGAAAAAACGAGCACGCAGCCTCGTTTAGAAATCGGGAGGAGAGAGGATATGAAATTACATCCACTTCCTTTAAAACCCAAAAAAGTCTCGATTATAGGTTAGAAATGGGCCACGGGATGTGTTTGTGGTGTCAAAACGAAAAAAGGAGCACGAAGCCCCGTTTAGAAATCGGAAGTAGAGAGGGTATGAAATTATATCCACTTCCTTTAAAACCCGAAAAAGTCTCGATTATAGGTTAGAAATGGGCCACGGGACGTGTTTGTGGTGTCAAAACGAAAAAACGAGCACGATGCCTCGTTTAGAAATCGGCAGGAGAGTGGTTATGAAATTATATCCACTTCCTTAAAAACCCGAAAAAGTCTCGATTATAGGTTAGAAATGGGCCACGGTACGCGTTTGTGGTGTCAACACGAAAAGACGAGCACGAAGCCTCGTTTAGAAATCGGGAGGAGAGAGGTTATGAAATTATATCCACTTCCTTTAAAACCCGAAAAAGTCTCGATTGTAGGTTATAAATGGGACACGGGATGTGTTTGTGGTGTCAAAAGGAAAAAACGAGCACGAAGCCTCGTTTAGAAATCGGGAGGAGAGAGGGTATGAAATTATATCCACTTCCTTCATAACCCGAAAAAGACTCGATTATAGGTTAGAAATGGGCCACGGGACGTGTTTGTGGTGTCAAAACGAAAAAACGAGCACGAAGCCTCGTTTAGAAATCGGGAGGAGAGATCGTATGAAATTAGATCCACTTCCTTTAAAATCTGAAAAAGTCTCGATTATAGGTTAGAAATGGGCCAAGAGACGAGTTTGTGGAGTCAAAATGAAAAAACGAGCACGCAGCATCGTTTAGAAATCGGGAGGAGAGAGGGTATGAAATTACATCCACTTCCTTTAATACCCGAAAAAGTCTCGATTATAGGTTAGAAATTGGCCACGGGATGTGTTTCTGGTGTCAAAACGAAAAAATGAGCACAAAGCCTCGTTTAGAAATCGGGAGGAGAGAGGGTATGAAATTATATCCACTTCCTTTAAAACCCGAAAAGTCTCGATTAAAGGTTAGAAATGGGCCACGGGACGTGTTTTTGGTATCAAAACGAAAAAACGAGCACGAAGCCTCGTTTAGAAATCGGGAGGAGAGAGGGTATGAAATTATATCCACTTCCTTCATAACCCGAAAAAGACTCGATTATAGGTTAGAAATGGGCCACGGGACGTGTTTGTGGTGTCAAAACGAAAAAACGAGCACGAAGCCTCGTTTAGAAATCGGTAGGAGAGAGGGTATGAAATTATATCCACTTCATTTGAAACCCGAAAAAGTCTCGATTATAGGTTAGAAATGGGCCACGGGACATGTTTGTGGTGTTAAAACGAAAAAACGAGCACGAAGCCTCGTTTAGAAATCGGGAGAGAGGGTATGAAATTATATCCACTTCCTTTAAAATCTGAAAAAGACTCGAATATAGGTTAGAAATGGGCCAAGAGACTAGTTTGTGGAGTCAAAACGAAAAAACGAGCACGCAGCCTCGTTTAGAAATCGGGAGGAGAGAGGATATGAAATTACACCCACTTCCTTTAAAACCCAAAAAAGTCTTGATTATAGGTTAGAAATGGGCCACGGGATGTGTTTGTGGTGTCAAAACGAAAAAAGGAGCACGAAGCCTCGTTTAGAAATCGGAAGTAGAGAGGGTATGAAATTATATCCACTTCCTTTAAAACCCGAAAAAGTCTCGATTATAGGTTAGAAATGGGCCACGGGACGTGTTTGTGGTGTCAAAACGAAAAAACGAGCACGAAGCCTCGTTTAGAAATCGGGAGGAGAGAGGGTATGAAATTATATCCACTTCCTTTAAAACCCGAAAAAGTCTCGATTATAGGTTAGAAATGGGCCACGAGATGTGTTTGTGGTGTCAAAATGAAAAAATGAGCAAGAAGCCTCGTTTAGAAATCGGAAGGAGAGAGGGTATGAAATTATATCCACTTCCTTTAAAATCCGAAAATGTCTCGATTATAGGTTACAAATGGGCCACGGGACGTGTTTGTGGTGTCAAAACGAAAAAACGAGCACGAAGCCTCGTTTAGAAATCGGGAGAGAGGGTATGAAATTATATCCACTTCCTTTAAAATCTGAAAAAGACTCGAATATAGGTTAGAAATGGGCCAAGGGACTAGTTTGTGGAGTCAAAACAAAAAACGAGCACGCAGCCTCGTTTAGAAATCGGGAGGAGAGAGGATATGAAATTACATCCACTTCCTTTAAAACCCAAAAAAGTCTCGATTATAGGTTAGAAATGGGCCACGGGATGTGTTTGTGGTGTCAAAACGAAAAAAGGAGCACGAAGCCCCGTTTAGAAATCGGAAGTAGAGAGGGTATGAAATTATATCCACTTCCTTTAAAACCCGAAAAAGTCTCGATTATAGGTTAGAAATGGGCCACGGGACGTGTTTGTGGTGTCAAAACGAAAAAACGAGCACGATGCCTCGTTTAGAAATCGGCAGGAGAGTGGTTATGAAATTATATCCACTTCCTTAAAAACCCGAAAAAGTCTCGATTATAGGTTAGAAATGGGCCACGGTACGCGTTTGTGGTGTCAACACGAAAAGACGAGCACGAAGCCTCGTTTAGAAATCGGGAGGAGAGAGGTTATGAAATTATATCCACTTCCTTTAAAACCCGAAAAAGTCTCGATTGTAGGTTATAAATGGGACACGGGATGTGTTTGTGGTGTCAAAAGGAAAAAACGAGCACGAAGCCTCGTTTAGAAATCGGGAGGAGAGAGGGTATGAAATTATATCCACTTCCTTCATAACCCGAAAAAGACTCGATTATAGGTTAGAAATGGGCCACGGGACGTGTTTGTGGTGTCAAAACGAAAAAACGAGCACGAAGCCTCGTTTAGAAATCGGGAGGAGAGATCGTATGAAATTAGATCCACTTCCTTTAAAATCTGAAAAAGTCTCGATTATAGGTTAGAAATGGGCCAAGAGACGAGTTTGTGGAGTCAAAATGAAAAAACGAGCACGCAGCATCGTTTAGAAATCGGGAGGAGAGAGGGTATGAAATTACATCCACTTCCTTTAATACCCGAAAAAGTCTCGATTATAGGTTAGAAATTGGCCACGGGATGTGTTTCTGGTGTCAAAACGAAAAAATGAGCACAAAGCCTCGTTTAGAAATCGGGAGGAGAGAGGGTATGAAATTATATCCACTTCCTTTAAAACCCGAAAAGTCTCGATTAAAGGTTAGAAATGGGCCACGGGACGTGTTTTTGGTATCAAAACGAAAAAACGAGCACGAAGCCTCGTTTAGAAATCGGGAGGAGAGAGGGTATGAAATTATATCCACTTCCTTTAAAATCCGAAAAAGTCTCGATTATAGGTTAGAAATGGGCCAAGAGACGAGTTTGTGGAGTCAAAACGAAAAAACGAGCACGCAGCCTCGTTTAGAAATCAGGAGGAGAGAGGGTATGAAATTATATCCACTTCCTTTAAAACTCGAAAAAGTCTCGATTATAATTTAGAAATGGGCCACGGGACGCGTTTGTGGTGTTAAAACGAAAAAACGAGCACGAAGCCTCGTTTAGAAATCGGGAGGACAGAGGATATGATATTATATCCACTTTCTTTAAAACCCGAAAAAGTCTCGATTGTAGGTTAGAAATGGGACACGGGATGTGTTTGTGGTGTCAAAAGGAAAAAACGAGCACGAAGCCTCGTTTAGAAATCAGAAGGAGAGAGGGTATGAAATTATATCCACTTCCTTTAAAATTCAAAAAAGTCTCGATTATAGGTTAGAAATGGGCCAAGAGACGAGTTTGTGGAGTCAAAATGAAAAAACGAGCACGCAGCCTCGTTTAGAAATCGGGAGGAGAGAGGGTATGAAATTATATCCAGTTCCTTCATAACCCGAAAAAGACTCGATTATAGGTTAGAAATGGGCCACGGGACGTGTTTGTGGTGTCAAAACGAAAAAACGAGCACGAAGCCTCGTTTAGAAATCGGGAGGAGAGAGGGTATGAAATTATATCCAGTTCCTTCATAACCCGAAAAAGACTCGATTATAGGTTAGAAATGGGCCACGGGACGTGTTTGTGGTGTCAGAACGAAAAAACGAGCACGAAGCCTCGTTTAGAAATCGGGAGAGAGGGTATGAAATTATATCCACTTCCTTTAAAATCTGAAAAAGTCTCGAATATAGGTTAGAAATGGGCCAAGAGACGAGTTTGTGGAGTTAGAACGAAAAAACGAGCACGAAGCCTCGTTTCGAAATCGGGAGGAGAGAGGGTATGAAATTATATCCACTTCCTTTAAAACCCGAAAAAGTCTCGATTATAGGTTAGAAATTGGCCACGGGATGTGTTTGTGGTGTCAAAACGAAAAAACGAGCACGAAGCCTCGTTTAGAAATCGGAAGGAGAGAGGGTATGAAATTATATCCACTTCCTTTAAAACCCGAAAAAGTCTCGATTATAGGTTAGAAATGGGCCACGGGACGTGTTTGTGGTGTCAAAATGAAAAAACGAGCACGAAGCCTCGTCTAGAAATCGGGAGGAGAGAGGGTATGAAATTATATCCACTTCCTTTAAAACCCGAAAAAGTCTCGATTATAGGTTAGAAATTGGCCACGGGATGTGTTTGTGGTGTCAAAACGAAAAAACGAGCACGAAGCCTCGTTTAGAAATCGGAAGGAGAGAGGGTATGAAATTATATCCACTTCCTTTAAAATCCGAAAAAGTCTCGATTATAGGTTAGAAATGGGCCAAGAGACGAGTTTGTGGAGTCAAAACGAAAAAACGAGCACGAAGCCTCGTTTAGAAATCGGGAGGAGAGAGGGTATGAAATTATATCCACTTCCTTTAAAACCCGAAAAAGTCTCGATTATAGGTTAGAAATGGGCCACGGGACGTGTTTGTGGTGTCAAAACGAAAAAACGAGCACGAAGCCTCGTTTAGAAATCGGGAGGAGAGTGGTTATGAAATTATATCCACTTCCTTTAAAACCCGAAAAAGTCTCGATTATAGGTTAGAAATGGGCCAAGAGATGAGTTTGTGGAGTCAAAAAGAAAAAACGAGCACGCAGCCTCGTTTAGAAATCGGGAGGAGAGAGGGTATGAAATTATATCCACTTCCTTTAAAATCCGAAAAAGTCTCGATTATAGGTTGGAAATGGGCCACGGGACGTGTTTGTGGTGTCAAAACGAAAAAACGAGCACGAAGCCTCGTTTAGAAATCGGGAGGAGAGAGGGTATGAAATTATATCCACTTCCTTTAAAATCTGAAAAAGTCTCGATTATAGGTTAGAAATGGGCCAAGAGACGAGTTTGTGGAGTCAAAACGAAAAAACGAGCACGCAGCCTCATTTAGAAATCGGGAGCAGAGAGGGTATGAAATTACATCCACTTCCTTTAAAATCTGAAAAAGTCTCGATTATAGGTTAGAAATTGGCCAAGAGACGAGTTTGTGGAGTCAAAACGAAAAAACGAGCACGCAGCCTCGTTTAGAAATCGGGAGGAGAGAGGGTATGAAATTACATCCACTTCCTTTAAAATCTGAAAAAGTCTCGATTATAGGTTAGAAATGGGCCAAGAGACGAGTTTGTGGAGTCAAAATGAAAAAACAAGCACGCAGCCTCGTTTAGAAATCAGGAGGAGAGAGGGTATGAAATTATATCCACTTCCTTTAAAACCCGAAAAAGTCTCGATTATAGGTTAGAAATAGGCCACGGGACTGGTTTGTGGAGTCAAAACGAAAAAACGAGCACGAAGCCTCGTTTAGAAATCGGTAGGAGAGAGGGTATGAAATTATATCCACTTCATTTGAAACCCGAAAAAGTCTCGATTATAGGTTAGAAATGGGCCACGGGACATGTTTGTGGTGTTAAAACGAAAAAACGAGCACGAAGCCTCGTTTAGAAATCGGGAGAGAGGGTATGAAATTATATCCACTTCCTTTAAAATCTGAAAAAGACTCGAATATAGGTTAGAAATGGGCCAAGAGACTAGTTTGTGGAGTCAAAACGAAAAAACGAGCACGCAGCCTCGTTTAGAAATCGGGAGGAGAGAGGATATGAAATTACACCCACTTCCTTTAAAACCCAAAAAAGTCTTGATTATAGGTTAGAAATGGGCCACGGGATGTGTTTGTGGTGTCAAAACGAAAAAAGGAGCACGAAGCCTCGTTTAGAAATCGGAAGTAGAGAGGGTATGAAATTATATCCACTTCCTTTAAAACCCGAAAAAGTCTCGATTATAGGTTAGAAATGGGCCACGGGACGTGTTTGTGGTGTCAAAACGAAAAAACGAGCACGAAGCCTCGTTTAGAAATCGGGAGGAGAGAGGGTATGAAATTATATCCACTTCCTTTAAAACCCGAAAAAGTCTCGATTATAGGTTAGAAATGGGCCACGAGATGTGTTTGTGGTGTCAAAATGAAAAAATGAGCAAGAAGCCTCGTTTAGAAATCGGAAGGAGAGAGGGTATGAAATTATATCCACTTCCTTTAAAATCCGAAAATGTCTCGATTATAGGTTACAAATGGGCCACGGGACGTGTTTGTGGTGTCAAAACGAAAAAACGAGCACGAAGCCTCGTTTAGAAATCGGGAGAGAGGGTATGAAATTATATCCACTTCCTTTAAAATCTGAAAAAGACTCGAATATAGGTTAGAAATGGGCCAAGGGACTAGTTTGTGGAGTCAAAACGAAAAAACGAGCACGCAGCCTCGTTTAGAAATCGGGAGGAGAGAGGATATGAAATTACATCCACTTCCTTTAAAACCCAAAAAAGTCTCGATTATAGGTTAGAAATGGGCCACGGGATGTGTTTGTGGTGTCAAAACGAAAAAAGGAGCACGAAGCCCCGTTTAGAAATCGGAAGTAGAGAGGGTATGAAATTATATCCACTTCCTTTAAAACCCGAAAAAGTCTCGATTATAGGTTAGAAATGGGCCACGGGACGTGTTTGTGGTGTCAAAACGAAAAAACGAGCACGATGCCTCGTTTAGAAATCGGCAGGAGAGAGGGTATGAAATTATATCCACTTCCTTTAAAACCCGAAAAAGTCTCGATTATAGGTTAGAAATGGGCCACGGGACGTGTTTGTGGTGTCAAAACGAAAAAACGAGCACGAAGCCTCGTTTAGAAATCGGGAGGAGAGAAGGTATGAAATTATATCCACTTCCTTTAAAACCCGAAAAAGACTCGATTATAGGTTAGAAATGGGCCACGGGATGTGTTTGTGGTGTCAAAACGAAAAAACGAGCATGAAGCCTCGTTTAGAAATCGGAAGGAGAGAGGGTATGAAATTATATCCACTTCCTTTAAAATCCGAAAAAGTCTCGATTATAGGTTAGAAATGGGCCAAGAGACGAGTTTGTGGAGTCAAAACGAAAAAACGAGCACGAAGCCTCGTTTAGAAATCGGGAGGAGAGAGGGTATGAAATTATATCCACTTCCTTTAAAACCCGAAAAAGTCTCGATTATAGGTTAGAAATGGGCCACGGGACGTGTTTGTGGTGTCAAAACGAAAAAACGAGCACGAAGCCTCGTTTAGAAATCGGGAGGAGAGTGGTTATGAAATTATATCCACTTCCTTAAAAACCCGAAAAAGTCTCGATTATAGGTTAGAAATGGGCCACGGTACGCGTTTGTGGTGTCAACACGAAAAGACGAGCACGAAGCCTCGTTTAGAAATCGGGAGGAGAGAGGTTATGAAATTATATCCACTTCCTTTAAAACCCGAAAAAGTCTCGATTGTAGGTTATAAATGGGACACGGGATGTGTTTGTGGTGTCAAAATGAAAAAACGAGCACGAAGCCTCGTTTAGAAATCGGGAGGAGAGAGGGTATGAAATTATATCCACTTCCTTCATAACCCGAAAAAGACTCGATTATAGGTTAGAAATGGGCCACGGGACGTGTTTGTGGTGTCAAAACGAAAAAACGAGCACGAAGCCTCGTTTAGAAATCGGTAGGAGAGAGGGTATGAAATTATATCCACTTCATTTGAAACCCGAAAAAGTCTCGATTATAGGTTAGAAATGGGCCACGGGACATGTTTGTGGTGTTAAAACGAAAAAACGAGCACGAAGCCTCGTTTAGAAATCGGGAGAGAGGGTATGAAATTATATCCACTTCCTTTAAAATCTGAAAAAGACTCGAATATAGGTTAGAAATGGGCCAAGAGACTAGTTTGTGGAGTCAAAACGAAAAAACGAGCACGCAGCCTCGTTTAGAAATCGGGAGGAGAGAGGATATGAAATTACACCCACTTCCTTTAAAACCCAAAAAAGTCTCGATTATAGGTTAGAAATGGGCCACGGGATGTGTTTGTGGTGTCAAAACGAAAAAAGGAGCACGAAGCCCCGTTTAGAAATCGGAAGTAGAGAGGGTATGAAATTATATCCACTTCCTTTAAAACCCGAAAAAGTCTCGATTATAGGTTAGAAATGGGCCACGGGACGTGTTTGTGGTGTCAAAACGAAAAAACGAGCACGATGCCTCGTTTAGAAATCGGCAGGAGAGTGGTTATGAAATTATATCCACTTCCTTAAAAACCCGAAAAAGTCTCGATTATAGGTTAGAAATGGGCCACGGTACGCGTTTGTGGTGTCAACACGAAAAGACGAGCACGAAGCCTCGTTTAGAAATCGGGAGGAGAGAGGTTATGAAATTATATCCACTTCCTTTAAAACCCGAAAAAGTCTCGATTGTAGGTTATAAATGGGACACGGGATGTGTTTGTGGTGTCAAAAGGAAAAAACGAGCACGAAGCCTCGTTTAGAAATCGGGAGGAGAGAGGGTATGAAATTATATCCACTTCCTTCATAACCCGAAAAAGACTCGATTATAGGTTAGAAATGGGCCACGGGACGTGTTTGTGGTGTCAAAACGAAAAAACGAGCACGAAGCCTCGTTTAGAAATCGGGAGGAGAGATCGTATGAAATTAGATCCACTTCCTTTAAAATCTGAAAAAGTCTCGATTATAGGTTAGAAATGGGCCAAGAGACGAGTTTGTGGAGTCAAAATGAAAAAACGAGCACGCAGCATCGTTTAGAAATCGGGAGGAGAGAGGGTATGAAATTACATCCACTTCCTTTAATACCCGAAAAAGTCTCGATTATAGGTTAGAAATTGGCCACGGGATGTGTTTCTGGTGTCAAAACGAAAAAATGAGCACAAAGCCTCGTTTAGAAATCGGGAGGAGAGAGGGTATGAAATTATATCCACTTCCTTTAAAACCCGAAAAGTCTCGATTAAAGGTTAGAAATGGGCCACGGGACGTGTTTTTGGTATCAAAACGAAAAAACGAGCACGAAGCCACGTTTAGAAATCGGGAGGAGAGAGGGTATGAAATTATATCCACTTCCTTTAAAATCCGAAAAAGTCTCGATTATAGGTTAGAAATGGGCCAAGAGACGAGTTTGTGGAGTCAAAACGAAAAAACGAGCACGCAGCCTCGTTTAGAAATCAGGAGGAGAGAGGGTATGAAATTATATCCACTTCCTTTAAAACTCGAAAAAGTCTCGATTATAATTTAGAAATGGGCCACGGGACGCGTTTGTGGTGTTAAAACGAAAAAACGAGCACGAAGCCTCGTTTAGAAATCGGGAGGACAGAGGATATGATATTATATCCACTTTCTTTAAAACCCGAAAAAGTCTCGATTGTAGGTTAGAAATGGGACACGGGATGTGTTTGTGGTGTCAAAAGGAAAAAACGAGCACGAAGCCTCGTTTAGAAATCAGAAGGAGAGAGGGTATGAAATTATATCCACTTCCTTTAAAATTCAAAAAAGTCTCGATTATAGGTTAGAAATGGGCCAAGAGACGAGTTTGTGGAGTCAAAATGAAAAAACGAGCACGCAGCCTCGTTTAGAAATCGGGAGGAGAGAGGGTATGAAATTATATCCAGTTCCTTCATAACCCGAAAAAGACTCGATTATAGGTTAGAAATGGGCCACGGGACGTGTTTGTGGTGTCAAAACGAAAAAACGAGCACGAAGCCTCGTTTAGAAATCGGGAGGAGAGAGGGTATGAAATTATATCCAGTTCCTTCATAACCCGAAAAAGACTCGATTATAGGTTAGAAATGGGCCACGGGACGTGTTTGTGGTGTCAGAACGAAAAAACGAGCACGAAGCCTCGTTTAGAAATCGGGAGAGAGGGTATGAAATTATATCCACTTCCTTTAAAATCTGAAAAAGTCTCGAATATAGGTTAGAAATGGGCCAAGAGACGAGTTTGTGGAGTTAGAACGAAAAAACGAGCACGAAGCCTCGTTTCGAAATCGGGAGGAGAGAGGGTATGAAATTATATCCACTTCCTTTAAAACCCGAAAAAGTCTCGATTATAGGTTAGAAATTGGCCACGGGATGTGTTTGTGGTGTCAAAACGAAAAAACGAGCACGAAGCCTCGTTTAGAAATCGGAAGGAGAGAGGGTATGAAATTATATCCACTTCCTTTAAAACCCGAAAAAGTCTCGATTATAGGTTAGAAATGGGCCACGGGACGTGTTTGTGGTGTCAAAATGAAAAAACGAGCACGAAGCCTCGTCTAGAAATCGGGAGGAGAGAGGGTATGAAATTATATCCACTTCCTTTAAAACCCGAAAAAGTCTCGATTATAGGTTAGAAATTGGCCACGGGATGTGTTTGTGGTGTCAAAACGAAAAAACGAGCACGAAGCCTCGTTTAGAAATCGGAAGGAGAGAGGGTATGAAATTATATCCACTTCCTTTAAAATCCGAAAAAGTCTCGATTATAGGTTAGAAATGGGCCAAGAGACGAGTTTGTGGAGTCAAAACGAAAAAACGAGCACGAAGCCTCGTTTAGAAATCGGGAGGAGAGAGGGTATGAAATTATATCCACTTCCTTTAAAACCCGAAAAAGTCTCGATTATAGGTTAGAAATGGGCCACGGGACGTGTTTGTGGTGTCAAAACGAAAAAACGAGCACGAAGCCTCGTTTAGAAATCGGGAGGAGAGTGGTTATGAAATTATATCCACTTCCTTTAAAACCCGAAAAAGTCTCGATTATAGGTTAGAAATGGGCCAAGAGATGAGTTTGTGGAGTCAAAAAGAAAAAACGAGCACGCAGCCTCGTTTAGAAATCGGGAGGAGAGAGGGTATGAAATTATATCCACTTCCTTTAAAATCCGAAAAAGTCTCGATTATAGGTTGGAAATGGGCCACGGGACGTGTTTGTGGTGTCAAAACGAAAAAACGAGCACGAAGCCTCGTTTAGAAATCGGGAGGAGAGAGGGTATGAAATTATATCCACTTCCTTTAAAATCTGAAAAAGTCTCGATTATAGGTTAGAAATGGGCCAAGAGACGAGTTTGTGGAGTCAAAACGAAAAAACGAGCACGCAGCCTCATTTAGAAATCGGGAGCAGAGAGGGTATGAAATTACATCCACTTCCTTTAAAATCTGAAAAAGTCTCGATTATAGGTTAGAAATTGGCCAAGAGACGAGTTTGTGGAGTCAAAACGAAAAAACGAGCACGCAGCCTCGTTTAGAAATCGGGAGGAGAGAGGGTATGAAATTACATCCACTTCCTTTAAAATCTGAAAAAGTCTCGATTATAGGTTAGAAATGGGCCAAGAGACGAGTTTGTGGAGTCAAAATGAAAAAACAAGCACGCAGCCTCGTTTAGAAATCAGGAGGAGAGAGGGTATGAAATTATATCCACTTCCTTTAAAACCCGAAAAAGTCTCGATTATAGGTTAGAAATAGGCCACGGGACTGGTTTGTGGAGTCAAAACGAAAAAACGAGCACGAAGCCTCGTTTAGAAATCGGTAGGAGAGAGGGTATGAAATTATATCCACTTCATTTGAAACCCGAAAAAGTCTCGATTATAGGTTAGAAATGGGCCACGGGACATGTTTGTGGTGTTAAAACGAAAAAACGAGCACGAAGCCTCGTTTAGAAATCGGGAGAGAGGGTATGAAATTATATCCACTTCCTTTAAAATCTGAAAAAGACTCGAATATAGGTTAGAAATGGGCCAAGAGACTAGTTTGTGGAGTCAAAACGAAAAAACGAGCACGCAGCCTCGTTTAGAAATCGGGAGGAGAGAGGATATGAAATTACACCCACTTCCTTTAAAACCCAAAAAAGTCTTGATTATAGGTTAGAAATGGGCCACGGGATGTGTTTGTGGTGTCAAAACGAAAAAAGGAGCACGAAGCCTCGTTTAGAAATCGGAAGTAGAGAGGGTATGAAATTATATCCACTTCCTTTAAAACCCGAAAAAGTCTCGATTATAGGTTAGAAATGGGCCACGGGACGTGTTTGTGGTGTCAAAACGAAAAAACGAGCACGAAGCCTCGTTTAGAAATCGGGAGGAGAGAGGGTATGAAATTATATCCACTTCCTTTAAAACCCGAAAAAGTCTCGATTATAGGTTAGAAATGGGCCACGAGATGTGTTTGTGGTGTCAAAATGAAAAAATGAGCAAGAAGCCTCGTTTAGAAATCGGAAGGAGAGAGGGTATGAAATTATATCCACTTCCTTTAAAATCCGAAAATGTCTCGATTATAGGTTACAAATGGGCCACGGGACGTGTTTGTGGTGTCAAAACGAAAAAACGAGCACGAAGCCTCGTTTAGAAATCGGGAGAGAGGGTATGAAATTATATCCACTTCCTTTAAAATCTGAAAAAGACTCGAATATAGGTTAGAAATGGGCCAAGGGACTAGTTTGTGGAGTCAAAACGAAAAAACGAGCACGCAGCCTCGTTTAGAAATCGGGAGGAGAGAGGATATGAAATTACATCCACTTCCTTTAAAACCCAAAAAAGTCTCGATTATAGGTTAGAAATGGGCCACGGGATGTGTTTGTGGTGTCAAAACGAAAAAAGGAGCACGAAGCCCCGTTTAGAAATCGGAAGTAGAGAGGGTATGAAATTATATCCACTTCCTTTAAAACCCGAAAAAGTCTCGATTATAGGTTAGAAATGGGCCACGGGACGTGTTTGTGGTGTCAAAACGAAAAAACGAGCACGATGCCTCGTTTAGAAATCGGCAGGAGAGAGGGTATGAAATTATATCCACTTCCTTTAAAACCCGAAAAAGTCTCGATTATAGGTTAGAAATGGGCCACGGGACGTGTTTGTGGTGTCAAAACGAAAAAACGAGCACGAAGCCTCGTTTAGAAATCGGGAGGAGAGAAGGTATGAAATTATATCCACTTCCTTTAAAACCCGAAAAAGACTCGATTATAGGTTAGAAATGGGCCACGGGATGTGTTTGTGGTGTCAAAACGAAAAAACGAGCATGAAGCCTCGTTTAGAAATCGGAAGGAGAGAGCGTATGAAATTATATCCACTTCCTTTAAAATCCGAAAAAGTCTCGATTATAGGTTAGAAATGGGCCAAGAGACGAGTTTGTGGAGTCAAAACGAAAAAACGAGCACGAAGCCTCGTTTAGAAATCGGGAGGAGAGAGGGTATGAAATTATATCCACTTCCTTTAAAACCCGAAAAAGTCTCGATTATAGGTTAGAAATGGGCCACGGGACGTGTTTGTGGTGTCAAAACGAAAAAACGAGCACGAAGCCTCGTTTAGAAATCGGGAGGAGAGTGGTTATGAAATTATATCCACTTCCTTAAAAACCCGAAAAAGTCTCGATTATAGGTTAGAAATGGGCCACGGTACGCGTTTGTGGTGTCAACACGAAAAGACGAGCACGAAGCCTCGTTTAGAAATCGGGAGGAGAGAGGTTATGAAATTATATCCACTTCCTTTAAAACCCGAAAAAGTCTCGATTGTAGGTTATAAATGGGACACGGGATGTGTTTGTGGTGTCAAAATGAAAAAACGAGCACGAAGCCTCGTTTAGAAATCGGGAGGAGAGAGGGTATGAAATTATATCCACTTCCTTCATAACCCGAAAAAGACTCGATTATAGGTTAGAAATGGGCCACGGGACGTGTTTGTGGTGTCAAAACGAAAAAACGAGCACGAAGCCTCGTTTAGAAATCGGTAGGAGAGAGGGTATGAAATTATATCCACTTCATTTGAAACCCGAAAAAGTCTCGATTATAGGTTAGAAATGGGCCACGGGACATGTTTGTGGTGTTAAAACGAAAAAACGAGCACGAAGCCTCGTTTAGAAATCGGGAGAGAGGGTATGAAATTATATCCACTTCCTTTAAAATCTGAAAAAGACTCGAATATAGGTTAGAAATGGGCCAAGAGACTAGTTTGTGGAGTCAAAACGAAAAAACGAGCACGCAGCCTCGTTTAGAAATCGGGAGGAGAGAGGATATGAAATTACACCCACTTCCTTTAAAACCCAAAAAAGTCTCGATTATAGGTTAGAAATGGGCCACGGGATGTGTTTGTGGTGTCAAAACGAAAAAAGGAGCACGAAGCCCCGTTTAGAAATCGGAAGTAGAGAGGGTATGAAATTATATCCACTTCCTTTAAAACCCGAAAAAGTCTCGATTATAGGTTAGAAATGGGCCACGGGACGTGTTTGTGGTGTCAAAACGAAAAAACGAGCACGATGCCTCGTTTAGAAATCGGCAGGAGAGAGGGTATGAAATTATATCCACTTCCTTTAAAACCCGAAAAAGTCTCGATTATAGGTTAGAAATGGGCCACGGGACGTGTTTGTGGTGTCAAAACGAAAAAACGAGCACGAAGCCTCGTTTAGAAATCGGGAGGAGAGAAGGTATGAAATTATATCCACTTCCTTTAAAACCCGAAAAAGACTCGATTATAGGTTAGAAATGGGCCACGGGATGTGTTTGTGGTGTCAAAACGAAAAAACGAGCACGAAGCCTCGTTTAGAAATCGGAAGGAGAGAGGGTATGAAATTATATCCACTTCCTTTAAAATCCGAAAAAGTCTCGATTATAGGTTAGAAATGGGCCAAGAGACGAGTTTGTGGAGTCAAAACGAAAAAACGAGCACGAAGCCTCGTTTAGAAATCGGGAGGAGAGAGGGTATGAAATTATATCTACTTCCTTTAAAACCCGAAAAAGTCTCGATTATAGGTTAGAAATGGGCCACGGGACGTGTTTGTGGTGTCAAAACGAAAAAACGAGCACGAAGCCTCGTTTAGAAATCGGGAGGAGAGTGGTTATGAAATTATATCCACTTCCTTAAAAACCCGAAAAAGTCTCGATTATAGGTTAGAAATGGGCCACGGTACGCGTTTGTGGTGTCAACACGAAAAGACGAGCACGAAGCCTCGTTTAGAAATCGGGAGGAGAGAGGTTATGAAATTATATCCACTTCCTTTAAAACCCGAAAAAGTCTCGATTGTAGGTTATAAATGGGACACGGGATGTGTTTGTGGTGTCAAAATGAAAAAACGAGCACGAAGCCTCGTTTAGAAATCGGGAGGAGAGAGGGTATGAAATTATATCCACTTCCTTCATAACCCGAAAAAGACTCGATTATAGGTTAGAAATGGGCCACGGGACGTGTTTGTGGTGTCAAAACGAAAAAACGAGCACGAAGCCTCGTTTAGAAATCGGTAGGAGAGAGGGTATGAAATTATATCCACTTCATTTGAAACCCGAAAAAGTCTCGATTATAGGTTAGAAATGGGCCACGGGACATGTTTGTGGTGTTAAAACGAAAAAACGAGCACGAAGCCTCGTTTAGAAATCGGGAGAGAGGGTATGAAATTATATCCACTTCCTTTAAAATCTGAAAAAGACTCGAATATAGGTTAGAAATGGGCCAAGAGACTAGTTTGTGGAGTCAAAACGAAAAAACGAGCACGCAGCCTCGTTTAGAAATCGGGAGGAGAGAGGATATGAAATTACACCCACTTCCTTTAAAACCCAAAAAAGTCTTGATTATAGGTTAGAAATGGGCCACGGGATGTGTTTGTGGTGTCAAAACGAAAAAAGGAGCACGAAGCCTCGTTTAGAAATCGGAAGTAGAGAGGGTATGAAATTATATCCACTTCCTTTAAAACCCGAAAAAGTCTCGATTATAGGTTAGAAATGGGCCACGGGACGTGTTTGTGGTGTCAAAACGAAAAAACGAGCACGAAGCCTCGTTTAGAAATCGGGAGGAGAGAGGGTATGAAATTATATCCACTTCCTTTAAAACCCGAAAAAGTCTCGATTATAGGTTAGAAATGGGCCACGAGATGTTTTTGTCGTGTCAAAATGAAAAAATGAGCAAGAAGCCTCGTTTAGAAATCGGAAGGAGAGAGGGTATGAAATTATATCCACTTCCTTTAAAATCCGAAAATGTCTCGATTATAGGTTACAAATGGGCCACGGGACGTGTTTGTGGTGTCAAAACGAAAAAACGAGCACGAAGCCTCGTTTAGAAATCGGGAGAGAGGGTATGAAATTATATCCACTTCCTTTAAAATCTGAAAAAGACTCGAATATAGGTTAGAAATGGGCCAAGGGACTAGTTTGTGGAGTCAAAACGAAAAAACGAGCACGCAGCCTCGTTTAGAAATCGGGAGGAGAGAGGATATGAAATTACATCCACTTCCTTTAAAACCCAAAAAAGTCTCGATTATAGGTTAGAAATGGGCCACGGGATGTGTTTGTGGTGTCAAAACGAAAAAAGGAGCACGAAGCCCCGTTTAGAAATCGGAAGTAGAGAGGGTATGAAATTATATCCACTTCCTTTAAAACCCGAAAAAGTCTCGATTATAGGTTAGAAATGGGCCACGGGACGTGTTTGTGGTGTCAAAACGAAAAAACGAGCACGATGCCTCGTTTAGAAATCGGCAGGAGAGTGGTTATGAAATTATATCCACTTCCTTAAAAACCCGAAAAAGTCTCGATTATAGGTTAGAAATGGGCCACGGTACGCGTTTGTGGTGTCAACACGAAAAGACGAGCACGAAGCCTCGTTTAGAAATCGGGAGGAGAGAGGTTATGAAATTATATCCACTTCCTTTAAAACCCGAAAAAGTCTCGATTGTAGGTTATAAATGGGACACGGGATGTGTTTGTGGTGTCAAAAGGAAAAAACGAGCACGAAGCCTCGTTTAGAAATCGGGAGGAGAGAGGGTATGAAATTATATCCACTTCCTTCATAACCCGAAAAAGACTCGATTATAGGTTAGAAATGGGCCACGGGACGTGTTTGTGGTGTCAAAACGAAAAAACGAGCACGAAGCCTCGTTTAGAAATCGGGAGGAGAGATCGTATGAAATTAGATCCACTTCCTTTAAAATCTGAAAAAGTCTCGATTATAGGTTAGAAATGGGCCAAGAGACGAGTTTGTGGAGTCAAAATGAAAAAACGAGCACGCAGCCTCGTTTAGAAATCGGGAGGAGAGAGGGTATGAAATTACATCCACTTCCTTTAATACCCGAAAAAGTCTCGATTATAGGTTAGAAATTGGCCACGGGATGTGTTTCTGGTGTCAAAACGAAAAAATGAGCACAAAGCCTCGTTTAGAAATCGGGAGGAGAGAGGGTATGAAATTATATCCACTTCCTTTAAAACCCGAAAAGTCTCGATTAAAGGTTAGAAATGGGCCACGGGACGTGTTTTTGGTATCAAAACGAAAAAACGAGCACGAAGCCTCGTTTAGAAATCGGGAGGAGAGAGGGTATGAAATTATATCCACTTCCTTTAAAATCCGAAAAAGTCTCGATTATAGGTTAGAAATGGGCCAAGAGACGAGTTTGTGGAGTCAAAACGAAAAAACGAGCACGCAGCCTCGTTTAGAAATCAGGAGGAGAGAGGGTATGAAATTATATCCACTTCCTTTAAAACTCGAAAAAGTCTCGATTATAATTTTGAAATGGGCCACGGGACGCGTTTGTGGTGTTAAAACGAAAAAACGAGCACGAAGCCTCGTTTAGAAATCGGGAGGACAGAGGATATGATATTATATCCACTTTCTTTAAAACCCGAAAAAGTCTCGATTGTAGGTTAGAAATGGGACACGGGATGTGTTTGTGGTGTCAAAAGGAAAAAACGAGCACGAAGCCTCGTTTAGAAATCGGAAGGAGAGAGGGTATGAAATTATATCCACTTCCTTTAAAATTCAAAAAAGTCTCGATTATAGGTTAGAAATGGGCCAAGAGACGAGTTTGTGGAGTCAAAATGAAAAAACGAGCACGCAGCCTCGTTTAGAAATCGGGAGGAGAGAGGGTATGAAATTATATCCAGTTCCTTCATAACCCGAAAAAGACTCGATTATAGGTTAGAAATGGGCCACGGGACGTGTTTGTGGTGTCAAAACGAAAAAACGAGCACGAAGCCTCGTTTAGAAATCGGGAGGAGAGAGGGTATGAAATTATATCCAGTTCTTTCATAACCCGAAAAAGACTCGATTATAGGTTAGAAATGGGCCACGGGACGTGTTTGTGGTGTTAGAACGAAAAAACGAGCACGAAGCCTCGTTTAGAAATCGGGAGAGAGGGTATGAAATTATATCCACTTCCTTTAAAATCTGAAAAAGTCTCGAATATAGGTTAGAAATGGGCCAAGAGACGAGTTTGTGGAGTTAGAACGAAAAAACGAGCACGAAGCCTCGTTTCGAAATCGGGAGGAGAGAGGGTATGAAATTATATCCACTTCCTTTAAAACCCGAAAAAGTCTCGATTATAGGTTAGAAATTGGCCACGGGATGTGTTTGTGGTGTCAAAACGAAAAAACGAGCACGAAGCCTCGTTTAGAAATCGGAAGGAGAGAGGGTATGAAATTATATCCACTTCCTTTAAAACCCGAAAAAGTCTCGATTATAGGTTAGAAATGGGCCACGGGACGTGTTTGTGGTGTCAAAACGAAAAAACGAGCACGAAGCCTCGTCTAGAAATCGGGAGGAGAGAGGGTATGAAATTATATCCACTTCCTTTAAAACCCGAAAAAGTCTCGATTATAGGTTAGAAATTGGCCACGGGATGTGTTTGTGGTGTCAAAACGAAAAAACGAGCACGAAGCCTCGTTTAGAAATCGGAAGGAGAGAGGGTATGAAATTATATCCACTTCCTTTAAAATCCGAAAAAGTCTCGATTATAGGTTAGAAATGGGCCAAGAGACGAGTTTGTGGAGTCAAAACGAAAAAACGAGCACGAAGCCTCGTTTAGAAATCGGGAGGAGAGAGGGTATGAAATTATATCCACTTCCTTTAAAACCCGAAAAAGTCTCGATTATAGGTTAGAAATGGGCCACGGGACGTGTTTGTGGTGTCAAAACGAAAAAACGAGCACGAAGCCTCGTTTAGAAATCGGGAGGAGAGTGGTTATGAAATTATATCCACTTCCTTTAAAACCCGAAAAAGTCTCGATTATAGGTTAGAAATGGGCCACGGTACGCGTTTGTGGTGTCAAAACGAAAAGACGAGCACGAAGCCTCGTTTAGAAATCGGGAGGAGAGAGGTTATGAAATTATATCCACTTCCTTTAAAACCCGAAAAAGTCTCCATTGTAGGTTAGAAATGTGACACGGGATGTGTTTGTGGTGTCAAAATGAAAAAACGAGCACGAAGCCTCGTTTAGAAATCGGGAGGAGAGAGGGTATGAAATTATATCCAGTTCCTTCATAACCCGAAAAAGACTCGATTATAGGTTAGAAATGGGCCACGGGACGTGTTTGTGGTGTCAAAACGAAAAAATGAGCACGAAACCTCGTTTAGAAATCGGGAGGAGAGAGGGTATGAAATTATATCCACTTCCTTTAAAATCTGAAAAAGTCTCGAGTATAGGTTAGAAATGGGCCAAGAGACGAGTTTGTGGAGTCAAAACGAAAAAACGAGCACGCAGCCTCGTTTAGAAATCGGGAGGAGAGAGGGTATGAAATTACATCCACTTCCTTTAAAACTCGAAAAAGTCTCGATTATAGGTTAGAAATGGGCCACGGGATGTGTTTCTGGTGTCAAAACGAAAAAATGAGCACGAAGCCTCGTTTAGAAATCAGAAGGAGAGAGGGTATGAAATTATATCCACTTCCTTTAAAATCCGAAAAACTCTCGATTATAGATTAGAAATGGGCTAAAAGATGAGTTTGTGGAGTCAAAATGAAAAAACAAGCACGCAGCCTCGTTTAGAAATCAGGAGGAGAGAGGGTATGAAATTATATCCACTTCCTTTAAAACCCGAAAAATTCTCGATTATAGGTTAGAAATGGGCCACGGGACTGGTTTGTGGAGTCAAAACGAAAAAACGAGCACGAAGCCTCATTTAGAAATCGGTAGGAGAGAGGGTATGAAATTACATCCACTTCCTTTAAAACCCGAAAAAATCTCGATTGTAGGATAGAAATGGGCCACGGGATGTGTTTGTGGTGTCAAAATGAAAAAATGAGCACGAAGCCTCGTTTAGAAATCGGAAGGAGAGAGTGTATGAAATTATATCCACTTCCTTTAAAATCTGAAAAAGTCTCAAATATAGGTTAGAAATGGGCCAAGAGACGAGTTTGTGGAGTCAGAACGAAAAAACGAGCACGCAGCCTCGTTTAGAAATCGGGAGGAGAGAGGGTATGAAATTACATCCACTTCCTTTAAAACCCAAAAAAGTCTCGATTATAGGTTAGAAATGGGCCACGGGATGTGTTTGTGGTGTCAAAATGAAAAAATGAGCATGAAGCCTCGTTTAGAAATCGGAAGGAGAGAGGGTTTGAAATTATATCCACTTCCTTTAAAATCCGAAAAAGTCTCGATTATAGGTTACAAATGGGCCACGAGACGTGTTTGTGGTGTCAAAACGAAAAAACGAGCACGAAGCCTCGTTTAGAAATCGGGAGAGAGGGTATGAAATTATATCCACTTCCTTTAAAACCCGAAAAGTCTCGATTATAGGTTAGAAATGGGCCACGGGACGTGTTTTTGGTATCAAAACGAAAAAACGAGCACGAAGCCTCGTTTAGAAATCGGGAGGAGAGAGGGTATGAAATTATATCCACTTCCTTTAAAACCCGAAAAAGTCTCGATTATAGGTTAGAAATTGGCCACGGGATGTGTTTGTGGTGTCAAAACGAAAAAACGAGCACGCAGCCTCGTTTAGAAATCAGGAGGAGAGAGGGTATGAAATTATATCCACTTCCTTTAAAACTCGAAAAAGTCTCGATTATAATTTAGAAATGGGCCACGGGACGCGTTTGTGGTGTTAAAACGAAAAAACGAGCACGAAGCCTCGTTTAGAAATCGGGAGGACAGAGGATATGATATTATATCCACTTTCTTTAAAACCCGAAAAAGTCTCGATTGTAGGTTAGAAATGGGACACGGGATGTGTTTGTGGTGTCAAAAGGAAAAAACGAGCACGAAGCCTCGTTTAGAAATCGGAAGGAGAGAGGGTATGAAATTATATCCACTTCCTTTAAAATTCAAAAAAGTCTCGATTATAGGTTAGAAATGGGCCAAGAGACGAGTTTGTGGAGTCAAAACGAAAAAACGAGCACGAAGACTCGTTTAGAAATCGGGAGGAGAGAGGGTATGAAATTATATCCACTTCCTTTAAAACCCGAAAAAGTCTCGATTATAGGTTAGAAATGGGCCACGGGACGTGTTTGTGGTGTCAAAACGAAAAAACGAGCACGAAGCCTCGTTTAGAAATCGGGAGGAGAGTGGTTATGAAATTATATCCACTTCCTTTAAAACCCGAAAAAGTCTCGATTATAGGTTAGAAATGGGCCACGGTACGCGTTTGTGGTGTCAAAACGAAAAGACGAGCACGAAGCCTCGTTTAGAAATCGGGAGGAGAGAGGTTATGAAATTATATCCACTTCCTTTAAAACCCGAAAAAGTCTCCATTGTAGGTTAGAAATGTGACACGGGATGTGTTTGTGGTGTCAAAATGAAAAAACGAGCACGAAGCCTCGTTTAGAAATCGGGAGGAGAGAGGGTATGAAATTATATCCAGTTCCTTCATAACCCGAAAAAGACTCGATTATAGGTTAGAAATGGGCCACGGGACGTGTTTGTGGTGTCAAAACGAAAAAATGAGCACGAAACCTCGTTTAGAAATCGGGAGGAGAGAGGGTATGAAATTATATCCACTTCCTTTAAAATCTGAAAAAGTCTCGAGTATAGGTTAGAAATGGGCCAAGAGACGAGTTTGTGGAGTCAAAACGAAAAAACGAGCACGCAGCCTCGTTTAGAAATCGGGAGGAGAGAGGGTATGAAATTACATCCACTTCCTTTAAAACTCGAAAAAGTCTCGATTATAGGTTAGAAATGGGCCACGGGATGTGTTTCTGGTGTCAAAACGAAAAAATGAGCACGAAGCCTCGTTTAGAAATCAGAAGGAGAGAGGGTATGAAATTATATCCACTTCCTTTAAAATCCGAAAAACTCTCGATTATAGATTAGAAATGGGCTAAAAGATGAGTTTGTGGAGTCAAAATGAAAAAACAAGCACGCAGCCTCGTTTAGAAATCAGGAGGAGAGAGGGTATGAAATTATATCCACTTCCTTTAAAACCCGAAAAATTCTCGATTATAGGTTAGAAATGGGCCACGGGACTGGTTTGTGGAGTCAAAACGAAAAAACGAGCACGAAGCCTCATTTAGAAATCGGTAGGAGAGAGGGTATGAAATTACATCCACTTCCTTTAAAACCCGAAAAAATCTCGATTGTAGGTTAGAAATGGGCCACGGGATGTGTTTGTGGTGTCAAAATGAAAAAATGAGCACGAAGCCTCGTTTAGAAATCGGAAGGAGAGAGGGTATGAAATTATATCCACTTCCTTTAAAATCTGAAAAAGTCTCAAATATAGGTTAGAAATGGGCCAAGAGACGAGTTTGTGGAGTCAGAACGAAAAAACGAGCACGCAGCCTCGTTTAGAAATCGGGAGGAGAGAGGGTATGAAATTACATCCACTTCCTTTAAAACCCAAAAAAGTCTCGATTATAGGTTAGAAATGGGCCACGGGATGTGTTTGTGGTGTCAAAATGAAAAAATGAGCATGAAGCCTCGTTTAGAAATCGGAAGGAGAGAGGGTTTGAAATTATATCCACTTCCTTTAAAATCCGAAAAAGTCTCGATTATAGGTTACAAATGGGCCACGAGACGTGTTTGTGGTGTCAAAACGAAAAAACGAGCACGAAGCCTCGTTTAGAAATCGGGAGAGAGGGTATGAAATTATATCCACTTCCTTTAAAACCCGAAAAGTCTCGATTATAGGTTAGAAATGGGCCACGGGACGTGTTTTTGGTATCAAAACGAAAAAACGAGCACGAAGCCTCGTTTAGAAATCGGGAGGAGAGAGGGTATGAAATTATATCCACTTCCTTTAAAACCCGAAAAAGACTCGATTGTAGGTTAGAAATTGGCCACGGGACGTGTTTGTGGTGTCAAAACTAAAAAACAAGCACAAAGCCTCGTTTAGAAATCGGGAGGAGAGAGGGTATGAAATTATATCCACTTCCTTTAAAATCCGAAAAAGTCTCGATTATAGGTTAGAAAAGGGCCAAGAGACGAGTTTGTGGAGTCAAAACGAAAAAAAGAGCACGCAGCCTCGTTTAGAAATCAGGAGGAGAGAGGGTATGAAATTATATCCACTTCCTTTAAAACTCGAAAAAGTCTCGATTATAATTTAGAAATGGGCCACGGGACGCGTTTGTGGTGTTAAAACGAAAAAACGAGCACGAAGCCTCGTTTAGAAATCGGGAGGACAGAGGTTATGATATTATATCCACTTTCTTTAAAACCCGAAAAAGTCTCGATTGTAGGTTAGAAATGGGACACGGGATGTGTTTGTGGTGTCAAAAGGAAAAAACGAGCACGAAGCCTCGTTTAGAAATCGGAAGGAGAGAGGGTATGAAATTATATCCACTTCCTTTAAAATTCAAAAAAGTCTCAATTATAGGTTAGAAATGGGCCAAGAGACGAGTTTGTGGAGTCAAAATGAAAAAACGAGCACGCAGCCTCGTTTAGAAATCGGGAGGAGAGAGGGTATGAAATTATATCCAGTTCCTTCATAACCCGAAAAAGACTCGATTATAGGTTAGAAATGGGCCACGGGACGTGTTTGTGGTGTCAAAACGAAAAAACGAGCACGAAGCCTCGTTTAGAAATCGGGAGGAGAGAGGGTATGAAATTATATCCAGTTCCTTCATAACCCGAAAAAGACTCGATTATAGGTTAGAAATGGGCCACGGGACGTGTTTGTGGTGTCAGAACGAAAAAACGAGCACGAAGCCTCGTTTAGAAATCGGGAGAGAGGGTATGAAATTATATCCACTTCCTTTAAAACCCGAAAAGTCTCGATTATAGGTTAGAAATGGGCCACGGGACGTGTTTTTGGTATCAAAACGAAAAAACGAGCACGAAGCCTCGTTTAGAAATCGGGAGGAGAGAGGGTATGAAATTATATCCACTTCCTTTAAAACCCGAAAAAGACTCGATTGTAGGTTAGAAATTGGCCACGGGACGTGTTTGTGGTGTCAAAACTAAAAAACAAGCACAAAGCCTCGTTTAGAAATCGGGAGGAGAGAGGGTATGAAATTATATCCACTTCCTTTAAAATCCGAAAAAGTCTCGATTATAGGTTAGAAAAGAGCCAAGAGACGAGTTTGTAGAGTCAAAACGAAAAAACGAGCACGCAGCCTCGTTTAGAAATCAGGAGGAGAGAGGGTATGAAATTATATCCACTTCCTTTAAAACTCGAAAAAGTCTCGATTATAATTTAGAAATGGGCCACGGGACGCGTTTGTGGTGTTAAAACGAAAAAACGAGCACGAAGCCTCGTTTAGAAATCGGGAGGACAGAGGTTATGATATTATATCCACTTTTTTTAAAACCCGAAAAAGTCTCGATTGTAGGTTAGAAATGGGACACGGGATGTGTTTGTGGTGTCAAAAGGAAAAAACGAGCACGAAGGCTCGTTTAGAAATCGGAAGGAGAGAGGGTATGAAATTATATCCACTTCCTTTAAAATTTAAAAAAGTCTCGATTATAGGTTAGAAATGGGCCAAGAGACGAGTTTGTGGAGTCAAAATGAAAAAACGAGCACGCAGCCTCGTTTAGAAATCGGGAGGAGAGAGGGTATGAAATTATATCCAGTTCCTTCATATCCCGAAAAAGACTCGATTATAGGTTAGAAATGGGCCACGGGACGTGTTTGTGGTGTCAAAACGAAAAAACGAGCACGAAGCCTCGTTTAGAAATCCGGAGGAGAGAGGGTATGAAATTATATCCAGTTCCTTCATAACCCGAAAAAGACTCGATTATAGGTTAGAAATGGGCCACGGGACGTGTTTGTGGTGTCAGAACGAAAAAACGAGCACGAAGCCTCGTTTAGAAATCGGGAGAGAGGGTATGAAATTATATCCACTTCCTTTAAAATCTGAAAAAGTCTCGAATATAGGTTAGAAATGGGCCAAGAGACGAGTTTGTGGAGTTAGAACGAAAAAACGAGCACGCAGCCTCGTTTAGAAATCGGGAGGAGAGAGGGTATGAAATTACATCCACTTCCTTTAAAACCCGAAAAAGTCTCGATTATAGGTTAGAAATGGGCCACGGGACGTGTTTGTGGTGTCAAAACGAAAAAACGATCACGAAGCCTCGTTTAGAAATCGGGAGGAGAGAGGGTATGAAATTATATCCACTTCCTTTAAAACCCGAAAAAGTCTCGATTATAGGTTAGAAATGGGCCACGGGACGTGTTTGTGGTGTCAAAACGAAAAAACGAGCACGAAGCCTCGTTTAGAAATCGGGAGGAGAGAGGGTATGAAATTATATCCACTTCCTTTAAAACCCGAAAAAGTCTCGATTATAGGTTAGAAATTGGCCACGGGATGTGTTTGTGGTGTCAAAACGAAAAAACGAGCACGCAGCCTCGTTTAGAAATCGGGAGGAGAGAGGGTATGAAATTACATCCACTTCCTTTAAAACCCAAAAAAGTCTCGATTATAGGTTAGAAATGGGCCACGGGATGTGTTTGTGGTGTCAAAATGAAAAAATGAGCATGAAGCCTCGTTTAGAAATCGGAAGGAGAGAGGGTATGAAATTATATCCACTTCATTTAAAATCCGAAAAAGTCTCGATTATAGGTTACAAATGGGCCACGAGACGTGTTTGTGGTGTCAAAACGAAAAAACGAGCACGAAGCCTCGTTTAGAAATCGGGAGGAGGGTGGTTATGAAATTATATCCACTTCCTTTAAAACCCGAAAAAGTCTCAATTGTAGGTAAGAAATGGGACACGGGACGTGTTTGTGGTGTCAAAAGGAAAAAACGAGCACGAAGCCTCGTTTAGAAATCGGGAGAGAGGGTATGAAATTATATCCACTTCCTTTAAAATCTGAAAAAGTCTCGAATATAGGTTAGAAATGGGCCAAGAGACGAGTTTGTGGAGTTAGAACGAAAAAACGAGCACGCAGCCTCGTTTAGAAATCGGGAGGAGAGAGGGTATGAAATTATATCCACTTCCTTTAAAACCCGAAAAAGTCTCGATTATAGGTTAGAAATGGGCCACGGGACTAGTTTGTGGAGTCAAAATGAAAAAACGAGCACGAAGCCTCATTTAGAAATCGGTAGGAGAGAGGGTATGAAATTATATCCACTTCATTTCAAACCCGAAAAAGTCTCGATTATAGGTTAGAAATGGGCCACGGGACTTGTTTGTGGTGTTAAAACGAAAAAACGAGCACGAAGCCTCGTTTAGAAATCGGGAGAGAGGGTATGAAATTATATCCACTTTCTTTAAAATCTGAAAAAGTCTCAAATATAGGTTAGAAATGGGCCAAGAGACGAGTTTGTGGAGTCAGAACGAAAAAACGAGCACGCAGCCTCGTTTAGAAATCGGGAGGAGAGAGGGTATGAAATTACATCCACTTCCTTTAAAACCCAAAAAAGTCTCGATTATAGGTTAGAAATGGGCCACGGGATGTGTTTGTGGTGTCAAAATGAAAAAATGAGCATGAAGCCTCGTTTAGAAATCGGAAGGAGAGAGGGTATGAAATTATATCCACTTCCTTTAAAATCCGAAAATTCTCGATTATAGGTTACAAATGGGCCACGAGACGTGTTTGTGGTGTCAAAACGAAAAAACGAGCACGAAGCCTCGTTTAGAAATCGGGAGAGAGGGTATGAAATTATATCCACTTCCTTTAAAATCTGAAAAATACTCGAATATAGGTTAGAAATGGGCCAAGAGACTAGTTTGTGGAGTCAAAACGAAAAAACGAGCACGCAGCCTCGTTTAGAAATCGGGAGGAGAGAGGATATGAAATTACATCCACTTCCTTTAAAACCCAAAAAGTCTCGATTATAGGTTAGAAATGGGCCACGGGATGTGTTTGTGGTGTGAAAACGAAAAAATGAGCACGAAGCCTCGTTTAGAAATCGGGAGTAGAGAAGGTATGAAATTATATCCACTTCCTTTAAAACCCGAAAAGACTCGATTATAGGTTAGAAATGGGCCACGGGACGTGTTTGTGGTGTCAAAACGAAAGAACGAGCACGAAGCCTCGTTTAGAAATCGGAAGGAGAGAGGGTATGAAATTATATCCACTTCCTTTAAAACCCGAAAAAGTCTCGATTATTGGTTAGAAATGGGCCACGGGACGTGTTTGTGGTGTCAAAACGAAAAAACGAGCACGAAGCCTCGTTTAGAAATCGGGAGGAGAGAGGGTATGAAATTATATCCACTTCCTTTAAAACCCGAAAAAGTCTCGATTATAGGTTAGAAATGGGCCACGGGACGTGTTTGTGGTGTCAAAACGAAAAAACGAGCACGCAGCCTCGTTTAGAAATCGGGAGGAGAGAGGGTATGAAATTACATCCACTTCCTTTAAAACCCAAAAAAGTCTCGATTATAGGTTAGAAATGGGCCACGGGATGTGTTTGTGGTGTCAAAATGAAAAAATGAGCAGGAAGCCTCGTTTAGAAATCGGAAGGAGAGAGGGTATGAAATTATATCCACTTCATTTAAAATCCGAAAAAGTCTCGATTATAGGTTACAAATGGGCCACGAGACGTGTTTGTGGTGTCAAAACGAAAAAACGAGCACGAAGCCTCGTTTAGAAATCGGGAGGAGGGTGGTTATGAAATTATATCCACTTCCTTTAAAACCCGAAAAAGTCTCAATTGTAGGTAAGAAATGGGACACGGGACGTGTTTGTGGTGTCAAAAGGAAAAAACGAGCACGAAGCCTCGTTTAGAAATCGGGAGAGAGGGTATGAAATTATATCCACTTCCTTTAAAATCCGAAAAAGTCTCGAATATAGGTTAGAAATGGGCCAAGAGACGAGTTTGTGGAGTTAGAACGAAAAAACGAGCACGCAGCCTCGTTTAGAAATCGGGAGGAGAGAGGGTATGAAATTATATCCACTTCCTTTAAAACCCGAAAAAGTCTCGATTATAGGTTAGAAATGGGCCACGGGACGTGTTTGTGGTGTCAAAACGAAAAAACGAGCACGCAGCCTCGTTTAGAAATCGGGAGGAGAGAGGGTATGAAATTACATCCACTTCCTTTAAAACCCAAAAAAGTCTCGATTATAGGTTAGAAATGGGCCACGGGATGTGTTTGTGGTGTCAAAATGAAAAAATGAGCATGAAGCCTCGTTTAGAAATCGGAAGGAGAGAGGGTATGAAATTATATCCACTTCATTTAAAATCCGAAAAAGTCTCGATTATAGGTTACAAATGGGCCACGAGACGTGTTTGTGGTGTCAAAACGAAAAAACGAGCACGAAGCCTCGTTTAGAAATCGGGAGGAGGGTGGTTATGAAATTATATCCACTTCCTTTAAAACCCGAAAAAGTCTCAATTGTAGGTAAGAAATGGGACACGGGACGTGTTTGTGGTGTCAAAAGGAAAAAACGAGCACGAAGCCTCGTTTAGAAATCGGGAGAGAGGGTATGAAATTATATCCACTTCCTTTAAAATCTGAAAAAGTCTCGAATATAGGTTAGAAATGGGCCAAGAGACGAGTTTGTGGAGTTAGAACGAAAAAACGAGCACGCAGCCTCGTTTAGAAATCGGGAGGAGAGAGGGTATGAAATTATATCCACTTCCTTTAAAACCCGAAAAAGTCTCGATTATAGGTTAGAAATGGGCCACGGGACTAGTTTGTGGAGTCAAAATGAAAAAACGAGCACGAAGCCTCATTTAGAAATCGGTAGGAGAGAGGGTATGAAATTATATCCACTTCATTTCAAACCCGAAAAAGTCTCGATTATAGGTTAGAAATGGGCCACGGGACTTGTTTGTGGTGTTAAAACGAAAAAACGAGCACGAAGCCTCGTTTAGAAATCGGGAGAGAGGGTATGAAATTATATCCACTTTCTTTAAAATCTGAAAAAGTCTCAAATATAGGTTAGAAATGGGCCAAGAGACGAGTTTGTGGAGTCAGAACGAAAAAACGAGCACGCAGCCTCGTTTAGAAATCGGGAGGAGAGAGGGTATGAAATTACATCCACTTCCTTTAAAACCCAAAAAAGTCTCGATTATAGGTTAGAAATGGGCCACGGGATGTGTTTGTGGTGTCAAAATGAAAAAATGAGCATGAAGCCTCGTTTAGAAATCGGAAGGAGAGAGGGTATGAAATTATATCCACTTCCTTTAAAATCCGAAAATTCTCGATTATAGGTTACAAATGGGCCACGAGACGTGTTTGTGGTGTCAAAACGAAAAAACGAGCACGAAGCCTCGTTTAGAAATCGGGAGAGAGGGTATGAAATTATATCCACTTCCTTTAAAATCTGAAAAATACTCGAATATAGGTTAGAAATGGGCCAAGAGACTAGTTTGTGGAGTCAAAACGAAAAAACGAGCACGCAGCCTCGTTTAGAAATCGGGAGGAGAGAGGATATGAAATTACATCCACTTCCTTTAAAACCCAAAAAGTCTCGATTATAGGTTAGAAATGGGCCACGGGATGTGTTTGTGGTGTGAAAACGAAAAAATGAGCACGAAGCCTCGTTTAGAAATCGGGAGTAGAGAAGGTATGAAATTATATCCACTTCCTTTAAAACCCGAAAAGACTCGATTATAGGTTAGAAATGGGCCACGGGACGTGTTTGTGGTGTCAAAACGAAAGAACGAGCACGAAGCCTCGTTTAGAAATCGGAAGGAGAGAGGGTATGAAATTATATCCACTTCCTTTAAAACCCGAAAAAGTCTCGATTATTGGTTAGAAATGGGCCACGGGACGTGTTTGTGGTGTCAAAACGAAAAAACGAGCACGAAGCCTCGTTTAGAAATCGGGAGGAGAGAGGGTATGAAATTATATCCACTTCCTTTAAAACCCGAAAAAGTCTCGATTATAGGTTAGAAATGGGCCACGGGACGTGTTTGTGGTGTCAAAACGAAAAAACGAGCACGCAGCCTCGTTTAGAAATCGGGAGGAGAGAGGGTATGAAATTACATCCACTTCCTTTAAAACCCAAAAAAGTCTCGATTATAGGTTAGAAATGGGCCACGGGATGTGTTTGTGGTGTCAAAATGAAAAAATGAGCAGGAAGCCTCGTTTAGAAATCGGAAGGAGAGAGGGTATGAAATTATATCCACTTCATTTAAAATCCGAAAAAGTCTCGATTATAGGTTACAAATGGGCCACGAGACGTGTTTGTGGTGTCAAAACGAAAAAACGAGCACGAAGCCTCGTTTAGAAATCGGGAGGAGGGTGGTTATGAAATTATATCCACTTCCTTTAAAACCCGAAAAAGTCTCAATTGTAGGTAAGAAATGGGACACGGGACGTGTTTGTGGTGTCAAAAGGAAAAAACGAGCACGAAGCCTCGTTTAGAAATCGGGAGAGAGGGTATGAAATTATATCCACTTCCTTTAAAATCCGAAAAAGTCTCGAATATAGGTTAGAAATGGGCCAAGAGACGAGTTTGTGGAGTTAGAACGAAAAAACGAGCACGCAGCCTCGTTTAGAAATCGGGAGGAGAGAGGGTATGAAATTATATCCACTTCCTTTAAAACCCGAAAAAGTCTCGATTATAGGTTAGAAATGGGCCACGGGACTAGTTTGTGGAGTCAAAATGAAAAAACGAGCACGAAGCCTCATTTAGAAATCGGTAGGAGAGAGGGTATGAAATTATATCCACTTCATTTCAAACCCGAAAAAGTCTCGATTATAGGTTAGAAATGGGCCACGGGACTTGTTTGTGGTGTTAAAACGAAAAAACGAGCACGAAGCCTCGTTTAGAAATCAGGAGAGAGGGTATGAAATTATATCCACTTCCTTTAAAATCTGAAAAAGTCTCAAATATAGGTTAGAAATGGGCCAAGAGACGAGTTTGTGGAGTCAGAACGAAAAAACGAGCACGCAGCCACGTTTAGAAATCGGGAGGAGAGAGGGTATGAAATTACATCCACTTCCTTTAAAACCCAAAAAAGTCTCGATTATAGGTTAGAAATGGGCCACGGGATGTGTTTGTGGTGTCAAAATGAAAAAATGAGCATGAAGCCTCGTTTAGAAATCGGAAGGAGAGAGGGTATGAAATTATATCCACTTCCTTTAAAATCCGAAAAAGTCTCGATTATAGGTTACAAATGGGCCACGAGACGTGTTTGTGGTGTCAAAACGAAAAAACGAGCACGAAGCCTCGTTTAGAAATCGGGAGAGAGGGTATGAAATTATATCCACTTCCTTTAAAATCTGAAAAATACTCGAATATAGGTTAGAAATGGGCCAAGAGACTAGTTTGTGGAGTCAAAACGAAAAAACGAGCACGCAGCCTCGTTTAGAAATCGGGAGGAGAGAGGATATGAAATTACATCCACTTCCTTTAAAACCCAAAAAGTCTCGATTATAGGTTAGAAATGGGCCACGGGATGTGTTTGTGGTGTGAAAACGAAAAAACGAGCACGAAGCCTCGTTTAGAAATCGGGAGTAGAGAAGGTATGAAATTATATCCACTTCCTTTAAAACCCGAAAAGACTCGATTATAGGTTAGAAATGGGCCACGGGACGTGTTTGTGGTGTCAAAACGAAAGAACGAGCACGAAGCCTCGTTTAGAAATCGGAAGGAGAGAGGGTATGAAATTATATCCACTTCCTTTAAAACCCGAAAAAGTCTCGATTATTGGTTAGAAATGGGCCACGGGACGTGTTTGTGGTGTCAAAACGAAAAAACGAGCACGAAGCCTCGTTTAGAAATCGGGAGGAGAGAGGGTATGAAATTATATCCACTTCCTTTAAAACCCGAAAAAGTCTCGATTATAGGTTAGAAATGGGCCACGGGACGTGTTTGTGGTGTCAAAACGAAAAAACGAGCACGAAGCCTCGTTTAGAAATCGGGAGGAGAGTGGTTATGAAATTATATCCACTTCCTTAAAAACCCGAAAAAGTCTCGATTATAGGTTAGAAATGGGCCACGGTACGCGTTTGTGGTGTCAACACGAAAAGACGAGCACGAAGCCTCGTTTAGAAATCGGGAGGAGAGAGGTTATGAAATTATATCCACTTCCTTTAAAACCCGAAAAAGTCTCGATTGTAGGTTATAAATGGGACACGGGATGTGTTTGTGGTGTCAAAATGAAAAAACGAGCACGAAGCCTCGTTTAGAAATCGGGAGGAGAGAGGGTATGAAATTATATCCACTTCCTTCATAACCCGAAAAAGACTCGATTATAGGTTAGAAATGGGCCACGGGACGTGTTTGTGGTGTCAAAACGAAAAAACGAGCACGAAGCCTCGTTTAGAAATCGGTAGGAGAGAGGGTATGAAATTATATCCACTTCATTTGAAACCCGAAAAAGTCTCGATTATAGGTTAGAAATGGGCCACGGGACATGTTTGTGGTGTTAAAACGAAAAAACGAGCACGAAGCCTCGTTTAGAAATCGGGAGAGAGGGTATGAAATTATATCCACTTCCTTTAAAATCTGAAAAAGACTCGAATATAGGTTAGAAATGGGCCAAGAGACTAGTTTGTGGAGTCAAAACGAAAAAACGAGCACGCAGCCTCGTTTAGAAATCGGGAGGAGAGAGGATATGAAATTACACCCACTTCCTTTAAAACCCAAAAAAGTCTTGATTATAGGTTAGAAATGGGCCACGGGATGTGATTGTGGTGTCAAAACGAAAAAAGGAGCACGAAGCCTCGTTTAGAAATCGGAAGTAGAGAGGGTATGAAATTATATCCACTTCCTTTAAAACCCGAAAAAGTCTCGATTATAGGTTAGAAATGGGCCACGGGACGTGTTTGTGGTGTCAAAACGAAAAAACGAGCACGAGGCCTCGTTTAGAAATCGGGAGGAGAGAGGGTATGAAATTATATCCACTTCCTTTAAAACCCGAAAAAGTCTCGATTATAGGTTAGAAATGGGCCACGATATGTGTTTGTGGTGTCAAAATGAAAAAATGAGCAAGAAGCCTCGTTTAGAAATCGGAAGGAGAGAGGGTATGAAATTATATCCACTTCCTTTAAAATCCGAAAATGTCTCGATTATAGGTTACAAATGGGCCACGGGACGTGTTTGTGGTGTCAAAACGAAAAAACGAGCACGAAGCCTCGTTTAGAAATCGGGAGAGAGGGTATGAAATTATATCCACTTCCTTTAAAATCTGAAAAAGACTCGAATATAGGTTAGAAATGGGCCAAGGGACTAGTTTGTGGAGTCAAAACGAAAAAACGAGCACGAAGCCTCGTTTAGAAATCGGGAGGAGAGAGGGTATGAAATTATATCCACTTCCTTTAAAACCCGAAAAAGTCTCGATTATAGGTTAGAAATGGGCCACGGGATGTGTTTGTGGTGTCAAAATGAAAAAATGAGCAGGAAGCCTCGTTTAGAAATCGGAAGGAGAGAGGGTATGAAATTATATCCACTTCATTTAAAATCCGAAAAAGTCTCGATTATAGGTTACAAATGGGCCACGAGACGTGTTTGTGGTGTCAAAACGAAAAAACGAGCACGAAGCCTCGTTTAGAAATCGGGAGGAGGGTGGTTATGAAATTATATCCACTTCCTTTAAAACCCGAAAAAGTCTCAATTGTAGGTAAGAAATGGGACACGGGACGTGTTTGTGGTGTCAAAAGGAAAAAACGAGCACGAAGCCTCGTTTAGAAATCGGGAGAGAGGGTATGAAATTATATCCACTTCCTTTAAAATCTGAAAAAGTCTCGAATATAGGTTAGAAATGGGCCAAGAGACGAGTTTGTGGAGTTAGAACGAAAAAACGAGCACGCAGCCTCGTTTAGAAATCGGGAGGAGAGAGGGTATGAAATTATATCCACTTCCTTTAAAACCCGAAAAAGTCTCGATTATAGGTTAGAAATGGGCCACGGGACTAGTTTGTGGAGTCAAAATGAAAAAACGAGCACGAAGCCTCATTTAGAAATCGGTAGGAGAGAGGGTATGAAATTATATCCACTTCATTTCAAACCCGAAAAAGTCTCGATTATAGGTTAGAAATGGGCCACGGGACTTGTTTGTGGTGTTAAAACGAAAAAACGAGCACGAAGCCTCGTTTAGAAATCGGGAGAGAGGGTATGAAATTATATCCACTTCCTTTAAAATCTGAAAAAGTCTCAAATATAGGTTAGAAATGGGCCAAGAGACGAGTTTGTGGAGTCAGAACGAAAAAACGAGCACGCAGCCACGTTTAGAAATCGGGAGGAGAGAGGGTATGAAATTACATCCACTTCCTTTAAAACCCAAAAAAGTCTCGATTATAGGTTAGAAATGGGCCACGGGATGTGTTTGTGGTGTCAAAATGAAAAAATGAGCATGAAGCCTCGTTTAGAAATCGGAAGGAGAGAGGGTATGAAATTATATCCACTTCCTTTAAAATCCGAAAAAGTCTCGATTATAGGTTACAAATGGGCCACGAGACGTGTTTGTGGTGTCAAAACGAAAAAACGAGCACGAAGCCTCGTTTAGAAATCGGGAGAGAGGGTATGAAATTATATCCACTTCCTTTAAAATCAGAAAAATACTCGAATATAGGTTAGAAATGGGCCAAGAGACTAGTTTGTGGAGTCAAAACGAAAAAACGAGCACGCAGCCTCGTTTAGAAATCGGGAGGAGAGAGGATATGAAATTACATCCACTTCCTTTAAAACCCAAAAAGTCTCGATTATAGGTTAGAAATGGGCCACGGGATGTGTTTGTGGTGTGAAAACGAAAAAACGAGCACGAAGCCTCGTTTAGAAATCGGGAGTAGAGAAGGTATGAAATTATATCCACTTCCTTTAAAACCCGAAAAGACTCGATTATAGGTTAGAAATGGGCCACGGGACGTGTTTGTGGTGTCAAAACGAAAGAACGAGCACGAAGCCTCGTTTAGAAATCGGAAGGAGAGAGGGTATGAAATTATATCCACTTCCTTTAAAACCCGAAAAAGTCTCGATTATTGGTTAGAAATGGGCCACGGGACGTGTTTGTGGTGTCAAAACGAAAAAACGAGCACGAAGCCTCGTTTAGAAATCGGGAGGAGAGAGGGTATGAAATTATATCCACTTCCTTTAAAACCCGAAAAAGTCTCGATTATAGGTTAGAAATGGGCCACGGGACGTGTTTGTGGTGTCAAAACGAAAAAACGAGCACGAAGCCTCGTTTAGAAATCGGGAGGAGAGTGGTTATGAAATTATATCCACTTCCTTAAAAACCCGAAAAAGTCTCGATTATAGGTTAGAAATGGGCCACGGTACGCGTTTGTGGTGTCAACACGAAAAGACGAGCACGAAGCCTCGTTTAGAAATCGGGAGGAGAGAGGTTATGAAATTATATCCACTTCCTTTAAAACCCGAAAAAGTCTCGATTGTAGGTTATAAATGGGACACGGGATGTGTTTGTGGTGTCAAAATGAAAAAACGAGCACGAAGCCTCGTTTAGAAATCGGGAGGAGAGAGGGTATGAAATTATATCCACTTCCTTCATAACCCGAAAAAGACTCGATTATAGGTTAGAAATGGGCCACGGGACGTGTTTGTGGTGTCAAAACGAAAAAACGAGCACGAAGCCTCGTTTAGAAATCGGTAGGAGAGAGGGTATGAAATTATATCCACTTCATTTGAAACCCGAAAAAGTCTCGATTATAGGTTAGAAATGGGCCACGGGACATGTTTGTGGTGTTAAAACGAAAAAACGAGCACGAAGCCTCGTTTAGAAATCGGGAGAGAGGGTATGAAATTATATCCACTTCCTTTAAAATCTGAAAAAGACTCGAATATAGGTTAGAAATGGGCCAAGAGACTAGTTTGTGGAGTCAAAACGAAAAAACGAGCACGCAGCCTCGTTTAGAAATCGGGAGGAGAGAGGATATGAAATTACACCCACTTCCTTTAAAACCCAAAAAAGTCTTGATTATAGGTTAGAAATGGGCCACGGGATGTGATTGTGGTGTCAAAACGAAAAAAGGAGCACGAAGCCTCGTTTAGAAATCGGAAGTAGAGAGGGTATGAAATTATATCCACTTCCTTTAAAACCCGAAAAAGTCTCGATTATAGGTTAGAAATGGGCCACGGGACGTGTTTGTGGTGTCAAAACGAAAAAACGAGCACGAAGCCTCGTTTAGAAATCGGGAGGAGAGAGGGTATGAAATTATATCCACTTCCTTTAAAACCCGAAAAAGTCTCGATTATAGGTTAGAAATGGGCCACGATATGTGTTTGTGGTGTCAAAATGAAAAAATGAGCAAGAAGCCTCGTTTAGAAATCGGAAGGAGAGAGGGTATGAAATTATATCCACTTCCTTTAAAATCCGAAAATGTCTCGATTATAGGTTACAAATGGGCCACGGGACGTGTTTGTGGTGTCAAAACGAAAAAACGAGCACGAAGCCTCGTTTAGAAATCGGGAGAGAGGGTATGAAATTATATCCACTTCCTTTAAAATCTGAAAAAGACTCGAATATAGGTTAGAAATGGGCCAAGGGACTAGTTTGTGGAGTCAAAACGAAAAAACGAGCACGAAGCCTCGTTTAGAAATCGGGAGGAGAGAGGGTATGAAATTATATCCACTTCCTTTAAAACCCGAAAAAGTCTCGATTGTAGGTTAGAAATTGGCCACGGGACGTGTTTGTGGTGTCAAAACTAAAAAACAAGCACAAAGCCTCGTTTAGAAATCGGGAGGAGAGAGGGTATGAAATTATATCCACTTCCTTTAAAATCCGAAAAAGTCTCGATTATAGGTTAGAAAAGGGCCAAGAGACGAGTTTGTGAAGTCAAAATGAAAAAACGAGCACGCAGCCTCGTTTAGAAATCAGGAGGAGAGAGGGTATGAAATTATATCCACTTCCTTTAAAACTCGAAAAAGTCTCGATTATAATTTAGAAATGGGCCACGGGACGCGTTTGTGGTGTTAAAACGAAAAAACGAGCACGAAGCCTCGTTTAGAAATCGGGAGGAGAGAGGGTATGAAATTATATCCAGTTCCTTCATTACCCGAAAAAGACTCGATTATAGGTTAGAAATGGGCCACGGGACGTGTTTGTGGTGTCAAAACGAAAAAATGAGCACGAAACCTCGTTTAGAAATCGGGAGGAGAGAGGGTATGAAATTATATCCACTTCCTTTAAAATCTGAAAAAGTCTCGAGTATAGGTTAGAAATGGGCCAAGAGACGAGTTTGTGGAGTCAAAACGAAAAAACGAGCACGCAGCCTCGTTTAGAAATCGGGAGGAGAGAGGGTATGAAATTACATCCACTTCCTTTAAAACTCGAAAAAGTCTCGATTATAGGTTAGAAATGGGCCACGGGATGTGTTTCTGGTGTCAAAACGAAAAAATGAGCACGAAGCCTCGTTTAGAAATCAGAAGGAGAGAGGGTATGAAATTATATCCACTTCCTTTAAAATCCGAAAAACTCTCGATTATAGATTAGAAATGGGCTAAAAGATGAGTTTGTGGAGTCAAAATGAAAAAACAAGCACGCAGCCTCGTTTAGAAATCAGGAGGAGAGAGGGTATGAAATTATATCCACTTCCTTTAAAACCCGAAAAATTCTCGATTATAGGTTAGAAATGGGCCACGGGACTGGTTTGTGGAGTCAAAACGAAAAAACGAGCACGAAGCCTCATTTAGAAATCGGTAGGAGAGAGGGTATGAAATTACATCCACTTCCTTTAAAACCCGAAAAAATCTCGATTGTAGGTTAGAAATGGGCCACGGGATGTGTTTGTGGTGTCAAAATGAAAAAATGAGCACGAAGCCTCGTTTAGAAATCGGAAGGAGAGAGGGTATGAAATTATATCCACTTCCTTTAAAATCTGAAAAAGTCTCAAATATAGGTTAGAAATGGGCCAAGAGACGAGTTTGTGGAGTCAGAACGAAAAAACGAGCACGCAGCCTCGTTTAGAAATCGGGAGGAGAGAGGGTATGAAATTACATCCACTTCCTTTAAAACCCAAAAAAGTCTCGATTATAGGTTAGAAATGGGCCACGGGATGTGTTTGTGGTGTTAAAATGAAAAAATGAGCATGAAGCCTCGTTTAGAAATCGGAAGGAGAGAGGGTTTGAAATTATATCCACTTCCTTTAAAATCCGAAAAAGTCTCGATTATAGGTTACAAATGGGCCACGAGACGTGTTTGTGGTGTCAAAACGAAAAAACGAGCACGAAGCCTCGTTTAGAAATCGGGAGAGAGGGTATGAAATTATATCCACTTCCTTTAAAACCCGAAAAGTCTCGATTATAGGTTAGAAATGGGCCACGGGACGTGTTTTTGGTATCAAAACGAAAAAACGAGCACGAAGCCTCGTTTAGAAATCGGGAGGAGAGAGGGTATGAAATTATATCCACTTCCTTTAAAACCCGAAAAAGTCTCGATTATAGGTTAGAAATGGGCCACGGGACGTGTTTGTGGTGTCAAAACGAAAAAACGAGCACGAAGCCTCGTTTAGAAATCGGGACGAGAGAGGGTATGAAATTATATCCACTTCCTTTAAAACCCGAAAAAGTCTCGATTATAGGTTAGAAATTGGCCACGGGATGTGTTTGTGGTGTCAAAACGAAAAAACGAGCACGAAGCCTCGTTTAGAAATCGGAAGGAGAGAGGGTATGAAATTATATCCACTTCCTTTAAAACCCGAAAAAGTCTCGATTATAGGTTAGAAATGGGCCACGGGACGTGTTTGTGGTGTCAAAACGAAAAAACGAGCACGAAGCCTCGTTTAGAAATCGGGAGGAGAGAGGGTATGAAATTATATCCACTTCCTTTAAAACCCGAAAAAGTCTCGATTATAGGTTAGAAATTGGCCACGGGATGTGTTTGTGGTGTCAAAACGAAAAAACGAGCACGAAGCCTCGTTTAGAAATCGGAAGGAGAGAGGGTATGAAATTATATCCACTTCCTTTAAAATCCGAAAAAGTCTCGATTATAGGTTAGAAATGGGCCAAGAGACGAGTTTGTGGAGTCAAAACGAAAAAACGAGCACGAAGCCTCGTTTAGAAATCGGGAGGAGAGAGGGTATGAAATTATATCCACTTCCTTTAAAACCCGAAAAAGTCTCGATTATAGGTTAGAAATGGGCCACGGGACGTGTTTGTGGTGTCAAAACGAAAAAACGAGCACGAAGCCTCGTTTAGAAATCGGGAGGAGAGTGGTTATGAAATTATATCCACTTCCTTAAAAACCCGAAAAAGTCTCGATTATAGGTTAGAAATGGGCCACGGTACGCGTTTGTGGTGTCAACACGAAAAGACGAGCACGAAGCCTCGTTTAGAAATCGGGAGGAGAGAGGTTATGAAATTATATCCACTTCCTTTAAAACCCGAAAAAGTCTCGATTGTAGGTTATAAAAGGGACACGGGATGTGTTTGTGGTGTCAAAATGAAAAAACGAGCACGAAGCCTCGTTTAGAAATCGGGAGGAGAGAGGGTATGAAATTATATCCACTTCCTTCATAACCCGAAAAAGACTCGATTATAGGTTAGAAATGGGCCACGGGACGTGTTTGTGGTGTCAAAACGAAAAAACGAGCACGAAGCCTCGTTTAGAAATCGGTAGGAGAGAGGGTATGAAATTATATCCACTTCATTTGAAACCCGAAAAAGTCTCGATTATAGGTTAGAAATGGGCCACGGGACATTTTTGTGGTGTTAAAACGAAAAAACGAGCACGAAGCCTCGTTTAGAAATTGGGAGAGAGGGTATGAAATTATATCCACTTCCTTTAAAATCTGAAAAAGACTCGAATATAGGTTAGAAATGGGCCAAGAGACTAGTTTGTGGAGTCAAAACGAAAAAACGAGCACGCAGCCTCGTTTAGAAATCGGGAGGAGAGAGGATATGAAATTACACCCACTTCCTTTAAAACCCAAAAAAGTCTTGATTATAGGTTAGAAATGGGCCACGGGATGTGTTTGTGGTGTCAAAACGAAAAAAGGAGCACGAAGCCTCGTTTAGAAATCGGAAGTAGAGAGGGTATGAAATTATATCCACTTCCTTTAAAACCCGAAAAAGTCTCGATTATACGTTAGAAATGGGCCACGGGACGTGTTTGTGGTGTCAAAACGAAAAAACGAGCACGAAGCCTCGTTTAGAAATCGGGAGGAGAGAGGGTATGAAATTATATCCACTTCCTTTAAAACCCGAAAAAGTCTCGATTATAGGTTAGAAATGGGCCACGAGATGTGTTTGTGGTGTCAAAATGAAAAAATGAGCAAGAAGCCTCGTTTAGAAATCGGAAGGAGAGAGGGTATGAAATTATATCCACTTCCTTTAAAATCCGAAAATGTCTCGATTATAGGTTACAAATGGGCCACGGGACGTGTTTGTGGTGTCAAAACGAAAAAACGAGCACGAAGCCTCGTTTAGAAATCGGGAGAGAGGGTATGAAATTATATCCACTTCCTTTAAAATCTGAAAAAGACTCGAATATAGGTTAGAAATGGGCCAAGGGACTAGTTTGTGGAGTCAAAACGAAAAAACGAGCACGCAGCCTCGTTTAGAAATCGGGAGGAGAGAGGATATGAAATTACATCCACTTCCTTTAAAACCCAAAAAAGTCTCGATTATAGGTTAGAAATGGGCCACGGGATGTGTTTGTGGTGTCAAAACGAAAAAAGGAGCACGAAGCCCCGTTTAGAAATCGGAAGTAGAGAGGGTATGAAATTATATCCACTTCCTTTAAAACCCGAAAAAGTCTCGATTATAGGTTAGAAATGGGCCACGGGACGTGTTTGTGGTGTCAAAACGAAAAAACGAGCACGATGCCTCGTTTAGAAATCGGCAGGAGAGTGGTTATGAAATTATATCCACTTCCTTAAAAACCCGAAAAAGTCTCGATTATAGGTTAGAAATGGGCCACGGTACGCGTTTGTGGTGTCAACACGAAAAGACGAGCACGAAGCCTCGTTTAGAAATCGGGAGGAGAGAGGTTATGAAATTATATCCACTTCCTTTAAAACCCGAAAAAGTCTCGATTGTAGGTTATAAATGGGACACGGGATGTGTTTGTGGTGTCAAAAGGAAAAAACGAGCACGAAGCCTCGTTTAGAAATCGGGAGGAGAGAGGGTATGAAATTATATCCACTTCCTTCATAACCCGAAAAAGACTCGATTATAGGTTAGAAATGGGCCACGGGACGTGTTTGTGGTGTCAAAACGAAAAAACGAGCACGAAGCCTCGTTTAGAAATCGGGAGGAGAGATCGTATGAAATTAGATCCACTTCCTTTAAAATCTGAAAAAGTCTCGATTATAGGTTAGAAATGGGCCAAGAGACGAGTTTGTGGAGTCAAAATGAAAAAACGAGCACGCAGCCTCGTTTAGAAATCGGGAGGAGAGAGGGTATGAAATTACATCCACTTCCTTTAATACCCGAAAAAGTCTCGATTATAGGTTAGAAATTGGCCACGGGATGTGTTTCTGGTGTCAAAACGAAAAAATGAGCACAAAGCCTCGTTTAGAAATCGGGAGGAGAGAGGGTATGAAATTATATCCACTTCCTTTAAAACCCGAAAAGTCTCGATTAAAGGTTAGAAATGGGCCACGGGACGTGTTTTTGGTATCAAAACGAAAAAACGAGCACGAAGCCTCGTTTAGAAATCGGGAGGAGAGAGGGTATGAAATTATATCCACTTCCTTTAAAATCCGAAAAAGTCTCGATTATAGGTTAGAAATGGGCCAAGAGACGAGTTTGTGGAGTCAAAACGAAAAAACGAGCACGCAGCCTCGTTTAGAAATCAGGAGGAGAGAGGGTATGAAATTATATCCACTTCCTTTAAAACTCGAAAAAGTCTCGATTATAATTTAGAAATGGGCCACGGGACGCGTTTGTGGTGTTAAAACGAAAAAACGAGCACGAAGCCTCGTTTAGAAATCGGGAGGACAGAGGATATGATATTATATCCACTTTCTTTAAAACCCGAAAAAGTCTCGATTGTAGGTTAGAAATGGGACACGGGATGTGTTTGTGGTGTCAAAAGGAAAAAACGAGCACGAAGCCTCGTTTAGAAATCGGAAGGAGAGAGGGTATGAAATTATATCCACTTCCTTTAAAATTCAAAAAAGTCTCGATTATAGGTTAGAAATGGGCCAAGAGACGAGTTTGTGGAGTCAAAATGAAAAAACGAGCACGCAGCCTCGTTTAGAAATCGGGAGGAGAGAGGGTATGAAATTATATCCAGTTCCTTCATAACCCGAAAAAGACTCGATTATAGGTTAGAAATGGGCCACGGGACGTGTTTGTGGTGTCAAAACGAAAAAACGAGCACGAAGCCTCGTTTAGAAATCGGGAGGAGAGAGGGTATGAAATTATATCCAGTTCCTTCATAACCCGAAAAAGACTCGATTATAGGTTAGAAATGGGCCACGGGACGTGTTTGTGGTGTCAGAACGAAAAAACGAGCACGAAGCCTCGTTTAGAAATCGGGAGAGAGGGTATGAAATTATATCCACTTCCTTTAAAATCTGAAAAAGTCTCGAATATAGGTTAGAAATGGGCCAAGAGACGAGTTTGTGGAGTTAGAACGAAAAAACGAGCACGAAGCCTCGTTTCGAAATCGGGAGGAGAGAGGGTATGAAATTATATCCACTTCCTTTAAAACCCGAAAAAGTCTCGATTATAGGTTAGAAATTGGCCACGGGATGTGTTTGTGGTGTCAAAACGAAAAAACGAGCACGAAGCCTCGTTTAGAAATCGGAAGGAGAGAGGGTATGAAATTATATCCACTTCCTTTAAAACCCGAAAAAGTCTCGATTATAGGTTAGAAATGGGCCACGGGACGTGTTTGTGGTGTCAAAACGAAAAAACGAGCACGAAGCCTCGTCTAGAAATCGGGAGGAGAGAGGGTATGAAATTATATCCACTTCCTTTAAAACCCGAAAAAGTCTCGATTATAGGTTAGAAATTGGCCACGGGATGTGTTTGTGGTGTCAAAACGAAAAAACGAGCACGAAGCCTCGTTTAGAAATCGGAAGGAGAGAGGGTATGAAATTATATCCACTTCCTTTAAAATCCGAAAAAGTCTCGATTATAGGTTAGAAATGGGCCAAGAGACGAGTTTGTGGAGTCAAAACGAAAAAACGAGCACGAAGCCTCGTTTAGAAATCGGGAGGAGAGAGGGTATGAAATTATATCCACTTCCTTTAAAACCCGAAAAAGTCTCGATTATAGGTTAGAAATGGGCCACGGGACGTGTTTGTGGTGTCAAAACGAAAAAACTAGCACGAAGCCTCGTTTAGAAATCGGGAGGAGAGTGGTTATGAAATTATATCCACTTCCTTTAAAACCCGAAAAAGTCTCGATTATAGGTTAGAAATGGGCCACGGTACGCGTTTGTGGTGTCAAAACGAAAAGACGAGCACGAAGCCTCGTTTAGAAATCGGGAGGAGAGAGGTTATGAAATTATATCCACTTCCTTTAGAACCCGAAAAAGTCTCCATTGTAGGTTAGAAATGTGACACGGGATGTGTTTGTGGTGTCAAAATGAAAAAACGAGCACGAAGCCTCGTTTAGAAATCGGGAGGAGAGAGGGTATGAAATTATATCCAGTTCCTTCATAACCCGAAAAAGACTCGATTATAGGTTAGAAATGGGCCACGGGACGTGTTTGTGGTGTCAAAACGAAAAAATGAGCACGAAACCTCGTTTAGAAATCGGGAGGAGAGAGGGTATGAAATTATATCCACTTCCTTTAAAATCTGAAAAAGTCTCGAGTATAGGTTAGAAATGGGCCAAGAGACGAGTTTGTGGAGTCAAAACGAAAAAACGAGCACGCAGCCTCGTTTAGAAATCGGGAGGAGAGAGGGTATGAAATTACATCCACTTCCTTTAAAACTCGAAAAAGTCTCGATTATAGGTTAGAAATGGGCCACGGGATGTGTTTCTGGTGTCAAAACGAAAAAATGAGCACGAAGCCTCGTTTAGAAATCAGAAGGAGAGAGGGTATGAAATTATATCCACTTCCTTTAAAATCCGAAAAACTCTCGATTATAGATTAGAAATGGGCTAAAAGATGAGTTTGTGGAGTCAAAATGAAAAAACAAGCACGCAGCCTCGTTTAGAAATCAGGAGGAGAGAGGGTATGAAATTATATCCACTTCCTTTAAAACCCGAAAAATTCTCGATTATAGGTTAGAAATGGGCCACGGGACTGGTTTGTGGAGTCAAAACGAAAAAACGAGCACGAAGCCTCATTTAGAAATCGGTAGGAGAGAGGGTATGAAATTACATCCACTTCCTTTAAAACCCGAAAAAATCTCGATTGTAGGTTAGAAATGGGCCACGGGATGTGTTTGTGGTGTCAAAATGAAAAAATGAGCACGAAGCCTCGTTTAGAAATCGGAAGGAGAGAGGGTATGAAATTATATCCACTTCCTTTAAAATCTGAAAAAGTCTCAAATATAGGTTAGAAATGGGCCAAGAGACGAGTTTGTGGAGTCAGAACGAAAAAACGAGCACGCAGCCTCGTTTAGAAATCGGGAGGAGAGAGGGTATGAAATTACATCCACTTCCTTTAAAACCCAAAAAAGTCTCGATTATAGGTTAGAAATGGGCCACGGGATGTGTTTGTGGTGTCAAAATGAAAAAATGAGCATGAAGCCTCGTGTAGAAATCGGAAGGAGAGAGGGTTTGAAATTATATCCACTTCCTTTAAAATCCGAAAAAGTCTCGATTATAGGTTACAAATGGGCCACGAGACGTGTTTGTGGTGTCAAAACGAAAAAACGAGCACGAAGCCTCGTTTAGAAATCGGGAGAGAGGGTATGAAATTATATCCACTTCCTTTAAAACCCGAAAAGTCTCGATTATAGGTTAGAAATGGGCCACGGGACGTGTTTTTGGTATCAAAACGAAAAAACGAGCACGAAGCCTCGTTTAGAAATCGGGAGGAGAGAGGGTATGAAATTATATCCACTTCCTTTAAAACCCGAAAAAGACTCGATTGTAGGTTAGAAATTGGCCACGGGACGTGTTTGTGGTGTCAAAACTAAAAAACAAGCACAAAGCCTCGTTTAGAAATCGGGAGGAGAGAGGGTATGAAATTATATCCACTTCCTTTAAAATCCGAAAAAGTCTCGATTATAGGTTAGAAAAGGGCCAAGAGACGAGTTTGTGGAGTCAAAACGAAAAAACGAGCACGCAGCCTCGTTTAGAAATCAGGAGGAGAGAGGGTATGAAATTATATCCACTTCCTTTAAAACTCGAAAAAGTCTCGATTATAATTTAGAAATGGGCCACGGGACGCGTTTGTGGTGTTAAAACGAAAAAACGAGCACGAAGCCTCGTTTAGAAATCGGGAGGACAGAGGTTATGATATTATATCCACTTTCTTTAAAACCCGAAAAAGTCTCGATTGTAGGTTAGAAATGGGACACGGGATGTGTTTGTGGTGTCAAAAGGAAAAAACGAGCACGAAGCCTCGTTTAGAAATCGGAAGGAGAGAGGGTATGAAATTATATCCACTTCCTTTAAAATTCAAAAAAGTCTCGATTATAGGTTAGAAATGGGCCAAGAGACGAGTTTGTGGAGTCAAAATGAAAAAACGAGCACGCAGCCTCGTTTAGAAATCGGGAGGAGAGAGGGTATGAAATTATATCCAGTTCCTTCATAACCCGAAAAAGACTCGATTATAGGTTAGAAATGGGCCACGGGACGTGTTTGTGGTGTCAAAACGAAAAAACGAGCACGAAGCCTCGTTTAGAAATCGGGAGGAGAGAGGGTATGAAATTATATCCAGTTCCTTCATAACCCGAAAAAGACTCGATTATAGGTTAGAAATGGGCCACGGGACGTGTTTGTGGTGTCAGAACGAAAAAACGAGCACGAAGCCTCGTTTAGAAATCGGGAGAGAGGGTATGAAATTATATCCACTTCCTTTAAAACCCGAAAAGTCTCGATTATAGGTTAGAAATGGGCCACGGGACGTGTTTTTGGTATCAAAACGAAAAAACGAGCACGAAGCCTCGTTTAGAAATCGGGAGGAGAGAGGGTATGAAATTATATCCACTTCCTTTAAAACCCGAAAAAGACTCGATTGTAGGTTAGAAATTGGCCACGGGACGTGTTTGTGGTGTCAAAACTAAAAAACAAGCACAAAGCCTCGTTTAGAAATCGGGAGGAGAGAGGGTATGAAATTATATCCACTTCCTTTAAAATCCGAAAAAGTCTCGATTATAGGTTAGAAAAGGGCCAAGAGACGAGTTTGTGGAGTCAAAACGAAAAAACGAGCACGCAGCCTCGTTTAGAAATCAGGAGGAGAGAGGGTATGAAATTATATCCACTTCCTTTAAAACTCGAAAAAGTCTCGATTATAATTTAGAAATGGGCCACGGGACGCGTTTGTGGTGTTAAAACGAAAAAACGAGCACGAAGCCTCGTTTAGAAATCGGGAGGACAGAGGTTATGATATTATATCCACTTTTTTTAAAACCCGAAAAAGTCTCGATTGTAGGTTAGAAATGGGACACGGGATGTGTTTGTGGTGTCAAAAGGAAAAAACGAGCACGAAGGCTCGTTTAGAAATCGGAAGGAGAGAGGGTATGAAATTATATCCACTTCCTTTAAAATTTAAAAAAGTCTCGATTATAGGTTAGAAATGGGCCAAGAGACGAGTTTGTGGAGTCAAAATGAAAAAACGAGCACGCAGCCTCGTTTAGAAATCGGGAGGAGAGAGGGTATGAAATTATATCCAGTTCCTTCATATCCCGAAAAAGACTCGATTATAGGTTAGAAATGGGCCACGGGACGTGTTTGTGGTGTCAAAACGAAAAAACGAGCACGAAGCCTCGTTTAGAAATCCGGAGGAGAGAGGGTATGAAATTATATCCAGTTCCTTCATAACCCGAAAAAGACTCGATTATAGGTTAGAAATGGGCCACGGGACGTGTTTGTGGTGTCAGAACGAAAAAACGAGCACGAAGCCTCGTTTAGAAATCGGGAGAGAGGGTATGAAATTATATCCACTTCCTTTAAAATCTGAAAAAGTCTCGAATATAGGTTAGAAATGGGCCAAGAGACGAGTTTGTGGAGTTAGAACGAAAAAACGAGCACGCAGCCTCGTTTAGAAATCGGGAGGAGAGAGGGTATGAAATTACATCCACTTCCTTTAAAACCCGAAAAAGTCTCGATTATAGGTTAGAAATGGGCCACGGGACGTGTTTGTGGTGTCAAAACGAAAAAACGATCACGAAGCCTCGTTTAGAAATCGGGAGGAGAGAGGGTATGAAATTATATCCACTTCCTTTAAAACCCGAAAAAGTCTCGATTATAGGTTAGAAATGGGCCGCGGGACGTGTTTGTGGTGTCAAAACGAAAAAACGAGCACGAAGCCTCGTTTAGAAATCGGGAGGAGAGTGGTTATGAAATTATATCCACTTCCTTTAAAACCCGAAAAAGTCTCGATTATAGGTTAGAAATGGGCCACGGTACGCGTTTGTGGTGTCAAAACGAAAAGACGAGCACGAAGCCTCGTTTAGAAATCGGGAGGAGAGAGGTTATGAAATTATATCCACTTCCTTTAAAACCCGAAAAAGTCTCCATTGTAGGTTAGAAATGTGACACGGGATGTGTTTGTGGTGTCAAAATGAAAAAACGAGCACGAAGCCTCGTTTAGAAATCGGGAGGAGAGAGGGTATGAAATTATATCCAGTTCCTTCATAACCCGAAAAAGACTCGATTATAGGTTAGAAATGGGCCACGGGACGTGTTTGTGGTGTCAAAACGAAAAAATGAGCACGAAACCTCGTTTAGAAATCGGGAGGAGAGAGGGTATGAAATTATATCCACTTCCTTTAAAATCTGAAAAAGTCTCGAGTATAGGTTAGAAATGGGCCAAGAGACGAGTTTGTGGAGTCAAAACGAAAAAACGAGCACGCAGCCTCGTTTAGAAATCGGGAGGAGAGAGGGTATGAAATTACATCCACTTCCTTTAAAACTCGAAAAAGTCTCGATTATAGGTTAGAAATGGGCCACGGGATGTGTTTCTGGTGTCAAAACGAAAAAATGAGCACGAAGCCTCGTTTAGAAATCAGAAGGAGAGAGGGTATGAAATTATATCCACTTCCTTTAAAATCCGAAAAACTCTCGATTATAGATTAGAAATGGGCTAAAAGATGAGTTTTTGGAGTCAAAATGAAAAAACAAGCACGCAGCCTCGTTTAGAAATCAGGAGGAGAGAGGGTATGAAATTATATCCACTTCCTTTAAAACCCGAAAAATTCTCGATTATAGGTTAGAAATGGGCCACGGGACTGGTTTGTGGAGTCAAAACGAAAAAACGAGCACGAAGCCTCATTTAGAAATCGGTAGGAGAGAGGGTATGAAATTACATCCACTTCCTTTAAAACCCGAAAAAATCTCGATTGTAGGTTAGAAATGGGCCACGGGATGTGTTTGTGGTGTCAAAATGAAAAAATGAGCACGAAGCCTCGTTTAGAAATCGGAAGGAGAGAGGGTATGAAATTATATCCACTTCCTTTAAAATCTGAAAAAGTCTCAAATATAGGTTAGAAATGGGCCAAGAGACGAGTTTGTGGAGTCAGAACGAAAAAACGAGCACGCAGCCTCGTTTAGAAATCGGGAGGAGAGAGGGTATGAAATTACATCCACTTCCTTTAAAACCCAAAAAAGTCTCGATTATAGGTTAGAAATGGGCCACGGGATGTGTTTGTGGTGTCAAAATGAAAAAATGAGCATGAAGCCTCGTGTAGAAATCGGAAGGAGAGAGGGTTTGAAATTATATCCACTTCCTTTAAAATCCGAAAAAGTCTCGATTATAGGTTACAAATGGGCCACGAGACGTGTTTGTGGTGTCAAAACGAAAAAACGAGCACGAAGCCTCGTTTAGAAATCGGGAGAGAGGGTATGAAATTATATCCACTTCCTTTAAAACCCGAAAAGTCTCGATTATAGGTTAGAAATGGGCCACGGGACGTGTTTTTGGTATCAAAACGAAAAAACGAGCACGAAGCCTCGTTTAGAAATCGGGAGGAGAGAGGGTATGAAATTATATCCACTTCCTTTAAAACCCGAAAAAGACTCGATTGTAGGTTAGAAATTGGCCACGGGACGTGTTTGTGGTGTCAAAACTAAAAAACAAGCACAAAGCCTCGTTTAGAAATCGGGAGGAGAGAGGGTATGAAATTATATCCACTTCCTTTAAAATCCGAAAAAGTCTCGATTATAGGTTAGAAAAGGGCCAAGAGACGAGTTTGTGGAGTCAAAACGAAAAAACGAGCACGCAGCCTCGTTTAGAAATCAGGAGGAGAGAGGGTATGAAATTATATCCACTTCCTTTAAAACTCGAAAAAGTCTCGATTATAATTTAGAAATGGGCCACGGGACGCGTTTGTGGTGTTAAAACGAAAAAACGAGCACGAAGCCTCGTTTAGAAATCGGGAGGACAGAGGTTATGAAATTACATCCACTTCCTTTAAAACCCAAAAAAGTCTCGATTATAGGTTAGAAATGGGCCACGGGATGTGTTTGTGGTGTCAAAATGAAAAAATGAGCATGAAGCCTCGTTTAGAAATCGGAAGGAGAGAGGGTATAAAATTATATCCACTTCCTTTAAAATCCGAAAATTCTCGATTATAGGTTACAAATGGGCCACGAGACGTGTTTGTGGTGTCAAAACGAAAAAACGAGCACGAAGCCTCGTTTAGAAATCGGGAGAGAGGGTATGAAATTATATCCACTTCCTTTAAAATCTGAAAAATACTCGAATATAGGTTAGAAATGGGCCAAGAGACTAGTTTGTGGAGTCAAAACGAAAAAACGAGCACGCAGCCTCGTTTAGAAATCGGGAGGAGAGAGGATATGAAATTACATCCACTTCCTTTAAAACCCAAAAAGTCTCGATTATAGGTTAGAAATGGGCCACGGGATGTGTTTGTGGTGTGAAAACGAAAAAATGAGCACGAAGCCTCGTTTAGAAATCGGGAGTAGAGAAGGTATGAAATTATATCCACTTCCTTTAAAACCCGAAAAGACTCGATTATAGGTTAGAAATGGGCCACGGGACGTGTTTGTGGTGTCAAAACGAAAGAACGAGCACGAAGCCTCGTTTAGAAATCGGAAGGAGAGAGGGTATGAAATTATATCCACTTCCTTTAAAACCCGAAAAAGTCTCGATTATTGGTTAGAAATGGGCCACGGGACGTGTTTGTGGTGTCAAAACGAAAAAACGAGCACGAAGCCTCGTTTAGAAATCGGGAGGAGAGAGGGTATGAAATTATATCCACTTCCTTTAAAACCCGAAAAAGTCTCGATTATAGGTTAGAAATGGGCCACGGGACGTGTTTGTGGTGTCAAAACGAAAAAACGAGCACGCAGCCTCGTTTAGAAATCGGGAGGAGAGAGGGTATGAAATTACATCCACTTCCTTTAAAACCCAAAAAAGTCTCGATTATAGGTTAGAAATGGGCCACGGGATGTGTTTGTGGTGTCAAAATGAAAAAATGAGCAGGAAGCCTCGTTTAGAAATCGGAAGGAGAGAGGGTATGAAATTATATCCACTTCATTTAAAATCCGAAAAAGTCTCGATTATAGGTTACAAATGGGCAACGAGACGTGTTTGTGGTGTCAAAACGAAAAAACGAGCACGAAGCCTCGTTTAGAAATCGGGAGTAGAGAAGGTATGAAATTATATCCACTTCCTTTAAAACCCGAAAAGACTCGATTATAGGTTAGAAATGGGCCACGGGACGTGTTTGTGGTGTCAAAACGAAAGAACGAGCACGAAGCCTCGTTTAGAAATCGGAAGGAGAGAGGGTATGAAATTATATCCACTTCCTTTAAAACCCGAAAAAGTCTCGATTATTGGTTAGAAATGGGCCACGGGACGTGTTTGTGGTGTCAAAACGAAAAAACGAGCACGAAGCCTCGTTTAGAAATCGGGAGGAGAGAGGGTATGAAATTATATCCACTTCCTTTAAAACCCGAAAAAGTCTCGATTATAGGTTAGAAATGGGCCACGGGACGTGTTTGTGGTGTCAAAACGAAAAAACGAGCACGAAGCCTCGTTTAGAAATCGGGAGGACAGAGGTTATGATATTATATCCACTTTCTTTAAAACCCGAAAAAGTCTCGATTGTAGGTTAGAAATGGGACACGGGATGTGTTTGTGGTGTCAAAAGGAAAAAACGAGCACGAAGCCTCGTTTAGAAATCGGAAGGAGAGAGGGTATGAAATTATATCCACTTCCTTTAAAATTCAAAAAAGTCTCGAATATAGGTTAGAAATGGGCCAAGAGACGAGTTTGTGGAGTTAGAACGAAAAAACGAGCACGCAGCCTCGTTTAGAAATCGGGAGGAGAGAGGGTATGAAATTATATCCACTTCCTTTAAAACCCGAAAAAGTCTCGATTATAGGTTAGAAATGGGCCACGGGACTAGTTTGTGGAGTCAAAATGAAAAAACGAGCACGAAGCCTCATTTAGAAATCGGTAGGAGAGAGGGTATGAAATTATATCCACTTCATTTCAAACCCGAAAAAGTCTCGATTATAGGTTAGAAATGGGCCACGGGACTTGTTTGTGGTGTTAAAACGAAAAAACGAGCACGAAGCCTCGTTTAGAAATCGGGAGAGAGGGTATGAAATTATATCCACTTCCTTTAAAATCTGAAAAAGTCTCAAATATAGGTTAGAAATGGGCCAAGAGACGAGTTTGTGGAGTCAGAACGAAAAAACGAGCACGCAGCCTCGTTTAGAAATCGGGAGGAGAGAGGGTATGAAATTACATCCACTTCCTTTAAAACCCAAAAAAGTCTCGATTATAGGTTAGAAATGGGCCACGGGATGTGTTTGTGGTGTCAAAATGAAAAAATGAGCATGAAGCCTCGTTTAGAAATCGGAAGGAGAGAGGGTATAAAATTATATCCACTTCCTTTAAAATCCGAAAATTCTCGATTATAGGTTACAAATGGGCCACGAGACGTGTTTGTGGTGTCAAAACGAAAAAACGAGCACGAAGCCTCGTTTAGAAATCGGGAGAGAGGGTATGAAATTATATCCACTTCCTTTAAAATCTGAAAAATACTCGAATATAGGTTAGAAATGGGCCAAGAGACTAGTTTGTGGAGTCAAAACGAAAAAACGAGCACGCAGCCTCGTTTAGAAATCGGGAGGAGAGAGGATATGAAATTACATCCACTTCCTTTAAAACCCAAAAAGTCTCGATTATAGGTTAGAAATGGGCCACGGGATGTGTTTGTGGTGTGAAAACGAAAAAATGAGCACGAAGCCTCGTTTAGAAATCGGGAGTAGAGAAGGTATGAAATTATATCCACTTCCTTTAAAACCCGAAAAGACTCGATTATAGGTTAGAAATGGGCCACGGGACGTGTTTGTGGTGTCAAAACGAAAGAACGAGCACGAAGCCTCGTTTAGAAATCGGAAGGAGAGAGGGTATGAAATTATATCCACTTCCTTTAAAACCCGAAAAAGTCTCGATTATTGGTTAGAAATGGGCCACGGGACGTGTTTGTGGTGTCAAAACGAAAAAACGAGCACGAAGCCTCGTTTAGAAATCGGGAGGAGAGAGGGTATGAAATTATATCCACTTCCTTTAAAACCCGAAAAAGTCTCGATTATAGGTTAGAAATGGGCCACGGGACGTGTTTGTGGTGTCAAAACGAAAAAACGAGCACGCAGCCTCGTTTAGAAATCGGGAGGAGAGAGGGTATGAAATTACATCCACTTCCTTTAAAACCCAAAAAAGTCTCGATTATAGGTTAGAAATGGGCCACGGGATGTGTTTGTGGTGTCAAAATGAAAAAATGAGCAGGAAGCCTCGTTTAGAAATCGGAAGGAGAGAGGGTATGAAATTATATCCACTTCATTTAAAATCCGAAAAAGTCTCGATTATAGGTTACAAATGGGCAACGAGACGTGTTTGTGGTGTCAAAACGAAAAAACGAGCACGAAGCCTCGTTTAGAAATCGGGAGTAGAGAAGGTATGAAATTATATCCACTTCCTTTAAAACCCGAAAAGACTCGATTATAGGTTAGAAATGGGCCACGGGACGTGTTTGTGGTGTCAAAACGAAAGAACGAGCACGAAGCCTCGTTTAGAAATCGGAAGGAGAGAGGGTATGAAATTATATCCACTTCCTTTAAAACCCGAAAAAGTCTCGATTATTGGTTAGAAATGGGCCACGGGACGTGTTTGTGGTGTCAAAACGAAAAAACGAGCACGAAGCCTCGTTTAGAAATCGGGAGGAGAGAGGGTATGAAATTATATCCACTTCCTTTAAAACCCGAAAAAGTCTCGATTATAGGTTAGAAATGGGCCACGGGACGTGTTTGTGGTGTCAAAACGAAAAAACGAGCACGAAGCCTCGTTTAGAAATCGGGAGGACAGAGGTTATGATATTATATCCACTTTCTTTAAAACCCGAAAAAGTCTCGATTGTAGGTTAGAAATGGGACACGGGATGTGTTTGTGGTGTCAAAAGGAAAAAACGAGCACGAAGCCTCGTTTAGAAATCGGAAGGAGAGAGGGTATGAAATTATATCCACTTCCTTTAAAATTCAAAAAAGTCTCGATTATAGGTTAGAAATGGGCCAAGAGACGAGTTTGTGGAGTCAAAATGAAAAAACGAGCACGCAGCCTCGTTTAGAAATCGGGAGGAGAGAGGGTATGAAATTATATCCAGTTCCTTCATAACCCGAAAAAGACTCGATTATAGGTTAGAAATGGGCCACGGGACGTGTTTGTGGTGTCAAAACGAAAAAACGAGCACGAAGCCTCGTTTAGAAATCGGGAGGAGAGAGGGTATGAAATTATATCCAGTTCCTTCATAACCCGAAAAAGACTCGATTATAGGTTAGAAATGGGCCACGGGACGTGTTTGTGGTGTCAGAACGAAAAAACGAGCACGAAGCCTCGTTTAGAAATCGGGAGAGAGGGTATGAAATTATATCCACTTCCTTTAAAACCCGAAAAGTCTCGATTATAGGTTAGAAATGGGCCACGGGACGTGTTTTTGGTATCAAAACGAAAAAACGAGCACGAAGCCTCGTTTAGAAATCGGGAGGAGAGAGGGTATGAAATTATATCCAGTTCCTTCATATCCCGAAAAAGACTCGATTATAGGTTAGAAATGGGCCACGGGACGTGTTTGTGGTGTCAAAACGAAAAAACGAGCACGAAGCCTCGTTTAGAAATCGGGAGGAGAGAGGGTATGAAATTATATCCACTTCCTTTAAAACCCGAAAAAGTCTCGATTATAGGTTAGAAATGGGCCGCGGGACGTGTTTGTGGTGTCAAAACGAAAAAACGAGCACGAAGCCTCGTTTAGAAATCGGGAGGAGAGAGGGTATGAAATTATATCCACTTCCTTTAAAACCCGAAAAAGTCTCGATTATAGGTTAGAAATTGGCCACGGGATGTGTTTGTGGTGTCAAAACGAAAAAACGAGCACGCAGCCTCGTTTAGAAATCGGGAGGAGAGAGGGTATGAAATTACATCCACTTCCTTTAAAACCCAAAAAAGTCTCGATTATAGGTTAGAAATGGGCCACGGGATGTGTTTGTGGTGTCAAAATGAAAAAATGAGCATGAAGCCTCGTTTAGAAATCGGAAGGAGAGAGGGTATGAAATTATATCCACTTCATTTAAAATCCGAAAAAGTCTCGATTATAGGTTACAAATGGGCCACGAGACGTGTTTGTGGTGTCAAAACGAAAAAACGAGCACGAAGCCTCGTTTAGAAATCGGGAGGAGGGTGGTTATGAAATTATATCCACTTCCTTTAAAACCCGAAAAAGTCTCAATTGTAGGTAAGAAATGGGACACGGGACGTGTTTGTGGTGTCAAAAGGAAAAAACGAGCACGAAGCCTCGTTTAGAAATCGGGAGAGAGGGTATGAAATTATATCCACTTCCTTTAAAATCTGAAAAAGTCTCGAATATAGGTTAGAAATGGGCCAAGAGACGAGTTTGTGGAGTTAGAACGAAAAAACGAGCACGCAGCCTCGTTTAGAAATCGGGAGGAGAGAGGGTATGAAATTATATCCACTTCCTTTAAAACCCGAAAAAGTCTCGATTATAGGTTAGAAATGGGCCACGGGACTAGTTTGTGGAGTCAAAATGAAAAAACGAGCACGAAGCCTCATTTAGAAATCGGTAGGAGAGAGGGTATGAAATTATATCCACTTCATTTCAAACCCGAAAAAGTCTCGATTATAGGTTAGAAATGGGCCACGGGACTTGTTTGTGGTGTTAAAACGAAAAAACGAGCACGAAGCCTCGTTTAGAAATCGGGAGAGAGGGTATGAAATTATATCCACTTCCTTTAAAATCTGAAAAAGTCTCAAATATAGGTTAGAAATGGGCCAAGAGACGAGTTTGTGGAGTCAGAACGAAAAAACGAGCACGCAGCCTCGTTTAGAAATCGGGAGGAGAGAGGGTATGAAATTACATCCACTTCCTTTAAAACCCAAAAAAGTCTCGATTATAGGTTAGAAATGGGCCACGGGATGTGTTTGTGGTGTCAAAATGAAAAAATGAGCATGAAGCCTCGTTTAGAAATCGGAAGGAGAGAGGGTATAAAATTATATCCACTTCCTTTAAAATCCGAAAATTCTCGATTATAGGTTACAAATGGGCCACGAGACGTGTTTGTGGTGTCAAAACGAAAAAACGAGCACGAAGCCTCGTTTAGAAATCGGGAGAGAGGGTATGAAATTATATCCACTTCCTTTAAAATCTGAAAAATACTCGAATATAGGTTAGAAATGGGCCAAGAGACTAGTTTGTGGAGTCAAAACGAAAAAACGAGCACGCAGCCTCGTTTAGAAATCGGGAGGAGAGAGGATATGAAATTACATCCACTTCCTTTAAAACCCAAAAAGTCTCGATTATAGGTTAGAAATGGGCCACGGGATGTGTTTGTGGTGTGAAAACGAAAAAATGAGCACGAAGCCTCGTTTAGAAATCGGGAGTAGAGAAGGTATGAAATTATATCCACTTCCTTTAAAACCCGAAAAGACTCGATTATAGGTTAGAAATGGGCCACGGGACGTGTTTGTGGTGTCAAAACGAAAGAACGAGCACGAAGCCTCGTTTAGAAATCGGAAGGAGAGAGGGTATGAAATTATATCCACTTCCTTTAAAACCCGAAAAAGTCTCGATTATTGGTTAGAAATGGGCCACGGGACGTGTTTGTGGTGTCAAAACGAAAAAACGAGCACGAAGCCTCGTTTAGAAATCGGGAGGAGAGAGGGTATGAAATTATATCCACTTCCTTTAAAACCCGAAAAAGTCTCGATTATAGGTTAGAAATGGGCCACGGGACGTGTTTGTGGTGTCAAAACGAAAAAACGAGCACGCAGCCTCGTTTAGAAATCGGGAGGAGAGAGGGTATGAAATTATATCCACTTCCTTTAAAATCTGAAAAAGTCTCAAATATAGGTTAGAAATGGGCCAAGAGACGAGTTTGTGGAGTCAGAACGAAAAAACGAGCACGCAGCCTCGTTTAGAAATCGGGAGGAGAGAGGGTATGAAATTACATCCACTTCCTTTAAAACCCAAAAAAGTCTCGATTATAGGTTAGAAATGGGCCAAGAGACGAGTTTGTGGAGTCAGAACGAAAAAACGAGCACGCAGCCTCGTTTAGAAATCGGGAGGAGAGAGGGTATGAAATTACATCCACTTCCTTTAAAACCCAAAAAAGTCTCGATTATAGGTTAGAAATGGGCCACGGGACGTGTTTGTGGTGTCAGAACGAAAAAACGAGCACGAAGCCTCGTTTAGAAATCGGGAGAGAGGGTATGAAATTATATCCACTTCCTTTAAAATCTGAAAAAGTCTCGAATATAGGTTAGAAATGGGCCAAGAGACGAGTTTGTGGAGTTAGAACGAAAAAACGAGCACGCAGCCTCGTTTAGAAATCGGGAGGAGAGAGGGTATGAAATTACATCCACTTCCTTTAAAACCCGAAAAAGTCTCGATTATAGGTTAGAAATGGGCCACGGGACGTGTTTGTGGTGTCAAAACGAAAAAACGATCACGAAGCCTCGTTTAGAAATCGGGAGGAGAGAGGGTATGAAATTATATCCACTTCCTTTAAAACCCGAAAAAGTCTCGATTATAGGTTAGAAATGGGCCGCGGGACGTGTTTGTGGTGTCAAAACGAAAAAACGAGCACGAAGCCTCGTTTAGAAATCGGGAGGAGAGAGGGTATGAAATTATATCCACTTCCTTTAAAACCCGAAAAAGTCTCGATTATAGGTTAGAAATTGGCCACGGGATGTGTTTGTGGTGTCAAAACGAAAAAACGAGCACGCAGCCTCGTTTAGAAATCGGGAGGAGAGAGGGTATGAAATTACATCCACTTCCTTTAAAACCCAAAAAAGTCTCGATTATAGGTTAGAAATGGGCCACGGGATGTGTTTGTGGTGTCAAAATGAAAAAATGAGCATGAAGCCTCGTTTAGAAATCGGAAGGAGAGAGGGTATGAAATTATATCCACTTCATTTAAAATCCGAAAAAGTCTCGATTATAGGTTACAAATGGGCCACGAGACGTGTTTGTGGTGTCAAAACGAAAAAACGAGCACGAAGCCTCGTTTAGAAATCGGGAGGAGGGTGGTTATGAAATTATATCCACTTCCTTTAAAACCCGAAAAAGTCTCAATTGTAGGTAAGAAATGGGACACGAGACGTGTTTGTGGTGTCAAAAGGAAAAAACGAGCACGAAGCCTCGTTTAGAAATCGGGAGAGAGGGTATGAAATTATATCCACTTCCTTTAAAATCTGAAAAAGTCTCGAATATAGGTTAGAAATGGGCCAAGAGACGAGTTTGTGGAGTTAGAACGAAAAAACGAGCACGCAGCCTCGTTTAGAAATCGGGAGGAGAGAGGGTATGAAATTATATCCACTTCCTTTAAAACCCGAAAAAGTCTCGATTATAGGTTAGAAATGGGCCACGGGACTAGTTTGTGGAGTCAAAATGAAAAAACGAGCACGAAGCCTCATTTAGAAATCGGTAGGAGAGAGGGTATGAAATTATATCCACTTCATTTCAAACCCGAAAAAGTCTCGATTATAGGTTAGAAATGGGCCACGGGACTTGTTTGTGGTGTTAAAACGAAAAAACGAGCACGAAGCCTCGTTTAGAAATCGGGAGAGAGGGTATGAAATTATATCCACTTCCTTTAAAATCTGAAAAAGTCTCAAATATAGGTTAGAAATGGGCCAAGAGACGAGTTTGTGGAGTCAGAACGAAAAAACGAGCACGCAGCCTCGTTTAGAAATCGGGAGGAGAGAGGGTATGAAATTACATCCACTTCCTTTAAAACCCAAAAAAGTCTCGATTATAGGTTAGAAATGGGCCACGGGATGTGTTTGTGGTGTCAAAATGAAAAAATGAGCATGAAGCCTCGTTTAGAAATCGGAAGGAGAGAGGGTATAAAATTATATCCACTTCCTTTAAAATCCGAAAATTCTCGATTATAGGTTACAAATGGGCCACGAGACGTGTTTGTGGTGTCAAAACGAAAAAACGAGCACGAAGCCTCGTTTAGAAATCGGGAGAGAGGGTATGAAATTATATCCACTTCCTTTAAAATCTGAAAAATACTCGAATATAGGTTAGAAATGGGCCAAGAGACTAGTTTGTGGAGTCAAAACGAAAAAACGAGCACGCAGCCTCGTTTAGAAATCGGGAGGAGAGAGGATATGAAATTACATCCACTTCCTTTAAAACCCAAAAAGTCTCGATTATAGGTTAGAAATGGGCCACGGGATGTGTTTGTGGTGTGAAAACGAAAAAATGAGCACGAAGCCTCGTTTAGAAATCGGGAGTAGAGAAGGTATGAAATTATATCCACTTCCTTTAAAACCCGAAAAGACTCGATTATAGGTTAGAAATGGGCCACGGGACGTGTTTGTGGTGTCAAAACGAAAGAACGAGCACGAAGCCTCGTTTAGAAATCGGAAGGAGAGAGGGTATGAAATTATATCCACTTCCTTTAAAACCCGAAAAAGTCTCGATTATTGGTTAGAAATGGGCCACGGGACGTGTTTGTGGTGTCAAAACGAAAAAACGAGCACGAAGCCTCGTTTAGAAATCGGGAGGAGAGAGGGTATGAAATTATATCCACTTCCTTTAAAACCCGAAAAAGTCTCGATTATAGGTTAGAAATGGGCCACGGGACGTGTTTGTGGTGTCAAAACGAAAAAACGAGCACGCAGCCTCGTTTAGAAATCGGGAGGAGAGAGGGTATGAAATTACATCCACTTCCTTTAAAACCCAAAAAAGTCTCGATTATAGGTTAGAAATGGGCCACGGGATGTGTTTGTGGTGTCAAAATGAAAAAATGAGCAGGAAGCCTCGTTTAGAAATCGGAAGGAGAGAGGGTATGAAATTATATCCACTTCATTTAAAATCCGAAAAAGTCTCGATTATAGGTTACAAATGGGCAACGAGACGTGTTTGTGGTGTCAAAACGAAAAAACGAGCACGAAGCCTCGTTTAGAAATCGGGAGTAGAGAAGGTATGAAATTATATCCACTTCCTTTAAAACCCGAAAAGACTCGATTATAGGTTAGAAATGGGCCACGGGACGTGTTTGTGGTGTCAAAACGAAAGAACGAGCACGAAGCCTCGTTTAGAAATCGGAAGGAGAGAGGGTATGAAATTATATCCACTTCCTTTAAAACCCGAAAAAGTCTCGATTATTGGTTAGAAATGGGCCACGGGACGTGTTTGTGGTGTCAAAACGAAAAAACGAGCACGAAGCCTCGTTTAGAAATCGGGATGAGAGAGGGTATGAAATTATATCCACTTCCTTTAAAACCCGAAAAAGTCTCGATTATAGGTTAGAAATGGGCCACGGGACGTGTTTGTGGTGTCAAAACGAAAAAACGAGCACGAAGCCTCGTTTAGAAATCGGGAGGACAGAGGTTATGATATTATATCCACTTTCTTTAAAACCCGAAAAAGTCTCGATTGTAGGTTAGAAATGGGACACGGGATGTGTTTGTGGTGTCAAAAGGAAAAAACGAGCACGAAGCCTCGTTTAGAAATCGGAAGGAGAGAGGGTATGAAATTATATCCACTTCCTTTAAAATTCAAAAAAGTCTCGATTATAGGTTAGAAATGGGCCAAGAGACGAGTTTGTGGAGTCAAAATGAAAAAACGAGCACGCAGCCTCGTTTAGAAATCGGGAGGAGAGAGGGTATGAAATTATATCCAGTTCCTTCATAACCCGAAAAAGACTCGATTATAGGTTAGAAATGGGCCACGGGACGTGTTTGTGGTGTCAAAACGAAAAAACGAGCACGAAGCCTCGTTTAGAAATCGGGAGGAGAGAGGGTATGAAATTATATCCAGTTCCTTCATAACCCGAAAAAGACTCGATTATAGGTTAGAAATGGGCCACGGGACGTGTTTGTGGTGTCAGAACGAAAAAACGAGCACGAAGCCTCGTTTAGAAATCGGGAGAGAGGGTATGAAATTATATCCACTTCCTTTAAAACCCGAAAAGTCTCGATTATAGGTTAGAAATGGGCCACGGGACGTGTTTTTGGTATCAAAACGAAAAAACGAGCACGAAGCCTCGTTTAGAAATCGGGAGGAGAGAGGGTATGAAATTATATCCACTTCCTTTAAAACCCGAAAAAGACTCGATTGTAGGTTAGAAATTGGCCACGGGACGTGTTTGTGGTGTCAAAACTAAAAAACAAGCACAAAGCCTCGTTTAGAAATCGGGAGGAGAGAGGGTATGAAATTATATCCACTTCCTTTAAAATCCGAAAAAGTCTCGATTATAGGTTAGAAAAGGGCCAAGAGACGAGTTTGTGGAGTCAAAACGAAAAAACGAGCACGCAGCCTCGTTTAGAAATCAGGAGGAGAGAGGGTATGAAATTATATCCACTTCCTTTAAAACTCGAAAAAGTCTCGATTATAATTTAGAAATGGGCCACGGGACGCGTTTGTGGTGTTAAAACGAAAAAACGAGCACGAAGCCTCGTTTAGAAATCGGGAGGACAGAGGTTATGATATTATATCCACTTTTTTTAAAACCCGAAAAAGTCTCGATTGTAGGTTAGAAATGGGACACGGGATGTGTTTGTGGTGTCAAAAGGAAAAAACGAGCACGAAGGCTCGTTTAGAAATCGGAAGGAGAGAGGGTATGAAATTATATCCACTTCCTTTAAAATTTAAAAAAGTCTCGATTATAGGTTAGAAATGGGCCAAGAGACGAGTTTGTGGAGTCAAAATGAAAAAACGAGCACGCAGCCTCGTTTAGAAATCGGGAGGAGAGAGGGTATGAAATTATATCCAGTTCCTTCATATCCCGAAAAAGACTCGATTATAGGTTAGAAATGGGCCACGGGACGTGTTTGTGGTGTCAAAACGAAAAAACGAGCACGAAGCCTCGTTTAGAAATCCGGAGGAGAGAGGGTATGAAATTATATCCAGTTCCTTCATAACCCGAAAAAGACTCGATTATAGGTTAGAAATGGGCCACGGGACGTGTTTGTGGTGTCAGAACGAAAAAACGAGCACGAAGCCTCGTTTAGAAATCGGGAGAGAGGGTATGAAATTATATCCACTTCCTTTAAAATCTGAAAAAGTCTCGAATATAGGTTAGAAATGGGCCAAGAGACGAGTTTGTGGAGTTAGAACGAAAAAACGAGCACGCAGCCTCGTTTAGAAATCGGGAGGAGAGAGGGTATGAAATTACATCCACTTCCTTTAAAACCCGAAAAAGTCTCGATTATAGGTTAGAAATGGGCCACGGGACGTGTTTGTGGTGTCAAAACGAAAAAACGATCACGAAGCCTCGTTTAGAAATCGGGAGGAGAGAGGGTATGAAATTATATCCACTTCCTTTAAAACCCGAAAAAGTCTCGATTATAGGTTAGAAATGGGCCGCGGGACGTGTTTGTGGTGTCAAAACGAAAAAACGAGCACGAAGCCTCGTTTAGAAATCGGGAGGAGAGAGGGTATGAAATTATATCCACTTCCTTTAAAACCCGAAAAAGTCTCGATTATAGGTTAGAAATTGGCCACGGGATGTGTTTGTGGTGTCAAAACGAAAAAACGAGCACGCAGCCTCGTTTAGAAATCGGGAGGAGAGAGGGTATGAAATTACATCCACTTCCTTTAAAACCCAAAAAAGTCTCGATTATAGGTTAGAAATGGGCCACGGGATGTGTTTGTGGTGTCAAAATGAAAAAATGAGCATGAAGCCTCGTTTAGAAATCGGAAGGAGAGAGGGTATGAAATTATATCCACTTCATTTAAAATCCGAAAAAGTCTCGATTATAGGTTACAAATGGGCCACGAGACGTGTTTGTGGTGTCAAAACGAAAAAACGAGCACGAAGCCTCGTTTAGAAATCGGGAGGAGGGTGGTTATGAAATTATATCCACTTCCTTTAAAACCCGAAAAAGTCTCAATTGTAGGTAAGAAATGGGACACGGGACGTGTTTGTGGTGTCAAAAGGAAAAAACAAGCACGAAGCCTCGTTTAGAAATCGGGAGAGAGGGTATGAAATTATATCCACTTCCTTTAAAATCTGAAAAAGTCTCGAATATAGGTTAGAAATGGGCCAAGAGACGAGTTTGTGGAGTTAGAACGAAAAAACGAGCACGCAGCCTCGTTTAGAAATCGGGAGGAGAGAGGGTATGAAATTATATCCACTTCCTTTAAAACCCGAAAAAGTCTCGATTATAGGTTAGAAATGGGCCACGGGACTAGTTTGTGGAGTCAAAATGAAAAAACGAGCACGAAGCCTCATTTAGAAATCGGTAGGAGAGAGGGTATGAAATTATATCCACTTCATTTCAAACCCGAAAAAGTCTCGATTATAGGTTAGAAATGGGCCACGGGACTTGTTTGTGGTGTTAAAACGAAAAAACGAGCACGAAGCCTCGTTTAGAAATCGGGAGAGAGGGTATGAAATTATATCCACTTCCTTTAAAATCTGAAAAAGTCTCAAATATAGGTTAGAAATGGGCCAAGAGACGAGTTTGTGGAGTCAGAACGAAAAAACGAGCACGCAGCCTCGTTTAGAAATCGGGAGGAGAGAGGGTATGAAATTACATCCACTTCCTTTAAAACCCAAAAAAGTCTCGATTATAGGTTAGAAATGGGCCACGGGATGTGTTTGTGGTGTCAAAATGAAAAAATGAGCATGAAGCCTCGTTTAGAAATCGGAAGGAGAGAGGGTATAAAATTATATCCACTTCCTTTAAAATCCGAAAATTCTCGATTATAGGTTACAAATGGGCCACGAGACGTGTTTGTGGTGTCAAAACGAAAAAACGAGCACGAAGCCTCGTTTAGAAATCGGGAGAGAGGGTATGAAATTATATCCACTTCCTTTAAAATCTGAAAAATACTCGAATATAGGTTAGAAATGGGCCAAGAGACTAGTTTGTGGAGTCAAAACGAAAAAACGAGCACGCAGCCTCGTTTAGAAATCGGGAGGAGAGAGGATATGAAATTACATCCACTTCCTTTAAAACCCAAAAAGTCTCGATTATAGGTTAGAAATGGGCCACGGGATGTGTTTGTGGTGTGAAAACGAAAAAATGAGCACGAAGCCTCGTTTAGAAATCGGGAGTAGAGAAGGTATGAAATTATATCCACTTCCTTTAAAACCCGAAAAGACTCGATTATAGGTTAGAAATGGGCCACGGGACGTGTTTGTGGTGTCAAAACGAAAGAACGAGCACGAAGCCTCGTTTAGAAATCGGAAGGAGAGAGGGTATGAAATTATATCCACTTCCTTTAAAACCCGAAAAAGTCTCGATTATTGGTTAGAAATGGGCCACGGGACGTGTTTGTGGTGTCAAAACGAAAAAACGAGCACGAAGCCTCGTTTAGAAATCGGGAGGAGAGAGGGTATGAAATTATATCCACTTCCTTTAAAACCCGAAAAAGTCTCGATTATAGGTTAGAAATGGGCCACGGGACGTGTTTGTGGTGTCAAAACGAAAAAACGAGCACGCAGCCTCGTTTAGAAATCGGGAGGAGAGAGGGTATGAAATTACATCCACTTCCTTTAAAACCCAAAAAAGTCTCGATTATAGGTTAGAAATGGGCCACGGGATGTGTTTGTGGTGTCAAAATGAAAAAATGAGCAGGAAGCCTCGTTTAGAAATCGGAAGGAGAGAGGGTATGAAATTATATCCACTTCATTTAAAATCCGAAAAAGTCTCGATTATAGGTTACAAATGGGCAACGAGACGTGTTTGTGGTGTCAAAACGAAAAAACGAGCACGAAGCCTCGTTTAGAAATCGGGAGTAGAGAAGGTATGAAATTATATCCACTTCCTTTAAAACCCGAAAAGACTCGATTATAGGTTAGAAATGGGCCACGGGACGTGTTTGTGGTGTCAAAACGAAAGAACGAGCACGAAGCCTCGTTTAGAAATCGGAAGGAGAGAGGGTATGAAATTATATCCACTTCCTTTAAAACCCGAAAAAGTCTCGATTATTGGTTAGAAATGGGCCACGGGACGTGTTTGTGGTGTCAAAACGAAAAAACGAGCACGAAGCCTCGTTTAGAAATCGGGAGGAGAGAGGGTATGAAATTATATCCACTTCCTTTAAAACCCGAAAAAGTCTCGATTATAGGTTAGAAATGGGCCACGGGACGTGTTTGTGGTGTCAAAACGAAAAAACGAGCACGAAGCCTCGTTTAGAAATCGGGAGGACAGAGGTTATGATATTATATCCACTTTCTTTAAAACCCGAAAAAGTCTCGATTGTAGGTTAGAAATGGGACACGGGATGTGTTTGTGGTGTCAAAAGGAAAAAACGAGCACGAAGCCTCGTTTAGAAATCGGAAGGAGAGAGGGTATGAAATTATATCCACTTCCTTTAAAATTCAAAAAAGTCTCGATTATAGGTTAGAAATGGGCCAAGAGACGAGTTTGTGGAGTCAAAATGAAAAAACGAGCACGCAGCCTCGTTTAGAAATCGGGAGGAGAGAGGGTATGAAATTATATCCAGTTCCTTCATAACCCGAAAAAGACTCGATTATAGGTTAGAAATGGGCCACGGGACGTGTTTGTGGTGTCAAAACGAAAAAACGAGCACGAAGCCTCGTTTAGAAATCGGGAGGAGAGAGGGTATGAAATTATATCCAGTTCCTTCATAACCCGAAAAAGACTCGATTATAGGTTAGAAATGGGCCACGGGACGTGTTTGTGGTGTCAGAACGAAAAAACGAGCACGAAGCCTCGTTTAGAAATCGGGAGAGAGGGTATGAAATTATATCCACTTCCTTTAAAACCCGAAAAGTCTCGATTATAGGTTAGAAATGGGCCACGGGACGTGTTTTTGGTATCAAAACGAAAAAACGAGCACGAAGCCTCGTTTAGAAATCGGGAGGAGAGAGGGTATGAAATTATATCCACTTCCTTTAAAACCCGAAAAAGACTCGATTGTAGGTTAGAAATTGGCCACGGGACGTGTTTGTGGTGTCAAAACTAAAAAACAAGCACAAAGCCTCGTTTAGAAATCGGGAGGAGAGAGGGTATGAAATTATATCCACTTCCTTTAAAATCCGAAAAAGTCTCGATTATAGGTTAGAAAAGGGCCAAGAGACGAGTTTGTGGAGTCAAAACGAAAAAACGAGCACGCAGCCTCGTTTAGAAATCAGGAGGAGAGAGGGTATGAAATTATATCCACTTCCTTTAAAACTCGAAAAAGTCTCGATTATAATTTAGAAATGGGCCACGGGACGCGTTTGTGGTGTTAAAACGAAAAAACGAGCACGAAGCCTCGTTTAGAAATCGGGAGGACAGAGGTTATGATATTATATCCACTTTTTTTAAAACCCGAAAAAGTCTCGATTGTAGGTTAGAAATGGGACACGGGATGTGTTTGTGGTGTCAAAAGGAAAAAACGAGCACGAAGGCTCGTTTAGAAATCGGAAGGAGAGAGGGTATGAAATTATATCCACTTCCTTTAAAATTTAAAAAAGTCTCGATTATAGGTTAGAAATGGGCCAAGAGACGAGTTTGTGGAGTCAAAATGAAAAAACGAGCACGCAGCCTCGTTTAGAAATCGGGAGGAGAGAGGGTATGAAATTATATCCAGTTCCTTCATATCCCGAAAAAGACTCGATTATAGGTTAGAAATGGGCCACGGGACGTGTTTGTGGTGTCAAAACGAAAAAACGAGCACGAAGCCTCGTTTAGAAATCCGGAGGAGAGAGGGTATGAAATTATATCCAGTTCCTTCATAACCCGAAAAAGACTCGATTATAGGTTAGAAATGGGCCACGGGACGTGTTTGTGGTGTCAGAACGAAAAAACGAGCACGAAGCCTCGTTTAGAAATCGGGAGAGAGGGTATGAAATTATATCCACTTCCTTTAAAATCTGAAAAAGTCTCGAATATAGGTTAGAAATGGGCCAAGAGACGAGTTTGTGGAGTTAGAACGAAAAAACGAGCACGCAGCCTCGTTTAGAAATCGGGAGGAGAGAGGGTATGAAATTACATCCACTTCCTTTAAAACCCGAAAAAGTCTCGATTATAGGTTAGAAATGGGCCACGGGACGTGTTTGTGGTGTCAAAACGAAAAAACGATCACGAAGCCTCGTTTAGAAATCGGGAGGAGAGAGGGTATGAAATTATATCCACTTCCTTTAAAACCCGAAAAAGTCTCGATTATAGGTTAGAAATGGGCCGCGGGACGTGTTTGTGGTGTCAAAACGAAAAAACGAGCACGAAGCCTCGTTTAGAAATCGGGAGGAGAGAGGGTATGAAATTATATCCACTTCCTTTAAAACCCGAAAAAGTCTCGATTATAGGTTAGAAATTGGCCACGGGATGTGTTTGTGGTGTCAAAACGAAAAAACGAGCACGCAGCCTCGTTTAGAAATCGGGAGGAGAGAGGGTATGAAATTACATCCACTTCCTTTAAAACCCAAAAAAGTCTCGATTATAGGTTAGAAATGGGCCACGGGATGTGTTTGTGGTGTCAAAATGAAAAAATGAGCATGAAGCCTCGTTTAGAAATCGGAAGGAGAGAGGGTATGAAATTATATCCACTTCATTTAAAATCCGAAAAAGTCTCGATTATAGGTTACAAATGGGCCACGAGACGTGTTTGTGGTGTCAAAACGAAAAAACGAGCACGAAGCCTCGTTTAGAAATCGGGAGGAGGGTGGTTATGAAATTATATCCACTTCCTTTAAAACCCGAAAAAGTCTCAATTGTAGGTAAGAAATGGGACACGGGACGTGTTTGTGGTGTCAAAAGGAAAAAACGAGCACGAAGCCTCGTTTAGAAATCGGGAGAGAGGGTATGAAATTATATCCACTTCCTTTAAAATCTGAAAAAGTCTCGAATATAGGTTAGAAATGGGCCAAGAGACGAGTTTGTGGAGTTAGAACGAAAAAACGAGCACGCAGCCTCGTTTAGAAATCGGGAGGAGAGAGGGTATGAAATTATATCCACTTCCTTTAAAACCCGAAAAAGTCTCGATTATAGGTTAGAAATGGGCCACGGGACTAGTTTGTGGAGTCAAAATGAAAAAACGAGCACGAAGCCTCATTTAGAAATCGGTAGGAGAGAGGGTATGAAATTATATCCACTTCATTTCAAACCCGAAAAAGTCTCGATTATAGGTTAGAAATGGGCCACGGGACTTGTTTGTGGTGTTAAAACGAAAAAACGAGCACGAAGCCTCGTTTAGAAATCGGGAGAGAGGGTATGAAATTATATCCACTTCCTTTAAAATCTGAAAAAGTCTCAAATATAGGTTAGAAATGGGCCAAGAGACGAGTTTGTGGAGTCAGAACGAAAAAACGAGCACGCAGCCTCGTTTAGAAATCGGGAGGAGAGAGGGTATGAAATTACATCCACTTCCTTTAAAACCCAAAAAAGTCTCGATTATAGGTTAGAAATGGGCCACGGGATGTGTTTGTGGTGTCAAAATGAAAAAATGAGCATGAAGCCTCGTTTAGAAATCGGAAGGAGAGAGGGTATAAAATTATATCCACTTCCTTTAAAATCCGAAAATTCTCGATTATAGGTTACAAATGGGCCACGAGACGTGTTTGTGGTGTCAAAACGAAAAAACGAGCACGAAGCCTCGTTTAGAAATCGGGAGAGAGGGTATGAAATTATATCCACTTCCTTTAAAATCTGAAAAATACTCGAATATAGGTTAGAAATGGGCCAAGAGACTAGTTTGTGGAGTCAAAACGAAAAAACGAGCACGCAGCCTCGTTTAGAAATCGGGAGGAGAGAGGATATGAAATTACATCCACTTCCTTTAAAACCCAAAAAGTCTCGATTATAGGTTAGAAATGGGCCACGGGATGTGTTTGTGGTGTGAAAACGAAAAAATGAGCACGAAGCCTCGTTTAGAAATCGGGAGTAGAGAAGGTATGAAATTATATCCACTTCCTTTAAAACCCGAAAAGACTCGATTATAGGTTAGAAATGGGCCACGGGACGTGTTTGTGGTGTCAAAACGAAAGAACGAGCACGAAGCCTCGTTTAGAAATCGGAAGGAGAGAGGGTATGAAATTATATCCACTTCCTTTAAAACCCGAAAAAGTCTCGATTATTGGTTAGAAATGGGCCACGGGACGTGTTTGTGGTGTCAAAACGAAAAAACGAGCACGAAGCCTCGTTTAGAAATCGGGAGGAGAGAGGGTATGAAATTATATCCACTTCCTTTAAAACCCGAAAAAGTCTCGATTATAGGTTAGAAATGGGCCACGGGACGTGTTTGTGGTGTCAAAACGAAAAAACGAGCACGCAGCCTCGTTTAGAAATCGGGAGGAGAGAGGGTATGAAATTACATCCACTTCCTTTAAAACCCAAAAAAGTCTCGATTATAGGTTAGAAATGGGCCACGGGATGTGTTTGTGGTGTCAAAATGAAAAAATGAGCAGGAAGCCTCGTTTAGAAATCGGAAGGAGAGAGGGTATGAAATTATATCCACTTCATTTAAAATCCGAAAAAGTCTCGATTATAGGTTACAAATGGGCAACGAGACGTGTTTGTGGTGTCAAAACGAAAAAACGAGCACGAAGCCTCGTTTAGAAATCGGGAGTAGAGAAGGTATGAAATTATATCCACTTCCTTTAAAACCCGAAAAGACTCGATTATAGGTTAGAAATGGGCCACGGGACGTGTTTGTGGTGTCAAAACGAAAGAACGAGCACGAAGCCTCGTTTAGAAATCGGAAGGAGAGAGGGTATGAAATTATATCCACTTCCTTTAAAACCCGAAAAAGTCTCGATTATTGGTTAGAAATGGGCCACGGGACGTGTTTGTGGTGTCAAAACGAAAAAACGAGCACGAAGCCTCGTTTAGAAATCGGGAGGAGAGAGGGTATGAAATTATATCCACTTCCTTTAAAACCCGAAAAAGTCTCGATTATAGGTTAGAAATGGGCCACGGGACGTGTTTGTGGTGTCAAAACGAAAAAACGAGCACGAAGCCTCGTTTAGAAATCGGGAGGAGAGAGGGTATGAAATTATATCCACTTCCTTTAAAACCCGAAAAAGTCTCGATTATAGGTTAGAAATGGGCCACGGGACGTGTTTGTGGTGTCAAAACGAAAAAACGAGCACGAAGCCTCGTTTAGAAATCGGGAGGAGAGTGGTTATGAAATTATATCCACTTCCTTAAAAACCCGAAAAAGTCTCGATTATAGGTTAGAAATGGGCCACGGTACGCGTTTGTGGTGTCAACACGAAAAGACGAGCACGAAGCCTCGTTTAGAAATCGGGAGGAGAGAGGTTATGAAATTATATCCACTTCCTTTAAAACCCGAAAAAGTCTCGATTGTAGGTTATAAATGGGACACGGGATGTGTTTGTGGTGTCAAAATGAAAAAACGAGCACGAAGCCTCGTTTAGAAATCGGGAGGAGAGAGGGTATGAAATTATATCCACTTCCTTCATAACCCGAAAAAGACTCGATTATAGGTTAGAAATGGGCCACGGGACGTGTTTGTGGTGTCAAAACGAAAAAACGAGCACGAAGCCTCGTTTAGAAATCGGTAGGAGAGAGGGTATGAAATTATATCCACTTCATTTGAAACCCGAAAAAGTCTCGATTATAGGTTAGAAATGGGCCACGGGACATGTTTGTGGTGTTAAAACGAAAAAACGAGCACGAAGCCTCGTTTAGAAATCGGGAGAGAGGGTATGAAATTATATCCACTTCCTTTAAAATCTGAAAAAGACTCGAATATAGGTTAGAAATGGGCCAAGAGACTAGTTTGTGGAGTCAAAACGAAAAAACGAGCACGCAGCCTCGTTTAGAAATCGGGAGGAGAGAGGATATGAAATTACACCCACTTCCTTTAAAACCCAAAAAAGTCTTGATTATAGGTTAGAAATGGGCCACGGGATGTGTTTGTGGTGTCAAAACGAAAAAAGGAGCACGAAGCCTCGTTTAGAAATCGGAAGTAGAGAGGGTATGAAATTATATCCACTTCCTTTAAAACCCGAAAAAGTCTCGATTATAGGTTAGAAATGGGCCACGGGACGTGTTTGTGGTGTCAAAACGAAAAAACGAGCACGAAGCCTCGTTTAGAAATCGGGAGGAGAGAGGGTATGAAATTATATCCACTTCCTTTAAAACCCGAAAAAGTCTCGATTATAGGTTAGAAATGGGCCACGAGATGTGTTTGTGGTGTCAAAATGAAAAAATGAGCAAGAAGCCTCGTTTAGAAATCGGAAGGAGAGAGGGTATGAAATTATATCCACTTCCTTTAAAATCCGAAAATGTCTCGATTATATGTTACAAATGGGCCACGGGACGTGTTTGTGGTGTCAAAACGAAAAAACGAGCACGAAGCCTCGTTTAGAAATCGGGAGAGAGGGTATGAAATTATATCCACTTCCTTTAAAATCTGAAAAAGACTCGAATATAGGTTAGAAATGGGCCAAGGGACTAGTTTGTGGAGTCAAAACGAAAAAACGAGCACGAAGCCTCGTTTAGAAATCGGGAGGAGAGAGGGTATGAAATTATATCCACTTCCTTTAAAACCCGAAAAAGTCTCGATTGTAGGTTAGAAATTGGCCACGGGACGTGTTTGTGGTGTCAAAACTAAAAAACAAGCACAAAGCCTCGTTTAGAAATCGGGAGGAGAGAGGGTATGAAATTATATCCACTTCCTTTAAAATCCGAAAAAGTCTCGATTATAGGTTAGAAAAGGGCCAAGAGACGAGTTTGTGAAGTCAAAACGAAAAAACGAGCACGCAGCCTCGTTTAGAAATCAGGAGGAGAGAGGGTATGAAATTATATCCACTTCCTTTAAAACTCGAAAAAGTCTCGATTATAATTTAGAAATGGGCCACGGGACGCGTTTGTGGTGTTAAAACGAAAAAACGAGCACGAAGCCTCGTTTAGAAATCGGGAGGACAGAGGTTATGATATTATATCCACTTTTTTTAAAACCCGAAAAAGTCTCGATTGTAGGTTAGAAATGGGACACGGGATGTGTTTGTGGTGTCAAAAGGAAAAAACGAGCACGAAGGCTCGTTTAGAAATCGGAAGGAGAGAGGGTATGAAATTATATCCACTTCCTTTAAAATTCAAAAAAGTCTCGATTATAGGTTAGAAATGGGCCAAGAGACGAGTTTGTGGAGTCAAAATGAAAAAACGAGCACGCAGCCTCGTTTAGAAATCGGGAGGAGAGAGGGTATGAAATTATATCCAGTTCCTTCATATCCCGAAAAAGACTCGATTATAGGTTAGAAATGGGCCACGGGACGTGTTTGTGGTGTCAAAACGAAAAAACGAGCACGAAGCCTCGTTTAGAAATCCGGAGGAGAGAGGGTATGAAATTATATCCAGTTCCTTCATAACCCGAAAAAGACTCGATTATAGGTTAGAAATGGGCCACGGGACGTGTTTGTGGTGTCAGAACGAAAAAACGAGCACGAAGCCTCGTTTAGAAATCGGGAGAGAGGGTATGAAATTATATCCACTTCCTTTAAAATCTGAAAAAGTCTCGAATATAGGTTAGAAATGGGCCAAGAGACGAGTTTGTGGAGTTAGAACGAAAAAACGAGCACGCAGCCTCGTTTAGAAATCGGGAGGAGAGAGGGTATGAAATTACATCCACTTCCTTTAAAACCCGAAAAAGTCTCGATTATAGGTTAGAAATGGGCCACGGGACGTGTTTGTGGTGTCAAAACGAAAAAACGATCACGAAGCCTCGTTTAGAAATCGGGAGGAGAGAGGGTATGAAATTATATCCACTTCCTTTAAAACCCGAAAAAGTCTCGATTATAGGTTAGAAATGGGCCACGGGACGTGTTTGTGGTGTCAAAACGAAAAAACGAGCACGAAGCCTCGTTTAGAAATCGGGAGGAGAGAGGGTATGAAATTATATCCACTTCCTTTAAAACCCGAAAAAGTCTCGATTATAGGTTAGAAATTGGCCACGGGATGTGTTTGTGGTGTCAAAACGAAAAAACGAGCACGCAGCCTCGTTTAGAAATCGGGAGGAGAGAGGGTATGAAATTACATCCACTTCCTTTAAAACCCAAAAAAGTCTCGATTATAGGTTAGAAATGGGCCACGGGATGTGTTTGTGGTGTCAAAATGAAAAAATGAGCATGAAGCCTCGTTTAGAAATCGGAAGGAGAGAGGGTATGAAATTATATCCACTTCATTTAAAATCCGAAAAAGTCTCGATTATAGGTTACAAATGGGCCACGAGACGTGTTTGTGGTGTCAAAACGAAAAAACGAGCACGAAGCCTCGTTTAGAAATCGGGAGGAGGGTGGTTATGAAATTATATCCACTTCCTTTAAAACCCGAAAAAGTCTCAATTGTAGGTAAGAAATGGGACACGGGACGTGTTTGTGGTGTCAAAAGGAAAAAACGAGCACGAAGCCTCGTTTAGAAATCGGGAGAGAGGGTATGAAATTATATCCACTTCCTTTAAAATCTGAAAAAGTCTCGAATATAGGTTAGAAATGGGCCAAGAGACGAGTTTGTGGAGTTAGAACGAAAAAACGAGCACGCAGCCTCGTTTAGAAATCGGGAGGAGAGAGGGTATGAAATTATATCCACTTCCTTTAAAACCCGAAAAAGTCTCGATTATAGGTTAGAAATGGGCCACGGGACTAGTTTGTGGAGTCAAAATGAAAAAACGAGCACGAAGCCTCATTTAGAAATCGGTAGGAGAGAGGGTATGAAATTATATCCACTTCATTTCAAACCCGAAAAAGTCTCGATTATAGGTTAGAAATGGGCCACGGGACTTGTTTGTGGTGTTAAAACGAAAAAACGAGCACGAAGCCTCGTTTAGAAATCGGGAGAGAGGGTATGAAATTATATCCACTTCCTTTAAAATCTGAAAAAGTCTCAAATATAGGTTAGAAATGGGCCAAGAGACGAGTTTGTGGAGTCAGAACGAAAAAACGAGCACGCAGCCTCGTTTAGAAATCGGGAGGAGAGAGGGTATGAAATTACATCCACTTCCTTTAAAACCCAAAAAAGTCTCGATTATAGGTTAGAAATGGGCCACGGGATGTGTTTGTGGTGTCAAAATGAAAAAATGAGCATGAAGCCTCGTTTAGAAATCGGAAGGAGAGAGGGTATGAAATTATATCCACTTCCTTTAAAATCCGAAAAAGTCTCGATTATAGGTTACAAATGGGCCACGAGACGTGTTTGTGGTGTCAAAACGAAAAAACGAGCACGAAGCCTCGTTTAGAAATCGGGAGAGAGGGTATGAAATTATATCCACTTCCTTTAAAATCTGAAAAATACTCGAATATAGGTTAGAAATGGGCCAAGAGACTAGTTTGTGGAGTCAAAACGAAAAAACGAGCACGCAGCCTCGTTTAGAAATCGGGAGGAGAGAGGATATGAAATTACATCCACTTCCTTTAAAACCCAAAAAGTCTCGATTATAGGTTAGAAATGGGCCACGGGATGTGTTTGTGGTGTGAAAACGAAAAAACGAGCACGAAGCCTCGTTTAGAAATCGGGAGTAGAGAAGGTATGAAATTATATCCACTTCCTTTAAAACCCGAAAAGACTCGATTATAGGTTAGAAATGGGCCACGGGACGTGTTTGTGGTGTCAAAACGAAAGAACGAGCACGAAGCCTCGTTTAGAAATCGGAAGGAGAGAGGGTATGAAATTATATCCACTTCCTTTAAAACCCGAAAAAGTCTCGATTATTGGTTAGAAATGGGCCACGGGACGTGTTTGTGGTGTCAAAACGAAAAAACGAGCACGAAGCCTCGTTTAGAAATCGGGAGGAGAGAGGGTATGAAATTATATCCACTTCCTTTAAAACCCGAAAAAGTCTCGATTATAGGTTAGAAATGGGCCACGGGACGTGTTTGTGGTGTCAAAACGAAAAAACGAGCACGAAGCCTCGTTTAGAAATCGGGAGGAGAGAGGGTATGAAATTATATCCACTTCCTTTAAAACCCGAAAAAGTCTCGATTATAGGTTAGAAATGGGCCACGGGACGTGTTTGTGGTGTCAAAACGAAAAAACGAGCACGAAGCCTCGTTTAGAAATCGGGAGGAGAGTGGTTATGAAATTATATCCACTTCCTTAAAAACCCGAAAAAGTCTCGATTATAGGTTAGAAATGGGCCACGGTACGCGTTTGTGGTGTCAACACGAAAAGACGAGCACGAAGCCTCGTTTAGAAATCGGGAGGAGAGAGGTTATGAAATTATATCCACTTCCTTTAAAACCCGAAAAAGTCTCGATTGTAGGTTATAAATGGGACACGGGATGTGTTTGTGGTGTCAAAATGAAAAAACGAGCACGAAGCCTCGTTTAGAAATCGGGAGGAGAGAGGGTATGAAATTATATCCACTTCCTTCATAACCCGAAAAAGACTCGATTATAGGTTAGAAATGGGCCACGGGACGTGTTTGTGGTGTCAAAACGAAAAAACGAGCACGAAGCCTCGTTTAGAAATCGGTAGGAGAGAGGGTATGAAATTATATCCACTTCATTTGAAACCCGAAAAAGTCTCGATTATAGGTTAGAAATGGGCCACGGGACATGTTTGTGGTGTTAAAACGAAAAAACGAGCACGAAGCCTCGTTTAGAAATCGGGAGAGAGGGTATGAAATTATATCCACTTCCTTTAAAATCTGAAAAAGACTCGAATATAGGTTAGAAATGGGCCAAGAGACTAGTTTGTGGAGTCAAAACGAAAAAACGAGCACGCAGCCTCGTTTAGAAATCGGGAGGAGAGAGGATATGAAATTACACCCACTTCCTTTAAAACCCAAAAAAGTCTTGATTATAGGTTAGAAATGGGCCACGGGATGTGTTTGTGGTGTCAAAACGAAAAAAGGAGCACGAAGCCTCGTTTAGAAATCGGAAGTAGAGAGGGTATGAAATTATATCCACTTCCTTTAAAACCCGAAAAAGTCTCGATTATAGGTTAGAAATGGGCCACGGGACGTGTTTGTGGTGTCAAAACGAAAAAACGAGCACGAAGCCTCGTTTAGAAATCGGGAGGAGAGAGGGTATGAAATTATATCCACTTCCTTTAAAACCCGAAAAAGTCTCGATTATAGGTTAGAAATGGGCCACGGGACGTGTTTGTGGTGTCAAAACGAAAAAACGAGCACGAAGCCTCGTTTAGAAATCGGGAGGAGAGTGGTTATGAAATTATATCCACTTCCTTAAAAACCCGAAAAAGTCTCGATTATAGGTTAGAAATGGGCCACGGTACGCGTTTGTGGTGTCAACACGAAAAGACGAGCACGAAGCCTCGTTTAGAAATCGGGAGGAGAGAGGTTATGAAATTATATCCACTTCCTTTAAAACCCGAAAAAGTCTCGATTGTAGGTTATAAATGGGACACGGGATGTGTTTGTGGTGTCAAAATGAAAAAACGAGCACGAAGCCTCGTTTAGAAATCGGGAGGAGAGAGGGTATGAAATTATATCCACTTCCTTCATAACCCGAAAAAGACTCGATTATAGGTTAGAAATGGGCCACGGGACGTGTTTGTGGTGTCAAAACGAAAAAACGAGCACGAAACCTCGTTTAGAAATCGGTAGGAGAGAGGGTATGAAATTATATCCACTTCATTTGAAACCCGAAAAAGTCTCGATTATAGGTTAGAAATGGGCCACGGGACATGTTTGTGGTGTTAAAACGAAAAAACGAGCACGAAGCCTCGTTTAGAAATCGGGAGAGAGGGTATGAAATTATATCCACTTCCTTTAAAATCTGAAAAAGACTCGAATATAGGTTAGAAATGGGCCAAGAGACTAGTTTGTGGAGTCAAAACGAAAAAACGAGCACGCAGCCTCGTTTAGAAATCGGGAGGAGAGAGGATATGAAATTACACCCACTTCCTTTAAAACCCAAAAAAGTCTTGATTATAGGTTAGAAATGGGCCACGGGATGTGTTTGTGGTGTCAAAACGAAAAAAGGAGCACGAAGCCTCGTTTAGAAATCGGAAGTAGAGAGGGTATGAAATTATATCCACTTCCTTTAAAACCCGAAAAAGTCTCGATTATAGGTTAGAAATGGGCCACGGGACGTGTTTGTGGTGTCAAAACGAAAAAACGAGCACGAAGCCTCGTTTAGAAATCGGGAGGAGAGAGGGTATGAAATTATATCCACTTCCTTTAAAACCCGAAAAAGTCTCGATTATAGGTTAGAAATGGGCCACGAGATGTGTTTGTGGTGTCAAAATGAAAAAATGAGCAAGAAGCCTCGTTTAGAAATCGGAAGGAGAGAGGGTATGAAATTATATCCACTTCCTTTAAAATCCGAAAATGTCTCGATTATATGTTACAAATGGGCCACGGGACGTGTTTGTGGTGTCAAAACGAAAAAACGAGCACGAAGCCTCGTTTAGAAATCGGGAGAGAGGGTATGAAATTATATCCACTTCCTTTAAAATCTGAAAAAGACTCGAATATAGGTTAGAAATGGGCCAAGGGACTAGTTTGTGGAGTCAAAACGAAAAAACGAGCACGAAGCCTCGTTTAGAAATCGGGAGGAGAGAGGGTATGAAATTATATCCACTTCCTTTAAAACCCGAAAAAGTCTCGATTGTAGGTTAGAAATTGGCCACGGGACGTGTTTGTGGTGTCAAAACTAAAAAACAAGCACAAAGCCTCGTTTAGAAATCGGGAGGAGAGAGGGTATGAAATTATATCCACTTCCTTTAAAATCCGAAAAAGTCTCGATTATAGGTTAGAAAAGGGCCAAGAGACGAGTTTGTGAAGTCAAAACGAAAAAACGAGCACGCAGCCTCGTTTAGAAATCAGGAGGAGAGAGGGTATGAAATTATATCCACTTCCTTTAAAACTCGAAAAAGTCTCGATTATAATTTAGAAATGGGCCACGGGACGCGTTTGTGGTGTTAAAACGAAAAAACGAGCACGAAGCCTCGTTTAGAAATCGGGAGGACAGAGGTTATGATATTATATCCACTTTTTTTAAAACCCGAAAAAGTCTCGATTGTAGGTTAGAAATGGGACACGGGATGTGTTTGTGGTGTCAAAAGGAAAAAACGAGCACGAAGGCTCGTTTAGAAATCGGAAGGAGAGAGGGTATGAAATTATATCCACTTCCTTTAAAATTCAAAAAAGTCTCGATTATAGGTTAGAAATGGGCCAAGAGACGAGTTTGTGGAGTCAAAATGAAAAAACGAGCACGCAGCCTCGTTTAGAAATCGGGAGGAGAGAGGGTATGAAATTATATCCAGTTCCTTCATATCCCGAAAAAGACTCGATTATAGGTTAGAAATGGGCCACGGGACGTGTTTGTGGTGTCAAAACGAAAAAACGAGCACGAAGCCTCGTTTAGAAATCCGGAGGAGAGAGGGTATGAAATTATATCCAGTTCCTTCATAACCCGAAAAAGACTCGATTATAGGTTAGAAATGGGCCACGGGACGTGTTTGTGGTGTCAGAACGAAAAAACGAGCACGAAGCCTCGTTTAGAAATCGGGAGAGAGGGTATGAAATTATATCCACTTCCTTTAAAATCTGAAAAAGTCTCGAATATAGGTTAGAAATGGGCCAAGAGACGAGTTTGTGGAGTTAGAACGAAAAAACGAGCACGCAGCCTCGTTTAGAAATCGGGAGGAGAGAGGGTATGAAATTACATCCACTTCCTTTAAAACCCGAAAAAGTCTCGATTATAGGTTAGAAATGGGCCACGGGACGTGTTTGTGGTGTCAAAACGAAAAAACGATCACGAAGCCTCGTTTAGAAATCGGGAGGAGAGAGGGTATGAAATTATATCCACTTCCTTTAAAACCCGAAAAAGTCTCGATTATAGGTTAGAAATGGGCCACGGGACGTGTTTGTGGTGTCAAAACGAAAAAACGAGCACGAAGCCTCGTTTAGAAATCGGGAGGAGAGAGGGTATGAAATTATATCCACTTCCTTTAAAACCCGAAAAAGTCTCGATTATAGGTTAGAAATTGGCCACGGGATGTGTTTGTGGTGTCAAAACGAAAAAACGAGCACGCAGCCTCGTTTAGAAATCGGGAGGAGAGAGGGTATGAAATTACATCCACTTCCTTTAAAACCCAAAAAAGTCTCGATTATAGGTTAGAAATGGGCCACGGGATGTGTTTGTGGTGTCAAAATGAAAAAATGAGCATGAAGCCTCGTTTAGAAATCGGAAGGAGAGAGGGTATGAAATTATATCCACTTCATTTAAAATCCGAAAAAGACTCGATTATAGGTTACAAATGGGCCACGAGACGTGTTTGTGGTGTCAAAACGAAAAAACGAGCACGAAGCCTCGTTTAGAAATCGGGAGGAGGGTGGTTATGAAATTATATCCACTTCCTTTAAAACCCGAAAAAGTCTCAATTGTAGGTAAGAAATGGGACACGGGACGTGTTTGTGGTGTCAAAAGGAAAAAACGAGCACGAAGCCTCGTTTAGAAATCGGGAGAGAGGGTATGAAATTATATCCACTTCCTTTAAAATCTGAAAAAGTCTCGAATATAGGTTAGAAATGGGCCAAGAGACGAGTTTGTGGAGTTAGAACGAAAAAACGAGCACGCAGCCTCGTTTAGAAATCGGGAGGAGAGAGGGTATGAAATTATATCCACTTCCTTTAAAACCCGAAAAAGTCTCGATTATAGGTTAGAAATGGGCCACGGGACTAGTTTGTGGAGTCAAAATGAAAAAACGAGCACGAAGCCTCATTTAGAAATCGGTAGGAGAGAGGGTATGAAATTATATCCACTTCATTTCAAACCCGAAAAAGTCTCGATTATAGGTTAGAAATGGGCCACGGGACTTGTTTGTGGTGTTAAAACGAAAAAACGAGCACGAAGCCTCGTTTAGAAATCGGGAGAGAGGGTATGAAATTATATCCACTTCCTTTAAAATCTGAAAAAGTCTCAAATATAGGTTAGAAATGGGCCAAGAGACGAGTTTGTGGAGTCAGAACGAAAAAACGAGCACGCAGCCTCGTTTAGAAATCGGGAGGAGAGAGGGTATGAAATTACATCCACTTCCTTTAAAACCCAAAAAAGTCTCGATTATAGGTTAGAAATGGGCCACGGGATGTGTTTGTGGTGTCAAAATGAAAAAATGAGCATGAAGCCTCGTTTAGAAATCGGAAGGAGAGAGGGTATGAAATTATATCCACTTCCTTTAAAATCCGAAAAAGTCTCGATTATAGGTTACAAATGGGCCACGAGACGTGTTTGTGGTGTCAAAACGAAAAAACGAGCACGAAGCCTCGTTTAGAAATCGGGAGAGAGGGTATGAAATTATATCCACTTCCTTTAAAATCTGAAAAATACTCGAATATAGGTTAGAAATGGGCCAAGAGACTAGTTTGTGGAGTCAAAACGAAAAAACGAGCACGCAGCCTCGTTTAGAAATCGGGAGGAGAGAGGATATGAAATTACATCCACTTCCTTTAAAACCCAAAAAGTCTCGATTATAGGTTAGAAATGGGCCACGGGATGTGTTTGTGGTGTGAAAACGAAAAAACGAGCACGAAGCCTCGTTTAGAAATCGGGAGTAGAGAAGGTATGAAATTATATCCACTTCCTTTAAAACCCGAAAAGACTCGATTATAGGTTAGAAATGGGCCACGGGACGTGTTTGTGGTGTCAAAACGAAAGAACGAGCACGAAGCCTCGTTTAGAAATCGGAAGGAGAGAGGGTATGAAATTATATCCACTTCCTTTAAAACCCGAAAAAGTCTCGATTATTGGTTAGAAATGGGCCACGGGACGTGTTTGTGGTGTCAAAACGAAAAAACGAGCACGAAGCCTCGTTTAGAAATCGGGAGGAGAGAGGGTATGAAATTATATCCACTTCCTTTAAAACCCGAAAAAGTCTCGATTATAGGTTAGAAATGGGCCACGGGACGTGTTTGTGGTGTCAAAACGAAAAAACGAGCACGAAGCCTCGTTTAGAAATCGGGAGGAGAGAGGGTATGAAATTATATCCACTTCCTTTAAAACCCGAAAAAGTCTCGATTATAGGTTAGAAATGGGCCACGGGACGTGTTTGTGGTGTCAAAACGAAAAAACGAGCACGAAGCCTCGTTTAGAAATCGGGAGGAGAGTGGTTATGAAATTATATCCACTTCCTTAAAAACCCGAAAAAGTCTCGATTATAGGTTAGAAATGGGCCACGGTACGCGTTTGTGGTGTCAACACGAAAAGACGAGCACGAAGCCTCGTTTAGAAATCGGGAGGAGAGAGGTTATGAAATTATATCCACTTCCTTTAAAACCCGAAAAAGTCTCGATTGTAGGTTATAAATGGGACACGGGATGTGTTTGTGGTGTCAAAATGAAAAAACGAGCACGAAGCCTCGTTTAGAAATCGGGAGGAGAGAGGGTATGAAATTATATCCACTTCCTTCATAACCCGAAAAAGACTCGATTATAGGTTAGAAATGGGCCACGGGACGTGTTTGTGGTGTCAAAACGAAAAAACGAGCACGAAGCCTCGTTTAGAAATCGGTAGGAGAGAGGGTATGAAATTATATCCACTTCATTTGAAACCCGAAAAAGTCTCGATTATAGGTTAGAAATGGGCCACGGGACATGTTTGTGGTGTTAAAACGAAAAAACGAGCACGAAGCCTCGTTTAGAAATCGGGAGAGAGGGTATGAAATTATATCCACTTCCTTTAAAATCTGAAAAAGACTCGAATATAGGTTAGAAATGGGCCAAGAGACTAGTTTGTGGAGTCAAAACGAAAAAACGAGCACGCAGCCTCGTTTAGAAATCGGGAGGAGAGAGGATATGAAATTACACCCACTTCCTTTAAAACCCAAAAAAGTCTTGATTATAGGTTAGAAATGGGCCACGGGATGTGTTTGTGGTGTCAAAACGAAAAAAGGAGCACGAAGCCTCGTTTAGAAATCGGAAGTAGAGAGGGTATGAAATTATATCCACTTCCTTTAAAACCCGAAAAAGTCTCGATTATAGGTTAGAAATGGGCCACGGGACGTGTTTGTGGTGTCAAAACGAAAAAACGAGCACGAAGCCTCGTTTAGAAATCGGGAGGAGAGAGGGTATGAAATTATATCCACTTCCTTTAAAACCCGAAAAAGTCTCGATTATAGGTTAGAAATGGGCCACGAGATGTGTTTGTGGTGTCAAAATGAAAAAATGAGCAAGAAGCCTCGTTTAGAAATCGGAAGGAGAGAGGGTATGAAATTATATCCACTTCCTTTAAAATCCGAAAATGTCTCGATTATATGTTACAAATGGGCCACGGGACGTGTTTGTGGTGTCAAAACGAAAAAACGAGCACGAAGCCTCGTTTAGAAATCGGGAGAGAGGGTATGAAATTATATCCACTTCCTTTAAAATCTGAAAAAGACTCGAATATAGGTTAGAAATGGGCCAAGGGACTAGTTTGTGGAGTCAAAACGAAAAAACGAGCACGAAGCCTCGTTTAGAAATCGGGAGGAGAGAGGGTATGAAATTATATCCACTTCCTTTAAAACCCGAAAAAGTCTCGATTGTAGGTTAGAAATTGGCCACGGGACGTGTTTGTGGTGTCAAAACTAAAAAACAAGCACAAAGCCTCGTTTAGAAATCGGGAGGAGAGAGGGTATGAAATTATATCCACTTCCTTTAAAATCCGAAAAAGTCTCGATTATAGGTTACAAAAGGGCCAAGAGACGAGTTTGTGAAGTCAAAACGAAAAAACGAGCACGCAGCCTCGTTTAGAAATCAGGAGGAGAGAGGGTATGAAATTATATCCACTTCCTTTAAAACTCGAAAAAGTCTCGATTATAATTTAGAAATGGGCCACGGGACGCGTTTGTGGTGTTAAAACGAAAAAACGAGCACGAAGCCTCGTTTAGAAATCGGGAGGACAGAGGTTATGATATTATATCCACTTTTTTTAAAACCCGAAAAAGTCTCGATTGTAGGTTAGAAATGGGACACGGGATGTGTTTGTGGTGTCAAAAGGAAAAAACGAGCACGAAGGCTCGTTTAGAAATCGGAAGGAGAGAGGGTATGAAATTATATCCACTTCCTTTAAAATTCAAAAAAGTCTCGATTATAGGTTAGAAATGGGCCAAGAGACGAGTTTGTGGAGTCAAAATGAAAAAACGAGCACGCAGCCTCGTTTAGAAATCGGGAGGAGAGAGGGTATGAAATTATATCCAGTTCCTTCATATCCCGAAAAAGACTCGATTATAGGTTAGAAATGGGCCACGGGACGTGTTTGTGGTGTCAAAACGAAAAAACGAGCACGAAGCCTCGTTTAGAAATCCGGAGGAGAGAGGGTATGAAATTATATCCAGTTCCTTCATAACCCGAAAAAGACTCGATTATAGGTTAGAAATGGGCCACGGGACGTGTTTGTGGTGTCAGAACGAAAAAACGAGCACGAAGCCTCGTTTAGAAATCGGGAGAGAGGGTATGAAATTATATCCACTTCCTTTAAAATCTGAAAAAGTCTCGAATATAGGTTAGAAATGGGCCAAGAGACGAGTTTGTGGAGTTAGAACGAAAAAACGAGCACGCAGCCTCGTTTAGAAATCGGGAGGAGAGAGGGTATGAAATTACATCCACTTCCTTTAAAACCCGAAAAAGTCTCGATTATAGGTTAGAAATGGGCCACGGGACGTGTTTGTGGTGTCAAAACGAAAAAACGATCACGAAGCCTCGTTTAGAAATCGGGAGGAGAGAGGGTATGAAATTATATCCACTTCCTTTAAAACCCGAAAAAGTCTCGATTATAGGTTAGAAATGGGCCACGGGACGTGTTTGTGGTGTCAAAACGAAAAAACGAGCACGAAGCCTCGTTTAGAAATCGGGAGGAGAGAGGGTATGAAATTATATCCACTTCCTTTAAAACCCGAAAAAGTCTCGATTATAGGTTAGAAATTGGCCACGGGATGTGTTTGTGGTGTCAAAACGAAAAAACGAGCACGCAGCCTCGTTTAGAAATCGGGAGGAGAGAGGGTATGAAATTACATCCACTTCCTTTAAAACCCAAAAAAGTCTCGATTATAGGTTAGAAATGGGCCACGGGATGTGTTTGTGGTGTCAAAATGAAAAAATGAGCATGAAGCCTCGTTTAGAAATCGGAAGGAGAGAGGGTATGAAATTATATCCACTTCATTTAAAATCCGAAAAAGTCTCGATTATAGGTTACAAATGGGCCACGAGACGTGTTTGTGGTGTCAAAACGAAAAAACGAGCACGAAGCCTCGTTTAGAAATCGGGAGGAGGGTGGTTATGAAATTATATCCACTTCCTTTAAAACCCGAAAAAGTCTCAATTGTAGGTAAGAAATGGGACACGGGACGTGTTTGTGGTGTCAAAAGGAAAAAACGAGCACGAAGCCTCGTTTAGAAATCGGGAGAGAGGGTATGAAATTATATCCACTTCCTTTAAAATCTGAAAAAGTCTCGAATATAGGTTAGAAATGGGCCAAGAGACGAGTTTGTGGAGTTAGAACGAAAAAACGAGCACGCAGCCTCGTTTAGAAATCGGGAGGAGAGAGGGTATGAAATTATATCCACTTCCTTTAAAACCCGAAAAAGTCTCGATTATAGGTTAGAAATGGGCCACGGGACTAGTTTGTGGAGTCAAAATGAAAAAACGAGCACGAAGCCTCATTTAGAAATCGGTAGGAGAGAGGGTATGAAATTATATCCACTTCATTTCAAACCCGAAAAAGTCTCGATTATAGGTTAGAAATGGGCCACGGGACTTGTTTGTGGTGTTAAAACGAAAAAACGAGCACGAAGCCTCGTTTAGAAATCGGGAGAGAGGGTATGAAATTACATCCACTTCCTTTAAAACCCAAAAAAGTCTCGATTATAGGTTAGAAATGGGCCACGGGATGTGTTTGTGGTGTCAAAATGAAAAAATGAGCATGAAGCCTCGTTTAGAAATCGGAAGGAGAGAGGGTATGAAATTATATCCACTTCCTTTAAAATCCGAAAAAGTCTCGATTATAGGTTACAAATGGGCCACGAGACGTGTTTGTGGTGTCAAAACGAAAAAACGAGCACGAAGCCTCGTTTAGAAATCGGGAGAGAGGGTATGAAATTATATCCACTTCCTTTAAAATCTGAAAAATACTCGAATATAGGTTAGAAATGGGCCAAGAGACTAGTTTGTGGAGTCAAAACGAAAAAACGAGCACGCAGCCTCGTTTAGAAATCGGGAGGAGAGAGGATATGAAATTACATCCACTTCCTTTAAAACCCAAAAAGTCTCGATTATAGGTTAGAAATGGGCCACGGGATGTGTTTGTGGTGTGAAAACGAAAAAATGAGCACGAAGCCTCGTTTAGAAATCGGGAGTAGAGAAGGTATGAAATTATATCCACTTCCTTTAAAACCCGAAAAGACTCGATTATAGGTTAGAAATGGGCCACGGGACGTGTTTGTGGTGTCAAAACGAAAGAACGAGCACGAAGCCTCGTTTAGAAATCGGAAGGAGAGAGGGTATGAAATTATATCCACTTCCTTTAAAACCCGAAAAAGTCTCGATTATTGGTTAGAAATGGGCCACGGGACGTGTTTGTGGTGTCAAAACGAAAAAACGAGCACGAAGCCTCGTTTAGAAATCGGGAGGAGAGAGGGTATGAAATTATATCCACTTCCTTTAAAACCCGAAAAAGTCTCGATTATAGGTTAGAAATGGACCACGAGATGTGTTTGTGGTGTCAAAATGAAAAAATGAGCAAGAAGCCTCGTTTAGAAATCGGAAGGAGAGAGGGTATGAAATTATATCCACTTCCTTTAAAATCCGAAAATGTCTCGATTATATGTTACAAATGGGCCACGGGACGTGTTTGTGGTGTCAAAACGAAAAAACGAGCACGAAGCCTCGTTTAGAAATCGGGAGAGAGGGTATGAAATTATATCCACTTCCTTTAAAATCTGAAAAAGACTCGAATATAGGTTAGAAATGGGCCAAGGGACTAGTTTGTGGAGTCAAAACGAAAAAACGAGCACGAAGCCTCGTTTAGAAATCGGGAGGAGAGAGGGTATGAAATTATATCCACTTCCTTTAAAACCCGAAAAAGTCTCGATTGTAGGTTAGAAATTGGCCACGGGACGTGTTTGTGGTGTCAAAACTAAAAAACAAGCACAAAGCCTCGTTTAGAAATCGGGAGGAGAGAGGGTATGAAATTATATCCACTTCCTTTAAAATCCGAAAAAGTCTCGATTATAGGTTAGAAAAGGGCCAAGAGACGAGTTTGTGAAGTCAAAACGAAAAAACGAGCACGCAGCCTCGTTTAGAAATCAGGAGGAGAGAGGGTATGAAATTATATCCACTTCCTTTAAAACTCGAAAAAGTCTCGATTATAATTTAGAAATGGGCCACGGGACGCGTTTGTGGTGTTAAAACGAAAAAACGAGCACGAAGCCTCGTTTAGAAATCGGGAGGACAGAGGTTATGATATTATATCCACTTTTTTTAAAACCCGAAAAAGTCTCGATTGTAGGTTAGAAATGGGACACGGGATGTGTTTGTGGTGTCAAAAGGAAAAAACGAGCACGAAGGCTCGTTTAGAAATCGGAAGGAGAGAGGGTATGAAATTATATCCACTTCCTTTAAAATTCAAAAAAGTCTCGATTATAGGTTAGAAATGGGCCAAGAGACGAGTTTGTGGAGTCAAAATGAAAAAACGAGCACGCAGCCTCGTTTAGAAATCGGGAGGAGAGAGGGTATGAAATTATATCCAGTTCCTTCATATCCCGAAAAAGACTCGATTATAGGTTAGAAATGGGCCACGGGACGTGTTTGTGGTGTCAAAACGAAAAAACGAGCACGAAGCCTCGTTTAGAAATCCGGAGGAGAGAGGGTATGAAATTATATCCAGTTCCTTCATAACCCGAAAAAGACTCGATTATAGGTTAGAAATGGGCCACGGGACGTGTTTGTGGTGTCAGAACGAAAAAACGAGCACGAAGCCTCGTTTAGAAATCGGGAGAGAGGGTATGAAATTATATCCACTTCCTTTAAAATCTGAAAAAGTCTCGAATATAGGTTAGAAATGGGCCAAGAGACGAGTTTGTGGAGTTAGAACGAAAAAACGAGCACGCAGCCTCGTTTAGAAATCGGGAGGAGAGAGGGTATGAAATTACATCCACTTCCTTTAAAACCCGAAAAAGTCTCGATTATAGGTTAGAAATGGGCCACGGGACGTGTTTGTGGTGTCAAAACGAAAGAACGAGCACGAAGCCTCGTTTAGAAATCGGAAGGAGAGAGGGTATGAAATTATATCCACTTCCTTTAAAACCCGAAAAAGTCTCGATTATAGGTTAGAAATGGGCCACGGGACGTGTTTGTGGTGTCAAAACGAAAAAACGAGCACGAAGCCTCGTTTAGAAATCGGGAGGAGAGAGGGTATGAAATTATATCCACTTCCTTTAAAACCCGAAAAAGTCTCGATTATAGGTTAGAAATGGGCCACGGGACGTGTTTGTGGTGTCAAAACGAAAAAACGAGCACGCAGCCTCGTTTAGAAATCGGGAGGAGAGAGGGTATGAAATTACATCCACTTCCTTTAAAACCCAAAAAAGTCTCGATTATAGGTTAGAAATGGGCCACGGGATGTGTTTGTGGTGTCAAAATGAAAAAATGAGCAGGAAGCCTCGTTTAGAAATCGGAAGGAGAGAGGGTATGAAATTATATCCACTTCATTTAAAATCCGAAAAAGTCTCGATTATAGGTTACAAATGGGCCACGAGACGTGTTTGTGGTGTCAAAACGAAAAAACGAGCACGAAGCCTCGTTTAGAAATCGGGAGGAGGGTGGTTATGAAATTATATCCACTTCCTTTAAAACCCGAAAAAGTCTCAATTGTAGGTAAGAAATGGGACACGGGACGTGTTTGTGGTGTCAAAAGGAAAAAACGAGCACGAAGCCTCGTTTAGAAATCGGGAGAGAGGGTATGAAATTATATCCACTTCCTTTAAAATCTGAAAAAGTCTCGAATATAGGTTAGAAATGGGCCAAGAGACGAGTTTGTGGAGTTAGAACGAAAAAACGAGCACGCAGCCTCGTTTAGAAATCGGGAGGAGAGAGGGTATGAAATTATATCCACTTCCTTTAAAACCCGAAAAAGTCTCGATTATAGGTTAGAAATGGGCCACGGGACTAGTTTGTGGAGTCAAAATGAAAAAACGAGCACGAAGCCTCATTTAGAAATCGGTAGGAGAGAGGGTATGAAATTATATCCACTTCATTTCAAACCCAAAAAAGTCTCGATTATAGGTTAGAAATGGGCCACGGGACTTGTTTGTGGTGTTAAAACGAAAAAACGAGCACGAAGCCTCGTTTAGAAATCGGGAGGAGAGAGGTTATGAAATTATATCCACTTCCTTTAAAACCCGAAAAAGTCTCCATTGTAGGTTAGAAATGTGACACGGGATGTGTTTGTGGTGTCAAAATGAAAAAACGAGCACGAAGCCTCGTTTAGAAATCGGGAGGAGAGAGGGTATGAAATTATATCCAGTTCCTTCATAACCCGAAAAAGACTCGATTATAGTTTAGAAATGGGCCACGGGACGTGTTTGTGGTGTCAAAACGAAAAAATGAGCACGAAGCCTCGTTTAGAAATCGGGAGGAGAGAGGGTATGAAATTATATCCACTTCCTTTAAAATCTGAAAAAGTCTCGAGTATAGGTTAGAAATGGGCCAAGAGACGAGTTTGTGGAGTCAAAACGAAAAAACGAGCACGCAGCCTCGTTTAGAAATCGGGAGGAGAGAGGGTATGAAATTACATCCACTTCCTTTAAAACTCGAAAAAGTCTCGATTATAGGTTAGAAATGGGCCACGGGATGTGTTTCTGGTGTCAAAACGAAAAAATGAGGACGAAGCCTCGTTTAGAAATCAGAAGGAGAGAGGGTATGAAATTATATCCACTTCCTTTAAAATCCGAAAAACTCTCGATTATAGATTAGAAATGGGCTAAGAGACGAGTTTGTGGAGTCAAAATGAAAAAACAAGCACGCAGCCTCGTTTAGAAATCAGGAGGAGAGAGGGTATGAAATTATATCCACTTCCTTTAAAACCCGAAAAATTCTCGATTATAGGTTAGAAATGGGCCACGGGACTGGTTTGTGGAGTCAAAACGAAAAAACGAGCACGAAGCCTAATTTAGAAATCGGTAGGAGAGAGGGTATGAAATTATATCCACTTCATTTCAAACCCGAAAAAGTCTCGATTATAGGTTAGAAATGGGCCACGGGACTTGTTTGTGGTGTTAAAACGAAAAAACGAGCACGAAGCCTCGTTTAGAAATCGGGAGAGAGGGTATGAAATTATATCCACTTCCTTTAAAATCTGAAAAAGTCTCAAATATAGGTTAGAAATGGGCCAAGAGACGAGTTTGTGGAGACAGAACGAAAAAACGAGCACGCAGCCTCGTTTAGAAATCGGGAGGAGAGAGGGTATGAAATTACATCCACTTCCTTTAAAACCCAAAAAAGTCTCGATTATAGGTTAGAAATGGGCCACGGGATGTGTTTGTGGTGTCAAAATGAAAAAATGAGCATGAAGCCTCGTTTAGAAATCGGAAGGAGAGAGGGTATGAAATTATATCCACTTCCTTTAAAATCCGAAAAAGTCTCGATTATAGGTTACAAATGGGCCACGAGACGTGTTTGTGGTGTCAAAACGAAAAAAAGAGCACGAAGCCTCGTTTAGAAATCGGGAGAGAGGGTATGAAATTATATCCACTTCCTTTAAAATCTGAAAAATACTCGAATATAGGTTAGAAATGGGCCAAGAGACTAGTTTGTGGAGTCAAAACGAAAAAACGAGCACGCAGCCTCGTTTAGAAATCGGGAGGAGAGAGGATATGAAATTACATCCACTTCCTTTAAAACCCAAAAAGTCTCGATTATAGGTTAGAAATGGGCCACGGGATGTGTTTGTGGTGTCAAAACGAAAAAACGAGCACGAAGCCTCGTTTAGAAATCGGGAGTAGAGAAGGTATGAAATTATATCCACTTCCTTTAAAACCCGAAAAGACTCGATTATAGGTTAGAAATGGGCCACGGGACGTGTTTGTGGTGTCAAAACGAAAAAACGAGCACGAAGCCTCGTTTAGAAATCGGAAGGAGAGAGGGTATGAAATTATATCCACTTCCTTTAAAACCCGAAAAAGTCTCGATTATTGGTTAGAAATGGGCCACGGGACGTGTTTGTGGTGTCAAAACGAAAAAACGAGCACGAAGCCTCGTTTAGAAATCGGGAGGAGAGAGGGTATGAAATTATATCCACTTCCTTTAAAATCCGAAAAAGTCTCGATTATAGGTTAGAAATGGGCCACGGGATGTGTTTGTGGTGTCAAAACGAAAAAACGAGCACGAAGCCTCGTTTAGAAATCGGAAGGAGAGAGGGTATGAAATTATATCCACTTCCTTTAAAATCCGAAAAAGTCTCGATTATAGGTTAGAAATGGGCCAAGAGACAAGTTTGTGGAGTCAAAACGAAAAAACGAGCACGAAGCCTCGTTTAGAAATCGGGAGGAGAGAGGGTATGAAATTATATCCACTTCCTTTAAAACCCGAAAAAGTCTCGATTATAGGTTAGAAATGGGCCACGGGACGTGTTTGTGGTGTCAAAACGAAAAAACGAGCACGAAGCCTCGTTTAGAAATCGGGAGGAGAGTGGGTATGAAATTATATCCACTTCCTTTAAAACCCGAAAAAGACTCGATTATAGGTTAGAAATTGGCCACGGGATGTGTTTGTGGTGTCAAAACGAAAAAACGAGCACGAAGCCTCGTTTAGAAATCGGAAGGAGAAAGGGTATGAAATTATATCCACTTCCTTTAAAACCCGAAAAAGTCTCGATTATAGGTTAGAAATGGGCCACGGGACGTGTTTGTGGTGTCAAAACGAAAAAACGAGCACGAAGCCTCGTTTAGAAATCGGGAGGAGAGAGGGTATGAAATTATATCCACTTCCTTTAAAACCCGAAAAAGTCTCGATTATAGGTTAGAAATTGGCCACGGGATGTGTTTGTGGTGTCAAAACGAAAAAACGAGCACGAAGCCTCGTTTAGAAATCGGAAGGAGAGAGGGTATGAAATTATATCCACTTCCTTTAGAATCCGAAAAAGTCTCGATTATAGGTTAGAAATGGGCCAAGAGACGAGTTTGTGGAGTCAAAACGAAAAAACGAGCACGAAGCCTCGTTTAGAAATCGGGAGGAGAGAGGGTATGAAATTATATCCATATCCTTTAAAACCCGAAAAAGTCTCGATTATAGGTTAGAAATGGGCCACGGGACGTGTTTGTGGTGTCAAAACGAAAAAACGAGCACGAAGCCTCGTTTAGAAATCGGGAGGAGAGTGGTTATGAAATTATATCCACTTCCTTTAAAACCCGAAAAAGTCTCGATTATAGGTTAGAAATGGGCCACGATATGCGTTTGTGGTGTCAAAACGAAAAGACGAGCACGAAGCCTCGTTTAGAAATGTGGAGGAGAGAGGTTATGAAATTATATCCACTTCCTTTAAAACCCGAAAAAGTCTCCATTGTAGGTTAGAAATGTGACACGGGATGTGTTTGTGGTGTCAAAATGAAAAAACGAGCACGAAGCCTCGTTTAGAAATCGGGAGGAGAGAGGGTATGAAATTATATCCAGTTCCTTCATAACCCGAAAAAGACTCGATTATAGTTTAGAAATGGGCCACGGGACGTGTTTGTGGTGTCAAAACGAAAAAATGAGCACGAAGCCTCGTTTAGAAATCGGGAGGAGAGAGGGTATGAAATTATATCCACTTCCTTTAAAATCTGAAAAAGTCTCGAGTATAGGTTAGAAATGGGCCAAGAGACGAGTTTGTGGAGTCAAAACGAAAAAACGAGCACGCAGCCTCGTTTAGAAATCGGGAGGAGAGAGGGTATGAAATTACATCCACTTCCTTTAAAACTCGAAAAAGTCTCGATTATAGGTTAGAAATGGGCCACGGGATGTGTTTCTGGTGTCAAAACGAAAAAATGAGCACGAAGCCTCGTTTAGAAATCAGAAGGAGAGAGGGTATGAAATTATATCCACTTCCTTTAAAATCCGAAAAACTCTCGATTATAGATTAGAAATGGGCTAAAAGACGAGTTTGTGGAGTCAAAATGAAAAAACAAGCACGCAGCCTCGTTTAGAAATCAGGAGGAGAGAGGGTATGAAATTATATCCACTTCCTTTAAAACCCGAAAAATTCTCGATTATAGGTTAGAAATGGGCCACGGGACTGGTTTGTGGAGTCAAAACGAAAAAACGAGCACGAAGCCTCATTTAGAAATCGGTAGGAGAGAGGGTATGAAATTATATCCACTTCATTTCAAACCCGAAAAAGTCTCGATTATAGGTTAGAAATGGGCCACGGGACGTGTTTGTGGTGTCAAAACGAAAAAACGAGCACGAAGCCTCGTTTAGAAATCGGGAGGAGAGAGGGTATGAAATTATATCCACTTCCTTTAAAACCCGAAAAAGTCTCGATTATAGGTTAGAAATTGGCCACGGGATGTGTTTGTGGTGTCAAAACGAAAAAACGAGCACGAAGCCTCGTTTAGAAATCGGAAGGAGAGAGGGTATGAAATTACATCCACTTCCTTTAAAATCCGAAAAAGTCTCGATTATAGGTTAGAAATGGGCCACGGGATGTGTTTGTGGTGTCAAAATGAAAAAATGAGCATGAAGCCTCGTTTAGAAATCGGAAGGAGAGAGGGTATGAAATTATATCCACATCCTTTAAAATCCGAAAAAGTCTCGATTATAGGTTACAAATGGGCCACGAGACGTGTTTGTGGTGTCAAAACGAAAAAAAGAGCACGAAGCCTCGTTTAGAAATCGGGAGAGAGGGTATGAAATTATATCCACTTCCTTTAAAATCTGAAAAATACTCGAATATAGGTTAGAAATGGGCCAAGAGACTAGTTTGTGGAGTCAAAACGAAAAAACGAGCACGCAGCCTCGTTTAGAAATCGGGAGGAGAGAGGATTTGAAATTACATCCACTTCCTTTAAAACCCAAAAAGTCTCGATTATAGGTTAGAAATGGGCCACGGGATGTGTTTGTGGTGTCAAAACGAAAAAACGAGCACGAAGCCTCGTTTAGAAATCGGGAGTAGAGAAGGTATGAAATTATATTCACTTCCTTTAAAACCCTAAAAGACTCAATTATAGGTTAGAAATGGGCCACGGGACGTGTTTGTGGTGTCAAAACGAAAAAACGAGCACGAAGCCTCGTTTAGAAATCGGAAGGAGAGATGGTATGAAATTATATCCACTTCCTTTAAAACCCGAAAAAGTCTCGATTATTGGTTAGAAATGGGCCACGGGACGTGTTTGTGGTGTCAAAACGAAAAAACGAGCACGAAGCCTCGTTTAGAAATCGGGAGGAGAGAGGGTATGAAATTATATCAACTTCCTTTAAAATCCGAAAAAGTCTCGATTATAGGTTAGAAATGGGCCACGGGATGTGTTTGTGGTGTCAAAACGAAAAAACGAGCACGAAGCCTCGTTTAGAAATCGGAAGGAGAGAGGGTATGAAATTATATCCACTTCCTTTAAAATCCGAAAAAGTCTCGATTATAGGTTAGAAATGGGCCAAGAGACGAGTTTGTGGAGTCAAAACGAAAAAACGAGCACGAAGCCTCGTTTAGAAATCGGGAGGAGAGAGGGTATGAAATTATATCCACTTCCTTTAAAACCCGAAAAAGTCTCGATTATAGGTTAGAAATGGGCCACGGGACGTGTTTGTGGTGTCAAAACGAAAAAACGAGCACGAAGCCTCGTTTAGAAATCGGGAGGAGAGTGGGTATGAAATTATATCCACTTCCTTTAAAACCCGAAAAAGTCTCGATTATAGGTTAGAAATTGGCCACGGGATGTGTTTGTGGTGTCAAAACGAAAAAACGAGCACGAAGCCTCGTTTAGAAATCGGAAGGAGAGAGGGTATGAAATTATATCCACTTCCTTTAAACCCCGAAAAAGTCTCGATTATAGGTTAGAAATGGGCCACGGGACGTGTTTGTGGTGTCAAAACGAAAAAACGAGCACGAAGCCTCGTTTAGAAATCGGGAGGAGAGAGGGTATGAAATTATATCCACTTCCTTTAAAATCCGAAAAAGTCTCGATTATAGGTTAGAAATGGGCCAAGAGACGAGTTTGTGGAGTCAAAACGAAAAAACGAGCACGAAGCCTCGTTTAGAAATCGGGAGGAGAGTGGTTATGAAATTATATCCACTTCCTTTAAAACCCGAAAAAGTCTAGATTATAGGTTAGAAATGGGCCACGGGACGTGTTTGTGGTGTCAAAACGAAAAAACGAGCACGAAGCCTCGTTTAGAAATCGGGAGGAGAGTGGTTATGAAATTATATCCACTTCCTTTAAAACCCGAAAAAGTCTCGATTATAGGTTAGAAATGGGCCACGATACGCGTTTGTGGTGTCAAAACGAAAAGACGAGCACGAAGCCTCGTTTAGAAATCGGGAGGAGAGAGGTTATGAAATTATATCCACTTCCTTTAAAACCCGAAAAAGTCTCCATTGTAGGTTAGAAATGTGACACGGGATGTGTTTGTGGTGTCAAAATGAAAAAACGAGCACGAAGCCTCGTTTAGAAATCGGGAGAGAGGGTATGAAATTATATCCACTTCCTTTAAAATCCGAAAAACTCTCGATTATAGATTAGAAATGGGCTAAAAGACGAGTTTGTGGAGTCAAAATGAAAAAACAAGCACGCAGCCTCGTTTAGAAATCAGGAGGAGAGAGGGTATGAAATTATATCCACTTCCTTTAAAACCCGAAAAATTCTCGATTATAGGTTAGAAATGGGCCACGGGACTGGTTTGTGGAGTCAAAACGAAAAAACGAGCACGAAGCCTCATTTAGAAATCGGTAGGAGAGAGGGTATGAAATTATATCCACTTCATTTCAAACCCGAAAAAGTCTCGATTATAGGTTAGAAATGGGCCACGGGACGTGTTTGTGGTGTCAAAACGAAAAAACGAGCACGAAGCCTCGTTTAGAAATCGGGAGGAGAGAGGGTATGAAATTATATCCACTTCCTTTAAAACCCGAAAAAGTCTCGATTATAGGTTAGAAATTGGCCACGGGATGTGTTTGTGGTGTCAAAACGAAAAAACGAGCACGAAGCCTCGTTTAGAAATCGGAAGGAGAGAGGGTATGAAATTACATCCACTTCCTTTAAAATCCGAAAAAGTCTCGATTATAGGTTAGAAATGGGCCACGGGATGTGTTTGTGGTGTCAAAATGAAAAAATGAGCATGAAGCCTCGTTTAGAAATCGGAAGGAGAGAGGGTATGAAATTATATCCACATCCTTTAAAATCCGAAAAAGTCTCGATTATAGGTTACAAATGGGCCACGAGACGTGTTTGTGGTGTCAAAACGAAAAAAAGAGCACGAAGCCTCGTTTAGAAATCGGGAGAGAGGGTATGAAATTATATCCACTTCCTTTAAAATCTGAAAAATACTCGAATATAGGTTAGAAATGGGCCAAGAGACTAGTTTGTGGAGTCAAAACGAAAAAACGAGCACGCAGCCTCGTTTAGAAATCGGGAGGAGAGAGGATCTGAAATTACATCCACTTCCTTTAAAACCCAAAAAGTCTCGATTATAGGTTAGAAATGGGCCACGGGATGTGTTTGTGGTGTCAAAACGAAAAAACGAGCACGAAGCCTCGTTTAGAAATCGGGAGTAGAGAAGGTATGAAATTATATCCACTTCCTTTAAAACCCTAAAAGACTCAATTATAGGTTAGAAATGGGCCACGGGACGTGTTTGTGGTGTCAAAACGAAAAAACGAGCACGAAGCCTCGTTTAGAAATCGGAAGGAGAGATGGTATGAAATTATATCCACTTCCTTTAAAACCCGAAAAAGTCTCGATTATTGGTTAGAAATGGGCCACGGGACGTGTTTGTGGTGTCAAAACGAAAAAACGAGCACGAAGCCTCGTTTAGAAATCGGGAGGAGAGAGGGTATGAAATTATATCCACTTCCTTTAAAATCCGAAAAAGTCTCGATTATAGGTTAGAAATGGGCCACGGGATGTGTTTGTGGTGTCAAAACGAAAAAACGAGCACGAAGCCTCGTTTAGAAATCGGAAGGAGAGAGGGTATGAAATTATATCCACTTCCTTTAAAATCCGAAAAAGTCTCGATTATAGGTTAGAAATGGGCCAAGAGACGAGTTTGTGGAGTCAAAACGAAAAAACGAGCACGAAGCCTCGTTTAGAAATCGGGAGGAGAGAGGGTATGAAATTATATCCACTTCCTTTAAAACCCGAAAAAGTCTCGATTATAGGTTAGAAATGGGCCACGGGACGTGTTTGTGGTGTCAAAACGAAAAAACGAGCACGAAGCCTCGTTTAGAAATCGGGAGGAGAGTGGGTATGAAATTATATCCACTTCCTTTAAAACCCGAAAAAGTCTCGATTATAGGTTAGAAATTGGCCACGGGATGTGTTTGTGGTGTCAAAACGAAAAAACGAGCACGAAGCCTCGTTTAGAAATCGGAAGGAGAGAGGGTATGAAATTATATCCACTTCCTTTAAACCCCGAAAAAGTCTCGATTATAGGTTAGAAATGGGCCACGGGACGTGTTTGTGGTGTCAAAACGAAAAAACGAGCACGAAGCCTCGTTTAGAAATCGGGAGGAGAGAGGGTATGAAATTATATCCACTTCCTTTAAAATCCGAAAAAGTCTCGATTATAGGTTAGAAATGGGCCAAGAGACGAGTTTGTGGAGTCAAAACGAAAAAACGAGCACGAAGCCTCGTTTAGAAATCGGGAGGAGAGAGGGTATGAAATTATATCCATATCCTTTAAAACCCGAAAAAGTCTCGATTATAGGTTAGAAATGGGCCACGGGACGTGTTTGTGGTGTCAAAACGAAAAAACGAGCACGAAGCCTCGTTTAGAAATCGGGAGGAGAGTGGTTATGAAATTATATCCACTTCCTTTAAAACCCGAAAAAGTCTCGATTATAGGTTAGAAATGGGCCACGATACGCGTTTGTGGTGTCAAAACGAAAAGACGAGCACGAAGCCTCGTTTAGAAATCGGGAGGAGAGAGGTTATGAAATTATATCCACTTCCTTTAAAACCCGAAAAAGTCTCCATTGTAGGTTAGAAATGTGACACGGGATGTGTTTGTGGTGTCAAAATGAAAAAACGAGCACGAAGCCTCGTTTAGAAATCGGGAGGAGAGAGGGTATGAAATTATATCCAGTTCCTTCATAACCCGAAAAAGACTCGATTATAGTTTAGAAATGGGCCACGGGACGTGTTTGTGGTGTCAAAACGAAAAAATGAGCACGAAGCCTCGTTTAGAAATCGGGAGGAGCGAGGGTATGAAATTATATCCACTTCCTTTAAAATCTGAAAAAGTCTCGAGTATAGGTTAGAAATGGGCCAAGAGACGAGTTTGTGGAGTCAAAACGAAAAAACGAGCACGCAGCCTCGTTTAGAAATCGGGAGGAGAGAGGGTATGAAATTACATCCACTTCCTTTAAAACTCGAAAAAGTCTCGATTATAGGTTAGAAATGGGCCACGGGATGTGTTTCTGGTGTCAAAACGAGAAAATGAGCACGAAGCCTCGTTTAGAAATCAGAAGGAGAGAGTGTATGAAATTATATCCACTTCCTTTAAAATCCGAAAAACTCTCGATTATAGATTAGAAATGGGCTAAAAGACGAGTTTGTGGAGTCAAAATGAAAAAACAAGCACGCAGCCTCGTTTAGAAATCAGGAGGAGAGAGGGTATGAAATTATATCCACTTCCTTTAAAACCCGAAAAATTCTCGATTATAGGTTAGAAATGGGCCACGGGACTGGTTTGTGGAGTCAAAACGAAAAAACGAGCACGAAGCCTCATTTAGAAATCGGTAGGAGAGAGGGTATGAAATTATATCCACTTCATTTCAAACCCGAAAAAGTCTCGATTATTGGTTAGAAATGGGCCACGGGACTTGTTTGTGGTGTTAAAACGAAAAAACGAGCACGAAGCCTCGTTTAGAAATCGGGAGAGAGGGTATGAAATTATATCCACTTCCTTTAAAATCTGAAAAAGTCTCAAATATAAGTTAGAAATGGGCCAAGAGACGAGTTTGTGGAGTCAGAACGAAAAAACGAGCACGCAGCCTCGTTTAGAAATCGGGAGGAGAGAGGGTATGAAATTACATCCACTTCCTTTAAAACCCAAAAAAGTCTCGATTATAGGTTAGAAATGGGCCACGGGATGTGTTTGTGGTGTCAAAATGAAAAAATGAGCATGAAGCCTCGTTTAGAAATCGGAAGGAGAGAGGGTATGAAATTATATCCACTTCCTTTAAAATCCGAAAAAGTCTCGATTATAGGTTACAAATGGGCCACGAGACGTGTTTGTGGTGTCAAAACGAAAAAAAGAGCACGAAGCCTCGTTTAGAAATCGGGAGAGAGGGTATGAAATTATATCCACTTCCTTTAAAATCTGAAAAATACTCGAATATAGGTTAGAAATGGGCCAAGAGACTAGTTTGTGGAGTCAAAACGAAAAAACGAGCACGCAGCCTCGTTTAGAAATCGGGAGGAGAGAGGATATGACATTACATCCACTTCCTTTAAAACCCGAAAAGACTCGATTATAGGTTAGAAATGGGCCACGGGATGTGTTTGTGGTGTCAAAACGAAAAAACGAGCACGAAGCCTCGTTTAGAAATCGGAAGGAGAGAGGGTATGAAATTATATCCACTTCCTTTAAAACCCGAAAAAGTCTCGATTATTGGTTAGAAATGGGCCACGGGACGTGTTTGTGGTGTCAAAACGAAAAAACGAGCACGAAGCCTCGTTTAGAAATCGGGAGGAGAGAGGGTATGAAATTATATCCACTTCCTTTAAAATCCGAAAAAGTCTCGATTATAGGTTAGAAATGGGCCACGGGATGTGTTTGTTGTGTCAAAACGAAAAAACGAGCACGAAGCCTCGTTTAGAAATCGGAAGGAGAGAGGGTATGAAATTATATCCACTTCCTTTAAAATCCGAAAAAGTCTCGATTATAGGTTAGAAATGGGCCAAGAGACGAGTTTGTGGAGTCAAAACGAAAAAACGAGCACGAAGCCTCGTTTAGAAATCGGGAGGAGAGAGGGTATGAAATTATATCCACTTCCTTTAAAACCCGAAAAAGTCTCGATTATAGGTTAGAAATTGGCCACGGGACGTGTTTGTGGTGTCAAAACGAAAAAACGAGTACGAAGCCTCGTTTAGAAATCGGGAGGAGAGTGGTTATGAAATTATATCCACTTCCTTTAAAACCCGAAAAAGTCTCGATTATAGGTTAGAAATGGGCCACGGTACGCGTTTGTGGTGTCAAAACGAAAAGACGAGCACGAAGCCTCGTTTAGAAATCGGGAGGAGAGAGGGTATGAAATTATATCCACTTCCTTTAAAACCCGAAAAAGACTCGATTATAGGTTAGAAATGGGACAAGGGATGTGTTTGTGGTGTCAAAATGAAAAAACGAGCACGAAGCCTCGTTTAGAAATCGGGAGGAGGGTGGTTATGAAATTATATCCACTTCCTTTAAAACCCGAAAAAGTCTCGATTATAGGTTAGAAATGGGCCACGGTATGCGTTTGTGGTGTCAAAACGAAAAGACGAGCACGAAGCCTCGTTTAGAAATCGGGAGGAGAGAGGTTATGAAATTATATCCACTTCCTTTAAAACCCGAAAAAGTCTCAATTGTAGGTTAGAAATGGGACACGGGACGTGTTTGTGGTGTCAAAACGAAAAAACGAGCACGAAGTCTCGTTTAGAAATCGGGAGAGAGGGTATGAAATTATATCCACTTCCTTTAAAATCTGAAAAAGTCTCGAATATAGGTTAGAAATGGGCCAAGAGACGAGTTTGTGGAGTTAGAACGAAAAAACGAGCACGCAACCTCGTTTAGAAATCGGGAGGAGAGAGGGTATGAAATTACATCCACTTCCTTTACAACCCGAAAAAGTCTCGATTATAGGTTAGAAATGGGCCACGGGACGTGTTTGTGGTGTCAAAACGAAAAAACGATCACGAAGCCTCGTTTAGAAATCGGGAGGAGAGAGGGTATGAAATTATATCCACTTCCTTTAAAACCCGAAAAAGTCTCGATTATAGGTTAGAAATGGGCCACGGGACGTGTTTGTGGTGTCAAAACGAAAAAACGAGCACGAAGCCTCGTTTAGAAATCGGGAGGAGAGAGGGTATGAAATTATATCCACTTCATTTAAAATCCGAAAAAGTCTCGATTATAGGTTACAAATGGGCCACGGGACGTGTTTGTGGTGTCAAAACGAAAAAACGAGCACGAAGCCTCGTTTAGAAATCGGGAGGAGAGAGGGTATGAAATTATATCCACTTCCTTTAAAACCCGGAAAAGTCTCGATTATAGGTTAGAAATGGGCCACGGGACGTGTTTGTGGTGTCAAAACGAAAAAACGAGCACGAAGCCTCGTTTAGAAATCGGGAGGAGAGAGGGTATGAAATTATATCCACTTCCTTTAAAACCCGAAAAAGTCTCGATTATAGGTTAGAAATGGGCCACGGGACGTGTTTGTGGTGTCAAAACGAAAAAACGAGCACGAAGCCTCGTTTAGAAATCGGGAGGAGAGAGGGTATGAAATTATATCCACTTCCTTTAAAACCCGAAAAAGTCTCGATTATAGGTTAGAAATTGGCTACGGGATGTGTTTGTGGTGTCAAAACGAAAAAACGAGCACGAAGCCTCGTTTAGAAATCGGAAGGAGAGAGGGTATGAAATTATATCCACTTCCTTTAAAATCCGAAAAAGTCTCGATTATAGGTTAGAAATGGGCCAAGAGACGAGTTTGTGGAGTCAAAACGAAAAGACGAGCACGAAGCCTCGTTTAGAAATCGGGAGGAGAGAGGGTATGAAATTATATCCACTTCCTTTAAAACCCGAAAAAGTCTCGATTATAGGTTAGAAATTGGCCACGGGACGTGTTTGTGGTGTCAAAACGAAAAAACGAGTACGAAGCCTTGTTTAGAAATCGGGAGGAGAGTGGTTATGAAATTATATCCACTTCCTTTAAAACCCGAAAAAGTCTCAATTGTAGGTTAGAAATGGGACACGGGACGTGTTTGTGGTGTCAAAACGAAAAAACGAGCACGAAGCCTCGTTTAGAAATCGGAAGGAGAGAGGGTATGAAATTATATCCACTTCCTTTAAAATCCGAAAAAGTCTCGATTATAGGTTAGAAATGGGCCAAGAGACAAGTTTGTGGAGTCAAAACGAAAAAACGAGCACGAAGCCTCGTTTAGAAATCGGGAGGAGAGAGGGTATGAAATTATATCCACTTCCTTTAAAACCCGAAAAAGTCTCGATTATAGGTTAGAAATGGGCCACGGGACGTGTTTGTGGTGTCAAAACGAAAAAACGAGCACGAAGCCTCGTTTAGAAATCGGGAGTAGAGTGGGTATGAAATTATATCCACTTCCTTTAAAACCCGAAAAAGACTCGATTATAGGTTAGAAATTGGCCACGGGATGTGTTTGTGGTGTCAAAACGAAAAAACGAGCACGAAGCCTCGTTTAGAAATCGGAAGGAGAAAGGGTATGAAATTATATCCACTTCCTTTAAAACCCGAAAAAGTCTCGATTATAGGTTAGAAATGGGCCACGGGACGTGTTTGTGGTGTCAAAACGAAAAAACGAGCACGAAGCCTCGTTTAGAAATCGGGAGGAGAGAGGGTATGAAATTATATCCACTTCCTTTAAAACCCGAAAAAGTCTCGATTATAGGTTAGAAATTGGCCACGGGATGTGTTTGTGGTGTCAAAACGAAAAAACGAGCACGAAGCCTCGTTTAGAAATCGGAAGGAGAGAGGGTATGAAATTATATCCACTTCCTTTAGAATCCGAAAAAGTCTCGATTATAGGTTAGAAATGGGCCAAGAGACGAGTTTGTGGAGTCAAAACGAAAAAACGAGCACGAAGCCTCGTTTAGAAATCGGGAGGAGAGAGGGTATGAAATTATATCCATATCCTTTAAAACCCGAAAAAGTCTCGATTATAGGTTAGAAATGGGCCACGGGACGTGTTTGTGGTGTCAAAACGAAAAAACGAGCACGAAGCCTCGTTTAGAAATCGGGAGGAGAGTGGTTATGAAATTATATCCACTTCCTTTAAAACCCGAAAAAGTCTCGATTATAGGTTAGAAATGGGCCACGATATGCGTTTGTGGTGTCAAAACGAAAAGACGAGCACGAAGCCTCGTTTAGAAATGTGGAGGAGAGAGGTTATGAAATTATATCCACTTCCTTTAAAACCCGAAAAAGTCTCCATTGTAGGTTAGAAATGTGACACGGGATGTGTTTGTGGTGTCAAAATGAAAAAACGAGCACGAAGCCTCGTTTAGAAATCGGGAGGAGAGAGGGTATGAAATTATATCCAGTTCCTTCATAACCCGAAAAAGACTCGATTATAGTTTAGAAATGGGCCACGGGACGTGTTTGTGGTGTCAAAACGAAAAAATGAGCACGAAGCCTCGTTTAGAAATCGGGAGGAGAGAGGGTATGAAATTATATCCACTTCCTTTAAAATCTGAAAAAGTCTCGAGTATAGGTTAGAAATGGGCCAAGAGACGAGTTTGTGGAGTCAAAACGAAAAAACGAGCACGCAGCCTCGTTTAGAAATCGGGAGGAGAGAGGGTATGAAATTACATCCACTTCCTTTAAAACTCGAAAAAGTCTCGATTATAGGTTAGAAATGGGCCACGGGATGTGTTTCTGGTGTCAAAACGAAAAAATGAGCACGAAGCCTCGTTTAGAAATCAGAAGGAGAGAGGGTATGAAATTATATCCACTTCCTTTAAAATCCGAAAAACTCTCGATTATAGATTAGAAATGGGCTAAAAGACGAGTTTGTGGAGTCAAAATGAAAAAACAAGCACGCAGCCTCGTTTAGAAATCAGGAGGAGAGAGGGTATGAAATTATATCCACTTCCTTTAAAACCCGAAAAATTCTCGATTATAGGTTAGAAATGGGCCACGGGACTGGTTTGTGGAGTCAAAACGAAAAAACGAGCACGAAGCCTCATTTAGAAATCGGTAGGAGAGAGGGTATGAAATTATATCCACTTCATTTCAAACCCGAAAAAGTCTCGATTATAGGTTAGAAATGGGCCACGGGACGTGTTTGTGGTGTCAAAACGAAAAAACGAGCACGAAGCCTCGTTTAGAAATCGGGAGGAGAGAGGGTATGAAATTATATCCACTTCCTTTAAAACCCGAAAAAGTCTCGATTATAGGTTAGAAATTGGCCACGGGATGTGTTTGTGGTGTCAAAACGAAAAAACGAGCACGAAGCCTCGTTTAGAAATCGGAAGGAGAGAGGGTATGAAATTACATCCACTTCCTTTAAAATCCGAAAAAGTCTCGATTATAGGTTAGAAATGGGCCACGGGATGTGTTTGTGGTGTCAAAATGAAAAAATGAGCATGAAGCCTCGTTTAGAAATCGGAAGGAGAGAGGGTATGAAATTATATCCACATCCTTTAAAATCCGAAAAAGTCTCGATTATAGGTTACAAATGGGCCACGAGACGTGTTTGTGGTGTCAAAACGAAAAAAAGAGCACGAAGCCTCGTTTAGAAATCGGGAGAGAGGGTATGAAATTATATCCACTTCCTTTAAAATCTGAAAAATACTCGAATATAGGTTAGAAATGGGCCAAGAGACTAGTTTGTGGAGTCAAAACGAAAAAACGAGCACGCAGCCTCGTTTAGAAATCGGGAGGAGAGAGGATCTGAAATTACATCCACTTCCTTTAAAACCCAAAAAGTCTCGATTATAGGTTAGAAATGGGCCACGGGATGTGTTTGTGGTGTCAAAACGAAAAAACGAGCACGAAGCCTCGTTTAGAAATCGGGAGTAGAGAAGGTATGAAATTATATCCACTTCCTTTAAAACCCTAAAAGACTCAATTATAGGTTAGAAATGGGCCACGGGACGTGTTTGTGGTGTCAAAACGAAAAAACGAGCACGAAGCCTCGTTTAGAAATCGGAAGGAGAGATGGTATGAAATTATATCCACTTCCTTTAAAACCCGAAAAAGTCTCGATTATTGGTTAGAAATGGGCCACGGGACGTGTTTGTGGTGTCAAAACGAAAAAACGAGCACGAAGCCTCGTTTAGAAATCGGGAGGAGAGAGGGTATGAAATTATATCCACTTCCTTTAAAATCCGAAAAAGTCTCGATTATAGGTTAGAAATGGGCCACGGGATGTGTTTGTGGTGTCAAAACGAAAAAACGAGCACGAAGCCTCGTTTAGAAATCGGAAGGAGAGAGGGTATGAAATTATATCCACTTCCTTTAAAATCCGAAAAAGTCTCGATTATAGGTTAGAAATGGGCCAAGAGACGAGTTTGTGGAGTCAAAACGAAAAAACGAGCACGAAGCCTCGTTTAGAAATCGGGAGGAGAGAGGGTATGAAATTATATCCACTTCCTTTAAAACCCGAAAAAGTCTCGATTATAGGTTAGAAATGGGCCACGGGACGTGTTTGTGGTGTCAAAACGAAAAAACGAGCACGAAGCCTCGTTTAGAAATCGGGAGGAGAGTGGGTATGAAATTATATCCACTTCCTTTAAAACCCGAAAAAGTCTCGATTATAGGTTAGAAATTGGCCACGGGATGTGTTTGTGGTGTCAAAACGAAAAAACGAGCACGAAGCCTCGTTTAGAAATCGGAAGGAGAGAGGGTATGAAATTATATCCACTTCCTTTAAACCCCGAAAAAGTCTCGATTATAGGTTAGAAATGGGCCACGGGACGTGTTTGTGGTGTCAAAACGAAAAAACGAGCACGAAGCCTCGTTTAGAAATCGGGAGGAGAGAGGGTATGAAATTATATCCACTTCCTTTAAAATCCGAAAAAGTCTCGATTATAGGTTAGAAATGGGCCAAGAGACGAGTTTGTGGAGTCAAAACGAAAAAACGAGCACGAAGCCTCGTTTAGAAATCGGGAGGAGAGAGGGTATGAAATTATATCCATATCCTTTAAAACCCGAAAAAGTCTCGATTATAGGTTAGAAATGGGCCACGGGACGTGTTTGTGGTGTCAAAACGAAAAAACGAGCACGAAGCCTCGTTTAGAAATCGGGAGGAGAGTGGTTATGAAATTATATCCACTTCCTTTAAAACCCGAAAAAGTCTCGATTATAGGTTAGAAATGGGCCACGATACGCGTTTGTGGTGTCAAAACGAAAAGACGAGCACGAAGCCTCGTTTAGAAATCGGGAGGAGAGAGGTTATGAAATTATATCCACTTCCTTTAAAACCCGAAAAAGTCTCCATTGTAGGTTAGAAATGTGACACGGGATGTGTTTGTGGTGTCAAAATGAAAAAACGAGCACGAAGCCTCGTTTAGAAATCGGGAGGAGAGAGGGTATGAAATTATATCCAGTTCCTTCATAACCCGAAAAAGACTCGATTATAGTTTAGAAATGGGCCACGGGACGTGTTTGTGGTGTCAAAACGAAAAAATGAGCACGAAGCCTCGTTTAGAAATCGGGAGGAGCGAGGGTATGAAATTATATCCACTTCCTTTAAAATCTGAAAAAGTCTCGAGTATAGGTTAGAAATGGGCCAAGAGAAGAGTTTGTGGAGTCAAAACGAAAAAACGAGCACGCAGCCTCGTTTAGAAATCGGGAGGAGAGAGGGTATGAAATTACATCCACTTCCTTTAAAACTCGAAAAAGTCTCGATTATAGGTTAGAAATGGGCCACGGGATGTGTTTCTGGTGTCAAAACGAGAAAATGAGCACGAAGCCTCGTTTAGAAATCAGAAGGAGAGAGTGTATGAAATTATATCCACTTCCTTTAAAATCCGAAAAACTCTCGATTATAGATTAGAAATGGGCTAAAAGACGAGTTTGTGGAGTCAAAATGAAAAAACAAGCACGCAGCCTCGTTTAGAAATCAGGAGGAGAGAGGGTATGAAATTATATCCACTTCCTTTAAAACCCGAAAAATTCTCGATTATAGGTTAGAAATGGGCCACGGGACTGGTTTGTGGAGTCAAAACGAAAAAACGAGCACGAAGCCTCATTTAGAAATCGGTAGGAGAGAGGGTATGAAATTATATCCACTTCATTTCAAACCCGAAAAAGTCTCGATTATTGGTTAGAAATGGGCCACGGGACTTGTTTGTGGTGTTAAAACGAAAAAACGAGCACGAAGCCTCGTTTAGAAATCGGGAGAGAGGGTATGAAATTATATCCACTTCCTTTAAAATCTGAAAAAGTCTCAAATATAGGTTAGAAATGGGCCAAGAGACGAGTTTGTGGAGTCAGAACGAAAAAACGAGCACGCAGCCTCGTTTAGAAATCGGGAGGAGAGAGGGTATGAAATTACATCCACTTCCTTTAAAACCCAAAAAAGTCTCGATTATAGGTTAGAAATGGGCCACGGGATGTGTTTGTGGTGTCAAAATGAAAAAATGAGCATGAAGCCTCGTTTAGAAATCGGAAGGAGAGAGGGTATGAAATTATATCCACTTCCTTTAAAATCCGAAAAAGTCTCGATTATAGGTTACAAATGGGCCACGAGACGTGTTTGTGGTGTCAAAACGAAAAAAAGAGCACGAAGCCTCGTTTAGAAATCGGGAGAGAGGGTATGAAATTATATCCACTTCCTTTAAAATCTGAAAAATACTCGAATATAGATTAGAAATGGGCCAAGAGACTAGTTTGTGGAGTCAAAACGAAAAAACGAGCATGCAGCCTCGTTTAGAAATCGGGAGGAGAGAGGATATGACATTACATCCACTTCCTTTAAAACCCGAAAAGACTCGATTATAGGTTAGAAATGGGCCACGGGATGTGTTTGTGGTGTCAAAACGAAAAAACGAGCACGAAGCCTCGTTTAGAAATCGGAAGGAGAGAGGGTATGAAATTATATCCACTTCCTTTAAAACCCGAAAAAGTCTCGATTATTGGTTAGAAATGGGCCACGGGACGTGTTTGTGGTGTCAAAACGAAAAAACGAGCACGAAGCCTCGTTTAGAAATCGGGAGGAGAGAGGGTATGAAATTATATCCACTTCCTTTAAAATCCGAAAAAGTCTCGATTATAGGTTAGAAATGGGCCACGGGATGTGTTTGTTGTGTCAAAACGAAAAAACGAGCACGAAGCCTCGTTTAGAAATCGGAAGGAGAGAGGGTATGAAATTATATCCACTTCCTTTAAAATCCGAAAAAGTCTCGATTATAGGTTAGAAATGGGCCAAGAGACGAGTTTGTGGAGTCAAAACGAAAAAACGAGCACGAAGCCTCGTTTAGAAATCGGGAGGAGAGAGGGTATGAAATTATATCCACTTCCTTTAAAACCCGAAAAAGTCTCGATTATAGGTTAGAAATTGGCCACGGGACGTGTTTGTGGTGTCAAAACGAAAAAACGAGTACGAAGCCTCGTTTAGAAATCGGGAGGAGAGTGGTTATGAAATTATATCCACTTCCTTTAAAACCCGAAAAAGTCTCGATTATAGGTTAGAAATGGGCCACGGTACGCGTTTGTGGTGTCAAAACGAAAAGACGAGCACGAAGCCTCGTTTAGAAATCGGGAGGAGAGAGGGTATGAAATTATATCCACTTCCTTTAAAACCCGAAAAAGACTCGATTATAGGTTAGAAATGGGACAAGGGATGTGTTTGTGGTGTCAAAATGAAAAAACGAGCACGAAGCCTCGTTTAGAAATCGGGAGGAGGGTGGTTATGAAATTATATCTACTTCCTTAAAAACCCGAAAAAGTCTCGATTATAGGTTAGAAATGGGCCACGGTATGCGTTTGTGGTGTCAAAACGAAAAGACGAGCACGAAGCCTCGTTTAGAAATCGGGAGGAGAGAGGTTATGAAATTATATCCACTTCCTTTAAAACCCGAAAAAGTCTCAATTGTAGGTTAGAAATGGGACACGGGACGTGTTTGTGGTGTCAAAACGAAAAAACGAGCACGAAGCCTCGTTTAGAAATCGGGAGAGAGGGTATGAAATTATATCCACTTCCTTTAAAATCTGAAAAAGTCTCGAATATAGGTTAGAAATGGGCCAAGAGACGAGTTTGTGGAGTTAGAACGAAAAAACGAGCACGCAACCTCGTTTAGAAATCGGGAGGAGAGAGGGTATGAAATTACATCCACTTCCTTTACAACCCGAAAAAGTCTCGATTATAGGTTAGAAATGGGCCACGGGACGTGTTTGTGGTGTCAAAACGAAAAAACGATCACGAAGCCTCGTTTAGAAATCGGGAGGAGAGAGGGTATGAAATTATATCCACTTCCTTTAAAACCCGAAAAAGTCTCGATTATAGGTTAGAAATGGGCCACGGGACGTGTTTGTGGTGTCAAAACGAAAAAACGAGCACGAAGCCTCGTTTAGAAATCGGGAGGAGAGAGGGTATGAAATTATATCCACTTCATTTAAAATCCGAAAAAGTCTCGATTATAGGTTACAAATGGGCCACGGGACGTGTTTGTGGTGTCAAAACGAAAAAACGAGCACGAAGCCTCGTTTAGAAATCGGGAGGAGAGAGGGTATGAAATTATATCCACTTCCTTTAAAACCCGAAAAAGTCTCGATTATAGGTTAGAAATGGGCCAAGAGACGAGTTTGTGGAGTCAAAACGAAAAGACGAGCACGAAGCCTCGTTTAGAAATCGGGAGGAGAGAGGGTATGAAATTATATCCACTTCCTTTAAAACCCGAAAAAGTCTCGATTATAGGTTAGAAATTGGCCACGGGACGTGTTTGTGGTGTCAAAACGAAAAAACGAGTACGAAGCCTCGTTTAGAAATCGGGAGGAGAGAGGTTATGATATTATATCCACTTTCTTTAAAACCCGAAAAAGTCTCGATTGTAGGTTAGAAATGGGACACGGGATGTGTTTGTGGTGTCAAAAGGAAAAAACGAGCACGAAGCCTCGTTTAGAAATCGGGAGGAGAGAGGGTATGAAATTATATCCACTTCCTTTAAAACCCGAAAAAGTCTCGATTATAGGTTAGAAATGGGCCACGGGACGTGTTTGTGGTGTCAAAACGAAAAAACGAGCACGAAGCCTCGTTTAGAAATCGGGAGGAGAGAGGGTATGAAATTATATCCACTTCCTTTAAAACCCGAAAAAGTCTCGATTATAGGTTAGAAATTGGCTACGGGATGTGTTTGTGGTGTCAAAACGAAAAAACGAGCACGAAGCCTCGTTTAGAAATCGGAAGGAGAGAGGGTATGAAATTATATCCACTTCCTTTAAAATCCGAAAAAGTCTCGATTATAGGTTAGAAATGGGCCAAGAGACGAGTTTGTGGAGTCAAAACGAAAAGACGAGCACGAAGCCTCGTTTAGAAATCGGGAGGAGAGAGGGTATGAAATTATATCCACTTCCTTTAAAACCCGAAAAAGTCTCGATTATAGGTTAGAAATTGGCCACGGGACGTGTTTGTGGTGTCAAAACGAAAAAACGAGTACGAAGCCTCGTTTAGAAATCGGGAGGAGAGTGGTTATGAAATTATATCCACTTCCTTTAAAACCCGAAAAAGTCTCGATAATAGGTTAGAAATGGGCCACGGTACGCGTTTGTGGTGTCAAAACGAAAAGACGAGCACGAAGCCTCGTTTAGAAATCGGGAGGAGAGAGGGTATGAAATTATATCCACTTCCTTTAAAACCCGAAAAAGACTCGATTATAGGTTAGAAATGGGACAAGGGACGTGTTTGTGGTGTCAAAATGAAAAAACGAGCACGAAGCCTCGTTTAGAAATCGGGAGGAGGGTGGTTATGAAATTATATCCACTTCCTTTAAAACCCGAAAAAGTCTCGATTATAGGTTAGAAATGGGCCACGGTATGCGTTTGTGGTGTCAAAACGAAAAGACGAGCACGAAGCCTCGTTTAGAAATCGGGAGGAGAGAGGTTATGAAATTATATCCACTTCCTTTAAAACCCGAAAAAGTCTCAATTGTAGGTTAGAAATGGGACACGGGACGTGTTTGTGGTGTCAAAACGAAAAAACGAGCACGAAGCCTCGTTTAGAAATCGGGAGAGAGGGTATGAAATTATATCCACTTCCTTTAAAATCTGAAAAAGTCTCGAATATAGGTTAGAAATGGGCCAAGAGACGAGTTTGTGGAGTTAGAACGAAAAAACGAGCACGCAGCCTCGTTTAGAAATCGGGAGGAGAGAGGGTATGAAATTACATCCACTTCCTTTAAAACCCGAGAAAGTCTCGATTATTGGTTAGAAATGGGCCACGGGACGTGTTTGTGGTGTCAAAACGAAAAAACGATCACGAAGCCTCGTTTAGAAATCGGGAGGAGAGAGGGTATGAAATTATATCCACTTCCTTTAAAACCCGAAAAAGTCTCGATTATAGGTTAGAAATGGGCCACGGGACGTGTTTGTGGTGTCAAAACGAAAAAACGAGCACGAAGCCTCGTTTAGAAATCGGGAGGAGAGAGGGTATGAAATTATATCCACTTCCTTTAAAACCCGAAAAAGTCTCGATTATAGGTTAGAAATTGGCCACGGGATGTGTTTGTGGTGTCAAAACGAAAAAACGAGCACGAAGCCTCGTTTAGAAATCGGAAGGAGAGAGGGTATGAAATTATATCCACTTCCTTTAAAACCCGAAAAAGTCTCGATTATAGGTTAGAAATGGGCCGCGGGACGTGTTTGTGGTGTCAAAACGAAAAAACGAGCACGAAGCCTCGTTTAGAAATCGGGAGGAGAGAGGGTATGAAATTATATCCACTTCCTTTAAAACCCGAAAAAGTCTCGATTATAGGTTAGAAATTGGCCACGGGATGTGTTTGTGGTGTCAAAACGAAAAAACGAGCACGAAGCCTCGTTTAGAAATCGGAAGGAGAGAGGGTATGAAATTATATCCACTTCCTTTAAAATCCGAAAAAGTCTCGATTATAGGTTAGAAATGGGCCAAGAGACGAGTTTGTGGAGTCAAAACGAAAAAACGAGCACGAAGCCTCGTTTAGAAATCGGGAGTAGAGAAGGTATGAAATTATATCCACTTCCTTTAAAACCCTAAAAGACTCAATTATAGGTTAGAAATGGGCCACGGGACGTGTTTGTGGTGTCAAAACGAAAAAACGAGCACGAAGCCTCGTTTAGAAATCGGAAGGAGAGATGGTATGAAATTATATCCACTTCCTTTAAAACCCGAAAAAGTCTCGATTATTGGTTAGAAATGGGCCACGGGACGTGTTTGTGGTGTCAAAACGAAAAAACGAGCACGAAGCCTCGTTTAGAAATCGGGAGGAGAGAGGGTATGAAATTATATCCACTTCCTTTAAAATCCGGAAAAGTCTCGATTATAGGTTAGAAATGGGCCACGGGATGTGTTTGTGGTGTCAAAACGAAAAAACGAGCACGAAGCCTCGTTTAGAAATCGGAAGGAGAGAGGGTATGAAATTATATCCACTTCCTTTAAAATCCGAAAAAGTCTCGATTATAGGTTAGAAATGGGCCAAGAGACGAGTTTGTGGAGTCAAAACGAAAAAACGAGCACGAAGCCTCGTTTAGAAATCGGGAGGAGAGAGGGTATGAAATTATATCCACTTCCTTTAAAACCCGAAAAAGTCTCGATTATAGGTTAGAAATGGGCCACGGGACGTGTTTGTGGTGTCAAAACGAAAAAACGAGCACGAAGCCTCGTTTAGAAATCGGGAGGAGAGTGGGTATGAAATTATATCCACTTCCTTTAAAACCCGAAAAAGTCTCGATTATAGGTTAGAAATTGGCCACGGGATGTGTTTGTGGTGTCAAAACGAAAAAACGAGCACGAAGCCTCGTTTAGAAATCGGAAGGAGAGAGGGTATGAAATTATATCCACTTCCTTTAAACCCCGAAAAAGTCTCGATTATAGGTTAGAAATGGGCCACGGGACGTGTTTGTGGTGTCAAAACGAAAAAACGAGCACGAAGCCTCGTTTAGAAATCGGGAGGAGAGAGGGTATGAAATTATATCCACTTCCTTTAAAATCCGAAAAAGTCTCGATTATAGGTTAGAAATGGGCCAAGAGACGAGTTTGTGGAGTCAAAACGAAAAAACGAGCACGAAGCCTCGTTTAGAAATCGGGAGGAGAGAGGGTATGAAATTATATCCATATCCTTTAAAACCCGAAAAAGTCTCGATTATAGGTTAGAAATGGGCCACGGGACGTGTTTGTGGTGTCAAAACGAAAAAACGAGCACGAAGCCTCGTTTAGAAATCGGGAGGAGAGTGGTTATGAAATTATATCCACTTCCTTTAAAACCCGAAAAAGTCTCGATTATAGGTTAGAAATGGGCCACGATACGCGTTTGTGGTGTCAAAACGAAAAGACGAGCACGAAGCCTCGTTTAGAAATCGGGAGGAGAGAGGTTATGAAATTATATCCACTTCCTTTAAAACCCGAAAAAGTCTCCATTGTAGGTTAGAAATGTGACACGGGATGTGTTTGTGGTGTCAAAATGAAAAAACGAGCACGAAGCCTCGTTTAGAAATCGGGAGGAGAGAGGGTATGAAATTATATCCAGTTCCTTCATAACCCGAAAAAGACTCGATTATAGTTTAGAAATGGGCCACGGGACGTGTTTGTGGTGTCAAAACGAAAAAATGAGCACGAAGCCTCGTTTAGAAATCGGGAGGAGCGAGGGTATGAAATTATATCCACTTCCTTTAAAATCTGAAAAAGTCTCGAGTATAGGTTAGAAATGGGCCAAGAGACGAGTTTGTGGAGTCAAAACGAAAAAACGAGCACGCAGCCTCGTTTAGAAATCGGGAGGAGAGAGGGTATGAAATTACATCCACTTCCTTTAAAACTCGAAAAAGTCTCGATTATAGGTTAGAAATGGGCCACGGGATGTGTTTCTGGTGTCAAAACGAGAAAATGAGCACGAAGCCTCGTTTAGAAATCAGAAGGAGAGAGTGTATGAAATTATATCCACTTCCTTTAAAATCCGAAAAACTCTCGATTATAGATTAGAAATGGGCTAAAAGACGAGTTTGTGGAGTCAAAATGAAAAAACAAGCACGCAGCCTCGTTTAGAAATCAGGAGGAGAGAGGGTATGAAATTATATCCACTTCCTTTAAAACCCGAAAAATTCTCGATTATAGGTTAGAAATGGGCCACGGGACTGGTTTGTGGAGTCAAAACGAAAAAACGAGCACGAAGCCTCATTTAGAAATCGGTAGGAGAGAGGGTATGAAATTATATCCACTTCATTTCAAACCCGAAAAAGTCTCGATTATTGGTTAGAAATGGGCCACGGGACTTGTTTGTGGTGTTAAAACGAAAAAACGAGCACGAAGCCTCGTTTAGAAATCGGGAGAGAGGGTATGAAATTATATCCACTTCCTTTAAAATCTGAAAAAGTCTCAAATATAGGTTAGAAATGGGCCAAGAGACGAGTTTGTGGAGTCAGAACGAAAAAACGAGCACGCAGCCTCGTTTAGAAATCGGGAGGAGAGAGGGTATGAAATTACATCCACTTCCTTTAAAACCCAAAAAAGTCTCGATTATAGGTTAGAAATGGGCCACGGGATGTGTTTGTGGTGTCAAAATGAAAAAATGAGCATGAAGCCTCGTTTAGAAATCGGAAGGAGAGAGGGTATGAAATTATATCCACTTCCTTTAAAATCCGAAAAAGTCTCGATTATAGGTTACAAATGGGCCACGAGACGTGTTTGTGGTGTCAAAACGAAAAAAAGAGCACGAAGCCTCGTTTAGAAATCGGGAGAGAGGGTATGAAATTATATCCACTTCCTTTAAAATCTGAAAAATACTCGAATATAGATTAGAAATGGGCCAAGAGACTAGTTTGTGGAGTCAAAACGAAAAAACGAGCATGCAGCCTCGTTTAGAAATCGGGAGGAGAGAGGATATGACATTACATCCACTTCCTTTAAAACCCGAAAAGACTCGATTATAGGTTAGAAATGGGCCACGGGATGTGTTTGTGGTGTCAAAACGAAAAAACGAGCACGAAGCCTCGTTTAGAAATCGGAAGGAGAGAGGGTATGAAATTATATCCACTTCCTTTAAAACCCGAAAAAGTCTCGATTATTGGTTAGAAATGGGCCACGGGACGTGTTTGTGGTGTCAAAACGAAAAAACGAGCACGAAGCCTCGTTTAGAAATCGGGAGGAGAGAGGGTATGAAATTATATCCACTTCCTTTAAAATCCGAAAAAGTCTCGATTATAGGTTAGAAATGGGCCACGGGATGTGTTTGTTGTGTCAAAACGAAAAAACGAGCACGAAGCCTCGTTTAGAAATCGGAAGGAGAGAGGGTATGAAATTATATCCACTTCCTTTAAAATCCGAAAAAGTCTCGATTATAGGTTAGAAATGGGCCAAGAGACGAGTTTGTGGAGTCAAAACGAAAAAACGAGCACGAAGCCTCGTTTAGAAATCGGGAGGAGAGAGGGTATGAAATTATATCCACTTCCTTTAAAACCCGAAAAAGTCTCGATTATAGGTTAGAAATTGGCCACGGGACGTGTTTGTGGTGTCAAAACGAAAAAACGAGTACGAAGCCTCGTTTAGAAATCGGGAGGAGAGTGGTTATGAAATTATATCCACTTCCTTTAAAACCCGAAAAAGTCTCGATTATAGGTTAGAAATGGGCCACGGTACGCGTTTGTGGTGTCAAAACGAAAAGACGAGCACGAAGCCTCGTTTAGAAATCGGGAGGAGAGAGGGTATGAAATTATATCCACTTCCTTTAAAACCCGAAAAAGACTCGATTATAGGTTAGAAATGGGACAAGGGATGTGTTTGTGGTGTCAAAATGAAAAAACGAGCACGAAGCCTCGTTTAGAAATCGGGAGGAGGGTGGTTATGAAATTATATCCACTTCCTTAAAAACCCGAAAAAGTCTCGATTATAGGTTAGAAATGGGCCACGGTATGCGTTTGTGGTGTCAAAACGAAAAGACGAGCACGAAGCCTCGTTTAGAAATCGGGAGGAGAGAGGTTATGAAATTATATCCACTTCCTTTAAAACCCGAAAAAGTCTCAATTGTAGGTTAGAAATGGGACACGGGACGTGTTTGTGGTGTCAAAACGAAAAAACGAGCACGAAGCCTCGTTTAGAAATCGGGAGAGAGGGTATGAAATTATATCCACTTCCTTTAAAATCTGAAAAAGTCTCGAATATAGGTTAGAAATGGGCCAAGAGACGAGTTTGTGGAGTTAGAACGAAAAAACGAGCACGCAACCTCGTTTAGAAATCGGGAGGAGAGAGGGTATGAAATTACATCCACTTCCTTTACAACCCGAAAAAGTCTCGATTATAGGTTAGAAATGGGCCACGGGACGTGTTTGTGGTGTCAAAACGAAAAAACGATCACGAAGCCTCGTTTAGAAATCGGGAGGAGAGAGGGTATGAAATTATATCCACTTCCTTTAAAACCCGAAAAAGTCTCGATTATAGGTTAGAAATGGGCCACGGGACGTGTTTGTGGTGTCAAAACGAAAAAACGAGCACGAAGCCTCGTTTAGAAATCGGGAGGAGAGAGGGTATGAAATTATATCCACTTCATTTAAAATCCGAAAAAGTCTCGATTATAGGTTACAAATGGGCCACGGGACGTGTTTGTGGTGTCAAAACGAAAAAACGAGCACGAAGCCTCGTTTAGAAATCGGGAGGAGAGAGGGTATGAAATTATATCCACTTCCTTTAAAACCCGAAAAAGTCTCGATTATAGGTTAGAAATGGGCCAAGAGACGAGTTTGTGGAGTCAAAACGAAAAGACGAGCACGAAGCCTCGTTTAGAAATCGGGAGGAGAGAGGGTATGAAATTATATCCACTTCCTTTAAAACCCGAAAAAGTCTCGATTATAGGTTAGAAATTGGCCACGGGACGTGTTTGTGGTGTCAAAACGAAAAAACGAGTACGAAGCCTCGTTTAGAAATCGGGAGGAGAGAGGTTATGATATTATATCCACTTTCTTTAAAACCCGAAAAAGTCTCGATTGTAGGTTAGAAATGGGACACGGGATGTGTTTGTGGTGTCAAAAGGAAAAAACGAGCACGAAGCCTCGTTTAGAAATCGGGAGGAGAGAGGGTATGAAATTATATCCACTTCCTTTAAAACCCGAAAAAGTCTCGATTATAGGTTAGAAATGGGCCACGGGACGTGTTTGTGGTGTCAAAACGAAAAAACGAGCACGAAGCCTCGTTTAGAAATCGGGAGGAGAGAGGGTATGAAATTATATCCACTTCCTTTAAAACCCGAAAAAGTCTCGATTATAGGTTAGAAATTGGCTACGGGATGTGTTTGTGGTGTCAAAACGAAAAAACGAGCACGAAGCCTCGTTTAGAAATCGGAAGGAGAGAGGGTATGAAATTATATCCACTTCCTTTAAAATCCGAAAAAGTCTCGATTATAGGTTAGAAATGGGCCAAGAGACGAGTTTGTGGAGTCAAAACGAAAAGACGAGCACGAAGCCTCGTTTAGAAATCGGGAGGAGAGAGGGTATGAAATTATATCCACTTCCTTTAAAACCCGAAAAAGTCTCGATTATAGGTTAGAAATTGGCCACGGGACGTGTTTGTGGTGTCAAAACGAAAAAACGAGTACGAAGCCTCGTTTAGAAATCGGGAGGAGAGTGGTTATGAAATTATATCCACTTCCTTTAAAACCCGAAAAAGTCTCGATAATAGGTTAGAAATGGGCCACGGTACGCGTTTGTGGTGTCAAAACGAAAAGACGAGCACGAAGCCTCGTTTAGAAATCGGGAGGAGAGAGGGTATGAAATTATATCCACTTCCTTTAAAACCCGAAAAAGACTCGATTATAGGTTAGAAATGGGACAAGGGACGTGTTTGTGGTGTCAAAATGAAAAAACGAGCACGAAGCCTCGTTTAGAAATCGGGAGGAGGGTGGTTATGAAATTATATCCACTTCCTTTAAAACCCGAAAAAGTCTCGATTATAGGTTAGAAATGGGCCACGGTATGCGTTTGTGGTGTCAAAACGAAAAGACGAGCACGAAGCCTCGTTTAGAAATTGGGAGGAGAGAGGTTATGAAATTATATCCACTTCCTTTAAAACCCGAAAAAGTCTCAATTGTAGGTTAGAAATGGGACACGGGACGTGTTTGTGGTGTCAAAACGAAAAAACGAGCACGAAGCCTCGTTTAGAAATCGGGAGAGAGGGTATGAAATTATATCCACTTCCTTTAAAATCTGAAAAAGTCTCGAATATAGGTTAGAAATGGGCCAAGAGACGAGTTTGTGGAGTTAGAACGAAAAAACGAGCACGCAGCCTCGTTTAGAAATCGGGAGGAGAGAGGGTATGAAATTACATCCACTTCCTTTAAAACCCGAGAAAGTCTCGATTATTGGTTAGAAATGGGCCACGGGACGTGTTTGTGGTGTCAAAACGAAAAAACGATCACGAAGCCTCGTTTAGAAATCGGGAGGAGAGAGGGTATGAAATTATATCCACTTCCTTTAAAACCCGAAAAAGTCTCGATTATAGGTTAGAAATGGGCCACGGGACGTGTTTGTGGTGTCAAAACGAAAAAACGAGCACGAAGCCTCGTTTAGAAATCGGGAGGAGAGAGGGTATGAAATTATATCCACTTCCTTTAAAACCCGAAAAAGTCTCGATTATAGGTTAGAAATTGGCCACGGGATGTGTTTGTGGTGTCAAAACGAAAAAACGAGCACGAAGCCTCGTTTAGAAATCGGAAGGAGAGAGGGTATGAAATTATATCCACTTCCTTTAAAACCCGAAAAAGTCTCGATTATAGGTTAGAAATGGGCCGCGGGACGTGTTTGTGGTGTCAAAACGAAAAAACGAGCACGAAGCCTCGTTTAGAAATCGGGAGGAGAGAGGGTATGAAATTATATCCACTTCCTTTAAAACCCGAAAAAGTCTCGATTATAGGTTAGAAATTGGCCACGGGATGTGTTTGTGGTGTCAAAACGAAAAAACGAGCACGAAGCCTCGTTTAGAAATCGGAAGGAGAGAGGGTATGAAATTATATCCACTTCCTTTAAAATCCGAAAAAGTCTCGATTATAGGTTAGAAATGGGCCAAGAGACGAGTTTGTGGAGTCAAAACGAAAAAACGAGCACGAAGCCTCGTTTAGAAATCGGGAGGAGAGAGGGTATGAAATTATATCCACTTCCTTTAAAACCCGAAAAAGTCTCGATTATAGGTTAGAAATGGGCCACGGGACGTGTTTCTGGTGTCAAAACGAAAAAACGAGCACGAAGCCTCGTTTAGAAATCGGGAGGAGAGTGGTTATGAAATTATATCCACTTCCTTTAAAACCCGAAAAAGTCTCGATTATAGGTTAGAAATGGGCCACGATACGCGTTTGTGGTGTCAAAACGAAAAGACGAGCACGAAGCCTCGTTTAGAAATCGGGAGGAGAGAGGTTATGATATTATATCCACTTTCTTTAAAACCCGAAAAAGTCTCGATTGTAGGTTAGAAATGGGACACGGGATGTGTTTGTGGTGTCAAAAGGAAAAAACGAGCACGAAGCCTCGTTTAGAAATCGGGAGGAGAGAGGGTATGAAATTATATCCACTTCCTTTAAAACCCGAAAAAGTCTCGATTATAGGTTAGAAATTGGCCACGGGATGTGTTTGTGGTGTCAAAACGAAAAAACGAGCACGAAGCCTCGTTTAGAAATCGGAAGGAGAGAGGGTATGAAATTATATCCACTTCCTTTAAAACCCGAAAAAGTCTCGATTATAGGTTAGAAATGGGCCACGATACGCGTTTGTGGTGTCAAAACGAAAAGACGAGCACGAAGCCTCGTTTAGAAATCGGGAGGAGAGAGGGTATGAAATTATATCCACTTCCTTTAAAACCCGAAAAAGTCTCGATTATAGGTTAGAAATGGGCCACGGGACGTGTTTGTGGTGTCAAAACGAAAAAACGAGCACGAAGCCTCGTTTAGAAATCGGGAGGAGAGAGGGTATGAAATTATATCCACTTCCTTTAAAACCCGAAAAAGTCTCGATTATAGGTTAGAAATTGGCCACGGGATGTGTTTGTGGTGTCAAAACGAAAAAACGAGCACGAAGCCTCGTTTAGAAATCGGGAGGAGAGTGGTTATGAAATTATATCCACTTCCTTTAAAACCCGAAAAAGTCTCGATTATAGGTTAGAAATGGGCCACGATACGCGTTTGTGGTGTCAAAACGAAAAGACGAGCACGAAGCCTCGTTTAGAAATCGGGAGGAGAGAGGTTATGATATTATATCCACTTTCTTTAAAACCCGAAAAAGTCTCGATTGTAGGTTAGAAATGGGCCACGGGACGTGTTTGTGGTGTCAAAACGAAAAAACGAGCACGAAGCCTCGTTTAGAAATCGGGAGGAGAGAGGGTATGAAATTATATCCACTTCCTTTAAAACCCGAAAAAGTCTCGATTATAGGTTAGAAATTGGCCACGGGATGTGTTTGTGGTGTCAAAACGAAAAAACGAGCACGAAGCCTCGTTTAGAAATCGGAAGGAGAGAGGGTATGAAATTATATCCACTTCCTTTAAAATCCGAAAAAGTTTCGATTATAGGTTAGAAATGGGCCAAGAGACGAGTTTGTGGAGTCAAAACGAAAAAACGAGCACGAAGCCTCGTTTAGAAATCGGGAGGAGAGAGGGTATGAAATTATATCCACTTCCTTTAAAACCCGAAAAAGTCTCGAATATAGGTTAGAAATGGGCCAAGAGACGAGTTTGTGGAGTTAGAACGAAAAAACGAGCACGCAACCTCGTTTAGAAATCGGGAGGAGAGAGGGTATGAAATTACATCCACTTCCTTTAAAACCCGAAAAAGTCTCAATTGTAGGTTAGAAATGGGACACGGGACGTGTTTGTGGTGTCAAAACGAAAAAACGAGCACGAAGCCTCGTTTAGAAATCGGGAGAGAGGGTATGAAATTATATCCACTTCCTTTAAAATCTGAAAAAGTCTCGAATATAGGTTAGAAATGGGCCAAGAGACGAGTTTGTGGAGTTAGAACGAAAAAACGAGCACGCAGCCTCGTTTAGAAATCGGGACGAGAGAGGGTATGAAATTACATCCACTTCCTTTAAAACCCGAGAAAGTCTCGATTATAGGTTAGAAATGGGCCACGGGACGTGTTTGTGGTGTCAAAACGAAAAAACGATCACGAAGCCTCGTTTAGAAATCGGGAGGAGAGAGGGTATGAAATTATATCCACTTCCTTTAAAACCCGAAAAAGTCTCGATTATAGGTTAGAAATGGGCCACGGGACGTGTTTGTGGTGTCAAAACGAAAAAACGAGCACGAAGCCTCGTTTAGAAATCGGGAGGAGAGAGGGTATGAAATTATATCCACTTCCTTTAAAACCCGAAAAAGTCTCGATTATAGGTTAGAAATGGGCCACGGGACGTGTTTGTGGTGTCAAAACGAAAAAACGAGCACGAAGCCTCGTTTAGAAATCGGGAGGAGAGAGGGTATGAAATTATATCCACTTCCTTTAAAACCCGAAAAAGTCTCGATTATAGGTTAGAAATTGGCCACGGGATGTGTTTGTGGTGTCAAAACGAAAAAACGAGCACGAAGCCTCGTTTAGAAATCGGAAGGAGAGAGGGTATGAAATTATATCCACTTCCTTTAAAATCCGAAAAAGTCTCGATTATAGGTTAGAAATGGGCCAAGAGACGAGTTTGTGGGGTCAAAACGAAAAAACGAGCACGAAGCCTCGTTTAGAAATCGGGAGGAGAGAGGGTATGAAATTATATCCACTTCCTTTAAAACCCGAAAAAGTCTCGAATATAGGTTAGAAATGGGCCAAGAGACGAGTTTGTGGAGTTAGAACGAAAAAACGAGCACGCAACCTCGTTTAGAAATCGGGAGGAGAGAGGGTATGAAATTACATCCACTTCCTTTAAAACCCGAAAAAGTCTCAATTGTAGGTTAGAAATGGGACACGGGACGTGTTTGTGGTGTCAAAACGAAAAAACGAGCACGAAGCCTCGTTTAGAAATCGGGAGAGAGGGTATGAAATTATATCCACTTCCTTTAAAATCTGAAAAAGTCTCGAATATAGGTTAGAAATGGGCCAAGAGACGAGTTTGTGGAGTTAGAACGAAAAAACGAGCACGCAGCCTCGTTTAGAAATCGGGACGAGAGAGGGTATGAAATTACATCCACTTCCTTTAAAACCCGAGAAAGTCTCGATTATAGGTTAGAAATGGGCCACGGGACGTGTTTGTGGTGTCAAAACGAAAAAACGATCACGAAGCCTCGTTTAGAAATCGGGAGGAGAGAGGGTATGAAATTATATCCACTTCCTTTAAAACCCGAAAAAGTCTCGATTATAGGTTAGAAATGGGCCGCGGGACGTGTTTGTGGTGTCAAAACGAAAAAACGAGCACGAAGCCTCGTTTAGAAATCGGGAGGAGAGAGGGTATGAAATTATATCCACTTCCTTTAAAACCCGAAAAAGTCTCGATTATAGGTTAGAAATTGGCCACGGGATGTGTTTGTGGTGTCAAAACGAAAAAACGAGCACGAAGCCTCGTTTAGAAATCGGAAGGAGAGAGGGTATGAAATTATATCCACTTCCTTTAAAACCCGAAAAAGTCTCGATTATAGGTTAGAAATGGGCCACGGGACGTGTTTGTGGTGTCAAAACGAAAAAACGAGCACGAAGCCTCGTTTAGAAATCGGGAGGAGAGAGGGTATGAAATTATATCCACTTCCTTTAAAACCCGAAAAAGTCTCGATTATAGGTTAGAAATTGGCCACGGGATGTGTTTGTGGTATCAAAACGAAAAAACGAGCACGAAGCCTCGTTTAGAAATCGGAAGGAGAGAGGGTATGAAATTATATCCACTTCCTTTAAAATCCGAAAAAGTCTCGATTATAGGTTAGAAATGGGCCAAGAGACGAGTTTGTGGAGTCAAAACGAAAAAACGAGCACGAAGCCTCGTTTAGAAATCGGGAGGAGAGAGGGTATGAAATTATATCCACTTCCTTTAAAACCCGAAAAAGTCTCGAATATAGGTTAGAAATGGGCCAAGAGACGAGTTTGTGGAGTTAGAACGAAAAAACGAGCACGCAACCTCGTTTAGAAATCGGGAGGAGAGAGGGTATGAAATTACATCCACTTCCTTTAAAACCCGAAAAAGTCTCGATTATAGGTTAGAAATGGGCCACGGGACGTGTTTGTGGTGTCAAAACGAAAAAACGATCACGAAGCCTCGTTTAGAAATCGGGAGGAGAGAGGGTATGAAATTATATCCACTTCCTTTAAAACCCGAAAAAGTCTCGATTTTAGGTTAGAAATGGGCCACGGGACGTGTTTCTGGTGTCAAAAGGAAAAAACGAGCACGAAGCCTCGTTTAGAAATCGGGAGGAGAGAGGGTATGAAATTATATCCACTTCCTTTAAAACCCGAAAAAGTCTCGATTATAGGTTAGAAATTGGCCACGGGATGTGTTTGTGGTGTCAAAACGAAAAAACGAGCACGAAGCCTCGTTTAGAAATCGGAAGGAGAGAGGGTATGAAATTATATCCACTTCCTTTAAAACCCGAAAAAGTCTCGATTATAGGTTAGAAATGGGCCACGATACGCGTTTGTGGTGTCAAAACGAAAAGACGAGCACGAAGCCTCGTTTAGAAATCGGGAGGAGAGAGGGTATGAAATTATATCCACTTCCTTTAAAACCCGAAAAAGTCTCGATTATAGGTTAGAAATGGGCACGGGACGTGTTTGTGGTGTCAAAACGAAAAAACGAGCACGAAGCCTCGTTTAGAAATCGGGAGGAGAGAGGGTATGAAATTATATCCACTTCTTTTAAAACCCGAAAAAGTCTCGATTATAGGTTAGAAATTGTCCACGGGATGTGTTTGTGGTGTCAAAACGAAGAAACGAGCACGAAGCCTCGTTTAGAAATCGGAAGGAGAGAGGGTATGAAATTATATCCACTTCCTTTAAAACCCGAAAAAGTCTCGATTATAGGTCAGAAATGGGCCACGGGACGTGTTTGTGGTGTCAAAACGAAAAAACGAGCACGAAGCCTCGTTTAGAAATCGGGAGGAGAGTGGGTATGAAATTATATCCACTTCCTTTAAAACCCGAAAAAGACTCGATTATAGGTTAGAAATTGGCCACGGGACGTGTTTGTGGTGTCAAAACGAAAAAACGAGTACGAAGCCTTGTTTAGAAATCGGGAGGAGAGTGGTTATGAAATTATATCCACTTCCTTTAAAACCCGAAAAAGTCTCGATAATAGGTTAGAAATGGGCCACGGTACGCGTTTGTGGTGTCAAAACGAAAAGACGAGCACGAAGCCTCGTTTAGAAATCGGGAGGAGAGAGGGTATGAAATTATATCCACTTCCTTTAAAACCCGAAAAAGTCTCGATTATAGGTTAGAAATTGGCCACGGGATGTGTTTGTGGTGTCAAAACGAAAAAACGAGCACGAAGCCTCGTTTAGAAATCGGAAGGAGAGAGGGTATGAAATTATATCCACTTCCTTTAAAATCCGAAAAAGTCTCGATTATAGGTTAGAAATGGGCCAAGAGACGAGTTTGTGGAGTCAAAACGAAAAAACGAGCACGAAGCCTCGTTTAGAAATCGGGAGGAGAGAGGGTATGAAATTATATCCACTTCCTTTAAAACCCGAAAAAGTCTCGATTATAGGTTAGAAATGGGCCACGGGACGTGTTTCTGGTGTCAAAACGAAAAAACGAGCACGAAGCCTCGTTTAGAAATCGGGAGGAGAGTGGTTATGAAATTATATCCACTTCCTTTAAAACCCGAAAAAGTCTCGATTATAGGTTAGAAATTGGCCACGGGATGTGTTTGTGGTGTCAAAACGAAAAAACGAGCACGAAGCCTCGTTTAGAAATCGGAAGGAGAGAGGGTATGAAATTATATCCACTTCCTTTAAAACCCGAAAAAGTCTCGATTATAGGTTAGAAATGGGCCACGGGACGTGTTTGTGGTGTCAAAACGAAAAAAGGAGCACGAAGCCTCGTTTAGAAATCGGAAGGAGAGAGGGTATGAAATTATATCCACTTCCTTTAAAACCCGAAAAAGTCTCGATTATAGGTTAGAAATTGGCCACGGGATGTGTTTGTGGTGTCAAAACGAAAAAACGAGCACGAAGCCTCGTTTAGAAATCGGAAGGAGAGAGGGTATGAAATTATATCCACTTCCTTTAAAACCCGAAAAAGTCTCGATTATAGGTTAGAAATGGGCCGCGGGACGTGTTTGTGGTGTCAAAACGAAAAAACGAGCACGAAGCCTCGTTTAGAAATCGGGAGGAGAGAGGGTATGAAATTATATCCACTTCCTTTAAAACCCGAAAAAGTCTCGATTATAGGTTAGAAATTGGCCACGGGATGTGTTTGTGGTGTCAAAACGAAAAAACGAGCACGAAGCCTCGTTTAGAAATCGGAAGGAGAGAGGGTATGAAATTATATCCACTTCCTTTAAAATCCGAAAAAGTCTCGATTATAGGTTAGAAATGGGCCAAGAGACGAGTTTGTGGAGTCAAAACGAAAAAACGAGCACGAAGCCTCGTTTAGAAATCGGGAGGAGAGAGGGTATGAAATTATATCCACTTCCTTTAAAACCCGAAAAAGTCTCGATTATAGGTTAGAAATGGGCCACGGGACGTGTTTCTGGTGTCAAAACGAAAAAACGAGCACGAAGCCTCGTTTAGAAATCGGGAGGAGAGTGGTTATGAAATTATATCCACTTCCTTTAAAACCCGAAAAAGTCTCGATTATAGGTTAGAAATGGGCCACGATACGCGTTTGTGGTGTCAAAACGAAAAGACGAGCACGAAGCCTCGTTTAGAAATCGGGAGGAGAGAGGTTATGATATTATATCCACTTTCTTTAAAACCCGAAAAAGTCTCGATTGTAGGTTAGAAATGGGACACGGGATGTGTTTGTGGTGTCAAAAGGAAAAAACGAGCACGAAGCCTCGTTTAGAAATCGGGAGGAGAGAGGGTATGAAATTATATCCACTTCCTTTAAAACCCGAAAAAGTCTCGATTATAGGTTAGAAATTGGCCACGGGATGTGTTTGTGGTGTCAAAACGAAAAAACGAGCACGAAGCCTCGTTTAGAAATCGGAAGGAGAGAGGGTATGAAATTATATCCACTTCCTTTAAAACCCGAAAAAGTCTCGATTATAGGTTAGAAATGGGCCACGATACGCGTTTGTGGTGTCAAAACGAAAAGACGAGCACGAAGCCTCGTTTAGAAATCGGGAGGAGAGAGGGTATGAAATTATATCCACTTCCTTTAAAACCCGAAAAAGTCTCGATTATAGGTTAGAAATGGGCCACGGGACGTGTTTGTGGTGTCAAAACGAAAAAACGAGCACGAAGCCTCGTTTAGAAATCGGGAGGAGAGAGGGTATGAAATTATATCCACTTCCTTTAAAACCCGAAAAAGTCTCGATTATAGGTTAGAAATTGGCCACGGGATGTGTTTGTGGTGTCAAAACGAAAAAACGAGCACGAAGCCTCGTTTAGAAATCGGGAGGAGAGTGGTTATGAAATTATATCCACTTCCTTTAAAACCCGAAAAAGTCTCGATTATAGGTTAGAAATGGGCCACGATACGCGTTTGTGGTGTCAAAACGAAAAGACGAGCACGAAGCCTCGTTTAGAAATCGGGAGGAGAGAGGTTATGATATTATATCCACTTTCTTTAAAACCCGAAAAAGTCTCGATTGTAGGTTAGAAATGGGACACGGGATGTGTTTGTGGTGTCAAAAGGAAAAAACGAGCACGAAGCCTCGTTTAGAAATCGGGAGGAGAGAGGGTATGAAATTATATCCACTTCCTTTAAAACCCGAAAAAGTCTCAATTATAGGTTAGAAATTGGCCACGGGATGTGTTTGTGGTGTCAAAACGAAAAAACGAGCACGAAGCCTCGTTTAGAAATCGGAAGGAGAGAGGGTATGAAATTATATCCACTTCCTTTAAAACCCGAAAAAGTCTCGATTATAGGTTAGAAATGGGCCACGATACGCGTTTGTGGTGTCAAAACGAAAAGACGAGCACGAAGCCTCGTTTAGAAATCGGGAGGAGAGAGGGTATGAAATTATATCCACTTCCTTTAAAACCCGAAAAAGTCTCGATTATAGGTTAGAAATGGGCCACGGGACGTGTTTGTGGTGTCAAAACGAAAAAACGAGCACGAAGCCTCGTTTAGAAATCGGGAGGAGAGAGGGTATGAAATTATATCCACTTCCTTTAAAACCCGAAAAAGTCTCGATTATAGGTTAGAAATTGGCCACGGGATGTGTTTGTGGTGTCAAAACGAAAAAACGAGCACGAAGCCTCGTTTAGAAATCGGAAGGAGAGAGGGTATGAAATTATATCCACTTCCTTTAAAATCCGAAAAAGTCTCGATTATAGGTTAGAAATGGGCCAAGAGACGAGTTTGTGGAGTCAAAACGAAAAAACGAGCACGAAGCCTCGTTTAGAAATCGGGAGGAGAGAGGGTATGAAATTATATCCACTTCCTTTAAAACCCGAAAAAGTCTCGAATATAGGTTAGAAATGGGCCAAGAGACGAGTTTGTGGAGTTAGAACGAAAAAACGAGCACGCAACCTCGTTTAGAAATCGGGAGGAGAGAGGGTATGAAATTACATCCACTTCCTTTAAAACCCGAAAAAGTCTCAATTGTAGGTTAGAAATGGGACACGGGACGTGTTTGTGGTGTCAAAACGAAAAAACGAGCACGAAGCCTCGTTTAGAAATCGGGAGAGAGGGTATGAAATTATATCCACTTCCTTTAAAATCTGAAAAAGTCTCGAATATAGGTTAGAAATGGGCCAAGAGACGAGTTTGTGGAGTTAGAACGAAAAAACGAGCACGCAGCCTCGTTTAGAAATCGGGACGAGAGAGGGTATGAAATTACATCCACTTCCTTTAAAACCCGAGAAAGTCTCGATTATAGGTTAGAAATGGGCCACGGGACGTGTTTGTGGTGTCAAAACGAAAAAACGATCACGAAGCCTCGTTTAGAAATCGGGAGGAGAGAGGGTATGAAATTATATCCACTTCCTTTAAAACCCGAAAAAGTCTCGATTATAGGTTAGAAATGGGCCACGGGACGTGTTTGTGGTGTCAAAACGAAAAAACGAGCACGAAGCCTCGTTTAGAAATCGGGAGGAGAGAGGGTATGAAATTATATCCACTTCCTTTAAAACCCGAAAAAGTCTCGATTATAGGTTAGAAATGGGCCACGGGACGTGTTTGTGGTGTCAAAACGAAAAAACGAGCACGAAGCCTCGTTTAGAAATCGGGAGGAGAGAGGGTATGAAATTATATCCACTTCCTTTAAAACCCGAAAAAGTCTCGATTATAGGTTAGAAATTGGCCACGGGATGTGTTTGTGGTGTCAAAACGAAAAAACGAGCACGAAGCCTCGTTTAGAAATCGGAAGGAGAGAGGGTATGAAATTATATCCACTTCCTTTAAAATCCGAAAAAGTCTCGATTATAGGTTAGAAATGGGCCAAGAGACGAGTTTGTGGGGTCAAAACGAAAAAACGAGCACGAAGCCTCGTTTAGAAATCGGGAGGAGAGAGGGTATGAAATTATATCCACTTCCTTTAAAACCCGAAAAAGTCTCGAATATAGGTTAGAAATGGGCCAAGAGACGAGTTTGTGGAGTTAGAACGAAAAAACGAGCACGCAACCTCGTTTAGAAATCGGGAGGAGAGAGGGTATGAAATTACATCCACTTCCTTTAAAACCCGAAAAAGTCTCAATTGTAGGTTAGAAATGGGACACGGGACGTGTTTGTGGTGTCAAAACGAAAAAACGAGCACGAAGCCTCGTTTAGAAATCGGGAGAGAGGGTATGAAATTATATCCACTTCCTTTAAAATCTGAAAAAGTCTCGAATATAGGTTAGAAATGGGCCAAGAGACGAGTTTGTGGAGTTAGAACGAAAAAACGAGCACGCAGCCTCGTTTAGAAATCGGGACGAGAGAGGGTATGAAATTACATCCACTTCCTTTAAAACCCGAGAAAGTCTCGATTATAGGTTAGAAATGGGCCACGGGACGTGTTTGTGGTGTCAAAACGAAAAAACGATCACGAAGCCTCGTTTAGAAATCGGGAGGAGAGAGGGTATGAAATTATATCCACTTCCTTTAAAACCCGAAAAAGTCTCGATTATAGGTTAGAAATGGGCCACGGGACGTGTTTGTGGTGTCAAAACGAAAAAACGAGCACGAAGCCTCGTTTAGAAATCGGGAGGAGAGAGGGTATGAAATTATATCCACTTCCTTTAAAACCCGAAAAAGTCTCGATTATAGGTTAGAAATTGGCCACGGGATGTGTTTGTGGTGTCAAAACGAAAAAACGAGCATGAAGCCTCGTTTAGAAATCGGAAGGAGAGAGGGTATGAAATTATATCCACTTCCTTTAAAACCCGAAAAAGTCTCGATTATAGGTTAGAAATGGGCCACGGGACGTGTTTGTGGTGTCAAAACGAAAAAACGAGCACGAAGCCTCGTTTAGAAATCGGGAGGAGAGAGGGTATGAAATTATATCCACTTCCTTTAAAACCCGAAAAAGTCTCGATTATAGGTTAGAAATTGGCCACGGGATGTGTTTGTGGTATCAAAACGAAAAAACGAGCACGAAGCCTCGTTTAGAAATCGGAAGGAGAGAGGGTATGAAATTATATCCACTTCCTTTAAAATCCGAAAAAGTCTCGATTATAGGTTAGAAATGGGCCAAGAGACGAGTTTGTGGAGTCAAAACGAAAAAACGAGCACGAAGCCTCGTTTAGAAATCGGGAGGAGAGAGGGTATGAAATTATATCCACTTCCTTTAAAACCCGAAAAAGTCTCGAATATAGGTTAGAAATGGGCCAAGAGACGAGTTTGTGGAGTTAGAACGAAAAAACGAGCACGCAACCTCGTTTAGAAATCGGGAGGAGAGAGGGTATGAAATTACATCCACTTCCTTTAAAACCCGAAAAAGTCTCGATTATAGGTTAGAAATGGGCCACGGGACGTGTTTGTGGTGTCAAAACGAAAAAACGATCACGAAGCCTCGTTTAGAAATCGGGAGGAGAGAGGGTATGAAATTATATCCACTTCCTTTAAAACCCGAAAAAGTCTCGATTTTAGGTTAGAAATGGGCCACGGGACGTGTTTCTGGTGTCAAAAGGAAAAAACGAGCACGAAGCCTCGTTTAGAAATCGGGAGGAGAGAGGGTATGAAATTATATCCACTTCCTTTAAAACCCGAAAAAGTCTCGATTATAGGTTAGAAATTGGCCACGGGATGTGTTTGTGGTGTCAAAACGAAAAAACGAGCACGAAGCCTCGTTTAGAAATCGGAAGGAGAGAGGGTATGAAATTATATCCACTTCCTTTAAAACCCGAAAAAGTCTCGATTATAGGTTAGAAATGGGCCACGATACGCGTTTGTGGTGTCAAAACGAAAAGACGAGCACGAAGCCTCGTTTAGAAATCGGGAGGAGAGAGGGTATGAAATTATATCCACTTCCTTTAAAACCCGAAAAAGTCTCGATTATAGGTTAGAAATGGGCACGGGACGTGTTTGTGGTGTCAAAACGAAAAAACGAGCACGAAGCCTCGTTTAGAAATCGGGAGGAGAGAGGGTATGAAATTATATCCACTTCTTTTAAAACCCGAAAAAGTCTCGATTATAGGTTAGAAATTGTCCACGGGATGTGTTTGTGGTGTCAAAACGAAGAAACGAGCACGAAGCCTCGTTTAGAAATCGGAAGGAGAGAGGGTATGAAATTATATCCACTTCCTTTAAAACCCGAAAAAGTCTCGATTATAGGTCAGAAATGGGCCACGGGACGTGTTTGTGGTGTCAAAACGAAAAAACGAGCACGAAGCCTCGTTTAGAAATCGGGAGGAGAGTGGGTATGAAATTATATCCACTTCCTTTAAAACCCGAAAAAGACTCGATTATAGGTTAGAAATTGGCCACGGGACGTGTTTGTGGTGTCAAAACGAAAAAACGAGTACGAAGCCTTGTTTAGAAATCGGGAGGAGAGTGGTTATGAAATTATATCCACTTCCTTTAAAACCCGAAAAAGTCTCGATAATAGGTTAGAAATGGGCCACGGTACGCGTTTGTGGTGTCAAAACGAAAAGACGAGCACGAAGCCTCGTTTAGAAATCGGGAGGAGAGAGGGTATGAAATTATATCCACTTCCTTTAAAACCCGAAAAAGTCTCGATTATAGGTTAGAAATTGGCCACGGGATGTGTTTGTGGTGTCAAAACGAAAAAACGAGCACGAAGCCTCGTTTAGAAATCGGAAGGAGAGAGGGTATGAAATTATATCCACTTCCTTTAAAATCCGAAAAAGTCTCGATTATAGGTTAGAAATGGGCCAAGAGACGAGTTTGTGGAGTCAAAACGAAAAAACGAGCACGAAGCCTCGTTTAGAAATCGGGAGGAGAGAGGGTATGAAATTATATCCACTTCCTTTAAAACCCGAAAAAGTCTCGATTATAGGTTAGAAATGGGCCACGGGACGTGTTTCTGGTGTCAAAACGAAAAAACGAGCACGAAGCCTCGTTTAGAAATCGGGAGGAGAGTGGTTATGAAATTATATCCACTTCCTTTAAAACCCGAAAAAGTCTCGATTATAGGTTAGAAATTGGCCACGGGATGTGTTTGTGGTGTCAAAACGAAAAAACGAGCACGAAGCCTCGTTTAGAAATCGGAAGGAGAGAGGGTATGAAATTATATCCACTTCCTTTAAAACCCGAAAAAGTCTCGATTATAGGTTAGAAATGGGCCGCGGGACGTGTTTGTGGTGTCAAAACGAAAAAACGAGCACGAAGCCTCGTTTAGAAATCGGAAGGAGAGAGGGTATGAAATTATATCCACTTCCTTTAAAATCCGAAAAAGTCTCGATTATAGGTTAGAAATGGGCCAAGAGACGAGTTTGTGGAGTCAAAACGAAAAAACGAGCACGAAGCCTCGTTTAGAAATCGGGAGGAGAGAGGGTATGAAATTATATCCACTTCCTTTAAAACCCGAAAAAGTCTCGATTATAGGTTAGAAATGGGCCACGGGACGTGTTTCTGGTGTCAAAACGAAAAAACGAGCACGAAGCCTCGTTTAGAAATCGGGAGGAGAGTGGTTATGAAATTATATCCACTTCCTTTAAAACCCGAAAAAGTCTCGATTATAGGTTAGAAATGGGCCACGATACGCGTTTGTGGTGTCAAAACGAAAAGACGAGCACGAAGCCTCGTTTAGAAATCGGGAGGAGAGAGGTTATGATATTATATCCACTTTCTTTAAAACCCGAAAAAGTCTCGATTGTAGGTTAGAAATGGGACACGGGATGTGTTTGTGGTGTCAAAAGGAAAAAACGAGCACGAAGCCTCGTTTAGAAATCGGGAGGAGAGAGGGTATGAAATTATATCCACTTCCTTTAAAACCCGAAAAAGTCTCGATTATAGGTTAGAAATTGGCCACGGGATGTGTTTGTGGTGTCAAAACGAAAAAACGAGCACGAAGCCTCGTTTAGAAATCGGAAGGAGAGAGGGTATGAAATTATATCCACTTCCTTTAAAACCCGAAAAAGTCTCGATTATAGGTTAGAAATGGGCCACGATACGCGTTTGTGGTGTCAAAACGAAAAGACGAGCACGAAGCCTCGTTTAGAAATCGGGAGGAGAGAGGGTATGAAATTATATCCACTTCCTTTAAAACCCGAAAAAGTCTCGATTATAGGTTAGAAATGGGCCACGTTACGTGTTTGTGGTGTCAAAACGAAAAAACGAGCACGAAGCCTCGTTTAGAAATCGGGAGGAGAGAGGGTATGAAATTATATCCACTTCCTTTAAAACCCGAAAAAGTCTCGATTATAGGTTAGAAATTGGCCACGGGATGTGTTTGTGGTGTCAAAACGAAAAAACGAGCACGAAGCCTCGTTTAGAAATCGGAAGGAGAGAGGGTATGAAATTATATCCACTTCCTTTAAAATCCGAAAAAGTCTCGATTATAGGTTAGAAATGGGCCAAGAGACGAGTTTGTGGAGTCAAAACGAAAAAACGAGCACGAAGCCTCGTTTAGAAATCGGGAGGAGAGAGGGTATGAAATTATATCCACTTCCTTTAAAACCCGAAAAAGTCTCGATTATAGGTTAGAAATTGGCCACGGGACGTGTTTGTGGTGTCAAAACGAAAAAACGAGTACAAAGCCTCGTTTAGAAATCGGGAGGAGAGTGGTTATGAAATTATATCCACTTCCTTTAAAACCCGAAAAAGTCTCGATTATAGGTTAGAAATGGGCCACGGTACGCGTTTGTGGTGTCAAAACGAAAAGACGAGCACGAAGCCTCGTTTAGAAATCGGGAGGAGAGAGGGTATGAAATTATATCCACTTCCTTTAAAACCCGAAAAAGTCTCGATTATAGGTTAGAAATGGGCCACGGGACGTGTTTGTGGTGTCAAAACGAAAAAACGAGCACGAAGCCTCGTTTAGAAATCGGGAGGAGAGAGGGTATGAAATTATATCCACTTCCTTTAAAACCCGAAAAAGTCTCGATTATAGGTTAGAAATTGGCCACGGGATGTGTTTGTGGTGTCAAAACGAAAAAACGAGCACGAAGCCTCGTTTAGAAATCGGAAGGAGAGAGGGTATGAAATTATATCCACTTCCTTTAAAATCCGAAAAAGTCTCGATTATAGCTTAGAAATGGGCCAAGAGACGAGTTTGTGGAGTCAAAACGAAAAAACGAGCACGAAGCCTCGTTTAGAAATCGGGAGGAGAGAGGGTATGAAATTATATCCACTTCCTTTAAAACCCGAAAAAGTCTCGATTATAGGTTAGAAATTGGCCACGGGACGTGTTTGTGGTGTCAAAACGAAAAAACGAGTACGAAGCCTCGTTTAGAAATCGGGAGGAGAGTGGTTATGAAATTATATCCACTTCCTTTAAAACCCGAAAAAGTCTCGATTATAGGTTAGAAATGGGCCACGGTACGCGTTTGTGGTGTCAAAACGAAAAGACGAGCACGAAGCCTCGTTTAGAAATCGGGAGGAGAGAGGGTATGAAATTATATCCACTTCCTTTAAAACCCGAAAAAGACTCGATTATAGGTTAGAAATGGGACAAGGGATGTGTTTGTGGTGTCAAAATGAAAAAACGAGCACGAAGCCTCGTTTAGAAATCGGGAGGAGGGTGGTTATGAAATTATATCCACTTCCTTTAAAACCCGAAAAAGTCTCGATTATAGGTTAGAAATGGGCCACGGTATGCGTTTGTGGTGTCAAAACGAAAAGACGAGCACGAAGCCTCGTTTAGAAATCGGGAGGAGAGAGGTTATGAAATTATATCCACTTCCTTTAAAACCCGAAAAAGTCTCAATTGTAGGTTAGAAATGGGACACGGGACGTGTTTGTGGTGTCAAAACGAAAAAACGAGCACGAAGCCTCGTTTAGAAATCGGGAGAGAGGGTATGAAATTATATCCACTTCCTTTAAAATCTGAAAAAGTCTCGAATATAGGTTAGAAATGGGCCAAGAGACGAGTTTGTGGAGTTAGAACGAAAAAACGAGCACGCAGCCTCGTTTAGAAATCGGGACGAGAGAGGGTATGAAATTACATCCACTTCCTTTAAAACCCGAGAAAGTCTCGATTATAGGTTAGAAATGGGCCACGGGACGTGTTTGTGGTGTCAAAACGAAAAAACGATCACGAAGCCTCGTTTAGAAATCGGGAGGAGAGAGGGTATGAAATTATATCCACTTCCTTTAAAACCCGAAAAAGTCTCGATTATAGGTTAGAAATGGGCCACGGGACGTGTTTGTGGTGTCAAAACGAAAAAACGAGCACAAAGCCTCGTTTAGAAATCGGGAGGAGAGAGGGTATGAAATTATATCCACTTCCTTTAAAACCCGAAAAAGTCTCGATTATAGGTTAGAAATTGGCCACGGGATGTGTTTGTGGTGTCAAAACGAAAAAACGAGCACGAAGCCTCGTTTAGAAATCGGAAGGAGAGAGGGTATGAAATTATATCCACTTCCTTTAAAACCCGAAAAAGTCTCGATTATAGGTTAGAAATGGGCCACGGGACGTGTTTGTGGTGTCAAAACGAAAAAACGAGCACGAAGCCTCGTTTAGAAATCGGGAGGAGAGAGGGTATGAAATTATATCCACTTCCTTTAAAACCCGAAAAAGTCTCGATTATAGGTTAGAAATGGGCCACGATACGCGTTTGTGGTGTCAAAACGAAAAGACGAGCACGAAGCCTCGTTTAGAAATCGGGAGGAGAGAGGTTATGATATTATATCCACTTTCTTTAAAACCCGAAAAAGTCTCGATTGTAGGTTAGAAATGGGACACGGGATGTGTTTGTGGTGTCAAAAGGAAAAAACGAGCACGAAGCCTCGTTTAGAAATCGGGAGGAGAGAGGGTATGAAATTATATCCACTTCCTTTAAAACCCGAAAAAGTCTCGATTATAGGTTAGAAATTGGCCACGGGATGTGTTTGTGGTGTCAAAACGAAAAAACGAGCACGAAGCCTCGTTTAGAAATCGGAAGGAGAGAGGGTATGAAATTATATCCACTTCCTTTAAAACCCGAAAAAGTCTCGATTATAGGTTAGAAATGGGCCACGATACGCGTTTGTGGTGTCAAAACGAAAAGACGAGCACGAAGCCTCGTTTAGAAATCGGGAGGAGAGAGGGTATGAAATTATATCCACTTCCTTTAAAACCCGAAAAAGTCTCGATTATAGGTTAGAAATGGGCCACGTTACGTGTTTGTGGTGTCAAAACGAAAAAACGAGCACGAAGCCTCGTTTAGAAATCGGGAGGAGAGAGGGTATGAAATTATATCCACTTCCTTTAAAACCCGAAAAAGTCTCGATTATAGGTTAGAAATTGGCCACGGGATGTGTTTGTGGTGTCAAAACGAAAAAACGAGCACGAAGCCTCGTTTAGAAATCGGAAGGAGAGAGGGTATGAAATTATATCCACTTCCTTTAAAATCCGAAAAAGTCTCGATTATAGGTTAGAAATGGGCCAAGAGACGAGTTTGTGGAGTCAAAACGAAAAAACGAGCACGAAGCCTCGTTTAGAAATCGGGAGGAGAGAGGGTATGAAATTATATCCACTTCCTTTAAAACCCGAAAAAGTCTCGATTATAGGTTAGAAATTGGCCACGGGACGTGTTTGTGGTGTCAAAACGAAAAAACGAGTACAAAGCCTCGTTTAGAAATCGGGAGGAGAGTGGTTATGAAATTATATCCACTTCCTTTAAAACCCGAAAAAGTCTCGATTATAGGTTAGAAATGGGCCACGGTACGCGTTTGTGGTGTCAAAACGAAAAGACGAGCACGAAGCCTCGTTTAGAAATCGGGAGGAGAGAGGGTATGAAATTATATCCACTTCCTTTAAAACCCGAAAAAGTCTCGATTATAGGTTAGAAATGGGCCACGGGACGTGTTTGTGGTGTCAAAACGAAAAAACGAGCACGAAGCCTCGTTTAGAAATCGGGAGGAGAGAGGGTATGAAATTATATCCACTTCCTTTAAAACCCGAAAAAGTCTCGATTATAGGTTAGAAATTGGCCACGGGATGTGTTTGTGGTGTCAAAACGAAAAAACGAGCACGAAGCCTCGTTTAGAAATCGGAAGGAGAGAGGGTATGAAATTATATCCACTTCCTTTAAAATCCGAAAAAGTCTCGATTATAGCTTAGAAATGGGCCAAGAGACGAGTTTGTGGAGTCAAAACGAAAAAACGAGCACGAAGCCTCGTTTAGAAATCGGGAGGAGAGAGGGTATGAAATTATATCCACTTCCTTTAAAACCCGAAAAAGTCTCGATTATAGGTTAGAAATTGGCCACGGGACGTGTTTGTGGTGTCAAAACGAAAAAACGAGTACGAAGCCTCGTTTAGAAATCGGGAGGAGAGTGGTTATGAAATTATATCCACTTCCTTTAAAACCCGAAAAAGTCTCGATTATAGGTTAGAAATGGGCCACGGTACGCGTTTGTGGTGTCAAAACGAAAAGACGAGCACGAAGCCTCGTTTAGAAATCGGGAGGAGAGAGGGTATGAAATTATATCCACTTCCTTTAAAACCCGAAAAAGACTCGATTATAGGTTAGAAATGGGACAAGGGATGTGTTTGTGGTGTCAAAATGAAAAAACGAGCACGAAGCCTCGTTTAGAAATCGGGAGGAGGGTGGTTATGAAATTATATCCACTTCCTTTAAAACCCGAAAAAGTCTCGATTATAGGTTAGAAATGGGCCACGGTATGCGTTTGTGGTGTCAAAACGAAAAGACGAGCACGAAGCCTCGTTTAGAAATCGGGAGGAGAGAGGTTATGAAATTATATCCACTTCCTTTAAAACCCGAAAAAGTCTCAATTGTAGGTTAGAAATGGGACACGGGACGTGTTTGTGGTGTCAAAACGAAAAAACGAGCACGAAGCCTCGTTTAGAAATCGGGAGAGAGGGTATGAAATTATATCCACTTCCTTTAAAATCTGAAAAAGTCTCGAATATAGGTTAGAAATGGGCCAAGAGACGAGTTTGTGGAGTTAGAACGAAAAAACGAGCACGCAGCCTCGTTTAGAAATCGGGACGAGAGAGGGTATGAAATTACATCCACTTCCTTTAAAACCCGAGAAAGTCTCGATTATAGGTTAGAAATGGGCCACGGGACGTGTTTGTGGTGTCAAAACGAAAAAACGATCACGAAGCCTCGTTTAGAAATCGGGAGGAGAGAGGGTATGAAATTATATCCACTTCCTTTAAAACCCGAAAAAGTCTCGATTATAGGTTAGAAATGGGCCACGGGACGTGTTTGTGGTGTCAAAACGAAAAAACGAGCACAAAGCCTCGTTTAGAAATCGGGAGGAGAGAGGGTATGAAATTATATCCACTTCCTTTAAAACCCGAAAAAGTCTCGATTATAGGTTAGAAATTGGCCACGGGATGTGTTTGTGGTGTCAAAACGAAAAAACGAGCACGAAGCCTCGTTTAGAAATCGGAAGGAGAGAGGGTATGAAATTATATCCACTTCCTTTAAAACCCGAAAAAGTCTCGATTATAGGTTAGAAATGGGCCACGGGACGTGTTTGTGGTGTCAAAACGAAAAAACGAGCACGAAGCCTCGTTTAGAAATCGGGAGGAGAGAGGGTATGAAATTATATCCACTTCCTTTAAAACCCGAAAAAGTCTCGATTATAGGTTAGAAATTGGCCACGGGATGTGTTTGTGGTATCAAAACGAAAAAACGAGCACGAAGCCTCGTTTAGAAATCGGAAGGAGAGAGGGTATGAAATTATATCCACTTCCTTTAAAATCCGAAAAAGTCTCGATTATAGGTTAGAAATGGGCCAAGAGACGAGTTTGTGGAGTCAAAACGAAAAAACGAGCACGAAGCCTCGTTTAGAAATCGGGAGGAGAGAGGGTATGAAATTATATCCACTTCCTTTAAAACCCGAAAAAGTCTCGAATATAGGTTAGAAATGGGCCAAGAGACGAGTTTGTGGAGTTAGAACGAAAAAACGAGCACGCAACCTCGTTTAGAAATCGGGAGGAGAGAGGGTATGAAATTACATCCACTTCCTTTAAAACCCGAAAAAGTCTCGATTATAGGTTAGAAATGGGCCACGGGACGTGTTTGTGGTGTCAAAACGAAAAAACGATCACGAAGCCTCGTTTAGAAATCGGGAGGAGAGAGGGTATGAAATTATATCCACTTCCTTTAAAACCCGAAAAAGTCTCGATTTTAGGTTAGAAATGGGCCACGGGACGTGTTTCTGGTGTCAAAAGGAAAAAACGAGCACGAAGCCTCGTTTAGAAATCGGGAGGAGAGAGGGTATGAAATTATATCCACTTCCTTTAAAACCCGAAAAAGTCTCGATTATAGGTTAGAAATTGGCCACGGGATGTGTTTGTGGTGTCAAAACGAAAAAACGAGCACGAAGCCTCGTTTAGAAATCGGAAGGAGAGAGGGTATGAAATTATATCCACTTCCTTTAAAACCCGAAAAAGTCTCGATTATAGGTTAGAAATGGGCCACGATACGCGTTTGTGGTGTCAAAACGAAAAGACGAGCACGAAGCCTCGTTTAGAAATCGGGAGGAGAGAGGGTATGAAATTATATCCACTTCCTTTAAAACCCGAAAAAGTCTCGATTATAGGTTAGAAATGGGCACGGGACGTGTTTGTGGTGTCAAAACGAAAAAACGAGCACGAAGCCTCGTTTAGAAATCGGGAGGAGAGAGGGTATGAAATTATATCCACTTCTTTTAAAACCCGAAAAAGTCTCGATTATAGGTTAGAAATTGTCCACGGGATGTGTTTGTGGTGTCAAAACGAAAAAACGAGCACGAAGCCTCGTTTAGAAATCGGGAGGAGAGTGGGTATGAAATTATATCCACTTCCTTTAAAACCCGAAAAAGACTCGATTATAGGTTAGAAATTGGCCACGGGACGTGTTTGTGGTGTCAAAACGAAAAAACGAGTACGAAGCCTCGTTTAGAAATCGGGAGGAGAGTGGATATGAAATTATATCCACTTCCTTTAAAACCCGAAAAAGTCTCGATAATAGGTTAGAAATGGGCCACGGTACGCGTTTGTGGTGTCAAAACGAAAAGACGAGCACGAAGCCTCGTTTAGAAATCGGGAGGAGAGAGGGTATGAAATTATATCCACTTCCTTTAAAACCCGAAAAAGTCTCGATTATAGGTTAGAAATTGGCCACGGGATGTGTTTGTGGTGTCAAAACGAAAAAACGAGCACGAAGCCTCGTTTAGAAATCGGAAGGAGAGAGGGTATGAAATTATATCCACTTCCTTTAAAATCCGAAAAAGTCTCGATTATAGGTTAGAAATGGGCCAAGAGACGAGTTTGTGGAGTCAAAACGAAAAAACGAGCACGAAGCCTCGTTTAGAAATCGGGAGGAGAGAGGGTATGAAATTATATCCACTTCCTTTAAAACCCGAAAAAGTCTCGATTATAGGTTAGAAATGGGCCACGGGACGTGTTTCTGGTGTCAAAACGAAAAAACGAGCACGAAGCCTCGTTTAGAAATCGGGAGGAGAGTGGTTATGAAATTATATCCACTTCCTTTAAAACCCGAAAAAGTCTCGATTATAGGTTAGAAATGGGCCACGATACGCGTTTGTGGTGTCAAAACGAAAAGACGAGCACGAAGCCTCGTTTAGAAATCGGGAGGAGAGAGGTTATGATATTATATCCACTTTCTTTAAAACCCGAAAAAGTCTCGATTGTAGGTTAGAAATGGGACACGGGATGTGTTTGTGGTGTCAAAAGGAAAAAACGAGCACGAAGCCTCGTTTAGAAATCGGGAGGAGAGAGGGTATGAAATTATATCCACTTCCTTTAAAACCCGAAAAAGTCTCGATTATAGGTTAGAAATTGGCCACGGGATGTGTTTGTGGTGTCAAAACGAAAAAACGAGCACGAAGCCTCGTTTAGAAATCGGAAGGAGAGAGGGTATGAAATTATATCCACTTCCTTTAAAACCCGAAAAAGTCTCGATTATAGGTTAGAAATGGGCCACGATACGCGTTTGTGGTGTCAAAACGAAAAGACGAGCACGAAGCCTCGTTTAGAAATCGGGAGGAGAGAGGGTATGAAATTATATCCACTTCCTTTAAAACCCGAAAAAGTCTCGATTATAGGTTAGAAATGGGCCACGGGACGTGTTTGTGGTGTCAAAACGAAAAAACGAGCACGAAGCCTCGTTTAGAAATCGGGAGGAGAGAGGGTATGAAATTATATCCACTTCCTTTAAAACCCGAAAAAGTCTCGATTATAGGTTAGAAATTGGCCACGGGATGTGTTTGTGGTGTCAAAACGAAAAAACGAGCACGAAGCCTCGTTTAGAAATCGGAAGGAGAGAGGGTATGAAATTATATCCACTTCCTTTAAAATCCGAAAAAGTCTCGATTATAGGTTAGAAATGGGCCAAGAGACGAGTTTGTGGAGTCAAAACGAAAAAACGAGCACGAAGCCTCGTTTAGAAATCGGGAGGAGAGAGGGTATGAAATTATATCCACTTCCTTTAAAACCCGAAAAAGTCTCGATTATAGGTTAGAAATTGGCCACGGGACGTGTTTGTGGTGTCAAAACGAAAAAACGAGTACGAAGCCTCGTTTAGAAATCGGGAGGAGAGTGGTTATGAAATTATATCCACTTCCTTTAAAACCCGAAAAAGTCTCGATTATAGGTTAGAAATGGGCCACGGTACGCGTTTGTGGTGTCAAAACGAAAAGACGAGCACGAAGCCTCGTTTAGAAATCGGGAGGAGAGAGGGTATGAAATTATATCCACTTCCTTTAAAACCCGAAAAAGACTCGATTATAGGTTAGAAATGGGACAAGGGATGTGTTTGTGGTGTCAAAATGAAAAAACGAGCACGAAGCCTCGTTTAGAAATCGGGAGGAGGGTGGTTATGAAATTATATCCACTTCCTTTAAAACCCGAAAAAGTCTCGATTATAGGTTAGAAATGGGCCACGGTATGCGTTTGTGGTGTCAAAACGAAAAGACGAGCACGAAGCCTCGTTTAGAAATCGGGAGGAGAGAGGTTATGAAATTATATCCACTTCCTTTAAAACCCGAAAAAGTCTCAATTGTAGGTTAGAAATGGGACACGGGACGTGTTTGTGGTGTCAAAACGAAAAAACGAGCACGAAGCCTCGTTTAGAAATCGGGAGAGAGGGTATGAAATTATATCCACTTCCTTTAAAATCTGAAAAAGTCTCGAATATAGGTTAGAAATGGGCCAAGAGACGAGTTTGTGGAGTTAGAACGAAAAAACGAGCACGCAGCCTCGTTTAGAAATCGGGACGAGAGAGGGTATGAAATTACATCCACTTCCTTTAAAACCCGAGAAAGTCTCGATTATAGGTTAGAAATGGGCCACGGGACGTGTTTGTGGTGTCAAAACGAAAAAACGATCACGAAGCCTCGTTTAGAAATCGGGAGGAGAGAGGGTATGAAATTATATCCACTTCCTTTAAAACCCGAAAAAGTCTCGATTATAGGTTAGAAATGGGCCACGGGACGTGTTTGTGGTGTCAAAACGAAAAAACGAGCACGAAGCCTCGTTTAGAAATCGGGAGGAGAGAGGGTATGAAATTATATCCACTTCCTTTAAAACCCGAAAAAGTCTCGATTATAGGTTAGAAATTGGCCACGGGATGTGTTTGTGGTGTCAAAACGAAAAAACGAGCACGAAGCCTCGTTTAGAAATCGGAAGGAGAGAGGGTATGAAATTATATCCACTTCCTTTAAAACCCGAAAAAGTCTCGATTATAGGTTAGAAATGGGCCACGGGACGTGTTTGTGGTGTCAAAACGAAAAAACGAGCACGAAGCCTCGTTTAGAAATCGGGAGGAGAGAGGGTATGAAATTATATCCACTTCCTTTAAAACCCGAAAAAGTCTCGATTATAGGTTAGAAATTGGCCACGGGATGTGTTTGTGGTATCAAAACGAAAAGACGAGCACGAAGCCTCGTTTAGAAATCGGGAGGAGAGAGGTTATGAAATTATATCCACTTCCTTTAAAATCCGAAAAAGTCTCGATTATAGGTTAGAAATGGGCCAAGAGACGAGTTGGTGGAGTCAAAACGAAAAAACGAGCACGAAGCCTCGTTTAGAAATCGGGAGGAGAGAGGGTATGAAATTATATCCACTTCCTTTAAAACCCGAAAAAGTCTCGAATATAGGTTAGAAATGGGCCAAGAGACGAGTTTGTGGAGTTAGAACGAAAAAACGAGCACGCAACCTCGTTTAGAAATCGGGAGGAGAGAGGGTATGAAATTACATCCACTTCCTTTAAAACCCGAGAAAGTCTCGATTATAGGTTAGAAATGGGCCACGGGACGTGTTTGTGGTGTCAAAACGAAAAAACGATCACGAAGCCTCGTTTAGAAATCGGGAGGAGAGAGGGTATGAAATTATATCCACTTCCTTTAAAACCCGAAAAAGTCTCGATTATAGGTTAGAAATGGGCCACGGGACGTGTTTCTGGTGTCAAAAGGAAAAAACGAGCACGAAGCCTCGTTTAGAAATCGGGAGGAGAGAGGGTATGAAATTATATCCACTTCCTTTAAAACCCGAAAAAGTCTCGATTATAGGTTAGAAATTGGCCACGGGATGTGTTTGTGGTGTCAAAACGAAAAAACGAGCACGAAGCCTCGTTTAGAAATCGGAAGGAGAGAGGGTATGAAATTATATCCACTTCCTTTAAAACCCGAAAAAGTCTCGATTATAGGTTAGAAATGGGCCGCGGGACGTGTTTGTGGTGTCAAAACGAAAAAACGAGCACGAAGCCTCGTTTAGAAATCGGGAGGAGAGAGGGTATGAAATTATATCCACTTCCTTTAAAACCCGAAAAAGTCTCGATTATAGGTTAGAAATTGGCCACGGGATGTGTTTGTGGTGTCAAAACGAAAAAACGAGCACGAAGCCTCGTTTAGAAATCGGAAGGAGAGAGGGTATGAAATTATATCCACTTCCTTTAAAATCCGAAAAAGTCTTGATTATAGGTTAGAAATGGGCCAAGAGACGAGTTTGTGGAGTCAAAACGAAAAAACGAGCACGAAGCCTCGTTTAGAAATCGGGAGGAGAGAGGGTATGAAATTATATCCACTTCCTTTAAAACCCGAAAAAGTCTCGATTATAGGTTAGAAATTGGCCACGGGACGTGTTTGTGGTGTCAAAACGAAAAAACGAGTACGAAGCCTCGTTTAGAAATCGGGAGGAGAGTGGTTATGAAATTATATCCACTTCCTTTAAAACCCGAAAAAGTCTCGATTATAGGTTAGAAATGGGCCACGGGACGTGTTTGTGGTGTCAAAACGAAAAAACGAGCACGAAGCCTCGTTTAGAAATCGGGAGGAGAGAGGGTATGAAATTATATCCACTTCCTTTAAAACCCGAAAAAGTCTCGATTATAGGTTAGAAATTGGCCACGGGATGTGTTTGTGGTGTCAAAACGAAAAAACGAGCACGAAGCCTCGTTTAGAAATCGGAAGGAGAGAGGGTATGAAATTATATCCACTTCCTTTAAAACCCGAAAAAGTCTCGATTATAGGTTAGAAATGGGCCGCGGGACGTGTTTGTGGTGTCAAAACGAAAAAACGAGCACGAAGCCTCGTTTAGAAATCGGGAGGAGAGAGGGTATGAAATTATATCCACTTCCTTTAAAACCCGAAAAAGTCTCGATTATAGGTTAGAAATGGGCCACGGGACGTGTTTGTGGTGTCAAAACGAAAAAACGATCACGAAGCCTCGTTTAGAAATCGGGAGGAGAGAGGGTATGAAATTATATCCACTTCCTTTAAAACCCGAAAAAGTCTCGATTTTAGGTTAGAAATGGGCCACGGGACGTGTTTCTGGTGTCAAAAGGAAAAAACGAGCACGAAGCCTCGTTTAGAAATCGGGAGGAGAGAGGGTATGAAATTATATCCACTTCCTTTAAAACCCGAAAAAGTCTCGATTATAGGTTAGAAATGGGCCACGGGACGTGTTTGTGGTGTCAAAACGAAAAGACGAGCACGAAGCCTCGTTTAGAAATCGGGAGGAGAGAGGGTATGAAATTATATCCACTTCCTTTAAAACCCGAAAAAGTCTCGATTATAGGTTAGAAATGGGCACGGGACGTGTTTGTGGTGTCAAAACGAAAAAACGAGCACGAAGCCTCGTTTAGAAATCGGGAGGAGAGAGGGTATGAAATTATATCCACTTCTTTTAAAACCCGAAAAAGTCTCGATTATAGGTTAGAAATTGTCCACGGGATGTGTTTGTGGTGTCAAAACGAAAAAACGAGCACGAAGCCTCGTTTAGAAATCGGAAGGAGAGAGGGTATGAAATTATATCCACTTCCTTTAAAACCCGAAAAAGTCTCGATTATAGGTCAGAAATGGGCCACGGGACGTGTTTGTGGTGTCAAAACGAAAAAACGAGCACGAAGCCTCGTTTAGAAATCGGGAGGAGAGAGGGTATGAAATGATATCCACTTCCTTTAAAACTCGAAAAAGTCTCGATTATAGGTTAGAAATGGGCAACGGGACGTGTTTGTTGTGTCAAAACTAAAAAACGAGTACGAAGCCTCGTTTTGTAATCGGGAGGAGGGAGGGTATGAAATGATATCCACTTCCTTTAAAACCCGAAAAAGTCTCGATTATAGGTTAGAAATGGGCCACGGGACGTGTTTCTGGTGTCAAAACGAAAAAACGAGCACGAAGCCTCGTTTAGAAATCGGGAGGAGAGTGGTTATGAAATTATATCCACTTCCTTTAAAACCCGAAAAAGTCTCGATTATAGGTTAGAAATGGGCCACGATACGCGTTTGTGGTGTCAAAACGAAAAGACGAGCACGAAGCCTCGTTTAGAAATCGGGAGGAGAGAGGTTATGATATTATATCCACTTTCTTTAAAACCCGAAAAAGTCTCGATTGTAGGTTAGAAATGGGACACGGGATGTGTTTGTGGTGTCAAAAGGAAAAAACGAGCACGAAGCCTCGTTTAGAAATCGGGAGGAGAGAGGGTATGAAATTATATCCACTTCCTTTAAAACCCGAAAAAGTCTCGATTATAGGTTAGAAATTGGCCACGGGATGTGTTTGTGGTGTCAAAACGAAAAAACGAGCACGAAGCCTCGTTTAGAAATCGGAAGGAGAGAGGGTATGAAATTATATCCACTTCCTTTAAAACCCGAAAAAGTCTCGATTATAGGTTAGAAATGGGCCACGATACGCGTTTGTGGTGTCAAAACGAAAAGACGAGCACGAAGCCTCGTTTAGAAATCGGGAGGAGAGAGGGTATGAAATTATATCCACTTCCTTTAAAACCCGAAAAAGTCTCGATTATAGGTTAGAAATGGGCCACGGGACGTGTTTGTGGTGTCAAAACGAAAAAACGAGCACGAAGCCTCGTTTAGAAATCGGGAGGAGAGAGGGTATGAAATTATATCCACTTCCTTTAAAACCCGAAAAAGTCTCGATTATAGGTTAGAAATTGGCCACGGGATGTGTTTGTGGTGTCAAAACGAAAAAACGAGCACGAAGCCTCGTTTAGAAATCGGAAGGAGAGAGGGTATGAAATTATATCCACTTCCTTTAAAATCCGAAAAAGTCTCGATTATAGGTTAGAAATGGGCCAAGAGACGAGTTTGTGGAGTCAAAACGAAAAAACGAGCACGAAGCCTCGTTTAGAAATCGGGAGGAGAGAGGGTATGAAATTATATCCACTTCCTTTAAAACCCGAAAAAGTCTCGATTATAGGTTAGAAATTGGCCACGGGACGTGTTTGTGGTGTCAAAACGAAAAAACGAGTACGAAGCCTCGTTTAGAAATCGGGAGGAGAGTGGTTATGAAATTATATCCACTTCCTTTAAAACCCGAAAAAGTCTCGATTATAGGTTAGAAATGGGCCACGGTACGCGTTTGTGGTGTCAAAACGAAAAGACGAGCACGAAGCCTCGTTTAGAAATCGGGAGGAGAGAGGGTATGAAATTATATCCACTTCCTTTAAAACCCGAAAAAGACTCGATTATAGGTTAGAAATGGGACAAGGGATGTGTTTGTGGTGTCAAAATGAAAAAACGAGCACGAAGCCTCGTTTAGAAATCGGGAGGAGGGTGGTTATGAAATTATATCCACTTCCTTTAAAACCCGAAAAAGTCTCGATTATAGGTTAGAAATGGGCCACGGTATGCGTTTGTGGTGTCAAAACGAAAAGACGAGCACGAAGCCTCGTTTAGAAATCGGGAGGAGAGAGGTTATGAAATTATATCCACTTCCTTTAAAACCCGAAAAAGTCTCAATTGTAGGTTAGAAATGGGACACGGGACGTGTTTGTGGTGTCAAAACGAAAAAACGAGCACGAAGCCTCGTTTAGAAATCGGGAGAGAGGGTATGAAATTATATCCACTTCCTTTAAAATCTGAAAAAGTCTCGAATATAGGTTAGAAATGGGCCAAGAGACGAGTTTGTGGAGTTAGAACGAAAAAACGAGCACGCAGCCTCGTTTAGAAATCGGGACGAGAGAGGGTATGAAATTACATCCACTTCCTTTAAAACCCGAGAAAGTCTCGATTATAGGTTAGAAATGGGCCACGGGACGTGTTTGTGGTGTCAAAACGAAAAAACGATCACGAAGCCTCGTTTAGAAATCGGGAGGAGAGAGGGTATGAAATTATATCCACTTCCTTTAAAACCCGAAAAAGTCTCGATTATAGGTTAGAAATGGGCCACGGGACGTGTTTGTGGTGTCAAAACGAAAAAACGAGCACGAAGCCTCGTTTAGAAATCGGGAGGAGAGAGGGTATGAAATTATATCCACTTCCTTTAAAACCCGAAAAAGTCTCGATTATAGGTTAGAAATTGGCCACGGGATGTGTTTGTGGTGTCAAAACGAAAAAACGAGCACGAAGCCTCGTTTAGAAATCGGAAGGAGAGAGGGTATGAAATTATATCCACTTCCTTTAAAACCCGAAAAAGTCTCGATTATAGGTTAGAAATGGGCCACGGGACGTGTTTGTGGTGTCAAAACGAAAAAACGAGCACGAAGCCTCGTTTAGAAATCGGGAGGAGAGAGGGTATGAAATTATATCCACTTCCTTTAAAACCCGAAAAAGTCTCGATTATAGGTTAGAAATTGGCCACGGGATGTGTTTGTGGTATCAAAACGAAAAGACGAGCACGAAGCCTCGTTTAGAAATCGGGAGGAGAGAGGTTATGAAATTATATCCACTTCCTTTAAAATCCGAAAAAGTCTCGATTATAGGTTAGAAATGGGCCAAGAGACGAGTTGGTGGAGTCAAAACGAAAAAACGAGCACGAAGCCTCGTTTAGAAATCGGGAGGAGAGAGGGTATGAAATTATATCCACTTCCTTTAAAACCCGAAAAAGTCTCGAATATAGGTTAGAAATGGGCCAAGAGACGAGTTTGTGGAGTTAGAACGAAAAAACGAGCACGCAACCTCGTTTAGAAATCGGGAGGAGAGAGGGTATGAAATTACATCCACTTCCTTTAAAACCCGAGAAAGTCTCGATTATAGGTTAGAAATGGGCCACGGGACGTGTTTGTGGTGTCAAAACGAAAAAACGATCACGAAGCCTCGTTTAGAAATCGGGAGGAGAGAGGGTATGAAATTATATCCACTTCCTTTAAAACCCGAAAAAGTCTCGATTATAGGTTAGAAATGGGCCACGGGACGTGTTTCTGGTGTCAAAAGGAAAAAACGAGCACGAAGCCTCGTTTAGAAATCGGGAGGAGAGAGGGTATGAAATTATATCCACTTCCTTTAAAACCCGAAAAAGTCTCGATTATAGGTTAGAAATTGGCCACGGGATGTGTTTGTGGTGTCAAAACGAAAAAACGAGCACGAAGCCTCGTTTAGAAATCGGAAGGAGAGAGGGTATGAAATTATATCCACTTCCTTTAAAACCCGAAAAAGTCTCGATTATAGGTTAGAAATGGGCCGCGGGACGTGTTTGTGGTGTCAAAACGAAAAAACGAGCACGAAGCCTCGTTTAGAAATCGGGAGGAGAGAGGGTATGAAATTATATCCACTTCCTTTAAAACCCGAAAAAGTCTCGATTATAGGTTAGAAATTGGCCACGGGATGTGTTTGTGGTGTCAAAACGAAAAAACGAGCACGAAGCCTCGTTTAGAAATCGGAAGGAGAGAGGGTATGAAATTATATCCACTTCCTTTAAAATCCGAAAAAGTCTTGATTATAGGTTAGAAATGGGCCAAGAGACGAGTTTGTGGAGTCAAAACGAAAAAACGAGCACGAAGCCTCGTTTAGAAATCGGGAGGAGAGAGGGTATGAAATTATATCCACTTCCTTTAAAACCCGAAAAAGTCTCGATTATAGGTTAGAAATTGGCCACGGGACGTGTTTGTGGTGTCAAAACGAAAAAACGAGTACGAAGCCTCGTTTAGAAATCGGGAGGAGAGTGGTTATGAAATTATATCCACTTCCTTTAAAACCCGAAAAAGTCTCGATTATAGGTTAGAAATGGGCCACGGGACGTGTTTGTGGTGTCAAAACGAAAAAACGAGCACGAAGCCTCGTTTAGAAATCGGGAGGAGAGAGGGTATGAAATTATATCCACTTCCTTTAAAACCCGAAAAAGTCTCGATTATAGGTTAGAAATTGGCCACGGGATGTGTTTGTGGTGTCAAAACGAAAAAACGAGCACGAAGCCTCGTTTAGAAATCGGAAGGAGAGAGGGTATGAAATTATATCCACTTCCTTTAAAACCCGAAAAAGTCTCGATTATAGGTTAGAAATGGGCCGCGGGACGTGTTTGTGGTGTCAAAACGAAAAAACGAGCACGAAGCCTCGTTTAGAAATCGGGAGGAGAGAGGGTATGAAATTATATCCACTTCCTTTAAAACCCGAAAAAGTCTCGATTATAGGTTAGAAATGGGCCACGGGACGTGTTTGTGGTGTCAAAACGAAAAAACGATCACGAAGCCTCGTTTAGAAATCGGGAGGAGAGAGGGTATGAAATTATATCCACTTCCTTTAAAACCCGAAAAAGTCTCGATTTTAGGTTAGAAATGGGCCACGGGACGTGTTTCTGGTGTCAAAAGGAAAAAACGAGCACGAAGCCTCGTTTAGAAATCGGGAGGAGAGAGGGTATGAAATTATATCCACTTCCTTTAAAACCCGAAAAAGTCTCGATTATAGGTTAGAAATGGGCCACGGGACGTGTTTGTGGTGTCAAAACGAAAAGACGAGCACGAAGCCTCGTTTAGAAATCGGGAGGAGAGAGGGTATGAAATTATATCCACTTCCTTTAAAACCCGAAAAAGTCTCGATTATAGGTTAGAAATGGGCACGGGACGTGTTTGTGGTGTCAAAACGAAAAAACGAGCACGAAGCCTCGTTTAGAAATCGGGAGGAGAGAGGGTATGAAATTATATCCACTTCTTTTAAAACCCGAAAAAGTCTCGATTATAGGTTAGAAATTGTCCACGGGATGTGTTTGTGGTGTCAAAACGAAAAAACGAGCACGAAGCCTCGTTTAGAAATCGGAAGGAGAGAGGGTATGAAATTATATCCACTTCCTTTAAAACCCGAAAAAGTCTCGATTATAGGTCAGAAATGGGCCACGGGACGTGTTTGTGGTGTCAAAACGAAAAAACGAGCACGAAGCCTCGTTTAGAAATCGGGAGGAGAGTGGGTATGAAATTATATCCACTTCCTTTAAAACCCGAAAAAGACTCGATTATAGGTTAGAAATTGGCCACGGGACGTGTTTGTGGTGTCAAAACGAAAAAACGAGTACGAAGCCTCGTTTAGAAATCGGGAGGAGAGTGGTTATGAAATTATATCCACTTCCTTTAAAACCCGAAAAAGTCTCGATAATAGGTTAGAAATGGGCCACGGTACGCGTTTGTGGTGTCAAAACGAAAAGACGAGCACGAAGCCTCGTTTAGAAATCGGGAGGAGAGAGGGTATGAAATTATATCCACTTCCTTTAAAACCCGAAAAAGACTCGATTATAGGTTAGAAATGGGACAAGGGACGTGTTTGTGGTGTCAAAATGAAAAAACGAGCACGAAGCCTCGTTTAGAAATCGGGAGGAGGGTGGTTATGAAATTATATCCACTTCCTTTAAAACCCGAAAAAGTCTCGATTATAGGTTAGAAATGGGCCACGGTATGCGTTTGTGGTGTCAAAACGAAAAGACGAGCACGAAGCCTCGTTTAGAAATCGGGAGGAGAGAGGTTATGAAATTATATCCACTTCCTTTAAAACCCGAAAAAGTCTCAATTGTAGGTTAGAAATGGGACACGGGACGTGTTTGTGGTGTCAAAACGAAAAAACGAGCACGAAGCCTCGTTTAGAAATCGGGAGAGAGGGTATGAAATTATATCCACTTCCTTTAAAATCTGAAAAAGTCTCGAATATAGGTTAGAAATGGGCCAAGAGACGAGTTTGTGGAGTTAGAACGAAAAAACGAGCACGCAGCCTCGTTTAGAAATCGGGAGGAGAGAGGGTATGAAATTACATCAACTTCCTTTAAAACCCGAGAAAGTCTCGATTATAGGTTAGAAATGGGCCACGGGACGTGTTTGTGGTGTCAAAACGAAAAAACGATCACGAAGCCTCGTTTAGAAATCGGGAGGAGAGAGGGTATGAAATTATATCCACTTCCTTTAAAACCCGAAAAAGTCTCGAATATAGGTTAGAAATGGGCCAAGAGACGAGTTTGTGGAGTTAGAACGAAAAAACGAGCACGCAACCTCGTTTAGAAATCGGGAGGAGAGAGGGTATGAAATTACATCCACTTCCTTTAAAACCCGAAAAAGTCTCGATTATAGGTTAGAAATGGGCCACGGGACGTGTTTGTGGTGTCAAAACGAAAAAACGATCACGAAGTCTCGTTTAGAAATCGGGAGGAGAGAGGGTATGAAATTATATCCACTTCCTTTAAAACCCGAAAAAGTCTCGATTTTAGGTTAGAAATGGGCCACGGGACGTGTTTCTGGTGTCAAAAGGAAAAAACGAGCACGAAGCCTCGTTTAGAAATCGGGAGGAGAGAGGGTATGAAATTATATCCACTTCCTTTAAAACCCGAAAAAGTCTCGATTATAGGTTAGAAATTGGCCACGGGATGTGTTTGTGGTGTCAAAACGAAAAAACGAGCACGAAGCCTCGTTTAGAAATCGGAAGGAGAGAGGGTATGAAATTATATCCACTTCCTTTAAAACCCGAAAAAGTCTCGATTATAGGTTAGAAATGGGCCGCGGGACGTGTTTGTGGTGTCAAAACGAAAAAACGAGCACGAAGCCTCGTTTAGAAATCGGGAGGAGAGAGGGTATGAAATTATATCCACTTCCTTTAAAACCCGAAAAAGTCTCGAATATAGGTTAGAAATTGGCCACGGGATGTGTTTGTGGTGTCAAAACGAAAAAACGAGCACGAAGCCTCGTTTAGAAATCGGAAGGAGAGAGGGTATGAAATTATATCCACTTCCTTTAAAACCCGAAAAAGTCTCGAATATAGGTTAGAAATGGGCCAAGAGACGAGTTTGTGGAGTTAGAACGAAAAAACGAGCACGCAACCTCGTTTAGAAATCGGGAGGAGAGAGGGTATGAAATTACATCCACTTCCTTTAAAACCCGAAAAAGTCTCGATTATAGGTTAGAAATGGGCCACGGGACGTGTTTGTGGTGTCAAAACGAAAAAACGATCACGAAGCCTCGTTTAGAAATCGGGAGGAGAGAGGGTATGAAATTATATCCACTTCCTTTAAAACCCGAAAAAGTCTCGATTATAGGTTAGAAATTGGCCACGGGATGTGTTTGTGGTGTCAAAACGAAAAAACGAGCACGAAGCCTCGTTTAGAAATCGGAAGGAGAGAGGGTATGAAATTATATCCACTTCCTTTAAAACCCGAAAAAGTCTCGATTATAGGTTAGAAATGGGCCGCGGGACGTGTTTGTGGTGTCAAAACGAAAAAACGAGCACGAAGCCTCGTTTAGAAATCGGGAGGAGAGAGGGTATGAAATTATATCCACTTCCTTTAAAACCCGAAAAAGTCTCGATTATAGGTTAGAAATGGGCCACGGGACGTGTTTGTGGTGTCAAAACGAAAAAACGATCACGAAGCCTCGTTTAGAAATCGGGAGGAGAGAGGGTATGAAATTATATCCACTTCCTTTAAAACCCGAAAAAGTCTCGATTTTAGGTTAGAAATGGGCCACGGGACGTGTTTCTGGTGTCAAAAGGAAAAAACGAGCACGAAGCCTCGTTTAGAAATCGGGAGGAGAGAGGGTATGAAATTATATCCACTTCCTTTAAAACCCGAAAAAGTCTCGATTATAGGTTAGAAATGGGCCACGGGACGTGTTTGTGGTGTCAAAACGAAAAGACGAGCACGAAGCCTCGTTTAGAAATCGGGAGAGAGGGTATGAAATTATATCCACTTCCTTTAAAATCTGAAAAAGTCTCGAATATAGGTTAGAAATGGGCCAAGAGACGAGTTTGTGGAGTTAGAACGAAGAAACGAGCACGCAGCCTCGTTTAGAAATCGGGAGGAGAGAGGGTATGAAATTACATCAACTTCCTTTAAAACCCGAGAAAGTCTCGATTATAGGTTAGAAATGGGCCACGGGACGTGTTTGTGGTGTCAAAACGAAAAAACGATCACGAAGCCTCGTTTAGAAATCGGGAGGAGAGAGGGTATGAAATTATATCCACTTCCTTTAAAACCCGAAAAAGTCTCGATTATAGGTTAGAAATGGGCCACGGGACGTGTTTGTGGTGTCAAAACGAAAAAACGAGCACGAAGCCTCGTTTAGAAATCGGGAGGAGAGAGGGTATGAAATTATATCCACTTCCTTTAAAACCCGAAAAAGTCTCGATTATAGGTTAGAAATTGGCCACGGGATGTGTTTGTGGTGTCAAAACGAAAAAACGAGCACGAAGCCTCGTTTAGAAATCGGAAGGAGAGAGGGTATGAAATTATATCCACTTCCTTTAAAACCCGAAAAAGTCTCGATTATAGGTTAGAAATGGGCCGCGGGACGTGTTTGTGGTGTCAAAACGAAAAAACGAGCACGAAGCCTCGTTTAGAAATCGGGAGGAGAGAGGGTATGAAATTATATCCACTTCCTTTAAAACCCGAAAAAGTCTCGATTATAGGTTAGAAATTGGCCACGGGATGTGTTTGTGGTGTCAAAACGAAAAAACGAGCACGAAGCCTCGTTTAGAAATCGGAAGGAGAGAGGGTATGAAATTATATCCACTTCCTTTAAAATCCGAAAAAGTCTTGATTATAGGTTAGAAATGGGCCAAGAGACGAGTTTGTGGAGTCAAAACGAAAAAACGAGCACGAAGCCTCGTTTAGAAATCGGGAGGAGAGAGGGTATGAAATTATATCCACTTCCTTTAAAACCCGAAAAAGTCTCGATTATAGGTTAGAAATGGGCCACGGGACGTGTTTCTGGTGTCAAAACGAAAAAACGAGCACGAAGCCTCGTTTAGAAATCGGGAGGAGAGTGGTTATGAAATTATATCCACTTCCTTTAAAACCCGAAAAAGTCTCGATTATAGGTTAGAAATGGGCCACGATACGCGTTTGTGGTGTCAAAACGAAAAGACGAGCACGAAGCCTCGTTTAGAAATCGGGAGGAGAGAGGTTATGATATTATATCCACTTTCTTTAAAACCCGAAAAAGTCTCGATTGTAGGTTAGAAATGGGACACGGGATCTGTTTGTGGTGTCAAAAGGAAAAAACGAGCACGAAGCCTAGTTTAGAAATCGGGAGGAGAGAGGGTATGAAATTATATCCACTTCCTTTAAAACCCGAAAAAGTCTCTATTATAGGTTAGAAATTGGCCACGGGATGTGTTTGTGGTGTCAAAACGAAAAAACGAGCACGAAGCCTCGTTTAGAAATCGGAAGGAGAGAGGGTATGAAATTATATCCACTTCCTTTAAAACCCGAAAAAGTCTCGATTATAGGTTAGAAATGGGCCACGATACGCGTTTGTGGTGTCAAAACGAAAAGACGAGCACGAAGCCTCGTTTAGAAATCGGGAGGAGAGAGGGTATGAAATTATATCCACTTCCTTTAAAACCCGAAAAAGTCTCGATTATAGGTTAGAAATGGGCCACGGGACGTGTTTGTGGTGTCAAAACGAAAAAACGAGCACGAAGCCTCGTTTAGAAATCGGGAGGAGAGAGGGTATGAAATTATATCCACTTCCTTTAAAACCCGAAAAAGTCTCGATTATAGGTTAGAAATTGGCCACGGGATGTGTTTGTGGTGTCAAAACGAAAAAACGAGCACGAAGCCTCGTTTAGAAATCGGAAGGAGAGAGGGTATGAAATTATATCCACTTCCTTTAAAACCCGAAAAAGTCTCGATTATAGGTTAGAAATGGGCCACGGGACGTGTTTGTGGTGTCAAAACGAAAAAACGAGCACGAAGCCTCGTTTAGAAATCGGGAGGAGAGAGGGTATGAAATTATATCCACTTCCTTTAAAACCCGAAAAAGTCTCGATTATAGGTTAGAAATTGGCCACGGGATGTGTTTGTGGTATCAAAACGAAAAAACGAGCACGAAGCCTCGTTTAGAAATCGGAAGGAGAGAGGGTATGAAATTATATCCACTTCCTTTAAAATCCGAAAAAGTCTCGATTATAGGTTAGAAATGGGCCAAGAGACGAGTTTGTGGAGTCAAAACGAAAAAACGAGCACGAAGCCTCGTTTAGAAATCGGGAGGAGAGAGGGTATGAAATTATATCCACTTCCTTTAAAACCCGAAAAAGTCTCGAATATAGGTTAGAAATGGGCCAAGAGACGAGTTTGTGGAGTTAGAACGAAAAAACGAGCACGCAACCTCGTTTAGAAATCGGGAGGAGAGAGGGTATGAAATTACATCCACTTCCTTTAAAACCCGAAAAAGTCTCGATTATAGGTTAGAAATGGGCCACGGGACGTGTTTGTGGTGTCAAAACGAAAAAACGATCACGAAGCCTCGTTTTGAAATCGGGAGGAGAGAGGGTATGAAATTATATCCACTTCCTTTAAAACCCGAGAAAGTCTCGATTATAGGTTAGAAATGGGCCACGGGACGTGTTTGTGGTGTCAAAACGAAAAAACGAGCACGAAGCCTCGTTTAGAAATCGGGAGGAGAGAGGGTATGAAATTATATCCACTTCCTTTAAAACCCGAAAAAGACTCGATTATAGGTTAGAAATTGGCCACGGGATGTGTTTGTGGTGTCAAAACGAAAAAACGAGCACGAAGCCTCGTTTAGAAATCGGAAGGAGAGAGGGTATGAAATTATATCCACTTCCTTTAAAACCCGAAAAAGTCACGATTATAGGTTAGAAATGGGCCGCGGGACGTGTTTGTGGTGTCAAAACGAAAAAACGAGCACGAAGCCTCGTTTAGAAATCGGGAGGAGAGAGGGTATGAAATTATATCCACTTCCTTTAAAACCCGAAAAAGTCTCGATTATAGGTTAGAAATTGGCCACGGGATGTGTTTGTGGTGTCAAAACGAAAAAATGAGCACGAAGCCTCGTTTAGAAATCGGAAGGAGAGAGGGTATGAAATTATATCCACTTCCTTTAAAATCCGAAAAAGTCTCGATTATAGGTTAGAAATGGGCCAAGAGACGAGTTTGTGGAGTCAAAACGAAAAAACGAGCACGAAGCCTCGTTTAGAAATCGGGAGGAGAGAGGGTATGAAATTATATCCACTTCCTTTAAAACCCGAAAAAGTCTCGATTATAGGTTAGAAATTGGCCACGGGACGTGTTTGTGGTGTCAAAACGAAAAAACGAGTACGAAGCCTCGTTTAGAAATCGGGAGGAGAGTGGTTATGAAATTATATCCACTTCCTTTAAAACCCGAAAAAGTCTCGATTATAGGTTAGAAATGGGCCACGGTACGCGTTTGTGGTGTCAAAACGAAAAGACGAGCACGAAGCCTCGTTTAGAAATCGGGAGGAGAGAGGGTATGAAATTATATCCACTTCCTTTAAAACCCGAAAAAGACTCGATTATAGGTTAGAAATGGGACAAGGGATGTGTTTGAGGTGTCAAAACGAAAAAACGAGCACGAAGCCTCGTTTAGAAATCGGGAGAGAGGGTATGAAATTATATCCACTTCCTTTAAAATCTGAAAAAGTCTCGAATATAGGTTAGAAATGGGCCAAGAGATGAGTTTGTGGAGTTAGAACGAAAAAACGAGCACGCAGCCTCGTTTAGAAATCGGGAGGAGAGAGGGTATGAAATTACATCCACTTCCTTTAAAACCCGAGAAAGTCTCGATTATAGGTTAGAAATGGGCCACGGGACGTGTTTGTGGTGTCAAAACGAAAAAACGATCACGAAGCCTCGTTTAGAAATCGGGAGGAGAGAGGGTATGAAATTATATCCACTTCCTTTAAAACCCGAAAAAGTCTCGATTATAGGTTAGAAATGGGCCACGGGACGTGTTTGTGGTGTCAAAACGAAAAAACGAGCACGAAGCCTCGTTTAGAAATCGGGAGGAGAGAGGGTATGAAATTATATCCACTTCCTTTAAAACCCGAAAAAGTCTCGATTATAGGTTAGAAATGGGCCACGGTATGCGTTTGTGGTGTCAAAACGAAAAGACGAGCACGAAGCCTCGTTTAGAAATCGGGAGGAGAGAGGTTATGAAATTATATCCACTTCCTTTAAAACCCGAAAAAGACTGGATTATAGGTTAGAAATGGGACAAGGGATGTGTTTGTGGTGTCAAAATGAAAAAACGAGCGCGAAGCCTCGTTTAGAAATCGGGAGGAGGGTGGTTATGAAATTATATCCACTTCCTTTAAAACCCGAAAAAGTCTCGATTATAGGTTAGAAATGGGCCACGGTATGCGTTTGTGGTGTCAAAACGAAAAGACGAGCACGAAGCCTCGTTTAGAAATCGGGAGGAGAGAGGTTATGAAATTATATCCACTTCCTTTAAAACCCGAAAAAGTCTCAATTGTAGGTTAGAAATGGGACAAGGGATGTGTTTGTGGTGTCAAAACGAAAAAACGAGCACGAAGCCTCGTTTAGAAATCGGAAGGAGAGAGGGTATGAAATTATATCCACTTCCTTTAAAATCCGAAAAAGTCTCGATTATAGGTTAGAAATGGGCCAAGAGACGAGTTTGTGGAGTCAAAACGAAAAAACGAGGACGAAGCCTCGTTTAGAAATCGGGAGGAGAGAGGGTATGAAATTATATCCACTTCCTTTAAAACCCGAAAAAGTCTCGATTATAGGTTAGAAATGGGCCACGGGACGTGTTTGTGGTGTCAAAACGAAAAAACGAGCACGAAGCCTCGTTTAGAAATCGGGAGGAGAGTGGTTATGAAATTATATCCACTTCCTTTAAAACCCGAAAAAGTCTCGATTATAGGTTAGAAATGGGCCACGATACGCGTTTGTGGTGTCAAAACGAAAAGACGAGCACGAAGCCTCGTTTAGAAATCGGGAGGAGAGAGGTTATGATATTATATCCACTTTCTTTAAAACCCGAAAAAGTCTCGATTGTAGGTTAGAAATGGGACACGGGATGTGTTTGTGGTGTCAAAAGGAAAAAACGAGCACGAAGCCTCGTTTAGAAATCGGGAGGAGAGAGGGTATGAAATTATATCCACTTCCTTTAAAACCCGAAAAAGTCTCGATTATAGGTTAGAAATTGGCCACGGGATGTGTTTGTGGTGTCAAAACGAAAAAACGAGCACGAAGCCTCGTTTAGAAATCGGAAGGAGAGAGGGTATGAAATTATATCCACTTCCTTTAAAACCCGAAAAAGTCTCGATTATAGGTTAGAAATGGGCCACGATACGCGTTTGTGGTGTCAAAACGAAAAGACGAGCACGAAGCCTCGTTTAGAAATCGGGAGGAGAGAGGGTATGAAATTATATCCACTTCCTTTAAAACCCGAAAAAGTCTCGATTATAGGTTAGAAATGGGCCACGGGACGTGTTTGTGGTGTCAAAACGAAAAAACGAGCACGAAGCCTCGTTTAGAAATCGGGAGGAGAGAGGGTATGAAATTATATCCACTTCCTTTAAAACCCGAAAAAGTCTCGATTATAGGTTAGAAATTGGCCACGGGATGTGTTTGTGGTGTCAAAACGAAAAAACGAGCACGAAGCCTCGTTTAGAAATCGGAAGGAGAGAGGGTATGAAATTATATCCACTTCCTTTAAAACCCGAAAAAGTCTCGATTATAGGTTAGAAATGGGCCACGGGACGTGTTTGTGGTGTCAAAACGAAAAAACGAGCACGAAGCCTCGTTTAGAAATCGGGAGGAGAGTGGGTATGAAATTATATCCACTTCCTTTAAAACCCGAAAAAGTCTCGATTATAGGTTAGAAATTGGCCACGGGATGTGTTTGTGGTGTCAAAACGAAAAAACGAGCACGAAGCCTCGTTTAGAAATCGGAAGGAGAGAGGGTATGAAATTATATCCACTTCCTTTAAAACCCGAAAAAGTCTCGAATATAGGTTAGAAATGGGCCACGGGACGTGTTTGTGGTGTGAAAACGAAACAACGATCACGAAGCCTCGTTTAGAAATCGGGAGGAGAGAGGATATGAAATTATATCCACTTCCTTTAAAACCCGAAAAAGTCTCAATTGTAGGTTAGAAATGGGACACGGGACGTGTTTGTGGTGTCAAAACGAAAAAACGAGCACGAAGCCTCGTTTAGAAATCGGGAGAGAGGGTATGAAATTATATCCACTTCCTTTAAAATCTGAAAAAGTCTCGAATATAGGTTAGAAATGGGCCAAGAGACGAGTTTGTGGAGTTAGAACGAAAAGACGAGCACGAAGCCTCGTTTAGAAATCGGGAGGAGAGAGGTTATGAAATTATATCCAATTCCTTTAAAACCCGAAAAAGTCTCCATTGTAGGTTAGAAATGGGACACGGGACGTGTTTGTGGTGTCAAAACGAAAAAACGAGCACGAAGCCTCGTTTAGAAATCGGGAGAGAGGGTATGAAATTATATCCACTTCCTTTAAAATCCGAAAAAGTCTCGAATATAGGTTAGAAATGGGCCAAGAGACGAGTTTGTGGAGTTAGAACGAAAAAACGAGCACGCAACCTCGTTTAGAAATCGGGAGGAGAGAGGGTATGAAATTACATCCACTTCCTTTAAAACCCGAAAAAGTCTCGATTATAGGTTAGAAATGGGCCACGGGACGTGTTTGTGGTGTCAAAACGAAAAAACGATCACGAAGCCTCGTTTTGAAATCGGGAGGAGAGAGGGTATGAAATTATATCCACTTCCTTTAAAACCCGAAAAAGTCTCGATTATAGGTTAGAAATGGGCCACGGGACGTGTTTGTGGTGTCAAAACGAAAAAACGAGCACGAAGCCTCGTTTAGAAATCGGGAGGAGAGAGGGTATGAAATTATATCCACTTCCTTTAAAACCCGAAAAAGACTCGATTATAGGTTAGAAATTGGCCACGGGATGTGTTTGTGGTGTCAAAACGAAAAAACGAGCACGAAGCCTCGTTTAGAAATCGGAAGGAGACAGGGTATGAAATTATATCCACTTCCTTTAAAACCCGAAAAAGTCTCGATTATAGGTTAGAAATGGGCCGCGGGACGTGTTTGTGGTGTCAAAACGAAAAAACGAGCACGAAGCCTCGTTTAGAAATCGGGAGGAGAGAGGGTATGAAATTATATCCACTTCCTTTAAAACCCGAAAAAGTCTCGATTATAGGTTAGAAATTGGCCACGGGATGTGTTTGTGGTGTCAAAACGAAAAAACGAGCACGAAGCCTCGTTTAGAAATCGGAAGGAGAGAGGGTATGAAATTATATCCACTTCCTTTAAAATCCGAAAAAGTCTCGATTATAGGTTAGAAATGGGCCAAGAGACGAGTTTGTGGAGTCAAAACGAAAAAACGAGCACGAAGCCTCGTTTAGAAATCGGGAGGAGAGAGGGTATGAAATTATATCCACTTCCTTTAAAACCCGAAAAAGTCTCGATTATAGGTTAGAAATTGGCCACGGGACGTGTTTGTGGTGTCAAAACGAAAAAACGAGTACGAAGCCTCGTTTAGAAATCGGGAGGAGAGTGGTTATGAAATTATATCCACTTCCTTTAAAACCCGAAAAAGTCTCGATTATAGGTTAGAAATGGGCCACGGTACGCGTTTGTGGTGTCAAAACGAAAAGACGAGCACGAAGCCTCGTTTAGAAATCGGGAGGAGAGAGGGTATGAAATTATATCCACTTCCTTTAAAACCCGAAAAAGACTCGATTATAGGTTAGAAATGGGACAAGGGATGTGTTTGAGGTGTCAAAACGAAAAAACGAGCACGAAGCCTCGTTTAGAAATCGGGAGAGAGGGTATGAAATTATATCCACTTCCTTTAAAATCTGAAAAAGTCTCGAATATAGGTTAGAAATGGGCCAAGAGATGAGTTTGTGGAGTTAGAACGAAAAAACGAGCACGCAGCCTCGTTTAGAAATCGGGAGGAGAGAGGGTATGAAATTACATCCACTTCCTTTAAAACCCGAGAAAGTCTCGATTATAGGTTAGAAATGGGCCACGGGACGTGTTTGTGGTGTCAAAACGAAAAAACGATCACGAAGCCTCGTTTAGAAATCGGGAGGAGAGAGGGTATGAAATTATATCCACTTCCTTTAAAACCCGAAAAAGTCTCGATTATAGGTTAGAAATGGGCCACGGGACGTGTTTGTGGTGTCAAAACGAAAAAACGAGCACGAAGCCTCGTTTAGAAATCGGGAGGAGAGAGGGTATGAAATTATATCCACTTCCTTTAAAACCCGAAAAAGTCTCGATTATAGGTTAGAAATGGGCCACGGTATGCGTTTGTGGTGTCAAAACGAAAAGACGAGCACGAAGCCTCGTTTAGAAATCGGGAGGAGAGAGGTTATGAAATTATATCCACTTCCTTTAAAACCCGAAAAAGACTGGATTATAGGTTAGAAATGGGACAAGGGATGTGTTTGTGGTGTCAAAATGAAAAAACGAGCGCGAAGCCTCGTTTAGAAATCGGGAGGAGGGTGGTTATGAAATTATATCCACTTCCTTTAAAACCCGAAAAAGTCTCGATTATAGGTTAGAAATGGGCCACGGTATGCGTTTGTGGTGTCAAAACGAAAAGACGAGCACGAAGCCTCGTTTAGAAATCGGGAGGAGAGAGGTTATGAAATTATATCCACTTCCTTTAAAACCCGAAAAAGTCTCAATTGTAGGTTAGAAATGGGACAAGGGATGTGTTTGTGGTGTCAAAACGAAAAAACGAGCACGAAGCCTCGTTTAGAAATCGGGAGGAGAGAGGGTATGAAATTATATCCACTTCCTTTAAAACCCGAAAAAGACTCGATTATAGGTTAGAAATTGGCCACGGGATGTGTTTGTGGTGTCAAAACGAAAAAACGAGCACGAAGCCTCGTTTAGAAATCGGAAGGAGAGAGGGTATGAAATTATATCCACTTCCTTTAAAACCCGAAAAAGTCTCGATTATAGGTTAGAAATGGGCCACGGGACGTGTTTGTGGTGTCAAAACGAAAAAACGAGCACGAAGCCTCGTTTAGAAATCGGGAGGAGAGAGGGTATGAAATTATATCCACTTCCTTTAAAACCCGAAAAAGTCTCGATTATAGGTTAGAAATTGGCCACGGGATGTGTTTGTGGTGTCAAAACGAAAAAACGAGCACGAAGCCTCGTTTAGAAATCGGAAGGAGAGAGGGTATGAATTATATCCACTTCCTTTAAAATCCGAAAAAGTCTCGATTATAGGTTAGAAATGGGCCAAGAGACGAGTTTGTGGAGTCAAAACGAAAAAACGAGCACGAAGCCTCGTTTAGAAATCGGGAGGAGAGAGGGTATGAAATTATATCCACTTCCTTTAAAACCCGAAAAAGTCTCGATTATAGGTTAGAAATGGGCCACGGGACGTGTTTGTGGTGTCAAAACGAAAAAACGAGCACGAAGCCTCGTTTAGAAATCGGGAGGAGAGTGGTTATGAAATTATATCCACTTCCTTTAAAACCCGAAAAAGTCTCGATTATAGGTTAGAAATGGGCCACGATACGCGTTTGTGGTGTCAAAACGAAAAGACGAGCACGAAGCCTCGTTTAGAAATCGGGAGGAGAGAGGTTATGATATTATATCCACTTTCTTTAAAACCCGAAAAAGTCTCGATTGTAGGTTAGAAATGGGACACGGGATGTGTTTGTGGTGTCAAAAGGAAAAAACGAGCACGAAGCCTCGTTTAGAAATCGGGAGGAGAGAGGGTATGAAATTATATCCACTTCCTTTAAAACCCGAAAAAGTCTCGATTATAGGTTAGAAATTGGCCACGGGATGTGTTTGTGGTGTCAAAACGAAAAAACGAGCACGAAGCCTCGTTTAGAAATCGGAAGGAGAGAGGGTATGAAATTATATCCACTTCCTTTAAAACCCGAAAAAGTCTCGATTATAGGTTAGAAATGGGCCACGATACGCGTTTGTGGTGTCAAAACGAAAAGACGAGCACGAAGCCTCGTTTAGAAATCGGGAGGAGAGAGGGTATGAAATTATATCCACTTCCTTTAAAACCCGAAAAAGTCTCGATTATAGGTTAGAAATGGGCCACGGGACGTGTTTGTGGTGTCAAAACGAAAAAACGAGCACGAAGCCTCGTTTAGAAATCGGGAGGAGAGAGGGTATGAAATTATATCCACTTCCTTTAAAACCCGAAAAAGTCTCGATTATAGGTTAGAAATTGGCCACGGGATGTGTTTGTGGTGTCAAAACGAAAAAACGAGCACGAAGCCTCGTTTAGAAATCGGAAGGAGAGAGGGTATGAAATTATATCCACTTCCTTTAAAACCCGAAAAAGTCTCGATTATAGGTTAGAAATGGGCCACGGGACGTGTTTGTGGTGTCAAAACGAAAAAACGAGCACGAAGCCTCGTTTAGAAATCGGGAGGAGAGTGGGTATGAAATTATATCCACTTCCTTTAAAACCCGAAAAAGTCTCGATTATAGGTTAGAAATTGGCCACGGGATGTGTTTGTGGTGTCAAAACGAAAAAACGAGCACGAAGCCTCGTTTAGAAATCGGAAGGAGAGAGGGTATGAAATTATATCCACTTCCTTTAAAACCCGAAAAAGTCTCGAATATAGGTTAGAAATGGGCCACGGGACGTGTTTGTGGTGTCAAAACGAAACAACGATCACGAAGCCTCGTTTAGAAATCGGGAGGAGAGAGGATATGAAATTATATCCACTTCCTTTAAAACCCGAAAAAGTCTCAATTGTAGGTTAGAAATCGGACACGGGACGTGTTTGTGGTGTCAAAACGAAAAAACGAGCACGAAGCCTCGTTTAGAAATCGGGAGAGAGGGTATGAAATTATATCCACTTCCTTTAAAATCTGAAAAAGTCTCGAATATAGGTTAGAAATGGGCCAAGAGACGAGTTTGTGGAGTTAGAACGAAAAGACGAGCACGAAGCCTCGTTTAGAAATCGGGAGGAGAGAGGTTATGAAATTATATCCAATTCCTTTAAAACCCGAAAAAGTCTCCATTGTAGGTTAGAAATGGGACACGGGACGTGTTTGTGGTGTCAAAACGAAAAAACGAGCACGAAGCCTCGTTTAGAAATCGGGAGAGAGGGTATGAAATTATATCCACTTCCTTTAAAATCTGAAAAAGTCTCGAATATAGGTTAGAAATGGGCCAAGAGACGAGTTTGTGGAGTTATAACGAAAAAACGAGCACGCAGCCTCGTTTAGAAATCGGGAGGAGAGAGGGTATGAAATTACATCCACTTCCTTTAAAACCCGAAAAAGTCTCGATTATAGGTTAGAAATGGGCCACGGGACGTGTTTGTGGAGTCAAAACGAAAAAACGATCACGAAGCCTCGTTTAGAAATCGGGAGGAGAGAGGGTATGAAATTATATCCACTTCCTTTAAAATCCGAAAAAGTCTCGATTATAGGTTAGAAATGGGCCAAGAGACGAGTTTGTGGAGTCAAAACGAAAAAACGAGCACGAAGCCTCGTTTAGAAATCGGGAGGAGAGAGGGTATGAAATTATATCCACTTCCTTTAAAACCCGAAAAAGTCTCGATTATAGGTTAGAAATTGGCCACGGGACGTGTTTGTGGTGTCAAAACGAAAAAACGAGTACGAAGCCTCGTTTAGAAATCGGGAGGAGAGTGGTTATGAAATTATATCCACTTCCTTTAAAACCCGAAAAAGTCTCGAATATAGGTTAGAAATGGGCCACGGGACGTGTTTGTGGTGTCAAAACGAAACAACGATCACGAAGCCTCGTTTAGAAATCGGGAGGAGAGAGGATATGAAATTATATCCACTTCCTTTAAAACCCGAAAAAGTCTCAATTGTAGGTTAGAAATGGGACACGGGACGTGTTTGTGGTGTCAAAACGAAAAAACGAGCACGAAGCCTCGTTTAGAAATCGGGAGAGAGGGTATGAAATTATATCCACTTCCTTTAAAATCTGAAAAAGTCTCGAATATAGGTTAGAAATGGGCCAAGAGACGAGTTTGTGGAGTTAGAACGAAAAGACGAGCACGAAGCCTCGTTTAGAAATCGGGAGGAGAGAGGTTATGAAATTATATCCAATTCCTTTAAAACCCGAAAAAGTCTCCATTGTAGGTTAGAAATGGGACACGGGACGTGTTTGTGGTGTCAAAACGAAAAAACGAGCACGAAGCCTCGTTTAGAAATCGGGAGAGAGGGTATGAAATTATATCCACTTCCTTTAAAATCTGAAAAAGTCTCGAATATAGGTTAGAAATGGGCCAAGAGACGAGTTTGTGGAGTTATAACGAAAAAACGAGCACGCAGCCTCGTTTAGAAATCGGGAGGAGAGAGGGTATGAAATTACATCCACTTCCTTTAAAACCCGAAAAAGTCTCGATTATAGGTTAGAAATGGGCCACGGGACGTGTTTGTGGAGTCAAAACGAAAAAACGATCACGAAGCCTCGTTTAGAAATCGGGAGGAGAGAGGGTATGAAATTATATCCACTTCCTTTAAAATCCGAAAAAGTCTCGATTATAGGTTAGAAATGGGCCAAGAGACGAGTTTGTGGAGTCAAAACGAAAAAACGAGCACGAAGCCTCGTTTAGAAATCGGGAGGAGAGAGGGTATGAAATTATATCCACTTCCTTTAAAACCCGAAAAAGACTCGATTATAGGTTAGAAATGGGACAAGGGATGTGTTTGTGGTGTCAAAATGAAAAAACGAGCACGAAGCCTCGTTTAGAAATCGGGAGGAGGGTGGTTATGAAATTATATCCACTTCCTTTAAAACCCGAAAAAGTCTCGATTATAGGTTAGAAATGGGCCACGGTATGCGTTTGTGGTGTCAAAACGAAAAGACGAGCACGAAGCCTCGTTTAGAAATCGGGAGGAGAGAGGGTATGAAATTATATCCACTTCCTTTAAAACCCGAAAAAGTCTCGATTATAGGTTAGAAATGGGCCACGGTATGCGTTTGTGGTGTCAAAACGAAAAGACGAGCACGAAGCCTCGTTTAGAAATCGGGAGGAGAGAGGTTATGAAATTATATCCACTTCCTTTAAAACCCGAAAAAGACTGGATTATAGGTTAGAAATGGGACAAGGGACGAGTTTGTGGAGTCAAAATGAAAAAACGAGCGCGAAGCCTCGTTTAGAAATCGGGAGGAGGGTGGTTATGAAATTATATCCACTTCCTTTAAAACCCGAAAAAGTCTCGATTATAGGTTAGAAATTGGCCACGGGACGTGTTTGTGGTGTCAAAACGAAAAAACGAGCACGAAGCCTCGTTTAGAAATCGGGAGGAGAGTGGTTATGAAATTATATCCACTTCCTTTAAAACCCGAAAAAGTCTCGATTATAGGTTAGAAATGGGCCACGGTACGCGTTTGTGGTGTCAAAACGAAAAGACGAGCACGAAGCCTCGTTTAGAAATCGGGAGGAGAGAGGGTATGAAATTATATCCACTTCCTTTAAAACCCGAAAAAGTCTCGATTATAGGTTAGAAATTGGCCACGGGACGTGTTTGTGGTGTCAAAACGAAAAAACGAGTACGAAGCCTCGTTTAGAAATCGGGAGGAGAGTGGTTATGAAATTATATCCACTTCCTTTAAAACCCGAAAAAGTCTCGAATATAGGTTAGAAATGGGCCACGGGACGTGTTTGTGGTGTCAAAACGAAACAACGATCACGAAGCCTCGTTTAGAAATCGGGAGGAGAGAGGATATGAAATTATATCCACTTCCTTTAAAACCCGAAAAAGTCTCAATTGTAGGTTAGAAATGGGACACGGGACGTGTTTGTGGTGTCAAAACGAAAAAACGAGCACGAAGCCTCGTTTAGAAATCGGGAGAGAGGGTATGAAATTATATCCACTTCCTTTAAAATCTGAAAAAGTCTCGAATATAGGTTAGAAATGGGCCAAGAGACGAGTTTGTGGAGTTAGAACGAAAAGACGAGCACGAAGCCTCGTTTAGAAATCGGGAGGAGAGAGGTTATGAAATTATATCCAATTCCTTTAAAACCCGAAAAAGTCTCCATTGTAGGTTAGAAATGGGACACGGGACGTGTTTGTGGTGTCAAAACGAAAAAACGAGCACGAAGCCTCGTTTAGAAATCGGGAGAGAGGGTATGAAATTATATCCACTTCCTTTAAAATCTGAAAAAGTCTCGAATATAGGTTAGAAATGGGCCAAGAGACGAGTTTGTGGAGTTATAACGAAAAAACGAGCACGCAGCCTCGTTTAGAAATCAGGAGGAGAGAGGGTATGAAATTACATCCACTTCCTTTAAAACCCGAAAAAGTCTCGATTATAGGTTAGAAATGGGCCACGGGACGTGTTTGTGGAGTCAAAACGAAAAAACGATCACGAAGCCTCGTTTAGAAATCGGGAGGAGAGAGGGTATGAAATTATATCCACTTCCTTTAAAATCCGAAAAAGTCTCGATTATAGGTTAGAAATGGGCCAAGAGACGAGTTTGTGGAGTCAAAACGAAAAAACGAGCACGAAGCCTCGTTTAGAAATCGGGAGGAGAGAGGGTATGAAATTATATCCACTTCCTTTAAAACCCGAAAAAGACTCGATTATAGGTTAGAAATGGGACAAGGGATGTGTTTGTGGTGTCAAAATGAAAAAACGAGCACGAAGCCTCGTTTAGAAATCGGGAGGAGGGTGGTTATGAAATTATATCCACTTCCTTTAAAACCCGAAAAAGTCTCGATTATAGGTTAGAAATGGGCCACGGTATGCGTTTGTGGTGTCAAAACGAAAAGACGAGCACGAAGCCTCGTTTAGAAATCGGGAGGAGAGAGGGTATGAAATTATATCCACTTCCTTTAAAACCCGAAAAAGACTCGATTATAGGTTAGAAATGGGACAAGGGATGTGTTTGTGGTGTCAAAATGAAAAAACGAGCACGAAGCCTCGTTTAGAAATCGGGAGGAGGGTGGTTATGAAATTATATCCACTTCCTTTAAAACCCGAAAAAGTCTCGATTATAGGTTAGAAATTGGCCACGGGACGTGTTTGTGGTGTCAAAACGAAAAAACGAGCACGAAGCCTCGTTTAGAAATCGGGAGGAGAGTGGTTATGAAATTATATCCACTTCCTTTAAAACCCGAAAAAGTCTCGATTATAGGTTAGAAATGGGCCACGGTACGCGTTTGTGGTGTCAAAACGAAAAGACGAGCACGAAGCCTCGTTTAGAAATCGGGAGGAGAGAGGGTATGAAATTATATCCACTTCCTTTAAAACCCGAAAAAGACTCGATTATAGGTTAGAAATGGGACAAGGGATGTGTTTGTGGTGTCAAAATGAAAAAACGAGCACGAAGCCTCGTTTAGAAATCGGGAGGAGGGTGGTTATGAAATTATATCCACTTCCTTTAAAACCCGAAAAAGTCTCGATTATAGGTTAGAAATGGGCCACGGTATGTGTTTGTGGTGTCAAAACGAAAAGACGAGCACGAAGCCTCGTTTAGAAATCGGAAGGAGAGAGGGTATGAAATTATATCCACTTCCTTTAAAACCCGAAAAAGTCTCCATTGTAGGTTAGAAATGGGCCACGATACGCGTTTGTGGTGTCAAAACGAAAAAACGAGCACGAAGCCTCGTTTAGAAATCGGGAGGAGAGAGGGTATGAAATTATATCCACTTCCTTTAAAATCCGAAAAAGTCTCGAATATAGGTTAGAAATGGGCCAAGAGACGAGTTTGTGGAGTTAGAACGAAAAAACGAGCACGCAGCCTCGTTTAGAAATTGGGAGGAGAGAGGGTATGAAATTACATCCACTTCCTTTAAAACCCGAAAAAGTCTCGATTATAGGTTAGAAATGGGCCACGGGACGTGTTTGTGGTGTCAAAACGAAAAAACGTTCACGAAGCCTCGTTTAGAAATCGGGAGGAGAGAGGGTATGAAATTATATCCACTTCCTTTAAAACCCGAAAAAGTCTCGATTATAGGTTAGAAATGGGCCACGGGACGTGTTTGTGGTGTCAAAACGAAAAAACGAGCACGAAGCCTCGTTTAGAAATCGGGACGAGAGAGGGTATGAAATTATATCCACTTCCTTTAAAACCCGAAAAAGTCTCGATTATAGGTTAGAAATTGGCCACGGGATGTGTTTGTGGTGTCAAAACGAAAAAACGAGCACGAAGCCTCGTTTAGAAATCGGAAGGAGAGAGGGTATGAAATTATATCCACTTCCTTTAAAACCCGAAAAAGTCTCGATTATAGGTTAGAAATGGGCCACGGGACGTGTTTGTGGTGTCAAAACGAAAAAACGAGCACGAAGCCTCGTTTAGAAATCGGGAGGAGAGAGGGTATGAAATTATATCCACTTCCTTTAAAACCCGAAAAAGTCTCGATTATAGGTTAGAAATTGGCCACGGGACGTGTTTGTGGTGTCAAAACGAAAAAACGAGCACGAAGCCTCGTTTAGAAATCGGAAGGAGAGAGGGTATGAAATTATATCCACTTCCTTTAAAATCCGAAAAAGTCTCGATTATAGGTTAGAAATGGGCCAAGAGACGAGTTTGTGGAGTCAAAACGAAAAGACGAGCACGAAGCCTCATTTAGAAATCGGGAGGAGAGAGGGTATGAAATTATATCCACTTCCTTTAAAACCCGAAAAAGTCTCGATTATAGGTTAGAAATGGGACACGGGACGTGTTTGTGGTGTCAAAACGAAAAAACGAGCACGAAGCCTCGTTTAGAAATCGGGAGAGAGGGTATGAAATTATATCCACTTCCTTTAAAATCTGAAAAAGTCTCGAATATAGGTTAGAAATGGGCCACGGTACGCGTTTGTGGTGTCAAAACGAAAAGACGAGCACGAAGCCTCGTTTAGAAATCGGGAGGAGAGAGGGTATGAAATTACATCCACTTCCTTTAAAACCCGAAAAAGACTCGATTATAGGTTAGAAATGGGCCACGGGACGTGTTTGAGGTGTCAAAACGAAAAAACGATCACGAAGCCTCGTTTAGAAATCGGGAGGAGAGAGGGTATGAAATTATATCCACTTCCTTTAAAATCCGAAAAAGTCTCGATTATAGGTTAGAAATGGGCCAAGAGACGAGTTTGTGGAGTCAAAACGAAAAAACGAGCACGAAGCCTCGTTTAGAAATCGGGAGGAGAGAGGGTATGAAATTATATCCACTTCCTTTAAAACCCGAAAAAGTCTCGATTATAGGTTAGAAATTGGCCACGGGACGTGTTTGTGGTGTCAAAACGAAAAAACGAGTACGAAGCCTCGTTTAGAAATCGGGAGGAGAGTGGTTATGAAATTATATCCACTTCCTTTAAAACCCGAAAAAGTCTCGAATATAGGTTAGAAATGGGCCACGGGACGTGTTTGTGGTGTCAAAACGAAACAACGATCACGAAGCCTCGTTTAGAAATCGGGAGGAGAGAGGATATGAAATTATATCCACTTCCTTTAAAACCCGAAAAAGTCTCAATTGTAGGTTAGAAATGGGACACGGGACGTGTTTGTGGTGTCAAAACGAAAAAACGAGCACGAAGCCTCGTTTAGAAATCGGGAGAGAGGGTATGAAATTATATCCACTTCCTTTAAAATCTGAAAAAGTCTCGAATATAGGTTAGAAATGGGCCAAGAGACGAGTTTGTGGAGTTAGAACGAAAAGACGAGCACGAAGCCTCGTTTAGAAATCGGGAGGAGAGAGGTTATGAAATTATATCCAATTCCTTTAAAACCCGAAAAAGTCTCCATTGTAGGTTAGAAATGGGACACGGGACGTGTTTGTGGTGTCAAAACGAAAAAACGAGCACGAAGCCTCGTTTAGAAATCGGGAGAGAGGGTATGAAATTATATCCACTTCCTTTAAAATCTGAAAAAGTCTCGAATATAGGTTAGAAATGGGCCAAGAGACGAGTTTGTGGAGTTATAACGAAAAAACGAGCACGCAGCCTCGTTTAGAAATCGGGAGGAGAGAGGGTATGAAATTACATCCACTTCCTTTAAAACCCGAAAAAGTCTCGATTATAGGTTAGAAATGGGCCACGGGACGTGTTTGTGGAGTCAAAACGAAAAAACGATCACGAAGCCTCGTTTAGAAATCGGGAGGAGAGAGGGTATGAAATTATATCCACTTCCTTTAAAATCCGAAAAAGTCTCGATTATAGGTTAGAAATGGGCCAAGAGACGAGTTTGTGGAGTCAAAACGAAAAAACGAGCACGAAGCCTCGTTTAGAAATCGGGAGGAGAGAGGGTATGAAATTATATCCACTTCCTTTAAAACCCGAAAAAGACTCGATTATAGGTTAGAAATGGGACAAGGGATGTGTTTGTGGTGTCAAAATGAAAAAACGAGCACGAAGCCTCGTTTAGAAATCGGGAGGAGGGTGGTTATGAAATTATATCCACTTCCTTTAAAACCCGAAAAAGTCTCGATTATAGGTTAGAAATGGGCCACGGTATGCGTTTGTGGTGTCAAAACGAAAAGACGAGCACGAAGCCTCGTTTAGAAATCGGGAGGAGAGAGGGTATGAAATTATATCCACTTCCTTTAAAACCCGAAAAAGTCTCGATTATAGGTTAGAAATGGGCCACGGTATGCGTTTGTGGTGTCAAAACGAAAAGACGAGCACGAAGCCTCGTTTAGAAATCGGGAGGAGAGAGGTTATGAAATTATATCCACTTCCTTTAAAACCCGAAAAAGACTGGATTATAGGTTAGAAATGGGACAAGGGATGTGTTTGTGGTGTCAAAATGAAAAAACGAGCGCGAAGCCTCGTTTAGAAATCGGGAGGAGGGTGGTTATGAAATTATATCCACTTCCTTTAAAACCCGAAAAAGTCTCGATTATAGGTTAGAAATTGGCCACGGGACGTGTTTGTGGTGTCAAAACGAAAAAACGAGTACGAAGCCTCGTTTAGAAATCGGGAGGAGAGTGGTTATGAAATTATATCCACTTCCTTTAAAACCCGAAAAAGTCTCGATTATAGGTTAGAAATGGGCCACGGTACGCGTTTGTGGTGTCAAAACGAAAAGACGAGCACGAAGCCTCGTTTAGAAATCGGGAGGAGAGAGGGTATGAAATTATATCCACTTCCTTTAAAACCCGAAAAAGACTCGATTATAGGTTAGAAATGGGACAAGGGATGTGTTTGTGGTGTCAAAATGAAAAAACGAGCACGAAGCCTCGTTTAGAAATCGGGAGGAGGGTGGTTATGAAATTATATCCACTTCCTTTAAAACCCGAAAAAGTCTCGATTATAGGTTAGAAATGGGCCACGGTATGCGTTTGTGGTGTCAAAACGAAAAGACGAGCACGAAGCCTCGTTTAGAAATCGGGAGGAGAGAGGTTATGAAATTATATCCACTTCCTTTAAAACCCGAAAAAGTCTCCATTGTAGGTTAGAAATGGGACACGGGACGTGTTTGTGGTGTCAAAACGAAAAAACGAGCACGAAGCCTCGTTTAGAAATCGGGAGAGAGGGTATGAAATTGTATTCACTTCCTTTAAAATCTGAAAAAGTCTCGAATATAGGTTAGAAATGGGCCAAGAGACGAGTTTGTGGAGTTAGAACGAAAAAACGAGCACGCAGCCTCGTTTAGAAATCGGGAGGAGAGAGGGTATGAAATTACATCCACTTCCTTTAAAACCCGAAAAAGTCTCGATTATAGGTTAGAAATGGGCCACGGGACGTGTTTGTGGTGTCAAAACGAAAAAACGTTCACGAAGCCTCGTTTAGAAATCGGGAGGAGAGAGGGTATGAAATTATATCCACTTCCTTTAAAACCCGAAAAAGTCTCGATTATAGGTTAGAAATGGGCCACGGGACGTGTTTGTGGTGTCAAAACGAAAAAACGAGCACGAAGCCTCGTTTAGAAATCGGGACGAGAGAGGGTATGAAATTATATCCACTTCCTTTAAAACCCGAAAAAGTCTCGATTATAGGTTAGAAATTGGCCACGGGATGTGTTTGTGGTGTCAAAACGAAAAAACGAGCACGAAGCCTCGTTTAGAAATCGGAAGGAGAGAGGGTATGAAATTATATCCACTTCCTTTAAAACCCGAAAAAGTCTCGATTATAGGTTAGAAATGGGCCACGGGACGTGTTTGTGGTGTCAAAACGAAAAAACGAGCACGAAGCCTCGTTTAGAAATCGGGAGGAGAGAGGGTATGAAATTATATCCACTTCCTTTAAAACCCGAAAAAGTCTCGATTATAGGTTAGAAATTGGCCACGGGATGTGTTTGTGGTGTCAAAACGAAAAAACGAGCACGAAGCCTCGTTTAGAAATCGGAAGGAGAGAGGGTATGAAATTATATCCACTTCCTTTAAAATCCGAAAAAGTCTCGATTATAGGTTAGAAATGGGCCAAGAGACGAGTTTGTGGAGTCAAAACGAAAAAACGAGCACGAAGCCTCGTTTAGAAATCGGGAGGAGAGAGGGTATGAAATTATATCCACTTCCTTTAAAACCCGAAAAAGTCTCGATTATAGGTTAGAAATGGGCCACGGGACGTGTTTGTGGTGTCAAAACGAAAAAACGAGCACGAAGCCTCGTTTAGAAATCGGGAGGAGAGTGGTTATGAAATTATATCCACTTCCTTTAAAACCCGAAAAAGTCTCGATTATAGGTTAGAAATGGGCCACGATACGCGTTTGTGGTGTCAAAACGAAAAGACGAGCACGAAGCCTCGTTTAGAAATCGGGAGGAGAGAGGTTATGAAATTATATCCACTTCCTTTAAAACCCGAAAAAGTCTCCATTGTAGGTTAGAAATGTGACACGGGATGTGTTTGTGGTGTCAAAATGAAAAAACGAGCACGAAGCCTCGTTTAGAAATCGGGAGGAGAGAGGGTATGAAATTATATCCAGTTCCTTCATAACCCGAAAAAGACTCGATTATAGGTTACAAATGGGCCACGGGACGTGTTTGTGGTGTCAAAACGAAAAAATGAGCACGATACCTCGTTTAGAAATCGAGAGGAGAGAGGGTATGAAATTATATCCACTTCCTTTAAAATCTGAAAAAGTCTCGAGTATAGGTTAGAAATGGGCCAAGAGACGAGTTTGTGGAGTCAAAACGAAAAAACGAGCACGCAGCCTCGTTTAGAAATCGGGAGGAGAGAGGGTATGAAATTACATCCACTTCCTTTAAAACTCGAAAAAGTCTCGATTATAGGCTAGAAATGGGCCACGGGATGTGTTTCTGGTGTCAAAATGAAAAAATGAGCATGAAGCCTCGTTTAGAAATCGGAAGGAGAGAGGGTATGAAATTATATCCACTTCCTTTAAAATCCGAAAAAGTCTCGATTATAGGTTACAAATGGGCCACGAGACGTGTTTGTGGTGTCAAAACGAAAAAACGAGCACGAAGCCTCGTTTAGAAATCGGGAGAGAGGGTATGAAATTATATCCACTTCCTTTAAAACCCGAAAAATTCTCGATTATAGGTTAGAAATGGGCTACGGGACTGGTTTGTGGAGTCAAAACGAAAAAACGAGCACGAAGCCTCATTTAGAAATCGGTAGGAGAGAGGGTATGAAATTATATCCACTTCATTTCAAACCCGAAAAAGTCTCGATTATAGGTTAGAAATGGGCCACGGGACTTGTTTGTGGTGTTAAAACGAAAAAACGAGCACGAAGCCTCGTTTAGAAATCGGGAGAGAGGGTATGAAATTATATCCACTTCCTTTAAAATCTGAAAAAGTCTCAAATATAGGTTAGAAATGGGCCAAGAGACGAGTTTGTGGAGTCAGAACGAAAAAACGAGCACGCAGCCTCGTTTAGAAATCGGGAGGAGAGAGGGTATGAAATTACATCCACTTCCTTTAAAACCCAAAAAAGTCTCGATTATAGGTTAGAAATGGGCCACGGGATGTGTTTGTGGTGTCAAAATGAAAAAATGAGCATGAAGCCTCGTTTAGAAATCGGAAGGAGAGAGGGTATGAAATTATATCCACTTCCTTTAAAATCCGAAAAAGTCTCGATTATAGGTTACAAATGGGCCACGAGACGTGTTTGTGGTGTCAAAACGAAAAAACGAGCACGAAGCCTCGTTTAGAAATCGGGAGAGAGGGTATGAAATTATATCCACTTCCTTTAAAATCTGAAAAATACTCGAATATAGGTTAGAAATGGGCCAAGAGACTAGTTTGTGGAGTCAAAACGAAAAAACGAGCACGCAGCCTCGTTTAGAAATCGGGAGGAGAGAGGATATGAAATTACATCCACTTCCTTTAAAACCCAAAAAGTCTCGATTATAGGTTAGAAATGGGCCACGGGATGTGTTTGTAGTGTCAAAACGAAAAAACGAGCACGAAGCCTCGTTTAGAAATCGGGAGTAGAGAAGGTATGAAATTATATCCACTTCCTTTAAAACCCGAAAAGACTCGATTATAGGTTAGAAATGGGCCACGGGACGTGTTTGTGGTGTCAAAACGAAAAAACGAGCACGAAACCTCGTTTAGAAATCGGAAGGAGAGAGGGTATGAAATTATATCCACTTCCTTTAAAACCCGAAAAAGTCTCGATTATTGGTTAGAAATGGGCCACGGGACGTGTTTGTGGTGTCAAAACGAAAAAACGAGCACGAATCCTCGTTTAGAAATCGGGAGGAGAGAGGGTATGAAATTATATCCACTTCCTTTAAAATCCGAAAAAGTCTCGATTATAGGTTAGAAATGGGCCACGGGATGTGTTTGTGGTGTCAAAACGAAAAAACGAGCACGAAGCCTCGTTGAGAAATCGGAAGGAGAGAGGGTATGAAATTATATCCACTTCCTTTAAAATCCGAAAAAGTCTCGATTATAGGTTAGAAATGGGCCAAGAGACGAGTTTGTGGAGTCAAAACGAAAAAACGAGCACGAAGCCTCGTTTAGAAATCGGGAGGAGAGTGGTTATCCACTTCCTTTAAAACCCGAAAAAGTCTCGATTATAGGTTAGAAATTGGCCACGGGACGTGTTTGTGGTGTCAAAACGAGAAAACGAGTACGAAGCCTCGTTTAGAAATCGGGAGGAGAGTGGTTATGAAATTATATCCACTTCCTTTAAAACCCGAAAAAGTCTCGATTATAGGTTAGAAATGGGCCACGGTACGCGTTTGTGGTGTCAAAACGAAAAGACGAGCACGAAGCCTCGTTTAGAAATCGGGAGGAGAGAGGGTATGAAATTATATCCACTTCCTTTAAAACCCGAAAAAGACTCGATTATAGGTTAGAAATGGGACAAGGGATGTGTTTGTGGTGTCAAAATGAAAAAACGAGCACGAAGCCTCGTTTAGAAATCGGGAGGAGGGTGGTTATGAAATTATATCCACTTCCTTTAAAACCCGAAAAAGTCTCGATTATAGGTTAGAAATGGGCCACGGTATGCGTTTGTGGTGTCAAAACGAAAAGACGAGCACGAAGCCTCGTTTAGAAATCGGGAGGAGAGAGGTTATGAAATTATATCCACTTCCTTTAAAACCCGAAAAAGTCTCCATTGTAGGTTAGAAATGGGACACGGGACGTGTTTGTGGTGTCAAAACGAAAAAACGAGCACGAAGCCTCGTTTAGAAATCGGGAGAGAGGGTATGAAATTATATTCACTTCCTTTAAAATCTGAAAAAGTCTCGAATATAGGTTAGAAATGGGCCAAGAGACGAGTTTGTGGAGTTAGAACGAAAAAACGAGCACGCAGCCTCGTTTAGAAATCGGGAGGAGAGAGGGTATGAAATTACATCCACTTCCTTTAAAACTCGAAAAAGTCTCGATTATAGGTTAGAAATGGGCCACGGGACGTGTTTGTGGTGTCAAAACGAAAAAACGATCACGAAGCCTCGTTTAGAAATCGGGAGGAGAGAGGGTATGAAATTATATCCACTTCCTTTAAAACCCGAAAAAGTCTCGATTATAGGTTAGAAATGGGCCACGGGACGTGTTTGTGGTGTCAAAACGAAAAAACGAGCACGAAGCCTCGTTTAGAAATCGGGACGAGAGAGGGTATGAAATTATATCCACTTCCTTTAAAACCCGAAAAAGTCTCGATTATAGGTTAGAAATTGGCCACGGGATGTGTTTGTGGTGTCAAAACGAAAAAACGAGCACGAAGCCTCGTTTAGAAATCGGAAGGAGAGAGGGTATGAAATTATATCCACTTCCTTTAAAACCCGAAAAAGTCTCGATTATAGGTTAGAAATGGGCCACGGGACGTGTTTTTGGTGTCAAAACGAAAAAACGAGCACGAAGCCTCGTTTAGAAATCGGGAGGAGAGAGGGTATGAAATTATATCCACTTCCTTTAAAACCCGAAAAAGTCTCGATTATAGGTTAGAAATTGGCCACGGGATGTGTTTGTGGTGTCAAAACGAAAAAACGAGCACGAAGCCTCGTTTAGAAATCGGAAGGAGAGAGGGTATGAAATTATATCCACTTCCTTTAAAATCCGAAAAAGTCTCGATTATAGGTTAGAAATGGGCCAAGAGACGAGTTTGTGGAGTCAAAACGAAAAAACGAGCACGAAGCCTCGTTTAGAAATCGGGAGGAGAGAGGGTATGAAATTATATCCACTTCCTTTAAAACCCGAAAAAGTCTCGATTATAGGTTAGAAATGGGCCACGGGACGTGTTTGTGGTGTCAAAACGAAAAAACGAGCACGAAGCCTCGTTTAGAAATCGGGAGGAGAGTGGTTATGAAATTATATCCACTTCCTTTAAAACCCGAAAAAGTCTCGATTATAGGTTAGAAATGGGCCACGATACGCGTTTGTGGTGTCAAAACGAAAAGACGAGCACGAAGCCTCGTTTAGAAATCGGGAGGAGAGAGGTTATGAAATTATATCCACTTCCTTTAAAACCCGAAAAAGTCTCCATTGTAGGTTAGAAATGTGACACGGGATGTGTTTGTGGTGTCAAAATGAAAAAACGAGCACGAAGCCTCGTTTAGAAATCGGGAGGAGAGAGGGTATGAAATTATATCCAGTTCCTTCATAACCCGAAAAAGACTCGATTATAGGTTACAAATGGGCCACGGGACGTGTTTGTGGTGTCAAAACGAAAAAATTAGCACGATACCTCGTTTAGAAATCGAGAGGAGAGAGGGTATGAAATTATATCCACTTCCTTTAAAATCTGAAAAAGTCTCGAGTATAGGTTAGAAATGGGCCAAGAGACGAGTTTGTGGAGTCAAAACGAAAAAACGAGCACGCAGCCTCGTTTAGAAATCGGGAGGAGAGAGGGTATGAAATTACATCCACTTCCTTTAAAACTCGAAAAAGTCTCGATTATAGGTTAGAAATGGGCCACGGGATGTGTTTCTGGTGTCAAAATGAAAAAATGAGCATGAAGCCTCGTTTAGAAATCGGAAGGAGAGAGGGTATGAAATTATATCCACTTCCTTTAAAATCCGAAAAAGTCTCGATTATAGGTTACAAATGGGCCACGAGACGTGTTTGTGGTGTCAAAACGAAAAAACGAGCACGAAGCCTCGTTTAGAAATCGGGAGAGAGGGTATGAAATTATATCCACTTCCTTTAAAACCCGAAAAATTCTCGATTATAGGTTAGAAATGGGCTACGGGACTGGTTTGTGGAGTCAAAACGAAAAAACGAGCACGAAGCCTCATTTAGAAATCGGTAGGAGAGAGGGTATGAAATTATATCCACTTCATTTCAAACCCGAAAAAGTCTCGATTATAGGTTAGAAATGGGCCACGGGACTTGTTTGTGGTGTTAAAACGAAAAAACGAGCACGAAGCCTCGTTTAGAAATCGGGAGAGAGGGTATGAAATTATATCCACTTCCTTTAAAATCTGAAAAAGTCTCAAATATAGGTTAGAAATGGGCCAAGAGACGAGTTTGTGGAGTCAGAACGAAAAAACGAGCACGCAGCCTCGTTTAGAAATCGGGAGGAGAGAGGGTATGAAATTACATCCACTTCCTTTAAAACCCAAAAAAGTCTCGATTATAGGTTAGAAATGGGCCACGGGATGTGTTTGTGGTGTCAAAATGAAAAAATGAGCATGAAGCCTCGTTTAGAAATCGGAAGGAGAGAGGGTATGAAATTATATCCACTTCCTTTAAAATCCGAAAAAGTCTCGATTATAGGTTACAAATGGGCCACGAGACGTGTTTGTGGTGTCAAAACGAAAAAACGAGCACGAAGCCTCGTTTAGAAATCGGGAGAGAGGGTATGAAATTATATCCACATCTTTTAAAATCCGAAAAAGTCTCGATTATAGGTTAGAAATGGGCCAAGAGACGAGTTTGTGGAGTCAAAACGAAAAAACGAGCACGAAGCCTCGTTTAGAAATCGGGAGGAGAGAGGGTATGAAATTATATCCACTTCCTTTAAAACCCGAAAAAGTCTCGATTATAGGTTAGAAATGGGCCACGGGACGTGTTTGTGGTGTCAAAACGAAAAAACGAGCACGAAGCCTCGTTTAGAAATCGGGAGGAGAGTGGTTATGAAATTATATCCACTTCCTTTAAAACCCGAAAAAGACTCGATTATAGGTTAGAAATGGGCCACGGTACGCGTTTGTGGTGTCAAAACGAAAAGACGAGCACGAAGCCTCGTTTAGAAATCGGGAGGAGAGAGGTTAAGAAATTATATCCACTTCCTTTGAAACTCGAAAAAGTCTCAATTGTAGGTTAGAAATGGGACACGGGTTGTGTTTGTGGTGTCAAAATGAAAAAACGAGCACGAAGCCTCGTTTAGAAATCGGGAGGAGAGAGGGTATGAAATTATATCCAGTTCCTTCATAACCCGAAAAAGACTCGATTATAGGTTAGAAATGGGCCACGGGACGTGTTTGTGGTGTCAAAACGAAAAAACGAGCACGAAGCCTCGTTTAGAAATCGGGAGGAGAGAGGGTATGAAATTATATCCACTTCCTTTAAAATCTGAAAAAGTCTCGATTATAGGTTAGAAATGGGCCAAGGGACGAGTTTGTGGAGTCAAAACGAAAAAACGAGCACGCAGCCTCGTTTAGAAATCGGGAGGAGAGAGGGTATGAAATTACATCCACTTCCTTTAAAACCCGAAAAAGTCTCGATTATAGGTTAGAAATGGGCCACGGGATGTGTTTCTAGTGTCCAAACGAAAAAATGAGCACGAAGCCTCGTTTAGAAATCGGAAGGAGAGAGGGTATGAAATTATATCCACTTCCTTTAAAATCCGAAAAACTCTCGATTATAGATTAGAAATGGGCCAAAAGACGAGTTTGTGGAGTCAAAATGAAAAAACAAGCACGCAGCCTCGTTTAGAAATCAGGAGGAGAGAGGGTATGAAATTATATCCACTTCCTTTAAAACCCGAAAAATACTCGATTATAGGTTAGAAATGGGCCACGGGACTGGTTTGTGGAGTCAAAACGAAAAAACGAGCATGAAGCCTCGTTTAGAAATCGGTAGGAGAGAGGGTATGAAATTATATCCACTTCATTTCAAACCCGAAAAAGTCTCGATTATGGGTTAGAAATGGGCCACGTGACGTGTTTGAGGTGTTAAAACGAAAAAACGAGCACGAAGCCTCATTTAGAAATCGGGAGAGAGGGTATGAAATTATATCCACTTCCTTTAAAATCGGAAAAAGTCTCAAATATAGGTTAGAAATGGGCCATGAGACGAGTTTGTGGTGTCAAAACGAAAAAACGAGCACGCAGCCTCGTTTAGAAATCAGGAGGAGAGAGGGTATGAAATTATATCCACTTCCTTTAAAACTCGAAAAAGTCTCGATTATGAATTAGAAATGGGCCACGGGACGCGTTTGTGGTGTCAAAACGAAAAAACGAGCACGAAGCCTCGTTTAGAAATCGGGAGGACAGAGGTTATGATATTATATCCACTTTCTTTAAAACCCGAAAAAGTCTCGATTGTAGGTTAGAAATGGGACACGGGATGTGTTTGTAGTGTCAAAATGAAAAAACGAGCACGAAGCCTCGTTTAGAAATCGGAAGGAGAGAGGGTATGAAATTATATCCACTTCCTTTAAAATCCAAAAAAGTCTCGATTATAGGTTAAAAATGGGCCAAGAGACGAGTTTGTGGAGTCAAAACGAAAAAACGAGCACGCAGCCTCGTTTAGAAATCGGGAGGAGAGAGGGTATGAAATTATATCCACTTCCTTTAAAATCCGAAAAAGTCTCGATTATAGGTTACAAATGGGCCACGGGACGTGTTTGTAGTGTCAAAACGAAAAAACGAGCACGAAGCCTCGTTTAGAAATCGGGAGGAGAGAGGGTATGAAATTATATCCAGTTCCTTCATAACCCGAAAAAGACTCGATTATAGGTTAGAAATGGGCCACGGGACGTGTTTGTGGTGTCAAAACGAAAAAACGAGCACGAAGCCTCGTTTAGAAATCGGGAGGAGAGAGGGTATGAAATTATATCCACTTGCTTTAAAATCTGAAAAAGTCTCGATTATAGGTTAGAAATGGGCCAAGAGACGAGTTTGTGGAGTCAAAACGAAAAAACGAGCACGCAGCCTCGTTTAGAAATCTGGAGGAGAGAGGGTATGAAATTACATCCACTTCCTTTAAAACCCGAAAAAGTCTCGATTATAGGTTAGAAATGGGCCACGGGATGTGTTTCTGGTGTCAAAACAAAAAAATGAGCACGAAGCCTCGTTTAGAAATCGGAAGGAGAGAGGGTATGAAATTATATCCACTTCCTTTAAAATCCGAAAAACTCTCGATTATAGATTAGAAATGGGCCAAAAGACGAGTTTGTGGAGTCAAAATGAAAAAACGAGCACGCAGCCTCGTTTAGAAATCAGGAGGAGAGAGGGTATGAAATTATATCCACTTCCTTTAAAACCCGAAAAAGTTTCGATTATAGGTTAGAAATGGGACACGGGATGTGTTTGTGGTGTCAAAATGAAAAAACGAGCACGAAGCCTCGTTTAGAAATCGGGAGGAGAGAGGGTATGAAATTATATCCACTTCCTTTAAAATCCGAAAAACTCTCGATTATAGATTAGAAATGGGCCAAAAGACGAGTTTGTGGAGTCAAAATGAAAAAACAAGCACGCAGCCTCGTTTAGAAATCAGGAGGAGAGAGGGTATGAAATTACATCCACTTCCTTTAAAACCCGAAAAAGTCTCGATTATAGGTTAGAAATGGGCCACGGGATGTGTTTCTGGTGTCAAAACAAAAAAATGAGCACGAAGCCTCGTTTAGAAATCGGAAGGAGAGAGGGTATGAAATTATATCCACTTCCTTTAAAATCCGAAAAACTCTCGATTATAGATTAGAAATGGGCCAAAAGACGAGTTTGTGGAGTCAAAATGAAAAAACAAGCACGCAGCCTCGTTTAGAAATCGGTAGGAGAGAGGGTATGAAATTATATCCACTTCATTTGAAACCCGAAAAATTCTCGATTATAGGTTAGAAATGGGCCACGGGACGTGTTTGTGGTGTTAAAACGAAAAAACGAGCACGAAGCCTCGTTTAGAAATCGGGAGAGAGGGTATGAAATTATATCCACTTCCTTTAAAATCTGAAAAAGTCTCAAATATAGGTTAGAAATGGGCCAAGAGACGAGTTTGTGGAGTCAGAACGAAAAAACGAGCACGCAGCCTCGTTTAGAAATCGGGAGGAGAGAGGGTATGAAATTACATCCACTTCCTTTAAAACCCAAAAAAGTCTTGATTATAGGTTAGAAATGGGCCACGAGATGTGTTTGTGGTGTCAAAATGAAAAAATGAGCAAGAAGCCTCGTTTAGAAATCGGAAGGAGAGAGGGTATGAAATTATATCCACTTCCTTTAAAATCCGAAAATGTCTCGATTATAGGTTACAAATGGGCCACGGGACGTGTTTGTGGTGTCAAAACGAAAAAACGAGCACGAAGCCTCGTTTAGAAATCGGGAGAGAGGGTATGAAATTATATCCACTTCCTTTAAAATCTGAAAAAGACTCGAATATAGGTTAGAAATGGGCCAAGGGACTAGTTCGTGGAGTCAAAACGAAAAAACGAGCACGCAGCCTCGTTTAGAAATCGGGAGGAGAGAGGATATGAAATTACATCCACTTCCTTTAAAACCCAAAAAAGTCTCGATTATAGGTTAGAAATGGGCCACGGGATGTGTTTGTGGTGTCAAAACGAAAAAAGGAGCACGAAGCCTCGTTTAGAAATCGGAAGTAGAGAGGGTATGAAATTATATCCACTTCCTTTAAAACCCGAAAAAGTCTCGATTATAGGTTAGAAATGGGCCACGGGACGTGTCTGTGGTGTCAAAACGAAAAAACGAGCACGAAGCCTCGTTTAGAAATCGGCAGGAGAGAGGGTATGAAATTATATCCACTTCCTTTAAAACCCGAAAAAGTCTCGATTATAGGTTAGAAATGGGCCACGGGACGTGTTTGTGGTGTCAAAACGAAAAAACGGGCACGAAGCCTCGTTTAGAAATCAGGAGGAGAGAAGGTATGAAATTATATCCACTTCCTTTAAAACCCGAAAAAGACTCGATTATAGGTTAGAAATGGGCCACGGGATGTGTTTGTGGTGTCAAAACGAAAAAACGAGCACGAAGCCTCGTTTAGAAATCGGAAGGAGAGAGGGTATGAAATTATATCAACTTCCTTTAAAATCCGAAAAAGTCTCGATTATAGGTTAGAAATGGGCCAAGAGACGAGTTTGTGGAGTCAAAACGAAAAAACGAGCACGAAGCCTCGTTTAGAAATCGGGAGGAGAGAGGGTATGAAATTATATCCACTTCCTTTAAAACCCGAAAAAGTCTCGATTATAGGTTAGAAAAGGGCCACGGGATGTGTTTCTGGTGTCAAAACGAAAAAACGAGCACGAAGCCTCGTTTAGAAATCGGGAGGAGAGTGGTTATGAAATTATATCCACTTCCTTTAAAACCCGAAAAAGTCTCGATTATAGGTTAGAAATGGGCCACGGTACGCGTTTGTGGTGTCAACACGAAAAGACGAGCACGAAGCCTCGTTTAGAAATCGGGAGGAGAGAGGTTATGAAATTATATCCACTTCCTTTAAAACCCGAAAAAGTCTCGATTGTAGGTTGGAAATGGGACACGGGATATGTTTGTGGTGTCAAAATGAAAAAACGAGCACGAAGCCTCGTTTAGAAATCGGGAGGAGAGAGCGTATGAAATTATATCCACTTCCTTCATAACCCGAAAAAGACTCGATTATAGGTTAGAAATGGGCCACGGGACGTGTTTGTGGTGTCAAAACGAAAAAACGAGCACGAAGCCTCGTTTAGAAATCGGGAGGAGAGATGGTATGAAATTAGATCCACTTCCTTTAAAATCTGAAAAAGTCTCGATTATAGGTTAGAAATGGGCCAAGAGACTAGTTTGTGGAGTCAAAATGAAAAAACGAGCACGCAGCCTCGTTTAGAAATCGGGAGGAGAGAGGGTATGAAATTACATCCACTTCCTTTAATACCCGAAAAAGTCTCGATTATAGGTTAGAAATGGGCCACGGGATGTGTTTCTGGTGTCAAAACGAAAAAATGAGCACAAAGCCTCGTTTAGAAATCGGAAGGAGAGAGGGTATGAAATTATATCCACTTCCTTTAAAACCCGAAAAAGTCTCGATTATAGATTAGAAATGGGCCAAAAGACGAGTTTGTAGAGTCAAAATGAAAAAACGAGCACGCAGCCTCGTTTAGAAATCAGGAGGAGAGAGGGTATGAAATTATATCCACTTCCTTTAAAACCCGAAAAAGTCTCGATTATAGGTTAGAAATGGGCCACGGGACTGGTTTGTGGAGTCAAAACGAAAAAACGAGCACGAAGCCTCGTTTAGAAATCGGTAGGAGAGAGGGTATGAAATTATATCCAAACCCGAAAAATTCTCGATTATAGGTTAGAAATGGGCCACGGGACGTGTTTGTGGTGTTATAACGAAAAAACGTGCACGAAGCCTCGTTTAGAAATCGGGAGAGAGGGTATGAAATTATATCCACTTCCTTTAAAACCCAAAAAAGTCTCGATTATAGGTTAGAAATGGGCCACGGGATGTGTTTGTGGTGTCAAAATGAAAAAATGAGCATTAATCCTTGTTTAGAAATCGGAAGGAGAGAGGGTATGAAATTATATCCACTTCCTTTAAAATCCGAAAAAGTCTCGATTATAGGTTACAAATGGGCCACGGGACGTGTTTGTGGTGTCAAAACGAAAAAACGAGCACGAAGCCTCGTTTAGAAATCGGGAGAGAGGGTAGGAAATTATATCCACTTCCTTTAAAATCTGAAAAAGACTCGAATATAGGTTAGAAATGGGCCAAGAGACTAGTTTGTGGAGTCAAAACGAAAAAACGAGCACGCAGCCTCGTTTAGAAATCGGGAGGAGAGAGGATATTAAATTACATCCACTTCCTTTAAAACCCAAAAAAGACTCGAATATAGGTTAGAAATGGGCCAAGGGACTAGTTCGTGGAGTCAAAACGAAAAAACGAGCACGCAGCCTCGTTTAGAAATCGGGAGGAGAGAGGATATGAAATTACATCCACTTCCTTTAAAACCCAAAAAAGTCTCGATTATAGGTTAGAAATGGGCCACGGGATGTGTTTGTGGTGTCAAAACGAAAAAAGGAGCACGAAGCCTCGTTTAGAAATCGGAAGTAGAGAGGGTATGAAATTATATCCACTTCCTTTAAAACCCGAAAAAGTCTCGATTATAGGTTAGAAATGGGCCACGGGACGTGTCTGTGGTGTCAAAACGAAAAAACGAGCACGAAGCCTCGTTTAGAAATCGGCAGGAGAGAGGGTATGAAATTATATCCACTTCCTTTAAAACCCGAAAAAGTCTCGATTATAGGTTAGAAATGGGCCACGGGACGTGTTTGTGGTGTCAAAACGAAAAAACGGGCACGAAGCCTCGTTTAGAAATCAGGAGGAGAGAAGGTATGAAATTATATCCACTTCCTTTAAAACCCGAAAAAGACTCGATTATAGGTTAGAAATGGGCCACGGGATGTGTTTGTGGTGTCAAAACGAAAAAACGAGCACGAAGCCTCGTTTAGAAATCGGAAGGAGAGAGGGTATGAAATTATATCAACTTCCTTTAAAATCCGAAAAAGTCTCGATTATAGGTTAGAAATGGGCCAAGAGACGAGTTTGTGGAGTCAAAACGAAAAAACGAGCACGAAGCCTCGTTTAGAAATCGGGAGGAGAGAGGGTATGAAATTATATCCACTTCCTTTAAAACCCGAAAAAGTCTCGATTATAGGTTAGAAAAGGGCCACGGGATGTGTTTCTGGTGTCAAAACGAAAAAACGAGCACGAAGCCTCGTTTAGAAATCGGGAGGAGAGTGGTTATGAAATTATATCCACTTCCTTTAAAACCCGAAAAAGTCTCGATTATAGGTTAGAAATGGGCCACGGTACGCGTTTGTGGTGTCAACACGAAAAGACGAGCACGAAGCCTCGTTTAGAAATCGGGAGGAGAGAGGTTATGAAATTATATCCACTTCCTTTAAAACCCGAAAAAGTCTCGATTGTAGGTTGGAAATGGGACACGGGATATGTTTGTGGTGTCAAAATGAAAAAACGAGCACGAAGCCTCGTTTAGAAATCGGGAGGAGAGAGCGTATGAAATTATATCCACTTCCTTCATAACCCGAAAAAGACTCGATTATAGGTTAGAAATGGGCCACGGGACGTGTTTGTGGTGTCAAAACGAAAAAACGAGCACGAAGCCTCGTTTAGAAATCGGGAGGAGAGATGGTATGAAATTAGATCCACTTCCTTTAAAATCTGAAAAAGTCTCGATTATAGGTTAGAAATGGGCCAAGAGACTAGTTTGTGGAGTCAAAATGAAAAAACGAGCACGCAGCCTCGTTTAGAAATCGGGAGGAGAGAGGGTATGAAATTACATCCACTTCCTTTAATACCCGAAAAAGTCTCGATTATAGGTTAGAAATGGGCCACGGGATGTGTTTCTGGTGTCAAAACGAAAAAATGAGCACAAAGCCTCGTTTAGAAATCGGAAGGAGAGAGGGTATGAAATTATATCCACTTCCTTTAAAACCCGAAAAAGTCTCGATTATAGATTAGAAATGGGCCAAAAGACGAGTTTGTAGAGTCAAAATGAAAAAACGAGCACGCAGCCTCGTTTAGAAATCAGGAGGAGAGAGGGTATGAAATTATATCCACTTCCTTTAAAACCCGAAAAAGTCTCGATTATAGGTTAGAAATGGGCCACGGGACTGGTTTGTGGAGTCAAAACGAAAAAACGAGCACGAAGCCTCGTTTAGAAATCGGTAGGAGAGAGGGTATGAAATTATATCCAAACCCGAAAAATTCTCGATTATAGGTTAGAAATGGGCCACGGGACGTGTTTGTGGTGTTATAACGAAAAAACGTGCACGAAGCCTCGTTTAGAAATCGGGAGAGAGGGTATGAAATTATATCCACTTCCTTTAAAACCCAAAAAAGTCTCGATTATAGGTTAGAAATGGGCCACGGGATGTGTTTGTGGTGTCAAAATGAAAAAATGAGCATTAATCCTTGTTTAGAAATCGGAAGGAGAGAGGGTATGAAATTATATCCACTTCCTTTAAAATCCGAAAAAGTCTCGATTATAGGTTACAAATGGGCCACGGGACGTGTTTGTGGTGTCAAAACGAAAAAACGAGCACGAAGCCTCGTTTAGAAATCGGGAGAGAGGGTAGGAAATTATATCCACTTCCTTTAAAATCTGAAAAAGACTCGAATATAGGTTAGAAATGGGCCAAGAGACTAGTTTGTGGAGTCAAAACGAAAAAACGAGCACGCAGCCTCGTTTAGAAATCGGGAGGAGAGAGGATATTAAATTACATCCACTTCCTTTAAAACCCAAAAAAGTCTCGATTATAGGTTAGAAATGGGCCACGGGATGTGTTTGTGGTGTCAAAACGAAAAAAGGAGCACGAAGCCTCGTTTAGAAATCGGAAGTAGAGAGGGTATGAAATTATATCCACTTCCTTTAAAACCCGAAAAAGACTCGATTATAGGTTAGAAATGGGCCACGGGACGTGTTTGTGGTGTGAAAATGAAAAAACGAACACGAAGCCTCGTTTAGAAATCGGGAGGAGTGAGGGTATGAAATTATATCCAGTTCCTTTATAACCCGATAAAGACTCGATTATAGGTTAGAAATGGGCCACGGGACGTGTTTGTGGTGTCAAAACGAAAAAACGAGCACGAAGCCTTTTTTAGAAATCGGGAGGAGAGAGGGTATGAAATTACATCCACTTCCTTTAAAACCCGAAAAAGTCTCGATTATAGGTTAGAAATAGGCCACGGGATGTGTTTCTGGTGTCAAAACGAAAAAATGAGCACGAAGCCTCGTTTAGAAATCGGAAGGTGAGAGGGTATGAAATTATATCCACTTCCTTTAAAATCCGAAAAACTCTCGATTATAGATTAGAAATGGGCCAAAAGACGAGTTTGTGGAGTCAAAATGAAAAAACGAGCACGCAGCCTCGTTTAGAAATCAGGAGGAGAGAGGGTATGAAATTATATCCACTTCCTTTAAAACCCGAAAAAGTCTCGATTATGGGTTAGAAATGGGCCACGGGACTGGTTTGTGGAGTCAAAACGAAAAAACGAGCACGAAGCCTCGTTTAGAAATCGGTAGGAGAGAGGGTATGAAATTATATCCACTTCATTTGAAACCCGAAAAAGTCTCGATTATAGGTTAGAAATGGGCCACGGGATGTGTTTGTGGTGTTAAAACGAAAAAACGAGCACGAAGCCTCGTTTAGAAATCGGGAGAGAGGGTATGAAATTATATCCACTTCCTTTAAAATCTGAAAAAGTCTCAAATATAGGTTAGAAATGGGCCAAGAGACGAGTTTGTGGAGTGAGAACGAAAAAACGAGCACGCAGCCTTGTTTAGAAATCGGGAGGAGAGAGGGTATGAAATTACATCCACTTCCTTTAAAACCGAAAAAAGTCTCGATTATAGGTTAGAAATGGGCCACGGGACGTGTTTGTGGTGTCAAAATGAAAAAACGAGCACGAAGCCTCGTTTAGAAATCGGGAGAGAGGGTATGAAATTATATCCACTTCCTTTAAAATCTGAAAAAGTCTCGAATATAGGTTAGAAATGGGCCAAGAGACTAGTTTGTGGAGTCAAAACGAAAAAACGAGCACGCAGCCTCGTTTAGAAATCGGGAGGAGAGAGGATATTAAATTACATCCACTTCCTTTAAAACCCAAAAAAGTCTCGAATATAGGTTAGAAATGGGCCACGGGATGTGTTTGTGGTGTCAAAATGAAAAAAGGAGCACGATGCCTCGTTTAGAAATCGGAAGTAGAGAGGGTATGAAATTATATCCACTTACTTTAAAACCCGAAAAAGTCTCGATTATAGGTTAGAAATGGGCCACGGGACGTGTTTGTGGTGTCAAAACGAAAAAACGAGCACGAAGCCTCGTTTAGAAATCGGAAGGAGAGAGGGTATGAAATTATATCCACTTACTTTAAAATCCGAAAAAGTCTCGATTATAGGTTAGAAATGGGCCAAGAGACGAGTTTGTGGAGTCAAAACGAAAAAACGAGCACGAAGCCTCGTTTAGAAATCGGGAGGAGAGAGGGTATGAAATTATATCCACTTCCTTTAAAACCCGAAAAAGTCTCGATTATAGGTTAGAAATGGGCCACGGGACATGTTTGTGGTGTCAAAACGAAAAAACGAGCACGAAGCCTCGTTTAGAAATCGGGAGGAGAGAGGGTATGAAATTATATCCACTTCCTTTAAAACCCGAAAAAGTCTCGATTATAGGTTAGAAATGGGCCACGGGATGTGTTTGTGGTGTCAAAACGAAAAAACGAGCACGAAGCCTCGTTTAGAAATCGGAAGGAGAGAGGGTATGAAATTATATCCACTTCCTTTAAAATCCGAAAAAGTCTCGATTATAGGTTAGAAATGGGCCAAGAGACGAGTTTGTGGAGTCAAAACGAAAAAACGAGCACGAAGCCTCGTTTACAAATCGGGAGGAGAGAGGGTATGAAATTATATCCACATCCTTTAAAACCCGAAAAAGTCTCGATTATAGGTTAGAAATGGGCCACGGGACGTGTTTGTGGTGTCAAAATGAAAAAACGAGCACGAAGCCTCGTTTAGAAATCGGGAGGAGAGTGGTTATCCACTTCCTTTAAAACCCGAAAAAGTTTTGATTATAGGTTAGAAATGAGCCACGGTACGCGTTTGTGGTGTCAAAACGAAAAGACGAGCACGAAGCCTCGTTTAGAAATCGGGAGGAGAGAGGTTATGAAATTATATCCACTTCCTTTAAAACCCGAAAAAGTCTCGATTGTAGGTTAGAAATGGGCCACGGGACGTGTTTGTGGTGTCAAAACGAAAAAACGAGCACGAAGCCTCGTTTAGAAATCGGGAGGAGAGTGGTTATGAAATTATATCCACTTCCTTTAAAATCTGAAAAAGTCTCGATTATAGGTTTGAAATGGGCCAATAGACGAGTTTGTGGAGTCAAAACGAAAAAACGAGCACGCAGCCTCGTTTAGAAATCGGGAGGAGAGAGGGTATGAAATTACATCCACTTCCTTTAAAACCCGAAAAAGTCTCGATTATAGGTTAGAAATGGGCCACGGGATGTGTTTCTGGTGTCAAAATAAAAAAATGAGCACGAAGCCTCGTTTAGAAATCGGAAGGAGAGAGGGTATGAAATTATATCCACTTCCTTTAAAATCCGAAAAACTCTCGATTATATATTAGAAATGGGCCAAAAGACGAGTTTGTGGAGTCAAAATGAAAAAACGAGCACGCAGCCTCGTTTAGAAATCGGGAGGAGAGAGGTTATGAAATTATATCCACTTCCTTTAAAACCCGAAAAAGTCTCGATTGTAGGTTAGAAATGGGCCACGGGACGTGTTTTTGGTGTCAAAACGAAAAAACGAGCACGAAGCCTCGTTTAGAAATCGGGAGGAGAGAGGGTATGAAATTATATCCACTTCCTTTAAAATCTGAAAAAGTCTCGATTATAGGTTTGAAATGGGCCAATAGACGAGTTTGTGGAGTCAAAACGAAAAAACGAGCACGCAGCCTCGTTTAGAAATCGGGAGGAGAGAGGGTATGAAATTACATCCACTTCCTTTAAAACCTGAAAAAGTCTCGATTATAGGTTAGAAATGGGCCACGGGATGTGTTTCTGGTGTCAAAATAAAAAAATGAGCACGAAGCCTCGTTTAGAAATCGGAAGGAGAGAGGGTATGAAATTATATCCACTTCCTTTAAAATCCGAAAAACTCTCGATTATATATTAGAAATGGGCCAAAAGACGAGTTTGTGGAGTCAAAATGAAAAAACGAGCACGCAGCCTCGTTTAGAAATCAGGAGGAGAGAGGGTATGAAATTATATCCACTTCCTTTAAAACCCGAAAAAGTCTCGATTATAGGTTAGAAATGGGCCACGGGACTGGTTTGTGGAGTCAAAACGAAAAAACGAGCACGAAGCCTCGTTTAGAAATCGGTAGGAGAGAGGGTATGAAATTATATCTACTTCATTTGAAACCCGAAAAATTCTCGATTATAGGTTAGAAATGGGCCACGGGACGTGTTTGTGGTGTTAAAACGAAAAAACGAGCACGAAGCCTCGTTTAGAAATCGGGAGAGAGGGTATGAAATTATATCCACTTCCTTTAATATCTGAAAAAGTCTCAAATATAGGTTAGAAATGGGCCAAGAGACGAGTTTGTGGAGTCAGAACGAAAAAACGAGCACGCAGCCTCGTTTAGAAATCGGGAGGAGAGAGGGTATGAAATTACATCCACTTCCTTTAAAACCCAAAAAAGTCTCGATTATAGGTTAGAAATGGGCCACGGGACGTGTTTGTGGTGTCAAAATGAAAAAACGAGCACGAAGCCTCGTTTAGAAATCGGGAGAGAGGGTATGAAATTATATCCACTTCCTTTAAAATCTGAAAAAGTCTCGAATATAGGTTAGAAATGGGCCAAGAGACTAGTTTGTGGAGTCAAAACGAAAAAACGAGCACGCAGCCTCGTTTAGAAATCGGGAGGAGAGAGGATATTAAATTACATCCACTTCCTTTAAAACCCAAAAAAGTCTCGAATATAGGTTAGAAATGGGCCACGGGATGTGTTTGTGGTGTCAAAATGACAAAAGGAGCACGATGCCTCGTTTAGAAATCGGAAGTAGAGAGGGTATGAAATTATATCCACTTACTTTAAAAACCGAAAAAGTCTCGATTATAGGTTAGAAATGGGCCACGGGACGTGTTTGTGGTGTCAAAACGAAAAAACGAGCACGAAGCCTCGTTTAGAAATCGGAAGGAGAGAGGGTATGAAATTATATCCACTTACTTTAAAATCCGAAAAAGTCTCGATTATAGGTTAGAAATGGGCCAAGAGACGAGTTTGTGGAGTCAAAACGAAAAAACGAGCACGAAGCCTCGTTTAGAAATCGGGAGGAGAGAGGGTATGAAATTATATCCACTTCCTTTAAAACCCGAAAAAGTCTCGATTATAGGTTAGAAATGGGCCACGGGACATGTTTGTGGTGTCAAAACGAAAAAACGAGCACGAAGCCTCGTTTAGAAATCGGGAGGAGAGTGGTTATGAAATTATATCCACTTCCTTTAAAACCCGAAAAAGACTCGATTATAGGTTAGAAATGGGCCACGGTACGCGTTTGTGGTGTCAAAACGAAAAGACGAGCACGAAGCCTCGTTTAGAAATCGGGAGGAGAGAGGTTAAGAAATTATATCCACTTCCTTTGAAACTCGAAAAAGTCTCAATTGTAGGTTAGAAATGGGACACGGGTTGTGTTTGTGGTGTCAAAATGAAAAAACGAGCACGAAGCCTCGTTTAGAAATCGGGAGGAGAGAGGGTATGAAATTATATCCAGTTCCTTCATAACCCGAAAAAGACTCGATTATAGGTTAGAAATGGGCCACGGGACGTGTTTGTGGTGTCAAAACGAAAAAACGAGCACGAAGCCTCGTTTAGAAATCGGGAGGAGAGAGGGTATGAAATTATATCCACTTCCTTTAAAATCTGAAAAAGTCTCGATTATAGGTTAGAAATGGGCCAAGGGACGAGTTTGTGGAGTCAAAACGAAAAAACGAGCACGCAGCCTCGTTTAGAAATCGGGAGGAGAGAGGGTATGAAATTACATCCACTTCCTTTAAAACCCGAAAAAGTCTCGATTATAGGTTAGAAATGGGCCACGGGATGTGTTTCTAGTGTCCAAACGAAAAAATGAGCACGAAGCCTCGTTTAGAAATCGGAAGGAGAGAGGGTATGAAATTATATCCACTTCCTTTAAAATCCGAAAAACTCTCGATTATAGATTAGAAATGGGCCAAAAGACGAGTTTGTGGAGTCAAAATGAAAAAACAAGCACGCAGCCTCGTTTAGAAATCAGGAGGAGAGAGGGTATGAAATTATATCCACTTCCTTTAAAACCCGAAAAATACTCGATTATAGGTTAGAAATGAGCCACGGGACTGGTTTGTGGAGTCAAAACGAAAAAACGAGCATGAAGCCTCGTTTAGAAATCGGTAGGAGAGAGGGTATGAAATTATATCCACTTCATTTCAAACCCGAAAAAGTCTCGATTATGGGTTAGAAATGGGCCACGGGACGTGTTTGAGGTGTTAAAACGAAAAAACGAGCACGAAGCCTCAATTAGAAATCGGGAGAGAGGGTATGAAATTATATCCACTTCCTTTAAAATCTGAAAAAGTCTCAAATATAGGTTAGAAATGGGCCATGAGACGAGTTTGTGGTGTCAAAACGAAAAAACGAGCACGCAGCCTCGTTTAGAAATCAGGAGGAGAGAGGGTATGAAATTATATCCACTTCCTTTAAAACTCGAAAAAGTCTCGATTATAATTTAGAAATGGGCCACGGGACGCGTTTGTGGTGTCAAAACGAAAAAACGAGCACGAAGCCTCGTTTAGAAATCGGGAGGACAGAGGTTATGATATTATATCCACTTTCTTTAAAACCCGAAAAAGTCTCGATTGTAGGTTAGAAATGGGACACGGGATGTGTTTGTAGTGTCAAAATGAAAAAACGAGCACGAAGCCTCGTTTAGAAATCGGAAGGAGAGAGGGTATGAAATTATATCCACTTCCTTTAAAACCCGAAAAAGTCTCGATTGTAGGTTTGAAATGGGACACGGGATGTGTTTGTGGTGTCAAAATGAAAAAACGAGCACGAAGCCTCGTTTAGAAATCGGGAGGAGAGAGGGTATGAAATTATATCCAGTTCCTTCATAACCCGAAAAAGACTCGATTATAGGTTAGAAATGGGCCACGGGACGTGTTTTTGGTGTCAAAACGAAAAAACGAGCACGAAGCCTCGTTTAGAAATCGGGAGGATAGAGGGTATGAAATTATATCCACTTCCTTTAAAATCTGAAAAAGTCTCGATTATAGGTTTGAAATGGGCCAATAGACGAGTTTGTGGAGTCAAAACGAAAAAACGAGCACGCAGCCTCGTTTAGAAATCGGGAGGAGAGAGGGTATGAAATTACATCCACTTCCTTTAAAACCCGAAAAAGTCTCGATTATAGGTTAGAAATGGGCCACGGGATGTGTTTCTGGTGTCAAAATAAAAAAATGAGCACGAAGCCTCGTTTAGAAATCGGAAGGAGAGAGGGTATGAAATTATATCCACTTCCTTTAAAATCCGAAAAACTCTCGATTATATATTAGAAATGGGCCAAAAGACGAGTTTGTGGAGTCAAAATGAAAAAACGAGCACGCAGCCTCGTTTAGAAATCAGGAGGAGAGAGGGTATGAAATTATATCCACTTCCTTTAAAACCCGAAAAAGTCTCGATTATAGGTTAGAAATGGGCCACGGGACTGGTTTGTGGAGTCAAAACGAAAAAACGAGCACGAAGCCTCGTTTAGAAATCGGTAGGAGAGAGGGTATGAAATTATATCTACTTCATTTGAAACCCGAAAAATTCTCGATTATAGGTTAGAAATGGGCCACGGGACGTGTTTGTGGTGTTAAAACGAAAAAACGAGCACGAAGCCTCGTTTAGAAATCGGGAGAGAGGGTATGAAATTATATCCACTTCCTTTAAAATCTGAAAAAGTCTCAAATATAGGTTAGAAATGGGCCAAGAGACGAGTTTGTGGAGTCAGAACGAAAAAACGAGCACGCAGCCTCGTTTAGAAATCGGGAGGAGAGAGGGTATGAAATTACATCCACTTCCTTTAAAACCCAAAAAAGTCTCGATTATAGGTTAGAAATGGGCCACGGGATGTGTTTGTGGTGTCAAAATGAAAAAATGAGCATGAAGCCTCGTTTAGAAATCGGAAGGAGAGAGGGTATGAAATTATATCCACTTCCTTTAAAATCCGAAAAAGTCTCGATTATAGGTTACAAATGGGCCACGAGACGTGTTTGTGGTGTCAAAACGAAAAAACGAGCACGAAGCCTCGTTTAGAAATCGGGAGAGAGGGTATGAAATTATATCCACTTCCTTTAAAATCTGAAAAATACTCGAATATAGGTTAGAAATGGGCCAAGAGACTAGTTTGTGGAGTCAAAACGAAAAAACGAGCACGCAGCCTCGTTTAGAAATCGGGAGGAGAGAGGATATGAAATTACATCCACTTCCTTTAAAACCCAAAAAGTCTCGATTATAGGTTAGAAATGGGCCACGGGATGTGTTTGTAGTGTCAAAACGAAAAAACGAGCACGAAGCCTCGTTTAGAAATCGGGAGTAGAGAAGGTATGAAATTATATCCACTTCCTTTAAAACCCGAAAAGACTCGATTATAGGTTAGAAATGGGCCACGGGACGTGTTTGTGGTGTCAAAACGAAAAAACGAGCACGAAACCTCGTTTAGAAATCGGAAGGAGAGAGGGTATGAAATTATATCCACTTCCTTTAAAACCCGAAAAAGTCTCGATTATTGGTTAGAAATGGGCCACGGGACGTGTTTGTGGTGTCAAAACGAAAAAACGAGCACGAATCCTCGTTTAGAAATCGGGAGGAGAGAGGGTATGAAATTATATCCACTTCCTTTAAAATCCGAAAAAGTCTCGATTATAGGTTAGAAATGGGCCACGGGATGTGTTTGTGGTGTCAAAACGAAAAAACGAGCACGAAGCCTCGTTGAGAAATCGGAAGGAGAGAGGGTATGAAATTATATCCACTTCCTTTAAAATCCGAAAAAGTCTCGATTATAGGTTAGAAATGGGCCAAGAGACGAGTTTGTGGAGTCAAAACGAAAAAACGAGCACGAAGCCTCGTTTAGAAATCGGGAGGAGAGTGGTTATCCACTTCCTTTAAAACCCGAAAAAGTCTCGATTATAGGTTAGAAATTGGCCACGGGACGTGTTTGTGGTGTCAAAACGAAAAAACGAGTACGAAGCCTCGTTTAGAAATCGGGAGGAGAGTGGTTATGAAATTATATCCACTTCCTTTAAAACCCGAAAAAGTCTCGATTATAGGTTAGAAATGGGCCACGGTACGCGTTTGTGGTGTCAAAACGAAAAGACGAGCACGAAGCCTCGTTTAGAAATCGGGAGGAGAGAGGGTATGAAATTATATCCACTTCCTTTAAAACCCGAAAAAGACTCGATTATAGGTTAGAAATGGGACAAGGGATGTGTTTGTGGTGTCAAAATGAAAAAACGAGCACGAAGCCTCGTTTAGAAATCGGGAGGAGGGTGGTTATGAAATTATATCCACTTCCTTTAAAACCCGAAAAAGTCTCGATTATAGGTTAGAAATGGACCACGGTATGCGTTTGTGGTGTCAAAATGAAAAGACGAGCACGAAGCCTCGTTTAGAAATCGGGAGGAGAGAGGTTATGAAATTATATCCACTTCCTTTAAAACCCGAAAAAGTCTCAATTGTAGGTTAGAAATGGGACACGGGACGTGTTTGTGGTGTCAAAACGAAAAAACGAGCACGAAGCCTCGTTTAGAAATCGGGAGGAGAGAGGGTATGAAATTATATCCACTTCCTTTAAAACCCGAAAAAGTCTCGATTATAGGTTAGAAATTGGCCACGGGATGTGTTTGTGGTGTCAAAACGAAAAAACGAGCACGAAGCCTCGTTTAGAAATCGGAAGGAGAGAGGGTATGAAATTATATCCACTTCTTTTAAAATCCGAAAAAGTCTCGATTATAGGTTAGAAATGGGCCAAGAGACGAGTTTGTGGAGTCAAAACGAAAAAACGAGCACGAAGCCTCGTTTAGAAATCGGGAGGAGAGAGGGTATGAAATTATATCCACTTCCTTTAAAACCCGAAAAAGTCTCGATTATAGGTTAGAAATGGGCCACGGGACGTGTTTGTGGTGTCAAAACGAAAAAACGAGCACGAAGCCTCGTTTAGAAATCGGGAGGAGAGTGGTTATGAAATTATATCCACTTCCTTTAAAACCCGAAAAAGACTCGATTATAGGTTAGAAATGGGCCACGGTACGCGTTTGTGGTGTCAAAACGAAAAGACGAGCACGAAGCCTCGTTTAGAAATCGGGAGGAGAGAGGTTAAGAAATTATATCCACTTCCTTTGAAACTCGAAAAAGTCTCAATTGTAGGTTAGAAATGGGACACGGGTTGTGTTTGTGGTGTCAAAATGAAAAAACGAGCACGAAGCCTCGTTTAGAAATCGGGAGGAGAGAGGGTATGAAATTATATCCAGTTCCTTCATAACCCGAAAAAGACTCGATTATAGGTTAGAAATGGGCCACGGGACGTGTTTGTGGTGTCAAAACGAAAAAACGAGCACGAAGCCTCGTTTAGAAATCGGGAGGAGAGAGGGTATGAAATTATATCCACTTCCTTTAAAATCTGAAAAAGTCTCGATTATAGGTTAGAAATGGGCCAAGGGACGAGTTTGTGGAGTCAAAACGAAAAAACGAGCACGCAGCCTCGTTTAGAAATCGGGAGGAGAGAGGGTATGAAATTACATCCACTTCCTTTAAAACCCGAAAAAGTCTCGATTATAGGTTAGAAATGGGCCACGGGATGTGTTTCTAGTGTCCAAACGAAAAAATGAGCACGAAGCCTCGTTTAGAAATCGGAAGGAGAGAGGGTATGAAATTATATCCACTTCCTTTAAAATCCGAAAAACTCTCGATTATAGATTAGAAATGGGCCAAAAGACGAGTTTGTGGAGTCAAAATGAAAAAACAAGCACGCAGCCTCGTTTAGAAATCAGGAGGAGAGAGGGTATGAAATTATATCCACTTCCTTTAAAACCCGAAAAATACTCGATTATAGGTTAGAAATGGGCCACGGGACTGGTTTGTGGAGTCAAAACGAAAAAACGAGCATGAAGCCTCGTTTAGAAATCGGTAGGAGAGAGGGTATGAAATTATATCCACTTCATTTCAAACCCGAAAAAGTCTCGATTATGGGTTAGAAATGGGCCACGGGACGTGTTTGAGGTGTTAAAACGAAAAAACGAGCACGAAGCCTCATTTAGAAATCGGGAGAGAGGGTATGAAATTATATCCACTTCCTTTAAAATCTGAAAAAGTCTCAAATATAGGTTAGAAATGGGCCATGAGACGAGTTTGTGGTGTCAAAACGAAAAAACGAGCACGCAGCCTCGTTTAGAAATCAGGAGGAGAGAGGGTATGAAATTATATCCACTTCCTTTAAAACTCGAAAAAGTCTCGATTATAATTTAGAAATGGGCCACGGGACGCGTTTGTGGTGTCAAAACGAAAAAACGAGCACGAAGCCTCGTTTAGAAATCGGGAGGACAGAGGTTATGATATTATATCCACTTTCTTTAAAACCCGAAAAAGTCTCGATTGTAGGTTAGAAATGGGACACGGGATGTGTTTGTAGTGTCAAAATGAAAAAACGAGCACGAAGCCTCGTTTAGAAATCGGAAGGAGAGAGGGTATGAAATTATATCCACTTCCTTTAAAATCCAAAAAAGTCTCGATTATAGGTTAGAAATGGGCCAAGAGACGAGTTTGTGGAGTCAAAATGAAAAAACGAGCACGCAGCCTCGTTTAGAAATTAGGAGGAGAGAGGGTATGAAATTTTATCCACTTCCTTTAAAACCCAAAAAAGTCTCGATTATAGGTTGGAAATGGGCCACGGGACGTGTTTGTGGTGTCAAAAGGAAAAAACGAACACGAAGACTCGTTTAGAAATCGGGAGGAGAGAGGGTATGAAATTATATCCACTTCCTTTAAAATCCGAAAAAGTCTCGATTATAGGTTAGAAATGGGCCAAGAGACGAGTTTGTGGAGTCAAAACGAAAAAACGAGCACGCAGCCTCGTTTAGAAATCGGGAGGAGAGAGGGTATGAAATTATATCCACTTCCTTTAAAATCCGAAAAAGTCTTGATTATAGGTTGGAAATGGGCCACGGGACGTGTTTGTGGTGTCAAAACGAAAAAACGAGCACGAAGCCTCGTTTAGAAATCGGGAGGAGAGAGGGTATGAAATTACATCCACTTCCTTTAAAATCTGAAAAAGTCTCGATTATAGGTTAGAAATGGGCCAAGAGACGAGTTTGTGGAGTCAAAATGAAAAAACAAGCACGCAGCCTCGTTTAGAAATCAGGAGGAGAGAGGGTATGAAATTATATCCACTTCCTTTAAAATCTGAAAAAGACTCGAATATAGGTTAGAAATGGGCCAAGAGACTAGTTTGTGGAGTCAAAACGAAAAAACGAGCACGAAGCCTCGTTTAGAAATCGGGAGGAGAGAGGGTATGAAATTATATCCACTTCCTTTAAAACCCGAAAAAGTCTCGATTATAGGTTAGAAATTGGCCACGGGATGTGTTTGTGGTGTCAAAACGAAAAAACGAGCACGAAGCCTCGTTTAGAAATCGGAAGGAGAGAGGGTATGAAATTATATCCACTTCCTTTAAAACCCGAAAAAGTCTCGATTATAGGTTAGAAATGGGCCACGGGACGTGTTTGTGGTGTCAAAACGAAAAAACGAGCACGAAGCCTCGTTTAGAAATCGGGAGGAGAGTGGGTATGAAATTATATCCACTTCCTTTAAAACCCGAAAAAGTCTCGATTATAGGTTAGAAATTGGCCACGGGATGTGTTTGTGGTGTCAAAACGAAAAAACGAGCACGAAGCCTCGTTTAGAAATCGGAAGGAGAGAGGGTATGAAATTATATCCACTTCCTTTAAAACCCGAAAAAGTCTCGAATATAGGTTAGAAATGGGCCACGGGACGTGTTTGTGGTGTCAAAACGAAACAACGATCACGAAGCCTCGTTTAGAAATCGGGAGGAGAGAGGTTATGAAATTATATCCACTTCCTTTAAAACCCGAAAAAGTCTCAATTGTAGGTTAGAAATGGGACACGGGACGTGTTTGTGGTGTCAAAACGAAAAAACGAGCACGAAGCCTCGTTTAGAAATCGGGAGAGAGGGTATGAAATTATATCCACTTCCTTTAAAATCTGAAAAAGTCTCGAATATAGGTTAGAAATGGGCCAAGAGACGAGTTTGTGGAGTTAGAACGAAAAGACGAGCACGAAGCCTCGTTTAGAAATCGGGAGGAGAGAGGTTATGAAATTATATCCACTTCCTTTAAAACCCGAAAAAGTCTCAATTGTAGGTTAGAAATGGGACACGGGACGTGTTTGTGGTGTCAAAACGAAAAAACGAGCACGAAGCCTCGTTTAGAAATCGGGAGAGAGGGTATGAAATTATATCCACTTCCTTTAAAATCTGAAAAAGTCTCGAATATAGGTTAGAAATGGGCCAAGAGACGAGTTTGTGGAGTTATAACGAAAAAACGAGCACGCAGCCTCGTTTAGAAATCGGGAGGAGAGAGGGTATGAAATTACATCCACTTCCTTTAAAACCCGAAAAAGTCTCGATTATAGGTTAGAAATGGGCCACGGGACGTGTTTGTGGTGTCAAAACGAAAAAACGATCACGAAGCCTCGTTTAGAAATCGGGAGGAGAGAGGGTATGAAATTATATCCACTTCCTTTAAAACCCGAAAAAGTCTCGATTATAGGTTAGAAATGGGCCACGGGACGTGTTTGTGGTGTCAAAACGAAAAAACGAGCACGAAGCCTCGTTTAGAAATCGGGAGGAGAGAGGGTATGAAATTATATCCACTTCCTTTAAAACCCGAAAAAGTCTCGATTATAGGTTAGAAATTGGCCACGGGATGTGTTTGTGGTGTCAAAACGAAAAAACGAGCACGAAGCCTCGTTTAGAAATCGGAAGGAGAGAGGGTATGAAATTATATCCACTTCCTTTAAAACCCGAAAAAGTCTCGATTATAGGTTAGAAATGGGCCACGGGACGTGTTTGTGGTGTCAAAACGAAAAAACGAGCACGAAGCCTCGTTTAGAAATCGGGAGGAGAGAGGGTATGAAATTATATCCACTTCCTTTAAAACCCGAAAAAGTCTCGATTATAGGTTAGAAATTGGCCACGGGATGTGTTTGTGGTGTCAAAACGAAAAAACGAGCACGAAGCCTCGTTTAGAAATCGGAAGGAGAGAGGGTATGAAATTATATCCACTTCCTTTAAAATCCGAAAAAGTCTCGATTATAGGTTAGAAATGGGCCAAGAGACGAGTTTGTGGAGTCAAAACGAAAAAACGAGCACGAAGCCTCGTTTAGAAATCGGGAGGAGAGAGGGTATGAAATTATATCCACTTCCTTTAAAACCCGAAAAAGTCTCGATTATAGGTTAGAAATTGGCCACGGGACGTGTTTGTGGTGTCAAAACGAAAAAACGAGTACGAAGCCTCGTTTAGAAATCGGGAGGAGAGTGGTTATGAAATTATATCCACTTCCTTTAAAACCCGAAAAAGTCTCGATTATAGGTTAGAAATGGGCCACGGTACGCGTTTGTGGTGTCAAAACGAAAAGACGAGCACGAAGCCTCGTTTAGAAATCGGGAGGAGAGAGGGTATGAAATTATATCCACTTCCTTTAAAACCCGAAAAAGACTCGATTATAGGTTAGAAATGGGACAAGGGACGTGTTTGTGGTGTCAAAATGAAAAAACGAGCACGAAGCCTCGTTTAGAAATCGGGAGGAGGGTGGTTATGAAATTATATCCACTTCCTTTAAAACCCGAAAAAGTCTCGATTATAGGTTAGAAATGGGCCACGGTATGCGTTTGTGGTGTCAAAACGAAAAGACGAGCACGAAGCCTCGTTTAGAAATCGGGAGGAGAGAGGTTATGAAATTATATCCACTTCCTTTAAAATCCGAAAAAGTCTCCATTGTAGGTTAGAAATGGGCCAAGAGACGTGTTTGTGGTGTCAAAACGAAAAAACGATCACGAAGCCTCGTTTAGAAATCGGGAGGAGAGAGGGTATGAAATTATATTCACTTCCTTTAAAATCTGAAAAAGTCTCGAATATAGGTTAGAAATGGGCCAAGAGACGAGTTTGTGGAGTTAGAACGAAAAAACGAGCACGCAGCCTCGTTTAGAAATCGGGAGGAGAGAGGGTATGAAATTACATCCACTTCCTTTAAAACCCGAAAAAGTCTCGATTATAGGTTAGAAATGGGCCACGGGACGTGTTTGTGGTGTCAAAACGAAAAAACGATCACGAAGCCTCGTTTAGAAATCGGGAGGAGAGAGGGTATGAAATTATATCCACTTCCTTTAAAACCCGAAAAAGTCTCGATTATAGGTTAGAAATGGGCCACGGGACGTGTTTGTGGTGTCAAAACGAAAAAACGAGCACGAAGCCTCGTTTAGAAATCGGGACGAGAGAGGGTATGAAATTATATCCACTTCCTTTAAAACCCGAAAAAGTCTCGATTATAGGTTAGAAATTGGCCACGGGATGTGTTTGTGGTGTCAAAACGAAAAAACGAGCACGAAGCCTCGTTTAGAAATCGGAAGGAGAGAGGGTATGAAATTATATCCACTTCCTTTAAAACCCGAAAAAGTCTCGATTATAGGTTAGAAATGGGCCACGGGACGTGTTTGTGGTGTCAAAACGAAAAAACGAGCACGAAGCCTCGTTTAGAAATCGGGAGGAGAGAGGGTATGAAATTATATCCACTTCCTTTAAAACCCGAAAAAGTCTCGATTATAGGTTAGAAATTGGCCACGGGATGTGTTTGTGGTGTCAAAACGAAAAAACGAGCACGAAGCCTCGTTTAGAAATCGGAAGGAGAGAGGGTATGAAATTATATCCACTTCCTTTAAAATCCGAAAAAGTCTCGATTATAGGTTAGAAATGGGCCAAGAGACGAGTTTGTGGAGTCAAAACGAAAAAACGAGCACGAAGCCTCGTTTAGAAATCGGGAGGAGAGAGGGTATGAAATTATATCCACTTCCTTTAAAACCCGAAAAAGTCTCGATTATAGGTTAGAAATGGGCCACGGGACGTGTTTGTGGTGTCAAAACGAAAAAACGAGCACGAAGCCTCGTTTAGAAATCGGGAGGAGAGTGGTTATGAAATTATATCCACTTCCTTTAAAACCCGAAAATGTCTCGATTATAGGTTAGAAATGGGCCACGATACGCGTTTGTGGTGTCAAAACGAAAAGACGAGCACGAAGCCTCGTTTAGAAATCGGGAGGAGAGAGGTTATGAAATTATATCCACTTCCTTTAAAACCCGAAAAAGTCTCCATTGTAGGTTAGAAATGTGACACGGGATGTGTTTGTGGTGTCAAAATGAAAAAACGAGCACGAAGCCTCGTTTAGAAATCGGGAGGAGAGAGGGTATGAAATTATATCCAGTTCCTTCATAACCCGAAAAAGACTCGATTATAGGTTAGAAATGGGCCACGGGACGTGTTTGTGGTGTCAAAACGAAAAAATGAGCACGATACCTCGTTTAGAAATCGAGAGGAGAGAGGGTATGAAATTATATCCACTTCCTTTAAAATCTGAAAAAGTCTCGAGTATAGGTTAGAAATGGGCCAAGAGACGAGTTTGTGGAGTCAAAACGAAAAAACGAGCACGCAGCCTCGTTTAGAAATCGGGAGGAGAGAGGGTATGAAATTATATCCACTTCCTTTAAAACCCGAAAAAGTCTCGATTATAGGTTAGAAATTGGCCACGGGACGTGTTTGTGGTGTCAAAACGAAAAAACGAGTACGAAGCCTCGTTTAGAAATCGGGAGGAGAGTGGTTATGAAATTATATCCACTTCCTTTAAAACCCGAAAAAGTCTCGATTATAGGTTAGAAATGGGCCACGGTACGCGTTTGTGGTGTCAAAACGAAAAGACGAGCACGAAGCCTCGTTTAGAAATCGGGAGGAGAGAGGGTATGAAATTATATCCACTTCCTTTAAAACCCGAAAAAGACTCGATTATAGGTTAGAAATGGGACAAGGGATGTGTTTGTGGTGTCAAAATGAAAAAACGAGCACGAAGCCTCGTTTAGAAATCGGGAGGAGGGTGGTTATGAAATTATATCCACTTCCTTTAAAACCCGAAAAAGTCTCGATTATAGGTTAGAAATGGGCCACGGTATGCGTTTGTGGTGTCAAAACGAAAAGACGAGCACGAAGCCTCGTTTAGAAATCGGGAGGAGAGAGGTTATGAAATTATATCCACTTCCTTTAAAACCCGAAAAAGTCTCCATTGTAGGTTAGAAATGGGACACGGGACGTGTTTGTGGTGTCAAAACGAAAAAACGAGCACGAAGCCTCGTTTAGAAATCGGGAGAGAGGGTATGAAATTATATTCACTTCCTTTAAAATCTGAAAAAGTCTCGAATATAGGTTAGAAATGGGCCAAGAGACGAGTTTGTGGAGTTAGAACGAAAAAACGAGCACGCAGCCTCGTTTAGAAATCGGGAGGAGAGAGGGTATGAAATTACATCCACTTCCTTTAAAACCCGAAAAAGTCTCGATTATAGGTTAGAAATGGGCCACGGGACGTGTTTGTGGTGTCAAAACGAAAAAACGATCACGAAGCCTCGTTTAGAAATCGGGAGGAGAGAGGGTATGAAATTATATCCACTTCCTTTAAAACCCGAAAAAGTCTCGATTATAGGTTAGAAATGGGCCACGGGACGTGTTTGTGGTGTCAAAACGAAAAAACGAGCACGAAGCCTCGTTTAGAAATCGGGACGAGAGAGGGTATGAAATTATATCCACTTCCTTTAAAACCCGAAAAAGTCTCGATTATAGGTTAGAAATTGGCCACGGGATGTGTTTGTGGTGTCAAAACGAAAAAACGAGCACGAAGCCTCGTTTAGAAATCGGAAGGAGAGAGGGTATGAAATTATATCCACTTCCTTTAAAACCCGAAAAAGTCTCGATTATAGGTTAGAAATGGGCCACGGGACGTGTTTGTGGTGTCAAAACGAAAAAACGAGCACGAAGCCTCGTTTAGAAATCGGGAGGAGAGAGGGTATGAAATTATATCCACTTCCTTTAAAACCCGAAAAAGTCTCGATTATAGGTTAGAAATTGGCCACGGGATGTGTTTGTGGTGTCAAAACGAAAAAACGAGCACGAAGCCTCGTTTAGAAATCGGAAGGAGAGAGGGTATGAAATTATATCCACTTCCTTTAAAATCCGAAAAAGTCTCGATTATAGGTTAGAAATGGGCCAAGAGACGAGTTTGTGGAGTCAAAACGAAAAAACGAGCACGAAGCCTCGTTTAGAAATCGGGAGGAGAGAGGGTATGAAATTATATCCACTTCCTTTAAAACCCGAAAAAGTCTCGATTATAGGTTAGAAATGGGCCACGGGACGTGTTTGTGGTGTCAAAACGAAAAAACGAGCACGAAGCCTCGTTTAGAAATCGGGAGGAGAGTGGTTATGAAATTATATCCACTTCCTTTAAAACCCGAAAATGTCTCGATTATAGGTTAGAAATGGGCCACGATACGCGTTTGTGGTGTCAAAACGAAAAGACGAGCACGAAGCCTCGTTTAGAAATCGGGAGGAGAGAGGTTATGAAATTATATCCACTTCCTTTAAAACCCGAAAAAGTCTCCATTGTAGGTTAGAAATGTGACACGGGATGTGTTTGTGGTGTCAAAATGAAAAAACGAGCACGAAGCCTCGTTTAGAAATCGGGAGGAGAGAGGGTATGAAATTATATCCAGTTCCTTCATAACCCGAAAAAGACTCGATTATAGGTTAGAAATGGGCCACGGGACGTGTTTGTGGTGTCAAAACGAAAAAATGAGCACGATACCTCGTTTAGAAATCGAGAGGAGAGAGGGTATGAAATTATATCCACTTCCTTTAAAATCTGAAAAAGTCTCGAGTATAGGTTAGAAATGGGCCAAGAGACGAGTTTGTGGAGTCAAAACGAAAAAACGAGCACGCAGCCTCGTTTAGAAATCGGGAGGAGAGAGGGTATGAAATTATATCCACTTCCTTTAAAACCCGAAAAAGTCTCGATTATAGGTTAGAAATTGGCCACGGGACGTGTTTGTGGTGTCAAAACGAAAAAACGAGTACGAAGCCTCGTTTAGAAATCGGGAGGAGAGTGGTTATGAAATTATATCCACTTCCTTTAAAACCCGAAAAAGTCTCGATTATAGGTTAGAAATGGGCCACGGTACGCGTTTGTGGTGTCAAAACGAAAAGACGAGCACGAAGCCTCGTTTAGAAATCGGGAGGAGAGAGGGTATGAAATTATATCCACTTCCTTTAAAACCCGAAAAAGACTCGATTATAGGTTAGAAATGGGACAAGGGATGTGTTTGTGGTGTCAAAATGAAAAAACGAGCACGAAGCCTCGTTTAGAAATCGGGAGGAGGGTGGTTATGAAATTATATCCACTTCCTTTAAAACCCGAAAAAGTCTCGATTATAGGTTAGAAATGGGCCACGGTATGCGTTTGTGGTGTCAAAACGAAAAGACGAGCACGAAGCCTCGTTTAGAAATCGGGAGGAGAGAGGTTATGAAATTATATCCACTTCCTTTAAAACCCGAAAAAGTCTCCATTGTAGGTTAGAAATGGGACACGGGACGTGTTTGTGGTGTCAAAACGAAAAAACGAGCACGAAGCCTCGTTTAGAAATCGGGAGAGAGGGTATGAAATTATATTCACTTCCTTTAAAATCTGAAAAAGTCTCGAATATAGGTTAGAAATGGGCCAAGAGACGAGTTTGTGGAGTTAGAACGAAAAAACGAGCACGCAGCCTCGTTTAGAAATCGGGAGGAGAGAGGGTATGAAATTACATCCACTTCCTTTAAAACCCGAAAAAGTCTCGATTATAGGTTAGAAATGGGCCACGGGACGTGTTTGTGGTGTCAAAACGAAAAAACGATCACGAAGCCTCGTTTAGAAATCGGGAGGAGAGAGGGTATGAAATTATATCCACTTCCTTTAAAACCCGAAAAAGTCTCGATTATAGGTTAGAAATGGGCCACGGGACGTGTTTGTGGTGTCAAAACGAAAAAACGAGCACGAAGCCTCGTTTAGAAATCGGGAGGAGAGAGGGTATGAAATTATATCCACTTCCTTTAAAACCCGAAAAAGTCTCGATTATAGGTTAGAAATTGGCCACGGGATGTGTTTGTGGTGTCAAAACGAAAAAACGAGCACGAAGCCTCGTTTAGAAATCGGAAGGAGAGAGGGTATGAAATTATATCCACTTCCTTTAAAACCCGAAAAAGTCTCGATTATAGGTTAGAAATGGGCCACGGGACGTGTTTGTGGTGTCAAAACGAAAAAACGAGCACGAAGCCTCGTTTAGAAATCGGGAGGAGAGAGGGTATGAAATTATATCCACTTCCTTTAAAACCCGAAAAAGTCTCGATTATAGGTTAGAAATTGGCCACGGGATGTGTTTGTGGTGTCAAAACGAAAAAACGAGCACGAAGCCTCGTTTAGAAATCGGAAGGAGAGAGGGTATGAAATTATATCCACTTCCTTTAAAATCCGAAAAAGTCTCGATTATTGGTTAGAAATGGGCCAAGAGACGAGTTTGTGGAGTCAAAACGAAAAAACGAGCACGAAGCCTCGTTTAGAAATCGGGAGGAGAGAGGGTATGAAATTATATCCACTTCCTTTAAAACCCGAAAAAGTCTCGATTATAGGTTAGAAATGGGCCACGGGACGTGTTTGTGGTGTCAAAACGAAAAAACGAGCACGAAGCCTCGTTTAGAAATCGGGAGGAGAGTGGTTATGAAATTATATCCACTTCCTTTAAAACCCGAAAATGTCTCGATTATAGGTTAGAAATGGGCCACGATACGCGTTTGTGGTGTCAAAACGAAAAGACGAGCACGAAGCCTCGTTTAGAAATCGGGAGGAGAGAGGTTATGAAATTATATCCACTTCCTTTAAAACCCGAAAAAGTCTCCATTGTAGGTTAGAAATGTGACACGGGATGTGTTTGTGGTGTCAAAATGAAAAAACGAGCACGAAGCCTCGTTTAGAAATCGGGAGGAGAGAGGGTATGAAATTATATCCAGTTCCTTCATAACCCGAAAAAGACTCGATTATAGGTTAGAAATGGGCCACGGGACGTGTTTGTGGTGTCAAAACGAAAAAATGAGCACGATACCTCGTTTAGAAATCGAGAGGAGAGAGGGTATGAAATTATATCCACTTCCTTTAAAATCTGAAAAAGTCTCGAGTATAGGTTAGAAATGGGCCAAGAGACGAGTTTGTGGAGTCAAAACGAAAAAACGAGCACGCAGCCTCGTTTAGAAATCGGGAGGAGAGAGGGTATGAAATTATATCCACTTCCTTTAAAACCCGAAAAAGTCTCGATTATAGGTTAGAAATTGGCCACGGGACGTGTTTGTGGTGTCAAAACGAAAAAACGAGTACGAAGCCTCGTTTAGAAATCGGGAGGAGAGTGGTTATGAAATTATATCCACTTCCTTTAAAACCCGAAAAAGTCTCGATTATAGGTTAGAAATGGGCCACGGTACGCGTTTGTGGTGTCAAAACGAAAAGACGAGCACGAAGCCTCGTTTAGAAATCGGGAGGAGAGAGGGTATGAAATTATATCCACTTCCTTTAAAACCCGAAAAAGACTCGATTATAGGTTAGAAATGGGACAAGGGATGTGTTTGTGGTGTCAAAATGAAAAAACGAGCACGAAGCCTCGTTTAGAAATCGGGAGGAGGGTGGTTATGAAATTATATCCACTTCCTTTAAAACCCGAAAAAGTCTCGATTATAGGTTAGAAATGGGCCACGGTATGCGTTTGTGGTGTCAAAACGAAAAGACGAGCACGAAGCCTCGTTTAGAAATCGGGAGGAGAGAGGTTATGAAATTATATCCACTTCCTTTAAAACCCGAAAAAGTCTCCATTGTAGGTTAGAAATGGGACACGGGACGTGTTTGTGGTGTCAAAACGAAAAAACGAGCACGAAGCCTCGTTTAGAAATCGGGAGAGAGGGTATGAAATTATATCCACTTCCTTTAAAACCCGAAAAAGACTCGATTATAGGTTAGAAATGGGCCACGGGACGTGTTTGTGGTGTCAAAACGAAAAAACGAGCACGAAGCCTCGTTTAGAAATCGGGAGGAGAGAGGGTATGAAATTATATCCACTTCCTTTAAAACCCGAAAAAGTCTCGATTATAGGTTAGAAATTGGCCACGGGATGTGTTTGTGGTGTCAAAACGAAAAAACGAGCACGAAGCCTCGTTTAGAAATCGGAAGGAGAGAGGGTATGAAATTATATCCACTTCCTTTAAAATCCGAAAAAGTCTCGATTATTGGTTAGAAATGGGCCAAGAGACGAGTTTGTGGAGTCAAAACGAAAAAACGAGCACGAAGCCTCGTTTAGAAATCGGGAGGAGAGAGGGTATGAAATTATATCCACTTCCTTTAAAACCCGAAAAAGTCTCGATTATAGGTTAGAAATGGGCCACGGGACGTGTTTGTGGTGTCAAAACGAAAAAACGAGCACGAAGCCTCGTTTAGAAATCGGGAGGAGAGTGGTTATGAAATTATATCCACTTCCTTTAAAACCCGAAAATGTCTCGATTATAGGTTAGAAATGGGCCACGATACGCGTTTGTGGTGTCAAAACGAAAAGACGAGCACGAAGCCTCGTTTAGAAATCGGGAGGAGAGAGGTTATGAAATTATATCCACTTCCTTTAAAACCCGAAAAAGTCTCCATTGTAGGTTAGAAATGTGACACGGGATGTGTTTGTGGTGTCAAAATGAAAAAACGAGCACGAAGCCTCGTTTAGAAATCGGGAGGAGAGAGGGTATGAAATTATATCCAGTTCCTTCATAACCCGAAAAAGACTCGATTATAGGTTAGAAATGGGCCACGGGACGTGTTTGTGGTGTCAAAACGAAAAAATGAGCACGATACCTCGTTTAGAAATCGAGAGGAGAGAGGGTATGAAATTATATCCACTTCCTTTAAAATCTGAAAAAGTCTCGAGTATAGGTTAGAAATGGGCCAAGAGACGAGTTTGTGGAGTCAAAACGAAAAAACGAGCACGCAGCCTCGTTTAGAAATCGGGAGGAGAGAGGGTATGAAATTACATCCACTTCCTTTAAAACTCGAAAAAGTCTCGATTATAGGTTAGAAATGGGCCACGGGATGTGTTTCTGGTGTCAAAATGAAAAAATGAGCATGAAGCCTCGTTTAGAAATCGGAAGGAGAGAGGGTATGAAATTATATCCACTTCCTTTAAAATCCGAAAAAGTCTCGATTATAGGTTACAAATGGGCCACGAGACGTGTTTGTGGTGTCAAAACGAAAAAACGAGCACGAAGCCTCGTTTAGAAATCGGGAGAGAGGGTATGAAATTATATCCACTTCCTTTAAAACCCGAAAAATTCTCGATTATAGGTTAGAAATGGGCTACGGGACTGGTTTGTGGAGTCAAAACGAAAAAACGAGCACGAAGCCTCATTTAGAAATCGGTAGGAGAGAGGGTATGAAATTATATCCACTTCATTTCAAACCCGAAAAAGTCTCGATTATAGGTTAGAAATGGGCCACGGGACTTGTTTGTGGTGTTAAAACGAAAAAACGAGCACGAAGCCTCGTTTAGAAATCGGGAGAGAGGGTATGAAATTATATCCACTTCCTTTAAAATCTGAAAAAGTCTCAAATATAGGTTAGAAATGGGCCAAGAGACGAGTTTGTGGAGTCAGAACGAAAAAACGAGCACGCAGCCTCGTTTAGAAATCGGGAGGAGAGAGGGTATGAAATTACATCCACTTCCTTTAAAACCCAAAAAAGTCTCGATTATAGGTTAGAAATGGGCCACGGGATGTGTTTGTGGTGTCAAAATGAAAAAATGAGCATGAAGCCTCGTTTAGAAATCGGAAGGAGAGTGGGTATGAAATTATATCCACTTCCTTTAAAATCCGAAAAAGTCTCGATTATAGGTTACAAATGGGCCACGAGACGTGTTTGTGGTGTCAAAACGAAAAAACGAGCACGAAGCCTCGTTTAGAAATCGGGAGAGAGGGTATGAAATTATATCCACTTCCTTTAAAATCTGAAAAATACTCGAATATAGGTTAGAAATGGGCCAAGAGACTAGTTTGTGGAGTCAAAACGAAAAAACGAGCACGCAGCCTCGTTTAGAAATCGGGAGGAGAGAGGATATGAAATTACATCCACTTCCTTTAAAACCCAAAAAGTCTCGATTATAGGTTAGAAATGGGCCACGGGATGTGTTTGTAGTGTCAAAACGAAAAAACGAGCACGAAGCCTCGTTTAGAAATCGGGAGGAGAGTGGTTATGAAATTATATCCACTTCCTTTAAAATCCGAAAAAGTCTCGATTATAGGTTAGAAATGGGCCAAGAGACGAGTTTGTGGAGTCAAAACGAAAAAACGAGCACGAAGCCTCGTTTAGAAATCGGGAGGAGAGTGGTTATCCACTTCCTTTAAAACCCGAAAAAGTCTCGATTATAGGTTAGAAATTGGCCACGGGACGTGTTTGTGGTGTCAAAACGAAAAAACGAGTACGAAGCCTCGTTTAGAAATCGGGAGGAGAGTGGTTATGAAATTATATCCACTTCCTTTAAAACCCGAAAAAGTCTCGATTATAGGTTAGAAATGGGCCACGGTACGCGTTTGTGGTGTCAAAACGAAAAGACGAGCACGAAGCCTCGTTTAGAAATCGCGAGGAGAGAGGGTATGAAATTATATCCACTTCCTTTAAAACCCGAAAAAGACTCGATTATAGGTTAGAAATGGGACAAGGGATGTGTTTGTGGTGTCAAAATGAAAAAACGAGCACGAAGCCTCGTTTAGAAATCGGGAGGAGGGTGGTTATGAAATTATATCCACTTCCTTTAAAACCCGAAAAAGTCTCGATTATAGGTTAGAAATGGGCCACGGTATGCGTTTGTGGTGTCAAAATGAAAAGACGAGCACGAAGCCTCGTTTAGAAATCGGGAGGAGAGAGGTTATGAAATTATATCCACTTCCTTTAAAACCCGAAAAAGTCTCAATTGTAGGTTAGAAATGGGACACGGGACGTGTTTGTGGTGTCAAAACGAAAAAACGAGCACGAAGCCTCGTTTAGAAATCGGGAGGAGAGAGGGTATGAAATTATATCCACTTCCTTTAAAACCCGAAAAAGTCTCGATTATAGGTTAGAAATTGGCCACGGGATGTGTTTGTGGTGTCAAAACGAAAAAACGAGCACGAAGCCTCGTTTAGAAATCGGAAGGAGAGAGGGTATGAAATTATATCCACTTCTTTTAAAATCCGAAAAAGTCTCGATTATAGGTTAGAAATGGGCCAAGAGACGAGTTTGTGGAGTCAAAACGAAAAAACGAGCACGAAGCCTCGTTTAGAAATCGGGAGGAGAGAGGGTATGAAATTATATCCACTTCCTTTAAAACCCGAAAAAGTCTCGATTATAGGTTAGAAATGGGCCACGGGACGTGTTTGTGGTGTCAAAACGAAAAAACGAGCACGAAGCCTCGTTTAGAAATCGGGAGGAGAGTGGTTATGAAATTATATCCACTTCCTTTAAAACCCGAAAAAGACTCGATTATAGGTTAGAAATGGGCCACGGTACGCGTTTGTGGTGTCAAAACGAAAAGACGAGCACGAAGCCTCGTTTAGAAATCGGGAGGAGAGAGGTTAAGAAATTATATCCACTTCCTTTGAAACTCGAAAAAGTCTCAATTGTAGGTTAGAAATGGGACACGGGTTGTGTTTGTGGTGTCAAAATGAAAAAACGAGCACGAAGCCTCGTTTAGAAATCGGGAGGAGAGAGGGTATGAAATTATATCCAGTTCCTTCATAACCCGAAAAAGACTCGATTATAGGTTAGAAATGGGCCACGGGACGTGTTTGTGGTGTCAAAACGAAAAAACGAGCACGACGCCTCGTTTAGAAATCGGGAGGAGAGAGGGTATGAAATTATATCCACTTCCTTTAAAATCCGAAAAAGTCTCGATTATAGGTTAGAAATGGGCCAAGGGACGAGTTTGTGGAGTCAAAACGAAAAAACGAGCACGCAGCCTCGTTTAGAAATCGGGAGGAGAGAGGGTATGAAATTACATCCACTTCCTTTAAAACCCGAAAAAGTCTCGATTATAGGTTAGAAATGGGCCACGGGATGTGTTTCTAGTGTCCAAACGAAAAAATGAGCACGAAGCCTCGTTTAGAAATCGGAAGGAGAGAGGGTATGAAATTATATCCACTTCCTTTAAAATCCGAAAAACTCTCGATTATAGATTTGAAATGGGCCAAAAGACGAGTTTGTGGAGTCAAAATGAAAAAACAAGCACGCAGCCTCGTTTAGAAATCAGGAGGAGAGAGGGTATGAAATTATATCCACTTCCTTTAAAACCCGAAAAATACTCGATTATAGGTTAGAAATGGGCCACGGGACTGGTTTGTGGAGTCAAAACGAAAAAACGAGCATGAAGCCTCGTTTAGAAATCGGTAGGAGAGAGGGTATGAAATTATATCCACTTCATTTCAAACCCGAAAAAGTCTCGATTATGGGTTAGAAATGGGCCACGTGACGTGTTTGAGGTGTCAAAACGAAAAAACGAGCACGAAGCCTCATTTAGAAATCGGGAGAGAGGGTATGAAATTATATCCACTTCCTTTAAAATCTGAAAAAGTCTCAAATATAGGTTAGAAATGGGCCATGAGACGAGTTTGTGGTGTCAAAACGAAAAAACGAGCACGCAGCCTCGTTTAGAAATCAGGAGGAGAGAGGGTATGAAATTATATCCACTTCCTTTAAAACTCGAAAAAGTCTCGATTATAATTTAGAAATGGGCCACGGGACGCGTTTGTGGTGTCAAAACGAAAAAACGAGCACGAAGCCTCGTTTAGAAATCGGGAGGACAGAGGTTATGATATTATATCCACTTTCTTTAAAACCCGAAAAAGTCTCGATTGTAGGTTAGAAATGGGACACGGGATGTGTTTGTAGTGTCAAAATGAAAAAACGAGCACGAAGCCTCGTTTAGAAATCGGAAGGAGAGAGGGTATGAAATTATATCCACTTCCTTTAAAATCCAAAAAAGTCTCGATTATAGGTTAGAAATGGGCCAAGAGACGAGTTTGAGGAGTCAAAACGAAAAAACGAGCACGCAGCCTCGTTTAGAAATCGGGAGGAGAGAGGGTATGAAATTATATCCACTTCCTTTAAAATCCGAAAAAGTCTCGATTATAGGTTAGAAATGGGCCAAGAGACGAGTTTGTGGAGTCAAAACGAAAAAACGAGCACGCAGCCTCGTTTAGAAATCGGGAGGAGAGAGGGTATGAAATTATATCCACTTCCTTTAAAATCCGAAAAAGTCTTGATTATAGGTTGGAAATGGGCCACGGGACGTGTTTGTGGTGTCAAAACGAAAAAACGAGAACGAAGCCTCGTTTAGAAATCGGGAGGAGAGAGGGTATGAAATTACATCCATTTCCTTTAAAATCTGAAAAAGTCTCGATTTTAGGTTAGAAATGGGCCAAGAGACGAGTTTGTGGAGTCAAAATGAAAAAACAAGCACGCAGCCTCGTTTAGAAATCAGGAGGAGAGAGGGTATGAAATTATATCCACTTCCTTTAAAATCTGAAAAAGACTCGAATATAGGTTAGAAATGGGCCAAGAGACTAGTTTGTGGAGTCAAAACGAAAAAACGAGCACGCAGCCTCGTTTAGAAATCGGGAGGAGAGAGGATATGAAATTACACCCACTTCCTTTAAAACCCAAAAAAGTCTTGATTATAGGTTAGAAATGGGCCACGGGATGTGTTTGTGGTGTCAAAACGAAAAAAGTAGCACGAAGCCTCGTTTAGAAATCGGAAGTAGAGAGGGTATGAAATTATATCCACTTCCTTTAAAACCCGAAAAAGTCTCGATTATAGGTTAGAAATGGGCCACGGGACGTGTTTGTGGTGTCAAAACGAAAAAACGAGCACGAAGCCTCGTTTAGAAATCGGGAGGAGAGAGGGTATGAAATTATATCCACTTCCTTTAAAACCCGAAAAAGTCTCGATTATAGGTTAGAAATGGGCCACGGGATGTGTTTGTGGTGTCAAAACGAAAAAACGAGCACGAAGCCTCGTTTAGAAATCGGGAGGAGAGAGGGTATGAAATTATATCCACTTCCTTTAAAACCCGAAAAAGTCTCGATTATAGGTTAGAAATGGGCCACGGGATGTGTTTGTGGTGTCAAAACGAAAAAACGAGCACGAAGCCTCGTTTAGAAATCGGAAGGAGAGAGGGTATGAAATTATATCCACTTCCTTTAAAATCCGAAAAAGTCTCGATTATAGGTTAGAAATGGGCCAAGAGACGAGTTTGTGGAGTCAAAACAAAAAAACGAGCACGAAGCCTCGTTTACAAATCGGGAGGAGAGAGGGTATGAAATTATATCCACTTCCTTTAAAACCCGAAAAAGTCTCGATTATAGGTTAGAAATGGGCCACGGGACGTGTTTGTGGTGTCAAAACGAAAAAACGAGCACGAAGCCTCGTTTAGAAATCGGGAGGAGAGTGGTTATGAAATTATATCCACTTCCTTTAAAACCCGAAAAAGTCTCGATTATAGGTTAGAAATGGGCCACGGTACGCGTTTGTGGTGTCAAAACGAAAAGACGAGCACGAAGCCTCGTTTAGAAATCGGAAGGAGAGAGGGTATGAAATTATATCCACTTCCTTTAAAATCCGAAAAAGTCTCGATTATAGGTTACAAATGGGCCACGGGACGTGTTTGTAGTGTCAAAACGAAAAAACGAGCACGAAGCCTCGTTTAGAAATCGGGAGAGAGGGTATGAAATTATATCCACTTCCTTTAAAATCTGAAAAAGACTCGAATATAGGTTAGAAATGGGCCAAGAGACTAGTTTGTGGAGTCAAAACGAAAAAACGAGCACGCAGCCTCGTTTAGAAATCGGGAGAAGAGAGGATATGAAATTACATCCACTTCCTTTAAAACCGAAAAAAGTCTTGATTATAGGTTAGAAATGGGCCACGGGATGTGTTTGTGGTGTCAAAACGAAAAAAGGAGCACGAAGCCTCGTTTAGAAATCGGAAGTAGAGAGGGTATGAAATTATATCCACTTCCTTTAAAACCCGAAAAAGTCTCGATTATAGGTTAGAAATGGGCCACGGGACGTGTTTGTGGTGTCAAAACGAAAAAACGAGCACGAAGCCTCGTTTAGAAATCGGGAGGAGAGAGGGTATGAAATTATATCCACTTCCTTTAAAACCCGAAAAAGTCTCGATTATAGGTTAGAAATGGGCCACGGGACGTGTTTGTGGTGTCAAAACGAAAAAACGAGCACGAAGCCTCGTTTAGAAATCGGGAGGAGAGTGGTTATCCACTTCCTTTAAAACCCGAAAAAGTTTTGATTATAGGTTAGAAATGAGCCACGGTACGCGTTTGTGGTGTCAAAACGAAAAGACGAGCACGAAGCCTCGTTTAGAAATCGGGAGGAGAGAGGTTATGAAATTATATCCACTTCCTTTAAAACCCGAAAAAGTCTCGATTGTAGGTTAGAAATGGGCCACGGGACGTGTTTGTGGTGTCAAAACGAAAAAACGAGCACGAAGCCTCGTTTAGAAATCGGGAGGAGAGTGGTTATGAAATTATATCCACTTCCTTTAAAACCCGAAAAAGTCTCGATTATAGGTTAGAAATGGGCCACGGTACGCGTTTGTGGTGTCAACACGAAAAGACGAGCACGAAGCCTCGTTTAGAAATCGGGAGGAGAGAGGTTATGAAATTATATCCACTTCCTTTAAAACCCGAAAAAGTCTCGATTGTAGGTTTGAAATGGGACACGGGATGTGTTTGTGGTGTCAAAATGAAAAAACGAGCACGAAGCGTCGTTTAGAAATCGGGAGGAGAGAGGGTATGAAATTATATCCAGTTCCTTCATAACCCGAAAAAGACTCGATTATAGGTTAGAAATGGGCCACGGGACGTGTTTGTGGTGTCAAAACGAAAAAACGAGCACGAAGCCTCGTTTAGAAATCGGGAGGAGAGAGGGTATGAAATTATATCCACTTCCTTTAAAATCTGAAAAAGTCTCGATTATAGGTTAGAAATGGGCCAAGAGACGAGTTTGTGGAGTCAAAACGAAAAAACGAGCACGCAGCCTCGTTTAGAAATCGGGAGGAGAGAGGGTATGAAATTACATCCACTTCCTTTAAAACCCGAAAAAGTCTCGATTATAGGTTAGAAATGGGCCACGGGATGTGTTTCTGGTGTCAAAACAAAAAAATGAGCACGAAGCCTCGTTTAGAAATCGGAAGGAGAGAGGGTATGAAATTATATCCACTTCCTTTAAAATCCGAAAAACTCTCGATTATAGATTAGAAATGGGCCAAAAGACGAGTTTGTGGAGTCAAAATGAAAAAACGAGCACGCAGCCTCGTTTAGAAATCAGGAGGAGAGAGGGTATGAAATTATATCCACTTCCTTTAAAACCCGAAAAAGTTTCGATTATAGGTTAGAAATGGGACACGGGATGTGTTTGTGGTGTCAAAATGAAAAAACGAGCACGAAGCCTCGTTTAGAAATCGGGAGGAGAGAGGGTATGAAATTATATCCACTTCCTTTAAAATCCGAAAAACTCTCGATTATAGATTAGAAATGGGCCAAAAGACGAGTTTGTGGAGTCAAAATGAAAAAACAAGCACGCAGCCTCGTTTAGAAATCAGGAGGAGAGAGGGTATGAAATTACATCCACTTCCTTTAAAACCCGAAAAAGTCTCGATTATAGGTTAGAAATGGGCCACGGGATGTGTTTCTGGTGTCAAAACAAAAAAATGAGCACGAAGCCTCGTTTAGAAATCGGAAGGAGAGAGGGTATGAAATTATATCCACTTCCTTTAAAATCCGAAAAACTCTCGATTATAGATTAGAAATGGGCCAAAAGACGAGTTTGTGGAGTCAAAATGAAAAAACAAGCACGCAGCCTCGTTTAGAAATCAAGAGGAGAGAGGGTATGAAATTATATCCACTTCCTTTAAAACCCGAAAAAGTCTCGATTATAGGTTAGAAATGGGCCACGGGACTGGTTTGTGGAGTCAAAACGAAAAAACGAGCACGAAGCCTCGTTTAGAAATCGGTAGGAGAGAGGGTATGAAATTATATCCACTTCATTTGAAACCCGAAAAATTCTCGATTATAGGTTAGAAATGGGCCACGGGACGTGTTTGTGGTGTTAAAACGAAAAAACGAGCACGAAGCCTCGTTTAGAAATCGGGAGAGAGGGTATGAAATTATATCCACTTCCTTTAAAATCTGAAAAAGTCTCAAATATAGGTTAGAAATGGGCCAAGAGACGAGTTTGTGGAGTCAGAACGAAAAAACGAGCACGCAGCCTCGTTTAGAAATCGGGAGGAGAGAGGGTATGAAATTACATCCACTTCCTTTAAAACCCAAAAAAGTCTTGATTATAGGTTAGAAATGGGCCACGAGATGTGTTTGTGGTGTCAAAATGAAAAAATGAGCAAGAAGCCTCGTTTAGAAATCGGAAGGAGAGAGGGTATGAAATTATATCCACTTCCTTTAAAATCCGAAAATGTCTCGATTATAGGTTACAAATGGGCCACGGGACGTGTTTGTGGTGTCAAAACGAAAAAACGAGCACGAAGCCTCGTTTAGAAATCGGGAGAGAGGGTATGAAATTATATCCACTTCCTTTAAAATCTGAAAAAGACTCGAATATAGGTTAGAAATGGGCCAAGGGACTAGTTCGTGGAGTCAAAACGAAAAAACGAGCACGCAGCCTCGTTTAGAAATCGGGAGGAGAGAGGATATGAAATTACATCCACTTCCTTTAAAACCCAAAAAAGTCTCGATTATAGGTTAGAAATGGGCCACGGGATGTGTTTGTGGTGTCAAAACGAAAAAAGGAGCACGAAGCCTCGTTTAGAAATCGGAAGTAGAGAGGGTATGAAATTATATCCACTTCCTTTAAAACCCGAAAAAGTCTCGATTATAGGTTCGAAATGGGCCACGGGACGTGTCTGTGGTGTCAAAACGAAAAAACGAGCACGAAGCCTCGTTTAGAAATCGGCAGGAGAGAGGGTATGAAATTATATCCACTTCCTTTAAAACCCGAAAAAGTCTCGATTATAGGTTAGAAATGGGCCACGGGACGTCTTTGTGGTGTCAAAACGAAAAAACGGGCACGAAGCCTCGTTTAGAAATCAGGAGGAGAGAAGGTATGAAATTATATCCACTTCCTTTAAAACCCGAAAAAGACTCGATTATAGGTTAGAAATGGGCCACGGGATGTGTTTGTGGTGTCAAAACGAAAAAACGAGCACGAAGCCTCGTTTAGAAATCGGAAGGAGAGAGGGTATGAAATTATATCAACTTCCTTTAAAATCCGAAAAAGTCTCGATTATAGGTTAGAAATGGGCAAGAGACGAGTTTGTGGAGTCAAAACGAAAAAACGAGCACGAAGCCTCGTTTAGAAATCGGGAGGAGAGAGGGTATGAAATTATATCCACTTCCTTTAAAACCCGAAAAAGTCTCGATTATAGGTTAGAAATGGGCCACGGGATGTGTTTGTGGTGTCAAAACGAAAAAACGAGCACGAAGCCTCGTTTAGAAATCGGGAGGAGAGTGGTTATGAAATTATATCCACTTCCTTTAAAACCCGAAAAAGTCTCGATTATAGGTTAGAAATGGGCCACGGTACGCGTTTGTGGTGTCAACACGAAAAGACGAGCACGAAGCCTCGTTTAGAAATCGGGAGGAGAGAGGTTATGAAATTATATCCACTTCCTTTAAAACCCGAAAAAGTCTCGATTGTAGGTTGGAAATGGGACACGGGATGTGTTTGTGGTGTCAAAATGAAAAAACGAGCACGAAGCCTCGTTTAGAAATCGGGAGGAGAGAGGGTATGAAATTATATCCACTTCCTTCATAACCCGAAAAAGACTCGATTATAGGTTAGAAATGGGCCACGGGACGTGTTTGTGGTGTCAAAACGAAAAAACGAGCACGAAGCCTCGTTTAGAAATCGGGAGGAGAGATGGTATGAAATTAGATCCACTTCCTTTAAAATCTGAAAAAGTCTCGATTATAGGTTAGAAATGGGCCAAGAGACGAGTTTGTGGAGTCAAAATGAAAAAACGAGCACGCAGCCTCGTTTAGAAATCGGGAGGAGAGAGGGTATGAAATTACATCCACTTCCTTTAATACCCGAAAAAGTCTCGATTATAGGTTAGAAATGGGCCACGGGATGTGTTTCTGGTGTCAAAACAAAAAAATGAGCACAAAGCCTCGTTTAGAAATCGGAAGGAGAGAGGGTATGAAATTATATCCACTTCCTTTAAAACCCGAAAAAGTCTCGATTATAGATTAGAAATGGGCCAAAAGACGAGTTTGTAGAGTCAAAATGAAAAAACGAGCACGCAGCCTCGTTTAGAAATCAGGAGGAGAGAGGGTATGAAATTATATCCACTTCCTTTAAAACCCGAAAAAGTCTCGATTATAGGTTAGAAATGGGCCACGGGACTGGTTTGTGGAGTCAAAACGAAAAAACGAGCACGAAGCCTCGTTTAGAAATCGGTAGGAGAGAGGGTATGAAATTATATCCAAACCCGAAAAATTCTCGATTATAGGTTAGAAATGGGCCACGGGACGTGTTTGTGGTGTTATAACGAAAAAACGTGCACGAAGCCTCGTTTAGAAATCGGGAGAGAGGGTATGAAATTATATCCACTTCCTTTAAAACCCAAAAAAGTCTCGATTATAGGTTAGAAATGGGCCACGGGATGTGTTTGTGGTGTCAAAATGAAAAAATGAGCATTAATCCTTGTTTAGAAATCGGAAGGAGAGAGGGTATGAAATTATATCCACTTCCTTTAAAATCCGAAAAAGTCTCGATTATAGGTTACAAATGGGCCACGGGACGTGTTTGTGGTGTCAAAACGAAAAAACGAGCACGAAGCCTCGTTTAGAAATCGGGAGAGAGGGTAGGAAATTATATCCACTTCCTTTAAAATCTGAAAAAGACTCGAATATAGGTTAGAAATGGGCCAAGAGACTAGTTTGTGGAGTCAAAACGAAAAAACGAGCACGCAGCCTCGTTTAGAAATCGGGAGGAGAGAGGATATTAAATTACATCCACTTCCTTTAAAACCCAAAAAAGTCTCGATTATAGGTTAGAAATGGGCCACGGGATGTGTTTGTGGTGTCAAAACGAAAAAAGGAGCACGAAGCCTCGTTTAGAAATCGGAAGTAGAGAGGGTATGAAATTATATCCACTTCCTTTAAAACCCGAAAAAGACTCGATTATAGGTTAGAAATGGGCCACGGGACGTGTTTGTGGTGTGAAAATGAAAAAACGAACACGAAGCCTCGTTTAGAAATCGGAAGGAGTGAGGGTATGAAATTATATCCAGTTCCTTTATAACCCGAAAAAGACTCGATTATAGGTTAGAAATGGGCCACGGGACGTGTTTGTGGTGTCAAAACGAAAAAACGAGCACGAAGCCTTTTTTAGAAATCGGGAGGAGAGAGGGTATGAAATTACATCCACTTCCTTTAAAACCCGAAAAAGTCTCGATTATAGGTTAGAAATAGGCCACGGGATGTGTTTCTGGTGTCAAAACGAAAAAATGAGCACGAAGCCTCGTTTAGAAATCGGAAGGTCAGAGGGTATGAAATTATATCCACTTCCTTTAAAATCCGAAAAACTCTCGATTATAGATTAGAAATGAGCCAAAAGACGAGTTTGTGGAGTCAAAATGAAAAAACGAGCACGCAGCCTCGTTTAGAAATCAGGAGGAGAGAGGGTATGAAATTATATCCACTTCCTTTAAAACCCGAAAAAGTCTCGATTATGGGTTAGAAATGGGCCACGGGACTGGTTTGTGGAGTCAAAACGAAAAAACGAGCACGAAGCCTCGTTTAGAAATCGGTAGGAGAGAGGGTTTGAAATTATATCCACTTCCTTTAAAATCTGAAAAAGTCTCAAATATAGGTTAGAAATGGGCCAAGAGACGAGTTTGTGGAGTGAGAACGAAAAAACGAGCACGCAGCCTCGTTTAGAAATCGGGAGGAGAGAGGGTATGAAATTACATCCACTTCCTTTAAAACCCAAAAAAGTCTCGATTATAGGTTAGAAATGGGCCACGGGATGTGTTTGTGGTGTCAAAATGAAAAAATGAGCATGAAGCCTCGTTTAGAAATCGGAAGGAGAGAGGGTATGAAATTATATCCACTTCCTTTAAAATCAGAAAAAGTCTCGATTATAGGTTACAAATGGGCCACGGGACGTGTTTGTGGTGTCAAAATGAAAAAACGAGCACGAAGCCTCGTTTAGAAATCGGGAGAGAGGGTATGAAATTATATCCACTTCCTTTAAAATCTGAAAAAGACTCGAATATAGGTTAGAAATGGGCCAAGAGACTAGTTTGTGGAGTCAAAACGAAAAAACGAGCACGCAGCCTCGTTTAGAAATCGGGAGGAGAGAGGATATTAAATTACATCCACTTCCTTTAAAACCCAAAAAAGTCTCGAATATAGGTTAGAAATGGGCCACGGGATGTGTTTGTGGTGTCAAAATGAAAAAAGGAGCACGATGCCTCGTTTAGAAATCGGAAGTAGAGAGGGTATGAAATTATATCCACTTACTTTAAAACCCGAAAAAGTCTCGATTATAGGTTAGAAATGGGCCACGGGACGTGTTTGTGGTGTCAAAACGAAAAAACGAGCACGAAGCCTCGTTTAGAAATCGGAAGGAGAGAGGGTATGAAATTATATCCACTTACTTTAAAATCCGAAAAAGTCTCGATTATAGGTTAGAAATGGGCCAAGAGACGAGTTTGTGGAGTCAAAACGAAAAAACGAGCACGAAGCCTCGTTTAGAAATCGGGAGGAGAGAGGGTATGAAATTATATCCACTTCCTTTAAAACCCGAAAAAGTCTCGATTATAGGTTAGAAATGGGCCACGTGACATGTTTGTGGTGTCAAAACGAAAAAAAGAGCACGAAGCCTCGTTTAGAAATCGGGAGGAGAGAGGGTATGAAATTATATCCACTTCCTTTAAAATCTGAAAAAGTCTCGATTATAGGTTAGAAATGGGCCAAGAGACGAGTTTGTGGAGTCAAAACGAAAAAACGAGCACGCAGCCTCGTTTAGAAATCGGGAGGAGAGAGGGTATGAAATTACATCCACTTCCTTTAAAACCCGAAAATGTCTCGATTATAGGTTAGAAATGGGCCACGGGACGTGTTTGTGGTGTCAAAACGAAAAAACGAGCACGAAGCCTCGTTTAGAAATCGGGAGGAGAGAGGGTATGAAATTATATCCACTCCCTTTAAAACCCGAAAAAGTCTCGATTATAGGTTAGAAATGGGCCACGGGACGTGTTTGTAGTGTCAAAACGAAAAAACGAGCACGAAGCCTCGTTTAGAAATCGGGAGGAGAGAGGGTATGAAATTATATCCACTTCCTTTAAAACCCGAAAAAGTCTCGATTATAGGTTAGAAATGGGCCACGGGATGTGTTTGTGGTGTCAAAACGAAAAAACGAGCACGAAGCCTCGTTTAGAAATCGGAAGGAGAGAGGGTATGAAATTATATCCACTTCCTTTAAAATCCGAAAAAGTCTCGATTATAGGTTAGAAATGGGCCAAGAGACGAGTTTGTGGAGTCAAAACGAAAAAACGAGCACGAAGCCTCGTTTACAAATCGGGAGGAGAGAGGGTATGAAATTATATCCACATCCTTTAAAACCCGAAAAAGTCTCGATTATAGGTTAGAAATGGGCCACGGGACGTGTTTGTGGTGTCAAAATGAAAAAACGAGCACGAAGCCTCGTTTAGAAATCGGGAGGAGAGTGGTTATCCACTTCCTTTAAAACCCGAAAAAGTTTTGATTATAAGTTAGAAATGAGCCACGGTACGCGTTTGTGGTGTCAAAACGAAAAGACGAGCACGAAGCCTCGTTTAGAAATCGGGAGGAGAGAGGTTATGAAATTATATCCACTTCCTTTAAAACCCGAAAAAGTCTCGATTGTAGGTTAGAAATGGGCCACGGGACGTGTTTGTGGTGTCAAAACGAAAAAACGAGCACGAAGCCTCGTTTAGAAATCGGGAGGAGAGTGGTTATGAAATTATATCCACTTCCTTTAAAACCCGAAAAAGTCTCGATTATAGGTTAGAAATGGGCCACGGTACGCGTTTGTGGTGTCAACACGAAAAGACGAGCACGAAGCCTCGTTTAGAAATCGGGAGGAGAGAGGTTATGAAATTATATCCACTTCCTTTAAAACCCGAAAAAGTCTCGATTGTAGGTTTGAAATGGGACACGGGATGTGTTTGTGGTGTCAAAATGAAAAAACGAGCACGAAGCCTCGTTTAGAAATCGGGAGGAGAGAGGGTATGAAATTATATCCAGTTCCTTCATAACCCGAAAAAGACTCGATTATAGGTTAGAAATGGGCCACGGGACGTGTTTTTGGTGTCAAAACGAAAAAACGAGCACGAAGCCTCGTTTAGAAATCGGGAGGAGAGAGGGTATGAAATTATATCCACTTCCTTTAAAATCTGAAAAAGTCTCGATTATAGGTTTGAAATGGGCCAATAGACGAGTTTGTGGAGTCAAAACGAAAAAACGAGCACGCAGCCTCGTTTAGAAATCGGGAGGAGAGAGGGTATGAAATTACATCCACTTCCTTTAAAACCCGAAAAAGTCTCGATTATAGGTTAGAAATGGGCCACGGGATGTGTTTCTGGTGTCAAAATAAAAAAATGAGCACGAAGCCTCGTTTAGAAATCGGAAGGAGAGAGGGTATGAAATTATATCCACTTCCTTTAAAATCCGAAAAACTCTCGATTATATATTAGAAATGGGCCAAAAGACGAGTTTGTGGAGTCAAAATGAAAAAACGAGCACGCAGCCTCGTTTAGAAATCAGGAGGAGAGAGGGTATGAAATTATATCCACTTCCTTTAAAACCCGAAAAAGTCTCGATTATAGGTTAGAAATGGGCCACGGGACTGGTTTGTGGAGTCAAAACGAAAAAACGAGCACGAAGCCTCGTTTAGAAATCGGGAGGAGAGAGGGTATGAAATTTTATACACTTCCTTTAAAACCAAAAAAAGTCTCGATTATAGGTTAGAAATGGGCCACGGGATGCGTTTGTTGTGTCAAAACGAAAAAACGAGCACGAAGCCTCATTTAGAAATCGGGAGGAGAGAGGGTATGAAATTATATCCACTTCCTTTAAAACCCGAAAAAGTCTCGATTATAGGTTAGAAATGGGCCACGGGACGTGTTTGTAGTGCCAAAACGAAAAAACGAGCACGAAGCTTCGTTTAGAAATCGGGAGGAGAGAGGGTATGAAATTATATCCACTTCCTTTAAAACCCGAAAAAGTCACGATTATAGGTTAGAAATGGGCCACTGGACGTGTTTGTGGTGTCAAAACGAAAAAACGAGCACGAAGCCTCGTTTAGAAATCGGGAGGAGAAAGGGTATGAAATTATATCAACTTCCTTTAAAACCCGAAAAAGTCTCGATTCTAGGTTAGAAATGGGCCAATGGACGTATTTGTGGTGTCAAAACGAAAAAACGAGCACGAAGCCTCGTTTAGAAATCGGGAGGAGAGAGGTTATGAAATTATATACACTTCATTTAAAAACCGAAAAAGTCTCGATTGAAGGTTAGAAATGGGACACGGGATGTGTTTGTGGTGTCAAAATGAAAAAACGAGCACGAAGCGTCGTTTAGAAATCGGGAGGAGAAAGGGTATGAAATTAAATCTACTTCCTTTAAAACCCGAAAAAGTCACGATTATAGGTTAGAAATGGGCCACGGGATGCGTTTGTAGTGTCAAAACGAAAAAACGAGCACGAAGCCTCATTTAGAAATCGGGAGGAGAGAGGGTATGAAATTATATCCACTTCCTTTAAAACCCGAAAAAGTCTCGATTCTAGGTTAGAAATGGGCCACGTGACGTGTTTTGTTGTGTTAAAACGAAAAAACGAGCACGAAGCCTCGTTTAGAAATCGGGAGGAGAGAGGGTATGAAATTATATCCACTTCCTTTAAAATCCGAAAAAGTCTCGATTATAGGTTAGAAATGGGACACGGGAGGTGTTTCTGGTGTCAAAACGAAAAAAAGAGCACGAAGCCTCGTTTAGAAATCGGGAGGAGAGAGGGTATGAAATTATATCCACTTCCTTTAAAACCCGAAAAAGTCTCGATTATAGGTTAGAAATGGGCCACGGGACGTGTTTGTAGTGTCAAAACGAAAAAACGAGCACGAAGCTTCGTTTAGAAATCGGGAGGAGAGAGGGTATGAAATTATATCCACTTCCTTTAAAACCCGAAAAAGTCACGATTATAGGTTAGAAATGGGCCACTGGACGTGTTTGTGGTGTCAAAACGAAAAAACGAGCACGAAGCCTCGTTTAGAAATCGGGAGGAGAAAGGGTATGAAATTATATCCACTTCCTTTAAAACCCGAAAAAGTCTCGTTTCTAGGTTAGAAATGGGCCACGGGACGTGTTTTGTTGTGTCAAAACGAAAAAACGAGCACGAAGCCCCGTTTAGAAATCGGGAGGAGAGAGGGTATGAAATTATATCCACTTCCTTTAAAATCTGAAAAAGTCTCGATTATAGGTTAGAAATGGGACACGGGAGGTGTTTCTGGTGTCAAAACGAAAAAAAGAGCACGAAGCCTCGTTTAGAAATCGGGAGGAGAGAGGGTATGAAATTATATCCACTTCCTTTAAAACCCGAAAAAGTCTCGATTATAGGTTAGAAATGGGCCACGGGACGTGTTTGTAGTGTCAAAACGAAAAAACGAGCACGAAGCTTCGTTTAGAAATCGGGAGGAGAGAGGGTATGAAATTATATCCACTTCCTTTAAAACCCGAAAAAGTCACGATTATAGGTTAGAAATGGGCCACTGGACGTGTTTGTGGTGTCAAAACGAAAAAACGAGCACGAAGCCTCGTTTAGAAATCGGGAGGAGAAAGGGTATGAAATTATATCCACTTCCTTCAAAACCCGAAAAAGTCTCGATTCTAGGTTAGAAATGGGCCACGTGACGTGTTTTGTTGTGTCAAAACGAAAAAACGAGCACGAAGCCTCGTTTAGAAATCGGGAGGAGAGAGGGTATGAAATTATATCCACTTCCTTTAAAATCCGAAAAAGTCTCGATTATAGGTTAGAAATGGGACACGGGAGGTGTTTCTGGTGTCAAAACGAAAAAAAGAGCACGAAGCCTCGTTTAGAAATCGGGAGGAGAGAGGGTATCAAATTATATCCACTTCCTTTAAAACCCGAAAAAGTCTCGATTATAGGTTAGAAATGGGCCACGGGACGTGTTTGTAGTGTTAAAACGAAAAAACGAGCACGAAGCTTCGTTTAGAAATCGGGAGGAGAGAGGGTATGAAATTATATCCACTTCCTTTAAAACCCGAAAAAGTCACGATTATAGGTTAGAAATGGGCCACTGGACGTGTTTGTGGTGTCAAAACGAAAAAACGAGCACGAAGCCTCGTTTAGAAATCGGGAGGAGAAAGGGTATGAAATTATATCCACTTCCTTTAAAACCCGAAAAAGTCTCGATTCTAGGTTAGAAATGGGCCACGTGACGTGTTTTGTTGTGTCAAAACGAAAAAACGAGCACGAAGCCTCGTTTAGAAATCGGGAGGAGAGAGGGTATGAAATTATATCCACTTCCTTTAAAATCCGAAAAAGACTCGATTATAGGTTAGAAATGGGACACGGGAGGTGTTTCTGGTGTCAAAACGAAAAAAAGAGCACGAAGCCTCGTTTAGAAATCGGGAGGAGAGAGGGTATAAAATTATATCCACTTCCTTTAAAACCCGAAAAAGTCTCGATTATAGGTTAGAAATGGGCCACGGGACGTGTTTGTAGTGTTAAAACGAAAAAACGAGCACGATGCTTCGTTTAGAAATCGGGAGGAGAGAGGGTATGAAATTATATCCACTTCCTTTAAAACCCGAAAAAGTCACGATTATAGGTTAGAAATGGGCCACTGGACGTGTTTGTGGTGTCAAAACGAAAAAACGAGCACGAAGCCTCGTTTAGAAATCGGGAGGAGAAAGGGTATGAAATTATATCCACTTCCTTCAAAACCCGAAAAAGTCTCGATTCTAGGTTAGAAATGGGCCACGTGACGTGTTTTGTTGTGTCAAAACGAAAAAACGAGCACGAAGCCTCGTTTAGAAATCGGGAGGAGAGAGGGTATGAAATTATATCCACTTCCTTTAAAATCCGAAAAAGTCTCGATTATAGGTTAGAAATGGGACACGGGAGGTGTTTCTGGTGTCAAAACGAAAAAAAGAGCACGAAGCCTCGTTTAGAAATCGGGAGGAGAGAGGGTATCAAATTATATCCACTTCCTTTAAAACCCGAAAAAGTCTCGATTATAGGTTAGAAATGGGCCACGGGACGTGTTTGTAGTGTTAAAACGAAAAAACGAGCACGAAGCTTCGTTTAGAAATCGGGAGGAGAGAGGGTATGAAATTATATCCACTTCCTTTAAAACCCGAAAAAGTCACGATTATAGGTTAGAAATGGGCCACTGGACGTGTTTGTGGTGTCAAAACGAAAAAACGAGCACGAAGCCTCGTTTAGAAATCGGGAGGAGAAAGGGTATGAAATTATATCCACTTCCTTTAAAACCCGAAAAAGTCTCGATTCTAGGTTAGAAATGGGCCACGGGACGTGTTTTGTTGTGTCAAAACGAAAAAACGAGCACGAAGCCTCGTTTAGAAATCGGGAGGAGAGAGGGTATGAAATTATATCCACTTCCTTTAAAATCCGAAAAAGTCTCGATTATAGGTTAGAAATGGGACACGGGAGGTGTTTCTGGTGTCAAAACGAAAAAAAGAGCACGAAGCCTCGTTTAGAAATCGGGAGGAGAGAGGGTATGAAATTATATCCACTTCCTTTAAAACCCGAAAAAGTCTCGATTATAGGTTAGAAATGGGCCACGGGACGTGTTTGTAGTGTCAAAACGAAAAAACGAGCACGAAGCTTCGTTTAGAAATCGGGAGGAGAGAGGGTATGAAATTATATCCACTTCCTTTAAAACCCGAAAAAGTCACGATTATAGGTTAGAAATGGGCCACTGGACGTGTTTGTGGTGTCAAAACGAAAAAACGAGCACGAAGCCTCGTTTAGAAATCGGGAGGAGAAAGGGTATGAAATTATATCCACTTCCTTTAAAACCCGAAAAAGTCTCGATTCTAGGTTAGAAATGGGCCACGTGACGTGTTTTGTTGTGTCAAAACGAAAAAACGAGCACGAAGCCTCGTTTAGAAATCGGGAGGAGAGAGGGTATGAAATTATATCCACTTCCTTTAAAATCCGAAAAAGTCTCGATTATAGGTTAGAAATGGGACACGGGAGGTGTTTCTGGTGTCAAAACGAAAAAAAGAGCACGAAGCCTCGTTTAGAAATCGGGAGGAGAGAGGGTATAAAATTATATCCACTTCCTTTAAAACCCGAAAAAGTCTCGATTATAGGTTAGAAATGGGCCACGGGACGTGTTTGTAGTGTTAAAACGAAAAAACGAGCACGAAGCTTCGTTTAGAAATCGGGAGGAGAGAGGGTATGAAATTATATCCACTTCCTTTAAAACCCGAAAAAGTCACGATTATAGGTTAGAAATGGGCCACTGGACGTGTTTGTGGTGTCAAAACGAAAAAACGAGCACGAAGCCTCGTTTAGAAATCGGGAGGAGAAAGGGTATGAAATTATATCCACTTCCTTTAAAACCCGAAAAAGTCTCGATTCTAGGTTAGAAATGGGCCACGGGACGTGTTTTGTTGTGTCAAAACGAAAAAACGAGCACGAAGCCTCGTTTAGAAATCGGGAGGAGAGAGGGTATGAAATTATATCCACTTCCTTTAAAATCCGAAAAAGTCTCGATTATAGGTTAGAAATGGGACACGGGAGGTGTTTCTGGTGTCAAAACGAAAAAAAGAGCACGAAGCCTCGTTTAGAAATCGGGAGGAGAGAGGGTATGAAATTATATCCACTTCCTTTAAAACCCGAAAAAGACTCGATTATAGGTTAGAAATGGGCCACGGGACGTGTTTGTAGTGTCAAAACGAAAAAACAAGCACGAAGCTTCGTTTAGAAATCGGGAGGAGAGAGGGTATGAAATTATATCCACTTCCTTTAAAACCCGAAAAAGTCACGATTATAGGTTAGAAATGGGCACTAGACGTGTTTGTGGTGTCAAAACGAAAAAACGAGCACAAAGCCTCATTTAGAAATCGGGTGGAGAAAGGGTATGAAATTATATCCACTTCCTTTAAAACCCGAAAAAGTCTCGATTCTAGGTTAGAAATGGGCCACGGGATGTGTTTTGTTGTGTCAAAACGAAAAAACGAGCACGAAGCCTCGTTTAGAAATCGGGAGGAGAGAGGGTATGAAATTATATCCACTTCCTTTAAAATCCAAAAAAGTCTCGATTATAGGTTAGAAATGGGACACGGGAGGTGTTTCTGGTGTCAAAACGAAAAAAAGAGCACGAAGCCTCGTTTAGAAATCGGGAGGAGAGAGGGTATGAAATTATATCCACTTCCTTTAAAACCCGAAAAAGTCTCGATTATATGTTAGAAATGGGCCACGGGACGTGTTTGTAGTGTCAAAACGAAAAAACGAGCACGAAGCTTCGTTTAGAAATCGGGAGGAGAGAGGGTATGAAATTATATCCACTTCCTTTAAAACCCGAAAAAGTCACGATTATAGGTTAGAAATGGGCCACTGGACGTGTTTGTGGTGTCAAAACGAAAAAACGAGCACGAAGCCTCGTTTAGAAATCGGGAGGAGAAAGGGTATGAAATTATATCAACTTCCTTTAAAACCCGAAAAAGTCTCGATTCTAGGTAAGAAATGGGCCAATGGACGTATTTGTGGTGTCAAAACGAAAAAACGAGCACGAAGCCTCGTTTAGAAATCGGGAGGAGAGAGGTTATGAAATTATATACACTTCATTTAAAAACCGAAAAAGTCTCGATTGAAGGTTAGAAATGGGACACGGGAAGTGTCTGTGGTGTCAAAATGAAAAAACGAGCACGAAGCGTCGTTTAGAAATCGGGAGGAGAAAGGGTATGAAATTAAATCTACTTCCTTTAAAACCCGAAAAAGTCACGATTATAGGTTAGAAATGGGCCACGGGATGCGTTTGTAGTGTCAAAACGAAAAAACGAGCACGAAGCCTCATTTAGAAATCGGGAGGAGAGAGGGTATGAAATTATATCCACTTCCTTTAAAACCCGAAAAAGTCTCGATTCTAGGTTAGAAATGGGCCACGTGACGTGTTTTGTTGTGTTAAAACGAAAAAACGAGCACGAAGCCTCGTTTAGAAATCGGGAGGAGAGAGGGTATGAAATTATATCCACTTCCTTTAAAATCCGAAAAAGTCTCGATTATAGGTTAGAAATGGGACACGGGAGGTGTTTCTGGTGTCAAAACGAAAAAAAGAGCACGAAGCCTCGTTTAGAAATCGGGAGGAGAGAGGGTATGAAATTATATCCACTTCCTTTAAAACCCGAAAAAGTCTCGATTATAGGTTAGAAATGGGCCACGTGACGTGTTTGTAGTGTCAAAACGAAAAAACGAGCACGAAGCTTCGTTTAGAAATCGGGAGGAGAGAGGGTATGAAATTATATCCACTTCCTTTAAAACCCGAAAAAGTCACGATTATAGGTTAGAAATGGGCCACTGGACGTGTTTGTGGTGTCAAAACGAAAAAACGAGCACGAAGCCACGTTTAGAAATCGGGAGGAGAAAGGGTATGAAATTATATCCACTTCCTTTAAAACCCAAAAAAGTCTCGATTCTAGGTTAGAAATGGGCCACGGGACGTGTTTTGTTGTGTCAAAACGAAAAAACGAGCACGAAGCCTCGTTTAGAAATCGGGAGGATAGAGGGTATGAAATTATATCCACTTCCTTTAAAACCCGAAAAAGTCTCGATTATAGGTTAGAAATGGGCCACGGGTCGTGTTTGTAGTGTCAAAACGAAAAAACGAGCACGAAGCCTCGTTTAGAAATCGGGAGGAGAGAGGTTATCATATTATATCCACTTCCTTTAAAACCCGAAAAAGTCTCGATTGTAGGTTAGAAATGGGACACGGGATGTGTTTGTGGTGTCAAAATGAAAAAACGAGCACGCAGCCTCATTTAGAAATTGGGAGGAGAGAGGGTATGAAATTATATCCACTTCCTTTAAAACCCGAAAAAGTCTCGATTCTAGGTTAGAAATGGGCCACGGGACGTGTTTTGTTGTGTCAAAACGAAAAAACGAGCACGAAGCCACGTTTAGAAATCGGGAGGAGAGAGGGTATGAAATTATATCCACTTCCTTTAAAACCCGAAAAAGTCTCGATTATAGGTTAGAAATGGGCCACGGGACGTGTTTGTAGTGTCAAAATGAAAAAACGAGCACGAAGCTTCGTTTAGAAATCGGGAGGAGAGAGGGTATGAAATTATATCCACTAACTTTAAAACCCGAAAAAGTCTCGATTCTAGGTTAGAAATGGGCCACGGGACATGTTTGTGGTGTCAAAACGAAAAAAAGAGCACGAAGCCTCGTTTAGAAATCGGGAGGAGAGAGGTTATGAAATTATATCCACTTCCTTTAAAACCCGAAAAAGTCTCGATTATAGGTTAGAAATGGGACACGGGAGGTGTTTCTGGTGTCAAAATGAAAAAAGAGCACGAAGCCTCGTTTAGAAATCGGGAGGAGAGAGGGTATTAAATTACATCCACTTCCCTTAAAACCCGAAAAAGTCTCGATTATAGGTTAGAAATGGGCCACGGGACGTCTTTCTGGTGTCAAAATGAAAAAAGAGCACGAAGCCTCGTTTAGAAATCGGGAGGAGAGAGGGTATGAAATTACATCCACTTCCCTTAAAACCCGAAAAAGTCTCGATTATAGGTTAGAAATGGGCCACGGGACGTGTTTGTAGTGTCAAAATGAAAAAACGAGCACGAAGCCTCGTTTAGAAATTGGGATGAGAGAGGGTATGAAATTACTTCTACTTCTTTTAAAACCCGAAAAAGTCTCGATTATAGGTTAGAAATGGGCCACGGGACGTGTTTGTGGTGTCAAAACGAAAAAATGAGCACGAAGCCTCGTTTAGAAATCGGGAGGAGAGAGGGTATGAAATTATATCCACTTCCTTTAAAACCCGAAAAAGTCACGATTATAGGTTAGAAATGGGCCACGGGACGTGTTTGTAGTGTCAAAACGAAAAAACGAGCACGAAGCTTCGTTTAGAAATCGGGAGGAGAGAGGGTATGAAATTATATCCACTTCCTTTAAAACCCGAAAAAGTCACGATTATAGGTTAGAAATGGGCCACTGGACGTGTTTGTGGTGTCAAAACGAAAAAACGAGCACGAAGCCTCGTTTAGAAATCGGGAGGAGAAAGGGTATGAAATTATATCCACTTCCTTTAAAACCCGAAAAAGTCTCGTTTCTAGGTTAGAAATGGGCCACGGGACGTGTTTTGTTGTGTCAAAACGAAAAAACGAGCACGAAGCCTCGTTTAGAAATCGGGAGGAGAGAGGGTATGAAATTATATCCACTTCCTTTAAAATTCGAAAAAGTCTCGATTATAGGTTAGAAATGGGCCAAGAGACGAGTTTGAGGAGACAAAACGAAAAAACGAGCACGCAGCCTCGTTTAGAAATCAGGATGAGAGAGGGTATGAAATTTTATACACTTCCTTTAAAACCAAAAAAAGTCTCGATTATAGGTTAGAAATGGGCCACGGGATGCGTTTGTTGTGTCAAAACGAAAAAACGAGCACGAAGCCTCATTTAGAAATCGGGAGGAGAGAGGGTATGAAATTATATCCACTTCCTTTAAAACCCGAAAAAGTCTCGATTCTAGGTTAGAAATGGGCCACGTGACGTGTTTTGTTGTGTCAAAACGAAAAAACGAGCACGAAGCCTCGTTTAGAAATCGGGAGGAGAGAGGGTATGAAATTATATCCACTTCCTTTAAAATCCGAAAAAGTCTCGATTATAGGTTAGAAATGGGACACGGGAGGTGTTTCTGGTGTCAAAACGAAAAAAAGAGCACGAAGCCTCGTTTAGAAATCGGGAGGAGAGAGGGTATGAAATTATATCCACTTCCTTTAAAACCCGAAAAAGTCTCGATTATAGGTTAGAAATGGGCCACGGGACGTGTTTGTAGTGTCAAAATGAAAAAACGAGCACGAAGCTTCGTTTAGAAATCGGGAGGAGAGAGGGTATGAAATTATATCCACTTCCTTTAAAACCCGAAAAAGTCACGATTATAGGTTAGAAATGGGCCACTGGACGTGTTTGTGGTGTCAAAACGAAAAAACGAGCACGAAGCCTCGTTTAGAAATCGGGAGGAGAAAGGGTATGAAATTATATCCACTTCCTTTAAAACCCGAAAAAGTCTCGATTCTAGGTTAGAAATGGGCCACGGGACGTGTTTTGTTGTGTCAAAACGAAAAAACGAGCACGAAGCCTCGTTTAGAAATCGGGAGGAGAGAGGGTATGAAATTATATCCACTTCCTTTAAAATCCGAAAAAGTCTCGATTATAGGTTAGAAATGGGACACGGGAGGTGTTTCTAGTGTCAAAACGAAAAAAAGAGCACGAAGCCTCGTTTAGAAATCGGGAGGAGAGAGGGTATGAAATTATATCCACTTCCTTTAAAACCCGAAAAAGACTCAATTATAGGTTAGAAATGGGCCACGGGACGTGTTTGTAGTGTCAAAACGAAAAAACGAGCACGAAGCTTCGTTTAGAAATCGGGAGGAGAGAGGGTATGAAATTATATCCACTTCCTTTAAAACCCGAAAAAGTCACGATTATAGGTTAGAAATGGGCACTCGACGTGTTTGTGGTGTCAAAACGAAAAAATGAGCACAAAGCCTCATTTAGAAATCGGGAGGAGAAAGGGTATGAAATTATATCCACTTCCTTTAAAACCCGAAAAAGTCTCGATTCTAGGTTAGAAATGGGCCACGGGACGTGTTTTGTTGTGTCAAAACGAAAAAACGAGCACGAAGCCTCGTTTAGAAATCGGGAGGAGAGAGGGTATGAAATTATATCCACTTCCTTTAAAATCCGAAAAAGTCTCGATTATAGGTTAGAAATGGGATACGGGAGGTGTTTCTGGTGTCAAAACGAAAAAAAGAGCACGAAGCCTCGTTTAGAAATCGGGAGGAGAGAGGGTATGAAATTATATCCACTTCCTTTAAAACCCGAAAAAGTCTCGATTATAGGTTAGAAATGGGACACGGGAGGTGTTTCTGGTGTCAAAATGAAAAAAGAGCACGAAGCCACTTTTAGAAATCGGGAGGAGAGAGGGTATGAAATTATATCCACTTCCCTTAAAACCCGAAAAAGTCTCGATTATAGGTTAGAAATGGGCCACGGGACGTGTCTGTAGTTTCAAAACGAAAAAACGAGCACGAAGCCTCGTTTAGAAATTGGGAGGAGAGAGGGTATGAAATTACTTCCACTTCCTTTAAAATCCGAAAAAGTCTCGATTATAGGTTAGAAATGGGCCACGGGATGTGTTTGTAGTGTCAAAACGAAAAAAGGAGCACGAAGCCTCGTTTAGAAATCGGGAGGAGAGAGGTTATAATATTATATCCACTTCCTTTAAAACCCGAAAAAGTCTCGATTGTAGGTTAGAAATGGGACACGGGATGTGTTTGTGGTGTCAAAATGAAAAAACGAGCACGAAGCCTCGTTTAGAAATCGGAAGGAGAGAGGGTATGAAATTATATCCACTTCCTTTAAAACCCGAAAAAGTCTCGATTATAGGTTAGAAATGGGCCACGGGACGTGTTTGTGGTGTCAAAACGAAAAAACGAGCACGAAGCCTCGTTTAGAAATTGGGAGGAGAGAGGTTATGATATTATATCCACTTCCTTTAAAACCCGAAAAAGTCACGATTATAGGTTAGAAATGGGCCACGGGACGTGTTTTATTGTGTCAAAACGAAAAAACGAGTACGAAGCCTCTTTTAGAAATCGGAAGGAGAGAGGGTATGAAATTATATCCACTTCCTTTAAAATCCGAAAAAGTCTCGATTATAGGTTAGAAATGGGACACGGGAGGTGTTTCAGGTGTCAAAACGAAAAAAAGAGCACGAAGCCTCGTTTAGAAATCGGGAGGAGAGAGGGTATGAAATTATATCCACTTCCTTTAAAACCCGAAAAAGACTCGATTATAGGTTAGAAATGGGCCACGGGACGTGTTTGTAGTGTCAAAACGAAAAAACGAGCACGAAGCTTCGTTTAGAAATCGGGAGGAGAGAGGGTATGAAATTATATCCACTTCCTTTAAAACCCGAAAAAGTCACGATTATAGGTTAGAAATGGGCACTAGACGTGTTTGTGGTGTCAAAACGAAAAAACGAGCACAAAGCCTCATTTAGAAATCGGGAGGAGAAAGGGTATGAAATTATATCCACTTCCTTTAAAACCCGAAAAAGTCTCGATTCTAGGTTAGAAATGGGCCACGGGACGTGTTTTGTTGTGTCAAAACGAAAAAACGAGCACGAAGCCTCGTTTAGAAATCGGGAGGAGAGAGGGTATGAAATTATATCCACTTCCTTTAAAATCCGAAAAAGTCTCGATTATAGGTTAGAAATGGGACACGGGAGGTGTTTCTGGTGTCAAAACGAAAAAAAGAGCACGAAGCCTCGTTTAGAAATCGGGAGGAGAGAGGGTATGAAATTATATCCACTTCCTTTAAAACCCGAAAAAGTCTCGATTATAGGTTAGAAATGGGCCACGGGACGTGTTTGTAGTGCCAAAACGAAAAAACGAGCACGAAGCTTCGTTTAGAAATCGGGAGGAGAGAGGGTATGAAATTATATCCACTTCCTTTAAAACCCGAAAAAGTCACGATTATAGGTTAGAAATGGGCCACTGGACGTGTTTGTGGTGTCAAAACGAAAAAACGAGCACGAAGCCTCGTTTAGAAATCGGGAGGAGAAAGGGTATGAAATTATATCAACTTCCTTTAAAACCCGAAAAAGTCTCGATTCTAGGTTAGAAATGGGCCAATGGACGTATTTGTGGTGTCAAAACGAAAAAACGAGCACGAAGCCTCGTTTAGAAATCGGGAGGAGAGAGGTTATGAAATTATATACACTTCATTTAAAAACCGAAAAAGTCTCGATTGAAGGTTAGAAATGGGACACGGGATGTGTTTGTGGTGTCAAAATGAAAAAACGAGCACGAAGCGTCGTTTAGAAATCGGGAGGAGAAAGGGTATGAAATTAAATCTACTTCCTTTAAAACCCGAAAAAGTCACGATTATAGGTTAGAAATGGGCCACGGGATGCGTTTGTAGTGTCAAAACGAAAAAACGAGCACGAAGCCTCATTTAGAAATCGGGAGGAGAGAGGGTATGAAATTATATCCACTTCCTTTAAAACCCGAAAAAGTCTCGATTCTAGGTTAGAAATGGGCCACGTGACGTGTTTTGTTGTGTTAAAACGAAAAAACGAGCACGAAGCCTCGTTTAGAAATCGGGAGGAGAGAGGGTATGAAATTATATCCACTTCCTTTAAAATCCGAAAAAGTCTCGATTATAGGTTAGAAATGGGACACGGGAGGTGTTTCTGGTGTCAAAACGAAAAAAAGAGCACGAAGCCTCGTTTAGAAATCGGGAGGAGAGAGGGTATGAAATTATATCCACTTCCTTTAAAACCCGAAAAAGTCTCGATTATAGGTTAGAAATGGGCCACGGGACGTGTTTGTAGTGTCAAAACGAAAAAACGAGCACGAAGCTTCGTTTAGAAATCGGGAGGAGAGAGGGTATGAAATTATATCCACTTCCTTTAAAACCCGAAAAAGTCACGATTATAGGTTAGAAATGGGCCACTGGACGTGTTTGTGGTGTCAAAACGAAAAAACGAGCACGAAGCCTCGTTTAGAAATCGGGAGGAGAAAGGGTATGAAATTATATCCACTTCCTTTAAAACCCGAAAAAGTCTCGTTTCTAGGTTAGAAATGGGCCACGGGACGTGTTTTGTTGTGTCAAAACGAAAAAACGAGCACGAAGCCTCGTTTAGAAATCGGGAGGAGAGAGGGTATGAAATTATATCCACTTCCTTTAAAATCCGAAAAAGTCTCGATTATAGGTTAGAAATGGGACACGGGAGGTGTTTCTGGTGTCAAAACGAAAAAAAGAGCACGAAGCCTCGTTTAGAAATCGGGAGGAGAGAGGGTATGAAATTATATCCACTTCCTTTAAAACCCGAAAAAGTCTCGATTATAGGTTAGAAATGGGCCACGGGACGTGTTTGTAGTGTCAAAACGAAAAAACGAGCACGAAGCTTCGTTTGGAAATCGGGAGGAGAGAGGGTATGAAATTATATCCACTTCCTTTAAAACCCGAAAAAGTCACGATTATAGGTTAGAAATGGGCCACTGGACGTGTTTGTGGTGTCAAAACGAAAAAACGAGCACGAAGCCTCGTTTAGAAATCGGGAGGAGAAAGGGTATGAAATTATATCCACTTCCTTCAAAACCCGAAAAAGTCTCGATTCTAGGTTAGAAATGGGCCACGTGACGTGTTTTGTTGTGTCAAAACGAAAAAACGAGCACGAAGCCTCGTTTAGAAATCGGGAGGAGAGAGGGTATGAAATTATATCCACTTCCTTTAAAATCCGAAAAAGTCTCGATTATAGGTTAGAAATGGGACACGGGAGGTGTTTCTGGTGTCAAAACGAAAAAAAGAGCACGAAGCCTCGTTTAGAAATCGGGAGGAGAGAGGGTATCAAATTATATCCACTTCCTTTAAAACCCGAAAAAGTCTCGATTATAGGTTAGAAATGGGCCACGGGACGTGTTTGTAGTGTTAAAACGAAAAAACGAGCACGAAGCTTCGTTTAGAAATCGGGAGGAGAGAGGGTATGAAATTATATCCACTTCCTTTAAAACCCGAAAAAGTCACGATTATAGGTTAGAAATGGGCCACTGGACGTGTTTGTGGTGTCAAAACGAAAAAACGAGCACGAAGCCTCGTTTAGAAATCGGGAGGAGAAAGGGTATGAAATTATATCCACTTCCTTTAAAACCCGAAAAAGTCTCGATTCTAGGTTAGAAATGGGCCACGGGACGTGTTTTGTTGTGTCAAAACGAAAAAACGAGCACGAAGCCTCGTTTAGAAATCGGGAGGAGAGAGGGTATGAAATTATATCCACTTCCTTTAAAATCCGAAAAAGTCTCGATTATAGGTTAGAAATGGGACACGGGAGGTGTTTCTGGTGTCAAAACGAAAAAAAGAGCACGAAGCCTCGTTTAGAAATCGGGAGGAGAGAGGGTATGAAATTATATCCACTTCCTTTAAAACCCGAAAAAGTCTCGATTATAGGTTAGAAATGGGCCACGGGACGTGTTTGTAGTGTCAAAACGAAAAAACGAGCACGAAGCTTCGTTTAGAAATCGGGAGGAGAGAGGGTATGAAATTATATCCACTTCCTTTAAAACCCGAAAAAGTCACGATTATAGGTTAGAAATGGGCCACTGGACGTGTTTGTGGTGTCAAAACGAAAAAACGAGCACGAAGCCTCGTTTAGAAATCGGGAGGAGAAAGGGTATGAAATTATATCCACTTCCTTTAAAACCCGAAAAAGTCTCGATTCTAGGTTAGAAATGGGCCACGTGACGTGTTTTGTTGTGTCAAAACGAAAAAACGAGCACGAAGCCTCGTTTAGAAATCGGGAGGAGAGAGGGTATGAAATTATATCCACTTCCTTTAAAATCCGAAAAAGTCTCGATTATAGGTTAGAAATGGGACACGGGAGGTGTTTCTGGTGTCAAAACGAAAAAAAGAGCACGAAGCCTCGTTTAGAAATCGGGAGGAGAGAGGGTATAAAATTATATCCACTTCCTTTAAAACCCGAAAAAGTCTCGATTATAGGTTAGAAATGGGCCACGGGACGTGTTTGTAGTGTTAAAACGAAAAAACGAGCACGAAGCTTCGTTTAGAAATCGGGAGGAGAGAGGGTATGAAATTATATCCACTTCCTTTAAAACCCGAAAAAGTCACGATTATAGGTTAGAAATGGGCCACTGGACGTGTTTGTGGTGTCAAAATGAAAAAACGAGCACGAAGCCTCGTTTAGAAATCGGGAGGAGAAAGGGTATGAAATTATATCCACTTCCTTTAAAACCCGAAAAAGTCTCGATTCTAGGTTAGAAATGGGCCACGGGACGTGTTTTGTTGTGTCAAAACGAAAAAACGAGCACGAAGCCTCGTTTAGAAATCGGGAGGAGAGAGGGTATGAAATTATATCCACTTCCTTTAAAATCCGAAAAAGTCTCGATTATAGGTTAGAAATGGGACACGGGAGGTGTTTCTGGTGTCAAAACGAAAAAAAGAGCACGAAGCCTCGTTTAGAAATCGGGAGGAGAGAGGGTATGAAATTATATCCACTTCCTTTAAAACCCGAAAAAGTCACGATTATAGGTTAGAAATGGGCACTAGACGTGTTTGTGGTGTCAAAACGAAAAAACGAGCACAAAGCCTCATTTAGAAATCGGGAGGAGAGAGGGTATGAAATTATATCCACTTCCTTTAAAACCCGAAAAAGTCTCGATTATATGTTAGAAATGGGCCACGGGACGTGTTTGTAGTGTCAAAACGAAAAAACGAGCACGAAGCTTCGTTTAGAAATCGGGAGGAGAGAGGGTATGAAATTATATCCACTTCCTTTAAAACCCGAAAAAGTCACGATTATAGGTTAGAAATGGGCCACTGGACGTGTTTGTGGTGTCAAAACGAAAAAACGAGCACGAAGCCTCGTTTAGAAATCGGGAGGAGAAAGGGTATGAAATTATATCAACTTCCTTTAAAACCCGAAAAAGTCTCGATTCTAGGTTAGAAATGGGCCAATGGACATATTTGTGGTGTCAAAACGAAAAAACGAGCACGAAGCCTCGTTTAGAAATCGGGAGGAGAGAGGTTATGAAATTATATACACTTCATTTAAAAACCGAAAAAGTCTCGATTGAAGGTTAGAAATGGGACACGGGAAGTGTTTGTGGTGTCAAAATGAAAAAACGAGCACGAAGCGTCGTTTAGAAATCGGGAGGAGAAAGGGTATGAAATTAAATCTACTTCCTTTAAAACCCGAAAAAGTCACGATTATAGGTTAGAAATGGGCCACGGGATGCGTTTGTAGTGTCAAAACGAAAAAACGAGCACGAAGCCTCATTTAGAAATCGGGAGGAGAGAGGGTATGAAATTATATCCACTTCCTTTAAAACCCGAAAAAGTCTCGATTCTAGGTTAGAAATGGGCCACGTGACGTGTTTTGTTGTGTTAAAACGAAAAAACGAGCACGAAGCCTCGTTTAGAAATCGGGAGGAGAGAGGGTATGAAATTATATCCACTTCCTTTAAAATCCGAAAAAGTCTCGATTATAGGTTAGAAATGGGACACGGGAGGTGTTTCTGGTGTCAAAACGAAAAAAAGAGCACGAAGCCTCGTTTAGAAATCGGGAGGAGAGAGGGTATGAAATTATATCCACTTCCTTTAAAACCCGAAAAAGTCTCGATTATAGGTTAGAAATGGGCCACGTGACGTGTTTGTAGTGTCAAAACGAAAAAACGAGCACGAAGCTTCGTTTAGAAATCGGGAGGAGAGAGGGTATGAAATTATATCCACTTCCTTTAAAACCCGAAAAAGTCACGATTATAGGTTAGAAATGGGCCACTGGACGTGTTTGTGGTGTCAAAACGAAAAAACGAGCACGAAGCCACGTTTAGAAATCGGGAGGAGAAAGGGTATGAAATTATATCCACTTCCTTTAAAACCCGAAAAAGTCTCGATTCTAGGTTAGAAATGGGCCACGGGACGTGTTTTGTTGTGTCAAAACGAAAAAACGAGCACGAAGCCTCGTTTAGAAATCGGGAGGATAGAGGGTATGAAATTATATCCACTTCCTTTAAAATCCGAAAAAGTCTCGATTATAGGTTAGAAATGGGACACGGGAGGTGTTTCTGGTGTCAAAACGAAAAAAAGAGCACGAAGCCTCGTTTAGAAATCGGGAGGAGAGAGGGTATGAAATTATATCCACTTCCTTTAAAACCCGAAAAAGTCTCGATTATAGGTTAGAAATGGGCCACGGGTCGTGTTTGTAGTGTCAAAACGAAAAAACGAGCACGAAGCTTCGTTTAGAAATCGGGAGGAGAGAGGGTATGAAATTATATCCACTTCCTTTAAAACCCGAAAAAGTCACGATTATAGGTTAGAAATGGGCCACTGGACGTGTTTGTGGTGTCAAAACGAAAAAACGAGCACGAAGCCTCGTTTAGAAATCGGGAGGAGAAAGGGTATGAAATTATATCCACTTCCTTTAAAACCCGAAAAAGTCTCTATTCTAGGTTAGAAATGGGCCACGGGACGTGTTTTGTTGTGTCAAAATGAAAAAACGAGCACGAAGCCTCGTTTAGAAATCGGGAGGAGAGAGGGTATGAAATTATATCCACTTCCTTTAAAATCCGAAAAAGTCTCGATTAAAGGTTAGAAATGGGACACGGGAGGTGTTTCTGGTGTCAAAACGAAAAAAAGAGCACGAAGCCTCGTTTAGAAATCGGGAGGAGAGAGGGTATGAAATTATATCCACTTCCTTTAAAACCCGAAAAAGTCTCGATTATAGGTTAGAAATGGGCCACGGGACGTGTTTGTAGTGTCAAAACGAAAAAACGAGCACGAAGCTTTGTTTAGAAATCGGGAGGAGAGAGGGTATGAAATTATATCCACTTCCTTTAAAACCCGAAAAAGTCACGATTATAGGTTAGAAATGGGCCACTGGACGTGTTTGTGGTGTCAAAACGAAAAAACGAGCACGAAGCCTCGTTTAGAAATCGGGAGGAGAAAGGGTATGAAATTATATCCACTTCCTTTAAAACCCGAAAAAGTCTCGATTCTAGGTTAGAAATGGGCCACGGGACGTGTTTTGTTGTGTCAAAACGAAAAAACGAGCACGAAGCCTCGTTTAGAAATCGGGAGGAGAGAGGGTATGAAATTATATCCACTTCCTTTAAAATCCGAAAAAGTCTCGATTATAGGTTAGAAATGGGACACGGGAGGTGTTTCTGGTGTCAAAACGAAAAAAAGAGCACGAAGCCTCGTTTAGAAATCGGAAGGAGAGAGGGTATGAAATTATATCCACTTCCTTTAAAACCCGAAAAAAGTCTCGATTATAGGTTAGAAATGGGCCACGGGACGTGTTTGTAGTGTCAAAACGAAAAAACGAGCACGAAGCTTCGTTTAGAAATCGGGAGGAGAGAGGGTATGAAATTATATCCACTTCCTTTAAAACCCGAAAAAGTCACGATTATAGGTTAGAAATGGGCCACTGGACGTGTTTGTGGTGTCAAAACGAAAAAATGAGCACGAAGCCTCGTTTAGAAATCGGGAGGAGAAAGGGTATGAAATTATATCCACTTCCTTTAAAACCCGAAAAAGTCTCGATTCTAGGTTAGAAATGGGCCACGGGACGTGTTTTGTTGTGTCAAAACGAAAAAACGAGCACGAAGCCTCGTTTAGAAATCGGGAGGAGAGAGGGTATGAAATTATATCCACTTCCTTTAAAATCCGAAAAAGTCTCGATTATAGGTTAGAAATGGGACACGGGAGGTGTTTCTGGTGTCAAAACGAAAAAAAGAGCACGAAGCCTCGTTTAGAAATCGGGAGGAGAGAGGGTATGAAATTATATCCACTTCCTTTAAAACCCGAAAAAGACTCGATTATAGGTTAGAAATGGGCCACGGGACGTGTTTGTAGTGTCAAAACGAAAAAACGAGCACGAAGCTTCGTTTAGAAATCGGGAGGAGAGAGGGTATGAAATTATATCCACTTCCTTTAAAACCCGAAAAAGTCACGATTATAGGTTAGAAATGGGCACTAGACGTGTTTGTGGTGTCAAAACGAAAAAACGAGCACAAAGCCTCATTTAGAAATCGGGAGGAGAAAGGGTATGAAATTATATCCACTTCCTTTAAAACCCGAAAAAGTCTCGATTCTAGGTTAGAAATGGGCCACGGGACGTGTTTTGTTGTGTCAAAACGAAAAAACGAGCACGAAGCCTCGTTTAGAAATCGGGAGGAGAGAGGGTATGAAATTATATCCACTTCCTTTAAAATCCGAAAAAGTCTCGATTATAGGTTAGAAATGGGACACGGGATGCGTTTCTGGTGTCAAAACGAAAAAAAGAGCACGAAGCCTCGTTTAGAAATCGGGAGGAGAGAGGGTATGAAATTATATCCACTTCCTTTAAAACCCGAAAAAGTCTCGATTATAGGTTAGAAATGGGCCACGGGATGTGTTTGTAGTGTCAAAACGAAAAAACGAGCACGAAGCTTCGTTTAGAAATCGGGAGGAGAGAGGGTATGAAATTATATCCACTTCCTTTAAAACCCGAAAAAGTCACGATTATAGGTTAGAAATGGGCCACTGGACGTGTTTGTGGTGTCAAAACGAAAAAACGACCACGAAGCCTCGTTTAGAAATCGGGAGGAGAAAGGGTATGAAATTATATCAACTTCCTTTAAAACCCGAAAAAGTCTCGATTCTAGGTTAGAAATGGGCCAATGGACGTATTTGTGGTGTCAAAACGAAAAAACGAGCACGAAGCCTCGTTTAGAAATCGGGAGGAGAGAGGTTATGAAATTATATACACTTCATTTAAAAACCGAAAAAGTCTCGATTGAAGGTTAGAAATGGGACACGGGATGTGTTTGTGGTGTCAAAATGAAAAAACGAGCACGAAGCGTCGTTTAGAAATCGGGAGGAGACAGGGTATGAAATTAAATCTACTTCCTTTAAAACCCGAAAAAGTCACGATTATAGGTTAGAAATGGGCCACGGGATGCGTTTGTAGTGTCAAAACGAAAAAACGAGCACGAAGCCTCATTTAGAAATCGGGAGGAGAGAGGGTATGAAATTATATCCACTTCCTTTAAAACCCGAAAAAGTCTCGATTCTAGGTTAGAAATGGGCCACGTGACGTGTTTTGTTGTGTTAAAATGAAAAAACGAGCACGAAGCCTCGTTTAGAAATCGGGAGGAGAGAGGGTATGAAATTATATCCACTTCCTTTAAAATCCGTAAAAGTCTCGATTATAGGTTAGAAATGGGACACGGGAGGTGTTTCTGGTGTCAAAACGAAAAAAAGAGCACGAAGCCTCGTTTAGAAATCGGGAGGAGAGAGGGTATGAAATTATATCCACTTCCTTTAAAACCCGAAAAAGTCTCGATTATAGGTTAGAAATGGGCCACGGGACGTGTTTGTAGTGTCAAAACGAAAAAACGAGCACGAAGCTTCGTTTAGAAATCGGGAGGAGAGAGGGTATGAAATTATATCCACTTCCTTTAAAACCCCAAAAAGTCACGATTATAGGTTAGAAATGGGCCACTGGACGTGTTTGTGGTGTCAAAACGAAAAAACGAGCACGAAGCCTCGTTTAGAAATCGGGAGGAGAAAGGGTATGAAATTATATCCACTTCCTTTAAAACCCGAAAAAGTCTCGATTCTAGGTTAGAAATGGGCCACGGGACGTGTTTTGTTGTGTCAAAACGAAAAAACGAGCACGAAGCCTCGTTTAGAAATCGGGAGGAGAGAGGGTATGAAATTATATCCACTTCCTTTAAAATCCGAAAAAGTCTCGATTATAGGTTAGAAATGGGACACGGGAGGTGTTTCTGGTGTCAAAACGAAAAAAAGAGCACGAAGCCTCGTTTAGAAATCGGGAGGAGAGAGGGTATGAAATTATATCCACTTCCTTTAAAACCCGAAAAAGTCTCGATTATAGGTTAGAAATGGGCCACTGGACGTGTTTGTGGTGTCAAAACGAAAAAACGAGCACGAAGCCTCGTTTAGAAATCGGGAGGAGAAAGGGTATGAAATTATATCCACTTCCTTTAAAACCCGAAAAAGTCTCGATTCTAGGTTAGAAATGGGCCACGTGACGTGTTTTGTTGTGTCAAAACGAAAAAACGAGCACAAAGCCTCGTTTAGAAATCGGGAGGAGAGAGGGTATGAAATTATATCCACTTCCTTTAAAACCCGAAAAAGTCTCGATTCTAGGTTAGAAATGGGCCACGGGACGTGTTTTGTTGTGTCAAAACGAAAAAACGAGCACGAAGCCTCGTTTAGAAATCGGGAGGAGAGAGGGTATGAAATTATATCCACTTCCTTTAAAATCCGAAAAAGTCTCGATTATAGGTTAGAAATGGGACACGGGGGTGTTTCTGGTGTCAAAACGAAAAAAAGAGCACGAAGCCTCGTTTAGAAATCGGGAGGAGAGAGGGTATGAAATTATATCCACTTCCTTTAAAACCCGAAAAAGTCTCGATTATAGGTTAGAAATGGGCCACGGGACGTGTTTGTAGTGTCAAAACGAAAAAACGAGCACGAATCTTCGTTCAGAAATCGGGAGGAGGGAGGGTATGAAATTATATCCACTTCCTTTAAAACCCGAAAAAGTCACGATTATAGGTTAGAAATGGGCCACTGGACGTGTTTGTGGTGTCAAAACGAAGAAACGAGCACGAAGCCTCGTTTAGAAATCGGGAGGAGAAAGGGTATGAAATTATATCCACTTCCTTTAAAACCCGAAAAAGTCTCGATTCTAGGTTAGAAATGGGCCACGGGACGTGTTTTGTTGTGTCAAAACGAAAAAACAAGCACGAAGCCTCGTTTAGAAATCGGGAGGAGAGAGGGTATGAAATTATATCCACTTCCTTTAAAATCCGAAAAAGTCTCGATTATAGGTTAGAAATGGGACACGGGAGGTGTTTCTGGTGTCAAAACGAAAAAAAGAGCACGAAGCCTCGTTTAGAAATCGGGAGGAGAGAGGGTATGAAATTATATCCACTTCCTTTGAAACCCGAAAAAGACTCGATTATAGGTTAGAAATGGGCCACGGGACGTGTTTGTAGTGTCAAAACGAAAAAACGAGCACGAAGCTTCGTTTAGAAATCGGGAGGAGAGAGGGTATGAAATTATATCCACTTCCTTTAAAACCCGAAAAAGTCACGATTATAGGTTAGAAATGGGCCACTGGACGTGTTTGTGGTGTCAAAACGAAAAAACGAGCACGAAGCCTCGTTTAGAAATCGGGAGGAGAAAGGGTATCAAATTATATCAACTTCCTTTAAAACCCGAAAAAGTCTCGATTCTAGGTTAGAAATGGGCCAATGGACGTATTTGTGGTGTCAAAACGAAAAAACGAGCACGAAGCCTCGTTTAGAAATCGGGAGGAGAGAGGTTATGAAATTATATCCACTTCCTTTAAAATCCGAAAAAGTCTCGATTATAGGTTAGAAATGGGACACGGGAGGTGTTTCTGGTGTCAAAACGAAAAAAAGAGCACGAAGCCTCGTTTAGAAATCGGGAGGAGAGAGGGTATGAAATTATATCCACTTCCTTTAAAACCCGAAAAAGTCTCGATTATAGGTTAGAAATGGGCCACGGGACGTGTTTGTAGTGTCAAAACGAAAAAACGAGCACGAAGCTTCGTTTAGAAATCGGGAGGAGAGAGGGTATGAAATTATATCCACTTCCTTTAAAACCCGAAAAAGTCACGATTATAGGTTAGAAATGGGCCACTGGACGTGTTTGTGGTGTCAAAACGAAAAAACGAGCACGAAGCCTCGTTTAGAAATCGGGAGGAGAAAGGGTATGAAATTATATCCACTTCCTTTAAAACCCGAAAAAGTCTCTATTCTAGGTTAGAAATGGGCCACGGGACGTGTTTTGTTGTGTCAAAACGAAAAAACGAGCACGAAGCCTCGTTTAGAAATCGGGAGGAGAGAGGGTTTGAAATTATATCCACTTCCTTTAAAATCCGAAAAAGTCTCGATTAAAGGTTAGAAATGGGACACGGGAGGTGTTTCTGGTGTCAAAACGAAAAAAAGAGCACGAAGCCTCGTTTAGAAATCGGGAGGAGAGAGGGTATGAAATTATATCCACTTCCTTTAAAACCCGAAAAAGTCTCGATTATAGGTTAGAAATGGGCCACGGGACGTGTTTGTAGTGTCAAAACGAAAAAACGAGCACGAAGCTTTGTTTAGAAATCGGGAGGAGAGAGGGTATGAAATTATATCCACTTCCTTTAAAACCCGAAAAAGTCACGATTATAGGTTAGAAATGGGCCACTGGACGTGTTTGTGGTGTCAAAACGAAAAAACGAGCACGAAGCCTCGTTTAGAAATCGGGAGGAGAAAGGGTATTAAATTATATCCACTTCCTTTAAAACCCGAAAAAGTCTCGATTCTAGGTTAGAAATGGGCCACGTGACGTGTTTTGTTGTGTCAAAACGAAAAAACGAGCACAAAGCCTCGTTTAGAAATCGGGAGGAGAGAGGGTATGAAATTATATCCACTTCCTTTAAAATCCGAAAAAGTCTCGATTATAGGTTAGAAATGGGACACGGGAGGTGTTTCTGGTGTCAAAACGAAAAAAAGAGCGCGAAGCCTCGTTTAGAAATCGGAAGGAGAGAGGGTATGAAATTATATCCACTTCCTTTAAAACCCGAAAAAAGTCTCGATTATAGGTTAGAAATGGGCCACGGGACGTGTTTGTAGTGTCAAAACGAAAAAACGAGCACGAAGCTTCGTTTAGAAATCGGGAGGAGAGAGGGTATGAAATTATATCCACTTCCTTTAAAACCCGAAAAAGTCACGATTATAGGTTAGAAATGGGCCACTGGACGTGTTTGTGGTGTCAAAACCAAAAAACGAGCACGAAGCCTCGTTTAGAAATCGGGAGGAGAAAGGGTATGAAATTATATCCACTTCCTTTAAAACCCGAAAAAGTCTCGATTCTAGGTTAGAAATGGGCCACGGGACGTGTTTTGTTGTGTCAAAACGAAAAAACGAGCACGAAGCCTCGTTTAGAAATCGGGAGGAGAGAGGGTATGAAATTATATCCACTTCCTTTAAAATCCGAAAAAGTCTCGATTATAGGTTAGAAATGGGACACGGGAGGTGTTTCTGGTGTCAAAACGAAAAAAAGAGCACGAAGCCTCGTTTAGAAATCGGGAGGAGAGAGGGTATGAAATTATATCCACTTCCTTTAAAACCCGAAAAAGTCTCGATTCTAGGTTAGAAATGGGCCACGGGACGTGTTTTGTTGTGTCAAAACGAAAAAACGAGCACGAAGCCTCGTTTAGAAATCGGGAGGAGAGAGGGTATGAAATTATATCCACTTCCTTTAAAATCCGAAAAAGTCTCGATTATAGGTTAGAAATGGGACACGGGATGTGTTTCTGGTGTCAAAACGAAAAAAAGAGCACGAAGCCTCGTTTAGAAATCGGGAGGAGAGAGGGTATGAAATTATATCCACTTCCTTTAAAACCCGAAAAAGTCTCGATTATAGGTTAGAAATGGGCCACGGGATGTGTTTGTAGTGTCAAAACGAAAAAACGAGCACGAAGCTTCGTTTAGAAATCGGGAGGAGAGAGGGTATGAAATTATATCCACTTCCTTTAAAACCCGAAAAAGTCACGATTATAGGTTAGAAATGGGCCACTGGACGTGTTTGTGGTGTCAAAACGAAAAAACGAGCACGAAGCTTCGTTTAGAAATCGGGAGGAGAAAGGGTATGAAATTATATCAACTTCCTTTAAAACCCGAAAAAGTCTCGATTCTAGGTTAGAAATGGGCCAATGGACGTATTTGTGGTGTCAAAACGAAAAAACGAGCACGAAGCCTCGTTTAGAAATCGGGAGGAGAGAGGTTATGAAATTATATCCACTTCCTTTAAAATCCGAAAAAGTCTCGATTATAGGTTAGAAATGGGACACGGGAGGTGTTTCTGGTGTCAAAACGAAAAAAAGAGCACGAAGCCTCGTTTAGAAATCGGGAGGAGAGAGGGTATGAAATTATATCCACTTCCTTTAAAACCCGAAAAAGTCTCGATTATAGGTTAGAAATGGGCCACGGGACGTGTTTGTAGTGTCAAAACGAAAAAACGAGCACGAAGCTTCGTTTAGAAATCGGGAGGAGAGAGGGTATGAAATTATATCCACTTCCTTTAAAACCCGAAAAAGTCACGATTATAGGTTAGAAATGGGCCACTGGACGTGTTTGTGGTGTCAAAACGAAAAAACGAGCACGAAGCCTCGTTTAGAAATCGGGAGGAGAAAGGGTATGAAATTATATCCACTTCCTTTAAAACCCGAAAAAGTCTCTATTCTAGGTTAGAAATGGGCCACGGGACGTGTTTTGTTGTGTCAAAACGAAAAAACGAGCACGAAGCCTCGTTTAGAAATCGGGAGGAGAGAGGGTATGAAATTATATCCACTTCCTTTAAAATCCGAAAAAGTCTCGATTAAAGGTTAGAAATGGGACACGGGAGGTGTTTCTGGTGTCAAAACGAAAAAAAGAGCACGAAGCCTCGTTTAGAAATCGGGAGGAGAGAGGGTATGAAATTATATCCACTTCCTTTAAAACCCGAAAAAGTCTCGATTATAGGTTAGAAATGGGCCACGGGACGTGTTTGTAGTGTCAAAACGAAAAAACGAGCACGAAGCTTTGTTTAGAAATCGGGAGGAGAGAGGGTATGAAATTATATCCACTTCCTTTAAAACCCGAAAAAGTCACGATTATAGGTTAGAAATGGGCCACTGGACGTGTTTGTGGTGTCAAAACGAAAAAACGAGCACGAAGCCTCGTTTAGAAATCGGGAGGAGAAAGGGTATGAAATTATATCCACTTCCTTTAAAACCCGAAAAAGTCTCGATTCTAGGTTAGAAATGGGCCACGTGACGTGTTTTGTTGTGTCAAAACGAAAAAACGAGCACAAAGCCTCGTTTAGAAATCGGGAGGAGAGAGGGTATGAAATTATATCCACTTCCTTTAAAATCCGAAAAAGTCTCGATTATAGGTTAGAAATGGGACACGGGAGGTGTTTCTGGTGTCAAAACGAAAAAAAGAGCACGAAGCCTCGTTTAGAAATCGGAAGGAGAGAGGGTATGAAATTATATCCACTTCCTTTAAAACCCGAAAAAAGTCTCGATTATAGGTTAGAAATGGGCCACGGGACGTGTTTGTAGTGTCAAAACGAAAAAACGAGCACGAAGCTTCGTTTAGAAATCGGGAGGAGAGAGGGTATGAAATTATATCCACTTCCTTTAAAACCCGAAAAAGTCACGATTATAGGTTAGAAATGGGCCACTGGACGTGTTTGTGGTGTCAAAACCAAAAAACGAGCACGAAGCCTCGTTTAGAAATCGGGAGGAGAAAGGGTATGAAATTATATCCACTTCCTTTAAAACCCGAAAAAGTCTCGATTCTAGGTTAGAAATGGGCCACGGGACGTGTTTTGTTGTGTCAAAACGAAAAAACGAGCACGAAGCCTCGTTTAGAAATCGGGAGGAGAGAGGGTATGAAATTATATCCACTTCCTTTAAAATCCGAAAAAGTCTCGATTATAGGTTAGAAATGGGACACGGGAGGTGTTTCTGGTGTCAAAACGAAAAAAAGAGCACGAAGCCTCGTTTAGAAATCGGGAGGAGAGAGGGTATGAAATTATATCCACTTCCTTTAAAACCCGAAAAAGTCTCGATTCTAGGTTAGAAATGGGCCACGGGACGTGTTTTGTTGTGTCAAAACGAAAAAACGAGCACGAAGCCTCGTTTAGAAATCAGGAGGAGAGAGGGTATGAAATTATATCCACTTCCTTTAAAATCCGAAAAAGTCTCGATTATAGGTTAGAAATGGGACACGGGATGTGTTTCTGGTGTCAAAACGAAAAAAAGAGCACGAAGCCTCGTTTAGAAATCGGGAGGAGAGAGGGTATGAAATTATATCCACTTCCTTTGAAACCCGAAAAAGTCTCGATTATAGGTTAGAAATGGGCCACGGGATGTGTTTGTAGTGTCAAAACGAAAAAACGAGCACGAAGCTTCGTTTAGAAATCGGGAGGAGAGAGGGTATGAAATTATATCCACTTCCTTTAAAACCCGAAAAAGTCACGATTATAGGTTAGAAATGGGCCACTGGACGTGTTTGTGGTGTCAAAACGAAAAAACGAGCACGAAGCCTCGTTTAGAAATCGGGAGGAGAAAGGGTATGAAATTATATCAACTTCCTTTAAAACCCGAAAAAGTCTCGATTCTAGGTTAGAAATGGGCCAATGGACGTATTTGTGGTGTCAAAACGAAAAAACGAGCACGAAGCCTCGTTTAGAAATCGGGAGGAGAGAGGTTATGAAATTATATACACTTCATTTAAAAACCGAAAAAGTCTCGATTGAAGGTTAGAAATGGGACACGGGACGTGTTTGTGGTGCCAAAACGAAAAAACGAGCACGAAGCTTCGTTTAGAAATCGGGAGGAGAGAGGGTATGAAATTATATCCACTTCCTTTAAAACCCGAAAAAGTCACGATTATAGGTTAGAAATGGGCCACTGGACGTGTTTGCGGTGTCAAAACGAAAAAACGAGCACGAAGCCTCGTTTAGAAATCGGGAGGAGAAAGGGTATGAAATTATATCCACTTCCTTTAAAACCCGAAAAAGTCTCGATTCTAGGTTAGAAATGGGCCACGGGACGTGTTTTGTTGTGTCAAAACGAAAAAACGAGCACGAAGCCTCGTTTAGAAATCGGGAGGAGAGAGGGTATGAAATTATATCCACTTCCTTTAAAATCCGAAAAAGTCTCGATTATAGGTTAGAAATGGGACACGGGAGGTGTTTCTGGTGTCAAAACGAAAAAAAGAGCACGAAGCCTCGTTTAGAAATCGGGAGGAGAGAGGGTATGAAATTATATCCACTTCCTTTAAAACCCGAAAAAAGTCTCGATTATAGGTTAGAAATGGGCCACGGGACGTGTTTGTAGTGTCAAAACGAAAAAACGAGCACGAATCTTCGTTCAGAAATCGGGAGGAGAGAGGGTATGAAATTATATCCACTTCCTTTAAAACCCGAAAAAGTCACGATTATAGGTTAGAAATGGGCCACTGGACGTGTTTGTGGTGTCAAAACGAAGAAACGAGCACGAAGCCTCGTTTAGAAATCGGGAGGAGAAAGGGTATGAAATTATATCCACTTCCTTTAAAACCCGAAAAAGTCTCGATTCTAGGTTAGAAATGGGCCACGGGACGTGTTTTGTTGTGTCAAAACGAAAAAACAAGCACGAAGCCTCGTTTAGAAATCGGGAGGAGAGAGGGTATGAAATTATATCCACTTCCTTTAAAATCCGAAAAAGTCTCGATTATAGGTTAGAAATGGGACACGGGAGGTGTTTCTGGTGTCAAAACGAAAAAAAGAGCACGAAGCCTCGTTTAGAAATCGGGAGGAGAGAGGGTATGAAATTATATCCACTTCCTTTGAAACCCGAAAAAGTCTCGATTATAGGTTAGAAATGGGCCACGGGACGTGTTTGTAGTGTCAAAACGAAAAAACGAGCACGAAGCTTCGTTTAGAAATCGGGAGGAGAGAGGGTATGAAATTATATCCACTTCCTTTAAAACCCGAAAAAGTCACGATTATAGGTTAGAAATGGGCCACTGGACGTGTTTGTGGTGTCAAAACGAAAAAACGAGCACGAAGCCTCGTTTAGAAATCGGGAGGAGAAAGGGTATCAAATTATATCAACTTCCTTTAAAACCCGAAAAAGTCTCGATTCTAGGTTAGAAATGGGCCAATGGACGTATTTGTGGTGTCAAAACGAAAAAACGAGCACGAAGCCTCGTTTAGAAATCGGGAGGAGAGAGGTTATGAAATTATATCCACTTCCTTTAAAATCCGAAAAAGTCTCGATTATAGGTTAGAAATGGGACACGGGAGGTGTTTCTGGTGTCAAAACGAAAAAAAGAGCACGAAGCCTCGTTTAGAAATCGGGAGGAGAGAGGGTATGAAATTATATCCACTTCCTTTAAAACCCGAAAAAGTCTCGATTATAGGTTAGAAATGGGCCACGGGACGTGTTTGTAGTGTCAAAACGAAAAAACGAGCACGAAGCTTCGTTTAGAAATCGGGAGGAGAGAGGGTATGAAATTATATCCACTTCCTTTAAAACCCGAAAAAGTCTCGATTATAGGTTAGAAATGGGCCACGGGACGTGTTTGTAGTGTCAAAACGAAAAAACGAGCACGAAGCTTTGTTTAGAAATCGGGAGGAGAGAGGGTATGAAATTATATCCACTTCCTTTAAAACCCGAAAAAGTCACGATTATAGGTTAGAAATGGGCCACTGGACGTGTTTGTGGTGTCAAAACGAAAAAACGAGCACGAAGCCTCGTTTAGAAATCGGGAGGAGAAAGGGTATGAAATTATATCCACTTCCTTTAAAACCCGAAAAAGTCTCGATTCTAGGTTAGAAATGGGCCACGTGACGTGTTTTGTTGTGTCAAAACGAAAAAACGAGCACAAAGCCTCGTTTAGAAATCGGGAGGAGAGAGGGTATGAAATTATATCCACTTCCTTTAAAATCCGAAAAAGTCTCGATTATAGGTTAGAAATGGGACACGGGAGGTGTTTCTGGTGTCAAAACGAAAAAAAGAGCACGAAGCCTCGTTTAGAAATCGGAAGGAGAGAGGGTATGAAATTATATCCACTTCCTATAAAACCCGAAAAAAGTCTCGATTATAGGTTAGAAATGGGCCACGGGACGTGTTTGTAGTGTCAAAACGAAAAAACGAGCACGAAGCTTCGTTTAGAAATCGGGAGGAGAGAGGGTATGAAATTATATCCACTTCCTTTAAAACCCGAAAAAGTCACGATTATAGGTTAGAAATGGGCCACTGGACGTGTTTGTGGTGTCAAAACCAAAAAACGAGCACGAAGCCTCGTTTAGAAATCGGGAGGAGAAAGGGTATGAAATTATATCCACTTCCTTTAAAACCCGAAAAAGTCTCGATTCTAGGTTAGAAATGGGCCACGGGACGTGTTTTGTTGTGTCAAAACGAAAAAACGAGCACGAAGCCTCGTTTAGAAATCGGGAGGAGAGAGGGTATGAAATTATATCCACTTCCTTTAAAATCCGAAAAAGTCTCGATTATAGGTTAGAAATGGGACACGGGAGGTGTTTCTGGTGTCAAAACGAAAAAAAGAGCACGAAGCCTCGTTTAGAAATCGGGAGGAGAGAGGGTATGAAATTATATCCACTTCCTTTAAAACCCGAAAAAGTCTCGATTTTAGGTTAGAAATGGGCCACTGGACGTGTTTTGTTGTGTCAAAACGAAAAAACGAGCACGAAGCCTCGTTTAGAAATCGGGAGGAGAGAGGGTATGAAATTATATCCACTTCCTTTAAAATTCGAAAAAGTCTCGATTATAGGTTAGAAATGGGACACGGGATGTGTTTCTGGTGTCAAAACGAAAAAAAGAGCACGAAGCCTCGTTTAGAAATCGGGAGGAGAGAGGGTATGAAATTATATCCACTTCCTTTAAAACCCGAAAAAGTCTCGATTATAGGTTAGAAATGGGCCACGGGATGTGTTTGTAGTGTCAAAACGAAAAAACGAGCACGAAGCTTCGTTTAGAAATCGGGAGGAGAGAGGGTATGAAATTATATCCACTTCCTTTAAAACCCGAAAAAGTCACGATTATAGGTTAGAAATGGGCCACTGGACGTGTTTGTGGTGTCAAAACGAAAAAACGAGCACGAAGCCTCGTTTAGAAATCGGGAGGAGAAAGGGTATGAAATTATATCAACTTCCTTTAAAACCAGAAAAAGTCTCGATTCTAGGTTAGAAATGGGCCAATGGACGTATTTGTGGTGTCAAAACGAAAAAACGAGCACGAAGCCTCGTTTAGAAATCGGGAGGAGAAAGGGTATGAAATTATATCCACTTCCTTTAAAACCCGAAAAAGTCTCGATTCTAGGTTAGAAATGGGCCACGTGACGTGTTTTGTTGTGTCAAAACGAAAAAACGAGCACAAAGCCTCGTTTAGAAATCGGGAGGAGAGAGGGTATGAAATTATATCCACTTCCTTTAAAATCCGAAAAAGTCTCGATTATAGGTTAGAAATGGGACACGGGAGGTGTTTCTGGTGTCAAAACGAAAAAAAGAGCACGAAGCCTCGTTTAGAAATCGGAAGGAGAGAGGGTATGAAATTATATCCACTTCCTTTAAAACCCGAAAAAAGTCTCGATTATAGGTTAGAAATGGGCCACGGGACGTGTTTGTAGTGTCAAAACGAAAAAACGAGCACGAAGCTTCGTTTAGAAATCGGGAGGAGAGAGGGTATGAAATTATATCCACTTCCTTTAAAACCCGAAAAAGTCACGATTATAGGTTAGAAATGGGCCACTGGACGTGTTTGTGGTGTCAAAACCAAAAAACGAGCACGAAGCCTCGTTTAGAAATCGGGAGGAGAAAGGGTATGAAATTATATCCACTTCCTTTAAAACCCGAAAAAGTCTCGATTCTAGGTTAGAAATGGGCCACGGGACGTGTTTTGTTGTGTCAAAACGAAAAAACGAGCACGAAGCCTCGTTTAGAAATCGGGAGGAGAGAGGGTATGAAATTATATCCACTTCCTTTAAAATCCGAAAAAGTCTCGATTATAGGTTAGAAATGGGACACGGGAGGTGTTTCTGGTGTCAAAACGAAAAAAAGAGCACGAAGCCTCGTTTAGAAATCGGGAGGAGAGAGGGTATGAAATTATATCCACTTCCTTTAAAACCCGAAAAAGTCTCGATTATAGGTTAGAAATGGGCCACGGGACGTGTTTGTAGTGTCAAAACGAAAAAACGAGCACGAAGCTTCGTTTAGAAATCGGGAGGAGAGAGGGTATGAAATTATATCCACTTCCTTTAAAACCCGAAAAAGTCACGATTATAGGTTAGAAATGGGCCACTGGACGTGTTTGTGGTGTCAAAACGAAAAAACGAGCACGAAGCCTCGTTTAGAAATCGGGAGGAGAAAGGGTATGAAATTATATCCACTTCCTTTAAAACCCGAAAAAGTCTCTATTCTAGGTTAGAAATGGGCCACGGGACGTGTTTTGTTGTGTCAAAACGAAAAAACGAGCACGAAGCCTCGTTTAGAAATCGGGAGGAGAGAGGGTATGAAATTATATCCACTTCCTTTAAAATCCGAAAAAGTCTCGATTAAAGGTTAGAAATGGGACACGGGAGGTGTTTCTGGTGTCAAAACGAAAAAAAGAGCACGAAGCCTCGTTTAGAAATCGGGAGGAGAGAGGGTATGAAATTATATCCACTTCCTTTAAAACCCGAAAAAGTCTCGATTATAGGTTAGAAATGGGCCACGGGACGTGTTTGTAGTGTCAAAACGAAAAAACGAGCACGAAGCTTTGTTTAGAAATCGGGAGGAGAGAGGGTATGAAATTATATCCACTTCCTTTAAAACCCGAAAAAGTCACGATTATAGGTTAGAAATGGGCCACTGGACGTGTTTGTGGTGTCAAAACGAAAAAACGAGCACGAAGCCTCGTTTAGAAATCGGGAGGAGAAAGGGTATGAAATTATATCCACTTCCTTTAAAACCCGAAAAAGTCTCGATTCTAGGTTAGAAATGGGCCACGTGACGTGTTTTGTTGTGTCAAAACGAAAAAACGAGCACAAAGCCTCGTTTAGAAATCGGGAGGAGAGAGGGTATGAAATTATATCCACTTCCTTTAAAATCCGAAAAAGTCTCGATTATAGGTTAGAAATGGGACACGGGAGGTGTTTCTGGTGTCAAAACGAAAAAACGAGCACGAAGCCTCGTTTAGAAATCGGGAGGAGAGAGGGTATGAAATTATATCCACTTCCTTTAAAACCCGAAAAAGTCTCGATTATAGGTTAGAAATGGGCCACGGGACGTGTTTGTAGTGTCAAAACGAAAAAACGAGCACGAAGCTTCGTTTAGAAATCGGGAGGAGAGAGGGTATGAAATTATATCCACTTCCTTTAAAACCCGAAAAAGTCTCGATTCTAGGTTAGAAATGGGCCACGGGACGTGTTTTGTTGTGTCAAAACGAAAAAACAAGCAGGAAGCCTCGTTTAGAAATCGGGAGGAGAGAGGGTATGAAATTATATCCACATCCTTTAAAATCCGAAAAAGTCTCGATTATAGGTTAGAAATGGGACACGGGTGGTGTTTCTGGTGTCAAAACGAAAAAAAGAGCACGAAGCCTCGTTTAGAAATCGGGAGGAGAGAGGGTATGAAATTATATCAACTTCTTTTAAAACCCGAAAAAGTCTCGATTATAGGTTAGAAATGGGCCACGGGACGTGTTTGTAGTGTCAAAACGAAAAAACGAGCACGAAGCTTTGTTTAGAAATCGGGAGGAGAGAGGGTATGAAATTATATCCACTTCCTTTAAAACCCGAAAAAGTCACGATTATAGGTTAGAAATGGGCCACTGGACGTGTTTGTGGTGTCAAAACGAAAAAACGAGCACGAAGCCTCGTTTAGAAATCGGGAGGAGAAAGGGTATGAAATTATATCCACTTCCTTTAAAACCCGAAAAAGTCTCGATTCTAGGTTAGAAATGGGCCACGTGACGTGTTTTGTTGTGTCAAAACGAAAAAACGAGCACAAAGCCTCGTTTAGAAATCGGGAGGAGAGAGGGTATGAAATTATATCCACTTCCTTTAAAATCCGAAAAAGTCTCGATTATAGGTTAGAAATGGGACACGGGAGGTGTTTCTGGTGTCAAAACGAAAAAAAGAGCACGAAGCCTCGTTTAGAAATCGGAAGGAGAGAGGGTATGAAATTATATCCACTTCCTTTAAAACCCGAAAAAAGTCTCGATTATAGGTTAGAAATGGGCCACGGGACGTGTTTGTAGTGTCAAAACGAAAAAACGAGCACGAAGCTTCGTTTAGAAATCGGGAGGAGAGAGGGTATGAAATTATATCCACTTCCTTTAAAACCCGAAAAAGTCACGATTATAGGTTAGAAATGGGCCACTGGACGTGTTTGTGGTGTCAAAACCAAAAAACGAGCACGAAGCCTCGTTTAGAAATCGGGAGGAGAAAGGGTATGAAATTATATCCACTTCCTTTAAAACCCGAAAAAGTCTCGATTCTAGGTTAGAAATGGGCCACGGGACGTGTTTTGTTGTGTCAAAACGAAAAAACGAGCACGAAGCCTCGTTTAGAAATCGGGAGGAGAGAGGGTATGAAATTATATCCACTTCCTTTAAAATCCGAAAAAGTCTCGATTATAGGTTAGAAATGGGACACGGGAGGTGTTTCTGGTGTCAAAACGAAAAAAAGAGCACGAAGCCTCGTTTAGAAATCGGGAGGAGAGAGGGTATGAAATTATATCCACTTCCTTTAAAACCCGAAAAAGTCTCGATTCTAGGTTAGAAATGGGCCACGGGACGTGTTTTGTTGTGTCAAAACGAAAAAACGAGCACGAAGCCTCGTTTAGAAATCGGGAGGAGAGAGGGTATGAAATTATATCCACTTCCTTTAAAATCCGAAAAAGTCTCGATTATAGGTTAGAAATGGGACACGGGATGTGTTTCTGGTGTCAAAACGAAAAAAAGAGCACGAAGCCTCGTTTAGAAATCGGGAGGAGAGAGGGTATGAAATTATATCCACTTCCTTTAAAACCCGAAAAAGTCTCGATTATAGGTTAGAAATGGGCCACGGGATGTGTTTGTAGTGTCAAAACGAAAAAACGAGCACGAAGCTTCGTTTAGAAATCGGGAGGAGAGAGGGTATGAAATTATATCCACTTCCTTTAAAACCCGAAAAAGTCACGATTATAGGTTAGAAATGGGCCACTGGACGTGTTTGTGGTGTCAAAACGAAAAAACGAGCACGAAGCCTCGTTTAGAAATCGGGAGGAGAAAGGGTATGAAATTATATCAACTTCCTTTAAAACCCGAAAAAGTCTCGATTCTAGGTTAGAAATGGGCCAATGGACGTATTTGTGGTGTCAAAACGAAAAAACGAGCACGAAGCCTCGTTTAGAAATCGGGAGGAGAGAGGTTATGAAATTATATCCACTTCCTTTAAAATCCGAAAAAGTCTCGATTATAGGTTAGAAATGGGACACGGGAGGTGTTTCTGGTGTCAAAACGAAAAAAAGAGCACGAAGCCTCGTTTAGAAATCGGGAGGAGAGAGGGTATGAAATTATATCCACTTCCTTTAAAACCCGAAAAAGTCTCGATTATAGGTTAGAAAAGGGCCACGGGACGTGTTTGTAGTGTCAAAACGAAAAAACGAGCACGAAGCTTCGTTTAGAAATCGGGAGGAGAGAGGGTATGAAATTATATCCACTTCCTTTAAAACCCGAAAAAGTCACGATTATAGGTTAGAAATGGGCCACTGGACGTGTTTGTGGTGTCAAAACGAAAAAACGAGCACGAAGCCTCGTTTAGAAATCGGGAGGAGAAAGGGTATGAAATTATATCCACTTCCTTTAAAACCCGAAAAAGTCTCTATTCTAGGTTAGAAATGGGCCACGGGACGTGTTTTGTTGTGTCAAAACGAAAAAACGAGCACGAAGCCTCGTTTAGAAATCGGGAGGAGAGAGGGTATGAAATTATATCCACTTCCTTTAAAATCCGAAAAAGTCTCGATTATAGGTTAGAAATGGGACACGGGAGGTGTTTCTGGTGTCAAAACGAAAAAAAGAGCACGAAGCCTCGTTTAGAAATCGGGAGGAGAGAGGGTATGAAATTATATCCACTTCCTTTAAAACCCGAAAAAGTCTCGATTATAGGTTAGAAATGGGCCACGGGACGTGTTTGTAGTGTCAAAACGAAAAAACGAGCACGAAGCTTCGTTTAGAAATCGGGAGGAGAGAGGGTATGAAATTATATCCACTTCCTTTAAAACCCGAAAAAGTCTCGATTATAGGTTAGAAATGGGCCACGGGACGTGTTTGTAGTGTCAAAACGAAAAAACGAGCACGAAGCTTTGTTTAGAAATCGGGAGGAGAGAGGGTATGAAATTATATCCACTTCCTTTAAAACCCGAAAAAGTCACGATTATAGGTTAGAAATGGGCCACTGGACGTGTTTGTGGTGTCAAAACGAAAAAACGAGCACGAAGCCTCGTTTAGAAATCGGGAGGAGAAAGGGTATGAAATTATATCAACTTCCTTTAAAACCCGAAAAAGTCTCGATTCTAGGTTAGAAATGGGCCAATGGACGTATTTGTGGTGTCAAAACGAAAAAACGAGCACGAAGCCTTCTTTAGAAATCGGGAGGAGAGAGGTTATGAAATTATATACACTTCCTTTAAAAACCGAAAAAGTCTCGATTGAAGGTTAGAAATGGGACACGGGATGTGTTTGTGGTGTCAAAATGAAAAAACGAGCACGAAGCGTCGTTTAGAAATCGGGAGGAGAAAGGGTATGAAATTAAATCTACTTCCTTTAAAACCCGAAAAAGTCACGATTATAGGTTAGAAATGGCCCACGGGATGCGTTTGTAGTGTCAAAACGAAAAAACGAGCACGAAGCCTCATTTAGAAATCGGGAGGAGAGAGGGTATGAAATTATATCCACTTCCTTTAAAACCCGAAAAAGTCTCGATTCTAGGTTAGAAGTGGGCCACGGGACGTGTTGTGTTGTGTCAAAACGAAAAAACGAGCCCGATGCCTCGTTTAGAAATCGGGAGGAGAGAGGGTATGAAATTATATCCACTTCCTTTAAAATCCGAAAAAGTCTCGATTATAGGTTAGAAATGGGACACGGGAGGTGTTTCTGGTGTCAAAACGAAAAAAAGAGCACGAAGCCTCGTTTAGAAATCGGGAGGAGAGAGGGTATGAAATTATATCCACTTCCTTTAAAACCCGAAAAAGTCTCGATTATAGGTTAGAAATGGGCCACGGGACGTGTTTGTAGTGTCAAAACGAAAAAACGAGCACGAAGCTTCGTTTAGAAATCGGGAGGAGAGAGGGTATGAAATTATATCCACTTCCTTTAAAACCCGAAAAAGTCTCGATTCTAGGTTAGAAATGGGCCACGGGACGTGTTTTGTTGTGTCAAAACGAAAAAACAAGCAGGAAGCCTCGTTTAGAAATCGGGAGGAGAGAGGGTATGAAATTATATCCACATCCTTTAAAATCCGAAAAAGTCTCGATTATAGGTTAGAAATGGGACACGGGTGGTGTTTCTGGTGTCAAAACGAAAAAAAGAGCACGAAGCCTCGTTTAGAAATCGGGAGGAGAGAGGGTATGAAATTATATCAACTTCTTTTAAAACCCGAAAAAGTCTCGATTATAGGTTAGAAATGGGCCACGGGACGTGTTTGTAGTGTCAAAACGAAAAAACGAGCACGAAGCTTTGTTTAGAAATCGGGAGGAGAGAGGGTATGAAATTATATCCACTTCCTTTAAAACCCGAAAAAGTCACGATTATAGGTTAGAAATGGGCCACTGGACGTGTTTGTGGTGTCAAAACGAAAAAACGAGCACGAAGCCTCGTTTAGAAATCGGGAGGAGAAAGGGTATGAAATTATATCCACTTCCTTTAAAACCCGAAAAAGTCTCGATTCTAGGTTAGAAATGGGCCACGTGACGTGTTTTGTTGTGTCAAAACGAAAAAACGAGCACAAAGCCTCGTTTAGAAATCGGGAGGAGAGAGGGTATGAAATTATATCCACTTCCTTTAAAATCCGAAAAAGTCTCGATTATAGGTTAGAAATGGGACACGGGAGGTGTTTCTGGTGTCAAAACGAAAAAAAGAGCACGAAGCCTCGTTTAGAAATCGGAAGGAGAGAGGGTATGAAATTATATCCACTTCCTTTAAAACCCGAAAAAAGTCTCGATTATAGGTTAGAAATGGGCCACGGGACGTGTTTGTAGTGTCAAAACGAAAAAACGAGCACGAAGCTTCGTTTAGAAATCGGGAGGAGAGAGGGTATGAAATTATATCCACTTCCTTTAAAACCCGAAAAAGTCACGATTATAGGTTAGAAATGGGCCACTGGACGTGTTTGTGGTGTCAAAACCAAAAAACGAGCACGAAGCCTCGTTTAGAAATCGGGAGGAGAAAGGGTATGAAATTATATCCACTTCCTTTAAAACCCGAAAAAGTCTCGATTCTAGGTTAGAAATGGGCCACGGGACGTGTTTTGTTGTGTCAAAACGAAAAAACGAGCACGAAGCCTCGTTTAGAAATCGGGAGGAGAGAGGGTATGAAATTATATCCACTTCCTTTAAAATCCGAAAAAGTCTCGATTATAGGTTAGAAATGGGACACGGGAGGTGTTTCTGGTGTCAAAACGAAAAAAAGAGCACGAAGCCTCGTTTAGAAATCGGGAGGAGAGAGGGTATGAAATTATATCCACTTCCTTTAAAACCCGAAAAAGTCTCGATTCTAGGTTAGAAATGGGCCACGGGACGTGTTTTGTTGTGTCAAAACGAAAAAACGAGCACGAAGCCTCGTTTAGAAATCGGGAGGAGAGAGGGTATGAAATTATATCCACTTCCTTTAAAATCCGAAAAAGTCTCGATTATAGGTTAGAAATGGGACACGGGATGTGTTTCTGGTGTCAAAACGAAAAAAAGAGCACGAAGCCTCGTTTAGAAATCGGGAGGAGAGAGGGTATGAAATTATATCCACTTCCTTTAAAACCCGAAAAAGTCTCGATTATAGGTTAGAAATGGGCCACGGGATGTGTTTGTAGTGTCAAAACGAAAAAACGAGCACGAAGCTTCGTTTAGAAATCGGGAGGAGAGAGGGTATGAAATTATATCCACTTCCTTTAAAACCCGAAAAAGTCACGATTATAGGTTAGAAATGGGCCACTGGACGTGTTTGTGGTGTCAAAACGAAAAAACGAGCACGAAGCCTCGTTTAGAAATCGGGAGGAGAAAGGGTATGAAATTATATCAACTTCCTTTAAAACCCGAAAAAGTCTCGATTCTAGGTTAGAAATGGGCCAATGGACGTATTTGTGGTGTCAAAACGAAAAAACGAGCACGAAGCCTCGTTTAGAAATCGGGAGGAGAGAGGTTATGAAATTATATCCACTTCCTTTAAAATCCGAAAAAGTCTCGATTATAGGTTAGAAATGGGACACGGGAGGTGTTTCTGGTGTCAAAACGAAAAAAAGAGCACGAAGCCTCGTTTAGAAATCGGGAGGAGAGAGGGTATGAAATTATATCCACTTCCTTTAAAACCCGAAAAAGTCTCGATTATAGGTTAGAAAAGGGCCACGGGACGTGTTTGTAGTGTCAAAACGAAAAAACGAGCACGAAGCTTCGTTTAGAAATCGGGAGGAGAGAGGGTATGAAATTATATCCACTTCCTTTAAAACCCGAAAAAGTCACGATTATAGGTTAGAAATGGGCCACTGGACGTGTTTGTGGTGTCAAAACGAAAAAACGAGCACGAAGCCTCGTTTAGAAATCGGGAGGAGAAAGGGTATGAAATTATATCCACTTCCTTTAAAACCCGAAAAAGTCTCTATTCTAGGTTAGAAATGGGCCACGGGACGTGTTTTGTTGTGTCAAAACGAAAAAACGAGCACGAAGCCTCGTTTAGAAATCGGGAGGAGAGAGGGTATGAAATTATATCCACTTCCTTTAAAATCCGAAAAAGTCTCGATTATAGGTTAGAAATGGGACACGGGAGGTGTTTCTGGTGTCAAAACGAAAAAAAGAGCACGAAGCCTCGTTTAGAAATCGGGAGGAGAGAGGGTATGAAATTATATCCACTTCCTTTAAAACCCGAAAAAGTCTCGATTATAGGTTAGAAATGGGCCACGGGACGTGTTTGTAGTGTCAAAACGAAAAAACGAGCACGAAGCTTCGTTTAGAAATCGGGAGGAGAGAGGGTATGAAATTATATCCACTTCCTTTAAAACCCGAAAAAGTCTCGATTATAGGTTAGAAATGGGCCACGGGACGTGTTTGTAGTGTCAAAACGAAAAAACGAGCACGAAGCTTTGTTTAGAAATCGGGAGGAGAGAGGGTATGAAATTATATCCACTTCCTTTAAAACCCGAAAAAGTCACGATTATAGGTTAGAAATGGGCCACTGGACGTGTTTGTGGTGTCAAAACGAAAAAACGAGCACGAAGCCTCGTTTAGAAATCGGGAGGAGAAAGGGTATGAAATTATATCAACTTCCTTTAAAACCCGAAAAAGTCTCGATTCTAGGTTAGAAATGGGCCAATGGACGTATTTGTGGTGTCAAAACGAAAAAACGAGCACGAAGCCTTCTTTAGAAATCGGGAGGAGAGAGGTTATGAAATTATATACACTTCCTTTAAAAACCGAAAAAGTCTCGATTGAAGGTTAGAAATGGGACACGGGATGTGTTTGTGGTGTCAAAATGAAAAAACGAGCACGAAGCGTCGTTTAGAAATCGGGAGGAGAAAGGGTATGAAATTAAATCTACTTCCTTTAAAACCCGAAAAAGTCACGATTATAGGTTAGAAATGGCCCACGGGATGCGTTTGTAGTGTCAAAACGAAAAAACGAGCACGAAGCCTCATTTAGAAATCGGGAGGAGAGAGGGTATGAAATTATATCCACTTCCTTTAAAACCCGAAAAAGTCTCGATTCTAGGTTAGAAGTGGGCCACGGGACGTGTTGTGTTGTGTCAAAACGAAAAAACGAGCCCGATGCCTCGTTTAGAAATCGGGAGGAGAGAGGGTATGAAATTATATCCACTTCCTTTAAAATCCGAAAAAGTCTCGATTATAGGTTAGAAATGGGACACGGGAGGTGTTTCTGGTGTCAAAACGAAAAAAAGAGCACGAAGCCTCGTTTAGAAATTGGGAGGAGAGAGGGTATGAAATTATATCCACTTCCTTTAAAACCCGAAAAAGTCTCGATTATAGGTTAGAAATGGGCCACGGGACGTGTTTGTAGTGTCAAAACGAAAAAACGAGCACGAAGCTTCGTTTAGAAATCGGGAGGAGAGAGGGTATGAAATTATATCCACTTCCTTTAAAACCCGAAAAAGTCTCGATTCTAGGTTAGAAATGGGCCACGGGACGTGTTTTGTTGTGTCAAAACGAAAAAACAAGCAGGAAGCCTCGTTTAGAAATCGGGAGGAGAGAGGGTATGAAATTATATCCACATCCTTTAAAATCCGAAAAAGTCTCGATTATAGGTTAGAAATGGGACACGGGAGGTGTTTCTGGTGTCAAAACGAAAAAAAGAGCACGAAGCCTCGTTTAGAAATCGGAAGGAGAGAGGGTATGAAATTATATCCACTTCCTTTAAAACCCGAAAAAAGTCTCGATTATAGGTTAGAAATGGGCCACGGGACGTGTTTGTAGTGTCAAAACGAAAAAACGAGCACGAAGCTTCGTTTAGAAATCGGGAGGAGAGAGGGTATGAAATTATATCCACTTCCTTTAAAACCCGAAAAAGTCACGATTATAGGTTAGAAATGGGCCACTGGACGTGTTTGTGGTGTCAAAACCAAAAAACGAGCACGAAGCCTCGTTTAGAAATCGGGAGGAGAAAGGGTATGAAATTATATCCACTTCCTTTAAAACCCGAAAAAAGTCTCGATTATAGGTTAGAAATGGGCCACGGGACGTGTTTGTAGTGTCAAAACGAAAAAACGAGCACGAAGCTTCGTTTAGAAATCGGGAGGAGAGAGGGTATGAAATTATATCCACTTCCTTTAAAACCCGAAAAAGTCACGATTATAGGTTAGAAATGGGCCACTGGACGTGTTTGTGGTGTCAAAACCAAAAAACGAGCACGAAGCCTCGTTTAGAAATCGGGAGGAGAAAGGGTATGAAATTATATCCACTTCCTTTAAAACCCGAAAAAGTCTCGATTCTAGGTTAGAAATGGGCCACGGGACGTGTTTTGTTGTGTCAAAACGAAAAAACGAGCACGAAGCCTCGTTTAGAAATCGGGAGGAGAGAGGGTATGAAATTATATCCACTTCCTTTAAAATCCGAAAAAGTCTCGATTATAGGTTAGAAATGGGACACGGGAGGTGTTTCTGGTGTCAAAACGAAAAAAAGAGCACGAAGCCTCGTTTAGAAATCGGGAGGAGAGAGGGTATGAAATTATATCCACTTCCTTTAAAACCCGAAAAAGTCTCGATTCTAGGTTAGAAATGGGCCACGGGACGTGTTTTGTTGTGTCAAAACGAAAAAACGAGCACGAAGCCTCGTTTAGAAATCGGGAGGAGAGAGGGTATGAAATTATATCCACTTCCTTTAAAATCCGAAAAAGTCTCGATTATAGGTTAGAAATGGGACACGGGATGTGTTTCTGGTGTCAAAACGAAAAAAAGAGCACGAAGCCTCGTTTAGAAATCGGGAGGAGAGAGGGTATGAAATTATATCCACTTCCTTTAAAACCCGAAAAAGTCTCGATTATAGGTTAGAAATGGGCCACGGGATGTGTTTGTAGTGTCAAAACGAAAAAACGAGCACGAAGCTTCGTTTAGAAATCGGGAGGAGAGAGGGTATGAAATTATATCCACTTCCTTTAAAACCCGAAAAAGTCACGATTATAGGTTAGAAATGGGCCACTGGACGTGTTTGTGGTGTCAAAACGAAAAAACGAGCACGAAGCCTCGTTTAGAAATCGGGAGGAGAAAGGGTATGAAATTATATCAACTTCCTTTAAAACCCGAAAAAGTCTCGATTCTAGGTTAGAAATGGGCCAATGGACGTATTTGTGGTGTCAAAACGAAAAAACGAGCACGAAGCCTCGTTTAGAAATCGGGAGGAGAGAGGTTATGAAATTATATCCACTTCCTTTAAAATCCGAAAAAGTCTCGATTATAGGTTAGAAATGGGACACGGGAGGTGTTTCTGGTGTCAAAACGAAAAAAAGAGCACGAAGCCTCGTTTAGAAATCGGGAGGAGAGAGGGTATGAAATTATATCCACTTCCTTTAAAACCCGAAAAAGTCTCGATTATAGGTTAGAAAAGGGCCACGGGACGTGTTTGTAGTGTCAAAACGAAAAAACGAGCACGAAGCTTCGTTTAGAAATCGGGAGGAGAGAGGGTATGAAATTATATCCACTTCCTTTAAAACCAGAAAAAGTCACGATTATAGGTTAGAAATGGGCCACTGGACGTGTTTGTGGTGTCAAAACGAAAAAACGAGCACGAAGCCTCGTTTAGAAATCGGGAGGAGAAAGGGTATGAAATTATATCCACTTCCTTTAAAACCCGAAAAAGTCTCTATTCTAGGTTAGAAATGGGCCACGGGACGTGTTTTGTTGTGTCAAAACGAAAAAACGAGCACGAAGCCTCGTTTAGAAATCGGGAGGAGAGAGGGTATGAAATTATATCCACTTCCTTTAAAATCCGAAAAAGTCTCGATTATAGGTTAGAAATGGGACACGGGAGGTGTTTCTGGTGTCAAAACGAAAAAAAGAGCACGAAGCCTCGTTTAGAAATCGGGAGGAGAGAGGGTATGAAATTATATCCACTTCCTTTAAAACCCGAAAAAGTCTCGATTATAGGTTAGAAATGGGCCACGGGACGTGTTTGTAGTGTCAAAACGAAAAAACGAGCACGAAGCTTCGTTTAGAAATCGGGAGGAGAGAGGGTATGAAATTATATCCACTTCCTTTAAAACCCGAAAAAGTCTCGATTATAGGTTAGAAATGGGCCACGGGACGTGTTTGTAGTGTCAAAACGAAAAAACGAGCACGAAGCTTTGTTTAGAAATCGGGAGGAGAGAGGGTATGAAATTATATCCACTTCCTTTAAAACCCGAAAAAGTCACGATTATAGGTTAGAAATGGGCCACTGGACGTGTTTGTGGTGTCAAAACGAAAAAACGAGCACGAAGCCTCGTTTAGAAATCGGGAGGAGAAAGGGTATGAAATTATATCAACTTCCTTTAAAACCCGAAAAAGTCTCGATTCTAGGTTAGAAATGGGCCAATGGACGTATTTGTGGTGTCAAAACGAAAAAACGAGCACGAAGCCTTCTTTAGAAATCGGGAGGAGAGAGGTTATGAAATTATATACACTTCCTTTAAAAACCGAAAAAGTCTCGATTGAAGGTTAGAAATGGGACACGGGATGTGTTTGTGGTGTCAAAATGAAAAAACGAGCACGAAGCGTCGTTTAGAAATCGGGAGGAGAAAGGGTATGAAATTAAATCTACTTCCTTTAAAACCCGAAAAAGTCACGATTATAGGTTAGAAATGGCCCACGGGATGCGTTTGTAGTGTCAAAACGAAAAAACGAGCACGAAGCCTCATTTAGAAATCGGGAGGAGAGAGGGTATGAAATTATATCCACTTCCTTTAAAACCCGAAAAAGTCTCGATTCTAGGTTAGAAGTGGGCCACGGGACGTGTTGTGTTGTGTCAAAACGAAAAAACGAGCCCGATGCCTCGTTTAGAAATCGGGAGGAGAGAGGGTATGAAATTATATCCACTTCCTTTAAAATCCGAAAAAGTCTCGATTATAGGTTAGAAATGGGACACGGGAGGTGTTTCTGGTGTCAAAACGAAAAAAAGAGCACGAAGCCTCGTTTAGAAATCGGGAGGAGAGAGGGTATGAAATTATATCCACTTCCTTTAAAACCCGAAAAAGTCTCGATTATAGGTTAGAAATGGGCCACGGGACGTGTTTGTAGTGTCAAAACGAAAAAACGAGCACGAAGCTTCGTTTAGAAATCGGGAGGAGAGAGGGTATGAAATTATATCCACTTCCTTTAAAACCCGAAAAAGTCTCGATTCTAGGTTAGAAATGGGCCACGGGACGTGTTTTGTTGTGTCAAAACGAAAAAACAAGCAGGAAGCCTCGTTTAGAAATCGGGAGGAGAGAGGGTATGAAATTATATCCACATCCTTTAAAATCCGAAAAAGTCTCGATTATAGGTTAGAAATGGGACACGGGTGGTGTTTCTGGTGTCAAAACGAAAAAAAGAGCACGAAGCCTCGTTTAGAAATCGGGAGGAGAGAGGGTATGAAATTATATCCACTTCCTTTAAAACCCGAAAAAGTCTCGATTATAGGTTAGAAATGGGCCACGGGACGTGTTTGTAGTGTCAAAACGAAAAAACGAGCACGAAGCTTTGTTTAGAAATCGGGAGGAGAGAGGGTATGAAATTATATCCACTTCCTTTAAAACCCGAAAAAGTCACGATTATAGGTTAGAAATGGGCCACTGGACGTGTTTGTGGTGTCAAAACGAAAAAACGAGCACGAAGCCTCGTTTAGAAATCGGGAGGAGAAAGGGTATGAAATTATATCCACTTCCTTTAAAACCCGAAAAAGTCTCGATTCTAGGTTAGAAATGGGCCACGTGACGTGTTTTGTTGTGTCAAAACGAAAAAACGAGCACAAAGCCTCGTTTAGAAATCGGGAGGAGAGAGGGTATGAAATTATATCCACTTCCTTTAAAATCCGAAAAAGTCTCGATTATAGGTTAGAAATGGGACACGGGAGGTGTTTCTGGTGTCAAAACGAAAAAAAGAGCACGAAGCCTCGTTTAGAAATCGGAAGGAGAGAGGGTATGAAATTATATCCACTTCCTTTAAAACCCGAAAAAAGTCTCGATTATAGGTTAGAAATGGGCCACGGGACGTGTTTGTAGTGTCAAAACGAAAAAACGAGCACGAAGCTTCGTTTAGAAATCGGGAGGAGAGAGGGTATGAAATTATATCCACTTCCTTTAAAACCCGAAAAAGTCACGATTATAGGTTAGAAATGGGCCACTGGACGTGTTTGTGGTGTCAAAACCAAAAAACGAGCACGAAGCCTCGTTTAGAAATCGGGAGGAGAAAGGGTATGAAATTATATCCACTTCCTTTAAAACCCGAAAAAGTCTCGATTCTAGGTTAGAAATGGGCCACGGGACGTGTTTTGTTGTGTCAAAACGAAAAAACGAGCACGAAGCCTCGTTTAGAAATCGGGAGGAGAGAGGGTATGAAATTATATCCACTTCCTTTAAAATCCGAAAAAGTCTCGATTATAGGTTAGAAATGGGACACGGGAGGTGTTTCTGGTGTCAAAACGAAAAAAAGAGCACGAAGCCTCGTTTAGAAATCGGGAGGAGAGAGGGTATGAAATTATATCCACTTCCTTTAAAACCCGAAAAAGTCTCGATTCTAGGTTAGAAATGGGCCACGGGACGTGTTTTGTTGTGTCAAAACGAAAAAACGAGCACGAAGCCTCGTTTAGAAATCGGGAGGAGAGAGGGTATGAAATTATATCCACTTCCTTTAAAATCCGAAAAAGTCTCGATTATAGGTTAGAAATGGGACACGGGATGTGTTTCTGGTGTCAAAACGAAAAAAAGAGCACGAAGCCTCGTTTAGAAATCGGGAGGAGAGAGGGTATGAAATTATATCCACTTCCTTTAAAACCCGAAAAAGTCTCGATTATAGGTTAGAAATGGGCCACGGGATGTGTTTGTAGTGTCAAAACGAAAAAACGAGCACGAAGCTTCGTTTAGAAATCGGGAGGAGAGAGGGTATGAAATTATATCCACTTCCTTTAAAACCCGAAAAAGTCACGATTATAGGTTAGAAATGGGCCACTGGACGTGTTTGTGGTGTCAAAACGAAAAAACGAGCACGAAGCCTCGTTTAGAAATCGGGAGGAGAAAGGGTATGAAATTATATCAACTTCCTTTAAAACCCGAAAAAGTCTCGATTCTAGGTTAGAAATGGGCCAATGGACGTATTTGTGGTGTCAAAACGAAAAAACGAGCACGAAGCCTCGTTTAGAAATCGGGAGGAGAGAGGTTATGAAATTATATCCACTTCCTTTAAAATCCGAAAAAGTCTCGATTATAGGTTAGAAATGGGACACGGGAGGTGTTTCTGGTGTCAAAACGAAAAAAAGAGCACGAAGCCTCGTTTAGAAATCGGGAGGAGAGAGGGTATGAAATTATATCCACTTCCTTTAAAACCCGAAAAAGTCTCGATTATAGGTTAGAAATGGGCCACGGGACGTGTTTGTAGTGTCAAAACGAAAAAACGAGCACGAAGCTTCGTTTAGAAATCGGGAGGAGAGAGGGTATGAAATTATATCCACTTCCTTTAAAACCCGAAAAAGTCACGATTATAGGTTAGAAATGGGCCACTGGACGTGTTTGTGGTGTCAAAACGAAAAAACGAGCACGAAGCCTCGTTTAGAAATCGGGAGGAGAAAGGGTATGAAATTATATCCACTTCCTTTAAAACCCGAAAAAGTCTCTATTCTAGGTTAGAAATGGGCCACGGGACGTGTTTTGTTGTGTCAAAACGAAAAAACGAGCACGAAGCCTCGTTTAGAAATCGGGAGGAGAGAGGGTATGAAATTATATCCACTTCCTTTAAAATCCGAAAAAGTCTCGATTATAGGTTAGAAATGGGACACGGGAGGTGTTTCTGGTGTCAAAACGAAAAAAAGAGCACGAAGCCTCGTTTAGAAATCGGGAGGAGAGAGGGTATGAAATTATATCCACTTCCTTTAAAACCCGAAAAAGTCTCGATTATAGGTTAGAAATGGGCCACGGGACGTGTTTGTAGTGTCAAAACGAAAAAACGAGCACGAAGCTTCGTTTAGAAATCGGGAGGAGAGAGGGTATGAAATTATATCCACTTCCTTTAAAACCCGAAAAAGTCTCGATTATAGGTTAGAAATGGGCCACGGGACGTGTTTGTAGTGTCAAAACGAAAAAACGAGCACGAAGCTTTGTTTAGAAATCGGGAGGAGAGAGGGTATGAAATTATATCCACTTCCTTTAAAACCCGAAAAAGTCACGATTATAGGTTAGAAATGGGCCACTGGACGTGTTTGTGGTGTCAAAACGAAAAAACGAGCACGAAGCCTCGTTTAGAAATCGGGAGGAGAAAGGGTATGAAATTATATCAACTTCCTTTAAAACCCGAAAAAGTCTCGATTCTAGGTTAGAAATGGGCCACGGGACGTGTTTTGTTGTGTCAAAACGAAAAAACAAGCAGGAAGCCTCGTTTAGAAATCGGGAGGAGAGAGGGTATGAAATTATATCCACATCCTTTAAAATCCGAAAAAGTCTCGATTATAGGTTAGAAATGGGACACGGGTGGTGTTTCTGGTGTCAAAACGAAAAAAAGAGCACGAAGCCTCGTTTAGAAATCGGGAGGAGAGAGGGTATGAAATTATATCCACTTCCTTTAAAACCCGAAAAAGTCACGATTATAGGTTAGAAATGGCCCACGGGATGCGTTTGTAGTGTCAAAACGAAAAAACGAGCACGAAGCCTCATTTAGAAATCGGGAGGAGAGAGGGTATGAAATTATATCCACTTCCTTTAAAACCCGAAAAAGTCTCGATTCTAGGTTAGAAGTGGGCCACGGGACGTGTTGTGTTGTGTCAAAACGAAAAAACGAGCCCGATGCCTCGTTTAGAAATCGGGAGGAGAGAGGGTATGAAATTATATCCACTTCCTTTAAAATCCGAAAAAGTCTCGATTATAGGTTAGAAATGGGACACGGGAGGTGTTTCTGGTGTCAAAACGAAAAAAAGAGCACGAAGCCTCGTTTAGAAATCGGGAGGAGAGAGGGTATGAAATTATATCCACTTCCTTTAAAACCCGAAAAAGTCTCGATTATAGGTTAGAAATGGGCCACGGGACGTGTTTGTAGTGTCAAAACGAAAAAACGAGCACGAAGCTTCGTTTAGAAATCGGGAGGAGAGAGGGTATGAAATTATATCCACTTCCTTTAAAACCCGAAAAAGTCTCGATTCTAGGTTAGAAATGGGCCACGGGACGTGTTTTGTTGTGTCAAAACGAAAAAACAAGCAGGAAGCCTCGTTTAGAAATCGGGAGGAGAGAGGGTATGAAATTATATCCACATCCTTTAAAATCCGAAAAAGTCTCGATTATAGGTTAGAAATGGGACACGGGTGGTGTTTCTGGTGTCAAAACGAAAAAAAGAGCACGAAGCCTCGTTTAGAAATCGAGAGGAGAGAGGGTATGAAATTATATCCACTTCCTTTAAAACCCGAAAAGGTCTCGATTATAGGTTAGAAATGGGCCACGGGACGTGTTTGTAGTGTCAAAACGAAAAAACGAGCACGAAGCTTCGTTTAGAAATCGGGAGGAGAGAGGGTATGAAATTATATCCACTTCCTTTAAAACCCGAAAATGTCACGATTATAGGTTAGAAATGGGCCACGGGATGCGTTTGTAGTGTCAAAACGAAAAAACGAGCACGAAGCCTCATTTAGAAATCGGGAGGAGAGAGGGTATGAAATTATATCCACTTCCTTTAAAACCCAAAAAAGTCACGATTATAGGTTGGAAATAGGCCACGGGACGTGGTTGTGGTGTCAAAACGAAAAAATGAGTACGAAGCCTCGTTTAGAAATCGGGAGGAGAGAGGGAATGAAATTATATCCACTTCCTTTAAAACCCGAAATAGTCTCGATTATAGGTTAGAAATGGGCCAAGAGACGAGTTTGTGGAGACAAAACGTAAAAACGAGCACGCAGCCTCGTTTAGAAATCGGGAGGAGAGAGGGTATGAAATTTTATACACTTCCTTTAAAACCCAAAAAAGTCTCGATTATAGGTTAGAAATGGGCCACGGGACTTCTTTTGTTGTGTCAAAACGAAAAAACGAGCACGAAGCTTCGTTTAGAAATCGGGAGGAGAGAGGGTATGAAATTATATCCACTTCCTTTAAAACCCGAGAAAGTCACGATTATAGGTTAGAAATGGGCCACGGGATGCGTTTGTAGTGTCAAAACGAAAAAACGAGCACGAAGCCTCATTTAAAAATCGGGAGGAGAGAGGGTATGAAATTATATCCACTTCCTTTAAAACCCGAAAAAGTCTCGATTCTAGGTTAGAAATGGGCCACGGGACGTGTTTTGTTGTGTCAAAACGAAAAAACGAGCACGAAGCCTCGTTTAAAAATCGGGAGGAGAGAGGGTATGAAATTATATCCACTTCCTTTAAAATCCGAAAAAGTCTCGATTATAGGTTAGAAATGGGACACGGGAGGTGTTTCTGGTGTCAAAACGAAAAAAAGAGCACTAAGCCTCGTTAAGAAATCGGGAGGAGAGAGGGTATGAAATTATATCCACTTCTTTTAAAACCCGAAAAAGTCTCGATTATAGGTTAGAAATGGGCCACGGGACGTGTTTGTAGTGTCAAAACGAAAAAACGAGCACGAAGCTTCGTTTAGAAATCGGGAGGAGAGAGGGTATGAAATTATATCCACTTCCTTTAAAACCCAAAAAAGTCTCGATTATAGGTTAGAAATGGGCCACGGGACGTGTTTGTAGTGTCAAAACGAAAAAACGAGCACGAAGCTTTGTTTAGAAATCGGGAGGAGAGAGGGTATGAAATTATATCCACTTCCTTTAAAACCCGAAAAAGTCACGATTATAGGTTAGAAATGGGCCACTGGACGTGTTTGTGGTGTCAAAACGAAAAAACGAGCACGAAGCCTCGTTTAGAAATCGGGAGGAGAAAGGGTATGAAATTATATCAACTTCCTTTAAAACCCGAAAAAGTCTCGATTCTAGGTTAGAAATGGGCCAATGGACGTATTTGTGGTGTCAAAACGAAAAAACGAGCACGAAGCCTTCTTTAGAAATCGGGAGGAGAGAGGTTATGAAATTATATACACTTCCTTTAAAAACCGAAAAAGTCTCGATTGAAGGTTAGAAATGGGACACGGGATGTGTTTGTGGTGTCAAAATGAAAAAACGAGCACGAAGCGTCGTTTAGAAATCGGGAGGAGAAAGGGTATGAAATTAAATCTACTTCCTTTAAAACCCGAAAAAGTCACGATTATAGGTTAGAAATGGCCCACGGGTTGCGTTTGTAGTGTCAAAACGAAAAAACGAGCACGAAGCCTCATTTAGAAATCGGGAGGAGAGAGGGTATGAAATTATATCCACTTCCTTTAAAACCCGAAAAAGTCTCGATTCTAGGTTAGAAGTGGGCCACGGGACGTGTTGTGTTGTGTCAAAACGAAAAAACGAGCCCGATGCCTCGTTTAGAAATCGGGAGGAGAGAGGGTATGAAATTATATCCACTTCCTTTAAAATCCGAAAAAGTCTCGATTATAGGTTAGAAATGGGACACGGGAGGTGTTTCTGGTGTCAAAACGAAAAAAAGAGCACGAAGCCTCGTTTAGAAATCGGGAGGAGAGAGGGTATGAAATTATATCCACTTCCTTTAAAACCCGAAAAAGTCTCGATTATAGGTTAGAAATGGGCCACGGGACGTGTTTGTAGTGTCAAAACGAAAAAACGAGCACGAAGCTTCGTTTAGAAATCGGGAGGAGAGAGGGTATGAAATTATATCCACTTCCTTTAAAACCCGAAAAAGTCTCGATTCTAGGTTAGAAATGGGCCACGGGACGTGTTTTGTTGTGTCAAAACGAAAAAACAAGCAGGAAGCCTCGTTTAGAAATCGGGAGGAGAGAGGGTATGAAATTATATCCACATCCTTTAAAATCCGAAAAAGTCTCGATTATAGGTTAGAAATGGGACACGGGTGGTGTTTCTGGTGTCAAAACGAAAAAAAGAGCACGAAGCCTCGTTTAGAAATCGAGAGGAGAGAGGGTATGAAATTATATCCACTTCCTTTAAAACCCGAAAAGGTCTCGATTATAGGTTAGAAATGGGCCACGGGACGTGTTTGTAGTGTCAAAACGAAAAAACGAGCACGAAGCTTCGTTTAGAAATCGGGAGGAGAGAGGGTATGAAATTATATCCACTTCCTTTAAAACCCGAAAAAGTCTCGATTCTAGGTTAGAAATGGGCCACGGGACGTGTTTTGTTGTGTCAAAACGAAAAAACGAGCACGAAGCCTCGTTTAGAAATCGGGAGGAGAGAGGGTATGAAATTATATCCACTTCCTTTAAAATCCGAAAAAGTCTCGATTATAGGTTAGAAATGGGACACGGGATGTGTTTCTGGTGTCAAAACGAAAAAAAGAGCACGAAGCCTCGTTTAGAAATCGGGAGGAGAGAGGGTATGAAATTATATCCACTTCCTTTAAAACCCGAAAAAGTCTCGATTATAGGTTAGAAATGGGCCACGGGATGTGTTTGTAGTGTCAAAACGAAAAAACGAGCACGAAGCTTCGTTTAGAAATCGGGAGGAGAGAGGGTATGAAATTATATCCACTTCCTTTAAAACCCGAAAAAGTCACGATTATAGGTTAGAAATGGGCCACTGGACGTGTTTGTGGTGTCAAAACGAAAAAACGAGCACGAAGCCTCGTTTAGAAATCGGGAGGAGAAAGGGTATGAAATTATATCAACTTCCTTTAAAACCCGAAAAAGTCTCGATTCTAGGTTAGAAATGGGCCAATGGACGTATTTGTGGTGTCAAAACGAAAAAACGAGCACGAAGCCTCGTTTAGAAATCGGGAGGAGAGAGGTTATGAAATTATATCCACTTCCTTTAAAATCCGAAAAAGTCTCGATTATAGGTTAGAAATGGGACACGGGAGGTGTTTCTGGTGTCAAAACGAAAAAAAGAGCACGAAGCCTCGTTTAGAAATCGGGAGGAGAGAGGGTATGAAATTATATCCACTTCCTTTAAAACCCGAAAAAGTCTCGATTATAGGTTAGAAATGGGCCACGGGACGTGTTTGTAGTGTCAAAACGAAAAAACGAGCACGAAGCTTCGTTTAGAAATCGGGAGGAGAGAGGGTATGAAATTATATCCACTTCCTTTAAAACCCGAAAAAGTCACGATTATAGGTTAGAAATGGGCCACTGGACGTGTTTGTGGTGTCAAAACGAAAAAACGAGCACGAAGCCTCGTTTAGAAATCGGGAGGAGAAAGGGTATGAAATTATATCCACTTCCTTTAAAACCCGAAAAAGTCTCTATTCTAGGTTAGAAATGGGCCACGGGACGTGTTTTGTTGTGTCAAAACGAAAAAACGAGCACGAAGCCTCGTTTAGAAATCGGGAGGAGAGAGGGTATGAAATTATATCCACTTCCTTTAAAATCCGAAAAAGTCTCGATTATAGGTTAGAAATGGGACACGGGAGGTGTTTCTGGTGTCAAAACGAAAAAAAGAGCACGAAGCCTCGTTTAGAAATCGGGAGGAGAGAGGGTATGAAATTATATCCACTTCCTTTAAAACCCGAAAAAGTCTCGATTATAGGTTAGAAATGGGCCACGGGACGTGTTTGTAGTGTCAAAACGAAAAAACGAGCACGAAGCTTCGTTTAGAAATCGGGAGGAGAGAGGGTATGAAATTATATCCACTTCCTTTAAAACCCGAAAAAGTCTCGATTATAGGTTAGAAATGGGCCACGGGACGTGTTTGTAGTGTCAAAACGAAAAAACGAGCACGAAGCTTTGTTTAGAAATCGGGAGGAGAGAGGGTATGAAATTATATCCACTTCCTTTAAAACCCGAAAAAGTCACGATTATAGGTTAGAAATGGGCCACTGGACGTGTTTGTGGTGTCAAAACGAAAAAACGAGCACGAAGCCTCGTTTAGAAATCGGGAGGAGAAAGGGTATGAAATTATATCAACTTCCTTTAAAACCCGAAAAAGTCTCGATTCTAGGTTAGAAATGGGCCAATGGACGTATTTGTGGTGTCAAAACGAAAAAACGAGCACGAAGCCTTCTTTAGAAATCGGGAGGAGAGAGGTTATGAAATTATATACACTTCCTTTAAAAACCGAAAAAGTCTCGATTGAAGGTTAGAAATGGGACACGGGATGTGTTTGTGGTGTCAAAATGAAAAAACGAGCACGAAGCGTCGTTTAGAAATCGGGAGGAGAAAGGGTATGAAATTAAATCTACTTCCTTTAAAACCCGAAAAAGTCACGATTATAGGTTAGAAATGGCCCACGGGATGCGTTTGTAGTGTCAAAACGAAAAAACGAGCACGAAGCCTCATTTAGAAATCGGGAGGAGAGAGGGTATGAAATTATATCCACTTCCTTTAAAACCCGAAAAAGTCTCGATTCTAGGTTAGAAGTGGGCCACGGGACGTGTTGTGTTGTGTCAAAACGAAAAAACGAGCCCGATGCCTCGTTTAGAAATCGGGAGGAGAGAGGGTATGAAATTATATCCACTTCCTTTAAAATCCGAAAAAGTCTCGATTATAGGTTAGAAATGGGACACGGGAGGTGTTTCTGGTGTCAAAACGAAAAAAAGAGCACGAAGCCTCGTTTAGAAATCGGGAGGAGAGAGGGTATGAAATTATATCCACTTCCTTTAAAACCCGAAAAAGTCTCGATTATAGGTTAGAAATGGGCCACGGGACGTGTTTGTAGTGTCAAAACGAAAAAACGAGCACGAAGCTTCGTTTAGAAATCGGGAGGAGAGAGGGTATGAAATTATATCCACTTCCTTTAAAACCCGAAAAAGTCTCGATTCTAGGTTAGAAATGGGCCACGGGACGTGTTTTGTTGTGTCAAAACGAAAAAACAAGCAGGAAGCCTCGTTTAGAAATCGGGAGGAGAGAGGGTATGAAATTATATCCACATCCTTTAAAATCCGAAAAAGTCTCGATTATAGGTTAGAAATGGGACACGGGTGGTGTTTCTGGTGTCAAAACGAAAAAAAGAGCACGAAGCCTCGTTTAGAAATCGAGAGGAGAGAGGGTATGAAATTATATCCACTTCCTTTAAAACCCGAAAAGGTCTCGATTATAGGTTAGAAATGGGCCACGGGACGTGTTTGTAGTGTCAAAACGAAAAAACGAGCACGAAGCTTCGTTTAGAAATCGGGAGGAGAGAGGGTATGAAATTATATCCACTTCCTTTAAAACCCGAAAATGTCACGATTATAGGTTAGAAATGGGCCACGGGATGCGTTTGTAGTGTCAAAACGAAAAAACGAGCACGAAGCCTCATTTAGAAATCGGGAGGAGAGAGGGTATGAAATTATATCCACTTCCTTTAAAACCCAAAAAAGTCACGATTATAGGTTGGAAATAGGCCACGGGACGTGGTTGTGGTGTCAAAACGAAAAAATGAGTACGAAGCCTCGTTTAGAAATCGGGAGGAGAGAGGGAATGAAATTATATCCACTTCCTTTAAAACCCGAAATAGTCTCGATTATAGGTTAGAAATGGGCCAAGAGACGAGTTTGTGGAGACAAAACGTAAAAACGAGCACGCAGCCTCGTTTAGAAATCGGGAGGAGAGAGGGTATGAAATTTTATACACTTCCTTTAAAACCCAAAAAAGTCTCGATTATAGGTTAGAAATGGGCCACGGGACTTCTTTTGTTGTGTCAAAACGAAAAAACGAGCACGAAGCTTCGTTTAGAAATCGGGAGGAGAGAGGGTATGAAATTATATCCACTTCCTTTAAAACCCGAGAAAGTCACGATTATAGGTTAGAAATGGGCCACGGGATGCGTTTGTAGTGTCAAAACGAAAAAACGAGCACGAAGCCTCATTTAAAAATCGGGAGGAGAGAGGGTATGAAATTATATCCACTTCCTTTAAAACCCGAAAAAGTCTCGATTCTAGGTTAGAAATGGGCCACGGGACGTGTTTTGTTGTGTCAAAACGAAAAAACGAGCACGAAGCCTCGTTTAAAAATCGGGAGGAGAGAGGGTATGAAATTATATCCACTTCCTTTAAAATCCGAAAAAGTCTCGATTATAGGTTAGAAATGGGACACGGGAGGTGTTTCTGGTGTCAAAACGAAAAAAAGAGCACTAAGCCTCGTTAAGAAATCGGGAGGAGAGAGGGTATGAAATTATATCCACTTCTTTTAAAACCCGAAAAAGTCTCGATTATAGGTTAGAAATGGGCCACGGGACGTGTTTGTAGTGTCAAAACGAAAAAACGAGCACGAAGCTTCGTTTAGAAATCGGGAGGAGAGAGGGTATGAAATTATATCCACTTCCTTTAAAACCCAAAAAAGTCTCGATTATAGGTTAGAAATGGGCCACGGGACGTGTTTGTAGTGTCAAAACGAAAAAACGAGCACGAAGCTTTGTTTAGAAATCGGGAGGAGAGAGGGTATGAAATTATATCCACTTCCTTTAAAACCCGAAAAAGTCACGATTATAGGTTAGAAATGGGCCACTGGACGTGTTTGTGGTGTCAAAACGAAAAAACGAGCACGAAGCCTCGTTTAGAAATCGGGAGGAGAAAGGGTATGAAATTATATCAACTTCCTTTAAAACCCGAAAAAGTCTCGATTCTAGGTTAGAAATGGGCCAATGGACGTATTTGTGGTGTCAAAACGAAAAAACGAGCACGAAGCCTTCTTTAGAAATCGGGAGGAGAGAGGTTATGAAATTATATACACTTCCTTTAAAAACCGAAAAAGTCTCGATTGAAGGTTAGAAATGGGACACGGGATGTGTTTGTGGTGTCAAAATGAAAAAACGAGCACGAAGCGTCGTTTAGAAATCGGGAGGAGAAAGGGTATGAAATTAAATCTACTTCCTTTAAAACCCGAAAAAGTCACGATTATAGGTTAGAAATGGCCCACGGGATGCGTTTGTAGTGTCAAAACGAAAAAACGAGCACGAAGCCTCATTTAGAAATCGGGAGGAGAGAGGGTATGAAATTATATCCACTTCCTTTAAAACCCGAAAAAGTCTCGATTCTAGGTTAGAAGTGGGCCACGGGACGTGTTGTGTTGTGTCAAAACGAAAAAACGAGCCCGATGCCTCGTTTAGAAATCGGGAGGAGAGAGGGTATGAAATTATATCCACTTCCTTTAAAATCCGAAAAAGTCTCGATTATAGGTTAGAAATGGGACACGGGAGGTGTTTCTGGTGTCAAAACGAAAAAAAGAGCACGAAGCCTCGTTTAGAAATCGGGAGGAGAGAGGGTATGAAATTATATCCACTTCCTTTAAAACCCGAAAAAGTCTCGATTATAGGTTAGAAATGGGCCACGGGACGTGTTTGTAGTGTCAAAACGAAAAAACGAGCACGAAGCTTCGTTTAGAAATCGGGAGGAGAGAGGGTATGAAATTATATCCACTTCCTTTAAAACCCGAAAAAGTCTCGATTCTAGGTTAGAAATGGGCCACGGGACGTGTTTTGTTGTGTCAAAACGAAAAAACAAGCAGGAAGCCTCGTTTAGAAATCGGGAGGAGAGAGGGTATGAAATTATATCCACATCCTTTAAAATCCGAAAAAGTCTCGATTATAGGTTAGAAATGGGACACGGGTGGTGTTTCTGGTGTCAAAACGAAAAAAAGAGCACGAAGCCTCGTTTAGAAATCGAGAGGAGAGAGGGTATGAAATTATATCCACTTCCTTTAAAACCCGAAAAGGTCTCGATTATAGGTTAGAAATGGGCCACGGGACGTGTTTGTAGTGTCAAAACGAAAAAACGAGCACGAAGCTTCGTTTAGAAATCGGGAGGAGAGAGGGTATGAAATTATATCCACTTCCTTTAAAACCCGAAAATGTCACGATTATAGGTTAGAAATGGGCCACGGGATGCGTTTGTAGTGTCAAAACGAAAAAACGAGCACGAAGCCTCATTTAGAAATCGGGAGGAGAGAGGGTATGAAATTATATCCACTTCCTTTAAAACCCAAAAAAGTCACGATTATAGGTTGGAAATAGGCCACGGGACGTGGTTGTGGTGTCAAAATGAAAAAATGAGTACGAAGCCTCGTTTAGAAATCGGGAGGAGAGAGGGAATGAAATTATATCCACTTCCTTTAAAACCCGAAATAGTCTCGATTATAGGTTAGAAATGGGCCAAGAGACGAGTTTGTGGAGACAAAACGTAAAAACGAGCACGCAGCCTCATTTAGAAATCGGGAGGAGAGAGGGTATGAAATTTTATACACTTCCTTTAAAACCCAAAAAAGTCTCGATTATAGGTTAGAAATGGGCCACGGGACTTCTTTTGTTGTGTCAAAACGAAAAAACGAGCACGAAGCTTCGTTTAGAAATCGGGAGGAGAGAGGGTATGAAATTATATCCACTTCCTTTAAAACCCGAGAAAGTCACGATTATAGGTTAGAAATGGGCCACGGGATGCGTTTGTAGTGTCAAAACGAAAAAACGAGCACGAAGCCTCATTTAAAAATCGGGAGGAGAGAGGGTATGAAATTATATCCACTTCCTTTAAAACCCGAAAAAGTCTCGATTCTAGGTTAGAAATGGGCCACGGGACGTGTTTTGTTGTGTCAAAACGAAAAAACGAGCACGAAGCCTCGTTTAAAAATCGGGAGGAGAGAGGGTATGAAATTATATCCACTTCCTTTAAAATCCGAAAAAGTCTCGATTATAGGTTAGAAATGGGACACGGGAGGTGTTTCTGGTGTCAAAACGAAAAAAAGAGCACTAAGCCTCGTTAAGAAATCGGGAGGAGAGAGGGTATGAAATTATATCCACTTCTTTTAAAACCCGAAAAAGTCTCGATTATAGGTTTGAAATGGGCCACGGGACGTGTTTGTAGTGTTAAAACGAAAAAACGAGCACGAAGCTTCGTTTAGAAATCGGGAGGAGAGAGGGTATGAAATTATATCCACTTCCTTTAAAACCCGAAAAAGTCACGATTATAGGTTAGAAATGGGCCACTGGACGTGTTTGTGGTGTCAAAACGAAAAAACGAGCACGAAGCCTCGTTTAGAATTAGGGAGGAGAAAGGGTATGAAATTATATCAACTTCCTTTAAAACCCGAAAAAGTCTCGATTCTAGGTTAGAAATGGGCCAATGGACGTATTTGTGGTGTCAAAACGAAAAAACGAGCACGAAGCCTCGTTTAGAAATCGGGAGGAGAGAGGTTATGAAATTATATACACTTCCTTTAAAAACCGAAAAAGTCTCGATTGAAGGTTAGAAATGGGACACGGGATGTGTTTGTGTTGTCAAAATGAAAAAACGAGCACGAAGCGTCGTTTAGAAATCGGGAGGAGAAAGGGTATGAAATTAAATCTACTTCCTTTAAAACCCGAAAAAGTCACGATTATAGGTTAGAAATGGCCCACGGGATGCGTTTGTAGTGTCAAAACGAAAAAACGAGCACGAAGCCTCATTTAGAAATCGGGAGGAGAGAGGGTATTAAATTATATCCACTTCCTTTAAAACCCGAAAAAGTCTCGATTCTAGGTTAGAAATGGGCCACGGGACGTGTTGTGTTGTGTCAAAACGAAAAAACGAGCACGAAGCCTCGTTTAGAAATCGGGAGGAGAGAGGGTATGAAATTATATCCACTTCCTTTAAAATCCGAAAAAGTCTCGATTATAGGTTAGAAATAGGACACGGGAGGTGTTTCTGGTGTCAAAACGAATAAAAGAGCACGAAGCCTCGTTTAGAAATCGGGAGGAGAGAGGGTATGAAATTATATCCACTTCCTTTAAAATCCGAAAAAGTCTCGATTATAGGTTAGAAATGGGCCAAGAGACGAGTTTGTGGAGACAAAACGTAAAAACGAGCACGCAGCCTCGTTTAGAAATCGGGAGGAGAGAGGGTATGAAATTTTATACACTTCCTTTAAAACCCAAAAAAGTCTCGATTATAGGTTAGAAATGGGCCACGGGACTTCTTTTGTTGTGTCAAAACGAAAAAACGAGCACGAAGCTTCGTTTAGAAATCGGGAGGAGAGAGGGTATGAAATTATATCCACTTCCTTTAAAACCCGAGAAAGTCACGATTATAGGTTAGAAATGGGCCACGGGATGCGTTAGTAGTGTCAAAACGAAAAAACGAGCACGAAGCCTCATTTAAAAATCGGGAGGAGAGAGGGTATGAAATTATATCCACTTCCTTTAAAACCCGAAAAAGTCTCGATTCTAGGTTAGAAATGGGCCACGGGACGTGTTTTGTTGTGTCAAAACGAAAAAACGAGCACGAAGCCTCGTTTAAAAATCGGGAGGAGAGAGGGTATGAAATTATATCCACTTCCTTTAAAATCCGAAAAAGTCTCGATTATAGGTTAGAAATGGGACACGGGAGGTGTTTCTGGTGTCAAAACGAAAAAAAGAGCACTAAGCCTCGTTAAGAAATCGGGAGGAGAGAGGGTATGAAATTATATCCACTTCTTTTAAAACCCGAAAAAGTCTCGATTATAGGTTAGAAATGGGCCACGGGACGTGTTTGTAGTGTCAAAACGAAAAAACGAGCACGAAGCTTCGTTTAGAAATCGGGAGGAGAGAGGGTATGAAATTATATCCACTTCCTTTAAAACCCAAAAAAGTCTCGATTATAGGTTAGAAATGGGCCACGGGACGTGTTTGTAGTGTCAAAACGAAAAAACGAGCACGAAGCTTTGTTTAGAAATCGGGAGGAGAGAGGGTATGAAATTATATCCACTTCCTTTAAAACCCGAAAAAGTCACGATTATAGGTTAGAAATGGGCCACTGGACGTGTTTGTGGTGTCAAAACGAAAAAACGAGCACGAAGCCTCGTTTAGAAATCGGGAGGAGAAAGGGTATGAAATTATATCAACTTCCTTTAAAACCCGAAAAAGTCTCGATTCTAGGTTAGAAATGGGCCAATGGACGTATTTGTGGTGTCAAAACGAAAAAACGAGCACGAAGCCTTCTTTAGAAATCGGGAGGAGAGAGGTTATGAAATTATATACACTTCCTTTAAAAACCGAAAAAGTCTCGATTGAAGGTTAGAAATGGGACACGGGATGTGTTTGTGGTGTCAAAATGAAAAAACGAGCACGAAGCGTCGTTTAGAAATCGGGAGGAGAAAGGGTATGAAATTAAATCTACTTCCTTTAAAACCCGAAAAAGTCACGATTATAGGTTAGAAATGGCCCACGGGATGCGTTTGTAGTGTCAAAACGAAAAAACGAGCACGAAGCCTCATTTAGAAATCGGGAGGAGAGAGGGTATGAAATTATATCCACTTCCTTTAAAACCCGAAAAAGTCTCGATTCTAGGTTAGAAGTGGGCCACGGGACGTGTTGTGTTGTGTCAAAACGAAAAAACGAGCCCGATGCCTCGTTTAGAAATCGGGAGGAGAGAGGGTATGAAATTATATCCACTTCCTTTAAAATCCGAAAAAGTCTCGATTATAGGTTAGAAATGGGACACGGGAGGTGTTTCTGGTGTCAAAACGAAAAAAAGAGCACGAAGCCTCGTTTAGAAATCGGGAGGAGAGAGGGTATGAAATTATATCCACTTCCTTTAAAACCCGAAAAAGTCTCGATTATAGGTTAGAAATGGGCCACGGGACGTGTTTGTAGTGTCAAAACGAAAAAACGAGCACGAAGCTTCGTTTAGAAATCGGGAGGAGAGAGGGTATGAAATTATATCCACTTCCTTTAAAACCCGAAAAAGTCTCGATTCTAGGTTAGAAATGGGCCACGGGACGTGTTTTGTTGTGTCAAAACGAAAAAACAAGCAGGAAGCCTCGTTTAGAAATCGGGAGGAGAGAGGGTATGAAATTATATCCACATCCTTTAAAATCCGAAAAAGTCTCGATTATAGGTTAGAAATGGGACACGGGTGGTGTTTCTGGTGTCAAAACGAAAAAAAGAGCACGAAGCCTCGTTTAGAAATCGAGAGGAGAGAGGGTATGAAATTATATCCACTTCCTTTAAAACCCGAAAAGGTCTCGATTATAGGTTAGAAATGGGCCACGGGACGTGTTTGTAGTGTCAAAACGAAAAAACGAGCACGAAGCTTCGTTTAGAAATCGGGAGGAGAGAGGGTATGAAATTATATCCACTTCCTTTAAAACCCGAAAATGTCACGATTATAGGTTAGAAATGGGCCACGGGATGCGTTTGTAGTGTCAAAACGAAAAAACGAGCACGAAGCCTCATTTAGAAATCGGGAGGAGAGAGGGTATGAAATTATATCCACTTCCTTTAAAACCCAAAAAAGTCACGATTATAGGTTGGAAATAGGCCACGGGACGTGGTTGTGGTGTCAAAATGAAAAAATGAGTACGAAGCCTCGTTTAGAAATCGGGAGGAGAGAGGGAATGAAATTATATCCACTTCCTTTAAAACCCGAAATAGTCTCGATTATAGGTTAGAAATGGGCCAAGAGACGAGTTTGTGGAGACAAAACGTAAAAACGAGCACGCAGCCTCGTTTAGAAATCGGGAGGAGAGAGGGTATGAAATTTTATACACTTCCTTTAAAACCCAAAAAAGTCTCGATTATAGGTTAGAAATAGGCCACGGGACTTCTTTTGTTGTGTCAAAACGAAAAAACGAGCACGAAGCTTCGTTTAGAAATCGGGAGGAGAGAGGGTATGAAATTATATCCACTTCCTTTAAAACCCGAGAAAGTCACGATTATAGGTTAGAAATGGGCCACGGGATGCGTTTGTAGTGTCAAAACGAAAAAACGAGCACGAAGCCTCATTTAAAAATCGGGAGGAGAGAGGGTATGAAATTATATCCACTTCCTTTAAAACCCGAAAAAGTCTCGATTCTAGGTTAGAAATGGGCCACGGGACGTGTTTTGTTGTGTCAAAACGAAAAAACGAGCACGAAGCCTCGTTTAAAAATCGGGAGGAGAGAGGGTATGAAATTATATCCACTTCCTTTAAAATCCGAAAAAGTCTCGATTATAGGTTAGAAATGGGACACGGGAGGTGTTTCTGGTGTCAAAACGAAAAAAAGAGCACTAAGCCTCGTTAAGAAATCGGGAGGAGAGAGGGTATGAAATTATATCCACTTCTTTTAAAACCCGAAAAAGTCTCGATTATAGGTTTGAAATGGGCCACGGGACGTGTTTGTAGTGTTAAAACGAAAAAACGAGCACGAAGCTTCGTTTAGAAATCGGGAGGAGAGAGGGTATGAAATTATATCCACTTCCTTTAAAACCCGAAAAAGTCACGATTATAGGTTAGAAATGGGCCACTGGACGTGTTTGTGGTGTCAAAACGAAAAAACGAGCACGAAGCCTCGTTTAGAAATAGGGAGGAGAAAGGGTATGAAATTATATCAACTTCCTTTAAAACCCGAAAAAGTCTCGATTCTAGGTTAGAAATGGGCCAATGGACGTATTTGTGGTGTCAAAACGAAAAAACGAGCACGAAGCCTCGTTTAGAAATCGGGAGGAGAGAGGTTATGAAATTATATACACTTCCTTTAAAAACCGAAAAAGTCTCGATTGAAGGTTAGAAATGGGACACGGGATGTGTTTGTGTTGTCAAAATGAAAAAACGAGCACGAAGCGTCGTTTAGAAATCGGGAGGAGAAAGGGTATGAAATTAAATCTACTTCCTTTAAAACCCGAAAAAGTCACGATTATAGGTTAGAAATGGCCCACGGGATGCGTTTGTAGTGTCAAAACGAAAAAACGAGCACGAAGCCTCATTTAGAAATCGGGAGGAGAGAGGGTATTAAATTATATCCACTTCCTTTAAAACCCGAAAAAGTCTCGATTCTAGGTTAGAAATGGGCCACGGGACGTGTTGTGTTGTGTCAAAACGAAAAAACGAGCACGAAGCCTCGTTTAGAAATCGGGAGGAGAGAGGGTATGAAATTATATCCACTTCCTTTAAAATCCGAAAAAGTCTCGATTATAGGTTAGAAATAGGACACGGGAGGTGTTTCTGGTGTCAAAACGAATAAAAGAGCACGAAGCCTCGTTTAGAAATCGGGAGGAGAGAGGGTATGAAATTATATCCACTTCCTTTAAAATCCGAAAAAGTCTCGATTAAAGGTTAGAAATGGGACACGGGAGGTGTTTCTCGTGTCAAAACGAAAAAAAGAGCACGAAGCCTCGTTTAGAAATCGGGAGGAGAGAGGGTATGAAATTATATCCACTTCCTTTAAAACCCGAAAAAGTCTCGATTATAGGTTAGAAATTGGCCAGGGACGTCTTGGTGCGGTGAAAACGAAAAAACGAGCACGAAGCCTCGTTTAGAAATAGGGAGGAGAAAGGGTATGAAATTATATCAACTTCCTTTAAAACCCGAAAAAGTCTCGATTCTAGGTTAGAAATGGGCCAATGGACGTATTTGTGGTGTCAAAACGAAAAAACGAGCACGAAGCCTCGTTTAGAAATCGGGAGGAGAGAGGTTATGAAATTATATACACTTCCTTTAAAAACCGAAAAAGTCTCGATTGAAGGTTAGAAATGGGACACGGGATGTGTTTGTGTTGTCAAAATGAAAAAACGAGCACGAAGCGTCGTTTAGAAATCGGGAGGAGAAAGGGTATGAAATTAAATCTACTTCCTTTAAAACCCGAAAAAGTCACGATTATAGGTTAGAAATGGCCCACGGGATGCGTTTGTAGTGTCAAAACGAAAAAACGAGCACGAAGCCTCATTTAGAAATCGGGAGGAGAGAGGGTATTAAATTATATCCACTTCCTTTAAAACCCGAAAAAGTCTCGATTCTAGGTTAGAAATGGGCCACGGGACGTGTTGTGTTGTGTCAAAACGAAAAAACGAGCACGAAGCCTCGTTTAGAAATCGGGAGGAGAGAGGGTATGAAATTATATCCACTTCCTTTAAAATCCGAAAAAGTCTCGATTATAGGTTAGAAATAGGACACGGGAGGTGTTTCTGGTGTCAAAACGAATAAAAGAGCACGAAGCCTCGTTTAGAAATCGGGAGGAGAGAGGGTATGAAATTATATCCACTTCCCTTAAAACCCGAAAAAGTCTCGATTATAGGTTAGAAATGGGCCACGGGACGTGTTTGTAGTTTCAAAACGAAAAAACGAGCACGAAGCCTCGTTTAGAAATTGGGAGGAGAGAGGGTATGAAATTACATCCACTTCCTTTAAAATCCAAAAAAGTCTCGATTATAGGTTAGAAATGGGACACGGGAGGTGTTTCTGGTGTCAAAACGAAAAAAAGAGCACGAAGCCTCGTTTAGAAATCGGGAGGAGAGAGGGTATGAAATTACATCCACTTCCTTTAAAATCCGAAAAAGTCGCGATTATAGGTTAGAAATGGGACACGGGAGGTGTTTCTGGTGTCAAAACGAAAAAAAGAGCACGAAGCCTCGTTTAGAAATCGGGAGGAGAGAGGTTATGAAATTATATACACTTCCTTTAAAAACCGAAAAAGTCTCGATTGAAGGTTAGAAATGGGACACGGGATGTGTTCGTGGTGTCAAAATGAAAAAACGAGCACGAAGCGTCGTTTAGAAATCGGGAGGAGAAAGGGTATGAAATTAAATCTACTTCCTTTAAAACCCGAAAAAGTCACGATTATAGGTTAGAAATGGCCCACGGGATGCGATTGTAGTGTCAAAACGAAAAAACGAGCAGGAAGCCTCATTTAGAAATCGGGAGGAGAGAGGGTATGAAATTATATCCACTTCCTTTAAAACCCGAAAAAGTCTCGATTCTAGGTTAGAAGTGGGCCACGGGACGTGTTGTGTTGTGTCAAAACGAAAAAACGAGCACGAAGCCTCGTTTAGAAATCGGGAGGAGAGAGGGTATGAAATTATATCCACTTCCTTTAAAATCCGAAAAAGTCTCGATTATAGGTTAGAAATGGGACACGGGAGGTGTTTCTGGTGTCAAAACGAATAAAAGAGCACGAAGCCTCGTTTAGAAATCGGGAGGAGAGAGGGTATGAAATTATATCCACTTCCTTTAAAACCCGAAAAAGTCTCGATTATAGGTTAGAAATGGGCCACGGGACGTGTTTGTAGTGTCAAAACGAAAAAACGAGCACGAAGCTTCGTTTAGAAATCGGGAGGAAGAGGGTATGAAATTATATCCACTTCCTTTAAAACCCGAAAATGTCACGATTATAGGTTAGAAATGGGCCACGGGATGCGTTTGTAGTGTCAAAACGAAAAAACGGGCACGAAGCCTCATTTAGAAATCGGGAGGAGAGAGGGTATGAAATTATATCCACTTCCTTTAAAACCCGAAAAAGTCTCGATTCTAGGTTAGAAATGGGCCACGGGACTTCTTTTGTTGTGTCAAAACGAAAAAACGAGCACGAAGCCTCGTTTAGAAATCGGGAGGAGAGAGGGTATGAAATTATATCCACTTCCTTTAAAATCCGAAAAAGTCTCGATTATAGGTTAGAAATGGGCACGGGAGGTGTTTCTCGTGTCAAAACGAAAAAAAGAGCACGAAGCCTCGTTTAGAAATCGGGAGGAGAGAGGGTATGAAATTATATCTACTTCCTTTAAAACCCGAAAAAGTCTCGATTATAGGTTAGAAATGGGCCACGGGACGTGTTTGTAGTGTCAAAACGAAAAAACGAGCACGAAGCTTCGTTTAGAAATCGAGAGGAGAGAGGGTATGAAATTATATCCACTTCCTTTAAAACCCGAAAAAGTCACGATTATAGGTTAGAAATGGGCCACGGGATGCGTTTGTAGTGTCAAAACGAAAAAACGAGCACGAAGCCTCATTTAGAAATCGGGAGGAGAGAGGGTATGAAATTATATCCACTTCCTTTAAAACCCGAAAAAGTCTCGATTCTAGGTTAGAAATGGGCCACGGGACGTGTTTTGTTGTGTCAAAACGAAAAAACAAGCAGGAAGCCTCGTTTAGAAATCGGGAGGAGAGAGGGTATGAAATTATATCCACATCCTTTAAAATCCGAAAAAGTCTCGATTATAGGTTAGAAATGGGACACGGGTGGTGTTTCTGGTGTCAAAACGAAAAAAAGAGCACGAAGCCTCGTTTAGAAATGGGGAGGAGAGAGGGTATGAAATTATATCCACTTCCTTTAAAACCCGAAAAAGTCTCGATTATAGGTTAGAAATGGGCCACGGGACGTGTTTGTAGTGTCAAAACGAAAAAACGAGCACGAAGCCTCATTTAGAAATCGGGAGGAGAGAGGGTATGAAATTATATCCACTTCCTTTAAAATCCGAAAAAGTCTCGATTATAGGTTAGAAATGGGCACGGGAGGTGTTTCTCGTGTCAAAACGAAAAAAAGAGCACGAAGCCACGTTTAGAAATCGGGAGGAGAGAGGGTATGAAATTATATCCACTTCCTTTAAAACCCGAAAAAGTCTCGATTATAGGTTAGAAATGGGCCACGGGACGTGTTTGTAGTGTCAAAACGAAAAAACGAGCACGAAGCTTCGTTTAGAAATCGGGAGGAGAGAGGTTATGAAATTATATCCACTTCCTTTAAAACCCGAAAAATTCTCGATTATAGGTTAGAAATGGGACACGGGAGGGGTTTCTGGTGTCAAAATGAAAAAAGAGCACGAAGCCTCGTTTAGAAATCGGGAGGAGAGAGGGTATGAAATTATATCCACTTCCCTTAAAACCCGAAAAAGTCTCGATTATAGGTTAGAAATGGGCCACGGGACGTGTTTGTAGTGTCAAAACGAAAAAACGAGCACGAAGCCTCGTTTAGAAATTGGGAGGAGAGAGGGTATGAAATTACATCCACTTCCTTTAAAATCCGAAAAAGTCTCGATTATAGGTTAGAAATGGGCCACGGGACGTGTTTGTAGTGTCAAAATGAAAAAACGAGCACGAAGCTTCGTTTAGAAATCGGGAGGAGAGAGGTTATGAAATTATATCCACTTCCTTTAAAACCCGAAAAATTCTCGATTATAGGTTAGAAATGGGACACGGGAGGGGTTTCTGGTGTCAAAATGTAAAAAGAGCACGAAGCCTCGTTTAGAAATCGGGAGGAGAGAGGGTATGAAATTATATCCACTTCCCTTAAAACCCGAAAAAGTCTCGATTATAGGTTAGAAATGGGCCACGGGACGTGTTTGTAGTGTCAAAACGAAAAAACGAGCACGAAGCCTCGTTTAGAAATTGGGAGGAGAGAGGGTATGAAATTACATCCACTTCCTTTAAAATCCGAAAAAGTCTCGATTATAGGTTAGAAATGGGACACGGGAGGTGTTTCTGGTGTCAAAACGAAAAAAAGAGCACGAAGCCTCGTTTAGAAATCGGGAGGAGAGAGGGTATGAAATTACATCCACTTCCTTTAAAATCCGAAAAAGTCTCGATTATAGGTTAGAAATGGGACACGGGAGGTGTTTCTGGTGTCAAAACGAAAAAAAGAGCACGAAGCCTCGTTTAGAAATCGGGAGGAGAGAGGGTATGAAATTATATCCACTTCCTTTAAAACCCGAAAAAGTCTCGATTATAGGTTAGAAATGGGCCATGGGACGTGTTTGTAGTGTCAAAACGAAAAAACGAGCACGAAGCTTCGTTTAGAAATCGGGAGGAGAGAGGGTATGAAATTATATCCACTTCCTTTAAAACCCGAAAAAGTCACGATTATAGGTTAGAAATGGGCCACGGGATGCATTTGTAGTGTCAAAATGAAAAAACGAGCACGAAGCCTCATTTAGAAATCGGGAGGAGAGAGGGTATGAAATTATATCCACTAACTTTAAAACCCGAAAAACTCTCGATTCTAGGTTAGAAATGGGCCACGGGACGTGTTTTGTTGTGTCAAAATGAAAAAACGAGCACGAAGCCTCGTTTTGAAATCGGGAGGAGAGAGGGTATGAAATTATATCCACTTCCTTTAAAACCCGAAAAAGTCTCGATTATAGGTTAGAAATGGGCCACGGGACGTGTTTGTAGTGTCAAAACGAAAAAACGAGCACGAAGCTTCGTTTAGAAATCGGGAGGAGAGAGGGTATGAAATTATATCCACTAACTTTAAAACCCGAAAAAGTCTCGATTCTAGGTTAGAAATGGGCCACGGGACGTGTTTGTAGTGTCAAAACGAAAAAACGAGCACGAAGCCTCGTTTAGAAATCGGGAGGAGAGAGTGTATGAAATTATATCTACTTCCTTTAAAACCCGAAAAAGTCTCGATTCTAGGATAGAAATGGGCCACGGGACTTCTTTTGTTGTGTCAAAACGAAAAAACGAGCACGAAGCCTCGTTTAGAAATCGGGAGGAGAGAGGGTATGAAATTATATCCACTTCCTTTAAAATCCGAAAAAGTCTCGATTATAGGTTAGAAATGGGACACGGGAGGTGTTTCTCGTGTCAAAACGAAAAAAAGAGCACGAAGCCTCGTTTAGAAATCGGGAGGAGAGAGGGTATGAAATTATATCCACTTCCTTTAAAACCCGAAAAAGTCTCGATTATAGGTTAGAAATGGGCCACGGGACGTGTTTGTGGTGTCAAAACGAAAAAACGAGCACGAAGCTTCGTTTAGAAATCGGGAGGAGAGAGGGTATGAAATTATATCCACTAACTTTAAAACCCGAAAAAGTCTCGATTCTAGGTTAGAAATGGGACACGGGATGTTTTTGTGGTGTCAAAATGAAAAAACGAGCACGAAGCCTCGTTTAGAAATCGGGAGGAGAGAGGGTATAAAATTATATCCACTTCCTTTAAAACCCGAAAAAGTCTCGATTATAGGTTAGAAATGGGCCACGGGACGTGTTTGTGGTGTCAAAATGAAAAAACGACCACGAAGCCTCATTTAGAAATCGGGAGGAGAGAGGGTATGAAATTATATCCACTTCCTTTAAAACTCGAAAAAGTCTCGATTATAATTTAGAAATGGGCCACGGGACGCGTTTGTGGTGTCAAAACGAAAAAACGAGCACGAAGCCTCGTTTAGAAATCGGGAGGAGAGAGGTTATGATATTATATCCACTTCCCTTAAAACCCGAAAAAGTCTCGATTATAGGTTAGAAATGGGCCACGGGACGTGTTTGTGGTGTCAAAATGAAAAAACGAGCACGAAGACTCGTTTAGAAATCGGGAGGAGAGAGGGTATGAAATTATATCCACTTCCTTTAAAATTCGAAAAAGTCTCGATTATAGGTTAGAAATGGGCCAAGAGACGAGTTTGTGGAGACAAAACGAAAAAACGAGCACGCAGCCCCGTTTAGAAATCAGGAGGAGAGAGGGTATGAAATTTTATACACTTCCTTTAAAACCAAAAAAAGTCTCGATTATAGGTTAGAAATGGGCCACGGAATGCGTTTGTGGTGTCAAAACGAAAAAACGAGCACGAAGCCTCGTTTAGAAATCGGGAGGAGAGAGGTTAAGAAATTATATCCACTTCCTTTAAAACCCGAAAAAGTCACTATTATAGGTTAGAAATGGGCCACTGGACGTGTTTGTGGTGTCAAAACGAAAAAACGAGCACCAAGCCTCGTTTAGAAATCGGGAGGAGAGAGGTTATGAAATTATATACACTTCCTTTAAAACCCGAAAAAGTCTCGATTGAAGGTTAGAAATGGGACACGGGATGTGTTTGTGGTGTCAAAATGAAAAAACGAGCACGAAGCGTCGTTTAGAAATCGGGAGGAGAAAGGGTATGAAATTAAATCTACTTCCTTTAAAACCCGAAAAAGTCACGATTATAGGTTATAAATGGGCCACGGGATGCGTTTGTAGTGTCAAAACGAAAAAACGAGCACGAAGCCTCATTTAGAAATCGGGAGGAGAGGGGGTATGAAATTATATCCACTAACTTTAAAACCCGAAAAAGTCTCGATTCTAGGTTAGAAATGGGCCACGGGACGTGTTTGTGGTGTCAAAACGAAAAAACGAGCACGAAGCCTCGTTTAGAAATTGGGAGGAGAGAGGGTATGAAATTACATCCACTTCCTTTAAAATCCGAAAAAGTCTCGATTATAGGTTAGAAATGGGACACGGGAGGTGTTTCTGGTGTCAAAACGAAAAAAAGAGCACGAAGCCTCGTTTAGAAATCGGGAGGAGAGAGGGTATGAAATTACATCCACTTCCTTTAAAATCCGAAAAAGTCTCGATTATAGGTTAGAAATGGGACACGGGAGGTGTTTCTGGTGTCAAAACGAAAAAAAGAGCACGAAGCCTCGTTTAGAAATCGGGAGGAGAGAGGGTATGAAATTATATCCACTTCCTTTAAAACCTGAAAAAGTCTCGATTCTAGGTTAGAAATGGGCCACGGGACGTGTTTGTAGTGTCAAAACGAAAAAACGAGCACGAAGCTTCGTTTAGAAATCGGGAGGAGAGAGGGTATGAAATTATATCCACTTCCTTTAAAACCCGAAAAAGTCACGATTATAGGTTAGAAATGGGCCACGGGATGCATTTGTAGTGTCAAAATGAAAAATCGAGCACGAAGCCTCATTTAGAAATCGGGAGGAGAGAGGGTATGAAATTATATTCACTAACTTTAAAACCCGAAAAACTCTCGATTCTAGGTTAGAAATGGGCCACGGGACGTGTTTTGTTGTGTCAAAATGAAAAAACGAGCACGAAGCCTCGTTTTGAAATCGGGAGGAGAGAGGGTATGAAATTATATCCACTTCCTTTAAAACCCGAAAAAGTCTCGATTATAGGTTAGAAATGGGCCACGGGACGTGTTTGTAGTGTCAAAACGAAAAAACGAGCACGAAGCTTCGTTTAGAAATCGGGAGGAGAGAGGGTATGAAATTATATCCACTAACTTTAAAACCCGAAAAAGTCTCGATTCTAGGTTAGAAATGGGCCACGGGACGTGTTTGTGGTGTCAAAACGAAAAAACGAGCACGAAGCCTCGTTTAGAAATCGGGAGGAGAGAGTGTATGAAATTATATCTACTTCCTTTAAAACCCGAAAAAGTCTCGATTCTAGGATAGAAATGGGCCACGGGACTTCTTTTGTTGTGTCAAAACGAAAAAACGAGCACGAAGCCTCGTTTAGAAATCGGGAGGAGAGAGGGTATGAAATTATATCCACTTCCTTTAAAATCCGAAAAAGTCTCGATTATAGGTTAGAAATGGGACACGGGAGGTGTTTCTCGTGTCAAAACGAAAAAAAGAGCACGAAGCCTCGTTTAGAAATCGGGAGGAGAGAGGGTATGAAATTATATCCACTTCCTTTAAAACCCGAAAAAGTCTCGATTATAGGTTAGAAATGGGCCACGGGACGTGTTTGTGGTGTCAAAACGAAAAAACGAGCACGAAGCTTCGTTTAGAAATCGGGAGGAGAGAGGGTATGAAATTATATCCACTAACTTTAAAACCCGAAAAAGTCTCGATTCTAGGTTAGAAATGGGACACGGGATGTTTTTGTGGTGTCAAAATGAAAAAACGAGCACGAAGCCTCGTTTAGAAATCGGGAGGAGAGAGGGTATAAAATTATATCCACTTCCTTTAAAACCCGAAAAAGTCTCGATTATAGGTTAGAAATGGGCCACGGGACGTGTTTGTGGTGTCAAAATGAAAAAACGACCACGAAGCCTCATTTAGAAATCGGGAGGAGAGAGGGTATGAAATTATATCCACTTCCTTTAAAACTCGAAAAAGTCTCGATTATAATTTAGAAATGGGCCACGGGACGCGTTTGTGGTGTCAAAACGAAAAAACGAGCACGAAGCCTCGTTTAGAAATCGGGAGGAGAGAGGTTATGATATTATATCCACTTCCCTTAAAACCCGAAAAAGTCTCGATTATAGGTTAGAAATGGGCCACGGGACGTGTTTGTGGTGTCAAAATGAAAAAACGAGCACGAAGACTCGTTTAGAAATCGGGAGGAGAGAGGGTATGAAATTATATCCACTTCCTTTAAAATTCGAAAAAGTCTCGATTATAGGTTAGAAATGGGCCAAGAGACGAGTTTGTGGAGACAAAACGAAAAAACGAGCACGCAGCCCCGTTTAGAAATCAGGAGGAGAGAGGGTATGAAATTTTATACACTTCCTTTAAAACCAAAAAAAGTCTCGATTATAGGTTAGAAATGGGCCACGGAATGCGTTTGTGGTGTCAAAACGAAAAAACGAGCACGAAGCCTCGTTTAGAAATCGGGAGGAGAGAGGTTAAGAAATTATATCCACTTCCTTTAAAACCCGAAAAAGTCACTATTATAGGTTAGAAATGGGCCACTGGACGTGTTTGTGGTGTCAAAACGAAAAAACGAGCACCAAGCCTCGTTTAGAAATCGGGAGGAGAGAGGTTATGAAATTATATACACTTCCTTTAAAACCCGAAAAAGTCTCGATTGAAGGTTAGAAATGGGACACGGGATGTGTTTGTGGTGTCAAAATGAAAAAACGAGCACGAAGCGTCGTTTAGAAATCGGGAGGAGAAAGGGTATGAAATTAAATCTACTTCCTTTAAAACCCGAAAAAGTCACGATTATAGGTTAGAAATGGGCCACGGGATGCGTTTGTAGTGTCAAAACGAAAAAACGAGCACGAAGCCTCATTTAGAAATCGGGAGGAGAGGGGGTATGAAATTATATCCACTTCCTTTAAAACCCAAAAAAGTCACGATTATAGGTTGGAAATAGGCCACGGGACGTGGTTGTGGTGTCAAAACGAAAAAATGAGTACGAAGCCTCGTTTAGAAATCGGGAGGAGAGAGGGAATGAAATTATATCCACTTCCTTTAAAACCCGAAATAGTCTCGATTATAGGTTAGAAATGGGCCAAGAGACGAGTTTGTGGAGACAAAACGTAAAAACGAGCACGCAGCCTCGTTTAGAAATCGGGAGGAGAGAGGGTATGAAATTTTATACACTTCCTTTAAAACCCAAAAAAGTCTCGATTATAGGTTAGAAATGGGCCACGGGACTTCTTTTGTTGTGTCAAAACGAAAAAACGAGCACGAAGCTTCGTTTAGAAATCGGGAGGAGAGAGGGTATGAAATTATATCCACTTCCTTTAAAACCCGAGAAAGTCACGATTATAGGTTAGAAATGGGCCACGGGATGCGTTTGTAGTGTCAAAACGAAAAAACGAGCACGAAGCCTCATTTAAAAATCGGGAGGAGAGAGGGTATGAAATTATATCCACTTCCTTTAAAACCCGAAAAAGTCTCGATTCTAGGTTAGAAATGGGCCACGGGACGTGTTTTGTTGTGTCAAAACGAAAAAACGAGCACGAAGCCTCGTTTAAAAATCGGGAGGAGAGAGGGTATGAAATTATATCCACTTCCTTTAAAATCCGAAAAAGTCTCGATTATAGGTTAGAAATGGGACACGGGAGGTGTTTCTGGTGTCAAAACGAAAAAAAGAGCACTAAGCCTCGTTAAGAAATCGGGAGGAGAGAGGGTATGAAATTATATCCACTTCTTTTAAAACCCGAAAAAGTCTCGATTATAGGTTTGAAATGGGCCACGGGACGTGTTTGTAGTGTTAAAACGAAAAAACGAGCACGAAGCTTCGTTTAGAAATCGGGAGGAGAGAGGGTATGAAATTATATCCACTTCCTTTAAAACCCGAAAAAGTCACGATTATAGGTTAGAAATGGGCCACTGGACGTGTTTGTGGTGTCAAAACGAAAAAACGAGCACGAAGCCTCGTTTAGAAATAGGGAGGAGAAAGGGTATGAAATTATATCAACTTCCTTTAAAACCCGAAAAAGTCTCGATTCTAGGTTAGAAATGGGCCAATGGACGTATTTGTGGTGTCAAAACGAAAAAACGAGCACGAAGCCTCGTTTAGAAATCGGGAGGAGAGAGGTTATGAAATTATATACACTTCCTTTAAAAACCGAAAAAGTCTCGATTGAAGGTTAGAAATGGGACACGGGATGTGTTTGTGTTGTCAAAATGAAAAAACGAGCACGAAGCGTCGTTTAGAAATCGGGAGGAGAAAGGGTATGAAATTAAATCTACTTCCTTTAAAACCCGAAAAAGTCACGATTATAGGTTAGAAATGGCCCACGGGATGCGTTTGTAGTGTCAAAACGAAAAAACGAGCACGAAGCCTCATTTAGAAATCGGGAGGAGAGAGGGTATTAAATTATATCCACTTCCTTTAAAACCCGAAAAAGTCTCGATTCTAGGTTAGAAATGGGCCACGGGACGTGTTGTGTTGTGTCAAAACGAAAAAACGAGCACGAAGCCTCGTTTAGAAATCGGGAGGAGAGAGGGTATGAAATTATATCCACTTCCTTTAAAATCCGAAAAAGTCTCGATTATAGGTTAGAAATAGGACACGGGAGGTATTTCTGGTGTCAAAACGAATAAAAGAGCACGAAGCCTCGTTTAGAAATCGGGAGGAGAGAGGGTATGAAATTATATCCACTTCCTTTAAAACCCGAAAAAGTCTCGATTATAGGTTAGAAATGGGCCACGGGACGTGTTTGTAGTGTCAAAACGAAAAAACGAGCACGAAGCTTCGTTTAGAAATCGGGAGGAGAGAGGGTATGAAATTATATCCACTTCCTTTAAAACCCGAAAATGTCACGATTATAGGTTAGAAATGGGCCACGGGATGCGTTTGTAGTGTCAAAACGAAAAAACGAGCACGAAGCCTCATTTAGAAATCGGGAGGAGAGAGGGTATGAAATTATATCCACTTCCTTTAAAACCCGAAAAAGTCTCGATTCTAGGTTAGAAATGGGCCACGGGACTTCTTTTGTTGTGTCAAAACGAAAAAACGAGCACGAAGCCTCGTTTAGAAATCGGGAGGAGAGAGGGTATGAAATTATATCCACTTCCTTTAAAATCCGAAAAAGTCTCGATTATAGGTTAGAAATGGGCACGGGAGGTGTTTCTCGTGTCAAAACGAAAAAAAGAGCACGAAGCCTCGTTTAGAAATCGGGAGGAGAGAGGGTATGAAATTATATCCACTTCCTTTAAAATCCGAAAAAGTCTCGATTATAGGTTAGAAAAGGGCCACGGGACGTGTTTGTAGTGTCAAAACGAAAAAACGAGGACGAAGCTTCGTTTCATGCTAAAAGAACCTTAAGATAAAATTAAAAGGAACTTCAAGCTTCGGATCAATTACAACAGAAGTTTGGAGTCCAAGTTGATGGCATGAAATACACTTCTGGGTACGTTTTTTTTCACTTGGATCAGGAGCATTTTCTTAGGCATGAAAGAAGTAACAGACTGGCATCATCGTCGGCAAAACTTGAATATGTTTGAGCTCGTTTAGCCACATCACAAGTCATTTGGCTGGGAAAAAAACTTTAAAGATATTGGTGAGAAGCAGGAGGAACAAGGTTAATCGGGAGGAGAGAGGGTATGAAATTATATCCACTTCCTTTAAAACCCGAAAAAGTCACGATTATAGGTTAGAAATGGGCCACGGGATGCGTTTGTAGTGTCAAAACGAAAAAACGAGCACGAAGCCTCATTTAGAAATCGGGAGGAGAGAGGGTATGAAATTATATCCACTTCCTTTAAAACCCGAAAAAGTCTCGATTATAGGTTAGAAATGGGCCACGGGACGTGTTTTGTTGTGTCAAAACGAAAAAACAAGCAGGAAGCCTCGTTTAGAAATCGGGAGGAGAGAGGGTATGAAATTATATCCACATCCTTTAAAATCCGAAAAAGTCTCGATTATAGGTTAGAAATGGGCCACGGGTGGTGTTTCTGGTGTCAAAACGAAAAAAAGAGCACGAAGCCTCGTTTAGAAATCGGGAGGAGAGAGGGTATGAAATTATATCCACTTCCTTTAAAATCCGAAAAAGTCTCGATTATAGGTTAGAAATGGGCACGGGAGGTGTTTCTCGTGTCAAAACGAAAAAAAGAGCACGAAGCCTCGTTTAGAAATCGGGAGGAGAGAGGGTATGAAATTATATCCACTTCCTTTAAAACCCGAAAAAGTCTCGATTATAGGTTAGAAATGGGCCACGGGACGTGTTTGTAGTGTCAAAACGAAAAAACGAGCACGAAGCCTCATTTAGAAATCGGGAGGAGAGAGGGTATGAAATTATATCCACTTCCTTTAAAATCCGAAAAAGTCTCGATTATAGGTTAGAAATGGGCACGGGAGGTGTTTCTCGTGTCAAAACGAAAAAAAGAGCACGAAGCCTCGTTTAGAAATCGGGAGGAGAGAGGGTATGAAATTATATCCACTTCCTTTAAAACCCGAAAAAGTCTCGATTATAGGTTAGAAATGGGCCACGGGACGTGTTTGTAGTGTCAAAACGAAAAAACGAGCACGAAGCTTCGTTTAGAAATCGGGAGGAGAGAGGTTATGAAATTATATCCACTTCCTTTAAAACCCGAAAAATTCTCGATTATAGGTTAGAAATGGGACACGGGAGGGGTTTCTGGTGTCAAAATGAAAAAAGAGCACGAAGCCTCGTTTAGAAATCGGGAGGAGAGAGGGTATGAAATTATATCCACTTCCCTTAAAACCCGAAAAAGTCTCGATTATAGGTTAGAAATGGGCCACGGGACGTGTTTGTAGTGTCAAAACGAAAAAACGAGCACGAAGCCTCGTTTAGAAATTGGGAGGAGAGAGGGTATGAAATTACATCCACTTCCTTTAAAATCCGAAAAAGTCTCGATTATAGGTTAGAAATGGGCCACGGGACGTGTTTGTAGTGTCAAAATGAAAAAACGAGCACGAAGCTTCGTTTAGAAATCGGGAGGAGAGAGGTTATGAAATTATATCCACTTCCTTTAAAACCAGAAAAATTCTCGATTATAGGTTAGAAATGGGACACGGGAGGGGTTTCTGGTGTCAAAATGTAAAAAGAGCACGAAGCCTCGTTTAGAAATCGGGAGGAGAGAGGGTATGAAATTATATCCACTTCCCTTAAAACCCGAAAAAGTCTCGATTATAGGTTAGAAATGGGCCACGGGACGTGTTTGTAGTGTCAAAACGAAAAAACGAGCACGAAGCCTCGTTTAGAAATTGGGAGGAGAGAGGGTATGAAATTACATCCACTTCCTTTAAAATCCGAAAAAGTCTCGATTATAGGTTAGAAATGGGACACGGGAGGTGTTTCTCGTGTCAAAACGAAAAAAAGAGCACGAAGCCTCGTTTAGAAATCGGGAGGAGAGAGGGTATGAAATTACATCCACTTCCTTTAAAATCCGAAAAAGTCTCGATTATAGGTTAGAAATGGGACACGGGAGGTGTTTCTGGTGTCAAAACGAAAAAAAGAGCACGAAGCCTCGTTTAGAAATCGGGAGGAGAGAGGGTATGAAATTATATCCACTTCCTTTAAAACCCGAAAAAGTCTCGATTATAGGTTAGAAATGGGCCACGGGACGTGTTTGTAGTGTCAAAACGAAAAAACGAGCACGAAGCTTCGTTTAGAAATCGGGAGGAGAGAGGGTATGAAATTATATCCACTTCCTTTAAAACCCGAAAAAGTCACGATTATAGGTTAGAAATGGGCCACGGGATGCATTTGTAGTGTCAAAATGAAAAAACGAGCACGAAGCCTCATTTAGAAATCGGGAGGAGAGAGGGTATGAAATTATATCCACTAACTTTAAAACCCGAAAAACTCTCGATTCTAGGTTAGAAATGGGCCACGGGACGTGTTTTGTTGTGTCAAAATGAAAAAACGAGCACGAAGCCTCGTTTTGAAATCGGGAGGAGAGAGGGTATGAAATTATATCCACTTCCTTTAAAACCCGAAAAAGTCTCGATTATAGGTTAGAAATGGGCCACGGGACGTGTTTGTATTGTCAAAACGAAAAAACGAGCACGAAGCTTCGTTTAGAAATCGGGAGGAGAGAGGGTATGAAATTATATCCACTAACTTTAAAACCCGAAAAAGTCTCGATTCTAGGTTAGAAATGGGCCACGGGACGTGTTTGTGGTGTCAAAACGAAAAAACGAGCACGAAGCCTCGTTTAGAAATCGGGAGGAGAGAGTGTATGAAATTATATCAACTTCCTTTAAAACCCGAAAAAGTCTCGATTCTAGGATAGAAATGGGCCACGGGACTTCTTTTGTTGTGTCAAAACGAAAAAACGAGCACGAAGCCTCGTTTAGAAATCGGGAGGAGAGAGGGTATGAAATTATATCCACTTCCTTTAAAATCCGAAAAAGTCTCGATTATAGGTTAGAAATGGGACACGGGAGGTGTTTCTCGTGTCAAAACGAAAAAAAGAGCACGAAGCCTCGTTTAGAAATCGGGAGGAGAGAGGGTATGAAATTATATCCACTTCCTTTAAAACCCGAAAAAGTCTCGATTATAGGTTAGAAATGGGCCACGGGACGTGTTTGTGGTGTCAAAACGAAAAAACGAGCACGAAGCTTCGTTTAGAAATCGGGAGGAGAGAGGGTATGAAATTATATCCACTAACTTTAAAACCCGAAAAAGTCTCGATTCTAGGTTAGAAATGGGACACGGGATGTTTTTGTCGTGTCAAAATGAAAAAACGAGCACGAAGCCTCGTTTAGAAATCGGGAGGAGAGAGGGTATAAAATTATATCCACTTCCTTTAAAACCCGAAAAAGTCTCGATTATAGGTTAGAAATGGGCCACGGGACGTGTTTGTGGTGTCAAAATGAAAAAACGACCACGAAGCCTCATTTAGAAATCGGGAGGAGAGAGGGTATGAAATTATATCCACTTCCTTTAAAACTCGAAAAAGTCTCGATTATAATTTAGAAATGGGCCACGGGACGCGTTTGTGGTGTCAAAACGAAAAAACGAGCACGAAGCCTCGTTTAGAAATCGGGAGGAGAGAGGTTATGATATTATATCCACTTCCCTTAAAACCCGAAAAAGTCTCGATTATAGGTTAGAAATGGGCCACGGGACGTGTTTGTGGTGTCAAAATGAAAAAACGAGCACGAAGACTCGTTTAGAAATCGGGAGGAGAGAGGGTATGAAATTATATCCACTTCCTTTAAAATTCGAAAAAGTCTCGATTATAGGTTAGAAATGGGCCAAGAGACGAGTTTGTGGAGACAAAACGAAAAAACGAGCACGCAGCCCCGTTTAGAAATCAGGAGGAGAGAGGGTATGAAATTTTATACACTTCCTTTAAAACCAAAAAAAGTCTCGATTATAGGTTAGAAATGGGCCACGGAATGCGTTTGTGGTGTCAAAACGAAAAAACGAGCACGAAGCCTCGTTTAGAAATCGGGAGGAGAGAGGTTAAGAAATTATATCCACTTCCTTTAAAACCCGAAAAAGTCACTATTATAGGTTAGAAATGGGCCACTGGACGTGTTTGTGGTGTCAAAACGAAAAAACGAGCACCAAGCCTCGTTTAGAAATCGGGAGGAGAGAGGTTATGAAATTATATACACTTCCTTTAAAACCCGAAAAAGTCTCGATTGAAGGTTAGAAATGGGACACGGGATGTGTTTGTGGTGTCAAAATGAAAAAACGAGCACGAAGCGTCGTTTAGAAATCGGGAGGAGAAAGGGTATGAAATTAAATCTACTTCCTTTAAAACCCGAAAAAGTCACGATTATAGGTTAGAAATGGGCCACGGGATGCGTTTGTAGTGTCAAAACGAAAAAACGAGCACGAAGCCTCATTTAGAAATCGGGAGGAGAGAGGGTATGAAATTATATCCACTTCCTTTAAAACCCAAAAAAGTCACGATTATAGGTTGGAAATAGGCCACGGGACGTGGTTGTGGTGTCAAAACGAAAAAATGAGTACGAAGCCTCGTTTAGAAATCGGGAGGAGAGAGGGAATGAAATTATATCCACTTCCTTTAAAACCCGAAATAGTCTCGATTATAGGTTAGAAATGGGCCAAGAGACGAGTTTGTGGAGACAAAACGTAAAAACGAGCACGCAGCCTCGTTTAGAAATCGGGAGGAGAGAGGGTATGAAATTTTATACACTTCCTTTAAAACCCAAAAAAGTCTCGATTATAGGTTAGAAATGGGCCACGGGACTTCTTTTGTTGTGTCAAAACGAAAAAACGAGCACGAAGCTTCGTTTAGAAATCGGGAGGAGAGAGGGTATGAAATTATATCCACTTCCTTTAAAACCAGAGAAAGTCACGATTATAGGTTAGAAATGGGCCACGGGATGCGTTTGTAGTGTCAAAACGAAAAAACGAGCACGAAGCCTCATTTAAAAATCGGGAGGAGAGAGGGTATGAAATTATATCCACTTCCTTTAAAACCCGAAAAAGTCTCGATTCTAGGTTAGAAATGGGCCACGGGACGTGTTTTGTTGTGTCAAAACGAAAAAACGAGCACGAAGCCTCGTTTAAAAATCGGGAGGAGAGAGGGTATGAAATTATATCCACTTCCTTTAAAATCCGAAAAAGTCTCGATTATAGGTTAGAAATGGGACACGGGAGGTGTTTCTGGTGTCAAAACGAAAAAAAGAGCACTAAGCCTTGTTAAGAAATCGGGAGGAGAGAGGGTATGAAATTATATCCACTTCTTTTAAAACCCGAAAAAGTCTCGATTATAGGTTTGAAATGGGCCACGGGACGTGTTTGTAGTGTTAAAACGAAAAAACGAGCACGAAGCTTCGTTTAGAAATCGGGAGGAGAGAGGGTATGAAATTATATCCACTTCCTTTAAAACCCGAAAAAGTCACGATTATAGGTTAGAAATGGGCCACTGGACGTGTTTGTGGTGTCAAAACGAAAAAACGAGCACGAAGCCTCGTTTAGAAATTGGGAGGAGAAAGTGTATGAAATTATATCAACTTCCTTTAAAACCCGAAAAAGTCTCGATTCTAGGTTAGAAATGGGCCAATGGATGTATTTGTGGTGTCAAAACGAAAAAACGAGCACGAAGCCTCGTTTAGAAATCGGGAGGAGAGAGGTTATGAAATTATATACACTTCCTTTAAAAACCGAAAAAGTCTCGATTGAAGGTTAGAAATGGGACACGGGATGTGTTTGTGTTGTCAAAATGAAAAAACGAGCACGAAGCGTCGTTTAGAAATCGGGAGGAGAAAGGGTATGAAATTAAATCTACTTCCTTTAAAACCCGAAAAAGTCACGATTATAGGTTAGAAATGGCCCACGGGATGCGTTTGTAGTGTCAAAACGAAAAAACGAGCACGAAGCCTCATTTAGAAATCGGGAGGAGAGAGGGTATTAAATTATATCCACTTCCTTTAAAACCCGAAAAAGTCTCGATTCTAGGTTAGAAATGGGCCACGGGACGTGTTGTGTTGTGTCAAAACGAAAAAACGAGCACGAAGCCTCGTTTAGAAATCGGGAGGAGAGAGGGTATGAAATTATATCCACTTCCTTTAAAATCCGAAAAAGTCTCGATTATAGGTTAGAAATAGGACACGGGAGGTGTTTCTGGTGTCAAAAGGAATAAAAGAGCACGAAGCCTCGTTTAGAAATCGGGAGGAGAGAGGGTATGAAATTATATCCACTTCCTTTAAAACCCGAAAAATCTCGATTATAGGTTAGAAATGGGCCACGGGACGTGTTTGTAGTGTCAAAACGAAAAAACGAGCACGAAGCTTCGTTTAGAAATCGGGAGGAGAGAGGGTATGAAATTATATCCACTTCCTTTAAAACCCGAAAATGTCACGATTATAGGTTAGAAATGGGCCACGGGATGCGTTTGTAGTGTCAAAACGAAAAAACGAGCACGAAGCCTCATTTAGAAATCGGGAGGAGAGAGGGTATGAAATTATATCCACTTCCTTTAAAACCCGAAAAAGTCTCTATTCTAGGTTAGAAATGGGCCACGGGACTTCTTTTGTTGTGTCAAAACGAAAAAACGAGCACGAAGCCTCGTTTAGAAATCGGGAGGAGAGAGGGTATGAAATTATATCCACTTCCTTTAAAATCCGAAAAAGTCTCGATTATAGGTTAGAAATGGGCACGGGAGGTGTTTCTCGTGTCAAAACGAAAAAAAGAGCACGAAGCCTCGTTTAGAAATCGGGAGGAGAGAGGGTATGAAATTATATCCACTTCCTTTAAAACCCGAAAAAGTCTCTATTCTAGGTTAGAAATGGGCCACGGGACGTGTTTTGTTGTGTCAAAACGAAAAAACGAGCACGAAGCCTCGTTTAGTAATCGGGAGGAGAGAGGGTATGAAATTATATCCACTTCCTTTAAAATCCGAAAAAGTCTCGATTATAGGTTAGAAATGGGACACGGGAGGTGTTTCTGGTGTCACAAACGAAAAAAAGAGCACGAAGCCTCGTTTAGAAATCGGGAGGAGAGAGGGTATGAAATTATATCCACTTCCTTTAAAACCTGAAAAAGTCACGATTATAGGTTAGAAATGGGCCACGGGACGTGTTTGTGGTGTCAAAACGAAAAAACGAGCACGAAGCTTCGTTTAGAAATCGGGAGGAGAGAGGGTATGAAATTATATCCACTAACTTTAAAACCCGAAAAAGTCTCGATTCTAGGTTAGAAATGGGACACGGGATGTTTTTGTGGTGTCAAAATGAAAAAACGAGCACGAAGCCTCGTTTAGAAATCGGGAGGAGAGAGGGTATGAAATTATATCCACTTCCTTTAAAACCCGAAAAAGTCTCGATTATAGGTTAGAAATGGGCCACGGGACGTGTTTGTGGTGTCAAAATGAAAAAACGACCACGAAGCCTCATTTAGAAATCGGGAGGAGAGAGGGTATGAAATTATATCCACTTCCTTTAAAACTCGAAAAAGTCTCGATTATAATTTAGAAATGGGCCACGGGACGCGTTTGTGGTGTCAAAACGAAAAAACGAGCACGAAGCCTCGTTTAGAAATCGGGAGGAGAGAGGTTATGATATTATATCCACTTCCCTTAAAACCCGAAAAAGTCTCGATTATAGGTTAGAAATGGGCCACGGGACGTGTTTGTGGTGTCAAAATGAAAAAACGAGCACGAAGACTCGTTTAGAAATCGGGAGGAGAGAGGGTATGAAATTATATCCACTTCCTTTAAAATTCGAAAAAGTCTCGATTATAGGTTAGAAATGGGCCAAGAGACGAGTTTGTGGAGACAAAACGAAAAAACGAGCACGCAGCCCCGTTTAGAAATCAGGAGGAGAGAGGGTATGAAATTTTATACACTTCCTTTAAAACCAAAAAAAGTCTCGATTATAGGTTAGAAATGGGCCACGGAATGCGTTTGTGGTGTCAAAACGAAAAAACGAGCACGAAGCCTCGTTTAGAAATCGGGAGGAGAGAGGTTAAGAAATTATATCCACTTCCTTTAAAACCCGAAAAAGTCACTATTATAGGTTAGAAATGGGCCACTGGACGTGTTTGTGGTGTCAAAACGAAAAAACGAGCACCAAGCCTCGTTTAGAAATCGGGAGGAGAGAGGTTATGAAATTATATACACTTCCTTTAAAACCCGAAAAAGTCTCGATTGAAGGTTAGAAATGGGACACGGGATGTGTTTGTGGTGTCAAAATGAAAAAACGAGCACGAAGCGTCGTTTAGAAATCGGGAGGAGAAAGGGTATGAAATTAAATCTACTTCCTTTAAAACCCGAAAAAGTCACGATTATAGGTTAGAAATGGGCCACGGGATGCGTTTATAGTGTCAAAACGAAAAAACGAGCACGAAGCCTCATTTAGAAATCGGGAGGAGAGAGGGTATGAAATTATATCCACTTCCTTTAAAACCCAAAAAAGTCACGATTATAGGTTGGAAATAGGCCACGGGACGTGGTTGTGGTGTCAAAACGAAAAAATGAGTACGAAGCCTCGTTTAGAAATCGGGAGGAGAGAGGGAATGAAATTATATCCACTTCCTTTAAAACCCGAAATAGTCTCGATTATAGGTTAGAAATGGGCCAAGAGACGAGTTTGTGGAGACAAAACGTAAAAACGAGCACGCAGCCTCGTTTAGAAATCGGGAGGAGAGAGGGTATGAAATTTTATACACTTCCTTTAAAACCCAAAAAAGTCTCGATTATAGGTTAGAAATGGGCCACGGGACTTCTTTTGTTGTGTCAAAACGAAAAAACGAGCACGAAGCTTCGTTTAGAAATCGGGAGGAGAGAGGGTATGAAATTATATCCACTTCCTTTAAAACCCGAGAAAGTCACGATTATAGGTTAGAAATGGGCCACGGGATGCGTTTGTAGTGTCAAAACGAAAAAACGAGCACGAAGCCTCATTTAAAAATCGGGAGGAGAGAGGGTATGAAATTATATCCACTTCCTTTAAAACCCGAAAAAGTCTCGATTCTAGGTTAGAAATGGGCCACGGGACGTGTTTTGTTGTGTCAAAACGAAAAAACGAGCACGAAGCCTCGTTTAAAAATCGGGAGGAGAGAGGGTATGAAATTATATCCACTTCCTTTAAAATCCGAAAAAGTCTCGATTATAGGTTAGAAATGGGACACGGGAGGTGTTTCTGGTGTCAAAACGAAAAAAAGAGCACTAAGCCTCGTTAAGAAATCGGGAGGAGAGAGGGTATGAAATTATATCCACTTCTTTTAAAACCCGAAAAAGTCTCGATTATAGGTTTGAAATGGGCCACGGGACGTGTTTGTAGTGTTAAAACGAAAAAACGAGCACGAAGCCTCGTTTAGAAATCGGGAGGAGAGAGGGTATGAAATTATATCCACTTCCTTTAAAATCCGAAAAAGTCTCGATTATAGGTTAGAAATGGGCACGGGAGGTGTTTCTCGTGTCAAAACGAAAAAAAGAGCACGAAGCCTCGTTTAGAAATCGGGAGGAGAGAGGGTATGAAATTATATCCACTTCCTTTAAAACCCGAAAAAGTCTCTATTCTAGGTTAGAAATGGGCCACGGGACGTGTTTTGTTGTGTCAAAACGAAAAAACGAGCACGAAGCCTCGTTTAGTAATCGGGAGGAGAGAGGGTATGAAATTATATCCACTTCCTTTAAAATCCGAAAAAGTCTCGATTATAGGTTAGAAATGGGACACGGGAGGTGTTTCTGGTGTCACAAACGAAAAAAAGAGCACGAAGCCTCGTTTAGAAATCGGGAGGAGAGAGGGTATGAAATTATATCCACTTCCTTTAAAACCTGAAAAAGTCACGATTATAGGTTAGAAATGGGCCACGGGACGTGTTTGTGGTGTCAAAACGAAAAAACGAGCACGAAGCTTCGTTTAGAAATCGGGAGGAGAGAGGGTATGAAATTATATCCACTAACTTTAAAACCCGAAAAAGTCTCGATTCTAGGTTAGAAATGGGACACGGGATGTTTTTGTGGTGTCAAAATGAAAAAACGAGCACGAAGCCTCGTTTAGAAATCGGGAGGAGAGAGGGTATGAAATTATATCCACTTCCTTTAAAACCCGAAAAAGTCTCGATTATAGGTTAGAAATGGGCCACGGGACGTGTTTGTGGTGTCAAAATGAAAAAACGACCACGATGCCTCATTTAGAAATCGGGAGGAGAGAGGGTATGAAATTATATCCACTTCCTTTAAAACTCGAAAAAGTCTCGATTATAATTTAGAAATGGGCCACGGGACGCGTTTGTGGTGTCAAAACGAAAAAACGAGCACGAAGCCTCGTTTAGAAATCGGGAGGAGAGAGGTTATGATATTATATCCACTTCCCTTAAAACCCGAAAAAGTCTCGATTATAGGTTAGAAATGGGCCACGGGACGTGTTTGTGGTGTCAAAATGAAAAAACGAGCACGAAGACTCGTTTAGAAATCGGGAGGAGAGAGGGTATGAAATTATATCCACTTCCTTTAAAATTCGAAAAAGTCTCGATTATAGGTTAGAAATGGGCCAAGAGACGAGTTTGTGGAGACAAAACGAAAAAACGAGCACGCAGCCCCGTTTAGAAATCAGGAGGAGAGAGGGTATGAAATTTTATACACTTCCTTTAAAACCAAAAAAAGTCTCGATTATAGGTTAGAAATGGGCCACGGAATGCGTTTGTGGTGTCAAAACGAAAAAACGAGCACGAAGCCTCGTTTAGAAATCGGGAGGAGAGAGGTTAAGAAATTATATCCACTTCCTTTAAAACCCGAAAAAGTCACTATTATAGGTTAGAAATGGGCCACTGGACGTGTTTGTGGTGTCAAAACGAAAAAACGAGCACCAAGCCTCGTTTAGAAATCGGGAGGAGAGAGGTTATGAAATTATATACACTTCCTTTAAAACCCGAAAAAGTCTCGATTGAAGGTTAGAAATGGGACACGGGATGTGTTTGTGGTGTCAAAATGAAAAAACGAGCACGAAGCGTCGTTTAGAAATCGGGAGGAGAAAGGGTATGAAATTAAATCTACTTCCTTTAAAACCCGAAAAAGTCACGATTATAGGTTAGAAATGGGCCACGGGATGCGTTTATAGTGTCAAAACGAAAAAACGAGCACGAAGCCTCATTTAGAAATCGGGAGGAGAGAGGGTATGAAATTATATCCACTTCCTTTAAAACCCAAAAAAGTCACGATTATAGGTTGGAAATAGGCCACGGGACGTGGTTGTGGTGTCAAAACGAAAAAATGAGTACGAAGCCTCGTTTAGAAATCGGGAGGAGAGAGGGAATGAAATTATATCCACTTCCTTTAAAACCCGAAATAGTCTCGATTATAGGTTAGAAATGGGCCAAGAGACGAGTTTGTGGAGACAAAACGTAAAAACGAGCACGCAGCCTCGTTTAGAAATCGGGAGGAGAGAGGGTATGAAATTTTATACACTTCCTTTAAAACCCAAAAAAGTCTCGATTATAGGTTAGAAATGGGCCACGGGACTTCTTTTGTTGTGTCAAAACGAAAAAACGAGCACGAAGCTTCGTTTAGAAATCGGGAGGAGAGAGGGTATGAAATTATATCCACTTCCTTTAAAACCCCAGAAAGTCACGATTATAGGTTAGAAATGGGCCACGGGATGCGTTTGTAGTGTCAAAACGAAAAAACGAGCACGAAGCCTCATTTAAAAATCGGGAGGAGAGAGGGTATGAAATTATATCCACTTCCTTTAAAACCCGAAAAAGTCTCGATTCTAGGTTAGAAATGGGCCACGGGACGTGTTTTGTTGTGTCAAAACGAAAAAATGAGCACGAAGCCTCGTTTAAAAATCGGGAGGAGAGAGGGTATGAAATTATATCCACTTCCTTTAAAATCCGAAAAAGTCTCGATTATAGGTTAGAAATGGGACACGGGAGGTGTTTCTGGTGTCAAAACGAAAAAAAGAGCACTAAGCCTCGTTAAGAAATCGGGAGGAGAGAGGGTATGAAATTATATCCACTTCTTTTAAAACCCGAAAAAGTCTCGATTATAGGTTTGAAATGGGCCACGGGACGTGTTTGTAGTGTTAAAACGAAAAAACGAGCACGAAGCTTCGTTTAGAAATCGGGAGGAGAGAGGGTATGAAATTATATCCACTTCCTTTAAAACCCGAAAAAGTCACGATTATAGGTTAGAAATGGGCCACTGGACGTGTTTGTGGTGTCAAAACGAAAAAACGAGCACGAAGCCTCGTTTAGAAATAGGGAGGAGAAAGGGTATGAAATTATATCAACTTCCTTTAAAACCCGAAAAAGTCTCGATTCTAGGTTAGAAATGGGCCAATGGACGTATTTGTGGTGTCAAAACGAAAAAACGAGCACGAAGCCTCGTTTAGAAATCGGGAGGAGAGAGGTTATGAAATTATATACACTTCCTTTAAAAACCGAAAAAGTCTCGATTGAAGGTTAGAAATGGGACACGGGATGTGTTTGTGTTGTCAAAATGAAAAAACGAGCACGAAGCGTCGTTTAGAAATCGGGAGGAGAAAGGGTATGAAATTAAATCTACTTCCTTTAAAACCCGAAAAAGTCACGATTATAGGTTAGAAATGGCCCACGGGATGCGTTTGTAGTGTCAAAACGAAAAAACGAGCACGAAGCCTCATTTAGAAATCGGGAGGAGAGAGGGTATTAAATTATATCCACTTCCTTTAAAACCCGAAAAAGTCTCGATTCTAGGTTAGAAATGGGCCACGGGACGTGTTGTGTTGTGTCAAAACGAAAAAACGAGCACGAAGCCTCGTTTAGAAATCGGGAGGAGAGAGGGTATGAAATTATATCCACTTCCTTTAAAATCCGAAAAAGTCTCGATTATAGGTTAGAAATAGGACACGGGAGGTGTTTCTGGTGTCAAAACGAATAAAAGAGCACGAAGCCTCGTTTAGAAATCGGGAGGAGAGAGGGTATGAAATTATATCCACTTCCTTTAAAACCCGAAAAAGTCTCGATTATAGGTTAGAAATGGGCCACGGGACGTGTTTGTAGTGTCAAAACGAAAAAACGAGCACGAAGCTTCGTTTAGAAATCGGGAGGAGAGAGGGTATGAAATTATATCCACTTCCTTTAAAACCCGAAAATGTCACGATTATAGGTTAGAAATGGGCCACGGGATGCGTTTGTAGTGTCAAAACGAAAAAACGAGCACGAAGCCTCATTTAGAAATCGGGAGGAGAGAGGGTATGAAATTATATCCACTTCCTTTAAAACCCGAAAAAGTCTCGATTCTAGGTTAGAAATGGGCCACGGGACTTCTTTTGTTGTGTCAAAACGAAAAAACGAGCACGAAGCCTCGTTTAGAAATCGGGAGGAGAGAGGGTATGAAATTATATCCACTTCCTTTAAAATCCGAAAAAGTCTCGATTATAGGTTAGAAATGGGCACGGGAGGTGTTTCTCGTGTCAAAACGAAAAAAAGAGCACGAAGCCTCGTTTAGAAATCGGGAGGAGAGAGGGTATGAAATTATATCCACTTCCTTTAAAATCCGAAAAAGTCTCGATTATAGGTTAGAAAAGGGCCACGGGACGTGTTTGTAGTGTCAAAACGAAAAAACGAGGACGAAGCTTCGTTTAGAAATCGGGAGGAGAGAGGGTATGAAATTATATCCACTTCCTTTAAAACCCGAAAAAGTCACGATTATAGGTTAGAAATGGGCCACGGGATGCGTTTGTAGTGTCAAAACGAAAAAACGAGCACGAAGCCTCATTTAGAAATCGGGAGGAGAGAGGGTATGAAATTATATCCACTTCCTTTAAAACCCGAAAAAGTCTCGATTCTAGGTTAGAAATGGGCCACGGGACGTGTTTTGTTGTGTCAAAACGAAAAAACAAGCAGGAAGCCTCGTTTAGAAATCGGGAGGAGAGAGGGTATGAAATTATATCCACATCCTTTAAAATCCGAAAAAGTCTCGATTATAGGTTAGAAATGGGCCACGGGTGGTGTTTCTGGTGTCAAAACGAAAAAAAGAGCACGAAGCCTCGTTTAGAAATCGGGAGGAGAGAGGGTATGAAATTATATCCACTTCCTTTAAAACCCGAAAAAGTCACGATTATAGGTTAGAAATGGGCCACGGGATGCGTTTGTAGTGTCAAAACGAAAAAACGAGCACGAAGCCTCATTTAGAAATCGGGAGGAGAGAGGGTATGAAATTATATCCACTTCCTTTAAAACCCGAAAAAGTCTCGATTCTAGGTTAGAAATGGGCCACGGGACGTGTTTTGTTGTGTCAAAACGAAAAAACAAGCAGGAAGCCTCGTTTAGAAATCGGGAGGAGAGAGGGTATGAAATTATATCCACATCCTTTAAAATCCGAAAAAGTCTCGATTATAGGTTAGAAATGGGACACGGGTGGTGTTTCTGGTGTCAAAACGAAAAAAAGAGCACGAAGCCTCGTTTAGAAATCGGGAGGAGAGAGGGTATGAAATTATATCCACTTCCTTTAAAATCCGAAAAAGTCTCGATTATAGGTTAGAAATGGGCACGGGAGGTGTTTCTTGTGTCAAAACGAAAAATAGAGCACGAAGCCTCGTTTAGAAATCGGGAGGAGAGAGGGTATGAAATTATATCCACTTCCTTTAAAACTCGAAAAAGTCTCGATTATAGGTTAGAAATGGGCCACGGGACGTGTTTGTAGTGTCAAAATGAAAAAACGAGCACGAAGCCTCATTTAGAAATCGGGAGGAGAGAGGGTATGAAATTATATCCACTTCCTTTAAAATCCGAAAAAGTCTCGATTATAGGTTAGAAATGGGCACGGGAGGTGTTTCTCGTGTCAAAACGAAAAATAGAGCACGAAGCCTCGTTTAGAAATCGGGAGGAGAGAGGGTATGAAATTATATCCACTTCCTTTAAAACCCGAAAAAGTCTCGATTATAGGTTAGAAATGGGCCACGGGACGTGTTTGTAGTGTCAAAACGAAAAAACGAGCACGAAGCTTCGTTTAGAAATCGGGAGGAGAGAGGTTATGAAATTATATCCACTTCCTTTAAAACCCGAAAAAGTCTCGATTGTAGGTTAGAAATGGGACACGGGAGGGGTTTCTGGTGTCAAAATGAAAAAAGAGCACGAAGCCTTGTTTAGAAATCGGGAGGAGAGATGGTATGAAATTATATCCACTTCCCTTAAAACCCGAAAAAGTCTCGATTATAGGTTAGAAATGGGCCACGGGACGTGTTTGTAGTGTCAAAACGAAAAAACGAGCACGAAGCCTCGTTTCGAAATTGGGAGGAGAGAGGGTATGAAATTAAATCCACTTCCTTTAAAATCCGAAAAAGTCTCGATTATAGGTTAGAAATGGGACACGGGAGGTGTTTCTGGTGTCAAAACGAAAAAAAGAGCACGAAGCCTCGTTTAGAAATCGGGAGGAGAGAGGGTATGAAATTACATCCACTTCCTTTAAAATCCGAAAAAGTCTCGATTATAGGTTAGAAATGGGACACGGGAGGTGTTTCTGGTGTCAAAACGAAAAAAAGAGCACGAAGCCTCGTTTAGAAATCGGGAGGAGAGAGGGTATGAAATTATATCCACTTCCTTTAAAACCCGAAAAAGTCTCGATTATAGGTTAGAAATGGGCCACGGGACGTGTTTGTAGTGTCAAAACGAAAAAACGAGCACGAAGCTTCGTTTAGAAATCGGGAGGAGAGAGGGTATGAAATTATATCCACTTCCTTTAAAACCCGAAAAAGTCACGATTATAGGTTAGAAATGGGCCACGGGATGCATTTGTAGTGTCAAAACGAAAAAACGAGCACGAAGCCTCATTTAGAAATCGGGAGGAGAGAGGGTATGAAATTATATCCACTAACTTTAAAACCCGAAAAAGTCTCGATTCTAGGTTAGAAATTGGCCACGGGACGTGTTTTGTTGTGTCAAAATGAAAAAACGAGCACGAAGCCTCGTTTTGAAATCGGGAGGAGAGAGGGTATGAAATTATATCCACTTCCTTTAAAACCCGAAAAAGTCTCGATTATAGGTTAGAAATGGGCCACGGGACGTGTTTGTAGTGTCAAAACGAAAAAACGAGCACGAAGCTTCGTTTAGAAATCGGGAGGAGAGAGGGTATGAAATTATATCCACTAACTTTAAAACCTGAAAAAGTCTCGATTCTAGGTTAGAAATGGGCCACGGGACGTGTTTGTGGTGTCAAAATGAAAAAACGAGCACGAAGCCTCGTTTAGAAATCGGGAGGGGAGAGGGTATGAAATTATATCAACTTCCTTTAAAACCCGAAAAAGTCTCGATTCTAGGTTAGAAATGGGCCACGGGACTTCTTTTGTTGTGTCAAAATGAAAAAACGAGCACGAAGCCTCGTTTAGAAATCGGGAGGAGAGAGGGTATGAAATTATATCCACTTCCTTTGAAATCCGAAAAAGTCTCGATTATAGGTTAGAAATGGGACACGGGAGGTGTTTCTCGTGTCAAAACGAAAAAAAGAGCACGAAGCCTCGTTTAGAAATCGGGAGGAGAGAGGGTATGAAATTATATCCACTTCCTTTAAAACCCGAAAAAGTCTCGATTATAGGTTAGAAATGGGCCACGGGACGTGTTTGTGGTGTCAAAACGAAAAAACGAGCACGAAGCTTCGTTTAGAAATCGGGAGGAGAGAGGTTTTGATATTATATCCACTTCCTTTAAAACCCGAAAAAGTCTCGATTATAGGTTAGAAATGGGACACGGGACGTGTTTGTGGTGTCAAAATGAAAAAACGACCACGAAGCCTCATTTAGAAATCGGGAGGAGAGAGGGTATGAAATTATATCCACTTCCTTTAAAACTCGAAAAAGTCTCGATTATAATTTAGAAATGGGCCACGGGACGCGTTTGTGGTGTCAAAACGAAAAAACGAGCACGAAGCCTCGTTTAGAAATCGGGAGGAGAGAGGTTATGATATTATATCCACTTCCCTTAAAACCCGAAAAAGTCTCGATTATAGGTTAGAAATGGGCCACGGGACGTGTTTGTGGTGTCAAAATGAAAAAACGAGCACGAAGACTCGTTTAGAAATCGGGAGGAGAGAGGGTATGAAATTATATCCACTTCCTTTAAAATTCGAAAAAAGTCTCGATTATAGGTTAGAAATGGGCCAAGAGACGAGTTTGTGGAGACAAAACGAAAAAACGAGCACGCAGCCTCGTTTAGAAATCAGGAGGAGAGAGGGTATGAAATTTTATACACTTCCTTTAAAACCAAAAAAAGTCTCGATTATAGGTTAGAAATGGGCCACGGAATGCGTTTGTGGTGTCAAAACGAAAAAACGAGCACGAAGCCTCGTTTAGAAATCGGGAGGAGAGAGGTTAAGAAATTATATCCACTTCCTTTAAAACCCGAAAAAGTCACTATTATAGGTTAGAAATGGGCCACTGGACGTGTTTGTGGTGTCAAAACGAAAAAACGAGCACGAAGCCTCGTTTAGAAATCGGGAGGAGAGAGGGTATGAAATTATATCAACTTCCTTTAAAACCCGAAAAAGTCTCGATTCTAGGTTAGAAATGGGCCACGGGACGTATTTGTGGTGTCAAAACGAAAAAACGAGCACGAAGCCTCGTTTAGAAATCGGGAGGAGAGAGGTTATGAAATTATATACACTTCCTTTAAAACCCGAAAAAGTCTCGATTGAAGGTTAGAAATGGGACACGGGATGTGTTTGTGGTGTCAAAATGAAAAAACGAGCACGAAGCGTCGTTTAGAAATCGGGAGGAGAAAGGGTATGAAATTAAATCTACTTCCTTTAAAACCCGAAAAAGTCACGATTATAGGTTAGAAATGGGCCACGGGATGCGTTTGTAGTGTCAAAACGAAAAAACGAGCACGAAGCCTCATTTAGAAATCGGGAGGAGAGAGGGTATGAAATTATATCCACTTCCTTTAAAACCCGAAAAAAGTCTCGATTCTAGGTTAGAAATGGGCCACGGGACGTGTTTTGTTGTGTCAAAACGAAAAAACGAGCACGAAGCCTCGTTTAGAAATCGGGAGGAGAGAGGGTATGAAATTATATCCACTTCCTTTAAAATCCGAAAAAGTCTAGATTATAGGTTAGAAATGGGATACGGGAGGTGTTTCTGGTGTCAAAACGAAAAAAAGAGCACGAAGCCTCGTTTAGAAATCGGGAGGAGAGAGGGTATGAAATTATATCCACTTCTTTTAAAACCCGAAAAAGTCTCGATTATAGGTTAGAAATGGGCCACGGGACGTGTTTGTAGTGTCAAAACGAAAAAACGAGCACGAAGCTTCGTTTAGAAATCGGGAGGAGAGAGGGTATGAAATTATATCCACTTCCTTTAAAACCCGAGAAAGTCACGATTATAGGTTAGAAATGGGCCACGGGATGCGTTTGTAGTGTCAAAACGAAAAAACGAGCACGAAGCCTCATTTAAAAATCGGGAGGAGAGAGGGTATGTAAATATATCCACTTCCTTTAAAACCCGAAAAAGTCTCGATTCTAGGTTAGAAATGGGCCACGGACGTGTTTTGTTGTGTCAAAACGAAAAAACGAGCACTAAGCCTCGTTAAGAAATCGGGAGGAGAGAGGGTATGAAATTATATCCACTTCTTTTAAAACCCGAAAAAGTCTCGATTATAGGTTTGAAATGGGCCACGGGACGTGTTTGTAGTGTTAAAACGAAAAAACGAGCACGAAGCTTCGTTTAGAAATCGGGAGGAGAGAGGGTATGAAATTATATCCACTAACTTTAAAACCCGAAAAAGTCTCGATTATAGGTTAGAAATGGGCCATGGGACGTGTTTGTAGTGTCAAAACGAAAAAACAAGCACGAAGCCTCGTTTAGAAATTGGGAGGAGAGAGGGTATGAAATTACATCCACTTCCTTTAAAACCCGAAAAAGTCTCGATTATAGGTTAGAAATGGGCCACGGGATGTGTTTGTGGTGTCAAAACGAAAAAATGAGCACGAAGCCTCGTTTAGAAATCGGGAGGAGAGAGGTTATGATATTATATCCACTTCCGTTAAAACCCGAAAAAGTCTTGATTGTTGGTTAGAAATGGGTCACGGGATGTGTTTGTGGTGTCAAAATGAAAAAACGAGCACGAAGCCTCGTTTAGAAATCGGGAGGAGAGAGGGTATGAAATTATATCCACTTCCTTTAAAACCCGAAAAAGTCTCGATTATAGGTTAGAAATGGGCCACGGGACGTGTTTGTGGTGTCAAAACGAAAAAACGACCACGAAGCCTCATTTAGAAATCGGGAGGAGAGAGGGTATGAAATTATATCCACTTCATTTAAAACTCGAAAAAGTCTCGATTATAATTTAGAAATGGGCCACGGGACGCGTTTGTGGTGTCAAAACGAAAAAACGAGCACGAATCCTCGTTTAGAAATCGGGAGGAGAGAGGGTATAAAATTATATCCACTTCCTTTAAAACCCAAAAAAGTCTCGATTATAGGTTGGAAATGGGCCACGGGACGTGTTTGTGGTGTCAAAACAAAAAAACGAGCACGAAGCCTCGTTTAGAAATCGGGAGGAGAGAGGGTATGAAATTATATCCACTTCCTTTAAAATCCGAAAAAGTCTCGATTATAGGTTAGAAATGGGCCAAAAGACGAGTTTGTGGACTCAAAATGAAAAAACGAGCACGCAGTCTCGTTTAGAAATCAGGAGGAGAGAGGGTATAAAATTATATCCACTTCCTTTAAAACCCAAAAAAGTCTCGATTATAGGTTGGAAATGGGCCACGGGACGTGTTTGTGGTGTCAAAACGAAAAAACGAGCACGAAGCCTCGTTTAGAAATCGGGAGGAGAGAGGGTATGAAATTATATCCACTTCCTTTAAAACCCGAAATAGTCTCGATTATAGGTTAGAAATAGGCCAAGAGACGAGTTTGTGGAGACAAAACGTAAAAACGAGCACGCAGCCTCGTTTAGAAATCAAGAGGAGAGAGGGTATGAAATTTTATACACTTCCTTTAAAACCCAAAAAAGTCTCGATTATGGGTTAGAACTCGACCACGAGACGCGTTTGTGGTGTCAAAACGAAAAAACGAGCACGAAGCCTCGTTTAGAAATCGGGAGGAGAGAGGTTATGAAATTATATACACTTCCTTTAAAACCCGAAAAAGTCTCGATTGTAGGTTAGAAATGGGACACGGGAGGTGTTTGTGGTGTCAAAATGAAAAAACGAGCACGAAGCGTCGTTTAGAAATTGGGAGGAGAGAGGGTATGAAATTAAATCTACTTCCTTTAAAACCCGAAAAAGTCACGATTATAGGTTAGAAATGGGCCACGGGATGCGTTTGTAGTGTCAAAACGAAAAAACGAGCACGAAGCCTCATTTAGAAATCGGGAGGAGAGAGGGTATGAAATTATATCCACTTCCTTTAAAACCCGAAAAAGTCTCGATTCTAGGTTAGAAATGGGCCATGGGACGTGTTTTGTTGTGTCAAAACGAAAAAACGAGTACGAAGCCTCGTTTAAAAATCGGGAGGAGAGAGGGTATGAAATTATATCCACTTCCTTTAAAATCCGAAAAAGTCTCGATTATAGGTTAGAAATGGGACACGGGAGGTGTTTTTGGTGTCAAAACGAAAAAAAGAGCACGAAGCCTCGTTTAGAAATCGGGAGGAGAGAGGGTATGAAATTATATCCACTTCTTTTAAAACCCGAAAAAGTCTCGATTATAGGTTAGAAATGGGCCACGGGATGTGTTTGTAGTGTCAAAACGAAAAAACGAGCACGAAGCTTCGTTTAGAAATCGGGAGGAGAGAGGGTATGAAATTATATCCACTTCTTTTAAAACCCGAAAAAGTCTCGATTATAGGTTGGAAATGGGCCACGGGACGTGTTTGTGGTGTCAAAACAAAAAAACGAGCACGAAGCCTCGTTTAGAAATCGGGAGGAGAGAGGGTATGAAATTATATCCACTTCCTTTAAAATCCGAAAAAGTCTCGATTATAGGTTAGAAATGGGCCAAAAGACGAGTTTGTGGACTCAAAATGAAAAAACGAGCACGCAGTCTCGTTTAGAAATCAGGAGGAGAGAGGGTATAAAATTATATCCACTTCCTTTAAAACCCAAAAAAGTCTCGATTATAGGTTGGAAATGGGCCACGGGACGTGTTTGTGGTGTCAAAACGAAAAAACGAGCACGAAGCCTCGTTTAGAAATCGGGAGGAGAGAGGGTATGAAATTATATCCACTTCCTTTAAAACCCGAAATAGTCTCGATTATAGGTTAGAAATAGGCCAAGAGACGAGTTTGTGGAGACAAAACGTAAAAACGAGCACGCAGCCTCGTTTAGAAATCAAGAGGAGAGAGGGTATGAAATTTTATACACTTCCTTTAAAACCCAAAAAAGTCTCGATTATGGGTTAGAACTCGACCACGAGACGCGTTTGTGGTGTCAAAACGAAAAAACGAGCATGAAGCCTCGTTTAGAAATCGGGAGGAGAGAGGTTATGAAATTATATACACTTCCTTTAAAACCCGAAAAAGTCTCGATTGTAGGTTAGAAATGGGACACGGGAGGTGTTTGTGGTGTCAAAATGAAAAAACGAGCACGAAGCGTCGTTTAGAAATTGGGAGGAGAGAGGGTATGAAATTAAATCTACTTCCTTTAAAACCCGAAAAAGTCACGATTATAGGTTAGAAATGGGCCACGGGATGCGTTTGTAGTGTCAAAACGAAAAAACGAGCACGAAGCCTCATTTAGAAATCGGGAGGAGAGAGGGTATGAAATTATATCCACTTCCTTTAAAACCCGAAAAAGTCTCGATTCTAGGTTAGAAATGGGCCATGGGACGTGTTTTGTTGTGTCAAAACGAAAAAACGAGTACGAAGCCTCGTTTAAAAATCGGGAGGAGAGAGGGTATGAAATTATATCCACTTCCTTTAAAATCCGAAAAAGTCTCGATTATAGGTTAGAAATGGGACACGGGAGGTGTTTTTGGTGTCAAAACGAAAAAAAGAGCACGAAGCCTCGTTTAGAAATCGGGAGGAGAGAGGGTATGAAATTATATCCACTTCTTTTAAAACCCGAAAAAGTCTCGATTATAGGTTAGAAATGGGCCACGGGATGTGTTTGTAGTGTCAAAACGAAAAAACGAGCACGAAGCTTCGTTTAGAAATCGGGAGGAGAGAGGGTATGAAATTATATCCACTTCCTTTAAAACCCGAAAAAGTCACGATTATAGGTTAGAAATGGGCCACGGGATGCGTTTGTAGTGTCAAAACGAAAAAACGAGCACGTAGCCTCATTTAGAAATCGGGAGGAGAGAGGGTATGAAATTATATCCACTTCCTTTAAAACCCGAAAAAGTCTCGATTCTAGGTTAGAAATGGGCCACGGCACGTGTTTGTGGTGTCAAAACGAAAAAACGAGCACGAAGCCTCGTTTAAAAATCGGGAGGAGAGAGGTTATGAAATTATATCCACTTCCTTTAAAACCCGAAAAAGTCTCGATTATAGGTTAGAAATGGGATACGGGAGGTGTTTCTGGTGTCAAAATGAAAAAAGAGCACGAAGCCTCGTTTAGAAATCGGGAGGAGAGAGGGTATGAAATTATATCCATTTCCCTTAAAACCCGAAAAAGTCTCGATTATAGGATAGAAATGGGCCACGGGACGTGTTTGTAGTGTCAAAACGAAAAAACGAGCACGAAGCCTCGTTTAGAAATCGGGAGGTGAGAGGGTATGAAATTATATCCACTTCCTTTAAAACTCGAAAAAGTCTCGATTATAGGTTAGAAATGGGCCACGGGACGCGTTTGTGGTGTCAAAACGAAAAAACGAGCACGAAGCCTCGTTTATAAATCGGGAGGAGAGAGGGTATGAAATTATATCCACTTCCTTTAAAACCCGAAAAAGTCTCGATTATAGGTTAGAAATGGGCCACGGGACGTGTTTGTAGTGTCAAAACTAAAAAACGAGCACCAAGCCTCGTTTAGAAATCGGGAGGACAGAGGGTATGAAATTATATCCACTTCCTTTAAAACTCGAAAAAGTCTCGATTATAGGTTAGAAATGGGCCACGGGACGCGTTTGTGGTGTCAAAACGAAAAAACGAGCACGAAGCCTCGTTTAGAAATCGGGAGGAGAGAGGGTATGAAATTATATCCACTTCCTTTAAAACCCGAAAAAGTCTCGATTATAGGTTAGAAATGGGCCACGGGACGTGTTTGTAGTGTCAAAACTAAAAAACGAGCACCAAGCCTCGTTTAGAAATCGGGAGGAGAGAGGGTATGAAATTTTATCCACTTCCTTTAAAACTCGAAAAAGTCTCGATTATAGGTTAGAAATGAGCCACGGGACGCGTTTGTGGTGTCAAAACGAAAAAACGAGCACGAAGCCTCGTTTAGAAATCGGGAGGAGAGAGGTTATAATATTATATCCACTTCCTTTAAAACCCGAAAAAGTCTCGATCGTAGGTTAGAAATGGGACACGGGATGTGTTTGTGGTGTCAAAATGAAAAAACGAGCACGAAGCCTCGTTTAGAAATCGGGAGGAGAGAGGGTATGAAATTATATCCACTTCCTTTAAAACCAGAAAAAGTCTCGATTATAGGTTAGAAATGGGCCACGGGACGTGTTTGTGGTGTCAAAACGAAAAAACGACCACGAAGCCTCCTTTAGAAATCGGGAGGAGAGAGGGTATGAAATTATATCCACTTCCTTTAAAACTCGAAAAAGTCTCGATTATAATTTAGAAATGGGCCACGGGACGCGTTTGTGGTGTCAAAACGAAAAAACTAGCACGAAGCCTCGTTTAGAAATCGGGAGGAGAGAGGTTATGATATTATATCCACTTCCTTTAAAACCCGAAAAAGTCTCGATTGTAGGTTAGAAATAGGACACGGGATGTGTTTGTGTTGTCAAAATGAAAAAACGAGCACGAAGCCTCATTTTTAAATCGGAAGGAGAGAGGGTATGAAATTATATCCACTTCCTTTAAAATATAAAAAATTCTCGATTATAGGTTAGAAATGGGCCAAGAGACGAGTTTGTGGAGTCAAAATGAAAAAACGAGCACGCAGCCTCGTTTAGAAATCAGGAGGAGAGAGGGTATGAAATTATATCCACTTCCTTTAAAACCCGAAAAAGTCTCGATTGTAGGTTAGAAATGGGACACGGGATGTGTTTGTGGTGTCAAAATGAAAAAACGAGCACGAAGCCTCGTTTAGAAATCGGGAGGAGAGAGGGAATGAAATTATATCCACTTCCTTTAAAATCCGAAAAAGACTCGATTATAGGTTAGAAATGGGCCACGGGACGTGTTTGTGGTGTCAAAACGAAAAACGACCACGAAGCCTCATTTAGAAATCGGGAGGAGAGAGGGTATGAAATTATATCCACTTCCTTTAAAACTCGAAAAAGTCTCAATTATAATTTAGAAATGGGCCACGGGACGCGTTTGTGGTGTCAAAACGAAAAAACGAGCACGAAACCTCGTTTAGAAATCGGGAGGAGAGAGGTTATAATATTATATCCACTTCCTTTAAAACCCGAAAAAGTCTCGATTATAGGTTAGAAATGGGCCACGGGATGCGTTTGTGGTGTCAAAACGAAAAAACGAGCACGAAGCCTCGTTTAGAAATCGGGAGGAGAGAGGTTAAGAAATTATATACACTTCCTTTAAAACCCGAAAAAGTCTCGATTGTAGGTTAGAAATGGGACACGGGATGTGTTTGTGGTGTCAAAATGAAAAAACGAGCACGAAGCCTCGTTTAGAAATCGGGAGGAGAGAGGGTATGAAATTATATCCACTTCCTTTAAAACCCGAAAAAGTCACTATTATAGGTTAGAAATGGGCCACTGGACGTGTTTGTGGTGTCAAAACGAAAAAACGAGCACGAAGCCTCGTTTAGAAATCGGGAGGAGAGAGGGTATGAAATTATATCAACTTCCTTTAAAACCCGAAAAAGTCTCGATTCTAGGTTAGAAATGGGCCACGGGACGTATTTGTGGTGTCAAAACGAAAAAACGAGCACGAAGCCTCGTTTAGCAATCGGGAGGAGAGAGGTTATGAAATTATATACACTTCCTTTAAAACCCGAAAAAGTCTCGATTGAAGGTTAGAAATGGGACACGGGATGTGTTTGTGGTGTCAAAATGAAAAAACGAGCACGAAGCGTCGTTTAGAAATCGGGAGGAGAAAGGGTATGAAATTAAATCTACTTCCTTTAAAACCCGAAAAAGTCACGATTATAGGTTAGAAATGGGCCACGGGATGCGTTTGTAGTGTCAAAACGAAAAAACGAGCACGAAGCCTTATTTAGAAATCGGGAGGAGAGAGGGTATGAAATTATATCCACTTCCTTTAAAACCCGAAAAAAGTCTCGATTCTAGGTTAGAAATGGGCCACGGGACGTGTTTTGTTGTGTCAAAACGAAAAAACGAGCACGAAGCCTCGTTTAGAAATCGGGAGGACAGAGGGTATGAAATTATATCCACTTCCTTTAAAATCCGAAAAAGTCTAGATTATAGGTTAGAAATGGGACACGGGAGGTGTTTCTGGTGTCAAAACGAAAAAAAGAGCACGAAGCCTCGTTTAGAAATCGGGAGGAGAGAGGGTATGAAATTATATCCACTTCTTTTAAAACCCGAAAAAGTCTCGATTATAGGTTAGAAATGGGCCACGGGACGTGTTTGTAGTGTCAAAACGAAAAAACGAGCACGAAGCTTCGTTTAGAAATCGGGAGGAGAGAGGGTATGAAATTATATCCACTTCCTTTAAAACCCGAGAAAGTCACGATTATAGGTTAGAAATGGGCCACGGGATGCGTTTGTAGTGTCAAAACGAAAAAACGAGCACGAAGCCTCGTTTAGAAATCGGGAGGAGAGAGGGTATGAAATTATATCCACTTCCTTTAAAACCCGAAAAAGTCTCGATTCTAGGTTAGAAATGGGCCACGGGACGTGTTTTGTTGTGTCAAAACGAAAAAACGAGCACGAAGCCTCGTTTAAAAATCGGGAGGAGAGAGGGTATGAAATTATATCCACTTCCTTTAAAATCCGAAAAAGTCTCGATTATAGGTTAGAAATGGGACACGGGAGGTGTTTCTGGTGTCAAAACGAAAAAAAGAGCACTAAGCCTCGTTAAGAAATCGGGAGGAGAGAGGGTATGAAATTATATCCACTTCTTTTAAAACCCGAAAAAGTCTCGATTATAGGTTTGAAATGGGCCACGGGACGTGTTTGTAGTGTTAAAACGTAAAAACGAGCACGAAGCTTCGTTTAGAAATCGGGAAGAGAGAGGGTATGAAATTATATCCACTAACTTTAAAACTCGAAAAAGTCTCGATTATAGGTTAGAAATGGGCCATGGGACGTGTTTGTAGTGTCAAAACGAAAAAACAAGCACGAAGCCTCGTTTAGAAATTGGGAGGAGAGAGGGTATGAAATTACATCCACTTCCTTTAAAACCCGAAAAAGTCTCGATTATAGGTTAGAAATGGGCCACGGGATGTGTTTGTGGTGTCAAAACGAAAAAATGAGCACGAAGCCTCGTTTAGAAATCGGGAGGAGAGAGGTTATGATATTATATCCACTTCCTTTAAAACCCGAAAAAGTCTTGATTGTTGGTTAGAAATGGGACACGGGATGTGTTTGTGGTGTCAAAATGAAAAAACGAGCACGAAGCCTCGTTTAGAAATCGGGAGGAGAGAGGGTATGAAATTATATCCACTTCCTTTAAAACCCGAAAAAGTCTCGATTATAGGTTAGAAATGGGCCACGGGACGTGTTTGTGGTGTCAAAACGAAAAAACGACCACGAAGCCTCATTTAGAAATCGGGAGGAGAGAGGGTATGAAATTATATCCACTTCCTTTAAAACTCGAAAAAGTCTCGATTATAATTTAGAAATGGGCCACGGGACGCGTTTGTGGTGTCAAAACGAAAAAACGAGCATGAATCCTCGTTTAGAAATCGGGATGAGAGAGGGTATAAAATTATATCCACTTCCTTTAAAACCCAAAAAAGTCTCGATTATAGGTTGGAAATGGGCCACGGGACGTGTTTGTGGTGTCAAAACGAAAAAACGAGCACGAAGCCTCGTTTAGAAATCGGGAGGAGAGAGGGTATGAAATTATATCCACTTCCTTTAAAATCCGAAAAAGTCTCGATTATAGGTTAGAAATGGGCCAAAAGACGAGTTTGTGGACTCAAAATGAAAAAACGAGCACGCAGTCTCGTTTAGAAATCAGGAGGAGAGAGGGTATAAAATTATATCAACTTCCTTTAAAACCCAAAAAAGTCTTGATTATAGGTTGGAAATGGGCCACGGGACGTGTTTGTGGTGTCAAAACGAAAAAACGAGCACGAAGCCTCGTTTAGAAATCGGGAGGAGAGAGGGTATGAAATTATATCCACTTCCTTTAAAACCCGAAATAGTCTCGATTATAGGTTAGAAATGGGCCAAGAGACGAGTTTGTGGAGACAAAACGTAAAAACGAGCACGCAGCCTCGTTTAGAAATCAAGAGGAGAGAGGGTATGAAATTTTATACACTTCCTTTAAAACCCAAAAAAGTCTCGATTATAGGTTAGAACTCGGCCACGGGATGCGTTTGTGGTGTCAAAACGAAAAAATGAGCACGAAGCCTCGTTTAAAAATCGGGAGGAGAGAGGTTATGAAATTATATACACTTCCTTTAAAACCCGAAAAAGTCTCGATTGTAGGTTAGAAATGGGACACGGGAGGTGTTTGTGGTGTCAAAATGAAAAAACGAGCACGAAGCGTCGTTTAGAAATCGGGAGGAGAGAGGGTATGAAATTAAATCTACTTCCTTTAAAATCCGAAAAAGTCACGATTATAGGTTAGAAATGGGCCACGGGATGCGTTTGTAGTGTCAAAACGAAAAAACGAGCACGAAGCCTCATTTAGAAATCGGGAGGAGAGAGGGTATGAAATTATATCCACTTCCTTTAAAACCGGAAAAAGTCTCGATTCTAGGTTAGAAATGGGCCATGGGACGTGTTTTGTTGTGTCAAAACGAAAAAACGAGGACGAAGCCTCGTTTAGAAATCGGGAGGAGAGAGGGTATGAAATTATATCCACTTCCTTTAAAATCCGAAAAAGTCTCGATTATAGGTTAGAAATGGGACACGGGGGGTGTTTCTGGTGTCAAAACGAAAAAAAGAGCACGAAGCCTCGTTTAGAAATCGGGAGGAGAGAGGGTATGAAATTATATCCACTTCCTTTAAAACCCGAAAAAGTCTCGATTATAGGTTAGAAATGGGCCACGGGATGTGTTTGTAGTGTCAAAATGAAAAAACGAGCACGAAGCTTCGTTTAGAAATCGGGAGGAGAGAGGGTATGAAATTATATCCACTTCCTTTAAAACCCGAAAAAGTCACGATTATAGGTTAGAAATGGGCCACGGGATGCGTTTGTAGTGTCAAAACGAAAAAACGAGCACGTAGCCTCATTTAGAAATCGGGAGGAGAGAGGGTATGAAATTATATCCACTTCCTTTAAAAGCCGAAAAAGTCTCGATTCTAGGTTAGAAATGGGCCACGGGACGTGTTTGTGGTGTCAAAACGAAAAAACGAGCACGAAGCCTCGTTTAGAAATCGGGAGGAGAGAGGTTATGAAATTATATCCACTTCCTTTAAAACCCGAAAAAGTCTCGATTATAGGTTAGAAATGGGATACGGGAGGTGTTTCTGGTGTCAAAATGAAAAAAAAGCACGAAGCCTCGTTTAGAAATCGGGAGGAGAGAGGGTATGAAATTATATCCATTTCCCTTAAAACCCGAAAAAGTCTCGATTATAGGATAGAAATGGGCCACGGGACGTGTTTGTAGTGTCAAAACGAAAAAACGAGCACGAAGCCTCGTTTAGAAATCGGGAGGAGAGAGGGTATGAAATTATATCCACTTCCTTTAAAACTCGAAAAAGTCTCGATTATAGGTTAGAAATGGGCCACGGGACGCGTTTGTGGTGTCAAAACGAAAAAACGAGCACGAAGCCTCGTTTATAAATCGGGAGGAGAGAGGGTATGAAATTATATCCACTTCCTTTAAAACCCGAAAAAGTCTCGATTATAGGTTAGAAATGGGCCACGGGACGTGTTTGTAGTGTCAAAACTAAACAACGAGCACCAAGCCTCGTTTAGAAATCGGGAGGACAGAGGGTATGAAATTATATCCACTTCCTTTAAAACTCGAAAAAGTCTCGATTATAGGTTAGAAATGGGCCACGGGACGCGTTTGTGGTGTCAAAACGAAAAAACGAGCACGAAGCCTCGTTTAGAAATCGGGAGGAGAGAGGGTATGAAATTATATCCACTTCCTTTAAAACCCGAAAAAGTCTCGATTATAGGTTAGAAATGGGCCACGGGACGTGTTTGTAGTGTCAAAACTAAAAAACGAGCACCAAGCCTCGTGTAGAAATCGGGAGGAGAGAGGGTATGAAATTATATCCACTTCCTTTAAAACTCGAAAAAGTCTCGATAATAGGTTAGAAATGGACCACGGGACGCATTTGTGGTGTCAAAACGAAAAAAACGAGCACGAAGCCTCGTTTAGAAATCGGGAGGAGAGAGGTTTTGATATTATATCCACTTCCTTTAAAACCCGAAAAAGTCTCGATCGTAGGATAGAAATGGGACACGGGATGTGTTTGTGGTGTCAAAATGAAAAAACGAGCACGAAGCCTCGTTTAGAAATCGGGAGGAGAGAGGGTATGAAATTATATCCACTTCCTTTAAAACCCGAAAAAGTCTCGATTATAGGTTAGAAATGGGCCACGGGACGTGTTTGTGGTGTCAAAACGAAAAAACGACCACGAAGCCTCCTTTAGAAATCGGGAGGAGAGAGGGTATGAAATTATATCCACTTCCTTTAAAACTCGAAAAAGTCTCGATTATAATTTAGAAATGGGCCACGGGATGCGTTTGTGGTGTCAAAACGAAAAAACTAGCACGAAGCCTCGTTTAGAAATCGGGAGGAGAGAGGTTATGATATTATATCCACTTCCTTTAAAACCCGAAATAGTCTCGATTGTAGGTTAGAAATAGGACACGGGATGTGTTTGTGTTGTCAAAATGAAAAAACGAGCACGAAGCCTCATTTTTAAATCGGAAGGAGAGAGGGTATGAAATTATATCCACTTCCTTTAAAATATAAAAAATTCTCGATTATAGGTTAGAAATGGGCCAAGAGACGAGTTTGTGGAGTCAAAATGAAAAAACGAGCACGCAGCCTCGTTTAGAAATCAGGAGGAGAGAGGGTATGAAATTATATCCACTTCCTTTAAAACCCGAAAAAGTCTCGATTGTAGGTTAGAAATGGGACACGGGATGTGTTTGTGGTGTCAAAATGAAAAAACGAGCACGAAGCCTCGTTTAGAAATCGGGAGGAGAGAGAGAATGAAATTATATCAACTTCCTTTAAAATCCGAAAAAGACTCGATTATAGGTTAGAAATGGGCCAAGGGACGTGTTTGTGGTGTCAAAACGAAAAAACGACCACGAAGCCTCATTTAGAAATCGGGAGGAGAGAGGGTATGAAATTATATCCACTTCCTTTAAAACTCGAAAAAGTCTCGATTATAATTTAGAAATGGGCCACGGGACGCGTTTGTGGTGTCAAAACGAAAAAACGAGCACGAAACCTCGTTTAGAAATCGGGAGGAGAGAGGTTATAATATTATATCCACTTCCTTTAAAACCCGAAAAAGTCTCGATTGTAGGTTAGAAATGGGACACGAGATGTGTTTGTGGTGTCAAAATAAAAAAACGAGCACGAAGCCTCGTTTTTAAATCGGAAGGAGAGAGGGTATGAAATTATATCCACTTCCTTTAAAATATAAAAAATTCTCGATTATAGGTTAGAAATGGGCCAAGAGACGAGTTTGTATAGTCAAAATGAAAAAACGAGCATGCAGCCTCGTTTAGAAATCAGGAGGAGAGAGGGTATGAAATTTTATCCACTTCCTTTAAAACCCGAAAAAGTCTCGATTATAGGTTAGAAATGGGCCACGGGATGTGTTTGTGGTGTCAAAATGAAAAAATGAGCACGAAGCCTCGTTTAGAAATCGGAAGGAGAGAGGGTATGAAATTATATCCACTTCCTTTAAAATCCGAAAAAGTCTCGATTATAGGTTGGAAATGGGCCACGGGACGTGTTTGTGGTGTCAAAACGAAAAAACGAGCACGAAGACTCGGTTAGAAATCGGGAGGAGAGAGGGTATGAAATTATATCCACTTCCTTTAAAATCCGAAAAAGTCTCGATTATAGGTTAGAAATGGGCCAAGAGACGAGTTTGTGGAGTCAAAACGAAAAAACGAGCACGCAGCTTCGTTTAGAAATCGGGAGAAAAGAGGGTATGAAATTATATCCACTTCCTTTAAAACCCGAAAAAGTCTCGATTATAGGTTAGAAATGGGCCACGGGATGTGTTTGTGGTGTCAAAATGAAAAAATGAGCACGAAGCCTCGTTTAGAAATCGGAAGGAGAGAGGGTATGAAATTATATCCACTTCCTTTAAAATCCGAAAAAGTCTCGATTATAGGTTAGAAATGGGCCAAAAGACGAGTTTGTGGAGTCAAAATGAAAAAACGAGCACGCAGCCTCGTTTAGAAATCAAGAGGAGAGAGGGTATAAAATTATATCCACTTCATTTAAAACCCAAAAAAGTCTCGATTATAGGTTGGAAATGGGCCACGGGACGTGTTTGTGGTGTCAAAACGAAAAAATGAGTACGAATCCTCGTTTAGAAATCGGGAGGAGAGAGGGAATGAAATTATATCCACTTCCTTTAAAACCCGAAATAGTCTCGATTATAGGTTAGAAATGGGCCAAGAGACGAGTTTGTGGAGACAAAACGTAAAAACGAGCACGCAGCCTCGTTTAGAAATCAAGAGGAGAGAGGGTATGAAATTTTATACACTTCTATTAAAACCCGAAAAAGTCTCGATTATAGGTTAGAAATGGGCCACGGGACGTTTTTGTAGTGTCAAAACGAAAAAACGAGCACCAAGCCTCGTTTAGAAATCGGGAGGAGAGAGGGTATGAAATTATATCCACTTCCTTTAAAACCCGAAAAAGTCTCGATTATAGGTTAGAAATGGGCCACGGGACGTGTTTGTGGTGTCAAAACGAAAAAACGACCACGAAGCCTCATTTAGAAATCGGGAGGAGAGAGGGTATGAAATTATATCCACTTCCTTTAAAACTGGAAAAAGTCTCGATTATAGGTTAGAAATGGGACACGGGAGGTGTTTCTGGTGTCAAAACGAAAAAAAGAGCACGAAGCCTCGTTTAGAAATCGGGAGGAGAGAGGATATGAAATTATATCCACTTCCTTTAAAACCCGAAAAAGTCTCGATTATAGGTTAGAAATGGGCCACGGGACGTGTTTGTAGTGTCAAAACGAAAAAACGAGCACGAAGCTTCGTTTAGAAATCGGGAGGAGAGAGGGTATGAAATTATATCCACTTCCTTTAAAACTCGAAAAAGTCTCGATTATAGGTTAGAAATGGGCCACGGGACGCGTTTGTGGTGTCAAAACGAAAAAACGAGCACGAAGCCTCGTTTAGAAATCGGGAGGAGAGAGGTTATGATATTATATCCACTTCCTTTAAAACCCGAAAAAGTCTCGATCGTAGGTTAGAAATGGGACACGGGATGTGTTTTGTGGTGTCAAAATGAAAAAACGAGCACGAAGCCTCGTTTAGAAATCGGGAGGAGAGAGGGTATGAAATTATATCCACTTCCTTTAAAACCCGAAAAAGTCTCGATTATAGGTTAGAAATGGGCCACGGGACGTGTTTGTGGTGTCAAAACGAAAAAACGACCACGAAGCCTCATTTAGAAATCGGGAGGAGAGAGGGTATGAAATTATATCCACTTCCTTTAAAACTGGAAAAAGTCTCGATTATAGGTTAGAAATGGGACACGGGAGGTGTTTCTGGTGTCAAAACGAAAAAAAGAGCACGAAGCCTCGTTTAGAAATCGGGAGGAGAGAGGATATGAAATTATATCCACTTCCTTTAAAACCCGAAAAAGTCTCGATTATAGGTTAGAAATGGGCCACGGGACGTGTTTGTAGTGTCAAAACGAAAAAACGAGCACGAAGCTTCGTTTAGAAATCGGGAGGAGAGAGGGTATGAAATTATATCCACTTCCTTTAAAACCCGAAAAAGTCACGATTATAGGTTAGAAATGGGCCACTGGACGTGTTTGTGGTGTCAAAACGAAAAAACGAGCACGAAGCCTCGTTTAGAAATCGGGAGGAGAGAGGGTATGAAATTATATCCACTTCCTTTAAAACCCGAAAAAGTCTCGATTATAGGTTAGAAATGGGCCACGGGACGTGTTTGTAGTGTCAAAATGAAAAAACGAGCACGAAGCTTCGTTTAGAAATCGGGAGGAGAGAGGGTATGAAATTATATCCACTAACTTTAAAATGCGAAAAAGTCTCGATTCTAGGTTAGAAATGGGCCACGGGACGTGTTTGTGGTGTCAAAACGAAAAAACGAGCACGAAGCCTCGTTTAGAAATCGGGAGGAGAGAGTTTATGAAATTATATCCACTTCCTTTAAAACCGGAAAAAGTCTCGATTATAGGTTAGAAATGGGACACGGGAGGTGTTTCTGGTGTCAAAATGAAAAAAGAGCACGAAGCCTCGTTTAGAAATCGGGAGGAGAGAGGGTATGAAATTACATCCACTTCCCTTAAAACCCGAAAAAGTCTCGATTATAGGTTAGAAATGGGCCACGGGACGTGTTTGTAGTGTCAAAACGAAAAAACGAGCACGAAGCCTCGTTTAGAAATTGGGAGGAGAGAGGGTATGAAATTACTTCCACTTCCTTTAAAACCCGAAAAAGTCTCGATTATAGGTTAGAAATGGGCCACGGGACGTGTTTGTGGTGTCAAAACGAAAAAATGAGCACGAAGCCTCGTTTAGAAATCGGGAGGAGAGAGGTTATAATATTATATCCACTTCCTTTAAAACCCGAAAAAGTCTCGATTGTAGGTTAGAAATGGGACACGGGATGTGTTTGTGGTGTCAAAATGAAAAAACGAGCACGAAGCCTCGTTTAGAAATCGGGAGGAGAGAGGGTATGAAATTATATCCATTTCCTTTAAAACCCGAAAAAGTCTCGATTATAGGTTAGAAATGGGCCACGGGACGTGTTTGTGGTGTCAAAACGAAAAAACGACCACGAAGCCTCATTTAGAAATCGGGAGGAGAGAGGGTATGAAATTATATCCACTTCCTTTAAAACTCGAAAAAGTCTCGATTATAATTTAGAAATGGGCCACGGGACGCGTTTGTGGTGTCAAAACGAAAAAACGAGCACGAAGCCTCGTTTAGAAATCGGGAGGAGAGAGGTTATGATATTATATCCACTTCTCTTAAAACCCGAAAAAGTCTCGATTATAGGTTAGAAATGGGCCACGGGAAGTGTTTGTGGTGTCAAAATGAAAAAAAACGAGCACGAAGACTCGTTTAGAAATCGGGAGGAGAGAGGGTATGAAATTATATCCACTTCCTTTAAAATTCGAAAATGTCTCGATTATAGGTTAGAAATGGGCCAAGAGACGAGTTTGTGGAGACAAAACGAAAAAACGAGCACGCAGCCTCGTTTAGAAATCAGGAGGAGAGAGGGTATGAAATTTTATACACTTCCTTTAAAACCAAAAAAAGTGTCGATTATAGGTTAGAAATGGGCCACGGGATGCGTTTGTGGTGTCAAAACGAAAAAACGAGCACGAAGCCTCGTTTAGAAATCGGGAGGAGAGAGGTTATGAAATTATATACACTTCCTTTAAAACCCGAAAAAGTCTCGATTGTAGGTTAGAAATGGGCCACGGGACGTGTTTTGTTGTGTCAAAACGAAAAAACGAGCACGAAGCCTCGTTTAGAAATCGGGAGGAGAGAGGATATGAAATTATATCCACTTCCTTTAAAACCCGAAAAAGTCTCGATTATAGGTTAGAAATGGGACACGGGAGGTGTTTCTGGTGTCAAAACGAAAAAAAGAGCACGAAGCCTCGTTTAGGAATCGGGAGGAGAGAGGGTATGAAATTATATCCACTTCCTTTAAAACCCGAAAAAGTCTCGATTATAGGTTAGAAATGGGCCACGGGACGTATTTGTGGTGTCAAAACGAAAAAACGAGCACGAAGCCTCGTTTAGCAATCGGGAGGAGAGAGGTTATGAAATTATATACACTTCCTTTAAAACCCGAAAAAGTCTCGATTGAAGGTTAGAAATGGGACACGGGATGTGTTTGTGGTTTCAAAATGAAAAAACGAGCACGAAGCCTCGTTTAGAAATCGGGAGGAGAAAGGGTATGAAATTATATCCACTTCCTTTAAAACCCGAAAAAGTCTCGATTATAGGTTAGAAATGGGCCACGGGACGTGTTTGTAGTGTCAAAACGAAAAAACGAGCACGAAACTTCGTTTAGAAATCGGGAGGAGAGAGGGTATGAAATTATATCCACTTCCTTTAAAACCCGAAAAAGTCACGATTATAGGTTAGAAATGGGCCACGGGACGTGTTTTGTTGTGTCAAAACGAAAAAACGAGCACGAAGCCTCGTTTAGAAATCGGGAGGAGAGAGGGTATGAAATTATATCCACTTCCTTTAAAATCCGAAAAAGTCTCGATTATAGGTTAGAAATGGGACACGGGAGGTGTTTCTGGTGTCAAAACGAAAAAAAGAGCACGAAGCCTCGTTTAGAAATCGGGAGGAGAGAGGGTATGAAATTATATCCACTTCCTTTAAAACCCGAAAAAGTCTCGATTATAGGTTAGAAATGGGCCACGGGAGGTGTTTCTGGTGTCAAAACGAAAAAACGAGCACGAAGCCTCGTTTAGAAATCGGGATGAGAGAGGGTATGAAATTATATCCACTTCCTTTAAAACCCGAAAAAGTCTCGATTATAGGTTAGAAATGGGCCACGGGACGCGTTTGTGGTGTCAAAACGAAAAAACGAGCACGAAGCCTCGTTTAGAAATCGGGAGGAGAGAGGTTATGATATTATATCCACTTCCCTTAAAACCTGAAAAAGTCTCGATTATAGGTTAGAAATGGGCCACGGGACGTGTTTGTGGTGTCAAAATGAAAAAACGAGCACGAAGACTCGTTTAGAAATCGGGAGGAGAGAGGGTATGAAATTATATCCACTTCCTTTAAAATCCGAAAAAGTCTCGATTATAGGTTAGAAATGGGACACGGGAGGTGTTTCTGGTGTCAAAACTAAAAAAAGAGCACGAAGCCTCGTTTAGAAATCGGGAGGAGAGAGGGTATGAAATTATATCCACTTCCTTTAAAACCCGAAAAAGTCTCGATTATAGGTTAGAAATGGGCCACGGGACGTGTTTGTAGTGTCAAAACGAAAAAAAGGAGCACGAAGCTTCGTTTAGAAATCGGGAGGAGAGAGGTTATGATATTATATCCACTTCCCTTAAAACCCGAAAAAGTCTCGATTATAGGTTAGAAATGGGCCACGGGACGTGTTTGTGGTGTCAAAATGAAAAAACGAGCACGAAGACTCGTTTAGAAATCGGGAGGAGAGAGGGTATGAAATTATATCCACTTCCTTTAAAATCCGAAAAAGTCTCGATTATAGGTTAGAAATGGGACACGGGAGGTGTTTCTGGTGTCAAAATGAAAAAACGAGCACGAAGCCTCGTTTAGAAATCGGGAGGAGAGAGGGTATGAAATTATATCCACTTCCTTTAAAACCCGAAAAAGTCTCGATTATAGGTTAGAAATGGGCCACGGGACGTGTTTGTAGTGTCACAACGAAAAAACGAGCACGAAGCCTCATTTAGAAATCAGGAGGAGAGAGGGTATGAAATTATATCCACTTCCTTTAAAACCCGAAAAAGTCTCGATTATAGGTTAGAAATGGGCCACGGGATGTGTTTGTGGTGTCAGAACAAAAAAACGAGAACGAAGCCTCGTTTAGAAATCGGGAGGAGAGAGGGTATGAAATTATATCCACTAACCTTAAAACCCGAAAAAGTCTCGATTATAGGTTAGAAATGGGCCACGGGACGTGTTTGTAGTGTCAAAACGAAAAAACGAGCACGAAGCCTCGTTTAGAAATTGGGAGGAGAGAGGGTATGAAATTACATCCACTTCCTTTAAAATCCGAAAAAGTCTTGATTCTAGGTTAGAAATGGGCCACGGGACGTGTTTGTGGTGTCAAAACGAAAAAACGAGCACGAAGCCTCGTTTAGAAATCGGGAGGAGAGAGTTTATGAAATTATATCCACTTCCTTTAAAACCCGAAAAAGTCTCGATTATAGGTTAGAAATGGGACACGGGAGGTGTTTCTGGTGTCAAAATGAAAAAAGAGCACGAAGCCTCGTTTAGAAATCGGGAGGAGAGAGGGTATGAAATTACATCCACTTCCCTTAAAACCCGAAAAAGTCTCGATTATAGGTTAGAAATGGGCCACGGGACGTGTTTGTAGTGTCAAAACGAAAAAACGAGCACGAAGCCTCGTTTAGAAATTGGGAGGAGAGAGGGTATGAAATTAATTCCACTTCCTTTAAAACCCGAAAAAGTCTCGATTATAGGTTAGAAATGGGCCACGGGACGTGTTTGTGGTGTCAAAACGAAAAAATGAGCACGAAGCCTCGTTTAGAAATCGGGAGGAGAGAGGTTATAATATTATATCCACTTCCTTTAAAACCCGAAAAAGTCTCGATTGTAGGTTAGAAATGGGACACGGGATGTGTTTGTGGTGTCAAAATGAAAAAACGAGCACGAAGCCTCGTTTAGAAATCGGGAGGAGAGAGGGTATGAAATTATATCCACTTCCTTTAAAACCCGAAAAAGTCTCGATTATAGGTTAGAAATGGGCCACGGGACGTGTTTGTGGTGTCAAAACGAAAAAACGACCACGAAGCCTCATTAAGAAATCGGGAGGAGAGAGGGTATGAAATTATATCCACTTCCTTTAAAACTCGAAAAAGTCTCGATTATAATTTAGAAATGGGCCACGGGACGCGTTTGTGGTGTCAAAACGAAAAAACGAGCACGAAGCCTCGTTTAGAAATCGGGAGGGGAGAGGTTATGATATTATATCCACTTCCCTTAAAACCCGAAAAAGTCTCGATTATAGGTTAGAAATGGGCCACGGGAAGTGTTTGTGGTGTCAAAATGAAAAAAAACGAGCACGAAGACTCGTTTAGAAATCGGGAGGAGAGAGTGTATGAAATTATATCCACTTCCTTTAAAATTCGAAAATGTCTCGATTATAGGTTAGAAATGGGCCAAGAGACGAGTTTGTGGAGACAAAACGAAAAAACGAGCACGCAGCCTCGTTTAGAAATCAGGAGGAGAGAGGGTATGAAATTTTATACACTTCCTTTAAAACCAAAAAAAGTGTCGATTATAGGTTAGAAATGGGCCACGGGATGCGTTTGTGGTGTCAAAACGAAAAAACGAGCACGAAGCCTCGTTTAGAAATCGGGAGGAGAGAGGTTATGAAATTATATACACTTCCTTTAAAACCCGAAAAAGTCTCGATTGTAGGTTAGAAATGGGCCACGGGACGTGTTTTGTTGTGTCAAAACGAAAAAACGAGCACGAAGCCTCGTTTAGAAATCGGGAGGAGAGAGGATATGAAATTATATCCACTTCCTTTAAAACCCGAAAAAGTCTCGATTATAGGTTAGAAATGGGACACGGGAGGTGTTTCTGGTGTCAAAACGAAAAAAAGAGCACGAAGCCTCGTTTAGGAATCGGGAGGAGAGAGGGTATGAAATTATATCCACTTCCTTTAAAACCCGAAAAAGTCTCGATTATAGGTTAGAAATGGGCCACGGGACGTATTTGTGGTGTCAAAACGAAAAAACGAGCACGAAGCCTCGTTTAGCAATCGGGAGGAGAGAGGTTATGAAATTATATACACTTCCTTTAAAACCCGAAAAAGTCTCGATTGAAGGTTAGAAATGGGACACGGGATGTGTTTGTGGTGTCAAAATGAAAAAACGAGCACGAAGCCTCGTTTAGAAATCGGGAGGAGAAAGGGTATGAAATTATATCCACTTCCTTTAAAACCCGAAAAAGTCTCGATTATAGGTTAGAAATGGGCCACGGGACGTGTTTGTAGTGTCAAAACGAAAAAACGAGCACGAAACTTCGTTTAGAAATCGGGAGGAGAGAGGGTATGAAATTATATCCACTTCCTTTAAAACCCGAAAAAGTCACGATTATAGGTTAGAAATGGGCCACGGGACGTGTTTTGTTGTGTCAAAACGAAAAAACGAGCACGAAGCCTCGTTTAGAAATCGGGAGGAGAGAGGGTATGAAATTATATCCACTTCCTTTAAAATCCGAAAAAGTCTCGATTATAGGTTAGAAATGGGACACGGGAGGTGTTTCTGGTGTCAAAACGAAAAAAAGAGCACGAAGCCTCGTTTAGAAATCGGGAGGAGAGAGGGTATGAAATTATATCCACTTCCTTTAAAACCCGAAAAAGTCTCGATTATAGGTTAGAAATGGGCCACGGGAGGTGTTTCTGGTGTCAAAACGAAAAAACGAGCACGAAGCCTCGTTTAGAAATCGGGAGGAGAGAGGGTATGAAATTATATCCACCTCCTTTAAAACCCGAAAAAGTCTCGATTATAGGTTAGAAATGGGCCACGGGACGCGTTTGTGGTGTCAAAACGAAAAAACGAGCACGAAGCCTCGTTTAGAAATCGGGAGGAGAGAGGTTATGATATTATATCCACTTCCCTTAAAACCTGAAAAAGTCTCGATTATAGGTTAGAAATGGGCCACGGGACGTGTTTGTGGTGTCAAAATGAAAAAACGAGCACGAAGACTCGTTTAGAAATCGGGAGGAGAGAGGGTATGAAATTATATCCACTTCCTTTAAAATCCGAAAAAGTCTCGATTATAGGTTAGAAATGGGACACGGGAGGTGTTTCTGGTGTCAAAACTAAAAAAAGAGCACGAAGCCTCGTTTAGAAATCGGGAGGAGAGAGGGTATGAAATTATATCCACTTCCTTTAAAACCCGAAAAAGTCTCGATTATAGGTTAGAAATGGGCCACGGGACGTGTTTGTAGTGTCAAAACGAAAAAAAGGAGCACGAAGCTTCGTTTAGAAATCGGGAGGAGAGAGGTTATGATATTATATCCACTTCCCTTAAAACCCGAAAAAGTCTCGATTATAGGTTAGAAATGGGCCACGGGACGTGTTTGTGGTGTCAAAATGAAAAAACGAGCACGAAGACTCGTTTAGAAATCGGGAGGAGAGAGGGTATGAAATTATATCCACTTCCTTTAAAATCCGAAAAAGTCTCGATTATAGGTTAGAAATGGGACACGGGAGGTGTTTCTGGTGTCAAAATGAAAAAACGAGCACGAAGCCTCGTTTAGAAATCGGGAGGAGAGAGGGTATGAAATTATATCCACTTCCTTTAAAACCCGAAAAATTCTCGATTATAGGTTAGAAATGGGCCACGGGACGTGTTTGTAGTGTCACAACGAAAAAACGAGCACGAAGCCTCATTTAGAAATCAGGAGGAGAGAGGGTATGAAATTATATCCACTTCCTTTAAAACCCGAAAAAGTCTCGATTATAGGTTAGAAATGGGCCACGGGATGTGTTTGTGGTGTCAGAACAAAAAAACGAGAACGAAGCCTCGTTTAGAAATCGGGAGGAGAGAGGGTATGAAATTATATCCACTAACCTTAAAACCCGAAAAAGTCTCGATTATAGGTTAGAAATGGGCCACGGGACGTGTTTGTAGTGTCAAAACGAAAAAACGAGCACGAAGCCTCGTTTAGAAATTGGGAGGAGAGAGGGTATGAAATTACATCCACTTCCTTTAAAATCCGAAAAAGTCTCGATTCTAGGTTAGAAATGGGCCACGGGACGTGTTTGTGGTGTCAAAACGAAAAAACGAGCACGAAGCCTCGTTTAGAAATCGGGAGGAGAGAGTTTATGAAATTATATCCACTTCCTTTAAAACCCGAAAAAGTCTCGATTACAGGTTAGAAATGGGACACGGGAGGTGTTTCTGGTGTCAAAATAAAAAAAGAGCACGAAGCCTCGTTTAGAAATCGGGAGGAGAGAGGGTATGAAATTACATCCACTTCCCTTAAAACCCGAAAAAGTCTCGATTATAGGTTAGAAATGGGCCACGGGACGTGTTTGTAGTGTCAAAACGAAAAAACGAGCACGAAGCCTCGTTTAGAAATTGGGAGGAGAGAGGGTATGAAATTACTTCCACTTCCTTTAAAACCCGAAAAAGTCTCGATTATAGGTTAGAAATGGGCCACGGGACGTGTTTGTGGTGTCAAAACGAAAAAATGAGCACGAAGCCTCGTTTAGAAATCGGGAGGAGAGAGGTTATAATATTATATCCACTTCCTTTAAAACCCGAAAAAGTCTCGATTGTAGGTTAGAAATGGGACACGGGATGTGTTTGTGGTGTCAAAATGAAAAAACGAGCACGAAGCCTCGTTTAGAAATCGGGAGGAGAGAGGGTATGAAATTATATCCACTTCCTTTAAAACCCGAAAAAGTCTCGATTATAGGTTAGAAATGGGCCACGGGACGTGTTTGTGGTGTCAAAACGAAAAAACGACCACGAAGCCTCATTAAGAAATCGGGAGGAGAGAGGGTATGAAATTATATCCACTTCCTTTAAAACTCGAAAAAGTCTCGATTATAATTTAGAAATGGGCCACGGGACGCGTTTGTGGTGTCAAAACGAAAAAACGAGCACGAAGCCTCGTTTAGAAATCGGGAGGAGAGAGGTTATGATATTATATCCACTTCCCTTAAAACCCGAAAAAGTCTCGATTATAGGTTAGAAATGGGCCACGGGAAGTGTTTGTGGTGTCAAAATGAAAAAAAACGAGCACGAAGACTCGTTTAGAAATCGGGAGGAGAGAGTGTATGAAATTATATCCACTTCCTTTAAAATTCGAAAATGTCTCGATTATAGGTTAGAAATGGGCCAAGAGACGAGTTTGTGGAGACAAAACGAAAAAACGAGCACGCAGCCTCGTTTAGAAATCAGGAGGAGAGAGGGTATGAAATTTTATACACTTCCTTTAAAACCAAAAAAAGTGTCGATTATAGGTTAGAAATGGGCCACGGGATGCGTTTGTGGTGTCAAAACGAAAAAACGAGCACGAAGCCTCGTTTAGAAATCGGGAGGAGAGAGGTTATGAAATTATATACACTTCCTTTAAAACCCGAAAAAGTCTCGATTGTAGGTTAGAAATGGGCCACGGGACGTGTTTTGTTGTGTCAAAACGAAAAAACGAGCACGAAGCCTCGTTTAGAAATCGGGAGGAGAGAGGGTATGAAATTATATCCACTTCCTTTAAAACCCGAAAAAGTCTCGATTATAGGTTAGAAATGGGACACGGGAGGTGTTTCTGGTGTCAAAACGAAAAAAAGAGCACGAAGCCTCGTTTAGAAATCGGGAGGAGAGAGGGTATGAAATTATATCCACTTCCTTTAAAACCCGAAAAAGTCTCGATTATAGGTTAGAAATGGGCCACGGGAGGTGTTTCTGGTGTCAAAACGAAAAAACGAGCACGAAGCCTCGTTTAGAAATCGGGAGGAGAGAGGGTATGAAATTATATCCACTTCCTTTAAAACCCGAAAAAGTCTCGATTATAGGTTAGAAATGGGCCACGGGACGCGTTTGTGGTGTCAAAACGAAAAAACGAGCACGAAGCCTCGTTTAGAAATCGGGAGGAGAGAGGTTATGATATTATATCCACTTCCCTTAAAACCTGAAAAAGTCTCGATTATAGGTTAGAAATGGGCCACGGGACGTGTTTGTGGTGTCAAAATGAAAAAACGAGCACGAAGACTCGTTTAGAAATCGGGAGGAGAGAGGGTATGAAATTATATCCACTTCCTTTAAAATCCGAAAAAGTCTCGATTATAGGTTAGAAATGGGACACGGGAGGTGTTTCTGGTGTCAAAACTAAAAAAAGAGCACGAAGCCTCGTTTAGAAATCGGGAGGAGAGAGGGTATGAAATTATATCCACTTCCTTTAAAACCCGAAAAAGTCTCGATTATAGGTTAGAAATGGGCCACGGGACGTGTTTGTAGTGTCAAAACGAAAAAAAGGAGCACGAAGCTTCGTTTAGAAATCGGGAGGAGAGAGGTTATGATATTATATCCACTTCCCTTAAAACCCGAAAAAGTCTCGATTATAGGTTAGAAATGGGCCACGGGACGTGTTTGTGGTGTCAAAATGAAAAAACGAGCACGAAGACTCGTTTAGAAATCGGGAGGAGAGAGGGTATGAAATTATATCCACTTCCTTTAAAATCCGAAAAAGTCTCGATTATAGGTTAGAAATGGGACACGGGAGGTGTTTCTGGTGTCAAAATGAAAAAACGAGCACGAAGCCTCGTTTAGAAATCGGGAGGAGAGAGGGTATGAAATTATATCCACTTCCTTTAAAACCCGAAAAAGTCTCGATTATAGGTTAGAAATGGGCCACGGGACGTGTTTGTAGTGTCACAACGAAAAAACGAGCACGAAGCCTCATTTAGAAATCAGGAGGAGAGAGGGTATGAAATTATATCCACTTCCTTTAAAACCCGAAAAAGTCTCGATTATAGGTTAGAAATGGGCCACGGGATGTGTTTGTGGTGTCAGAACAAAAAAACGAGAACGAAGCCTCGTTTAGAAATCGGGAGGAGAGAGGGTATGAAATTATATCCACTAACCTTAAAACCCGAAAAAGTCTCGATTATAGGTTAGAAATGGGCCACGGGACGTGTTTGTAGTGTCAAAACGAAAAAACGAGCACGAAGCCTCGTTTAGAAATTGGGAGGAGAGAGGGTATGAAATTACATCCACTTCCTTTAAAATCCGAAAAAGTCTCGATTCTAGGTTAGAAATGGGCCACGGGACGTGTTTGTGGTGTCAAAACGAAAAAACGAGCACGAAGCCTCGTTTAGAAATCGGGAGGAGAGAGGTTATGATATTATATCCACTTCCCTTAAAACCCGAAAAAGTCTCGATTATAGGTTAGAAATGGGCCACGGGAAGTGTTTGTGGTGTCAAAATGAAAAAAAACGAGCACGAAGACTCGTTTAGAAATCGGGAGGAGAGAGTGTATGAAATTATATCCACTTCCTTTAAAATTCGAAAATGTCTCGATTATAGGTTAGAAATGGGCCAAGAGACGAGTTTGTGGAGACAAAACGAAAAAACGAGCACGCAGCCTCGTTTAGAAATCAGGAGGAGAGAGGGTATGAAATTTTATACACTTCCTTTAAAACCAAAAAAAGTGTCGATTATAGGTTAGAAATGGGCCACGGGATGCGTTTGTGGTGTCAAAACGAAAAAACGAGCACGAAGCCTCGTTTAGAAATCGGGAGGAGAGAGGTTATGAAATTATATACACTTCCTTTAAAACCCGAAAAAGTCTCGATTGTAGGTTAGAAATGGGCCACGGGACGTGTTTTGTTGTGTCAAAACGAAAAAACGAGCACGAAGCCTCGTTTAGAAATCGGGAGGAGAGAGGGTATGAAATTATATCCACTTCCTTTAAAACCCGAAAAAGTCTCGATTATAGGTTAGAAATGGGACACGGGAGGTGTTTCTGGTGTCAAAACGAAAAAAAGAGCACGAAGCCTCGTTTAGAAATCGGGAGGAGAGAGGGTATGAAATTATATCCACTTCCTTTAAAACCCGAAAAAGTCTCGATTATAGGTTAGAAATGGGCCACGGGACGTATTTGTGGTGTCAAAACGAAAAAACGAGCACGAAGCCTCGTTTAGAAATCGGGAGGAGAGAGGTTATGAAATTATATACACTTCCTTTAAAACCCGAAAAAGTCTCGATTGAAGGTTAGAAATGGGACACGGGATGTGTTTGTGGTGTCAAAATGAAAAAACGAGCACGAAGCCTCGTTTAGAAATCGGGAGGAGAAAGGGTATGAAATTAAATCTACTTCCTTTAAAACCCGAAAAAGTCACGATTATAGGTTAGAAATGGGCCACGGGATGCGTTTGTAGTGTCAAAATGAAAAAACGAGCATGAAGCCTCATTTAGAAATCGGGAGGAGAGAGGGTATGAAATTATATCCACTTCCTTTAAAACCCGAAAAAGTCTCGATTATAGGTTAGAAATGGGCCACGTGACGTGTTTTGTTGTGTCAAAACGAAAAAACGAGCACGAAGCCTCGTTTAGAAATCGGGAGGAGAGAGGGTATGAAATTATATCCACTTCCTTTAAAATCCGAAAAAGTCTCGATTATAGGTTAGAAATGGGACACGGGAGGTGTTTCTGGTGTCAAAACGAAAAAAAGAGCACGAAGCCTCGTTTAGAAATCGGGAGGAGAGAGGGTATGAAATTATATCCACTTCCTTTAAAACCCGAAAAAGTCTCGATTATAGGTTAGAAATGGGCCACGGGACGCGTTTGTGGTGTCAAAACGAAAAAACGAGCACGAAGCCTCGTTTAGAAATTGGGAGGAGAGAGGGTATGAAATTACATCCACTTCCTTTAAAATCCGAAAAAGTCTCGATTCTAGGTTAGAAATGGGCCACGTGACGTGTTTTGTTGTGTCAAAACGAAAAAACGAGCACGAAGCCTCGTTTAGAAATCGGGAGGAGAGAGGGTATGAAATTATATCCACTTCCTTTAAAATCCGAAAAAGTCTCGATTATAGGTTAGAAATGGAACACGGGAGGTGTTTCTGGTGTCAAAACGAAAAAAAGAGCACGAAGCCTCGTTTAGAAATCGGGAGGAGAGAGGGTATGAAATTATATCCACTTCCTTTAAAACCCGAAAAAGTCTCGATTATAGGTTAGAAATGGGCCACGGGACGCGTTTGTGGTGTCAGAACTAAAAAACGAGCACGAAGCCTCGTTTAGAAATTGGGAGGAGAGAGGGTATGAAATTACATCCACTTCCTTTAAAATCCGAAAAAGTCTCGATTCTAGGTTAGAAATGGGCCACGGGACGTGTTTGTAGTGTCAAAACGAAAAAACGAGCACGAAGCCTCGTTTAGAAATTGGGAGGAGAGAGGGTATGAAATTACATCCACTTCCTTTAAAATCCTAAAAAGTCTCGATTATAGGTTAGAAATGGGACACGGGAGGTGTTTCTGGTGTCAAAACGAAAAAAAGAGCACGAAGCCTCGTTTAGAAATCGGGAGGAGAGAGGGTATGAAATTATATCCACTTCCTTTAAAACCCGAAAAAGTCTCGATTATAGGTTAGAAATGGGCCACGGGACGTGTTTGTGGTGTCAAAATGAAAAAACGAGCACGAAGACTCGTTTAGAAATCGGGAGGAGAGAGGGTATGAAATTATATCCACTTCCTTTAAAACCCGAAAAAGTCTCGATTATAGGTTAGAAATGGGCCACGGGACGCGTTTGTGGTGTTAAAACGAAAAAACGAGCACGAAGCCTCGTTTAGAAATTGGGAGGAGAGAGGGTATGAAATTACATCCACTTCCTTTAAAATCCGAAAAAGTCTCGATTCTAGGTTAGAAATGGGCCACGGGACGTGTTTGTGGTGTCAAAACGAAAAAACGAGCACGAAGACTCGTTTAGAAATCGGGAGGAGAGAGGGTATGAAATTATATCCACTTCCTTTAAAATCCTAAAAAGTCTCGATTATAGGTTAGAAATGGGACACGGGAGGTGTTTCTGGTGTCAAAACGAAAAAACGAGCACGAAGCCTCGTTTAGAAATCGGGAGGAGAGAGGGTATGAAATTATATCCACTTCCTTTAAAACCCGAAAAAGTCTCGATTATAGGTTAGAAATGGGCCACGGGACGTGTTTGTAGTGTCACAACGAAAAAACGAGCACGAAGCCTCATTTAGAAATCGGGAGGAGAGAGGGTATGAAATTATATCCACTTCCTTTAAAACCCGAAAAAGTCTCGATTATAGGTTAGAAATGGGCCACGGGACGTGTTTGTGGTGTCAGAACAAAAAAACGAGCACGAAGCCTCGTTTAGAAATCGGGAGGAGAGAGGGTATGAAATTATATCCACTAACCTTAAAACCCGAGAAAGTCTCGATTATAGGTTAGAAATGGGCCACGGGACGTGTTTGTAGTGTCAAAACGAAAAAACGAGCACGAAGCCTCGTTTAGAAATGGGGAGGAGAGAGGGTATGAAATTACATCCACTTCCTTTAAAATCCGAAAAAGTCTCGATTCTAGGTTAGAAATGGGCGACGGGACGTGTTTGTGGTGTCAAAATGAAAAAACGAGCACGAAGCCTCGTTTAGAAATCGGGAGGAGAGAGTTTATGAAATTATATCCACTTCCTTTAAAACCCGAAAAAGTCTCGATTATAGGTTAGAAATGGGACACGGGAGGTGTTTCTGGTGTCAAAATGAAAAAAGAGCACGAAGCCTCGTTTAGAAATCGGGAGGAGAGAGGGTATGAAATTACATCCACTTCCCTTAAAACCCGAAAAAGTCTCGATTATAGGTTAGAAATGGGCCACGGGACGTGTTTGTAGTGTCAAAACGAAAAAACGAGCACGAAGCCTCGTTTAGAAATTGGGAGGAGAGAGGGTATGAAATTACTTCCACTTCCTTTAAAACCCGAAAAAGTCTCGATTATAGGTTAGAAATGGGCCACGGGACGTGTTTGTGGTGTCAAAACGAAAAAATGAGCACGAAGCCTCGTTTAGAAATCGGGAGGAGAGAGGTTATAATATTATATCCACTTCCTTTAAAACCCGAAAAGTCTCGATTGTAGGTTAGAAATGGGACACGGGATGTGTTTGTGGTGTCAAAATGAAAAAACGAGCACGAAGCCTCGTTTAGAAATCGGGAGGAGAGAGGGTATGAAATTATATCCACTTCCTTTAAAACCCGAAAAAGTCTCGATTATAGGTTAGAAATGGGCCACGGGACGTGTTTGTGGTGTCAAAACGAAAAAACGAGCACGAAGCCTCGTTTAGAAATCGGGAGGAGAGAGGGTATGAAATTATATCCACTTCCTTTAAAACTCGAAAAAGTCTCGATTATAATTTAGAAATGGGCCACGGGACGCGTTTGTGGTGTCAAAACGAAAAAACGAGCACGAAGCCTCGTTTAGAAATCGGGAGGAGAGAGGTTATGATATTATATCCACTTCCCTTAAAACCCGAAAAAGTCTCGATTATAGGTTAGAAATGGGCCACGGGAAGTGTTTGTGGTGTCAAAATGAAAAAAAACGAGCACGAAGACTCGTTTAGAAATCGGGAGGATAGAGGGTATGAAATTATATCTACTTCCTTTAAAATTCGAAAATGTCTCGATTATAGGTTAGAAATGGGCCAAGAGACGAGTTTGTGGAGACAAAACGAAAAAACGAGCACGCAGCCTCGTTTAGAAATCAGGAGGAGAGAGGGTATGAAATTTTATACACTTACTTTAAAACCAAAAAAAGTGTCGATTATAGGTTAGAAATGGGCCACGGGATGCGTTTGTGGTGTCAAAACGAAAAAACGAGCACGAAGCCTCGTTTAGAAATCGGGAGGAGAGAGGGTATGAAATTATATCCACTTCCTTTAAAACCCGAAAAAGTCTCGATTGTAGGTTAGAAATGGGCCACGTGACGTGTTTTGTTGTGTCAAAACGAAAAAACGAGCACGAAGCCTCGTTTAGAAATCGGGAGGAGAGAGGGTATGAAATTATATCCACTTCCTTTAAAATCCGAAAAAGTCTCGATTATAGGTTAGAAATGGGCCACGGGACGTGTTTGTAGTGTCACAACGAAAAAACGAGCACGAAGCCTCGTTTAGAAATCGGGAGGAGAGAGGGTATGAAATTATATCAACTTCCTTTAAAACCCGAAAAAGTCTCGATTCTAGGTTAGAAATGGGCCACGGGACGTATTTGTGGTGTCAAAACGAAAAAACGAGCACGAAGCCTCGTTTAGAAATCGGGAGGAGAGAGGTTATGAAATTATATACACTTCCTTTAAAACCCGAAAAAGTCTCGATTGAAGGTTAGAAATGGGACACGGGATGTGTTTGTGGTGTCAAAATGAAAAAACGAGCACGAAGCGTCGTTTAGAAATCGGGAGGAGAAAGGGTATGAAATTAAATCTACTTCCTTTAAAACCCGAAAAGGTCACGATTATAGGTTAGAAATGGGCCACGGGATGCGTTTGTAGTGTCAAAACGAAAAAACGAGCACGAAGCCTCATTTAGAAATCGGGAGGAGAGAGGGTATGAAATTATATCCACTTCCTTTAAAACCCGAAAAAGTCTCGATTCTAGGTTAGAAATGGGCCACGTGACGTGTTTTGTTGTGTCAAAACGAAAAAACGAGCACGAAGCCTCGTTTAGAAATCGGGAGGAGAGAGGGTATGAAATTATATCCACTTCCTTTAAAATCCGAAAAAGTCTCGATTATAGGTTAGAAATGGGACACGGGAGGTGTTTCTGGTGTCAAAACGAAAAAAAGAGCACGAAGCCTCGTTTAGAAATCGGGAGGAGAGAGGGTATGAAATTATATCCACTTCCTTTAAAACCCGAAAAAGTCTCGATTATAGGTTAGAAATGGGCCACGGGACGTGTTTGTAGTGTCAAAACGAAAAAACGAGCACGAAGCTTCGTTTAGAAATCGGGAGGAGAGAGGGTATGAAATTATATCCACTTCCTTTAAAACCCGAAAAAGTCACGATTATAGGTTAGAAATGGGCCACGGTACGTGTTTTGTTGTGTCAAAACGAAAAAACGAGCACGAAGCCTCGTTTAGAAATCGGGAGGAGAGAGGGTATGAAATTATATCAACTTCCTTTAAAATCCGAAAAAGTCTCGATTATAGGTTAGAAATGGGACACGGGAGGTGTTTCTGGTGTCAAAACGAAAAAAAGAGCACGAAGCCTCGTTTAGAAATCGGGAGGAGAGAGGGTATGAAATTATATCCACTTCCTTTAAAACCCGAAAAAGTCTCGATTATAGGTTAGAAATGGGCCACGGGACGTGTTTGTGGTGTCAGAACGAAAAAACGAGCACGAAGCTTCGTTTAGAAATCGGGAGGAGAGAGGGTATGAAATTATATCCACTTCCTTTAAAACCCGAAAAAGTCTCGATTATAGGTTAGAAATGGGCCACGGGACGCGTTTGTGGTGTCAAAACGAAAAAACGAGCACGAAGCCTCGTTTAGAAATTGGGAGGAGAGAGGGTATGAAATTACATCCACTTCCTTTAAAATCCGAAAAAGTCTCGATTCTAGGTTAGAAATGGGCCACGGGACGTGTTTGTGGTGTCAAAACGAAAAAACGAGCACGAAGACTCGTTTAGAAATCGGGAGGAGAGAGGGTATGAAATTATATCCACTTCCTTTAAAATCCGAAAAAGTCTCGATTATAGGTTAGAAATGGGACACGGGAGGTGTTTCTGGTGTCAAAACGAAAAAACGAGCACGAAGCCTCGTTTAGAAATCGGGAGGAGAGAGGGTATGAAATTATATCCACTTCCTTTAAAACCCGAAAAAGTCTCGATTATAGGTTAGAAATGGGCCACGGGACGTGTTTGTAGTGTCACAACGAAAAAACGAGCACGAAGCCTCATTTAGAAATCGGGAGGAGAGAGGGTATGAAATTATATCCACTTCCTTTAAAACCCGAAAAAGTCTCGATTATAGGTTAGAAATGGGCCACGGGACGTGTTTGTGGTGTCAGAACAAAAAAACGAGCACGAAGCCTCGTTTAGAAATCGGGAGGAGAGAGGGTATGAAATTATATCCACTAACCTTAAAACCCGAAAAAGTCTCGATTATAGGTTAGAAATGGGCCACGGGACGTGTTTGTAGTGTCAAAACGAAAAAACGAGCACGAAGCCTCGTTTAGAAATGGGGAGGAGAGAGGGTATGAAATTACATCCACTTCCTTTAAAATCCCAAAAAGTCTCGATTATAGGTTAGAAATGGGCCACGGGACGTGTTTGTGGTGTCAAAACGAAAAAACGACCACGAAGCCTCATTTAGAAATCGGGAGGAGAGAGGGTATGAAATTATATCCACTTCCTTTAAAACTCGAAAAAGTCTCGATTATAATTTAGAAATGGGCCACGGGACGCGTTTGTGGTGTCAAAACGAAAAAACGAGCACGAAGCCTCGTTTAGAAATCGGGAGGAGAGAGGTTATGATATTATATCCACTTCCCTTAAAACCCGAAAAAGTCTCGATTATAGGTTAGAAATGGGCCACGGGAAGTGTTTGTGGTGTCAAAATGAAAAAAAACGAGCACGAAGACTCGTTTAGAAATCGGGAGGATAGAGGGTATGAAATTATATCTACTTCCTTTAAAATTCGAAAATGTCTCGATTATAGGTTAGAAATGGGCCAAGAGACGAGTTTGTGGAGACAAAACGAAAAAACGAGCACGCAGCCTCGTTTAGCAATCAGGAGGAGAGAGGGTATGAAATTTTATACACTTACTTTAAAACCAAAAAAAGTGTCGATTATAGGTTAGAAATGGGCCACGGGATGCGTTTGTGGTGTCAAAACGAAAAAACGAGCACGAAGCCTCGTTTAGAAATCGGGAGGAGAGAGGGTATGAAATTATATCCACTTCCTTTAAAACCCGAAAAAGTCTCGATTGTAGGTTAGAAATGGGCCACGTGACGTGTTTTGTTGTGTCAAAACGAAAAAACGAGCACGAAGCCTCGTTTAGAAATCGGGAGGAGAGAGGGTATGAAATTATATCCACTTCCTTTAAAATCCGAAAAAGTCTCGATTATAGGTTAGAAATGGGCCACGGGACGTGTTTGTAGTGTCACAACGAAAAAACGAGCACGAAGCCTCGTTTAGAAATCGGGAGGAGAGAGGGTATGAAATTATATCAACTTCCTTTAAAACCCGAAAAAGTCTCGATTCTAGGTTAGAAATGGGCCACGGGACGTATTTGTGGTGTCAAAACGAAAAAACGAGCACGAAGCCTCGTTTAGAAATCGGGAGGAGAGAGGTTATGAAATTATATACACTTCCTTTAAAACCCGAAAAAGTCTCGATTGAAGGTTAGAAATGGGACACGGGATGTGTTTGTGGTGTCAAAATGAAAAAACGAGCACGAAGCGTCGTTTAGAAATCGGGAGGAGAAAGGGTATGAAATTAAATCTACTTCCTTTAAAACCCGAAAAGGTCACGATTATAGGTTAGAAATGGGCCACGGGATGCGTTTGTAGTGTCAAAACGAAAAAACGAGCACGAAGCCTCATTTAGAAATCGGGAGGAGAGAGGGTATGAAATTATATCCACTTCCTTTAAAACCCGAAAAAGTCTCGATTCTAGGTTAGAAATGGGCCACGTGACGTGTTTTGTTGTGTCAAAACGAAAAAACGAGCACGAAGCCTCGTTTAGAAATCGGGAGGAGAGAGGGTATGAAATTATATCCACTTCCTTTAAAATCCGAAAAAGTCTCGATTATAGGTTAGAAATGGGACACGGGAGGTGTTTCTGGTGTCAAAACGAAAAAAAGAGCACGAAGCCTCGTTTAGAAATCGGGAGGAGAGAGGGTATGAAATTATATCCACTTCCTTTAAAACCCGAAAAAGTCTCGATTATAGGTTAGAAATGGGCCACGGGACGTGTTTGTAGTGTCAAAATGAAAAAACGAGCACGAAGCTTCGTTTAGAAATCGGGAGGAGAGAGGGTATGAAATTATATCCACTTCCTTTAAAACCCGAAAAAGTCACGATTATAGGTTAGAAATGGGCCACGGTACGTGTTTTGTTGTGTCAAAACGAAAAAACGAGCACGAAGCCTCGTTTAGAAATCGGGAGGAGAGAGGGTATGAAATTATATCAACTTCCTTTAAAATCCGAAAAAGTCTCGATTATAGGTTAGAAATGGGACACGGGAGGTGTTTCTGGTGTCAAAACGAAAAAAAGAGCACGAAGCCTCGTTTAGAAATCGGGAGGAGAGAGGGTATGAAATTATATCCACTTCCTTTAAAACCCGAAAAAGTCTCGATTATAGGTTAGAAATGGGCCACGGGACGTGTTTGTGGTGTCAGAACGAAAAAACGAGCACGAAGCTTCGTTTAGAAATCGGGAGGAGAGAGGGTATGAAATTATATCCACTTCCTTTAAAACCCGAAAAAGTCTCGATTATAGGTTAGAAATGGGCCACGGGACGCGTTTGTGGTGTCAAAACGAAAAAACGAGCACGAAGCCTCGTTTAGAAATTGGGAGGAGAGAGGGTATGAAATTACATCCACTTCCTTTAAAATCCGAAAAAGACTCGATTCTAGGTTAGAAATGGGCCACGGGACGTGTTTGTGGTGTCAAAACGAAAAAACGAGCACGAAGACTCGTTTAGAAATCGGGAGGAGAGAGGGTATGAAATTATATCCACTTCCTTTAAAATCCGAAAAAGTCTCGATTATAGGTTAGAAATGGGACACGGGAGGTGTTTCTGGTGTCAAAACGAAAAAACGAGCACGAAGCCTCGTTTAGAAATCGGGAGGAGAGAGGGTATGAAATTATATCCACTTCCTTTAAAACCCGAAAAAGTCTCGATTATAGGTTAGAAATGGGCCACGGGACGTGTTTGTAGTGTCACAACGAAAAAACGAGCACGAAGCCTCATTTAGAAATCGGGAGGAGAGAGGGTATGAAATTATATCCACTTCCTTTAAAACCCGAAAAAGTCTCGATTATAGGTTAGAAATGGGCCACGGGACGTGTTTGTGGTGTCAGAACAAAAAAACGAGCACGAAGCCTCGTTTAGAAATCGGGAGGAGAGAGGGTATGAAATTATATCCACTAACCTTAAAACCCGAAAAAGTCTCGATTATAGGTTAGAAATGGGCCACGGGACGTGTTTGTAGTGTCAAAACGAAAAAACGAGCACGAAGCCTCGTTTAGAAATGGGGAGGAGAGAGGGTATGAAATTACATCCACTTCCTTTAAAATCCCAAAAAGTCTCGATTATAGGTTAGAAATGGGCCACGGGACGTGTTTGTGGTGTCAAAACGAAAAAACGACCACGAAGCCTCATTTAGAAATCGGGAGGAGAGAGGGTATGAAATTATATCCACTTCCTTTAAAACTCGAAAAAGTCTCGATTATAATTTAGAAATGGGCCACGGGACGCGTTTGTGGTGTCAAAACGAAAAAACGAGCACGAAGCCTCGTTTAGAAATCGGGAGGAGAGAGGTTATGATATTATATCCACTTCCCTTAAAACCCGAAAAAGTCTCGATTATAGGTTAGAAATGGGCCACGGGAAGTGTTTGTGGTGTCAAAATGAAAAAAAACGAGCACGAAGACTCGTTTAGAAATCGGGAGGATAGAGGGTATGAAATTATATCTACTTCCTTTAAAATTCGAAAATGTCTCGATTATAGGTTAGAAATGGGCCAAGAGACGAGTTTGTGGAGACAAAACGAAAAAACGAGCACGCAGCCTCGTTTAGCAATCAGGAGGAGAGAGGGTATGAAATTTTATACACTTACTTTAAAACCAAAAAAAGTGTCGATTATAGGTTAGAAATGGGCCACGGGATGCGTTTGTGGTGTCAAAACGAAAAAACGAGCACGAAGCCTCGTTTAGAAATCGGGAGGAGAGAGGGTATGAAATTATATCCACTTCCTTTAAAACCCGAAAAAGTCTCGATTGTAGGTTAGAAATGGGCCACGTGACGTGTTTTGTTGTGTCAAAACGAAAAAACGAGCACGAAGCCTCGTTTAGAAATCGGGAGGAGAGAGGGTATGAAATTATATCCACTTCCTTTAAAATCCGAAAAAGTCTCGATTATAGGTTAGAAATGGGCCACGGGACGTGTTTGTAGTGTCACAACGAAAAAACGAGCACGAAGCCTCGTTTAGAAATCGGGAGGAGAGAGGGTATGAAATTATATCAACTTCCTTTAAAACCCGAAAAAGTCTCGATTCTAGGTTAGAAATGGGCCACGGGACGTATTTGTGGTGTCAAAACGAAAAAACGAGCACGAAGCCTCGTTTAGAAATCGGGAGGAGAGAGGTTATGAAATTATATACACTTCCTTTAAAACCCGAAAAAGTCTCGATTGAAGGTTAGAAATGGGACACGGGATGTGTTTGTGGTGTCAAAATGAAAAAACGAGCACGAAGCGTCGTTTAGAAATCGGGAGGAGAAAGGGTATGAAATTAAATCTACTTCCTTTAAAACCCGAAAAGGTCACGATTATAGGTTAGAAATGGGCCACGGGATGCGTTTGTAGTGTCAAAACGAAAAAACGAGCACGAAGCCTCATTTAGAAATCGGGAGGAGAGAGGGTATGAAATTATATCCACTTCCTTTAAAACCCGAAAAAGTCTCGATTCTAGGTTAGAAATGGGCCACGTGACGTGTTTTGTTGTGTCAAAACGAAAAAACGAGCACGAAGCCTCGTTTAGAAATCGGGAGGAGAGAGGGTATGAAATTATATCCACTTCCTTTAAAATCCGAAAAAGTCTCGATTATAGGTTAGAAATGGGACACGGGAGGTGTTTCTGGTGTCAAAACGAAAAAAAGAGCACGAAGCCTCGTTTAGAAATCGGGAGGAGAGAGGGTATGAAATTATATCCACTTCCTTTAAAACCCGAAAAAGTCTCGATTATAGGTTAGAAATGGGCCACGGGACGTGTTTGTAGTGTCAAAACGAAAAAACGAGCACGAAGCTTCGTTTAGAAATCGGGAGGAGAGAGGGTATGAAATTATATCCACTTCCTTTAAAACCCGAAAAAGTCACGATTATAGGTTAGAAATGGGCCACGGTACGTGTTTTGTTGTGTCAAAACGAAAAAACGAGCACGAAGCCTCGTTTAGAAATCGGGAGGAGAGAGGGTATGAAATTATATCAACTTCCTTTAAAATCCGAAAAAGTCTCGATTATAGGTTAGAAATGGGACACGGGAGGTGTTTCTGGTGTCAAAACGAAAAAAAGAGCACGAAGCCTCGTTTAGAAATCGGGAGGAGAGAGGGTATGAAATTATATCCACTTCCTTTAAAACCCGAAAAAGTCTCGATTATAGGTTAGAAATGGGCCACGGGACGTGTTTGTGGTGTCAGAACGAAAAAACGAGCACGAAGCTTCGTTTAGAAATCGGGAGGAGAGAGGGTATGAAATTATATCCACTTCCTTTAAAACCCGAAAAAGTCTCGATTATAGGTTAGAAATGGGCCACGGGACGCGTTTGTGGTGTCAAAACGAAAAAACGAGCACGAAGCCTCGTTTAGAAATTGGGAGGAGAGAGGGTATGAAATTACATCCACTTCCTTTAAAATCCGAAAAAGTCTCGATTCTAGGTTAGAAATGGGCCACGGGAAGTGTTTGTGGTGTCAAAACGAAAAAACGAGCACGAAGACTCGTTTAGAAATCGGGAGGAGAGAGGGTATGAAATTATATCCACTTCCTTTAAAATCCGAAAAAGTCTCGATTATAGGTTAGAAATGGGACACGGGAGGTGTTTCTGGTGTCAAAACGAAAAAACGAGCACGAAGCCTCGTTTAGAAATCGGGAGGAGAGAGGGTATGAAATTATATCCACTTCCTTTAAAACCCGAAAAAGTCTCGATTATAGGTTAGAAATGGGCCACGGGACGTGTTTGTAGTGTCACAACGAAAAAACGAGCACGAAGCCTCATTTAGAAATCGGGAGGAGAGAGGGTATGAAATTATATCCACTTCCTTTAAAACCCGAAAAAGTCTCGATTATAGGTTAGAAATGGGCCACGGGACGTGTTTGTGGTGTCAGAACAAAAAAACGAGCACGAAGCCTCGTTTAGAAATCGGGAGGAGAGAGGGTATGAAATTATATCCACTAACCTTAAAACCCGAAAAAGTCTCGATTATAGGTCAGAAATGGGCCACGGGACGTGTTTGTAGTGTCAAAACGAAAAAACGAGCACGAAGCCTCGTTTAGAAATGGGGAGGAGAGAGGGTATGAAATTACATCCACTTCCTTTAAAATCCGAAAAAGTCTCGATTCTAGGTTAGAAATGGGCCACGGGACGTGTTTGTGGTGTCAAAATGAAAAAACGAGCACGAAGCCTCGTTTAGAAATCGGGAGGAGAGAGTTTATGAAATTATATCCACTTCCTTTAAAACCCGAAAAAGTCTCGATTATAGGTTAGAAATGGGACACGGGAGGTGTTTCTGGTGTCAAAATGAAAAAAGAGCACGAAGCCTCGTTTAGAAATCGGGAGGAGAGAGGGTATGAAATTACATCCACTTCCCTTAAAACCCGAAAAAGTCTCGATTATAGGTTAGAAATGGGCCACGGGACGTGTTTGTAGTGTCAAAACGAAAAAACGAGCACGAAGCCTCGTTTAGAAATTGGGAGGAGAGAGGGTATGAAATTACTTCCACTTCCTTTAAAACCCGAAAAAGTCTCGATTATAGGTTAGAAATGGGCCACGGGACGTGTTTGTGGTGTCAAAACGAAAAAATGAGCACGAAGCCTCGTTTAGAAATCGGGAGGAGAGAGGTTATAATATTATATCCACTTCCTTTAAAACCCGAAAAGTCTCGATTGTAGGTTAGAAATGGGACACGGGATGTGTTTGTGGTGTCAAAATGAAAAAACGAGCACGAAGCCTCGTTTAGAAATCGGGAGGAGAGAGGGTATGAAATTATATCCACTTCCTTTAAAACCCGAAAAAGTCTCGATTATAGGTTAGAAATGGGCCACGGGACGTGTTTGTGGTGTCAAAACGAAAAAACGACCACGAAGCCTCATTTAGAAATCGGGAGGAGAGAGGGTATGAAATTATATCCACTTCCTTTAAAACTCGAAAAAGTCTCGATTATAATTTAGAAATGGGCCACGGGACGCGTTTGTGGTGTCCAAACGAAAAAACGAGCACGAAGCCTCGTTTAGAAATCGGGAGGAGAGAGGTTATGATATTATATCCACTTCCCTTAAAACCCGAAAAAGTCTCGATTATAGGTTAGAAATGGGCCACGGGAAGTGTTTGTGGTGTCAAAATGAAAAAAAACGAGCACGAAGACTCGTTTAGAAATCGGGAGGAGAGAGGGTATGAAATTATATCTACTTCCTTTAAAATTCGAAAATGTCTCGATTATAGGTTAGAAATGGAAAAAACGAACACGCAGCCTCGTTTAGAAATCAGGAGGAGAGAGGGTATGAAATTTTATACACTTACTTTAAAACCAAAAAAAGTGTCGATTATAGGTTAGAAATGGGCCACGGGATGCGTTTGTGGTGTCAAAACGAAAAAACGAGCACGAAGCCTCGTTTAGAAATCGGGAGGAGAGAGGGTATGAAATTATATCCACTTCCTTTAAAACCCGAAAAAGTCTCGATTGTAGGTTAGAAATGGGCCACGTGACGTGTTTTGTTATGTCAAAACGAAAAAACGAGCACGAAGCCTCGTTTAGAAATCGGGAGGAGAGAGGGTATGAAATTATATCCACTTCCTTTAAAATCCGAAAAAGTCTCGATTATAGGTTAGAAATGGGCCACGGGACGTGTTTGTAGTGTCACAACGAAAAAACGAGCACGAAGCCTCGTTTAGAAATCGGGAGGAGAGAGGGTATGAAATTATATCAACTTCCTTTAAAACCCGAAAAAGTCTCGATTCTAGGTTAGAAATGGGCCACGGGACGTATTTGTGGTGTCAAAACGAAAAAACGAGCACGAAGCCTCGTTTAGAAATCGGGAGGAGAGAGGTTATGAAATTATATACACTTCCTTTAAAACCCGAAAAAGTCTCGATTGAAGGTTAGAAATGGGACACGGGGACGTGTTTGTGGTGTCAAAATGAAAAAACGAGCACGAAGCGTCGTTTAGAAATCGGGAGGAGAAAGGGTATGAAATTAAATCTACTTCCTTTAAAACCCGAAAAGGTCACGATTATAGGTTAGAAATGGGCCACGGGATGCGTTTGTAGTGTTAAAACGAAAAAACGAGCACGAAGCCTCATTTAGAAATCGGGAGGAGAGAGGGTATGAAATTATATCCACTTCCTTTAAAACCCGAAAAAGTCTCGATTCTAGGTTAGAAATGGGCCACGTGACGTGTTTTGTTGTGTCAAAACGAAAAAACGAGCACGAAGCCTCGTTTAGAAATCGGGAGGAGAGAGGGTATGAAATTATATCCACTTCCTTTAAAATCCGAAAAAGTCTCGATTATAGGTTAGAAATGGGACACGGGAGGTGTTTCTGGTGTCAAAACGAAAAAAAGAGCACGAAGCCTCGTTTAGAAATCGGGAGGAGAGAGGGTATGAAATTATATCCACTTCCTTTAAAACCCGAAAAAGTCTCGATTATAGGTTAGAAATGGGCCACGGGACGTGTTTGTAGTGTCAAAACGAAAAAACGAGCACGAAGCTTCGTTTAGAAATCGGGAGGAGAGAGGGTATGAAATTATATCCACTTCCTTTAAAACCCGAAAAAGTCACGATTATAGGTTAGAAATGGGCCACGGTACGTGTTTTGTTGTGTCAAAACGAAAAAACGAGCACGAAGCCTCGTTTAGAAATCGGGAGGAGAGAGGGTATGAAATTATATCAACTTCCTTTAAAATCCGAAAAAGTCTCGATTATAGGTTAGAAATGGGACACGGGAGGTGTTTCTGGTGTCAAAACGAAAAAAAGAGCACGAAGCCTCGTTTAGAAATCGGGAGGAGAGAGGGTATGAAATTATATCAACTTCCTTTAAAACCCGAAAAAGTCTCGATTATAGGTTAGAAATGGGCCACGGGACGTGTTTGCGGTGTCAAAAGGAAAAAACGAGCACGAAGCCTCGTTTAGAAATCAGTAGGTGAGAGGGTATGAAATTATATCCACTTCCTTTAAAACATGAAAAAGTCTCGATTATAGGTTAGAAATGGGCCACGGGACGTGTTTGTGGAGTCAAAATGAAAAAACGAGCACGAAGCCTCGTTTAGAAATCGGTAGGACAGAGGGTATGAAATTACATCCACTTCCTTTAAAACCCGAAAAAGTCTCGATTATAGGTTAGAAATGGGCCACGGGACGTGTTTGTGGTGTCAAAACGAAAAAACGAGCACGAAGCCTCGTTTAGAAATCGGTAGGTGAGAGGGTATGAAATTATATCCACTTCCTTTAAAACCTGAAAAAGTCTCGATTATATGTTAGAAATGGGCCACGGGACGTGTTTGTGGAGTCAAAACGAAAAAACGAGCACGAAGCCTCGTTTAGAAATCGGTAGGACAGAGGGTATGAAATTAGATCCACATCCTTTAAAACCCGAAAAAGTCTCGATTATAGGTTAGAAATGGGCCACTGGACGTGTTTGTGGTGTCAAAACGAAAAAACGAGCACGAAGCCTCGTTTAGAAATCCGGAGAAGAGTGGGTAAGAAATTATATCCACTTCCTTTGAAACACGAAAAAATCTCGATTATAGGTTAGAAATGGGCCACGGGACGTGTTTGTGGAGTCAAAACGAAAAAACGAGCACGAAGCCTCGTTTAGAAATCGGTAGGAGAGAGGGTATGAATTATATCCACTTCCTTTAAAACCCGAAAAAGTCTCGATTATAGGTTAGAAATGGGCCACGGGACGTGTTTGTGGTGTCAAAACGAAAAAATGAGCACGAAGCCTCGTTTAGAAATCGGGAGGAGAGAGGTTATAATATTATATCCACTTCCTTTAAAACCCGAAAAGTCTCGATTGTAGGTTAGAAATGGGACACGGGATGTGTTTGTGGTGTCAAAATGAAAAAACGAGCACGAAGCCTCGTTTAGAAATCGGGAGGAGAGAGGGTATGAAATTATATCCACTTCCTTTAAAACCCGAAAAAGTCTCGATTATAGGTTAGAAATGGGCCACGGGACGTGTTTGTGGTGTCAAAACGAAAAAACGACCACGAAGCCTCCTTTAGAAATCGGGAGGAGAGAGGGTATGAAATTATATCCACTTCCTTTAAAACTCGAAAAAGTCTCGATTATAATTTAGAAATGGGCCACGGGACGCGTTTGTGGTGTCCAAACGAAAAAACGAGCACGAAGCCTCGTTTAGAAATCGGGAGGAGAGAGGTTATGATATTATATCCACTTCCCTTAAAACCCGAAAAAGTCTCGATTATAGGTTAGAAATGGGCCACGGGAAGTGTTTGTGGTGTCAAAATGAAAAAAAACGAGCACGAAGACTCGTTTAGAAATCGGGAGGAGAGAGGGTATGAAATTATATCTACTTCCTTTAAAATTCGAAAATGTCTCGATTATAGGTTAGAAATGGAAAAAACGAACACGCAGCCTCGTTTAGAAATCAGGAGGAGAGAGGGTATGAAATTTTATACACTTACTTTAAAACCAAAAAAAGTGTCGATTATAGGTTAGAAATGGGCCACGGGATGCGTTTGTGGTGTCAAAACGAAAAAACGAGCACGAAGCCTCGTTTAGAAATCGGGAGGAGAGAGGGTATGAAATTATATCCACTTCCTTTAAAACCCGAAAAAGTCTCGATTGTAGGTTAGAAATGGGCCACGTGACGTGTTTTGTTGTGTCAAAACGAAAAAACGAGCACGAAGCCTCGTTTAGAAATCGGGAGGAGAGAGGGTATGAAATTATATCCACTTCCTTTAAAATCCGAAAAAGTCTCGATTATAGGTTAGAAATGGGCCACGGGACGTGTTTGTAGTGTCACAACGAAAAAACGAGCACGAAGCCTCGTTTAGAAATCGGGAGGAGAGAGGGCATGAAATTATATCAACTTCCTTTAAAACCCGAAAAAGTCTCGATTCTAGGTTAGAAATGGGCCACGGGACGTATTTGTGGTGTCAAAACGAAAAAACGAGCACGAAGCCTCGTTTAGAAATCGGGAGGAGAGAGGTTATGAAATTATATACACTTCCTTTAAAACCCGAAAAAGTCTCGATTGAAGGTTAGAAATGGGACACGGGGACGTGTTTGTGGTGTCAAAATGAAAAAACGAGCACGAAGCGTCGTTTAGAAATCGGGAGGAGAAAGGGTATGAAATTAAATCTACTTCCTTTAAAACCCGAAAAGGTCACGATTATAGGTTAGAAATGGGCCACGGGATGCGTTTGTAGTGTTAAAACGAAAAAACGAGCACGAAGCCTCATTTAGAAATCGGGAGGAGAGAGGGTATGAAATTATATCCACTTCCTTTAAAACCCGAAAAAGTCTCGATTCTAGGTTAGAAATGGGCCACGTGACGTGTTTTGTTGTGTCAAAACGAAAAAACGAGCACGAAGCCTCGTTTAGAAATCGGGAGGAGAGAGGGTATGAAATTATATCCACTTCCTTTAAAATCCGAAAAAGTCTCGATTATAGGTTAGAAATGGGACACGGGAGGTGTTTCTGGTGTCAAAACGAAAAAAAGAGCACGAAGCCTCGTTTAGAAATCGGGAGGAGAGAGGGTATGAAATTATATCCACTTCCTTTAAAACCCGAAAAAGTCTCGATTATAGGTTAGAAATGGGCCACGGGACGTGTTTGTAGTGTCAAAACGAAAAAACGAGCACGAAGCTTCGTTTAGAAATCGGGAGGAGAGAGGGTATGAAATTATATCCACTTCCTTTAAAACCCGAAAAAGTCACGATTATAGGTTAGAAATGGGCCACGGTACGTGTTTTGTTGTGTCAAAACGAAAAAACGAGCACGAAGCCTCGTTTAGAAATCGGGAGGAGAGAGGGTATGAAATTAAATCAACTTCCTTTAAAATCCGAAAAAGTCTCGATTATAGGTTAGAAATGGGACACGGGAGGTGTTTCTGGTGTCAAAACGAAAAAAAGAGCACGAAGCCTCGTTTAGAAATCGGGAGGAGAGAGGGTATGAAATTATATCCACTTCCTTTAAAACCCGAAAAAGTCTCGATTATAGGTTAGAAATGGGCCACGGGACGTGTTTGTGGTGTCAGAACGAAAAAACGAGCACGAAGCTTCGTTTAGAAATCGGGAGGAGAGAGGGTATGAAATTATATCCACTTCCTTTAAAACCCGAAAAAGTCACGATTATAGGTTAGAAATGGGCCACTGGACGTGTTTGTGGTGTCAAAACGAAAAAACGAGCACGAAGCCTCGTTTAGAAATCGGGAGGAGAAAGGGTATGAAATTATATTCACTTCCTTTAAAACCCGAAAAAGTCTCGATTATAGGTTAGAAATGGGCCACGGGACGTGTTTTGTTGTGTCAAAACGAAAAAACGAGCACGAAGCCTCGTTTAGAAATCGGGAGGAGAGAGGGTATGAAATTATATCCACTTCCTTTAAAACCCGAAAAAGTCTCGATTATAGGTTAGAAATGGGACACGGGAGGTGTTTCTGGTGTCAAAACGAAAAAAAGAGCACGAAGCCTTGTTTAGAAATCGGGAGGAGAGAGGGTATGAAATTATATCCACTTCCTTTAAAACCCGAAAAAGTCTCGATTATAGGTTAGAAATGGGCCACGGGAGGTGTTTCTGGTGTCAAAACGAAAAAAAGAGCACGAAGCCTCGTTTAGAAATCGGGAGGAGAGAGGGTATGAAATTATATCCACTTCCTTTAAAACCCGAAAAAGTCTCGATTATAGGTTAGAAATGGGACACGGGAGGTGTTTCTGGTGTCAAAACGAAAAAAAGAGCACGAAGCCTCGTTTAGAAATCGGGAGGAGAGAGGGTATGAAATTATATCAACTTCCTTTAAAACCCGAAAAAGTCTCGATTATAGGTTAGAAATGGGCCACGGGACGTGTTTGCGGTGTCAAAAGGAAAAAACGAGCACGAAGCCTCGTTTAGAAATCAGTAGGTGAGAGGGTATGAAATTATATCCACTTCCTTTAAAACATGAAAAAGTCTCGATTATAGGTTAGAAATGGGCCACGGGACGTGTTTGTGGAGTCAAAATGAAAAAACGAGCACGAAGCCTCGTTTAGAAATCGGTAGGACAGAGGGTATGAAATTACATCCACTTCCTTTAAAACCCGAAAAAGTCTCGATTATAGGTTAGAAATGGGCCACGGGACGTGTTTGTGGTGTCAAAACGAAAAAACGAGCACGAAGCCTCGTTTAGAAATCGGTAGGTGAGAGGGTATGAAATTATATCCACTTCCTTTAAAACCTGAAAAAGTCTCGATTATATGTTAGAAATGGGCCACGGGACGTGTTTGTGGAGTCAAAACGAAAAAACGAGCACGAAGCCTCGTTTAGAAATCGGTAGGACAGAGGGTATGAAATTAGATCCACATCCTTTAAAACCCGAAAAAGTCTCGATTATAGGTTAGAAATGGGCCACTGGACGTGTTTGTGGTGTCAAAACGAAAAAACGAGCACGAAGCCTCGTTTAGAAATCCGGAGAAGAGTGGGTAAGAAATTATATCCACTTCCTTTGAAACACGAAAAAATCTCGATTATAGGTTAGAAATGGGCCACGGGACGTGTTTGTGGAGTCAAAACGAAAAAACGAGCACGAAGCCTCGTTTAGAAATCGGTAGGAGAGAGGGTATGAATTATATCCACTTCCTTTAAAACCCGAAAAAGTCTCGATTATAGGTTAGAAATGGGCCACGGGACGTGTTTGTGGTGTCAAAACGAAAAAATGAGCACGAAGCCTCGTTTAGAAATCGGGAGGAGAGAGGTTATAATATTATATCCACTTCCTTTAAAACCCGAAAAGTCTCGATTGTAGGTTAGAAATGGGACACGGGATGTGTTTGTGGTGTCAAAATGAAAAAACGAGCACGAAGCCTCGTTTAGAAATCGGGAGGAGAGAGGGTATGAAATTATATCCACTTCCTTTAAAACCCGAAAAAGTCTCGATTATAGGTTAGAAATGGGCCACGGGACGTGTTTGTGGTGTCAAAACGAAAAAACGACCACGAAGCCTCCTTTAGAAATCGGGAGGAGAGAGGGTATGAAATTATATCCACTTCCTTTAAAACTCGAAAAAGTCTCGATTATAATTTAGAAATGGGCCACGGGACGCGTTTGTGGTGTCCAAACGAAAAAACGAGCACGAAGCCTCGTTTAGAAATCGGGAGGAGAGAGGTTATGATATTATATCCACTTCCCTTAAAACCCGAAAAAGTCTCGATTATAGGTTAGAAATGGGCCACGGGAAGTGTTTGTGGTGTCAAAATGAAAAAAAACGAGCACGAAGACTCGTTTAGAAATCGGGAGGAGAGAGGGTATGAAATTATATCTACTTCCTTTAAAATTCGAAAATGTCTCGATTATAGGTTAGAAATGGAAAAAACGAACACGCAGCCTCGTTTAGAAATCAGGAGGAGAGAGGGTATGAAATTTTATACACTTACTTTAAAACCAAAAAAAGTGTCGATTATAGGTTAGAAATGGGCCACGGGATGCGTTTGTGGTGTCAAAACGAAAAAACGAGCACGAAGCCTCGTTTAGAAATCGGGAGGAGAGAGGGTATGAAATTATATCCACTTCCTTTAAAACCCGAAAAAGTCTCGATTGTAGGTTAGAAATGGGCCACGTGACGTGTTTTGTTGTGTCAAAACGAAAAAACGAGCACGAAGCCTCGTTTAGAAATCGGGAGGAGAGAGGGTATGAAATTATATCCACTTCCTTTAAAATCCGAAAAAGTCTCGATTATAGGTTAGAAATGGGCCACGGGACGTGTTTGTAGTGTCACAACGAAAAAACGAGCACGAAGCCTCGTTTAGAAATCGGGAGGAGAGAGGGCATGAAATTATATCAACTTCCTTTAAAACCCGAAAAAGTCTCGATTCTAGGTTAGAAATGGGCCACGGGACGTATTTGTGGTGTCAAAACGAAAAAACGAGCACGAAGCCTCGTTTAGAAATCGGGAGGAGAGAGGTTATGAAATTATATACACTTCCTTTAAAACCCGAAAAAGTCTCGATTGAAGGTTAGAAATGGGACACGGGGACGTGTTTGTGGTGTCAAAATGAAAAAACGAGCACGAAGCGTCGTTTAGAAATCGGGAGGAGAAAGGGTATGAAATTAAATCTACTTCCTTTAAAACCCGAAAAGGTCACGATTATAGGTTAGAAATGGGCCACGGGATGCGTTTGTAGTGTTAAAACGAAAAAACGAGCACGAAGCCTCATTTAGAAATCGGGAGGAGAGAGGGTATGAAATTATATCCACTTCCTTTAAAACCCGAAAAAGTCTCGATTCTAGGTTAGAAATGGGCCACGTGACGTGTTTTGTTGTGTCAAAACGAAAAAACGAGCACGAAGCCTCGTTTAGAAATCGGGAGGAGAGAGGGTATGAAATTATATCCACTTCCTTTAAAATCCGAAAAAGTCTCGATTATAGGTTAGAAATGGGACACGGGAGGTGTTTCTGGTGTCAAAACGAAAAAAAGAGCACGAAGCCTCGTTTAGAAATCGGGAGGAGAGAGGGTATGAAATTATATCCACTTCCTTTAAAACCCGAAAAAGTCTCGATTATAGGTTAGAAATGGGCCACGGGACGTGTTTGTAGTGTCAAAACGAAAAAACGAGCACGAAGCTTCGTTTAGAAATCGGGAGGAGAGAGGGTATGAAATTATATCCACTTCCTTTAAAACCCGAAAAAGTCACGATTATAGGTTAGAAATGGGCCACGGTACGTGTTTTGTTGTGTCAAAACGAAAAAACGAGCACGAAGCCTCGTTTAGAAATCGGGAGGAGAGAGGGTATGAAATTAAATCAACTTCCTTTAAAATCCGAAAAAGTCTCGATTATAGGTTAGAAATGGGACACGGGAGGTGTTTCTGGTGTCAAAACGAAAAAAAGAGCACGAAGCCTCGTTTAGAAATCGGGAGGAGAGAGGGTATGAAATTATATCCACTTCCTTTAAAACCCGAAAAAGTCTCGATTATAGGTTAGAAATGGGCCACGGGACGTGTTTGTGGTGTCAGAACGAAAAAACGAGCACGAAGCTTCGTTTAGAAATCGGGAGGAGAGAGGGTATGAAATTATATCCACTTCCTTTAAAACCCGAAAAAGTCACGATTATAGGTTAGAAATGGGCCACTGGACGTGTTTGTGGTGTCAAAACGAAAAAACGAGCACGAAGCCTCGTTTAGAAATCGGGAGGAGAAAGGGTATGAAATTATATTCACTTCCTTTAAAACCCGAAAAAGTCTCGATTATAGGTTAGAAATGGGCCACGGGACGTGTTTTGTTGTGTCAAAACGAAAAAACGAGCACGAAGCCTCGTTTAGAAATCGGGAGGAGAGAGGGTATGAAATTATATCCACTTCCTTTAAAACCCGAAAAAGTCTCGATTATAGGTTAGAAATGGGACACGGGAGGTGTTTCTGGTGTCAAAACGAAAAAAAGAGCACGAAGCCTTGTTTAGAAATCGGGAGGAGAGAGGGTATGAAATTATATCCACTTCCTTTAAAACCCGAAAAAGTCTCGATTATAGGTTAGAAATGGGCCACGGGAGGTGTTTCTGGTGTCAAAACGAAAAAAAGAGCACGAAGCCTCGTTTAGAAATCGGGAGGAGAGAGGGTATGAAATTATATCCACTTCCTTTAAAACCCGAAAAAGTCTCGATTATAGGTTAGAAATGGGCCACGGGACGTGTTTGTAGTGTCAAAACGAAAAAACGAGCACGAAGCTTCGTTTAGAAATCGGGAGGAGAGAGGGTATGAAATTATATCCACTTCCTTTAAAACCCGAAAAAGTCACGATTATAGGTTAGAAATGGGCCACGGGACGTGTTTTGTTGTGTCAAAACGAAAAAACGAGCACGAAGTCTCGTTTAGAAATCGGGAGGAGAGAGGGTATGAAATTATATCCACTTCCTTTAAAATCCGAAAAAGTCTCGATTATAGGTTAGAAATGGGACACGGGAGGTGTTTCTGGTGTCAAAACGAAAAAACGAGCACGAAGCTTCGTTTAGAAATCGGGAGGAGAGAGGGTATGAAATTATATCCACTTCCTTTAAAACCCGAAAAAGTCTCGATTCTAGGTTAGAAATGGGCCACGGGACGTGTTTTGTTGTGTCAAAACGAAAAAACGAGCACGAAGCCTCGTTTAGAAATCGGGAGGAGAGAGGGTATGAAATTATATCCACTTCCTTTAAAATCCGAAAAAGTCTCGATTATAGGTTAGAAATGGGACACGGGAGGTGTTTCTGGTGTCAAAACGAAAAAACGAGCACGAAGCTTCGTTTAGAAATCGGGAGGAGAGAGGGTATGAAATTATATCCACTTCCTTTAAAACCCGAAAAAGTCTCGATTCTAGGTTAGAAATGGGCCACGGGACGTGTTTTGTTGTGTCAAAACGAAAAAACGAGCACGAAGCCTCGTTTAGTAATCGGGAGGAGAGAGGGTATGAAATTATATCCACTTCCTTTAAAATCCGAAAAAGTCTCGATTATAGGTTAGAAATGGGACACGGGAGGTGTTTCTGGTGTCACAAACGAAAAAAAGAGCACGAAGCCTCGTTTAGAAATCGGGAGGAGAGAGGGTATGAAATTATATCCACTTCCTTTAAAACCTGAAAAAGTCACGATTATAGGTTAGAAATGGGCCACTGGACGTGTTTGTGGTGTCAAAACGAAAAAACGAGCACGAAGCCTCGTTTAGAAATCGGGAGGAGAGAGGGTATGAAATTATATCAACTTCCTTTAAAACCCGAAAAAGTCACGATTATAGGTTAGAAATGGGCCACGGGACGTGTTTTGTTGTGTCAAAACGAAAAAACGAGCACGAAGCCTCGTTTAGAAATCGGGAGGAGAGAGGGTATGAAATTATATCCACTTCCTTTAAAACCCGAAAAAGTCTCGATTGTAGGTTAGAAATGGGCCACGGGACGTGTTTGTAGTGTCAAAACGAAAAAACGAGCACGAAGCTTCGTTTAGAAATCGGGAGGAGAGAGGGTATGAAATTATATCCACTTCCTTTAAAACCCGAAAAAGTCTCGATTATAGGTTAGAAATGGGCCACGGGACGTGTTTGTGGTGTCAGAACGAAAAAACGAGCACGAAGCTTCGTTTAGAAATCGGGAGGAGAGAGGGTATGAAATTATATCCACTTCCTTTAAAACCCGAAAAAGTCACGATTATAGGTTAGAAATGGGCCACTGGACGTGTTTGTGGTGTCAAAACGAAAAAACGAGCACGAAGCCTCGTTTAGAAATCGGGAGGAGAAAGGGTATGAAATTATATTCACTTCCTTTAAAACCCGAAAAAGTCTCGATTATAGGTTAGAAATGGGCCACGGGACGTGTTTTGTTGTGTCAAAACGAAAAAACGAGCACGAAGCCTCGTTTAGAAATCGGGAGGAGAGAGGGTATGAAATTATATCCACTTCCTTTAAAACCCGAAAAAGTCTCGATTATAGGTTAGAAATGGGACACGGGAGGTGTTTCTGGTGTCAAAACGAAAAAAAGAGCACGAAGCCTCGTTTAGAAATCGGGAGGAGAGAGGGTATGAAATTATATCCACTTCCTTTAAAACACGAAAAAGTCTCGATTATAGGTTAGAAATGGGCCACGGGAGGTGTTTCTGGTGTCAAAACGAAAAAAAGAGCACGAAGCCTCGTTTAGAAATCGGGAGGAGAGAGGGTATGAAATTATATCCACTTCCTTTAAAACCCGAAAAAGTCTCGATTGTAGGTTAGAAATGGGCCACGTGACGTGTTTTGTTGTGTCAAAACGAAAAAACGAGCACGAAGCCTCGTTTAGAAATCGGGAGGAGAGAGGGTATGAAATTATATCCACTTCCTTTAAAATCCGAAAAAGTCTCGATTATAGGTTAGAAATGGGCCACGGGACGTGTTTGTAGTGTCACAACGAAAAAACGAGCACGAAGCCTCGTTTAGAAATCGGGAGGAGAGAGGGTATGAAATTATATCAACTTCCTTTAAAACCCGAAAAAGTCTCGATTCTAGGTTAGAAATGGGCCACGGGACGTATTTGTGGTGTCAAAACGAAAAAACGAGCACGAAGCCTCGTTTAGAAATCGGGAGGAGAGAGGTTATGAAATTATATACACTTCCTTTAAAACCCGAAAAAGTCTCGATTGAAGGTTAGAAATGGGACACGGGATGTGTTTGTGGTGTCAAAATGAAAAAACGAGCACGAAGCGTCGTTTAGAAATCGGGAGGAGAAAGGGTATGAAATTAAATCTACTTCCTTTAAAACCCGAAAAGGTCACGATTATAGGTTAGAAATGGGCCACGGGATGCGTTTGTAGTGTCAAAACGAAAAAACGAGCACGAAGCCTCATTTAGAAATCGGGAGGAGAGAGGGTATGAAATTATATCCACTTCCTTTAAAACCCGAAAAAGTCTCGATTCTAGGTTAGAAATGGGCCACGTGACGTGTTTTGTTGTGTCAAAACGAAAAAACGAGCACGAAGCCTCGTTTAGAAATCGGGAGGAGAGAGGGTATGAAATTATATCCACTTCCTTTAAAATCCGAAAAAGTCTCGATTATAGGTTAGAAATGGGACACGGGAGGTGTTTCTGGTGTCAAAACGAAAAAAAGAGCACGAAGCCTCGTTTAGAAATCGGGAGGAGAGAGGGTATGAAATTATATCCACTTCCTTTAAAACCCGAAAAAGTCTCGATTATAGGTTAGAAATGGGCCACGGGACGTGTTTGTAGTGTCAAAACGAAAAAACGAGCACGAAGCTTCGTTTAGAAATCGGGAGGAGAGAGGGTATGAAATTATATCCACTTCCTTTAAAACCCGAAAAAGTCACGATTATAGGTTAGAAATGGGCCACGGTACGTGTTTTGTTGTGTCAAAACGAAAAAACGAGCACGAAGCCTCGTTTAGAAATCGGGAGGAGAGAGGGTATGAAATTATATCAACTTCCTTTAAAATCCGAAAAAGTCTCGATTATAGGTTAGAAATGGGACACGGGAGGTGTTTCTGGTGTCAAAACGAAAAAAAGAGCACGAAGCCTCGTTTAGAAATCGGGAGGAGAGAGGGTATGAAATTATATCCACTTCCTTTAAAACCCGAAAAAGTCTCGATTATAGGTTAGAAATGGGCCACGGGACGTGTTTGTGGTGTCAGAACGAAAAAACGAGCACGAAGCTTCGTTTAGAAATCGGGAGGAGAGAGGGTATGAAATTATATCCACTTCCTTTAAAACCCGAAAAAGTCTCGATTATAGGTTAGAAATGGGCCACGGGACGCGTTTGTGGTGTCAAAACGAAAAAACGAGCACGAAGCCTCGTTTAGAAATTGGGAGGAGAGAGGGTATGAAATTACATCCACTTCCTTTAAAATCCGAAAAAGTCTCGATTCTAGGTTAGAAATGGGCCACGGGACGTGTTTGTGGTGTCAAAACGAAAAAACGAGCACGAAGACTCGTTTAGAAATCGGGAGGAGAGAGGGTATGAAATTATATCCACTTCCTTTAAAATCCGAAAAAGTCTCGATTATAGGTTAGAAATGGGACACGGGAGGTGTTTCTGGTGTCAAAACGAAAAAACGAGCACGAAGCCTCGTTTAAAAATCGGGAGGAGAGAGGGTATGAAATTATATCCACTTCCTTTAAAACCCGAAAAAGTCTCGATTATAGGTTAGAAATGGGCCACGGGACGTGTTTGTAGTGTCACAACGAAAAAACGAGCACGAAGCCTCATTTAGAAATCGGGAGGAGAGAGGGTATGAAATTATATCCACTTCCTTTAAAACCCGAAAAAGTCTCGATTATAGGTTAGAAATGGGCCACGGGACGTGTTTGTGGTGTCAGAACAAAAAAACGAGCACGAAGCCTCGTTTAGAAATCGGGAGGAGAGAGGGTATGAAATTATATCCACTAACCTTAAAACCCGAAAAAGTCTCGATTATAGGTTAGAAATGGGCCACGGGACGTGTTTGTAGTGTCAAAACGAAAAAACGAGCACGAAGCCTCGTTTAGAAATGGGGAGGAGAGAGGGTATGAAATTACATCCACTTCCTTTAAAATCCGAAAAAGTCTCGATTCTAGGTTAGAAATGGGCCACGGGACGTGTTTGTAGTGTCAAAACTAAAAAACGAGCACCAAGCCTCGTTTAGAAATCGGGAGGAGAGAGGGTATGAAATTTTATCCACTTCCTTTAAAACTCGAAAAAGTCTCGATTATAGGTTAGAAATGAGCCACGGGACGCGTTTGTGGTGTCAAAACGAAAAAACGAGCACGAAGCCTCGTTTAGAAATCGGGAGGAGAGAGTTTATGAAATTATATCCACTTCCTTTAAAACCCGAAAAAGTCTCGATTATAGGTTAGAAATGGGACACGGGAGGTGTTTCTGGTGTCAAAACGAAAAAACGAGCACGAAGCTTCGTTTAGAAATCGGGAGGAGAGAGGGTATGAAATTATATCCACTTCCTTTAAAACCCGAAAAAGTCTCGATTCTAGGTTAGAAATGGGCCACGGGACGTGTTTTGTTGTGTCAAAACGAAAAAACGAGCACGAAGCCTCGTTTAGAAATCGGGAGGAGAGAGGGTATGAAATTATATCCACTTCCTTTAAAATCCGAAAAAGTCTCGATTATAGGTTAGAAATGGGACACGGGAGGTGTTTCTGGTGTCAAAACGAAAAAACGAGCACGAAGCTTCGTTTAGAAATCGGGAGGAGAGAGGGTATGAAATTATATCCACTTCCTTTAAAACCCGAAAAAGTCTCGATTCTAGGTTAGAAATGGGCCACGGGACGTGTTTTGTTGTGTCAAAACGAAAAAACGAGCACGAAGCCTCGTTTAGTAATCGGGAGGAGAGAGGGTATGAAATTATATCCACTTCCTTTAAAATCCGAAAAAGTCTCGATTATAGGTTAGAAATGGGACACGGGAGGTGTTTCTGGTGTCACAAACGAAAAAAAGAGCACGAAGCCTCGTTTAGAAATCGGGAGGAGAGAGGGTATGAAATTATATCCACTTCCTTTAAAACCTGAAAAAGTCACGATTATAGGTTAGAAATGGGCCACTGGACGTGTTTGTGGTGTCAAAACGAAAAAACGAGCACGAAGCCTCGTTTAGAAATCGGGAGGAGAGAGGGTATGAAATTATATCAACTTCCTTTAAAACCCGAAAAAGTCACGATTATAGGTTAGAAATGGGCCACGGGACGTGTTTTGTTGTGTCAAAACGAAAAAACGAGCACGAAGCCTCGTTTAGAAATCGGGAGGAGAGAGGGTATGAAATTATATCCACTTCCTTTAAAACCCGAAAAAGTCTCGATTGTAGGTTAGAAATGGGCCACGGGACGTGTTTGTAGTGTCAAAACGAAAAAACGAGCACGAAGCTTCGTTTAGAAATCGGGAGGAGAGAGGGTATGAAATTATATCCACTTCCTTTAAAACCCGAAAAAGTCTCGATTATAGGTTAGAAATGGGCCACGGGACGTGTTTGTGGTGTCAGAACGAAAAAACGAGCACGAAGCTTCGTTTAGAAATCGGGAGGAGAGAGGGTATGAAATTATATCCACTTCCTTTAAAACCCGAAAAAGTCACGATTATAGGTTAGAAATGGGCCACTGGACGTGTTTGTGGTGTCAAAACGAAAAAACGAGCACGAAGCCTCGTTTAGAAATCGGGAGGAGAAAGGGTATGAAATTATATTCACTTCCTTTAAAACCCGAAAAAGTCTCGATTATAGGTTAGAAATGGGCCACGGGACGTGTTTTGTTGTGTCAAAACGAAAAAACGAGCACGAAGCCTCGTTTAGAAATCGGGAGGAGAGAGGGTATGAAATTATATCCACTTCCTTTAAAACCCGAAAAAGTCTCGATTATAGGTTAGAAATGGGACACGGGAGGTGTTTCTGGTGTCAAAACGAAAAAAAGAGCACGAAGCCTCGTTTAGAAATCGGGAGGAGAGAGGGTATGAAATTATATCCACTTCCTTTAAAACACGAAAAAGTCTCGATTATAGGTTAGAAATGGGCCACGGGAGGTGTTTCTGGTGTCAAAACGAAAAAAAGAGCACGAAGCCTCGTTTAGAAATCGGGAGGAGAGAGGGTATGAAATTATATCCACTTCCTTTAAAACCCGAAAAAGTCTCGATTGTAGGTTAGAAATGGGCCACGTGACGTGTTTTGTTGTGTCAAAACGAAAAAACGAGCACGAAGCCTCGTTTAGAAATCGGGAGGAGAGAGGGTATGAAATTATATCCACTTCCTTTAAAATCCGAAAAAGTCTCGATTATAGGTTAGAAATGGGCCACGGGACGTGTTTGTAGTGTCACAACGAAAAAACGAGCACGAAGCCTCGTTTAGAAATCGGGAGGAGAGAGGGTATGAAATTATATCAACTTCCTTTAAAACCCGAAAAAGTCTCGATTCTAGGTTAGAAATGGGCCACGGGACGTATTTGTGGTGTCAAAACGAAAAAACGAGCACGAAGCCTCGTTTAGAAATCGGGAGGAGAGAGGTTATGAAATTATATACACTTCCTTTAAAACCCGAAAAAGTCTCGATTGAAGGTTAGAAATGGGACACGGGATGTGTTTGTGGTGTCAAAATGAAAAAACGAGCACGAAGCGTCGTTTAGAAATCGGGAGGAGAAAGGGTATGAAATTAAATCTACTTCCTTTAAAACCCGAAAAGGTCACGATTATAGGTTAGAAATGGGCCACGGGATGCGTTTGTAGTGTCAAAACGAAAAAACGAGCACGAAGCCTCATTTAGAAATCGGGAGGAGAGAGGGTATGAAATTATATCCACTTCCTTTAAAACCCGAAAAAGTCTCGATTCTAGGTTAGAAATGGGCCACGTGACGTGTTTTGTTGTGTCAAAACGAAAAAACGAGCACGAAGCCTCGTTTAGAAATCGGGAGGAGAGAGGGTATGAAATTATATCCACTTCCTTTAAAATCCGAAAAAGTCTCGATTATAGGTTAGAAATGGGACACGGGAGGTGTTTCTGGTGTCAAAACGAAAAAAAGAGCACGAAGCCTCGTTTAGAAATCGGGAGGAGAGAGGGTATGAAATTATATCCACTTCCTTTAAAACCCGAAAAAGTCTCGATTATAGGTTAGAAATGGGCCACGGGACGTGTTTGTAGTGTCAAAACGAAAAAACGAGCACGAAGCTTCGTTTAGAAATCGGGAGGAGAGAGGGTATGAAATTATATCCACTTCCTTTAAAACCCGAAAAAGTCACGATTATAGGTTAGAAATGGGCCACGGTACGTGTTTTGTTGTGTCAAAACCAAAAAACGAGCACGAAGCCTCGTTTAGAAATCGGGAGGAGAGAGGGTATGAAATTATATCAACTTCCTTTAAAATCCGAAAAAGTCTCGATTATAGGTTAGAAATGGGACACGGGAGGTGTTTCTGGTGTCAAAACGAAAAAAAGAGCACGAAGCCTCGTTTAGAAATCGGGAGGAGAGAGGGTATGAAATTATATCCACTTCCTTTAAAACCCGAAAAAGTCTCGATTATAGGTTAGAAATGGGCCACGGGACGTGTTTGTGGTGTCAGAACGAAAAAACGAGCACGAAGCTTCGTTTAGAAATCGGGAGGAGAGAGGGTATGAAATTATATCCACTTCCTTTAAAACCCGAAAAAGTCTCGATTATAGGTTAGAAATGGGCCACGGGACGCGTTTGTGGTGTCAAAACGAAAAAACGAGCACGAAGCCTCGTTTAGAAATTGGGAGGAGAGAGGGTATGAAATTACATCCACTTCCTTTAAAATCCGAAAAAGTCTCGATTCTAGGTTAGAAATGGGCCACGGGACGTGTTTGTGGTGTCAAAACGAAAAAACGAGCACGAAGACTCGTTTAGAAATCGGGAGGAGAGAGGGTATGAAATTATATCCACTTCCTTTAAAATCCGAAAAAGTCTCGATTATAGGTTAGAAATGGGACACGGGAGGTGTTTCTGGTGTCAAAACGAAAAAACGAGCACGAAGCCTCGTTTAAAAATCGGGAGGAGAGAGGGTATGAAATTATATCCACTTCCTTTAAAACCCGAAAAAGTCTCGATTATAGGTTTGAAATGGGCCACGGGACGTGTTTGTAGTGTCACAACGAAAAAACGAGCACGAAGCCTCATTTAGAAATCGGGAGGAGAGAGGGTATGAAATTATATCCACTTCCTTTAAAACCCGAAAAAGTCTCGATTATAGGTTAGAAATGGGCCACGGGACGTGTTTGTGGTGTCAGAACAAAAAAACGAGCACGAAGCCTCGTTTAGAAATCGGGAGGAGAGAGGGTATGAAATTATATCCACTAACCTTAAAACCCGAAAAAGTCTCGATTATAGGTTAGAAATGGGCCACGGGACGTGTTTGTAGTGTCAAAACGAAAAAACGAGCACGAAGCCTCGTTTAGAAATGGGGAGGAGAGAGGGTATGAAATTACATCCACTTCCTTTAAAATCCGAAAAAGTCTCGATTCTAGGTTAGAAATGGGCCACGGGACGTGTTTGTAGTGTCAAAACTAAAAAACGAGCACCAAGCCTCGTTTAGAAATCGGGAGGAGAGAGGGTATGAAATTTTATCCACTTCCTTTAAAACTCGAAAAAGTCTCGATTATAGGTTAGAAATGAGCCACGGGACGCGTTTGTGGTGTCAAAACGAAAAAACGAGCACGAAGCCTCGTTTAGAAATCGGGAGGAGAGAGTTTATGAAATTATATCCACTTCCTTTAAAACCCGAAAAAGTCTCGATTATAGGTTAGAAATGGGACACGGGAGGTGTTTCTGGTGTCAAAATGAAAAAAGAGCACGAAGCCTCGTTTAGAAATCGGGAGGAGAGAGGGTATGAAATTACATCCACTTCCCTTAAAACCCGAAAAAGTCTCGATTATAGGTTAGAAATGGGCCACGGGACGTGTTTGTAGTGTCAAAACGAAAAAACGAGCACGAAGCCTCGTTTAGAAATTGGGAGGAGAGAGGGTATGAAATTACTTCCACTTCCTTTAAAACACGAAAAAGTCTCGATTATAGGTTAGAAATGGGCCACGGGACGTGTTTGTGGTGTCAAAACGAAAAAATGAGCACGAAGCCTCGTTTAGAAATCGGGAGGAGAGAGGTTATAATATTATATCCACTTCCTTTAAAACCCGAAAAGTCTCGATTGTAGGTTAGAAATGGGACACGGGATGTGTTTGTGGTGTCAAAATGAAAAAACGAGCACGAAGCCTCGTTTAGAAATCGGGAGGAGAGAGGGTATGAAATTATATCCACTTCCTTTAAAACCCGAAAAAGTCTCGATTATAGGTTAGAAATGGGCCACGGGACGTGTTTGTGGTGTCAAAACGAAAAAACGACCACGAAGCCTCATTTAGAAATCGGGAGGAGAGAGGGTATGAAATTATATCCACTTCCTTTAAAACTCGAAAAAGTCTCGATTATAATTTAGAAATGGGCCACGGGACGCGTTTGTGGTGTCAAAACGAAAAAACGAGCACGAAGCCTCGTTTAGAAATCGGGAGGAGAGAGGTTATGATATTATATCCACTTCCCTTAAAACCCGAAAAAGTCTCGATTATAGGTTAGAAATGGGCCACGGGAAGTGTTTGTGGTGTCAAAATGAAAAAAAACGAGCACGAAGACTCGTTTAGAAATCGGGAGGAGAGAGGGTATGAAATTATATCTACTTCCTTTAAAATTCGAAAATGTCTCGATTATAGGTTAGAAATGGGCCAAGAGACGAGTTTGTGGAGACAAAACGAAAAAACGAGCACGCAGCCTCGTTTAGAAATCAGGAGGAGAGAGGGTATGAAATTTTATACACTTACTTTAAAACCAAAAAAAGTGTCGATTATAGGTTAGAAATGGGCCACGGGATGCGTTTGTGGTGTCAAAACGAAAAAACGAGCACGAAGCCTCGTTTAGAAATCGGGAGGAGAGAGGGTATGAAATTATATCCACTTCCTTTAAAACCCGAAAAAGTCTCGATTGTAGGTTAGAAATGGGCCACGTGACGTGTTTTGTTGTGTCAAAACGAAAAAACGAGCACGAAGCCTCGTTTAGAAATCGGGAGGAGAGAGGGTATGAAATTATATCCACTTCCTTTAAAATCCGAAAAAGTCTCGATTATAGGTTAGAAATGGGCCACGGGACGTGTTTGTAGTGTCACAACGAAAAAACGAGCACGAAGCCTCGTTTAGAAATCGGGAGGAGAGAGGGTATGAAATTATATCAACTTCCTTTAAAACCCGAAAAAGTCTCGATTCTAGGTTAGAAATGGGCCACGGGACGTATTTGTGGTGTCAAAACGAAAAAACGAGCACGAAGCCTCGTTTAGAAATCGGGAGGAGAGAGGTTATGAAATTATATACACTTCCTTTAAAACCCGAAAAAGTCTCGATTGAAGGTTAGAAATGGGACACGGGGACGTGTTTGTGGTGTCAAAATGAAAAAACGAGCACGAAGCGTCGTTTAGAAATCGGGAGGAGAAAGGGTATGAAATTAAATCTACTTCCTTTAAAACCCGAAAAGGTCACGATTATAGGTTAGAAATGGGCCACGGGATGCGTTTGTAGTGTCAAAACGAAAAAACGAGCACGAAGCCTCATTTAGAAATCGGGAGGAGAGAGGGTATGAAATTATATCCACTTCCTTTAAAACCCGAAAAAGTCTCGATTCTAGGTTAGAAATGGGCCACGTGACGTGTTTTGTTGTGTCAAAACGAAAAAACGAGCACGAAGCCTCGTTTAGAAATCGGGAGGAGAGAGGGTATGAAATTATATCCACTTCCTTTAAAATCCGAAAAAGTCTCGATTATAGGTTAGAAATGGGACACGGGAGGTGTTTCTGGTGTCAAAACGAAAAAAAGAGCACGAAGCCTCGTTTAGAAATCGGGAGGAGAGAGGGTATGAAATTATATCCACTTCCTTTAAAACCCGAAAAAGTCTCGATTATAGGTTAGAAATGGGCCACGGGACGTGTTTGTAGTGTCAAAACGAAAAAACGAGCACGAAGCTTCGTTTAGAAATCGGGAGGAGAGAGGGTATGAAATTATATCCACTTCCTTTAAAACCCGAAAAAGTCACGATTATAGGTTAGAAATGGGCCACGGTACGTGTTTTGTTGTGTCAAAACGAAAAAACGAGCACGAAGCCTCGTTTAGAAATCGGGAGGAGAGAGGGTATGAAATTATATCAACTTCCTTTAAAATCCGAAAAAGTCTCGATTATAGGTTAGAAATGGGACACGGGAGGTGTTTCTGGTGTCAAAACGAAAAAAAGAGCACGAAGCCTCGTTTAGAAATCGGGAGGAGAGAGGGTATGAAATTATATCCACTTCCTTTAAAACCCGAAAAAGTCTCGATTATAGGTTAGAAATGGGCCACGGGACGTGTTTGTGGTGTCAGAACGAAAAAACGAGCACGAAGCTTCGTTTAGAAATCGGGAGGAGAGAGGGTATGAAATTATATCCACTTCCTTTAAAACCCGAAAAAGTCACGATTATAGGTTAGAAATGGGCCACTGGACGTGTTTGTGGTGTCAAAACGAAAAAACGAGCACGAAGCCTCGTTTAGAAATCGGGAGGAGAAAGGGTATGAAATTATATTCACTTCCTTTAAAACCCGAAAAAGTCTCGATTATAGGTTAGAAATGGGCCACGGGACGTGTTTTGTTGTGTCAAAACGAAAAAACGAGCACGAAGCCTCGTTTAGAAATCGGGAGGAGAGAGGGTATGAAATTATATCCACTTCCTTTAAAACCCGAAAAAGTCTCGATTATAGGTTAGAAATGGGACACGGGAGGTGTTTCTGGTGTCAAAACGAAAAAAAGAGCACGAAGCCTCGTTTAGAAATCGGGAGGAGAGAGGGTATGAAATTATATCCACTTCCTTTAAAACCCGAAAAAGTCTCGATTATAGGTTAGAAATGGGCCACGGGAGGTGTTTCTGGTGTCAAAACGAAAAAAAGAGCACGAAGCCTCGTTTAGAAATCGGGAGGAGAGAGGGTATGAAATTATATCCACTTCCTTTAAAACCCGAAAAAGTCTCGATTATAGGTTAGAAATGGGCCACGGGACGTGTTTGTAGTGTCAAAACGAAAAAACGAGCACGAAGCTTCGTTTAGAAATCGGGAGGAGAGAGGGTATGAAATTATATCCACTTCCTTTAAAACCCGAAAAAGTCACGATTATAGGTTAGAAATGGGCCACGGGACGTGTTTTGTTGTGTCAAAACGAAAAAACGAGCACGAAGTCTCGTTTAGAAATCGGGAGGAGAGAGGGTATGAAATTATATCCACTTCCTTTAAAATCCGAAAAAGTCTCGATTATAGGTTAGAAATGGGACACGGGAGGTGTTTCTGGTGTCAAAACGAAAAAACGAGCACGAAGCTTCGTTTAGAAATCGGGAGGAGAGAGGGTATGAAATTATATCCACTTCCTTTAAAACCCGAAAAAGTCTCGATTCTAGGTTAGAAATGGGCCACGGGACGTGTTTTGTTGTGTCAAAACGAAAAAACGAGCACGAAGCCTCGTTTAGAAATCGGGAGGAGAGAGGGTATGAAATTATATCCACTTCCTTTAAAATCCGAAAAAGTCTCGATTATAGGTTAGAAATGGGACACGGGAGGTGTTTCTGGTGTCAAAACGAAAAAACGAGCACGAAGCTTCGTTTAGAAATCGGGAGGAGAGAGGGTATGAAATTATATCCACTTCCTTTAAAACCCGAAAAAGTCTCGATTCTAGGTTAGAAATGGGCCACGGGACGTGTTTTGTTGTGTCAAAACGAAAAAACGAGCACGAAGCCTCGTTTAGTAATCGGGAGGAGAGAGGGTATGAAATTATATCCACTTCCTTTAAAATCCGAAAAAGTCTCGATTATAGGTTAGAAATGGGACACGGGAGGTGTTTCTGGTGTCACAAACGAAAAAAAGAGCACGAAGCCTCGTTTAGAAATCGGGAGGAGAGAGGGTATGAAATTATATCCACTTCCTTTAAAACCTGAAAAAGTCACGATTATAGGTTAGAAATGGGCCACTGGACGTGTTTGTGGTGTCAAAACGAAAAAACGAGCACGAAGCCTCGTTTAGAAATCGGGAGGAGAGAGGGTATGAAATTATATCAACTTCCTTTAAAACCCGAAAAAGTCACGATTATAGGTTAGAAATGGGCCATGGGACGTGTTTTGTTGTGTCAAAACGAAAAAACGAGCACGAAGCCTCGTTTAGAAATCGGGAGGAGAGAGGGTATGAAATTATATCCACTTCCTTTAAAATCCGAAAAAGTCTCGATTATAGGTTAGAAATGGGACACGGGAGGTGTTTCTGGTGTCAAAACGAAAAAAAGAGCACGAAGCCTCGTTTAGAAATCGGGAGGAGAGAGGGTATGAAATTATATCCACGTCCTTTAAATCCCGAAAAAGTCTCGATTATAGGTTAGAAATGGGCCACGGGACGTGTTTGTAGTGTCAAAACGAAAAAACGAGCACGAAGCTTCGTTTAGAAATCGGGAGGAGAGAGGGTATGAAATTATATCCACTTCCTTTAAAACCCGAAAAAGTCACGATTATAGGTTAGAAATGGGCCACTGGACGTGTTTGTGGTGTCAAAACGAAAAAACGAGCACGAAGCCTCGTTTAGAAATCGGGAGGAGAAAGGGTATGAAATTATATCCACTTCCTTTAAAACCCGAAAAAGTCTCGATTATAGGTTAGAAATGGGCCACGGGACGTGTTTTGTTGTGTCAAAACGAAAAAACGAGCACGAAGCCTCGTTTAGAAATCGGGAGGAGAGAGGGTATGAAATTATATCCACTTCCTTTAAAACCCGAAAAAGTCTCGATTATAGGTTAGAAATGGGACACGGGAGGTGTTTCTGGTGTCAAAACGAAAAAACGAGCACGAAGCTTCGTTTAGAAATCGGGAGGAGAGAGGGTATGAAATTATATCCACTTCCTTTAAAACCCGAAAAAGTCTCGATTATAGGTTAGAAATGGGCCACGGGACGTGTTTGTAGTGTCAAAACGAAAAAACGAGCACGAAGCTTCGTTTAGAAATCGGGAGGAGAGAGGGTATGAAATTATATCCACTTCCTTTAAAACCCGAAAAAGTCACGATTATAGGTTAGAAATGGGCCACGGGACGTGTTTTGTTGTGTCAAAACGAAAAAACGAGCACGAAGTCTCGTTTAGAAATCGGGAGGAGAGAGGGTATGAAATTATATCCACTTCCTTTAAAATCCGAAAAAGTCTCGATTATAGGTTAGAAATGGGACACGGGAGGTGTTTCTGGTGTCAAAACGAAAAAACGAGCACGAAGCTTCGTTTAGAAATCGGGAGGAGAGAGGGTATGAAATTATATCCACTTCCTTTAAAACCCGAAAAAGTCTCGATTCTAGGTTAGAAATGGGCCACGGGACGTGTTTTGTTGTGTCAAAACGAAAAAACGAGCACGAAGCCTCGTTTAGAAATCGGGAGGAGAGAGGGTATGAAATTATATCCACTTCCTTTAAAATCCGAAAAAGTCTCGATTATAGGTTAGAAATGGGACACGGGAGGTGTTTCTGGTGTCAAAACGAAAAAACGAGCACGAAGCTTCGTTTAGAAATCGGGAGGAGAGAGGGTATGAAATTATATCCACTTCCTTTAAAACCCGAAAAAGTCTCGATTCTAGGTTAGAAATGGGCCACGGGACGTGTTTTGTTGTGTCAAAACGAAAAAACGAGCACGAAGCCTCGTTTAGTAATCGGGAGGAGAGAGGGTATGAAATTATATCCACTTCCTTTAAAATCCGAAAAAGTCTCGATTATAGGTTAGAAATGGGACACGGGAGGTGTTTCTGGTGTCACAAACGAAAAAAAGAGCACGAAGCCTCGTTTAGAAATCGGGAGGAGAGAGGGTATGAAATTATATCCACTTCCTTTAAAACCTGAAAAAGTCACGATTATAGGTTAGAAATGGGCCACTGGACGTGTTTGTGGTGTCAAAACGAAAAAACGAGCACGAAGCCTCGTTTAGAAATCGGGAGGAGAGAGGGTATGAAATTATATCAACTTCCTTTAAAACCCGAAAAAGTCACGATTATAGGTTAGAAATGGGCCATGGGACGTGTTTTGTTGTGTCAAAACGAAAAAACGAGCACGAAGCCTCGTTTAGAAATCGGGAGGAGAGAGGGTATGAAATTATATCCACTTCCTTTAAAATCCGAAAAAGTCTCGATTATAGGTTAGAAATGGGACACGGGAGGTGTTTCTGGTGTCAAAACGAAAAAAAGAGCACGAAGCCTCGTTTAGAAATCGGGAGGAGAGAGGGTATGAAATTATATCCACGTCCTTTAAATCCCGAAAAAGTCTCGATTATAGGTTAGAAATGGGCCACGGGACGTGTTTGTAGTGTCAAAACGAAAAAACGAGCACGAAGCTTCGTTTAGAAATCGGGAGGAGAGAGGGTATGAAATTATATCCACTTCCTTTAAAACCCGAAAAAGTCACGATTATAGGTTAGAAATGGGCCACTGGACGTGTTTGTGGTGTCAAAACGAAAAAACGAGCACGAAGCCTCGTTTAGAAATCGGGAGGAGAAAGGGTATGAAATTATATCCACTTCCTTTAAAACCCGAAAAAGTCTCGATTATAGGTTAGAAATGGGCCACGGGACGTGTTTTGTTGTGTCAAAACGAAAAAACGAGCACGAAGCCTCGTTTAGAAATCGGGAGGAGAGAGGGTATGAAATTATATCCACTTCCTTTAAAACCCGAAAAAGTCTCGATTATAGGTTAGAAATGGGACACGGGAGGTGTTTCTGGTGTCAAAACGAAAAAACGAGCACGAAGCTTCGTTTAGAAATCGGGAGGAGAGAGGGTATGAAATTATATCCACTTCCTTTAAAACCCGAAAAAGTCTCGATTCTAGGTTAGAAATGGGCCACGGGACGTGTTTTGTTGTGTCAAAACGAAAAAACGAGCACGAAGCCTCGTTTAGAAATCGGGAGGAGAGAGGGTATGAAATTATATCCACTTCCTTTAAAACCCGAAAAAGTCTCGATTCTAGGTTAGAAATGGGCCACGGGACGTGTTTTGTTGTGTCAAAACGAAAAAACGAGCACGAAGCCTCGTTTAGAAATCGGGAGGAGAGAGGGTATGAAATTATATCCACTTCCTTTAAAATCCGAAAAAGTCTCGATTATAGGTTAGAAATGGGACACGGGAGGTGTTTCTGGTGTCAAAACGAAAAAACGAGCACGAAGCTTCGTTTAGAAATCGGGAGGAGAGAGGGTATGAAATTATATCCACTTCCTTTAAAACCCGAAAAAGTCTCGATTCTAGGTTAGAAATGGGCCACGGGACGTGTTTTGTTGTGTCAAAACGAAAAAACGAGCACGAAGCCTCGTTTAGTAATCGGGAGGAGAGAGGGTATGAAATTATATCCACTTCCTTTAAAATCCGAAAAAGTCTCGATTATAGGTTAGAAATGGGACACGGGAGGTGTTTCTGGTGTCACAAACGAAAAAAAGAGCACGAAGCCTCGTTTAGAAATCGGGAGGAGAGAGGGTATGAAATTATATCCACTTCCTTTAAAACCTGAAAAAGTCACGATTATAGGTTAGAAATGGGCCACTGGACGTGTTTGTGGTGTCAAAACGAAAAAACGAGCACGAAGCCTCGTTTAGAAATCGGGAGGAGAGAGGGTATGAAATTATATCAACTTCCTTTAAAACCCGAAAAAGTCACGATTATAGGTTAGAAATGGGCCACGGGACGTGTTTTGTTGTGTCAAAACGAAAAAACGAGCACGAAGCCTCGTTTAGAAATCGGGAGGAGAGAGGGTATGAAATTATATCCACTTCCTTTAAAATCCGAAAAAGTCTCGATTATAGGTTAGAAATGGGACACGGGAGGTGTTTCTGGTGTCAAAACGAAAAAAAGAGCACGAAGCCTCGTTTAGAAATCGGGAGGAGAGAGGGTATGAAATTATATCCACGTCCTTTAAATCCCGAAAAAGTCTCGATTATAGGTTAGAAATGGGCCACGGGACGTGTTTGTAGTGTCAAAACGAAAAAACGAGCACGAAGCTTCGTTTAGAAATCGGGAGGAGAGAGGGTATGAAATTATATCCACTTCCTTTAAAACCCGAAAAAGTCACGATTATAGGTTAGAAATGGGCCACTGGACGTGTTTGTGGTGTCAAAACGAAAAAACGAGCACGAAGCCTCGTTTAGAAATCGGGAGGAGAAAGGGTATGAAATTATATCCACTTCCTTTAAAACCCGAAAAAGTCTCGATTATAGGTTAGAAATGGGCCACGGGACGTGTTTTGTTGTGTCAAAACGAAAAAACGAGCACGAAGCCTCGTTTAGAAATCGGGAGGAGAGAGGGTATGAAATTATATCCACTTCCTTTAAAACCCGAAAAAGTCTCGATTATAGGTTAGAAATGGGACACGGGAGGTGTTTCTGGTGTCAAAACGAAAAAAAGAGCACGAAGCCTCGTTTAGAAATCGGGAGGAGAGAGGGTATGAAATTATATCCACTTCCTTTAAAACCCGAAAAAGTCTCGATTATAGGTTAGAAATGGGCCACGGGACGTATTTGTGGTGTCAAAACGAAAAAACGAGCACGAAGCCTCGTTTAGAAATCTGGAGGAGAGAGGTTATGAAATTATATACACTTCCTTTAAAACCCGAAAAAGTCTCGATTGAAGGTTAGAAATGGGACACGGGATGTGTTTGTGGTGTCAAAATGAAAAAACGAGCACGAAGCCTCGTTTAGAAATCGGGAGTAGAAAGGGTATGAAATTAAATCTACTTCCTTTAAAACCCGAAAAAGTCACGATTATAGGTTAGAAATGGGCCACGGGATGCGTTTGTAGTGTCAAAACGAAAAAACGAGCACGAAGCCTCGTTTAGAAATCGGGAGGAGAGAGGGTATGAAATTATATCCACTTCCTTTAAAACCCGAAAAAGTCTCGATTCTAGGTTAGAAATGGGCCACGTGACGTGTTTTGTTGTGTCAAAACGAAAAAACGAGCACGAAGCCTCGTTTAGAAATCGGGAGGAGAGAGGGTATGAAATTATATCCACTTCCTTTAAAATCCGAAAAAGTCTCGATTATAGGTTAGAAATGGGACACGGGAGGTGTTTCTGGTGTCAAAACGAAAAAAAGAGCACGAAGCCTCGTTTAGAAATCGGGAGGAGAGAGGGTATGAAATTATATCCACTTCCTTTAAAACCCGAAAAAGTCTCGATTATAGGTTAGAAATGGGCCACGGGACGTGTTTTGTTGTGTCAAAACGAAAAAACGAGCACGAAGCCTCGTTTAGTAATCGGGAGGAGAGAGGGTATGAAATTATATCCACTTCCTTTAAAATCCGAAAAAGTCTCGATTATAGGTTAGAAATGGGACACGGGAGGTGTTTCTGGTGTCACAAACGAAAAAAAGAGCACGAAGCCTCGTTTAGAAATCGGGAGGAGAGAGGGTATGAAATTATATCCACTTCCTTTAAAACCTGAAAAAGTCACGATTATAGGTTAGAAATGGGCCACTGGACGTGTTTGTGGTGTCAAAACGAAAAAACGAGCACGAAGCCTCGTTTAGAAATCGGGAGGAGAGAGGGTATGAAATTATATCAACTTCCTTTAAAACCCGAAAAAGTCACGATTATAGGTTAGAAATGGGCCACTGGACGTGTTTGTGGTGTCAAAACGAAAAAACGAGCACGAAGCCTCGTTTAGAAATCGGGAGGAGAAAGGGTATGAAATTATATCCACTTCCTTTAAAACCCGAAAAAGTCTCGATTATAGGTTAGAAATGGGCCACGGGACGTGTTTTGTTGTGTCAAAACGAAAAAACGAGCACGAAGCCTCGTTTAGAAATCGGGAGGAGAGAGGGTATGAAATTATATCCACTTCCTTTAAAACCCGAAAAAGTCTCGATTATAGGTTAGAAATGGGACACGGGAGGTGTTTCTGGTGTCAAAACGAAAAAAAGAGCACGAAGCCTCATTTAGAAATCGGGAGGAGAGAGGGTATGAAATTATATCCACTTCCTTTAAAACCCGAAAAAGTCTCGATTATAGGTTAGAAATGGGCCACGGGACGTATTTGTGGTGTCAAAACGAAAAAACGAGCACGAAGCCTCGTTTAGAAATCGGGAGGAGAGAGGTTATGAAATTATATACACTTCCTTTAAAACCCGAAAAAGTCTCGATTGAAGGTTAGAAATGGGACACGGGATGTGTTTGTGGTGTCAAAATGAAAAAACGAGCACGAAGCCTCGTTTAGAAATCGGGAGTAGAAAGGGTATGAAATTAAATCTACTTCCTTTAAAACCCGAAAAAGTCACGATTATAGGTTAGAAATGGGCCACGGGATGCGTTTGTAGTGTCAAAACGAAAAAACGAGCACGAAGCCTCGTTTAGAAATCGGGAGGAGAGAGGGTATGAAATTATATCCACTTCCTTTAAAACCCGAAAAAGTCTCGATTCTAGGTTAGAAATGGGCCACGTGACGTGTTTTGTTGTGTCAAAACGAAAAAACGAGCACGAAGCCTCGTTTAGAAATCGGGAGGAGAGAGGGTATGAAATTATATCCACTTCCTTTAAAATCCGAAAAAGTCTCGATTATAGGTTAGAAATGGGACACGGGAGGTGTTTCTGGTGTCAAAACGAAAAAAAGAGCACGAAGCCTCGTTTAGAAATCGGGAGGAGAGAGGGTATGAAATTATATCCACTTCCTTTAAAACCCGAAAAAGTCTCGATTATAGGTTAGAAATGGGCCACGGGACGTGTTTTGTTGTGTCAAAACGAAAAAACGAGCACGAAGCCTCGTTTAGTAATCGGGAGGAGAGAGGGTATGAAATTATATCCACTTCCTTTAAAATCCGAAAAAGTCTCGATTATAGGTTAGAAATGGGACACGGGAGGTGTTTCTGGTGTCACAAACGAAAAAAAGAGCACGAAGCCTCGTTTAGAAATCGGGAGGAGAGAGGGTATGAAATTATATCCACTTCCTTTAAAACCTGAAAAAGTCACGATTATAGGTTAGAAATGGGCCACTGGACGTGTTTGTGGTGTCAAAACGAAAAAACGAGCACGAAGCCTCGTTTAGAAATCGGGAGGAGAGAGGGTATGAAATTATATCAACTTCCTTTAAAACCCGAAAAAGTCACGATTATAGGTTAGAAATGGGCCACGGGACGTGTTTTGTTGTGTCAAAACGAAAAAACGAGCACGAAGCCTCGTTTAGAAATCGGGAGGAGAGAGGGTATGAAATTATATCCACTTCCTTTAAAATCCGAAAAAGTCTCGATTATAGGTTAGAAATGGGACACGGGAGGTGTTTCTGGTGTCAAAACGAAAAAAAGAGCACGAAGCCTCGTTTAGAAATCGGGAGGAGAGAGGGTATGAAATTATATCCACTTCCTTTAAATCCCGAAAAAGTCTCGATTATAGGTTAGAAATGGGCCACGGGACGTGTTTGTAGTGTCAAAATGAAAAAACGAGCACGAAGCTTCGTTTAGAAATCGGGAGGAGAGAGGGTATGAAATTATATCCACTTCCTTTAAAACCCGAAAAAGTCACGATTATAGGTTAGAAATGGGCCACGAGATGCGTTTGTAGTGTCAAAACGAAAAAACGAGCACGAAGCCTCGTTTAGAAATCGGGAGGAGAGAGGGTATGAAATTATATCTACTTCCTTTAAAACCCGAAAAAGTCTCGATTCTAGGTTAGAAATGGGCCACGGGACTTCTTTTGTTGTGTCAAAACGAAAAAACGAGCACGAAGCCTCGTTTAGAAATCGGGAGGAGAGAGGGTATGAAATTATATCCACTTCCTTTAAAATCCGAAAAAGTCTCGATTATAGGTTAGAAATGGGACACGGGAGGTGTTTCTGGTGTCAAAACGAAAAAAAGAGCACGAAGCCTCGTTTAGAAATCGGGAGGAGAGAGGGTATGAAATTTTATCCACTTCCTTTAAAACCCGAAAAAGTCTCGATTATAGGTTAGAAATGGGCCACGGGACGTGTTTGTAGTGTCAAAACGAAAAAACGAGCACGAAGCCTCGTTTAGAAATCGGGAGGAGAAAGGGTATGAAATTATATCCACTTCCTTTAAAACCCGAAAAAGTCTCGATTATAGGTTAGAAATGGGCCACGGGACGTGTTTTGTTGTGTCAAAACGAAAAAACGAGCACGAAGCCACGTTTAGAAATCGGGAGGAGAGAGGGTATGAAATTATATCCACTTCCTTTAAAACCCGAAAAAGTCTCGATTATAGGTTAGAAATGGGACACGGGAGGTGTTTCTGGTGTCAAAACGAAAAAAAGAGCACGAAGCCTCGTTTAGAAATCGGGAGGAGAGAGGGTATGAAATTATATCCACTTCCTTTAAAACCCGAAAAAGTCTCGATTATAGGTTAGAAATGGGCCACGGGACGTATTTGTGGTGTCAAAACGAAAAAACGAGCACGAAGCCTCGTTGTGAAATCGGGAGGAGAGAGGTTATGAAATTATATACACTTCCTTTAAAACCCGAAAAAGTCTCGATTGAAGGTTAGAAATGGGACACGGGATGTGTTTGTGGTGTCAAAATGAAAAAACGAGCACGAAGCCTCGTTTAGAAATCGGGAGTAGAAAGGGTATGAAATTAAATCTACTTCCTTTAAAACCCGAAAAAGTCACGATTATAGGTTAGAAATGGGCCACGGGATGCGTTTGTAGTGTCAAAACGAAAAAACGAGCACGGAGCCTCATTTAGAAATCGGGAGGAGAGAGGGTATGAAATTATATCCACTTCCTTTAAAACCCGAAAAAGTCTCGATTCTAGGTTAGAAATGGGTCACGTGACGTGTTTTGTTGTGTCAAAACGAAAAAACGAGCACGAAGCCTCGTTTAGAAATCGGGAGGAGAGAGGGTATGAAATTATATCCACTTCCTTTAAAATCCGAAAAAGTCTCGATTATAGGTTAGAAATGGGACACGGGAGGTGTTTCTGGTGTCAAAACGAAAAAAAGAGCACGAAGCCTCGTTTAGAAATCGGGAGGAGAGAGGGTATGAAATTATATCCACTTCCTTTAAAACCCGAAAAAGTCTCGATTATAGGATGGAAATGGGCCACGGGACGTGTTTGTAGTGTCAAAACGAAAAAACGAGCACGAAGCTTCGTTTAGAAATCGGGAGGAGAGAGGGTATGAAATTATATCCACTTCCTTTAAAACCCGAAAAAGTCACGATTATAGGTTAGAAATGGGCCACGGGACGTGTTTTGTTGTGTCAAAACGAAAAAACGAGCACGAAGCCTCGTTTAGAAATCGGGAGGAGAGAGGGTATGAAATTATATCCACTTCCTTTAAAATCCGAAAAAGTCTCGATTATAGGTTAGAAATGGGACACGGGAGGTGTTTCTGGTGTCAAAACGAAAAAACGAGCACGAAGCTTCGTTTAGAAATCGGGAGGAGAGAGGGTATGAAATTATATCCACTTCCTTTAAAACCCGAAAAAGTCTCGATTCTAGGTTAGAAATGGGCCACGGGACGTGTTTTGTTGTGTCAAAACGAAAAAACGAGCACGAAGCCTCGTTTAGAAATCAGGAGGAGAGAGGGTATGAAATTATATCCACTTCCTTTAAAATCCGAAAAAGTCTCGATTATAGGTTAGAAATGGGACACGGGAGGTGTTTCTGGTGTCAAAACGAAAAAACGAGCACGAAGCTTCGTTTAGAAATCGGGAGGAGAGAGGGTATGAAATTATATCCACTTCCTTTAAAACCCGAAAAAGTCTCGATTCTAGGTTAGAAATGGGCCACGGGACGTGTTTTGTTGTGTCAAAACGAAAAAACGAGCACGAAGCCTCGTTTAGTAATCGGGAGGAGAGAGGGTATGAAATTATATCCACTTCCTTTAAAATCCGAAAAAGTCTCGATTATAGGTTAGAAATGGGACACGGGAGGTGTTTCTGGTGTCACAAACGAAAAAAAGAGCACGAAGCCTCGTTTAGAAATCGGGAGGAGAGAGGGTATGAAATTATATCCACTTCCTTTAAAACCTGAAAAAGTCACGATTATAGGTTAGAAATGGGCCACTGGACGTGTTTGTGGTGTCAAAACGAAAAAACGAGCACGAAGCCTCGTTTAGAAATCGGGAGGAGAGAGGGTATGAAATTATATCAACTTCCTTTAAAACCCGAAAAAGTCACGATTATAGGTTAGAAATGGGCCACGGGACGTGTTTTGTTGTGTCAAAACGAAAAAACGAGCACGAAGCCTCGTTTAGAAATCGGGAGGAGAGAGGGTATGAAATTATATCCACTTCCTTTAAAATCCGAAAAAGTCTCGATTATAGGTTAGAAATGGGACACGGGAGGTGTTTCTGGTGTCAAAACGAAAAAAAGAGCACGAAGCCTCGTTTAGAAATCGGGAGGAGAGAGGGTATGAAATTATATCCACTTCCTTTAAAACCCGAAAAAGTCTCGATTATAGGTTAGAAATGGGACACGGGAGGTGTTTCTGGTGTCAAAACGAAAAAAAGAGCACGAAGCCTCGTTTAGAAATCGGGAGGAGAGAGGGTATGAAATTATATCCACTTCCTTTAAAACCCGAAAAAGTCTCGATTATAGGTTAGAAATGGGCCACGGGACGTGTTTGTAGTGTCAAAACGAAAAAACGAGCACGAAGCCTCGTTTAGAAATCGGGAGGAGAGAGGGTATGAAATTATATCCACTTCCTTTAAAACCCGAAAAAGTCTCGATTCTAGGTTAGAAATGGGCCACGTGACGTGTTTTGTTGTGTCAAAACGAAAAAACGAGCACGAAGCCTCGTTTAGAAATCGGGAGGAGAGAGGGTATGAAATTATATCCACTTCCTTTAAAATCCGAAAAAGTCTCGATTATAGGTTAGAAATGGGACACGGGAGGTGTTTCTGGTGTCAAAACGAAAAAAAGAGCACGAAGCCTCGTTTAGAAATCGGGAGGAGAGAGGGTATGAAATTATATCCACTTCCTTTAAATCCCGAAAAAGTGTCGATTATAGGTTAGAAATGGGCCACGGGACGTGTTTGTATTGTCAAAACGAAAAAACGAGCACGAAGCTTCGTTTAGAAATCGGGAGGAGAGAGGGTATGAAATTATATCAACTTCCTTTAAAACCCGAAAAAGTCACGATTATAGGTTAGAAATGGGCCACGGGACGTGTTTTGTTGTGTCAAAACGAAAAAACGAGCACGAAGCCTCGTTTAGAAATCGGGAGGAGAGAGGGTATGAAATTATATCCACTTCCTTTAAAATCCGAAAAAGTCTCGATTATAGGTTAGAAATGGGACACGGGAGGTGTTTCTGGTGTCAAAACGAAAAAAAGAGCACGAAGCCTCGTTTAGAAATCGGGAGGAGAGAGGGTATGAAATTATATCCACTTCCTTTAAAACCCGAAAAAGTCTCGATTATAGGTTAGAAATGGGACACGGGAGGTGTTTCTGGTGTCAAAACGAAAAAAAGAGCACGAAGCCTCGTTTAGAAATCGGGAGGAGAGAGGGTATGAAATTATATCCACTTCCTTTAAAACCCGAAAAAGTCTCGATTATAGGTTAGAAATGGGCCACGGGACGTGTTTGTAGTGTCAAAACGAAAAAACGAGCACGAAGCCTCGTTTAGAAATCGGGAGGAGAGAGGGTATGAAATTATATCCACTTCCTTTAAAACCCGAAAAAGTCTCGATTCTAGGTTAGAAATGGGCCACGTGACGTGTTTTGTTGTGTCAAAACGAAAAAACGAGCACGAAGCCTCGTTTAGAAATCGGGAGGAGAGAGGGTATGAAATTATATCCACTTCCTTTAAAATCCGAAAAAGTCTCGATTATAGGTTAGAAATGGGACACGGGAGGTGTTTCTGGTGTCAAAACGAAAAAAAGAGCACGAAGCCTCGTTTAGAAATCGGGAGGAGAGAGGGTATGAAATTATATCCACTTCCTTTAAATCCCGAAAAAGTGTCGATTATAGGTTAGAAATGGGCCACGGGACGTGTTTGTAGTGTCAAAACGAAAAAACGAGCACGAAGCTTCGTTTAGAAATCGGGAGGAGAGAGGGTATGAAATTATATCCACTTCCTTTAAAACCCGAAAAAGTCACGATTATAGGTTAGAAATGGGCCACTGGACGTGTTTGTGGTGTCAAAACGAAAAAACGAGCACGAAGCCTCGTTTAGAAATCGGGAGGAGAAAGGGTATGAAATTATATCCACTTCCTTTAAAACCCGAAAAAGTCTCGATTATAGGTTAGAAATGGGCCACGGGACGTGTTTTGTTGTGTCAAAACGAAAAAACGAGCACGAAGCCTCGTTTAGAAATCGGGAGGAGAGAGGGTATGAAATTATATCCACTTCCTTTAAAACCCGAAAAAGTCTCGATTATAGGTTAGAAATGGGACACGGGAGGTGTTTCTGGTGTCAAAACGAAAAAAAGAGCACGAAGCCTCGTTTAGAAATCGGGAGGAGAGAGGGTATGAAATTATATCCACTTCCTTTAAAACCCGAAAAAGTCTCGATTATAGGTTAGAAATGGGCCACGGGACGTATTTGTGGTGTCAAAACGAAAAAACGAGCACGAAGCCTCGTTTAGAAATCGGGAGGAGAGAGGTTATGAAATTATATACACTTCCTTTAAAACCCGAAAAAGTCTCGATTGAAGGTTAGAAATGGGACACGGGATGTGTTTGTGGTGTCAAAATGAAAAAACGAGCACGAAGCCTCGTTTAGAAATCGGGAGTAGAAAGGGTATGAAATTAAATCTACTTCCTTTAAAACCCGAAAAAGTCACGATTATAGGTTAGAAATGGGCCACGGGATGCGTTTGTAGTGTCAAAACGAAAAAACGAGCACGAAGCCTCGTTTAGAAATCGGGAGGAGAGAGGGTATGAAATTATATCCACTTCCTTTAAAACCCGAAAAAGTCTCGATTCTAGGTTAGAAATGGGCCACGTGACGTGTTTTGTTGTGTCAAAACGAAAAAACGAGCACGAAGCCTCGTTTAGAAATCGGGAGGAGAGAGGGTATGAAATTATATCCACTTCCTTTAAAATCCGAAAAAGTCTCGATTATAGGTTAGAAATGGGACACGGGAGGTGTTTCTGGTGTCAAAACGAAAAAAAGAGCACGAAGCCTCGTTTAGAAATCGGGAGGAGAGAGGGTATGAAATTATATCCACTTCCTTTAAAACCCGAAAAAGTCTCGATTATAGGTTAGAAATGGGCCACGGGACGTGTTTTGTTGTGTCAAAACGAAAAAACGAGCACGAAGCCTCGTTTAGTAATCGGGAGGAGAGAGGGTATGAAATTATATCCACTTCCTTTAAAATCCGAAAAAGTCTCGATTATAGGTTAGAAATGGGACACGGGAGGTGTTTCTGGTGTCACAAACGAAAAAAAGAGCACGAAGCCTCGTTTAGAAATCGGGAGGAGAGAGGGTATGAAATTATATCCACTTCCTTTAAAACCTGAAAAAGTAACGATTATAGGTTAGAAATGGGCCACTGGACGTGTTTGTGGTGTCAAAACGAAAAAACGAGCACGAAGCCTCGTTTAGAAATCGGGAGGAGAGAGGGTATGAAATTATATCAACTTCCTTTAAAACCCGAAAAAGTCACGATTATAGGTTAGAAATGGGCCACGGGACGTGTTTTGTTGTGTCAAAACGAAAAAACGAGCACGAAGCCTCGTTTAGAAATCGGGAGGAGAGAGGGTATGAAATTATATCCACTTCCTTTAAAATCCGAAAAAGTCTCGATTATAGGTTAGAAATGGGACACGGGAGGTGTTTCTGGTGTCAAAACGAAAAAAAGAGCACGAAGCCTCGTTTAGAAATCGGGAGGAGAGAGGGTATGAAATTATATCCACTTCCTTTAAATCCCGAAAAAGTCTCGATTATAGGTTAGAAATGGGCCACGGGACGTGTTTGTAGTGTCAAAACGAAAAAACGAGCACGAAGCTTCGTTTAGAAATCGGGAGGAGAGAGGGTATGAAATTATATCCACTTCCTTTAAAACCCGAAAAAGTCACGATTATAGGTTAGAAATGGGCCACTGGACGTGTTTGTGGTGTCAAAACGAAAAAACGAGCACGAAGCCTCGTTTAGAAATCGGGAGGAGAAAGGGTATGAAATTATATCCACTTCCTTTAAAACCCGAAAAAGTCTCGATTATAGGTTAGAAATGGGCCACGGGACGTGTTTTGTTGTGTCAAAACGAAAAAACGAGCACGAAGCCTCGTTTAGAAATCGGGAGGAGAGAGGGTATGAAATTATATCCACTTCCTTTAAAACCCGAAAAAGTCTCGATTATAGGTTAGAAATGGGACACGGGAGGTGTTTCTGGTGTCAAAACGAAAAAAAGAGCACGAAGCCTCGTTTAGAAATCGGGAGGAGAGAGGGTATGAAATTATATCCACTTCCTTTAAAACCCGAAAAAGTCTCGATTATAGGTTAGAAATGGGCCACGGGACGTATTTGTGGTGTCAAAACGAAAAAACGAGCACGAAGCCTCGTTTAGAAATCGGGAGGAGAGAGGTTATGAAATTATATACACTTCCTTTAAAACCCGAAAAAGTCTCGATTGAAGGTTAGAAATGGGACACGGGATGTGTTTGTGGTGTCAAAATGAAAAAACGAGCACGAAGACTCGTTTAGAAATCGGGAGTAGAAAGGGTATGAAATTAAATCTACTTCCTTTAAAACCCGAAAAAGTCACGATTATAGGTTAGAAATGGGCCACGGGATGCGTTTGTAGTGTCAAAACGAAAAAACGAGCACGAAGCCTCATTTAGAAATCGGGAGGAGAGAGGGTATGAAATTATATCCACTTCCTTTAAAACCCGAAAAAGTCTCGATTCTAGGTTAGAAATGGGCCACGTGACGTGTTTTGTTGTGTCAAAACGAAAAAACGAGCACGAAGCCTCGTTTAGAAATCGGGAGGAGAGAGGGTATGAAATTATATCCACTTCCTTTAAAATCCGAAAAAGTCTCGGTTATAGGTTAGAAATGGGACACGGGAGGTGTTTCTGGTGTCAAAACGAAAAAAAGAGCACGAAGCCTCGTTTAGAAATCGGGAGGAGAGAGGGTATGAAATTATATCCACTTCCTTTAAAATCCGAAAAAGTCTCGATTATAGGTTGGAAATGGGCCACGGGACGTGTTTGTAGTGTCAAAACGAAAAAACGAGCACGAAGCTTCGTTTAGAAATCGGGAGGAGAGAGGGTATGAAATTATATCCACTTCCTTTAAAACCCGAAAAAGTCACGATTATAGGTTAGAAATGGGCCACGGGACGTGTTTTGTTGTGTCAAAACGAAAAAACGAGCACGAAGCCTCGTTTAGAAATCGGGAGGAGAGAGGGTATGAAATTATATCCACTTCCTTTAAAACCCGAAAAAGTCACGATTATAGGTTAGAAATGGGCCACTGGACGTGTTTGTGGTGTCAAAACGAAAAAACGAGCACGAAGCCTCGTTTAGAAATCGGGAGGAGAAAGGGTATGAAATTATATCCACTTCCTTTAAAACCCGAAAAAGTCTCGATTCTAGGTTAGAAATGGGCCACGGGACGTGTTTTGTTGTGTCAAAACGAAAAAACGAGCACGAAGCCTCGTTTAGAAATCGGGAGGAGAGAGGGTATGAAATTATATCCACTTCCTTTAAAATCCGAAAAAGTCTCGATTATAGGTTAGAAATGGGACACGGGAGGTGTTTCTGGTGTCAAAACGAAAAAACGAGCACGAAGCTTCGTTTAGAAATCGGGAGGAGAGAGGGTATGAAATTATATCCACTTCCTTTAAAACCCGAAAAAGTCTCGATTCTAGGTAAGAAATGGGCCACGGGACGTGTTTTGTTGTGTCAAAACGAAAAAACGAGCACGAAGCCTCGTTTAGTAATCGGGAGGAGAGAGGGTATGAAATTATATCCACTTCCTTTAAAATCCGAAAAAGTCTCGATTATAGGTTAGAAATGGGACACGGGAGGTGTTTCTGGTGTCACAAACGAAAAAAAGAGCACGAAGCCTCGTTTAGAAATCGGGAGGAGAGAGGGTATGAAATTATATCCACTTCCTTTAAAACCCGAAAAAGTCTCGATTATAGGTTAGAAATGGGACACGGGAGGTGTTTCTGGTGTCACAAACGAAAAAAAGAGCACGAAGCCTCGTTTAGAAATCGGGAGGAGAGAGGGTATGAAATTATATCCACTTCCTTTAAAACCTGAAAAAGTCACGATTATAGGTTAGAAATGGGCCACTGGACGTGTTTGTGGTGTCAAAACGAAAAAACGAGCACGAAGCCTCGTTTAGAAATCGGGAGCAGAGAGGGTATGAAATTATATCAACTTCCTTTAAAACCCGAAAAAGTCACGATTATAGGTTAGAAATGGGCCACGGGACGTGTTTTGTTGTGTCAAAACGAAAAAACGAGCACGAAGCCTCGTTTAGAAATCGGGAGGAGAGAGGGTATGAAATTATATCCACTTCCTTTAAAATCCGAAAAAGTCTCGATTATAGGTTAGAAATGGGACACGGGAGGTGTTTCTGGTGTCAAAACGAAAAAAAGAGCACGAAGCCTCGTTTAGAAATCGGGAGGAGAGAGGGTATGAAATTATATCCACTTCCTTTAAATCCCGAAAAAGTCTCGATTATAGGTTAGAAATGGGCCACGGGACGTGTTTGTAGTGTCAAAACGAAAAAACGAGCACGAAGCTTCGTTTAGAAATCGGGAGGAGAGAGGGTATGAAATTATATCCACTTCCTTTAAAACCCGAAAAAGTCACGATTATAGGTTAGAAATGGGCCACTGGACGTGTTTGTGGTGTCAAAACGAAAAAACGAGCACGAAGCCTCGTTTAGAAATCGGGAGGAGAAAGGGTATGAAATTATATCCACTTCCTTTAAAACCCGAAAAAGTCTCGATTATAGGTTAGAAATGGGCCACGGGACGTGTTTTGTTGTGTCAAAACGAAAAAACGAGCACGAAGCCTCGTTTAGAAATCGGGAGGAGAGAGGGTATGAAATTATATCCACTTCCTTTAAAACCCGAAAAAGTCTCGATTATAGGTTAGAAATGGGACACGGGAGGTGTTTCTGGTGTCAAAACGAAAAAAAGAGCACGAAGCCTCGTTTAGAAATCGGGAGGAGAGAGGGTATGAAATTATATCCACTTCCTTTAAAACCCGAAAAAGTCTCGATTATAGGTTAGAAATGGGCCACGGGACGTATTTGTGGTGTCAAAACGAAAAAACGAGCACGAAGCCTCGTTTAGAAATCGGGAGGAGAGAGGTTACGAAATTATATACACTTCCTTTAAAACCCGAAAAAGTCTCGATTGAAGGTTAGAAATGGGACACGGGATGTGTTTGTGGTGTCAAAATGAAAAAACGAGCACGAAGCCTCGTTTAGAAATCGGGAGTAGAAAGGGTATGAAATTAAATCTACTTCCTTTAAAACCCGAAAAAGTCACGATTATAGGTTAGAAATGGGCCACGGGATGCGTTTGTAGTGTCAAAACGAAAAAACGAGCACGAAGCCTCGTTTAGAAATCGGGAGGAGAGAGGGTATGAAATTATATCCACTTCCTTTAAAACCAGAAAAAGTCTCGATTCTAGGTTAGAAATGGGCCACGTGACGTGTTTTGTTGTGTCAAAACGAAAAAACGAGCACGAAGCCTCGTTTAGAAATCGGGAGGAGAGAGGGTATGAAATTATATCCACTTCCTTTAAAATCCGAAAAAGTCTCGATTATAGGTTAGAAATGGGACACGGGAGGTGTTTCTGGTGTCAAAACGAAAAAAAGAGCACGAAGCCTCGTTTAGAAATCGGGAGGAGAGAGGGTATGAAATTATATCCACTTCCTTTAAAACCCGAAAAAGTCTCGATTATAGGTTAGAAATGGGCCACGGGACGTGTTTTGTTGTGTCAAAACGAAAAAACGAGCACGAAGCCTCGTTTAGTAATCGGGAGGAGAGAGGGTATGAAATTATATCCACTTCCTTTAAAATCCGAAAAAGTCTCGATTATAGGATAGAAATGGGACACGGGAGGTGTTTCTGGTGTCACAAACGAAAAAAAGAGCACGAAGCCTCGTTTAGAAATCGGGAGGAGAGAGGGTATGAAATTATATCCACTTCCTTTAAAACCTGAAAAAGTCACGATTATAGGTTAGAAATGGGCCACTGGACGTGTTTGTGGTGTCAAAACGAAAAAACGAGCACGAAGCCTCGTTTAGAAATCGGGAGGAGAGAGGGTATGAAATTATATCAACTTCCTTTAAAACCCGAAAAAGTCACGATTATAGGTTAGAAATGGGCCACGGGACGTGTTTTGTTGTGTCAAAACGAAAAAACGAGCACGAAGCCTCGTTTAGAAATCGGGAGGAGAGAGGGTATGAAATTATATCCACTTCCTTTAAAATCCGAAAAAGTCTCGATTATAGGTTAGAAATGGGACACGGGAGGTGTTTCTGGTGTCAAAACGAAAAAAAGAGCACGAAGCCTCGTTTAGAAATCGGGAGGAGAGAGGGTATGAAATTATATCCACTTCCTTTAAATCCCGAAAAAGTCTCGATTATAGGTTAGAAATGGGCCACGGGACGTGTTTGTAGTGTCAAAACGAAAAAACGAGCACGAAGCTTCGTTTAGAAATCGGGAGGAGAGAGGGTATGAAATTATATCCACTTCCTTTAAAACCCGAAAAAGTCACGATTATAGGTTAGAAATGGGCCACTGGACGTGTTTGTGGTGTCAAAACGAAAAAACGAGCACGAAGCCTCGTTTAGAAATCGGGAGGAGAAAGGGTATGAAATTATATCCACTTCCTTTAAAACCCGAAAAAGTCTCGATTATAGGTTAGAAATGGGCCACGGGACGTGTTTTGTTGTGTCAAAACGAAAAAACGAGCACGAAGCCTCGTTTAGAAATCGGGAGGAGAGAGGGTATGAAATTATATCCACTTCCTTTAAAACCCGAAAAAGTCTCGATTATAGGTTAGAAATGGGACACGGGAGGTGTTTCTGGTGTCAAAACGAAAAAAAGAGCACGAAGCCTCGTTTAGAAATCGGGAGGAGAGAGGGTATGAAATTATATCCACTTCCTTTAAAACCCGAAAAAGTCTCGATTATAGGTTAGAAATGGGCCACGGGACGTATTTGTGGTGTCAAAACGAAAAAACGAGCACGAAGCCTCGTTTAGAAATCGGGAGGAGAGAAGTTATGAAATTATATACACTTCCTTTAAAACCCGAAAAAGTCTCGATTGAAGGTTAGAAATGGGACACGGGATGTGTTTGTGGTGTTAAAATGAAAAAACGAGCACGAAGCCTCGTTTAGAAATCGGGAGTAGAAAGGGTATGAAATTAAATCTACTTCCTTTAAAACCCGAAAAAGTCACGATTATAGGTTAGAAATGGGCCACGGGATGCGTTTGTAGTGTCAAAACGAAAAAACGAGCACGAAGCCTCATTTAGAAATCGGGAGGAGAGAGGGTATGAAATTATATCCACTTCCTTTAAAACCCGAAAAAGTCTCGATTCTAGGTTAGAAATGGGCCACGTGACGTGTTTTGTTGTGTCAAAACGAAAAAACGAGCACGAAGCCTCGTTTAGAAATCGGGAGGAGAGAGGGTATGAAATTATATCCACTTCCTTTAAAATCCGAAAAAGTCTCGATTATAGGTTAGAAATGGGACACGGGAGGTGTTTCTGGTGTCAAAACGAAAAAAAGAGCACGAAGCCTCGTTTAGAAATCGGGAGGAGAGAGGGTATGAAATTATATCCACTTCCTTTAAAACCCGAAAAAGTCTCGATTATAGGTTAGAAATGGGACACGGGACTTGTTTGTAGTGTCAAAACGAAAAAACGAGCACGAAGCCTCGTTTAGAAATCGGGAGGAGAGAGGGTATGAAATTATATCCACTTCCTTTAAAACCCGAAAAAGTCTCGATTATAGGTTAGAAATGGGCCACGGGACGTGTTTGTAGTGTCAAAACGAAAAAACGAGCACGAAGCCTCGTTTAGAAATCGGGAGGAGAGAGGGTATGAAATTATATCCACTTCCTTTAAAATCCGAAAAAGTCTCGATTATAGGTTAGAAATGGGACACGGGAGGTGTTTCTGGTGTCAAAACGAAAAAAAGAGCACGAAGCCTCGTTTAGAAATCGGGAGGAGAGAGGGTATGAAATTATATCCACTTCCTTTAAAACCCGAAAAAGTCTCGATTATAGGTTAGAAATGGGCCACGGGACGTGTTTGTAGTGTCAAAACGAAAAAACGAGCACGAAGCTTCGTTTAGAAATCGGGAGGAGAGAGGGTATGAAATTATAACCACTTCCTTTAAAACCCGAAAAAGTCACGATTATAGGTTAGAAATGGGCCACTGGACGTGTTTGTGGTGTCAAAACGAAAAAACGAGCACGAAGCCTCGTTTAGAAATCGGGAGGAGAAAGGGTATGAAATTATATCCACTTCCTTTAAAACCCGAAAAAGTCTCGATTATAGGTTAGAAATGGGCCACGGGACGTGTTTTGTTGTGTCAAAACGAAAAAACGAGCACGAAGCCTCGTTTAGAAATCGGGAGGAGAGAGGGTATGAAATTATATCCACTTCCTTTAAAATCCGAAAAAGTCTCGATTATAAGTTAGAAATGGGACACGGGAGGTGTTTCTGGTGTCAAAACGAAAAAAAGAGCACGAAGCCTCGTTTAGAAATCGGGAGGAGAGAGGGTATGAAATTATATCCACTTCCTTTAAAACCCGAAAAAGTCTCGATTATAGGTTAGAAATGGGACACGGGACGTGTTTGTAGTGTCAAAACGAAAAAACGAGCACGAAGCCTCGTTTAGAAATCGGGAGGAGAGAGGGTATGAAATTATATCCACTTCCTTTAAAACCCGAAAAAGTCTCGATTATAGGTTAGAAATGGGACACGGGACGTGTTTGTAGTGTCAAAACGAAAAAACGAGCACGAAGCCTCGTTTAGAAATCGGGAGGAGAGAGGGTATGAAATTATATCCACTTCCTTTAAAACCCGAAAAAGTCTCGATTATAGGTTAGAAATGGGCCACGGGACGTGTTTGTAGTGTCAAAACGAAAAAACGAGCACGAAGCCTCGTTTAGAAATCGGGAGGAGAGAGGGTATGAAATTATATCCACTTCCTTTAAAATCCGAAAAAGTCTCGATTATAGGTTAGAAATGGGACACGGGAGGTGTTTCTGGTGTCAAAACGAAAAAAAGAGCACGAAGCCTCGTTTAGAAATCGGGAGGAGAGAGGGTATGAAATTATATCCACTTCCTTTAAAACCCGAAAAAGTCTCGATTATAGGTTAGAAATGGGCCACGGGACGTGTTTGTAGTGTCAAAACGAAAAAACGAGCACGAAGCTTCGTTTAGAAATCGGGAGGAGAGAGGGTATGAAATTATAACCACTTCCTTTAAAACCCGAAAAAGTCACGATTATAGGTTAGAAATGGGCCACTGGACGTGTTTGTGGTGTCAAAACGAAAAAACGAGCACGAAGCCTCGTTTAGAAATCGGGAGGAGAAAGGGTATGAAATTATATCCACTTCCTTTAAAACCCGAAAAAGTCTCGATTATAGGTTAGAAATGGGCCACGGGACGTGTTTTGTTGTGTCAAAACGAAAAAACGAGCACGAAGCCTCGTTTAGAAATCGGGAGGAGAGAGGGTATGAAATTATATCCACTTCCTTTAAAACCCGAAAAAGTCTCGATTATAGGTTAGAAATGGGACACGGGAGGTGTTTCTGGTGTCAAAACGAAAAAAAGAGCACGAAGCCTCGTTTAGAAATCGGGAGGAGAGAGGGTATGAAATTATATCCACTTCCTTTAAATCCCGAAAAAGTCTCGATTATAGGTTAGAAATGGGCCACGGGACGTGTTTGTAGTGTCAAAACGAAAAAACGAGCACGAAGCTTCGTTTAGAAATCGGGAGGAGAGAGGGTATGAAATTATATCCACTTCCTTTAAAACCCGAAAAAGTCACGATTATAGGTTAGAAATGGGCCACTGGACGTGTTTGTGGTGTCAAAACGAAAAAACGAGCACGAAGCCTCGTTTAGAAATCGGGAGGAGAGAGGGTATGAAATTATATCAACTTCCTTTAAAACCCGAAAAAGTCACGATTATAGGTTAGAAATGGGCCACTGGACGTGTTTGTGGTGTCAAAACGAAAAAACGAGCACGAAGCCTCGTTTAGAAATCGGGAGGAGAGAGGGTATGAAATTATATCCACTTCCTTTAAATCCCGAAAAAGTCTCGATTATAGGTTAGAAATGGGCCACGGGACGTGTTTGTAGTGTCAAAACGAAAAAACGAGCACGAAGCTTCGTTTAGAAATCGGGAGGAGAGAGGGTATGAAATTATATCCACTTCCTTTAAAACCCGAAAAAGTCACGATTATAGGTTAGAAATGGGCCACTGGACGTGTTTGTGGTGTCAAAACGAAAAAACGAGCACGAAGCCTCGTTTAGAAATCGGGAGGAGAAAGGGTATGAAATTATATCCACTTCCTTTAAAACCCGAAAAAGTCTCGATTATAGGTTAGAAATGGGCCACGGGACGTGTTTTGTTGTGTCAAAACGAAAAAACGAGCACGAAGCCTCGTTTAGAAATCGGGAGGAGAGAGGGTATGAAATTATATCCACTTCCTTTAAAACCCGAAAAAGTCTCGATTATAGGTTAGAAATGGGACACGGGAGGTGTTTCTGGTGTCAAAACGAAAAAAAGAGCACGAAGCCTCGTTTAGAAATCGGGAGGAGAGAGGGTATGAAATTATATCCACTTCCTTTAAAACCCGAAAAAGTCTCGATTATAGGTTAGAAATGGGCCACGGGACGTATTTGTGGTGTCAAAACGAAAAAACGAGCACGAAGCCTCGTTTAGAAATCGGGAGGAGAGAGGTTAGGAAATTATATACACTTCCTTTAAAACCCGAAAAAGTCTCGATTGAAGGTTAGAAATGGGACACGGGATGTGTTTGTGGTGTCAAAATGAAAAAACGAGCACGAAGCCTCGTTTAGAAATCGGGAGTAGAAAGGGTATGAAATTAAATCTACTTCCTTTAAAACCCGAAAAAGTCACGATTATAGGTTAGAAATGGGCCACGGGATGCGTTTGTAGTGTCAAAACGAAAAAACGAGCACGAAGCCTCGTTTAGAAATCGGGAGGAGAGAGGGTATGAAATTATATCCACTTCCTTTAAAACCCGAAAAAGTCTCGATTCTAGGTTAGAAATGGGCCACGTGACGTGTTTTGTTGTGTCAAAACGAAAAAACGAGCACGAAGCCTCGTTTAGAAATCGGGAGGAGAGAGGGTATGAAATTATATCCACTTCCTTTAAAATCCGAAAAAGTCTCGATTATAGGTTAGAAATGGGACACGGGAGGTGTTTCTGGTGTCAAAACGAAAAAAAGAGCACGAAGCCTCGTTTAGAAATCGGGAGGAGAGAGGGTATGAAATTATATCCACTTCCTTTAAAACCCGAAAAAGTCTCGATTATAGGTTAGAAATGGGCCACGGGACGTGTTTTGTTGTGTCAAAACGAAAAAACGAGCACGAAGCCTCGTTTAGTAATCGGGAGGAGAGAGGGTATGAAATTATATCCACTTCCTTTAAAATCCGAAAAAGTCTCGATTATAGGATAGAAATGGGACACGGGAGGTGTTTCTGGTGTCACAAACGAAAAAAAGAGCACGAAGCCTCGTTTAGAAATCGGGAGGAGAGAGGGTATGAAATTATATCCACTTCCTTTAAAACCTGAAAAAGTCACGATTATAGGTTAGAAATGGGCCACTGGACGTGTTTGTGGTGTCAAAACGAAAAAACGAGCACGAAGCCTCGTTTAGAAATCGGGAGGAGAGAGGGTATGAAATTATATCAACTTCCTTTAAAACCCGAAAAAGTCACGATTATAGGTTAGAAATGGGCCACGGGACGTGTTTTGTTGTGTCAAAACGAAACAACGAGCACGAAGCCTCGTTTAGAAATCGGGAGGAGAGAGGGTATGAAATTATATCCACTTCCTTTAAAATCCGAAAAAGTCTCGATTATAGGTTAGAAATGGGACACGGGAGGTGTTTCTGGTGTCAAAACGAAAAAAAGAGCACGAAGCCTCGTTTAGAAATCGGGAGGAGAGAGGGTATGAAATTATATCCACTTCCTTTAAATCCCGAAAAAGTCTCGATTATAGGTTAGAAATGGGCCACGGGACGTGTTTGTAGTGTCAAAACGAAAAAACGAGCACGAAGCTTCGTTTAGAAATCGGGAGGAGAGAGGGTATGAAATTATATCCACTTCCTTTAAAACCCGAAAAAGTCACGATTATAGGTTAGAAATGGGCCACTGGACGTGTTTGTGGTGTCAAAACGAAAAAACGAGCACGAAGCCTCGTTTAGAAATCGGGAGGAGAAAGGGTATGAAATTATATCCACTTCCTTTAAAACCCGAAAAAGTCTCGATTATAGGTTAGAAATGGGCCACGGGACGTGTTTTGTTGTGTCAAAACGAAAAAACGAGCACGAAACCTCGTTTAGAAATCGGGAGGAGAGAGGGTATGAAATTATATCCACTTCCTTTAAAACCCGAAAAAGTCTCGATTATAGGTTAGAAATGGGACACGGGAGGTGTTTCTGGTGTCAAAATGAAAAAAAGAGCACGAAGCCTCGTTTAGAAATCGGGAGGAGAGAGGGTATGAAATTATATCCACTTCCTTTAAAACCCGAAAAAGTCTCGATTATAGGTTAGAAATGGGCCACGGGACGTATTTGTGGTGTCAAAACGAAAAAACGAGCACGAAGCCTCGTTTAGAAATCGGGAGGAGAGAGGTTATGAAATTATATACACTTCCTTTAAAACCCGAAAAAGTCTCGATTGAAGGTTAGAAATGGGACACGGGATGTGTTTGTGGTGTCAAAATGAAAAAACGAGCACGAAGCCTCGTTTAGAAATCGGGAGTAGAAAGGGTATGAAATTAAATCTACTTCCTTTAAAACCCGAAAAAGTCACGATTATAGGTTAGAAATGGGCCACGGGATGCGTTTGTAGTGTCAAAACGAAAAAACGAGCACGAAGCCTCATTTAGAAATCGGGAGGAGAGAGGGTATGAAATTATATCCACTTCCTTTAAAACCCGAAAAAGTCTCGATTCTAGGTTAGAAATGGGCCACGTGACGTGTTTTGTTGTGTCAAAACGAAAAAACGAGCACGAAGCCTCGTTTAGAAATCGGGAGGAGAGAGGGTATGAAATTATATCCACTTCCTTTAAAATCCGAAAAAGTCTCGATTATAGGTTAGAAATGGGACACGGGAGGTGTTTCTGGTGTCAAAACGAAAAAAAGAGCACGAAGCCTCGTTTAGAAATCGGGAGGAGAGAGGGTATGAAATTATATCCACTTCCTTTAAAACCCGAAAAAGTCTCGATTATAGGTTAGAAATGGGACACGGGACGTGTTTGTAGTGTCAAAACGAAAAAACGAGCACGAAGCCTCGTTTAGAAATCGGGAGGAGAGAGGGTATGAAATTATATCCACTTCCTTTAAAACCCGAAAAAGTCTCGATTATAGGTTAGAAATGGGCCACGGGACGTGTTTGTAGTGTCAAAACGAAAAAACGAGCACGAAGCCTCGTTTAGAAATCGGGAGGAGAGAGGGTATGAAATTATATCCACTTCCTTTAAAATCCGAAAAAGTCTCGATTATAGGTTAGAAATGGGACACGGGAGGTGTTTCTGGTGTCAAAACGAAAAAAAGAGCACGAAGCCTCGTTTAGAAATCGGGAGGAGAGAGGGTATGAAATTATATCCACTTCCTTTAAAATCCGAAAAAGTCTCGATTATAGGTTGGAAATGAGCCACGGGACGCGTTTGTGGTGTCAAAACGAAAAAAAGAGCACGAAGCCTCGTTTAGAAATCCGGAGGAGAGAGGGTATGAAATTATATCCACTTCCTTTAAAACCCGAAAAAGTCTCGATTATAGGTTAGAAATGGGCCACGGGACGTATTTGTGGTGTCAAAACGAAAAAACGAGCACGAAGCCTCGTTTAGAAATCGGGAGGAGAGAGGTTATGAAATTATATACACTTCCTTTAAAACCCGAAAAAGTCTCGATTGAAGGTTAGAAATGGGACACGGGATGTGTTTGTGGTGTCAAAATGAAAAAACGAGCACGAAGCCTCGTTTAGAAATCGGGAGGAGAGAGGGTATGAAATTATATCCACTTCCTTTAAAACCCGAAAAAGTCTCGATTCTAGGTTAGAAATGGGCCACGTGACGTGTTTTGTTGTGTCAAAACGAAAAAACGAGCACGAAGCCTCGTTTAGAAATCGGGAGGAGAGAGGGTATGAAATTATATCCACTTCCTTTAAAATCCGAAAAAGTCTCGATTATAGGTTAGAAATGGGACACGGGAGGTGTTTCTGGTGTCAAAACGAAAAAAAGAGCACGAAGCCTCGTTTAGAAATCGGGAGGAGAGAGGGTATGAAATTATATCCACTTCCTTTAAAACCCGAAAAAGTCTCGATTATAGGTTAGAAATGGGCCACGGGACGTGTTTGTAGTGTCAAAACGAAAAAACGAACACGAAGCTTCGTTTAGAAATCGGGAGGAGAGAGGGTATGAAATTATATCCACTTCCTTTAAAACCCGAAAAAGTCACGATTATAGGTTAGAAATGGGCCACGGGACGTGTTTTGTTGTGTCAAAACGAAAAAACGAGCACGAAGCCTCGTTTAGAAATCGGGAGGAGAGAGGGTATGAAATTATATCCACTTCCTTTAAAATCCGAAAAAGTCTCGATTATAGGTTAGAAATGGGACACGGGAGGTGTTTCTGGTGTCAAAACGAAAAAACGAGCACGAAGCTTCGTTTAGAAATCGGGAGGAGAGAGGGTATGAAATTATATCCACTTCCTTTAAAACCCGAAAAAGTCTCGATTCTAGGTTAGAAATGGGCCACGGGACGTGTTTTGTTGTGTCAAAACGAAAAAACGAGCACGAAGCCTCGTTTAGAAATCGGGAGGAGAGAGGGTATGAAATTATATCCACTTCCTTTAAAATCCGAAAAAGTCTCGATTATAGGTTAGAATTGGGACACGGGAGGTGTTTCTGGTGTCAAAACGAAAAAACGAGCACGAAGCTTCGTTTAGAAATCGGGAGGAGAGAGGGTATGAAATTATATCCACTTCCTTTAAAACCCGAAAAAGTCTCGATTCTAGGTTAGAAATGGGCCACGGGACGTGTTTTGTTGTGTCAAAACGAAAAAACGAGCACGAAGCCTCGTTTAGTAATCGGGAGGAGAGAGGGTATGAAATTATATCCACTTCCTTTAAAATCCGAAAAAGTCTCGATTATAGGTTAGAAATGGGACACGGGAGGTGTTTCTGGTGTCACAAACGAAAAAACGAGCACGAAGCTTCGTTTAGAAATCGGGAGGAGAGAGGGTATGAAATTATATCCACTTCCTTTAAAACCCGAAAAAGTCTCAATTCTAGGTTAGAAATGGGCCACGGGACGTGTTTTGTTGTGTCAAAACGAAAAAACGAGCACGAAGCCTCGTTTAGTAATCGGGAGGAGAGAGGGTATGAAATTATATCCACTTCCTTTAAAATCCGAAAAAGTCTCGATTATAGGTTAGAAATGGGACACGGGAGGTGTTTCTGGTGTCACAAACGAAAAAAAGAGCACGAAGCCTCGTTTAGAAATCGGGAGGAGAGAGGGTATGAAATTATATCCACTTCCTTTAAAACCTGAAAAAGTCACGATTATAGGTTAGAAATGGGCCACTGGACGTGTTTGTGGTGTCAAAACGAAAAAACGAGCACGAAGCCTCGTTTAGAAATCGGGAGGAGAGAGGGTATGAAATTATATCAACTTCCTTTAAAACCCGAAAAAGTCACGATTATAGGTTAGAAATGGGCCACGGGACGTGTTTTGTTGTGTCAAAACGAAAAAACGAGCACGAAGCCTCGTTTAGAAATCGGGAGGAGAGAGGGTATGAAATTATATCCACTTCCTTTAAAATCCGAAAAAGTCTCGATTATAGGTTAGAAATGGGACACGGGAGGTGTTTCTGGTGTCAAAACGAAAAAAAGAGCACGAAGCCTCGTTTAGAAATCGGGAGGAGAGAGGGTATGAAATTATATCCACTTCCTTTAAATCCCGAAAAAGTCTCGATTATAGGTTAGAAATGGGCCACGGGACGTGTTTGTAGTGTCAAAACGAAAAAACGAGCACGAAGCTTCGTTTAGAAATCGGGAGGAGAGAGGGTATGAAATTATATCCACTTCCTTTAAAACCCGAAAAAGTCACGATTATAGGTTAGAAATGGGCCACGGGACGTGTTTGTGGTGTCAAAACGAAAAAACGAGCACGAAGCCTCGTTTAGAAATCGGGAGGAGAAAGGGTATGAAATTATATCCACTTCCTTTAAAACCCGAAAAAGTCTCGATTATAGGTTAGAAATGGGCCACGGGACGTGTTTTGTTGTGTCAAAACGAAAAAACGAGCACGAAGCCTCGTTTAGAAATCGGGAGGAGAGAGGGTATGAAATTATATCCACTTCCTTTAAAACCCGAAAAAGTCTCGATTATAGGTTAGAAATGGGACACGGGAGGTGTTTCTGGTGTCAAAACGAAAAAAAGAGCACGAAGCCTCGTTTAGAAATCGGGAGGAGAGAGGGTATGAAATTATATCCACTTCCTTTAAAACCCGAAAAAGTCTTGATTATAGGTTAGAAATGGGCCACCGGACGTATTTGTGGTGTCAAAACGAAAAAACGAGCACGAAGCCTCGTTTAGAAATCGGGAGGAGAGAGGTTATGAAATTATATACACTTCCTTTAAAACCCGAAAAAGTCTCGATTGAAGGTTAGAAATGGGACACGGGATGTGTTTGTGGTGTCAAAATGAAAAAACGAGCACGAAGCCTCGTTTAGAAATCGGGAGGAGAAAGGGTATGAAATTAAATCTACTTCCTTTAAAACCCGAAAAAGTCACGATTATAGGTTAGAAATGGGCCACGGGATGCGTTTGTAGTGTCAAAACGAAAAAACGAGCACGAAGCCTCATTTAGAAATCGGGAGGAGAGAGGGTATGAAATTATATCCACTTCCTTTAAAACCCGAAAAAGTCTCGATTCTAGGTTAGAAATGGGCCATGGGACGTGTTTTGTTGTGTCAAAACGAAAAAATGAGTACGAAGCCTCGTTTAAAAATCGGGAGGAGAGAGGGTATGAAATTATATCCACTTCCTTTAAAATCCGAAAAAGTCTCGATTATAGGTTAGAAATGTGACACGGGAGGTGTTTCTGGTGTCAAAACGAAAAAAAGAGCACGAAGCCTCGTTTAGAAATCGGGAGGAGAGAGGGTATGAAATTATATCCACTTCCTTTAAAACCCGAAAAAGTCTCGATTATAGGTTAGAAATGGGACACGGGAGGTGTTTCTGGTGTCAAAACGAAAAAAAGAGCACGAAGCCTCGTTTAGAAATCGGGAGGAGAGAGGGTATGAAATTATATCCACTTCCTTTAAAACCCGAAAAAGTCTCGATTATAGGTTAGAAATGGGCCACGGGAGGTGTTTGTAGTGTCAAAACGAAAAAACGAGCACGAAGCCTCGTTTAGAAATCGGGAGGAGAGAGGGTATGAAATTATATCCACTTCCTTTAAAATCCGAAAAAGTCTCGATTATAGGTTAGAAATGGGACACGGGAGGTGTTTCTGGTGTCAAAACGAAAAAAAGAGCACGAAGCCTCGTTTAGAAATCGGGAGGAGAGAGGGTATGAAATTATATCCACTTCCTTTAAAACCCGAAAAAGTCTCGATTATAGGTTAGAAATGGGCCACGGGACGTGTTTGTAGTGTCAAAACGAAAAAACGAGCACGAAGCTTCGTTTAGAAATCGGGAGGAGAGAGGGTATGAAATTATAACCACTTCCTTTAAAACCCGAAAAAGTCACGATTATAGGTTAGAAATGGGCCACTGGACGTGTTTGTGGTGTCAAAACGAAAAAACGAGCACGAAGCCTCGTTTAGAAATCGGGAGGAGAAAGGGTATGAAATTATATCCACTTCCTTTAAAACCCGAAAAAGTCTCGATTATAGGTTAGAAATGGGCCACGGGACGTGTTTTGTTGTGTCAAAACGAAAAAACGAGCACGAAGCCTCGTTTAGAAATCGGGAGGAGAGAGGGTATGAAATTATATCCACTTCCTTTAAAACCCGAAAAAGTCTCGATTATAGGTTAGAAATGGGACACGGGAGGTGTTTCTGGTGTCAAAACGAAAAAAAGAGCACGAAGCCTCGTTTAGAAATCGGGAGGAGAGAGGGTATGAAATTATATCCACTTCCTTTAAAACCCGAAAAAGTCTCGATTATAGGTTAGAAATGGGCCACGGGACGTATTTGTGGTGTCAAAACGAAAAAACGAGCACGAAGCCTCGTTTAGAAATCGGGAGGAGAGAGGTTATGAAATTATATACACTTCCTTTAAAACCCGAAAAAGTCTCGATTGAAGGTTAGAAATGGGACACGGGATGTGTTTGTGGTGTCAAAATGAAAAAACGAGCACGAAGCCTCGTTTAGAAATCGGGAGGAGAAAGGGTATGAAATTAAATCTACTTCCTTTAAAACCCGACAAAGTCACGATTATAGGTTAGAAATGGGCCACGGGATGCGTTTGTAGTGTCAAAACGAAAAAACGAGCACGAAGCCTCATTTAGAAATCGGGAGGAGAGAGGGTATGAAATTATATCCACTTCCTTTAAAACCCGAAAAAGTCTCGATTCTAGGTTAGAAATGGGCCACGTGACGTGTTTTGTTGTGTCAAAACGAAAAAACGAGCACGAAGCCTCGTTTAGAAATCGGGAGGAGAGAGGGTATGAAATTATATCCACTTCCTTTAAAATCTGAAAAAGTCTCGATTATAGGTTAGAAATGGGACACGGGAGGTGTTTCTGGTGTCAAAACGAAAAAAAGAGCACGAAGCCTCGTTTAGAAATCGGGAGGAGAGAGGGTATGAAATTATATCCACTTCCTTTAAAACCCGAAAAAGTCTCGATTATAGGTTAGAAATGGGCCACGGGACGTGTTTGTAGTGTCAAAACGAAAAAACGAGCACGAAGCTTCGTTTAGAAATCGGGAGGAGAGAGGGTATGAAATTATATCCACTTCCTTTAAAACCCGAAAAAGTCACGATTATAGGTTAGAAATGGGCCACGGGACGTGTTTTGTTGTGTCAAAACGAAAAAACGAGCACGAAGCCTCGTTTAGAAATCGGGAGGAGAGAGGGTATGAAATTATATCCACTTCCTTTAAAATCCGAAAAAGTCTCGATTATAGGTTAGAAATGGGACACGGGAGGTGTTTCTGGTGTCAAAACGAAAAAACGAGCACGAAGCTTCGTTTAGAAATCGGGAGGAGAGAGGGTATGAAATTATATCCACTTCCTTTAAAACCCGAAAAAGTCTCGATTCTAGGTTAGAAATGGGCCACGGGACGTGTTTTGTTGTGTCAAAACGAAAAAACGAGCACGAAGCCTCGTTTAGAAATCGGGAGGAGAGAGGGTATGAAATTATATCCACTTCCTTTAAAATCCGAAAAAGTCTCGATTATAGGTTAGAATTGGGACACGGGAGGTGTTTCTGGTGTCAAAACGAAAAAACGAGCACGAAGCTTCGTTTAGAAATCGGGAGGAGAGAGGGTATGAAATTATATCCACTTCCTTTAAAACCCGAAAAAGTCTCGATTCTAGGTTAGAAATGGGCCACGGGACGTGTTTTGTTGTGTCAAAACGAAAAAACGAGCACGAAGCCTCGTTTAGTAATCGGGAGGAGAGAGGGTATGAAATTATATCCACTTCCTTTAAAATCCGAAAAAGTCTCGATTATAGGTTAGAAATGGGACACGGGAGGTGTTTCTGGTGTCACAAACGAAAAAAAGAGCACGAAGCCTCGTTTAGAAATCGGGAGGAGAGAGGGTATGAAATTATATCCACTTCCTTTAAAACCTGAAAAAGTCACGATTATAGGTTAGAAATGGGCCACTGGATGTGTTTGTGGTGTCAAAACGAAAAAACGAGCACGAAGCCTCGTTTAGAAATCGGGAGGAGAGAGGGTATGAAATTATATCCACTTCCTTTAAAACCCGAAAAAGTCTCGATTATAGGTTAGAAATGGGACACGGGAGGTGTTTCTGGTGTCAAAACGAAAAAAAGAGCACGAAGCCTCGTTTAGAAATCGGGAGGAGAGAGGGTATGAAATTATATCCACTTCCTTTAAATCCCGAAAAAGTCTCGATTATAGGTTAGAAATGGGCCACGGGACATGTTTGTAGTGTCAAAACGAAAAAACGAGCACGAAGCTTCGTTTAGAAATCGGGAGGAGAGAGGGTATGAAATTATATCCACTTCCTTTAAAACCCGAAAAAGTCACGATTATAGGTTAGAAATGGGCCACTGGACGTGTTTGTGGTGTCAAAACGAAAAATGGGCCACGGGACGTGTTTGTAGTGTCAAAACGAAAAAACGAGCACGAAGCTTCGTTTAGAAATCGGGAGGAGAGAGGGTATGAAATTATATCCACTTCCTTTAAAACCCGAAAAAGTCACGATTATAGGTTAGAAATGGGCCATTGGACGTGTTTGTGGTGTCAAAACGAAAAAACGAGCACGAAGCCTCGTTTAGAAATCGGGAGGAGAAAGGGTATGAAATTATATCCACTTCCTTTAAAACCCGAAAAAGTCTCGATTATAGGTTAGAAATGGGCCACGGGACGTGTTTTGTTGTGTCAAAACGAAAAAACGAGCACGAAGCCTCGTTTAGAAATCGGGAGGAGAGAGGGTATGAAATTATATCCACTTCCTTTGAAACCCGAAAAAGTCTCGATTATAGGTTAGAAATGGGACACGGGAGGTGTTTCTGGTGTCAAAACGAAAAAAAGAGCACGAAGCCTCGTTTAGAAATCGGGAGGAGAGAGGGTATGAAATTATATCCACTTCCTTTAAAACCCGAAAAAGTCTTGATTATAGGTTAGAAATGGGCCACGGGACGTATTTGTGGTGTCAAAACGAAAAAACGAGCACGAAGCTTCGTTTAGAAATCGGGAGGAGAGAGGGTATGAAATTATATCCACTTCCTTTAAAACCCGAAAAAGTCACGATTATAGGTTAGAAATGGGCCACGGGACGTGTTTTGTTGTGTCAAAACGAAAAAACGAGCACGAAGCCTCGTTTAGAAATCGGGAGGAGAGAGGGTATGAAATTATATCCACTTCCTTTAAAATCCGAAAAAGTCTCGATTATAGGTTAGAAATGGGACACGGGAGGTGTTTCTGGTGTCAAAACGAAAAAACGAGCACGAAGCTTCGTTTAGAAATCGGGAGGAGAGAGGGTATGAAATTATATCCACTTCCTTTAAAACCCGAAAAAGTCTCGATTCTAGGTTAGAAATGGGCCACGGGACGTGTTTTGTTGTGTCAAAACGAAAAAACGAGCACGAAGCCTCGTTTAGAAATCGGGAGGAGAGAGGGTATGAAATTATATCCACTTCCTTTAAAATCCGAAAAAGTCTCGATTATAGGTTAGAATTGGGACACGGGAGGTGTTTCTGGTGTCAAAACGAAAAAACGAGCACGAAGCTTCGTTTAGAAATCGGGAGGAGAGAGGGTATGAAATTATATCCACTTCCTTTAAAACCCGAAAAAGTCTCGATTCTAGGTTAGAAATGGGCCACGGGACGTGTTTTGTTGTGTCAAAACGAAAAAACGAGCACGAAGCCTCGTTTAGTAATCGGGAGGAGAGAGGGTATGAAATTATATCCACTTCCTTTAAAATCCGAAAAAGTCTCGATTATAGGTTAGAAATGGGACACGGGAGGTGTTTCTGGTGTCACAAACGAAAAAAAGAGCACGAAGCCTCGTTTAGAAATCGGGAGGAGAGAGGGTATGAAATTATATCCACTTCCTTTAAAACCTGAAAAAGTCACGATTATAGGTTAGAAATGGGCCACTGGATGTGTTTGTGGTGTCAAAACGAAAAAACGAGCACGAAGCCTCGTTTAGAAATCGGGAGGAGAGAGGGTATGAAATTATATCAACTTCCTTTAAAACCCGAAAAAGTCACGATTATAGGTTAGAAATGGGCCATGGGACGTGTTTTGTTGTGTCAAAACGAAAAAACGAGCACGAAGCCTCGTTTAGAAATCGGGAGGAGAGAGGGTATGAAATTATATCCACTTCCTTTAAAATCCGAAAAAGTCTCGATTATAGGTTAGAAATGGGACACGGGAGGTGTTTCTGGTGTCAAAACGAAAAAAAGAGCACGAAGCCTCGTTTAGAAATCGGGAGGAGAGAGGGTATGAAATTATATCCACTTCCTTTAAATCCCGAAAAAGTCTCGATTATAGGTTAGAAATGGGCCACGGGACGTGTTTGTAGTGTCAAAACGAAAAAACGAGCACGAAGCTTCGTTTAGAAATCGGGAGGAGAGAGGGTATGAAATTATATCCTCTTCCTTTAAAACCCGAAAAAGTCACGATTATAGGTTAGAAATGGGCCACTGGACGTGTTTGTGGTGTCAAAACGAAAAATGGGCCACGGGACGTGTTTGTAGTGTCAAAACGAAAAAACGAGCACGAAGCTTCGTTTAGAAATCGGGAGGAGAGAGGGTATGAAATTATATCCACTTCCTTTAAAACCCGAAAAAGTCACGATTATAGGTTAGAAATGGGCCACTGGACGTGTTTGTGGTGTCAAAACGAAAAAACGAGCACGAAGCCTCGTTTAGAAATCGGGAGGAGAAAGGGTATGAAATTATATCCACTTCCTTTAAAACCCGAAAAAGTCTCGATTATAGGTTAGAAATGGGCCACGGGACGTGTTTTGTTGTGTCAAAACGAAAAAACGAGCACGAAGCCTCGTTTAGAAATCGGGAGGAGAGAGGGTATGAAATTATATCCACTTCCTTTGAAACCCGAAAAAGTCTCGATTATAGGTTAGAAATGGGACACGGGAGGTGTTTCTGGTGTCAAAACGAAAAAAAGAGCACGAAGCCTCGTTTAGAAATCGGGAGGAGAGAGGGTATGAAATTATATCCACTTCCTTTAAAACCCGAAAAAGTCTTGATTATTGGTTAGAAATGGGCCACGGGACGTATTTGTGGTGTCAAAACGAAAAAACGAGCACGAAGCCTCGTTTAGAAATCGGGAGGAGAGAGGTTATGAAATTATATACACTTCCTTTAAAACCCGAAAATGTCTCGATTGAAGGTTAGAAATGGGACACGGGACGTGTTTGTGGTGTCAAAACGAAAAAACGAGCACGAAGCCTCGTTTAGAAATCGGGAGGAGAAAGGGTATGAAATTAAATCCACTTCCTTTGAAACCCGAAAAAGTCACGATTATAGGTTAGAAATGGGCCACGGGATGCGTTTGTAGTGTCAAAACGAAAAAACGAGCACGAAGCCTCATTTAGAAATCGGGAGGAGAGAGGGTATGAAATTATATCCACTTCCTTTAAAACCCGAAAAAGTCTCGATTCTAGGTTAGAAATGGGCCACGGGACGTATTTGTGGTGTCAAAATGAAAAAACGAGCACGAAGCCTCGTTTAGAAATCGGGAGGAGAGAGGTTATGAAATTATATACACTTCCTTTAAAACCCGAAAAAGTCTCGATTGAAGGTTAGAAATGGGACACGGGATGTGTTTGTGGTGTCAAAATGAAAAAACGAGCACGAAGCCTCGTTTAGAAATCGGGAGGAGAAAGGGTATGAAATTAAATCTACTTCCTTTAAAACCCGAAAAAGTCACGATTATAGGTTAGAAATGGGCCACGGGATGCGTTTGTAGTGTCAAAACGAAAAAACGAGCACGAAGCCTCATTTAGAAATCGGGAGGAGAGAGGGTATGAAATTATATCCACTTCCTTTAAAACCCGAAAAAGTCTCGATTCTAGGTTAGAAATGGGCCATGGGACGTGTTTTGTTGTGTCAAAACGAAAAAACGAGTACGAAGCCTCGTTTAAAAATCAGGAGGAGAGAGGGTATGAAATTATATCCACTTCCTTTAAAATCCGAAAAAGTCTCGATTATAGGTTAGAAATGGGACACGGGAGGTGTTTCTGGTGTCAAAACGAAAAAAAGAGCACGAAGCCTCGTTTAGAAATCGGGAGGAGAGAGGGTATGAAATTATATCCACTTCCTTTAAAACCCGAAAAAGTCTCGATTATAGGTTAGAAATGGGCCACGGGACGTGTTTGTAGTGTCAAAACGAAAAAACGAGCACGAAGCTTCGTTTAGAAATCGGGAGGAGAGAGGGTATGAAATTATATCCACTTCCTTTAAAACCCGAAAAAGTCACGATTATAGGTTAGAAATGGGCCACGGGACGTGTTTTGTTGTGTCAAAACGAAAAAACGAGCACGAAGCCTCGTTTAGAAATCGGGAGGAGAGAGGGTATGAAATTATATCCACTTCCTTTAAAATCCGAAAAAGTCTCGATTATAGGTTAGAAATGGGACACGGGAGGTGTTTCTGGTGTCAAAACGAAAAAACGAGCACGAAGCTTCGTTTAGAAATCGGGAGGAGAGAGGGTATGAAATTATATCCACTTCCTTTAAAACCCGAAAAAGTCTCGATTCTAGGTTAGAAATGGGCCACGGGACGTGTTTTGTTGTGTCAAAATGAAAAAACGAGCACGAAGCCTCGTTTAGTAATCGGGAGGAGAGAGGGTATGAAATTATATCCACTTCCTTTAAAATCCGAAAAAGTCTCGATTATAGGTTAGAAATGGGACACGGGAGGTGTTTCTGGTGTCAAAACGAAAAAAAGAGCACGAAGCCTCGTTTAGAAATCGGGAGGAGAGAGGGTATGAAATTATATCCACTTCCTTTAAAACCCGAAAAAGTCTCGATTATAGGTTAGAAATGGGCCACGGGACGTGTTTGTAGTGTCAAAACGAAAAAACGAGCACGAAGCTTCGTTTAGAAATCGGGAGGAGAGAGGGTATGAAATTATACCCACTTCCTTTAAAACCCGAAAAAGTCACGATTATAGGTTAGAAATGGGCCACTGGACGTGTTTGTGGTGTCAAAACGAAAAAACGAGCACGAAGCCTCGTTTAGAAATCGGGAGGAGAAAGGGTATGAAATTATATCAACTTCCTTTAAAACCCGAAAAAGTCTCGATTCTAGGTTAGAAATGGGCCAATGGACGTATTTGTGGTGTCAAAACGAAAAAACGTGCACGAAGCCTCGTTTAGAAATCGGGAGGAGAGAGGTTATGAAATTATATACACTTCCTTTAAAAACCGAAAAAGTCTCGATTGAAGGTTAGAAATGGGACACGGGATGTGTTTGTGGTGTCAAAATAAAAAAACGAGCACGAAGCGTCGTTTAGAAATCGGGAGGAGAAAGGGTATGAAATTAAATCTACTTCCTTTAAAACCCGAAAAAGTCACGATTATAGGTTAGAAATGGGCCACGGGATGCGTTTGTAGTGTCAAAACGAAAAAACGAGCACGAAGCCTCATTTAGAAATCTGGAGGAGAGAGGGTATGAAATTATATTCACTTCCTTTAAAACCCGAAAAAGTCTCGATTCTAGGTTAGAAATGGGCCACGGGACGTGTTGTGTTGTGTCAAAACGAAAAAACGAGCACGAAGCCTCGTTTAGAAATCGGGAGGAGAGAGGGTATGAAATTATATCCACTTCCTTTAAAATCCGAAAAAATCTCGATTATAGGTTAGAAATGGGACACGGGAGGTGTTTCTGGTTTCAAAACGAAAAAAAGAGCACGAAGCCTCGTTTAGAAATCGGGAGGAGAGAGGGTATGAAATTTTATCCACTTCCTTTAAAACCCGAAAAAGTCTCGATTATAGGTTAGAAATGGGCCACGGGACGTGTTTGTAGTGTCAAAACGAAAAAACGAGCACGAAGCTTCGTTTAGAAATCGGGAGGAGGGTATGAAATTATATCCACTTCCTTTAAAACCCGAAAAAGTCACGATTATAGGTTAGAAATGGGCCACGGGATGCGTTTGTAGTGTCAAAACGAAAAAACGAGCACGAAGCCTCATTTAGAAATCGGGAGGAGAGAGGGTATGAAATTATATCCACTTCCTTTAAAACCCGAAAAAGTCTCGATTCTAGGTTAGAAATGGGCCACGGGACGTATTTGTGGTGTCAAAACGAAAAAACGAGCAGGAAGCCTCGTTTAGAAATCGGGAGGAGAGAGGTTATGAAATTATATACACTTCCTTTAAAACCCGAAAAAGTCTCGATTGAAGGTTAGAAATGGGACACGGGATGTGTTTGTGGTGTCAAAATGAAAAAACGAGCACGAAGCGTCGTTTAGAAATCGGGAGGAGAAAGGGTATGAAATTAAATCTACTTCATTTAAAACCCGAAAAAGTCACGATTATAGGTTAGAAATGGGCCACGGGATGCGTTTGTAGTGTCAAAACGAAAAAACAAGCACGAAGCTTCGTTTAGAAATCGGGAGGAGAGAGGGTATGAAATTATATCCACTTCCTTTAAAACCCGAAAAAGTCTCGATTCTAGGTTAGAAATGGGCCACGGGACGTGTTTTGTTGTGTCAAAACGAAAAAACGAGCACGAAGCCTCGTTTAGAAATCGGGAGGAGAGAGGGTATGAAATTATATCCACTTCCTTTAAAACCCGAAAAAGTCACGATTATAGGTTAGAAATGGGCCACTGGACGTGTTTGTAGTGTCAAAACGAAAAAACGAGCACGAAGCTTCGTTTAGAAATCGGGAGGAGAGAGGGTATGAAATTATATCCACTTCCTTTAAAACCCGAAAAAGTCACGATTATAGGTTAGAAATGGGCCACGAGATGCGTTTGTAGTGTCAAAACGAAAAAACGAGCACGAAGCCTCATTTAGAAATCGGGAGGAGAGAGGGTATGAAATTATATCCACTTCCTTTAAAACCCGAAAAAGTCTCGATTCTAGGTTAGAAATGGGCCACGGGACTTCTTTTGTTGTGTCAAAACGAAAAAACGAGCACGAAGCCTCATTTAGAAATCGGGAGGAGAGAGGGTATGAAATTATATCCACTTCCTTTAAAACCCGAAAAAGTCTCGATTCTAGGTTAGAAATGGGCCACGGGACTTCTTTTGTTGTGTCAAAACGAAAAAACGAGCACGAAGCCTCGTTTAGAAATCGGGAGGAGAGAGGGTATGAAATTATATCCACTTCCTTTAAAATCCGAAAAAGTCTCGATTATAGGTTAGAAATGGGACACGGGAGGTGTTTCTGGTGTCAAAACGAAAAAAAGAGCACGAAGCCTCGTTTAGAAATCGGGAGGAGAGAGGGTATGAAATTTTATCCACTTCCTTTAAAACCCGAAAAAGTCTCGATTATAGGTTAGAAATGGGCCACGGGACGTGTTTGTAGTGTCAAAACGAAAAAACGAGCACGAAGCTTCGTTTAGAAATCGGGAGGAGAGAGGGTATGAAATTATATCCACTTCCTTTAAAACCCGAAAAAGTCACGATTATAGGTTAGAAATGGGCCACGAGATGCGTTTGTAGTGTCAAAACGAAAAAACGAGCACGAAGCCTCATTTAGAAATCGGGAGGAGAGAGGGTATGAAATTATATCTACTTCCTTTAAAACCCGAAAAAGTCTCGATTCTAGGTTAGAAATGGGCCACGGGACTTCTTTTGTTGTGTCAAAACGAAAAAACGAGCACGAAGCCTCGTTTAGAAATCGGGAGGAGAGAGGGTATGAAATTATATCCACTTCCTTTAAAATCCGAAAAAGTCTCGATTATAGGTTAGAAATGGGACACGGGAGGTGTTTCTGGTGTCAAAACGAAAAAAAGAGCACGAAGCCTCGTTTAGAAATCGGGAGGAGAGAGGGTATGAAATTTTATCCACTTCCTTTAAAACCCGAAAAAGTCTCGATTATAGGTTAGAAATGGGCCACGGGACGTGTTTGTAGTGTCAAAACGAAAAAACGAGCACGAAGCCTCGTTTAGAAATCGGGAGGAGAGAGGGTATGAAATTATATCCACTTCCTTTAAAACCCGAAAAAGTCTCGATTATAGGTTAGAATGGGACACGGGAGGTGTTTCTGGTGTCAAAACGAAAAAAAGAGCACGAAGCCTCGTTTAGAAATCGGGAGGAGAGAGGGTATGAAATTATATCCACTTCCTTTAAAACCCGAAAAAGTCTCGATTATAGGTTAGAAATGGGCCACGGGACGTGTTTGTAGTGTCAAAACGAAAAAACGAGCACGAAGCTTCGTTTAGAAATCGGGAGGAGAGAGGGTATGAAATTATATCCACTTCCTTTAAAACCCGAAAAAGTCTCGATTCTAGGTTAGAAATGGGCCACGGGACGTGTTTTGTTGTGTCAAAACGAAAAAACGAGCACGAAGCCTCGTTTAGTAATCGGGAGGAGAGAGGGTATGAAATTATATCCACTTCCTTTAAAATCCGAAAAAGTCTCGATTATAGGTTAGAAATGGGACACGGGAGGTGTTTCTGGTGTCAAAACGAAAAAAAGAGCACGAAGCCTCGTTTAGAAATCGGGAGGAGAGAGGGTATGAAATTATATCCACTTCCTTTAAAACCCGAAAAAGTCACGATTATAGGTTAGAAATGGGCCACGGGACGTGTTTGTGGTGTCAAAACGAAAAAACGAGCACGAAGCCTCGTTTAGAAATCGGGAGGAGAGAGGGTATGAAATTATATCCACTTCCTTTAAAACCCGAAAAAGTCTCGATTCTAGGTTAGAAATGGGCCACGGGACTTCTTTTGTTGTGTCAAAACGAAAAAACGAGCACGAAGCCTCGTTTAGAAATCGGGAGGAGAGAGGGTATGAAATTATATCCACTTCCTTTAAAATCCGAAAAAGTCTCGATTATAGGTTAGAAATGGGACACGGGAGGGATTTCTAGTGTCAAAATGAAAAAAAGAGCACGAAGCCTCCTTTAGAAATCGGGAGGAGAGAGGGTATGAAATTATATCCACTTCCTTTAAAACCCGAAAAAGTCTCGATTCTAGGTTAGAAATGGGCCACGGGACGTGTTTTGTTGTGTCAAATCGAAAAAACGAGCACGAAGCCTCGTTTAGAAATCGGGAGGAGAAAGGGTATGAAATTATATCCACTTCCTTTAAAATCCGAAAAAGTCTCGATTATAGGTTAGAAATGGGACACGGGAGGTGTTTCTGGTGTCAAAACGAAAAAAAGAGCACGAAGCCTCGTTTAGAAATCGGGAGGAGAGAGGGTATGAAATTATATCCACTTCCTTTAAAACCCGAAAAAGTCTCGATTATAGGTTAGAAATGGGCCACGGGACGTGTTTGTAGTGTCAAAACGAAAAAACGAGCACGAAGCTTCGTTTAGAAATCGGGAGGAGAGAGGGTATGAAATTATATCCACTTCCTTTAAAACCCGAAAAAGTCACGATTATAGGTTAGAAATGGGCCACGGGATGCGTTTGTAGTGTCAAAACGTCCAGCTGCTGCTGCTCCTCGTCGTCGTCGTCATCAGATGAGAAGAGCGATGTGGGGGGAAGGGTAATCGAGCTGCTGACCTCCCTGATATAGCCTGGGAAGAGGAGTAAGAGGAAGAGGAGGAAGAAACGGAGATGATGATGATGATGAAGATATCCACTTGCGATTTGTCATTGGAAGAAATAGAGGGGGGAGAAGGGGGGGGGGCCGGGAAAGCCGCATGCATTGAGGTTTACACCTCATATTTTTCATTAACTTAACCTCAACTGTGCCTCTCGAGTCATATCACTTCTTTTAGTTTATTAAGGAGAAAAAAAAAGTTATATAATCCTCGCCCTTCGCTGACTGATCTCCTCGTTTAATTAATCAAGCTACTCCTGCTGTAAGAAAAGAAAACGGTTGTGGTAATTCGATTCTCCACGTCCTGGAAAGCAATTGACGGTAATGAAATCGTCCTATTTGAGTAGTTGCACCATCCGCTCGCTGACCTAACCCTAAAAATAATTAAAGCAGCAGATCCCTAAACTGCTACTACAAGGATCTCTTAACTAATCCGTCCTTATTTGATGTACCCCCCTGTTCATCACTGTGGATGCAGGATGAGATGAATCTTAAGACGGCAATTGATTTAGTAAAGATAAGATTAAAAAGAGGATAACGCTAATGCACCTCACTAATTAGGTCCTCATTGCGCTCTGCTGCCTGTAAAGCTAGAGCCATTTGTGAAGTCTTATCTGATTAAAAGAGGGTGACATCTGACATGTAATTTGACATCCACATTCTCTGTCCCTTTTTTCTCTTTTTCTTCTGTATATATCCATGTTATTAATTACTCCCCGTTCCAGTTTCTGAAGCTTTGTTTTCTCCTCGGTTCATGCCCCACTACCTGGGAGAGGAGAGGAGAAAGGAGTCACCTTTTTCTCACCCTCTCTTCCATCCTTTATCATGATGATCACAAGATGATCCTAAATCTGATCGAACAGGGTGAATTGTCCCTTTGCCGTTGATGTTTTCTGAAGAGAGGACGGTGAAATAGTGTTGCTTTGAATCTAAAATTAGGCAGAGAATAATTGAAGTTGGTGAAATGTCTTACCGCAATTAATATTAATGGCCATCTCCTTTTTTCTTTTTTCTTTTTAATTATTCCTCCCCATCTGCTAAGCTTTTCCTTCTTTTAAAGAAACTTTCTTCTGAAGTAGCAACGTTTTGTCCCAAGCGAAGACAAAGCTTGCACTCATCATCGCTGCTCCGTGACGACTCACTTGCAAATATATATATAGAGTATTAACTTATTATAATTCAAACTGCAGTAATGTCTCTCCTCCTATATATTAATTACCTCCAGCATGCAGCCATCTACGATCTCCTCTCTTGGAGAGCTTAATAATAATGGTAAAGGAATCGTGAGCATGAGCTTCGATGTCCGCCATTAATGGCGGCCAAGATGAGTGCTGCTGCTATTGGGAAGGCTTTCTTGGGCGGCCTCCATGCACCGACAAGAAGAAGAGGGAAAGGAGAATGCTTGCTAGCTGTTGTGTGGGGCAAAAGTTAACCTAGAAAAAGAAATTGATTCTAAATTTACATCTTTTTTTGATGCCCTCATTTATGAAGCCACTTTAATTTATTTTTCTCTTTTAAATAAAATGTCTAAAAGTATATATTTTCTTTTCTGAATGTAATTTTTTTATATAAAATGGAATATCTTGGAAAGTAATAGATTAAATTGTAAAAAAGTTCCTAATTAAAACTAATAAGCTACATCCAAATTAATTAATATTTTTTGCTATCAAATTAATTAAATTTGGCCGGACTTGGTTGTCATATTTATCACTAAAAAATGTAAACCTAATTTTTAGTTAGTTAGTTTTACTATTTTTATTCACCCACATAATTAAATCTCAGCGTTCTCCAAAAAAGCAAAAAAAAAAACACATGCGTTTGTTCTTAATTTTTACTTTGACTTGGTCAACGGAATACTTCCTTTCTGACAGGATAGGGTACTTCGCGCGGTAAGAATACACAATCCCGGTCTCGGCATCCTCCTCTCATCTCGATGATCCGACGGTTCACATCTCTCCCGAGGCGGTCAGAGTGCGCTTACAATCATTCGCCGGTCATCGTCTCGTTTTCCCTCCCGTCTTTGTCCGGCGAATGCTTCCTCGGTTGAAATCCCTGAGAAAGGGGAAGGCGACGTGGGAGTCTCCGGACCCTAATCCTGGATATTTGCGCAAAGATTCCTCTTTGATTCCGCAGTCGGGAGTGGAGGACGCCCGATCGATCGAGACCATGATGTCCTTGGGGCTGAATCGCGGTGAGAGGGATCTATTTGCTCCCTAGGTTTTGGGGAATTCGGAGGCGAAGGGAGCAGATAGAGATGTGGAAATGGTTTTGCTGGAGCCGACGCAGGGTCCCCTGCAATCCCGAAGAAATCGAGCCCGGGCTCTTCACCCTCCCTTCCCCTGTCCCTGCGTGGCCTCAAGGTGAGAATTTTGTTTGCTTGCTTTCACGAAGCTTTGGGTCCAGATTTGGCCGGATGCACGTCAGGCGGCTTCTGGCGCGCGCACGTGAATCCGAGATTTAATTTTCTCTCCATATGTCGTTCCTTCTTATATTGGGATTTTTTTTTTCTCGTGCTTCTGAGAAGCTCTGATCAGATTTTGACTCTGGAACCTAAACCTCGTGTTCGACTGTGATTATTTTACCTCTTCGTTGTTTTCTCCTATGATTTGCGTTCGAGAGCAGAAGAATGTTCCTTTTTTTTTCTTGGATTTCTCGTACTTGCATCCTATGTTCTTGATTTATTTTGTCGTTCCCTTCATGATTCATTCCCGATCGGCAGATCTAGTTGCTGATAGTTTATAACCTATTTAATTTGTCCAGGATCGGAAGATCCACAGGAGTAACCTAAGAATCAATTACCATAAAAGGAAAAAAGGAAAATTTAGCTTTGCTACCATGTACCATCAATGTGCTTCATTCAAGGAATCTTTGTATCTGTTATGCTTGAAATGCGAATGTAGTTTTAACCTTTCAGTTTTCTGTGGTTGCCAAGTGACTCTCTAGTTTTCTTCTATCGACAGGCTTTGTGCCTGCTAGACTTTTAAATGTAATTGTTTTTGGATACGGTTGAAATTGGATCGTGTACACTAATGCTTAGTTTTCCAGGTGGAGAATTTGCTAAAGGAAGCATAAGCATTGGGGAACTGGAAGTTCTACAAATTACCAAGTTCAAGTCGATATGGAGTTTTCTTTCGGATAAGGAAAAGGGTAAAGGAGCTTGTTTCTACGAACCCTTGCATGTGCCAGATGGATTTTTTAGCCTTGGTCATTATTGTCAACCGTGCGACCGACCTCTGCACGGATTTGTTCTAGTGGTGAGAGAAAATGCTGAATTCCAATCGGCTTCTAGTCTACCAGCTCTTCAGAAGCCATTGGATTATGCACGTATATGGAGTTCAGATGACATGACTGAGGACTACTATGATCCCTGCGGGTGCTTCTGGCTTCCAATACCACCAGAGGGGTACCAAGCATTGGGATTTCTGGTGACAAGCGGGCCTAAAAAGCCCTCAACCGAAGAAGTTAGATGTGTCCGGCAGGATCTTACGGATGCATGCGAGGCTCATGAATTGATGCTTGATATAGAAACAGCATCTCCAGAGCTCCGTTGCCAAGTTTGGAAGACGAGACCTTCTTCCCGGGGAATGCTTGGAACAGGTGTCTCTGTAGGGACATTCTGCTGCAATACTTGTTCAAACTCTGAAGAATTGCGCAGCATTCACTGCCTGAAAAACTTTGATTCCTCTCTGAAAGGAATGCCAAACCTGGAGCAGATTCATGCACTTATCAAGCATTATGGTCCTACTCTAATGTTCCATCCCGAGGAAGTTTATTTGCCTTCATCAGTTTCATGGTTTTTCGAGAATGGTGCTACTTTGTACAAAAAGGGTGTCAAGGTAGGGGAGAGTATAAAGTCAGAAGGTTCCCTTTAAAACCCGAAAAAGTCTCGATTCTAGGTTAGAAATGGGCCAATGGACGTATTTGTGGTGTCAAAACGAAAAAACGAGCACGAAGCCTCGTTTAGAAATCGGGAGGAGAGAGGTTATGAAATTATATACACTTCCTTTAAAAACCGAAAAAGTCTCTATTGAAGGTTAGAAATGGGACACGGGATATGTTTGTGGTGTCAAAATGAAAAAACGAGCACGAAGCGTCGTTTAGAAATCGGGAGGAGAAAGGGTATGAAATTAAATCTACTTCCTTTAAAACCCGAAAAAGTCACGATTATAGGTTAGAAATGGGCCACGGGATGCGTTTGTAGTGTCAAAACGAAAAAACGAGCACGAAGCCTCATTTAGAAATCGGGAGGAGAGAGGGTATGAAATTATATCCACTTCCTTTAAAACCCGAAAAAGTCTCGATTCTAGGTTAGAAATGGGCCACGGGACGTGTTGTATTGTGTCAAAACGAAAAAACGAGCACGAAGCCTCGTTTAGAAATCGGGAGGAGAGAGGGTATGAAATTATATCCACTTCCTTTAAAATCCGAAAAAGTCTCGATTATAGGTTAGAAATGGGACACGGGAGGTGTTTCTGGTGTCAAAACGAAAAAAAGAGCACGAAGCCTCGTTTAGAAATCGGGAGGAGAGAGGGTATGAAATTATATCCACTTCCTTTAAAACCCGAAAAAGTCTCGATTATAGGTTAGAAATGGGCCACGGGACGAGTTTGTAGTGTCAAAACGAAAAAACGAGCACGAAGCTTCGTTTAGAAATCGGGAGGAGAGAGGGTATGAAATTATATCCGCTTCCTTTAAAACCCGAAAAAGTCACGATTATAGGTTAGAAATGGGCCACGGTATGCGTTTGTAGTGTCAAAACGAAAAAACGAGTACGAAGCCTCATTTAGAAATCGGGAGGAGAGAGGGTATGAAATTATATCCACTTCCTTTAAAACCCGAAAAAGTCTCGATTCTAGGTTAGAAATGGGCCACGGGACTTCTTTTGTTGTGTCAAAACGAAAAAACGAGCACGAAGCCTCGTTTAGAAATCGGGAGGAGAGAGGGTATGAAATTATATCCACTTCCTTTAAAATCCGAAAAAGTCTCGATTATAGGTTAGAAATGGGACACGGGAGGTGTTTCTGGTGTCAAAACGAAAAAAAGAGCACGAAGCCTCGTTTAGAAATCGGGAGGAGAGAGGGTATGAAATTATATCCACTTCCTTTAAAACCCGAAAAAGTCTCGATTATAGGTTAGAAATGGGCCACGGGACGTGTTTGTAGTGTCAAAACGAAAAAATGAGCACGAAGCTTCGTTTAGAAATCGGGAGGAGAGAGGGTATGAAATTATATCCACTTCCTTTAAAACCCGAAAAAGTCACGATTATAGGTTAGAAATGGGCCACGGGATGCGTTTGTAGTGTCAAAACGAAAAAACGAGCACGAAGCCTCATTTAGAAATCGGGAGGAGAGAGGGTATGAAATTATATCCACTTCCTTTAAAACCCGAAAAAGTCTCGATTCTAGGTTAGAAATGGGCCACGGGACGTGTTTTTTTGTGTCAAAACGAAAAAACGAGCACGAAGCCTCGTTTAGAAATCGGGAGGAGAGACGGTATGAAATTATATCCACATCCTTTAAAATCCGAAAAAGTCTCGATTATAGGTTAGAAATGGGACACGGGAGGTGTTTCTGGTGTCAAAACGAAAAAAAGAGCACGAAGCCTCGTTTAGAAATCGGGAGGAGAGAGGGTATGAAATTATATCCACTTCCTTTAAAACCCGAAAAAGTCTTGATTATAGGTTAGAAATGGTCCACGGGACGTGTTTGTAGTGTCAAAACGAAAAAACGAGCACGAAGCCTCATTTAGAAATCGGGAGGAGAGAAGGTATGAAATTATATTCATTTCCTTTAAAACCCGAAAAAGTCTCGATTATAGGTTAGAAATGGGCTACGGGACGTGTTTGTGGTGTCAGAACAAAAAAACGAGCACGAAGCCTCGTTTAGAAATCGGGAGGAGAGAGGGTATGAAATTATATCCACTAACTTTAAAACCCGAAAAAGTCTCGATTCTAGGTTAGAAATGGGCCACGGGACGTGTTTGTGGTGTCAAAACGAAAAAACGAGCACGAAGCCTCGTTTAGAAATCGGGAGGAGAGAGGTTATGAAATTATATCCACTTCCTTTAAAACCCGAAAAAGTCTCGATTATAGGTTAGAAATGGGACACGGGAGGTGTTTCTGGTGTCAAAATGAAAAAAGAGCACGAAGCCTCGTTTAGAAATCGGGAGGAGAGAGGGTATGAAATTATATCCACTTCCCTTAAAACCCGAAAAAGTCTCGATTATAGGTTAGAAATGGGCCACGGGACGTGTTTGTAGTGTCAAAACGAAAAAACGAGCACGAAGCCTCGTTTAGAAATTGGGAGGAGAGAGGGTATGAAATTACATCCACTTCCTTTAAAATCCGAAAAAGTCTCGATTATAGGTTAGAAATGGGACACGGGAGGTGTTTCTGGTGTCAAAACGAAAAAAAGAGCACGAAGCCTCGTTTAGAAATCGGGAGGAGAGAGGGTATGAAATTACATCCACTTCCTTTAAAATCCGAAAAAGTCTCGATTATAGGTTAGAAATGGGACACGGGAGGTGTTTCTGGTGTCAAAACGAAAAAAAGAGCACGAAGCCTCGTTTAGAAATCGGGAGGAGAGAGGGTATGAAATTATATCCACTTCCTTTAAAACCCGAAAAAGTCTCGATTATAGGTTAGAAATGGGCCACGGGACGTGTTTGTAGTGTCAAAACGAAAAAACGAGCACGAAGCTTCGTTTAGAAATCGGGAGGAGAGAGGGTATGAAATTATATCCACTTCCTTTAAAACCCGAAAAAGTCACGATTATAGGTTAGAAATGGGCCACGGGATGCATTTGTTGTGTCAAAACTAAAAAACGAGCACGAAGCCTCATTTAGAAATCGGGAGGAGAGAGGGTATGAAATTATATCCACTTCCTTTAAAACCCGAAAAAGTCTCGATTCTAGGTTAGAAATGGGCCACGGGACGTGTTTTGTTGTGTCAAAACGAAAAAACGAGCACGAAGCCTCGTTTAGAAATCGGGAGGAGAGAGGGTATGAAATTATATCCACTTCCTTTAAAACACGAAAAAGACTCGATTATAGGTTAGAAATGGGCCACGGGACGTGTTTGTAGTGTCAAAACGAAAAAACGAGCACGAAGCTTCGTTTAGAAATCGGGAGGAGAGAGGGTATGAAATTATATCCACTAACTTTAAAACCCGAAAAAGTCTCGATTCTAGGTCAGAAATGGGCCACGGGACGTGTTTGTGGTGTCAAAATGAAAAAACGAGCACGAAGCCTCGTTTAGAAATCGGGAGGAGAGAGGTTATGAAATTATATCCACTTCCTTTAAAACCCGAAAAAGTCTCGATTATAGGTTAGAAATGGGACACGGTAGGTGTTTCTGGTGTCAAAATGAAAAAAGAGCACGAAGCCTCGTTTAGAAATCGGGAGGAGAGAGGATATGAAATTATATCCACTTCCCTTAAAACCCGAAAAAGTCTCGATTATAGGTTAGAAATGGGCCACGGGACGTGTTTGTAGTGTCAAAACGAAAAAACGAGCACGAAGCCTCGTTTAGAAATTGGGAGGAGAGAGGGTATGAAATTACTTCCACTTCCTTTAAAACCCGAAAAAGTCTCGATTATAGGTTAGAAATGGGCCACGGGACGTGTTTGTGGTGTCAAAACGAAAAAATGAGCACGAAGCCTCGTTTAGAAATCGGGAGGAGAGAGGTTATAATATTATATCCACTTCCTTTAAAACCCGAAAAAGTCTCGATTGTAGGTTAGAAATGGGACACGGGATGTGTTTGTGGTGTCAAAATGAAAAAACGAGCACGAAGCCTCGTTTAGAAATCGGGGGGAGAGAGGGTATGAAATTATATCCACTTCCTTTAAAACCCGAAAAAGTCTCGATTATAGGTTAGAAATGGGCCACGGGACGTTTTTGTGGTGTCAAAACGAAAAAACGACCACGAAGCCTCATTTAGAAATTAGGAGGAGAGAGGGTATGAAATTATATCCACTTCCTTTAAAACTCGAAAAAGTCTCGATTATAATTTAGAAATAAGCCCCGGGACGCGTTTGTGGTGTCAAAACGAAAAAACGAGCACGAAGCCTCGTTTAGAAATCGGGAGGAGAGAGGTTATGATATTATATCCACTTCCCTTAAAACCCGAAAAAGTCTCGATTATAGGTTAGAAATGGGCCACGGGACGTGTTTGTGGTGTCAAAATGAAAAAACGAGCACGAAGACTCGTTTAGAAATCGGGAGGAGAGAGGGTATGAAATTATATCCACTTCCTTTAAAATTCGAAAAAGTCTCGATTATAGGTTAGAAATGGGCCAAGAGACGAGTTTGTGGAGACAAAACGAAAAAACGAGCACGCAGCCTCGTTTAGAAATCAGGAGGAGAGAGGGTATGAAATTTTATACACTTCCTTTAAAACCAAAAAAAGTCTCGATTATAGGTTAGAAATGGGCCACGGGATGCGTTTGTGGTGTCAAAACGAAAAAACGAGCACGAAGCCTCGTTTAGAAATCGGGAGGAGAGAGGTTAAGAAATTATATACACTTCCTTTAAAACCCGAAAAAGTCTCGATTGTAGGTTAGAAATGGGACACGGGATGTGTTTGTGGTGTCAAAATGAAAAAACGAGCACGAAGCCTCGTTTAGAAATCGGGAGGAGAGAGGGTATGAAATTATATCCACTTCCTTTAAAACCCGAAAAAGTCACTATTATAGGTTAGAAATGGGCCACTGGACGTGTTTGTGGTGTCAAAACGAAAAAACGAGCACGAAGCCTCGTTTAGAAATCGGGAGGAGAGAGGGTATGAAATTATATCAACTTCCTTTAAAACCCGAAAAAGTCTCGATTCTAGGTTAGAAATGGGCCACGGGACGTATTTGTGGTGTCAAAACGAAAAAACGAGCACGAAGCCTCGTTTAGAAATCGGGAGGAGAGAGGTTATGAAATTATATACACTTCCTTTTAAACCCGAAAAAGTCTCGATTGAAGGTTAGAAATGGGACACGGGATGTGTTTGTGGTGTCAAAATGAAAAAACGAGCACGAAGCGTCGTTTAGAAATCGGGAGGAGAAAGGGTATGAAATTAAATCTACTTCCTTTAAAACCCGAAAAAGTCACGATTATAGGTTAGAAATGGGCCACGGGATGCGTTTGTAGTGTCAAAACGAAAAAACGAGCACGAAGCCTCATTTAGAAATCGGGAGGAGAGAGGGTATGAAATTATATCCACTTCCTTTAAAACCCGAAAAAAGTCTCGATTCTAGGTTAGAAATGGGCCACAGGACGTGTTTTGTTGTGTCAAAATGAAAAAACGAGCACGAAGCCTCGTTTAGAAATCGGGAGGAGAGAGGGTATGAAATTATATCCACTTCCTTTAAAACCCGAAAAAGTCTCGATTATAGGTTAGAAATGGGCCACGCGACGTGTTTGTAGTGTCAAAATGAAAAAACGAGCACGAAGCTTCGTTTAGAAATCGGGAGGAGAGAGGGTATGAAATTATATCCACTAACTTTAAAACCCGAAAAAGTCTCGATTCTAGGTTAGAAATGGGCCACAGGACGTGTTTGTGGTTTCAAACGAAAAAACGAGCACGAAGCCTCGTTTAGAAATCGGGAGGAGAGAGGTTATGAAATTATATCCACTTCCTTTAAAACCCGAAAAAGTCTCGATTATAGGTTAGAAATGGGACACGGGAGGTGTTTCTGGTTTCAAAATGAAAAAAGAGCACGAAGCCTCGTTTAGAATTCGGGAGGAGAGAGGGTATGAAATTACATCCACTTCCCTTAAAACCCGAAAAAGTCTCGATTATAGGTTAGAAATGGGCCACGGGACGTGTTTGTAGTGTCAAAACGAAAAAACAAGCACGAAGCCTCGTTTAGAAATTGGGAGGAGAGAGGGTATGAAATTACTTCCACTTCCTTTAAAACCCGAAATAGTCTCGATTATAGGTTAGAAATGGGCCACGGGACGTGTTTGTGGTGTCAAAACGAAAAAATGAGCACGAAGCCTCGTTTAGAAATCGGGAGGAGAGAGGTTGTAATATTATATCCACTTCCTTTAAAACCCGAAAAAGTCTCGATTGTAGGTTAGAAATGGGACACGAGATGTGTTTGTGGTGTCAAAATGAAAAAACGAGCACGAAGCCTCGTTTAGAAATCGGGAGGAGAGAGGGTATGAAATTATATCCACTTCCTTTAAAACCCGAAAAAGTCTCGATTATAGGTTAGAAATGGGCCACGGGACGTGTTTGTGGTGTCAAAACGGAAAAACGACCACGAAGCCTCATTTAGAAATCGGGAGGAGAGAGGGTATGAAATTATATCCACTTCCCATAAAACCAGAAAAAGTCTCGATTATAGGTTAGAAATGGGCCACGGGACGTGTTTGTGGTGTCAAAACGAAAAAACGAGCACGAAGCCTCGTTTAGAAATCGGGAGGAGAGAGGTTATGATATTATATCCACTTCCCTTAAAACCCGAAAAAGTCTCGATTATAGGTTAGAAATGGGCCACGGGACGTGTTTGTGGTGTCAAAATGAAAAAACGAGCATGAAGACTCGTCTAGAAATCGGGAGGAGAGAGGGTATGAAATTATATCCACTTCCTTTAAAATTCGAAAAAGTCTCGATTATAGGTTAGAAATGGGCCAAGAGACGAGTTTGTGGAGACAAAACGAAAAAACGAGCACGCAGCCTCGTTTAGAAATCAGGAGGAGAGAGGGTATGAAATTTTATACACTTCCTTTAAAACCAAAAAAAGTCTCGATTATAGGTTAGAAATGGGCCACGGGATGCGTTTGTGGTGTCAAAACGAAAAAACGAGCACGAAGCCTCGTTTAGAAATCGGGAGGAGAGAGGTTATGAAATTATATACACTACCTTTAAAACCCGAAAAAGTCTCGATTGTAGGTTAGAAATGGGACACGGGATGTGTTTGTGGTGTCAAAATGAAAAAACGAGCACGAAGCCTCGTTTAGAAATCGGGAGGAGAGAGGGTATGAAATTATATCCACTTCCTTTAAAACCTGAAAAAGTCACGATTATAGGTTAGAAATGGGCCACTGGACGTGTTTGTGGTGTCAAAACTAAAAAACGAGCACGAAGCCTCGTTTAGAAATCGGGAGGAGAGAGGGTATGAAATTATATCAACTTCCTTTAAAACCCGAAAAAGTCTCGATTCTAGGTTAGAAATGGGCCACGGGACGTATTGGTGGTGTCAAAACGAAAAAACGAGCACGAAGCCTCGTTTAGAAATCGGGAGGAGAGAGGTTATGAAATTATATACACATCCTTTAAAACCCGAAAAAGTCTCGATTGAAGGTTAGAAATGGGACACGGGATGTGTTTGTGGTGTCAAAATGAAAAAACGAGCACGAAGCGTCGTTTAGAAATCGGGAGGAGAAAGGGTATAAAATTAAATCTACTTCCTTTAAAACCCGAAAAAGTCTCGATTCTAGGTTAGAAATGGGCCACGGGACTTCTTTTGTTGTGTCAAAACGAAAAAACGAGCACGAAGCCTCGTTTAGAAATCGGGAGGAGAGAGGGTATGAAATTATATCCACTTCCTTTAAAATCCGAAAAAGTCTCGATTATAGGTTAGAAATGGGACACGGGAGGTGTTTCTGGTGTCAAAACGAAAAAAAGAGCACGAAGCCTCGTTTAGAAATCGGGAGGAGAGAGGGTATGAAATTATATCCACTTCCTTTAAAACCCGAAAAAGTCTCGATTATAGGTTAGAAATGGGCCACGGGACGTGTTTGTAGTGTCAAAACGAAAAAACGAGCACGAAGCTTCGTTTAGAAATCGGGAGGAGAGAGGGTATGAAATTATATCCACTAACTTTAAAACCCGAAAAAGTCACGATTATAGGTTAGAAATGGGCCACGGGACGTGTTTTGTTGTGTCAAAACGAAAAAACGAGCACGAAGCCTCGTTTAGAAATCGGGAGGAGAGAGGGTATGAAATTATATCCACTTCCTTTAAAATCCGAAAAAGTCTCGATTATAGGTTAGAAATGGGACACGGGAGGTGTTTCTGGTGTCAAAACGAAAAAAAGAGCACGAAGCCTCGTTTAGAAATCGGGAGGAGAGAGGGTATGAAATTATATCCACTTCCTTTAAAACCCGAAAAAGTCTCGATTATAGGTTAGAAATGGGCCACGGGACGTGTTTGTAGTGTCAAAACGAAAAAACGAGCACGAAGCTTCGTTTAGAAATCGGGAGGAGAGAGGGTATGAAATTATATCCACTTCCTTTAAAACCCGAAAAAGTCACGATTATAGGTTAGAAATGGGACACGGGAGGTGTTTCTGGTGTCATAACGAAAAAAAGAGCACGAAGCCTCGTTTAGAAATCGGGAGGAGAGAGGGTATGAAATTATATCCACTTCCTTTAAAACCCGAAAAAGTCTCGATTATAGGTTAGAAATGGGCCACGGGACGTGTTTGTAGTGTCAAAACGAAAAAACGAGCACGAAGCCTCGTTTAGAAATCGGGAGGAGAGAGGGTATGAAATTATATCCACTTCCTTTAAAATCCGAAAAAGTCTCGATTATAGGTTAGAAATGGGACACGGGAGGTGTTTCTGGTGTCAAAACGAAAAAAAGAGCACGAAGCCTCGTTTAGAAATCGGGAGGAGAGAGGGTATGAAATTATATCCACTTCCTTTAAAACCCGAAAAAGTCTCGATTATAGGTTAGAAATGGGCCACGGGACGTGTTTGTAGTGTCAAAACGAAAAAACGAGCACGAAGCTTCGTTTAGAAATCGGGAGGAGAGAGGGTATGAAATTATATCCACTTCCTTTAAAACCCGAAAAAGTCACGATTATAGGTTAGAAATGGGCCACGGGATGCGTTTGTAGTGTCAAAACGAAAAAACGAGCACGAAGCCTCATTTAGAAATCGGGAGGAGAGAGGGTATGAAATTATATCCACTTCCTTTAAAACCCGAAAAAGTCTCGATTCTAGGTTAGAAATGGGCCACGGGACTTCTTTTGTTGTGTCAAAACGAAAAAACGAGCACGAAGTCTCGTTTAGAAATCGGGAGGAGAGAGGGTATGAAATTATATCCACTTCCTTTAAAATCCGAAAAAGTCTCGATTATAGGTTAGAAATGGGACACGGGAGGTGTTTCTGGTGTCAAAACGAAAAAAAGAGCACGAAGCCTCGTTTAGAAATCGGGAGGAGAGAGGGTATGAAATTATATCCACTTCCTTTAAAACCCGAAAAAGTCTCGATTATAGGTTAGAAATGGGCCACGGGACGTGTTTGTAGTGTCAAAACGAAAAAACGAGCACGAAGCTTCGTTTAGAAATCGGGAGGAGAGAGGGTATGAAATTATATCCACTTCCTTTAAAACCCGAAAAAGTCACGATTATAGGTTAGAAATGGGCCACGGGATGCGTTTGTAGTGTCAAAACGAAAAAACGAGCACGAAGCCTCATTTAGAAATCGGGAGGAGAGAGGGTATGAAATTATATCCACTTCCTTTAAAACCCGAAAAAGTCTCGATTCTAGGTTAGAAATGGGCCACGGGACTTCTTTTGTTGTGTCAAAACGAAAAAACGAGCACGAAGTCTCGTTTAGAAATCGGGAGGAGAGAGGGTATGAAATTATATCCACTTCTTTTGAAACCCAAAAAAGTCTCGATTATATGTTAAAAATGGGCCACGGGACATGTTTGTGGTGTCAAAACGAAAAAACGAGCACGAAGCCTCGTTTAGAAATCGGGAAGAGAGAGGGTATGAAATTATATCCACTTCCTTTAAAACCCGAAAAAGTCTCGATTATAGGTTAGAAATGGGCCACGGGACGTGTTTGTAGTGTCAAAACGAAAAAACGAGCACGAAGCTTCGTTTAGAAATCGGGAGGAGAGAGGGTATGAAATTATATCCACTTCCTTTAAAACCCGAAAAAGTCACGATTATAGGTTAGAAATGGGCCACGGGATGCGTTTGTAGTGTCAAAACGAAAAAACGAGCACGAAGCCTCATTTAGAAATCGGGAGGAGAGAGGGTATGAAATTATATCCACTTCCTTTAAAACCCGAAAAAGTCTCGATTCTAGGTTAGAAATGGGCCACGGGACGTGTTTTGTTGTGTCAAAACGAAAAAACGAGCACGAAGCCTCGTTTAGAAATCGGGAGGAGAGACGGTATGAAATTATATCCACATCCTTTAAAATCCGAAAAAGTCTCGATTATAGGTTAGAAATGGGACACGGGAGGTGTTTCTGGTGTCAAAACGAAAAAAAGAGCACGAAGCCTCGTTTAGAAATCGGGAGGAGAGAGGGTATGAAATTATATCCACTTCCTTTAAAACCCGAAAAAGTCTTGATTATAGGTTAGAAATGGTCCACGGGACGTGTTTGTAGTGTCAAAACGAAAAAACGAGCACGAAGCCTCATTTAGAAATCGGGAGGAGAGAAGGTATGAAATTATATTCATTTCCTTTAAAACCCGAAAAAGTCTCGATTATAGGTTAGAAATGGGCTACGGGACGTGTTTGTGGTGTCAGAACAAAAAAACGAGCACGAAGCCTCGTTTAGAAATCGGGAGGAGAGAGGGTATGAAATTATATCCACTAACTTTAAAACCCGAAAAAGTCTCGATTCTAGGTTAGAAATGGGCCACGGGACGTGTTTGTGGTGTCAAAACGAAAAAACGAGCACGAAGCCTCGTTTAGAAATCGGGAGGAGAGAGGGTATGAAATTATATCCACTTCCTTTAAAACCCGAAAAATTCTCGATTATAGGTTAGAAATGGGCCAAGAGACGAGTTTGTGGAGTCAAAACGAAAAAACGAGCACGAAGCCTCGTTTAGAAATCAGGAGGAGAGAGGGTATGAAATTATATCCACTTCCTTTAAAACTCGAAAAAGTCTCGATTATAGGTTAGAAATGGGACACGGGAGGTGTTTCTGGTGTCAAAATGAAAAAAGAGCACGAAGCCTCGTTTAGAAATCGGGAGGAGAGAGGGTATGAAATTATATCCACTTCCCTTAAAACCCGAAAAAGTCTCGATTATAGGTTAGAAATGGGCCACGGGACGTGTTTGTAGTGTCAAAACGAAAAAACGAGCACGAAGCTTCGTTTAGAAATCGGGAGGAGAGAGGGTATGAAATTATATCCACTTCCTTTAAAACCCGAAAACGTCTCGATTATAGGTTAGAAATGGGACACGGGAGGTGTTTCTGGTGTCAAAATGAAAAAAGAGCACGAAGCCTCGTTTAGAAATCGGGAGGAGAGAGGGTATGAAATTATATCCACTTCCCTTAAAACCCGAAAAAGTCTCGATTATAGGTTAGAAATGGGCCACGGGACGTGTTTGTAGTGTCAAAACGAAATAACGAGCACGAAGCCTCGTTTAGAAATCGGGAGGAGAGAGGGTATGAAATTACATCCACTTCCTTTAAAATTCGAAAAAGTCTCGATTATAGGTTAGAAATGGGCCACGAGACGTGTTTGTGGTGTCAAAACTAAAAAACGAGCACGAAGCCTCGTTTAGAAATCGGGAGGAGAGAGGGTATGAAATTATATCCACTAACTTTAAAACCCGAAAAAGTCTCGATTCTAGGTTAGAAATGGGCCACGGGACGTGTTTGTGGTGTCAAAACGAAAAAACGAGCACGAAGCCTCGTTTAGAAATCGGGAGGAGAGAGGGTATGAAATTATATCCACTTCCTTTAAAACCCGAAAAATTCTCGATTATAGGTTAGAAATGGGCCAAGAGACGAGTTTGTGGAGTCAAAACGAAAAAACGAGCACGAAGCCTCGTTTAGAAATCAGGAGGAGAGAGGGTATGAAATTATATCCACTTCCTTTAAAACTCGAAAAAGTCTCGATTATAATTTAGAAATGGGCCACGGGACGCGTTTGTGGTGTCAAAACGAGAAAACGAGCACGAAGCCTCGTTTAGAAATCGGGAGGAGAGAGGGTATGAAATTATATCCACTTCCTTTAAAACCCGAAAAATTCTCGATTATAGGTTAGAAATGGGCCAAGAGACGAGTTTGTGGAGTCAAAACGAAAAAACGAGCACGAAGCCTCGTTTAGAAATCAGGAGGAGAGAGGGTATGAAATTATATCCACTTCCTTTAAAACCCGAAAAAGACTCGATTATAGGTTGGAAATGGGCCACGGGACGTGTTTGTGGTGTCAAAACGAAAAAACGAGCACGAAGCCTCATTTAGAAATCGGGAGGAGAGAGGGTATGAAATTATATCTACTTCCTTTAAAATCTGAAAAAGTCTCGATTCTAGGTTAGGAATGGGCCAAGAGACGAGTTTGTTGAGTCAAAACGAAAAAACGAGCACGCAGCCTCGTTTAGAAATCGGGAGAAGAGAGGGTATGAAATTACATCCACTTCCTTTAAAACCCGGAAAAGTCTCGATTATAGGTTAGAAATGGGCCACGGGATGTGTTTGTGGTGTCAAAACGAAAAAATGAGCACGAAGCCTCGTTTAGAAATCGGAAGGAGAGAGGGTATGAAATTATATCCACTTCCTTTAAAATCCGAAAAAGTCTCGATTCTAGGTTAGAAATGGGCCACGGGACGTGTTTTGTTGTGTCAAAATGAAAAAACGAGTACGAAGCCTCGTTTAGAAATCGGGAGGAGAGAGGGTATGAAATTATATCCACTTCCTTTAAAATCCGAAAAAGTCTCGATTATAGGTTAGAAATGGGCCACGGGAGGTGTTTCTGGTGTCAAAACGAAAAAAAGAGCACGAAGCCTCGTTTAGAAATCGGGAGGAGAGAGGGAATGAAATTATATCCACTTCCTTAAAAACCCGAAAAAGTCTCGATTATTGGTTAGAAATGGGCCACGGGACGTGTTTATAGTTAAAAATGAAAAAACGAGCACGAAGCCTCGTTTAGAAATTAGGAGGAGAGAGGGTATGAAATTTTATACACTTCCTTTAAAATCCAAAAAAGTCTCGATTATAGGTTATAAATGGGCCACGGGACGCGTTTGTGGTGTCAAAACGAAAAAACGAGCACGAAGCCTCGTTTAGAAATCAGGAGGAGAGAGGTTATGAAATTATATACACTTCCTTTAAAACCCGAAAAAGTCTCGATTGAAGGTTAGAGATGGGACACGGGACGTGTTTGTGGTGTCAAAATGAAAAAACGAGCACGAAGCCTCGTTTAGAAATCGGGAGGAGAGAGGGTATGAAATTATATCCACTTCCTTTAAAACCCGAAAAAGTCTCGATTATAGGTTAGAAATGGGCCACGGGACGTGTTTGTAGTGTCAAAACGAAAAAACGAGCACAAAGCCTCGTTTAGAAATCGGGAGGAGAGAGGGTATGAAATTATATCCACTTCCGTTAAAACCCGAAAAAGACTCGATTATAGGTTAGAAATGGGACACGGGAGGTGTTTCTGGTGTCAAAATGAAAAAAGAGCACGAAGCCTCGTTTAGAAATCGGGAGGAGAGAGGGTATGAAATTATATCCACTTCCCTTAAAACCCGAAAAAGTCTCGATTATAGGTTAGAAATGGGCCACGGGACGTGTTTGTAGTGTCAAAACGAAAAAACGAGCACGAAGCCTCGTTTAGAAATCGGGAGGAGAGAGGGTATGAAATTACATCCACTTCCTTTAAAATTCGAAAAAGTCTCGATTATAGGTTAGAAATGGGCCACGAGACGTGTTTGTGGTGTCAAAACTAAAAAATGAGCACGAAGCCTCGTTTAGAAATCGGTAGGAGACAGGGTATGAAATTATATCCATTTCCGTTAAAACCCGAAAAAGTCTCGATTATAGGTTATAAATGGGCCACGTGATGTGTTTGTGGTGTCAAAACGAAAAAACGAGCACGAAGCCTCGTTTAGAAATCGGGAGGAGAGAGAGAATGAAACTATATCCACTTCTTTTAAAATTCGAAAAAGTCTGAATTATAGGTTAGAAATGGGCCAAGAGACGAGTTTGTGGAGTCAAAACGAAAAAACGAGCACGCAGCCTCGTTTAGAAATCGGGAGGAGAGAGGGCATGAAATTATATCCACTTTCTTTAAAAACCGAAAAGTATTGATTATAGGTTAGAAATGAGCCACGGGACGTGTTTGTGGTGTCAAAACGAAAAAACGAGCACGAAGCCTCGTTTAGAAATCGGGAGGAGAGAGGGTATGAAATTATATCCACTTCCTTTAAAACCCGAAAAGTCTCGATTATAGGTTAGAAATGAGCCACGGGACGTGTTTGTGGTATCAAAACGAAAAAACGAGCACGAAGCCTCGTTTAGAAATCGGGAGGAGAGAGGGTATGAAATTATATCCACTTCCTTTAAAACCCGAAAAAGACTCGATTATAGGTTAGAAATGGGCCACGTGACGTGTTTGTGGTGTCAAAACGAAAAAACGAGCACGAAGCCTCGTTTAGAAATCGGGAGGAGAGCGGGTATGAAATTATTTCCACTTCCTTTAAACACCGAAAAAGTCTCGATTATAGGTTTGAAATGGGCCAAGAGACGAGTTTGTAGAGTCAAAACGAAAAAACGAGCACGCAGCCTCGTTTAGAAATCAGGAGGAGAGAGGGTATGAAATTATATACACTTCCTTTAAAACCCAAAAAAGTCTCGATTATAGGTTAGAAATGGGCCACGGGACGCGTTTGTGGTGTCAAAACGAAAAAACGAGCAGAAGCCTCGTTTAGAAATCGGGAGGAGAGAGGTTATTAAATTATATACACTTCCTTTAAAACCCGAAAAAGTCTCGATTGTTGGTTAGAAATGGGACACGGGATGTGTTTGTGGTGTCAAAATGAAAAAACGAGCACGAAGCCTCGTTTAGAAATCGGGAGGAGAGAGGGTATGAAATTATATCCACTTCCCATAAAACCAGAAAAAGTCTCGATTATAGGTTAGAAATGGGCCACGGGATGTGTTTGTGGTATCAAAACGAAAAAACGAGCACGAAGCCTCGTTTAGAAATCGGGAGGAGAGAGGGTATGAAATTATATCCACTTCCTTTAAAACCCGAAAAAGACTCGATTATAGGTTAGAAATGGGCCACGTGACGTGTTTGTGGTGTCAAAAAAAAAAAAAAAAGCACGAAGCCTCGTTTAGAAATCGGGAGGAGAGAGGGTATGAAATTATTTCCACTTCCTTTAAACACCGAAAAAGTCTCGATTATAGGTTAGAAATGGGCCAAGAGACGAGTTTGTGGAGTCAAAACGAAAAAACGAGCAGGCAGCCTCGTTTAGAAATCAGGAGGAGAGAGGGTATGAAATTATATCCACTTCGTTTAAAACTCGAAAAAGTCTCGATTATAGGTAAGAAATGGGCCACGGGACGCGTTTGTGGTGTCAAAACGAAAAAACGAGCACGAAGCCTCGTTTAGAAATCGGGAGGAGAGAGGGTGTGAAATTATATCCACTTCCTTTAAAACCCGAAAAAGACTCGATTATAGGTTAGAAATGGGCCAAGAGACGAGTTTGTGGAGTCAAAACGAAAAAACGAGCACGAAGCCTCGTTTAGAAATCGGGAGGAGAGAGGGTATGAAATTATATCCGCTTCCTTTAAAATCCGAAAAAGTCTCGATTGTAGGTTAGAAATGGGCCAAGAGACGAGTTTGTGGTGTCAAAACGAAAAAACGAGCACGAAGCCACGTTTAGAAATCGGAAGGAGAGATGGTATGAAATTATATCCACTTCCTTTAAAATCTAAAAAAGTCTCGATTATAGGTTAGAAATGGGCCAAGAGACGAGTTTGTGGTGTCAAAATGAAAAAACGAGCACGCAGCCTCGTTTAGAAATCAGGAGGAGAGAGGGTATGAAATTTTATCCACTTCCTTTAAAACCCAAAAAAGTCTCGATTATAGGTTGGAAATGAGCCACGGGACGTGTTTGTGGTGTCAAAACGAAAAAACGAGCACGAAGACTCGTTTAGAAATCGGGAGGAGAGAGGGTATGAAATTATATCCACTTCCTTTAAAATCCGAAAAAGTCTCGATTATAAGTTAGAAATGGGCCACGAGACGTGTTTGTGGAGTCAAAACGAAAAAATGAGCACGAAGGCTCGTTTAGAAATCGGTAGGAGAGAGGGTATGAAATTATATTCATTTCCTTTAAAACCCGAAAAAGTCTCGATTATAGGTTATAAATGGGCCACGGGATGTGTTTGTGGTGTCAAAATGAAAAAACGAGCACGAAGCCTCGTTTAGAAATCGGGAGGAGAGAGGGTATGAAATTATATCCACTTCCTTTAAAATCCGAAAAAGTCTCGATTATAGGTTAGAAATAGGCCACGGGACTTGTTTGTGGAGTCAAAACGAAAAAACGAGCACGAAGCCTCGTTTAGAAATCGGGAGGAGAGAGGGTATGAAATTATATCCAATTCCTTTAAAACCCGAAAAAGTCTCGATTATAGGTTGGAAATGGGCCACGGGACGTGTTTGTAGTGTCAAAACGAAAAAACGAGCACGAAGCCTCGTTTAGAAATCAGGAGCAGAGAGGGTATGAACTTATATCCACTTCCTTTAAAACCCAAAAAAGTCTCGATTATAGGTTGGAAATGAGCCACGGGACGTGTTTGTGGTGTCAAAACGAAAAAACGAGCACGAAGCCTCGTTTAGAAATCGGGAGGAGAGAGGGTATGAAATTATATCCACTTCCTTTAAAACCCGAAAAAGTCTCGATTATAGGTTAGAAATGGGCCAAGAGACGATTTTGTGGAGACAAAACGAAAAAACGAGCACGCAGCCTCGTTTAGAAATCAGGAGGAGAGAGGTTATGAAATTATATACACTTCCTTTAAAACCCGAAAAAGTCTCGATTGAAGGTTAGAAATGGGACACGGGATGTGTTTGTGGTGTCAAAATGAAAAAACGAGCACGAAGCCTCGTTTAGAAATCGGGAGGAGAGTGGGTATGAAGTTATATCCACTTCCTTTAAAACCCGAAAAAGTCACGATTATAGGTTAGAAATGGGACACGGGAGGTGTTTCTGGTGTCAAAACGAAAAAACGAGCACGCAGCCTCGTTTAGAAATTAGGAGGACAGAGGGTATGAAATTTTATACACTTCCTTTAAAACCCAAAAAAGTCTCGATTATTGGTTAGAAATGGGCCACGGGACGCGTTTGTGGTGTCAAAACGAAAAAACGAGCACGAAGCCTCATTTAGAAATCGGGAGGAGAGAGGGTATGAAATTATATCCACTTCCTTTAAAACCCGAAAAAGTCTCGATTCTAGGTTAGAAATGTGCCACGGGACGTGTTTTGTTGTGTCAAAACGAAAAAACGAGCACGAAGCCTCGTTTAGAAATCGGGAGGAGAGAGGGTATGAAATTATATCCACTTCCTTTAAAATCCGAAAAAGTCTCGATTATAGGTTAGAAATGGGACACGGGAGGTGTTTCTGGTGTCAAAACGAAAAAAAGAGCACGAAGCCTCGTTTAGAAATCGGGAGGAGAGAGGAATGAAATTATATCCATTTCCTTTAAAACCCGAAAAAGTCTCGATTATAGGTTAGAAATGGGCCACGGGACGTGTTTATAGTGTCAAAATGAAAAAACAAGCACGAAGCCTCGTTTAGAAATTAGGAGGAGAGAGGGTATGAAATTTTATACACTTCTTTTAAAACCCAAAAAAGTCTCGATTATAGGTTATAAATGGGCCACGGGACGCGTTTGTGGTGTCAAAACGAAAAAACGAGCACGAAGCCTCGTTTAGAAATCGGGAGGAGAGAGGTTATGAAATTATATACACTTCCTTTAAAACCCGAAAAAGTCTCGATTGAAGGTTAGAAATGGGACACGGGATGTGTTTGTGGTGTCAAAATGAAAAAACGAGCATGAAGCCTCGTTTAGAAATCGGGAGGAGAGAGGGTATGAAATTATATCCACTTCCTTTAAAACCCGAAAAAGTCTCGATTATAGGTTAGAAATGGGCCACGGGACGTGTTTGTAGTGTCAAAATGAAAAAACGAGCACAAAGCCTCGTTTAGAAATCGGGAGGAGAGAGGGTATGAAATTATATCCACTTCCTTTAAAACCCGAAAAAGTCTCGATTATAGGTTAGAAATGGGACACGGGAGGTGTTTCTGGTGTCAAAATGAAAAAACAAGCACGAAGCCTCGTTTAGAAATTAGGAGGAGAGAGGGTATGAAATTTTATACACTTCCTTTAAAACCCAAAAAAGTCTCGATTATAGGTTATAAATGGGCCACGGGACGCGTTTGTGGTGTCAAAACGAAAAAACGAGCACGAAGCCTCGTTTAGAAATCAGGAGGAGAGAGGTTATGAAATTATATACACTTCCTTTAAAACCCGAAAAAGTCTCGATTGAAGGTTAGAAATGGGACACGGGATGTGTTTGTGGTGTCAAAATGAAAAAACGAGCATGAAGCCTCGTTTAGAAATCGGGAGGAGAGAGGGTATGAAATTATATCCACTTCCTTTAAAACCCGAAAAAGTCTCGATTATAGGTTAGAAATGGGCCACGGGACGTGTTTGTAGTGTCAAAATGAAAAAACGAGCACAAAGCCTCGTTTAGAAATCGGGAGGAGAGAGGGTATGAAATTATATCCACTTCCTTTAAAACTCGAAAAAGTCTCGATTATAGGTTAGAAATGGGACACGGGAGGTGTTTCTGGTGTCAAAATGAAAAAAGAGCACGAAGCCTCGTTTAGAAATCGGGAGGAGAGAGGGTATGAAATTATATCCACTTCCCTTAAAACCCGAAAAAGTCTCGATTATAGGTTAGAAATGGGCCACGGGACGTGTTTGTAGTGTCAAAACGAAAAAACGAGCACGAAGCTTCGTTTAGAAATCGGGAGGAGAGAGGGTATGAAATTATATCCACTTCCTTTAAAACCCGAAAACGTCTCGATTATAGGTTAGAAATGGGACACGGGAGGTGTTTCTGGTGTCAAAATGAAAAAAGAGCACGAAGCCTCGTTTAGAAATCGGGAGGAGAGAGGGTATGAAATTATATCCACTTCCCTTAAAACCCGAAAAAGTCTCGATTATAGGTTAGAAATGGGCCACGGGACGTGTTTGTAGTGTCAAAACGAAATAACGAGCACGAAGCCTCGTTTAGAAATCGGGAGGAGAGAGGGTATGAAATTACATCCACTTCCTTTAAAATTCGAAAAAGTCTCGATTATAGGTTAGAAATGGGCCACGAGACGTGTTTGTGGTGTCAAAACTAAAAAATGAGCACGAAGCCTCGTTTAGAAATCGGAAGGAGAGAGGGTATGAAATTATATCCACTTCCTTTAAAACCCGAAAAAGTCTCGATTATAAGTTTGAAATGGGCCACGAGACGTGTTTGTGGAGTCAAAACGAAAAAACGAGCACGAAGCCTCGTTTAGAAATCGGTAGGAGACAGGGTATGAAATTATATCCATTTCCGTTAAAACCCGAAAAAGTCTCGATTATAGGTTATAAATGGGCCACGTGATGTGTTTGTGGTGTCAAAACGAAAAAACGAGCACGAAGCCTCGTTTAGAAATCGGGAGGAGAGAGAGAATGAAACTATATCCACTTCCTTTAAAATTCGAAAAAGTCTGAATTATAGGTTAGAAATGGGCCAAGAGACGAGTTTGTGGAGTCAAAACGAAAAAACGAGCACGCGGCCTCGTTTAGAAATCGGGAGGAGAGAGGGTATGAAATTATATCCACTTTCTTTAAAACCCGAAAAGTATCGATTATAGGTTAGAAATGAGCCACGGGACGTATTTGTGGTGTCAAAACGAAAAAACGAGCACGAAGCCTCGTTTAGAAATCGGGAGGAGAGAGGGTATGAAATTATATCCACTTCCTTTAAAACCCGAAAAGTCTCGATTATAGGTTAGAAATGAGCCACGGGACGTGTTTGTGGTATCAAAACGAAAAAACGAGCACGAAGCCTCGTTTAGAAATCGGGAGGAGAGAGGGTATGAAATTATATCCACTTCCTTTAAAATCCGAAAAAGTCTCGATTATAGGTTAGAAATAGGCCACGGGACTTGTTTGTGGAGTCAAAACGAAAAAACGAGCACGAAGCCTCGTTTAGAAATCAGGAGGAGAGAGGGTACGAAATTATATCCACTTCCTTTAAAACTCGAAAAAGTCTCGATTATAGGTTATAAATGGGCCATGGGACGCGTTTGTGGTGCCAAAACGAAAAAACGAGCACGAAGCCTCGTTTAGAAGTTGGGAGGAGAGAGGGTATGAAATTATATCCATTTCCTTTAAAACCAGAAAAAGTCTCGATTATAAGTTAGAAATGGGCCACGGGACGTGTTTGTTGTGTCAAAACGAAAAAACGAGCACGAAGCCTCGTTTAGAAATCGGGAGGAGAGAGGGTATGAAATTATATCCACTTCCTTTAAAACCCGAAAAAGTCTCAATTATAGGTTAGAAATGGGCCACGGGACGTGTTTGTGGTGTCAAAACTAAAAAACGAGCACGAAGCCTCGTTTAAAAATCGGGAGGAGAGAAGGTATGAAATTATATTCATTTCCTTTAAAACCCGAAAAAGTCTCGATTATAGGTTAGAAATGGGCCACGGGACGTGTTTGTTGTGTCAAAACAAAAAAACGAGCACGAAGCCTCGTTTAGAAATCGGGAGGAGAGAGGGTATGAAATTATATCCACTTCCTTTAAAACCCGAAAAAGTCTCGATTATAAGTTAGAAATGGGCCACGGGATGTGTTTGTGGAGTCAAAACGAAAAAACGAGCACGAACCCTCGTTTAGAAATCGGTAGGAGAGAGGGTATGAAATTATATATATTTCCTTTAAAACACGAAAAAGTCTCGATTATAGGTTATAAATGGGCCAAGAGACGTGTTTGTTGTGTCAAAACAAAAAAACGAGCACGAAGCCTCGTTTAGAAATCGGGAGGAGAGAGGGTATGAAATTATATCCACTTCCTTTAAAACCCGAAAAAGTCTCGATTATAGGTTAGAAATGGGCCAACAGACGAGTTTGTGGAGTCAAAACAAAAAAATGAGCACGAAGTCTCGTTTAGAAATCGGTAGGAGAGAGGGTATGAAATTATATCCACTTCCTTTGAAACCTGAAAAAGTATCGATTATAGGTTAGAAATGGGCCACGGGACGTGTTTGTGGTGTCAAAACGAAAAAACGAGCACGAAGCCTCGTTTAGAAATCGGGAGGAGAGAGGGTATGAAATTATATTCACTTCCTTTAAAACACGAAAAAGTCTCGATTATAGGTTAGAAATGGGCCACGGGACGTATTTGTAGTGTCAAAACGAAAAAACGAGCACGAAGCCTCGTTTAGAAATCGGGAGGAGAGAGGGTATGAAATTATATCCACTTCCTTTAAAACCCGAAAAAGTCTCAATTATAGGTTAGAAATGGGCCACGGGACGTGTTTGTGGTGTCAAAACTAAAAAACGAGCACGAAGCCTCGTTTAAAAATCGGGAGGAGAGAAGGTATGAAATTATATTCATTTCCTTTAAAACCCGAAAAAGTCTCGATTATAGGTTAGAAATGGGCCACGGGACGTGTTTGTTGTGTCAAAACAAAAAAACGAGCACGAAGCCTCGTTTAGAAATCGGGAGGAGAGAGGGTATGAAATTATATCCACTTCCTTTAAAACCCGAAAAAGTCTCGATTATAAGTTAGAAATGGGCCACGGGATGTGTTTGTGGAGTCAAAACGAAAAAACGAGCACGAAGCCACGTTTAGAAATCGGTAGGAGAGAGGGTATGAAATTATATATATTTCCTTTAAAACCCGAAAAAGTCTCGATTATAGGTTATAAATGGGCCAAGAGACGTGTTTGTTGTGTCAAAACAAAAAAACGAGCACGAAGCCTCGTTTAGAAATCGGGAGGAGAGAGGTTATGAAATTATATCCACTTCCTTTAAAACCCGAAAAAGTCTCGATTATAAGTTTGAAATGGGCCACGAGACGTGTTTGTGGTGTCAAAACGAAAAAACGAGCACAAAGCCTCGTTTAGAAATCGGGAGGAGAGAGGGTATGAAATTACATCCACTTCCTTTAAAACCTGAAAAAGTATCGATTGTAGGTTAGAAATGGGACACGGGATGTGTTTGTGGTGTCAAAATGAAAAAACGAGCACGAAGTCTCGTTTAGAAATCGGGAGGAGAGAAGGTATGAAATTATATCCACTTCCTTTAAAACCCGAAATAGTCTCGATTATATGTTAAAAATGGGCCACGTGACATGTTTGTGGTGTCAAAACGAAAAAACGAGCACGAAGCCTCGTTTAGAAATCGGGAAGAGAGAGGGTATGAAATTATATCCACTTCCTTTAAAACCCGAAAAAGTCTTGATTATAGGTTAGAAATGGGCCACGGGACGTGTTTGTGGTGTCAAAACTAAAAAGCCAGCACGAAGCCTCGTTTAGAAATCGGGAGGAGAGAGGGTATGAAATTATATATATTTCCTTTAAAACACGAAAAAGTCTCGATTATAGGTTATAAATGGGCCAAGAGACGTGTTTGTTGTGTCAAAACAAAAAAACGAGCACGAAGCCTCGTTTAGAAATCGGGAGGAGAGAGGGTATGAAATTATATCCACTTCCTTTAAAACCCGAAAAAGTCTCGATTATAGGTTAGAAATGGGCCAACAGACGAGTTTGTGGAGTCAAAACAAAAAAACGAGCACGAAGCCTCGTTTAGAAATCGGTAGGAGAGAGGGTATGAAATTATATCCACTTCCTTTGAAACCTGAAAAAGTATCGATTATAGGTTAGAAATGGGCCACGGGACGTGTTTGTGGTGTCAAAACGAAAAAACGAGCACGAAGCCTCGTTTAGAAATCGGGAGGAGAGAGGGTATGAAATTATATTCACTTCCTTTAAAACACGAAAAAGTCTCGATTATAGGTTAGAAATGGGCCACGGGACGTATTTGTAGTGTCAAAACGAAAAAACGAGCACGAAGCCTCGTTTAGAAATCGGGAGGAGAGAGGGTATGAAATTATATCCACTTCCTTTAAAACCCGAAAAAGTCTCAATTATAGGTTAGAAATGGGCCACGGGACGTGTTTGTGGTGTCAAAACTAAAAAACGAGCACGAAGCCTCGTTTAAAAATCGGGAGGAGAGAAGGTATGAAATTATATTCATTTCCTTTAAAACCCGAAAAAGTCTCGATTATAGGTTAGAATTGGGCCACGGGACGTGTTTGTGGTGTCAAAACTAAAAAACGAGCACGAAGCCTCGTTTAAAAATCGGGAGGAGAGAAGGTATGAAATTATATTCATTTCCTTTAAAACCCGAAAAAGTCTCGATTATAGGTTAGAAATGGGCCACGGGACGTGTTTGTTGTGTCAAAACAAAAAAACGAGCACGAAGCCTCGTTTAGAAATCGGGAGGAGAGAGGTTATGAAATTATATCCACTTCCTTTAAAACCCGAAAAAGTCTCGATTATAAGTTTGAAATGGGCCACGAGACGTGTTTGTGGTGTCAAAACGAAAAAACGAAAACAAAGCCTCGTTTAGAAATCGGGAGGAGAGAGGGTATGAAATTACATCCACTTCCTTTAAAATCTGAAAAAGTATCGATTGTAGGTTAGAAATGGGACACGGGATGTGTTTGTGGTGTCAAAATGAAAAAACGAGCACGAAGTCTCGTTTAGAAATCGGGAGGAGAGAGGGTATGAAATTATATTCACTTCCTTTAAAACACGAAAAAGTCTCGATTATAGGTTAGAAATGGGCCACGGGACGTGTTTGTGGTGTCAAAACTAAAAAACGAGCACGAAGCCTCGTTTAAAAATCGGGAGGAGAGAAGGTATGAAATTATATTCATTTCCTTTAAAACCCGAAAAAGTCTCGATTATAGGTTAGAAATGGGCCACGGGACGTGTTTGTTGTGTCAAAACAAAAAAACGAGCACGAAGCCTCGTTTAGAAATCGGGAGGAGAGAGGGTATGAAATTATATCCACTTCCTTTAAAACCCGAAAAAGTCTCAATTATAGGTTAGAAATGGGCCACGGGACGTGTTTGTGGTGTCAAAACTAAAAAACGAGCACGAAGCCTCGTTTAAAAATCGGGAGGAGAGAAGGTATGAAATTATATTCATTTCCTTTAAAACCCGAAAAAGTCTCGATTATAGGTTAGAAATGGGCCACGGGACGTGTTTGTTGTGTCAAAACAAAAAAACGAGCACGAAGCCTCGTTTAGAAATCGGGAGGAGAGAGGGTATGAAATTATATCCACTTCCTTTAAAACCCGAAAAAGTCTCGATTATAAGTTAGAAATGGGCCACGGGATGTGTTTGTGGAGTCAAAACGAAAAAACGAGCACGAAGCCACGTTTAGAAATCGGTAGGAGAGAGGGTATGAAATTATATATATTTCCTTTAAAACCCGAAAAAGTCTCGATTATAGGTTATAAATGGGCCAAGAGACGTGTTTGTTGTGTCAAAACAAAAAAACGAGCACGAAGCCTCGTTTAGAAATCGGGAGGAGAGAGGTTATGAAATTATATCCACTTCCTTTAAAACCCGAAAAAGTCTCGATTATAAGTTTGAAATGGGCCACGAGACGTGTTTGTGGTGTCAAAACGAAAAAACGAGCACAAAGCCTCGTTTAGAAATCGGGAGGAGAGAGGGTATGAAATTACATCCACTTCCTTTAAAACCTGAAAAAGTATCGATTGTAGGTTAGAAATGGGACACGGGATGTGTTTGTGGTGTCAAAATGAAAAAACGAGCACGAAGTCTCGTTTAGAAATCGGGAGGAGAGAAGGTATGAAATTATATCCACTTCCTTTAAAACCCGAAATAGTCTCGATTATATGTTAAAAATGGGCCACGTGACATGTTTGTGGTGTCAAAACGAAAAAACGAGCACGAAGCCTCGTTTAGAAATCGGGAAGAGAGAGGGTATGAAATTATATCCACTTCCTTTAAAACCCGAAAAAGTCTTGATTATAGGTTAGAAATGGGCCACGGGACGTGTTTGTGGTGTCAAAACTAAAAAGCCAGCACGAAGCCTCGTTTAGAAATCGGGAGGAGAGAGGGTATGAAATTATATATATTTCCTTTAAAACACGAAAAAGTCTCGATTATAGGTTATAAATGGGCCAAGAGACGTGTTTGTTGTGTCAAAACAAAAAAACGAGCACGAAGCCTCGTTTAGAAATCGGGAGGAGAGAGGGTATGAAATTATATCCACTTCCTTTAAAACCCGAAAAAGTCTCGATTATAGGTTAGAAATGGGCCAACAGACGAGTTTGTGGAGTCAAAACAAAAAAACGAGCACGAAGCCTCGTTTAGAAATCGGTAGGAGAGAGGGTATGAAATTATATCCACTTCCTTTGAAACCTGAAAAAGTATCGATTATAGGTTAGAAATGGGCCACGGGACGTGTTTGTGGTGTCAAAACGAAAAAACGAGCACGAAGCCTCGTTTAGAAATCGGGAGGAGAGAGGGTATGAAATTATATTCACTTCCTTTAAAACACGAAAAAGTCTCGATTATAGGTTAGAAATGGGCCACGGGACGTATTTGTAGTGTCAAAACGAAAAAACGAGCACGAAGCCTCGTTTAGAAATCGGGAGGAGAGAGGGTATGAAATTATATCCACTTCCTTTAAAACCCGAAAAAGTCTCAATTATAGGTTAGAAATGGGCCACGGGACGTGTTTGTGGTGTCAAAACTAAAAAACGAGCACGAAGCCTCGTTTAAAAATCGGGAGGAGAGAAGGTATGAAATTATATTCATTTCCTTTAAAACCCGAAAAAGTCTCGATTATAGGTTAGAAATGGGCCACGGGACGTGTTTGTTGTGTCAAAACAAAAAAACGAGCACGAAGCCTCGTTTAGAAATCGGGAGGAGAGAGGGTATGAAATTATATCCACTTCCTTTAAAACCCGAAAAAGTCTCGATTATAAGTTAGAAATGGGCCACGGGATGTGTTTGTGGAGTCAAAACGAAAAAACGAGCACGAAGCCACGTTTAGAAATCGGTAGGAGAGAGGGTATGAAATTATATATATTTCCTTTAAAACCCGAAAAAGTCTCGATTATAGGTTATAAATGGGCCAAGAGACGTGTTTGTTGTGTCAAAACAAAAAAACGAGCACGAAGCCTCGTTTAGAAATCGGGAGGAGAGAGGTTATGAAATTATATCCACTTCCTTTAAAACCCGAAAAAGTCTCGATTATAAGTTTGAAATGGGCCACGAGACGTGTTTGTGGTGTCAAAACGAAAAAACGAGCACAAAGCCTCGTTTAGAAATCGGGAGGAGAGAGGGTATGAAATTACATCCACTTCCTTTAAAACCTGAAAAAGTATCGATTGTAGGTTAGAAATGGGACACGGGATGTGTTTGTGGTGTCAAAATGAAAAAACGAGCACGAAGTCTCGTTTAGAAATCGGGAGGAGAGAGGGTATGAAATTATATCCACTTCCTTTAAAACCCGAAAAAGTCTCAATTATAGGTTAGAAATGGGCCACGGGACGTGTTTGTGGTGTCAAAACTAAAAAACGAGCACGAAGCCTCGTTTAAAAATCGGGAGGAGAGAAGGTATGAAATTATATTCATTTCCTTTAAAACCCGAAAAAGTCTCGATTATAGGTTAGAAATGGGCCACGGGACGTGTTTGTGGTGTCAAAACTAAAAAACGAGCACGAAGCCTCGTTTAAAAATCGGGAGGAGAGAAGGTATGAAATTATATTCATTTCCTTTAAAACCCGAAAAAGTCTCGATTATAGGTTAGAAATGGGCCACGGGACGTGTTTGTTGTGTCAAAACAAAAAAACGAGCACGAAGCCTCGTTTATAAATCGGGAGGAGAGAGGTTATGAAATTATATCCACTTCCTTTAAAACCCGAAAAAGTCTCGATTATAAGTTTGAAATGGGCCACGAGACGTGTTTGTGGTGTCAAAACGAAAAAACGAAAACAAAGCCTCGTTTAGAAATCGGGAGGAGAGAGGGTATGAAATTACATCCACTTCCTTTAAAACCTGAAAAAGTATCGATTGTAGGTTAGAAATGGGACACGGGATGTGTTTGTGGTGTCAAAATGAAAAAACGAGCACGAAGTCTCGTTTAGAAATCGGGAGGAGAGAAGGTATGAAATTATATCCACTTCCTTTAAAACCCGAAATAGTCTCGATTATATGTTAAAAATGGGCCACGTGATATGTTTGTGGTGTCAAAACGAAAAAACGAGCACGAAGCCTCGTTTAGAAATCGGGAAGAGAGAGGGTATGAAATTATATCCACTTCCTTTAAAACCCGAAAAAGTCTTGATTATAGGTTAGAAATGGGCCACGGGACGTGTTTGTGGTGTCAAAACTAAAAAGCCAGCACGAAGCCTCGTTTAGAAATCGGGAGGAGAGAGGGTATGAAATTATATCCACTTCCTTTAAAACCAAAAAAAGTCTCGATTATAGGTTGGAAATGGGCCACGGGACGCGTTTGTGGTGTCAAAACGAAAAAACGAACACGAAGCCTCCTTTAGAAATCGGGAGGAGAGAGGTTATGAAATTTTATCCACTTCCTTTAAAACCTGAAAAAGTATCGATTATAGGTTAGAAATGGGCCACGGGACGTGTTTGTGCTGTCAAAACGAAAAAACGAGCACGAAGCCTCGTTCAGAAATCGGGAGGAGAGAGGGTATGAAATTATATTCACTTCCTTTAAAACACGAAAAAGTCTCGATTATAGGTTAGAAATGGGCCACGGGACCTATTTGTAGTGTCAAAACGAAAAAACGTGCACGAAGCCTCGTTTAGAAATCGGGAGGAGAGAGGGTATGAAATTATATCCACTTCCTTTAAAATCCGAAAAAGTCTCGATTATAGGTTAGAAATGGGACACGGGAGGTGTTTCTGGTGTCAAAACGAAAAAACGAGCACGAAGCTTCGTTTAGAAATCGGGAGGAGAGAGGGTATGAAATTATATCCACTTCCTTTAAAACCCGAAAAAGTCTCGATTCTAGGTTAGAAATGGGCCACGGGACGTGTTTTGTTGTGTCAAAACGAAAAAACGAGCACGAAGCCTCGTTTAGAAATCGGGAGGAGAGAGGGTATGAAATTATATCCACTTCCTTTAAAACCCGAAAAAGTCTCAATTATAGGTTAGAAATGGGCCACGGGACGTGTTTGTGGTGTCAAAACTAAAAAACGAGCACGAAGCCTCGTTTAAAAATCGGGAGGAGAGAAGGTATGAAATTATATTCATTTCCTTTAAAACCCGAAAAAGTCTCGATTATAGGTTAGAAATGGGCCACGGGACGTGTTTGTGGTGTCAAAACTAAAAAACAAGCACGAAGCCTCGTTTAAAAATCGGGAGGAGAGAAGGTATGAAATTATATTCATTTCCTTTAAAACCCGAAAAAGTCTCGATTATAGGTTAGAAATGGGCCACGGGACGTGTTTGTTGTGTCAAAACAAAAAAACGAGCACGAAGCCTCGTTTAGAAATCGGGAGGAGAGAGGTTATGAAATTATATCCACTTCCTTTAAAACCCGAAAAAGTCTCGATTATAAGTTTGAAATGGGCCACGAGACGTGTTTGTGGTGTCAAAACGAAAAAACGAAAACAAAGCCTCGTTTAGAAATCGGGAGGAGAGAGGGTATGAAATTACATCCACTTCCTTTAAAACCTGAAAAAGTATCGATTGTAGGTTAGAAATGGGACACGGGATGTGTTTGTGGTGTCAAAATGAAAAAACGAGCACGAAGTCTCGTTTAGAAATCGGGAGGAGAGAAGGTATGAAATTATATCCACTTCCTTTAAAACCCGAAATAGTCTCGATTATATGTTAAAAATGGGCCACGTGATATGTTTGTGGTGTCAAAACGAAAAAACGAGCACGAAGCCTCGTTTAGAAATCGGGAAGAGAGAGGGTATGAAATTATATCCACTTCCTTTAAAACCCGAAAAAGTCTTGATTATAGGTTAGAAATGGGCCACGGGACGTGTTTGTGGTGTCAAAACTAAAAAGCCAGCACGAAGCCTCGTTTAGAAATCGGGAGGAGAGAGGGTATGAAATTATATCCACTTCCTTTAAAACCAAAAAAAGTCTCGATTATAGGTTGGAAATGGGCCACGGGACGCGTTTGTGGTGTCAAAACGAAAAAACGAACACGAAGCCTCCTTTAGAAATCGGGAGGAGAGAGGTTATGAAATTTTATCCACTTCCTTTAAAACCTGAAAAAGTATCGATTATAGGTTAGAAATGGGCCACGGGACGTGTTTGTGCTGTCAAAACGAAAAAACGAGCACGAAGCCTCGTTCAGAAATCGGGAGGAGAGAGGGTATGAAATTATATTCACTTCCTTTAAAACACGAAAAAGTCTCGATTATAGGTTAGAAATGGGCCACGGGACCTATTTGTAGTGTCAAAACGAAAAAACGTGCACGAAGCCTCGTTTAGAAATCGGGAGGAGAGAGGGTATGAAATTATATCCACTTCCTTTAAAATCCGAAAAAGTCTCGATTATAGGTTAGAAATGGGCCACGGGACGTGTTTGTGGTGTCAAAACGAAAAAACGAGCACGAAGCCTCGTTTAGAAATCGGGAGGAGAGAGGGTATAAAATTATATCCACTTCCTTTAAAACCCGAAAAAGTCTGGATTATAGGTTATAAATGGGCCACGGGACTTGTTTGTGGAGTCAAAATGAAAAAACGAGCACGAAGCCTCGTTTAGAAATCGGTAGGAGAGAGGGTATGAAATTATATCCACTTCCTTTAAAACCCGAAAAAGTCTCGATTATAGGTTAGAAAAGGGCCACGGGACGTGTCTGTGGTGTCAAAACGAAAAAATGAGCAAGAAGCCTCGTATAGAAATCGGGAGAGAGGGTATGAAATTATATCCACTTCCTTTAAAATCTGAAAAAATCTCGATTATAGGTTAGAAATGGGCCAAGAGACGAGTTTGTGGAGTCAAAACGAAAAAACGAGCACGCTGTGTCGTTTAGAAATCGGGAGGAGAGTGGGTATGAAATTACATCCTCTTCCTTTAAAACCCAAAAAAGTCTCGATTATAGGTTAGAAATGGGCCACGGGATGTGTTTGTCGTGTCAAAACGAAAAAATGAGCACGATGCCTCGTTTAGAAATCGGAAGGAGAGAGGGTATGAAATTATATCCACTTCCTTTAAAATCCGAAAAAGTCTCGATTATAGGTTAGAAATGGGCCAAAAGACGAGTTTGTGGAGTCAAAATGAAAAAACGAACACGCAGCCTCGTTTAGAAATCAGGAGGAGAGAGGGTATGAAATTATATCCACTTCCTTTAAAACCCAAAAAAGTCTCGATTATAGGTTAGAAATGGGCCACTGGACATGTTTATGGTGGCAAAACGAAAAAACGAGCACGAAGCCTCGTTTAGAAATCGGGAGAGAGGGTATGAAATTATATCCACTTCCTTTAAAATCTGAAAAAGTCTCGATTATAGGTTAGAAATGAGCCAAAAGACGAGTTTGTGGAGTCAAAATGAAAAAACGAGCACGCAGCCTCGTTTAGAAATCAGGAGGAGAGAGGGTATGAAATTACATCCACTTCCTTTAAAACCCAAAAAAGTCTCGATTATAGATTAGAATTGGGCCACGGGACGTGTTTATGGTGTCAAAACGAAAAAACGAGCACGAAGCCTCATTTAGAAATCGGGAGAGAGGGTATGAAATTATGTCCACTTCCTTTAAAACCCGAAAAAGTCACGATTATAGGTTAAAAATGGGCCACGGGACATGTTTGTGGTGTCAAAACGAAAAAACGAGCACGAAGCCTCGTTTATAAATCGGGAGGAGAGAGGGTATGAAATTATATCCACTTCCATTAAAACCCGAAAAAGTCTCGATTATAGGTTAGAAATGGGCCACGGGACGTGTTTGTGGTGTCAAAACGGAAAAACGAGCACGAAGCCTCGTTTAGAAATCGGGAGGAGAGAGGGTATGAAATTATATTCACTTCCTTTAAAACCAAAAAAAGTCTCGATTATAGGTTGGAAATGGGCCACGGGACGCGTTTGTGGTGTCAAAACGAAAAAACGAACACGAAGCCTCCTTTAGAAATCGGGAGGAGAGAGGTTATGAAATTATATCCACTTCCTTTAAAACCTGAAAAAGTCTCGATTGTAGGTTAGAAATGGGCCACGGAACGTATTTGTGGTGTCAAAACGAAAAAACGAGCACGAAGCCTCGTTTAGAAATCGGGAGGAGAGAGGGTATGAAATTATATCCACTTCCTTTAAAACCCGAAAAAGTCTCGATTGTAGGTTAGAAATGGGCCACGGAACGTATTTGTGGTGTCAAAACGAAAAAACGAGCACGAAGCCTCGTTTAGAAATCGGGAGGAGAGAGGGTATGAAATTATATCCACTTCCTTTAAAACCCGAAAAAGTCTCGATTATAGGTTAGAAATGGGCCACGGGACGTGTTTGTGGTGTCAAAACGAAAAAACGAGCACGAAGCCTCGTTTAGAAATCGGGAGGAGAGAGGGTATGAAATTACATCCACTTCCTTTAAAACCTGAAAAAGTATCGATTGTAGGTTAGAAATGGGACATGGGATGTGTTTGTGGTGTCAAAATAAAAAAACGAGCACGAAGTCTCGTTTAGAAATCGGGAGGAGAGAGGGTATGAAATTACATCCACTTCCTTTGAAACCCAAAAAAGTCTCGATTATATGTTAAAAATGGGCCACGTGACATGTTTGTGGTGTCAAAACGAAAAAACGAGCACGAAGCCTCGTTTAGAAATCGGGAGGAGAGAGGGTATGAAATTATATCCACTTCCTTTAAAACCCGAAAAAGTCTCGATTATAGGTTAGAAATGGGCCACGGGACGTGTTTGTGGTGTCAAAACTAAAAAGCCAGCACGAAGCCTCGTTTAGAAATCGGGAGGAGAGAGGGTATAAAATTATATTCACTTCCTTTAAAACCAAAAAAAGTCTTGATTATAGGTTGGAAATGGGCCACGGGACGCGTTTGTGGTGTCAAAACGAAAAAACGAACACGAAGCCTCCTTTAGAAATCGGGAGGAGAGAGGTTTTGAAATTATATCCACTTCCTTTAAAACCTGAAAAAGTATCGATTATAGGTTAGAAATGGGCCACGGGACGTGTTTGTGGTGTCAAAACAAAAAAACAAGCACGAAGCCTCGTTTAGAAATCGGGAGGAGAGAGGGTATGAAATTATATCCACTTCCTTTAAAACCCGAAAAAGTCTCGATTGTAGGTTAGAAATGGGCCACGGAACGTATTTGTGGTGTCAAAATGAAAAAACGAGCACGAAGCCTCGTTTAGAAATCGGGAGGAGAGAGGGTATGAAATTATATCCACTTCCTTTAAATCCCGAAAAAGTCTCGATTATAGGTTAGAAATGGGCCACGGGACGTGTTTGTGGTGTCAAAATGAAAAAACGAGCACGAAGCCTCGTTTAGAAATCGGGAGGAGAGAGGGTATGAAATTACATCCACTTCCTTTAAAACCTGAAAAAGTATCGATTGTAGGTTAGAAATGGGACATGGGATGTGTTTGTGGTGTCAAAATAAAAAAACGAGCACGAAGTCTCGTTTAGAAATCGGGAGGAGAGAGGGTATGAAATTATATCCACTTCCTTTGAAACCCAAAAAAGTCTCGATTATATGTTAAAAATGGGCCACGTGACATGTTTGTGGTGTCAAAACGAAAAAACGAGCACGAAGCCTCGTTTAGAAATCGGGAGGAGAGAGGGTATGAAATTATATCCACTTCCTTTAAAACCCGAAAAAGTCTCGATTATAGGTTAGAAATGGGCCACGGGACGTGTTTGTGGTGTCAAAACTAAAAAGCCAGCACGAAGCCTCGTTTAGAAATCGGGAGGAGAGAGGGTATAAAATTATATTCACTTCCTTTAAAACCAAAAAAAGTCTCGATTATAGGTTGGAAATGGGCCACGGGACGCGTTTGTGGTGTCAAAACGAAAAAACGAACACGAAGCCTCCTTTAGAAATCGGGAGGAGAGAGGTTTTGAAATTATATCCACTTCCTTTAAAACCTGAAAAAGTATCGATTATAGGTTAGAAATGGGCCACGGGACGTGTTTGTGGTGTCAAAACAAAAAAACGAGCACGAAGCCTCGTTTAGAAATCGGGAGGAGAGAGGGTATGAAATTATATCCACTTCCTTTAAAACCCGAAAAAGTCTCGATTGTAGGTTAGAAATGGGCCACGGAACGTATTTGTGGTGTCAAAATGAAAAAACGAGCACGAAGCCTCGTTTAGAAATCGGGAGGAGAGAGGGTATGAAATTATATCCACTTCCTTTAAAACCAAAAAAAGTCTCGATTATAGGTTGGAAATGGGCCACGGGACCCGTTTGTGGTGTCAAAACGAAAAAACGAACACGAAGCCTCCTTTAGAAATCGGGAGGAGAGAGGTTATGAAATTATATCCACTTCCTTTAAAACCTGAAAAAGTATCGATTATAGGTTAGAAATGGGCCACGGGACGTGTTAGTGGTGTCAAAACGAAAAAACGAGCACGAAGCCTCGTTTAGAAATCGGGAGGAGAGAGGGTATGAAATTACATCCACTTCCTTTAAAACCTGAAAAAGTATCGATTGTAGGTTAGAAATGGGACATGGGATGTGTTTGTGGTGTCAAAATGAAAAAACGAGCACGAAGTCTCGTTTAGAAATCGGGAGGAGAGAGGGTATGAAATTATATCCACTTCTTTTGAAACCCAAAAAAGTCTCGATTATATGTTAAAAATGGGCCACGGGACATGTTTGTGGTGTCAAAACGAAAAAACGAGCATGAAGCCTCGTTTAGAAATCGGGAGGACAGAGGGTATGAAATTATATCCACTTCCATTAAAACCCGAAAAAGACTCGATTATAGGTTAGAAATGGGCCACGGGACGTATTTGTGGTGTCAAAACGAAAAAACAAGCACGAAGCCTCGTTTAGAAATCAGGAGGAGAGAGGGTATGAAATTACATCCACTTCCTTTAAAACCCGAAAAAGTATCGATTGTAGGTTAGAAATGGGACACGGGACGTGTTTGAGGTGTCAAAATGAAAAAACGAGCACGAAGCCTCGTTTAGAAATCGGGAGGAGAGAGGGTATGAAATTATATTCACTTCCTTTAAAACCAAAAAAAGTCTCGATTATAGGTTGGAAATGAGCCACGGGACGCGTTTGTGGTGTCAAAACGAAAAAACGAACACGAAGCCTCCTTTAGAAATCGGGAGGAGAGAGGGTATGAAATTATATCCATTTCCTTTAAAACCCGAAAAAGTATCGATTATAGGTTAGAAATGGGCCACGGGACGTGTTTGTGGTGTCAAAACAAAAAAACGAGCACGAAGCCTCGTTTAGAAATCGGGAGGAGAGAGGGTATGAAATTTTATCCACTTCTTTTAAAACCCGAAAAAGTCTCGATTGTAGGTTAGAAATGGGCCACGGAACGTATTTGTGGTGTCAAAACGAGAAAACGAGCACGAAGCCTCGTTTAGAAATCGGGAGGAGAGAGGGTATGAAATTATATCCACTTCCTTTAAAACCCGAAAAAGTCTCGATTATAGGTTAGAAATGGGCCAAGAGACGAGTTTGTGGAGTCAAAACGAAAAAACGAGCACGAAGCCTCGTTTAGAAATCAGGAGGAGAGAGGGTATGAAATTATATCCACTTCCTTTAAAACCCGAAAAAGTCTCGATTATAGGTTGGAAATGGGCCACGGGACGTGTTTGTGGTGTCAAAACGAAAAAACGAGCACGAAGCCTCATTTAGAAATCGGGAGGAGAGAGGGTATGAAATTATATCTACTTCCTTTAAAATCTGAAAAAGTCTCGATTCTAGGTTAGGAATGGGCCAAGAGACGAGTTTGTTGAGTCAAAACGAAAAAACGAGCACGCAGCCTCGTTTAGAAATCGGGAGAAGAGAGGGTATGAAATTACATCCACTTCCTTTAAAACCCGGAAAAGTCTCGATTATAGGTTAGAAATGGGCCACGGGATGTGTTTGTGGTGTCAAAACGAAAAAAATGAGCACGAAGCCTGGTTTAGAAATCGGAAGGAGAGAGGGTATGAAATTATATCCACTTCCTTTAAAATCCGAAAAAGTCTCGATTCTAGGTTAGAAATGGGCCACGGGACGTGTTTTGTTGTGTCAAAATGAAAAAACGAGCACGAAGCCTCGTTTAGAAATCGGGAGGAGAGAGGGTATGAAATTATATCCACTTCCTTTAAAATCCGAAAAAGTCTCGATTATAGGTTAGAAATGGGCCACGGGAGGTGTTTCAGGTGTCAAAACGAAAAAAAGAGCACGAAGCCTCGTTTAGAAATCGGGAGGAGAGAGGGAATGAAATTATATCCACTTCCTTTAAAACCCGAAAAAGTCTCGATTATTGGTTAGAAATGGGCCACGGGACGTGTTTATAGTGTCAAAATGAAAAAACGAGCACGAAGCCTCGTTTAGAAATTAGGAGGAGAGAGGGTATGAAATTTTATACACTTCCTTTAAAACCCAAAAAAGTCTCGATTATAGGTTATAAATGGGCCACGGGACGCGTTTGTGGTGTCAAAACGAAAAAACGAGCACGAAGCCTCGTTTAGAAATCAGGAGGAGAGAGGTTATGAAATTTTATACACTTCCTTTAAAACCCGAAAAAGTCTCGATTGAAGGTTAGAAATGGGACACGGGATGTGTTTGTGGTGTCAAAATGAAAAAACGAGCACGAAGCCTCGTTTAGAAATTGGGAGGAGAGAGGGTATGAAATTATATCCACCTCCTTTAAAACCCGAAAAAGTCTCGATTATAGGTTAGAAATGGGCCACGGGACGTGTTTGTAGTGTCAAAACGAAAAAACGAGCACAAAGCCTCGTTTAGAAATCGGGAGGAGAGAGGGTATGAAATTATATCCACTTCCTTTAAAACCCGAAAAAGACTCGATTATAGGTTAGAAATGGGACACGGGAGGTGTTTCTGGTGTCAAAATGAAAAAAGAGCACGAAGCCTCGATTAGAAATCGGGAGGAGATAGGGTATGAAATTATATCCACTTCCCTTAAAACCCGAAAAAGTCTCGATTATAGGTTAGAAATGGGCCACGGGACGTGTTTGTAGTGTTAAAACGAAAAAACGAGCACGAAGCCTCGTTTAGAAATCGGGAGGAGAGAGGGTATGAAATTACATCCACTTCCTTTAAAATTCGAAAAAGTCTCGATTATAGGTTAGAAATGGGCCACGAGACGTGTTTGTGGTGTCAAAACTAAAAAATGAGCACGAAGCCTCGTTTAGAAATCGGAAGGAGAGAGGGTATGAAATTATATCCACTTCCTTTAAAACCCGAAAAAGTCTCGATTATAAGTTTGAAATGGGCCACGAGACGTGTTTGTGGAGTCAAAACGAAAAAACGAGCACGAAGCCTCGTTTAGAAATCGGTAGGAGACAGGGTATGAAATTATATCCATTTCCGTTAAAACCCGAAAAAGTCTCGATTATAGGTTATAAATGGGCCACGTGATGTGTTTGTGGTGTCAAAACGAAAAAACGAGCACGAAGCCTCGTTTAGAAATCGGGAGGAGAGAGAGAATGAAACTATATCCACTTCTTTTAAAATTCGAAAAAGTCTGAATTATAGGTTAGAAATGGGCCACGGGACGCGTTTGTGGTGTCAAAACGAAAAAACGAGCAGAAGCCTCGTTTAGAAATCGGGAGGAGAGAGGTTATTAAATTATATACACTTCCTTTAAAACCCGAAAAAGTCTCGATTGTTGGTTAGAAATGGGACACGGGATGTGTTTGTGGTGTCAAAATGAAAAAACGAGCACGAAGCCTCGTTTAGAAATCGGGAGGAGAGAGGGTATGAAATTATATCCACTTCCCATAAAACCAGAAAAAGTCTCGATTATAGGTTAGAATTGGGCCACGGGATGTGTTTGTGGTATCAAAACGAAAAAACGAGCACGAAGCCTCGTTTAGAAATCGGGAGGAGAGAGGGTATGAAATTATATCCACTTCCTTTAAAACCCGAAAAAGACTCGATTATAGGTTAGAAATGGGCCACGTGACGTGTTTGTGGTGTCAAAACGAAAAAACGAGCACGAAGCCTCGTTTAGAAATCGGGAGGAGAGAGGGTATGAAATTATTTCCACTTCCTTTAAACACCGAAAAAGTCTCGATTATAGGTTAGAAATGAGCCACGGGACGTGTTTGTGGTGTCAAAACGAAAAAACGATCACGAAGCATCGTGTAGAAATCGGGAGGAGAGAGGGTATGAAATTATATCCACTTCCTTTAAAATCCGAAAAAGTCTCGATTATAGGTTAGAAATGGGCCACGGGACGTGTTTGTGGTGTCAAAACGAAAAAACGAGCACGAAGCCTCATTTTGAAATCGGGAGGAGAGAGGGTATGAAATTATATCCACTTCCTTTAAAATTCGAAAAAGTCTCGATTATAATTTAGAAATGGGCCACGGGACGCGTTTGTGGTGTCAAAACGAGAAAACGAGCACGAAGCCTCGTTTAGAAATCGGGAGGAGAGAGGTTATGATATTATATCCACTTCCTTTAAAACCCGAAAAAGTCTCGATTGTAGGTTGGAAATGGGACACGGGATGTGTTTGTGGTGTCAAAATGAAAAAACGAGCACGAAGCCACGTTTAGAAATCGGAAGGAGAGATGGTATGAAATTATATCCACTTCCTTTAAATTCGAAAAAGTCTCGATTATAGGTTAGAAATGGGCCACGAGACGTGTTTGTGGTGTCAAAACTAAAAAATGAGCACGAAGCCTCGTTTAGAAATCGGAAGGAGAGAGGGTATGAAATTATATCCACTTCCTTTAAAACCCGAAAAAGTCTCGATTATAAGTTTGAAATGGGCCACGAGACGTGTTTGTGGAGTCAAAACGAAAAAACGAGCACGAAGCCTCGTTTAGAAATCGGTAGGAGATAGGGTATGAAATTATATCCATTTCCGTTAAAACCCGAAAAAGTCTCGATTATAGGTTATAAATGGGCCACGTGATGTGTTTGTGGTGTCAAAACGAAAAAACGAGCACGAAGCCTCGTTTAGAAATCGGGAGGAGAGAGAGAATGAAACTATATCCACTTCTTTTAAAATTCGAAAAAGTCTGAATTATAGGTTAGAAATGGGCCAAGAGACGAGTTTGTGGAGTCAAAACGAAAAAACGAGCACGCAGCCTCGTTTAGAAATCGGGAGGAGAGAGGGTATGAAATTATATCCACTTTCTTTAAAAACCGAAAAGTATCGATTATAGGTTAGAAATGAGCCACGGGACGTGTTTGTGGTGTCAAAACGAAAAAACGAGCACGAAGCCTCGTTTAGAAATCGGGAGGAGAGAGGGTATGAAATTATATCCACTTCCTTTAAAACCCGAAAAGTCTCGATTATAGGTTAGAAATGAACCACGGGACGTGTTTGTGGTATCAAAATGAAAAAACGAGCACGAAGCCTCGTTTAGAAATCGGGAGGAGAGAGGGTATGAAATTATATCCACTTCCTTTAAAACCCGAAAAAGACTCGATTATAGGTTAGAAATGGGCCACGTGACGTGTTTGTGGTGTCAAAACGAAAAAACGAGCACGAAGCCTCGTTTAGAAATCGGGAGGAGAGAGGGTATGAAATTATTTCCACTTCCTTTAAACACCGAAAAAGTCTCGATTATAGGTTAGAAATGGGCCAAGAGACGAGTTTGTGGAGTCAAAACGAAAAAACGAGCACGCAGCCTCGTTTAGAAATCAGGAGGAGAGAGGGTATGAAATTATATACACTTCCTTTAAAACCCAAAAAAGTCTCGATTATAGGTTAGAAATGGGCCACGGGACGCGTTTGTGGTGTCAAAACGAAAAAACGAGCAGAAGCCTCGTTTAGAAATCGGGAGGAGAGAGGTTATTAAATTATATACACTTCCTTTAAAACCCGAAAAAGTCTCGATTGTTGGTTAGAAATGGGACACGGGATGTGTTTGTGGTGTCAAAATGAAAAAACGAGCACGAAGCCTCGTTTAGAAATCGGGAGGAGAGAGGGTATGAAATTATATCCACTTCCCATAAAACCAGAAAAAGTCTCGATTATAGGTTAGAATTGGGCCACGGGATGTGTTTGTGGTATCAAAACGAAAAAACGAGCACGAAGCCTCGTTTAAAAATCGGGAGGAGAGAGGGTATGAAATTATATCCACTTCCTTTAAAACCCGAAAAAGACTCGATTATAGGTTAGAAATGGGCCACGTGACGTGTTTGTGGTGTCAAAACGAAAAAACGAGCACGAAGCCTCGTTTAGAAATCGGGAGGAGAGAGGGTATGAAATTATTTCCACTTCCTTTAAACACCGAAAAAGTCTCGATTATAGGTTAGAAATGAGCCACGGGACGTGTTTGTGGTGTCAAAACGAAAAAACGATCACGAAGCATCGTGTAGAAATCGGGAGGAGAGAGGGTATGAAATTATATCCACTTCCTTTAAAATCCGAAAAAGTCTCGATTATAGGTTAGAAATGGGCCACGGGACGTGTTTGTGGTGTCAAAACGAAAAAACGAGCACGAAGCCTCATTTTGAAATCGGGAGGAGAGAGGGTATGAAATTATATCCACTTCCTTTAAAATTCGAAAAAGTCTCGATTATAATTTAGAAATGGGCCACGGGACGCGTTTGTGGTGTCAAAACGAGAAAACGAGCACGAAGCCTCGTTTAGAAATCGGGAGGAGAGAGGTTATGATATTATATCCACTTCCTTTAAAACCCGAAAAAGTCTCGATTGTAGGTTGGAAATGGGACACGGGATGTGTTTGTGGTGTCAAAATGAAAAAACGAGCACGAAGCCACGTTTAGAAATCGGAAGGAGAGATGGTATGAAATTATATCCACTTCCTTTAAAATCTAAAAAAGTCTCGATTATAGGTTAGAAATGGGCCAAGAGACGAGTTTGTGGAGTCAAAATGAAAAAATGAGCACGCAGCCTCGTTTAGAAATCAGGAGGAGAGAGGGTATGAAATTTTATCCACTTCCTTTAAAACCCAAAAAAGTCTCGATTATAGGTTGGAAATGAGCCACGGGACGTGTTTGTGGTGTCAAAACGAAAAAACGAGCACGAAGACTCGTTTAGAAATCGGGAGGAGAGAGGGTATGAAATTATATCCACTTCCTTTAAAATCCGAAAAAGTCTCGATTATAAGTTAGAAATGGGCCACGAGACGTGTTTGTGGAGTCAAAACGAAAAAATGAGCACGAAGCCTCGTTTAGAAATCGGTAGGAGAGAGGGTATGAAATTATATACATTTCCTTTAAAACCCGAAAAAGTCTCGATTATAGGTTATAAATGGGCCACGGGATGTGTTTGTGGTGTCAAAACGAAAAAACGAGCACGAAGCCTCGTTTAGAAATCGGGAGGAGAGAGGGTATGAAATTATATCCACTTCCTTTAAAATCCGAAAAAGTCTCGATTATAGGTTAGAAATGGGCCACGAGACGTGTTTGTGGTGTCAAAACGAAAAAACGAGCACGAAGCCTCGTTTAGAAATCGGAAGGAGAGAGGGTATGAAATTATATCCACTTCCTTTAAAACCCGAAAAAGTCTCGATTATAAGTTTGAAATGGGCCACGAGACGTGTTTGTGGAGTCAAAACGAAAAAACGAGCACGAAGCCTCGTTTAGAAATCGGTAGGAGACAGGGTATGAAATTATATCCATTTCCGTTAAAACCCGAAAAAGTCTCGATTATAGGTTATAAATGGGCCACGTGATGTGTTTGTGGTGTCAAAACGAAAAAACGAGCACGAAGCCTCGTTTAGAAATCGGGAGGAGAGAGAGAATGAAACTATATCCACTTCTTTTAAAATTCGAAAAAGTCTGAATTATAGGTTAGAAATGGGACACGGGAGGTGTTTCTGGTGTCAAAATGAAAAAAGAGCACGAAGCCTCGTTTAGAAATCGGGAGGAGAGAGGGTATGAAATTATATCCACTTCCCTTAAAACCCGAAAAAGTCTCGATTATAGGTTAGAAATGGGCCACGGGACGTGTTTGTAGTGTTAAAACGAAAAAACGAGCACGAAGCCTCGTTTAGAAATCGGGAGGAGAGAGGGTATGAAATTACATCCACTTCCTTTAAAATTCGAAAAAGTCTCGATTATAGGTTAGAAATGGGCCACGAGACGTGTTTGTGGTGTCAAAACTAAAAAATGAGCACGAAGCCTCGTTTAGAAATCGGAAGGAGAGAGGGTATGAAATTATATCCACTTCCTTTAAAACCCGAAAAAGTCTCGATTATATGTTAAAAATGGGCTACGTGACATGTTTGTGGTGTCAAAATGAAAAAACGAGCACGAAGCCTCGTTTAGAAATCGGGAGGAGAGAGGGTATGAAATTATATCCACTTCCTTTAAAACCCGAAAAAGTCTCGATTATAGGTTAGAAATGGGCCACGGGACGTGCTTGTGGTGTCAAAACTAAAAAGCCAGCACGAAGCCTCGTTTAGAAATCGGGAGGAGAGAGGGTATGAAATTATATATTCACTTCCTTTAAAACCAAAAAAAGTCTCGATTATAGGTTGGAAATGGGCCACGGGACGCGTTTGTGGTGTCAAAACGAAAAAACGAACACAAAGCCTCCTTTAGAAATCGGGAGGAGAGAGGTTATGAAATTATATCCACTTCCTTTAAAACCTGAAAAAGTATCGATTATAGGTTAGAAATGGGCCACGGGACGTGTTTGTGGTGTCAAAACAAAAAAACGAGCACGAAGCCTCGTTTAGAAATCGGGAGGAGAGAGGGTATGAAATTATATCCACTTCCTTTAAAACCCGAAAAAGTCTCGATTGTAGGTTAGAAATGGGCCACGGAACGTATTTGTGGTGTCAAAACGAAAAAACGAGCACGAAGCCTCGTTTAGAAATCGGGAGGAGAGAGGGTATGAAATTATATCCACTTCCTTTAAAATCCGAAAAAGTCTCGATTATAGGTTAGAAATGGGCCACGGGAGGTGTTTCAGGTGTCAAAACGAAAAAAAGAGCACGAAGCCTCGTTTAGAAATCGGGAGGAGAGAGGGAATGAAATTATATCCACTTCCTTTAAAACCCGAAAAAGTCTCGATTATTGGTTAGAAATGGGCCACGGGACGTGTTTATAGTGTCAAAATGAAAAAACGAGCACGAAGCCTCGTTTAGAAATTAGGAGGAGAGAGGGTATGAAATTTTATACACTTCCTTTAAAACCCAAAAAAGTCTCGATTATAGGTTATAAATGGGCCACGGGACGCGTTTGTGGTGTCAAAACGAAAAAACGAGCACGAAGCCTCGTTTAGAAATCAGGAGGAGAGAGGTTATGAAATTATATACACTTCCTTTAAAACCCGAAAAAGTCTCGATTGAAGGTTAGAAATGGGACACGGGATGTGTTTGTGGTGTCAAAATGAAAAAACGAGCACGAAGCCTCGTTTAGAAATCGGGAGGAGAGAGGGTATGAAATTATATCCACTTCCTTTAAAACCCGAAAAAGTCTCGATTATAGGTTAGAAATGGGCCACGGGACGTGTTTGTAGTGTCAAAACGAAAAAACGAGCACAAAGCCTCGTTTAGAAATCGGGAGGAGAGAGGGTATGAAATTATATCCACTTCCTTTAAAACCCGAAAAAGACTCGATTATAGGTTAGAAATGGGACACGGGAGTTGTTTCTGGTGTCAAAATGAAAAAAGAGCACAAAGCCTCGTTTAGAAATCGGGAGGAGAGAGGGTATGAAATTATATCCACTTCCCTTAAAACCCGAAAAAGTCTCGATTATAGGTTAGAAATGGGCCACGGGACGTGTTTGTAGTGTTAAAACGAAAAAACGAGCACGAAGCCTCGTTTAGAAATCGGGAGGAGAGAGGGTATGAAATTACATCCACTTCCTTTAAAATTCAAAAAAGTCTCGATTATAGGTTAGAAATGGGCCACGAGACGTGTTTGTGGTGTCAAAACTAAAAAATGAGCACGAAGCCTCGTTTAGAAATCGGAAGGAGAGAGGGTATGAAATTATATCCACTTCCTTTAAAACCCGAAAAAGTCTCGATTATAAGTTTGAAATGGGCCACGAGACGTGTTTGTGGAGTCAAAACGAAAAAACGAGCACGAAGCCTCGTTTAGAAATCGGTAGGAGACAGGGTATGAAATTATATCCATTTCCGTTAAAACCCGAAAAAGTCTCGATTATAGGTTATAAATGGGCCACGTGATGTGTTTGTGGTGTCAAAACGAAAAAACGAGCACGAAGCCTCGTTTAGAAATCGGGAGGAGAGAGAGAATGAAACTATATCCACTTCTTTTAAAATTCGAAAAAGTCTGAATTATAGGTTAGAAATGGGCCAAGAGACGAGTTTGTAGAGTCAAAACGAAAAAACGAGCACGCAGCCTCGTTTAGAAATCGGGAGGAGAGAGGGTATTAAATTATATCCACTTTCTTTAAAAACCGAAAAGTATCGATTATAGGTTAGAAATGAGCCACGGGACGTGTTTGTGGTGTCAAAACGAAAAAACGAGCACGAAGCCTCGTTTAGAAATCGGGAGGAGAGAGGGTATGAAATTATATCCACTTCCTTTAAAACCCGAAAAGTCTCGATTATAGGTTAGAAATGAGCCACGGGACGTGTTTGTGGTATCAAAATGAAAAAACGAGCACGAAGCCTCGTTTAGAAATCGGGAGGAGAGAGGGTATGAAATTATATCCACTTCCTTTAAAACCCGAAAAAGACTCGATTATAGGTTAGAAATGGGCCACGTGACGTGTTTGTGGTGTCAAAACGAAAAAACGAGCACGAAGCCTCGTTTAGAAATCGGGAGGAGAGAGGGTATGAAATTATTTCCACTTCCTTTAAACACCGAAAAAGTCTCGATTATAGGTTAGAAATGGGCCAAGAGACGAGTTTGTGGAGTCAAAACGAAAAAACGAGCACGCAGCCTCGTTTAGAAATCAGGAGGAGAGAGGGTATAAAATTATATACACTTCCTTTAAAACCCAAAAAAGTCTCGATTATAAGTTAGAAATGGGCCACGGGACGCGTTTGTGGTGTCAAAACGAAAAAACGAGCAGAAGCCTCGTTTAGAAATCGGGAGGAGAGAGGTTATTAAATTATATACACTTCCTTTAAAACCCGAAAAAGTCTCGATTGTTGGTTAGAAATGGGACACGGGATGTGTTTGTGGTGTCAAAATGAAAAAACGAGCACGAAGCCTCGTTTAGAAATCGGGAGGAGAGAGGGTATGAAATTATATCCACTTCCCATAAAACCAGAAAAAGTCTCGATTATAGGTTAGAAATGGGCCACGGGATGTGTTTGTGGTATCAAAACGAAAAAACGAGCACGAAGCCTCGTTTAGAAATCGGGAGGAGAGAGGGTATGAAATTATATCCACTTCCTTTAAAACCCGAAAAAGACTCGATTATAGGTTAGAAATGGGCCACGTGACGTGTTTGTGGTGTCAAAACGAAAAAACGAGCACGAAGCCTCGTTTAGAAATCGGGAGGAGAGAGGGTATGAAATTATTTCCACTTCCTTTAAACACCGAAAAAGTCTCGATTATAGGTTAGAAATGAGCCACGGGACGTGTTTGTGGTGTCAAAACGAAAAAACGATCACGAAGCATCGTGTAGAAATCGGGAGGAGAGAGGGTATGAAATTATATCCACTTCCTTTAAAATCCGAAAAAGTCTCGATTATAGGTTAGAAATGGGCCACGGGACGTGTTTGTGGTGTCAAAACGAAAAAACGAGCACGAAGCCTCATTTTGAAATCGGGAGGAGAGAGGGTATGAAATTATATCCACTTCCTTTAAAATTCGAAAAAGTCTCGATTATAATTTAGAAATGGGCCACGGGACGCGTTTGTGGTGTCAAAACGAGAAAACGAGCACGAAGCCTCGTTTAGAAATCGGGAGGAGAGAGGTTATGATATTATATCCACTTCCTTTAAAACCCGAAAAAGTCTCGATTGTAGGTTAGAAATGGGACACGGGATGTGTTTGTGGTGTCAAAATGAAAAAACGAGCACGAAGCCACGTTTAGAAATCGGAAGGAGAGATGGTATGAAATTATATCCACTTCCTTTAAAATCTAAAAAAGTCTCGACTATAGGTTAGAAATGGGCTAAGAGACGAGTTTGTGGAGTCAAAATGAAAAAACGAGCACGCAGCCTCGTTTAGAAATCAGGAGGAGAGAGGGTATGAAATTTTATCCACTTCCTTTAAAACCCAAAAAAGTCTCGATTATAGGTTGGAAATGAGCCACGGGACGTGTTTGTGGTGTCAAAACGAAAAAACGAGCACGAAGACTCGTTTAGAAATCGGGAGGAGAGAGGGTATGAAATTATATCCACTTCCTTTAAAATCCGAAAAAGTCTCGATTATAAGTTAGAAATGGGCCACGAGACGTGTTTGTGGAGTCAAAACGAAAAAATGAGCACAAAGCCTCGTTTAGAAATCGGTAGGAGAGAGGGTATGAAATTATATCCATTTCCTTTAAAACCCGAAAAAGTCTCGATTATAGGTTATAAATGGGCCACGGGATGTGTTTGTGGTGTCAAAACGAAAAAACGAGCACGAAGCCTCGTTTAGAAATCGGGAGGAGAGAGGGTATGAAATTATATCCACTTCCTTTAAAATCCGAAAAAGTCTCGATTATAGGTTAGAAATAGGCCACGGGACTTGTTTGTGGAGTCAAAACGAAAAAACGAGCACGAAGCCTCGTTTAGAAATCGGGAGGAGAGAGGGTATGAAATTATATCCAATTCCTTTAAAACCCGAAAAAGTCTCGATTATAGGTTGGAAATGGGCCACGGGACGTGTTTGTAGTGTCAAAACGAAAAAATGAGCACGAAGCCTCGTTTAGAAATCAGGAGCAGAGAGGGTATGAACTTATATCCACTTCCTTTAAAACCCAAAAAAGTCTCGATTATAGGCTGGAAATGAGCCACGGGACGTGTTTGTGGTGTCAAAATGAAAAAACGAGCACGAAGCCTCGTTTAGAAATCGGGAGGAGAGAGTGTATGAAATTATATCCACTTCCTTTAAAACCCGAAAAAGTCTCGATTATAGGTTAGAAATGGGCCAAGAGACGATTTTGTGGAGACAAAACGAAAAAACGAGCACGCAGCCTCGTTTAGAAATCAGGAGGAGAGAGGTTATGAAATTATATACACTTCCTTTAAAACCCGAAAAAGTCTCGATTGAAGGTTAGAAATGGGACACGGGATGTGTTTGTGGTGTCAAAATGAAAAAACGAGCACGAAGCCTCGTTTAGAAATCGGGAGGAGAGAGGGTATGAAATTATATCCACTTCCTTTAAAACCCGAAAAAGTCTCGATTATAGGTTAGAAATGGGCCACGGGACGTGTTTGTAGTGTCAAAACGAAAAAACGAGCACAAAGCCTCGTTTAGAAATCGGGAGGAGAGAGGGTATGAAATTATATCCACTTCCTTTAAAACCCGAAAAAGACTCGATTATAGGTTAGAAATGGGACACGGGAGTTGTTTCTGGTGTCAAAATGAAAAAAGAGCACAAAGCCTCGTTTAGAAATCGGGAGGAGAGAGGGTATGAAATTATATCCACTTCCCTTAAAACCCGAAAAAGTCTCGATTATAGGTTAGAAATGGGCCACGGGACGTGTTTGTAGTGTTAAAACGAAAAAACGAGCACGAAGCCTCGTTTAGAAATCGGGAGGAGAGAGGGTATGAAATTACATCCACTTCCTTTAAAATTCAAAAAAGTCTCGATTATAGGTTAGAAATGGGCCACGAGACGTGTTTGTGGTGTCAAAACTAAAAAATGAGCACGAAGCCTCGTTTAGAAATCGGAAGGAGAGAGGGTATGAAATTATATCCACTTCCTTTAAAACCCGAAAAAGTCTCGATTATAAGTTTGAAATGGGCCACGAGACGTGTTTGTGGAGTCAAAACGAAAAAACGAGCACGAAGCCTCGTTTAGAAATCGGTAGGAGACAGGGTATGAAATTATATCCATTTCCGTTAAAACCCGAAAAAGTCTCGATTATAGGTTATAAATGGGCCACGTGATGTGTTTGTGGTGTCAAAACGAAAAAACGAGCACGAAGCCTCGTTTAGAAATCGGGAGGAGAGAGAGAATGAAACTATATCCACTTCTTTTAAAATTCGAAAAAGTCTGAATTATAGGTTAGAAATGGGCCAAGAGACGAGTTTGTAGAGTCAAAACGAAAAAACGAGCACGCAGCCTCGTTTAGAAATCGGGAGGAGAGAGGGTATTAAATTATATCCACTTTCTTTAAAAACCGAAAAGTATCGATTATAGGTTAGAAATGAGCCACGGGACGTGTTTGTGGTGTCAAAACGAAAAAACGAGCACGAAGCCTCGTTTAGAAATCGGGAGGAGAGAGGGTATGAAATTATATCCACTTCCTTTAAAACCCGAAAAGTCTCGATTATAGGTTAGAAATGAGCCACGGGACGTGTTTGTGGTATCAAAATGAAAAAACGAGCACGAAGCCTCGTTTAGAAATCGGGAGGAGAGAGGGTATGAAATTATATCCACTTCCTTTAAAACCCGAAAAAGACTCGATTATAGGTTAGAAATGGGCCACGTGACGTGTTTGTGGTGTCAAAACGAAAAAACGAGCACGAAGCCTCGTTTAGAAATCGGGAGGAGAGAGGGTATGAAATTATTTCCACTTCCTTTAAACACCGAAAAAGTCTCGATTATAGGTTAGAAATGGGCCAAGAGACGAGTTTGTGGAGTCAAAACGAAAAAACGAGCACGCAGCCTCGTTTAGAAATCAGGAGGAGAGAGGGTATAAAATTATATACACTTCCTTTAAAACCCAAAAAAGTCTCGATTATAAGTTAGAAATGGGCCACGGGACGCGTTTGTGGTGTCAAAACGAAAAAACGAGCAGAAGCCTCGTTTAGAAATCGGGAGGAGAGAGGTTATTAAATTATATACACTTCCTTTAAAACCCGAAAAAGTCTCGATTGTTGGTTAGAAATGGGACACGGGATGTGTTTGTGGTGTCAAAATGAAAAAACGAGCACGAAGCCTCGTTTAGAAATCGGGAGGAGAGAGGGTATGAAATTATATCCACTTCCCATAAAACCAGAAAAAGTCTCGATTATAGGTTAGAAATGGGCCACGGGATGTGTTTGTGGTATCAAAACGAAAAAACGAGCACGAAGCCTCGTTTAGAAATCGGGAGGAGAGAGGGTATGAAATTATATCCACTTCCTTTAAAACCCGAAAAAGACTCGATTATAGGTTAGAAATGGGCCACGTGACGTGTTTGTGGTGTCAAAACGAAAAAACGAGCACGAAGCCTCGTTTAGAAATCGGGAGGAGAGAGGGTATGAAATTATTTCCACTTCCTTTAAACACCGAAAAAGTCTCGATTATAGGTTAGAAATGAGCCACGGGACGTGTTTGTGGTGTCAAAACGAAAAAACGATCACGAAGCATCGTGTAGAAATCGGGAGGAGAGAGGGTATGAAATTATATCCACTTCCTTTAAAATCCGAAAAAGTCTCGATTATAGGTTAGAAATGGGCCACGGGACGTGTTTGTGGTGTCAAAACGAAAAAACGAGCACGAAGCCTCATTTTGAAATCGGGAGGAGAGAGGGTATGAAATTATATCCACTTCCTTTAAAATTCGAAAAAGTCTCGATTATAATTTAGAAATGGGCCACGGGACGCGTTTGTGGTGTCAAAACGAGAAAACGAGCACGAAGCCTCGTTTAGAAATCGGGAGGAGAGAGGTTATGATATTATATCCACTTCCTTTAAAACCCGAAAAAGTCTCGATTGTAGGTTAGAAATGGGACACGGGATGTGTTTGTGGTGTCAAAATGAAAAAACGAGCACGAAGCCACGTTTAGAAATCGGAAGGAGAGATGGTATGAAATTATATCCACTTCCTTTAAAATCTAAAAAAGTCTCGACTATAGGTTAGAAATGGGCTAAGAGACGAGTTTGTGGAGTCAAAATGAAAAAACGAGCACGCAGCCTCGTTTAGAAATCAGGAGGAGAGAGGGTATGAAATTTTATCCACTTCCTTTAAAACCCAAAAAAGTCTCGATTATAGGTTGGAAATGAGCCACGGGACGTGTTTGTGGTGTCAAAACGAAAAAACGAGCACGAAGACTCGTTTAGAAATCGGGAGGAGAGAGGGTATGAAATTATATCCACTTCCTTTAAAATCCGAAAAAGTCTCGATTATAAGTTAGAAATGGGTCACGAGACGTGTTTGTGGAGTCAAAACGAAAAAATGAGCACAAAGCCTCGTTTAGAAATCGGTAGTAGAGAGGGTATGAAATTATATCCATTTCCTTTAAAACCCGAAAAAGTCTCGATTATAGGTTATAAATGGGCCACGGGATGTGTTTGTGGTGTCAAAACGAAAAAACGAGCACGAAGCCTCGTTTAGAAATCGGGAGGAGAGAGGGTATGAAATTATATCCACTTCCTTTAAAATCCGAAAAAGTCTCGATTATAGGTTAGAAATAGGCCACGGGACTTGTTTGTGGAGTCAAAACGAAAAAACGAGCACGAAGCCTCGTTTAGAAATCGGGAGGAGAGAGGGTATGAAATTATATCCAATTCCTTTAAAACCCGAAAAAGTCTCGATTATAGGTTGGAAATGGGCCACGGGACGTGTTTGTAGTGTCAAAACGAAAAAATGAGCACGAAGCCTCGTTTAGAAATCAGGAGCAGAGAGGGTATGAACTTATATCCACTTCCTTTAAAACCCAAAAAAGTCTCGATTATAGGCTGGAAATGAGCCACGGGACGTGTTTGTGGTGTCAAAATGAAAAAACGAGCACGAAGCCTCGTTTAGAAATCGGGAGGAGAGAGTGTATGAAATTATATCCACTTCCTTTAAAACCCGAAAAAGTCTCGATTATAGGTTAGAAATGGGCCAAGAGACGATTTTGTGGAGACAAAACGAAAAAACGAGCACGCAGCCTCGTTTAGAAATCAGGAGGAGAGAGGTTATGAAATTATATACACTTCCTTTAAAACCCGAAAAAGTCTCGATTGAAGGTTAGAAATGGGACACGGGATGTGTTTGTTGTGTCAAAATGAAAAAACGAGCACGAAGCCTCGTTTAGAAATCGGGAGGAGAGTGGGTATGAAGTTATATCCACTTCCTTTAAAACCCGAAAAAGTCACGATTATAGGTTAGAAATGGGACACGGGAGGTGTTTCTGGTGTCAAAACGAAAAAACGAGCACGCAGCCTCGTTTAGAAATTAGGAGGAGAGAGGGTATGAAATTTTATACACTTCCTTTAAAACCCAAAAAAGTCTCGATTATAGGTTAGAAATGGGCCACGGGACGCGTTTGTGGTGTCAAAACGAAAAAACGAGCACGAAGCCTCATTTAGAAATCGGGAGGAGAGAGGGTATGAAATTATATCCACTTCCTTTGAAACCCGAAAAAGTCTCGATTCTAGGTTAGAAATGGGCCACGGGACGTGTTTTGTTGTGTCAAAACGAAAAAACGAGCACGAAGCCTCGTTTAGAAATCGGGAGGAGAGAGGGTATGAAATTATATCCACTTCCTTTAAAATCCGAAAAAGTCTCGATTATAGGTTAGAAATGGGACACGGGGGGTGTTTCTGGTGTCAAAACGAAAAAAAGAGCACGAAGCCTCGTTTAGAAATCGGGAGGAGAGAGGAATGAAATTATATCCACTTCCTTTAAAACCCGAAAAAGTCTCGATTATAGGTTAGAAATGGGCCACGGGACGTGTTTATAGTGTCAAAATGAAAAAACGAGCACGAAGCCTCGTTTAGAAATTAGGAGGAGAGAGGGTATGAAATTTTATACACTTCCTTAAAAACCCAAAAAAGTCTCGATTATAGGTTATAAATGGGCCACGGGATGCGTTTGTGGTGTCAAAACGAAAAAACGAGCACGAAGCCTCGTTTAGAAATCAGGAGGAGAGAGGTTATGAAATTATATACACTTCCTTTAAAACCCGAAAAAGTCTCGATTGAAGGTTAGAAATGGGACACGGGATGTGTTTGTGGTGTCAAAATGAAAAAAACGAGCATGAAGCCTCGTTTAGAAATCGGGAGGAGAGAGGGTATGAAATTATATCCACTTCCTTTAAAACCCGAAAAAGTCTCGATTATAGGTTAGAAATGGGCCACGGGACGTGTTTGTAGTATCAAAATGAAAAAACGAGCACAAAGCCTCGTTTAGAAATCGGGAGGAGAGAGGGTATGAAATTATATCCACTTCCTTTAAAACCCGAAAAAGTCTCGATTATAGGTTAGAAATGGCACACGGGAGGTGTTTCTGGTGTCAAAATGAAAAAAGAGCACGAAGCCTCGTTTAGAAATCGGGAGGAGAGAGGGTATGAAATTATATCCACTTCCCTTAAAACCCGAAAAAGTCTCGATTATAGGTTAGAAATGGGCCACGGGACGTGTTTGTAGTGTCAAAACGAAAAAACGAGCACGAAGCCTGGTTTAGAAATCGGGAGGAGAGAGGGTATGAAATTACATCCACTTCCTTTAAAATTCGAAAAAGTCTCGATTATAGGTTAGAAATGGGCCACGAGACGTGTTTGTGGTGTCAAAACTAAAAAATGAGCACGAAGCCTCGTTTAGAAATCGGAAGGAGAGAGGGTATGAAATTATATCCACTTCCTTTAAAACCCGAAAAAGTCTCGATTGAAGGTTAGAAATGGGACACGGGATGTGTTTGTGGTGTCAAAATGAAAAAACGAGCATGAAGCCTCGTTTAGAAATCGGGAGGAGAGAGGGTATGAAATTATATCCACTTCCTTTAAAACCCGAAAAAGTCTCGATTATAGGTTAGAAATGGGCCACGGGACGTGTTTGTAGTGTCAAAACGAAAAAACGAGCACGAAGCCTCGTTTAGAAATCGGGAGGAGAGAGGGTATGAAATTACATCCACTTCCTTTAAAATTCGAAAAAGTCTCGATTATAGGTTAGAAATGGGCCACGAGACGTGTTTGTGGTGTCAAAACTAAAAAATGAGCACGAAGCCTCGTTTAGAAATCGGAAGGAGAGAGGGTATGAAATTATATCCACTTCCTTTAAAACCCGAAAAAGTCTCGATTATAAGTTTGAAATGGGCCACGAGACGTGTTTGTGGAGTCAAAACGAAAAAACGAGCACGAAGCCTCGTTTAGAAATCGGTTGGAGACAGGGTATGAAATTATATCCATTTCCGTTAAAACCCGAAAAAGTCTCGATTATAGGTTATAAATGGGCCACGTGATGTGTTTGTGGTGTCAAAACGAAAAAACGAGCACGAAGCCTCGTTTAGAAATCGGGAGGAGAGAGAGAATGAAAGTATATCCACTTCCTTTAAAATTCGAAAAAGTCTGAATTATAGATTAGAAATGGGCCAAGAGACGAGTTTGTGGAGTCAAAACGAAAAAACGAGCACGCAGCCTCGTTTAGAAATCGGGAGGAGAGAGGGTATGAAATTATATCCACTTTCTTTAAAACCCGAAAAGTATCGATTATAGGTTAGAAATGAGCCACGGGACGTATTTGTGGTGTCAAAACGAAAAAACGAGCACGAAGCCTCGTTTAGAAATCGGGAGGAGAGAGGGTATGAAATTATATCCACTTCCTTTAAAACCCGAAAAGTCTCGATTATAGGTTAGAAATGAGCCACGGGACGTGTTTGTGGTATCAAAACGAAAAAACGAGCACGAAGCCTCGTTTAGAAATCGGGAGGAGAGAGGGTATGAAATTATATCCACTTCCTTTAAAACCCGAAAAAGTCTCAATTATAGGTTAGAAATGGGCCACGGGACGTGTTTGTGGTGTCAAAACTAAAAAACGAGCACGAAGCCTCGTTTAAAAATCGGGAGGAGAGAAGGTATGAAATTATATTCATTTCCTTTAAAACCCGAAAAAGTCTCGATTATAGGTTAGAAATGGGCCACGGGACGTGTTTGTTGTGTCAAAACAAAAAAACGAGCACGAAGCCTCGTTTAGAAATCGGGAGGAGAGAGGGTATGAAATTATATCCACTTCCTTTAAAACCCGAAAAAGTCTCGATTATAAGTTAGAAATGGGCCACGGGATGTGTTTGTGGAGTCAAAACGAAAAAACGAGCACGAAGCCTCGTTTAGAAATCGGTAGGAGAGAGGGTATGAAATTATATATATTTCCTTTAAAACACGAAAAAGTCTCGATTATAGGTTATAAATGGGCCAAGAGACGTATTTGTTGTGTCAAAACAAAAAAACGAGCACGAAACCTCGTTTAGAAATCGGGAGGAGAGAGGGTATGAAATTATTTCCACTTCCTTTAAAACCCGAAAAAGTCTCGATTATAGGTTAGAAATGGGCCAACAGACGAGTTTTTGGAGTCAAAACAAAAAAACGAGCACGAAGCCTCGTTTAGAAATCGGTAGGAGAGAGGGTATGAAATTATATATATTTCCTTTAAAATCCGAAAAAGTCTCGATTATAGGTTAGAAATGGGACACGGGAGGTGTTTGTGGTGTCTAAACGAAAAAAAGAGCACGAAGCCTCGTTTAGAAATCGGGTGGAGAGAGGGTATGAAATTATATCCATTTCCTTTAAAACCCGAAAAAGTCTCGATTATAAGTTAGAAATGGGCCACGGGACGTGTTTGTTGTGTCAAAACGAAAAAATAAGCACGCAGCCTCGTTTAGAAATCGGGAGGTGAGAGGGTATGAAATTATATCCACTTCCTTTAAAACCCGAAAAAGTCTCAATTATAGGTTAGAAATGGGCCACGGGACGTGTTTGTGGTGTCAAAACTAAAAAACGAGCACGAAGCCTCGTTTAAAAATCGGGAGGAGAGAAGGTATGAAATTATATTCATTTCCTTTAAAACCCGAAAAAGTCTCGATTATAGGTTAGAAATGGGCCACGGGACGTGTTTGTTGTGTCAAAACAAAAAAACGAGCACGAAGCCTCGTTTAGAAATCGGGAGGAGAGAGGGTATGAAATTATATCCACTTCCTTTAAAACCCGAAAAAGTCTCGATTATAAGTTTGAAATGGGCCACGGGATGTGTTTGTGGAGTCAAAGCGAAAAAACGAGCACGAAGCCTCGTTTAGAAATCGGTAGGAGAGAGGGTATGAAATTATATATATTTCCTTTAAAACCCGAAAAAGTCTCGATTATAGGTTATAAATGGGCCAAGAGACGTGTTTGTTGTGTCAAAACAAAAAAACGAGCACGAAGCCTCGTTTAGAAATCGGGAGGAAAGAGGGTATGAAATTATATCCACTTCCTTTAAAACCCGAAAAAGTCTAGATTATATGTTAAAAATGGGCTACGTGACATGTTTGTGGTGTCAAAACGAAAAAACGAGCATGCAGCCTCGTTTAGAAATCGGGAGGAGAGAGGTTATGAAATTATATCCACTTCCTTTAAAACCTGAAAAAGTATCGATTATAGGTTAGAAATGCGCCACGGGACGTGTTTGTGGTGTTAAAACGAAAAAACGAGCACGAAGCCTCGTTTAGAAATCGGGAGGAGAGAGGGTATGAAATTACATCCACTTCCTTTAAAACCTGAAAAAGTATCGATTGTAGGTTAGAAATGGGACACGGGATGTGTTTGTGGTGTCAAAATGAAAAAACGAGCACGAAGTCTCGTTTAGAAATCGGGAGGAGAGAAGGTATGAAATTATATCCACTTCCTTTAAAACCCGAAATAGTCTCGATTATATGTTAAAAATGGGCCACGTGACATGTTTGTGGTGTCAAAACGAAAAAAAGAGCACGAAGCCTCGTTTAGAAATCGGGTGGAGAGAGGGTATGAAATTATATCCATTTCCTTTAAAACCCGAAAAAGTCTCGATTATAAGTTAGAAATGGGCCACGGGACGTGTTTGTTGTGTCAAAACGAAAAAACAAGCACGAAGCCTCGTTTAGAAATCGGGAGGAGAGAGGGTATGAAATTATATCCACTTCCTTTAAAACCCGAAAAAGTCTCGATTATAGGTTAGAAATGGGCCACGGGACGTGTTTGTGGTGTCAAAACTAAAAAACGAGCACGAAGCCTCGTTTAAAAATCGGGAGGAGAGAAGGTATGAAATTATATTCATTTCCTTTAAAACCCGAAAAAGTCTCGATTATAGGTTAGAAATGGGCCACGGGACGTGTTTGTTGTGTCAAAACAAAAAAACGAGCACGAAGCCTCGTTTAGAAATCGGGAGGAGAGAGGGTATGAAATTATATCCACTTCCTTTAAAACCCGAAAAAGTCTCGATTATAAGTTAGAAATGGGCCACGGGATGTGTTTGTGGAGTCAAAACGAAAAAACGAGCACGAAGCCTCGTTTAGAAATCGGTAGGAGAGAGGGTATGAAATTATATATATTTCCTTTAAAACACGAAAAAGTCTCGATTATAGGTTATAAATGGGCCAAGAGACGTATTTGTTGTGTCAAAACAAAAAAACGAGCACGAAACCTCGTTTAGAAATCGGGAGGAGAGAGGGTATGAAATTATTTCCACTTCCTTTAAAACCCGAAAAAGTCTCGATTATAGGTTAGAAATGGGCCAACAGACGAGTTTTTGGAGTCAAAACAAAAAAACGAGCACGAAGCCTCGTTTAGAAATCGGTAGGAGAGAGGGTATGAAATTATATATATTTCCTTTAAAATCCGAAAAAGTCTCGATTATAGGTTAGAAATGGGACACGGGAGGTGTTTGTGGTGTCTAAACGAAAAAAAGAGCACGAAGCCTCGTTTAGAAATCGGGTGGAGAGAGGGTATGAAATTATATCCATTTCCTTTAAAACCCGAAAAAGTCTCGATTATAAGTTAGAAATGGGCCACGGGACGTGTTTGTTGTGTCAAAACGAAAAAATAAGCACGCAGCCTCGTTTAGAAATCGGGAGGTGAGAGGGTATGAAATTATATCCACTTCCTTTAAAACCCGAAAAAGTCTCAATTATAGGTTAGAAATGGGCCACGGGACGTGTTTGTGGTGTCAAAACTAAAAAACGAGCACGAAGCCTCGTTTAAAAATCGGGAGGAGAGAAGGTATGAAATTATATTCATTTCCTTTAAAACCCGAAAAAGTCTCGATTATAGGTTAGAAATGGGCCACGGGACGTGTTTGTTGTGTCAAAACAAAAAAACGAGCACGAAGCCTCGTTTAGAAATCGGGAGGAGAGAGGGTATGAAATTATATCCACTTCCTTTAAAACCCGAAAAAGTCTCGATTATAAGTTTGAAATGGGCCACGGGATGTGTTTGTGGAGTCAAAGCGAAAAAACGAGCACGAAGCCTCGTTTAGAAATCGGTAGGAGAGAGGGTATGAAATTATATATATTTCCTTTAAAACCCGAAAAAGTCTCGATTATAGGTTATAAATGGGCCAAGAGACGTGTTTGTTGTGTCAAAACAAAAAAACGAGCACGAAGCCTCGTTTAGAAATCGGGAGGAAAGAGGGTATGAAATTATATCCACTTCCTTTAAAACCCGAAAAAGTCTAGATTATATGTTAAAAATGGGCTACGTGACATGTTTGTGGTGTCAAAACGAAAAAACGAGCATGCAGCCTCGTTTAGAAATCGGGAGGAGAGAGGTTATGAAATTATATCCACTTCCTTTAAAACCTGAAAAAGTATCGATTATAGGTTAGAAATGCGCCACGGGACGTGTTTGTGGTGTTAAAACGAAAAAACGAGCACGAAGCCTCGTTTAGAAATCGGGAGGAGAGAGGGTATGAAATTACATCCACTTCCTTTAAAACCTGAAAAAGTATCGATTGTAGGTTAGAAATGGGACACGGGATGTGTTTGTGGTGTCAAAATGAAAAAACGAGCACGAAGTCTCGTTTAGAAATCGGGAGGAGAGAAGGTATGAAATTATATCCACTTCCTTTAAAACCCGAAATAGTCTCGATTATATGTTAAAAATGGGCCACGTGACATGTTTGTGGTGTCAAAACGAAAAAAAGAGCACGAAGCCTCGTTTAGAAATCGGGTGGAGAGAGGGTATGAAATTATATCCATTTCCTTTAAAACCCGAAAAAGTCTCGATTATAAGTTAGAAATGGGCCACGGGACGTGTTTGTTGTGTCAAAACGAAAAAACAAGCACGAAGCCTCGTTTAGAAATCGGGAGGAGAGAGGGTATGAAATTATATCCACTTCCTTTAAAACCCGAAAAAGTCTCGATTATAGGTTAGAAATGGGCCACAGGACGTGTTTGTGGTGTCAAAACTAAAAAACGAGCACGAAGCCTCGTTTAAAAATCGGGAGGAGAGAAGGTATGAAATTATATTCATTTCCTTTAAAACCCGAAAAAGTCTCGATTATAGGTTAGAAATGGGCCACGGGACGTGTTTGTTGTGTCAAAACAAAAAAACGAGCACGAAGCCTCGTTTAGAAATCGGGAGGAGAGAGGGTATGAAATTATATCCACTTCCTTTAAAACCCGAAAAAGTCTCGATTATAAGTTTGAAATGGGCCACGGGATGTGTTTGTGGAGTCAAAACGAAAAAACGAGCACGAAGCCTCGTTTAGAAATCGGTAGGAGAGAGGGTATGAAATTATATATATTTCCTTTAAAACCCGAAAAAGTCTCGATTATAGGTTATAAATGGGCCAAGAGACGTGTTTGTTGTGTCAAAACAAAAAAACGAGCACGAAGCCTCGTTTAGAAATCGGGAGGAAAGAGGGTATGAAATTATATCCACTTCCTTTAAAACCCGAAAAAGTCTAGATTATATGTTAAAAATGGGCTACGTGACATGTTTGTGGTGTCAAAACGAAAAAACGAGCATGCAGCCTCGTTTAGAAATCGGGAGGAGAGAGGTTATGAAATTATATCCACTTCCTTTAAAACCTGAAAAAGTATCGATTATAGGTTAGAAATGCGCCACGGGACGTGTTTGTGGTGTTAAAACGAAAAAACGAGCACGAAGCCTCGTTTAGAAATCGGGAGGAGAGAGGGTATGAAATTACATCCACTTCCTTTAAAACCTGAAAAAGTATCGATTGTAGGTTAGAAATGGGACACGGGATGTGTTTGTGGTGTCAAAATGAAAAAACGAGCACGAAGTCTCGTTTAGAAATCGGGAGGAGAGAAGGTATGAAATTATATCCACTTCCTTTAAAACCCGAAATAGTCTCGATTATATGTTAAAAATGGGCCACGTGACATGTTTGTGGTGTCAAAACGAAAAAAAGAGCACGAAGCCTCGTTTAGAAATCGGGTGGAGAGAGGGTATGAAATTATATCCATTTCCTTTAAAACCCGAAAAAGTCTCGATTATAAGTTAGAAATGGGCCACGGGACGTGTTTGTTGTGTCAAAACGAAAAAACAAGCACGAAGCCTCGTTTAGAAATCGGGAGGAGAGAGGGTATGAAATTATATCCACTTCCTTTAAAACCCGAAAAAGTCTCGATTATAGGTTAGAAATGGGCCACGGGACGTGTTTGTGGTGTCAAAACTAAAAAACGAGCACGAAGCCTCGTTTAAAAATCGGGAGGAGAGAAGGTATGAAATTATATTCATTTCCTTTAAAACCCGAAAAAGTCTCGATTATAGGTTAGAAATGGGCCACGGGACGTGTTTGTTGTGTCAAAACAAAAAAACGAGCACGAAGCCTCGTTTAGAAATCGGGAGGAGAGAGGGTATGAAATTATATCCACTTCCTTTAAAACCCGAAAAAGTCTCGATTATAAGTTTGAAATGGGCCACGGGATGTGTTTGTGGAGTCAAAACGAAAAAACGAGCACGAAGCCTCGTTTAGAAATCGGTAGGAGAGAGGGTATGAAATTATATATATTTCCTTTAAAACCCGAAAAAGTCTCGATTATAGGTTATAAATGGGCCAAGAGACGTGTTTGTTGTGTCAAAACAAAAAAACGAGCACGAAGCCTCGTTTAGAAATCGGGAGGAGAGAGGGTATGAAATTATATCCACTTCCTTTAAAACCCGAAAAAGTCTCGATTATATGTTAAAAATGGGCTACGTGACATGTTTGTGGTGTCAAAACGAAAAAACGAGCATGCAGCCTCGTTTAGAAATCGGGAGGAGAGAGGTTATGAAATTATATCCACTTCCTTTAAAACCTGAAAAAGTATCGATTATAGGTTAGAAATGCGCCACGGGACGTGTTTGTGGTGTTAAAACGAAAAAACGAGCACGAAGCCTCGTTTAGAAATCGGGAGGAGAGAGGGTATGAAATTACATCCACTTCCTTTAAAACCTGAAAAAGTATCGATTGTAGGTTAGAAATGGGACACGGGATGTGTTTGTGGTGTCAAAATGAAAAAACGAGCACGAAGTCTCGTTTAGAAATCGGGAGGAGAGAAGGTATGAAATTATATCCACTTCCTTTAAAACCCGAAATAGTCTCGATTATATGTTAAAAATGGGCCACGTGACATGTTTGTGGTGTCAAAACGAAAAAACGAGCACGAAGCCTCGTTTAGAAATCGGGAGGAGAGAGGGTATGAAATTATATCCACTTCCTTTAAAACCCGAAAAAGTCTTGATTATAGGTTAGAAATGGGCCACGGGATGTGTTTGTGGTGTCAAAACTAAAAAGCCAGCACGAAGCCTCGTTTAGAAATCGGGAGGAGAGAGGGTATGAAATTATATCCACTTCCTTTAAAACCAAAAAAAGTCTCGATTATAGGTTGGAAATGGGCCACGGGACGCGTTTGCGGTGTCAAAACGAAAAAACGAACACGAAGCCTCCTTTAGAAATCGGGAGGAGAGAGGTTATGAAATTATATCCACTTCCTTTAAAACCTGAAAAAGTATCGATTATAGGTTAGAAATGGGCCACGGGACGTGTTTGTGGTGTCAAAACGAAAAAACGAGCACGAAGCCTCGTTTAGAAATCGGGAGGAGAGAGGGTATGAAATTATATTCACTTCCTTTAAAACACGAAAAAGTCTCGATTATAGGTTAGAAATGGGCCACGGGACGTATTTGTAGTGTCAAAACGAAAAAACGTGCACGAAGCCTCGTTTAGAAATCGGGAGGAGAGAGGGTATGAAATTATATCCACTTCCTTTAAAATCCGAAAAAGTCTCGATTATAGGTTAGAAATGGGCCACGGGACGTGTTTGTGGTGTCAAAATGAAAAAACGAGCACGAAGCCTCGTTTAGAAATCGGGAGGAGAGAGGGTATGAAATTATATCCACTTCCTTTAAAACCCGAAAAAGTCTGGATTATAGGTTATAAATGGGCCACGGGACTTGTTTGTGGAGTCAAAATGAAAAAACGAGCACGAAGCCTCGTTTAGAAATCGGTAGGAGAGAGGGTATGAAATTATATCCACTTCCTTTAAAACCCGAAAAAGTCTCGATTATAGATTAGAAAAGGGCCACGGGACGTGTTTGTGGTGTCAAAACGAAAAAACGAGCAAAAAGCCTCGTATAGAAATCGGGAGAGAGGGTATGAAATTATATCCACTTCCTTTAAAATCTGAAAAAATCTCGATTATAGGTTAGAAATGGGCCAAGAGACGAGTTTGTGGAGTCAAAACGAAAAAACGAGCACGCTGTGTCGTTTAGAAATCGGGAGGAGAGTGGGTATGAAATTACATCCTCTTCCTTTAAAACCCAAAAAAGTCTCGATTATAGGTTAGAAATGGGCCACGGGATGTGTTTGTCGTGTCAAAACGAAAAAATGAGCACGATGCCTCGTTTAGAAATCGGGAGGAGAGAGGGTATGAAATTATATCCACTTCCCTTAAAACCCGAAAAAGTCTCGATTATAGGTTAGAAATGGGCCACGGGACGTGTTTGTAGTGTCAAAACGAAAAAACGAGCACGAAGCCTCGTTTAGAAATTGGGAGGAGAGAGGGTATGAAATTACTTCAACTTCCTTTAAAATCCGAAAAAGTCTCGATTATAGGTTAGAAATGGGCCACGGGACGTGTTTGTGGTGTCAAAACGAAAAAACGACCAAGAAGCCTCATTTAGAAATCGGGAGGAGAGAGGGTATGAAATTATATCCACTTCCTTTAAAACCCGAAAAAGTCTCGATTATAGGTTAGAAATGGGCCACGGGACGTGTTTGTGGTGTCAAAACGAAAAAACGAGCACGAAGCCTCGTTTAGAAATCGGGAGGAGAGAGGTTATGATATTATATCCAATTCCTTTAAAACCCGAAAAAGTCACGATTATAGGTTAGAAACGGGCCACGGGACGTGTTTTGTTGTGTCAAAACGAAAAAACGAGCACGAAGCCTCGTTTAGAAATCGGGAGGAGAGAGGGTATGAAATTATATCCACTTCCTTTAAAATCCGAAAAAGTCTCGATTATAGGTTAGAAATGGGACACGGGAGGTGTTTCTGGTGTCAAAACGAAAAAAAGAGCACGAAGCCTCGTTTAGAAATCGGGAGGAGAGAGGGTATGAAATTATATCCACTTCCTTTAAAACCCGAAAAAGTCTCGATTATAGGTTAGAAATGGGCCACGGGACGTGTTTGTGGTGTCAAAACAAAAAAACGAGCAAGAAGCCTCGTTTAGAAATCGGGAGAGAGGGTATGAAATTATATCCACTTCCTTTAAAACCCAAAAAAGTCTCGATTATAGGTTAGAAATGGGCCACTGGACGTGTTTATGGTGGCAAAACGAAAAAACGAGCACGAAGCCTCGTTTAGAAATCGGAAGGAGAGAGGGTATGAAATTATATCCACTTCCTTTAAAATCTGAAAAAGTCTCGATTATAGGTTAGAAATGAGCCAAAAGACGAGTTTGTGGAGTCAAAATGAAAAAACGAGCACGCAGCCTCGTTTAGAAATCAGGAGGAGAGAGGGTATGAAATTATATCCACTTCCTTTAAAACCTGAAAAAGTATCGATTATAGGTTAGAAATGGGCCACGGGACGTGTTTGTGGTGTCAAAACGAAAAAACGAGCACGAAGCCTCGTTTAGAAATCGGGAGGAGAGAGGGTATGAAATTATATTCACTTCCTTTAAAACATGAAAAAGTCTCGATTATAGGTTAGAAATGGGCCACGGGACGTATTTGTAGTGTCAAAACGAAAAAACGTGCACGAAGCCTCGTTTAGAAATCGGGAGGAGAGAGGGTATGAAATTATATCCACTTCCTTTAAAATCCGAAAAAGTCTCGATTATAGGTTAGAAATGGGCCACGGGACGTGTTTGTGGTGTCAAAACGGAAAAACGAGCACGAAGCCTCGTTTAGAAATCGGGAGGAGAGAGGGTATGAAATTATATCCACTTCCTTTAAAACCCGAAAAAGTCTGGATTATAGGTTATAAATGGGCCACGGGACTTGTTTGTGGAGTCAAAACGAAAAAACGAGCACGAAGCCTCGTTTAGAAATCAGTAGGAGAGAGGGTATGAAATTATATATATTTCCTTTAAAACACGAAAAAGTCTCGATTATAGGTTATAAATGGGCCAAGAGACGTATTTGTTGTGTCAAAACAAAAAAACGAGCACGAAGCCTCGTTTAGAAATCGGGAGGAGAGAGGGTATGAAATTATTTCCACTTCCTTTAAAACCCGAAAAAGTCTCGATTATAGGTTAGAAATGGGCCAACAGACGAGTTTTTGGAGTCAAAACAAAAAAACGAGCACGAAGCCTCGTTTAGAAATCGGTAGGAGAGAGGGTATGAAATTATATATATTTCCTTTAAAATCCGAAAAAGTCTCGATTATAGGTTAGAAATGGGACACGGGAGGTGTTTGTGGTGTCTAAACGAAAAAAAGAGCACGAAGCCTCGTTTAGAAATCGGGTGGAGAGAGGGTATGAAATTATATCCATTTCCTTTAAAACCCGAAAAAGTCTCGATTATAAGTTAGAAATGGGCCACGGGACGTGTTTGTTGTGTCAAAACGAAAAAATAAGCACGCAGCCTCGTTTAGAAATCGGGAGGAGAGAGGGTATGAAATTATATCCACTTCCTTTAAAACCCGAAAAAGTCTCAATTATAGGTTAGAAATGGGCCACGGGACGTGTTTGTGGTGTCAAAACTAAAAAACGAGCACGAAGCCTCGTTTAAAAATCGGGAGGAGAGAAGGTATGAAATTATATTCATTTCCTTTAAAACCCGAAAAAGTCTCGATTATAGGTTAGAAATGGGCCACGGGACGTGTTTGTTGTGTCAAAACAAAAAAACGAGCACGAAGCCTCGTTTAGAAATCGGGAGGAGAGAGGGTATGAAATTATATCCACTTCCTTTAAAACCCGAAAAAGTCTCGATTATAAGTTTGAAATGGGCCACGGGATGTGTTTGTGGAGTCAAAACGAAAAAACGAGCACGAAGCCTCGTTTAGAAATCGGTAGGAGAGAGGGTATGAAATTATATATATTTCCTTTAAAACCCGAAAAAGTCTCGATTATAGGTTATAAATGGGCCAAGAGACGTGTTTGTTGTGTCAAAACAAAAAAACGAGCACGAAGCCTCGTTTAGAAATCGGGAGGAAAGAGGGTATGAAATTATATCCACTTCCTTTAAAACCCGAAAAAGTCTAGATTATATGTTAAAAATGGGCTACGTGACATGTTTGTGGTGTCAAAACGAAAAAACGAGCATGCAGCCTCGTTTAGAAATCGGGAGGAGAGAGGTTATGAAATTATATCCACTTCCTTTAAAACCTGAAAAAGTATCGATTATAGGTTAGAAATGCGCCACGGGACGTGTTTGTGGTGTTAAAACGAAAAAACGAGCACGAAGCCTCGTTTAGAAATCGGGAGGAGAGAGGGTATGAAATTACATCCACTTCCTTTAAAACCTGAAAAAGTATCGATTGTAGGTTAGAAATGGGACACGGGATGTGTTTGTGGTGTCAAAATGAAAAAACGAGCACGAAGTCTCGTTTAGAAATCGGGAGGAGAGAAGGTATGAAATTATATCCACTTCCTTTAAAACCCGAAATAGTCTCGATTATATGTTAAAAATGGGCCACGTGACATGTTTGTGGTGTCAAAACGAAAAAAAGAGCACGAAGCCTCGTTTAGAAATCGGGTGGAGAGAGGGTATGAAATTATATCCATTTCCTTTAAAACCCGAAAAAGTCTCGATTATAAGTTAGAAATGGGCCACGGGACGTGTTTGTTGTGTCAAAACGAAAAAACAAGCACGAAGCCTCGTTTAGAAATCGGGAGGAGAGAGGGTATGAAATTATATCCACTTCCTTTAAAACCCGAAAAAGTCTCGATTATAGGTTAGAAATGGGCCACGGGACGTGTTTGTGGTGTCAAAACTAAAAAACGAGCACGAAGCCTCGTTTAAAAATCGGGAGGAGAGAAGGTATGAAATTATATTCATTTCCTTTAAAACCCGAAAAAGTTTCGATTATAGGTTAGAAATGGGCCACGGGACGTGTTTGTTGTGTCAAAACAAAAAAACGAGCACGAAGCCTCGTTTAGAAATCGGGAGGAGAGAGGGTATGAAATTATATCCACTTCCTTTAAAACCCGAAAAAGTCTAGATTAGAAGTTTGAAATGGGCCACGGGATGTGTTTGTGGAGTCAAAACGAAAAAACGAGCACGAAGCCTCGTTTAGAAATCGGTAGGAGAGAGGGTATGAAATTATATATATTTCCTTTAAAACCCGAAAAAGTCTCGATTATAGGTTATAAATGGGCCAAGAGACGTGTTTGTTGTGTCAAAACAAAAAAACGAGCACGAAGCCTCGTTTAGAAATCGGGAGGAGAGAGGGTATGAAATTATATCCACTTCCTTTAAAACCCGAAAAAGTCTCGATTATATGTTAAAAATGGGCTACGTGACATGTTTGTGGTGTCAAAACGAAAAAACGAGCATGCAGCCTCATTTAGAAATCGGGAGGAGAGAGGTTATGAAATTATATCCACTTCCTTTAAAACCTGAAAAAGTATCGATTATAGGTTAGAAATGCGCCACGGGACGTGTTTGTGGTGTTAAAACGAAAAAACGAGCACGAAGCCTCGTTTAGAAATCGGGAGGAGAGAGGGTATGAAATTACATCCACTTCCTTTAAAACCTGAAAAAGTATCGATTGTAGGTTAGAAATGGGACACGGGATGTGTTTGTGGTGTCAAAATGAAAAAACGAGCACGAAGTCTCGTTTAGAAATCGGGAGGAGAGAAGGTATGAAATTATATCCACTTCCTTTAAAACCCGAAATAGTCTCGATTATATGTTAAAAATGGGCCACGTGACATGTTTGTGGTGTCAAAACGAAAAAACGAGCACGAAGCCTCGTTTAGAAATCGGGAGGAGAGAGGGTATGAAATTATATCCACTTCCTTTAAAACCCGAAAAAGTCTTGATTATAGGTTAGAAATGGGCCACGGGATGTGTTTGTGGTGTCAAAACTAAAAAGCCAGCACGAAGCCTCGTTTAGAAATCGGGAGGAGAGAGGGTATGAAATTATATCCACTTCCTTTAAAACCAAAAAAAGTCTCGATTATAGGTTGGAAATGGGCCACGGGACGCGTTTGCGGTGTCAAAACGAAAAAACGAACACGAAGCCTCCTTTAGAAATCGGGAGGAGAGAGGTTATGAAATTATATCCACTTCCTTTAAAACCTGAAAAAGTATCGATTATAGGTTAGAAATGGGCCACGGGACGTGTTTGTGGTGTCAAAACGAAAAAACGAGCACGAAGCCTCGTTTAGAAATCGGGAGGAGAGAGGGTATGAAATTATATTCACTTCCTTTAAAACACGAAAAAGTCTCGATTATAGGTTAGAAATGGGCCACGGGACGTATTTGTAGTGTCAAAACGAAAAAACGTGCACGAAGCCTCGTTTAGAAATCGGGAGGAGAGAGGGTATGAAATTATATCCACTTCCTTTAAAATCCGAAAAAGTCTCGATTATAGGTTAGAAATGGGCCACGGGACGTGTTTGTGGTGTCAAAATGAAAAAACGAGCACGAAGCCTCGTTTAGAAATCGGGAGGAGAGAGGGTATGAAATTATATCCACTTCCTTTAAAACCCGAAAAAGTCTGGATTATAGGTTATAAATGGGCCACGGGACTTGTTTGTGGAGTCAAAATGAAAAAACGAGCACGAAGCCTCGTTTAGAAATCGGTAGGAGAGAGGGTATGAAATTATATCCACTTCCTTTAAAACCCGAAAAAGTCTCGATTATAGATTAGAAAAGGGCCACGGGACGTGTTTGTGGTGTCAAAACGAAAAAACGAGCAAAAAGCCTCGTATAGAAATCGGGAGAGAGGGTATGAAATTATATCCACTTCCTTTAAAATCTGAAAAAATCTCGATTATAGGTTAGAAATGGGCCAAGAGACGAGTTTGTGGAGTCAAAACGAAAAAACGAGCACGCTGTGTCGTTTAGAAATCGGGAGGAGAGTGGGTATGAAATTACATCCTCTTCCTTTAAAACCCAAAAAAGTCTCGATTATAAGTTAGAAATGGGCCACGGGATGTGTTTGTCGTGTCAAAACGAAAAAATGAGCACGATGCCTCGTTTAGAAATCGGAAGGAGAGAGGGTATGAAATTATATCCACTTCCTTTAAAATCCGAAAAAGTCTCGATTATAGGTTAGAAATGGGCCAAAAGACGAGTTTGTGGAGTCAAAATGAAAAAACGAACACGCAGCCTCGTTTAGAAATCAGGAGGAGAGAGGGTATGAAATTATATCCACTTCCTTTAAAACCCAAAAAAGTCTCGATTATAGGTTAGAAATGGGCCACTGGACGTGTTTATGGTGGCAAAACGAAAAAACGAGCACGAAGCCTCGTTTAGAAATCGGAAGGAGAGAGGGTATGAAATTATATCCACTTCCTTTAAAATCTGAAAAAGTCTCGATTATAGGTTAGAAATGAGCCAAAAGACGAGTTTGTGGAGTCAAAATGAAAAAACGAGCACGCAGCCTCGTTTAGAAATCAGGAGGAGAGAGGGTATGAAATTATATCCACTTCCTTTAAAACCTGAAAAAGTATCGATTATAGGTTAGAAATGGGCCACGGGACGTTTTTGTGGTGTCAAAACGAAAAAACGAGCACGAAGCCTCGTTTAGAAATCGGGAGGAGAGAGGGTATGAAATTATATTCACTTCCTTTAAAACACGAAAAAGTCTCGATTATAGGTTAGAAATGGGCCACGGGACGTATTTGTAGTGTCAAAACGAAAAAACGTGCACGAAGCCTCGTTTAGAAATCGGGAGGAGAGAGGGTATGAAATTATATCCACTTCCTTTAAAATCCGAAAAAGTCTCGATTATAGGTTAGAAATGGGCCACGGGACGTGTTTGTGGTGTCAAAACGGAAAAACGAGCACGAAGCCTCGTTTAGAAATCGGGAGGAGAGAGGGTATGAAATTATATCCACTTCCTTTAAAACCCGAAAAAGTCTGGATTATAGGTTATAAATGGGCCACGGGACTTGTTTGTGGAGTCAAAATGAAAAAACGAGCACGAAGCCTCGTTTAGAAATCGGTAGGAGAGAGGGTATGAAATTATATCCACTTCCTTTAAAACCAAAAAAAGTCTCGATTATAGGTTAGAAATGCGCCACTGGACGTGTTTATGGTGGCAAAACGAAAAAACGAGCACGAAGCCTCGTTTAGAAATCGGGAGAGAGGGTATGAAATTATATCCACTTCCTTTAAAATCTGAAAAAGTCTCGATTATAGGTTAGAAATGAGCCAAAAGACGAGTTTGTGGAGTCAAAATGAAAAAACGAGCACGCAGCCTCGTTTAGAAATCAGGAGGAGAGAGGGTATGAAATTATATCCACTTCCTTTAAAACCCAAAAAAGTCTCGATTATAGATTAGAATTGGGCCACGGGACGTGTTTATGGTGTCAAAACGAAAAAACGAGCACGAAGCCTCATTTAGAAATCGGGAGAGAGGGTATGAAATTATATCGACTTCCTTTAAAATCTGAAAAAGTCTCGATTATAGGTTAGAAATCGGCCAAGAGACGAGTTTGTGGAGTCAAAACGAAAAAACGAGCACGCAGCCTCGTTTAGAAATCGGGAGGAGAGATGGTATGAAATTACATCTACTTCCTTTAAAGCCCAAAATAGTCTAGATTGTAGGTTAGAAATCGGACACGGGATGTGTTTCTGGTGTCAAAATGAAAAAACGAGCACGAAGCCTCGTTTAGAAATCGGGAGGAGAGAGGGTATGAAATTATATCCACTTCCTTTAAAACCCGAAAAAGTCACGATTATAGGTTAAAAATGGGCCACGGGACATGTTTGTGGTGTCAAAACGAAAAAACGAGCACGAAGCCTCGTTTATAAATCGGGAGGAGAGAGGGTATGAAATTATATCCACTTCCATTAAAACCCGAAAAAGTCTCGATTATAGGTTAGAAATGGGCCACGGGACGTGTTTGTGGTGTCAAAATGAAAAAACGAGCACGAAGCCTCGTTTAGAAATCGGGAGGAGAGAGGGTATGAAATTACATCCACTTCCTTTAAAACCTGAAAAAGTATCGATTGTTGGTTAGAAATGGGACATGGGATGTGTTTGTGGTGTCAAAATAAAAAAACGAGCACGAAGTCTCGTTTAGAAATCGGGAGGAGAGAGGGTATGAAATTATATCCACTTCCTTTGAAACCCAAAAAAGTCTCGATTATATGTTAAAACTGGGCCACGTGACATGTTTGTGGTGTCAAAACGAAAAAACGAGCACGAAGCCTCGTTTAGAAATCGGGAGGAGAGAGGGTATGAAATTATATCCACTTCCTTTAAAACCCAAAAAAGTCTCGATTATAGATTTGAATTGGGCCACGGGACGTGTTTATGGTGTCAAAACGAAAAAACGAGCACGAAGCCTCATTTAGAAATCGGGAGAGAGGGTATGAAATTATATCCACTTCCTTTAAAATCTGAAAAAGTCTCGATTATAGGTTAGAAATCGGCCAAGAGACGAGTTTGTGGAGTCAAAACGAAAAAACGAGCACGCAGCCTCGTTTAGAAATCGGGAGGAGAGATGGTATGAAATTACATCTACTTCCTTTAAAGCCCAAAATAGTCTAGATTGTAGGTTAGAAATGGGACACGGGATGTGTTTCTGGTGTCAAAATGAAAAAACGAGCACGAAGCCTCGTTTAGAAATCGGGAGGAGAGAGGGTATGAAATTATATCCACTTCCTTTAAAACCCGAAAAAGTCACGATTATAGGTTAAAAATGGGCCACGGGACATGTTTGTGGTGTCAAAACGAAAAAACGAGCACGAAGCCTCGTTTATAAATCGGGAGGAGAGAGGGTATGAAATTATATCCACTTCCATTAAAATCCGAAAAAGTCTCGATTATAGGTTAGAAATGGGCCACGGGACGTGTTTGTGGTGTCAAAATGAAAAAACGAGCACGAAGCCTCGTTTAGAAATCGGGAGGAGAGAGGGTATGAAATTACATCCACTTCCTTTAAAACCTGAAAAAGTATCGATTGTTGGTTAGAAATGGGACATGGGATGTGTTTGTGGTGTCAAAATAAAAAAACGAGCACGAAGTCTCGTTTAGAAATCGGGAGGAGAGAGGGTATGAAATTATATCCACTTCCTTTGAAACCCAAAAAAGTCTCGATTATATGTTAAAAATGGGCCACGTGACATGTTTGTGGTGTCAAAACGAAAAAACGAGCACGAAGCCTCGTTTAGAAATCGGGAGGAGAGAGGGTATGAAATTATATCCACTTCCTTTAAAACCCGAAAAAGTCTCGATTATAGGTTAGAAATGGGCCAACAGACGAGTTTGTGGAGTCAAAACAAAAAAACGAGCACGAAGCCTCGTTTAGAAATCGGTAGGAGAGAGGGTATGAAATTATATATATTTCCTTTAAAATCTGAAAAAGTCTCGATTATAGGTTAGAAATGGGACACGGGAGGTGTTTCTGGTGTCTAAACGAAAAAAAGAGCACGAAGCCTCGTTTAGAAATCGGGAGGAGAGAGGGTATGAAATTATATCCATTTCCTTTAAAACCCGAAAAAGTCTCGATTATAAGTTAGAAATGGGCCACGGGACGTGTTTGTTGTGTCAAAACGAAAAAACGAGCACGAAGCCTCGTTTAGAAATCGGGAGGAGAGAGGGTATGAAATTATATCCACTTCCTTTAAAACCCGAAAAAGTCTCAATTATAGGTTAGAAATGGGCCACGTGACGTGTTTGTGGAGTCAAAACTAAAAAACGAGCACGAAGCCTCGTTTAAAAATCGGGAGGAGAGAAGGTATGAATTATATTCATTTCCTTTAAAACCCGAAAAAGTCTCGATTATAGGTTAGAAATGGGCCACGGGACGTGTTTGTGGTGTCAAAATGAAAAAACGAGCACGAAGCCTCGTTTAGAAATCGGGAGGAGAGAGGGTATGAAATTACATCCACTTCCTTTAAAACCTGAAAAAGTATCGATTGTAGGTTAGAAATGGGACATGGGATGTGTTTGTGGTGTCAAAATAAAAAAACGAGCACGAAGTCTCGTTTAGAAATCGGGAGGAGAGAGGGTATGAAATTATATCCACTTCCTTTGAAACCCAAAAAAGTCTCGATTATATGTTAAAAATGGGCCACGTGACATGTTTGTGGTGTCAAAACGAAAAAACGAGCACGAAGCCTCGTTTAGAAATCGGGAGGAGAGAGGGTATGAAATTATATCCACTTCCTTTAAAACCCGAAAAAGTCTCGATTATAGGTTAGAAATGGGCCACGGGACGTGTTTGTGGTGTCAAAACTAAAAAGCCAGCACGAAGCCTCATTTAGAAATCGGGAGGAGAGAGGGTATGAAATTATATCCACTTCCTTTAAAACCAAAAAAAGTCTCGATTATAGGTTGGAAATGGGCCACGGGACCCGTTTGTGGTGTCAAAACGAAAAAACGAACACGAAGCCTCCTTTAGAAATCGGGAGGAGAGAGGTTATGAAATTATATCCACTTCCTTTAAAACCTGAAAAAGTATCGATTATAGGTTAGAAATGGGCCACGGGACGTGTTAGTGGTGTCAAAACGAAAAAACGAGCACGAAGCCTCGTTTAGAAATCGGGAGGAGAGAGGGTATGAAATTACATCCACTTCCTTTAAAACCTGAAAAAGTATCGATTGTAGGTTAGAAATGGGACATGGGATGTGTTTGTGGTGTCAAAATGAAAAAACGAGCACGAAGTCTCGTTTAGAAATCGGGAGGAGAGAGGGTATGAAATTATATCCACTTCTTTTGAAACCCAAAAAAGTCTCGATTATATGTTAAAAATGGGCCACGGGACATGTTTGTGGTGTCAAAACGAAAAAACGAGCACGAAGCCTCGTTTAGAAATCGGGAGGACAGAGGGTATGAAATTATATCCACATCCATTAAAACCCGAAAAAGTCTCGATTATAGGTTAGAAATGGGCCACGGGACGTGTTTGTGGTGTCAAAACGAAAAAACAAGCACGAAGCCTCGTTTAGAAATCGGGAGGAGAGAGGGTATGAAATTACATCCACTTCCTTTAAAACCAGAAAAAGTTTCGATTGTAGGTTAGAAATGGGACACGGGACGTGTTTGAGGTGTCAAAATGAAAAAACGAGCACGAAGCCTCGTTTAGAAATCGGGAGGAGAGAGGGTATGAAATTACATCCACTTCCTTTAAAACCTGAAAAAGTATCGATTGTAGGTTAGAAATGGGCCACGGGACGTGTTTGTGGTGTCAAAACGAAAAAACAAGCACGAAGCCTCGTTTAGAAATCGGGAGGAGAGAGGGTATGAAATTACATCCACTTCCTTTAAAACCTGAAAAAGTATCGATTGTAGGTTAGAAATGGGACACGGGACGTGTTTGAGGTGTCAAAATGAAAAAACGAGCACGAAGCCTCGTTTAGAAATCGGGAGGAGAGAGGGTATGAAATTATATTCACTTCCTTTAAAACCAAAAAAAGTCTCGATTATAGGTTGGAAATGAGCCACGGGACGCGTTTGTGGTGTCAAAACGAAAAAACGAACACGAAGCCTCCTTTAGAAATCGGGAGGAGAGAGGTTATGAAATTATATCCACTTTCTTTAAAACCTGAAAAAGTATCGATTATAGGTTAGAAATGGGTCACGGGACGTGTTTGTGGTGTCAAAACAAAAAAACGAGCACGAAGCCTCGTTTAGAAATCGGGAGGAGAGAGGGTATGAAATTATATCCACTTCTTTTAAAACCCGAAAAAGTCTCGATTGTAGGTTAGAAATGGGCCACGGAACGTATTTGTGGTGTCAAAACGAAAAAACGAGCACGAAGCCTCGTTCAGAAATCAGGAGGAGAGAGGGTATGAAATTATATACACTTCCTTTAAAACCCAAAAAAGTCTCGATTATAGGTTAGAAATGGGCCACGGGACGCGTTTGTGGTGTCAAAACGAAAAAACGAGCACGAAGCCTCGTTTAGAAATCGGGAGGAGAGAGGTTATGATATTATATCCACTTCCCTTAAAACCCGAAAAAGTCTCGATTATAGGTTAGAAATGGGCCACGGGACGTGTTTGTGGTGTCAAAATTAAAAAACGAGCACGAAGACTCGTTTAGAAATCGGGAGGAGAGAGGGTATGAAATTATATCCACTTCCTTTAAAATTCGAAAAAGTCTCGATTATAGGTTAGAAATGGGACAAGAGACGAGTTTGTGGAGACAAAACGAAAAAACGAGCACGCAGCCTCGTTTAGAAATCAGGAGGAGAGAGGGTATGAAATTTTATACACTTCCTTTAAAACCAAAAAAAGTCTCGATTATAGGTTAGAAATTGGCCACGGGATGCGTTTGTGGTGTCAAAACGAAAAAACGAGCACGAAGCCTCGTTTAGAAATCGGGAGGAGAGAGGTTAAGAAATTATATACACTTCCTTTAAAACCCGAAAAAGTCTCGATTGTAGGTTAGAAATGGGACACGGGATGTGTTTGTGGTGTCAAAATGAAAAAACGAGCACGAAGCGTCGTTTAGAAATCGGGAGGAGAAAGGGTATGAAATTAAATCTACTTCCTTTAAAACCCGAAAAAGTCACGATTATAGGATAGAAATGGGCCACGGGATGCGTTTGTAGTGTCAAAACGAAAAAACGAGCACGAAGCCTCATTTAGAAATCGGGAGGAGAGAGGGTATGAAATTATATCCGCTTCCTTTAAAACCCGAAAAAGTCTCGATTCTTGGTTAGAAATGGGCCACGGGACGTGTTGTGTTGTGTCAAAACGAAAAAACGAGCACGAAGCCTCGTTTAGAAATCGGGAGGAGAGAGGGTATGAAATTATATCCACTTCCTTTAAAATCCGAAAAAGTCTCGATTATAGGTTAGAAATGGGACACGGGAGGTGTTTCTGGTGTCAAAACGAAAAAAAGAGCACGAAGCCTCGTTTAGAAATCGGGAGGAGAGAGGGTATGAAATTATATCCACTTCCTTTAAAACCCGAAAAAGTCTCGATTATAGGTTAGAAATGGGCCACGGGACGTGTTTGTAGTGTCAAAACGAAAAAACGAGCACGAAGCTTCGTTTAGAAATCGGGAGGAGAGAGGGTATGAAATTATATCCACTTCCTTTAAAACCCGAAAAAGTCACGATTATAGGTTAGAAATGGGCCACGGGATGCGTTTGTAGTGTCAAAACGAAAAAACGAGCACGAAGCCTCATTTAGAAATCGGGAGGAGAGAGGGTATGAAATTATATCCACTTTCTTTAAAACCCGAAAAAGTCTCGATTCTAGGTCAGAAATGGGCCACGGGACTTCTTTTGTTGTGTCAAAACGAAAAAACGAGCACGAAGCCTCGTTTAGAAATCGGGAGGAGAGAGGGTATGAAATTATATCCACTTCCTTTAAAATCCGAAAAAGTCTCGATTATAGGTTAGAAATGGGACACGGGAGGTGTTTCTAGTGTCAAAACGAAAAAAAGAGCACGAAGCCTCGTTTAGAAATCGGGAGGAGAGAGGGTATGAAATTATATCCACTTCCTTTAAAACCCGAAAAAGTCTCGATTCTAGGTTAGAAATGGGCCACGGGACGTGTTTTGTTGTGTCAAAACGAAAAAACGAGCACGAAGCCTCGTTTAGAAATCGGGAGGAGAGAGGGTATGAAATTATATCCACTTCCTTTAAAATCCGAAAAAGTCTCGATTATAGGTTAGAAATGGGACACGGGAGGTGTTTCTGGTGTCAAAACGAAAAAAAGAGCACGAAGCCTCGTTTAGAAATCGGGAGGAGAGAGGGTATGAAATTATATCCACTTCCTTTAAAACCCGAAAAAGTCTCGATTATAGGTTAGAAATGGGCCACGGGACGTGTTTGTAGTGTCAAAACGAAAAAACGAGCACGAAGCTTCGTTTAGAAATCGGGAGGAGAGAGGGTATGAAATTATATCCACTTCCTTTAAAACCCGAAAAAGTCTCGATTCTAGGTTAGAAATGGGCCACGGGACGTGTTTTGTTGTGTCAAAACGAAAAAACGAGCACGAAGCCTCGTTTAGTAATCGGGAGGAGAGAGGGTATGAAATTATATCCACATCCTTTAAAATCCGAAAAAGTCTCGATTATAGGTTAGAAATGGGACACGGGAGGTGTTTCTGGTGTCAAAACGAAAAAAAGAGCACGAAGCCTCGTTTAGAAATCGGGAGGAGAGAGGGTATGAAATTATATCCACTTCCTTTAAAACCCGAAAAAGTCTCGATTAGAGGTTAGAAATGGGCCACAGGACGTGTTTGTAGTGTCAAATCGAAAAAACGAGCACGAAGCTTCGTTTAGAAATCGGGAGGAGAGAGGGTATGAAATTATATCCACTTCCTTTAAAACCCGAAAAAGTCACGATTATAGGTTAGAAATGGGCCACTGGACGTGTTTGTGGTGTCAAAACGAAAAAACGAGCACGAAGCCTCGTTTAGAAATCGGGAGGAGAGAGGGTATGAAATTATATCCACTTCCTTTAAAATCCGAAAAAGTCTCGATTATAGGTTAGAAATGGGACACGGGAGGTGTTTCTGGTGTCAAAACGAAAAAAAGAGCACGAAGCCTCGTTTAGAAATCGGGAGGAGAGAGGGTATGAAATTATATCCACTTCCTTTAAAACCCGAAAAAGTCTCGATTATAGGTTAGAAATGGGCCACGGGACGTGTTTGTAGTGTCAAAACGAAAAAACGAGCACGAAGCTTCGTTTAGAAATCGGGAGGAGAGAGGGTATGAAATTATATCCACTTCCTTTAAAACCCGAAAAAGTCTCGATTCTAGGTTAGAAATGGGCCACGGGACGTGTTTTGTTGTGTCAAAACGAAAAAACGAGCACGAAGCCTCGTTTAGTAATCGGGAGGAGAGAGGGTATGAAATTATATCCACATCCTTTAAAATCCGAAAAAGTCTCGATTATAGGTTAGAAATGGGACACGGGAGGTGTTTCTGGTGTCAAAACGAAAAAAAGAGCACGAAGCCTCGTTTAGAAATCGGGAGGAGAGAGGGTATGAAATTATATCCACTTCCTTTAAAACCCGAAAAAGTCTCGATTAGAGGTTAGAAATGGGCCACAGGACGTGTTTGTAGTGTCAAAACGAAAAAACGAGCACGAAGCTTCGTTTAGAAATCGGGAGGAGAGAGGGTATGAAATTATATCCACTTCCTTTAAAACCCGAAAAAGTCACGATTATAGGTTAGAAATGGGCCACTGGACGTGTTTGTGGTGTCAAAACGAAAAAACGAGCACGAAGCCTCGTTTAGAAATCGGGAGGAGAAAGGGTATGAAATTATATCAACTTCCTTTAAAACCCGAAAAAGTCTCGATTCTAGGTTAGAAATGGGCCAATGGACGTATTTGTGGTGTCAAAACGAAAAAACGAGCACGAAGCCTCGTTTAGAAATCGGGAGGAGAGAGGTTATGAAATTATATACACTTCCTTTAAAAACCGAAAAAGTCTCGATTGAAGGTTAGAAATGGGACACGGGATGTGTTTGTGGTGTCAAAATGAAAAAACGAGCACGAAGCGTCGTTTAGAAATCGGGAGGAGAAAGGGTATGAAATTAAATCTACTTCCTTTAAAACCCGAAAAAGTCACGATTATAGGTTAGAAATGGGCCACGGGATGCGTTTGTAGTGTCAAAACGAAAAATCGAGCACGAAGCCTCATTTAGAAATCGGGAGGAGAGGGTATGAAATTATATCCACTTCCTTTAAAACCCGAAAAAGTCTCGATTATAGGTTAGAAATGGGCCACGGGACGTGTTTGTAGTGTCAAAACGAAAAAACGAGCACGAAGCTTCGTTTAGAAATCGGGAGGAGAGAGGGTATGAAATTATATCCACTTCCTTTAAAACCCGAAAAAGTCACGATTATAGGTTAGAAATGGGCCACGGGATGCATTTGTAGTGTCAAAACGAAAAAACGAGCACGAAGCCTCATTTAGAAATCGGGAGGAGAGAGGGTATGAAATTATATCCACTTCCTTTAAAACCCGAAAAAGTCTCGATTCTAGGTCAGAAATGGGCCACGGGACTTCTTTTGTTGTGTCAAAACGAAAAAACGAGCACGAAGCCTCGTTTAGAAATCGGGAGGAGAGAGGGTATGAAATTATATCCACTTCCTTTAAAATCCGAAAAAGTCTCGATTATAGGTTAGAAATGGGACACGGGAGGTGTTTCTAGTGTCAAAACGAAAAAAAGAGCACGAAGCCTCGTTTAGAAATCGGGAGGAGAGAGGGTATGAAATTATATCCACTTCCTTTAAAACCCGAAAAAGTCTCTATTCTAGGTTAGAAATGGGCCACGGGACGTGTTTTGTTGTGTCAAAACGAAAAAACGAGCACGAAGCCTCGTTTAGAAATCGGGAGGAGAGAGGGTATGAAATTATATCCACTTCCTTTAAAATCCGAAAAAGTCTCGATTATAGGTTAGAAATGGGACACGGGAGGTGTTTCTGGTGTCAAAACGAAAAAAAGAGCACGAAGCCTCGTTTAGAAATCGGGAGGAGAGAGGGTATGAAATTATATCCACTTCCTTTAAAACCCGAAAAAGTCTCGATTATAGGTTAGAAATGGGCCACGGGACGTGTTTGTAGTGTCAAAACGAAAAAACGAGCACGAAGCTTCGTTTAGAAATCGGGAGGAGAGAGGGTATGAAATTATATCCACTTCCTTTAAAACTCGAAAAAGTCTCGATTCTAGGTTAGAAATGGGCCACGGGACGTGTTTTGTTGTGTCAAAACGAAAAAACGAGCACGAAGCCTCGTTTAGTAATCGGGAGGAGAGAGGGTATGAAATTATATCCACATCCTTTAAAATCCGAAAAAGTCTCGATTATAGGTTAGAAATGGGACACGGGAGGTGTTTCTGGTGTCAAAACGAAAAAAAGAGCACGAAGCCTCGTTTAGAAATCGGGAGGAGAGAGGGTATGAAATTATATCCACTTCCTTTAAAACCCGAAAAAGTCTCGATTAGAGGTTAGAAATGGGCCACAGGACGTGTTTGTAGTGTCAAAACGAAAAAACGAGCACGAAGCCTCGTTTAGAAATCGGGAGGAGAAAGGGTATGAAACTATATCAACTTCCTTTAAAACCCGAAAAAGTCTCGATTCTAGGTTAGAAATGGGCCAATGGACGTATTTGTGGTGTCAAAACGAAAAAACGAGCACGAAGCCTCGTTTAGAAATCGGGAGGAGAGAGGTTATGAAATTATATACACTTCCTTTAAAAACCGAAAAAGTCTCGATTGAAGGTTAGAAATGGGACACGGGATGTGTTTGTGGTGTCAAAATGAAAAAACGAGCACGAAGCGTCGTTTAGAAATCGGGAGGAGAAAGGGTATGAAATTAAATCTACTTCCTTTAAAACCCAAAAAAGTCACGATTATAGGTTAGAAATGGGCCACGGGATGCGTTTGTAGTGTCAAAACGAAAAATCGAGCACGAAGCCTCATTTAGAAATCGGGAGGAGAGGGTATGAAATTATATCCACTTCCTTTAAAACCCGAAAAAGTCTCGATTATAGGTTAGAAATGGGCCACGGGACGTGTTTGTAGTGTCAAAACGAAAAAACGAGCACGAAGCTTCGTTTAGAAATCGGGAGGAGAGAGGGTATGAAATTATATCCACTAACTTTAAAACCCGAAAAAGTCTCGATTCTAGGTTAGAAATGGGCCACGGGACGTGTTTGTGGTGTCAAAACGAAAAAACGAGCACGAAGCCTCGTTTAGAAATCGGGAGGAGAGAGGTTATGAAATTATATCCACTTCCTTTAAAACCCGAAAAAGTCTCGATTATAGGTTAGAAATGGGACACGGGAGGTGTTTCTGGTGTCAAAATGAAAAAAGAGCACGAAGCCTCGTTTAGAAATCGGGAGGAGAGAGGATATGAAATTATATCCACTTCCCTTAAAACCCGAAAAAGTCTCGATTATAGGTTAGAAATGGGCCACGGGATGTGTTTGTAGTGTCAAAACGAAAAAACGAGCACGAAGCCTCGTTTAGAAATTGGGAGGAGAGAGGGTATGAAATTACTTCCACTTCCTTTAAAACCCAAAAAAGTCTCGATTATAGGTTAGAAATGGGCCACGGGACGTGTTTGTGGTGTCAAAACGAAAAAATGAGCACGAAGCCTCGTTTAGAAATCGGGAGGAGAGAGGTTATCATATTATATCCACTTCCTTTAAAACCCGAAAAAGTCTCGATTGTAGGTTAGAAATGGGACACGGGATGTGTTTGTGGTGTCAAAATGAAAAAACGAGCACGAAGCCTCGTTTAGAAATCGGGGGGAGAGAGGGTATGAAATTATATCCACTTCCTTTAAAACCCGAAAAAGTCTCGATTATAGGTTAGAAATGGGCCACGGGACGTGTTTGTGGTGTCAAAACGAAAAAACGACCACGAAGCCTCATTTAGAAATTGGGAGGAGAGAGGGTATGAAATTATATCCACTTCCTTTAAAACTCGAAAAAGTCTCGATTATAATTTAGAAATGGGCCACGGGACGCGTTTGTGGTGTCAAAACGAAAAAACGAGCTCGAAGCCTCGTTTAGAAATCGGGAGGAGAGAGGTTATGATATTATATCCACTTCCCTTAAAACCCGAAAAAGTCTCGATTATAGGTTAGAAATGGGCCACGGGACGTGTTTGTGGTGTCAAAATTAAAAAACGAGCACGAAGACTCGTTTAGAAATCGGGAGGAGAGAGGGTATGAAATTATATCCACTTCCTTTAAAATTCGAAAAAGTCTCGATTATAGGTTAGAAATGGGACAAGAGACGAGTTTGTGGAGACAAAACGAAAAAACGAGCACGCAGCCTCGTTTAGAAATCAGGAGGAGAGAGGGTATGAAATTTTATACACTTCCTTTAAAACCAAAAAAAGTCTCGATTATAGGTTAGAAATGGGCCACGGGATGCGTTTGTGGTGTCAAAACGAAAAAACGAGCACGAAGCCTCGTTTAGAAATCGGGAGGAGAGAGGTTAAGAAATTATATACACTTCCTTTAAAACCCGAAAAAGTCTCGATTGTAGGTTAGAAATGGGACACGGGATGTGTTTGTGGTGTCAAAATGAAAAAACGAGCACGAAGCCTCGTTTAGAAATCGGGAGGAGAGAGGGTATGAAATTATATCCACTTCCTTTAAAACCCGAAAAAGTCACTATTATAGGTTAGAAATGGGCCACTGGACGTGTTTGTGGTGTCAAAACGAAAAAACGAGCACGAAGCCTCGTTTAGAAATCGGGAGGAGAGAGGGTATGAAATTATATCAACTTCCTTTAAAACCCGAAAAAGTCTCGATTCTAGGTTAGAAATGGGCCACGGGACGTATTTGTGGTGTCAAAACGAAAAAACGAGCACGAAGCCTCGTTTAGAAATCGGGAGGAGAGAGGTTATGAAATTATATACACTTCCTTTAAAACCCAAAAAAGTCTCGATTGAAGGTTAGAAATGGGACACGGGATGTGTTTGTGGTGTCAAAATGAAAAAACGAGCACGAAGCGTCGTTTAGAAATCGGGAGGAGAAAGGGTATGAAATTAAATCTACTTCCTTTAAAACCCGAAAAAGTCACGATTATAGGTTAGAAATGGGCCACGGGATGCGTTTGTAGTGTCAAAACGAAAAAACGAGCACGAAGCCTCATTTAGAAATCGGGAGGAGAGGGTATGAAATTATATCCACATCCTTTAAAACCCGAAAAAGTCTCGATTATAGGTTAGAAATGGGCCACGGGACGTGTTTGTAGTGTCAAAACGAAAAAACGATCACGAAGCTTCGTTTAGAAATCGGGAGGAGAGAGGGTATGAAATTATATCCACTTCCTTTAAAACCCGAGAAAGTCACGATTATAGGTTAGAAATGGGCCACGGGACGTGTTTGTGGTGTCAAAACGAAAAAACGAGCACGAAGCCTCGTTTAGAAATCGGGAGGAGAGAGGTTATGAAATTATATCCACTTCCTTTAAAACCCGAAAAAGTCTCGATTATAGGTTAGAAATGGGACACGGGAGGTGTTTCTGGTGTCAAAATGAAAAAAGAGCACGAAGCCTCGTTTAGAAATCGGGAGGAGAGAGGATATGAAATTATATCCACTTCCCTTAAAACCCGAAAAAGTCTCGATTATAGGTTAGAAATGGGCCACGGGACGTGTTTGTAGTGTCAAAACGAAAAAACGAGCACGAAGCCTCGTTTAGAAATTGGGAGGAGAGAGGGTATGAAATTACTTCCACTTCCTTTAAAACCCAAAAAAGTCTCGATTATAGGTTAGAAATGGGCCACGGGACGTGTTTGTGGAGTCAAAACTAAAAAACGAGCACGAAGCCTCGTTTAAAAATCGGGAGGAGAGAGGGTATGAAATTACATCCACTTCCTTTAAAACCTGAAAAAGTCTCGATTCTAGGTTAGAAATGGGCCACGGGACGTGTTTGTGGTGTCAAAATGAAAAAACGAGCACGAAGCCTCGTTTAGAAATCGGGAGGAGAGAGGGTATGAAATTACATCCACTTCCTTTAAAACCTGAAAAAGTATCGATTGTAGGTTAGAAATGGGACATGGGATGTGTTTGTGGTGTCAAAATAAAAAAACGAGCACGAAGTCTCGTTTAGAAATCGGGAGGAGAGAGGGTATGAAATTATATCCACTTCCTTTGAAACCCAAAAAAGTCTCGATTATATGTTAAAAATGGGCCACGTGACATGTTTGTGGTGTCAAAACGAAAAAACGAGCACGAAGCCTCGTTTAGAAATCGGGAGGAGAGAGGGTATGAAATTATATCCACTTCCTTTAAAACCCGAAAAAGTCTCGATTATAGGTTAGAAATGGGCCACGGGACGTGTTTGTGGTGTCAAAACTAAAAATCCAGCACGAAGCCTAATTTAGAAATCGGGAGGAGAGAGGGTATGAAATTATATCCACTTCCTTTAAAACCAAAAAAAGTCTCGATTATAGGTTGGAAATGGGCCACGGGACCCGTTTGTGGTGTCAAAACGAAAAAACGAACACGAAGCCTCCTTTAGAAATCGGGAGGAGAGAGGTTATGAAATTATATCCACTTCCTTTAAAACCTGAAAAAGTATCGATTATAGGTTAGAAATGGGCCACGGGACGTGTTAGTGGTGTCAAAACGAAAAAACGAGCACGAAGCCTCGTTTAGAAATCGGGAGGAGAGAGGGTATGAAATTACATCCACTTCCTTTAAAACCTGAAAAAGTATCGATTGTAGGTTAGAAATGGGACATGGGATGTGTTTGTGGTGTCAAAATTAAAAAAACGAGCACGAAGTCTCGTTTAGAAATCGGGAGGAGAGAGGGTATGAAATTATATCCACTTCTTTTGAAACCCAAAAAAGTCTCGATTATATGTTAAAAATGGGCCACGGGACATGTTTGTGGTGTCAAAACGAAAAAACGAGCACGAAGCCTCGTTTAGAAATCGGGAGGACAGAGGGTATGAAATTATATCCACTTCCATTAAAACCCGAAAAAGTCTCGATTATAGGTTAGAAATGGGCCACGGGACGTGTTTGTGGTGTCAAAACGAAAAAACAAGCACGAAGCCTCGTTTAGAAATCGGGAGGAGAGAGGGTATGAAATTACATCCACTTCCTTTAAAACCTGAAAAAGTATCGATTGTAGGTTAGAAATGGGACACGGGACGTGTTTGAGGTGTCAAAATGAAAAAACGAGCACGAAGCCTCGTTTAGAAATCGGGAGGAGAGAGGGTATGAAATTACATCCACTTCCTTTAAAACCTGAAAAAGTATCGATTGTAGGTTAGAAATGGGCCACGGGACGTGTTTGTGGTGTCAAAACGAAAAAACAAGCACGAAGCCTCGTTTAGAAATCGGGAGGAGAGAGGGTATGAAATTACATCCACTTCCTTTAAAACCTGAAAAAGTATCGATTGTAGGTTAGAAATGGGACACGGGACGTGTTTGAGGTGTCAAAATGAAAAAACGAGCACGAAGCCTCGTTTAGAAATCGGGAGGAGAGAGGGTATGAAATTATATTCACTTCCTTTAAAACCAAAAAAAGTCTCGATTATAGGTTGGAAATGAGCCACGGGACGCGTTTGTGGTGTCAAAACGAAAAAACGAACACGAAGCCTCCTTTAGAAATCGGGAGGAGAGAGGTTATGAAATTATATCCACTTCCTTTAAAACCTGAAAAAGTATCGATTATAGGTTAGAAATGGGCCACGGGACGTGTTTGTGGTGTCAAAACAAAAAAACGAGCACGAAGCCTCGTTTAGAAATCGGGAGGAGAGAGGGTATGAAATTATATCCACTTCTTTTAAAACCCGAAAAAGTCTCGATTGTAGGTTAGAAATGGGCCACTGGACGTGTTTGTGGTGTCAAAACGAAAAAACGAGCACGAAGCCTCGTTTAGAAATCGGGAGGAGAAAGGGTATGAAATTATATCAACTTCCTTTAAAACCCGAAAAAGTCTCGATTCTAGGTTAGAAATGGGCCAATGGACGTATTTGTGGTGTCAAAACGAAAAAACGAGCACGAAGCCTCGTTTAGAAATCGGGAGGAGAGAGGTTATGAAATTATATACACTTCCTTTAAAAACCGAAAAAGTCTCGATTGAAGGTTAGAAATGGGACACGGGATGTGTTTGTGGTGTCAAAATGAAAAAACGAGCACGAAGCGTCGTTTAGAAATCGGGAGGAGAAAGGGTATGAAATTAAATCTACTTCCTTTAAAACCCGAAAAAGTCACGATTATAGGTTAGAAATGGGCCACGGGATGCGTTTGTAGTGTCAAAACGAAAAATCGAGCACGAAGCCTCATTTAGAAATCGGGAGGAGAGGGTATGAAATTATATCCACTTCCTTTAAAACCCGAAAAAGTCTCGATTATAGGTTAGAAATGGGCCACGGGACGTGTTTGTAGTGTCAAAACGAAAAAACGAGCACGAAGCTTCGTTTAGAAATCGGGAGGAGAGAGGGTATGAAATTATATCCACTTCCTTTAAAACCCGAAAAAGTCACGATTATAGGTTAGAAATGGGCCACGGGATGCATTTGTAGTGTCAAAACGAAAAAACGAGCACGAAGCCTCATTTAGAAATCGGGAGGAGAGAGGGTATGAAATTATATCCACTTCCTTTAAAACCCGAAAAAGTCTCGATTCTAGGTCAGAAATGGGCCACGGGACTTCTTTTGTTGTGTCAAAACGAAAAAACGAGCACGAAGCCTCGTTTAGAAATCGGGAGGAGAGAGGGTATGAAATTATATCCACTTCCTTTAAAATCCGAAAAAGTCTCGATTATAGGTTAGAAATGGGACACGGGAGGTGTTTCTAGTGTCAAAACGAAAAAAAGAGCACGAAGCCTCGTTTAGAAATCGGGAGGAGAGAGGGTATGAAATTATATCCACTTCCTTTAAAACCCGAAAAAGTCTCTATTCTAGGTTAGAAATGGGCCACGGGACGTGTTTTGTTGTGTCAAAACGAAAAAACGAGCACGAAGCCTCGTTTAGAAATCGGGAGGAGAGAGGGTATGAAATTATATCCACTTCCTTTAAAATCCGAAAAAGTCTCGATTATAGGTTAGAAATGGGACACGGGAGGTGTTTCTGGTGTCAAAACGAAAAAAAGAGCACGAAGCCTCGTTTAGAAATCGGGAGGAGAGAGGGTATGAAATTATATCCACTTCCTTTAAAACCCGAAAAAGTCTCGATTATAGGTTAGAAATGGGCCACGGGACGTGTTTGTAGTGTCAAAACGAAAAAACGAGCACGAAGCTTCGTTTAGAAATCGGGAGGAGAGAGGGTATGAAATTATATCCACTTCCTTTAAAACCCGAAAAAGTCTCGATTCTAGGTTAGAAATGGGCCACGGGACGTGTTTTGTTGTGTAAAAACGAAAAAACGAGCACAAAGCCTCGTTTAGTAATCGGGAGGAGAGAGGGTATGAAATTATATCCACATCCTTTAAAATCCGAAAAAGTCTCGATTATAGGTTAGAAATGGGACACGGGAGGTGTTTCTGGTGTCAAAACGAAAAAAAGAGCACGAAGCCTCGTTTAGAAATCGGGAGGAGAGAGGGTATGAAATTATATCCACTTCCTTTAAAACCCGAAAAAGTCTCGATTAGAGGTTAGAAATGGGCCACAGGACGTGTTTGTAGTGTCAAAACGAAAAAACGAGCACGAAGCCTCGTTTAGAAATCGGGAGGAGAAAGGGTATGAAACTATATCAACTTCCTTTAAAACCCGAAAAAGTCTCGATTCTAGGTTAGAAATGGGCCAATGGACGTATTTGTGGTGTCAAAACGAAAAAACGAGCACGAAGCCTCGTTTAGAAATCGGGAGGAGAGAGGTTATGAAATTATATACACTTCCTTTAAAAACCGAAAAAGTCTCGATTGAAGGTTAGAAATGGGACACGGGATGTGTTTGTGGTGTCAAAATGAAAAAACGAGCACGAAGCGTCGTTTAGAAATCGGGAGGAGAAAGGGTATGAAATTAAATCTACTTCCTTTAAAACCCAAAAAAGTCACGATTATAGGTTAGAAATGGGCCACGGGATGCGTTTGTAGTGTCAAAACGAAAAATCGAGCACGAAGCCTCATTTAGAAATCGGGAGGAGAGGGTATGAAATTATATCCACTTCCTTTAAAACCCGAAAAAGTCTCGATTATAGGTTAGAAATGGGCCACGGGACGTGTTTGTAGTGTCAAAACGAAAAAACGAGCACGAAGCTTCGTTTAGAAATCGGGAGGAGAGAGGGTATGAAATTATATCCACTAACTTTAAAACCCGAAAAAGTCTCGATTCTAGGTTAGAAATGGGCCACGGGACGTGTTTGTGGTGTCAAAACGAAAAAACGAGCACGAAGCCTCGTTTAGAAATCGGGAGGAGAGAGGTTATGAAATTATATCCACTTCCTTTAAAACTCGAAAAAGTCTCGATTATAGGTTAGAAATGGGACACGGGAGGTGTTTCTGGTGTCAAAATGAAAAAAGAGCACGAAGCCTCGTTTAGAAATCGGGAGGAGAGAGGATATGAAATTATATCCACTTCCCTTAAAACCCGAAAAAGTCTCGATTATAGGTTAGAAATGGGCCACGGGATGTGTTTGTAGTGTCAAAACGAAAAAACGAGCACGAAGCCTCGTTTAGAAATTGGGAGGAGAGAGGGTATGAAATTACTTCCACTTCCTTTAAAACCCAAAAAAGTCTCGATTATAGGTTAGAAATGGGCCACGGGACGTGTTTGTGGTGTCAAAACGAAAAAATGAGCACGAAGCCTCGTTTAGAAATCGGGAGGAGAGAGGTTATCATATTATATCCACTTCCTTTAAAACCCGAAAAAGTCTCGATTGTAGGTTAGAAATGGGACACGGGATGTGTTTGTGGTGTCAAAATGAAAAAACGAGCACGAAGCCTCGTTTAGAAATCGGGGGGAGAGAGGGTATGAAATTATATCCACTTCCTTTAAAACCCGAAAAAGTCTCGATTATAGGTTAGAAATGGGCCACGGGACGTGTTTGTGGTGTCAAAACGAAAAAACGACCACGAAGCCTCATTTAGAAATTGGGAGGAGAGAGGGTATGAAATTATATCCACTTCATTTAAAACTCGAAAAAGTCTCGATTATAATTTAGAAATGGGCCACGGGACGCGTTTGTGGTGTCAAAATGAAAAAACGAGCACGAAGCCTCGTTTAGAAATCGGGAGGAGAGAGGTTATGATATTATATCCACTTCCCTTAAAACCCGAAAAAGTCTCGATTATAGGTTAGAAATGGGCCACGGGACGTGTTTGTGGTGTCAAAATTAAAAAACGAGCACGAAGACTCGTTTAGAAATCGGGAGGAGAGAGGGTATGAAATTATATCCACTTCCTTTAAAATTCGAAAAAGTCTCGATTATAGGTTAGAAATGGGACAAGAGACGAGTTTGTGGAGACAAAACGAAAAAACGAGCACGCAGCCTCGTTTAGAAATCAGGAGGAGAGAGGGTATGAAATTTTATACACTTCCTTTAAAACCAAAAAAAGTCTCGATTATAGGTTAGAAATGGGCCACGGGATGCGTTTGTGGTGTCAAAACGAAAAAACGAGCACGAAGCCTCGTTTAGAAATCGGGAGGAGAGAGGTTAAGAAATTATATACACTTCCTTTAAAACCCGAAAAAGTCTCGATTGTAGGTTAGAAATGGGACACGGGATGTGTTTGTGGTGTCAAAATGAAAAAACGAGCACGAAGCCTCGTTTAGAAATCGGGAGGAGAGAGGGTATGAAATTATATCCACTTCCTTTAAAACCCGAAAAAGTCTCGATTATAGGTTAGAAATGGGCCACGGGACGTGTTTGTGGTGTCAAAACTAAAAAGCCAGCACGAAGCCTAATTTAGAAATCGGGAGGAGAGAGGGTATGAAATTATATCCACTTCCTTTAAAACCAAAAAAAGTCTCGATTATAGGTTGGAAATGGGCCACGGGACCCGTTTGTGGTGTCAAAACGAAAAAACGAACACGAAGCCTCCTTTAGAAATCGGGAGGAGAGAGGTTATGAAATTATATCCACTTCCTTTAAAACCTGAAAAAGTATCGATTATAGGTTAGAAATGGGCCACGGGACGTGTTAGTGGTGTCAAAACGAAAAAACGAGCACGAAGCCTCGTTTAGAAATCGGGAGGAGAGAGGGTATGAAATTACATCCACTTCCTTTAAAACCTGAAAAAGTATCGATTGTAGGTTAGAAATGGGACATGGGATGTGTTTGTGGTGTCAAAATGAAAAAACGAGCACGAAGTCTCGTTTAGAAATCGGGAGGAGAGAGGGTATGAAATTATATCCACTTCTTTTGAAACCCAAAAAAGTCTCGATTATATGTTAAAAATGGGCCACGGGACATGTTTGTGGTGTCAAAACGAAAAAACGAGCACGAAGCCTCGTTTAGAAATCGGGAGGACAGAGGGTATGAAATTATATCCACTTCCATTAAAACCCGAAAAAGTCTCGATTATAGGTTAGAAATGGGCCACGGGACGTGTTTGTGGTGTCAAAACGAAAAAACAAGCACGAAGCCTCGTTTAGAAATCGGGAGGAGAGAGGGTATGAAATTACATCCACTTCCTTTAAAACCTGAAAAAGTATCGATTGTAGGTTAGAAATGGGACACGGGACGTGTTTGAGGTGTCAAAATGAAAAAACGAGCACGAAGCCTAGTTTAGAAATCGGGAGGAGAGAGGGTATGAAATTACATCCACTTCCTTTAAAACCTGAAAAAGTATCGATTGTAGGTTAGAAATGGGCCACGGGACGTGTTTGTGGTGTCAAAACGAAAAAACAAGCACGAAGCCTCGTTTAGAAATCGGGAGGAGAGAGGGTATGAAATTACATCCACTTCCTTTAAAACCTGAAAAAGTATCGATTGTAGGTTAGAAATGGGACACGGGACGTGTTTGAGGTGTCAAAATGAAAAAACGAGCACGAAGCCTCGTTTAGAAATCGGGAGGAGAGAGGGTATGAAATTATATTCACTTCCTTTAAAACCAAAAAAAGTCTCGATTATAGGTTGGAAATGAGCCACGGGACGCGTTTGTGGTGTCAAAACGAAAAAACGAACACGAAGCCTCCTTTAGAAATCGGGAGGAGAGAGGTTATGAAATTATATCCACTTCCTTTAAAACCTGAAAAAGTATCGATTATAGGTTAGAAATGGGCCACGGGACGTGTTTGTGGTGTCAAAACAAAAAAACGAGCACGAAGCCTCGTTTAGAAATCGGGAGGAGAGAGGGTATGAAATTATATCCACTTCTTTTAAAACCCGAAAAAGTCTCGATTGTAGGTTAGAAATGGGCCACGGAACGTATTTGTGGTGTCAAAACGAAAAAACGAGCACGAAGCCTCGTTTAGAAATCAGGAGGAGAGAGGGTATGAAATTATATACACTTCCTTTAAAACCCAAAAAAGTCTCGATTATAGGTTAGAAATGGGCCACGGGACGCGTTTGTGGTGTCAAAATGAAAAAACGAGCAGAAGCCTCGTTTAGAAATCGGGAGGAGAGAGGTTATTAAATTATATACACTTCCTTTAAAACCCGAAAAAGTATCGATTATAGGTTAGAAATGGGACACGGGATGTGTTTGTGGTGTCAAAATTAAAAAACGAGCACGAAGCCTCATTTAGAAAATGGGAGGAGAGAGGGTATGAAATTATATCCACTTCCTTTAAAACCCGAAAAAGTCTCGATTATAGGTTAGAAATGGGCCACGGGACGTGTTTGTGGTGTCACAACAAAAAAACGAGCATTAAGCCTCGTTTAGAAATCGGGAGGAGAGAAGGTATGAAATTATATTCATTTCCTTTATAACCCGAAAAAGTCTCGATTATAGGTTAGAAATGGGCCACGGGACGTGTTTGTTGTGTCAGAACAAAAAAAGAGCACGAAGCCTCATTTTGAAATCGGGAGGAGAGAGGGTATGAATTTATATCCACTTCCTTTAAAACTCGAAAAAGTCTCGATTATAATTTAGAAATGGGCCACGGGAAGCGTTTGTGGTGTCAAAACGAGAAAACGAGCACGAAGCCTCGTTTAGAAATCGGGAGGAGAGAGGGTATGAAATTATATCCACTTCCTTTAAAACCCGAAAAAGTCTCGATTATAGGTTAGAAATGGGCCAAGAGACGAGTTTGTGGAGTCAAAACGAAAAAACGAGCACGAAGCCTCGTTTAGAAATCAGGAGGATAGAGGGTATGAAATTATATCCACTTCCTTTAAAACCCGAAAAAGTCTCGATTATAGGTTGGAAATGGGCCACGGGACGTGTTTGTGGTGTCAAAACGAAAAAACGAGCACGAAGCCTCATTTAGAAATCGGGAGGAGAGAGGGTATGAAATTATATCTACTTCCTTTAAAATCTGAAAAAGTCTCGATTCTAGGTTAGGAATGGGCCAAGAGACGAGTTTGTTGAGTCAAAACGAAAAAACGAGCACGCAGCCTCGTTTAGAAATCGGGAGAAGAGAGGGTATGAAATTACATCCACTTCCTTTAAAACCCGGAAAAGTCTCGATTATAGGTTAGAAATGGGCCACGGGATGTGTTTGTGGTGTCAAAACGAAAAAATGAGCACGAAGCCTGGTTTAGAAATCGGAAGGAGAGAGGGTATGAAATTATATCCACTTCCTTTAAAATCCGAAAAAGTCTCGATTCTAGGTTAGAAATGGGCCACGGGACGTGTTTTGTTGTGTCAAAATGAAAAAACGAGCACGAAGCCTCGTTTAGAAATCGGGAGGAGAGAGGGTATGAAATTATATCCACTTCCTTTAAAATCCGAAAAAGTCTCGATTATAGGTTAGAAATGGGCCACGGGAGGTGTTTCAGGTGTCAAAACGAAAAAAAGAGCACGAAGCCTCGTTTAGAAATCGGGAGGAGAGAGGGAATGAAATTATATCCACTTCCTTTAAAACCCGAAAAAGTCTCGATTATTGGTTAGAAATGGGCCACGGGACGTGTTTATAGTGTCAAAATGAAAAAACGAGCACGAAGCCTCGTTTAGAAATTAGGAGGAGAGAGGGTATGAAATTTTATACACTTCCTTTAAAACCCAAAAAAGTCTCGATTATAGGTTATAAATGGGCCACGGGACGCGTTTGTGGTGTCAAAACGAAAAAACGAGCACGAAGCCTCGTTTAGAAATCAGGAGGAGAGAGGTTATGAAATTATATACACTTCCTTTAAAACCCGAAAAAGTCTCGATTGAAGGTTAGAAATGGGACACGGGATGTGTTTGTGGTGTCAAAATGAAAAAACGAGCACGAAGCCTCGTTTAGAAATCGGGAGGAGAGAGGGTATGAAATTATATCCACTTCCTTTAAAACCCGAAAAAGTCTCGATTATAGGTTAGAAATGGGCCACGGGACGTGTTTGTAGTGTCAAAACGAAAAAACGAGCACAAAGCCTCGTTTAGAAATCGGGAGAAGAGAGGGTATGAAATTATATCCACTTCCTTTAAAACCCGAAAAAGACTCGATTATAGGTTAGAAATGGGACACGGGAGGTGTTTTTGGTGTCAAAATGAAAAAAGAGCACGAAGCCTCGTTTAGAAATCGGGAGGAGAGAGGGTATGAAATTATATCCACTTCCCTTAAAACCCGAAAAAGTCTCGATTATAGGTTAGAAATGGGCCACGGGACGTGTTTGTAGTGTTAAAACGAAAAAACGAGCACGAAGCCTCGTTTAGAAATCGGGAGGAGAGAGGGTATGAAATTACATCCACTTCCTTTAAAATTCGAAAAAGTCTCGATTATAGGTTAGAAATGGGCCACGAGACGTGTTTGTGGTGTCAAAACTAAAAAATGAGCACGAAGCCTCGTTTAGAAATCGGAAGGAGAGAGGGTATGAAATTATATCCACTTCCTTTAAAACCCGAAAAAGTCTCGATTATAAGTTTGAAATGGGCCACGAGACGTGTTTGTGGAGTCAAAACGAAAAAACGAGCACGAAGCCTCGTTTAGAAATCGGTAGGAGACAGGGTATGAAATTATATCCATTTCCGTTAAAACCCGAAAAAGTCTCGATTATAGGTTATAAATGGGCCACGTGATGTGTTTGTGGTGTCAAAACGAAAAAACGAGCACGAAGCCTCGTTTAGAAATCGGGAGGAGAGAGAGAATGAAACTATATCCACTTCTTTTAAAATTCGAAAAAGTCTGAATTATAGGTTAGAAATGGGCCAAGAGACGAGTTTGTGGAGTTAAAACGAAAAAACGAGCACGAAGTCTCGTTTAGAAATCGGGAGGAGAGAGGGTATGAAATTATATCCACTTCCTTTAAAACCCGAAAAAGTCTCAATTATAGGTTAGAAATGGGCCACGGGACGTGTTTGTGGAGTCAAAACTAAAAAACGAGCACGAAGCCTCGTTTAAAAATCGGGAGGAGAGAAGGTATGAAATTATATTCATTTCCTTTAAAACCCGAAAAAGTCTCGATTATAGGTTAGAAATGGGCCACGGGACGTGTTTGTGGTGTCAAAATGAAAAAACGAGCACGAAGCCTCGTTTAGAAATCGGGAGGAGAGAGGGTATGAAATTACATCCACTTCCTTTAAAACCTGAAAAAGTATCGATTGTAGGTTAGAAATGGGACATGGGATGTGTTTGTGGTGTCAAAATAAAAAAACGAGCACGAAGTCTCGTTTAGAAATCGGGAGGAGAGAGGGTATGAAATTATATCCACTTCCTTTGAAACCCAAAAAAGTCTCGATTATATGTTAAAAATGGGCCACGTGACATGTTTGTGGTGTCAAAACGAAAAAATGAGCACGAAGCCTCGTTTAGAAATCGGGAGGAGAGAGGGTATGAAATTATATCCACTTCCTTTAAAACCCGAAAAAGTCTCGATTATAGGTTAGAAATGGGCCACGGGACGTGTTTGTGGTGTCAAAACTAAAAAGCCAGCACGAAGCCTCATTTAGAAATCGGGAGGAGAGAGGGTATGAAATTATATCCACTTCCTTTAAAACCAAAAAAAGTCTCGATTATAGGTTGGAAATGGGCCACGGGACCCGTTTGTGGTGTCAAAACGAAAAAACGAACACGAAGCCTCCTTTAGAAATCGGGAGGAGAGAGGTTATGAAATTATATCCACTTCCTTTAAAACCCGAAAAAGTATCGATTATAGGTTAGAAATGGGCCACGGGACGTGTTAGTGGTGTCAAAACGAAAAAACGAGCACGAAGCCTCGTTTAGAAATCGGGAGGAGAGAGGGTATGAAATTACATCCACTTCCTTTAAAACCTGAAAAAGTATCGATTGTAGGTTAGAAATGGGACACGGGACGTGTTTGAGGTGTCAAAATGAAAAAACGAGCACGAAGCCTCGTTTAGAAATCGGGAGGAGAGAGGGTATGAAATTATATTCACTTCCTTTAAAACCAAAAAAAGTCTCGATTATAGGTTGGAAATGAGCCACGGGACGCGTTTGTGGTGTCAAAACGAAAAAACGAACACGAAGCCTCCTTTAGAAATCGGGAGGAGAGAGGTTATGAAATTATATCCACTTCCTTTAAAACCTGAAAAAGTATCGATTATAGGTTAGAAATGGGCCACGGGACGTGTTTGTGGTGTCAAAATAAAAAAACGCGCACGAAGCCTCGTTTAGAAATCGGGAGGAGAGAGGGTATGAAATTATATCCACTTCTTTTAAAACCCGAAAAAGTCTCGATTGTAGGTTAGAAATGGGCCACGGAACGTATTTGTGGTGTCAAAACGAAAAAACGAGCACGAAGCCTCGTTTAGAAATCAGGAGGAGAGAGGGTATGAAATTATATACACTTCCTTTAAAACCCAAAAAAGTCTCGATTATAGGTTAGAAATGGGCCACGGGACGCGTTTGTGGTGTCAAAACGAAAAAACGAGCAGAAGCCTCGTTTAGAAATCGGGAGGAGAGAGGTTATTAAATTATATACACTTCCTTTAAAACCCGAAAAAGTATCGATTATAGGTTAGAAATGGGACACGGGATGTGTTTGTAGTGTCAAAACGAAAAAACGAGCACAAAGCCTCGTTTAGAAATCGGGAGGAGAGAGGGTATGAAATTATATCCACTTCCTTTAAAACCCGAAAAAGACTCGATTATAGGTTAGAAATGGGACACGGGAGGTGTTTTTGGTGTCAAAATGAAAAAAGAGCACGAAGCCTCGTTTAGAAATCGGGAGGAGAGAGGGTATGAAATTATATCCACTTCCCTTAAAACCCGAAAAAGTCTCGATTATAGGTTAGAAATGGGCCACGGGACGTGTTTGTAGTGTTAAAACGAAAAAACGAGCACGAAGCCTCGTTTAGAAATCGGGAGGAGAGAGGGTATGAAATTATATCCACTTCCTTTAAAACCCGAAAAAGACTCGATTATAGGTTAGAAATGGGACACGGGAGGTGTTTTTGGTGTCAAAATGAAAAAAGAGCACGAAGCCTCGTTTAGAAATCGGGAGGAGAGAGGGTATGAAATTATATCCACTTCCCTTAAAACCCGAAAAAGTCTCGATTATAGGTTAGAAATGGGCCACGGGACGTGTTTGTCGTGTTAAAACGAAAAAACGAGCACGAAGCCTCGTTTAGAAATCGGGAGGAGAGAGGGTATGAAATTACATCCACTTCCTTTAAAATTCGAAAAAGTCTCGATTATAGGTTAGAAATGGGCCACGAGACGTGTTTGTGGTGTCAAAACTAAAAAATGAGCACGAAGCCTCGTTTAGAAATCGGAAGGAGAGAGGGTATGAAATTATATCCACTTCCTTTAAAACCCGAAAAAGTCTCGATTATAAGTTTGAAATGGGCCACGAGACGTGTTTGTGGAGTCAAAACGAAAAAACGAGCACGAAGCCTCGTTTAGAAATCGGTAGGAGACAGGGTATGAAATTATATCCATTTCCGTTAAAACCCGAAAAAGTCTCGATTATAGGTTATAAATGGGCCACGTGATGTGTTTGTGGTGTCAAAACGAAAAAACGAGCACGAAGCCTCGTTTAGAAATCGGGAGGAGAGAGAGAATGAAACTATATCCACTTCTTTTAAAATTCGAAAAAGTCTGAATTATAGGTTAGAAATGGGCCAAGAGACGAGTTTGTGGAGTCAAAACGAAAAAACGAGCACGAAGCCTCGTTTAGAAATCGGGAGGAGAGAGGGTATGAAATTATATCCACTTTCTTTAAAAACCGAAAAGTATCGATTATAGGTTAGAAATGAGCCACGGGACGTGTTTGTGGTGTCAAAACGAAAAAACGAGCACGAAGCCTCGTTTAGAAATCGGGAGGAGAGAGGGTATGAAATTATATCCACTTCCTTTAAAACCCGAAAAGTCTCGATTATAGGTTAGAAATGAGCCACGGGACGTGTTTGTGGTATCAAAATGAAAAAACGAGCACGAAGCCTCGTTTAGAAATCGGGAGGAGAGAGGGTATGAAATTATATCCACTTCCTTTAAAACCCGAAAAAGACTCGATTATAGGTTAGAAATGGGCCACGTGACGTGTTTGTGGTGTCAAAACGAAAAAATGAGCACGAAGCCTCGTTTAGAAATCGGGAGGAGAGAGGGTATGAAATTATTTCCACTTCCTTTAAACACCGAAAAAGTCTCGATTATAGGTTAAAAATGGGCCAAGAGACGAGTTTGTGGAGTCAAAACGAAAAAACGAGCACGCAGCCTCATTTAGAAATCAGGAGGAGAGAGGGTATGAAATTATATACACTTCCTTTAAAACCCAAAAAAGTCTCGATTATAGGTTAGAAATGGGCCACGGGACGCGTTTGTGGTGTCAAAACGAAAAAACGAGCAGAAGCCTCGTTTAGAAATCGGGAGGAGAGAGGTTATTAAATTATATACACTTCCTTTAAAACCCGAAAAAGTCTCGATTGTTGGTTAGAAATGGGACACGGGATGTGTTTGTGGTGTCAAAATGAAAAAACGAGCACGAAGCCTCGTTTAGAAATCGGGAGGAGAGAGGGTATGAAATTATATCCACTTCCCATAAAACCAGAAAAAGTCTCGATTATAGGTTAGAATTGGGCCACGGGATGTGTTTGTGGTATCAAAACGAAAAAACGAGCACGAAGCCTCGTTTAGAAATCGGGAGGAGAGAGGGTATGAAATTATATCCACTTCCTTTAAAACCCGAAAAAGACTCGATTATAGGTTAGAAATGGGCCACGTGACGTGTTTGTGGTGTCAAAACGAAAAAACGAGCACGAAGCCTCGTTTAGAAATCGGGAGGAGAGAGGGTATGAAATTATTTCCACTTCCTTTAAACACCGAAAAAGTCTCGATTATAGGTTAGAAATGAGCCACGGGACGTGTTTGTGGTGTCAAAACGAAAAAACGATCACGAAGCATCGTGTAGAAATCGGGAGGAGAGAGGGTATGAAATTATATCCACTTCCTTTAAAATCCGAAAAAGTCTCGATTATAGGTTAGAAATGGGCCACGGGACGTGTTTGTGGTGTCAAAACGAAAAAACGAGCACGAAGCCTCATTTTGAAATCGGGAGGAGAGAGGGTATGAAATTATATCCACTTCCTTTAAAATTCGAAAAAGTCTCGATTATAATTTAGAAATGAGCCACGGGACGCGTTTGTGGTGTCAAAACGAGAAAACGAGCACGAAGCCTCGTTTAGAAATCGGGAGGAGAGAGGTTATGATATTATATCCACTTCCTTTAAAACCCGAAAAAGTCTCGATTGTAGGTTAGAAATGGGACACGGGATGTGTTTGTGGTGTCAAAATGAAAAAACGAGCACGAAGCCACGTTTAGAAATCGGAAGGAGAGATGGTATGAAATTATATCCACTTCCTTTAAAATCTAAAAAAGTCTCGATTATAGGTTAGAAATGGGCCAAGAGACGAGTTTGTGGAGTCAAAATGAAAAAACGAGCACGCAGCCTCGTTTAGAAATCAGGAGGAGAGAGGGTATGAAATTTTATCCACTTTCTTTAAAACCCAAAAAAGTCTCGATTATAGGTTGGAAATGAGCCACGGGACGTGTTTGTGGTGTCAAAACGAAAAAACGAGCACGAAGACTCGTTTAGAAATCGGGAGGAGAGAGGGTATGAAATTATATCCACTTCCTTTAAAATCCGAAAAAGTCTCGATTATAAGTTAGAAATGGGCCACGAGACGTGTTTGTGGAGTCAAAATGAAAAAATGAGCACGAAGCCTCGTTTAGAAATCGGTAGGAGAGAGGGTATGAAATTATATACATTTCCTTTAAAACCCGAAAAAGTCTCGATTATAGGTTATAAATGGGCCACGGGATGTGTTTGTGGTGTCAAAACGAAAAAACGAGCACGAAGCCTCGTTTAGAAATCGGGAGGAGAGAGGGTATGAAATTATATCCACTTCCTTTAAAATCCGAAAAAGTCTCGATTATAGGTTAGAAATAGGCCACGGGACTTGTTTGTGGAGTCAAAACGAAAAAACGAGCACGAAGCCTCGTTTAGAAATCGGGAGGAGAGAGGGTATGAAATTATATTCAATTCCTTTAAAACCCGAAAAAGTCTCGATTATAGGTTGGAAATGGGCCACGGGACGTGTTTGTAGTGTCAAAACGAAAAAACGAGCACGAAGCCTCGTTTAGAAATCAGGAGCAGAGAGGGTATGAACTTATATCCACTTCCTTTAAAACCCGAAAAAGTCTCGATTATAGGTTAGAAATGGGCCACGGGACGTGTTTGTAGTGTCAAAACGAAAAAACGAGCACAAAGCCTCGTTTAGAAATCGGGAGGAGAGAGGGTATGAAATTATATCCACTTCCTTTAAAACCCGAAAAAGACTCGATTATAGGTTAGAAATGGGACACGGGAGGTGTTTCTGGTGTCAAAATGAAAAAAGAGCACGAAGCCTCGTTTAGAAATCGGGAGGAGAGAGGGTATGAAATTATATCCACTTCCCTTAAAACCCGAAAAAGTCTCGATTATAGGTTAGAAATGGGCCACGTGACGTGTTTGTAGTGTTAAAATGAAAAAACGAGCACGAAGCCTCGTTTAGAAATCGGGAGGAGAGAGGGTATGAAATTATTTCCACTTCCTTTAAAATTCGAAAAAGTCTCGATTATAGGTTAGAAATGGGCCACGAGACGTGTTTGTGGTGTCAAAACTAAAAAATGAGCACGAAGCCTCGTTTAGAAATCGGGAGGAGAGAGGGTATGAAATTATATCCACTTCCTTTAAAACCCGAAAAAGTCTCGATTATATGTTAAAAATGGGCTACGTGACATGTTTGTGGTGTCAAAACGAAAAAACGAGCACGAAGCCTCGTTTAGAAATCGGGAGGAGAGAGGGTATGAAATTATATCCACTTCCTTTAAAACCCGAAAAAGTCTCGATTATAGGTTAGAAATGGGCCACGGGACGTGCTTGTGGTGTCAAAACTAAAAAGCCAGCACGAAGCCTCGTTTAGAAATCGGGAGGAGAGAGGGTATGAAATTATATTCACTTCCTTTAAAACCAAAAAAAGTCTCGATTATAGGTTGGAAATGGGCCACGGGACGCGTTTGTGGTGTCAAAACGAAAAAACGAACACAAAGCCTCCTTTAGAAATCGGGAGGAGAGAGGTTATGAAATTATATCCACTTCCTTTAAAACCTGAAAAAGTATCGATTATAGGTTAGAAATGGGCCACGGGACGTGTTTGTGGTGTCAAAACAAAAAAACGAGCACGAAGCCTCGTTTAGAAATCGGGAGGAGAGAGGGTATGAAATTATATCCACTTCCTTTAAAACCCGAAAAAGTCTCGATTGTAGGTTAGAAATGGGCCACGGAACGTATTTGTGGTGTCAAAACGAAAAAACGAGCACGAAGCCTCGTTTAGAAATCGGGAGGAGAGAGGGTATGAAATTATATCCACTTCCTTTAAAATCCGAAAAAGTCTCGATTATAGGTTAGAAATGGGCCACGGGAGGTGTTTCAGGTGTCAAAACGAAAAAAAGAGCACGAAGCCTCGTTTAGAAATCGGGAGGAGAGAGGGAATGAAATTATATACACTTCCTTTAAAACCCGAAAAAGTCTCGATTATTGGTTAGAAATGGGCCATGGGACGTGTTTATAGTGTCAAAATGAAAAAACGAGCACGAAGCCTCGTTTAGAAATTAGGAGGAGAGAGGGTATGAAATTTTATACACTTCCTTTAAAACCCAAAAAAGTCTCGATTATAGGTTATAAATGGGCCACGGGACGCGTTTGTGGTGTCAAAACGAAAAAACGAGCACGAAGCCTCGTTTAGAAATCAGGAGGAGAGAGGTTATGAAATTATATACACTTCCTTTAAAACCCGAAAAAGTCTCGATTGAAGGTTAGAAATGGGACACGGGATGTGTTTGTGGTGTCAAAATGAAAAAACGAGCACGAAGCCTCGTTTAGAAATCGGGAGGAGAGAGGGTATGAAATTATATCCACTTCCTTTAAAACCCGAAAAAGTCTCGATTATAGGTTAGAAATGGGCCACGGGACGTGTTTGTAGTGTCAAAACGAAAAAACGAGCACAAAGCCTCGTTTAGAAATCGGGAGGAGAGAGGGTATGAAATTATATCCACTTCCTTTAAAACCCGAAAAAGACTCGATTATAGGTTAGAAATGGGACACGGGAGGTGTTTCTGGTGTCAAAATGAAAAAAAAGCACGAAGCCTCGTTTAGAAATCGGGAGGAGAGAGGGTATGAAATTATATCCACTTCCCTTAAAACCCGAAAAAGTCTCGATTATAGGTTAGAAATAGGCCACGGGACTTGTTTGTGGTGTTAAAACGAAAAAACGAGCACGAAGCCTCGTTTAGAAATCGGGAGTAGAGAGGGTATGAAATTACATCCACTTCCTTTAAAATTCAAAAAAGTCTCGATTATAGGTTAGAAATGGGCCACGAGACGTGTTTGTGGTGTCAAAACTAAAAAATGAGCACGAAGCCTCGTTTAGAAATCGGAAGGAGAGAGGGTATGAAATTATATCCACTTCCTTTAAAACCCGAAAAAGTCTCGATTATAAGTTTGAAATGGGCCACGAGACGTGTTTGTGGAGTCAAAACGAAAAAACGAGCACGAAGCCTCGTTTAGAAATCGGTAGGAGACAGGGTATGAAATTATATCCATTTCCGTTAAAACCCGAAAAAGTCTCGATTATAGGTTATAAATGGGCCACGTGATGTGTTTGTGGTGTCAAAACGAAAAAACGAGCACGAAGCCTCGTTTAGAAATCGGGAGGAGAGAGAGAATGAAACTATATCCACTTCTTTTAAAATTCGAAAAAGTCTGAATTATAGGTTAGAAATGGGCCAAGAGACGAGTTTGTGGAGTCAAAACGAAAAAACGAGCACGCAGCCTCGTTTAGAAATCGGGAGGAGAGAGGGTATGAAATTATATCCACTTTCTTTAAAAACCGAAAAGTATCGATTATAGGTTAGAAATGAGCCACGGGACGTGTTTGTGGTGTCAAAACGAAAAAACGAGCACGAAGCCTCGTTTAGAAATCGGGAGGAGAGAGGGTATGAAATTATATCCACTTCCTTTAAAACCCGAAAAGTCTCGATTATAGGTTAGAAATGAGCCACGGGACGTGTTTGTGGTATCAAAATGAAAAAACGAGCACGAAGCCTCGTTTAGAAATCGGGAGGAGAGAGGGTATGAAATTATATCCACTTCCTTTAAAACCCGAAAAAGACTCGATTATAGGTTAGAAATGGGCCACGTGACGTGTTTGTGGTGTCAAAACGAAAAAACGAGCACGAAGCCTCGTTTAGAAATCGGGAGGAGAGAGGGTATGAAATTATTTCCACTTCCTTTAAACACCGAAAAAGTCTCGATTATAGGTTAGAAATGGGCCAAGAGACGAGTTTGTGGAGTCAAAACGAAAAAACGAGAACGCAGCCTCGTTTAGAAATCAGGAGGAGAGAGGGTATGAAATTATATACACTTCCTTTAAAACCCAAAAAAGTCTCGATTATAAGTTAGAAATGGGCCACGGGACGCGTTTGTGGTGTCAAAACGAAAAAACGAGCAGAAGCCTCGTTTAGAAATCGGGAGGAGAGAGGTTATTAAATTATATACACTTCCTTTAAAACCCGAAAAAGTCTCGATTGTTGGTTAGAAATGGGACACGGGATGTGTTTGTGGTGTCAAAATGAAAAAACGAGCACGAAGCCTCGTTTAGAAATCGGGAGGACAGAGGGTATGAAATTATATCCACTTCCCATAAAACCAGAAAAAGTCTCGATTATAGGTTAGAAATGGGCCACGGGATGTGTTTGTGGTATCAAAACGAAAAAACGAGCACGAAGCCTCGTTTAGAAATCGGGAGGAGAGAGGGTATGAAATTATATCCACTTCCTTTAAAACCCGAAAAAGACTCGATTATAGGTTAGAAATGGGCCACGTGACGTGTTTGTGGTGTCAAAACGAAAAAACGAGCACGAAGCCTCGTTTAGAAATCGGGAGGAGAGAGGGTATGAAATTATTTCCACTTCCTTTAAACACCGAAAAAGTCTCGATTATAGGTTAGAAATGAGCCACGGGACGTGTTTGTGGTGTCAAAACGAAAAAACGATCACGAAGCATCGTGTAGAAATCGGGAGGAGAGAGGGTATGAAATTATATCCACTTCCCATAAAACCAGAAAAAGTCTCGATTATAGGTTAGAAATGGGCCACGGGATGTGTTTGTGGTATCAAAACGAAAAAACGAGCACGAAGCCTCGTTTAGAAATCGGGAGGAGAGAGGGTATGAAATTATATCCACTTCCTTTAAAACCCGAAAAAGTCTCGATTATAGGTTAGAAATGGGCCACGGGACGTGTTTGTGGTGTCAAAACGAAAAAACGAGCACGAAGCCTCATTTTGAAATCGGGAGGAGAGAGGGTATGAAATTATATCCACTTCCTTTAAAATTCGAAAAAGTCTCGATTATAATTTAGAAATGGGCCACGGGACGCGTTTGTGGTGTCAAAACGAGAAAACGAGCACGAAGCCTCGTTTAGAAATCGGGAGGAGAGAGGTTATGATATTATATCCACTTCCTTTAAAACCCGAAAAAGTCTCGATTGTAGGTTAGAAATGGGACACGGGATGTGTTTGTGGTGTCAAAATGAAAAAACGAGCACGAAGCCACGTTTAGAAATCGGAAGGAGAGATGGTATGAAATTATATCCACTTCCTTTAAAATCTAAAAAAGTCTCGATTATAGGTTAGAAATGGGCCAAGAGACGAGTTTGTGGAGTCAAAATGAAAAAACGAGCACGCAGCCTCGTTTAGAAATCAGGAGGAGAGAGGGTATGAAATTTTATCTACTTCCTTTAAAACCCAAAAAAGTCTCGATTATAGGTTGGAAATGAGCCACGGGACGTGTTTGTGGTGTCAAAACGAAAAAACGAGCACGAAGACTCGTTTAGAAATCGGGAGGAGAGAGGGTATGAAATTATATCCACTTCCTTTAAAATCCGAAAAAGTCTCGATTATAAGTTAGAAATGGGCCACGAGACGTGTTTGTGGAGTCAAAACGAAAAAATGAGCACGAAGCCTCGTTTAGAAATCGGTAGGAGAGAGGGTATGAAATTATATCTATTTCCTTTAAAACCCGAAAAAGTCTCGATTATAGGTTATAAATGGGCCACGGGATGTGTTTGTGGTGTCAAAACGAAAAAACGAGCACGAAGCCTCGTTTAGAAATCGGGAGGAGAGAGGGTATGAAATTATATCCACTTCCTTTAAAATCCGAAAAAGTCTCGATTATAGGTTAGAAATAGGCCACGGGACTTGTTTGTGGAGTCAAAACGAAAAAACGAGCACGAAGCCTCGTTTAGAAATCGGGAGGAGAGAGGGTAGGAAATTATATCCAATTCCTTTAAAACCCGAAAAAGTCTCGATTATAGGTTGGAAATGGGCCACGGGACGTGTTTGTAGTGTCAAAACGAAAAAACGAGCACGAAGCCTCGTTTAGAAATCAGGAGCAGAGAGGGTATGAACTTATATCCACTTCCTTTAAAACCCAAAAAAGTCTCGATTATAGGTTGGAAATGAGCCACGGGACGTGTTTGTGGTGTCAAAATGAAAAAACGAGCACGAAGCCTCGTTTAGAAATCGGGAGGAGAGAGTGTATGAAATTATATCCACTTCCTTTAAAACCCGAATAAGTCTCGATTATAGGTTAGAAATGGGCCAAGAGACGATTTTGTGGAGACAAAACGAAAAAACGAGCACGCAGCCTCGTTTAGAAATCAGGAGGAGAGAGGTTATGAAATTATATACACTTCCTTTAAAACCCGAAAAAGTCTCGATTTAAGGTTAGAAATGGGACACGGGATGTGTTTGTTGTGTCAAAATGAAAAAACGAGCACGAAGCCTCGTTTAGAAATCGGGAGGAGAGTGGGTATGAAGTTATATCCACTTCCTTTAAAACCCGAAAAAGTCACGATTATAGGTTAGAAATGGGACACGGGAGGTGTTTCTGGTGTCAAAACGAAAAAACGAGCACGCAGCCTCGTTTAGAAATTAGGAGGAGAGAGGGTATGAAATTTTATACACTTCCTTTAAAACCCAAAAAAGTCTCGATTATAGGTTAGAAATGGGCCACGGGACGCGTTTGTGGTGTCAAAACGAAAAAACGAGCACGAAGCCTCATTTAGAAATCGGGAGGAGAGAGGGTATGAAATTATATCCACTTCCTTTGAAACCCGAAAAAGTCTCGATTCTAGGTTAGAAATGGGCCACGGGACGTGTTTTGTTGTGTCAAAACGAAAAAACGAGCACGAAGCCTAGTTTAGAAATCGGGAGGAGAGAGGGTATGAAATTATATCCACTTCCTTTAAAATCCGAAAAAGTCTCGATTATAGGTTAGAAATGGGACACGGGGGGTGTTTCTGGTGTCAAAATGAAAAAAAGAGCACGAAGCCTCGTTTAGAAATCGGGAGGAGAGAGGAATGAAATTATATCCACTTCCTTTAAAACCCGAAAAAGTCTCGATTATAGGTTAGAAATGGGCCACGGGACGTGTTTATAGTGTCAAAATGAAAAAACGAGCACGAAGCCTCGTTTAGAAATTAGGAGGAGAGAGGGTATGAAATTTTATACACTTCCTTTAAAACCCAAAAAAGTCTCGATTATAGGTTATAAATGGGCCACGGGACGCGTTTGTGGTGTCAAAACGAAAAAACGAGCACGAAGCCTCGTTTAGAAATCAGGAGGAGAGAGGTTATGAAATTATATACACTTCCTTTAAAACCGGAAAAAGTCTCGATTGAAGGTTAGAAATGGGACACGGGATGTGTTTGTGGTGTCAAAATGAAAAAACGAGCATGAAGCCTCGTTTAGAAATCGGGAGGAGAGAGGGTATGAAATTATATCCACTTCCTTTAAAACCCGAAAAAGTCTCGATTATAGGTTAGAAATGGGCCACGGGACGTGTTTGTAGTATCAAAATGAAAAAACGAGCACAAAGCCTCGTTTAGAAATCGGGAGGAGAGAGGGTATGAAATTATATCCACTTCCTTTAAAACCCGAAAAAGTCTCGATTATAGGTTAGAAATGGGACACGGGAGGTGTTTCTGGTGTCAAAATGAAAAAAGAGCACGAAGCCTCGTTTAGAAATCGGGAGGAGAGAGGGTATGAAATTATATCCACTTCCCTTAAAACCCGAAAAAGTCTCGATTATAGGTTAGAAATGGGCCACGGGACGTGTTTGTAGTGTCAAAACGAAAAAACGAGCACGAAGCCTGGTTTAGAAATCGGGAGGAGAGAGGGTATGAAATTACATCCACTTCCTTTAAAATTCGAAAAAGTCTCGATTATAGGTTAGAAATGGGCCACGAGACGTGTTTGTGGTGTCAAAACTAAAAAATGAGCACGAAGCCTCGTTTAGAAATCGGAAGGAGAGAGGGTATGAAATTATATCCACTTCCTTTAAAACCCGAAAAAGTCTCGATTGAAGGTTAGAAATGGGACACGGGATGTGTTTGTGGTGTCAAAATGAAAAAACGAGCAGGAAGCCTCGTTTAGAAATCGGGAGGAGAGAGGGTATGAAATTATATCCACTTCCTTTAAAACCCGAAAAAGTCTCGATTATAGGTTAGAAATGGGCCACGGGACGGGTTTGTAGTATCAAAATGAAAAAACGAGCACAAAGCCTCGTTTAGAAATCGGGAGGAGAGAGGGTATGAAATTATATCCACTTCCTTTAAAACCCGAAAAAGTCTCGATTATAGGTTAGAAATGGGACACGGGAGGTGTTTCTGGTGTCAAAATGAAAAAAGAGCACGAAGCCTCGTTTAGAAATCGGGAGGAGAGAGGGTATGAAATTATATCCACTTCCCTTAAAACCCGAAAAAGTCTCGATTATAGGTTAGAAATGGGCCACGGGACGTGTTTGTAGTGTCAAAACGAAAAAACGAGCACGAAGCCTCGTTTAGATATCGGGAGGAGAGAGGGTATGAAATTACATCCACTTCCTTTAAAATTCGAAAAAGTCTCGATTATAGGTTAGAAATGGGCCAGGAGACGTGTTTGTGGTGTCAAAACTAAAAAATGAGCACGAAGCCTCGTTTAGAAATCGGAAGGAGAGAGGGTATGAAATTATATCCACTTCCTTTAAAACCCGAAAAAGTCTCGATTATAAGTTTGAAATGGGCCACGAGACGTGTTTGTGGAGTCAAAACGAAAAAACGAGCACGAAGCCTCGTTTAGAAATCGGTAGGAGACAGGGTATGAAATTATATCCATTTCCGTTAAAACTCGAAAAAGTCTCGATTATAGGTTATAAATGGGCCACGTGATGTGTTTGTGGTGTCAAAACGAAAAAACGAGCACGAAGCCTCGTTTAGAAATCGGGAGGAGAGAGAGAATGAAACTATATCCACTTCCTTTAAAATTCGAAAAAGTCTGAATTATGGGTTAGAAATGGGCCAAGAGACGAGTTTGTGGAGTCAAAACGAAAAAACGAGCACGCAGCCTCGTTTAGAAATCGGGAGGAGAGAGGGTATGAAATTATATCCACTTTCTTTAAAACCCGAAAAGTATCGATTATAGGTTAGAAATGAGCCACGGGACGTATTTGTGGTGTCAAAACGAAAAAACGAGCACGAAGCCTCGTTTAGAAATCGGGAGGAGAGAGGGTATGAAATTATATCCACTTCCTTTAAAACCTGAAAAAGTATCGATTATAGGTTAGAAATGGGCCACGGGACGTGTTTGTGGTGTCAAAATAAAAAAACGAGCACGAAGCCTCGTTTAGAAATCGGGAGGAGAGAGGGTATGAAATTATATCCACTTCCTTTAAAACCCGAAAAAGACTCGATTATAGGTTAGAAATGGGCCACGGGACGTGTTTGTTGTGTCAAAACTAAAAAACGAGCACGAAGCCTCGTTTAAAAATCGGGAGGAGAGAAGGTATGAAATTATATTCATTTCCTTTAAAACCCGAAAAAGTCTCGATTATAGGTTAGAAATGGGCCACGGGACGTGTTTGTTGTGTCAAAACAAAAAAACGAGCACGAAGCCTCGTTTAGAAATCGGGAGGAGAGAGGGTATGAAATTATATCCACTTCCTTTAAAACCCGAAAAAGTCTCGATTATAAGTTAGAAATGGGCCACGGGATGTGTTTGTGGAGTCAAAACGAAAAAACGAGCACGAAGCCTCGTTTAGAAATCGGTAGGAGAGAGGGTATGAAATTATATATATTTCCTTTAAAACACGAAAAAGTCTCGATTATAGGTTATAAATGGGCCAAGAGACGTATTTGTTGTGTCAAAACAAAAAAACGAGCACGAAGCCTCGTTTAGAAATCGGGAGGAGAGAGGGTATGAAATTATTTCCACTTCCTTTAAAACCCGAAAAAGTCTCGATTATAGGTTAGAAATGGGCCAACAGACGAGTTTTTGGAGTCAAAACAAAAAAACGAGCACGAAGCCTCGTTTAGAAATCGGTAGGAGAGACGGTATGAAATTATATATATTTCCTTTAAAATCCGAAAAAGTCTCGATTATAGGTTAGAAATGGGACACGGGAGGTGTTTCTGGTGTCTAAACGAAAAAAAGAGCACGAAGCCTCGTTTAGAAATCGGGTGGAGAGAGGGTATGAAATTATATCCATTTCCTTTAAAACCCGAAAAAGTCTCGATTATAAGTTAGAAATGGGCCACGGGACGTGTTTGTTGTGTCAAAATGAAAAAACAAGCACGAAGCCTCGTTTAGAAATCGGGAGGAGAGAGGGTATGAAATTATATCAACTTCCTTTAAAACCCGAAAAAGTCTCGATTATAGGTTAGAAATGGGCCACGGGACGTGTTTGTGGTGTCAAAACTAAAAAACGAGCACGAAGCCTCGTTTAAAAATCGGGAGGAGAGAAGGTATGAAATTATATTCATTTCCTTTAAAACCCGAAAAAGTCTCGATTATAGGTTAGAAATGGGCCACGGGACGTGTTTGTTGTGTCAAAACAAAAAAACGAGCACGAAGCCTCGTTTAGAAATCGGGAGGAGAGAGGGTATGAAATTATATCCACTTCCTTTAAAACCCGAAAAAGTCTCGATTATAAGTTTGAAATGGGCCACGGGATGTGTTTGTGGAGTCAAAACGAAAAAACGAGCACGAAGCCTCGTTTAGAAATCGGTAGGAGAGAGGGTATGAAATAATATATATTTCCTTTAAAACCCGAAAAAGTCTCGATTATAGGTTATAAATGGGCCAAGAGACGTGTTTGTTGTGTCAAAACAAAAAAACGAGCACGAAGCCTCGTTTAGAAATCGGGAGGAGAGAGGGTATGAAATTATATCCACTTCCTTTAAAACCCGAAAAAGTCTCGATTATATGTTAAAAATGGGCTACGTGACATGTTTGTGGTGTCAAAACGAAAAAACGAGCATGCAGCCTCGTTTAGAAATCGGGAGGAGAGAGGTTATGAAATTATATCCACTTCCTTTAAAACCTGAAAAAGTATCGATTATAGGTTAGAAATGCGCCACGGGACGTGTTTGTGGTGTTAAAACGAAAAAACGAGCACGAAGCCTCGTTTAGAAATCGGGAGGAGAGAGGGTATGAAATTACATCCACTTCCTTTAAAACCTGAAAAAGTATCGATTGTAGGTTAGAAATGGGACACGGGATGTGTTTGTGGTGTCAAAATGAAAAAACGAGCACGAAGTCTCGTTTAGAAATCGGGAGGAGAGAAGGTATGAAATTATATCCACTTCCTTTAAAACCCGAAATAGTCTCGATTATATGTTAAAAATGGGCCACGTGACATGTTTGTGGTGTCAAAACGAAAAAACGAGCACGAAGCCTCGTTTAGAAATCGGGAGGAGAGAGGGTATGAAATTATATCCACTTCCTTTAAAACCCGAAAAAGTCTTGATTATAGGTTAGAAATGGGCCACGGGATGTGTTTGTGGTGTCAAAACTAAAAAGCCAGCACGAAGCCTCGTTTAGAAATCGGGAGGAGAGAGGGTATGAAATTATATCCACTTCCTTTAAAACCAAAAAAAGTCTCGATTATAGGTTGGAAATGGGCCACGGGACGCGTTTGCGGTGTCAAAACGAAAAAACGAACACGAAGCCTCCTTTAGAAATCGGGAGGAGAGAGGTTATGAAATTATATCCACTTCCTTTAAAACCTGAAAAAGTATCGATTATAGGTTAAAAATGGGCCACGGGACGTGTTTGTGGTGTCAAAATGAAAAAACGAGCACGAAGCCTCGTTTAGAAATCGGGAGGAGAGAGGGTATGAAATTATATTCACTTCCTTTAAAACACGAAAAAGTCTCGATTATAGGTTAGAAATGGGCCACGGGACGTATTTGTAGTGTCAAAACGAAAAAACGTGCACGAGGCCTCGTTTAGAAATCGGGAGGAGAGAGGGTATGAAATTATATCCACTTCCTTTAAAATCCGAAAAAGTCTCGATTATAGGTTAGAAATGGGCCACGGGACGTGTTTGTGGTGTCAAAATGAAAAAACGAGCACGAAGCCTCGTTTAGAAATCGGGAGGAGAGAGGGTATGAAATTATATCCACTTCCTTTAAAACCCGAAAAAGTCTGGATTATAGGTTATAAATGGGCCACGGGACTTGTTTGTGGAGTCAAAATGAAAAAACGAGCACGAAGCCTCGTTTAGAAATCGGTAGGAGAGAGGGTATGAAATTATATCCACTTCCTTTAAAACCCGAAAAAGTCTCGATTATAGGTTAGAAAAGGGCCACGGGACGTGTTTGTGGTGTCAAAACGAAAAAACGAGCAAAAAGCCTCGTATAGAAATCGGGAGAGAGGGTATGAAATTATATCCACTTCCTTTAAAATCTGAAAAAATCTCGATTATAGGTTAGAAATGGGCCAAGAGACGAGTTTGTGGAGTCAAAACGAAAAAACAAGCACGCTGTGTCGTTTAGAAATCGGGAGGAGAGTGGGTATGAAATTACATCCTCTTCCTTTAAAACCCAAAAAAGTCTCGATTATAGGTTAGAAATGGGCCACGGGATGTGTTTGTCGTGTCAAAACGAAAAAATGAGCACGATGCCTCGTTTAGAAATCGGAAGGAGAGAGGGTATGAAATTATATCCACTTCCTTTAAAATCCGAAAAAGTCTCGATTATAGGTTAGAAATGGGCCAAAAGACGAGTTTGTGGAGTCAAAATGAAAAAACGAACACGCAGCCTCGTTTAGAAATCAGGAGGAGAGAGGGTATGAAATTATATCCACTTCCTTTAAAACCCAAAAAAGTCTCGATTATAGGTTAGAAATGGGCCACTGGACGTGTTTATGGTGGCAAAACGAAAAAACGAGCACGAAGCCTCGTTTAGAAATCGGGAGAGAGGGTATGAAATTATATCCACTTCCTTTAAAATCTGAAAAAGTCTCGATTATAGGTTAGAAATGAGCCAAAAGACGAGTTTGTGGAGTCAAAATGAAAAAACGAGCACGCAGCCTCGTTTAGAAATCAGGAGGAGAGAGGGTATGAAATTATATCCACTTCCTTTAAAACCTGAAAAAGTATCGATTATAGGTTAGAAATGGGCCACGGGACGTGTTTGTGGTGTCAAAACGAAAAAACGAGCACGAAGCCTCGTTTAGAAATCGGGAGGAGAGAGGGTATGAAATTATATTCACTTCCTTTAAAACACGAAAAAGTCTCGATTATAGGTTAGAAATGGGCCACGGGACGTATTTGTAGTGTCAAAACGAAAAAACGTGCACGAAGCCTCGTTTAGAAATCGGGAGGAGAGAGGGTATGAAATTATATCCACTTCCTTTAAAATCCGAAAAAGTCTCGATTATAGGTTAGAAATGGGCCACGGGACGTGTTTGTGGTGTCAAAACGGAAAAACGAGCACGAAGCCTCGTTTAGAAATCGGGAGGAGAGAGGGTATAAAATTATATCCACTTCCTTTAAAACCCGAAAAAGTCTGGATTATAGGTTATAAATGGGCCACGGGACTTGTTTGTGGAGTCAAAATGAAAAAACGAGCACGAAGCCTCGTTTAGAAATCGGTAGGAGAGAGGGTATGAAATTATATCCACTTCCTTTAAAACCAAAAAAAGTCTCGATTATAGGTTAGAAATGCGCCACTGGACGTGTTTATGGTGGCAAAACGAAAAAACGAGCACGAAGCCTCGTTTAGAAATCGGGAGAGAGGGTATGAAATTATATCCACTTCCTTTAAAATCTGAAAAAGTCTCGATTATAGGTTAGAAATGAGCCAAAAGACGAGTTTGTGGAGTCAAAATGAAAAAACGAGCACGCAGCCTCGTTTAGAAATCAGGAGGAGAGAGGGTATGAAATTATATCCACTTCCTTTAAAACCCAAAAAAGTCTCGATTATAGATTAGAATTGGGCCACGGGACGTGTTTATGGTGTCAAAACGAAAAAACGAGCACGAAGCCTCATTTAGAAATCGGGAGAGAGGGTATGAAATTATATCCACTTCCTTTAAAATCTGAAAAAGTCTCGATTATAGGTTAGAAATCGGCCAAGAGACGAGTTTGTGGAGTCAAAACGAAAAAACGAGCACGCAGCCTCGTTTAGAAATCGGGAGGAGAGATGGTATGAAATTACATCTACTTCCTTTAAAGCCCAAAATAGTCTAGATTGTAGGTTAGAAATGGGACACGGGATGTGTTTCTGGTGTCAAAATGAAAAAACGAGCACGAAGCCTCGTTTAGAAATCGGGAGGAGAGAGGGTATGAAATTATATCCACTTCCTTTAAAACCCGAAAAAGTCACGATTATAGGTTAAAAATGGGCCACGGGACATGTTTGTGGTGTCAAAACGAAAAAACGAGCACGAAGCCTCGTTTATAATTCGGGAGGAGAGAGGGTATGAAATTATATTCACTTCCATTAAAACCCGAAAAAGTCTCGATTATAGGTTAGAAATGGGCCACGGGACGTGTTTGTGGTGTCAAAATGAAAAAACGAGCACGAAGCCTCGTTTAGAAATCGGGAGGAGAGAGGGTATGAAATTACATCCACTTCCTTTAAAACCTGAAAAAGTATCGATTGTTGGTTAGAAATGGGACATGGGATGTGTTTGTGGTGTCAAAATAAAAAAACGAGCACGAAGTCTCGTTTAGAAATCGGGAGGAGAGAGGGTATGAAATTATATCCACTTCCTTTGAAACCCAAAAAAGTCTCGATTATATGTTAAAAATTGGCCACGTGACATGTTTGTGGTGTCAAAACGAAAAAACGAGCACGAAGCCTCGTTTAGAAATCGGGAGGAGAGAGGGTATGAAATTATATCCACTTCCTTTAAAACCCGAAAAAGTCTCGATTATAGGTTAGAAATGGGCCAACAGACGAGTTTGTGGAGTCAAAACAAAAAAACGAGCACGAAGCCTCGTTTAGAAATCGGTAGGAGAGAGGGTATGAAATTATATATATTTCCTTTAAAATCTGAAAAAGTCTCGATTATAGGTTAGAAATGGGACACGGGAGGTGTTTCTGGTGTCTAAACCAAAAAAAGAGCACGAAGCCTCGTTTAGAAATCGGGAGGAGAGAGGGTATGAAATTATATCCATTTCCTTTAAAACCCGAAAAAGTCTCGATTATAAGTTAGAAATGGGCCACGGGACGTGTTTGTTGTGTCAAAACGAAAAAACGAGCACGAAGCCTCGTTTAGAAATCGGGAGGAGAGAGGGTATGAAATTATATCCACTTCCTTTAAAACCCGAAAAAGTCTCAATTATAGGTTAGAAATGGGCCACGGGACGTGTTTGTGGAGTCAAAACTAAAAAACGAGCACGAAGCCTCGTTTAAAAATCGGGAGGAGAGAAGGTATGAAATTATATTCATTTCCTTTAAAACCCGAAAAAGTCTCGATTATAGGTTAGAAATGGGCCACGGGACGTGTTTGTTGTGTCAAAACAAAAAAACGAGCACGAAGCCTCGTTTAGAAATCGGGAGGAGAGAGGGTATGAAATTATATCCACTTCCTTTAAAACCCGAAAAAGTCTCGATTATAAGTTAGAAATGGGCCACGGGACGTATTTGTAGTGTCAAAACGAAAAAACGTGCACGAAGCCTCGTTTAGAAATCGGGAGGAGAGAGGGTATGAAATTATATCCACTTCCTTTCAAACCCGAAAAAGTCTCGATTATATGTTAAAAATGGGCTACGTGACATGTTTGTGGTGTCAAAACGAAAAAACGAGCATGCAGCCTCGTTTAGAAATCGGGAGGAGAGAGGTTATGAAATTATATCCACTCCCTTTAAAACCTGAAAAAGTATCGATTATAGGTTAGAAATGCGCCACGGGACGTGTTTGTGGTGTCAAAACGAAAAAACGAGCACGAAGCCTCGTTTAGAAATCGGGAGGAGAGAGGGTATGAAATTATATCCACTTCCTTTAAAACCCGAAAAAGTCTTCATTATATGTTAAAAATGGGCCACGTGACATGTATGTGGTGTCAAAACGAAAAAACGAGCACGAAGCCTCGTTTAGAAATCGGGAGGAGAGAGGGTATGAAATTATCTCCACTTCCTTTAAAACCCGAAAAAGTCTCGATTATAGGTTAGAAATGGGCCACGGGACGTGTTTGTGGTGTCAAAACTAAAAAGCCAGCACGAAGCCTCGTTTAGAAATCGGGAGGAGAGAGGGTATGAAATTATATTCACTTCCTTTAAAACCAAAAAAAGTCTCGATTATAGGTTGGAAATGGGCCACGGGACGCGTTTGTGGTGTCAAAACGAAAAAACGAACACGAAGCCTCCTTTAGAAATCGGGAGGAGAGAGGTTATGAAATTATATCCACTTCCTTTAAAACCTGAAAAAGTATCGATTATAGGTTAGAAATGGGCCACGGGACGTGTTTGTGGTGTCAAAATAAAAAAACGAGCACGAAGCCTCGTTTAGAAATCGGGAGGAGAGAGGGTATGAAATTATATCCACTTCTTTTAAAACCCGAAAAAGTCTCGATTGTAGGTTAGAAATGGGCCACGGAACGTATTTGTGGTGTCAAAACGAAAAAACGAGCACGAAGCCTCGTTTAGAAATCGGGAGGAGAGAGGGTATGAAATTATATCCACTTCCTTTAAATCCCGAAAAAGTCTCGATTATAGGTTAGAAATGGGCCACGGGACGTGTTTGTGGTGTCAAAACGAAAAAACGAGCACGAAGCCTGGTTTAGAAATCGGGAGGAGAGAGGGTATGAAATTACATCCACTTCCTTTAAAATTCGAAAAAGTCTCGATTATAGGTTAGAAATGGGCCACGAGACGTGTTTGTGGTGTCAAAACTAAAAAATGAGCACGAAGCCTCGTTTAGAAATCGGAAGGAGAGAGGGTATGAAATTAAATCCACTTCCTTTAAAACCCGAAAAAGTCTCGATTGAAGGTTAGAAATGGGACACGGGATGTGTTTGTGGTGTCAAAATGAAAAAACGAGCATGAAGCCTCGTTTAGAAATCGGGAGGAGAGAGGGTATGAAATTATATCCACTTCCTTTAAAACCCGAAAAAGTCTCGATTATAGGTTAGAAATGGGCCACGGGACGGGTTTGTAGTATCAAAATGAAAAAACGAGCACAAAGCCTCGTTTAGAAATCGGGAGGAGAGAGGGTATGAAATTATATCCACTTCCTTTAAAACCCGAAAAAGTCTCGATTATAGGTTAGAAATGGGACACGGGAGGTGTTTCTGGTGTCAAAATGAAAAAAGAGCACGAAGCCTCGTTTAGAAATCGGGAGGAGAGAGGGTATGAAATTATATCCACTTCCCTTAAAACCCGAAAAAGTCTCGATTATAGGTTAGAAATGGGCCACGGGACGTGTTTGTAGTGTCAAAACGAAAAAACGAGCACGAAGCCTCGTTTAGATATCGGGAGGAGAGAGGGTATGAAATTACATCCACTTCCTTTAAAATTCGAAAAAGTCTCGATTATAGGTTAGAAATGGGCCACGAGACGTGTTTGTGGTGTCAAAACTAAAAAATGAGCACGAAGCCTCGTTTAGAAATCGGAAGGAGAGAGGGTATGAAATTATATCCACTTCCTTTAAAACCCGAAAAAGTCTCGATTATAAGTTTGAAATGGGCCACGAGACGTGTTTGTGGAGTCAAAACGAAAAAACGAGCACGAAGCCTCGTTTAGAAATCGGTAGGAGACAGGGTATGAAATTATATCCATTTCCGTTAAAACCCGAAAAAGTCTCGATTATAGGTTATAAATGGGCCACGTGATGTGTTTGTGGTGTCAAAACGAAAAAACGAGCACGAAGCCTCGTTTAGAAATCGGGAGGAGAGAGAGAATGAAACTATATCCACTTCCTTTAAAATTCGAAAAAGTCTGAATTATGGGTTAGAAATGGGCCAAGAGACGAGTTTGTGGAGTCAAAACGAAAAAACGAGCACGCAGCCTCGTTTAGAAATCGGGAGGAGAGAGGGTATGAAATTATATCCACTTTCTTTAAAACCCGAAAAGTATCGATTATAGGTTAGAAATGAGCCACGGGACGTATTTGTGGTGTCAAAATGAAAAAACGAGCACGAAGCCTCGTTTAGAAATCGGGAGGAGAGAGGGTATGAAATTATATCCACTTCCTTTAAAACCCGAAAAGTCTCGATTATAGGTTAGAAATGAGCCACGGGACGTGTTTGTGGTATCAAAACGAAAAAACGAGCACGAAGCCTCGTTTAGAAATCGGGAGGAGAGAGGGTATGAAATTATATCCACTTCCTTTAAAACCCGAAAAAGTCTCAATTATAGGTTAGAAATGGGCCACGGGACGTGTTTGTGGTGTCAAAACTAAAAAACGAGCACGAAGCCTCGTTTAAAAATCGGGAGGAGAGAAGGTATGAAATTATATTCATTTCCTTTAAAACCCGAAAAAGTCTCGATTATAGGTTAGAAATGGGCCACGGGACGTGTTTGTTGTGTCAAAACAAAAAAACGAGCACGAAGCCTCGTTTAGAAATCGGGAGGAGAGAGGGTATGAAATTAAATCCACTTCCTTTAAAACCCGAAAAAGTCTCGATTATAAGTTAGAAATGGGCCACGGGATGTGTTTGTGGAGTCAAAACGAAAAAACGAGCACGAAGCCTCGTTTAGAAATCGGTAGGAGAGAGGGTATGAAATTATATATATTTCCTTTAAAACACGAAAAAGTCTCGATTATAGGTTATAAATGGGCCAAGAGACGTATTTGTTGTGTCAAAACAAAAAAACGAGCACGAAGCCTCGTTTAGAAATCGGGAGGAGAGAGGGTATGAAATTATTTCCACTTCCTTTAAAACCCGAAAAAGTCTCGATTATAGGTTAGAAATGGGCCAACAGACGAGTTTTTGGAGTCAAAACAAAAAAACGAGCACGAAGCCTCGTTTAGAAATCGGTAGGAGAGAGGGTATGAAATTATATATATTTCCTTTAAAATCCGAAAAAGTCTCGATTATAGGTTAGAAATGGGACACGGGAGGTGTTTCTGGTGTCTAAACGAAAAAAAGAGCACGAAGCCTCGTTTAGAAATCGGGTGGAGAGAGGGTATGAAATTATATCCATTTCCTTTAAAACCCGAAAAAGTCTCGATTATAAGTTAGAAATGGGCCACGGGACGTGTTTGTTGTGTCAAAATGAAAAAACAAGCACGAAGCCTCGTTTAGAAATCGGGAGGAGAGAGGGTATGAAATTATATCAACTTCCTTTAAAACCCGAAAAAGTCTCGATTATAGGTTAGAAATGGGCCACGGGACGTGTTTGTGGTGTCAAAACTAAAAAACGAGCACGAAGCCTCGTTTAAAAATCGGGAGGAGAGAAGGTATGAAATTATATTCATTTCCTTTAAAACCCGAAAAAGTCTCGATTATAGGTTAGAAATGGGCCACGGGACGTGTTTGTTGTGTCAAAACAAAAAAACGAGCACGAAGCCTCGTTTAGAAATCGGGAGGAGAGAGGGTATGAAATTATATCCACTTCCTTTAAAACCCGAAAAAGTCTCGATTATAAGTTTGAAATGGGCCACGGGATGTGTTTGTGGAGTCAAAACGAAAAAACGAGCACGAAGCCTCGTTTAGAAATCGGTAGGAGAGAGGGTATGAAATTATATATATTTCCATTAAAACCCGAAAAAGTCTCGATTATAGGTTATAAATGGGCCAAGAGACGTGTTTGTTGTGTCAAAACAAAAAAACGAGCACGAAGCCTCGTTTAGAAATCGGGAGGAGAGAGGGTATGAAATTATATCCACTTCCTTTAAAACCCGAAAAAGTCTCGATTATATGTTAAAAATGGGCTACGTGACATGTTTGTGGTGTCAAAACGAAAAAACGAGCATGCAGCCTCGTTTAGAAATCGGGAGGAGAGAGGTTATGAAATTATATCCACTTCCTTTAAAACCTGAAAAAGTATCGATTATAGGTTAGAAATGCGCCACGGGACGTGTTTGTGGTGTTAAAACGAAAAAACGAGCACGAAGCCTCGTTTAGAAATCGGGAGGAGAGAGGGTATGAAATTACATCCACTTCCTTTAAAACCTGAAAAAGTATCGATTGTAGGTTAGAAATGGGACACGGGATGTGTTTGTGGTGTCAAAATGAAAAAACGAGCACGAAGTCTCGTTTAGAAATCGGGAGGAGAGAAGGTATGAAATTATATCCACTTCCTTTAAAACCCGAAATAGTCTCGATTATATGTTAAAAATGGGCCACGTGACATGTTTGTGGTGTCAAAACGAAAAAACGAGCACGAAGCCTCGTTTAGAAATCGGGAGGAGAGAGGGTATGAAATTATATCCACTTCCTTTAAAACCCGAAAAAGTCTTGATTATAGGTTAGAAATGGGCCACGGGATGTGTTTGTGGTGTCAAAACTAAAAAGCCAGCACGAAGCCTCGTTTAGAAATCGGGAGGAGAGAGGGTATGAAATTATATCCACTTCCTTTAAAACCCAAAAAAGTCTCGATTATAGGTTGGAAATGGGCCACGGGACGCGTTTGCGGTGTCAAAACGAAAAAACGAACACGAAGCCTCCTTTAGAAATCGGGAGGAGAGAGGTTATGAAATTATATCCACTTCCTTTAAAACCTGAAAAAGTATCGATTATAGGTTAGAAATGGGCCTCGGGACGTGTTTGTGGTGTCAAAATGAAAAAACGAGCACGAAGCCTCGTTTAGAAATCGGGAGGAGAGAGGGTATGAAATTATATTCACTTCCTTTAAAACACGAAAAAGTCTCGATTATAGGTTAGAAATGGGCCACGGGACGTATTTGTAGTGTCAAAACGAAAAAACGTGCACGAGGCCTCGTTTAGAAATCGGGAGGAGAGAGGGTATGAAATTATATCCACTTCCTTTAAAATCCGAAAAAGTCTCGATTATAGGTTAGAAATGGGCCACGGGACGTGTTTGTGGTGTCAAAATGAAAAAACGAGCACGAAGCCTCGTTTAGAAATCGGGAGGAGAGAGGGTATGAAATTATATCCACTTCCTTTAAAACCCGAAAAAGTCTGGATTATAGGTTATAAATGGGCCACGGGACTTGTTTGTGGAGTCAAAATGAAAAAACGAGCACGAAGCCTCGTTTAGAAATCGGTAGGAGAGAGGGTATGAAATTATATCCACTTCCTTTAAAACCTGAAAAAGTATCGATTGTTGGTTAGAAATGGGACACGGGATGTGTTTGTGGTGTCAAAATAAAAAAACGAGCACGAAGTCTCGTTTAGAAATCGGGAGGAGAGAGGGTATGAAATTATATCCACTTCCTTTGAAACCCAAAAAAGTCTCGATTATATGTTAAAAATTGGCCACGTGACATGTTTGTGGTGTCAAAACGAAAAAACGAGCACGAAGCCTCGTTTAGAAATCGGGAGGAGAGAGGGTATGAAATTATATCCACTTCCTTTAAAACCCGAAAAAGTCTCGATTATAGGTTAGAAATGGGCCAACAGACGAGTTTGTGGAGTCAAAACAAAAAAACGAGCACGAAGCCTCGTTTAGAAATCGGTAGGAGAGAGGGTATGAAATTATATATATTTCCTTTAAAATCTGAAAAAGTCTCGATTATAGGTTAGAAATGGGACACGGGAGGTGTTTCTGGTGTCTAAACCAAAAAAAGAGCACGAAGCCTCGTTTAGAAATCGGGAGGAGAGAGGGTATGAAATTATATCCATTTCCTTTAAAACCCGAAAAAGTCTCGATTATAAGTTAGAAATGGGCCACGGGACGTGTTTGTTGTGTCAAAACGAAAAAACGAGCACGAAGCCTCGTTTAGAAATCGGGAGGAGAGAGGGTATGAAATTATATCCACTTCCTTTAAAACCCGAAAAAGTCTCAATTATAGGTTAGAAATGGGCCACGGGACGTGTTTGTGGAGTCAAAACTAAAAAACGAGCACGAAGCCTCGTTTAAAAATCGGGAGGAGAGAAGGTATGAAATTATATTCATTTCCTTTAAAACCCGAAAAAGTCTCGATTATAGGTTAGAAATGGGCCACGGGACGTGTTTGTTGTGTCAAAACAAAAAAACGAGCACGAAGCCTCGTTTAGAAATCGGGAGGAGAGAGGGTATGAAATTATATCCACTTCCTTTAAAACCCGAAAAAGTCTCGATTATAAGTTAGAAATGGGCCACGGGACGTATTTGTAGTGTCAAAACGAAAAAACGTGCACGAAGCCTCGTTTAGAAATCGGGAGGAGAGAGGGTATGAAATTATATCCACTTCCTTTCAAACCCGAAAAAGTCTCGATTATATGTTAAAAATGGGCTACGTGACATGTTTGTGGTGTCAAAACGAAAAAACGAGCATGCAGCCTCGTTTAGAAATCGGGAGGAGAGAGGTTATGAAATTATATCCACTCCCTTTAAAACCTGAAAAAGTATCGATTATAGGTTAGAAATGCGCCACGGGACGTGTTTGTGGTGTCAAAACGAAAAAACGAGCACGAAGCCTCGTTTAGAAATCGGGAGGAGAGAGGGTATGAAATTATATCCACTTCCTTTAAAACCCGAAAAAGTCTTCATTATATGTTAAAAATGGGCCACGTGACATGTATGTGGTGTCAAAACGAAAAAACGAGCACGAAGCCTCGTTTAGAAATCGGGAGGAGAGAGGGTATGAAATTATCTCCACTTCCTTTAAAACCCGAAAAAGTCTCGATTATAGGTTAGAAATGGGCCACGGGACGTGTTTGTGGTGTCAAAACTAAAAAGCCAGCACGAAGCCTCGTTTAGAAATCGGGAGGAGAGAGGGTATGAAATTATATTCACTTCCTTTAAAACCAAAAAAAGTCTCGATTATAGGTTGGAAATGGGCCACGGGACGCGTTTGTGGTGTCAAAACGAAAAAACGAACACGAAGCCTCCTTTAGAAATCGGGAGGAGAGAGGTTATGAAATTATATCCACTTCCTTTAAAACCTGAAAAAGTATCGATTATAGGTTAGAAATGGGCCACGGGACGTGTTTGTGGTGTCAAAATAAAAAAACGAGCACGAAGCCTCGTTTAGAAATCGGGAGGAGAGAGGGTATGAAATTATATCCACTTCTTTTAAAACCCGAAAAAGTCTCGATTGTAGGTTAGAAATGGGCCACGGAACGTATTTGTGGTGTCAAAACGAAAAAACGAGCACGAAGCCTCGTTTAGAAATCGGGAGGAGAGAGGGTATGAAATTATATCCACTTCCTTTAAATCCCGAAAAAGTCTCGATTATAGGTTAGAAATGGGCCACGGGACGTGTTTGTGGTGTCAAAACGAAAAAACGAGCACGAAGCCTGGTTTAGAAATCGGGAGGAGAGAGGGTATGAAATTACATCCACTTCCTTTAAAATTCGAAAAAGTCTCGATTATAGGTTAGAAATGGGCCACGAGACGTGTTTGTGGTGTCAAAACTAAAAAATGAGCACGAAGCCTCGTTTAGAAATCGGAAGGAGAGAGGGTATGAAATTATATCCACTTCCTTTAAAACCCGAAAAAGTCTCGATTGAAGGTTAGAAATTGGACACGGGATGTGTTTGTGGTGTCAAAATGAAAAAACGAGCATGAAGCCTCGTTTAGAAATCGGGAGGAGAGAGGGTATGAAATTATATCCACTTCCTTTAAAACCCGAAAAAGTCTCGATTATAGGTTAGAAATGGGCCACGGGACGGGTTTGTAGTATCAAAATGAAAAAACGAGCACAAAGCCTCGTTTAGAAATCGGGAGGAGAGAGGGTATGAAATTATATCCACTTCCTTTAAAACCCGAAAAAGTCTCGATTATAGGTTAGAAATGGGACACGGGAGGTGTTTCTGGTGTCAAAATGAAAAAAGAGCACGAAGCCTCGTTTAGAAATCGGGAGGAGAGAGGGTATGAAATTATATCCACTTCCCTTAAAACCCGAAAAAGTCTCGATTATAGGTTAGAAATGGGCCACGGGACGTGTTTGTAGTGTCAAAACGAAAAAACGAGCACGAAGCCTCGTTTAGATATCGGGAGGAGAGAGGGTATGAAATTACATCCACTTCCTTTAAAATTCGAAAAAGTCTCGATTATAGGTTAGAAATGGGCCACGAGACGTGTTTGTGGTGTCAAAACTAAAAAATGAGCACGAAGCCTCGTTTAGAAATCGGAAGGAGAGAGGGTATGAAATTATATCCACTTCCTTTAAAACCCGAAAAAGTCTCGATTATAAGTTTGAAATGGGCCACGAGACGTGTTTGTGGAGTCAAAACGAAAAAACGAGCACGAAGCCTCGTTTAGAAATCGGTAGGAGACAGGGTATGAAATTATATCCATTTCCGTTAAAACCCGAAAAAGTCTCGATTATAGGTTATAAATGGGCCACGTGATGTGTTTGTGGTGTCAAAACGAAAAAACGAGCACGAAGCCTCGTTTAGAAATCGGGAGGAGAGAGAGAATGAAACTATATCCACTTCCTTTAAAATTCGAAAAAGTCTGAATTATGGGTTAGAAATGGGCCAAGAGACGAGTTTGTGGAGTCAAAACGAAAAAACGAGCACGCAGCCTCGTTTAGAAATCGGGAGGAGAGAGGGTATGAAATTATATCCACTTTCTTTAAAACCCGAAAAGTATCGATTATAGGTTAGAAATGAGCCACGGGACGTATTTGTGGTGTCAAAACGAAAAAACGAGCACGAAGCCTCGTTTAGAAATCGGGAGGAGAGAGGGTATGAAATTATATCCACTTCCTTTAAAACCCGAAAAGTCTCGATTATAGGTTAGAAATGAGCCACGGGACGTGTTTGTGGTATCAAAACGAAAAAACGAGCACGAAGCCTCGTTTAGAAATCGGGAGGAGAGAGGGTATGAAATTATATCCACTTCCTTTAAAACCCGAAAAAGTCTCAATTATAGGTTAGAAATGGGCCACGGGACGTGTTTGTGGTGTCAAAACTAAAAAACGAGCACGAAGCCTCGTTTATAAATCGGGAGGAGAGAAAGTATGAAATTATATTCATTTCCTTTAAAACCCGAAAAAGTCTCGATTATAGGTTAGAAATGGGCCACGGGACGTGTTTGTTGTGTCAAAACAAAAAAACGAGTACGAAGCCTCGTTTAGAAATCGGGAGGAGAGAGGGTATGAAATTAAATCCACTTCCTTTAAAACCCGAAAAAGTCTCGATTATAAGTTAGAAATGGGCCACGGGATGTGTTTGTGGAGTCAAAACGAAAAAACGAGCACGAAGCCTCGTTTAGAAATCGGTAGGAGAGAGGGTATGAAATTATATATATTTCCTTTAAAACACGAAAAAGTCTCGATTATAGGTTATAAATGGGCCAAGAGACGTATTTGTTGTGTCAAAACAAAAAAACGAGCACGAAGCCTCGTTTAGAAATCGGGAGGAGAGAGGGTATGAAATTATTTCCACTTCCTTTAAAACCCGAAAAAGTCTCGATTATAGGTTAGAAATGGGCCAACAGACGAGTTTTTGGAGTCAAAACAAAAAAACGAGCACGAAGCCTCGTTTAGAAATCGGTAGGAGAGAGGGTATGAAATTATATATATTTCCTTTAAAATCCGAAAAAGTCTCGATTATAGGTTAGAAATGGGACACGGGAGGTGTTTCTGGTGTCTAAACGAAAAAAAGAGCACGAAGCCTCGTTTAGAAATCGGGTGGAGAGAGGGTATGAAATTATATCCATTTCCTTTAAAACCCGAAAAAGTCTCGATTATAAGTTAGAAATGGGCCACGGGACGTGTTTGTTGTGTCAAAATGAAAAAACAAGCACGAAGCCTCGTTTAGAAATCGGGAGGAGAGAGGGTATGAAATTATATCAACTTCCTTTAAAACCCGAAAAAGTCTCGATTATAGGTTAGAAATGGGCCACGGGACGTGTTTGTGGTGTCAAAACTAAAAAACGAGCACGAAGCCTCGTTTAAAAATCGGGAGGAGAGAAGGTATGAAATTATATTCATTTCCTTTAAAACCCGAAAAAGTCTCGATTATAGGTTAGAAATGGGCCACGGGACGTGTTTGTTGTGTCAAAACAAAAAAACGAGCACGAAGCCTCGTTTAGAAATCGGGAGGAGAGAGGGTATGAAATTATATCCACTTCCTTTAAAACCCGAAAAAGTCTCGATTATAAGTTTGAAATGGGCCACGGGATGTGTTTGTGGAGTCAAAACGAAAAAACGAGCACGAAGCCTCGTTTAGAAATCGGTAGGAGAGAGGGTATGAAATTATATATATTTCCATTAAAACCCGAAAAAGTCTCGATTATAGGTTATAAATGGGCCAAGAGACGTGTTTGTTGTGTCAAAACAAAAAAACGAGCACGAAGCCTCGTTTAGAAATCGGGAGGAGAGAGGGTATGAAATTATATCCACTTCCTTTAAAACCCGAAAAAGTCTCGATTATATGTTAAAAATGGGCTACGTGACATGTTTGTGGTGTCAAAACGAAAAAACGAGCATGCAGCCTCGTTTAGAAATCGGGAGGAGAGAGGTTATGAAATTATATCCACTTCCTTTAAAACCTGAAAAAGTATCGATTATAGGTTAGAAATGCGCCACGGGACGTGTTTGTGGTGTCAAAACGAAAAAACGAGCACGAAGCCTCGTTTAGAAATCGGGAGGAGAGAGGGTATGAAATTACATCCACTTCCTTTAAAACCTGAAAAAGTATCGATTGTAGGTTAGAAATGGGACACGGGATGTGTTTGTGGTGTCAAAATGAAAAAACGAGCACGAAGTCTCGTTTAGAAATCGGGAGGAGAGAAGGTATGAAATTATATCCACTTCCTTTAAAACCCGAAATAGTCTCGATTATATGTTAAAAATGGGCCACGTGACATGTTTGTGGTGTCAAAACGAAAAAACGAGCACGAAGCCTCGTTTAGAAATCGGGAGGAGAGAGGGTATGAAATTATATCCACTTCCTTTAAAACCCGAAAAAGTCTCGATTATAGGTTAGAAATGGGCCACGGGATGTGTTTGTGGTGTCAAAACTAAAAAGCCAGCACGAAGCCTCGTTTAGAAATCGGGAGGAGAGAGGGTATGAAATTATATCCACTTCCTTTAAAACCTGAAAAAGTATCGATTGTTGGTTAGAAATGGGACATGGGATGTGTTTGTGGTGTCAAAATAAAAAAACGAGCACGAAGTATCGTTTAGAAATCGGGAGGAGAGAGGGTATGAAATTATATCCACTTCCTTTAAAACCTGAAAAAGTATCGATTATAGGTTAGAAATGGGCCTCGGGACGTGTTTGTGGTGTCAAAATGAAAAAACGAGCACGAAGCCTCGTTTAGAAATCGGGAGGAGAGAGGGTATGAAATTATATTCACTTCCTTTAAAACACGAAAAAGTCTCGATTATAGGTTAGAAATGGGCCACGGGACGTATTTGTAGTGTCAAAACGAAAAAACGTGCACGAGGCCTCGTTTAGAAATCGGGAGGAGAGAGGGTATGAAATTATATCCACTTCCTTTAAAATCCGAAAAAGTCTCGATTATAGGTTAGAAATGGGCCACGGGACGTGTTTGTGGTGTCAAAATGAAAAAACGAGCACGAAGCCTCGTTTAGAAATCGGGAGGAGAGAGGGTATGAAATTATATCCACTTCCTTTAAAACCCGAAAAAGTCTGGATTATAGGTTATAAATGGGCCACGGGACTTGTTTGTGGAGTCAAAATGAAAAAACGAGCACGAAGCCTCGTTTAGAAATCGGTAGGAGAGAGGGTATGAAATTATATCCACTTCCTTTAAAACCCGAAAAAGTCTCGATTATAGGTTAGAAAAGGGCCACGGGACGTGTTTGTGGTGTCAAAACGAAAAAACGAGCAAAAAGCCTCGTATAGAAATCGGGAGAGAGGGTATGAAATTATATCCACTTCCTTTAAAATCTGAAAAAATCTCGATTATAGGTTAGAAATGGGCCAAGAGACGAGTTTGTGGAGTCAAAACGAAAAAACGAGCACGCTGTGTCGTTTAGAAATCGGGAGGAGAGTGGGTATGAAATTACATCCTCTTCCTTTAAAACCCAAAAAAGTCTCGATTATAGGTTAGAAATGGGCTACGGGATGTGTTTGTCGTGTCAAAACGAAAAAATGAGCACGATGCCTCGTTTAGAAATCGGAAGGAGAGAGGGTATGAAATTATATCCACTTCCTTTAAAATCCGAAAAAGTCTCGATTATAGGTTAGAAATGGGCCAAAAGACGAGTTTGTGGAGTCAAAATGAAAAAACGAACACGCAGCCTCGTTTAGAAATCAGGAGGAGAGAGGGTATGAAATTATATCCACTTCCTTTAAAACCCAAAAAAGTCTCGATTATAGGTTAGAAATGGGCCACTGGACGTGTTTATGGTGGCAAAACGAAAAAACGAGCACGAAGCCTCCTTTAGAAATCGGGAGAGAGGGTATGAAATTATATCCACTTCCTTTAAAATCTGAAAAAGTCTCGATTATAGGTTAGAAATGAGCCAAAAGATGAGTTTGTGGAGTCAAAATGAAAAAACGAGCACGCAGCCTCGTTTAGAAATCAGGAGGAGAGAGGGTATGAAATTATATCCACTTCCTTTAAAACCTGAAAAAGTATCGATTATAGGTTAGAAATGGGCCACGGGACGTGTTTGTGGTGTCAAAACGAAAAAACGAGCACGAAGCCTCGTTTAGAAATCGGGAGGAGAGAGGGTATGAAATTATATTCACTTCCTTTAAAACACGAAAAAGTCTCGATTATAGGTTAGAAATGGGCCACGGGACGTATTTGTAGTGTCAAAACGAAAAAACGTGCACGAAGCCTCGTTTAGAAATCGGGAGGAGAGAGGGTATGAAATTATATCCACTTCCTTTAAAATCCGAAAAAGTCTCGATTATAGGTTAGAAATGGGCCACGGGACGTGTTTGTGGTGTCAAAACGGAAAAACGAGCACGAAGCCTCGTTTAGAAATCGGGAGGAGAGAGGGTATAAAATTATATCCACTTCCTTTAAAACCCGAAAAAGTCTGGATTATAGGTTATAAATGGGCCACGGGACTTGTTTGTGGAGTCAAAATGAAAAAACGAGCACGAAGCCTCGTTTAGAAATCGGTAGGAGAGAGGGTATGAAATTATATCCACTTCCTTTAAAACCGAAAAAAGTCTCGATTATTGGTTAGAAATGCGCCACTGGACGTGTTTATGGTGGCAAAACGAAAAAACGAGCACGAAGCCTCGTTTAGAAATCGGGAGAGAGGGTATGAAATTATATCCACTTCCTTTAAAATCTGAAAAAGTCTCGATTATAGGTTAGAAATGAGCCAAAAGACGAGTTTGTGGAGTCAAAATGAAAAAACGAGCACGCAGCCTCGTTTAGAAATCAGGAGGAGACAGGGTATGAAATTATATCCACTTCCTTTAAAACCCAAAAAAGTCTCGATTATAGATTAGAATTGGGCCACGGGACGTGTTTATGGTGTCAAAACGAAAAAACGAGCACGAAGCCTCATTTAGAAATCGGGAGAGAGGGTATGAAATTATATCCACTTCCTTTAAAATCTGAAAAAGTCTCGATTATAGGTTAGAAATCGGCCAAGAGACGAGTTTGTGGAGTCAAAACGAAAAAACGAGCACGCAGCCTCGTTTAGAAATCGGGAGGAGAGATGGTATGAAATTACATCTACTTCCTTTAAAGCCCAAAATAGTCTAGATTGTAGGTTAGAAATGGGACACGGGATGTGTTTCTGGTGTCAAAATGAAAAAACGAGCACGAAGCCTCGTTTAGAAATCGGGAGGAGAGAGGGTATGAAATTATATCCACTTCCTTTAAAACCCGAAAAAGTCACGATTATAGGTTAAAAATGGGCCACGGGACATGTTTGTGGTGTCAAAACGAAAAAACGAGCACGAAGCCTCGTTTATAATTCGGGAGGAGAGAGGGTATGAAATTATATCCACTTCCATTAAAACCCGAAAAAGTCTCGATTATAGGTTAGAAATGGGCCACGGGACGTGTTTGTGGTGTCAAAATGAAAAAACGAGCACGAAGCCTCGTTTAGAAATCGGGAGGAGAGAGGGTATGAAATTACATCCACTTCCTTTAAAACCTGAAAAAGTATCGATTGTTGGTTAGAAATGGGACATGGGATGTGTTTGTGGTGTCAAAATAAAAAAACGAGCACGAAGTCTCGTTTAGAAATCGGGAGGAGAGAGGGTATGAAATTATATCCACTTCCTTTGAAACCCAAAAAAGTCTCGATTATATGTTAAAAATTGGCCACGTGACATGTTTGTGGTGTCAAAACGAAAAAACGAGCACGAAGCCTCGTTTAGAAATCGGGAGGAGAGAGGGTATGAAATTATATCCACTTCCTTTAAAACCCGAAAAAGTCCCAATTATAGGTTAGAAATGGGCCACGGGACGTGTTTGTGGTGTCAAAACTAAAAAACGAGCACGAAGCCTCGTTTAAAAATCGGGAGGAGAGAAGGTATGAAATTATATTCATTTCCTTTAAAATCTGAAAAAGTCTCGATTATAGGTTAGAAATGGGACACGGGAGGTGTTTCTGGTGTCTAAACCAAAAAAAGAGCACGAAGCCTCGTTTAGAAATCGGGAGGAGAGAGGGTATGAAATTATATCCATTTCCTTTAAAACCCGAAAAAGTCTCGATTATAAGTTAGAAATGGGCCACGGGACGTGTTTGTTGTGTCAAAACGAAAAAACGAGCACGAAGCCTCGTTTAGAAATCGGGAGGAGAGAGGGTATGAAATTATATCCACTTCCTTTAAAACCCGAAAAAGTCTCAATTATAGGTTAGAAATGGGCCACGGGACGTGTTTGTGGAGTCAAAACTAAAAAACGAGCACGAAGCCTCGTTTAAAAATCGGGAGGAGAGAAGGTATGAAATTATATTCATTTCCTTTAAAACCCGAAAAAGTCTCGATTATAGGTTAGAAATGGGCCACGGGACGTGTTTGTTGTGTCAAAACAAAAAAACGAGCACGAAGCCTCGTTTAGAAATCGGGAGGAGAGAGGGTATGAAATTATATCCACTTCCTTTAAAACCCGAAAAAGTCTCGATTATAAGTTAGAAATGGGCCACGGGACGTATTTGTAGTGTCAAAACGAAAAAACGTGCACGAAGCCTCGTTTAGAAATCGGGAGGAGAGAAGGTATGAAATTATATCCACTTCCTTTCAAACCCGAAAAAGTCTCGATTATATGTTAAAAATGGGCTACGTGACATGTTTGTGGTGTCAAAACGAAAAAACGAGCATGCAGCCTCGTTTAGAAATCGGGAGGAGAGAGGTTATGAAATTATATCCACTCCCTTTAAAACCTGAAAAAGTATCGATTATAGGTTAGAAATGCGCCACGGGACGTGTTTGTGGTGTCAAAACGAAAAAACGAGCACGAAGCCTCGTTTAGAAATCGGGAGGAGAGAGGGTATGAAATTATATCCACTTCCTTTAAAACCCGAAATAGTCTCGATTATATGTTAAAAATGGGCCACGTGACATGTATGTGGTGTCAAAACGAAAAAACGAGCACGAAGCCTCGTTTAGAAATCGGGAGGAGAGAGGGTATGAAATTATATCCACTTCCTTTAAAACCCGAAAAAGTCTTGATTATAGGTTAGAAATGGGCCACGGGACGTGTTTGTGGTGTCAAAACTAAAAAGCCAGCACGAAGCCTCGTTTAGAAATCGGGAGGAGAGAGGGTATGAAATTATATCCACTTCCTTTAAATCCAAAAAAAGTCTCGATTATAGGTTGGAAATGGGCCACGGAACGCGTTTGTGGTGTCAAAACGAAAAAACGAACACGAAGCCTCCTTTAGAAATCGGGAGGAGAGAGGTTATGAAATTATATCCACTTCCTTTAAAACCTGAAAAAGTATCGATTATAGGTTAGAAATGGGCCACGGGACGTGTTTGTGGTGTCAAAATGAAAAAACGAGCACGAAGCCTCGTTTAGAAATCGGGAGGAGAGAGGGTATGAAATTATATTCACTTCCTTTAAAACACGAAAAAGTCTCGATTATAGGTTAGAAATGGGCCACGGGACGTATTTGTAGTGTCAAAACGAAAAAACGTGCACGAGGCCTCGTTTAGAAATCGGGAGGAGAGAGGGTATGAAATTATATCCACTTCCTTTAAAATCCGAAAAAGTCTCGATTATAGGTTAGAAATGGGCCACGGGACGTGTTTGTGGTGTCAAAATGAAAAAACGAGCACGAAGCCTCGTTTAGAAATCGGGAGGAGAGAGGGTATGAAATTATATCCACTTCCTTTAAAACCCGAAAAAGTCTGGATTATAGGTTATAAATGGGCCACGGGACTTGTTTGTGGAGTCAAAATGAAAAAACGAGCACGAAGCCTCGTTTAGAAATCGGTAGGAGAGAGGGTATGAAATTATATCCACTTCCTTTAAAACCCGAAAAAGTCTCGATTATAGGTTAGAAAAGGGCCACGGGACGTGTTTGTGGTGTCAAAACGAAAAAACGAGCAAAAAGCCTCGTATAGAAATCGGGAGAGAGGGTATGAAATTATATCCACTTCCTTTAAAATCTGAAAAAATCTCGATTATAGGTTAGAAATGGGCCAAGAGACGAGTTTGTGGAGTCAAAACGAAAAAACGAGCACGCTGTGTCGTTTAGAAATCGGGAGGAGAGTGGGTATGAAATTACATCCTCTTCCTTTAAAACCCAAAAAAGTCTCGATTATAGGTTAGAAATGGGCCACGGGATGTGTTTGTCGTGTCAAAACGAAAAAATGAGCACGATGCCTCGTTTAGAAATCGGAAGGAGAGAGGGTATGAAATTATATCCACTTCCTTTAAAATCCGAAAAAGTCTCGATTATAGGTTAGAAATGGGCCAAAAGACGAGTTTGTGGAGTCAAAATGAAAAAACGAACACGCAGCCTCGTTTAGAAATCAGGAGGAGAGAGGGTATGAAATTATATCCACTTCCTTTAAAACCCAAAAAAGTCTCGATTATAGGTTAGAAATGGGCCACTGGACGTGTTTATGGTGGCAAAACGAAAAAACGAGCACGAAGCCTCCTTTAGAAATCGGGAGAGAGGGTATGAAATTATATCCACTTCCTTTAAAATCTGAAAAAGTCTCGATTATAGGTTAGAAATGAGCCAAAAGATGAGTTTGTGGAGTCAAAATGAAAAAACGAGCACGCAGCCTCGTTTAGAAATCAGGAGGAGAGAGGGTATGAAATTATATCCACTTCCTTTAAAACCTGAAAAAGTATCGATTATAGGTTAGAAATGGGCCACGGGACGTGTTTGTGGTGTCAAAACGAAAAAACGAGCACGAAGCCTCGTTTAGAAATCGGGAGGAGAGAGGGTATGAAATTATATTCACTTCCTTTAAAACACGAAAAAGTCTCGATTATAGGTTAGAAATGGGCCACGGGACGTATTTGTAGTGTCAAAACGAAAAAACGTGCACGAAGCCTCGTTTAGAAATCGGGAGGAGAGAGGGTATGAAATTATATCCACTTCCTTTAAAATCCGAAAAAGTCTCGATTATAGGTTAGAAATGGGCCACGGGACGTGTTTGTGGTGTCAAAACGGAAAAACGAGCACGAAGCCTCGTTTAGAAATCGGGAGGAGAGAGGGTATAAAATTATATCCAATTCCTTTAAAACCCGAAAAAGTCTGGATTATAGGTTATAAATGGGCCACGGGACTTGTTTGTGGAGTCAAAATGAAAAAACGAGCACGAAGCCTCGTTTAGAAATCGGTAGGAGAGAGGGTATGAAATTATATCCACTTCCTTTAAAACCAAAAAAAGTCTCGATTATTGGTTAGAAATGCGCCACTGGACGTGTTTATGGTGGCAAAACGAAAAAACGAGCACGAAGCCTCGTTTAGAAATCGGGAGAGAGGGTATGAAATTATATCCACTTCCTTTAAAATCTGAAAAAGTCTCGATTATAGGTTAGAAATGAGCCAAAAGACGAGTTTGTGGAGTCAAAATGAAAAAACGAGCACGCAGCCTCGTTTAGAAATCAGGAGGAGACAGGGTATGAAATTATATCCACTTCCTTTAAAACCCAAAAAAGTCTCGATTATAGATTAGAATTGGGCCACGGGACGTGTTTATGGTGTCAAAACGAAAAAACGAGCACGAAGCCTCATTTAGAAATCGGGAGAGAGGGTATGAAATTATATCCACTTCCTTTAAAATCTGAAAAAGTCTCGATTATAGGTTAGAAATCGGCCAAGAGACGAGTTTGTGGAGTCAAAACGAAAAAACGAGCACGCAGCCTCGTTTAGAAATCGGGAGGAGAGATGGTATGAAATTACATCTACTTCCTTTAAAGCCCAAAATAGTCTAGATTGTAGGTTAGAAATGGGACACGGGATGTGTTTCTGGTGTCAAAATGAAAAAACGAGCACGAAGCCTCGTTTAGAAATCGGGAGGAGAGAGGGTATGAAATTATATCCACTTCCTTTAAAACCCGAAAAAGTCACGATTATAGGTTAAAAATGGGCCACGGGACATGTTTGTGGTGTCAAAACGAAAAAACGAGCACGAAGCCTCGTTTATAATTCGGGAGGAGAGAGGGTATGAAATTATATCCACTTCCATTAAAACCCGAAAAAGTCTCGATTATAGGTTAGAAATGGGCCACGGGACGTGTTTGTGGTGTCAAAATGAAAAAACGAGCACGAAGCCTCGTTTAGAAATCGGGAGGAGAGAGGGTATGAAATTACATCCACTTCCTTTAAAACCTGAAAAAGTATCGATTGTTGGTTAGAAATGGGACATGGGATGTGTTTGTGGTGTCAAAATAAAAAAACGAGCACGAAGTCTCGTTTAGAAATCGGGAGGAGAGAGGGTATGAAATTATATCCACTTCCTTTGAAACCCAAAAAAGTCTCGATTATATGTTAAAAATTGGCCACGTGACATGTTTGTGGTGTCAAAACGAAAAAACGAGCACGAAGCCTCGTTTAGAAATCGGGAGGAGAGAGGGTATGAAATTATATCCACTTCCTTTAAAACCCGAAAAAGTCTCAATTATAGGTTAGAAATGGGCCACGGGACGTGTTTGTGGTGTCAAAACTAAAAAACGAGCACGAAGCCTCGTTTAAAAATCGGGAGGAGAGAAGGTATGAAATTATATTCATTTCCTTTAAAATCTGAAAAAGTCTCGATTATAGGTTAGAAATGGGACACGGGAGGTGTTTCTGGTGTCTAAACCAAAAAAAGAGCACGAAGCCTCGTTTAGAAATCGGGAGGAGAGAGGGTATGAAATTATATCCATTTCCTTTAAAACCCGAAAAAGTCTCGATTATAAGTTAGAAATGGGCCACGGGACGTGTTTGTTGTGTCAAAACGAAAAAACGAGCACGAAGCCTCGTTTAGAAATCGGGAGGAGAGAGGGTATGAAATTATATCCACTTCCTTTAAAACCCGAAAAAGTCTCAATTATAGGTTAGAAATGGGCCACGGGACGTGTTTGTGGAGTCAAAACTAAAAAACGAGCACGAAGCCTCGTTTAAAAATCGGGAGGAGAGAAGGTATGAAATTATATTCATTTCCTTTAAAACCCGAAAAAGTCTCGATTATAGGTTAGAAATGGGCCACGGGACGTGTTTGTTGTGTCAAAACAAAAAAACGAGCACGAAGCCTCGTTTAGAAATCGGGAGGAGAGAGGGTATGAAATTATATCCACTTCCTTTAAAACCCGAAAAAGTCTCGATTATAAGTTAGAAATGGGCCACGGGACGTATTTGTAGTGTCAAAACGAAAAAACGTGCACGAAGCCTCGTTTAGAAATCGGGAGGAGAGAGGGTATGAAATTATATCCACTTCCTTTCAAACCCGAAAAAGTCTCGATTATATGTTAAAAATGGGCTACGTGACATGTTTGTGGTGTCAAAACGAAAAAACGAGCATGCAGCCTCGTTTAGAAATCGGGAGGAGAGAGGTTATGAAATTATATCCACTCCCTTTAAAACCTGAAAAAGTATCGATTATAGGTTAGAAATGCGCCACGGGACGTGTTTGTGGTGTCAAAACGAAAAAACGAGCACGAAGCCTCGTTTAGAAATCGGGAGGAGAGAGGGTATGAAATTATATCCACTTCCTTTAAAACCCGAAATAGTCTCGATTATATGTTAAAAATGGGCCACGTGACATGTATGTGGTGTCAAAACGAAAAAACGAGCACGAAGCCTCGTTTAGAAATCGGGAGGAGAGAGGGTATGAAATTATATCCACTTCCTTTAAAACCCGAAAAAGTCTTGATTATAGGTTAGAAATGGGCCACGGGACGTGTTTGTGGTGTTAAAACTAAAAAGCCAGCACGAAGCCTCGTTTAGAAATCGGGAGGAGAGAGGGTATGAAATTATATCCACTTCCTTTAAAACCAAAAAAAGTCTCGATTATAGGTTGGAAATGGGCCACGGAACGCGTTTGTGGTGTCAAAACGAAAAAACGAACACGAAGCCTCCTTTAGAAATCGGGAGGAGAGAGGTTATGAAATTATATCCACTTCCTTTAAAACCTGAAAAAGTATCGATTATAGGTTAGAAATGGGCCACGGGACGTGTTTGTGGTGTCAAAATGAAAAAACGAGCACGAAGCCTCGTTTAGAAATCGGGAGGAGAGAGGGTATGAAATTATATTCACTTCCTTTAAAACACGAAAAAGTCTCGATTATAGGTTAGAAATGGGCCACGGGACGTATTTGTAGTGTCAAAACGAAAAAACGTGCACGAAGCCTCGTTTAGAAATCGGGAGGAGAGAGGGTATGAAATTATATCCACTTCCTTTAAAATCCGAAAAAGTCTCGATTATAGGTTAGAAATGGGCCACGGGACGTGTTTGTGGTGTCAAAACGAAAAAACGAGCACGAAGCCTCGTTTAGAAATCGGGAGGAGAGAGGGTATAAAATTATATCCACTTCCTTTAAAACCCGAAAAAGTCTCGATTATAGGTTAGAAAAGGGCCGAGAGACGAGTTTGTGGAGTCAAAACGAAAAAACGAGCACGCAGCGTCGTTTAGAAATCGGGAGGAGAGAGGGTATGAAATTATATCCACTTCCTTTAAAACCCAAAAAAGTCTCGATTATAGGTTAGAAATGGGCCACTGGACGTGTTTATGGTGGCAAAACGAAAAAACGAGCACGAAGCCTCGTTTAGAAATCGGGAGAGAGGGTATGAAATTATATTCACTTCCTTTAAAATCTGAAAAAGTCTCGATTATAGGTTAGAAATGAGCCAAAAGACGAGTTTGTGGAGTCAAAATGAAAAAACGAGCACGCAGCCTCGTTTAGAAATCAGGAGGAGAGAGGGTATGAAATTATATCCACTTCCTTTAAAACCCAAAAAAGTCTCGATTATAGATTAGAATTGGGCCACGGGACGTGTTTATGGTGTCAAAACGAAAAAACGAGCACGAAGCCTCATTTAGAAATCGGGAGAGAGGGTATGAAATTATGTCCACTTCCTTTAAAATCTGAAAAAGTCTCGATTATAGGTTAGAAATCGGCCAAGAGACGAGTTTGTGGAGTCAAAACGAAAAAACGAGCACGCAGCCTCGTTTAGAAATCGGGAGGAGAGATGGTATGAAATTACATCTACTTCCTTTAAAGCCCAAAATAGTCTAGATTGTAGGTTAGAAATGGGACACGGGATGTGTTTCTGGTGTCAAAATGAAAAAACGAGCACGAAGCCTCGTTTAGAAATCGGGAGGAGAGAGGGTATGAAATTATATCCACTTCCTTTAAAACCCGAAAAAGTCACGATTATAGGTTAAAAATGGGCCACGGGACATGTTTGTGGTGTCAAAACGAAAAAACGAGCACGAAGCCTCGTTTATAAATCGGGAGGAGAGAGGGTATGAAATTATATCCACTTCCATTAAAACCCGAAAAAGTCTCGATTATAGGTTAGAAATGAGCCACGGGACGTGTTTGTGGTGTCAAAACGAAAAAACGAGCACGAAGCCTCGTTTTGAAATCGGGAGGAGAGAGGGTATGAAATTACATCCACTTCCTTTAAAACCTGAAAAAGTATCGATTGTAGGTTAGAAATGGGACACGGGACGTGTTTGTGGTATCAAAATGAAAAAACGAGCACGAAGCCTCGTTTAGAAATCGGGAGGAGAGAGGGTATGAAATTATATCCACTTCCTTTAAAACCCGAAAAAGTCTCGATTATATGTTAAAAATGGGCTACGTGACATGTTTGTGGTGTCAAAACGAAAAAACGAGCACGAAGCCTCGTTTAGAAATCGGGAGGAGAGAGGGTATGAAATTATATCCACTTCCTTTAAAACCTGAAAAAGTCTCGATTATAGGTTAGAAATGGGCCACGGGACGTGCTTGTGGTGTCAAAACTAAAAAGCCAGCACGAAGCCTCGTTTAGAAATCGGGAGGAGAGAGGGTATGAAATTATATTCACTTCCTTTAAAACCAAAAAAAGTCTCGATTATAGGTTGGAAATGGGCCACGGGACGCGTTTGTGGTGTCAAAACGAAAAAACGAACACGAAGCCTCCTTTAGAAATCGGGAGGAGAGAGGTTATGAAATTATATCCACTTCCTTTAAAACCTGAAAAAGTATCGATTATAGGTTAGAAATGGGCCACGGGACGTGTTTGTGGTGTCAAAACAAAAAAACGAGCACGAAGCCTCGTTTAGAAATCGGGAGGAGAGAGGGTATGAAATTATATCCACTTCCTTTAAAACCCGAAAAAGTCTCGATTGTAGGTTAGAAATGGGCCACGGAACGTATTTGTGGTGTCAAAACGAAAAAACGAGCACGAAGCCTCATTTAGAAATCGGGAGAGAGGGTATGAAATTATGTCCACTTCCTTTAAAATCTGAAAAAGTCTCGATTATAGGTTAGAAATCGGCCAAGAGACGAGTTTGTGGAGTCAAAACGAAAAAACGAGCACGCAGCCTCGTTTAGAAATCGGGAGGAGAGATGGTATGAAATTACATCTACTTCCTTTAAAGCCCAAAATAGTCTAGATTGTAGGTTAGAAATGGGACACGGGATGTGTTTCTGGTGTCAAAATGAAAAAACGAGCACGAAGCCTCGTTTAGAAATCGGGAGGAGAGAGGGTATGAAATTATATCCACTTCCTTTAAAACCCGAAAAAGTCACGATTATAGGTTAAAAATGGGCCACGGGACATGTTTGTGGTGTCAAAACGAAAAAACGAGCACGAAGCCTCGTTTATAAATCGGGAGGAGAGAGGGTATGAAATTATATCCACTTCCATTAAAACCCGAAAAAGTCTCGATTATAGGTTAGAAATGAGCCACGGGACGTGTTTGTGGTGTCAAAACGAAAAAACGAGCACGAAGCCTCGTTTTGAAATCGGGAGGAGAGAGGGTATGAAATTACATCCACTTCCTTTAAAACCTGAAAAAGTATCGATTGTAGGTTAGAAATGGGACACGGGACGTGTTTGTGGTATCAAAATGAAAAAACGAGCACGAAGCCTCGTTTAGAAATCGGGAGGAGAGAGGGTATGAAATTATATCCACTTCCTTTAAAACCCGAAAAAGTCTCGATTATATGTTAAAAATGGGCTACGTGACATGTTTGTGGTGTCAAAACGAAAAAACGAGCACGAAGCCTCGTTTAGAAATCGGGAGGAGAGAGGGTATGAAATTATATCCACTTCCTTTAAAACCTGAAAAAGTCTCGATTATAGGTTAGAAATGGGCCACGGGACGTGCTTGTGGTGTCAAAACTAAAAAGCCAGCACGAAGCCTCGTTTAGAAATCGGGAGGAGAGAGGGTATGAAATTATATTCACTTCCTTTAAAACCAAAAAAAGTCTCGATTATAGGTTGGAAATGGGCCACGGGACGCGTTTGTGGTGTCAAAACGAAAAAACGAACACGAAGCCTCCTTTAGAAATCGGGAGGAGAGAGGTTATGAAATTATATCCACTTCCTTTAAAACCTGAAAAAGTATCGATTATAGGTTAGAAATGGGCCACGGGACGTGTTTGTGGTGTCAAAACAAAAAAACGAGCACGAAGCCTCGTTTAGAAATCGGGAGGAGAGAGGGTATGAAATTATATCCACTTCCTTTAAAACCCGAAAAAGTCTCGATTGTAGGTTAGAAATGGGCCACGGAACGTATTTGTGGTGTCAAAACGAAAAAACGAGCACGAAGCCTCATTTAGAAATCGGGAGAGAGGGTATGAAATTATGTCCACTTCCTTTAAAATCTGAAAAAGTCTCGATTATAGGTTAGAAATCGGCCAAGAGACGAGTTTGTGGAGTCAAAACGAAAAAACGAGCACGCAGCCTCGTTTAGAAATCGGGAGGAGAGATGGTATGAAATTACATCTACTTCCTTTAAAGCCCAAAATAGTCTAGATTGTAGGTTAGAAATGGGACACGGGATGTGTTTCTGGTGTCAAAATGAAAAAACGAGCACGAAGCCTCGTTTAGAAATCGGGAGGAGAGAGGGTATGAAATTATATCCACTTCCTTTAAAACCCGAAAAAGTCACGATTATAGGTTAAAAATGGGCCACGGGACATGTTTGTGGTGTCAAAACGAAAAAACGAGCACGAAGCCTCGTTTATAAATCGGGAGGAGAGAGGGTATGAAATTATATCCACTTCCATTAAAACCCGAAAAAGTCTCGATTATAGGTTAGAAATGGGCCACGGGACGTGTTTGTGGTGTCAAAACGAAAAAACGAGCACGAAGCCTCGTTTTGAAATCGGGAGGAGAGAGGGTATGAAATTACATCCACTTCCTTTAAAACCTGAAAAAGTATCGATTGTAGGTTAGAAATGGGACACGGGACGTGTTTGTGGTATCAAAATGAAAAAACGAGCACGAAGCCTCGTTTAGAAATCGGGAGGAGAGAGGGTATGAAATTATATCCACTTCCTTTAAAACCCGAAAAAGTCTCGATTATATGTTAAAAATGGGCTACGTGACATGTTTGTGGTGTCAAAACGAAAAAACGAGCACGAAGCCTCGTTTAGAAATCGGGAGGAGAGAGGGTATGAAATTATATCCACTTCCTTTAAAACCTGAAAAAGTCTCGATTATAGGTTAGAAATGGGCCACGGGACGTGCTTGTGGTGTCAAAACTAAAAAGCCAGCACGAAGCCTCGTTTAGAAATCGGGAGGAGAGAGGGTATGAAATTATATTCACTTCCTTTAAAACCAAAAAAAGTCTCGATTATAGGTTGGAAATGGGCCACGGGACGCGTTTGTGGTGTCAAAACGAAAAAACGAACACGAAGCCTCCTTTAGAAATCGGGAGGAGAGAGGTTATGAAATTATATCCACTTCCTTTAAAACCTGAAAAAGTATCGATTATAGGTTAGAAATGGGCCACGGGACGTGTTTGTGGTGTCAAAACAAAAAAACGAGCACGAAGCCTCGTTTAGAAATCGGGAGGAGAGAGGGTATGAAATTATATCCACTTCCTTTAAAACCCGAAAAAGTCTCGATTGTAGGTTAGAAATGGGCCACGGAACGTATTTGTGGTGTCAAAACGAAAAAACGAGCACGAAGCCTCGTTTAGAAATCGGGAGGAGAGAGGGTATGAAATTATATCCACTTCCTTTAAAACCCGAAAATGTCTCGATTATAGGTTAGAAATGGGCCACGGGACGTGTTTGTGGTGTCAAAACGAAAAAACGAGCACGAAGCCTCGTTTAGAAATCGGGAGGAGAGAGGGTATGAAATTACATCCACTTCCTTTAAAACCTGAAAAAGTATCGATTGTAGGTTAGAAATGGGACATGGGATGTGTTTGTGGTGTCAAAATAAAAAAACGAGCACGAAGTCTCGTTTAGAAATCGGGAGGAGAGAGGGTATGAAATTACATCCACTTCCTTTGAAACCCAAAAAAGTCTCGATTATATGTTAAAAATGGGCCACGTGACATGTTTGTGGTGTCAAAACGAAAAAACGAGCACGAAGCCTCGTTTAGAAATCGGGAGGAGAGAGGGTATGAAATTATATCCACTTCCTTTAAAACCCGAAAAAGTCTCGATTATAGGTTAGAAATGGGCCACGGGACGTGTTTGTGGTGTCAAAACTAAAAAGCAAGCACGAAGCCTCGTTTAGAAATCGGGAGGAGAGAGGGTATGAAATTATATTCACTTCCTTTAAAACCAAAAAAAGTCTCGATTATAGGTTGGAAATGGGCCACGGGACGCGTTTGTGGTGTCAAAACGAAAAAACGAACACGAAGCCTCCTTTAGAAATCGGGAGGAGAGAGGTTATGAAATTATATCCACTTCCTTTAAAACCTGAAAAAGTATCGATTATAGGTTAGAAATGGGCCACGGGACGTGTTTGTGGTGTCAAAACAAAAAAACGAGCACGAAGCCTCGTTTAGAAATCGGGAGGAGAGAGGGTATGAAATTATATCCACTTCCTTTAAAACCCGAAAAAGTCTCGATTGTAGGTTAGAAATGGGCCACGGAACGTATTTGTGGTATCAAAACGAAAAAACGAGCACGAAGCCTCGTTTAGAAATCGGGAGGAGAGAGGGTATGAAATTATATCCACTTCCTTTAAAACCCGAAAAAGTCTCGATTATAGGTTAGAAATGGGCCACGGGACGTGTTTGTGGTGTCAAAATGAAAAAACGAGCACGAAGCCTCGTTTAGAAATCGGGAGGAGAGAGGGTATGAAATTACATCCACTTCCTTTAAAACCTGAAAAAGTATCGATTGTAGGTTAGAAATGGGACATGGGATGTGTTTGTGGTGTCAAAATAAAAAAACGAGCACGAAGTCTCGTTTAGAAATCGGGAGGAGAGAGGGTATGAAATTATATCCACTTCCTTTGAAACCCAAAAAAGTCTCGATTATATGTTAAAAATGGGCCACGTGACATGTTTGTGGTGTCAAAACGAAAAAACGAGCACGAAGCCTCGTTTAGAAATCGGGAGGAGAGAGGGTATGAAATTATATCAACTTCCTTTAAAACCCGAAAAAGTCTCTATTATAGGTTAGAAATGGGCCACGGGACGTGTTTGTGATGTCAAAACTAAAAAGCCAGCACGAAGCCTCGTTTAGAAATCGGGAGGAGAGAGGGTATGAAATTATATCCACTTCCTTTAAAACCAAAAAAAGTCTCGATTATAGGTTGGAAATGGGCCACGGGACCCGTTTGTGGTGTCAAAATGAAAAAACGAACACGAAGCCTCCTTTAGAAATCGGGAGGAGAGAGGTTATGAAATTATATCCACTTCCTTTAAAACCTGAAAAAGTATCGATTATAGGTTAGAAATAGGCCACGGGACGTGTTAGTGGTGTCAAAACGAAAAAACGAGCACGAAGCCTCGTTTAGAAATCGGGAGGAGAGAGGGTATGAAATTACATCCACTTCCTTTAAAACCTGAAAAAGTATCGATTGTAGGTTAGAAATGGGACATGGGATGTGTTTGTGGTGTCAAAATGAAAAAACGAGCACGAAGTCTCGTTTAGAAATCGGGAGGAGAGAGGGTATGAAATTATATCCACTTCTTTTGAAACCCAAAAAAGTCTCGATTATATGTTAAAAATGAGCCACGGGACATGTTTGTGGTGTCAAAACGAAAAAACGAGCATGAAGCCTCGTTTAGAAATCGGGAGGACAGAGGGTATGAAATTATATCCACTTCCATTAAAACCCGAAAAAGACTCGATTATAGGTTAGAAATGGGCCACGGGACGTGTTTGTGGTGTCAAAACGAAAAAACAAGCACGAAGCCTCGTTTAGAAATCAGGAGGAGAGAGGGTATGAAATTACATCCACTTCCTTTAAAACCTGAAAAAGTATCGATTGTAGGTTAGAAATGGGACACGGGACGTGTTTGAGGTGTCAAAATGAAAAAACGAGCACGAAGCCTCGTTTAGAAATCGGGAGGAGAGAGGGTATGAAATTATATCCACTTCCTTTAAAACCCGAAAAAGGCTCGATTATATGTTAAAAATGGGCTACGTGACATGTTTGTGGTGTCAAAACGAAAAAACGAGCACGAAGCCTCGTTTAGAAATCGGGAGGAGAGAGGGTATGAAATTATATCAACTTCCTTTAAAACCCGAAAAAGTCTCGATTATAGGTTAGAAATGGGCCACGGGACGTGTTTGTGGTGTCAAAACTAAAAAGCCAGCACGAAGCCTCGTTTAGAAATCGGGAGGAGAGAGGGTATGAAATTATATTCACTTCCTTTAAAACCAAAAAAAGTCTCGATTATAGGTTGGAAATGGGCCACGGGACGCGTTTGTGGTGTCAAAACGAAAAAACGAACACGAAGCCTCCTTTAGAAATCGGGAGGAGAGAGGTTATGAAATTATATCCACTTCCTTTAAAACCTGAAAAAGTATCGATTATAGGTTAGAAATGGGCCACGGGACGTGTTTGTGGTGTCAAAATAAAAAAACGAGCACGAAGCCTCGTTTAGAAATCGGGAGGAGAGAGGGTATGAAATTATATCCACTTCTTTTAAAACCCGAAAAAGTCTCGATTGTAGGTTAGAAATGGGCCACGGAACGTATTTGTGGTGTCAAAACGAAAAAACGAGCACGAAGCCTCGTTTAGAAATCGGGAGGAGAGAGGGTATGAAATTATATCCACTTCCTTTAAATCCCGAAAAAGTCTCGATTATAGGTTAGAAATGGGCCACGGGACGTGTTTGTGGTGTCAAAACGAAAAAACGAGCACGAAGCCTCGTTTAGAAATCGGGAGGAGAGAGGGTATGAAATTACATCCACTTCCTTTAAAACCTGAAAAAGTATCGATTGTAGGTTAGAAATGGGACATTGGATGTGTTTGTAGTGTCAAAATGAAAAAACGAGCACGAAGTCTCGTTTAGAAATCGGGAGGAGAGAGGGTATGAAATTATATCCACTTCCTTTGAAACCCAAAAAAGTCTCGATTATATTTTAAAAATGGGCCACGTGACATGTTTGTGGTGTCAAAACGAAAAAACGAGCACGAAGCCTCGTTTAGAAATCGGGAGGAAAGAGGGTATGAAATTATCTCCACTTCCTTTAAAACCCGAAAAAGTCTCGATTATAGGTTAGAAATGGGCCACGGGACGTGTTTGTGGTGTCAAAACTAAAAAGCCAGCACGAAGCCTCGTTTAGAAATCGGGAGGAGAGAGGGTATGAAATTATATCCACTTCCTTTAAAACCAAAAAAAGTCTCGATTATAGGTTGGAAATGGGCCACGGGACCCGTTTGTGGTGTCAAAACGAAAAAACAAACACGAAGCCTCCTTTAGAAATCGGGAGGAGAGAAGTTATGAAATTATATCCACTTACTTTAAAACCTGAAAAAGTATCGATTATAGGTTAGAAATGGGCCACGGGACGTGTTAGTGGTGTCAAAACGAAAAAACGAGCACGAAGCCTCGTTTAGAAATCGGGAGGAGAGAGGGTATGAAATTATATCCACTTCCTTTAAAACCCGAAAAAGTCTCGATTATAGGTTAGAAATGGGCCACGGGACGTATTTGTGGTGTCAAAACGAAAAAACGAGCACGAAGCCTCGTTTAGAAATCGGGAGGAGAGAGGGTATGAAATTATATCCACTTCCTTTAAAACCAAAAAACGTCTCGATTATAGGTTGGAAATGGGCCACGGGACCCGTTTGTGGTGTCAAAACGAAAAAACGAACACGAAGCCTCCTTTAGAAATCGGGAGGAGAGAGGTTATGAAATTATATCCACTTCCTTTAAAACCTGAAAAAGTATCGATTATAGGTTAGAAATAGGCCACGGGACGTGTTAGTGGTGTCAAAACGAAAAAACGAGCACGAAGCCTCGTTTAGAAATCGGGAGGAGAGAGGGTATGAAATTACATCCACTTCCTTTAAAACCTGAAAAAGTATCGATTGTAGGTTAGAAATGGGACATGGGATGTGTTTGTGGTGTCAAAATGAAAAAACGAGCACGAAGTCTCGTTTAGAAATCGGGAGGAGAGAGGGTATGAAATTATATCCACTTCTTTTGAAACCCAAAAAAGTCTCGATTATATGTTAAAAATGGGCCACGGGACATGTTTGTGGTGTCAAAACGAAAAAACGAGCATGAAGCCTCGTTTAGAAATCGGGAGGAGAGAGGGTATGAAATTACATCCACTTCCTTTAAAACCTGAAAAAGTATCGATTGTAGGTTAGAAATGGGACATGGGATGTGTTTGTGGTGTCAAAATAAAAAAACGAGCACGAAATCTCGTTTGAAATCGGGAGGAGAGAGGGTATGAAATTATATCCACTTCCTTTGAAACCCAAAAAAGTCTCGATTATATGTTAAAAATGGGCCACGTGACATGTTTGTGGTGTCAAAACGAAAAAACGAGCACGAAGCCTCGTTTAGAAATCGGGAGGAGAGAGGGTATGAAATTATATCAACTTCCTTTAAAACCCGAAAAAGTCTCGATTATAGGTTAGAAATGGGCCACGGGACGTGTTTGTGGTGTCAAAACTAAAAAGCCAGCACGAAGCCTCGTTTAGAAATCGGGAGGAGAGAGGGTATGAAATTATATCCACTTCCTTTAAAACCCGAAAAAGTCTCGATTATAGGTTAGAAATGGGCCAACAGACGAGTTTGTGGAGTCAAAACAAAAAAACGAGCACGAAGCCTCGTTTAGAAATCGGTAGGAGAGAGGGTATGAAATTATATATATTTCCTTTAAAATCTGAAAAAGTCTCGATTATAGGTTAGAAATGGGACACGGGAGGTGTTTCTGGTGTCTAAACCAAAAAAAGAGCACGAAGCCTCGTTTAGAAATCGGGAGGAGAGAGGGTATGAAATTATATCCATTTCCTTTAAAACCCGAAAAAGTCTCGATTATAAGTTAGAAATGGGCCACGGGACGTGTTTGTTGTGTCAAAACGAAAAAACGAGCACGAAGCCTCGTTTAGAAATCGGGAGGAGAGAGGGTATGAAATTATATCCACTTCCTTTAAAACCCGAAAAAGTCTCAATTATAGGTTAGAAATGGGCCACGGGACGTGTTTGTGGAGTCAAAACTAAAAAACGAGCACGAAGCCTCGTTTAAAAATCGGGAGGAGAGAAGGTATGAAATTATATTCATTTCCTTTAAAACCCGAAAAAGTCTCGATTATAGGTTAGAAATGGGCCACGGGACGTGTTTGTTGTGTCAAAACAAAAAAACGAGCACGAAGCCTCGTTTAGAAATCGGGAGGAGAGAGGGTATGAAATTATATCCACTTCCTTTAAAACCCGAAAAAGTCTCGATTATAAGTTAGAAATGGGCCACGGGACGTATTTGTAGTGTCAAAACGAAAAAACGTGCACGAAGCCTCGTTTAGAAATCGGGAGGAGAGAGGGTATGAAATTATATCCACTTCCTTTCAAACCCGAAAAAGTCTCGATTATATGTTAAAAATGGGCTACGTGACATGTTTGTGGTGTCAAAACGAAAAAACGAGCATGCAGCCTCGTTTAGAAATCGGGAGGAGAGAGGTTATGAAATTATATCCACTCCCTTTAAAACCTGAAAAAGTATCGATTATAGGTTAGAAATGCGCCACGGGACGTGTTTGTGGTGTCAAAACGAAAAAACGAGCACGAAGCCTCGTTTAGAAATCGGGAGGAGAGAGGGTATGAAATTATATCCACTTCCTTTAAAACCCGAAATAGTCTCGATTATATGTTAAAAATGGGCCACGTGACATGTATGTGGTGTCAAAACGAAAAAACGAGCACGAAGCCTCGTTTAGAAATCGGGAGGAGAGAGGGTATGAAATTATATCCACTACCTTTAAAACCCGAAAAAGTCTTGATTATAGGTTAGAAATGGGCCACGGGACGTGTTTGTGGTGTCAAAACTAAAAAGCCAGCACGAAGCCTCGTTTAGAAATCGGGAGGAGAGAGGGTATGAAATTATATCCACTTCCTTTAAAACCAAAAAAAGTCTCGATTATAGGTTGGAAATGGGCCACGGGACGCGTTTGTGGTGTCAAAACGAAAAAACGAACACGAAGCCTCCTTTAGAAATCGGGAGGAGAGAGGTTATGAAATTATATCCACTTCCTTTAAAACCTGAAAAAGTATCGATTATAGGTTAGAAATGGGCCACGGGACGTGTTTGTGGTGTCAAAATGAAAAAACGAGCACGAAGCCTCGTTTAGAAATCGGGAGGAGAGAGGGTATGAAATTATATTCACTTCCTTTAAAACACGAAAAAGTCTCGATTATAGGTTAGAAATGAGCCAAAAGACGAGTTTGTGGAGTCAAAATGAAAAAACGAGCACGCAGCCTCGTTTAGAAATCGGGAGGAGAGAGGGTATGAAATTATATCCACTTCCTTTCAAACCCGAAAAAGTCTCGATTATATGTTAGAAATGGGCCACGGGACGTGTTTGTGGTGTCAAAACGAAAAAACGAGCATGAAGCCTCGTTTAGAAATCGGGAGGAGAGAGGGTATAAAATTATATCCACTTCCTTTAAAACCCGAAAAAGTCTGGATTATTGGTTATAAATGGGCCACGGGACTTGTTTGTGGAGTCAAAATGAAAAAACGAGCACGAAGCCTCGTTTAGAAATCGGTAGGAGAGAGGGTATGAAATTATATCCACTTCCTTTAAAACCCGAAAAAGTCTCGATTATAGGTTAGAAAAGGGCCACGGGACGTGTTTGTGGTGTCAAAACGAAAAAACGAGCAAGAAGCCTCGTTTAGAAATCGGGAGGAGAGAGGGTATGAAATTATATCCACTTCCTTTAAAACCCGAAAAAGTCTGGATTATAGGTTAGAAATGGGCCACTGGACGTGTTTGTGGTGTCAAAACTAAAAAGCCAGCACGAAGCCTCGTTTAGAAATCGGGAGGAGAGAGGGTATGAAATTATATCCACTTCCTTTAAAACCAAAAAAAGTCTCGATTATAGGTTGGAAATGGGCCACGGGACGCGTTTGTGGTGTCAAAACGAAAAAACGAACACGAAGCCTCCTTTAGAAATCGGGAGGAGAGAGGTTATGAAATTATATCCACTTCCTTTAAAACCTGAAAAAGTATCGATTATAGGTTAGAAATGGGCCACGGGACGTGTTTGTGGTGTCAAAATGAAAAAACGAGCACGAAGCCTCGTTTAGAAATCGGGAGGAGAGAGGGTATGAAATTATATTCACTTCCTTTAAAACACGAAAAAGTCTCGATTATAGGTTAGAAATGGGCCACGGGACGTATTTGTAGTGTCAAAACGAAAAAACGTGCACGAAGCCTCGTTTAGAAATCGGGAGGAGAGAGGGTATGAAATTATATCCACTTCCTTTAAAATCCGAAAAAGTCTCGATTATAGGTTAGAAATGGGCCACGGGACGTGTTTGTGGTGTCAAAACGAAAAAACGAGCACGAAGACTCGTTTAGAAATCGGGAGGAGAGAGGGTATAAAATTATATCCACTTCCTTTAAAACCCGAAAAAGTCTGGATTATTGGTTATAAATGGGCCACGGGACTTGTTTGTGGAGTCAAAATGAAAAAACGAGCACGAAGCCTCGTTTAGAAATCGGTAGGAGAGAGGGTATGAAATTATATCCACTTCCTTTAAAACCCGAAAAAGTCTCGATTATAGGTTAGAAAAGGGCCACGGGACGTGTTTGTGGTGTCAAAACGAAAAAACGAGCAAGAAGCCTCGTATAGAAATCGGGAGAGAGGGTATGAAATTATATCCACTTCCTTTAAAATCTGAAAAAATCTCGATTATAGGTTAGAAATGGGCCAAGAGACGAGTTTGTGGAGTCAAAACGAAAAAACGAGCACGCTGTGTCGTTTAGAAATCGGGAGGAGAGTGGGTATGAAATTACATCCTCTTCCTTTAAAACCCAAAAAAGTTTCGATTATAGGTTGGAAATGGGCCACGGGATGTGTTTGTCGTGTCAAAACGAAAAAATGAGCACGATGCCTCGTTTAGAAATCGGAAGGAGAGAGGGTATGAAATTATATCCACTTCCTTTAAAATCCGAAAAAGTCTCGATTATAGGTTAGAAATGGGCCAAAAGACGAGTTTGTGGAGTCCAAATGAAAAAACGAACACGCAGCCTCGTTTAGAAATCAGGAGGAGAGAGGGTATGAAATTATATCCACTTCCTTTAAAACCCAAAAAAGTCTCGATTATAGGTTAGAAATGGGCCACTGGACGTGTTTATGGTGGCAAAACGAAAAAACGAGCACGAAGCCTCGTTTAGAAATCGGGAGAGAGGGTATGAAATTATATTCACTTCCTTTAAAATCTGAAAAAGTCTCGATTATAGGTTAGAAATGAGCCAAAAGACGAGTTTGTGGAGTCAAAATGAAAAAACGAGCACGCAGCCTCGTTTAGAAATCAGGAGGAGAGAGGGTATGAAATTATATCCACTTCCTTTCAAACCCGAAAAAGTCTCGATTATATGTTAGAAATGGGCCACGGGACGTGTTTGTGGTGTCAAAACGAAAAAACGAGCATGCAACCTCGTTTAGAAATCGGGAGGAGAGAGGTTATGAAATTATATCCACTCCCTTTAAAACCTGAAAAAGTATCGATTATAGGTTAGAAATGCGCCACGGGACGTGTTTGTGGTGTCAAAACGAAAAAACGAGCACGAAGCCTCGTTTAGAAATCGGGAGGAGAGAGGGTATGAAATTATATCCACTTCCTTTAAAACCCGAAATAGTCTCGATTATATGTTAGAAAAGGGCCACGGGACGTGTATGTGGTGTCAAAACGAAAAAACGAGCACGAAGCCTCGTTTAGAAATCGGGAGGAGAGAGGGTATGAAATTATATCCACTTCCTTTAAAACCCGAAAAAGTCTGGATTATAGGTTAGAAATGGGCCACTGGACGTGTTTGTGGTGTCAAAACTAAAAAGCCAGCACGAAGCCTCGTTTAGAAATCGGGAGGAGAGAGGGTATGAAATTATATCCACTTCCTTTAAAACCAAAAAAAGTCTCGATTATAGGTTGGAAATGGGCCACGGGACGCGTTTGTGGTGTCAAAACGAAAAAACGAACACGAAGCCTCCTTTAGAAATCGGGAGGAGAGAGGTTATGAAATTATATCCACTTCCTTTAAAACCTGAAAAAGTATCGATTATAGGTTAGAAATGGGCCACGGGACGTGTTTGTGGTGTCAAAACGAAAAAACGAGCACGAAGCCTCATTTAGAAATCGGGAGAGAGGGTATGAAATTATGTCCACTTCCTTTAAAATCTGAAAAAGTCTCGATTATAGGTTAGAAATCGGCCAAGAGACGAGTTTGTGGAGTCAAAACGAAAAAACGAGCACGCAGCCTCGTTTAGAAATCGGGAGGAGAGATGGTATGAAATTACATCTACTTCCTTTAAAGCCCAAAATAGTCTAGATTGTAGGTTAGAAATGGGACACGGGATGTGTTTCTGGTGTCAAAATGAAAAAACGAGCACGAAGCCTCGTTTAGAAATCGGGAGGAGAGAGGGTATGAAATTATATCCACTTCCTTTAAAACCCGAAAAAGTCACGATTATAGGTTAAAAATGGGCCACGGGACATGTTTGTGGTGTCAAAACGAAAAAACGAGCACGAAGCCTCGTTTATAAATCGGGAGGAGAGAGGGTATGAAATTATATCCACTTCCATTAAAACCCGAAAAAGTCTCGATTATAGGTTAGAAATGGGCCACGGGACGTGTTTGTGGTGTCAAAACGAAAAAACGAGCACGAAGCCTCGTTTTGAAATCGGGAGGAGAGAGGGTATGAAATTACATCCACTTCCTTTAAAACCTGAAAAAGTATCGATTGTAGGTTAGAAATGGGACACGGGACGTGTTTGTGGTATCAAAATGAAAAAACGAGCACGAAGCCTCGTTTAGAAATCGGGAGGAGAGAGGGTATGAAATTATATCCACTTCCTTTAAAACCCGAAAAAGTCTCGATTATATGTTAAAAATGGGCTACGTGACATGTTTGTGGTGTCAAAACGAAAAAACGAGCACGAAGCCTCGTTTAGAAATCGGGAGGAGAGAGGGTATGAAATTATATCCACTTCCTTTAAAACCCGAAAAAGTCTCGATTATAGGTTAGAAATGGGCCACGGGACGTGCTTGTGGTGTCAAAACTAAAAAGCCAGCACGAAGCCTCGTTTAGAAATCGGGAGGAGAGAGGGTATGAAATTATATTCACTTCCTTTAAAACCAAAAAAAGTCTCGATTATAGGTTGGAAATGGGCCACGGGACGCGTTTGTGGTGTCAAAACGAAAAAACGAACACGAAGCCTCCTTTAGAAATCGGGAGGAGAGAGGTTATGAAATTATATCCACTTCCTTTAAAACCTGAAAAAGTATCGATTATAGGTTAGAAATGGGCCACGGGACGTGTTTGTGGTGTCAAAACAAAAAAACGAGCACGAAGCCTCGTTTAGAAATCGGGAGGAGAGAGGGTATGAAATTATATCCACTTCCTTTAAAACCCGAAAAAGTCTCGATTGTAGGTTAGAAATGGGCCACGGAACGTATTTGTGGTGTCAAAACGAAAAAACGAGCACGAAGCCTCGTTTAGAAATCGGGAGGAGAGAGGGTATGAAATTATATCCACTTCCTTTAAAACCCGAAAATGTCTCGATTATAGGTTAGAAATGGGCCACGGGACGTGTTTGTGGTGTCAAAACGAAAAAACGAGCACGAAGCCTCGTTTAGAAATCGGGAGGAGAGAGGGTATGAAATTACATCCACTTCCTTTAAAACCTGAAAAAGTATCGATTGTAGGTTAAAAATGGGACATGGGATGTGTTTGTGGTGTCAAAATAAAAAAACGAGCACGAAGTCTCGTTTAGAAATCGGGAGGAGAGAGGGTATGAAATTACATCCACTTCCTTTGAAACCCAAAAAAGTCTCGATTATATGTTAAAAATGGGCCACGTGACATGTTTGTGGTGTCAAAACGAAAAAACGAGCACGAAGCCTCGTTTAGAAATCGGGAGGAGAGAGGGTATGAAATTATATCCACTTCCTTTAAAACCCGAAAAAGTCTCGATTATAGGTTAGAAATGGGCCACGGGACGTGTTTGTGGTGTCAAAACTAAAAAGCAAGCACGAAGCCTCGTTTAGAAATCGGGAGGAGAGAGGGTATGAAATTATATTCACTTCCTTTAAAACCAAAAAAAGTCTCGATTATAGGTTGGAAATGGGCCACGGGACGCGTTTGTGGTGTCAAAACGAAAAAACGAACACGAAGCCTCCTTTAGAAATCGGGAGGAGAGAGGTTATGAAATTATATCCACTTCCTTTAAAACCTGAAAAAGTATCGATTATAGGTTAGAAATGGGCCACGGGACGTGTTTGTGGTGTCAAAACAAAAAAACGAGCACGAAGCCTCGTTTAGAAATCGGGAGGAGAGAGGGTATGAAATTATATCCACTTCCTTTAAAACCCGAAAAAGTCTCGATTGTAGGTTAGAAATGGGCCACGGAACGTATTTGTGGTATCAAAACGAAAAAACGAGCACGAAGCCTCGTTTAGAAATCGGGAGGAGAGAGGGTATGAAATTATATCCACTTCCTTTAAAACCCGAAAAAGTCTCGATTATAGGTTAGAAATGGGCCACGGGACGTGTTTGTGGTGTCAAAATGAAAAAACGAGCACGAAGCCTCGTTTAGAAATCGGGAGGAGAGAGGGTATGAAATTACATCCACTTCCTTTAAAACCTGAAAAAGTATCGATTGTAGGTTAGAAATGGGACATGGGATGTGTTTGTGGTGTCAAAATAAAAAAACGAGCACGAAGTCTCGTTTAGAAATCGGGAGGAGAGAGGGTATGAAATTATATCCACTTCCTTTGAAACCCAAAAAAGTCTCGATTATATGTTAAAAATGGGCCACGTGACATGTTTGTGGTGTCAAAACGAAAAAACGAGCACGAAGCCTCGTTTAGAAATCGGGAGGAGAGAGGGTATAAAATTATATCAACTTCCTTTAAAACCCGAAAAAGTCTCTATTATAGGTTAGAAATGGGCCACGGGACGTGTTTGTGATGTCAAAACTAAAAAGCCAGCACGAAGCCTCGTTTAGAAATCGGGAGGAGAGAGCGTATGAAATTATATCCACTTCCTTTAAAACCAAAAAAAGTCTCGATTATAGGTTGGAAATGGGCCACGGGACCCGTTTGTGGTGTCAAAACGAAAAAACGAACACGAAGCCTCCTTTAGAAATCGGGAGGAGAGAGGTTATGAAATTATATCCACTTCCTTTAAAACCTGAAAAAGTATCGATTATAGGTTAGAAATAGGCCACGGGACGTGTTAGTGGTGTCAAAACGAAAAAACGAGCACGAAGCCTCGTTTAGAAATCGGGAGGAGAGAGGGTATGAAATTACATCCACTTCCTTTAAAACCTGAAAAAGTATCGATTGTAGGTTAGAAATGGGACATGGGATGTGTTTGTGGTGTCAAAATGAAAAAACGAGCACGAAGTCTCGTTTAGAAATCGGGAGGAGAGAGGGTATGAAATTATATCCACTTCTTTTGAAACCCAAAAAAGTCTCGATTATATGTTAAAAATGAGCCACGGGACATGTTTGTGGTGTCAAAACGAAAAAACGAGCATGAAGCCTCGTTTAGAAATCGGGAGGACAGAGGGTATGAAATTATATCCACTTCCATTAAAACCCGAAAAAGACTCGATTATAGGTTAGAAATGGGCCACGGGACGTGTTTGTGGTGTCAAAACGAAAAAACAAGCACGAAGCCTCGTTTAGAAATCAGGAGGAGAGAGGGTATGAAATTACATCCACTTCCTTTAAAACCTGAAAAAGTATCGATTGTAGGTTAGAAATGGGACACGGGACGTGTTTGAGGTGTCAAAATGAAAAAACGAGCACGAAGCCTCGTTTAGAAATCGGGAGGAGAGAGGGTATGAAATTATATCCACTTCCTTTAAAACCCGAAAAAGGCTCGATTATATGTTAAAAATGGGCTACGTGACATGTTTGTGGTGTCAAAACGAAAAAACGAGCACGAAGCCTCGTTTAGAAATCGGGAGGAGAGAGGGTATGAAATTATATCAACTTCCTTTAAAACCCGAAAAAGTCTCGATTATAGGTTAGAAATGGGCCACGAGACCTGTTTGTGGTGTCAAAACTAAAAAGCCAGCACGAAGCCTCGTTTAGAAATCGGGAGGAGAGAGGGTATGAAATTACATCCACTTCCTTTAAAACCTGAAAAAGTATCGATTGTAGGTTAGAAATGGGACATGGGATGTGTTTGTGGTGTCAAAATAAAAAAACGAGCACGAAGTCTCGTTTAGAAATCGGGAGGAGAGAGGGTATGAAATTATATCCACTTCCTTTGAAACCCAAAAAAGTCTCGATTATATGTTAAAAATGGGCCACGTGACATGTTTGTGGTGTCAAAACGAAAAAACGAGCACGAAGCCTCGTTTAGAAATCGGGAGGAGAGAGGGTATGAAATTATATCAACTTCCTTTAAAACCCGAAAAAGTCTCTATTATAGGTTAGAAATGGGCCACGGGACGTGTTTGTGATGTCAAAACTAAAAAGCCAGCACGAAGCCTCGTTTAGAAATCGGGAGGAGAGAGGGTATGAAATTATATCCACTTCCTTTAAAACCAAAAAAAGTCTCGATTATAGGTTGGAAATGGGCCACGGGACCCGTTTGTGGTGTCAAAACGAAAAAACGAACACGAAGCCTCCTTTAGAAATCGGGAGGAGAGAGGTTATGAAATTATATCCACTTCCTTTAAAACCTGAAAAAGTATCGATTATAGGTTAGAAATAGGCCACGGGACGTGTTAGTGGTGTCAAAACGAAAAAACGAGCACGAAGCCTCGTTTAGAAATCGGGAGGAGAGAGGGTATGAAATTACATCCACTTCCTTTAAAACCTGAAAAAGTATCGATTGTAGGTTAGAAATGGGACATGGGATGTGTTTGTGGTGTCAAAATGAAAAAACGAGCACGAAGTCTCGTTTAGAAATCGGGAGGAGAGAGGGTATGAAATTATATCCACTTCTTTTGAAACCCAAAAAAGTCTCGATTATATGTTAAAAATGAGCCACGGGACATGTTTGTGGTGTCAAAACGAAAAAACGAGCATGAAGCCTCGTTTAGAAATCGGGAGGACAGAGGGTATGAAATTATATCCACTTCCATTAAAACCCGAAAAAGACTCGATTATAGGTTAGAAATGGGCCACGGGACGTGTTTGTGGTGTCAAAACGAAAAAACAAGCACGAAGCCTCGTTTAGAAATCAGGAGGAGAGAGGGTATGAAATTACATCCACTTCCTTTAAAACCTGAAAAAGTATCGATTGTAGGTTAGAAATGGGACACGGGACGTGTTTGAGGTGTCAAAATGAAAAAACGAGCACGAAGCCTCGTTTAGAAATCGGGAGGAGAGAGGGTATGAAATTATATCCACTTCCTTTAAAACCCGAAAAAGGCTCGATTATATGTTAAAAATGGGCTACGTGACATGTTTGTGGTGTCAAAACGAAAAAACGAGCACGAAGCCTCGTTTAGAAATCGGGAGGAGAGAGGGTATGAAATTATATCAACTTCCTTTAAAACCCGAAAAAGTCTCGATTATAGGTTAGAAATGGGCCACGAGACCTGTTTGTGGTGTCAAAACTAAAAAGCCAGCACGAAGCCTCGTTTAGAAATCGGGAGGAGAGAGGGTATGAAATTACATCCACTTCCTTTAAAACCTGAAAAAGTATCGATTGTAGGTTTGAAATGGGACATGGGATGTTTTTGTGGTGTCAAAATGAAAAAACGAGCACGAAGTCTCGTTTAGAAATCGGGAGGAGAGAGGGTATGAAATTATATCCACTTCCTTTGAAACCCAAAAAAGTCTTGATTATATGTTAAAAATGGGCCACGTGACATGTTTGTGATGTCAAAACGAAAAAACGAGCACGAAGCCTCGTTTAGAAATCGGGAGGAGAGAGGGTATGAAATTATCTCCACTTCCTTTAAAACCCGAAAAAGTCTCGATTATAGGTTAGAAATGGGCCACGGGACGTGTTTGTGGTGTCAAAACTAAAAAGCCAGCACGAAGCCTCGTTTAGAAATCGGGAGGAGAGAGGGTATGAAATTATATTCACTTCCTTTAAAACCAAAAAAAGTCTCGATTATAGGTTGGAAATGGGCCACGGGACGCGTTTGTGGTGTCAAAACGAAAAAACGAACACGAAGCCTCCTTTAGAAATCGGGAGGAGAGAGGTTATGAAATTATATCCACTTCCTTTAAAACCTGAAAAAGTATCGATTATAGGTTAGAAATGGGCCACGGGACGTGTTTGTGGTGTCAAAATAAAAAAACGAGCACGAAGCCTCGTTTAGAAATCGGGAGGAGAGAGGGTATGAAATTATATCCACTTCTTTTAAAACCCGAAAAAGTCTCGATTGTAGGTTAGAAATGGGCCACGGAACGTATTTGTGGTGTCAAAACGAAAAAACGAGCACGAAGCCTCGTTTAGAAATCGGGAGGAGAGAGGGTATGAAATTATATCAACTTCCTTTAAAACCCGAAAAAGTCTCGATTATAGGTTAGAAATGGGCCACGAGACCTGTTTGTGGTGTCAAAACTAAAAAGCCAGCACGAAGCCTCGTTTAGAAATCGGGAGGAGAGAGGGTATGAAATTACATCCACTTCCTTTAAAACCTGAAAAAGTATCGATTGTAGGTTAGAAATGGGACATGGGATGTGTTTGTGGTGTCAAAATAAAAAAACGAGCACGAAGTCTCGTTTAGAAATCGGGAGGAGAGAGGGTATGAAATTATATCCACTTCCTTTGAAACCCAAAAAAGTCTCGATTATATGTTAAAAATGGGCCACGTGACATGTTTGTGGTGTCAAAACGAAAAAACGAGCACGAAGCCTCGTTTAGAAATCGGGAGGAGAGAGGGTATGAAATTATATCAACTTCCTTTAAAACCCGAAAAAGTCTCTATTATAGGTTAGAAATGGGCCACGGGACGTGTTTGTGATGTCAAAACTAAAAAGCCAGCACGAAGCCTCGTTTAGAAATCGGGAGGAGAGAGGGTATGAAATTATATCCACTTCCTTTAAAACCAAAAAAAGTCTCGATTATAGGTTGGAAATGGGCCACGGGACCCGTTTGTGGTGTCAAAACGAAAAAACGAACACGAAGCCTCCTTTAGAAATCGGGAGGAGAGAGGTTATGAAATTATATCCACTTCCTTTAAAACCTGAAAAAGTATCGATTATAGGTTAGAAATAGGCCACGGGACGTGTTAGTGGTGTCAAAACGAAAAAACGAGCACGAAGCCTCGTTTAGAAATCGGGAGGAGAGAGGGTATGAAATTACATCCACTTCCTTTAAAACCTGAAAAAGTATCGATTGTAGGTTAGAAATGGGACATGGGATGTGTTTGTGGTGTCAAAATGAAAAAACGAGCACGAAGTCTCGTTTAGAAATCGGGAGGAGAGAGGGTATGAAATTATATCCACTTCTTTTGAAACCCAAAAAAGTCTCGATTATATGTTAAAAATGAGCCACGGGACATGTTTGTGGTGTCAAAACGAAAAAACGAGCATGAAGCCTCGTTTAGAAATCGGGAGGACAGAGGGTATGAAATTATATCCACTTCCATTAAAACCCGAAAAAGACTCGATTATAGGTTAGAAATGGGCCACGGGACGTGTTTGTGGTGTCAAAACGAAAAAACAAGCACGAAGCCTCGTTTAGAAATCAGGAGGAGAGAGGGTATGAAATTACATCCACTTCCTTTAAAACCTGAAAAAGTATCGATTGTAGGTTAGAAATGGGACACGGGACGTGTTTGAGGTGTCAAAATGAAAAAACGAGCACGAAGCCTCGTTTAGAAATCGGGAGGAGAGAGGGTATGAAATTATATCCACTTCCTTTAAAACCCGAAAAAGGCTCGATTATATGTTAAAAATGGGCTACGTGACATGTTTGTGGTGTCAAAACGAAAAAACGAGCACGAAGCCTCGTTTAGAAATCGGGAGGAGAGAGGGTATGAAATTATATCAACTTCCTTTAAAACCCGAAAAAGTCTCGATTATAGGTTAGAAATGGGCCACGAGACCTGTTTGTGGTGTCAAAACTAAAAAGCCAGCACGAAGCCTCGTTTAGAAATCGGGAGGAGAGAGGGTATGAAATTACATCCACTTCCTTTAAAACCTGAAAAAGTATCGATTGTAGGTTTGAAATGGGACATGGGATGTTTTTGTGGTGTCAAAATGAAAAAACGAGCACGAAGTCTCGTTTAGAAATCGGGAGGAGAGAGGGTATGAAATTATATCCACTTCCTTTGAAACCCAAAAAAGTCTTGATTATATGTTAAAAATGGGCCACGTGACATGTTTGTGGTGTCAAAACGAAAAAACGAGCACGAAGCCTCGTTTAGAAATCGGGAGGAGAGAGGGTATGAAATTATCTCCACTTCCTTTAAAACCCGAAAAAGTCTCGATTATAGGTTAGAAATGGGCCACGGGACGTGTTTGTGGTGTCAAAACTAAAAAGCCAGCACGAAGCCTCGTTTAGAAATCGGGAGGAGAGAGGGTATGAAATTATATTCACTTCCTTTAAAACCAAAAAAAGTCTCGATTATAGGTTGGAAATGGGCCACGGGACGCGTTTGTGGTGTCAAAACGAAAAAACGAACACGAAGCCTCCTTTAGAAATCGGGAGGAGAGAGGTTATGAAATTATATCCACTTCCTTTAAAACCTGAAAAAGTATCGATTATAGGTTAGAAATGGGCCACGGGACGTGTTTGTGGTGTCAAAATAAAAAAACGAGCACGAAGCCTCGTTTAGAAATCGGGAGGAGAGAGGGTATGAAATTATATCCACTTCTTTTAAAACCCGAAAAAGTCTCGATTGTAGGTTAGAAATGGGCCACGGAACGTATTTGTGGTGTCAAAACGAAAAAACGAGCACGAAGCCTCGTTTAGAAATCGGGAGGAGAGAGGGTATGAAATTATATCCACTTCCTTTAAATCCCGAAAAAGTCTCGATTATAGGTTAGAAATGGGCCACGGGACGTGTTTGTGGTGTCAAAACGAAAAAACGAGCACGAAGCCTCGTTTATAAATCGGGAGGAGAGAGGGTATGAAATTACATCCACTTCCTTTAAAACCTGAAAAAGTATCGATTGTAGGTTAGAAATGGGACATTGGATGTGTTTGTAGTGTCAAAATGAAAAAACGAGCACGAAGTCTCGTTTAGAAATCGGGAGGAGAGAGGGTATGAAATTATATCCACTTCCTTTGAAACCCAAAAAAGTCTCGATTATATGTTAAAAATGGGCCACGTGACATGTTTGTGGTGTCAAAACGAAAAAACGAGCACGAAGCCTCGTTTAGAAATCGGGAGGAAAGAGGGTATGAAATTATCTCCACTTCCTTTAAAACCCGAAAAAGTCTCGATTATAGGTTAGAAATGGGCCACGGGACGTGTTTGTGGTGTCAAAACTAAAAAGCCAGCACGAAGCCTCGTTTAGAAATCGGGAGGAGAGAGGGTATGAAATTATATCCACTTCCTTTAAAACCAAAAAAAGTCTCGATTATAGGTTGGAAATGGGCCACGGGACCCGTTTGTGGTGTCAAAATGAAAAAACGAACACGAAGCCTCCTTTAGAAATCGGGAGGAGAGAAGTTATGAAATTATATCCACTTACTTTAAAACCTGAAAAAGTATCGATTATAGGTTAGAAATGGGCCACGGGACGTGTTAGTGGTGTCAAAACGAAAAAACGAGCACGAAGCCTCGTTTAGAAATCGGGAGGAGAGAGGGTATGAAATTATATCCACTTCCTTTAAAACCCGAAAAAGTCTCAATTATAGGTTAGAAATGGGCCACGGGACGTATTTGTGGTGTCAAAACGAAAAAACGAGCACGAAGCCTCGTTTAGAAATCGGGAGGAGAGAGGGTATGAAATTATATCCACTTCCTTTAAAACCAAAAAACGTCTCGATTATAGGTTGGAAATGGGCCACGGGACCCGTTTGTGGTGTCAAAACGAAAAAACGAACACGAAGCCTCCTTTAGAAATCGGGAGGAGAGAGGTTATGAAATTATATCCACTTCCTTTAAAACCTGAAAAAGTATCGATTATAGGTTAGAAATAGGCCACGGGACGTGTTAGTGGTGTCAAAACGAAAAAACGAGCACGAAGCCTCGTTTAGAAATCGGGAGGAGAGAGGGTATGAAATTACATCCACTTCCTTTAAAACCTGAAAAAGTATCGATTGTAGGTTAGAAATGGGACATGGGATGTGTTTGTGGTGTCAAAATGAAAAAACGAGCACGAAGTCTCGTTTAGAAATTGGGAGGAGAGAGGGTATGAAATTATATCCACTTCTTTTGAAACCCAAAAAAGTCTCGATTATATGTTAAAAATGGGCCACGGGACATGTTTGTGGTGTCAAAACGAAAAAACGAGCATGAAGCCTCGTTTAGAAATCGGGAGGAGAGAGGGTATGAAATTACATCCACTTCCTTTAAAACCTGAAAAAGTATCGATTGTAGGTTAGAAATGGGACATGGGATGTGTTTGTGGTGTCAAAATAAAAAAACGAGCACGAAATCTCGTTTGAAATCGGGAGGAGAGAGGGTATGAAATTATATCCACTTCCTTTGAAACCCAAAAAAGTCTCGATTATATGTTAAAAATGGGCCACGTGACATGTTTGTGGTGTCAAAACGAAAAAACGAGCACGAAGCCTCGTTTAGAAATCGGGAGGAGAGAGGGTATGAAATTATATCAACTTCCTTTAAAACCCGAAAAAGTCTCGATTATAGGTTAGAAATGGGCCACGGGACGTGTTTGTGGTGTCAAAACTAAAAAGCCAGCACGAAGCCTCGTTTAGAAATCGGGAGGAGAGAGGGTATGAAATTATATCCACTTCCTTTAAAACCAAAAAACGTCTCGATTATAGGTTGGAAATGGGCCACGGGACCCGTTTGTGGTGTCAAAACGAAAAAACGAACACGAAGCCTCCTTTAGAAATCGGGAGGAGAGAGGTTATGAAATTATATCCACTTCCTTTAAAACCTGAAAAACTATCGATTATAGGTTAGAAATAGGCCACGGGACGTGTTAGTGGTGTCAAAACGAAAAAACGAGCACGAAGCCTCGTTTAGAAATCGGGAGGAGAGAGGGTATGAAATTACATCCACTTCCTTTAAAACCTGAAAAAGTATCGATTGTAGGTTAGAAATGGGACATGGGATGTGTTTGTGGTGTCAAAATGAAAAAACGAGCACGAAGTCTCGTTTAGAAATCGGGAGGAGAGAGGGTATGAAATTATATCCACTTCTTTTGAAACCCAAAAAAGTCTCGATTATATGTTAAAAATGGGCCACGGGACATGTTTGTGGTGTCAAAACGAAAAAACGAGCATGAAGCCTCGTTTAGAAATCGGGAGGACAGAGGGTATGAAATTATATCCACTTCCATTAAAACCCGAAAAAGACTCGATTATAGGTTAGAAATGGGCCACGGGACGTATTTGTGGTGTCAAAACGAAAAAACAAGCACGAAGCCTCGTTTATAAATCAGGAGGAGAGAGGGTATGAAATTACATCCACTTCCTTTAAAACCTGAAAAAGTATCGATTGTAGGTTAGAAATGGGACACGGGACGTGTTTGAGGTGTCAAAATGAAAAAACGAGCACGAAGCCTCGTTTAGAAATCGGGAGGAGAGAGGGTATGAAATTATATCCACTTCCTTTAAAACCCGAAAAAGTCTCGATTATATGTTAAAAATGGGCTACGTGATATGTTTGTGGTGTCAAAACGAAAAAACGAGCACGAAGCCTCGTTTAGAAATCGGGAGGAGAGAGGGTATGAAATTATATCCACTTCCTTTAAAACCCGAAAAAGTCTCGATTATAGGTTAGAAATGGGCCACGGGACCTGTTTGTGGTGTCAAAACTAAAAAGCCAGCACGAAGCCTCGTTTAGAAATCGGGAGGAGAGAGGGTATGAAATTACATCCACTTCCTTTAAAACCTGAAAAAGTATCGATTGTAGGTTAGAAATGGGACATGGGATGTGTTTGTGGTGTCAAAATGAAAAAACGAGCACGAAGTCTCGTTTAGAAATTGGGAGGAGAGAGGGTATGAAATTATATCCACTTCTTTTGAAACCCAAAAAAGTCTCGATTATATGTTAAAAATGGGCCACGGGACATGTTTGTGGTGTCAAAACGAAAAAACGAGCATGAAGCCTCGTTTAGAAATCGGGATGAGAGAGGGTATGAAATTACATCCACTTCCTTTAAAACCTGAAAAAGTATCGATTGTAGGTTAGAAATGGGACATGGGATGTGTTTGTGGTGTCAAAATAAAAAAACGAGCACGAAATCTCGTTTGAAATCGGGAGGAGAGAGGGTATGAAATTATATCCACTTCCTTTGAAACCCAAAAAAGTCTCGATTATATGTTAAAAATGGGCCACGTGACATGTTTGTGGTGTCAAAACGAAAAAACGAGCACGAAGCCTCGTTTAGAAATCGGGAGGAGAGAGGGTATGAAATTATATCAACTTCCTTTAAAACCCGAAAAAGTCTCGATTATAGGTTAGAAATGGGCCACGGGACGTGTTTGTGGTGTCAAAACTAAAAAGCCAGCACGAAGCCTCGTTTAGAAATCGGGAGGAGAGAGGGTATGAAATTATATCCACTTCCTTTAAAACCAAAAAACGTCTCGATTATAGGTTGGAAATGGGCCACGGGACCCGTTTGTGGTGTCAAAACGAAAAAACGAACACGAAGCCTCCTTTAGAAATCGGGAGGAGAGAGGTTATGAAATTATATCCACTTCCTTTAAAACCTGAAAAACTATCGATTATAGGTTAGAAATAGGCCACGGGACGTGTTAGTGGTGTCAAAACGAAAAAACGAGCACGAAGCCTCGTTTAGAAATCGGGAGGAGAGAGGGTATGAAATTACATCCACTTCCTTTAAAACCTGAAAAAGTATCGATTGTAGGTTAGAAATGGGACATGGGATGTGTTTGTGGTGTCAAAATGAAAAAACGAGCACGAAGTCTCGTTTAGAAATCGGGAGGAGAGAGGGTATGAAATTATATCCACTTCTTTTGAAACCCAAAAAAGTCTCGATTATATGTTAAAAATGGGCCACGGGACATGTTTGTGGTGTCAAAACGAAAAAACGAGCATGAAGCCTCGTTTAGAAATCGGGAGGACAGAGGGTATGAAATTATATCCACTTCCATTAAAACCCGAAAAAGACTCGATTATAGGTTAGAAATGGGCCACGGGACGTATTTGTGGTGTCAAAACGAAAAAACAAGCACGAAGCCTCGTTTAGAAATCAGGAGGAGAGAGGGTATGAAATTACATCCACTTCCTTTAAAACCTGAAAAAGTATCGATTGTAGGTTAGAAATGGGACACGGGACGTGTTTGAGGTGTCAAAATGAAAAAACGAGCACGAAGCCTCGTTTAGAAATCGGGAGGAGAGAGGGTATGAAATTATATCCACTTCCTTTAAAACCCGAAAAAGTCTCGATTATATGTTAAAAATGGGCTACGTGATATGTTTGTGGTGTCAAAACGAAAAAACGAGCACGAAGCCTCGTTTAGAAATCGGGAGGAGAGAGGGTATGAAATTATATCCACTTCCTTTAAAACCCGAAAAAGTCTCGATTATAGGTTAGAAATGGGCCACGGGACCTGTTTGTGGTGTCAAAACTAAAAAGCCAGCACGAAGCCTCGTTTAGAAATCGGGAGGAGAGAGGGTATGAAATTACATCCACTTCCTTTAAAACCTGAAAAAGTATCGATTGTAGGTTTGAAATGGGACATGGGATGTTTTTGTGGTGTCAAAATGAAAAAACGAGCACGAAGTCTCGTTTAGAAATCGGGAGGAGAGAGGGTATGAAATTACATCCACTTCCTTTGAAACCCAAAAAAGTCTCGATTATATGTTAAAAATGGGCCACGTGACATGTTTGTGGTGTCAAAACGAAAAAACGAGCACGAAGCCTCGTTTAGAAATCGGGAGGAGAGAGGGTATGAAATTATATCCACTTCCTTTAAAACCCGAAAAAGTCTCGATTATAGGTTAGAAATGGGCCACGGGACGTGTTTGTGGTGTCAAAACTAAAAAGCCAGCACGAAGCCTCGTTTAGAAATCGGGAGGAGAGAGGGTATGAAATTATATTCACTTCCTTTAAAACCAAAAAAAGTCTCGATTATAGGTTGGAAATGGGCCACGGGACGCGTTTGTGGTGTCAAAACGAAAAAACGAACACGAAGCCTCCTTTAGAAATCGGGAGGAGAGAGGTTATGAAATTATATCCACTTCCTTTAAAACCTGAAAAAGTATCGATTATAGGTTAGAAATGGGCCACGGGACGTGTTTGTGGTGTCAAAACAAAAAAACGAGCACGAAGCCTCGTTTAGAAATCGGGAGGAGAGAGGGTATGAAATTATATCCACTTCCTTTAAAACCCGAAAAAGTCTCGATTGTAGGTTAGAAATGGGCCACGGAACGTATTTGTGGTATCAAAACGAAAAAACGAGCACGAAGCCTCGTTTAGAAATCGGGAGGAGAGAGGGTATGAAATTATATCCACTTCCTTTAAAACCCGAAAAAGTCTTGATTATAGGTTAGAAATGGGCCACGGGACGTGTTTGTGGTGTCAAAATGAAAAAACGAGCACGAAGCCTCGTTTAGAAATCGGGAGGAGAGAGGGTATGAAATTACATCCACTTCCTTTAAAACCTGAAAAAGTATAGATTGTAGGTTAGAAATGGGACATGGGATGTGTTTGTGGTGTCAAAATAAAAAAACGAGCACGAAGTCTCGTTTAGAAATCGGGAGGAGAGAGGGTATGAAATTATATCCACTTCCTTTGAAACCCAAAAAAGTCTCGATTATATGTTAAAAATGGGCCACGTGACATGTTTGTGGTGTCAAAACGAAAAAACGAGCACGAAGCCTCGTTTAGAAATCGGGAGGAGAGAGGGTATGAAATTATATCAACTTCCTTTAAAACCCGAAAAAGTCTCTATTATAGGTTAGAAATGGGCCACGGGACGTGTTTGTGGTGTCAAAACTAAAAAGCCAGCACGAAGCCTCGTTTAGAAATCGGGAGGAGAGAGGGTATGAAATTATATCCACTTCCTTTAAAACCAAAAAAAGTCTCGATTATAGGTTGGAAATGGGCCACGGGACCCGTTTGTGGTGTCAAAACGAAAAAACGAACACGAAGCCTCCTTTAGAAATCGGGAGGAGAGAGGTTATGAAATTATATCCACTTCCTTTAAAACCTGAAAAAGTATCGATTATAGGTTAGAAATAGGCCACGGGACGTGTTAGTGGTGTCAAAACGAAAAAACGAGCACGAAGCCTCGTTTTGAAATCGGGAGGAGAGAGGGTATGAAATTACATCCACTTCCTTTAAAACCTGAAAAAGTATCGATTGTAGGTTAGAAATGGGACATGGGATGTGTTTGTGGTGTCAAAATGAAAAAACGAGCACGAAGTCTCGTTTAGAAATCGGGAGGAGAGAGGGTATGAAATTATATCCACTTCTTTTGAAACCCAAAAAAGTCTAGATTATATGTTAAAAATGGGCCACGGGACATGTTTGTGGTGTCAAAACGAAAAAACGAGCATGAAGCCTCGTTTAGAAATCGGGAGGACAGAGGGTATGAAATTATATCCACTTCCATTAAAACCCGAAAAAGACTCGATTATAGGTTAGAAATGGGCCACGGGACGTGTTTGTGGTGTCAAAACGAAAAAACAAGCACGAAGCCTCGTTTAGAAATCGGGAGGAGAGAGGGTATGAAATTACATCCACTTCCTTTAAAATCTGAAAAAGTATCGATTGTAGGTTAGAAATGGGACACGGGACGTGTTTGAGGTGTCAAAATGAAAAAACGAGCACGAAGCCTCGTTTAGAAATCGGGAGAAGAGAGGGTATGAAATTATATCCACTTCCTTTAAAACCCGAAAAAGTCTCGATTATATGTTAAAAATGGGCTACGTGATATGTTTGTGGTGTCAAAACGAAAAAACGAGCACGAAGCCTCGTTTAGAAATCGGGAGGAGAGAGGGTATGAAATTATATCCACTTCCTTTAAAACCCGAAAAAGTCTCGATTATAGGTTAGAAATGGGCCACGGGACCTGTTTGTGGTGTCAAAACTTAAAAGCCAGCACGAAGCCTCGTTTAGAAATCGGGAGGAGAGAGGGTATGAAATTACATCCACTTCCTTTAAAACCTGAAAAAGTATCGATTGTAGGTTTGAAATGGGACATGGGATGTTTTTGTGGTGTCAAAATGAAAAAACGAGCACGAAGTCTCGTTTAGAAATCGGGAGGAGAGAGGGTATGAAATTATATCCACTTCCTTTGAAACCCAAAAAAGTCTTGATTATATGTTAAAAATGGGCCACGTGACCTGTTTGTGGTGTCAAAACGAAAAAACGAGCACGAAGCCTCGTTTAGAAATCGGGAGGAGAGAGGGTATGAAATTATCTCCACTTCCTTTAAAACCTGAAAAAGTCTCGATTATAGGTTAGAAATGGGCCACGGGACGTGTTTGTGGTGTCAAAACTAAAAAGCCAGCACGAAGCCTCGTTTAGAAATCGGGAGGAGAGAGGGTATGAAATTATATTCACTTCCTTTAAAACCAAAAAAAGTCTCGATTATAGGTTGGAAATGGGCCACGGGACGCGTTTGTGGTGTCAAAACGAAAAAACGAACACGAAGCCTCCTTTAGAAATCGGGAGGAGAGAGGTTATGAAATTATATCCACTTCCTTTAAAACCTGAAAAAGTATCGATTATAGGTTAGAAATGGGCCACGGGACGTGTTTGTGGTGTCAAAATAAAAAAACGAGCACGAAGCCTCGTTTAGAAATCGGGAGGAGAGAGGGTATGAAATTATATCAACTTCTTTTAAAATCCGAAAAAGTCTCGATTGTAGGTTAGAAATGGGCCACGGAACGTATTTGTGGTGTCAAAACGAAAAAACGAGCACGAAGCCTCGTTTAGAAATCGGGAGGAGAGAGGGTATGAAATTATATCCACTTCCTTTAAATCCCGAAAAAGTCTCGATTATAGGTTAGAAATGGGCCACGGGACGTGTTTGTGGTGTCAAAACGAAAAAACGAGCACGAAGCCTCGTTTAGAAATCAGGAGGAGAGAGGGTATGAAATTACATCCACTTCCTTTAAAACCTGAAAAAGTATCGATTGTAGGTTAGAAATGGGACATGGGATGTGTTTGTGGTGTCAAAATGAAAAAACGAGCACGAAGTCTCGTTTAGAAATCGGGAGGAGAGAGGGTATGAAATTATATCCACTTCCTTTGAAACCCAAAAAAGTCTCGATTATATGTTAAAAATGGGCCACGTGACATGTTTGTGGTGTCAAAACGAAAAAACGAGCACGAAGCCTCGTTTAGAAATCGGGAGGAAAGAGGGTATGAAATTATCTCCACTTCCTTTAAAACCCGAAAAAGTCTCGATTATAGGTTAGAAATGGGCCACGGGACGTGTTTGTGGTGTCAAAACTAAAAAGCCAGCACGAAGCCTCGTTTAGAAATCGGGAGGAGAGAGGGTATGAAATTATATCCACTTCCTTTAAAACCAAAAAAAGTCTCTATTATAGGTTGGAAATGGGCCACGGGACCCGTTTGTGGTGTCAAAACGAAAAAACGAACACGAAGCCTCCTTTAGAAATCGGGAGGAGAGAAGTTATGAAATTATATCCACTTCCTTTAAAACCCGAAAAAGTATCGATTATAGGTTAGAAATGGGCCACGGGACGTGTTAGTGGTGTCAAAACGAAAAAACGAGCACGAAGCCTCGTTTAGAAATCGGGAGGAGAGAGGGTATGAAATTATATCCACTTCCTTTAAAACCCGAAAAAGTCTCGATTATAGGTTAGAAATGGGCCACGGGACGTATTTGTGGTGTCAAAACGAAAAAACGAGCACGAAGCCTCGTTTAGAAATCGGGAGGAGAGAGGGTATGAAATTATATCCACTTCCTTTAAAACCCGAAAAAGTCTCGATTATAGGTTAGAAATGGGCCACGGGACGTGTTTGTGGTGTCAAAACGAAAAAACGAGCACGAAGCCTCGTTTAGAAATCGGGAGGAGAGAGGGTATGAAATTATATCCACTTCCTTGAAAACCCGAAAAAGTCTGGATTATAGGTTAGAAATGGGCCACGGGACTTGTTTGTGGAGTCAAAATGAAAAAACGAGCACGAAGCCTCGTTTAGAAATCGGTAGGAGAGAGGGTATGAAATTATATCCACTTCCTTTAAAACCCGAAAAAGTCTCGATTATAGGTTAGAAAAGGGCCGAGAGACGAGTTTGTGGAGTCAAAACGAAAAAACGAGCACGCAGCGTCGTTTAGAAATCGGGAGGAGAGAGGGTATGAAATTACATCCTCTTCCTTTAAAACCCAAAAAAGTCTCGATTATAGGTTAGAAATGGGCCACGGGATGTGTTTGTCGTGTCAAAACGAAAAAATGAGCACGATGCCTCGTTTAGAAATCGGAAGGAGAGAGGGTATGAAATTATATCCACTTCCTTTAAAATCCGAAAAAGTCTCGATTATAGGTTAGAAATGGGCCAAAAGACGAGTTTGTGGAGTCAAAATGAAAAAACGAGCACGCAGCCTCGTTTAGAAATCAGGAGGAGAGAGGGTATGAAATTATATCCACTTCCTTTAAAACCCAAAAAAGTCTCGATTATAGATTAGAAATTGGCCACGGGACGTGTTTATGGTGTCAAAACGAAAAAACGAGCACGAAGCCTCATTTAGAAATCGGGAGGAGAGAGGTTATGAAATTATATCCACTTCCTTTAAAACCTGAAAAAGTATCGATTATAGGTTAGAAATGGGCCACGGGACGTGTTTGTGGTGTCAAAATAAAAAAACAAGCACGAAGCCTCGTTTAGAAATCGGGAGGAGAGATGGTATGAAATTACATCCACTTCCTTTAAAGCCCAAAATAGTCTCGACTGTAGGTTAGAAATGGGACACGGGATGTATTTCTGGTGTGAAAATGAAAAAACGAGCACGAAGCCTCGTTTAGAAATCGGGAGGAGAGAGGGTATGAAATTATATCCACTTCCTTTAAAACCCGAAAAAGTCTCGATTATATGTTAAAAATGGGCTACGTGACATGTGTGTGGTGTCAAAACGAAAAAACGAGCACGAAGCCTCGATTAGAAATCGGGAGGAGAGAGGGTATGAAATTATATCCACTTCCTTTAAAACCAAAAAAAGTCTCGATTATAGGTTGGAAATGGGCCACGGGACGCGTTTGTGGTGTCAAAACGAAAAAAGGAACACGAAGCCTCCTTTAGAAATCGGGAGGAGAGAGGTTATGAAATTATATCCACTTCCTTTAAAACCTGAAAAAGTATCAATTATAGGTTAGAAATGGACCACGGGACGTGTTTGTGGTGTCAAAACGAAAAAACGAGCACGAAGCCTCGTTTAGAAATCGGGAGGATAGAGGGTATGAAATTATATCCACTTCCTTTAAAACCCGAAAAAGTCTCGATTGTAGGTTAGAAATGGGCCAAGAGACGAGTTTGTGGAGTCAAAACGAAAAAACGAGCACGCAACCTCGTTTAGAAATCGGGAGGAGAGAGGGTATGAAATTACATCCACTTCTTTTAAAACCCAAAAAAGTCTCGATTATAGGTTAGAAATGGGCCACGGGACGTGTTTGTGGTGTCAAAACGAAAAAACGAGCACGAAGCCTCGTTTAGAAATCGGGAGGAGAGAGGGTATGAAATTATATCCACTTCCTTGAAAACCCGAAAAAGTCTGGATTATAGGTTAGAAATGGGCCACGGGACTTGTTTGTGGAGTCAAAATGAAAAAACGAGCACGAAGCCTCGTTTAGAAATCGGTAGGAGAGAGGGTATGAAATTATATCCACTTCCTTTAAAACCCGAAAAAGTCTCGATTATAGGTTAGAAAAGGGCCGAGAGACGAGTTTGTGGAGTCAAAACGAAAAAACGAGCACGCAGCGTCGTTTAGAAATCGGGAGGAGAGAGGGTATGAAATTACATCCTCTTCCTTTAAAACCCAAAAAAGTCACGATTATAGGTTAGAAATGGGCCACGGGATGTGTTTGTCGTGTCAAAACGAAAAAATGAGCACGATGCCTCGTTTAGAAATCGGAAGGAGAGAGGGTATGAAATTATATCCACTTCCTTTAAAATCCGAAAAAGTCTCGATTATAGGTTAGAAATGGGCCAAAAGACGAGTTTGTGGAGTCAAAATGAAAAAACGAGCACGCAGCCTCGTTTAGAAATCAGGAGGAGAGAGGGTATGAAATTATATCCACTTCCTTTAAAACCCAAAAAAGTCTCGATTATAGATTAGAAATTGGCCACGGGACGTGTTTATGGTGTCAAAACGAAAAAACGAGCACGAAGCCTCATTTAGAAATCGGGAGGAGAGAGGTTATGAAATTATATCCACTTCCTTTAAAACCTGAAAAAGTATCGATTATAGGTTAGAAATGGGCCACGGGACGTGTTTGTGGTGTCAAAATAAAAAAACAAGCACGAAGCCTCGTTTAGAAATCGGGAGGAGAGATGGTATGAAATTACATCCACTTCCTTTAAAGCCCAAAATAGTCTCGACTGTAGGTTAGAAATGGGACACGGGATGTATTTCTGGTGTGAAAATGAAAAAACGAGCACGAAGCCTCGTTTAGAAATCGGGAGGAGAGAGGGTATGAAATTATATCCACTTCCTTTAAAACCCGAAAAAGTCTCGATTATATGTTAAAAATGGGCTACGTGACATGTGTGTGGTGTCAAAACGAAAAAACGAGCACGAAGCCTCGTTTAGAAATCGGGAGGAGAGAGGGTATGAAATTATATCCACTTCCTTTAAAACCAAAAAAAGTCTCGATTATAGGTTGGAAATGGGCCACGGGACGCGTTTGTGGTGTCAAAACGAAAAAAGGAACACGAAGCCTCCTTTAGAAATCGGGAGGAGAGAGGTTATGAAATTATATCCACTTCCTTTAAAACCTGAAAAAGTATCGATTATAGGTTAGAAATGGACCACGGGACGTGTTTGTGGTGTCAAAACGAAAAAACGAGCACGAAGCCTCGTTTAGAAATCGGGAGGATAGAGGGTATGAAATTATATCCACTTCCTTTAAAACCCGAAAAAGTCTCGATTGTAGGTTAGAAATGGGCCACGGAACTTATTTGTGGTGTCAAAACGAAAAAATGAGCACGAAGCCTTGTTTAGAAATCGGGAGGAGAGAGGGTATGAAATTATATCCACTTCCTTTAAAACCCGAAAAAGTCTCGATTATAGGTTAGAAATGGGCCACGGGACGTGTTTGTGGTGTCAAAACGAAAAAACGAGCACGAAGCCTCGTTTAGAAATCGGGAGGAGAGAGGGTATGAAATTATATCCACTTCCTTTAAAACCCGAAAAAGTCTCGATTATATGTTAAAAATGGGCTACATGACATGTTTGTGGTGTCAAAACGAAAAAACGAGCACAAAGCCTCGTTTAGAAATCGGGAGGAGAGAGGGTATGAAATTATATCCACTTCCTTTAAAACCCGAAAAAGTCTCGATTATATGTTAAAAATGGGCTACATGACATGTTTGTAGTGTCAAAACGAAAAAACGAGGACAAAGCCTCGTTTAGAAATCGGGAGGAGAGAGGATATGAAATTATATCCACTTCCTTTAAAACCCGAAAAAGTCTCGATTATAGGTTAGAAATGGGCCACGGGACGTGTTTGTGGTGTCAAAATTAAAAAGCCAACACGAAGCCTCGTTTAGAAATCGGGAGGAGAGAGGGTATGAAATTATATCCACTTCCTTTAAAACTAAAAAAAGTCTCGATTATAGGTTGGAAATGGGCCACGGGACGCGTTTGTGGTATCAAAACGAAAAAACGAACACGAAGCCTCCTTTAGAAATCGGGAGGAGAGAGGTTATGAAATTATATCCACTTCCTTTAAAACTTGAAAAAGTATCGATTATAGGTTAGAAATGGGCCACGGGACGTGTTTGTGTTGCAAAACGAAAAAACGAGCACGAAGCCTCGTTTAGAAATCGGGAGGAGAGAGGGTATGAAATTATATCCACTTCCTTTAAAACCCGAAAAAGTATCGATTGTAGGTTAGAAATGGGCCACGGGACGTGTTTGTGGTGTCAAAATAAAAAAACGAGCACGAAGCCTCGTTTAGAAATCGGGAGGAGAGATGGTATGAAATTACATCCACTTCCTTTAAAGCCCAAAATAGTCTCGACTGTAGGTTAGAAATGGGACACGGGATGTATTTCTGGTGTGAAAATGAAAAAACGAGCACGAAGCCACGTTTAGAAATCGGGAGGAGAGAGGGTATGAAATTATATCCACTTCCTTTAAAACCCAAAAAAGTCTCGATTATATGTTAAAAATGGGCTACGTGACATGTGTGTGGTGTCAAAACGAAAAAACGAGCACGAAGCCTCGTTTACAAATCGGGAGGAGAGAGGTTATGAAATTATATCCACTTCCTTTAAAACCAAAAAAAGTCTCGATTATAGGTTGGAAATGGGCCACGGGACGCGTTTGTGGTGTCAAAACGAAAAAAGGAACACGAAGCCTCCTTTAGAAATCGGGAGGAGAGAGGTTATGAAATTATATCCACTTCCTTTAAAACCTGAAAAAGTATCGATTATAGGTTAGAAATGGACCACGGGACGTGTTTGTGGTGTCAAAACGAAAAAACGAGCACGAAGCCTCGTTTAGAAATCGGGAGGATAGAGGGTATGAAATTATATCCACTTCCTTTAAAACCCGAAAAAGTCTCGATTGTAGGTTAGAAATGGGCCACGGAACTTATTTGTGGTGTCAAAACGAAAAAACGAGCACGAAGCCTTGTTTAGAAATCGGGAGGAGAGAGGGTATGAAATTATATCCACTTCCTTTAAAACCCGAAAAAGTCTCGATTATAGGTTAGAAATGGGCCACGGGACGTGTTTGTGGTGTCAAAACGAAAAAACGAGCACGAAGCCTCGTTTAGAAATCGGGAGGAGAGAGGGTATGAAATTATATCCACTTCCTTTAAAACCCGAAAAAGTCTCGATTATATGTTAAAAATGGGCTACATGACATGTTTGTGGTGTCAAAACGAAAAAACGAGCACAAAGCCTCGTTTAGAAATCGGGAGGAGAGAGGGTATGAAATTATATCCACTTCCTTTAAAACCCGAAAAAGTCTCGATTATAGGTTAGAAATGGGCCACGGGACGTGTTTGTGGTGTCAAAACTAAAAAGCCAGCACGAAGTCTCGTTTAGAAATCGGGAGGAGAGAGGGTATGAAATTATATCCACTTCCTTTAAAACTAAAAAAAGTCTCGATTATAGGTTGGAAATGGGCCACGGGACGCGTTTGTGGTGTCAAAACGAAAAAACGAACAAGAAGCCTCCTTTAGAAATCGGGAGGAGAGAGGTTATGAAATTATATCCACTTCCTTTAAAACCTGAAAAAGTATCGATTATAGGTTAGAAATGGGCCACGGGACGTGTTTGTGGTGTCAAAACGAAAAAACGAGCACGAAGCCTCGTTTAGAAATCGGGAGGATAGAGGGTATGAAATTATATCCACTTCCTTTAAAACCCGAAAAAGTCTCGATTGTAGGTTAGAAATGGGCCACGGAACTTATTTGTGGTGTCAAAACGAAAAAACGAGCACGAAGCCTCGTTTAGAAATCGGGAGGAGAGAGGATATGAAATTATATCCACTTCCTTTAAAACCCGAAAAAGTCTCGATTATAGGTTAGAAATGGGCCACGGGACGTGTTTGTGGTGTCAAAACGAAAAAACGAGCACGAAGCCTCGTTTAGAAATCGGGAGGAGAGAGGGTATGAAATTATATCCACTTCCTTTAAAACCCGAAAAAGTCTCGATTATAGGTTAGAAATGGGCCACGGGACGTGTTTGTGGTGTCAAAACTAAAAAGCCAGCACGAAGCCTCGTTTAGAAATCGGGAGGAGAGAGGGTATGAAATTATATCCACTTCCTTTAAAACTAAAAAAAGTATCGATTATAGGTTGGAAATGGGCCACGGGACGCGTTTGTGGTATCAAAACGAAAAAACGAACACGAAGCCTCCTTTAGAAATCGGGAGGAGAGAGGTTATGAAATTATATCCACTTCCTTTAAAACTTGAAAAAGTATCGATTATAGGTTAGAAATGGGCCACGGGACGTGTTTGTGGTGTCAAAACGAAAAAACGAGCACGAAGCCTCGTTTAGAAATCGGGAGGAGAGAGGGTATGAAATTATATCCACTTCCTTTAAAACCCGAAAAAGTCTCGATTGTAGGTTAGAAATGGGCCACAGAACGTATTTGTGGTGTCAAAATGAAAAAACGAGCACGAAGCCTCGTTTAGAAATCAGGAGGAGAGAGGGTATGAAATTATATCCACTTCCTTTAAAACCCGAAAAAGTCTCGATTATAGGTTAGAAATGGGCCACGGGACGTGTTATTTGTGGTGTCAAAACGAAAAAACGAGCACGAAGCCTCGTTTAGAAATCGGGAGGAGAGAGGGTATGAAATTATATCCACTACCTTTAAAACCCGAAAAAGTCTCGATTATAGGTTAGAAATGGGCCACGGGACGTATTTGTGGTGTCAAAACGAAAAAACGAGCACGAAGCCTCGTTTAGAAATCGGGAGGAGAGAGGGTATGAAATTATATCCACTTCCTTTAAAACCCGAAAAAGTCTCGATTATATGTTAAAAATGGGCTACGTGACATGTTTGTGGTGTCAAAACGAAAAAACGAGCACAAAGCCTCGTTTAGAAATCGGGAGGAGAGAGGGTATGAAATTATATCCACTTCCTTTAAAACCCGAAAAAGTCTCGATTATAGGTTAGAAATGGGCCACGAGACGTGTTTGTGGTGTCAAAACTAAAAAGCCAGCACGAAGCCTCGTTTAGAAATCGGGAGGAGAGAGGGTATGAAATTATATCCACTTCCTTTAAAACTAAAAAAAGTCTCGATTATAGGTTGGAAATGGGCCACGGGACGCGTTTGTGGTGTCAAAACGAAAAAACGAACACGAAGCCTCCTTTAGAAATCGGGAGGAGAGAGGTTATGAAATTATATCCACTTCCTTTAAAACCTGAAAAAGTATCGATTATAGGTTAGAAATGGGCCACGGGACGTGTTTGTGCTGTCAAAACGAAAAAACGAGCACGAAGCCTCGTTTAGAAATCGGGAGGATAGAGGGTATGAAATTATATCCACTTCCTTTAAAACACGAAAAAGTCTCGATTATATGTTAAAAATGGGCTACATGACATGTTTGTGGTGTCAAAACGAAAAAACGAGGACAAAGCCTCGTTTAGAAATCGGGAGGAGAGAGGATATGAAATTATATCCACTTCCTTTAAAACCCGAAAAAGTCTCGATTATAGGTTAGAAATGGGCCACGGGACGTGTTTGTGGTGTCAAAATTAAAAAGCCAACACGAAGCCTCGTTTAGAAATCGGGAGGAGAGAGGGTATGAAATTATATCCACTTCCTTTAAAACTAAAAAAAGTCTCGATTATAGGTTGGAAATGGGCCACGGGACGCGTTTGTGGTATCAAAACGAAAAAACGAACACGAAGCCTCCTTTAGAAATCGGGAGGAGAGAAGTTATGAAATTATATCCACTTCCTTTAAAACTTGAAAAAGTATCGATTATAGGTTAGAAATGGGCCATGGGACGTGTTTGTGGTGTCAAAACGAAAAAACGAGCACGAAGCCTCGTTTAGAAATCGGGAGGAGAGAGGGTATGAAATTATATCCACTTCCTTTAAAACCCGAAAAAGTCTCGATTATATGTTAAAAATGGGCTACGTGACATGTTTGTGGTGTCAAAACGAAAAAACGAGCACAAAGCCTCGTTTAGAAATCGGGAGGAGAGAGGGTATGAAATTATATCCACTTCCTTTAAAACCCGAAAAAGTCTCGATTATAGGTTAGAAATGGGCCACGAGACGTGTTTGTGGTGTCAAAACTAAAAAGCCAGCACGAAGCCTCGTTTAGAAATCGGGAGGAGAGAGGGTATGAAATTATATCCACTTCCTTTAAAACTAAAAAAAGTCTCGATTATAGGTTGGAAATGGGCCACGGGACGCGTTTGTGGTGTCAAAACGAAAAAACGAACACGAAGCCTCCTTTAGAAATCGGGAGGAGAGAGGTTATGAAATTATATCCACTTCCTTTAAAACCTGAAAAAGTATCGATTATAGGTTAGAAATGGGCCACGGGACGTGTTTGTGCTGTCAAAACGAAAAAACGAGCACGAAGCCTCGTTTAGAAATCGGGAGGATAGAGGGTATGAAATTATATCCACTTCCTTTAAAACCCGAAAAAGTCTCGATTATATGTTAAAAATGGGCTACATGACATGTTTGTGGTGTCAAAACGAAAAAACGAGGACAAAGCCTCGTTTAGAAATCGGGAGGAGAGAGGGTATGAAATTATATCCACTTCCTTTAAAATCCGAAAAAGTCTCGATTATAGGTTAGAAATGGGCCACGGGACGTGTTTGTGGTGTCAAAACAAAAAAACGAGCAAGAAGCCACGTTTAGAAATCGGGAGAGAGGGTATGAAATTATATCCACTTCCTTTAAAATCTGAAAAAATCTCGATTATAGGTTAGAAATGGGCCAAGAGACGAGTTTGTGGAGTCAAAACGAAAAAACGAGCACGCAGCCTCGTTCAGAAATCGGGAGGAGAGAGGGTATGAAATTACATCCACTTCTTTTAAAACCCAAAAAAGTCTCGATTATAGGTTAGAAATGGGCCACGGGATGTGTTTGTGGTGTCAAAACGAAAAAATGAGCACGAAGCCTCGTTTAGAAATCGGAAGGAGAGAGGGTATGAAATTATATCCATTTCCTTTAAAACCCGAAAAAGTCTTGATTATAGGTTAGAAATGGGCCACGGGACGTGTTTGTTGTGTCAAAACGAAAAAACGAGCACGAAGCCTCGTTTAGAAATCGGGAGGAGAGAGGGTATGAAATTATATCCACTTCCTTTAAACCCCGAAAAAGTCTCGATTATAGGTTAGAAATAGGAAACGGGACATGTTTATGGTGTCAAAACGAAAAAACGAGCACGAAGCCTCGTTTAGAAATCGGGAGGAGAGAGGGTATGAAATTATATCCACTTCCTTTAAAACCCGAAAAAGACTCGATTATAGGTTAGAAATGGGCCACGGGACGTATTTGTGGTGTCAAAACGAAAAAACGAGCACGAAGCCTCGTTTAGAAATCGGGAGGAGAGAGGGTATGAAATTATATCCACTTCCTTTAAAACCCGAAAAAGTCTCGATTATAGGTTAGAAATGGGCCACGGGACGTGTTTGTGGTGTCAAAACGAAAAAACGAGGACGAAGCCTCGTTTAGAAATCGGGAGGAGAGAGGGTATGAAATTATATCCACATCCTTTAAAACCCGAAAAAGTCTCGATTATAGGTTAGAAATGGGCCACGGGACGTGTTTGTGGTGTCAAAACAAAAAAACGAGCAAGAAGCCTCGTTTAGAAATCGGGAGAGAGGGTATGAAATTATATCCACTTCCGTTAAAATCTGAAAAAATCTCGATTATAGGTTAGAAATGGGCCAAGAGACGAGTTTGTGGAGTCAAAACGAAAAAACGAGCACGCAACCTCGTTTAGAAATCGGGAGGAGAGAGGGTATCAAATTACATCCACTTCTTTTAAAACCCAAAAAAGTCTATATTAAAGGTTAGAAATGGGCCACGGGATGTGTTTGTGGTGTCAAAACGAAAAAATGAGCACGAAGCCTCGTTTAGAAATCGGAAGGAGAGAGGGTATGAAATTATATCCATTTCCTTTAAAACCCGAAAAAGTCTTGATTATAGGTTAGAAATGGGCCACGGGACGTGTTTGTTGTGTCAAAACGAAAAAACGAGCACGAAGCCTCGTTTAGAAATCGGGAGGAGAGAGGGTATGAAATTATATCCACTTCCTTTAAACCCCGAAAAAGTCTCGATTATAGGTTAGAAATGGGAAACGGGACGTGTTTCTGGTGTCAAAACGAAAAAACGAGCACGAAGCCTCGTTTAGAAATCGGGAGAGAGGGTATGAAAATATATCCACTTCCTTTAAAATCTGAAAAAGACTCGATTATAGGTTAGAAATGGGCCGAGAGACGAGTTTGTGGAGTCAAAACGAAAAAACGAGCACGCAGCCTCGTTTAGAAATCGGGAGGAGAGAGGGTATGAAATTACATCGACTTCCTTTAAAGCCCGAAAAAGTCTCGATTATAGGTTAGAAATGGGCCACGGGACATGTTTGTGGTGTCAAAACGAAAAAACGAGCACGAAGCCTCGTTTAGAAATCGGGAGGAGAGAGGGTATGAAATTATATCCACTTCCTTTAAAACCCGAAAAAGTCTTGATTATAGGTTAGAAATGGGCCACGGGACGTGTTTGTTGTGTCAAAACGAAAAAACGAGCACGAAGCCTCGTTTAGAAATCGGGAGGAGAGAGGGTATGAAATTATATCCACTTCCTTTAAACCCCGAAAAAGTCTCGATTATAGGTTAGAAATGGGAAACGGGACGTGTTTCTGGTGTCAAAACGAAAAAACGAGCACGAAGCCTCGTTTAGAAATCGGGAGAGAGGGTATGAAAATATATCCACTTCCTTTAAAATCTGAAAAAGACTCGATTATAGGTTAGAAATGGGCCGAGAGACGAGTTTGTGGAGTCAAAACGAAAAAACGAGCACGCAGCCTCGTTTAGAAATCGGGAGGAGAGAGGGTATGAAATTACATCGACTTCCTTTAAAGCCCGAAAAAGTCTCGATTATAGGTTAGAAATGGGCCACGGGACATGTTTGTGGTGTCAAAACGAAAAAACGAGCACAAAGCCTCGTTTAGAAATCGGGAGGAGAGAGGGTATGAAAATATATCCACTTCCTTTAAAATCCGAAAAAGTCTCGATTATAGGTTAGAAATGGGCCACGGGACGTGTTTGTGGTGTCAAAACTAAAAAACGAGCACGAAGCCTCGTTTAGAAATCGGGAGGAGAGAGGGTATGAAATTATATCCATTTCCTTTAAAACCCGAAAAAGTCTCGATTATAGGTTAGAAATGGGCCACGGGACGTGTTTGTGGTGTCAAAACAAAAAAACGAGCACGAAGCCTCGTTAAGAAATCGGGAGAGAGGGTATGAAAATATATCCACTTCCTTTAAAATCTGAAAAAGACTCGATTATAGGTTAGAAATGGGCCAAGAGACGAGTTTGTGGAGTCAAAACGAAAAAATAAGCACGCAGCCTCGTTTAGAAATCGGGAGGAGAGAGGGTATGAAATTACATCGACTTCCTTTAAAACCTGAAAAAGTATCGATTATAGGTTAGAAATGGGCCACGGGACTAGTTTGTGGAGTCAAAACAAAAAACGAGCACGCAGCCTCGTTTAGAAATCGGGAGGAGAGAGGTTATGAAATTATATCCACTTCCTTTAAAACCCGAAAAAGACTCGATTATAGGTTAGAAATGGGCCACGGGACTTATTTGTGGTGTCAAAACGAAAAAACGAGCACGAAGCCTCGTTTAGAAATCGGGAGGAGAGAGGGTATGAAATTATATCCACTTCCTTTAAAACCCGAAAAAGTCTCGATTATAGGTTAGAAATGGGCCACGGGACGTGTTTGTGGTGTCAAAACGAAAAAACGAGCACGAAGCCTCGTTTAGAAATCGGGAGGAGAGAGGGTATGAAATTACATCCACTTCCTTTAAAACCTGAAAAAGTATCGATTGTAGGTTAGAAATGGGATACGGGATGTGTTTGTGGTGTCAAAATGAAAAAACGAGCACGAAGTCTCGTTTAGAAATCGGGAGGAGAGAGGGTATGAAATTATATCCACTTCCTTTAAAACCCGAAAAAGTCTCGATTATAGGTTAGAAATGGGCCACGGGACGTGTTTGTGGTGTCAAAATGAAAAAACGAGCACGAAGCCTCGTTTAGAAATCGGGAGGAGAGAGGGTATGAAATTACATCCACTTCCTTTAAAACCTGAAAAAGTATCGATTGTAGGTTAGAAATGGGACACGGGATGTGTTTGTGGTGTCAAAATGAAAAAACGAGCACGAAGTCTCGTTTAGAAATCGGGAGGAGAGAGGGTATGAAATTATATCCACTTCCTTTAAAACCCGAAAAAGTCTCGATTATATGTTAAAAATGGGCCACGTGACATGTTTGTGGTGTCAAAACGAAAAAACGAGCACGAAGCCTCGTTTAGAAATCGGAGGAGAGAGGGTATGAAATTATATCCACTTCCTTTAAAACCCGAAAAAGTCTCGATTATAGGTTAGAAATGGGCCACGGGACGTGTTTGTGGTGCCAAAACTAAAAAGCCAGCACGAAGCCTCGTTTAGAAATCGGGAGGAGAGAGGGTATGAAATTATATCCACTTCCTTTAAAACCAAAAAAAGTCTCGATTATAGGTTGGAAATGGGCCACGGGACGCGTTTGTGGTGTCAAAACGAAAATACGAACACGAAGCCTCCTTTAGAAATCGGGAGGAGAGAGGTTATGAAATTATATCCACTTCCTATAAAACCCGAAAAAGTCTCGATTGTAGGTTAGAAATGGGCCACGGAACTTATTTGTGGTGTCAAAACGAAAAAACGAGCACGAAGCCTCGTTTAGAAATCGGGAGGAGAGAGGATATGAAATTATATACACTTCCTTTAAAACCCGAAAAAGTCTCGATTATAGGTTAGAAATGGGCCACGGGAAGTGTTTGTGGTGTCAAAACGAAAAAACGAGCACGAAGCCTCGTTTAGAAATCGGGAGGAGAGAGGGTATGAAATTATATCCACTTCCTTTAAAACCCGAAAAAGTCTCGATTATAGGTTAGAAATGGGCCACGGGACGTGTTTGTGGTGTCAAAACTAAAAAGCCAGCACGAAGCCTCGTTTAGAAATCGGGAGGAGAGAGGGTATGAAATTATATCCACTTCCTTTAAAACTAAAAAAAGTCTCGATTATAGGTTGGAAATGGGCCACGGGACGCGTTTGTGGTATCAAAACGAAAAAACGAACACGAAGCCTCCTTTAGAAATCGGGAGGAGAGAGGTTATGAAATTATATCCACTTCCTTTAAAACTTGAAAAAGTATCGATTGTAGGTTAGAAATGGGCCACGGGACGTGTTTGTGGTGTCAAAACGAAAAAACGAGCACGAAGCCTCGTTTAGAAATCGGGAGGAGAGAGGGTATGAAATTATATCCACTTCCTTTAAAACCCGAAAAAGTCTCGATTGTAGGTTAGAAATGGGCCACGGAACGTATTTGTGGTGTCAAAACGAAAAAATAAGCACGAAGCCTCGTTTAGAAATCAGGAGGTGAGAGGGTATGAAATTATATCCACTTCCTTTAAAACCCGAAAAAGTCTCGATTATATGGTAAAAATGGGCTACGTGACATGTTTGTGGTGTCAAAACGAAAAAACGAGCACGAAGTCTCGTTTAGAAATCGGGAGGAGAGAGGGTATGAAATTATATCCACTTCCTTTAAAACCCGAAAAAGTCTCGATTATAGGTTAGAAATGGGCCACGGGACGTGTTATTTGTGGTGTCAAAACGAAAAAACGAGCACGAAGCCTCGTTTAGAAATCGGGAGGAGAGAGGGTATGAAATTATATCCACTTCCTTTAAAACCCGAAAAAGTTTCGATTATAGGTTAGAAATGGGCCACGGGACGTGTTTGTGGTGTCAAAACGAAAAAACGAGCACGAAGCCTCGTTTAGAAATCGGGAGGAGAGAGGGTATGAAATTATATCCACTTCCCTTAAAACCCGAAAAAGTCTCGATTATATGTTAAAAATGGGCTACGTGACATGTTTGTGGTGTCAAAACGAAAAAACGAGCACAAAGCCTCGTTTAGAAATCGGGAGGAGAGAGGGTATGAAATTATATCCACTTCCTTTAAAACCCGAAAAAGTCTCGATTATAGGTTAGAAATGGGCCACGGGACGTGTTTGTGGTATCAAAACTAAAAAGCCAGCACGAAGCCTCGTTTAGAAATCGGGAGGAGAGAGGGTATGAAATTATATCCACTTCCTTTAAAACTAAAAAAAGTCTCGATTATAGGTTGGAAATGGGCCACGGGACGCGTTTGTGGTGTCAAAACGAAAAAACGAACACGAAGCCTCCTTTAGAAATCGGGAGGAGAGAGGTTATGAAATTATATCCACTTCCTTTAAAACCTGAAAAAGTATCGATTATAGGTTAGAAATGGGCCACGGGACATGTTTGTGGTGTCAAAATGAAAAAACGAGCACGAAGCCTCGTTTAGAAATCGGGAGGATAGAGGGTATGAAATTATATCCACTTCCTTTAAAACCCGAAAAAGTCTCGATTATATGTTAAAAATGGGCTACATGACATGTTTGTGGTATCAAAACGAAAAAACGAGCACAAAGCCTCGTTTAGAAATCGGGAGGAGAGAGGTTATGAAATTATATCCACTTCCTTTAAAACTTGAAAAAGTATCGATTATAGGTTAGAAATGGGCCACGGGACGTGTTTGTGGTGTCAAAACGAAAAAACGAGCACGAAGCCTCGTTTAGAAATCGGGAGGAGAGAGGGTATGAAATTATATCCACTTCCTTTAAAACCCGAAAAAGTCTCGATTGTAGGTTAGAAATGGGCCACGGAACGTATTTGTGGTGTCAAAACGAAAAAACGAGCACGAAGCCTCGTTTAGAAATCGGGAGGAGAGAGGGTATGAAATTATATCCACTTCCTTTAAAACCCGAAAAAGTCTCGATTATATGTTAAAAATGGGCTACGTGACATGTTTGTGGTGTCAAAACGAAAAAACGAGCACGAAGCCTCGTTTAGAAATCGGGAGGAGAGAGGGTATGAAATTATATCCACTTCCTTTAAAACCCGAAAAAGTCTCGATTATAGGTTAGAAATGGGCCACGGGACGTGTTTGTGGTGTCAAAACTAAAAAGCCAGCACGAAGCCTCGTTTAGAAATCGGGAGGAGAGAGGGTATGAAATTATATCCACTTCCTTTAAAACTAAAAAAAGTCTCGATTATAGGTTGGAAATGGGCCACGGGACGCGTTTGTGGTATCAAAACGAAAAAACGAACACGAAGCCTCCTTTAGAAATCGGGAGGAGAGAGGTTTTGAAATTATATCCACTTCCTTTAAAACTTGAAAAAGTATCGATTATAGGTTAGAAATGGGCCACGGGACGTGTTTGTGGTGTCAAAACGAAAAAACGAGTACGAAGCCTCGTTTAGAAATCGGGAGGAGAGAGGGTATGAAATTATATCCACTTCCTTTAAAACCCGAAAAAGTCTCGATTGTAGGTTAGAAATGGGCCACGGAACATATTTGTGGTGTCAAAACGAAAAAACGAGCACGAAGCCTCGTTTAGAAATCGGGAGGAGAGAGGGTATGAAATTATATCCACTTCCTTTAAAACCCGAAAAAATCTCGATTATAGGTTAGAAATGGGCCAAGAGACGAGTTTGTGGAGTCAAAACGAAAAAACGAGTACCCAACCTCGTTTAGAAATCGGGAGGAGAGAGGGTTTGAAATTACATCCACTTCTTTTAAAACCCAAAAAAATCTCGATTATAGGTTAGAAATGGGCCATGGGATGTGTTTGTGGTGTCAAAACGAAAAAATGAGCACGAAGCCTTGTTTAGAAATCGGAAGGAGAGAGGGTATGAAATTATATCTATTTCCTTTAAAACACGAAAAAGTCTCGATTATAGGTTAGAAATGGGCCACGGGATGTGTTTGTTGTGTCAAAACGAAAAAACGAGCACGAAGCCTCGTTTAGAAATCGGGAGGAGAGAGGGTATGAAATTATATCCACTTCCTTTAAACCCCGAAAAAGTCTCGATTATAGGTTAGAAATGGGCCACGGGACGTGTTTATGGTGTCAAAACGAAAAAACGAGCACGAAGCTTCGTTTAGAAATCGGGAGAGAGGGTATGAAAATATATCCACTTCCTTTAAAATCTGAAAAAGACTCGATTATAGGTTAGAAATGGGCCAAGAGACGAGTTTGTGGAGTCAAAACGAAAAAACGAGCACGCAGCCTCGTTTAGAAATCGGGAGGAGAGAGGGTATGAAATTACATCGACTTCCTTTAAAACCGGAAAAAGTATCGATTATAGGTTAGAAATGGGCCACGGGACGAGTTTGTGGAGTCAAAACGAAAAAACGAGCACGCAGCCTCGTTTAGAAATCGGGAGGAGAGAGGTTATGAAATTATATCCACTTCCTTTAAAACCTGAAAAAGTATCGATTATAGGTTAGAAATGGGCCACGGGACGTGTTTGTGGTGTCAAAACGAAAAAACGAGTACAAAGCCTCGTTTAGAAATCGGGAGGAGAGAGGGTATGAAATTATATCCACTTCCTTTAAAACCCGAAAAAGACTCGATTATAGGTTAGAAATGGGCCACGGGACGTATTTGTGGTGTCAAAACGAAAAAACGAGCACGAAGCCTCGTTTAGAAATCGGGAGGAGAGAGGGTATGAAATTATATCCACTTCCTTTAAAACCCGAAAACTTCTCGATTATAGGTTAGAAATGGGCCACGGGACGTGTTTGTGGTGTCAAAACGAAAAAACGAGGACGAAGCCTCGTTTAGAAATCGGGAGGAGAGAGGGTATGAAATTATATCCACTTCCTTTAAAACCCGAAAAAGTCTCGATTATAGGTTAGAAATGGGCCACGGGACGTGTTTGTGGTGTCAAAACAAAAAAACGAGCAAGAAGCCTCGTTTAGAAATCGGGAGAGAGGGTATGAAATTATATCCACTTCCTTTAAAATCTGAAAAAATCTCGATTATAGGTTAGAAATGGGCCAAGAGACGAGTTTGTGGAGTCAAAACGAAAAAACGAGCACGCAACCTCGTTTAGAAATCGGGAGGAGAGAGGGTATGAAATTACATCCACTTCTTTTAAAACCCAAAAAAGTCTCGATTATAGGTTAGAAATGGGCCACGGGATGTGTTTGTGGTGTCAAAATGAAAAAATGAGCACGAAGCCTCGTTTAGAAATCGGAAGGAGAGAGGGTATGAAATTATATCTATTTCCTTTAAAACCCGAAAAAGTCTTGATTATAGGTTAGAAATGGGCCACGGGACGTGTTTGTTGTGTCAAAATGAAAAAACGAGCACGAAGCCTCGTTTAGAAATCGGGAGGAGAGAGGGTATGAAATTATATCCACTTCCTTTAAACCCCGAAAAAGTCTCGATTATAGGTTAGAAATGGGAAACGGGACGTGTTTCTGGTGTCAAAACGAAAAAACGAGCACGAAGCCTCGTTTAGAAATCGGGAGAGAGGGTATGAAAATATATCCACTTCCTTTAAAATCTGAAAAAGACTCGATTATAGGTTAGAAATGGGCCAAGAGACGAGTTTGTGGAGTCAAAACGAAAAAACGAGCACGCAGCCTCGTTTAGAAATCGGGAGGAGAGAGGGTATGAAATTACATCGACTTCCTTTAAAGCCCGAAAAAGTCTCGATTATAGGTTAGAAATGGGCCACGGGACATGTTTGTGGTGTCAAAACGAAAAAACGAGCACGAAGCCTCGTTTAGAAATCGGGAGGAGAGAGGGTATGAAATTATATCCACTTCCTTTAAAACCCGAAAAAGACTCGATTATAGGTTAGAAATGGGCCACGGGACGTATTTGTGGTGTCAAAACGAAAAAACGAGCACGAAGCCTCGTTTAGAAATCGGGAGGAGAGAGGGTATGAAATTATATCCACTTCCTTTAAAACCCGAAAAAGTCTCGATTATAGGTTAGAAATGGGCCACGGGACGTGTTTGTGGTGTCAAAACGAAAAAACGAGGACGAAGCCTCGTTTAGAAATCGGGAGGAGAGAGGGTATGAAATTATATCCACTTCCTTTAAAATCCGAAAAAGTCTCGATTATAGGTTAGAAATGGGCCACGGGACGTGTTTGTGGTGTCAAAACAAAAAAACGAGCAAGAAGCCACGTTTAGAAATCGGGAGAGAGGGTATGAAATTATATCCACTTCCTTTAAAATCTGAAAAAATCTCGATTATAGGTTAGAAATGGGCCAAGAGACGAGTTTGTGGAGTCAAAACGAAAAAACGAGCACGCAGCCTCGTTTAGAAATCGGGAGGAGAGAGGGTATGAAATTACATCCACTTCTTTTAAAACCCAAAAAAGTCTCGATTATAGGTTAGAAATGGGCCACGGGATGTGTTTGTGGTGTCAAAACGAAAAAATGAGCACGAAGCCTCGTTTAGAAATCGGAAGGAGAGAGGGTATGAAATTATATCCATTTCCTTTAAAACCCGAAAAAGTCTTGATTATAGGTTAGAAATGGGCCACGGGACGTGTTTGTGGTGTCAAAACGAAAAAACGAGCACGAAGCCTCGTTTAGAAATCGGGAGGAGAGAGGGTATGAAATTATATCCACTTCCTTTAAAACCCGAAAAAGTCTCGATTGTAGGTTAGAAATGGGCCACGGAACATATTTGTGGTGTCAAAACGAAAAAACGAGCACGAAGCCTCGTTTAGAAATCGGGAGGAGAGAGGGTATGAAATTATATCCACTTCCTTTAAAACCCGAAAAAATCTCGATTATAGGTTAGAAATGGGCCACGGGATGTGTTTGTGGTGTCAAAACGAAAAAATGAGCACGAAGCCTCGTTTAGAAATCGGAAGGAGAGAGGGTATGAAATTATATCCATTTCCTTTAAAACCCGAAAAAGTCTTGATTATAGGTTAGAAATGGGCCACGGGACGTGTTTGTTGTGTCAAAACGAAAAAACGAGCACTAAGCCTCGTTTAGAAATCGGGAGGAGAGAGGGTATGAAATTATATCCACTTCCTTTAAACCCCGAAAAAGTCTCGATTATAGGTTAGAAATGGGAAACGGGACATGTTTCTGGTGTCAAAACGAAAAAACGAGCACGAAGCCTCGTTTAGAAATCGGGAGAGAGGGTATGAAAATATATCCACTTCCTTTAAAATCTGAAAAAGACTCGATTATAGGTTAGAAATAGGCCAAGAGACGAGTTTGTGGAGTCAAAACGAAAAAACGAGCACGCAGCCTCGTTTAGAAATCGGGAGGAGAGAGGTTATGAAATTATATCCACTTCCTTTAAAACCTGAAAAAGTATCGATTATAGGTTAGAAATGGGCCACGGGACGTGTTTGTGGTGTCAAAACGAAAAAACGAGTACAAAGCCTCGTTTAGAAATCGGGAGGAGAGAGGGTATGAAATTATATCCACTTCCTTTAAAACCCGAAAAAGACTCGATTATAGGTTAGAAATGGGCCACGGGACGTATTTGTGGTGTCAAAACGAAAAAACGAGCACGAAGCCTCGTTTAGAAATCGGGAGGAGAGAGGGTATGAAATTATATCCACTTCCTTTAAAACCCGAAAACGTCTCGATTATAGGTTTGAAATGGGCCACGGGACGTGTTTGTGGTGTCAAAACGAAAAAACGAGGACGAAGCCTCGTTTAGAAATCGGGAGGAGAGAGGGTATGAAATTATATCCACTTCCTTTAAAACCCGAAAAAGTCTCGATTATAGGTTAGAAATGGGCTACGGGACGTGTTTGTGGTGTCAAAACAAAAAAACGAGCAAGAAGCCTCGTTTAGAAATCGGGAGAGAGGGTATGAAATTATATCCACTTCCTTTAAAATCTGAAAAAATCTCGATTATAGGTTAGAAATGGGCCAAGAGACGAGTTTGTGGAGTCAAAACGAAAAAACGAGCACGCAACCTCGTTTAGAAATCGGGAGGAGAGAGGGTATGAAATTACATCCACTTCTTTTAAAACCCAAAAAAGTCTCGATTATAGGTTAGAAATGGGCCACGGGATGTGTTTGTGGTGTGAAAACGAAAAAATGAGCACGAAGCCTCGTTTAGAAATCGGAAGGAGAGAGGGTATGAAATTATATCCATTTCCTTTAAAACCCGAAAAAGTCTTGATTATAGGTTAGAAATGGGCCACGGGACGTGTTTGTTGTGTCAAAACGAAAAAACGAGCACGAAGCCTCGTTTAGAAATCGGGAGGAGAGAGGGTATGAAATTATATCCACTTCCTTTAAACCCCGAAAAAGTCTCGATTATAGGTTAGAAATGGGAAACGGGACGTGTTTCTGGTGTCAAAACGAAAAAACGAGCACGAAGCCTCGTTTAGAAATCGGGAGAGAGGGTATGAAAATATATCCACTTCCTTTAAAATCTGAAAAAGACTCGATTATAGGTTAGAAATGGGCCAAGAGACGAGTTTGTGGAGTCAAAACGAAAAAACGAGCACGCAGCCTCGTTTAGAAATCGGGAGGAGAGAGGGTATGAAATTACATCGACTTCCTTTAAAGCCCGAAAAAGTCTCGATTATAGGTTAGAAATGGGCCACGGGACATGTTTGTGGTGTCAAAACGAAAAAACGAGCACGAAGCCTCGTTTAGAAATCGGGAGGAGAGAGGGTATGAAATTATATCCACTTCCTTTAAAACCCGAAAAAGACTCGATTATAGGTTAGAAATGGGCCACGGGACGTATTTGTGGTGTCAAAACGAAAAAACGAGCACGAAGCCTCGTTTAGAAATCGGGAGGAGAGAGGGTATGAAATTATATCCACTTCCTTTAAAACCCGAAAAAGTCTCGATTATAGGTTAGAAATGGGCCACGGGACGTGTTTGTGGTGTCAAAACGAAAAAACGAGGACGAAGCCTCGTTTAGAAATCGGGAGGAGAGAGGGTATGAAATTATATCCACTTCCTTTAAAATCCGAAAAAGTCTCGATTATAGGTTAGAAATGGGCCACGGGACGTGTTTGTGGTGTCAAAACAAAAAAACGAGCAAGAAGCCACGTTTAGAAATCGGGAGAGAGGGTATGAAATTATATCCACTTCCTTTAAAATCTGAAAAAATCTCGATTATAGGTTAGAAATGGGCCAAGAGACGAGTTTGTGGAGTCAAAACGAAAAAACGAGCACACAGCCTCGTTTAGAAATCGGGAGGAGAGAGGGTATGAAATTACATCCACTTCTTTTAAAACCCAAAAAAGTCTCGATTATAGGTTAGAAATGGGCCACGGGATGTGTTTGTGGTGTCAAAACGAAAAAATGAGCACGAAGCCTCGTTTAGAAATCGGAAGGAGAGAGGGTATGAAATTATATCCATTTCCTTTAAAACCCGAAAAAGTCTTGATTATAGGTTAGAAATGGGCCACGGGACGTGTTTGTTGTGTCAAAACGAAAAAACAAGCACGAAGCCTCGTTTAGAAATCGGGAGGAGAGAGGGTATGAAATTATATCCACTTCCTTTAAACCCCGAAAAAGACTCGATTATAGGTTAGAAATGGGCCGAGAGACGAGTTTGTGGAGTCAAAACGAAAAAACGAGCACGCAGCCTCGTTTAGAAATCGGGAGGAGAGAGGGTATGAAATTACATCGACTTCCTTTAAAGCCCGAAAAAGTCTCGATTATAGGTTAGAAATGGGCCACGGGATGTGTTTGTGGTGTCAAAACGAAAAAACGAGCACGAAGCCTCGTTTAGAAATCGGGAGGAGAGAGGGTATGAAATTATATCCACTTCCTTTAAAATCCGAAAAAGTCTCGATTATAGGTTAGAAATGGGCCACGGGACGTGTTTGTGGTGTCAAAACTAAAAAACGAGCACGAAGCCTCGTTTAGAAATCGGGAGGAGAGAGGGTATGAAATTATATCCATTTCCTTTAAAACCCGAAAAAGTCTCGATTATAGGTTAGAAATGGGCCACGGGACGTGTTTGTGGTGTCAAAACAAAAAAACGAGCACGAAGCCACGTTAAGAAATCGGGAGAGAGGGTATGAAAATATATCCACTTCCTTTAAAATCTGAAAAAGACTCGATTATAGGTTAGAAATGGGCCAAGAGACGAGTTTGTGGAGTCAAAATGAAAAAATAAGCACGCAGCCTCGTTTAGAAATCGGGAGGAGAGAGGGTATGAAATTACATCGACTTCCTTTAAAACCTGAAAAAGTATCGATTATAGGTTAGAAATGGGCCACGGGACGTGTTTATGGTGTCAAAACGAAAAAACGAGCACGAAGCCTCATTTAGAAATCGGGAGAGAGGGTATGAAAATATATCCACTTCCTTTAAAATCTGAAAAAGACTCGATTATAGGTTAGAAATGGGCCGAGAGACGAGTTTGTGGAGTCAAAACGAAAAAACGAGCACGCAGCCTCGTTTAGAAATCGGGAGGAGAGAGGGTATGAAATTACATCGACTTCCTTTAAAGCCCGAAAAAGTCTCGATTATAGGTTAGAAATGGGCCACGGGACATGTTTGTGGTGTCAAAATGAAAAAACGAGCACAAAGCCTCGTTTAGAAATCGGGAGGAGAGAGGGTATGAAATTATATCCACTTCCTTTAAAATCCGAAAAAGTCTCGATTATAGGTTAGAAATGGGCCACGGGACGTGTTTGTGGTGTCAAAACTAAAAAACGAGCACGAAGCCTCGTTTAGAAATCGGGAGGAGAGAGGGTATGAAATTATATCCATTTCCTTTAAAACCCGAAAAAGTCTCGATTATAGGTTAGAAATGGGCCACGGGACGTGTTTGTGGTGTCAAAACAAAAAAACGAGCACGAAGCCTCGTTAAGAAATCGGGAGAGAGGGTATGAAAATATATCCACTTCCTTTAAAATCTGAAAAAGACTCGATTATAGGTTAGAAATGGGCCAAGAGACGAGTTTGTGGAGTCAAAATGAAAAAATAAGCACGCAGCCTCGTTTAGAAATCGGGAGGAGAGAGGGTATGAAATTACATCGACTTCCTTTAAAACCTGAAAAAGTATCGATTATAGGTTAGAAATGGGCCACGGGACTAGCTTGTGGAGTCAAAACGAAAAACGAGCACGCAGCCTCGTTTAGAAATCGGGAGGAGAGAGGTTATGAAATTATATCCACTTCTTTTAAAACCCGAAAAAGACTCGATTATAGGTTAGAAATGGGCCACGGGACGTATTTGTGGTGTCAAAACGAAAAAACGAGCACGAAGCCTCGTTTAGAAATCGGGAGGAGAGAGGGTATGAAATTATATCCACTTCCTTTAAAACCCGAAAAAGTCTCGATTATAGGTTAGAAATGGGCCACGGGACGTGTTTGTGGTGTCAAAACGAAAAAACGAGCACGAAGCCTCGTTTAGAAATCGGGAGGAGAGAGGGTATGAAATTACATCCACTTCCTTTAAAACCTGAAAAAGTATCGATTGTAGGTTAGAAATGGGACACGGGATGTGTTTGTGGTGTCAAAATGAAAAAACGAGCACGAAGTCTCGTTTAGAAATCGGGAGGAGAGAGGGTATGAAATTATATCCACTTCCTTTAAAACCCGAAAAAGTCTCGATTATAGGTTAGAAATGGGCCACGGGACGTGTTTGTGGTGTCAAAACGAAAAAACGAGCACGAAGCCTCGTTTAGAAATCGGGAGGAGAGAGGGTATGAAATTACATCCACTTCCTTTAAAACCTGAAAAAGTATCGATTGTAGGTTAGAAATGGGACACGGGATGTGTTTGTGGTGTCAAAATGAAAAAACGAGCACGAAGTCTCGTTTAGAAATCGGGAGGAGAGAGGGTATGAAATTATATCCACTTCCTTTAAAACCCGAAAAAGTCTCGTTTATATGTTAAAAATGGGCCACGTGACATGTTTGTGGTGTCAAAACGAAAAAACGAGCACGAAGCCTCGTTTAGAAATCGGGAGGAGAGAGGGTATGAAATTATATCCACTTCCTTTAAAACCCGAAAAAGTCTCGATTATAGGTTAGAAATGGGCCACGGGACGTGTTTGTGGTGTTAAAACTAAAAAGCCAGCACGAAGCCTCGTTTAGAAATCGGGAGGAGAGAGGGTATGAAATTATATCCACTTCCTTTAAAACCAAAAAAAGTCTCGATTATAGGTTGGAAATGGGCCACGGGACGCGTTTGTGGTGTCAAAACGAAAAAACGAACACGAAGCCTCCTTTAGAAATCGGGAGGAGAGAGGTTATGAAATTATATCCACTTCCTTTAAAACCTGAAAAAGTATCGATTCTAGGTTAGAAATGGGCCACGGGACGTGTTTGTGGTGTCAAAACGAAAAAACGAGCACGAAGCCTCATTTAGAAATCGGGAGGAGAGAGGGTATGAAATTACATCCACTTCCGTTAAAACCCGAAAAAGTCTCGATTATAGGTTAGAAATGGGCCACGGGACGTATTTGTGGTGTCAAAATGAAAAAACGAGCACGAAGCCTCGTTTAGAAATCGGGAGGAGAGAGGGTATGAAATTATATCCACTTCCATTAAAACCCGAAAAAGTCTCGATTATAGGTTAGAAATGGGCCACGGGACGTGTTTGTGGTGTCAAAACGAAAAAACGAGCACGAAGCCTCGTTTAGAAATCGGGAGGAGAGAGGGTATGAAATTACATCCACTTCCTTTAAAACCTGAAAAAGTATCGATTGTAGGTTAGAAATGGGACACGGGATGTGTTTGTGGTGTCAAAATGAAAAAACGAGCACGAAGTCTCGTTTAGAAATCGGGAGGAGAGAGGGTATGAAATTATATCCACTTCCTTTAAAACCCGAAAAAGTCTCGATTATATGTTAAAAATGGGCCACGTGACATGTTTGTGGTGTCAAAACGAAAAAACGAGCATGAAGCCTCGTTTAGAAATCGGGAGGAGAGAGGGTATGAAATTATATCCACTTCTTTTAAAACCCGAAAAAGTCTCGATTATAGGTTAGAAATGGGCCACGGGACGTGTTTGTTGTGTCAAAACTAAAAAGCCAGCACGAAGCCTCGTTTAGAAATCGGGAGGAGAGAGGGTATAAAATTATATCCACTTCCTTTAAAACCAAAAAAAGTCTCGATTATAGGTTGGAAATGGGCCACGGGACGCGTTTGTGGTGTCAAAACGAAAAAACGAACACGAAGCCTCCTTTAGAAATCGGGAGGAGAGAGGTTATGAAATTATATCCACTTCCTTTAAAACCTGAAAAAGTATCGATTCTAGGTTAGAAATGGGCCACGGGACGTGTTTGTGGTGTCAAAACGAAAAAACAAGCACGAAGCCTCATTTAGAAATCGGGAGGAGAGAGGGTATGAAATTACATCCACTTCCGTTAAAACCCGAAAAAGTCTCGATTATAGGTTAGAAATGGGCCACGGGACGTATTTGTGGTGTCAAAATGAAAAAACGAGCACGAAGCCTCGTTTAGAAATCGGGAGGAGAGAGGGTATGAAATTATATCCACTTCCATTAAAACCCGAAAAAGTCTCGATTATAGGTTAGAAATGGGCCACGGGACGTGTTTGTGGTGTCAAAACGAAAAAACGAGCACGAAGCCTCGTTTTGAAATCGGGAGGAGAGAGGGTATGAAATTACATCCACTTCCTTTAAAACCTGAAAAGGTATCGATTGTAGGTTAGAAATGGGACACGGGATGTGTTTGTGGTGTCAAAATGAAAAAACGAGCACGAAGTCTCGTTTAGAAATCGGGAGGAGAGAGGGTATGAAATTATATCCACTTCCTTTAAAACCCGAAAAAGTCTCGATTATATGTTAAAAATGGGCCACGTGACATGTTTGTGGTGTCAAAACGAAAAAACGAGCATGAAGCCTCGTTTAGAAATCGGGAGGAGAGAGGGTATGAAATTATATCCACTTCTTTTAAAACCCGAAAAAGTCTCGATTATAGGTTAGAAATGGGCCACGGGACGTGTTTGTTGTGTCAAAACTAAAAAGCCAGCACGAAGCCTCGTTTAGAAATCGGGAGGAGAGAGGGTATAAAATTATATCCACTTCCTTTAAAACCAAAAAAAGTCTCGATTATAGGTTGGAAATGGGCCGCGGGACGCGTTTGTGGTGTCAAAACGAAAAAACGAACACGAAGCCTCCTTTAGAAATCGGGAGGAGAGAGGTTATGAAATTATATCCACTTCCTTTAAAACCTGAAAAAGTATCGATTCTAGGTTAGAAATGGGCCACGGGACGTGTTTGTGGTGTCAAAACGAAAAAACGAGCACGAAGCCTCATTTAGAAATCGGGAGGAGAGAGGGTATGAAATTATATCCACTTCCTTTAAAACCCGAAAAAGTCTCGATTATAGGTTAGAAATGGGCCACGGGACGTATTTGTGGTGTCAAAACGAAAAACGAGCACGCAGCCTCGTTTAGAAATCGGGAGGAGAGAGGTTATGAAATTATATCCACTTCCTTTAAAACCCGAAAAAGACTCGATTATAGGTTAGAAATGGGCCACGGGACGTATTTGTGGTGTCAAAACGAAAAAACGAGCACGAAGCCTCGTTTAGAAATCGGGAGGAGAGAGGGTATGAAATTATATCCACTCCCTTTAAAACCCGAAAAAGTCTCGATTATAGGTTAGAAATGGGCCACGGGACGTGTTTGTGGTGTCAAAACGAAAAAACGAGCACGAAGCCTCGTTTAGAAATCGGGAGGAGAGAGGGTATGAAATTACATCCACTTCCTTTAAAACCTGAAAAAGTATCGATTGTAGGTTAGAAATGGGACACGGGATGTGTTTGTGGTGTCAAAATGAAAAAACGAGCACGAAGTCTCGTTTAGAAATCGGGAGGAGAGAGGGTATGAAATTATATCCACTTCCTTTAAAACCCGAAAAAGTCTCGATTATAGGTTAGAAATGGGCCACGGGACGTGTTTGTGGTGTCAAAACGAAAAAACGAGCACGAAGCCTCGTTTAGAAATCGGGTGGAGAGAGGGTATGAAATTACATCCACTTCCTTTAAAACCTGAAAAAGTATCGATTGTAGGTTAGAAATGGGACACGGGATGTGTTTGTGGTGTCAAAATGAAAAAACGAGCACGAAGTCTCGTTTAGAAATCGGGAGGAGAGAGGGTATGAAATTATATCCACTTCCTTTAAAACCCGAAAAAGTCTCGATTATATGTTAAAAATGGGCCACGTGACATGTTTGTGGTGTCAAAACGAAAAAACGAGCACGAAGCCTCGTTTAGAAATCGGGAGGAGAGAGGGTATGAAATTATATCCACTTCCTTTAAAACCCGAAAAAGTCTCGATTATATGTTAGAAATGGGCCACGGGACGTGTTTGTGGTGTCAAAACTAAAAAGCCAGCACGAAGCCTCGTTTAGAAATCGGGAGGAGAGAGGGTATGAAATTATATCCACTTCCTTTAAAACCAAAAAAAGTCTCGATTATAGGTTGGAAATGGGCCACGGGACGCGTTTGTGGTGTCAAAACGAAAAAACGAACACGAAGCCTCCTTTAGAAATCGGGAGGAGAGAGGTTTTGAAATTATATCCACTTCCTTTAAAACCTGAAAAAGTATCGATTCTTGGTTAGAAATGGGCCACGGGACGTGTTTGTGGTGTCAAAACTAAAAAACGAGCACGAAGCCTCGTTTAGAAATCGGGAGGAGAGAGGGTATGAAATTATATCCATTTCCTTTAAAACCCGAAAAAGTCTCGATTATAGGTTAGAAATGGGCCACGGGACGTGTTTGTGGTGTCAAAACAAAAAAACGAGCACGAAGCCTCGTTAAGAAATCGGGAGAGAGGGTATGAAAATATATCCACTTCCTTTAAAATCTGAAAAAGACTCGATTATAGGTTAGAAATGGGCCAAGAGACGAGTTTGTGGAGTCAAAACGAAAAAATAAGCACGCAGCCTCGTTTAGAAATCGGGAGGAGAGAGGGTATGAAATTACATCGACTTCCTTTAAAACCTGAAAAAGTATCGATTATAGGTTAGAAATGGGCCACGGGACTAGCTTGTGGAGTCAAAACGAAAAACGAGCACGCAGCCTCGTTTAGAAATCGGGAGGAGAGAGGTTATGAAATTATATCCACTTCTTTTAAAACCCGAAAAAGACTCGATTATAGGTTAGAAATGGGCCACGGGACGTATTTGTGGTGTCAAAACGAAAAAACGAGCACGAAGCCTCGTTTAGAAATCGGGAGGAGAGAGGGTATGAAATTATATCCACTTCCTTTAAAACCCGAAAAAGTCTCGATTATAGGTTAGAAATGGGCCACGGGACGTGTTTGTGGTGTCAAAACGAAAAAACGAGCACGAAGCCTCGTTTAGAAATCGGGAGGAGAGAGGGTATGAAATTACATCCACTTCCTTTAAAACCTGAAAAAGTATCGATTGTAGGTTAGAAATGGGACACGGGATGTGTTTGTGGTGTCAAAATGAAAAAACGAGCACGAAGTCTCGTTTAGAAATCGGGAGGAGAGAGGGTATGAAATTATATCCACTTCCTTTAAAACCCGAACAAGTCTCGATTATAGGTTAGAAATGGGCCACGGGACGTGTTTGTGGTGTCAAAACGAAAAAACGAGCACGAAGCCTCGTTTAGAAATCGGGAGGAGAGAGGGTATGAAATTACATCCACTTCCTTTAAAACCTGAAAAAGTATCGATTGTAGGTTAGAAATGGGACACGGGATGTGTTTGTGGTGTCAAAATGAAAAAACGAGCACGAAGTCTCGTTTAGAAATCGGGAGGAGAGAGGGTATGAAATTATATCCACTTCCTTTAAAACCCGAAAAAGTCTCGTTTATATGTTAAAAATGGGCCACGTGACATGTTTGTGGTGTCAAAACGAAAAAACGAGCACGAAGCCTCGTTTAGAAATCGGGAGGAGAGAGGGTATGAAATTATATCCACTTCCTTTAAAACCCGAAAAAGTCTCGATTATAGGTTAGAAATGGGCCACGGGACGTGTTTGTGGTGTTAAAACTAAAAAGCCAGCACGAAGCCTCGTTTAGAAATCGGGAGGAGAGAGGGTATGAAATTATATCCACTTCCTTTAAAACCAAAAAAAGTCTCGATTATAGGTTGGAAATGGGCCACGGGACGCGTTTGTGGTGTCAAAACGAAAAAACGAACACGAAGCCTCCTTTAGAAATCGGGAGGAGAGAGGTTATGAAATTATATCCACTTCCTTTAAAACCTGAAAAAGTATCGATTCTAGGTTAGAAATGGGCCACGGGACGTGTTTGTGGTGTCAAAACGAAAAAACGAGCACGAAGCCTCATTTAGAAATCGGGAGGAGAGAGGGTATGAAATTATATCCACTTCCTTTAAAACCCGAAAAAGTCTCGATTATAGGTTAGAAATGGGCCACGGGACGTATTTGTGGTGTCAAAACGAAAAACGAGCACGCAGCCTCGTTTAGAAATCGGGAGGAGAGAGGTTATGAAATTATATCCACTTCCTTTAAAACCCGAAAAAGACTCGATTATAGGTTAGAAATGGGCCACGGGACGTATTTGTGGTGTCAAAACGAAAAAACGAGCACGAAGCCTCGTTTAGAAATCGGGAGGAGAGAGGGTATGAAATTATATCCACTCCCTTTAAAACCCGAAAAAGTCTCGATTATAGGTTAGAAATGGGCCACGGGACGTGTTTGTGGTGTCAAAACGAAAAAACGAGCACGAAGCCTCGTTTAGAAATCGGGAGGAGAGAGGGTATGAAATTACATCCACTTCCTTTAAAACCTGAAAAAGTATCGATTGTAGGTTAGAAATGGGACACGGGATGTGTTTGTGGTGTCAAAATGAAAAAACGAGCACGAAGTCTCGTTTAGAAATCGGGAGGAGAGAGGGTATGAAATTATATCCACTTCCTTTAAAACCCGAAAAAGTCTCGATTATAGGTTAGAAATGGGCCACGGGACGTGTTTGTGGTGTCAAAACGAAAAAACGAGCACGAAGCCTCGTTTAGAAATCGGGAGGAGAGAGGGTATGAAATTACATCCACTTCCTTTAAAACCTGAAAAAGTATCGATTGTAGGTTAGAAATGGGACACGGGATGTGTTTGTGGTGTCAAAATGAAAAAACGAGCACGAAGTCTCGTTTAGAAATCGGGAGGAGAGAGGGTATGAAATTATATCCACTTCCTTTAAAACCCGAAAAAGTCTCGATTATATGTTAAAAATGGGCCACGTGACATGTTTGTGGTGTCAAAACGAAAAAACGAGCACGAAGCCTCGTTTAGAAATCGGGAGGAGAGAGGGTATGAAATTATATCCACTTCCTTTAAAACCCGAAAAAGTCTCGATTATAGGTTAGAAATGGGCCACGGGACGTGTTTGTGGTGTCAAAACTAAAAAGCCAGCACGAAGCCTCGTTTAGAAATCGGGAGGAGAGAGGGTATGAAATTATATCCACTTCCTTTAAAACCAAAAAAAGTCTCGATTATAGGTTGGAAATGGGCCACGGGACGCGTTTGTGGTGTCAAAACGAAAAAACGAACACGAAGCCTCCTTTAGAAATCGGGAGGAGAGAGGTTTTGAAATTATATCCACTTCCTTTAAAACCTGAAAAAGTATCGATTCTTGGTTAGAAATGGGCCACGGGACGTGTTTGTGGTGTCAAAACTAAAAAACGAGCACGAAGCCTCGTTTAGAAATCGGGAGGAGAGAGGGTATGAAATTATATCCATTTCCTTTAAAACCCGAAAAAGTCTCGATTATAGGTTAGAAATGGGCCACGGGACGTGTTTGTGGTGTCAAAACAAAAAAACGAGCACGAAGCCTCGTTAAGAAATCGGGAGAGAGGGTATGAAAATATATCCACTTCCTTTAAAATCTGAAAAAGACTCGATTATAGGTTAGAATGGGCCAAGAGACGAGTTTGTGGAGTCAAAACGAAAAAATAAGCACGCAGCCTCGTTTAGAAATCGGGAGGAGAGAGGGTATGAAATTACATCGACTTCCTTTAAAACCTGAAAAAGTATCGATTATAGGTTAGAAATGGGCCACGGGACTAGCTTGTGGAGTCAAAACGAAAAACGAGCACGCAGCCTCGTTTAGAAATCGGGAGGAGAGAGGTTATGAAATTATATCCACTTCTTTTAAAACCCGAAAAAGACTCGATTATAGGTTAGAAATGGGCCACGGGACGTATTTGTGGTGTCAAAACGAAAAAACGAGCACGAAGCCTCGTTTAGAAATCGGGAGGAGAGAGGGTATGAAATTATATCCACTTCCTTTAAAACCCGAAAAAGTCTCGATTATAGGTTAGAAATGGGCCACGGGACGTGTTTGTGGTGTCAAAACGAAAAAACGAGCACGAAGCCTCGTTTAGAAATCGGGAGGAGAGAGGGTATGAAATTACATCCACTTCCTTTAAAACCTGAAAAAGTATCGATTGTAGGTAAGAAATGGGACACGGGATGTGTTTGTGGTGTCAAAATGAAAAAACGAGCACGAAGTCTCGTTTAGAAATCGGGAGGAGAGAGGGTATGAAATTATATCCACTTCCTTTAAAACCCGAACAAGTCTCGATTATAGGTTAGAAATGGGCCACGGGACGTGTTTGTGGTGTCAAAACGAAAAAACGAGCACGAAGCCTCGTTTAGAAATCGGGAGGAGAGAGGGTATGAAATTACATCCACTTCCTTTAAAACCTGAAAAAGTATCGATTGTAGGTTAGAAATGGGACACGGGATGTGTTTGTGGTGTCAAAATGAAAAAACGAGCACGAAGTCTCGTTTAGAAATCGGGAGGAGAGAGGGTATGAAATTATATCCACTTCCTTTAAAACCCGAAAAAGTCTCGTTTATATGTTAAAAATGGGCCACGTGACATGTTTGTGGTGTCAAAACGAAAAAACGAGCACGAAGCCTCGTTTAGAAATCGGGAGGAGAGAGGGTATGAAATTATATCCACTTCCTTTAAAACCCGAAAAAGTCTCGATTATAGGTTAGAAATGGGCCACGGGACGTGTTTGTGGTGTTAAAACTAAAAAGCCAGCACGAAGCCTCGTTTAGAAATCGGGAGGAGAGAGGGTATGAAATTATATCCACTTCCTTTAAAACCAAAAAAAGTCTCGATTATAGGTTGGAAATGGGCCACGGGACGCGTTTGTGGTGTCAAAACGAAAAAACGAACACGAAGCCTCCTTTAGAAATCGGGAGGAGAGAGGTTATGAAATTATATCCACTTCCTTTAAAACCTGAAAAAGTATCGATTCTAGGTTAGAAATGGGCCACGGGACGTGTTTGTGGTGTCAAAACGAAAAAACGAGCACGAAGCCTCATTTAGAAATCGGGAGGAGAGAGGGTATGAAATTACATCCACTTCCGTTAAAACCCGAAAAAGTCTCGATTATAGGTTAGAAATGGGCCACGGGACGTATTTGTGGTGTCAAAATGAAAAAACGAGCACGAAGCCTCGTTTAGAAATCGGGAGGAGAGAGGGTATGAAATTATATCCACTTCCATTAAAACCCGAAAAAGTCTCGATTATAGGTTAGAAATGGGCCACGGGACGTGTTTGTGGTGTCAAAACGAAAAAACGAGCACGAAGCCTCGTTTAGAAATCGGGAGGAGAGAGGGTATGAAATTACATCCACTTCCTTTAAAACCTGAAAAAGTATCGATTGTAGGTTAGAAATGGGACACGGGATGTGTTTGTGGTGTCAAAATGAAAAAACGAGCACGAAGTCTCGTTTAGAAATCGGGAGGAGAGAGGGTATGAAATTATATCCACTTCCTTTAAAACCCGAAAAAGTCTCGATTATATGTTAAAAATGGGCCACGTGACATGTTTGTGGTGTCAAAACGAAAAAACGAGCATGAAGCCTCGTTTAGAAATCGGGAGGAGAGAGGGTATGAAATTATATCCACTTCTTTTAAAACCCGAAAAAGTCTCGATTATAGGTTAGAAATGGGCCACGGGACGTGTTTGTTGTGTCAAAACTAAAAAGCCAGCACGAAGCCTCGTTTAGAAATCGGGAGGAGAGAGGGTATAAAATTATATCCACTTCCTTTAAAACCAAAAAAAGTCTCGATTATAGGTTGGAAATGGGCCACGGGACGCGTTTGTGGTGTCAAAACGAAAAAACGAACACGAAGCCTCCTTTAGAAATCGGGAGGAGAGAGGTTATGAAATTATATCCACTTCCTTTAAAACCTGAAAAAGTATCGATTCTAGGTTAGAAATGGGCCACGGGACGTGTTTGTGGTGTCAAAACGAAAAAACGAGCACGAAGCCTCATTTAGAAATCGGGAGGAGAGAGGGTATGAAATTACATCCACTTCCGTTAAAACCCGAAAAAGTCTCGATTATATGTTAGAAATGGGCCACGGGACGTATTTGTGGTGTCAAAATGAAAAAACGAGCACGAAGCCTCGTTTAGAAATCGGGAGGAGAGAGGGTATGAAATTATATCCACTTCCATTAAAACCCGAAAAAGTCTCGATTATAGGTTAGAAATGGGCCACGGGACGTGTTGGTGGTGTCAAAACGAAAAAACGAGCACGAAGCCTCGTTTAGAAATCGGGAGGAGAGAGGGTATGAAATTACATCCACTTCCTTTAAAACCTGAAAAAGTATCGATTGTAGGTTAGAAATGGGACACGGGATGTGTTTGTGGTGTCAAAATGAAAAAACGAGCACGAAGTCTCGTTTAGAAATCGGGAGGAGAGAGGGTATGAAATTATATCCACTTCCTTTAAAACCCGAAAAAGTCTCGATTATATGTTAAAAATGGGCCACGTGACATGTTTGTGGTGTCAAAACGAAAAAACGAGCATGAAGCCTCGTTTAGAAATCGGGAGGAGAGAGGGTATGAAATTATATCCACTTCTTTTAAAACCCGAAAAAGTCTCGATTATAGGTTAGAAATGGGCCACGGGACGTGTTTGTTGTGTCAAAACTAAAAAGCCAGCACGAAGCCTCATTTAGAAATCGGGAGGAGAGAGGGTATAAAATTATATCCACTTCCTTTAAAACCAAAAAAAGTCTCGATTATAGGTTGGAAATGGGCCACGGGACGCGTTTGTGGTGTCAAAACGAAAAAACGAACACGAAGCCTCCTTTAGAAATCGGGAGGAGAGAGGTTATGAAATTATATCCACTTCCTTTAAAACCTGAAAAAGTATCGATTCTAGGTTAGAAATGGGCCACGGGACGTGTTTGTGGTGTCAAAACGAAAAAACGAGCACGAAGCCTCATTTAGAAATCGGGAGGAGAGAGGGTATGAAATTATATCCACTTCCTTTAAAACCCGAAAAAGTCTCGATTATAGGTTAGAAATGGGCCACGGGACGTATTTGTGGTGTCAAAACGAAAAACGAGCACGCAGCCTCGTTTAGAAATCGGGAGGAGAGAGGTTATGAAATTATATCAACTTCCTTTAAAACCCGAAAAAGACTCGATTATAGGTTAGAAATGGGCCACGGGACGTATTTGTGGTGTCAAAACGAAAAAACGAGCACGAAGCCTCGTTTAGAAATCGGGAGGAGAGAGGGTATGAAATTATATCCACTCCCTTTAAAACCCGAAAAAGTCTCGATTATAGGTTAGAAATGGGCCACGGGACGTGTTTGTGGTGTCAAAACGAAAAAACGAGCACGAAGCCTCGTTTAGAAATCGGGAGGAGAGAGGGTATGAAATTACATCCACTTCCTTTAAAACCTGAAAAAGTATCGATTGTAGGTTAGAAATGGGACACGGGATGTGTTTGTGGTGTCAAAATGAAAAAACGAGCACGAAGTCTCGTTTAGAAATCGGGAGGAGAGAGGGTATGAAATTATATCCACTTCCTTTAAAACCCGAAAAAGTCTCGATTATAGGTTAGAAATGGGCCACGGGACGTGTTTGTGGTGTCAAAACGAAAAAACGAGCACGAAGCCTCGTTTAGAAATAGGGAGGAGAGAGGGTATGAAATTATATCCACTTCCTTTAAAACCCGAAAAAGTCTCGATTATAGGTTAGAAATGGGCCACGGGACGTGTTTGTGGTGTCAAAACTAAAAAGCCAGCACGAAGCCTCGTTTAGAAATCGGGAGGAGAGAGGGTATGAAATTATATCCACTTCCTTTAAAACCAAAAAAAGTCTCGATTATAGGTTGGAAATGGGCCACGGGACGCGTTTGTGGTGTCAAAACGAAAAAACGAACACGAAGCCTCCTTTAGAAATCGGGAGGAGAGAGGTTATGAAATTATATCCACTTCCTTTAAAACCTGAAAAAGTATCGATTCTTGGTTAGAAATGGGCCACGGGACGTGTTTGTGGTGTCAAAACGAAAAAACGAGCACGAAGCCTCGTTTAGAAATCGGGAGGAGAGAGGGTATGAAATTACATCCACTTCCTTTAAAACCTGAAAAAGTATCGATTGTAGGTTAGAAATGGGACACGGGATGTGTTTGTGGTGTCAAAATGAAAAAACGAGCACGAAGTCTCGTTTAGAAATCGGGAGGAGAGAGGGTATGAAATTATATCCACTTCCTTTAAAACCCGAAAAAGTCTCGATTATATGTTAAAAATGGGCCACGTGACATGTTTGTGGTGTCAAAACGAAAAAACGAGCATGAAGCCTCGTTTAGAAATCGGGAGGAGAGAGGGTATGAAATTATATCCACTTCTTTTAAAACCCGAAAAAGTCTCGATTATAGGTTAGAAATGGGCCACGGGACGTGTTTGTTGTGTCAAAACTAAAAAGCCAGCACGAAGCCTCGTTTAGAAATCGGGAGGAGAGAGGGTATGAAATTATATCCACTTCCTTTAAAACCAAAAAAAGTCTCGATTATAGGTTGGAAATGGGCCACGGGACGCGTTTGTGGTGTCAAAACGAAAAAACGAACACGAAGCCTCCTTTAGAAATCGGGAGGAGAGAGGTTATGAAATTATATCCACTTCCTTTAAAACCTGAAAAAGTATCGATTCTAGGTTAGAAATGGGCCACGGGACGTGTTTGTGGTGTCAAAACGAAAAAACGAGCACGAAGCCTCATTTAGAAATCGGGAGGAGAGAGGGTATGAAATTATATCCACTTCCTTTAAAACCCGAAAAAGTCTCGATTATAGGTTAGAAATGGGCCACGGGACGTATTTGTGGTGTCAAAACGAAAAAACGAGCACGAAGCCTCGTTTAGAAATCGGGAGGAGAGAGGGTATGAAATTATATCCACTTCCATTAAAACCCGAAAAAGTCTCGATTATAGGTTAGAAATGGGCCACGGGACGTGTTTGTGGTGTCAAAAAGAAAAAACGAGCACGAAGCCTCGTTTAGAAATCGGGAGGAGAGAGGGTATGAAATTACATCCACTTCCTTTAAAACCTGAAAAAGTATCGATTGTAGGTTAGAAATGGGACACGGGATGTGTTTGTGGTGTCAAAATGAAAAAACGAGCACGAAGCCTCGTTTAGAAATCGGGAGGAGAGAGGGTATGAAATTACATCCACTTCCTTTAAAACCTGAAAAAGTATCGATTGTAGGTTAGAAATGGGACACGGGATGTGTTTGTGGTGTCAAAATGAAAAAACGAGCACGAAGCTTCCTTTAGAAATCGGGAGGAGAGAGGGTATGAAATTATATCCACCTCCTTTAAAACCCGAAAAAGTCTCGATTATATGTTTAAAATGGGCCACGTGACATGTTTGTGGTGTCAAAATGAAAAAACTAGCACGAAGCCTTGTTTAGAAATCGGGAGGAGAGAGGGTATGAAATTATATCCACTTCCTTTAAAACCCGAAAAAGTCTCGATTATAGGTTAGAAATGGGCCACGGGACGTGTTTGTGGTGTCAAAACTAAAAAGCCAGCACGAAGCCTCGTTTAGAAATCGGGAGGAGAGAGGGTATGAAATTATATCCACTTCCTTTAAAACCAAAAAAAGTCTCGATTATAGGTTGGAAATGGGCCACGGGACGCGTTTGTGGTGTCAAAACGAAAAAACGAGCACGAAGCCTCATTTAGAAATCGGGAGTAGAGAGGGTATGAAATTATATCCACTTCCTTTAAAATCCGAAAAAGTCTCGATTATAGGTTAGAAATGGGCCACGGGACGTATTTGTGGTGTCAAAACGAAAAAACGAGCACGAAGCCTCGTTTAGAAATCGGGAGGAGAGAGGGTATGAAATTATATCCACCTCCTTTAAAACCCGAAAAAGTCACGATTATAGGTTAGAAATGGGCCACGGGATGTGTTTGTGGTGTCAAAACGAAAAAACGAGCACGAAGCCTCGTTTAGAAATCGGGAGGAGAGAGGGTATGAAATTACATCCACTTCCTTTAAAACCCGAAAAAGTATCGATTGTAGGTTAGAAATGGGACACGGGACGTGTTTGTGGTGTCAAAACGAAAAAACGAGCACGAAGCCTCGTTTAGAAATCGGGAGGAGAGAGGGTATGAAATTATATCCACTTCCTTTAAAACCTGAAAAAGTATCGATTATAGGATAGAAATGGGCCACGGGACGTGTTTGTGGTATCAAAACGAAAAAACGAGCACGAAGCCTCGTTTAGAAATCGGGAGGAGAGAGGGTATGAAATTATATCCACTTCCATTAAAACCCGAAAAAGTCTCGATTATAGGTTAGAAATGGGCCACGGGACGTGTTTGTGGTGTCAAAAAGAAAAAACGAGCACGAAGCCTCGTTTAGAAATCGGGAGGAGAGAGGGTATGAAATTACATCCACTTCCTTTAAAACCTGAAAAAGTATCGATTGTAGGTTAGAAATGGGACACGGGATGTGTTTGTGGTGTCAAAATGAAAAAACGAGCACGAAGCCTCCTTTAGAAATCGGGAGGAGAGAGGGTATGAAATTATATCCACTTCTTTTAAAACCCGAAAAAGTCTCGATTATATGTTAAAAATGGGCCACGTGACATATTTGTGGTGTCAAAACGAAAAAACGAGCACGAAGCCTCGTTTAGAAATCGGGAGGAGAGAGGGTATGAAATTATATCCACTTCCTTTAAAACCCGAAAAAGTCTCGATTATAGGTTAGAAATAGGCCACGGTACGTGTTTGTGGTGTCAAAACGAAAAAACGAGCACGAAGCCTCGTTTAGAAATCGGGAGGAGAGAGGGTATGAAATTACATCCACTTCCTTTAAAACCTGAAAAAGTATCGATTGTAGGTTAGAAATGGGACACGGGATGTGTTTGTGGTGTCAAAATGAAAAAACGAGCACGAAGTCTCGTTTAGAAATCGGGAGAAGAGAGGGTATGAAATTATATCCACTTCCTTTAAAACCCGAAAAAGTCTCGATTATATGTTAAAAATGGGCCACGTGACATGTTCGTGGTGTCAAAACGAAAAAACGAGCACGAAGCCTCGTTTAGAAATCGGGAGGAGAGAGGGTATGAAATTACATCCACTTCCTTTAAAACCCGAAAAAGTATCGATTGTAGGTTAGAAATGGGACACGGGACGTGTTTGTGGTGTCAAAACGAAAAAACGAGCACGAAGCCTCGTTTAGAAATCGGGAGGAGAGAGGGTATGAAATTATATCCACTTCCTTTAAAACCTGAAAAAGTATCGATTATAGGTTAGAAATGGGCCACGGGACGTGTTTGTGGTGTCAAAACGAAAAAACGAGCACGAAGCCTCGTTTAGAAATCGGGAGGAGAGAGGGTATGAAATTATATCCACTTCCATTAAAACCCGAAAAAGTCTCGATTATAGGTTAGAAATGGGCCACGGGACGTGTTTGTGGTGTCAAAAAGAAAAAACGAGCACGAAGCCTCGTTTAGAAATCGGGAGGAGAGAGGGTATGAAATTACATCCACTTCCTTTAAAACCTGAAAAAGTATCGATTGTAGGTTAGAAATGGGACACGGGATGTGTTTGTGGTGTCAAAATGAAAAAACGAGCACGAAGCCTCGTTTAGAAATCGGGAGGAGAGAGGGTATGAAATTCTATCCACTTCCTTTAAAACCCGAAAAAGTCTTGATTATAGGTTAGAAATAGGCCACGGTACGTGTTTGTGGTGTCAAAACGAAAAAACGAGCACGAAGCCTCGTTTAGAAATCGGGAGGAGAGAGGGTATGAAATTACATCCACTTCCTTTAAAACCTGAAAAAATATCGATTGTAGGTTAGAAATGGGACACGGGATGTGTTTGTGGTGTCAAAATGAAAAAACGAGCACGAAGTCTCGTTTAGAAATCGGGAGGAGAGAGGGTATGAAATTATATTCACTTCCTTTAAAACCCGAAAAAGTCTCGATTATATGTTAAAAATGGGCCACGTGACATGTTCGTGGTGTCAAAACGAAAAAATGAGCACGAAGCCTCGTTTAGAAATCGGGAGGAGAGAGGGTATGAAATTATATCCACTTCCTTTAAAATCTGAATAAATCTCGATTATAGGTTAGAAATGGGCCAAGAGACGAGTTTGTGGAGTCAAAACGAAAAAACGAGCACGCAGCCTCGTTTAGAAATCGGGAGGAGAGAGGGTATGAAATTACATCCACTTCTTTTAAAACCCAAAAAAGTCTCGATTATAGGTTAGAAATGGACCACGGGATGTGTTTGTGGTGTCAAAACGAAAAAATGAGCACGAAGCCTCGTTTAGAAATCGAAAGGAGAGAGGGTATGAAATTATATCCATTTCCTTTAAAACCCGAAAAAGTCTTGATTATAGGTTAGAAATGGGCCACGGGACGTGTTTGTTGTGTCAAAACGAAAAAACGAGCACGAAGCCTCGTTTAGAAATCGGGAGGAGAGAGGGTATGAAATTATATCCACTTCCTTTAAAACCCGAAAAAGTCTCGATTATATGTTAAAAATGGGCCACGTGACATGTTTGTGGTGTCAAAACGAAAAAACGAGCACGAAGCCTCGTTTAGAAATCGGGAGGAGTGAGGGTATGAAATTATATCCACTTCCTTTAAAACCCGAAAAAGTCTCGATTATAGGTTAGAAATGGGCACGGGACGTGTTTGTGGTGTCAAAACTAAAAAGCCAGCACGAAGCCTCGTTTAGAAATCGGGAGGAGAGAGGGTATGAAATTATATCCACTTCCTTTAAAACCAAAAAAAGTTTCGATTATTGGTTGGAAATGGGCCACGGGACGCGTTTGTGGTGTCAAAACGAAAAAACGAGCACGAAGCCTCGTTTAGAAATCGGGAGGAGAGAGGGTATGAAATTATATCCACTTCCTTTGAAATCCGAAAAAGTCTCGATTATAGGTTAGAAATGGGCCACGGGACGTATTTGTGGTGTCAAAACGAAAAAACGAGCACGAAGCCTCGTTTAGAAATCGGGAGGAGAGAGGGTATGAAATTATATCCACCTCCTTTAAAACCCGAAAAAGTCACGATTATAGGTTAGAAATGGGCCACGGGATGTGTTTGTGGTGTCAAAACGAAAAAACGAGCACGAAGCCTCCTTTAGAAATCGGGAGGAGAGAGGGTATAAAATTACATCCACTTCCTTTAAAACCCGAAAAAGTATCGATTGTAGGTTAGAAATGGGACACGGGACGTGTTTGTGGTGTCAAAACGAAAAAACGAGCACGAAGCCTCGTTTAGAAATCGGGAGGAGAGAGGGTATGAAATTATATCCACTTCCTTTAAAACCCGAAAAAGTCTCGATTATATGTTAAAAATGGGCCACGTGACATGTTTGTGGTGTCAAAACGAAAAAACGAGCACAAAGCCTCGTTTAGAAATCGGGAGGAGAGAGGGTATGAAATTATATCCACTTCTTTTAAAACCCGAAAAAGTCTCGATTATAGGTTAGAAATGGGCCACGGGACGTGTTTGTGGTGTCAAAACTAAAAAGCCAGCACGAAGCCTCGTTTAGAAATCGGGAGGAGAGAGGGTATGAAATTATATCCACTTCCTTTAAAACCAAAAAAAGTCTCGATTATAGGTTGGAAATGGGCCACGGGACGCGTTTGTGGTGTCAAAACGAAAAAACGAGCACGAAGCCTCGTTTAGAAATCGGGAGGTGAGAGGGTATGAAATTATATCCACTTCCTTTAAAACCCGAAAAAGTCTCGATTATAGGTTAGAAATGGGCCACGGGACGTGTTTGTGGTGTCAAAACGAAAAAACGAGCACGAAGCCTCGTTTAGAAATCGGGAGGAGAGAGGGTATGAAATTACATCCACTTCCTTTAAAACATGAAAAAGTATCGATTGTAGGTTAGAAATGGGACACGGGATGTGTTTGTTGTGTCAAAATGAAAAAACGAGCACGAAGTCTCGTTTAGAAATCGGGATGAGAGAGGGTATGAAATTATATCCACTTCCTTTAAAACCCGAAAAAGTCTCGATTATAGGTTAGAAATGGGCCACGGGACGTGTTTGTGGTGTCAAAACGAAAAAACGCGCACGAAGCCTCGTTTAGAAATCGGGAGAGAGGGTATGAAATTATATCCACTTCCTTTAAAATCTGAAAAAATCTCGATTATAGGTTAGAAATGGGCCAAGAGACGAGTTTGTGGAGTCAAAACGAAAAAACGAGCACGCAACCTCGTTTAGAAATCGGGAGGAGAGAGGGTTTGAAATTACATCCACTTTTTTTAAAACCCTAAAAAATCTCGATTATAGGTTAGAAATGGGCCACGGGATGTGTTTGTGGTGTCAAAACGAAAAAATGAGCACGAAGCCTCGTTTAGAAATCGGAAGGAGAGAGGGTATGAAATTATATCTATTTCCTTTAAAACCCGAAAAAGTCTCGATTATAGGTTAGAAATGGGCCACGGGACGTGTTTGTTGTGTCAAAACGAAAAAACGATCACGAAGCCTCATTTAGAAATCGGGAGGAGAGAGGGTATGAAATTATATCCACTTCCTTTAAACCCCGAAAAAGTCTCGATTATAGGTTAGAAATGGGCCACGGGACGTGTTTATGGTGTCAAATCGAAAAAACGAGCACGAAGCCTCGTTTAGAAATCGGGAGAGAGGGTATGAAAATATATCCACTACTTTTAAAATCTGAAAAAGACTCGATTGTAGGTTAGAAATGGGCCCAGAGACGAGTTTGTGGAGTCAAAATGAAAAAACGAGCACGCAGCCTCGTTTAGAAATCGGTAGGAGAGAGGGTATGAAATTACATCGACTTCCTTTAAAACCTGAAAAAGTATCGATTATAGGTTAGAAATGGGCCACGGGACGAGTTTGTGGAGTCAAAACGAAAAAACGAGCACGCAGCCTCGTTTAGAAATCGGGAGGAGAGAGGTTATGAAATTATATCCACTTCTTTTAAAACCTGAAAAAGTATCGATTATAGGTTAGAAATGCGCCACGGGACGTGTTTGTGGTGTCAAAATGAAAAAACGAGCACGAAGCCTCGTTTAGAAATCGGGTGGAGAGAGGGTATGAAATTATATCCACTTCCTTTAAAACCCGAAAAAGACTCGATTATAGGTTAGAAATGGGCCACGGGACGTATTTATGGTGTCAAAACGAAAAAACGAGCACGAAGCCTCGTTTAGAAATCGGGAGGAGAGAGGGTATGAAATTATATCCACTTCCTTTAAAACCTGAAAAAGTATCGATTATAGGTTAGAAATGGGCCACGGGACGTGTTTGTGGTGTCAAAACGAAAAAACGAGCACGAAGCCTCGTTTAGAAATCGGGAGGAGAGAGGGTATGAAATTATATCCACTTCCATTAAAACCCGAAAAAGTCTCGATTATAGGTTAGAAATGGGCCACGGGACGTGTTTGTGGTGTCAAAAAGAAAAAACGAGCACGAAGCCTCGTTTAGAAATCGGGAGGAGAGAGGGTATGAAATTACATCCACTTCCTTTAAAACCTGAAAAAGTATCGATTGTAGGTTAGAAATGGGACACGGGATGTGTTTGTGGTGTCAAAATGAAAAAACGAGCACGAAGCCTCCTTTAGAAATCGGGAGGAGAGAGGGTATGAAATTATATCCACTTCCTTTAAAACCCGAAAAAGTCTCGATTATAGGTTAGAAATGGGCCACGTGACATGTTTGTTGTGTCAAAACGAAAAAACGAGCACGAAGCCTCGTTTAGAAATCGGGAGGAGAGAGGGTATGAAATTATATCCACTTCCTTTAAAACCCGAAAAAGTCTCGATTATAGGTTAGAAATAGGCCACGGTACGTATTTGTGGTGTCAAAACGAAAAAACGAGCACGAAGCCTCGTTTAGAAATCGGGAGGAGAGAGGGTATGAAATTATATCAACTTCCTTTAAAACCAAAAAAAGTCTCGATTATAGGTTGGAAATGGGCCACGGGACGCGTTTGTGGTGTCAAAACGAAAAAACGAGCACGAAGCCTCGTTTAGAAATCGGGAGGAGAGAGGGTATGAAATTATATCCACTTCCTTTAAAATCCGAAAAAGTCTCGATTGTAGGTTAAAAATGGGCCACAGGACGTATTTGTGGTGTCAAAACGAAAAAACGAACACGAAGCCTCGTTTAGAAATCGGGAGGAGAGAGGGTATGAAATTATATCCACCTCCTTTAAAATCCGAAAAAGTCTCGATTATAGGTTAGAAATGGGCCACGGGACGTATTTGTGGTGTCAAAACGAAAAAACGAGCACGAAGCCTCGTTTAGAAATCGAGAGGAGAGAGGGTATGAAATTATATCCACTTCCATTAAAACCCGAAAAAGTCTCGATTATAGGTTAGAAATGGGCCACGGGATGTGTTTGTGGTGTCAAAGTGAAAAAACGAGCACGAACCTCGTTTAGAAGTCGGGAGGAGAGAGGGTATGAAATTATATCCACTTCCTTTAAAACCTGAAAAAGTCTCGATTATATGTTAAAAATGGGCCACGTGACATGTTTGTGGTGTCAAAACGAAAAAACGAGCACGAAGCCTCGTTTAGAAATCGGGAGGAGAGAGGGTATGAAATTATATCCACTTCCATTAAAACCCGAAAAAGTCTCGATTATAGGTTAGAAATGGGCCACGGGACGTATTTGTGGTGTCAAAACGAAAAAACGAGCACGAAGCCTCGTTTAGAAATCGAGAGGAGAGAGGGTATGAAATTATATCCACTTCCATTAAAACCCGAAAAATTCTCGATTATAGGTTAGAAATGGGCCACGGGACGTGTTTGTGGTGTCAAAACGAAAAAATGAGCACGAAGCCTCGTTTAGAAATTGGGAGGAGAGAGGGTATGAAATTACATCCACTTCCTTTAAAACCTGAAAAAGTATCGATTGTAGGTTAGAAATGGGACACGGGATGTGTTTGTGGTGTCAAAATGAAAAAACGAGCACGAAGTCTCGTTTAGAAATCGGGAGGAGAGAGGGTATGAAATTATATCCACTTCCTTTAAAACCCGAAAAAGTCTCGTTTATATGTTAAAATGGGCCACGTGACATGTTTGTGGTGTCAAAACGAAAAAACGAGCACGAAGCCTCGTTTAGAAATCGGGAAGAGAGAGGGTATGAAATTATATCCACTTCTTTTAAAACTCGAAAAAGTCTCGATTATAGGTTAGAAATGGGCCACTAGACGTGTTTGTGGTGTCAAAACTAAAAAGCCAGCACGAAGCCTCGTTCAGAAATCGGGAGGAGAGAGGGTATGAAATTATATCCACTTCCTTTAAAACCAAAAAAAGTCTCGATTATAGGTTGGAAATGGGCCACGGGACGCGTTTGTGGTGTCAAAACGAAAAAACGAACACGAAGCCTCCTTTAGAAATCGGGAGGAGAGAGGTTATGAAATTATATCCACTTCCTTTAAAACCTGAAAAAGTATCGATTATAGGTTAGAAATGGGCCACGGGACGTGTTTGTGGTGTCAAAACGAAAAAAGGAGCACGAAGCCTCGTTTAGAAATCGGGAGGAGAGAGGGTATGAAATTATATCCACTTCCTTTAAAACCCGAAAAAGTCTCGATTATAGGTTAGAAATGGGCCACGGGACGTATTTGTGGTGTCAAAACGAAAAAACGAGCACGAAGCCTCGTTTAGAAATCGGGAGGAGAGAGGGTATGAAATTATATCCACTTCCTTTAAAACCCGAAAAAGTCTCGATTATAGGTTAGAAATGGGCCACGGGACGTGTTTGTGGTGTCAAAACGAAAAAACGAGCACGAAGCCTCGTTTAGAAATCGGGAGAGAGGGTATGAAATTATATCCACTTCCTTTAAAATCTGAAAAAATCTCGATTATAGGTTAGAAATGGGCCAAGAGACGAGTTTGTGGAGTCAAAACGAAAAAACGAGCACGCAACCTCGTTTAGAAATCGGGAGGAGAGAGGGTTTGAAATTACATCCACTTTTTTTAAAACCCTAAAAAATCTCGATTATAGGTTAGAAATGGGCCATGGGATGTGTTTGTGGTGTCAAAACGAAAAAATGAGCACGAAGCCTTGTTTTGAAATCGGAAGGAGAGAGGGTATGAAATTATATCTATTTCCTTTAAAACACGAAAAAGTCTCGATTATAGGTTAGAAATGGGCCACGGGACGTGTTTGTTGTGTCAAAACGAAAAAACGAGCACGAAGCCTCGTTTAGAAATCAGGAGGAGAGAGGGTATGAAATTATATCCACTTCCTTTAAACCCCGAAAAAGTCTCGATTATAGGTTAGAAATGGGCCACGGGACGTGTTTATGGTGTTAAATCGAAAAAACGAGCACGAAGCCTCGTTTAGAAATCGGGAGAGAGGGTATGAAAATATATCCACTACTTTTAAAATCTGAAAATGACTCGATTGTAGGTTAGAAATGGGCCTAGAGACGAGTTTGTGGAGTCAAAACGAAAAAACGAGCACGCAGCCTCGTTTAGAAATCGGGAGGAGAGAGGGTATGAAATTACATCGACTTCCTTTAAAACCTGAAAAAGTATCGATTATAGGTTAGAAATGGGCCACGGGACGAGTTTGTGGAGTCAAAACGAAAAAACGAGCACGCAGCCTCGTTTAGAAATCGGGAGGAGAGAGGTTATGAAATTATATCCACTTCCTTTAAAACCTGAAAAAGTATCGATTATAGGTTAGAAATGTGCCACGGGACGTGTTTGTGGTGTCAAAACGAAAAAACGAGCACGAAGCCTCGTTTAGAAATCGGGTGGAGCGAGGGTATTAAATTATATCCACTTCCTTTAAAACCCGAAAAAGACTCGATTATAGGTTAGAAATGGGCCACGGGACGTATTTATGGTGTCAAAACGAAAAAACGAGCACGAAGCCTCGTTTAGAAATCGGGAGGTGAGAGGGTATGAAATTATATCCACTTCCTTTAAAACCCGAAAAAGTCTCGATTATAGGTTAGAAATGGGCCACGGGACATGTTTGTGGTGTCAAAACGAAAAAACGAGCACGAAGCCTCGTTTAGAAATCGGGAGGAGAGAGGGTATGAAATTACATCCACTTCCTTTAAAACCTGAAAAAGTATCGATTGTAGGTTAGAAATGGGACACGGGATGTGTTTGTTGTGTCAAAATGAAAAAACGAGCACGAAGTCTCGTTTAGAAATCGGGATGAGAGAGGGTATGAAATTATATCCACTTCCTTTAAAACCCGAAAAAGTCTCGATTATAGGTTAGAAATGGGCCACGGGACGTGTTTGTGGTGTCAAAACGAAAAAACGCGCACGAAGCCTCGTTTAGAAATCGGGAGAGAGGGTATGAAATTATATCCACTTCCTTTAAAATCTGAAAAAATCTCGATTATAGGTTAGAAATGGGCCAAGAGACGAGTTTTTGGAGTCAAAACGAAAAAACGAGCACGCAACCTCGTTTAGAAATCGGGAGGAGAGAGGGTTTGAAATTACATCCACTTTTTTTAAAACCCTAAAAAATCTCGATTATAGGTTAGAAATGGGCCACGGGATGTGTTTGTGGTGTCAAAACGAAAAAATGAGCACGAAGCCTCGTTTAGAAATCGGAAGGAGAGAGGGTATGAAATTATATCTATTTCCTTTAAAACCCGAAAAAGTCTCGATTATAGGTTAGAAATGGGCCACGGGACGTGTTTGTTGTGTCAAAACGAAAAAACGATCACGAAGCCTCATTTAGAAATCGGGAGGAGAGAGGGTATGAAATTATATCCACTTCCTTTAAACCCCGAAAAAGTCTCGATTATAGGTTAGAAATGGGCCACGGGACGTGTTTATGGTGTCAAATCGAAAAAACGAGCACGAAGCCTCGTTTAGAAATCGGGAGAGAGGGTATGAAAATATATCCACTACTTTTAAAATCTGAAAAAGACTCGATTGTAGGTTAGAAATGGGCCCAGAGACGAGTTTGTGGAGTCAAAATGAAAAAACGAGCACGCAGCCTCGTTTAGAAATCGGTAGGAGAGAGGGTATGAAATTACATCGACTTCCTTTAAAACCTGAAAAAGTATCGATTATAGGTTAGAAATGGGCCACGGGACGAGTTTGTGGAGTCAAAACGAAAAAACGAGCACGCAGCCTCGTTTAGAAATCGGGAGGAGAGAGGTTATGAAATTATATCCACTTCTTTTAAAACCTGAAAAAGTATCGATTATAGGTTAGAAATGCGCCACGGGACGTGTTTGTGGTGTCAAAATGAAAAAACGAGCACGAGGCCTCGTTTAGAAATCGGGTGGAGAGAGGGTATGAAATTATATCCACTTCCTTTAAAACCCGAAAAAGACTCGATTATAGGTTAGAAATGGGCCACGGGACGTATTTATGGTGTCAAAACGAAAAAACGAGCACGAAGCCTCGTTTAGAAATCGGGAGGAGAGAGGGTATGAAATTATATCCACTTCCTTTAAAACCCGAAAAAGTCTCGATTATAGGTTAGAAATGGGCCACGGGACGTGTTTGTGGTGTCAAAACGAACAAACGAGCACGAAGCCTCGTTTAGAAATCGGGAGGAGAGAGGGTATGAAATTACATCCACTTCCTTTAAAACCTGAAAAAGTATCGATTGTAGGTTAGAAATGGGACACGGGATGTGTTTGTGGTGTCAAAATGAAAAAACGAGCACGAAGTCTCGTTTAGAAATCGGGATGAGAGAGGGTATGAAATTATATCCACTTCCTTTAAAACCCGAAAAAGTCTCGATTATAGGTTAGAAATGGGCCACGGGACGTGTTTGTGGTGTCAAAACGAAAAAACGAGCACGAAGCCTCGTTTAGAAATCGGGAGGAGAGAGGGTATGAAATTACATCCACTTCCTTTAAAACCTGAAAAAGTATCGATTATAGGTTAGAAATGGGCCACGGGACGTGTTTGTGGTGTCAAAACGAAAAAACGAGCACGAAGCCTCGTTTAGAAATCGGGAGGAGAGAGGGTATGAAATTACATCCACTTCCTTTAAAACCTGAAAAAGTATCGATTGTAGGTTCGAAATGGGACACGGGATGTGTTTGTGGTGTCAAAATGAAAAAACGAGCACGAAGTCTCGTTTAGAAATCGGGTTGAGAGAGGGTATCAAATTATATCCACTTCCTTTAAAACCCGAAAAAGTCTCGATTATAGGTTAGAAATGGGCCACGGGACGTGTTTGTGGTGTCAAAACGAAAAAACGAGCACGAAGCCTCGTTTAGAAATCGGGAGAGAGGGTATGAAATTATATCCACTTCCTTTAAAATCTGAAAAAATCTCGATTATAGGTTAGAAATGGGCCAAGAGACGAGTTTGTGGAGTCAAAACGAAAAAACGAGCACGCAACCTCGTTTAGAAATCGGGAGGAGAGAGGGTTTGAAATTACATCCACTTTTTTTAAATCCCTAAAAAATCTCGATTATAGGTTAGAAATGGGACACGGGATGTGTTTGTGGTGTCAAAATAAAAAAACGAGCACGAAGCCTCGTTTAGAAATCGGGAGGAGAGAGGGTATGAAATTATATCCACTTCCTTTAAAACCCGAAAAAGTCTCGATTATATGTTAAAAATGGGCCACGTGACATGTTTGTGGTGTCAAAACGAAAAAACGAGCACAAAGCCTCGTTTAGAAATCGGGAGGAGAGAGGGTATGAAATTATATCCACTTCTTTTAAAACCCGAAAAAGTCTCGATTATAGGTTAGAAATGGGCCACGGGACGTGTTTGTGGTGTCAAAACTAAAAAGCCAGCACGAAGCCTCGTTTAGAAATCGGGAGGAGAGAGGGTATGAAATTATATCCACTTCCTTTAAAACCAAAAAAAGTCTCGATTATAGGTTGGAAATGGGCCACGGGACGCGTTTGTGGTGTCAAAACGAAAAAACGAGCACGAAGCCTCGTTTAGAAATCGGGAGGTGAGAGGGTATGAAATTATATCCACTTCCTTTAAAACCCGAAAAAGTCTCGATTATAGGTTAGAAATGGGCCACGGGACGTGTTTGTGGTGTCAAAACGAAAAAACGAGCACGAAGCCTCGTTTAGAAATCGGGAGGAGAGAGGGTATGAAATTACATCCACTTCCTTTAAAACATGAAAAAGTATCGATTGTAGGTTAGAAATGGGACACGGGATGTGTTTGTTGTGTCAAAATGAAAAAACGAGCACGAAGTCTCGTTTAGAAATCGGGATGAGAGAGGGTATGAAATTATATCCACTTCCTTTAAAACCCGAAAAAGTCTCGATTATAGGTTAGAAATGGGCCACGGGACGTGTTTGTGGTGTCAAAACGAAAAAACGCGCACGAAGCCTCGTTTAGAAATCGGGAGAGAGGGTATGAAATTATATCCACTTCCTTTAAAATCTGAAAAAATCTCGATTATAGGTTAGAAATGGGCCAAGAGACGAGTTTGTGGAGTCAAAACGAAAAAACGAGCACGCAACCTCGTTTAGAAATCGGGAGGAGAGAGGGTTTGAAATTACATCCACTTTTTTTAAAACCCTAAAAAATCTCGATTATAGGTTAGAAATGGGCCACGGGATGTGTTTGTGGTGTCAAAACGAAAAAATGAGCACGAAGCCTCGTTTAGAAATCGGAAGGAGAGAGGGTATGAAATTATATCTATTTCCTTTAAAACCCGAAAAAGTCTCGATTATAGGTTAGAAATGGGCCACGGGACGTGTTTGTTGTGTCAAAACGAAAAAACGATCACGAAGCCTCATTTAGAAATCGGGAGGAGAGAGGGTATGAAATTATATCCACTTCCTTTAAACCCCGAAAAAGTCTCGATTATAGGTTAGAAATGGGCCACGGGACGTGTTTATGGTGTCAAATCGAAAAAACGAGCACGAAGCCTCGTTTAGAAATCGGGAGAGAGGGTATGAAAATATATCCACTACTTTTAAAATCTGAAAAAGACTCGATTGTAGGTTAGAAATGGGCCCAGAGACGAGTTTGTGGAGTCAAAATGAAAAAACGAGCACGCAGCCTCGTTTAGAAATCGGTAGGAGAGAGGGTATGAAATTACATCGACTTCCTTTAAAACCTGAAAAAGTATCGATTATAGGTTAGAAATGGGCCACGGGACGAGTTTGTGGAGTCAAAACGAAAAAACGAGCACGCAGCCTCGTTTAGAAATCGGGAGGAGAGAGGTTATGAAATTATATCCACTTCCTTTAAAACCTGAAAAAGTATCGATTATAGGTTAGAAATGCGCCACGGGACGTGTTTGTGGTGTCAAAATGAAAAAACGAGCACGAAGCCTCGTTTAGAAATCGGGTGGAGAGAGGGTATGAAATTATATCCACTTCCTTTAAAACCCGAAAAAGACTCGATTATAGGTTAGAAATGGGCCACGGGACGTATTTATGGTGTCAAAACGAAAAAACGAGCACGAAGCCTCGTTTAGAAATCGGGAGGAGAGAGGGTATGAAATTATATCCACTTCCTTTAAAACCCGAAAAAGTCTCGATTATAGGTTAGAAATGGGCCACGGGACGTGTTTGTGGTGTCAAAACGAAAAAACGAGCACGAAGCCTCGTTTAGAAATCGGGAGGAGAGAGGGTATGAAATTACATCCACTTCCTTTAAAACCAGAAAAAGTATCGATTGTAGGTTAGAAATGGGACACGGGATGTGTTTGTGGTGTCAAAATGAAAAAACGAGCACGAAGTCTCGTTTAGAAATCGGGATGAGAGAGGGTATGAAATTATATCCACTTCCTTTAAAACCCGAAAAAGTCTCGATTATAGGTTAGAAATGGGCCACGGGACGTGTTTGTGGTGTCAAAACGAAAAAACGAGCACGAAGCCTCGTTTAGAAATCGGGAGGAGAGAGGGTATGAAATTACATCCACTTCCTTTAAAACCTGAAAAAGTATCGATTATAGGTTAGAAATGGGCCACGGGACGTGTTTGTGGTGTCAAAACGAAAAAACGAGCACGAAGCCTCGTTTAGAAATCGGGAGGAGAGAGGGTATGAAATTACATCCACTTCCTTTAAAACCTGAAAAAGTATCGATTGTAGGTTCGAAATGGGACACGGGATGTGTTTGTGGTGTCAAAATGAAAAAACGAGCACGAAGTCTCGTTTAGAAATCGGGTTGAGAGAGGGTATCAAATTATATCCACTTCCTTTAAAACCCGAAAAAGTCTCGATTATAGGTTAGAAATGGGCCACGGGACGTGTTTGTGGTGTCAAAACGAAAAAACGAGCACGAAGCCTCGTTTAGAAATCGGGAGAGAGGGTATGAAATTATATCCACTTCCTTTAAAATCTGAAAAAATCTCGATTATAGGTTAGAAATGGGCCAAGAGACGAGTTTGTGGAGTCAAAACGAAAAAACGAGCACGCAACCTCGTTTAGAAATCGGGAGGAGAGAGGGTTTGAAATTACATCCACTTTTTTTAAAACCCTAAAAAATCTCGATTATAGGTTAGAAATGGGACACGGGATGTGTTTGTGGTGTCAAAATAAAAAAACGAGCACGAAGCCTCGTTTAGAAATCGGGAGGAGAGAGGGTATGAAATTATATCCACTTCCTTTAAAACCCGAAAAAGTCTCGATTATATGTTAAAAATGGGCCACGTGACATGTTTGTGGTGTCAAAACGAAAAAACGAGAACAAAGCCTCGTTTAGAAATCGGGAGGAGAGAGGGTATGAAATTATATCCACTTCTTTTAAAACCCGAAAAAGTCTCGATTATAGGTTAGAAATGGGCCACGGGACGTGTTTGTGGTGTCAAAAGTAAAAAGCCAGCACGAAGCCTCGTTTAGAAATCGGGAGGAGAGAGGGTATGAAATTATATCCACTTCCTTTAAAACCAAAAAAAGTATCGATTATAGGTTGGAAATGGGCCACGGGACGCGTTTGTGGTGTCAAAACGAAAAAACGAACATGAAGCCTCCTTTAGAAATCGGGAGGAGAGAGGTTATGAAATTATATGCACTTCCTTTAAAACCTGAAAAAGTATCGATTATAGGTTAGAAATGGGCCACGGGACGTGTTTGTGGTGTCAAAACGAAAAAATGAGCACGAAGCCTCGTTTAGAAATCGGGAGGAGAGAGGGTATGAAATTATATCAACTTCCTTTAAAACCCGAAAAAGTCTCGATTATAGGTTAGAAATGGGCCACGGGACGTATTTGTGGTGTCAAAACGAAAAAACGAGCACGAAGCCTCGTTTAGAAATCGGGAGGAGAGAGGGTATGAAATTATATCCACTTCCTTTAAAACCCGAAAAAGTCTCGATTATAGGTTAGAAATGGGCCACGGGACGTGTTTGTGGTGTCAAAACGGAAAAACGAGCACGAAGCCTCGTTTAGAAATCGGGAGAGAGGGTATGAAATTATATCCACTTCCTTTAAAATCTGAAAAAATCTCGATTATAGGTTAGAAATGGGCCAAGAGACGAGTTTGTGGAGTCAAAACGAAAAAACGAGCACGCAACCTCGTTCAGAAATCGGGAGGAGAGAGGGTTTGAAATTACATCCACTTTTTTTAAAACCCAAAAAAATCTCGATTATAGGTTAGAAATGGGCCACGGGATGTATTTGTGGTGTCAAAATGAAAAAATGAGCACGAAGCCTCGTTTAGAAATCGGAAGGAGAGAGGGTATGAAATTATATCTATTTCCTTTAAAACCCGAAAAAGTCTCGATTATAGGTTAGAAATGGGCCACGGGACGTGTTTGTTGTGTCAAAACGAAAAAACGATCACGAAGCCTCTTTTAGAAATCGGGAGGAGAGAGGGTATGAAATTATATCCACTTTTTTTAAAACCCGAAAAAGACTCGATTATAGGTTAGAAATGGGCCACGGGACATATTTGTGGTGTCAAAACGAAAAAACGAGCACGAAGCCTCGTTTAGAAATCGGGTGGAGAGAGGGTATGAAATTATATCCACTTCCTTTAAAACCCGAAAAAGTCTCGATTATAGGTTAGAAATGGGCCACGGGACGTGTTTGTGGTGTCAAAACGAAAAAACGAGCACGAAGCCTCGTTTAAAAATCGGGAGGAGAGAGGGTATGAAATTACATCCACTTCCTTTAAAACCAGAAAAAGTATCGATTGTAGGTTAGAAATGGGACACGGGATGTGTTTGTGGTGTCAAAATGAAAAAACGAGCACGAAGTCTCGTTTAGAAATCGGGAGGAGTGAGGGTATGAAATTATATCAACTTCCTTTAAAACCCGAAAAAGTCTCGATTATAGGTTAGAAATGGGCCACGGGACGTGTTTGTGGTGTCAAAACGAAAAAACGAGCACGAAGCCTCGTTTAGAAATTGGGAGGAGAGAGGGTATGAAATTACATCCACTTCCTTTAAAACCTGAAAAAGTATCGATTGTAGGTTAGAAATGGGACACGGGATGTGTTTGTGGTGTCAAAATGAAAAAACGAGCACGAAGCCTCGTTTAGAAATCGGGAGGAGAGAGGGTATGAAATTCTATCCACTTCCTTTAAAACCCGAAAAAGTCTCGATTATATGTTAAAAATGGGCCACGTGACATGTTTGTGGTGTCAAAACGAAAAAACGAGCACGCAGCCTCGTTTAGAAATCGGGAGGAGAGAGGGTATGAAATTACATCGACTTCCTTTAAAACCTGAAAAAGTATCGATTATAGGTTAGAAATGGGCCACGGGACGAGTTTGTGGAGTCAAAACGAAAAAACGAGCACGCAGCCTCGTTTAGAAATCGGGAGGAGAGAGGTTATGAAATTATATCCACTTCCTTTAAAACCTGAAAAAGTATCGATTATAGGTTAGAAATGCGCCACGGGACGTGTTTGTGGTGTCAAAACGAAAAAACGAGCACGAAGCCTCGTTTAGAAATCGGGTGGAGAGAGGGTATGAAATTATATCCACTTCCTTTAAAACCCGAAAAAGACTCGATTATAGGTTAGAAATGGGCCACGGGACGTATTTATGGTGTCAAAACGAAAAAACGAGCACGAAGCCTCGTTTAGAAATCGGGAGGAGAGAGGGTATGAAATTATATCCACTTCCTTTAAAACCCGAAAAAGTCTCGATTATAGGTTAGAAATGGGCCACGGGACGTGTTTGTGGTGTCAAAACGAAAAAACGAGCACGAAGCCTCGTTTAGAAATCGGGAGGAGAGAGGGTATGAAATTACATCCATTTCCTTTAAAACCAGAAAAAGTATCGATTGTAGGTTAGAAATGGGACACGGGATGTGTTTGTGGTGTCAAAATGAAAAAACGAGCACGAAGTCTCGTTTATAAATCGGGAGGAGTGAGGGTATGAAATTATATCAACTTCCTTTAAAACCCGAAAAAGTCTCGATTATAGGTTAGAAATGGGCCACGGGACGTGTTTGTGGTGTCAAAACGAAAAAACGAGCACGAAGCCTCGTTTAGAAATTGAGAGGAGAGAGGGTATGAAATTACATCCACTTCCTTTAAAACCTGAAAAAGTATCGATTGTAGGTTAGAAATGGGACACGGGATGTGTTTGTGGTGTCAAAATGAAAAAACGAGCACGAAGCCTCGTTTAGAAATCGGGAGGAGAGAGGGTATGAAATTATATCCACTTCCTTTAAAACCCGAAAAAGTCTCGATTATATGTTAAAAATGGGCCACGTGACATGTTTGTGGTGTCAAAACGAAAAAACGAGCACAAAGCCTCGTTTAGAAATCGGGAGGAGAGAGGGTATGAAATTATATCCACTTCTTTTAAAACCCGAAAAAGTCTCGATTATAGGTTAGAAATGGGCCACGGGACGTGTTTGTGGTGTCAAAACTAAAAAGCCAGCACGAAGCCTCGTTTAGAAATCGGGAGGAGAGAGGGTATGAAATTATATCCACTTCCTTTAAAACCAAAAAAAGTCTCGATTATAGGTTGGAAATGGGCCACGGGACGTGTTTGTGGTGTCAAAACGAAAAAACGAGCACGAAGCCTCGTTTAGAAATCGGGTGGAGAGAGTGTATGAAATTATATCCACTTCCTTTAAAACCCGAAAAAGACTCGATTATAGGTTAGAAATGGGCCACGGGACGTATTTATGGTGTCAAAACGAAAAAACGAGCACGAAGCCTCGTTTAGAAATCGGGAGGTGAGAGGGTATGAAATTATATCAACTTCCTTTAAAACCCGAAAAAGTCTCGATTATAGGTTAGAAATGGGCCACGGGACGTGTTTGTGGTGTCAAAACGAAAAAACGAGCACGAAGCCTCGTTTAGAAATTGGGAGGAGAGAGGGTATGAAATTACATCCACTTCCTTTAAAACCTGAAAAAGTATCGATTGTAGGTTAGAAATGGGACACGGGATGTGTTTGTGGTGTCAAAATGAAAAAACGAGCACGAAGCCTCGTTTAGAAATCGGGAGGAGAGAGGGTATGAAATTATATCCACTTCCTTTAAAACCCGAAAAAGTCTCGATTATATGTTAAAAATGGGCCACGTGACATGTTTGTGGTGTCAAAACGAAAAAACGAGCACAAAGCCTCGTTTAGAAATCGGGAGGAGAGAGGGTATGAAATTATATCCACTTCTTTTAAAACCCGAAAAAGTCTCGATTATAGGTTAGAAATGGGCCACGGGACGTGTTTGTGGTGTCAAAACTAAAAAGCCAGCACGAAGCCTCGTTTAGAAATCGGGAGGAGAGAGGGTATGAAATTATATCCACTTCCTTTAAAACCAAAAAAAGTCTCGATTATAGGTTGGAAATGGGCCACGGGACGTGTTTGTGGTGTCAAAACGAAAAAACGAGCACGAAGCCTCGTTTAGAAATCGGGTGGAGAGAGGGTATGAAATTATATCCACTTCCTTTAAAACCCGAAAAAGACTCGATTATAGGTTAGAAATGGGCCACGGGACGTATTTATGGTGTCAAAACGAAAAAACGAGCACGAAGCCTCGTTTAGAAATCGGGAGGTGAGAGGGTATGAAATTATATCCACTTCCTTTAAAACCCGAAAAAGTCTCGATTATAGGTTAGAAATGGGCCACGGGACGTGTTTGTGGTGTCAAAACGAAAAAACGAGCACGAAGCCTCGTTTAGAAATCGGGAGGAGAGAGGGTATGAAATTACATCCACTTCCTTTAAAACCTGAAAAAGTATCGATTGTAGGTTAGAAATGGGACACGGGATGTGTTTGTGGTGTCAAAATGAAAAAACGAGCACGAAGTCTCGTTTAGAAATCGGGATGAGAGAGGGTATGAAATTATATCCACTTCCTTTAAAACCCGAAAAAGTCTCGATTATAGGTTAGAAATGGGCCACGGGACGTGTTTGTGGTGTCAAAACGAAAAAACGAGCACGAAGCCTCGTTTAGAAATCGGGAGAGAGGGTATGAAATTATATCCACTTCCTTTAAAATCTGAAAAAATCTCGATTATAGGTTAGAAATGGGCCAAGAGACGAGTTTGTGGAGTCAAAACGAAAAAACGAGCACGCAACCTCGTTTAGAAATCGGGAGGAGAGAGGGTTTGAAATTACATCCACTTTTTTTAAAACCCTAAAAAATCTCGATTATAGGTTAGAAATGGGCCACGGGATGTGTTTGTGGTGTCAAAACGAAAAAATGAGCACGAAGCCTCGTTTAGAAATCGGAAGGAGAGAGGGTATGAAATTATATCTATTTCCTTTAAAACCCGAAAAAGTCTCGATTATAGGTTAGAAATGGGCCACGGGACGTGTTTGTTGTGTCAAAACGAAAAAACGATCACGAAGCCTCATTTAGAAATCGGGAGGAGAGAGGGTATGAAATTATATCCACTTCCTTTAAACCCCGAAAAAGTCTCGATTATAGGTTAGAAATGGGCCACGGGACGTGTTTATGGTGTCAAATCGAAAAAACGAGCACGAAGCCTCGTTTAGAAATCGGGAGAGAGGGTATGAAAATATATCCACTACTTTTAAAATCTGAAAAACACTCGATTGTAGGTTAGAAATGGGCCCAGAGACGAGTTTGTGGAGTCAAAACGAAAAAACGAGCACGCAGCCTCGTTTAGAAATCGGGAGGAGAGAGGGTATGAAATTACATCGACTTCCTTTAAAACCTGAAAAAGTATCGATTATAGGTTAGAAATGGGCCACGGGACGAGTTTGTGGAGTCAAAACGAAAAAACGAGCACGCAGCCTCGTTTAGAAATCGGGAGGAGAGAGGTTATGAAATTATATCCACTTCCTTTAAAACCTGAAAAAGTATCGATTATAGGTTAGAAATGCGCCACGGGACGTGTTTGTGGTGTCAAAACGAAAAAACGAGCACGAAGCCTCGTTTAGAAATCGGGTGGAGAGAGGGTATGAAATTATATCCACTTCCTTTAAAACCCGAAAAAGACTCGATTATAGGTTAGAAATGGGCCACGGGACGTATTTATGGTGTCAAAACGAAAAAACGAGCACGAAGCCTCGTTTAGAAATCGGGAGGAGAGAGGGTATGAAATTATATCCACTTCCTTTAAAACCCGAAAAAGTCTCGATTATAGGTTAGAAATGGGCCACGGGACGTGTTTGTGGTGTCAAAACGAAAAAACGAGCACGAAGCCTCGTTTAGAAATCGGGAGGAGAGAGGGTATGAAATTACATCCACTTCCTTTAAAACCTGAAAAAGTATCGATTGTAGGTTAGAAATGGGACACGGGATGTGTTTGTGGTGTCAAAATGAAAAAACGAGCACGAAGTCTCGTTTAGAAATCGGGATGAGAGAGGGTATGAAATTATATCCACTTCCTTTAAAACCCGAAAAAGTCTCGATTATAGGTTGGAAATGGGCCACGGGGCGTGTTTGTGGTGTCAAAACGAAAAAACGAGCACGAAGCCTCGTTTAGAAATCGGGAGGAGAGAGGGTATGAAATTACATCCACTTCCTTTAAAACCTGAAAAAGTATCGATTATAGGTTAGAAATGGGCCACGGGACGTGTTTGTGGTGTCAAAACGAAAAAACGAGCACGAAGCCTCGTTTAGAAATCGGGAGGAGAGAGGGTATTAAATTACATCCACTTCCTTTAAAACCTGAAAAAGTATCGATTGTAGGTTCGAAATGGGACACGGGATGTGTTTGTGGTGTCAAAATGAAAAAACGAGCACGAAGTCTCGTTTAGAAATCGGGTTGAAAGAGGGTATGAAATTATATCCACTTCCTTTAAAACCCGAAAAAGTCTCGATTATAGGTTAGAAATGGGCCACGGGACGTGTTTGTGGTGTCAAAACGAAAAAACGAGCACGAAGCCTCGTTTAGAAATCGGGAGAGAGGGTATGAAATTATATCCACTTCCTTTAAAATCTGAAAAAATCTCGATTATAGGTTAGAAATGGGCCAAGAGACGAGTTTGTGGAGTCAAAACGAAAAAACGAGCACGCAACCTCGTTTAGAAATCGGGAGGAGAGAGGGTTTGAAATTACATCCACTTTTTTTAAAACCCTAAAAAATCTCGATTATAGGTTAGAAATGGGACACGGGATGTGTTTGTGGTGTCAAAATAAAAAAACGAGCACGAAGCCTCGTTTAGAAATCGGGAGGAGAGAGGGTATGAAATTATATCCACTTCCTTTAAAACTAGAAAAAGTCTCGATTATATGTTAAAAATGGGCCACCTGACATGTTTGTGGTGTCAAAACGAAAAAACGAGCACAAAGCCTCGTTTAGAAATCGGGAGGAGAGAGGGTATGAAATTATATCCACTTATTTTAAAACCCGAAAAAGTCTCGATTATAGGTTAGAAATGGGCCACGGGACGTGTCTGTGGTGTCAAAACTAAAAAGCCAGCACGAAGCCTCGTTTAGAAATCGGGAGGAGAGAGGGTATGAAATTATATCCACTTCCTTTAAAACCAAAAAAAGTCTCGATTATAGGTTAGAAATGGGCCACGGGACGCGTTTGTGGTGTCAAAACGAAAAAACGAACACGAAGCCTCCTTTAGAAATCGGGAGGAGAGAGGTTATGAAATTATATCCACATCCTTTAAAACCTGAAAAAGTATCGATTATAGGTTAGAAATGAGCCACGGGACGTGTTTGTGGTGTCAAAACGAGAAAATGAGCACGAAGCCTCGTTTAGAAATCGGGAGGAGAGAGGGTATGAAATTATATCTACTTCCTTTAAAACCCGAAAAAGTCTCGATTATAGGTTAGAAATGGGCCACGGGACGTATTTGTGGTGTCAAAACGAAAAAACGAGCACGAAGCCTCGTTTAGAAATCGGGAGGAGAGAAGGTATGAAATTATATCCACTTCCTTTAAAACCCGAAAAAGTCTCGATTATAGGTTAGAAATGGGCCACGGGACGTGTTTGTGGTGTCAAAACGAAAAAACGAGCACGAAGCCTCGTTTAGAAATCGGGAGAGAGGGTATGAAATTATATCCACTTCCTTTAAAATCTGAAAAAATCTCGATTATAGGTTAGAAATGGGCCAAGAGACGAGTTTGTGGAGTCAAAACGAAAAAACGAGCACGCAACCTCGTTTAGAAATCGGGAGGAGGGAGGGTTTGAAATTACATCCACTTTTTTTAAAACCCAAAAAAATCTCGATTATAGGTTAGAAATGGGCCACGGGATGTATTTGTGGTGTCAAAATGAAAAAATGATCACGAAGCCTCGTTTAGAAATCGGAAGGAGAGAGGGTATGAAATTATATCTATTTCCTTTAAAACCCGAAAAAGTCTCGATTATAGGTTAGAAATGGGCCACGGGACGTGTTTGTTGTGTCAAAACGAAAAAACGATCACGAAGCCTCGTTTAGAAATCGGGAGGAGAGAGGGTATGAAATTATATCCACTTCCTTTAAACCCCGAAAAAGTATCGATTATAGGTTAGAAATGGGCCACGGGACGTGTTTATGGTATCAAAACGAAAAAACGAGCACGAAGCCTCGTTTAGAAATCGGGAGAGAGGGTATGAAAATATATCCACTACCTTTAAAATCTGAAAAAGACTCGATTGTAGGTTAGAAATTGGCCAAGAGACGAGTTTGTGGTGTCAAAACGAAAAAACGAGCACGCAGCCTCGTTTAGAAATCGGGAGGAGAGAGGGTATGAAATTACATCGACTTCCTTTAAAACCTGAAAAAGTATCGATTATAGGTTAGAAATGGGCCACGGGACGAGTTTGTGGAGTCAAAACAAAAAAACGAGCACGCAGCCTCGTTTAGAAATCGGGAGGAGAGAGGTTATGAAATTATATCCACTTCCTTTAAAACCTGAAAAAGTATCGATTATAGGTTAGAAATGCGCCACGGGACGTGTTTGTGGTGTCAAAATGAAAAAACGAGCACGAAGCCTCGTTTAGAAATCGGGAGGAGAGAGGGTATGAAATTATATCCACTTCCTTTAAAACCCGAAAAAGACTCGATTATAGGTTAGAAATGGGCCACGGGACGTATTTGTGGTGTCAAAACGAAAAAACGAGCACGAAGCCTCGTTTAGAAATCGGGAGGAGAGAGGGTATGAAATTATATCCACTTCCTTTAAAACCCGAAAAAGTCTCGATTATAGGTTAGAAATGGGCCACGGGACGTGTTTGTGGTGTCAAAACGAAAAAACGAGCACGAAGCCTCGTTTAGAAATCGGGAGGAGAGAGGGTATGAAATTATATCCACTTCCTTTAAAACCCGAAAAAGTCTCGATTATAGGTTAGAAATGGGCCACGGGACGTGTTTGTGGTGTCAAAACGAAAAAACGAGCACGAAGCCTCGTTTAGAAATCGGGAGGAGAGAGGGTATGAAATTACATCCACTTCCTTTAAAACCAGAAAAAGTATCGATTGTAGGTTCGAAATGGGACACGGGATGTGTTTGTGGTGTCAAAATGAAAAAACGAGCACGAAGTCTCGTTTAGAAATCGGGAGGAGTGAGGGTATGAAATTATATCAACTTCCTTTAAAACCCGAAAAAGTCTCGATTATAGGTTAGAAATGGGCCACGGGACGTGTTTGTGGTGTCAAAACGAAAAAACGAGCACGCAGCCTCGTTTAGAAATCGGGAGGAGAGAGGTTATGAAATTATATCCACTTCCTTTAAAACCTGAAAAAGTATCGATTATAGGTTAGAAATGCGCCACGGGACGTGTTTGTGGTGTCAAAATGAAAAAACGAGCACGAAGCCTCGTTTAGAAATCGGGAGGAGAGAGGGTATTAAATTACATCCACTTCCTTTAAAACCAGAAAAAGTATCGATTGTAGGTTAGAAATGGGACACGGGATGTGTTTGTGGTGTCAAAATGAAAAAACGAGCACGAAGTCTCGTTTAGAAATCGGGAGGAGTGAGGGTATGAAATTATATCAACTTCCTTTAAAACCCGAAAAAGTCTCGATTATAGGTTAGAAATGGGCCACGGGACGTATTTGTGGTGTCAAAACGAAAAAACGAGCACGAAGCCTCGTTTAGAAATCGGGAGGAGAGAGGGTATGAAATTATATCCACTTCCTTTAAAACCCGAAAAAGTCTCGATTATAGGTTAGAAATGGGCCACGGGACGTGTTTGTGGTGTCAAAACGAAAAAACGAGCACGAAGCCTCGTTTAGAAATCGGGAGGAGAGAGGGTATGAAATTATATCCACTTCCTTTAAAACCCGAAAAAGTCTCGATTATAGGTTAGAAATGGGCCACGGGACGTGTTTGTGGTGTCAAAACGAAAAAACGAGCACGAAGCCTCGTTTAGAAATCGGGAGGAGAGAGGGTATGAAATTATATCCACTTCCTTTAAAACCCGAAAAAGTCTCGATTATAGGTTAGAAATGGGCCACGGGACGTGTTTGTGGTGTCAAAACGAAAAAACGAGCACGAAGCCTCGTTTAGAAATCGGGAGGAGAGAGGGTATGAAATTACATCCACTTCCTTTAAAACCTGAAAAAGTATCGATTATAGGTTAGAAATGCGCCACGGGACGTGTTTGTGGTGTCAAAATGAAAAAACGAGCACGAAGCCTCGTTTAGAAATCGGGAGGAGAGAGGGTATGAAATTATATCCACTTCCTTTAAAACCCGAAAAAGACTCGATTATAGGTTAGAAATGGGCCACGGGACGTATTTGTGGTGTCAAAACGAAAAAACGAGCACGAAGCCTCGTTTAGAAATCGGGAGGAGAGAGGGTATTAAATTACATCCACTTCCTTTAAAACCAGAAAAAGTATCGATTATAGGTTAGAAATGGGCCACGGGACGTGTTTGTGGTGTCAAAACGAAAAAACGAGCACGAAGCCTCGTTTAGAAATCGGGAGGAGAGAGGGTATGAAATTATATCCACTTCCTTTAAAACCCGAAAAAGTCTCGATTATAGGTTAGAAATGGGCCACGGGACGTGTTTGTGGTGTCAAAACGAAAAAACGAGCACGAAGCCTCGTTTAGAAATTGGGAGGAGAGAGGGTATGAAATTACATCCACTTCCTTTAAAACCTGAAAAAGTATCGATTGTAGGTTAGAAATGGGACACGGGATGTGTTTGTGGTGTCAAAATGAAAAAACGAGCACGAAGCCTCGTTTAGAAATCGGGAGGAGAGAGGGTATGAAATTATATCCACTTCCTTTAAAACCCGAAAAAGTCTCGATTATATGTTAAAAATGGGCCACGTGACATGTTTGTGGTGTCAAAACGAAAAAACGAGCACAAAGCCTCGTTTAGAAATCGGGAGGAGAGAGGGTATGAAATTATATCCACTTCTTTTAAAACCCGAAAAAGTCTCGATTATAGGTTAGAAATGGGCCACGGGACGTGTTTGTGGTGTCAAAACTAAAAAGCCAGCACGAAGCCTCGTTTAGAAATCGGGAGGAGAGAGGGTATGAAATTATATCCACTTCCTTTAAAACCAAAAAAAGTCTCGATTATAGGTTGGAAATGGGCCACGGGACGCGTTTGTGGTGTCAAAAGAAAAAACGAACACGAAGCCTCCTTTAGAAATCGGGAGGAGAGAGGTTATGAAATTATATCCACATCCTTTAAAACCTGAAAAAGTATCGATTATAGGTTAGAAATGGGCCACGGGACGTGTTTGTGGTGTCAAAACGAGAAAATGAGCACGAAGCCTCGTTTAGAAATCGGGAGGAGAGAGGGTATGAAATTATATCAACTTCCTTTAAAACCCGAAAAAGTCTCGATTATAGGTTAGAAATGGGCCACGGGACGTATTTGTGGTGTCAAAACGAAAAAACGAGCACGAAGCCTCGTTTAGAAATCGGGAGGAGAGAGGGTATGAAATTATATCCACTTCCTTTAAAACCCGAAAAAGTCTCGATTATAGGTTAGAAATGGGCCACGGGACGTGTTTGTGGTGTCAAAACGAAAAAACGAGCACGAAGCCTCGTTTAGAAATCGGGAGAGAGGGTATGAAATTATATCCACTTCCTTTAAAATCTGAAAAAATCTCGATTATAGGTTAGAAATGGGCCAAGAGACGAGTTTGTGGAGTCAAAACGAAAAAACGAGCACGCAACCTCGTTTAGAAATCGGGAGGAGAGAGGGTTTGAAATTACATCCACTTTTTTTAAAACCCAAAAAAATCTCGATTATAGGTTAGAAATGGGCCACGGGATGTATTTGTGGTGTCAAAATGAAAAAATGAGCACGAAGCCTCGTTTAGAAATCGGAAGGAGAGAGGGTATGAAATTATATCTATTTCCTTTAAAACCCGAAAAAGTCTCGATTATAGGTTAGAAATGGGCCACGGGACGTGTTTGTTGTGTCAAAACGAAAAAACGATCACGAAGCCTCGTTTAGAAATCGGGAGGAGAGAGGGTATGAAATTATATCCACTTCCTTTAAACCCCGAAAAAGTATCGATTATAGGTTAGAAATGGGCCACGGGACGTGTTTATGGTATCAAAACGAAAAAACGAGCACGAAGCCTCGTTTAGAAATCGGGAGAGAGGGTATGAAAATATATCCACTACCTTTAAAATCTGAAAAAGACTCGATTGTAGGTTAGAAATTGGCCAAGAGACGAGTTTGTGGAGTCAAAACGAAAAAACGAGCACGCAGCCTCGTTTAGAAATCGGGAGGAGAGAGGGTATGAAATTACATCGACTTCCTTTAAAACCTGAAAAAGTATCGATTATAGGTTAGAAATGGGCCACGGGACGAGTTTGTGGAGTCAAAACAAAAAAACGAGCACGTAGCCTCGTTTAGAAATCGGGAGGAGAGAGGTTATGAAATTATATCCACTTCCTTTAAAACCTGAAAAAGTATCGATTATAGGTTAGAAATGCGCCACGGGACGTGTTTGTGGTGTCAAAATGAAAAAACGAGCACGAAGCCTCGTTTAGAAATCGGGAGGAGAGAGGGTATGAAATTATATCCACTTCCTTTAAAACCCGAAAAAGACTCGATTATAGGTTAGAAATGGGCCACGGGACGTATTTGTGGTGTCAAAACGAAAAAACGAGCACGAAGCCTCGTTTAGAAATCGGGAGGAGAGAGGGTATGAAATTATATCCACTTCCTTTAAAACCCGAAAAAGTCTCGATTATAGGTTAGAAATGGGCCACGGGACGTGTTTGTGGTGTCAAAACGAAAAAACGAGCACGAAGCCTCGTTTAGAAATCGGGAGGAGAGAGGGTATGAAATTACATCCACTTCCTTTAAAACCAGAAAAAGTATCGATTGTAGGTTAGAAATGGGACACGGGATGTGTTTGTGGTGTCAAAATGAAAAAACGAGCACGAAGTCTCGTTTAGAAATCGGGAGGAGAGAGGGTATGAAATTATATCCACTTCCTTTAAAACCCGAAAAAGTCTCGATTATATGTTAAAAATGGGCCACGTGACATGTTTGTGGTGTCAAAACGAAAAAACGAGCACGAAGCCTCCTTTAGAAATCGGGAGGAGAGAGGGTATGAAATTATATCCACTTCCTTTAAAACCCGAAAAAGTCTCGATTATAGGTTAGAAATGGGCCACGGGACGTGTTTGTGGAGTCAAAACTAAAAAGCCAGCACGAAGCCTCATTTAGAAATCGGGAGGAGAGAGGGTATGAAATTATATCCACTTCCTTTAAAACCAAAAAAAGTCTCGATTATAGGTTGGAAATGGGCCACGGGACGCGTTTGTGGTGTCAAAACGAAAAAACGAACACGAAGCCTCCTTTAGAAATCGGGAGGAGAGAGGTTATAAAATTATATCCACATCCTTTAAAACCTGAAAAAGTATCGATTATAGGTTAGAAATGGGCCACGGGACGTGTTTGTGGTGTCAAAACGAAAAAACGAGCATGAAGCCTCGTTTAGAAATCGGGAGGAGAGAGGGTATGAAATTATATCCACTTCCTTTAAAACTCGAAAAAGTCTCGATTATAGGTTAGAAATGGGCCACAGGACGTATTTGTGGTGTCAAAACGAAAAAACGAGCACGAAGCCTCGTTTAGAAATCGGGAGGAGAGAGGGTATGAAATTATATCCAGTTCCATTAAAACCCGAAAAAGTCTCGATTATAGGTTAGAAATGGGCCACGGGACGTGTTTGTGGTGTCAAAACTAAAAAGCCAGCACGAAGCCTCGTTTAGAAATCGGGAGGAGAGAGGGTATGAAATTATATCCACTTCCTTTCAAACCAAAAAAAGTATCGATTGTAGGTTGGAAATGGGCCACGGGACGCGTTTGTGGTGTCAAAACGAAAAAACGAACACGAAGCCTCCTTTAGAAATCGGGAGGAGAGAGGTTATGAAATTATATCCACTTCCTTTAAAACCTGAAAAAGTATCGATTATAGGTTAGAAATGGGCCACGGGACGTGTTTGTGGTGTTAAAACGAAAAAACGAGCACGAAGCCTCGTTTAGAAATCGGGAGGAGAGAGGGTATGAAATTATATCGACTTCCTTTAAAACCCGAAAAAGTCTCGATTATTGGTTAGAAATGGGCCACGGGACGTATTTGTGGTGTCAAAACGAAAAAACGAGCACGAAGCCTCGTTTAGAAATCGGGAGGAGAGAGGGTATGAAATTATATCCACTTCCTTTAAAACCCGAAAAAGTATCGATTGTAGGTTAGAAATGGGCCACGGGACGTGTTTGTGGTGTCAAAACGAAAAAACGAGCACGAAGCCTCGTTTAGAAATCGGGAGGAGAGAGGGTATAAAATTATATCCACTTCCTTTAAAACCCGAAAAAGTATCGATTATAGGTTAGAAATGGGCCACGGGTCGTGTTTGTGGTGTCAAAACAAAAAAACGAGCAAGAAGCCTCGTTTAGAAATCGGGAGAGAGGGTATGAAATTATATCCACTTCCTTTAAAATCTGAAAAAATATCGATTATAGGTTAGAAATGGGCAAAGAGACGAGTTTGTGGAGTCAAAACGAAAAAACGAGCACGCAACCTCGTTTAGAAATCGGGAGGAGAGAGGGTTTGAAATTACATCCACTTCTTTTAAAACCCAAAAAAATCTCGATTATAGGTTAGAAATGGGCCACGGGATGTGTTTGTGGTGTCAAAATGAAAAAATGAGCACGAAGCCTCGTTTAGAAATCGGAAGGAGAGAGGGTATGAAATTATATCCATTTCCTTTAAAACCCGAAAAAGTCTCGATTATAGGTTAGAAATGGGCCACGGGACGTGTTTGTTGTGTCAAAACGAAAAAACGAGCACGAAGCCTCGTTTAGAAATCGGGAGGAGAGAGGGTATGAAATTATATCCACTTCCTTTAAACCCCGAAAAAGTCTCGATTATAGGTTAGAAATGGGCCACGGGACGTGTTTATGGTGTCAAAACTAAAAAACGAGCACGAAGCCTCGTTTAGAAATCGGGAGAGAGGGTATGAAAATATATCCACTTCCTTTAAAATCTGAAAAAGACTCGATTGTAGGTTAGAAATGGGCCAAGAGACGAGTTTGTGGAGTCAAAACGAAAAAATGAGCACGCCGCCTCGTTTAGAAATCGGGAGGAGAGAGGGTATGAAATTATATCCACTTCCTTTAAAACCCGAAAAAGTCTCGATTATAGGTTAGAAATGGGCCACGGGACGTGTTTGTGGTGTCAAAACAAAAAAGCGAGCAAGAAGCCTCGTTTAGAAATCGGGAGAGAGGGTATGAAATTATATCCACTTCCTTTAAAATCTGAAAAAATCTCGATTATAGGTTAGAAATGGGCCAAAAGACGAGTTTGTGGAGTCAAAACGAAAAAACGAGCACGCAACCTCATTTAGAAATCGGGAGGAGAGAGGGTTTGAAATTACATCCACTTCTTTTAAAACCCAAAAAAATCTCGATTATAGGTTAGAAATGGGCTACGGGATGTGTTTGTGGTGTCAAAACAAAAAAATGAGAACGAAGCCTCGTTTAGAAATAGGAAGGAGAGAGGGTATGAAATTATATCCATTTCCTTTAAAAATGAGCACGAAGCCTCGTTTAGAAATCGGGAGGAGAGAGGGTATGAAATTATATCCACTTCCTTTAAACCCCGAAAAAGTCTCGATTATAGGTTAGAAATGGGCCACGGGACGTGTTTATGGTGTCAAAACGAAAAAACGAGCACGAAGCCTCGTTTAGAAATCGGGAGAGAGGGTATGAAAATATATCCACTTCCTTTAAAATCTGAAAAAGACTCGATTGTAGGTTAGAAATGGGCCAAGAAACGAGTTTGTGGAGTCAAAACAAAAAAACGAGCACGCAGCCTCGTTTAGAAATCGGGAGGAGAGAGGGTATGAAATTACATCGACTTCCATTAAAACGTGAAAAAGTATCGATTATAGGTTAGAAATGGGCCACGGGACGAGTTTGTGGAGTCAAGACGAAAAAACGAGCACGCAGCCTCGTTGAGAAATAGGGAGGAGAGAGGTTATGAAATTATATCCACTTCCTTTAAACCCCGAAAAAGTATCGATTATAGGTTAGAAATGGGAAACGGGACGTGTTTCTGGTGTCAAAAAGAAAAAACGAGCACGAAGCCTCGTTTAGAAATCGGGAGAGAGGGTATGAAAATATATCCACTTCCTTTAAAATCCGAAAAAGACTCGATTATAGGTTAGAAATGGGCCAAGAGACGAGTTTGTGGAGTCAAAACGAAAAAACGAGCACGCAGCCTCGTTTAGAAATCGGGAGGAGAGCGGGTATGAAATTACATCGACTTCCTTTAAAGCCCGAAAAAGTCTCGATTATAGGTTAGAAATGGGCCACGGGACATGTTTGTGGTGTCAAAACGAAAAAATGAGCACGCAGCCTCGTTTAGAAATCGGGTAGAGAGAGGTTATGAAATTATATCCACTTCCTTTAAAACCTGAAAAAGTATCGATTATAGGTTAGTAATGCGCCACGGGACGTGTTTGTGGTGTCAAAACGAAAAAACGAGCACGAAGCCTCGTTTAGAAATCGGGAGGAGAGAGGGTATGAAATTATATCCACTTCCTTTAAAACCCGAAAAAGTCTCGATTATAGGTTAGAAATGGGCCACGGGACGAGTTTGTGGTGTCAAAACGAAAAAACGAGCACGAAGCCTCGTTAAGAAATCGGGAGGAGAGAGGGTATGAAATTACATCCACTTCCTTTAAAACCTGAAAAAGTATCGATTGTAGGTTAGAAATGGGACACGGGATGTGTTTGTGGTGTTAAAATGAAAAAACGAGCACGAAGTCTCGTATAGGAATCGGGAGGACAGAGGGTATGAAATTATATCCACTTCCTTTAAAACCCGAAAAAGTCTCGATTATATGTTAAAAATGGGACACGTGACATGTTTGTGGTGTCAAAACGAAAAAACGAGCACGAAGCCTCGTTTAGAAATCGGGAGGAGAGAGGGTATGAAATTATATCCACTTCCTTTAAAACCCGAAAAAGTCTCGATTATAGGTTAGAAATGGGCCACAGGACGTGTTTGTGGTGTCAAAACTAAAATGCCAGCACGATGCCTCGTTTAGAAATCGGGAGGAGAGAGGGTATGAAATTATATCCACTTCCTTTAAAACCAAAAAAAGTCTCGATTATAGGTTGGAAATGGGCCACGGGATGCGTTTGTGGTGTCAAAACGAAAAACGAACACGAAGCCTCCTTTAGAAATCGGAAGGAGAGAGGTTATGAAATTATATCCACTTCCTTTAAAACCTGAAAAAGTATCGATTATAGGTTAGAAATGGGCCCCGGGACGTGTTTGTGGTGTCAAAACGAAAAAACGAGCACGAAGCCTCGTTTAGAAATCGGGAGGAGAGAGGGTATGAAATTATATCCACTTCCTTTAAAACCCGAAAAAGTCTCGATTATAGGTTAGAAATGGGCCACGGGACGTATTTGTGGTGTCAAAACGAAAAAACGAGCACGAAGCCTCGTTTAGAAATCGAGAGGAGAGAGGGTATGAAATTATATCCACTTCCATTAAAACCCGAAAAAGTCTCGATTATAGGTTAGAAATGGGCCACGAGACGTGTTTGTGGTGTGAAAACGAAAAAACGAGCACGAAGCCTCGTTTAGAAATTGGGAGGAGAGAGGGTATGAAATTACATCCACTTCCTTTAAAACCTGAAAAAGTATCGATTGTAGGTTAGAAATGGGACATAGGATGTGTTTGTGGTGTCAAAATAAAAAAACGAGCACGAAGCCTCGTTTAGAAATCGGGAGGAGAGAGGGTATGAAATTATATCCACTTCCTTTAAAATCCGAAAAAGTCTCGATTATATGTTAAAAATGGGCCACGTGACATGTTTGTGGTGTCAAAACGAAAAAACGAGCACGAAGCCTCGTTTAGAAATCGGGAGGAGAGAGGGTATGAAATTATATCCACTTCTTTTAAAACCTGAAAAAGTCTCGATTATAGGTTAGAAATGGGCCACGGGACGTGTTTGTGGTGTAAAAACTAAAAAGCCAGCACGAAGCCTCGTTAAGAAATCGGGAGGAGAGAGGGTATGAAATTACATCCACTTCCTTTAAAACCTGAAAAAGTATCGATTGTAGGTTAGAAATGGGACACGGGATGTGTTTGTGGTGTTAAAATGAAAAAACGAGCACGAAGTCTCGTATAGAAATCGGGAGGAGAGAGGGTATGAAATTATATCCACTTCCTTTAAAACCCGAAAAAGTCTCGATTATATGTTAAAAATGGGACACGTGACATGATTGTGGTGTCAAAACGAAAAAACGAGCACGAAGCCTCGTTTAGAAATCGGGAGGAGAGAGGGTATGAAATTATATCCACTTCCTTTAAAACCCGAAAAAGTCTCGATTATAGGTTAGAAATGGGCCACAGGACGTGTTTGTAGTGTCAAAACTAAAAAGCCAGCACGAAGCCTCGTTTAGAAATCGGGAGGAGAGAGGGTATGAAATTATATCCACTTCCTTTAAAACCAAAAAAAGTCTCGATTATAGGTTGGAAATGGGCCACGGGATGCGTTTGTGGTGTCAAAACGAAAAACGAACACGAAGCCTCCTTTAGAAATCGGAAGGAGAGAGGTTATGAAATTATATCCACTTCCTTTAAAACCTGAAAAAGTATCGATTATAGGTTAGAAATGGGCCCCGGGACGTGTTTGTGGTGTCAAAACGAAAAAACGAGCACGAAGCCTCGTTTAGAAATCGGGAGGAGAGAGGGTATGAAATTATATCCACTTCCTTCAAAACCCGAAAAAGTCTCGATTATAGGTTAGAAATGGGCCACGGGACGTATTTGTGGTGTCAAAACGAAAAAACGAGCACGAAGCCTCGTTTAGAAATCGAGAGGAGAGAGGGTATGAAATTATATCCACTTCCATTAAAACCCGAAAAAGTCTCGATTATAGGTTAGAAATGGGCCACGGGACGTGTTTGTGGTGTCAAAACGAAAAAACGAGCACGAAGCCTCGTTTAGAAATTGGGAGGAGAGAGGGTATGAAATTACATCCACTTCCTTTAAAACCTGAAAAAGTATCGATTGTAGGTTAGAAATGGGACACAGGATGTGTTTGTGGTGTCAAAATGAAAAAACGAGCACGAAGCCTCGTTTAGAAATCGGGAGGAGAGAGGGTATGAAATTAAATCCACTTCCTTTAAAATCCGAAAAAGTCTCGATTATATGTTAAAAATGGGCCACGTGACATGTCTGTGGTGTCAAAACGAAAAAACGAGCACGAAGCCTCGTTTAGAAATCGGGAGGAGAGAGGGTATGAAATTATATCCACTTCTTTTAAAACCCGAAAAAGTCTCGATTATAGGTTAGAAATGGGCCACGGGACGTGTTTGTGGTGTCAAAACTAAAAAGCCAGCACGAAGCCTCGTTTAGAAATCAGGAGGAGAGAGGGTATGAAATTATATCCACTTCCTTTAAAATCAAAAAAAGTCTCGATTATAGGTTGGAAATGGGCCACGGGACGCGTTTGTGGTGTCAAAACGAAAAACGAACACGAAGCCTCCTTTAGAAATCGGAAGGAGAGAGGTTATGAAATTATATCCACTTCCTTTAAAACCTGAAAAAGTATCGAATATAGGTTAGAAAAGGGCCACGGGACGTGTTTGTGGTGTCAAAACGAAAAAACGAGCACGAAGCCTCGTTTAGAAATCGGGAGGAGAGAGGGTATGAAATTATATCCACTTCCTTTAAAACCCGAAAAAGTCTCGATTATAGGTTAGAAATGGGCCACGGGACGTATTTGTGGTGTCAAAACGAAAAAACGAGCACGAAGCCTCGTTTAGAAATCGAGAGGAGAGAGGGTATGAAATTATATCCACTTCCATTAAAACCCGAAAAAGTCTCGATTATAGGTTAGAAATGGGCCACGGGACGTGTTTGTGGTGTCAAAACGAAAAAACGAGCACGAAGCCTCGTTTAGAAATTGGGAGGAGAGAGGGTATGAAATTACATCCACTTCCTTTAAAACCTGAAAAAGTATCGATTGTAGGTTAGAAATGGGACACGGGATGTGTTTGTGGTGTCAAAATGAAAAAACGAGCACGAAGCCTCGTTTAGAAATCGGGAGGAGAGAGGGTATGAAATTATATCCACTTCCTTTAAAATACGAAAAAGTCTCGATTATAGGTTAGAAATGGGCCACGGGACGTATTTGTGGTGTCAAAACGAAAAAACGAGCACGAAGCCTCGTTTAGAAATCGAGAGGAGAGAGGGTATGAAATTATATCCACTTCCATTAAAACCCGAAAAAGTCTCGATTATAGGTTAGAAATGGGCCACGGGACGTGCTTGTGGTGTCAAAACGAAAAAACGAGCACGAAGCCTCGTTTAGAAATTGGGAGGAGAGAGGGTATGAAATTACATCCACTTCTTTTAAAACCCGAAAAAGTCTCGATTATAGGTTAGAAATGGGCCACGGGACGTGTTTGTGGTGTCAAAACTAAAAAGCCAGCACAAAGCCTCGTTTAGAAATCGGGAGGAGAGAGGGTAAGAAATTATATCCACTTCCTTTAAAATCCGAAAAAGTCTCGATTATATGTTAAAAATGGGCCACGTGACATGTCTGTGGTGTCAAAACGAAAAAATGAGCACGAAGCCTCGTTTAGAAATCGGGAGGAGAGAGGGTATGAAATTATATCCACTTCTTTTAAAACCCGAAAAAGTCTCGATTATAGGTTAGAAATGGGCCACGGGACGTGTTTGTGGTGTCAAAACTAAAAAGTCAGCACGAAGCCTCGTTTAGAAATCGGGAGGAGAGAGGGTATGAAATTATATCCACTTCCTTCAAAACCCGAAAAAGTCTCGATTATAGGTTAGAAATGGGCCACGGGACGTATTTGTGGTGTCAAAACGAAAAAACGAGCACGAAGCCTCGTTTAGAAATCGAGAGGAGAGAGGGTATGAAATTATATCCACTTCCATTAAAACCCGAAAAAGTCTCGATTATAGGTTAGAAATGGGCCACGGGACGTGTTTGTGGTGTCAAAACGAAAAAACGAGCACGAAGCCTCGTTTAGAAATTGGGAGGAGAGAGGGTATGAAATTACATCCACTTCCTTTAAAACCTGAAAAAGTATCGATTGTAGGTTAGAAATGGGACACAGGATGTGTTTGTGGTGTCAAAATGAAAAAACGAGCACGAAGCCTCGTTTAGAAATCAGGAGGAGAGAGGGTATGAAATTAAATCCACTTCCTTTAAAATCCGAAAAAGTCTCGATTATATGTTAAAAATGGGCCACGTGACATGTCTGTGGTGTCAAAACGAAAAAACGAGCACGAAGCCTCGTTTAGAAATCGGGAGGAGAGAGGGTATGAAATTATATCCACTTCTTTTAAAACCCGAAAAAGTCTCGATTATAGGTTAGAAATGGGCCACGGGACGTGTTTGTGGTGTCAAAACTAAAAAGCCAGCACGAAGCCTCGTTTAGAAATCAGGAGGAGAGAGGGTATGAAATTATATCCACTTCCTTTAAAATCAAAAAAAGTCTCGATTATAGGTTGGAAATGGGCCACGGGACGCGTTTGTGGTGTCAAAACGAAAAACGAACACGAAGCCTCCTTTAGAAATCGGAAGGAGAGAGGTTATGAAATTATATCCACTTCCTTTAAAACCTGAAAAAGTATCGAATATAGGTTAGAAAAGGGCCACGGGACGTGTTTGTGGTGTCAAAACGAAAAAACGAGCACGAAGCCTCGTTTAGAAATCGGGAGGAGAGAGGGTATGAAATTATATCCACTTCCTTTAAAACCCGAAAAAGTCTCGATTATAGGTTAGAAATGGGCCACGGGACGTATTTGTGGTGTCAAAACGAAAAAACGAGCACGAAGCCTCGTTTAGAAATCGAGAGGAGAGAGGGTATGAAATTATATCCACTTCCATTAAAACCCGAAAAAGTCTCGATTATAGGTTAGAAATGGGCCACGGGACGTGTTTGTGGTGTCAAAACGAAAAAACGAGCACGAAGCCTCGTTTAGAAATTGGGAGGAGAGAGGGTATGAAATTACATCCACTTCCTTTAAAACCTGAAAAAGTATCGATTGTAGGTTAGAAATGGGACACGGGATGTGTTTGTGGTGTCAAAATGAAAAAACGAGCACGAAGCCTCGTTTAGAAATCGGGAGGAGAGAGGGTATGAAATTATATCCACTTCCTTTAAAATACGAAAAAGTCTCGATTATAGGTTAGAAATGGGCCACGGGACGTATTTGTGGTGTCAAAACGAAAAAACGAGCACGAAGCCTCGTTTAGAAATCGAGAGGAGAGAGGGTATGAAATTATATCCACTTCCATTAAAACCCGAAAAAGTCTCGATTATAGGTTAGAAATGGGCCACGGGACGTGCTTGTGGTGTCAAAACGAAAAAACGAGCACGAAGCCTCGTTTAGAAATTGGGAGGAGAGAGGGTATGAAATTACATCCACTTCTTTTAAAACCCGAAAAAGTCTCGATTATAGGTTAGAAATGGGCCACGGGACGTGTTTGTGGTGTCAAAACTAAAAAGCCAGCACAAAGCCTCGTTTAGAAATCGGGAGGAGAGAGGGTATGAAATTATATCCACTTCCTTTAAAATCCGAAAAAGTCTCGATTATATGTTAAAAATGGGCCACGTGACATGTCTGTGGTGTCAAAACGAAAAAATGAGCACGAAGCCTCGTTTAGAAATCGGGAGGAGAGAGGGTATGAAATTATATCCACTTCTTTTAAAACCCGAAAAAGTCTCGATTATAGGTTAGAAATGGGCCACGGGACGTGTTTGTGGTGTCAAAACTAAAAAGTCAGCACGAAGCCTCGTTTAGAAATCGGGAGGAGAGAGGGTATGAAATTATATCCACTTCCTTCAAAACCCGAAAAAGTCTCGATTATAGGTTAGAAATGGGCCACGGGACGTATTTGTGGTGTCAAAACGAAAAAACGAGCACGAAGCCTCGTTTAGAAATCGAGAGGAGAGAGGGTATGAAATTATATCCACTTCCATTAAAACCCGAAAAAGTCTCGATTATAGGTTAGAAATGGGCCACGGGACGTGTTTGTGGTGTCAAAACGAAAAAACGAGCACGAAGCCTCGTTTAGAAATTGGGAGGAGAGAGGGTATGAAATTACATCCACTTCCTTTAAAACCTGAAAAAGTATCGATTGTAGGTTAGAAATGGGACACAGGATGTGTTTGTGGTGTCAAAATGAAAAAACGAGCACGAAGCCTCGTTTAGAAATCGGGAGGAGAGAGGGTATGAAATTAAATCCACTTCCTTTAAAATCCGAAAAAGTCTCGATTATATGTTAAAAATGGGCCACGTGACATGTCTGTGGTGTCAAAACGAAAAAACGAGCACGAAGCCTCGTTTAGAAATCGGGAGGAGAGAGGGTATGAAATTATATCCACTTCTTTTAAAACCCGAAAAAGTCTCGATTATAGGTTAGAAATGGGCCACGGGACGTGTTTGTGGTGTCAAAACTAAAAAGCCAGCACGAAGCCTCGTTTAGAAATCAGGAGGAGAGAGGGTATGAAATTATATCCACTTCCTTTAAAATCAAAAAAAGTCTCGATTATAGGTTGGAAATGGGCCACGGGACGCGTTTGTGGTGTCAAAACGAAAAACGAACACGAAGCCTCCTTTAGAAATCGGAAGGAGAGAGGTTATGAAATTATATCCACTTCCTTTAAAACCTGAAAAAGTATCGAATATAGGTTAGAAAAGGGCCACGGGACGTGTTTGTGGTGTCAAAACGAAAAAACGAGCACGAAGCCTCGTTTAGAAATCGGGAGGAGAGAGGGTATGAAATTATATCCACTTCCTTTAAAACCCGAAAAAGTCTCGATTATAGGTTAGAAATGGGCCACGGGACGTATTTGTGGTGTCAAAACGAAAAAACGAGCACGAAGCCTCGTTTAGAAATCGAGAGGAGAGAGGGTATGAAATTATATCCACTTCCATTAAAACCCGAAAAAGTCTCGATTATAGGTTAGAAATGGGCCACGGGACGTGTTTGTGGTGTCAAAACGAAAAAACGAGCACGAAGCCTCGTTTAGAAATTGGGAGGAGAGAGGGTATGAAATTACATCCACTTCCTTTAAAACCTGAAAAAGTATCGATTGTAGGTTAGAAATGGGACACGGGATGTGTTTGTGGTGTCAAAATGAAAAAACGAGCACGAAGCCTCGTTTAGAAATCGGGAGGAGAGAGGGTATGAAATTATATCCACTTCCTTTAAAATACGAAAAAGTCTCGATTATAGGTTAGAAATGGGCCACGGGACGTATTTGTGGTGTCAAAACGAAAAAACGAGCACGAAGCCTCGTTTAGAAATCGAGAGGAGAGAGGGTATGAAATTATATCCACTTCCATTAAAACCCGAAAAAGTCTCGATTATAGGTTAGAAATGGGCCACGGGACGTGCTTGTGGTGTCAAAACGAAAAAACGAGCACGAAGCCTCGTTTAGAAATTGGGAGGAGAGAGGGTATGAAATTACATCCACTTCTTTTAAAACCCGAAAAAGTCTCGATTATAGGTTAGAAATGGGCCACGGGACGTGTTTGTGGTGTCAAAACTAAAAAGCCAGCACAAAGCCTCGTTTAGAAATCGGGAGGAGAGAGGGTATGAAATTATATCCACTTCCTTTAAAATCCGAAAAAGTCTCGATTATATGTTAAAAATGGGCCACGTGACATGTCTGTGGTGTCAAAACGAAAAAATGAGCACGAAGCCTCGTTTAGAAATCGGGAGGAGAGAGGGTATGAAATTATATCCACTTCTTTTAAAACCCGAAAAAGTCTCGATTATAGGTTAGAAATGGGCCACGGGACGTGTTTGTGGTGTCAAAACTAAAAAGTCAGCACGAAGCCTCGTTTAGAAATCGGGAGGAGAGAGGGTATGAAATTATATCCACTTCCTTCAAAACCCGAAAAAGTCTCGATTATAGGTTAGAAATGGGCCACGGGACGTATTTGTGGTGTCAAAACGAAAAAACGAGCTCGAAGCCTCGTTTAGAAATCGAGAGGAGAGAGGGTATGAAATTATATCCACTTCCATTAAAACCCGAAAAAGTCTCGATTATAGGTTAGAAATGGGCCACGGGACGTGTTTGTGGTGTCAAAACGAAAAAACGAGCACGAAGCCTCGTTTAGAAATTGGGAGGAGAGAGGGTATGAAATTACATCCACTTCCTTTAAAACCTGAAAAAGTATCGATTGTAGGTTAGAAATGGGACACAGGATGTGTTTGTGGTGTCAAAATGAAAAAACGAGCACGAAGCCTCGTTTAGAAATCGGGAGGAGAGAGGGTATGAAATTAAATCCACTTCCTTTAAAATCCGAAAAAGTCTCGATTATATGTTAAAAATGGGCCACGTGACATGTCTGTGGTGTCAAAACGAAAAAACGAGCACGAAGCCTCGTTTAGAAATCGGGAGGAGAGAGGGTATGAAATTATATCCACTTCTTTTAAAACCCGAAAAAGTCTCGATTATAGGTTAGAAATGGGCCACGGGACGTGTTTGTGGTGTCAAAACTAAAAAGCCAGCACGAAGCCTCGTTTAGAAATCAGGAGGAGAGAGGGTATGAAATTATATCCACTTCCTTTAAAATCAAAAAAAGTCTCGATTATAGGTTGGAAATGGGCCACGGGACGCGTTTGTGGTGTCAAAACGAAAAACGAACACGAAGCCTCCTTTAGAAATCGGAAGGAGAGAGGTTATGAAATTATATCCACTTCCTTTAAAACCTGAAAAAGTATCGAATATAGGTTAGAAAAGGGCCACGGGACGTGTTTGTGGTGTCAAAACGAAAAAACGAGCACGAAGCCTCGTTTAGAAATCGGGAGGAGAGAGGGTATGAAATTATATCCACTTCCTTTAAAACCCGAAAAAGTCTCGATTATAGGTTAGAAATGGGCCACGGGACGTATTTGTGGTGTCAAAACGAAAAAACGAGCACGAAGCCTCGTTTAGAAATCGAGAGGAGAGAGGGTATGAAATTATATCCACTTCCATTAAAACCCGAAAAAGTCTCGATTATAGGTTAGAAATGGGCCACGGGACGTGTTTGTGGTGTCAAAACGAAAAAACGAGCACGAAGCCTCGTTTAGAAATTGGGAGGAGAGAGGGTATGAAATTACATCCACTTCCTTTAAAACCTGAAAAAGTATCGATTGTAGGTTAGAAATGGGACACGGGATGTGTTTGTGGTGTCAAAATGAAAAAACGAGCACGAAGCCTCGTTTAGAAATCGGGAGGAGAGAGGGTATGAAATTATATCCACTTCCTTTAAAATCCGAAAAAGTCTCGATTATAGGTTAGAAATGGGCCACGGGACGTATTTGTGGTGTCAAAACGAAAAAACGAGCACGAAGCCTCGTTTAGAAATTGAGAGGAGAGAGGGTATGAAATTATATCCACTTCCATTAAAACCCGAAAAAGTCTCGATTATAGGTTAGAAATGGGCCACGGGACGTGTTTGTGGTGTCAAAACGAAAAAACGAGCACGAAGCCTCGTTTAGAAATCGGGAGAGAGGGTATGAAATTATATCCACTTCCTTTAAAATCTGAAAAAATCTCGATTATAGGTTAGAAATGGGCCAAGAGACGAGTTTGTGGAGTCAAAACGAAAAAACGAGCACGCAACCTCGTTTAGAAATCGGGAGGAGAGAGGGTTTGAAATTACATCCACTTTTTTTAAAACCCAAAAAAATCTCGATTATAGGTTAGAAATGGGCCACGGGATGTATTTGTGGTGTCAAAATGAAAAAATGAGCACGAAGCCTCGTTTAGAAATCGGAAGGAGAGAGGGTATGAAATTATATCTATTTCCTTTAAAACCCGAAAAAGTCTCGATTATAGGTTAGAAATGGGCCACGGGACGTGTTTGTTGTGTCAAAACGAAAAAACGATCACGAAGCCTCGTTTAGAAATCGGGAGGAGAGAGGGTATGAAATTATATCCACTTCCTTTAAACCCCGAAAAAGTATCGATTATAGGTTAGAAATGGGCCACGGGACGTGTTTATGGTATCAAAACGAAAAAACGAGCACGAAGCCTCGTTTAGAAATCGGGAGAGAGGGTATGAAAATATATCCACTACCTTTAAAATCTGAAAAAGACTCGATTGTAGGTTAGAAATTGGCCAAGAGACGAGTTTGTGGAGTCAAAACGAAAAAACGAGCACGCAGCCTCGTTTAGAAATCGGGAGGAGAGAGGGTATGAAATTACATCGACTTCCTTTAAAACCTGAAAAAGTATCGATTATAGGTTAGAAATGGGCCACGGGACGAGTTTGTGGAGTCAAAACAAAAAAACGAGCACGTAGCCTCGTTTAGAAATCGGGAGGAGAGAGGTTATGAAATTATATCCACTTCCTTTAAAACCTGAAAAAGTATCGATTATAGGTTAGAAATGCGCCACGGGACGTGTTTGTGGTGTCAAAATGAAAAAACGAGCACGAAGCCTCGTTTAGAAATCGGGAGGAGAGAGGGTATGAAATTATATCCCCTTCCTTTAAAACCCGAAAAAGACTCGATTATAGGTTAGAAATGGGCCACGGGACGTATTTGTGGTGTCAAAACGAAAAAACGAGCACGAAGCCTCGTTTAGAAATCGGGAGGAGAGAGGGTATGAAATTATATCCACTTCCTTTAAAACCCGAAAAAGTCTCGATTATAGGTTAGAAATGGGCCACGGGACGTGTTTGTGGTGTCAAAACGAAAAAACGAGCACGAAGCCTCGTTTAGAAATCGGGAGGAGAGAGGGTATGAAATTACATCCACTTCCTTTAAAACCAGAAAAAGTATCGATTGTAGGTTAGAAATGGGACACGGGATGTGTTTGTGGTGTCAAAATGAAAAAACGAGCACGAAGTCTCGTTTAGAAATCGGGAGGAGAGAGGGTATGAAATTATATCCACTACCTTTAAAACCCGAAAAAGTCTCGATTATATGTTAAAAATGGGCCACGTGACATGTTTGTGGTGTCAAAACGAAAAAACGAGCACGAAGCCTCCTTTAGAAATCGGGAGGAGAGAGGGTATGAAATTATATCCACTTCCTTTAAAACCCGAAAAAGTCTCGATTATAGGTTAGAAATGGGCCACGGGACGTGTTTGTGGAGTCAAAACTAAAAAGCCAGCACGAAGCCTCATTTAGAAATCGGGAGGAGAGAGGGTATGAAATTATATCCACTTCCTTTAAAACCAAAAAAAGTCTCGATTATAGGTTGGAAATGGGCCACGGGACGCGTTTGTGGTGTCAAAACGAAAAAACGAACACGAAGCCTCCTTTAGAAATCGGGAGGAGAGAGGTTATAAAATTATATCCACATCCTTTAAAACCTGAAAAAGTATCGATTATAGGTTAGAAATGGGCCACGGGACGTGTTTGTGGTGTCAAAACGAAAAAACGAGCATGAAGCCTCGTTTAGAAATCGGGAGGAGAGAGGGTATGAAATTATATCCACTTCCTTTAAAACTCGAAAAAGTCTCGATTATAGGTTAGAAATGGGCCACAGGACGTATTTGTGGTGTCAAAACGAAAAAACGAGCACGAAGCCTCGTTTAGAAATCGGTAGGAGAGAGGGTATGAAATTATATCCACTTCCATTAAAACCCGAAAAAGTCTCGATTATAGGTTAGAAATGGGCCACGGGACGTGTTTGTGGTGTCAAAACTAAAAAGCCAGCACGAAGCCTCGTTTAGAAATCGGGAGGAGAGAGGGTATGAAATTATATCCACTTCCTTTCAAACCAAAAAAAGTATCGATTGTAGGTTGGAAATGGGCCACGGGACGCGTTTGTGGTGTCAAAACGAAAAAACGAACACGAAGCCTCCTTTAGAAATCGGGAGGAGAGAGGTTATGAAATTATATCCACTTCCTTTAAAACCTGAAAAAGTATCGATTATAGGTTAGAAATGGGCCACGGGACGTATTTGTGGTGTCAAAACGAAAAAACGAGCACGAAGCCTCGTTTAGAAATCGGGAGGAGAGAGGGTATGAAATTATATCCACTTCCTTTAAAACCCGAAAAAGTATCGATTGTAGGTTAGAAATGGGCCACGGGACGTGTTTGTGGTGTCAAAACGAAAAAACGAGCACGAAGCCTCGTTTAGAAATCGGGAGGAGAGAGGGTATAAAATTATATCCACTTCCTTTAAAACCCGAAAAAGTATCGATTATAGGTTAGAAATGGGCCACGGGTCGTGTTTGTGGTGTCAAAACAAAAAAACGAGCAAGAAGCCTCGTTTAGAAATCGGGAGAGAGGGTATGAAATTATATCCACTTCCTTTAAAATCTGAAAAAATATCGATTATAGGTTAGAAATGGGCAAAGAGACGAGTTTGTGGAGTCAAAACGAAAAAACGAGCACGCAACCTCGTTTAGAAATCGGGAGGAGAGAGGGTTTGAAATTACATCCACTTCTTTTAAAACCCAAAAAAATCTCGATTATAGGTTAGAAATGGGCCACGGGATGTGTTTGTGGTGTCAAAATGAAAAAATGAGCACGAAGCCTCGTTTAGAAATCGGAAGGAGAGAGGGTATGAAATTATATCCATTTCCTTTAAAACCCGAAAAAGTCTCGATTATAGGTTAGAAATGGGCCACGGGACGTGTTTGTTGTGTCAAAACGAAAAAACGAGCACGAAGCCTCGTTTAGAAATCGGGAGGAGAGAGGGTATGAAATTATATCCACTTCCTTTAAACCCCGAAAAAGTCTCGATTATAGGTTAGAAATGGGCCACGGGACGTGTTTATGGTGTCAAAACTAAAAAACGAGCACGAAGCCTCGTTTAGAAATCGGGAGAGAGGGTATGAAAATATATCCACTTCCTTTAAAATCTGAAAAAGACTCGATTGTAGGTTAGAAATGGGCCAAGAGACGAGTTTGTGGAGTCAAAACGAAAAAATGAGCACGCCGCCTCGTTTAGAAATCGGGAGGAGAGAGGGTATGAAATTATATCCACTTCCTTTAAAACCCGAAAAAGTCTCGATTATAGGTTAGAAATGGGCCACGGGACGTGTTTGTGGTGTCAAAACAAAAAAGCGAGCAAGAAGCCTCGTTTAGAAATCGGGAGAGAGGGTATGAAATTATATCCACTTCCTTTAAAATCTGAAAAAATCTCGATTATAGGTTAGAAATGGGCCAAAAGACGAGTTTGTGGAGTCAAAACGAAAAAACGAGCACGCAACCTCATTTAGAAATCGGGAGGAGAGAGGGTTTGAAATTACATCCACTTCTTTTAAAACCCAAAAAAATCTCGATTATAGGTTAGAAATGGGCTACGGGATGTGTTTGTGGTGTCAAAACAAAAAAATGAGCACGAAGCCTCGTTTAGAAATAGGAAGGAGAGAGGGTATGAAATTATATCCATTTCCTTTAAAAATGAGCACGAAGCCTCGTTTAGAAATCGGGAGGAGAGAGGGTATGAAATTATATCCACTTCCTTTAAACCCCGAAAAAGTCTCGATTATAGGTTAGAAATGGGCCACGGGACGTGTTTATGGTGTCAAAACGAAAAAACGAGCACGAAGCCTCGTTTAGAAATCGGGAGAGAGGGTATGAAAATATATCCACTTCCTTTAAAATCTGAAAAAGACTCGATTGTAGGTTAGAAATGGGCCAAGAAACGAGTTTGTGGAGTCAAAACGAAAAAACGAGCACGCAGCCTCGTTTAGAAATCGGGAGGAGAGAGGGTATGAAATTACATCGACTTCCATTAAAACGTGAAAAAGTATCGATTATAGGTTAGAAATGGGCCACGGGACGAGTTTGTGGAGTCAAGACGAAAAAACGAGCACGCAGCCTCGTTGAGAAATAGGGAGGAGAGAGGTTATGAAATTATATCCACTTCCTTTAAACCCCGAAAAAGTATCGATTATAGGTTAGAAATGGGAAACGGGACGTGTTTCTGGTGTCAAAAAGAAAAAACGAGCACGAAGCCTCGTTTAGAAATCGGGAGAGAGGGTATGAAAATATATCCACTTCCTTTAAAATCCGAAAAAGACTCGATTATAGGTTAGAAATGGGCCAAGAGACGAGTTTGTGGAGTCAAAACGAAAAAACGAGCACGCAGCCTCGTTTAGAAATCGGGAGGAGAGCGGGTATGAAATTACATCGACTTCCTTTAAAGCCCGAAAAAGTCTCGATTATAGGTTAGAAATGGGCCACGGGACATGTTTGTGGTGTCAAAACGAAAAAATGAGCACGCAGCCTCGTTTAGAAATCGGGTAGAGAGAGGTTATGAAATTATATCCACTTCCTTTAAAACCTGAAAAAGTATCGATTATAGGTTAGTAATGCGCCACGGGACGTGTTTGTGGTGTCAAAACGAAAAAACGAGCACGAAGCCTCGTTTAGAAATCGGGAGGAGAGAGGGTATGAAATTATATCCACTTCCTTTAAAACCCGAAAAAGTCTCGATTATAGGTTAGAAATGGGCCACGGGACGAGTTTGTGGTGTCAAAACGAAAAAACGAGCACGAAGCCTCGTTAAGAAATAGGGAGGAGAGAGGGTATGAAATTACATCCACTTCCTTTAAAACCTGAAAAAGTATCGATTGTAGGTTAGAAATGGGACACGGGATGTGTTTGTGGTGTTAAAATGAAAAAACGAGCACGAAGTCTCGTATAGGAATCGGGAGGACAGAGGGTATGAAATTATATCCACTTCCTTTAAAACCCGAAAAAGTCTCGATTATCTGTTAAAAATGGGACACGTGACATGTTTGTGGTGTCAAAACGAAAAAACGAGCACGAAGCCTCGTTTAGAAATCGGGAGGAGAGAGGGTATGAAATTATATCCACTTCCTTTAAAACCCGAAAAAGTCTCGATTATAGGTTAGAAATGGGCCACAGGACGTGTTTGTGGTGTCAAAACTAAAATGCCAGCACGAAGCCTCGTTTAGAAATCGGGAGGAGAGAGGGTATGAAATTATATCCACTTCCTTTAAAACCAAAAAAAGTCTCGATTATAGGTTGGAAATGGGCCACGGGATGCGTTTGTGGTGTCAAAACGAAAAACGAACACGAAGCCTCCTTTAGAAATCGGAAGGAGAGAGGTTATGAAATTATATCCACTTCCTTTAAAACCTGAAAAAGTATCGATTATAGGTTAGAAATGGGCCCCGGGACGTGTTTGTGGTGTCAAAACGAAAAAACGAGCACGAAGCCTCGTTTAGAAATCGGGAGGAGAGAGGGTATGAAATTATATCCACTTCCTTTAAAACCCGAAAAAGTCTCGATTATAGGTTAGAAATGGGCCACGGGACGTATTTGTGGTGTCAAAACGAAAAAACGAGCACGAAGCCTCGTTTAGAAATCGAGAGGAGAGAGGGTATGAAATTATATCCACTTCCATTAAAACCCGAAAAAGTCTCGATTATAGGTTAGAAATGGGCCACGAGACGTGTTTGTGGTGTGAAAACGAAAAAACGAGCACGAAGCCTCGTTTAGAAATTGGGAGGAGAGAGGGTATGAAATTACATCCACTTCCTTTAAAACCTGAAAAAGTATCGATTGTAGGTTAGAAATGGGACATAGGATGTGTTTGTGGTGTCAAAATAAAAAAACGAGCACGAAGCCTCGTTTAGAAATCGGGAGGAGAGAGGGTATGAAATTATATCCACTTCCTTTAAAATCCGAAAAAGTCTCGATTATATGTTAAAAATGGGCCACGTGACATGTTTGTGGTGTCAAAACGAAAAAACGAGCACGAAGCCTCGTTTAGAAATCGGGAGGAGAGAGGGTATGAAATTATATCCACTTCTTTTAAAACCCGAAAAAGTCTCGATTATAGGTTAGAAATGGGCCACGGGACGTGTTTGTGGTGTAAAAACTAAAAAGCCAGCACGAAGCCTCGTTAAGAAATCGGGAGGAGAGAGGGTATGAAATTACATCCACTTCCTTTAAAACCTGAAAAAGTATCGATTGTAGGTTAGAAATGGGACACGGGATGTGTTTGTGGTGTTAAAATGAAAAAACGAGCACGAAGTCTCGTATAGAAATCGGGAGGAGAGAGGGTATGAAATTATATTCTCTTCCTTTAAAACCCGAAAAAGTCTCGATTATATGTTAAAAATGGGACACGTGACATGATTGTGGTGTCAAAACGAAAAAACGAGCACGAAGCCTCGTTTAGAAATCGGGAGGAGAGAGGGTATGAAATTATATCCACTTCCTTTAAAACCCGAAAAAGTCTCGATTATAGGTTAGAAATGGGCCACAGGACGTGTTTGTAGTGTCAAAACTAAAAAGCCAGCACGAAGCCTCGTTTAGAAATCGGGAGGAGAGAGGGTATGAAATAATATCCACTTCCTTTAAAACCAAAAAAAGTCTCGATTATAGGTTGGAAATGGGCCACGGGATGCGTTTGTGGTGTCAAAACGAAAAACGAACACGAAGCCTCCTTTAGAAATCGGAAGGAGAGAGGTTATGAAATTATATCCACTTCCTTTAAAACCTGAAAAAGTATCGATTATAGGTTAGAAATGGGCCCCGGGACGTGTTTGTGGTGTCAAAACGAAAAAACGAGCACGAAGCCTCGTTTAGAAATCGGGAGGAGAGAGGGTATGAAATTATATCCACTTCCTTCAAAACCCGAAAAAGTCTCGATTATAGGTTAGAAATGGGCCACGGGACGTATTTGTGGTGTCAAAACGAAAAAACGAGCACGAAGCCTCGTTTAGAAATCGAGAGGAGAGAGGGTATGAAATTATATCCACTTCCATTAAAACCCGAAAAAGTCTCGATTATAGGTTAGAAATGGGCCACGGGACGTGTTTGTGGTGTCAAAACGAAAAAACGAGCACGAAGCCTCGTTTAGAAATTGGGAGGAGAGAGGGTATGAAATTACATCCACTTCCTTTAAAACCTGAAAAAGTATCGATTGTAGGTTAGAAATGGGACACAGGATGTGTTTGTGGTGTCAAAATGAAAAAACGAGCACGAAGCCTCGTTTAGAAATCGGGAGGAGAGAGGGTATGAAATTAAATCCACTTCCTTTAAAATCCGAAAAAGTCTCGATTATATGTTAAAAATGGGCCACGTGACATGTCTGTGGTGTCAAAACGAAAAAACGAGCACGAAGCCTCGTTTAGAAATCGGGAGGAGAGAGGGTATGAAATTATATCCACTTCTTTTAAAACCCGAAAAAGTCTCGATTATAGGTTAGAAATGGGCCACGGGACGTGTTTGTGGTGTCAAAACTAAAAAGCCAGCACGAAGCCTCGTTTAGAAATCAGGAGGAGAGAGGGTATGAAATTATATCCACTTCCTTTAAAATCAAAAAAAGTCTCGATTATAGGTTGGAAATGGGCCACGGGACGCGTTTGTGGTGTCAAAACGAAAAACGAACACGAAGCCTCCTTTAGAAATCGGAAGGAGAGAGGTTATGAAATTATATCCACTTCCTTTAAAACCTGAAAAAGTATCGAATATAGGTTAGAAAAGGGCCACGGGACGTGTTTGTGGTGTCAAAACGAAAAAACGAGCACGAAGCCTCGTTTAGAAATCGGGAGGAGAGAGGGTATGAAATTATATCCACTTCCTTTAAAACCCGAAAAAGTCTCGATTATAGGTTAGAAATGGGCCACGGGACGTATTTGTGGTGTCAAAACGAAAAAACGAGCACGAAGCCTCGTTTAGAAATCGAGAGGAGAGAGGGTATGAAATTATATCCACTTCCATTAAAACCCGAAAAAGTCTCGATTATAGGTTAGAAATGGGCCACGGGACGTGTTTGTGGTGTCAAAACGAAAAAACGAGCACGAAGCCTCGTTTAGAAATTGGGAGGAGAGAGGGTATGAAATTACATCCACTTCCTTTAAAACCTGAAAAAGTATCGATTGTAGGTTAGAAATGGGACACGGGATGTGTTTGTGGTGTCAAAATGAAAAAACGAGCACGAAGCCTCGTTTAGAAATCGGGAGGAGAGAGGGTATGAAATTATATCCACTTCCTTTAAAATCCGAAAAAGTCTCGATTATAGGTTAGAAATGGGCCACGGGACGTATTTGTGGTGTCAAAACGAAAAAACGAGCACGAAGCCTCGTTTAGAAATCGAGAGGAGAGAGGGTATGAAATTATATCCACTTCCATTAAAACCCGAAAAAGTCTCGATTATAGGTTAGAAATGGGCCACGGGACGTGTTTGTGGTGTCAAAACGAAAAAACGAGCACGAAGCCTCGTTTAGAAATTGGGAGGAGAGAGGGTATGAAATTACATCCACTTCTTTTAAAACCCGAAAAAGTCTCGATTATAGGTTAGAAATGGGCCACGGGACGTGTTTGTGGTGTCAAAACTAAAAAGCCAGCACGAAGCCTCGTTTAGAAATCGGGAGGAGAGAGGGTATGAAATTATATCCACTTCCTTTAAAATCCGAAAAAGTCTCGATTATATGTTAAAAATGGGCCACGTGACATGTCTGTGGTGTCAAAACGAAAAAATGAGCACGAAGCCTCGTTTAGAAATCGGGAGGAGAGAGGGTATGAAATTATATCCACTTCTTTTAAAACCCGAAAAAGTCTCGATTATAGGTTAGAAATGGGCCACGGGACGTGTTTGTGGTGTCAAAACTAAAAAGTCAGCACGAAGCCTCGTTTAGAAATCGGGAGGAGAGAGGGTATGAAATTATATCCACATCCTTTAAAACCAAAAAAAGTCTCGATTATAGGTTGGAAATGGGCCACGGGACGCGTTTGTGGTGTCAAAACGAAAAACGAACACGAAGCCTCCTTTAGAAATCGGAAGGAGAGAGGTTATGAAATTATATCCACTTCCTTTAAAACCTGAAAAAGTATCGAATATAGGTTAGAAAAGGGCCACGGGACGTGTTTGTGGTGTCAAAACGAAAAAACGAGCACGAAGCCTCGTTTAGAAATCGGGAGGAGAGAGGGTATGAAATTATATCCACTTCCTTTAAAACCCGAAAAAGTCTCGATTATAGGTTAGAAATGGGCCACAGGACGTGTTTGTGGTGTCAAAACTAAAAAGCCAGCACGAAGCCTCGTTTAGAAATCGGGAGGAGAGAGGGTATGAAATTATATCCACTTCCTTTAAAACCAAAAAAAGTCTCGATTATAGGTTGGAAATGGGCCACGGGACGCGTTTGTGGTGTCAAAACGAAAAACGAACACGAAGCCTCCTTTAGAAATCGGAAGGAGAGAGGTTATGAAATTATATCCACTTCCTTTAAAACCTGAAAAAGTATCGAATATAGGTTTGAAAAGGGCCACGGGACGTATTTGTGGTGTCAAAACGAAAAAACGAGCACGAAGCCTCGTTTAGAAATCGAGAGGAGAGAGGGTATGAAATTATATCCACTTCCATTAAAACCCGAAAAAGTCTCGATTATAGGTTAGAAATGGGCCACGAGACGTGTTTGTGGTGTCAAAACGAAAAAACGAGCACGAAGCCTCGTTTAGAAATTGGGAGGAGAGAGGGTATGAAATTACATCCACTTCCTTTAAAACCTGAAAAAGTATCGATTGTAGGTTAGAAATGGGACACAGGATGTGTTTGTGGTGTCAAAATAAAAAAACGAGCACGAAGCCTCGTTTAGAAATCGGGAGGAGAGAGGGTATGAAATTATATCCACTTCCATTAAAACCCGAAAAAGTCTCGATTATAGGTTAGAAATGGGCCACGGGACGTGTTTGTGGTGTCAAAACGAAAAAACGAGCACGAAGCCTCGTTTAGAAATTGGGAGGAGAGAGGGTATGAAATTACATCCACTTCTTTTAAAACCCGAAAAAGTCTCGATTATAGGTTAGAAATGGGCCACGGGACGTGTTTGTGGTGTCAAAACTAAAAAGCCAGCACGAAGCCTCGTTTAGAAATCGGGAGGAGAGAGGGTATGAAATTATATCCACTTCCTTTAAAATCCGAAAAAGTCTCGATTATATGTTAAAAATGGGCCACGTGACATGTCTGTGGTGTCAAAACGAAAAAATGAGCACGAAGCCTCGTTTAGAAATCGGGAGGAGAGAGGGTATGAAATTATATCCACTTCTTTTAAAACCCGAAAAAGTCTCGATTATAGGTTAGAAATGGGCCACGGGACGTGTTTGTGGTGTCAAAACTAAAAAGTCAGCACGAAGCCTCGTTTAGAAATCGGGAGGAGAGAGGGTATGAAATTATATCCACATCCTTTAAAACCAAAAAAAGTCTCGATTATAGGTTGGAAATGGGCCACGGGACGCGTTTGTGGTGTCAAAACGAAAAACGAACACGAAGCCTCCTTTAGAAATCGGAAGGAGAGAGGTTATGAAATTATATCCACTTCCTTTAAAACCTGAAAAAGTATCGAATATAGGTTAGAAAAGGGCCACGGGACGTGTTTGTGGTGTCAAAACGAAAAAACGAGCACGAAGCCTCGTTTAGAAATCGGGAGGAGAGAGGGTATGAAATTACATCCACTTCCTTTAAAACCTGAAAAAGTATCGATTGTAGGTTAGAAATGGGACACAGGATGTGTTTGTGGTGTCAAAATAAAAAAACGAGCACGAAGCCTCGTTTAGAAATCGGGAGGAGAGAGGGTATGAAATTATATCCACTTCCTTTAAAACCCGAAAAAGTCTCGATTATAGGTTAGAAATGGGCCACGGGACGTGTTTGTGGTGTCAAAACGAAAAAACGAGCACGAAGCCTCGTTTAGAAATTGGGAGGAGAGAGGGTATGAAATTACATCCACTTCCTTTAAAACCTGAAAAAGTATCGATTGTAGGTTAGAAATGGGACACAGGATGTGTTTGTGGTGTCAAAATAAAAAAACGAGCACGAAGCCTCGTTTAGAAATCGGGAGGAGAGAGGGTATGAAATTATATCCACTTCCTTTAAAACCCGAAAAAGTCTCGATTATAGGTTAGAAATGGGCCACAGGACGTGTTTGTGGTGTCAAAACTAAAAAGCCAGCACGAAGCCTCGTTTAGAAATCGGGAGGAGAGAGGGTATGAAATTATATCCACTTCCTTTAAAACCAAAAAAAGTCTCGATTATAGGTTGGAAATGGGCCACGGGACGCGTTTGTGGTGTCAAAACGAAAAACGAACACGAAGCCTCCTTTAGAAATCGGAAGGAGAGAGGTTATGAAATTATATCCACTTCCTTTAAAACCTGAAAAAGTATCGAATATAGGTTAGAAAAGGGCCACGGGACGTATTTGTGGTGTCAAAACGAAAAAACGAGCACGAAGCCTCGTTTAGAAATCGAGAGGAGAGAGGGTATGAAATTATATCCACTTCCATTAAAACCCGAAAAAGTCTCGATTATAGGTTAGAAATGGGCCACGAGACGTGTTTGTGGTGTCAAAACGAAAAAACGAGCACGAAGCCTCGTTTAGAAATTGGGAGGAGAGAGGGTATGAAATTACATCCACTTCCTTTAAAACCTGAAAAAGTATCGATTGTAGGTTAGAAATGGGACACAGGATGTGTTTGTGGTGTCAAAATAAAAAAACGAGCACGAAGCCTCGTTTAGAAATCGGGAGGAGAGAGGGTATGAAATTATATCCACTTCCTTTAAAATCCGAAAAAGTCTCGATTATATGTTAAAAATGGGCCACGTGACATGTTTGTGGTGTCAAAACGAAAAAACGAGCACGAAGCCTCGTTTAGAAATCGGGAGGAGAGAGAGTATGAAATTATATCCACTTCTTTTAAAACCCGAAAAAGTCTCGATTATAGGTTAGAAATGGGCCACGGGACGAGTTTGTGGTGTCAAAACTAAAAAGCCAGCACGAAGCCTCGTTAAGAAATCGGGAGGAGAGAGGGTATGAAATTACATCCACTTCCTTTAAAACCTGAAAAAGTATCGATTGTAGGTTAGAAATGGGACACGGGATGTGTTTGTGGTGTTAAAATGAAAAAACGAGCACGAAGTCTCGTATAGAAATCGGGAGGAGAGAGGGTATGAAATTATATCCACTTCCTTTAAAACCCGAAAAAGTCTCGATTATATGTTAAAAATGGGACACGTGACATGTTTGTGGTGTCAAAACGAAAAAACGAGCACGAAGCCTCGTTTAGAAATCGGGAGGAGAGAGGGTATGAAATTATATCCACTTCCTTTAAATCCCGAAAAAGTCTCGATTATAGGTTAGAAATGGGCCACAGGACGTGTTTGTGGTGTCAAAACTAAAAAGCCAGCACGAAGCCTCGTTTAGAAATCGGGAGGAGAGAGGGTATGAAAATATATCCACTTCCTTTAAAACCAAAAAAAGTCTCGATTATAGGTTGGAAATGGGCCACGGGATGCGTTTGTGGTGTCAAAACGAATAACGAACACGAAGCCTCCTTTAGAAATCGGAAGGAGAGAGGTTATGAAATTACATCCACTTCCTTTAAAACCTGAAAAAGTATCGATTATAGGTTAGAAATGGGCCCCGGGACGTGTTTGTGGTGTCAAAACGAAAAAACGAGCACGAAGCCTCGTTTAGAAATCGGGAGGAGAGAGGGTATGAAATTATATCCACTTCCTTCAAAACCCGAAAAAGTCTCGATTATAGGTTAGAAATGGGCCACGGGACGTATTTGTGGTGTCAAAACGAAAAAACGAGCACGAAGCCTCGTTTAGAAATCGAGAGGAGAGAGGGTATGAAATTATATCCACTTCCATTAAAACCCGAAAAAGTCTCGATTATAGGTTAGAAATGGGCCACGGGACGTGTTTGTGGTGTCAAAACGAAAAAACGAGCACGAAGCCTCGTTTAGAAATTGGGAGGAGAGAGGGTATGAAATTACATCCACTTCCTTTAAAACCTGAAAAAGTATCGATTGTAGGTTAGAAATGGGACACAGGATGTGTTTGTGGTGTCAAAATGAAAAAACGAGCACGAAGCCTCGTTTAGAAATCGGGAGGAGAGAGGGTATGAAATTAAATCCACTTCCTTTAAAATCCGAAAAAGTCTCGATTATATGTTAAAAATGGGCCACGTGACATGTCTGTGGTGTCAAAACGAAAAAACGAGCACGAAGCCTCGTTTAGAAATCGGGAGGAGAGAGGGTATGAAATTATATCCACTTCTTTTAAAACCCGAAAAAGTCTCGATTATAGGTTAGAAATGGGCCACGGGACGTGTTTGTGGTGTCAAAACTAAAAAGCCAGCACGAAGCCTCGTTTAGAAATCGGGAGGAGAGAGGGTATGAAATTATATACACTTCCTTTAAAATCAAAAAAAGTCTCGATTATAGGTTGGAAATGGGCCATGGGACGCGTTTGTGGTGTCAAAACGAAAAACGAACACGAAGCCTCCTTTAGAAATCGGAAGGAGAGAGGTTATGAAATTATATCCACTTCCTTTAAAACCTGAAAAAGTATCGAATATAGGTTAGAAAAGGGCCACGGGACGTGTTTGTGGTGTCAAAACGAAAAAACGAGCACGAAGCCTCGTTTAGAAATCGGGAGGAGAGAGGGTATGAAATTATATCCACTTCCTTTAAAACCCGAAAAAGTCTCGATTATAGGTTAGAAATGGGCCACGGGACGTATTTGTGGTGTCAAAACGAAAAAACGAGCACGAAGCCTCGTTTAGAAATCGAGAGGAGAGAGGGTATGAAATTATATCCACTTCCATTAAAACCCGAAAAAGTCTCGATTATAGGTTAGAAATGGGCCACGGGACGTGTTTGTGGTGTCAAAACGAAAAAACGAGCACGAAGCCTCGTTTAGAAATTGGGAGGAGAGAGTGTATGAAATTACATCCACTTCTTTTAAAACCCGAAAAAGTCTCGATTATAGGTTAGAAATGGGCCACGGGACGTGTTTGTGGTGTCAAAACTAAAAAGCCAGCACGAAGCCTCGTTTAGAAATCGGGAGGAGAGAGGGTATGAAATTATATCCACTTCCTTTAAAATCCGAAAAAGTCTCGATTATATGTTAAAAATGGGGCACGTGACATGTCTGTGGTGTCAAAACGAAAAAATGAGCACGAAGCTTCGTTTAGAAATCGGGAGGAGAGAGGGTATGAAATTATATCCACTTCTTTTAAAACCCGAAAAAGTCTCGATTATAGGTTAGAAATGGGCCACGGGACGTGTTTGTGGTGTCAAAACTAAAAAGTCAGCACGAAGCCTCGTTTAGAAATCGGGAGGAGAGAGGGTATGAAATTATATCCACATCCTTTAAAACCAAAAAAAGTCTCGATTATAGGTTGGAAATGGGCCACGGGACGCGTTTGTGGTGTCAAAACGAAAAACGAACACGAAGCCTCCTTTAGAAATCGGAAGGAGAGAGGTTATGAAATTATATCCACTTCCTTTAAAACCTGAAAAAGTATCGAATATAGGTTAGAAAAGGGCCACGGGACGTGTTTGTGGTGTCAAAACGAAAAAACGAGCACGAAGCCTCGTTTAGAAATCGGGAGGAGAGAGGGTATGAAATTATATCCACTTCCTTTAAAACCCGAAAAAGTCTCGATTATAGGTTAGAAATGGGCCACAGGACGTGTTTGTGGTGTCAAAACTAAAAAGCCAGCACGAAGCCTCGTTTAGAAATCGGGAGGAGAGAGGGTATGAAATTATATCCACTTCCTTTAAAACCAAAAAAAGTCTCGATTATAGGTTGGAAATGGGCCACGAGACGCGTTTGTGGTGTCAAAACGAAAAACGAACACGAAGCCTCCTTTAGAAATCGGAAGGAGAGAGGTTATGAAATTATATCCACTTCCTTTAAAATCTGAAAAAGTATCGAATATAGGTTAGAAAAGGGCCACGGGACGTATTTGTGGTGTCAAAACGAAAAAACGAGCACGAAGCCTCGTTTAGAAATCGAGAGGAGAGAGGGTATGAAATTATATCCACTTCCATTAAAACCCGAAAAAGTCTCGATTATAGGTTAGAAATGGGCCACGAGACGTGTTTGTGGTGTCAAAACGAAAAAACGAGCACGAAGCCTCGTTTAGAAATTGGGAGGAGAGAGGGTATGAAATTACATCCACTTCCTTTAAAACCTGAAAAAGTATCGATTGTAGGTTAGAAATGGGACACAGGATGTGTTTGTGGTGTCAAAATAAAAAAACGAGCACGAAGCCTCGTTTAGAAATCGGGAGGAGAGAGGGTATGAAATTATATCCACTTCCTTTAAAATCCGAAAAAGTCTCGATTATATGTTAAAAATGGGCCACGTGACATGTTTGTGGTGTCAAAACGAAAAAACGAGCACGAAGCCTCGTTTAGAAATCGGGAGGAGAGAGGGTATGAAATTATATCCACTTCTTTTAAAACCCGAAAAAGTCTCGATTATAGGTTAGAAATGGGCCACGGGACGAGTTTGTGGTGTCAAAACTAAAAAGCCAGCACGAAGCCTCGTTAAGAAATCGGGAGGAGAGAGGGTATGAAATTACATCCACTTCCTTTAAAACCTGAAAAAGTATCGATTGTAGGTTAGAAATGGGACACGGGATGTGTTTGTGGTGTTAAAATGAAAAAACGAGCACGAAGTCTCGTATAGAAATCGGGAGGAGAGAGGGTATGAAATTATATCCACTTCCTTTAAAACCCGAAAAAGTCTCGATTATATGTTAAAAATGGGACACGTGACATGTTTGTGGTGTCAAAACGAAAAAACGAGCACGAAGCCTCGTTTAGAAATCGGGAGGAGAGAGGGTATGAAATTATATCCACTTCCTTTAAAACCCGAAAAAGTCTCGATTATAGGTTAGAAATGGGCCACAGGACGTGTTTGTGGTGTCAAAACTAAAAAGCCAGCACGAAGCCTCATTTAGAAATCGGGAGGAGAGAGGGTATGAAAATATATCCACTTCCTTTAAAACCAAAAAAAGTCTCGATTATAGGTTGGAAATGGGCCACGGGATGCGTTTGTGGTGTCAAAACGAATAACGAACACGAAGCCTCCTTTAGAAATCGGAAGGAGAGAGGTTATGAAATTACATCCACTTCCTTTAAAACCTGAAAAAGTATCGATTATAGGTTAGAAATGGGCCCCGGGACGTGTTTGTGGTGTCAAAACGAAAAAACGAGCACGAAGCCTCGTTTAGAAATCGGGTGGAGAGAGGGTATGAAATTATATCCACTTCCTTCAAAACCCGAAAAAGTCTCGATTATAGGTTAGAAATGGGCCACGGGACGTATTTGTGGTGTCAAAACGAAAAAACGAGCACGAAGCCTCGTTTAGAAATCGAGAGGAGAGAGGGTATGAAATTATATCCACTTCCATTAAAACCCGAAAAAGTCTCGATTATAGGTTAGAAATGGGCCACGGGACGTGTTTGTGGTGTCAAAACGAAAAAACGAGCACGAAGCCTCGTTTAGAAATTGGGAGGAGAGAGGGTATGAAATTATATCCACTTCCTTTAAAACCTGAAAAAGTATCGATTGTAGGTTAGAAATGGGACACAGGATGTGTTTGTGGTGTCAAAATGAAAAAACGAGCACGAAGCCTCGTTTAGAAATCGGGAGGAGAGAGGGTATGAAATTAAATCCACTTCCTTTAAAATCCGAAAAAGTCTCGATTATATGTTAAAAATGGGCCACGTGACATGTCTGTGGTGTCAAAACGAAAAAAAGGAGCACGAAGCCTCGTTTAGAAATCGGGAGGAGAGAGGGTATGAAATTATATCCACTTCTTTTAAAACCCGAAAAAGTCTCGATTATAGGTTAGAAATGGGCCACGGGACGTGTTTGTGGTGTCAAAACTAAAAAGCCAGCACGAAGCCTCGTTTAGAAATCGGGAGGAGAGAGGGTATGAAATTATATCCACTTCCTTTAAAACCAAAAAAAGTCTCGATTATAGGTTGGAAATGGGCCACGGGACGCGTTTGTGGTGTCAAAACGAAAAACGAACACGAAGCCTCCTTTAGAAATCGGAAGGAGAGAGGTTATGAAATTATATCCACTTCCTTTAAAACCTGAAAAAGTATCGAATATAGGTTAGAAAAGGGCCACGGGACGTGTTTGTGGTGTCAAAACGAAAAAACGAGCACGAAGCCTCGTTTAGAAATCGGGAGGAGAGAGGGTATGAAATTATATCCACTTCCTTTAAAACCCGAGAAAGTCTCGATTATAGGTTAGAAATGGGCCACGGGACGTATTTGTGGTGTCAAAACGAAAAAACGAGCACGAAGCCTCGTTTAGAAATCGAGAGGAGAGAGGGTATGAAATTATATCCACTTCCATTAAAACCCGAAAAAGTCTCGATTATAGGTTAGAAATGGGCCACGGGACGTGTTTGTGGTGTCAAAACGAAAAAACGAGCACGAAGCCTCGTTTAGAAATTGGGAGGAGAGAGGGTATGAAATTACATCCACTTCCTTTAAAACCTGAAAAAGTATCGATTGTAGGTTAGAAATGGGACACGGGATGTGTTTGTGGTGTCAAAATGAAAAAACGAGCACGAAGCCTCGTTTAGAAATCGGGAGGAGAGAGGGTATGAAATTATATCCACTTCCTTTAAAATCCGAAAAAGTCTCGATTATAGGTTAGAAATGGGCCACGGGACGTATTTGTGGTGTCAAAACGAAAAAACGAGCACGAAGCCTCGTTTAGAAATCGAGAGGAGAGAGGGTATGAAATTATATCCACTTCCATTAAAACCCGAAAAAGTCTCGATTATAGGTTAGAAATGGGCCACGGGACGTGTTTGTGGTGTCAAAACGAAAAAACGAGCACGAAGCCTCGTTTAGAAATTGGGAGGAGAGAGGGTATGAAATTACATCCACTTCTTTTAAAACCCGAAAAAGTCTCGATTATAGGTTAGAAATGGGCCACGGGACGTGTTTGTGGTGTCAAAACTAAAAAGCCAGCACGAAGCCTCGTTTAGAAATCGGGAGGAGAGAGGGTATGAAATTATATCCACTTCCTTTAAAATCCGAAAAAGTCTCGATTATATGTTAAAAATGGGCCACGTGACATGTCTGTGGTGTCAAAACGAAAAAATGAGCACGAAGCCTCGTTTAGAAATCGGGAGGAGAGAGGGTATGAAATTATATCCACTTCTTTTAAAACCCGAAAAAGTCTCGATTATAGGTTAGAAATGGGCCACGGGACGTGTTTGTGGTGTCAAAACTAAAAAGTCAGCACGAAGCCTCGTTTAGAAATCGGGAGGAGAGAGGGTATGAAATTATATCCACATCCTTTAAAACCAAAAAAAGTCTCGATTATAGGTTGGAAATGGGCCACGGGACGCGTTTGTGGTGTCAAAACGAAAAACGAACACGAAGCCTCCTTTAGAAATCGGAAGGAGAGAGGTTATGAAATTATATCCACTTCCTTTAAAACCTGAAAAAGTATCGAATATAGGTTAGAAAAGGGCCACGGGACGTGTTTGTGGTGTCAAAACGAAAAAACGAGCACGAAGCCTCGTTTAGAAATCGGGAGGAGAGAGGGTATGAAATTATATCCACTTCCTTTAAAACCCGAAAAAGTCTCGATTATAGGTTAGAAATGGGCCACAGGACGTGTTTGTGGTGTCAAAACTAAAAAGCCAGCACGAAGCCTCGTTTAGAAATCGGGAGGAGAGAGGGTATGAAATTATATCCACTTCCATTAAAACCCGAAAAAGTCTCGATTATAGGTTAGAAATGGGCCACGGGACGTGTTTGTGGTGTCAAAACGAAAAAACGAGCACGAAGCCTCGTTTAGAAATTGGGAGGAGAGAGGGTATGAAATTATATCCACTTCCTTTAAAACCTGAAAAAGTATCGATTGTAGGTTAGAAATGGGACACAGGATGTGTTTGTGGTGTCAAAATGAAAAAACGAGCACGAAGCCTCGTTTAGAAATCGGGAGGAGAGAGGGTATGAAATTAAATCCACTTCCTTTAAAATCCGAAAAAGTCTCGATTATATGTTAAAAATGGGCCACGTGACATGTCTGTGGTGTCAAAACGAAAAAACGAGCACGAAGCCTCGTTTAGAAATCGGGAGGAGAGAGGGTATGAAATTATATCCACTTCTTTTAAAACCCGAAAAAGTCTCGATTATAGGTTAGAAATGGGCCACGGGACGTGTTTGTGGTGTCAAAACTAAAAAGCCAGCACGAAGCCTCGTTTAGAAATCGGGAGGAGAGAGGGTATGAAATTATATCCACTTCCTTTAAAACCAAAAAAAGTCTCGATTATAGGTTGGAAATGGGCCACGGGACGCGTTTGTGGTGTCAAAACGAAAAACGAACACGAAGCCTCCTTTAGAAATCGGAAGGAGAGAGGTTATGAAATTATATCCACTTCCTTTAAAACCTGAAAAAGTATCGAATATAGGTTAGAAAAGGGCCACGGGACGTGTTTGTGGTGTCAAAACGAAAAAACGAGCACGAAGCCTCGTTTAGAAATCGGGAGGAGAGAGGGTATGAAATTATATCCACTTCCTTTAAAACCCGAGAAAGTCTCTATTATAGGTTAGAAATGGGCCACGGGACGTATTTGTGGTGTCAAAACGAAAAAACGAGCACGAAGCCTCGTTTAGAAATCGAGAGGAGAGAGGGTATGAAATTATATCCACTTCCATTAAAAGCCGAAAAAGTCTCGATTATAGGTTAGAAATGGGCCACGGGACGTGTTTGTGGTGTCAAAATGAAAAAACGAGCACGAAGCCTCGTTTAGAAATTTGGAGGAGAGAGGGTATGAAATTACATCCACTTCCTTTAAAACCTGAAAAAGTATCGATTGTAGGTTAGAAATGGGACACGGGATGTGTTTGTGGTGTCAAAATGAAAAAACGAGCACGAAGCCTCGTTTAGAAATCGGGAGGAGAGAGGGTATGAAATTATATCCACTTCCTTTAAAATCCGAAAAAGTCTCGATTATAGGTTAGAAATGGGCCACGGGACGTATTTGTGGTGTCAAAACGAAAAAACGAGCACGAAGCCTCGTTTAGAAATCGAGAGGAGAGAGGGTATAAAATTATATCCACTTCCATTAAAACCCGAAAAAGTCTCGATTATAGGTTAGAAATGGGCCACGGGACGTGTTTGTGGTGTCAAAACGAAAAAACGAGCACGAAGCCTCGTTTAGAAATTGGGAGGAGAGAGGGTATGAAATTACATCCACTTCTTTTAAAACCCGAAAAAGTCTCGATTATAGGTTAGAAATGGGCCACGGGACGTGTTTGTGGTGTCAAAACGAAAAAACGAGCACGAAGCCTCGTTTAGAAATCGGGAGGAGAGAGGGTATGAAATTATATCCACTTCCTTTAAAACCAAAAAAAGTCTCGATTATAGGTTGGAAATGGGCCACGGGACGCGTTTGTGGTGTCAAAACGAAAAAACGAACACGAAGCCTCCTTTAGAAATCGGGAGGAGAGAGGTTATGAAATTATATCCACTTCCTTTAAAACCTGAAAAAGTATTGATTATAGGTTAGAAATGGGCCACGGGACGTGTTTGTGGTGTCAAAACGAAAAAATGAGCACGAAGCCTTGTTTAGAAATCGGGAGGAGAGAGGGTATGAAATTATATCCACTTCCTTTAAAACCCGAAAAAGTCTCGATTATAGGTTAGAAATGGGCCACGGGACGTATTTGTGGTGTCAAAACGAAAAAAACGAGCACGAAGCCTCGTTTAGAAATCGGGAGGAGAGAGGGTATGAAATTATATCCACTTCCTTTAAAACCCGAAAAAGTCTCGATTATAGGTTAGAAATGGGCCACGGGACGTGTTTGTGGTTTCAAAACGAAAAAACGAGCACGAAGCCTCGTTTAGAAATCGGGAGGAGAGAGGGTATGAAATTATATCCACTTCCTTTAAAACCAAAAAAAGTCTCGATTATAGGTTGGAAATGGGCCACGGGATGCGTTTGTGGTGTCAAAACGAAAAAACGAACACGAAGCCTCCTTTAGAAATTGGGAGGAGAGAGGTTATGAAATTATATCCACTTCCTTTAAAACCTGAAAAAGTATCGATTATAGGTTAGAAATGGGCCACGGGACGTGTTTGTGGTGTCAAAACGAAAAAACGAGCACGAAGCCTCGTTTAGAAATCGAGAGGAGAGAGGGTATGAAATTATATCCACTTCCATTAAAAGCCGAAAAAGTCTCGATTATAGGTTAGAAATGGGCCACGGGACGTGTTTGTGGTGTCAAAATGAAAAAACGAGCACGAAGCCTCGTTTAGAAATTTGGAGGAGAGAGGGTATGAAATTACATCCACTTCCTTTAAAACCTGAAAAAGTATCGATTGTAGGTTAGAAATGGGACACGGGATGTGTTTGTGGTGTCAAAATGAAAAAACGAGCACGAAGCCTCGTTTAGAAATCGGGAGGAGAGAGGGTATGAAATTATATCCACTTCCTTTAAAATCCGAAAAAGTCTCGATTATAGGTTAGAAATGGGCCACGGGACGTATTTGTGGTGTCAAAACGAAAAAACGAGCACGAAGCCTCGTTTAGAAATCGAGAGGAGAGAGGGTATAAAATTATATCCACTTCCATTAAAACCCGAAAAAGTCTCGATTATAGGTTAGAAATGGGCCACGGGACGTGTTTGTGGTGTCAAAACGAAAAAACGAGCACGAAGCCTCGTTTAGAAATTGGGAGGAGAGAGGGTATGAAATTACATCCACTTCTTTTAAAACCCGAAAAAGTCTCGATTATAGGTTAGAAATGGGCCACGGGACGTGTTTGTGGTGTCAAAACGAAAAAACGAGCACGAAGCCTCGTTTAGAAATCGGGAGGAGAGAGGGTATGAAATTATATCCACTTCCTTTAAAACCAAAAAAAGTCTCGATTATAGGTTGGAAATGGGCCACGGGACGCGTTTGTGGTGTCAAAACGAAAAAACGAACACGAAGCCTCCTTTAGAAATCGGGAGGAGAGAGGTTATGAAATTATATCCACTTCCTTTAAAACCTGAAAAAGTATTGATTATAGGTTAGAAATGGGCCACGGGACGTGTTTGTGGTGTCAAAACGAAAAAATGAGCACGAAGCCTCGTTTAGAAATCGGGAGGAGAGAGGGTATGAAATTATATCCACTTCCTTTAAAACCCGAAAAAGTCTCGATTATAGGTTAGAAATGGGCCACGGGACGTATTTGTGGTGTCAAAACGAAAAAAACGAGCACGAAGCCTCGTTTAGAAATCGGGAGGAGAGAGGGTATGAAATTATATCCACTTCCTTTAAAACCCGAAAAAGTCTCGATTATAGGTTAGAAATGGGCCACGGGACGTGTTTGTGGTTTCAAAACGAAAAAACGAGCACGAAGCCTCGTTTAGAAATCGGGAGGAGAGAGGGTATGAAATTATATCCACTTCCTTTAAAACCAAAAAAAGTCTCGATTATAGGTTGGAAATGGGCCACGGGATGCGTTTGTGGTGTCAAAACGAAAAAACGAACACGAAGCCTCCTTTAGAAATTGGGAGGAGAGAGGTTATGAAATTATATCCACTTCCTTTAAAACCTGAAAAAGTATCGATTATAGGTTAGAAATGGGCCACGGGACGTGTTTGTGGTGTCAAAACGAAAAAACGAGCACGAAGCCTCGTTTAGAAATCGGGAGGAGAGAGGGTATGAAATTATATCCACTTCCTTTAAAACCCGAAGAAGTCTCGATTATAGGTTAGAAATGGGCCACGGGACGTATTTGTGGTGTCAAAACGAAAAAACGAGCACGAAGCCTCGTTTAGAAATCGAGAAGAGAGAGGGTATGAAATTATATCTACTTCTATTAAAACCCGAAAAAGTCTCGATTATAGGTTAGAAATGGGCCACGGGACGTGTTTGTGGTGTCAAAACGAAAAAACGAGCACGAAGCCTCGTTTAGAAATCGGGAGGAGAGAGGGTATGAAATTACATCCACTTCCTTTAAAACCTGAAAAAGTATCGATTGTAGGTTAGAAATGGGACACGGGATGTGTTTGTGGTGTCAAAATGAAAAAACGAGCACGAAGTCTCGTTTAGAAATCGGGAGGAGAGAGGGTATGAAATTATATCCACTTCCTTTAAAACCCGAAAAAGTCTCGATTATATGTTAAAAATGGGCCACGTGACATGTTTGTGGTGTCAAAACGAAAAAACGAGCACGAAGCCTCATTTAGAAATCGGGAGGAGAGAGGGTATGAAATTATATCCACTTCCTTTAAAACCCGAAAAAGTCTCGATTATAGGTTAGAAATGGGCCACGGGACGTGTTTGTGGTGTCAAAACTAAAAAGCCAGCACGAAGCCTCGTTTAGAAATCGGGAGGAGAGAGGGTATGAAATTATATCCACTTCCTTTAAAACCAAAAAAAGTCTCGATTATAGGTTGGAAATGGGCCACGGGACGCGTTTGTGGTGTCAAAACGAAAAAACGAACACGAAGCCTCCTTTAGAAATCGGGAGGAGAGAGGTTATGAAATTATATCCACTTCCTTTAAAACCTGAAAAAGTATCGATTATAGGTTAGAAATGGGCCACGGGACGTGTTTGTGGTGTCAAAACGAAAAAATGAGCACGAAGCCTCGTTTAGAAATCGGGAGGAGAGAGGGTATGAAATTATATCCACTTCCTTTAAAACCCGAAAAAGTCTCGATTATAGGTTAGAAATGGGCCACGGGACGTATTTGTGGTGTCAAAACGAAAAAACGAGTACGAAGCCTCGTTTAGAAATCGGGAGGAGAGAGGGTATGAAATTATATCCACTTCCTTTAAAACCCGAAAAAGTCTCGATTATAGGTTAGAAATTGGCCACGGGACGAGTTTGTGGTGTCAAAACGAAAAAACGAGCACGAAGCCTCGTTTAGAAATCGGGAGGAGAGAGGGTATGAAATTATATCCACTTCCTTTAAAACCCGAAAAAGTCTCGATTATAGGTTAGAAATGGGCCACGGGACGTGTTTGTGGTGTCAAAACAAAAAAACGAGCAAGAAGCCTCGTTTAGAAATCGGGAGAGAGGGTATGAAATTATATCCACTTCCTTTAAAATCTGAAAAAATCTCAATTATAGGTTAGAAATGGGCCAAGAGACGAGCTTGTGGAGTCAAAACGAAAAAACGAGCACGCAACCTCGTTTAGAAATCGGGAGGAGAGAGGGTTTGAAATTACATCCACTTCTTTTAAAACCCAAAAAAATCTCGATTATAGGTTAGAAAAGGGCCACGGGATGTGTTTGTGGTGTCAAAACGAAAAAATGAGCACGAAGCCTCGTTTAGAAATCGGAAGGAGAGAGGGTATGAAATTATATCTATTTCCTTTAAAACCCGAAAAAGTCTCGATTATAGGTTAGAAATGGGCCACGGGACGTGTTTGTTGTGTCAAAACGAAAAAACGATCACGAAGCCTAGTTTAGAAATCGGGAGGAGAGAGGGTATGAAATTATATCCACTTCCTTTAAACCCCGAAAAAGTCTCGATTATAGGTTAGAAATGGGCCACGGGACGTGTTTATGGTGTCAAAACGAAAAAACGAGCACGAAGCCTCGTTTAGAAATCGGGAGAGAGGGTATGAAAATATATCCACTACCTTTAAAATCTGAAAAAGACTCGATTGTAGGTTAGAAATGGGCCAAGAGACGAGTTTGTGGAGTCAAAACGAAAAAACGAGCACGCAGCCTCGTATAGAAATCGGGAGGAGAGAGGGTATGAAATTACATCGACTTCCTTTAAAACCTGAAAAAGTATCGATTATAGGTTAGAAATGTGCCACGGGACGTGTTTGTGGTGTCAAAACGAAAAAACGAGCACGAAGCCTCGTTTAGAAATCGGGAGGAGAGAGGGTATGAAATTATATCCACTTCCTTTAAAACCCGAAAAAGACTCGATTATAGGTTAGAAATGGGCCACGGGACGTATTTGTGGTGTCAAAACGAAAAAACGAGCACGAAGCCTCGTTTAGAAATCGGGAGGAGAGAGGGTATGAAATTATATCCACTTCCTTTAAAACCCGAAAAAGTCTCGATTATAGGTTAGAAATGGGCCACGGGACGTGTTTGTGGTGTCAAAACGAAAAAACGAGCACGAAGCCTCGTTTAGAAATCGGGAGGAGAGAGGGTATGAAATTACATCCACTTCCTTTAAAACTTGAAAAAGTATCGATTGTAGGTTAGAAATGGGACACGGGATGTGTTTGTGGTGTCAAAATGAAAAAACGAGCACGAAGTCTCGTTTAGAAATCGGGAGGAGAGAGGGTATGAAATTATATCCACTTCCTTTAAAACCCGAAAAAGTCTCGATTATATGTTAAAAATGGGCCACGTGACATGTTTGTGGTGTCAAAACGAAAAAACGAGCACAAAGCCTCGTTTAGAAATCGGGAGGAGAGAGGGTATGAAATTATATCCACTTCCTTTAAAACCCAAAAAAGTCTCGATTATAGGTTAGCAATGGGGCACGGGACGTGTTTGTGGTGTCAAAACTAAAAAGCCAGCACGAAGCCTCGTTTAGAAATCGGGAGGAGAGAGGGTATGAAATTATATCCACTTCCTTTAAAACCAAAAAAAGTCTCGATTATAGGTTGGAAATGGGCCACGGGACGCGTTTGTGGTGTCAAAACGAAAAAACGAACACGAAGCCTCCTTTAGAAATCGGGAGGAGAGTGGTTATGAAATTATATCCACTTCCTTTAAAACCTGAAAAAGTATCGATTATAGATTAGAAATGGGCCACGGGACGTGTTTGTGATGTCAAAACGAAAAAACGAGCACGAAGCCTCGTTTAGAAATTGGGAGAGAGGTTATGAAAATATATCCACTTCCTTTAAAATCTGAAAAAGACTCGATTATAGGTTAGAAATGGGCCAAGAGACGAGTTTGTGGAGTCAAAACGAAAAAACGAGCACGCAGCCTCGTTTAGAAATCGGGAGGAGAGAGGGTATGAAATTACATCGACTTCCTTTAAAACCTGAAAAAGTATCGATTATAGGTTAGAAATGGGCCACGGGACGAGTTTGTGGAGTGAAAACGAAAAAACGAGCACGCAGCCTCCTTTAGAAATCGGGAGGAGAGAGGTTATGAAATTATATCCACTTCCTTTAAAACCTGAAAAAGTATCGATTATAGGTTAAAAATGCGCCACGGGACGTGTTTGTGGTGTCAAAACGAAAAAACGAGTACGAAGCCTCGTTTAGAAATCGGGAGGAGAGAGGGTATGAAATTATATCCACTTCCTTTAAAACCCGAAAAAAACTCGATTATAGGTTAGAAATGGGCCACGGGACGTATTTGTGGTGTCAAAACGAAAAAACGAGCACGAAGCCTCGTTTAGAAATCGGGAGGAGAGAGGGTATGAAATTATATCCACTTCCTTTAAAACCCGAAAAAGTCTCGATTATAGGTTAGAAATGGGCCACGGGACGTGTTTGTGGTGTCAAAACGAAAAAACGAGCACGAAGCCTCGTTTAGAAATCGGGAGGAGAGAGGGTATGAAATTATATCCACTTCCTTTAAAACCCGAAAAAGTCTCGATTATAGGTTAGAAATGGGCCACGGGACGTGTTTGTGGTGTCAAAACAAAAAAACGAGCAAGAAGCCTCGTTTAGAAATCGGGAGAGAGGGTATGAAATTATATCCACTTCCTTTAAAATCCGAAAAAGTCTCGATTATAGGTTAGAAATGGGCCAAAAGACGAGTTTGTGGAGTCAAAATGAAAAAACGAGCACGCAGCCTCGTTTAGAAATCAGGAGGAGAGAGGGTATGAAATTATATCCACTTCCTTTAAAACCCAAAAAAGTCTCGATTATAGGTTGGAAATGAGCTACGGGACTCGTTTGTGTTGTCAAAACGAAAAAACGAACACGAAGCCTCGTTTAGAAATCGGGAGGAGAGAGGTTATTAAATTATATCCACTTCCTTTAAACCCCGAAAAAGTCTCGATTATAGGTTAGAAATGGGCCACGGGACGTGCTTATGGTGCCAAAACGAAAAAACGAGCACGAAGCCTCGTTTAGAAATCGGGAGAGAGGGTATGAAAATATATCCACGACCTTTAAAATCTGAAAAAGACTCGATTGTAGGTTAGAAATGGGCCAAGAGACGAGTTTGTGGAGTCAAAACGAAAAAACGAGCACGCAGCCTCGTTTAGAAATCGGGAGGAGAGAGGGTATGAAATTACATCGACTTCCTTTAAAACCTGAAAAAGTATCGATTATAGGTTAGAAATAGGCCACGGGACGAGTTTGTGGAGTCAAAACGAAAAAACGAGCACGCAGCCTCGTTTAGAAATCGGGAGGAGAGAGGTCATGAAATTATATCCACTTCCTTTAAAACCTGAAAAAGTATCGATTATAGGTTAGAAATGCGCCACGGGACGTGTTTGTGGTGTCAAAATGAAAAAACGAGCACGAAGCCTCGTTTATAAATCGGGAGGAGAGAGGGTATGAAATTATATCCACTTCCTTTAAAACCCGAAAAAGACTCGATTATAGGTTCGAAATGGGTCACGGGACGAATTTGTGGTGTCAAAACGAAAAAACGAGCACGAAGCCTCGTTTAGAAATCGGGAGGAGAGAGGGTATGAAATTATATCCACTTCCTTTAAAACCAAAAAAAGTCTCGATTATAGGTTGGAAATGGGCCACGGGATGCGTTTGTGGTGTCAAAACGAAAAAACGAACACGAAGCCTCCTTTAGAAATCGGGAGGAGAGAGGTTATGAAATTATATCCACTTCCTTTAAAACCTGAAAAAGTATCGATTATAGGTTAGAAATGGGCCACGGGACGTGTTTGTGGTGTCAAAACGAAAAAACGAGCACGAAGCCTCGTTTAGAAATCGGGAGGAGAGAGGGTATGAAATTATATCCACTTCCTATAAAACCTGAAAAAGTCTCGATTATAGGTTAGAAATGGGCCACGGGACGTATTTGTGGTGTCAAAATGAAAAAACGAGCACGAAGCCTCGTTTAGAAATCGAGAAGAGAGAGGGTATGAAATTATATCTACTTCTATTAAAACCCGAAAAAGTCTCGATTATAGGTTAGAAATGGGCCACGGGACGTGTTTGTGGTGTCAAAACGAAAAAACGAGCACGAAGCCTCGTTTAGAAATTGGGAGGAGAGAGGGTATGAAATTACATCCACTTCCTTTAAAACCTGAAAAAGTATCGATTGTAGGTTAGAAATGGGACACGGGATGTGTTTGTGGTGTCAAAATAAAAAAAACGAGCACGAAGCCTCGTTTAGAAATCGGGAGGAGAGAGGGTATGAAATTATATCCACTTCCTTTAAAACCCGAAAAAGTCTCGATTATATGTTAAAAATGGGCCACGTGACATGTTTGTGGTGTCAAAACGAAAAAACGAGCACGAAGCCTCGTTTAGAAATCGGGAGGAGAGAGGGTATGATTATATCCACTTCTTTTAAAACCCGAAAAAGTCTAGATTATAGGTTAGAAATGAGCCACGGGACGTGTTTGTGGTGTCAAAACTAAAAAGCCAGCACGAAGCCTCGTTTAGAAATCGGGAGGAGAGAGGGTATGAAATTATATCCACTTCCTTTAAAACCAAAAAAAGTCTCGATTATAGGTTGGAAATGGGCCACGGGTCGCGTTTGTGGTGTCAAAACGAAAAAACGAACACGAAGCCTCCTTTAGAAATCGGAAGGAGAGAGGTTATGAAATTATATCCACTTCCTTTAAAACTTGAAAAAGTATCGATTATAGGTTAGAAATGGGCCACGGGACGTGTTTGTGGTGTCAAAACGAAAAAATGAGCACGAAGCCTCGTTTAGAAATCGGGAGGAGAGAGGGTATGAAATTATATCCACTTCCTTTAAAACCTGAAAAAGTCTCGATTATAGGTTAGAAATGGGCCACGGGACGTGTTTGTGGTGTCAAAACGAAAAAACGAGCACGAAGCCTCGTTTAGAAATCGGGAGGAGAGAGGGTATGAAATTATATCCACTTCCTTTAAAACCCGAAAAAGTCTCGATTATATGTTAAAAATGGGCCACGTGACATGTTTGTGGTGTCAAAACGAAAAAACGAGCACGAAGCCTCGTTTAGAAATCGGGAGGAGAGAGGGTATGATTATATCCACTTCTTTTAAAACCCGAAAAAGTCTAGATTATAGGTTAGAAATGAGCCACGGGACGTGTTTGTGGTGTCAAAACTAAAAAGCCAGCACGAAGCCTCGTTTAGAAATCGGGAGGAGAGAGGGTATGAAATTATATCCACTTCCTTTAAAACCAAAAAAAGTCTCGATTATAGGTTGGAAATGGGCCACGGGTCGCGTTTGTGGTGTCAAAACGAAAAAACGAACACGAAGCCTCCTTTAGAAATCGGAAGGAGAGAGGTTATGAAATTATATCCACTTCCTTTAAAACTTGAAAAAGTATCGATTATAGGTTAGAAATGGGCCACGGGACGTGTTTGTGGTGTCAAAACGAAAAAATGAGCACGAAGCCTCGTTTAGAAATCGGGAGGAGAGAGGGTATGAAATTATATCCACTTCCTTTAAAACCTGAAAAAGTCTCGATTATAGGTTAGAAATGGGCCACGGGACGTGTTTGTGGTGTCAAAACGAAAAAACGAGCACGAAGCCTCGTTTAGAAATCGGGAGGAGAGAGGGTATGAAATTATATCCACTTCCTTTAAAACCCGAAAAAGTCTCGATTATAGGTTAGAAATGGGCCACGGGACGTGTTTGTGGTGTCAAAACAAAAAAACGAGCAAGAAGCCTCGTTTAGAAATCGGGAGAGAGGGTATGAAATTATATCCACTTCCTTTAAAATCTGAAAAAATCTCAATTATAGGTTAGAAATGGGCCAAGAGACGAGCTTGTGGAGTCAAAACGAAAAAACGAGCACGCAACCTCGTTTAGAAATCGGGAGGAGAGAGGGTTTGAAATTACATCCACTTCTTTTAAAACCCAAAAAAATCTCGATTATAGGTTAGAAAAGGGCCACGGGATGTGTTTGTGGTGTCAAAATGAAAAAATGAGCACGAAGCCTCGTTTAGAAATCGGAAGGAGAGAGGGTATGAAATTATATCTATTTCCTTTAAAACCCGAAAAAGTCTCGATTATAAGTTAGAAATGGGCCACGGGACGTGTTTGTTGTGTCAAAACGAAAAAACGATCACGAAGCCTCGTTTAGAAATCGGGAGGAGAGAGGGTATGAAATTATATCCACTTCATTTAAACCCCGAAAAAGTCTCGATTATAGGTTAGAAATGGGCCACGGGACGTGTTTATGGTGTCAAAACGAAAAAACGAGCACGAAGCCTCGTTTAGAAATCGGGAGAGAGGGTATGAAAATATATCCACTACCTTTAAAATCTGAAAAAGACTCGATTGTAGGTTAGAAATGGGCCAAGAGACGAGTTTGTGTAGTCAAAACGAAAAAACGAGCACGCAGCCTCGTTTAGAAATCGGGAGGAGAGAGGGTATGAAATTACATCGACTTCCTTTAAAACCTGAAAAAGTATCGATTATAGGTTAGAAATGCGCCACGGGACGTGTTTGTGGTGTCAAAACGAAAAAACGAGCACGAAGCCTCGTTTAGAAATCGGGAGGAGAGAGGGTATGAAATTATATCCACTTCCTTTAAAACCCGAAAAAGTCTCGATTATAGGTTAGAAATGGGCCACGGGACGTGTTTGTGGTGTCAAAACGAATAAACGAGCACGAAGCCTCGTTTAGAAATCGGGAGGAGAGAGGGTATGAAATTGTATCCACTTCCTTGAAAACCCGAAAAAGTCTCGATTATAGGTTAGAAATGGGCCACGGGACGTGTTTGTGGTGTCAAAACAAAAAAACGAGCAAGAAGCCTCGTTTAGAAATCGGGAGAGAGGGTATGAAATTATATCCACTTCCTTTAAAATCTGAAAAAATCTCGATTATAGGTTAGAAATGGGCCGAGAGACGAGTTTGGGGAGTCAAAACGAAAAAACGAGCACGCAACCTCGTTTAGAAATCGGGAGGAGAGAGGGTTTGAAATTACATCCACTTCTTTTAAAACCCAAAAAAATCTCGATTATAGGTTAGAAATGGGTCACGGGATGTGTTTGTGGTGTCAAAACGAAAAAATGAGCACGAAGCCTCGTATAGAAATCGGAAGGAGAGAGGGTATGAAATTATATCTATTTCCTTTAAAACCCGAAAAAGTCTCGATTATAGGTTAGAAATGGGCCACGTGACGTGTTTGTTGTGTCAAAAGGAAAAAACGATCACGAAGCCTCGTTTAGAAATCGGGAGGAGAGAGGGTATGAAATTATATCCACTTCCTTTAAACCCCGAAAAAGTCTCGATTATAGGTTAGAAATGGGCCACGGGACGTGCTTATGGTGTCAAAACGAAAAAACGAGCACGAAGCCTCGTTTAGAAATCGGGAGAGAGGGTATGAAAATATATCCACTACCTTTAAAATCTGAAAAAGACTCGATTGTAGGTTAGAAATGGGCCAAGAGACGAGTTTGTGGAGTCAAAACGAAAAAACGAGCACGCAGCCTCGTTTAGAAATCGGGAGGAGAGAGGGTATGAAATTACATCGACTTCCTTTAAAACCTGAAAAAGTATCGATTATAGGTTAGAAATGGGCCACGGGACGAGTTTGTGGAGTCAAAACGAAAAAACGAGCACGCAGCCTCGTTTAGAAATCGGGAGGAGAGAGGTAATGAAATTATATCCACTTCCTTTAAAACCTGAAAAAGTATCGATTATAGGTTAGAAATGCGCCACGGGACGTGTTTGTGGTGTCAAAATGAAAAAACGAGCACGAAGCCTCGTTTATAAATCGGGAGGAGAGAGGGTATGAAATTATATTCACTTCCTTTAAAACCCGAAAAAGACTCGATTATAGGTTCGAAATGGGCCACGGGACGTATTTGTGGTGTCAAAACGAAAAAACGAGCACGAAGCCTCGTTTAGAAAACGGGAGGAGAGAGGGTATGAAATTATATCCACTTCCTTTAAAACCAAAAAAAGTCTCGATTATAGGTTGGAAATGGGCCACGGGATGCGTTTGTGGTGTCAAAACGAAAAAACGAACACGAAGCCTCCTTTAGAAATTGGGAGGAGAGAGGTTATGAAATTATATCCACTTCCTTTAAAACCTGAAAAAGTATCGATTATAGGTTAGAAATGGGCCACGGGACGTGTTTGTGGTGTCAAAACGAAAAAACGAGCACGAAGCCTCGTTTAGAAATCGGGAGGAGAGAGGGTATGAAATTATATCCACTTCCTTTAAAACCCGAAGAAGTCTCGATTATAGGTTAGAAATGGGCCACGGGACGTATTTGTGGTGTCAAAACGAAAAAACGAGCACGAAGCCTCGTTTAGAAATCGAGAAGAGAGAGGGTATGAAATTATATCTACTTCTATTAAAACCCGAAAAAGTCTCGATTATAGGTTAGAAATGGGCCACGGGACGTGTTTGTGGTGTCAAAACGAAAAAACGAGCACGAAGCCTCGTTTAGAAATCGGGAGGAGAGAGGTTATGAAATTACATCCACTTCCTTTAAAACCTGAAAAAGTATCGATTGTAGGTTAGAAATGGGACACGGGATGTGTTTGTGGTGTCAAAATGAAAAAACGAGCACGAAGTCTCGTTTAGAAATCGGGAGGAGAGAGGGTATGAAATTATATCCACTTCCTTTAAAACCCGGAAAAGTCTCGATTATATGTTAAAAATGGGCCACGTGACATGTTTGTGGTGTCAAAACGAAAAAACGAGCACGAAGCCTCATTTAGAAATCGGGAGGAGAGAGGGTATGAAATTATATCCACTTCCTTTAAAACCCGAAAAAGTCTCGATTATAGGTTAGAAATGGGCCACGGGACGTGTTTGTGGTGTCAAAACTAAAAAGCCAGCACGAAGCCTCGTTTAGAAATCGGGAGGAGAGAGGGTATGAAATTATATCCACTTCCTTTAAAACCAAAAAAAGTCTCGATTATAGGTTGGAAATGGGCCACGGGACGCGTTTGTGGTGTCAAAACGAAAAAACGAACACGAAGCCTCCTTTAGAAATCGGGAGGAGAGAGGTTATGAAATTATATCCACTTCCTTTAAAACCTGAAAAAGTATCGATTATAGGTTAGAAATGGGCCACGGGACGTGTTTGTGGTGTCAAAACGAAAAAATGAGCACGAAGCCTCGTTTAGAAATCGGGAGGAGAGAGGGTATGAAATTATATCCACTTCCTTTAAAACCCGAAAAAGTCTCGATTATAGGTTAGAAATGGGCCACGGGACGTATTTGTGGTGTCAAAACGAAAAAACGAGTACGAAGCCTCGTTTAGAAATCGGGAGGAGAGAGGGTATGAAATTATATCCACTTCCTTTAAAACCCGAAAAAGTCTCGATTATAGGTTAGAAATTGGCCACGGGACGTGTTTGTGGTGTCAAAACGAAAAAACGAGCACGAAGCCTCGTTTAGAAATCGGGAGGAGAGAGGGTATGAAATTATATCCACTTCCTTTAAAACCCGAAAAAGTCTCGATTATAGGTTAGAAATGGGCCACGGGACATGTTTGTGGTGTCAAAACAAAAAAACGAGCAAGAAGCCTCGTTTAGAAATCGGGAGAGAGGGTATGAAATTATATCCACTTCCTTTAAAATCTGAAAAAATCTCAATTATAGGTTAGAAATGGGCCAAGAGACGAGCTTGTGGAGTCAAAACGAAAAAACGAGCACGCAACCTCGTTTAGAAATCGGGAGGAGAGAGGGTTTGAAATTACATCCACTTCTTTTAAAACCCAAAAAAATCTCGATTATAGGTTAGAAAAGGGCCACGGGATGTGTTTGTGGTGTCAAAACGAAAAAATGAGCACGAAGCCTCGTTTAGAAATCGGAAGGAGAGAGGGTATGAAATTATATCTATTTCCTTTAAAACCCGAAAAAGTCTCGATTATAGGTTAGAAATGGGCTACGGGACGTGTTTGTTGTGTCAAAACGAAAAAACGATCACGAAGCCTAGTTTAGAAATCGGGAGGAGAGAGGGTATGAAATTATATCCACTTCCTTTAAACCCCGAAAAAGTCTCGATTATAGGTTAGAAATGGGCCACGGGACGTGTTTATGGTGTCAAAACGAAAAAACGAGCACGAAGCCTCGTTTAGAAATCGGGAGAGAGGGTATGAAAATATATCCACTACCTTTAAAATCTGAAAAAGACTCGATTGTAGGTTAGAAATGGGCCAAGAGACGAGTTTGTGGAGTCAAAACGAAAAAACGAGCACGCAGCCTCGTATAGAAATCGGGAGGAGAGAGGGTATGAAATTACATCGACTTCCTTTAAAACCTGAAAAAGTATCGATTATAGGTTAGAAATGTGCCACGGGACGTGTTTGTGGTGTCAAAACGAAAAAACGAGCACGAAGCCTCGTTTAGAAATCGGGAGGAGAGAGGGTATGAAATTATATCCACTTCCTTTAAAACCCGAAAAAGACTCGATTATAGGTTAGAAATGGGCCACGGGACGTATTTGTGGTGTCAAAACGAAAAAACGAGCACGAAGCCTCGTTTAGAAATCGGGAGGAGAGAGGGTATGAAATTATATCCACTTCCTTTAAAACCCGAAAAAGTCTCGATTATAGGTTAGAAATGGGCCACGGGACGTGTTTGTGGTGTCAAAACGAAAAAACGAGCACGAAGCCTCGTTTAGAAATCGGGAGGAGAGAGGGTATGAAATTACATCCACTTCCTTTAAAACTTGAAAAAGTATCGATTGTAGGTTAGAAATGGGACACGGGATGTGTTTGTGGTGTCAAAATGAAAAAACGAGCACGAAGTCTCGTTTAGAAATCGGGAGGAGAGAGGGTATGAAATTATATCCACTTCCTTTAAAACCCGAAAAAGTCTCGATTATATGTTAAAAATGGGCCACGTGACATGTTTGTGGTGTCAAAACGAAAAAACGAGCACAAAGCCTCGTTTAGAAATCGGGAGGAGAGAGGGTATGAAATTATATCCACTTCCTTTAAAACCCAAAAAAGTCTCGATTATAGGTTAGCAATGGGGCACGGGACGTGTTTGTGGTGTCAAAACTAAAAAGCCAGCACGAAGCCTCGTTTAGAAATCGGGAGGAGAGAGGGTATGAAATTATATCCACTTCCTTTAAAACCAAAAAAAGTCTCGATTATAGGTTGGAAATGGGCCACGGGACGCGTTTGTGGTGTCAAAACGAAAAAACGAACACGAAGCCTCCTTTAGAAATCGGGAGGAGAGTGGTTATGAAATTATATCCACTTCCTTTAAAACCTGAAAAAGTATCGATTATAGATTAGAAATGGGCCACGGGACGTGTTTGTGATGTCAAAACGAAAAAACGAGCACGAAGCCTCGTTTAGAAATTGGGAGAGAGGTTATGAAAATATATCCACTTCCTTTAAAATCTGAAAAAGACTCGATTATAGGTTAGAAATGGGCCAAGAGACGAGTTTGTGGAGTCAAAACGAAAAAACGAGCACGCAGCCTCGTTTAGAAATCGGGAGGAGAGAGGGTATGAAATTACATCGACTTCCTTTAAAACCTGAAAAAGTATCGATTATAGGTTAGAAATGGGCCACGGGACGAGTTTGTGGAGTGAAAACGAAAAAACGAGCACGCAGCCTCCTTTAGAAATCGGGAGGAGAGAGGTTATGAAATTATATCCACTTCCTTTAAAACCTGAAAAAGTATCGATTATAGGTTAAAAATGCGCCACGGGACGTGTTTGTGGTGTCAAAACGAAAAAACGAGTACGAAGCCTCGTTTAGAAATCGGGAGGAGAGAGGGTATGAAATTATATCCACTTCCTTTAAAACCCGAAAAAGTCTCGATTATAGGTTAGAAATGAGCCACGGGACGTGTTTGTGGTGTCAAAATGAAAAAACGAGCACGAAGCCTCGTTTAGAAATCGGGAGGAGAGAGGTTATGAAATTATATCCACTTCCTTTAAAACCCGAAAAGTCTCGATTATAGGTTAGAAATGAGACACGGGAGGTGTTTCTGGTGTCAAAATGAAAAAAGAGCACGAAGCCTCGTTTAGAAATCGGGAGGAGAGAGGGTATGAAATTATATCCACTTCCTTTAAAACCCGAAAAATTCTCAATTATAAGTTGGAAATGGGCCACGGGACGAGTTTGTGGAGTCAAAACGAAAAAACGAGCACGCAGCCTCGTTTAGAAATCGGGAGGAGAGAGGTTATGAAATTATATCCACTTCCTTTAAAACCTGAAAAAGTATCGATTATAGGTTAGAAATGCGCCACGGGACGTGTTTGTGTTGTCAAAACGAAAAAACGAGCACGAAGCCTCGTTTAGAAATCGGGAGGAGAGAGGGTATGAAATTATATCCACTTCCTTTAAAACCCGAAAAAGACTCGATTATAGGTTAGAAATGGGCCACGGGACGTATTTGTGGTGTCAAAACGAAAAAACGAGCACGAAGCCTCGTTTAGAAATCGGGAGAAGAGACGGTATGAAATTATATCCACTTCCTTTAAAATCCGAAAAAGTCTCGATTATAGGTTAGAAATGGGCCACGGGACGTGTTTGTGGTGTCAAAACTAAAAAACGAGCACGAAGCCTCGTTTAGAAATCGGGAGGAGAGAGGGTATGAAATTATATCCACTTCCTTTAAAACCAGAAAGAGTCTGGATTATAGGTTAGAAATGGGCCACGGGACGAGTTTGTGATGTCAAAACGAAAAAACGAACACGAAGCCTCGTTTAGAAATCGGGAGGAGAGAGGTTGTTAAATTATATCCACTTCCTTTAAAATCTGAAAAAGTATCGATTATAGGTTAGAAATGGGCCACGGGACATGTTTGTGGTGTCAAAACGAAAAAACGAGCACGAAGCCTCGTTTAGAAATCGAGAGGAGAGAGGGTATGAAATTATATCCACTTCCTTAAAAACCCGAAAAAGTCTCGATTATAGGTTAGAAATGGGCCACGGGACGTGTTTGTGGTGTCAAAACGAAAAAATGAGCACGAAGCCTCGTTTAGAAATCGGGAGGAGAGAGGGTATGAAATTGTATCCACTTCCTTGAAAACTCGAAAAAGTCACGATTATAGGTTAGAAATGGGCCACGGGACGTATTTGTGGTGTCAAAACGAAAAAACGAGCACGAAACCGCGTTTAGAAATCGGGAGGAGAGAGGGTATGAAATTATATCCACTTCCTTTAAAACCCGAAAAAGTCTCGATTATAGGTTAGAAATGGGCCACGGGACGTGTTTGTGGTGTCAAAATGAAAAAACGAGCACGAAGCCTCGTTTAGAAATCGGGAGGAGAGAGGTTATGAAATTATATCCACTTCCTTTAAAACCCGAAAAGTCTCGATTATAGGTTAGAAATGAGACACGGGAGGTGTTTCTGGTGTCAAAATGAAAAAAGAGCACGAAGCCTCGTTTAGAAATCGGGAGGAGAGAGGGTATGAAATTATATCCACTTCCTTTAAAACCCGAAAAATTCTCAATTATAAGTTGGAAATGGGCCACGGGACGTGTTTGTGGAGTTAAAACGAAAAAACGAGCACGAAGCCTTGTTTAGAAATCGGTAGGAGAGAGGGTATGAAATTATATCCACTTCCTTTAAAATCCGAAAAAGTCTCGATTATAGGTTAGAAATGGGCCATGGGACGTGTTTGTGGTGTCAAAATGAAAAAACGACAACGAAGCCTCGTTTAGAAATCGGGAGGAGAGAGGGTATGAAATTATATCCACTTCCTTTAAAACCCGAAAAAGTCTCGATTATAGGTTAGAAATGGGCCACGGGACGTGTTTGTGGTGTCAAAACGAAAAAACGAGCACGAAGCCTCGTTTAGAAATCGGGAGGAGAGAGGGTATGAAATTATATCCACTTCCTTTAAAACCCGAAAAAGTCTCGATTATAGGTTAGAAATGGGCCACGGGACGTGTTTGTGGTGTCAAAACAAAAAAACGAGCAAGAAGCCTCGTTTAGAAATCGGGAGAAGAGAGGGTATGAAATTATATCCACTTCCTTTAAAATCCGAAAAAGTCTCGATTATAGGTTAGAAATGGGCCACGGGACGTGTTTGTGGTGTCAAAACGAAAAAACGAGCACGAAGCCTCGTTTAGAAATCGGGAGGAGAGAGGGTATGAAATTATATCCACTTCCTTTAAAACCCGAAAAAGTCTCGATTATAGGTTAGAAATGGGCCACGGGACGTGTTTGTGGTGTCAAAACAAAAAAACGAGCAAGAAGCCTCGTTTAGAAATCGGGAGAAGAGAGGGTATGAAATTATATCCACTTCCTTTAAAATCCGAAAAAGTCTCGATTATAGGTTAGAAATGAGCCACGGGACGTGTTTGTGGTGTCAAAACGAAAAAACGAGCACGAAGCCTCGTTTAGAAATCGGGAGGAGAGAGGGTATGAAATTATATCCACTTCCTTTAAAACCCGAAAGAGTCTGGATTATAGGTTAGAAATGGGCCACGGGATGAGTTTGTGATGTCAAAACGAAAAAACGAACACGAAGCCTCGTTTAGAAATCGGCAGGAGAGAGGTTGTTAAATTATATCCACTTCCTTTAAAATCTGAAAAAGTATCGATTATAGGTTAGAAATGGGCCACGGGACGTGTTTGTGGTGTCAAAACGAAAAAACGAGCACGAAGCCTCGTTTAGAAATCGAGAGGAGAGAGGGTATGAAATTATATCCACTTCCTTAAAAACCCGAAAAAGTCTCGATTATAGGTTAGAAATGGGCCACGGGACGTGTTTGTGGTGTCAAAACGAAAAAACGAGCACGAAGCCTCGTTTAGAAATCGGGAGGAGAGAGGGTATGAAATTGTATCCACTTCCTTGAAAACCCGAAAAAGTCACGATTATAGGTTAGAAATGGGCCACGGGACGTATTTGTGGTGTCAAAACGAAAAAACAAGCACGAAACCGCGTTTAGAAATCGGGAGGAGAGAGGGTATGAAATTATATCCACTTCCTTTAAAACCCGAAAAAGTCTCGATTATAGGTTGGAAATGAGCTACGGGACTCGTTTGTGTTGTCAAAACGAAAAAACGAACACGAAGCCTCGTTTAGAAATCGGGAGGAGAGAGGTTATTAAATTATATCCACTTCCTTTAAAACCCGAAAAAGACTCGATTATAGGTTAGAAATGGGCCACGGGACGTGTTTGTGGTGTCAAAACGAATAAACGAGTACGAAGCCTCGTTTAGAAATCGGGAGGAGAGAGGGTATGAAATTGTATCCACTTCCTTGAAAACCCGAAAAAGTCTCGATTATAGGTTAGAAATGAGCCACGGGACGTATTTGTGGTGTCAAAACGAAAAAACGAGCACGAAGCCGCGTTTAGAAATCGGGAGGAGAGAGGGTATGAAATTATATCCACTTCCTTTAAAACCCGAAAAAGTCTCGATTATAGGTTAGAAATGAGCCACGGGACGTGTTTGTGGTGTCAAAATGAAAAAACGAGCACGAAGCCTCGTTTAGAAATCGGGAGGAGAGAGGGTATGAAATTATATCCACTTCCTTTAAAACCCGAAAAATTCTCAATTATAAGTTGGAAATGGGCCACGGGACGTGTTTGGGGAGTTAAAACAAAAAAACGAGCAAGAAGCCTTGTTTAGAAATCGGTAGGAGAGAGGGTATGAAATTATATCCACTTCCTTTAAAACTCGAAAAAGTCTCGATTATAGGTTAGAAATGGGCCACGGGACGTGTTTGTGGTGTCAAAATGAAAAAACGAGCACGAAGCCTCGTTTAGAAATCGGGAGGAGAGAGGGTATGAAATTATATCCACTTCCTTTAAAACCCGAAAAAGACTCGATTATAGGTTAGAAATGGGCCACGGGACGTATTTGTGGTGTCAAAACGAAAAAACGAGCACGAAGCCTCGTTTAGAAATCGGGAGGAGAGAGGGTATGAAATTATATCCACTTCCTTTAAAACCCGAAAAAGTCTCGATTATAGGTTAGAAATGGGGCACGGGACGTGTTTGTGGTGTCAAAACTAAAAAGCCAGCACGAAGCCTCGTTTAGAAATCGGGAGGAGAGAGGGTATGAAATTATATCCACTTCCTTTAAAACCAAAAAAAGTCTCGATTATAGGTTGGAAATGGGCCACGGGACGCGATTGTGGTGTCAAAACGAAAAAACGAACACGAAGCCTCCTTTAGAAATCGGGAGGAGAGTGGTTATGAAATTATATCCACTTCCTTTAAAACCTGAAAAAGTATCGATTATAGATTAGAAATGGGCTATGGGACGTGTTTGTGATGTCAAAACGAAAAAACGAGCACGAAGCCTCGTTTAGAAATCGGGAGAGAGGGTATGAAAATATATCCACTTCCTTTAAAATCTGAAAAAGACTCGATTATAGGTTAGAAATGGGCCAAGAGACGAGTTTGTGGAGTCAAAACGAAAAAACGAGCACGCAGCCTCGTTTAGAAATCGGCAGGAGAGAGGGTATGAAATTACATCGACTTCCTTTAAAACCTGAAAAAGTATCGATTATAGGTTAGAAATGGGCCACGGGACGAGTTTGTGGAGTGAAAACGAAAAAACGAGCACGCAGGCTCGTTTAGAAATCGGGAGGAGAGAGGTTATGAAATTATATCCACTTCCTTTAAAACCTGAAAATGTATCGATTATAGGTTAGAAATGCGCCACGGGACGTGTTTGTGGTGTCAAAACGAAAAAACGAGTACGAAGCCGCGTTTAGAAATCGGGAGGAGAGAGGGTATGAAATTATATCCACTTCCTTTAAAACCCGAAAAAGTCTCGATTATAGGTTGGAAATGAGCTACGGGACTCGTTTGTGTTGTCAAAACGAAAAAACGAACACGAAGCCTCGTTTAGAAATCGGGAGGAGAGAGGTTATTAAATTATATCCACTTCCTTTAAAACCCGAAAAAGACTCGATTATAGGTTAGAAATGGGCCACGGGACGTGTTTGTGGTGTCAAAACGAATAAACGAGTACGAAGCCTCGTTTAGAAATCGGGAGGAGAGAGGGTATGAAATTGTATCCACTTCCTTGAAAACCCGAAAAAGTCTCGATTATAGGTTAGAAATGAGCCACGGGACGTATTTGTGGTGTCAAAACGAAAAAACGAGCACGAAGCCGCGTTTAGAAATCGGGAGGAGAGAGGGTATGAAATTATATCCACTTCCTTTAAAACCCGAAAAAGTCTCGATTATAGGTTAGAAATGAGCCACGGGACGTGTTTGTGGTGTCAAAATGAAAAAACGAGCACGAAGCCTCGTTTAGAAATCGGGAGGAGAGAGGGTATGAAATTATATCCACTTCCTTTAAAACCCGAAAAATTCTCAATTATAAGTTGGAAATGGGCCACGGGACGTGTTTGGGGAGTTAAAACAAAAAAACGAGCAAGAAGCCTTGTTTAGAAATCGGTAGGAGAGAGGGTATGAAATTATATCCACTTCCTTTAAAACCCGAAAAAGTCTCGATTATAGGTTAGAAATGGGCCACGGGACGTGTTTGTGGTGTCAAAATGAAAAAACGAGCACGAAGCCTCGTTTAGAAATCGGGAGGAGAGAGGGTATGAAATTATATCCACTTCCTTTAAAACCCGAAAAAGACTCGATTATAGGTTAGAAATGGGCCACGGGACGTATTTGTGGTGTCAAAACGAAAAAACGAGCACGAAGCCTCGTTTAGAAATCGGGAGGAGAGAGGGTATGAAATTATATCCACTTCCTTTAAAACCCGAAAAAGTCTCGATTATAGGTTAGAAATGGGGCACGGGACGTGTTTGTGGTGTCAAAACTAAAAAGCCAGCACGAAGCCTCGTTTAGAAATCGGGAGGAGAGAGGGTATGAAATTATATCCACTTCCTTTAAAACCAAAAAAAGTCTCGATTATAGGTTGGAAATGGGCCACGGGACGCGATTGTGGTGTCAAAACGAAAAAACGAACACGAAGCCTCCTTTAGAAATCGGGAGGAGAGTGGTTATGAAATTATATCCACTTCCTTTAAAACCTGAAAAAGTATCGATTATAGATTAGAAATGGGCTATGGGACGTGTTTGTGATGTCAAAACGAAAAAACGAGCACGAAGCCTCGTTTAGAAATCGGGAGAGAGGGTATGAAAATATATCCACTTCCTTTAAAATCTGAAAAAGACTCGATTATAGGTTAGAAATGGGCCAAGAGACGAGTTTGTGGAGTCAAAACGAAAAAACGAGCACGCAGCCTCGTTTAGAAATCGGCAGGAGAGAGGGTATGAAATTACATCGACTTCCTTTAAAACCTGAAAAAGTATCGATTATAGGTTAGAAATGGGCCACGGGACGAGTTTGTGGAGTGAAAACGAAAAAACGAGCACGCAGGCTCGTTTAGAAATCGGGAGGAGAGAGGTTATGAAATTATATCCACTTCCTTTAAAACCTGAAAATGTATCGATTATAGGTTAGAAATGCGCCACGGGACGTGTTTGTGGTGTCAAAACGAAAAAACGAGTACGAAGCCGCGTTTAGAAATCGGGAGGAGAGAGGGTATGAAATTATATCCACTTCCTTTAAAACCCGAAAAAGTCTCGATTATAGGTTAGAAATGAGCCACGGGACGTGTTTGTGGTGTCAAAATGAAAAAACGAGCACGAAGCCTCGTTTAGAAATCGGGAGGAGAGAGGTTATGAAATTATATCCACTTCCTTTAAAACCCGAAAAGTCTCGATTATAGGTTAGAAATGAGACACGGGAGGTGTTTCTGGTGTCAAAATGAAAAAAGAGCACGAAGCCTCGTTTAGAAATCGGGAGGAGAGAGGGTATGAAATTATATCCACTTCCTTTAAAACCCGAAAAATTCTCAATTATAAGTTGGAAATGGGCCACGGGACGAGTTTGTGGAGTCAAAACGAAAAAACGAGCACGCAGCCTCGTTTAGAAATCGGGAGGAGAGAGGTTATGAAATTATATCCACTTCCTTTAAAACCTGAAAAAGTATCGATTATAGGTTAGAAATGCGCCACGGGACGTGTTTGTGTTGTCAAAACGAAAAAACGAGCACGAAGCCTCGTTTAGAAATCGGGAGGAGAGAGGGTATGAAATTATATCCACTTCCTTTAAAACCCGAAAAAGACTCGATTATAGGTTAGAAATGGGCCACGGGACGTATTTGTGGTGTCAAAACGAAAAAACGAGCACGAAGCCTCGTTTAGAAATCGGGAGAAGAGATGGTATGAAATTATATCCACTTCCTTTAAAATCCGAAAAAGTCTCGATTATAGGTTAGAAATGGGCCACGGGACGTGTTTGTGGTGTCAAAACTAAAAAACGAGCACGAAGCCTCGTTTAGAAATCGGGAGGAGAGAGGGTATGAAATTATATCCACTTCCTTTAAAACCAGAAAGAGTCTGGATTATAGGTTAGAAATGGGCCACGGGACGAGTTTGTGATGTCAAAACGAAAAAACGAACACGAAGCCTCGTTTAGAAATCGGGAGGAGAGAGGTTGTTAAATTATATCCACTTCCTTTAAAATCTGAAAAAGTATCGATTATAGGTTAGAAATGGGCCACGGGACGTGTTTGTGGTGTCAAAACGAAAAAACGAGCACGAAGCCTCGTTTAGAAATCGAGAGGAGAGAGGGTATGAAATTATATCCACTTCCTTAAAAACCCGAAAAAGTCTCGATTATAGGTTAGAAATGGGCCACGGGACGTGTTTGTGGTGTCAAAACGAAAAAACGAGCACGAAACCGCGTTTAGAAATCGGGAGGAGAGAGGGTATGAAATTATATCCACTTCCTTTAAAACCCGAAAAAGTCTCGATTATAGGTTAGAAATGGGCCACGGGACGTGTTTGTGGTGTCAAAATGAAAAAACGAGCACGAAGCCTCGTTTAGAAATCGGGAGGAGAGAGGGTATGAAATTATATCCACTTCCTTTAAAACCCGAAAAATTCTCAATTATAAGTTGGAAATGGGCCACGGGACGTGTTTGTGGAGTTAAAACAAAAAAACGAGCACGAAGCCTTGTTTAGAAATCGGGAGGAGAGAGGGTATGAAATTATATCCACTTCCTTTAAAACCCGAAAAAGACTCGATTATAGGTTAGAAATGGGCCACGGGACGTATTTGTGGTGTCAAAACGAAAAAACGAGCACGAAGCCTCGTTTAGAAATCGGGAGGAGAGAGGGTATGAAATTATATCCACTTCCTTTAAAACCCGAAAAAGTCTCGATTATAGGTTAGAAATGGGCCACGGGACGTGTTTGTGGTGTCAAAACTAAAAAACGAGCACGAAGCCTCGTTTAGAAATCGGGAGGAGAGAGGGTATGAAATTATATCCACTTCCTTTAAAACCCGAAAGAGTCTGGATTATAGGTTAGAAATGGGCCACGGGACGAGTTTGTGATGTCAAAACGAAAAAACGAACACGAAGCCTCGTTTAGAAATCGGCAGGAGAGAGGTTGTTAAATTATATCCAATTCCTTTAAAATCTGAAAAAGTATCGATTATAGGTTAGAAATGGGCCACGGGACGTGTTTGTGGTGTCAAAACGAAAAAACGAGCACGAAGCCTCGTTTAGAAATCGAGAGGAGAGAGGGTATGAAATTATATCCACTTCCTTAAAAACCCGAAAAAGTCTCGATTATAGGTTAGAAATGGGCCACGGGACGTGTTTGTGGTGTCAAAACGAAAAAACGAGCACGAAGCCTCGTTTAGAAATCGGGAGGAGAGAGGGTATGAAATTGTATCCACTTCCTTGAAAACCCGAAAAAGTCACGATTATAGGTTAGAAATGGGCCACGGGACGTATTTGTGGTGTCAAAACGAAAAAACGAGCACGAAACCGCGTTTAGAAATCGGGAGGAGAGAGGGTATGAAATTATATCCACTTCCTTTAAAACCCGAAAAAGTCTCGATTATAGGTTAGAAATGGGCCACGGGACGTGTTTGTGGTGTCAAAATGAAAAAACGAGCACGAAGCCTCGTTTAGAAATCGGGAGGAGAGAGGTTATGAAATTATATCCACTTCCTTTAAAACCCGAAAAGTCTCGATTATAGGTTAGAAATGAGACACGGGAGGTGTTTCTGGTGTCAAAATGAAAAAAGAGCACGAAGCCTCGTTTAGAAATCGGGAGGAGAGAGGGTATGAAATTATATCCACTTCCTTTAAAACCCGAAAAATTCTCAATTATAAGTTGGAAATGGGCAACGGGACGTGTTTGTGGAGTTAAAACAAAAAAACGAGCACGAAGCCTTGTTTAGAAATCGGGAGGAGAGAGGGTATGAAATTATATCCACTTCCTTTAAAACCCGAAAAAGACTCGATTATAGGTTAGAAATGGGCCACGGGACGTATTTGTGGTGTCAAAACGAAAAAACGAGCACGAAGCCTCGTTTAGAAATCGGGAGGAGAGAGGGTATGAAATTATATCCACTTCCTTTAAAACCCGAAAAAGTCTCGATTATAGGTTAGAAATGGGCCACGGGACGTGTTTGTGGTGTCAAAACGAAAAAACGAGCACAAAGCCTCGTTTAGAAATCGGGAGGAGAGAGGGTATGAAATTATATCCACTTCCTTTAAAACCCGAAAAAGTCTCGATTATAGGTTAGAAATGGGCCACGGGACGTGTTTGTGGTGTCAAAACAAAAAAACGAGCAAGAAGCCTCGTTTAGAAATCGGGAGAAGAGAGGGTATGAAATTATATCCACTTCCTTTAAAATCCGAAAAAGTCTCGATTATAGGTTAGAAATGGCCACGGGACGTGTTTGTGGTGTCAAAACTAAAAAACGAGCACGAAGCCTCGTTTAGAAATCGGGAGGAGAGAGGGTATGAAATTATATCCACTTCCTTTAAAACCCGAAAGAGTCTGGATTATAGGTTAGAAATGGGCCACGGGACGAGTTAGTGATGTCAAAACGAAAAAACGAACACGAAGCCTCGTTTAGAAATCGGGAGGAGAGAGGTTGTTAAATTATATCCACTTCCTTTAAAATCTGAAAAAGTATCGATTATAGGTTAGAAATGGGCCACGGGACGTGTTTGTGGTGTCAAAACGAAAAAACGAGCACGAAGCCTCGTTTAGAAATCGAGAGGAGAGAGGGTATGAAATTATATCCACTTCCTTAAAAACCCGAAAAAGTCTCGATTATAGGTTAGAAATGGGCCACGGGACGTGTTTGTGGTGTCAAAACGAAAAAACGAGCACGAAGCCTCGTTTAGAAATCGGGAGGAGAGAGGGTATGAAATTGTATCCACTTCCTTGAAAACCCGAAAAAGTCACGATTATAGATTAGAAATGGGCCACGGGACGTATTTGTGGTGTCAAAACGAAAAAACGAGCACGAAACCGCGTTTAGAAATCGGGAGGAGAGAGGGTATGAAATTATATCCACTTCCTTTAAATCCCGAAAAAGTCTCGATTATAGGTTAGAAATGGGCCACGGGACGTGTTAGTGGTGTCAAAATGAAAAAACGAGCACGAAGCCTCGTTTAGAAATCGGGAGGAGAGAGGTTATGAAATTATATCCACTTCCTTTAAAACCCGAAAAGTCTCGATTATAGGTTAGAAATGAGACACGGGAGGTGTTTCTGGTGTCAAAATGAAAAAAGAGCACGAAGCCTCGTTTAGAAATCGGGAGGAGAGAGGGTATGAAATTATATCCACTTCCTTTAAAACCCGAAAAATTCTCAATTATAAGTTGGAAATGGGCCACGGGACGTGTTTGTGGAGTTAAAACAAAAAATCGAGCACGAAGCCTTGTTTAGAAATCGGTAGGAGAGAGGGTATGAAATTATATCCACTTCCTTTAAAACCCGAAAAAGTCTCGATTATAGGTTAGAAATGGGCCACGGGACGTGTTTGTGGTGTCAAAATAAAAAAACGACAACGAAGCCTCGTTTAGAAATCGGGAGAAGAGAGGGTATGAAATTATATCCACTTCCTTTAAACCCCGAAAAAGTCTAGATTATAGGTTAGAAATGGGCCACGGGACGTGTTTGTGGTGTCAAAACTAAAAAACGAGCACGAAGCCTCGTTTAGAAATTGGGAGGAGAGAGGGTATGAAATTATATCCACTTCCTTTAAAACCCGAAAGAGTCTGGATTATAGGTTAGAAATGGGCCACGGGACGAGTTTGTGGAGTCAAAACGAAAAAACGAGCACGCAGCCTCGTTTAGAAATCGGGAGGAGAGAGGTTATGAAATTAAATCCACTTCCTTTAAAACCTGAAAAAGTATCGATTATAGGTTAGAAATGTGCCACGGGACGTGTTTGTGGTGTCAAAACGAAAAAACGAGCACGAAGCCTCGTTTAGAAATCGGGAGGAGAGAGGGTATGAAATTATATCCACTTCCTTTAAAACCCGAAAAAGACTCGATTCTAGGTTAGAAATGGGCCACGGGACGTATTTGTGGTTTCAAAACGAAAAAACGAGCACGAAGCGTCGTTTAGAAATCGGGAGGAGAGAGAGTATGAAATTATATCCACTTCCTTTGAAACCCGAAAAAGTATCGATTATAGGTTAGAAATGAGCCACGGGACGTGTTTGTGGTGTCAAAACGAAAAAACGAGCACGAAGCCTCGTTTAGAAATCGGGAGGAGAGAGGGTATGAAATTACATCCACTTCCTTTAAAACCTGAAAAAGTATCGATTGTAGGTTAGAAATGGGACACGGGATGTGTTTGTGGTGTCAAAATGAAAAAACGAGCACGAAGTCTCGTTTAGAAATCGGGAGGAGAGAGGGTATGAAATTATATCCACTTCCTTTAAAACCCGAAAAAGTCTCGATTATATGTTAAAAATGGGCCACGTGACATGTTTGTGGTGTCAAAATGAAAAAACGAGCACGAAGCCTCATTTAGAAATCGGGAGGAGAGAGGGTATGAAATTATATCCACTTCCTTTAAAACCCGAAAAAGTATCGATTATAGGTTAGAAATGGGCCACGGGACGTGTTTGTGGTGTCAAAACTAAAAAGCCAGCACGAAGCCTCGTTTAGAAATCGGGAGGAGAGAGGGTATGAAATTATATCCACTTCCTTTAAAACCAAAAAAAGTCTCGATTATAGGTTGGAAATGGGCCACGGGACGCGTTTGTGGTGTCAAAACGAAAAAACGAACACGAAGCCTCCTTTAGAAATCGGGAGGAGAGAGGTTATGAAATTATATCCACTTCCTTTAAAACCTGAAAAAGTATCGATTATAGGTTAGAAATGGGCCAAGGGACGTGTTTGTGGTGTCAAAACGAAAAAACGAGCACGAAGCCTCGTTTAGAAATCGGGAGAGAGGGTATGAAAATATATCCACTTCCTTTAAAATCTGAAAAAGACTCGATTATAGGTTAGAAATGGGCCAAGAGATGAGTTTGTAGAGTCAAAACGAAAAAACAAGCACGCAGCCTCGTTTAGAAATCAGGAGGAGAGAGGGTATGAAATTACATCGACTTCCTTTAAAACCTGAAAAAGTATCGATTATAGGTTAGAAATGGGCCACGGGACGAGTTTGTGGAGTCAAAACAAAAAAACGAGCACGCAGCCTCGTTTGGAAATCGGGAGGAGAGAGGTTATGAAATTATATCCACTTCCTTTAAAACCTGAAAAAGTATCGATTATAGGTTAGAGATGCGCCACGGGACGTGTTTGTGGTGTCAAAACGAAAAAACGAGCACGAAGCCTCGTTTAGAAATCGGGAGGAGAGAGGGTATGAAATTATATCCACTTCCTTTAAAACCCGAAAAAGACTCGATTATAGGTTAGAAATGGGCCACGGGACGTATTTGTGGTGTCAAAACGAAAAAACGAGCACGAAGCCTCGTTTAGAAATCGGGAGGAGAGAGGGTATGAAATTATATCCACTTCCTTTAAAACCCGAAAAAGTCTCGATTATAGGTTAGAAATGGGCCACGGGACGTGTTTGTGGTGTCAAAACGAAAAAACGAGCACGCAGCCTCGTTTAGAAATCGGGAGGAGAGAGGGTATGAAATTACATCGACTTCCTTTAAAACCTGAAAAAGTATCGATTATAGGTTAGAAATGGGCCACGGGACGAGTTTGTGGAGTCAAAACAAAAAAACGAGCACGCAGCCTCGTTTAGAAATCGGGAGGAGAGAGGTTATGAAATTATATCCACTTCCTTTAAAACCTGAAAAAGTATCGATTATAGGTTAGAGATGCGCCACGGGACGTGTTTGTGGTGTCAAAACGAAAAAACGAGCACGAAGCCTCGTTTAGAAATCGGGAGGAGAGAGGGTATGAAATTATATCCACTTCCTTTAAAACCCGAAAAAGACTCGATTATAGGTTAGAAATGGGCCACGGGACGTATTTGTGGTGTCAAAACGAAAAAACGAGCACGAAGCCTCGTTTAGAAATCGGGAGGAGAGAGGGTATGAAATTATATCCACTTCCTTTAAAACCCGAAAAAGTCTCGATTATAGGTTAGAAATGGGCCACGGGACGTGTTTGTGGTGTCAAAACGAAAAAACGAGCACGAAGCCTCGTTTAGAAATCGGGAGGAGAGAGGGTATGAAATTATATCCACTTCCTTTAAAACCCGAAAAAGTCTCGATTATAGGTTAGAAATGGGCCACGGGACGTGTTTGTGGTGTCAAAACAAAAAAACGAGCAAGAAGCCTCGTTTAGAAATCGGGAGAAGAGAGGGTATGAAATTATATCCACTTCCTTTAAAATCCGAAAAAGTCTCGATTATAGGTTAGAAATGGGCCACGGGACGTGTTTGTGGTGTCAAAACTAAAAAACGAGCACGAAGCCTCGTTTAGAAATCGGGAGGAGAGAGGGTATGAAATTATATCCACTTCCTTTAAAACCCGAAAGAGTCTGGATTATAGGTTAGAAATGGGCCACGGGACGAGTTTGTGTTGTCAAAATGAAAAAACGAACACGAAGCCTCGTTTAGAAATCGGGAGGAGAGAGGTTATTAAATTATATCCACTTCCTTTAAAATCTTAAAAAGTATCGATTATAGGTTAGAAATGGGCCACGGGACGTGTTTGTGGTGTCAAAACGAAAAAACGAGCACGAAGCCTCGTTTAGAAATCGAGAGGAGAGAGGGTATGAAATTATATCCACTTCCTTTAAAACCCAAAAAAGTCTCGATTATAGGTTAGAAATGGGCCACGGGACGTGTTTGTGGTGTCAAAACGAAAAAACGAGCACGAAGCCTCGTTTAGAAATCGGGAGGAGAGAGGGTATGAAATTGTATCCACTTCCTTGAAAACCCGAAAAAGTCACGATTATAGGTTAGAAATGGGCCACGGGACGTATTTGTGGTGTCAAAACGAAAAAACGAGCACGAAGCCGCGTTTAGAAATCGGGAGGAGAGAGGGTATGAAATTATATCCACTTCCTTTAAAACCCGAAAAAGTCTCGATTATAGGTTAGAAATGGGCCACTGGACGCGTTTGTGGTGTCAAAACGAAAAAACGAGCACGAAGCCTCGTTTAGAAATCGGGAGGAGAGAGGTTATGAAATTATATCCACTTCCTTTAAAACCCGAAAAAGTCTCGATTATAGGTTAGAAATGGGCCACGGGACGTGTTTGTGGTGTCAAAATGAAAAAACGAGCACGAAGCCTCGTTTAGAAATCGGGAGGAGAGAGGTTATGAAATTATATCCACTTCCTTTAAAACCCGAAAAGTCTCGATTATAGGTTAGAAATGAGACACGGGAGGTGTTTCAGGTGTCAAAATGAAAAAAGAGCACGAAGCCTCGTTTAGAAATCGGGAGGAGAGAGGGTATGAAATTATATCCACTTCTTTTAAAACCCGAAAAATTCTCAATTATAAGTTGGAAATGGGCCACGGGACGTGTTTGTGGAGTTAAAACAAAAAAACGAGCACGAAGCCTTGTTTAGAAATCGGTAGGAGAGAGGGTATGAAATTATATCCACTTCCTTTAAAACCCGAAAAAGTCTCGATTATAGGTTAGAAATGGGCCACGGGACGTGTTTGTAGTGTCAAAACGAAAAAACGAGCACGAAGCCTCGTTTAGAAATCGGGAGGAGAGAGGGTATGAAATTATATCCACTTCCTTTAAAACCCGAAAAAGTCTAGATTCTAGGTTAGAAATGGGCCACGGGACGTGTTTGTTGTGTTAAAATGAAAAAACGAGCACGAAGCCTCGTTTAGAAATCGGGAGAAGAGAGGGTATGAAATTATATCCACTTCCTTTAAATCCCGAAAAAGTCTAGATTATAGGTTAGAAATGGGCCACGGGACGTGTTTGTGGTGTCAAAACTAAAAAACGAGCACGAAGCCTCGTTTAGAAATCGGGAGGAGAGAGGGTATTAAATTATATCCACTTCCTTTAAAACCCGAAAGAGTCTGGATTATAGGTTAGAAATGGGCCACGGGACGAGTTTGTGGAGTCAAAACGAAAAAACGAGCACGCAGCCTCGTTTAGAAATCGGGAGGAGAGAGGTTATGAAATTATATCCACTTCCTTTAAAACCTGAAAAAGTATCGATTATAGGTTAGAAATGTGCCACGGGACGTGTTTGTGGTGTCAAAACGAAAAAACGAGCACGAAGCCTCGTTTAGAAATCGGGAGGAGAGAGGGTATGAAATTATATCCACTTCCTTTAAAACCCGAAAAAGACTCGATTGTAGGTTAGAAATGGGCCACGGGACGTATTTGTGGTGTCAAAACGAAAAAACGAGCACGAAGCCTCGTTTAGAAATCGGGAGGAGAGAGAGTATGAAATTATATCCACTTCCTTTAAAACCCGAAAAAGTCTCGATTATATGTTAGAAATGGGCCACGGGACGTGTTTGTGGTGTCAAAACGAAAAAACGAGCACGAAGCCTCGTTTAGAAATCGGGAGGAGAGAGGGTATGAAATTACATCCACTTCCTTTAAAACCTGAAAAAGTATCGATTGTAGGTTAGAAATGGGACACGGGACGTGTTTGTAGTGTCAAAACGAAAAAACGAGCACGAAGTCTCGTTTAGAAATCGGGAGGAGAGAGGGTATGAAATTATATCCACTTCCTTTAAAACCCGAAAAAGTCTCGATTATATGTTAAAAATGGGCCACGTGACATGTTTGTGGTGTCAAAACGAAAAAATGAGCACGAAGCCTCATTTAGAAATCGGGAGGAGAGAGGGTATGAAATTATATCCACTTCCTTTAAAACCCGAAAAAGTCTCGATTATAGGTTAGAAATGGGCCACGGGACGTGTTTGTGGTGTCAAAACGAAAAAACGAGCACGAAGCCTCGTTTAGAAATCGAGAGGAGAGAGGGTATGAAATTATATCCACTTCCTTAAAAACCCGAAAAAGTCTCGATTATAGGTTAGAAATGGGCCACGGGACGTGTTTGTGGTGTCAAAACGAAAAAACGAGCACGAAGCCTCGTTTAGAAATCGGGAGGAGAGAGGGTATGAAATTGTATCCACTTCCTTGAAAACCCGAAAAAGTCACGATTATAGATTAGAAATGGGCCACGGGACGTATTTGTGGTGTCAAAACGAAAAAACGAGCACGAAACCGCGTTTAGAAATCGGGAGGAGAGAGGGTATGAAATTATATCCACTTCCTTTAAATCCCGAAAAAGTCTCGATTATAGGTTAGAAATGGGCCACGGGACGTGTTTGTGGTGTCAAAATGAAAAAACGAGCACGAAGCCTCGTTTAGAAATCGGGAGGAGAGAGGTTATGAAATTATATCCACTTCCTTTAAAACCCGAAAAGTCTCGATTATAGGTTAGAAATGAGACACGGGAGGTGTTTCTGGTGTCAAAATGAAAAAAGAGCACGAAGCCTCGTTTAGAAATCGGGAGGAGAGAGGGTATGAAATTATATCCACTTCCTTTAAAACCCGAAAAATTCTCAATTATAAGTTGGAAATGGGCCACGGGACGTGTTTGTGGAGTTAAAACAAAAAATCGAGCACGAAGCCTTGTTTAGAAATCGGTAGGAGAGAGGGTATGAAATTATATCCACTTCCTTTAAAACCCGAAAAAGTCTCGATTATAGGTTAGAAATGGGCCACGGGACGTGTTTGTGGTGTCAAAATAAAAAAACGACAACGAAGCCTCGTTTAGAAATCGGGAGGAGAGAGGTTATGAAATTATATCCACTTCCTTTAAAACCCGAAAAGTCTCGATTATAGGTTAGAAATGAGACACGGGAGGTGTTTCTGGTGTCAAAATGAAAAAAGAGCACGAAGCCTTGTTTAGAAATCGGGAGGAGAGAGGGTATGAAATTATATACACTTCCTTTAAAACCCGAAAAAGTCTCGATTATAGGTTAGAAATGGGCCACGGGACGTGTTTGTAGTGTCAAAACGAAAAAACGAGCACGAAGCCTCGTTTAGAAATCGGGAGGAGAGAGGGTATGAAATTATATCCACTTCCTTTAAAACCCGAAAAAGTCTAGATTCTAGGTTAGAAATAGGCCATGGGACGTGTTTGTTGTGTTAAAATGAAAAAACGAGCACGAAGCCTCGTTTAGAAATCGGGAGAAGAGAGGGTATGAAATTATATCCACTTCCTTTAAACCCCGAAAAAGTCTAGATTATAGGTTAGAAATGGGCTACGGGACGTGTTTGTGGTGTCAAAACTAAAAAACGAGCACGAAGCCTCGTTTAGAAATTGGGAGGAGAGAGGGTATGAAATTATATCCACTTCCTTTAAAACCCGAAAGAGTCTGGATTATAGGTTAGAAATGGGCCACGGGACGAGTTTGTGGAGTCAAAACGAAAAAACGAGCACGCAGCCTCGTTTAGAAATCGGGAGGAGAGAGGTTATGAAATTAAATCCACTTCCTTTAAAACCTGAAAAAGTATCGATTATAAGTTAGAAATGTGCCACGGGACGTGTTTGTGGTGTCAAAACGAAAAAACGAGCACGAAGCCTCGTTTAGAAATCGGGAGGAGAGAGGGTATGAAATTATATCCACTTCCTTTAAAACCCGAAAAAGACTCGATTCTAGGTTAGAAATGGGCCACGGGACGTATTTGTGGTTTCAAAACGAAAAAACGAGCACGAAGCGTCGTTTAGAAATCGGGAGGAGAGAGAGTATGAAATTATATCCACTTCCTTTGAAACCCGAAAAAGTATCGATTATAGGTTAGAAATGAGCCACGGGACGTGTTTGTGGTGTCAAAACGAAAAAACGAGCACGAAGCCTCGTTTAGAAATCGGGAGGAGAGAGGGTATGAAATTACATCCACTTCCTTTAAAACCTGAAAAAGTATCGATTGTAGGTTAGAAATGGGACACGGGATGTGTTTGTGGTGTCAAAATGAAAAAACGAGCACGAAGTCTCGTTTAGAAATCGGGAGGAGAGAGGGTATGAAATTATATCCACTTCCTTTAAAACCCGAAAAAGTCTCGATTATATGTTAAAAATGGGCCACGTGACATGTTTGTGGTGTCAAAATGAAAAAACGAGCACGAAGCCTCATTTAGAAATCGGGAGGAGAGAGGGTATGAAATTATATCCACTTCCTTTAAAACCCGAAAAAGTATCGATTATAGGTTAGAAATGGGCCACGGGACGTGTTTGTGGTGTCAAAACTAAAAAGCCAGCACGAAGCCTCGTTTAGAAATCGGGAGGAGAGAGGGTATGAAATTATATCCACTTCCTTTAAAACCAAAAAAAGTCTCGATTATAGGTTGCAAATGGGCCACGGGACGCGTTTGTGGTGTCAAAACGAAAAAACGAACACGAAGCCTCCTTTAGAAATCGGGAGGAGAGAGGTTATGAAATTATATCCACTTCCTTTAAAACCTGAAAAAGTATCGATTATAGGTTAGAAATGGGCCAAGGGACGTGTTTGTGGTGTCAAAACGAAAAAACGAGCACGAAGCCTCGTTTAGAAATCGGGAGAGAGGGTATGAAAATATATCCACTTCCTTTAAAATCTGAAAAAGACTCGATTATAGGTTAGAAATGGGCCAAGAGATGAGTTTGTAGAGTCAAAACGAAAAAACAAGCACGCAGCCTCGTTTAGAAATCAGGAGGAGAGAGGGTATGAAATTACATCGACTTCCTTTAAAACCTGAAAAAGTATCGATTATAGGTTAGAAATGGGCCACGGGACGAGTTTGTGGAGTCAAAACAAAAAAACGAGCACGCAGCCTCGTTTGGAAATCGGGAGGAGAGAGGTTATGAAATTATATCCACTTCCTTTAAAACCTGAAAAAGTATCGATTATAGGTTAGAGATGCGCCACGGGACGTGTTTGTGGTGTCAAAACGAAAAAACGAGCACGAAGCCTCGTTTAGAAATCGGGAGGAGAGAGGGTATGAAATTATATCCACTTCCTTTAAAACCCGAAAAAGACTCGATTATAGGTTAGAAATGGGCCACGGGACGTATTTGTGGTGTCAAAACGAAAAAACGAGCACGAAGCCTCGTTTAGAAATCGGGAGGAGAGAGGGTATGAAATTATATCCACTTCCTTTAAAACCCGAAAAAGTCTCGATTATAGGTTAGAAATGGGCCACGGGACGTGTTTGTGGTGTCAAAACGAAAAAACGAGCACGCAGCCTCGTTTAGAAATCGGGAGGAGAGAGGGTATGAAATTACATCGACTTCCTTTAAAACCTGAAAAAGTATCGATTATAGGTTAGAAATGGGCCACGGGACGAGTTTGTGGAGTCAAAACAAAAAAACGAGTACGCAGCCTCGTTTAGAAATCGGGAGGAGAGAGGTTATGAAATTATATCCACTTCCTTTAAAACCTGAAAAAGTATCGATTATAGGTTAGAGATGCGCCACGGGACGTGTTTGCGGTGTCAAAACGAAAAAACGAGCACGAAGCCTCGTTTAGAAATCGGGAGGAGAGAGGGTATGAAATTATATCCACTTCCTTTAAAACCCGAAAAAGACTCGATTATAGGTTAGAAATGGGCCACGGGACGTATTTGTGGTGTCAAAACGAAAAAACGAGCACGAAGCCTCGTTTAGAAATCGGGAGGAGAGAGGGTATGAAATTATATCCACTTCCTTTAAAACCCGAAAAAGTCTCGATTATAGGTTAGAAATGGGCCACGGGACGTGTTTGTGGTGTCAAAACGAAAAAACGAGCACGAAGCCTCGTTTAGAAATCGGGAGGAGAGAGGGTATGAAATTATATCCACTTCCTTTAAAACCCGAAAAAGTCTCGATTATAGGTTAGAAATGGGCCACGGGACGTGTTTGTGGTGTCAAAACAAAAAAACGAGCAAGAAGCCTCGTTTAGAAATCGGGAGAAGAGAGGGTATGAAATTATATCCACTTCCTTTAAAATCCGAAAAAGTCTCGATTATAGGTTAGAAATGGGCCACGGGACGTGTTTGTGGTGTCAAAACTAAAAAACGAGCACGAAGCCTCGTTTAGAAATCGGGAGGAGAGAGGGTATGAAATTATATCCACTTCCTTTAAAACCCGAAAGAGTCTGGATTATAGGTTAGAAATGGGCCACGGGACGAGTTTGTGTTGTCAAAATGAAAAAACGAACACGAAGCCTCGTTTAGAAATCGGGAGGAGAGAGGTTATTAAATTATATCCACTTCCTTTAAAATCTTAAAAAGTATCGATTATAGGTTAGAAATGGGCCACGGGACGTGTTTGTGGTGTCAAAACGAAAAAACGAGCACGAAGCCTCGTTTAGAAATCGAGAGGAGAGAGGGTATGAAATTATATCCACTTCCTTTAAAACCCAAAAAAGTCTCGATTATAGGTTAGAAATGGGCCACGGGACGTGTTTGTGGTGTCAAAACGAAAAAACGAGCACGAAGCCTCGTTTAGAAATCGGGAGGAGAGAGGGTATGAAATTGTATCCACTTCCTTGAAAACCCGAAAAAGTCACGATTATAGGTTAGAAATGGGCCACGGGACGTATTTGTGGTGTCAAAACGAAAAAACGAGCACGAAGCCGCGTTTAGAAATCGGGAGGAGAGAGGGTATGAAATTATATCCACTTCCTTTAAAACCCGAAAAAGTCTCGATTATAGGTTAGAAATGGGCCACTGGACGCGTTTGTGGTGTCAAAACGAAAAAACGAGCACGAAGCCTCGTTTAGAAATCGGGAGGAGAGAGGTTATGAAATTATATCCACTTCCTTTAAAACCCGAAAAAGTCTCGATTATAGGTTAGAAATGGGCCACGGGACGTGTTTGTGGTGTCAAAATGAAAAAACGAGCACGAAGCCTCGTTTAGAAATCGGGAGGAGAGAGGTTATGAAATTATATCCACTTCCTTTAAAACCCGAAAAGTCTCGATTATAGGTTAGAAATGAGACACGGGAGGTGTTTCAGGTGTCAAAATGAAAAAAGAGCACGAAGCCTCGTTTAGAAATCGGGAGGAGAGAGGGTATGAAATTATATCCACTTCTTTTAAAACCCGAAAAATTCTCAATTATAAGTTGGAAATGGGCCACGGGACGTGTTTGTGGAGTTAAAACAAAAAAACGAGCACGAAGCCTTGTTTAGAAATCGGTAGGAGAGAGGGTATGAAATTATATCCACTTCCTTTAAAACCCGAAAAAGTCTCGATTATAGGTTAGAAATGGGCCACGGGACGTGTTTGTAGTGTCAAAACGAAAAAACGAGCACGAAGCCTCGTTTAGAAATCGGGAGGAGAGAGGGTATGAAATTATATCCACTTCCTTTAAAACCCGAAAAAGTCTAGATTCTAGGTTAGAAATGGGCCACGGGACGTGTTTGTTGTGTTAAAATGAAAAAACGAGCACGAAGCCTCGTTTAGAAATCGGGAGAAGAGAGGGTATGAAATTATATCCACTTCCTTTAAATCCCGAAAAAGTCTAGATTATAGGTTAGAAATGGGCCACGGGACGTGTTTGTGGTGTCAAAACTAAAAAACGAGCACGAAGCCTCGTTTAGAAATCGGGAGGAGAGAGGGTATTAAATTATATCCACTTCCTTTAAAACCCGAAAGAGTCTGGATTATAGGTTAGAAATGGGCCACGGGACGAGTTTGTGGAGTCAAAACGAAAAAACGAGCACGCAGCCTCGTTTAGAAATCGGGAGGAGAGAGGTTATGAAATTATATCCACTTCCTTTAAAACCTGAAAAAGTATCGATTATAGGTTAGAAATGTGCCACGGGACGTGTTTGTGGTGTCAAAACGAAAAAACGAGCACGAAGCCTCGTTTAGAAATCGGGAGGAGAGAGGGTATGAAATTATATCCACTTCCTTTAAAACCCGAAAAAGACTCGATTGTAGGTTAGAAATGGGCCACGGGACGTATTTGTGGTGTCAAAACGAAAAAACGAGCACGAAGCCTCGTTTAGAAATCGGGAGGAGAGAGAGTATGAAATTATATCCACTTCCTTTAAAACCCGAAAAAGTCTCGATTATATGTTAGAAATGGGCCACGGGACGTGTTTGTGGTGTCAAAACGAAAAAACGAGCACGAAGCCTCGTTTAGAAATCGGGAGGAGAGAGGGTATGAAATTACATCCACTTCCTTTAAAACCTGAAAAAGTATCGATTGTAAGTTAGAAATGGGACACGGGATGTGTTTGTGGTGTCAAAATGAAAAAACGAGCACGAAGTCTCGTTTAGAAATCGGGAGGAGAGAGGGTATGAAATTATATCCACTTCCTTTAAAACCCGAAAAAGTCTCGATTATATGTTAAAAATGGGCCACGTGACATGTTTGTGGTGTCAAAACGAAAAAATGAGCACGAAGCCTCATTTAGAAATCGGGAGGAGAGAGGGTATGAAATTATATCCACTTCCTTTAAAACCCGAAAAAGTCTCGATTATAGGTTAGAAATGGGCCACGGGACGTGTTTGTGGTGTCAAAACTAAAAAGCCAGCACGAAGCCTCGTTTAGAAATCGGGAGGAGAGAGGGTATGAAATTATATGCACTTCCTTTAAAACCAAAAAAAGTTTCGATTATAGGTTGGAAATGGGCCACGGGACGCGTTTGTGGTGTCAAAACAAAAAAACGAACACGAAGCCTCCTTTAGAAATCGGGAGGAGAGAGGTTATGAAATTATATCCACTTCCTTTAAAACCTGAAAAAGTATCGATTATAGGTTAGAAATGGGCCATGGGACGTGTTTGTGGTGTCAAAACGAAAAAACGAGCAGGAAGCCTCGTTTAGAAATCGGGAGAGAGGGTATGAAAATATATCCACTTCCTTTAAAATCTGAAAAATACTCGATTATAGTTTAGAAATGGGCCAAGATACGAGTTTGTGGAGTCAAAACGAAAAAACGAGCACGCAGCCTCGTTTAGAAATCGGGAGGAGAGAGGGTATGAAATTACATCGACTTCCTTTAAAGCCCGAAAAAGTCTCGATTATAGGTTAGAAATGGGCCACGGGACATGTTTGTGGTGTCAAAACGAAAAAACGAGCACGAAGCCTCGTTTAGAAATCGGGAGGAGAGAGGGTATGAAATTATATCCACTTCCTTTAAAACCCGAAAAAGACTCGATTATAGGTTAGAAATGGGCCACGGGACGTATTTGTGGTGTCAAAACGAAAAAACGAGCACGAAGCCTCGTTTAGAAATCGGGAGGAGAGAGGGTATGAAATTATATCCACTTCCTTTAAAACCCGAAAAAGTCTCGATTATAGGTTAGAAATGGGCCACGGGACGTGTTTGTGGTGTCAAAACGAAAAAACGAGGACGAAGCCTCGTTTAGAAATCGGGAGGAGAGAGGGTATGAAATTACATCCACTTCTTTTAAAACCCAAAAAAGTCTCGATTATAGGTTAGAAATGGGCCACGGGATGTGTTTGTGGTGTCAAAACGAAAAAATGAGCACGAAGCCTCGTTTAGAAATCGGAAGGAGAGAGGGTATGAAATTATATCCATTTCCTTTAAAACCCGAAAAAGTCTTGATTATAGGTTAGAAATGGGCCACGGGACGTGTTTGTTGTGTCAAAACGAAAAAACGAGCACGAAGCCTCGTTTAGAAATCGGGAGGAGAGAGGGTATGAAATTATATCCACTTCCTTTAAACCCCGAAAAAGACTCGATTAGAGGTTAGAAATGGGCCGAGAGACGAGTTTGTGGAGTCAAAACGAAAAAACGAGCACGCAGCCTCTTTTAGAAATCAGGAGGAGAGAGGGTATGAAATTACATCGACTTCCTTTAAAACCTGAAAAAGTATCGATTATAGGTTAGAAATGGGCCACGGGACGAGTTTGTGGAGTCAAAACAAAAAAACGAGCACGCAGCCTCGTTTAGAAATCGGGAGGAGAGAGGTTATGAAATTATATCCACTTCCTTTAAAACCTGAAAAAGTATCGATTATAGGTTAGAAATGCGCCACGGGACGTGTTTGTGGTGTCAAAACGAAAAAACGAGCACGAAGCCTCATTTAGAAATCGGGAGGAGAGAGGGTATGAAATTATATCCACTTCCTTTAAAACCCGAAAAAGACTCGATTATAGGTTAGAAATGGGCCATGGGACGTATTTGTGGTGTCAAAACGAAAAAACGAGCACGAAGCCTCGTTTAGAAATCGGGAGGAGAGAGGGTATGAAATTATATCCACTTCCTTTAAAACCCGAAAAAGTTTCAATTATAGGTTAGAAATGGGCCACAGGACGTGTTTGTGGTGTCAAAATGAAAAAACGAGCACGAAGCCTCATTTAGAAATCGGGAGGAGAGAGGGTATGAAATTATATCCACTTCCTTTAAAATCCGAAAAAGTCTCGATTATAGGTTAGAAATGGTCCAAAAGACGAGTTTGTAGAGTCAAAACGAAAAAACAAGCACGCAGCCTCGTTTAGAAATCAGGAGGAGAGAGGGTATGAAATTACATCGACTTCCTTAAAAACCTGAAAAAGTATCGATTATAGGTTAGAAATGGGCCAAGGGACGAATTTGTGGAGTCAAAACAAAAAAACGAGCACGCAGCCTCGTTTAGAAATCGGGAGGAGAGAGGTTATGAAATTATATCCACTTCCTTTAAAACCCGAAAAAGTCTCGATTATAGGATAGAAATGGGTCACGGGACGTGTTTGTGGTGTCAAAACAAAAAAACGAGCAAGAAGCCTCATTTAGAAATCGGGAGAGAGGGTATGAAATTATATCCACTTCCTTTAAAATCCGAAAAAGTCTCGATTATAGGTTAGAAATGGGCCAAAAGATGAGTTTGTGGAGTAAAAATGAAAAAACGAGCACGCAGCCTCGTTTAGAAATCAGGAGGAGAGAGGGTATGAAATTATATCCACTTCCTTTAAAACCCAAAAAAGTCTCGATTATAGGTTGGAAATGGGCCACGGGACGCGTTTGTGTTGTCAAAACGAAAAAACGAACACGAAGCCTCGTTTAGAAATCGGGAGGAGAGAGGTTATTAAATTATATCCACTTCCTTTAAAATCTGAAAAAGTATCGATTATAGGTTAGAAATGGGCCACGGGACGTGTTTGTGGTGTCAAAACGAAAAAACGAGCACGAAGCCTCGTTTAGAAATCGAGAGGAGAGAGGGTATGAAATTATATCCACTTCCTTTAAAACCCGAAAAAGTCTCGATTATAGGTTAGAAATGGGCCACGGGACATGTTTGTGGTGTCAAAACGAAAAAACGAGCACGAAGCCTCGTTTAGAAATCGGGAGGAGAGAGGGTATGAAATTGTATCCACTTCCTTGAAAACCCGAAAAAGTCACGATTATAGGTTAGAAATGGGCCACGGGACGTATTTGTGGTGTCAAAACGAAAAAACGAGCACGAAGCCGCGTTTAGAAATCGGGAGGAGAGAGGGTATGAAATTATATCCACTTCCTTTAAAACCCGAAAAATTCTCGATTATAGGTTAGAAATGGGCCACGGGACGTGTTTGTGGTGTCAAAATGAAAAAACGAGCACGAAGCCTCGTTTAGAAATCGGGAGGACAGAGGTTATGAAATTATATCCACTTCCTTTAAAACCCGAAAAATTCTCAATTATAAGTTGGAAATGGGCCACGGGACGTGTTTGTGGAGTTAAAACGAAAAAACGAGCACGAAGCCTTGTTTAGAAATCGGTAGGAGAGAGGGTATGAAATTATATCCACTTCCTTTAAAACCCGAAAAAGTCTCGATTATAGGTTAGAAATGGGCCACGGGACGTGTTTGTGGTGTCAAAATGAAAAAACGACAACGAAGCCTCGTTTAGAAATCGGGAGGAGAGAGGTTATGAAATTATATCCACTTCCTTTAAAACCTGAAAAGTCTCGATTCTATGTTAGAAATGAGACACGGGAGGTGTTTTTGGTGTCAAAATGAAAAAAGAGCACGAAGCCTCGTTTAGAAATCGGGAGGAGAGAGGGTATGAAATTATATCCACTTCCTTTAAAACCCGAAAAAGTCTCGATTATAGGTTAGAAATGGGCACGGGACGTGTTTGTAGTGTCAAAACGAAAAAACGAGCACGAAGCCTCGTTTAGAAATCGGGTGGAGAGAGGGTATGAAATTAGATCCACTTCCTTTAAAACCCGAAAAAGTCTCGATTATAGGTTAGAAATTTACCACGGCACGTGTTTGTGGTGTCAAAACGAAAAAACGAGCACGAAGCCTCGTTTAGAAATCGAAAGGAGAGAGGGTATGAAATTATATCCATTTCCTTTAAAACCCGAAAAAGTCTCGATTATAGGTTAGAAATGGGCCACGGGACGTGTTTGTTGTGTCAAAATGAAAAAACGAGCACGAAGCCTCGTTTAGAAATTGGGAGGAGAGTGGGTATGAAATTACATCCACTTCCTTTAAAACCTGAAAAAGTATCGATTGTAGGTTAGAAATGGGACACGGGATGTGTTTGTGGTGTCAAAATGAAAAAACGAGCACGAAGCCTCGTTTAGAAATCGGGAGGAGAGAGGGTATGAAATTATATCCACTTCGTTTAAAACCCGAAAAAGTCTCGATTATATGTTAAAAATGGGCCACGTGACATGTTTGTGGTGTCAAAACGAAAAAACGAGCACGAAGCCTCGTTTAGAAATCGGGAGGAGAGAGGGTATGAAATTATATCCACTTCTTTTAAAACCCGAAAAAGTCTCGATTATAGGTTAGAAATGGGCCACGGGACGTGTTTGTGGTGTCAAAACGAAAAAACGAGCACGAAGCCTCGTTTAGAAATCGGGAGGAGAGAGGGTATGAAATTACATCCACTTCTTTTAAAACCCAAAAAAGTCTCGATTATAGGTTAGAAATGGGCCACGGGATGTGTTTGTGGTGTCAAAACGAAAAAATGAGCACGAAGCCTCGTTTAGAAATCGGAAGGAGAGAGGGTATGAAATTATATCCATTTCCTTTAAAACCCGAAAAAGTCTTGATTATAGGTTAGAAATGGGCCACGGGACGTGTTTGTTGTGTCAAAACGAAAAAACGAGCACGAAGCCTCGTTTAGAAATCGGGAGGAGAGAGGGTATGAAATTATATCCACTTCCTTTAAACCCCGAAAAAGACTCGATTAGAGGTTAGAAATGGGCCGAGAGACGAGTTTGTGGAGTCAAAACGAAAAAACGAGCACGCAGCCTCTTTTAGAAATCAGGAGGAGAGAGGGTATGAAATTACATCGACTTCCTTTAAAACCTGAAAAAGTATCGATTATAGGTTAGAAATGGGCCACGGGACGAGTTTGTGGAGTCAAAACAAAAAAACGAGCACGCAGCCTCGTTTAGAAATCGGGAGGAGAGAGGTTATGAAATTATATCCACTTCCTTTAAAACCTGAAAAAGTATCGATTATAGGTTAGAAATGCGCCACGGGACGTGTTTGTGGTGTCAAAACGAAAAAACGAGCACGAAGCCTCATTTAGAAATCGGGAGGAGAGAGGGTATGAAATTATATCCACTTCCTTTAAAACCCGAAAAAGACTCGATTATAGGTTAGAAATGGGCCATGGGACGTATTTGTGGTGTCAAAACGAAAAAACGAGCACGAAGCCTCGTTTAGAAATCGGGAGGAGAGAGGGTATGAAATTATATCCACTTCCTTTAAAACCCGAAAAAGTTTCAATTATAGGTTAGAAATGGGCCACAGGACGTGTTTGTGGTGTCAAAATGAAAAAACGAGCACGAAGCCTCATTTAGAAATCGGGAGGAGAGAGGGTATGAAATTATATCCACTTCCTTTAAAATCCGAAAAAGTCTCGATTATAGGTTAGAAATGGTCCAAAAGACGAGTTTGTAGAGTCAAAACGAAAAAACAAGCACGCAGCCTCGTTTAGAAATCAGGAGGAGAGAGGGTATGAAATTACATCGACTTCCTTAAAAACCTGAAAAAGTATCGATTATAGGTTAGAAATGGGCCAAGGGACGAATTTGTGGAGTCAAAACAAAAAAACGAGCACGCAGCCTCGTTTAGAAATCGGGAGGAGAGAGGTTATGAAATTATATCCACTTCCTTTAAAACCCGAAAAAGTCTCGATTATAGGATAGAAATGGGTCACGGGACGTGTTTGTGGTGTCAAAACAAAAAAACGAGCAAGAAGCCTCATTTAGAAATCGGGAGAGAGGGTATGAAATTATATCCACTTCCTTTAAAATCCGAAAAAGTCTCGATTATAGGTTAGAAAAGGGCCAAAAGATGAGTTTGTGGAGTAAAAATGAAAAAACGAGCACGCAGCCTCGTTTAGAAATCAGGAGGAGAGAGGGTATGAAATTATATCCACTTCCTTTAAAACCCAAAAAAGTCTCGATTATAGGTTGGAAATGGGCCACGGGACGCGTTTGTGTTGTCAAAACGAAAAAACGAACACGAAGCCTCGTTTAGAAATCGGGAGGAGAGAGGTTATTAAATTATATCCACTTCCTTTAAAATCTGAAAAAGTATCGATTATAGGTTAGAAATGGGCCACGGGACGTGTTTGTGGTGTCAAAACGAAAAAACGAGCACGAAGCCTCGTTTAGAAATCGAGAGGAGAGAGGGTATGAAATTATATCCACTTCCTTTAAAACCCGAAAAAGTCTCGATTATAGGTTAGAAATGGGCCACGGGACATGTTTGTGGTGTCAAAACGAAAAAACGAGCACGAAGCCTCGTTTAGAAATCGGGAGGAGAGAGGGTATGAAATTGTATCCACTTCCTTGAAAACCCGAAAAAGTCACGATTATAGGTTAGAAATGGGCCACGGGACGTATTTGTGGTGTCAAAACGAAAAAACGAGCACGAAGCCGCGTTTAGAAATCGGGAGGAGAGAGGGTATGAAATTATATCCACTTCCTTTAAAACCCGAAAAATTCTCGATTATAGGTTAGAAATGGGCCACGGGACGTGTTTGTGGTGTCAAAATGAAAAAACGAGCACGAAGCCTCGTTTAGAAATCGGGAGGACAGAGGTTATGAAATTATATCCACTTCCTTTAAAACCCGAAAAATTCTCAATTATAAGTTGGAAATGGGCCACGGGACGTGTTTGTGGAGTTAAAACGAAAAAACGAGCACGAAGCCTTGTTTAGAAATCGGTAGGAGAGAGGGTATGAAATTATATCCACTTCCTTTAAAACCCGAAAAAGTCTCGATTATAGGTTAGAAATGGGCCACGGGACGTGTTTGTGGTGTCAAAATGAAAAAACGACAACGAAGCCTCGTTTAGAAATCGGGAGGAGAGAGGTTATGAAATTATATCCACTTCCTTTAAAACCTGAAAAGTCTCGATTCTATGTTAGAAATGAGACACGGGAGGTGTTTTTGGTGTCAAAATGAAAAAAGAGCACGAAGCCTCGTTTAGAAATCGGGAGGAGAGAGGGTATGAAATTATATCCACTTCCTTTAAAACCCGAAAAAGTCTCGATTATAGGTTAGAAATGGGCCACGGGACGTGTTTGTAGTGTCAAAACGAAAAAACGAGCACGAAGCCTCGTTTAGAAATCGGGTGGAGAGAGGGTATGAAATTAGATCCACTTCCTTTAAAACCCGAAAAAGTCTCGATTATAGGTTAGAAATTTACCACGGCACGTGTTTGTGGTGTCAAAACGAAAAAACGAGCACGAAGCCTCGTTTAGAAATCGAAAGGAGAGAGGGTATGAAATTATATCCATTTCCTTTAAAACCCGAAAAAGTCTCGATTATAGGTTAGAAATGGGCCACGGGACGTGTTTGTTGTGTCAAAATGAAAAAACGAGCACGAAGCCTCGTTTAGAAATTGGGAGGAGAGTGGGTATGAAATTACATCCACTTCCTTTAAAACCTGAAAAAGTATCGATTGTAGGTTAGAAATGGGACACGGGATGTGTTTGTGGTGTCAAAATGAAAAAACGAGCACGAAGCCTCGTTTAGAAATCGGGAGGAGAGAGGGTATGAAATTATATCCACTTCGTTTAAAACCCGAAAAAGTCTCGATTATATGTTAAAAATGGGCCACGTGACATGTTTGTGGTGTCAAAACGAAAAAACGAGCACGAAGCCTCGTTTAGAAATCGGGAGGAGAGAGGGTATGAAATTATATCCACTTCTTTTAAAACCCGAAAAAGTCTCGATTATAGGTTAGAAATGGGCCACGGGACGTGTTTGTGGTGTCAAAACGAAAAAACGAGCACGAAGCCTCGTTTAGAAATCGGGAGGAGAGAGGGTATGAAATTATATCAAGTTCCTTTAATACCTGAAAAAGTATCGATTATAGGTTAGAAATGGGCCACGGGACGTGTTTGTGGTGTCAAAACGAAAAAACGAGCACGAAGCCTCGTTTAGAAATCGGGAGGAGAGAGGGTATGAAATTATATCGACTTCCTTTAAAACCCGAAAAAGTCTCGATTATAGGTTAGAAATGGGCCACGGGACGTGTTTGTGGTGTCAAAACGAAAAAACGAGCACGAAGCCTCTTTAGAAATCGGGAGGAGAGAGGGTATGAAATTATATCCACTTCCTTTAAAACCCGAAAAAGTCTCGATTATAGGTTAGAAATGGGCCACGGGAGGTGTTTCCGGTGTCAAAATGAAAAAAGAGCACGAAGCCTCGTTTAGAAATCGGGAGGAGAGAGGGTATGAAATTATATCCACTTCCTTTAAAACCCGAAAAATTCTCAATTATATGTTGGAAATGGGCCACGGGACGTGTTTGTGGAGTTAAAACGAAAAAACGAGCACGAAGCCTTGTTTAGAAATCGGTAGGAGAGAGGGTATGAAATTATATCCACTTCCTTTAAAACCCGAAAAAGTCTCGATTATAGGTTAGAAATGGGCCACGGGACGTGTTTGTGGTGTCAAAATGAAAAAATGACAACGAAGCCTCGTTTAGAAATCGGGAGGAGAGAGGTTATGAAATTATATCCACTTCCTTTAAAACCTGAAAAGTCTCGATTATAGGTTAGAAATTAGACACGGGAGGTGTTTTTGGTGTCAAAATGAAAAAAGAGCACGAAGCCTCGTTTAGAAATCGGGAGGAGAGAGGGTATGAAATTATATCCACTTCCTTTAAAACCCGAAAAAGTCTCGATTATAGGTTAGAAATGGGCCACGGGACGTGTTTGTGGTGACAAAATGAAAAAACGAGCACGAAGCCTCGTTTAGAAATCGGGAGGAGAGAGGTTATGAAATTATATCCACTTCCTTTAAAACCCGAAAAGTCTCGATTATAGGTTAGAAATGAGACACGGGAGGTGTTTCTGGTGTCAAAATGAAAAAAGAGCACGAAGCCTCGTTTAGAAATCGGGAGGAGAGAGGGTATGAAATTATATCCACTTCCTTTAAAACCCGAAAAATTCTCAATTATAAGTAGGAAATGGGCCACGGGACGTGTTTGTGGAGTTAAAACGAAAAAACGAGCACGAAGCCTTGTTTAGAAATCGGTAGGAGAGAGGGTATGAAATTATATCCACTTCCTTTAAAACCCGAAAAAGTCTCGATTATAGGTTAGAAATGGGCCACGGGACGTGTTTGTGGTGTCAAAATGAAAAAACGACAACGAAGCCTCGTTTAGAAATCGGGAGGAGAGAGGTTATGAAATTATATCCAATTCCTTTAAAACCCGAAAAGTCTCGATTATAGGTTAGAAATGAGACACGGGAGGTGTTTTTGGTGTCAAAATGAAAAAAGAGCACGAAGCCTCGTTTAGAAATCGGGAGGAGAGAGGGTATGAAATTATATCAACTTCCTTTAAAACCCGAAAAAGTCTCGATTATAGGTTAGAAATGGGCCACGGGACGTGTTTGTAGTGTCAAAACGAAAAACGAGCACGAAGCCTCGTTTAGAAATCGGGAGGAGAGAGGGTATGAAATTATATCCACTTCCTTTAAACCCCGAAAAAGTCTCGATTATAGGTTAGAAATGGGCCACGGGACGTGTTTATGGTGTAAAAACGAAAAAACGAGTACGAAGCCTCGTTTAGAAATCGGGAGAGAGGGTATGAAATTATATCCACTTCCTTTATAATCCGAAAAAGTCTCGATTATAGGTTAGAAATGGGCCGAAAGACGAGTTTGTGGAGTCAAAATGAAAAAACGAGCACGCAGCCTCGTTTAGAAATCAGGAGGAGAGAGGGTATGAAATTATATCCACTTCCTTTAAAACCTGAAAAAGTCTCGATTATAGGTTAGAAATGGGCCACGGGACGTGTTTGTAGTGTCAAAACGAAAAATGAGCACGAAGCCTCGTTTAGAAATAGGAAGGAGAGAGGGTATGAAATTATATCCATTTCCTTTAAAACCCGAAAAAGTCTCGATTATAGGTTAGAAATGGTCCACGGGACGTGTTTGTTGTGTCAAAACGAAAAAACGAGCACGAAGCCTCGTTTAGAAATCGGGAGGAGAGAGGGTATGAAATTATATCCACTTCCTTTAAACCCCGAAAAAGTCACGATTATAGGTTAGAAATGGGCCAAGAGACGAGTTTGTCGAGTCAAAACGAAAAAACGAGCACGCAGCCTCGTTTAGAAATCGGAAGGAGAGAGGGTATGAAATTACATCGACTTCCTTTAAAGCCCAAAATAGTCTCGATTGTAGGTTAGAAATGGGACACGGGATGTGTTTGTGGTGTCAAAATGAAAAAACGAGCACGAAGCCTCGTTTAGAAATCAGGAGGAGAGAGGGTATGAAATTATATCCACTTCCTTTAAAACCCGAAAAAGTCTCGATTATAGGTTAGAAATGGGCCACGGGACGTATTTGTGGGGTCAAAACGAAAAAACGAGCATGAAGCCTCGTTTAGAAATCGGGAGGAGAGAGGGTATGAAATTATATCCACTTCCTTTAAAACCCGAAAAAGTCTCGATTATATGTTAAAAATGGGCCACGGGACGTGTTTGTGGTGTCAAAACTAAAAAACGAGCACGAAGTCTCGTTTAGAAATCGGGAGGAGAGAGGGTATGAAATTATATCCACTTCCTTTAAAACCCGAAAAAGTCTCGATTATAGGTTAGAAATGGGCCACGGGACGTGTTTGTAGTGTCAAAACGAAAAAACGAGCACGAAGCCTCGTTTAGAAATCGGGTGGAGAGAGGGTATGAAATTAGATCCACTTCCTTTAAAACCCGAAAAAGTCTCGATTATAGGTTAGAAATTTACCACGGCACGTGTTTGTGGTGTCAAAACGAAAAAACGAGCACGAAGCCTCGTTTAGAAATCGAAAGGAGAGAGGGTATGAAATTATATCCATTTCCTTTAAAACCCGAAAAAGTCTCGATTATAGGTTAGAAATGGGCCACGGGACGTGTTTGTTTTGTCAAAATGAAAAAACGAGCACGAAGCCTCGTTTAGAAATTGGGAGGAGAGTGGGTATGAAATTACATCCACTTCCTTTAAAACCTGAAAAAGTATCGATTGTAGGTTAGAAATGGGACACGGGATGTGTTTGTGGTGTCAAAATGAAAAAACGAGCACGAAGCCTCGTTTAGAAATCGGGAGGAGAGAGGGTATGAAATTATATCCACTTCGTTTAAAACCCGAAAAAGTCTCGATTATATGTTAAAAATGGGCCACGTGACATGTTTGTGGTGTCAAAACGAAAAAACGAGCACGAAGCCTCGTTTAGAAATCGGGAGGAGAGAGGGTATGAAATTATATCCACTTCTTTTAAAACCCGAAAAAGTCTCGATTATAGGTTAGAAATGGGCCACGGGACGTGTTTGTGGTGTCAAAACTAAAAAGCCAGCACGAAGCCGCGTTTAGAAATCGGGAGGAGAGAGGGTATGAAATTATATCCACTTCCTTTAAAACCTGAAAAAGTATCGATTATAGGTTAGAAATGGGCCACGGGACGTGTTTGTGGTGTCAAAACGAAAAAACGAGCACGAAGCCTCGTTTAGAAATCGGGAGGAGAGAGGGTATGAAATTATATCAAGTTCCTTTAATACCTGAAAAAGTATCGATTATAGGTTAGAAATGGGCCACGGGACGTGTTTGTGGTGTCAAAACGAAAAAACGAGCACGAAGCCTCGTTTAGAAATCGGGAGGAGAGAGGGTATGAAATTATATCGACTTCCTTTAAAACCCGAAAAAGTCTCGATTATAGGTTAGAAATGGGCCACGGGACGTGTTTGTGGTGTCAAAACGAAAAAACGAGCACGAAGCCTCTTTAGAAATCGGGAGGAGAGAGGGTATGAAATTATATCCACTTCCTTTAAAACCCGAAAAAGTCTCGATTATAGGTTAGAAATGGGCCACGGGAGGTGTTTCCGGTGTCAAAATGAAAAAAGAGCACGAAGCCTCGTTTAGAAATCGGGAGGAGAGAGGGTATGAAATTATATCCACTTCCTTTAAAACCCGAAAAATTCTCAATTATATGTTGGAAATGGGCCACGGGACGTGTTTGTGGAGTTAAAACGAAAAAACGAGCACGAAGCCTTGTTTAGAAATCGGTAGGAGAGAGGGTATGAAATTATATCCACTTCCTTTAAAACCCGAAAAAGTCTCGATTATAGGTTAGAAATGGGCCACGGGACGTGTTTGTGGTGTCAAAATGAAAAAATAACAACGAAGCCTCGTTTAGAAATCGGGAGGAGAGAGGTTATGAAATTATATCCACTTCCTTTAAAACCTGAAAAGTCTCGATTATAGGTTAGAAATTAGACACGGGAGGTGTTTTTGGTGTCAAAATGAAAAAAGAGCACGAAGCCTCGTTTAGAAATCGGGAGGAGAGAGGGTATGAAATTATATCCACTTCCTTTAAAACCCGAAAAAGTCTCGATTATAGGTTAGAAATGGGCCACGGGACGTGTTTGTGGTGACAAAATGAAAAAACGAGCACGAAGCCTCGTTTAGAAATCGGGAGGAGAGAGGTTATGAAATTATATCCACTTCCTTTAAAACCCGAAAAGTCTCGATTATAGGTTAGAAATGAGACACGGGAGGTGTTTCTGGTGTCAAAATGAAAAAAGAGCACGAAGCCTCGTTTAGAAATCGGGAGGAGAGAGGGTATGAAATTATATCCACTTCCTTTAAAACCCGAAAAATTCTCAATTATAAGTAGGAAATGGGCCACGGGACGTGTTTGTGGAGTTAAAACGAAAAAACGAGCACGAAGCCTTGTTTAGAAATCGGTAGGAGAGAGGGTATGAAATTATATCCACTTCCTTTAAAACCCGAAAAAGTCTCGATTATAGGTTAGAAATGGGCCACGGGACGTGTTTGTGGTGTCAAAATGAAAAAACGACAACGAAGCCTCGTTTAGAAATCGGGAGGAGAGAGGTTATGAAATTATATCCAATTCCTTTAAAACCCGAAAAGTCTCGATTATAGGTTAGAAATGAGACACGGGAGGTGTTTTTGGTGTCAAAATGAAAAAAGAGCACGAAGCCTCGTTTAGAAATCGGGAGGAGAGAGGGTATGAAATTATATCAACTTCCTTTAAAACCCGAAAAAGTCTCGATTATAGGTTAGAAATGGGCCACGGGACGTGTTTGTAGTGTCAAAACGAAAAACGAGCACGAAGCCTCGTTTAGAAATCGGGAGGAGAGAGGGTATGAAATTATATCCACTTCCTTTAAACCCCGAAAAAGTCTCGATTATAGGTTAGAAATGGGCCACGGGACGTGTTTATGGTGTAAAAACGAAAAAACGAGTACGAAGCCTCGTTTAGAAATCGGGAGAGAGGGTATGAAATTATATCCACTTCCTTTATAATCCGAAAAAGTCTCGATTATAGGTTAGAAATGGGCCGAAAGACGAGTTTGTGGAGTCAAAATGAAAAAACGAGCACGCAGCCTCGTTTAGAAATCAGGAGGAGAGAGGGTATGAAATTATATCCACTTCCTTTAAAACCTGAAAAAGTCTCGATTATAGGTTAGAAATGGGCCACGGGACGTGTTTGTAGTGTCAAAACGAAAAATGAGCACGAAGCCTCGTTTAGAAATAGGAAGGAGAGAGGGTATGAAATTATATCCATTTCCTTTAAAACCCGAAAAAGTCTCGATTATAGGTTAGAAATGGTCCACGGGACGTGTTTGTTGTGTCAAAACGAAAAAACGAGCACGAAGCCTCGTTTAGAAATCGGGAGGAGAGAGGGTATGAAATTATATCCACTTCCTTTAAACCCCGAAAAAGTCACGATTATAGGTTAGAAATGGGCCAAGAGACGAGTTTGTCGAGTCAAAACGAAAAAACGAGCACGCAGCCTCGTTTAGAAATCGGAAGGAGAGAGGGTATGAAATTACATCGACTTCCTTTAAAGCCCAAAATAGTCTCGATTGTAGGTTAGAAATGGGACACGGGATGTGTTTGTGGTGTCAAAATGAAAAAACGAGCACGAAGCCTCGTTTAGAAATCAGGAGGAGAGAGGGTATGAAATTATATCCACTTCCTTTAAAACCCGAAAAAGTCTCGATTATAGGTTAGAAATGGGCCACGGGACGTATTTGTGGGGTCAAAACGAAAAAACGAGCATGAAGCCTCGTTTAGAAATCGGGAGGAGAGAGGGTATGAAATTATATCCACTTCCTTTAAAACCCGAAAAAGTCTCGATTATATGTTAAAAATGGGCCACGGGACGTGTTTGTGGTGTCAAAACTAAAAAACGAGCACGAAGTCTCGTTTAGAAATCGGGAGGAGAGAGGGTATGAAATTATATCCACTTCCTTTAAAACCCGAAAAAGTCTCGATTATAGGTTAGAAATGGGCCACGGGACGTGTTTGTAGTGTCAAAACGAAAAAACGAGCACGAAGCCTCGTTTAGAAATCGGGTGGAGAGAGGGTATGAAATTAGATCCACTTCCTTTAAAACCCGAAAAAGTCTCGATTATAGGTTAGAAATTTACCACGGCACGTGTTTGTGGTGTCAAAACGAAAAAACGAGCACGAAGCCTCGTTTAGAAATCGAAAGGAGAGAGGGTATGAAATTATATCCATTTCCTTTAAAACCCGAAAAAGTCTCGATTATAGGTTAGAAATGGGCCACGGGACGTGTTTGTTTTGTCAAAATGAAAAAACGAGCACGAAGCCTCGTTTAGAAATTGGGAGGAGAGTGGGTATGAAATTACATCCACTTCCTTTAAAACCTGAAAAAGTATCGATTGTAGGTTAGAAATGGGACACGGGATGTGTTTGTGGTGTCAAAATGAAAAAACGAGCACGAAGCCTCGTTTAGAAATCGGGAGGAGAGAGGGTATGAAATTATATCCACTTCGTTTAAAACCCGAAAAAGTCTCGATTATATGTTAAAAATGGGCCACGTGACATGTTTGTGGTGTCAAAACGAAAAAACGAGCACGAAGCCTCGTTTAGAAATCGGGAGGAGAGAGGGTATGAAATTATATCCACTTCTTTTAAAACCCGAAAAAGTCTCGATTATAGGTTAGAAATGGGCCACGGGACGTGTTTGTGGTGTCAAAACTAAAAAGCCAGCACGAAGCCTCGTTTAGAAATCGGGAGGAGAGAGGGTATGAAATTATATCCACTTCCTTTAAAACCTGAAAAAGTATCGATTATAGGTTAGAAATGGGCCACGGGACGTGTTTGTGGTGTCAAAACGAAAAAACGAGCACGAAGCCTCGTTTAGAAATCGGGAGGAGAGAGGGTATGAAATTATATCAAGTTCCTTTAATACCTGAAAAAGTATCGATTATAGGTTAGAAATGGGCCACGGGACGTGTTTGTGGTGTCAAAACGAAAAAACGAGCACGAAGCCTCGTTTAGAAATCGGGAGGAGAGAGGGTATGAAATTATATCGACTTCCTTTAAAACCCGAAAAAGTCTCGATTATAGGTTAGAAATGGGCCACGGGACGTGTTTGTGGTGTCAAAACGAAAAAACGAGCACGAAGCCTCTTTAGAAATCGGGAGGAGAGAGGGTATGAAATTATATCCACTTCCTTTAAAACCCGAAAAAGTCTCGATTATAGGTTAGAAATGGGCCACGGGAGGTGTTTCCGGTGTCAAAATGAAAAAAGAGCACGAAGCCTCGTTTAGAAATCGGGAGGAGAGAGGGTATGAAATTATATCCACTTCCTTTAAAACCCGAAAAATTCTCAATTATATGTTGGAAATGGGCCACGGGACGTGTTTGTGGAGTTAAAACGAAAAAACGAGCACGAAGCCTTGTTTAGAAATCGGTAGGAGAGAGGGTATGAAATTATATCCACTTCCTTTAAAACCCGAAAAAGTCTCGATTATAGGTTAGAAATGGGCCACGGGACGTGTTTGTGGTGTCAAAATGAAAAAATAACAACGAAGCCTCGTTTAGAAATCGGGAGGAGAGAGGTTATGAAATTATATCCACTTCCTTTAAAACCTGAAAAGTCTCGATTATAGGTTAGAAATGAGACACGGGAGGTGTTTTTGGTGTCAAAATGAAAAAAGAGCACGAAGCCTCGTTTAGAAATCGGGAGGAGAGAGGGTATGAAATTATATCCACTTCCTTTAAAACCTGAAAAAGTCTCGATTATAGGTTAGAAATGGGCCACGGGACGTGTTTGTGGTGACAAAATGAAAAAACGAGCACGAAGCCTCGTTTAGAAATCGGGAGGAGAGAGGTTATGAAATTATATCCACTTCCTTTAAAACCCGAAAAGTCTCGATTATAGGTTAGAAATGAGACACGGGAGGTGTTTCTGGTGTCAAAATGAAAAAAGAGCACGAAGCCTCGTTTAGAAATCGGGAGGAGAGAGGGTATGAAATTATATCCACTTCCTTTAAAACCCGAAAAATTCTCAATTATAAGTAGGAAATGGGCCACGGGACGTGTTTGTGGAGTTAAAACGAAAAAACGAGCACGAAGCCTTGTTTAGAAATCGGTAGGAGAGAGGGTATGAAATTATATCCACTTCCTTTAAAACCCGAAAAAGTCTCGATTATAGGTTAGAAATGGGCCACGGGACGTGTTTGTGGTGTCAAAATGAAAAAACGACAACGAAGCCTCGTTTAGAAATCGGGAGGAGAGAGGTTATGAAATTATATCCAATTCCTTTAAAACCCGAAAAGTCTCGATTATAGGTTAGAAATGAGACACGGGAGGTGTTTTTGGTGTCAAAATGAAAAAAGAGCACGAAGCCTCGTTTAGAAATCGGGAGGAGAGAGGGTATGAAATTATATCAACTTCCTTTAAAACCCGAAAAAGTCTCGATTATAGGTTAGAAATGGGCCACGGGACGTGTTTGTAGTGTCAAAACGAAAAACGAGCACGAAGCCTCGTTTAGAAATCGGGAGGAGAGAGGGTATGAAATTATATCCACTTCCTTTAAACCCCGAAAAAGTCTCGATTATAGGTTAGAAATGGGCCACGGGACGTGTTTATGGTGTAAAAACGAAAAAACGAGTACGAAGCCTCGTTTAGAAATCGGGAGAGAGGGTATGAAATTATATCCACTTCCTTTATAATCCGAAAAAGTCTCGATTATAGGTTAGAAATGGGCCGAAAGACGAGTTTGTGGAGTCAAAATGAAAAAACGAGCACGCAGCCTCGTTTAGAAATCAGGAGGAGAGAGGGTATGAAATTATATCCACTTCCTTTAAAACCTGAAAAAGTCTCGATTATAGGTTAGAAATGGGCCACGGGACGTGTTTGTAGTGTCAAAACGAAAAATGAGCACGAAGCCTCGTTTAGAAATAGGAAGGAGAGAGGGTATGAAATTATATCCATTTCCTTTAAAACCCAAAAAAGTCTCGATTATAGGTTAGAAATGGTCCACGGGACGTGTTTGTTGTGTCAAAACGAAAAAACGAGCACGAAGCCTCGTTTAGAAATCGGGAGGAGAGAGGGTATGAAATTATATCCACTTCCTTTAAACCCCGAAAAAGTCACGATTATAGGTTAGAAATGGGCCAAGAGACGAGTTTGTCGAGTCAAAACGAAAAAACGAGCACGCAGCCTCGTTTAGAAATCGGAAGGAGAGAGGGTATGAAATTACATCGACTTCCTTTAAAGCCCAAAATAGTCTCGATTGTAGGTTAGAAATGGGACACGGGATGTGTTTGTGGTGTCAAAATGAAAAAACGAGCACGAAGCCTCGTTTAGAAATCAGGAGGAGAGAGGGTATGAAATTATATCCACTTCCTTTAAAACCCGAAAAAGTCTCGATTATAGGTTAGAAATGGGCCACGGGACGTATTTGTGGGGTCAAAACGAAAAAACGAGCATGAAGCCTCGTTTAGAAATCGGGAGGAGAGAGGGTATGAAATTATATCCACTTCCTTTAAAACCCGAAAAAGTCTCGATTATATGTTAAAAATGGGCCACGGGACGTGTTTGTGGTGTCAAAACTAAAAAACGAGCACGAAGTCTCGTTTAGAAATCGGGAGGAGAGTGGGTATGAAATTATATCCATTTCCTTTAAATCCCGAAAAAGTCTCGATTATAGGTTAGAAATGGGCCACGGGACGTGTTTGTGGTGTCAAAACAAAAAAACGAGCACGAAGCCTCGTTTAGAAATCGGGAGAGAGGGTATGAAATTATATCCACTTCCTTTAAAATCTGAAAAAGTCTCGATTATAGGTTAGAAATGGGCAAAGAGACGAGTTTGTGGAGTGAAAACGAAAAAACGAGCACGCAGCCTCGTTTAGAAATCGGGAGGAGAGAGGGTATGAAATTACATCCACTTCATTTAAAGCCCAAAAATGTCTCGATTATAGGTTAGAAATAGGCCACGGGATGTGTTTGTGGTGTCAAAACGAAAAAACGAGCACGAAGGCTCGTTTAGAAATCGGAAGGAGAGAGGGTTTGAAATTATATCCACTTCCTTTAAAATCCGAAAAAGTCTCGATTATAGGTTAGAAATGGGCCAAAAGACGAGTTTGTGGAGTCAAAATGAAAAAACGAGCACGCAGCCTCGTTTAGAAATCAGGAGGAGAGAGGGTATGAAATTATATCCACTTCCTTTAAAACCCAAAAAAGTCTCGATTATAGGTTGGAAACGGGCCACGGGACGCGTTTGTGTTGTCAAAATGAAAAAACGAACACGAAGCCTCGTTTAGAAATCGGGAGGAGGGAGGTAATGAAATTATATCCACTTCCTTTAAAACCTGAAAAAGTATCGATTATAGGTTAGAAATGGGCCACGGGACGTGTTTGTGGTGTCAAAACGAAAAAACGAGCACGAAGCCTCATTTAGAAATCGGGAGGAGAGAGGGTATGAAATTATATCCACTTCCTTTAAAACCCGAAAAAGTCTCGATTATAGGTTAGAAATGGGCCACGGGACGTGTTTGTGGTGTCAAAACGAAAAAACGAGCACGAAGCCTCATTTAAAATCGGGAGGAGAGAGGGTATGAAATTATATCCACTTCCTTTAAAACCCGAAAAATTCTCAATTATAAGTTGGAAATGGGCCACGGGACGTGTTTGTGGAGTTAAAACGAAAAACCGAGCACGAAGTCTTGTTTAAAAATCGGTAGGAGAGAGGGTATGAAATTATATCCACTTCCTTTAAAACCTGAAAAAGTCTCGATTATAGGTTAGAAATGGACCACGGGACGTGTTTGTGGTGTCAAAACGAAAAAAGGAGCACGAAGCCTCGTTTAGAAATCGGGAGGAGAGAGGTTATGAAATTATATCCACTTCCTTTAAAATCCAAAAAAGTCTCGATTGTAGGTTAGAAATGGGCCACGGGACGTGTTTCTGGTGTCAAAATGAAAAAAGAGCACGAAACCTCATTTAGAAATTGGGAGGAGAGAGGGTATGAAATTATATCCACTTCCTTTAAAACCCGAAAAAGTCTCGATTCTAGGTTAGAAATGGGCCACGGGACGTGTTTGTGGTGTCAAAATAAAAAAACGAGGAAGAAGCCTCGTTTAGAAATCAGGAGAGAGGGTATGAAATTATATCCACTTCCTTTAAAATCTGAAGAAATCTTGATTATAGGTTAGAAATGGGCCAAGAGACGAGTTTGTGGAGTCAAAATGAAAAAACGAGCACGCAGCCTCGTTTAGAAATCGGTAGGAGAGAGGGTATGAAATTACATCTACTTCTTTTAAAACCCAAAAAATTCTCGATTATAGGTTAGAAATGGGCCACGGGATGTGTTTGTGGTGTCAAAACGAAAAAATGAGCACGAAGCCTCGTTTAGAAATCGGAAGGAGAGAGGGTATGAAATTATATTCATTTCCTTTAAAACCCGAAAAAGTCTCGATTATAGGTTAGAAATGGGCCACGGGACGTGTTTGTAGTGTCAAAACAAAAAATGAGCACGAAGCCTCGTTTAGAAATCGGAAGGAGAGAGGGTATGAAATTATATCCATTTCCTTTAAAACCCGAAAAAGTCTCGATTATAGGTTAGAAATGGTCCACGGGACGTGTTTGTTGTGTCAAAACGAAAAAACGAGCACGAAGCCTCGTTTAGAAATCGGGAGGAGAGAGGGTATGAAATTATATCCACTTCCTTTAAACCCCGAAAAAGTCACGATTATAGGTTAGAAATGGGCCAAGAGACGAGTTTGTGGAGTCAAAACGAAAAAATGAGCACGCAGCCTCGTTTAGAAATTGGAAGGAGAGAGGGTATGAAATTACATCGACTTCCTTTAAAGCCCAAAATAGTCTCGATTGTAGGTTAGAAATGGGACACGGGATGTGTTTGTGGTGTCAAAAGGAAAAAACGAGCACGAAGCCTCGTTTAGAAATCAAGAGGAGAGAGGGTATGAAATTATATCCACTTCCTTTAAAACCCGAAAAAGTCTCGATTATAGGTTAGAAATGAGCCACGGGACGTATTTGTGGTGTCAAAACGAAAAAACGAGCACGAAGCCTCGTTTAGAAATCGGGAGGAGAGAGGGTATGAAATTATATCCACTTCCTTTAAAACCCGAAAAAGTCTCGATTATAGGTTAGAAATGGGCCACGGGACGTGTTTGTGGTGTCAAAACGAAAAAACGAGCACGAAGCCTCGTTTAGAAATCGGGAGGAGAGAGGGTATGAAATTATATCCACTTCCTTTAAAACCCGAAAAAGTCTCGATTTTAGGTTAGAAATGGGCCACGGGACGTGTTTGTGGTGTCAAAACAAAAAAACGAGCACGAAGCCTCGTTTAGAAATCGGGAGGAGAGAGGGTATGAAATTATATCCACTTCATTTAAAACCCGAAAAAGTCTCGATTATAGGTTAGAAATGGGCCACGGGACGTGTTTGTGGTGTCAAAACGAAAAAACGAGCACGAAGCCTCGTTTAGAAATCGGGAGGAGAGAGGGTATGAAATTATATCCACTTCCTTTAAAACCCGAAAAAGTCTCGATTATAGGTTAGAAATGGGCCACGGGACGTGTTTGTGGTGTCAAAACAAAAAAACGAGCAAGAAGCCTCGTTTAGAAATCGGGAGAGAGGGTATGAAATTATATCCACTTCCTTTAAAATCCGAAAAAGTCTCGATTATAGGTTAGAAATGGGCCAAAAGACGAGTTTGTAGAGTCAAAACAAAAAAACAAGCACGCTGCCTCGTTTAGAAATCAGGAGGAGAGAGGGTATGAAATTACATCGACTTCCTTTAAAACCTGAAAAAGTATCGATTATAGGTTAGAAATGGGCCACGGGACGAGTTTGTGGAGTCAAAACAAAAAAACGAGCACGCAGCCTCGTTTAGAAATCGGGAGGAGAGAGGTTATGAAATTATATCCACTTCCTTTAAAACCTGAAAAAGTATCGATTATAGGTTAGAAATGCGCCACGGGACGTGTTTGTGGTGTCAAAACGAAAAAACGAGCACGAAGCCTCGTTTAGAAATCGGGAGGAGAGAGGGTATGAAATTATATCCACTTCCTTTAAAACCCGAAAAAGACTCTATTATAGGTTAGAAATGTGCCATGGGACGTATTTGTGGTGTCAAAACGAAAAAACGAGCACGAAGCCTCGTTTAGAAATCGGGAGGAGAGAGGGTATGAAATTATATCAACTTCCTTTAAAACCCGAAAAAGTCTCGATTATAGGTTAGAAATGGGCACGGGACGTGTTTGTGGTTTCAAAACGAAAAAACGAGCACGAAGCCTCGTTTAGAAATCGGGAGGAGAGAGGGTATGAAATATATCCACTTCCTTTAAAACCCGAAAAAGTCTCGATTATAGGTTAGAAATGGGCCACGGGACGTGTTTGTGGTGTCAAAACAAAAAAACGAGCAAGAAGCCTCGTTTAGAAATCGGGAGAGAGGGTATGAAATTATATCCACTTCCTTTAAAGCCTCGTTTAGAAAAAGTCTCGATTATAGGTTAGAAATGGGCCAAAAGACGAGTTTGTGGAGTCAAAATGAAAAAACGAGCACGCAGCCTCGTTTAGAAATCAGGAGGAGAGAGGGTATGAAATTATATCCACTTCCTTTAAAACCCAAAAAAGTCTCGATTATAGGTTGGAAATGGGCCACGGGACGCGTTTGTGTTGTCAAAACGAAAAAATGAACACGAAGCCTCGTTTAGAAATCGGGAGGAGAGAGGTTATAAAATTATATCCACTTCCTTTAAAACCTGAAAAAGTATCGATTATAGGTTAGAAATGAGCCACGGGACGTGTTTGTGGTGTCAAAACGAAAAAACGAGCACGAAGCCTCGTTTAGAATTCGGGAGGAGAGAGGGTATGAAATTATATCCACTTCCTTTAAAACCCGAAAAAGTCTCGATTATAGGTTAGAAATGGGCCACGGGACGTGTTTGTGGTGTCAAAACGAAAAAACGAGCACGAAGCCTCGTTTAGAAATCGGGAGGAGAGAGGGTATGAAATTATATCCACTTCCTTTAAAACCCGAAAAAGTCTCGATTATAGGTTAGAAATGGGCCACGGGACGTGTTTGTGGTGTCAAAATGAAAAAACGAGCACGAAGCCTCGTTTAGAAATCGGGAGGAGAGAGGTTATGAAATTATATCCACTTCCTTTAAAACCCGAAAAGTCTCGATTATAGGTTAGAAATGGGCCACGGGACGTGTTTGTGGTGTCAAAATGAAAAAAGACAACGAAGCCTCGTTTAGAAATCGGGAGGAGAGAGGTTATGAAATTATATACACTTCCTTTAAAACCCGAAAAGTCTCGATTATATGTTAGAAATGAGACACGGGAGGTGTTTTTGGTGTCAAAATGAAAAAAGAGCACGAAGCCTCGTTTAGAAATCGGGAGGAGAGAGGGAATGAAATTATATCCACTTCCTTTAAAACCCGAAAAAGTCTCGATTATAGGTTAGAAATTGGCCACGGGACGTGTTTGTAGTGTCAAAACGAAAAAACGAGCACGAAGCCTCGTTTAGAAATCGGGTGGAGAGAGGGTATGAAATTAGATCCACTTCCTTTAAAACCCGAAAAAGTCTCGATTATAGGTTAGAAATTTACCACGGGACGTGTTTGTGGTGTCAAAACGAAAAAACGTGCACGAAGCCTCGTTTAGAAATCGGAAGGAGAGAGGGTGTGAAATTGTATCCATTTCCTTTAAAACCCGAAAAAGTCTCGATTATAGGTTAGAAATGGGCCACGGGACGTGTTTGTTGTGTCAAAACAAAAAAACGAGCACGAAGCCTCGTTTAGAAATCGGGAGAGAGGGTATGAAATTATATCCACTTCCTTTAAAATCTGAAAAAGTCTCGATTATAGGTTAGAAATGGGCAAAGAGACGAGTTTGTGGAGTGAAAACGAAAAAACGAGCACGCAGCCTCGTTTAGAAATCAGGAGGAGAGAGGGTATGAAATTACATCCACTTCATTTAAAGCCCAAAAATGTCTCGATTATAGGTTAGAAATAGGCCACGGGATGTGTTTGTGGTGTCAAAACGAAAAAACGAGCACGAAGCCTCGTTTAGAAATCGGAAGGAGAGAGGGTTTGAAATTATATCCACTTCCTTTAAAATCCGAAAAAGTCTCGATTATAGGTTAGAAATGGGCCAAAAGACGAGTTTGTGGAGTCAAAATGAAAAAACGAGCCCGCAGCCTCGTTTAGAAAGCAGTAGGAGAGAGGGTATGAAATTATATCCACTTCCTTTAAAACCCAAAAAAGTCTCGATTATAGGTTGGAAATGGGCCACGGGACGCGTTTGTGTTGTCAAAACGAAAAAACGAACACGAAGCCTCGTTTAGAAATCGGGAGGAGGGAGGTAATGAAATTATATCCACTTCCTTTAAAACCCGAAAAGTCTCGATTATAGGTTAGAAATGGGCCACGGGACGTGTTTGTGGTGTCAAAACGAAAAAACGAGCACGAAGCCTCATTTAGAAATCGGGAGGAGAGAGGGTATGAAATTATATCCACTTCCTTTAAAACCCGAAAATGTCTCGATTATAGGTTAGAAATTGGCCACGGGACGTGTTTGTAGTGTCAAAAAGAAAAAACGAGCACGAAGCCTCGTTTAGAAATCGGGTGGAGAGAGGGTATGAAATTAGATCCACTTCCTTGAAAACCCGAAAAAGTCTCGATTATAGGTTAGAAGTTTACCACGGGACGTGTTTGTAGTGTCAAAACGAAAAAACGAGCACGAAGCCTCGTTTAGAAATCGGAAGGAGAGAGGGTATGAAATTGTATCCATTTCCTTTAAAACCCGAAAAAGTCTCGATTATAGGTTAGAAATGGGCCACGGGACGTGTTTGTTGTGTCAAAACAAAAAAACGAGCACGAAGCCTCGTTTAGAAATCGGGAGAGAGGGTATGAAATTATATCCACTTCCTTTAAAATCTGAAAAAGTCTCGATTATAGGTTAGAAATGGGCAAAGAGACGAGTTTGTGGAGTGAAAACGAAAAAACGAGCACGCAGCCTCGTTTAGAAATCGGGAGGAGAGAGGGTATGAAATTACATCCACTTCATTTAAAGCCCAAAAATGTCTCGATTATAGGTTAGAAATAGGCCACGGGATGTGTTTGTGGTGTCAAAACGAAAAAACGAGCACGAAGCCTCGTTTAGAAATCGGAAGGAGAGAGGGTTTGAAAATATATCCACTTCCTTTAAAATCCGAAAAAGTCTCGATTATAGGTTAGAAATGGGCCAAAAGACGAGTTTGTGGAGTCAAAATGAAAAAACGAGCACGCAGCCTCGTTTAGAAAGCAGGAGGAGAGAGGGTATGAAATTATATCCACTTCCTTTAAAACCCAAAAAAGTCTCGATTATAGGTTGGAAATGGGCCACGGGACGCGTTTGTGTTGTCAAAACGAAAAAACGAACACGAAGCCTCGTTTAGAAATCGGGAGGAGGGAGGTAATGAAATTATATCCACTTCCTTTAAAACCTGAAAAAGTATCGATTATAGGTTAGAAATGGGCCACGGGACGTGTTTGTGGTGTCAAAACGAAAAAACGAGCACGAAGCCTCATTTAGAAATCGGGAGGAGAGAGGGTATGAAATTATATCCACTTCCTCTAAAACCCGAAAAAGTCTCGATTATAGGTTAGAAATGGGCCACGGGACGTGTTTGTGGTGTCAAAACGAAAAAACGAGCACGAAGCCTCATTTAAATTCGGGAGGAGAGAGGGTATGAAATTATATCCACTTCCTTTAAAACCCGAAAAATTCTCAATTATAAGTTGGAAATGGGCCACGGGACGTGTTTGTGGAGTTAAAACGAAAAACCGAGCACGAAGTCTTGTTTAAAAATCGGTAGGAGAGAGGGTATGAAATTATATCCACTTCCTTTAAAACCCGAAAAAGTCTCGATTATAGGTTAGAAATGGGCTACGGGACGTGTTTGTGGTGTCAAAACGAAAAAAGGAGCACGAAGCCTCGTTTAGAAATCGGGAGGAGAGAGGTTATGAAATTATATCCACTTCCTTTAAAATCCAAAAAAGTCTCGATTGTAGGTTAGAAATGGGCCACGGGACGTGTTTCTGGTGTAAAAATGAAAAAAGAGCACGAAACCTCATTTAGAAATTGGGAGGAGAGAGGGTATGAAATTATATCCAGTTCCTTTAAAACCCGAAAAAGTCTCGATTCTAGGTTAGAAATGGGCCACGGGACGTGTTTGTGGTGTCAAAATAAAAAAACGAGCAAGAAGCCTCGTTTAGAAATCAGGAGAGAGGGTATGAAATTATATCCACTTCCTTTAAAATCTGAAGAAATCTTGATTATAGGTTAGAAATGGGCCAAGAGACGAGTTTGTGGAGTCAAAATGAAAAAACGAGCACGCAGCCTCGTTTAGAAATCGGGAGGAGAGAGGGTATGAAATTACATCTACTTCTTTTAAAACCCAAAAAATTCTCGATTATAGGTTAGAAATGGGCCACGGGATGTGTTTGTGGTGTCAAAACGAAAAAATGAGCACGAAGCCTCGTTTAGAAATCGGAAGGAGAGAGGGTATGAAATTATATTCATTTCCTTTAAAACCCGAAAAAGTCTCGATTATAGGTTAGAAATGGGCCACGGGACGTGTTTGTTGTGTCAAAACGAAAAAACGAGCACGAAGCCTCGTTTAGAAATCGGGAGGAGAGAGGGTATAAAATTATATCCACTTCCTTTAAACCCCGAAAAAGTCTCGATTATAGGTTAGAAATGGACCACGGGACGTGTTTATGGTGTAAAAACGAAAAAACGAGTACGAAGCCTCGTTTAGAAATCGGGAGAGAGGGTATGAAATTATATCCACTTCCTTTATAATCCGAAAAAGTCTCGATTATAGGTTAGAAATGGGCCGAAAGACGAGTTTGTGGAGTCAAAACGAAAAAACGAGCACGCAGCCTCGTTTAGAAATCAGGAGGAGAGAGGGTATGAAATTATATCCACTTCCTTTAAAACCCGAAAAAGTCTCGATTATAGGTTAGAAATGGGCCACGGGACGTGTTTGTAGTGTCAAAACGAAAAATGAGCACGAAGCCTCGTTTAGAAATCGGAAGGAGAGAGGGTATGAAATTATATCCATTTCCTTTAAAACCCGAAAAAGTCTCGATTATAGGTTAGAAATGGTCCACGGGACGTGTTTGTTGTGTCAAAACGAGAAAACGAGCACGAAGCCTCGTTTAGAAATCGGGAGGAGAGAGGGTATGAAATTATATCCACTTCCTTTAAACCCCGAAAAAGTCACGATTATAGGTTAGAAATGGGCCAAGAGACGAGTTTGTGGAGTCAAAACGAAAAAATGAGCACGCAGCCTCGTTTAGAAATTGGAAGCAGAGAGGGTATGAAATTACATCGACTTCCTTTAAAGCCCAAAATAGTCTCGATTGTAGGTTAGAAATGGGACACGGGATGTGTTTGTGGTGTCAAAAGGAAAAAACGAGCACGAAGCCTCGTTTAGAAATCAGGAGGAGAGAGGGTATGAAATTATATCCACTTCCTTTAAAACCCGAAAAAGTCTCGATTATAGGTTAGAAATGGGCCACGGGACGTATTTGTGGTGTCAAAACGAAAAAACGAGCACGAAGCCTCGTTTAGAAATCGGGAGGAGAGAGGGTATGAAATTATATCCACTTCCTTTAAAACCCGAAAAAGTCTCGATTATAGGTTAGAAATGGGCCACGGGACGTGTTTGTGGTGTCAAAACGAAAAAACAAGCACGAAGCCTCGTTTAGAAATCGGGAGGAGAGAGGGTATGAAATTATATCCACTTCCTTTAAAACCCGAAAAAGTCTCGATTATAGGTTAGAAATGGGCCACGGGACGTGTTTGTGGTGTCAAAACAAAAAAACGAGCACGAAGCCTCGTTTAGAAATCGGGAGGAGAGAGGGTATGAAATTATATCCACTTACTTTAAAACCCGAAAAAGACTCGATTATAGGTTAGAAATGGGCCATGGGACGTATTTGTGGTGTCAAAACGAAAAAACGAGCACGAAGCCTCGTTTAGAAATCGGCAGGAGAGAGGGTATGAAATTATATCCACTTCCTTTAAAACCCGAAAAAGTCTCGATTATAGGTTAGAAATGGGCCACGGGACGTGTTTGTGGTGTCAAAACGAAAAAACGAGCACGAAGCCTCGTTTAGAAATCGGGAGGAGAGAGGGTATGAAATTATATCCACTTCCTTTAAAACCCGAAAAAGTCTCGATTATAGGTTAGAAATGGGCCACGGAACGTGTTTGTGGTGTCAAAACAAAAAAACGAGCACGAAGCCTCATTTAAATTCGGGAGGAGAGAGGGTATGAAATTATATCCACTTCCTTTGAAACCCGAAAAATTCTCAATTATAAGTTGGAAATGGGCCACGGGACGTGTTTGTGGAGTTAAAACGAAAAACCGAGCACGAAGTCTTGTTTAAAAATCGGTAGGAGAGAGGGTATGAAATTATATCCACTTCCTTTAAAACCCGAAAAAGTCTCGATTATAGGTTAGAAATGGGCCACGGGACGAGTTTGTGGAGTCAAAACAAAAAAACGAGCACGCAGCCTCGTTTAGAAATCGGGAGGAGAGAGGTTATGAAATTATATCCACTTCCTTTAAAACCTGAAAAAGTATCGATTATAGGTTAGAAATGCGCCACGGGACGTGTTTGTGGTGTCAAAACGAAAAAACGAGCACGAAGCCTCATTTAGAAATCGGGAGGAGAGAGGGTATGAAATTATATCCACTTCCTTTAAAACCCGAAAAAGACTCGATTATAGGTTAGAAATGGGCCATGGGACGTATTTGTGGTGTCAAAACGAAAAAACGAGCACGAAGCCTCGTTTAGAAATCGGGAGGAGAGAGGGTATGAAATTATATCCACTTCCTTTAAAACCCGAAAAGTCTCAATTATAGGTTAGAAATGGGCCACAGGACGTGTTTGTGGTGTCAAAATGAAAAAACGAGCACGAAGCCTCATTTAGAAATCGGGAGGAGAGAGGGTATGAAATTATATCCACTTCCTTTAAAATCCGAAAAAGTCTCGATTATAGGTTAGAAATGGTCCAAAAGACGAGTTTGTAGAGTCAAAACGAAAAAACAAGCACGCAGCCTCGTTTAGAAATCAGGAGGAGAGAGGGTATGAAATTACATCGACTTCCTTAAAAACCTGAAAAAGTATCGATTATAGGTTAGAAATGGGCCAAGGGACGAATTTGTGGAGTCAAAACAAAAAAACGAGCACGCAGCCTCGTTTAGAAATCGGGAGGAGAGAGGTTATGAAATTATATCCACTTCCTTTAAAACCCGAAAAAGTCTCGATTATAGGATAGAAATGGGTCACGGGACGTGTTTGTGGTGTCAAAACAAAAAAACGAGCAAGAAGCCTCATTTAGAAATCGGGAGAGAGGGTATGAAATTATATCCACTTCCTTTAAAATCCGAAAAAGTCTCGATTATAGGTTAGAAATGGGCCAAAAGATGAGTTTGTGGAGTCAAAATGAAAAAACGAGCACGCAGCCTCGTTTAGAAAGCAGGAGGAGAGAGGGTATGAAATTATATCCACTTCCTTTAAAACCCAAAAAAGTCTCGATTATAGGTTGGAAATGAGCCACGGGACGCGTTTGTGTTGTCAAAACGAAAAAACGAACACGAAGCCTCGTTTAGAAATCGGGAGGAGGGAGGTAATGAAATTATATCCACTTCCTTTAAAACCTGAAAAAGTATCGATTATAGGTTAGAAATGGGCCACGGGACGTGTTTGTGGTGTCAAAACGAAAAAACGAGCACGAAGCCTCATTTAGAAATCGGGAGGAGAGAGGGTATGAAATTATATCCACTTCCTTTAAAACCCGAAAAAGTCTCGATTATAGGTTAGAAATGGGCCACGGGACGTGTTTGTGGTGTCAAAACGAAAAAACGAGCACGAAGCCTCATTTAAATTCGGGAGGAGAGAGGGTATGAAATTATATCCACTTCCTTTAAAACCCGAAAAATTCTCAATTATAAGTTGGAAATGGGCCACGGGACGTGTTTGTGGAGTTAAAACGAAAAACCGAGCACGAAGTCTTGTTTAAAAATCGGTAGGAGAGAGGGTATGAAATTATATCCACTTCCTTTAAAACCCGAAAAAGTCTCGATTATAGGTTAGAAATGGGCCACGGGACGTGTTTGTGGTGTCAAAACGAAAAAAGGAGCACGAAGCCTCGTTTAGAAATCGGGAGGAGAGAGGTTATGAAATTATATCCACTTCCTTTAAAATCCAAAAAAGTCTCGATTGTAGGTTAGAAATGGGCCACGGGACGTGTTTCTGGTGTAAAAATGAAAAAAGAGCACGAAACCTCATTTAGAAATTGGGAGGAGAGAGGGTATGAAATTATATCCACTTCCTTTAAAACCCGAAAAAGTCTCGATTCTAGGTTAGAAATGGGTCACGGGACGTGTTTGTGGTGTCAAAATAAAAAAACGAGCAAGAAGCCTCGTTTAGAAATCAGGAGAGAGGGTATGAAATTATATCCACTTCCTTTAAAATCTGAAGAAATCTTGATTATAGGTTAGAAATGGGCCAAGAGACGAGTTTGTGGAGTCAAAATGAAAAAACGAGCACGCAGCCTCGTTTAGAAATCGGGAGGAGAGAGGGTATGAAATTACATCTACTTCTTTTAAAACCCAAAAAATTCTCGATTATAGGTTAGAAATGGGCCACGGGATGTGTTTGTGGTGTCAAAACGAAAAAATGAGCACGAAGCCTCGTTTAGAAATCGGAAGGAGAGAGGGTATGAAATTATATTCATTTCCTTTAAAACCCGAAAAAGTCTCGATTATAGGTTAGAAATGGGCCACGGGACGTGTTTGTTGTGTCAAAACGAAAAAACGAGCACGAAGCCTCGTTTAGAAATCGGGAGGAGAGAGGGTATAAAATTATATCCACTTCCTTTAAACCCCGAAAAAGTCTCGATTATAGGTTAGAAATGGACCACGGGACGTGTTTATGGTGTAAAAACGAAAAAACGAGTACGAAGCCTCGTTTAGAAATCGGGAGAGAGGGTATGAAATTATATCCACTTCCTTTATAATCCGAAAAAGTCTCGATTATAGGTTAGAAATGGGCCGAAAGACGAGTTTGTGGAGTCAAAATGAAAAAACGAGCACGTAGCCTCGTTTAGAAATCAGGAGGAGAGAGGGTATGAAATTATATCCACTTCCTTTAAAACCCGAAAAAGTCTCGATTATAGGTTAGAAATGGGCCACGGGACGTGTTTGTAGTGTCAAAACGAAAAATGAGCACGAAGCCTCGTTTAGAAATCGGAAGGAGAGAGGGTATGAAATTATATCCACTTCCTTTAAAACTCGAAAAAGTCTCGATTATAGGTTAGAAAAGGGCCACGGGACGTGTTTGTGGTGTCAAAATGAAAAAACGAGCACGAAGCCTCGTTTAGAAATCGGGAGGAGAGAGGTTATGAAATTATATCCACTTCCTTTAAAACCCGAAAAGTCTCGATTATAGGTTAGAAATGAGACACGGGTGGTGTTTCTGGTGTCAAAATGAAAAAAGAGCACGAAGCCTCGTTTAGAAATCGGGAGGAGAGAGGGTATGAAATTATATCCACTTCCTTTAAAACCCGAAAAATTCTCAATTATAAGTTGGAAATGGGCCACGGGACGTGTTTGTGGAGTTAAAACGAAAAAACGAGCACGAAGCCTTGTTTAGAAATCGGTAGGAGAGAGGGTATGAAATTATATCCACTTCCTTTAAAACCCGAAAAAGTCTCGATTATAGGTTAGAAATGGGCCACGGGACGTGTTTGTGGTGTCAAAATGAAAAAACGACAACGAAGCCTCGTTTAGAAATCGGGAGGAGAGAGGGTATGAAATTATATCCACTTCCTTTAAAACCCGAAAAAGTCTCGATTCTAGGTTAGAAATGGGCCACGGGACGTGTTTGTGGTGTCAAAATAAAAAAACGAGCAAGAAGCCTCGTTTAGAAATCAGGAGAGAGGGTATGAAATTATATCCACTTCCTTTAAAATCTGAAGAAATCTTGATTATAGGTTAGAAATGGGCCAAGAGACGAGTTTGTGGAGTCAAAATGAAAAAACGAGCACGCAGCCTCGTTTAGAAATCGGGAGGAGAGAGGGTATGAAATTACATCTACTTCTTTTAAAACCCAAAAAATTCTCGATTATAGGTTAGAAATGGGCCACGGGATGTGTTTGTGGTGTCAAAACGAAAAAATGAGCACGAAGCCTCGTTTAGAAATCGGAAGGAGAGAGGGTATGAAATTATATTCATTTCCTTTAAAACCCGAAAAAGTCTCGATTATAGGTTAGAAATGGGCCACGGGACGTGTTTGTTGTGTCAAAACGAAAAAACGAGCACGAAGCCTCGTTTAGAAATCGGGAGGAGAGAGGGTATAAAATTATATCCACTTCCTTTAAACCCCGAAAAAGTCTCGATTATAGGTTAGAAATGGACCACGGGACGTGTTTATGGTGTAAAAACGAAAAAACGAGTACGAAGCCTCGTTTAGAAATCGGGAGAGAGGGTATGAAATTATATCCACTTCCTTTATAATCCGAAAAAGTCTCGATTATAGGTTAGAAATGGGCCGAAAGACGAGTTTGTGGAGTCAAAATGAAAAAACGAGCACGCAGCCTCGTTTAGAAATCAGGAGGAGAGAGGGTATGAAATTATATCCACTTCCTTTAAAACCCGAAAAAGTCTCGATTATAGGTTAGAAATGGGCCACGGGACGTGTTTGTAGTGTCAAAACGAAAAATGAGCACGAAGCCTCGTTTAGAAATCGGAAGGAGAGAGGGTATGAAATTATATCCATTTCCTTTAAAACCCGAAAAAGTCTCGATTATAGGTTAGAAATGGTCCACGGGACGTGTTTGTTGTGTCAAAACGAGAAAACGAGCACGAAGCCTCGTTTAGAAATCGGGAGGAGAGAGGGTATGAAATTATATCCACTTCCTTTAAACCCCGAAAAAGTCACGATTATAGGTTAGAAATGGGCCAAGAGACGAGTTTGTGGAGTCAAAACGAAAAAATGAGCACGCAGCCTCGTTTAGAAATTGGAAGGAGAGAGGGTATGAAATTACATCGACTTCCTTTAAAGCCCAAAATAGTCTCGATTGTAGGTTAGAAATGGGACACGGGATGTGTTTGTGGTGTCAAAAGGAAAAAACGAGCACGAAGCCTCGTTTAGAAATCGGGAGGAGAGAGGGTATAAAATTATATCCACTTCCTTTAAACCCCGAAAAAGTCTCGATTATAGGTTAGAAATGGACCACGGGACGTGTTTATGGTGTAAAAACGAAAAAACGAGTACGAAGCCTCGTTTAGAAATCGGGAGAGAGGGTATGAAATTATATCCACTTCCTTTATAATCCGAAAAAGTCTCGATTATAGGTTAGAAATGGGCCGAAAGACGAGTTTGTGGAGTCAAAATGAAAAAACGAGCACGCAGCCTCGTTTAGAAATCAGGAGGAGAGAGGGTATGAAATCATATCCACTTCCTTTAAAACCCGAAAAAGTCTCGATTATAGGTTAGAAATGGGCCACGGGACGTGTTTGTAGTGTCAAAACGAAAAATGAGCACGAAGCCTCGTTTAGAAATCGGAAGGAGAGAGGGTATGAAATTATATCCACTTCCTTTAAAACCCGAAAAAGTCTCGATTATAGGTTAGAAATGGGCCACGGGACGTGTTTGTGGTGTCAAAATGAAAAAACGAGCACGAAGCCTCGTTTAGAAATCGGGAGGAGAGAGGTTATGAAATTATATCCACTTCCTTTAAAACCCGAAAAGTCTCGATTATAGGTTAGAAATGAGACACGGGTGGTGTTTCTGGTGTCAAAATGAAAAAAGAGCACGAAGCCTCGTTTAGAAATCGGGAGGAGAGAGGGTATGAAATTATATCCACTTCCTTTAAAACCCGAAAAATTCTCAATTATAAGTTGGAAATGGGCCACGGGACGTGTTTGTGGAGTTAAAACGAAAAAACGAGCACGAAGCCTTGTTTAGAAATCGGTAGGAGAGAGGGTATGAAATTATATCCACTTCCTTTAAAACCCGAAAAAGTCTCGATTATAGGTTAGAAATGGGCCACGGGACGTGTTTGTGGTGTCAAAATGAAAAAACGACAACGAAGCCTCGTTTAGAAATCGGGAGGAGAGAGGGTATGAAATTATATCCACTTCCTTTAAAACCCGAAAAAGTCTCGATTCTAGGTTAGAAATGGGCCACGGGACGTGTTTGTGGTGTCAAAATAAAAAAACGAGCAAGAAGCCTCGTTTAGAAATCAGGAGAGAGGGTATGAAATTATATCCACTTCCTTTAAAATCTGAAGAAATCTTGATTATAGGTTAGAAATGGGCCAAGAGACGAGTTTGTGGAGTCAAAATGAAAAAACGAGCACGCAGCCTCGTTTAGAAATCGGGAGGAGAGAGGGTATGAAATTACATCTACTTCTTTTAAAACCCAAAAAATTCTCGATTATAGGTTAGAAATGGGCCACGGGATGTGTTTGTGGTGTCAAAACGAAAAAATGAGCACGAAGCCTCGTTTAGAAATCGGAAGGAGAGAGGGTATGAAATTATATTCATTTCCTTTAAAACCCGAAAAAGTCTCGATTATAGGTTAGAAATGGGCCACGGGACGTGTTTGTTGTGTCAAAACGAAAAAACGAGCACGAAGCCTCGTTTAGAAATCGGGAGGAGAGAGGGTATAAAATTATATCCACTTCCTTTAAACCCCGAAAAAGTCTCGATTATAGGTTAGAAATGGACCACGGGACGTGTTTATGGTGTAAAAACGAAAAAACGAGTACGAAGCCTCGTTTAGAAATCGGGAGAGAGGGTATGAAATTATATCCACTTCCTTTATAATTTGAAAAAGTCTCGATTATAGGTTAGAAATGGGCCGAAAGACGAGTTTGTGGAGTCAAAATGAAAAAACGAGCACGCAGCCTCGTTTAGAAATCAGGAGGAGAGAGGGTATGAAATTATATCCACTTCCTTTAAAACCCGAAAAAGTCTCGATTATAGGTTAGAAATGGGCCACGGGACGTGTTTGTAGTGTCAAAACGAAAAATGAGTACGAAGCCTCGTTTAGAAATCGGAAGGAGAGAGGGTATGAAATTATATCCACTTCCTTTAAAACCCGAAAAAGTCTCGATTATAGGTTAGAAATGGGCCACGGGACGTGTTTGTGGTGTCAAAATGAAAAAACGAGCACGAAGCCTCGTTTAGAAATCGGGAGGAGAGAGGTTATGAAATTATATCCACTTCCTTTAAAACCCGAAAAGTCTCGATTATAGGTTAGAAATGAGACACGGGTGGTGTTTCTGGTGTCAAAATGAAAAAAGAGCACGAAGCCTCGTTTAGAAATCGGGAGGAGAGAGGGTATGAAATTATATCCACTTCCTTTAAAACCCGAAAAATTCTCAATTATAAGTTGGAAATGGGCCACGGGACGTGTTTGTGGAGTTAAAACGAAAAAACGAGCACGAAGCCTTGTTTAGAAATCGGTAGGAGAGAGGGTATGAAATTATATCCACTTCCTTTAAAACCCGAAAAAGTCTCGATTATAGGTTAGAAATGGGCCACGGGACGTGTTTGTGGTGTCAAAATGAAAAAACGACAACGAAGCCTCGTTTAGAAATCGGGAGGAGAGAGGGTATGAAATTATATCCACTTCCTTTAAAACCCGAAAAAGTCTCGATTCTAGGTTAGAAATGGGCCACGGGACGTGTTTGTGATGTCAAAATAAAAAAACGAGCAAGAAGCCTCGTTTAGAAATCAGGAGAGAGGGTATGAAATTATATCCACTTCCTTTAAAATCTGAAGAAATCTTGATTATAGGTTAGAAATGGGCCAAGAGACGAGTTTGTGGAGTCAAAATGAAAAAACGAGCACGCAGCCTCGTTTAGAAATCGGGAGGAGAGAGGGTATGAAATTACATCTACTTCTTTTAAAACCCAAAAAATTCTCGATTATAGGTTAGAAATGGGCCACGGGATGTGTTTGTGGTGTCAAAACGAAAAAATGAGCACGAAGCCTCGTTTAGAAATCGGAAGGAGAGAGGGTATGAAATTATATTCATTTCCTTTAAAACCCGAAAAAGTCTCGATTATAGGTTAGAAATGGGCCACGGGACGTGTTTGTTGTGTCAAAACGAAAAAACGAGCACGAAGCCTCGTTTAGAAATCGGGAGGAGAGAGGGTATAAAATTATATCCACTTCCTTTAAACCCCGAAAAAGTCTCGATTATAGGTTAGAAATGGACCACGGGACGTGTTTATGGTGTAAAAACGAAAAAACGAGTACGAAGCCTCGTTTAGAAATCGGGAGAGAGGGTATGAAATTATATCCACTTCCTTTATAATCCGAAAAAGTCTCGATTATAGGTTAGAAATGGGCCGAAAGACGAGTTTGTGGAGTCAAAATGAAAAAACGAGCACGCAGCCTCGTTTAGAAATCAGGAGGAGAGAGGGTATGAAATTATATCCACTTCCTTTAAAACCCGAAAAAGTCTCGATTATAGGTTAGAAATGGGCCACGGGACGTGTTTGTAGTGTCAAAACGAAAAATGAGCACGAAGCCTCGTTTAGAAATCGGAAGGAGAGAGGGTATGAAATTATATCCATTTCCTTTAAAACCCGAAAAAGTCTCGATTATAGGTTAGAAATGGTCCACGGGACGTGTTTGTTGTGTCAAAACGAGAAAACGAGCACGAAGCCTCGTTTAGAAATCGGGAGGAGAGAGGGTATGAAATTATATCCACTTCCTTTAAACCCCGAAAAAGTCACGATTATAGGTTAGAAATGGGCCAAGAGACGAGTTTGTGGAGTCAAAACGAAAAAATGAGCACGCAGCCTCGTTTAGAAATTGGAAGGAGAGAGGGTATGAAATTACATCGACTTCCTTTAAAGCCCAAAATAGTCTCGATTGTAGGTTAGAAATGGGACACGGGATGTGTTTGTGGTGTCAAAAGGAAAAAACGAGCACGAAGCCTCGTTTAGAAATCGGGAGGAGAGAGGGTATAAAATTATATCCACTTCCTTTAAACCCCGAAAAAGTCTCGATTATAGGTTAGAAATGGACCACGGGACGTGTTTATGGTGTAAAAACGAAAAAACGAGTACGAAGCCTCGTTTAGAAATCGGGAGAGAGGGTATGAAATTATATCCACTTCCTTTATAATCCGAAAAAGTCTCGATTATAGGTTAGAAATGGGCCGAAAGACGAGTTTGTGGAGTCAAAATGAAAAAACGAGCACGCAGCCTCGTTTAGAAATCAGGAGGAGAGAGGGTATGAAATTATATCCACTTCCTTTAAAACCCGAAAAAGTCTCGATTATAGGTTAGAAATGGGCCACGGGACGTGTTTGTAGTGTCAAAACGAAAAATGAGCACGAAGCCTCGTTTAGAAATCGGAAGGAGAGAGGGTATGAAATTATATCCATTTCCTTTAAAACCCGAAAAAGTCTCGATTATAGGTTAGAAATGGTCCACGGGACGTGTTTGTTGTGTCAAAACGAGAAAACGAGCACGAAGCCTCGTTTAGAAATCGGGAGGAGAGAGGGTATGAAATTATATCCACTTCCTTTAAACCCCGAAAAAGTCACGATTATAGGTTAGAAATGGGCCAAGAGACGAGTTTGTGGAGTCAAAACGAAAAAATGAGCACGCAGCCTCGTTTAGAAATTGGAAGGAGAGAGGGTATGAAATTACATCGACTTCCTTTAAAGCCCAAAATAGTCTCGATTGTAGGTTAGAAATGGGACACGGGATGTGTTTGTGGTGTCAAAAGGAAAAAACGAGCACGAAGCCTCGTTTAGAAATCAGGAGGAGAGAGGGTATGAAATTATATCCACTTCCTTTAAAACCCGAAAAAGTCTCGATTATAGGTTAGAAATGGGCCACGGGACGTATTTGTGGTGTCAAAACGAAAAAACGAGCACGAAGCCTCGTTTAGAAATCGGGAGGAGAGAGGGTATGAAATTATATCCACTTCCTTTAAAACCCGAAAAAGTCTCGATTATAGGTTAGAAATGGGCCACGGGACGTGTTTGTGGTGTCAAAACGAAAAAACAAGCACGAAGCCTCGTTTAGAAATCGGGAGGAGAGAGGGTATGAAATTATATCCACTTCCTTTAAAACCCGAAAAAGTCTCGATTATAGGTTAGAAATGGGCCACGGGACGTGTTTGTGGTGTCAAAACAAAAAAACGAGCACGAAGCCTCGTTTAGAAATCGGGAGGAGAGAGGGTATGAAATTATATCCACTTACTTTAAAACCCGAAAAAGACTCGATTATAGGTTAGAAATGGGCCACGGGACGTATTTGTGGTGTCAAAACGAAAAAACGAGCACGAAGCCTCGTTTAGAAATCGGCAGGAGAGAGGGTATGAAATTATATCCACTTCCTTTAAAACCCGAAAAAGTCTCGATTATAGGTTAGAAATGGGCCACGGGACGTGTTTGTGGTGTCAAAACGAAAAAACGAGCACGAAGCCTCGTTTAGAAATCGGGAGGAGAGAGGGTATGAAATTATATCCACTTCCTTTAAAACCCGAAAAAGTCTCGATTATAGGTTAGAAATGGGCCACGGAACGTGTTTGTGGTGTCAAAACAAAAAAACGAGCACGAAGCCTCGTTTAGAAATCGGGAGGAGAGAGGGTATGAAATTATATCCACTTCCTTTAAAACCCGAAAAAGACTCGATTATAGGTTAGAAATGGGCCATGGGACGTATTTGTGGTGTCAAAACGAAAAAACGAGCACGAAGCCTCGTTTAGAAATCGGGAGGAGAGAGGGTATGAAATTATATCCACTTCCTTTAAAACCCGAAAAAGTCTCGATTATAGGTTAGAAATGGGCCACGGGACGTGTTTGTGGTGTCAAAACGAAAAAACGAGCACGAAGCCTCGTTTAGAAATCGGGAGGAGAGAGGGTATGAAATTATATCCACTTCCTTTAAAACTCGAAAAAGTCTCGATTATAGGTTAGAAATGGGCCACGGGACGTGTTTGTGGTGTCAAAACAAAAAAACGAGCAAGAAGCCTCGTTTAGAAATCGGGAGAGAGGGTATGAAATTATATCCACTTCATTTAAAATCCGAAAAAGTCTCGATTATAGGTTAGAAATGGGCCAAAAGACGAGTTTGTAGAGTCAAAACGAAAAAACAAGCACGCAGCCTCGTTTAGAAATCAGGAGGAGAGAGGGTATGAAATTACATCGACTTCCTTTAAAACCTGAAAAAGTATCGATTATAGGTTAGAAATGGGCCACGGGACGAGTTTGTGGAGTCAAAACAAAAAAACGAGCACGCAGCCTCGTTTAGAAATCGGGAGGAGAGAGGTTATGAAATTATATCCACTTCCTTTAAAACCTGAAAAAGTATCGATTATAGGTTAGAAATGCGCCACGGGACGTGTTTGTGGTGTCAAAACGAAAAAACGAGCACGAAGCCTCGTTTAGAAATCGGGAGGAGAGAGGGTATGAAATTATATCCACTTCCTTTAAAACCCGAAAAAGACTCTATTATAGGTTAGAAATGTGCCATGGGACGTATTTGTGGTGTCAAAACGAAAAAACGAGCACGAAGCCTCGTTTAGAAATCGGGAGGAGAGAGGGTATGAAATTATATCAGCTTCCTTTAAAACCCGAAAAAGTCTCGATTATAGGTTAGAAATGGGCCACGGGACGTGTTTGTGGTGTCAAAACGAAAAAACGAGCATGAAGCCTCGTTTAGAAATCGGGAGGAGAGAGGGTATGAAATATATCCACTTCCTTTAAAACCCGAAAAAGTCTCGATTATAGGTTAGAAATGGGCCACGGGACGTGTTTGTGGTGTCAAAACGAAAAAACGAGTACGAAGCCTCGTTTAGAAATCGGGAGGAGAGAGGGTATGAAATTATATCCACTTCCTTTAAAACCCGAAAAAGTCTCGATTATAGGTTAGAAATGGGCCACGGGACGTGTTTGTGGTGTCAAAATGAAAAAACGAGCACGAAGCCTCGTTTAGAAATCGGGAGGAGAGAGGTTATGAAATTATATCCACTTCCTTTAAAACCCGAAAAGTCTCGATTATAGGTTAGAAATGAGACACGGGTGGTGTTTCTGGTGTCAAAATGAAAAAAGAGCACGAAGCCTCGTTTAGAAATCGGGAGGAGAGAGGGTATGAAATTATATCCACTTCCTTTAAAACCCGAAAAATTCTCAATTATAAGTTGGAAATGGGCCACGGGACGTGTTTGTGGAGTTAAAACGAAAAAACGAGCACGAAGCCTTGTTTAGAAATCGGTAGGAGAGAGGGTATGAAATTATATCCACTTCCTTTAAAACCCGAAAAAGTCTCGATTATAGGTTAGAAATGGGCCACGGGACGTGTTTGTGGTGTCAAAATAAAAAAACGACAACGAAGCCTCGTTTAGAAATCGGGAGGAGAGAGGGTATTAAATTATATCCACTTCCTTTAAAACCCGAAAAAGTCTCGATTATAGGTTAGAAATGGGCCACGGGACGTGTTTGTGGTGTCAAAACAAAAAAACGAGCAAGAAGCCTCGTTTAGAAATCGGGAGAGAGGGTATGAAATTATATCCACTTCCTTTAAAATCCGAAAAAGTCTCGATTATAGGTTAGAAATGGTCCAAAAGACGAGTTTGTGGAGTCAAAATGAAAAAACGAGCACGCAGCCTCGTTTAGAAATCAGGAGGAGAGAGGGTATGAAATTATATCCACTTCCTTTAAAACCCAAAAAAGTCTCGATTATAGGTTGGAAATGGGCCACGGGACGCGTTTGTGTTGTCAAAACGAAAAAATGAACACGAAGCCTCGTTTAGAAATCGGGAGGAGAGAGGTTATGAAATTATATCCACTTCCTTTAAAACCTGAAAAAGTATCGATTATAGGTTAGAAATGAGCCACGGGACGTGTTTGTGGTGTCAAAACGAAAAAACGAGCACGAAGCCTCGTTTAGAAATCGGGAGGAGAGAGGGTATGAAATTATATCCACTTCCTTTAAAACCCGAAAAAGTCTCGATTATAGGTTAGAAATGGGCCACGGGACGTGTTTGTGGTGTCAAAACGAAAAAACGAGCACGAAGCCTCGTTTAGAAATCGGGAGGAGAGAGGGTATGAAATTATATCCACTTCCTTTAAAACCCGAAAAAGTCTCGATTATAGGTTAGAAATGGGCCACGGGACGTGTTTGTGGTGTCAAAATGAAAAAACGAGCACGAAGCCTCGTTTAGAAATCGGGAGGAGAGAGGTTATGAAATTATATCCACTTCCTTTAAAACCCGAAAAGTCTCGATTATAGGTTAGAAATGAGACACGGGTGGTGTTTCTGGTGTCAAAATGAAAAAAGAGCACGAAGCCTCGTTTAGAAATCGGGAGGAGAGAGGGTATGAAATTATATCCACTTCCTTTAAAACCCGAAAAATTCTCAATTATAAGTTGGAAATGGGCCACGGGACGTGTTTGTGGAGTTAAAACGAAAAAACGAGCACGAAGCCTTGTTTAGAAATCGGTAGGAGAGAGGGTATGAAATTATATCCACTTCCTTTAAAACCCGAAAAAGTCTCGATTATAGGTTAGAAATGGGCCACGGGACGTGTTTGTGGTGTCAAAATGAAAAAACGACAACGAAGCCTCGTTTAGAAATCGGGAGGAGAGAGGTTATGAAATTATATCCACTTCCTTTAAAACCCGAAAAGTCTCGATTATAGGTTAGAAATGAGACACGGGTGGTGTTTCTGGTGTCAAAATGAAAAAAGAGCACGAAGCCTCGTTTAGAAATCGGGAGGAGAGAGGGTATGAAATTATATCCACTTACTTTAAAACCCGAAAAAGACTCGATTATAGGTTAGAAATGGGCCATGGGACGTATTTGTGGTGTCAAAACGAAAAAACGAGCACGAAGCCTCGTTTAGAAATCGGCAGGAGAGAGGGTATGAAATTATATCCACTTCCTTTAAAACCCGAAAAAGTCTCGATTATAGGTTAGAAATGGGCCACGGGACGTGTTTGTGGTGTCAAAACGAAAAAACGAGCACGAAGCCTCGTTTAGAAATCGGGAGGAGAGAGGGTATGAAATTATATCCACTTCCTTTAAAACCCGAAAAAGTCTCGATTATAGGTTAGAAATGGGCCACGGAACGTGTTTGTGGTGTCAAAACAAAAAAACGAGCACGAAGCCTCGTTTAGAAATCGGGAGGAGAGAGGGTATGAAATTATATCCACTTCCTTTAAAACCCGAAAAAGACTCGATTATAGGTTAGAAATGGGCCATGGGACGTATTTGTGGTGTCAAAACGAAAAAACGAGCACGAAGCCTCGTTTAGAAATCGGGAGGAGAGAGGGTATGAAATTATATCCACTTCCTTTAAAACCCGAAAAAGTCTCGATTATAGGTTAGAAATGGGCCACGGGACGTGTTTGTGGTGTCAAAACGAAAAAACGAGCACGAAGCCTCGTTTAGAAATCGGGAGGAGAGAGGGTATGAAATTATATCCACTTCCTTTAAAACTCGAAAAAGTCTCGATTATAGGTTAGAAATGGGCCACGGGACGTGTTTGTGGTGTCAAAACAAAAAAACGAGCAAGAAGCCTCGTTTAGAAATCGGGAGAGAGGGTATGAAATTATATCCACTTCATTTAAAATCCGAAAAAGTCTCGATTATAGGTTAGAAATGGGCCAAAAGACGAGTTTGTAGAGTCAAAACGAAAAAACAAGCACGCAGCCTCGTTTAGAAATCAGGAGGAGAGAGGGTATGAAATTACATCGACTTCCTTTAAAACCTGAAAAAGTATCGATTATAGGTTAGAAATGGGCCACGGGACGAGTTTGTGGAGTCAAAACAAAAAAACGAGCACGCAGCCTCGTTTAGAAATCGGGAGGAGAGAGGTTATGAAATTATATCCACTTCCTTTAAAACCTGAAAAAGTATCGATTATAGGTTAGAAATGCGCCACGGGACGTGTTTGTGGTGTCAAAACGAAAAAACGAGCACGAAGCCTCGTTTAGAAATCGAGAGGAGAGAGGGTATGAAATTATATCCACTTCCTTTAAAACCCGAAAAAGACTCTATTATAGGTTAGAAATGTGCCATGGGACGTATTTGTGGTGTCAAAACGAAAAAACGAGCACGAAGCCTCGTTTAGAAATCGGGAGGAGAGAGGGTATGAAATTATATCAGCTTCCTTTAAAACCCGAAAAAGTCTCGATTATAGGTTAGAAATGGGCCACGGGACGTGTTTGTGGTGTCAAAACGAAAAAACGAGCACGAAGCCTCGTTTAGAAATCGGGAGGAGAGAGGGTATGAAATATATCCACTTCCTTTAAAACCCGAAAAAGTCTCGATTATAGGTTAGAAATGGGCCACGGGACGTGTTTGTGGTGTCAAAACGAAAAAACGAGCACGAAGCCTCGTTTAGAAATCGGGAGGAGAGAGGGTATGAAATTATATCCACTTCCTTTAAAACCCGAAAAAGTCTCGATTATAGGTTAGAAATGGGCCGCGGGACGTGTTTGTGGTGTCAAAATGAAAAAACGAGCACGAAGCCTCGTTTAGAAATCGGGAGGAGAGAGGTTATGAAATTATATCCACTTCCTTTAAAACCCGAAAAGTCTCGATTATAGGTTAGAAATGAGACACGGGTGGTGTTTCTGGTGTCAAAATGAAAAAAGAGCACGAAGCCTCGTTTAGAAATCGGGAGGAGAGAGGGTATGAAATTATATCCACTTCCTTTAAAACCCGAAAAATTCTCAATTATAAGTTGGAAATGGGCCACGGGACGTGTTTGTGGAGTTAAAACGAAAAAACGAGCACGAAGCCTTGTTTAGAAATCGGTAGGAGAGAGGGTATGAAATTATATCCACTTCCTTTAAAACCCGAAAAAGTCTCGATTATAGGTTAGAAATGGGCCACGGGACGTGTTTGTGGTGTCAAAATGAAAAAACGACAACGAAGCCTCGTTTAGAAATCGGGAGGAGAGAGGGTATGAAATTATATCCACTTCCTTTAAAACCCGAAAAAGTCTCGATTATAGGTTAGAAATGGGCCACGGGACGTGTTTGTGGTGTCAAAACAAAAAAAACGAGCAAGAAGCCTCGTTTAGAAATCGGGAGAGAGGGTATGAAATTATATCCACTTCCTTTAAAATCCGAAAAAGTCTCGATTATAGGTTAGAAATGGTCCAAAAGACGAGTTTGTGGAGTCAAAATGAAAAAACGAGCACGCAGCCTCGTTTAGAAATCAGGAGGAGAGAGGGTATGAAATTATATCCACTTCCTTTAAAACCCAAAAAAGTCTCGATTATAGGTTGGAAATGGGCCACGGGACGCGTTTGTGTTGTCAAAACGAAAAAATGAACACGAAGCCTCGTTTAGAAATCGGGAGGAGAGAGGTTATGAAATTATATCCACTTCCTTTAAAACCTGAAAAAGTATCGATTATAGGTTAGAAATGAGCCACGGGACGTGTTTGTGGTGTCAAAACGAAAAAACGAGCACGAAGCCTCGTTTAGAAATCGGGAGGAGAGAGGGTATGAAATTATATCCACTTCCTTTAAAACCCGAAAAAGTCTCGATTATAGGTTAGAAATGGGCCACGGGACGTGTTTGTGGTGTCAAAACGAAAAAACGAGCACGAAGCCTCGTTTAGAAATCGGGAGGAGAGAGGGTATGAAATTATATCCACTTCCTTTAAAACCCGAAAAAGTCTAGATTATAGGTTAGAAATGGGCCACGGGACGTGTTTGTGGTGTCAAAATGAAAAAACGAGCACGAAACCTCGTTTAGAAATCGGGAGGAGAGAGGTTATGAAATTATATCCACTTCCTTTAAAACCCGAAAAGTCTCGATTATAGGTTAGAAATGAGACACGGGTGGTGTTTCTGGTGTCAAAATGAAAAAAGAGCACGAAGCCTCGTTTAGAAATCGGGAGGAGAGAGGGTATGAAATTATATCCACTTCCTTTAAAACCCGAAAAATTCTCAATTATAAGTTGGAAATGGGCCACGGGACGTGTTTGTGGAGTTAAAACGAAAAAACGAGCACGAAGCCTTGTTTAGAAATCGGTAGGAGAGAGGGTATGAAATTATATCCACTTCCTTTAAAACCCGAAAAAGTCTCGATTATAGGTTAGAAATGGGCCACGGGACGTGTTTGTGGTGTCAAAATGAAAAAACGACAACGAAGCCTCGTTTAGAAATCGGGAGGAGAGAGGTTATGAAATTATATCCACTTCCTTTAAAACCCGAAAAGTCTCGATTATATGTTAGAAATGAGACACGGGAGGTGTTTTTGGTGTCAAAATGAAAAAAGAGCACGAAGCCTCGTTTAGAAATCGGGAGGAGAGAGGGAATGAAATTATATCCACTTCCTTTAAAACCCGAAAAAGTCTCGATTATAGGTTAGAAATGGGCCACGGGACGTGTTTGTAGTGTCAAAACGAAAAAACGAGCACGAAGCCTCGTTTAGAAATCGGGTGGAGAGAGGGTATGAAATTAGATCCACTTCCTTTAAAACCCGAAAAAGTCTCGATTATAGGTTAGAAATTTACCACGGGACGTGTTTGTGGTGTCAAAACGAAAAAACGAGCACGAACCCTCGTTTAGAAATCGGAAGGAGAGAGGGTATGAAATTATATCCATTTCCTTTAAAACCCGAAAAAGTCTCGATTATAGGTTAGAAATGGGCCACGGGACGTGTTTGTTGTGTCAAAACGAAAAAACGAGCACGAAGCCTCGTTTAGAAATTGGGAGGAGAGAGGGTATGAAATTACATCCACTTCCTTTAAAACCTGAAAAAGTATCGATTGTAGGTTAGAAATGGGACACGGGATGTGTTTGTGGTGTCAAAATGAAAAAACGAGCACGAAGCCTCGTTTAGAAATCGGGAGGAGAGAGGGTATGAAATTATATCCACTTCCTTTAAAACCCGAAAAAGTCTCGATTATATGTTAAAAATGGGCCACGTGACATGTTTGTGGTGTCAAAACGAAAAAACGAGCACGAAGCCTCGTTTAGAAATCGGGAGGAGAGAGGGTATGAAATTATATTCACTTCTTTTAAAACCCGAAAAAGTCTCGATTATAGGTTAGAAATGGGCCACGGGACGTGTTTGTGGTGTCAAAACTAAAAAGCCAGCACGAAGCCTCGTTTAGAAATCGGGAGGAGAGAGGGTATGAAATTATATCCACTTCCTTTAAAACCCGAAAAATTCTCAATTATAAGTTGGAAATGGGCCACGGGACGTGTTTGTGGAGTTAAAACGAAAAACCGAGCACGAAGTCTAGTTTAAAAATCGGTAGGAGAGAGGGTATGAAATTATATCCACTTCCTTTAAAACCCGAAAAAGTCTCGATTATAGGTTAGAAATGGGCCACGGGACGTGTTTGTGGTGTCAAAATGAAAAAACGAGCACGAAGCCTCGTTTAGAAATCGGGAGGAGAGAGGGTATGAAATTATATCAGCTTCCTTTAAAACCCGAAAAAGTCTCGATTATAGGTTAGAAATGGGCCACGGGACGTGTTTGTGGTGTCAAAACGAAAAAACGAGCACGAAGCCTCGTTTAGAAATCGGGAGGAGAGAGGGTATGAAATATATCCACTTCCTTTAAAACCCGAAAAAGTCTCGATTATAGGTTAGAAATGGGCCACGGGACGTGTTTGTGGTGTCAAAACGAAAAACCGAGCACGAAGTCTAGTTTAAAAATCGGTAGGAGAGAGGGTATGAAATTATATCCACTTCCTTTAAAACCCGAAAAAGTCTCGATTATAGGTTAGAAATGGGCCACGGGACGTGTTTGTGGTGTCAAAACGAAAAAACGAGCACGAAGCCTCGTTTAGAAATCGGGAGGAGAGAGGTTATGAAATTATATCCACTTCCTTTAAAACCTGAAAAAGTATCGATTATAGGTTAGAAAGGAGCCACGGGACGTGTTTGTGGTGTCAAAACGAAAAAACGAGCACGAAGCCTCGTTTAGAAATCGGGAGGAGAGAGGGTATGAAATTATATCCACTTCCTTTAAAACCCGAAAAAGTCTCGATTATAGGTTAGAAATGGGCCACGGGACGTGTTTGTGGTGTCAAAACGAAAAAACGAGCACGAAGCCTCGTTTAGAAATCGGGAGGAGAGAGGGTATGAAATTATATCCACTTCCTTTAAAACCCGAAAAAGTCTCGATTATAGGTTAGAAATGGGCCACGGGACGTGTTTGTGGTGTCAAAATGAAAAAACGAGCACGAAGCCTCGTTTAGAAATCGGGAGGAGAGAGGGTATGAAATTATATCAGCTTCCTTTAAAACCCGAAAAAGTCTCGATTATAGGTTAGAAATGGGCCACGGGACGTGTTTGTGGTGTCAAAACGAAAAAACGAGCACGAAGCCTCGTTTAGAAATCGGGAGGAGAGAGGGTATGAAATATATCCACTTCCTTTAAAACCCGAAAAAGTCTCGATTATAGGTTAGAAATGGGCCACGGGACGTGTTTGTGGTGTCAAAACGAAAAAACGAGCACGAAGCCTCGTTTAGAAATCGGGAGGAGAGAGGGTATGAAATTATATCCACTTCCTTTAAAACCCGAAAAAGTCTCGATTATAGGTTAGAAATGGGCCACGGGACGTGTTTGTGGTGTCAAAATGAAAAAACGAGCACGAAGCCTCGTTTAGAAATCGGGAGGAGAGAGGTTATGAAATTATATCCACTTCCTTTAAAACCCGAAAAGTCTCGATTATAGGTTAGAAATGAGACACGGGTGGTGTTTCTGGTGTCAAAATGAAAAAAGAGCACGAAGCCTCGTTTAGAAATCGGGAGGAGAGAGGGTATGAAATTATATCCACTTCCTTTAAAACCCGAAAAATTCTCAATTATAAGTTGGAAATGGGCCACGGGACGTGTTTGTGGAGTTAAAACGAAAAAACGAGCACGAAGCCTTGTTTAGAAATCGGGAGGAGAGAGGGTATGAAATTATATCCACTTCCTTTAAAACCCGAAAAAGTCTCGATTATAGGTTAGAAATGGGCCACGGGACGTGTTTGTGGTGTCAAAACGAAAAAACGAGCACGAAGCCTCGTTTAGAAATCGGGAGGAGAGAGGGTATGAAATTATATCCACTTCCTTTAAAACCCGAAAAAGTCTCGATTATAGGTTAGAAATGGGCCACGGGACGTGTTTGTGGTGTCAAAATGAAAAAACGAGCACGAAGCCTCGTTTAGAAATCGGGAGGAGAGAGGGTATGAAATTATATCAGCTTCCTTTAAAACCCGAAAAAGTCTCGATTATAGGTTAGAAATGGGCCACGGGACGTGTTTGTGGTGTCAAAACGAAAAAACGAGCACGAAGCCTCGTTTAGAAATCGGGAGGAGAGAGGGTATGAAATATATCCACTTCCTTTAAAACCCGAAAAAGTCTCGATTATAGGTTAGAAATGGGCCACGGGACGTGTTTGTGGTGTCAAAACGAAAAAACGAGCACGAAGCCTCGTTTAGAAATCGGGAGGAGAGAGGTTATGAAATTATATCCACTTCCTTTAAAATCCGAAAAAGTCTCGATTGTAGGTTAGAAATGGGCCACGGGACGTGTTTCTGGTGTCAAAATGAAAAAAGAGCACGAAACCTCGTTTAGAAATCGGGAGGAGAGAGGGTATGAAATTATATCCACTTCCTTTAAAACCCGAAAAAGTCTCGATTCTAGGTTAGAAATGGGCCACGGGACGTGTTTGTGGTGTCAAAACAAAAAAACGAGCAAGAAGCCTCGTTTAGAAATCAGGAGAGAGGGTATGAAATTATATCCACTTCCTTTAAAATCTGAAAAAATCTTGATTATAGGTTAGAAATGGGCCAAGAGACGAGTTTGTGGAGTCAAAATGAAAAAACGAGCACGCAGCCTCGTTTAGAAATCGGGAGGAGAGAGGGTATGAAATTACATCTACTTCTTTTAAAACCCAAAAAAGTCTCGATTATAGGTTAGAAATGGGCCACGGGATGTTTTTGTGGTGTCAAAACGAAAAAATGAGCACGAAGCCTCGTTTAGAAATCGGAAGGAGAGAGGGTATGAAATTATATTCATTTCCTTTAAAACCCGAAAAAGTCTCGATTATAGGTTAGAAATGGGCCACGGGACGTGTTTGTTGTGTCAAAACGAAAAAACGAGCACGAAGCCTCGTTTAGAAATCGGGAGGAGAGAGGGTATAAAATTATATCCACTTCCTTTAAACCCCGAAAAAGTCTCGATTATAGGTTAGAAATGGGCCACGGGACGTGTTTATGGTGTAAAAACGAAAAAACGAGTGCGAAGCCTCGTTTAGAAATCGAGAGAGAGGGTATGAAATTATATCCACTTCCTTTATAATCCGAAAAAGTCTCGATTATAGGTTAGAAATGGGCCGAAAGACGAGTTTGTGGAGTCAAAATGAAAAAACGAGCACGCAGCCTCGTTTAGAAATCAGGAGGAGAGAGGGTATGAAATTATATCAACTTCCTTTAAAACCCAAAAAAGTCTCGAATATAGGTTGGAAATGGGCCACGGGACGTGTTGGTGGTGTCAAAACTAAAATACGAGCACGAAGCCTCGTTTAGAAATCGGTAGGAGAGAGGGTATGAAATTATATCCACTTCCTTTCAAACCCGAAAAAGTCTCGATTATAGGTTAGACATGGGCCACGGGACGTGTTTGTGTTGTCAAAACGAAAAAACGAGCACGAAGCCTCGTTTAGAAATCGGTAGGAGAGAGGGTATGAAATTATATCCACTTCCTTTCAAACCCGAAAAAGTCTCGATTATAGGTTAGAAATGGGCCACGGGACGTGTTTGTGGTGTCAAAACGATAAAACAAGCACGAAGCCTCGTTTAGAAATCGATAGGAGAGAAGATATGAAATTATATCCACTTCCTTTAAAACCCGAAAAAGTCTCGATTATAGGTTAGAAATGGGCCACGGGACGTGTTTGTGGTGTCAAAATGAAAAAACGAGCACGAAGCCTCGTTTAGAAATCGGGAGGAGAGAGGTTATGAAATTATATCCACTTCCTTTAAAACCCGAAAAGTCTCGATTATAGGTTAGAAATGAGACACGGGAGGTGTTTCTGGTGTCAAAATGAAAAAAGAGCACGAAGCCTCATTTAGAAATCGGGAGGAGAGAGGGTATGAAATTATATCCACTTCCTTTAAAACCCGAAAAATTCTCAATTATAAGTTGGAAATGGGCCACGGGACGTGTTTGTGGAGTTAAAACGAAAAAACGAGCACGAAGCCTTGTTTAGAAATCGGTAGGAGAGAGGGTATGAAATTATATCCACTTCCTTTAAAACCCGAAAAAGTCTCGATTATAGGTTAGAAATGGGCCACGGGACGTGTTTGTGGTGTCAAAATGAAAAAAACGAGCACGAAGCCTCGTTTAGAAATCGGGAGGAGAGAGGGTATGAAATTATATCCACTTCCTTTAAAACCCGAAAAAGTCTCGATTATAGGTTAGAAATGGGCCACGGGACGTGTTTGCGGTGTCAAAACAAAAAAACGAGCAAGAAGCCTCGTTTAGAAATCGGGAGAGAGGGTATGAAATTATATCCACTTCCTTTAAAATCTGAAAAAATCTCGATTATAGGTTAGAAATGGGCCACAGGACGTGTTTGTGGTGTCAAAATGAAAAAACGAGCACGAAGCCTAATTTTGAATTCGGGAGGAGAGAGGGTATGAAATTAGATCCACTTCCTTTAAAACCCGGAAAAGTCGCGATTATAGGTTAGAAATGGGCCACGGGACGTGTTGGTGGTGTCAAATATAAAAATGGAGCACGAAGCCTCATTTTGAATTCGGGAGGAGAGAAGGTATGAAATTAGATCCACTTCCTTTAAAATCCGGAAAAGTCTCAATTATAGGTTAGAAATGGGCCACGGGACGTGTTGGTGGTGTCAAAATGAAAAAACGAGCACGAAGCCTCGTTTAGAAATCGTGTGGAGAGAGGGTATGAAATTAGATCCACTTCCTTTAAAACCCGAAAAAGTCTCGATTATAGGTTAGAAATTTACCACGGGACGTGTTGGTGGGGTGAAAACGAAAAAACGAGCACGAAGCCTCATTTTGAATTTGGGAGGAGTGAGGGTATGAAATTAGATCCACTTCCTTTAAAACCCGAAAAAGACTCGATTATAGGTTAGAAATGGGCCAAAAGATGAGTTTGTGGAGTCAAAATGAAAAAACGAGCACGCAGCCTCGTTTAGAAATCAGGAGGAGAGAGGGTATGAAATAATATCCACTTCCTTTAAAACCCAAAAAAGTCTCGATTATAGGTTGGAAATGGGCCACGGGACGCGTTTGTGTTGTCAAAACGAAAAAACGAACACGAACCCTCGTTTAGAAATCGGGAGGAGAGAGGTTATAAAATTATATCCACTTCCTTTAAAACCTGAAAAAGTATCGATTATAGGTTAGAAATGGGCCACGGGACGTGTTTGTGGTGTCAAAACGAAAAAAAGAGCACGTAGACTCGTTTAGAAATCGGGAGCAGAGAGGGTATGAAATTATATCCACTTCCTTTAAAACCCGAAAAAGTCTCGATTATAGGTTAGAAATGGGCCACGGGACGTGTTTGTGGTGTCAAAACGAAAAAACGAGCACGAAGCCTCGTTTAGAAATCGGGAGGAGAGAGTGTATGAAATTATATCCACTTCCTTTAAAACCCGAAAAAGTCTCGATTATAGGTTAGAAATGGGCCACGGGACGTGTTTGTGGTGTCAAAACAAAAAAACGAGCAAGAAGCCTCGTTTAGAAATCGGGAGAGAGGGTATGAAATTATATCCACTTCCTTTAAAACCCTAAAAAGTCTCGATTATAGGTTAGAAATGGGCCACGGGACATGTTTGTAGTGTCAAAATGAAAAAACGAGCACGAAGCCTCGTTTAGAAATCGGGAGGAGAGAGGGTATGAAATTATATCCACTTCCTTTAAAACCCGAAAAATTCTCAATTATAAGTTGGAAATGGGCCACGGGACGTGTTTGTGGAGTTAAAACGAAAAAACGAGCACGAAGCCTTGTTTAGAAATCGGTAGGAGAGAGGGTATGAAATTATATCCACTTCCTTTAAAACCCGAAAAAGTCTCGATTATAGGTTAGAAATGGGCCACGGGACGTGTTTGTGGTGTCAAAATGAAAAAACGACAACGAAGCCTCGTTTAGAAATCGGGAGGAGAGAGGGTATGAAATTATATCCACTTCCTTTAAAACCCGAAAAAGTCTCGATTATAGGTTAGAAATGGGCCACGGGACGTGTTTGTGGTGTCAAAACAAAAAAACGAGCAAGAAGCCTCGTTTAGAAATCGGGAGAGAGGGTATGAAATTATATCCACTTCCTTTAAAATCCGAAAAAGTCTCGATTATAGGTTAGAAATGGTCCAAAAGACGAGTTTGTGGAGTCAAAATGAAAAAACGAGCACGCAGCCTCGTTTAGAAATCAGGAGGAGAGAGGGTATGAAATTATATCCACTTCCTTTAAAACCCAAAAAAGTCTCGATTATAGGTTGGAAATGGGCCACGGGACGCGTTTGTGTTGTCAAAACGAAAAAATGAACACGAAGCCTCGTTTAGAAATCGGGAGGAGAGAGGTTATGAAATTATATCCACTTCCTTTAAAACCTGAAAAAGTATCGATTATAGGTTAGAAATGAGCCACGGGACGTGTTTGTGGTGTCAAAACGAAAAAACGAGCACGAAGCCTCGTTTAGAAATCGGGAGGAGAGAGGGTATGAAATTATATCCACTTCCTTTAAAACCCGAAAAAGTCTCGATTATAGGTTAGAAATGGGCCACGGGACGTGTTTGTGGTGTCAAAACGAAAAAACGAGCACGAAGCCTCGTTTAGAAATCGGGAGGAGAGAGGGTATGAAATTATATCCACTTCCTTTAAAACCCGAAAAAGTCTCGATTATAGGTTAGAAATGGGCCACGGGACGTGTTTGTGGTGTCAAAACGAAAAAACGAGCACGAACCCTCGTTTAGAAATCGGAAGGAGAGAGGGTATGAAATTATATCCATTTCCTTTAAAACCCGAAAAAGTCTCGATTATAGATTAGAAATGGGCCACGGGACGTGTTTGTTGTGTCAAAACGAAAAAACGAGCACGAAGCCTCGTTTAGAAATTGGGAGGAGAGAGGGTATGAAATTACATCCACTTCCTTTAAAACCTGAAAAAGTATCGATTGTAGGTTAGAAATGGGACACGGGATGTGTTTGTGGTGTCAAAATGAAAAAACGAGCACGAAGCCTTGTTTAGAAATCGGTAGGAGAGAGGGTATGAAATTATATCCACTTCCTTTAAAACCCGAAAAAGTCTCGATTATATGTTAAAAATGGGCCACGTGACATGTTTGTGGTGTCAAAACGAAAAAACGAGCACGAAGCCTCGTTTAGAAATCGGGAGGAGAGAGGGTATGAAATTATATTCACTTCTTTTAAAACCCGAAAAAGTCTCGATTATAGGTTAGAAATGGGCCACGGGACGTGTTTGTGGTGTCAAAACTAAAAAGCCAGCACGAAGCCTCGTTTAGAAATCGGGAGGAGAGAGGGTATGAAATTATATCCACTTCCTTTAAAACCCGAAAAATTCTCAATTATAAGTTGGAAATGGGCCACGGGACGTGTTTGTGTAGTTAAAACGAAAAACCGAGCACGAAGTCTAGTTTAAAAATCGGTAGGAGAGAGGGTATGAAATTATATCCACTTCCTTTAAAACCCGAAAAAGTCTCGATTATAGGTTAGAAATGAGACACGGGAGGTGTTTCTGGTGTCAAAATGAAAAAAGAGCACGAAGCCTCATTTAGAAATCGGGAGGAGAGAGGGTATGAAATTATATCCACTTCCTTTAAAACCCGAAAAATTCTCAATTATAAGTTGGAAATGGGCCACGGGACGTGTTTGTGGAGTTAAAACGAAAAAACGAGCACGAAGCCTTGTTTAGAAATCGGTAGGAGAGAGGGTATGAAATTATATCCACTTCCTTTAAAACCCGAAAAAGTCTCGATTATAGGTTAGAAATGGGCCACGGGACGTGTTTGTGGTGTCAAAATGAAAAAACGAGCACGAAGCCTCGTTTAGAAATCGGGAGGAGAGAGGGTATGAAATTATATCCACTTCCTTTAAAACCCGAAAAAGTCTCGATTATAGGTTAGAAATGGGCCACGGGACGTGTTTGCGGTGTCAAAACAAAAAAACGAGCAAGAAGCCTCGTTTAGAAATCGGGAGAGAGGGTATGAAATTATATCCACTTCCTTTAAAATCTGAAAAAATCTCGATTATAGGTTAGAAATGGGCCACAGGACGTGTTTGTGGTGTCAAAATGAAAAAACGAGCACGAAGCCTAATTTTGAATTCGGGAGGAGAGAGGGTATGAAATTAGATCCACTTCCTTTAAAACCCGGAAAAGTCGCGATTATAGGTTAGAAATGGGCCACGGGACGTGTTGGTGGTGTCAAATATAAAAATGGAGCACGAAGCCTCATTTTGAATTCGGGAGGAGAGAAGGTATGAAATTAGATCCACTTCCTTTAAAATCCGGAAAAGTCTCAATTATAGGTTAGAAATGGGCCACGGGACGTGTTGGTGGTGTCAAAATGAAAAAACGAGCACGAAGCCTCGTTTAGAAATCGTGTGGAGAGAGGGTATGAAATTAGATCCACTTCCTTTAAAACCCGAAAAAGTCTCGATTATAGGTTAGAAATTTACCACGGGACGTGTTGGTGGGGTGAAAACGAAAAAACGAGCACGAAGCCTCATTTTGAATTTGGGAGGAGTGAGGGTATGAAATTAGATCCACTTCCTTTAAAACCCGAAAAAGACTCGATTATAGGTTAGAAATGGGCCAAAAGATGAGTTTGTGGAGTCAAAATGAAAAAACGAGCACGCAGCCTCGTTTAGAAATCAGGAGGAGAGAGGGTATGAAATAATATCCACTTCCTTTAAAACCCAAAAAAGTCTCGATTATAGGTTGGAAATGGGCCACGGGACGCGTTTGTGTTGTCAAAACGAAAAAACGAACACGAACCCTCGTTTAGAAATCGGGAGGAGAGAGGTTATAAAATTATATCCACTTCCTTTAAAACCTGAAAAAGTATCGATTATAGGTTAGAAATGGGCCACGGGACGTGTTTGTGGTGTCAAAACGAAAAAAAGAGCACGTAGACTCGTTTAGAAATCGGGAGCAGAGAGGGTATGAAATTATATCCACTTCCTTTAAAACCCGAAAAAGTCTCGATTATAGGTTAGAAATGGGCCACGGGACGTGTTTGTGGTGTCAAAACGAAAAAACGAGCACGAAGCCTCGTTTAGAAATCGGGAGGAGAGAGTGTATGAAATTATATCCACTTCCTTTAAAACCCGAAAAAGTCTCGATTATAGGTTAGAAATGGGCCACGGGACGTGTTTGTGGTGTCAAAACAAAAAAACGAGCAAGAAGCCTCGTTTAGAAATCGGGAGAGAGGGTATGAAATTATATCCACTTCCTTTAAAACCCTAAAAAGTCTCGATTATAGGTTAGAAATGGGCCACGGGACATGTTTGTAGTGTCAAAATGAAAAAACGAGCACGAAGCCTCGTTTAGAAATCGGGAGGAGAGAGGGTATGAAATTATATCCACTTCCTTTAAAACCCGAAAAATTCTCAATTATAAGTTGGAAATGGGCCACGGGACGTGTTTGTGGAGTTAAAACGAAAAAACGAGCACGAAGCCTTGTTTAGAAATCGGTAGGAGAGAGGGTATGAAATTATATCCACTTCCTTTAAAACCCGAAAAAGTCTCGATTATAGGTTAGAAATGGGCCACGGGACGTGTTTGTGGTGTCAAAATGAAAAAACGACAACGAAGCCTCGTTTAGAAATCGGGAGGAGAGAGGGTATGAAATTATATCCACTTCCTTTAAAACCCGAAAAAGTCTCGATTATAGGTTAGAAATGGGCCACGGGACGTGTTTGTGGTGTCAAAACAAAAAAACGAGCAAGAAGCCTCGTTTAGAAATCGGGAGAGAGGGTATGAAATTATATCCACTTCCTTTAAAATCCGAAAAAGTCTCGATTATAGGTTAGAAATGGTCCAAAAGACGAGTTTGTGGAGTCAAAATGAAAAAACGAGCACGCAGCCTCGTTTAGAAATCAGGAGGAGAGAGGGTATGAAATTATATCCACTTCCTTTAAAACCCAAAAAAGTCTCGATTATAGGTTGGAAATGGGCCACGGGACGCGTTTGTGTTGTCAAAACGAAAAAATGAACACGAAGCCTCGTTTAGAAATCGGGAGGAGAGAGGTTATGAAATTATATCCACTTCCTTTAAAACCTGAAAAAGTATCGATTATAGGTTAGAAATGAGCCACGGGACGTGTTTGTGGTGTCAAAACGAAAAAACGAGCACGAAGCCTCGTTTAGAAATCGGGAGGAGAGAGGGTATGAAATTATATCCACTTCCTTTAAAACCCGAAAAAGTCTCGATTATAGGTTAGAAATGGGCCACGGGACGTGTTTGTGGTGTCAAAACGAAAAAACGAGCACGAAGCCTCGTTTAGAAATCGGGAGGAGAGAGGGTATGAAATTATATCCACTTCCTTTAAAACCCGAAAAAGTCTCGATTATAGGTTAGAAATGGGCCACGGGACGTGTTTGTGGTGTCAAAACGAAAAAACGAGCACGAACCCTCGTTTAGAAATCGGAAGGAGAGAGGGTATGAAATTATATCCATTTCCTTTAAAACCCGAAAAAGTCTCGATTATAGATTAGAAATGGGCCACGGGACGTGTTTGTTGTGTCAAAACGAAAAAACGAGCACGAAGCCTCGTTTAGAAATTGGGAGGAGAGAGGGTATGAAATTACATCCACTTCCTTTAAAACCTGAAAAAGTATCGATTGTAGGTTAGAAATGGGACACGGGATGTGTTTGTGGTGTCAAAATGAAAAAACGAGCACGAAGCCTTGTTTAGAAATCGGTAGGAGAGAGGGTATGAAATTATATCCACTTCCTTTAAAACCCGAAAAAGTCTCGATTATATGTTAAAAATGGGCCACGTGACATGTTTGTGGTGTCAAAACGAAAAAACGAGCACGAAGCCTCGTTTAGAAATCGGGAGGAGAGAGGGTATGAAATTATATTCACTTCTTTTAAAACCCGAAAAAGTCTCGATTATAGGTTAGAAATGGGCCACGGGACGTGTTTGTGGTGTCAAAACTAAAAAGCCAGCACGAAGCCTCGTTTAGAAATCGGGAGGAGAGAGGGTATGAAATTATATCCACTTCCTTTAAAACCCGAAAAATTCTCAATTATAAGTTGGAAATGGGCCACGGGACGTGTTTGTGTAGTTAAAACGAAAAACCGAGCACGAAGTCTAGTTTAAAAATCGGTAGGAGAGAGGGTATGAAATTATATCCACTTCCTTTAAAACCCGAAAAAGTCTCGATTATAGGTTAGAAATGGGCCACGGGACGTGTTTGTGGTGTCAAAACGAAAAAACGAGCACGAAGCCTCGTTTAGAAATCGGGAGGAGAGAGGTTATTAAATTATATCCACTTCCTTTAAAATCCGAAAAAGTCTCGATTGTAGGTTAGAAATGGGCCACGGGACGTGTTTCTGGTGTCAAAATGAAAAAAGAGCACGAAACCTCGTTTAGAAATCGGGAGGAGAGAGGGTATGAAATTATATCCACTTCCTTTAAAACCCGAAAAAGTCTCGATTCTAGGTTAGAAATGGGCCTCGGGACGTGTTTGTGGTGTCAAAACAAAAAAACGAGCAAGAAGCCTCGTTTAGAAATCAGGAGAGAGGGTATGAAATTATATCCACTTCCTTTAAAATCTGAAAAAATCTTGATTATAGGTTAGAAATGGGCCAAGAGACGAGTTTGTGGAGTCAAAATGAAAAAACGAGCACGCAGCCTCGTTTAGAAATCGGGAGGAGAGAGGGTATGAAATATATCCACTTCCTTTAAAACCCGAAAAAGTCTCGATTATAGGTTAGAAATGGGCCACAGGACGTGTTTGTGGTGTCAAAACGAAAAAACGAGCACGAAGCCTCGTTTAGAAATCGGGAGGAGAGAGGGTATGAAATTATATCCACTTCCTTTAAAACCCGAAAAAGTCTCGATTATAGGTTAGAAATGGGCCACGGGACGTGTTTGTGGTGTCAAAATGAAAAAACGAGCACGAAGCCTCGTTTAGAAATCGGGAGGAGAGAGGTTATGAAATTATATCCACTTCCTTTAAAACCCGAAAAGTCTCGATTATAGGTTAGAAATGAGACACGGGTGGTGTTTCTGGTGTCAAAATGAAAAAAGAGCACGAAGCCTCGTTTAGAAATCGGGAGGAGAGAGGGTATGAAATTATATCCACTTCCTTTAAAACCCGAAAAATTCTCAATTATAAGTTGGAAATGGGCCACGGGACGTGTTTGTGGAGTTAAAACGAAAAAACGAGCACGAAGCCTTGTTTAGAAATCGGTAGGAGAGAGGGTATGAAATTATATCCACTTCCTTTAAAACCCGAAAAAGTCTCGATTATACGTTAGAAATGGGCCACGGGACGTGTTTGTGGTGTCAAAATGAAAAAACGACAACGAAGCCTCGTTTAGAAATCGGGAGGAGAGAGGGTATGAAATTATATCCACTTCCTTTAAAACCCGAAAAAGTCTCGATTATAGGTTAGAAATGGGCCACGGGACGTGTTTGTGGTGTCAAAACAAAAAAACGAGCAAGAAGCCTCGTTTAGAAATCGGGAGAGAGGGTATGAAATTATATCCACTTCCTTTAAAATCCGAAAAAGTCTCGATTATAGGTTAGAAATGGGCCAAAAGACGAGTTTGTGGAGTCAAAATGAAAAAACGAGCACGCAGCCTCGTTTAGAAATCAGGAGGAGAGAGGGTATGAAATTATATCCACTTCCTTTAAAACCCAAAAAAGTCTCGATTATAGGTTGGAAATGGGCCACGGGACGCGTTTGTGTTGTCAAAACGAAAAAATGAACACGAAGCCTCGTTTAGAAATCGGGAGGAGAGAGGTTATGAAATTATATCCACTTCCTTTAAAACCTGAAAAAGTATCGATTATAGGTTAGAAATGAGCCACGGGACGTGTTTGTGGTGTCAAAACGAAAAAACGAGCACGAAGCCTCGTTTAGAAATCGGGAGGAGAGAGGGTATGAAATTATATCCACTTCCTTTAAAACCCGAAAAAGTCTCGATTATAGGTTAGAAATGGGCCACGGGACGTGTTTGTGGTGTCAAAATGAAAAAACGAGCACGAAGCCTCGTTTAGAAATCGGGAGGAGAGAGGGTATGAAATTATATCCACTTCCTTTAAAACCCGAAAAAGTCTCGATTATAGGTTAGAAATGGGCCACGGGACGTGTTTGTGGTGTCAAAATGAAAAAACGAGCACGAAGCCTCGTTTAGAAATCGGGAGGAGAGAGGTTATGAAATTATATCCACTTCCTTTAAAACCCGAAAAGTCTCGATTATAGGTTAGAAATGAGACACGGGTGGTGTTTCTGGTGTCAAAATGAAAAAAGAGCACGAAGCCTCGTTTAGAAATCGGGAGGAGAGAGGGTATGAAATTATATCCACTTCCTTTAAAACCCGAAAAATTCTCAATTATAAGTTGGAAATGGGCCACGGGACGTGTTTGTGGAGTTAAAACGAAAAAACGAGCACGAAGCCTTGTTTAGAAATCGGTAGGAGAGAGGGTATGAAATTATATCCACTTCCTTTAAAACCCGAAAAAGTCTCGATTATAGGTTAGAAATGGGCCACGGGACGTGTTTGTGGTGTCAAAATGAAAAAACGACAACGAAGCCTCGTTTAGAAATCGGGAGGAGAGAGGTTATGAAATTATATCCACTTCCTTTAAAACCCGAAAAGTTTCGATTATATGTTAGAAATGAGACACGGGAGGTGTTTTTGGTGTCAAAATGAAAAAAGAGCACGAAGCCTCGTTTAGAAATCGGGAGGAGAGAGGGAATGAAATTATATCCATTTCCTTTAAAACCCGAAAAAGTCTCGATTATAGGTTAGAAATGGGCCACGGGACGTGTTTGTAGTGTCAAAACGAAAAAACGAGCACGAAGCCTCGTTTAGAAATCGGGTGGAGAGAGGGTATGAAATTAGATCCACTTCCTTTAAAACCCGAAAAAGTCTCGATTATAGGTTAGAAATTTACCACGGGACGTGTTTGTGGTGTCAAAACGAAAAAACGAGCACGAACCCTCGTTTAGAAATCGGAAGGAGAGAGGGTATGAAATTATATCCATTTCCTTTAAAACCCGAAAAAGTCTCGATTATAGGTTAGAAATGGGCCACGGGACGTGTTTGTGGTGTCAAAATGAAAAAACGAGCACGAAGCCTCGTTTAGAAATCGGGAGGAGAGAGGTTATGAAATTATATCCACTTCCTTTAAAACCCGAAAAGTCTCGATTATAGGTTAGAAATGAGACACGGGAGGTGTTTCTGGTGTCAAAATGAAAAAAGAGCACGAAGCCTCATTTAGAAATCGGGAGGAGAGAGGGTATGAAATTATATCCACTTCCTTTAAAACCCGAAAAATTCTCAATTATAAGTTGGAAATGGGCCACGGGACGTGTTTGTGGAGTTAAAACGAAAAAACGAGCACGAAGCCTTGTTTAGAAATCGGTAGGAGAGAGGGTATGAAATTATATCCACTTCCTTTAAAACCCGAAAAAGTCTCGATTATAGGTTAGAAATGGGCCACGGGACGTGTTTGTGGTGTCAAAATGAAAAAACGAGCACGAAGCCTCGTTTAGAAATCGGGAGGAGAGAGGGTATGAAATTATATCCACTTCCTTTAAAACCCGAAAAAGTCTCGATTATAGGTTAGAAATGGGCCACGGGACGTGTTTGTGGTGTCAAAACAAAAAAACGAGCAAGAAGCCTCGTTTAGAAATCGGGAGAGAGGGTATGAAATTATATCCACTTCCTTTAAAATCTGAAAAAATCTCGATTATAGGTTAGAAATGGGCCACAGGACGTGTTTGTGGTGTCAAAATGAAAAAACGAGCACGAAGCCTAATTTTGAATTCGGGAGGAGAGAGGGTATGAAATTAGATCCACTTCCTTTAAAACCCGGAAAAGTCGCGATTATAGGTTAGAAATGGGCCACGGGACGTGTTGGTGGTGTCAAATATAAAAATGGAGCACGAAGCCTCATTTTGAATTCGGGAGGAGAGAAGGTATGAAATTAGATCCACTTCCTTTAAAATCCGGAAAAGTCTCAATTATAGGTTAGAAATGGGCCACGGGACGTGTTGGTGGTGTCAAAATGAAAAAACGAGCACGAAGCCTCGTTTAGAAATCGTGTGGAGAGAGGGTATGAAATTATATCCACTTCCTTTAAAACCCGAAAAAGTCTCGATTATAGGTTAGAAATGGGCCACGGGACGTGTTTGTGGTGTCAAAACGAAAAAACGAGCACGAAGCCTCGTTTAGAAATCGGGAGGAGAGAGGTTATGAAATTATATCCACTTCCTTTAAAATCCGAAAAAGTCTCGATTGTAGGTTAGAAATGGGCCACGGGACGTGTTTCTGGTGTCAAAATGAAAAAAGAGCACGAAACCTCGTTTAGAAATCGGGAGGAGAGAGGGTATGAAATTATATCCACTTCCTTTAAAACCCGAAAAAGTCTCGATTCTAGGTTAGAAATGGGCCACGGGACGTGTTTGTGGTGTCAAAACAAAAAAACGAGCAAGAAGTCTCGTTTAGAAATCAGGAGAGAGGGTATGAAATTATATCCACTTCCTTTAAAATCTGAAAAAATCTTGATTATAGGTTAGAAATGGGCCAAGAGACGAGTTTGTGGAGTCAAAATGAAAAAACGAGCACGCAGCCTCGTTTAGAAATCGGGAGGAGAGAGGGTATGAAATTACATCTACTTCTTTTAAAACCCAAAAAAGTCTCGATTATAGGTTAGAAATGGGCCACGGGATGTGTTTGTGGTGTCAAAACGAAAAAATGAGCACGAAGCCTCGTTTAGAAATCGGAAGGAGAGAGGGTATGAAATTATATTCATTTCCTTTAAAACCCGAAAAAGACTCGATTATAGGTTAGAAATGGGCCACGGGACGTGTTTGTTGTGTCAAAACGAAAAAACGAGCACGAAGCCTCGTTTAGAAATTGGGAGGAGAGAGGGTATAAAATTATATCCACTTCCTTTAAACCCCGAAAAAGTCTCGATTATAGGTTAGAAATGGGCCACGGGACGTGTTTATGGTGTAAAAACGAAAAAACGAGTGCGAAGCCTCGTTTAGAAATCGAGAGAGAGGGTATGAAATTATATCCACTTCCTTTATAATCCGAAAAAGTCTCGATTATAGGTTAGAAATGGGCCGAAAGACGAGTTTGTGGAGTCAAAATGAAAAAACGAGCACGCAGCCTCGTTTAGAAATCAGGAGGAGAGAGGGTATGAAATTATATCAACTTCCTTTAAAACCCAAAAAAGTCTCGAATATAGGTTGGAAATGGGCCACGGGACGTGTTGGTGGTGTCAAAACTAAAATACGAGCACGAAGCCTCGTTTAGAAATCGGTAGGAGAGAGGGTATGAAATTATATCCACTTCCTTTCAAACCCAAAAAAGTCTCGATTATAGGTTAGACATGGGCCACGGGACGTGTTTGTGTTGTCAAAACGAAAAAACGAGCAGGAAGCCTCGTTTAGAAATCGGTAGGAGAGAGGGTATGAAATTATATCCACTTCCTTTCAAACCCGAAAAAGTCTCGATTATAGGTTAGAAATGGGCCACGGGACGTGTTTGTGGTGTCAAAACGATAAAACAAGCACGAAGCCTCGTTTAGAAATCGGTAGGAGAGAGGATATGAAATTATATCCACTTCCTTTAAAACCCGAAAAAGTCTCGATTATAGGTTAGAAATGGGCCACGGGACGTGTTTGTGGTGTCAAAATGAAAAAACGAGCACGAAGCCTCGTTTAGAAATCGGGAGGAGAGAGGTTATGAAATTATATCCACTTCCTTTAAAACCCGAAAAGTCTCGATTATAGGTTAGAAATGAGACACGGGAGGTGTTTCTGGTGTCAAAATGAAAAAAGAGCACGAAGCCTCATTTAGAAATCGGGAGGAGAGAGGGTATGAAATTATATCCACTTCCTTTAAAACCCGAAAAATTCTCAATTATAAGTTGGAAATGGGCCACGGGACGTGTTTGTGGAGTTAAAACGAAAAAACGAGCACGAAGCCTTGTTTAGAAATCGGTAGGAGAGAGGGTATGAAATTATATCCACTTCCTTTAAAACCCGAAAAAGTCTCGATTATAGGTTAGAAATGGGCCACGGGACGTGTTTGTGGTGTCAAAATGAAAAAACGAGCACGAAGCCTCGTTTAGAAATCGGGAGGAGAGAGGTTATGAAATTATATCCACTTCCTTTAAAACCCGAAAAGTTTCGATTATATGTTAGAAATGAGACACGGGAGGTGTTTTTGGTGTCAAAATGAAAAAAGAGCACGAAGCCTCGTTTAGAAATCGGGAGGAGAGAGGGAATGAAATTATATCCATTTCCTTTAAAACCCGAAAAAGTCTCGATTATAGGTTAGAAATGGGCCACGGGACGTGTTTGTAGTGTCAAAACGAAAAAACGAGCACGAAGCCTCGTTTAGAAATCGGGTGGAGAGAGGGTATGAAATTAGATCCACTTCCTTTAAAATCCGAAAAAGTCTCGATTATAGGTTAGAAATGGGCCAAAAGACGAGTTTGTGGAGTCAAAATGAAAAAACGAGCACGCAGCCTCGTTTAGAAATCAGGAGGAGAGAGGGTATGAAATTATATCCACTTCCTTTAAAACCCAAAAAAGTCTCGATTATAGGTTGGAAATGGGCCACGGGACGCGTTTGTGTTGTCAAAACGAAAAAATGAACACGAAGCCTCGTTTAGAAATCGGGAGGAGAGAGGTTATGAAATTATATCCACTTCCTTTAAAACCTGAAAAAGTATCGATTATAGGTTAGAAATGAGCCACGGGACGTGTTTGTGGTGTCAAAACGAAAAAACGAGCACGAAGCCTCGTTTAGAAATCGGGAGGAGAGAGGGTATGAAATTATATCCACTTCCTTTAAAACCCGAAAAAGTCTCGATTATAGGTTAGAAATGGGCCACGGGACGTGTTTGTGGTGTCAAAATGAAAAAACGAGCACGAAGCCTCGTTTAGAAATCGGGAGGAGAGAGGGTATGAAATTATATCCACTTCCTTTAAAACCCGAAAAAGTCTCGATTATAGGTTAGAAATGGGCCACGGGACGTGTTTGTGGTGTCAAAATGAAAAAACGAGCACGAAGCCTCGTTTAGAAATCGGGAGGAGAGAGGTTATGAAATTATATCCACTTCCTTTAAAACCCGAAAAGTCTCGATTATAGGTTAGAAATGAGACACGGGTGGTGTTTCTGGTGTCAAAATGAAAAAAGAGCACGAAGCCTCGTTTAGAAATCGGGAGGAGAGAGGGTATGAAATTATATCCACTTCCTTTAAAACCCGAAAAATTCTCAATTATAAGTTGGAAATGGGCCACGGGACGTGTTTGTGGAGTTAAAACGAAAAAACGAGCACGAAGCCTTGTTTAGAAATCGGTAGGAGAGAGGGTATGAAATTATATCCACTTCCTTTAAAACCCGAAAAAGTCTCGATTATAGGTTAGAAATGGGCCACGGGACGTGTTTGTGGTGTCAAAATGAAAAAACGACAACGAAGCCTCGTTTAGAAATCGGGAGGAGAGAGGTTATGAAATTATATCCACTTCCTTTAAAACCCGAAAAGTTTCGATTATATGTTAGAAATGAGACACGGGAGGTGTTTTTGGTGTCAAAATGAAAAAAGAGCACGAAGCCTCGTTTAGAAATCGGGAGGAGAGAGGGAATGAAATTATATCCATTTCCTTTAAAACCCGAAAAAGTCTCGATTATAGGTTAGAAATGGGCCACGGGACGTGTTTGTAGTGTCAAAACGAAAAAACGAGCACGAAGCCTCGTTTAGAAATCGGGTGGAGAGAGGGTATGAAATTAGATCCACTTCCTTTAAAACCCGAAAAAGTCTCGATTATAGGTTAGAAATTTACCACGGGACGTGTTTGTGGTGTCAAAACGAAAAAACGAGCACGAACCCTCGTTTAGAAATCGGAAGGAGAGAGGGTATGAAATTATATCCATTTCCTTTAAAACCCGAAAAAGTCTCGATTATAGGTTAGAAATGGGCCACGGGACGTGTTTGTGGTGTCAAAATGAAAAAACGAGCACGAAGCCTCGTTTAGAAATCGGGAGGAGAGAGGTTATGAAATTATATCCACTTCCTTTAAAACCCGAAAAGTCTCGATTATAGGTTAGAAATGAGACACGGGAGGTGTTTCTGGTGTCAAAATGAAAAAAGAGCACGAAGCCTCATTTAGAAATCGGGAGGAGAGAGGGTATGAAATTATATCCACTTCCTTTAAAACCCGAAAAATTCTCAATTATAAGTTGGAAATGGGCCACGGGACGTGTTTGTGGAGTTAAAACGAAAAAACGAGCACGAAGCCTTGTTTAGAAATCGGTAGGAGAGAGGGTATGAAATTATATCCACTTCCTTTAAAACCCGAAAAAGTCTCGATTATAGGTTAGAAATGGGCCACGGGACGTGTTTGTGGTGTCAAAATGAAAAAACGAGCACGAAGCCTCGTTTAGAAATCGGGAGGAGAGAGGGTATGAAATTATATCCACTTCCTTTAAAACCCGAAAAAGTCTCGATTATAGGTTAGAAATGGGCCACGGGACGTGTTTGTGGTGTCAAAACAAAAAAACGAGCAAGAAGCCTCGTTTAGAAATCGGGAGAGAGGGTATGAAATTATATCCACTTCCTTTAAAATCTGAAAAAATCTCGATTATAGGTTAGAAATGGGCCACAGGACGTGTTTGTGGTGTCAAAATGAAAAAACGAGCACGAAGCCTAATTTTGAATTCGGGAGGAGAGAGGGTATGAAATTAGATCCACTTCCTTTAAAACCCGGAAAAGTCGCGATTATAGGTTAGAAATGGGCCACGGGACGTGTTGGTGGTGTCAAATATAAAAATGGAGCACGAAGCCTCATTTTGAATTCGGGAGGAGAGAAGGTATGAAATTAGATCCACTTCCTTTAAAATCCGGAAAAGTCTCAATTATAGGTTAGAAATGGGCCACGGGACGTGTTGGTGGTGTCAAAATGAAAAAACGAGCACGAAGCCTCGTTTAGAAATCGTGTGGAGAGAGGGTATGAAATTATATCCACTTCCTTTAAAACCCGAAAAAGTCTCGATTATAGGTTAGAAATGGGCCACGGGACGTGTTTGTGGTGTCAAAACGAAAAAACGAGCACGAAGCCTCGTTTAGAAATCGGGAGGAGAGAGGTTATGAAATTATATCCACTTCCTTTAAAATCCGAAAAAGTCTCGATTGTAGGTTAGAAATGGGCCACGGGACGTGTTTCTGGTGTCAAAATGAAAAAAGAGCACGAAACCTCGTTTAGAAATCGGGAGGAGAGAGGGTATGAAATTATATCCACTTCCTTTAAAACCCGAAAAAGTCTCGATTCTAGGTTAGAAATGGGCCACGGGACGTGTTTGTGGTGTCAAAACAAAAAAACGAGCAAGAAGTCTCGTTTAGAAATCAGGAGAGAGGGTATGAAATTATATCCACTTCCTTTAAAATCTGAAAAAATCTTGATTATAGGTTAGAAATGGGCCAAGAGACGAGTTTGTGGAGTCAAAATGAAAAAACGAGCACGCAGCCTCGTTTAGAAATCGGGAGGAGAGAGGGTATGAAATTACATCTACTTCTTTTAAAACCCAAAAAAGTCTCGATTATAGGTTAGAAATGGGCCACGGGATGTGTTTGTGGTGTCAAAACGAAAAAATGAGCACGAAGCCTCGTTTAGAAATCGGAAGGAGAGAGGGTATGAAATTATATTCATTTCCTTTAAAACCCGAAAAAGACTCGATTATAGGTTAGAAATGGGCCACGGGACGTGTTTGTTGTGTCAAAACGAAAAAACGAGCACGAAGCCTCGTTTAGAAATTGGGAGGAGAGAGGGTATAAAATTATATCCACTTCCTTTAAACCCCGAAAAAGTCTCGATTATAGGTTAGAAATGGGCCACGGGACGTGTTTATGGTGTAAAAACGAAAAAACGAGTGCGAAGCCTCGTTTAGAAATCGAGAGAGAGGGTATGAAATTATATCCACTTCCTTTATAATCCGAAAAAGTCTCGATTATAGGTTAGAAATGGGCCGAAAGACGAGTTTGTGGAGTCAAAATGAAAAAACGAGCACGCAGCCTCGTTTAGAAATCAGGAGGAGAGAGGGTATGAAATTATATCAACTTCCTTTAAAACCCAAAAAAGTCTCGAATATAGGTTGGAAATGGGCCACGGGACGTGTTGGTGGTGTCAAAACTAAAATACGAGCACGAAGCCTCGTTTAGAAATCGGTAGGAGAGAGGGTATGAAATTATATCCACTTCCTTTCAAACCCAAAAAAGTCTCGATTATAGGTTAGACATGGGCCACGGGACGTGTTTGTGTTGTCAAAACGAAAAAACGAGCAGGAAGCCTCGTTTAGAAATCGGTAGGAGAGAGGGTATGAAATTATATCCACTTCCTTTCAAACCCGAAAAAGTCTCGATTATAGGTTAGAAATGGGCCACGGGACGTGTTTGTGGTGTCAAAACGATAAAACAAGCACGAAGCCTCGTTTAGAAATCGGTAGGAGAGAGGATATGAAATTATATCCACTTCCTTTAAAACCCGAAAAAGTCTCGATTATAGGTTAGAAATGGGCCACGGGACGTGTTTGTGGTGTCAAAATGAAAAAACGAGCACGAAGCCTCGTTTAGAAATCGGGAGGAGAGAGGTTATGAAATTATATCCACTTCCTTTAAAACCCGAAAAGTCTCGATTATAGGTTAGAAATGAGACACGGGAGGTGTTTCTGGTGTCAAAATGAAAAAAGAGCACGAAGCCTCATTTAGAAATCGGGAGGAGAGAGGGTATGAAATTATATCCACTTCCTTTAAAACCCGAAAAATTCTCAATTATAAGTTGGAAATGGGCCACGGGACGTGTTTGTGGAGTTAAAACGAAAAAACGAGCACGAAGCCTTGTTTAGAAATCGGTAGGAGAGAGGGTATGAAATTATATCCACTTCCTTTAAAACCCGAAAAAGTCTCGATTATAGGTTAGAAATGGGCCACGGGACGTGTTTGTGGTGTCAAAATGAAAAAACGAGCACGAAGCCTCGTTTAGAAATCGGGAGGAGAGAGGGTATGAAATTATATCCACTTCCTTTAAAACCCGAAAAAGTCTCGATTATAGGTTAGAAATGGGCCACGGGACGTGTTTGTGGTGTCAAAACAAAAAAACGAGCAAGAAGCCTCGTTTAGAAATCGGGAGAGAGGGTATGAAATTATATCCACTTCCTTTAAAATCTGAAAAAATCTCGATTATAGGTTAGAAATGGGCCACAGGACGTGTTTGTGGTGTCAAAATGAAAAAACGAGCACGAAGCCTAATTTTGAATTCGGGAGGAGAGAGGGTATGAAATTAGATCCACTTCCTTTAAAACCCGGAAAAGTCGCGATTATAGGTTAGAAATGGGCACGGGACGTGTTGGTGGTGTCAAATATAAAAATGGAGCACGAAGCCTCATTTTGAATTCGGGAGGAGAGAAGGTATGAAATTAGATCCACTTCCTTTAAAATCCGGAAAAGTCTCAATTATAGGTTAGAAATGGGCCACGGGACGTGTTGGTGGTGTCAAAATGAAAAAACGAGCACGAAGCCTCGTTTAGAAATCGTGTGGAGAGAGGGTATGAAATTAGATCCACTTCCTTTAAAACCCGAAAAAGTCTCGATTATAGGTTAGAAATTTACCACGGGACGTGTTGGTGGGGTGAAAACGAAAAAACGAGCACGAAGCCTCATTTTGAATTTGGGAGGAGTGAGGGTATGAAATTAGATCCACTTCCTTTAAAACCCGAAAAAGACTCGATTATAGGTTAGAAATGGGCCAAAAGATGAGTTTGTGGAGTCAAAATGAAAAAACGAGCACGCAGCCTCGTTTAGAAATCAGGAGGAGAGAGGGTATGAAATAATATCCACTTCCTTTAAAACCCAAAAAAGTCTCGATTATAGGTTGGAAATGGGCCATGGGACGCGTTTGTGTTGTCAAAACGAAAAAACGAACACGAACCCTCGTTTAGAAATCGGGAGGAGAGAGGTTATGAAATTATATCCACTTCCTTTAAAACCTGAAAAAGTATCGATTATAGGTTAGAAATGGGCCACGGGACGTGTTTGTGGTGTCAAAACGAAAAAAAGAGCACGTAGACTCGTTTAGAAATCGGGAGGAGAGAGGGTATGAAATTATATCAACTTCCTTTAAAACCCGAAAAAGTCTCGATTATAGGTTAGAAATGGGCCACGGGACGTGTTTGTGGTGTCAAAACGAAAAAACGAGCACGAAGCCTCGTTTAGAAATCGGGAGGAGAGAGTGTATGAAATTATATCCACTTCCTTTAAAACCCGAAAAAGTCTCGATTATAGGTTAGAAATGGGCCACGGGACGTGTTTGTGGTGTCAAAATGAAAAAACGAGCACGAAGCCTCGTTTAGAAATCGGGAGGAGAGAGGTTATGAAATTATATCCACTTCCTTTAAAACCCGAAAAGTCTCGATTATAGGTTAGAAATGAGACACGGGAGGTGTTTCTGGTGTCAAAATGAAAAAAAGAGCACGAAGCCTCGTTTAGAAATCGGGAGGAGAGAGGGTATGAAATTATATCCACTTCCTTTAAAACCTGAAAAATTCTCAATTATAAGTTGGAAATGGGCCACGGGACGTGTTTGTGGAGTTAAAACGAAAAAACGAGCACGAAGCCTTGTTTAGAAATCGGTAGGAGAGAGGGTATGAAATTATATCCACTTCCTTTAAAGCCCGAAAAAGTCTCGATTATAGGTTAGAAATGGGCCACGGGACGTGTTTGTGGTGTCAAAATGAAAAAACGACAACGAAGCCTCGTTTAGAAATCGGGAGGAGAGAGGTTATGAAATTATATCCACTTCCTTTAAAACCCGAAAAAGTCTCGATTATAGGTTAGAAATGGGCCACGGGACGTGTTTGTGGTGTCAAAACAAAAAAACGAGCAAGAAGCCTCGTTTAGAAATCGGGAGAGAGGGTATGAAATTATATCCACTTCCTTTAAAATCTGAAAAAATCTCGATTATAGGTTAGAAATGGGCCACAGGACGTGTTTGTGGTGTCAAAATGAAAAAACGAGCACGAAGCCTAATTTTGAATTCGGGAGGAGAGAGGGTATGAAATTAGATCCACTTCCTTTAAAACCCGGAAAAGTCGCGATTATAGGTTAGAAATGGGCCACGGGACGTGTTGGTGGTGTCAAATATAAAAATGGAGCACGAAGCCTCATTTTGAATTCGGGAGGAGAGAAGGTATGAAATTAGATCCACTTCCTTTAAAATCCGGAAAAGTCTCAATTATAGGTTAGAAATGGGCCACGGGACGTGTTGGTGGTGTCAAAATGAAAAAACGAGCACGAAGCCTCGTTTAGAAATCGTGTGGAGAGAGGGTATGAAATTAGATCCACTTCCTTTAAAACCCGAAAAAGTCTCGATTATAGGTTAGAAATTTACCACGGGACGTGTTGGTGGGGTGAAAACGAAAAAACGAGCACGAAGCCTCATTTTGAATTTGGGAGGAGTGAGGGTATGAAATTAGATCCACTTCCTTTAAAACCCGAAAAAGACTCGATTATAGGTTAGAAATGGGCCAAAAGATGAGTTTGTGGAGTCAAAATGAAAAAACGAGCACGCAGCCTCGTTTAGAAATCAGGAGGAGAGAGGGTATGAAATAATATCCACTTCCTTTAAAACCCAAAAAAGTCTCGATTATAGGTTGGAAATGGGCCACGGGACGCGTTTGTGTTGTCAAAACGAAAAAACGAACACGAACCCTCGTTTAGAAATCGGGAGGAGAGAGGTTATGAAATTATATCCACTTCCTTTAAAACCTGAAAAAGTATCGATTATAGGTTAGAAATGGGCCACGGGACGTGTTTGTGGTGTCAAAACGAAAAAAAGAGCACGTAGACTCGTTTAGAAATCGGGAGGAGAGAGGGTATGAAATTATATCAACTTCCTTTAAAACCCGAAAAAGTCTCGATTATAGGTTAGAAATGGGCCACGGGACGTGTTTGTGGTGTCAAAACGAAAAAACGAGCACGAAGCCTCGTTTAGAAATCGGGAGGAGAGAGTGTATGAAATTATATCCACTTCCTTTAAAACCCGAAAAAGTCTCGATTATAGGTTAGAAATGGGCCACGGGACGTGTTTGTGGTGTCAAAATGAAAAAACGAGCACGAAGCCTCGTTTAGAAATCGGGAGGAGAGAGGTTATGAAATTATATCCACTTCCTTTAAAACCCGAAAAGTCTCGATTATAGGTTAGAAATGAGACACGGGAGGTGTTTCTGGTGTCAAAATGAAAAAAAGAGCACGAAGCCTCGTTTAGAAATCGGGAGGAGAGAGGGTATGAAATTATATCCACTTCCTTTAAAACCCGAAAAATTCTCAATTATAAGTTGGAAATGGGCCACGGGACGTGTTTGTGGAGTTAAAACGAAAAAACGAGCACGAAGCCTTGTTTAGAAATCGGTAGGAGAGAGGGTATGAAATTATATCCACTTCCTTTAAAGCCCGAAAAAGTCTCGATTATAGGTTAGAAATGGGCCACGGGACGTGTTTGTGGTGTCAAAATGAAAAAACGACAACGAAGCCTCGTTTAGAAATCGGGAGGAGAGAGGTTATGAAATTATATCCACTTCCTTTAAAACCCGAAAAGTCTCGATTATAGGTTAGAAATGAGACACGGGAGGTGTTTTTGGTGTCAAAATGAAAAAAGAGCACGAAGCCTCGTTTAGAAATCGGGAGGAGAGAGGGTATGAAATTATATCCACTTCCTTTAAAACCCGAAAAAGTCTCGATTATAGGTTAGAAATGGGCCACGGGACATGTTTGTAGTGTCAAAACGAAAAAACGAGCACGAAGCCTCGTTTAGAAATCGGGAGGAGAGAGGGTATGAAATTATATCCACTTCCTTTAAAACCCGAAAAAATCTCGATTATAGGTTAGAAATGGGCCACGGGATGTGTTTGTGGTGTCAAAACGAAAAAATGAGCACGAAGCCTCGTTTAGAAATCGGAAGGAGAGAGGGTATGAAATTATATCCATTTCCTTTAAAACCCGAAAAAGTTTCGATTATAGGTTAGAAATGGGCCACGGGACGTGTTTGTTGTGTCAAAATGAAAAAACGAGCACGAAGCCTCGTTTAGAAATTGGGAGGAGAGAGGGTATGAAATTACATCCACTTCCTTTAAAACCTGAAAAAGTATCGATTGTAGGCTAGAAATGGGACACGGGATGTGTTTGTGGTGTCAAAATGAAAAAACGAGCACGAAGCCTCGTTTAGAAATCGGGAGGAGAGAGGGTATGAAATTATATCCACTTCCTTTAAAACCCGAAAAAGTCTCGATTATAGGTTAGAAATGGGCCACGGGACGTTTTTGTGGAGTCAAAACGAAAAAACGAGCACGAAGCCTCGTTTAGAAATCGGGAGGAGAGAGGGTATGAAATTATATCCACTTCCTTTAAAATCCGAAAAAGTCTCGATTATAGGTTAGAAATGGGCCACGGGACGTGTTTGTGTTGTCAAAACAAAAAAACGAGCACGAAGTCTCGTTTAGAAATCGGGAGGAGAGAGGGTATGAAATTATATCCATTTCCTTTAAAACCCGAAAAAGTCTCGATTATAGGTTAGAAATGGGCCACGGGACTTGTTTGTGGTGTCAAAACAAAAAAACGAGCACGAAGCCTCGTTTATATATCGGAAGGAGAGAGGTTTTGAAATTATATCCACTTCCTTTAAATTCTGAAAAAGTCTCGATTATAGGTTAGAAATGGGCCAAAAGACGAGTTTGTGGAGTCAAAATGAAAAAACGAGCACGCAGCCTCGTTTAGAAATCAGGAGGAGAGAGGGTATGAAATTATATCCACTTCCTTTAAAACCCGAAAAAGTCTCGATTATAGGTTAGAAATGGGCCACGGGACGTGTTTGTGGTGTCAAAATGAAAAAACGAGCACGAAGCCTCGTTTAGAAATCGGGAGGAGAGAGGTTATGAAATTATATCCACTTCCTTTAAAACCCGAAAAGTCTCGATTATAGGTTAGAAATGAGACACGGGAGGTGTTTCTGGTGTCAAAATGAAAAAAGAGCACGAAGCCTCGTTTAGAAATCGGGAGGAGAGAGGGTATGAAATTATATCCACTTCCTTTAAAACCCGAAAAATTATCAATTATAAGTTGGAAATGGGCCACGGGACGTGTTTGTGGAGTTAAAACGAAAAAACAAGCACGAAGCCTTCTTTAGAAATCGGTAGGAGAGAGGGTATGAAATTATATCCACTTCCTTTAAAACCCGAAAAAGTCTCGATTATAGGTTAGAAATGGGCCACGGGACGTGTTTGTGGTGTCAAAATGAAAAAACGAGCACGAAGCCTCGTTTAGAAATCGGGAGGAGAGAGGGTATGAAATTATATCCACTTCCTTTAAAACCCAAAAAAGTCTCGATTATAGGTTAGAAATGGGCCACGGGACTTGTTTGTGGTGTCAAAACAAAAAAACGAGCAAGAAGCCTCGTTTAGAAATCGGGAGAGAGGGTATGAAATTATATCCACTTCCTTTAAAATCTGAAAAAATCTCGATTATAGGTTAGAAATGGGCCACAGGACGTGTTTGTGGTGTCAAAATGAAAAAACGAGCACGAAGCCTAATTTTGAATTCGGGAGGAGAGAGGGTATGAAATTAGATCCACTTCCTTTAAAACCCGGAAAAGTCGCGATTATAGGTTAGAAATGGGCCACGGGACGTGTTGGTGGTGTCAAATATAAAAATGGAGCACGAAGCCTCATTTTGAATTCGGGAGGAGAGAAGGTATGAAATTAGATCCACTTCCTTTAAAATCTGGAAAAGTCTCAATTATAGGTTAGAAATGGGCCACGGGACGTGTTGGTGGTGTCAAAATAAAAAAACGAGCACGAAGCCTCGTTTAGAAATCGTGTGGAGAGAGGGTATGAAATTAGATCCACTTCCTTTAAAACCCGAAAAAGTCTCGATTATAGGTTAGAAATATACCACGGGACGTGTTGGTGGGGTGAAAACGAAAAAACGAGCACGAAGCCTCATTTTGAATTTGGGAGGAGTGAGGGTATGAAATTAGATCCACTTCCTTTAAAACCCGAAAAAGACTCGATTATAGGTTAGAAATGGGCCAAAAGATGAGTTTGTGGAGTCAAAATGAAAAAACGAGCACGCAGCCTCGTTTAGAAATCAGGAGGAGAGAGGGTATGAAATAATATCCACTTCCTTTAAAACCCAAAAAAGTCTCGATTATAGGTTGGAAATGGGCCACGGGACGCGTTTGTGTTGTCAAAACGAAAAAACGAACACGAAGCCTCGTTTAGAAATCGGGAGGAGAGAGGTTATGAAATTATATCCACTTCCTTTAAAACCTGAAAAAGTATCGATTATAGGTTAGAAATGGGCCACGGGACGTGTTTGTGGTGTCAAAACGAAAAAAAGAGCACGTAGACTCGTTTAGAAATCGGGAGGAGAGAGGGTATGAAATTATATCCACTTCCTTTAAAACCCGAAAAAGTCTCGATTATAGGTTAGAAATGGGCCACGGGACGTGTTTGTGGTGTCAAAACGAAAAAACGAGCACGAAGCCTCGTTTAGAAATCGGGAGGAGAGAGTGTATGAAATTATATCCACTTCCTTTAAAACCCGAAAAAGTCTCGATTATAGGTTAGAAATGGGCCACGGGACGTGTTTGTGATGTCAAAATGAAATAACGAGCACGAAGCCTCGTTTAGAAATCGGGAGGAGAGAGGTTATGAAATTATATCCACTTCCTTTAAAACCCGAAAAGTCTCGATTATAGGTTAGAAATGAGACACGGGAGGTGTTTTTGGTGTCAAAATGAAAAAAGAGCACGAAGCCTCGATTAGAAATCGGGAGGAGAGAGGGTATGAAATTATATCCACTTCCTTTAAAACCCGAAAAAGTCTCGATTATAGGTTAGAAATGGGCCACGGGACATGTTTGTAGTGTCAAAACGAAAAAACGAGCACGAAGCCTCGTTTAGAAATCGGGAGGAGAGAGGGTATGAAATTATATCCACTTCCTTTAAAACCCGAAAAAGTCTCGATTATAGGTTAGAAATGGGCCACGGGATGTGTTTGTGGTGTCAAAACGATAAAACAAGCACGAAGCCTCGTTTAGAAATCGGTAGGAGAGAGGATATGAAATTATATCCACTTCCTTTAAAACCCGAAAAAGTCTCGATTATAAGTTAGAAATGGGCCACGGGACGTGTTTGTGGTGTCAAAATGAAAAAACGAGCACGAAGCCTCGTTTAGAAATCGGGAGGAGAGAGGTTATGAAATTATATCCACTTCCTTTAAAACCCGAAAAGTCTCGATTATAGGTTAGAAATGAGACACGGGAGGTGTTTCTGGTGTCAAAATGAAAAAAGAGCACGAAGCCTCGTTTAGAAATCGGGAGGAGAGAGGGTATGAAATTATATCCACTTCCTTTAAAACCCGAAAAATTCTCAATTATAAGTTGGAAATGGGCCACGGGACGTGTTTGTGGAGTTAAAACGAAAAAACGAGCACGAAGCCTTGTTTAGAAATCGGTAGGAGAGAGGGTATGAAATTATATCCACTTCCTTTAAAGCCCGAAAAAGTCTCGATTATAGGTTAGAAATGGGCCACGGGACGTGTTTGTGGTGTCAAAATGAAAAAACGACAACGAAGCCTCGTTTAGAAATCGGGAGGAGAGAGGTTATGAAATTATATCCACTTCCTTTAAAACCCGAAAAGTCTCGATTATAGGTTAGAAATGAGACACGGGAGGTGTTTTTGGTGTCAAAATGAAAAAAGAGCACGAAGCCTCGATTAGAAATCGGGAGGAGAGAGGGTATGAAATTATATCCACTTCCTTTAAAACCCGAAAAAGTCTCGATTATAGGTTAGAAATGGGCCACGGGACATGTTTGTAGTGTCAAAACGAAAAAACGAGCACGAAGCCTCGTTTAGAAATCGGGAGGAGAGAGGGTATGAAATTATATCCACTTCCTTTAAAACCTGAAAAAGTCTCGATTATAGGTTAGAAATGGGCCACGGGATGTGTTTGTGGTGTCAAAACGATAAAACAAGCACGAAGCCTCGTTTAGAAATCGGTAGGAGAGAGGATATGAAATTATATCCACTTCCTTTAAAACCCGAAAAAGTCTCGATTATAAGTTAGAAATGGGCCACGGGACGTGTTTGTGGTGTCAAAATGAAAAAACGAGCACGAAGCCTCGTTTAGAAATCGGGAGGAGAGAGGTTATGAAATTATATCCACTTCCTTTAAAACCCGAAAAGTCTCGATTATAGGTTAGAAATGAGACACGGGAGGTGTTTCTGGTGTCAAAATGAAAAAAGAGCACGAAGCCTCGTTTAGAAATCGGGAGGAGAGAGGGTATGAAATTATATCCACTTCCTTTAAAACCCGAAAAATTCTCAATTATAAGTTGGAAATGGGCCACGGGACGTGTTTGTGGAGTTAAAACGAAAAAACGAGCACGAAGCCTTGTTTAGAAATCGGTAGGAGAGAGGGTATGAAATTATATCCACTTCCTTTAAAACCCGAAAAAGTCTCGATTATAGGTTAGAAATGGGCCACGGGACGTGTTTGTGGTGTCAAAATGAAAAAACGAGCACGAAGCCTCGTTTAGAAATCGGGAGGAGAGAGGGTATGAAATTATATCCACTTCCTTTAAAACCCGAAAAAGTCTCGATTATAGGTTAGAAATGGGCCACGGGACGTGTTTGTGGTGTCAAAACAAAAAAACGAGCAAGAAGCCTCGTTTAGAAATCGGGAGAGAGGGTATGAAATTATATCCACTTCCTTTAAAACCCGAAAAAGTCTCGATTATAGGTTAGAAATGGGCCACGGGACATGTTTGTAGTGTCAAAATGAAAAAACGAGCACGAAGCCTCGTTTAGAAATCGGGAGGAGAGAGGGTATGAAATTATATCCACTTCCTTTAAAACCCGAAAAAGTCTCGATTATAGGTTAGAAATGGGCCACGGGACGTGTTGGTGGTGTCAAATATAAAAATGAAGCACGAAGCCTCATTTTGAATTCGGGAGGAGAGAAGGTATGAAATTAGATCCACGTCCTTTAAAATCCGGAAAATCTCAATTATAGGTTAGAAATGGGCCACGGGACGTGTTGGTGGTGTCAAAATGAAAAAACGAGCACGAAGCCTCGTTTAGAAATCGTGTGGAGAGAGGGTATGAAATTAGATCCACTTCCTTTAAAACCCGAAAAAGTCTCGATTATAGGTTAGAAATTTACCACGGGACGTGTTCGTGGGGTGAAAACGAAAAAATGAGCACGAAGCCTCATTTTGAATTTGGGAGGAGTGAGGGTATGAAATTAGATCCACTTCCTTTAAAACCCGAAAAAGACTCGATTATAGGTTAGAAATGGGCCAAAAGATGAGTTTGTGGAGTCAAAATGAAAAAACGAGCACGCAGCCTCGTTTAGAAATCAGGAGGAGAGAGGGTATGAAATAATATCCACTTCCTTTAAAACCCAAAAAAGTCTCGATTATAGGTTGGAAATGGGCCACGGGACGCGTTTGTGTTGTCAAAACGAAAAAACGAACACGAAGCCTCGTTTAGAAATCGGGAGGAGAGAGGTTATGAAATTATATCCACTTCCTTTAAAACCTGAAAAAGTATCGATTATAGGTTAGAAATGGGCCACGGGACGTGTTTGTGGTGTCAAAACGAAAAAAAGAGCACGTAGACTCGTTTAGAAATCGGGAGGAGAGAGGGTATGAAATTATATCCACTTCCTTTAAAACCCGAAAAAGTCTCGATTATAGGTTAGAAATGGGCCACGGGACGTGTTTGTGGTGTCAAAACGAAAAAACGAGCACGAAGCCTCGTTTAGAAATCGGGAGGAGAGAGTGTATGAAATTATATCCACTTCCTTTAAAACCCGAAAAAGTCTCGATTATAGGTTAGAAATGGGCCACGGGACGTGTTTGTGATGTCAAAATGAAATAACGAGCACGAAGCCTCGTTTAGAAATCAGGAGGAGAGAGGGTATGAAATTATATCCACTTCCTTTAAAACCCGAAAAAGTCTCGATTATAGGTTAGAAATGGGCCACGGGACGTGTTTGTGGTGTCAAAATGAAAAAACGAGCACGAAGCCTCGTTTAGAAATCGGGAGGAGAGAGGTTATGAAATTATATCCACTTCCTTTAAAACCCGAAAAGTCTCGATTATAGGTTAGAAATGAGACACGGGAGGTGTTTCTGGTGTCAAAATGAAAAAAGAGCACGAAGCCTCGTTTAGAAATCGGGAGGAGAGAGGGTATGAAATTATATCCACTTCCTTTAAAACCCGAAAAATTATCAATTATAAGTTGGAAATGGGCCACGGGACGTGTTTGTGGAGTTAAAACGAAAAAACAAGCACGAAGCCTTCTTTAGAAATCGGTAGGAGAGAGGGTATGAAATTATATCCACTTCCTTTAAAACCCGAAAAAGTCTCGATTATAGGTTAGAAATGGGCCACGGGACGTGTTTGTGGTGTCAATATGAAAAAACGAGCACGAAGCCTCGTTTAGAAATCGGGAGGAGAGAGGGTATGAAATTATATCCACTTCCTTTAAAACCCAAAAAAGTCTCGATTATAGGTTAGAAATGGGCCACGGGACTTGTTTGTGGTGTCAAAACAAAAAAACGAGCAAGAAGCCTCGTTTAGAAATCGGGAGAGAGGGTATGAAATTATATCCACTTCCTTTAAAATCTGAAAAAATCTCGATTATAGGTTAGAAATGGGCCACAGGACGTGTTTGTGGTGTCAAAATGAAAAAACGAGCACGAAGCCTAATTTTGAATTCGGGAGGAGAGAGGGTATGAAATTAGATCCACTTCCTTTAAAACCCGGAAAAGTCGCGATTATAGGTTAGAAATGGGCCACGGGACGTGTTGGTGGTGTCAAATATAAAAATGGAGCACGAAGCCTCATTTTGAATTCGGGAGGAGAGAAGGTATGAAATTAGATCCACTTCCTTTAAAATCTGGAAAAGTCTCAATTATAGGTTAGAAATGGGCCACGGGACGTGTTGGTGGTGTCAAAATAAAAAAACGAGCACGAAGCCTCGTTTAGAAATCGTGTGGAGAGAGGGTATGAAATTAGATCCACTTCCTTTAAAACCCGAAAAAGTCTCGATTATAGGTTAGAAATATACCACGGGACGTGTTGGTGGGGTGAAAACGAAAAAACGAGCACGAAGCCTCATTTTGAATTTGGGAGGAGTGAGGGTATGAAATTAGATCCACTTCCTTTAAAACCCGAAAAAGACTCGATTATAGGTTAGAAATGGGCCAAAAGATGAGTTTGTGGAGTCAAAATGAAAAAACGAGCACGCAGCCTCGTTTAGAAATCAGGAGGAGAGAGGGTATGAAATAATATCCACTTCCTTTAAAACCCAAAAAAGTCTCGATTATAGGTTGGAAATGGGCCACGGGACGCGTTTGTGTTGTCAAAACGAAAAAACGAACACGAAGCCTCGTTTAGAAATCGGGAGGAGAGAGGTTATGAAATTATATCCACTTCCTTTAAAACCTGAAAAAGTATCGATTATAGGTTAGAAATGGGCCACGGGACGTGTTTGTGGTGTCAAAACGAAAAAAAGAGCACGTAGACTCGTTTAGAAATCGGGAGGAGAGAGGGTATGAAATTATATCCACTTCCTTTAAAACCCGAAAAAGTCTCGATTATAGGTTAGAAATGGGCCACGGGACGTGTTTGTGGTGTCAAAACGAAAAAACGAGCACGAAGCCTCGTTTAGAAATCGGGAGGAGAGAGTGTATGAAATTATATCCACTTCCTTTAAAACCCGAAAAAGTCTCGATTATAGGTTAGAAATGGGCCACGGGACGTGTTTGTGATGTCAAAATGAAATAACGAGCACGAAGCCTCGTTTAGAAATCGGGAGGAGAGAGGTTATGAAATTATATCCACTTCCTTTAAAACCCGAAAAGTCTCGATTATAGGTTAGAAATGAGACACGGGAGGTGTTTTTGGTGTCAAAATGAAAAAAGAGCACGAAGCCTCGATTAGAAATCGGGAGGAGAGAGGGTATGAAATTATATCCACTTCCTTTAAAACCCGAAAAAGTCTCGATTATAGGTTAGAAATGGGCCACGGGACATGTTTGTAGTGTCAAAACGAAAAAACGAGCACGAAGCCTCGTTTAGAAATCGGGAGGAGAGAGGGTATGAAATTATATCCACTTCCTTTAAAACCCGAAAAAGTCTCGATTATAGGTTAGAAATGGGCCACGGGATGTGTTTGTGGTGTCAAAACGATAAAACAAGCACGAAGCCTCGTTTAGAAATCGGTAGGAGAGAGGATATGAAATTATATCCACTTCCTTTAAAACCCGAAAAAGTCTCGATTATAAGTTAGAAATGGGCCACGGGACGTGTTTGTGGTGTCAAAATGAAAAAACGAGCACGAAGCCTCGTTTAGAAATCGGGAGGAGAGAGGTTATGAAATTATATCCACTTCCTTTAAAACCCGAAAAGTCTCGATTATAGGTTAGAAATGAGACACGGGAGGTGTTTCTGGTGTCAAAATGAAAAAAGAGCACGAAGCCTCGTTTAGAAATCGGGAGGAGAGAGGGTATGAAATTATATCCACTTCCTTTAAAACCCGAAAAATTCTCAATTATAAGTTGGAAATGGGCCACGGGACGTGTTTGTGGAGTTAAAACGAAAAAACGAGCACGAAGCCTTGTTTAGAAATCGGTAGGAGAGAGGGTATGAAATTATATCCACTTCCTTTAAAGCCCGAAAAAGTCTCGATTATAGGTTAGAAATGGGCCACGGGACGTGTTTGTGGTGTCAAAATGAAAAAACGACAACGAAGCCTCGTTTAGAAATCGGGAGGAGAGAGGTTATGAAATTATATCCACTTCCTTTAAAACCCGAAAAGTCTCGATTATAGGTTAGAAATGAGACACGGGAGGTGTTTTTGGTGTCAAAATGAAAAAAGAGCACGAAGCCTCGATTAGAAATCGGGAGGAGAGAGGGTATGAAATTATATCCACTTCCTTTAAAACCCGAAAAAGTCTCGATTATAGGTTAGAAATGGGCCACGGGACATGTTTGTAGTGTCAAAACGAAAAAACGAGCACGAAGCCTCGTTTAGAAATCGGGAGGAGAGAGGGTATGAAATTATATCCACTTCCTTTAAAACCCGAAAAAGTCTCGATTATAGGTTAGAAATGGGCCACGGGATGTGTTTGTGGTGTCAAAACGATAAAACAAGCACGAAGCCTCGTTTAGAAATCGGTAGGAGAGAGGATATGAAATTATATCCACTTCCTTTAAAACCCGAAAAAGTCTCGATTATAAGTTAGAAATGGGCCACGGGACGTGTTTGTGGTGTCAAAATGAAAAAACGAGCACGAAGCCTCGTTTAGAAATCGGGAGGAGAGAGGTTATGAAATTATATCCACTTCCTTTAAAACCCGAAAAGTCTCGATTATAGGTTAGAAATGAGACACGGGAGGTGTTTCTGGTGTCAAAATGAAAAAAGAGCACGAAGCCTCGTTTAGAAATCGGGAGGAGAGAGGGTATGAAATTATATCCACTTCCTTTAAAACCCGAAAAATTCTCAATTATAAGTTGGAAATGGGCCACGGGACGTGTTTGTGGAGTTAAAACGAAAAAACGAGCACGAAGCCTTGTTTAGAAATCGGTAGGAGAGAGGGTATGAAATTATATCCACTTCCTTTAAAACCCGAAAAAGTCTCGATTATAGGTTAGAAATGGGCCACGGGACGTGTTTGTGGTGTCAAAATGAAAAAACGAGCACGAAGCCTCGTTTAGAAATCGGGAGGAGAGAGGGTATGAAATTATATCCACTTCCTTTAAAACCCGAAAAAGTCTCGATTATAGGTTAGAAATGGGCCACGGGACGTGTTTGTGGTGTCAAAACAAAAAAACGAGCAAGAAGCCTCGTTTAGAAATCGGGAGAGAGGGTATGAAATTATATCCACTTCCTTTAAAACCCGAAAAAGTCTCGATTATAGGTTAGAAATGGGCCACGGGACATGTTTGTAGTGTCAAAATGAAAAAACGAGCACGAAGCCTCGTTTAGAAATCGGGAGGAGAGAGGGTATGAAATTATATCCACTTCCTTTAAAACCCGAAAAAGTCTCGATTATAGGTTAGAAATGGGCCACGGGACGTGTTGGTGGTGTCAAATATAAAAATGAAGCACGAAGCCTCATTTTGAATTCGGGAGGAGAGAAGGTATGAAATTAGATCCACGTCCTTTAAAATCCGGAAAATCTCAATTATAGGTTAGAAATGGGCCACGGGACGTGTTGGTGGTGTCAAAATGAAAAAACGAGCACGAAGCCTCGTTTAGAAATCGTGTGGAGAGAGGGTATGAAATTAGATCCACTTCCTTTAAAACCCGAAAAAGTCTCGATTATAGGTTAGAAATTTACCACGGGACGTGTTGGTGGGGTGAAAACGAAAAAATGAGCACGAAGCCTCATTTTGAATTTGGGAGGAGTGAGGGTATGAAATTAGATCCACTTCCTTTAAAACCCGAAAAAGACTCGATTATAGGTTAGAAATGGGCCAAAAGATGAGTTTTGGAGTCAAAATGAAAAAACGAGCACGCAGCCTCGTTTAGAAATCAGGAGGAGAGAGGGTATGAAATAATATCCACTTCCTTTAAAACCCAAAAAAGTCTCGATTATAGGTTGGAAATGGGCCACGGGACGCGTTTGTGTTGTCAAAACGAAAAAACGAACACGAAGCCTCGTTTAGAAATCGGGAGGAGAGAGGTTATGAAATTATATCCACTTCCTTTAAAACCTGAAAAAGTATCGATTATAGGTTAGAAATGGGCCACGGGACGTGTTTGTGGTGTCAAAACGAAAAAAAGAGCACGTAGACTCGTTTAGAAATCGGGAGGAGAGAGGGTATGAAATTATATCCACTTCCTTTAAAACCCGAAAAAGTCTCGATTATAGGTTAGAAATGGGCCACGGGACGTGTTTGTGGTGTCAAAACGAAAAAACGAGCACGAAGCCTCGTTTAGAAATCGGGAGGAGAGAGTGTATGAAATTATATCCACTTCCTTTAAAACCCGAAAAAGTCTCGATTATAGGTTAGAAATGGGCCACGGGACGTGTTTGTGGTGTCAAAACAAAAAAACGAGCAAGAAGCCTCGTTTAGAAATCGGGAGAGAGGGTATGAAATTATATCCACTTCCTTTAAAACCCGAAAAAGTCTCGATTATAGGTTAGAAATGGGCCACGGGACATGTTTGTAGTGTCAAAATGAAAAAACGAGCACGAAGCCTCGTTTAGAAATCGGGAGGAGAGAGGGTATGAAATTATATCCACTTCCTTTAAAACCCGAAAAAGTCTCGATTATAGGTTAGAAATGGGCCACGAGATGTGTTTGTGGTGTCAAAACGATAAAACAAGCACGAAGCCTCGTTTAGAAATCGGTAGGAGAGAGGATATGAAATTATATCCACTTCCTTTAAAACCCGAAAAAGTCTCGATTATAGGTTAGAAATGGGCCACGGGACGTGTTTGTGGTGTCAAAATGAAAAAACGAGCACGAAGCCTCGTTTAGAAATCGGGAGGAGAGAGGTTATGAAATTATATCCACTTCCTTTAAAACCCGAAAAGTCTCGATTATAGGTTAGAAATGAGACACGGGAGGTGTTTCTGGTGTCAAAATGAAAAAAGAGCACGAAGCCTCGTTTAGAAATAGGGAGGAGAGAGGGTATGAAATTATATCCACTTCCTTTAAAACCCGAAAAATTCTCAATTATAAGTTGGAAATGGGCCACGAGACGTGTTTGTGGAGTTAAAACGAAAAAACGAGCACGAAGCCTTGTTTAGAAATCGGTAGGAGAGAGGGTATGAAATTATATCCACTTCCTTTAAAACCCAAAAAAGTCTCGATTATAGGTTAGAAATGGGCCACGGGACGTGTTTGTGGTGTCAAAATGAAAAAACGAGCACGAAGCCTCGTTTAGAAATCGGGAGGAGAGAGGGTATGAAATTATATCCACTTCCTTTAAAATCCGAAAAAGTCTCGATTATAGGTTAGAAATGGGCCACGGGATGTGTTTGTGGTGTCAAAACGAAAAAATGAGCACGAAGCCTCGTTTAGAAATCAGAAGGAGAGAGGGTATGAAATTATATCCATTTCCTTTAAAACCCGAAAAAGTCTCGATTATAGGTTAGAAATGGGCCACGGGACGTGTTTGTTGTGTCAAAATGAAAAAACGAGCACGAAGCCTCGTTTAGAAATTGGGAGGAGAGAGGGTATGAAATTACATCCACTTCCTTTAAAACCTGAAAAAGTATCGATTGTAGGCTAGAAATGGGACACGGGATGTGTTTGTGGTGTCAAAATGAAAAAACGAGCACGAAGCCTCGTTTAGAAATCGGGAGGAGAGAGGGTATGAAATTATATCCACTTCCTTTAAAACCCGAAAAAGTCTCGATTATAGGTTAGAAATGGGCCACGGGACGTTTTTGTGGAGTCAAAACGAAAAAACGGGCACGAAGCCTCGTTTAGAAATCGGGAGGAGAGAGGGTATGAAATTATATCCACTTCCTTTAAAATCCGAAAAAGCCTCGATTATAGGTTAGAAATGGGCCACGGGACGTGTTTGTGGTGTCAAAACAAAAAAACGAGCACGAAGTCTCGTTTAGAAATCGGGAGGAGAGAGGGTATGAAATTATATCAATTTCCTTTAAAACCCGAAAAAGTCTCGATTATAGGTTAGAAATGGGCCACGGGACGTGTTTGTGGTGTCAAAACAAAAAAACGAGCACGAAGCCTCGTTTATATATCGGAAGGAGAGAGGTTTTGAAATTATATCCACTTCCTTTAAAATCCGAAAAAGTCTCGATTATAGGTTAGAAATGGGCCAAAAGACGAGTTTGTGGAGTCAAAATGAAAAAACGAGCACGCAGCCTCGTTTAGAAATCAGGAGGAGAGAGGGTATGAAATTATATCCACTTCCTTTAAAACCTGAAAAAGTCTCGATTATAGGTTAAAAATGGGCCACGGGTCGTGTTTGAGGAGTCAAAACGAAAAAACGAGCACGAAGCCTCGTATAGAAATCGGTAGGAGAGAGGGTATGAAATTATATTCACTTCCTTTAAAACCCGAAAAAATATCGATTATAGGTTAGAAATGGGCCACGGGACGTGTTTGTGGAGTCAAAATGAAAAAACGAGCACGAAGCCTCGTTTAGAAATCGGTAAGAGAGAGGGTATGAAATTATATCCACTTCTTTTAACACCGAAAAAGTCTCGATTATAGGTTTTAAATGGGCCACTGGACGTATTTGTGGAGTCAAAACGAAAAAACGAGCACAAAGCCTCGTATAGAAATCGGTAGGAGAGAGGGTATGAAATTATATCCACTTCCTTTAAAATCCGAAAAAGCCTCGATTATAGGTTAGAAATGGGCCACGGGACGTGTTTGTGGTGTCAAAACAAAAAAACGAGCACGAAGTCTCGTTTAGAAATCGGGAGGAGAGAGGGTATGAAATTATATCAATTTCCTTTAAAACCCGAAAAAGTCTCGATTATAGGTTAGAAATGGGCCACGGGACGTGTTTGTGGTGTCAAAACAAAAAAACGAGCACGAAGCCTCGTTTATATATCGGAAGGAGAGAGGTTTTGAAATTATATCCACTTCCTTTAAAATCCGAAAAAGTCTCGATTATAGGTTAGAAATGGGCCAAAAGACGAGTTTGTGGAGTCAAAATGAAAAAACGAGCACGCAGCCTCGTTTAGAAATCAGGAGGAGAGAGGGTATGAAATTATATCCACTTCCTTTAAAACCCGAAAAAGTCTCGATTATAGGTTAAAAATGGGCCACGGGTCGTGTTTGAGGAGTCAAAACGAAAAAACGAGCACGAAGCCTCGTATAGAAATCGGTAGGAGAGAGGGTATGAAATTATATTCACTTCCTTTAAAACCCGAAAAAATATCGATTATAGGTTAGAAATGGGCCACGGGACGTGTTTGTGGAGTCAAAATGAAAAAACGAGCACGAAGCCTCGTTTAGAAATCGGTAAGAGAGAGGGTATGAAATTATATCCACTTCTTTTAACACCGAAAAAGTCTCGATTATAGGTTTTAAATGGGCCACTGGACGTATTTGTGGAGTCAAAACGAAAAAACGAGCACAAAGCCTCGTATAGAAATCGGTAGGAGAGAGGGTATGAAATTATATCCACTTCCTTTAAAACCTGAAAAAGTCTCGATTATAGGTCAGAAATGGGCCACGGGACCTATTTATGGAGTGAAAACGAAAGAACGAGCACGAAGACTCGTTTAGAAATCGGTAGGACAGACGGTATGAAATTACATCCACTTCCTTTAAAACCCGAAAAAGTCTCGATTATAGGTTAGAAATGGGCCACGGGACGTGTTTGTGGTGTCAAAACGAAAAAACGAGCACGAAGCTTCGTTTAGAAATCGGGAGGAGAGAGGGTATGAAATTATATCCACTTCCTTTCAAACCCGAAAAAGTCTAGATTATAGTTTAGAAATGGGCCACGGGACGTGTTTGTGGTGTCAAAACGAAAAAACGAGCACGAAGCCTCGTTTAGAAATCGGTAGGTGAGAGGGTATGAAATTATATCCACTTCCTTTAAAACCCGAAAAAGTCTCGATTATAGGTTAGAAATGGGCCACGGGACGTGTTTGTGCTGTCAATACGATAAAACAAGCACGAAGCCTCATTTAGAAATTGGTAGGAGAGAGGGTATGAAATTATGTCCACTTCCTTTAAAACCCGAAAAAGTCTCGATTATAGGTTAGAAATGGGCCACTGGACGCGTTTGTGGTGTGAAAACGAAAAAACGAACACGAAGCCTCGTTTAGAAATCGGGAGGAGAGAGGGTATGAAATTACATCCACTTCCTTTAAAACCCGAAAAAGTCTCGATTATAGGTTAGAAATGGGCCACGGGACGTGTTTGTAGAGTCAAAACGAAAAAACGAGCACGAAGCCTCGTTTAGAAATCGGTAGGAGAGAGGGTATGAAATTATATCCACTTCCTTTAAAACCCGAAAAAGTCTAGATTATAGGTTAGAAATGGGCCACGGGACGTGTTTGTAGAGTCAAAACGAAAAAAAGAGCACGAAGCCTCGTTTAGAAATCGGTAGGAGAGAGGGTATGAAATTATATCCACTTCCTTTAAAACCCGAAAAAGTCTCGATTATAGGTTAGAAATGGGCCACGGGACGTATTTGTGGAGTCAAAATGAAGAAACGAGCACGATGCCTCGTTTAGAAATCGGTAAGAGAGAGGGTATCAAATTATATCCACTTCTTTTAAAACCCTAAAAAGTCTCGATTATAGGTTAGAAATGGGCCACTGGACGCGTTTGTGGTGTGAAAACGAAAAAACGAACACGAAGCCTCGTTTAGAAATCGGGAGGAGAGAGGTTATGAAATTATATCCACTTCCTTTAAAACCCGAAAAGTCTCGATTATAGGTTAGAAATGAGACACGGGAGGTGTTTTTGGTGTCAAAATGAAAAAAGAGCACGAAGCCTCGTTTAGAAATCGGGAGGAGAGAGGGTATGAAATTATATCCACTTCCTTTAAAACCCGAAAAAGTTTCGATTATAGGTTAGAAATGGGCCACGGGACGTGTTTGTTGTGTCAAAATGAAAAAACGAGCACGAAGCCTCGTTTAGAAATTGGGAGGAGAGAGGGTATGAAATTACATCCACTTCCTTTAAAACCTGAAAAAGTATCGATTGTAGGCTAGAAATGTGACACGGGATGTGTTTGTGGTGTCAAAATGAAAAAACGAGCACGAAGCCTCGTTTAGAAATCGGGAGGAGAGAGGGTATGAAATTATATCCACTTCCTTTAAAACCCGAAAAAGTCTCGATTATAGGTTAGAAATGGGCCACGGGATGTGTTTGTGGTGTCAAAACGAAAAAATGAGCACGAAGCCTCGTTTAGAAATCGGAAGGAGAGAGGGTATGAAATTATATCCATTTCCTTTAAAACCCGAAAAAGTTTCGATTATAGGTTAGAAATGGGCCACGGGACGTGTTTGTTGTGTCAAAATGAAAAAACGAACACGAAGCCTCGTTTAGAAATTGGGAGGAGAGAGGGTATGAAATTACATCCACTTCCTTTAAAACCTGAAAAAGTATCGATTGTAGGCTAGAAATGGGCCACGGGATGTGTTTGTGGTGTCAAAATGAAAAAACGAGCACGAAGCCTCGTTTAGAAATCGGGAGGAGAGAGGGTATGAAATTATATCCACTTCCTTTAAAACCCGAAAAAGTCTCGATTATAGGTTAGAAATGGGCCACGGGACGTTTTTGTGGAGTCAAAACGAAAAAACGAGCACGAAGCCTCGTTTAGAAATCGGGAGGAGAGAGGGTATGAAATTATATCCACTTCCTTTAAAATCCGAAAAAGTCTCGATTATAGGTTAGAAATGGGCCACGGGATGTGTTTGTGGTGTCAAAATGAAAAAACGAGCACGAAGCCTCGTTTAGAAATCGGGAGGAGAGAGGGTATGAAATTATATCCACTTCCTTTAAAACCCGAAAAAGTCTCGATTATAGGTTAGAAATGGGCCACGGGACATGTTTGTAGTGTCAAAACGAAAAAACGAGCACGAAGCCTCGTTTAGAAATCGGGAGGAGAGAGGGTATGAAATTATATCCACTTCCTTTAAAACCCGAAAAAGTCTCGATTATAGGTTAGAAATGGGCCACGGGATGTGTTTGTGGTGTCAAAACGAAAAAATGAGCACGAAGCCTCGTTTAGAAATCGGAAGGAGAGAGGGTATGAAATTATATCCATTTCCTTTAAAACCCGAAAAAGTTTCGATTATAGGTTAGAAATGGGCCACGGGACGTGTTTGTTGTGTCAAAATGAAAAAACGAACACGAAGCCTCGTTTAGAAATTGGGAGGAGAGAGGGTATGAAATTACATCCACTTCCTTTAAAACCTGAAAAAGTATCGATTGTAGGCTAGAAATGGGCCACGGGATGTGTTTGTGGTGTCAAAATGAAAAAACGAGCACGAAGCCTCGTTTAGAAATCGGGAGGAGAGAGGGTATGAAATTATATCCACTTCCTTTAAAACCCGAAAAAGTCTCGATTATAGGTTAGAAATGTGCCACGGGACGTTTTTGTGGAGTCAAAACGAAAAAACGAGCACGAAGCCTCGTTTAGAAATCGGGAGGAGAGAGGGTATGAAATTATATCCACTTCCTTTAAAATCCGAAAAAGTCTCGATTATAGGTTAGAAATGGGCCACGGGACGTGTTTGTGTTGTCAAAACAAAAAAACGAGCACGAAGTCTCGTTTAGAAATCGGGAGGAGAGAGGGTATGAAATTATATCCACTTCCTTTAAAACCCGAAAAAGTCTCGATTATAGGTTAGAAATGGGCCACGGGATGTGTTTGTGGTGTCAAAACGAAAAAATGAGCACGAAGCCTCGTTTAGAAATCGGAAGGAGAGAGGGTATGAAATTATATCCATTTCCTTTAAAACCCGAAAAAGTTTCGATTATAGGTTAGAAATGGGCCACGGGAGGTGTTTGTGGTGTCAAAACGAAAAAACGAGCACGAAGCCTCGTTTAGAAATTGGGAGGAGAGAGGGTATGAAATTACATCCACTTCCTTTAAAACCTGAAAAAGTATCGATTGTAGGCTAGAAATGGGACGCGGGATGTGTTTGTGGTGTCAAAATGAAAAAACGAGCACGAAGCCTCGTTTAGAAATCGGGAGGAGAGAGGGTATGAAATTATATCCACTTCCTTTAAAACCCGAAAAAGTCTCGATTATAGGTTAGAAATGGGCCACGGGATGTGTTTGTGGTGTCAAAACGAAAAAATGAGCACGAAGCCTCGTTTAGAAATCGGAAGGAGAGAGGGTATGAAATTATATCCACTTCCTTTAAAACCCGAAAAATTCTCAATTATAAGTTGGAAATGGGCCACGGGACGTGTTTGTGGAGTTAAAACGAAAAAACGAGCACGAAGCCTTGTTTAGAAATCGGTAGGAGAGAGGGTATGAAATTATATCCACTTCCTTTAAAACCCGAAAAAGTCTCGATTATAGGTTAGAAATGGGCCACGGGACGTGTTTGTGGTGTCAAAATGAAAAAACGAGCACGAAGCCTCGTTTAGAAATCGGGAGGAGAGAGGGTATGAAATTATATCCACTTCCTTTAAAACCCGAAAAAGTCTCGATTATAGGTTAGAAATGGGCCACGGGATGTGTTTGTGGTGTCAAAACGAAAAAATGAGCACGAAGCCTCGTTTAGAAATCAGAAGGAGAGAGGGTATGAAATTATATCCATTTCCTTTAAAACCCGAAAAAGTCTCGATTATAGGTTAGAAATGGGCCACGGGACGTGTTTGTTGTGTCAAAATGAAAAAACGAGCACGAAGCCTCGTTTAGAAATTGGGAGGAGAGAGGGTATGAAATTACATCCACTTCCTTTAAAACCTGAAAAAGTATCGATTGTAGGCTAGAAATGGGACACGGGATGTGTTTGTGGTGTCAAAATGAAAAAACGAGCACGAAGCCTCGTTTAGAAATCGGGAGGAGAGAGGGTATGAAATTATATCCACTTCCTTTAAAACCCGAAAAAGTCTCGATTATAGGTTAGAAATGGGCCACGGGACGTTTTTGTGGAGTCAAAACGAAAAAACGGGCACGAAGCCTCGTTTAGAAATCGGGAGGAGAGAGGGTATGAAATTATATCCACTTCCTTTAAAATCCGAAAAAGCCTCGATTATAGGTTAGAAATGGGCCACGGGACGTGTTTGTGGTGTCAAAACAAAAAAACGAGCACGAAGTCTCGTTTAGAAATCGGGAGGAGAGAGGGTATGAAATTATATCAATTTCCTTTAAAACCCGAAAAAGTCTCGATTATAGGTTAGAAATGGGCCACGGGACGTGTTTGTGGTGTCAAAACAAAAAAACGAGCACGAAGCCTCGTTTATATATCGGAAGGAGAGAGGTTTTGAAATTATATCCACTTCCTTTAAAATCCGAAAAAGTCTCGATTATAGGTTAGAAATGGGCCAAAAGACGAGTTTGTGGAGTCAAAATGAAAAAACGAGCACGCAGCCTCGTTTAGAAATCAGGAGGAGAGAGGGTATGAAATTATATCCACTTCCTTTAAAACCCGAAAAAGTCTCGATTATAGGTTAAAAATGGGCCACGGGTCGTGTTTGAGGAGTCAAAACGAAAAAACGAGCACGAAGCCTCGTATAGAAATCGGTAGGAGAGAGGGTATGAAATTATATTCACTTCCTTTAAAACCCGAAAAAATATCGATTATAGGTTAGAAATGGGCCACGGGACGTGTTTGTGGAGTCAAAATGAAAAAACGAGCACGAAGCCTCGTTTAGAAATCGGTAAGAGAGAGGGTATGAAATTATATCCACTTCTTTTAACACCGAAAAAGTCTCGATTATAGGTTTTAAATGGGCCACTGGACGTATTTGTGGAGTCAAAACGAAAAAACGAGCACAAAGCCTCGTATAGAAATCGGTAGGAGAGAGGGTATGAAATTATATCCACTTCCTTTAAAACCTGAAAAAGTCTCGATTATAGGTCAGAAATGGGCCACGGGACCTATTTATGGAGTGAAAACGAAAGAACGAGCACGAAGACTCGTTTAGAAATCGGTAGGACAGACGGTATGAAATTACATCCACTTCCTTTAAAACCCGAAAAAGTCTCGATTATAGGTTAGAAATGGGCCACGGGACGTGTTTGTGGTGTCAAAACGAAAAAACGAGCACGAAGCTTCGTTTAGAAATCGGGAGGAGAGAGGGTATGAAATTATATCCACTTCCTTTCAAACCCGAAAAAGTCTAGATTATAGTTTAGAAATGGGCCACGGGACGTGTTTGTGGTGTCAAAACGAAAAAACGAGCACGAAGCCTCGTTTAGATTTCGGTAGGTGAGAGGGTATGAAATTATATCCACTTCCTTTAAAACCCGAAAAAGTCTCGATTATAGGTTAGAAATGGGCCACGGGACGTGTTTGTGCTGTCAATACGATAAAACAAGCACGAAGCCTCATTTAGAAATTGGTAGGAGAGAGGGTATGAAATTATGTCCACTTCCTTTAAAACCCGAAAAAGTCTCGATTATAGGTTAGAAATGGGCCACTGGACGCGTTTGTGGTGTGAAAACGAAAAAACGAACACGAAGCCTCGTTTAGAAATCGGGAGGAGAGAGGGTATGAAATTACATCCACTTCCTTTAAAACCCGAAAAAGTCTCGATTATAGGTTAGAAATGGGCCACGGGACGTGTTTGTAGAGTCAAAACGAAAAAACGAGCACGAAGCCTCGTTTAGAAATCGGTAGGAGAGAGGGTATGAAATTATATCCACTTCCTTTAAAACCCGAAAAAGTCTAGATTATAGGTTAGAAATGGGCCACGGGACGTGTTTGTAGAGTCAAAACGAAAAAAAGAGCACGAAGCCTCGTTTAGAAATCGGTAGGAGAGAGGGTATGAAATTATATCCACTTCCTTTAAAACCCGAAAAAGTCTCGATTATAGGTTAGAAATGGGCCACGGGACGTATTTGTGGAGTCAAAATGAAGAAACGAGCACGATGCCTCGTTTAGAAATCGGTAAGAGAGAGGGTATCAAATTATATCCACTTCTTTTAAAACCCGAAAAAGTCTCGATTATAGGTTAGAAATGGGCCACTGGACGCGTTTGTGGTGTGAAAACGAAAAAACGAACACGAAGCCTCGTTTAGAAATCGGGAGGAGAGAGGTTATGAAATTATATCCACTTCCTTTAAAACCCGAAAAGTCTCGATTATAGGTTAGAAATGAGACACGGGAGGTGTTTTTGGTGTCAAAATGAAAAAAGAGCACGAAGCCTCGTTTAGAAATCGGGAGGAGAGAGGGTATGAAATTATATCCACTTCCTTTAAAACCCGAAAAAGTTTCGATTATAGGTTAGAAATGGGCCACGGGACGTGTTTGTTGTGTCAAAATGAAAAAACGAGCACGAAGCCTCGTTTAGAAATTGGGAGGAGAGAGGGTATGAAATTACATCCACTTCCTTTAAAACCTGAAAAAGTATCGATTGTAGGCTAGAAATGTGACACGGGATGTGTTTGTGGTGTCAAAATGAAAAAACGAGCACGAAGCCTCGTTTAGAAATCGGGAGGAGAGAGGGTATGAAATTATATCCACTTCCTTTAAAACCCGAAAAAGTCTCGATTATAGGTTAGAAATGGGCCACGGGATGTGTTTGTGGTGTCAAAACGAAAAAATGAGCACGAAGCCTCGTTTAGAAATCGGAAGGAGAGAGGGTATGAAATTATATCCATTTCCTTTAAAACCCGAAAAAGTTTCGATTAGGCCACGGGACGTATTTGTGGAGTCAAAACGAAAAAACGAGCACGAAGCCTCGTTTAGAAATCGGTAGGAGAGAGGGTATGAAATTATATCCACATCTTTTAAAACCCAAAAAATCTCGATTATAGGTTAGAAATGGGCCACGGGACGTGTTTGTGGTGTCAAAACGAAAAAACGAGCACGAACCCTCGTTTAGAAATCGGGAGGAGAGTGGGTATGAAATTATATCCACTTCCTTTGAAATATGAAAAAGTCTCGATTATAGGTTAGAAATGGGCCACGGGACGTGTTTGTTGAGTCAAAACGAAAAAACGAGCACGAAGCCTCGTTAAGAAATCGGTAGGAGAGAGGGTATGAAATTTTATGAACTTCCTTTAAAACCAGAAAAAGTCTCGATTATAGGTTAGAAATGGGCCACGGGACGTGTTTGTTGAGTCAAAATGAAAAAACGAGCACGAAGCCTCGTTTAGAAATCGGTAGGAGAGAGGGTATGAAATTATATTCACTTCCTTTAAAACCCGAAAAAGTCTCGATTATAGGTTAGAAATGGGCCACGGGACGTGTTTGAGGAGTCAAAACGAAAAAACGAGCACGAAGCCTCGTATAGAAATCGGTAGGAGAGAGGGTATGAAATTATATCCACTTCCTTTAAAACCAGAAAAAGTCTCGATTATAGGTTAGAAATGGGCCACGGGACGTGTTTATTGAGTCAAAATGAAAAAACGAGCACGAAGCCTCGTTTAGAATTCGGGAGGAGACAGGGTATGAAATTATATCCACTTCCTTTCAAACCCGAAAAAGTCTCGATTATAGGTCAGAAATGGGCCACGGGACGTGTTTGTGGTGTCAAAACGAAAAAACGAGCACGAAGCCTCGTTTAGAAATCGGGTGGAGAGAGGGTATGAAATTATATCCTCTTCCTTTAAAACCCGAAAAGGTCTCGATTATAGGTTAGAAATGGGACACGGGACGTGTTTGTGGAGTCAAAACGAAAAAACGAGCACGAAGCCTCGTTTAGAAATCGGTAGGACAAAGGGTATGAAATTACATCCACTTCCTTTAAAACCCGAAAAAGTCTAGATTATAGGTTATAAATTGGCCACTGGACGTGTTTGTAGAGTCAAAACGAAAAAAAGAGCACGAAGCCTCGTTTAGAAATCGGTAGGAGAGAGGGTGTGAAATTATATCCACTTCCTTTAAAATCCGAAAAAGTCTCCATTATAGGTTAGAAATGGGCCACGGGACGTATTTGTGGAGTCAAAACGAAAAAACGAGCACGAAGCCTCGTTTAGAAATCGGTAGGAGAGAGGGTATGAAATTATATCCACTTCTTTTAAAACCCGAAAAAGTCTCGATTATAGGTTTGAAATGGGCCACGGGACGTGTTTGTGGTGTCAAAACGAAAAAACGAGCACGAAGCCTCTTTTAGAAATCGGGAGGAGAGAGGGTATGAAATTATATCCACTTCCTTTGAAACACGAAAAAGTCTCGATTATAGGTTAGAAATGGGCCACGGGACGTGTTTGTGGAGTCAAAATGAAAAAACGAGCACGAAGCCTCGTTTAGAAATCGGTAGGAGAGAGGGAATGAAATTAAATCGATTTCCTTTAAAACCCGAAAAAGTCTCGATTATAGGATAGAAATGGGCCACTGGACGTATTTGTGGAGTGAAAACGAAAAAATGAGCACGAAGCCTCATTTTGAATTTGGAAGGAGAGAGGGTATGAAATTAGATCCACTTCCTTTAAAACCCGAAAAAGTCTCGATTATAGGTTAGAATTTGGCCACGGGACGTGTTTGTAGAGTCAAAACGAAAAAACGAGCACGAAGCCTCGTTTAGAAATCGGTAGGAGAGAGGGTATGAAATTATATCCACTTCCTTTAAAACCCGAGACGTCTCGATTATAGGTTAGAAATGGGCTACGGGACGTGTTGGTGGTGTCAAAATGAAAAAAGGAGCATGAAGCCTCGTTTTGAATTCGGGGGGAGAGAGGGTATGAAATTAAATCCACTTCCTTTAAAACACGAAAAAGTCTCGATTATAGATTAGAAATAGGCCACGGGACGTGTTGGTGGTGTCAAAACGATAAAACGAGCACGAAGCCTCATTTTGAATTCGGGAGGAGAGAGGGTATGAAATTAGATCCACTTCCTTTAAAACCCGAAAAAGTCTCGATTATAGGTTATAAATAGGCCACGGGACGTGTTGGTGGTGTCAAAACGAGAAAACGAGCACGAAGCCTCATTTAGAAATAAGGTGGAGAGAGGGTATGAAATTAGTTCCACTTCCTTTAAAATTCGAAAAAGTCTCGATTATAGGTTAGAAATTGGCCACGGGACGTGTTGGTGGGGTAAAAACGAAAAAACGAGCACGAAGCCTCGTTTAGAAATCGGGAGGAGAGATGGTATGAAATTAGATCCACTTTCTTCAAAATCCGGAAAAGTCTCGATTATAGGTTAGAAATTGGCCACCGGACGTGTTGGTGGTGTCAAAACGAAAAAACGAGCACGAAGCCTCGTTTAGAAATCGGGAGGAGAGAGGGTATGAAATTAGATCCACTTCCTTTAGAACCCGAAAAAGTCTCGATTATAGGTTAGAAATGGGCCACGGGAAGTGTTGGTGGTGTCAAAACGAAAAAACGAGCACGAAGCCTCGTTTAGAAATCGGTAGGCGAGAGGGTATTAAATTATATCCACTTCTTTTAAAATCCGAAAAAGTCTAGATTATAGGTTAGAAATGGGCCACGGGACGTGTTTGTGGTGTCAAGGAAAAAACGAGCACGAAGCCTTGTTTAGAAATCGGGAGGAGAGAGGGTATGAAATTATATCCACTTCCTTTAAAACCCGAAAAGGTCTCGATTATAGGTTAGAAATGGGCCACGGGACGTGTTTGTGGAGTCAAAACGAAAAAACGAGCACGAAGCCTCGTTTAGAAATCGGTAGGACAGAGGGTATGAAATTACATCCACTTCCTTTAAAACCCGAAAAAGTCTCGATTATAGGTTAGAATTTGGCCACGGGACGTGTTTGTAGAGTCAAAACGAAAAAACGAGCACGAAGCCTCGTTTAGAAATCGGTAGGAGAGAGGGTATGAAATTATATCCACTTCCTTTAAAACCCGAGACGTCTCGATTATAGGTTAGAAATGGGCTACGGGACGTGTTGGTGGTGTCAAAATGAAAAAAGGAGCATGAAGCCTCGTTTTGAATTCGGGAGGAGAGAGGGTATGAAATTAAATCCACTTCCTTTAAAACACGAAAAAGTCTCGATTATAGGTTAGAAATAGGCCACGGGACGTGTTGGTGGTGTCAAAACGATAAAACGAGCACGAAGCCTCATTTTGAATTCGGGAGGAGAGAGGGTATGAAATTAGATCCACTTCCTTTAAAACCCGAAAAAGTCTCGATTATAGGTTATAAATAGGCCACGGGACGTGTTGGTGGTGTCAAAACGAGAAAACGAGCACGAAGCCTCATTTAGAAATAGGGTGGAGAGAGGGTATGAAATTAGTTCCACTTCCTTTAAAATTCGAAAAAGTCTCGATTATAGGTTAGAAATTGGCCACGGGACGTGTTGGTGGGGTAAAAACGAAAAAACGAGCACGAAGCCTCGTTTAGAAATCGGGAGGAGAGATGGTATGAAATTAGATCCACTTTCTTCAAAATCCGAAAAGTCTCGATTATAGGTTAGAAATTGGCCACCGGACGTGTTGGTGGTGTCAAAACGAAAAAACGAGCACGAAGCCTCGTTTAGAAATCGGGAGGAGAGAGGGTATGAAATTAGATCCACTTCCTTTAGAACCCGAAAAAGTCTCGATTATAGGTTAGAAATGGGCCACGGGAAGTGTTGGTGGTGTCAAAACGAAAAAACGAGCACGAAGCCTCGTTTAGAAATCGGTAGGCGAGAGGGTATTAAATTATATCCACTTCTTTTAAAATCCGAAAAAGTCTAGATTATAGGTTAGAAATGGGCCACAGGACGTGTTTGTGGTGTCAAGGAAAAAACGAGCACGAAGCCTTGTTTAGAAATCGGGAGGAGAGAGGGTATGAAATTATATCCACTTCCTTTAAAACCCGAAAAGGTCTCGATTATAGGTTAGAAATGGGCCACGGGACGTGTTTGTGGAGTCAAAACGAAAAAACGAGCACGAAGCCTCGTTTAGAAATCGGTAGGACAGAGGGTATGAAATTACATCCACTTCCTTTAAAACCCGAAAAAGTCTCGATTATAGGTTAGAAATGGGCCACGGGACGTGTTTGTGGTGTCAAAACGAAAAAACGAGCACGAAGCCTCGTTTAGAAATCGGTAGGAGAGATGGTATGAAATTATATCTACTTCCTTTAAAACCCGAAAAAGTCTCGATTATAGGTTAGAAATGGGCCACGAGACGTGTTTGTGGTGTCAAAACGAAAAAACGAGCACGAAGCCTCGTTTTGAAATCGGTAGGAGAGAGGGTATAAAATTATATCCACTTCCTTTAAAACCCGAAAAAGTCTAGATTATAGGTTAGAAATTGGCCACGGGACGTGTTTGTAGAGTCAAAACGAAAAAAAGAGCACGAAGCCTCGTTTAGAAATCGGTAGGAGAGAGGGTGTGAAATTATATCCACTTCCTTTAAAATCCAAAAAAGTCTCAATTATAGTTTAGAAATGGGCCACGGGACGTATTTGTGGAGTCAAAACGAAAAAACGAGCACGAAGCCTCGTTTAGAAATCGGTTGGAGAGAGGGTATGAAATTATATCCACATCTTTTAAAACCCAAAAAATCTCGATTATAGGTTAGAAATGGGCCACGGGACGTGTTTGTGGTGTCTAAACGAAAAAACGAGCACGAACCCTCGTTTAGAAATCGGGAGGAGAGTGGGTATGAAATTATATCCACTTCCTTTGAAACACGAAAAAGTCTCGATTATAGGTTAGAAATGGGCCACGGGACGTGTTTGTTGAGTCAAAATGAAAAAACGAGCACGAAGCCTCGTTTAGAAATCGGTAGGAGAGAGGGTATGAAATTATATTCACTTCCTTTAAAACCCGAAAAAGTCTCGATTATAGGTTAGAAATGGGCCACGGGACGTGTTTGAGGAGTCAAAACGAAAAAACGAGCACGAAGCCTCGTATAGAAATCGGTAGGAGAGAGGGTATGAAATTATATCCACTTCCTTTAAAACCAGAAAAAGTCTCGATTATAGGTTAGAAATGGGCCACGGGACGTGTTTATTGAGTCAAAATGAAAAAACGAGCACGAAGCCTCGTTTAGAATTCGGGAGGAGAGAGGGTATGAAATTATATCCACTTCCTTTCAAACCCGAAAAAGTCTCGATTATAGGTCAGAAATGGGCCACGGGACGTGTTTGTGGTTTCAAAACGAAAAAACGAGCACGAAGCCTCGTTTAGAAATCGGGTGGAGAGAGGGTATGAAATTATATCCTCTTCCTTTAAAACCCGAAAAGGTCTCGATTATAGGTTAGAAATGGGACACGGGACGTGTTTGTGGAGTCAAAACGAAAAAACGAGCACGAAGCCTCGTTTAGAAATCGGTAGGACAAAGGGTATGAAATTACATCCACTTCCTTTAAAACCCGAAAAAGTCTAGATTATAGGTTATAAATTGGCCACTGGACGTGTTTGTAGAGTCAAAACGAAAAAAAGAGCACGAAGCCTCGTTTAGAAATCGGTAGGAGAGAGGGTGTGAAATTATATCCACTTCCTTTAAAATCCGAAAAAGTCTCCATTATAGGTTAGAAATGGGCCACGGGACGTATTTGTGGAGTCAAAACGAAAAAACGAGCACGAAGCCTCGTTTAGAAATCGGTAGGAGAGAGGGTATGAAATTATATCCACTTCTTTTAAAACCCGAAAAAGTCTCGATTATAGGTTTGAAATGGGCCACGGGACGTGTTTGTGGTGTCAAAATGAAAAAACGAGCACGAAGCCTCTTTTAGAAATCGGGAGGAGAGAGGGTATGAAATTATATCCACTTCCTTTGAAACACGAAAAAGTCTCGATTATAGGTTAGAAATGGGCCACGGGACGTGTTTGTGGAGTCAAAATGAAAAAACGAGCACGAAGCCTCGTTTAGAAATCGGTATGAGAGAGGGAATGAAATTATATCCATTTCCTTTAAAACCCGAAAAAATCTCGATTATAGGATAGAAATGGGCCACTGGACGTATTTGTCGAGTGAAAACGAAAAAATGAGCACGAAGCCTCATTTTGAATTTGGAAGGAGAGAGGGTATGAAATTAGATCCACTTCCTTTAAAACCCGAAAAAGTCTCGATTATAGGTTAGAATTTGGCCACGGGACATGTTTGTAGAGTCAAAACGAAAAAACGAGCACGAAACCTCGTTTAGAAATCGGTAGGAGAGAGGGTATGAAATTATATCCACTTCCTTTAAAACCCGAAACGTCTCGATTATAGGTTAGAAATGGGCTACGGGACGTGTTGGTGGTGTCAAAATGAAAAAAGGAGCACGAAGCCTCGTTTTGAATTCGGGAGGAGAGAGGGTATGAAATTAGATCCACTTCCTTTAAAACACGAAAAAGTCTTGATTATAGGTTAGAAATAGGCCACGGGACGTGTTGGTGGTGTCAAAACGATAAAACGAGCACGAAGCCTCATTTTGAATTCGGGAGGAGAGAGGGTATGAAATTAGATCCACTTCCTTTAAAACCCGAAAAAGTCTCGATTATAGGTTATAAATAGGCCACGGGACGTGTTGGTGGTGTCAAAACGAGAAAACGAGCACGAAGCCTCATTTAGAAATAGGGTGGAGAGAGGGTATGAAATTAGATCCACTTCCTTTAAAATTCAAAAAAGTCTCGATTATAGGTTAGAAATTGGCCACGGGACGTGTTGGTGGGGTAAAAACGAAAAAACGAGCACGAAGCCTCGTTTAGAAATCGGGAGGAGAGAGGGTATGAAATTAGATCCACTTCCTTCAAAATCCGGAAAAGTCTCGATTATAGGTTAGAAATTGGCCACCGGACGTGTTGGTGGTGTCAAAACGAAAAAACGAGCACGAAGCCTCGTTTAGAAATCGGGAGGAGAGAGGGTATGAAATTAGATCCACTTCCTTTAAAACCCGAAAAAGTCTCGATTATAGGTTAGAAATGGGCCACGGGACGTGTTGGTGGTGTCAAAACGAAAAAACGAGCACGAAGCCTCGTTTAGAAATCGGTAGGAGAGATGGTATGAAATTATATCTACTTCCTTTAAAACCCGAAAAAGTCTCGATTACGAAGCCTCGTTTAGAAATCGGTAGGAGAGAGCGTATGAAATTATATCCACATCTTCTAAAACCCAAAAAATCTCGATTATAGGTTAGAAATGGGCCACGGGACGTGTTTGTGGTGTCAAAACGAAAAAACGAGCACGAACCCTCGTTTAGAAATCGGGAGGAGAGTGGGTATGAAATTATATCCACTTCATTTGAAACATGAAAAAGTCTCGATTATAGGTTAGAAATGGGCCACGGGACGTGTTTCTGGAGTCAAAACGAAAAAACGAGCACGAAGCCTCGTTTAGAAATCGGTAGAAGAGAGGGTATGAAATTTTATGAACTTCCTTTAAAACCAGAAAAAGTCTCGATTATAGGTTAGAAATGGGCCACGGGACGTGTTTGTTGAGTCAAAATGAAAAAACGAGCACGAAGCCTCGTTTAGAAATCGGTAGGAGAAAGGGTATGAAATTATATCCACTTCCTTTAAAACCCGAAAAAGTCTCGATTATAGGTTAGAATTGGGCCACGGGACGTGTTTGAGGAGTCAAAACGAAAAAACGAGCACGAAGCCTCGTATAGAAATCGGTAGGAGAGAGGGTATGAAATTATATCCACTTCCTTTAAAACCAGAAAAAGTCTCGATTATTGGTTAGAAATGGGCCACGGGACGTGTTTATTGAGTCAAAACGAAAAAACGAGCACGAAGCCTCGTTTAGAATTCGGGAGGAGAGAGGGTATGAAATTATATCCACTTCCTTTCAAACCCGAAAAAGTCTCGATTATAGGTCAGAAATGGGCCACAGGACGTGTTTGTGGTGTCAAAACGAAAAAACGAGCACGAAGCCTCGTTTAGAAATCGGGTGGAGAGAGGGTATGAAATTATATCCTCTTCCTTTAAAACCCGAAAAGGTCTCGATTATAGGTTAGAAATGGGACACGGGACGTGTTTGTGGAGTCAAAACGAAAAAACGAGCACGAAGCCTCGTTTAGAAATCGGTAGGACAAAGGGTATGAAATTACATCCACTTGCATTAAAACCCGAAAAAGTCTAGATTATAGGTTATAAATTGGCCACTGGACGTGTTTGTAGAGTCAAAACGAAAAAAAGAGCACGAAGCCTCGTTTAGAAATCGGTAGGAGAGAGGGTGTGAAATTATATCCACTTCCTCTAAAATCCGAAAAAGTCTCCATTATAGGTTAGAAATGGGCCACGGGACGTATTTGTGGAGTCAAAACGAAAAAACGAGCACGAAGCCTCGTTTAGAAATCGGTAGGAGAGAGGGAATGAAATTATATCCACTTCTTTTAAAACCCGAAAAAGTCTCGATTATAGGTTAGAAATGGGCCACGGGACGTGTTTGTGGTGTCAAAACGAAAAAACGAGCACGAAGCCTCTTTTAGAAATCGGGAGGAGAGAGGGTATGAAATTATATCCACTTCCTTTGAAACACGAAAAAGTCTCGATTATAGGTTAGAAATGGGCCACGGGACGTGTTTGTGGAGTCAAAATGAAAAAACGAGCACGAAGCCTCGTTTAGAAATCGGTAGGAGAGAGGGAATGAAATTATATCCATTTCCTTTAAAACCCGAAAAAGTCTCGATCATAGGATAGAAATGGGCCACTGGACGTATTTGTGGAGTGAAAACGAAAAAATGAGCACGAAGCCTCATTTTGAATTTGGAAGGAGAGAGGGTATGAAATTAGATCCACTTCCTTTAAAACCCGAAAAAGTCTCGATTATAGGTTAGAATTTGGCTACGGGACGTGTTTGTAGAGTCAAAACGAAAAAACGAGCACGAAGCCTCGTTTAGAAATCGGTAGGAGAGAGGGTATGAAATTATATCCACTTCCTTTAAAACCCGAGACGTCTCGATTATAGGTTAGAAATGGGCTACGGGACGTGTTGGTGGTGTCAAAATGAAAAAAGGAGCACGAAGCCTCGTTTTGAATTCGGGAGGAGAGAGGGTATGAAATTAGATCCACTTCCTTTAAAACCCGAAAAAGTCTCGATTATAGGTTAGAAATAGGCCACGGGACGTGTTGGTGGTGTCAAAACGATAAAACGAGCACGAAGCCTCATTTTGAATTCGGGAGGAGAGAGGGTATGAAATTAGATCCACTTCCTTTAAAACCCGAAAAAGTCTCGATTATAGGTTATAAATAGGCCACGGGACGTGTTGGTGGTGTCAAAACGAGAAAACGAGCACGAAGCCTCATTTAGAAATAGGGTGGAGAGAGGGTATGAAATTAGATCCACTTCCTTTAAAATTCAAAAAAGTCTCGATTATAGGTTAGAAATTGGCCACGGGACGTGTTGGTGGGGTAAAAACGAAAAAACGAGCACGAAGCCTCGTTTAGAAATCGGGAGGAGAGAGGGTATGAAATTAGATCCACTTCCTTCAAAATCCGGAAAAGTCTCGATTATAGGTTAGAAATTGGCCACCGGACGTGTTGGTGGTGTCAAAAAGAAAAAACGAGCACGAAGCCTCGTTTAGAAATCGGGAGGAGAGAGGGTATGAAATTAGATCCACTTCCTTTAAAACCCGAAAAAGTCTCGATTATAGGTTAGAAATGGGCCACGGGACGTGTTGGTGGTGTCAAAACGAAAAAACGAGCACGAAGCCTCGTTTAGAAATCGGTAGGAGAGATGGTATGAAATTATATCTACTTCCTTTAAAACCCGAAAAAGTCTCGATTACGAAGCCTCGTTTAGAAATCGGTAGGAGAGAGCGTATGAAATTATATCCACATCTTTTAAAACCCAAAAAATCTCGATTATAGGTTAGAAATGGGCCACGGGACGTGTTTGTGGTGTCAAAACGAAAAAACGAGCACGAACCCTCGTTTAGAAATCGGGAGGAGAGTGGGTATGAAATTATATCCACTTCATTTGAAACATGAAAAAGTCTCGATTATAGGTTAGAAATGGGCCACGGGACGTGTTTCTGGAGTCAAAACGAAAAAACGAGCACGAAGCCTCGTTTAGAAATCGGTAGAAGAGAGGGTATGAAATTTTATGAACTTCCTTTAAAACCAGAAAAAGTCTCGATTATAGGTTAGAAATGGGCCACGGGACGTGTTTGTTGAGTCAAAATGAAAAAACGAGCACGAAGCCTCGTTTAGAAATCGGTAGGAGAAAGGGTATGAAATTATATCCACTTCCTTTAAAACCCGAAAAAGTCTCGATTATAGGTTAGAATTGGGCCACGGGACGTGTTTGAGGAGTCAAAACGAAAAAACGAGCACGAAGCCTCGTATAGAAATCGGTAGGAGAGAGGGTATGAAATTATATCCACTTCCTTTAAAACCAGAAAAAGTCTCGATTATTGGTTAGAAATGGGCCACGGGACGTGTTTATTGAGTCAAAACGAAAAAACGAGCACGAAGCCTCGTTTAGAATTCGGGAGGAGAGAGGGTATGAAATTATATCCACTTCCTTTCAAACCCGAAAAAGTCTCGATTATAGGTCAGAAATGGGCCACAGGACGTGTTTGTGGTGTCAAAACAAAAAAACGAGCACGAAGCCTCGTTTAGAAATCGGGTGGAGAGAGGGTATGAAATTATATCCTCTTCCTTTAAAACCCGAAAAGGTCTCGATTATAGGTTAGAAATGGGACACGGGACGTGTTTGTGGAGTCAAAACGAAAAAACGAGCACGAAGCCTCGTTTAGAAATCGGTAGGACAAAGGGTATGAAATTACATCCACTTGCATTAAAACCCGAAAAAGTCTAGATTATAGGTTATAAATTGGCCACTGGACGTGTTTGTAGAGTCAAAACGAAAAAAAGAGCACGAAGCCTCGTTTAGAAATCGGAAGGAGAGAGGGTGTGAAATTATATCCACTTCCTCTAAAATCCGAAAAAGTCTCCATTATAGGTTAGAAATGGGCCACGGGACGTATTTGTGGAGTCAAAACGAAAAAACGAGCACGAAGCCTCGTTTAGAAATCGGTAGGAGAGAGGGAATGAAATTATATCCACTTCTTTTAAAACCCGAAAAAGTCTCGATTATAGGTTAGAAATGGGCCACGGGACGTGTTTGTGGTGTCAAAACGAAAAAACGAGCACGAAGCCTCGTTTAGAAATCGGGAGGAGAGAGGGTATGAAATTAGATCCACTTCCTTTAAAACCCGAAAAATTCTCGATTATAGGTTAGAAATGGGCCACGGGACGTGTTGGTGGTGTCAAAACGAAAAAACGAGCACGAAGCCTCGTTTAGAAATCGGTAGGAGAGATGGTATGAAATTATATCTACTTCCTTTAAAACCCGAAAAAGTCTCGATTACGAAGCCTCGTTTAGAAATCGGTAGGAGAGAGCGTATGAAATTATATCCACATCTTTTAAAACCCAAAAAATCTCGATTATAGGTTAGAAATGGGCCACGGGACGTGTTTGTGGTGTCAAAACGAAAAAACGAGCACGAACCCTCGTTTAGAAATCGGGAGGAGAGTGGGTATGAAATTATATCCACTTCATTTGAAACATGAAAAAGTCTCGATTATAGGTTAGAAATGGGCCACGGGACGTGTTTCTGGAGTCAAAACGAAAAAACGAGCACGAAGCCTCGTTTAGAAATCGGTAGAAGAGAGGGTATGAAATTTTATGAACTTCCTTTAAAACCAGAAAAAGTCTCGATTATAGGTTAGAAATGGGCCACGGGACGTGTTTGTTGAGTCAAAATGAAAAAACGAGCACGAAGCCTCGTTTAGAAATCGGTAGGAGAAAGGGTATGAAATTATATCCACTTCCTTTAAAACCCAAAAAAGTCTCGATTATAGGTTAGAATTGGGCCACGGGACGTGTTTGAGGAGTCAAAACGAAAAAACGAGCACGAAGCCTCGTATAGAAATCGGTAGGAGAGAGGGTATGAAATTATATCCACTTCCTTTAAAACCAGAAAAAGTCTCGATTATTGGTTAGAAATGGGCCACGGGACGTGTTTATTGAGTCAAAACGAAAAAACGAGCACGAAGCCTCGTTTAGAATTCGGGAGGAGAGAGGGTATGAAATTATATCCACTTCCTTTCAAACCCGAAAAAGTCTCGATTATAGGTCAGAAATGGGCCACAGGACGTGTTTGTGGTGTCAAAACGAAAAAACGAGCACGAAGCCTCGTTTAGAAATCGGGTGGAGAGAGGGTATGAAATTATATCCTCTTCCTTTAAAACCCGAAAAGGTCTCGATTATAGGTTAGAAATGGGACACGGGACGTGTTTGTGGAGTCAAAACGAAAAAACGAGCACGAAGCCTCGTTTAGAAATCGGTAGGACAAAGGGTATGAAATTACATCCACTTGCATTAAAACCCGAAAAAGTCTAGATTATAGGTTATAAATTGGCCACTGGACGTGTTTGTAGAGTCAAAACGAAAAAAAGAGCACGAAGCCTCGTTTAGAAATCGGTAGGAGAGAGGGTGTGAAATTATATCCACTTCCTCTAAAATCCGAAAAAGTCTCCATTATAGGTTAGAAATGGGCCACGGGACGTATTTGTGGAGTCAAAACGAAAAAACGAGCACGAAGCCTCGTTTAGAAATCGGTAGGAGAGAGGGAATGAAATTATATCCACTTCTTTTAAAACCCGAAAAAGTCTCGATTATAGGTTAGAAATGGGCCACGGGACGTGTTTGTGGTGTCAAAACGAAAAAACGAGCACGAAGCCTCTTTTAGAAATCGGGAGGAGAGAGGGTATGAAATTATATCCACTTCCTTTGAAACACGAAAAAGTCTCGATTATAGGTTAGAAATGGGCCACGGGACGTGTTTGTGGAGTCAAAATGAAAAAACGAGCACGAAGCCTCGTTTAGAAATCGGTAGGAGAGAGGGAATGAAATTATATCCATTTCCTTTAAAACCCGAAAAAGTCTCGATCATAGGATAGAAATGGGCCACTGGACGTATTTGTGGAGTGAAAACGAAAAAATGAGCACGAAGCCTCATTTTGAATTTGGAAGGAGAGAGGGTATGAAATTAGATCCACTTCCTTTAAAACCCGAAAAAGTCTCGATTATAGGTTAGAATTTGGCTACGGGACGTGTTTGTAGAGTCAAAACGAAAAAACGAGCACGAAGCCTCGTTTAGAAATCGGTAGGAGAGAGGGTATGAAATTATATCCACTTCCTTTAAAACCCGAGACGTCTCGATTATAGGTTAGAAATGGGCTACGGGACGTGTTGGTGGTGTCAAAATGAAAAAAGGAGCACGAAGCCTCGTTTTGAATTCGGGAGGAGAGAGGGTATGAAATTAGATCCACTTCCTTTAAAACCCGAAAAAGTCTCGATTATAGGTTAGAAATAGGCCAGGGACGTGTTGGTGGTGTCAAAACGATAAAACGAGCACGAAGCCTCATTTTGAATTCGGGAGGAGAGAGGGTATGAAATTAGATCCACTTCCTTTAAAACCCGAAAAAGTCTCGATTATAGGTTATAAATAGGCCACGAGACGTGTTGGTGGTGTCATAAAAACAAGCACGAAGCCTCATTTAGAAATAGGGTGGAGAGAGGGTATGAAATTAGATCCACTTCCTTTAAAATTCGAAAAAGTCTCGATTATAGGTTAGAAATTGGCCACGGGACGTGTTGGTGGGTAAAAACGAAAAAACGAGCACGAAGCCTCGTTTAGAAATCGGGAGGAGAGAGGGTGTGAAATAAGATCCACTTCCTTCAAAATACGGAAAAGTCTCGATTATAGGTTAGAAATTGGCCACCGGACGTGTTGGTGGTGTCAAAACGAAAAAATGAGCACGAAGCCTCGTTTAGAAATCGGTAGGCGAGAGGGTATTAAATTATATCCACTTATTTTAAAATCCGAAAAAGTCTCCATTATAGGTTAGAAATGGGCCACGGGACGTATTTGTGGAGTCAAAACGAAAAAACGAGCACGAAACCTCGTTTAGAAATCGGTAGGAGAGATGGTATGAAATTATATCCACTTCCTTTAAAACCCGAAAAGGTCTCGATTATAGGTTAGAAATGGGCCACGGGACGTGTTTGTGGAGTCAAAACGAAAAAACGAGCACGAAGCCTCGTTTAGAAATCGGTAGGACAGAGTGTATGAAATTACATCCACTTCCTTTAAAACCCGAAAAAGTCTCGATTATAGGTTAGAAATGGGCCACGAGACGTGTTTGTGGTGTCAAAACGAAAAAACGAGCACGAAGCCTCGTTTAGAAATCGGTAGGAGAGATGGTATGAAATTATATCTACTTCCTTTAAAACCCGAAAAAGTCTCGATTATAGGTTAGAAATGGGCCACGGGACGTGTTTGTGGTGTCAAAACGAAAAAACGAGCACGAAGCCTCGTTTAGAAATCGGTAGGAGAGAGGGTATGAAATTATATCCACTTCCTTTAAAACACGAAAAAGTCTAGATTATAGGTTAGAAATTGGCCACGGGACTTGTTTGTAGAGTCAAAACGAAAAAAAGAGCACGAAGCCTCGTTTAGAAATCGGTAGGAGAGAGGGTGTGAAATTATATCCACTTCCTTTAAAATCCAAAAAAGTCTCAATTATAGGTTAGAAATAGGCCACGGGACGTATTTGTGGAGTCAAAACGAAAAAACGAGCACGAAGCCTCGTTTAGAAATCGGTAGGAGAGAGGGTATGAAATTATATCCACATCTTTTAAAACCCGAAAAATCTCGATTATAGGTTAGAAATGGGCCACGGGACGTGTTTGTGGTGTCAAAACGAAAAAACGAGCACGAACCCTCGTTTAGAAATCGGGAGGAGAGTGGGTATGAAATTATATCCACTTCCTTTGAAACATGAAAAGGTCTCGATTATAGGTTAGAAATGGGCCACGGGACGTGTTTGTGGAGTCAAAACGAAAAAACGAGCACGAAGCCTCGTTTAGAAATCGGTAGGAGAGAGGGTATGAAATTTTATGAACTTCCTTTAAAACCAGAAAAAGTCTCGATTATAGGTTAGAAATGGGCCACGGGACGTGTTTGTTGAGTCAAAATGAAAAAACGAGCACGAAGCCTCGTTTAGAAATCGGTAGGAGAGAGGGTATGAAATTATATCCACTTCCTTTAAAACCCGAAAAAGTCTCGATTATAGGTTAGAAATGGGCCACGGGATGTGTTTGAGGAGTCAAAACGAAAAAACGAGCACGAAGCCTCGTATAGAAATCGGTAGGAGAGAGGGTATGAAATTATATCCACTTCCTTTAAAACCCGAAAAAGTCTCGATTATAGGTTAGAAATGGGCCACGGGACGTGTTTGTGGAGTCAAAATGAAAAAACGAGCACGAAGCCTCGTTTAGAAATCGGTAGGAGAGAGGTTATGAAATTATATCCACTTCTTTTAACACCGAAAAAGTCTCGATTATAGGTTAGAAATGGGCCACTGGACGTATTTGTGGAGTCAAAACGAAAAAACGAGCACGAAGCCTCGTATAGAAATCGGTAGGAGAGAGGGTATGAAATTATATCCACTTCCTTTAAAACCTGAAAAAGTCTCGATTATAGGTCAGAAATGGGCCACGGGACCTGTTTGTGGAGTGAAAACGAAAGAACGAGCACGAAGCCTCGTTTAGAAATCGGTAGGACAGACGGTATGAAATTACATCCACTTCCTTTAAAACCCGAAAAAGTCTCGATTATAGGTTAGAAATGGGCCACGGGACGTGTTTGTGGTGTCAAAACGAAAAAACGAGCACGAAGCCTCGTTTAGAAATCGGTAGGAGAGAGGGTATGAAATTTTATGAACTTCCTTTAAAACCAGAAAAAGTCTCGATTATAGGTTAGAAATGGGCCACGGGACGTGTTTGTTGAGTCAAAATGAAAAAACGAGCACGAAGCCTCGTTTAGAAATCGGTAGGAGAGAGGGTATGAAATTATATCCACTTCCTTTAAAACCCGAAAAAGTCTCGATTATAGGTTAGAAATGGGCAACGGGATGTGTTTGAGGAGTTAAAACGAAAAAACGAGCACGAAGCCTCGTATAGAAATCGGTAGGAGAGAGGGTATGAAATTATATCTACTTCCTTTAAAACCCGAAAAAGTCTCGATTATAGGTTAGAAATGGGCCACGGGACGTGTTTGTGGAGTCAAAATGAAAAAACGAGCACGAAGCCTCGTTTAGAAATCGGTAGCAGAGAGGTTATGAAATTATATCCACTTCTTTTAACACCGAAAAAGTCTCGATTATAGGTTAGAAATAGGCCACTGGACGTATTTGTGGAGTCAAAACGAAAAAACGAGCACGAAGCCTCGTATAGAAATCGGTAGGAGAGAGGGTATGAAATTATATCCACTTCCTTTAAAACCTGAAAAAGTCTCGATTATAGGTCAGAAATGGGCCACGGGACCTGTTTGTGGAGTGAAAACGAAAGAACGAGCACGAAGCCTCGTTTAGAAATCGGTAGGACAGACGGTATGAAATTACATCCACTTCCTTTAAAACCCGAAAAAGTCTCGATTATAGGTTAGAAATGGGCCACGGGACGTGTTTGTGGTGTCAAAACGAAAAAACGAGCACGAAGCCTCGTTTAGAAATCGGGAGGAGAGAGGGTATGAAATTATATCCACATCCTTTGAAACACGAAAAAGACTCGACTATAGGTTAGAAATGGGCCACGGGACGAGTTTGTGGAGTCAAAATGAAAAAACAAGCACGTAGCCTCGTTTAGAAATCAGCAGGAGAGATGGTATGAAATTATATCCACTTCCTTTAAAACCCGAAAAAGTCTCGATTATAGGTTAGAAATGGGCCACTGGACGCGTTTGTGGTGTGAAAACGAAAAAACGAGCACGAAGCCTCGTTTAGAATTCGGGAGGAGAGAGGGTATGAAATTATATCCACTTCCTTTCAAACCCGAAAATGTCTCGATTATAGGTCAGAAATGGGCCACGGGACATGTTTGTGGTGTCAAAACGAAAAAACGAGCACGAAGCCTCGTTTAGAAATCGGTAGGAGAGAGAGTATGAAATTGTATCCACTTCCTTTAAAACCCGAAAAAGTCTCGATTATAGGTTAGAAATGGGCCACGGGACGTGTTTGTGGAGTCAAAACGAAAAAACGAGCAGGAAGCCTCGTTTAGAAATCGGTAGGTGAGAGGGTATGAAATTATGTCCACTTCTTTTAAAACCTGAAAAAGTCTCGATTATAGGTTAGAAATGGGCCACGGGACGTGTTTGTGGAGTCAAAACGAAAAAACGAGCATGAAGCCTCGTTTAGAAATCGGTAGGAGAGAGGATATGAAATTATATCCACTTCCTTTAAAACCCGAAAAAGTCTCGATTATAGGTTAGAAATTGGCCACGGGACGTGTTTGTAGAGTCAAAACGAAAAAAAGAGCACGAAGCCTCGTTTAGAAATCGGTAGGACAGAGGGTATGAAATTACATCCACTTCCTTTAAAACCCGAAAAAGTCTCGATTATAGGTTAGAAATGGGCCACGGGACGTGTTTGTGGTGTGAAAACGAAAAAACGAGCACGAAGCCTCGTTTAGAAATCGGTAGGAGAGAGGGTATGAAATTATATACACTTCCTTTAAAACACGAAAAAGTCTAGATTATAGGTTAGAAATGGGCCACGGGACGTGTTTGTGGAGTCAAAACGAAAAAACGAGCATGAAGCCTCGTTTAGAAATCGGTAGGAGAGAGGATATGAAATTATATCCACTTCCTTTAAAACCCGAAAAAGTCTCGATTATAGGTTAGAAATGGGCCACGGGACTTATTTGTGGAGTCAAAACGAAAAAACGAGCACGAAGCCTCGTTTAGAAATCGATAGGAGAGATGGTATGAAATTATATCTACTTCCTTTAAAACCCGAAAAAGTCTCGATTATAGGTTAGAAATGGGCCACGGGACGTGTTTGTGGTGTCAAAACGAAAAAACGAGCACGAAGCCTCGTTTAGAAATCGGGAGGAGAGAGGGTATGAAATTATATCCACTTCCTTTGAAACACGAAAAAGTCTCGATTATAGGTTAGAAATGGGCCGCGGGACGTGTTTGTAGAGTCAAAATGAAAAAACGAGCACGAAGCCTCGTTTAGAACTCGGTAGGAGAGAGGGTATGAAATTATATCCACTTCCTTTAAAATCCGAAAAATTCTCGATTATAGGTTAGAAATGGGCCACGAGACGTATTTGTGGTGTCAAAACGAAAAAACGAGCATGAAGCCTCGTTTAGAAATCGGGTGGAGAGAGGGTATGAAATTATATCCTCTTCCTTTAAAACCCGAAAAGGTCTCGATTATAGGTTAGAAATGGGCCACGGGACGTGTTTGTGGAGTCAAAACGAAAAAACGAGCACGAAGCATCGTTTAGAAATCGGTAGGACAGAGGGTATGAAATTACATCCACTTCCTTTAAAACCTGAAAAAGTCTAGATTATAGGTTATAAATTGGCCACTGGACGTGTTTGTAGAGTCAAAACTAAAAAATGAGCAGGAAGCCTCGTTTAGAAATCGGTAGGAGAGAGGATATGAAATTATATCCACTTCCTTTAAAACCTGAAAAAGTCTCGATTATAGGTCAGAAATGGGCCACGGGACATGTTTGTGGAGTGAAAACGAAAAAACGAGCACGAAGCCTCGTTTAGAATTCGGGAGGAGAGAGGGTATGAAATTATATCCACTTCCTTTAAAACCCAAAAAAGTCTCGATTATAGGTTATAAATGGGCCACGGGACGCGTTTGTGGTGTCAAAACGAAAAAACGAGCACGAAGCCTCGTTTAGAAATCAGGAGGAGAGAGGTTATGAAATTATATACACTTCCTTTAAAACCCGAAAAAGTCTCGATTGAAGGTTAGAAATGGGCCACGGGACGAGTTTGTGGAGTCAAAATGAAAAAACAAGCACGAAGCCTCGTTTAGAAATCGGTAGGAGAGAGAGTATGAAATTGTATCCACTTCCTTTAAAACCCGAAAAAGTCTCGATTATATGTTAGAAATGGGCCACGGGACGTGTTTGTGGAGTCAAAATGAAAAAACGAGCAGGAAGCCTCGTTTAGAAATCGGTAGGTGAGAGGGTATGAAATTATATCCACTTCCTTTAAAACCTGAAAAAGTCTCGATTATAGGTTAGAAATGGGCCACGGGACGTGTTTGTGGAGTCAAAACGAAAAAACGAGCATGAAGCCTCGTTTAGAAATCGGTAGGAGAGAGGATATGAAATTATATCCACTTCCTTTAAAACCCGAAAAAGTCTCGATTATAGGTTAGAAATGGGCCACGGGACGTATTTGTGGAGTCAAAACGAAAAACGAGCACGAAGCCTCGTTTAGAAATCGATAGGAGAGATGGTATGAAATTATATCTACTTCCTTTAAAACCCGAAAAAGTCTCGATTATAGGTTAGAAATGGGCCACGGGACGTGTTTGTGGTGTCAAAACGAAAAAACGAGCACGAAGCCTCGTTTAGAAATCGGGAGGAGAGAGGGAATGAAATTATATCCACTTCCTTTGAAACACGAAAAAGTCTCGATTATAGGTTAGAAATGGCCCGCGGGACGTGTTTGTAGAGTCAAAATGAAAAAACGAGCACGAAGCCTCGTTTAGAAATCAGTAGGAGAGAGGGTATGAAATTATATCCACTTCCTTTAAAATCCGAAAAATCCTCGATTATAGGTTAGAAATGGGCCACGAGACGTATTTGTGGTGTCAAAACGAAAAAACGAGCATGAAGCCTCGTTTAGAAATCGGGTGGAGAGAGGGTATGAAATTATATCCTCTTCCTTTAAAACCCGAAAAGGTCTCGATGATAGGTTAGAAATGGGCCACGGGACGTGTTTGTGGAGTCAAAACGAAAAAACGAGCACGAAGCCTCGTTTAGAAATCGGTAGGACAGAGGATATGAAATTACATCCACTTCCTTTAAAACCCGAAAAAGTCTAGATTATAGGTTATAAATTGGCCACTGGACGTGTTTGTAGAGTCAAAACTAAAAAATGAGCATTAAGCCTCGTTTAGAAATCGGTAGGAGAGAGGATATGAAATTATATCCACATCCTTTAAAACCCGAAAAATCTCGATTATAGGTTATAAATGGGCCACGGGACGTGTTTGTGGTGTCAAAATGAAAAAACGAGCACGAAGCCTCGTCTAGAAATCGGGAGGAGAGAGGGTATGAAATTATATCCACTTCCTTTGAAACACGAAAAAGTCTCGATTATAGGTTAGAAATGGGCCACGGGACGTGTTTGTAGAGTCAAAACGAAAAAACGAGCACGAAGCCTCATTTAGAAATCGGTAGGAGAGAGGGTATGAAATTATATCCACTTCCTTTAAAATCCGAAAAATTCTCGATTATAGGTTAGAAATGGGCCACGAGACGTGTTTGTGGTGTCAAAACGAAAAAACGAGCACGAAGCCTCGTTTAGAAATCGGGTGGCGAGAGGGTATGAAATTATATCCACTTCCTTTAAAACCCGAAAAAGTCTCGATTATAGGTTAGAAATAGGCCACGGGACGTGTTGGTGGTGTCAAAACGATAAAACGAGCACGAAGCCTCATTTTGAATTCGGGAGGAGAGAGGGTATGAAATTAGATCCACTTCCTATAAAACCCGAAAAAGTCTCGATTATAGGTTATAAATAGGCCACGGGACGTGTTTGTGGTGTCGAAACGAGAAAACGAGCACGAAGCCTCATTTAGAAATAGGGTGGAGAGAGGGTATGAAATTAGATCCACTTCCTTTAAAATCCGAAAAAGTCTCAATTATAGGTTAGAAATTGGCCACGGGACGTGTTGGTGGGGTAAAAACGAAAAAACGAGCACGAAGCCTCGTTTAGAAATCGGGAGGAGAGAGGGTATGAAATTAGATCCACTTCCTTCAAAATCCGGAAAAGTCTCGATTATAGGTTAGAAATTGGCCACCGGACGTGTTGGTGGTGTCAAAACGAAAAAACGAGCACGAAGCCTCGTTTAGAAATCGGGAGGAGAGAGGGTATGAAATTAGATCCACTTCCTTTAAAACCCGAAAAAGTCTCGATTATAGGTTAGAAATGGGCCACGGGACGTGTTGGTGGTGTCAAAACGAAAAAACGTGCACGAAGCCTCGTTTAGAAATCGGTAGGCGAGAGGGTATTAAATTATATCCACTTCCTTTAAAATCCGAAAAAGTCTAGATTATAGGTTAGAAATGGGCCACGGGACCTGTTTGTGGTGTCAACGAAAAAACGAGCACGAAGCCTTGTTTAGAAATCGGGAGGAGAGAGGGTATGAAATTATATCCACTCCCTTTAAAACCCGAAAAGGTCTCGATTATAGGTTAGAAATGGGCCACGGGACGTGTTTGTGGAGTCAAAACGAAAAAATTAGCACGAAGCCTCGTTTAGAAATCGGTAGGACAGAGGGTATGAAATTACATCCACTTCCTTTAAAACCCGAAAAAGTCTCGATTATAGGTAAGAAATGGGCCATGGGACGTGTTTGTGGAGTCAAAACGAAAAAACGAGCACGAAGCCTCGTTTAGAAATCGGTAGGAGAGAGGGTATGAAATTATATCCACTTCCTTTAAAACCCGAAAAAGTCTAGATTATAGGTTAGAAATTGGCCACGGGACGTGTTTGTAGAGTCAAAACGAAAAAAAGAGCACGAAGCCTCGTTTAGAAATCGGTAGGAGAGAGGGGGTGAAATTATATCCACTTCCCTTAATATCCAAAAAAGTCTCAATTATAGGTTAGAAATGGGCCACGGGACGTATTTGTGGAGTCAAAACGAAAAAACGAGCACGAAGCCTCGTTTAGAAATCGGTAGGAGAGAGGGTATGAAATTATATCCACATCTTTTAAAACCCGAAAAATCTCGATTATAGGTTAGAAATGGGCCACGGGACGTGTTTGTGGTGTCAAAACGAAAAAACGAGCACGAACCCTGGTTTAGAAATCGGGAGGAGAGTGGGTATGAAATTATATCCACTTCCTTTGAAACATGAAAAAGTCTCGATTATAGGTTAGAAATAGGCCACGGGACGTGTTTGTGGAGTCAAAACGAAAAAACGAGCACGATGCCTCGTTTAGAAATCGGTAGGAGAGAGGGTATGAAATTATATCCACTTCCTTTAAAACCCGAAAAAGTCTCGATTATAGGTTAGAAATGGGCCACGGGACGTGTTTGAGGAGTCAAAACGAAAAAACGAGCACGAAGCCTCGTATAGAAATCGGTAGGAGAGAGGGTATGAAATTATATCCACTTCCTTTAAAACCTGAAAAAGTCTCGATTATAGGTCAGAAATGGGCCACGGGACCTGTTTGTGGAGTGAAAACGAAAGAACGAGCACGAAGCCTCGTTTAGAAATCGGTAGGACAGACGGTATGAAATTACATCCACTTCCTTTAAAACCCGAAAAAGTCTCGATTATAGGTTAGAAATGGGCCACGGGACGTGTTTGTGGTGTCAAAACGAAAAAACGAGCACGAAGCCTCGTTTAGAAATCGGGAGGAGAGAGGGTATGAAATTATATCCACTTCCTTTGAAACACGAAAAAGTCTCGACTATAGGTTAGAAATGGGCCACGGGACGAGTTTGTGGAGTCAAAATGAAAAAACGAGCACGTAGCCTCGTTTAGAAATCAGCAGGAGAGAGGGTATGAAATTATATCCACTTCCTTTAAAACCCGAAAAAGTCTCGATTATAGGTTAGAAATGGGCCACTGGACGCGTTTGTGGTGTCAAAACGAAAAAACGAGCACGAAGCCTCGTTTAGAAATCGGTAGGAGAGAGAGTATGAAATTGTATCCACTTCCTTTAAAACCCGAAAAAGTCTCGATTATAGGTTAGAAATGGGCCACGGGACGTGTTTGTGGAGTCAAAACGAAAAAACGAGCAGGAAGCCTCGTTTAGAAATCAGTAGGTGAGAGGGTATGAAATTATATCCACTTCCTTTAAAACCTGAAAAAGTCTCGATTATAGGTTAGAAATGGGCCACGGGACGTGTTGGTGGTGTCAAAATGATAAAACGAGCACGAAGCCTCATTTTGAATTCGGGAGGAGAGAGGGTATGAAATTAGATCCATTTCCTTTAAAACCCAAAAAAGTCTCGATTATAGGTTATAAATAGGCCACGGGACCTGTTGGTGGTGTCAAAATGAAAAAACGAGCACGAAGCCTCGTTTAGAAATCGGTAGGAGAGAGGGTGTGAAATTATATCCACTTCCTTTAAATTCCGAAAAAGTCTCAATTATTGGTTAGAAATGGGCCACGGGACGTATTTGTGGAGTCAAAACGAAAAAACGAGCACGAAGCCTCGTTTTGAAATCGGTAGGAGAGAGGGTATGAAATTATATCCACTTCCTTCGAAACACGAAAAAGTCTCGACTATAGGTTAGAAATGGGCCACGGGACGAGTTTGTGGAGTCAAAATGAAAAAACGAGCACGTAGCCTCGTTTAGAAATCAGCAGGAGAGAGGGTATGAAATTATATCCACTTCCTTTCAAACCCGAAAAAGTCTCGATTATAGGTCAGAAATCGGCCACGGGACGTGTTTGTGGTGTCAAAACGAAAAAACGAGCACGAAGCCTCGTTTAGAAATCGGTAGGAGAGAGAGTATGAAATTGTATCCACTTCCTTTAAAACCCGAAAAAGTCTCGATTATAGGTTAGAAATGGGCCACGGGACGTGTTTGTGGAGTCAAAACGAAAAAACGAGCACGAAGCCGCGTATAGAAATCGGTAGGAGAGAGGGTATGAAATTATATCCACTTCCTTTAAAACCCGAAAAAGTCTCGATTATAGGTTAGAAATGGGCCACGGGACGTGTTTGTGGAGTCAAAATGGAAAAACGAGCACGAAGCCTCGTTTAGAAATCGGTAGGAGAGAGGGTATGAAATTATATCCACTTCTTTTAACACCGAAAAAGTCTCGATTATAGGTTAGAAATGGGCCACTGGACGTATTTGTGGAGTCAAAACGAAAAAACGAGCACGAAGCCTCGTATAGAAATCGGTAGGAGAGAGGGTATGAAATTATATCCACTTCCTTTAAAACCTGAAAAAGTCTCGATTATAGGTCAGAAATGGGCCACGGGACGTGTTTGTGGAGTCAAAACGAAAAAACGAGCAGGAAGCCTCGTTTAGAAATCAGTAGGTGAGAGGGTATGAAATTATATCCACTTCCTTTAAAACCTGAAAAAGTCTCGATTATAGGTTAGAAATGGGCCACGGGACGTGTTGGTGGTGTCAAAATGATAAAACGAGCACGAAGCCTCATTTTGAATTCGGGAGGAGAGAGGGTATGAAATTAGATCCATTTCCTTTAAAACCCAAAAAAGTCTCGATTATAGGTTATAAATAGGCCACGGGACCTGTTGGTGGTGTCAAAATGAAAAAACGAGCACGAAGCCTCGTTTAGAAATCGGTAGGAGAGAGGGTGTGAAATTATATCCACTTCCTTTAAATTCCGAAAAAGTCTCAATTATTGGTTAGAAATGGGCCACGGGACGTATTTGTGGAGTCAAAACGAAAAAACGAGCACGAAGCCTCGTTTTGAAATCGGTAGGAGAGAGGGTATGAAATTATATCCACTTCCTTTGAAACACGAAAAAGTCTCGACTATAGGTTAGAAATGGGCCACGGGACGAGTTTGTGGAGTCAAAATGAAAAAACGAGCACGTAGCCTCGTTTAGAAATCAGCAGGAGAGAGGGTATGAAATTATATCCACTTCCTTTCAAACCCGAAAAAGTCTCGATTATAGGTCAGAAATCGGCCACGGGACGTGTTTGTGGTGTCAAAACGAAAAAACGAGCACGAAGCCTCGTTTAGAAATCGGTAGGAGAGAGAGTATGAAATTGTATCCACTTCCTTTAAAACCCGAAAAAGTCTCGATTATAGGTTAGAAATGGGCCACGGGACGTGTTTGTGGAGTCAAAACGAAAAAACGAGCACGAAGCCGCGTATAGAAATCGGTAGGAGAGAGGGTATGAAATTATATCCACTTCCTTTAAAACCCGAACAAGTCTCGATTATAGGTTAGAAATGGGCCACGGGACGTGTTTGTGGAGTCAAAATGGAAAAACGAGCACGAAGCCTCGTTTAGAAATCGGTAGGAGGGAGGGTATGAAATTATATCCACTTCTTTTAACACCGAAAAGTCTCGATTATAGGTTAGAAATGGTCCACTGGACGTATTTGTGGAGTCAAAACGAAAAAACGAGCACGAAGCCTCGTATAGAAATCGGTAGGAGAGAGGGTATGAAATTATATCCACTTCCTTTAAAACCTGAAAAAGTCTCGATTATAGGTCAGAAATGGGCCACGGGACCTGTTTGTGGAGTGAAAACGAAAGAACGAGCACAAAGCCTCGTTTAGAAATCGGTTGGACAGACGGTATGAAATTACATCCACTTCCTTTAAAACCCGAAAAAGTCTCGATTATAGGTTAGAAATGGGCCACGGGACGTGTTTGTGGTGTCAAAACGAAAAAACGAGCACGAAGCCTCGTTTAGAAATCGGGAGGAGAGAGGGTATGAAATTATATCCACTTCCTTTGAAACACGAAAAAGTCTCGACTATAGGTTAGAAATGGGCCACGGGACGAGTTTGTGGAGTCAAAATGATAAAACGAGCACGAAGCCTCATTTTGAATTCGGGAGGAGAGAGGGTATGAAATTAGATCCATTTCCTTTAAAACCCAAAAAAGTCTCGATTATAGGTTATAAATAGGCCACGGGACCTGTTGGTGGTGTCAAAATGAAAAAACGAGCACGAAGCCTCGTTTAGAAATCGGTAGGAGAGAGGGTGTGAAATTATATCCACTTCCTTTAAATTCCGAAAAAGTCTCAATTATTGGTTAGAAATGGGCCACGGGACGTATTTGTGGAGTCAAAACGAAAAAACGAGCACGAAGCCTCGTTTTGAAATCGGTAGGAGAGAGGGGGTGAAATTATATCCACTTCCCTTAATATCCAAAAAAGTCTCAATTATAGGTTAGAAATGGGCCACGGGACGTATTTGTGGAGTCAAAACGAAAAAACGAGCACGAAGCCTCGTTTAGAAATCGGTAGGAGAGAGGGTATGAAATTATATCCACATCTTTTAAAACCCGAAAAATCTCGATTATAGGTTAGAAATGGGCCACGGGACGTGTTTGTGGTGTCAAAACGAAAAAACGAGCACGAACCCTGGTTTAGAAATCGGGAGGAGAGTGGGTATGAAATTATATCCACTTCCTTTGAAACATGAAAAAGTCTCGATTATAGGTTAGAAATAGGCCACGGGACGTGTTTGTGGAGTCAAAACGAAAAAACGAGCACGATGCCTCGTTTAGAAATCGGTAGGAGAGAGGGTATGAAATTATATCCACTTCCTTTAAAACCCGAAAAAGTCTCGATTATAGGTTAGAAATGGGCCACGGGACGTGTTTGAGGAGTCAAAACGAAAAAACGAGCACGAAGCCTCGTATAGAAATCGGTAGGAGAGAGGGTATGAAATTATATCCACTTCCTTTAAAACCTGAAAAAGTCTCGATTATAGGTCAGAAATGGGCCACGGGACCTGTTTGTGGAGTGAAAACGAAAGAACGAGCACGAAGCCTCGTTTAGAAATCGGTAGGACAGACGGTATGAAATTACATCCACTTCCTTTAAAACCCGAAAAAGTCTCGATTATAGGTTAGAAATGGGCCACGGGACGTGTTTGTGGTGTCAAAACGAAAAAACGAGCACGAAGCCTCGTTTAGAAATCGGGAGGAGAGAGGGTATGAAATTATATCCACTTCCTTTGAAACACGAAAAAGTCTCGACTATAGGTTAGAAATGGGCCACGGGACGAGTTTGTGGAGTCAAAATGAAAAAACGAGCACGTAGCCTCGTTTAGAAATCAGCAGGAGAGAGGGTATGAAATTATATCCACTTCCTTTAAAACCCGAAAAAGTCTCGATTATAGGTTAGAAATGGGCCACTGGACGCGTTTGTGGTGTCAAAACGAAAAAACGAGCACGAAGCCTCGTTTAGAAATCGGTAGGAGAGAGGGTATGAAATTATATCCACTTCTTTTAACACCGAAAAAGTCTCGATTATAGGTTAGAAATGGGCCACTGGACGTATTTGTGGAGTCAAAACGAAAAAACGAGCACGAAGCCTCGTATAGAAATCGGTAGGAGAGAGGGTATGAAATTATATCCACTTCCTTTAAAACCTGAAAAAGTCTCGATTATAGGTCAGAAATGGGCCACGGGACGTGTTTGTGGAGTCAAAACGAAAAAACGAGCAGGAAGCCTCGTTTAGAAATCAGTAGGTGAGAGGGTATGAAATTATATCCACTTCCTTTAAAACCTGAAAAAGTCTCGATTATAGGTTAGAAATGGGCCACGGGACGTGTTGGTGGTGTCAAAATGATAAAACGAGCACGAAGCCTCATTTTGAATTCGGGAGGAGAGAGGGTATGAAATTAGATCCATTTCCTTTAAAACCCAAAAAAGTCTCGATTATAGGTTATAAATAGGCCACGGGACCTGTTGGTGGTGTCAAAATGAAAAAACGAGCACGAAGCCTCGTTTAGAAATCGGTAGGAGAGAGGGTGTGAAATTATATCCACTTCCTTTAAATTCCGAAAAAGTCTCAATTATTGGTTAGAAATGGGCCACGGGACGTATTTGTGGAGTCAAAACGAAAAAACGAGCACGAAGCCTCGTTTTGAAATCGGTAGGAGAGAGGGTATGAAATTATATCCACTTCCTTTGAAACACGAAAAAGTCTCGACTATAGGTTAGAAATGGGCCACGGGACGAGTTTGTGGAGTCAAAATGAAAAAACGAGCACGTAGCCTCGTTTAGAAATCAGCAGGAGAGAGGGTATGAAATTATATCCACTTCCTTTCAAACCCGAAAAAGTCTCGATTATAGGTCAGAAATCGGCCACGGGACGTGTTTGTGGTGTCAAAACGAAAAAACGAGCACGAAGCCTCGTTTAGAAATCGGTAGGAGAGAGAGTATGAAATTGTATCCACTTCCTTTAAAACCCGAAAAAGTCTCGATTATAGGTTAGAAATGGGCCACGGGACGTGTTTGTGGAGTCAAAACGAAAAAACGAGCACGAAGCCGCGTATAGAAATCGGTAGGAGAGAGGGTATGAAATTATATCCACTTCCTTTAAAACCCGAACAAGTCTCGATTATAGGTTAGAAATGGGCCACGGGACGTGTTTGTGGAGTCAAAATGGAAAAACGAGCACGAAGCCTCGTTTAGAAATCGGTAGGAGGGAGGGTATGAAATTATATCCACTTCTTTTAACACCGAAAAGTCTCGATTATAGGTTAGAAATGGTCCACTGGACGTATTTGTGGAGTCAAAACGAAAAAACGAGCACGAAGCCTCGTATAGAAATCGGTAGGAGAGAGGGTATGAAATTATATCCACTTCCTTTAAAACCTGAAAAAGTCTCGATTATAGGTCAGAAATGGGCCACGGGACCTGTTTGTGGAGTGAAAACGAAAGAACGAGCACAAAGCCTCGTTTAGAAATCGGTTGGACAGACGGTATGAAATTACATCCACTTCCTTTAAAACCCGAAAAAGTCTCGATTATAGGTTAGAAATGGGCCACGGGACGTGTTTGTGGTGTCAAAACGAAAAAACGAGCACGAAGCCTCGTTTAGAAATCGGGAGGAGAGAGGGTATGAAATTATATCCACTTCCTTTGAAACACGAAAAAGTCTCGACTATAGGTTAGAAATGGGCCACGGGACGAGTTTGTGGAGTCAAAATGATAAAACGAGCACGAAGCCTCATTTTGAATTCGGGAGGAGAGAGGGTATGAAATTAGATCCATTTCCTTTAAAACCCAAAAAAGTCTCGATTATAGGTTATAAATAGGCCACGGGACCTGTTGGTGGTGTCAAAATGAAAAAACGAGCACGAAGCCTCGTTTAGAAATCGGTAGGAGAGAGGGTGTGAAATTATATCCACTTCCTTTAAATTCCGAAAAAGTCTCAATTATTGGTTAGAAATGGGCCACGGGACGTATTTGTGGAGTCAAAACGAAAAAACGAGCACGAAGCCTCGTTTTGAAATCGGTAGGAGAGAGGGGGTGAAATTATATCCACTTCCCTTAATATCCAAAAAAGTCTCAATTATAGGTTAGAAATGGGCCACGGGACGTATTTGTGGAGTCAAAACGAAAAAACGAGCACGAAGCCTCGTTTAGAAATCGGTAGGAGAGAGGGTATGAAATTATATCCACATCTTTTAAAACCCGAAAAATCTCGATTATAGGTTAGAAATGGGCCACGGGACGTGTTTGTGGTGTCAAAACGAAAAAACGAGCACGAACCCTGGTTTAGAAATCGGGAGGAGAGTGGGTATGAAATTATATCCACTTCCTTTGAAACATGAAAAAGTCTCGATTATAGGTTAGAAATAGGCCACGGGACGTGTTTGTGGAGTCAAAACGAAAAAACGAGCACGATGCCTCGTTTAGAAATCGGTAGGAGAGAGGGTATGAAATTATATCCACTTCCTTTAAAACCCGAAAAAGTCTCGATTATAGGTTAGAAATGGGCCACGGGACGTGTTTGAGGAGTCAAAACGAAAAAACGAGCACGAAGCCTCGTATAGAAATCGGTAGGAGAGAGGGTATGAAATTATATCCACTTCCTTTAAAACCTGAAAAAGTCTCGATTATAGGTCAGAAATGGGCCACGGGACCTGTTTGTGGAGTGAAAACGAAAGAACGAGCACGAAGCCTCGTTTAGAAATCGGTAGGACAGACGGTATGAAATTACATCCACTTCCTTTAAAACCCGAAAAAGTCTCGATTATAGGTTAGAAATGGGCCACGGGACGTGTTTGTGGTGTCAAAACGAAAAAACGAGCACGAAGCCTCGTTTAGAAATCGGGAGGAGAGAGGGTATGAAATTATATCCACTTCCTTTGAAACACGAAAAAGTCTCGACTATAGGTTAGAAATGGGCCACGGGACGAGTTTGTGGAGTCAAAATGAAAAAACGAGCACGTAGCCTCGTTTAGAAATCAGCAGGAGAGAGGGTATGAAATTATATCCACTTCCTTTAAAACCCGAAAAAGTCTCGATTATAGGTTAGAAATGGGCCACTGGACGCGTTTGTGGTGTCAAAACGAAAAAACGAGCACGAAGCCTCGTTTAGAAATCGGTAGGAGAGAGAGTATGAAATTGTATCCACTTCCTTTAAAACCCGAAAAAGTCTCGATTATAGGTTAGAAATGGGCCACGGGACGTGTTTGTGGAGTCAAAACGAAAAAACGAGCAGAAAGCCTCGTTTAGAAATCAGTAGGTGAGAGGGTATGAAATTATATCCACTTCCTTTAAAACCTGAAAAAGTCTCGATTATAGGTTAGAAATGGGCCACGGGACGTGTTGGTGGTGTCAAAATGATAAAACGAGCACGAAGCCTCATTTTGAATTCGGGAGGAGAGAGGGTATGAAATTAGATCCATTTCCTTTAAAACCCAAAAAAGTCTCGATTATAGGTTATAAATAGGCCACGGGACCTGTTGGTGGTGTCAAAATGAAAAAACGAGCACGAAGCCTCGTTTAGAAATCGGTAGGAGAGAGGGTGTGAAATTATATCCACTTCCTTTAAATTCCGAAAAAGTCTCAATTATTGGTTAGAAATGGGCCACGGGACGTATTTGTGGAGTCAAAACGAAAAAACGAGCACGAAGCCTCGTTTTGAAATCGGTAGGAGAGAGGGTATGAAATTATATCCACTTCCTTCGAAACACGAAAAAGTCTCGACTATAGGTTAGAAATGGGCCACGGGACGAGTTTGTGGAGTCAAAATGAAAAAACGAGCACGTAGCCTCGTTTAGAAATCAGCAGGAGAGAGGGTATGAAATTATATCCACTTCCTTTCAAACCCGAAAAAGTCTCGATTATAGGTCAGAAATCGGCCACGGGACGTGTTTGTGGTGTCAAAACGAAAAAACGAGCACGAAGCCTCGTTTAGAAATCGGTAGGAGAGAGAGTATGAAATTGTATCCACTTCCTTTAAAACCCGAAAAAGTCTCGATTATAGGTTAGAAATGGGCCACGGGACGTGTTTGTGGAGTCAAAACGAAAAAACGAGCACGAAGCCGCGTATAGAAATCGGTAGGAGAGAGGGTATGAAATTATATCCACTTCCTTTAAAACCCGAAAAAGTCTCGATTATAGGTTAGAAATGGGCCACGGGACGTGTTTGTGGAGTCAAAATGGAAAAACGAGCACGAAGCCTCGTTTAGAAATCGGTAGGAGAGAGGGTATGAAATTATATCCACTTCTTTTAACACCGAAAAAGTCTCGATTATAGGTTAGAAATGGGCCACTGGACGTATTTGTGGAGTCAAAACGAAAAAACGAGCACGAAGCCTCGTATAGAAATCGGTAGGAGAGAGGGTATGAAATTATATCCACTTCCTTTAAAACCTGAAAAAGTCTCGATTATAGGTCAGAAATGGGCCACGGGACGTGTTTGTGGAGTCAAAACGAAAAAACGAGCAGGAAGCCTCGTTTAGAAATCAGTAGGTGAGAGGGTATGAAATTATATCCACTTCCTTTAAAACCTGAAAAAGTCTCGATTATAGGTTAGAAATGGGCCACGGGACGTGTTGGTGGTGTCAAAATGATAAAACGAGCACGAAGCCTCATTTTGAATTCGGGAGGAGAGAGGGTATGAAATTAGATCCATTTCCTTTAAAACCCAAAAAAGTCTCGATTATAGGTTATAAATAGGCCACGGGACCTGTTGGTGGTGTCAAAATGAAAAAACGAGCACGAAGCCTCGTTTAGAAATCGGTAGGAGAGAGGGTGTGAAATTATATCCACTTCCTTTAAATTCCGAAAAAGTCTCAATTATTGGTTAGAAATGGGCCACGGGACGTATTTGTGGAGTCAAAACGAAAAAACGAGCACGAAGCCTCGTTTTGAAATCGGTAGGAGAGAGGGTATGAAATTATATCCACTTCCTTTGAAACACGAAAAAGTCTCGACTATAGGTTAGAAATGGGCCACGGGACGAGTTTGTGGAGTCAAAATGAAAAAACGAGCACGTAGCCTCGTTTAGAAATCAGCAGGAGAGAGGGTATGAAATTATATCCACTTCCTTTCAAACCCGAAAAAGTCTCGATTATAGGTCAGAAATCGGCCACGGGACGTGTTTGTGGTGTCAAAACGAAAAAACGAGCACGAAGCCTCGTTTAGAAATCGGTAGGAGAGAGAGTATGAAATTGTATCCACTTCCTTTAAAACCCGAAAAAGTCTCGATTATAGGTTAGAAATGGGCCACGGGACGTGTTTGTGGAGTCAAAACGAAAAAACGAGCACGAAGCCGCGTATAGAAATCGGTAGGAGAGAGGGTATGAAATTATATCCACTTCCTTTAAAACCCGAACAAGTCTCGATTATAGGTTAGAAATGGGCCACGGGACGTGTTTGTGGAGTCAAAATGGAAAAACGAGCACGAAGCCTCGTTTAGAAATCGGTAGGAGGGAGGGTATGAAATTATATCCACTTCTTTTAACACCGAAAAGTCTCGATTATAGGTTAGAAATGGTCCACTGGACGTATTTGTGGAGTCAAAACGAAAAAACGAGCACGAAGCCTCGTATAGAAATCGGTAGGAGAGAGGGTATGAAATTATATCCACTTCCTTTAAAACCTGAAAAAGTCTCGATTATAGGTCAGAAATGGGCCACGGGACCTGTTTGTGGAGTGAAAACGAAAGAACGAGCACAAAGCCTCGTTTAGAAATCGGTTGGACAGACGGTATGAAATTACATCCACTTCCTTTAAAACCCGAAAAAGTCTCGATTATAGGTTAGAAATGGGCCACGGGACGTGTTTGTGGTGTCAAAACGAAAAAACGAGCACGAAGCCTCGTTTAGAAATCGGGAGGAGAGAGGGTATGAAATTATATCCACTTCCTTTGAAACACGAAAAAGTCTCGACTATAGGTTAGAAATGGGCCACGGGACGAGTTTGTGGAGTCAAAATGATAAAACGAGCACGAAGCCTCATTTTGAATTCGGGAGGAGAGAGGGTATGAAATTAGATCCATTTCCTTTAAAACCCAAAAAAGTCTCGATTATAGGTTATAAATAGGCCACGGGACCTGTTGGTGGTGTCAAAATGAAAAAACGAGCACGAAGCCTCGTTTAGAAATCGGTAGGAGAGAGGGTGTGAAATTATATCCACTTCCTTTAAATTCCGAAAAAGTCTCAATTATTGGTTAGAAATGGGCCACGGGACGTATTTGTGGAGTCAAAACGAAAAAACGAGCACGAAGCCTCGTTTTGAAATCGGTAGGAGAGAGGGTATGAAATTATATCCACTTCCTTTGAAACACGAAAAAGTCTCGACTATAGGTTAGAAATGGGCCACGGGACGAGTTTGTGGAGTCAAAATGAAAAAACGAGCACGTAGCCTCGTTTAGAAATCAGCAGGAGAGAGGGTATGAAATTATATCCACTTCCTTTCAAACCCGAAAAAGTCTCGATTATAGGTCAGAAATCGGCCACGGGACGTGTTTGTGGTGTCAAAACGAAAAAACGAGCACGAAGCCTCGTTTAGAAATCGGTAGGAGAGAGAGTATGAAATTGTATCCACTTCCTTTAAAACCCGAAAAAGTCTCGATTATAGGTTAGAAATGGGCCACGGGACGTGTTTGTGGAGTCAAAACGAAAAAACGAGCACGAAGCCGCGTATAGAAATCGGTAGGAGAGAGGGTATGAAATTATATCCACTTCCTTTAAAACCCGAAAAAGTCTCGATTATAGGTTAGAAATGGGCCACGGGACGTGTTTGTGGAGTCAAAATGGAAAAACGAGCACGAAGCCTCGTTTAGAAATCGGTAGGAGAGAGGGTATGAAATTATATCCACTTCTTTTAACACCGAAAAAGTCTCGATTATAGGTTAGAAATGGGCCACTGGACGTATTTGTGGAGTCAAAACGAAAAAACGAGCACGAAGCCTCGTATAGAAATCGGTAGGAGAGAGGGTATGAAATTATATCCACTTCCTTTAAAACCTGAAAAAGTCTCGATTATAGGTCAGAAATGGGCCACGGGACCTGTTTGTGGAGTGAAAACGAAAGAACGAGCACAAAGCCTCGTTTAGAAATCGGTTGGACAGACGGTATGAAATTACATCCACTTCCTTTAAAACCCGAAAAAGTCTCGATTATAGGTTAGAAATGGGCCACGGGACGTGTTTGTGGTGTCAAAACGAAAAAACGAGCACGAAGCCTCGTTTAGAAATCGGGAGGAGAGAGGGTATGAAATTATATCCACTTCCTTTGAAGCACGAAAAAGTCTCGACTATAGGTTAGAAATGGGCCACGGGACGAGTTTGTGGAGTCAAAATGAAAAAACGAACACGTAGCCTCGTTTAGAAATCGGTAGGTGAGAGGGTATGAAATTATATCCACTTCCTTTAAAACCTGAAAAAGTCTCGATTATAGGTCAGAAATGGGCCACGGGACCTGTTTGTGGAGTGAAAACGAAAGAACGAGCACAAAGCCTCGTTTAGAAATCGGTAGGACAGACGGTATGAAATTACATCCACTTCCTTTAAAACCCGAAAAAGTCTCGATTATAGGTTAGAAATGGGCCACGAGACGTGTTTGTGGTGTCAAAACGAAAAAACGAGCACGAAGCCTCGTTTAGAAATCGGGAGGAGAGAGGGTATGAAATTATATCCACTTCCTTTGAAACACGAAAAAGTCTCGACTATAGGTTAGAAATGGGCCACGGGACGAGTTTGTGGAGTCAAAATGAAAAAACGAGCACGTAGCCTCGTTTAGAAATCAGCAGGAGAGAGGGTATGAAATTATATCTACTTCCTTTGAAACCCGAAAAAGTCTCGATTATAGGTTAGAAATGGGCCACTGGACACGTTTGTTGTGTCAAAACGAAAAAACGAGCACGAAGCCTCGTTTAGAAATCGGTAGGAGAGAGAGTATGAAATTGTATCTACTTCCTTTAAAACCCGAAAAAGTCTCGATTATAGGTTAGAAATGGGCCATGGGACGTGTTTGTGGAGTCAAAACGAAAAAACGAGCAGGAAGCCTCGTTTAGAAATCAGTAGGTGAGAGGGTATGAAATTAAATCCACTTCCTTTAAAACCTGAAAAAGTCTCGATTATAGGTTAGAAATGGGCCACGGGACGTGTTGGTGGTGTCAAAATGATAAAACGAGCACGAAGCCTCATTTTGAATTCGGGAGGAGAGAGGGTATGAAATTAGATCCACTTCCTTTAAAACCCAAAAAAGTCTCGATTATAGGTTATAAATAGGTCACGGGACCTGTTGGTGGTGTCAAAATGAAAAAACGAGCACGAAGCCTCGTTTAGAAATCGGTAGGAGAGAGGGTGTGAAATTATATCCACTTCCTTTAAATTCCGAAAAAGTCTCAATTATTGGTTAGAAATGGGCCACGGGACGTATTTGTGGAGTCAAAACGAAAAAACGAGCACGAAGCCTCGTTTTGAAATCGGTAGGAGAGAGGGTATGAAATTATATCGACTTCCTTTGAAACACGAAAAAGTCTCGACTATAGGTTAGAAATGGGCCACGGGACGAGTTTGTGGAGTCAAAATGAAAAAACGAGCACGTAGCCTCGTTTAGAAATCAGCAGGAGAGAGGGTATGAAATTATATCCACTTCCTTTCAAACCCGAAAAAGTCTCGATTATAGGTCAGAAATGGGCCACGGGACGTGTTTGTGGTGTCAAAACGAAAAAACGAGCACGAAGCCTCGTTTAGAAATCGGTAGGAGAGAGAGTATGAAATTGTATCCACTTCCTTTAAAACCCGAAAAAGTCTCGATTATAGGTTAGAAATGGGCCACGGGACGTGTTTGTGGAGTCAAAATGAAAAAACGAGCACGAAGCCTCGTATAGAAATCGGTAGGAGAGAGGGTATGAAATTATATCCACTTCCTTTAAAACCCGAAAAAGTCTCGATTATAGGTTAGAAATGGGCCACGGGACGTGTTTGTGGAGTCAAAATGGAAAAACGAGCACGAAGCCTCGTTTAGAAATCGGTAGGAGAGAGGGTATGAAATTATATTCACTTCTTTTAACACCGAAAAAGTCTCGATTATAGGATAGAAATGGGCCACTGGACGTATTTGTGGAGTCAAAACGAAAAAACAAGCACGAAGCCTCGTATAGAAATCGGTAGGAGAGAGGGTATGAAATTATATCCACTTCCTTTAAAACCTGAAAAAGTCTCGATTATAGGTCAGAAATGGGCCACGGGATCTATTTGTGGAGTGAAAACGAAAGAACGAGCACAAAGCCTCGTTTAGAAATCGGTAGGACAGACGGTATGAAATTACATCCACTTCCTTTAAAACCCGAAAAAGTCTCGATTATAGGTTAGAAATGGGCCACGGGACGTGTTTGTGGTGTCAAAACGAAAAAACGAGCACGAAGCCTCGTTTAGAAATCGGGAGGAGAGAGGGTATGAAATTATATCCACTTCCTTTGAAACACGAATAAGTCTCGACTATAGGTTAGAAATGGGCCACGGGACGAGTTTGTGGAGTCAAAATGAAAAAACGAGCACGTAGCCTCGTTTAAAAATCGGTAGGTGAGAGGGTATGAAATTATATCCACTTCCTTTAAAACCTGAAAAAGTCTCGATTATAGGTCAGTAATGGGCCACGGGACCTGTTTGTGGAGTGAAAACGAAAGAACGAGCACAAAGCCTCATTTAGAAATCGGTAGGACAGACGGTATGAAATTACATCCACTTCCTTTAAAACCCGAAAAAGTCTCGATTATAGGTTAAAAATGGGCCACGAGACGTGTTTGTGGTGTCAAAACGAAAAAACGAGCACGAAGCCTCGTTTAGAAATCGGGAGGAGAGAGGGTATGAAATTATATCCACTTCCTTTGAAACACGAAAAAGTCTCGACTATAGGTTAGAAATGGGCCACGGGACGAGTTTGTGGAGTCAAAATGAAAAAACGAGCACGTAGCCTCGTTTAGAAATCAGCAGGAGAGAGGGTATGAAATTATATCCACTTCCTTTAAAACCCGAAAAAGTCTCGATTATAGGTTAGAAATGGGCCACTGGACACGTTTGTGGTGTCAAAACGAAAAAACGAGCACGAAGCCTCGTTTAGAAATCGGTAGGAGAGAGAGTATGAAATTGTATCCACTTCCTTTAAAACCCGAAAAAGTCTCGATTATAGGTTAGAAATGGGCCACGGGACGTGTTTGTGGAGTCAAAACGAAAAAACGAGCAGGAAGCCTTGTTTAGAAATCAGTAGGTGAGAGGGTATGAAATTATATCCACTTCCTTTAAAACCTGAAAAAGTCTCGATTATAGGTTAGAAATGGGCCACGGGACGTGTTGGTGGTGTCAAAATGATAAAACGAGCACGAAGCCTCATTTTGAATTCGGGAGGAGAGAGGGTATGAAATTAGATCCACTTCCTTTAAAACCCAAAAAAGTCTCGATTATAGGTTATAAATAGGTCACGGGACCTGTTGGTGGTGTCAAAATGAAAAAACGAGCACGAAGCCTCGTTTAGAAATCGGTAGGAGAGAGGGTGTGAAATTATATCCACTTCCTTTAAATTCCGAAAAAGTCTCAATTATTGGTTAGAAATGGGCCACGGGACGTATTTGTGGAGTCAAAACGAAAAAACGAGCACGAAGCCTCGTTTTGAAATCGGTAGGAGAGAGGGTATGAAATTATATCGACTTCCTTTGAAACACGAAAAAGTCTCGACTATAGGTTAGAAATGGGCCACGGGACGAGTTTGTGGAGTCAAAATGAAAAAACGAGCACGTAGCCTCGTTTAGAAATCAGCAGGAGAGAGGGTATGAAATTATATCCACTTCCTTTCAAACCCGAAAAAGTCTCGATTATAGGTCAGAAATGGGCCACGGGACGTGTTTGTGGTGTCAAAATGAAAAAACGAGCACGAAGCCTCGTTTAGAAATCGGTAGGAGAAAGAGTATGAAATTGTATCCACTTCCTTTAAAACCCGAAAAAGTCTCGATTATAGGTTAGAAATGGGCCACGGGACGTGTTTGTGGAGTCAAAATGAAAAAACGAGCACGAAGCCTCGTATAGAAATCGGTAGGAGAGAGGGTATGAAATTATATCCACTTCCTTTAAAACCCGAAAAAGTCTCGATTATAGGTTAGAAATGGGCCACGGGACGTGTTTGTGGAGTCAAAATGGAAAAACGAGCACGAAGCCTCGTTTAGAAATCGGTAGGAGAGAGGGTATGAAATTATATTCACTTCTTTTAACACCGAAAAAGTCTCGATTATAGGATAGAAATGGGCCACTGGACGTATTTGTGGAGTCAAAACGAAAAAACAAGCACGAAGCCTCGTATAGAAATCGGTAGGAGAGAGGGTATGAAATTATATCCACTTCCTTTAAAACCTGAAAAAGTATCGATTATAGGTCAGAAATGGGCCACGGGACCTGTTTGTGGAGTGAAAACGAAAGAACGAGCACAAAGCCTCGTTTAGAAATCGGTAGGACAGACGGTATGAAATTACATCCACTTCCTTTAAAACCCGAAAAAGTCTCGATTATAGGTTAGAAATGGGCCACGGGACGTGTTTGTGGTGTCAAAACGAAAAAACGAGCACGAAGCCTCGTTTAGAAATCGGGAGGAGAGAGGGTATGAAATTATATCCACTTCCTTTGAAACACGAAAAAGTCTCGACTATAGGTTAGAAATGGGCCACGGGACGAGTTTGTGGAGTCAAAATGAAAAAACGAGCACGTAGCCTCGTTTAGAAATCGGTAGGTGAGAGGGTATGAAATTATATCCACTTCCTTTAAAACCTGAAAAAGTCTCGATTATAGGTCAGAAATGGGCCACGGGACCTGTTTGTGGAGTGAAAACGAAAGAACGAGCACAAAGCCTCGTTTAGAAATCGGTAGGACAGACGGTATGAAATTACATCCACTTCCTTTAAAACCCGAAAAAGTCTTGATTATAGGTTAAAAATGGGCCACGGGACGTGTTTGTGGTGTCAAAACGAAAAAACGAGCACGAAGCCTCGTTTAGAAATCGGGAGGAGAGAGGGTATGAAATTATATCCACTTCCTTTGAAACACGAAAAAGTCTCGACTATAGGTTAGAAATGGGCCACGGGACGAGTTTGTGGAGTCAAAATGAAAAAACGAGCACGTAGCCTCGTTTAGAAATCAGCAGGAGAGAGGGTATGAAATTATATCCACTTCCTTTAAAACCCGAAAAAGTCTCGATTATAGGTTAGAAATGGGCCACTGGACACGTTTGTGGTGTCAAAACGAAAAAACGAGCACGAAGCCTCGTTTAGAAATCGGTAGGAGAGAGAGTATGAAATTGTATCCACGTCCTTTAAAACCCGAAAAAGTCTCGATTATAGGTTAGAAATGGGCCACGGGACGTGTTTGTGGAGTCAAAACGAAAAAACGAGCAGGAAGCCTTGTTTAGAAATCAGTAGGTGAGAGGGTATGAAATTATATCCACTTCCTTTAAAACCTGAAAAAGTCTCGATTATAGGTTAGAAATGGGCCACGGGACGTGTTGGTGGTGTCAAAATGATAAAACGAGCACGAAGCCTCATTTTGAATTCGGGAGGAGAGAGGGTATGAAATTAGATTCACTTCCTTTAAAACCCAAAAAAGTCTCGATTATAGGTTATAAATAGGCCACGGGACCTGTTGGTGGTGTCAAAATGAAAAAACGAGCACGAAGCCTCGTTTAGAAATCGGTAGGAGAGAGGGTGTGAAATTATATCCACTTCCTTTAAATTCCGAAAAAGTCTCAATTATTGGTTAGAAATGGGCCACGGGACGTATTTGTGGAGTCAAAACGCAAAAACGAGCACGAAGCCTCGTTTTTAAATCGGTAGGAGAGAGGGTATGAAATTATATCCACTTCCTTTGAAACACGAAAAAGTCTCGACTATAGGTTAGAAATGGGCCACGGGACGAGTTTGTGGAGTCAAAATGAAAAAACGAGCACGTAGCCTCATTTAGAAATCAGCAGGAGAGAGGGTATGAAATTATATCCACTTCCTTTCAAACCCGAAAAAGTCTCGATTATAGGTCAGAAATGGGCCACGGGACGTGTTTGTGGTGTCAAAACGAAAAAACGAGCACGAAGCCTCGTTTAGAAATCGGTAGGAGAGAGAGTATGAAATTGTATCCACTTCCTTTAAAACCCGAAAAAGTCTCGATTATAGGTTAGAAATGGGCCACGGGACGTGTTTGTGGAGTCAAAACGAAAAAAGGAGCACGAAGCCTCGTATAGAAATCGGTAGGAGAGAGGGTATGAAATTATATCCACTTCCTTTAAAACCCGAAAAAGTCTCGATTATAGGTTAGAAATGGGCCACGGGACGTGTTTGTGGAGTCAAAATGAAAAAACGAGCACGAAGCCTCGTTTAGAAATCGGTAGGAGAGAGGGTATGAAATTATATCCACTTCTTTTAACACCGTAAAAGTCTCGATTATAGGTTAGAAATGGGCCACTGGACGTATTTGTGGAGTCAAAACGAAAAAACGAGCACGAAGCCTCGTATAGAAATCGGTAGGAGAGAGGGTATGAAATTATATCCACTTCCTTTAAAACCTGAAAAAGTCTCGATTATAGGTCAGAAATAGGCCACGGGACCTGTTTGTGGAGTGAAAACGAAAGAACGAGCACAAAGCCTCGTTTAGAAATCGGTAGGACAGACGGTATGAAATTATATCCACTTCCTTTAAAACCCGAAAAAGTCTCGATTATAGGTTAGAAATGGGCCACGGGACGTGTTTGTGGTGTCAAAACGAAAAAACGAGCACGAAGCCTCGTTTAGAAATCGGGAGGAGAGAGGGTATGAAATTATATCCACTTCCTTTAAAACCTGAAAAAGTCTCGATTATAGGTTAGAAATGGGCCACGGGACGTGTTGGTGGTGTCAAAATGATAAAACGAGCACGAAGGCTCATTTTGAATTCGGGAGGAGAGAGGGTATGAAATTAGATCCACTTCCTTTAAAACCCAAAAAAGTCTCGATTATAGGTTATAAATAGGCCACGGGACCTGTTGGTGGTGTCAAAATGAAAAAACGAGCACAAAGCCTCGTTTAGAAATCGGTAGGAGAGAGGGTGTGAAATTATATCCACTTCCTTTAAATTCCGAAAAAGTCTCAATTATTGGTTAGAAATGGGCCACGGGACGTATTTGTGGAGTCAAAACGAAAAAACGAGCACGAAGCCTCGTTTAGAAATCGGTAGGAGAGAGGGTATGAAATTATATCCACTTCCTTTAAAACCTGAAAAAGTCCCGATTATAGGTCAGAAATGGGCCACGGGACCTGTTTTTGGAGAGAAAACGAAAGAACGAGCACAAAGCCTCGTTTAGAAATCGGTAGGACAGACGGTATGAAATTACATCCACTTCCTTTAAAACCCGAAAAAGTCTCGATTATAGGTTAGAAATGGGCCACGGGACATGTTTGTGGTGTCAAAACGAAAAAACGAGCACGAAGCCTCGTTTAGAAATCGGGAGGAGAGAGGGTATGAAATTATATCCACTTCCTTTGAAACACGAAAAAGTCTCGACTATAGGTTAGAAATGGGCCACGGGACGAGTTTGTGGAGTCAAAATGAAAAAACGAGCACGTAGCCTCGTTTAGAAATCAGCAGGAGAGAGGGTATGAAATTATATCCACTTCCTTTAAAACCCGAAAAAGTCTCGATTATAGGTTAGAAATGGGCCACTGGACGCGTTTGTGGTGTCAAAACGAAAAAACGAGCACGAAGCCTCGTTTAGAAATCGGTAGGAGAGAGAGTATGAAATTGTATCCACTTCCTTTAAAACCCGAAAAAGTCTCGATTATAGGTTAGAAATGGGCTACGGGACGTGTTTGTGGAGTCAAAACGAAAAAACGAGCAGGAAGCCTCGTTTAGAAATCAGTAGGTGAGAGGGTATGAAATTATATCCACTTCCTTTAAAACCTGAAAAAGTCTCGATTATAGGTTAGAAATGGGCCACGGGACGTGTTGGTGGTGTCAAAATGATAAAACGAGCACGAAGCCTCATTTTGAATTCGGGAGGAGAGAGGGTATGAAATTAGATCCACTTCCTTTAAAACCCAAAAAAGTCTCGATTATAGGTTATAAATAGGCCACGGGACCTGTTGGTGGTGTCAAAATGAAAAAACGAGCACGAAGCCTCGTTTAGAAATCGGTAGGAGAGAGGGTGTGAAATTATTTCCACTTCCTTTAAATTCCGAAAAAGTCTCAATTATTGGTTAGAAATGGGCCACGGGACGTATTTGTAGAGTCAAAACGAAAAAACGAGCACGAAGCCTCGTTATTAAATCGGTAGGAGAGAGGGTATGAAATTATATCCACTTCCTTTGAAACACGAAAAAGTCTCGACTATAGGTTAGAAATGGGCCACGGGACGAGTTTGTGGAGTCAAAATGAAAAAACGAGCACGTAGCCTCATTTAGAAATCAGCAGGAGAGAGGGTATGAAATTATATCCACTTCCTTTCAAACCCGAAAAAGTCTCGATTATAGGTCAGAAATGGGCCACGGGACGTGTTTGTGGTGTCAAAACGAAAAAACGAGCACGAAGCCTCGTTTAGAAATCGGTAGGAGAGAGAGTATGAAATTGTATCCACTTCCTTTAAAACCCGAAAAAGTCTTGATTATAGGTTAGAAATGGACCACGGGACGTGTTTGTGGAGTCAAAACGAAAAAACGAGCACGAAGCCTCGTATAGAAATCGGTAGGAGAGAGGGTATGAAATTATATCCACTTCCTTTAAAACCCGAAAAAGTCTCGATTATAGGTGAGAAATGGGCCACGGGACGTGTTTGTGGAGTCAAAATGAAAAAACGAGTACGAAGCCTCGTTTAGAAATCGGTAGGAGAGAGGGTATGAAATTATATCCACTTCTTTTAACACCGAAAAAGTCTCGATTATAGGTTAGAAATGGGCCACTGGACGTATTTGTGGAGTCAAAACGAAAAAACGAGCACGAAGCCTCGTATAGAAATCGGTAGGAGAGAGGGTATGAAATTATATCCACTTCCTTTAAAACCTGAAAAAGTCTCGATTATAGGTCAGAAATGGGCCACGGGACCTGTTTGTGGAGTGAAAACGAAAGAACGAGCACAAAGCCTCGTTTAGAAATCGGTAGGACAGACGGTATGAAATTACATCCACTTCCTTTAAAACCCGAAAAAGTCTCGATTATAGGTTAAAAATGGGCCACGGGACGTGTTTGTGGTGTCAAAACGAAAAAACGAGCACGAAGCCTCGTTTAGAAATCGGGAGGAGAGAGGGTATGAAATTATATCCACTTCCTTTGAAACACGAAAAAGTCTCGACTATAGGTTAGAAATGGGCCACGGGACGAGTTTGTGGAGTCAAAATGAAAAAACGAGCACGTAGCCTCGTTTAGAAATCAGCAGGAGAGAGGGTATGAAATTATATCCACTTCCTTTAAAACCCGAAAAAGTCTCGATTATAGGTTAGAAATGGGCCACTGGACGCGTTTGTGGTGTCAAAACGAAAAAACGAGCACGAAGCCTCGTTTAGAAATCGGTAGGAGAGAGAGTATGAAATTGTATCCACTTCCTTTAAAACCCGAAAAAGTCTCGATTATAGGTTAGAAATGGGCTACGGGACGTGTTTGTGGAGTCAAAACGAAAAAACGAGCAGGAAGCCTCGTTTAGAAATCAGTAGGTGAGAGGGTATGAAATTATATCCACTTCCTTTAAAACCTGAAAAAGTCTCGATTATAGGTTAGAAATGGGCCACGGGACGTGTTGGTGGTGTCAAAATGATAAAACGAGCACGAAGCCTCATTTTGAATTCGGGAGGAGAGAGGGTATGAAATTAGATCCACTTCCTTTAAAACCCAAAAAAGTCTCGATTATAGGTTATAAATAGGCCACGGGACCTGTTGGTGGTGTCAAAATGAAAAAACGAGCACGAAGCCTCGTTTAGAAATCGGTAGGAGAGAGGGTGTGAAATTATTTCCACTTCCTTTAAATTCCGAAAAAGTCTCAATTATTAGTTAGAAATGGGCCACGGGACGTATTTGTAGAGTCAAAACGAAAAAACGAGCACGAAGCCTCGTTATTAAATCGGTAGGAGAGAGGGTATGAAATTATATCCACATCCTTTGAAACACGAAAAAGTCTCGACTATAGGTTAGAAATGGGCCACGGGACGAGTTTGTGGAGTCAAAATGAAAAAACGAGCACGTAGCCTCATTTAGAAATCAGCAGGAGAGAGGGTATGAAATTATATCCACTTCCTTTCAAACCCGAAAAAGTCTCGATTATAGGTCAGAAATGGGCCACGGGACGTGTTTGTGGTGTCAAAACGAAAAAACGAGCACGAAGCCTCGTTTAGAAATCGGTAGGAGAGAGAGTATGAAATTGTATCCACTTCCTTTAAAACCCGAAAAAGTCTCGATTATAGGTTAGAAATGGACCACGGGACGTGTTTGTGGAGTCAAAACGAAAAAACGAGCACGTAGCCTCGTATAGAAATCGGTAGGAGAGAGGGTATGAAATTATATCCACTTCCTTTAAAACCCGAAAAAGTCTCGATTATAGGTTAGAAATGGGCCACGGGACGTGTTTGTGGAGTCAAAATGAAAAAACGAGTACGAAGCCTCGTTTAGAAATCGGTAGGAGAGAGGGTATAAAATTATATCCACTTCTTTTAACACCGAAAAAGTCTCGATTATAGGTTAGAAATGGGCCACTGGACGTATTTGTGGAGTCAAAACGAAAAAACGAGCACGAAGCCTCGTATAGAAATCGGTAGGAGAGAGGGTATGAAATTATATCCACTTCCTTTAAAACCTGAAAAAGTCTCGATTATAGGTCAGAAATGGGCCACGGGACCTGTTTGTGGAGTGAAAACGAAAGAACGAGCACAAAGCCTCGTTTAGAAATCGGTAGGACAGACGGTATGAAATTACATCCACTTCCTTTAAAACCCGAAAAAGTCTCGATTATAGGTTAGAAATGGGCCACGGGACGTGTTTGTGGTGTCAAAACGAAAAAACGAGCACGAAGCCTCGTTTAGAAATCGGGAGGAGAGAGGGTATGAAATTATATCCACTTCCTTTGAAACACGAAAAAGTCTCGACTATAGGTTAGAAATGGGCCACGGGACGAGTTTGTGGAGTCAAAATGAAAAAACGAGCACGTAGCCTCGTTTAGAAATCAGCAGGAGAGAGGGTATGAAATTATATCCACTTCCTTTAAAACCCGAAAAAGTCTCGATTATAGGTTAGAAATGGGCCACTGGACGCGTTTGTGGTGTCAAAACGAAAAAACGAGCACGAAGCCTCGTTTAGAAATCGGTAGGAGAGAGAGTATGAAATTGTATCCACTTCCTTTAAAACCCGAAAAAGTCTCGATTATAGGTTAGAAATGGGCTACGGGACGTGTTTGTGGAGTCAAAACGAAAAAACGAGCAGGAAGCCTCGTTTAGAAATCAGTAGGTGAGAGGGTATGAAATTATATCCACTTCCTTTAAAACCTGAAAAAGTCTCGATTATAGGTTAGAAATGGGCCACGGGACGTGTTGGTGGTGTCAAAATGATAAAACGAGCACGAAGCCTCATTTTGAATTCGGGAGGAGAGAGGGTATGAAATTAGATCCACTTCCTTTAAAACCCAAAAAAGTCTCGATTATAGGTTATAAATAGGCCACGGGACCTGTTGGTGGTGTCAAAATGAAAAAACGAGCACGAAGCCTCGTTTAGAAATCGGTAGGAGAGAGGGTGTGAAATTATTTCCACTTCCTTTAAATTCCGAAAAAGTCTCAATTATTGGTTAGAAATGGGCCACGGGACGTATTTGTAGAGTCAAAACGAAAAAACGAGCACGAAGCCTCGTATAGAAATCGGTAGGAGAGAGGGTATGAAATTATATCCACTTCCTTTAAAACCTGAAAAAGTCTCGATTATAGGTCAGAAATGGGCCACGGGACCTGTTTGTGGAGTGAAAACGAAAGAACGAGCACAAAGCCTCGTTTAGAAATCGGTAGGACAGACGGTATGAAATTACATCCACTTCCTTTAAAACCCGAAAAAGTCTCGATTATAGGTTAGAAATGGGCCACGGGACGTGTTTGTGGTGTCAAAACGAAAAAACGAGCACGAAGCCTCGTTTAGAAATCGGGAGGAGAGAGGGTATGAAATTATATCCACTTCCTTTGAAACACGAAAAAGTCTCGACTATAGGTTAGAAATGGGCCACGGGACGAGTTTGTGGAGTCAAAATGAAAAAACGAGCACGTAGCCTCGTTTAGAAATCAGCAGGAGAGAGGGTATGAAATTATATCCACTTCCTTTAAAACCCGAAAAAGTCTCGATTATAGGTTAGAAATGGGCCACTGGACGCGTTTGTGGTGTCAAAACGAAAAAACGAGCACGAAGCCTCGTTTAGAAATCGGTAGGAGAGAGAGTATGAAATTGTATCCACTTCCTTTAAAACCCGAAAAAGTCTCGATTATAGGTTAGAAATGGGCTACGGGACGTGTTTGTGGAGTCAAAACGAAAAAACGAGCAGGAAGCCTCGTTTAGAAATCAGTAGGTGAGAGGGTATGAAATTATATCCACTTCCTTTAAAACCTGAAAAAGTCTCGATTATAGGTTAGAAATGGGCCACGGGACGTGTTGGTGGTGTCAAAATGATAAAACGAGCACGAAGCCTCATTTTGAATTCGGGAGGAGAGAGGGTATGAAATTAGATCCACTTCCTTTAAAACCCAAAAAAGTCTCGATTATAGGTTATAAATAGGCCACGGGACCTGTTGGTGGTGTCAAAATGAAAAAACGAGCACGAAGCCTCGTTTAGAAATCGGTAGGAGAGAGGGTGTGAAATTATTTCCACTTCCTTTAAATTCCGAAAAAGTCTCAATTATTGGTTAGAAATGGGCCACGGGACGTATTTGTAGAGTCAAAACGAAAAAACGAGCACGAAGCCTCGTTATTAAATCGGTAGGAGAGAGGGTATGAAATTATATCCACTTCCTTTGAAACACGAAAAAGTCTCGACTATAGGTTAGAAATGGGCCACGGGACGAGTTTGTGGAGTCAAAATGAAAAAACGAGCACGTAGCCTCGTTTAGAAATCAGCAGGAGAGAGGGTATGAAATTATATCCACTTCCTTTAAAACCCGAAAAAGTCTCGATTATAGGTTAGAAATGGGCCACTGGACGCGTTTGTGGTGTCAAAACGAAAAAACGAGCACGAAGCCTCGTTTAGAAATCGGTAGGAGAGAGAGTATGAAATTGTATCCACTTCCTTTAAAACCCGAAAAAGTCTCGATTATAGGTTAGAAATGGGCTACGGGACGTGTTTGTGGAGTCAAAACGAAAAAACGAGCAGGAAGCCTCGTTTAGAAATCAGTAGGTGAGAGGGTATGAAATTATATCCACTTCCTTTAAAACCTGAAAAAGTCTCGATTATAGGTTAGAAATGGGCCACGGGACGTGTTGGTGGTGTCAAAATGATAAAACGAGCACGAAGCCTCATTTTGAATTCGGGAGGAGAGAGGGTATGAAATTAGATCCACTTCCTTTAAAACCCAAAAAAGTCTCGATTATAGGTTATAAATAGGCCACGGGACCTGTTGGTGGTGTCAAAATGAAAAAACGAGCACGAAGCCTCGTTTAGAAATCGGTAGGAGAGAGGGTGTGAAATTATTTCCACTTCCTTTAAATTCCGAAAAAGTCTCAATTATTGGTTAGAAATGGGCCACGGGACGTATTTGTAGAGTCAAAACGAAAAAACGAGCACGAAGCCTCGTATAGAAATCGGTAGGAGAGAGGGTATGAAATTATATCCACTTCCTTTAAAACCTGAAAAAGTCTCGATTATAGGTCAGAAATGGGCCACGGGACCTGTTTGTGGAGTGAAAACGAAAGAACGAGCACAAAGCCTCGTTTAGAAATCGGTAGGACAGACGGTATGAAATTACATCCACTTCCTTTAAAACCCGAAAAAGTCTCGATTATAGGTTAGAAATGGGCCACGGGACGTGTTTGTGGTGTCAAAACGAAAAAACGAGCACGAAGCCTCGTTTAGAAATCGGGAGGAGAGAGGGTATGAAATTATATCCACTTCCTTTGAAACACGAAAAAGTCTCGACTATAGGTTAGAAATGGGCCACGGGACGAGTTTGTGGAGTCAAAATGAAAAAACGAGCACGTAGCCTCGTTTAGAAATCAGCAGGAGAGAGGGTATGAAATTATATCCACTTCCTTTAAAACCCGAAAAAGTCTCGATTATAGGTTAGAAATGGGCCACTGGACGCGTTTGTGGTGTCAAAACGAAAAAACGAGCACGAAGCCTCGTTTAGAAATCGGTAGGAGAGAGAGTATGAAATTGTATCCACTTCCTTTAAAACCCGAAAAAGTCTCGATTATAGGTTAGAAATGGGCTACGGGACGTGTTTGTGGAGTCAAAACGAAAAAACGAGCAGGAAGCCTCGTTTAGAAATCAGTAGGTGAGAGGGTATGAAATTATATCCACTTCCTTTAAAACCTGAAAAAGTCTCGATTATAGGTTAGAAATGGGCCACGGGACGTGTTGGTGGTGTCAAAATGATAAAACGAGCACGAAGCCTCATTTTGAATTCGAGAGGAGAGAGGGTATGAAATTAGATCCACTTCCTTTAAAACCCAAAAAAGTCTCGATTATAGGTTATAAATAGGCCACGGGACCTGTTGGTGGTGTCAAAATGAAAAAACGAGCACGAAGCCTCGTTTAGAAATCGGTAGGAGAGAGGGTGTGAAATTATTTCCACTTCCTTTAAATTCCGAAAAAGTCTCAATTATTGGTTAGAAATGGGCCACGGGACGTATTTGTAGAGTCAAAACGAAAAAACGAGCACGAAGCCTCGTTATTAAATCGGTAGGAGAGAGGGTATGAAATTATATCCACTTCCTTTGAAACACGAAAAAGTCTCGACTATAGGTTAGAAATGGGCCACGGGACGAGTTTGTGGAGTCAAAATGAAAAAACGAGCACGTAGCCTCATTTAGAAATCAGCAGGAGAGAGGGTATGAAATTATATCCACTTCCTTTCAAACCCGAAAAAGTCTCGATTATAGGTCAGAAATGGGCCACGGGACGTGTTTGTGGTGTCAAAACGAAAAAATGAGCACGAAGCCTCGTTTAGAAATCGGTAGGAGAGAGAGTATGAAATTGTATCCACTTCCTTTAAAACCCGAAAAAGTCTCGATTATAGGTTAGAAATGGACCACGGGACGTGTTTGTGGAGTCAAAACGAAAAAACGAGCACGAAGCCTCGTTTAGAAATCGGTAGGAGAGAGAGTATGAAATTGTATCCACTTCCTTTAAAACCCGAAAAAGTCTCGATTATAGGTTAGAAATGGACCACGGGACGTGTTTGTGGAGTCAAAACGAAAAAACGACCACGAAGCCTCGTATAGAAATCGGTAGGAGAGAGGGTATGAAATTATATCCACTTCCTTTAAAACCCGAAAAAGTCTCGATTATAGGTTAGAAATGGGCCACGGGACGTGTTTGTGGAGTCAAAATGAAAAAACGAGTACGAAGCCTCGTTTAGAAATCGGAAGGAGAGAGGGTATGAAATTATATCCACTTCTTTTAACACCGAAAAAGTCTCGATTATAGGTTAGAAATGGGCCACTAGACGTATTTGTGGAGTCAAAACGAAAAAACGAGTACGAAGCCTCGTATAGAAATCGGTAGGAGAGAGGGTATGAAATTATATCCACTTCCTTTAAAACCTGAAAAAGTCTCGATTATAGGTTAGAAATGGGCCACGGGACGTGTTTGTGGTGTCAAAACGAAAAAACGAGCACGAAGCCTCGTTTAGAAATCGGGAGGAGAGAGGGTATGAAATTATATCCACTTCCTTTGAAACACGAAAAAGTCTCGACTATAGGTTAGAAATGGGCCACGGGACGAGTTTGTGGAGTCAAAATGAAAAAACGAGCACGTAGCCTCGTTTAGAAATCAGCAGGAGAGAGGGTATGAAATTATATCCACTTCCTTTAAAACCCGAAAAAGTCTCGATTATAGGTTAGAAATGGGCCACTGGACGCGTTTGTGGTGTCAAAACGAAAAAACGAGCACGAAGCCTCGTTTAGAAATCGGTAGGAGAGAGAGTATGAAATTGTATCCACTTCCTTTAAAACCCGAAAAAGTCTCGATTATAGGTTAGAAATGGGCCACGGGACGTGTTTGTGGAGTCAAAACGAAAAAACGAGCAGGAAGCCTCGTTTAGAAATCGGTAGGTGAGAGGGTATGAAATTATATCCACTTCCTTTAAAACCTGAAAAAGTCTCGATTATAGGTTAGAAATGGGCCACGGGACGTGTTGGTGGTGTCAAAATGATAAAACGAGCACGAAGCCTCATTTTGAATTCGGGAGGAGAGAGGGTATGAAATTAGATCCACTTCCTTTAAAACCCAAAAAAGTCTCGATTATAGGTTATAAATAGGCCACGGGACCTGTTGGTGGTGTCAAAATGAAAAAACGAGCACGAAGCCTCGTTTAGAAATCGGTAGGAGAGAGAGTATGAAATTGTATCCACTTCCTTTAAAACCCGAAAAAGTCTCGATTATAGGTTAGAAATGGGCTACGGGACGTGTTTGTGGAGTCAAAACGAAAAAACGAGCAGGAAGCCTCGTTTAGAAATCAGTAGGTGAGAGGGTATGAAATTATATCCACTTCCTTTAAAACCTGAAAAAGTCTCGATTATAGGTTAGAAATGGGCCACGGGACGTGTTGGTGGTGTCAAAATGATAAAACGAGCACGAAGCCTCATTTTGAATTCGGGAGGAGAGAGGGTATGAAATTAGATCCACTTCCTTTAAAACCCAAAAAAGTCTCGATTATAGGTTATAAATAGGCCACGGGACCTGTTGGTGGTGTCAAAATGAAAAAACGAGCACGAAGCCTCGTTTAGAAATCGGTAGGAGAGAGGGTGTGAAATTATTTCCACTTCCTTTAAATTCCGAAAAAGTCTCAATTATTGGTTAGAAATGGGCCACGGGACGTATTTGTAGAGTCAAAACGAAAAAACGAGCACGAAGCCTCGTTATTAAATCGGTAGGAGAGAGGGTATGAAATTATATCCACTTCCTTTGAAACACGAAAAAGTCTCGACTATAGGTTAGAAATGGGCCACGGGACGAGTTTGTGGAGTCAAAATGAAAAAACGAGCACGTAGCCTCATTTAGAAATCAGCAGGAGAGAGGGTATGAAATTATATCCACTTCCTTTCAAACCCGAAAAAGTCTCGATTATAGGTCAGAAATGGGCCACGGGACGTGTTTGTGGTGTCAAAACGAAAAAATGAGCACGAAGCCTCGTTTAGAAATCGGTAGGAGAGAGAGTATGAAATTGTATCCACTTCCTTTAAAACCCGAAAAAGTCTCGATTATAGGTTAGAAATGGACCACGGGACGTGTTTGTGGAGTCAAAACGAAAAAACGAGCACGAAGCCTCGTATAGAAATTGGTAGGAGAGAGGGTATGAAATTATATCCACTTCCTTTAAAACCCGAAAAAGTCTCGATTATAGGTTAGAAATGGGCCACGGGACGTGTTTGTGGAGTCAAAATGAAAAAACGAGTACGAAGCCTCGTTTAGAAATCGGAAGGAGAGAGGGTATGAAATTATATCCACTTCTTTTAACACCGAAAAAGTCTCGATTATAGGTTAGAAATGGGCCACTGGACGTATTTGTGGAGTCAAAACGAAAAAACGAGTACGAAGCCTCGTATAGAAATCGGTAGGAGAGAGGGTATGAAATTATATCCACTTCCTTTAAAACCTGAAAAAGTCTCGATTATAGGTTAGAAATGGGCCACGGGACGTGTTTGTGGTGTCAAAACGAAAAAACGAGCACGAAGCCTCGTTTAGAAATCGGGAGGAGAGAGGGTATGAAATTATATCCACTTCCTTTGAAACACGAAAAAGTCTCGACTATAGGTTAGAAATGGGCCACGGGACGAGTTTGTGGAGTCAAAATGAAAAAACGAGCACGTAGCCTCGTTTAGAAATCAGCAGGAGAGAGGGTATGAAATTATATCCACTTCCTTTAAAACCCGAAAAAGTCTCGATTATAGGTTAGAAATGGGCCACTGGACGCGTTTGTGGTGTCAAAACGAAAAAACGAGCACGAAGCCTCGTTTAGAAATCGGTAGGAGAGAGAGTATGAAATTGTATCCACTTCCTTTAAAACCCGAAAAAGTCTCGATTATAGGTTAGAAATGGGCCACGGGACGTGTTTGTGGAGTCAAAACGAAAAAACGAGCAGGAAGCCTCGTTTAGAAATCGGTAGGTGAGAGGGTATGAAATTATATCCACTTCCTTTAAAACCTGAAAAAGTCTCGATTATAGGTTAGAAATGGGCCACGGGACGTGTTGGTGGTGTCAAAATGATAAAACGAGCACGAAGCCTCATTTTGAATTCGGGAGGAGAGAGGGTATGAAATTAGATCCACTTCCTTTAAAACCCAAAAAAGTCTCGATTATAGGTTATAAATAGGCCACGGGACCTGTTGGTGGTGTCAAAATGAAAAAACGAGCACGAAGCCTCGTTTAGAAATCGGTAGGAGAGAGGGTGTGAAATTATATCTACTTCCTTTAAATCCCGAAAAAGTCTCAATTATTGGTTAGAAATGGGCCACGGGACGTATTTGTGGAGTCAAAATGAAAAAACGAGCACGAAGCCTCGTTTAGAAATCGGTAGGAGAGAGGGTATGAAATTATATCCACTTCCTTTGAAACACGAAAAAGTCTCGACTATAGGTTAGAAATGGGCCACGGGACGAGTTTGTGGAGTCAAAATGAAAAAACAAGCACGTAGCCTCGTTTAGAAATCAGCAAGAGAGAGGGTATGAAATTATATCCACTTCCTTTCAAACCCGAAAAAGTCTCGATAATAGGTCAGAAATGGACCACGGGACGTGTTTGTGGTGTCAAAACGAAAAAACGAGCACGAAGCCTCGTTTAGAAATCCGTAGGAGAGAGAGTATGAAATTGTATCCACTTCCTTTAAAACCCGAAAAAGTCTCGATTATAGGTTAGAAATGGGCCAGGGGACGTGTTTGTGGACTCAAAACGAAAAAACGAGCAGGAAGCCTCGTTTAGAAATCGGTAGGTGAGAGGGTATGAAATTATATCCACTTCCTTTAAAACCGGAAAAAGTCTCGATTATAGGTTAGAAATGGGCCACGGGACGTGTTTGTGGAGTCAAAACGAAAAAACGAGCATGAAGCCTCGTTTAGAAATCGGTAGGAGAGAGGATATGAAATTATATCCACTTCCTTTAAAACCCGAAAAAGTCTCGATTATAGGTTAGAAATTGGCCACGGGACGTGTTTGTGGTGTCAAAACGAAAAAACGAGCACGAAGCCTCGTTGAGAAATCGGGAGGAGAGAGGGTATGAAATTATATCCACTTCCTTTGAAACACGAAAAAGTCTCGATTATAGGTTAGAAATGGGCCACGGGACGTGTTTGTAGAATCAAAACGAAAAAACGAGCACGAAGCCTCGTTTAGAAATCGGTAGGAGAGAGGGTATGAAATTATATCCACTTCCTTTAAAATCCGAAAAATTCTCGATTTTAGGTTAGAAATGGGCCACGAGACGTGTTTGTGGTGTCAAATCGAAAAAACGAGCACGAAGCCTCGTTTAGAAATCGGGTGGAGAGAGGGTATGAAATTATATCCTCTTCCTTTAAAACCCGAAAAGGTCTCGATTATATGTTAGAAATTGGCCACGGGACGTGTTTGTAGAGTCAAAACGAAAAAACGAGCACGAAGCCTCGTTTAGAAATCGGTAGGACAGAGGGTATGAAATTACATCCACTTCCTTTAAAACCCGAAAAAGTCTAGATTATAGGTTATAAATTGGCCACTGGACGTGTTTGTAGAGTCAAAACGAAAAAAAGAGCACGAAGCCTCGTTTAGAAATCGGTAGGAGAGAGGGTGTGAAATTATATCCACTTCCTTTAAAATCCGAAAAAGTCTCAATTATAGGTTAGAAATGGGCCATGGGACGTATTTGTGGAGTCAAAACGAAAAAACGAGCACGAAGCCTCGTTTAGAAATCGGTAGGAGAGAGGGTATGAAATTATATCCACTTCTTTTAAAACCCGAAAAAGTCTCGATTATAGGTTAGAAATGGGCCACGGGACGTGTTTGTGGTGTCAAAATGAAAAAATGAGCACGAAGCCTCGTTTAGAAATCGGGAGGAGAGTGGGTATGAAATTATATCCACTTCCTTTGAAACACGAAAAAGTCTCGATTATAGGTTAGAAATGGGCCACGGGATGTGTTTGTGGAGTCAAAACGAAAAAACGAGCATGAAGCATCGTTTAGAAATCGGTAGGAGAGAGGGTATGAAATTATATCAACTTCCTTTAAAACCCGAAAAAGTCTCGATTATAGGTTAGAAATGGGCCACGGGACGTGTTTGTGGAGTCAAAATGAAAAAACGAGCAGGAAGCCACGTTTAGAAATCGGTAGGAGAGAGGGTATGAAATTATATCCACTTCCTTTAAAACCCGAAAAAGTCTCGATTATAGGTTAGAAATGGGCCACGGGACTTATTTGAGGAGTCAAAACGAAAAAACGAGCACGAAGCCTCGTATAGAAATCGGTAGGAGAGAGGGTATGAAATTATATCCACTTCCTTTAAAACTCGTAAAAGTCTCGATTATAGGTTAGAAATGGGCCACGGGACGTGTTTGTGGAGTCAAAATGAAAAAACGAGCACGAAGCCTCGTTTAGAAATCTGTAGGAGAGAGGGTATGAAATTATATCTACTTCCTTTAAAACCCGAAAAAGTCTCGATTATAGGTTAGAAATGGGCCACTGGATGTGTTTGTAGTGTCAAAACGAAAAAACGAGCACGAAGCCTCATTTTGAATTTGGAAGGAGAGAGGGTATGAAATTATATCCACTTCCTTTGAAACACGAAAAAGTCTCGATTATGGGTTAGAAATAGGCCACGGGACGTGTTTGTCGAGTCAAAATGAAAAAACGAGCACGAAGCCTCATTTTGAATTCGGGAGGAGAGAGGGTATGAAATTATATCCACTTCCTTCAAAACCCGAAACGTCTCGATTATAGGTTAGAAATGGGCCACGAGACGTGTTTGTGGTGTCAAAACGAAAAAAGGAGCACGAAGCCTCGTTTTGAATTCGGGAGGAGAGAGGGTATGAAATTAGATCCACTTCCTTTAAACCCCGAAAAAGTCTCAATTATAGGTTAGAAATAGGCCACGGGACGTGTTGGTGGTGTCAAAACGATAAAACGAGCACGAAGCGTCATTTTGAATTCGGGAGGAGTGAGGGTATGAAATTAGATCCACTTCCTTTAAAACCCGAAAAAGTCTCGATTATAGGTTATAAATAGGCCACGGGACGTGTTTGTGGTGTCAAAACGAGAAAACGAGCACGAAGCCTCATTTAGAAATAGGGTGGAGAGAGGGTATGAAATTAGATCCACTTCCTTTAAAATCCGAAAAAGTCTCGATTATAGGTTAGAAATTGGCCACGGGACGTGTTTGTGGTCTCAAAATGAAAAAACGAGCACGAAGCCTCGTTTAGAAATCGGGAGGAGAGAGGGTATGAAATTAGATCCACTTCCTTCAAAATCCGGAAAAGTCTCGATTATTGGTTAGAAATGGGCCACGGGACGTGTTGGTGGTGTCAAAACGAAAAAACGAGCACGAAGCCTCGTTTAGAAATCGGGAGGAGAGAGGGTATGAAATTAGATCCACTTCCTTTAAAACCCGAAAAAGTCTCGATTATAGGTTAGAAATGGGCCACGGGACGTGTCTGTGGAGTCAAAATGAAAAAACGAGCACGAAGCCTCGTTTAGAAATCGGTAGGAGAGAGGGTATGAAATTATATCCACTTCTTTTAACACTGAAAAAGTCTCGATTATAGGTTAGAAATGGGCCACTGGACGTATTTGTGGAGTCAAAACGAAAAAACGAGCACGAAGCCTCGTATAGAAATCGGTAGGAGAGAGGGTATGAAATTATATCCACTTCCTTTAAAACCTGAAAAAGTCTCGATTATAGGTAAAAAATGGGCCACGGGACCTGTTTGTGGAGCGAAAACGAAAGAACGAGCACGAAGCCTCGTTTAGAAATCGGTAGGACAGACGTTATGAAATTATATCCACTTCCTTTAAAACTCGTAAAAGTCTCGATTATAGGTTAGAAATGGGCCACGGGACGTGTTTGTGGAGTCAAAATGAAAAAACGAGCACGAAGCCTCGTTTAGAAATCGGTAGGAGAGAGGATATGAAATTATATCCACTTCCTTTAAAACCCGAAAAAGTCTCGATTATAGGTTAGAAATGGGCCACTGGACGCGTTTGTGGTGTCAAAACGAAAAAACGAGCACGAAGCCTCGTTTAGAAATCGGTAGGAGAGAGAGTATGAAATTGTATCCACTTCCTTTAAAACCCGAAAAAGTCTCGATTATAGGTTAGAAATGGGCCACGGGACGTGTTTGTGGAGTCAAAACGAAAAAACGAGCAGGAAGCCTCGTTTAGAAATCGGTAGGTGAGAGGGTATGAAATTATATCCACTTCCTTTAAAACCTGAAAAAGTCTCGATTATAGGTTAGAAATGGGCCACGGGACGTGTTGGTGGTGTCAAAATGATAAAACGAGCACGAAGCCTCATTTTGAATTCGGGAGGAGAGAGGGTATGAAATTAGATCCACTTCCTTTAAAACCCAAAAAAGTCTCGATTATAGGTTATAAATAGGCCACGGGACCTGTTGGTGGTGTCAAAATGAAAAAACGAGCACGAAGCCTCGTTTAGAAATCGGTAGGAGAGAGGGTGTGAAATTATATCTACTTCCTTTAAATCCCGAAAAAGTCTCAATTATTGGTTAGAAATGGGCCACGGGACGTATTTGTGGAGTCAAAATGAAAAAACGAGCACGAAGCCTCGTTTAGAAATCGGTAGGAGAGAGGGTATGAAATTATATCCACTTCCTTTGAAACACGAAAAAGTCTCGACTATAGGTTAGAAATGGGCCACGGGACGAGTTTGTGGAGTCAAAATGAAAAAACAAGCACGTAGCCTCGTTTAGAAATCAGCAAGAGAGAGGGTATGAAATTATATCCACTTCCTTTCAAACCCGAAAAAGTCTCGATAATAGGTCAGAAATGGACCACGGGACGTGTTTGTGGTGTCAAAACGAAAAAACGAGCACGAAGCCTCGTTTAGAAATCCGTAGGAGAGAGAGTATGAAATTGTATCCACTTCCTTTAAAACCCGAAAAAGTCTCGATTATAGGTTAGAAATGGGCCAGGGGACGTGTTTGTGGACTCAAAACGAAAAAACGAGCAGGAAGCCTCGTTTAGAAATCGGTAGGTGAGAGGGTATGAAATTATATCCACTTCCTTTAAAACCGGAAAAAGTCTCGATTATAGGTTAGAAATGGGCCACGGGACGTGTTTGTGGAGTCAAAACGAAAAAACGAGCATGAAGCCTCGTTTAGAAATCGGTAGGAGAGAGGATATGAAATTATATCCACTTCCTTTAAAACCCGAAAAAGTCTCGATTATAGGTTAGAAATTGGCCACGGGACGTGTTTGTGGTGTCAAAACGAAAAAACGAGCACGAAGCCTCGTTGAGAAATCGGGAGGAGAGAGGGTATGAAATTAGATCCACTTCCTTTGAAACACGAAAAAGTCTCGATTATAGGTTAGAAATGGCCACGGGACGTGTTTGTAGAATCAAAACGAAAAAACGAGCACGAAGCCTCGTTTAGAAATCGGTAGGAGAGAGGGTATGAAATTATATCCACTTCCTTTAAAATCCGAAAAATTCTCGATTTTAGGTTAGAAATGGGCCACGAGACGTGTTTGTGGTGTCAAATCGAAAAAACGAGCACGAAGCCTCGTTTAGAAATCGGGTGGAGAGAGGGTATGAAATTATATCCTCTTCCTTTAAAACACGAAAAGGTCTCGATTATATGTTAGAAATTGGCCACGGGACGTGTTTGTAGAGTCAAAACGAAAAAACGAGCACGAAGCCTCGTTTAGAAATCGGTAGGACAGAGGGTATGAAATTACATCCACTTCCTTTAAAACCCGAAAAAGTCTAGATTATAGGTTATAAATTGGCCACTGGACGTGTTTGTAGAGTCAAAACGAAAAAAAGAGCACGAAGCCTCGTTTAGAAATCGGTAGGAGAGAGGGTGTGAAATTATATCCACTTCCTTTAAAATCCGAAAAAGTCTCAATTATAGGTTAGAAATGGGCCATGGGACGTATTTGTGGAGTCAAAACGAAAAAACGAGCACGAAGCCTCGTTTAGAAATCGGTAGGAGAGAGGGTATGAAATTATATCCACTTCTTTTAAAACCCGAAAAAGTCTCGATTATAGGTTAGAAATGGGCCACGGGACGTGTTTGTGGTGTCAAAATGAAAAAATGAGCACGAAGCCTCGTTTAGAAATCGGGAGGAGAGTGGGTATGAAATTATATCCACTTCCTTTGAAACACGAAAAAGTCTCGATTATAGGTTAGAAATGGGCCACGGGATGTGTTTGTGGAGTCAAAACGAAAAAACGAGCATGAAGCATCGTTTAGAAATCGGTAGGAGAGAGGGTATGAAATTATATCAACTTCCTTTAAAACCCGAAAAAGTCTCGATTATAGGTTAGAAATGGGCCACGGGACGTGTTTGTGGAGTCAAAATGAAAAAACGAGCAGGAAGCCACGTTTAGAAATCGGTAGGAGAGAGGGTATGAAATTATATCCACTTCCTTTAAAACCCGAAAAAGTCTCGATTATAGGTTAGAAATGGGCCACGGGACTTATTTGAGGAGTCAAAACGAAAAAACGAGCACGAAGCCTCGTATAGAAATCGGTAGGAGAGAGGGTATGAAATTATATCCACTTCCTTTAAAACTCGTAAAAGTCTCGATTATAGGTTAGAAATGGGCCACGGGACGTGTTTGTGGAGTCAAAATGAAAAAACGAGCACGAAGCCTCGTTTAGAAATCTGTAGGAGAGAGGGTATGAAATTATATCTACTTCCTTTAAAACCCGAAAAAGTCTCGATTATAGGTTAGAAATGGGCCACTGGATGTGTTTGTAGTGTCAAAACGAAAAAACGAGCACGAAGCCTCATTTTGAATTTGGAAGGAGAGAGGGTATGAAATTATATCCACTTCCTTTGAAACACGAAAAAGTCTCGATTATGGGTTAGAAATAGGCCACGGGACGTGTTTGTCGAGTCAAAATGAAAAAACGAGCACGAAGCCTCATTTTGAATTCGGGAGGAGAGAGGGTATGAAATTATATCCACTTCCTTCAAAACCCGAAACGTCTCGATTATAGGTTAGAAATGGGCCACGAGACGTGTTTGTGGTGTCAAAACGAAAAAAGGAGCACGAAGCCTCGTTTTGAATTCGGGAGGAGAGAGGGTATGAAATTAGATCCACTTCCTTTAAACCCCGAAAAAGTCTCAATTATAGGTTAGAAATAGGCCACGGGACGTGTTGGTGGTGTCAAAACGATAAAACGAGCACGAAGCGTCATTTTGAATTCGGGAGGAGTGAGGGTATGAAATTAGATCCACTTCCTTTAAAACCCGAAAAAGTCTCGATTATAGGTTATAAATAGGCCACGGGACGTGTTTGTGGTGTCAAAACGAGAAAACGAGCACGAAGCCTCATTTAGAAATAGGGTGGAGAGAGGGTATGAAATTAGATCCACTTCCTTTAAAATCCGAAAAAGTCTCGATTATAGGTTAGAAATTGGCCACGGGACGTGTTTGTGGTCTCAAAATGAAAAAACGAGCACGAAGCCTCGTTTAGAAATCGGGAGGAGAGAGGGTATGAAATTAGATCCACTTCCTTCAAAATCCGGAAAAGTCTCGATTATTGGTTAGAAATGGGCCACGGGACGTGTTGGTGGTGTCAAAACGAAAAAACGAGCACGAAGCCTCGTTTAGAAATCGGGAGGAGAGAGGGTATGAAATTAGATCCACTTCCTTTAAAACCCGAAAAAGTCTCGATTATAGGTTAGAAATGGGCCACGGGACGTGTCTGTGGAGTCAAAATGAAAAAACGAGCACGAAGCCTCGTTTAGAAATCGGTAGGAGAGAGGGTATGAAATTATATCCACTTCTTTTAACACTGAAAAAGTCTCGATTATAGGTTAGAAATGGGCCACTGGACGTATTTGTGGAGTCAAAACGAAAAAACGAGCACGAAGCCTCGTATAGAAATCGGTAGGAGAGAGGGTATGAAATTATATCCACTTCCTTTAAAACCTGAAAAAGTCTCGATTATAGGTAAAAAATGGGCCACGGGACCTGTTTGTGGAGCGAAAACGAAAGAACGAGCACGAAGCCTCGTTTAGAAATCGGTAGGACAGACGTTATGAAATTATATCCACTTCCTTTAAAACTCGTAAAAGTCTCGATTATAGGTTAGAAATGGGCCACGGGACGTGTTTGTGGAGTCAAAATGAAAAAACGAGCACGAAGCCTCGTTTAGAAATCGGTAGGAGAGAGGGTATGAAATTATATCTACTTCCTTTAGAACCCGAAAAAGTCTCGATTATAGGTTAGAAATGGGCCACTGGATGTGTTTGTAGTGTCAAAACGAAAAAACGAGCACGAAGCCTCATTTTGAATTTGGAAGGAGAGAGGGTATGAAATTATATCCATTTCCTTTGAAACACGAAAAAGTCTCGATTATAGGTTAGAAATAGGCCACGGGACGTGTTTGTCGAGTCAAAACGAAAAAACGAGCACGAAGCCTCATTTTGAATTCGGGAGGAGAGAGGGTATGAAATTATATCCACTTCCTTCAAAACCCGAAACGTCTCGATTATAGGTTAGAAATGGGCCACGAGACGTGTTTGTGGTGTCAAAACGAAAAAAGGAGCACGAAGCCTCGTTTTGAATTCGGGAGGAGAGAGGGTATGAAATTAGATCCACTTCCTTTAAACCCCGAGAAAGTCTCGATTATAGGTTAGAAATAGGCCACGGGACGTGTTGGTGGTGTCAAAACGATAAAACGAGCACGAAGCGTCATTTTGAATTCGGGAGGAGTGAGGGTATGAAATTAGATCCACTTCCTTTAAAACCCGAAAAAGTCTCGATTATAGGTTATAAATAGGCCACGGGACGTGTTTGTGGTGTCAAAACGAGAAAACGAGCACGAAGCCTCATTTAGAAATAGGGTGGAGAGAGGGTATGAAATTAGATCCACTTCCTTTAAAATCCGAAAAAGTCTCGATTATAGGTTAGAAATTGGCCACGGGATGTGTTTGTGGTCTCAAAATGAAAAAACGAGCACGAAGCCTCGTTTAGAAATCGGGAGGAGAGAGGGTATGAAATTAGATCCACTTCCTTCAAAATCCGGAAAAGTCTCGATTATAGGTTAGAAATGGGCCACGGGACGTGTTGGTGGTGTCAAAACGAAAAAATGAGCACGAAGCCTCGTTTAGAAATCGGGAGGAGAGAGGGTATGAAATTAGATCCACTTCCTTTAAAACCCGAAAAAGTCTCGATTATAGGTTAGAAATGGGCCACGGGACGTGTCTGTGGAGTCAAAATGAAAAAACGAGCACGAAGCCTCGTTTAGAAATCGTAGGAGAGAGGGTATGAAATTATATCCACTTCTTTTAACACCGAAAAAGTCTCGATTATAGGTTAGAAATGGGCCACTGGACGTATTTGTGGAGTCAAAACGAAAAAACGAGCACGAAGCCTCGTATAGAAATCGGTAGGAGAGAGGGTATGAAATTATATCCACTTCCTTTAAAACCTGAAAAAGTCTCGATTATAGGTAAAAAATGGGCCACGGGACTTGTTTGTGGAGCGAAAACGAAAGAACGAGCACGAAGCCTCGTTTAGAAATCGGTAGGACAGACGTTATGAAATTATATCCACTTCCTTTAAAACTCGTAAAAGTCTCGATTATAGGTTAGAAATGGGCCACGGGACGTGTTTGTGGAGTCAAAATGAAAAAACGAGCACGAAGCCTCGTTTAGAAATCGGTAGGAGAGAGGGTATGAAATTATATCTACTTCCTTTAGAACCCGAAAAAGTCTCGATTATAGGTTAGAAATGGGCCACTGGATGTGTTTGTAGTGTCAAAACGAAAAAACGAGCACGAAGCCTCATTTTGAATTTGGAAGGAGAGAGGGTATGAAATTATATCCACTTCCTTTGAAACACGAAAAAGTCTCGATTATAGGTTAGAAATAGGCCACGGGACGTGTTTGTCGAGTCAAAACGAAAAAACGAGCACGAAGCCTCATTTTGAATTCGGGAGGAGAGAGGGTATGAAATTATATCAACTTCCTTTAAAACCCGAAACGTCTCGATTATTGGTTAGAAATGGGCCACGAGACGTGTTTGTGGTGTCAAAACGAAAAAAGGAGCACGAAGCCTCGTTTTGAATTCGGGAGGAGAGAGGGTATGAAATTAGATCCACTTCCTTTAAAACCCGAAAAAGTCTCGATTATAGGTTAGAAATAGGCCACGGGACGTGTTGGTGGTGTCAAAACGATAAAACGAGCACGAAGCCTCATTTTGAATTCGGGAGGAGTGAGGGTACGAAATTAGATCCACTTCCTTTAAAACCCGAAAAAGTCTCGATTATAGGTTATAAATATGCCACGGGACGTGTTTGTGGTGTCAAAACGAGAAAACGAGCACGAAGCCTCATTTAGAAATAGGGTGGAGAGAGGGTATGAAATTAGATCCACTTCCTTTAAAATCCGAAAAAGTCTCGATTATAGGTTAGAAATTGGCCACGGGACGTGTTTGTGGTCTCAAAATGAAAAAACGAGCACGAAGCCTCGTTTAGAAATCGGGAGGAGAGAGGGTATGAAATTAGATCCACTTCCTTCAAAATCCGGAAAAGTCTCGATTATAGGTTAGAAATGGGCCACGGGACGTGTTGGTGGTGTCAAAACGAAAAAACGAGCACGAAGCCTCGTTTAGAAATCGGGAGGAGAGAGGGTATGAAATTAGATCCACTTCCTTTAAAACCCGAAAAAGTCTCGATTATAGGTTAGAAATGGGCCACGGGACGTGTCTGTGGAGTCAAAATGAAAAAACGAGCACGAAGCCTCGTTTAGAAATCGGTAGGAGAGAGGGTATGAAATTATATCCACTTCTTTTAACACCGAAAAAGTCTCGATTATAGGTTAGAAATGGGCCACTGGACGTATTTGTTGAGTCAAAACGAAAAAACGAGCACGAAGCCTTGTATAGAAATCGGTAGGAGAGAGGGTATGAAATTATATCCACTTCCTTTAAAACCTGAAAAAGTCTCGATTATAGGTAAAAAATGGGCCACGGGACCTGTTTGTGGAGCGAAAACGAAAGAACGAGCACGAAGCCTCGTTTAGAAATCGGTAGGACAGACGTTATGAAATTACATCCACTTCCTTTAAAACCCGAAAAAGTCTCGATTATAGGTTAGAAATGGGCCACGGGACGTGTTTGTGGTGTCAAAATGAAAAAACGAGCACGAAGCCTTGTTTAGAAATCGGGAGGAGAGAGGGTATGAAATTAAATCCACTTCCTTTGAAACACGAAAAAGTCTCAACTATAGGTTAGAAATGGGCCACGGATCGAGTTTATGGAGTCAAAATGAAAAAACGAGCACGTAGCCTCGTTTAGAAATCAGCAGGAGAGAGGGTATGAAATTATATCCACTTTCTTTAAAACCCGAAAAAGTCTCCATTATAGGTTAGAAATGGGCCACTGGACGCGTTTGTGGTGTCAAAATGAAAACACGAGCACGAAGCCTCGTTTAGAATTCGGGAGGAGAGAGGGTATGAAATTATATCCACTTCCTTTCAAACCCGAAAAAGTCTCGATTATAGGTCAGAAATGGGCCACGGGACGTGTTTGTGGTGTCAAAACGAAAAAACGAGCACGAAGCCTCGTTTAGAAATCGGTAGGAGAGAGAGTATGAAATTGTATCCACTTCCTTTAAAACCCGAAAAAGTCTCGATTATAGGTTAGAAATGGGCCACGGGACGTGTTTGTGGAGTCAAAACGAAAAAACGAGTAGGAAGCCTCGTTTAGAAATCGGTAGGTGAGAGGGTATGAAATTATATCCACTTCCTTTAAAACCTGAAAAAGTCTCGATTATAGGTTAGAAATGGGCCACGGGACGTGTTTGTGGAGTCAAAACGAAAAAACGAGCATGAAGCCTCGTTTAGAAATCGGTAGGAGAGAGGATATGAAATTATATCCACTTCCTTTAAAACCCGAAAAAGTCTCGATTATAGGTTAGAAATGGGTCACGGGACGTATTTGTGGAGTCAAAACGAAAAAACGAGCACGAAGCCTCGTTTAGAAATCGGTAGGAGAGATGGTATGAAATTATATCTACTTCCTTTAAAACCCGAAAAAGTCTCGATTATAGGTTAGAAATGGGCCACGGGACGTGTTTGTGGTGTCAAAACGAAAAAACGAACACGAAGCCTCGTTTAGAAATCGGGAGGAGAGAGGGTATGAAATTATATCCACTTCCTTTGAAACACGAAAAAGTCTCGATTATAGGTTAGAAATGGGCCACGGGACGTGTTTGTAGAGTCAAAACGAAAAAACGAGCACGAAGCCTCATTTAGAAATCGGTAGGAGAGAGGGTATGAAATTATATCCACTTCCTTTAAAATCCGAAAAATTCTCGATTATAGGTTAGAAATGGGCCACGAGACGTGTTTGTGGTGTCAAAACGAAAAAACGAGCACGAAGCCTCGTTTAGAAATCGGGTGGAGAGAGGGTATGAAATTATATCCACTTCCTTTAAAATCCGAAAAAGTCTCGATTATAGGTTAGAAATGAGCCAAGAGACGAGTTTGCGGAGTCAAAATAAAAAAACGAGCACGCAGCCTCGTTTAGAAATCAGGAGGACAGAGGGTATGAAATTATATCCACTTCCTTTAAAACCCGAAAAAGTTTCGATTATAGGTTGGAAATGAGCCACGGGACGTGTTTGTGGTGTCAAAACGACAAAACAAGCACGAAGCCTCGTTTAGAAATCGGTAGGAGAGAGGGTATGAAATTATATCCACTTCCTTTAAAACCCGGAAAAGTCTCGATTATAGGTTAGAAATGGGCCACGGGACATGTTTGTGGTGTCAAAATGAAAAAACGAGCACGAAGCCTTGTTTAGAAATCGGGAGGAGAGAGGGTATGAAATTAGATCCACTTCCTTCAAAATCCGGAAAAGTCTCGATTATAGGTTAGAAATGGCCACGGGACGTGTTGGTGGTGTCAAAACGAAAAAACGAGCACGAAGCCTCGTTTAGAAATCAGGAGGAGAGAGGGTATGAAATTAGATCCACTTCCTTTAAAACCCGAAAAAGCCTCGATTATAGGTTAGAAATGGGCCACTGGACGTATTTGTGGAGTGAAAACGAAAAAATGAGCACGAAGCCTCATTTTGAATTTGGAAGGAGAGAGGGTATGAAATTAGATCCACTTCCTTTAAAACCCGAAAAAGTCTCGATTATAGGTTAGAATTTGGCCACGGGACGTGTTTGTAGAGTCAAAACGAAAAAACGAGCACGAAGCCTCGTTTAGAAATCGGTAGGAGAGAGGGTATGAAATTATATCCACTTCCTTTAAAATCCGAAAAATTCTTGATTATAGGTTAGAAATGAGCCACGAGACGTGTTTGTGGTGTCAAAACGAAAAAACGAGCACGAAGGCTCGTTTAGAAATCGGGTGGAGAGAGGGTTTGAAATTATATCCTCTTCCTTTAAAACCCGAAAAGGTCTCGATTATAGGTTAGAAATGGGCCACGGGACGTGTTTGTGGAGTCAAAACGAAAAAACGAGCACGAAGCCTCGTATAGAAATCGGGAGGAGAGAGGTTATGAAATTATATCCACTTCCTTTGAAACATGAAAAAGTCTCGATTATAGGTTAGAAATGGGCCACGGGACGTGTTTGTAGAGTCAAAACGAAAAAAAGAGCACGAAGCCTCGTTTAGAAATCGGTAGGAGAGAGGGTGTGAAATTATATCCACTTCCTTTAAAATCCGAAAAAGTCTCAATTATAGGTTAGAAATGGGCCACGGGACGTATTTGTGGAGTCAAAACGAAAAAACGAGCACGAAGCCTCGTTTAGAAATCGGTAGGATAGAGGGTATGAAATTACATCCACTTCCTTTAAAACCCGAAAAAGTCTCGATTATAGGTTAGAAATGGGCCATTGGACGTGTTTGTGGAGTCAAAACGAAAAAACGAGCACGAAGCCTCGTTTAGAAATCGGTAGGAGAGAGGGTTTCAAATTATATCCACTTCCTTTAAAACCCGAAAAAGTCTAGATTATAGGTTAGAAATTGGCCACGGGACGTGTTTGTAGAGTCAAAACGAAAAAAAGAGCACGAAGCCTCGTTTAGAAATCGGTAGGAGAGAGGGTGTGAAATTATATCCACTTCCTTTAAAATCCAAAAAAGTCTCAATTATAGGTAAGAAATGGGCCACGGGACGTATTTGTGGAGTCAAAACGAAAAAACGAGCACGAAGCCTCGTTTAGAAATCGGTAGGAGAGAGGGTATGAAATTATATCCACATCTTTTAAAACCCGAAAAATCTCGATTATAGGTTAGAAATGGGCCACAGGACGTGTTTGTGGTGTCAAAACGAAAAAATGAGCACGAGCCCTCGTTTAGAAATCGGTAGGAGAGAGGGTATGAAATTTTATCAACTTCCTTTAAAACCAGAAAAATTCTCGATTATAGGTTAGAAATGGGCCACGGGACGTGTTTGTTGAGTCAAAATGAAAAAACGAGCAGGAAGCCTCGTTTAGAAATCGGTAGGAGAGAGGGTATCAAATTATATCCACTTCCTTGAAAACCCGAAAAAGTGTCGATTATAGGTTAGAAATGGGCCACGGGACGTGTTTGTGGAGTCAAAATGAAAAAAAGAGCACGAAGCCTCGCTTAGAAATCGGTAGGAGAGAGGGTTTTAAATTATATCCACTTCTTTTAACACCGAAAAAGTCTCGATTATAGGTTAGAAATGGGCCACTGGACGTATTTGTGGAGTCAAAACGAAAAAACGAGCACGAAGCCTCGTATAGAAATCGGTACGAGAGAGGGTATGAAATTATATCCACTTCCTTTGAAACCTGAAAAAGTCTCGATTATAGGTCAGAAATGGGCCACGGGACCTGTTTGTGGAGTGAAAACGAAAGAACGAGCACGAAGCCTCGTTTAGAAATCGGTAGGACAGAGGGTATGAAATTATATCCACTTCCTTTGAAACACGAAAAAGTCTCGACTATAGGTTAGAAATGGGCTACGGGACGAGTTTGTGGAGTCAAAATGAAAAAACGAGCACGTAGCCTCGTTTAGAAATCAGCAGGAGAGAGGGTATGAAATTATATCCACTTCCTTTAAAACCCGAAAAAGTCTCGATTATAGGTTAGAAATGGGCCACTGGACGCGTTTGTGGTGTCAAAACGAAAAAACGAGCACGAAGCCTCGTTTAGAATTCGGGAGGAGAGACGGTATGAAATTATATCCACTTCCTTTCAAACCCGAAAAAGTCTCGATTATAGGTCAGAAATGGGCCACGGGACGTGTTTGTGGTGTCAAAACGAAAAAACGAGCACGAAGCCTCGTTTAGAAATCGGTAGGAGAGAGAGTATGAAATTGTATCCACTTCCTTTAAAACCCGAAAAAGTCTCCAATATAGGTTAGAATTGGGCCACGGGACGTGTTTGTGGAGTGAAAACGAAAAAACGAGCAGGAAGCCTCGTTTAGAAATCGGTAGGTGAGAGGGTATGAAATTATATCCACTTCCTTTAAAACCTGAAAAAGTCTCGATTATAGGTTAGAAATGGGCCACGGGACGTGTTTGTGGAGTCAAAACGAAAAAACGAGCATGAAGCCTCGTTTAGAAATCGGTAGGAGAGAGGATATGAAATTATATCCACTTCCTTTAAAACCCGAAAAAGTCTCGATTATAGGTTAGAAATGGGCCACGGGACGTATTTGTGGAGTCAAAACGAAAAAACGAGTACGAAGCCTCGTTTAGAAATCGGTAGGAGAGATGGTATGAAATTATATCTACTTCCTTTAAAACCCGAAAAAGTCTCGATTATAGGTTAGAAATGGGCCACGGGACGTGTTTGTGGAGTCAAAACGAAAAAACGAGCACGAAGCATCGTTTAGAAATCGGTAGGAGAGAGGGTATGAAATTATATCCACTTCCTTTAAAATCCGAAAAATTCTCGATTATAGGTTAGAAATGGGCCACGAGACGTGTTTGTGGTGTCAAAACGAAAAAACGAGCACGAAGCCTCGTTTAGAAATCGGGTGGAGAGAGGGTATGAAATTATATCCTCTTGCTTTAAAACCCGAAAAGGTCTCGATTATAGGTTAGAAATGGGCCACGGGACGTGTTTGTGGAGTCAAAACGAAAAAACGAGCACGAAGCCTCGTTTAGAAATCGGTAGGAGAGAGGGTATGAAATTATATCCACTTCCTTTAAAATCCGAAAAATTCTCGATTATAGGTTAGAAATGGGCCACGAGACGTGTTTGTGGTGTCAAAACGAAAAAAAGAGCACGAAGCCTCGTTTAGAAATCGGGTGGAGAGAGGGTATGAAATTATATCCTCTTCCTTTAAAACTCGAAAAGGTCTCGATTATAGGTTAGAAATGGGCCACGGGACGTGTTTGTGGAGTCAAAACGAAAAAACGAGCACGAAGCCTCGTTTAGAAATCGGTAGGACAGAGCGTATGAAATTACATCCACTTCCTTTAAAACCCAAAAAAGTCTAGATTATAGGTTATAAATTGGCCACTGGACGTGTTTTTGTAGAGTCAAAACGAAAAAAAGAGCACGAAGCCTCGTTTAGAAATCGATAGTAGAGAGGGTGTGAAATTATATCCACTTCCTTTAAAATCCGAAAAAGTCTCAATTATAGGTTAGAAATGGGCCACGGGATGTATTTGTGGAGTCAAAACGAAAAAACGAGCACGAAGCCTCGTTTAGAAATCGGTAGGAGAGAGGGTATGAAATTATATCCACTTCTTTTAAAACCCGAAAAAGTCTCGATTATAGGTTAGAAATGGGCCACGGGACGTGTTTGTGGTGTCAAAACGAAAAAACGAGCACGAAGCCTCGTTTAGAAATCGGGAGGAGAGTGGGTATGAAATTATATCCACTTCCTTTGAAACACGAAAAAGTCTCGATTATAGGTTAGAAATGGGCCACGGGACGTGTTTGTGGAGTCAAAACGAAAAAACGAGCAAGAAGCCTCGTTTAGAAATCGGTAGGAGAGAGGGTATGAAATTATATCAACTTCCTTTAAAACCCGAAAAAGTTTCGATTATAGGTTAGAAATGGGTCACGGGACGTGTTTGTGGAGTCAAAATGAAAAAACGAGCAGGAAGCCACGTTTAGAAATCGGTAGGAGAGAGGGTATGAAATTATATCCACTTCCTTTAAAACCCGAAAAAGTCTCGATTATACGTTAGAAATGGGCCACGGGACTTATTTGAGGAGTCAAAACGAAAAAACGAGCACGAAGCCTCGTATAGAAATCGGTAGGAGAGAGGGTATGAAATTATATCCACTTCCTTTAAAACCCGAAAAGGTCTCGATTATAGGTTAGAAATGGGCCACGGGACGTGTTTGTGGAGTCAAAATGAAAAAACGAGCACGAAGCCTCGTTTAGAAATCGGTAGGAGAGAGGGTATGAAATTATATCTACTTCCTTTAAAACCCGAAAAAGTCTTGATTATAGGTTAGAAATGGGCCACTGGATGTGTTTGTGGTGTCAAAATGAAAAAACGAGCACGAAGCCTCATTTTGAATTTGGAAGGATAGAGGGTATGAAATTATATTCACTTCCTTTGAAACATGAAAAAGTCTCGATTATAGGTTAGAAATGGGCCACGGGACGTGTTTGTCGAGTCAAAACGAAAAAACGAGCACGAAGCCTCATTTTGAATTCGGGAGGAGAGAGGGTATGAAATTATATCCACTTCCTTTAAAACCCGAAACGTCTCGATTATAGGTTAGAAATGGGCTAAGAGACGTGTTTGTGGTGTCAAAACGAAAAAAGGAGCACGAAGCCTCGTTTTGAATTCGGGAGGAGAGAGGGTATGAAATTATATCCACTTCCTTTAAAACCCGAAAAAGTCTCGATTATAGGTAAAAAATGGGCCACGGGACCTATTTGTGGAGTGAAAACGAAAGAACGAGCACGAAGCCTCGTTTAGAAATCGGTAGGACAGACGTTATGAAATTACATCCACTTCCTTTAAAACCCGAAAAAGTCTCGATTATAGGTTAGAAATGGGCCACGGGACGTGTTTGTGGTGTCAAAACGAAAAAATGAGAACGAAGCCTCGTTTAGAAATCGGGAGGAGAGAGGGTATGAAATTATAACCACTTCCTTTGAAACACGAAAAAGTCTCGACTATAGGTTAGAAATGGGCCACGGATCGAGTTTATGGAGTCAAAATGAAAAAACGAGCACGTAGCCTCGTTTAGAAATCAGCAGGAGAGAGGGTATGATATTATATCCACTTCCTTTAAAACCCGAAAAAGTCTCGATTATAGGTTAGAAATGGGCCACTGGACGCGTTTGTGGTGTCAAAACGAAAAAACGAGCACGAAGCCTCGTTTAGAATTCGGGAGGAGAGAGGGTATGAAATTATATCCACTTCCTTTAAAACCCGAAAAAGTCTCGATTATAGGTTAGAAATGGGCCACTGGACGCGTTTGTGGTGTCAAAACGAAAAAACGAGCACGAAGCCTCGTTTAGAATTCGGGAGGACAGAGGGTATGAAATTATATCCACTTCCTTTCAAACCCGAAAAAGTCTCGATTATAGGTCAGAAATGGGCCACGGGACGTGTTTGTGGTGTCAAAACGAAAAAACGAGCACGAAGCCTCGTTTAGAAATCGGTAGGAGAGAGGGTTTGAAATTATATCCACTTTCTTTAAAACCCGAAAAAGTCTCGATTATAGGTTAGAAATGGGCCACGGGACGTGTTTGTGGAGTCAAAACGAAAAAACGAGTAGGAAGCCTCGTTTAGAAATCGGTAGGTGAGAGGGTATGAAATTATATCCACTTCCTTTGAAACATGAAAAAGTCTCGACTATAGGTTAGAAATGGGCTACGGGACGAGTTTGTGGAGTCAAAATGAAAAAACGAGCATGAAGCCTCGTTTAGAAATCGGTAGGAGAGAGGATATGAAATTATATCCACTTCCTTTAAAACCCGAAAAAGTCTCGATTATAGGTTAGAAATGGGCCACGGGACGTGTTTGTGGAGTCAAAACGAAAAAACGAGCATGAAGCCTCGTTTAGAAATCGGTAGGAGAGAGGATATGAAATTATATCCACTTCCTTTAAAACCCGAAAAAGTCTCGATTATAGGTTAGAAATGGGCCACGGGACGTATTTGTGGAGTCAAAACGAAAAAACGAGTACGAAGCCTCGTTTAGAAATCGGTAGGAGAGATGGTATGAAATTATATCTACTTCCTTTAAAACCCGAAAAAGTCTCGATTATAGGTTAGAAATGGGCAACGGGACGTGTTTGTGGAGTCAAAACGAAAAAACGAGCACGAAGCCTCGTTTAGAAATCGGTAGGAGAGAGGGTGTGAAATTATATCCACTTCCTTTAAAATCCGAAAAATTCTCGATTATAGGTTAGAAATGGGCCACGAGACGTGTTTGTGGTGTCAAAACGAAAAAACGAGCACGAAGCCTCGTTTAGAAATCGGGTGGAGAGAGGGTATGAAATTATATCCTCTTGCTTTAAAACCCGAAAAGGTCTCTATTATAGGTTAGAAATGGGCCACGGGACATGTTTGTGGAGTCAAAACGAAAAAACGAGCACGAAGCCTCGTTTAGAAATCGGTAGGAGAGAGGGTATGAAATTATATCCACTTCCTTTAAAATCCGAAAAATTCTCGATTATAGGTTAGAAATGGGCCTCGAGACGTGTTTGTGGTGTCAAAACGAAAAAAAGAGCACGAAGCCTCGTTTAGAAATCGGTAGGAGAGAGAGTATGAAATTGTATCCACTTCCTTTAAAACCCGAAAAAGTCTCCATTATAGGTTAGAATTGGGCCACGGGACGTGTTTGTGGAGTGAAAACGAAAAAACGAGCAGGAAGCCTCGTTTAGAAATCGGTAGGTGAGAGGGTATGAAATTATATCCACTTCCTTTAAAACCTGAAAAAGTCTCGATTATAGGTTAGAAATGGGCCACGGGACGTGTTTGTGGAGTCAAAACGAAAAAACGAGCATGAAGCCTCGTTTAGAAATCGGTAGGAGAGAGGATATGAAATTATATCCACTTCCTTTAAAACCCGAAAAAGTCTCGATTATAGGTTAGAAATGGGCCACGGGACGTATTTGTGGAGTCAAAACGAAAAAACGAGTACGAAGCCTCGTTTAGAAATCGGTAGGAGAGATGGTATGAAATTATATCTACTTCCTTTAAAACCCGAAAAAGTCTCGATTATAGGTTAGAAATGGGCAACGGGACGTGTTTGTGGAGTCAAAACGAAAAAACGAGCACGAAGCCTCGTTTAGAAATCGGTAGGAGAGAGGGTATGAAATTATATCCACTTCCTTTAAAATCCGAAAAATTCTCGATTATAGGTTAGAAATGGGCCACGAGACGTGTTTGTGGTGTCAAAACGAAAAAACGAGCACGAAGCCTCGTTTAGAAATCGGGTGGAGAGAGGGTATGAAATTATATCCTCTTGCTTTAAAACCCGAAAAGGTCTCTATTATAGGTTAGAAATGGGCCACGGGACGTGTTTGTGGAGTCAAAACGAAAAAACGAGCACGAAGCCTCGTTTAGAAATCGGTAGGAGAGAGGGTATGAAATTATATCCACTTCCTTTAAAATCCGAAAAATTCTCGATTATAGGTTAGAAATGGGCCTCGAGACGTGTTTGTGGTGTCAAAACAAAAAAAAAGAGCACGAAGCCTCGTTTAGAAATCGGGTGGAGAGAGGGTATGAAATTATATCATCTTCCTTTAAAACCCGAAAAGGTCTCGATTATAGGTTAGAAATGGGCCACGGGACGTGTTTGTGGAGTCAAAACGAAAAAACGAGCACGAAGCCTCGTTTAGAAATCGGTAGGACAGAGCGTATGAAATTACATCCACTTCCTTTAAAACCCAAAAAAGTCTAGATTATAGGTTATAAATTGGCCACTGGACGTGTTTTTGTAGAGTCAAAACGAAAAAAAGAGCACGAAGCCTCGTTTAGAAATCGATAGTAGAGAGGGTGTGAAATTATATCCACTTCCTTTAAAATCCGAAAAAGTCTCAATTATAGGTTAGAAATGGGCCACGGGATGTATTTGTGGAGTCAAAACGAAAAAACGAGCACGAAGCCTCGTTTAGAAATCGGTAGGAGAGAGGGTATGAAATTATATCCACTTCTTTTAAAACCCGAAAAAGTCTCGATTATAGGTTAGAAATGGGCCACGGGACGTGTTTGTGGTGTCAAAACGAAAAAACGAGCACGAAGCCTCGTTTAGAAATCGGGAGGAGAGTGGGTATGAAATTATATCCACTTCCTTTGAAACACGAAAAAGTCTCGATTATAGGTTAGAAATGGGCCACGGGACGTATTTGTGGAGTCAAAACGAAAAAACGAGCAAGAAGCCTCGTTTAGAAATCGGTAGGAGAGAGGGTATTAAATTATATCAACTTCCTTTAAAACCCGAAAAAGTTTCGATTATAGGTTAGAAATGGGTCACGGGACGTGTTTGTGGAGTCAAAATGAAAAAACGAGCAGGAAGCCACGTTTAGAAATCGGTAGGAGAGAGGGTATGAAATTATATCCACTTCCTTTAAAACCCGAAAAAGTCTCGATTATACGTTAGAAATGGGCCACGGGACTTATTTGAGGAGTCAAAACGAAAAAACGAGCACGAAGCCTCGTATAGAAATCGGTAGGAGAGAGGGTATGAAATTATATCCACTTCCTTTAAAACCCGAAAAAGTCTCGATTATAGGTTAGAAATGGGCCACGGGACGTGTTTGTGGAGTCAAAATGAAAAAACGAGCACGAAGCCTCGTTTAGAAATCGGTAGGAGAGAGGGTATGAAATTATATCTACTTCCTTTAAAACCCGAAAAAGTCTCGATTATAGGTTAGAAATGGGCCACTGGATGTGTTTGTGGTGTCAAAATGAAAAAACGAGCACGAAGCCTCATTTTGAATTTGGAAGGATAGAGGGTATGAAATTATATCCACTTCCTTTGAAACACGAAAAAGTCTCGATTATAGGTTAGAAATGGGCCACGGGACGTGTTTGTCGAGTCAAAACGAAAAAACGAGCACGAAGCCTCATTTTGAATTCGGGAGGAGAGAGGGTATGAAATTATATCCACTTCCTTTAAAACCCGAAACGTCTCGATTATAGGTTAGAAATGGGCCAAGAGACGTGTTTGTGGTGTCAAAATGAAAAAAGGAGCACGAAGCCTCGTTTTGAATTCGGGAGGAGAGAGGGTATGAAATTATATCCACTTCCTTTAAAACCCGAAAAAGTCTCGATTATAGGTAAAAAATGGGCCACGGGACCTGTTTGTGGAGTGAAAACGAAAGAACGAGCACGAAGCCTCGTTTAGAAATCGGTAGGACAGACGTTATGAAATTACATCCACTTCCTTTAAAACCCGAAAAAGTCTCGATTATAGGTTAGAAATGGGCCACGGGACGTGTTTGTGGTGTCAAAACGAAAAAATGAGAACGAAGCCTCGTTTAGAAATCGGGAGGAGAGAGGGTATGAAATTATATCCACTTCCTTTGAAACACGAAAAAGTCTCGACTATAGGTTAAAAATGGGCCACGGATCGAGTTTATGGAGTCAAAATGAAAAAACGAGCACGTAGCCTCGTTTAGAAATCAGCAGGAGAGAGGGTATGATATTATATCCACTTCCTTTAAAACCCGAAAAAGTCTCGATTATAGGTTAGAAATGGGCCACTGGACGCGTTTGTGGTGTCAAAACAAAAAAACGAGCACGAAGCCTCGTTTAGAATTCGGGAGGAGAGAGGGTATGAAATTATATCCACTTCCTTTAAAACCCGAAAAAGTCTCGATTATAGGTTAGAAATGGGCCACTGGACGCGCTTGTGGTGTCAAAACGAAAAAACGAGCACGAAGCCTCGTTTAGAATTCGGGAGGACAGAGGGTATGAAATTATATCCACTTCCTTTCAAACCCGAAAAAGTCTCGATTATAGGTCAGAAATGGGCCACGGGACGTGTTTGTGGTGTCAAAACGAAAAAACGAGCACGAAGCCTCGTTTAGAAATCGGTAGGAGAGAGGGTTTGAAATTATATCCACTTCCTTTAAAACCCGAAACGTCTCGATTATAGGTTAGAAATGGGCCAAGAGACGTGTTTGTGGTGTCAAAATGAAAAAAGGAGCACGAAGCCTCGTTTTGAATTCGGGAGGAGAGAGGGTATGAAATTATATCCACTTCCTTTAAAACCCGAAAAAGTCTCGATTATAGGTAAAAAATGGGCCACGGGACCTGTTTGTGGAGTGAAAACGAAAGAACGAGCACGAAGCCTCGTTTAGAAATCGGTAGGACAGACGTTATGAAATTACATCCACTTCCTTTAAAACCCGAAAAAGTCTCGATTATAGGTTAGAAATGGGCCACGGGACGTGTTTGTGGTGTCAAAACGAAAAAATGAGAACGAAGCCTCGTTTAGAAATCGGGAGGAGAGAGGGTATGAAATTATATCCACTTCCTTTGAAACACGAAAAAGTCTCGACTATAGGTTAAAAATGGGCCACGGATCGAGTTTATGGAGTCAAAATGAAAAAACGAGCACGTAGCCTCGTTTAGAAATCAGCAGGAGAGAGGGTATGATATTATATCCACTTCCTTTAAAACCCGAAAAAGTCTCGATTATAGGTTAGAAATGGGCCACTGGACGCGTTTGTGGTGTCAAAACAAAAAAACGAGCACGAAGCCTCGTTTAGAATTCGGGAGGAGAGAGGGTATGAAATTATATCCACTTCCTTTAAAACCCGAAAAAGTCTCGATTATAGGTTAGAAATGGGCCACTGGACGCGCTTGTGGTGTCAAAACGAAAAAACGAGCACGAAGCCTCGTTTAGAATTCGGGAGGAGAGACGGTATGAAATTATATCCACTTCCTTTCAAACCCGAAAAAGTCTCGATTATAGGTCAGAAATGGGCCACGGGACGTGTTTGTGGTGTCAAAACGAAAAAACGAGCACGAAGCCTCGTTTAGAAATCGGTAGGAGAGAGAGTATGAAATTGTATCCACTTCCTTTAAAACCCGAAAAAGTCTCCAATATAGGTTAGAATTGGGCCACGGGACGTGTTTGTGGAGTGAAAACGAAAAAACGAGCAGGAAGCCTCGTTTAGAAATCGGTAGGTGAGAGGGTATGAAATTATATCCACTTCCTTTAAAACCTGAAAAAGTCTCGATTATAGGTTAGAAATGGGCCACGGGACGTGTTTGTGGAGTCAAAACGAAAAAACGAGCATGAAGCCTCGTTTAGAAATCGGTAGGAGAGAGGATATGAAATTATATCCACTTCCTTTAAAACCCGAAAAAGTCTCGATTATAGGTTAGAAATGGGTCACGGGACGTATTTGTGGAGTCAAAACGAAAAAACGAGCACGAAGCCTCGTTTAGAAATCGGTAGGAGAGATGGTATGAAATTATATCTACTTCCTTTAAAACCCGAAAAAGTCTCGATTATAGGTTAGAAATGGGCCACGGGACGTGTTTGTGGTGTCAAAACGAAAAAACGAACACGAAGCCTCGTTTAGAAATCGGGAGGAGAGAGGGTATGAAATTATATCCACTTCCTTTGAAACACGAAAAAGTCTCGATTATAGGTTAGAAATGGGCCACGGGCCGTTTTTGTAGAGTCAAAACGAAAAAACGAGCACAAAGCCTCGTTTAGAAATCGGTAGGAGAGAGGGTATGAAATTATATCCACTTCCTTTAAAATCCGAAAAATTCTCGATTATAGGTTAGAAATGGGCCACGAGACGTGTTTGTGGTGTCAAAACGAAAAAACGAGCACGAAGCCTCGTTTAGAAATCGGGTGGAGAGAGGGTACGAAATTATATCCACTTCCTTTAAAATCCGAAAATGTCTCGATTATAGGTTAGAAATGGGCCAAGAGACGAGTTTGCGGAGTCAAAATAAAAAAACGAGCACGCAGCCTCGTTTAGAAATCTGGAGGACAGAGGGTATGAAATTATATCCACTTCCTTTAAAACCCGAAAAAGTTTTGATTATAGGTTGGAAATGGGCCACGAGACGTGTTTGTGGTGTCAAAACGAAAAAACGAGCACGAAGCCTCGTATAGAAATCGGTAGGAGAGAGGGTTTGAAATTATATCCACTTCCTTTAAAACCCGAAAAAGTCTCGATTATAGGTTAGAAATGGGCCACGGGACGTGTTTGTGGAGTCAAAACAAAAAAACGAGTAGGAAGCCTCGTTTAGAAATCGGTAGGTGAGAGGGTATGAAATTATATCCACTTCCTTTAAAACCTGAAAAAGTCTCGATTATAGGTTAGAAATGGGCCATGGGACGTGTTTGTGGAGTCAAAACGAAAAAACGAGCATGAAGCCTCGTTTAGAAATCGGTAGGAGAGAGGATATGAAATTATATCCACTTCCTTTAAAACCCGAAAAAGTCTCGATTATAGGTTAGAAATGGGTCACGGGACGTATTTGTGGAGTCAAAACGAAAAAACGAGCACGAAGCCTCGTTTAGAAATCGGTAGGAGAGATGGTATGAAATTATATCTACTTCCTTTAAAACCCGAAAAAGTCTCGATTATAGGTTAGAAATGGGCCACGGGACGTGTTTGTGGTGTCAAAACGAAAAAACGAACACGAAGCCTCGTTTAGAAATCGGGAGGAGAGAGGGTATGAAATTATATCCACTTCCTTTCAAACCCGAAAAAGTCTCGATTATAGGTCAGAAATGGGCCACGGGACGTGTTTGTGGTGTCAAAACGAAAAAACGAGCACGAAGCCTCGTTTAGAAATCGGTAGGAGAGAGGGTATGAAATTATATCCACTTCCTTTAAAATCCGAAAAATTCTCGATTATAGGTTAGAAATGGGCCACGAGACGTGTTTGTGGTGTCAAAATGAAAAAACGAGCACGAAGCCTCGTTTAGAAATCGGGTGGAGAGAGGGTACGAAATTATATCCACTTCCTTTAAAATCCGAAAATGTCTCGATTATAGGTTAGAAATGGGCCAAGAGACGAGTTTGTGGAGTCAAAATAAAAAAACGAGCACGCAGCCTCGTTTAGAAATCTGGAGGACAGAGGGTATGAAATTATATCCACTTCCTTTAAAACCCGAAAAAGTTTCGATTATAGGTTGGAAATGGGCCACGGGACGTGTTTGTGGTGTCAAAACGACAAAACAAGCACGAAGCCTCGTTTAGAAATCGGTAGGAGAGAGGGTATGAAATTATATCCACTTCCTTTAAAACCCGGAAAAGTCTCGATTATAGGTTAGAACTGGGCCACGGGACATGTTTGTGGTGTCAAAATGAAAAAACGAGCACGAAGCCTTGTTTAGAAATCGGGAGGAGAGAGGGTTTGAAATTAGATCCACTTCCTTCAAAATCAGGAAAAGTCTCGATTATAGGTTAGAAATGGGCCACGGGACGTGTTGGTGGTGTCAAAACGAAAAAACGAGCACGAAGCCTCGTTTAGAAATCAGGAGGAGAGAGGGTATGAAATTAGATCCACTTCCTTTAAAACCCGAAAAAGCCTCGATTATAGGTTAGAAATGGGCCACTGGACGTATTTGTGGAGTGAAAACGAAAAAACGAGCACGAAGCCTCATTTTGAATTTGGAAGGAGAGAGGGTATGAAATTAGATCCACTTCCTTTAAAACCCGAAAAAGTCTCGATTATAGGTTAGAATTTGGCCACGGGACGTGTTTGTAGAGTCAAAACGAAAAAACGAGCACGAAGCCTCGTTTAGAAATCGGTAGGAGAGAGGGTATGAAATTATATCCACTTCCTTTAAAACCCGAAACGTCTCGACTATAGGTTAGAAATGGGCTACGGGACGTGTTGGTGGTGTCAAAATGAAAAAAGGAGCACGAAGCCTCGTTTTGATTTCGGGAGGAGAGAGGGTATGAAATTAGATCCACTTCCTTTAAAACCCGAAAAAGTCTCGATTATAGGTTAGAAATAGGCCACGGGACGTGTTGGTGGTGTCAAAACGATAAAACGAGCACGAAGCCTCATTTTGAATTCGGGAGGAGAGAGGGTATGAAATTAGATCCACTTCCTTTAAAACCCGAAAAAGTCTCGATTATAGGTTATAAATAGGCCACGGGATGTGTTGGTGATGTCAAAACGAGCACGAAGCCTCATTTAGAAATAGGGTGGAGAGAGGGTATGAAATTAGATCCACTTCCTTCAAAATCCGGAAAAGTCTCGCTTATAGGTTAGAAATGTGCCACGGGACGTGTTGGTGGTGTCAAAACGAAAAAACGAGCACGAAGCCTCGTTTAGAAATCGGTAGGACAGACGGTATGAAATTACATCCACTTCCTTTAAAACCCGAAAAAGTCTCGATTATAGGTTAGAAATGGGCCACGGGACGTGTTTGTGGTGTCAAAACGAAAAAACGAGCACGAAGCCTCGTTTAGAAATCGGGAGGAGAGAGGGTATGAAATTATATCCACTTCCTTTGAAACATGAAAAAGTCTCGACTATAGGTTAGAAATGGGCCACGGGACGAGTTTGTGGAGTCAAAATGAAAAAACGAGCACGTAGCCTCGTTTAGAAATCCGCAGGAGAGAGGGTATGAAATTATATCCACTTTCTTTAAAACCCGAAAAAGCCTCGATTATAGGTTAGAAATGGGCCACTGGACGCGTTTGTGGTGTCAAAACGAAAAAACGAGCACGAAGCCTCGTTTAGAATTCGGGAGGAGAGAGGGTATAAAATTATATCCACTTCCTTTCAAACCCGAAAAAGTCTCGATTATAGGTCAGAAATGGGCCACGGGACGTGTTTGTGGTGTCAAAACGAAAAAACGAGCACGTAGCCTCGTTTAGAAATCGGTAGGAGAGAGAGTATGAAATTGTATCCACTTCCTTTAAAACCCGAAAAAGTCTCGATTATAGGTTAGAAATGGGCCACGGGACGTGTTTGTGGAGTCAAAACGAAAAAACGAGCAGGAAGCCTCGTTTAGAAATCGGTAGGTGAGAGGGTATGAAATTATATCCACTTCCATTAAAACTTGAAAAAGTCTCGATTATAGGTTAGAAATGGGCCACGGGACGTGTTTGTGGAGTCAAAACGAAAAAACGAGCATGAAGCCTCGTTTAGAAATCGGTAGGAGAGAGGATATGAAATTATATCCACTTCCTTTAAAACCCGAAAAAGTCTCGATTATAGGTTAGAAATGGGCCACGAGACGTGTTTGTGGTGTCAAAACGAAAAAACGAGCACGAAGCCTCGTTTAGAAATCGGGTGGAGAGAGGGTATGAAATTATATTCTCTTCCTTTAAAACCCGAAAAGGTCTCGATTATAGGTTAGAAATGGGCCACAGGACGTGTTTGTGGAGTCAAAACGAAAAAACGAGCACAAAGCCTCGTTTAGAAATCGGTAGGACAGAGGGTATGAAATTACATCCACTTCCTTTAAAACCCGAAAAAGTCTAGATTATAGGTTATAAATTGGCCACTGGACGTGTTTGTAGAGTCAAAACGAAAAAAAGAGCACGAAGCCTCGTTTAGAAATCGGTAGGAGAGAGGGTGTGAAATTATATCCACTTCCTTTAAAACCCGAAAAAGTCTCGATTATAGGTTAGAAATGGGCCATTGGACGTGTTTGTGGAGTCAAAACGAAAAAACGAGCACGAAGCCTCGTTTAGAAATCGGTAGGAGAGAGGGTTTGAAATTATATCCACTTCCTTTAAAACCCGAAAAAGTCTAGATTATAGGTTAGAAATTGGCCACGGGACGTGTTTGTAGAGTCAAAACGAAAAAAAGAGCACGAAGCCTCGTTTAGAAATTGGTAGGAGAGAGGGTGTGAAATTATATCCACTTCCTTTAAAATCCAAAAAAGTCTCAATTATAGGTTAGAAATGGGCCACGGGACGTATTTGTGGAGTCAAAACGAAAAAACGACCACGAAGCCTCGTTTAGAAATCGGTAGGAGAGAGGGTATGAAATTATATCCACATCTTTTAAAACCCGAAAAATCTCGATTATAGGTCAGAAATGGGCCACGAGACGTGTTTGTGGTGTCAAAACGAAAAAACGAGCACGAAGCCTCGTTTAGAAATCGGTAGGAGAGAGGGTTTGAAATTATATCCACTTCCTTTAAAACCCGAAAAAGTCTCGATTATAGGTTAGAAATGGGCCACGGGACGTGTTTGTGGAGTCAAAACGAAAAAACGAGTAGGAAGCCTCGTTTAGAAATCGGTAAGTGAGAGGGTATGAAATTATATCCACTTCCTTTAAAACCTGAAAAAGTCTCGATTATAGGTTAGAAATGGGCCACGGGACGTGTTTGTGGAGTCAAAACGAAAAAAAGAGCATGAAGCCTCGTTTAGAAATCGGTAGGAGAGAGGATATGAAATTATATCCACTTCCTTTAAAACCCGAAAAAGTCTCGATTATAGGTTAGAAATGGGTCACGGGACGTATTTGTGGAGTCAAAACGAAAAAACGAGCACGAAGCCTCGTTTAGAAATCGGTAGGAGAGATGGTATGAAATTATATCTACTTCCTTTTAAACCCGAAAAAGTATCGATTATAGGTTGGAAATGGGCCACGGGACGTGTTTGTGGTGTCAAAACGAAAAAACGAACACGAAGCCTCGTTTAGAAATCGGGAGGAGAGAGGGTATGAAATTATATCCACTTCCTTTGAAACACAAAAAAGTCTCGATTATAGGTTAGAAATGGGCCACGGGCCGTGTTTGTAGAGTCAAAACGAAAAAACGAGCACAAAGCCTCGTTTAGAAATCGGTAGGAGAGAGGGTATGAAATTATATCCACTTCCTTTAAAATCCGAAAAATTCTCGATTATAGGTTAGAAATGGGTCACGAGACGTGTTTGTGGTGTCAAAACGAAAAAACGAGCACGAAGCCTCGTTTAGAAATCGGGTGGAAAGAGGGTATGAAATTATATCCACTTCCTTTAAAATCCGAAAATGTCTCGATTATAGGTTAGAAATGGGCCAAGAGACGAGTTTGTGGAGTCAAAATAAAAAAACGAGCACGCAGTCTCGTTTAGAAATCTGGAGGACAGAGGGTATGAAATTATATCCACTTCCTTTAAAACCCGAAAAAGTTTCGATTATAGGTTGGAAATGGGCCACGGGACGTGTTTGTGGTGTCAAAACGACAAAACAAGCACGAAGCCTCGTTTAGAAATCGGTAGGAGAGAGGGTATGAAATTATATCCACTTCCTTTAAAACCCGGAAAAGTCTCGATTATAGGTTCGAAATGGGCCACGGGACATGTTTGTGGTGTCAAAATGAAAAAACGAGCACGAAGCCTTGTTTAGAAATCGGGAGGAGAGAGGGTATGAAATTAGATCCACTTCCTTCAAAATCAGGAAAAGTCTCGATTATAGGTTAGAAATGGGCCACGGGACGTGTTGGTGGTGTCAAAACGAAAAAACGAGCACGAAGCCTCGTTTAGAAATCAGGAGGAGAGAGGGTATGAAATTAGATCCACTTCCTTTAAAACCCGAAAAAGCCTCGATTATAGGTTAGAAATGGGCCACTGGACGTATTTGTGGAGTGAAAACGAAAAAATGAGCACGAAGCCTCATTTTGAATTTGGAAGGAGAGAGGGTATGAAATTAGATCCACTTCCTTTAAAACCCGAAAAAGTCTCGATTATAGGTTAGAATTTGGCCACGGGACGTGTTTGTAGAGTCAAAACGAAAAAACGAGCACGAAGCCTCGTTTAGAAATCGGTAGGAGAGAGGGTATGAAATTATATCCACTTCCTTTAAAACCCGAAACGTCTCGATTATAGGTTAGAAATGGGCTACGGGACGTGTTGGTGGTGTCAAAATGAAAAAAGGAGCACGAAGCCTCGTTTTGATTTCGGGAGGAGAGAGGGTATGAAATTAGATCCACTTCCTTTAAAACCCGAAAAAGTCTCGATTATAGGTTAGAAATAGGCCACGGGACGTGTTGGTGGTGTCAAAACGATAAAACGAGCACGAAACCTCATTTTGAATTCGGGAGGAGAGAGGGTATAAAATTAGATCCACTTCCTTTAAAACCCGAAAAAGTCTCGATTATAGGTTATAAATAGGCCACGGGATGTGTTGGTGATGTCAAAACGAGCACGAAGCCTCATTTAGATATAGGGTGGAGAGAGGGTATGAAATTAGATCCACTTCCTTCAAAATCCGGAAAAGTCTCGATTATAGGTAAGAAATGTGCCACGGGACGTGTTGGTGGTGTCAAAACGAAAAAACGAGCACGAAGCCTCGTTTAGAAATCGGTAGGACAGACGGTATGAAATTACATCCACTTCCTTTAAAACCCGAAAAAGTCTCGATTATAGGTTAGAAATGGGCCACGGGACGTGTTTGTGGTGTCAAAACGAAAAAACGAGCACGAAGCCTCGTTTAGAAATCGGGAGGAGAGAGGGTATGAAATTATATCCACTTCCTTTGAAACATGAAAAAGTCTCGACTATAGGTTAGAAATGGGCCACGGGACGAGTTTGTGGAGTCAAAATGAAAAAACGAGCACGTAGCCTCGTTTAGAAATCAGCAGGAGAGAGGGTATGAAATTATATCCACTTTCATTAAAACCCGAAAAAGCCTCGATTATAGGTTAGAAATGGGCCACTGGACGCGTTTGTGGTGTCAAAACGAAAAAACGAGCAAGAAGCCTCGTTTAGAATTCGGGAGGAGAGAGGGTATAAAATTATATCCACTTCCTTTCAAACCCGAAAAAGTCTCGATTATAGGTCAGAAATGGGCCACGGGACGTGTTTGTGGTGTCAAAACGAAAAAACGAGCACGTAGCCTCGTTTAGAAATCGGTAGGAGAGAGAGTATGAAATTGTATCCACTTCTTTTAAAACCCGAAAAAGTCTCGATTATAGGTTAGAAATGGGCCACGGGACGTGTTTGTGGAGTCAAAACGAAAAAACGAGCAGGAAGCCTCGTTTAGAAATCGGTAGGTGAGAGGGTATGAAATTATATCCACTTCCATTAAAACCTGAAAAAGACTCGATTATAGGTTAGAAATGGGCCACGGGACGTGTTTGTGGAGTCAAAACGAAAAAACGAGCATGAAGCCTCGTTTAGAAATCGGTAGGAGAGAGGATATGAAATTATATCCACTTCCTTTAAAACCCGAAAAAGTCTCGATTATAGGTTAGAAATGGGCCACGAGACGTGTTTGTGGTGTCAAAACGAAAAAACGAGCACGAAGCCTCGTTTAGAAATCGGGTGGAGAGAGGGTATGAAATTATATTCTCTTCCTTTAAAACCCGAAAAGGTCTCGATTATAGGTTAGAAATGGGCCACAGGACGTGTTTGTGGAGTCAAAACGAAAAAACGAGCACAAAGCCTCGTTTAGAAATCGGTAGGACAGAGGGTATGAAATTACATCCACTTCCTTTAAAACCCGAAAAAGTCTAGATTATAGGTTATAAATTGGCCACTGGACGTGTTTGTAGAGTCAAAACGAAAAAAAGAGCACGAAGCCTCGTTTAGAAATCGGTAGGAGAGAGGGTGTGAAATTATATCCACTTCCTTTAAAATCCGAAAAAGTCTCAATTATAGGTTAGAAATGGGCCACGGGACGTATTTGTGGAGTCAAAACGAAAAAACGAGCACGAAGCCTCGTTTAGAAATCGGTAGGACAGAGGGTATGAAATTACATCCACTTCCTTTAAAACCCGAAAAAGTCTCGATTATAGGTTAGAAATGGGCCATTGGACGTGTTTGTGGAGTCAAAACGAAAAAACGAGCACGAAGCCTCGTTTAGAAATCGGTAGGAGAGAGGGTTTGAAATTATATCCACTTCCTTTAAAACCCGAAAAAGTCTAGACTATAGGTTAGAAATTGACCACGGGACGTGTTTGTAGAGTCAAAACGAAAAAAAGAGCACGAAGCCTCGTTTAGAAATCGGTAGGAGAGAGGGTGTGAAATTATATCCACTTCCTTTAAAATCCAAAAAAGTCTCAATTATAGGTTAGAAATGGGCCACGGGACGTATTTGTGGAGTCAAAACGAGAAAACGACCACGAAGCCTCGTTTAGAAATCGGTAGGAGAGAGGGTATGAAATTATATCCACATCTTTTAAAACCCGAAAAATCTCGATTATAGGTTAGAAATGGGCCACAGGACGTGTTTGTGGTGTCAAAACGAAAAAACGAGCACGAACCCTCGTTTAGAAATCGGGAGGAGAGTGGGTATGAAATTATATCCACTTCCTTTGAAACATGATAAAGTCTCGATTATAGGTTAGAAATGGGCCACGGGACGTGTTTGTGGAGTCAAAACGAAAAAACGAGCACGAAGCCTCGTTTAGAAATCGGTAGGAGAGAGGGTATGAAATTTTATCAACTTCCTTTAAAACCAGAAAAAGTCTCGATTATAGGTTAGAAATGGGCCACGGGACGTGTTTGTTGAGTCAAAATGAAAAAACGAGCAGGAAGCCTCGTTTAGTAATCGGTAGGAGAGAGGGTATGAAATTATATCCACTTCCTTTGAAACCCGAAAAAGTCTCGATTATAGGTCAGAAATGGTCCACGGGACCTGTTTGTGGTGTCAAAACGAAAAAACGAGCACGAAGCCTCGTTTAGAAATCGGTAGGAGAGAGGGTATGAAATTATATCCGCTTCCTTTAAAACCCGAAAAAGTCTCGATTATAGGTTAGAAATGGGCCACGGGACGTGTTTGTGGAGTCAAAACGAAAAAACGAGTAGGAAGCCTCGTTTAGAAATCGGGAGGAGAGAGGGTATGAAATTATATCCACTTCCTTTGAAACACGAAAAAGTCTCGACTATAGGTTAGAAATGGGCCACGGGACGAGTTTGTGGAGTCAAAATGAAAAAACGAGCACGTAGCCTCGTTTAGAAATCAGCAGGAGAGAGGGTATGAAATTATATCCACTTCCTTTAAAACCCGAAAAAGTCTCTATTATAGGTTAGAAATGGGCCACTGGACGCGTTTGTGGTGTCAAAACGAAAAAACGAGCACGAAGCCTCGTTTAGAATTCGGGAGGAGAGACGGTATGAAATTATATCCACTTCCTTTCAAACCCGAAAAAGTCTCGATTATAGGTCAGAAATGGGCCACGGGACGTGTTTGTGGTGTCAAAACGAAAAAACGAGCACGAAGCCTCGTTTAGAAATCGGTAGGAGAGAGAGTATGAAATTGTATCCACTTCCTTTAAAACCCGAAAAAGTCTCGATTATAGGTTAGAATTGGGCCACGGGACGTGTTTGTGGAGTGAAAACGAAAAAACGAGCAGGAAGCCTCGTTTAGAAATCGGTAGGTGAGAGGGTATGAAATTATATCCACTTCCTTTAAAACCTGAAAAAGTCTCGATTATAGGTTAGAAATGGGCCACGGGACGTGTTTGTGGAGTCAAAACGAAAAAACGAGCATGAAGCCTCGTTTAGAAATCGGTAGGAGAGAGGATATGAAATTATATCCACTTCCTTTAAAACCCGAAAAAGTCTCGATTATAGGTTAGAAATGGGCCACGGGACGTATTTGTGGAGTCAAAATGAAAAAACGAGCACGAAGCCTCGTTTAGAAATCGGTAGGAGAGATGGTATGAAATTATATCTACTTCCTTTAAAACCCGAAAAAGTCTCGATTATAGGTTAGAAATGGGCCACGGGACGTGTTTGTGGTGTCAAAACGAAAAAACGAGCACGAAGCCTCGTTTAGAAATCAGGAGGAGAGAGGGTATGAAATTATATCCACTTCCTTTGAAACACGAAAAAGTCTCGATTATAGGTTAGAAATGGGCCACGGGACGTGTTTGTAGAGTCAAAACGAAAAAACGAGCACGAAGCCTCGTTTAGAAATCGGTAGGAGAGAGGGTATGAAATTATATCCACTTCCTTTAAAATCCGAAAAATTCTCGATTATAGGTTAGAAATGGGCCACGAGACGTGTTTGTGGTGTCAAAATGAAAAAACGAGCACGAAGCCTCGTTTAGAAATCGGGTGGAGAGAGGGTATGAAATTATATCCTCTTCCTTTAAAACCCGAAAAGGTCTCGATTATAGGTTAGAAATGGGCCACGGGACGTGTTTGTGGAGTCAAAATGAAAAAACGAGCACGAAGCCTCGTTTAGAAATCGGTAGGACAGAGCGTATGAAATTACATCCACTTCCTTTAAAACCCAAAAAAGTCTAGATTATAGGTTATAAATTGGCCACTGGACGTGTTTGTAGAGTCAAAACGAAAAAAAGAGCACGAAGCCTCGTTTAGAAATCGATAGTAGAGAGGGTGTGAAATTATATCCACTTCCTTTAAAATCCGAAAAAGTCTCAATTGTAGGTTAGAAATGGGCCACGGGACGTATTTGTGGAGTCAAAACGAAAAAACGAGCACGAAGCCTCGTTTAGAAATCGGTAGGAGAGAGGGTATGAAATTATATCCACTTCTTTTAAAACCCGAAAAAGTCTCGATTATAGGTTAGAAATGGGCCACAGGACGTGTTTGTGGTGTCAAAACGAAAAAACAAGCACGAAGCCTCGTTTAGAAATCGGGAGGAGAGTGGGTATGAAATTATATCCACTTCCTTTGAAACACGAAAAAGTCTCGATTATAGGTTAGAAATGGGCCACGGGACGTGTTTGTGGAGTCAAAACGAAAAAACGAGCAAGAAGCCTCGTTTAGAAATCGGTAGGAGAGAGGGTATGAAATTATATCAACTTCCTTTAAAACCCGAAAAAGTTTCGATTATAGGTTAGAAATGGGTCGCGGGACATGTTTGTGGAGTCAAAATGAAAAAACGTGCAGGAAGCCACGTTTAGAAATCGGTAGGAGAGAGGGTATGAAATTATATCCACTTCCTTTAAAACCCGAAAAAGTCTCGATTATAGGTTAGAAATGGGCCACGGGACTTATTTGAGGAGTCAAAACGAAAAAACGAGCACGAAGCCTCGTATAGAAATCGGTAGGAGAGAGGGTATGAAATTATATCCACTTCCTTTAAAACTCGAAAAAGTCTCGATTATAGGTTAGAAATGGGCCACGGGACGTGTTTGTGGAGTCAAAATGAAAAAACGAGCACGAAGCCTCGTTTAGAAATCGGTAGGAGAGAGGGTATGAAATTATATCTACTTCCTTTAAAACCCGAAAAAGTCTCGATTATAGGTTAGAAATGGGCCACTGGATGTGTTTGTGGTGTCAAAATGAAAAAACGAGCACGAAGCCTCATTTTGAATTTGGAAGGAGAGAGGGTATGAAATTATATCCACTTCCTTTGAAACACGAAAAAGTCTCGATTATAGGTTAGAAATGGGCACGGGACGTGTTTGTCGAGTCAAAACGAAAAAACGAGCACGAAGCCTCATTTTGAATTCGGGAGGAAAGAGGGTATGAAATTATATCCACTTCCTTTAAAACCCGAAACGTCTCGATTATAGGTTAGAAATGGGCCAAGAGACGTGTTTGTGGTGTCAAAACGAAAAAAGGAGCACGAAGCCTCGTTTTGAATTTGGAAGGAGAGAGGGTATGAAATTATATCCACTTCCTTTGAAACACGAAAAAGTCTCGATTATAGGTTAGAAATGGGCCACGGGACGTGTTTGTCGAGTCAAAACGAAAAAACGAGCACGAAGCCTCATTTTGAATTCGGGAGGAAAGAGGGTATGAAATTATATCCACTTCCTTTAAAACCCGAAACGTCTCGATTATAGGTTAGAAATGGGCCAAGAGACGTGTTTGTGGTGTCAAAACAAAAAAAGGAGCACGAAGCCTCGTTTTGAATTCGGGAGGAGAGAGGGTATGAAATTATATCCACTTCCTTTAAAACCCGAAAAAGTCTCGATTATAGGTAAAAAATGGGCCACTGGACCTGTTTGTGGAGTGAAAACGAAAGAACGAGCACGAAGCCTCGTTTAGAAATCGGTAGGACAGACGTTATGAAATTACATCCACTTCCTTTAAAACCCGAAAAAGTCTCGATTATAGGTTAGAAATGGGCCACGGGACGTGTTTGTGGTGTCAAAACGAAAAAATGAGCACGAAGCCTCGTTTAGAAATCGGGAGGAGAGAGGGTATGAAATTATATCCACTTCCTTTGAAACACGAAAAAGTCTCGACTATAGGTTAGAAATGGGCCACGGATCGAGTTTATGGAGTCAAAATGAAAAAACGAGCACGTAGCCTCGTTTAGAAATCAGCAGGAGAGAGGGTATGAAATTATATCCACTTCCTTTAAAACCCGAAAAAGTCTCGATTATAGGTTAGAAATGGGCCACTGGACGCATTTGTGGTGTCAAAACGAAAAAACGAGCACGAAGCCTCGTTTAGAATTCGGGAGGAGAGAGGGTATGAAATTATATCCACTTCCTTTAAAACCCGAAAAAGTCTCGATTATAGGTTAGAAATGGGCCACTGGACGCGTTTGTGGTGTCAAAACGAAAAAACGAGCTCGAAGCCTCGTTTAGAATTCGGGAGGAGAGAGGGTATGAAATTATATCCACTTCCTTTCAAACCCGAAAAAGTCTCGATTATAGGTCAGAAATGGGCCACGGGACGTGTTTGTGGTGTCAAAACGAAAAAACGAGCACGAAGCCTCGTTTAGAAATCGGTAGGAGAGAGGGTATGAAATTATATCCACTTCCTTTAAAACCCGAAAAAGTCTCGATTATAGGTTAGAAATGGGCCACGGGACGTGTTTGTGGAGTCAAAACGAAAAAACGAGTAGGAAGCCTCGTTTAGAAATCGGTAGGTGAGAGGGTATGAAATTATATCCACTTCCTTTAAAACCTGAAAAAGTCTCGATTATAGGTTAGAAATGGGCCACGGGACGTGTTTGTGGAGTCAAAACGAAAAAACGAGCATGAACCCTCGTTTAGAAATCGGTAGGAGAGAGGATATGAAATTATATCCACTTCCATTAAAACCCTAAAAAGTCTCGATTATAGGTTAGAAATGGGTCACGGGACGTATTTGTGGAGTCAAAACGAAAAAACGCGCACGAAGCCTCGTTTAGAAATCGGTAGGAGAGATGGTATGAAATTATATCTACTTCCTTTAAAACCCGAAAAAGTCTCGATTATAGGTTAGAAATGGGCCACGGGACGTGTTTGTGGTATCAAAACGAAAAAACGAACACGAAGCCTCGTTTAGAAATCGGGAGGAGAGAGGGTATGAAATTATATCCACTTCCTTTGAAACACGAAAAAGTCTCGATTATAGGTTAGAAATGGGCCACGGGCCATGTTTGTAGAGTCAAAACGAAAAAACGAGCACAAAGCCTCGTTTAGAAATCGGTAGGAGAGAGGGTATGAAATTATATCCACTTCCTTTAAAATCCGAAAAATTCTCGATTATAGGTTAGAAATGGGCCACGAGACGTGTTTGTGGTGTCAAAACGAAAAAACGAGCACGAAGCCTCGTTTAGAAATCGGGTGGAGAGAGGGTATGAAATTATATCCACTTCCTTTAAAATCCGAAAATGTCTCGATTATAGGTTAGAAATGGGCCAAGAGACGAGTTTGTGGAGTCAAAATAAAAAAACGAGCACGCAGCCTCGTTTAGAAATCTGGAGGACAGAGGGTATGAAATTATATCCACTTCCTTTAAAACCCGAAAAAGTTTTGATTATAGGTTGGAAATGGGCCACGAGACGTGTTTGTGGTGTCAAAACGACAAAACAAGCACGAAGCCTCGTTTAGAAATCGGTAGGAGAGAGGGTATGAAATTATATCCACTTCCTTTAAAACCCGGAAAAGTCTCGATCATAGGTTAGAAATGGGCCACGGGACATGTTTGTGGTGTCAAAATGAAAAAACGAGCACGAAGCCTCGTTTAGAATTCGGGAGGAGAGAGGGTATGAAATTATATCCACTTCCTTTAAAACCCGAAAAAGTCTCGATTATAGGTTAGAAATGGGCCACTGGACGCGTTTGTGGTGTCAAAACGAAAAAACGAGCACGAAGCCTCGTTTAGAATTCGGGAGGAGAGAGGGTATGAAATTATATCCACTTCCTTTCAAACCCGAAAAAGTCTCGATTATAGGTCAGAAATGGGCCACGGGACGTGTTTGTGGTGTCAAAACGAAAAAACGAGCACGAAGCCTCGTTTAGAAATCGGTAGGAGAGATGGTATGAAATTAGATCCACTTCCTTTAAAACCCGAAAAAGCCTCGATTATAGGTTAGAAATGGGCCACTGGACGTGTTTGTGGAGTCAAAACGAAAAAACGAGCACGAAGCCTCGTTTAGAAATCGGTAGGAGAGATGGTATGAAATTATATCTACTTCCTTTAAAACCCGAAAAAGTCTCGATTATAGGTTAGAAATGGGCCACGGGACGTGTTTGTGGTGTCAAAACGAAAAAACGAACACGAAGCCTCGTTTAGAAATCGGGAGGAGAGAGGGTATGAAATTATATCCACTTCCTTTGAAACATGAAAAAGTCTCGATTATAGGTTAGAAATGGGCCACGGGCCGTGTTTGTAGAGTCAAAACGAAAAAATGAGCACAAAGCCTCGTTTAGAAATCGGTAGGAGAGAGGGTATGAAATTATATCCACTTCCTTTAAAACCCGAAAAAGTCTCGATTATAGGTAAAAAATGGGCCACGGGACCTGTTTGTGGAGTGAAAACGAAAGAACGAGCACGAAGCCTCGTTTAGAAATCGGTAGGACAGACGTTATGAAATTACATCCACTTCCTTTAAAACCCGAAAAAGTCTCGATTATAGGTTAGAAATGGGCCACGGGACGTGTTTGTGGTGTCAAAACGAAAAAATGAGCACGAAGCCTCGTTTAGAAATCGGGAGGAGAGAGGGTATGAAATTATATCCACTTCCTTTGAAACACGAAAAAGTCTCGACTATAGGTTAGAAATGGGCCACGGATCGAGTTTATGGAGTCAAAATGAAAAAACGAGCACGTAGCCTCGTTTAGAAATCAGCAGGAGAGAGGGTATGAAATTATATCCACTTCCTTTAAAACCCGAAAAAGTCTCGATTATAGGTTAGAAATTGGCCACTGGACGCGTTTGTGGTGTCAAAACGAAAAAACGAGCACGAAGCCTCGTTTAGAATTCGGGAGGAGAGAGGGTATGAAATTATATCCACTTCCTTTAAAACCCGAAAAAGTCTCGATTATAGGTTAGAAATGGGCCACTGGACGCGTTTGTGGTGTCAAAACGAAAAAACGAGCACGAAGCCTCGTTTAGAATTCGGGAGGAGAGAGGGTATGAAATTATATCCACTTCCTTTCAAACCCGAAAAAGTCTCGATTATAGGTCAGAAATGGGCCACGGGACGTGTTTGTGGTGTCAAAACGAAAAAACGAGCACGAAGCCTCGTTTAGAAATCGGTAGGAGAGAGGGTATGAAATTATATCCACTTCCTTTAAAACCCGAAAAAGTCTCGATTATAGGTTAGAAATGGGCCACGGGACGTGTTTGTGGAGTCAAAACGAAAAAACGAGTAGGAAGCCTCGTTTAGAATTCGGTAGGTGAGAGGGTATGAAATTAGATCCACTTCCTTTAAAACCCGAAAAAGCCTCGATTATAGGTTAGAAATGGGCCACTGGACGTATTTGTGGAGTGAAAACGAAAAAATGAGCACGAAGCCTCATTTTGAATTTGGAAGGAGAGAGGGTATGAAATTAGATCCACTTCCTTTAAAACCCGAAAAAGTCTCGATTATAGGTTAGAATTTGGCCACGGGACGTGTTTGTAGAGTCAAAATGAAAAAACGAGCACGAAGCCTCGTTTAGAAATCGGTAGGAGAGAGGGTATGAAATTATATCCACTTCCTTTAAAACCCGAAACGTCTCGATTATAGGTTAGAAATGGGCTACGGGACGTGTTGGTGGTGTCAAAATGAAAAAAGGAGCACGAAGCCTCGTTTTGATTTCGGGAGGAGAGAGGGTATGAAATTAGATCCACTTCCTTTAAAACCCGAAAAAGTCTCGATTATAGGTTAGAAATAGGCCACGGGACGTGTTGGTGGTGTCAAAACGATAAAACGAGCACGAAGCCTCATTTTGAATTCGGGAGGAGAGAGGGTATGAAATTAGATCCACTTCCTTTAAAACCCGAGAAAGTCTCGATTATAGGTTATAAATAGGCCACGGGATGTGTTGGTGATGTCAAAACGAGCACGAAGCCTCATTTAGAAATAGGGTGGAGAGAGGGTATGAAATTAGATCCACTTCCTTCAAAATCCGGAAAAGTCTCGATTATAGGTTAGAAATGTGCCACGGGATGTGTTGGTGGTGTCAAAACGAAAAAACGAGCACGAAGCCTCGTTTAGAAATCGAAAGGACAGACGGTGTGAAATTACATCCACTTCCTTTAAAACCCAAAAAAGTCTAGATTATAGGTTATAAATTGGCCACTGGACGTGTTTGTAGAGTCAAAACGAAAAAAAGAGCACGAAGCCTCGTTTAGAAATCGATAGTAGAGAGGGTGTGAAATTATATCCACTTCCTTTAAAATCCGAAAAAGTCTCAATTATAGGTTAGAAATGGGCCACGGGACGTATTTGTGGAGTCAAAACGAAAAAACGAGCACGAAGCCTCGTTTAGAAATCGGTAGGAGAGAGGGTATGAAATTATATCCACTTCTTTTAAAACCCGAAAAAGTCTCGATTATAGGTTAGAAAGGGGCCACGGGACGTGTTTGTGGTGTCAAAACGAAAAAACGAGCACGAAGCCTCGTTTAGAAATCGGGAGGAGAGTGGGTATGAAATTATATCCACTTCCTTTGAAACACGAAAAAGTCTCGATTATAGGTTAGAAATGGGCCACGGGACGTGTTTGTGGAGTCAAAACGAAAAAACGAGCAAGAAGCCTCGTTTAGAAATCGGTAGGAGAGAGGGTATGAAATTATATCAACTTCCTTTAAAACCCGAAAAAGTTTCGATTATAGGTTAGAAATGGGTCACGGGACGTGTTTGTGGAGTCAAAATGAAAAAACGAGCAGGAAGCCACGTTTAGAAATCGGTAGGAGAGAGGGTATGAAATTATATCCACTTCCTTTAAAACCCGAAAAAGTCTCGATTATAAGTTAGAAATGGGCCACGGGACTTATTTGAGGAGTCAAAACGAAAAAACGAGCACGAAGCCTCGTATAGAAATCGGTAGGAGAGAGGGTATGAAATTATATCCACTTCCTTTAAAACCCGAAAAAGTCTCGATTATAGGTTAGAAATGGGCCACGGGACGTGTTTGTGGAGTCAAAATGAAAAAACGAGCACGAAGCCTCGTTTAGAAATCGGTAGGAGAGAGGGTATGAAATTATATCTACTTCCTTTAAAACCCGAAAAAGTCTCGATTATAGGTTAGAAATGGGCCACTGGATGTGTTTGTGGTGTCAAAATGAAAAAACGAGCACGAAGCCTCATTTTGAATTTGGAAGGAGAGAGGGTATGAAATTATATCCACTTCCTTTGAAACACGAAAAAGTCTCGATTATAGGTTAGAAATGGGCCACGGGACGTGTTTGTCGAGTCAAAACGAAAAAACGAGCACGAAGCCTCATTTTGAATTCGGGAGGAGAGAGGGTATGAAATTATATCCACTTCCTTTAAAACCCGAAACGTCTCGATTATAGGTTAGAAATGGGCCAAGAGACGTGTTTGTGGTGTCAAAACGAAAAAAGGAGCACGAAGCCTCGTTTTGAATTCGGGAGGAGAGAGGGTATGAAATTATATCAACTTCCTTTAAAACCCGAAAAAGTCTCGATTATAGGTAAAAAATGGGCCACGGGACCTGTTTGTGGAGTGAAAACGAAAGAACGAGCACGAAGCCTCGTTTAGAAATCGGTAGGACAGACGTTATGAAATTACATCCACTTCCTTTAAAACCCGAAAAAGTCTCGATTATAGGTTAGAAATGGGCCATGGGACGTGTTTGTGGTGTCAAAACGAAAAAACGAGCACGAAGCCTCGTTTAGAAATCGGGAGGAGAGAGGGTATGTAATTATATCCACTTCCTTTGAAACACGAAAAAGTCTCGACTATAGGTTAGAAATGGGCCACGGATCGAGTTTATGGAGTCAAAATGAAAAAACGAGCACGTAGCCTCGTTTAGAAATCAGCAGGAGAGAGGGTATGAAATTATATCCACTTCCTTTAAAACCCGAAAAAGTCTCGATTATAGGTTAGAAATGGGCCACTGGACGCGTTCGTGGTGTCAAAACGAAAAAACGAGCACGAAGCCTCGTTTAGAATTCGGGAGGAGAGAGCGTATGAAATTATATCCACTTCCTTTAAAACCCGAAAAAGTCTCGGTTATAGGTTAGAAATGGGCCACTGGACGCGTTTGTGGTGTCAAAACGAAAAAACGAGCACGAAGCCTCGTTTAGAATTCGGGAGGAGAGAGGGTATGAAATTATATCCACTTCCTTTCAAACCGGAAAAAGTCTCGATTATAGGTCAGAAATGGGCCACGGGACGTGTTTGTGGTGTCAAAACGAAAAAACGAGCACGAAGCCTCGTTTAGAAATCGGTAGGAGAGAGGGTATGAAATTATATCCACTTCCTTTAAAACCCGAAAAAGTCTCGATTATAGGTTAGAAATGGGCCACGGGACGTGTTTGTGGAGTCAAAACGAAAAAACGAGTAGGAAGCCTCGTTTAGAAATCGGTAGGTGAGAGGGTATGAAATTATATCCACTTCCTTTAAAACCTGAAAAAGTCTCGATTATAGGTTAGAAATGGGCCACGGGACGTGTTTGTGTTGTCAAAAATGAAAAAACGAGCATGAAGCCTCGTTTAGAAATCGGTAGGAGAGAGGATATGAAATTATATCCACTTCCTTTAAAACCCGAAAAAGTCTCGATTATAGGTTAGAAATGGGTCACGGGACGTATTTGTGGAGTCAAAACAAAAAAACGAGCACGAAGCCTCGTTTAGAAATCGGTAGGAGAGATGGTATGAAATTATATCTACTTCCTTTAAAGCCCGAAAAAGTCTCGATTATAGGTTAGAAATGGGCCACGGGACGTGTTTGTGGTGTCAAAACGAAAAAACGAACACGAAGCCTCGTTTAGAAATCGGGAGGAGAGAGGGTATGAAATTATATCCACTTCCTTTGAAACACGAAAAAGTCTCGATTATAGGTTAGAAATGGGCCACGGGCCGTGTTTGTAGAGTCAAAACGAAAAAACGAGCACAAAGCCTCGTTTAGAAATCGGTAGGAGAGAGGGTATGAAATTATATCCACTTCCTTTAAAATCCGAAAAATTCTCGATTATAGGTTAGAAATGGGCCACGAGACGTGTTTGTGGTGTCAAAACGAAAAAACGAGTACGAAGCCTCGTTTAGAAATCGGGTGGAGAGAGGGTATGAAATTATATCCACTTCCTTTAAAATCCGAAAAAGTCTCGATTATAGGTTAGAAATGGGCCAAGAGACGAGTTTGTGGAGTCAAAATAAAAAAACGAGCACGCAGCCTCGTTTAGAAATCTGGAGGACAGAGGGTATGAAATTATATCCACTTCCTTTAAAACCCGAAAAAGTTTCGAATATAGGTTGGAAATGGGCCACGGGACGTGTTTGTGGTGTCAAAACGACAAAACAAGCACGAAGCCTCGTTTAGAAATCGGTAGGAGAGAGGGTATGAAATTATATCCACTTCCTTTAAAACCCGGAAAAGTCTCGATTATAGGTTAGAAATGGGCCACGGGACATGTTTGTGGTGTCAAAATGAAAAAACGAGCACGAAGCCTTGTTTAGAAATCGGGAGGAGAGAGGGTATGAAATTAGATCCACTTCCTTCAAAATCCGGAAAAGTCTCGATTATAGGTTAGAAATGGGCCACCGGACGTGTTGGTGGTGTCAAAACGAAAAAACGAGCACGAAGCCTCGTTTAGAAATCAGGAGGAGAGAGGGTATGAAATTAGATCCACTTCCTTTAAAACCCGAAAAAGCCTCGATTATAGGTTAGAAATGGGCCACTGGACGTATTTGTGGAGTGAAAACGAAAAAATGAGCACGAAGCCTCATTTTGAATTTGGAAGGAGAGAGGGTATGAAATTAGATCCACTTCCTTTAAAACCCGAAAAAGTCTCGATTATAGGTTAGAATTTGACCACGGGACGTGTTTGTAGAGTCAAAACGAAAAAACGAGCACGAAGCCTCGTTTAGAAATCGGTAGGAGAGAGGGTATGAAATTATATCCACTTCCTTTAAAACCCGAAATGTCTCGATTATAGGTTAGAAATGGGCTACGGGACGTGTTGGTGGTGTCAAAATGAAAAAAGGAGCACGAAGCCTCGTTTTGATTTCGGGAGGAGAGAGGGTATGAAATTAGATCCACTTCCTTTAAAACCCGAAAAAGTCTCGATTATAGGTTAGAAATAGGCCACGGGACGTGTTGGTGGTGTCAAAACGATAAAACGAGCACGAAGCCTCATTTTGAATTCGGGAGGAGAGAGGGTATGAAATTAGATCCACTTCCTTTAAAACCCGAAAAAGTCTCGATTATAGGTTATAAATAGGCCACGGGATGTGTTGGTGATGTCAAAACGAGCACGAAGCCTCATTTAGAAATAGGGTGGAGAGAGGGTATGAAATTATATCCACTTCCTTTGAAACCTGAAAAAGTCTCGATTATAGGTCAGAAATGGGCCACGGGACCTGTTTGTAGAGTGAAAACGAAAGAACGAGTACGAAGCCTCGTTTAGAAATCGGTAGGACAGACGGTATGAAATTACATCCACTTCCTTTAAAACCCGAAAAAGTCTCGATTATAGGTTAGAAATGGGCCACGGGATGTGTTTGTGGTGTCAAAACGAAAAAACGAGCACGAAGCCTCGTTTAGAAATCGGGAGGAGAGAGGGTATGAAATTATATCCACTTCCTTTGAAACACGAGAAAGTCTCGACTATTGGTTAGAAATGGGCCACGGGACGAGTTTGTGGAGTCAAAATGAAAAAACGAGCACGTAGCCTCGTTTAGAAATCAGCAGGAGAGAGGGTATGAAATTATATCCACTTTCTTTAAAACCCGAAAAAGCCTCGATTATTGGTTAGAAATGGGCCACTGGACGCGTTTGTGGTGTCAAAACGAAAAAACGAGCACGAAGCCTCGTTTAGAAATCGGTAGGAGAGAGGGTATGAAATTATATCTACTTCCTTTAAAACCCGAAAAAGTCTCGATTATAGGTTAGAAATGGGCCACTGGATGTGTTTGTGGTGTCAAAATGAAAAAACGAGCACGAAGCCTCATTTTGAATTTGGAAGGAGAGAGGGTATGAAATTATATCCACTTCCTTTAAAACCCGAAAAAGCCTCGATTATAGGTTAGAAATGGGCCACTGGACGTGTTTGTGGAGTCAAAACGAAAAAACGAGCACGAAGCCTCGTTTAGAAATCGGTAGGAGAGATGGTATGAAATTATATCTACTTCCTTTAAAACCCGAAAAAGTCTCGATTATAGGTTAGAAATGGGCCACGGGACGTGTTTGTGGTGTCAAAACGAAAAAACGAACACGAAGCCTCGTTTAGAAATCGGGAGGAGAGAGGGTATGAAATTATATCCACTTCCTTTGAAACATGAAAAAGTCTCGATTATAGGTTAGAAATGGGCCACGGGCCGTGTTTGTAGAGTCAAAACGAAAAAATGAGCACAAAGCCTCGTTTAGAAATCGGTAGGAGAGAGGGTATGAAATTATATCCACTTCCTTTAAAACCCGAAAAAGTCTCGATTATAGGTTAGAAATGGGCCACTGGACGCGTTTGTGGTGTCAAAACGAAAAAACGAGCACGAAGCCTCGTTTAGAATTCGGGAGGAGAGAGGGTATGAAATTATATCCACTTCCTTTCAAACCCGAAAAAGTCTCGATTATAGGTCAGAAATGGGCCACGGGACGTGTTTGTGGTGTCAAAACGAAAAAACGAGCACGAAGCCTCGTTTAGAAATCGGTAGGAGAGATGGTATGAAATTATATCCACTTCCTTTCAAACCCGAAAAAGTCTCGATTATAGGTCAGAAATGGGCCACGGGACGTGTTTGTGGTGTCAAAACGAAAAAACGAGCACGAAGCCTCGTTTAGAAATCGGTAGGAGAGAGGGTATGAAATTATATCCACTTCCTTTAAAACCCGAAAAAGTCTCGATTATAGGTTAGAAATGGGCCACGGGACGTGTTTGTGGAGTCAAAACGAAAAAACGAGTAGGAAGCCTCGTTTAGAAATCGGTAGGTGAGAGGGTATGAAATTATATCCACTTCCTTTAAAACCTGAAAAAGTCTCGATTATAGGTTAGAAATGGGCCACGGGACGTGTTTGTGGAGTCAAAACGAAAAAACGAGCATGAAGCCTCGTTTAGAAATCGGTAGGAGAGAGGATATGAAATTATATCCACTTCCATTAAAACCCGAAAAAGTCTCGATTATAGGTTAGAAATGGGTCACGGGACGTATTTGTGGAGTCAAAACGAAAAAACGCGCACGAAGCCTCGTTTAGAAATCGGTAGGAGAGATGGTATGAAATTATATCTACTTCCTTTAAAACCCGAAAAAGTCTCGATTATAGGTTAGAAATGGGCCACGGGACGTGTTTGTGGTATCAAAACGAAAAAACGAACACGAAGCCTCGTTTAGAAATCGGGAGGAGAGAGGGTATGAAATTATATCCACTTCCTTTGAAACACGAAAAAGTCTCGATTATAGGTTAGAAATGGGCCACGGGCCGTGTTTGTAGAGTCAAAACGAAAAAACGAGCACAAAGCCTCGTTTAGAAATCGGTAGGAGAGAGGGTATGAAATTATATCCACTTCCTTTAAAATCCGAAAAATTCTCGATTATAGGTTAGAAATGGGCCACGAGACGTGTTTGTGGTGTCAAAACGAAAAAACGAGCACGAAGCCTCGTTTAGAAATCGGGTGGAGAGAGGGTATGAAATTATATCCACTTCCTTTAAAATCCGAAAATGTCTCGATTATAGGTTAGAAATGGGCCAAGAGACGAGTTTGTGGAGTCAAAATAAAAAAACGAGCACGCAGCCTCGTTTAGAAATCTGGAGGACAGAGGGTATGAAATTATATCCACTTCCTTTAAAACCCGAAAAAGTTTTGATTACAGGTTGGAAATGGGCCACGAGACGTGTTTGTGGTGTCAAAACGACAAAACAAGCACGAAGCCTCGTTTAGAAATCGGTAGGAGAGAGGGTATGAAATTATATCCACTTCCTTTAAAACCCGGAAAAGTCTCGATCATAGGTTAGAAATGGGCCACGGGACATGTTTGTGGTGTCAAAATGAAAAAACGAGCACGAAGCCTCGTTTAGAATTCGGGAGGAGAGAGGGTATGAAATTATATCCACTTCCTTTAAAACCCGAAAAAGTCTCGATTATAGGTTAGAAATGGGCCACTGGACGCGTTTGTGGTGTCAAAACGAAAAAACGAGCACGAAGCCTCGTTTAGAATTCGGGAGGAGAGAGGGTATGAAATTATATCCACTTCCTTTCAAACCCGAAAAAGTCTCGATTATAGGTCAGAAATGGGCCACGGGACGTGTTTGTGGTGTCAAAACGAAAAAACGAGCACGAAGCCTCGTTTAGAAATCGGTAGGAGAGATGGTATGAAATTAGATCCACTTCCTTTAAAACCCGAAAAAGCCTCGATTATAGGTTAGAAATGGGCCACTGGACCTGTTTGTGGAGTCAAAACGAAAAAACGAGCACGAAGCCTCGTTTAGAAATCGGTAGGAGAGATGGTATGAAATTATATCTACTTCCTTTAAAACCCGAAAAAGTCTCGATTATAGGTTAGAAATGGGCCACGGGACGTGTTTGTGGTGTCAAAACGAAAAAACGAACACGAAGCCTCGTTTAGAAATCGGGAGGAGAGAGGGTATGAAATTATATCCACTTCCTTTGAAACATGAAAAAGTCTCGATTATAGGTTAGAAATGGGCCACGGGCCGTGTTTGTAGAGTCAAAACGAAAAAATGAGCACAAAGCCTCGTTTAGAAATCGGTAGGAGAGAGGGTATGAAATTATATCCACTTCCTTTAAAACCCGAAAAAGTCTCGATTATAGGTAAAAAATGGGCCACGGGACCTGTTTGTGGAGTGAAAACGAAAGAACGAGCACGAAGCCTCGTTTAGAAATCGGTAGGACAGACGTTATGAAATTACATCCACTTCCTTTAAAACCCGAAAAAGTCTCGATTATAGGTTAGAAATGGGCCACGGGACGTGTTTGTGGTGTCAAAACGAAAAAATGAGCACGAAGCCTCGTTTAGAAATCGGGAGGAGAGAGGGTATGAAATTATATCCACTTCCTTTGAAACACGAAAAAGTCTCGACTATAGGTTAGAAATGGGCCACGGATCGAGTTTATGGAGTCAAAATGAAAAAACGAGCACGTAGCCTCGTTTAGAAATCAGCAGGAGAGAGGGTATGAAATTATATCCACTTCCTTTAAAACCCGAAAAAGTCTCGATTATAGGTTAGAAATTGGCCACTGGACGCGTTTGTGGTGTCAAAACGAAAAAACGAGCACGAAGCCTCGTTTAGAATTCGGGAGGAGAGAGGGTATGAAATTATATCCACTTCCTTTAAAACCCGAAAAAGTCTCGATTATAGGTTAGAAATGGGCCACTGGACGCGTTTGTGGTGTCAAAACGAAAAAACGAGCACGAAGCCTCGTTTAGAATTCGGGAGGAGAGAGGGTATGAAATTATATCCACTTCCTTTCAAACCCGAAAAAGTCTCGATTATAGGTCAGAAATGGGCCACGGGACGTGTTTGTGGTGTCAAAACGAAAAAACGAGCACGAAGCCTCGTTTAGAAATCGGTAGGAGAGAGGGTATGAAATTATATCCACTTCCTTTAAAACCCGAAAAAGTCTCGATTATAGGTTAGAAATGGGCCACGGGACGTGTTTGTGGAGTCAAAACGAAAAAACGAGTAGGAAGCCTCGTTTAGAATTCGGTAGGTGAGAGGGTATGAAATTAGATCCACTTCCTTTAAAACCCGAAAAAGCCTCGATTATAGGTTAGAAATGGGCCACTGGACGTATTTGTGGAGTGAAAACGAAAAAATGAGCACGAAGCCTCATTTTGAATTTGGAAGGAGAGAGGGTATGAAATTAGATCCACTTCCTTTAAAACCCGAAAAAGTCTCGATTATAGGTTAGAATTTGGCCACGGGACGTGTTTGTAGAGTCAAAATGAAAAAACGAGCACGAAGCCTCGTTTAGAAATCGGTAGGAGAGAGGGTATGAAATTATATCCACTTCCTTTAAAACCCGAAACGTCTCGATTATAGGTTAGAAATGGGCTACGGGACGTGTTGGTGGTGTCAAAATGAAAAAAGGAGCACGAAGCCTCGTTTTGATTTCGGGAGGAGAGAGGGTATGAAATTAGATCCACTTCCTTTAAAACCCGAAAAAGTCTCGATTATAGGTTAGAAATAGGCCACGGGACGTGTTGGTGGTGTCAAAACGATAAAACGAGCACGAAGCCTCATTTTGAATTCGGGAGGAGAGAGGGTATGAAATTAGATCCACTTCCTTTAAAACCCGAAAAAGTCTCGATTATAGGTTATAAATAGGCCACGGGATGTGTTGGTGATGTCAAAACGAGCACGAAGCCTCATTTAGAAATAGGGTGGAGAGAGGGTATGAAATTAGATCCACTTCCTTCAAAATCCGGAAAAGTCTCGATTATAGGTTAGAAATGTGCCACGGGATGTGTTGGTGGTGTCAAAACGAAAAAACGAGCACGAAGCCTCGTTTAGAAATCGAAAGGACAGACGGTGTGAAATTACATCCACTTCCTTTAAAACCCAAAAAAGTCTAGATTATAGGTTATAAATTGGCCACTGGACGTGTTTGTAGAGTCAAAACGAAAAAAAGAGCACGAAGCCTCGTTTAGAAATCGATAGTAGAGAGGGTGTGAAATTATATCCACTTCCTTTAAAATCCGAAAAAGTCTCAATTATAGGTTAGAAATGGGCCACGGGACGTATTTGTGGAGTCAAAACGAAAAAACGAGCACGAAGCCTCGTTTAGAAATCGGTAGGAGAGAGGGTATGAAATTATATCCACTTCTTTTAAAACCCGAAAAAGTCTCGATTATAGGTTAGAAAGGGGCCACGGGACGTGTTTGTGGTGTCAAAACGAAAAAACGAGCACGAAGCCTCGTTTAGAAATCGGGAGGAGAGTGGGTATGAAATTATATCCACTTCCTTTGAAACACGAAAAAGTCTCGATTATAGGTTAGAAATGGGCCACGGGACGTGTTTGTGGAGTCAAAACGAAAAAACGAGCAAGAAGCCTCGTTTAGAAATCGGTAGGAGAGAGGGTATGAAATTATATCAACTTCCTTTAAAACCCGAAAAAGTTTCGATTATAGGTTAGAAATGGGTCACGGGACGTGTTTGTGGAGTCAAAATGAAAAAACGAGCAGGAAGCCACGTTTAGAAATCGGTAGGAGAGAGGGTATGAAATTATATCCACTTCCTTTAAAACCCGAAAAAGTCTCGATTATAAGTTAGAAATGGGCCACGGGACTTATTTGAGGAGTCAAAACGAAAAAACGAGCACGAAGCCTCGTATAGAAATCGGTAGGAGAGAGGGTATGAAATTATATCCACTTCCTTTAAAACCCGAAAAAGTCTCGATTATAGGTTAGAAATGGGCCACGGGACCTGTTTGTGGAGTGAAAACGAAAGAACGAGCACGAAGCCTCGTTTAGAAATCGGTAGGACAGACGTTATGAAATTACATCCACTTCCTTTAAAACCCGAAAAAGTCTCGATTATAGGTTAGAAATGGGCCACGGGATGTGTTTGTGGTGTCAAAACGAAAAAACGAGCACGAAGCCTCGTTTAGAAATCGGGAGGAGAGAGGGTATGAAATTATATCCACTTCCTTTGAAACACGAGAAAGTCTCGACTATTGGTTAGAAATGGGCCACGGGACGAGTTTGTGGAGTCAAAATGAAAAAACGAGCACGTAGCCTCGTTTAGAAATCAGCAGGAGAGAGGGTATGAAATTATATCCACTTTCTTTAAAACCCGAAAAAGCCTCGATTATTGGTTAGAAATGGGCCACTGGACGCGTTTGTGGTGTCAAAACGAAAAAACGAGCACGAAGCCTCGTTTAGAAATCGGTAGGAGAGAGGGTATGAAATTATATCTACTTCCTTTAAAACCCGAAAAAGTCTCGATTATAGGTTAGAAATGGGCCACTGGATGTGTTTGTGGTGTCAAAATGAAAAAACGAGCACGAAGCCTCATTTTGAATTTGGAAGGAGAGAGGGTATGAAATTATATCCACTTCCTTTGAAACACGAAAAAGTCTCGATTATAGGTTAGAAAAGGGCTACGGGACGTGTTTGTCGAGTCAAAACGAAAAAACGAGCACGAAGCCTCATTTTGAATTCGGGAGGAGAGAGGGTATGAAATTATATCCACTTCCTTTAAAACCCGAAACGTCTCGATTATAGGTTAGAAATGGGCCAAGAGACGTGTTTGTGGTGTCAAAACGAAAAAAGGAGCACGAAGCCTCGTTTTGAATTCGGGAGGAGAGAGGGTATGAAATTATATCCACTTCCTTTAAAACCCGAAAAAGTCTCGATTATAGGTAAAAAATGGGCCACGGGACCTGTTTGTGGAGTGAAAACGAAAGAACGAGCACGAAGCCTCGTTTAGAAATCGGTAGGACAGACGTTATGAAATTACATCCACTTCCTTTAAAACCCGAAAAAGTCTCGATTATAGGTTAGAAATGGGCCATGGGACGTGTTTGTGGTGTCAAAACGAAAAAACGAGCACGAAGCCTCGTTTAGAAATCGGGAGGATAGAGGGTATGTAATTATATCCACTTCCTTTGAAACACGAAAAAGTCTCGACTATAGGTTAGAAATGGGCCACGGATCGAGTTTATGGAGTCAAAATGAAAAAACGAGCACGTAGCCTCGTTTAGAAATCAGCAGGAGAGAGGGTATGAAATTATATCCACTTCCTTTAAAACCCGAAAAAGTCTCGATTATAGGTTAGAAATGGGCCACTGGACGCGTTTGTGGTGTCAAAACGAAAAAACGAGCACGAAGCCTCGTTTAGAATTCGGGAGGAGAGAGGGTATGAAATTATATCCACTTCCTTTAAAACCCGAAAAAGTCTCGGTTATAGGTTAGAAATGAGCCACTGGACGCGTTTGTGGTGTCAAAATGAAAAAACGAGCACGAAGCCTCGTTTAGAATTCGGGAGGAGAGAGGGTATGAAATTATATCCACTTCCTTTCAAACCGGAAAAAGTCTCGATTATTGGTCAGAAATGGGCCACGGGAAGTGTTTGTGGTGTCAAAACAAAAAAACGAGCACGAAGCCTCGTTTAGAAATCGGTAGGAGAGAGGGTATGAAATTATATCCACTTCCTTTAAAACCCGAAAAAGTCTCGATTATAGGTTAGAAATGGGCCACGGGACGTGTTTGTGGAGTCAAAACGAAAAAACGAGTAGGAAGCCTCGTTTAGAAATCGGTAGGTGAGAGGGTATGAAATTATATCCACTTCCTTTAAAACCTGAAAAAGTCTCGATTATAGGTTAGAAATGGGCCACGGGACGTGTTTGTGTTGTCAAAACGAAAAAACGAGCATGAAGCCTCGTTTAGAAATCGGTAGGAGAGAGGATATGAAATTATATCCACTTCCTTTAAAACCTGAAAAAGTCTCGATTATAGGTTTGAAATGGGTCACGGGACGTATTTGTGGAGTCAAAACAAAAAAACGAGCACGAAGCCTCGTTTAGAAATCGGTAGGAGAGATGGTATGAAATTATATCTACTTCCTTTAAAACCCGAAAAAGTCTCGATTATAGGTTAGAAATGGGCCACGGGACGTGTTTGTGGTGTCAAAACGAAAAAACGAACACGAAGCCTCGTTTAGAAATCGGGAGGAGAGAGGGTATGAAATTATATCCACTTCCTTTGAAACACGAAAAAGTCTCGATTATAGGTTTGAAATGGGCCACGGGCCGTGTTTGTAGAGTCAAAACGAAAAAACGAGCACAAAGCCTCGTTTAGAAATCGGTAGGAGAGAGGGTATGAAATTATATCCACTTCCTTTAAAATCCGAAAAATTCTCGATTATAGGTTAGAAATGGGCCACGAGACGTGTTTGTGGTGTCAAAACGAAAAAACGAGCACGAAGCCTCGTTTAGAAATCGGGTGGAGAGAGGGTATGAAATTATATCCACTTCCTTTAAAATCCGAAAAAGTCTCGATTATAGGTTAGAAATGGGCCAAGAGACGAGTTTGTGGAGTCAAAATAAAAAAACGAGCACGCAGCCTCGTTTAGAAATCTGAAGGACAGAGGGTATGAAATTATATCCACTTCCTTTAAAACCCGAAAAAGTTTCGATTATAGGTTGGAAATGGGCCACGGGACGTGTTTGTGGTGTCAAAACGACAAAACAAGCACGAAGCCTCGTTTAGAAATCGGTAGGAGAGAGGGTATGAAATTATATCCACTTCCTTTAAAACCCGGAAAAGTCTCGATTATAGGTTAGAAATGGGCCACGGGACATGTTTGTGGTGTCAAAATGAAAAAACGAGCACGAAGCCTTGTCTAGAAATCGGGAGGAGAGAGGGTATGAAATTAGATCCACTTCCTTCAAAATCCGGAAAAGTCTCGATTATAGGTTAGAAATGGGCCACCGGACGTGTTGGTGGTGTCAAAACGAAAAAACGAGCACGAAGCCTCGTTTAGAAATCAGGAGGAGAGAGGGTATGAAATTAGATCCACTTCCTTTAAAACCCGAAAAAGCCTTGATTATAGGTTAGAAATGGGCCACTGGACGTATTTGTGGAGTGAAAACGAAAAAATGAGCACGAAGCCTCATTTTTAATTTGGAAGGAGAGAGGGTATGAAATTAGATCCACTTCCTTTAAAACCCGAAAAAGTCTCGATTATAGGTTAGAATTTGACCACGGGACGTGTTTGTAGAGTCAAAACGAAAAAACGAGCACGAAGCCTCGTTTAGAAATCGGTAGGAGAGAGGGTATGAAATTATATCCACTTCCTTTAAAACCCGAAACGTCTCGATTATAGGTTAGAAATGGGCTACGGGACGTGTTGGTGGTGTCAAAATGAAAAAAGGAGCACGAAGCCTCGTTTTGATTTCGGGAGGAGAGAGGGTATGAAATTAGATCCACTTCCTTTAAAACCCGAAAAAGTCTCGATTATAGGTTAGAAATAGGCCACGGGACGTGTTGGTGGTGTCAAAACGATAAAACGAGCACGAAGCCTCATTTTGAATTCGGGAGGAGAGAGGGTATGAAATTAGATCCACTTCCTTTAAAACCCGAAAAAGTCTCGATTATAGGTTATAAATAGGCCACGGGATGTGTTGGTGATGTCAAAACGAGCACGAAGCCTCATTTAGAAATAGGGTGGAGAGAGGGTATGAAATTATATCCACTTCCTTTGAAACCTGAAAAAGTCTCGATTATAGGTCAGAAATGGGCCACGGGACCTGTTTGTAGAGTGAAAACGAAAGAACGAGTACGAAGCCTCGTTTAGAAATCGGTAGGACAGACGGTATGAAATTACATCCACTTCCTTTAAAACCCGAAAAAGTCTCGATTATAGGTTAGAAATGGGCCACGGGATGTGTTTGTGGTGTCAAAACGAAAAAACGAGCACGAAGCCTCGTTTAGAAATCGGGAGGAGAGAGGGTATGAAATTATATCCACTTCCTTTGAAACACGAGAAAGTCTCGACTATTGGTTAGAAATGGGCCACGGGACGAGTTTGTGGAGTCAAAATGAAAAAACGAGCACGTAGCCTCGTTTAGAAATCAGCAGGAGAGAGGGTATGAAATTATATCCACTTTCTTTAAAACCCGAAAAAGCCTCGATTATTGGTTAGAAATGGGCCACTGGACGCGTTTGTGGTGTCAAAACGAAAAAACGAGCACGAAGCCTCGTTTAGAAATCGGTAGGAGAGAGGGTATGAAATTATATCTACTTCCTTTAAAACCCGAAAAAGTCTCGATTATAGGTTAGAAATGGGCCACTGGATGTGTTTGTGGTGTCAAAATGAAAAAACGAGCACGAAGCCTCATTTTGAATTTGGAAGGAGAGAGGGTATGAAATTATATCCACTTCCTTTGAAACACGAAAAAGTCTCGATTATAGGTTAGAAAAGGGCTACGGGACGTGTTTGTCGAGTCAAAACGAAAAAACGAGCACGAAGCCTCATTTTGAATTCGGGAGGAGAGAGGGTATGAAATTATATCCACTTCCTTTAAAACCCGAAACGTCTCGATTATAGGTTAGAAATGGGCCAAGAGACGTGTTTGTGGTGTCAAAACGAAAAAAGGAGCACGAAGCCTCGTTTTGAATTCGGGAGGAGAGAGGGTATGAAATTATATCCACTTCCTTTAAAACCCGAAAAAGTCTCGATTATAGGTAAAAAATGGGCCACGGGACCTGTTTGTGGAGTGAAAACGAAAGAACGAGCACGAAGCCTCGTTTAGAAATCGGTAGGACAGACGTTATGAAATTACATCCACTTCCTTTAAAACCCGAAAAAGTCTCGATTATAGGTTAGAAATGGGCCATGGGACGTGTTTGTGGTGTCAAAACGAAAAAACGAGCACGAAGCCTCGTTTAGAAATCGGGAGGATAGAGGGTATGTAATTATATCCACTTCCTTTGAAACACGAAAAAGTCTCGACTATAGGTTAGAAATGGGCCACGGATCGAGTTTATGGAGTCAAAATGAAAAAACGAGCACGTAGCCTCGTTTAGAAATCAGCAGGAGAGAGGGTATGAAATTATATCCACTTCCTTTAAAACCCGAAAAAGTCTCGATTATAGGTTAGAAATGGGCCACTGGACGCGTTTGTGGTGTCAAAACGAAAAAACGAGCACGAAGCCTCGTTTAGAATTCGGGAGGAGAGAGGGTATGAAATTATATCCACTTCCTTTCAAACCCGAAAAAGTCTCGATTATAGGTCAGAAATGGGCCACGGGACGTGTTTGTGGTGTCAAAACGAAAAAACGAGCACGTAGCCTCGTTTAGAAATCGGTAGGAGAGAGAGTATGAAATTGTATCCACTTCCTTTAAAACCCGAAAAAGTCTCGATTATAGGTTAGAAATGGGCCACGGGACGTGTTTGTGGAGTCAAAACGAAAAAACGAGCAGGAAGCCTCGTTTAGAAATCGGTAGGTGAGAGGGTATGAAATTATATCCACTTCCATTAAAACCTGAAAAAGTCTCGATTATAGGTTAGAAATGGGCCACGGGACGTGTTTGTGGAGTCAAAACGAAAAAACGAGCATGAAGCCTCATTTTGAATTCGGGAGGAGAGAGGGTATGAAATTAGATCCACTTCCTTTAAAACCCGAAAAAGTCTCGATTATAGGTTATAAATAGGCCACGGGATGTGTTGGTGATGTCAAAACGAGCACGAAGCCTCATTTAGAAATAGGGTGGAGAGAGGGTATGAAATTATATCCACTTCCTTTGAAACCTGAAAAAGTCTCGATTATAGGTCAGAAATGGGCCACGGGACCTGTTTGTAGAGTGAAAACGAAAGAACGAGTACGAAGCCTCGTTTAGAAATCGGTAGGACAGACGGTATGAAATTACATCCACTTCCTTTAAAACCCGAAAAAGTCTCGATTATAGGTTAGAAATGGGCCACGGGATGTGTTTGTGGTGTCAAAATGAAAAAACGAGCACGAAGCCTCGTTTAGAAATCGGGAGGAGAGAGGGTATGAAATTATATCCACTTCCTTTGAAACACGAAAAAGTCTCGACTATTGGTTAGAAATGGGCCACGGGACGAGTTTGTGGAGTCAAAATGAAAAAACGAGCACGTAGCCTCGTTTAGAAATCAGCAGGAGAGAGGGTATGAAATTATATCCACTTTCTTTAAAACCCGAAAAAGCCTCGATTATTGGTTAGAAATGGGTCACTGGACGCGTTTGTGGTGTCAAAACGAAAAAACGAGCACGAAGCCTCGTTTAGAATTCGGGAGGAGAGAGGGTATAAAATTATATCCACTTCCTTTCAAACCCGAAAAAGTCTCGATTATAGGTCAGAAATGGGCCACGGGACGTGTTTGTGGTGTCAAAACGAAAAAACGAGCACGTAGCCTCGTTTAGAAATCGGTAGGAGAGAGAGTATGAAATTGTATCCACTTCCTTTAAAACCCGAAAAAGTCTCGATTATAGGTTAGAAATGGGCCACGGGACGTGTTTGTGGAGTCAAAACGAAAAAACGAGCAGGAAGCCTCGTTTAGAAATCGGTAGGTGAGAGGGTATGAAATTATATCCACTTCCATTAAAACCTGAAAAAGTCTCGATTATAGGTTAGAAATGGGCCACGGGACGTGTTTGTGGAGTCAAAACGAAAAAACGAGCATGAAGCCTCGTTTAGAAATCGGTAGGAGAGAGGATATGAAATTATATCCACTTCCTTTAAAACCCGAAAAAGTCTCGATTATAGGTTAGAATTGGGCCACGGGACGTATTTGTTGAGTCAAAACGAAAAAACGAGCACGAAGCCTCGTTTAGAAATCGGTAGGAGAGATGGTATGAAATTATATCTACTTCCTTTAAAACCCGAAAAAGTCTCGATTATAGGTTAGAAATGGGCCATGGGACGTGTTTGTGGTGTCAAAACGAAAAAACGAGCACGAAGCCTCGTTTAGAAATCGGGAGGAGAGAGGGTATGAAATTATATCCACTTCCTTTGAAACACGAAAAAGTCTCGATTATAGGTTAGAAATGGGCCACGGGACGTGTTTGTAGAGTCAAAACGAGAAAACGAGCACGAAGCCTCGTTTAGAAATCGGTAGGAGAGAGGGTATGAAATTATATCCACTTCCTTTGAAACACGAAAAAGTCTCGATTATAGGTTAGAAATGGGCCACGGGACGTGTTTGTAGAGTCAAAACGAAAAAACGAGCACGAAGCCTCGTTTAGAAATCGGTAGGAGAGAGTGTATGAAATTATATCCACTTCCTTTAAAATCCGAAAAATTCTCGATTAAAGGTTAGAAATGGGCCACGAGACGTGTTTGTGGTGTCAAAACGAAAAAACGAGCACGAAGCCTCGTTTAGAAATCGGGTGGAGAGAGGGTATGAAATTATATCCTCTTCCTTTAAAACCCGAAAAGGTCTCGATTATAGGTTAGAAATGGGCCACAGGACGTGTTTGTGGAGTCAAAACGAAAAAACGAGCACGAAGCCTCGTTTAGAAATCGGTAGGACAGAGGGTATGAAATTACATCCACTTCCTTTAAAACCCGAAAAAGTCTAGATTATAGGTTATAAATGGGCCACGGGAAGTGTTTGTGGAGTCAAAACGAAAAAAAGAGCACGAAGCCTCGTTTAGAAATCGGTAGGAGAGAGGGTGTGAAATTATATCCACTTCCTTTAAAATCCGAAAAAGTCTCAATTATAGGTTAGAAATGTGCCACGGGACGTATTTGTGGAGTCAAAACGAAAAAACGAGCACGAAGCCTCGTTTAGAAATCGGTAGGAGAGAGGGTATGAAATTATATCCACTTCTTTTAAAACCCGAAAAAGTCTCGATTATAGGTTAGAAATGGGCCACGGGACGTGTTTGTGGTGTCAAAACGAAAAAACGAGCACGAAGCCTCGTTTAGAAATCGGGAGGAGAGTGGGTATGAAATTATATCCACTTCCTTTGAAACACGAAAAAGTCTCGATTATAGGTTAGAAATGGGCCACGGGACGTGTTTGTGGAGTCAAAACGAAAAAACGAGCACGAAGCCTCGTTTAGAAATCGGTAGGAGAGAGGGTGTGAAATTATATCCACTTCCTTTAAAATCCAAAAAAGTCTCAATTATAGGTTAGAAATGGGCCACGGGACGTATTTGTGGAGTCAAAACGAAAAAACGAGCACGAGGCCTCGTTTAGAAATCGGTAGGAGAGAGGGTATGAAATTATATCCACATCTTTTAAAACCCGAAAAATCTCGATTATAGGTTAGAAATGGGCCACAGGACGTGTTTGTGGTGTCAAAACGAAAAAACGAGCACGAACCCTCGTTTAGAAATCGGGAGGAGAGTGGGTATGAAATTATATCCACTTCCTTTGAAACATGAAAAAGTCTCGATTATAGGTTAGAAATGGGCCACGGGACGTGTTTGTGGAGTCAAAACGAAAAAACGAGCACGAAGCCTCGTTTAGAAATCGGTAGGAGAGAGGGTATGAAATTTTATCAACTTCCTTTAAAACCAGAAAAAGTCTCGATTATAGGTTAGAAATGGGCCACGGGACGTGTTTGTTGAGTCAAAATGAAAAAACGAGCAGGAAGCCTCGTTTAGAAATCGGTAGGAGAGAGGGTATTAAATTATATCCACTTCCTTTAAAACCCGAAAAAGTCTCGATTATAGGTTAGAAATGGGCCACGGGACGTGTTTGTGGAGTCAAAATGAAAAAACGAGCACGAAGCCTCGCTTAGAAATCGGCAGGAGAGAGGGTTTTAAATTATATCCACTTCTTTTAACACCGAAAAAGTCTCGATTATAGGTTAGAAATGGGCCACTGGACGTATTTGTGGAGTCAAAACGAAAAAACGAGCACGAAGCCTCGTATAGAAATCGGTAGGAGAGAGGGTATGAAATTATATCCACTTCCTTTGAAACCCGAAAAAGTCTCGATTATAGGTCAGAAATGGGCCACGGGACCTGTTTGTGGAGTGAAAACGAAAGAACGAGCACGAAGCCTCGTTTAGAAATCGGTAGGACAGACGGTATGAAATTTCATCCACTTCCTTTAAAACCCGAAAAAGTCTCGATTATAGGTTAGAAATGGGCCACGAGACGTGTTTGTGGAGTCAAAACGAAAAAACGAGCAGGAAGCCTCGTTTAGAAATCGGTAGGTGAGAGGGTATGAAATTATATCCACTTCCATTAAAACCTGAAAAAGTCTCGATTATAGGTTAGAAATGGGCCACGGGACGTGTTTGTGGAGTCAAAACGAAAAAATGAGCAGGAAGACTCGTTTAGAAATCGGTAGGAGAGAGGATATGAAATTATATCCACTTCCTTTAAAACCCGAAAAAGTCTCGATTATAGGTTAGAATTGGGCCACGGGACGTATTTGTTGAGTCAAAACGAAAAAACGAGCACGAAGCCTCGTTTAGAAATCGGTAGGAGAGATGGTATGAAATTATATCTACTTCCTTTAAAACCTGAAAAAGTCTCGATTATAGGTTAGAAATGGGCCACGGGAAGTGTTTGTGGTGTCAAAACGAAAAAACGAGCACGAAGCCTCGTTTAGAAATCGGGAGGAGAGAGGGTATGAAATTATATCCACTTCCTTTGAAACACGAAAAAGTCTCGATTATAGGTTAGAAATGGGCCACGGGACGTGTTTGTAGAGTCAAAACGAAAAAACGAGCACGAAGCCTCGTTTAGAAATCGGTAGGAGAGAGGGTATGAAATTATATCCACTTCCTTTAAAATCCGAAAAATTCTAGATTATAGGTTAGAAATGGGCCACGAGACGTGTTTGTGGTGTCAAAACGAAAAAACGAGCACGAAGCCTCGTTTAGAAATCGGGTGGAGAGAGGGTTTGAAATTATATCCTCTTCCTTTAAAACCCGAAAAGGTCTCGATTATAGGTTAGAAATGGGCCACGGGACGTGTTTGTGGAGTCAAAACGAAAAAACGAGCACGAAGCCACGTATAGAAATCCGGAGGAGAGAGGGTATGAAATTAAATCCACTTCCTTTGAAACACGAAAAAGTCTCGATTATAGGTTAGAAATGGGCCACGGGACGTGTTTGTAGAGTCAGAACGAAAAAACGAGCACGAAGCCTCGTTTAGAAATCGGTAGGAGAGAGTGTATGAAATTATATCCACTTCCTTTAAAATCCGAAAAATTCTTGATTATAGGTTAGAAATGGGCCACGAGACGTGTTTGTGGTGTCAAAACGAAAAACGAGCACGAAGCCTCGTTTAGAAATCGGGTGGAGAGAGGGTATGAAATTATATCCTCTTCCTTTAAAACCCGAAAAGGTCTCGATTATAGGTTAGAAATGGGCCACGAGACGTGTTTGTGGAGTCAAAACGAAAAAACGAGCACGAAGCCTCGTATAGAAATCGGGAGGAGAGAGGGTATGAAATTATATCCACTTCCTTTGAAACACGAAAAAGTCTCGATTATAGGTTAGAAATGGGCCACGGGACGTGTTTGTAGAGTCAAAACGAAAAAACGAGCACGAAGCCTCGTTTAGAAATCGGTAGGAGAGAGTGTATGAAATTATATCCACTTCCTTTAAAATCCGAAAAATTCTCGATTATAGGTTAGAAATGGGCCACGAGACGTGTTTGTTGTGTCAAAACGAAAAAACGAGCACGAAGCCTCGTTTAGAAATCGGGTGGAGATAGGGTATGAAATTATATCCTCTTCCTTTAAAACCCGAAAAGGTCTCGATTATAGGTTAGAAATGGTCCACGGGACGAGTTTGTGGTGTCAAAATGAAAAAACGAGCACGAAGCCTCGTTTAGAAATCGGGAGGAGAGTGGGTATGAAATTATATCCACTTCCTTTGAAACACGAAAAAGTCTCGATTATAGGTTAGAAATGGGCCACGGGACGTGTTTGTGGAGTCAAAACGAAAAAACGAGCAAGAAGCCTCGTTTAGAAATCGGTAGGAGAGAGGGTATGAAATTATATCAACTTCCTTTAAAACCCGAAAAAGTTTCGATTATAGGTTAGAAATGGGTCACGGGACGAGTTTGTGGAGTCAAAATGAAAAAACGAGCAGGAAGCCACGTTTAGAAATCGGTAGGAGAGAGGATATGAAATTATATCCACTTCCTTTAAAACCCGAAAAAGTCTCGATTATAGGTTAGAATTGGGCCACGGGACGTATTTGTTGAGTCAAAACGAAAAAACGAGCACGAAGCCTCGTTTAGAAATCGGTAGGAGAGATGGTATGAAATTATATCTACTTCCTTTAAAACCCGAAAAAGTCTCGATTATAGGTTAGAAATTGGCCACGGGACGTGTTTGTGGTGTCAAACCGAAAAAACGAGCACGAAGCCTCGTTTAGAAATCGGGAGGAGAGAGGGTATGAAATTATATCCACTTCCTTTGAAACACGAAAAAGTCTCGATTATAGGTTAGAAATGGGCCACGGGACGTGTTTGTAGAGTCAAAACGAAAAAACGAGCACGAAGCCTCGTTTAGAAATCGGTAGGAGAGAGTGTATGAAATTATATCCACTTCCTTTAAAATCCGAAAAATTCTCGATTATAGGTTAGAAATGGGCCACGAGACGTGTTTGTGGTGTCAAAACGAAAAAACGAGCACGAAGCCTCGTTTAGAAATCGGGTGGAGATAGGGTATGAAATTATATCCTCTTCCTTTAATACCCGAAAAGGTCTCGATTATAGGTTAGAAATGGTCCACGGGACGAGTTTGTGGTGTCAAAATGAAAAAACGAGCACGAAGCCTCGTTTAGAAATCGGGATGAGAGTGGGTATGAAATTATATCCACTTCCTTTGAAACACGAAAAAGTCTCGATTATAGGTTAGAAATGGGCCACGGGACGTGTTTGTGGAGTCAAAACGAAAAAACGAGCAAGAAGCCTCGTTTAGAAATCGGTAGGAGAGAGGGTATGAAATTATATCAACTTCCTTTAAAACCCGAAAAAGTTTCGATTATAGGTTAGAAATGGGTCACGGGACGAGTTTGTGGAGTCAAAATGAAAAAACGAGCAGGAAGCCACGTTTAGAAATCGGTAGGAGAGAGGATATGAAATTATATCCACTTCCTTTAAAACCCGAAAAAGTCTCGATTATAGGTTAGAATTGGGCCACGGGACGTATTTGTTGAGTCAAAACGAAAAAACGAGCACGAAGCCTCGTTTAGAAATCGGTAGGAGAGATGGTATGAAATTATATCTACTTCCTTTAAAACCCGAAAAAGTCTCGATTATAGGTTAGAAATTGGCCACGGGACGTGTTTGTGGTGTCAAACCGAAAAAACGAGCACGAAGCCTCGTTTAGAAATCGGGAGGAGAGAGGGTATGAAATTATATCCACTTCCTTTGAAACACGAAAAAGTCTCGATTATAGGTTAGAAATGGGCCACGGGACGTGTTTGTAGAGTCAAAACGAAAAAACAAGCACGAAGCCTCGTTTAGAAATCGGTAGGAGAGAGGGTATGAAATTATATCCACTTCCTTTAAAATCCGAAAAATTATAGATTATAGGTTAGAAATGGGCCACGAGAGGTGTTTGTGGTGTCAAAACGAAAAAACGAGCACGAAGCCTCGTTTAGAAATCGGGTGGAGAGAGGGTTTGAAATTATATCCTCTTCCTTTAAAACCCGAAAAGGTCTCGATTATAGGTTAGAAATGGGCCACGGGACGTGTTTGTGGAGTCAGAACGAAAAAACGAGCACGAAGCCTCGTATAGAAATCGGGAGGAGAGAGGGTATGAAATTAAATCCACTTCCTTTGAAACACGAAAAAGTCTCGATTATAGGTTAGAAATGGGCCACGGGACGTGTTTGTAGAGTCAAAACGAAAAAACGAGCACGAAGCCTCGTTTAGAAATCGGTAGGAGAGAGTGTATGAAATTATATCCACTTCCTTTAAAATCCGAAAAATTCTCGATTATAGGTTAGAAATGGGCCACGAGACGTGTTTGTGGTGTCAAAACGAAAAAACGAGCACGAAGCCTCGTTTAGAAATCGGGTGGAGAGAGGGTATGAAATTATATCCTCTTCCTTTAAAACCCGAAAAGGTCTCGATTATAGGTTAGAAATGGGCCACGAGACGTGTTAGTGGATTCAAAACGAAAAAACGAGCACGAAGCCTCGTATAGAAATCGGGAGGAGAGAGGGTATGAAATTATATCCACTTCCTTTGAAACACGAAAAAGTCTCGATTATAGGTTAGAAATGGGCCACGGGACGTGTTTGTAGAGTCAAAACGAAAAAACGAGCACGAAGCCTCGTTTAGAAATCGGTAGAAGAGAGTGTATGAAATTATATCCACTTCCTTTAAAATCCGAAAAATTCTCGATTATAGGTTAGAAATGGGCCACGAGACGTGTTTGTGGTGTCAAAACGAAAAAACGAGCACGAAGCCTCGTTTAGAAATCGGTAGGAGAGAGGGTATGAAATTATATCCACTTCCTTTAAAACCCGAAAAAGTCTCGATTATAGGTTAGAAATGGGCCACGGGACGTGTTTGTAGTGTCAAAACGAAAAAACGAGCACGAAGCTTCGTTTAGAAATCGGGAGGAGAGAGGGTATGAAATTATATCCACTTCCTTTAAAACCCGAAAAAGTCACGATTATAGGTTAGAAATGGGACACGGGAGGTGTTTCTGGTGTCAAAACGAAAAAAAGAGCACGAAGCCTCGTTTAGAAATCGGGAGGAGAGAGGGTATGAAATTATATCCACTTCCTTTAAAACCCGAAAAAGTCTCGATTATAGGTTAGAAATGGGCCACGGGACGTGTTTGTAGTGTCAAAACGAAAAAACGAGCACGAAGCGTCGTTTAGAAATCGGGAGGAGAGAGGGTATGAAATTATATCCACTTCCTTTAAAACCCGAAAAGGTCTCGATTATAGGTTAGAAATGGGCCACGGGACGTGTTTGTGGAGTCAAAACGAAAAAACGAGCAAGAAGCCTCGTTTAGAAATCGGTAGGAGAGAGGGTATGAAATTATATCAACTTCCTTTAAAACCCGAAAAAGTTTCGATTATAGGTTAGAAATGGGTCACGGGACGTGTTTGTGGAGTCAAAATGAAAAAACGAGCAGGAAGCCACGTTTAGAAATCGGTAGGAGAGAGGATATGAAATTATATCCACTTCCTTTAAAACCCGAAAAAGTCTCGATTATAGGTTAGAATTGGGCCACGGGACGTATTTGTTGAGTCAAAACGAAAAAACGAGCACGAAGCCTCGTTTAGAAATCGGTAGGAGAGATGGTATGAAATTATATCTACTTCCTTTAAAACCCGAAAAAGTCTCGATTATAGGTTAGAAATGGGCCACGGGACGTGTTTGTGGTGTCAAAACGAAAAAACGAGCACGAAGCCTCGTTTAGAAATCGGGAGGAGAGAGGGTATGAAATTATATCCACTTCCTTTGAAACACGAAAAAGTCTCGATTATAGGTTAGAAATGGGCCACGGGACGTGTTTGTAGAGTCAAAACGAAAAAACAAGCACGAAGCCTCGTTTAGAAATCGGTAGGAGAGAGGGTATGAAATTATATCCACTTCCTTTAAAATCCGAAAAATTCTAGATTATAGGTTAGAAATGGGCCACGAGACGTGTTTGTGGTGTCAAAACTAAAAAACGAGCACGAAGCCTCGTTTAGAAATCGGGTGGAGAGAGGGTTTGAAATTATATCCTCTTCCTTTAAAACCCGAAAAGGTCTCGATTATAGGTTAGAAATGGGCCACGGGACGTGTTTGTGGAGTCAAAACGAAAAAACGAGCACGAAGCCTCGTATAGAAATCGGGAGGAGAGAGGGTATGAAATTAAATCCACTTCCTTTGAAACACGAAAAAGTCTCGATTATAGGTTAGAAATGGGCCACGGGACGTGTTTGTAGAGTCAAAACGAAAAAACGAGCACGAAGCCTCGTTTAGAAATCGGTAGGAGAGAGTGTATGAAATTATATCCACTTCCTTTAAAATCCGAAAAATTCTCGATTATAGGTTAGAAATGGGCCACGAGACGTGTTTGTGGTGTCAAAACGAAAAAACGAGCACGAAGCCTCGTTTAGAAATCGGGTGGAGAGAGGGTATGAAATTATATCCTCTTCCTTTAAAACCCGAAAAGGTCTCGATTATAGGTTAGAAATGGGCCACGAGACGTGTTTGTGGAGTCAAAACGAAAAAACGAGCACGAAGCCTCGTATAGAAATCGGGAGGAGAGAGGGTATGAAATTATATCCACTTCCTTTGAAACACGAAAAACTCTCGATTATAGGTTAGAAATGGGCCACGGGACGTGTTTGTAGAGTCAAAACGAAAAAACGAGCACGAAGCCTCGTTTAGAAATCGGTAGGAGAGAGTGTATGAAATTATATCCACGTCCTTTAAAATCCGAAAAATTCTCGATTATAGGTTAGAAATGGGCCACGAGACGTGTTTGTGGTGTCAAAACGAAAAAACGAGCACGAAGCCTCGTTTAGAAATCGGGTGGAGAGAGGGTATGAAATTATATCCTCTTCCTTTAAAACCCGAAAAGGTCTCGATTATAGGTTAGAAATGGGCCACGGGACGTGTTTGTGGTGTCAAAATGAAAAAACGAGCACGAAGCCTCGTTTAGAAATCGGGAGGAGAGTGGGTATGAAATTATATCCACTTCCTTTGAAACACGAAAAAGTCTCGATTATAGGTTAGAAATGGGCCACGGGACGTGTTTGTGGAGTCAAAACGAAAAAACGAGCAAGAAGCCTCGTTTAGAAATCGGTAGGAGAGAGGGTATGAAATTATATCAACTTCCTTTACAACCCGAAAAAGTTTCGATTATAGGTTAGAAATGGGTCACGGGACGTGTTTGTGGAGTCAAAATGAAAAAACGAGCAGGAAGCCACGTTTAGAAATCGGTAGGAGAGAGGGTATGAAATTATTTCCACTTCCTTTAAAACCCGAAAAAGTCTCGATTATAGGTTAGAAATGGGCCACGGGACTTATTTGAGGAGTCAAAACGAAAAAACGAGCACGAAGCCTCGTATAGAAATCGGTAGGAGAGAGGGTATGAAATTATATCCACTTCCTTTAAAACCCGAAAAAGTCTCGATTATAGGTTAGAAATGGGCCACGGGACGTGTTTGTGGAGTCAAAACGAAAAAACGAGTACGAACCCTCATTTTGAATTCGGGAGGAGAGAGGGTATGAAATTATATCCACTTCCTTTAAAACCCGAAACGTCTCGATTATAGGTTAGAAATGGGCCAAGAGACGTGTTTGTGGTGTCAAAACGAAAAAAGGAGCACGAAGCCTCGTTTTGAATTCGGGAGGAGAGAGGGTATGAAATTATATCCACTTCCTTTAAAACCCGAAAAAGTCTCGATTATAGGTTAGAAATAGGCCACGGGACGTGTTGGTGGTGTCAAAACGATAAAACGAGCACGAAGCCTCATTTTGAATTCGGGAGGAGAGAGGGTATGAAATTAGATCCACTTCCTTTAAAACCCGAAAAAGTCTCGATTATAGGTTATAAATAGGCCACGGGACGTGTTTGTGGTGTCAAAACGAGAAAACGAGCACGAAGCCTCATTTAGAAATAGGGTGGAGAGAGGGTATGAAATTAGATCCACTTCCTTTAAAATCCGAAAAAGTCTCGATTATAGGTTAGAAATTGGCCACGGGACGTGTTTGTGGTGTCAAAATGAAAAAACAAGCACGAAGCCTCGTTTAGAAATCGGGAGGAGAGAGGGTATGAAATTAGATCCACTTCCTTCAAAATCCGGAAAAGTCTCGATTATAGGTTAGAAATGGGCCACGGGACGTGTTGGTGGTGTCAAAATAAAAAAATGAGCACGAAGTCTCATTTAGAAATCGGGAGGAGAGAGGGTATGAAATTAGATCCACTTCCTTTAAAACCCGAAAAAGTCTCGATTATAGGTTAGAAATGGGCCACGGGACGTGTTGGTGGTGTCAAAACGAAAAAACGAGCACGAAGCCTCGTTTAGAAATCGGTAGGCGAGAGGGTATTAAATTATATCCACTTTTTTTAAAATCCGAAAAAGTCTAGATTATAGGTTAGAAATGGGCCACGGGACGTGTTTGTGGTGTCAAAACGAAAAAACGAGCAGGAAGCCTTATTTAGAAATCGGGAGGAGAGAGGGTATGAAATTATATCCACTTCCTTTAAAACCCGAAAAGGTCTCGATTATAGTTTAGAAATAGGCCACGGGACGTGTTTGTGGAGTCAAAAGGAAAAAACGAGCACGAAGCCTCGTTTATAAATCGGTAGGAGAGAGGGTATGAAATTATATCCACTTCCTTTAAAACCCGAAAAAGTCTAGATTATAGGTTAGAAATTGGCCACGGGACGTGTTTGTAGAGTCAAAACGAAAAAAAGAGCAAGAAGCCTCGTTTAGAAATCGGTAGGAGAGAGGGTGTGAAATTATATCCACTTCCTTTAAAATCCAAAAAAGTCTCAATTATAGGTTAGAAATGGGCCACGGGACGTATTTGTGGAGTCAAAACGAAAAAACGAGCACGAAGCCTCGTTTAAAAATCGGTAGGAGAGAGGGTATGAAATTATATCCACATCTTTTAAAACCCAAAAAATCTCGATTATAGGTTAGAAATAGGTCACGGGACGTGTTTGTGGTGTCAAAACGAAAAAACGAGCACGAAGCCTCGTTTAGAAATCGGGAGGAGAGTGGGTATGAAATTATATCAACTTCCTTTAAAACCAGAAAAAGTCTCGAATATTGGTTAGAAATGGGCCACGGGACGTGTTTGTTGAGTGAAAATGAAAAAACGAGCAGGAAGCCTCATTTAGAAATCGGTAGGAAAGAGGGTATCAAATTATATCCACTTCCTTTAAAACCCGAAAAAGTCTCGATTATAGGTTAGAAATGGGCCACGGGACGTGTCTGTGGAGTTAAAATGAAAAAACGAGCACGAAGCCTCATTTAGAAATCGGTAGGAGAGAGGGTATGAAATTATATCCACTTCCTTTAAAATCCGAAAAATTCTCGATTATAGGTTAGAAATGGGCCACGAGACGTGTTTGTGGTGTCAAAACGAAAAAACGAGCACGAAGCCTCGTTTAGAAATCGGGTGGAGAGAGGGTATGGAATTATATCCACTTCCTTTAAATTCCGAAAAAGTCTCGATTATAGGTTAGAAATGGGCCACAGGACATGTTTGTGGTGTCAAAATAAAAAAACGAGCACGAAGCCTAATTTTGAATTCGGGAGGAGAGAGTGTATGAAATTAGATCCACTTCCTTTAAAACCCGGAAAAGTCACGATTATAGGTTAGAAATGGGCCACGGGACTTGTTGGTGGTGTCAAATAGAAAAAAGGAGCACGAAGCCTCATTTTGAATTCGGGAGGAGAGAGGGTATGAAATTAGATCCACTTCCTTTAAAACCCGGAAAAGTCTCGATTATAGGTTAGAAATGGGCCACGGGACGTGTTGGTGGTGTCAAAACGAAAAAATGAGCACGAAGCCTCGTTTAGAAATCGGCAAGCGAGAGGGTATGAAATTATATCCACTTCCATTAAAATCCGAAAAAGTCTAGATTATAGGTTAGAAATGGGCCACGGGACGTGTTTGAGGTGTCAAAACGAAAAAACGAGCACGAAGCCTCGTTTAGAAATCGGGAGGAGAGAGGGTATGAAATTATATCCACTTCCTTTAAAACCCGAAAAGGTCTCGATTATAGGTTAGAAATGGGCCACGGGACGTGTTTGTGGAGTCAAAACGAAAAAACGAGCACGAAGCCTCGTTTAGAAATCGGGAGGATAGAGGGTATGAAATTATATCCACTTCCTTTAAAACCCGAAAAAGTCTGGATTATAGGTTAGAAATAGACCACGGGATTTGTTTGTGGAGTCAAAATGAAAAAACGAGCACGAAGCCTCGTTTAGAAATCGGTAGGAGAGAGGGTATGAAATTATATCCACTTCCTTTAAAACCCGAAAAGGTCTCGATTATAGGTTAGAAATGGGCCACGGGACGTGTTTGTGGAGTCAAAACGAAAAAACGAGCACGAAGCCTCGTTTAAAAATCGGTAGGACAGAGGGTATGAAATTACATCCACTTCTTTTAAAACCCGAAAAAGTCTCGATTATAGGTTAGAAATGGGCCACGGGACGTGTTTGTTGAGTCAAAACGAAAAAACGAGCACGAAGCCTCGTTTAGTAATCGGTAGGAGAGGGTATGAAATTATATCCACTTCCTTTAAAACCCGAAAAAGTCTAGATTATAGGTTAGAAATGGGCCACGAGACGTGTTTGTTGAGTCAAAACGAAAAAAAGGGCACGAAGCCTAGTTTAGAAATCGGTAGGAGAGAGGGTGTAAAATTATATCCACTTCCTTTAAATTTCGAAAAAGTCTCAATTATAGGTTAGAAATGGGCCACGAGAACTATTTGTGGAGTCAAAACGAAAAAACGAGCATGAAGCCTCGTTTAGAAATCGGTAGGAGAGAGGGTATGAAATTATATCCACTTCTTTTAAAACCCGAAAAAGTCTCGATTATAGGTCAGAAATGGGCCACGGGACGTGTTTGTGGTGTCAAAAAGAAAAAACGAGCACGAAGCCTCGTTTAGAAATCAGTAGGAGAGAGAGTATGAAATTGTATCCACTTCCTTTAAAACCCGAAAAAGTCTCGATTATAGGTTAGAAATGGGCCACGGGACGTGTTTGTGGAGTCAAAACGAAAAAACGAGCAAGAAGCCTCGTTTAGAAATCGGTAGGTGAGAGGGTATGAAATTATATCCACTTCCTTTAAAATCTGAAAAAGTCTCGATTATAGGTTAGAAATGGGCCACAGGACGTGTTTGTGGAGTCAAAACGAAAAAATGAGCATGAAGCCTCGTTTAGAAATCGGTAGGAGAGAGGATATGAAATTATATCCACTTCCTTTAAAACCCAAAAAAGTCTCGATTATAGGTTAGAAATGGGCCACGGGACGTATTTGTGGAGTCAAAACGAAAAAACGAGCACGAAGCCTCGTTTAGAAATCGGTAGGAGAGATGGTATGAAATTATATCTACTTCCTTTAAGACCCGAAAAAGTCTCGATTATTGGTTAGAAATGGGCCACAGGACATGTTTGTGGTGTCAAAATGAAAAAACGAGCACGAAGCCTAATTTTGAATTCGGGAGGAGAGAGGGTATGAAATTAGATCCACTTCCTTTAAAACCCGGAAAAGTCACGATTATAGGTTAGAAATGGGCCACGGGACGTGTTGGTGGTGTCAAATAGAAAAAAGGAGCACGAAGCCTAATTTTGAATTCGGGAGGAGAGAGGGTATGAAATTAGATCCACTTCCTTTAAAATCTGGAAAAGTCTCAATTATAGGATAGAAATGGGCCACGAGACGTGTTGGTGGTGTCAAAATGAAAAAACGAGCACGAAGCCTCGTTTAGAAATCGGTAGGAGAGAGGGTATGAAATTATATCCACTTCTTTTAAAACCCGAAAAAGTCTCGATTATAGGTTAGAAATGGGCCACTGGACGTGTTTGTGGTGTCAAAACGAAAAAACGAGCACGAAGCCTCGTTTAGAAATCGGGAGGAGAGAGGGTATGAAATTAAATCCACTTCCTGTGAAACACGAAAAAGTCTCGATTATAGGTTAGAAATGGGCCACGGGACGTGTTTGTAGAGTCAAAACGAAAAAACGAGCACGAAGCCTCATTTAGAAATCGGTAGGAGAGAGGGTATGAAGTTATATCCACTTCCTTTAAAATCCGAAAAATTCTCGATTATAGGTTAGAAATGGGCCACGAGATGTGTTTGTGGTGTCAAAACGAAAAAACGAGCACGAAGCCTCGTTTAGAAATCGGGTGGAGAGAGGGTATGAAATTATATCCACTTCTTTTAAAATCCGAAAAAGTCTCGATTATAGGTTGGAAATGGGCCACGGGACGTGTTTGTGGTGTCAAAACGACAAAACAAGCACGAAGCCTCGTTTAGAAATCGGTAGGAGAGAGGGTATGAAATTATATCCACTTCCTTTAAAACCCGGAAAAGTCTCGATTATAGGTTAGAAATGGGCCACAGGAGATGTTTGTGGTGTCAAAATGAAAAAACGAGCACGAAGCCTAATTTTGAATTCGGGAGGAGAGAGGGTATGAAATTAGATCCACTTCCTTTAAAACCCGAAAAAGTCACGATTATAGGTTAGAAATGGGCCACGGGACGTGTTGGTGGTGTCAAATAGAAAAAAGGAGCACGAAGCCTCATTTTGAATTCGGGAGGAGAGAGGGTATGAAATTAGATCCACTTCCTTTAAAATCTGGAAAAGTCTCAATTATAGGTTAGAAATGGGCCACGAGACGTGTTGGTGGTGTCAAAATGAAAAAACGAGCACGAAGCCTCGTTTAGAAATCGGTTGGAGGGAGGGTATGAAATTAGATCCACTTCCTTTAAAACCCGGAAAAGTCTCGATTATAGGTTAGAAATGGGCCACGGGATGTGTTGGTGGGGTGAAAACGAAAAAATGAGCACGAAGCCTCGTTTAGAAATCGGGAGGAGAGTGGGTATGAAATTACATCCACTTCCTTTAAAATTCGGAAAAGTCTCGATTATAGGTTAGAAATTGGCAACCGGACGTGTTGGTAGTGTCAAAACGAAAAAACAAGCACGAAGCCTCGTTTAGAAATCGGGAGGAGAGAGGGTATGAAATTAGATCCACTTCCTCTAAAACCCTGAAAAGTCTCGATTATAGGTTAGAAATGGGCCACGGGACGTGTTGGTGGTGTCAAAACAAAAAAAGGAGCACGAAGCCTCGTTTAAAAATCGGAAGGAGAGAGGGTATGAAATTAGATCCACTTCCTTTAAAACCCGAAAAAGTCTCGAATATAGGTTAGAATTTGGCCACGGGACGTGTTGGAGGGGTGAAAACGAAAAAACGAGCACGAAGCCTCATTTTGAATTTAGGAGGAGAGAGGGTATGAAATTAGATTCACTTCCTTTAAAACCCGAAAAAGTCTTGATTGTAGGTTAGAAATGGGCCACGAGACTTGTTGGTGGTGACAAAATGAAAAAAGGAGCACGAAGCCTCATTTTGAATTTGGGTGGAGATAGGGTATCAAATTAGATCCACTTCCTTTAAAACCCGAAAAAGTCTCGATTATAGGTTTGAAATGGGCCACGGGACGTGTTGGTGGTGTCAAAACTAAAAAACGAGCACGAAGCCTCGTTTAGAAATCGGTAGGCGAGAGGGTATCAAATTATATCCACTTCCTTTAAAATCTGAAAAAAGTCTCGATTATAGGTTAGAAATGGGCCACGGGACTTGTTGGTGGTGACAAAACGAAAAAAGGAGCACGAAGCCTCATTTTGAATTTGGGAGGAGACAGGGTATGAAATTAGATCCACTTCCTTTAAAACCCGAAAAAGTTTCGATTATAGGTTAGAAATAGGCCACGGGACGTGTTGGTGGTGTCAAAACGAAAAAAGGAGCACGAAGACTCATATTGAATTCGGGAGGAGAGAGGGTATGAAATTAGATCCACTTCCTTTAAAGCACGAAAAAGTCTCGATTATAGGTTAGAAATTGGCCACGGGACGTCTCGGTGCGGTGAAAACGAAAAAACGAGAACGAAGCCTCATTCTGAATTTGGGAGGAGGGAGGGTATGAAATTCGATCCACTTCCTTTAAAACCCGAAAAAGTCTTGATTATAGGTTACAATTTGGCCACGGGACGTGTCGGTGGGGTGAAAACGAAAAAACGAGCACGAAGCCTAATTTTGAATTCGGGAGAAGAGAGGGTATGAAATTAGATCCACTTCCTTTAACACCCGGAAAAGTCATGATTATAGGTTAGAAATGGGCCACGGGACGTGTTGGTGGTGTCAAATCGAAAAAAGGAGCACGAAGCCTCATTTTGAATTCAGGAGGAGAGAGGGTATGAAATTAGATCCACTTCCTTTAAAACCCGAAAAAGTCTCAATTATAGGTTAGAAATGGGCCACGGGACGTGTAGGTGGTGTCAAAATGAAAAAACGAGCACGAAGCCTCGTTTAGAAATCGGGTGGAGAGAGGGTAAGAAATTAGATACACTTCCTTTAAAACTCGGAAAAGTCTCGATTATAGGTTAGAAATGGGCCACGGGACGTGTTGGTGGTGACAAAATGAAAAAAGGAGCACGAAGCCTCATTTTGAATTCGGGAGGAGAGGGTATGAAATTAGTTTAAAACCCGGAAAAGTCTCGATTATAGGTTAGAAATGGGCCACGGGACGTATTGGTGGTGTCAAAATGAAAAAAAGAGCACGAAGCCTCGATTAGAAATCGGGAGGAGTATGAAATTATATCCACTTCCTTTAAAACCCGAAAAAGTCTCGATTATAGGTTAGAATTTGGCCACGGGACGTGTTGGAGGGGTGAAAACGAAAAAACGAGCACGAAGCCTCATTTTGAATTCGGGAGGAGAGTGGGTATGAAATTAGATTCACTTCCTTTAAAACCCGAAAAAGTCTCGATTATAGGTTAGAAATGGGCCACGGGACATGTTGGTGGTGACAAAACGAAAAAGGAACACGAAGCCTCATTTTGAATTTGGGAGGAGAGAGGGTATGAAATTAGATCCACTTCCTTTAAAACCCAAAAAAGTCTCGTTTATAGGTTAGAAATGGGCCACGAGACGTGTTGGTGGTGTCAAAACTAAAAAACGAGCACGAATCCTCGTTTAGAAATCGGTAGAAGACAGGGTATGAAATTAGATCCACTTCCTTTAAAACCCGAAAAAGTCTCGATTATAGGTTAGAAATAGGCCACGGGACGTGTTGGTGGTGTCAAAACGAAAAAAGGAGCACGAAGCCTCATATTGAATTCGGGAGGAGAGAGGGTATGAAATTAGCTCCACTTTCTTTAAAACCCGAAAAAGTCTCGATTATAGGTTAGAATTTGGCCAGAGGACGTGTCGGTGGGGTGAAAACGAAAAAACGAGCACGAAGCCTAATTTTGAATTCGGGAGGAGAGAGGGTATGAAATTAGATCCACTTCCTTTAAAACTCGGAAAAGTCACGATTATAGGTTAGAAATGGGCCACGAGACGTGTTGGTGGTGTCAAATCGAAAAAAGGAGCACGAAGCCTCATTTTGAATTCGGGAGGAGAGAGGGTATGAAATTAGATCCACTTCCTTTAAAACCTGAAAAAGTCTCAATTATAGGTTAGAAATGGGCACGGGACGTGTTGGTGGTGTCAAAATGAAAAAACGAGCACGAAGCCTCGTTTAGAAATCGGGTGGAGAGAGGGTTTGAAATTAGATCCACTTCCTTTAAAACTCGGAAAAGTCTCGATTATAGGTTAGAAATGGGCCACGAGACGTGTTGGTGGTGACAAAATGAAAAAAGGAGCACGAAGCCTCATTTTGAATTCGGGAGGAGACGGTATGAAAATAGATCGACTTCCTTTAAAACCCGGAAAAGTCTCGATTATACGTTAGAAATGGGCCACGGGACGTGTTGGTGGTGTCAAAACTAAAAAACGAGCACAAAGCCTCGTTTAGAAATCGGGAGGAGACAGGGTATGAAATTAGATCCACTTCCTTTAAAACCCGAAAAAGTCTCGATTATAGGTTAGAAATAGGCCAGGGGACGTGTTGGTGGTGTCAAAACTAAAAAACGAGCACGAAGCCTCATTTTGAATTCAGGAGGAGAGAGGATATGAAATTAGATCCACTTCCTTTAAAACCCGAAAAGTCTCGATTATAGGTTAGAAATGTGCCACGGGACCTGTTGGTGGTGTCAAAATGAAAAAAGGAGCACGAAGCATCATTTTAAATTCGGGAGGAGAGAGGGTATGAAATTAGATCCACTTCCTTTAAAACCCGAAAAAGTCTCGATTATAGGTTAGAAATGGGCCATGGGACATGTTGGTGGTGTCAAAATAAAAAAACGAGCACGAAGCCTCGTTTTGAATTCGGGAGGAGAGAGGGTATGAAATTAGATCCACTTCTTTTAAAATCCGAAAAAGTCTCGATTATAGGTTAGAAATACGCCACGGGATGTGTTGGTGGTGTCAAAACGATAAAACGAGCACGAAGCCTCATTTAGAAATAGGGTGGAGAGAGGGTATGAAATTAGATCCACTTCCTTTAAAATCCGAAAAAGTCTCGATTATAGGTTAGAAATTGGCCACCGGACGTGTTGGTGGTGTCAAAACGAAAAAACGAGCACGAAGCCTCGTTTAGAAATCGGGAGGAGACAGGGTATGAAATTAGATCCACTTCCTTTAAAACCCGAAAAAGTCTCGATTATAGGTTAGAAATAGGCCAGGGGACGTGTTGGTGGTGTCAAAACTAAAAAACGAGCACGAAGCCTCATTTTGAATTCAGGAGGAGAGAGGATATGAAATTAGATCCACTTCCTTTAAAACCCGAAAAGTCTCGATTATAGGTTAGAAATGGGCCACGGGACCTATTGGTGGTGTCAAAATGAAAAAAGGAGCACGAAGCATCATTTTAAATTCGGGAGGAGAGAGGGTATGAAATTAGATCCACTTCCTTTAAAACCCGAAAAAGTCTCGATTATAGGTTAGAAATGGGCCATGGGACATGTTGGTGGTGTCAAAATAAAAAAACGAGCACGAAGCCTCGTTTTGAATTCGGGAGGAGAGAGGGTATGAAATTAGATCCACTTCTTTTAAAATCCGAAAAAGTCTCGATTATAGGTTAGAAATACGCCACGGGATGTGTTGGTGGTGTCAAAACGATAAAACGAGCACGAAGCCTCATTTAGAAATAGGGTGGAGAGAGGGTATGAAATTAGATCCGCTTCCTTTAAAATCCGAAAAAGTCTCGATTATAGGTTAGAAATTGGCCACCGGACGTGTTGGTGGTGTCAAAACGAAAAAACGAGCACGAAGCCTCGTTTAGAAATCGGGAGGAGAGAGGGTATGAAATTACATCCACTTCCTTTAAAACCCGGAAAAGTCTCGATTATAGGTTAGAAATGGGCCACGGGACGTGTTGGTGGTGTCAAAACGAAAAAACGAGCACGAAGCCTCGTTTAGAAATCGGTAGGCGAGAGGGTATGAAATTATATCCACTTCCTTTGAAATCCGAAAATGTCTAGATTATAGGTTAAAAATGGGCCACGGGACGTGTTTGTGGTGTCAAAACGAAAAAACGAGCACGAAGCCTCGTTTAGAAATCGGGAGGAGAGAGGGTATGAAATTATATCCACTTCCTTTGAAACACGAAAAAGTCTCGATTATAGGTTAGAAATGGGCCACGGGACGTGTTTGTAGAGTCAAAACGAAAAAACGAGCACGAAGCCTCGTTTAGAAATCGGTAGGAGAGTGGGTATGAAATTATATCCACTTCCTTTAAAATCCGAAAAATTCTCGATTATAGGTTAGAAATGGGCCACGAGACATGTTTGTGGTGTCAAAACGAAAAAACGAGCACGAAGCCTCATTTAGAAATCGGGTGGAGAGAGGGTATGAAATTATATCCACTTCCTTTAAAATCCGAAAAAGTCTCGATTATAGGTTAGAAATGGGCCAAGAGACGAGTTTGTGGAGTCAAAATAAAAAAACGAGCACGCAGCCTCGTTTAGAAATCAGGAGGAGAGAGGATATGAAATTATATCCACTTCCTTTAAAACCTGAAAAAGTATCGATTGTAGGTTAGAAATGGGACACGGGATGTGTTTGTGGTGTCAAAATGAAAAAACGAGCACGAAGCCTCGTTTAGAAATCGGGAGCAGAGAGGGTATGAAATTACATCCACTTCCTTTAAAACCTGAAAAAGTATCGATTGTAGGTTAGAAATGGGACACGGGATGTGTTTGTGGTGTCAAATTGAAAAAACGAGCACGAAGCCTCGTTTAGAAATCGGGAGGAGAGAGGGTATGAAATTATATCCACTTCCTTTAAAACCTTAAAAAGTCTCGATTATAGGTTAGAAATGGGCCACGGGACGTCTTTGTGGAGTCAAAACGAAAAAACGAGCATGAAGCCTCGTTTAGAAATCGGTAGGAGAGTGGATATGAAATTATATCCACTTCCTTTAAAACCCGAAAAAGTCTCGATTATAGGTTAGAAATGGGCCACGGGACGTATTTGTGGAGTCAAAATGAAAAAACGAGCACGAAGCCTCGTTTAGAAATCGGTAGGAGAGATGGTATGAAATTATATCTACTTCCTTTAAAACCCGAAAAAGTCTCGATTATAGGTTAGAAATGGGCCACGGGACATGTTTGTGGTGTCAAAACGAAAAAACGAGCACGAAGCCTCGTTTAGAAATCGGGAGGAGAGAGGATATGAAATTATATCCACTTCCTTTGAAACACGAAAAAGTCTCGATTATAGGTTAGAAATGGGCCACGGGACGTGTTTGTAGAGTCAAAACGAAAAAACGAGCACGAAGCCTCGTTTAGAAATCGGTAGGAGAGAGGGTATGAAATTATATCCACTTCCTTTAAAATCCGAAAAATTCTCGATTATAGGTTAGAAATGGGCCACGAGACGTGTTTGTGGTATCAAAACGAAAAAACGAGCACGAAGCCTCGTTTAGAAATCGGGTGGAGAGAGGGTATGAAATTATATCGACTTCCTTTAAAATCCGAAAAAGTCTCGATTATAGGTTAGAAATTGGCCAAGAGACGAGTTTGTGGAGTCAAAATAAAAAAACGAGCACGCAGCCTCGTTTAGAAATCAGGAGGAGAGAGGGTATGAAATTATATCCACTTCCTTTAAAACCCGAAAAAGTCTCGATTATAGGTTGGAAATGGGCCACGGGACGTGTTTGTGGTGTCAAAATGACAAAACAAGCACGAAGCCTCGTTTAGAAATCGGTAGGAGAGAGGGTATGAAATTATATCCACTTCCTTTAAAATCCGGATAAGTCACGATTATAGGTTAGAAATGGGCCACAGGACATGTTTGTGGTGTCAAAATGAAAAAACGAGCACGAAGCCTAATTTTGAATTCGGGAGGAGATAGGGTATGAAATTAGATCCACTTCCTTTAAAATCCGAAAAAGTCTAGATTATAGGTTAGAAATGGGCCACGGGACGTGTTTGTGGTGTCAAAACGAAAAAACGAGCACGAAGCCTCGTTTAGAAATCGGGAGGAGAGAGGGTATGAAATTATATCCACTTCCTTTGAAACACTAAAAAGTCTCGATTATAGGTTAGAAATGGGCCACGGGATGTGTTTGTGGAGTGAAAACGAAAAAACGAGCACGAAGCCTCGTTTAGAAATCGGTAGGAGAGAGGGTATGAAATTATATCCACTTCCTTTAAAACCCGAAAAAGTCTCGATTATAGGTGAGAAATGGGCCACGGGATGTGTTTGTGGAGTCAAAATGAAAAAACGAGCAGGAAGCCTCGTTTAGAAATCGGTAGGAGAGAGGGTATGAAAATATATCCACTTTCTTTAAAATCCAAAAAAGTCTCGATTATTGGTTAGAAATGGGCCACGGGACGTATTTGAGGAGTCAAAATGAAAAAACGAGCACGAAGCCTCGTATAGAAATCGGTATGAGAGAGGGTATGAAATTATATCCACTTCCTTTAAAACCCGAAAAAGTCTCGATTATAGGATAGAAATGGGCCACGGGACGTGTTTGTGGAGTCAAAACGAAAAAACGAGCACGAAGCCTCGTTTAGAAATCGGTAGGACAGAGGGTATGAAATTACATCCACTTCCTTTAAAACCCGAAAAAGTCTCGATTATAGGTTAGAAATGGGTCATGGGACATGTTGGTGGTGTCAAAATAAAAAAACGAGCTTGAAGCCTCGGCTTGAATTCGGGAGGAGAGAGGGTATGAATTTAGATCCACTTCCTTTAAAACCCGAAAATGTCTTGATTATAGGTTAGAAATAGGCCACGGGACGTGTTGGTGGTGTCAAAATTATAAAACGAGCACGAAGCCTCATTTTGAATTCGGGAGGAGAGAGGGTATAAAATTAGATCCACTTCCTATAAAACCCAAAAAAGTCTCGATTATAGGTTATAAATAGGCCACGGGACGTGTTGGTGGTGTCAAAATGAAAAAACAAGCACGAAGCCTCATATAGAAATAGGGTGGAGAGAGGGTATGAAATTAGATCCACTTCCTTTAAAACCTGAAAAAGTCTTGATTATAGGTTAGAAATTGGTCACGGGACGTGTTGGTGGGGTGAAAACGAAAAAACGAGCACGAAGCCTCGTTTAGATATCGGGAGGAGAGAGGGTATGAAATTACATCCACTTCCTTTAAAATTCGGAAAAGTCTCGATTATAGGGTAGAAATTGGCAACCGGACGTGTTGGTGGTGTCAAAACGAAAAAACCAGCACGAAGCCTCGTTTAGAAATCGGGAGGAGAGAGGGTATGAAATTAGATCCACTTCCTCTAAAACCCTGAAAAGTCTCGATTATAGGTTAGAAATGGGCCACGGGACGTGTTGGTGGTGTCAAAACAAAAAAAGAGCACGAAGCCTCGTTTAAAAATCGGGAGGAGAGAGGGTATGAAATTAGATCCACTTCCTTTAAAACCCGAAAAAGTCTCGATTATAGGTTAGAATTTGGCCACGGGACGTGTTGGAGGGGTGAAAACGAAAAAATGAGCACGAAGCCTCATTTTGAATTTGGGAGGAGAGAGGGTATGAAATTAGATTCACTTCCTTTAAAACCCGAAAAAGTCTACATTGTAGGTTAGAAATGGGCACGGGACTTGTTGGTGGTGACAAAATGAAAAAAGGAGCACGAAGCCTCATTTTGAATTTGGGAGGAGATAGGGTATCAAATTAGATCCACTTCCTTTAAAACCCGAAAAAGTCTCGATTATAGGTTAGAAATGGGCCACGGGACGTGTTGGTGGTGTCAAAACTAAAAAACGAGCACGAAGCCTCGTTTAGAAATCGGTAGGCGAGAGGGTATGAAATTATATCCAATTCCATTAAAATCCGAAAAAGTCTCGATTATAGGTTAGAAATGGGCCACGGGACTTGTTGGTGGTGACAAAATGAAAAAAGGAGCACGAAGCCTCATTTTGAATTTAGGAGGAGAGAGGGTATGAAATTAGATCCACTTCCTTTAAAACACGAAAAAGTCTCGATTATAGGTTAGAAATTGGCCACGGGACGTATTTCAGGAGTCAAAACGAAAAAACGAGCACGAAGCCACGTATAGAAATCGGTAGGAGAGAGGGTATGAAAATATATCCACTTCCTTTAACACCCGAAAAAGTCTCGATTATAGGTTAGAAATGGGCCACGGGACGTGTTTGTGGAGTCAAAACTAAAAAACGAGCACGAAGCCTCGTTTAGAAATCGGTAGGACAGAGGGTATGAAATTACATCCACTTCCTTTAAAACCCGAAAAAGTCTCGATTATAGGTTAGAAATGTGCCACGGGACGTGTTTGTGGTGTCAAAACGAAAAAACGAGCACGAAGCTTCGTTTAGAAATCGGGAGGAGAGAGGGTATGAAATTATAACCACTTCCTTTGAAACACGAAAAAGTCTCGATTATAGGTCAGAAATGGGCCACGAGACGAGTTTGTGGAGTCAAAATAAAAAAACGAGCACGTAGCCTCGTTTAGAAATCAGGAGGAGACAGGGTATGAAATTAGATCCACTTCCTTTAAAACCCGAAAAAGTCTCGATTATAGGTTAGAAATAGGCCACGGGACGTGTTGGTGGTGTCAAAACTAAAAAACGAGCACGAAGCCTCATTTTGAATTCGGGAGGAGAGAGGGTATGAAATTAGATCCACTTCCTTTAAAACCCGAAAAGTCTCGATTATAGGTTAGAAATGCGCCACGGGACGTGTCGGTGGTGTCAAAATGAAAAAAGGAGCACGAAGCCTCATTTTAAATTCGGGAGGAGAGAGGGTATGACATTAGATCCACTTCCTTTAAAACCCGAAAAAGTCTCGATTATAGGTTAGAAATGGGTCATGGGACATGTTGGTGGTGTCAAAATAAAAAAACGAGCATGAAGCCTCGGCTTGAATTCGGGAGGAGAGAGGGTATGAATTTAGATCCACTTCCTTTAAAACCCGAAAATGTCTCGATTATAGGTTAGAAATAGGCCACGGGACGTGTTGGTGGTGTCAAAATGATAAAACGAGCACGAAGCCTCATTTTGAATTCGGGAGGAGAGAGGGTATGAAATTAGATCCACTTCCTTTAAAACCCAAAAAAGTCTCGATTATAGGTTATAAATAGGCCACGGGACCTGTTGGTGGTGTCAAAATGAAAAAACGAGCACGAAGCCTCGTTTAGAAATCGGTAGGAGAGAGGGTGTGAAATTATATCCACTTCCTTTAAATTCCGAAAAAGTCTCAATTATTGGTTAGAAATGGGCCACGGGACGTATTTGTGGAGTCAAAACGAAAAAACGAGCACGAAGCCTCGTTTAGAAATCGGTAGGAGAGAGGGTATGAAATTATATCCACTTCCTTTAAAACCCGAAAAAGTCTAGATTATAGGTTAGAAATGGGCCACGGGACGTGTTTGTAGAGTCAAAACGAAAAAAAGAGCACGAAGCCTCGTTTAGAAATCGGTAGGAGAGAGAGTGTGAAATTATATCCACTTCCTTTAAATTCTGAAAAAGTCTGAATTATTGGTTAGAAATGGGCCACGGGACGTATTTGTGGAGTCAAAACGAAAAAACAAGCACGAAGCCTCGTTTAGAAATCGGTAGGAGAGAGGGTATGAAATTATATCCACTTCTTTTAAAACCAGAAAAAGTCTCGATTATAGGTTTGAAATGGGCCACGGGACGTGTTTGTGGTGTCAAAACGAAAAAACGAGCACGAAGCCTCGTTTAGAAATCGGGAGGAGAGTGGGTATGAAATTATATCCACTTCCTTTGAAACACTAAAAAGTCTCGATTATAGGTTAGAAATGGGCCACGGGATGTGTTTTTGGAGTGAAAACGAAAAAACGAGCACGAAGCCTCGTTTAGAAATCGGTAGGAGAGAGGGTATGAAATTATATCCACTTCCTTTAAAACCCGAAAAAGTCTCGATTATAGGTGAGAAATGGGCCACGGGATGTGTTTGTGCAGTCAGAATGAAAAAACGAGCAGGAAGCCTCGTTTAGAAATCGGTAGGAGAGAGGGTATGAAAATATATCCACTTTCTTTAAAACCCAAAAAAGTCTCGATTATTGGTTAGAAATGGGCCACGGGACGTATTTGAGGAGTCAAAACGAAAAAACGAGCACGAAGCCTCGTATAGAAATCGGTAGGAGAAAGGGTATGAAATTATATCCACTTCCTTTAAAACCCGAAAAAGTCTCGATTATAGGATAGAAATGGGCCACGGGACGTGTTTGTGGAGTCAAAACTAAAAAACGAGCACGAAGCCTCGTTTAGAAATCGGTAGGACAGAGGGTATGAAATTACATCCACTTCCTTTAAAATCCGAAAAAGTCTCGATTATAGGTTAGAAATGGGCCACGGGACGTGTTTGTGGTGTCAAAACGAAAAAACGAGCACGAAGCCTCGTTTAGAAATCGGGAGGAGAGAGGGTATGAAATTATAACCACTTCCTTTGAAACACGAAAAAGTCTCGATTATAGGTCAGAAATGGGCCACGAGACGAGTTTGTGGAGTCAAAATAAAAAAAGGAGCACGTAGTCTAGTTTAGAAATCAGGAGGAGACAGGGTATGAAATTAGATCCAATTCCTTTAAAACCCGAAAAAGTATCGATTATAGGTTAGAAATAGGCCACGGGACGTGTTGGTGGTGTCAAAACTAAAAAACGAGCACGAAGCCTCATTTTGAATTCGGGAGGAGAGAGGGCATGAAATTAGATCCACTTCCTTTAAAACCCAAAAAGTCTCGATTATAGGTTAGAAATGCGCCACGGGACGTGTTGATGGTGTGAAAATGAAAAAAGGAGCACAAAGCCTCATTTTAAATTCGGGAGGAGAGAGGGTATGAAATTAGATCCACTTCCTTTAAAACCCGAAAAAGTCTCGATTATAGGTTAGAAATGGGTCATGGGACATGTTGGTGGTGTCAAAATAAAAAAACGAGCTTGAAGCCTCGGCTTGAATTCGGGAGGAGAGAGGGTATGAATTTAGATCCACTTCCTTTAAAACCGGAAAATGTCTCGATTATAGGTTAGAAATAGGCCACGGGACGTGTTGGTGGTGTCAAAATTATAAAACGAGCACGAAGCCTCATTTTGAATTCGGGAGGAGAGAGGGTATGAAATTAGATCCAATTCCTATAAAATCCAAAAAAGTCTCGATTATAGGTTATAAATAGGCCACGGGACGTGTTGGTGGTGTCAAAATGAAAAAACAAGCACGAAGCCTCATATAGAAATAGGGTGGAGAGAGGGTATGAAATTAGATCCACTTCCTTTAAAACCTGAAAAGTCTCGATTATAGGTTAGAAATTGGTCACGGGACGTGTTGGTGGGGTGAAAACGAAAAAACGAGCACGAAGCCTCGTTTAGAAATCGGGAGGAGAGAGGGTATGAAATTACATCCACTTCCTTTAAAATTCAGAAAAGTCTCGATTATAGGTTAGAAATTGGCAACCGGACGTGTTGGTGGTGTCAAAACGAAAAAACGAGCACGAAGCCTTGTTTAGAAATCGGGAGGAGAGAGGGTATGAAATTAGATCCACTTCCTCTAAAACCCTGAAAAGTCTCGATTATAGGTTAGAAATGGGCCACGGGACGTGTTGGTGGTGTCAAAACAAAAAAAGAGCACGAAGCCTCGTTTAAAAATCGGGAGGAGAGAGGGTATGAAATTAGATCCACTTTCTTTAAAACCCGAAAAAGTCTCGATTATAGGTTAGAATTTGGCCACGGGACGTGTTGGAGGGGTGAAAACGAAAAAACGAGCACGAAGCCTCATTTTGAATTTGGGAGGAGAGAGGGTATGAAATTAGATTCACTTCCTTTAAAACCCGAAAAAGTCTACATTGTAGGTTAGAAATGGGCACGGGACTTGTTGGTGGTGACAAAATGAAAAAAGGAGCACGAAGCCTCATTTTGAATTTGGGAGGAGATAGGGTATCAAATTAGATCCACTTCCTTTAAAACCCGAAAAAGTCTCGATTATAGGTTAGAAATGGGCCACGGGACGTGTTGGTGGTGTCAAAACTAAAAAACGAGCACGAAGCCTCGTTTAGAAATCGGTAGGCGAGAGGGTATGAAATTATATCCAATTCCATTAAAATCCGAAAAAGTCTCGATTATAGGTTAGAAATGGGCCACGGGACTTGTTGGTGGTGACAAAATGAAAAAAGGAGCACGAAGCCTCATTTTGAATTTAGGAGGAGAGAGGGTATGAAATTAGATCCACTTCCTTTAAAACACGAAAAAGTCTCGATTATAGGTTAGAAATTGGCCACGGGACGTATTTCAGGAGTCAAAACGAAAAAACGAGCACGAAGCCACGTATAGAAATCGGTAGGAGAGAGGGTATGAAAATATATCCACTTCCTTTAACACCCTAAAAAGTCTCGATTATTGGTTAGAAATGGGCCACGGGACGTATTTGAGGAGTCAAAACGAAAAAACGAGCACGAAGCCTCGTTTAGAAATCGGTAGGAGAGAGGGTATGAAATTATATCTACTTCTTTTAAAACCTGAAAAAGTCTCGATTATAGGTTAGAAATGGGCCACGGGACGTGTTTGTGGTGTCAAAACGAAAAAACGAGCACGAAGCCTCGTTTTGAAATTGGGAGGAGAGAGGGTATGAAATTATATCCACTTCCTTTGAAACACGAAAAAGTATCGATTATAGGTTAGAAATGGGCCACGAGATGTGTTTGTAGAGTCAAAACGAAAAAACAAGCACGAAGCCTCGTTTAGAAATCGGGAGGAGAGAGGGTATGAAATTAGATCCACTTCCTCTAAAACCCTGAAAAGTCTCGATTATAGGTTAGAAATGGGCCACGGGACGTGTTGGTGGTGTCAAAACAAAAAAAGAGCACGAAGCCTCGTTTAAAAATCGGGAGGAGAGAGGGTATGAAATTAGATCCACTTTCTTTAAAACCCGAAAAAGTCTCGATTATAGGTTAGAATTTGGCCACGGGACGTGTTGGAGGGGTGAAAACAAAAAAACGAGCACGAAGCCTCATTTTGAATTTGGGAGGAGAGAGGGTATGAAATTAGATTCACTTCCTTTAAAACCCGAAAAAGTCTACATTGTAGGTTAGAAATGGGCACGGGACTTGTTGGTGGTGACAAAATGAAAAAAGGAGCACGAAGCCTCATTTTGAATTTGGGAGGAGATAGGGTATCAAATTAGATCCACTTCCTTTAAAACCCGAAAAAGTCTCGATTATAGGTTAGAAATGGGCCACGGGACGTGTTGGTGGTGTCAAAACTAAAAAACGAGCACGAAGCCTCGTTTAGAAATCGGTAGGCGAGAGGGTATGAAATTATATCCAATTCCATTAAAATCCGAAAAAGTCTCGATTATAGGTTAGAAATGGGCCACGGGACTTGTTGGTGGTGACAAAATGAAAAAAGGAGCACGAAGCCTCATTTTGAATTTAGGAGGAGAGAGGGTATGAAATTAGATCCACTTCCTTTAAAACACGAAAAAGTCTCGATTATAGGTTAGAAATTGGCCACGGGACGTATTTCAGGAGTCAAAACGAAAAAACGAGCACGAAGCCACGTATAGAAATCGGTAGGAGAGAGGGTATGAAAATATATCCACTTCCTTTAACACCCTAAAAAGTCTCGATTATTGGTTAGAAATGGGCCACGGGACGTATTTGAGGAGTCAAAACGAAAAAACGAGCACGAAGCCTCGTATAGAAATCGGTAGGAGAAAGGGTATGAAATTATATCCACTTCCTTTAAAACCTGAAAAAGTCTCGATTATAGGTTAGAAATGGGCCACGGGACGTGTTTGTGGAGTCAAAACGAAAAAACGAGCACGAAGCCTCGTTTAGAAATCGGTAGGACAGAGGGTATGAAATTACATCCACTTCCTTTAAAACCCGAAAAAGTCTCGATTATAGGTTAGAAATGTGCCACGGGACGTGTTTGTGGTGTCAAAACGAAAAAACGAGCACGAAGCTTCGTTTAGAAATCGGGAGGAGAGAGGGTATGAAATTATAACCACTTCCTTTGAAACACGAAAAAGTCTCGAATATAGGTCAGAAATGGGCCACGAGACGAGTTTGTGGAGTCAAAATAAAAAAACGAGCACGTAGCCTCGTTTAGAAATCAGGAGGAGACAGGGTATGAAATTAGATCCACTTCCTTTAAAACCCGAAAAAGTCTCGATTATAGGTTAGAAATAGGCCACGGGACGTGTTGGTGGTGTCAAAACTAAAAAACGAGCACGAAGCCTCATTTTGAATTCGGGAGGAGAGAGGGTATGAAATTAGATCCACTTCCTTTAAAACCCGAAAAGTCTCGATTATAGGTTAGAAATGCGCCACGGGACGTGTCGGTGGTGTCAAAATGAAAAAAGGAGCACGAAGCCTCATTTTAAATTCGGGAGGAGAGAGGGTATGACATTAGATCCACTTCCTTTAAAACCCGAAAAAGTCTCGATTATAGGTTAGAAATGGGTCATGGGACATGTTGGTGGTGTCAAAATAAAAAAACGAGCATGAAGCCTCGGCTTGAATTCGGGAGGAGAGAGGGTATGAATTTAGATCCACTTCCTTTAAAACCCGAAAATGTCTCGATTATAGGTTAGAAATAGGCCACGGGACGTGTTGGTGGTGTCAAAATGATAAAACGAGCACGAAGCCTCATTTTGAATTCGGGAGGAGAGAGGGTATGAAATTAGATCCACTTCCTTTAAAACCCAAAAAAGTCTCGATTATAGGTTATAAATAGGCCACGGGACCTGTTGGTGGTGTCAAAATGAAAAAACGAGCACGAAGCCTCGTTTAGAAATCGGTAGGAGAGAGGGTGTGAAATTATATCCACTTCCTTTAAATTCCGAAAAAGTCTCAATTATTGGTTAGAAATGGGCCACGGGACGTATTTGTGGAGTCAAAACGAAAAAACGAGCACGAAGCCTCGTTTAGAAATCGGTAGGAGAGAGGGTATGAAATTATATCCACTTCCTTTAAAACCCGAAAAAGTCTAGATTATAGGTTAGAAATGGGCCACGGGACGTGTTTGTAGAGTCAAAACGAAAAAAAGAGCACGAAGCCTCGTTTAGAAATCGGTAGGAGAGAGAGTGTGAAATTATATCCACTTCCTTTAAATTCTGAAAAAGTCTCAATTATTGGTTAGAAATGGGCCACGGGACGTATTTGTGGAGTCAAAACGAAAAAACAAGCACGAAGCCTCGTTTAGAAATCGGTAGGAGAGAGGGTATGAAATTATATCCACTTCTTTTAAAACCAGAAAAAGTCTCGATTATAGGTTTGAAATGGGCCACGGGACGTGTTTGTGGTGTCAAAACGAAAAAACGAGCACGAAGCCTCGTTTAGAAATCGGGAGGAGAGTGGGTATGAAATTATATCCACTTCCTTTGAAACACTAAAAAGTCTCGATTATAGGTTAGAAATGGGCCACGGGATGTGTTTGTGGAGTGAAAACGAAAAAACGAGCACGAAGCCTCGTTTAGAAATCGGTAGGAGAGAGGGTATGAAATTATATCCACTTCCTTTAAAACCCGAAAAAGTCTCGATTATAGGTGAGAAATGGGCCACGGGATGTGTTTGTGCAGTCAAAATGAAAAAACGAGCAGGAAGCCTCGTTTAGAAATCGGTAGGAGAGAGGGTATGAAAATATATCCACTTTCTTTAAAACCCAAAAAAGTCTCGATTATTGGTTAGAAATGGGCCACGGGACGTATTTGAGGAGTCAAAACGAAAAAACGAGCACGAAGCCTCGTATAGAAATCGGTAGGAGAAAGGGTATGAAATTATATCCACTTCCTTTAAAACCCGAAAAAGTCTCGATTATAGGATAGAAATGGGCCACGGGACGTGTTTGTGGAGTCAAAACTAAAAAACGAGCACGAAGCCTCGTTTAGAAATCGGTAGGACAGAGGGTATGAAATTACATCCACTTCCTTTAAAATCCGAAAAAGTCTCGATTATAGGTTAGAAATGGGCCACGGGACGTGTTTGTGGTGTCAAAACGAAAAAACGAGCACGAAGCCTCGTTTAGAAATCGGGAGGAGAGAGGGTATGAAATTATAACCACTTCCTTTGAAACACGAAAAAGTCTCGATTATAGGTCAGAAATGGGCCACGAGACGAGTTTGTGGAGTCAAAATAAAAAAAGGAGCACGTAGTCTAGTTTAGAAATCAGGAGGAGACAGGGTATGAAATTAGATCCAATTCCTTTAAAACCCGAAAAAGTATCGATTATAGGTTAGAAATAGGCCACGGGACGTGTTGGTGGTGTCAAAACTAAAAAACGAGCACGAAGCCTCATTTTGAATTCGGGAGGAGAGAGGGTATGAAATTAGATCCACTTCCTTTAAAACCCAAAAAGTCTCGATTATAGGTTAGAAATGCGCCACGGGACGTGTTGATGGTGTGAAAATGAAAAAAGGAGCACAAAGCCTCATTTTAAATTCGGGAGGAGAGAGGGTATGAAATTAGATCCACTTCCTTTAAAACCCGAAAAAGTCTCGATTATAGGTTAGAAATGGGTCATGGGACATGTTGGTGGTGTCAAAATAAAAAAACGAGCTTGAAGCCTCGGCTTGAATTCGGGAGGAGAGAGGGTATGAATTTAGATCCACTTCCTTTAAAACCGGAAAATGTCTCGATTATAGGTTAGAAATAGGCCACGGGACGTGTTGGTGGTGTCAAAATTATAAAACGAGCACGAAGCCTCATTTTGAATTCGGGAGGAGAGAGGGTATGAAATTAGATCCAATTCCTATAAAATCCAAAAAAGTCTCGATTATAGGTTATAAATAGGCCACGGGACGTGTTGGTGGTGTCAAAATGAAAAAACAAGCACGAAGCCTCATATAGAAATAGGGTGGAGAGAGGGTATGAAATTAGATCCACTTCCTTTAAAACCTGAAAAGTCTCGATTATAGGTTAGAAATTGGTCACGGGACGTGTTGGTGGGGTGAAAACGAAAAAACGAGCACGAAGCCTCGTTTAGAAATCGGGAGGAGAGAGGGTATGAAATTACATCCACTTCCTTTAAAATTCGGAAAAGTCTCGATTATAGGTTAGAAATTGGCAACCGGACGTGTTGGTGGTGTCAAAACGAAAAAACGAGCACGAAGCCTCGTTTAGAAATCGGGAGGAGAGAGGGTATGAAATTAGATCCACTTCCTCTAAAACCCTGAAAAGTCTCGATTATAGGTTAGAAATGGGCCACGGGACGTGTTGGTGGTGTCAAAACAAAAAAAGAGCACGAAGCCTCGTTTAAAAATCGGGAGGAGAGAGGGTATGAAATTAGATCCACTTTCTTTAAAACCCGAAAAAGTCTCGATTATAGGTTAGAATTTGGCCACGGGACGTGTTGGAGGGGTGAAAACGAAAAAACGAGCACGAAGCCTCATTTTGAATTTGGGAGGAGAGAGGGTATGAAATTAGATTCACTTCCTTTAAAACCCGAAAAAGTCTACATTGTAGGTTAGAAATGGGCACGGGACTTGTTGGTGGTGACAAAATGAAAAAAGGAGCACGAAGCCTCATTTTGAATTTGGGAGGAGATAGGGTATCAAATTAGATCCACTTCCTTTAAAACCCGAAAAAGTCTCGATTATAGGTTAGAAATGGGCCACGGGACGTGTTGGTGGTGTCAAAACTAAAAAACGAGCACGAAGCCTCGTTTAGAAATCGGTAGGCGAGAGGGTATGAAATTATATCCAATTCCATTAAAATCCGAAAAAGTCTCGATTATAGGTTAGAAATGGGCCACGGGACTTGTTGGTGGTGACAAAATGAAAAAAGGAGCACGAAGCCTCATTTTGAATTTAGGAGGAGAGAGGGTATGAAATTAGATCCACTTCCTTTAAAACACGAAAAAGTCTCGATTATAGGTTAGAAATTGGCCACGGGACGTATTTCAGGAGTCAAAACGAAAAAACGAGCACGAAGCCACGTATAGAAATCGGTAGGAGAGAGGGTATGAAAATATATCCACTTCCTTTAACACCCTAAAAAGTCTCGATTATTGGTTAGAAATGGGCCACGGGACGTATTTGAGGAGTCAAAACGAAAAAACGAGCACGAAGCCTCGTTTAGAAATCGGTAGGAGAGAGGGTATGAAATTATATCTACTTCTTTTAAAACCTGAAAAAGTCTCGATTATAGGTTAGAAATGGGCCACGGGACGTGTTTGTGGTGTCAAAACGAAAAAACGAGCACGAAGCCTCGTTTTGAAATTGGGAGGAGAGAGGGTATGAAATTATATCCACTTCCTCTGAAACACGAAAAAGTATCGATTATAGGTTAGAAATGGGCCACGAGATGTGTTTGTAGAGTCAAAACGAAAAAACAAGCACGAAGCCTCGTTTAGAAATCGGGAGGAGAGAGGGTATGAAATTAGATCCACTTCCTCTAAAACCCTGAAAAGTCTCGATTATAGGTTAGAAATGGGCCACGGGACGTGTTGGTGGTGTCAAAACAAAAAAAGAGCACGAAGCCTCGTTTAAAAATCGGGAGGAGAGAGGGTATGAAATTAGATCCACTTTCTTTAAAACCCGAAAAAGTCTCGATTATAGGTTAGAATTTGGCCACGGGACGTGTTGGAGGGGTGAAAACGAAAAAACGAGCACGAAGCCTCATTTTGAATTTGGGAGGAGAGAGGGTATGAAATTAGATTCACTTCCTTTAAAACCCGAAAAAGTCTACATTGTAGGTTAGAAATGGGCACGGGACTTGTTGGTGGTGACAAAATGAAAAAAGGAGCACGAAGCCTCATTTTGAATTTGGGAGGAGATAGGGTATCAAATTAGATCCACTTCCTTTAAAACCCGAAAAAGTCTCGATTATAGGTTAGAAATGGGCCACGGGACGTGTTGGTGGTGTCAAAACTAAAAAACGAGCACGAAGCCTCGTTTAGAAATCGGTAGGCGAGAGGGTATGAAATTATATCCAATTCCATTAAAATCCGAAAAAGTCTCGATTATAGGTTAGAAATGGGCCACGGGACTTGTTGGTGGTGACAAAATGAAAAAAGGAGCACGAAGCCTCATTTTGAATTTAGGAGGAGAGAGGGTATGAAATTAGATCCACTTCCTTTAAAACACGAAAAAGTCTCGATTATAGGTTAGAAATTGGCCACGGGACGTATTTCAGGAGTCAAAACGAAAAAACGAGCACGAAGCCACGTATAGAAATCGGTAGGAGAGAGGGTATGAAAATATATCCACTTCCTTTAACACCCTAAAAAGTCTCGATTATTGGTTAGAAATGGGCCACGGGACGTATTTGAGGAGTCAAAACGAAAAAACGAGCACGAAGCCTCGTATAGAAATCGGTAGGAGAAAGGGTATGAAATTATATCCACTTCCTTTAAAACCTGAAAAAGTCTCGATTATAGGTTAGAAATGGGCCACGGGACGTGTTTGTGGAGTCAAAACGAAAAAACGAGCACGAAGCCTCGTTTAGAAATCGGTAGGACAGAGGGTATGAAATTACATCCACTTCCTTTAAAACCCGAAAAAGTCTCGATTATAGGTTAGAAATGTGCCACGGGACGTGTTTGTGGTGTCAAAACGAAAAAACGAGCACGAAGCTTCGTTTAGAAATCGGGAGGAGAGAGGGTATGAAATTATAACCACTTCCTTTGAAACACGAAAAAGTCTCGAATATAGGTCAGAAATGGGCCACGAGACGAGTTTGTGGAGTCAAAATAAAAAAACGAGCACGTAGCCTCGTTTAGAAATCAGGAGGAGACAGGGTATGAAATTAGATCCACTTCCTTTAAAACCCGAAAAAGTCTCGATTATAGGTTAGAAATAGGCCACGGGACGTGTTGGTGGTGTCAAAACTAAAAAACGAGCACGAAGCCTCATTTTGAATTCGGGAGGAGAGAGGGTATGAAATTAGATCCACTTCCTTTAAAACCCGAAAAGTCTCGATTATAGGTTAGAAATGCGCCACGGGACGTGTCGGTGGTGTCAAAATGAAAAAAGGAGCACGAAGCCTCATTTTAAATTCGGGAGGAGAGAGGGTATGACATTAGATCCACTTCCTTTAAAACCCGAAAAAGTCTCGATTATAGGTTAGAAATGGGTCATGGGACATGTTGGTGGTGTCAAAATAAAAAAACGAGCATGAAGCCTCGGCTTGAATTCGGGAGGAGAGAGGGTATGAATTTAGATCCACTTCCTTTAAAACCCGAAAATGTCTCGATTATAGGTTAGAAATAGGCCACGGGACGTGTTGGTGGTGTCAAAATGATAAAACGAGCACGAAGCCTCATTTTGAATTTGGGAGGAGAGAGGGTATGAAATTAGATCCACTTCCTTTAAAACCCAAAAAAGTCTCGATTATAGGTTATAAATAGGCCACGGGACCTGTTGGTGGTGTCAAAATGAAAAAACGAGCACGAAGCCTCGTTTAGAAATCGGTAGGAGAGAGGGTGTGAAATTATATCCACTTCCTTTAAATTCCGAAAAAGTCTCAATTATTGGTTAGAAATGGGCCACGGGACGTATTTGTGGAGTCAAAACGAAAAAACGAGCACGAAGCCTCGTTTAGAAATCGGTAGGAGAGAGGGTATGAAATTATATCCACTTCCTTTAAAACCCGAAAAAGTCTAGATTATAGGTTAGAAATGGGCCACGGGACGTGTTTGTAGAGTCAAAACGAAAAAAAGAGCACGAAGCCTCGTTTAGAAATCGGTAGGAGAGAGAGTGTGAAATTATATCCACTTCCTTTAAATTCTGAAAAAGTCTCAATTATTGGTTAGAAATGGGCCACGGGACGTATTTGTGGAGTCAAAACGAAAAAACAAGCACGAAGCCTCGTTTAGAAATCGGTAGGAGAGAGGGTATGAAATTATATCCACTTCTTTTAAAACCAGAAAAAGTCTCGATTATAGGTTTGAAATGGGCCACGGGACGTGTTTGTGGTGTCAAAACGAAAAAACGAGCACGAAGCCTCGTTTAGAAATCGGGAGGAGAGTGGGTATGAAATTATATCCACTTCCTTTGAAACACTAAAAAGTCTCGATTATAGGTTAGAAATGGGCCACGGGATGTGTTTGTGGAGTGAAAACGAAAAAACGAGCACGAAGCCTCGTTTAGAAATCGGTAGGAGAGAGGGTGTGAAATTATATCCACTTCCTTTAAATTCCGAAAAAGTCTCAATTATTGGTTAGAAATGGGCCACGGGACGTATTTGTGGAGTCAAAACGAAAAAACGAGCACGAAGCCTCGTTTAGAAATCGGTAGGAGAGAGGGTATGAAATTATATCCACTTCCTTTAAAACCCGAAAAAGTCTAGATTATAGGTTAGAAATGGGCCACGGGACGTGTTTGTAGAGTCAAAACGAAAAAAAGAGCACGAAGCCTCGTTTAGAAATCGGTAGGAGAGAGAGTGTGAAATTATATCCACTTCCTTTAAATTCTGAAAAAGTCTCAATTATTGGTTAGAAATGGGCCACGGGACGTATTTGTGGAGTCAAAACGAAAAAACAAGCACGAAGCCTCGTTTAGAAATCGGTAGGAGAGAGGGTATGAAATTATATCCACTTCTTTTAAAACCAGAAAAAGTCTCGATTATAGGTTTGAAATGGGCCACGGGACGTGTTTGTGGTGTCAAAACGAAAAAACGAGCACGAAGCCTCGTTTAGAAATCGGGAGGAGAGTGGGTATGAAATTATATCCACTTCCTTTGAAACACTAAAAAGTCTCGATTATAGGTTAGAAATGGGCCACGGGATGTGTTTGTGGAGTGAAAACGAAAAAACGAGCACGAAGCCTCGTTTAGAAATCGGTAGGAGAGAGGGTATGAAATTATATCCACTTCCTTTAAAACCCGAAAAAGTCTCGATTATAGGTGAGAAATGGGCCACGGGATGTGTTTGTGCAGTCAAAATGAAAAAACGAGCAGGAAGCCTCGTTTAGAAATCGGTAGGAGAGAGGGTATGAAAATATATCCACTTTCTTTAAAACCCAAAAAAGTCTCGATTATTGGTTAGAAATGGGCCACGGGACGTATTTGAGGAGTCAAAACGAAAAAACGAGCACGAAGCCTCGTATAGAAATCGGTAGGAGAAAGGGTATGAAATTATATCCACTTCCTTTAAAACCCGAAAAAGTCTCGATTATAGGATAGAAATGGGCCACGGGACGTGTTTGTGGAGTCAAAACTAAAAAACGAGCACGAAGCCTCGTTTAGAAATCGGTAGGACAGAGGGTATGAAATTACATCCACTTCCTTTAAAATCCGAAAAAGTCTCGATTATAGGTTAGAAATGGGCCACGGGACGTGTTTGTGGTGTCAAAACGAAAAAACGAGCACGAAGCCTCGTTTAGAAATCGGGAGGAGAGAGGGTATGAAATTATAACCACTTCCTTTGAAACACGAAAAAGTCTCGATTATAGGTCAGAAATGGGCCACGAGACGAGTTTGTGGAGTCAAAATAAAAAAAGGAGCACGTAGTCTAGTTTAGAAATCAGGAGGAGACAGGGTATGAAATTAGATCCAATTCCTTTAAAACCCGAAAAAGTATCGATTATAGGTTAGAAATAGGCCACGGGACGTGTTGGTGGTGTCAAAACTAAAAAACGAGCACGAAGCCTCATTTTGAATTCGGGAGGAGAGAGGGTATGAAATTAGATCCACTTCCTTTAAAACCCAAAAAGTCTCGATTATAGGTTAGAAATGCGCCACGGGACGTGTTGATCGTGTGAAAATGAAAAAAGGAGCACAAAGCCTCATTTTAAATTCGGGAGGAGAGAGGGTATGAAATTAGATCCACTTCCTTTAAAACCCGAAAAAGTCTCGATTATAGGTTAGAAATGGGTCATGGGACATGTTGGTGGTGTCAAAATAAAAAAACGAGCTTGAAGCCTCGGCTTGAATTCGGGAGGAGAGAGGGTATGAATTTAGATCCACTTCCTTTAAAACCGGAAAATGTCTCGATTATAGGTTAGAAATAGGCCACGGGACGTGTTGGTGGTGTCAAAATTATAAAACGAGCACGAAGCCTCATTTTGAATTCGGGAGGAGAGAGGGTATGAAATTAGATCCAATTCCTATAAAATCCAAAAAAGTCTCGATTATAGGTTATAAATAGGCCACGGGACGTGTTGGTGGTGTCAAAATGAAAAAACAAGCACGAAGCCTCATATAGAAATAGGGTGGAGAGAGGGTATGAAATTAGATCCACTTCCTTTAAAACCTGAAAAGTCTCGATTATAGGTTAGAAATTGGTCACGGGACGTGTTGGTGGGGTGAAAACGAAAAAACGAGCACGAAGCCTCGTTTAGAAATCGGGAGGAGAGAGGGTATGAAATTACATCCACTTCCTTTAAAATTCGGAAAAGTCTCGATTATAGGTTAGAAATTGGCAACCGGACGTGTTGGTGGTGTCAAAACCAAAAAACGAGCACGAAGCCTCGTTTAGAAATCGGGAGGAGAGAGGGTATGAAATTAGATCCACTTCCTCTAAAACCCTGAAAAGTCTCGATTATAGGTTAGAAATGGGCCACGGGACGTGTTGGTGGTGTCAAAACAAAAAAAGAGCACGAAGCCTCGTTTAAAAATCGGGAGGAGAGAGGGTATGAAATTAGATCCACTTTCTTTAAAACCCGAAAAAGTCTCGATTATAGGTTAGAATTTGGCCACGGGACGTGTTGGAGGGGTGAAAACGAAAAAACGAGCACGAAGCCTCATTTTGAATTTGGGAGGAGAGAGGGTATGAAATTAGATTCACTTCCTTTAAAACCCGAAAAAGTCTACATTGTAGGTTAGAAATGGGCACGGGACTTGTTGGTGGTGACAAAATGAAAAAAGGAGCACGAAGCCTCATTTTGAATTTGGGAGGAGATAGGGTATCAAATTAGATCCACTTCCTTTAAAACCCGAAAAAGTCTCGATTATAGGTTAGAAATGGGCCACGGGACGTGTTGGTGGTGTCAAAACTAAAAAACGAGCACGAAGCCTCGTTTAGAAATCGGTAGGCGAGAGGGTATGAAATTATATCCAATTCCATTAAAATCCGAAAAAGTCTCGATTATAGGTTAGAAATGGGCCACGGGACTTGTTGGTGGTGACAAAATGAAAAAAGGAGCACGAAGCCTCATTTTGAATTTAGGAGGAGAGAGGGTATGAAATTAGATCCACTTCCTTTAAAACACGAAAAAGTCTCGATTATAGGTTAGAAATTGGCCACGGGACGTATTTCAGGAGTCAAAACGAAAAAACGAGCACGAAGCCACGTATAGAAATCGGTAGGAGAGAGGGTATGAAAATATATCCACTTCCTTTAACACCCTAAAAAGTCTCGATTATTGGTTAGAAATGGGCCACGGGACGTATTTGAGGAGTCAAAACGAAAAAACGAGCACGAAGCCTCGTTTAGAAATCGGTAGGAGAGAGGGTATGAAATTATATCTACTTCTTTTAAAACCTGAAAAAGTCTCGATTATAGGTTAGAAATGGGCCACGGGACGTGTTTGTGGTGTCAAAACGAAAAAACGAGCACGAAGCCTCGTTTTGAAATTGGGAGGAGAGAGGGTATGAAATTATATCCACTTCCTTTGAAACACGAAAAAGTATCGATTATAGGTTAGAAATGGGCCACGAGATGTGTTTGTAGAGTCAAAACGAAAAAACAAGCACGAAGCCTCGTTTAGAAATCGGGAGGAGAGAGGGTATGAAATTAGATCCACTTCCTCTAAAACCCTGAAAAGTCTCGATTATAGGTTAGAAATGGGCCACGGGACGTGTTGGTGGTGTCAAAACAAAAAAAGAGCACGAAGCCTCGTTTAAAAATCGGGAGGAGAGAGGGTATGAAATTAGATCCACTTTCTTTAAAACCCGAAAAAGTCTCGATTATAGGTTAGAATTTGGCCACGGGACGTGTTGGAGGGGTGAAAACGAAAAAACGAGCACGAAGCCTCATTTTGAATTTGGGAGGAGAGAGGGTATGAAATTAGATTCACTTCCTTTAAAACCCGAAAAAGTCTACATTGTAGGTTAGAAATGGGCACGGGACTTGTTGGTGGTGACAAAATGAAAAAAGGAGCACGAAGCCTCATTTTGAATTTGGGAGGAGATAGGGTATCAAATTAGATCCACTTCCTTTAAAACCCGAAAAAGTCTCGATTATAGGTTAGAAATGGGCCACGGGACGTGTTGGTGGTGTCAAAACTAAAAAACGAGCACGAAGCCTCGTTTAGAAATCGGTAGGCGAGAGGGTATGAAATTATATCCAATTCCATTAAAATCCGAAAAAGTCTCGATTATAGGTTAGAAATGGGCCACGGGACTTGTTGGTGGTGACAAAATGAAAAAAGGAGCACGAAGCCTCATTTTGAATTTAGGAGGAGAGAGGGTATGAAATTAGATCCACTTCCTTTAAAACACGAAAAAGTCTCGATTATAGGTTAGAAATTGGCCACGGGACGTATTTCAGGAGTCAAAACGAAAAAACGAGCACGAAGCCACGTATAGAAATCGGTAGGAGAGAGGGTATGAAAATATATCCACTTCCTTTAACACCCTAAAAAGTCTCGATTATTGGTTAGAAATGGGCCACGGGACGTATTTGAGGAGTCAAAACGAAAAAACGAGCACGAAGCCTCGTTTAGAAATCGGTAGGAGAGAGGGTATGAAATTATATCTACTTCTTTTAAAACCTGAAAAAGTCTCGATTATAGGTTAGAAATGGGCCACGGGACGTGTTTGTGGTGTCAAAACGAAAAAACGAGCACGAAGCCTCGTTTTGAAATTGGGAGGAGAGAGGGTATGAAATTATATCCACTTCCTTTGAAACACGAAAAAGTATCGATTATAGGTTAGAAATGGGCCACGAGATGTGTTTGTAGAGTCAAAACGAAAAAACAAGCACGAAGCCTCGTTTAGAAATCGGGAGGAGAGAGGGTATGAAATTAGATCCACTTCCTCTAAAACCCTGAAAAGTCTCGATTATAGGTTAGAAATGGGCCACGGGACGTGTTGGTGGTGTCAAAACAAAAAAAGAGCACGAAGCCTCGTTTAAAAATCGGGAGGAGAGAGGGTATGAAATTAGATCCACTTTCTTTAAAACCCGAAAAAGTCTCGATTATAGGTTAGAATTTGGCCACGGGACGTGTTGGAGGGGTGAAAACGAAAAAACGAGCACGAAGCCTCATTTTGAATTTGGGAGGAGAGAGGGTATGAAATTAGATTCACTTCCTTTAAAACCCGAAAAAGTCTACATTGTAGGTTAGAAATGGGCACGGGACTTGTTGGTGGTGACAAAATGAAAAAAGGAGCACGAAGCCTCATTTTGAATTTGGGAGGAGATAGGGTATCAAATTAGATCCACTTCCTTTAAAACCCGAAAAAGTCTCGATTATAGGTTAGAAATGGGCCACGGGACGTGTTGGTGGTGTCAAAACTAAAAAACGAGCACGAAGCCTCGTTTAGAAATCGGTAGGCGAGAGGGTATGAAATTATATCCAATTCCATTAAAATCCGAAAAAGTCTCGATTATAGGTTAGAAATGGGCCACGGGACTTGTTGGTGGTGACAAAATGAAAAAAGGAGCACGAAGCCTCATTTTGAATTTAGGAGGAGAGAGGGTATGAAATTAGATCCACTTCCTTTAAAACACGAAAAAGTCTCGATTATAGGTTAGAAATTGGCCACGGGACGTATTTCAGGAGTCAAAACGAAAAAACGAGCACGAAGCCACGTATAGAAATCGGTAGGAGAGAGGGTATGAAAATATATCCACTTCCTTTAACACCCTAAAAAGTCTCGATTATTGGTTAGAAATGGGCCACGGGACGTATTTGAGGAGTCAAAACGAAAAAACGAGCACGAAGCCTCGTATAGAAATCGGTAGGAGAAAGGGTATGAAATTATATCCACTTCCTTTAAAACCTGAAAAAGTCTCGATTATAGGTTAGAAATGGGCCACGGGACGTGTTTGTGGAGTCAAAACGAAAAAACGAGCACGAAGCCTCGTTTAGAAATCGGTAGGACAGAGGGTATGAAATTACATCCACTTCCTTTAAAACCCGAAAAAGTCTCGATTATAGGTTAGAAATGTGCCACGGGACGTGTTTGTGGTGTCAAAACGAAAAAACGAGCACGAAGCTTCGTTTAGAAATCGGGAGGAGAGAGGGTATGAAATTATAACCACTTCCTTTGAAACACGAAAAAGTCTCGAATATAGGTCAGAAATGGGCCACGAGACGAGTTTGTGGAGTCAAAATAAAAAAACGAGCACGTAGCCTCGTTTAGAAATCAGGAGGAGACAGGGTATGAAATTAGATCCACTTCCTTTAAAACCCGAAAAAGTCTCGATTATAGGTTAGAAATAGGCCACGGGACGTGTTGGTGGTGTCAAAACTAAAAAACGAGCACGAAGCCTCATTTTGAATTCGGGAGGAGAGAGGGTATGAAATTAGATCCACTTCCTTTAAAACCCGAAAAGTCTCGATTATAGGTTAGAAATGCGCCACGGGACGTGTCGGTGGTGTCAAAATGAAAAAAGGAGCACGAAGCCTCATTTTAAATTCGGGAGGAGAGAGGGTATGACATTAGATCCACTTCCTTTAAAACCCGAAAAAGTCTCGATTATAGGTTAGAAATGGGTCATGGGACATGTTGGTGGTGTCAAAATAAAAAAACGAGCATGAAGCCTCGGCTTGAATTCGGGAGGAGAGAGGGTATGAATTTAGATCCACTTCCTTTAAAACCCGAAAATGTCTCGATTATAGGTTAGAAATAGGCCACGGGACGTGTTGGTGGTGTCAAAATGATAAAACGAGCACGAAGCCTCATTTTGAATTCGGGAGGAGAGAGGGTATGAAATTAGATCCACTTCCTTTAAAACCCAAAAAAGTCTCGATTATAGGTTATAAATAGGCCACGGGACCTGTTGGTGGTGTCAAAATGAAAAAACGAGCACGAAGCCTCGTTTAGAAATCGGTAGGAGAGAGGGTGTGAAATTATATCCACTTCCTTTAAATTCCGAAAAAGTCTCAATTATTGGTTAGAAATGGGCCACGGGACGTATTTGTGGAGTCAAAACGAAAAAACGAGCACGAAGCCTCGTTTAGAAATCGGTAGGAGAGAGGGTATGAAATTATATCCACTTCCTTTAAAACCCGAAAAAGTCTAGATTATAGGTTAGAAATGGGCCACGGGACGTGTTTGTAGAGTCAAAACGAAAAAAAGAGCACGAAGCCTCGTTTAGAAATCGGTAGGAGAGAGAGTGTGAAATTATATCCACTTCCTTTAAATTCTGAAAAAGTCTCAATTATTGGTTAGAAATGGGCCACGGGACGTATTTGTGGAGTCAAAACGAAAAAACAAGCACGAAGCCTCGTTTAGAAATCGGTAGGAGAGAGGGTATGAAATTATATCCACTTCTTTTAAAACCAGAAAAAGTCTCGATTATAGGTTTGAAATGGGCCACGGGACGTGTTTGTGGTGTCAAAACGAAAAAACGAGCACGAAGCCTCGTTTAGAAATCGGGAGGAGAGTGGGTATGAAATTATATCCACTTCCTTTGAAACACTAAAAAGTCTCGATTATAGGTTAGAAATGGGCCACGGGATGTGTTTGTGGAGTGAAAACGAAAAAACGAGCACGAAGCCTCGTTTAGAAATCGGTAGGAGAGAGGGTATGAAATTATATCCACTTCCTTTAAAACCCGAAAAAGTCTCGATTATAGGTGAGAAATGGGCCACGGGATGTGTTTGTGCAGTCAAAATGAAAAAACGAGCAGGAAGCCTCGTTTAGAAATCGGTAGGAGAGAGGGTATGAAAATATATCCACTTTCTTTAAAACCCAAAAAAGTCTCGATTATTGGTTAGAAATGGGCCACGGGACGTATTTGAGGAGTCAAAACGAAAAAACGAGCACGAAGCCTCGTATAGAAATCGGTAGGAGAAAGGGTATGAAATTATATCCACTTCCTTTAAAACCCGAAAAAGTCTCGATTATAGGATAGAAATGGGCCACGGGACGTGTTTGTGGAGTCAAAACTAAAAAACGAGCACGAAGCCTCGTTTAGAAATCGGTAGGACAGAGGGTATGAAATTACATCCACTTCCTTTAAAATCCGAAAAAGTCTCGATTATAGGTTAGAAATGGGCCACGGGACGTGTTTGTGGTGTCAAAACGAAAAAACGAGCACGAAGCCTCGTTTAGAAATCGGGAGGAGAGAGGGTATGAAATTATAACCACTTCCTTTGAAACACGAAAAAGTCTCGATTATAGGTCAGAAATGGGCCACGAGACGAGTTTGTGGAGTCAAAATAAAAAAAGGAGCACGTAGTCTAGTTTAGAAATCAGGAGGAGACAGGGTATGAAATTAGATCCAATTCCTTTAAAACCCGAAAAAGTATCGATTATAGGTTAGAAATAGGCCACGGGACGTGTTGGTGGTGTCAAAACTAAAAAACGAGCACGAAGCCTCATTTTGAATTCGGGAGGAGAGAGGGTATGAAATTAGATCCACTTCCTTTAAAACCCAAAAAGTCTCGATTATAGGTTAGAAATGCGCCACGGGACGTGTTGATGGTGTGAAAATGAAAAAAGGAGCACAAAGCCTCATTTTAAATTCGGGAGGAGAGAGGGTATGAAATTAGATCCACTTCCTTTAAAACCCGAAAAAGTCTCGATTATAGGTTAGAAATGGGTCATGGGACATGTTGGTGGTGTCAAAATAAAAAAACGAGCTTGAAGCCTCGGCTTGAATTCGGGAGGAGAGAGGGTATGAATTTAGATCCACTTCCTTTAAAACCGGAAAATGTCTCGATTATAGGTTAGAAATAGGCCACGGGACGTGTTGGTGGTGTCAAAATTATAAAACGAGCACGAAGCCTCATTTTGAATTCGGGAGGAGAGAGGGTATGAAATTAGATCCAATTCCTATAAAATCAAAAAAAGTCTCGATTATAGGTTATAAATAGGCCACGGGACGTGTTGGTGGTGTCAAAATGAAAAAACAAGCACGAAGCCTCATATAGAAATAGGGTGGAGAGAGGGTATGAAATTAGATCCACTTCCTTTAAAACCTGAAAAAGTCTCGATTATAGGTTAGAAATTGGTCACGGGACGTGTTGGTGGGGTGAAAACGAAAAAACGAGCACGAAGCCTCGTTTAGAAATCGGGAGGAGAGAGGGTATGAAATTACATCCACTTCCTTTAAAATTCGGAAAAGTCTCGATTATAGGTTAGAAATTGGCAACCGGACGTGTTGGTGGTGTCAAAACGAAAAAATGAGCACGAAGCCTCGTTTAGAAATCGGGAGGAGAGAGGGTATGAAATTAGATCCACTTCCTCTAAAACCCTGAAAAGTCTCGATTATAGGTTAGAAATGGGCCACGGGACGTGTTGGTGGTGTCAAAACAAAAAAAGAGCACGAAGCCTCGTTTAAAAATCGGGAGGAGAGAGGGTATGAAATTAGATCCACTTTCTTTAAAACCCGAAAAAGTCTCGATTATAGGTTAGAATTTGGCCACGGGACGTGTTGGAGGGGTGAAAACGAAAAAACGAGCACGAAGCCTCATTTTGAATTTGGGAGGAGAGAGGGTATGAAATTAGATTCACTTCCTTTAAAACCCGAAAAAGTCTACATTGTAGGTTAGAAATGGGCACGGGACTTGTTGGTGGTGACAAAATGAAAAAAGGTGCACGAAGCCTCATTTTGAATTTGGGAGGAGATAGGGTATCAAATTAGATCCACTTCCTTTAAAACCCGAAAAAGTCTAGATTATAGGTTAGAAATGGGCCACGGGACGTGTTGGTGTTGTCAAACTAAAAAACGAGCACGAAGCCTCGTTTAGAAATCGGTAGGCGAGAGGGTATGAAATTATATCCAATTCCATTAAAATCCGAAAAAGTCTCGATTATAGGTTAGAAATGGGTCACGGGACTTGTTGGTGGTGACAAAATGAAAAAAGGAGCACGAAGCCTCATTTTGAATTTAGGAGGAGAGAGGGTATGAAATTAGATCCACTTCCTTTAAAACACGAAAAAGTCTCGATTATAGGTTAGAAATTGGCCACGGGACGTCTCGGTGCGGTGAAAACGAAAAAACGAGCACGAAGCCTAATTTTGAATTCGGGAGGAGAGAGGGTATGAAATTAGATCCACATCCTTTAAAACCCGGAAAAGTCACGATTATAGGTTAGAAATGGGCCACGGGACGTGTTGGTGGTGTCAAATCGAAAAAAGGAGCACGAAGCCTCATTTTGAATTCGAGAGGAGAGTGGGTATGAAATTCGATCCACTTCCTTCAAAACCCGGAAAAGTCTCAATTATAGGTTAGAAATGGGCCACGGGATTTGTTGGTGGTGTCAAAATGAGAAAACGAGCACGAAGCCTCGTTTAGAAATCGGGTGGAGAGAGGGTACGAAATTAGATCCACTTTCTTTAAAACCCGTAAAAGTCTCGATTATAGGTTAGAAATGGGCCACGGGACGTGTTGGTGGTGACAAAACGAAAAAAGGAGCACGAGGCCTCATTTTGAATTCGGGAGGAGAGGGGGTATGAAATTATATCCACTTCCTTTGAAACACTAAAAAGTCTCGATTATAGGTTAGAAATGGGCCACGGGACGTATTTGTGGAGTCAAAACGAAAAAACAAGCACGAAGCCTCGTTTAGAAATCGGTAGGAGAGAGGGTATGAAATTATATCCACTTCTTTTAAAACCAGAAAAAGTCTCGATTATAGGTTTGAAATGGGCCACGGGACGTGTTTGTGGTGTCAAAACGAAAAAACGAGCACGAAGCCTCGTTTAGAAATCGGGAGGAGAGTGGGTATGAAATTATATCCACTTCCTTTGAAACACTAAAAAGTCTCGATTATAGGTTAGAAATGGGCCACGGGACGTGTTTGTGGAGTGAAAACGAAAAAACGAGCACGAAGCCTCGTTTAGAAATCGGTAGGAGAGAGGGTATGAAATTATATCCACATCCTTTAAAACCCGAAAAAGCCTAGATTATAGGTTAGAAATGGGCCACGGGATGTGTTGGTGGTGTCAAAACTAAAAAATGAGCATTAAGCCTCGTTTAGAAATCGGGAGGAGACAGGGTATGAAATTAGATCCACTTCCTTTAAAACCCGAAAAAGTTTCGATTATAGGTTAGAAATAGGCCACGGGACGTGTTGGTGGTGTCAAAACGAAAAAAGGAGCACGAAGCCTCATATTAAATTTGGGAGGAGAGAGGGTATGAAATTAGATCCACTTCCTTTAAAACCCGAAAATGTCTCGATTATAGGTTAGAAATTGGCCACGGGACGTCTTGGTGCGGTGAAAACGAAAAAACGAGCACGAAGCCTCATTTTGAATTTAGTAGGAGAGAGGGTATGAAATTAGATCCACTTCCTTTAAAACACGAAAAAGTCTCGATTATACGTTAGAATTTGGCCACGGGACGTGTCGGTGGGGTGAAAACGAAAAAAACGAGCACGAAGCCTAATTTTGAATTCGGGAGGAGAGAGGGTATGAAATTAGATCCACTTCCTTTAAAACCCGGAAAAGTCACGATTATAGGTTAGAAATGGGCCACGGGACGTGTTGGTGGTGTCAAATCGAAAAAAGGAGCACGAAGCCTCATTTTGAATTCGGGAGGAGAGAGGGTATGAAATTAGATCCACTTCCTTTAAAAGCCAGAAAAGTCTCCATTATAGGTTAGAAATGGGCCACGGGACGTGTTGGTGGTGTCAAAACGAAAAAACGAGCACGAAGCCTCATTTATAAATAGGGTGGAGAGAGGGTATGAAATTATATCCACTCCCTTTAAAATCTGAAAAATTCTCGATTATAGGTTAGAAATTGGCCACGGGACGTGTTGGTGGGGTGAAAACGAAAAAACGAGCACGAAGCCACGTTTAGAAATCGGGAGGAGAGAGGGTATGAAATTAGATCCACTTCCTTTAAAATCCGGAAAAGTCTAGATTATGGGTTAGAAATTGGCCACCGGACGTGTTGGTGGTGTCAAAACGAAAAAACGAGCACGAAGCCTCGTTTAGAAATCGGGAGGAGAGAGGGTATGAAATTATATCCACTTCCTTTAAAACCCGGAAAAGTCTCGATTATAGGTTAGAAATGGGCCACGGGACGTGTTGGTGGTGTCAAAACGAAAAAACGAGCACGAAGCCTCGTTTAGAAATCGGTAGGTTAGAGGGTATGAAATTATATCCACTTCCTTTAAAATCCAAAAAAGTCTCGATTATAGGTTAGAAATTGGCCACGGGACGTGTTTGTGGTGTCAAAACGAAAAAAAGAGCACGAAGCCTCGTTTAGAAATCGGGAGGAGTATGAAATTATATCAACTTCCTTTAAAACCCGAAAAAGTCTCGATTATAGGTTAGAATTTGACCACGGGACGTGTTGGAGGGGTGAAAACGAAAAAACGAGCACGAAGCCTCATTTTGAATTCGGGTGGAGAGTGGGTATGAAATTAGATTCACTTCCTTTAAAACCTGAAAAAGTCTCGATTATAGGTTAGAAATGGGCCACGGGACGTGTTGGTGGTGACAAAACGAAAAAGGAGCACGAAGCCTCATTTTGAATTTGGGAGGAGAGAGGGTATGAAATTAGATCCACTTCCTTTAAAACCCGAAAAAGTCTCGATTATAGGTTAGAAATGAGCCACGGGACGTGTTGGTGGTGTCAAAACTAAAAAACGAGCACGTAGCCTCGTTTAGAAATCGGTAGAAGACAGGGTATGAAATTAGATACACTTCCTTTAAAACCCGAAAAAGTCTCGATTATAGGTTAGAAATAGACCACGGGACGTGTTGGTGGTGTCAAAACGAAAAAAGGAGCACGAAGCATCATATTGAATTCGGGAGGAGAGAGGGTATGAAATTAGATCCACTTCCTTTGAAACCCGAAAAAGTCTCGATTATAGATTAGAAATTGGCCACGGGACATCTTGGTGCGGTGAAAACGAAAAAAGGAGCACGAAGCCTCATTTTGAATTTCGGAGGAGAGAGGGTATGAAATTAGATCCACTTCCTTTAAAACCCGAAAAAGACACGATTATAGGTTAGAAAGTGGCCACGGGACGTCTTGGTGCGGTGAAAACGAGAAAACGAGCACGAAGCCTCATTTTGAATTCGGGAGGAGAGAGGGTATGAAATTAGATCCACTTCCTTTAAAACCCGGAAAAATCTCGATTATAGGTTAGAAATGGGCCACGAGACGTATTGGTGGTGACAAATGAAAAAAGGAGCACGAAGCCACATTTTGAATTCGAGAGGAGACAGTATGAAATTAGATCGACTTCCTTTAAAACCCGGAAAAGTCTCGATTATAGGTTAGAAATGGGCCACGGGACTTGTTGGTGGTTTCAAAACTAAAAAATGAGCACGAAGCCTCGTTTAGAAATCGGGAGGAGAGAGGGTATGAAATTAGATCCACTTCCTTTAAAACCCGGAAAAATCTCGATTATAGGTTAGAAATGGGCCACGAGACGTGTTGGTGGTGACAAAATGAAAAAAGGAGCACGAAGCCTCATTTTGAATTCGGGAGGAGAGGGTATGAAATTAGATCCATTTCCTTTAATACCCGGAAAAATCACGATTATAGGTTAGAAATGGGCCACGAGACGTGTTGGTGGTGTCAAATCGAAAAAAGGAGCACGAAGCCTCATTTTGAATTCGGGAGGAGAGAGGGTATGAAATTAGATCCACTTCCTTTAAAACCCGGAAAAGTCTCAATTATAGGTTAGAAATGGGCCACGGGACGTGTTGGTGGTGTCAAAATGAAAAAACGAGCACGAAGCCTCGTTTAGAAATCGGGTGGAGAGAGGGTATGAAATTAGATCCACTTCCTTTAAAACCCGGAAAAGTCTCGATTATAGGTTAGAAATGGGCCACGAGACGTGTTGGTGGTGACAAAACGAAAAAAGGAGCACGAAGCCTCATTTTGAATTCGGGAGGAGAGGGTATGAAATTAGATCGACTTCCTTTAAAACCCGGAAAAGTCTCGATTATAGGTTAGAAATGGGCCACGGGACGTGTTGGTGGTCTCAAAACTAAAAAACGAGCACGAAGCCTCGTTTAGAAATCGGGAGGAGAGAGGGTATGAAATTAGATCCACTTCCGTTAAAACCCGGAAAAGTCTCCATTATAGGTTAGAAATCGGCCACGGGACGTGTTGGTGGTGTCAAAACGAAAAAACGAGCACAAAGCCTCGTTTAGTAATCGGGAGGAGAGAGGGTATGAAATTAGATCCACTTCCTTTAGAACCCGAAAAAGTCTCGATTATAGGTTAAAATTTGGCCACAGGACGTGTCGGTGGGGTGAAAACGAAAAAACGAGCACGAAGCCTAATTTTGAATTCGGGAGGAGAGAGGGTATGAAATTAGATCCACTTCCTTTAAAACCCGGAAAAGTCACGATTATAGGTTAGAAATGGGCCACGGGACGTGTTGGTGGTGTCAAATCGAAAAAAGGAGCACGAAGCCTCATTTTGAATTCGGGACGAGAGAGGGTATGAAATTAGATCCACTTCCTTTAAAACCCAGAAAAGTCTCAATTATAGGTTAGAAATTGGCCACGGGACGTGTTGGTGGTATCAAACTGAAAAAACGAGCACGAAGCCTCGTTTAGAAATCGGGTGGAGAGAGGGTATGAAATTAGATCCACTTCCTTTAAAACACGAAAAAGTCTAGATTATGGGTTAGAAACTGACCACCGGACGTGATGGTGGTGTCAAAACGAAAAAACGAGCACGAAGCCTCGTTTAGAAATCGGGAGGAGAGAGGGTATGAAATTAGATCCACTTCCTTTAAAACCCGAAAAAGTCTCGATTATAGGTTAGAAATGGGCCACGAGACGTGTTGGTGGTGTCAAAACGAAAAAACGAGCACGAAGCCTCGTTTAGAAATCGGTAGGTTAGAGGGTATGAAATTATATCCACTTCCTTTAAAATCCGAAAAAGTCTCGATTATAGGTTAGAAATGGGCCACGGGACGTGTTTGTGGTGTCAAAACGAAAAAACAAGCATGAAGGCTCGTTTAGAAATTGGGAGGAGAGAGGGTATGAAATTATATCCACTTCCTTTAAAACCCGAAAAAGTCTCGATTAAAGGTTAGAATTTGGCCACGGGACGTGTTGGAGGGGTGAAAACGAAAAAACGAGCACGAAGCCTCATTTTGAATTCGGGAGGGGAGTGGGTATGAAATTAGATTCACTTCCTTTAAAACCCGAAAAAGTCTCGATTATAGGTTAGAAATGGGCCACGGGACGTGTTGGTGTTGACAAAACGAAAAAAGGAGCACGAAGCCTCATTTTGAATTTGGGCGGAGAGAGTGTATGAAATTAGATCCACTTCCTTTAAAACCCGAAAAAGTCTCGATTATAGCTTAGAAATGGGCCACGGGACGTGTTCGTGGTGTCAAAACTAAAAAATGAGCACGAAGCCTCGTTTAGAAATCGGGAGAAGACAGGGTATGAAATTAGATCGAGTTCCTTTAAAACCCGAAAAAGTCTCGATTATAGGTTAGAAATAGGCCACGGGACGTGTTGGTGGTGTCAAAATGAAAAAAGGAGCACGAACCTCATATTGAATTCGGGAGGAGAGAGGGTATGAAATTAGATCCACTTCCTTTAAAACCCGAAAAAGTCTCGATTATAGGTTAGAAATTGGCCAGGGACGTCTTGGTGCGGTGAAAACGAAAAAACGAGCACGAAGCCTCATTTTGAATTTGGGAGGAGAGAGGGTATGAAATTAGCTCCACTTCCTTTAAAACCCGAAAAAGTCTCGATTATAGGTTAGAATTTGACCACGGGACGTGTCGGTGGGGTGAAAACGAAAAAACGAGCACGAAGCCTCATTTTGAATTCGGGTGGAGAGTGGGTATGAAATTAGATCCACTTCCTTTAAAACCCAGAAAAGTCTCAATTATAGGTTAGAAATGGGCCACGGGACGTGTTGGTGGTGTCAAAATGAAAAAACGAGCACGAAGCCTCGTTTAGAAATCGGGTGGAGAGAGGGTATGAAATTAGATCCACTTCCTTTAAAACCCGGAAAAGTCTCGATTATAGGTTAGAAATGGGCCACGAGACGTGTTGGTGGTGACAAAACGAAAAAAGGAGCACGAAGCCTCATTTTGAATTCGGGAGGAGAGGGTATGAAATTAGATCGACTTCCTTTAAAACCCGGAAAAGTCTCGATTATAGGTTAGAAATGGGCCACGGGACGTGTTGGTGGTCTCAAAACTAAAAAACGAGCACGAAGCCTCGTTTAGAAATCGGGAGGAGAGAGGGTATGAAATTAGATCCACTTCCTTTAAAACCCAAAAAAGTCTCGATTATAGGTTAGAAATAGGCCATGGGACGTGTTGGTGGTGTCAAAACGAAAAAAGGAGCACGAAGCCTCATTTTGAAATCGGGAGGAGAGAGGGTATGAAATTAGATCCACTTCCTTTAAAACCCGAAAAAGTCTCGATTATAGGTTAGAATTTGGCCACGGGACGTGTTGGTGTGGTGAAAACGAAAAAACGAGCACGAAGCCAAATTTTGAATCCGGGAGGAGAGAGGGTATGAAATTAGATCCACTTCCTTTAAAATCGGAAAAAGTCACGATTATAGGTTAGAAATGGGCCACGGGACTTGTTGGTGGTGTCAAAATAAAAAAACGAGCACGAATGCTCCTTTAGAAATCGGGAGGAGAGAGGGTATGAAATTATATCTACTTCCTTTAAAATCCGAAAAAGTCTCGATTATAGGTTAGAAAAGGGCCACGGGACGCGTTTGTAGTGTAAAAACGAAAAAAGAGCACGAAGCCTCATTTTGAATTCGGGAGGAGAGAGGGTATGAAATTAGATCTACTTCCTTTAAAACCCGGAAAAGTCTCAATTATAGGTTAGAAATGGGCCACGGGACGTGTTGGTGGTGTCAAAATGAAAAAACGAGCATGAAGCGTCGTTTAGAAATCGGGTGGAGAGAGGGAATGAAATTAGATCCACTTCCTTTAAAACCCGAAAAAGTATCGGTTATAGGTTAGAAATTGGCCACGGGACGTTTTCGTGGGGTGAAAACGAAAAAACGAGCATGATGCCTCATTTTGAATTTGGGAGGAAAGAGGGTATGAAATTAGATCCACTTCCTTTAAAACCCGGAAAAGTCTCGATTATAGGTTAGAAATGGGCCCCGGGACGTGTTTGTGGAGTCAAAACGAAAAAACGAGCACGAAGCCTCGTTTAGAAATCGGTAGGAGAGAGGGTATGAAATTATATCCACTTCCTTTAAAACCCGAAAAAGTCTCGATTATAGGTTAGAAATGGGCCACTGGACGCGTTTGTGGTGTCAAAACGAACAAACGAGCACGAAGCCTCGTTTAGAAATCGGGAGGAGAGAAGGTATGAAATTAGATCCACTTCCTTTAAAATCCGGAAAAGTCTAGATTATGGGTTAGAAATTGGCCACCGGACGTGTTGGTGGTGTCAAAACGAAAAAACGAGCACGAAGCCTCGTTTAGAAATCGGTAGGAGACAGGGTATGAAATTATATCTACTTCCTTGAAAATCCGAAAAAGTCTCGATTATAGGTTAGAAATGGGCCACGGGACGTCTTTGTGGTATCAAAATGAAAAAACGAGCACGAAGCATCGTTTAGAAATCGGGAGGAGAGAGGGTATGAAATTATATTCACTTCCTTTAAAACCCGAAAAATTCTCGATTATAGGTTAGAAATGGGCCACGGGACGTGTTTGTGGAGTCAAAACGAACAAACGAGCACGAAGCCTCGTTTAGAAATCGGGAGGAGAGAGGGTATGAAATTATATCCACTTCCTTTAAAACCCGAAAAAGTCTCGATTATAGGTTAGAAATGGGCCACGGGACGTGTTTGTGGAGTCAAAATGAAAAAACGAGCACGAAGCCTCGTTTAGAAATCGGTAGGAGAGAGGGTATGAAATTATATCCACTTCCTTTAAAACCCGAAAAAGTCTCGATTATAGGTTAGAAATGGGCCACGGGACGTATTTGTGGAGTCAAAACGAAAAAACGAGCACGAAGCCTCGTTTAGAAATCGGTAGGAGAGAGGGTATGAAATTATATCTACTTCTTTTAAAACCTGAAAAAGTCTTGATTATAGGTTAGAAATGGGCCACGGGACGTGTTTGTGGTGTCAAAACGAAAAAACGAGCACGAAGCCTCGTTTTGAAATTGGGAGGAGAGAGGGTATGAAATTATATCCACTTCCTTTGAAACACGAAAAAGTATCGATTATAGGTTAGAAATGGGCCACGAGATGTGTTTGTAGAGTCAAAACGAAAAAACAAGCACGAAGCCTCGTTTAGAAATCGGTAGGAGAGAGGGTATGAAATTATATCCACTTCCTTTAAAATCCGAAAAATTCTCGATTATAGGTTAGAAATGGGCCACGAGACGAGTTTGTGGTGTCAAAACAAAAAAACGTGCACGAAGCCTCGTTTAGAAATCGGTAGGAGAGAGGGTATGAAATTATATCCACGTCCTTTAAAATCCGAAAAAGTCTCGATTGTAGGTTGGAAATGGGCCACGGGACGTGTTTGTGCTGTCAAAACGACAAAACAAGCACGAAGCCTCGTTTAGAAATCGGTAGGAGAGAGGATATAAAATTATATCCACTTCCTTTAAAACCCGAAAAAGTTTCGATTATAGGTTAGAAATGGGCCACAGGACGTGTTTGTGGTGTCAAAATGAAAAAACGAGCACGAAGCCTAATTTTGAATTCTGGAGGAGAGAGGGTATGAAATTAGATCCACTTCCTTTAAAACCCGGAAAAGTCACGATTATAGTTTAGAAATGGGCCACGGGACGTGTTGGTGGTGACAAAACGAAAAAAGGAGCACGAAGCCTCATTTTGAATTTGGGAGGAGAGAGTGTATGAAATTAGATCCACTTCCTTTAAAACCCGAAAAAGTCTCGATTATAGGTTAGAAATGGGCCACGGGACGTGTTGGTGGTGTCAAAACTAAAAAATGAGCACGAAGCCTCGTTTAGAAATCGGGAGAAGATAGGGTATGAAATTAGATCCAGTTCCTTTAAAACCCGAAAAAGTCTCGATTATAGGTTAGAAATAGGCCACGGGACGTGTTGGTGGTGTCAAAACGAAAAAAGGAGCACGAACCTCATATTGAATTCGGGAGGAGAGAGGGTATGAAATTAGATCCACTTCCTTTAAAACCCGAAAAAGTCTCGATTATAGGTTAGAAATTGGCCACGGGACGTCTTGGTGCGGTGAAAACGAAAAAACGAGCACGAAGCCTCATTTTGAATTTGGGAGGAGAGAGGGTATGAAATTAGCTCCACTTCCTTTAAAACCCGAAAAAGTCTCGATTATAGGTTAGAATTTGGCCACGGGACGTGTCGGTGGGGTGAAAACGAAAAAACGAGCACGAAGCCTAATTTTGAATTCTGGAGTAGAGAGGGTTTGAAATTAGATCCACTTCCTTTAAAACTCGGAAAAGTCACGATTATAGGTTAGAAATGGGCCACGAGACGTGTTGGTGGTGTCAAATCGAAAAAAGGAGCACGAAGCCTCATTTTGAATTCGGGAGGAGAGAGGGTATGAAATTAGATCCACTTCCTTTAAAACCCGGAAAAGTCTCAATTATAGGTTAGAAATGGGCTACGGGACGTGTTGGCGGTGTCAAAATGAAAAAACGAGCACGAAGCCTCGTTTAGAAATCGGTAGGAGAGAGGGTATGAAATTATATCCACTTCCTCTAAAATCCGAAAAAGTCTCGATTATAGGATAGAAATGGGCTACGGGACGTGTTTGTGGTGTCAAAACGAAAAAACGAGCACGAAGCCTCGTTTAGAAATCGGGAGGAGAGAGGGTATGAAATTATATCCACTTCCATTAAAATCCGAAAAAGTCTCGATTATAGGTTAGAAATGGGCCAAGAGATGAGTTTGTGGAGTCAAAATGAAAAAACGAGCACGCAGCCTCGTTTAGAAATTGGAAGGAGAGAGGGTATGAAATTAGATCCACTTCCTTTAAAACCCGAAAAAGTCTCGATTATAGGTTAGAAATGGGCCACGGGACGTGTTGGTGGTGTCAAAACTAAAAAACGAGCACGAAACCTCGTTTAGAAATCGGGAGGAGACAGGGTATGAAATTAGATCCACTTCCTTTAAAACCCGAAAAAGTCTCGATGATAGGTTAGAAATAGGCCACGGGACGTGTTGGTGGTGTCAAAACGAAAAAAGGAGCACGAAGCCTCATTTTGAAATCGGGAGGAGAGAGGGTATGAAATTAGATACACTTCCTTTAAAACCCGAAAAAGTCTCGATTATAGGTTAGAAATTGGCCACGGGACGTGTTGTTGCGTTGAAAACGAAAAAACGAGCATGATGCCTCATTTTGAATTTGGGATGAGAGGGGGTATGAAATTAGATCCACTTCCTTTAAAACCCGAAAAAGTCTCGATTATAGGTTAGAATTTGGCCACGGGACGTGTTGGTGGGGTGAAAACGAAAAAACGAGCACGAAGCCTCATTTTGAATTCGGGAGGAGAGAGGGTATGAAATTAGATCCACTTCCTTTAAAACTCGAAAAAGTCACGATTATAGGTTAGAAATGGGCCACAGGACGTGTTGGTGGTGTCAAATCGAAAAAAGGGGCACGAAGCCTCATTTTGAATTCGGGAGGAGAGAGGGTATAAAATTAGATCCACTTCCTTTAAAACCCGGAAAAGTCTCAATTATAGGTTAGAAATGGGCCACGGGACATGTTGGTGGCGTGAAAATGAAAAAACGAGCACGAAGCCTCGTTTAGAAATCGGGTGGAGAGAGGGTGTGAAATTAGATCCACTTCCTTTAAAACCCGGAAAAGTCTCGATTATAGGTTAGAAATAGGCCACGGGACGTGTTGGTGGTGACAAAACGAAAAAAGGAGCACGAAGCCTCATTTTGAATTCGGGAGGAGAGGGTATGAAATTAGATCCATTTCCTTTAAAACCCGGAAAAATCTCGATTATAGGTTAGAAATGGGCCACGAGACGTGTTGGTGGTGACAAAATGAAAAAAGGAGCACGAAGCCTCATTTTGAATTCGAGAGGAGACGGTATGAAATTAGATCGACTTCCTTTAAAACCCGGAAAAGTTTCGATTATAGGTTAGAAATGGGCCACGGGACTTGTTGGTGGTGTCAAAACTAAAAAACGATCACGAAGCCTCGTTTAGAAATCGGGAGGAGAGAGGGTATGAAATTAGATCCACTTCCTTTAAAACCCGGAAAAATCTCGATTATAGGTTAGAAATGGGCCACGAGACGTGTTGGTGGTGACAAAATGAAAAAAGGAGCACGAAGCCTCATTTTGAATTCGAGAGGAGACGGTATGAAATTAGATCGACTTCCTTTAAAACCCGGAAAAGTCTCGATTATAGGTTAGAAATGGGCCACGGGACTTGTTGGTGGTGTCAAAACTAAAAAACGAGCACGAAGCCTCGTTTAGAAATCGGGAGGAGAGAGGGTATGAAATTAGATCCACTTCCTTTAAAACCCGGAAAAATCTCGATTATAGGTTAGAAATGGGCCACGAGACGTGTTGGTGGTGACAAAATGAAAAAAGGATCACGAAGCCTCATTTTGAATTCGAGAGGAGATGGTATGAAATTAGATCGACTTCCTTTAAAACCCGGAAAAGTCTCGATTATAGGTTAGAAATGGGCCACGGGACTTGTTGGTGGTGTCAAAACTAAAAAACGAGCACGAAGCCTCGTTTAGAAATCGGGAGGAGAGAGGGTATGAAATTAGATCCACTTCCTTTAAAACCCGGAAAAATCTCGATTATAGGTTAGAAATGGGCCACGAGACGTGTTGGTGGGGACAAAATGAAAAAAGGAGCACGAAGCCTCATTTTGAATTCGAGAGGAGACGGTATGAAAATAGATCGACTTCCTTTAAAACCCGGAAAAGTCTCGATTATAGGTTAGAAATGGGCCACGGGACGTGTTGGTGGTGTCAAAACTAAAAAACGAGCACAAAGCCTCGTTTAGAAATCGGGAGGAGACAGGGTATGAAATTAGATCCACTTCCTTTAAAACCCGAAAAAGTCTCGATTATAGGTTAGAAATGGGCCACTGAACGCGTTTGTGGTGTCAAAACGAACAAACGAGCACGAAGCCTCGTTTAGAAATCGGGAGGAGAGAGGGTATGAAATTATATCCACTTCCTTTAAAACCCGAAAAAGTCTCGATTATCGGTTAGAAATGGGCCACGTGACGTGTTTGTGGAGTCAAAACGAAAAAACGAGCACGAAGCCTCGTTTAGAAATCGGTAGGTGAGAGGGTATGAAATTATATCCACTTCCTTTAAAACCCGAAAAAGTCTCGATTATAGGTTAGAAATGGGCCACGGGACGTGTTTGTGGAGTCAAAACGAAAAAATGAGCACGAAGCCTCGTTTAGAAATCGGTAGGAGAGAGGGTATGAAATTATATCCACTTCCTTTAAAACCCGAAAAAGTCTCGATTATAGGTTAGAAATGGGCCACGGGACGTATTTGTGGAGTCAAAACGAAAAAACGAGCACGAAGCCTCGTTTAGAAATCGGTAGGAGAGAGGGTATGAAATTATATCTACTTCTTTTAAAACCTGAAAAAGTCTCGATTATAGGTTAGAAATGGGCCACGGGACGTGTTTGTGGTGTCAAAACGAAAAAACGAGCACGAAGCCTCGTTTTGAAATTGGGAGGAGAGAGGGTATGAAATTATATCCACTTCCTTTGAAACACGAAAAAGTATCGATTATAGGTTAGAAATGGGCCACGAGATGTGTTTGTAGAGTCAAAACGAAAAAACAAGCATGAAGCCTCGTTTAGAAATCGGTAGGAGAGAGGGTATGAAATTATAACCACTTCCTTTAAAATCCGAAAAATTCTCGATTATAGGTTAGAAATGGGCCACGAGACGAGTTTGTGGTGTCAAAACAAAAAAACGTGCACGAATCCTTGTTTAGAAATCGGTAGGAGAGAGGGTATGAAATTATATCCACTTCCTTTAAATTCCGAAAAAGTCTCGATTGTAGGTTGGAAATGGGCCACGGGACGTGTTTGTGCTGTCAAAACGACAAAACAAGCACGAAGCCTCGTTTAGAAATCGGTAGGAGAGAGGATATAAAATTATATCCACTTCCTTTAAAACCCGAAAAAGTTTCGATTATAGGTTAGAAATGGGCCACAGGACGTGTTTGTGGTGTCAAAATGAAAAAACGAGCACGAAGCCAAATTTTGAATTCGGGAGGAGAGAGGGTATGAAATTAGATCCACTTCCTTTAAAACCCGAAAAAGTCTCGATTATAGGTTAGAAATGGGCCACGGGACGTGTTGGTGGTGTCAGAACGAAAAAAGGAGCACGAACCTCATATTGAATTCGGGAGGAGAGAGGGTATGAAATTAGATCCACTTCCTTTAAAACCCGAAAAAGTCTCGATTATAGGTTAGAAATTGGCCACGGGATGTCTTGGTGCGGTGAAAACGAAAAAACGAGCACGAAGCCTCATTTTGAATTTGGGAGGAGAGAGGGTATGAAATTAGCTCCACTTCCTTTAAAACCCGAAAAAGACTCGATTATAGGTTAGAACTTGGCCACGGGACGTGTTGTTGCGTTGAAAACGAAAAAACGAGCATGATGCCTCATTTTGAATTTGGGATGAGAGGGGGTATGAAATTAGATCCACTTCCTTTAAAACCCGAAAAAGTCTCGATTATAGGTTAGAATTTGGCCACGGGAATTGTTGTTGCCTTGAAAACGAAAAAACGAGCATGATGCCTCATTTTGAATTTGGGATGAGAGGGGGTATGAAATTAGATCCACTTCCTTTAAAACCCGAAAAAGTCTCGATTATAGGTTAGAATTTGGCCACGGGACGTGTTGGTGGGGTGAAAACGAAAAAACGAGCATGAAGCCTCATTTTGAATTCGGGAGGAGAGAGGGTATGAAATTAGATCCACTTCCTTTAAAACCCGAAAAAGTCACGATTATAGGTTAGAAATGGGCCACAGGACGTGTTGGTGGTGTCAAATCGAAAAAAGGAGCACGAAGCCTCATTTTGAATTCGGGAGGAGAGAGGGTATGAAATTAGATCCACTTCCTTTAAAACCCGGAAAAGTCTCAATTATAGGTTAGAAATAGGCCACGGGACGTGTTGGTGGCGTCAAAATGAAAAAACGAGCACGAAGCCTCGTTTAGAAATCGGGTGGAGAGAGGGTGTGAAATTAGATCCACTTCCTTTAAAACCCGGAAAAGTCTCGATTATAGGTTAGAAATAGGCCACGGGACGTGTTGGTGGTGACAAAACGAAAAAAGGAGCACGAAGCCTCATTTTGAATTCGGGAGGAGAGGGTATGAAATTAGATCCATTTCCTTTAAAACCCGGAAAAATCTCGATTATAGGTTAGAAATGGGCCACGAGACGTGTTGGTGGTGACAAAATGAAAAAAGGAGCACGAAGCCTCATTTTGAATTCGAGAGGAGACGGTATGAAATTAGATCGACTTCCTTTAAAACCCGGAAAAGTTTCGATTATAGGTTAGAAATGGGCCACGGGACTTGTTGGTGGTGTCAAAACTAAAAAACGATCACGAAGCCTCGTTTAGAAATCGGGAGGAGAGAGGGTATGAAATTAGATCCACTTCCTTTAAAACCCGGAAAAATCTCGATTATAGGTTAGAAATGGGCCACGAGACGTGTTGGTGGTGACAAAATGAAAAAAGGAGCACGAAGCCTCATTTTGAATTCGAGAGGAGACGGTATGAAATTAGATCGACTTCCTTTAAAACCCGGAAAAGTCTCGATTATAGGTTAGAAATGGGCCACGGGACTTGTTGGTGGTGTCAAAACTAAAAAACGAGCACGAAGCCTCGTTTAGAAATCGGGAGGAGAGAGGGTATGAAATTAGATCCACTTCCTTTAAAACCCGGAAAAATCTCGATTATAGGTTAGAAATGGGCCACGAGACGTGTTGGTGGTGACAAAATGAAAAAAGGATCACGATGCCTCATTTTGAATTCGAGAGGAGATGGTATGAAATTAGATCGACTTCCTTTAAAACACGGAAAAGTCTCGATTATAGGTTAGAAATGGGCCACGGGACTTGTTGGTGGTGTCAAAACTAAAAAACGAGCACGAAGCCTCGTTTAGAAATCGGGAGGAGAGAGGGTATGAAATTAGATCCACTTCCTTTAAAACCCGGAAAAATCTCGATTATAGGTTAGAAATGGGCCACGAGACGTGTTGGTGGTGACAAAATGAAAAAAGGAGCACGAAGCCTCATTTTGAATTCGAGAGGAGACGGTATGAAAATAGATCGACTTCCTTTAAAACCCGGAAAAGTCTCGATTATAGGTTAGAAATGGGCCACGGGACGTGTTGGTGGTGTCAAAACTAAAAAACGAGCACAAAGCCTCGTTTAGAAATCGGGAGGAGACAGGGTATGAAATTAGATCCACTTCCTTTAAAACCCGAAAAAGTCTCGATTATAGGTTAGAAATGGGCCACTGAACGCGTTTGTGGTGTCAAAACGAACAAACGAGCACGAAACCTCGTTTAGAAATCGGGAGGAGAGAGGGTATGAAATTATATCAACTTCCTTTAAAACCCGAAAAAGTCTCGATTATCGGTTAGAAATGGGCCACGTGACGTGTTTGTGGAGTCAAAACGAAAAAACGAGCACGAAGCCTCGTTTAGAAATCGGTAGGTGAGAGGGTATGAAATTATATCCACTTCCTTTAAAACCCGAAAAAGTCTCGATTATAGGTTAGAAATGGGCCACGGGACGTGTTTGTGGAGTCAAAACGAAAAAAGGAGCACGAAGCCTCGTTTAGAAATCGGTAGGAGAGAGGGTATGAAATTATATCCACTTCCTTTAAAACCCGAAAAAGTCTCGATTATAGGTTAGAAATGGGCCACGGGACGTATTTGTGGAGTCAAAACGAAAAAACGAGCACGAAGCCTCGTTTAGAAATCGGTAGGAGAGAGGGTATGAAATTATATCTACTTCTTTTAAAACCTGAAAAAGTCTCGATTATAGGTTAGAAATGGGCCACGGGACGTGTTTGTGGTGTCAAAACGAAAAAACGAGCACGAAGCCTCGTTTTGAAATTGGGAGGAGAGAGGGTATGAAATTATATCCACTTCCTTTGAAACACGAAAAAGTATCGATTATAGGTTAGAAATGGGCCACGAGATGTGTTTGTAGAGTCAAAACGAAAAAACAAGCACGAAGCCTCGTTTAGAAATCGGTAGGAGAGAGGGTATGAAATTATATCCACTTCCTTTAAAATCCGAAAAATTCTCGATTATAGGTTAGAAATGGGCCACGAGACGAGTTTGTGGTGTCAAAACAAAAAAACGTGCACGAATCCTTGTTTAGAAATCGGTAGGAGAGAGGGTATGAAATTATATCCACTTCCTTTAAAATCCGAAAAAGTCTCGATTGTAGGTTGGAAATGGGCCACGGGACGTGTTTGTGCTGTCAAAACGACAATACAAGTACGAAGCCTCGTTTAGAAATCGGTAGGAGAGAGGATATAAAATTATATCCACTTCCTTTAAAACCCGAAAAAGTTTCGATTATAGGTTAGAAATGGGCCACAGGACGTGTTTGTGGTGTGAATATGAAAAAACGAGCACGAAGCCAAATTTTGAATTCGGGAGGAGAGAGGGTATGAAATTAGATCCACTTCCTTTAAAACCCGAAAAAGTCTCGATTATAGGTTAGAAATGGGCCACGGGACGTGTTGGTGGTGTCAAAACTAAAAAATGAGCACGAAGCCTCGTTTAGAAATCGGGAGAAGATAGGGTAAGAAATTAGATCCAGTTCCTTTAAAACCCGAAAAAGTCTCGATTATAGGTTAGAAATAGGCCACGGGACGTGTTGGTGGTGTCAAAACGAAAAAAGGAGCACGAACCTCATATTGAATTCGGGAGGAGAGAGGGTATGAAATTAGATCCACTTCCTTTAAAACCCGAAAAAGTCTCGATTATAGGTTAGAAATGGGCCACGGGACGTGTTGGTGGTGTCAAAACGAAAAAACAAGCACGAAGCCTCGTTTAGAAATCGGTAGGAGAGAGGGTATGAAATTATATCCACTTCCTTTAAAATCCGAAAAATTCTAGATTATAGGTTAGAAATGGGCCACGAGACGAGTTTGTGGTGTCAAAACAAAAAAACGTGCACGAATCCTTGTTTATAAATCGGTAGGAGAGAGGGTATGAAATTATATCCACTTCCTTTAAAATCCGAAAAAGTCTCGATTGTAGGTTGGAAATGGGCCACGGGACGTGTTTGTGCTGTCAAAACGACAATACAAGCACGAAGCCTCGTTTAGAAATCGGTAGGAGAGAGGATATAAAATTATATCCACTTCCTTTAAAACCCGAAAAAGTTTCGATTATAGGTTAGAAATGGGCCACAGGACGTGTTTGTGGTGTCAAAATGAAAAAACGAGCACGAAGCCAAATTTTGAATTCGGGAGGAGAGAGGGTATGAAATTAGATCCACTTCCTTTAAAACCCGAAAAAGTCTCGATTATAGGTTAGAAATGGGCCACGGGACGTGTTGCTGGTGTCAAAACTAAAAAATGAGCACGAAGCCTCGTTTAGAAATCGGGAGAAGATAGGGTATGAAATTAGATCCAGTTCCTTTAAAACCCGAAAAAGTCTCGATTATAGGTTAGAACTAGGCCACGGGACGTGTTGGTGGTGTCAAAACGAAAAAAGGAGCACGAACCTCATATTGAATTCGGGAGGAGAGAGGGTATGAAATTAGATCCACTTCCTTTAAAACCCGAAAAAGTCTCGATTATAGGTTAGAAATTGGCCACGGGATGTCTTGGTGCGGTGAAAACGAAAAAACGAGCACGAAGCCTCATTTTGAATTTGGGAGGAGAGAGGGTATGAAATTAGCTCCACTTCCTTTAAAACCCGAAAAAGACTCGATTATAGGTTAGAATTTGGCCACGGGACGTGTTGTTGCGTTGAAAACGAAAAAACGAGCATGATGCCTCATTTTGAATTTGGGATGAGAGGGGGTATGAAATTAGATCCACTTCCTTTAAAACCCGAAAAAGTCTCGATTATAGGTTAGAATTTGGCCACGGGACGTGTTGTTGCGTTGAAAACGAAAAAACGAGCATGATGCCTCATTTTGAATTTGGGATGAGAGGGGGTATGAAATTATATCCACTTCCTTTAAAACCCGAAAAAGTCTCGATTATAGGTTAGAATTTGGCCACGGGACGTGTTGGTGGGGTGAAAACGAAAAAACGAGCACGAAGCCTCATTTTGAATTCGGGAGGAGAGAGGGTATGAAATTAGATCCACTTCCTTTAAAACCCGAAAAAGTCACGATTATAGGTTAGAAATGGGCCACAGGACGTGTTGGTGGTGTCAAATCGAAAAAAGGAGCACGAAGCCTCATTTTGAATTCGGGAGGAGAGAGGGTATGAAATTAGATCCACTTCCTTTAAAACCCGGAAAAGTCTCAATTATAGGTTAGAAATGGGCCACGGGACGTGTTGGTGGCGTCAAAATGAAAAAACGAGCACGAAGCCTCGTTTAGAAATCGGGTGGAGAGAGGGTGTGAAATTAGATCCACTTCCTTTAAAACCCGGAAAAGTCTCGATTATAGGTTAGAAATAAGCCACGGGACGTGTTGGTGGTGACAAAACGAAAAAAGGAGCACGAAGCCTCATTTTGAATTCGGGAGGAGAGGGTATGAAATTAGATCCATTTCCTTTAAAACCCGGAAAAATCTCGATTATAGGTTAGAAATGGGCCACGAGACGTGTTGGTGGTGACAAATTGAAAAAAGGAGCACGAAGCCTCATTTTGAATTCGAGAGGAGACGGTATGAAATTAGATCGACTTCCTTTAAAACCCGGAAAAGTTTCGATTATAGGTTAGAAATGGGCCACGGGACTTGTTGGTGGTGTCAAAACTAAAAAACGATCACGAAGCCTCGTTTAGAAATCGGGAGGAGAGAGGGTATGAAATTAGATCCACTTCCTTTAAAACCCGGAAAAATCTCGATTATAGGTTAGAAATGGGCCACGAGACGTGTTGGTGGTGACAAAATGAAAAAAGGAGCACGAAGCCTCATTTTGAATTCGAGAGGAGACGGTATGAAATTAGATCGACTTCCTTTAAAACCCGGAAAAGTCTCGATTATAGGTTAGAAATGGGCCACGGGACTTGTTGGTGGTGTCAAAACTAAAAAACGAGCACGAAGCCTTGTTTAGAAATCGGGAGGAGAGAGGGTATGAAATTAGATCCACTTCCTTTAAAACCCGGAAAAATCTCGATTATAGGTTAGAAATGGGCCACGAGACGTGTTGGTGGTGACAAAATGAAAAAAGGATCACGAAGCCTCATTTTGAATTCGAGAGGAGATGGTGTGAAATTAGATCGACTTCCTTTAAAACCTGGAAAAGTCTCGATTATAGGTTAGAAATGGGCCACGGGACTTGTTGGTGGTGTCAAAACTAAAAAACGAGCACGAAGCCTCGTTTAGAAATCGGGAGGAGAGAGGGTATGAAATTAGATCCACTTCCTTTAAAACCCGGAAAAATCTCGATTATAGGTTAGAAATGGGCCACGAGACGTGTTGGTGGTGACAAAATGAAAAAAGGAGCACGAAGCCTCATTTTGAATTCGAGAGGAGACGGTATGAAAATAGATCGACTTCCTTTAAAACCCGGAAAAGTCTCGATTATAGGTTAGAAATGGGCCACGGGACGTGTTGGTGGTGTCAAAACTAAAAAACGAGCACAAAGCCTCGTTTAGAAATCGGGAGGAGAGAGGGTATGAAATTATATCCACTTCCTTTAAAACCCGAAAAAGTCTCGATTATAGGTTAGAAATGGGCCACTGAACGCGTTTGTGGTGTCAAAACGAACAAACGAGCACGAAGCCTCGTTTAGAAATCGGGAGGAGAGAGGGTATGAAATTATATCTACTTCCTTTAAAACCCGAAAAAGTCTCGATTATCGGTTAGAAATGGGCCACGTGACGTGTTTGTGGAGTCAAAACGAAAAAACGAGCACGAAGCCTCGTTTAGAAATCGGTAGGTGAGAGGGTATGAAATTATATCCACTTCCTTTAAAACCCAAAAAAGTCTCGATTATAGGTTAGAAATCGGCCACGGGACGTGTTTGTGGAGTCAAAACGAAAAAATGAGCACGAAGCCTCGTTTAGAAATCGGTAGGAGAGAGGGTATGAAATTATATCCACTTCCTTTAAAACCCGAAAAAGTCTCGATTATAGGTTAGAAATGGGCCACGGGACGTATTTGTGGAGTCAAAACGAAAAAACGAGCACGAAGCCTCGTTTAGAAATCGGTAGGAGAGAGGGTATGAAATTATATCTACTTCTTTTAAAACCTGAAAAAGTCTCGATTATAGGTTAGAAATGGGCCACGGGACGTGTTTGTGGTGTCAAAACGAAAAAACGAGCACGAAGCCTCGTTTTGAAATTGGGAGGAGAGAGGGTATGAAATTATATCCACTTCCTTTGAAACACGAAAAAGTATCGATTATAGGTTAGAAATGGGCCACGAGATGTGTTTGTAGAGTCAAAACGAAAAAACAAGCACGAAGCCTCGTTTAGAAATCGGTAGGAGAGAGGGTATGAAATTATATCCACTTCCTTTAAAATCCGAAAAATTCTCGATTATAGGTTAGAAATGGGCCACGAGACGAGTTTGTGGTGTCAAAACAAAAAAACGTGCACGAATCCTTGTTTAGAAATCGGTAGGAGAGAGGGTATGAAATTATATCCACTTCCTTTAAAATTCGGAAAAGTCTAGATTATGGGTGAGAAATTGGCCACCGGACGTGTTGGTGGTGTCAAAACGAAAAAACGAGCACGAAGCCTCGTTTAGAAATCGGGAGGAGAGAGGGTATGAAATTTGATCCACTTCCGTTAAAACCCGGAAAAGTCTCCATTATAGGTTAGAAATTGGCCACGGGACGTGTTGGTGGTGTCAAAACGAAAAAACGAGCACGAAGCCTCGTTTAGAAATCGGGAGGAGAGAGGGTATGATATTAGATCCACTTCCTTTAAAACCCGAAAAAATCTCGATTATAGGTTAAAATTTGGCCACAGGACGTGTCGGTGGGGTGAAAACGAAAAAACGAGCACGAAGCCTCGTTTAGAAATCGGTAGGAGAGAGGGTATGAAATTATATCCACTTCCTTTAAAATCCGAAAAAGTCTCGATTATAGGATAGAAATGGGCTACGGGACGTGTTTGTGGTGTCAAAACGAAAAAACGAGCACGAAGCCTCGTTTAGAAATCGGGAGGAGAGAGGGTATGAAATTATATCCACTTCCATTAAAATCCGAAAAAGTCTCGATTATAGGTTAGAAATGGGCCAAGAGATGAGTTTGTGGAGTCAAAATGAAAAAACGAGCACGCAGCCTCGTTTAGAAATTGGAAGGAGAGAGGGTATGAAATTAGATCCACTTCCTTTAAAACCCGAAAAAGTCTCGATTATAGGTTAGAAATGGGCCACGGGACGTGTTGGTGGTGTCAAAACTAAAAAACGAGCACGAAACCTCGTTTAGAAATCGGGAGGAGACAGGGTATGAAATTAGATCCACTTCCTTTAAAACCCGAAAAAGTCTCGATTATAGGTTAGAAATAGGCCACGGGACGTGTTGGTGGTGTCAAAACGAAAAAAGGAGCACGAAGCCTCATTTTGAAATCGGGAGGAGAGAGGGTATGAAATTAGATCCACTTCCTTTAAAACCCGAAAAAGTCTCGATTATAGGTTAGAAATTGGCCACGGGACGTGTTGTTGCGTTGAAAACGAAAAAACGAGCATGATGCCTCATTTTGAATTTGGGATGAGAGAGGGTATGAAATTAGATCCACTTCCTTTAAAACCCGAAAAAGTCTCGATTATAGTTTAGAATTTGGCCACGGGACGTGTTGGTGGGGTGAAAACGAAAAAACGAGCACGAAGCCAAATTTTGAATTCGGGAGGAGAGAGGGTATGAAATTAGATCCACTTCCTTTAAAACCCGAAAAAGTCACGATTATAGGTTAGAAATGGGCCACAGGATGTGTTGGTGGTGTCAAATCGAAAAAAGGAGCACGAAGCCTCATTTTGAATTCGGGAGGAGAGAGGGTATGAAATTAGATCCACTTCCTTTAAAACCCGGAAAAGACTCAATTATAGGTTAGAAATGGGCCACGGGACGTGTTGGTGGCGTCAAAATGAAAAAACGAGCACGAAGCCTCGTTTAGAAATCGGGTGGAGAGAGGGTGTGAAATTAGATCCACTTCCTTTAAAACCCGGAAAAGTCTCAATTATAGGTTAGAAATAGGCCACGGGACGTGTTGGTGGTGACAAAACGAAAAAAGGAGCACGAAGCCTCATTTTGAATTCGGGAGGAGAAGGTATGAAATTAGATCCATTTCCTTTAAAACCCGGACAAATCTCGATTATAGGTTAGAAATGGGCCACGAGACGTGTTGGTGGTGACAAAATGAAAAAAGGAGCACGAAGCCTCATTTTGAATTCGAGAGGAGACGGTATGAAATTAGATCGACTTCCTTTAAAACCCGTAAAAGTTTCGATCATAGGTTAGAAATGGGCCACGGGACTTGTTGGTGGTGTCAAAACTAAAAAACGAGCACGAAGCCTCGTTTAGAAATCGGGAGGAGAGAGGGTATGAAATTAGATCCACTTCCTTTAAAACCCGGAAAAATCTCGATTATAGGTTAGAAATGGGCCACGAGACGTGTTGGTGGTGACAAAATGAAAAAAGGAGCACGAAGCCTCATTTTGAATTCGAGAGGAGACGGTATGAAATTAGATCGACTTCTTTTAAAACCCGAAAAGTCTCGATTATAGGTTAGAAATGGGCCACGGGACGTGTTGGTGGTGTCAAAATGAAAAAACGAGCACGAAGCCTCGTTTAGAAATCGGGTGGAGAGAGGGTATGAAATTAGATCCACTTCCTTTAAAACCAGGAAAAGTCTCGATTACAGGTTAGAAATAGGCCACGGGACGTGTTGGTGGTGACAAAACGAAAAAAGGAGCACGAGCCTCATTTTGAATTCGGGAGGAGAGGGTATGAAATTAGATCCATTTCCTTTAAAACCCGGAAAAATCTCGATTATAGGATAGAAATGGGCCACGGGATGTGTTGGTGGTGTCAAAACTAAAAAACGAGCATGAAGCCTCGTTTAGAAATCGGGAGGAGACAGGGTATGAAATTAGATCCACTTCCTTTAAAACCCGAAAAAGTTTCGATTATAGGTTAGAAATAGGCCACGGGACGTGTTGGTGGTGTCAAAACGAAAAAAGGAGCATGAAGCCTCATATTGAATTTGAGAGGAGAGAGGGTATGAAATTAGATCCACTTCCTTTAAAACCCGAAAAAGACTCGATTATAGGTTAGAAATTGGCCACGGGACATTTTGGTGCGGTGAAAATGAAAAAACGAGCACGAAGCCTCATTTTGAATTTGGTAGGAGAGAGGGTATGAAATTAGCTCCACTTCCTTTAAAACCCGAAAAAGTCTCGATTATAGGTTAGAATTTGGCCACGGGACGTGTCGGTGGGGTGAAAACAAAAAAACGAGCACGAAGCCTAATTTTGAATTCGAGAGGAGAGAGGGTATGAAATTAGATCCACTTCCTTTAAAACCCGGAAAAGTCACGATTATAGGTTAGAAATGGGCCACGGGACGTGTTGGTGGTGTCAAATCGAAAAAAGGAGCACGAAGCCTCATTTTCAATTCGGGAGGAGAGAGGGTATGAAATTAGATCCACTTCCTTTAAAACCCGAAAAAGTCTAAATTATAGGTTAGAAATGGGCCACGGGACGTGTTGGTGGTGTCAAAATGAAAAAATGAGCACGAATCCTCGTTTAGAAATCGGGTGGAGAGAGGGTATGAAATTAGATACACTTCCTTTAAAACCCGGAAAAGTCTCGATTATAGGTTAGAAATGGGCCACGGGACGTGTTGGTGGTGACAAAACGAAAAAAGGAGCACGAAGCCTCATTTTAAATTCGGGAGTAGAGGGTATGAAATTAGATCCACTTCCTTTAAAACCCGGAAAAGTCTCGATTATAGGTTAGAAATGGGCCACGGGACGTGTTGGTGGTGTCAAAACGAAAAAACGAGCACGAAGCCTCTTTTAGAAATCGGTAGGCGAGAGGGTATGAAATTATATACACTTCCTTTAAAATCCGAAAAAGTCTCGATTATAGGTTAGAAATGGGCCACGGGACGTGTTTGTGGTGTCAAAATGAAAAAACGAGCACGGAGCCTCATTTTGAATTCGGGAGTAGAGGGTATGAAATTAGATCCACTTCCTTTAAAACACGAAAAAGTCTCGATTATACGTTAGAATTTGGCCACGGGACGTGTCGGTGGGGTGAAAACAAAAAAACGAGCACGAAGCCTAATTTTGAATTCGGGAGGAGAGAGGGTATTAAATTAGATCCACTTCCTTTAAAACCCGGAAAAGTCACGATTATAGGTTAGAAATGGGCCACGGGACGTGTTGGTGGTGTCAAATCGAAAAAAGGAGCACGAAGCCTCATTTTGAATTCGGGAGTAGAGGGTATGAAATTAGATCCACTTCCTTTAAAACACGAAAAAGTCTCGATTATACGTTAGAATTTGGCCACGGGACGTGTCGGTGGGGTGAAAACAAAAAAACGAGCACGAAGCCTAATTTTGAATTCGGGAGGAGAGAGGGTATTAAATTAGATCCACTTCCTTTAAAACCCGGAAAAGTCACGATTATAGGTTAGAAATGGGCCACGGGACGTGTTGGTGGTGTCAAATCGAAAAAAGGTGCACGAAGCCTCATTTTGAATTCGGGAGGAGAGGGTATGAAATTAGATCCATTTCCTTTAAAACCCGGAAAAATCTCGATTATAGGTTAGAAATGGGCCACGAGACGTGTTGGTGGTGACAAAATGAAAAAAGGAGCACGAAGCCTCATTTTGAATTCGAGAGGAGACGGTATGAAATTAGATCGACTTCCTTTAAAACCCGGAAAAGTCTCGATTATAGGTTAGAAATGGGCCACGGGACTTGTTGGTGGTGTCAAAACTAAAAAACGAGCACGAAGCCTCGTTTAGAAATCGGGAGGAGAGAGTGTATGAAATTAGATCCACTTCCTTTAAAACCCGGAAAAATCTCGATTATAGGTTAGAAATGGGCCACGAGACGTGTTGGTGGTGACAAAATGAAAAAAGGAGCACGAAGCCTCATTTTGAATTCGAGAGGAGACGGTATGAAATTAGATCGACTTCCTTTAAAACCCGGAAAAGTCTCGATTATATGTTAGAAATGGGCCACGGGACTTGTTGGTGTCAAAACTAAAAAACGAGCACGAAGCCTCGTTTAGAAATCGGGAGGAGAGAGGGTATGAAATTAGATCCACTTCCTTTAAAACCCGGAAAAATCTCGATTATAGGTTAGAAATGGGCCACGAGACGTGTTGGTGGTGACAAAATGAAAAACGGAGCACGAAGCCTCATTTTGAATTCGAGAGGAGACGGTATGAAATTAGATCGACTTCCTTTAAAACCCGGAAAAGTCTCGATTATAGGTTAGAAATGGGCCACGGGACGTGTTGGTGGTGTCAAAATGAAAAAACGAGCACGAAGCCTCGTTTAGAAATCGGGTGGAGAGAGGGTATGAAATTAGATCCACTTCCTTTAAAACCCGGAAAAGTCTCGATTACAGGTTAGAAATAGGCCACGGGACGTGTTGGTGGTGACAAAACGAAAAAAGGAGCACGAAGCCTCATTTTGAATTCGGGAGGAGAGGGTATGAAATTAGATCCATTTCCTTTAATACTCGGAAAAATCTCGATTATAGGTTAGAAATGGGCCACGGGATGTGTGGTGGTGTCAAAACTAAAAAACGAGCATGAAGCCTCGTTTAGAAATCGGGATGAGATAGGGTATGAAATTAGATCCACTTCCTTTAAAACCCGAAAAAGTTTCGATTATAGGTTAGAAATAGGCCACGTGACGTGTTGGTGGTGTCAAAACGAAAAAAGGAGCACGAAGCCTCATATTGAATTTGGGAGGAGAGAGGGTATGAAATTAGATCCACTTCCTTTAAAACCCGAAAAAGACTCGATTATAGGTTAGAAATTGGCCACGGGACGTTTTGGTGCGGTGAAAACGAAAAAACGAGCACGAAGCCTCATTTTGAATTTGGTAGGAGAGAGGGTATGAAATTAGATCCACTTCCTTTAAAACACGAAAAAGTCTCGATTATACGTTAGAATTTGGCCACGGGACGTGTCGGTGGGGTGAAAACAAAAAAACGAGCACGAAGCCTAATTTTGAATTCGGGAGGAGAGAGGGTATGAAATTAGATCCACTTCCTTTAAAACCCGGAAAAGTCACGATTATAGGTTAGAAATGGGCCACGGGACGTGTTGGTGGTGTCAAATCGAAAAAAGGAGCACGAAGCCTCATTTTGAATTCGGGAGGAGAGAGGGTACGAAATTAGATCCACTTCCTTTAAAAGCCGGAAAAGTCTCAATTATAGGTTAGAAATGGGCCACGGGACGTGTTGGTGGTGTCAAAATGAAAAAACGAGCACAAAGCCTCATTTAGAAATAGGGTGGAGAGAGGGTATGAAATTAGATCCACTTCCTTTAAAATCCGAAAAAGCCTCGATTATAGGTTAGAAATTGGCCACGGGACGTGTTGGTGGGGTGAAAACGAAAAAACGAGCACGAAGCCTCGTTTAGAAATCGGGAGGAGAGAGGGTATGAAATTAGATCCACTTCCTTTAAAATTCGGAAAAGTCTAGATTATGGGTGAGAAATTGGCCACCGGACGTGTTGGTGGTGTCAAAACGAAAAAACGAGCACGAAGCCTCGTTTAGAAATCGGGAGGAGAGAGGGTATGAAATTTGATCCACTTCCGTTAAAACCCGGAAAAGTCTCCATTATAGGTTAGAAATTGGCCACGGGACGTGTTGGTGGTGTCAAAACGAAAAAACGAGCACGAAGCCTCGTTTAGAAATCGGGAGGAGAGAGGGTATGATATTAGATCCACTTCCTTTAAAACCCGAAAAAATCTCGATTATAGGTTAAAATTTGGCCACAGGACGTGTCGGTGGGGTGAAAACGAAAAAACGAGCACGAAGCCTCATTTTGAATTCGGGAGGAGAGAGAGTATGAAATTAGATCCACTTCCTTTAAAACCCAGAAAAGTCTCAATTATAGGTTAGAAATTGGCCACGGGACGTGTTGGTGGTATCAAACTGAAAAAACGAGCACGAAGCCTCGTTTAGAAATCGGGTGGAGAGAGGGTATGAAATTAGATCCACTTCCTTTAAAACACGAAAAAGTCTAGATTATGGGTTAGAAATTGACCACCGGACGTGTTGGTGGTGTCAAAACGAAAAAACGAGCACGAAGCCTCGTTTAGAAATCGGGAGGAGAGAGGGTATGAAATTAGATCCACTTCCTTTAAAACCCGAAAAAGTCTCGATTATAGGTTAGAAATGGGCCACGAGACGTGTTGGTGGTGTCAAAACGAAAAAACGAGCACGAAGCCTCGTTTAGAAATCGGTAGGTTAGAGGGTATGAAATTATATCCACTTCCTTTAAAATCCGAAAAAGTCTCGATTATAGGTTAGAAATGGGCCACGGGACGTGTTTGTGGTGTCAAAACGAAAAAACAAGCACGAAGGCTCGTTTAGAAATTGGGAGGAGAGAGGGTATGAAATTATATCCACTTCCTTTAAAACCCGAAAAAGTCTCGATTATAGGTTAGAATATGGCCACGGGACGTGTTGGAGGGGTGAAAACGAAAAAACGAGCACGAAGCCTAATTTTGAATTCGGGAGGAGAGTGGGTATGAAATTAGATTCACTTCCTTTAAAACTCGAAAAAGTCTCGATTATAGGTTAGAAATGGGCCACGGGACGTGTTGGTGGTGACAAAACGAAAAAAGGAGCACGAAGCCTCATTTTGAATTTGGGAGGAGAGAGTGTATGAAATTAGATCCACTTCCTTTATAAACCGAAAAAGTCTCGATTATAGCTTAGAAATGGGCCACGGGACGTGTTGGTAGTGTCAAAACTAAAAAATGAGCACGAAGCCTCGTTTAGAAATCGGGAGAAGACAGGGTATGAAATTAGATCGAGTTCCTTTAAAACCCGAAAAAGTCTCGATTATAGGTTAGAAATAGGCCACGGGACGTGTTGGTGGTGTCAAAATGAAAAAAGGAGCACGAACCTCATATTGAATTCGGGAGGAGAGAGGGTATGAAATTAGATCCACTTCCTTTAAAACCCGAAAAAGTCTCGATTATAGGTTAGAAATTGGCCAGGGACGTCTTGGTGCGGTGAAAACGAAAAAACGAGCACGAAGCCTCATTTTGAATTTGGGAGGAGAGAGGGTATGAAATTAGCTCCACTTCCTTTAAAACCCGAAAAAGTCTCGATTATAGGTTAGAATTTGGCCACGGGACGTGTCGGTGGGGTGAAAACGAAAAAACGAGCATGAAGCCTAATTTTCAATTCGGGAGGAGAGAGGGTATGAAATTAGATCCACTACCTTTAAAACTTAGAAAAGTCACGATTATAGGTTAGAAATGGGCCACGAGACGTGTTGGTGGTGTCAAATCGAAAAATGGAGCACGAAGCCTCATTTTGAATTCGGGAGGAGAGAGGGTATGAAATTAGATCCACTTCCTTTAAAACCCGGAAAAGTCTCAATTATAGGTTAGAAATGGGCCACGGGACGTGTTGGTAGTGTCAAAATGAAAAAAGGAGCACGAAGCCTCATTTTGAAATCGGGAGGAGAGAGGGTATGAAATTAGATCCACTTCCTTTAAAACCCGAAAAAGTCTCGATTATAGGTTAGAAATTGGCCACGGGACGTGTTGTTGCGGTGAAAACGAAAAAACGAGCATGATGCCTCCTTTTGAATTTGGGACGAGAGAGGGTATGAAATTAGATCCACTTCCTTTAAAACCCGAAAATGTCTCGATTATAGGTTAGAATTTGGCCACGGGACGTGTTGGTGGGGTGAAAACGAAAAAACGAGCACGAAGCCAAATTTTGAATTCGGGAGGAGAGAGGGTATGAAATTAGATACACTTCCTTTAAAACCCGAAAAAGTCTAGATTATGGGTTAGAAATTGACCACCGGACGTGTTGGTGGTGTCAAAACGAAAAAACGAGCACGAAGCCTCGTTTAGAAATCGGGAGGAGAGAGGGTATGAAATTAGATCCACTTCCTTTAAAACCCGAAAAAGTCTCGATTATAGGTTAGAAATGGGCCACGAGACGTGTTGGTGGTGTCAAAACGAAAAAACGAGCACGAAGCCTCGTTTAGAAATCGGTAGGTTAGAGGGTATGAAATTATATCCACTTCCTTTAAAATCCGAAAAAGTCTCGATTATAGGTTAGAAATGGGCCACGGGACGTGTTTGTGGTGTCAAAACGAAAAAACAAGCACGAAGGCTCGTTTAGAAATTGGGAGGAGAGAGGGTATGAAATTATATCCACTTCCTTTAAAACCCGAAAAAGTCTCGATTATAGGTTAGAATTTGGCCACGGGACGTGTTGGAGGGGTGAAAATGAAAAAACGAGCACGAAGCCTCATTTTGAATTCGGGAGGAGAGTGGGTATGAAATTAGATTCACTTCCTTTAAAACTCGAAAAAGTCTCGATTATAGGTTAGAAATGGGCCACGGGACATGTTGGTGGTGACAAAACGAAAAAAGGAGCACGAAGCCTCATTTTGAATTTGGGAGGAGAGAGTGTATGAAATTAGATCCACTTCCTTTAAAACCCGAAAAAGTCTCGATTATAGCTTAGAAATGGGCCACGGGACGTGTTGGTGGTGTCAAAACTAAAAAATGAGCACGAAGCCTCGTTTAGAAATCGGGAGAAGACTGGGTATGAAATTAGATCGAGTTCCTTTAAAACTCGAAAAAGTCTCGATTATAGGTTAGAAATAGGCCACGGGACGTGTTGGTGGTGTCAAAATGAAAAAAGGAGCACGAACCTCATATTGAATTCGGGAGGAGAGAGGGTATGAAATTAGATCCACTTCCTTTAAAACCCGAAAAAGTCTCGATTATAGGTTAGAAATTGGCCAGGGACGTCTTGGTGCGGTGAAAACGAAAACACGAGCACGAAGCCTCATTTTGAATTTGGGAGGAGAGAGGGTATGAAATTAGCTCCACTTCCTTTAAAACCCGAAAAAGTCTCGATTATAGGTTAGAATTTGGCCACGGGACGTGTCGGTGGGGTGAAAACGAAAAAACGAGCATGAAGCCTAATTTTAAATTCGGGAGGAGAGAGGGTATGAAATTAGATCCACTACCTTTAAAACTGAGAAAAGTCACGATTATAGGTTAGAAATGGGCCACGAGACGTGTTGGTGGTGTCAAATCGAAAAATGGAGCACGAAGCCTCATTTTGAATTCGGGAGGACAGAGGGTATGAAATTAGATCCACTTCCTTTAAAACCCGGAAAAGTCTCAATTATAGGTTAGAAATGGGCCACGGGACGTGTTGGTGGTGTCAAAATGAAAAAAGGAGCACGAAGCCTCATTTTGAAATCGGGAGGAGAGAGGGTATGAAATTAGATCCACTTCCTTTAAAACCCGAAAAAGTCTCGATTATAGGTTAGAATTTGGCCACGGGACGTGTTGGAGGGGTGAAAATGAAAAAACGAGCACGAAGCCTCATTTTGAATTCGGGAGGAGAGTGGGTATGAAATTAGATTCACTTCCTTTAAAACTCGAAAAAGTCTCGATTATAGGTTAGAAATGGGCCACGGGACATGTTGGTGGTGACAAAACGAAAAAAGGAGCACGAAGCCTCATTTTGAATTTGGGAGGAGAGAGTGTATGAAATTAGATCCACTTCCTTTAAAACCCGAAAAAGTCTCGATTATAGCTTAGAAATGGGCCACGGGACGTGTTGGTGGTGTCAAAACTAAAAAATGAGCACGAAGCCTCGTTTAGAAATCGGGAGAAGACAGGGTATGAAATTAGATCGAGTTCCTTTAAAACTCGAAAAAGTCTCGATTATAGGTTAGAAATAGGCCACGGGACGTGTTGGTGGTGTCAAAATGAAAAAAGGAGCACGAACCTCATATTGAATTCGGGAGGAGAGAGGGTATGAAATTAGATCCACTTCCTTTAAAACCCGAAAAAGTCTCGATTATAGGTTAGAAATTGGCCAGGGACGTCTTGGTGCGGTGAAAACGAAAACACGAGCACGAAGCCTCATTTTGAATTTGGGAGGAGAGAGGGTATGAAATTAGCTCCACTTCCTTTAAAACCCGAAAAAGTCTCGATTATAGGTTAGAATTTGGCCACGGGACGTGTCGGTGGGGTGAAAACGAAAAAACGAGCATGAAGCCTAATTTTAAATTCGGGAGGAGAGAGGGTATGAAATTAGATCCACTACCTTTAAAACTGAGAAAAGTCACGATTATAGGTTAGAAATGGGCCACGAGACGTGTTGGTGGTGTCAAATCGAAAAATGGAGCACGAAGCCTCATTTTGAATTCGGGAGGACAGAGGGTATGAAATTAGATCCACTTCCTTTAAAACCCGGAAAAGTCTCAATTATAGGTTAGAAATGGGCCACGGGACGTGTTGGTGGTGTCAAAATGAAAAAAGGAGCACGAAGCCTCATTTTGAAATCGGGAGGAGAGAGGGTATGAAATTAGATCCACTTCCTTTAAAACCCGAAAAAGTCTCGATTATAGGTTAGAAATTGGCCACGGGACGTGTTGTTGCGGTGAAAACGAAAAAACGAGCATAATGCCTCCTTTTGAATTTGGGACGAGAGAGGGTATGAAATTAGATCCACTTCCTTTAAAACCCGAAAATGTCTCGATTATAGGTTAGAATTTGGCCACGGGACGTGTTGGTGGGGTGAAAACGAAAAAACGAGCACGAAGCCAAATTTTGAATTCGGGAGGAGAGAGGGTATGAAATTAGATCCACTTCCTTTAAAACCCGAAAAAGTCACGATTATAGCTTAGAAATGGGCCCCAGGACGTGTTGGTGGTGTCAAATCGAAAAAAGGAGCACGAAGCCTCATTTTGAATTCGGGTGGAGAGAGGGTATGAAATTAGATCCACTTCTTTTAATACCCGGAAATGTCTCAATTATAGGTTAGAAATGGGCCACGGGACGTGTTGGTGGTGTCAAAATGAAAAAACGAGCACGAAGCCTCGTTTAGAAATCGGGTGGAGAGAGGGTATGAAAATAGATCCACTTCCTTTAAAACCCGAAATAGTCACGATTATGGGTTAGAAATGGGCCATGGGACGTGTTGGTGGTGTCAAATCGAAAAAAGGAGCACGAAGCCTCATTTTGAATTCGGGAGGAGAGAGGGTATGAAATTAGATCCACTTCCTTTAAAACCCGAAAAAAACTTAATTATAGGTTAGAAATGGGCCACGGGACGTGTTGGTGGTGTCAAATCGAAAAAAGGTGCACGAAGCCTCATTTTGAATTCGGGAGGAGAGGGTATGAAATTAGATCCATTTCCTTTAAAACCCGGAAAAATCTCGATTATAGGTTAGAAATGGGCCACGAGACGTGTTGGTGGTGACAAAATGAAAAAAGGAGCACGAAGCCTCATTTTGAATTCGAGAGGAGACGGTATGAAATTAGATCGACTTCCTTTAAAACCCGGAAAAGTCTCGATTATAGGTTAGAAATGGGCCACGGGACTTGTTGGTGGTGTCAAAACTAAAAAACGAGCACGAAGCCTCGTTTAGAAATCGGGAGGAGAGAGTGTATGAAATTAGATCCACTTCCTTTAAAACCCGGAAAAATCTCGATTATAGGTTAGAAATGGGCCACGAGACGTGTTGGTGGTGACAAAATGAAAAAAGGAGCACGAAGCCTCATTTTGAATTCGAGAGGAGACGGTATGAAATTAGATCGACTTCCTTTAAAACCCGGAAAAGTCTCGATTATATGTTAGAAATGGGCCACGGGACTTGTTGGTGTCAAAACTAAAAAACGAGCACGAAGCCTCGTTTAGAAATCGGGAGGAGAGAGGGTATGAAATTAGATCCACTTCCTTTAAAACCCGGAAAAATCTCGATTATAGGTTAGAAATGGGCCACGAGACGTGTTGGTGGTGACAAAATGAAAAAAGGAGCACGAAGCCTCATTTTGAATTCGAGAGGAGACGGTATGAAATTAGATCGACTTCCTTTAAAACCCGGAAAAGTCTCGATTATAGGTTAGAAATGGGCCACGGGACGTGTTGGTGGTGTCAAAATGAAAAAACGAGCACGAAGCCTCGTTTAGAAATCGGGTGGAGAGAGGGTATGAAATTAGATCCACTTCCTTTAAAACCCGGAAAAGTCTCGATTACAGGTTAGAAATAGGCCACGGGACGTGTTGGTGGTGACAAAACGAAAAAAGGAGCACGAAGCCTCATTTTGAATTCGGGAGGAGAGGGTATGAAATTAGATCCATTTCCTTTAATACCCGGAAAAATCTCGATTATAGGTTAGAAATGGGCCACGGGATGTGTGGTGGTGTCAAAACTAAAAAACGAGCATGAAGCCTCGTTTAGAAATCGGGATGAGATAGGGTATGAAATTAGATCCACTTCCTTTAAAACCCGAAAAAGTTTCGATTATAGGTTAGAAATAGGCCACGTGACGTGTTGGTGGTGTCAAAACGAAAAAAGGAGCACGAAGCCTCATATTGAATTTGGGAGGAGAGAGGGTATGAAATTAGATCCACTTCCTTTAAAACCCGAAAAAGACTCGATTATAGGTTAGAAATTGGCCACGGGACGTTTTGGTGCGGTGAAAACGAAAAAACGAGCACGAAGCCTCATTTTGAATTTGGTAGGAGAGAGGGTATGAAATTAGATCCACTTCCTTTAAAACACGAAAAAGTCTCGATTATACGTTAGAATTTGGCCACGGGACGTGTCGGTGGGGTGAAAACAAAAAAACGAGCACGAAGCCTAATTTTGAATTCGGGAGGAGAGAGGGTATGAAATTAGATCCACTTCCTTTAAAACCCGGAAAAGTCACGATTATAGGTTAGAAATGGGCCACGGGACGTGTTGGTGGTGTCAAATCGAAAAAAGGAGCACGAAGCCTCATTTTGAATTCGGGAGGAGAGAGGGTACGAAATTAGATCCACTTCCTTTAAAAGCCGGAAAAGTCTCAATTATAGGTTAGAAATGGGCCACGGGACGTGTTGGTGGTGTCAAAATGAAAAAACGAGCACAAAGCCTCATTTAGAAATAGGGTGGAGAGAGGGTATGAAATTAGATCCACTTCCTTTAAAATCCGAAAAAGCCTCGATTATAGGTTAGAAATTGGCCACGGGACGTGTTGGTGGGGTGAAAACGAAAAAACGAGCACGAAGCCTCGTTTAGAAATCGGGAGGAGAGAGGGTATGAAATTAGATCCACTTCCTTTAAAATTCGGAAAAGTCTAGATTATGGGTGAGAAATTGGCCACCGGACGTGTTGGTGGTGTCAAAACGAAAAAACGAGCACGAAGCCTCGTTTAGAAATCGGGAGGAGAGAGGGTATGAAATTTGATCCACTTCCGTTAAAACCCGGAAAAGTCTCCATTATAGGTTAGAAATTGGCCACGGGACGTGTTGGTGGTGTCAAAACGAAAAAACGAGCACGAAGCCTCGTTTAGAAATCGGGAGGAGAGAGGGTATGATATTAGATCCACTTCCTTTAAAACCCGAAAAAATCTCGATTATAGGTTAAAATTTGGCCACAGGACGTGTCGGTGGGGTGAAAACGAAAAAACGAGCACGAAGCCTAATTTTGAATTCGGGAGGAGAGAGGGTATGAAATTAGATCCACTTCCTTTAAAACCCGGAAAAGTAACGATTATAGGTTAGAAATGGGCCACGGGACGTGTTGGTGGTGTCAAATCGAAAAAAGGAGCACGAAGCCTCATTTTGAATTCGGGAGGAGAGAGAGTATGAAATTAGATCCACTTCCTTTAAAACCCAGAAAAGTCTCAATTATAGGTTAGAAATTGGCCACGGGACGTGTTGGTGGTATCAAACTGAAAAAATGAGCACGAAGCCTCGTTTAGAAATCGGGTGGAGAGAGGGTATGAAATTAGATCCACTTCCTTTAAAACACGAAAAAGTCTAGATTATGGGTTAGAAATTGACCACCGGACGTGTTGGTGGTGTCAAAACGAAAAAACGAGCACGAAGCCTCGTTTAGAAATCGGGAGGAGAGAGGGTATGAAATTAGATCCACTTCCTTTAAAACCCGAAAAAGTCTCGATTATAGGTTAGAAATGGGCCACGAGACGTGTTGGTGGTGTCAAAACGAAAAAACGAGCACGAAGCCTCGTTTAGAAATCGGTAGGTTAGAGGGTATGAAATTATATCCACTTCCTTTAAAATCCGAAAAAGTCTCGATTATAGGTTAGAAATGGGCCACGGGACGTGTTTGTGGTGTCAAAACGAAAAAACAAGCACGAAGGCTCGTTTAGAAATTGGGAGGAGAGAGGGTATGAAATTATATCCACTTCCTTTAAAACCCGAAAAAGTCTCGATTATAGGTTAGAATATGGCCACGGGACGTGTTGGAGGGGTGAAAACGAAAAAACGAGCACGAAGCCTAATTTTGAATTCGGGAGGAGAGTGGGTATGAAATTAGATTCACTTCCTTTAAAACTCGAAAAAGTCTCGATTATAGGTTAGAAATGGGCCACGGGACGTGTTGGTGGTGACAAAACGAAAAAAGGAGCACGAAGCCTCATTTTGAATTTGGGAGGAGAGAGTGTATGAAATTAGATCCACTTCCTTTATAACCCGAAAAAGTCTCGATTATAGCTTAGAAATGGGCCACGGGACGTGTTGGTAGTGTCAAAACTAAAAAATGAGCACGAAGCCTCGTTTAGAAATCGGGAGAAGACAGGGTATGAAATTAGATCGAGTTCCTTTAAAACCCGAAAAAGTCTCGATTATAGGTTAGAAATAGGCCACGGGACGTGTTGGTGGTGTCAAAATGAAAAAAGGAGCACGAACCTCATATTGAATTCGGGAGGAGAGAGGGTATGAAATTAGATCCACTTCCTTTAAAACCCGAAAAAGTCTCGATTATAGGTTAGAAATTGGCCAGGGACGTCTTGGTGCGGTGAAAACGAAAAAACGAGCACGAAGCCTCATTTTGAATTTGGGAGGAGAGAGGGTATGAAATTAGCTCCACTTCCTTTAAAACCCGAAAAAGTCTCGATTATAGGTTAGAATTTGGCCACGGGACGTGTCGGTGGGGTGAAAACGAAAAAACGAGCATGAAGCCTAATTTTCAATTCGGGAGGAGAGAGGGTATGAAATTAGATCCACTACCTTTAAAACTGAGAAAAGTCACGATTATAGGTTAGAAATGGGCCACGAGACGTGTTGGTGGTGTCAAATCGAAAAATGGAGCACGAAGCCTCATTTTGAATTCGGGAGGACAGAGGGTATGAAATTAGATCCACTTCCTTTAAAACCCGGAAAAGTCTCAATTATAGGTTAGAAATGGGCCACGGGACGTGTTGGTGGTGTCAAAACTAAAAAATGAGCACGAAGCCTCGTTTAGAAATCGGGAGAAGATAGGGTATGAAATTAGATCCAGTGCCTTTAAAACCCGAAAAAGTCTCGATTATAGGTTAGAAATTGGCCACGGGACGTGTTGTTGCGGTGAAAACGAAAAAACGAGCATGATGCCTCCTTTTGAATTTGGGACGAGAGAGGGTATGAAATTAGATCCACTTCCTTTAAAACCCGAAAATGTCTCGATTATAGGTTAGAATTTGGCCACGGGACGTGTTGGTGGGGTGAAAACGAAAAAACGAGCACGAAGCCAAATTTTGAATTCGGGAGGAGAGAGGGTATGAAATTAGATCCACTTCCTTTAAAACCCGAAAAAGTCTCGATTATAGGTTAGAAATTGGCCACGGGACGTGTTGTTGCGGTGAAAACGAAAAAACGAGCATAATGCCTCCTTTTGAATTTGGGACGAGAGAGGGTATGAAATTAGATCCACTTCCTTTAAAACCCGAAAATGTCTCGATTATAGGTTAGAATTTGGCCACGGGACGTGTTGGTGGGGTGAAAACGAAAAAACGAGCACGAAGCCAAATTTTGAATTCGGGAGGAGAGAGGGTATGAAATTAGATCCACTTCCTTTAAAACCCGAAAAAGTCACGATTATAGCTTAGAAATGGGCCCCAGGACGTGTTGGTGGTGTCAAATCGAAAAAAGGAGCACGAAGCCTCATTTTGAATTCGGGTGGAGAGAGGGTATGAAATTAGATCCACTTCTTTTAATACCCGGAAATGTCTCAATTATAGGTTAGAAATGGGCCACGGGACGTGTTGGTGGTGTCAAAATGAAAAAACGAGCACGAAGCCTCGTTTAGAAATCGGGTGGAGAGAGGGTATGAAAATAGATCCACTTCCTTTAAAACCCGAAATAGTCACGATTATGGGTTAGAAATGGGCCATGGGACGTGTTGGTGGTGTCAAATCGAAAAAAGGAGCACGAAGCCTCATTTTGAATTCGGGAGGAGAGAGGGTATGAAATTAGATCCACTTCCTTTAAAACCCGAAAAAAACTTAATTATAGGTTAGAAATGGGCCACGGGACGTGTTGGTGGTGTCAAAATGAAAAAACGAGCACGAAGCCTCATTTAGAAATAGGGTGGAGAGAGGGTATGAAATTAGATCCACTTCCTTTAAAATCCGAAAAAGTCTCGATTATAGGTTAGAAATTGGCCACGGGACGTGTTGGTAGGGTGAAAACCAAAAAACGAGCACGAAGCCTCGTTTAGAAATCGGGAGGAGAGAGGGTATGAAATTAGATCCACTTCCATTAAAATCCGAAAAAGTCTCGATTATAGGTTAGAAATTGGCCACCGGACGTGTTGGTGGTGTCAAAACGAAAAAAGGAGCACGAAGCCTCATTTTGAATTTGGGAGGAGAGAGTGTATGAAATTAGATCCACTTCCTTTATAACCCGAAAAAGTCTCGATTATAGCTTAGAAATGGGCCACGGGACGTGTTGGTAGTGTCAAAACTAAAAAATGAGCACGAAGCCTCGTTTAGAAATCGGGAGAAGACAGGGTATGAAATTAGATCGAGTTCCTTTAAAACCCGAAAAAGTCTCGATTATAGGTTAGAAATAGGCCACGGGACGTGTTGGTGGTGTCAAAATGAAAAAAGGAGCACGAACCTCATATTGAATTCGGGAGGAGAGAGGGTATGAAATTAGATCCACTTCCTTTAAAACCCGAAAAAGTCTCGATTATAGGTTAGAAATTGGCCAGGGACGTCTTGGTGCGGTGAAAACGAAAAAACGAGCACGAAGCCTCATTTTGAATTTGGGAGGAGAGAGGGTATGAAATTAGCTCCACTTCCTTTAAAACCCGAAAAAGTCTCGATTATAGGTTAGAATTTGGCCACGGGACGTGTCGGTGGGGTGAAAACGAAAAAACGAGCATGAAGCCTAATTTTCAATTCGGGAGGAGAGAGGGTATGAAATTAGATCCACTACCTTTAAAACTGAGAAAAGTCACGATTATAGGTTAGAAATGGGCCACGAGACGTGTTGGTGGTGTCAAATCGAAAAATGGAGCACGAAGCCTCATTTTGAATTCGGGAGGACAGAGGGTATGAAATTAGATCCACTTCCTTTAAAACCCGGAAAAGTCTCAATTATAGGTTAGAAATGGGCCACGGGACGTGTTGGTAGTGTCAAAATGAAAAAAGGAGCACGAAGCCTCATTTTGAAATCGGGAGGAGAGAGGGTATGAAATTAGATCCACTTCCTTTAAAACCCGAAAAAGTCTCGATTATAGGTTAGAAATTGGCCACGGGACGTGTTGTTGCGGTGAAAACGAAAAAACGAGCATGATGCCTCCTTTTGAATTTGGGACGAGAGAGGGTATGAAATTAGATCCACTTCCTTTAAAACCCGAAAATGTCTCGATTATAGGTTAGAATTTGGCCACGGGACGTGTTGGTGGGGTGAAAACGAAAAAACGAGCACGAAGCCAAATTTTGAATTCGGGAGGAGAGAGGGTATGAAATTAGATCCACTTCCTTTAAAACCCGAAAAAGTCTCGATTATAGGTTAGAAATTGGCCACGGGACGTGTTGTTGCGGTGAAAACGAAAAAACGAGCATAATGCCTCCTTTTGAATTTGGGACGAGAGAGGGTATGAAATTAGATCCACTTCCTTTAAAACCCGAAAATGTCTCGATTATAGGTTAGAATTTGGTCACGGGACGTGTTGGTGGGGTGAAAACGAAAAAACGAGCACGAAGCCAAATTTTGAATTCGGGAGGAGAGAGGGTATGAAATTAGATCCACTTCCTTTAAAACCCGAAAAAGTCACGATTATAGCTTAGAAATGGGCCCCAGGACGTGTTGGTGGTGTCAAATCGAAAAAAGGAGCACGAAGCCTCATTTTGAATTCGGGTGGAGAGAGGGTATGAAATTAGATCCACTTCTTTTAATACCCGGAAATGTCTCAATTATAGGTTAGAAATGGGCCACGGGACGTGTTGGTGGTGTCAAAATGAAAAAACGAGCACGAAGCCTCGTTTAGAAATCGGGTGGAGAGAGGGTATGAAAATAGATCCACTTCCTTTAAAACCCGAAATAGTCACGATTATGGGTTAGAAATGGGCCATGGGACGTGTTGGTGGTGTCAAATCGAAAAAAGGAGCACGAAGCCTCATTTTGAATTCGGGAGGAGAGAGGGTATGAAATTAGATCCACTTCCTTTAAAACCCGAAAAAAACTTAATTATAGGTTAGAAATGGGCCACGGGACGTGTTGGTGGTGTCAAAATGAAAAAACGAGCACGAAGCCTCATTTAGAAATAGGGTGGAGAGAGGGTATGAAATTAGATCCACTTCCTTTAAAATCCGAAAAAGTCTCGATTATAGGTTAGAAATTGGCCACGGGACGTGTTGGTAGGGTGAAAACCAAAAAACGAGCACGAAGCCTCGTTTAGAAATCGGGAGGAGAGAGGGTATGAAATTAGATCCACTTCCATTAAAATCCGAAAAAGTCTCGATTATAGGTTAGAAATTGGCCACCGGACGTGTTGGTGGTGTCCAAATGAAAAAAATGAGCACGAAGCCTCGTTTAGAAATCGGGAGGAGAGAGGGTATGAAATCAGATCCACTTCCTTTAAAACCCGAAATAGTCACGATTATAGGTTAGAAATGGGCCACGGGACGTGTTGGTGGTGTCAAATCGAAAAAAGGAGCACGAAGCCTCATTTTGAATTCGGGAGGAGAGAGGATATGAAATTAGATCCACTTCCTTTAAAACTCGAAAAAAACTCAATTATAGGTTAGAAATGGGCCACGGGACGTGTTGGTGGTGTCAAAACGAAAAAACGAGCACGAAGCCTCATTTAGAAATAGGGTGGAGAGAGGGTATTAAATTAGATCCACTTCCTTTAAAATCCGAAAAATTCTCGATTATAGGTTAGAAATTGGCCACGGGACGTGTTGGTAGGGTGAAAACGAAAAAACGAGCACGAAGTCTCGTTTAGAAATCGGGAGGAGAGAGGGTATGAAATTAGATCCACTTCCATTAAAATCCGAAAAAGTCTCGATTATAGGTTAGAAATTGGCGACCGGACGTGTTGGTGGTGTCAAAATGAAAAAATGAGCACGAAGCCTCGTTTAGAAATCGGGAGGAGAGAGGGTATGAAATTAGATCCACTTCCTTTAAAACCCGGAAAAGTCTCGATTATAGGTTAGAAATGGGCCACGGGACGTGTTGGTGGTGTCAAAACGAAAAAACGAGCACGAAGCCTCTTTTAGAAATCGGTAGGCGAGAGGGTATGAAATTATATACACTTCCTTTAAAATCCGAAAAAGTCTCGATTATAGGTTAGAAATGGGCCACGGGACGTGTTTGTGGTGTCAAAACGAAAAAACCAGCACGAAGCCTCGTTTAGAAATCGGGAGGAGAGAGGGTATGAAATTATATCCACTTCCTTTAAAACCCGGAAAAGTCTCGATTATAGGTTAGAAATGGGCCACGGGACGTGTTGGTGGTGTCAAAATGAAAAAACGAGCACGAAGCCTCTTTTAGAAATCGGTAGGCGAGAGGGTATGAAATTATATAGACTTCCTTTAAAATCCGAAAAAGTCTCGATTATAGGTTAGAAATTGGCCACGGGACGTCTTGGTGCGGTGAAAACGAAAAAACGAGCACGAAGCCTCATTCTGAATTTGGGAGGAGAGAGGGTATGAAATTAGCTCCACTTCCTTTAAAACCCGAAAAAGTCTCGATTATAGGTTAGAATTTGGCCACGTGACGTGTCGGTGGGGTGAAAACGAAAAAACGAGCACGAAGCCTAATTTTGAATTCGAGAGGAGAGAGGGTATGAAATTAGATCTACTTCCTTTAAAACCCGAAAAAGTCACGATTATAGGTTAGAAATGGGCCACGGGACGTGTTAGTGGTGTCAAATCGAAAAAAGAAGCACGAAGCCTCATTTTGAATTCGGGAGGAGAGAGGGTATGAAATTATATCCACTTCCTTTAAAACCCGGAAAAGTCTCAATTATAGGTTAGAAATGGGCCACGGGACGTGTTGGTGGTGTCAAAACGAAAAAACGAGCACGAAGCCTCGTTTAGAAATCGGTAGGTTTGAGGGTATGAAATTATATCCACTTCCTTTAAAATACGAAAAAGTCTCGATTATAGGTTAGAAATTGGCCACGGGACGTGTTGGTATGGTGAAAACGAAAAAACGAGCACGAAGCCTCGTTTAGAAATCGGGAGGAGAGAGGGTATGAAATTAGATCCACTTCCATTAAAATCCGGAAAAGTCTCGATTATAGGTTAGAAATTGGCCACCGGACGTGTTGGTGGTGTCAAAACGAAAAAATGAGCACGAAGCCTCGTTTAGAAATCGGGAGGAGAGAGGGTATAAAATTAGATTCACTTCCTTTAAAACCCGGAAAAGTCTCGATTATAGGTTAGAAATGGGCCACGGGACGTATTGGTGGTGTCAAAACGAAAAAACGAGCACGAAGCCTCTTTTAGAAATCGGTAGGCGAGAGGGTATGAAATTATATACACTTCCTTTAAAATCCGAAAAAGTCTCGATTATAGGTTAGAAATTGGCCACGGGACGTCTTGGTGCGGTGAAAACGAAAAAACGAGCACGAAGTCTCATTTTGAATTTGGGAGGAGAGAGGGTATGAAATTAGCTCCACTTCCTTTAAAACCCGAAAAAGTCTCGATTATAGGTTAGAATTTGGCCACGGGACGTGTCGGTGGGGTGAAAACGAAAAAACGAGCACGAAGCCTAATTTTGAATTCGAGAGGAGAGAGGGTATGAAATTAGATCCACTTCCTTTAAAACCCGGAAAAGTCACGATTATAGGTTAGAAATGGGCCACGGGATGTGTTGGTGGTGTCAAATTGAAAAAAGAAGCACGAAGCCTCATTTTGAATTCGGGAGGAGAGAGGGTATGAAATTAGATCTACTTCCTTTAAAACCCGAAAAAGTCTCAATTATAGGTTAGAAATGGGCCACGGGACGTGTTGGTGGTGTCAAAACGAAAAAACGAGCACGAAGCCTCGTTTAGAAATCGGTAGGTTTGAGGGTATGAAATTATATCCACTTCCTTTAAAATCCGAAAAAGTCTCGATTATAGGTTAAAAATGTGCCACGGGACGTGTTTGTGGTGTCAAAACGAAAAAAAGTGCACGAAGCCACGTTTAGAAATCGAGAGGAGAGAGGGTATTAAATTATATCCACTTCCTTTAAAACCCGAAAAAGTCTCGATTATAGGTTAGAATTTGGCCACGGGACGTGTTGTTGCGTTGAAAACGAAAAAACGAGCATGATGCCTCATTTTGAATTTGGGATGAGAGGGGGTATGAAATTATATCCACTTCCTTTAAAACCCGAAAAAGTCTCGATTATAGGTTAGAATTTGGCCACGGGACGTGTTGGTGGGGTGAAAACGAAAAAACGAGCACGAAGCCTCATTTTGAATTCGGGAGGAGAGAGGGTATGAAATTAGATCCACTTCCTTTAAAACCCGAAAAAGTCACGATTATAGGTTAGAAATGGGCCACAGGACGTGTTGGTGGTGTCAAATCGAAAAAAGGAGCACGAAGCCTCATTTTGAATTCGGGAGGAGAGAGGGTATGAAATTAGATCCACTTCCTTTAAAACCCGGAAAAGTCTCAATTATAGGTTAGAAATGGGCCACGGGACGTGTTGGTGGCGTCAAAATGAAAAAACGAGCACGAAGCCTCGTTTAGAAATCGGGTGGAGAGAGGGTGTGAAATTAGATCCACTTCCTTTAAAACCCGGAAAAGTCTCGATTATAGGTTAGAAATAGGCCACGGGACGTGTTGGTGGTGACAAAACGAAAAAAGGAGCACGAAGCCTCATTTTGAATTCGGGAGGAGAGGGTATGAAATTAGATCCATTTCCTTTAAAACCCGGAAAAATCTCGATTATAGGTTAGAAATGGGCCACGAGACGTGTTGGTGGTGACAAAATGAAAAAAGGAGCACGAAGCCTCATTTTGAATTCGAGAGGAGACGGTATGAAATTAGATCGACTTCCTTTAAAACCCGGAAAAGTTTCGATTATAGGTTAGAAATGGGCCACGGGACTTGTTGGTGGTGTCAAAACTAAAAAACGATCACGAAGCCTCGTTTAGAAATCGGGAGGAGAGAGGGTATGAAATTAGATCCACTTCCTTTAAAACCCGGAAAAATCTCGATTATAGGTTAGAAATGGGCCACGAGACGTGTTGGTGGTGACAAAATGAAAAAAGGAGCACGAAGCCTCATTTTGAATTCGAGAGGAGACGGTATGAAATTAGATCGACTTCCTTTAAAACCCGGAAAAGTCTCGATTATAGGTTAGAAATGGGCCACGGGACTTGTTGGTGGTGTCAAAACTAAAAAACGAGCACGAAGCCTTGTTTAGAAATCGGGAGGAGAGAGGGTATGAAATTAGATCCACTTCCTTTAAAACCCGGAAAAATCTCGATTATAGGTTAGAAATGGGCCACGAGACGTGTTGGTGGTGACAAAATGAAAAAAGGATCACGAAGCCTCATTTTGAATTCGAGAGGAGATGGTGTGAAATTAGATCGACTTCCTTTAAAACCTGGAAAAGTCTCGATTATAGGTTAGAAATGGGCCACGGGACTTGTTGGTGGTGTCAAAACTAAAAAACGAGCACGAAGCCTCGTTTAGAAATCGGGAGGAGAGAGGGTATGAAATTAGATCCACTTCCTTTAAAACCCGGAAAAATCTCGATTATAGGTTAGAAATGGGCCACGAGACGTGTTGGTGGTGACAAAATGAAAAAAGGAGCACGAAGCCTCATTTTGAATTCGAGAGGAGACGGTATGAAAATAGATCGACTTCCTTTAAAACCCGGAAAAGTCTCGATTATAGGTTAGAAATGGGCCACGGGACGTGTTGGTGGTGTCAAAACTAAAAAACGAGCACAAAGCCTCGTTTAGAAATCGGGAGGAGAGAGGGTATGAAATTATATCCACTTCCTTTAAAACCCGAAAAAGTCTCGATTATAGGTTAGAAATGGGCCACTGAACGCGTTTGTGGTGTCAAAACGAACAAACGAGCACGAAGCCTCGTTTAGAAATCGGGAGGAGAGAGGGTATGAAATTATATCTACTTCCTTTAAAACCCGAAAAAGTCTCGATTATCGGTTAGAAATGGGCCACGTGACGTGTTTGTGGAGTCAAAACGAAAAAACGAGCACGAAGCCTCGTTTAGAAATCGGTAGGTGAGAGGGTATGAAATTATATCCACTTCCTTTAAAACCCGAAAAAGTCTCGATTATAGGTTAGAAATCGGCCACGGGACGTGTTTGTGGAGTCAAAACGAAAAAATGAGCATGAAGCCTCGTTTAGAAATCGGTAGGAGAGAGGGTATGAAATTATATCCACTTCCTTTAAAACCCGAAAAAGTCTCGATTATAGGTTAGAAATAGGCCACGGGATGTCTTGGTGCGGTGAAAACGAAAAAACGAGCACGAAGCCTCATTTTGAATTTGGGAGGAGAGAGGGTATGAAATTAGCTCCACTTCCTTTAAAACCCGAAAAAGACTCGATTATAGGTTAGAATTTGGCCACGGGACGTGTCGGTGGGGTGAAAACGAAAAAACGAGCACGAAGCCTAATTTTGAATTCTGGAGGAGAGAGGGTTTGAAATTAGATCCACTTCCTTTAAAACTCGGAAAAGTCACGATTATAGGTTAGAAATGGGCCACGAGACGTGTTGGTGGTGTCAAATCGAAAAAAGGAGCACGAAGCCTCATTTTGAATTCGGGAGGAGAGAGGGTATGAAATTAGATCCACTTCCTTTAAAACCCGGAAAAGTCTCAATTATAGGTTAGAAATGGGCTACGGGACGTGTTGGCAGTGTCAAAATGAAAAAACGAGCACGAAGCCTCGTTTAGAAATCGGTAGGAGAGAGGGTATGAAATTATATCCACTTCCTTTAAAATCCGAAAAAGTCTCGATTATAGGATAGAAATGGGCTACGGGACGTGTTTGTGGTGTCAAAACGAAAAAACGAGCACGAAGCCTCGTTTAGAAATCGGGAGGAGAGAGGGTATGAAATTATATCCACTTCCATTAAAATCCGAAAAAGTCTCGATTATAGGTTAGAAATGGGCCAAGAGATGAGTTTGTGGAGTCAAAATGAAAAAACGAGCACGCAGCCTCGTTTAGAAATTGGAAGGAGAGAGGGTATGAAATTAGATCCACTTCCTTTAAAACCCGAAAAAGTCTCGATTATAGGTTAGAAATGGGCCACGGGACGTGTTGGTGGTGTGAAAACTAAAAAACGAGCACGAAACCTCGTTTAGAAATCGGGAGGAGACAGGGTATGAAATTAGATCCACTTCCTTTAAAACCCGAAAAAGTCTCGATTATAGGTTAGAAATAGGCCACGGGACGTGTTGGTGGTGTCAAAACGAAAAAAGGAGCACGAAGCCTCATTTTGAAATCGGGAGGAGAGAGGGTATGAAATTAGATCCACTTCCTTTAAAACCCGAAAAAGTCTCGATTATAGGTTAGAAATTGGCCACGGGACGTGTTGTTGCGTTGAAAACGAAAAAACGAGCATGATGCCTCATTTTGAATTTGGGATGAGAGAGGGTATGAAATTAGATCCACTTCCTTTAAAACCCGAAAAAGTCTCGATTATAGTTTAGAATTTGGCCACAGGACGTGTTGGTGGGGTGAAAACGAAAAAACGAGCACGAAGCCAAATTTTGAATTCGGGAGGAGAGAGGGTATGAAATTAGATCCACTTCCTTTAAAACCCGAAAAAGTCACGATTATAGGTTAGAAATGGGCCACAGGATGTGTTGGTGGTGTCAAATCGAAAAAAGGAGCACGAAGCCTCATTTTGAATTCGGGAGGAGAGAGGGTATGAAATTAGATCCACTTCCTTTAAAACCCGGAAAAGACTCAATTATAGGTTAGAAATGGGCCACGGGACGTGTTGGTGGCGTCAAAATGAAAAAACGAGCACGAAGCCTCGTTTAGAAATCGGGTGGAGAGAGGGTGTGAAATTAGATCCACTTCCTTTAAAACCCGGAAAAGTCTCGATTATAGGTTAGAAATAGGCCACGGGACGTGTTGGTGGTGACAAAACGAAAAAAGGAGCACGAAGCCTCATTTTGAATTCGGGAGGAGAAGGTATGAAATTAGATCCATTTCCTTTAAAACCCGGACAAATCTCGATTATAGGTTAGAAATGGGCCACGAGACGTGTTGGTGGTGACAAAATGAAAAAAGGAGCACGAAGCCTCATTTTGAATTCGAGAGGAGACGGTATGAAATTAGATCGACTTCCTTTAAAACCCGTAAAAGTTTCGATCATAGGTTAGAAATGGGCCACGGGACTTGTTGGTGGTGTCAAAACTAAAAAACGAGCACGAAGCCTCGTTTAGAAATCGGGAGGAGAGAGGGTATGAAATTAGATCCACTTCCTTTAAAACCCGGAAAAATCTCGATTATAGGTCAGAAATGGGCCACGAGACGTGTTGGTGGTGACAAAATGAAAAAAGGAGCACGAAGCCTCATTTTGAATTCGAGAGGAGACGGTATGAAATTAGATCGACTTCCTTTAAAACCCGGAAAAGTCTCGATTATAGGTTAGAAATGGGCCACGGGACTTGTTGGTGGTGTCAAAACTAAAAAACGAGCACGAAGCCTCGTTTAGAAATCGGGAGGAGAGAGGGTATGAAATTAGATCCACTTCCTTTAAAACCCGGAAAAATCTCGATTATAGGTTAGAAATGGGCCACGAGACGTGTTGGTGGTGACAAAATGAAAAAAGGAGCACGAAGCCTCATTTTGAATTCGAGAGGAGACGGTATGAAATTAGATCGACTTCCTTTAAAACCCGGAAAAGTCTCGATTATAGGTTAGAAATGGGCCACGGGACTTGTTGGTGGTGTCAAAACTAAAAAACGAGCACGAAGCCTCGTTTAGAAATCGGGAGGAGAGAGGGTATGAAATTAGATCCACTTCCTTTAAAACCCGGAAAAATCTCGATTATAGGTTAGAAATGGGCCACGAGACGTGTTGGTGGTGACAAAATGAAAAAAGGATCACGAAGCCTCATTTTGAATTCGAGAGGAGATGGTATGAAATTAGATCGACTTCCTTTAAAACCCGGAAAAGTCTCGATTATAGGTTAGAAATGGGCCACGGGACTTGTTGGTGGTGTCAAAACTAAAAAACGAGCACGAAGCCTCGTTTAGAAATCGGGAGGAGAGAGGGTATGAAATTAGATCCACTTCCTTTAAAACCCGGAAAAATCTCGATTATGGGTTAGAAATGGGCCACGAGACGTGTTGGTGGTGACAAAATGAAAAAAGGAGCACGAAGCCTCATTTTGAATTCGAGAGGAGACGGTATGAAATTAGATCGACTTCTTTTAAAACCCGAAAAGTCTCGATTATAGGTCAGAAATGGGCCACGGGACGTGTTGGTGGTGTCAAAATGAAAAAACGAGCACAAAGCCTCGTTTAGAAATCGGGTGGAGAGAGGGTATGAAATTAGATCCACTTCCTTTAAAACCAGGAAAAGTCTCGATTACAGGTTAGAAATAGGCCACGGGACGTGTTGGTGGTGACAAAACGAAAAAAGGAGCACGAGCCTCATTTTGAATTCGGGAGGAGAGGGTATGAAATTAGATCCATTTCCTTTAAAACCCGGAAAAATCTCGATTATAGGATAGAAATGGGCCACGGGATGTGTTGGAGGTGTCAAAACTAAAAAACGAGCATTAAGCCTCGTTTAGAAATCGGGAGGAGACAGGGTATGAAATTAGATCCACTTCCTTTAAAACCCGAAAAAGTTTCGATTATAGGTTAGAAATAGGCCACGGGACGTGTTGGTGGTGTCAAAACGAAAAAAGGAGCATGAAGCCTCATATTGAATTTGAGAGGAGAGAGGGTATGAAATTAGATCCACTTCCTTTAAAACCCGAAAAAGACTCGATTATAGGTTAGAAATTGGCCACGGGACATTTTGGTGCGGTGAAAATGAAAAAACGAGCACGAAGCCTCATTTTGAATTTGGTAGGAGAGAGGGTATGAAATTAGCTCCACTTCCTTTAAAACCCGAAAAAGTCTCGATTATAGGTTAGAATTTGGCCACGGGACGTGTCGGTGGGGTGAATACAAAAAAACGAGCACGAAGCCTAATTTTGAATTCGAGAGGAGAGAGGGTATGAAATTAGATCCACTTCCTTTAAAACCCGGAAAAGTCACGATTATAGGTTAGAAATGGGCCACGGGACGTGTTGGTGGTGTCAAATCGAAAAAAGGAGCACGAAGCCTCATTTTCAATTCGGGAGGAGAGAGGGTATGAAATTAGATCCACTTCCTTTAAAACCCGAAAAAGTCTAAATTATAGGTTAGAAATGGGCCACGGGACGTGTTGGTGGTGTCAAAATGAAAAAATGAGCACGAATCCTCGTTTAGAAATCGGGTGGAGAGAGGGTATGAAATTAGATACACTTCCTTTAAAACCCGGAAAAGTCTCGATTATAGGTTAGAAATGGGCCACGGGACGTGTTGGTGGTGACAAAACGAAAAAAGGAGCACGAAGCCTCATTTTAAATTCGGGAGTAGAGGGTATGAAATTAGATCCACTTCCTTTAAAACCCGGAAAAGTCTCGATTATAGGTTAGAAATGGGCCACGGGACGTGTTGGTGGTGTCAAAACGAAAAAACGAGCACGAAGCCTCTTTTAGAAATCGGTAGGCGAGAGGGTATGAAATTATATACACTTCCTTTAAAATCCGAAAAAGTCTCGATTATAGGTTAGAAATGGGCCACGGGACGTGTTTGTGGTGTCAAAATGAAAAAACGAGCACGAAGCCTCATTTTGAATTCGGGAGTAGAGGGTATGAAATTAGATCCACTTCCTTTAAAACACGAAAAAGTCTCGATTATACGTTAGAATTTGGCCACGGGACGTGTCGGTGGGGTGAAAACAAAAAAACGAGCACGAAGCCTAATTTTGAATTCGGGAGGAGAGAGGGTATTAAATTAGATCCACTTCCTTTAAAACCCGGAAAAGTCACGATTATAGGTTAGAAATGGGCCACGGGACGTGTTGGTGGTGTCAAATCGAAAAAAGGAGCACGAAGCCTCATTTTGAATTCGGGAGTAGAGGGTATGAAATTAGATCCACTTCCTTTAAAACACGAAAAAGTCTCGATTATACGTTAGAATTTGGCCACGGGACGTGTCGGTGGGGTGAAAACAAAAAAACGAGCACGAAGCCTAATTTTGAATTCGGGAGGAGAGAGGGTATTAAATTAGATCCACTTCCTTTAAAACCCGGAAAAGTCACGATTATAGGTTAGAAATGGGCCACGGGACGTTTTGGTGGTGTCAAATCGAAAAAAGGTGCACGAAGCCTCATTTTGAATTCGGGAGGAGAGGGTATGAAATTAGATCCATTTCCTTTAAAACCCGGAAAAATCTCGATTATAGGTTAGAAATGGGCCACGAGACGTGTTGGTGGTGACAAAATGAAAAAAGGAGCACGAAGCCTCATTTTGAATTCGAGAGGAGACGGTATGAAATTAGATCGACTTCCTTTAAAACCCGGAAAAGTCTCGATTATAGGTTAGAAATGGGCCACGGGACTTGTTGGTGGTGTCAAAACTAAAAAACGAGCACGAAGCCTCGTTTAGAAATCGGGAGGAGAGAGTGTATGAAATTAGATCCACTTCCTTTAAAACCCGGAAAAATCTCGATTATAGGTTAGAAATGGGCCACGAGACGTGTTGGTGGTGACAAAATGAAAAAAGGAGCACGAAGCCTCATTTTGAATTCGAGAGGAGACGGTATGAAATTAGATCGACTTCCTTTAAAACCCGGAAAAGTCTCGATTATATGTTAGAAATGGGCCACGGGACTTGTTGGTGTCAAAACTAAAAAACGAGCACGAAGCCTCGTTTAGAAATCGGGAGGAGAGAGGGTATGAAATTAGATCCACTTCCTTTAAAACCCGGAAAAATCTCGATTATAGGTTAGAAATGGGCCACGAGACGTGTTGGTGGTGACAAAATAAAAAAAGGAGCACGAAGCCTCATTTGGAATTCAAGAGGAGACGGTATGAAATTAGATCGACTTCCTTTAAAACCCGGAAAAGTATCGATTATAGGTTAGAAATGGGCCACGGGACGTGTTGGTGGTGTCAAAATGAAAAAACGAGCACGAAGCCTCGTTTAGAAATCGGGTGGAGAGAGGGTATGAAATTAGATCCACTTCCTTTAAAACCCGGAAAAGTCTCGATTACAGGTTAGAAATAGGCCACGGGACGTGTTGGTGGTGACAAAACGAAAAAAGGAGCACGAAGCCTCATTTTGAATTCGGGAGGAGAGGGTATGAAATTAGATCCATTTCCTTTAATACCCGGAAAAATCTCGATTATAGGTTAGAAATGGGCCACGGGATGTGTGGTGGTGTCAAAACTAAAAAACGAGCATGAAGCCTCGTTTAGAAATCGGGATGAGATAGGGTATGAAATTAGATCCACTTCCTTTAAAACCCGAAAAAGTTTCGATTATAGGTTAGAAATAGGCCACGTGACGTGTTGGTGGTGTCAAAACGAAAAAAGGAGCACGAAGCCTCATATTGAATTTGGGAGGAGAGAGGGTATGAAATTAGATCCACTTCCTTTAAAACCCGAAAAAGACTCGATTATAGGTTAGAAATTGGCCACGGGACGTTTTGGTGCGGTGAAAACGAATAAACGAGCACGAAGCCTCATTTTGAATTTGGTAGGAGAGAGGGTATGAAATTAGATCCACTTCCTTTAAAACACGAAAAAGTCTCGATTATACGTTAGAATTTGGCCACGGGACGTGTCGGTGGGGTGAAAACAAAAAAATGAGCACGAAGCCTAATTTTGAATTCGGGAGGAGAGAGGGTATGAAATTAGATCCACTTCCTTTAAAACCCGGAAAAGTCACGATTATAGGTTAGAAATGGGCCACGGGACGTGTTGGTGGTGTCAAATCGAAAAAAGGAGCACGAAGCCTCATTTTGAATTCGGGAGGAGAGAGGGTACGAAATTAGATCCACTTCCTTTAAAAGCCGGAAAAGTCTCAATTATAGGTTAGAAATGGGCCACGGGACGTGTTGGTGGTGTCAAAATGAAAAAACGAGCACAAAGCCTCATTTAGAAATAGGGTGGAGAGAGGGTATGAAATTAGATCCACTTCCTTTAAAATCCGAAAAAGCCTCGATTATAGGTTAGAAATTGGCCACGGGACGTGTTGGTGGGGTGAAAACGAAAAAACGAGCACGAAGCCTCGTTTAGAAATAGGGAGGAGAGAGGGTATGAAATTAGATCCACTTCCTTTAAAATTCGGAAAAGTCTAGATTATGGGTGAGAAATTGGCCACCGGACGTGTTGGTGGTGTCAAAACGAAAAAACGAGCACGAAGCCTCGTTTAGAAATCGGGAGGAGAGAGGGTATGAAATTTGATCCACTTCCGTTAAAACCCGGAAAAGTCTCCATTATAGGTTAGAAATTGGCCACGGGACGTGTTGGTGGTGTCAAAACGAAAAAACGAGCACGAAGCCTCGTTTAGAAATCGGGAGGAGAGAGGGTATGATATTAGATCCACTTCCTTTAAAACCCGAAAAAATCTCGATTATAGGTTAAAATTTGGCCACAGGACGTGTCGGTGGGGTGAAAACGAAAAAACGAGCACGAAGCCTAATTTTGAATTCGGGAGGAGAGAGGGTATGAAATTAGATCCACTTCCTTTAAAACCCGGAAAAGTAACGATTATAGGTTAGAAATGGGCCACGGGACGTGTTGGTGGTGTCAAATCGAAAAAAGGAGCACGAAGCCTCATTTTGAATTCGGGAGGAGAGAGAGTATGAAATTAGATCCACTTCCTTTAAAACCCAGAAAAGTCTCAATTATAGGTTAGAAATTGGCCACGGGACGTGTTGGTGGTATCAAACTGAAAAAACGAGCACGAAGCCTCGTTTAGAAATCGGGTGGAGAGAGGGTATGAAATTAGATCCACTTCCTTTAAAACACGAAAAAGTCTAGATTATGGGTTAGAAATTGACCACCGGACGTGTTGGTGGTGTCAAAACGAAAAAACGAGCACGAAGCCTCGTTTAGAAATCGGGAGGAGAGAGGGTATGAAATTAGATCCACTTCCTTTAAAACCCGAAAAAGTCTCGATTATAGGTTAGAAATGGGCCACGAGATGTGTTGGTGGTGTCAAAACGAAAAAACGAGCACGAAGCCTCGTTTAGAAATCGGTAGGTTAGAGGGTATGAAATTATATCCACTTCCTTTAAAATCCGAAAAAGTCTCGATTATAGGTTAGAAATGGGCCACGGGACGTGTTTGTGGTGTCAAAACGAAAAAACAAGCACGAAGGCTCGTTTAGAAATTGGGAGGAGAGAGGGTATGAAATTATATCCACTTCCTTTGAAACCCGAAAAAGTCTCGATTATAGGTTAGAATATGGCCACGGGACGTGTTGGAGGGGTGAAAACGAAAAAACGAGCACGAAGCCTAATTTTGAATTCGGGAGGAGAGTGGGTATGAAATTAGATTCACTTCCTTAAAAACTCGAAAAAGTCTCGATTATAGGTTAGAAATGGGCCACGGGACGTGTTGGTGGTGACAAAACGAAAAAAGGAGCACGAAGCCTCATTTTGAATTTGGGAGGAGAGAGTGTATGAAATTAGATCCACCTCCTTTATAACCCGAAAAAGTCTCGATTATAGCTTAGAAATGGGCCACGGGACGTGTTGGTAGTGTCAAAACTAAAAAATGAGCACGAAGCCTCGTTTAGAAATCGGGAGAAGACAGGGTATGAAATTAGATCGAGTTCCTTTAAAACCCGAAAAAGTCTCGATTATAGGTTAGAAATAGGCCACGGGACGTGTTGGTGGTGTCAAAATGAAAAAAGGAGCACGAACCTCATATTGAATTCGGGAGGAGAGAGGGTATGAAATTAGATCCACTTCCTTTAAAACCCGAAAAAGTCTCGATTATAGGTTAGAAATTGGCCAGGGACGTCTTGGTGCGGTGAAAACGAAAAAACGAGCACGAAGCCTCATTTTGAATTTGGGAGGAGAGAGGGTATGAAATTAGCTCCACATCCTTTAAAACCCGAAAAAGTCTCGATTATAGGTTAGAATTTGGCCACGGGACGTGTCGGTGGGGTGAAAACGAAAAAACGAGCATGAAGCCTAATTTTCAATTCGGGAGGAGAGAGGGTATGAAATTAGATCCACTACCTTTAAAACTTAGAAAAGTCACGATTATAGGTTAGAAATGGGCCACGAGACGTGTTGGTGGTGACAAATCGAAAAATGGAGCACGAAGCCTCATTTTGAATTCGGGAGGAGAGAGGGTATGAAATTAGATCCACTTCCTTTAAAACCCGGAAAAGTCTCAATTATAGGTTAGAAATGGGCCACGGGACGTGTTGGTAGTGTCAAAATGAAAAAAGGAGCACGAAGCCTCATTTTGAAATCGGGAGGAGAGAGGGTATGAAATTAGATCCACTTCCTTTAAAACCCGAAAAAGTCTCGATTATAGGTTAGAAATTGGCCACGGGACGTGTTGTTGCGGTGAAAACGAAAAAACGAGCATGATGCCTCCTTTTGAATTTGGGACGAGAGAGGGTATGAAATTAGATCCACTTCCTTTAAAACCCGAAAATGTCTCGATTATAGGTTAGAATTTGGCCACGGGACGTGTTGGTGGGGTGAAAACGAAGAAACGAGCACGAAGCCAAATTTTGAATTCGGGAGGAGAGAGGGTATGAAATTAGATCCACTTCCTTTAAAACCCGAAAAAGTCTAGATTATGGGTTAGAAATTGACCACCGGACGTGTTGGTGGTGTCAAAACGAAAAAACGAGCACGAAGCCTCGTTTAGAGGAGAGAGGGTATGAAATTAGATCCACTTCCTTTAAAACCCGAAAAAGTCTCGATTATAGGTTAGAAATGGGCCACGAGACGTGTTGGTGGTGTCAAAACGAAAAAACGAGCACGAAGCCTCGTTTAGAAATCGGTAGGTTAGAGGGTATGAAATTATATCCACTTCCTTTAAAATCCGAAAAAGTCTCGATTATAGGTTAGAAATGGGCCACGGGACGTGTTTGTGGTGTCAAAACGAAAAAACAAGCACGAAGGCTCGTTTAGAAATTGGGAGGACAGAGGGTATGAAATTATATCCACTTCCTTTAAAACCCGAAAAAGTCTCGATTATAGGTTAGAATTTGGCCACGGGACGTGTTGGAGGGGTGAAAATGAAAAAACGAGCACGAAGCCTCATTTTGAATTCGGGAGGAGAGTGGGTATGAAATTAGATTCACTTCCTTTAAAACTCGAAAAAGTCTCGATTATAGGTTAGAAATGGGCCACGGGACATGTTGGTGGTGACAAAACGAAAAAAGGAACACGAAGCCTCATTTTGAATTTGGGAGGAGAGAGTGTATGAAATTAGATCCACTTCATTTAAAACCCGAAAAAGTCTCGATTATAGCTTAGAAATGGGCCACGGGACGTGTTGGTGGTGTCAAAACTAAAAAATGAGCACGAAGCCTCGTTTAGAAATCGGGAGAAGACAGGGTATGAAATTAGATCGAGTTCCTTTAAAACCCGAAAAAGTCTCGATTATAGGTTAGAAATAGGCCACGGGACGTGTTGGTGGTGTCAAAATGAAAAAAGGAGCACGAACCTCATATTGAATTCGGGAGGAGAGAGGGTATGAAATTAGATCCACTTCCTTTAAAACCCGAAAAAGTCTCGATTATAGGTTAGAAATTGGCCAGGGACGTCTTGGTGCGGTGAAAACGAAAACACGAGCACGAAGCCTCATTTTGAATTTGGGAGGAGAGAGGGTATGAAATTAGCTCCACTTCCTTTAAAACCCGAAAAAGTCTCGATTATAGGTTAGAATTTGGCCACGGGACGTGTCGGTGGGGTGAAAACGAAAAAACGAGCATGAAGCCTAATTTTGAATTCGGGAGGAGAGAGGGTATGAAATTAGATCCACTACCTTTAAAACTGAGAAAAGTCACGATTATAGGTTAGAAATGGGCCACGAGACGTGTTGGTGGTGTCAAATCGAAAAATGGAGCACGAAGCCTCATTTTGAATTCGGGAGGACAGAGGGTATGAAATTAGATCCACTTCCTTTAAAACCCGGAAAAGTCTCAATTATAGGTTAGAAATGGGCCACGGGACGTGTTGGTGGTGTCAAAATGAAAAAAGGAGCACGAAGCCTCATTTTGAAATCGGGAGGAGAGAGGGTATGAAATTAGATCCACTTCCTTTAAAACCCGAAAAAGTCTCGATTATAGGTTAGAAATTGGCCACGGGACGTGTTGTTGCGGTGAAAACGAAAAAACGAGCATAATGCCTCCTTTTGAATTTGGGACGAGAGAGGGTATGAAATTAGATCCACTTCCTTTAAAACCCGAAAATGTCTCGATTATAGGTTAGAATTTGGCCACGGGACGTGTTGGTGGGGTGAAAACGAAAAAACGAGCACGAAGCCAAATTTTGAATTCGGGAGGAGAGAGGGTATGAAATTAGATCCACTTCCTTTAAAACCCGAAAAAGTCACGATTATAGCTTAGAAATGGGCCCCAGGACGTGTTGGTGGTGTCAAATCGAAAAAAGGAGCACGAAGCCTCATTTTGAATTCGGGTGGAGAGAGGGTATGAAATTAGATCCACTTCTTTTAATACCCGGAAATGTCTCAATTATAGGTTAGAAATGGGCCACGGGACGTGTTGGTGGTGTCAAAATGAAAAAACGAGCACGAAGCCTCGTTTAGAAATCGGGTGGAGAGAGGGTATGAAAATAGATCCACTTCCTTTAAAACCCGAAATAGTCACGATTATAGGTTAGAAATGGGCCATGGGACGTGTTGGTGGTGTCAAATCGAAAAAAGGAGCACGAAGCCTCATTTTGAATTCGGGAGGAGAGAGGGTATGAAATTAGATCCACTTCCTTTAAAACCCGAAAAAAACTTAATTATAGGTTAGAAATGGGCCACGGGACGTGTTGGTGGTGTCAAAATGAAAAAACGAGCACGAAGCCTCATTTAGAAATAGGGTGGAGAGAGGGTATGAAATTAGATCCACTTCCTTTAAAATCCGAAAAAGTCTCGATTATAGGTTAGAAATTGGCCACGGGACGTGTTGGTAGGGTGAAAACCAAAAAACGAGCACGAAGCCTCGTTTAGAAATCGGGAGGAGAGAGGGTATGAAATTAGATCCACTTCCATTAAAATCCGAAAAAGTCTCGATTATAGGTTAGAAATTGGCCACCGGACGTGTTGGTGGTGTCCAAATGAAAAAAATGAGCACGAAGCCTCGTTTAGAAATCGGGAGGAGAGAGGGTATGAAATCAGATCCACTTCCTTTAAAACCCGAAATAGTCACGATTATATGTTAGAAATGGGCCACGGGACGTGTTGGTGGTGTCAAATCGAAAAAAGGAGCACGAAGCCTCATTTTGAATTCGGGAGGAGAGAGGATATGAAATTAGATCCACTTCCTTTAAAACTCGAAAAAAACTCAATTATAGGTTAGAAATGGGCCACGGGACGTGTTGGTGGTGTCAAAACGAAAAAACGAGCACGAAGCCTCATTTAGAAATAGGGTGGACAGAGGGTATGAAATTAGATCCACTTCCTTTAAAATCCGAAAAATTCTCGATTATAGGTTAGAAATTGGCCACGGGACGTGTTGGTAGGGTGAAAACGAAAAAACGAGCACGAAGTCTCGTTTAGAAATCGGGAGGAGAGAGGGTATGAAATTAGATCCACTTCCATTAAAATCCGAAAAAGTCTCGATTATAGGTTAGAAATTGGCGACCGGACGTGTTGGTGGTGTCAAAATGAAAAAATGAGCACGAAGCCTCGTTTAGAAATCGGGAGGAGAGAGGGTATGAAATTAGATCCACTTCCTTTAAAACCCGGAAAAGTCTCGATTATAGGTTAGAAATGGGCCACGGGACGTGTTGGTGGTGTCAAAACGAAAAAACGAGCACGAAGCCTCTTTTAGAAATCGGTAGGCGAGAGGGTATGAAATTATATACACTTCCTTTAAAATCCGAAAAAGTCTCGATTATAGGTTAGAAATGGGCCACGGGACGTGTTTGTGGTGTCAAAACGAAAAAACCAGCACGAAGCCTCGTTTAGAAATCGGGAGGAGAGAGGGTATGAAATTATATCCACTTCCTTTAAAACCCGGAAAAGTCTCGATTATAGATTAGAAATGGGCCACGGGACGTGTTGGTGGTGTCAAAATGAAAAAACGAGCACGAAGCCTCTTTTAGAAATCGGTAGGCGAGAGGGTATGAAATTATATAGACTTCCTTTAAAATCCGAAAAAGTCTCGATTATAGGTTAGAAATTGGCCACGGGACGTCTTGGTGCGGTGAAAATGAAAAAACGAGCACGAAGCCTCATTCTGAATTTGGGAGGAGAGAGGGTATGAAATTAGCTCCACTTCCTTTAAAAAATGAAAAAGTCTCGATTATAGGTTAGAATTTGGCCACGTGACGTGTCGGTGGGGTGAAAACGAAAAAACGAGCACGAAGCCTAATTTTGAATTCGAGAGGAGAGAGGGTATGAAATTAGATCTACTTCCTTTAAAACCCGAAAAAGTCACGATTATAGGTTAGAAATGGGCCACGGGACGTGTTAGTGGTGTCAAATCGAAAAAAGAAGCACGAAGCCTCATTTTGAATTCGGGAGGAGAGAGGGTATGAAATTATATCCACTTCCTTTAAAACCCGGAAAAGTCTCAATTATAGGTTAGAAATGGGCCACGGGACGTGTTGGTGGTGTCAAAACTAAAAAACGAGCACGAAGCCTCGTTTAGAAATCGGTAGGTTTGAGGGTATGAAATTATATCCACTTCCTTTAAAATCCGAAAAAGTCTCGATTATAGGTTAGAAATTGGCCACGGGACGTGTTGGTATGGTGAAAACGAAAAAACGAGCACGAAGCCTCGTTTAGAAATCGGGAGGAGAGAGGGTATGAAATTAGATCCACTTCCATTAAAATCCGGAAAAGTCTCGATTATAGGTTAGAAATTGGCCACCGGACGTGTTGGTGGTGTCAAAACGAAAAAATGAGCACGAAGCCTCGTTTAGAAATCGGGAGGAGAGAGGGTATAAAATTAGATTCACTTCCTTTAAAACCCGGAAAAGTCTCGATTATAGGTTAGAAATGGGCCACGGGACGTATTGGAGGTGTCAAAACGAAAAAACGAGCACGAAGCCTCTTTTAAAAATCGGTAGGCGAGAGGGTATGAAATTATATACACTTCCTTTAAAATCCGAAAAAGTCTCAATTATAGGTTAGAAATTGGCCACGGGACGTCTTGGTGCGGTGAAAACGAAAAAACGAGCACGAAGCCTCATTTTGAATTTGGGAGGAGAGAGGGTATGAAATTAGCTCCACTTCCTTTAAAACCCGAAAAAGTCTCGATTATAGGTTAGAATTTGGCCACGGGACGTGTCGGTGGGGTGAAAACGAAAAAACGAGCACGAAGCCTAATTTTGAATTCGAGAGGAGAGAGGGTATGAAATTAGATCCACTTCCTTTAAAACCCGGAAAAGTCACGATTATAGGTTAGAAATGGGCCACGGGATGTGTTGGTGGTGTCAAATTGAAAAAAGAAGCACGAAGCCTCATTTTGAATTCGGGAGGAGAGAGGGTATGAAATTAGATCTACTTCCTTTAAAACCCGAAAAAGTCTCAATTATAGGTTAGAAATGGGCCACGGGACGTGTTGGTGGTATCAAAACGAAAAAACGAGCACGAAGCCTCGTTTAGAAATCGGTAGGTTTGAGGGTATGAAATTATATCCACTTCCTTTAAAATCCGAAAAAGTCTCGATTATAGGTTAAAAATGTGCCACGGGACGTGTTTGTGTTGTCAAAACGAAAAAAAGTGCACGAAGCCACGTTTAGAAATCGAGAGGAGAGAGGGTATTAAATTATATCCACTTCCTTTAAAACCCGAAAAAGTCTCGATTATAGGTTAGAATTTGGCCACGGGATGTGTTGGAGGGGTGAAAACGAAAAAAATGAGCACGAAGCCTCATTTTGAATTCGGGAGGAGAGTGGGTATGAAATTAGATTCTCTTCCTTTAAAACCCGAAAAAGTCTCGATTATAGGTTAGAAATGGGCCACGGGACGTGTTGGTGGTGACAAAACGAAAAAGGAGCACGAAGCCTCATTTTGAATTTAGGAGGAGAGAGGGTATGAAATTAGATTCACTTCCTTTAAAACCCGAAAAAGTCTCGATTATAGGTTAGAAATGGGCCACGGGACGTGTTGGTGGTGTCAAAACTAAAAAACGAGCACGAAGCCTCGTTTAGAAATCGGTAGAAGACAGGGTATGAAATTAGATCCACTTCCTTTAAAACCCGAAAAAGTTTCGATTATAGGTTAGAAATGGGCCACGAGACGTGTTGGTGGTGTCAAAACGAAAAAACGAGCACGAAGCCTCTTTTAGAGATCGGTAGGCGAGAGGGTATGAAATTATATACACTTCCTTTAAAATCCGAAAAAGTCTCGATTATAGGTTAGAAATAGGCCACGGGACGTCTTGGTGCGGTGAAAACGAAAAAACGAGCACGAAGCCTCATTTTGAATTTGGGAGGAGAGAGGGTATGAAATTATCTCCACTTCCTTTAAAACTCGAAAAAGTCTCGATTATAGGTTAGAATTTGGCCACGGGACGTGTCGGTGGGGTGAAAATGAAAAAACGAGCACGAAGCCTAATTTTGAATTCGGGAGGAGAGAGGGTATGAAATTAGATCCACTACCTTTAAAACTCGGAAAAGTCACGATTATAGGTTAGAAATGGGCCACGAGACGTGTTGGTGGTGTCAAATCGAAAAATGGAGCACGAAGCCTCATTTTGAATTCGGGAGGAGAGAGGGTATGAAATTAGATCCACTTCCTTTAAAACCCGGAAAAGTCTCAATTATAGGTTAGAAATGGGCCACGGGACGTGTTGGTGGTGTCAAAATAAAAAAAGGAGCACGAAGCCTCATTTTGAAATCGGGAGGAGAGAGTGTATGGAATTAGATCCACTTCCTTTAAAACCCGAAAAAGTCTCGATTATAGGTTAGAAATTGGCCACTGGACGTGTTCTTGCGGTAAAAACGAAAAAACGAGCATGATGCCTCCTTTTGAATTTGGGACCAGAGAGGGTATGAAATTAGATCCACTTCCTTTAAAACCCGAAAATGTCTCGATTATAGGTTAGAATTTGGCTACGGGACTTGTTGGTGGGGTGAAAACGAAAAAACGAGCACGAAGCCAAATTTTGAATTCGGGAGGAGAGAGGGTATGAAATTAGATCCACTTCCTTTAAAACCCGAAAAAGTCACGATTATAGGTTAGAAATGGGCCACAGGACGTGTTGGTGGTGTCAAATCGAAAAAAGGAGCACGAAGCCTCATTTTGAAATCGGGAGGAGAGAGGATATGAAATTAGATCCACTTCTTTTAAAACCCAGAAAAGTCTCAATTATAGGTTAGAAATGGGCCACGGGACGTCTTGGTGCGGTGAAAACGAAAAAACGAGCACGAAGCCTCATTTTGAATTTGGGAGGAGAGAGGGTATGAAATTAGATCCACTTCCTTTAAAACCCGGAAAAGTCTCAATTATAGGTTAGAAATGGGCCACGGGACGTGTTGGTGGTGTCAAAATAAAAAAAGGAGCACGAAGCCTCATTTTGAAATCGGGAGGAGAGAGGGTATGAAATTAGATCCAATTCCTTTAAAACCCGAAAAAGTCTCGATTATAGGTTAGAAATTGGCCACGGGACGTGTTCTTGCGGTAAAAACGAAAAAACGAGCATGATGCCTCCTTTTGAATTTCGGACGAGAGAGGGTATGAAATTAGATCCACTTCCTTTAAAACCCGAAAATGTCTCGATTATAGGTTAGAATTTGGCCACGGGACGTGTTGGTGGGGTGAAAACGAAAAAACGAGCACGAAGCCAAATTTTGAATTCGAGAGGAGAGAGGGTATGAAATTAGATCCACTTCCTTTAAAACCCGAAAAAGTCACGATTATAGGTTAGAAATGGGCCACAGGACGTGTTGGTGGTGTCAAATCGAAAAAAGAAGCACGAAGCCTCATTTTGAAATCGGGAGGATAGAGGGTATGAAATTAGATCCACTTCTTTTAAAACCCGGAAAAGTCTCAATTATAGGTTAGAAATGGGACACGGGACGTGTTGGTGGTGTCAAAATGAAAAAACGAGCACGAAGCCTCGTTTAGAAATCGGGTGGAGAGAGGGTATGAAAATAGATCCACTTCCTTTAAAACCCGAAATAGTCACGATTATAGGTTAGAAATGGGCCACGGGACGTGTTGGTGGTGTCAAATCGAAACAAGGAGCACGAAGCCTCATTTTGAATTCGGGAGGAGAGAGGGTATGAAATTAGATCCACTTTCTTTAAAATCCGGAAAAGTCTAAATTATAGGTTAGAAATGGGCCACGGGACGTCTTGGTGCGGTGAAAACGAAAAAACGAGCACGAAGCCTCATTTTGAATTTGGGAGGACAGAGGGTATGAAATTAGCTCCACTTCCTTTAAAACTCGAAAAAGTCTCGATTATAGGTTAGAATTTGGCCACGGGACGTGTCGGTGGGGTGAAAATGAAAAAACGAGCACGAAGCCTAATTTTGAATTCAGGAGGAGAGAGGGTATGAAATTAGATCCACTACCTTTAAAACTCGGAAAAGTCACGATTATAGGTTAGAAATGGGCCACGAGACGTGTTGGTGGTGTCAAATCGAAAAATGGAGCACAAAGCCTCATTTTGAATTCGGGAGGAGAGAGGGTATGAAATTAGATCCACTTCCTTTAAAACCTGGAAAAGTCTCAATTATAGGTTAGAAATGGGCCACGGGACGTGTTGGTGGTGTCAAAATAAAAAAAGGAGCACGAAGCCTCATTTTGAAATCGGGAGGAGAGAGGGTATGAAATTAGATCCACTTCCTTTAAAACCCGAAAAAGTCTCGATTATAGGTTAGAAATTGGCCACGGGACGTGTTCTTGCGGTAAAAATGAAAAAACGAGCATGATGCCTCCTTTTGAATTTGGGACGAGAGAGGGTATAAAATTAGATCCACTTTCTTTAAAACCCGAAAATGTCTCGATTATAGGTTAGAATTTGGCCACGGGACGTGTTGGTGGGGTGAAAACGAAAAAACGAGCACGAAGCCAAATTTTGAATTCGGGAGGAGAGAGGGTATGAAATTAGATCCACATCCTTTAAAACCCGAAAAAGTCATGATTATAGGTTAGAAATGGGCCACAGGACGTGTTGGTGGTGTCAAATCGAAAAAATGAGCACGAAGCCTCATTTTGAAATCGGGAGGAGAGAGGGTATGAAATTAGATCCACTTCTTTTAAAACCCGGAAAAGTCTCAATTATAGGTTAGAAATGGGCCACGGGACGTGTTGGTGGTGTCAAAATGAAAAAACGAGCACGAAGCCTCGTTTAGAAATCGGGTGGAGAGAGGGTATGAAAATAGATCCACTTCCTTTAAAACCCGAAATAGTCACGATTATAGGTTAGAAATAGGCCACGGGACGTGTTGGTGGTGTCAAATCGAAAAAAGGAGCACGAAGCCTCATTTTGAATTCGGTAGGAGAGAGGGTATGAAATTAGATCCACTTTCTTTAAAATCCGGAAAAGTCTAAATTATAGGTTAGAAATGGGCCACGGGACGTGTTGGTGGTGTCAAAATGAAAAAACGAGCACGAATCATCGTTTAGAAATCGGGCGGAGAGAGGGTATGAAATTAGATCCACTTCCTTTAAAACCCGGAAAAGTCTCGATTATAGGTTAGAAATGGGCCACGGGACGTGTTGGTGGTGACAAAACGAAAAAAAGAGCACGAAGCCTCATTTTGAATTCGGGAGTAGAGGGTATGAAATTAGTTCCACTTCCTTTAAAACCCGGAAAAGTCTCGATTATAGGTTAGAAATGGGCCACGGGACGTGTTGGTGGTGTCAAAACTAAAAAATGAGCACGAAGCCTCGTTTAGAAATCGGGAGGAGACAGGGTATGAAATTAGATCCACTTCCTTTAAAACCCGAAAAAGTCTCAATTATAGGTTAGAAATAGGCCACGGGACGTGTTGCTGGTGTCAAAACGAAAAAAGGAGTACGAAGCCTCATTTTGAAATCGGAAGGAGAGAGGGTATGAAATTTGATCCACTTCCTTTAAAACCCGAAAAAGTCTCGATTATAGGTTAGAAATTGGCCACGGGACGTGTTGGTGCGGTGAAAACGAAAAAACGAGCATGAAGCCTCATTTTGAATTTGGGAGGAGAGAGGGTATGAAATTAGATCCACTTCTTTTAAAACCCGGAAAAGTCTCAATTATAGGTTAGAAATGGGCCACGGGACGTGTTGGTGGTGTTAAAATGAAAAAACGAGCACGAAGCCTCGTTTAGAAATCGGATGGAGAGAGGGTATGAAAATAGATCCACTTCCTTTAAAACCCGAAATAGTCACGATTATAGGTTAGAAATAGACCACGGGACGTGTTGGTGGTGTCAAATCGAAAAAAGGAGCACGAAGCCTCATTTTGAATTCGGGAGGAGAGAGGGTATGAAATTAGATCCATTTCCTTTAAAATCCGAAAAAGTCTCGATTATAGGTTAGAAATTGGCCACGGGACGTCTTGGTGCGGTGAAAACGAAAAAACGAGCACGAAGCCTCATTTTGAATTTGGGAGGAGAGAGGGTATGAAATTAGCTCCACTTCCTTTAAAACCCGAAAAAGTCTCGATTATAGGTTAGAATTTGGCCACGGGACGTGTCGGTGGGGTGAAAACGAAAAAACGAGCACGAAGCCTAATTTTTAATTCGAGAGGAGAGAGGATATGAAATTAGATCCACTTCCTTTAAAACCCGGAAAAGTCACGATTATACGTTAGAAATGGGCCACGGGACGTGTTGGTGGTGTCAAATCGAAAAAAGGAGCACGAAGCCTCATTTTGAATTCGGGAGGAGAGAGGGTATGAAATTAGATCCACTTCCTTTAAAACCCGGAAAAGTCTCAATTATAGGTTAGAAATGGACCACGGGACGTGTTGGTGGTGTCAAAACGAAAAAACGAGCACGAAGCCTCGTTTAGAAATCGGTAGGTTTGAGGGTATGAAATTATATCCACTTCCTTTAAAATCCGAAAAAGTCTCGATTACAGGTTAGAAATGGGCCACGGGACGTGTTGGTGGTGACAAAACTAAAAAAGGAGCACGAAGCCTCATTTTGAATTCGGGAGTAGAGGGTATGAAATTAGATCCACTTCCTTTAAAACCCGGAAAAGTCTCGATTATAGGTTAGAAAAGGGCCACGGGACGCGTTTGTGGTGTCAAAACGAAAAAAGAGCACGAAGCCTCATTTTAAATTCGGGAGGAGAGAGGGTATGAAATTAGATCTACTTCCTTTAAAACCCGGAAAAGTCTCAGTTATAGGTTAGAAATAGGCCACGGGACGTGTTGGTGGTGTCAAAACGAAAAAACGAGCACTAAGCCTCGTTTAGAAATCGGTAGGTTTGAGGGTATGAAATTATATCCACTTCCTTTAAAATCCGAAAAAGTCTCGATTATAGGTTAAAAATGGGCCACGGGACGTGTTTGTGGTGTCAAAACGAAAAAAAGAGCACGAAGCCTCGTTTAGAAATCGGGAGGAGAGAGGGTATGAAATTATATCCACTTCCTTTAAAACACGAAAAAATCTCGATTATAGGATAGAATTTGGCCACGGGACGTGTTGGAGGAGTGAAAATGAAAAAACGAGCACGAAGCCTCATTTTGAATTCGGGAGGAGAGTGGGTATGAAATTAGATTCACTTCCTTTAAAACCCGAAAAAGTCTCGATTATAGGTTAGAAATGGGCCACGGGACGTGTTGGTGGTGAAAAAATGAAAAAGGAGCACGAAGCCTCATTTTGAATTTAGGAGGAGAGAGGGTATGAAATTAGATCCACTTCCTTTAAAACCCGAAAAAGTCTCGATTATAGGTTAAAAATGGGCCACGGGACGTGTTGGTGGTGTCGAAACAAAAAAACGAGCACGAAGCCTCGTTTAGAAATCGGTAGAAGACAGGGTATGAAATTACATCTACTTCCTTTAAAACCCGAAAAAGTCTCGATTATAGGTTAGAAATAGGCCACGGGACGTGTTGGTGGTGTCAAAACGAAAAAAGGAGCACGAAGCCTCACATTGAATTCGGGAGGAGAGAGGGTATGAAATTAGATCCACTTCCTTTAAAACCCGAAAAAGTCTCGATTATAGGTTAGAAATTGGCCACGGGACGTCTTGGTGCGGTGAAAACGAAAAAACGAGCACGAAGCCTCATTTTGAATTTGGGAGGAGAGAGGGTATGAAATTAGCTCCACTTCCTTTAAAACCCGAAAAAGTCTCGATTATAGGTTAGAATTAGGCCACGGGACGTGTCGGTGGGGTGAAAACGAAAAAACGAGCACGAAGCCTAATTTTGAATTCGGGAGGAGATAGGGTATGAAATTAGATCCACTACCTTTAAAACTGAGAAAAGTCACGATTATAGGTTAGAAATGGGCCACGAGACGTGTTGGTGGTGTCAAATCGAAAAATGGAGCACGAAGGCTCATTTTGAATTCGGGAGGAGAGAGGGTATGAAATTAGATCCACTTCCTTTAAAACCCGGAAAAGTCTCAATTATAGGTTAGAAATGGGCCACGGGACGTGTTGGTGGTGTCAAAATGAAAAAAGGAGCACGAAGCCTCATTTTGAAATCGGGAGGAGAGAGGGTATGAAATTAGATCCACTTCCTTTAAAACCCGAAAAAGTCTCGATTATAGGTTAGAAATTGGCCACGGGACGTGTTGTTGCGGTGAAAACGAAAAAACGAGCATGATGCCTCCTTTTGAATTTGGGACGAGAGAGGGTATGAAATTAGATCCACTTCCTTTAAAACCCGAAAATGTCTCGATTATAGGTTAGAATTTGGCCACGGGAAGTGTTGGTGGGGTGAAAACGAAAAAACGAGCACGAAGCCAAATTTTGAATTCGGGAGGAGAAAGGGTATGAAATTAGATCCACTTCCTTTAAAACCCGAAAAAGTCACGATTATAGCTTAGAATTGGGCCACAGGACGTGTTGGTGGTGTCAAATCGAAAAAAGGAGCACAAAGCCTCGTTTTGAATTCGGGTGGAGAGAGGGTATGAAATTAGATCCACTTCTTTTAATACCCGGAAATGTCTCAATTATAGGTTAGAAATGGGCCACGGGACGTGTTGGTGGTGTCAAAATGAAAAAACGAGCACGAAGCCTCGTTTAGAAATCGGGTGGAGAGAGGGTATGAAAATAAATCCACTTCCTTTAAAACCCGAAATAGTCACGATTATAGGTTAGAAATGGGCCACGGGACGTGTTGGTGGTGTCAAATCGAAAAAAGGAGCACGAAGCCTCATTTTGAATTCGGGAGGAGAGAGGGTATGAAATTAGATCCACTTCCTTTAAAACCCGAAAAAGTCTCAATTATAGGTTAGAAATGGGCCACGGGACATGTTGGTGGTGTCAAAATGAAAAAACGAGCACGAAGCCTCATTTAGAAATAGGGTGGAGAGAGGGTATGAAATTAGATCCACTTCCTTTAAAATCCGAAAAAGTCTCGATTATAGGTTAGAAATTGGCCACGGGACGTGTTGGTAGGGTGAAAACGAAAAAACGAGCACGAAGCCTCGTTTAGAAATCGGGAGGAGAGAGGGTATGAAATTAGATCCACTTCCTTTAAAACCCGAAAAAGTCTCGATTATAGGTTAGAAATGGGCCACGAGACGTGTTGGTGGTGTCAAAACGAAAAAACGAGCACGAAGCCTCGTTTAGAAATCGGTAGGTTAGAGGGTATGAAATTATATCCACTTCCTTTAAAATCCGAAAAAGTCTCGATTATAGGTTAGAAATGGGCCACGGGACGTGTTTGTGGTGTCAAAACGAAAAAACAAGCACGAAGGCTCGTTTAGAAATTGAGAGGAGAGAGGGTATGAAATTATATCCACTTCCTTTAAAACCCGAAAAAGTCTCGATTATAGGTTAGAATTTCGCCACGGGACGTGTTGGAGGGGTGAAAACGAAAAAACGAGCACGAAGCCTAATTTTGAATTCAGGAGGAGAGTGGGTATGAAATTAGATTCACTTCCTTTAAAACTCGAAAAAGTCTCGATTATAGGTTAGAAATGGGCCACGGGACGTGTTGGTGGTGACAAAACGAAAAAAGGAGCACGAAGCCTCATTTTGAATTTGGGAGGAGAGAGTGTATGAAATTAGATCCACTTCCTTTATAACCCGAAAAAGTCTCGATTATAGCTTAGAAATGGGCCACGGGACGTGTTGGTAGTGTCAAAACTAAAAAATGAGCACGAAGCCTCGTTTAGAAATCGGGAGAAGACAGGGTATGATATTAGATCGAGTTCCTTTAAAACCCGAAAAAGTCTCGATTATAGGTTAGAAATAGGCCACGGGACGTGTTGGTGGTGTCAAAATGAAAAAAGGAGCACGAACCTCATATTGAATTCGGGAGGAGAGAGGGTATGAAATTAGATCCACTTCCTTTAAAACCCGAAAAAGTCTCGATTATAGGTTAGAAATTGGCCAGGGACGTCTTGGTGCGGTGAAAACGAAAAAACGAGCACGAAGCCTCATTTTGAATTTGGGAGGAGAGAGGGTATGAAATTAGCTCCACTTCCTTTAAAACCCGAAAAAGTCTCGATTATAGGTTAGAATTTGGCCACGGGACGTGTCGGTGGGGTGAAAACGAAAAAACGAGCATGAAGCCTAATTTTGAATTCGGGAGGAGAGAGGGTATGAAATTAGATCCACTACCTTTAAAACTGAGAAAAGTCACGATTATAGGTTAGAAATGGGCCACGAGACGTGTTGGTGGTGTCAAATCGAAAAATGGAGCACGAAGCCTCATTTTGAATTCGGGAGGAGAGAGGGTATGAAATTAGATCCACTTCCTTTAAAACCCGGAAAAGTCTCAATTATAGGTTAGAAATGGGCCACGGGACGTGTTGGTGGTGTCAAAATGAAAAAAGGAGCACGAAGCCTCATTTTGAAATCGGGAGGAGAGAGGGTATGAAATTAGATCCACTTCCTTTAAAACCCGAAAAAGTCTCGATTATAGGTTAGAAATTGGCCACGGGACGTGTTGTTGCGGTGAAAACGAAAAAACGAGCATGATGCCTCCTTTTGAATTTGGGACGAGAGAGGGTATGAAATTAGATCCACTTCCTTTAAAACCCGAAAATGTCTCGATTATAGGTTAGAATTTGGCCACGGGACGTGTTGGTGGGGTGAAAACGAAAAAACGAGCACGAAGCCAAATTTTGAATTCGGGAGGAGAGAGGGTATGAAATTAGATCCACTTCCTTTAAAACCCGAAAAAGTCTAGATTATGGGTTAGAAATTGACCACCGGACGTGTTGGTGGTGTCAAAACGAAAAAACGAGCACGAAGCCTCGTTTAGAAATCGGGAGGAGAGAGGGTATGAAATTAGATCCACTTCCTTTAAAACCCGAAAAAGTCTCGATTATTGGTTAGAAATGGGCCACGAGACGTGTTGGTGGTGTCAAAACGAAAAAACGAGCACGAAGCCTCGTTTAGAAATCGGTAGGTTAGAGGGTATGAAATTATATCCACTTCCTTTAAAATCCGAAAAAGTCTCGATTATAGGTTAGAAATGGGCCACGGGAGGTGTTTGTGGTGTCAAAACGAAAAAACAAGCACGAAGGCTCGTTTAGAAATTGGGAGGAGAGAGGGTATGAAATTATATCCACTTCCTTTAAAACCCTAAAAAGTCTCGATTATAGGTTAGAATTTGGCCACGGGACGTGTTGGAGGGGTGAAAACGAAAAAACGAGCACGAAGCCTCATTTTGAATTCGGGAGGAGAGTGGGTATGAAATTAGATTCACTTCCTTTAAAACTCGAAAAAGTCTCGATTATAGGTTAGAAATGGGCCACGGGACATGTTGGTGGTGACAAAACGAAAAAAGGAGCACGAAGCCTCATTTTGAATTTAGGAGGAGAGAGTGTATGAAATTAGATCCACTTCCTTTAAAACCCGAAAAAGTCTCGATTATAGCTTAGAAATGGGCCACGGGACGTGTTGGTGGTGTCAAAATAAAAAAATGAGCACGAAGCCTCGTTTAGAAATCGGGAGAAGACAGGGTATGAAATTACATCGAGTTCCTTTAAAACCCGAAAAAGTCTCGATTATAGGTTAGAAATAGGCCACGGGACGTGTTGGTGGTGTCAAAATGAAAAAAGGAGCACGAACCTCATATTGAATTCGGGAGGAGAGAGGGTATGAAATTAGATCCACTTCCTTTAAAACCCGAAAAAGTCTCGATTATAGGTTAGAAATTGGCCAGGGACGTCTTGGTGCGGTGAAAACGAAAAAACGAGCACGAAGCCTCATTTTGAATTTGGGAGGAGAGAGGGTATGAAATTAGCTCCACTTCCTTTAAAACCCGAAAAAGTCTCGATTATAGGTTAGAATTTGGCCACGGGACGTGTCGGTGGGGTGAAAATGAAAAAACGAGCATGAAGCCTAATTTTGAATTCGGGAGGAGAGAGGGTATGAAATTAGATCCACTACCTTTAAAACTGAGAAAAGTCACGATTATAGGTTAGAAATGGGCCACGACATGTGTTGGTGGTGTCAAATCGAAAAATGGAGCACGAAGCCTCATTTTGAATTCGGGAGGAGAGAGGGTATGAAATTAGATCCACTTCCTTTAAAACCCGGAAAAGTCTCAATTATAGGTTAGAAATGGGCCACGGGAAGTGTTGGTGGTGTCAAAAAGAAAAAAGGAGCACGAAGCCTCATTTTGAAATCGGGAGGAGAGAGGGTATGAAATTAGATCCACTTCCTTTAAAACCCGAAAAAGTCTCGATTATAGGTTAGAAATTGGCCACGGGACGTGTTGTTGCGGTGAAAACGAAAAAACGAGCATAATGCCTCCTTTTGAATTTGGGACGAGAGAGGGTATGAAATTAGATCCACTTCCTTTAAAACCCGAAAATGTCTCGATTATAGGTTAGAATTTGGCCACGGGACGTGTTGGTGGGGTGAAAACGAAAAAACGAGCACGAAGCCAAATTTTGAATTCGGGAGGAGAGAGGGTATGAAATTAGATCCACTTCCTTTAAAACCCGAAAAAGTCACGATTATAGCTTAGAAATGGGCCCCAGGACGTGTTGGTGGTGTCAAATCGAAAAAAGGAGCACGAAGCCTCATTTTGAATTCGGGTGGAGAGAGGGTATGAAATTAGATCCACTTCTTTTAATACCCGGAAATGTCTCAATTATAGGTTAGAAATGGGCCACGGGACGTGTTGGTGGTGTCAAAATGAAAAAACGAGCACGAAGCCTCGTTTAGAAATCGGGTGGAGAGAGGGTATGAAAATAGATCCACTTCCTTTAAAACCCGAAATAGTCACGATTATAGGTTAGAAATGGGCCACGGGACGTGTTGGTGGTGTCAAATCGAAAAAAGGAGCACGAAGCCTCATTTTGAATTCGGGAGGAGAGAGGGTATGAAATTAGATCCACTTCCTTTAAAACCCGAAAAAAACTTAATTATAGGTTAGAAATGGGCCACGGGACGTGTTGGTGGTGTCAAAATGAAAAAACGAGCACGAAGCCTCATTTAGAAATAGGGTGGAGAGAGGGTATGAAATTAGATCCACTTCCTTTAAAATCCGAAAAAGTCTCGATTATAGGTTAGAAATTGGCCACGGGACGTGTTGGTAGGGTGAAAACGAAAAAACGAGCACGAAGCCTCGTTTAGAAATCGGGAGGAGAGAGGGTATGAAATTAGATCCACTTCCATTAAAATCCGAAAAAGTCTCGATTATAGGTTAGAAATTGGCCACCGGACGTGTTGGTGGTGTCCAAATGAAAAAATGAGCACGAAGCCTCGTTTAGAAATCGGGAGGAGAGAGGGTATGAAATTAGATCCACTTCCTTTAAAACCCGAAATAGTCACGATTATAGGTTAGAAATGGGCCACGGGACGTGTTGGTGGTGTCAAATCAAAAAAAGGAGCACGAAGCCTCATTTTGAATTCGGGAGGAGAGAGGATATGAAATTAGATCCACTTCCTTTAAAACTCGAAAAAAACTCAATTATAGGTTAGAAATGGGCCACGGGACGTGTTGGTGGTGTCAAAACGAAAAAACGAGCACGAAGCCTCATTTAGAAATAGGGTGGAGAGAGGGTATGAAATTAGATCCACTTCCTTTAAAATCCGAAAAATTCTCGATTATAGGTTAGAAATTGGCCACGGGACGTGTTGGTAGGGTGAAAACGAAAAAACGAGCACGAAGTCTCGTTTAGAAATCGGGAGGAGAGAGGGTATGAAATTAGATCCACTTCCATTAAAATCCGAAAAAGTCTCGATTATAGGTTAGAAATTGGCCACCGGACGTGTTGGTGGTGTCAAAATGAAAAAATGAGCACGAAGCCTCGTTTAGAAATCGGGAGGAGAGAGGGTATGAAATTAGATCCACTTCCTTTAAAACCCGGAAAAGTCTCGATTATAGGTTAGAAATGGGCCACGGGACGTGTTGGTGGTGTCAAAATGAAAAAACGAGCACGAAGCCTCTTTTAGAAATCGGTAGGCGAGAGGGTATGAAATTATATACACTTCCTTTAAAATCCGAAAAAGTCTCGATTATAGGTTAGAAATGGGCCACGGGACGTGTTTGTGGTGTCAAAACGAAAAAACGAGCACGAAGCCTCGTTTAGAAATCGGGAGGAGAGAGGGTATGAAATTAGATCCACTTCCATTAAAATCCGAAAAAGTCTCGATTATAGGTTAGAAATTGGCCACCGGACGTGTTGGTGGTGTCCAAATGAAAAAATGAGCACGAAGCCTCGTTTAGAAATCGGGAGGAGAGAGGGTATGAAATTAGATCCACTTCCATTAAAATCCGAAAAAGTCTCGATTATAGGTTAGAAATTGGCCACCTTTTGAATTTGGGACGAGAGAGGGTATGAAATTAGATCCACTTCCTTTAAAACCCGAAAATGTCTCGATTATAGGTTAGAATTTGGCCACGGGACGTGTTGGTGGGGTGAAAACGAAAAAACGAGCACGAAGCCAAATTTTGAATTCGGGAGGAGAGAGGGTATGAAATTAGATCCACTTCCTTTAAAACCCGAAAAAGTCACGATTATAGCTTAGAAATGGGCCCCAGGACGTGTTGGTGGTGTCAAATCGAAAAAAGGAGCACGAAGCCTCATTTTGAATTCGGGTGGAGAGAGGGTATGAAATTAGATCCACTTCTTTTAATACCCGGAAATGTCTCAATTATAGGTTAGAAATGGGCCACGGGATGTGTTGGTGGTGTCAAAATGAAAAAACGAGCACGAAGCCTCGTTTAGAAATCGGGTGGAGAGAGGGTATGAAAATAGATCCACTTCCTTTAAAACCCGAAATAGTCACGATTATAGGTTAGAAATGGGCCACGGGACGTGTTGGTGGTGTCAAATCGAAAAAAGGAGCACGAAGCCTCATTTTGAATTCGGGAGGAGAGAGGGTATGAAATTAGATCCACTTCCTTTAAAACCCGAAAAAAACTTAATTATAGGTTAGAAATGGGCCACGGGACGTGTTGGTGGTGTCAAAATGAAAAAACGAGCACGAAGCCTCATTTAGAAATAGGGTGGAGAGAGGGTATGAAATTAGATCCACTTCCTTTAAAATCCGAAAAAGTCTCGATTATAGGTTAGAAATTGGCCACGGGACGTGTTGGTAGGGTGAAAACGAAAAAACGAGCACGAAGCCTCGTTTAGAAATCGGGAGGAGAGAGGGTATGAAATTAGATCCACTTCCATTAAAATCCGAAAAAGTCTCGATTATAGGTTAGAAATTGGCCACCGGACGTGTTGGTGGTGTCCAAATGAAAAAATGAGCACGAAGCCTCGTTTAGAAATCGGGAGGAGAGAGGGTATGAAATTAGATCCACTTCCTTTAAAACCCGAAATAGTCACGATTATAGGTTAGAAATGGGCCACGGGACGTGTTGGTGGTGTCAAATCAAAAAAAGGAGCACGAAGCCTCATTTTGAATTCGGGAGGAGAGAGGATATGAAATTAGATCCACTTCCTTTAAAACTCGAAAAAAACTCAATTATAGGTTAGAAATGGGCCACGGGACGTGTTGGTGGTGTCAAAACGAAAAAACGAGCACGAAGCCTCATTTAGAAATAGGGTGGAGAGAGGGTATGAAATTAGATCCACTTCCTTTAAAATCCGAAAAATTCTCGATTATAGGTTAGAAATTGGCCACGGGACGTGTTGGTAGGGTGAAAACGAAAAAACGAGCACGAAGTCTCGTTTAGAAATCGGGAGGAGAGAGGGTATGAAATTAGATCCACTTCCATTAAAATCCGAAAAAGTCTCGATTATAGGTTAGAAATTGGCCACCGGACGTGTTGGTGGTGTCAAAATGAAAAAATGAGCACGAAGCCTCGTTTAGAAATCGGGAGGAGAGAGGGTATGAAATTAGATCCACTTCCTTTAAAACCCGGAAAAGTCTCGATTATAGGTTAGAAATGGGCCACGGGACGTGTTGGTGGTGTCAAAATGAAAAAACGAGCACGAAGCCTCTTTTAGAAATCGGTAGGCGAGAGGGTATGAAATTATATACACTTCCTTTAAAATCCGAAAAAGTCTCGATTATAGGTTAGAAATGGGCCACGGGACGTGTTTGTGGTGTCAAAACGAAAAAACGAGCACGAAGCCTCGTTTAGAAATCGGGAGGAGAGAGGGTATGAAATTAGATCCACTTCCATTAAAATCCGAAAAAGTCTCGATTATAGGTTAGAAATTGGCCACCGGACGTGTTGGTGGTGTCCAAATGAAAAAATGAGCACGAAGCCTCGTTTAGAAATCGGGAGGAGAGAGGGTATGAAATTAGATCCACTTCCATTAAAATCCGAAAAAGTCTCGATTATAGGTTAGAAATTGGCCACCGGACGTGTTGGTGGTGTCCAAATGAAAAAATGAGCACGAAGCCTCGTTTAGAAATCGGGAGGAGAGAGGGTATGAAATTAGATCCCCTTCCTTTAAAACCCGAAATAGTCACGATTATAGGTTAGAAATGGGCCACGGGACGTGTTGGTGGTGTCAAATCAAAAAAAGGAGCACGAAGCCTCATTTTGAATTCGGGAGGAGAGAGGATATGAAATTAGATCCACTTCCTTTAAAACTCGAAAAAAACTCAATTATAGGTTAGAAATGGGCCACGGGACGTGTTGGTGGTGTCAAAACGAAAAAACGAGCACGAAGCCTCATTTAGAAATAGGGTGGAGAGAGGGTATGAAATTAGATCCACTTCCTTTAAAATCCGAAAAATTCTCGATTATAGGTTAGAAATTGGCCACGGGACGTGTTGGTAGGGTGAAAACGAAAAAACGAGCACGAAGTCTCGTTTAGAAATCGGGAGGAGAGAGGGTATGAAATTAGATCCACTTCCATTAAAATCCGAAAAAGTCTCGATTATAGGTTAGAAATTGGCCACCGGACGTGTTGGAGGTGTCAAAATGAAAAAATGAGCACGAAGCCTCGTTTAGAAATCGGGAGGAGAGAGGGTATGAAATTAGATCCACTTCCTTTAAAACCCGGAAAAGTCTCGATTATAGGTTAGAAATGGGCCACGGGACGTGTTGGTGGTGTCAAAACGAAAAAACGAGCACGAAGCCTCTTTTAGAAATCGGTAGGCGAGAGGGTATGAAATTATATACACTTCCTTTAAAATCCGAAAAAGTCTCGATTATAGGTTCGAAATGGGCCACGGGACGTGTTTGTGGTGTCAAAACGAAAAAACGAGCACGAAGCCTCGTTTAGAAATCGGGAGGAGAGAGGGTATGAAATTATATCCACTTCCTTTAAAACCCGGAAAAGTCTCGATTATAGGTTAGAAATGGGCCACGGGACGTGTTGGTGGTGTCAAAATGAAAAAACGAGCACGAAGCCTCTTTTAGAAATCGGTAGGCGAGAGGGTATGAAATTATATAGACTTCCTTTAAAATCCGAAAAAGTCTCGATTATAGGTTAGAAATTGGCCACGGGACGTCTTGGTGCGGTGAAAACGAAAAAACGAGCACGAAGCCTCATTCTGAATTTGGGAGGAGAGAGGGTATGAAATTAGCTCCACTTCCTTGAAAACCCGAAAAAGTCTCGATTATAGGTTAGAATTTGGCCACGTGACGTGTCGGTGGGGTGAAAACGAAAAAACGAGCACGAAGCCTAATTTTGAATTCGAGAGGAGAGAGGGTATGAAATTAGATCTACTTCCTTTAAAACCCGAAAAAGTCACGATTATAGGTTAGAAATGGGCCACGGGACGTGTTAGTGGTGTCAAATCGAAAAAAGAAGCACGAAGCCTCATTTTGAATTCGGGAGGAGAGAGGGTATGAAATTAGATCCACTTCCTTTAAAACCCGGAAAAGTCTCAATTATAGGTTAGAAATGGGCCACGGGACGTGTTGGTGGTGTCAAAACGAAAAAACGAGCACGAAGCCTCGTTTAGAAATCGGTAGGTTTGAGGGTATGAAATTATATCCACTTCCTTTAAAATCCGAAAAAGTCTCGATTATAGGTTAGAAATTGGCCACGGGACGTGTTGGTAGGGTGAAAACGAAAAAACGAGCACGAAGCCTCGTTTAGAAATCGGGAGGAGAGAGGGTATGAAATTAGATCCACTTCTATTAAAATCCGGAAAAGTCTCGATTATAGGTTAGAAATTGGCGACCGGACGTGTTGGTGGTGTCAAAACGAAAAAATGAACACGAAGCCTCGTTTAGAAATCGGGAGGAGAGAGGGTATAAAATTAGATTCACTTCCTTTAAAACCCGGAAAAGTCTCGATTATAGGTTAGAAATGGGCCACGGGACGTATTGGTGGTGTCAAAACGAAAAAACGAGCACGAAGCCTCTTTTAGAAATCGGTAGGCGAGAGGGTATGAAATTATATACACTTCCTTTAAAATCCGAAAAAGTCTCGATTATAGGTTAGAAATTGGCCACGGGACGTCTTGGTGCGGTGAAAACGAAAAAACGAGCACGAAGCCTCATTTTGAATTTGGGAGGAGAGAGGGTATGAAATTAGCTCCACTTCCTTTAAAACCGGAAAAAGTCTCGATTATAGGTTAGAATTTGGCCACGGGACGTGTCGGTGGGGTGAAAACGAAAAAACGAGCACGAAGCCTAATTTTGAATTCGAGAGGAGAGAGGGTATGAAATTAGATCCACTTCCTTTAAAACCCGGAAAAGTCACGATTATAGGTTCGAAATGGGCCACGGGATGTGTTGGTGGTGTCAAATCGAAAAAAGAAGCACGAAGCCTCATTTTGAATTCGGGAGGAGAGAGGGTATGAAATTAGATCTACTTCCTTTAAAACCCGAAAAAGTCTCAATTATAGGTTAGAAATGGGCCACGGGACGTGTTGGTGGTGTCAAAACGAAAAAACGAGCACGAAGCCTCGTTTAGAAATCGGTAGGTTTGAGGGTATGAAATTATATCCACTTCCTTTAAAATCCGAAAAAGTCTCGATTATAGGTTAAAAATGTGCCACGGGACGTGTTTGTGGTGTCAAAACAAAAAAAAGTGCACGAAGCCACGTTTAGAAATCGAGAGGAGAGAGGGTATTAAATTATATCCACTTCCTTTAAAACCCGAAAAAGTCTCGATTATAGGTTAGAATTTGGCCACGGGACGTGTTGGAGGGGTGAAAACGAAAAAAATGAGCACGAAGCCTCATTTTGAATTCGGGAGGAGAGTGGGTATGAAATTAGATTCTCTTCCTTTAAAACCCGAAAAAGTCTCGATTATAGGTTAGAAATGGGCCACGGGACGTGTTGGTGGTGACAAAACGAAAAAAGAGCACGAAGCCTCATTTTGAATTTAGGAGGAGAGAGGGTATGAAATTAGATTCACTTCCTTTAAAACTCGAAAAAGTCTCGATTATAGGTTAGAAATGGGCCACGGGACGTGTTGGTGGTGTCAAAACTAAAAAACGAGCACGAAGCCTCGTTTAGAAATCGGTAGAAGACAGGGTATGAAATTAGCTCCACTTCCTTTAAAACCCGAAAAAGTCTCGATTATAGGTTAGAAATGGGCCACGGGACGTGTTGGTGGTGTCAAAACGAAAAAACGAGCACGAAGCCTCTTTTAGAGATCGGTAGGCGAGAGGGTATGAAATTATATACACTTCCTTTAAAATCCGAAAAAGTCTCGATTATAGGTTAGAAATAGGCCACGGGACGTCTTGGTGCGGTGAAAACGAAAAAACGAGCACGAAGCCTCATTTTGAATTTGGGAGGAGAGAGGGTATGAAATTATCTCCACTTCCTTTAAAACTCGAAAAAGTCTCGATTATAGGTTAGTATTTGGCCACGGGACGTGTCGGTGGGGTGAAAATGAAAAAACGAGCACGAAGCCTAATTTTGAATTCGGGAGGAGAGAGGGTATGAAATTAGATCCACTTCCTTTAAAACTCGGAAAAGTCACGATTATAGGTTAGAAATGGGCCACGAGACGTGTTGGTGGTGTCAAATCGAAAAATGGAGCACGAAGCCTCATTTTGAATTCGGGAGGAGAGAGGGTATGAAATTAGATCCACTTCCTTTAAAACCCGGAAAAGTCTCAATTATAGGTTAGAAATGGGCCACGGGACGTGTTGGTGGTGTCAAAATAAAAAAAGGAGCACGAAGCCTCATTTTGAAATCGGGAGGAGAGAGTGTATGGAATTAGATCCACTTCCTTTAAAACCCGAAAAAGTCTCGATTATAGGTTAGAAATTGGCCACGGGACGTGTTCTTGCGGTAAAAACGAAAAAACGAGCATGATGCCTCCTTTTGAATTTGGGACGAGAGAGGGTATGAAATTAGATCCACTTCCTTTAAAACCCGAAAATGTCTCGATTATAGGTTAGAATTTTGCTACGGGACGTGTTGGTGGGGTGAAAACGAAAAAACGAGCACGAAGCCAAATTTTGAATTCGGGAGGAGAGAGGGTATGAAATTAGATCCACTTCCTTTAAAACCCGAAAAAGTCACGATTATAGGTTAGAAATGGGCCACAGGATGTGTTGGTGGTGTCAAATCGAAAAAAGGAGCACGAAGCCTCATTTTGAAATCGGGAGGAGAGAGGATATGAAATTAGATCCACTTCTTTTAAAACCCAGAAAAGTCTCAATTATAGGTTAGAAATGGGCCACGGGACGTCTTAGTGCGGTGAAAACGAAAAAACGAGCACGAAGCCTCATTTTGAATTTGGGAGGAGAGAGGGTATGAAATTAGATCCACATTCTTTAAAACCCGGAAAAGTCTCAATTATAGGTTAGAAATGGGCCACGGGACGTGTTGGTGGTGTCAAAATAAAAAAAGGAGCACGAAGCCTCATTTTGAAATCGGGAGGAGAGAGGGTATGAAATTAGATCCACTTCCTTTAAAACCCGAAAAAGTCTCGATTATAGGTTAGAAATTGGCCACGGGACGTGTTCTTGCGGTAAAAACGAAAAAACGAGCATGATGCCTCCTTTTGAATTTGGGACGAGAGAGGGTATGAAATTAGATCCACTTCCTTTAAAACCCGAAAATGTCTCGATTATAGGTTAGAATTTGGCCACGGGACGTGTTGGTGGGGTGAAAACGAAAAAACGAGCACGAAGCCAAATTTTGAATTCGAGAGGAGAGAGGGTATGAAATTAGATCCACTTCCTTTAAAACCCGAAAAAGTCACGATTATAGGTTAGAAATGGGCCACAGGACGTGTTGGTGGTGTCAAATCGAAAAAAGAAGCACGAAGCCTCATTTTGAAATCGGGAGGATAGAGGGTATGAAATTAGATCCACTTCTTTTAAAACCCGGAAAAGTCTCAATTATAGGTTAGAAATGGGACACGGGACGTGTTGGTGGTGTCAAAATGAAAAAACGAGCACGAAGCCTCGTTTAGAAATCGGGTGGAGAGAGGGTATGAAAATAGATCCACTTCCTTTAAAACCCGAAATAGTCACGATTATAGGTTCGAAATGGGCCACGGGACGTGTTGGTGGTGTCAAATCGAAAAAAGGAGCACGAAGCCTCATTTTGAATTCGGGAGGAGAGAGGGTATGAAATTAGATCCACTTCCTTTAAAACCCGAAAAAGTCTCAATTATAGGTTAGAAATGGGCCACGGGACGTGTTGGTGGTGTCAAAACGAAAAAACGAGCATGATGCCTCCTTTTGAATTTGGGACGAGAGAGGGTATGAAATTAGATCCACTTCCTTTAAAACCCGAAAATGTCTCGATTATAGGTTAGAATTTGGCCACGGGAAGTGTTGGTGGGGTGAAAATGAAAAAACGAGCACGAAGCCAAATTTTGAATTCGGGAGGAGAGAGGGTATGAAATTAGATCCACTTCCTTTAAAACCCGAAAAAGTCACGATTATAGCTTAGAATTGGGCCACAGGACGTGTTGGTGGTGTCAAATCGAAAAAAGGAGCACAAAGCCTCGTTTTGAATTCGGGTGGAGAGAGGGTATGAAATTAGATCCACTTCTTTTAATACCCGGAAATGTCTCAATTATAGGTTAGAAATGGGCCACGGGACGTGTTGGTGGTGTCAAAACGAAAAAACGAGCACGAAGCCTCATTTAGAAATAGGGTGGAGAGAGGATATGAAATTAGATCCACTTCCTTTAAAATCAGAAAAAGTCTCGATTATAGGTTAGAAATTGGCCACGGGACGTGTTGGTAGGGTGAAAACGAAAAAACGAGCACGAAGCCTCGTTTAGAAATCGGGAGGAGAGAGGGTATGAAATTAGATCCACTTCCATTAAAATCCGGAAAAGTCTCGATTATAGGTTAGAAATTGGCCACCGGACGTGTTGGTGGTGTCAAAACGAAGAAACGAGCACGAAGCTTCTTTTAGAAATCGGTAGGCAAGAGGGTATGAAATTATATACACTTCCTTTAAAATCCGAAAAAGTCTCGATTATAGGTTAGAAATGGGCCACGGGACGTGTTTGTGGTGTCAAAACGAAAAAACGAGCACGAAGCCTCGTTTAGAAATCGGGAGGAGAGAGGGTATGAAATTATATCCACTTCCTTTAAAACCCGAAAATGTCTCGATTATAGGTTAGAATTTGGCAACGGGACATGTTGAAGGGGTGAAAACGAAAAAACGAGCACGAAGCCTCATTTTAAATTTGGGAGGAGAGAGGGTATGAAATTAGATTAACTTCTTTTAAAACCCAAAAAAGTCTCGATTATAGGTTAAAAATGAGCCACGGGACGTGTTGGTGGTGACAAAACGAAAAAAGGAGCACGAAGCCTCATTTTGAATTTGGGAGGAGAGAGGGTATGAAATTAGATCCACTTCCTTTAAAACCCGAAAAAGTCTTGATTATAGGTTAGAAATGGGCCACGGGACGTGTTGGTGGTGTCAAAACTAAAAAACGAGCACGAAGCCTCATTTAGAAATCGGGAGGAGACAGGATATGAAATTAGATCCACTTCCTTTAAAACCCGAAAAAGTCTCGATTATAGGTTAAAAATAGGCCACGGTACGTGTTGGTGGTGTCAAAACGAAAAAAGGAGCACGAAGCCTCATATTGAATTCGGGAGGAGAGAGGGTATGAAATTAGATCCACTTCCTTTAAAACCCGAAAAAGCCTCGATTATAGGTTAGAAATGGGCCACGGGACATGTTGGTGGTGACAAAACGAAAAAGGAGCACGAAGCCTCGTTTAGAAATCGGTAGGCGAGAGGGTATGAAATTAGCTCCACTTCCTTTAAAACCCGAAAAAGTCTCGATTATAGGTTAGAAATGGGCCACGGGACGTGTCGGTGGGGTGAAAATAAAAAAAACGAGCACGAAGCCTAACTTTGAATTCGAGAGGAGAGAGGGTATGAAATTAGATCCACTTCCTTTAAAACTCGGAAAAGTCACGATTATAGGTTAGAAATGGGCCACGGGACGTGTTGGTGGTGTCAAATCGAAAAAAGGAGCACGAAGCCTCATTTTGAATTCGGTAAGAGAGAGGGTATGAAATTAGATCCACTTCCTTTAAAACCCGGAAAAGTCTAAATTATAGGTTAGAAATGGGCCACGGGACGTGTTGGTGGAGTCAAAATGAAAAAACGAGCACGAATCCTCGTTTAGAAATCGGGTGGAGAGAGGGTATGAAATTAGATCCACTTCCTTTAAAACCCGGTAAAGTCTCGATTATAGGTTAGAAATGGGCCACGGGACGTGTTGGTGGTGACAAAATGAAAAAAGGAGCACGAAGCCTCATTTTGAATTCGGGAGTAGAGGGTATGAAATTAGATCCACTTCCTTTAAAACCCGGAAAAGTCTCGATTATACGTTAGAAATGGGCCACGGGACGTGTTGGTGGTGTCAAAACTAAAAAACGAGCACGAATCCTCGTTTAGAAATCGGGAGGAGACAGGATATGAAATTAGATCCACTTCCTTTAAAACCCGAAAAAGTCTCGATTATAGGTTAGAAATAGGCCACGGGACATGTTGGTGGTGTCAAAACGAAAAAAGGAGCACGAAGCCTCATTTTTAAATTGGGAGGAGAGAGGGTATGAAATTAGATCCACTTCCTTTAAAACCCGAAAAAGTCTCGATTATAGGTTAGAAATTGGCCACGGGACGTGTTGGTGCGGTGAAAACGAAAAAACGAGCATGAAGCCTCATTTTGAATTTGGGAGGAGAGAGGGTATGAAATTAGATCCACTTTTTTTAAAACTCGGAAAAGTCTCAATTATAGGTTAGACTGGGCCACGGGACGTGTTGGTGGTGTCAAAAAGAAAAAACGAGCACGAAGCCTCATTTTGAATTTGGGAGGAGAGAGGGTATGAAATTAGATCCACTTCCTTTAAAACCCGAAAAAGTTCGATTATAGGTTAGAAATTGGCCACGGGACGTCTTGGTGCGGTGAAAACGAAAAAACGAGCACGAAGCCTCATTTTGAATTTGGGAGGAGAGAGGGTATGAAATTATCTCCACTTCCTTTAAAACCCGAAAAAGTCTCGATTATAGGTTAGAATTTGGCCACGGGACGTGTCGGTGGGGTGAAAAAGAAAAAACGAGCACGAAGCCTAATTTTGAATTCGAGAGGAGAGAGGGTATGACATTAGATCCACTTCCTTTAAAACCCGGAAAAGTCACGATTATAGGTTAGAAATGGGGCACGGGACGTGTTGGTGGTGTCAAATCGAAAAAATGAGCACAAAGCCTCATTTTGAATTCGGGAGGAGAGAGGGTATGAAATTAGATCCTCTTCCTTTAAAACCCGGAAAAGTCTTAATTATAGGTTAGAAATGGGCCACGGGACGTGTTGGTGGTGTCAAAACGAAAAAACGAGCACGAAGCCTCATTTAGAAATAGGGTGGAGAGAGGGTATGAAATTAGATCCACTTCCTTTAAAATCCGAAAAAGTCTCGATTATAGGTTAGAAATTGGCCACGGGACGTGTTGGTGGGGTGAAAACGAAAAAACGAGCACGAAGCCTCGTTTAGAAATCGGGAGGAGAGAGGGTATGAAATTAGATCCACTTCCATTAAAATCCGGAAAAGTCTCGATTATAGGTTAGAAATTGGCCACCGGACGTGTTGGTGGTGTCAAAACGAAAAAATGAGCACGAAGCCTCGTTTAGAAATCGGGAGGAGAGAGGGTATGAAATTAGATCCACTTCCTTTAAAACCCGGAAAAGTCTCGATTATAGGTTAGAAATGGGCCACGGGACGTGTTGGTGGTGTCAAAACGAAAAAACGAGCACGAAGCCTCTTTTAGAAATCGGTAGGCGAGAGGGTATGAAATTATAAACACTTCCTTTAAAATCCGAAAAAGTCTCGATTATAGGTTAGAAATGGGCCACGGGACGTGTTTGTGGTGTCAAAACGAAAAAACGAGCACGAAGCCTCGTTTAGAAATCGGGAGGGGAGAGGGTATGAAATTATATCCACTTCCTTTAAAACCCGAAAAAGTCTCGATTATAGGTTAGAATTTGGCGACGGGACGTGTTGGAGGGGTGAAAACGAAAAAACGAGCACGAAGCCTCATTTTGAATTTGGGAGGAGAGAGGGTATGAAATTAGATTCACCTCCTTTAAAACCCGAAAAAGTCTCGATTATAGGTTAGAAATGGGCCACGGGACGTGTTGGTGGTGACAAAACGAAAAAAGGAGCACGAAGCCTCATTTTGAATTTGGGAGGAGAGAGGGTATGAAATTAGATCTACTTCCTTTAAAACCCGAAAAAGTCTTGATTATAGGTTAGAAATGGGCCACGGGACGTGTTGGTGGTGTCAAAACTAAAAAACGAGCACGAAGCCTCGTTTAGAAATCGGGAGGAGAGAGGGTATGAAATTATATCCACTTCCTTTAAAACCCGAAAAAGTCTCGATTATAGGTTAAAAATAGGCCACGGTACGTGTTGGTGGTGTCAAAACGAAAAAAGGAGCACGAAGCCTCATATTGAATTTGGGAGGAGAGAGGGTATGAAATTAGATCCACTTCCTTTAAAACATGAAAAAGTCTCGATTATAGGTTAGAAATTGGCCACGGGACGTCTTGGTGCGGTGAAAACGAAAAAACGAGCACGAAGCCTCATTTTGAATTTGGGAGGAGAGAGGGTATGAAATTAGCTCCACTTCCTTTAAAACCAGAAAAAGTTTCGATTATAGGTTAGAATTTGGCCACGGGACGTGTCGGTGGGGTGAAAACAAAAAAACGACCACGAAGCCTAATTTTGAATTCGAGAGGAGAGAGGGTATGACATTAGATCCACTTCCTTTAAAACCCGGAAAAGTCACGATTATAGGTTAGAAATGGGCCACGGGACGTGTTGGTGGTGTCAAATCGAAAAAAGGAGCACAAAGCCTCATTTTGAATTCGGGAGGAGAGAGGGTATGAAATTAGATCCTCTTCCTTTAAAACCCGGAAAAGTCTCAATTATAGGTTAGAAATGGGCCACGGGACGTGTTGGTGGTGTCAAAACGAAAAAACGAGCACGAAGCCTCATTTAGAAATAGGGTGCAGAGAGGGTATGAAATTAGATCCACTTCCTTTAAAATCCGAAAAAGTCTCGATTATAGGTTAGAAATTGGCCACGGGACGTGTTGGTGGGGTGAAAACGAAAAAACGAGCACGAAGCCTCGTTTAGAAATCGGGAGGAGAGAGGGTATGAAATTAGATCCACTTCCATTAAAATCCGGAAAAGTCTCGATTATAGGTTAGAAATTGGCCACGGGACGTGTTGGTGGGGTGAAAACGAAAAAATGAGCACGAAGCCTCGTTTAGAAATCGGGAGGAGAGAGGGTATGAAATTAGATCCACTTCCTTTAAAACCCGGAAAAGTCTCGATTATAGGTTAGAAATGGGCCACGGGACGTGTTGGTGGTGTCAAAACGAAAAAACGAGCACGAAGCCTCTTTTAGAAATCGGTAGGCGATAGGGTATGAAATTATATACACTTCCTTTAAAATCCGAAAAAGTCTCGATTATAGGTTAGAAATGGGCCACGGGACGTGTTTGTGGTGTCAAAACGAAAAAACGAGCACGAAGCCTCGTTTAGAAATCGGGAGGAGAGAGGGTATGAAATTATATCCACTTCCTTTAAAACCCGAAAAAGTCTCGATTATAGGTTAGAATTTGGCGACGGGACGTGTTGGAGGGGTGAAAACGAAAAAACAAGCACGAAGCCTCATTTTGAATTTGGGAGGAGAGAGGGTATGAAATTAGATTCACTTCCTTTAAAACCCGAAAAAGTCTCGATTATAGGTTAGAAATGGGCCACGGGACGTGTTGGTGGTGAAAAAATGAAAAAGGAGCACGAAGCCTCATTTTGAATTTAGGAGGAGAGAGGGTATGAAATTAGATCCACTTCCTTTAAAACCCGAAAAAGTCTCGATTATAGGTTAAAAATGGGCCACGGGACGTGTTGGTGGTGTCGAAACTAAAAAACGAGCACGAAGCCTCGTTTAGAAATCGGTAGAAGACAGGGTATGAAATTACATCTACTTCCTTTAAAACCCGAAAAAGTCTCGATTATAGGTTAGAAATAGGCCACGGGACGTGTTGGTGGTGTCAAAACGAAAAAAGGAGCACGAAGCCTCATATTGAATTTGGGAGGAGAGAGGGTATGAAATTAGATCCACTTCCTTTAAAACACGAAAAAGTCTCGATTATAGGTTAGAAATTGGCCACGGGACGTCTTGGTGGTGTCGAAACTAAAAAACGAGCACGAAGCCTCGTTTAGAAATCGGGAGGAGAGAGGGTATGAAATTATATCCACTTCCTTTAAAACCCGAAAAAGTCTCGATTATAGGTTACAAATAGGCCACGGTACGTGTTGGTGGTGTCAAAACGAAAAAAGGAGCACGAAGCCTCATATTGAATTTGGGAGGAGAGAGGGTATGAAATTAGATCCACTTCCTTTAAAACACGAAAAAGTCTCGATTATAGGTTAGAAATTGGCCACGGGACGTCTTGGTGCGGTGAAAACGAAAAAACGAGCACGAAGCCGCATTTTGAATTTGGGAGGAGAGAGGGTATGAAATTAGCTCCACTTCCTTTAAAACCCGAAAAAGTCTCGATTATAGGTTAGAATTTGGCCACGGGACGTGTCGGTGGGGTGAAAACAAAAAAACGAGCACGAAGCCTAATTTTGAATTCGAGAGGAGAGAGGGTATGAAATTAGATCCACTTCCTTTAAAACCCGGAAAAGTCACGATTATAGGTTTGAAATGAGCCACGGGACGTGTTGGTGGTGTCAAATCGAAAAAAGGAGCACGAAGCCTCATTTTGAATTCGGGAGGAGAGAGGGTATGAAATTAGATCCACTTCCTTTAAAACCCGAAAAAGTCTAAATTATAGGTTAGAAATGGGCCACGGGACGTGTTGGTGGTGTCAAAATGAAAAAACGAGCACGAATCCTCGTTAAGAAATCGGGTGGAAAGAGGGTATGAAATTAGATACACTTCCTTTAAAACCCGGAAAAGTCTCGATTATAGGTTAGAAATGGGCCACGGGACGTGTTGGTGGTGACAAAACGAAAAAAGGAGCACGAAGCCTCATTTTAAATTCGGGAGTAGAGGGTATGAAATTAGATCCACTTCCTTTAAAACCCGGAAAAGTCTCGATTATAGGTTAGAAATGGGCCACGGGACTTGTTGGTGGTGTCAAAACTAAAAAACGAGCACGAAGCCTCGTTTAGAAATCAGGAGGAGACAGGGTATGAAATTAGATCCACTTCCTTTAAAACCCGAAAAAGTCTCGATTATAGGTTAGAAATAGGCCACGGGACGTGTTGGTGGTGTCAAAACGAAAAAAGGAGCACAAAGCCTCATTTTTAAATCGGGAGGAGAGAGGGTATGAAATTAGATCCACTTCCTTTAAAACCCGAAAAAGTCTCGATTATAGGTTAGAAATTGGCCACGGGACGTGTTGGTGCGGTGAAAACGAAAAGACGAGCATGAAGCCTCATTTTGAATTTGGGAGGAGAGAGGGTATGAAATTAGATCCACTTCTTTTAAAACCCGGAAAAGTCTCAATTATCGGTTAGAAATGGGCCACGGGACGTGTTGGTGGTGTCAAAAAGAAAAAATGAGCACGAAGCCTCGTTTATAAATCGGGTGGAGAGAGGGTATGAAAATAGATCCACTTCCTTTAAAACCCGAAATAGTTATGATTATAGGTTAGAAATGGGCCACGGGACGTGTTGGTGGTGTCAAATCGAAAAAAGGAGCACGAAGCCTCATTTTGAATTCGGGAGGAGAGAGGGTATGAAATTAGATCCACTTCCTTTAAAACCCGAAAAAGTCTCGATTATAGGTTAGAAATTGGCCACGGGACGTCTTGGTGCGGTGAAAATGAAAAAACGAGCACGAAGCCTCATTTTGAATTTGGGAGGAGAGAGGGTATGAAATTAGCTCCACTTCCTTTAAAACTCGAAAAAGTCTCGATTATAGGTTAGAAATGGGCCACGAGACGTGTTGGTAGTGTCAAAACTAAAAAACGAGCACGAAGCCTCGTTTAGAAATCGGGAGGAGACAGGGTATGAAATTAGATCCACTTCCTTTAAAACCCGAAAAAGTCTCGATTATAGGTTAAAAATAGGCCACGGTACGTGTTGGTGGTGTCAAAACGAAAAAAGGAGCACGAAGCCTCATATTGAATTCGGGAGGAGAGAGGGTATGAAATTAGATCCACTTCCTTTGAAACACGAAAAAGTCTCGATTATGGGTTAGAAATTGGCCACGGGACGTCTTGGTGCGGTGAAAACGAAAAAACGAGCACGAAGCCTCATTTTGAATTTGGGAGGAGAGAGGGTATGAAATTAGCTCCACTTCCATTAAAACCCGAAAAAGTCTCGATTATAGGTTAGAATTTGGACACGGGACCTGTCGGTGGGGTGAAAACAAAAAAACGAGCACGAAGCCTAATTTTGAATTCGAGAGGAGAGAGGGTATGAAATTAGATCCACTTCCTTTAAAACCCGAAAAAGTCACGATTATAGGTTAGAAATGGGCTACGGGACGTGTTGGTGGTGTCAAATCGAAAAAAGGAGCACGAAGCCTCATTTTGAATTCGGGAGGAGAGAGGGTATGAAATTAGATCCACTTCCTTTAAAACCCGGAAAAGTCTAAATTATAGGTTAGAAATTGGCCACGGGACGTGTTGGTGGTGTCAAAATTAAAAAACGAGCACAAATCCTCGTTTAGAAATCGGGTGGAGAGAGGGTACGAAATTAGATACACTTCCTTTAAAACCCGGAAAAGTCTTGATTATAGGTTAGAAATGGGCCACGGGACGTGTTGGTGGTGACAAAACGAAAAAAGGAGCACGAAGCCTCATTTTGAATTCGGGAGTAGAGGGTATGAAATTAGATCCACTTCCTTTAAAATTCGGAAAAGTCTCGATTATAGGTTAGAAATGGGTCACAGGATGTATTGGTGGTGTCAAAATTAAAAAACGAGCATGAAGCCTCGATTAGAAATCGGGAGGAGAGAGGGTATGAAATTAGATCCACTTCCTTTAAAACCCGAAAAAATTTCGATTATAGGTTAGAAATAGGCCACGGGACGTGCTGGTGGTGTCAAAACGAAAAAAGGAGCACGAAGCCTCATATTGAATTTGGGAGGAGAGAGAGTATGAAATTAGATCCACTTCCTTTAAAACTCGAAAAAGACTCGATTATAGGTTAGAAATTGGCCACGGGACGTCTTGGTGCGGTGAAAACGAAAAGACGAGCATGAAGCCTCATTTTGAATTTGGGAGGAGAGAGGGTATGAAATTAGATCCACTTCTTTTAAAACCCGGAAAAGTCTCAATTATAGGTTAGAAATGGGCCACGGGACGTGTTGGTGGTGTCAAAAAGAAAAAATGAGCACGAAGCCTCGTTTATAAATCGGGTGGAGAGAGGGTATGAAAATAGATCCACTTCCTTTAAAACCCGAAATAGTTATGATTATAGGTTAGAAATGGGCCACGGGACGTGTTGGTGGTGTCAAATCGAAAAAAGGAGCACGAAGCCTCATTTTGAATTCGGGAGGAGAGAGGGTATGAAATTAGATCCACTTCCTTTAAAACCCAAAAAAGTCTCGATTATAGGTTAGAAATTGGCCACGGGACGTCTTGGTGCGGTGAAAATGAAAAAACGAGCACGAAGCCTCATTTTGAATTTGGGAGGAGAGAGGGTATGAAATTAGCTCCACTTCCTTTAAAACTCGAAAAAGTCTCGATTATAGGTTAGAAATGGGCCACGGGACGTGTTGGTAGTGTCAAAACTAAAAAACGAGCACGAAGCCTCGTTTAGAAATCGGGAGGAGACAGGGTATGAAATTAGATCCACTTCCTTTAAAACCCGAAAAAGTCTCGATTATAGGTTAAAAATAGGCGACGGTACGTGTTGGTGGTGTCAAAACGAAAAAAGGAGCACGAAGCCTCATATTGAATTCGGGAGGAGAGAGGGTATGAAATTAGATCCACTTCCTTTGAAACACGAAAAAGTCTCGATTATGGGTTAGAAATTGGCCACGGGACGTCTTGGTGCGGTGAAAACGAAAAAACGAGCACGAAGCCTCATTTTGAATTTGGGAGGAGAGAGGGTATGAAATTAGCTCCACTTCCATTAAAACCCGAAAAAGTCTCGATTATAGGTTAGAATTTGGACACGGGACCTGTCGGTGGGGTGAAAACAAAAAAACGAGCACGAAGCCTAATTTTGAATTCGAGAGGAGACGTGTTGGTGGTGTCAAATCGAAAAAAGGAGCACGAAGCCTCATTTTGAATTCGGGAGGAGAGAGGGTATGAAATTAGATCCACTTCCTTTAAAACCCGGAAAAGTCTAAATTATAGGTTAGAAATGGGCCACGGGACGTGTTGGTGGTGTCAAAATGAAAAAAAGAGCACAAATCCTCGTTTAGAAATCGGGTGGAGAGAGGGTACGAAATTAGATACACTTCCTTTAAAACCCGGAAAAGTCTTGATTATAGGTTAGAAATGGGCCACGGGACGTGTTGGTGGTGACAAAACGAAAAAAGGAGCACGAAGCCTCATTTTGAATTCGGGAGTAGAGGGTATGAAATTAGATCCACTTCCTTTAAAATCCGGAAAAGTCTCGATTATAGGTTAGAAATGGGTCACAGGATGTATTGGTGGTGTTAAAATTAAAAAACGAGCATGAAGCCTCGATTAGAAATCGGGAGGAGACAGGGTATGAAATTAGATCCACTTCCTTTAAAACCCGAAAAAATTTCGATTATAGGTTAGAAATAGGCCACGGGACGTGCTGGTGGTGTCAAAACGAAAAAAGGAGCACGAAGCCTCATATTGAATTTGGGAGGAGAGAGGGTATGAAATTAGATCCACTTCCTTTAAAACTCGAAAAAGACTCGATTATAGGTTAGAAATTGGCCACGGGACGTCTTGGTGCGGTGAAAACGAAAAAACGAGCACGAAGCCTCATTTTGAATTTGGTAGGAGAGAGGGTATGAAATTAGATCCACTTCCTTTAAAACACGAAAAAGTCTCGATTATACGTTAGAATTTGGCCACGGGACGTTTGGTGGGGTGAAAACGAAAAAACGAGCACGAAGCCTAATTTTGAATTCGAGAGGAGAGAGGGTATGACATTAGATCCACTTCCTTTAAAACCCGGAAAAGTCACGGTTATAGGTTAGAAATGGGCCACGGGACGTGTTGGTGGTGTCAAATCGAAAAAAGGAGCACAAAACCTCATTTTGAATTCGGGAGGAGAGAGGGTATGAAATTAGATCCACTTCCTTTAAAACCTGGAAAAGTCTCAATTATAGGTTAGAAATGGGCCACGGGACGTGTTGGTGGTGTCAAAATGAAAAAACGAGCACGAATCCTCGTTTAGAAATCGGGTGGAGAGAGGGTATGAAATTAGATCCACTTCCTTTAAAACCCGGAAAAGTCTCGATTATAGGTTAGAAATGGGCCACGGGACGTGTTGATGGTGTCAAAACGAAAAAAGGAGCACGAAGCCTCATTTTGAATTCGGGAGTAGAGGGTATGAAATTAGATCTACTTCCTTTAAAACCCGGAAAAGTCTCGATTATAGGTTAGAAATGGACCACGGGACGTGTTGGTGGTGTCAAAATGAGAAAAAGAGCACGAAGCCTCGTTTAGAAATCGGGAGGAGAGAGGGTATGAAATTATATCCACGGGACGTGTTGGAGGGGTGAAAACGAAAAAACGAGCACGAAGCCTCATTTTGAATTCGGGAGGAGAGTGGGTATGAAATTAGATTCACTTCCTTTAAAATCCGAAAAAGCCTCGATTATAGGTTAGAAATGGGCCACGGGACGTGTTGGTGGTGACAAAACGAAAAAGGAGCACGAAGCCTCGTTTAGAAATCGGTAGGCGAGAGGGTATGAAATTATATCCACTTCCTTTAAAATCCGAAAAAGTCTCGATTATAGGTTAGAAATGGGCCACGGGACGTGTTAGTGGTGTCAAAATGAAAAAACGAGCACGAAGCCTCGTTTAGAAATCGGTAGGCGAGAGGGTATGAAATTATATCCACTTCCTTTAAAATCCGAAAAAGTCTCGATTATAGCTTAGAAATGGGCCACGGGACGTGTTTGTGGTGTCAAAACGAAAAAAAGAGCACGAAGCCTCGTTTAGAAATCGGGTGGAGAGAGGGTATGAAATTATATCCACTTCCTTTAAAACCCGAAAAAGTCTCGATTATAAGTTAGAATTTGGCCACGGGACGTGTTGGAGGGGTGAAAATGAAAAAACGAGCACGAAGCCTCATTTTGAATTCGGGAGGAGAGTGGGTATGAAATTAGATTCACTTCCTTTAAAACCCGAAAAAGTCTCGATTATAGGTTAGAAATGGGCCGCGGGACGTGTTGGTGGTGACAAAACGAAAAAGGAGCATGAAGCCTCATTTTCAATTTAGGAGGAGAGAGGGTATGAAATTAGATCCACTTCCTTTAAAACCCGAAAATGTCTCGATTATAGGTTAGAAATGGGCCACGGGACGTGTTGGTGGTGTCAAAACTAAAAAACGAGCACGAAGCCTCGTTTAGAAATCGGTAGAAGACAGGGTATGAAATTAGATCCACTTCCTTTAAAACCCTAAAAAGTCTCGATTATAGGTTAGAAATATGCCACGGGCCGTGTTGGTGGTGTCAAAACGAAAAAAGGAGCACGAAGCCTCATATTGAATTCGGGAGGAGAGAGGGTATGAAATTAGATCCACTTCCTTTAAAACCCGAAAAAGTCTCGATTATAGGTTAGAAATTGGCCACGGGACGTCTTGGTGCGGTGAAAACGAAAAAACGAGCACGAAGCCTCATTTTGAATTTGGGAGGAGAGAGGGTATGAAATTAGCTCTACTTCCTTTAAAACCCGAAAAAGTCTCGATTATAGGTTAGAAATTGGCAACGGGACGTGTTGGTAAGGTGAAAACGAAAAAACGAGCATGAAGCCTCATTTTGAATTCGGGAGGAGAGAGGGTATGAAATTAGATCCACTACCATTAAAACTCGGAAAAGTCACGATTATAGGTTAGAAATGGGCCATGAGACGTGTTGGTGGTGCCAAATCGAAAAAAGGAGCACGAAGCCTCATTTTGAATTCGGGAGGAGAGAGGGTATGAAATTAGATCCACTTCCTTTAAAACCCGGAAAAGTCTAAATTGTAGGTTAGAAATGGGCCACGGGACGTGTTGGTGGTGTCAAAATGAAAAAACGAGCACGAATCCTCGTTTAGAAATCGGGTGGAGAGAGGGTATGAAATTAGATACACTTCCTTTAAAACCCGGAAAAGTCTCGATTATAGGTTAGAAATGGGCCACGGGACGTGTTGGTGGTGACAAAACGAAAAAAGGAGCACGAAGCCTCATTTTGAATTCGGGAGTAGAGGGTATGAAATTAGATCCACTTCCTTTAAAATCCGGAAAAGTCTCGATTATAGGTTAGAAATGGGTCACGGGATGTATTGGTGGTGTCAAAATTAAAAAACGAGCATGAAGCCTCGATTAGAAATCGGGAGGAGACAGGGTATGAAATTAGATCCACTTCCTTTAAAACCCGAAAAAGTTTCGATTATACGTTAGAAATAGGCCACGGGACGTGCTGGTGGTGTCAAAACGAAAAAAGGAGCACGAAGCCTCATATTGAATTTGGGAGGAGAGAGGGTATGAAATTAGATCTACTTCCTTTAAAACTCGAAAGAGACTCGATTATAGGTTAGAAATTGGCCACGGGACGTCTTGGTGCGGTGAAAACGAAAAAACGAGCACGAAGCCTCATTTTGAATTTGGTAGGAGAGAGGGTATGAAATTAGATCCACTTCCTTTAAAACACGAAAAAGTCTCGATTATATGTTAGAATTTGTCCACGGAACGTTTGGTAGGGTGAAAACGAAAAAACGAGCACGAAGCCTAATTTTTGAATTCGAGAGGAGAGAGGGTATGACATTAGTTCCACTTCCTTTAAAACCCGGAAAAGTCACGGTTATAGGTTAGAAATGGGCCACGGGACGTGTTGGTGGTGTCAAATCGAAAAAAGGAGCACAAAACCTCATTTTGAATTCGGGAGGAGAGAAGGTATGAAATTAGATCCACTTCCTTTAAAACCCGGAAAAGTCTCAATTATAGGTTAGAAATAGGCCACGGGACGTGTTGGTGGTGTCAAAATGAAAAAACGAGGACGAATCCTCCTTTTGAAATCGGGTGGAGAGAGGGTATGAAATTAGATCCACTTCTTTTAAAACCCTGAAAAGTCTCGATTATAAGTTAGAAATGGGCCACGGGACGTGTTGATGGTGAGAAAACGAAAAAAGGAGCACGAAGCCTCATTTTGAATTCGGGAGTAGAGGGTATGAAATTAGATCTACTTCCTTTAAAACCCGGAAAAGTCTCGATTATAGGTTAGAAAAGGGCCACGGGATGCGTTTGTGGTGTCAAAACGAAAAAAGAGCACGAAGCCTCATTTTGAATTCGGGAGGAGAGAGGGTATGAAATTAGATCTACTTCCTTTAAAACCCGGAAAAGTCTCAATTATAGGTTAGAAATGGGCCACTGGACGTGTTGGTGGTGTCAAAACGAAAAAACGAGCACGAAGCCTCGTTTAGAAATCGGTAGGTTTGAGGGTATGAAATTATATCCACTTACTTTAAAATCCAAAAAAGACTCGATTATAGGTTAGAAATGGGCCACGGAACGTGTTTGTGGTGTCAAAACGAGAAAAAGAGCACGAAGCCTCGTTTAGAAATCGGGAGGAGAGAGGGTATGAAATTATATCCACGGGACGTGTTGGAGGGGTGAAAACGAAAAAACGAGCACGAAGCCTCATTTTGAATTCGGGAGGAGAGTGGGTATGAAATTAGATTCACTTCCTTTAAAACCTGAAAAAACCTCGATTATAGGTTAGTAATGGGCCACGGGACGTGTTGGTGGTGACAAAACGAAAAAGGAGCACGAAGCCTCGTTTAGAAATCGGTAGGCGAGAGGGTATGAAATTATATCCACTTCCTTTAAAATCCGAAAAAGTCTCGATTATAGGTTAGAAATGGGCCACGGGACGTGTTAGTGGTGTCAAAATGAAAAAACGAGCACGAAGCCTCGTTTAGAAATCGGTAGGCGAGAGGGTATGAAATTATATCCACTTCCTTTAAAATCCGAAAAAGTCTCGATTATAGCTTAGAAATGGGCCACGGGACGTGTTTGTGGTGTCAAAACGAAAAAAAGAGCACGGAGCCTCGTTTAGAAATCGGGAGGAGAGAGGGTATGAAATTATATCCACTTCCTTTAAAACCCGAAAAAGTCTCGATTATAAGTTAGAATTTGGCCACGGGACGTTTTGGAGGGGTGAAAACGAGAAAACGAGCACGAAGCCTCATTTTGAATTCGGGAGGAGAGTGGGTATGAAATTAGATTCACTTCCTTTAAAACCCGAAAAAGTCACGATTATAGGTTAGAAATGGGCCACGGGACGTGTTGGTGGTGACAAAACGAAAAAGGAGCATGAAGCCTCATTTTCAATTTAGGAGGAGAGAGGGTATGAAATTAGATCCACTTCCTTTAAAACCCGAAAATGTCTCGATTATAGGTTAGAAATGGGCCACGGGACGTGTTGGTGGTGTCAAAACTAAAAAACGAGCATGAAGCCTCGATTAGAAATCGGGAGGAGACAGGGTATGAAATTAGATCCACTTCCTTTAAAACCCGAAAAAGTTTCGATTATAGGTTAGAAATAGGCCACGGGACGTGTTGGTGGTGTCAAAATGAACAAAGGAGCACGAAGCCTCATTTTGAATTCGGGAGGAGAGAGGGTATGAAATTAGATCGACTTCCTTTAAAACCCGAAAAAGTCTCGATTATAGGTTAGAAATGGGCCACGGGACGTGTTGGTGGTGTCAAAACTAAAAAACGAGCACGAAGCCTCGTTTAGAAATCGGGAGGAGACAGGGTATGAAATTAGATCCACTTCCATTAAAACCCGGAAAAGTCTCGATTATAGGTTAGAAAAGGGCCACGGGATGCGTTTGTGGTGACAAAACGAAAAAGGAGCACGAAGCCTCGTTTAGAAATCGGTAGGCGAGAGGGTATGAAATTATATCCACTTCCTTTAAAATCCGAAAAAGTCTCGATTATAGGTTAGAAATGGGCCACGGGACGTGTTGGTGGTGTCAAAATGAAAAAACGAGCACGAAGCCTCGTTTAGAAATCGGTAGGCGAGAGGGTATGAAATTATATCCACTTCCTTAAAAATCCGAAAAAGCCTCGATTATAGCTTAGAAATGGGCCACGGGACGTGTTTGTGGTGTCAAAACGAAAAAAAGAGCACGAAGCCTCGTTTAGAAATCGGGAGGAGAGAGGGTATGAAATTATATCCACTTCCTTTAAAACCCGAAAAAGTCTCGATTATAAGTTAGAATTTGGCCACGGGACGTGTTGGAGGGGTGAAAACGAAAAAACGAGAACGAAGCCTCATTTTGAATTCGGGAGAAGAGTGGGTATGAAATTAGATTCACTTCCTTTAAAACCCGAAAAAGTCTCGATTATAGGTTAGAAATGGGCCACGGGACGTGTTGGTGGTGACAAAACGAAAAAGGAGCATGAAGCCTCATTTTCAATTTAGGAGGAGAGAGGGTACGAAATTAGATCCACTTCCTTTAAAACCCGAAAAAGTCTCGATTATAGGTTAGAAATGGGCCACGGGACGTGTTGGTGGTGTCAAAACTAAAAAACGAGCACGAAGCCTCGTTTAGAAATCGGTAGAAGACAGGGTATGAAATTAGATCCACTTCCTTTAAAACCCGAAAAAGTCTCGATTATAGGTTAGAAATAGGCCGCGGGACGTGTTGGTGGTGTCAAAACGAAAAAAGGAGCACGAAGCCTCATATTGAATTCGGGAGGAGAGAGGGTATGAAATTAGATCCACTTCCTTTAAAACCCGAAAAAGTCTCGATTATAGGTTAGAAATTGGCCACAGGACGTCTTGGTGCGGTGAAAACGAAAAAACGAGCACGAAGCCTCATTTTGAATTTGGGAGGAGAGAGGGTATGAAATTAGCTCAACTTTCTTTAAAACCCGAAAAAGTCTCGATTATAGGTTAGAAATTGGCCACGGGACGTGTTCGTTGGGTGAAAACGAAAAAATGAGCATGAAGCCTCATTTTGAATTCGGGAGGAGAGAGGGTATGAAATTAGACCGACTTCCTTTAAAACCCGGAAAAGTCTCGATTATAGGTTAGAAATGGGCCACAGGACGTGTTGGTGGTGTCAAAACTAAAAAACGAGCACGAAGCCTCGTTTAGAAATCGGGAGGAGACAGGGTATGAAATTAGATCCACTTCCTTTAAAACCCGGAAAAGTCTCGATTATAGGTTAGAAAAGGGCCACGGGATGCGTTTGTGGTGTCAAAACGAAAAAAGAGCACGAAGCCTCATTTTGAATTCGGGAGGAGAGAGGGTATGAAATTAGATCTACTTCCATTAAAACCCGTAAAAGTCTCAATTATAGGTTAGAAATGGGCCACTGGACGTGTTGGTGGTGTCAAAACGAAAAAACGAGCAGGAAGCCTCGTTTAGAAATCGGTAGGTTTGAGGGTATGAAATTATATCCACTTACTTTAAAATCCAAAAAAGTCTCGATTATAGGTTAGAAATGGGCCACGGGACGTGTTTGTGGTGTCAAAACGAGAAAAAGAGCACGAAGCCTCGTTTAGAAATCGGGAGGAGAGAGGGTATGAAATTATATCCACAGGACGTGTTGGAGGGGTGAAAACAAAAAAACGAGCACGAAGCCTCATTTTGAATTCAGGAGGAGAGTGGGTATGAAATTAGATTCACTTCCTTTAAAACCCGAAAAAGCCTCGATTATAGGTTAGAAATGGGCCACGGGACGTGTTGGTGGTGACAAAACGAAAAAGGAGCACGAAGCCTCGTTTAGAAATCGGTAGGCGAGAGAGTATGAAATTATATCCACTTCCTTTAAAATCCGAAAAAGTCTCGATTATAGGTTAGAAATGGGCCACGGGACGTGTTGGTGGTGTCAAAATGAAAAAACGAGCACGAAGCCTCGTTTAGAAATCGGTAGGCGAGAGGGTATGAAATTATATCCACTTCCTTAAAAATCCGAAAAAGTCTCGATTATAGCTTAGAAATGGGCCACGGGACGTGTTTGTGGTGTCAAAACGAAAAAAAGAGCACGAAGCGTCGTTTAGAAATCGGGAGGAGAGAGGGTATGAAATTATATCCACTTCCTTTAAAACCCGAAAAAGTCTCGATTATAAGTTAGAATTTGGCCACGGGACGTGTTGGAGGGGTGAAAACGAAAAAACGAGAACGAAGCCTCATTTTGAATTCGGGAGGAGAGTGGGTATGAAATTAGATTCACTTCCTTTAAAACCCGAAAAAGTCTCGATTATAGGTTAGAAATGGGCCACGGGACGTGTTGGTGGTGACAAAACGAAAAAGGAGCATGAAGCCTCATTTTCAATTTAGGAGGAGAGAGGGTATGAAATTAGATCCACTTCCTTTAAAACCCGAAAAAGTCTCGATTATAGGTTAGAAATGGGCCACGGGACGTGTTGGTGGTGTCAAAACTAAAAAACGAGCACGAAGCCTCGTTTAGAAATCGGTAGAAGACAGGGTATGAAATTAGATCCACTTCCTTTAAAACCCGAAAAAGTCTCGATTATAGGTTAGAAATAGGCCACGGGACGTGTTGGTGGTGTCAAAACGAAAAAAGGAGCACGAAGCCTCATATTGAATTCGGGAGGAGAGAGGGTATGAAATTAGATCCACTTCCTTTAAAACCCGAAAATGTCTCGATTATAGGTTAGAAATTAGCCACAGGACGTCTTGGTGCGGTGAAAACGAAAAAACGAGCACGAAGCCTCATTTTGAATTTGGGAGGAGAGAGGGTATGAAATTAGCTCAACTTCCTTTAAAACCCGAAAAAGTCTCGATTATAGGTTAGAAATTGGCCACGGGACGTATTCGTTGGGTGAAAACGAAAAAACGAACATGAAGCCTCATTTTGAATTCGGGAGGAGAGAGGGTATGAAATGAGATCGACTTCCTTTAAAACCCGGAAAAGTCTCGATTATAGGTTAGAAATGGGCCAGAGGACGTGTTGGTGGTGTCAAAACTAAAAAACGAGCACAAAGCCTCGTTTAGAAATCGGGAGGAGACAGGGTATGAAATTAGATCCACTTCCTTTAAAACCCGGAAAAGTCTCGATTATAGGTTAGAAAAGGGCCACGGGATGCGTTTGTGGTGTCAAAACGAAAAAAGAGCACGAAGCCTCATTTTGAATTCGGGAGGAGAGAGGGTATGAAATTAGATCTACTTCCTTTAAAACCCATAAAAGTCTCAATTATAGGTTAGAAATGGGCCACTGGACGTGTTGGTGGTGTCAAAACGAAAAAACGAGCAGGAAGCCTCGTTTAGAAATCGGTAGGTTTGAGGGTATGAAATTATATCCACTTACTTTAAAATCCAAAAAAGTCTCGATTATAGGTTAGAAATGGGCCACGGGACGTGTTTGAGGTGTCAAAACGAGAAAAAGAGCACGAAGCCTCGTTTAGAAATCGGGAGGAGAGAGGGTATGAAATTATATCCACGGGACGTGTTGGAGGGGTGAAAACGAAAAAACGAGCACGAAGCCTCATTTTGAATTCGGGAGGAGAGTGGGTATGAAATTAGATTCACTTCCTTTAAAACCCGAAAAAGCCTCGATTATAGGTTAGAAATGGGCCACGGGACGTGTTGGTGGTGACAAAACGAAAAAGGAGCACGAAGCCTCGTTTAGAAATCGGTAGGCGAGAGAGTATGAAATTATATCCACTTCCTTTAAAATCCGAAAAAGTCTCGATTATAGGTTAGAAATGGGCCACGGGACGTGTTGGTGGTGTCAAAATGAAAAAACGAGCACGAAGCCTCGTTTAGAAATCGGTAGGCGAGAGGGTATGAAATTATATCCACTTCCTTAAAAATCCGAAAAAGTCTCGATTATAGCTTAGAAATGGGCCACGGGACGTGTTTGTGGTGTCAAAACGAAAAAAAGAGCACGAAGCGTCGTTTAGAAATCGGGAGGAGAGACGGTATGAAATTTTATCCACTTCCTTTAAAACCCGAAAAAGTCTCGATTATAAGTTAGAATTTGGCCACGGGACGTGTTGGAGGGGTGAAAACGAAAAAACGAGAACGAAGCCTCATTTTGAATTCGGGAGGAGAGTAGGTATGAAATTAGATTCACTTCCTTTAAAACCCGAAATAGTCTCGATTATAGGTTAGAAATAGGCCACGGGACGTGTTGGTGGTGACAAAACGAAAAAGGAGCATGAAGCCTCATTTTCAATTTAGGAGGAGAGAGGGTATGAAATTAGATCCACTTCCTTTAAAACCCGAAAAAGTCTCGATTATAGGTTAGAAATGGGCCACGGGACGTGTTGGTGGTGTCAAAACTAAAAAACGAGCACGAAGCCTCGTTTAGAAATCGGTAGAAGACAGGGTATGAAATTAGATCCACTTCCTTTAAAACCCGAAAAAGTCTCGATTATAGGTTAGAAATAGGCCACGGGACGTGTTGGTGGTGTCAAAACGAAAAAAGGAGCACGAAGCCTCAAATTGAATTCGGGAGGAGAGAGGGTATGAAATTATATCCACTTCCTTTAAAACCCGAAAAAGTCTCGATTATAGGTTAGAAATTGGCCACAGGACGTCTTGGTGCGGTGAAAACGAAAAAACGAGCACGAAGCCTCATTTTGAATTTGGGAGGAGAGAGGGTATGAAATTAGCTCCACTTCCTTTAAAACCCGAAAAAGTCTCGATTATAGGTTAGAAATTGGCCACGGGACGTGTTCGTTGGGTGAAAACGAAAAAACGAGCATGAAGCCTCATTTTGAATTCGGGAGGAGAGAGGGTATGAAATTAGATCGACTTCCTTTAAAACCCGGAAAAGTCTCGATTATAGGTTAGAAATGGGCCACGGGACGTGTTGGTGGTGTCAAAACTAAAAAACGAGCACGAAGCCTCGTTTAGAAATCGAGAGGAGACAGGGTATGAAATTAGATCCACTTCCTATAAAACCCGGAAAAGTCTCGATTATAGGTTAGAAAAGGGCCACGGGATGCGTTTGTGGTGTCAAAACGAAAAAAGAGCACGAAGCCTCATTTTGAATTCGGGAGGAGAGAGGGTATGAAATTAGATCTACTTCCTTTAAAACCCATAAAAGTCTCAATTATAGGTTAGAAATGGGCCACTGGACGTGTTGGTGGTGTCAAAACGAAAAAACGAGCAGGAAGCCTCGTTTAGAAATCGGTAGGTTTGAGGGTATGAAATTATATCCACTTACTTTAAAATCCAAAAAAGTCTCGATTATAGGTTAGAAATGGGCCACGGGACGTGTTTGTGGTGTCAAAACGAGAAAAAGAGCACGAAGCCTCGTTTAGAAATCGGGAGGAGAGAGGGTATGAAATTATATCCACGGGACGTGTTGGAGGGGTGAAAACGAAAAAACGAGCACGAAGCCTCATTTTGAATTCGGGAGGAGAGTGGGTATGAAATTAGATTCACTTCCTTTAAAACCCGAAAAAGCCTCGATTATAGGTTAGAAATGGGCCACGGGACGTGTTGGTGGTGACAAAACGAAAAAGGAGCACGAAGCCTCGTTTAGAAATCGGTAGGCGAGAGAGTATGAAATTATATCCACTTCCTTTAAAATCCGAAAAAGTCTCGATTATAGGTTAGAAATGGGCCACGGGACGTGTTGGTGGTGTCAAAATGAAAAAACGAGCACGAAGCCTCGTTTAGAAATCGGTAGGCGAGAGGGTATGAAATTATATCCACTTCCTTAAAAATCCGAAAAAGTCTCGATTATAGCTTAGAAATGGGCCACGGGACGTGTTTGTGGTGTCAAAACGAAAAAAAGAGCACGAAGCGTCGTTTAGAAATCGGGAGGAGAGAGGGTATGAAATTTTATCCACTTCCTTTAAAACCCGAAAAAGTCTCGATTATAAGTTAGAATTTGGCCACGGGACGTGTTGGAGGGGTGAAAAAGAAAAAACGAGAACGAAGCCTCATTTTGAATTCGGGAGGAGAGTGGGTATGAAATTAGATTCACTTCCTTTAAAACCCGAAATAGTCTCGATTATAGGTTAGAAATGGGCCACGGGACGTGTTGGTGGTGACAAAACGAAAAAGGAGCATGAAGCCTCATTTTCAATTTAGGAGGAGAGAGGGTATGAAATTAGATCCACTTCCTTTAAAACCCGAAAAAGTCTCGATTATAGGTTAGAAATGGGCCACGGGACGTGTTGGTGGTGTCAAAACTAAAAAACGAGCACGAAGCCTCGTTTAGAAATCGGTAGAAGACAGGGTATGAAATTAGATCCACTTCCTTTAAAACCCGAAAAAGTCTCGATTATAGGTTAGAAATAGGCCACGGGACGTGTTGGTGGTGTCAAAACGAAAAAAGGAGCACGAAGCCTCATATTGAATTCGGGAGGAGAGAGGGTATGAAATTAGATCCACTTCCTTTAAAACCCGAAAAAGTCTCGATTATAGGTTAGAAATTGGCCACAGGACGTCTTGGTGCGGTGAAAACGAAAAAACGAGCACGAAGCCTCATTTTGAATTTGGGAGGAGAGAGGGTATGAAATTAGCTCCACTTCCTTTAAAACCCGAAAAAGTCTCGATTATAGGTTAGAAATTGGCCACGGGACATGTTCGTTGGGTGAAAACGAAAAAACGAGCATGAAGCCTCATTTTGAATTCGGGAGGAGAGAGGGTATGAAATTAGATCGACTTCCTTTAAAACCCGGAAAAGTCTCGATTATAGGTTAGAAATGGGCCACGGGACGTGTTGGTGGTGTCAAAACTAAAAAACGAGCACGAAGCCTCGTTTAGAAAACGGGAGGAGACAGGGTATGAAATTAGATCCACTTCCTTTAAAACCCGGAAAAGTATCGATTATAGGTTAGAAAAGGGCCACGGGATGCGTTCGTGGTGTCAAAACGAAAAAAGAGCACGAAGCCTCATTTTGAATTCGGGAGGAGAGAGGGTATGAAATTAGATGTACTTCCTTTAAAACCCAGAAAAGTCTCAATTATAGGTTAGAAATGGGCCACTGGACGTGTTGGTGGTGTCAAAACGAAAAATCGAGCACGAAGCCTCGTTTAGAAATCGGTAGGTTTGAGGGTATGAAATTATATCCACGTACTTTAAAATCCAAAAAAGTCTCGATTTTTGGTTAGAAATGGGCCACGGGACGTGTTTGTGGTGTCAAAACGAGAAAAAGAGCACGAAGCCTCGTTTAGAAATCGGGAGGAGAGAGGGTATGAAATTATATCCACGGGACTTGTTGGAGGGGTGAAAACGAAAAAACGAGCACGAAGCCTCATTTTGAATTTGGGAGGAGAGTGGGTATGAAATTAGATTCACTTCCTTTAAAACCCGAAAAAGCCTCGATTATATGTTAGAAATGGGCCACGGGACGTGTTGGTGGTGACAAAACGAAAAAGGAGCACGAAGCCTCGTTTAGAAATCGGTAGGCGAGTGAGTATGAAATTAAATCCACTTCCTTTAAAATCCGAAAAAGTCTCGATTATAGGTTAGAAATGGGCCACGGGACGCGTTGGTGGTGTCAAAATGAAAAAACGAGCACGAAGCCTCGTTTAGAAATCGGTAGGCGAGAGGGTATGAAATTATATCCACTTCCTTAAAAATCCGAAAAAGTCTCGATTATAGCTTAGAAATGAGCCACGAGACGTGTTTGTGGTGTCAAAACGAAAAAAAGAGCACGAAGCCTCGTTTAGAAATCAGGAGGAGAGAGGGTATGAAATTATATCCACTTCCTTTAAAACCCGAAAAAGTCTCGATTATAAGTTAGAATTTGGCCACGGGACGTGTTGGAGGGGTGAAAACGAAAAAACGAGAACGAAGCCTCATTTTGAATTCGGGAGGAGAGTGGGTATGAAATTAGATTCACTTCCTTTAAAACCTGAAAAAGTCTCGATTATAGGTTAGAAATGGGCCACGGGACGTGTTGGTGGTGACAAAACGAAAAAGGAGCATGAAGCCTCATTTTCAATTTAGGAGGAGAGAGGGTAAGAAATTAGATCCACTTCCTTTAAAACCCGAAAAAGTCTCGATTATAGGTTAGAAATGGGTCACGGGACGTGTTGGTGGTGTCAAAACTAAAAAACGAGCACGAAGCCTCGTTTAGAAATCGGTAGAAGACAGGGTATGAAATTAGATCCACTTCCTTTAAAACCCGAAAAAGTCTCGATTATAGGTTAGAAATAGGCCACGGGACGTGTTGGTGGTGTCAAAACGAAAAAAGGAGCACGAAGCCTCATATTGAATTCGGGAGGAGAGAGGGTATGAAATTAGATCAACTTCCTTTAAAACCCGAAAAAGTCTCGATTATAGGTTATAAATTGGCCACAGGACGTCTTGGTGCGGTGAAAACGAAAAAACGAGCACGAAGCCTCATTTTGAATTTGGGAGGAGAGAGGGTATGAAATTAGCTCCACTTCCTTTAAAACCCGAAAAAGTCTCGATTATAGGTTATAAATTGGCCACGGGACGTGTTGGTGCGGTGAAAACGAAAAAACGAGCATGAAGCCTTATTTTGAATTCGGGAGGAGAGAGGGTATGAAATTAGATCCACTTCCTTTAAAACTCGGAAAAGTCACAATTATAGGTTAGAAATGGGCCATGAAACGTGTTGGTGGTGTCAAATCGAAAAAAGGAGCACGAAGCCTCATTTTGAATTCGGGAGGAGAGAGGGTATGAAATTAGATCCACTTCCTTTAAAACTCGGAAAAGTCTCAATTATAGGTTAGAAATGGGCCACGGGACGTGTTGGTGGTGTCAAAATGAAAAAATGAGCACGAAGCCTCGTTTAGAAATCGGGTGGAGAGAGGGTATGAAATTAGATCCACTTCCTTTAAAACCCGGAAAAGTCTCGTTTATAGGTTAGAAATGGGCCACGAGACGTGTTGGTGGTGACAAAACGAAAAAAGGAGCACGAAGCCTCATTTTGAATTCGGGAGGAGAGGGTATGAAATTAGATCGACTTCCTTTAAAACCCGGAAAAGTCTCGATTATAGGTTAGAAATGGGCCACGGGACGTGTTGGTGGTGTCAAAACTAAAAAACGAGCACGAAGCCTCGTTTAGAAATCGGGAGGAGAGAGGGTATGAAATTAGATTCACTTCCTTTAAAACCCGAAAAAGTGTCGATTATAGGTTAGAAATAGGCCACGGGATGTGTTGGTGGTGTTAAAACGAAAAAAGGAGCACGAAGCCTCATTTTGAAATCGGGAGGAGAGAGGGTATGAAATTAGATCCACTTCCTTTAAAACCTGGAAAAGTCACGATTATAGGTTAGAAATGGGCCACGGGACGTGTTGGTGGTGTCAAATCGAAAAAAGGAACACGAAGCCTCATTTTGAATTCGGGAGGAGAGAGGGTATAAAATTAGATCCACTTCCTTTAAAACCCGGAAAAGTCACAATTATAGGTTAGAAATGGGCCAGGGGGCGTGTTGGTGGTGTCAAAAAACGAGCACGAAGCCTCGTTTAGAAATCCGATGGAGAGAGGGTATGAAATTAGATCAACTTCCTTTAAAACCCGGAAAAGTCTCGATTATAGGTTAGAAATGGGCCACGGGACGTGTTGGTAGTGACAAAACGAAAAAAGGAGCACGAAGCCTCATTTTGAATTCGGGAGGAGAGGGTATGAAATTAGATCCACTTCCTTTAAAACCCGGAAAAATCTCGATTATAGGTTAGAAATGGGCCACGGGATGTGTTGGTGGTGTCAAAACTAAAAAACGAGCATGAAGCCTCGATTAGAAATCGGGAGGAGACAGGGTATGAAATTAGATCCACTTCCTTTAAAACCCGAAAAAGTTTCGATTATAGGTTAGAAATAGGCCACGGGACGTGTTGGTGGTGTCAAAACGAACAAAGGAGCACGAAGCCTCATATTGAATTTGGGAGGAGAGAGGGTATGAAATTAGATCCACTTCCTTTAAAACCCGAAAAAGACTCGATTATAGGTTAGAAATTGGCCACGGGACGTCTTGGTGCGGTGAAAATGAAAAAACGAGCACGAAGCCTCATTTTGAATTTGGTAGGAGAGAGGGTATGAAATTAGATCCACTTCCTTTAAAACACGAAAAAGTCTCGATTATACGTTAGAATTTGGCCACGGGACGTGTCGGTGGTGTGAAAACAAAAAAACGAGCACGAAGCCTAATTTTGAATTCGGGAGGAGAGAGGGTATGAAATTAGATCCACTTCCTTTAAAACCCGGAAAAGTCACAATTATAGGTTAGAAATGGGCCTCGGGACGTGTTGGTGGTGTCAAAACTAAAAAACGAGCACGAAGCCTCGTTTAGAAATCGGGAGGAGAGAGGGTATGAAATTAGATCCACTTCCTTTAAAACCCGGAAAAGTCTCGATTATAGGTTAGAAATGGGCCACGAGACGTGTTGGTGGTGACAAAACGAAAAAAGGAGCACGAAGCCTCATTTTGAATTCGGGAGGAGAGGGTATGAAATTTGATCGACTTCCTTTAAAACCTGGAAAAGTCTCGATTATAGGTTAGAAATGGGCCACGGGAAGTGTTGGTGGTGTCAAAACTAAAAAACGAGCACGAAGCCTCGTTTAGAAATCGGGAGGAGACAAGGTATGAAATTAGATCCACTTCCTTTAAAACACGAAAAAGTCTTGATTATAGGTCAGAAATAGGCCACAGGACGTGTTGGTGGTGTCAAAACGAAAAAAGGATCATGAAGCCTCGTTTTGAAATCGGGAGGAGAGAGGGTATGAAATTAGATCCACTTCCTTTAAAACCCGAAAAAGTCTCGATTATAGGTTAGAAATTGGCCAAGGGACGTGTTGGTGCGGTGAAAACGAAAAAACGAGCATGAAGCCTCATTTTGAATTTGGGAGGAGAGAGGGTATGAAATTAGATCCACTTCCTTTAAAACCCGAAAAAGTCTCGATTATAGGTTAGAATTTGGCCACGGGACGTGTTGGTGGGGTGAAAACGAAAAAACGAGCACGAAGCCAAATTTTGAATCCGGGAGGAGAGAGGGAATGAAATTAGATCCATTTCCTTTAAAACCCGAAAAAGTCACGATTATAGGTTAGAAATGGGCCACGGGACGTGTTGGTGGTGTCAAAACAAAAAAACGAGCACGAATGCTCATTTAGAAATCGGGAGAAGAGAGGGTATGAAATTATATCTACTTCCTTTAAAATCCGAAAAAGTCTCGATTATAGGTTAGAAAAGGGCCACGGGACGCGTTTGTAGTGTCAAAACGAAAAAAGAGCACGAAGCCTCATTTTGAATTCGGGAGGAGAGAGGGTATGAAATTATATCTACTTCCTTTAAAACCCGGAAAAGTATCAATTATAGGTTAGAAATGGGCCACGGGACGTGTTGGTGGTGTCAAAATGAAAAAAACGAGCATGAAACCTCGTTTAGAAATCGGGTGGAGAGAGGGAATGAAATTAGATCCACTTTCTTTAAAACCCGAAAAAGTATCGATTATAGGTTAGAAATTGGCCACGGGACGTGTTCGTTGGGTGAAAACGAAAAAACGAGCATGAAGCCTCATTTTGAATTTGGGAGGAAAGAGGGTATGAAATTAGATCCACTTCCTTTAAAACCCGAAAAAGTCTCGATTATAGTTTAGAAATGGGCCACGGGACGTGTTGGTGGAGTCAAAACGAAAAAACGTGCACGAAGCCTTGTTTAGAAATCGGTAGGAGAGAGGGTATGAAATTATATCCACTTCCTTTAAAACCCGAAAAAGTCTCGATTATAGGTTAGAAATGGGCCACAGGACGTATTTGTGGAGTCAAAACAAAAAAACGAGCACGAAGCCTCGTTTAGAAATCGGTAGGAGAGAGGGTATGAAATTATATTCACTTCCTTTAAAACCCGAAAAAGTCTCGATTATAGGTTAGAAATGGGCCACGGGACGTATTTGTGGAGTCAAAACGAAAAAATGAGCACGAAGCCTTGTTTAGAAATCGGTAGGAGAGAGGGTATGAAATTATATCTACTTCCTTTAAAACCCGAAAAAGTCTCGATTATAGGTTAGAAATGGGCCACGGGAAGTGTTTGTGGTGTCAAAACGAAAAAACGAGCGCGAAGCATCGTTTAGAAATCGGGAGGAGAGAGGGTATGAAATTATATCCACTTCCTTTAAAACCCGAAAAAGTCTCGATTATAGGTTAGAAATGGGCCACTGGACGCGTTTGTGGTGTGAAAACGAACAAACGAGCACGAAGCCTCATTTAGAAATCGGGAGGAGAGAGGGTATGAAATTATATCCACTTCCTTTAAAACTCGAAAAAGTCTCGATTATAGGTTAGAAATGGGCCACGGGACGTGTTTGTGGAGTCAAAACGAAAAAACGAGCACGAAGCCTCGTTTAGAAATCGGTAGGTGAGAGGGTATGAAATTATATCCACTTCCTTTAAAACCCGAAAAAGTCTCGATTATAGTTTAGAAATGGGCCACGGGACGTGTTGGTGGAGTCAAAACGAAAAAACGTGCACGAAGCCTCGTTTAGAAATCGGTAGGAGAGAGGGTATGAAATTATATCCACTTCCTTTAAAACCCGAAAAAGTCTCGATTATAGGTTAGAAATGGGCCACAGGACGTATTTGTGGAGTCAAAACAAAAAAACGAGCACGAAGCCTCGTTTCGAAATCGGTAGGAGAGAGGGTATGAAATTATATCTACTTCCTTTAAAACCCGAAAAAGTCTCGATTATAGGTTAGAAATGGGCCACAGGACGTGTTTGTGGTGTCAAAACGAAAAAACGAGCACGAAGCCTCGTTTTTAAATCGGGAGGAGAGAGGGTATGAAATTATATCCACTTCCTTTGAAACACGAAAAAGTATCGATTATAGGTTAGAAATGGGCCAAGGGATGTGTTTGTAGAGTCAAAACGAAAAAACAAGCACGAAGCCTCGTTTAGAAATCGGTAGGAGAGAGGATATGAAATTATATCCACTTCCTTTAAAATCCGAAAAATTCTCGATTATAGGTTAGAAATGGGCCACGATACGTGTTTGTGGTGTGAAAATGAAAAAACGTGCACGAAGCCTCGTTTAGAAATCGGTAGGAGAGAGGGTATGAAATTATATCCACTTCCTTTAAAATCCGAAAAAGTCTCGATTATAGGTTAGAAATGGGCCACGATACGTGTTTGTGGTATCAAAACAAAAAAATGAGCACGAAGCCTCGTTTAGAAATCGGGAGGAGAGAGGGTATGAAATTATATCCACTTCTTTTAAAATCCGAAAAAGTCTCGATTATAGGTTAGAAATGGGCCACGAGACGAGTTTGTGGAGTCAAAATGAAAAAACGAGCACGCAGCCTCGTTTAGAAATCAGGAGGAGAGAGCGTATGAAATTATATCCACTTCTTTTAAAACCCGAAAAAGTCTCGATTGTAGGTTGGAAATGGGCCACGGGACGTGTTTGTGCTGTCAAAACGACAAAACAAGCACGAAGCCTCGTTTAGAAATCGGTAGGAGAGAGGATATGAAATTATATCCACTTCCTTTAAAACCCGAAAATGTTTCGATTATAGGTTAGAAATGGGCCACAAGACGTGTTTGTGGTGTCAAAATGAAAAAACGAGCACGAAGCCTAATTTTGAATTATGGAGGAGAGAGGGTATGAAATTAGATCCACTTCCTTTAAAACCCGAAAAGGTCACGATTATAGGTTAGAAATGGGCCACGGGACGTGTTGGTGGTGTCAAATAGAAAAAAGGAGCATGAAGCCTCATTTTGAAATCGGGAGGAGAGAGGGTATGAAATTAGAACCACTTCCTTTAAAACCCGGAAAAGTCTCAATTATAGGTTAGAAATGGGCTACGGGACGTGTTGGCGGTGTCAAAATGAAAAAACGAGCACGAAGCCTCGTTTAGAAATCGGTAGGAGAGAAGGTATGAAATTATATCCACTTCCTTTGAAACACGAAAAAGTATCGATTATAGGTTAGAAATGGGCCACGGGATGTGTTTGTAGAGTCAAAACGAAAAAACAAGCACGAAGCCTCGTTTAGAAATCGATAGGAGAGAGGGTATGAAATTATATCCACTTCCTTTAAAATCCGAAAAATTCTCGATTATAGTTTAGAAATGGGCCACGAGACGTGTTTGTGGTGTCAAAACGAAAAAACGTGCACGAAGCCTCGTTTAGAAATCAGTAGGAGAGAGGGTATGAAATTATATCCACTTCCTTTAAAATCCGAAAAAGTCTCGATTATAGGTTAGAATTTTGCCACGGGACGTTTGGTTGGGTGAAAACGAAAAAACGAGCACGAAGCCAAATTTTGAATCCGGGAGGAGAGAGGGTATGAAATTAGATCCACTTCCTTTAAAACCCGGAAAAGTCACGATTATAGTTTAGAAATGGGCCACGGGACGTGTTGGTGGTGTCAAAATGAAAAAAACGAGCATGAAGCCTCGTTTAGAAATCGGGTGGAGAGAGGGAATGAAATTAGATCCACTTTCTTTAAAACCCGAAAAAGTATCGATTATAGGTTAGAAATTGGCCACGGGACGTGTTCGTTGGGTGAAAACGAAAAAACGAGCATGAAGCCTCATTTTGAATTTGGGAGGAAAGAGGGTATGAAATTAGATCCACTTCCTTTAAAACCCGGAAAAGTCACAATTATAGGTTAGAAATGGGCCTCGGGACGTGTTGGTGGTGTCAAAACTAAAAAACGAGCACGAAGCCTCGTTTAGAAATCGGGAGGAGAGAGGGTATGAAATTAGATCCACTTCCTTTAAAACCCGGAAAAGTCTCGATTATAGGTTAGAAATGGGCCACGAGACGTGTTGGTGGTGACAAAACGAAAAAAGGAGCACGAAGCCTCATTTTGAATTCGGGAGGAGAGGGTATGAAATTTGATCGACTTCCTTTAAAACCTGGAAAAGTCTCGATTATAGGTTAGAAATGGGCCACGGGAAGTGTTGGTGGTGTCAAAACTAAAAAACGAGCACGAAGCCTCGTTTAGAAATCGGGAGGAGACAAGGTATGAATTTAGATCCACTTCCTTTAAAACACGAAAAAGTCTCGATTATAGGTCAGAAATAGGCCACGGGACGTGTTGGTGGTGTCAAAACGAAAAAAGGATCATGAAGCCTCGTTTTGAAATCGGGAGGAGAGAGGGTATGAAATTAGATCCACTTCCTTTAAAACCCGAAAAAGTCTCGATTATAGGTTAGAAATTGGCCAAGGGACGTGTTGGTGCGGTGAAAACGAAAAAACGAGCATGAAGCCTCATTTTGAATTTGGGAGGAGAGAGGGTATGAAATTAGATCCACTTCCTTTAAAACCCGAAAAAGTCTCGATTATAGGTTAGAATTTGGCCACGGGACGTGTTGGTGGGGTGAAAACGAAAAAACGAGCACGAAGCCAAATTTTGAATCCGGGAGGAGAGAGGGAATGAAATTAGATCCACTTCCTTTAAAACCCGAAAAAGTCACGATTATAGGTTAGAAATGGGCCACGGGACGTGTTGGTGGTGTCAAAACAAAAAAACGAGCACGAATGCTCATTTAGAAATCGGGAGAAGAGAGGGTATGAAATTATATCTACTTCCTTTAAAATCCGAAAAAGTCTCGATTATAGGTTAGAAAAGGGCCACGGGACGCGTTTGTAGTGTCAAAACGAAAAAAGAGCACGAAGCCTCATTTTGAATTCGGGAGGAGAGAGGGTATGAAATTATATCTACTTCCTTTAAAACCCGGAAAAGTATCAATTATAGGTTAGAAATGGGCCACGAGACGTGTTGGTGGTGTCAAAATGAAAAAAATGAGCATGAAGCCTCGTTTAGAAATCGGGTGGAGAGAGGGAATGAAATTAGATCCACTATCTTTAAAACCCGAAAAAGTATCGATTATAGGTTAGAAATTGGCCACGGGACGTGTTCGTTGGGTGAAAACGAAAAAACGAGCATGAAGCCTCATTTTGAATTTGGGAGGAAAGAGGGTATGAAATTAGATCCACTTCCTTTAAAACCCGAAAAAGTCTCGATTATAGTTTAGAAATGGGCCACGGGACGTGTTGGTGGAGTCAAAACGAAAAAACGTGCACGAAGCCTCGTTTAGAAATCGGTAGGAGAGAGGGTATGAAATTATATCCACTTCCTTTAAAACCCGAAAAAGTCTCGATTATAGGTTAGAAATGGGCCACAGGACGTATTTGTGGAGTCAAAACAAAAAAACGAGCACGAAGCCTCGTTTCGAAATCGGTAGGAGAGAGGGTATGAAATTATATCTACTTCCTTTAAAACCCGAAAAAGTCTCGATTATAAGTTAGAAATGGGCCTAGGGACGTGTTTGTGGAGTCAAAACGAAAAAACGAGCACAAAGCCTCGTTTAGAAATCGGTAGGAGAGAGGGTATGAAATTATATTCACTTCCTTTAAAACCCGAAAAAGTCTCGATTATAGGTTAGAAATGGGCCACGGGACGTATTTGTTGAGTCAAAACGAAAAAACGAGCACGAAGCCTTGTTTAGAAATCGGTAGGAGAGAGGGTATGAAATTATATCTACTTCCTTTAAAACCCGAAAAAGTCTCGATTATAGGTTAGAAATGGGCCACGGGAAGTGTTTGTGGTGTCAAAACGAAAAAACGAGCGCGAAGCATCGTTTAGAAATCGGGAGGAGAGAGGGTATGAAATTATATCCACTTCCTTTAAAACCCGAAAAAGTCTCGATTATAGTTTAGAAATGGGCCACGGGACGTGTTGGTGGAGTCAAAACGAAAAAACGTGCACGAAGCCTCGTTTAGAAATCGGTAGGAGAGAGGGTATGAAATTATATCCACTTCCTTTAAAACCCGAAAAAGTCTCGATTATAGGTTAGAAATGGGCCACATGACGTATTTGTGGAGTCAAAACAAAAAAACGAGCACGAAGCCTCGTTTCGAAATCGGTAGGAGAGAGGGTATGAAATTATATCTACTTCCTTTAAAACCCGAAAAAGTCTCGATTATAGGTTAGAAATGGGCCACAGGACGTGTTTGTGGTGTCAAAACGAAAAAACGAGCACGAAGCCTCGTTTTTAAATCGGGAGGAGAGAGGGTATGAAATTATATCCACTTCCTTTGAAACACGAAAAAGTATCGATTATAGGTTAGAAATGGGCCACGGGATGTGTTTGTAGAGTCAAAACGAAAAAACAAGCACGAAGCCTCGTTTAGAAATCGGTAGGAGAGAGGATATGAAATTATATCCACTTCCTTTAAAATCCGAAAAATTCTCGATTATAGGTTAGAAATGGGCCACGATACGTGTTTGTGGTGTGAAAACGAAAAAACGTGCACGAAGCCTCGTTTAGAAATCGGTAGGAGAGAGGGTATGAAATTATATCCACTTCCTTTAAAATCCGAAAAAGTCTCGATTATAGGTTAGAAATGGGCCACGATACGTGTTTGTGGTATCAAAACAAAAAAACGAGCACGAAGCCTCGTTTAGAAATCGGGAGGAGAGAGGGTATGAAATTATATCCACTTCTTTTAAAATCCGAAAAAGTCTCGATTATAGGTTAGAAATGGGCCACGAGACGAGTTTGTGGAGTCAAAATGAAAAAACGAGCACGCAGCCTCGTTTAGAAATCAGGAGGAGAGAGCGTATGAAATTATATCCACTTCCTTTAAAACCCGAAAAAGTCTCGATTGTAGGTTGGAAATGGGCCACGGGACGTGTTTGTGCTGTCAAAACGACAAAACAAGCACGAAGCCTCGTTTAGAAATCGGTAGGAGAGAGGATATGAAATTATATCCACTTCCTTTAAAACCCGAAAATGTTTCGATTATAGGTTAGAAATGGGCCACAAGACGTGTTTGTGGAGTCGAAATGAAAAAACGAGCACGAAGCCTAATTTTGAATTATGGAGGAGAGAGGGTATGAAATTAGATCCACTTCCTTTAAAACCCGAAAAGGTCACGATTATAGGTTAGAAATGGGCCACGGGACGTGTTGGTGGTGTCAAATAGAAAAAAGGTGCATGAAGCCTCATTTTGAAATCGGGAGGAGAGAGGGTATGAAATTAGAACCACTTCCTTTAAAACCCGGAAAAGTCTCAATTATAGGTTAGAAATGGGCTACGGGACGTGTTGGCGGTGTCAAAATGAAAAAACGAGCACGAAGCCTCGTTTAGAAATCGGTAGGAGAGAAGGTATGAAATTATATCCACTTCCTTTGAAACACGAAAAAGTATCGATTATAGGTTAGAAATGGGCCACGGGATGTGTTTGTAGAGTCAAAACGAAAAAACAAGCACGAAGCCTCGTTTAGAAATCGATAGGAGAGAGGGTATGAAATTAGATCCACTTCCTTTAAAACCCGAAAAAGTCTCGATTATAGTTTAGAAATGGGCCACGGGACGTGTTGGTGGAGTCAAAACGAAAAAACGTGCACGAAGCCTCGTTTAGAAATCGGTAGGAGAGAGGGTATGAAATTATATCCACTTCCTTTAAAACCCGAAAAAGTCTCGATTATAGGTTAGAAATGGGCCACAGGACGTATTTGTTGAGTCAAAACAAAAAAACGAGCACGAAGCCTCGTTTCGAAATCGGTAGGAGAGAGGGTATGAAATTATATCTACTTCCTTTAAAACCCGAAAAAGTCTCGATTATAGGTTAGAAATGGGCCTAGGGACGTGTTTGTGGAGTCAAAACGAAAAAACGAGCACCAAGCCTCGTTTAGAAATCGGTAGGAGAGAGGGTATGAAATTATATTCACTTCCTTTAAAACCCGAAAAAGTCTCGATTATAGGTTAGAAATGGGCCACGGGACGTATTTGTGGAGTCAAAACGAAAAAACGAGCACGAAGCCTTGTTTAGAAATCGGTAGGAGAGAGGGTATGAAATTATATCTACTTCCTTTAAAACCCGAAAAAGTCTCGATTATAGGTTAGAAATGGGCCACAGGACGTGTTTGTGGTGTCAAAACGAAAAAACGAGCACGAAGCCTCGTTTTTAAATCGGGAGGAGAGAGGGTATGAAATTATATCCACTTCCTTTGAAACACGAAAAAGTATCGATTATAGGTTAGAAATGGGCCACGGGATGTGTTTGTAGAGTCAAAACGAAAAAACAAGCACGAAGCCTCGTTTAGAAATCGGTAGGAGAGAGGATATGAAATTATATCCACTTCCTTTAAAATCCGAAAAATTCTCGATTATAGGTTAGAAATGGGCCACGATACGTGTTTGTGGTGTGAAAACGAAAAAACGTGCACGAAGCCTCGTTTAGAAATCGGTAGGAGAGAGGGTATGAAATTATATCCACTTCCTTTAAAATCCGAAAAAGTCTCGATTATAGGTTAGAAATGGGCCACGATACGTGTTTGTGGTATCAAAACAAAAAAACGAGCACGAAGCCTCGTTTAGAAATCGGGAGGAGAGAGGGTATGAAATTATATCCACTTCTTTTAAAATCCGAAAAAGTCTCGATTATAGGTTAGAAATGGGCCACGAGACGAGTTTGTGGAGTCAAAATGAAAAAACGAGCACGCAGCCTCGTTTAGAAATCAGGAGGAGAGAGCGTATGAAATTATATCCACTTCCTTTAAAACCCGAAAAAGTCTCGATTGTAGGTTGGAAATGGGCCACGGGACGTGTTTGTGCTGTCAAAACGACAAAACAAGCACGAAGCCTCGTTTAGAAATCGGTAGGAGAGAGGATATGAAATTATATCCACTTCCTTTAAAACCCGAAAATGTTTCGATTATAGGTTAGAAATGGGCCACAAGACGTGTTTGTGGTGTCGAAATGAAAAAACGAGCACGAAGCCTAATTTTGAATTATGGAGGAGAGAGGGTATGAAATTAGATCCACTTCCTTTAAAACCCGAAAAGGTCACGATTATAGGTTAGAAATGGGCCACGGGACGTGTTGGTGGTGTCAAATAGAAAAAAGGTGCATGAAGCCTCATTTTGAAATCGGGAGGAGAGAGGGTATGAAATTAGAACCACTTCCTTTAAAACCCGGAAAAGTCTCAATTATAGGTTAGAAATGGGCTACGGGACGTGTTGGCGGTGTCAAAATGAAAAAACGAGCACGAAGCCTCGTTTAGAAATCGGTAGGAGAGAAGGTATGAAATTATATCCACTTCCTTTGAAACACGAAAAAGTATCGATTATAGGTTAGAAATGGGCCACGGGATGTGTTTGTAGAGTCAAAACGAAAAAACAAGCACGAAGCCTCGTTTAGAAATCGATAGGAGAGAGGGTATGAAATTATATCCACTTCCTTTAAAATCCGAAAAATTCTCGATTATAGTTTAGAAATGGGCCACGAGACGTGTTTGTGGTGTCAAAACGAAAAAACGTGCACGAAGCCTCGTTTAGAAATCAGTAGGAGAGAGGGTATGAAATTATATCCACTTCCTTTAAAATCCGAAAAAGTCTCGATTTTAGGTTAGAATTTGGCCACGGGACGTTTGGTTGGGTGAAAACGAAAAAACGAGCACGAAGCCAAATTTTGAATCCGGGAGGAGAGAGGGTATGAAATTAGATCCACTTCCTTTAAAACCCGGAAAAGTCACGATTATAGTTTAGAAATGGGCCACGGGACGTGATGGTGGTGTCAAAATGAAAAAAACGAGCATGAAGCCTCGTTTAGAAATCGGGTGGAGAGAGGGAATGAAATTAGATCCACTTTCTTTAAAACCCGAAAAAGTATCGATTATAGGTTAGAAATTGGCCACGGGACGTGTTCGTTGGGTGAAAACGAAAAAACGAGCATGAAGCCTCATTTTGAATTTGGGAGGAAAGAGGGTATGAAATTAGATCCACTTCCTTTAAAACCCGGAAAAGTCTCGATTATAGGTTAGAAATGGGCCTAGGGACGTGTTTGTGGAGTCAAAACGAAAAACGAGCACGAAGCCTCGTTTAGAAATCGGTAGGAGAGAGGGTATGAAATTATATTCACTTCCTTTAAAACCCGAAAAAGTCTCGATTAAAGGTTAGAAAAGGGCCACGGGACGTATTTGTGGAGTCAAAACGAAAAAACGAGCACGAAGCCTTGTTTAGAAATCGGTAGGAGAGAGGGTATGAAATTATATCTACTTCCTTTAAAACCCGAAAAAGTCTCGATTATAGGTTAGAAATGGGCCACGGGACGTGTTTGTGGTGTCAAAACGAAAAAACGAGCACGAAGCATCGTTTAGAAATCGGGAGGAGAGAGGGTATGAAATTATATCCACTTCCTTTAAAACCCGAAAAAGTCTCGATTATAGGTTAGAAATGGGCCACTGGACGCGTTTGTGGTGTGAAAACGAACAAACGAGCACGAAGCCTCATTTAGAAATCGGGAGGAGAGAGGGTATGAAATTATATCCACTTCCTTTAAAACTCGAAAAAGTCTCGATTATAGGTTAGAAATGGGCCACGGGACGTCTTTGTGGAGTCAAAACGAAAAAACGAGCACGAAGCCTCGTTTAGAAATCGGTAGGTGAGAGGGTATGAAATTATATCCACTTCCTTTAAAACCCGAAAAAGTCTCGATTATAGTTTAGAAATGGGCCACGGGACGTGTTGGTGGAGTCAAAACGAAAAAACGTGCACGAAGCCTCGTTTAGAAATCGGTAGGAGAGAGGGTATGAAATTATATCCACTTCCTTTAAAACCCGAAAAAGTCTCGATTATAGGTTAGAAATGGGCCACAGGACGTATTTGTGGAGTCAAAACGAAAAAACGAGCACGAAGCCTCGTTTCGAAATCGGTAGGAGAGAGGGTATGAAATTATATCTACTTCCTTTAAAACCCGAAAAAGTCCCGATTATAGGTTAGAAATGGGCCACGGGACGTGTTTGTGGTGTCAAAACGAAAAAACGAGCACGAAGCCTCATTTTTAAATCGGGAGGAGAGAGGGTATGAAATTATATCCACTTCCTTTGAAACACGAAAAAGTATCGATTATAGGTCAGAAATGGGCCACGGGATGTGTTTGTAGAGTCAAAACGAAAAAACAAGCACGAAGCCTCGTTTAGAAATCGGTAGGAGAGAGGATATGAAATTATATCCACTTCTTTTAAAATCCGAAAAATTCTCGATTATAGGTTAGAAATGGGCCACGATACGTGTTTGTGGTGTGAAAACGAAAAAACGTGCACGAAGCCTCGCTTAGAAATCGGTAGGAGAGAGGGTATGAAATTATATCCACTTCCTTTAAAATCCGAAAAAGTCTCGATTATAGGTTAGAAATGGGCCACGATACGTGTTTGTGGTATCAAAATAAAAAAACGAGCACGAAGCCTCGTTTAGAAATCGGGAGGAGAGAGGGTATGAAATTATATCCACTTCTTTTAAAATCCGAAAAAGTCTCGATTATAGGTTAGAAATGGGCCACGAGACGAGTTTGTGGAGTCAAAATGAAAAAACGAGCACGCAGCCTCGTTTAGAAATCAGGAGGAGAGAGCGTATGAAATTATATCCACTTCCTTTAAAACCCGAAAAAGTCTCGATTGTAGGTTGGAAATGGGCCACGGGACGTGTTTGTGCTGTCAAAACGACAAAACAAGCACGAAGCCTCGTTTAGAAATCGGTAGGAGAGAGGATATGAAATTATATCCACTTCCTTTAAAACCCGAAAAAGTTTCGATTATAGGTTAGAAATGGGCCACAAGACGTGTTTGTGGTGTCAAAATGAAAAAACGAGCACGAAGCCTAATTTTGAATTATGGAGGAGAGAGAGTATGAAATTAGATCCACTTCCTTTAAAACCTGAAAAGGTCACGATTATAGGTTAGAAATGGGCCACGGGACGTGTTGGTGGTGTCAAATAGAAAAAAGGAGCATGAAGCCTCATTTTGAAATCGGGAGGAGAGAGGGTATGAAATTAGAACCACTTTCTTTAAAACCCGGAAAAGTCTCAATTATAGGTTAGAAATGGGCTACGGGACGTGTTGGCAGTGTCAAAATGAAAAAACGAGCACGAAGCCTCGTTTAGAAATCGGTAGGAGAGAAGGTATGAAATTATATCCACTTCCTTTGAAACACGAAAAAGTATCGATTATAGGTTAGAAATGGGCCACGGGATGTGTTTGTAGAGTCAAAACGAAAAAACAAGCACGAAGCCTCGTTTAGAAATCGATAGGAGAGAAGGTATGAAATTATATCCACTTCCTTTAAAATCCGAAAAATTCTCGATTATAGTTTAGAAATGGGCCACGAGACGTGTTTGTGGTGTCAAAACGAAAAAACGTGCACGAAGCCTCGTTTAGAAATCAGTAGGAGAGAGGGTATGAAATTATATCCACTTCCTTTAAAATCCGAAAAAGTCTCGATTATAGGTTAGAATTTGGCCACGGGACGTTCGGTGGGGTGAAAACGAAAAAACGAGCACGAAGCCAAATTTTGAATCCGGGAGGAGAGAGGGTATGAAATTAGATCCACTTCCTTTAAAACCCGGAAAAGTCACGATTATAGTTTAGAAATGGGCCACGGGACGTGTTGGTGGTGTCAAAATGAAAAAAACGAGCACGAATGCTCATTTAGAAATCGGGAGGAGAGAGGGAATGAAATTAGATCCACTTTCTTTAAAACCCGAAAAAGTATCGATTATAGGTTAGAAATTGGCCACGGGACGCGTTTGTGGTGTCAAAACGAAAAAAGAGCACGAAGCCTCATTTTGAATTCGGGAGGAGAGAGGGTATGAAATTAGATCTACTTCTTTTAAAACCCGGAAAAGTATTAATTATAGGTTAGAAATGGGCCACGGGACGTGTTGGTGGTGTCAAAATGAAAAAACGAGCATGAAGCCTCGTTTAGAAATCGGGTGGAGAGAGAGAATGAAATTAGATCCACTTTCTTTAAAACCCGAAAAAGTATCGATTATAGGTTAGAAATTAGCCACGGGACGTGTTCGTGGGGTGAAAACGAAAAAACGAGCATGAAGCCTCATTTTGAATTTGGGAGGAAAGAGGGTATGAAATTAGATCCACTTCCTTTAAAATCCTGAAAAGTCTCGATTATAGGTTAGAAATGGGCCCAGGGACGTGTTTGTGGAGTCAAAACGAAAAAACGAGCACGAAGCCTCGTTTAGAAATCGGTAGGAGAGAGGGTATGAAATTATATCTACTTCCTTTAAAACCCGAAAAAGTCTCGATTATAGGTTAGAAATGGACCACGGGACGTGTTTGTGGTGTCAAAACGAAAAAACGAGCACGAAGCGTCGTTTAGAAATCGGGAGGAGAGAGGGTATGAAATTATATCCACTTCCTTTAAAACCCGAAAAAGTCTCGATTATAGGTTAGAAATGGGCCACTGGACGCGTTTGTGGTGTCAAAATGAACAAACGAGCACGAAGCCTCGTTTAGAAATCGGGAGGAGAGAGGGTATGAAATTATATCCACTTCCTTTAAAACCCGAAAAAGTCTCGATTATAGGTTGGAAATGGGCCACGGGACGTGTTTGTGGAGTCAAAACGAAAAAACGAGCACGAAGCCTCATTTAGAAATCAGTAGGTGAGAGGGTATGAAATTATATCCACTTCCTTTAAAACCCGAAAAAGTCTCGATTATAGGTTAGAAATGGGCCACGGGACGTGTTGGTTGAGTCAAAACGAAAAAACGAGCACGAAGCCTCGTTTAGAAATCGATAGGAGAGAGGATATGAAATTATATCCACTTCCTTTAAAACCCGAAAAAGTCTCGATTATAGGTTAGAAATGGGCCACGGGACATATTTGTGGAGTCAAAACGAAAAAACAAGCACGAAGCCTCGTTTAGAAATCGGTAGGAGAGAGGGTATGAAATTATATCCACTTCCTTTAAAATCCGAAAAATTCTCGATTATAGGTTAGAAATGGGCCACGAGACGTGTTTGTGGTGTCAAAATGAAAAAACGTGCACGAAGCCTCGTTTAGAAATCGGTAGGAGAGAGGGTATCAAATTATATCCACTTCCTTTAAAACCCGAAAAAGTCACGATTATAGGTTAGAAATGGGCCACGGGACGTGTTGATGGTGTCAAAACAAAAAAACGAGCACGAATGCTCATTTAGAAATCGGGAGGAGAGAGGGTATGAAATTATATCTACTTCCTTTAAAATCCGAAAAAGTCTCTATTATAGGTTAGAAAAGGGCCACGGGACGCGTTTGTGGTGTCAAAACGAAAAAAGAGCACGAAGCCTCATTTTGAATTCGAGAGGAGAGAGGGTATGAAATTAGATCTACTTCTTTTAAAACCCGGAAAAGTATCAATTATAGGTTAGAAATGGGCCACGGGACGTGTTGGTGGTGTCAAAATGAAAAAACGAGCATGAAGCCTCGTTTAGAAATCGGGTGGAGAGAGAGAATGAAATTAGATCCACTTTCTTTAAAACCCGAAAAAGTATCGATTATAGGTTAGAAATTAGCCACGGGACGTGTTCGTGGGGTGAAAACGAAAAAACGAGCATGAAGCCTCATTTTGAATTTGGGAGGAAAGAGGGTATGAAATTAGATCCACTTCCTTTAAAATCTTGAAAAGTCTCGATTATAGGTTAGAAATGGGCCCAGGGACGTGTTTGTGGAGTCAAAACGAAAAAACGAGCACGAAGCCTCGTTTAGAAATCGGTAGGAGAGAGGGTATGAAATTATATCTACTTCCTTTAAAACCCGAAAAAGTCTCGATTATAGGTTAGAAATGGACCACGGGACGTGTTTGTTGTGTCAAAACGAAAAAATGAGCACGAAGCGTCGTTTAGAAATCGGGAGGAGAGAGGGTATGAAATTATATCCACTTCCTTTAAAACCCGAAAAAGTCTCGATTATAGGTTAGAAATGGGCCACTGGACGCGTTTGTGGTGTCAAAACGAACAAACGAGCACGAAGCCTCGTTTAGAAATCGGGAGGAGAGAGGGTATGAAATTATATCCACTTCCTTTAAAACCCGAAAAAGTCTCGATTATAGGTTGGAAATGGGCCACCGGACGTGTTTGTGGAGTCAAAACGAAAAAACGAGCACGAAGCCTCATTTAGAAATCAGTAGGTGAGAGGGTATGAAATTATATCCACTTCCTTTAAAACCCGAAAAAGTCTCGATTATAGGTTAGAAATGGGCCACGGGACGTGTTGGTTGAGTCAAAACGAAAAAACGAGCACGAAGCCTCGTTTAGAAATCGGTAGGAGAGAGGATATGAAATTATATCCACTTCCTTTAAAACCCGAAAAAGTCTCGATTATAGGTTAGAAATGGGCCACGGGACGTATTTGTGGAGTCAAAACGAAAAAACAAGCACGAAGCCTCGTTTAGAAATCGGTAGGAGAGAGGGTATGAAATTATATCCACTTCCTTTAAAATCCGAAAAATTCTCGATTATAGGTTAGAAATGGGCCACGAGACGTGTTTGTGGTGTCAAAATGAAAAAACGTGCACGAAGCCTCGTTTAGAAATCGGTAGGAGAGAGGGTATCAAATTATATCCACTTCCTTTAAAATCCGAAAAAGTCTCGATTATAGGTTAGAAATGGGCCACGATACGTGTTTGTGGTGTTAAAACAAAAAAACGAGCACGAAGCCTCGTTTAGAAATCGGGAGGAGAGAGGGTATGAAATTATATCCACTTCCTTTAAAATCCGAAAAAGTCTCGATTATAGGTTAGAAATGGGCCACGAGACTAGTTTGTGGAGTCAAAATGAAAAAACGAGCACGCAGCCTCGTTTAGAAATCAGGAGGAGAGAGGGTATGAAATTATATCCACTTCCTTTAAAATCCGAAAAAGTCTCGATTGTAGGTTGGAAATGGGCCACGGGACGTGTTTGTCAAAACGACAAAACAAGCACGAAGCCTCGTTTAGAAATCGGTAGGAGAGAGGATATGAAATTATATCCACTTCCTTTAAAACCCGAAAAAGTTTCGATTATAGGTTAGAAATGGGCCACAAGACGTGTTTGTGGTGTCAAAATGAAAAAACGAGCACGAAGCCAAATTTTGAATTATGGAGGAGAGAGGGTATGAAATTAGATCCACTTCCTTTAAAACCTGAAAAGGTCACGATTATAGGTTAGAAATGGGCCACGAGACGTGTTGGTGGTGTCAAATAGAAAAAAGGAGCATGAAGCCTCATTTTGAATTCGGGAGGAGAGAGGGTATGAAATTAGATCTACTTCCTTTAAAACCCGGAAAAGTCTCAATTATAGGTTAGAAATGGGCTACGGGACGTGTTGGCGGTGTCAAAATGAAAAAATGAGCACGAAGCCTCGTTTAGAAATCGGTAGGAGAGAGGGTATGAAATTATATCCACTTCCTTTGAAACACGAAAAAGTATGGATTATAGGTTAGAAATGGGCCACGGGATGTGTTTGTAGAGTCAAAACGAAAAAACAAGCACGAAGCCTCGTTTAGAAATCGATAGGAGAGAGGGTATGAAATTATATCCACTTCCTTTAAAATCCGAAAAATTCTCGATTATAGTTTAGAAATGGGCCACGAGACGTGTTTGTGGTGTCAAAACGAAAAAACGTGCACGAAGCCTCATTTAGAAATCAGTAGGAGAGAGGGTATGAAATTATATCCACTTCCTTTAAAATCCGAAAAAGTCTCAATTATAGGTTAGAATTTGGCCACGGGACGTTCGGTGGGGTGAAAACGAAAAAACAAGCACGAAGCCAAATTTTGAATCCGGGAGGAGAGAGGGTATGAAATTAGATCCACTTCCTTTAAAACCCGAAAAAGTCACGATTATAGGTTAGAAATGGGCCACGGGACGTGTTGGTGGTGTCAAAACAAAAAAACGAGCACGAATGCTCATTTAGAAATCGGGAGGAGAGAGGGTATGAAATTATATCTACTTCCTTTAAAATCCGAAAAAGTCTCGATTATAGGTTAGAAAAGGGCTACGGGACGCGTTTGTGGTGTCAAAACGAAAAAAGAGCACGAAGCCTCATTTTGAATTCGGGAGGAGAGAGGGTATGAAATTAGATCTACTTCTTTTAAAACCCGGAAAAGTATCAATTATAGGTTAGAAATGTGCCACGGGACGTGTTGGTGGTGTCAAAATGAAAAAACGAGCATGAAGCCTCGTTTAGAAATCGGGTGGAGAGAGAGAATGAAATTAGATCCACTTTCTTTAAAACCCGAAAAAGTATCGATTATAGGTTATAAATTAGCCACGGGACGTGTTCGTGGGGTGAAAACGAAAAAACGAGCATGAAGCCTCATTTTGAATTTGGGAGGAAAGAGGGTATGAAATTAGATCCACTTCCTTTAAAATCCGGAAAAGTCTCGATTATAGGTTAGAAATGGGCCCAGGGACGTGTTTGTGGAGTCAAAACGAAAAAACGAGCACGAAGCCTCGTTTAGAAATCGGTAGGAGAGAGGGTATGAAATTATATCCACTTCCTTTAAAACCCGAAAAAGTCTCGATTATAGGTTAGAAATGGGCCACGGGACGTATTTGTGGAGTCAAAATGAAAAAACGAGCACGAAGCCTCGTTTAGAAATCGGTAGGAGAGAGGGTATGAAATTATATCTACTTCCTTTAAAACCCGAAAAAGTCTCGATTATAGGTTAGAAATGGGCCACGGGACGTGTTTGTGGTGTCAAAACGAAAAAACGAGCACGAAGCGTCGTTTAGAAATCGGGAGGAGAGAGGGTATGAAATTATATCCACTTCCTTTAAAACCCGAAAAAGTTTCGATTATAGGTTAGAAATGGGCCACTGGACGCGTTTGTGGTGTCAAAATGAACAAACGAGCACGAAGCCTCGTTTAGAAATCGGGAGGAGAGAGGGTATGAAATTATATCCACTTCCTTTAAAACCCGAAAAAGTCTCGATTATAGGTTGGAAATGGGCCACCGGACGTGTTTGTGGAGTCAAAACGAAAAAACGAGCACGAAGCCTCATTTAGAAATCAGTAGGTGAGAGGGTATGAAATTATATCCACTTCCTTTAAAACCCGAAAAAGTCTCGATTATAGGTTAGAAATGGGCCACGGGACGTGTTGGTTGAGTCAAAACGAAAAAACGAGCACGAAGCCTCGTTTAGAAATCGGTAGGAGAGAGGATATGAAATTATATCCACTTCCTTTAAAACCCGAAAAAGTCTCGATTATAGGTTAGAAATGGGCCACGGGACGTATTTGTGGAGTCAAAACGAAAAAACAAGCACGAAGCCTCGTTTAGAAATCGGTAGGAGAGAGGGTATGAAATTATATCCACTTCCTTTAAAATCCGAAATATTCTCGATTATAGGTTAGAAATGGGCCACGATACGTGTTTGTGGTGTGAAAACGAAAAAACGTGCACGAAGCCTCGTTTAGAAATCGGTAGGAGAGAGGGTATGAAAATATATCCACTTCCTTTAAAATCCGAAAAAGTCTCGATTATAGGTTAGAAATGGGCCACGATACGTGTTTGTGGTGTCAAAACAAAAAAACGAGCACGAAGCCTCGTTTAGAAATCGGGAGGAGAGAGGGTATGAAATTATATCCACTTCCTTTAAAATCCGAAAAAGTCTCGATTATAGGTTAGAAATGGGCCACGGGACGTATTTGTGGAGTCAAAACGAAAAAACGAGCACGAAGCCTCGTTTAGAAATCGGTAGGAGAGAGGGTATGAAATTATATCTACTTCCTTTAAAACCCGAAAAGGTCTCGATTATAGGTTAGAAATGGGCCACGGGACGTGTTTGTGGTGTCAAAACGAAAAAACGAGCACGAAGCGTCGTTTAGAAATCGGGAGGAGAGAGGGTATGAAATTATATCCACTTCCTTTAAAACCCGAAAAAGTCTCGATTATAGGTTAGAAATGGGCCACTGGACGCGTTTGTGGTGTCAAAAAGAACAAACGAGCACGAAGCCTCGTTTAGAAATCGGGAGAAGAGAGGGTATGAAATTATATCCACTTCCTTTAAAACCCGAAAAAGTCTCGATTATAGGTTGGAAATGGGCCACCGGACGTGTTTGTGGAGTCAAAACGAAAAAACGAGCACGAAGCCTCATTTAGAAATCAGTAGGTGAGAGGGTATGAAATTATATCCACTTCCTTTAAAACCCGAAAAAGTCTCGATTATAGGTTAGAAATGGGCCACGGGACGTGTTGGTTGAGTCAAAACGAAAAAACGAGCACGAAGCCTCGTTTAGAAATCGGTAGGAGAGAGGATATGAAATTATATCCACTTCCTTTAAAACCCGAAAAAGTCTCGATTATAGGTTAGAAATGGGCCACGGGACGTATTTGTGGAGTCAAAACGAAAAAACAAGCACGAAGCCTCGTTTAGAAATCGGTAGGAGAGAGGGTATGAAATTATATCCACTTCCTTTAAAATCCGAAATATTCTCGATTATAGGTTAGAAATGGGCCACGATACGTGTTTGTGGTGTGAAAACGAAAAAACGTGCACGAAGCCTCGTTTAGAAATCGGTAGGAGAGAGGGTATGAAAATATATCCACTTCCTTTAAAATCCGAAAAAGTCTCGATTATAGGTTAGAAATGGGCCACGATACGTGTTTGTGGTGTCAAAACAAAAAAATGAGCACGAAGCCTCGTTTAGAAATCGGGAGGAGAGAGGGTATGAAATTATATCCACTTCCTTTAAAATCCGAAAAAGTCTCGATTATAGGTTAGAAATGGGCCACGAGACGAGTTTGTGGAGTCAAAATGAAAAAACGAGCACGCAGCCTCGTTTAGAAATCAGGAGGAGAGAGGGTATGAAATTATATCCACTTCCTTTAAAATCCGAAAAAGTCTCGATTGTAGGTTGAAATGGGCCACGGGACGTGTTTGTGCTGTCAAAACGACAAAACAAGCACGAAGCCTCGTTTAGAAATCGGTAGGAGAGAGGATATGGAATTATATCCACTTCCTTTAAAACCCGAAAAAGTTTCGATTATAGGTTAGAAATGGGCCACAAGACGTGTTTGTGGTGTCAAAATGAAAAAACGAGCACAAAGCCAAATTTTGAATTATGGAGGAGAGAGGGTATGAAATTAGATCCACTTCCTTTAAAACCTGAAAAGGTCACGATTATAGGTTAGAAATGGGCCACGAGACGTGTTGGTGGTGTCAAATAGAAAAAAGGAGCATGAAGCCTCATTTTGAATTCGGGAGGAGAGAGGGTATGAAATTAGATCCACTTCCTTTAAAACCCGGAAAAGTCTCAATTATAGGTTAGAAATGGGCTACGGGACGTGTTGCCGGTGTCAAAATGAAAAAACGAGCACGAAGCCTCGTTTAGAAATCGGTAGGTGAGAGGGTATGAAATTATATCCACTTCCTTTGAAACACGAAAAAGTATCGATTATAGGTTAGAAATGGGCCACGGGATGTGTTTGTAGAGTCAAAACGAAAAAACAAGCACGAAGCCTCGTTTAGAAATCGATAGGAGAGAGGGTATGAAATTATATCCACTTCCTTTAAAATCCGAAAAATTCTCGATTATAGTTTAGAAATGGGCCACGAGACGTGTTTGTGGTGTCAAAACGAAAAAACGTGCACGAAGCCTCGTTTAGAAATCAGTAGGAGAGAGGGTATGAAATTATATCCACTTCCTTTAAAATCCGAAAAAGTCTCGATTATAGGTTACAATTTGGCCACGGGACGTTCGGTGGGGTGAAAACGAAAAAACAAGCACGAAGCCAAATTTTGAATCTGGGAGGAGAGAGGGTATGAAATTAGATCCACTTCCTTTAAAACCCGAAAAAGTCACGATTATAGGTTAGAAATGGGCCACGGGACGTGTTGGTGGTGTCAAAACAAAAAAACGAGCACGAATGCTCATTTAGAAATCGGGAGGAGAGAGGGTATGAAATTATATCTACTTCCTTTAAAATCCGAAAAAGTCTCGATTATAGGTTAGAAAAGGGCCACGGGACGCGTTTGTGGTGTCAAAACGAAAAAAGAGCACGAAGCCTCATTTTGAATTCGGGAGGAGAGAGGGTATGAAATTAGATCTACTTCTTTTAAAACCCGGAAAAGTATCAATTATAGGTTAGAAATAGGCCACGGGACGTGTTGGTGGTGTCAAAATGAAAAAACGAGCATGAAGCCTCGTTTAGAAATCGGGTGGAGAGAGAGAATGAAATTAGATCCACTTTCTTTAAAACCCGAAAAAGTATCGATTATAGGTTAGAAATTAGCCACGGGACGTGTTCGTGGGGTGAAAACGAAAAAACGAGCATGAAGCCTCATTTTGAATTTGGGAGGAAAGAGGGTATGAAATTAGATCCACTTCCTTTAAAATTCGGAAAAGTCTCGATTATAGGTTAGAAATGGGCCTAGGGACGTGTTTGTGGAGTCAAAACGAAAAAACGAGCACGAAGCCTCGTTTAGAAATCGGTAGGAGAGAGGGTATGAAATTATATCCACTTCCTTTAAAATCCGAAAAAGTCTCGATTATAGGTTAGAAATGGGCCACGATACGTGTTTGTGGTGTCAAAACAAAAAAACGAGCACAAAGCCTCGTTTAGAAATCGGGAGGAGAGAGGGTATGAAATTATATCCACTTCCTTTAAAATCCGAAAAAGTCTCGATTATAGGTTAGAAATGGGCCACGAGACGAGTTTGTGGAGTCAAAATGAAAAAACGAGCACGCAGCCTCGTTTAGAAATCAGGAGGAGAGAGGGTATGAAATTATATCCACTTCCTTTAAAATCCGAAAAAGTCTCGATTGTAGGTTGGAAATGGGCCACGGGACGTGTTTGTGCTGTCAAAACGACAAAACAAGCACGAAGCCTCGTTTAGAAATCGGTAGGAGAGAGGATATGAAATTATATCCACTTCCTTTAAAACCCGAAAAAGTTTCGATTATAGGTTAGAAATGGGCCACAATAAGTGTTTGTGGTGTCAAAATGAAAAAACGAGCACGAAGCCTAATTTTGAATTATGGAGTAGAGAGGGTATGAAATTAGATCCACTTCCTTTAAAACCCGGAAAAGTCACGATTATAGGTTAGAAATGGGCCACGGGACGTGTTGGTGGTGTCAAATAGAAAAAAGGAGCATGAAGCCTCATTTTGAATTCGGGAGGAGAGAGGGTATGAAATTAGATCCACTTCCTTTAAAACTCGGAAAAGTCTAAATTATAGGTTAGAAATGGGCTACGGGACGTGTTGGCGGTGTCAAAATGAAAAAACGAGCACGAAGCCTCGTTTAGAAATCGGTAGGAGAGAGGGTATGAAATTATATCCACTTCCTTTGAAACACGAAAAAGTATCGATTATAGGTTAGAAATGGGCCACGGGATGTGTTTGTAGAGTCAAAACGAAAAAACAAGCACGAAGCCTCGTTTAGAAATCGATAGGAGAGAGGGTATGAAATTATATCCACTTCCTTTAAAATCCGAAAAATTCTCGATTATAGTTTAGAAATGGGCCACGAGACGTGTTTGTGGTGTCAAAACGAAAAAACGTTCACGAAGCCTCGTTTAGAAATCAGTAGGAGAGAGGGTATGAAATTATATCCACTTCCTTTAAAATCCGAAAAAGTCTCGATTATAGGTTAGAATTTGGCCACGGGACGTTTGGTGGGGTGAAAACGAAAAAAAAAGCACGAAGCCAAATTTTGAATCCGGGAGGAGAGAGGGTATGAAATTAGATCAACTTCCTTTAAAACCCGAAAAAGTCACGATTATAGGTTAGAAATGGGCCACAGGACGTGTTGGTGGTGTCAAAACAAAAAAACGAGCACGAATGCTCATTTAGAAATCGGGAGGAGAGAGGGTATGAAATTATATCTACTTCCTTTAAAATCCGAAAAAGTCTCGATTATAGGTTAGAAAAGGGCCACGGGACGCATTTGTGGTGTCAAAACGAAAAAAGAGCACGAAGCCTCATTTTGAATTCGGGAGGAGAGAGGGTATGAAATTAGATCTACTTCTTTTAAAACCCGGAAAAGTATCAATTATAGGTTAGAAATGGACCACGGGACGTGTTGGTGGTGTCAAAATGAAAAAACGAGCATGAAGCCTCGTTTAGAAATCGGGTGGAGAGAGAGAATGAAATTAGATCCACTTTCTTTAAAACCCGAAAAAGTCGCGATTATAGGTTAGAAATGGGCCCAGGGACGTGTTTGTGGAGTCAAAACGAAAAAACGAGCACGAAGCCTCGTTTAGAAATCGGTAGGAGAGAGGGTATGAAATTATATCCACTTCCTTTAAAACCCGAAAAAGTCTCGATTATAGGTTAGAAATGGGCCATGATACGTGTTTGTGGAGTCAAAACGAAAAAACGAGCACGAAGCCTCGTTTAGAAATCGGTAGGAGAGAGGGTATGAAATTATATCTACTTCCTTTAAAACCCGAAAAAGTCTCGATTATAGGTTAGAAATGGGCCACGGGACGTGTTTGTGGTGTCAAAACGAAAAAACGAGCACGAAGCGTCGTTTAGAAATCGGGAGGAGAGAGGGTGTGAAATTATATCCACTTCCTTTAAAACCCGAAAAAGTCTCGGTTATAGGTTAGAAATGGGCCACTGGACGCGTTTGTGGTGTCAAAACGAACAAACGAGCACGAAGCCTCGTTTAGAAATCGGGAGGAGAGAGGGTATGAAATTATATCCACTTCCTTTAAAACCCGAAAAAGTCTCGATTATAGGTTGGAAATGGGCCACCAGACGTGTTTGTGGAGTCAAAACGAAAAAACGAGCACGAAGCCTCATTTAGAAATCAGTAGGTGAGAGGGTATGAAATTATATCCACTTCTTTTAAAACCCGAAAAAGTCTCGATTATAGGTTAGAAATGGGCCACGGGACGTGTTGGTTGAGTCAAAACGAAAAAACGAGCACGAAGCCTCGTTTAGAAATCGGTAGGAGAGAGGATATGAAATTATATCCACTTCCTTTAAAACCCGAAAAAGTCTCGATTATAGGTTAGAAATGGGCCACGGGACGTATTTGTGGAGTCAAAATGAAAAAACAAGCACGAAGCCTCGTTTAGAAATCGGTAGGAGAGAGGGTATGAAATTATATCCACTTCCTTTAAAATCCGAAAAATTCTCGATTATAGGTTAGAAATGGGCCACGAGACGTGTTTATGGTGTCAAAACGAAAAAACGTGCACGAAGCCTCGTTTAGAAATCGGTAGGAGAGAGGGTATGAAATTATATCCACTTCCTTTAAAATCCGAAAAAGTCTCGATTATAGGTTAGAAATGGGCCACGATACGTGTTTGTGGTGTCAAAACAAAAAAACGAGCACGAAGCCTCGTTTAGAAATCGGGAGGAGAGAGGGTATGAAATTATATCCACTTCCTTTAAAATCCGAAAAAGTCTCGATTATAGGTTAGAAATAGGCCACGAGACGAGTTTGTGGAGTCAAAATGAAAAAACGAGCACGCAGCCTCGTTTAGAAATCAGGAGGAGAGAGGGTATGAAATTATATCCACTTCCTTTAAAATCCGAAAAAGTTTCGATTGTAGGTTGGAAATGGGCCACGGGACGTGTTTGTGCTGTCAAAACGACAAAACAAGCACGAAGCCTCGTTTAGAAATCGGTAGGAGAGAGGATATGAAATTATATCCACTTCCTTTAAAACCCGAAAAAGTTTCGATTATAGGTTAGAAATGGGCCACAATAAGTGTTTGTGGTGTCAAAATGAAAAAACGAGCACGAAGCCTAATTTTGAATTATGGAGGAGAGAGGGTATGAAATTAGATCCACTTCCTTTAAAACCCGGAAAAGTCACGATTATAGGTTAGAAATGGGCCACGGGACGTGTTGGTGGTGTCAAATAGAAAAAAGGAGCACGAAGCCTCATTTTGAATTCGGGAGGAGAGAGGGTATGAAATGAGATCTACTTCCTTTAAAACCCGTAAAAGTCTCAATTATAGGTTACAAATGGGCTACGGGACGTGTTTGCGGTGTCCAAATGAAAAAACGAGCACGAAATCACATTTAGAAATCGGTAGGAGAGAGGGTATGAAATTATATCCACTTCCTTTGAAACACGAAAAAGTATCGATTATAGGTTAGAAATGGGCCACGGGATGTGTTTGTAGAGTCAAAACGAAAAAACAAGTACGAAGCCTCGTTTAGAAATCGGTAGGAGAGAGGGTATGAAATTATATCCCCTTCCTTTAAAATCTGAAAAATTCTCGATTATAGTTTAGAAATGGGCCACGAGACGTGTTCGTTGTGTCAAAACGAAAAAACGTGCACGAAGCCTCGTTTAGAAATCGGTAGGAGAGAGTGTATGAAATTATATCCACTTCCTTTAAAATCCGAAAAAGTCTCGATTATAGGTTAGAAATGGGCCACGATACGTGTTTGTGGTGTCAAAACGAAAAAACGAGCACGAAGCCTCGTTTAGAAATCGGGAGGAGAGAGGGTATAAAATTATATCCACTTCCTTTAAAATCCGAAAAAGTCTCGATTATAGGTTAGAAATGGGCCACGAGATGAGTTTGTGGAGTCAAAATGAAAAAACGAGCACGCAGCCTCGTTTAGAAATCAGGAGGAGAGAGGGTATGAAATTATATCCACTTCCTTTAAAACCCGAAAAAGTCTCGATTATAGGTTAGAATTTGGCCACGGGACGTGTTGGAGGGGTGAAAACGAAAAAACGAGCTCGAAGCCTCATTTTGAATTTGGGAGGAGAGTGGGTATGAAATTAGATTCACTTCCTTTAAAACCCGAAAAAGCCTCGATTATAGGTTAGAAATGGGCCACGGGACGTGTTGGTGGTGACAAAACGAAAAAAGGAGCACGAAGCCTCATTTTGAATTTGGGAGGAGAGAGGGTATGAAATTAGATCCACTTCCTTTAAAACCCGAAAAAGTCTTGATTATAGGTTAGAAATGGGCCACGGGACGTGTTGGTGGTGTCAAAACTAAAAAACGAGCACGAAGCCTCGTTTAGAAATCGGGAGGAGACAGGGTATGAAATTAGATCCACTTCCTGTAAAACCCGAAAAAGTCTCGATTATAGGTTAAAAATAGGCCACGGTACGTGTTGGTGGTGTCAAAACGAAAAAAGGAGCACGAAGCCTCATATAGAATTCGGGAGGAGAGAGGGTATGAAATTAGATCCACTTCCTTTAAAACTCGAAAAAGTCTCGATTATAGGTTAGAAATTGGCCACGGGACGTGTTGTTGCGGTGAAAACGAAAAAACGAGCATGATGCCTCATTTTGAAATCGGGAGGAGAGAGGGTATGAAATTAGATCCACTTCCTTTAAAACCCGAAAAAGTCTCGATTATAGGTTAGAATTTGGCCACGGGACGTGTTGGTGGGGTGAAAACGAAAAAACGTGCACGAAGCCAAATTTTGAATTCGGGAGGAGAGAGGGTATGAAATTAGATCCACTTCTTTTAAAACCCGAAAAAGTCACGATTATAGGTTAGAAATGGGCCACAGGACGTGTTGGTGGTGTCAAATCGAATAAAGGAGCACGAAGCCTCATTTTGAATTCGGGAGGAGAAAGGGTATGAAATTAGATCCACTTCTTTTAAAACCCGGAAAAGTCTCAATTATAGGTTAGAAATGGGCCACGGGACATGATGGTGGTGTCAAAATGAAAAAACGAGCACGAAGCCTCGTTTAGAAATCGGGTGGAGAGAGGGTATGAAAATAGATCCACTTCCTTTAAAACCCGAAATAGTCACGATTATAGGTTAGAAATGGGCCACGGGACGTGTTGGTGGTGTCAAATCGAAGAAAGGAGCACAAAGCCTCATTTTGAATTCAGGAGGAGAGAGGGTATGAAATTAGATCCACTTCCTTTAAAACCCGAAAAAGTCTCAATTATAGGTTAGAAATGGGTCACGGGACGTGTTGGTGGTGTCAAAACGAAAAAACGAGCACGAAGCCTCATTTAGAAATAGGGTGGAGAGAGGGTATGAAATTAGATCTTAAATAAAATCCGAAAAAGTCTCGATTATAGGTTAGAAATTGGCCACGGGACGTGTTGGTGGGGTGAAAACGAAAAAACGAGCACGAAGCCTCGTTTAGAAATCGGGAGGAGAGAGGGTATGAAATTAGATCCACTTCCATTAAAATCCGGAAAAGTCTCGATTATAGGTTAGAAATTGGCCACCGGACGTGTTGGTGGTGTCAAAACGAAAAAACGAGCACGAAACCTCGTTTAGAAATCGGGAGGAGAGAGGGTATGAAATTATATCCACTTCCTTTAAAACCCGAAAAAGTCTCGATTATAGGTTAGAAATGGGCCACGGGATGTGTTGGTGGTGTCAAAACGAAAAAACGAGCACGAAGCCTCTTTTAGAAATCGGTAGGCGAGAGGGTATGAAATTGTATACACTTCCTTTAAAATCCGAAAAAGTCTCGATTATAGGTTAGAAATGGGCCACGGGACGTGTTTGTGGTGTCAAAACGAAAAAACGAGCACGAAGCCTCGTTTAGAAATCGGGAGGAGAGAGGGTATGAAATTATATGCACTTCCTTTAAAACCCGAAAAAGTCTCGATTATAGGTTAGAATTTGGCCACGGGACGTGTCGGAGGGGTGAAAACGAAAAAACGAGCACGAAGCCTCATTTTGAATTTGGGAGGAGAGTGGGTACGAAATTAGATTCACTTCCTTTAAAACCCGAAAAAGTCTCGATTATAGGTTAGAAATGGGCCACGGGACGTGTTGGTGGTGACAAAACGAAAAAAGGAGCACGAAGCCTCATTTTGAATTTGGGAGGAGAGAGGGTATGAAATTAGATCCACTTCCTTTAAAACCCGAAAAAGTCTTGATTATAGGTTAGAAATGGGCCACGGGACGTGTTGGTGGTGTCAAAACTAAAAAACGAGCACGAAGCCTCGTTTAGAAATCGGGAGGAGACAGGGTATGAAATTAGATCAACTTCCTGTAAAACCCGAAAAAGTCTCGATTATAGGTTAAAAAGAGGCCACGGTACGTGTTGGTGGTGTCAAAACGAAAAAAGGAGCACGAAGCCTCATATTGAATTCGGGAGGAGAGAGGGTATGAAATTAGATCCACTTCCTTTAAAACTCGAAAAAGTCTCGATTATAGGTTAGAAATTGGCCACGGGACGTCTTGGTGCGGTGAAAACGAAAAAACGAGCACGAAGCCTCATTTTGAATTTGGGAGGAGAGAGGGTATGAAATTAGCTCCACTTCCTTTAAAACCCGAAAAAGTCTCGATTATAGGTTAAAATTTGGCCACGGGACGTGTCGGTGGGGTGAAAACAAAAAAACGAGCACGAAGCGTAATTTTGAATTCGAGAGGAGAGAGGGTATGAAATTAGATCCACTTCCTTTAAAACACGAAAAAGTCACAATTATAGGTTAGAAATGGGCCACGGGACGTGTTGGTGGTGTCAAATCGAAAAAAGGAGCACGAAGCCTCATTTTGAATTCGGGAGGAGAGAGGGTATGAAATTAGATCCACTTCCTTTAAAACACGGAAAAGTCTCAATTATAGGTTAGAAATGGGCCACGGGACGTGTTGGTGGTGTCAAAATGAAAAAACGAGCACGAATCCTCGTTTAGAAATCGGGTGGAGAGAGGGTATGAAATTAGATCCACTTCCTTTAAAACCCGGAAAAGTCTCGATTATAGGTTAGAAATGGGCCACGGGACGTGTCGGTGGTGACAAAACGAAAAAAGGAGCACGAAGCCTCATTTTGAATTCGGGAGTAGAGGGTATGAAATTAGATCCACTTCCTTTAAAACTCGGAAAAGTCTCAATTATAGGTTAGAAATGGGCCACGGGACGTGTTGGTGGTGTCAAAACTAAAAAACGAGCACGAAGCCTCGTTTAGAAATCGGGAGGAGACAAGGTATGAAATTAGATCCACTTCCTTTAAAACCCGAAAAAGTCTAGATTATAGGTTAAAAATAGGCCACGGGACGTGTTGGTGGTGTCAAAACGAAAAAAGGAGCACGAAGCCTCATTTTGAAATCGGTTGGAGAGAGGGTATGAAATTAGATCCACTTCCTTTAAAAACCGAAAAAGTCTCGATTATAGGTTAGAAATTGGCCACGGGACGTGTTGGTGCGGTGAAAACGAAAAAACGAGCATGAAGCCTCATTTTGAATTTGGGAGGAGAGAGGGTATGAAATTAGATCCACTTCCTTTAAAACCCGAAAAAGTCTCGATTATAGGTTAGAATTTGGCCACGGGACGTGTTGGTGGGGTGAAAACGAAAAAACGAGCACGAAGCTAAATTTTTAATTCGGGAGGATAGAGGGTATGAAATTAGATCCACTTCCTTTAAAACCCGAAAAAGTCACGATTATAGGTTAGAAATGGGCCACGGGACGTGTTGGTGGAGTCAAATCGAAAAAAGGAGCACGAAGCCTCATTTTCAATTCGGAAGGAGAGAGGATATGAAATTAGATCCACTTCCTTTAATACCCGGAAAAGTCTCAATTATAGGTTAGAAATGGGCCACGGGACGTGTTGGTGGTGTCAAAATGAAAAAACGAGCACGAAGCCTCGTTTAGAAATCGGGTGGAGAGAGGGTATGAACTTAGATCCACTTCCTTTAAAACCCGAAAAAGTCTCGATTATAGGTTAGAATTTGGCCACGGGACGTGTTGGTGGGGTGAAAACGAAAAATCGAGCACGAAGCCTCATTTTGAATTCGGGAGGAGAGAGGGTATGAAATTAGATCCACATCCTTTAAAGCCCGGAAAAGTCTCGATTATAGGTTAGAAATGGGCCACGGGACGTGTCGGTGGTGTCAAAATGAAAAAAGGAGCACGAAGCCTCATTTTAAATTCGAGAGGAGAGAGGGTATGAAATTAGATCCACTTCCTTTAAAACCCGAAAAAGTCTCGATTATAGGTTAGAAATGGGCCACGGAACGTGTTGGTGGTGTCAAAACTAAAAAACGAGCACGAAACCTCGTTTAGAAATCGGGAGGAGAGAGGGTATGAAATTAGATCTACTTCCTTTAAAACCCGAAAAAGTCTTGATTATAGGTTAGAAATAGGCCACGGGACGTGTTGGTGGTGTCAAAACGAAAAAAGAGCACGAAGCCAAATTTTGAATTCGGGAGGAGAGAGGGTATGAAATTAGATCCACTTCCTTTAAAACCCGAAAAAGTCTCGATTATAGGTTATAGATAGGCCACGGGACGTGTTGGTGGTGTCAAAATGAAAAAATGAGCACTAAGCCTCATTTAGAAATCGGGAGGAAAGAGGGTATAAAATTAGATCCACTTCCTTTAAAACCCGAAAAAGTCTCGATTATAGGTTAGAAATGGGCCACGGGACATGTTTGTGGTGTGAAAACGAAAAAACGAGCATGAAGCCTCGTTTAGAAATCTAGAGGAGAGTGGGTATGAAATTAGATCCACTTCCTTTAAAACCCGGAAAAGTCTCGATTATAGGTTAGAAATGGGCCACGGGACGTGTTGGTGGTGTCAAAACTAAAAAACTAGCACGAAGCCTCGTTTAGAAATCGGGAGGAGAGAGGGTTTGAAATTAGATCTACTTCCTTTAAAACCCGAAAAAGTCTCGATTATAGGTTAGAAATAGGCCACAGGACGTGTTGGTGGTATCAAAACGAAAAAAGGAGCACGAAGCCTCATTTTGAATTCGGGAGGAGAGAGGGTATGAAATTAGATCCACTTCCTTTAAAACCCGGAAAAATCTCGATTATAGGTTAGAAATGGGCTACGGGACGTCTTGGTGGTGTTAAAACGAAAAAACGAGCACGAAGCCACATTTAGAAATCGGATGGAGAGAGGGTATGAAATTAGATCCACTTCCTTTAAAATCGAAAAAAGTCTCATTTATAGGTTAGAAATGGACCACGGGACGTGTTGGTGGTGTCAAAACGAAACAACGAGCACGAAGCCTCATTTAGAAATCTGGAGGAGAGAGGGTATGAAATTAGATCCACTTCCTTTAAAATCCGAAAAAGTCTCGTTTATAGGTTAGAAATAGGCCACGGGACGTGTTCGTCGTGTCAAAACGAAAAAACGAGCACAAAGCCTCATTTAGAAATCGGGAGGAGAGAGGGTATGAAATTAGATCCACTTCCTTTAAAACCCGGAAACGTCTCGATTATAGGTTAGAAATGGGCCACGGGACGTGTTGGTGTTGTGAAAACGAAAAAACGAGCACGAAGTCTCGTTTAGAAATCGGGAGGAGTGAGGGTATGAAATTAGATCCACTTCCTTTAAAACTCGGAAAAGTCTCGATTATTGGTAAGAAATGGGCCACGGGACGTGTCGGTGTTGTCAAAACGAAAAAACGAGCACGAAGCCTCATTTAGAAATCGAGAGGAGAGAGGGTATGAAATTAGATCCACTTCTTTTAAAACCCCAAAAAGTCTCGATTATAGGTTAGAAATAGGGCACGGGACGTATTGGTGGTGTCAAAACGATAAAACGAGCACGAAGTCTCGTTTAGAAATCGGGAGGAGAGAGGGTATGAAATTAGATCTACTTCTTTTGAAACCCGAAAAAGTCTTGATTATAGGTTTGAAATAGGCCACGGGACGTGTTGGTGGTGTCAAAACGATAAAACGAGCACGAAGCCTCGTTTAGAAATCGGGTGGAGAGAGGGTATGAAATTAGATCCACTTCCTTTAAAACCCGGAAAAGTCTCGATTATTGGTTAGAAATGGGCCACGGGACGTGTTGGTGATGTCAAAACGAAAAAAACGAGCACGAAGCCTCATTTAGAAATCGGGTGGAGAGAGGGTATGAAATTAGATCCACTTCCTTTAAAACCCGAAAAAGTCTCGATTATAGGTTAGAAATGGGCCACGGGACGTGTTGGTGGTGTCAAAATGAAAAAACGAGCACGAAGCCTCGTTTAGAAATTGAGAGGAGAGAGGGTATGAAATTAGATCCACTTCCTTTAAAACTCGGAAAAGTCTCTATTATAGGTTAGAAATGGGCCACGGGACGTGTTGGTGGGGTGAAAATGAAAAAAGGAGCACGAAGCCTCATTTTGAATTCGGGAGGAGAGAGGGTATGAAATTAGATCCACTTCCTTTAAAACCCAAAAAAGTCTCGATTATAGTTTAGAAAATGGCCACGGGACCTGTTGGTGGGGTGAAAATGAAAAAACGAGCACGAAGCCTCCTTTTGAATTCGGGAGGAGAGAGGGTATGAAATTAGATCCACTTCCTTTAAAACCCGGAAAAGTCTCGATTATAGGTTAGAAATGGGCCACGGGACGTGTTGGTGGTGTCAAATCGAAAAAAGGAGCACGAAGCCTCATTTTGAATTCGGTAAGAGAGAGGGTATGAAATTAGATCCACTTCCTTTAAAACCCGGAAAAGTCTAAATTATAGGTTAGAAATGGGCCACGGGACGTGTTGGTGGAGTCAAAATGAAAAAACGAGCACGAATCCTCGTTTAGAAATCGGGTGGAGAGAGGGTATGAAATTAGATCCACTTCCTTTAAAACCCGGTAAAGTCTCGATTATAGGTTAGAAATGGGCCACGGGACGTGTTGGTGGTGACAAAATGAAAAAGGAGCACGAAGCCTCATTTTGAATTCGGGAGTAGAGGGTATGAAATTAGATCCACTTCCTTTAAAACCCGGAAAAGTCTCGATTATACGTTAGAAATGGGCCACGGGACGTGTTGGTGGTGTCAAAACTAAAAAACGAGCACGAATCCTCGTTTAGAAATCGGGAGGAGACAGGATATGAAATTAGATCCACTTCCTTTAAAACCCGAAAAAGTCTCGATTATAGGTTAGAAATAGGCCACGGGACATGTTGGTGGTGTCAAAACGAAAAAAGGAGCACGAAGCCTCATTTTTAAATCGGGAGGAGAGAGGGTATGAAATTAGATCCACTTCCTTTAAAACCCGAAAAAGTCTCGATTATAGGTTAGAAATTGGCCACGGGACGTGTTGGTGCGGTGAAAACGAAAAAACGAGCATGAAGCCTCATTTTGAATTTGGGAGGAGAGAGGGTATGAAATTAGATCCACTTTTTTTAAAACTCGGAAAAGTCTCAATTATAGGTTAGACTGGGCCACGGGACGTGTTGGTGGTGTCAAAAAGAAAAAACGAGCACGAAGCCTCGTTTAGAAATCGGGTGGAGAGAGGGTATGAAAATAGATCCACTTCCTTTAAAACCCGAAATAGTCACGATTATAGGTTAGAAATGGGCCACGGGACGTGTTGGTGGTGTCAAATCGAAAAAGGAGCACGAAGCCTCATTTTGAATTTGGGAGGAGAGAGGGTATGAAATTAGATCCACTTCCTTTAAAACCCAAAAAAGTTCGATTATAGGTTAGAAATTGGCCACGGGACGTCTTGGTGCGGTGAAAACGAAAAAACGAGCACGAAGCCTCATTTTGAATTTGGGAGGAGAGAGGGTATGAAATTAGCTCCACTTCCTTTAAAACCCGAAAAAGTCTCGATTATAGGTTAGAATTTGGCCACGGGACGTGTCGGTGGGGTGAAAAAGAAAAAACGAGCACGAAGCCTAATTTTGAATTCGAGAGGAGAGAGGGTATGACATTAGATCCACTTCCTTTAAAACCCGGAAAAGTCACGATTATAGGTTAGAAATGGGCCACGGGACGTGTTGGTGGTGTCAAATCGAAAAAATGAGCACAAAGCCTCATTTTGAATTCGGGAGGAGAGAGGGTATGAAATTAGATCCTCTTCCTTCAAAACCCGGAAAAGTCTCAATTATAGGTTAGAAATGGGCCACGGGACGTGTTGGTGGTGTCAAAACGAAAAAACGAGCACGAAGCCTCATTTAGAAATAGGGTGCAGAGAGGGTATGAAATTAGATCCACTTCCTTTAAAATCCGAAAAAGTCTCGATTATAGGTTAGAAATTGGCCACGGGACGTGTTGGTGGGGTGAAAACGAAAAAACGAGCACGAAGCCTCGTTTAGAAATCGGGAGGAGAGAGGGTATGAAATTAGATCCACTTCCATTAAAATCCGGAAAAGTCTCGATTATAGGTTAGAAATTGGCCACCGGACGTGTTGGTGGTGTCAAAACGAAAAAATGAGCACGAAGCCTCGTTTAGAAATCGGGAGGAGAGAGGGTATGAAATTAGATCCACTTCCTTTAAAACCCGGAAAAGTCTCGATTATAGGTTAGAAATGGGCCACGGGACGTGTTGGTGGTGTCAAAACGAAAAAACGAGCACGAAGCCTCTTTTAGAAATCGGTAGGCGATAGGGTATGAAATTATATACACTTCCTTTAAAATCCGAAAAAGTCTCGATTATAGGTTAGAAATGGGCCACGGGACGTGTTTGTGGTGTCAAAACGAAAAAACGAGCACGAAGCCTCGTTTAGAAATCGGGAGGAGAGAGGGTATGAAATTATATCCACTTCCTTTAAAACCCGAAAAAGTCTCGATTATAGGTTAGAATTTGGCGACGGGACGTGTTGGAGGGGTGAAAACGAAAAAACAAGCACGAAGCCTCATTTTGAATTTGGGAGGAGAGAGGGTATGAAATTAGATTCACTTCCTTTAAAACCCGAAAAAGTCTCGATTATAGGTTAGAAATGGGCCACGGGACGTGTTGGTGGTGACAAAACGAAAAAAGGAGCACGAAGCCTCATTTTGAATTTGGGAGGAGAGAGGGTATGAAATTAGATCTACTTCCTTTATAACCCGAAAAAGTCTTGATTATAGGTTAGAAATGGGCCACGGGACGTGTTGGTGGTGTCAAAACTAAAAAACGAGCACGAAGCCTCGTTTAGAAATCGGGAGGAGAGAGGGTATGAAATTATATCCACTTCCTTTAAAACCCGAAAAAGTCTCGATTATAGGTTAAAAATAGGCCACGGTACGTGTTGGTGGTGTCAAAACGAAAAAAGGAGCACGAAGCCTCATATTGAATTTGGGAGGAGAGAGGGTATGAAATTAGATCCACTTCCTTTAAAACACGAAAAAGTCTCGATTATAGGTTAGAAATTGGCCACGGGACGTCTTGGTGCGGTGAAAACGAAAAAACGAGCACGAAGCCTCATTTTGAATTTGGGAGGAGAGAGGGTATGAAATTAGCTCCACTTCCTTTAAAACCCGAAAAAGTCTCGATAATAGGTTAGAATTTGGCCACGGGACGTGTCGGTGGGGTGAAAACAAAAAAACGAGCACGAAGCCTAATTTTGAATTCGAGAGGAGAGAGGGTATGAAATTAGATCCACTTCCTTTAAAACCCGGAAAAGTCACGATTATAGGTTTGAAATGAGCCACGGGACGTGTTGGTGGTGTCAAATCGAAAAAAGGAGCACGAAGCCTCATTTTGAATTCGGGAGGAGAGAGGGTATGAAATTAGATCCACTTCCTTTAAAACCCGAAAAAGTCTAAATTATAGGTTAGAAATGGGCCACGGGACGTGTTGGTGGTGTCAAAATGAAAAAACGAGCACGAATCCTCGTTAAGAAATCGGGTGGAAAGAGGGTATGAAATTAGATACACTTCCTTTAAAACCCGGAAAAGTCTCGATTATAGGTTAGAAATGGGCCACGGGACGTGTTGGTGGTGACAAAACGAAAAAAGGAGCACGAAGCCTCATTTTAAATTCGGGAGTAGAGGGTATGAAATTAGATCCACTTCCTTTAAAACCCGGAAAAGTCTCGATTATAGGTTAGAAATGGGCCACGGGACTTGTTGGTGGTGTCAAAACTAAAAAACGAGCACGAAGCCTCGTTTAGAAATCAGGAGGAGACAGGGTATGAAATTAGATCCACTTCCTTTAAAACCCAAAAAAGTCTCGATTATAGGTTAGAAATAGGCCACGGGACGTGTTGGTGGTGTCAAAACGAAAAAAGGAGCACAAAGCCTCATTTTTAAATCGGGAGGAGAGAGGGTATGAAATTAGATCCACTTCCTTTAAAACCCGAAAAAGTCTCGATTATAGGTTAGAAATTGGCCACGGGACGTGTTGGTGCGGTGAAAACGAAAAGACGAGCATGAAGCCTCATTTTGAATTTGGGAGGAGAGAGGGTATGAAATTAGATCCACTTCTTTTAAAACCCGGAAAAGTCTCAATTATAGGTTAGAAATGGGCCACGGGACGTGTTGGTGGTGTCAAAAAGAAAAAATGAGCACGAAGCCTCGTTTATAAATCGGGTGGAGAGAGGGTATGAAAATAGATCCACTTCCTTTAAAACCCGAAATAGTTATGATTATAGGTTAGAAATGGGCCACGGGACGTGTTGGTGGTGTCAAATCGAAAAAAGGAGCACGAAGCCTCATTTTGAATTCGGGAGGAGAGAGGGTATGAAATTAGATCCACTTCCTTTAAAACCCGAAAAAGTCTCGATTATAGGTTAGAAATTGGCCACGGGACGTCTTGGTGCGGTGAAAATGAAAAAACGAGCACGAAGCCTCATTTTGAATTTGGGAGGAGAGAGGGTATGAAATTAGCTCCACTTCCTTTAAAACTCGAAAAAGTCTCGATTATAGGTTAGAAATGGGCCACGAGACGTGTTGGTAGTGTCAAAACTAAAAAACGAGCACGAAGCCTCGTTTAGAAATCGGGAGGAGACAGGGTATGAAATTAGATCCACTTCCTTTAAAACCCGAAAAAGTCTCGATTATAGGTTAAAAATAGGCCACGGTACGTGTTGGTGGTGACAAAACGAAAAAAGGAGCACGAAGCCTCATTTTAAATTCGGGAGTAGAGGGTATGAAATTAGATCCACTTCCTTTAAAACCCGGAAAAGTCTCGATTATAGGTTAGAAATGGGCCACGGGACTTGTTGGTGGTGTCAAAACTAAAAAACGAGCACGAAGCCTCGTTTTGAAATCAGGAGGAGACAGGGTATGAAATTAGATCCACTTCCTTTAAAACCCGAAAAAGTCTCGATTATAGGTTAGAAATAGGCCACGGGACGTGTTGGTGGTGTCAAAACGAAAAAAGGAGCACAAAGCCTCATTTTTAAATCGGGAGGAGAGAGGGTATGAAATTAGATCCACTTCCTTTAAAACCCGAAAAAGTCTCGATTATAGGTTAGAAATTGGCCACGGGACGTGTTGGTGCGGTGAAAACGAAAAGACGAGCATGAAGCCTCATTTTGAATTTGGGAGGAGAGAGGGTATGAAATTAGATCCACTTCTTTTAAAACCCGGAAAAGTCTCAATTATAGGTTAGAAATGGGCCACGGGACGTGTTGGTGGTGTCAAAAAGAAAAAATGAGCACGAAGCCTCGTTTATAAATCGGGTGGAGAGAGGGTATGAAAATAGATCCACTTCCTTTAAAACCCGAAATAGTTATGATTATAGGTTAGAAATGGGCCACGGGACGTGTTGGTAGTGTCAAAACGAAAAAAGGAGCACGAAGCCTCATATTGAATTCGGGAGGAGAGAGGGTATGAAATTAGATCCACTTCCTTTGAAACACGAAAAAGTCTCGATTATGGGTTAGAAATTGGCCACGGGACGTCTTGGTGCGGTGAAAACGAAAAAACGAGCACGAAGCCTCATTTTGAATTTGGGAGGAGAGAGGGTATGAAATTAGCTCCACTTCCATTAAAACCCGAAAAAGTCTCGATTATAGGTTAGAATTTGGACACGGGACCTGTCGGTGGGGTGAAAACAAAAAAACGAGCACGAAGCCTAATTTTGAATTCGAGAGGAGAGAGGGTATGAAATTAGATCCACTTCCTTTAAAACCCGGAAAAGTCACGATTATAGGTTAGAAATGGGCTACGGGACGTGTTGGTGGTGTCAAATCGAAAAAAGGAGCACGAAGCCTCATTTTGAATTCGGGAGGAGAGAGGGTATGAAATTAGATCCACTTCCTTTAAAACCCGGAAAAGTCTAAATTATAGGTTAGAAATGGGCCACGGGACGTGTTGGTGGTGTCAAAATGAAAAAACGAGCACAAATCCTCGTTTAGAAATCGGGTGGAGAGAGGGTACGAAATTAGATACACTTCCTTTAAAACCCGGAAAAGTCTTGATTATAGGTTAGAAATGGGCCACGGGACGTGTTGGTGGTGACAAAACGAAAAAAGGAGCACGAAGCCTCATTTTGAATTCGGGAGTAGAGGGTATGAAATTAGATCCACTTCCTTTAAAATCCGGAAAAGTCTCGATTATAGGTTAGAAATGGGTCACAGGATGTATTGGTGGTGTCAAAATTAAAAAACGAGCATGAAGTCTCGATTAGAAATCGGGAGGAGACAGGGTATGAAATTAGATCCACTTCCTTTAAAACCCGAAAAAATTTCGATTATAGGTTAGAAATAGGCCACGGGACGTGCTGGTGGTGTCAAAACGAAAAAAGGAGCACGAAGCCTCATATTGAATTTGGGAGGAGAGAGAGTATGAAATTAGATCCACTTCCTTTAAAACTCGAAAAAGACTCGATTATAGGTTAGAAATTGGCCACGGGACGTCTTGGTGCGGTGAAAACGAAAAGACGAGCATGAAGCCTCATTTTGAATTTGGGAGGAGAGAGGGTATGAAATTAGATCCACTTCTTTTAAAACCCGGAAAAGTCTCAATTATAGGTTAGAAATGGGCCACGGGACGTGTTGGTGGTGTCAAAAAGAAAAAATGAGCACGAAGCCTCGTTTATAAATCGGGTGGAGAGAGGGTATGAAAATAGATCCACTTCCTTTAAAACCCGAAATAGTTATGATTATAGGTTAGAAATGGGCCACGGGACGTGTTGGTGGTGTCAAATCGAAAAAAGGAGCACGAAGCCTCATTTTGAATTCGGGAGGAGAGAGGGTATGAAATTAGATCCACTTCCTTTAAAACCCGAAAAAGTCTCGATTATAGGTTAGAAATTGGCCACGGGACGTCTTGGTGCGGTGAAAATGAAAAAACGAGCACGAAGCCTCATTTTGAATTTGGGAGGAGAGAGGGTATGAAATTAGCTCCACTTCCTTTAAAACTCGAAAAAGTATCGATTATAGGTTAGAAATGGGCCACGGGACGTGTTGGTAGTGTCAAAACTAAAAAACGAGCACGAAGCCTCGTTTAGAAATCGGGAGGAGACAAGGTATGAAATTAGATCCACTTCCTTTAAAACCCGAAAAAGTCTCGATTATAGGTTAAAAATAGGCGACGGTACGTGTTGGTGGTGTCAAAACGAAAAAAGGAGCACGAAGCCTCATATTGAATTCGGGAGGAGAGAGGGTATGAAATTAGATCCACTTCCTTTGAAACACGAAAAAGTCTCGATTATGGGTTAGAAATTGGCCACGGGACGTCTTGGTGCGGTGAAAACGAAAAAACGAGCACGAAGCCTCATTTTGAATTTGGGAGGAGAGAGGGTATGAAATTAGCTCCACTTCCATTAAAACCCGAAAAAGTCTCGATTATAGGTTAGAATTTGGACACGGGACCTGTCGGTGGGGTGAAAACAAAAAAACGAGCACGAAGCCTAATTTTGAATTCGAGAGGAGAGAGGGTATGAAATTAGATCCACTTCCTTTAAAACCCGGAAAAGTCACGATTATAGGTTAGAAATGGGCTACGGGACGTGTTGGTGGTGTCAAATCGAAAAAAGGAGCACGAAGCCTCATTTTGAATTCGGGAGGAGAGAGGGTATGAAATTAGATCCACTTCCTTTAAAACCCGGAAAAGTCTAAATTATAGGTTAGAAATGGGCCACGGGACGTGTTGGTGGTGTCAAAATGAAAAAACGAGCACAAATCCTCGTTTAGAAATCGGGTGGAGAGAGGGTACGAAATTAGATACACTTCCTTTAAAACCCGGAAAATTCTTGATTATAGGTTAGAAATGGGCCACGGGACGTGTTGGTGGTGACAAAACGAAAAAAGGAGCACGAAGCCTCTTTTTGAATTCGGGAGTAGAGGGTATGAAATTAGATCCACTTCCTTTAAAATCCGGAAAAGTCTCGATTATAGGTTAGAAATGGGTCACAGGATGTATTGGTGGTGTTAAAATTAAAAAACGAGCATGAAGCCTCGATTAGAAATCGGGAGGAGACAGGGTATGAAATTAAATCCACTTCCTTTAAAACCCGAAAAAATTTCGATTATAGGTTAGAAATAGGCCACGGGACGTGCTGGTGGTGTCAAAACGAAAAAAGGAGCACGAAGCCTCATATTGAATTTGGGAGGAGAGAGGGTATGAAATTAGATCCACTTCCTTTAAAACTCGAAAAAGACTCGATTATAGGTTAGAAATTGGCCACGGGACGTCTTGGTGCGGTGAAAACGAAAAAACGAGCACGAAGCCTCATTTTGAATTTGGTAGGAGAGAGGGTATGAAATTAGATCCACTTCCTTTAAAACACGAAAAAGTCTCGATTATACGTTAGAATTTGGCCACGGGACGTTTGGTGGGGTGAAAACGAAAAAACGAGCACGAAGCCTAATTTTGAATTCGAGAGGAGAGAGGGTATGACATTAGATCCACTTCCTTTAAAACCCGGAAAAGTCACGGTTATAGGTTAGAAATGGGCCACGGGACGTGTTGGTGGTGTCAAATCGAAAAAAGGAGCACAAAACCTCATTTTGAATTCGGGAGGAGAGAGGGTATGAAATTACATCCACTTCCTTTAAAACCTGGAAAAGTCTCAATTATAGGTTAGAAATGGGCCACGGGACGTGTTGGTGGTGTCAAAATGAAAAAACGAGCACGAATCCTCGTTTAGAAATCGGGTGGAGAGAGGGTATGAAATTAGATCCACTTTCGTTAAAACCCGGAAAAGTCTCGATTATAGGTTAGAAATGGGCCACGGGACTTGTTGGTGGTGTCAAAACTAAAAAACGAGCACGAAGCCTCGTTTAGAAATCGGGAGGAGACAGGGTATGAAATTAGATCCACTTCCTTTAAAACCCGAAAAAGTCTCGATTATAGGTTAGAAATAGGCCACGGGACGTGTTGGTGGTGTCAAAACGAAAAAAGGAGCACAAAGCCTCATTTTTAAATCGGGAGGAGAGAGGGTATGAAATTAGATCCACTTCCTTTAAAACCCGAAAAAGTCTCGATTATAGGTTAGAAATTGGCCACGGGACGTGTTGGTGCGGTGAAAACGAAAAGACGAGCATGAAGCCTCATTTTGAATTTGGGAGGAGAGAGGGTATGAAATTAGATCCACTTCTTTTAAAACCCGGAAAAGTCTCAATTATAGGTTAGAAATGGGCCACGGGACGTGTTGGTGGTGTCAAAAAGAAAAAATGAGCACGAAGCCTCGTTTATAAATCGGGTGGAGAGAGGGTATGAAAATAGATCCACTTCCTTTAAAACCCGAAATAGTTTTGATTATAGGTTAGAAATGGGCCACGGGACGTGTTGGTGGTGTCAAATCGAAAAAAGGTGCACGAAGCCTCATTTTGAATTCGGGAGGAGAGAGGGTATGAAATTAGATCCACTTCCTTTAAAACCCGAAAAAGTCTCGATTATAGGTTAGAAATTGGCCACGGGACGTCTTGGTGCGGTGAAAATGAAAAAACGAGCACGAAGCCTCATTTTGAATTTGGGAGGAGAGAGGGTATGAAATTAGCTCCACTTCCTTTAAAACTCGAAAAAGTCTCGATTATAGGTTAGAAATCGGCCACGGGACGTGTTGGTAGTGTCAAAACTAAAAAACGAGCACGAAGCCTCGTTTAGAAATCGGGAGGAGACAGGGTATGAAATTAGATCCACTTCCTTTAAAACCCGAAAAAGTCTCGATTATAGGTTAAAAATAGGCCACGGTACGTGTTGGTGGTGTCAAAACGAAAAAAGGAGCACGAAGCCTCATATTGAATTCGGGAGGAGAGAGGGTATGAAATTAGATCCACTTCCTTTGAAACACGAAAAAGTCTCGATTATGGGTTAGAAATTGGCCACGGGACGTCTTGGTGCGGTGAAAACGAAAAAACGAGCACGAAGCCTCATTTTGAATTTGGGAGAAGAGAGGGTATGAAATTAGCTCCACTTCCATTAAAACCCGAAAAAGTCTCGATTATAGGTTAGAATTTGGACACGGGACCTGTCGGTGGGGTCAAAACAAAAAAACGAGCACGAAGCCTAATTTTGAATTCGAGAGGAGAGAGGGTATGAAATTAGATCCACTTCCTTTAAAACCCGGAAAAGTCACGATTATAGGTTAGAAATGGGCTACGGGACGTGTTGGTGGTGTCAAATCGAAAAAAGGAGCACGAAGCCTCATTTTGAATTCGGGAGGAGAGAGGGTATGAAATTAGATCCACTTCCTTTAAAACCCGGAAAAGTCTAAATTATAGGTTAGAAATGGGCCACGGGACGTGTTGGTGGTGTCAAAATGAAAAAACGAGCACGAATCCTCGTTTAGAAATCGGGTGGAGAGAGGGTACGAAATTAGATACACTTCCTTTAAAACCCGGAAAAGTCTCGATTATAGGTTAGAAATGGGCCAAGGGACGTGTTGGTGGTGACAAAACGAAAAAAGGAGCACGAAGCCTCATTTTGAATTCGGGAGTAGAGGGTATGAAATTAGATCCACTTCCTTTAAAATCCAGAAAAGTCTCGATTATAGGTTAGAAATGGGTCACAGGATGTATTGGTGGTGTCAAAATTAAAAAACGAGCATGAAGCCTCGATTAGAAATCGGGAGGAGACAGGGTATGAAATTAGATCCACTTCCTTTAAAACCCGAAAAAATTTCGATTATAGGTTAGAAATAGGCCACGGGACGTGCTGGTGGTGTCAAAACGAAAAAAGGAGCACGAAGCCTCATATTGAATTTGGGAGGAGAGAGGGTATGAAATTAGATCCACTTCCTTTAAAACTCGAAAAAGACTCGATTATAGGTTAGAAATTGGCCACGAGACGTCTTGGTGCGGTGAAAACGAAAAAACGAGCACGAAGCCTCATTTTGAATTTGGTAGGAGAGAGGGTATGAAATTAGATCCACTTCCTTTAAAACACGAAAAAGTCTCGATTATACGTTAGAATTTGGCCACGGGACGTTTGGTGGGGTGAAAACGAAAAAACGAGCACGAAGCCTAATTTTGAATTCGAGAGGAGAGATAGGGTATGACATTAGATCCACTTCCTTTAAAACCCGGAAAAGTCACGGTTATAGGTTAGAAATGGGCCACGGGACGTGTTGGTGGTGTCAAATCGAAAAAAGGAGCACAAAACCTCATTTTGAATTCGGGAGGAGAGAGGTTATGAAATTAGATCCACTTCCTATAAAACCTGGAAAAGTCTCAATTATAGGTTAGAAATGGGCCACGGGACGTGTTGGTGGTGTCAAAATGAAAAAACGAGCACGAATCCTCGTTTAGAAATCGGGTGGAGAGAGGGTATGAAATTAGATCCACTTCCTTTAAAACCCGGAAAAGTCTCGATTATAGGTTAGAAATGGGCCACGGGACGTGTTGATGGTGTCAAAACGAAAAAAGGAGCACGAAGCCTCATTTTGAATTCGGGAGTAGAGGGTATGAAATTAGATCTACTTCCTTTAAAACCCGGAAAAGTCTCGATTATAGGTTAGAAAAGTGCCACGGGATGCGTTTGTGGTGTCAAAACGAAAAAAGAGCACGAAGCCTCATTTTGAATTCGGGAGGAGAGAGGGTATGAAATTAGATCTACTTCCTTTAAAACCCGGAAAAGTCTCAATTATAGGTTAGAAATGGACCACGGGACGTGTTGGTGGTGTCAAAACGAGAAAAAGAGCACGAAGCCTCGTTTAGAAATCGGGAGGAGAGAGGGTATGAAATTATATCCACGGGACGTGTTGGAGGGGTGAAAACGAAAAAACGAGCACGAAGCCTCATTTTGAATTCGGGAGGAGAGTGGGTATGAAATTAGATTCACTTCCTTTAAAACCCGAAAAAGCCTCGATTATAGGTTAGAAATGGGCCACGGGACGTGTTGGTGGTGACAAAACGAAAAAGGAGCACGAAGCCTCGTTTAGAAATCGGTAGGCGAGAGGGTATGAAATTATATCCACTTCCTTTAAAATCCGAAAAAGTCTCGATTATAGGTTAGAAATGGGCCACGGGACGTGTTAGTGGTGTCAAAATGAAAAAACGAGCACGAAGCCTCGTTTAGAAATCGGTAGGCGAGAGGGTATGAAATTATATCCACTTCCTTTAAAATCCGAAAAAGTCTCGATTATAGCTTAGAAATGGGCCACGGGACGTGTTTGTGGTGTCAAAACGAAAAAAAGAGCACGAAGCCTCGTTTAGAAATCGGGTGGAGAGAGGGTATGAAATTAGATCCACTTCCTTTAAAACCCGAAAAAGTCTCGATTATAGGTTAGAAATTGGCCACGGGACGTGTTGGAGGGGTGAAAATGAAAAAACGAGCACGAAGCCTCATTTTGAATTCGGGAGGAGAGTGGGTATGAAATTAGATTCACTTCCTTTAAAACCCGAAAAAGTCTCGATTATAGGTTAGAAATGGGCCGCGGGACGTGTTGGTGGTGACAAAACGAAAAAGGAGCACGAAGCCTCATTTTCAATTTAGGAGGAGAGAGGGTATGAAATTAGATCCACTTCCTTTAAAACCCGGAAAAGTCTAAATTGTAGGTTAGAAATGGGCCACGGGACGTGTTGGTGGTGTCAAAATGAAAAAACGAGCACGAATCCTCGTTTAGAAATCGGGTGGAGAGAGGGTATGAAATTAGATACACTTCCTTTAAAACCCGGAAAAGTCTCGATTATAGGTTAGAAATGGGCCACGGGACGTGTTGGTGGTGACAAAACGAAAAAAGGAGCACGAAGCCTCATTTTGAATTCGGGAGTAGAGGGTATGAAATTAGATCCACTTCCTTTAAAATCCGGAAAAGTCTCGATTATAGGTTAGAAATGGGTCACGGGATGTATTGGTGGTGTCAAAATTAAAAAACGAGCATGAAGCCTCGATTAGAAATCGGGAGGAGACAGGGTATGAAATTAGATCCACTTCCTTTAAAACCCGAAAAAGTTTCGATTATACGTTAGAAATAGGCCACGTGACGTGCTGGTGGTGTCAAAACGAAAAAAGGAGCACGAAGCCTCATATTGAATTTGGGAGGAGAGAGGGTATGAAATTAGATCTACTTCCTTTAAAACTCGAAAGAGACTCGATTATAGGTTAGAAATTGGCCACGGGACGTCTTGGTGCGGTGAAAACGAAAAAACGAGCACGAAGCCTCATTTTGAATTTGGTAGGAGAGAGGGTATGAAATTAGATCCACTTCCTTTAAAACACGAAAAAGTCTCGATTATATGTTAGAATTTGTCCACGGAACGTTTGGTAGGGTGAAAACGAAAAAACGAGCACGAAGCCTAATTTTGAATTCGAGAGGAGAGAGGGTATGACATTAGTTCCACTTCCTTTAAAACCCGGAAAAGTCACGGTTATAGGTTAGAAATGGGCCACGGGACGTGTTGGTGGTGTCAAATCGAAAAAAGGAGCACAAAACCTCATTTTGAATTCGGGAGGAGAGAAGGTATGAAATTAGATCCACTTCCTTTAAAACCCGGAAAAGTCTCAATTATAGGTTAGAAATAGGCCACGGGACGTGTTGGTGGTGTCAAAATGAAAAAACGAGGACGAATCCTCCTTTAGAAATCGGGTGGAGAGAGGGTATGAAATTAGATCCACTTCTTTTAAAACCCTGAAAAGTCTCGATTATAAGTTAGAAATGGGCCACGGGACGTGTTGATGGTGAGAAAACGAAAAAAGGAGCACGAAGCCTCATTTTGAATTCGGGAGTAGAGGGTATGAAATTAGATCTACTTCCTTTAAAACCCGGAAAAGTCTCGATTATAGGTTAGAAAAGGGCCACGGGATGCGTTTGTGGTGTCAAAACGAAAAAAGAGCACGAAGCCTCATTTTGAATTCGGGAGGAGAGAGGGTATGAAATTAGATCTACTTCCTTTAAAACCCGGAAAAGTCTCAATTATAGGTTAGAAATGGGCCACTGGACGTGTTGGTGGTGTCAAAACGAAAAAACGAGCACGAAGCCTCGTTTAGAAATCGGTAGGTTTGAGGGTATGAAATTATATCCACTTACTTTAAAATCCAAAAAAGACTCGATTATAGGTTAGAAATGGGCCACGGAACGTGTTTGTGGTGTCAAAACGAGAAAAAGAGCACGAAGCCTCGTTTAGAAATCGGGAGGAGAGAGGGTATGAAATTATATCCACGGGACGTGTTGGAGGGGTGAAAACGAAAAAACGAGCACGAAGCCTCATTTTGAATTCGGGAGGAGAGTGGGTATGAAATTAGATTCACTTCCTTTAAAACCTGAAAAAACCTCGATTATAGGTTAGTAATGGGCCACGGGACGTGTTGGTGGTGACAAAACGAAAAAGGAGCACGAAGCCTCGTTTAGAAATCGGTAGGCGAGAGGGTATGAAATTATATCCACTTCCTTTAAAATCCGAAAAAGTCTCGATTATAGGTTAGAAATGGGCCACGGGACGTGTTAGTGGTGTCAAAATGAAAAAACGAGCACGAAGCCTCGTTTAGAAATCGGTAGGCGAGAGGGTATGAAATTATATCCACTTCCTTTAAAATCCGAAAAAGTCTCGATTATAGCTTAGAAATGGGCCACGGGACGTGTTTGTGGTGTCAAAACTAAAAAAAGAGCACGGAGCCTCGTTTAGAAATCGGGAGGAGAGAGGGTATGAAATTATATCCACTTCCTTTAAAACCCGAAAAAGTCTCGATTATAAGTTAGAATTTGGCCACGGGACGTTTTGGAGGGGTGAAAACGAGAAAACGAGCACGAAGCCTCATTTTGAATTCGGGAGGAGAGTGGGTATGAAATTAGATTCACTTCCTTTAAAACCCGAAAAAGTCACGATTATAGGTTAGAAATGGGCCACGGGACGTGTTGGTGGTGACAAAACGAAAAAGGAGCATGAAGCCTCATTTTCAATTTAGGAGGAGAGAGGGTATGAAATTAGATCCACTTCCTTTAAAACCCGAAAATGTCTCGATTATAGGTTAGAAATGGGCCACGGGACGTGTTGGTGGTGTCAAAACTAAAAAACGAGCATGAAGCCTCGATTAGAAATCGGGAGGAGACAGGGTATGAAATTAGATCCACTTCCTTTAAAACCCGAAAAAGTTTCGATTATAGGTTAGAAATAGGCCACGGGACGTGTTGGTGGTGTCAAAATGAACAAAGGAGCACGAAGCCTCATTTTGAATTCGGGAGGAGAGAGGGTATGAAATTAGATCGACTTCCTTTAAAACCCGGAAAAGTCTCGATTATAGGTTAGAAATGGGCCACGGGACGTGTTGGTGGTGTCAAAACTAAAAAACGAGCACGAAGCCTCGTTTAGAAATCGGGAGGAGACAGGGTATGAAATTAGATCCACTTCCATTAAAACCTGGAAAAGTCTCGATTATAGGTTAGAAAAGGGCCACGGGATGCGTTTGTGGTGACAAAACGAAAAAGGAGCACGAAGCCTCGTTTAGAAATCGGTAGGCGAGAGGGTATGAAATTATATCCACTTCCTTTAAAATCCGAAAAAGTCTCGATTATAGGTTAGAAATGGGCCACGGGACGTGTTGGTGGTGTCAAAATGAAAAAACGAGCACGAAGCCTCGTTTAGAAATCGGTAGGCGAGAGGGTATGAAATTATATCCACTTCCTTAAAAATCCGAAAAAGCCTCGATTATAGCTTAGAAATGGGCCACGGGACGTGTTTGTGGTGTCAAAATGAAAAAAAGAGCACGAAGCCTCGTTTAGAAATCGGGAGGAGAGAGGGTATGAAATTATATCCACTTCCTTTAAAACCCGAAAAAGTCTCGATTATAAGTTAGAATTTGGCCACGGGACGTGTTGGAGGGGTGAAAACGAAAAAACGAGAACGAAGCCTCATTTTGAATTCGGGAGAAGAGTGGGTATGAAATTAGATTCACTTCCTTTAAAACCCGAAAAAGTCTCGATTATAGGTTAGAAATGGGCCACGGGACGTGTTGGTGGTGACAAAACGAAAAAGGAGCATGCAGCCTCATTTTCAATTTAGGAGGAGAGAGGGTATGAAATTAGATCCACTTCCTTTAAAACCCGAAAAAGTCTCGATTATAGGTTAGAAATGGGCCACGGGACGTGTTGGTGGTGTCAAAACTAAAAAACGAGCACGAAGCCTCGTTTAGAAATCGGTAGAAGACAGGGTATGAAATTAGATCCACTTCCTTTAAAACCCGAAAAAGTCTCGATTATAGGTTAGAAATAGGCCGTGGGACGTGTTGGTGGTGTCAAAACGAAAAAAGGAGCACGAAGCCTCATATTGAATTCGGGAGGAGAGAGGGTATGAAATTAGATCCACTTCCTTTAAAACCCGAAAAAGTCTCGATTATAGGTTAGAAATTGGCCACAGGACGTCTTGGTGCGGTGAAAACGAAAAAACGAGCACGAAGCCTCATTTTGAATTTGGGAGGAGAGAGGGTATGAAATTAGCTCAACTTTCTTTAAAACCCGAAAAAGTCTCGATTATAGGTTAGAAATTGGCCACGGGACGTGTTCGTTGGGTGAAAACGAAAAAATGAGCATGAAGCCTCATTTTGAATTCGGGAGGAGAGAGGGTATGAAATTAGACCGACTTCCTTTAAAACCCGGAAAAGTCTCGATTATAGGTTAGAAATGGGCCACAGGACGTGTTGGTGGTGTCAAAACTAAAAAACGAGCACGAAGCCTCGTTTAGAAATCGGGAGGAGACAGGGTATGAAATTAGATCCACTTCCTTTAAAACCCGGAAAAGTCTCGATTATAGGTTAGAAAAGGGCCACGGGATGCGTTTGTGGTGTCAAAACGAAAAAAGAGCACGAAGCCTCATTTTGAATTCGGGAGGAGAGAGGGTATGAAATTAGATCTACTTCCATTAAAACCCATAAAAGTCTCAATTATAGGTTAGAAATGGGCCACTGGACGTGTTGGTGGTGTCAAAACGAAAAAACGAGCAGGAAGCCTCGTTTAGAAATCGGTAGGTTTGAGGGTATGAAATTATATCCACTTACTTTAAAATCCAAAAAAGTCTCGATTATAGGTTAGAAATGGGCCACGGGACGTGTTTGTGGTGTCAAAATGAGAAAAAGAGCACGAAGCCTCGTTTAGAAATCGGGAGGAGAGAGGGTATGAAATTATATCCACGGGACGTGTTGGAGGGGTGAAAACAAAAAAACGAGCACGAAGCCTCATTTTGAATTCAGGAGGAGAGTGGGTATGAAATTAGATTCACTTCCTTTAAAACCCGAAAAAGCCTCGATTATAGGTTAGAAATGGGCCACGGGACGTGTTGGTGGTGACAAAACGAAAAAGGAGCACGAAGCCTCGTTTAGAAATCGGTAGGCGAGAGAGTATGAAATTATATCCACTTCCTTTAAAATCCGAAAAAGTCTCGATTATAGGTTAGAAATGGGCCACGGGACGTGTTGGTGGTGTCAAAATGAAAAAACGAGCACGAAGCCTCGTTTAGAAATCGGTAGGCGAGAGGGTATGAAATTATATCCACTTCCTTAAAAATCCGAAAAAGTCTCGATTATAGCTTAGAAATGGGCCACGGGACGTGTTTGTGGTGTCAAAACGAAAAAAAGAGCACGAAGCGTCGTTTAGAAATCGGGAGGAGAGAGGGTATGAAATTATATCCACTTCCTTTAAAACCCGAAAAAGTCTCGATTATAAGTTAGAATTTGGCCACGGGACGTGTTGGAGGGGTGAAAACGAAAAAACGAGAACGAAGCCTCATTTTGAATTCGGGAGGAGAGTGGGTATGAAATTAGATTCACTTCCTTTAAAACCCGAAAAAGTCTCGATTATAGGTTAGAAATGGGCCACGGGACGTGTTGGTGGTGACAAAACGAAAAAGGAGCATGAAGCCTCATTTTCAATTTAGGAGGAGAGAGGGTATGAAATTAGATCCACTTCCTTTAAAACCCGAAAAAGTCTCGATTATAGGTTAGAAATGGGCCACGGGACGTGTTGGTGGTGTCAAAACTAAAAAACGAGCACGAAGCCTCGTTTAGAAATCGGTAGAAGACAGGGTATGAAATTAGATCCACTTCCTTTAAAACCCGAAAAAGTCTCGATTATAGGTTAGAAATAGGCCACGGGACGTGTTGGTGGTGTCAAAACGAAAAAAGGAGCACGAAGCCTCATATTGAATTCGGGAGGAGAGAGGGTATGAAATTAGATCCACTTCCTTTAAAACCCGAAAAAGTCTCGATTATAGGTTAGAAATTAGCCACAGGACGTCTTGGTGCGGTGAAAACGAAAAAACGAGCACGAAGCCTCATTTTGAATTTGGGAGGAGAGAGGGTATGAAATTTGCTCCACTTCCTTTAAAACCCGAAAAAGTCTCGATTATAGGTTAGAAATTGGCCACGGGACGTATTCGTTGGGTGAAAACGAAAAAACGAACATGAAGCCTCATTTTGAATTCGGGAGGAGAGAGGGTATGAAATGAGATCGACTTCCTTTAAAACCCGGAAAAGTCTCAATTATAGGTTAGAAATGGGCCACAGGACGTGTTGGTGGTGTCAAAACTAAAAAACGAGCACAAAGCCTCGTTTAGAAATCGGGAGGAGACAGGGTATGAAATTAGATCCACTTCCTTTAAAACCCGGAAAAGTCTCGATTATAGGTTAGAAAAGGGCCACGGGATGCGTTTGTGGTGTCAAAACGAAAAAAGAGCACGAAGCCTCATTTTGAATTCGGGAGGAGAGAGGGTATGAAATTAGATCTACTTCCTTTAAAACCCATAAAAGTCTCAATTATAGGTTAGAAATGGGCCACTGGACGTGTTGGTGGTGTCAAAACGAAAAAACGAGCAGGAAGCCTCGTTTAGAAATCGGTAGGTTTGAGGGTATGAAATTATATCCACTTACTTTAAAATCCAAAAAAGTCTCGATTATAGGTTAGAAATGGGCCACGGGACGTGTTTGAGGTGTCAAAACGAGAAAAAGAGCACGAAGCCTCGTTTAGAAATCGGGAGGAGAGAGGGTATGAAATTATATCCACGGGACGTGTTGGAGGGGTGAAAACGAAAAAACGAGCACGAAGCCTCATTTTGAATTCGGGAGGAGAGTGGGTATGAAATTAGATTCACTTCCTTTAAAACCCGAAAAAGCCTCGATTATAGGTTAGAAATGGGCCACGGGACGTGTTGGTGGTGTCAAAACTAAAAAACGAGCACGAAGCCTCGTTTAGAAATCGGTAGAAGACAGGGTATGAAATTAGATCCACTTCCTTTAAAACCCGGAAAAGTCTCGATTATAGGTTAGAAATGGGCCACAGGACGTGTTGGTGGTGTCAAAACTAAAAAACGAGCACGAAGCCTCGTTTAGAAATCGGGAGGAGACAGGGTATGAAATTAGATCCACTTCCTTTAAAACCCGGAAAAGTCTCGATTATAGGTTAGAAAAGGGCCACGGGATGCGTTTGTGGTGTCAAAACGAAAAAAGAGCACGAAGCCTCATTTTGAATTCGGGAGGAGAGAGGGTATGAAATTAGATCTACTTCCATTAAAACCCATAAAAGTCTCAATTATAGGTTAGAAATGGGCCACTGGACGTGTTGGTGGTGTCAAAACGAAAAAACGAGCAGGAAGCCTCGTTTAGAAATCGGTAGGTTTGAGGGTATGAAATTATATCCACTTACTTTAAAATCCAAAAAAGTCTCGATTATAGGTTAGAAATGGGCCACGGGACGTGTTTGTGGTGTCAAAATGAGAAAAAGAGCACGAAGCCTCGTTTAGAAATCGGGAGGAGAGAGGGTATGAAATTATATCCACGGGACGTGTTGGAGGGGTGAAAACAAAAAACGAGCACGAAGCCTCATTTTGAATTCAGGAGGAGAGTGGGTATGAAATTAGATTCACTTCCTTTAAAACCCGAAAAAGCCTCGATTATAGGTTAGAAATGGGCCACGGGACGTGTTGGTGGTGACAAAACGAAAAAGGAGCACGAAGCCTCGTTTAGAAATCGGTAGGCGAGAGAGTATGAAATTATATCCACTTCCTTTAAAATCCGAAAAAGTCTCGATTATAGGTTAGAAATGGGCCACGGGACGTGTTGGTGGTGTCAAAATGAAAAAACGAGCACGAAGCCTCGTTTAGAAATCGGTAGGCGAGAGGGTATGAAATTATATCCACTTCCTTAAAAATCCGAAAAAGTCTCGATTATAGCTTAGAAATGGGCCACGGGACGTGTTTGTGGTGTCAAAACGAAAAAAAGAGCACGAAGCGTCGTTTAGAAATCGGGAGGAGAGAGGGTATGAAATTATATCCACTTCCTTTAAAACCCGAAAAAGTCTCGATTATAAGTTAGAATTTGGCCACGGGACGTGTTGGAGGGGTGAAAACGAAAAAACGAGAACGAAGCCTCATTTTGAATTCGGGAGGAGAGTGGGTATGAAATTAGATTCACTTCCTTTAAAACCCGAAAAAGTCTCGATTATAGGTTAGAAATGGGCCACGGGACGTGTTGGTGGTGACAAAACGAAAAAGGAGCATGAAGCCTCATTTTCAATTTAGGAGGAGAGAGGGTATGAAATTAGATCCACTTCCTTTAAAACCCGAAAAAGTCTCGATTATAGGTTAGAAATGGGCCACGGGACGTGTTGGTGGTGTCAAAACTAAAAAACGAGCACGAAGCCTCGTTTAGAAATCGGTAGAAGACAGGGTATGAAATTAGATCCACTTCCTTTAAAACCCGAAAAAGTCTCGATTATAGGTTAGAAATAGGCCACGGGACGTGTTGGTGGTGTCAAAACGAAAAAAGGAGCACGAAGCCTCATATTGAATTCGGGAGGAGAGAGGGTATGAAATTAGATCCACTTCCTTTAAAACCCGAAAAAGTCTCGATTATAGGTTAGAAATTAGCCACAGGACGTCTTGGTGCGGTGAAAACGAAAAAACGAGCACGAAGCCTCATTTTGAATTTGGGAGGAGAGAGGGTATGAAATTAGCTCCACTTCCTTTAAAACCCGAAAAAGTCTCGATTATAGGTTAGAAATTGGCCACGGGAAGTATTCGTTGGGTGAAAACGAAAAAACGAACATGAAGCCTCATTTTGAATTCGGGAGGAGAGAGGGTATGAAATGAGATCGACTTCCTTTAAAACCCGGAAAAGTCTCGATTATAGGTTAGAAATGGGCCACAGGACGTGTTGGTGGTGTCAAAACTAAAAAACGAGCACAAAGCCTCGTTTAGAAATCGGGAGGAGACAGGGTATGAAATTAGATCCACTTCCTTTAAAACCCGGAAAAGTCTCGATTATAGGTTAGAAAAGGGCCACGGGATGCGTTTGTGGTGTCAAAACGAAAAAAGAGCACGAAGCCTCATTTTGAATTCGGGAGGAGAGAGGGTATAAAATTAGATCTACTTCCTTTAAAACCCATAAAAGTCTCAATTATAGGTTGGAAATGGGCCACTGGACGTGTTGGTGGTGTCAAAACGAAAAAACGAGCAGGAAGCCTCGTTTAGAAATCGGTAGGTTTGAGGGTATGAAATTATATCCACTTACTTTAAAATCCAAAAAAGTCTCGATTATAGGTTAGAAATGGGCCACGGGACGTGTTTGAGGTGTCAAAACGAGAAAAAGAGCACGAAGCCTCGTTTAGAAATCGGGAGGAGAGAGGGTATGAAATTATATCCACGGGACGTGTTGGAGGGGTGAAAACGAAAAAACGAGCACGAAGCCTCATTTTGAATTCGGGAGGAGAGTGGGTATGAAATTAGATTCACTTCCTTTAAAACCCGAAAAAGCCTCGATTATAGGTTAGAAATGGGCCACGGGACGTGTTGGTGGTGACAAAACGAAAAAGGAGCACGAAGCCTCGTTTAGAAATCGGTAGGCGAGAGAGTATGAAATTATATCCACTTCCTTTAAAATCCGAAAAAGTCTCGATTATAGGTTAGAAATGGGCCACGGGACGTGTTGGTGGTGTCAAAATGAAAAAACGAGCACGAAGCCTCGTTTAGAAATCGGTAGGCGAGAGGGTATGAAATTAGATCCACTTCCTTTAAAACCCGAAAAAGTCTCGATTATAGGTTAGAAATTAGCCACAGGACGTCTTGGTGCGGTGAAAACGAAAAAACGAGCACGAAGCCTCATTTTGAATTTGGGAGGAGAGAGGGTATGAAATTAGCTCCACTTCCTTTAAAACCCGAAAAAGTCTCGATTATAGGTTAGAAATTGGCCACGGGAAGTATTCGTTGGGTGAAAACGAAAAAACGAACATGAAGCCTCATTTTGAATTCGGGAGGAGAGAGGGTATGAAATGAGATCGACTTCCTTTAAAACCCGGAAAAGTCTCGATTATAGGTTAGAAATGGGCCACAGGACGTGTTGGTGGTGTCAAAACTAAAAAACGAGCACAAAGCCTCGTTTAGAAATCGGGAGGAGACAGGGTATGAAATTAGATCCACTTCCTTTAAAACCCGGAAAAGTCTCGATTATAGGTTAGAAAAGGGCCACGGGATGCGTTTGTGGTGTCAAAACGAAAAAAGAGCACGAAGCCTCATTTTGAATTCGGGAGGAGAGAGGGTATGAAATTAGATCTACTTCCTTTAAAACCCATAAAAGTCTCAATTATAGGTTGGAAATGGGCCACTGGACGTGTTGGTGGTGTCAAAACGAAAAAACGAGCAGGAAGCCTCGTTTAGAAATCGGTAGGTTTGAGGGTATGAAATTAGATTCACTTCCTTTAAAACCCGAAAAAGCCTCGATTATAGGTTAGAAATGGGCCACGGGACGTGTTGGTGGTGACAAAACGAAAAAGGAGCACGAAGCCTCGTTTAGAAATCGGTAGGCGAGAGAGTATGAAATTATATCCACTTCCTTTAAAATCCGAAAAAGTCTCGATTATAGGTTAGAAATGGGCCACGGGACGTGTTGGTGGTGTCAAAATGAAAAAACGAGCACGAAGCCTCGTTTAGAAATCGGTAGGCGAGAGGGTATGAAATTATATCCACTTCCTTAAAAATCCGAAAAAGTCTCGATTATAGCTTAGAAATGGGCCACGGGACGTGTTTGTGGTGTCAAAACGAAAAAAAGAGCACGAAGCGTCGTTTAGAAATCGGGAGGAGAGAGGGTATGAAATTTTATCCACTTCCTTTAAAACCCGAAAAAGTCTCGATTATAAGTTAGAATTTGGCCACGGGACGTGTTGGAGGGGTGAAAACGAAAAAACGAGAACGAAGCCTCATTTTGAATTCGGGAGGAGAGTAGGTATGAAATTAGATTCACTTCCTTTAAAACCCGAAATAGTCTCGATTATAGGTTAGAAATGGGCCACGGGACGTGTTGGTGGTGACAAAACGAAAAAGGAGCATGAAGCCTCATTTTCAATTTAGGAGGAGAGAGGGTATGAAATTAGATCCACTTCCTTTAAAACCCGAAAAAGTCTCGATTATAGGTTAGAAATGGGCCACGGGACGTGTTGGTGGTGTCAAAACTAAAAAACGAGCACGAAGCCTCGTTTAGAAATCGGTAGAAGACAGGGTATGAAATTAGATCCACTTCCTTTAAAACCAGAAAAAGTCTCGATTATAGGTTAGAAATAGGCGACGGGACGTGTTGGTGGTGTCAAAACGAAAAAAGGAGCACGAAGCCTCAAATTGAATTCGGGAGGAGAGAGGGTATGAAATTATATCCACTTCCTTTAAAACCCGAAAAAGTCTCGATTATAGGTTAGAAATTGGCCACAGGACGTCTTGGTGCGGTGAAAACGAAAAAACGAGCACGAAGCCTCATTTTGAATTTGGGAGGAGAGAGGGTATGAAATTAGCTCCACTTCCTTTAAAACCCGAAAAAGTCTCGATTATAGGTTAGAAATTGGCCACGGGACGTGTTCGTTGGGTGAAAACGAAAAAACGAGCATGAAGCCTCATTTTGAATTCGGGAGGAGAGAGGGTATGAAATTAGATCGACTTCCTTTAAAACCCGGAAAAGTCTCGATTATAGGTTAGAAATGGGCCACGGGACGTGTTGGTGGTGTCAAAACTAAAAAACGAGCACGAAGCCTCGTTTAGAAATCGAGAGGAGACAGGGTATGAAATTAGATCCACTTCCTTTAAAACCCGGAAAAGTCTCGATTATAGGTTAGAAAAGGGCCACGGGATGCGTTTGTGGTGTCAAAACGAAAAAAGAGCACGAAGCCTCATTTTGAATTCGGGAGGAGAGAGGGTATGAAATTAGATCTACTTCCTTTAAAACCCATAAAAGTCTCAATTATAGGTTAGAAATGGGCCACTGGACGTGTTGGTGGTGTCAAAACGAAAAAACGAGCAGGAAGCCTCGTTTAGAAATCGGTAGGTTTGAGGGTATGAAATTATATCCACTTACTTTAAAATCCAAAAAAGTCTCGATTATAGGTTAGAAATGGGCCACGGGACGTGTTTATGGTGTCAAAACGAGAAAAAGAGCACGAAGCCTCGTTTAGAAATCGGGAGGAGAGAGGGTATGAAATTATATCCACGGGACGTGTTGGAGGGGTGAAAACGAAAAAACGAGCACGAAGCCTCATTTTGAATTCGGGAGGAGAGTGGGTATGAAATTAGATTCACTTCCTTTAAAACCCGAAAAAGCCTCGATTATAGGTTAGAAATGGGCCACGGGACGTGTTGGTGGTGACAAAACGAAAAAGGAGCACGAAGCCTCGTTTAGAAATCGGTAGGCGAGAGAGTATGAAATTATATCCACTTCCTTTAAAATCCGAAAAAGTCTCGATTATAGGTTAGAAATGGGCCACGGGACGTGTTGGTGGTGTCAAAATGAAAAAACGAGCACGAAGCCTCGTTTAGAAATCGGTAGGCGAGAGGGTATGAAATTATATCCACTTCCTTAAAAATCCGAAAAAGTCTCGATTATAGCTTAGAAATGGGCCACGGGACGTGTTTGTGGTGTCAAAACGAAAAAAAGAGCACGAAGCGTCGTTTAGAAATCGGGAGGAGAGAGGGTATGAAATTTTATCCACTTCCTTTAAAACCCGAAAAAGTCTCGATTATAAGTTAGAATTTGGCCACGGGACGTGTTGGAGGGGTGAAAACGAAAAAACGAGAACGAAGCCTCATTTTGAATTCGGGAGGAGAGTGGGTATGAAATTAGATTCACTTCCTTTAAAACCCGAAATAGTCTCGATTATAGGTTAGAAATGGGCCACGGGACGTGTTGGTGGTGACAAAACGAAAAAGGAGCATGAAGCCTCATTTTCAATTTAGGAGGAGAGAGGGTATGAAATTAGATCCACTTCCTTTAAAACCCGAAAAAGTCTCGATTATAGGTTAGAAATGGGCCACGGGACGTGTTGGTGGTGTCAAAACTAAAAAACGAGCACGAAGCCTCGTTTAGAAATCGGTAGAAGACAGGGTATGAAATTAGATCCACTTCCTTTAAAACCCGAAAAAGTCTCGATTATAGGTTAGAAATAGGCCACGGGACGTGTTGGTGGTGTCAAAACGAAAAAAGGAGCACGAAGCCTCATATTGAATTCGGGAGGAGAGAGGGTATGAAATTAGATCCACTTCCTTTAAAACCCGAAAAAGTCTCGATTATAGGTTAGAAATTGGCCACAGGACGTCTTGGTGCGGTGAAAACGAAAAAACGAGCACGAAGCCTCATTTTGAATTTGGGAGGAGAGAGGGTATGAAATTAGCTCCACTTCCTTTAAAACCCGAAAAAGTCTCGATTATAGGTTAGAAATTGGCCACGGGACGTGTTCGTTGGGTGAAAACGAAAAAACGAGCATGAAGCCTCATTTTGAATTCGGGAGGAGAGAGGGTATGAAATTAGATCGACTTCCTTTAAAACCCGGAAAAGTCTCGATTATAGGTTAGAAATGGGCCACGGGACGTGTTGGTGGTGTCAAAACTAAAAAACGAGCACGAAGCCTCGTTTAGAAAACGGGAGGAGACAGGGTATGAAATTAGATCCACTTCCTTTAAAACCCGGAAAAGTATCGATTATAGGTTAGAAAAGGGCCACGGGATGCGTTCGTGGTGTCAAAACGAAAAAAGAGCACGAAGCCTCATTTTGAATTCGGGAGGAGAGAGGGTATGAAATTAGATGTACTTCCTTTAAAACCCAGAAAAGTCTCAATTATAGGTTAGAAATGGGCCACTGGACGTGTTGGTGGTGTCAAAACGAAAAAACGAGCACGAAGCCTCGTTTAGAAATCGGTAGGTTTGAGGGTATGAAATTATATCCACGTACTTTAAAATCCAAAAAAGTCTCGATTTTTGGTTAGAAATGGGCCACGGGACGTGTTTGTGGTGTCAAAACGAGAAAAAGAGCACGAAGCCTCGTTTAGAAATCGGGAGGAGAGAGGGTATGAAATTATATCCACGGGACGTGTTGGAGGGGTGAAAACGAAAAAACGAGCACGAAGCCTCATTTTGAATTTGGGAGGAGAGTGGGTATGAAATTAGATTCACTTCCTTTAAAACCCGAAAAAGCCTCGATTATAGGTTAGAAATGGGCCACGGGACGTGTTGGTGGTGACAAAACGAAAAAGGAGCACGAAGCCTCGTTTAGAAATCGGTAGGCGAGTGAGTATGAAATTAAATCCACTTCCTTTAAAATCCGAAAAAGTCTCGATTATAGGTTAGAAATGGGCCACGGGACGCGTTGGTGGTGTCAAAATGAAAAAACGAGCACGAAGCCTCGTTTAGAAATCGGTAGGCGAGAGGGTATGAAATTATATCCACTTCCTTAAAAATCCGAAAAAGTCTCGATTATAGCTTAGAAATGAGCCACGAGACGTGTTTGTGGTGTCAAAACGAAAAAAAGAGCACGAAGCCTCGTTTAGAAATCAGGAGGAGAGAGGGTATGAAATTATATCCACTTCCTTTAAAACCCGAAAAAGTCTCGATTATAAGTTAGAATTTGGCCACGGGACGTGTTGGAGGGGTGAAAACGAAAAAACGAGAACGAAGCCTCATTTTGAATTCGGGAGGAGAGTGGGTATGAAATTAGATTCACTTCCTTTAAAACCTGAAAAAGTCTCGATTATAGGTTAGAAATGGGCCACGGGACGTGTTGGTGGTGACAAAACGAAAAAGGAGCATGAAGCCTCATTTTCAATTTTGGAGGAGAGAGGGTAAGAAATTAGATCCACTTCCTTTAAAACCCGAAAAAGTCTCGATTATAGGTTAGAAATGGGCCACGGGACGTGTTGGTGGTGTCAAAACTAAAAAACGAGCACGAAGCCTCGTTTAGAAATCGGTAGAAGACAGGGTATGAAATTAGATCCACTTCCTTTAAAACCCGAAAAAGTCTCGATTATAGGTTAGAAATAGGCCACGGGACGTGTTGGTGGTGTCAAAACGAAAAAAGGAGCACGAAGCCTCATATTGAATTCGGGAGGAGAGAGGGTATGAAATTAGATCAACTTCCTTTAAAACCCGAAAAAGTCTCGATTATAGGTTAGAAATTGGCCACAGGACGTCTTGGTGCGGTGAAAACGAAAAAACGAGCACGAAGCCTCATTTTGAATTTGGGAGGAGAGAGGGTATGAAATTAGCTCCACTTCCTTTAAAACCCGAAAAAGTCTCGATTATAGGTTAGAAATTGGCCACGGGACGTGTTGGTGCGGTGAAAACGAAAAAACGAGCATGAAGCCTTATTTTGAATTCGGGAGGAGAGAGGGTATGAAATTAGATCCACTTCCTTTAAAACTCGGAAAAGTCACAATTATAGGTTAGAAATGGGCCATGAACCGTGTTGGTGGTGTCAAATCGAAAAAAGGAGCACGAAGCCTCATTTTGAATTCGGGAGGAGAGAGGGTATGAAATTAGATCCACTTCCTTTAAAACTCGGAAAAGTCTCAATTATAGGTTAGAAATGGGCCACGGGACGTGTTGGTGGTGTCAAAATGAAAAAATGAGCACGAAGCCTCGTTTAGAAATCGGGTGGAGAGAGGGTATGAAATTAGATCCACTTCCTTTAAAACCCGGAAAAGTCTCGTTTATAGGTTAGAAATGGGCCACGAGACGTGTTGGTGGTGACAAAACGAAAAAAGGAGCACGAAGCCTCATTTTGAATTCGGGAGGAGAGGGTATGAAATTAGATCGACTTCCTTTAAAACCCGGAAAAGTCTCGATTATAGGTTAGAAATGGGCCACGGGACGTGTTGGTGGTGTCAAAACTAAAAAACGAGCACGAAGCCTCGTTTAGAAATCGGGAGGAGAGAGGGTATGAAATTAGATCCACTTCCTTTAAAACCCGAAAAAGTGTCGATTATAGGTTAGAAATAGGCCACGGGATGTGTTGGTGGGGTTAAAACGAAAAAAGGAGCACGAAGCCTCATTTTGAAATCGGGAGGAGAGAGGGTATGAAATTAGATCCACTTCCTTTAAAACCTGGAAAAGTCACGATTATAGGTTAGAAATGGGCCACGGGACGTGTTGGTGGTGTCAAATCGAAAAAAGGAGCACGAAGCCTCATTTTGAATTCGGGAGGAGAGAGGGTATAAAATTAGATCCACTTCCTTTAAAACCCGGAAAAGTCACAATTATAGGTTAGAAATGGGCCAGGGGGCGTGTTGGTGGTGTCAAAAAACGAGCACGAAGCCTCGTTTAGAAATCCGATGGAGAGAGGGTATGAAATTAGATCAACTTCCTTTAAAACCCGGAAAAGTCTCGATTATAGGTTAGAAATGGGCCACGGGACGTGTTGGTAGTGACAAAACGAAAAAAGGAGCACGAAGCCTCATTTTGAATTCGGGAGGAGAGGGTATGAAATTAGATCCACTTCCTTTAAAACCCGGAAAAATCTCGATTATAGGTTAGAAATGGGCCACGGGATGTGTTGGTGGTGTCAAAACTAAAAAACGAGCATGAAGCCTCGATTAGAAATCGGGAGGAGACAGGGTATGAAATTAGATCCACTTCCTTTAAAACCCGAAAAAGTTTCGATTATAGGTTAGAAATAGGCCACGGGACGTGTTGGTGGTGTCAAAACGAACAAAGGAGCACGAAGCCTCATATTGAATTTGGGAGGAGAGAGGGTATGAAATTAGATCCACTTCCTGTAAAACCCGAAAAAGACTCGATTATAGGTTAGAAATTGGCCACGGGACGTCTTGGTGCGGTGAAAATGAAAAAACGAGCACGAAGCCTCATTTTGAATTTGGTAGGAGAGAGGGTATGAAATTAGATCCACTTCCTTTAAAACACGAAAAAGTCTCGATTATACGTTAGAATTTGGCCACGGGACGTGTCGGTGGTGTGAAAACAAAAAAACGAGCACGAAGCCTAATTTTGAATTCGGGAGGAGAGAGGGTATGAAATTAGATCCACTTCCTTTAAAACCCGGAAAAGTCACAATTATAGGTTAGAAATGGGCCTCGGGACGTGTTGGTGGTGTCAAAACTAAAAAACGAGCACGAAGCCTCGTTTAGAAATCGGGAGGAGAGAGGGTATGAAATTAGATCCACTTCCTTTAAAACCCGGAAAAGTCTCGATTATAGGTTAGAAATGGGCCACGAGACGTGTTGGTGGTGACAAAACGAAAAAAGGAGCACGAAGCCTCATTTTGAATTCGGGAGGAGAGGGTATGAAATTTGATCGACTTCCTTTAAAACCTGGAAAAGTCTCGATTATAGGTTAGAAATGGGCCACGGGAAGTGTTGGTGGTGTCAAAACTAAAAAACGAGCACGAAGCCTCGTTTAGAAATCGGGAGGAGACAAGGTATGAAATTAGATCCACTTCCTTTAAAACACGAAAAAGTCTCGATTATAGGTCAGAAATAGGCCACGGGACGTGTTGGTGGTGTCAAAACGAAAAAAGGATCATGAAGCCTCGTTTTGAAATCGGGAGGAGAGAGGGTATGAAATTAGATCCACTTCCTTTAAAACCCGAAAAAGTCTCGATTATAGGTTAGAAATTGGCCAAGGGACGTGTTGGTGCGGTGAAAACGAAAAAACGAGCATGAAGCCTCATTTTGAATTTGGGAGGAGAGAGGGTATGAAATTAGATCCACTTCCTTTAAAACCCGAAAAAGTCTCGATTATAGGTTAGAATTTGGCCACGGGACGTGTTGGTGGGGTGAAAACGAAAAAACGAGCACGAAGCCAAATTTTGAATCCGGGAGGAGAGAGGGAATGAAATTAGATCCACTTCCTTTAAAACCCGAAAAAGTCACGATTATAGGTTAGAAATGGGCCACGGGACGTGTTGGTGGTGTCAAAACAAAAAAACGAGCACGAATGCTCATTTAGAAATCGGGAGAAGAGAGGGTATGAAATTATATCTACTTCCTTTAAAATCCGAAAAAGTCTCGATTATAGGTTAGAAAAGGGCCACGGGACGCGTTCGTAGTGTCAAAACGAAAAAAGAGAACGAAGCCTCATTTTGAATTTGGGAGGAGAGAGGGTATGAAATTATATCTACTTCCTTTAAAACCCGGAAAAGTATCAATTATAGGTTAGAAATGGGCCACGGGACGTGTTGGTGGTGTCAAAATGAAAAAAACGAGCATGAAGCCTCGTTTAGAAATCGGGTGGAGAGAGGGAATGAAATTAGATCCACTTTCTTTAAAACCCGAAAAAGTATCGATTATAGGTTAGAAATTGGCCACGGGACGTGTTCGTTGGGTGAAAACGAAAAAACGAGCATGAAGCCTCATTTTGAATTTGGGAGGAAAGAGGGTATGAAATTAGATCCACTTCCTTTAAAACCCGAAAAAGTCTCGATTATAGTTTAGAAATGGGCCACGGGACGTGTTGGTGGAGTCAAAACGAAAAAACGTGCACGAAGCCTCGTTTAGAAATCGGTAGGAGAGAGGGTATGAAATTATATCCACTTCCTTTAAAACCCGAAAAAGCCTCGATTATAGGTTAGAAATGGGCCACAGGACGTATTTGTGGAGTCAAAACAAAAAAACGAGCACGAAGCCTCGTTTCGAAATCGGTAGGAGAGAGGGTATGAAATTATATCTACTTCCTTTAAAACCCGAAAAAGTCTCGATTATAGGTTAGAAATGGGCCTAGGGACGTGTTTGTGGAGTCAAAACGAAAAAACGAGCACGAAGCCTCGTTTAGAAATCGGTAGGAGAGAGGGTATGAAATTATATTCACTTCCTTTAAAACCCGAAAAAGTCTCGATTATAGGTTAGAAATGGGCCACGGGACGTATTTGTGGAGTCAAAACGAAAAAATGAGCACGAAGCCTTGTTTAGAAATCGGTAGGAGAGAGGGTATGAAATTATATCTACTTCCTTTAAAACCCGAAAAAGTCTCGATTATAGGTTAGAAATGGGCCACGGGAAGTGTTTGTGGTGTCAAAACGAAAAAACGAGCGCGAAGCATCGTTTAGAAATCGGGAGGAGAGAGGATATGAAATTATATCCACTTCCTTTAAAACCCGAAAAAGTCTCGATTATAGGTTAGAAATGGGCCACTGGACGCGTTTGTGGTGTGAAAACGAACAAACGAGCACGAAGCCTCATTTAGAAATCGGGAGGAGAGAGGGTATGAAATTATATCCACTTCCTTTAAAACTCGAAAAAGTCTCGATTATAGGTTAGAAATGGGCCACGGGACGTGTTTGTGGAGTCAAAACGAAAAAACAAGCCTCGTTTAGAAATCGGTAGGTGAGAGGGTATGAAATTATATCCACTTCCTTTAAAACCCGAAAAAGTCTCGATTATAGTTTAGAAATGGGCCACGGGACGTGTTGGTGGAGTCAAAACGAAAAAACGTGCACGAAGCCTCGTTTAGAAATCGGTAGGAGAGAGGGTATGAAATTATATCCACTTCCTTTAAAACCCGAAAAAGTCTCGATTATAGGTTAGAAATGGGCCACAGGACGTATTTGTGGAGTCAAAACAAAAAAACGAGCACGAAGCCTCGTTTCGAAATCGGTAGGAGAGAGGGTATGAAATTATATCTACTTCCTTTAAAACCCGAAAAAGTCTCGATTATAGGTTAGAAATGGGCCACAGGACGTGTTTGTGGTGTCAAAACGAAAAAACGAGCACGAAGCCTCGTTTTTAAATCGGGAGGAGAGAGGGTATGAAATTATATCCACTTCCTTTGAAACACGAAAAAGTATCGATTATAGGTTAGAAATGGGCCACGGGATGTGTTTGTAGAGTCAAAACGAAAAAACAAGCACGAAGCCTCGTTTAGAAATCGGTAGGAGAGAGGATATGAAATTATATCCACTTCCTTTAAAATCCGAAAAATTCTCGATTATAGGTTAGAAATGGGCCACGATACGTGTTTGTGGTGTGAAAATGAAAAAACGTGCACGAAGCCTCGTTTAGAAATCGGTAGGAGAGAGGGTATGAAATTATATCCACTTCCTTTAAAATCCGAAAAAGTCTCGATTATAGGTTAGAAATGGGCCACGATACGTGTTTGTGGTATCAAAACAAAAAAATGAGCACGAAGCCTCATTTAGAAATCGGGAGGAGAGAGGGTATGAAATTATATCCACTTCTTTTAAAATCCGAAAAAGTCTCGATTATAGGTTAGAAATGGGCCACGAGACGAGTTTGTGGAGTCAAAATGAAAAAACGAGCACGCAGCCTCGTTTAGAAATCAGGAGGAGAGAGCGTATGAAATTATATCCACTTCTTTTAAAACCCGAAAAAGTCTCGATTGTAGGTTGGAAATGGGCCACGGGACGTGTTTGTGCTGTCAAAACGACAAAACAAGCACGAAGCCTCGTTTAGAAATCGGTAGGAGAGAGGATATGAAATTATATCCACTTCCTTTAAAACCCGAAAATGTTTCGATTATAGGTTAGAAATGGGCCACAAGACGTGTTTGTGGTGTCAAAATGAAAAAACGAGCACGAAGCCTAATTTTGAATTATGGAGGAGAGAGGGTATGAAATTAGATCCACTTCCTTTAAAACCCGAAAAGGTCACGATTATAGGTTAGAAATGGGCCACGGGACGTGTTGGTGGTGTCAAATAGAAAAAAGGAGCATGAAGCCTCATTTTGAAATCGGGAGGAGAGAGGGTATGAAATTAGAACCACTTCCTTTAAAACCCGGAAAAGTCTCAATTATAGGTTAGAAATGGGCTACGGGACGTGTTGGCGGTGTCAAAATGAAAAAACGAGCACGAAGCCTCGTTTAGAAATCGGTAGGAGAGAAGGTATGAAATTATATCCACTTCCTTTGAAACACGAAAAAGTATCGATTATAGGTTAGAAATGGGCCACGGGATGTGTTTGTAGAGTCAAAACGAAAAAACAAGCACGAAGCCTCGTTTAAAATCGATAGGAGAGAGGGTATGAAATTATATCCACTTCCTTTAAAATCCGAAAAATTCTCGATTATAGTTTAGAAATGGGCCACGAGACGTGTTTGTGGTGTCAAAACGAAAAAACGTGCACGAAGCCTCGTTTAGAAATCAGTAGGAGAGAGGGTATGAAATTATATCCACTTCCTTTAAAATCCGAAAAAGTCTCGATTATAGGTTAGAATTTGGCCACGGGACGTTTGGTTGGGTGAAAACGAAAAAACGAGCACGAAGCCAAATTTTGAATCCGGGAGGAGAGAGGGTATGAAATTAGATCCACTTCCTTTAAAACCCGGAAAAGTCACGATTATAGTTTAGAAATGGGCCACGGGACGTGTTGGTGGTGTCAAAATGAAAAAAACGAGCATGAAGCCTCGTTTAGAAATCGGGTGGAGAGAGGGAATGAAATTAGATCCACTTTCTTTAAAACCCGAAAAAGTATCGATTATAGGTTAGAAATTGGCCACGGGACGTGTTCGTTGGGTGAAAACGAAAAAACGAGCATGAAGCCTCATTTTGAATTTGGGAGGAAAGAGGGTATGAAATTAGATCCACTTCCTTTAAAACCCGGAAAAGTCACAATTATAGGTTAGAAATGGGCCTCGGGACGTGTTGGTGGTGTCAAAACTAAAAAACGAGCACGAAGCCTCGTTTAGAAATCGGGAGGAGAGAGGGTATGAAATTAGATCCACTTCCTTTAAAACCCGGAAAAGTCTCGATTATAGGTTAGAAATGGGCCACGAGACGTGTTGGTGGTGACAAAACGAAAAAAGGAGCACGAAGCCTCATTTTGAATTGGGGAGGAGAGGGTATGAAATTTGATCGACTTCCTTTAAAACCTGGAAAAGTCTCGATTATAGGTTAGAAATGGGCCACGGGAAGTGTTGGTGGTGTCAAAACTAAAAAACGAGCACGAAGCCTCGTTTAGAAATCGGGAGGAGACAAGGTATGAATTTAGATCCACTTCCTTTAAAACACGAAAAAGTCTCGATTATAGGTCAGAAATAGGCCACGGGACGTGTTGGTGGTGTCAAAACGAAAAAACGAGCACGAAGCCTCGTTTAGAAATCGGGAGGAGAGAGGGTATGAAATTAGATCCACTTCCTTTAAAACCCGAAAAAGTCTCGATTATAGGTTAGAAATTGGCCAAGGGACGTGTTGGTGCGGTGAAAACGAAAAAACGAGCATGAAGCCTCATTTTGAATTTGGGAGGAGAGAGGGTATGAAATTAGATCCACTTCCTTTAAAACCCGAAAAAGTCTCGATTATAGGTTAGAATTTGGCCACGGGACGTGTTGGCGGGGTGAAAACGAAAAAACGAGCACGAAGCCAAATTTTGAATCCGGGAGGAGAGAGGGAATGAAATTAGATCCACTTCCTTTAAAACCCGAAAAAGTCACGATTATAGGTTAGAAATGGGCCACGGGACGTGTTGGTGGTGTCAAAACAAAAAAACGAGCACGAATGCTCCTTTAGAAATCGGGAGAAGAGAGGGTATGAAATTATATCTACTTCCTTTAAAATCCGAAAAAGTCTCGATTATAGGTTAGAAAAGGGCCACGGGACGCGTTTGTAGTGTCAAAACGAAAAAAGAGCACGAAGCCTCATTTTGAATTCGGGAGGAGAGAGGGTATGAAATTATATCTACTTCCTTTAAAACCCGGAAAAGTATCAATTATAGGTTAGAAATGGGCCACGGGACGTGTTGGTGGTGTCAAAATGAAAAAAATGTGCATGAAGCCTCGTTTAGAAATCGGGTGGAGAGAGGGAATGAAATTAGATCCACTATCTTTAAAACCCGAAAAAGTATCGATTATAGGTTAGAAATTGGCCACGGGACGTGTTCGTTGGGTGAAAACGAAAAAACGAGCATGAAGCCTCATTTTGAATTTGGGAGGAAAGAGGGTATGAAATTAGATCCACTTCCTTTAAAACCCGAAAAAGTCTCGATTATAGTTTAGAAATGGGCCACGGGACGTGTTGGTGGAGTCAAAACGAAAAAACGAGCACGAAGCCTCGTTTAGAAATCGGTAGGAGAGAGGGTATGAAATTATATCCACTTCCTTTAAAACCCGAAAAAGTCTCGATTATAGGTTAGAAATGGGCCACAGGACGTATTTGTGGAGTCAAAACAAAAAAACGAGCACGAAGCCTCGTTTAGAAATCGGTAGGAGAGAGGGTATGAAATTATATCTACTTCCTTTAAAACCCGAAAAAGTCTCGATTATAGGTTAGAAATGGGCCACGGGACGTGTTTGTGGTGTCAAAACGAAAAAACGAGCACGAAGCATCGTTTAGAAATCGGGAGGAGAGAGGGTATGAAATTATATTCACTTCCTTTAAAACCCGAAAAAGTCTCGATTATAGGTTAGAAATGGGCCACGGGACGTATTTATGGAGTCAAAACGAAAAAACGAGCACGAAGCCTTGTTTAGAAATCGGTAGGAGAGAGGGTATGAAATTATATCTACTTCCTTTAAAACCCGAAAAAGTCTCGATTATAGGTTAGAAATGGGCCACGGGAAGTGTTTGTGGTGTCAAAACGAAAAAACGAGCGCGAAGCATCGTTTAGTAATCGGGAGGAGAGAGGGTATGAAATTATATCCACTTCCTTTAAAACCCGAAAAAGTCTCGATTATAGTTTAGAAATGGGCCACGGGACGTGTTGGTGGAGTCAAAACGAAAAAACGTGCACGAAGCCTCGTTTAGAAATCGGTAGGAGAGAGGGTATGAAATTATATCCACTTCCTTTAAAACCCGAAAAAGTCTCGATTATAGGTTAGAAATGGGCCACATGACGTATTTGTGGAGTCAAAACAAAAAAACGAGCACGAAGCCTCGTTTCGAAATCGGTAGGAGAGAGGGTATGAAATTATATCTACTTCCTTTAAAACCCGAAAAAGTCTCGATTATAGGTTAGAAATGGGCCACAGGACGTGTTTGTGGTGTCAAAACGAAAAAACGAGCACGAAGCCTCGTTTTTAAATCGGGAGGAGAGAGGGTATGAAATTATATCCACTTCCTTTGAAACACGAAAAAGTATCGATTATAGGTTAGAAATGGGCCACGGGATGTGTTTGTAGAGTCAAAACGAAAAAACAAGCACGAAGCCTCGTTTAGAAATCGGTAGGAGAGAGGATATGAAATTATATCCACTTCCTTTAAAATCCGAAAAATTCTCGATTATAGGTTAGAAATGGGCCACGATACGTGTTTGTGGTGTGAAAACGAAAAAACGTGCACGAAGCCTCGTTTAGAAATCGGTAGGAGAGAGGGTATGAAATTATATCCACTTCCTTTAAAATCCGAAAAAGTCTCGATTATAGGTTAGAAATGGGCCACGATACGTGTTTGTGGTATCAAAACAAAAAAACGAGCACGAAGCCTCGTTTAGAAATCGGGAGGAGAGAGGGTATGAAATTATATCCACTTCTTTTAAAATCCGAAAAAGTCTCGATTATAGGTTAGAAATGGGCCACGAGACGAGTTTGTGGAGTCAAAATGAAAAAACGAGCACGCAGCCTCGTTTAGAAATCAGGAGGAGAGAGCGTATGAAATTATATCCACTTCCTTTAAAACCCGAAAAAGTCTCGATTGTAGGTTGGAAATGGGCCACGGGACGTGTTTGTGCTGTCAAAACGACAAAACAAGCACGAAGCCTCGTTTAGAAATCGGTAGGAGAGAGGATATGAAATTATATCCACTTCCTTTAAAACCCGAAAATGTTTCGATTATAGGTTAGAAATGGGCCACAAGACGTGTTTGTGGTGTCGAAATGAAAAAACGAGCACGAAGCCTAATTTTGAATTATGGAGGAGAGAGGGTATGAAATTAGATCCACTTCCTTTAAAACCCGAAAAGGTCACGATTATAGGTTAGAAATGGGCCACGGGACGTGTTGGTGGTGTCAAATAGAAAAAAGGTGCATGAAGCCTCATTTTGAAATCGGGAGGAGAGAGGGTATGAAATTAGAACCACTTCCTTTAAAACCCGGAAAAGTCTCAATTATAGGTTAGAAATGGGCTACGGGACGTGTTGGCGGTGTCAAAATGAAAAAACGAGCACGAAGCCTCGTTTAGAAATCGGTAGGAGAGAAGGTATGAAATTATATCCACTTCCTTTGAAACACGAAAAAGTATCGATTATAGGTTAGAAATGGGCCACGGGATGTGTTTGTAGAGTCAAAACGAAAAAACAAGCACGAAGCCTCGTTTAGAAATCGATAGGAGAGAGGGTATGAAATTATATCCACTTCCTTTAAAATCCGAAAAATTCTCGATTATAGTTTAGAAATGGGCCACGAGACGTGTTTGTGGTGTCAAAATGAAAAAACGTGCACGAAGCCTCGTTTAGAAATCAGTAGGAGAGAGGGTATGAAATTATATCCACTTCCTTTAAAATCCGAAAAAGTCTCGATTTTAGGTTAGAATTTGGCCACGGGACGTTTGGTTGGGTGAAAACGAAAAAACGAGCACGAAGCCAAATTTTGAATCCGGGAGGAGAGAGGGTATGAAATTAGATCCACTTCCTTTAAAACCCGGAAAAGTCACGATTATAGTTTAGAAATGGGCCACGGGACGTGATGGTGGTGTCAAAATGAAAAAAACGAGCATGAAGCCTCGTTTAGAAATCGGGTGGAGAGAGGGAATGAAATTAGATCCACTTTCTTTAAAACCCGAAAAAGTATCGATTATAGGTTAGAAATTGGCAACGGGACGTGTTCGTTGGGTGAAAACGAAAAAACGAGCATGAAGCCTCATTTTGAATTTGGGAGGAAAGAGGGTATGAAATTAGATCCACTTCCTTTAAAACCCGGAAAAGTCTCGATTATAGGTTAGAAATGGGCCTAGGGACGTGTTTGTGGAGTCAAAACGAAAAACGAGCACGAAGCCTCGTTTAGAAATCGGTAGGAGAGAGGGTATGAAATTATATTCACTTCCTTTAAAACCCGAAAAAGTCTCGATTAAAGGTTAGAAAAGGGCCACGGGACGTATTTGTGGAGTCAAAACGAAAAAACGAGCACGAAGCCTTGTTTAGAAATCGGTAGGAGAGAGGGTATGAAATTATATCTACTTCCTTTAAAACCCGAAAAAGTCTCGATTATAGGTTAGAAATGGGCCACGGGACGTGTTTGTGGTGTCAAAACGAAAAAACGAGCACGAAGCATCGTTTAGAAATCGGGAGGAGAGAGGGTATGAAATTATATCCACTTCCTTTAAAACCCGAAAAAGTCTCGATTATAGGTTAGAAATGGGCCACTGGACGCGTTTGTGGTGTGAAAACGAACAAACGAGCACGAAGCCTCATTTAGAAATCGGGAGGAGAGAGGGTATGAAATTATATCCACTTCCTTTAAAACTCGAAAAAGTCTCGATTATAGGTTAGAAATGGGCCACGGGACGTGTTTGTGGAGTCAAAACGAAAAAACGAGCACGAAGCCTCGTTTAGAAATCGGTAGGTGAGAGGGTATGAAATTATATCCACTTCCTTTAAAACCCGAAAAAGTCTCGATTATAGTTTAGAAATGGGCCACGGGACGTGTTGGTGGAGTCAAAACGAAAAAACATGCACGAAGCCTCGTTTAGAAATCGGTAGGAGAGAGGGTATGAAATTATATCCACTTCCTTTAAAACCCGAAAATGTCTCGATTATAGGTTAGAAATGGGCCACAGGACGTATTTGTGGAGTCAAAACGAAAAAACGAGCACGAAGCCTCGTTTCGAAATCGGTAGGAGAGAGGGTATGAAATTATATCTACTTCCTTTAAAACCCGAAAAAGTCCCGATTATAGGTTAGAAATGGGCCACGGGACGTGTTTGTGGTGTCAAAACGAAAAAACGAGTACGAAGCCTCATTTTTAAATCGGGAGGAGAGAGGGTATGAAATTATATCCACTTCCTTTATAACCCGAAAAAGTCTCGATTATAGGTTAGAAATGGGCCACGGGACGTATTTGTGGAGTCAAAACGAAAAAACAAGCACGAAGCCTCGTTTAGAAATCGGTAGGAGAGAGGGTATGAAATTATATCCACTTCCTTTAAAATCCGAAAAATTCTCGATTATAGGTTAGAAATGGGCCACGAGACGTGTTTGTGGTGTCAAAATGAAAAAACGTGCACGAAGCCTCGTTTAGAAATCGGTAGGAGAGAGGGTATCAAATTATATCCACTTCCTTTAAAATCCGAAAAAGTCTCGATTATAGGTTAGAAATGGGCCACGATACGTGTTTGTGGTGTCAAACAAAAAAACGAGCACGAAGCCTCGTTTAGAAATCGGGAGGAGAGAGGGTATGAAATTATATCCACTTCCTTTAAAATCCGAAAAAGTCTCTATTATAGGTTAGAAATGGGCCACGAGACTAGTTTGTGGAGTCAAAATGAAAAAACGAGCACGCAGCCTCGTTTAGAAATCAGGAGGAGAGAGGGTATGAAATTATATCCACTTCCTTTAAAATCCGAAAAAGTCTCGATTGTAGGTTGGAAATGGGCCACGGGACGTGTTTGTGCTGTCAAAACGACAAAACAAGCACGAAGCCTCGTTTAGAAATCGGTAGGAGAGAGGATATGAAATTATATCCACTTCCTTTAAAACCCGAAAAAGTTTCGATTATAGGTTAGAAATGGGCCACAAGACGTGTTTGTGGTGTCAAAATGAAAAAACGAGCACGAAGCCTAATTTTGAATTATGGAGGAGAGAGAGTATGAAATTAGATCCACTTCCTTTAAAACCTGAAAAGGTCACGATTATAGGTTAGAAATGGGCCACGGGACGTGTTGGTGGTGTCAAATAGAAAAAAGGAGCATGAAGCCTCATTTTGAAATCGGGAGGAGAGAGGGTATGAAATTAGAACCACTTCCTTTAAAACCCGGAAAAGTCTCAATTATAGGTTAGAAATGGGCTACGGGACGTGTTGGCAGTGTCAAAATGAAAAAACGAGCACGAAGCCTCGTTTAGAAATCGGTAGGAGAGAAGGTATGAAATTATATCCACTTCCTTTGAAACACGAAAAAGTATCGATTATAGGTTAGAAATGGGCCACGGGATGTGTTTGTAGAGTCAAAACGAAAAAACAAGCACGAAGCCTCGTTTAGAAATCGATAGGAGAGAGGGTATGAAATTATATCCACTTCCTTTAAAATCCGAAAAATTCTCGATTATAGTTTAGAAATGGGCCACGAGAGTTGTTTGTGGTGTCAAAACGAAAAAACATGCACGAAGCCTCGTTTAGAAATCAGTAGGAGAGAGGGTATGAAATTATATCTACTTCCTTTAAAATCCGAAAAAGTCTCGATTATAGGTTAGAATTTGGCCACGGGACTTTTGGTTGGGTGAAAACGAAAAAACGAGCACGAAGCCAAATTTTGAATCCGGGAGGAGAGAGGGTATGAAATTAGATCCACTTCCTTTAAAACCCGGAAAAGTCACGATTATAGTTTAGAAATGGGCCACGGGACGTGTTGGTGGTGTCAAAATGAAAAAAACGAGCATGAAGCCTCGTTTAGAAATCGGGTGGAGAGAGGGAATGAAATTAGATCCACTTTCTTTAAAACCCGAAAAAGTATCGATTATAGGTTAGAAATTGGCCACGGGACGTGTTCGTTGGGTGAAAACGAAAAAACGAGCATGAAGCCTCATTTTGAATTTGGGAGGAAAGAGGGTATGAAATTAGATCCACTTCCTTTAAAACCCGGAAAAGTCTCGAGTATAGGTTAGAAATGGGCCGAGGGACGTGTTTGTGGAGTCAAAACGAAAAAACGAGCACGAAGCCTCGTTTAGAAATCGGTAGGAGAGAGGGTATGAAATTATATACACTTCCTTTAAAACCCGAAAAAGTCTCGATTAAAGGTTAGAAAAGGGCCACGGGACGTATTTGTGGAGTCAAAACGAAAAAACGAGCACGAAGCCTTGTTTAGAAATCGGTAGGAGAGAGGGTATGAAATTATATCTACTTCCTTTAAAACCCGAAAAAGTCTCGATTATAGGTTAGAAATGGGCCACGGGACGTGTTTGTGGTGTCAAAACGAAAAAACGAGCACGAAGCATCGTTTAGAAATCGGGAGGAGAGAGGGTATGAAATTATATCCACTTCCTTTAAAACCCGAAAAAGTCTCGATTATAGGTTAGAAATGGGCCACTGGACGCGTTTGTGGTGTGAAAACGAACAAACGAGCACGAAGCCTCATTTAGAAATCGGGAGGAGAGAGGGTATGAAATTATATCCACTTCTTTTAAAACTCGAAAAAGTCTCGATTATAGGTTAGAAATGGGCCACGGGACGTGTTTGTGGAGTCAAAACGAAAAAACGAGCACGAAGCCTCGTTTAGAAATCGGTAGGTGAGAGGGTATGAAATTATATCCACTTCCTTTAAAACCCGAAAAAGTCTCGATTATAGTTTAGAAATGGGCTACGGGACGTGTTGGTGGAGTCAAAACGAAAAAACGTGCACGAAGCCTCGTTTAGAAATCGGTAGGAGAGAGGGTATGAAATTATATCCACTTCCTTTAAAACCCGAAAAAGTCTCGATTATAGGTTAGAAATGGGCCACAGGACGTATTTGTGGAGTCAAAACGAAAAAACGAGCACGAAGCCTCGTTTCGAAATCGGTAGGAGAGAGGGTATGAAATTATATCTACTTCCTTTAAAACCCGAAAAAGTCCCGATTATAGGTTAGAAATGGGCCACGGGACGTGTTTGTGGTGTCAAAACGAAAAAACGAGCACGAAGCCTCATTTTTAAATCGGGAGGAGAGAGGGTATGAAATTATATCCACTTCCTTTGAAACACGAAAAAGTATCGATTATAGGTTAGAAATGGGCCACGGGATGTGTTTGTAGAGTCAAAACGAAAAAACAAGCACGAAGCCTCGTTTAGAAATCGGTAGGAGAGAGGATATGAAATTATATCCACTTCCTTTAAAATCCGAAAAATTCTCGATTATAGGTTAGAAATGGGCCACGATACGTGTTTGTGGTGTGAAAACGAAAAAACGTGCACGAAGCCTCGTTTAGAAATCGGTAGGAGAGAGGGTATGAAATTATATCCACTTCCTTTAAAATCCGAAAAAGTCTCGATTATAGGTTAGAAATGGGCCACGATACGTGTTTGTGGTATCAAAACAAAAAAACGAGCACGAAGCCTCGTTTAGAAATCGGGTGGAGAGAGGGTATGAAATTATATCCACTTCTTTTAAAATCCGAAAAAGTCTCGATTATAGGTTAGAAATGGGCCACGAGACGAGTTTGTGGAGTCAAAATGAAAAAACGAGCACACAGCCTCGTTTAGAAATCAGGAGGAGAGAGCGTATGAAATTATATCCACTTCCTTTAAAATCCGAAAAAGTCTCGATTGTAGGTTGGAAATGGGCCACGGGACGTGTTTGTGCTGTCAAAACGACAAAACAAGCACGAAGCCTCGTTTAGAAATCGGTAGGAGAGAGGATATGAAATTATATCCACTTCCTTTAAAACCCGAAAATGTTTCGATTATAGGTTAGAAATGGGCCACAAGACGTGTTTGTGGTGTCGAAATGAAAAAACGAGCACGAAGCCTAATTTTGAATTAAGGAGGAGAGAGGGTATGAAATTAGATCCACTTCCTTTAAAACCTGAAAAGGTCACGATTATAGGTTAGAAATGGGTCACGAGACGTGTTGGTGGTGTCAAATAGAAAAAAGGAGCATGAAGCCTCATTTTGAATTCGGGAGGAGAGAGGGTATGAAATTAGATCCACTTCCTTTAAAACCCGGAAAAGTCTCAATTATAGGTTAGAAATGGGCTACGGGACGTGTTGGCGGTGTCAAAATGAAAAAACGAGCACGAAGCCTCGTTTAGAAATCGGTAGGAGAGAGGGTATGAAATTATATCCACTTCCTTTGAAACACGAAAAAGTATCGATTATAGGTTAGAAATGGGCCACGGGATGTGTTTGTAGAGTCAAAACGAAAAAACAAGCACGAAGCCTCGTTTAGAAATCGATAGGAGAGAGGGTATGAAATTATATCCACTTCCTTTAAAATCCGAAAAATTCTCGATTATAGTTTAGAAATGGGCCACGAGACGTGTTTGTGGTGTCAAAACGAAAAAACGTGCACGAAGCCTCGTTTAGAAATCGGTAGGAGAGAGGGTATGAAATTATATCCACTTCCTTTAAAATCCGAAAAAGTCTCGATTATAGGTTAGAATTTGGCCACGGGACGTTCGGTGGGGTGAAAACGAAAAAACAAGCACGAAGCCAAATTTTGAATCCGGGAGGAGAGAGGGTATGAAATTAGATCCACTTCCTTTAAAACCCGAAAAAGTCACGATTATAGGTTAGAAATGGGCCACGGGACGTGTTGGTGGTGTCAAAACAAAAAAACGAGCACGAATGCTCATTTAGAAATCGGGAGGAGAGAGGGTATGAAATTATATCTACTTCCTTTAAAATCCGAAAAAGTCTCGATTATAGGTTAGAAAAGGGCCACGGGACGCGTTTGTGGTGTCAAAACGAAAAAAGAGCACGAAGCCTCATTTTGAATTCGGGAGGAGAGAGGGTATGAAATTAGATCTACTTCTTTTAAAACCCGGAAAAGTATTAATTATAGGTTAGAAATGGGCCACGGGACGTGTTGGTGGTGTCAAAATGAAAAAACGAGCATGAAGCCTCGTTTAGAAATCGGGTGGAGAGAGAGAATGAAATTAGATCCACTTTCTTTAAAACCCGAAAAAGTATCGATTATAGGTTAGAAATTAGCCACGGGACGTGTTCGTGGGGTGAAAACGAAAAAACGAGCATGAAGCCTCATTTTGAATTTGGGAGGAAAGAGGGTATGAAATTAGATCCACTTCCTTTAAAATCCTGAAAAGTCTCGATTATAGGTTAGAAATGGGCCCAGGGACGTGTTTGTGGAGTCAAAACGAAAAAACGAGCACGAAGCCTCGTTTAGAAATCGGTAGGAGAGAGGGTATGAAATTATATCTACTTCCTTTAAAACCCGAAAAAGTCTCGATTATAGGTTAGAAATGGACCACGGGACGTGTTTGTGGTGTCAAAACGAAAAAACGAGCACGAAGCGTCGTTTAGAAATCGGGAGGAGAGAGGGTATGAAATTATATCCACTTCCTTTAAAACCCGAAAAAGTCTCGATTATAGGTTAGAAATGGGCCACTGGACGCGTTTGTGGTGTCAAAACGAACAAACGAGCACGAAGCCTCGTTTAGAAATCGGGAGGAGAGAGGGTATGAAATTATATCCACTTCCTTTAAAACCCGAAAAAGTCTCGATTATAGGTTGGAAATGGGCCACCGGACGTGTTTGTGGAGTCAAAACGAAAAAACGAGCACGAAGCCTCATTTAGAAATCAGTAGGTGAGAGGGTATGAAATTATATCCACTTCCTTTAAAACCCGAAAAAGTCACGATTATAGGTTAGAAATGGGCCACGGGACGTGTTGGTTGAGTCAAAACGAAAAAACGAGCACGAAGCCTCGTTTAGAAATCGATAGGAGAGAGGATATGAAATTATATCCACTTCCTTTAAAACCCGAAAAAGTCTCGATTATAGGTTAGAAATGGGCCACGGGACGTATTTGTGGAGTCAAAACGAAAAAACAAGCACGAAGCCTCGTTTAGAAATCGGTAGGAGAGAGGGTATGAAATTATATCCACTTCCTTTAAAATCCGAAAAATTCTCGATTATAGGTTTGAAATGGGCCACGAGACGTGTTTGTGGTGTCAAAATGAAAAAACGTGCACGAAGCCTCGTTTAGAAATCGGTAGGAGAGAGGGTATCAAATTATATCCACTTCCTTTAAAACCCGAAAAAGTCACGATTATAGGTTAGAAATGGGCCACGGGACGTGTTGGTGGTGTCAAAACAAAAAAACGAGCACGAATGCTCATTTAGAAATCGGGAGGAGAGAGGGTATGAAATTATATCTACTTCCTTTAAAATCCGAAAAAGTCTCTATTATAGGTTAGAAAAGGGCCACGGGACGCGTTTGTGGTGTCAAAACGAAAAAAGAGCACGAAGCCTCATTTTGAATTCGAGAGGAGAGAGGGTATGAAATTAGATCTACTTCTTTTAAAACCCGGAAAAGTATCAATTATAGGTTAGAAATGGGCCACGGGACGTGTTGGTGGTGTCAAAATGAAAAAACGAGCATGAAGCCTCGTTTAGAAATCGGGTGGAGAGAGAGAATGAAATTAGATCCACTTTCTTTAAAACCCGAAAAAGTATGGATTATAGGTTAGAAATTAGCCACGGGACGTGTTCGTGGGGTGAAAACGAAAAAACGAGCATGAAGCCTCATTTTGAATTTGGGAGGAAAGAGGGTATGAAATTAGATCCACTTCCTTTAAAATCCTGAAAAGTCTCGATTATAGGTTAGAAATGGGCCCAGGGACGTGTTTGTGGAGTCAAAACGAAAAAACGAGCACGAAGCCTCGTTTAGAAATCGGTAGGAGAGAGGGTATGAAATTATATCTACTTCCTTTAAAACCCGAAAAAGTCTCGATTATAGGTTAGAAATGGACCACGGGACGTGTTTGTGGTGTCAAAACGAAAAAACGAGCACGAACCGTCGTTTAGAAATCGGGAGGAGAGAGGGTATGAAATTATATCCACTTCCTTTAAAACCCGAAAAAGTCTCGATTATAGGTTAGAAATGGGCCACTGGACGCGTTTGTGGTGTCAAAACGAACAAACGAGCACGAAGCCTCGTTTAGAAATCGGGAGGAGAGAGGGTATGAAATTATATCCACTTCCTTTAAAACCCGAAAAAGTCTCTATTATAGGTTGGAAATGGGCCACCGGACGTGTTTGTGGAGTCAAAACGAAAAAACGAGCACGAAGCCTCATTTAGAAATCAGTAGGTGAGAGGGTATGAAATTATATCCACTTCCTTTAAAACCCGAAAAAGTCTCGATTATAGGTTAGAAATGGGCCACGGGACGTGTTGGTTGAGTCAAAACGAAAAAACGAGCACGAAGCCTCGTTTAGAAATCGGTAGGAGAGAGGATATGAAATTATATCCACTTCCTTTAAAACCCGAAAAAGTCTCGATTATAGGTTAGAAATGGGCCACGGGACGTATTTGTGGAGTCAAAACGAAAAAACAAGCACGAAGCCTCGTTTAGAAATCGGTAGGAGAGAGGGTATGAAATTATATCCACTTCCTTTAAAATCCGAAAAATTCTCGATTATAGGTTAGAAATGGGCCACGAGACGTGTTTGTGGTGTCAAAATGAAAAAACGTGCACGAAGCCTCGTTTAGAAATCGGTAGGAGAGAGGGTATCAAATTATATCCACTTCCTTTAAAATCCGAAAAAGTCTCGATTATAGGTTAGAAATGGGCCACGATACGTGTTTGTGGTGTCAAACAAAAAAACGAGCACGAAGCCTCGTTTAGAAATCGGGAGGAGAGAGGGTATGAAATTATATCCACTTCCTTTAAAATCCGAAAAAGTCTCGATTATAGGTTAGAAATGGGCCACGAGACTAGTTTGTGGACTCAAAATGAAAAAACGAGCACGCAGCCTCGTTTAGAAATCAGGAGGAGAGAGGGTATGAAATTATATCCACTTCCTTTAAAATCCGAAAAAGTCTCGATTGTAGGTTGGAAATGGGCCACGGGACGTGTTTGTGCTGTCAAAACGGCAAAACAAGCACGAAGCCTCGTTTAGAAATCGGTAGGAGAGAGGATATGAAATTATATCCACTTCCTTTAAAACCCGAAAAAGTTTCGATTATAGGTTAGAAATGGGCCACAAGACGTGTTTGTGGTGTCAAAATGAAAAAACGAGCACGAAGCCAAATTTTGAATTATGGAGGAGAGAGGGTATGAAATTAGATCCACTTCCTTTAAAACCTGAAAAGGTCACGATTATAGGTTAGAAATGGGCCACGAGACGTGTTGGTGGTGTCAAATAGAAAAAAGGAGCATGAAGCCTCATTTTGAATTCGGGAGGAGAGAGGGTATGAAATTAGATCTACTTCCTTTAAAACCCGGAAAAGTCTCAATTATAGGTTAGAAATGGGCTACGGGACGTGTTGGCGGTGTCAAAATGAAAAAACGAGCACGAAGCCTCGTTTAGAAATCGGTAGGAGAGAGGGTATGAAATTATATCCACTTCCTTTGAAACACGAAAAAGTATGGATTATAGGTTAGAAATGGGCCACGGGATGTGTTTGTAGAGTCAAAACGAAAAAACAAGCACGAAGCCTCGTTTAGAAATCGATAGGAGAGAGGGTATGAAATTATATCCACTTCCTTTAAAATCCGAAAAATTCTCGATTATAGTATAGAAATGGGCCACGAGACGTGTTTGTGGTGTCAAAACGAAAAAACGTGCACGAAGCCTCATTTAGAAATCAGTAGGAGAGAGGGTATGAAATTATATCCACTTCCTTTAAAATCCGAAAAAGTCTCAATTATAGGTTAGAATTTGGCCACGGGACGTTCGGTGGGGTGAAAACGAAAAAACAAGCACGAAGCCAAATTTTGAATCCGGGAGGAGAGAGGGTATGAAATTAGATCCACTTCCTTTAAAACCCGAAAAAGTCACGATTATAGGTTAGAAATGGGCCACGGGACGTGTTGGTGGTGTCAAAACAAAAAAACGAGCACGAATGCTCATTTAGAAATCGGGAGGAGAGAGGGTATGAAATTATATCTACTTCCTTTAAAATCCGAAAAAGTCTCGATTATAGGTTAGAAAAGGGCTACGGGACGCGTTTGTGGTGTCAAAACGAAAAAAGAGCACGAAGCCTCATTTTGAATTCGGGAGGAGAGAGGGTATGAAATTAGATCTACTTCTTTTAAAACCCGGAAAAGTATCAATTATAGGTTAGAAATGGGCCACGGGACCTGTTGGTGGTGTCAAAATGAAAAAACGAGCATGAAGCCTCGTTTAGAAATCGGGTGGAGAGAGAGAATGAAATTAGATCCACTTTCTTTAAAACCCGAAAAAGTATCGATTATAGGTTAGAAATTAGCCACGGGACGTGTTCGTGGGGTGAAAACGAAAAAACGAGCATGAAGCCTCATTTTGAATTTGGGAGGAAAGAGGGTAAGAAATTAGATCCACTTCCTTTAAAATCCGGAAAAGTCTCGATTATAGGTTAGAAATGGGCCCAGGGACGTGTTTGTGGAGTCAAAACGAAAAAACGAGCACGAAGCCTCGTTTAGAAATCGGTAGGAGAGAGGGTATGAAATTATATCCACTTCCTTTAAAACCCGAAAAAGTCTCGATTATAGGTTAGAAATGGGCCACGGGACGTATTTGTGGAGTCAAAACGAAAAAACGAGCACGAAGCCTCGTTTAGAAATCGGTAGGAGAGAGGGTATGAAATTATATCTACTTCCTTTAAAACCCGAAAAAGTCTCGATTATAGGTTAGAAATGGGCCACGGGACGGGTTTGTGGTGTCAAAACGAAAAAACGAGCACGAAGCGTCGTTTAGAAATCGGGAGGAGAGAGGGTATGAAATTATATCCACTTCCTTTAAAACCCGAAAAAGTCTCGATTATAGGTTAGAAATGGGCCACTGGACGCGTTTGTGGTGTCAAAACGAACAAACGAGCACGAAGCCTCGTTTAGAAATCGGGAGGAGAGAGGGTATGAAATTATATCCACTTCCTTTAAAACCCGAAAAAGTCTCGATTATAGGTTGGAAATGGGCCACCGGACGTGTTTGTGGAGTCAAAACGAAAAAACGAGCACGAAGCCTCATTTAGAAATCAGTAGGTGAGAGGGTATGAAATTATATCCACTTCCTTTAAAACCCGAAAAAGTCTCGATTATAGGTTAGAAATGGGCCACGGGACGTGTTGGTTGAGTCAAAACGAAAAAACGAGCACGAAGCCTCGTTTAGAAATCGGTAGGAGAGAGGGTATGAAATTATATCCACTTCCTTTAAAACCCGAAAAAGTCTCGATTATAGGTTAGAAATGGGCCACAGGACGTATTTGTGGAGTCAAAACGAAAAAACGAGCACGAAGCCTCGTTTCGAAATCGGTAGGAGAGAGGGTATGAAATTATATCTACTTCCTTTAAAACCCGAAAAAGTCCCGATTATAGGTTAGAAATGGGCCACGGGACGTGTTTGTGGTGTCAAAACGAAAAAACGAGCACGAAGCCTCATTTTTAAATCGGGAGGAGAGAGGGTATGAAATTATATCCACTTCCTTTGAAACACGAAAAAGTATCGATTATAGGTTAGAAATGGGCCACGGGATGTGTTTGTAGAGTCAAAATGAAAAAACAAGCACGAAGCCTCGTTTAGAAATCGGTAGGAGAGAGGATATGAAATTATATCCACTTCCTTTAAAATCCGAAAAATTCTCGATTATAGGTTAGAAATGGGCCACGATACGTGTTTGTGGTGTGAAAACGAAAAAACGTGCACGAAGCCTCGTTTAGAAATCGGTAGGAGAGAGGGTATGAAATTATATCCACTTCCTTTAAAATCCGAAATATTCTCGATTATAGGTTAGAAATGGGCCACGATACGTGTTTGTGGTGTGAAAACGAAAAAACGTGCACGAAGCCTCGTTTAGAAATCGGTAGGAGAGAGGGTATGAAAATATATCCACTTCCTTTAAAATCCGAAAAAGTCTCGATTATAGGTTAGAAATGGGCCACGATACGTGTTTGTGGTGTCAAAACAAAAAAACGAGCACGAAGCCTCGTTTAGAAATCGGGAGGAGAGAGGGTATGAAATTATATCCACTTTCTTTAAAATCCGAAAAAGTCTCGATTATAGGTTAGAAATGGGCCACGGGACGTATTTGTGGAGTCAAAACGAAAAAACGAGCACGAAGCCTCGTTTAGAAATCGGTAGGAGAGAGGGTATGAAATTATATCTACTTCCTTTAAAACCCGAAAAAGTCTCGATTATAGGTTAGAAATGGGCCACGGGACGTGTTTGTGGTGTCAAAACGAAAAAACGAGCACGAAGCGTCGTTTAGAAATCGGGAGGAGAGAGGGTATGAAATTATATCCACTTCCTTTAAAACCCGAAAAAGTCTCGATTATAGGTTAGAAATGGGCCACTGGACGCGTTTGTGGTGTCAAAAAGAACAAACGAGCACGAAGCCTCGTTTAGAAATCGGGAGGAGAGAGGGTATGAAATTATATCCACTTCCTTTAAAACCCGAAAAAGTCTCGATTATAGGTTGGAAATGGGCCACCGGACGTGTTTGTGGAGTCAAAACGAAAAAACGAGCACGAAGCCTCATTTAGAAATCAGTAGGTGAGAGGGTATGAAATTATATCCACTTCCTTTAAAACCCGAAAAAGTCTCGATTATAGGTTAGAAATGGGCCACGGGACGTGTTGGTTGAGTCAAAACGAAAAAACGAGCACGAAGCCTCGTTTAGAAATCGGTAGGAGAGAGGATATTAAATTATATCCACTTCCTTTAAAACCCGAAAAAGTCTCGATTATAGGTTAGAAATGGGCCACGGGACGTATTTGTGGAGTCAAAACGAAAAAACAAGCACGAAGCCTCGTTTAGAAATCGGTAGGAGAGAGGGTATGAAATTATATCCACTTCCTTTAAAATCCGAAATATTCTCGATTATAGGTTAGAAATGGGCCATGATACGTGTTTGTGGTGTGAAAACGAAAAAACGTGCACGAAGCCTCGTTTAGAAATCGGTAGGAGAGAGGGTATGAAAATATATCCACTACCTTTAAAATCCGAAAATGTCTCGATTATAGGTTAGAAATGGGCCACGATACGTGTTTGTGGTGTCAAAACAAAAAAACGAGCACGAAGCCTCGTTTAGAAATCGGGAGGAGAGAGGGTATGAAATTATATCCACTTCCTTTAAAATCCGAAAAAGTCTCGATTATAGGTTAGAAATGGGCCACGAGACGAGTTTGTGGAGTCAAAATGAAAAAACGAGCACGCAGCCTCGTTTAGAAATCAGGAGGAGAGAGGGTATGAAATTATATCCACTTCCTTTAAAATCCGAAAAAGTCTCGATTGTAGGTTGAAATGGGCCACGGGACGTGTTTGTGCTGTCAAAACGACAAAACAAGCACGAAGCCTCGTTTAGAAATCGGTAGGAGAGAGGATATGGAATTATATCCACTTCCTTTAAAACCCGAAAAAGTTTCGATTATAGGTTAGAAATGGGCCACAAGACGTGTTTGTGGTGTCAAAATGAAAAAACGAGCACAAAGCCAAATTTTGAATTATGGAGGAGAGAGGGTATGAAATTAGATCCACTTCCTTTAAAACCTGAAAAGGTCACGATTATAGGTTAGAAATGGGCCACGAGACGTGTTGGTGGTGTCAAATAGAAAAAAGGAGCATGAAGCCTCATTTTGAATTCGGGAGGAGAGAGGGTATGAAATTAGATCCACTTCCTTTAAAACCCGGAAAAGTCTCAATTATAGGTTAGAAATGGGCTACGGGACGTGTTGGCGGTGTCAAAATGAAAAAACGAGCACGAAGCCTCGTTTAGAAATCGGTAGGTGAGAGGGTATGAAATTATATCCACTTCCTTTGAAACACGAAAAAGTATCGATTATAGGTTAGAAATGGGCCACGGGATGTGTTTGTAGAGTCGAAACGAAAAAACAAGCACGAAGCCTCGTTTAGAAATCGATAGGAGAGAGGGTATGAAATTATATCCACTTCCTTTAAAACCCGAAAAAGTCTCGATTATAGGTTAGAAATGGGCCACGGGACGTGTTGGTTGAGTCAAAACGAAAAAACGAGCACGAAGCCTCGTTTAGAAATCGGTAGGAGAGAGGATATGAAATTATATCCACTTCCTTTAAAACCCGAAAAAGTCTCGATTATAGGTTAGAAATGGGCCACGGGACGTATTTGTGGAGTCAAAACGAAAAAACAAGCACGAAGCCTCGTTTAGAAATCGGTAGGAGAGAGGGTATGAAATTATATCCACTTCCTTTAAAATCCGAAATATTCTCGATTATAGGTTAGAAATGGGCCACGATACGTGTTTGTGGTGTGAAAACGAAAAAACGTGCACGAAGCCTCGTTTAGAAATCGGTAGGAGAGAGGGTATGAAAATATATCCACTTCCTTTAAAATCCGAAAAAGTCTCGATTATAGGTTAGAAATGGGCCACGATACGTGTTTGTGGTGTCAAAACAAAAAAACGAGCACGAAGCCTCGTTTAGAAATCGGGAGGAGAGAGGGTATGAAATTATATCCACTTCCTTTAAAATCCGAAAAAGTCTCGATTATAGGTTAGAAATGGGCCACGGGACGTATTTGTGGAGTCAAAACGAAAAAACGAGCACGAAGCCTCGTTTAGAAATCGGTAGGAGAGAGGGTATGAAATTATATCTACTTCCTTTAAAACCCGAAAAAGTCTCGATTATAGGTTAGAAATGGGCCACGGGACGTGTTTGTGGTGTCAAAACGAAAAAACGAGCACGAAGCGTCGTTTAGAAATCGGGAGGAGAGAGGGTATGAAATTATATCCACTTCCTTTAAAACCCGAAAAAGTCTCGATTATAGGTTAGAAATGGGCCACTGGACGCGTTTGTGGTGTCAAAAAGAACAAACGAGCACGAAGCCTCGTTTAGAAATCGGGAGGAGAGAGGGTATGAAATTATATCCACTTCCTTTAAAACCCGAAAAAGTCTCGATTATAGGTTGGAAATGGGCCACCGGACGTGTTTGTGGAGTCAAAACGAAAAAACGAGCACGAAGCCTCATTTAGAAATCAGTAGGTGAGAGGGTATGAAATTATATCCACTTCCTTTAAAACCCGAAAAAGTCTCGATTATAGGTTAGAAATGGGCCACGGGACGTGTTGGTTGAGTCAAAACGAAAAAACGAGCACGAAGCCTCGTTTAGAAATCGGTAGGAGAGAGGATATGAAATTATATCCACTTCCTTTAAAACCCGAAAAAGTCTCGATTATAGGTTAGAAATGGGCCACGGGACGTATTTGTGGAGTCAAAACGAAAAAACAAGCACGAAGCCTCGTTTAGAAATCGGTAGGAGAGAGGGTATGAAATTATATCCACTTCCTTTAAAATCCGAAATATTCTCGATTATAGGTTAGAAATGGGCCACGATACGTGTTTGTGGTGTGAAAATGAAAAAACGTGCACGAAGCCTCGTTTAGAAATCGGTAGGAGAGAGGGTATGAAAATATATCCACTACCTTTAAAATCCGAAAAAGTCTCGATTATAGGTTAGAAATGGGCCACGATACGTGTTTGTGGTGTCAAAACAAAAAAACGAGCACGAAGCCTCGTTTAGAAATCGGGAGGAGAGAGGGTATGAAATTATATCCACTTCCTTTAAAATCCGAAAAAGTCTCGATTATAGGTTAGAAATGGGCCACGAGACGAGTTTGTGGAGTCAAAATGAAAAAACGAGCACGCAGCCTCGTTTAGAAATCAGGAGGAGAGAGGGTATGAAATTATATCCACTTCCTTTAAAATCCGAAAAAGTCTCGATTGTAGGTTGAAATGGGCCACGGGACGTGTTTGTGCTGTCAAAACGACAAAACAAGCACGAAGCCTCGTTTAGAAATCGGTAGGAGAGAGGATATGGAATTATATCCACTTCCTTTAAAACCCGAAAAAGTTTCGATTATAGGTTAGAAATGGGCCACAAGACGTGTTTGTGGTGTCAAAATGAAAAAACGAGCACAAAGCCAAATTTTGAATTATGGAGGAGAGAGGGTATGAAATTAGATCCACTTCCTTTAAAACCTGAAAAGGTCACGATTATAGGTTAGAAATGGGCCACGAGACGTGTTGGTGGTGTCAAATAGAAAAAAGGAGCATGAAGCCTCATTTTGAATTCGGGAGGAGAGAGGGTATGAAATTAGATCCACTTCCTTTAAAACCCGGAAAAGTCTCAATTATAGGTTAGAAATGGGCTACGGGACGTGTTGGCGGTGTCAAAATGAAAAAACGAGCACGAAGCCTCGTTTAGAAATCGGTAGGAGAGAGGGTATGAAATTATATCTACTTCCTTTAAAACCCGAAAAAGTCTCGATTATAGGTTAGAAATGGGCCACGGGACGTGTTTGTGGTGTCAAAACGAAAAAACGAGCACGAAGCGTCGTTTAGAAATCGGGAGGAGAGAGGGTATGAAATTATATCCACTTCCTTTAAAACCCGAAAAAGTCTCGATTATAGGTTAGAAATGGGCCACTGGACGCGTTTGTGGTGTCAAAAAGAACAAACGAGCACGAAGCCTCGTTTAGAAATCGGGAGGAGAGAGGGTATGAAATTATATCCACTTCCTTTAAAACCCGAAAAAGTCTCGATTATAGGTTGGAAATGGGCCACCGGACGTGTTTGTGGAGTCAAAACGAAAAAACGAGCACGAAGCCTCATTTAGAAATCAGTAGGTGAGAGGGTATGAAATTATATCCACTTCCTTTAAAACCCGAAAAAGTCTCGATTATAGGTTAGAAATGGGCCACGGGACGTGTTGGTTGAGTCAAAACGAAAAAACGAGCACGAAGCCTCGTTTAGAAATCGGTAGGAGAGAGGATATGAAATTATATCCACTTCCTTTAAAACCCGAAAAAGTCTCGATTATAGGTTAGAAATGGGCCACGGGACGTATTTGTGGAGTCAAAACGAAAAAACAAGCACGAAGCCTCGTTTAGAAATCGGTAGGAGAGAGGGTATGAAATTATATCCACTTCCTTTAAAATCCGAAATATTCTCGATTATAGGTTAGAAATGGGCCACGATACGTGTTTGTGGTGTGAAAATGAAAAAACGTGCACGAAGCCTCGTTTAGAAATCGGTAGGAGAGAGGGTATGAAAATATATCCACTACCTTTAAAATCCGAAAAAGTCTCGATTATAGGTTAGAAATGGGCCACGATACGTGTTTGTGGTGTCAAAACAAAAAAACGAGCACGAAGCCTCGTTTAGAAATCGGGAGGAGAGAGGGTATGAAATTATATCCACTTCCTTTAAAATCCGAAAAAGTCTCGATTATAGGTTAGAAATGGGCCACGAGACGAGTTTGTGGAGTCAAAATGAAAAAACGAGCACGCAGCCTCGTTTAGAAATCAGGAGGAGAGAGGGTATGAAATTATATCCACTTCCTTTAAAATCCGAAAAAGTCTCGATTGTAGGTTGAAATGGGCCACGGGACGTGTTTGTGCTGTCAAAACGACAAAACAAGCACGAAGCCTCGTTTAGAAATCGGTAGGAGAGAGGATATGGAATTATATCCACTTCCTTTAAAACCCGAAAAAGTTTCGATTATAGGTTAGAAATGGGCCACAAGACGTGTTTGTGGTGTCAAAATGAAAAAACGAGCACAAAGCCAAATTTTGAATTATGGAGGAGAGAGGGTATGAAATTAGATCCACTTCCTTTAAAACCTGAAAAGGTCACGATTATAGGTTAGAAATGGGCCACGAGACGTGTTGGTGGTGTCAAATAGAAAAAAGGAGCATGAAGCCTCATTTTGAATTCGGGAGGAGAGAGGGTATGAAATTAGATCCACTTCCTTTAAAACCCGGAAAAGTCTCAATTATAGGTTAGAAATGGGCTACGGGACGTGTTGGCGGTGTCAAAATGAAAAAACGAGCACGAAGCCTCGTTTAGAAATCGGTAGGTGAGAGGGTATAAAATTATATCCACTTCCTTTGAAACACGAATAAGTATCGATTATAGGTTAGAAATGGGCCACGGGATGTGTTTGTAGAGTCAAAACGAAAAAACAAGCACGAAGCCTCGTTTAGAAATCGATAGGAGAGAGGGTATGAAATTATATCCACTTCCTTTAAAATCCGAAAAATTCTCGATTATAGTTTAGAAATGGGCCACGAGACGTGTTTGTGGTGTCAAAACGAAAAAACGTGCACGAAGCCTCGTTTAGAAATCAGTAGGAGAGAGGGTATGAAATTATATCCACTTCCTTTAAAATCCGAAAAAGTCTCGATTATAGGTTAGAATTTGGCCACGGGACGTTCGGTGGGGTGAAAACGAAAAAACAAGCACGAAGCCAAATTTTGAATCTGGGAGGAGAGAGGGTATGAAATTAGATCCACTTCCTTTAAAACCCGAAAAAGTCACGATTATAGGTTAGAAATGGGCCACAGGACGTGTTGGTGGTGTCAAAACAAAAAAACGAGCACGAATGCTCATTTAGAAATCGGGAGGAGAGAGGGTATGAAATTATATCTACTTCCTTTAAAATCCGAAAAAGTCTCGATTATAGGTTAGAAAAGGGCCACGGGACGCGTTTGTGGTGTCAAAACGAAAAAAGAGCACGAAGCCTCATTTTGAATTCGGGAGGAGAGAGGGTATGAAATTAGATCTACTTCTTTTAAAACCCGAAAAAGTATCAATTATAGGTTAGAAATAGGCCACGGGACGTGTTGGTGGTGTCAAAATGAAAAAACGAGCATGAAGCCTCGTTTAGAAATCGGGTGGAGAGAGAGAATGAAATTAGATCCACTTTCTTTAAAACCCGAAAAAGTATCGATTATAGGTTAGAAATTAGCCACGGGACGTGTTCGTGGGGTGAAAACGAAAAAACGAGCATGAAGCCTCATTTTGAATTTGGGAGGAAAGAGGGTATGAAATTAGATCCACTTCCTTTAAAATCCGGAAAAGTCTCGATTATAGGTTAGAAATGGGCCTAGGGACGTGTTTGTGGAGTCAAAACGAAAAAACGAGCACGAAGCCTCGTTTAGAAATCGGTAGGAGAGAGGGTATGAAATTATATCCACTTCCTTTAAAATCCGAAAAAGTCTCGATTATAGGTTAGAAATGGGCCACGATACGTGTTTGTGGTGTCAAAACAAAAAAACGAGCACAAAGCCTCGTTTAGAAATCGGGAGGAGAGAGGGTATGAAATTATATCCACTTCCTTTAAAATCCGAAAAAGTCTCGATTATAGGTTAGAAATGGGCCACGAGACGAGTTTGTGGAGTCAAAATGAAAAAACGAGCACGTAGCCTCGTTTAGAAATCAGGAGGAGAGAGGGTATGAAATTATATCCACTTCCTTTAAAATCCGAAAAAGTCTCGATTGTAGGTTGGAAATGGGCCACGGGACGTGTTTGTGCTGTCAAAACGACAAAACTAGCACGAAGCCTCGTTTAGAAATCGGTAGGAGAGAGGATATGAAATTATATCCACTTCCTTTAAAACCCGAAAAAGTTTCGATTATAGGTTAGAAATGGGCCACAATAAGTGTTTGTGGTGTCAAAATGAAAAAACGAGCACGAAGCCTAATTTTGAATTATGGAGGAGAGAGGGTATGAAATTAGATCCACTTCCTTTAAAACCCGGAAAAGTCACGATTATAGGTTAGAAATGGGCCACGGGACGTGTTGGTGGTGTCAAATAGAAAAAAGGAGCATGAAGCCTCATTTTGAATTCGGGAGGAGAGAGGGTATGAAATTAGATCCACTTCCTTTAAAACTCGGAAAAGTCTAAATTATAGGTTAGAAATGGGCTACGGGACGTGTTGGCGGTGTCAAAATGAAAAAACGAGCACGAAGCCTCGTTTAGAAATCGGTAGGAGAGAGGGTATGAAATTATATCCACTTCCTTTGAAACACGAAAAAGTATCGATTATAGGTTAGAAATGGGCCACGGGATGTGTTTGTAGAGTCAAAACGAAAAAACAAGCACGAAGCCTCGTTTAGAAATCGATAGGAGAGAGGGTATGAAATTATATCCACTTCCTTTAAAATCCGAAAAATTCTCGATTATAGTTTAGAAATGGGCCACGAGACGTGTTTGTGGTGTCAAAACGAAAAAACGTTCACGAAGCCTCGTTTAGAAATCAGTAGGAGACAGGGTATGAAATTATATCCACTTCCTTTAAAATCCGAAAAAGTCTCGATTATAGGTTAGAATTTGGCCACGGGACGTTTGGTTCGGTGAAAACGAAAAAAAAAGCACGAAGCCAAATTTTGAATCCGGGAGGAGAGAGGGTATGAAATTAGATCCACTTCCTTTAAAACCCGAAAAAGTCACGATTATAGGTTAGAAATGGGCCACAGGACGTGTTGGTGGTGTCAAAACAAAAAAACGAGCACGAATGCTCATTTAGAAATCGGGAGGAGAGAGGGTATGAAATTATATCTACTTCCTTTAAAATCCGAAAAAGTCTCGATTATAGGTTAGAAAAGGGCCACGGGACGCATTTGTGGTGTCAAAACGAAAAAAGAGCACGAAGCCTCATTTTGAATTCGGGAGGAGAGAGGGTATGAAATTAGATCTACTTCTTTTAAAACCCGGAAAAGTATCAATTATAGGTTAGAAATGGACCACGGGACGTGTTGGTGGTGTCAAAATGAAAAAACGAGCATGAAGCCTCGTTTAGAAATCGGGTGGAGAGAGAGAATGAAATTAGATCCACTTTCTTTAAAACCCGAAAAAGTCGCGATTATAGGTTAGAAATGGGCCCAGGGACGTGTTTGTAGAGTCAAAACGAAAAAACGAGCACGAAGCCTCGTTTAGAAATCGGTAGGAGAGAGGGTATGAAATTATATCCACTTCCTTTAAAACCCGAAAAAGTCTCGATTATAGGTTAGAAATGGGCCATGATACGTGTTTGTGGAGTCAAAACGAAAAAACGAGCACGAAGCCTCGTTTAGAAATCGGTAGGAGAGAGGGTATGAAATTATATCTACTTCCTTTAAAACCCGAAAAAGTCTCGATTATAGGTTAGAAATGGGCCACGGGACGTGTTTGTGGTGTCAAAACGAAAAAACGAGCACGAAGCGTCGTTTAGAAATCGGGAGGAGAGAGGGTGTGAAATTATATCCACTTCCTTTAAAACCCGAAAAAGTCTCGGTTATAGGTTAGAAATGGGCCACTGGATGCTTTTGTGGTGTCAAAACGAACAAACGAGCACGAAGCCTCGTTTAGAAATCGGGAGGAGAGAGGGTATGAAATTATATCCACTTCCTTTAAAACCCGAAAAAGTCTCGATTATAGGTTGGAAATGGGCCACCAGACGTGTTTGTGGAGTCAAAACGAAAAAACGAGCACGAAGCCTCATTTAGAAATCAGTAGGTGAGAGGGTATGAAATTATATCCACTTCTTTTAAAACCCGAAAAAGTCTCGATTATAGGTTAGAAATGGGCCACGGGACGTGTTGGTTGAGTCAAAACGAAAAAACGAGCACGAAGCCTCGTTTAGAAATCGGTAGGAGAGAGGATATGAAATTATATCCACTTCCTTTAAAACCCGAAAAAGTCTCGATTATAGGTTAGAAATGGGCCACGGGACGTATTTGTGGAGTCAAAATGAAAAAACAAGCACGAAGCCTCGTTTAGAAATCGGTAGGAGAGAGGGTATGAAATTATATCCACTTCCTTTAAAATCCGAAAAATTCTCGATTATAGGTTAGAAATGGGCCACGAGACGTGTTTATGGTGTCAAAACGAAAAAACGTGCACGAAGCCTCGTTTAGAAATCGGTAGGAGAGAGGGTATGAAATTATATCCACTTCCTTTAAAATCCGAAAAAGTCTCGATTATAGGTTAGAAATGGGCCACGATACGTGTTTGTGGTGTCAAAACAAAAAAACGAGCACGAAGCCTCGTTTAGAAATCGGGAGGAGAGAGGGTATGAAATTATATCCACTTCCTTTAAAATCCGAAAAAGTCTCGATTATAGGTTAGAAATGGGCCACGAGACGAGTTTGTGGAGTCAAAATGAAAAAACGAGCACGCAGCCTCGTTTAGAAATCAGGAGGAGAGAGGGTATGAAATTATATCCACTTCCTTTAAAATCCGAAAAAGTTTCGATTGTAGGTTGGAAATGGGCCACGGGACGTGTTTGTGCTGTCAAAACGACAAAACAAGCACGAAGCCTCGTTTAGAAATCGGTAGGAGAGAGGATATGAAATTATATCCACTTCCTTTAAAACCCGAAAAAGTTTCGATTATAGGTTAGAAATGGGCCACAATAAGTGTTTGTGGTGTCAAAATGAAAAAACGAGCACGAAGCCTAATTTTGAATTATGGAGGAGAGAGGGTATGAAATTAGATCCACTTCCTTTAAAACCCGGAAAAGTCACGATTATTGGTTAGAAATGGGCCACGGGACGTGTTGGTGGTGTCAAATAGAAAAAAGGAGCACGAAGCCTCATTTTGAATTCGGGAGGAGAGAGGGTATGAAATGAGATCTACTTCCTTTAAAACCCGTAAAAGTCTCAATTATAGGTTACAAATGGGCTACGGGACGTGTTTGCGGTGTCAAAATGAAAAAACGAGCACGAAATCACATTTAGAAATCGGTAGGAGAGAGGGTATGAAATTATATCCACTTCCTTTGAAACACGAAAAAGTATCGATTATAGGTTAGAAATGGGCCACGGGATGTGTTTGTAGAGTCAAAACGAAAAAACAAGTACGAAGCCTCGTTTAGAAATCGGTAGGAGAGAGGGTATGAAATTATATCCCCTTCCTTTAAAATCTGAAAAATTCTCGATTAAAGTTTAGAAATGGGCCACGAGACGTGTTCGTTGTGTCAAAACGAAAAAACGTGCACGAAGCCTCGTTTAGAAATCGGTAGGAGAGAGTGTATGAAATTATATCCACTTCCTTTAAAATCCGAAAAAGTCTCGATTATAGGTTAGAAATGGGCCACGATACGTGTTTGTGGTGTCAAAACGAAAAAACGAGCACGAAGCCTCGTTTAGAAATCGGGAGGAGAGAGGGTATAAAATTATATCCACTTCCTTTAAAACCCGAAAAAGTCTCGATTATAGGTTAGAAATGGGCCACGGGACGTGTTTGTGGTGTCAAAACGAAAAAACGAGCACGAAGCCTCGTTTAGAAATCAGGAGGAGAGAGGGTATGAAATTATATCCACTTCCTTTAAAACCCGAAAAAGTCTCGATTATAGGTTAGAATTTGGCCACGGGACGTGTTGGAGGGGTGAAAACGAAAAAACGAGCTCGAAGCCTCATTTTGAATTTGGGAGGAGAGTGGGTATGAAATTAGATTCACTTCCTTTAAAACCCGAAAAAGCCTCGATTATAGGTTAGAAATGGGCCACGGGACGTGTTGGTGGTGACAAAACGAAAAAAGGAGCACGAAGCCTCATTTTGAATTTGGGAGGAGAGAGGGTATGAAATTAGATCCACTTCCTTTAAAACCCGAAAAAGTCTTGATTATAGGTTAGAAATGGGCCACGGGACGTGTTGGTGGTGTCAAAACTAAAAAACGAGCACGAAGCCTCGTTTAGAAATCGGGAGGAGACAGGGTATGAAATTAGATCCACTTCCTGTAAAACCCGAAAAAGTCTCGATTATAGGTTAAAAATAGGCCACGGTACGTGTTGGTGGTGTCAAAACGAAAAAAGGAGCACGAAGCCTCATATTGAATTCGGGAGGAGAGAGGGTATGAAATTAGATCCACTTCCTTTAAAACTCGAAAAAGTCTCGATTATAGGTTAGAAATTGGCCACGGGACGTGTTGTTGCGGTGAAAACGAAAAAACGAGCATGATGCCTCATTTTGAAATCGGGAGGAGAGAGGGTATGAAATTAGATCCACTTCCTTTAAAACCCGAAAAAGTCTCGATTATAGGTTAGAATTTGGCCACGGGACGTGTTGGTGGGGTGAAAACGAAAAAACGTGCACGAAGCCAAATTTTGAATTCGGGAGGAGAGAGGGTATGAAATTAGATCCACTTCTTTTAAAACCCGAAAAAGTCACGATTATAGGTTAGAAATGGGCCACAGGACGTGTTGGTGGTGTCAAATCGAATAAAGGAGCACGAAGCCTCATTTTGAATTCGGGAGGAGAAAGGGTATGAAATTAGATCCACTTCTTTTAAAACCCGGAAAAGTCTCAATTATAGGTTAGAAATGGGCCACGGGACATGATGGTGGTGTCAAAATGAAAAAACGAGCACGAAGCCTCGTTTAGAAATCGGGTGGAGAGAGGGTATGAAAATAGATCCACTTCCTTTAAAACCCGAAATAGTCACGATTATAGGTTAGAAATGGGCCACGGGACGTGTTGGTGGTGTCAAATCGAAGAAAGGAGCACAAAGCCTCATTTTGAATTCAGGAGGAGAGAGGGTATGAAATTAGATCCACTTCCTTTAAAACCCGAAAAAGTCTCAATTATAGGTTAGAAATGGGTCACGGGACGTGTTGGTGGTGTCAAAACGAAAAAACGAGCACGAAGCCTCATTTAGAAATAGGGTGGAGAGAGGGTATGAAATTAGATCTTAAATAAAATCCGAAAAAGTCTCGATTATAGGTTAGAAATTGGCCACGGGACGTGTTGGTGGGGTGAAAACGAAAAAACGAGCACGAAGCCTCGTTTAGAAATCGGGAGGAGAGAGGGTATGAAATTAGATCCACTTCCATTAAAATCCGGAAAAGTCTCGATTATAGGTTAGAAATTGGCCACCGGACGTGTTGGTGGTGTCAAAACGAAAAAACGAGCACGAAGCCTCTTTTAGAAATCGGTAGGCGAGAGGGTATGAAATTATATACACTTCCTTTAAAATCCGAAAAAGTCTCGATTATAGGTTAGAAATGGGCCACGGGACGTGTTTGTGGTGTCAAAACGAAAAAACGAGCACGAAGCCTCGTTTAGAAATCGGGAGGAGAGAGGGTATGAAATTATATGCACTTCCTTTAAAACCCGAAAAAGTCTCGATTATAGGTTAGAATTTGGCCACGGGACGTGTTGGAGGGGTGAAAACGAAAAAACGAGCACGAAGCCTCATTTTGAATTTGGGAGGAGAGTGGGTACGAAATTAGATTCACTTCCTTTAAAACCCGAAAAAGTCTCGATTATAGGTTAGAAATGGGCCACGGGACGTGTTGGTGGTGACAAAACGAAAAAAGGAGCACGAAGCCTCATTTTGAATTTGGGAGGAGAGAGGGTATGAAATTAGATCCACTTCCTTTAAAACCCGAAAAAGTCTTGATTATAGGTTAGAAATGGGCCACGGGACGTGTTGGTGGTGTCAAAACTAAAAAACGAGCACGAAGCCTCGTTTAGAAATCGGGAGGAGACAGGGTATGAAATTAGATCAACTTCCTGTAAAACCCGAAAAAGTCTCGATTATAGGTTAAAAATAGGCCACGGTACGTGTTGGTGGTGTCAAAACGAAAAAAGGAGCACGAAGCCTCATATTGAATTCGGGAGGAGAGAGGGTATGAAATTAGATCCACTTCCTTTAAAACTCGAAAAAGTCTCGATTATAGGTTAGAAATTGGCCACGGGACGTCTTGGTGCGGTGAAAACGAAAAAACGAGCACGAAGCCTCATTTTGAATTTGGGAGGAGAGAGGGTATGAAATTAGCTCCACTTCCTTTAAAACCCGAAAAAGTCTCGATTATAGGTTAAAATTTGGCCACGGGACGTGTCGGTGGGGTGAAAACAAAAAAACGAGCACGAAGCGTAATTTTGAATTCGAGAGGAGAGAGGGTATGAAATTAGATCCACTTCCTTTAAAACACGAAAAAGTCACAATTATAGGTTAGAAATGGGCCACGGGACGTGTTGGTGGTGTCAAATCGAAAAAAGGAGCACGAAGCCTCATTTTGAATTCGGGAGGAGAGAGGGTATGAAATTAGATCCACTTCCTTTAAAACACGGAAAAGTCTCAATTATAGGTTAGAAATGGGCCACGGGACGTGTTGGTGGTGTCAAAATGAAAAAACGAGCACGAATCCTCGTTTAGAAATCGGGTGGAGAGAGGGTATGAAATTAGATCCACTTCCTTTAAAACCCGGAAAAGTCTCGATTATAGGTTAGAAATGGGCCACGGGACGTGTTGGTGGTGACAAAACGAAAAAAGGAGCACGAAGCCTCATTTTGAATTCGGGAGTAGAGGGTATGAAATTAGATCCACTTCCTTTAAAACTCGGAAAAGTCTCGATTATAGGTTAGAAATGGGCCACGGGACGTGTTGGTGGTGTCAAAACTAAAAAACGAGCACGAAGCCTCGTTTAGAAATCGGGAGGAGACAAGGTATGAAATTAGATCCACTTCCTTTAAAACCCGAAAAAGTCTAGATTATAGGTTAAAAATAGGCCACGGGACGTGTTGGAGGTGTCAAAACGAAAAAAGGAGCACGAAGCCTCATTTTGAAATCGGTTGGAGAGAGGGTATGAAATTAGATCCACTTCCTTTAAAAACCGAAAAAGTCTCGATTATAGGTTAGAAATTGGCCACGGGACGTGTTGGTGCGGTGAAAACGAAAAAACGAGCATGAAGCCTCATTTTGAATTTGGGAGGAGAGAGGGTATGAAATTAGATCCACTTCCTTTAAAACCCGAAAAAGTCTCGATTATAGGTTAGAATTTGGCCACGGGACGTGTTGGTGGGGTGAAAACGAAAAAACGAGCACGAAGCTAAATTTTTAATTCGGGAGGATAGAGGGTATGAAATTAGATCCACTTCCTTTAAAACCCGAAAAAGTCACGATTATAGGTTAGAAATGGGCCACGGGACGTGTTGGTGGAGTCAAATCGAAAAAAGGAGCACGAAGCCTCATTTTCAATTCGGAAGGAGAGTGGGTATGAAATTAGATCCACTTCCTTTAATACCCGGAAAAGTCTCAATTATAGGTTAGAAATGGGCCACGGGACGTGTTGGTGGTGTCAAAATGAAAAAACGAGCACGAAGCCTCGTTTAGAAATCGGGTGGAGAGAGGGTATGAACTTAGATCCACTTCCTTTAAAACCCGAAAAAGTCTCGATTATAGGTTAGAATTTGGCCACGGGACGTGTTGGTGGGGTGAAAACGAAAAATCGAGCACGAAGCCTCATTTTGAATTCGGGAGGAGAGAGGGTATGAAATTAGATCCACATCCTTTAAAGCCCGGAAAAGTCTCGATTATAGGTTAGAAATGGGCCACGGGACGTGTCGGTGGTGTCAAAACGAAAAAAGGAGCACGAAGCCTCATTTTAAATTCGAGAGGAGAGAGGGTATGAAATTAGATCCGCTTCCTTTAAAACCCGAAAAAGTCTCGATTATAGGTTAGAAATGGGCCACGGAACGTGTTGGTGGTGTCAAAACTAAAAAACGAGCACGAAACCTCGTTTAGAAATCGGGAGGAGAGAGGGTATGAAATTAGATCTACTTCCTTTAAAACCCGAAAAAGTCTTGATTATAGGTTAGAAATAGGCCACGGGACGTGTTGGTGGTGTCAAAACGAAAAAAGAGCACGAAGCCAAATTTTGAATTCGGGAGGAGAGAGGGTATGAAATTAGATCCACTTCCTTTAAAACCCGAAAAAGTCTCGATTATAGGTTATAGATAGGCCACGGGACGTGTTGGTGGTGTCAAAATGAAAAAATGAGCACTAAGCCTCATTTAGAAATCGGGAGGAAAGAGGGTATAAAATTAGATCCACTTCCTTTAAAACCCGAAAAAGTCTCGATTATAGGTTAGAAATGGGCCACGGGACATGTTTGTGGTGTGAAAACGAAAAAACGAGCATGAAGCCTCGTTTAGAAATCTAGAGGAGAGTGGGTATGAAATTAGATCCACTTCCTTTAAAACCCGGAAAAGTCTCGATTATAGGTTAGAAATGGGCCACGGGACGTGTTGGTGGTGTCAAAACTAAAAAACTAGCACGAAGCCTCGTTTAGAAATCGGGAGGAGAGAGGGTTTGAAATTAGATCTACTTCCTTTAAAACCCGAAAAAGTCTCGATTATAGGTTAGAAATAGGCCACAGGACGTGTTGGTGGTATCAAAACGAAAAAAGGAGCACGAAGCCTCATTTTGAATTCGGGAGGAGAGAGGGTATGAAATTAGATCCACTTCCTTTAAAACCCGGAAAAATCTCGATTATAGGTTAGAAATGGGCTACGGGACGTCTTGGTGGTGTTAAAACGAAAAAACGAGCACGAAGCCACATTTAGAAATCGGATGGAGAGAGGGTATGAAATTAGATCCACTTCCTTTAAAATCGAAAAAAGTCTCATTTATAGGTTAGAAATGGACCACGGGACGTGTTGGTGGTGTCAAAACGAAACAACGAGCACGAAGCCTCATTTAGAAATCTGGAGGAGAGAGGGTATGAAATTAGATCCACTTCCTTTAAAATCCGAAAAAGTCTCGTTTATAGGTTAGAAATAGGCCACGGGACGTGTTCGTCGTGTCAAAACGAAAAAACGAGCACAAAGCCTCATTTAGAAATCGGGAGGAGAGAGGGTATGAAATTAGATCCACTTCCTTTAAAACCCGGAAACGTCTCGATTATAGGTTAGAAATGGGCCACGGGACGTGTTGGTGTTGTGAAAACGAAAAAACGAGCACGAAGTCTCGTTTAGAAATCGGGAGGAGTGAGGGTATGAAATTAGATCCACTTCCTTTAAAACTCGGAAAAGTCTCGATTATTGGTAAGAAATGGGCCACGGGACGTGTCGGTGTTGTCAAAACGAAAAAACGAGCACGAAGCCTCATTTAGAAATCGAGAGGAGAGAGGGTATGAAATTAGATCCACTTCTTTTAAAACCCCAAAAAGTCTCGATTATAGGTTAGAAATAGGGCACGGGACGTATTGGTGGTGTCAAAACGATAAAACGAGCACGAAGTCTCGTTTAGAAATCGGGAGGAGAGAGGGTATGAAATTAGATCTACTTCTTTTGAAACCCGAAAAAGTCTTGATTATAGGTTTGAAATAGGCCACGGGACGTGTTGGTGGTGTCAAAACGATAAAACGAGCACGAAGCCTCGTTTAGAAATCGGGTGGAGAGAGGGTATGAAATTAGATCCACTTCCTTTAAAACCCGGAAAAGTCTCGATTATTGGTTAGAAATGGGCCACGGGACGTGTTGGTGATGTCAAAACGAAAAAAACGAGCACGAAGCCTCATTTAGAAATCGGGTGGAGAGAGGGTATGAAATTAGATCCACTTCCTTTAAAACCCGAAAAAGTCTCGATTATAGGTTAGAAATGGGCCACGGGACGTGTTGGTGGTGTCAAAATGAAAAAACGAGCACGAAGCCTCGTTTAGAAATTGAGAGGAGAGAGGGTATGAAATTAGATCCACTTCCTTTAAAACTCGGAAAAGTCTCTATTATAGGTTAGAAATGGGCCACGGGACGTGTTGGTGGGGTGAAAATGAAAAAAGGAGCACGAAGCCTCATTTTGAATTCGGGAGGAGAGAGGGTATGAAATTAGATCCACTTCCTTTAAAACCCAAAAAAGTCTCGATTATAGTTTAGAAAATGGCCACGGGACGTGTTGGTGGGGTGAAAATGAAAAAACGAGCACGAAGCCTCCTTTTGAATTCGGGAGGAGAGAGGGTATGAAATTAGATCCACTTCCTTTAAAACCCGGAAAAGTCTCGATTATAGGTTAGAAATGGGCCACGGGACGTGTTGGTAAAATAATTAACGGTGGCCCTATATCGAGCTAACCAATCAATCGTAAGTATTAAATCAAGATCTATTATTTCTAATAGAATTAGATATGCTAATAACATGGTATCTCCCAACATAATCTCATAGTTTTTATAAACTATGTTTATAAGGAGTTGTTGTCCTAGAGGTGTGCATATGATAAGTTCATGTTGTAAAGAACAGATGGTTTATCACTAAACTTGGTAAGCTTAGCGCTAATATAAGATCTGTGAGAATCACTATCAATAAGTGCTCTAGTAGAATGTTGAAATAGCTGTAAAATACCTGTGATCAAATTTGGGTTTTTCTCAGCCTCCTTATTTGAGCTGGTAAAAATCTTAGTTTGTTACAACGGTGGAATCCCAAAATCACCCTACGATCCTCTAATACTACTCCTTTGCCCAACTTTGGGGCCTCTCACTACCCCTGATGTTACCTATCAAGAGTGGTTGATGTTCTACCACTTGGTAGCTTATTATTATAATGCCCTATCTGATGATAATAAAAACATCTCAAAGGAGCTTTACATATTTCAGAATGATTCTTACCACAATTTCTGCAAGCATTTGGATTCATAAGTCATGCATGGGACTCAAAATTTGGAATAGGTAAAGCTCATGAGCGGACCTATGACTCGGAGGTACTACCATATGATTCTCCTATTCTTTGTGATCATCTAACTATAGTACTCTTTCTTTGAAATATAAGATTAAAAAATCCTGACTTTCTCTTTCTTGTAGAAACTTCCTTAACTTTAGAAATTTCCTGGGATAGGTGCTTAATCTCCACTGCCATCTACACTAACTCATGATAATTGATGGTGATAGAAGAAATTATCAACCTTTTGATCTCTAAATTCAGTCCCTTTTTAAACCTATTACGCATTTATTCAATATCTCAGAGTATACTCTAGGATAAATACTGATAAAACTCATAACTTGGTATCAAACTCTAATACTGATCTATGATCTTGTCTCAATGTAAAGAATTCTTAATCTAATAATAATTTCTCAAATCTGTCTTCAGCAATATACTTAAAATGATATCTAGAATCACCTCAATTTTTATCTCAAGTTCATTGAGAAGTTTGCCAGAGACCCGTCGAAAACTCACCGGAAAGTTCGTCGGAACCCTCACTGACGAAGGTCTTCAATCAATACCAATATTAGTACCAATCGAAAGCTCTCTTTTTTGAGAATCCAAAAGTCATATTTGCTCCAATTTTCATAGCTCACCGACATCCAATTTCACCGGAGAAATTTACGTCGGTGGAACCCTAACTTTATGTTTTTTATTTGCCAACGGTCAACCTACAGTCAATAGCCTCAACCTAAGTACCAACAGGATAACTCTTATTGAGGAGAAGCCATAGGTACCAACTTTGCAACGTTTCATGGTCAGAATGGCCGGTAATCATCGGAGAAAACTCCAGCGATAGAGCTTCTGCCCACCGGCGCCCCTTTTAATTTTTCTCTCTCAAATCTTTATAAAAACTTTAAATTGATGATTCTATTTTGTTCTCCTCACTCACCTAAAGTTGTGGCTAAAATTTTGTCTAAAAATTCATTTGGAAGGTAGTCCAATCGTTTGCGGTGATGGAGGAGGCAAGTTCTTCGTCGACTCTGTTTGGAAAATAGGAGAAGAGATAGAGGAAGGCTCGCGCTTATGGTGGGAGAAAAAAGATTTAATGAAATAAATAATTAAAATCTTAATGCTGCTTGCCGCAGGTTTTTTTCCCTTTTAAAAGATCAAATTCTAACCCTCAATTGTTTTAACTGAAGTGATCTCGACCGTCCATTTGTATCAATTCTTGATTCAATAATCTGACCAACTAAACTACATCCAAATTACTATCCATTTATATCATTATATTTTTTATCTAAAATTCTATCTGACGGTATAATTTTCATATCAAAACTTAATACTTCAAAAATTTATGTGACATTACAAATAAGTCTTCTATATTATTTATTCCATATAACCTTCAAAATAACCATGTATTTTGACACAAAAATATAAATCTCACAACCACTATTGGAACCTATAAGCAGTAGTCAATCTAATTTAGGCTATTGCATTTTCTATGATGCAACCTGGCATGAGGAGGATCATCAAACAAGGATGTGAATTTTTTCTCACAAATGATATTTAACCTCATTATTTAGAACAAACAATCACCACCTCTTGTTTGAACCTTTCGTTCTCGTCGTGCTTCATTAGCTGCAACTATTATAGATTATCAAAATATCCATATACTCGGATTACCAGGTTATCATCCATTTACTCCATGTTAAACTCTCGTATCAATGGAATACCTAGGGATTCTCTTAGATATATGTTCATATATCTTAGCCTTACTTGTGCACATTACAATCAAAGGATTTAGAATAATTGCTCAAGGGCAAGACATTGTGTTACTCAGAACCAACTACCCATCCCTTACATCGTCTTCGTGTACAAGTTATAGTAGAGATGACTTCTTTCCTTAGTTTACTACTAAGGGCAGGATATGTGAGGTCAATTATTTTACGTGTTTTCTACCATTTGTTTTTATGATCCAAATAGACTAAATAATCTACGTATCAGAAACTATTGTTTCTTTATTATAGTATATATTATTAATAAATTTTATATATCTGGTAGCATTATTAAGATTGGAATTGTGCAAGAGTTTCTATTAGATCTTTAGATATAGTGCTCTTTTTAGTATCTTGTTTTTGGCAAATAAATTAAATTATCATTTACGAATAGGATATTACATTGTTTCAGTATAGTTACATCATCTTACATAAATTTTACTCCTTATAACTTGTTTGATAGCATCAATAGTAATGTCAACTCACCTTCTAGGAAGAGTATTTGAGCATCACTACAATATCATGTGCTACAAGTTATAAAAAAGTAAATATAATAAAAATAAATATCTCAAAGAGCACTAGTATTCTAAGCTAAGCATAAGACAACAAACTCTCTTATTTTTTCTTTATCCAGCCTAGTAAAAATTACTGTCTTGATATGTCGAAGAAGGACCACTTCATCTCTTACTTGTTGCTTAAATAATCTCCAGTTTCTTTCTTCCCAAATGTGATATAGAAACTCTGCTATCACCACCTGCATAAGCTCTCCTTTCAATGTTCTCCTTTTAGCTATTCTAGCAGCTATATTAATTATGGTTTCCCATGTAGTTTGTCTTAAAACTTCTTCATTTCATTTCAACAAATCACTCCATATAGTCTTGCTATATTTACATTCATTCAGCAAATGTTCTAAGGTTTCTATTGCAGTTAGACATAGCTGACATTTTCCTTCTATTTGCATGCCCCGCTTGAGTAGTTTATATGCAGTGATTAATTTCTGATGCAAAGTAAGCCATAGAATGAATGTAGCTCTAGGTCTAGCTGTAGAATCACATATCAAACTTGTCCAATTTATCTTTGGCAAAGTACCCACCAATATATTGTAAATTGCACTGATTGTGGTTTTTCTAGTTAGTATTATTGCCAGTCAGGATGGTATTGTAATACCTCTCTACTCATCATCACTTTCTTCATTATCTTGTTAATATTATTATTTTAAAAAAATGCAAAGTATTATTTACATTGATTTGATTAAACTTTGCTTGAACCATAATTTACATTTTAATATTTTTTATTTATAATTAGTTAATTTACCTTATTAGCATATTTATCATATTATAATAAATTAATAAATAATAAGTGAGCATCAAAATAGTATTTATGAGCTTATATATTAAACCTTTGTTATAAGTTAAAATATAATTAATTATAGTGTCTTACTTTCAACTCAAGAAGTTTTTGTTCACGCACCTCTTTACTAAAATTATATTTATCTTCTTTAAAAATATATATTATTCATCTCAATTCCTACCAAATATTTGGGTGGAAGTTAATATTATTCGATAATATTTTTTAACTACTAATATAATTTTATTTATTATTATAAATTAAATTGAATATTATGTTATGCATTTATATAAAATAACAATTATTATTTTTAATATTATAGCTCTAACTATAATTATTGATTTAATTTGTTGCTACTAAAATATATTATTTTAAAAGTATTATATCATATTAAATACTATATAATGTTAAATCTTATCCGAATAAGCATGTCAACCGGGCTTATAATTTATCAAAATGGACCTGCTCTGGAGAAGCCCATATTAGAACAATAAACGGAGTTCCTGTTTTAACCTTCTTCCTCTCCCTCGAATCCATCGCGCTTCTCTCCATCTCAACGAACAGATCTGAGGAGCAAGTTGTCGTGGGGTTCTCCAAGCCTTGGACGATTCTTAACCTCGTTCTTGGGATCCGTTTCAAACTTCTCGCACAGATCCGCTTTAATCCAAGAGGTCCGAGCTTTTCTTTGGCACCGACGGGTCGGCGGATTTGATCAGGGCGATGATGGAATTGGCGGACAAAGCGGTGGGGTTCTTGCTGTCGATTATCAGCCTCTCCATCTTCAGCTATTACACTCTCTGGGTCATCATTCTGGTTAGCGAATTTATTCATTCCATCTTAGCTTCTCGGTCTGCGATGGTTTAGTTTTCTTGCGTAAACCCTAGATGCCATTTTTTGCAGCCATTCGTGGAGGAGGATCACTTCATTCATGGGTATTTCCTACCCCAAGAGTATGCCATCTTGATCCCCGTCTTTGCAGGTGTTGCACTCCTCAGTTTCTTGTGCTTGTTTGTTGGGTTTGTGATGATTAAGTCCAGTAGGAAGAAGAAAACTGCTTGATGTTAATTCTTGTTCCAAATATTGTAGTCGAACAAAAAATTGTGGCAAACGTTGAGAGTTTTTTTTTTTTTTTTTTTTTTTTGCGGAACCTGCTTTCAAATGTTATTCTTCAGTGATTTGGTCGTTTTTTCTCTGCATCCAGTGGAGGATCTACCTTCATGTACCACCTTGATATCTACCTGGCAACTATTACTCACACTTTGTTTCTATCTGCTGGGTTATTTAGTTTGCAGCAATCGATAAATCAACTGCTTACTGAAGCACCATTTTGAAATCAATAAAGTTGCAGGCATGCCGCATGTGAATTCTTTAAGCACTTCTGTTGATGTTAGTTATAAACAAGATTTGTACATTATTGTCTGATACTACCGTCGGCTCATGGACAATACTTGTCATTAGTGCTATAAAACTTATTTCATTTATGTGAGAACTTATGAAAAACTTCACAGAGCCTATTTCATCAATCTAGCAATTATAGCAACTGGCGCATGTTGCAACAAAACTCAGCAATTGCAACATATTATTTTACCAAGTAGAGATTTTTTGCTGTCCTGGTCCTTCCATACCTTTGTCTGTATAATTCTCTAGTTGATAAAAATCTTGGATCACTCTCTGTTCATTTAAACAATAAATCCAGTGTTTATTAGTTCCAGCTGTCTCTTTTCTGAGTTATAATCTATTTTTGTTGCTGAGATTTACGTTGATTTATAATTAAGTTTGAGAGTGCCAGAAAAACCAGAAATGTTGCTTTGATTGTGAATTAATATGTAAAAATTGCACACTGCTTAGGATAATTTTGTCTCTCAGTAAAAAGGCGAATGATTGATGTTAAAAAAAAAATCATGTCTGGCCAGATACCTCACTATCACAATCATATGAAAAAATTACTAGGACTAGCACTAAGCAGATGGTTGAGAAACAATTCAGATGTCATGAGTTGTGAAACAGAATGATGATGGTCAAGTTAAGAAATCACATACAAGTTTTTCAGTGTTTAGAATAGTTAAAAGAATTATGGTTGTGAACTCAATTATAAGAAGAAGAAAAGATTTATTAGGAATATTCTTAAGAATGTGGTCTAGTTGAAATAGATTTCATGATCATTCTGTTAACTTTGGACAAGATTTCATATGATAAGTTATTTCAACTGTTCGTAATGCATGAGAATTTGTAGTGTGTTTTCTTTGTATGTTGTATTGAGTTTATAATTTACATTCCACTTGTATAAATTCCGTGGTGATACCGGCACTCAGAGAAGTTTGGCTTCAATCCTGTCGTGTGATACAGTGAGTTAAATCAGTTGAATTCAGCGGTCTTCTGAAACTGAGATTTTCCCAGTCAAAGAAGAATGCAGGTCTTGATTCTAATCAGATGCATTTTGATGAACCAGTTTGAAGTAAAGAATAAGGATTTTTTTTGGATATTTTGATGATTGTATATGCTGTCCATTTGCTTTCTAGTTGACATTGTTTTCTCTGCTGATCGGGTGATATTTACAGGGCATTCTACTTCATCTAAGTTGATTCTATTAAGAAAAAAGAATTCAAGAATTTGTTCACTTTTCTTTCCGTTAAAAATCATTATGACTTTAATTCAAATTCAGGTCGGTCAAGGACATGACTGAACTTGGTAAAAATTATTAAATCAAATGAAAACTAGTTAGGTTTATTTTTTAAAAAAGTTTAGTTTGGAGAAATCACAGTTACCCTTCTAAATTGAGTGTTTTTTTTTAACCTACCAATTTAAAATATTAATTTTTTAAAACGACCAACCTAAAACCTTTTTTAACAAAGTGAATCGAGGCCACCCCATCTCATCTCCCCCCTCCTCTCCCAACATCTCCTATGCATCGATCTAGCTTCATCGTCAACGTCAGAGTGACTCGCAAGCAGACGCAGCAGCAGAGGCTCTCTTGAAGCAGCAGCAGAGGCTCTCTTGAAGCCAGTCAGAGAGAAGAAGCTCACGAATAGAGGGGCGCTGTTCGCCTTCATCCATTCTTCATCATCGCCAGATAGTGAGAAGTAACAGAGAGGTCGAAATCGTAGTTGGTTTTTTATCGACTCGGAGGCAGGACGTAGTTGGGAAGTAATAGAGAGACAAATCATAGCTTTGAAGTAACACGAGGCGGGACGAGGAGCTGGGTCTTGCCAATGCAGAGGTTGATCCCAAGACGGAGGTGGGAGACAAATTCCTCGTCGTCGCCGCATGGTGGAAAAGAGCAGAGGCCATACGAAATATAAGCTCGCGTCCATAGACGCCGAAGGTCGTGGAGACGATGCAGGGAGGTCATAAGATGATGCGGACATTGATGAAGAGCTTGGCCAAAATAATTGGTGGTCGCAATTGTATTGCTTGGAGCAGGGAGAAACGATCCATCATCGTCGGTGTTACTGCACATTGTGAAGGAATAGGGACGATCGCAGAAGTAGATAATGGTGGATAATGATCAATTGAAATCAACGTCAATGATCACTGGAGAAGGAAGGAGGAGAATGGTAGAGGAGGGGGGAGGGAGGAGAGGAGATGGGATTTGGGTGGGGGGGAAGGAAGGAGGAGAACGGCAAAGGAGGGGGAGAGGAGAAGGGGTGGGGGAAAGGAATGAGGAGAACAGCAGAGGAAGAAGAAGCGGCGAGGCTTTTTCTGCAAAGACGATGAAGAACAGAAATGTCACCGCCCACTTGCTCATAGGCCTCTATTCGAATTTTTTTGATTAAAAAATAAGTTAATTTTTTGATCTGGCGAGTTGAATGATCACTTTGATAAAAAAGGTTTTAGGTTGGTTATTTTTAAAAATTAATATTTTAAATTGGTTAGTACTAAAAAACACTCCTTCTAAATCATCATTTTTTTGGAATCAAAATTAATATTTAATATTCATCTTTTGTTTCCATTCTCATTTCTCCCTCCACATTCCTTCTCCCGATTTAATTCTTATCTTTTCGCCCTGCATCCAAAAAAATTAAATAAAAACTCATCTTTTTAACTCTAAATACTCATTTCCTTTCCTTCCTTAAGGACTCATCCTTAGCCTAGGCATTGTGACACAACCCAATTGGCCTAGGTCAAACTTAATCTAGGAGTAACCTTGGTATGGAGTCTGAACATTGCCTTCTAACCTCCATTTGCCTCTCTTCATATGAGTAAAATTTAAAATCATAATGGTTTGGCAGAATATTATAAAGGGGAAAGGAAAATGTGTACTTTATTACTCATAAAGAGGGTTCAACCTCTAGTGCAGATACTATGATGCAACCCCACCACCATAGAGTAAGACTTTATCTACTCAATGCTATATTGGTACAGAATAACTTGTTCAGCATTGACATGAAATAAACTTCTAGCCTTCACCTACCTCTCTTCATGTAGTATAACTCAAGATCATAATGATTTGGCAAAGTATGGTAAAGTGGAGAGGAAAAGGAGCAATTTATTACTCACGGAGGGGTTCAAACTCATTATAAATTAGAAAACCTCAATCCAACAATCTCAACATTGTTTTACACCATCACATAGCTATCTACATCTCTAGAGTTCTCAAATTCTAGTCCTAAGTTGGCTTTAAACTTTTTTAAATTTCTCTCTTATCTCTTATACCCTCAGGAGTTGAACCAATGTGGTTTTATAGTTGTTGGTACTAACTTTATCTTTGGTAGTGGATTCTCTGAATCCTTTAGGTTTATTCTCATTATCTACTCGTGCGAATACAAAAATCTGGATGTCAATGCTAGATAATCCTATCTAGATACCATATATCAAATTTCATCAAATTTACATGTGTAATCTCAAAGATAGAGTCATAATTTTTCCACTTAATGTGCACTTCAGTGCTCCCTAAGCTTAGGACATCGCTTGCTTGCACACCCACCTGTGCACTTTGTACTAGACCTACATGCATATATGCACTCATGCACCCATCCATTTGCGAGTCAAGCTCATTGCTGTCCTTGCTAGGTATTCATCCACCCATGCACCTTGGGCATGTCCTAGCACTATAGGCAATGTTATATGTGTGTATTCTTGATACTATCTTCAGATAATTCTTATGTCTATGCTATGCCTTGAGCCTCACACATATCATGTCTCATCATATCCTAGTGCTAACCAATCATATCTAAACTTATGCTTGAGCTTATGAGTGTGGCAGTCCTCCCTCACCCAAAGGCATCGATTGCCCTCATCAAATCTTTTTCGGCTAGGAACTATTGTATTTGCTTCTTAAATTACCATAAAGACATATGGTGCTCCCAAATTGTGTCTAATTTAGGAACATCCTTCCACTTAACAAGGAACTCTATACGTCCCTCTTTTCACATTATCCTCTGCCCTAGAATTTTCTCCATTTTGTTGTGAGAACTCCTTCATCATAGTAGGGGGTGTGTGCTTCTCTTGGTACCCTATGAGGACTTCATCCTCATGATCTAGCTTCAATAAACTCATATGGAAGGTTGAGTGAATCTTAAATCTTACTAGAAGTTGAGGTACACTTGATCACCTCAAGCAGTCTATAAACTTTGATATGAGTCATTTGTGTACTCTCATCCATTGTGCTATCCTCCACATTTACAAAGTCAGCTTCTGTAAACTAATTTGACACTCTCGATGTCACGCCCCGTACCTTCCCCCAGGGCACGTGGCAGACTGCAGTGAATTCCACATATAACCCCATTTACTCCCGAAACTATATGGGAACCCACTAAGCGTACCTGATATATATCCCCCTATTTATGGAAGGAGAGAACCTGGATAACAGATCAATATAACTCTAAAAGCATATATTATTAAAACCAAATCTTTACTACGGTGGAACACACTTATATATAAGTACTTTACAATCAAAATGGGTACATGCCCAAGGTTATACAAAGTACCTAGCCAATGGATCTCTATACACATAAAACAAAGGTAGAACTGTCCTACCTTTCAAAAGAAATCAGGTGCCTGGCTATACACTGCGATATCTATCAGTCTCTCTCCTGCTGTGATCCTGAAAAATAAAAATGAGTTCCCCTACGGGGTGAGTAACGCCGTACTCAGTGAGTTGGATAGAAAATAATGTAAACTGAGAACATAAAATAACAAAGTCTCAAGAATAGAATCATATGACTATTCGTGTGTAATAGCCAATTAAAATGAGTAATCAAGAATCACACAAGACTATATCCGGGGCTGACATAATTAAAATACAGTTGCTGCAGACAACTGTCACCTCAGGGGGAGGAATCATGAATCATAGGGTACCCAGATCATAATAGAAGTGCAAGAATAGATAAACAAAACCCCTTTTCTCCCTGGGTTGCCCACTGGATTTCGCTACCTGGTATCCATAGCTAATCCAGAGTAAAAACCAGTCAGGAGTATCCCAATCTCCCATCCTGACCTCGAGCACCATCGTCCCACGCCCCTCCTCATAGGTGGCCCAGGGAGTGCTAATAGTGTAATAACATATCACTGTAGTGAAAAGTGCCTATAGCACTATCCAGTATAATATCATGCTAGTCATATGCATTTTCAAGTGAAATAATATCACGAATAATTAAACAGATGCATATGCTAGATCAGGAGTCAACGGAAGCATAATATTATGCTTAAAATGAATCAAGTAACAATAGCATCAAACATGGATATCAAGGATTATTCACAACTTATTTATGATCATAATCAAGAAATACTAACTAGCAGGAGAGCCAAAAGATATCAAATATAAATAATCAAAGGGATTATAGTTCTCCTAGACTAAACATTGAGAACTATCCCGTCTATTCTGCCCAGAGAATAAACACTCACCTGATCCTAACGTCGTAAGCACGTTTTAATTCGTTTTGCGATCGTTGGTATCCTCGTGCTTGCTTATCAATTTTCCTGTGAATATTTCAACGAATTTTAATTCTCAATCTAATAACAATTTTACAAATCCTTCTTCACTTTATCTCAAGTTCGCCAGAAAGTTCGTCGGAGTTCGCCGGAAACTCGCCGGAAAGTTCGTCGGAACCCTCGCCGGTGAAGTTCTTCGAACAGTACCAATATTGGTACCAATCGAAAGCTCTCTTCGCAAGGATTCCAAAAATCATATTTTCCCCAATTATTATAGCTCACACGCAATCAATTTCAACGATTACATCAAATTGGGCGAAATCCCTAAGTCAGGGTTTTTAGCTCGCCAGTGGCCAACCAGCGGCCAACAGCCCTCAACTCCGGTACCAATGGAAAGCTCTCGTCGAGGAAAAGTCATAGGTACCAAGGTTGCAAAGTTCCGTGGCCGGAATGGCCGGCAATCGTCGGAGCAAGCTCCGGCGACGAACTTTCGCCGCCCCCTACTTCTCTCCTCTTTTCTCCCTCAAATCTCCACCAAAACTTGTAAATGATGGTTCAAATGTGTTCTCCTAGCTCACCTGAAGTCGTGTCTGAAATTTCACGGAAAAATTCATCCGGGAAGACCTCCAACTGTCATCGTCAAAATGCTCCGTCGTCGCTGCCGCGCGAAGAAGAAGCAGGGGAAGAGAGAGAAAAAGAAAACGCGAGCTCGGTGGGTGAAAAATCCGGATTTTAATATATAATTAAATTCTTTAATTCACGTTTAATCCTAGTCGTCCATCCTTGATTCAACGATTTGATCAATCAAACGACGTCCAATTTACGATCCGTCTGCGCCGTTGGATTCCTTATCAAAAATACTATCTAATGGTATAATTTTCATACCACAAAAATTCACAAAATTTTACAAATAAGTCCTTCTATTATTATTTTACAAAATTATCCCTAGTACAAAAATACAAATCTCACATCCTACCCCCCTTAAAGAAATTTTGTCCTCAAAATTTAATTTAAGTCGTCACTTGAAATAACTTAAGATACTTCCTTTTCATATATTCTTCAGATTCCCAAGTGACTTCTTCTACCTGTGCACTTCTACATAACACCTTAATCATCCATACATCCTTATTCCTTAAAATTTTCTTCTTTCTAAATAAAATCTGCACAAGTTGTATCTTATAACTTAAGTTATCTGTAAGCTCTATCGGGGGTGTTTGTAGTACTCGTTCTGGATCCACAATACATTTCCTCAACATCGATACATGAAATACATCATGTATTCTGGCCATCTCCTGAGGTAACTCCAGTCTGTAAGCCACTAGACCAATTCTGCTAATAATTCAGAAAGGTCCAATATATCTAGGACTCAACTTGCCTGTGTTTCCAAACCGTATAATTCCTTTCCATAGAGCTACTTTCAAATAAACCATATCCCCAGGTTGGAACTCTAATTCTCTTCTTCGGTTATCTGCATAACTTCTCTGTCTATCCTGGGCTACTTTCAATCTTTCCTTAATAATTTTAATCTTTTCTGTCGTAGTTTCAATCAGTTTATTTCCCTCTATCTTTCTTTCTCCAACTTCATCCCAACATAACGGTGTTCTGCACTTTCTCCCATATAAAGCTTCATAGGGTAGCATTCCAATGCTAGCCTGGTAACTATTATTGTAAGCAAATTCAATCAACGGTAAGTGCTGATCCCAACTTCCCTGGAATTCAATTACACAAGCCCTTAACATATCTTCCAAGATTTGAATTGTTCTTTCTAATTGGCCATCGGTTTGGGGATGAAAAGCTGTGCTAAACTTTAATGTTGTCCCCAAAGCTTCATGCATCTTTGGCCAAAAACAGGAAGTAAATCTGGGATCTCTATCAGAGACAATGGTAATGGGAACTCCATGAAGCTTTACAATCTCTTGAATATAGATTCCGGCTAATTTATCCAATGAATAAGTATTATGAATTGCTAGAAAGTGAGCAGACTTCGTAAGTCTATCCACAATTACCCATATTGCATTATGATTACTTGACGTGCGAGGTAATCCTATCACAAAATCCATTGTGATATGTTCCCATTTCCATTCAGGAATTGATAATGGTTGTAGCTTTCCTGCCGATCTTTGGTGCTCAGCTTTAACTTGTTGACATATATGACACTTAGTTACATAATCTGCAATATCTTTCTTCATGCCTGGCTACCAATAACTTCCTTTTATTGTCTGATACATTTTTGTACTTCCCGGGTGCATTGCATATGCCGAGGAATGAGCTTCCTCCAGAATAGCCTTCCTGAGTTCAGCTTTATTCGGGACACAGACTCTGTCTCGATATACTAATAATTCATCGTCCCTCATCCTGAACTCAATATTTTCTTCTGTTTGTACTCTTTGAAATACTTTACTCAGTTCCTCGTCTGAGCTTTGCAAAATCCGAATTTCTTCGTGAAGTGTGGGTCGCACAATAAATGTAACTAGTATCTCACTAGATTTATCATAATCTAGCTGAACTCCCAAAAATTTTAATTCCGTAAGCTGAGGTAAGGTAGTGGCTGAGATACTAGATAATGTAACTAATTTTCTGCTCAATGCATCTGCAACCACATTAGCTTTTCCTGGATGATACTCAATTACTAGATCATAATCTTTTATTAACTCCAACCATCTTCTCTGTCTCAAATTTAGTTCTTTCTGAGTCATAATATATTTTAAGCTCTGATGGTCGGTAAAAATATGGCATCGAACTCCGTATAAATAGTATCGTCATATCTTTAATGCAAAAACTACTGCTGTCAGTTCCAAATCATGGATAGGATAATTTAATTCATGCTTCCTTAACTGATGGGATGCATAAGCAATAACTTTTCCTTCCTGCATCAATACACATCCTAGTCCTTGTCTGGAAGCATCACTATATACTGTATAATCTTCATTAGGCTTCGGTAATATCAGAACTGGAGCGGAAGTAAGACAATCTTTAAGTTTCTGAAAACTCTTTTCACATTCTTCATCCCAATAAAATTTCACTTCCTTTCGTGTGAGTCTGGTAAGTGGTCCAGCTATTTTAGAAAATCCCTCAATGAATCTTCTGTAGTATCCAGCTAGACCTAAGAAACTATGGATTTCTGTAACATTCTTGGATCGTTCCCATTTCAGAATTGCTTCCACTTTACTTGAATCAACCATAATACCCTTTCCTGATATGGTATGTCCCAAGAATTTCACTTCTTTAACCAAAACTCACATTTGGAGAATTTTGCATACAGTTTCTTTTCTCGCAGTGTCTGTAACACAATTCCCAGATGTTCAGCATGTTCATTTTCTCCAGGTGAATATATCAAAATATCATCAATAAATATGAACACAAATTTATCCAGATATAGATGGAATACCCTATTCATTAGATCTATAAATGCAGCTGGGGCATTCGTTAACCCAAAAGGCATTACTACAAACTCACAGTGTCCATATCTGGTCCTGAAGGCAGTCTTAGGTATATCTGATTCTTTGATTCTCAATTGATGATACCCCGACCTGAGATCAATCTTTGAAAATACCTTAGCTCCTTAGCTCCTTTGTAGTTGGTCAAAAAGATCGTCAATTCTCGACAAAGGATATTTATTCTTGATGGTCACCTTATTTAATTGTCTATAATCAATGCATAATCTTAAGGTACCATCCTTCTACTTTACAAATAATACCGGTGCTCCCCAAGGTGAGGTACTTGGTCTGATAAATCATTTATCTAATAATTCTTGTAACTGTACCTTCAATTTACTGAGTTCTGCAGGTGCCATTCTATATGGTTGAATCGTGATAGGGTGAGTTCCTAGTTGCAGTTCAATAAAGAAATCAACTTCCCTATCAGGTGGTACACCTGGTAACTCTTCTGGGAAGACGTCGGGGAATTCACGCACCACCGATATCTCTTCCAGCTTGGTTCCAGAGGTGAATGTGTATATTATATGAGCTAAATAGGCTACACATCTTTTCCTTATTAATTTCCAAGCTCGTAGCGCTCATATTACACAAGTCGGTAGGATCCGACGATTTCCGGTAAAATGTAACTCAGATATTCCCTTCCTTAAGAATATCACTTCTTTAGTAAAACAGTTGATTGTGGCTTTATGTCGGGCTAACCAATCAATCCCCAGTATTAAGTCAAGATCTATCATATCTAAGGGGATTAAATCTGCTAGTAATATAATATCCCCCAACATGATCTCACAGTCTTTATAAATCGTATTTCTAAGAAGTTGTTCTCCTAGAGGGGTGCATACGACAAGTTCAGGTTTCAAAGAAACTAAGTGTTTGTCACTAAACTGTGCAAACTCAGGATTAATATAAGATCTATGAGAACCACTATCAATAAGTACTCTAGCAGTATGCTGAAAAAGCTGTAAAGTACCTGCGATCAGGTCTGGATTGGCCTCAGCCTCCTTATCCGAACTGACAAAGATCCTAGTCTGCACTCGAGGTGGAATCCCAAAACCACCTTGTGTCCCTCTAACACTGCTTCCTTGATCTGCTTTATAGCTTCTCATTGTCCCAGATGGTTGTCTGTCCTAAGTGGTCGATCCCTTACCACTTGGTACTGGTCTGGGTATCCCATTGCTTCTACCGTCACCTCTTTGTTGTAGTCTTGGGCAGTTACTACGATAATGCCCTAGCTGATGATAATAGAAACATCTTAGGGGAGCTCTACAGATTCCAGAATGATTCTTACCACAATTTCTGCAAGTATCTCTAGTCATAGGTTGAACTTGAGACTCATAATCTGGAATGGGTAAAACTCGAGGGTAAGCCTGTGATCTAGAAGCACTACTAGATGATTCTCTCATTCTTTGCGATCCCTTAACTATCGTACTTTTCTTTTGGAATGTAGGATTGAAAAATCCTGACTTTCTCTTTCCTGAGAAAATTTCCTTACCCTTAGAAGGTGCTGGGGATAACTGCTCAATCTCCACAGCCATCTACACTAATTCATGATAACTGACAGTGGTAGAAGTAACCAACAACCTTCTAATCTCTGTATTCAGTCCCTTTCTAAATCTGCTACGCATATACTCAGTATCTCGAGCATACTCTGGGACAAATACTGATAAAGCCCGTAACTCAGTATCAAACTCCAATACTGACCTATGATCCTGTCGTAGTGCAAAGAATTCTTCTCTCTTCTGATCCTTATAAAAGCTAGTGTAGTATTCCCTGTTGAAAATATCTATAAATCCTTCCCAGATAGTAGGTAAAGCTCCACTAGCGCTAAGGGACTCCCACCGAACCTGTGCATCACCCTCTAATAGCTGAGCTGCTAGTCTGATAGTGTATGCGTTTGTCAATCTCATGTCTCTAGCAGTCTTTGAAACTTTCTGTAACCATTTGTGAGCTATTTCTGGGTCTCTTGATCCCTCAAAACTGTAACAGCCTAATTGTCGAGCTGTCTTGATCTGCTTTAATAAGTCAGTCTGAGGAGCAACTGCGGGTGCCTACACTGGTGGAACGGGAGCCTATACCGGTGCAATCTGAATCTGAATCGCTCTAAGGAGTATTTGAAACTACTCATCCGTCAGAGTAACTCCTCCTGCAACAGGTGGTGCAGCCTGGCCACCCTCTTCTGGTACTGCATGGGAGGCAGAGGAACCCTCCTGTCCATGTGATGCCTCATCACCTGAATGACTATGCTCCGGGTGCATTCTGAATATCCTGCGTGAATGTTACGATCAATGTTACGTATACGACATATATCCTAGGGCCACTAGACTGATCCTTAATTGAGATCCATTGGACTCCTTATATTCAAAAATGAATTATTTCTAAAAAGTCTATGTAAATGATATCTTAATATACCCAAGTTCTCAAATGATCTTGTCAGGATATACATATGCTCTAGTATGAACCTGCTCTGATACCACCAAAATCTCTCACGCCCCGTACCTTTCCCTAGGGCACGTGGCAGACCGCAGTGAACTCCACATATAACCCCATTTACTCCCGAAACTATATGGGAACCCACTAAGCGTACCTGATGTATATCCCCCCTATTTATGGAAGGAGAGAACCTGGATAACAGATCAATATAACTCTAAAAGCATATATTATTAAAACCAAATCTTTACTACGGTGGCACACACTTATATACAAGTAGTTTACAATCAAAATGGGTATATGCCCAAGGTTATACAAAGTACCTAGCTAGTGGATCTCTATACACACAAAACAAAGGTAGAATTGTCCTACCTTTCAAAAGAAATTAGGTGCCTGACTATACACTACGATATCTATCAGTCTCTCTCCTGCTGTGATCCTGAAAAATAAAAATGAGTTCCCCTACGGGGCGAGTAACGCCGTACTCAGTGAGTTGGATAGAAAACTATGTAAAACCGAGAACATAAAATAACAAAGTCTCAAGAATAGAATCATATGACTATTCGTGTGCAATAGCCAATTAAAATGAGTAATCAAGAATCACACGAGACTATATCCGGGGCTGGCATAATCAAAATACAGTTGCTGCAGACAACTGTCACCTCAGGGGGAGGAATCATGAATCATAGGGTACCCATATCATAATAGAAGTGCAAGAATAGATAAACAAAGCCCCATTTCCCCCTGGGTTGCCCACTGAATTTCGCTACCTGGTATCCATAGCTAATCCAGAGTAAAAACCAGTCAGGAGTATCCCAATCTCCCATCCTGACCTCGAGCACTATCGTCCCACGCCCCTCCTCATAGGTGGCCTATAGGAGTGTTAATAGTGTAATAACATATCACTGCAGTGAAAAGTGCCTATAGCACTATCCAGTATAATATCATGCTAGTCATATGCATTTTCAAGTGAAATAGTATCACAAATAATTAAACAGATGCATATGCTAGATCAGGAGTCAACGGAAGCATAGTATTATGCTTAAAATGAATCAAGTAACAAGATCATCAAACATGGATATCAATGATTATTCACAACTCATTTATGATCATAATCAAGATAATACTAACTAGCAGGAGAGCCAAAAGATATCAAATATAAATAATCAAAGGGATTATAGTTCTCCTGGACTAAACATTGAGAACTATCCCGTCTATTCTGCCCAGAGAATAAACACTCACCTGATCCTAACGTCATAAGCACGTTTTAATTCATTTTGCAATCGTTGGTATCATCGTGCTTGCTTATCAATTTTCCTGTGAATATTTCAACGAATTTTAATTCTCAATCTAATAACAATTTCACAAATCCGTCTTCACCAATACTCTTAAAATGATCCCTAGAATCACCTTAATTTTTATCTCAAGTTCGCCGAAAAGTTCGTCAGAGTTCGCCGGAAACTCGCCGGAAAGTTCGCCGGAACCCTCGACGGCGAAGTTCTTCGAACAGTACCAATATTTGTACCAATCGAAAGCTCTCTTCACAAGGATCCCAAAAATCATATTTTCCCCAATTATTATAGCTCACACGCAATCAATTTCAACGATTATATCAAATTGGGCGAAATCCCTAAATTAGGATTTTTAGCTCGCCGGCGGCTAACCGGCGGCCAACAGCCCTCAACTCCGGTACCAATGGAAAGCTCTCGTCGAGGAGAAGCCATAGGTACCAAGTTTGTGAAGTTCCGTGACGGGAATAGCCGGCAATCACCGGAGCAAGCTCCGGCGACGAACTTTCGCCGCCCCCTACTTCTCTCCTCTTTTCTCCCTCAAATCTCCACCAAAACTTGCAAATGATGGTTCAAATGTGTTCTCCTAGCTCACCTAAAGTTGTGTCTGAAATTTCACGAAAAAATTCATCCGAGAAGACCTCCAACTGTCGTCGTCAAAACGCTCCGTCGTCGCTACCGCGCGAAGAAGAAGCAAGGGAAGAGAGAGAAAAAGAAGACGCGCGCTCGGTGGGTGAAAAATCCGGATTTTAATATATAATTAAATTCTTTAATTCACGTTTAATCCTAGCCGTCCATCCTTGATTCAACGTTTTGATCAATCAAACGACGTCCAATTTACGATCCGTCTGCGCCATTGGATTCCTTATCAAAAATACTATCTGATGGTATAATTTTCATACCAAAATTTCATACCACAAAAATTCACAAAATTTTACAAATAAGTCCTATTATTATTTTACAAAATTATCCCTAGTACAAAAATACAAATCTCACACTCGATCTCGATGTCCTTGGTATATATACTTCTTCATGCATCATGCTACTTTATCCAAGCTATTTTGTGCCTCGGCAAACATCTTCTGCCGGTTATGTACAAATCTAAATGCTATTGGAAAGCACACTTCCATCATTGTTCGTGCCACCTCGTATGGTATTAACAATTGTTGTCCAAAACACCAACTTCTCTACCCATTTCTTCTAGCTTCTGGTGACAATGCTGCGAATACTCCAACAAGGTAATGATCTACTCGATTTGTCTATCCATCGGTAGATGGTTTGGGGTTGAAACTTAAGCTTTGAACCCATTAACATATAAGATAAGTCCAAAATTTTTCAACAAACCTTAGATCTTAATTGCTCATAATGTCTTTCAATACTTTGAAGTAGTTGACCACATAGTGTTAGAAAAGTTCAATCATCCCCTAGGCCATCATTTGCATTTTCATTGGGATAAAGATATATATACCTGCTGAATCGATCAATGATCACCAAGATCGTCGAAATGCCTCGTATATTAGAAAATATTTTGACATAGTATATGGACACCGACTGCTATAGTTTGCTTAGAATCGATAAGAATTGCAGCAACCTTGCCTCATGGCATTGCTCCAATTTGCCTGTTGGTTTACAAGATAGGTCTTCACATATGCCTTAATATCATCATCCATCTTTGACCAATAGTAGCTTTAAGAATCAACATCATCATGCGCTCAACACCTGGATGTTATGCTCATACTACATGTAAACCCCTACTAGGTGTAAAAAGGGAAAGAGGAAAAAATTGTAAATTGAAATGTAATAAAATAGAGAAAAGGGAGTGTTGGTAAAAAGGGAGAAGTGGGAGGGGGAAAGTGGTAAAGGGCAAGGGCAGCATACATGCACCCTCCTCCTCGTGCGCATCCCCGAGCCCCACCACCGACTGCGCCTCGCTCGACATCTCCCCCTCTGCTGATGGCTTCCCCTACTTCTACTCCTTTCCTCTCCACCCTCATCGCATACTGACCACCGGAGTAGTTGCCGATGCCTCTTCCACTCGCTGGTGCCTCCACCCTCTTCCCATGGACGTCGCACTGGCCACTGCCAGCATCTCTGCCTCCTCACACGATCTCTCCTCTCGAGCGACGAGGGAGCATGGGTAAGTTTGCCGACACGCCCTTCACTGCTACCCTGCCTTCCCCTCATCTCGTCGCTGCCGGAGATCGTAGCGGAAGGTGCCGCCTTCCCCTATTTTTGGACGGAAGTAGGGCCTTCCGATTGCATGCCCACAAGTGACGATTTCTCTCCGCCAACGCCTCCTCGCCCTTCGCCACTATCCTTCTGTCAGTGACCTCCCTCCGCCCCACCTCACTGCTCACGAGCTCGTCGAGGGGTCGTCAGAGCCATTGCCCTCTCCGATCTCTTCCGACTCAGTGGCGAGCACTCCTTCGCCTGCCCCTTCATCATCGCTGCTGCTGCCGCTTGAGGATACTCCGATGGACCCTTGTCGGAGCCGAAGGACCGTCGTCGGAACCGAAGCGACCTCATCGGAGCCAAGGCGGCCTCACTGAAGTCGGAAGGGAAGGAGCGCACGAGCAGAGGTAATGCACCTCTACCCTCGCCTCTTTCCGTTCGAAGGGATTTCTTAAGCATGCTTAGCACTTGATTAATTAAATTAAGATGGGTTGATTAATTAATTAAGTGGGTTTAGTTAATGGTTGGGTTTAGTTGAATCAAAGTAATGGGTTTAGGTTTGGGTCAAGTCTGGATTGAACACAGGTTTGAGTTAAGTTTATTTGAAGTTGGGTTCACTGAGTCACTTGGCTAGATTGGGTTCGAGCTCGAGTTCAGTTGGATCAGATTGGACTGGCTGGGCTGAACCATGTAAACTTGACTAGATTTGAGCTATGTTGAATGAGATTTGATCAATTAAACTGAATCAGACCCGATCTAAGTTGAACCAGAGTAAAATTGAGCCCGAATTGAGTCAAATTGATTTAAAATGGATCAAGATAGATCAATGTAGTCAATTAAAGCTAGATTTGACTAATTTTATCCATATTGACTTGGAAGGAGACTTAGTATGGGCTTGGGCTTCATGAGTAGAGTTAGGCTAAGCAAATTAGACTAATTAAGAGGATAGATCGAATGAATATTAAATAATATATTTCTATCCTAATTAATTTCAAACAATTCTAAATAAATTTTTTTTATTTTAGGAATATTATTTATCTGTGATCAATACCGCTATTAAGATTTCTGAACTTCTTTTGAGTTGGTTTTGAAGCCCCTACACACTATACAGGTGCATAGGCTCATTATAGTATGATCTATTCAAGCTAGGGTATATGAAAATTTTTGGATGCTTGCTAATTAAATAAAGATTATGACTATAAAAAAATACCAAAAAAATATATACGCATGTTAGAGTTATATGCTTTATTTAGCCGTTCAATATGCATGTATGCCTATTGCATTATATTTATCTAGCATGCTACGTTACTCTTACTGTATGATGTTTATGCTGTAATGTGGACTACACAATTAGCTACCATACAGAATAGGATAAAAATGATATAATATAAAATATAGTATCATGACATATACTAGGTATTCTTGCACAGAGACAAAAGTGACATGATACTAGCATCTCCTAGGAACATCACTGAATAAACCGAAGGGTGTCATTAATGCACCTTAGATAACATCACGAACCACCAGTATTTGGTTGGTGATGTTCATCACTTCCGAAGCTTCTGATAGCTTAGATACTAGGAGTGGGGCTGAGGGTTGGACCAGTTAACTCTTAGGTCATATCACACCAGCACATAGAGTGATTCTAACTCAGGTTCCTATACCCACACGCGTGCCGCCTCGGTGCTACCGTGATAGTCCAGAGATGGCTAGCGGGGATAATCTTACTCGATGATTTAGTAAATATGGGGTTGAGACACCACAGCCCATCATATGGATGTGAGTTCGACTCGACCAATATATATTTCTTTTGAGTTGGAAGGGTGATTCCCTTAAGCCTTGGAAAGTAGATCCCTAGACCGCATGACTAGCATCCTTGACGTCCTACAGATGGTCGGATGAGTAGTCTAGATCCTAGGGTTGTTCTCATTTCGGTTAGCCATGGTTGATGATTTTTGTGCGATGGTGACCCTATCTACGGATAGAGTATAGTACTACACTGAGGTCGTGTCCCTACGGAGACCGAGGAGGCTGTAAGGGCAGAATGATTTTGCTAGGGGAGGCATAGTCGGCGGCTAGCGAGATGAGGGAGAGAGTTCTTAGGCCACTCGTCCTCTCTGCTAACATCGATGTAGTGGGCATACGTAGAGATAGATAGTAAGGGCACTGATGGGCTTAAGGACGTCCCAGGCCCGAACTAATCCTTAAGCATAAATCGGCAGCCCGACACATATGACATAAGATACAGCTATTTGTGATGACCTACTAGTGATACCGGCATGAGGTACAACCTAGGAGACATTTAGTGACATAAATGTACTTATAACCTAGATTGACACATATTCTTTCTATATGATCATTGTAATACAAAGAAATAAACTATTGTTTAATAATTAATCCCACTAAGGTATCCTTAGATGAGCCCCTAGCATTTTATTTTATCTATTGATTTCGGAGCATAGTATGTAGTAGACTGGTATCAAGACTGTACTAGAAGACTGTATTATTTAATTATTGATATGACTTATTGCTTGTATTATAGAGATGGGATCCTATTATGCTTTGCATGGGTTGGTGTGCTCATGCGGCGGTTGCACGTGCAGACAGGTAGTTCGGGGCATGACAATTAAAGTGGTATCAGAGCTTAAGGTTTAAATACCTAAAGATTAAAGTGATATTAGAGCTTCGGCTTAGAGTCTCCTGAGTGTGAAAGTCAATCCCGATACAGTTAGGAGAATGAGTGAGTCGGGAATTAGTACGGTCGCACAGCTATGATCGGTTGATAAATTTACCCTTAGTAAATACTTTCTCCTATTCAGAATATTTTTGTGGTGCAGTTAATTTGTAAATTTACTTACATATTGGAATTAGTTTTGTGTAGATGTTGGACGTACTGTCGCAGGGGAAATGGGTAAAGACCGGAGGATCGTGGAGACAGAGGATCACATGAGTGCCACTTCTCGTCCACCTATGGACCCGCCGGTGGCAGGTGCATAGGTGTAGGTTGACAATGCTGCTAGGAGTTCTTTGGGGGCACCGCCATCGATGATTCCGGAGCAAACAATATCGAGGGTATTACGGAGCTCGGGAGTGGTTTGTACAGTTCCAGTTGTACCACCTGTGGGGGCACCTTTGGCTCAAGGGTATCTAAATATGATAGTATATCTTCACTCTAGCTCCGCAGGTTGAGGTACCTCCACCGCCACCTACAGTGCAGACGGTGCCACCAGTTGCTTCGCCAGCTCCTGCTCCCGCTAACTATTGCTGCTCTAACCAATAACACCCAAAAATTGTACCAGTGATTGGCTTAGTTGACACGGTCACACCTCGAGAGGACCGACAGAGGGTTCCTGTTCAACCAGTATCCCAGGCCTAGTTAGCAGAAGGTGTCGCCTCGATGTCGGAACCTACGTGTGAGATTTATATTTTAGCATTAAGGATAATTTTGTAATATAATTTGTAAAGTATGGAATTTTGATGTGAAAATTATGTCATCAGATAGGATTTTTGATAAGGAATCCAACAACACAGACGGATCATAATTTGGACATCGTTTGATTGGTCAAATCATTGAATCAAGGATTAATCCAAATGGACGGACGAGATTAAATCACGTAAACGGACGACCCAAATTTGATTTTAATGAACCAATAGGTGAACCGAGTTCGCGGGTTAGTGGTAAGCGGGTTTAGTGAAGAAACCTGACCCATTAACAAACTCATTTAACTTACCCTCTTCCTCTTTGTCCTCTACCCGTGACTTTCTCTCTCCTCCCCTGCTCCGAACCAGCGACGGCAGTTTCGCTTCCTCAACTTGGCGACGACGATTGGAGGACTTTCTGATCGAATTTTTCCATGAAATTTCAGACACAAATTCAGGTGAGCTAGGAGAACACATTAGAACCCTTATTTTCGAGTTTTGGTAGAGATTTGAGGAAAAAAAGAGGAGAGAAGTGAGGGGCGGCGAAAGTTTGTCGCCGGAGTTTGCTCTGGTGATTGCCGGCTATTCTGGCTGCTGAACTTCACAAACTTGGTACCTATGGCTTCTCCTGGATTAGAGCTATCCATTTGTACCAAAGTTGAGGGCTATTGGCCACCGGCGAGCTAAAAACCCTAAATTAGGGATTTCGCCCAAATGGATTTAAACGGTGAAATCGAGCGCGTATGATCTATAAAAATTGAGACAAATATGATTTTTGGAATCCTCATAAAGAGAACTTTCGATTGGTACCAATATTGGTGCTGATCAAAGAACTTCGCAGGCGAGGGTTCTGGCGAGTCTTCGGCGAACTTTCTGGCGAACTCGAGATAAAAATTAGGGTGAATCTAGAGATCATTCTAAGAATGTTGGTGAAGACGAATTTGAGAAATTGTTATCGGATTGAGAATTAAAATTCATTGAAATATTCATAAGAAATTCGATAAGCAAGCACGAGTATACGAACGTTCGCGATACGAATTAGAACATACTTACGATGATAGGATCAGGTGAGTGTTTATTCTCTGGGCAGAATAGACGAAATAGTTCTCAATGTTTAATCTAGGAAAACTATAATCCCTTTAATTATTTATATTTCATATTCTTTGGCTCTCCTGCTAGTTAATATAATCCTGATCATGATTATATTTGAGTTATGAATAATCTTGGTTATCCATGCTTCTTGATACGAGCTATTCATTGCTATTATTCCTAAGTATGATAATATGCTTTTGTTGACTTCCAATCTAGCATATTGTTCTGTTTAATTATTCGTGATACTATTTTACTTATGAAATGCATATGGCTAGGATGACACATTACTGGATAGTGTTATAGGCACTTTCACTGCAGAGATATGTTATTACATTACTAGCATCCCCATGGGCCACCTATTGAGAGGGACATGGGGAATAGTACTCGAGGTCAGGATGGGAGACTTGGATACTCCTGACTGGTTTTTACTCTGGACTATCTATGGATACCAGGTAGCGTAGTTCAGTGGGCAACCCAGGGGGAAAGGAGCCTTTGTTTATCTGTTCTTGCACTTCTACTATGATCTGGGTACCTTATGACTTATGATTCATCCCCTGAGGTGACAGTTGTCTGCAGCAACTGTATTTGATTATGCTTGCCCCGGAGACAGTTTCGTGTGATTCTTGATTACTCTCTTTGATTGGCTATTGCACACGAATAGTCATATGATTCTATTATTAAGACTTTGTTATTTTATGTTCTCGGTTTTACATTATTTTTTATCCAACTCACTGGGTACAATGTTACTCACCCCGTAGCGGAACTCATTTTTATTTTTCAGGATCACAACAGGAGAGAGACTGATAGATATCGCAGCGTATAGTCAGGCACCTAATTTCTGAAAGGTAGGACAGTTCTACCTTTGTTTTGTGTGTGTATAAAGATCCACTGGTTAGATATTTTGTATCACCTTTTGATTATAAATTACTTGTATATAAATGTGTGCCACTGTAGTAAAGATCTAATTTTAAGAATATATACTTTTAGAATTATATTGATCTGTTATCCAGGTTCTCTTCTTTCATAAATAGAAGGGATATACATCAGGTATGCTTAGTGGGTTCCCCTATAGTTCCGGGGGTAAACGGGGCTGTATGTGGAGTTCACTACGGTCTGCCACGTACCTTAGGGGAAGGTGCGAGGCGTGACAAATTTTGGTGGTATCAGAGCAGGTTCATACTAGAACATATGTATATCCTGACAAGATCATTTGAGAACCTGAATATATTACGATATCATTTGCATAGATCTTTCAGAAATAATTCATTTTAGGATATAAGGAGTCCAGTGAATCTTCGATAATGACCAGTCTAGTGGCCCTAGGATATACGTCATATATGTAACATTGATCGTAATATTTGCGCAGGATATTCAGAATGCAGCCAGAGCATTGTTACTCAAGCGATGATGCATCACATGGACAAGAGGGTCCTTCTGCCTCCCATGCGATACCAGTAGAGGGTGGTCAGGCTGCACCACCTATTACAGGAGGAGTCATTTTGACAGATGAGCAGTTTCAAACACTCCTCAGAGCGATTTAGACTCAGACTGCACCGGTACAGGCTCCCGTTCCACCAGTGCAGGCACCCGTAGTTGCTCCTCAGACTGACTTGCTAAAACAGATCAAGACAGCTTGGCAGTTAGGTTGTTACAGTTTTGAGCGATCTAGAGACCTAAAAATAGCTCACAAATGGTTATAGAAAGTTTCAAAGATTTCTAGAGACATGAGATTGACAGACGCATACACTATTAGACTAACAGCTCAGCTATTGGAGGGTGATGCATAGGTTTGGTGGGAGTCCCTCAGCGCTAGTGGAGTTGTACCTACTACCTGGGAAGGATTTACAGATATCTTTAATAGGGAATATTATATAAATTTTTATAAAAATCAGAAGAGGGAAGAATTCTTTGCACTACGATAGGATTACAGGTCAGTATTAGAGTTTGATACTGAGCTACGAGCTTTATCAGTATTTGTCACAGATTATGCTCGAGATACTGAATATATGCGCAGCAGGTTTAGAAAGGGACTGAATTTAGAGATCAGAAGGCTGTTAGTTACTTCTACCACTGTTAGTTATCATGAGTTAGTGCAAATGGTTGTGGAGATTGAGCAGTTATCCCTAGCATCTTATAAGGGTAAGAAAATTTCTGCAGGAAAGAGAAAGTCAGGATTTTTCAGTCCTACATTCCAGAGAAAGAGTACTATAGTTAAGGGATCACAAAGAATGGGAGAATCATCTGGTAGTACTTCTGGATCACAGGCCTACTCTTGAGCTTTACCTGTTCCATATTCTGAGTCTATCACGCCCCAACCCACCTTTGGGCACGTGGCAACCGCCGTATAAGCTATACTACAATCACCACAACTTATACAAGGCTAAAAATATCACAAAGCACTACAATTTTATTATTTAAACAAAGCGGAAGCAATTACAATTTACAAGTAAACCAACACTATCACTTTAAATCTCTATCTAGATCACCAAGTCGATATTGTTTGCCAAGCTATGTTCTCCCTCACTCCCCGCTAGTAGCCAACCTATAACCTGTGCAACAGGGGAAAAATGTGCACATCTGAGTCGCGAAACTCAGTGAGGCTACAGAGAGATCACCCTAAAAATGAGCATAAGGTATTGTACAAACCAATCAAGAAAATATATCCACTTAAAATCACATATTAAATCAACATGTCCGTAATATAACAAGCAATAAATAAGAAACATCATGAATATGATCATAACATGGCATATAACCGCATATAAGAAATGTGATCATGACAATGCCACTAAATCAAAGATATCATATCACTTCAATTAATATTTCATTATTTAACCATTCTACACCTAAGGCAGCCACTTATGTTCAAGGTGAATCCCTCGTCAGAGATTTCCTTAAACCCGTCAGTGTCAACTCTATGTCTCTTTCCTATAGGCCTATACACTGATGTTGGCGGAAGGAGCTGGTGATCACGACACTCCTTCTTTCCAATCATGAGTACATACAGTGCTGTAATTCTGCCCCATGGCAGGATCACCATACAAAATCAACTAGCTACATCAGTCTATAGCCTGGCCCACTGAGACCCACTGCATATGCTACCAATGAACCAGGACTGCTCAAGAATCCATATCTGTTGAACATGCCAGTGCCAATCAGGTTCCCTAGCCTGGGTAGCGCATGAGACAATACTGTTCCTAGTACACCCTCTACCATGATGTAACACAAATAAGTTGAGTTCTGCACCGAAGTGAGATCCCGACTATACCAAAGTATTAGTAACTAAGTCAACCGAACGTGCATTTCTACCATTGCTAGCACATGGCTCCTCACCATATGTTGGCACATACCAGCCCAAGAACCTTAAGTTCTTAGTCATGTGTTTAACCAGACCACTCTAGGTGTTATCATAACATGAACCTAAAGTGCCTCAAATTATTATCTCATGTTCTCATGTTCCATGTTCTCACTAGGTGTCTCTACAACTCTAGCAACATGAACATATCAATAATAACATCACATGAGCATAATATCAACATCATGCATATAATAACATCATACATATACCCTAATGGTATATCTTTCAACTCACATCAGGAGTATGCATTGCATATAGCAACATTCCACATACTAGTATGGTATAACTTTCAGCTCATATTAAGAGCAAGCATGTAGACAACATCAAACATGAACTAGCATGATATCACTTTCAACCTTATAACAAGAGCATGGATATAATATCATCATACATATACCCTCATGGTATATCTTTCAACTCACATCAGGAGTATACATATAACAACATTTCACATACCAGCATGGTATAACTTTCAGCTCATATCAAGAGCAAGCATGTAGAAAATATCAAACATGAACTAGCATGATATCACTTTCAACATTATATCAAGAGCATGCATATAATAATATGATACATGAACTATCATGATATAACTTTCCAACCCATGTCAATAGCATGCATATAAGAACATCATACACAACTAGCATGGTATAACTTTTCATTAAATCACATGATAATTAAATATGCAATCAAGCAGATATATAACTTATCAGCATGTACAATAATTAACAACAACCCTTAGGACTCAGCATCTGTAGTAGGTCAAATAAAAATTGAAACCATAAATCCTCACCTGAGTCTCAAAGAAGATTTTTAAATAAGAATCACAGCTTAGCCCTGATTCTTTAAGCGAACAAGTAATTCAATTAAGCAAAGCAGTTCCTCTCTACTTCAACACAAATCACAGCTTGGTTGTGATTTATCAAGCAATAGCACAACATCCAACAATTTCCTAAAATAAATTCAATGCAAACAAACAAGCATGCATAAATAACATAGCTCAAAGAATCCTCTTAACTAGCCCCACTACCCACAACCTCACATCAATTTCCTTTTTTGTTATTTTTCTTTTAATCAATCAACCATTTAATAATTCAATCACTACAACCACCATAGTTATTCAATCAAACATGTTTATATTTAATTTATACAATAAGAACACCTTTTAAATTTTTATTTGCACAATTTAATCATTCTAACAGTTTGATCTATTATACCACCTTATTTATCTAAAATAATTTTAATACTTCTATAAAACTTTAATTACTACATATAAATCAATTAACAATTCTCTAGTTTCATTAATTAGAAAATCTAATTAACCTAATTACTCAATTTAATCACAGTCTAAAGTTCATAAATTCTGTAAAAGATCTAACTGCATCAATTAAATTTATAAATCCTAAATTATCAAACTTCATTAATTAATACAATATAATCTCCTAGTTTCATTAACTTCATACAGAAATCTCAAATAAATCTTTTTAATTTTAATTAATACAATTTAAATGTTATAACATTTACCAAAATATTTCTTCATGCATATAATATACTATTAATTTATTTAAATCCTAAATTAATCCAAATTAACTTAAATAAATTAATCATAACACCACGCACGTTGTCGAGCTATGTTAGGCTTGGCAAGACCACAACCTACAACCCATTGTATGGATAGATTTCATATTGCAGGTGTGAAGGAGGGCACCATCTAATAAATAGAATGAGGATGCAACTCATTTCTAAGAATTTCCAGATGTGGGACTAAATATTTTTTAAATAGAAAATGGTACAACTCCTTTCCAAGAATTCCCAGATGTAGGACTAAATATTTCTGAAATAGAAAAAGATGCAATGATACATGAGACCAGTAGCCTATGCAGGTATTGAACTCACAACCTTTGTGTTATTAGCACGACACTTTAACCAACTAAGTTAACAAGCCAAGTTATAATTCCTTCTTTTTTTTCTTTTTTTTTTAAAGAAAAATAGGGTTTACAATTCCTCTCCCCCTTAAGATTTTTGGTCCTCCAAAAATTACAACTTACCCATCATAAGTTTCCTAGACTTACTATGTTTCCTAAAATACAAGAACCTAAATAAATCATTCAACCAAGTCAAACAAATTTCAACATAGTCAAACAATTTTTTAAGCAAGAATTCAACCAAAACAAGATACTAAGCAAAGAATTCATGGTTATTGGTCCTAATTTGGCCTTGATCTCCATACGGTTTTGCCCCGTAACATTCACTTATGTCGATCAACTATAGTCATTGTCCGAATTTCACACTTCAGACCATCTCTCAAGGCAATCGAAAGTACAGTTAGAATATGCGGTGGGTTTGGCACATATTTCTTAAGCATTGACACTTGGAACACGTTATGGATTCTGTCTAAGTTTACCGGTAAATACAATTAAGCCACCGGCCCACTTCTTTCAAAAATCTCAAACAATCCAATACACCTTAGAGGCAACCCTCTATTTCAGGTGAAACCGAAGAAATCCTTCCAAGGGAACATCTCTAGGGACACTCTATCCCCCAACCGCAATCTCTCACACCCTCCGTCGATCGTCTGCATATACTCCTTTGTCTGTCCTAAGCTGCCTTCAATCTTACTTAGACCACATTAGAAATAAGGGAAGAAACAGTCACTGTCTTTCCTAGGTAGTCCAATCCCACCAACTAATCACTATGTCTTGATACCCGGTTCACTAACCTATACCTAAGACCATATCAAAGTCTTTTACCTATAGGTATCAATTCAGCTCTTTAACTCACATCCTAGCATTTCTAAGGGTCGATCAGCCCCCTTAAAAATACCGTGTTCACATAAGAGCTCTGTGCTCCGACATTGATCAGAACACAAGTGGGTGGACCTATTTAAGTTCATAGACCTTAGGTTTAGCACTCTATGGAATGAAGAGTACTAATTGGTCATCTAAAGGCCTCTAAATAACTTCAATGGTTTCATTCAAAATAAGTCACCAAGAGGAACAACAAAGATAATTAAGAAGTTCAAGATGAAGCAATCTAAATTAAGCATCCCAAATAAATTAGTTGACTTAGAAAGATAATGAGACAATCATAAAAAGTAAATTATTAGGGAGTATATCTTTCCAAGAGGTCATGCAATTAATCTTTTCAAACATAGAATATTTGGAAGGTAATAGGCCCTTTTCCGAGGATAACCAATTTGAGACTTTACTCTTCCAAGGAAGATATGGCCATATGAGCCATGCAAAAGAATGAATCGCTAAGGAACTCATTAAGCAGTATGATCAAAATTCAAGAAGTAAATCAGGGATTCCGGTATAACACACTCAGTACCGACATAATCATGTAGTCTTACTATCTCATGAAGGTTTTACTTCTATCCTCTTTTCCATCCTAAGGTTTGGCTTTGCATAAGAGGGTCAAAGAATCAAAGGACCAAGGAAGCAAGGAGGATGTTTTGAGATTTCAATCAACACTTTAGCAAATCAAACCATCACACGATAAATGGTAAGTCAAAATTTTAATATAACCAACCACTAGTTTTGAAACCCGCTTCAAGAGTAATAGAAATGTAAACATGGGTTTCCAACAGTTCCTCTACATTAAGTTCCCATTGGATTTTGATAAGTCAGTTGATAACTCCAAGAGATCAGAAAAAAAAAGTCAATTGATATAGGTTGTAATTCAATCCCTTCAGCTGATATTCAAGATTGAAATCTAATTACCTCATTCAGCCAAGTAGGGGAGATAATTAGCTAATTAGAAATGATCTCATTAGGATAAACTAAATGTTGACTGCTGTTGTTACAGAATGGGTTAACAACAAGGAAAAAGGAAAATGATTTCTTGAAGATCTGAAAATTGATTGAACCTTCTTGAATGATCTTAAAATGTGATGTATCATAATGACTTAAGATGTTTGATGTATAGGTTTGTAAGATAGATCTGAACAAGAAGGTACAATTGTAAACCCCTACCCCTTAATATGGAAAAAAAAAATTTATAAATTTTGGCCCGGTTCAAATGGACCGGCCAGCCGGCCGGTCCAGCTGAACCGACTTGGTCCGGTTTGAGGAGCCGACGCGAGCGCGAAGAGCCGAGGGCACTTCCCGCTCGTGAGGCTCTCCTTCTTCGCCTTGTGGAAGCGTCGACCCCCTCCCCTCACCCGCAGTAGAGCAGCACCGGCGCCACTCCCATTCCGTCTGTCGCCGCTGTTCGTCGCCCACTGCCTACCGACCGTCGTCCGACGTGCACCTTTTCCATCGTGAAAGAGGAGCTCGTCGGCAACCTTCCCGTGGCGCAACCCCTTTTCCCCCTTTTCCCTATTCGCGGGAGTAGCAGCCGCCATCCGCCGATCGCCGCCCTTCGACTGCGTCCGCCGTCCGCTGGCCGCTATTCGCCGCCGCCCATCGCTCTCCGCCGCAGCGAGGAGAGCTCGGCGGAGGCCTGCGGCCGCACGACTCCCTTCCACTGCCTTCTTCCCCTCTCTTCGTCGACAGTAGCCATCCGCCGAGTCCGCCGTCCACCGTCTCGCTGCTCGCCATCCACAGCCGCCGTTCGTCGCCGTTCCTCTTCGCCGCGACGAGGAGAATGGCGAAGGGCTGCTGCTGTCATGCGACTCCTTCCCGCTGTATTTTCCCTATTCCGCGAGCAAACCCCCGCCGTCAGTCGCCCCACTACGCGGCTACCAATCCGCTACTCCGAACGCCAGGGTTAAGCAGCTACGGCCTCCGGCGAGCTCGGGAGAGGTCAGCTCCCTGAGATTTCGACCTCCGCTGGGTCGATTTGGTCGACGTGACCGAGAGGTCCACCGGCGAGTCGACGAAGGGAAGAACTGCGCGTTTCTTCCCTCCCGCCGGCCGCCGTTCGATCCGCTTCCGCTGGGCATTCGTGATCTCGCGGGGTGTCCGCGATCATGCGCATGCAAGGGTCCCGAGGCCTCGCTGGCTAGATCACCGGCGTCCCTCCATCTGCGAGCTTGCCGACGAGGAGCGCGGGCGGAGGAAGCGGCGAAGGTATCATCTGCCCTTTTCTTGTTCCTTAATCATATTTAAGGACAACTAAACATGATTAATATTAACTAAACATGATTAGTGCTAAATAATGATATGTTGCAATTAAGTTAGTTTAATTCTAATTAATTAGTGTATGAAGGATTAGTTAATAGTTGTTTAGTGATTAATTAGAATACATGGTTAATCAAGTTGGGTTCAATGGGTTAAGTTCGAACTCGAGTCTAACACAAGTCAAATGGTTAATAAAGTTAGGATTGGTTGGGTTGAACCAAATTGAAGTTAGTTGGATTAGATTTGAATTGAATCTGGGTTCAGGTTGAGTTAAGTTGGGTGAGCTGAATCAGTTAACTCAGTTGGGTACGAGCCAAACAGTTAATTGAAATCAGTTCGAGCTCGAGTCAAACCAAATTAGATTGGGCTGGCTAGACCGGATGCAATTAAACTGGACTGAATCTGAGTCGAACCAAATTAAATTGAACCGAACCTGAGTCGAATTAAATTGAACCGAACCGAACCGAACCGGTCAACGTTGACCGGGTCAAACAATTGACCAATCAGCTTTGACGGGGTCAACTATTGAGCGTTGACCGGGTCAAACAGTTGACCGGTCAGCTTTGACCGGGTCAACTGTTGACCATTGACCGGTCAGCTATGACGGGTTAACTATTGACCGTTGACTAGGTCAACTGTTGACCTTTGATCAGTCAAAATAATAATAAAATAAAATAATAAAAATAAAAATAATTTATTTTAATTTTTCATGGGTATGATTAGGTGATTTAAAATAGTTAATTAAGATTTAATTAATCTAATTAAGTGTTGATGGGCGTTATTTGGACCATTGGGTGACTTGGGCTAGATGATGAGTTTAAATATATATAAATTTGATAGAATTTATTTAAGCTTAATTAAATTAATTTAACATGATAATTAGTCTAAATTGTAAAATTTAAAATTTGATTAATTAAGATCTGATTATCAACTTGTATGCTTAGTTTGGGTTAATTAAATGTAGTCATTACTTTAATTAATTTATTGATAATTTAATTGGACCAAAAATGTAGACATAGGACTAAGGGGTAAACATGGGCGTATTAATTAAGTATGTGCCCCCAAAATTAAATATGGGATCGTAAATTTAAATATAGGCTTATTAAGCGATAATTAATTAGGATAATTGTATAAGTTAGATTTGATAAATTTATATTTGCTTTACTTTAGGGAAAAATAAATTAAATTTTATTTTAAATAATTGTGCTAATTAGGATTATCGCGGGTACGCGATTCGCGTAATTCGTCGCAGTGATTCATTTCTATGCGGGTTGGTTCTAAAGAACGGATCGCTAACCAAGGTGCGTTGGTTCATCGATGTAGGATTTATTCAAGCTAGGGAATTCCCACTGGGGTCTTCTTAGGAATAATTCTTGGATGTCTTAAATATAATAGAATATAATGATTGATAAGATTTGATGTGTCTGCATGTTAGTTTAATTTATTTTGTTTAACATGTATGATATACCATGATTTCTATGTTGAGTTTTAATATATCGTGACATCTTAACGTGCATGTTATATAATATTTTATTATTTTTCTATGCTATGATAGCACAACCACCATGCAGACATAGATAATAAATAACGACATGTTAGAACCCCTTGGCGACGTCACCACAACTTAGATAGAAAGAGACATTTCTCATATGCCCCAGTTGACCGCCACGTACCGACGGGGTCAAACAGTGACGTCCCGCTATGCACCACTCCCGAGGTTATGCATAGCTTAGATACTGGGAGCACCACTCCCGAGGTTATGCATAGCTTAGATACTGGGAGTACCACTCCCGAGGTTATGCATAGCTTAGATACAGGGAGCACCACTCCCGAGGTTATGCATAGCTTAGATACTGAGAGCTGGTAAGGAAAGAGACTGTACAAACTCCAAGGTCATATTAAACCGGAAATATGGAGCAAGTCCTTACCCAAAAATTTATTCCCGCACGAGTGTCGTTTAGGCGACCTCGTGATAGTCCTAAGATAGCTAGCGAGGATGAGCCCTACCATGGACTTGGCACCGATGGAGTCGAGGTTGCCACAACTCATCGTGCGGATGTGCGTCAATCTCGGTCAACGTCGACTGTTATTGGGCTGGGAAGGTGATTCCCCATGCGACGCCTTGGACAGTGGATCTGTAGACCACACGGCTATCATCCTTGACGTTCTGCAGACGATCGGATGAGTAGTCCGGATCCTAGGGTTATTATTTCGGCTAGCCGTGATCGAGTATACCATATACTCAGTACCGCTGACTGGGAGGGTGAGTATCAGAGCAGTGGTCAAACGAGTCTTAAGTTCCTAAAAACTGTGCTCACACTCCGGGGCCCACTGAAACTTAACGTCCTTCCGAGTCAACTTGGTCATCGGCACTGCAATACGGGAGAAATCCTGCACAAATCGCCGATAATACCCAACTAACCCAAGGAAACTACGAACCTCTGTGGGACTCTTAGGCTGCTCCCACTTGGTCACTACCTCAATTTTTATCGGATCAACCTGAGTGCCCTCACTAGATATAATGTACCCCAAAAATCCAACCTGAGTCAGCCAAAACTCACATTTAGAAAACTTAGCATAAAGCTAACTATCTCTCAATACTTGAAGGACAAGCCAGAGATGCCTCGTATGCTCCTCCGGGCTCTTTAAATAGACAAGTATGTCATCAATGAAGACAATGACACACTTATCTAAATATTTATGAAAAACCCGGTTCATCAGATCCATCAAGGCTGCGGGAGCATTTATGAGTCCAAAAGACATGACTAGGAACTCATAGTGTCCATACCGTGACCGAAATGCTGTCTTCGGAACATCCGAGTCCCTAATCTTTAACTGATGATACCCTGACCTCAGATCAATCTTTGAGAAAACCCGAGCTCCCTGTAACTGATCAAACAAATCATAGATGTGGGGAAGCGGATACCTGTTCTTGATGGTGACCTTGTTCAGCTGCTTGTAATCAATGCACATCCTTAAGGTCCCATCCTTCTTCTTCACAAATAGAACAGGTGCGCCCCAAGGGGAGACACTAGGTCGTATGAACCCCTTATCCACCAAGTTCTGCAACTGTAGCTTGAGTTCCTTCAACTCTGCCGGTGCCATACGATACGGGGGTCTAGAGATTGGCATCGTCCCAAGAGCAAGATCGATGCAAAACTCTAACACCCGATCCGGAGGTAGGCCAGGCAAATCCTCCGAAAAGACGTCTGGGAACTCACGAACTACAGGAATATCTGTCATCGGGCTATCCGACTGGCTGCTATCCACCACGTGCGCTAGAAAATACTGATATCCTTTCTTGAAGTACCTCTACGCCGTGAGGGCGGATATAATGGCGGTCGGTAGGACCCGACGATCTCCCTCGAATACAAGCTCCGAGGGTCCCAATCCAATGAAAGACACTGACTTCGTGATGCAACTCACTAGGGCTTTATGTGCTGTCAACTAGTCCATACCGAGAATCACATCGAAGTCTGCCATATCCAGTGGAATCAGGTCCGCCTCAAGGGTAACATCCTGTATCATAAGAGGAAATAGGATAGGACCGATACACCTGACTCTGTAAAATCTTCTCACCCAAGGGAGTGCAGACAATCAACTCTGACTCTAACGGGGTAAGAGGTATATCGGCTCGTCTGGCGAACTCCGAGCTAATAAAAGACCGATGTTGATATGCACACGCCTCGACTTAAGATGCGTGCAAACAAGTTGGTCCCGATCTTCCATCGTAGGAGAAATCCTTAAAGTGGGGGGAGTTGTGACTTTGACGAAGGGGAGGCTAACCACGATCTAGGAACGCGACCAGCAACCTCACAATCACTAAACCACTCCTCAGTTGGTTATCAACCGTGTCAAACATGACTGACCTGTTCACGAAGAACGGCACGAACAATTCAAGAGAATTGAAAGAGCAACAGCGAAAGGATCACTCAAGAAATTGGACTTCAAGTTTGTAGCAAAAGCATTACAAAAGTGGTGGCTAAAGTAAAAATCAAAGTCCATTTTCAATAGTGCATGTCCCACCAAATATATAAACAAAATATGGCACGTTTTTCCATATTTTGTTTCACTAAAATAGGAAAAATAAATATATAAATATCCTCCTCTTGTTAGCTACGAAATTTGAAAAAATAAATCCCTTCATGAAGATTTGAATATATATTTAAGAAAGATTTGATTTTGAATAAATCTTCCTTGATTTGCTCTTGAATAAATCTTCTTCCTTGATTTGCTCTTTAATAAATATTTGATGAAGATTTGATTCTTGAATAAATCTTCCTTCACTCATACACTTCCATATGAGTAATTTATGCAACTTCCATATAAGTAATTCCTCCATGTGTTTCCTTACATGTAGTGACAAGTAAACAATAATAATTAGGCAATATCATTTGTTCTGTAATTAAGTAATTAAATTACCCAAGAAAAGAATTCACCTGCCGTCCTAAGCGTCGTGCACGGGCTCGTATCATTAGGCCTTCTATGGTAATTGAATCTTGCACGGGTGAACCAACGATGTCCTCATCAGATGTGACCCAGTATCAATGAGAATACGAGCTCATGCATCAAATAACCGCATATGTCCAGTGACTACGTCTGGGTTGGCTTGTGCATCGGTGTCGTCCAGTGCATAGATGCGAGTCTGGGTGCGCTAGGGCGGTCTTTGAGAGTGTGGGCCAGATCTAGTGGCAGGTCCTCTGGTCGATCCCGTCATAGGTGCAGCAGGTGGGATCGGTGCGGGCAGGCGACCACGATCCGCAGATGTCGAATGGATGGCCGACTGCTGAGATCCGCCCATCTGAGTCCGCTGCGCACAATTGGGCCGAATGTGCCCCTTCTGTCCACACCAATAGCATGAGACCTCTCAGCACAACCCGATGTGGGTCCTGTGGCAGATGGTACATGGGGCCAACGGTAGAGTACGGTGCATCTGAGAGGCCCTATATGCTGACGGCGGGGGACGCGCTTGACTCAGCTGACCACGCTGCTCAGTCCTCTGTATAAATCAGCCCCCAGATGGAGCCCCTCCTACACCTGAGGCAACTGATGCTACTGTACCAGTCGGTCTGTCCCTAAAGTCACCTCGACCCCTGTGTGTCGCTGACCTCTTCTTCTTATGCCCCTCCCTCCGTGTACGCGTCGTCTGGAGCATCCTCTTAGTCCACAGGGATTTATCCACCAATTGTTGAAAAACAGTGTAGTCCAGTATTCCCACCCTAACACAAAGGTGGTCATCCAATCCCTGAATGAAACGCAGACGACGATATCTATCAGATGGGATCATGTCGGGTACCAGGGAGGCCAACCGATTAAACTCTACCACATACTCTGACACAGATCTGCCTCCCTGTGTACAATCCAGGAACTCTTGTACCTTCAGATCATGCTGGAGCTCTTTGTAGAAATGCTCGTGGAACTCATCCAGAAAGATATCCCACGTCAGTTCTGTGGAATAACGGGTCTCCAGCTCCTCTCGCCAGGTCTCAGCCTCCCCGTCCACAAGATAAAGTGCCACTCCAAGTCGGTCTCTATCGGATAACTCCAAATCAGTAGTGATACGACGGATGTTGTTAATCCAAGACCGGGCTATCTGGGGGGCTGACGATCCAGAAAAAGTGACACACTCTAGATGCCGAGCGTCTCTCACCCAAGCGCTTATCGGTCTAGCAGCTCGGGTACCGGGCACCGAAGTAGCAACTCCCCAAGCGGGGTCTGATAATCAGCTCGGGTATATGTCCCCTGTGCTCCTGCCGGAGGGGTAGCAACTACCGCCGCAACTTCCACTATATCTGACTCTGCACAACTGTCAGCTGGAGTAGATGCAATGGCTGGGGCAGTAGCCGCCTGAACTACTGGTGGTGCCGGTGGGGCCACTGGTGCGGCAGGAGGCAAAGAAGGCGTTACCGTCTGTGGCTCCCCTGGCTCCTACTGCGGGGAGGGAGTCATGATACTGACCATAGCTACTGCTATCATGTTCAGCTGTCCCTACGACATCGGAGGTCGCCCAGATGGCACTGTAGATGTAGTCCTTTGCCTCAAAGTCAGACGAGAACTCGAGCTCCGACGTGTACCCGACGATGCCTGCTCTGGGATCGTAGGCACTGGTGCCCTGTCGGAATCCCCGGTAACGCTAGCGGCTGGTACCGGTGCTAGTTGCGCTAACGGATCTGCCGATGGACGGGAGGTGGCCGTTGAATGATCCTGGGGTTCCGTGAGCTTTCGGGGCCTCCCCTATTTGCGTCACGACGGTACTTCTGACATCTACACGATACAGGCTTCGGTCAGTTCATACGCAACAAAATTAACGTAAGGTAAACTCTTCCGGTACGTATAGTCACGATATAGGTAAACGACCATACCACTAACTATCAAACTGGTCACTCTAATATTTCAGGACTGACTTCCTTATACTAAAGATTTGGAGTCGAAACACCAAAAATCCCTAGGTTTTTTTTTTAAATGTCATGCCGAGCGTCTCTGATACCACTTTAATTGTCATGCCCCGACCCGCAGGACGACACGTGGCAACCGCCGTATGGGCCCCACGACCCATACCAGGTATAAATACAAATACCAAAATACATACACCCACATTTCCAAATAACATCTTAGTACAGTCCCGATATATCCTAATACAAATCTAAGACCGACATACGAAAACTCATAACAGCGGTCGTATACCTTCCGCGATGAACCCTCCATCAACGACCTCATCTAGTGCGTCTGCACCTGCACACACATTGAACGCGGTGTGCTCAGCCTTGCGGCCTAGTGCGAAATTACGGCTCTACCGAATAAAGAAATCAAAGGCTAGGAGGAGTATTCTAGGATGCCTTTGGTTGTTAATCAACATTTTTCATTTGATTTGTGTAAAATAATTTGTATAAAACATTAAAACATCTTAATTAAATACATATACATATTTCACTAGATGTCACCTAAGTTGTATCTAGTGTCCAAGTCAACAGCATGTCACCTACGTCATAATAAGACTTTAAGGTTACAAGACTCGGGCTGCCAGCCTGTCACGGGGTAACTTTCCACCGTGCGGCGTAGGTGCGTCTTCACGCTGCGCCTACGAGCCTGATGCACGAACAGAATAGGGGCGGAAGAACAAAATAGAGAACTCTGAAAGGGAAAGGATTGCTTCTTCGTAAAACACCAGTAAAACCCTTACAATAGCACTCTAATTCTCTCAAGATATGCTCAATACAGAAGAGATGCCTGCACTGTTGGTGATGTCTCCCATCGGCATCATTCGAGCATATATATCCTTGAGGAGGTGTATTTTTGGTGGGCGTGCTCTACTATTTCCAGAAGCCACGACGTGCACGTTCGTTCTCTCTTGCAGGGGTTCCGGACGTGGGTTGTGCCCTTCCTCTGTTTCGCTGGTGGGAGAGTGGGTTCGTAACATTCCTCCCCCACCGGAGTTGGGAGACGTCCTCGTCTCCTCTTGCTCCAAGTAATCTCGGATGAGGCGCTTGAACTGCCAGAGCGTTGCATCCTTCTCCCAACTGTTTTGTTCCGGCGGGACCCCCTTCCATTGTACCAAGAATTCGGTGTGGCCGGCTGGATGAGCAATGCTCCTTCCGATGATTCTTTCGGCTTGGTGGGCGAATTCTTTTGTGACGGTGGGTGGTGCGCGCGCAGGTTGTACTCTAGTAGGGTCGGGATCCTGGTGGAATGGCTTCAATAGGCTGACGTGGAAAGTCAGGTGGATCCGAAGCCTCGATGGTAAGTCCAACGTGTAGGCGAGCGTTCCAACTCTTTTTATGACATGAAAGGGGCCGTCGAACCTCGGCATTAGTCCCTTGTGCGCTCTGGTTCCCCGGGCCCTTTTCCACATTTGCGGCATAAGTTTTAGGAGCACCTCATCGCCAACTTGGAACTCCCGGGGTCGCCGGTGTTGGTTGGTGAACTTCTTCATGCGATGGGTGGCCTTTTCTAGTCTCTCTTTGGCCTCCTCCCATTGGTCTTGTCGGTCTTTTGCAAACTTGGATGCGGCCGGGCAGCAATCATCCAGAGAGGTCCGAGTTAGCTCAAGAGAGTTGAGGGGAGGCTGCCCATACACCAATTCGAATGGTGACTTCGTCGTGGCGGAATTCTTATGAATGTTATAGCAATATTGGGCGGTGCCGAGCAGTTCGACCCAATTGCTTTGGTTAGCTGAAGCGAAGTGCCGTAAGTACTCTTCGAAGAGAGCATTCGTTCTCTCCGTTTGTCCATCCGTTTGGGGGTGGTTGGCGGTGGAGAAATTGAGTTTCGTTCCCAGTTGTTTGAATAGGTTGGTCCAGAATCTTCCCGTGAAACGGGCATCGCGGTCGTTGACGATATCCTCCAGGAGGCCGAAATATTTCACGACGTTGTAAAAGAATAGTTCGGCCGTTTGCTCCGCCGTGGCCTGTTCGGTGGTAGGGATAAAGACCGCAAATTTGCTGAATCGGTCCACCACCACCAATATGGCTGAAAATCCATCGATCTTCGGAAAGGACTTCACATAGTCCATCGAGACTGACGTCCATGGTCGGGATGGGATCGGCAGGGGCTGCAAGAGACCTGCAATTTTGTTCCTCTCCGTTTTATCCTTCTGGTAAATATGACAAGTTTTCACATGCAGTTCCACATCATCTTCCATCTTTGGCCAATAATATGATTGACTGAGGAGGGCCATGGTGCGTTCAATCCCCGGGTGTCCCCCCCAAGTGGTGTCGTGACATTCGGATATCATCGCCTTCCGGAGGCTAGGTGAATGGGGAACGAGGGTCCGTCCACCACGGATTTGGAGGAGTCCCGTGGTATCCTTCCAGTATCGCCGAGTTTCTCCCTTCTCCACTCGCTGAAGGAGGTGCTAGTAGGTTGCATCCTCCATTACTGCCTTTTGTAACTGTTGTAGCATGTCACTTTGGATTCGGGTAATGGCATGAATCTTCCTGCTGAGGGCGTCGACAGCTTGATTGTGCTTTCCGGCTTTATGCTCCCAAGTAAGGTCGAACTCCGCCAATTGTTCCTGCCACCTTGCTTGCTTGGCGGACAACTTACGTTGAGTTTGGAAGAAAGTGTTAGCCACATTGTCTGTTCGAACCACAAAGGGGTTACTGAGGAGATAGACTCTCCAAACGCGTAAGCAGTGACTACCGCCAACATTTCCTTTTCATGGGCAGTGTATCTCCGCTCGGTGTCATTCAGCTTTCGGCTTTCATATGCGACGGGGTGTCCTTCCTGCATCAGTATTCCTCCGAGGGCTCGATCTGAGGCATCGGTCACCACCTCAAAGGACTTTTGGAAGTCGGGTAGTGCCAGCACCGGAGCAGAGGACATGGGGGATTTTAGCTCCTCGAATGCTTGTTCGCAGCTTTCGGTCCAAGTCAACGTCTTGTCCTTCTTTAGCAAGTCGGTGAGAGGTGCGGCAATTTTGGAGTACCCTTCGACGAACCTCCGATAGTAGTTGGTGAGGCCGAGGAAGGATCGCAGTTCGGAGGGATTCGCAGGTTGTCTCCACTCCCGGATGGCCAATACCTTTTGGTTGTCCATTTGTACCTTCCCTTCTCCAATTTTGTGGCCGAGGAAGAAGATTGTGGGCTGGCCAAATTCGCACTTATTCCCGCGAACAAAGAGTTGGTGTTCCTTGAGCTTTTCGAACACCAACCGAAGATGGTGGAGGTGTTCTTCCTCAGACTCCGAGTAGATGACAATGTCGTCGAGGTATACCACCACGAATTTGTCGATAAATTCATGGAACACGTCGCTCATCAAGTTGCAGAAGGTGGCTGGGGCATTAGTAAGACCGAAAGGCATGACTAGAAATTCATACGAACCGTACCGGGTTACGCAGGTCGTCTTGGCCTCATCTCCTTCTGCAATTCGCACTTGCCAATATCCAGAGCGAAGGTCCAGCTTAGAGAAAATTCGAGCATACGCCAGTCGATCGAAGAGGTCCGCGATGAGCGGGATGGGGTACCGGTTCTTAATGGTCACCTTGTTTAGGGCCCTGTAGTCGATACACATTCGTAGTTTGTCGTCTTTCTTCTTCTGGAATAAGATGGGTGCGCCATAGGGGGCTTTCGAGGGTCGGATGAGGCCGGCTTCGAGAAGTTCTCCGATCTGTTTCTTCAGTTCTGTTAACTCCGCGGGACCCATCCGGTAGGGGGCATGTGTTGGGGTTCGGGCACCAGGAACCAGCTCGATGTGGTGGTCGGTGGGTCTCCGGGGTGGTAGCCTTTTTGGGAGCTCATTGGGCATGATGCATCGGAATTCTTTGACCAGGTCCTTGATGGCCGTAGGGATCGGAGTCGCGCTCGTTCGATGGTCCCTCTCCTCGTGGATTGCTACTGCAATGGTCATCTCGCCCTTCCGAACATCTTTCGCCACCTGAATTACTATGAGGAAGCGGTCGGGCATTGTAGGGTCTGGTGTCGCTGGCTCAAGGGAGACCATCGCTTGTGTGAAGCTCGGTTGTCCACTGTCCAGGGTCATCAGACCGCCTAGGTGTAGGGCGACCACCGTTTGCAAATTCATTAAGAATTCAGTCCCGAGGATCAAATTCGAAATCATCCATCAGGGCCATCGTGAGATCGGTTCGTCCCTTCCATTGGCCGACCTAGAGAGGGGCTCCGCGCACCACTCCTGCGACGCCGGAGGCGGCGGCGTTTACTTTCTTCATCCTTAGGCGGCTGGGTTCCATTCGCAGTCCTAGCTTCCGGGTGAGCTCCTCTCGTATGAAGTTGTGGGTCGCTCCGGTGTTAACCATGGCGCGGCAGGGCTGGTTGTTAACGAGGAGGGATACGTACATCAGCTTCGGATTGGACTCCGTCTGCACCGCGCTAATTCGTTGCATCGGAGTCGCTCGAGCAGTGATAATGGGAGTCCCATCATCGTCCGTCTCCCCTGCGTCCTCTTGCGCGACGATGGCTGCGGCTTCGGCTTCCTTATCCTCCTCTACGATGATAGGGGTAGCCTGTTCGCGCCTTGGGCAGACGCGCATCAGATGGTACTTCCGCAAAGGTAGTAGCCTCGTCGGATTTCGGATCTGGGTTTCGCCGCGCTAAATCCCCTGTCCGCTTCAGGCGTCGGGGGTGACGGCAGAACTGGTCTTCGTTCGACTTCATCGCTGTTGCGCCATGGGGGACCGCGGGACGGCATTCTGCTAGAGGATCCCCTCGCGTGCTCCAGCCGGAGAGGCCCCACTTGCAGCTCTAGGAGGCTTTCGGCTGTGGAGATCGCTTCCTTGAGCGAGGAGACTCCTTTTTGCACCAATTTGCCTTGGGTTGCCGGCTGAAGACCTTGCAGAAATGAGAACAACAAGTCCTATTCAGACATGTCCCGGATGTTCATCCGAATGCTGTTGAATTCCTGTATATATTCTCCAATCGATCGATTTTGATATAAATTCCGGAGACGTTTCCGTGCTGCCCAAGCGGCATTGACGGGAAGGAATTATTGTCGCAGCTCCTTCGTCATCTCTTCCTAACTTTCGGATTCGCTAGAGCTACCATCTTCTTGTAACTCGTAGCGGAGTCGCCACCACTGTTTGGCGTCTCCGTTCAGGTATGCCGCAACGATGGGAACCTTGTATTCTTCCATCGTCTTCATCACCTGGAAGTACCGGGATAAATCCCAAATAAAGTTCTCGAGGAGCCTCGCGTCCCTTTCCCCTGCGAAGGGTTTTGGTTCCGACACCTTCACCGTAGGTCCGACGTGAACTCCCTGGCTCAATCGCAGTTCCTGGCGGATTTTCTCAAGTTCCTCCTGGAGCTTGCCCATGGGAACAATTCCGGCAGGTGGAATAACATTAATGGTTTGCGCATCGATACCTCGCAGCTTCTCAACGTCTTCCCGTAGTAGGGCGACAGCCATGCAGAGGTCATCGAGGCATACCTGCACCGAAGAGTCATCTGGACTCTTGTCTTCGCGAGCGGGAGGTTGGCCGACCATCTTTTCGAGCACCGCCAGGCGCTCCTCTAAGGCGTCGTGGTTGGGAGGTTAGCCCATCATCCTTTCGAGCACAACCAGGCGCTCCTCCAAAGCATCATGACTGGGATGTTGGCCAGCCATCCTCTCGAGCACCACCAGGCGCTCTTCCAAAGTGTCGAGCTGTTGCTTCGTCACCATCGCGGGAGGGGACGAACAGCTTTGCAGCGGCTCCGGGGTTGTTCAACTTGGCTCTGATACCACACTGTCACGGGGTAAATTTCCACCGTGCGGCGGAGGTGCGTCTTCACGCTGCGCCTACGAGACTGATGCACGAAAAGAACAGGGGTGGAAGAACGAAATAGAGAACTCTGAAAGGGAAAGGATTGCTTCTTCGTAAAACACCAGTAAAACCCTTACAATAGCACTCTAATTCTCACAAGATACGCTCAATACAGAAGAGATGCCTGCGCTGTTGGTGATGTCTCCCATCAGCATCGTTCGAGCATATATATCCTTGAGTGTTTGTATGCTTAGTGAATACTCGGGCCGAGGGTATCAATAAGTCCATCAGTGTCTTTCTGTCTCTGTCTCTACCTATGCCTGCTGCACTGATGTTGGCGGAGAGGACGGGTGACCCAATGTCACTCTCTATCGTTTCACTAGTCGTCGACCATGCCTCCCCTAGCGAAACCGTCGTGCCCTTACATCCTCCCAGGATCCGTAGGGGCAATGACATCTGCATAGTACTACACACTGTCCGTAGACAGGGTCACCATCATATAAATCTCATCGGCCACGGCTAGCCGAAATAACAACCCTAGGATCCGGACTACTCATCCGATCATTTGCAGACGTCAAGGGTGATAGCCCTGTGGTCTACGGATCCACTGTCCAAGGCGTCGCATGTGGAATCACCTTCTTAGTCCAATAGCAGTCGACGTCTACCGAGGTTGACGCACATCCGCACGATGGGCTGTGGCAACCTCGACTCCATCGGTGCCAAGTCCGTGGTAGGGCTCATCCTCGCTAGCCATCTCAGGACTATCACGAGGCCACCTAAACGACACTTGTGCGGGTATAAATTTCTAAGTAAGGACTTGCTCCATATTTCCGGTCTAGTATGACCATGGAGTTTGTACAGTCTCTTACCCTACCAGCTCCCAGTATCTAAGCTATGCATAACCTCGGGAGTGGTGCTCCCCCCTCCAGTATCTAAGCTATGCATAACCTCGGGAGTGTTTCCGCCAGTATCTAAGCTATGCATAACCTCGGAAGGGGTGCGTAGCGGGACGTCACCGTTTGACCATCGTCGGTACGCGGCGGTCAACCGGGGCATATGAGAAAGGCTCCCTTTTTTTTTCTAAGTTGCGGTAACGTCGCCAAGAGGTTCTATCATGTCGTTATTTACTATCTATGTCTGCATGGTAGTTGTGCTAGCATAGCATAGAAAATAATAGAAAAATATACAACATGCAGGACACGCTATCACGACACATTAGAACCTAAGAGGGAAATCATGGTATATCATGCATGCTAGATAGAAATAAATTAAACTAACAAGCAGACAAACCAAATCTTATCAAGCATAATATTTTATTATATTTAAGACATCCAGAAATTATTCCTAAGAAGACCCTAGCGGGAATTCCCTAGCTTGAATAAATCTTACATCGGAGAACCAACGCACCTCGGTTAGCGATCCGCTCTTCAGAACCAACTCACGCGAAAATAATCACCCGACGAACTACTCGGATCGCATACCCACGATAGTCCTAATTAACACAATTATTTAAAATAAAATTTAATTTATTTTTCTCCTAAAGTAAATAAATTAGAAATTTATCAACCCATTAATTAAAATAATTATTACATCAAATTAATCCCAAACTAAGCATACAAGTTTATGATTAATTCTACCTAATCGAATCTTAATTAATCATATTTTTAAAAAAAATTGTATCTATTAAACTAACTACAAATGTTAAATTACTTTAATTAACTTAAATAAATTTTATCCAATTTATACTCATTAAACTCATCCATAACTTGGCCCAAGTCACCCAAGGGCCCAATTAGAACCAATGAAAATTTTATTATTTTTATTATTTTTATCATTTTAATATTATTTTATTATTTTATTAATTAATTAATTAATTTATTATTTCTTCTGACCGGTCAACGGTCAACGGTTGACCTGGTCAACGTTGACCGGTCAACGCGGACCGGTTACTGTTCATCCAGTTTAACATGAGTCTGACCCACGCCCAGTTGGTTCGGTTCAATCGAGTCAGCTCAATCCATCTAAATCCTAGTCCGACTTGAGTCCGGTTCAAGTTGATTTGGTTCGACTCGGGTCCGGTTCAACCAACCCAATCTAATTTGGGTTTGACTCGAGCTCGAACTAATTTCAATTAGTTGATTCGGCTCACCCAACCGATTTAATCCCAACTTGGTTCAACCCAATCGGTTTCATTAAATTAACTCTAATTCATAGTTAACTTAACTAAACCTTGATTAATTTAACGCTAAGCATGTTTAAATTAAACTAAGCATATATTAAGACAACTTACACTAATCACATTTTATTAACACTAATCATGCTTAACTTTTCACTAATCGCGATTAGGGAAAAATAAACCTACCTCAGCCGAATCACTATTCACCGCCGGAATAGTAGCGCCGCCGCCGGAACCCTAGCGGCCACCTCGCCGGAGCTCACGAAATCGACGGCTAACTGGATGGCGAGCTTCGCAACTCCTCGGATAAGCGGAGACCAACGATGATCTGCGAAAACGCCGACCATCAGTGCCTAAACGACGACTTTTGGTGTCGTCGCCGGCGAACTCGCGGCGCATCCACCGGAGGGCGAAAACTGCCCCTTTACAAGGGGGAAACGTAGCTGCTCAACTCGCGGACTTGTGGAGAGGAAAAGAGGGAAGTTCCGGCAGGCAAGGCGGGCAGATCCGCGACTCCACCCGTCGCCGGAATGGTTGTGGTCGAGTGAGCAGCGACGGCGAAAATAGCCGCTTGCTGCGGGGACGTCGGGGTCTACGGGAGCTCATGGAGGTGTGGAGAGGGCGAGCGTCTCCAACCACAGCGGAGGAGATGAAATCGCCGATGGTTTGAGCGCGGGACGGCGGCCGGACGACAGCAACTTCCCTGCTGCGGTGGTCACGCAAATGGGGAAAGAAGGGGGCGTCGACGAGCTCCCCTTTCCACCGGGGAGTGCGCGCTGGGGGTGAACGAAGATGGGCGGCCGCCGACGAACGGTGTGCAGCGGCCGACGGCGAAGAGGGAGGCGTCGGCGCTGCTCTGTGTGGAAGAAACGTAGGCTCGTCGTGAGGTCGGGGACGAAGGCACGAGTGGGAAGAGTGCTCGGCTCTTCTCACTCGCCTCACCCCTTCGAACCGGTCCAAGCCGGTTCAGCTGGACCGGCCGGCCGATCGATTCATCTGAACCGGACCCCCTTTTTTTTATTTATTTAAAGGTGGGGGTTTACAACAGATGTCGTTGCCCCTACGAATCCTGGGAGGATGTAAGGGCACGACGGTTTCGCTAGAGGAGGCATAGTCAGCGACTAGTGAAACGATGGAGAGTGATATTGGGTCACCCGTCCTCTCTGCCAATATCAGTGCAGCGAGTATAGGTAGAGACAGAGACAGAAAGGTACTGATGGGCTTACTGATACCCTTGGCTCGGGTATTCACTAAGCATAGGTTGACAGCCCGAGTCTTGTAACTTTAAAGTCTTATTATGACATAGGTGACATGCGGTTGACATTGACACTAGATACAACTTAGGTGACATCTAGTGAAATATACATCTGTATTTATTTATGTCGTTTTACTACTTTCTATAAATTGATTTACACAAATCAAATGAAAAATGATGATTAACAACCAAAGGCATCCTAGAATACTCCTCCTAGCCTTTGATTTCTTTATTCGGTAGAGCCGTAATTTCGCACTAGGCCGCAAGGCTGAGCACACCACTTTTTCCCGTGTGTGCAGGTGTGTTAGATGATCATACGAGACGGTTGATGAAGATGAGTCCATCGACGGGTCTATTTTTATTTATCGATACCTTTTATCATAGAATTGTAGTAGGTTTATCGGGACAGTGTTAGGAATCTTGAGTTAGATGATTTATTTATAATTCCGCTGTGTAAACGATGTATATGGATGAAATGTATCACTTTGATGCCTTGTATGGGTCTGTTGGGCTCATACGGCGGCTGCCACGTACCCGACAGTAGATTCGGGGAGTGACAATTAAAGTGGTATCAGAGCCTAGGTTTGGAGAACCTAGGAGATTAAGTTAAGTTTGAGGTATTAAGGATTTAGATAACTGTCTCGATATAATCTAGGATAAAGTGCGAGTTGGAAGTATAATAGTATATTTCTTTAGTGATGAGTTTTTACTCAGACGACAGTTGATTGCTATGAATTATTTTTCTTGAGCTGATAACCGCCGTAATATACGGATATTAAATCTATTTATCTCCGGACAGTATATATGATCACAATTTTCACTGAGTCGGAGAAGAGATAGAAACTTAGGTCAATATGCATAGTTCTACGATTAAGTTTCATTTATACATGATTAAGTAAATTTATCCATGATCAAACATAACATTACCATGTGGTGCGCATCATGATCACCTTGTATACTAACATGGGTAGCGATCATTACTTTGATCTTAAGAGTATTGATATTAAAATATCCTATGCGATATCTTAATCATACTATTTGTGTCCCATGACCCATTTGGGATACTGAGTTTGAATGAATCTATTAATATTCGATTTTATCCGCTTTCAAGTTGTCACTATCTGAACTTGATGGTGTTTTAAACATCCTTCATTGACTCTATTCTAGATCCTAGAAATAAATTTGTAGTTGGACCCATATTAAGTGATCTTGGTGAACCCTCGCTAATTACAACCTAACTTTAGAGGGTAATCTTGTAAAATTTAAGTTATCACTTCGGTGAGTTTTGAAAGAATCTAAGTTAGTACGTGCGCGTTGTGGTCGTTTACTCGAATTATGACTACAATATAGTTCCTTAGTAGACGAATTATACATACGTGGAATATACTTATATAGCATATGCGGTTCGAGAAAACCAAGTCATTATGGAAGCATTAGGATCCGTCCAAAGTTGAGCATCTGCTCCCGAATCTGGTTAGTAGACACGGATATGCTCGACATATTCTCATGATCTACCCTAGAGTCAAAAAGTGAATAGACTCGTGGGGATCTTAGTGATACTACTATAACTTGTAGGACTATGACCACAACATTAGTGTTGGGCTATTAAAGCATGAATGAACTACGAGCCTCGTCACCAAGTACGACACGATGGGGGTTACCAACCCCATAGGTCATCTTATTAATCTAGTCAACCTTAGCATGCAAATTAAGTACGTATGCAACCGTGAGAAAACATTGGCACCTATGTGGTACTTACCTTTCTTTATTCATTGGATCTTCATATTTTTGACATGAGGTTATTTAGATATCTTATTTAACTTTTACTTATGTTGCAAATTATAGTTATATCATCGTATCATGAAACCTGGCGATATGAACCTATTAACTATCGTCAGTATACGTGATTTCCAGTAAAGTTTGAAATCTTGAATCGTAAGTTCCATCTATGACCAATTTGGACATATATAAAATTAGGTAAATGACCACAACATTAGTTTCCCACATTATACAGAAGTGCCACATCCTTATTTTCATCGTGAAAATTTTTTGTGCAAATCGTTGTCTTAATCATTTCCTAGATTTTGAAAACAACTGATATTGAACGTCCATATTAGATCTGGATCATAGAATTTATATCAGATTAATCTACGTAAGACCACTGATCTTAAAGAAAAATCTACCGATATTATAAGTTGGCTTACGTATGAGTTAATTTTGTTTGGACCTAACTCTTTCTCAAATCTCTTAAAGGGACTTTATTCCCGATTCATAAAGTTATTTGTAGATGAATCTGTATCAAATGATTTGAAATTATCTTTGACCTTATTCTCATTTGAGTTAATTATATATATATATAGATACCTCATGAGTATATATTGATCGTTTTGGATTGTCATCGTGATTTTTTTAGTTGCAACTAAAAGTTGACCATCATCAATTATAATATGCATGTCAACCCCCAACACTTGCAGCTCTATGTGCAATATTTGTGGCTTCTACCTATACTCTCTCTGCAGCTTGACACCCTATCCGCAACTCTATTTCACATATTCAGCTTGTGTATATTGCATGACATTTCTAGTTGTGCATGCTACAACCTTCTTCATTTTCTTGGTTATATTTCTACAGCTTTGATGCTCGCTTGTCATATTTCTATAGCTTCATTTTTGTAGCCCAACTTTACAACTTGCTTCATCTTATATTTCTCAACTTCTACAACTTTAATATTTCATATTCATTTCGGTTTATCTGCAGTCGTGTTGACTGGCTTCCTAAATGTAAATCCTTCTATTGTTTCTCCCTTCATTTCATATTTCGATGCGTCAATACAGTTGCTATAGCTGTCATCAGCATATCACTTACACTCTTGCATCATTATATCCATAAAGCTTCCTACACTCTTTTAAATAGTTCTCTCGGGCATATTGAATCTTTGATGAGCTTGGAGCATCTTCCTTGTACCAACATTTAATGCATTCAATGCAGTTGTTTCCTGCTATTTTCTTCTATCTATCAGTTTCTTTTCTGAGCTTTGAGCACCTTTCACTTATTTCATGTTTTCTATATATGGCCAACTTATTAGCCAATCAGTTTTCTTTTATCTGCTTCCTTAAATTCTTCTTGGTGGCCTTTCTGAATGCAAATTCTGTCGAATATTTCTGCAGTTTTCTTTGCAGTTATTTCCTTAGTCATTTTCTACAGTTTGCAGTTCCCTTTTTGTGAAGCTACTTCCTTTGTCAAATGTCCTTAGTCAAATTCTATCCATTGTTGGTAGATTTTTTTACTCCTTTTTATTTCTATAGCTCCCTCAGCTTAGCTCAGTTCTTTACTTAGTATTTTTGCAGCTCAGATTTTTATATTTTCATCAGTATCATTATATATACTCGATCTTTCTCTGCAGTCTTATTCAGTCAATGCAGTTGGCAGCATTTCTGCATCTCCAACCCACATTTCAACTACCTGCAGATTTTGTAGTAACTTTGTTTCCTTACTCCTTTCGATTTCTCCTTTAAGTTCTAGATACTGCAACTTCTTGGCACCTTTTGCACATGTTGATGTGCATGTTGATATTTCTGCATGGTACTATTTCTGCATATTATCTTCTCCAACACATGTTGATGCACATGATGATATCCTTAGTAGTTGCATGTATCATTGACCTCTCTTACTCCAATCACTACTTCTGCAGATCCTATCCAGTGCGCATAGCAGCTTAGATATAATTACAATATTTCTACATCTACAAACTTGGATGAAGTCCTATTACATCAAGAGTCCACTTGTTATTATCATTATTATATCCTTTTACATAGGATATAACATATTCCATATCAAATCTCATATCATCACATAAGCATGATCTACCAATTCTGTATCAAACTTAGTTTTAGATTCTATTCGGACTCCCATGAAGTCAAGTATTAGCTAAGTTCGGCCTACCTTTCCTGGCACGAACTGGAATGCTTGCTCCTAATTAGGTCGACACTCATAGAGGAGATCACTGCGTACCTAGACGTACCTCTTTGTGTTAAATAATATGGATGCCCGTGAGGAACCAAATATGACTACAATGATCCACAGTATAGTAACAACTAAAGTGGATCGTTATATCATAATATATATTATGTTGTCACGTGGATCATTTAGTTGGGTTATCTTAAATTACAGACCTTATATCTTAGTACCAATAACTATATGATAACTAAAGTGGTATCACCTTAGAAAGGAGTTATTGTGTTAAAGGGAATATAAAAGGGTCTACTTATTTATCATTGATCATGATTCGAGGAAGGGATCACCAATTGTGTTTATTTTTGGAGGACCAAAATTTTTTTTAGGTGGGGAGTACTTGTAAACCCCTACCCCTTAATTTGGAAAAAAAAAATTTATAAATTTTGGCCCAATTCAAATGAACCGGCCAGCCGGCCGGTCCAGCTGAACCGGCTTGGTCCGGTTTGAGGAGCCGACGCGAGGGAGAAGAGCCGAGGGCTCTTCCCACTTGTGAGGCTCTCCTTCTTAGCCTCGCGACAGCGTCGACCCCCTCCCCTCACCCACAGCTGAGTAGCGCCGGCGCCACTCCCATTCCGTCCGTAGCTGCTGTTCGTCGCCCGTCGCCTGCCGACCATCGTCCGTCGTGCACCTTTTCCATCGTGAAAGAGGAGCTCATCGGCAACATCCTCGCGGCCCAACCCCTTTTCCCCCTTTTCCCTCTTAGCGGGAGTAGCAGCCGCCGTTCGCCGATCGCCGCCCTTCGATTGCGTCCGCCGTCCGCTGGCCGCCATTCGCCGCCGCCCATCGCTCTCCGCCGCAGCGAGGAGAGCTCGGCGGAGGCCTGCCACCGCGCGACTCCCTTCCCCTGCCTTCTTCCCCTCTATTCGTCGACAGCAGCCGTCCGCCGAGTCCGTCGTCCACCGTCTCGTTGCTCGCCATCCACAGCCGCCGTTCGTCGCCGTTCCTCTTCGCCGCGACTAGGAGAGCGGCGAAGGCCTGCTGCTGTCGTGCGACTCCTTCCCGCTGCATTTTCCCTGTTCCGCGAGCAAACCCCCGCCGTCGGTCGCCCCACTGCACAGCTACCGATCCGCTACTCTGAACGCCAGGGGCGAGCAGCTACGGCCTCCGGCGAGCTCGGGAGATGTCAGCCCCCCGAGATTTCAACCTCCGCTGGGTCGATTTGGTCGACGCGGCTGAGAGGTCCACTGGCGAGTCGACGAAGGAAAGAACTGCGCGTTTCTTCCCTCCCACCAGCCGCCGCTCGATCCCCTTCCGTTGGGCATTCGTGATCTCGTGGGGTGTCCGCGATCGTGCGCGTGCAAGGGTCCTGAGGTCTCGCCGGCTAGATCACCGGCGTCCCTCCATCCGCGAGCTTGCCGATGAGGAGCACGGGCGGAGGAAGCGGCGAAGGTATCATTCGCCCTTTTCTTTTTCCTTAATCATGTTTAAGGACAACTAAACATGATTAATGTTAACTAAACATGATTAGTGCTAAATAATGATATGTTGCAATTAAGTTAGTTTAATTCTAATTAATTAGTGTATGAAGGATTAGTTAATAGTTGTTTAGTGATTAATTAGAATACATGGTTAATCAAGTTGGGTTCAATGGGTTAAGTTCGAACTCGAGTCTGACTCAAGTCAAATGGTTAATAAAGTTAGGATTAGTTGGGTTGAACCAAAAAGAAGTTAGTTGGATTAGATTTGAATTGAATCTGGGTTCAGGTTGAGTTAAGTTGGGTGAGCTGAATCAGTTAACTAAGTTGGGTTCGAGCCAAATCAGTTAATTGAAATCAGTTCAAGCTCGAGTCAAACCAAATTAGATTGGACTGGCTAGGCCGGATCCAATTAAACTAGACTGGATCCGAGTCGAACCAAATTAAATTGAACCGAACCTGAGTCGAACCAAATTGAACCGAACCGAACCGGTCAGCGTTGACCGGGTCAAACAGTTGACCGATCAATTTTGACCGGGTTAACTGTTGAGCGTTGACCGGGTCAATTATTGACCATTGACCGGTCAGCTTTGACCGGGTCAATTACTGACCGTTGACCAGGTAAATTGTTGACCATTAACCAATCAAAATAATAATAAAATAATAAAAATAAAAATAATTTCATTTCATTTTTCATGGGTATGATTAGGTGATTAAAAATAGTTAATTAAGATTTAATTAATCTAATTAAGTCTTGATGTGTGTTATTTGGGCCCTTGGGTGACTTGGGCTAGATGATGGGTTTAAATGGATATAAATTTGATAGAATTTATTTAATCTTAATTAAATTAATTTAACATGATAATTAGTTTAAATAGTAAAATTTAAAATTTGATTAGATAGAATTAATTATCAACTTGTATGCTTAGTTTGGGTTAATTAAATATAGTAATTACTTTAATTAATTTATTGATAATTTAATTGGGCCAAAAATGTAGACATAGGCCTAAGAGATAAACATGGGCGTATTAATTAAGTATGCGCCCCCTAAATTAAACATGGGATCGTAAATTTAAATGTAGGCTTATTAAGCGATAATTAATTAGGATAATTGTTTAAGTTAGATTTGATAAATTTATATTTGCTTTACTTTAGGGAAAAATAAATTAAATTTTATTTTAAATAATTGTGTTAATTAGGATTATCGCGGGTACGCGATTCGCGTAGTTCGTCGCAGTGATTCAATTCTACGCGGGTTGGTTCTAAAGAGCGGATCGCTAACCTAGGTGCGTTGGTTCATCGATGTAGGATTTATTTAAGTTAAGGAATTCCCACTGGGGTCTTCTTAGGAACAATTCTTGGATATCTTAAATATAATAAAATATAATGCTTGATAAGATTTGATATGTCTGTATGTTAGTTTAATATACTTTGCCTAACATGTAAGATATACCATGATTTCCATGCTGAGTTTTAATATATCGTGACATCTTGACCTGCATGTTATATAATATTTTATTATTTTTCTATGCTATGATAGCACAACCACCATGCAAATATAAATAATAAATAACGACGTGTTAGAACCCCTTGGCGACGTCACCGCAACTTAGACAGAAAGGGGCATTTCTCATATGCCCCGGTTGACCGCCGCGTACCTACGGGGGTCAAACGGTGACGTCCCGCTACTCACCACTCCTGAGATTATGCAAAGCTTAGATACTGGGAGCATCACTCCCGAGGTTATGCATAGCTTAGATACTGGGAGCACCACTCCCGAGGTTATGCATAGCTTAGATACTGGAAACACCACTCCCGAGGTTATGCATAGCTTAGATATTGGGAGCACCACTCCCGAGATTATGCATAGCTTAGATACTGGGAGCTGGTAGGAAAAGAGACTGTACAAACTCCAAGGTCATATTAGACCGGAAATATGGAGCAAGTCCTTACCCAGAAATTTATTCCCCGACGAGTGTCCTTTAGGCGACCTCGTGATAGTCCTGAGATTGCTAGCAAGGATGAGCCCTACCATGGACTTGGGACCGATGGAGTCGAGGTTGCCACAGCCCATCGTGCAGATGTGCGTCAATCTCGGTCAACGTCGACTGCTATTGGACTGGAAGGTGATTCCCCATGCGACGCCTTGGACAGTGGATCCGTAGACCACACGGCTATCATCCTTGACGTTCTGCAAACGATCGAATGAGTAGTCCGAATCCTAGGATTATTATTCCGACTAGCCGTGGCCGATGAGATTATTATGATGGTGACCCTGTCTACGGACAGTGTGTAGTACTACACAGATGTCGTTGCCCCTACGGATCCGGAGAGGATGTAAGGGCACGACGGTTTCGCTAGGGGAGGCATGGTCAGCGACTAGTGAAACGATGAAGAGTGATATTGGGTCATCCGTCCTCTCCGCCAACATCAGTGCAGCGGGCATAAGTAGAGACAGAGATAGAAAGGCACTGATGGGCTTACTAATACCCTTGGCTCGGGTATTCACTAAGCATAGGTTGGCAGCCCGAGTCTTGTAACTTTAAAGTCTTATTATGACGTAGGTGACATGCGGTTGACATTTACACTAGATACAACTTAGGTGACATCTAGTGAAATATACATCCGTATTTATTTATGTTGTTTTACTGCTTTCTATAAATTGATTTACACAAATAAAATGAAAAATGATGATTAACAACCAAAGGCATCCTAGAATACTCCTCCTAGCCTTTGATTTCTTTATTCGTAGAGCCGTAATTTCGCGCTAGGCCGCAAGGCTGAGCACACCACTTTTCCTCGTGTGTGCAGGTGTGTTAGATGATCATACGAGACGGTTGATGAAGATGAGTCCATCGACGAGTCTATTTTTATTTATCGATACCTTTTATCATAGAATTGTAGTAGGTTTATCGGGACTGTGTTAGGAATCTTGAGTTAGATGATTTATTTATAATTTCGCTGTGTAAACGATGTATATGGATGATATGTATCACTTTGATGCCTTGTATGGGTCTGTTGGGCTCATACGGTGGTTGTCGCGTGCCCGAAAGTAGGGTCGGGGCGTGACAACAATAGTGACAGTCACATCCAAAAAGGGTTTAGTATTTGCAACAAGAAGGTATAGTATCAAGAATCATGTCACTACCCTTCTCATGGGAATTTACTCTTCACTGGAGTGTACTTCTATTTATCTGCACTACCATAAGATAATAGGAGGAATACTAAATTGTTAGGGGAGATTACTCATCAAAGAGTGCATGAGTTTTAGGAGAAAGGAATAAAGAAACTGATTGTCAAGGTTTAGAATGTAGGTAAGGTCCAATTTCAGCACCATTGTACATATATACCCATAGTACTTATCATGATGAAAGAATAAAACTTAGATTCACAACTGGGAGATTATATACCAAAGGTAAGGGATGGGCATAGATATATATTCTACTGTTTGCATTGACATGATAGATTCAAGTGGAAGGACAATGGTTGTTGAACTCAAGAGTATCAAATTTTCGGCACACTAAATTTTCAGGATTTAGTGAACTTAGGAAGGTCATAAATTCCTCCACAGGAATCAGATTAAGCTAAAAATTTTAAGGTAGGTTTTGGCATCAGTGAAGAAGGTGTCTACAAAATTTCATAGGAATTTGATACTCAGAAAGTCCAGGGTGACCAAAACTCTAAGACAAGGTAAATCTAATGGTGCATAAATTTCAGATTTATGATACTTGGCTATAATGATTGATACATCTCACTATCTTTGGCTTTAGTTCACCCTTTAGTTGGGTATGAGAATTTATGGTTGAGATTTTGAGGTAGGAATGGTCTTACTAAGTGAGGAATACAGGAAGGTCTTTAACAAAGTAGGGATAGTAATCCGATTATGCCAGTATATAATATGAAACTGTAACGAAAGATAAGGCTACAATTTTTGGGAACCAAGATTGGTTTATTTTTGATATATTTGTTTGATGTGGTAGGTATTCTTGTATAGGATCTGATAGAAAGGTCTTCAATAATCAACATTAAAGATATGCAAGTATATGAACAAGAAATCAATTCTCTTTATCTAACAAGCTGAGAATGTCAACTTTCAGTATTAGGTATTCATTGAGTTTACTTATAACCATTAGTAGATTGTTCAACACCTTGAGATTCTAGATTGTATTTAGATACTCTCTTGGAAGAGTCAAAAGTATCACAAAAGATGACAAAGACTTGGGAGACCAATACACTAATGAAGAACAGAATTGTTAACCAACAATGGTAGGAAATTGTGTGCCCTTAGTGTTAGGGATGGTACCACTTTTTGAATATACCCAAGAGTACTCAATAAAAAAAGATGGTTAAATTTTGGGAATGGTCAGCACCTGAAGGATGGTCACTGTTAAATGTGCGTAGGAAAAGTATTGAAACAGATCAGTGATTGACAAGGATGAGACAGATGCCGAATTCCAAAAACAGTTCATGGGATTTTGGTTCTCCTACTTTAAGGAAGAAGAACCACATTGCATAGTATAGTTACTGTAATACAAAATTATGTGATACCTATTTATATTAGACTATCAGATAGGGCTAAAGGAATAAGATTGAAGTAGGGTAGTAGATACAACCCAATGGTACTAACTAGGTCATGTGGTACTAATAACTTTGGGTTTATTTGACTCCTGAGGTCAACACCCTAAGATAACTATAATGTTGAATATGAAACGATATTGATCCTTGATTATGTATCAAAAGTAAGAGATGATAAAATCTGTCACGCCCCGTACCTTCCCCTAGGGCACGTGGCAAACCGCAGTGAACTCCACATATAGCCATGTTATTCTCCGGAACTATATGGGAGCCCACTAAGCGTACCTGATGTATATCCCCTTTATTTATGGAAGGAGAGAACCTGGATAACAGATCAAATACAACTCTAAAACCATGTACTTTATAAAATCAAGTCTCTTACACAGAGAAACACTTATATGCAAATGATCCATGATCAAGATAGGGCACATACCCAATGATACACAAAATACCTATCTAGTGGATCTCTTTGTACACAAAATAAAGGTAGAACTGTCCTACCTTTCAAAAGTCAGGAGTCCGACTAAACGCTTCTATCTCTATCCGTCCCTCTCCTGCTGTGATCCTGAAAAAAAATGAGTTCCCCTTTTGGGTGAGTATACTTGTACCTAGTGAGTTGGATAGAAAATAATGTAAAATCGAGAACATAGAATAACAAAGTCTCATGAATGTAATCAATCGGCTATTTGAATGTAATAGCCAAGCAAGAATAATAATCAAAAGTCATCCGAGACTATATCTGGGGCTGGCTATATCAAATGACAATTGTAGCTATCAACTGTCACCTCAGGGGGAGGTATCAAGTATCAGAGGGTACCCAAATCATAGTAGAAGCACAATAATATAGAAACAGAGCCCCATTTCCCCCTTGAGTTGCTACTGGACCTCATTACCTGGTATCATAGCTAGTCCAGTCTAACGACCAGTCAGGAGTATTTCAATCCCAATCCTTCCTCCCGACCTCGTACACTTTTATCTCATGCCCCTCTGCACAGGTGGCCCATGAGAGTGCTAATCAAACATCACTGTAGTGACTAACACCAGTATAATGTCATCCTAGTCATAATACCCAAGATGAAGCAGAATCATATATGGATCATAAAATTTTCTAAGGTATACTTTTCACCATACCTTTAGCTTTTAAGAAATAGATACAAATGCTAGCTTTAGAATCAAACAAAAGCATAGTAGTATGTTTACAATGAATCAAAGAACAGTATATCAAGAAGCACGGATATCAAAGATTATTCACAACTCAAATATAATCATAATCAGGATAATTAATTAGCAGGAGAGCTAAGGAATATCAAGTATAGTTAATCAAAGGGATATAGTTCTCCTGGACTAAACATTGAGAACTATCCCATCTATTCTACCTAGAGAATAAACACTCACCGGATACTATTGTTGTAAGCATGTCAATCTTTAGTATCCTCGTGCTTGCTTATTGAATTTCCTGGAAATATTTCAATGAATTTAGTTTTTCAATCCGGTAACAATTTTACAAATCCGTCTTCACCAATATTCCTAAAATGGTCTCTAGATTCACCCTGATTTTTATCTCAAGTTCGTCGGAAACCTGCCGGAGACTCGCCGGCGAAGTTCTTTGAACAGTGCCAATATTGGTACCATTTGAAAGCTCTCTTCACAAGGATTCCAAAAATCATATTTGTCCCAATTATTATAGCTCATACGCGATCAATTTCACAGATTAAATCAATTTGGACGAAATCCTTAAGTTAGAGTTTTTAGCTCGCCGGTGGCCAACCGACGGCCAATAGTCCTTAACCAGGTACCAATGGATAGCTCTAGTCGAGGAGAAGCTATATGTACCAAGTTTGTGAAGTTCCGCGGCCGGAATGGCCGGTAATCGTCGGAACAAGCTCCGGCGATGAACTTTCGCCGCCCTCTACTTTTCTCCTATTTTTTTTATCCTCAAATTTCAATCAAAACTTAAATTTAAAGCTTCTAATGTGTTCTTCTAGCTCACCTGATGTCGAGGTTCAAATCCCATCGAAAAACTCCATCAAAGGTGGCCGAAGCATCATCGGCAAAAATAAAGGGATAAAACCACCGTTGCTGCCGCGTGAAGGAGGAGGAGAGAGAGAAGGAAAGAGTCGTGCGTGCGGTGGGAGGAGAGAATTGAATTTTTTTATAAATAAATTAAAATTTTCAATGTTGCCGACATAGTTGTGTTTCTTTCTTTTCTTTTCTTTTTCTTTTTTTTTTATCAATCCTGGCCGTCAATCTAATTTAATCTGGATCGTCCATTTGGATCAATCCTTGATTCAATATTTTGACCAATCAAACGGTATCCAAATTATAATCCGTCTGTGTCAAAAATCCTATCTGATTGTATAATATTCACACCAAAATTCCATACTTCAAAAATTCATAAAATTTTACAACTAAGTCCTCCATAATATTTTCTTTCAAAATAGTCCTCAAACTTATCATCTATTACATAATTAACCTTAATGCAAAATTACAAATCTCACATCCTACCCTCCTTAAAGAAATTTTGTCCTCAAAATTTAGTTCAAATCATCCTTTCAAATAATCAAGGATAGTTCTTCTTCACATATTTCTCTGATTCCCAAGTATTTCCGCAAGTTGTGCACTTTTCTGAGATCCTCTAACGATTCATACCTATTTATTATTTAAGGTTTTCTTCTTTCGCTCTAAAATCTGTATGGACTATACTCTTAGATCTTCCTCAAACTCAACTGGGGTATTTCTAACATTTGTTTAAGATCCACGATATTTCCTTAACATTGTTACATATCATATATTCAAACTGTTTCTTCAAATAACTCCAATTTATATGTCATCGGATAAATTCCGTTAATAATTCTAAAAGGTCCACTATATCTTGGACTCAAGTTTTCTTGTGTTTCCCAACTGTAGGATTCCTTTTCAAGCATCTATTTTCTAGCACATTATGTTTCTAGGTTAAAATTCTAACCTCTCCCTTCATTTGTTTGCATAACTCTTTTGTCTATCATAGGATACTTTCAATCTTTCCTTAATGATTATGATCTTCTCTTTGGTAATCTCAATCAATTCATTCCCTTTTATTCATCTTTCTCCAACCTCATCTTAACATACTAGTATTCCATATTTCCTTCCGTGTAAAAACTCATATAATAACATTCTAATGTTAGCTCAGTAATTGTTATTACAACCAACCTCAATCAACAGTAATTATTACTTTAACTTTCCTAGAATTCAATCACCCATATTTTCAACATAACTTTTAGATTGACCATCAATCTAAAGATAGATATTGTGCTAGACAATAAGGTATCTAAAGCTTTATGCATACTTAGTCCAAAAATAAATAAATCAGGAATTTCGATCCAAACTCATTGTAATACTAACCCCATCAAGTTTTATGATTTTCTAAATATACATTCTGGGTAACTTACTTACTGAATAAGTATTATGAATGCTAGAAAAAGTTTATCCACAATTACTCAAATCATAATATAACTCAATGTGCGGAATAATCCGATCATAAGGTCTAATATGATATGTTCGTATTTCCTTTTTAAGAATAGGCAAAGGTTACAGCTTTCCTACATATCTCTGATGCTCAATTTTTTTTTTTTTAAGGCCACTAATAATTTCCTTTAATAATGTGATACACTCTTGTAAATTTCTAAATGTACTGTATATACCAAGAAATGAGCTCCCTTCAACATAGATCTCCTGAGTTTAATCTTATCAGGAGTAGAGATTCAGTTTTTTTTTATGTCAATAATCCACATTCCTCATGATGACCTCAATATTTACTTCTTTTTATATTATTGGAAATACTTTCCTTAATTCCTTTATTTTACCATGCACACTCGAATTTATTCATTTACTATAGATCATACCATAAATGTGGTTATTGTCTTAACAGATGTGTCATGAGTTTACTAATCTCCCAAGGATTTCAGTTTTATTGATTAAAATTATATGATGGTTGAGATAATTGACAATGTATTCAATTTTTTTATTTGATACATCTATGACCACATCCACCACGTAAGGATACTAAATCACAATATCATAATCCTTTATTAATTCTACTTATCTCCTATACCTCAAATTTAATCCTTTTTTGATCAAAATGTATTTCAAATTCCTTATAGACAATATCATCATATTCACAGAGTAAACACCGCTATTATCGACTTTGAATTACACATAAGGTAATCCAATTCATAATTTCTTAACTGATAAAATGTATAGGTAGTAACTTTTTATAACTCTCAACATGCATCCCCAATCATTGTCTAAAACATCACTATATATTGTAAAATTTCCTTAGGCTTTGGTAAAATCGGAACTAGGATATAACATGATCGCAGAGTTCTCGTAAATTTCTTTCACAATCCCCAACTCATTGAAACTCTTCTTCCTTTTTAGTTACTCTTATGAGTAACTCAGCTATCTTAAAAAAAATCCTTCAGTAAATTTTTGTAATATCCCGCTAGAATTAAAGAGCTCCGGATTTCAATAACAATCCTCAGGTATTTACAATTCAAAATTGCTTTCGTTTTACTAGAATCTATCATAGTGCCCTTTTTGATGCGATATGCCTTTAAATTTTTTATTTCTTTTAACTAGAACTCATATTTGAAAAGTTTTGTTTACACTCTCTTATCTCGTAGTGCTTACAAAACTACTTTCAAATATTTCATATACTTATTTCCTTCAGTATAGTATATTCAACATGTCCTCCATTAAACATAACAATAATTTCATTTAAATATGGATAAAATAATTTATTTATTGAATTCCTAACTACCATTCTAATATTCGTCAATCTACAAAAAACTTCAATAACCTCGTAATATCACTAGTTGATCCAAAAAAATAGTTTTAGATACATCTAACTCCCAAATTCTTATTCCATAATATCCTCATCTGAAATTAATCTTTGAAAATACTTTTCTCTTCTTATAGTTAGTCCAAGAGATTATTGCTCCTCAATAAAAATTTATCCTTAGTTGTTACCTTATTTAATTATCTATAAATATGCACCCTCTTCATGTACTATCTTTCTCTTTTACAACTAGTACTGATGCTTCCAAATAGTCTCTTTAAATAACAATTCTGATAAGTGTATCATCTACTCATTTAGTTCTGTGACTATTCTTCACTATGGTTGATTAATAATATAGTAAGTGTCTGGTTGTCATTCTCTAAAGCAATTCACTTTTTCATCAGGCAGTAACCTCGATAATTTTCATAGGGATACATCCAAAAATTCACATATTGCTGATATCTTAATTTTAGTTCTAGATGTGTCAATTAAATACATCAAGTAAACTATGCATTCATTCTTAATCTACTTTAAAGCTTGCAATATCAAAATTATCCAAAAGCATAAAGTTCAATAAATTCTAGTAAAGTGTACCTCAAGTGTAATAGTTCTTACTAATCCTGCTTCTTTGATAAGAACATATAATATTTTTCTAAAGTCTAACTAATCGATCAATCTCTAATGTAAAATCAAGATTCAACATTTTTAAAGATCTTAAATTTATTAATGATATTGTATTCCCCAGCCTACTATCATGATCTCTTACATACTAAAGTTACTGTTATTCTAATATTACTTATACAAAAATTTCAAACTCCTTAAAGATCTAATAGTTTACTTACTCCACTACTCAAGATAAATTTAGAATCTAAATAAGTCACTAATAACATGTTTTTGATAAGGTATAAAAAAATAATTGTACAATACCTGTGATTAGCTTTGGATCAGCCTCAACTTCCTTTCCCTGACTATTAGAAATCTTGATTTGTTCCTGAGGTAAACCATTAGAGCTACTATGAGTTTTTCCCACACTGTCTTCTCCCTTAGTTCCTACGTGTCTTACTATTACTGGTAGTTGGTTGGTCAGATTAGCATGTCCTTTATTCCTAAATCGTTGCATCTGCACTTCCATACTTCCCTTACTAGCCTTTTGTTGAAGTCTTGGGCAATTCCTTTTTAGATGATCCATCTTATGGCAATAGAAACAACTTAAGGGAAGCCTATATACTCTAGTATGAAATTTTCCACAATTCCTACAAGTCTTTCTAATCATGGATCGAGTGTGAAATTCATAATCAGAAATTTGTAATGCCTGTGAACAGATTTGTCGCCTTAAAGTACTACTAGAAGATTCTCCCACCCATTGTTTACTTTTACTAATGATTTCCTTATTCTGAAAAGTGGGATAAAAGGATGTTAACTTTTTCTTCGTGGTATCTATTTCCTTACCCTTCTGTTGTTTTGATGAGTCTATCTGCCTAGGAATAGATGATGGAATGATCCTTACTTGTGGTGTAACAGGAGATGTATATGGTGGTAGGATAGGTGGTTGTGGCTGTGCAGTCTGAGTTTGCATTAACCTAATGATTACTTGAACTTGTTCAGGAGTAAAAGTTACACCTTCGCAAGATGTTGATGCAACTTGATCTATCTTAGGAGACACCGCATGGGAGGCAAAAATACACTCTTGTCTTAATGGTGCCTTATCCATTGATTTACCTTTCTCTGGCTGCATTTAGAATTTCCTGCGGTAATATTACGATCAAAATTATGTATGCAATTTAAATCCTAAGGCCACTAGACTCGTCCTTATCAGAGATCCATTATAATCCTTATACATTAGTTCAAGATACCTCTAAACAATGTCTCTATATACCCAGGTTCTGAAATGATCTTTATTAGGATATACATATGTTCTAATATAACCTGCTCTGATACCACCAAAATTTGTCACGCCCCGTACCTTCCCCTAGGGCATGTGGCAGACCGCAGTGAACTCCACATACAGCCCTGCTATTCTCCGGAACTATATGGGAGCCCACTAAGCGTACCTAATGTATATCCCCTTTATTTATGGAAGGATAGAACCTGGATAACAGATCAAATACAACTCTAAAACCATGTACTTTATAAAATCAAGTCACTTACACAGAGAAACACTTATATGCAAATGATCCATGATCAAAATAGGGCACATACCCAATGATACACAAAATATCTATCTAATGGATCTCTCTGTACACAAAATAAAGGTAGAACTGTCCTACCTTTCAAAAGTCAGGAGTCCGACTAAACGCTTCTATCTCTATCCGTCCCTCTCCTGCTGTGATCCTGAAAAAAAATGAGTTCCCCTTTTGGGTGAGTACACTTGTACCTAGTGAGTTGGATAGAAAACAATGTAAAATCGAGAACATAGAATAACAAAGTCTCATGAATGTAATCAATCGACTATTTGAATGTAATAGCCAAGCAAGAATAATAATCAAAAGTCATCCGAGACTATATCTGGGGCTGGCTATATCAAATGACAATTGTAGCTATCAACTGTCACCTTAGGGCGAGGTATCAAGTATCAGAGGGTACCCAAATCATAGTAGAAGCACAATAATATAGAAACAGAGCTCCATTTCCCCCTTGAGTTGCTACTGGACCTCACTACCTGGTATCATAGCTAGTCCAGTCTAACGGCCAGTCAGGAGTATTTCAATCCCAATCCTTCCTCTTGACCTCGTACACTTTTATCTCATGCCCCTCTGCACAGGTGGCCCATGAGAGTGCTAATCAAACATCACTGCAGTGACTAACACTAGTATAATGTCATCTTAGTCATAATACCCAAGATGAAGCAGAATCATATATGGATCATAAAATTTTCTAAGGTATACTTTTCACGATACCTCTAGCTTTTAAGAAACAGGTACATATGCTAGCTTTATAATCAAACAAAAGCATAGTAGTATGCTTACAATGAATCAAAAAACAGTACATCAAGAAGCACGGATATCAAAGGTTATTCACAACTCAAATTTAATCATAATCAGGATAATTAATTAGCAGGAGAGCCAAGGAATATCAAGTATAGTTAATCAAAGGGATGTAGTTCTCCTGGACTAAACATTGAGAACTATCCCGTCTATTCTACCTGGAGAATAAACACTCACCTGATGCTATTGTTGTAAGCATATTCTAATTCATATCACAATCTTTAGTATCCTCGTGCTTGCTTATTGAATTTCTTGGGAATATTTCAATGAATTTAGTTTTTCAATCCGGTAACAATTTTATAAATCCGTCTTCACCAATATTCCTAAAATGGTCTCTAGATTCACCCTGATTTTTATCTCAGGTTCGCCGGAAACCTGTCGGAGACTCACCGGAAAGTTCGTTGGAACTCTCATCGGCGAAGTTCTTCGAACAGTGCCAATATTGGTACCATTCGAAAGCTCTCTTCACAAGGATTTCAAAAATCATATTTGTCCCAATTATTATAGCTCATACGCGATCAATTTCACAGATTAAATCAATTTGGATGAAATCCTTAAGTTAGAGTTTTTAGCTCGCCGGTGGCCAACCGACAGCCAATAGTCCTCAACCAGGTACCAATGGATAGCTCTAGTCGAGGAGAAGCCATATGTACCAAGTTTGCGAAGTTCCGCGGCCGGAATGGCCGGTAATCGTCGGAACAAGCTCCGGCGATGAACTTTCGCCGCCCTCTACTTTTCTCCTTTTTTTTATCCTCAAATTTCAATCAAAACTTAAATTTAAAGCTTCTAATGTGTTCTCCTAGCTCACCTGATGTCGAGGTTCAAATCCCATCGAAAAACTCCATCAAAGGTGGCCGGAGCATCATCGGCAAAAATAAAGGGATAAAACCACCGTTGCTGCCGCGTGAAGGAGGAGGAGAGAGAGAAGGAAAGAGTCGTGCATGCGTAGGAGGAGATAATTGAATTTTTTTATAAATAAATTAAAATTTTCAATGTTGCCGACATAGTTGTGTTTCTTTCTTTCTTTTTTTCTTTTTTTTTTATCAATCGTGGCCGTCAATCTAATTTAATCTGGATCGTCCATTTGGATCAATCCTTGATTCAACATTTTGACCAATCAAACAGTATCCAAATTATAATCCGTCTGTGATATTGGATTCCGTATCAAAAATCCTATCTGATTGTATAATGTTCACACCAAAATTTCATACTTCAAAAATTCATAAAATTTTACAACTAAGTCCTCCATAATATTTTCTTTCAAAATAGTCCTCAAACTTATCATCTATTACATAATTACCCTTAATGCAAAATTACAAATCTCACAAAATCAATAAAAGATAGGGAATGAAACTTTACAACTTAAATATGTCCTAAACCAAGTTCTAGACATATAGAGAAAGGAAGAAAGGTTATTTTTGGATTGATATTTGAATATGATAGGAACACAATTGGAGAGAATCTCTATCCTTAGCCTCAATTAGAGGAAAGGGTGTTTCCAGTTTTGTCGGAAGGATAAATTCTAAATATCTGATGTTGCGCAAGGTATCAATATTTTTGCATAGAGGATCACATGTCATGCATCATTGATATCAATAGATAAATGACTCCCATAATTTGCAATAGAGAAGAAAAATAGTTGTTGTATCCTAAGACCCTTTTATTTCTCAGTTTGGGCAAAAGTCTTAGTTATGAGAATTTAGGAACTAAAATGATGAGGAAATCGTTGGTTCACCCGTGCAAGATTCAATTACCATAGAAGGCCCAATGACACGAGCCCGTACACGACGCTTAGGACGGCAGATGAATTCTTTTCTTGGGCAATTTAATTACTTAATTACAGAACAAATGATATTGCCTAATTATTATTATTTACTTGTCACTACATGCAAGGAAACACATGGAGGAATTACTTATATAGAAGTTGCATGAATTACTCATATGGAAGTGTATGAGTGAAGGAAGATTTATTCAAGAATCGAATCTTCATCAAATATTTATTAAAGAGCAAATCAAGGAAGAAGATTTATTCAAGAGCAAATCAAGGAAGATTTATTCAAGATCAAATCTTCCTCAAATATATATTCAAATCTTAATGAAGGGATTTATTTTTCCAAATTTAGTAGCTAACAAGAGGAGGATATTTATATATTTATTTTTCCTATTTTAGTGAAACAAAATATGAAAAAATGTGTCATATTTTGTCTATATATTTGGTGGGACGTGCACTATTGAAAAGGGACTTTGATTTTTGCTTTAGCCACTACTTTTGTAGCAAACTTGAAGTCCACTTTCTTAATCACTTTTTGAGTGATCCTTCCGCTGTTGCTCTTTCAATTCTCTTGAATTGTTCGTGCCGTTCTTCGTGAACAGGTCAGTCGTGTTTGACATGGTTGATAACCAACTGAGGAGTGGTTTAGCGATTGCGAGGTTGCTGGTCGCGTTCCTTGATCGTGGTTAGCCTCCCCTTCGTCAAAGTCACGACTCCCCCTATCTTAAGGATTTCTCCTATGACGGAAGATCGGGACCAACTTGCTTGCACGCATCTTAAGTCGAGGCGTGTGCATATCAGGTGGTATCAGAGCCTTCGTTGCCGGTAGGAATTCATCTATCCTTTATTAGATTCTCTTTTCTTTTCCCTACATCAAAAAAAAAATCCTTTTTCTTGAACTTCTATTTCGTACCCATCATAGTTATTTTTTCATCTTTACTTTTTTTATTATTATCTCCTAATTTCCGCTTGAGTTGTTGAATTTTTATCCTTGAAAAAAAAATAAAGAATTATTGTTCAGCCAAAGAGCGAAGCTTTGAGGAAAAAAAAAAAAGAGGTAGAGAGAAAAGAGGAGAAAAAGGAGGATGAAGTGTTTTGCAAGAAAAGAGGAGAAAAAAGAGGAAAAAGTGTTCGGTGGGAAAAATTGGAAAAAAAAGGAGAGAGAGAGAGAGAAAAGAGGAGAAAAAAGAGGAGGAAGTGTTTTGCTAGAAAAGAGGAGAAAAAAAAAGGGAGTAGTGTTCGGCAAGAAAAAAAAAAGGTGGAGAAAGGGAGGAGCAAGCTTTCGGCGAGTAGAGTGAGAGGAAGGTTCGGCCAAGGAACAATATATATATATATATATATATATATATATATATATATTATTCGAATTTTAATTATCTTGCACTTATTCTTCCTTTTCGACACATACCTTCCTTGATTGAGTTAATTTTGCAATCCGAATTTTAATTATAATTATCCTTGCATTTTTTCTTTCTTTTGACACCTTCTACCTTGCTTAATTGAGTAACTTTGCAATTTCTTGAATTATTATTTTTCTTCTCTTTGCTACAAATATATCCCCATCTAGATCTCCATAAATTAGCCTTAATCATCGTGTTCTAGCACTTTACAATCGCTTTATTCACTCCGTGTTGAAAGTTATCACGAACCAGCAAACACGCAAGCAATTTTTGAGAAGGGTTAGAGCTTTAGGTGGTAAGGTTTGTGAGGATTGTGAGTTTTTCATAAATAATTTACTAGTTTGGTGGAATTTCTCTTTTGTCTTACTAACAATGTCAGGATCTAGAAGTCCTCGTGATGTTTCTTATAACGGGGAAGATGGGTCCCACTCATCAATGATATCATTGTCTCCACGTTCTCAAGCTTTGATGGCTCATGTTACAAACACCTTCGAGCAAATACTATCTGATCAAGTACTTGTGCGCTTGAACCGGTTGGAGAATCGTCTTGGAGAAATTGAAGCACGACTTGAGCAAGTGGAGCAAACTCCTCCACGACGACACCCACCACCTCGAGTTCCTCGAGGAAGAGTTGAAGCTCATAATAATGCTGCGGCTACTCCATTCGAACCAAGAGGAAATTTGAACGCTGCATTTCAAGAAGTTGCTGATGAAGAGTTAAATAATAATTATGTGGCTGATGATGAAGTTGTCTTGGAATTGTATCAGCGCCGCCCCGCATGAGGAGTGGGAGTTGACGGAGGTCATGCACGTCACTGTAACGAAGAAAGAAGAAATGATTCATTGGGTAAAATTAAATTCACTGTTCCTAGTTTTGATGGAATGTTTAATCCAGAAGCCTATCTTGATTGGGAATTATTAGTTGAGCAAAAATTCAGCTATCATCATTACCCAGAAGAGTATAGAGTACGTGCAGCAACTACCGAATTTATTGGTTATGCTTCTATCTGGTGGAGTCAAATTCGACAAAGAAATGGAGCTCCTCGTACTTGGGATGATTTGAAGCGCTTGATGAGGTCCAGGTTCGTGCCTTCCTATTTTGAGAGAGAATTACTTAATAAATTTCAAAGATTGAATCAAGGAAACAAATCTGTGGAAGAATATTATCAAGAGTTGCAGGTGGGAATGCTACATGCTAATGTGCAAGAAGATGATAATGCAAAGATGGCTAGATTCTTGGAAGGATTGAATGAAGAGATACAAGATATACTTGATTTCCAGAACTACAATTCTTTGGATCAACTATTTCATTATGCATGCAAAGCTGAAAGGCAAGTTCAAAGGAGGAAGCAGCCATATAAAGCCAGTCGTAGCTATCCTAGTTCTTCCATGCCTTGGAGGGATGCCAATCAGCAACATAAGAGTGTTGGTTATTCTAGCAGGATTGCTGCACCAATTGGCCAAGGAAATTCAGGAAGCCGTTTTACTTCACCAACATCCAAACCTATTGATTCAAAAAAGACCACTGTTGCACCTACAAAAAGTTCATCCTCAGTTGCATCTACAGGAAGAACAAGGGAGATTGAGTGCTTCAAGTGTAAGGGGAAAGGGCATTATATGCGTGATTATCCAAATCAGCGTGCCCTTATCATTCGAGAAGATGGTGAGTACACTTCGGCCAGTGAGATAGAAGAGGAAAGTGGATCTGATCATGAGGAGTCTCAACATATTTCAGGGTCAGAATCAGAAGAGATCACTTTTGATAGAAGTCGGGTAAACCTTGTTGTTCGCCGTGTTCTTAGCTCCCAAATGGAGAAGGCAGAAAACGGGCAGCGTCACAATTTGTTTCAATCCAAATTTGTGATTAAGGAGCATTCTTGTAAGATCATAATTGATGGTGGAAGCTACAATAATATTGCAAGTTCGGAGATGGTTGGAAAGCTTGGCCTAACCACAAGATTACACCTGCAGCCATACTACATTCAATGGCTCAATTCTTGTGGAAAGTTGAATGTAACAATGATGGTACGTGTTCATTTTTCTGTTGGTACCTATTCTGACTTTGTGGACTGTGATGTGGTGCCAATGCAAGCTTGTGCGTTACTACTTGGAAGACCATGGCAATATGATAAAGATGCTACACATTATGGGTGTTCCAACAAGTACTCCTTTATGCACAAAGATAAGAAGGTCGTGTTGGTTCCAATGACACCAGAAGAACTTCTCAAAGATGAATTAGATAGGGCTGAGTGTGAGAGAAAAGAAAAAGAGATGGTGACATTTCCAAAATAGAAAGTGAGAGTCATCAACCCAAAATGAGAGAAAAAAAAGAAAAATGTGAGAATAAAAGAGAGATACCAATCAAGGGACAAGTTCTATTAGCTACCAAAAGCGAGATGCGAGAGTTAAAAACCAATCCCCAAGAGTGTTTTGCACTTGTATGCAAGGACGCTCTATTTTCTACTAACTCCTTACCCTCTTCTTTGCTTGTTTCGATTGTTTCTTTGATGTAGGAGTTTGCTGATGTGTTCCCAGATGAGATACCTGCAGGGTTGCCACCATTGCGAGGGATTGAGCATCAAATTGATTTGATTCCAGGAGCATCTTTGCCTAACCGTCCCCCATACTGTACCAATCCCGAGGAGATAAAGGAAATTCAGCGCCAAGTGCAAGAGCTCCTAGATAAAGGATATGTGCGAGAAAGCTTAAGTCCATGTGCTGTTCCTGTTTTACTTGTGCCAAAGAAAGATGGATCATGGAGGATGTGCATAGATTGTCAAGCTATCAATAATATTACGGTACGTTATCGTCACCCTATTCCTCGATTAGATGATATGCTTGATGAATTGTGTGGTTCTACTATCTTTTCTAAGATTGACTTGCGTAGTGGTTACCATCAAATTAGAATGAAGCTAGGTGATGAATGGAAAATTACTTTTAAGACTAAATTTGGATTATATGAGTGGTTAGTTATGCCATTTGGTCTTACTAATGCACCTAGTACATTTATGCGCTTAATGAATGAAGTATTGAGATCTTTTATTGAAAAATTTGTGGTAGTTTACTTTGACGATATATTAATCTATAGCAAGTCTTTGGATGAACATTTAGCACATATGCGACAAGTTTTGATTGCTTTGAGAGAGGCAAGTTTGTTTGCTAATCTCGAGAAGTGCACCTTTTGCACGGATCGAGTCGTATTTCTTGGTTTTGTTGTGACTGCGCAGGGTATTGAGGTGGATGAGGAAAAGGTGAAAGCTATTCGAGCTTGGCCAACACCTACAACAGTCACGCAAGTGCGGAGTTTTCATAGATTGGCAAGCTTTTATCGTCGATTCGTAAAGGATTTCAGCTCACTCGCCGCACCCCTTAATGCGTTGACAAAAAAGAACATACCTTTCAAGTGGGAAAAAGCACAAGAAGATGCCTTCAATTTGCTAAAAGATAAGTTAACCAATACACCACTTTTGCAACTTCCTGATTTTAATAAAACTTTCGAGATAGAATATGATGCTAGTGGTATTGGAATTGGAGGTGTTCTTATGCAAGATAGGAAACCCATTGCTTATTTTAGTGAAAAGCTTAGTGGTCCAACTTTAAACTACTCAACATATGACAAGGAATTATATGCATTGGTTAGAGTATTAGAAACATGGCAACATTATCTCTAGCCAAAAGAATTTGTCATACATTCAGATCATGAATCCTTGAAGCATATTCATTACCAAAGTAAGTTGAATCGTAGACATGCTAAGTGGATCGAATTTATTGAAACTTTTCCATATGTTGTGAAATATAAGAAAGGAAAAGATAATCTAGTTGCTGATGCATTATCTAGACGTTACTTGTTGTTGTCCCAACTTGATTGCAAAATTCTTGGTTTGGAAAGGTTAAAAGAATTATATGCTACTGACTTAGATTTCAAAGAAATTTTTATGAAATGTAAAAAAGGGAGATGTTGGGATAAGTATGTGTTGAATGATGGCTATGTATTTAGAGCTAACAAGCTTTGTATTCCTGCAAGTTTTGTTCGTCTTCTATTGTTGCAGGAAGCAAATGGAGGTGGTTTGATGGGACATTTTGGGATACGTAAGACTGAGGACGTATTGGCCACACACTTTTATTGGCCAAAGATGAGGCCGACATCGAGCGTTACGTGGGGAGATGCACCACTTGTCAAACAACTAAGTCTTGCTTACACCCACATGGTTTATATACACCTCTTCCTGTTCCAAAATTACCTTGGGAAGATATTTCAATGGATTTTGTGTTGGGTTTACCAAGGACTAAGAAGGGGAGAGATAGTATATTTGTTGTTGTTGATAGGTTTTCTAAGATGGCTCATTTCATACCTTGTCATAAGAGCGACGATGTTACTCATGTTGCCGATTTATTTTTCAGGGAGATCGTGCGCCTACATGGAGTGCCGAGGACAATTATTTCAGATTGTGATGCAAAATTTTTAAGTAACTTTTGGAGGATGTTTTGGGATAAACTCGGGACAAAACTGCTGTTTTCAACTACATGTCATCCCCAAACGGACGGACAAACCGAGGTCGTCAACCGCACACTTGGTACCATGCTACAGGCGATACTCAAAAAGAACTGGAAGATGTGGGAGGAATGCCTACCACATATTGAGTTTGCCTACAACCGAGTTGTACATTATACTACCAAGTTCTGCCCATTCGAGGTTGTCTATGGCTTTAAGCCTGCTGCTCCAATTGATTTACTACCTCTACCACCAACAGAAAGAGGTAATCTTGATGCAGAGAAGCGTGCTGAGATGATTCGTAAGATATATCAGATGACTAAAATAAATATTGAGGAGATGCAAATACAATATAAGAAGCATGCAGACAAAGGCAGAAAGAAAGTTATTTTTGAAGAAGGAGATTTGATTTGGTTGCATTTGCGTAAAGATCGATTTCCAGAATAGCGCAAGTCCAAACTCATGCCACGAGGTGATGGTTCATTCAGAGTTATTGCGAAGATCAATGATAATGCCTACAATCTGGAACTACCTATGGATTATGGGGTGAGTAATACATTCAATGTGGCTGATCTATCACCATACTTGGGCGATGAAGATGAGCTGGAGTCGAGGTCGACTCCTCTTCAAAAAAGGGAGTATGATGAGGATATTGTTGGTTCGCCCGTGCAAGATTCAATTACCATAGAAGGCCCAATGACACGAGCCCGTGCACTATGCTTAGGACGGCAGGTGAATTCTTTTCTTGGATAATTTAATTACTTAATTACAGAACAAATGATATTGCCTAATTATTACTGTTTACTTGTCACTACATGCAAGGAAACACATGGAGGAATTACATATATGGAAGTTGCATGAATTACTCATATGGAAGTGTATCAGTGAAGGAAGCAAGAATCGAATCTTCATCAAATATTTATTAAAGAGCAAATCAATGAAGAAGATTTATTCAAGAGAAAATCAAGGAAGATTTATTCAAGATCAAATCTTCCTCAAATATATATTCAAATCTTCATGAAGGGATTTATTTTTCCAAATTTCGTAGCTAACAAGATGAGGATATTTATATATTTATTTTTCCTATTTTAGTGAAACAAAATATGGAAAAATGTGTCATATTTTGTCTATATATTTGGTGGGACGTGCACTATTGAAAAGGGACTTTGATTTTTGTTTTAGCCACCACTTTTGTAATGCTTTTGCTACAAACTTGAAGTCCACTTTCTTAATCACTTTTTGAGTGATCCTTCCGCTGTTGCTTTTTCAATTCTCTTGAATTGTTCGTGCCGTTCTTCGTGAACAGGTCTGTCGTGTTTGACACGGTTGATAACCAACTGAGGAGTGGTTTAGCGATTGCGAGGTTGTTGATCGTGTTCCTTGATCGTGGTTAGCCTCCCCTTCGTCAAAGTCACGACTCCCCCTATCTTAAGGATTTCTCCTACGACGGAAGATCGGGACCAACTTGCTTGCACGCATCTTAAGTTGAGGCGTGTGCATATCATAAAACAAGAGGGAATTTATGAGTTTTAGCTAGAGGAGTTGATCAGTCTATAGCATGTGGCTAGCTAGGATCATAAGATCAATAGATGAGTAAGATCAACTAGAACTTAGGCCACTTAGTTACTAAATCAGACAATGAACACATAAGAAAATGATTTCATATAATTTCAATGGGTTATCCAACATCAACATCCACCAATGCATAGAACTCCCACAATAAGTTATCTATAGTTTCACATGGAAATCTCTAAATGTCTAGGTCTCCCTAGGTCAAGTTTTCAACAATCACAATATAATTCAAACACAATCAATATAACCCAAAAGCACACAACAACAAGCAACCAATTTACTTACTAACATCAACCAAATCAAGCATAGGACATCAACAAGCAAGGATATAAAACACGATGCAAACAATTAAGGGTAACATGGACATGAAAGGATAATTTCCACCATATCCCTAAAATCTCTCTTTACCCCGTCAAAGTTGTCTTATAAGTGTATTTAGGCCTATGGTGTATCCTAAGTCTTATCCTTACTTTTAATGTCATCTTTTTAAACTTATGCTTTGATATCATCTTAATTGTCACGCCCCAACCCACCTTTGGGCACGTGGCAACCGCCGTATAAGCTGTACTACAATCACCACAACTTATACAAGGTTAAAAGTATCACAAAGTACTACAATTTTATTATTTAAACAAAGCGGAAGCAATTACAATTTACAAGTAAACCAACACTATCACTTTAAATCTCTATCTAGATCACCAAGTCGATATTGTTCGCCAAGCTATGTTCTCCCTCACTCCCCGCTAGTAGCCAACCTATAACCTGTGCAACAGGGAAAAAATATGCACATCTGAGTCGCGAAACTCAGTGAGGCTATAGAGAGAAGCACCCTAAAAATGGGCATAAGGTATTGTACAAACCAATCAAAAAAATATATCCACTTAAAATCACATATTAAATCAACATGTCCGTAATATAACAAGCAACAAATAATAAACATCATGAATATGATCATAACATGGCATATAACCGCATATAAGAAATGTGATCATAACAATGCCACTAAATCGAAGATATCATATCACTTCAATTAATATTCCATCATTTAACCATTTTACACCTAAGGCAGCCACTTATGTTCAAGGTGAATCCCTCGTCAGAGATTTTTCTAAACCCGTCAGTGTCAACTCTATGTCTCTGTCCTATAGGCCTATACATTGACGTTGGCGGAAGGAGCTCGTGATCACGGCACCCCTTCTTTCCAATCACAAGTACCATACAACGTTGTAATTCTGCCCCATAACAGGATCACCATACAAAATCAACCAGCCACATCAGTCTACAGCCTGGCCCATTGAGACCCACTGCATATGCTACCAATGAACTAGGACTGCTCAGGGATTCACATCTGTTGAGCATGCCAGTGCCAATCAGGTTTCCTAGCCTGGGTAGCGCATGGGATGGTACTGTTCCTAGTACATCCTGTACCATGATGTAACATAAATAAGTTGAGTTCTGCACCGAAGTGAGATCCCGGCTACACCAAAGTATTAGTGACTAAGTCAACCGAATGTGCATTTCTACCATTGCTAGCACATGGCTCCTCACCATATGTTGGCACATACCAGCCTAAAAACCTTAAGTTCTTAGTCATTTGTTTAACCAGACCACTCTAGGTGTTATCATAACATGAACCTAAAGTGTCTCAAATTATTATCTCATGTTCTCATGTTCCATGTTCTCACTAGGTGTCTCTACAACTCTAGCAACATGAATATATCAATAATAACATCACATGAGCATAATATCAACATCATGCATATAATAGCATCATACATATACCCTCATGGTATATCTTTCAACTCACATCAGGAGTATGCATTGCATATAGCAACATTCCACATACCAGTATAGTATAACTTTCAGCTCATATCAAGAGCAAGCATGTAGACAACATCAAATATGAACTAGCATGATATCACTTTCAACCTTATAACAAGAGCATGCATATAATATCATCATACATATACTCTCATGGTATATCTTTCAACTCACATCAGGAGTATGCATATAACAACATTTTACATACCAGTATGATATAACTTTCAGCTCATATCAAGAGCAAGCATGTAGAAAACATCAAACATGAACTAGCATGATATCACTTTCAACATTATATCAAGAGCATGCATATAATAATATCATACATGAACTATCATGATATAACTTTCAAACCCATGTCAATAGCGTGCATATAAGAACATCATACACAACTAGCATGGTATAACTTTTTAATAAATCACATGCTAATTAAATATGCAATTAAGCAGATATATAACTTATCAGCATGTACAATAATTAACAACAACCCTTAGGACTCAGCATCTGTAGTAGGCCAAATAAAAATTGAAACCATAAATCCTCACCTGAGTCTCAAAGAAGATTTTTAAACAAGAATCACAGCTTAGTCGTGATTCTTTAAGCGAACAAGTAATTCAATTAAGCAAAGCAGTTCCTCTCTGCTTCAACACAAATCACAGCTTGGTTGTGATTTATCAAGCAATAGCACAACAACCAACAATTTCCTAAAATAAATTCAATGCAAACAAACAAGCATGCATAAATAACATAGCTCAAACAATCCTCTTAACTAGCCCCACTACCCACAACCTCACATTAATTTTCTTTTTTGTTATTTTTCTTTTAATCAATCAACCATTTAATATTTCAATCAGTACAACCACCATAGTTATTCAATCAAACATGTTTACATTAAATTTATACAATAAAAATACCTTTTAAATTTCTATTTGTACAATTTAATCATTCTAACAGTTTGATCTATTATACCACCTTATTTATCTAAAATAATTTTAATACTTCTGTAAAACTTTAATTACTATATATAAATCAATTAACAATTCTCTAATTTCATTAATTAGAAAATCTAATTAACCTAATTACTCAATTTAATCATAGTCTAAAGTTCATAAATTTTGTAAAAGATCTAACTGCATCAATTAAATTTATAAATCATAAATTATCAAACTTCATTAATTAGAAAATCTAAATAATAAATTTTCTAAATTTTATCACATTATAAATTTATAATCTAATAGTCTAATTGTCACAATTTACAATCTAATCTCCTAGTTTCATTAACTTCATACAGAAATCAAATAAATCTTTTTAATTTCAATTAATACAATTTAAATGTCATAACATTTACCAAAATATTTCTTCATGCATTAAGAACTTAAATAAATCCTAAATTAATTTAAGAATATACTATTAATTTATTTTAATCCTAAATTAATCCAAATTAACTTAAATAAATTAAGAACTTGCATTTCAATAATTCTGAAAAATTCTAATTAAATCACATATCAAAACTCACCAGCACGTTGAACTGAATTAAATTGGTCAACAAGCCACGAAGCCAGTCAACCCACAGCTGAAACACAGTTACACTGGCCGTTCACCGAACCGCATCAACCAACGCACTACGCACGTTGTCGTGCTATGTTAGGCTTGGCAAGACCACAGCCTATAACCCATTGTATGGATAGATTTCATATTGTAGGTGTGAAGGAGGGCACCATCTAATAAATAGAACCAGGATGCAACTCCTTTCCGTAGTAACTGCCCAAAACTCCAACAAAGAGGTGACAGTAGAAGCACTGGGATGCCCAGACAGTTACCAAGTGGTAGAGGATCAATCACTCAAGATAGACAACCATCTGGAGTACCGAGAGGCCAAAAAGCAGATCAAGGAAGCAGTGCTAGAGGTACATAGAGTGGTTCTGGGATTCCACCACGAGAGCAGACCAGGATCTTTGCCAGTTCTGATAAGGAGGCTGAGGCTAATCCAGATCTGATCACAGGTACTTTATAGTTTTTTCAGCATTCTGCTAGAGTACTTATTGATAGTGGTTCTCATAGATCTTATATTAATCCTAAGTTTGCAAAGTTTAATGATAAACCATTGGTTCCTTTCAAACCCGAACTTATCGTATGCACCCCCTCTACGACAACAACTTCTTGGAAATATGGTTTATAAAGACTGTGAGATTATGTTGGGGGATACTATATTACTAGCAGATTTAATCCCCTTAGATATGATAGATCTTGACCTAATATTGAGAATTGATTGGTTAGCTCGACATAAGGCCACAATCAACTATTTTACTAAGGAAGTGATATTCTCGGAAGGGAATATCTGAGTTGTATTTCATTGGAAACTGTCAGATCCTACCGACTTGTGTAATTTCTGCACTAAAAGCTTGGAAATTAATAAGAAAAGGATGTGTAGCCTATTTAGCCCATATAATAGACACATCCATATTTGGAACCAAGTTAGAAGAGATACTGGTGGTGCATGAAGTCCCTGATGTATTTTCAGAAGAGTTACCAGGGGTACCACCTAATAGGAAAGTGGATTTCTTTATTAAATTACAACCAAGCACTCACCCTATCACGATCCAACCATATAGAATGACACCTGCAGAACTCAGTGAATTGAAGGTACAACTACAAGAATTATTGGATAAAGGATTTATCAGATCAAGTACCTCACCTTGGGGAGTACCGGTATTATTTGTAAAGAAGAAAGATGGTATCTTAAGATTATGCATTAATTATAGATAATTAAATAAGGTGACCATCAAGAATAAATACCCTTTGCCGAGAATTGATGATCTCTTTGACCAACTACAATGAGCAAAGGTATTCTCAAAGATTGATTTGAGGTCAGGATATCATCAATTGAGGATCAAAGAGTTAGACATACCTAAGACTGCCTTCAGAACCAGATATGGACATTATAAGTTTGTAATAATGCCTTTTGGGTTAACAAATGCCCTAGCTGTATTTATGGATTTAATGAATAGGGTATTCCATCCATATCTGGATAAGTTTGTGATTGTATTTATTTATGATATTCTTATATACTCTCCTGGAGAAAAGGAACATGCTGAACATCTGAGAATTGTGTTACAGACACTGCGAGAAAAGAAACTATATGCAAAGTTCTCCAATTGTGACTTTTGGTTGAAAAAAGTAAAATTATTGGGACACACTATATTAGGAAAAGGTATTATGGTTGATTCGAATAAGGTGGAAGCAGTTTTGAAGTGGGAACGACCCAAGAATGTTACAGAGATCCGCAGTTTCTAAGGTCTAGCCGGATATTACAGAAGATTCATTGAGGGATTTTCTAAGATAGAATGACGCAAGAATGTTATAGAGATCCGCAGTTTACCAGATTAACACGAAAGGAAGTAAAATTTCAGTGGAATGTGAAAGGAGTTTCCAGAAACTCAAGGACTATCTTACATCTGCTCCAGTTCTGACATTACCTAAGCCTAATGAAGACTATACGGTATATAGTGATGCTTCCAGACAAAGACTAGGATGTATATCAATACAGGAGGGAAAAGTTATTGCTTATGTATCCCGTCAGTTAAGGAAGCATGAACTGAATTATCCTACCCATGACTTAGAACTGGCAGTAGTGGTATTTGCATTAAAAATATGGCGACATTATCTATATGGAGTTTGATGCCATATTTTTACTGACCATCAAAGCTTAAAATATATTATGACTCAGAAAGAGCTAAATTTGAGACAAAGAAGATGGTTGAGCTGATAAAAGATTATGATATAGTAATTAAATATCATTCAGGAAAAACTAATGTGGTTACCGATGCATTGGGCAGGAAATCAGTTACGTTATCTAGTATCTTAGCCACTACCTTACCTCAGCTTACAGAATTGAGATCTTTGGGAGTTCAGCTAGCTTACGATAAATCTAATGAGACACTAGCTACATTTATTGTGCGACCCACACTTCACGAAGAAATTCGTGGTTTGCAAAGCTCAGACGAGGAATAGAGTAAAGTGCTTCGAAGAGTACAAACAGAAGAAAATACTGAGTTCAGGATGAGGGATGATGAATTATTGGTATATCGAGACAGAGTTTGCGTTCCGAATAAAGCTGAACTCAGGAAGGCTATTCTAGAGGAAGCTCATTCCTCGGCATACGTAATGCACCTGGGAAGTGCGAAAATATATTGCACAATAAAAAGAAGTTATTGGTGGCCAAGAATGAGGAAAGATATTGCAGATTATATAGCTAAGTATCATATATGTCAACAAGTTAAAGCTGAGCACCAAAGACCGGCAGGAAAGTTACAACCTTTGCCAATTCCTGAATGGAAATGGGAACATATCACAATGGATTTTGTGATAGGATTACCCTGTATGTCAAGTAATCATAACGCAATATGGGTAATTGTGGATAGACTTACCAAGTCTGCTCATTTTCTGGTAATTCATAATACTTATTCATTGGATAAATTAACCAGAATCTATATTCAGGAAATTGTGAAACTTCATGGAGTTTCCATTACCATTGTTTCTGATAGAGATCCCAGATTTACTTTCCGTTTTTGACCAATGATGCATGATGCTCTGGGGACGACATTACAATTTAGTACAGCTTTTCATCCTCAAAACAGATGGTCAATCTGAGAGGACAATTCAAACTCTGGAAGATATGTTAAGGGCTTGTGTAATTGAATTTCAAGGAAGTTGGGATCAACACTTACCGTTCATTGAATTTGCTTATAATAACAGTTACCAAGCTAGCACCAGAATGCCACCATATGAGGCTTTATATGGAAGGAAATGTAGAACACCGTTATATTGGGTTGAAGTTGGAGAAAAAGAATAGAGGGAAATGAATTAATTGAAACTATGACAGAAAATATTAAAATTATCAATGAAAGATTGAAAATAACCCAGGATAGACAGAAGAGTTATGCGGATAACCAAAGAAGGGAATTAAAGTTTCAACCTAGGGATATGGTTTACCTGAAAGTAGCTCCGTGGAAAGGAATTATACAATTTGGAAACACATGCAAGTTGAATCCTAGATATATTGGACTTTTCCGAATCATTAACAGAATTGGTCCGGTGGCTTACAGATTAGAGTTACCTCGGGAGATGGTAAGAATACATTATGTATTTCATGTATTGATGTTGAGGAAACATATTGTGGATCTAGAACGAGTATTATCAACACCTCCAATAGAGCTTGAATATAACTTAAGTTATAAGATACAACTTATGCAAATCCTAAAAAGAAAGAAGAAAATTTTAAGGAATAAAGATATATGAATGATTAAGGTATTATGGAGAAGTGCACAGGTAGAAGAAGTAACTTGGGAATTTGAAGAGTACATGAAGAGGAAGTATCCTGAACTGTTTCAAGTGACGACTTAAACTAAATTTTGAGGATAAAATTTCTCTAAGGGGGGTAGGATGTGAGATTTATATTTTAGCATTAAGGATAATTTTGAAATATAATAATACGAAGGACTTATTTGTAAAATTATATAAATTTGTGAAGTATGGAATTTTGATGTGAAAATTATGTCATCAGAATCCAACGACATAGACGGATCGTAATTTGGACGTCGTTTGATTAGTCAAATCACTGAATCAATGATTAATCCAAATGGACGGACGAGATTAAATTACATAAACGAACGGCCCAGATTTAATTTTAATGAACCAATAGGTGAACCGGGTTAGCGGGTTAGTGGTAAGTGGGTTTAATGAAGAAACCCGACCCATTAACAAACTCATTTAACTTTCCCTCTTCCTCTTCCTCCTCTACCCTTGACTTTCTCTCTCCTCCCCTACTCCGAACCAGCGACGGCAGCTTCGCTTCCTCAAATTAGCGATGACGATTGGAGAACTTTCCGATCAAATTTTTCCGTAAAATTTCAGACACAAACTCAGGTGAGCTAGGAGAACACATTAGAACCCTTATTTTTGAGTTTTGGTAGAGATTTAAGGAAGAAAAGAGGAGAGAAGTGAGGAGCGGCGAAAGGCTCCGGCGATTGCCGACTATTCCGACCGCTGAACTTTACAAACTCGATACCTATGGCTTCTCCTGGATTAGAGCTATCCATTGGTACCAGAGTTGAGGGCTGTTGGCCGCCGGCGAGCTAAAAATCCTAAATTAGGGATTTAGCCCAAATGAATTTAAACGGTGAAATTGAGCACGTATGATCTGGTCAAAAATCTAATTTAAATCAAGTTTTAATGATTTTAATAATATTAATTCCGCACGTCCACCTCATCTGGCACTACTGGCCGGGGCCTACCTGTCCGTCTGAGTCAGATTCTCACTTTTATTGAGTCAAGAAAAAATAAGAAAAAGAGACAACAACAAAAATTGTTCATTACCGAGAGAGGAGGGCACTTTTGTTATTTCATGGAAATCCTTCCCATTAAGGGTACGCCAGTTTCCGCACGTGTGATCAATACACGGCTCGGCTCTCTACGATTACTATTGGCACCCAACATCAGTCTAAATTACACAAACACCACGCCTTCTTCCTAGGCCTGCGTTGCCATCGTCGACACCTCTCTCTCCCCAATCATTCTTTTTCCAACGGGGGCATCGACGGAAATGTGGCACTGCGCTGTCCGCTTCTGCAACAAAGCAGTCTTGGCCGAGCAGTCCCCATCAACCTCGCCCGTTCGACATCGGACGCCTGGGATAACCGCTTCGGATGTTTCGGGTCGTTTCAAAACATACTCTTTAATAAAGATGATCTCTCACCTTTATTATTACTCGCCGCCTAAATGGCCAGTTGCGAGGGACCACCAGCTCCGCATTTATTATATCTATTCTTCTTCTTTTCCTCTAACCGTAAGCGACTTCTCCCGTGGATGACTTACACGTGTCCCTCCCCGGCTACCGCCTGTATAAATCGCAACGCGTCGCCTTCTTCCTTCCTCCCTCTCAAGCTTTTGGCTGGCCATGGAGAGCAAGTCCGCGAAGCGGCTTCTCGTCTCCCGGCACCCCACAGTCTTTGCATCCGATGGGCGGCGGTGGGCTTCTGCATACCTCCGTCCATCAGCCGCCACCCAAGGTTGGGGATCATTCCGCTTCTCCCAATCCCATCACCGCCTCCTCATGTCCCACTTCCTCCTCTCACCCCCCGCTGCTCCCGACCACTTCACCGAGCTGACTTCGTCTGAGATCGTGCCGCTCGGAATCGAGCACCCCGGATCGATCTCTGTTCCTGGAAGCCGCGGCGGATTCCCTGGTTTACCCCGCCTCCAGATGCTCCGATCTCTGGAATCAGCACCGACGCCGACCAAGATGCTGCTGGTTCCGCAGAGTACCCCTTCCTCCGATCTGGTTCCCATCGCTGAGTTGTCCCTTAAGCGCTCCCGAGCATCATCGGGTTCTTCTTCTTCTCACTCTCCTCCGCCTCGTGCTTCCGCTCTTCCATCTCCGCTCCATCGGCGTTCAGTACCTTCGAGCGAGTTGTCGCGTCTTCGACGGAAGAAGGTAAGCGACCGGACGCGGATCATCGAGTCGCTGATGCCATGGGAGCGGAAGATGGACACGGGGACGATGCTGGAGGAGGCGTACAGGTACGTCCGCTTCCTGAAGGCCCAGGTGACGGCGCTCTTCACGATGCCCATCTCAGCCGAGTTCTCCGCCGCGCCAGTATCGTCCGGCCGCGGCGGGGCGCTCGGTGGACTAGAGCAGCTCAACCGACAGCAGATGCTGCAGGTGGTGGTGAACTCGCCGCGGGTCCAAGAAAAGCTCTACGAAAGGGGGCTCTGCGTCTTCTCCACGGAGCAGGTGCCAGCGGTCCGGCTGTCGGTGGACATCCCTTCCTCTGTCTCCGCTGCCTCCGACGCGACCGGGTGAGTCCAAAGCAAATGAACTCCTCAACATCCGCACGGCTCACACAGCCTGCAGGTTTGCTTGTTGCTGTTTACGTGGTTATCCTTTACCTTGTCTTACATATATTTTGGCATGTAACATTTTCTTCTCCAAAGTAGATGTTTACAGTTTTTACATAGAAAAAGAACTAAAAAAACGAGGAGAAAAATTAAGACTACTGGGGTTTGGGGTAACTTTTTTTTGTCGACCAGGTGTTCTTGATCTTTTCCCCTGCGCTCTTTCACATAAGTAGTACATCTACAACATTTTCCTAGGTGAGAGGCGAAAAGTGATCACCTGGTGGGTTATTGTCGAGGAGGCATGTAATTTCTGACAGCTTAAATTTTACGAGTTTATAGTTTTTAAAAGTTCTCATCATTAGCTCTTTACTGAGCGCATTGAATGGCTTTGGTTCACTTTAGGTTAATTGAATTCAAGTTTACATTCAGATCAGGTTAGCAAAAAAACCTTCACTCAAGCAAAGTTGTGCGACTGTACGAAGGGGCCATTTGCGCGAATGAACATTGAATTATTTAAGAGAACAATTATTGAGAAGCATTTCCTTTTTCCTCGTAATGTGCTGCGACAATACAACAAGATAAGAAACATTTTAGGTGATGTTTGTTTTACAAAAAAGCATTGGGATTTAACCAAATTTATTGTTGAAACATTTTCGATTTCATTAGTGATTTGGTTTGAAATTTGAACAGAGAAATTAATTAAATATAAATATATGATCATTTTATAATTTAAATTATCTAAGACATTTTATGTTATATTTTATTTATAAATATTACTGATAATCAATTATATATATGTTGATTTTAAATTGGAGCACAGTGGAATGCTTTAGTTGGAAATTATTTAAATTTTTTTATCAATTTCAATTAAATGCGATCATATCTATTATATATTTATTCAATAATATATGTAGATTATATAACCATGCAACATTTAATATTTATCATTTATTTTTGTAAATCAGGAGCAACATCAATTAATTCAAAAGTATTGTTGCTCTTGTAAGGTTTATATCAACTATGAAAATTCACTGGAATCAATTTTTAAAGAATTATAATATGTATGTATACCTACCATTAAACATAATATTTGTTCAATTTAAGTGGGTCAGCCAATCCTACGTACGTTTCAACGTTTGACAATGCAAGGAAATGAAATATTGAAAAAAAATACAAGAAATATGTATCAACAAGACATAAAAATAAAAATAAAAAGTGATATCTAATTAATGCCACGGGTGAAGCAATTAATTACTGCAAAAAAGTTGACACAGTTACCATTCCATTTAGCTGGATTTAACTGGGTGGCTTGCGCCCACTTCACTGTTATATTTGTTAAATTATATTTTGGTTTTTTTTCCTTCCCTCTCGACTTTTTCTTTACAAGGTTAATTAATTTAAAAAATAAAAGTTTAACGAATTAGAATAATAAAAATAATTTAATTACTGTACGAGGAAGTCCTAGGATATGATATGGTGCTGTTAATTTACTCTCTGTTATTACTAATCCTGTGATTACCGACAATGCGCATGTTTGGGCCGGATTTTAATAATTATTCGTTTCTGGTGTGGAAGTCGTTTATAGTGTGGATGATCTCTTCAATTTAGTCACAATAAATTTTTTAAGATGACCTGTAATTAACTGTTAAAAAAAACACCGTGATTGCCTAATTTTGGCAGAGCTCGTCACCGCTATCCGTTGATTCTTCCTGCCCACTCAAACCTCACCCCACAAAATTCTAACCAAAAAACCGCAATAATATAATGGAAAAAATTACACGTCTTATTAGGGAAAAAAAACAAAAAAGAAAGGGGTGGGGGAGATTTTTACTTGACATTTTCAAACTACATGTACATAAAAATATATATAACTCCTACTGCGGACTAAGACGACAACTTTACCATCCAAAATGTGGACAGGTGGAATCAACTTGAAGATGATAGCGGTGCAGCAAACTCAGGGTCACTGCCAAGCAGACGCGGAGATCAAGTTCCTGCTGCTCCAACCCAGCAGCAACCCGCCGTCTTTCTCCACCAGCGTATACTTATCGGAGTAGTAAGCCAACAGCGTCTTTATCACCGAGTTCACGTACGAGCTCAGCGGGTATGGCCGGAACCCTGCCATGCTCAGCCTGGACCTCCACTTCCCCAGCAGCTCGTGCCTCTCCACTCGCTCCTTCCCCTCGCAGGCGACGATGTTGACGATGTCCTTCGCCAGGCAGTGCTGCTCCACGCTTATCCGCTCCTTGCTCTCCCTCGGCAGCGTCACGTCGATCGACTCGAACATTGCCTGGTAGTAGTCCAGCGTCTCCACGAACCTGGGCAGGAACGGCGCCGTGTTCGTGTTCGACTCCTGCTCCACCAGCGTCATCACCTTCGGGGACAAGCTCTTCACCAGCCGGAGCAGTCCGTCGCGGGGATTGTTCACGTCCACGCTCTCATCCGGCGTGTGGTGGAGCTGGAAGGTGAAGTTCACCGCCAGTGCTTCCCCGGGTCGGACGTCCAGCATCTCCCTCGTAACCTCCGGGCCGTCCACCGAGAGGCCCTTGAACTCCAGGGGAATGTTGAACTTCTTGGACATGTCCATAAGCATCTTCCCCACCAGCTCCAGGCCGTCCTCTCCTCGGTCCAACTCCGAGATTGGATTGTCGATCGCCGTGATTCTCACATTCGGAGGACCTCCGGGCCGCGCGGACAATGCTTGTATCAGAGTGATCCACTGCGTCCCCTGAGCAATCTGGAAATCTATAATATGGACCCTGTCCTCGTTCTTCAGGGCGTCGGCGATCGCCCCATTTGCTGCCATGTACCCGAACTTGAAGTAGGGGCAGATGTCGTACAGGATCCGCATGTAGGAAAGAAACTCCTTGCTCGCTGGCTTCCGGCACCTCAGAGCGTGGTAAATGTTGGTGCCGGAGTTCTTATGCCTTGCCACCAGGCCTTCCAGCATGTAGGCGCCCAGACGCTGGATCGGTTCTCCGCTGATCGAGACGACGGTTCGAGCCTCGTCCACTAACGACTCAAATTCCTTTATGTTGTTCTCGGATAAAGCTTCAGCACACCTGATTAGAAGCTGCTTCACCTCGTCAGCAGATAGTTTACTCATCCCCCTCAGACGTTTCTCTGGACGAACATCTGGACTTGGACTCAGATTTATGTCGGAGATATACTGAGGGTGGCTTTCGTCGGCCCACGACCTCGACCGCTGCTTTGTGAGCGTGGTTGGTTTGTTCTTGCTCGACCCTGCTGGATTAGTACTGGTCGTCGGTTCATCAGCATCGGGTGACATGAGAACGCTCTCAATCTCCTGCAGGGCGTGCCTCATGCTGTGAGCTGAAACCGCATAAGGTGAATTGGGTGTCACCTGAACACCCGCCGGAAGGTGAGGAACTTGCGACGACCTGAACGAGCTTGACGTGTCCAGGGGAGAGTATCCAGCTGGACTAACACTTGAGATTATCTCTGTCGAACTGTACTGCTCTTGAGTACTACTGCTGAGAAGGGAGAAGCTGTCGCAGTCAAACTGGCTGGAAAAAGGGGAGTTGGGGGAGTTGCCAAGATCTAGTTTGATGGAATCCAACGTCCAATCAGTGAATGCAAGATTTATCGGAGATGGGTATTCACAGGATATGTCTGCACCAGTCAATCCATAAAACTGATGAGAGTCCATGCTAGAGAAGGATAAGAAGCATCACTTATTGATGAGATATCTGCATGTAATAGCAAAATAACATTTCTTCAGTAGGTATCGCTTTAGAAGTATGTTCGGCATCCGAAACTAAAGAGAATGCAAAAGAGATCAGAAATGCGGTACACAAACCCAGGTATGGTTTTAGCGACATGCCATGGAACTAATCCAAAGAACACCTCAATACATGTATACTCCAACCAGTTGATCAACTATTTTTGGTTCACATGTACATTAGGAAGAATGGAGCCAAACAAGTAGGACTGCCGGAAAGGATAAGCGCTTGTCTCCATTGTCCTCTATTTTTTCACTAGTAAGATAATATTTCCCCCTTCTTTCCTTGTTCCTTCCCCTCCAAATCCCTCTTCTTTCCGACAGTTCTATTTGTTAGGTCGTTTTCCTCTGTTAAAGATGACTAGATGAGCATGCAAAAGGCAAGGTGAGGACTACTGATATCTGTTAGGTCATTTTCCATTTTGTGATGAAACAAATAATTGATGGCAACATTCATCTTTCATCCATAAAATTACTAATGAAGTAAACAATAAAAAAAATATCGCTTGACCACTCAAGGGTGCTCAAGCTTTTCTTTAAATGATATATTTTAGACCATATAAACACAATTATAGGAATAAGTTACTAACATAGTTCACGAGTAAAGTAGCCCCCTCCTAGGTGCCTTAAATAGTTTAAAATCTTTAATTGGCATTGTCCATCCTTTGGCTTCATCCAAGAAGTGATTTGAACGATTACTTAATTATGTTTGCCCTCATTTCTTGAATCCTAAATGCATTCGAATAGAATTACTGGAATGAAGACTAGCTAGAAATACCAAAAAAAAAAACAACTACTGAAATGATAGTATATCAAAGAAATTCATTAAATAAAATCAGATTTGTTCCATAATGTAAACCTTGGTTGCTCTCAAGATAAACTGATATATACTAGTAAACTGAAACACTCGTAAATGATTAAGTTGAATGAACATCTAACGTGACCGTATAAATCAAGAAAGCAACAAGCAAGAACGGTGATCCAGAAGCAGGGAATGGTGGTAACATAATGGCATTGAAAAAAGAATCAAGCTAGGACAGAGGTGGTTGATGCAGAATTCTTCGTCGACCTACGGAACACACGGTCTTGATAAGCAATCACTTGCTTGCAGCTTATCTTTTTTCCTTTTTATTTCCTTATTATTCAGATCGTTCATTTTATATTTATCGGAACGATGGAAAACATGCTCAAAGCCTAATCATGGCTATTTAGAAATAAAGCAGTATGAAAGTATGCGCTAATCTATGACTCAGAAACATCAGCACCTCAAACCGAATAATGGGAAACCAGACGACAACAGCAATCCAATCCCAAGAGTTACAACAGCAAAGTACAAATTGAAAAAGAAAAAAAAAACTCTCAGTTTCAACCCTGGAACCATCCAAACGCTACTTCGTCAAATAAATCCGCAAACTGAAAACCCTCGATCAGCCCTATTTACCAGCTCAATCCCAGAAGAAAGATCACATAAATATTCACTAAAACCAGCAACCTCATCATATTTCGCCAAAACCATACAAAACACCACGCAAGCAAAGGGGAATCGAAAAGTATCCCGATAAAAAGAGAGAAAATTCACACAAAGCCTCGTCTAGGGAACCAAGGAATGAATATAAGCAAGCAAAATAGCAAATTTACCATCCTAATTCCCTCCGACGCGCTGCAGCAGCATCAACTGTTGTCCTCGTTTCTTCAACCTCGTCTCTCCTCCTCTGTGAGAATTTTTTAATAATAGAAAAACCTTTTTCAATTTTCATTCCAAACTCTCCCGATATCTGCGGGTTTTATAGAGGGAAGGAACGGGCGGGCGGACCGTCCGATTTAACGGCGATACTGACGGGGACCGGTCAGCATCTCCGCGTGGCACTATGCGAACGGCGTTACCCCGGCCGACCTCCCCATCCCCGCATCATCCGCCGTCCGATCGCGATCCCGCGGTTCGAAATGGCTTTCGGGCTCCCACGTGCTCAATGGTCCAGCGCCGGTGCGTCCCAATCACGTGACCCGCGCTACACGCACGTGATCCGCGTGACGTGTGGGGACGTTCCCCCCGCCGCGAGCTGGCGCCGAGCTGTCCGCCGTGCGATCTCCAGCGCACGGTGGAGATCGCTGTTGCCGAGCGCCAACCTCCCCGCAGTTGACCCGGTCAGACTCCATCTACGCCGTCCGTCCGGATACAGTACGAGGACTGATCCCATCAGCACTGACGTGGGCATGGGCTGCTCCGAAGCTGGTGCCCCCATCCCTCACCGCGGCGGCTGTTGGTGGGAAGTGCGGAGGTCCCACAGCTTTCAGTAAAGGGCAATGCAGGTGGCTGATGGGGTACGACGTGGTGGGTAGGCTCAAACTCAAAAGTGGAGAGAGAGGAGAAATCGTTCGGAATGTTCACAGGAAGAAGGAAGAGAATGTGGGGACGGTATATATAAATAATTCACACACCCGATCGAAAACTTTGTGTTTGATCGATGACTTGTTTTTTGTCTTGTTAATTTGGTCGACCAACATAAATAAAATTGTTTCTGGAATTGAATAATTAGGAAAAAGAAGGTCTAAAGGCAATCTAGTATTTTAATTGTATTGGAATGTAATTTTAAATAAAATAAATTTAAATTTATTTAATATATTTATATATTTTAAATTAAACAAGTAATGAATTCAATATAATATTATTTTAAATATATATTATTATTATTATATAATAGTTATATACAGAATAAAATCTAGTTCTGTACAATTGATTCTGAAGTTATAGATCTAATTTTAAGATGATATTATCATACTTTTCCTTTTAAAATGCCCTCTCCTCGGTGGCTTTGCGTGATGTATTTATCAAACACGCTGTAGTTTAACACATTTGACTTGGAAGTATTGAAGCACTCGTCTTTATACGTACGCTTAATTAACATACAAATGGATCCGTTGAATTCCACCCCCCGTAGGCAAAATAACAACAACAATAATAATATGCTGTTCAGTTGCATTTAGGTTGGAGTCTCTTCCTCAGATGGCGGACCACGTCACCGTTGACCGGAAACTGTAGGCTGGTGTTGGATTGGTCCGATCCGAGGGGTCCCGGATTGACTCGCTGATTAATAGTTTGATGCTCCATTTCATATATGTATATATAATTAATGTCGACAACAAAAACAAATATACCGTTGACTTGACTTGCAATGAATATTCTCATCGGTCAATCATAAGAAAAAAAACCGTCGAGTAGACTTGCTACGAATATTCTCATCATTCAATTAATTCATTGGTCAAAAATTAAGTGAATGAGCCTTCACTGTCAGTTCATTAAAAAGATTTATGCTGAGAAATTACTGTTGATTTAGGTAGGGATACTTTAGTTTCTAAAACTAAGTATTTTTTAAATTATAAAAACTTAAATAGATTGTACTGGGATAATCTATTCAGGAAGTGCAAGCCTGTTACGGTAGAGCTAACTCATGTGATAAAGAGTCATCAGCGATACTTAATATGGTCGTGCGACTCATCTTTATAACAAGGTTATGTGTTTGGTTAATGCCTGTGAAGTAGTGGTTGCTTATTCCTGACGTGTTCTTCATGACGCGTCTAAAATTTTAAAATTGCTCAAGCATTTGGGCAAGAATATAAAGCAGGAAGGAGAGTGAGTGGATGCAAAAATAAGGTTGGTGAGAAGAGTCAGTTCGATAGATTTGACAGCTACTCAGCTCAGTTGAAGTAAAAGTCAAAGATATTTATAAATACTTATTGATGCATAACTTACGGAGATGTCTATCAGTAAATAACCGACGATATAAATAATAGGGGGTAACTGTAATGTATAATGCAGTGAGAGCACATATATGAGAAAAGTAAGAAAAGTAAGAAAGGGGGATAACTTCTTCTTCTTCTTCTTCTATGGAAGAAGATAAGAGCGAGTCAAAAGTAAGAAAAGGGAATGGGTGGAGGAGGCGTCCATCTCACAACTGTAGTAAATTACTGCAACTTCCTCTGATAAAGAGTAGAGAGGAGTCAAAAGAACAACCACGCAGAGGCAGAGGCAGAGGAGATGAGATGAAATGATTTCCTCGATCTAATGCCCTCTTGACTTGACCTGCCCCCTACGCTGCCTGCCTGGCCCCCCTGTCAACTCATTCATAATTCAATCACTCCGTCGCACCGGATAATGCAGCGAGCAAGCTTATTCGTATGATTTCTTCATTTTAAACTGTAACCTGTGAAATTAATTCATCCATGCGAGTGGGCACTTATTATACCCATTGCCATCGCCGGTTAACAATTTAATCGGCTATCCACATCTACGAAAACAAAAATTAATCGGTCAAGAAAAAGTAAAGTACAGCCGACATAGCTGAATGGAAGACTGACCCAGGGATATTGGATATTGGATATTGCATCGATGGTGGTGGTGTGACGCCTGCCTCAAGGCAAGGCAAAATCTTCCTCTTCCGTATATTCCAACTTTGGACTTGGTGCAATTAATTGACTCGTCTGCCACCTTTCTACATTTATTAATACCCACTGCCATCGAGTATTTTCAGTAGTAGCTAACTTAAAATATTAATTTAATAAAATAACTAATTAAAAATAATATTTAACAAACTGATCATTCAACTCGCCAGTCTAAATGTTAACCTATTTTTTAATCAAAAAATTTAAATTTCACGGCACTTGCTCGCCGGTTGAACTGTTGCTCGACCCATATGCCTGCCCAGACAACAAAGCAAGACGCCGACTCGCCCACGATGAATATATTTTAAAAAATTAGGGTTCGCTAGCGAATTATAATCCGCTCTTGCTTCGAAGACGCTCCATCATCTCCGGCTCCAATTCCAACAACGACTCGATCATTGACCCTCGCCCGCGACCTTCTCCTTGCTCCACCAATACCTGCAACCTTCGTCGTCCGCATCCTCACCCCGCCATCATCTCCATCCCTTCTCCGTGTATGTCACCGCTCCCCTTTTCCTTCAAACCCGAATAAGCGGCAGGGTTCTGATTCTGCCTTTGCAGCTGGGGAAAGTGTTTCGGTGATCGAAAGGAAGGGATGCGACTTGGTCGAGATGTATGAAATCAAGGGCCCAACAAGTGTTCTTGCCCTTCACAAGGCTCTGCGGTACCATAAATCTGAGACCCTTGTCATGACTCTTAGGCCCATTTGTTTTGCCTCCTTGGTTTTATCGAGAAGATTAATATAAATCAGGAATGAAGAATCTGGATATGGGATCTTCATTAAATTGTTTCAGAAGGTTCATTTCTTTATAATTCATCCTTGCAATGAATTCATTATAGGAATTAATTATTTTTTTCGGTATGTTTGAACCGAAGGTGTTCTCTTTTTTAATAGTTTGTAAATAATAATGGTTTTTAGCAGCACTTTTAATTAACATTGTATGAAACATCCAAAAATATAGGGACTTTGAATTTATATTGTTTTCTTAGAAATCTCTTCAAAAAATAAAATTTCAATTTAAACAAACATAGTAATAATTCCAACTGACGAATATCACATCTCTGTAACTTTGACTAATTGATCATGAACCTTTGTGGTCTTTTTTCATTGTTATATTTGCAACGGATAATCTTTTTTAGTTGTTTAAATTTGCATAAAGTTTACCATGCACAAACTTGCTAGCAGCATTGCTTAATTAAGACCCAATGTTTTCTCTTCTTTTCTTTACACTTGGTGATTTTCATGGTGCTGGCAATAAAATTTATTGTTGTCTTAGTGAGTTACAGTCATAGTGTACTTTTTTCTTTCGAATAAAATATTCTATTCATTTCATCAATATGAAACAATGCAATATGATATCCAAAAGAGATGGAAAAATCAAACTGAAAAAATGATGAAGAAGTAATTGGCAGCGAGGCATTGGCATTTCATGCTTATTAGCAGATTATACAATTAGATAGATTTATCTTATTGAGTTACTGATTTTGTTACTTGAATATCACAGTATCATGCTTTTGTATCACCGATTTTTTTTAATGGATTAAGTTGAGGTTATATATATATAATTTTGCATTCTATCGTATGTTAGTATGAATTGGTAACCTCTTTTGATTTTTGGAGGTTTGCTCTCTATTTGTGCCAAAGCGCAAGACTATTAGTCAATATTGTCCATACACATAATCAACACAGCGGAATATACAATTAAATCACTTATGCAACTCTACTAACATAGTCTCGATATACCTACTACAATTCTACAATAACGTTATTAATAAATAAAACTAACTCCATCGATATTCCTCATCTTCATCAAATATCCCGGTCGGTCATCTAATGTCACGCCCCGACCGGCAGGACGAACACGTGGCAATCGCCGTATGAGCCCAACCGACCCATACAAGGCATAAATACAAATGCTAACATACATACACCCACATTTTCAATTAACATCTTAAATACAGTCCCGATATCTCCTAATACAAATCTAAGACCGGCATACGAAAACTCAAAATCTACGATCATATACCTTCCGCGACGAACCCTCCGTCAACGATCTCGTCTAGTGCGTCGACACCTACACACACATTGAACGCGGTGTGCTCAGCCTTGCGGCCTAGTGCGAAATTACGGCTCTACCGAATAAGGAATTCAAAGGCTAGGAGGAGTATTCTAGGATGTCTTTGGTAATTAATCATCATGTTTCATGCCACATCGTGTAACCAATTTATATAAGGATAGACAACATACATAAACAATTAAATAAATAATTAAATACATGTGTACATGCCACTAGATGTCACCTAAGTCATGTCTAGTGTCCATATTAGTAGTCTGTCACCTACGTCATGGTGAGACTTTTAGGTTTCATAAACTCGGGCTGCCAGCCTACGCTTAATGACTACCCGGGCCGGGGGTATCAATAAGCCCATCAGTGCCTTTCTGTCTCAGTCTCTATCTATGCCCGCTGCACTGATGTTGGCAGAGAAGACGGATGACCCAGAGTCCCTCTCCAGTTGTTTCACTAGTCGCCAACCATGCCTCCCCTAGCGAAACCGTCGTGCCCTTACATCCTCCCCGGATTCCGTAGGGGCCACGACACCCATGTAGTACTACACGCTGTCCGTAGACAAGGTAACCTCTATTAAATCTCATCGGCCACGGCTAGCCGGAATAACCACCTTAGGATCCGGACTACTCATCCGATCGTCTGCAGACGTCAAGGGTGATAGCCGTGCGGTCAACGGATCCACTGTCCAAGGCGTCGCATGTGGAATCACCTTCCCAGTCCAATAGTCGTCGACGTCTGTCAAGATTGGCGCACATCCGCACGATGGGTTGTGGCAACCTTGACTCCATCGGTGCCAAGTCGATGGTAGGGTTCATCCTAGCTAACCATCTCAAGACTATCACGAGGCCGCCTATAACGACACTCGTGCGGGTGAAGATTTCGGGTAAGGACTTGCTCCATATTTCCAGTCTAATATGACCATGGAGTGTGTACAGTCCCTTACCCTACCAGCTCCCCGTATATAAGCTATGCATAACCTCGAGAGTAGCGCTCCCAGTATCCAAGCTACGCATCAACCTCGGAAGTGGTGCCTAGCGGGACGTCACCGTTTTGACCGCCGCGGTCAACCAGGGTATATGAAAAAGGCCCCCCTTTTATTTTTGTCTAAGTGGCGGTGACGTCGCCAAAGGTTCTAACATGTCGCATATACTATCTATGTCTGCATGGTAATCATTTAGCACATAATACCGAAAGCAATATAACATGCAAGACATGATTATAAAGCATGTTAGATACCTAGCAGATCAACATGTTAGATAAGATCACTATGCTAGCATGCATACAATTCAAATCTTATCAAGCATTATGGTTTATCATATTTAAGACATCCAAGAATTGTTCCTAAGAAAACCCTAGTGGGAATTCCCTAGCGTGAATAAATCCTACCATCGGAGAACCAACGCACCTAGGTTAGCGATCTGCTCCTCGGAACCAAGTCACGCGGAGATAATCACCCGCCGAGCTATTCGGATCGCGTACCCACAATAATCTTATTTAACAAAAATTATTTAAAATAGATTTAATTTATTTCCCCTAAGATAAATAAATTACAATCTATCAATTAAATAATTATTACATTAAATTAATCCTATACATGTTTAGGATTAATCTCACCTAATCAATTTTTAATTAATCATATTTTAAAAATTTTAGCTAATAACTTAAATGAATTTTTATTCAATTTCTACTCATCAAACTCACTCATAACTTGGCCCAAGTCAGGGGCCCAAGTAGAACCCATAGAAATTTTTACTATTTTTTAATATTTTAATATTATTATATTATTATATTATTATTTTATTATTTTATTATTTTATTAATTATTTAATTTAATTTAATTTTTTATTATTTTCTGACCGGTCAACGGTCAACGGTTGACCAGTCAACGCTGACTGTGTCAGCGGTGGGCCCGGTCAACGCTGACTGTGTCAGCGGTGGGCCCGGTCAACGCTGACTGTGTCAGCGGTGGGTCCGGTCAACGCTGACTGGGTTCTTCCGGTTACTGTTCATCCAGTTCAACCTGAGTCTGACCCACGCCTAAATGGTTCGGTTCAATCAAGTCAGCTTAACCAACTAAGTCCGAGTCCGACTCGAGTCCAGTTCAAGTCAATGCGGTTCAACTCGGGTCCGGTTCAACCAACCCAATCCAATTGGGTTTGACTCGAGTTCGAACTAATTTCAATTAGTTGATTCGGTTCACCCAACCCAACTCAATCCGAACCCAAACCTAACTCAAACCCAACCGATTTAATCCCACTTGATTCAACCCAACCGTTTTCATTAAAATAATAATTTTTTATTCACTAAGCTTAGTTAATTAACACTAATCATGCTTTTAATTAAACTAAGCATGCGTTAATACAACTTACTCTAATAACAAATTATATTTACACTAATCATGCTTAACGCTTAATTAATCATGCTTAATGTTCACTAATCGCGATTAAGCCATAATTAAGCACCTTCGCCGGATTCACTATGCACCGCCGGAAAAAAGCAGCGCCGCCGCCGGAACCCTAGCCGCCACCTCGCCGGAGCTCGCGAAAACGATGGCTAACCGGCCGGCGAGCTTCGTAGCTCCTCGCACAGTGCGGAGACCACGCCGATCTGCGAAAATGTCGACCATCAGTGCCTAAACGGTGATTTTTCCGGCGTCGTCTTCGGCGAACTCACGGCGCCTCCACCGGAGGGCGAAAACCCCCCCTTTACATGGGGGAAATGAAGCTGCTAACCTCGCGGACGTGAGGAAAGGGAAAGAACGGAGTTCCGGCCGGCGAAGCGAGCAGATCCGCGACTCCACCCGTCACCGGAGGGGTTCGGTCATGCGAGCAGTAGCGGCGAACACAGCCGCCTGCTGCGAGGTCGTCGAACTCCACGAAGACTCGTGGAGGTGCGGAGAAGGCAGACATCTCCAACCACGGCGGAGGAGACGATCGCCGGGGGGTTTCGAGCGCTGGGCGGCGACCGGACAGCAGCAGCTCCTCTGCTGCGGTGGTCGCGCGAACGGGAAGGGAGCAGGGGCGTCGCGAGGTCTCCCTTCCGCCGGGAGAGTTTGCTGGGGGATGGACGAGGGCGGACGACCATCGACGACGGCGTGCAGCAGCCGACGACGAAGGAGGGAGCACCGGCGCTGCTCGGTGGGGGAGAAGACGAAGCGTCGCTGCTTCGTCGCGAGCTCGAGGACGACGGCTCGAGTGGGAAGGGCACTCGCTCTTCTCACTCGCCTTGCCTCTTTGCCCGGTCCAAGCCGGTTCAGCTGGACCGGCCGGCCGGCCGGTTCACCTGAACCGATCCCCCCCTTTTTTTTTTTTCATGTGGTGGGGGTTTACATCTAACAACCTGCACATACATAGAACATAGTGTGCTCAGCCTTGCGGCCTAGTGCGAAATTACGGCTCGAAATCGCAGCAAGAAAATCAAAAACTAGAAGGAGTACTCTAGGATGCCTTTTGTTCGTTAATCATCATTTTTCCCTTTGATATGTGTAATTCATATCATAAAAGCAGTATAACAAAGTAGACAATTATAAACATGCATATCACTAGATATCACCTAAGTGATAATCAGTATCTACGTCATCAGCAAATGTCATCTATATTGTAATACGACTTTAAGTCTCAAGACTCGGGCTGCCAGCCTATGCTTAGTGAATACCCAGGCCAAGGGCATTCTTAAGCCCATCAATGCCTTTCTGTCTCTATCTCTCTACCTATGCCCGCTGTACTGATGTTGGCGGAGAGGACGGGTGACCCTTGATCACTCTTCACTGTCTCGCTAATTGCCCTCAATGCATCCCCTAGCGAAACTGTCGTGCCCTTACATCCTCCCCGAACTCCTAGGGGTAATGACGACTCGTGTAGTACTACAACACTGCCCGAAGACAGGGTCACCATCAACGAAGACAAATCGACCACGACTAACTGATAAAAATAACAACCCTAAGATTCGGACTACTCATCCGACTGTCCGTAGAACGTCCTGGATGATAGCCGCATGGTCTACGGATCCACTGTCCAAGGTGTCACATAGGGAATCACCTTCCCAGTCTAATGGCAGTCGATGTTGATCGGGATAAACACACATCCGCACAATGGGCTGTGGCAACTCCGTCTCCATCAGTGTCAAGTCCATGGTAGGGTTCATCCTCATTAGCCATCTCAAGACTATCACAGGATCGCTTAAATGATACTCGTGCGGGTATAAATTTTCGGGTAGAAACCTGCTCCATATTCTCGGTCTAGTATGACTTAGAGTTTGTATGGTCCCTTTTTCCACTAGCTCCAAGTATCTAAGCTACATGTAGCCTCGGGAGTGGTGCGAAGAGAAGTATCACCGTTGTGACCATCGATAGTATGTGGTGGTCAACTGGGGTATATGGGAGACACCCCTATCCATTTAAATCCTAGTGATGTCTCCTGGGAGGTTCTAGCATCTCATGTCACCTAAGTCTAAATCTAGTGCGTCTGGTGTTATTGTTGATGCTACCTCTTATGTATGTTTGTTATTCATATATGCCACTATCTATATTCATGTCCGCATGGTAATTATGTGGTACATAGCACATAAAATAATACAACACGCAGGACAAGATTTTACAACATATCAAAATACTTCTTAACATGGTGAACATAGCATATTATTCATGTTAGATAAATAATTTATACTAATATGCATACAGACATAATATTATCAAACATTACATTTATCATATTTAAGACATCCAAAAATTTCTAAGAAAACCTCAGCAGGAATTTCCTAACTTGAATAAACCCAAACTTCGATGAACTAATGCAACTGATTTGATAGTTTACTTTTCGGAACCAACCCACGTAAAATAAATCACCCCGACGAACCACTCGAATCGCGTATCAACAATAGTCCTAAATAACATAATTATTTAAAATAATTTTTTTTCCTAAAATAAATAAAATATAAATTTATCAATCTAACTTATACAATTATCCTAGTTAATTATCATTTAATAAGCTTACATTTAAATTTATGAGCCCATGTTCAATTTAGGGGCGCATACTTAATTAATAAGTCTATATTTACCCATTGGGCCCATGTCCACATTTTTGGCCCAAATAAATTATTAATAAATTAATTAAAGTAATTACTACATTTAATTATAAGTTGATAATTAATTCTATTTAATTATTCAATTAGTAATCAACCGAATTTTAATTTTACTAATTAAACTAATTAGAATGTTAAATTAATTTAATTAAACCTAAATAAATTTTATTAAATTTATACCCATTTAAACCCAAACACATAATCTAGCCCAAGTGACCCAAGGGCCCAATTAAAAATCTATCAATAATTAATAAAATTATTAAATCTTAATTAACTAAATTAAACATCTAAATTAGTTTTACTCAATTTAATAATCATCTAATCCAATTTAGCCCAATTTAATTCAAGTCAAAATTTGGTCAAAATTGACTTAGTCAACTAAAATTGATCATGTTGACAATTAAGAAAATTTTAATTTATCATTACTCAACCAAATTCAAGTTGTCAGCCTAATCCAGTCGGCCCAAATTTAGGCTCATGGAGATCAAATTGGATTTTGGGGTCAATATTGATTTTGTCAACGCCGACCGGTCAACGTTTGACCCGGTCAACGCTGACCTGAGTTAACCACCTATTAACCCATTTGGCTTACCTTGAGTTCGACCCAAGCCCCAACTAGGTCGGTTTGATCCAGTCACCTCCTAACTATTCTAATTCGAGTCAGACTTGAGTTTGAGTTAAACTTGAGTTAACTATGTGTTCGGTTGACTTGGTTCCACCCAATCAAGTTCATTAAAATTAACCCATACTTACTTTAATCAGTTCATTAATTATCCATTATTAAGCAAGGTTATCCTAATGCATCCAATACAAATTTAATTAACGCTAAAGTATGATTAATTAACGCTAATCCACGATTAAGGGAAAAGAGGGGGATACCTCAGCCGAACCCCTCTTCCTCGTCGGAACCCTAGGCGCCACCTCGCCGGAGCTCGCAAAATCCGACGGCCAACCTGACGACGAGATCTCAGACCCTTCGCACGCGGGGAGACCAGCGGCAGCCTACACAAACTGGCCGTCAAATGCCAGGCGGTGGCTCTCGGTGGATGTCGCCGGCGAACACTTGGGTGAGTCCATCAGAGGGCAAAATCGTCTGTTCAACCGGAGGAGAAGAAGCTCTTCACCTTGCAATCGCACAGAGGAGGCGGAGGAGGAAGGTTTGCTGGCGAGGTGAGTGGAATCGCAGCTCCACTCCTCACCGGTGGTGCTGCGGATCGAACGGGAGGCGGCGACGAAATCGCCACCTATTGCGTCGGCATTGGGGGCAGACGTGGGCTCACGAGCTTGCGGAGAGCACGAGCAAGTCAAACCCCAGCGGAGAAAGCGGCGCTCTGGTGATCTGGGCGTGGAACGACGGAGGCAACGGTTGATCTCTCGAAGAGGGGAGGTTGCAGGGGAGGGGTCGTGCGACAGTAATAGACCTCCGCCGAGCTCTCCTCGTCGCGGTGGAGCTCCACGGACGGCGAACAACTGAAGGCAGAAGGCAGGCGGCAGACGCAAGGGAAGGGGGCCACCGGCGCTGCTCTGCTGCGGGCGGTCGCGAGGCGAAGGAGGGAGCGCTTCGCGAGTGGGAAGAGCCCTCGGCTCTTCTCGCTTGCGTCGACCCTTCAGACCGGGTCAGGCCGGTTCACGTGGATCGGCCGGCTGGCCGGTTCATTTGAACCAACCGATTTTTTTTTTTTTTTTGAGAGTAGGGGTTTACAAGTACTCCCTCCCTTAAAAAAATTTGGTCCCCTAAAAATAAACTCCCTACTTTCTTTAGCTATTAACTCATGCCGTCATATATGAGTGCAACTATTATACTTTCCTCACACACTCCACGATTGGAATAAAAGGAGATACTCAAGATAGTTCTCTAAACGAGGGGTCATCAATGAATATTTCTGGGTCATCAGTCGTCATATCCAAGTCATCAATAATCATGGCAATATCATCAATAATCGTATCCGAGACATCTTGAGCATTTATACTATCCCACACAAAGATACGTGCCCTAGTACTTACGAGAAAGTAATTGCTTAGTAGGGTGATAAACAATTGCTTAGTATGATAGTAGTGTACTAGAAGTATTGCATGAATCTTAGATGAGTAGATCAAACTTCACCATAATAGATTATTAAGATCATTTGAGATAAACTGTTCGTTAGTAAAGCAATTTACTGATAAAACTGGGGGATATATAAATGGGCAGAGGTTGAAGATAATATTTCAGTTTTCTTGGGTAGATATGCTAGGGAGTCCCTATAACTCTAGCATATGAATAACCTTTCACGGTTCATGTTTAACCATAATCAAACGCCTCTGAACATAATATAATCATAATGGAGTCACCTCGCGATTAAGGATAATATATAAAAAGATAGTAATAGATGAAACATGTATATTTAGGTTGACATCTGATAGAATTTGAAACTGAATTTGATATAAAATTTATAGATCATGATAAATTTTGACTCGATCGAATAACAGTCAAAAATAATATTGAAGTGACTAATATGATGTATATGATACTGTGTATTTGAATTTTTTTTCCAGAAATATTAGTTGAATCTGATTTCTAATACATGGTTGAATTATGATGTAGAATAGCTTCATACTTGACTGTATCTAGGAAACTGAAATTATGATGCAAAATATAAGTTGACTGAAACTGCAGAAAGCATCAAGTTGCAGGTTGATGATGTGTATATGATGATATTATTATGATACGTGTAAATAGATTGATTGCTAGCATGAAGTAAGCTTTACTCAAAGCTTAGAATAGAGTAAAAAGGATTGCATCCAAGTTTGTAGATGTAGAAATATTACCGTTGTACCTAAGATACTATGCACACTGGATATGAGCTGCAGAAGTTGTTACTAACATGAGAGATATCAACAATAAATATAGCTACTAAGGATATCAACATGTACATCAACATGTGTTAGAGATGCCAAGAAACTATAGCATCAAGAAAGTAGAGGAGAAATAAAAAGGAATAAAGAAGCAAAGTTACTAATCTGCAGGCAGTTGAAATGTGAGTTGCAGATGCAGAAATGCTGCCAACTACATTGATTGAATAAGACCGCAGGAAAAAAATGGATATATATAATAATACTGATGAAAATATAGGAATCTAAGCTGCACAAATATTAAGTAACGAACTGAGCTAAGCTGAGGGAGCTATAGAAATAAAATAAAAAAAGAGTAAAGAAATCTACCAACTATGGATAGAATTTGACAAAGGATATTTGACAAAGGAAGTAGCTTCACAAAAAAAGGAACTGCAAACTGCAGAAAGTGACTGAGGAAATAACTGCAAAGAAAATTGCAGAAATATTCGACTGAATTTGCATTCAGAAAGGCCACTAAGAAGAATTAAAGGAAGCAGATAAAAGAAAACTGCTTGGCTAATAAGTTGGCCATATATAGGATATAGAAAATAAGTGAAGGCTGCTCAAAGCTAAGAAAAGAGACTGATAGATGAAAGAAAACAGCAGAAAACAACTGCATTAAATGTATTGAATGCTAGTACAAAGGAAGATGCTCAAAGCTCAGCAAAGATTTAATATGACTGAGTGAACTGCTTGAAGGAGTGTAGAATACTTTAAGTATATAATAATGCAAGAGTGCAAGTGGACTGTTGGTGACAGCTATACCAACTACATTGATGCATCAAAATATGAAATGAAGGGAGAAACTATAGAAGAATTTACATTTAGGAAGCCAATCAACATGACTGCAGATAAATTTAAAATGAATGAAATATCGAAAGTTGTAGAAGTTATGAAATATAAGATGAAGCAAGTTGTAAAACTGAGCTGCAAAAATGAAGCTACAAAAATATAACAAGTGAGCATCTAAGCTGTAGTATAACTAGGAAAATGAAGAAGGCTGTAGCATGCATAACTAGAAATGTCATGCAATATACGCAAGCTGAATATGTGAAATAGAGTTGCAGATAGAGGGTAGAGCTGCAAAGAGAGTATATGTAGAAAGCTACAGATACTATACATAGAGCTGCAAGTGTTGGGAGTTGACACGAATATTATAATTGATGACGGTCAACTTCTAGTTGCAACTTAAAAATCATGATGACAATCCAAAATGATCAATATATACTCATGAGATTTATATATATATATATAATTAACTCAAATGAGAATAAGGTCATAGATGATTTCAAATCATTTGATATAGATTCATCTACAAATAACTTTATGAATCTGGAATAAAGTCCATTTAAGAGATCCGAGTAAGAGTCAAGTTCAAATAAAATTAGCCAATACGTAAGCCAACTCAAAATATCGATAGATTTTCTTTTGAGCTTAATGGTCTTACGTAGATTAATCTATTATAATTTCTATGATCCAGATCTTATATAAACATTCAATATCAGTAGTTCTCAAGATCTAAGAAATAATTAAGGCAAATATTTGCACGGAAAATCTTTCACGATGAAAATAAAGATGTGTCATTTGTGTATGATGTGGGATAATTTACTTGGTATTCTATATGTCCAAATTTGATCGTAGATTGAACTTGGGCTGCCAGCGCTTAGTGAATACTCAGGCCAAGGGCATTCATAAGCCCATCAGTGCCTTTCTGTCTCTATCTCTACCTATGTCCGGTGCACTGATGTTGGCGGAGAGGACGGGTGACCCTTGATCACTCTCCACTGTCTCGCTAATTTCCCTCAATGCTTTCCCTAGCGAAACTATCGTGCCCTTACATCCTCCCCGGACTCCGTAAGGGCAATGGCGACTCATGTAGTACTACAACACTGCCCGAAGACAGGGTCACCATCAACGAAGACTAATCGGCCACGGCTAACCGATAAAAATAACAACCCTAGGATCCGGACTACTTATTCGACTGTTTGCAGAACGTCCTGAATGATAGCCGCATGGTCTACAGATCCACTGTCCAAGGTATCGTATAGGGAATCTCTTTCCCAGTCCAATGACAGTCGATGTTGATCGGGATAAATACACATCCGCACAATGGACAATCTAGTCAAATATACATGCTAACTCACGTAGGAGAGTCAATAAAATAATATAATAATGTACTAGTTGTTTGACTAGATTGTCACATTTGAATAGATGATAAGATTCATAGATAATCCACAATTTAACAATCTTGATAGACTACTTGATACGTCAGCTATCTAGCAGGAGAGTACGAACGTGAGAGTGCATCTGGTGCTTCTATGTCTAATAGTCAGACTCCAGGAGCAAGTACTCGAATCAAAGCGGACAAAATCAAATATTAATAGATTTATTTAGACTCAATATCTCCAGATGGGGTCATGGGATACAAATAGTATGATTAAGATATAACATGTGATAATTTGATATCAATACTCTTAAGATCAAAGTGATATCGCTACCTAAGTTAATATAAAAGGTGATCATGATGCAGACAATAAGGTAATATTGAGTATGATCATGAATAACTTTAGTTGATCCTTTAGAAATAAAAATTGGTCGTAAATCTGAACATATTGATCTAAGTTTCTATCTTTTCTTCGACGTAATGGAAATTGTAATATATACTATCCGGAGATTAGTTGATTTACTATCTTTATATTACAGCGATTATTGAGCCAGGAAAAATTAATCATAGTGATTAACTGTCGTCTGAGTAAAACTCATTACTAAGAAAATATATTATTATATTTCTGACTCGCACTTTATCTTAGATTATATCGGGACTGTCATCTTAATCCTCAAAACCTTAAACTTAACTTAATCTCATAGGTTCTCCAAACCTAGGCTCTGATACCACTTTAATTGTAATGCCTTGAACCACCTGTCGGACACGTGACAACCGCCGTATGAGCCCAAAGGACCCATATAAGGCATTTGGTAATAAATATTGTCCATACACATAATCAACACAGCGGAATATACAATTAAATTATTTATACAACTCTACTAACACAGTCCCGATATACCTACTATAATTCTACAATAACGTTATCAATAAATAAAACTAACTCCATCGATATCCCTCATCTTCATCAAATATTTCGGTCGGTCATCTAATAACCTGCACACACATTGAACGTGGTGTGCTCAACCTTGCGGCCTAGTGTGAAATTACGACTCGAAATTGTAGCAAGAAAATCAAAAACTAGGAGGAGTACTCTAGGATACCTTTTATTCGTTAATCATCATTTTTCCCTTTGATATGTGTAATTCATGTCATAAAAGCAGTATAACAAAGTAGACAATTACAAACATGTATATCACTAGATGTCACCTAAGTGATAACCAGTGTCTACGTTATCAGCAAATGTCATCTATATTGTAATACGACTTTAAGTCTCAAGACTTGGGCTGCCAGCCTATGCTTAGTGAATACTCAGGCCAAGGGCATTTATAAGCCCATCAGTGCCTTTCTGTCTCTGTCTCTACCTATGTCCGGTGCACTGATGTTGGCGGAGAGGACGGGTGACCCTTGATCACTTTCCACTGTCTCGCTAGTTGCCCTCAATGTCTTCCCTAGCGAAACTACCATGCCCTTACATCCTCCCCGGACTCCGTAAGGGCAATGGCAACTCATATAGTACTACAATACTGCCCGAAGACAGGGTCATCATCAACGAAGACTAATCGGCCACGGCTAACCAATAAAAATAACAATTTTAGGATCCGGAAAACTGATTCAACTATTCGCAGAACGTCCTGAATGATAGCCGCATGGTCTACGGATCCACTGTCCAAGGTGTCGTATAGGGAATCTCCTTCCCAGTCCAATGGCAGTCGATGTTGATCGGGATAAACACACATCCGCACAATGGGCTGTGGCAACCCCGTCTCCATCGGTGTCAAGTCCATGGTAGGGTTCATCCTCACTAGCCATCTCAAGACTATTATAGGGTCACCTAAACGACACTCGTGCAGGTATAAATTTTCGGGTAGGAACCTGCTCCATATTTCCGGTGTAGTATAACCTTGGAGTTTGTATGATCCATTTTTCCACCAACTCCAAGTATCTAAGCTACGTGTAGCCTCGGGAGTGGTGCGAAGAGAAGTATCACCGTTGTGACCATCGATAGTATGCGGTGGTCAACTGTGGTTTATGGGAGACACCCCTATCCATTTAAATCCTAGTGATGTCTCCTGTGAGGTTTTAGCATCTCATGTCACCTAAGTCTAAATCTAGTGCGTCTGATGTTATTGTTGATGCTACCTCCTATGTATGTTTGTTATTTATATATGTCACTATCTATATTCATGTCTGCATGGTAATTGTGTGGTACATAGCACATAAAATAATACAACATGTAGGACGAGATTTTACAGTATATCAAAATACTTAGCATGGTGAACATGTCACATTATTCATGTTTGATAAATAATTTATACTAACATGCATACAGGCAGAACATTATCAAACATTACATTTATCATATTTAAGGCATTTAAGAATTTTCTAAGAAAACCTCAGCAGGAATTCTCTAGCTTGAATAAACCCAAACTTCGATAAACCAATGTACCTGATTTGGCGGTTTACTCTTCGGAACCAACCCACGTAAAATAAATCACCCCGACGAACCACTCGAATCCCGTATCAACAATAGTCCTAAATAACACAATTATTTAAAATAAAATTTAATTTATTTTTTCCTAAAATAAATAAAATAGAAATTTATCAATCTAACTTATACAATTATCCTAGTTAATTATCGCTTAATAAGCCTACGTTTAAATTTATAATACCATGTTTAATGTAGGGGCACATACTTAATTAATAAGCCTATGTTTACCTATTGGGCCCATGTCCACATTCATATAAATTATCAAAAAATAATTAAAATAATTACTACATTTAATTAATCCTATCTAAGCATACAAGTTGATAATTAATTCTATATAATCATTCAATTAGTAATCAACCGAGGCGGAGGGGGAAGGTTTGCCGGCGAGGTGAGTGGAATCACAGCTCCACTCCTCGCCGGTGGTGCTGCGGATCGAACGGGCGGCGGCGACGAAATCACCGCCTACTGCGTCGGCGACGAAATCGCCGCCTACTGCATCGGCGATGAAATCACCGCCTACTACGTCGGCGTTGGGAGCAGACGCGGGCTCACGAGCTCGCGAAGAGCGCGAGCAAGTCAAGCCCCAGCGGAGAAAGCAGCGCTCCGACGATCTGGGCGTGGAATGGCGGAGGCAGCGGCTAATCTCTCAAAGAGGGGAGGTTGTAGGGGAGGGGTCGCGCGACAACAGTAGACCTCCGCCGAGCTCTCCTCATCACGGCGGAGCTCCACGGATGGCGAACAGTTGAAGGCAGAAGGCGGGCGGCGGACGGCGGACACAAGGGAAGGGGGCCGCCGGCAATGCTCTGCTGCGGGCGCTTGCGAGGCGAAGGAGGGGGTGCTTCGTGAGTGGGAAGAGCCCTCGGCTCTTCTCGCTCGCGTCGGCCCTTCAGACCTGGTTAGGCCGGTTCACCTGGACCGGCCGGCTGGCCGGTTCATTTGAACTGGTTGATTATTATTTTTTGAGAGTAGGGGTTTACACTAGAACTAGCTTTTTTATGGTTGGAGATTCAAAGATTTCATGCTTATTTGAAGATTATGCAATTAGATAGATCATCCCTAGCTTGGAGAATGCATGGTTAGAGTAGTTGATGTTCACGTGCATCGCCTGGAGCTGGAGAAAATCAATGGCAATATTTAGGAATTGCAATATCCAGTCACACTCCAGTCATACTCTACATGCATTAAAGGATTGCAACATTGATCTACATGGATTCAATTGTAATAAGTGATTAGTGAACTTAGGAATCATTATGTTTAGGAATCAGAAATGAGCAGTGATCGAGGAACTAATACACGATCGATATGAGCTACAGTAACTTGATAAAACACTATTGTATTTAGTTTCAGCAATCAGAGTTCCATGCCATTATAGTTGTGAAATATGATGAGACATCCACATTTCCCTACCAGTTTAGGAATCAATTGTGGATGCCCCATCAAATGCAGTAAAGCATAACAAATATAAAGCATCAGCAAATGAATCATGCTATTATTTTAAAATAGGTCTTATTGCCTTAATAATACAATTGTAATCATAGAAGTTCACAACATGAAAGAAAATAAATACAAGGAATATATTTCTTGTTTGAGAAATGTTTCTTCTATTGTACATAAGTAAATGAAAACTATAGAGAAAAGAAGATAAATAACTATTGTCCGCTGGCAATCGGAAGACTAGAAAATTTTATAGCAGTTGGTCGTTGATCAGCAATCCTGGTAGGCATCATGGTTGAGGATCGTGGATGACGCTCGTGAGTATGGTCGGAGCAGAAGATGGTCTCAAGCGTTGGAGCCAGAGCGTAAGCATCACTTAAAATCTAAACCCTTTTCTTTGCTTCGGAGAGGTTATTGGTGGCGGCCCTTATTCCATTATTTAAATATCTTCGACACCATTTGCTATTTAAAAAGTGATTGGATTCTAATCTCTCAAGAGAGGCCTGCTAGTTATAGTGTATATTTGGTGTCCTTATGGAGCTTCCTCATTTGTTCCCTGAACTTCAATTACTAAAATGCTTTGAGCTTTCTTTGCAGCAATCTTTTTCAACTCTTATTATTGCTCCATTGTATCTTTTCTGCTGCCTTAGAGTTGCAGTAAGCAATTAGGCCTGCACAGATGCTACATAAATGATCAGAAGAAGAATTGAGTGAAAAGGAGATGCACCTAGCAATAGAACATGTTAAGTTGATCAGTGGGGGAAGAAATTTAAATGAATTGAAATGGAAATATACGATGATGAAAAAGAACTAATTCCTTGAACAACCCAAAATATTCTAAATACTTCCCTAAACATAATATATTTAAAATAATGTTCACCCAAACTCTACACATGATTGACCGAATAATTGATAAAATGTCTCCTCTAATACAGGATATATATTATGCAAAATCCCAAGCTATTAGAATTGACCAATCTTCTGATTCTGTATTAGTAATATGTGATGCAATTAAATGAAACATATATCATGCTTATAATTCGACGATACACTATGACTGTAACTCACTAAAACAATAATAAATTTTATCGCCAGCACCATGCAAAATCACCAAGTGTAAAGAAAAGAAGAGGAAACATTGGGTCTTAATTATCAGCAATGCTGCTAGCAGGCATGTGCATGGTAAACTTTATGCAAATTTAAACAACTAAAAAGATTATCCGTTGCAAATATAACAATGAAGAAAGACCACAAAGGTTCATGATCAATTAGTCAAAGTTACATAGATGTGATATTTGTCAATTGAAATTATTGCTATGTTTGTTTAAATTGAAAATTCAATTTTTGAAGAGATTTCTAAGAAAATAATATAAATTCAATGTCATATCTCTTGTAATTTTGGATGTTTCATACAGTGTAAATTAAAAGTGTTGCTAAAAACCATCATCATTTACAAACTATTAAAAGACACCTTCAGTTCAAACATACCAAAAATAAGTAATTAACTCCTATAAAGAATTCATTCCAAGGACGAATTGTAAAGAAAGGAACCTTTTGAAATAATTTTATGAAGATTCTATGACCAGATTATTCATTCCTGATTCCAAAACATATCTTCTATAGAGTGCACCACAATAAATTCATTCCGCTGCAAAAGTTCCAAACACTTATATTAATCTTCTCGATAAAACCAAGGAGGCAAAATAAATGGGCCTGAGTCATGACAAAGGTCTCAGATTTGTGGTACCGTAGAACCTTGTGAAGGGCAAGAACACTTGTTGGGCCCTTAATTTCATGTCCTACATGTACATCTCGATCAAGTCGCACCCCATCCGGTCCACCGGAACGCTTTCCCTAGTTGCAAAGGCAGAATCAGAACTCTGCCGCTTATTCAGGTTTGAAGGAAAAGGGGAGTTGTGGCATACACAGAGAAGAGATGGAGATGATGGCGGGGTGAGGATGCAGACGACGAAGGTTGCAGGCATCGGTGGAGCAAGGCGAAGGTCGCAGGCGAGGGTCGATGATCAAGTCGTTACTGGAACCCGAGCCGGAGATGATAGAGCGTCTCCGAAGCAGGAGCGAATGATAATTCACAGGCGAATCCTAATTTTTTAAAACATATTCATCAAGGGCGAGCCGCATCGTGCTTCGTTATCCGAGCGAACAGATCGATCGAGCAACAATTCAACGGGCGAGCAAGGGTAGTGAAGTTTGATTTTTTTAATTAAAAAATGGGTAACATTTAGATACGGCGAGTTAAATGATCAGTTTATTAAATATTATTTTTAATTGATCGTTTTATAAAATTAATATTTTAAGTCAGTATGAAAAAATACTCCATTGCTATAGATTTAGGTAGTCAACGAGGAGACTTAACTTCCATCCACATCCAAGCAATTTATATATCATATTTATTAAAGAAATTTACACGAGGATTCATCTGTCCTTTTATTTTTTAAAAAGGAAAAAATATTATTAGATTTGAGCTACCGCTCTAAAATAATTTATTGACCTCTATCCTGTGTATGCTCTAAAAGGCATCATATAGAACATCAACTATTCGCCGACACGGGAAAATAATTTAGATAATATGCATTATATATATAAAATAATAACATATCTTGTAAATAAGAAAAATAATAAAAATATATTTTGGACCGAGAATTTCTATGATTCTCATCGAGGCAAAATACTGACGAATGCCTTCGAGGATTATTATTCTTAGCACTAACAAGTAGAATATATTTATTTGAATCCTGAAATGTTCAAGCAATTTATCACTCGATCAACCGCGGTATGGATTTTATTATACTTAATTTTGCTTCATTATGTTTTTTTTCCATGGAAGCCATGAGCCTCCAACTTTTTTATTTATTTAAAGGATGCGTGTAGATAGTGTACTCACTCTCTTTACATGCTACTTGCACTAATACAAAACCAATATATTATTAAAATAAAATAGAATAAATTCATAGTAGAAATAAAATAGCACAAATTCATAATATCCCAGCATGAAAGTGAAAAAAGTTGCTAAGCAGAGACGAAGATATAAATATATTGATTATTAAGGTTTAAACCTTAGTTGTTGCTTTTTTAAATCAAACCTAGGGATCACAGACAGCAATGACCCAAATGTGATCATAAGCCTAGATACTACATTTATATATCTCAATAATTATTGTACTTGTAATCCACTATGTATGCTCAGATTTGAATATTAAAATTTATTTTTTTAGATCCCAAATATTTTATAGAATCTTAACATCCATTTAAGTGGGGATACTGACACTTTAATAATCAAATAATCATCTTGTAATAGATGGAAACTTATGTATTAGAGCGGTGTATAAGAAACACCCGGTACAAATGTTATAGTGATACTAATGAATTTAATTGATAGTTTCTATCTAGCTCTTATAATCACACGTATAAAGAGCCGAGAGATGAGGTCATGATATAACTTAAATCTATTGTCTATTATTTTAGTATACGTGATATTCTTTTGAATAGAATTAACTATTGTATGATATCGACACATCAACCCAATTTATTATTATAATTATTATCGATTTAAAAACTATGGAATGAAGAAGCATAATTCAAAGCAAGAAAACTACGTCGACGGAGATAAAATTAAAATTTGATGAATAAGATTATTCCATCATTTTTAAAGGTAATAATCATAAAAAATATAAGCTCTCCGGAGTAGAAAAAATCAATTAATTCCAAGTATATGCACGATAGATACAGAACAAAGATCTAATATTTATATACTTGATGGCAAAGAAAAGATGCATATCGATAAATTGATCTATGAGTTGGATAAATTTAAGAGAAGATTTTAGACCAGAGTAAAATGTTACACTAATGATGATGAATATAAGAGTAAGGAAGATTTACTTTTGAGTTAGAGAAGGCTCAGGAAGGTTTGCCTGAATTAAAATGTTACAATTGGGCTAAGGTTGGTTTGAACTAGGTTTGGGTAGATGTGACGAGGGTAAAAAGGGAATTACGTGGAGCCATGCACTTTTCACATGGTCGACTCACCCCTGACCCGATTGGACCGTTCGGTATGAACCGACTCGACTGACCGACCCGACCGGTTTGGACCGCTCCCCGAGATAAACTTTTCCACGTCCTAATTCTCACCCCTTTCCTACACACTACACCTGGCGACCACCGGATCCGTCCGTGTCTTCCACGGCGAGCGCCCGGAGATCGCGTCCTCCCTCGAATCGACGATTATTGCCTCCATGTCTCCTCGCTCACCGCCGCCACCTTCACTCGGCCTTCCCTGGGCAGTCGGCTACCACCTTCCTCCTCCGCAAACCGTCGGCCAAAGCATCCACTCGCCAGATCAGTGATCCCTTCCCGGCGAAACCTTTCCTCTTCCCCTTAGCAACACGGTGTTCGCCAGCGAGCGAACGGGAATCGATCGCTGCTCATCCCCTTGGTCGCGACGACTGCATTTGCTCTGACGGGTTGTCGTCTCTACCCCGAACCTGTACGGCCCAGGTAGTAGCGTTTATCCCTTACTTCTTCTTCACCGCAATCGCCGCCCGAACCCATGGAGTTCTGCAGGAGCAGAGCTTCGATGTTGTTGTGCTTCCACCTCGTTGCAATCCCCCACTTCCTACTCGAATCCGGCGGTGACCTCGATCGATCATCGTTGACAAAGGATTAGAAGGAGCATTGTTCTACGGATTCGTCTCCTCCATCGTCATTAGCCAGCGGTTCACGGCGAAGCCGACTTCCGTCGAAGCTAGCTGCGAACGCCCAATCGGTCGTGTACGTTCCTAGGGTCCGTCCGCCTGTTCTCCACTCGAAGCGGATGGTCGTTTCCATGTTTCCTGCTGTTGCTCGGTTCGCGACGCGGAGAGACATCGAAGTCGTTGCCACAGCGACTCGAATTTGTCGCCTCTCTTCTTCGCACGATGATGCTCCCAGTCCTCTGATGCCTAATCGACGATGAGGCCGTCGTTTCCTAGCTTCGCTCGCTGTACGCCGAATCAGCATCCCTTCGAGGCCGACCGCGGCGATCCAGAAAGCAGAAATTTCTACGAGGATCGAACCACTCCAATTCCCCCGGACTCGTGACATCAGGTAATGCTCCCCATCTCCCTGTTTCCCGGCTATCGTCGATTCCTCCTTTCGGTGGATTCCAAATTGATTTTGACGTGTCGCTGTCCTCCGTTCCCTACTGCCGTCGATCTCCCTTCTCACTGGATTTCTCATCGGCTTTGACGTTCCCGGCATCCCTCGCATCTTCTACGTGCGGCGACTCTTTGCTTCCCTGCTGTTCTCCCGTCATGCAGTCATCCATCCGCCGTAGCCGAGGGAAACCATTCGGAGTAGTTGTTCCACGGCTGGAATCCCAGATTTAATCGAGCGACCGACTGCTACATCGTCTCGACGAAAAGCTGACGGTGCCGGATTTCGTGAAGAGATGAGGGGTGCCCTGATCGACGACATTGAGGATTCACGATCGAATGGACGAGGGGAGGTATTCCCCTACTTGGTTGAATTCTTTCCTTTTTTGTTGTATTGCATCTATTGCCCTGTTTCGATCCACGGTGCATCGTCTCGGAGAGCTCGATCTGTCGCGCTGATTAACTCCAGTAAACTTAATTAATGTGTGGATTAAGTTAAAATGGGTTGGGTGTGTTTAGTTTAATTGGACCTGAATAGTGATGGGTCAGGTCGGACGAATTGGATCGATCCGGATTGGATTGGGCCGGGTGAATTTGGATTGGGTTGAAATATGGAGTTGAGGTGATGGGTTAATTAGGCTTGTATGATGGAGTTTAGCTGGGTGAGTTGAATTAGCTTTGGGCAGTAGATTTGGGTGACTAAGTTGATTTGAGCTTTGTTGTATTTGGATTGAACGTAAATTAGATTCAATTAGTTGATTTGAGTTGAGGAATTAATGTGGGATTAATAGCGGGTTTTGGCTTGATAGTATATTTGGGCTTACTAATGTTGATTGAGCTCTAATTGATTTGGTTGATTGATTGAGTTGGGTTTAATTAGCTAATTTGGGTTGAATAATCGAATTAAGCTGATATAGGCTTAGTAATTGATTTGGATCTGATTAATTAGACTTAGTAACTAATTTGATATGATTAATTCAAGTGAGCTTGATGAGTAATTTGGCTTATTCATTAAATTGGGCTTGTAATTAGATTGAGTTTGATTAATGGAATTGGATTTGTAATTAAACTGGGTATGATTAAGAGAGTTGTGTTTAATAATTGAATTGGGTTGGATTAATCAAATTGGGTTTGATAAATTGATTTTGACTCGATGGCTTGAGTAGGTGATTGGACTTGGATGAATGGATGAGTGCACGTAGGTCTAAGGAGAATGATATCTGCACACCTTACCCTCCATTAAACTTAGTAAATATAATAATAACAATTTTACTATAAAACATGTAGTTAAATGTGTTTTAGGTAAATAGTTCTGAAATGTGAGCCAATTAAAGTACTATGATTTATTTAAGATTTTATTATGAAAGCATTTGATGCCTTAAAATTAATTTAATATAATATTAACTAAAATACCATGATAATATATTTTATTTAGCACGATTAATATATCATATATTATTTAGTATTTATTTGATATGCTTTATTATTTCTTCTGTTATTACTTTGTCTTACCATATTATTGAATGATAAATCACTACTATGCTAAAGAAAATTAAAAATGATGATTTAAAAGTTCAAATAGGTAGTACAAAAAATCATATTTGATATCCTAGCATATAGACATAAGGGGTACATAATACTAATATCTTCTAGGAAAATCACTAAATCATAATTAGATGATGTGTTATTAATACACCATCGAGGCAAATTATTAATGTTCGAGCAGTAATTTTCATTTACCAAATAACTTAGGTAGACTAGAAAGCTTAGTGGATCCATACTTGAGTTTTATTACCTGCATATGTGATAGTTGGATATCACCGTGATAGTCCTGATATGGTTAATGGAGATGAAGCCAGCTTAAGGATCTCACATGCATGTAATCGAGGTAGTAGCATTTCAATACTACACTAGGAGGATCAACTCCTAACAGGGTCGCTGCTTTTAAATTGGAATGATGATTACTTTCACGTGGTCTTGGATAATAGATTTGTACACCCCACGTAACTTTGATTCTAGATGTTCTACAGACAACATACTACACGGAGTGCTATTACCCTTACATAGACCGGAGGGGGCGGGTAGCGGAACAACGGGGTATAGGATGTGTCTTTTGTTACATAACAAGCTTCAGGTCTCACACCTTCGAAGAAAATTTCTAAATAAAGATATAGATATAAGACGCCAAGGAGGATTTTAAAGTTTAAATTATTCATACCTAATAATTTTTGTTAATTCATGATAATATCAAGCTAAATCAAAATATTAAAATTATAGTTAGAATATTGGCCATGAATGATATTATAACATTCCACCCTAGATGACACACCCCATAAAATTTCACATGGGGATGGGAATTCCTAGTGAAGGGTGTGTGCAGCCACAGCTAGCATCTCGAACACTATAAGCTTGAGGAATTTGGATGACTCTAGCAAAAGTGTTGAGGAGGCGAACCAGCATCTCAGATACTATAAGCCTAGGGAATTTGGATGAGTCTAGCAAAAGTGTTGAGGAGGCGAGAATGAGCAAGACACTAAGAGGATGTAGGATAAAAATTACTTTTATTAAGCACATGTAAACTCCTCCAATTACAACCTACTATAAAACTTCCTGATAGGATTTCCAGCAGGATCACTCCTCATGATGGTTCTTCCTACAATACTCACACGATAATCTACTAAAAGATTTCTCCTACTTTCTCCTATTTCTCATAAATTCTCTATAATTTCATTAACTCCTTTTATAGTGCGAGAAGGGTTGATAATCGCATCATTACATATAAAATAAATAAGTACGAGCAATCGCCATTCGACTGCCTGGATTGCGATCTGATGTACCGACACTTCCAATGACACATTTCTTATCTGAGTTGAACTTCGAATTGGATAAGCAACTTGGATTTAGTTGCAAGACTGTTGCTTGAGCTACTAGTTTTCCAAAGAGGCATGGTGACCATACATGGGTTGCCAGGGTGATGCTGTAAGGTGTCAACATATTGGACAGACATGACAACACCATTCCAATGTCAGTCCGACTTCATCTGCATGGCATGGGCGTGGATAGTTGGGGTAGAAGACCGTAAGCATGCAGGATCCTAGCTGAATATTAAGTTGTCCACCAACAATGATTGAACTCGTGCTTGTGCAGTGTTCAACACTCTCGGTCATGCTTGGGCATGATGCGCACGCATGCAAGCCCGCTACTGCATACTACAAACCTCGTATCCTTTGGCCTTGAGCGTATGTGGGGTTTTCACTTCGTGCATCCTCTGGGCCAGATGGTATTGCTTGAACCTTGGTTCATCGCATCTTATAAACCTCGAGTTGAAGTGCTCGATTAACCTAGGTGGAAGCCCTGATGAACCCTCAAGCGGAAGCACCACATGTGCGTGCTCTTGGAGTGCTAGTGCTATTTAGCTGTATACTGGGTCATGCCACGCTTAGGCGTGCGTGCTGATCCGATGATATGTTCACTTGATCACCTAGAGTAAATTATCCCAAAGTTGCGAGTAGTAATAATAGCCACCTAATCCAGCATCAAACCACCTTGTGCCGAGGAATATAAGTTCATTGGTCAGTTGTGATCCGGTCATTTAACAGAGGTAGGTGAGGGTTGATCCGGATGGTACTTTTCTTTAAAAAAAAGTTCGTTTCTTCATCGGTGCTTCTCATATATATATATATATTTTCCCAACAGATTTAAAATTCATAAAAATATTAAACTTCATTCTTAAATGCTGACCTATAAACAAAATGCAAAAAAAAAATCATGCCATAACATCGGCGCATGAGTGAATGATCCCTCTGCCTCTCTCTGCACCGGTGCACCGTAAAAAGACATCATTCAATAGCTTGACGACAAAAATAGAAAACCTCTTCCCTTCACGCAGATACGAAGCCATTGAAGAAGAGACGCATCCACAGGTCGTCTTCGTCTCTCCCAGCGTTTTTGACATCTCTGACGCCATAACATGCCATTGAATGAGCAGTGCAGGCCGAGGACGATGACTGAGAGCAGAGACGTCTCCCTCCGCCTGACCCATCTCCACTGGTTTGGTCGCGACTGCAGAGGAGCCTTAAAGTTTCGGACATAAATGGCCGATAAAGCCGATCAACGCATGCAAATTACAGCATGTCAATTAACTTCAGATTTTACAGATCACCACGAAGCAGGGCAGCAGAGCCCTCGAGTTCAGCAGGTAGAGCTCCTCAATATTCGCGTAGAGACCCACCTTCCCTGCCATGGAGTCGAAAGCAGACTGCCCTACCAACTCCTGGTAATTGTCCAAGGGCTTGTGAACCCTCCCGGCGATCACCCTGCAGACCAGCAGCGCCCTCCTCACGGAAGGCTCGTCCTCTTTCACCTCGATCGACTCCAGCGCCCTGCCGCTGGTCGATGTCGTGAACACCCCTATCCCTTCCTTGGGCTCCTTCTTGGTGGAGAACCCGTGCCTGATGATCTTGCAGACGCTGCATTTCTCCAGCGCGCAGAGGCTGGAGGAGCCATTCATGCCGAGGGAGCAGGCGAGCGTGGTGCCGTGGAACCTCAGCAGCTCGTTGCCGTCGGCCAGACACCTCGGGTGCTTCTTCGGGAGCTTGCTGGCCTTCACCTTCACCATCTCCCTGTACTCCTCGAACTGCGCCAGGGTTCTCTGCATGTTGTGGACCTTCAGCACCCGCTCGATCCGGCCGCCGCCGCCGCCGTGGCCGTCGCTCTTCGACCATCCCGTCCGGCATATTATCTCTACTATCTTCCGGGAGGAGTCGCCTTCCACCAGTTCGCTCACTACATTCGAGTAGAAACAAAGAATGACCGAATAAATCTAACAAAAAGAGGTAAAATTTCGAAGCAGAAGTTAAGCAGAGGGAAGCACCTGCGTGCTTGGAGAGATGGTGCGCCTCCAAAATCTCCCACTTGACAAACTTCTCTCCGCATTTGTGGCAGGTGAGGGCCGCAGGGGACTTGTGCAAGTGGGCGTCATGGGAGAATCTTGGGGTCGAAGCAGGAAGATGGACTCCGTTGACGAACAGGGCATTGGAGAGTGAAGTAGTACTGCCTCCGGAGGAATGGCTCTCCCTTTCGCCGGAGAAGCTGGCGCACTTTCTTGGAGGAGTGTAGTTGGCTCCTCTGCCAGGGCCTGGTGTTCCAGGATGGAGGGTGCCGACATAGGTGGGATCCGCCTTGCCCTCGCCCTCCTGGCAAGCTCCGAAGCCGGTGATCCGTAGCTCGCACCTGGAGTTGTTGAGGATTACCTCATGGGTGATGGGATTCAGGAACTCGCTGCTGCCGATGGATCTCGGGCTGCAGCTTGGCGGCTTCTCTAGGTGCCTCTTGCTTCCGTGGATGACGTCCCTGAGGTTGGCTATGGACTTGGAGCAGCCGGACCTCCCTGCTTTCCTCGTCAAGATGGCGCCGAGGTGCCCCTTGGACTTGTTGGGGTCGTGAACCTCCGAGGGCTCGGACTTGCAGTGGAGGGACTTCTTCAGGGTGAACCACACGGTGGGCATCTTGTCGAGCACCACCACCTCCTCCTTCTCCCTTTTCTTCTTCCTTCTGTGCTGTAGCCGTCTCTCTCTCTTTTGCTTCAGTGCTTCCTGGACTCTCTGCATATCATTCCTGGTTTCGGAGACTTGCGGATATATAATTCAAGAACAAGCTGCAGTGTAATCAATATCTGCTGCTTGTTTCTTGCATTTATTTTGCTGCGCTGAAGTTGTTGATCCAGATTTCCTTCCTTTTTCAGCTAAGGAGGACAGGAGGAGGAGGAGTAAAATCTGGTTATGAGAGTGGAAACGCTGATCTTACCTCTTCTACTTCATATCTGCACAAGGTCAAGAGCCTCAGTAAATCTCCCACAACAACTCCATGGATTCAGAGATCCAAAGCTCAGGATAAGAAATGCATCTCAACTATCTCCCCTAATAACTACCCAAGAGGATAATGAATTTGAAGAAGAAGAAGAAGGAAAAGAGAACAAGGGAATCTTTTTGTTCACAGAGAGAGAGAGAAGTGCACAGGAATGTAAAGGGGTGCTGTCAGTTTCTTCATGGGAGGTCTGAGGAAATATGGTTAGAAGAATAAAAGAAGGGTTGATCATATTTTAGTGCGAGGTCCATCTTGGTCACAAATGCTAACTCCTACCTTTAACAAATGAGACAGTAATCAAGCATCATTAGGCATTGAATGCTTTAAACTCTCAGGGGGGCGCTGCAGAGTCCACATCGAACTTAATTCAATTTAACCACAAAAGTTAGGGCTGAGCCAGAGATGAAGCTTATAACTAGACGTTTATTAGATAGACAAACTTCTTGGGTTACTTTTGTCTGCAGTGCAGCAGGCTTCAGGGACAGACGGAGAGACCCTCCTTCCTCCTCCTGTATTGAACGTGATGCATCCTGATGTGGAAAAGTGTTAAAAACAGCTGCCAGAATGGGGCCACCTGATCGGGCCCGATCTGTCAAATGGACGAATCCAATCGGAATTTAACTGACAGAAAGGGATGGCACGGGCTGCGAGTCCCTCCAACCCTCGTGTTTCCACCCCGGCCTTAATTAATTGGATCCCCCAGCAATAATTGATTGCTCTTCTGAATCTGGAAGCATATGCTTGTTTCCTTCTGCGTTGCTCTACTGCATCAGCTCAAGCTCAATATATGCATTGAACCCTTTTTTTTCCCCTTCTTTGGGTTTGTTTTCCTCCTGCGTTTTCTTATTTCAACGTGGATAATTGAGGATTGAGAGGGTATCGAGTAGACAGTAGACCTAGCCTTTTTTCTCTCTTTCTGCAGCGATAATGCCTCAGACCATCATAGAGGTTAAAGATTAAGTGCCTAAGAAAAAAGTACCTTTGATGATTTTAAGCTCATTTTTTCTTTCACTTTTTCATATCTATTAATCAAATGTGTAAAGATTTTATAATATCAAGTAGGTAAAAGCCCACTAACATAATCTAAATAAAGATTATATGAGATCAATTAAGTAAAAAAAAATCTTCAACATAAGATGTTAACTTCTCTAATTAGAGCAATTAAGCTCTATATGATTCTCTATTTAGAGCAATTAAGCTCCATATGAGAGATTATGGATACAATACTCATTTAGTTCTAAAAAAAATTTATAATATAGATTGGGTAGAGGCCCTATAACTAATTTAAAATAGGCACATACTATCTCAAGATAGATGAAATTTTAGTTCTGGATAAAGCACATACTATCTCCATCAGCCAAAGTTATGATTAAAAATTAAGAGTAAGATCATTACGCTTTCCACTATTTTATTGAAAGAAAAATTGATGACTATTGATGTAGAGATATCATTGAAAATCATAAAACTATTTGTATACTTAATACCGAATGAATTACCTTAAAACCTACCTTTAAAGTGTACCCCTAGTCATTGGATTTTGTGTTGCCTGTAACTAAGCTAAAGATGGAAGCTTCCACCATGTCGCATGTCATCATTAGAACTTTTGGAGTTGAGGTAGCTTAATGAAATCTTATCCCCAAGACTCCTTGTAGTACATAAGTTTGATCTGAATGCATAATAATAAAATGGTCGTTGGAGCGTATGTTTTGTTTGCCTTTACGTACAAAAATATTTTATTAACTAAAGATGAAGTATAAGATCAGGCTTGCTTGTATGCCAAAATGCAAGATTAAGTGCCAAATAGAGGAAAGATTGCTAAGCCCTATTTTCCAAGTAAACCCTTTGAAATTATATCAAGGATAATATCATAGCGAGTTTATTACGCCCCGTGATATAGCAACTGCCGTATAAATTATTCAAACTCACACAAGGCTAACTAGGATCAACAAGTTATAAAATAATATTTTAAAATTCATTAAGAATTTTTCACGTCTACACGGTAGGACATAAGTCAAGTTTAAACCTAATATAATCTGTCTAAATCAAAACATTTGTGTTTATTTAAGTTACTATATTAGCCTCTAGTAGACCTTCACTTAAGTTCTAAAGTGTTTAACATGTACTTCCTCAATCCTTCTGCATGTTTTCCATATATATGCACGTGGAAAATAAAATTGCACTGAGACTTGTTGTAAACCCCCATCATCGAAATCCTATTTTTAGAAGAAAATTTTTTTTATTAAATCGATCTGGTTCAACTGAACCGGCCAGCCGGCCGATCCAGATGAACCGGCTCGGACCCAGTTCGAAAGGCCAACACGGGCGAGAAGAGGCGCGGCTCTTCCCACCCGCATCGTCTTCATCCTCGAGCAAGCGAGCTCGCATGCGAGCTCGCCTCCCTCTTCGGCAGCAGAGCGGCGACGACGCCAGCCCCTTCTGCCGCCGGTTGCTGCCCGCCGCCGCCCATCGACCGCCGTCCGCCGTGCCTCCTTCCCATCGCGAAAGGGAGGAGCTTGGCGAGAGCATTTCTGCGGCGCTCGACTCCATCGCGGACTGCATTCGCTGTCCCACGCCTAGGTCACCGGAGCGCCGTACTTCCCACGAGCTCGCCGTCTATCGTTCGCCACCGCCGCTCACCCTCCGGAGCTCCTCGCTGCAACGAGGAGAGCGCGACAGAGGTCTGCAGCCGCGCGCCTCCTCTTCCCCTGTTTCCGCCTGCTGCCATCTCCTCTTCGCATCAGTTGCAGCCGACCGTCGCCCGTCCTTCGCGCCCACCGACGGCCGGTCGCACGCCTTCGCGTCCGCCGTCCGCAGCCTCCTCGCCGCTGCCCGTTTCCGCCACGATGAGGGGAGCTCGGCGGAGGTCCCTTGCAGCCGCGCGACCCCCGTTCTTCCCCTGCATCTTCCTCGCCGCGAGAGTCGCCGTCCATCGTCCTCGCCGCGAGAGTCGCCGTCCATCGTCCTTCCCGTGAGAGTCGCCGTCCGCCGTCTGCTGGTCGCTGAGCATCGTTCCTCGTCGCAAGAAGGGGAGCTCGGCAGGAGGCATCTCTGCTGCTCGCGCCGCACTTCCGAACTCTCCCACTCGCGAAGCGCCCCCTTCTCCTTCGCTTCGCGACCAACCGCAGCAGAGCAGCCGGCGTTCGTCTCCCTCGTCCGCTGCAGAGCAGCGCCGGCGGCCCCCTTCCCGTGCATCCGCCATCCGCCTGCTGTCTTCCTCTGTCCGCCGTCAGGGGAGCTTCCATCGTGATGAGGAGAGCTCGGAGGAGGCAACGCGCGACCCCCATTCCCCTTCAAATTTTCCTCTTCGCGGATGCTGAAGTTGCTCCCCGTTCGTCGCCGTTCGTTCGCCGTCCCGCGCCCATCACCGGCGCATCCTCTCCTTCGTTGCAGCGGGTGTGGACTCGCCCTCTCCGCATGCTCGCGAACTCGCATCGACCCCGACGCAACGACAGCAGGCGACGATTGGGTCGCCGCTGCTCCAACCCGCAGCTCGATCGGCGAGGAGTGGAGCTGCGAATCCACTCGTCTCGCCGGCCAAAATCTCCTCCCTTCCTTCCCCGCTTGTTCGCAAGGTGAGCGGCTCCGTTTCCCCTCTTCAAACGGGTGGTTTCGCACTCCGGCGAACTTGCCCTAAAGTTCGCCGGCGACGCCACCCAAAAGTGAGTTTTTAGGCATTTATGGCTGGAGTTTTCGCAGGCCATCGCTGGTTCCCACCTGTGCGAAGAGTTTCGGAGCTCGCCGTCAAGTTTGCTGTTGGTTTCGCGAGCTCCGGCGAGGTGGCGGCTAGGGTTCCGGCGATGACGTTACTATTCCGGCGAGTGAATAGTGTTTCCGACGATGAATAGTGATTTCGGCTAAGGTAGCTTTACTTTCCCCTAAACACGATTAGTGATTTATTTAAGCATGTTAGTTGTAATTAAACATGTTTAGGATAAATTAGTGTTGTTAAAATGCTTATATTAATTTAAACATGCTTAGTGTTAATTAATCAAACTTAGTGGATTAATTAAGCATGATAAATTAAGTTAAGTAAAAATTAGTGATTTAATTGAGTAGAGTTAGTGAATGGGTTGAGTTGAACCGGTTTGGAGTTAGTTGGATTGAATTCGAGTAAGTTTGGGTTCGGGTTGAGTGTAGTTAAGGTAAGCTGAATCAATTAACTTGAACCAAACTCGAGTCGGACTTGGATTTAGATGGGTTGGAGCTGACTCGATCGAACCGAACTGGCCAGGCTTGGGTCAGACTCAAGTTAAGCCGAACGAATAGTAATTGGGTCCATCGCGTTGGCCGGGTCAACAACGTTGATCGAGTCCACCGCGATGGCCGGGTCAATGGTGTTGACCGAGTCCACCGCGTTGGCCGGGTCAACAGTGTTGACCGAGTCCACCGCGTTGACCGGGTCCACCGTGTTCACTAGGTTGACCGGGTCAACTGTTGACCGTTGACCAGTGAAATAATAATAAAATAATAAAATAATAAAAATAAGAATAAAAATAATTTAACTTTTCATGAGTATGATTAGGTGATTTAAAATAGCTAATTAATGTTTAATTGATCTAATTAAGTATTGATGAGTGCTATTTGGGCCCTTAGGTGACTTGGGCTAGATGATGGGTTTAAATGGATAAATTTGATAGAATTTATCTAAGCTTAAGTGAGTTAATTTAAATTGTAAAATGGAAATTTGGTTAATTAGTATCTGAATGATTAGGTTAGATTGATAAATTAATATTTGATTTACTTTAGGGAAAAAAGAATTAAATTTGATTTTAAATAATTATGTTAATTAGGATTTATCGCGGGTACGTGATCCGAGTAGTTCGACGGAGTGATTCGTTGTTACGTGGGTTGATTCTGAAGACCGGATCGCTAACCCAGGTGCGTTGGTTCTCCGATGGTAGGATTTATTCAAGCTAGGGAATTCCCGCTGGGGTTTTCTTAGGAATAATTTTTGGATGTCTTAAATATGATAAAACATAATGCTTGATAAGATTTAATTTGCCTGCATGTTAGTTTAGTTTGTATCTGTTTGACATGTAGGATATACTATGGTTTGCATGTTAGTTAATTTACTTTACTTAACATGCATGATATACCATGATTTCCTTATTAAGTTTCTAATATGTCGTAGTATCATGTCGAGCATGTTAAATATTATTTTATTGTGTTTCTATGCTATGCTAGCATACCTACCATGCAGACATAGATAGTAAATAACGACATGTTAGAACCTTTGGCGATGTCACCGCCACTTAGACAGAAAATGGGGTCTTTTTCCATATGCCCCGATTGACCGCCGCGTTCCGACGGTGGTCAAACGGTGACGTCCCGTTAGGCGCCACTCCCGAGGTTGATGCATAGCAGAGCACTGGGAGCACCACTCCCGACGTTATGCATAGCTTATATACTGGGAGTTGGTAGGGTAAGCGACTGTACAAACTCCATAGTCGGGTTAGACTGGAAATATGGAGCAAGTCCTTACCCGAAATCTTCACCCGCACGAGTGTCGTTGTAGGCGGCCTCGTGATAGTCCTGAGATGGTTAGCTAGGATGAACCCTACCATGGACTTGGCACCGATGGAGTCAAAGCTGCCACAGCCCATCGTGCGGATGTGCGCCAAATCTTGACAGATGTCGACGGCTATTGGACTGGGAAGGTGATTCCACATGCGACGCCTTGGACAGTGGATCCGTAGACCGCACGACTATCACCCTTGACGTCTGCAGACGATCGGATGAGTAGTCCGGATCCTAGGGTGGTTATTCCGGCTAGCCGTGGCCGATGAGATTTAATAGAGGTGACCTTATCTACGGACAGCGTGTAGTACTACATGGGTGTCGTGACCCCTACGGAATCCGGGGAGGATGTAAGGGCACAACGGTTTCGCTAGGGGAGGCATGGTTGGCGACTAGTGAAATAAATTGGAGAGGGATTCTGGGTCATCCGTCCTCTCTGCCAACATCAGTGCGACGGGCATAGGTAGTGATTGAGACAGAAAGGCACTGATGGGCTTATTGATACCCCCGGCCCGGGTAGTCACTAAGCGTAGGCTGGCAGCCCGAGTTTATAAAACCTTAAAGTCTCATCATGATGTAAGTGACAGATTGTTGACGTGAATACTAGATATAACGTAGGTGACATCTAGTGAATTATACATCGGTATAGTATTTATGATGTTTGTTACTCCCCATAAATTGATTTACACAAATCAAATGGGGACAGACTGTTGACGTTGACACTAGACTTAACTTAGGTGACATCTAGTGGCATGTACACATTTATTATTTATTTATGTTATCTTATCGCTCTAGATAAATTGTTTAAAATGTATTACATGAAAGATGATGATTAACCACCAAAGACATCCTAGAATACTCCTCCTAGCCTTTGATTTCTTTATTTGGTAGAACCGTAATTTCGCACTAGGCCGCAAGGCTGAGCACACCACTTTTCCCCGTGTGTACAGGTGTGTTAGATGACTGCCCGAGTTATTCGATGAAGATGAGTCCGTCGACGGGTTTATATTTTTATTTATCGTTGTCTATTTCCTAGAATTGTAGTAGGTTTATCGGGACTGTGTTAGAAATGTTGAGTTAGATAATTAAATTGTAAATTCCGCTGCATAAATGATGTATATGAATGGTATGTATCACTTGATGCCTTGTATGGGTCTGTCGGGCTCATACGGCGGTTGCCACGTGGCCGACAGTTGGGTCGGGGCGTGACACTTGTGATCCAGTGGCTTCAAATAAAGGATTCTTAGGCAAAAGTATGGGCACACAAGATATATCTGAACACAATCAAATATAAACACAATATGTAACAAATAATTTATACATATAAACTAAGATAAAGAAAATTCAAGTATTTATATTTCGCTACGTGATACTATTCTTAAGCCTATCAGTGCCCAACTAGTTTCCTACCTAGGCTTGTCGCACTGACGTTAGTGGAGAAGATCGACAACAACGGAATCTTCTTTAATCAATTTTGTAGGCCGTTAACCCCCACTGCACCTCAAGACCATCATACCGGATATCTCTCGATAACATACCCAAATACGATTACAATGTAGCGCTCCACTTCTGCCCCACGATAGGATCACTTCTATAATCATTAGCAGTCTAATAAACCAGACTCAACCCGTGTATCTTCTCTAAGGTCTAGACTACCCTCTAGGTCTGCCGAAACTAATAAGAGTACCTTAATAGTCTACGGACCCCCTAGTCCTTCAAGCATAATGGCTAGAGAGCTCCCCAGCTCCCAACTTACTAGCCCTAGATGCATGCCAGGAGGATATCTTCGCAATACTAAGGATTCCTCTCTTTTTTTTTTTAGCTTCACTGCAGGTTTAAATGTTGGATTGGGTGATACCTCCAATATCTATCCTTGGACTAGCAATGCCAACTCTCATCCTTGGACTAGCATGGCGGTGCCCACCAACTATGAGAGAGGTACTGTGTACAAGGATCCCATTTTATTTTCTAAGTTCTGATGCCACCAGGATATTCTGGTCCTTAGTTCAGGTGGTGTGAGACTATGTTATTGTATGTAATGTTTCATAAGCATGTCACTAATTAATATCCCTATTACCTATCCGTGTTCATCTATTTTGTTCATTCATGATCTCCTATTTATCAATTACAAGTAGAAGAATTTAAACAAAAAAAGAATTAAATCCAGTTTATTAATATAAATGCAAAGTAATTTAAGTCATGCTTAAATAGACATGTACCCATATGATATCAATAATCGCTCACAAAGGAGCTCTATTATAGTAGTTCATAATTGAACTTAACCAACTCACCCGAGCCTTTTATAATTTTAGCGTAGTAAAGTTCATGGTTCGGTGGTGTTTTAAAAGTCACCATCAATGCATTTTTTTTCTTTGTTAAATACAACTTAATTCAAATAGTTTTCATATAACTTATTTCCTAACCCTCCCTTTTGCTTTCCTTAAGTTCTCTTTGACTGTAATAAGAACAACCAAGTAACTTAGTTGAAAATCACAATTTGATAAAGCACCAAGCACTTCATGGAACTCACGACAACACTAGCAATTTCTTTGTAAAACAAGAAATGAGGAAACAAACTCAGAATTTACTTCACACTCCATTCAACGACAATTTTAGCAAACAAAAATGTTTTATCATAGCTTAGCTTGATCTCAATGATCAAGTAATGAATGTTCAACCACAATAATAAAAAAATAATGTTGGCTACCACTTGAGCTCTTCTAAACATCACGGTAATTTTACCCAATTACTAAGAACTTAAATAATGACTACATCCATTTAATGTAAAACAAACTCAAGTTCAACCTTGCAAGTAGTCTAGGAAATGGATGTATAAATAACTCAGCCAATTTCTTCAAGAATTCAAACACATTCTATTCAGTCAAAGCAAATTTTAATGGAACAACACATATTTTAGCAGCAAGAACAATTAAAATGAATCATCCGTCACTAACAAAATAAAGTCCTCAAGTCACAAACAAGGCATGACGCATCTCGAATGCAACCAATTTAATTTACTAAAATAGTTCAACAAGAGTAAGACCTTTTAACTTGCAAATAGATTTAAGGGAATGAAGGTAAACAACAAATTTTCAAACAACCAATTTATTTAACCCTTCCTTCCCCACTGAATATGCTGTCTTTACTACATTTTTTCCTTTACTTAATATCAAACATCAATTATGAATCCTAAGGATATTGAATATCTTAATTCGGCATGGTATCACATAGATTTCTGATTTTAAGAATATATTTGAAACATTCTAACTCAGTGTCTAACTTTCCAGATTTATTATAATAAGAAGTAGATCAAAATCAACCTTACATCGTCTTCTAACTCACTGATTTAGAGTGTCGTAGCAACTTGTAGGTCAGGATCAATGCTATATCATCTATATTATCTATTTCATTGATATCTACTCCTCGAGGGACATGCTGTTAACTTTTACTAATTGTTCATTCCTTATTTCAATATCATAGAGATTCTCAATACACCTCCTATGACAAAAGGATTCAATGAATTAGAATTTACACAACCGATCTCACTAAAATGTCTTCTTATTCTACCTACTTGTCATACATCAACAACATCTTAACATCAACAGTTTAAACAGCAACAACCCAGGCATGCAAGATAGTCAAGTTCCTACATATCTTTATCCATTCTATTTCCCTGCACTTAACATATGTATTTTAAACAGAAACATTTTCCCTTGTCCATTAACAATTTAATTGCTTTAAACAGTAAGCACACTTAGACTCTTGAACTCCTTTATCGAACTCAGCACTATCTCTGATCAGTGAGATCATTTGCAGTTCCAAGCTTGACACTACCCCATTTAATATAGCAGAAATTTGAAAGCTATCCACGTTATCACAATTTATAGTAATTGTAAAGATTCAATTTGATGTTGTTGTCAAAACTGGGAACAAAGTGTGCACCAAAAATGGAGGCAGCAAGTATCACAACCAAGTAACTAAAACGTATGGCTATTACATTCGGTAACCAATGCATCTCTTTCTCTAAACTGTGTCCTGCATTAGTTAACCTCATTTTTTTTTACAGATCAGTACTAATTGACTAATTTTAACCTATTACCACTTTATTAAGTTGGGATTAAAATTTTGCCTACTGAAATCAGTGAGAGCAAGCAATCACACATTACCTCTGCACCCTTCAATAACCAATTCAAGAATAACATGATATCTCAGTTTCTATAGTATGACGCCATCACTAGTTTATCACTGAATTCAGATTTGAGAGGTTTCTATTCTAACCCTTGTTCGGCAGCACTTGATAATCAGCATTTTGTCACTAATCTAACCTAATAAATTGTTAGATTCATATCCTCTACTCAATTTAACCTATCTAGTACACAAATTCCTAGTTTCACCAAGTTCTCATGCCATTTACCTTACAATTCACTAAATCAGCAGAGCTTAACCAATATTGCAACGAAAGCTTGTTTCATGTCATTAATTTCATTACAAGGGCATGGTTTATTACAAACCACTTTACTATCCTAAGTTTTACTTCAGAGCCACAATTCTTATCATGTAAAACTACTTCAACTAAATTTAATTCATGTGATTCAGCAAAACAGAAGGTTACTACTAATCAATATATTGCATGAAAATTTAAGAAACGATTTATTCCACTTTCAACAACTCAAGAATCATTCAGCATTAAAATACCCAAGAACAGGACTTAAACAGACTTGGAACATGAATCCAAAGTGATTCTAGCAGTGCACTTTTATCTGTTTACCGTAAGCCTTCACACATTAATATACGGTTGCTGCGACATAAAGACTTACATCCAAGTCGAACCATCAGACATGGAGGATAATATCAACTTAATTTGAAACAATGCAACTTTAGCAAAGCAGGGAATTTGCATCACTGATGACTTGGATGTAATGTAAGCATTGTGCATTCCTGTAGCAACAATTCTTAATTCATCAATCTTTTGACAACTCAAAATTAGGGATTAAGGTTTCAGAACAGTGCATCTGGTATATGATGAACTAACCAATTACCCGTGCCAAACTTCTACACTAGGATCTACCGCAATTCCCCAAAAGCTGAACGTAAAACAATTTATCCATGCCATTAACTCATGTAGTTGTCTTGTTTGAACATCATGAAAAAGATTAACTGATAGAGAAAACAAAGGTATCAGGGACGATACAATTATGTAGAGCTCTAGAATTACCTACTGTTTATATTGTATCATTCTTATTCATCACAGAACTAATTCATTTTGAGAGGATAATTCCTATCTTCTCCCAACATAATTCTTGTCCTCAACCAGTATAAGTGTCATTTACCAACAGAAATCACATCTCCTACCCACCTAATTCGGAGTCATAATATCCTACACTAGCATCAGAAATCATGATTCCACGTCAACCCTGTTAAATTTCTAATGGTGGCTACCGCGATTTACAAACTTCAATTTAGCATTGAAATCAGTAAAGGAAGTCATTAATATTCATCAAAACAATCTAGCTCTAGTGGAGCCCAGGGGTATCTCTTCCTAATTCTCTTGCTTCTACATTACTTCTCATTCATGCAGAAAACGTAGTCAGTCAATAATTGTCCTCCAACACGTTTGCAATCAACCTAACTCTCCCTAATTCAATCATCTGCGTCAATGTCATAAGTAAACATGCGTGGCATTTTCATCAGGTGATCATACCACCAACGGTGATCAAAACAGGGGAACACTTAAGCTTCAATCAACAGAAACCCAATTGGAAACAATTATCATGTAGCTGAAATCAATTGAGTTTCAAAAAATGCAGAGGGGGCGTCAAGCAATTTAAATAAATTTAACATATTGTTAACCAATTTCAATTGAATTTGAGTACTCATTGCATCAAAGAAACAGGGCTCGGCAAAACATGCACTCATATCCAAAATTTCTATTTGGGTGTTTTCTATCTAACCCTATGATCCCCCCAAAACCCAAATTTGCATCCAAAGAGAGTAAAGGACCTACCTCTCATGCAAAATCCCCAATTTAAATAATATCGCACAGCTCGGCAGCACCTCTCCTTCACCGTTTCCACAGCTGCAGCACCTCTCCTTCACTGTTTCCGCAGCTGCGTCTTCTTTCGCCACGCACCTTCCTCCTTCGCCGGAAGACTCGGATGGACATTCACCGGCTTCAATTCCTGGTGGTAGCGAGGCAGAGGAGATGGGTATGGACTTGGCACGGCACGCCCCAGCTAGCCTGGCCCGGCATGCGGCACGCACCAGTGAGACTAGATCCTAGATATTGAATGGGGAAGCACTGTTTTTTACTACTGCACCAACTTAAGTTAACAATTTTATTTATATAATATATCCAGGCCCGCAGGCCGCAGGAGAACAGCCCGACACGGCCCGATTCAGGCCGGGCTCATGCCGCCCGAGGGCGGTCTGGCCTGTTTTGCACATCTATTTTTCCCTTTGCAATGCGGAACGCGTCTCGCTTGCGGCGCAGGCACTTCCGAAGAAGTAGACTTCGTTGCCCCTCCGACTTCTTCAAATCTACGGAATCAACCTAGGGCCTTAGATTCCTAATGCTAAGCTGATTTTTGCAACTACGAAGAGGTCAAATTCTTAGTTTCTTCAACCCAAGAACTTAAATTTTTTTGTCAGCTATTTCTCTAATTTATTATAATTATTGCTATTATTATTTAAAACTAAAATTTGAAGGATTCTAAAACGTACTAGTCACAGTAATATCAATCAACAATAGTTTTTTAATTAAAGTATTGAGAGTATAAAATAGAATTATGCATTTTGAGCAGTCCAAACTAATTAGAGTGAAAATGACGTCAAACGAAGGAAGGGCTAACTCAGTCAAGGCGCCCACGTGTATATATTAGGTCAATCGCATCTTATTTTTCAGACAATAAATACGCAGGCGATCCTCCTATGTCCTCCCATCTACGTTAGAAAAGAAAAGGTCCAGCCATCTATCTAAGTCAAATAATTCAATCACGTTCTTTCATCCTAGCTATCTCATAATAACAAATCGCTTTCTTATTTCTTTTCAAATCAAGAAATAAACTTTTTAAATTATATATAAAAGTTGAGGAGCTTGATTGCATTATTTAGTTTTTGTATTTTTCTTCGCGCTCTCCTGGGACTGATAGCAACAATGAGAAGAGAAGCATGAATCATGTTTTTTTTTTGTGGCCGGACGTGAGTGGTCTATCCAGAAACGAGTATTTTGAGGCCTTCGTCTACGTAATGTACGTGTATTGTCATTTCTTCACGTTCCGTGCTCCCCTCGCCTCACGTGCTGTGCATGCCGAATAAGGGATAATTAATTTTACAATCTAACCTTTTCATCTCTTCCTCGTTGTTTCAAATTTTAGGTGGCTTCTCTTTTTATCGTATTAATTAGTGAGCATGGAAGAAACGTTTGAATTTTTAATGGGAAAAAATAATACGTCCCAAGAAAGAGACACGGCGACGCCACACAAAGTATCAGCACCTGTTTCTCAATCTACATACGATTCATTTTTTACGTGTATCGAGGAACGCCAAGCATGTCCTATCTATCTATATGCGAATCTCTCTAGTGCAAGACGGATGAGTCAACATCTGAACCACCGGGTCCTTTCTTTTTTCCTTTCTATATCATATTTTAGATGCATGATTGATAGACGGCACATGTATTAAACAAAGTTAAACCTAATCGAATCAAGTTAAGAAAAAGAAATCCGATTTTTTTAAATAAAAAAATGATTAATTTAATTCGATTTCGTGTATATATATATATATCCGCTTGCAAGGTAACCTAATTTGTTCTCCCAGAGATCGTCCTCCAGCTCCTCCACTGCAGCTTGTTTCTTCTCTCTCTTTCACTTTCGATCCCACACTCTCTACTCTTTCACCTTTTAAGTATCAGCAAAAAATGCTCTACGCAGGCAGTAATCCTTGCATCTCCATTAATCTTCGTCGCTGTTTCCGTGCCAACTCCGCGTTCCTCGGAAGCCCTCGACCTCCTCATCTCTTTTTCAGGCGTAAGAACTTGGTCAGTAAGACGATTAAATATATATATCTCTCGAAATTTCGGTGAACCCAAATTAATTTGTGCTTACTACTACTTCCTGGTGCGTCTCCCAGCCGAAGAAGCCCTTCAGGCTCTCCTGCTTGCGAGAAGATGTGCCCCAAAGCGAACGATCCAACCTTCGCCGGTCCGCCAATTACCACCCGAGCATTTGGGATGACCGAGTCATCCAAGCCACCAAGAGTTCTTACGCAGCGGTCAGTGATTCATTAATTTCTTATTATGATTAGTCATCTCCTGCCAAGACACTTTTTTTTTATTTAAATTTTCTGCAGGATGACGGGTCTGACGCACGCCTCCAGGAATTGAAGCTCGAGGTCAGGCTTCTGCTGGAATCGTGCACGGAGAGGCCGGCTCTGCTTCTGCTCATCGACTCGATCCAGCGACTGGGAGTTGAACAACACTTCCAAGACGAGATAGCCGACCGCCTCGGCGACATCTACGCCAGCGGCGGCTCCTGGGCCTCCGATGACCTCCACCACACCGCCCTTTGTTTCCGTCTCCTCCGCCAGCACGGTCACCCCGTTCCTTGCGGTAGATCTGATGAATTGATTACGCGGACGCACGAGGGGTTCGTTAGATCAATTATTTACTTGTTCTGTGTGGTTGCAGACGTGTTCGAGAGGTATCGAGACGGGGAAAAGTGCAATGATTGCATATCCCGAGACGCCATGGGGCTGCTCAGCTTATTCGAAGCATCCCACCTCGCAGTGGACGGAGAGGAATCGCTGTTGGAAGCCAAAGATTACTGCGCTAAGAATCTTTCCACGTTACTATCGGCGAGTAGGGTCGATGAGAATCTCGCGGAGCTTATCAGACATGCCCTGCAGATTCCTGTTCATTGGAGAATGCCCAGGCTGGAGTCCAAGAACTTTATTGACTTCTACGAGAGGAAGAACGACAAAGTTCCGGCCTTGTTGGAGCTTGCTAAGTTGGATTTCAATATTACGCAGTCACTTCATCAGCAGGAGATGAGGGAGCTTTCAAGGTACCTTATTCCGCACCAAGATTTATACTCGAAGGACTCGAACCAATCACCATCAAAATCATTTTAAAGTGGTTCAGCTTTAACCTACTTTTACATGTGAATGTGAAAAAAGATCTCATACTACCATAGAGAAAAAAAAAAATCTTTAAAATAGGGAAAAGCCCACAAATCCTAACCTGAAGCTCAGTCAATATTTATGTTAACCTTTCTCTTTTTCTCTCCTATAGGCTCACAACAAAATCCCTCTATTTTTACCTTAAACTCTCTCTTATACATGCTATATTAACTACGTCGTTTACTAAGCTTTCTTAGATGGTGGGTATTTACAGTAACATTATAACTGCAAAGAATATGAACTATGGTATATACGCCACATATTTTATATAAGAAACATGTTTATTTATTAGATTTGGGTTAACATGCCACAGTAAAACTAATTGCTTTATGAATAAGTAGCTGGTGGAGTGATCTGGGTTTAGCACAAAGGCTCAACTTTTCAAGAGATCGATTAATTGAAAACTATCTATGGGCGGCCGGAATCACCCACCAGCCGCAGTTCTCCAAGTGCAGAGTTGGACTCACCAAGATGATTTGCATTTTGACCGTGATCGATGACATCTATGATGTCTACGGTTTGCTTGAGGAACTCCAACTCTTCACTCATGCAGTTAAAATGTGAGCAAACTAGTGCACCACTATGTATGTCGGCATGCATGTTATGATGAACTAATGTATGTACAAATTCACATATATGCAGTTGGGATCTTGAGGTCATGAACAGCCTTCCTGATTACATGAAGCTGTGCTACTCGTCTCTGTACAATTTTGTGAACGAAACTGCTGTCGAGATCCAAAGGGAATACGGGTGGGACGCAAAAGAAGTGTGCAGAAAGGAGGTACTCGATTAATTGTCTATGGATATCCTACGCTAAGCCCAAGCATAAATCTTTTTAGAATATCTAGACGAGTGATGTTTATTTATTAATATATGCAGTGGCAGCGTCTGTGTGAAGCATACTTGAAAGAGGCGGAATGGTTTCATGGAGGTTACAGTCCTGGACTTGAGGAGTACCTCGACAACGCATGGGTATCAGTCGGTGGCCCGATCGCGATGTCCCATGTATATTTTCTCACGGGAAACACTCCGAGCAACAATTATTATAGTGATCTGCTGCAAGGAGGAGGACTGGGACTCGTATACTGGTCGTCACTCATCACCAGGCTCAGTGATGATTTAGGTACTTCAGAGGTATGCATGCATGCGGTGACCCGTTCCTTGAATCCGCATCCACATATTTGGTCTCCCAAATTAACCAATGCGGCGATGCACTGCATATAGGCCGAAATGAAGAGAGGAGACATCCCCAAATCGGTGGAGTGCCACATGAAAGAGACGGGGGCCAGCGAGGCGGCATCGATAGAAACTATAAGGAGCTTGGTGGGGCGTTCATGGAGGAAGCTGAACGAGGAGTACATGGGAGCGAGTCTTCCTCGTGATTTTGCCACTGCAGTGCTCAACATGGCCAGGACCTCGCAGTGCATATTTGAGCATGGAGATGGCATCGGGATTTCGGCTGGCATGACCAAGAGCAAGATCACATCACTGTTCTTAGATTCGTGTTGCGTGTAAGATCACGATCGATTTTATATGAACCCAAAACCAAGAATGATTTCGTACACAGAGCATGTATACCTGAACTTGCTAGATTGGATATCGTCGTCGTAAGCGAACGCACTTGAGGTTGAGGTAGATGAGATCGGGAGGTCTTCCTTCCTTATTCTTCAATTAATGTTCAAGTTTGGAAGGACTTTCTTCCCTGAGAGAAAAATAAAGAGGAATCCTTCAGCCTTCAACTTTGTGTGCTTGGAAAGCAAATAAGATGATCGACGTTTAGATTTATATTCTTGCCCTCGTCCTGGTGTCTTGTTTATTGATGCATTAGATTTATATTCTTAATTTTATACGGGTTCAACTAGTGCTCTCTTTTTTATTTACTTTTTTACTAGACTAGACCCTAAAAGATTTTGCGGTCTTCTGTAAGAAGAATAAAATAAACCAACAGCATTCGTTATATATCTTAGGTAAGAAACAGAGACTGTAGGTGCTATTTTAGTTCTAAGTTTTGCACACAAATCTTTAACTAAACTAAGATTTGTCGCGGGAGATCCAATCCAACGTTACACCTGGGGGTTAGAAGGAGTGTCTTAGTCAAAACGTTGGCATTTATATAAGCGACAAAATCAAAATGCGACGGTCCTTAACTCTGCTGTCCGTTGGAACCAGCACTATTCAAAGCAATGTTGAATAAAGATGCCATCAACATCATCTTTCTCTTTTCAATACCCAAAGCTCACTATGCACAGCCTGTACTTGGTTCCCAAGGTGTATAGGAGATTGTTGAAAAAGACTATAATGAACCATACGGTGAAATATTAATTTTTTAAAGAGAAAAAGAAGCATTAGAGAATGAAATGTAGAAGGATCAATGTGCTCTTACCATCATCCATCAAGGCTCAGAAGATAAATATTTTAGAATATTACAAATGAATCTACATTCAAACAAGTAAGAGAGACATTTCATAACTCTATCACGAGTTAAGAAGTTAAAAGAAAGTTCATCTTCAAACTTAAATGATTGAGTTTTAATCTCTCTTCGTGAAAGAATGTGAATTAATTTAAGACTATCTTACAAGCGTCTTGATGATTTTAAATCAAATAAAGAAATCTGAAGAAACTATGCCAGATATTCGTATTGTTTGAGAAAATTCTCTCAATATGAAGTTCAACCTTATCATTGTAGTCATTGAAGAATCAAAATACATTAAGATTATGAACTTTGATGAACCAAATCGGTCTACAAATTGAACAATCTTGCAAGTGAAGATGATCTTAAAGTCCAAAGGAGACACTTCAAATAGAGATTGTGGTTGAGGATGAGGAAGAAGTTAAATTCATTATCTAATGCAAGACTTGTGATTTTTGACTAAAGGTAATTGAGGAATATTGGATTATTTGGAGAACTTGTTTGTAAAAGAAATTTTATAAAGAACTTATTTGTAAAATTTCATATAAAATTTTTAGATATCAAATTAAAGTTATACTATTAGATAAGATTTTAAATTTGGAGTCGATACAAATGGATCATAATTTGAATGGAGACGTTTTTTTTTTTTATAGAACTTGGTGAGACTTGAACCCAAGACCTCACATATCTCTCGTATAGAGCCCAATTGCTCTAACCAGAGGATGTACAATTTGAATGGAGGTGTTATTAGGTTGGTTAAATAAACGAACCAATATTTAATTCGAAATAAAATCGGCCAAATTGAACTAAATCTGATTGAATTGAACTAATTCAGTCTTGACCCGAGTTGAATCCAAGTCAACCGGGTTGAGGATGGTTTAACTCGGCTAAATCGAGTCGAACCTGTGCGACCCCGAGCACGAGCAATGAATATGGGTGGCGATGACATTAACGACCCCGATCCTTTTTCGATAATGCTCTGACCAAATGATGGTAAATTAGATCACCAAATTTCAGCCACAGGTATATCTCGAGTCCTTTTCATTTTGATACCAAAATGCTTAATTTTGGTGAGGAGATCAGGGAGAAATCGACATTGGGGCATCGGCGGTGATTTCCATCGTGAAATTGATAAAATTGGTACATATGACTTTTTCTTGATGAGATTTTCCCATTGGTACCGGAATTGATGGTGATTGGGTGTTGTTCGATCGCTGATGAGCGAAAAATCATAATTTGAGGGTTTCATCGTCCTGAGCTTCTCCAGTAAAATTGGTCATTGGTGAAGCTCCAAAAGATGGAGCAAATATGATTTTTGGATTCCTAGTAAGAAGAGTTTACAATTGGTATCATTGTTAGTGCTGATCGAAGAAGTTCGCCTGTGGGGTTCCGACGATCACCGAAGATAATTTTTCAATGAACTTAGAGAAAAATTTACTATGAATCTAAAGATAATTCTAAGAATAATGGTGAAGTCAATTTTCAAAAATTATTACATATTAAAAATTAAAATTCATTGAATAATTCATAGAAAAAAAAATCTAAATGATGGCATGTGGATTGAGGAGATATCTGAAATTTAATAAACCAACCTTAGATGACTGTGTATTGAAAAATATATTTTATTTTATATTATTATTTGTACATATGCTTGTTATATATTGAATTACCTATGTCGATAGAGAAAAATATTTTATGTATAAAATCTTATCATTTACTTAATTATAGAGATGTGATATTGATTTCCTAGTATGGATAGAATGAAACGTATGACTTAGGTGTACATATTAGAATATTTAGATTAATCCTTATGATATTTATGAAATATCATGATATATGTTTGATATTAGATTGGTTGACCCTAGATGTTATGCATGTGAGTTAGATATGAATGTTATATTAATAAATATTGATAATAAAAGAAATTATGAGGTAAAAATAACATATTATGCTAAATAAATATAAAGTAGTAAACATACCTAGCATATCAAAAATAATATATAAAATATATCAACATAACATATATCTTTTTTTAGTATTTTAGAAATATGGTATTTCCCAACAAAATCTTATTAAGATACCAATTCAAATGAAGCTCCGGAGTATTGACAGTGGGAAAGATAAAATCCAAATAATATTCCTAAGTTAAAAAAATTTATTTAGGATTTTAAAATAAATTTTCTAAATTTAATTAGGATCCAAATAAATTGATTTATATTAATCTAATTTATTCCATTAATTTGGATCTAACTATGTAATTAGCTCAATCTACTCAGTCTAGGTCTACTCATGAAGCCCAGGCTCATATTAATTTATTACTCAAGTTAATCTGGTCAAAATTAGTCAATCTGGGTTCTATTTGGACTTCAATCCTATGCTTATAATCAAAGTACCAATTTGATCTAGGTTGACCCAATCCAAATCAATTTGTCTCAATTCGAGTACAAATGGTAAAATTAGCTCAATTTGGATCCAATTCAATTTGATTTGGTTTAAATCTAACTAAAATCAATTTGATTGGGCTTAACTCAGACATAAATCAATTTAATTAGTTCAACCTAGGTTCAGATTAATTCAATTTGATTTAACTTGAATCTAATCCGGTTCAATTAAATCCGGTCTAATTAATTCGGTCCAGCCAGCCCAATCTGACTCGAGCTCGAATCAAATCCAATTAATTAGTCTGGCTCGAACCCAACTTAATTAACTGATTCAACTCATTCTAATTAAACTCAACCTAAATCTAAACTTGACCCAAATTTAAACCCAATTAACTCTAATTCAACTAAACCCAAGTCATTCATTGAACTCACTTAATTAACTCATTAACCAGATTTATCTTAATTAATCAAATATTAATCATGCTTAAGGAAAAGGGTTAGATTACCTTGTTCGTTGGCTCCAGCTTTGCCTCGCTTGTGTGCCTCCTCTGGCACCGATGAGGTCGCTCTACTCCGGCAAAGGCTCTCTGGAAGTAGCAGCGGCGGGGCAAAGATCGATGATGCGTGGGAAGAGCTCGATGTTGGATGGAGAAGAACCGAAGAAGGGCAGTGGCTCCAGCGATCACCTGTCGAGCTCCGTGGGCGGTAAACCTCGAACGAGGTGGTTCAATGACAAGGGAAAATCGACGAGGTACAAAGAGGGGATGTGGCTGACGGCACCTTTGCTCAGTGACGGGGAATGCCGGTTGTGGGTGCATGAGGTGGGTGCTCTACTTGCGCCCTTATTTCGGTTCACAAGTAGGAGAAGGCGGAGGTAGAGGCACCGAGCTGCCTTCTACAACTTCAAGCGGTAATGATAGGAGGGAAGACAATGGGCGAGATCCGGCAAGGCATGAGGAGTGGATGCGGGCGACGACGACCTCTGCTCGCAATGGGAAATCGTCTATCATGGGTGCATGATTTGGGCATGCTTTGTTTGCAGCTTCGTCCCTATTCGCAAGTAGAGAAAGGAGAAGGAGGTGGAGCTACCTTCAGCAACCTCCGACAGTAATAGGAACAGGGAAGACAATGGTCGAGGAGCCGGCGAGGTCATCGGCACTCCTCCATAGCTCAGGATTGTGGATCACGAGCAGAGGCAGACGCCCAGCGAGCTGCTTGGGCAGCTTTATCTGCATCGGTGAGGAGGGAACGGAGCCCTAACGATCCAAGGAGAGGCATCAGCGGCTTCCTCCATCGATCAGGCTCACAGGGAAGGTAGAGGAGAGAAGTTTTGGAGTGATGGTCATCGTTGAAGGGTGGTGAGGACAAAGATGGCAGCTTGTGTCACGCCCCGACCTACTTGTCGGACCACGTGGCAACCGCCGTATGAGCCCAAAGGACCCATACAAGGCATTTGGTAATAAATTTCGTCCATACACATACACAACATAGTGGAATATACAATTAATTCAGCTATGAATCTCTACTAAAACAGTCCCGATATACCTACTATACTTCTACAATAACGTTATCAATAAATAAAACTAACTCCATCGATATCCCTCATCTTCATCAAATATCTTGGTCGATCATCTAACAACCTACACACACATTGAACGCGATGTGCTCAACCTTGCGGCCTAGTGCGAAATTACAGCTCTAAACTGAATAAGGAAATCAAAGCTTAGGAGGAGTACTCTAGGATGCCTTTGGTTTGTTAATCATCATTTTTCATTTGATTTATATAAATCAGGACATAAAAAAGCAGTAAAGCAGTATAAATAAATATATACGTGTATTTCACTAGATGTCACCTAAGTTGTATCTAGTGTCTATGTCATCAGCATATGTCACCTACGTCATAATAAGACTTGAAGTTTCAAGACTCGGGCTGCCAGCCTATGCTTAAGGAATACCCGAGCTAAGGGCATCTGTAAGCCCATCAGTGCCTTTCTGTCTCTATCTCTACCTATGCCCGCTGCACTGATGTTGGCGGAGAGGACACGTAACTCTTGATCACTCTCCACTGTCTCGCTAGTCGCCCTCAATGTCTCCCCTAGCGAAACTGTCGTGCCCTTACATCCTCCCCGGACTCCGTAGGGGCAACGGTGACTCGTGTAGTACTACACACTGCCCGAAGACAAGGTCACCATCAACAAGACTCATCGGCCATGGCTAACCGATAAAAATAACCACCCTAGGATCCGGACTACTCATCCGACTGTCTGCAAAACGTCATGGATGATAGCCGCATGGTCTACGGATCCACTGTCCAATGTGTCGCATAGGGAATCACCTTCCCAGTCCAATAGCAGCCGATGTCGACCGAGATTGACGCACATCCGCATGATGGGCTGTGGCAATCTCGACTCCATCGGTGCAGCTCATCCTCGCTAGCCATCTCAGGACTATCACGGGGTCGCCTAAACGACATCCGTGCGGGTATAAGTTTCTGGGTAGGAACCTACTCCATATTTCCGGCCTAGTACGACCTTGGAGTTCGTACGGTCCCTTCCCTACCAGCTCCTGGTATTTAAGCTATGTATAGCCTCGGGAGTGGTGCGAAGCGGAAAAATCACAGTTTGACCACCGTCGGTACACGGCGGTCAATCGGGGTATGTGAGAAATGCCCCTTTTCTGTCTAAGTTACAGTGATGTCTCCAAGGGGTTCTAATATGTCGTTATTTACATCTATGTCTGCATGGTGGCTGTGTTGAACATAACATGAAAAATAGTAAAACATGCACGACTAGATATTACAACATGTTAAATGCTAAGCATTGGGAACATGGTATATCATGCATGTTAGACAAAAATAAATTACACTAACATGCACACACACATAATCTTGATAAACATTATATTTTATCATATTTGAGGCATCTAAGAATTTTCTAAGAAGACCTTAGCAGAAATTCTCTAGCTTAAATAAATCCTACATCGATGAACCAACGCACCTAACTTGGCGGTTTACTCCTCAGAACCAACCCACATAAAATAAATCATCCTCGCGAACCACTCGAATCGCGTATCAACAATAGTCCTAAATAACATAATTATTTAAAATAAAATTTATTTTATTTTTCCCTAAAATAAATAAAATAGAAATTTATCAATCTAACTTATACAATTATCCTAGTTATTTATTGCTTAATAAGCCTACATTTAAATTTACGAGCCCATGTTCAATTTAGGGGCGCATACTAAATTAATAAGCCTATGTTTACCCATTAAGCCCATGTCCACATTTTTTGTCTAAATAAATTATTAATAAATTAATTAAAGTAATTACTATATTTAATTAACCCAAACTAAGCATACAAGTTGATAATTAATCATATCTAATCATTTAATTATTAATTAACCAAATTTTAATTTTACTAATTAAATTAATTATACTGTTAAATTAATTTAATTAAGCTTAGATAAATTTTTATCAATTTACACTCATTTAAACCCAATACATGAGCTGGCTCAAGTCACCCAAGGTCCAAATTAAAAATTCATTAACAATTAATAAAATTATTAAATCTTAATTAACTCAATTAAGCATCTAAATCAGGTTTAGTCACTTTAATAATTATCTAATCTAATTTAGCCCAATTTGATCCAAGTCAAATTTTGGTCAAAATTAGTCAAATCTGACTTTAATTAACCAAATTGGTCAATTTTATCCCAATCCCTATCAAGTTGACTCAATTCGGATTTAAATCATAAAATTAGTTCAATTCGGATTCAATCTGATTCAATTTGGTTCGAACTTGACTTGATTCAATTTGATTGAGTTTAATTCGGGCTTAAATCAGTGTAATTAATTCAACTCAGGTTCGATTCACATTAATTTAGTTCGACTCGGATCCGATCTAATTTAATTGGATCCGGTCCAATTGATTCGGTCTAGCCAACCCAATCTAACTCGAGCCCGAACCAAATCCAATTAACTAATTTAGCTCGAACCTAACTTAGTTAACTGATTCAGCCCAACTCCAATTAAACTCAACCTAAACTCAAGTCCGGCCCAAACTCAACTCAACTAAACTAACTGGTTCAGCTCAATCAATTACTTAATCCATTAATTAATCCACTTAATTACTCATTAACTAAACTTAGATTAATTAACCAAATAATAATCATACTAAATTAACCACTAATCACGATTAAGGAAAAAAAAAGAATCGCTACCTCACCGAACCCTTCCTCCTCGCCAGAAACCCAGTCGCCAGTGCCGGAACCCTAGCCGCCACCTTACCAGAGCTCGCGAAACCGGCGACCAACTTGATGGCGAGCTCCACAACTCCTCGCACAGGTGGAGACCAGCGACGACCTCCAAAAACTTCGGCCATCAACGCCTAAAAACCCATTTTTGGTGGCGTCGCCGGCGAACTCTAGGGCGCGACCACCAGAGGGCGAAACTGCCCAATAACAGGGGGGAAACAGGGCTACCTACCTCGCGAATGCGTGGGGAAGAAGGGGAGGAAGCTTCGGCCGGTGAGGCGGGCAGATTCGTGGCTCCACCGCTCGCCGGTGGTGCTGTGATCGAGCGAGCAGCGGCGGTGTAAATCACCGCCTGCTGCGTTGGTGTCGGGGGTCGACGGAAGCTCGCGAGGGTGCAGCGGGGGCGAGCGTCTCCAACCGCAGCGGGGGAGACGTCGCGCCGGCGATCTGGGCGCGGGACGGTGGCGGACGGCGGCTGCAGTTGCAGCGGACGAAGAGGGGATGGCAGCAGGCGGAGGAGAGGCGCGCGGCGATGGCAGACCTCCGCTGAGGTCTCTTCATCGCAGCGGAGAGGAGAGGGCGGCGCCGGAGTGCGGTCGGCAGCCAGCGGAGGAGTGGGGGGCTCCTCTGCTCTACTGCGGAAGGAAGCGAGATGCCCTCGCGACGAAGGAAGGGGGCGTCGCGAGGGAGAAGAACCTTCGGCTCTTCTCGCCCGCGAGCCCTCCTTCGAACCGGGTCCGAGCCGGTTCAGCTGGACCGGCCGGCTGGTCGATTCAGCTGGACCGGCCGGCTGGTCGATTCATCTGAACCGGACCGGTTTTTTTTTTTCTTCCTAAAAATAAGATTTTGACGATGGGGGTTTACAGCTTGAGCATAAGCTGTGGGTATGAAGAGGAAGGCAGAAGGCCTGGCCAGCACACTCACATTAATCAAGGATGGGGCGCATGCGGTTTTCCCTTCTCTCCTCTTTTCTTCTTTTTTTTATTTTTTTTATGTGTAAATGGTGGGGGTTTATACTAGAGGTAAAGGCAATGGTAGAGGTACGCGACGGTTGCCACATGCCTGAGGTAGGGATCGGAGTGTGATATATAAGAAGCACAAATGATGAGCACTTATCAATTTTGAAAGAAGAAATCAAAACTTTACAATAAAGTATGAAAGAGGACGAGAAAGAGGTAATCATTTATCACACAATAATCAAGTTGATAAATCTAAAATTGAGTATTATTCTTATCATAAATTTGGGTGCTTTGCTTGCGCGAGGTGGGTGCTCTACTTGCGCCCCTGTTCCGGTTCATGAGTAGGGGAAGGTGGAGGCACCGGGCTGCCTTCTATGACTTCAAGCAGTAATGGGAGGAGGGAAGATAGTGGGTGAGATCCGGCAAGGCACGAGGAGTGGACGAGGGCGACGACGACTTCTGCTTGTGATGGGAAATCGTCGATCGCGAGTGCACAATTTAGGCGTGCTCTGCTTGCAGCTTCGTCCCTATTCGCAAGCAAAGAAAGGAGAAGGAGGTGGAGCTACCTTCAGCAACCTCCGGTAGCAATAGGAACAAAGAAGACGATGGACGAGGAGCCCTTGAGGTCATCTACATTCATCCATAGCTCATTGTGGATCGTGAGCAGAGGTAGATGCTCGGCGAGTTGCTTGGGCAGCTTCGTCGGCGTCGGTGAGGAGGGAACGAAGCCTTAGCAATTCAATGAGAGGCATCGACGGCTTCCTCTATCAGTCGAGCTCACGGGGAAGGTAGAGGGGAGAAGTATTGGAGTGATGGTCATCGTCGAAGGGTGGCAAGGATAAAGATGGCAGCTCGAGCATAAGTTGTGAGTACGAAGGGGAAGGTAGAAGGCATGGGCAGTACACTCACATTAATCAAGGATGGGGTGCATGCGGTTCCTTCTCTCCTCTTTTCTTTTTTTTTCATTTTTTATATATATAAATAGTGGGGGTTTACACTAGATGTAAAGGCAATGTAAACCCTTGCTAAAAAAAAAGAAAAAAAAAAAAGAAAGAAAGGGGTGTGTTGGTAAAAAGGAAAAAGGGAGAGGGGGAAAGAGGAAAAGGGTGAAGGCACTGTACGCGTGCCCTCTTCCTCGCGCAACCCGTGCGCGTCGCCCTTGCTCTCCCACCGACTGCCCTCGCTCGACGCTTTCTTCCTACCGCCGACGATCATTCCCACCTCATCTCCTCTCCTCTCCATCTTCCTCACCCACCGACCACCAGAGCGCGTCGTCGTTGTCTCTTCCCATCGCCGGTGCCTTTGCCTCCACCTCTGCCTCCACCCTCTTCCCACGGACGCTGCGCAGCACTCACCGGCGTCTCCTCCTCCACGCACAGCCATCTTCTCCGAGCGATGAAGGAGCGGGTGCAAACTCGTCGGCACGCCCTTCGCCGTGACCCATTGCCCTCGCGTCGCCGCTGTCGGAGTTCGCAGCGGAAGGAGCTGCCTTCCCCTGCTCGCGGGCAGAAACAGAGCCGCGAGCAGAGGCTCTCGATCGCATGCCCGTGAGCGGTGATTTCTTGCCGCCAGCACCTCCTCGCCCATCGCTGCCGTCCACTCGTCGGCGACCTTCTTCCGTCCCCAACCTGCTGTTCGTAAGCCCAACGAGGGCTCGTCAGAGCATCGCCCGCGCTGCCCTCTTCCCAAACAGTGGCAAGCTCTGCTTCGCCGTGCCCATCACAGTCGTTGTCACCGCCGCTTGAGAGGATCCCAGCGGACCTTCGCGGAAGCCGGAGCCGAGCCGACCTCGCCGGAGCTCCATCATCGGCGTCGGAAGGGAAGAAGCGGACAAATGCCTCTGCCCACGCCCGTTCGAAGGTTTTCTTTTCTAATCATGATTAATTTATTTTTAATTAAGTTAAGCAAGATTAGTGATTTAATTAAGATGAGTTAATTATTTAATTAAGTGAAGTTAAGTAATAGGTTGTTTTGAACCGAATTGAAGTGGATTGGATTGGATCTGAGTTGGGTTTAGATTCGGGTTGAGTTAGTTGGGTGAGTTGAATCAATTAATTGAAATTGGTTCGAGCCCAAGTCAGATCAGATTAGATTGGGCTGGCTGAACCAGATCTAATTAAACTAGGCTGAACCCGAGTTGAGCCAGATTGAATTGATCCGAACCTGAGCTGAGTCAAATAGACTGATTCAAGCCCAAATTGAGCCCAATTAGATTGAATCAAGTCAGAATTAAACCAAATTTATTTTAATTGAATCCGAATTGAACCAATTTTACTATTTGAACCCGAATTGAGTTAAATTGATTCAGATTTGGTCAAAATAGATCAATTTGGTTAATTAAAGTTAATTTTAACCAATTTTGATTAAATTGACTTGGATTAGAAATTAATTTAGGCTTGGGCTTCATGAATGAAGATGGGCTAAGTAAATTGGACTAATTAAACGGATAGATCGAATTAACATTAAATAATCTATTTCTATCCTAATTAATTTCAGAAAATTCTAAATAAATTTTATTAATATCTGTCAGTGCTCTACACCGTTATTAAAGTTTCTGAACTTCTTTTGGATCGATTTTGAAAGTCCGACATACGACACAGGTGCGTAGGCTTACTATAGTATGATCTATTCAAACTAGAGTAAATCTTAATTAGATTTTTTGAAAGTTCTTGGATGCCTGCCAATTAAATAATTATTATGCTTATAAAATACCAAAAGACATATGCATGCTAGAAATACATGTTTTACTAGCCGCTCCACATACTTGTATGTTTATTGTTTATTATTTATCCAGCATGCTATGTTACTCTTACCGTATGTTATTATTTATTGATGTTGTAATGCAGACTACACATATAGCGATCATGCGGAATAGGGTAAAAATAATATAACTTACAATATAGTATCATGACATACATCAGATACTCTAGTATAGAGACATAAGTGACATGATACTATCATATCCTATGAACATCACTGAATTACCCACAGGAGGCTATTATGCATCCTGGATCACATCACGAACCATCAGTGTTCGGTTAGTGATGTTCACCCCTCCCGAGGCTTCTGATAGCTTAGATACTGGGAGTGGGGTTGAGGGATTGGACCAGTTAACTCCTAGGTCAGATCAGACCAGCACATGGAGTGGTTCCAACCCAGGTTCCTATACCCGCATGCGTGCCACCTCGGCGACACCGTGATAGTCCTCAGATGGCTAACGGGGATAATCCTACTCAACGATTTAGCATATATGAGGTCGAGACACCACAGCCCATTGTGTGGATGTGCGTTCAACTTGGCCAGCTTAGATTACTTTTGAGTTAGAGGGGTGATTCCTTTACGCCTTGGACAGTGGATCTGTGGACCACACGACTAGCATCCTCAACGTCCTGTAAACGATCGGATGAGTAGTCTGGATCCTAAGATTGTTATTATTTTGGCTAGCCGTGGCCGATGGCTCTTATGTGATGGTGACCCTGTCTACGGACAGAGTGTGATACTACACTAGGGTCGTGCCCCTACGGAGTCTGGGGAGGCTGTAAGGGCACGACGGTTTCGTTAGGGGAGGCATCGTCGGCGACTAACGAAATAAGGGAGAGGGTTATTCGGTCACCCGTCCTCTCCGCCAACATCAGTGCAGCGGGCATAAGTAGAGACATAGACGATAAAGGCACTGATGGGCTTAAGGACGTCTCGGGTCCGGATTCGTTCTTAAGCATATATTGGCAGCCCGAGACACATAATATGAGTTAGAGCTATGTTTGATGACTTATTTTAGTGACACCGACATAAGATATAACCTAGTTAACATTTAGAGATGTATGTGTATCTATAACCTAGGTTGACATATATCTTGACAATAAAAAATTAGTATTACATAGAAAACTATTGTGTGATAACTAATCTCACTAAGACGTTTTTGAATGAGCCCTCTAGCCTTTGATTTCGTGCTGTGGTTTCGAGCTGTAATTTCACACTAGGCCGCAAGGCTGAGCACACTGCGTTTAATGTCTATGCAGATGTAGCGGTGACGTGACGGTCAAGTTCAGATACAATGGTCTCGTCCGTCGAGGTGGGCTATCATTCCCATTTCATTTATTTACAGATTTTGGAGCGTAGTATGTAGTAGTTAGTGTCGGGACTGTACTAGGAGACTGTATTATTTGTTTTATGGATATTACTTGTTGTTTATGTTGCAGAGATGAGATCATGTTATGCCTTGCATGGGTTGGTGAGCTCATGCGGCGGTTGTCACGTGGCCGACAGGTGGTTCGGGGCGTGACAGACAATGGTGGAGGTATGCGGCGGTTGCCACATGCCCGAGGTAGGGATCGGAGCGTGATATCTAAGTAGCATAAATGATGAGCACTCATCAATTTTGAAGGAAGAAATCAAAAATTTACCATAAAGTATGAAAGAGGATGAGAAAAAGGTAATCATTTATCACACATTAATCAAGTTGATAAATCTAAAATTGAGTATTATTCTTATCATAAATTTGATAATTACTCTTGGAAATATTCAACTAACAAAATAGATAAAGAAACAAAGCTCATTGAGTATACAAAATACCCATTACTTCTTATACTAAAAGAGGATCATATGGATAAGTCAAGTATACCATATGTTGATAATGGAGGAAGCAAGAAGCAAGTTCTTCAAACTCAATACATGCAAGAAATGATTTGTAAGCTTAGGTGATAATGCAATGGTAGAAATTAAAATTAATGGTAAAATCTTAATTCAAGCAAAATATGAAAGCCACTTAATTATTCATAAAATTTATTATATTCCAAAGTTGATAGTGATATTCTAAGGATTAGTCAACTTTTGTAAACATGCCACAAGGTTCACATAAAAGATATGACTTATAGATCAAAATTCTAATCTTTTTGCTAGTCATAATGTCAAAAAATAGCATATTGATGTTAAATTTGAAGAACTTTGATGCAATTTGCTTGATATCATGTTTTGAAGATTCATTGTGAATTTGGCAATGAGATTTGGTCATTTAAATTTTGAAATCGTCAAACCCTTGGGAGAAAAAAAGATGGTGAAAAGAATTTTAAAAATTCATCACCCTGATCAATTGTACGAAGTATATTTACCTAATAAGATTCAAGAAAGAGTTTTCCAAAGAACTCTATGTCAAGAGTTATGGAGCAACTTCAATTTGTCTATGCTTATGCTTGCAGTCCAATCAAACCTTAATCTTAGGTGAAAACTCTTACTATGAAACCACTTCAAATTGTCTATATTGATGGTGTATGGTCCAATCAAACTTTAATCTTGGATGAAAACTGTTACTTTATACTCTTCATTAATTATTATTGTAGAAAGAATTTTGATATATTTAAAAATTTTAAAGCTTTTATTGAAAAGAAAAATGGTTATAAAATTAAAATTTCAAGAACTGATAGAGGTGGTGAATTTACATCGATTGAGTTTAAAGCTTTTTATGAGTTGCATAATATTTACTAGCTTTTGATAATTCTATGAACACCCTAGTAAAATAGTATTGATAAGAGAAAAAGTCGAACAATCATCAATATAGTAAGAAACATGTTGAAATTAAAGGATATTCCAAAAAGTTATGAGCTGCAGTGGTTGTGTGCATAGTATATCTCTCAAATTGATTTTAATCAAAAGCTTGAAAAATGAAATACCTCAAGGAGCTTGGAGTGAGTGGAAACTAAGTGATACTTTTAAGAATCTTTGAATCTTTTATTTAAGCTTTAGTAGAGCAAGAGAGATTCAAGCTCGATTATCAAAATCAAACACTTATTTAAGAATTAAAATGATATAAATTATTAAATTCTGAAGAAAGAAAAATTATAATTAGTAGAGATGTGAAGATTGATGAGCATGCTTCATTAAATTGGAGTGGAGGTTCAAATTGTGTTGGACCACCCATAGGCTGCCTAGGCTTGGTGGTATGTTGTGCTAGACTACAATTTTGTGACCTAAAGGCATGGTATGATATAGACATGGTATGATATGGCCTGTGATACAATTTTTATATTTTTTATATAATTATATCATGAAAATAAAGTAGAGTAGATGTAAAAACTTTTACTTTCAAAGCTTCAAGTTTGTTTCTTAGCTAAAGCACATAAATGAATTTTCTTCCTACGAACACTTGGGTTGGCGAGTGCGGGTCATGTTGAGCCCTTAGGCCCAAAGCACCTCATGCCTGTCTTGGTAACATGCCATGATAGATTGTCCCCAGGCATAATCCACCTGCATCTTTAGATCCTATGATTTTTTTCCCATATTTTGAAGAGGGAAAAAAAATCAAGAAGAAGCTACTCCATCGACTTTACCACTATGATTAACATCTTTATTTTTATCGGCATCATCTTCTGAAAGAACAACCAAAACTTGAGTGTAATATATGTATAATGAAACTTAAATGTTAGGTGATGTAAATCTAATTTTTTATTTAATCTTTAAGTTTTGAAGAACTTAGAAGATAAATGGATTTAAGCAATGAATGAAAAAATCTAAATAATTAAGAAAAATGATATTTGGAAGCTAATCTCTTAGTGACCATCAAAATGGGTTTAAGATTAAGAAAGATCCTAAATGAGATGGAAAATGATATAAAGCAAGATTTGTAGATAATATTTTTACAAATCTTCTAAAGTTTAGTAGATTTTCAAAGGTTGGACTAATGAAATAAAAAAGCTTATGAGGGGTGTTTAAATTTAAATTTAAAATTTAAAATTATTAGTGTGTAGTTTTGATGGTTTAAGTAATCTTTAGATAGTTTAGATAGTTTGAGTGGTTATTTAGTTTTAATAACTTTCTTATATTATATAAGTCTATTTAATGTTAAAATTTAACAATGGAAGAAAGTTTATTCTACTTATATTTTTCTCTTTCATGTTAACTATGCTCATCAGTTTTTAACAAGGCCAGAATATATGAGACCAGGAAAAATCATAGTTTTCTATCCAACGTATTTAGTTTGAATGGTGTTCCCACCACATAAATTCCAACAGAGGCAACCAAATACTACCTACCATTATCAGCTTAGCATCCTCACTAATTGGACGACAATATATATCGGCCTTCGTAGCAGCATTTTGCGACATTAACTATTTTGATCGCAATCATCCTCGATCGATTATTGATTAGCCTGTAATAAAATAAGGTACATTTGCTTTTGATACGTACGTATGGTGCTTTAATTTTGCCACCAGGATCGATAGCAAAAGGCAAATTAATTAAGGTATTAACTGTGGCATAAGGCCAAGTGTTATATATATATATATGTAGAACAAAATATATAATATTAACACTGAATTAATAGGGTGACAGTTGGGAAGCTCGATCAGTTTGTAGAAAATACATGTCCAGGAATGCACATGAAGTTACAGCAAACACAAAATAAAGCATATGCATTTATGCTCTCTCTCTCTTCTGCTCTATCCAATCTTGGCCAACACATCAGAGAGGATGGACTTGGTCGTGGCGTAGTATTTCTCAGCTTCTGTAGAGCTCTTGATCTTTGCAGCATGATCAAGCTGTCAACAGAGTTTTTTAAAACTAGTGTTAGAAATATTAACTTGAGATGATTTCAGTCAACTCATTCATGAACCATATAATGTTAATATGGAAGGCCTCTTTACGTACGTCATCGATTGCAGCGAAGAGCTTCCCGGTGAGGTCCTTCAGTGACTTCTTCTCCTCCTTCGACTTTGCAGAGATGACGGTGTTGAGATCAAAGCGAAGATATCCTGCCTTCAGGCGGAGGTCATTCATAACGTACGGCCACTCCTTCTTGTCTATCAATTCCTTCACGTTGAGGATGTCCTTGGCCGACTCCTTCGCCCTTGCCGCCGCCTCGGTCGGCGGCAGCGGTTGCAGGTAGAACCTCGACTTCAGCGGAAGTTGAAGGTCTCTTGGCTCGTCGGCGTTCAAAGTTCCGGCTATCGGTTATGCCGAAAAACTAATCAGTTAAGGAAGAAGTAAATCTTTCTAATTCAACACGGGAGTGCTTGATCCCTAGGGTGCCGGAAAACTCACGGAGACCGCCGGAGGGTGGGGGAGGCGGGCCGAGCTTGATGGACTTGGCATCAGCGAGCACATCCTTGACGAACGACCCGCCGGCGAGTCCAGCGGCGACAAGCCCGAGCATGGCGCGGCGGCTGCTCTGGCCCTCGGCCGCAGGCTGCTGCTGGGCTCGGACGACGGCGATTCCGGGACGGGCCACGGCTGCGCGGGTGCCTCCAGGTGCGGTGAGGCGGGTGGAGACGCTGAGCTGGAGGCTTCCTTCGAGCACCGCCTGCGAGGAGCCGCAAAAGCCAGCCACGGACGCCATTCTGGTGTTACACACGCGGTGGTTGTTCTAATGATAATATGCTGCGTTAATGTTGGAAAAGGAGGGAGATTTATTTGGAAGGAAGAATCTGTTTCCTTATCTTACGAAGCAAGATGTGGATAAGTTCCCATCCGGTAGTCATTCGACATGTAGCGTTGCGCTCGTTCCAGACGTCTGCATTCGGATTGGGTTGCCTCCCGCGAATGTGAGATCGACACCTGGCTGTTATGATTAATTTGGCAGGAAAGCACTTCAATCTTTGTTATTTTATGTGGAGTATCCATTCGCTGTTCCACCTCAATTTTTTCTTTTCAATGCTCTCATAATTCCAGAGTAAGAACGAAACAAAATTGTAGCACAAAGAGATGAGAATCTTAATATTTACCGTTTCTGCTTAACTCAAAGGGAGGGGAATTGGGGGCCACAGAGCTGATCCCTCTTCACACTACGTTTGCTAAAAAATATGGCTGCGGAGATACATACGAGCCATGTGAGCTCCTGGAGAGCTCACGTTGGTGGTTCCTTGAAGGACTCACATGGTTCGTCATCTCCTAGAAGGACTCACATTTGCTAATAAGGTTGCCTCATCCCTATCGAAGGAAGATCTTTGGCACCTTCATGGGAGGGACTATGAAACTCTTGATGAATCTAGTTATTCCTGTTATGCACATCTCAAATTGGGTTTTGACTCCAAAGAGTCCATTCTCTTGAATATTCAGTGAATTCGATTTGAAGAATCGTATTTAATTTTGGATTTGCTTCAAGTGTTTTCTTTATTTATTTTTGTGATCTCTTTTATTTAGGATCCTTTGATAGTCTTCTAGTATACTTGATTAATAGAGACAAACAGAAATCATCATTTGGGCAATCCTTTTTCTATTTCTGTCCACCGAATATGGAATGTACCTACCTGCAACACGAATAGCAGAAGGTTAGCTTGAGATGAGATCTCCTTCCATACTGATTTTTGAGTTCTTTTGAGAACTAGTGTCCCTTGCAATCAAGTTTTTGCTTTTGCCATCCACTTATACAAAGCTTGTCTCTTTCTTCATGCCTTATCAAAAGAGTAGGACTAGGACTGTGGTAAGAGCTTCTTCGATGAAGTAGTTGTTAACTGACTCTCTACGGAGCTAGCTGAGAGAGGTAATCTTTTTGAAAATTAAATTGATTTAGCCACCAATATTTCCATAGCTCTTGCTTGAGCTCTTGCTTGATTTAAGAAGCATCTCGTGTTTTGTTCGCGTTATAATCTCCATCTCGATAGCATAACTAGATCCATTTTTAACTTTCTGGTTGCTTTATCGTCATTGTTTATCTTGTTCCGTGAATCATAGCTGATGTGGAAGAAAGGGACCTCAACTTTTTGTTCAATAACTTTCCCCTGAATCAGGAATTGGCACTCTGGAGATATATGCACAACGTCCTCAATTCTCCATTCACACATTAAACACTCCTCTAACACATTAACTCCAACGGAGATAAACCTCATTTTTGTCTGAATTCATTCTTTCATAAGTAGTCATTGAAAAATCTTGATCTTTGGGCGAAGTTTGCTCTTCCAAATTAATACATACATATCTAGATCTTATAACCTTGTCCATCAGTAGCTAATAATATTATAGGGATTTCACCATGTAGATACCACTTGAATTTTATCTTCAAATTATTCATTTTCACTCCAGCTAAACGATGCATTAGCCAATTTATATCTTGACCAACCTCACTTATCTCTGCCACTTCTTCCACCATAGTTCGTTTGGGTCCAACTATCATGTAGAGGAACTCTTTACATGCATATTTTATCAATATTCATATTAAAACCACATTAAATATTAAATATTAAAATTTACTCTGAAAACCATATATCGATCCCATCCCAACTCAAAATTTTTAAAAACTGTACGCCCCGTTCCATCAGTATGGATAATGATTTAACTTCTCAAGAATCATACATATTTACGTTCCCAGAAAGAAAAAGGGAAAAAATATCGTTAATCCTGAACTATCATTATTGATGAAGCATTCCGAGATCTTAATCCCAGTTATCCAATATTTTATCAATCATTTCAGCATAGAAACCACCACAGGTCATATCGGTTTCAGCATCGAATGCGAACGGCATCTTAGGCTCTGCTGCTTCCAAGATTTCCTCCATTGACATCGCTGGCTTCGATCTCTCCACGCTTTTGATGGGTTTGAAGTAGTTCCATGGATCCGGGCAGTGATCCTGTCAAACGATCACAAGCTACAGACTCAACTGCCGATTGATCATGGTGATTAACTTCATTATCGGAGGGCGTAGTTTTTAAACCTGTTCAGCATGCATCTTCCTCACGAATGTCTTAAATATCCTAAACTTCATCGTGCCCATTAACTCGTCCGACAGTCGAAGATAAGTCATCTTAAAAACTCTCCGTTGTGGCTTCCCGCTCCTGTCAACACCATTTGGCCTCGAGTTCCTAAGGATTTGATTGTATCCTCCTCTATCGTACCTCCTCAGCGCGTTTTCGCAGGCCACTTCGATGCCTTCTCTCCATGCTGCACTGAACACCTGCAAACGTGCCAGTTATCTCAAGCACTTGTTGCCTTCATGCCAATTTATGTGCACACGGAAAAGTTATATATATATATATATACCTGTCGGACGAGTTCCTCCGGCCCACTCTTCGCCATGCTGATCTGCTCAGAATTAGCCATCTCAGCGCAGGTGAAGTTGAGGACAGCACCGTGCCTCGCCAGCATTCTGGCAATCGTTCTATACCCATCCCTGTCATTCAAGTTGTAGTACCCCGCAGTCATCTCTGCTGCGTGGCTATCTTCTTTGTAAAACCAATGTATGCCTGCAATCTGCAATTGCAATACCATACCATGAACAATTAATTAGCTAGATAAGATGATATTTAGTTGTGTTAATCACGTGCAGCGTATCAGGATACTTTCTTTGGCAACAAGCTTGACTTTGCACCCCAAGAAAACCTTGTTGGCTGCGTCAAGAATCTGGTCTCCGTGGATTATCAACTTGTTTGAGTACCAGTTCAGGAAGAACTTTCCTTTCTCTGTGCGGTATGTGCCATCTCTTTTAAAGAACTTTGTAGACTCAGGGCTGGAGTTGTATGCTCCTGCATCATCCGGTAAATCCCACTCTGGATATCCTGCCTTTTCTGCAGCTTCTTTGAAGTCTTCTCTCATGTATTTATCATAACACTGGAATGGATGATATATACTTAGAGCAGTAGATATCCTCTTTCTCAACATAGTACAAGAATAACAAAAAACTGACGAAATATGACAAATTTAGCAATAACAGGCCAACCTGGAACTCCCCGATGCCTGGGAAAACCCATCCCTGCTGTGCAGGGTAGGAGGGATACCGCAATTCTCCTGCAGGGCCAAGCCCCACCTCTACGTCTGTGATCAGCCCATCTTCCAAAAACTCTCCCATGTTTTCTCTAAAGCTCTGCATGAAGTCACTGTAAACCTGAAAAACCAACACAGTGATCTAATATACTTTAATTTCTTCTCTGGCACATTCGCAATGTTCAGGTGAACAAATCTAACCTCGACGGCAGTGCGCCTGTCGAGAATGGGCTGGTTATCGACTCCAAGGGTGAGGCACTCATAGTTTCTTGTTCCATGTCGGCTGATGTAGAAGATATCCGGGACCGACTTGCCGATCTCGAGAACCCACGGGGGCAGTGGGACGTGGGCGCCGTCCTCGTCGCACCCGTGGAATGACATGATGACCTGCAACTTGAGCTTTTCTTCCTTCACAATCTGAAACAGCTGCGTGTAAGCACTCCACTCGTACTGCTTTGACCCCCTGCCCTCGACGACGCTCCACCAGACGTCCACCATGACTCCGTCGACGTCGCCGGTGCGCAGATCCCTCAGCTGCTTCCTTAGTTCGCCCGGATTCTTGATTCCGCCGTCGATCGAGATGACGTCCAGCTGTGATTGAAAGGTGCTGAAGATGCATGGGCGTCGGAGAGCAGATTTAGGGATTAAATGAGAGGGAAAATTAATGATTGCTTACTGGGAACATCACGAACACCGGTATATAGTTTGCGAGCATCTTTTCCCTGTCTGTGCGTACATCCGTCTGCATGGTATTCGATCAGTGCGGAAGATACTTTTTTTATTATTAATTATAGTAATTATTGAACGAGCATTTGGTTGATGAATTCTTACTGCAATGAGGGCATCTTAATTAACATACCTCGAATTCAGGCTGCGGTGGAGTCCCATCAAAGGCCATAGCTCGAGGTCTTCTGACTCCAATGGAGGAGGGGCCTCTCGAAGATAATTTCCCACAAATCTCTAGCTTTTCCATCTCCCTTTTGCTACCCACATGAACCTGCGCTTTCGCCGGCAGTGGCCTCGCCCGGCGAGGTAGGCAAAATGCCGGCGGCATGGTTAGCGGTTGGAACGGTGAGGCCTTCTTGAGATAACTCCGGCACGGAAGAGAGGCAGCCATGATCAAATTGATATACCGGTCTTTCCTCAAAAAAATCGATATATTGTTCTTGATATCTGCTCCTTGGGGTGGGAATCATTTCAGTCGGGGAAAAGCTGGGTCGATAGAATTATTCTTTTCTTGAGAAAATTTATCGTCTTCTTGACTCTTTGATTAGCTTGCTGAAGAACAAAGAACTCGGGATGCCACTTTAAGAGTCCATTCTTTGCTTTTATCTATTGAGTAAGAGTAGATATAGTGTTACAGTGCTGGAGATCAAGAGTTGGTTCTACCAAATAATTATATTTTACATATAAGTTTTTCTAATATTCGCAAAAATGGTAAGTATTATATATTTTGATACTTTTATTTAGATTGAGCTAGTTTAGTTTGGTTCAATTAAAATTTTCTTCTTTAGTTTAGAAAATCTTAGTAACATCTAGTTAAATAGTGATGATGTTTCAATTTCCATGGGGGGAGCCATTAGTAGAGCCTATTCTGCTCGGGTCATGACATATATCTATAACCTAGCTAATTAATGGGAGCTAATACAATATATCTACATTTATATACTAACAATAGATATGCAGCACAATTTCTCCATATTATAGATATGGGAGCTAATACAATATATCTACATGTATATGTAGCTATTATATACATAAATATATTACGAGATCCACATAAACAACAGGCAAACAGGCATAATTATTCATTCACATCACATTCAGCTTCGCGATTCCACTGGCTCTTGGGTAGGACCTCAGCATGTTCCTCAGAGTCCTCCGTATCGTAGGGTTCCCTAGAAACTGGCACCTCACCACAAGTTGCTGCAGGCGCACCGCCCCTCTCAGCAGGAACTTTATGAGCACAAGCTCCCTACTCATCGTCCCACGCTTCTTGTTGATCTCAACCCTCCTCAGATTGTAATGCATCCTCTCGCTGGACATGAAATTGGGATCCGGCGTGGGGTAGTCCGATCTATCTCCCTCGTAGATCCGGTCGAAGAACGGCTGCCACATCATGCAGGTTCAGTTTAATTTCTTTACTTCGAATTCATTGGATTCAAATAGATGTATGGAGAGAGCTCACGTCGACGACGTTGACTCGAAGATACTGCAGCGATGGGGCGGATGATACTAGATAAGCAATCACAAAAACATGGCCGCTGTTCGGCCATATTCTCAGACGCAGGGACTCCAGCCTCCTAAAAGGAGGAAACTTCATGTCGTTTGGAATGTTCGTCAGGTACTTGTGTACAGTTAGGAAATACATGTCGAGTTAGTAGTGATTGAGATCATGGACTAGAAAGTGCGGTGATCAGCAAAACGATAAGAAACTTAAAATTTTTGATAGCTGAAGATTACTGATTCGTTCGTACCTCAATGCACCAGTCACTTAATAGAAGGTCTTTGGTGTTGCAAAATGCAGTCATTATTGAGTTCATCTGTTCGCCGAAGGTTGCAGAGAATCCTAGACTCCTTGCGTTATGATACATATAGAGATACTCCTCGGATTCGATCGATGCAGAATGAACCGATTCTTGGACGGCGAAGTTGTGCCCATTTCCGATCAGACTGAATCCCTCATACTTGAACTTTGCAAGCTTCACGCTCAGCAGACGCAGATGGGAATCATGAAAGAGGTGGCATTTCTCAAGGACTAACTCCAGGAGAGTTGGTTGAGGGATGGTGATATCCGCAAACTCGGGCCCGGTGATCACGCATTCCTTCATCTCCAGAGTGACCAAAACCAGACACCCATTGATCAAATTTTGCAGTGAGCTGGGATAATTGAAAAGGGCTTTCACAAGGGAGAAGACCCGTAGCCTTGGCATCAGAACGGTAGGAGGGACTCTGACGATTTCATTGTTCAAGCACAGCCTGAGCTCCACCAGCGTCGCGCTTCTGAAGAGCGACAAGGGGGGAGGAATAGGATCCGTTATGCTCAGATCAAGGCGAAGGATCCCTTGGTCTAGCATGCTTTCTATCCATAAGCTTGCTCTCTGACTCGTTCCGTCGTAACAACCGTGAACAAGCCTCATCTCGCGAATGCCGGGGCGGCCAGGGAAGAAGATGATCTTGTCGATCAGTTCCTCAAACTTTTGTTTCTTGTTCTTCGCCCGGGGAAAGCTTGTGGAGATCAACGTCCAGACCGGTGATGAAAGCCATAGGTACCTCCATGCTCTAGAAACCATGCTGGATGCTACCCTTTCTTTCAGTGGCAGGAGCGATAGTATGCAAGATAAGATGACCTGTGGCAGATCATTAATATTCGTGCAGTTTGCCGGCGTGGAATCCTCCAACATCCGCATTCTTCTGCACTTCAAAGGCAATTGTCTGTAAGAAAACATTCTTCAAGGTGCACATATGTACGTCAGAGGATAAAAGATTCATGCAGCAATCTCTATTGGTCAAATATAAGCAAGAAATCGTTTATCAAAGATCGTATAAATGCATTCATAAAATAACTATTTTTTTCTTCTTAAATTCATTACCTTTACTTTCCTTGTTTAATCATCATCTGGAATCTTATCGAAGGTTCATTGAACGAAAAGCAAAAAAAAAACTCCTATTCATGGGATCCTTTTTCTTAACTGATAACACTTATTATTGATTCTTTTTAGATACTCGAATGGAATTTACCTTTTCCTTTTTCTAGAGAGAACAAAAAAGGAGTCGGAGGGGGTACAGCCAATAGCTTGCCTTTATCGATGAGATAATATGATACATAAGCTTGCTCTTTCGATGATGCACAGTTATCAAGTACGAAAATACCTGTCATCCATAAGAATCTGCATAAGCAAGGAAACCAAGCTCGGTCATAATTCCTCAAAACTCATTGGATTTTATACTTTCATGTATATATTGCACCTCTCTCCAACTCTACGTTGATCTGTACTGTTTGTGTGTTCCTTGTTCTTGAAATGAATGGATCTAGCCGATCCAAAATGCCACATCCTCCTATCCAGCCAACAACACAATGCATATCGTAGCTTCCTTTTTGCAAATAAGCATCTTTCCATCTAAGCAGCTAGAAAATGTGTGCTTTTTCCCACTATGACTCGTACATAGCTTTTCCACAACATAAATCCACACTCTTCCATACTACCTACATCAGTGAGATGAGGTACGTAGTGAACTAACTGCCTAGCTTTCTCCTCCTCAAAGCATGATTAGTTTCAAAATTAAATAATGACTCTCCACCTTATTATCCTGTTCTAAATCTCGGACTGCAACAGCTCCTTCAAATTCTCTTATGGTGCTGCACGTAGTTCCCCAGTTCATTAGATGCCTTGTTCTACCTTGATGTTTTGAGCACCCGTTCCATATAATTAAAGACTTTTTGACACATACATCTCATTGATGGATTTCTAACAGGCCAACGTTGATCGTTGCAGTGAGAAGGAAAGAAATAATTTTCTTTTTTTGAATTGCCATCATATATATGCCTCAAATCAACTTCTGTACTTTCAATATTTTTTAGAGTATACTTTTCCTAATTTGTCATTTGAGCTTATTCAATCGACTGCTTTGTATTTTCAATATCTCTCAACTGAGTGGAATGGAATCATGCAGACTAGAATTGGGGGTTAGACTGACAGGAGCAGGGAATTGTAAATATTTCCTATCCGCACAGTCAAAGCAGATGGAGAGCAAGGCGTGGTGAGGGAACAAAACAATTAATGACGAACAAGTGTCACAGGAAAGACAAACCGATGCAAAGCAAGGCCTCCTATTTGCATTTGCATGGCTTATGGGTTTGACTCTTGGTTTCTTCTCTGACCTGATGGATTAAGGATTTATGGAAAAGATTAGGAGTCAATTAGAAATTTAAAAAAGGTTAAAGGAATAATTAGAGCGTCAAGGATAATTAAATTCAATGGTTAAAGTTTGGGCATCGATTAATTAAACATTTAAGCGTAAATAAAAATTAAAGGGTTAAAGTATAGAGGGATCAATAAAAAAGGATTTAAAATATGGTTAAGTAAAGATTAATAAATTAGTTAGAAGGTTATGGCCTATCTAAATAAGTATGCTCGCGCTTAAAATATTATTTATCTCCTCCTGTAACTATAACCAGTAAAGTTTTTGTATTATATAATTTGAAGATATAAGTAATACTACAAAACTAGGCATATCTATATATGTTCCATCTAATACTTATTCTGATTAAAACGTTAAAACTCTATTATAAGCTGACTTCACTCTACCAAAAAAATATCTAAAGTATATATATATATATAATAATAAATATCACTGTCTTCAAAGAAAAATTAGAATAAAGAAAAATAATATAAACAAAAAATGATGTCTAAAATATATTAACAAACAATAACAACAACAAGAGGGGAAAAAAGGAAGCATGAAATTTTCTTATGAACTTTAATTTAATATAAAAGAGGTTGATCTGATGATCCATCAAACCTGTTTCTTCCTCTGATCTGCATGCTGGCTGACGAATAAGACAGTCAGCGGAATTGTTGAGAACAAAGAATGGCAGAAGAGGAGGAGGAGATGTTAAAATTAATTGAAGCAGAGAGGAGGGGGACGGAGAAGGGAAGGGGAGAGGAAAGTTTTGGAGCTATTTAGAACCAACAGTTCGTAGATAAATTAAATGAGAAATATGGAGGTAATGTGTGTAACTGGGCGTCACTCGGAGAACTCCTCCTCTCATTTACTCTTCTTGTCTGCCATATCTGGAAAGCAGTCAGTCAATCCAAATATATATATATATATATATATATACCCTCACGAGGAATGTCATGTTTTAATTTTTTTCAAAAAAAAAAGAGGTCTTTTATGCTGCAGGTGTTGATGATAAATTAAATTAAACGCATATAAAGTAAATTAAATATCCGGTTTTACAAAACGAAGATCTTCTCGCTGTTTCTGTCCTTTTTCTTTTATATACTATTACTGATCCTTTTTAGCCTGCTCGTAATATATAACTCATGATATGATCCGTGGCTTACGATGTAAAATAGTCAAATAACTTCTTTATTTCTTACGTGATTAGTAAATATTTTTTTCAAAAATGACAAAATTGTCATAAATAGTGATAAATTATATGAAGCTAAAGAGTATTAAAAAGCAAATTAACTTTTGATACGGTGAAAGTGGAGGAAGGGAATTAATTAAATTGAATACAAGGTCGGTGCGTGTTCTTCCTGAGCTCTTTGAGCGTGGGGTTTAAGATATGGTCACGTAACGTATCCACTGGAGATATATAGAGCAGTCTCCATCCTTTTTTTATATATAACAGAGTTAACATTTAAAAATATATTTATTTTAAAGAAAATAAAATCTTATTTTATCAATTTTCTATAATATAGGTAATGATGTATGAACTACTTTTAAATTCAAATGAGCAGAATTAATAAGGGTATTGTAGGAATACAAAAGTTAAAAATGAGAATCTCATTCTCTTACCGAATCTCATTTATTTAAACCACTTTTTTTTATCTTTATATATTATCTTACAAACACAAAATTATTTTACAAGTATTAATTTTCGACCTGAATTCATTTTCTATAAAAAATTCATCTTAAATAAATACACCCCCTTGTGTATTGAGCTAGAAAAAGTAAGAATTTTAATTATCTTAATTTAAAGTTTATTTAATACAATTGTTAAGATCAATCTTAATATCTTAAATATACATAAAATATATGCTTATTTGATTAGAATAATTGAGTTATAAGCGATAAGATTGTAAATTCAATACCTTACAACCTTTGATGGTCCTCATAGTATACCTCTAACTCTAAAAGCCATTCGAGCACGATTCACCGAGGATGAGGTAAGATCCACTATGTAAGACTCAAATTATGACTAAGACATAGGGCTACACAAAGGACAAGTGTTGAATATACATGCATAAGGGGCACAGACACACAAGTGCAAGGTTCTTGGGTGAGGTACGCATATGATCCTAACAAGAGCATATAGAGCACAAAGAGCATGGAGCATGTGCCAAGATTAATTGCTAGGGCACGGGGTGGTCCAAAGGATGTGGAGCATGTGTACCTATGATCTTGACCAAAGTGGACAGGGCATAGGAATGTAGAGTCTAGGCAAGGATTGATTACTAGAGTGAAAAGCACGAAGGCAAGCACTAAAAATAGAGTATGGGCACATTGGATGCCGTGTTGCATTTATGAAATTAGGCCACACCCGAGTCCAACCTAAGCTATTGCAAATAGAGAAGACAAATCATAGATCTCAAGAGGAAAAGATCCAATGGTCAAACTTATTCGAGGTAAGTAAATTAATCTTATCAACTCAAGTTTTAATCTACACCCTCAAGATACTTAAGTCAACGATTAATCTCAATCATCCAAGCTTAGTTAAATTGATAAGACTTTCTTTTCCCTAATGTAAATTATCTCAAATAATCGGAGGGAGTCAATCCAAGATTCTATCTTAGCTGCACAATACAAATTATACCCCCTCTTATTAGAGTAATTGATCCCTCCAAACTTAAATGAGATATACCTTGATTATTTTCTTCATTTTAAAATGGACCCTAGATTCATCCTAATTTTTTTTTAAGTTTGTCGGAGAGCCCTAAATCAATAACACTTTTAATTAAGATTTTAAATGTGAGACTTGTAATTTTTATTAAGGATAACTAATACGTGGTTATTTTGAGAAATTTTATATAAAAAAAATAAAGGACTTATTTGTAAAATTACATATGAATTTCGAAGTATTACATTTTGACATAAAAATTATATCATCAGATAGGATTTTGGTTAGAAAATCCAATGACGTAAATGGATCATAATTTGAATGTCATTTGGTTAGTTAAATTATTGAATAAATGATAGATCCAAATAGACGGAGAAGATTAAATCACTTAAAGTAATGGACAGTTTAGATTTAATTTCAGCAAACTGAGGTTGAACCAATGTTAAATTAACTTAAATCTGGATTGAGTGAACTACTTGGTTTAATTGATATTTTAATTATTATTATTATTCCTTTTCCTCCCATCGTGAGCTCCTCCTCATTTTCTTCACTTGAGCGAATATGTCGTTCGACCTCTCCTCCTTGTCGATGATGCTTTGGCTAACTCCAGTGGAGTTTTTTGATGGAATTTAAACCACAATATCAGGTGAGATGGGTGAACTCATTGGAACCATCATTTGGGGTTTTTGGTGGAGATTTGAGGGAGAAATGTGAGCTTTGGCATCAACGAGCGAAAGTAAGATAAATGAGATAGTTTTTAATATTTAGTCTAGAAGAACTATATTCTTTTGATTAGCTATATTTAATATTCGTTGACTCTCCTGCTAGTTAATACTTACGATTTTGATTATAAATGAGTTGTGAATAACCATTGATATCTATGCTTGCTGATATAAGTTTTTCATTGCTATTATTCTCAATTCATTATAAGTATGATACTATGCTTCTGATTGACTCTAAAACTAGTATATGCTGATTGAGTGTATAAGCATGATACACTCCCATGGGCTACCTTTATAGAGGTGGGGCGTGGGACGAAAGTACGTGACATTAGGATGGTATATTGGATAACTCTTGATTGATTTCAAGTCATTGGACTAGCTATGGTTACCAGGTAGTGAGGTCCAGTGGATAACTCGAGGGGGAAAGGGTCTTGTGACTCTACTTTGATTTGGGTACCCTATGATGCCTGATACCTCCACCAGAGGTGACAGTTATGGTCACTGTAAACCCCCATCGTTAGAATTTTTTTTTTTTTATAGATATATATATATATATATATCATGATAATACTTATAAAAAAAAGGACAATGGCAAGACTAAAATTAGCTTTAAGTGATGGGGGTAAAATTAGAAATTTACCTCCTATGTCTTACCCTTTTTATTCTCTTGATACGTGAGGGTTGAGGGCTTTATCCCTCTAGCCGCAAGCCTCCACACCTACTGCCATCATAGATGCCCTCTAGTTTGAAGCTCACTGAGAGCTGTTGTCCCTTGGGTTCCGTCGGGGTTGTTTTCCTCTCAAGTCCCCTTTATAGAAATTGTCGGCTAGCAAAGGTAAGAACAAAAATCCCTCCTCAATGCTGCCCTTATTGCAATGCTTACTAAAATTGGTGATTTTTGTTGCTGTCGAAATTGTTTGGATGCTTGTTATTGTTGTTTCTTTTGCTTCCCTCTGTTAAATTTCTAACAAAGGGGAGATTTGAGGGTGCTATTGCATTATAAAATTATAGATGTTGCTGCCAAAAATCTAATGATGATTTAAATCCCTATTTTGGAATTTTGCTGCAGAGAAAGGGATAATCCCTTCCTCCTCCTTTGCTTTCATTCTCCTCTGCTACTGCCGAGAGCCAATTCTTTTTCTTTTCCCTCCTTGAATTAATTATTCTTTGAGAAATTTTGTTGTTACAACAAATCATGAGGAGAGAACTTGGATTATGATTTAAGTAATGTTGTTGTCCAAGGAGGATCAAGTCCAATGATTTTTAAATATTTGCTTTTGAGTTGCCGAGAAAGAGGAAGCCCCTTTTCTTTTTCTTTTTTCCCTCTTTTGTTTTTATCTCCTTCTTTCCTTTACCCTCCTGTTAAGCGCTGCCAGGGATAAAATTTTTGCACGGCAATGGCTATGCTTTAAATATTTGTGTTGCTGCAACAAAACGATGGGGAAAAGTCCTCTTCGTTCTCCTTCCTTGTTTCCTCTGTTTTCTCCTCTTGTATTTTTCCTCTCTCAACCTTAATGGGATTTTGTCTTCTTCTTTGAAATTTTGTGATGCTTTCCAGCCACATGAAGGTCTCCATGATTTAATGTGATTGTTGTAGCGGTGAGAACTGATAGGATTTTTTTTTAATGTTAACTTATCAGCTTATTTTTAAACTTACTACTGGGATCAAAAAGATGAGTTTTATGGTGTATTCGCTTTTTGGTTAAAGAGTAAATTTCTTTATGTTTCCTAAGATGGATTGTGCTAGGAGCAACGCATGACTAATTGTAGAAATTATTAACGGTAAAAGATGTGATTTGTTGTAGGGTATCGTTCCAAGCTGAACGACGAAGTAATAAATTCTTATAAATCAATTCTGGTTGATTCTAGTGATTTAGTAGAAATCAGGTTTGTTATATTGAACACTTGAGTAGGCAAATTGAGAAAAATTATAAAGTTCTATAATTATCCTATATATTGCTTGTGGTTATTGTCATGATCTATCTGCATGGTTAATATCTTAAATATTATTGTTGTACATGCTCATATGATCATTGATGAAATTAAATAAATTATGCATAATGGTCACTTTAAATGTACTTACTTGTCAAATAATAGATATTTTAAATTGCTTATACATACTAAGGAACCCTTATACAACAGAGGTATGCCGCGATGAACTTATCAGTTATATCCTTGGCATTCAACTATTGATAAGTGTTGAGATAACTGTATCCCCCATTTGCCAATTTTGGACTATCGCGATAGTGACCATTCACCACACACGCGGGAATACAGTGTAAATAACTCCTAGTCTTATTTTGGGACTACAGTGTCGCTAAATAAACTAGGTGTCTCTACATTTGAACATTTCCTTAGTATGTACAAGCAATTTAAACTATACACTATTTGACAAGTAAGTACATTTATGTAACCATTATGCACAATTCATTCAATTTCATCAATGATCATATAAGCATGTACAACAATAATATTTAAGATATTAACCATGCAGATAGATCATGACAATAACCACAAGCAATATATAGGACAGTTATATGACTTTATAATTTTTTTCAATTTGCCTACTCAAGTGTTCAATGTAACAAACCTGATTTATACCAAATCTCTAGAATCAACCAGAATTGATTTATAAGAATTTATCACTTCACCGTTTAGCTTGGAACGATATTATCATGATATATATATATATATATAAATCTAAAAAAAAAAAAATCTAATGATTGGGGTTTACAAGTTCTCCCTCACTTAGCATTTTTGGTCCTCCAAAAATAAAGCAACACATAACTAATATTTCTTTTGTCATGCCACTATAATTAATGACAACCAAATTAAAAAAGAAAACTTCCAATTCACTTATTCAAAGTAGTACTGCTAACATAAGAAAACTTTAACTCCTTCACTGAAAGCAGATTTGCTAAGGAAACAATAATTGTTAATTCTAACTAACTGCCTTATTCTCCAAATCTTTTGTGGCCAAGCTTCTTCTTTTTCTCTCTCCTCCCTTTTCCGCGGCGACTTCACCCCGTCACCTTGCCGGCGACGTTCCGGCTAACTCCGGTGGAGTTTTTCCGCGAGATTCGAACCACGACCTCAGGTGAGCTAGGAGAATGTATTAGAACTATTACTTTTAAGTTTTGGTGGAGATTTGAGGGAGAAAAGAGGAGAGAGGCGTCGGTGAGCGAAAGTTCATCGCTAGAGTTTGCTCCGGTGATTGCCGGCCATTCCGGCCGCGGAACTTCACAAACTTCGTACCTATGGCTTCTTCTCGATGAGAGCTTTCCATTGGTACTGGAGTTGAGAGCTGTTGGTCACCGGTCGGCCGCCGGCGAGCTAAAAACAGTAACTTAGGGATTTCACCCAAATTAGATAAATCGGTGAAATTGATCGCGTACGAGCTATCACAATTGGGGAAAATATGATATTTGGAATCTTGGTAGAAAGAGCTTTCGATTGACACCAATATTGGTGCTGTTCGAAGAACTTCGCCGGCGAGGGTTCCGACTATCTTTCCGGCGAGTTTCCAACGAGTTTCCGGCAAATTTTTCGGCGAACTCGAGATAAAAATTAGGGTGAGTTTAGAGACTATTTTAAGAATGTTGGTGAAGACGGATTTATAAAATTGTTACCGGATTGAGAGATTTAATTCGTTGAAATATTCACAGGAAATACGATAAGCAGGCACGAGGATACGAACTAGAACGTGCTTGCAACGCTAGGATCAGGTGAGTGTTTATTCACTGGGCAGAATAAACGGGATAGTTCTCAATGTTTAGTTCAGGAGAACTATAGTCCCTTTGATTATTTATATTTGATATCTTTTGGCTCTCTTGCTAGTTAATATTATCATGATTATGATCATAAATGAGTTGTAAATAATCTTTGATATCCATGTTGATACTCTTGCTACTTTATTCATTTTAAGCATTATACTATGCTTCTGTTGACTTCTGATCTAGCATATGCATCTGTTTAATTATTCGTGATACTATTTCACTTGGAAATGCGTATGACTAGCATGATATTATACTGGATAGTGCTATAGGAACTCTTCATTGCAGTGATAGGTTATTACACTATTAGCACTCCCATGGGTCACTTATGAGGAGGGGCGTGGGACGATAGTGCTCGAGGTCAGGATGGGAGATTGAGATACTCCTGACTGGTTTTTACTCTGGATTAGCTATGGATACCAGGTAGCGAAATCCAGTGGGCAACCTAGGGGGAAAGAGGGCTTTGTTTATTTATTCTTGCACTTCTGCTTTGATCTGGGTACCTTATGCTATTTGATTCCTCCCCTTGAGGTAACAGTTGTTGGCTACAACTGTATTTTGATTATGCCTGCCCTAGATATAGTCTCGTGTGATTCTTGATTACTCATTTTGATTGGCTATTGCACACGAATAGTCATATGATTCTATTCTTGAGACTTTGTTATTTTATGTTCTCGATTTTACATTATTTTCTATGCAACTCACTGAGTACAGCGTTACTCACCCCGTAGGAAAACTCATTTTTATTTTTCAGGATCACAGCAGGAGAGAGACTGATAGATATCGTAGTGTATAGTCAGGCACCTGATTTCTTTTGAAAGGTAGGACAATTCTACCTTTGTTTTGTGTGTATAGAGATCCACTGGCTAGGTACTTTATATAACCTTGGGCATGTATCCATTTTGATTATAAATTACTTGTATATAAGTGTGTGCCACTGTAGTAAAGATTTGGTTTTAATAATATATGCTTTTAGAGTTATATTGATCTGTCATCCAGGTTCTCTCCTTCCATAAATAGAGGGGATATACATCAGGTACGCTTAGTGGGTTCCCATATAGTTTCGGAAGTAAACGGGGCTATGTGTGGAGTTCACTGCGGTCTGCCACGTGCCATAGGGGAAGGTAGGGGGCGTGACAGGTTGGTACTTGTACTTGATTTTTACCCCAAGCTATTGATGCTTGAGAAGCTTTTGGTAGCACTCATTGCGGACAATTAGGATGAACATGACCCTCTTGACCGCAATGGTAACAAGTAGTATTCCGACATGGCCTTGTATGCACCCTATGGCAACGACGACAGTTGTTTAAATTGGGAATTGGTGCTTATCCCATAGGCTGTGGTCGAATGTAACCCGTCGTGACATGTGTTATCGCTCGTGGGTTTGTAAATCCTGCAGTAGAAGCAACTGATGATGCCCTTGACATGCCACCTTCCCTTTGTATGGTTCGGTTTGCCAAAGATCCCGACCGCTTCCTTTTACGCTCATTCCCTCGAGACTCCATTACTACCCTCTCAACTCTTATGGCAACTTCCACCGTGTCCTTATAACATTCTACTTTTAGCACTGCCAAGCGTGAGCGGATGGTATAATCTAATCCTTCAATGAATTTATTATAGTGAAACTCTTCTGATACTACCATCTTGGGTGCAAATGATGCTAACCTGTTAAACTTTGCTGCATACTCTGCTACAGACCTTCCCTGTTGTGCATACCTTGAGAATTCCTGTCTCTTCATATGGTGCTGCATTTGGGTGTAGAATTCCAAATTGAACTCCCTTAAAAATTATGTCCAATGTGATTGTTGTAACACTTCGTCCTTCTAGTTCTTCCCACCAAATCCTAGCATCACCCTTAAGTAAGTGTAGAGCAACACTCAACTTATCTTCATCAGCCAGTCTCATATCGTTGGTAATACGTCGAATAGTATTGATCCACGCACGTGATTCTTGGGCATCGGTAGAGCTGGCGAACTCAACGCATCCTAATTGTCTTGCAGCTTTAACCCATTGTGATAACTGTTGAACTACTGGTGCAATCCCACCTAAATTTGGAGTTACAGGAGTGTCACGTCCAAGTGGTGTCTGATAAGGTACATGAGTTGGCCCTACAGGTATGGTGGATGGGGGTGTTACGGCAACTCCCTAGGTCCCAATTGGTGCAGCTACTGTTGGAGGAGGGGCTACATTAGGAGTGACACCTATCGTTCCAACTGTTGGCATTGTTGGTATTTCTGGATTCACAATAGGTGGCGGAGGTACGACAGATGCTTCTGTCCCTTGTCCCAAAGGTGTGGCAAAGTATCCATTAACGAGTTGCAACATCATCATTATCAAGCTTCGTGCCATATCGTCCCGAGACATCGACACTGGTGGTACTGGTGGAGGTATGACAGAGGGACCAGCAGTCGAATTCACTGGGGCCTCTGATGTTGCAGGTTCTACAATAGGGCTCAAGATAGATCGTACTGGGTTCTGTGCAAGTTCCACCACTTGTGTGAGACCCGTGATTTTTGAATAAGGGCAATAGAGTAATTTTAGTATTTGGAGGGTTTATATATGTCTCTTCCTATTATGAAAGTACTTTAGAGGATATTTCAATGGATTTTATATTGGGTTTACCAAGAACTAAGAAGGGGAGAGAAAGTATATTTGTTGTTGTTGATAGGTTTTCTAAGATGGCTCATTTCATACCATGTCATAAGAGCGATGATGCTACTCATGTTGTCGATTTATTTTTCAGGGAGATCGTTCGCCTACATAGAGTGTTGAGAGGATAATTGTTTCAGATTGTGATGTAAAATTTTTGAGCCACTTTTGGAGGATATTTTGGGATAAACTTGGATAAAACTGTTATTTTCAACTACATATCATCCCCAAACCGATGAACAAACCGAGGTCATCAACCGCACTGTGAGACCCGTGATTTTTGAATAAAGGCAATAGAGTAATTTTAGTATTTGGAGAATTTAATCGTAAAAGAAATTCTTTAAAGGACTTAATTGTAAAATCATATGAATTTTTGAAGTGTGAGATATTGATGTAAAAATTATACCATCAAGTAGTATTTTTGATAAGGAATCCAACGGCGCAGACGGATCGTAATTTGGACGTCATTTGATCGGTCAATTGAACAATTAAGATTTAATATAGGATTTAATATTTTAATTAATTAATTAAAAAAAATAAAATTTATTTTCTTCCCACCGAGCGCGCGCGACGGCGACGGCGATGCGAACTTCCCGATGATGCTCCGGTGAAACCACAACGAATTAAACTCCCAAACTTTAGCCACAGGCGAGGCGTCGGCGGCGAGGGTTTCGATCGCCGGAGCTTGCTCCGACGATTTCCGTCCATTCCGGCCGTGAAACCTTGCAAACTTGGTACCTATGTATTCTCCTTGACGAGAGCTATCCATTGGTACCGGAGTTGAGGGTTATTGGCCGCCGGTGAGCTAAAAACCCTAACTTTGGAATTTTGCCAAAAATTTTAATCGGTAAAATTGATCGCATATGAGCTATAAAAATTGGGGCAAATATGATTTTTGGAATCCTCATGAAGAGAGCTTTCGATTGGTACCAATATTGGTGCTGATCGAAGAACTTCCCTGGTGAGTGTTCCGACGAACTTTCCGGCGATCGCCGGAGAAATTTTCCGACAAACTTGGAAAAAAAAGGGGTGATTCTAGAGATCATTCTAAGAGTAGTGATGAAGAGAGATTTGAAAAACTATTTCTGGATTGAGAATTAAAATTCATTAAATAATTGACAGAAAAATATAAAATTTGTAAATGATGGCACATGGATCGAGATAATGTCAGAGAATAAAAATTCAACAAACGGACCTTAGGTTGGTTCCGATGAGTAAACTGCCAAGTCAGGTGCGTTGGTTCATCGATGTAGGATTTATTCAAGCTAGAGAATTCCCGCTGGCGTCTTCTTAGGAACAATTCTTGGATGCATTAAACATGATAAAATGAAATACTTGCTATGATTATATTTAAATGCATGTTAGTATGATTTACTTTGCCTAACATGTATGCTATGCTATGTTTACCATGCTATGTATTTAACATGTCCTAAAATCTTGTCATGCATGTTATATTATTTTCTATGCTATGTGCTACACGACTACCATGCAGACATAGATATAAAATGTGACATGTTAGAACCTCCTAAAAGACATCACTGGAAAATTAGATAGAAAGGGGTCCTCGCATACCCCGTTTGACCACCGTGTACCGTCGTTGGTCAAAATAGTGATACTCCTCAACGCACCACTCCCGAGGTTATGCATAGCTTAGATACTGGGAGCTCCACTTTCGAGGTTATACATAGCTTAGATACTGGGAGCTGGTAGGGAAAGAGACTGTACAAACTCCAAGGTCATATTAGACTGGAAATATGGAGCAAGTCCTTACCCAGAAATTTATACCCGCACGAGTGTCGTTTAGGCAACCTCGTGATAGTCCTGAGATGGCTAGTGAGGATGAGCCCTACCATGGACTTGGCATTGATGGAGTCGACGTTGCCATAACCTATCGTGCGGATGTGTGTCAATCTCGGTCGACATCGACTGTTATTGGACTGGGAAGGTGATTCCCTATGCGACGCCTTGGACAGTGGATCCGTAGACCACGCGGCTATCATCCATGACGTTCTGCAGACAGTCGGATGAGTAGTCCGGATCCTAGGATTATTTTTATCGGTTAGCCGTGGCCGATTAGTCTTGTTGATGGTGGCCCTGTCTTCAGGCAGTGTTGTAGTACTACACGAGTCGTTGTTGCCCCTACGGAGTCCGAGGAGGATGTAAGGGCACGACAGTTTCGCTAGGGGAGGTATCGTGGGTAACTAGCGAGATAGTGGAGAGTGATCAAAGGTCACCTGTCCTCTCCGCTAACATCAGTGCAGCGGGCATAGGTAGAGACAGAGACAGAAAGACACTGATGGGCTTACTGATGCCCTTAGCTTGGGTATTCATTAAGCATAGGTTGGCAGCCCGAGTCTTGAAACTACAAAGTCTTATTATGACGTAGGTGACATATGCTGATGACATTGACATTAGATACATCTTAGGTGATATCTATTGAAATATACGTCTGTACTTATTATTACTGTTTTACTGCTTTTTATAAACTGATCTACACAAATCAAATGAAATATGATGATTAACAACCCAAGGTATCATAGAATACTCCTCCTAGCCTTTGATTTCCTTATTTGGTTTCGAACTGTAATTTCGCACTAGGCCGTAAGGCTGAGCACACCACGTTCAATGTGTGTGTAGGTTGTTAGATGACTTACCAGGATATTTGATGAAGATGAGGGCCCTTGATGGATCTAGTTTTATTTATTGATGTTATTATAGAATTATAGTAGGTATATCGGAACTGTGTTAGTAGAGTTGTATATGTGATTTAATTGTATATTCCGCTGTGACGATTATGTGTATGGATAATATTTATTACCAAATGTCTTGTATGGGTGCTTTGGGCTCATACGGCAGTTGCTACGTGTCCGACAGGTAGGTCGGGGCGTGACAACTAAAGTGGTATCAGAGCCTAGGTTTGGAGAATCTAGGAGATTAAGTTAAGTTCGAGGTCTTAAGGATTAAGACGATAGTCCCGATATAATATAGGATAAAGTGCGAGTTGGAAAAATAATAGTATATTTCCCTTGGTAAGGAGTTTTTACTTTGACAATAGTAATTATTGCTATGATAAATTTTTCCTGGCCCGATAATCATCGTTATATAAAGATAGTAAATCTACTATCTTCAGATAGTATATATGGTTACAATCTCCACTGCATCGGAGAAGAGTTAGAAACTTAGATCAATATACTCAGATCTACGATCAAGTTTCATTTCTAAATGATTAAGTAAATTTATCCATGATCATACTCAATGTTACCTTATCGTGTGCATTATGATCATCTTTTATATTAACGATCATCCTTTTGATATTAAGAGTATTGATATCAAAATATCTCATGCTATATCTTAATCAAACTATTTGTATCCCATGACCCCATCTTGAGATATTGAGTTCAAATAAATTTATCAATATTGCTCTAATTCAAGCTCTTGCTCCTGGAGTTTGACTCTTAAATATAGAAGCTCCAGATGCACTCTCACGTTCATACTCTCAAGCTAGATAGCTGACGTATCAAGTAGTCTATCATAATTATTAAATTATAGATTATCTATAAATCTTATCATCGATTCATATGTCACGATCTAGCCAAATAATTAATACATTATCTGATTATTTTATTGACTCTCCTACGTGAGTTAGCACGTATGCTACTATATGACATTTGAGTATGTAGTTAATTAGATATCTCATTTAACTTTTACTTATGTTGCAAAATATAGTTATATCATCGTATCATGAAACCTGGCGATATGAACCTATTAATTATCGTCGGTATACGTGATTTCCAGTAAAGTAGGAAATCTTGAATCGTAAGTTCCATCTATGACCAATTTGGACGTATATAAAATTATGTAAATTATCCCACATTATACAGAAGTGCCACATCCTTATTTTCATCGTGAAAATTTTTCGTGCAAATCGTTACCTTAATCATTTCCTAGATCTTGGAAACAACTGATATTGAACATCCATATGAGATCGGGATCATAGAATTTATATCAGATTAATCTACGTAAGACCACCGATCTTAAAGAAAAATCTACCGATATTATAAGTTGGCTTACGTATGAGTTAATTTTATTTGGACCTAACTCTTTATCAGATATCTTAAAGGGACTTTATTCCCGATTCATAAAGTTATTTGTAGATGGATCTATATCAAATGATTTGAAATTATCTTTGACCTTATTCTCAGTCGAGTTAATTATATATATATATATATATAAATCTCATGAGTACATGTTGATCATTTTGGGTGGTCATCATGATTTTTAAGTTGCAACTAGAAGTTGACCACCATCAATTATCATATGTGTGTCAACTCCCAACACTTGCAGCTCTATGTGCAATATTTGTGGCTTCTACCTATACTCTCTCTGCAGCTTGACACCCTATCCGCAACTTTATTTCGCATATTCAGCTTGCGTATATTGCATGACATTTCTAGTTGTGCATGCTACAACCTTCTTCATTTTCCTAGATATACTGTAGCTTTGATGCTCACTTGTTATATTTCTATAGCTTCATTTTTGCAGCTCAGCTTTACCGCTTGCTTCATCTTACATTTCTCAACTTTTGCAACTTTTGATATTTTGTGTTTTCAGATTTATCTGCAGTCATGTTGACTGGCTTCCTAAATGTAAATCATTCTATTATTTCTCCCTTCATTTCATATTTCGATGCAACAATACAGTTGGTATAGTTGTCATCATGGTATCGATGCAACTGTATAGTCATGTCAATACAGTTGGTATAGTTGTCATCAGCATACCACTTGCACTCTTGCATCATTATATCTATAAAGCTTCCTACACTCTTTTAAGCAGTTCTCTCGGGCATATTAAATCTTTGCTGAGCTTGGAGCATCTTCCTTTGTACCAGCATTCAATGCAACTGTTTCCTGCTATTTTCTTCTATCTATCAGTTTCTTTTCAGAGCTTGAGCAGCTTTCGCTTATTCTATATATCCTATATACGGCCAACTTATTAGCTAAGCAATTTTCTTTTATCTGCTTCTTTTAATTCTGCTTAGTGGCCTTTCTGAATGCAATTCTGTCGAATATTTCTGTAATTTTCTTTGCAGTTATTTCCTCATTCCTTTTCTGCAGTTTGCAGTTCCCTTTTTGCGAAGCTACTTCCTTTGTCAAATGTCCTTAATCAAATTATATCCATCGCTGGTAGATTTCTTTACTCCTTTTTATTTCTATAGCTCCCTCAGCTTAGCTCAGTTCTTTACTTAGTATTTTTGCAGCTCAGATTCCTACATTTTCTTTAGTATCATTATATATTTTCAGTTTATTTATGCGGTCTTATTCAGTCCATTCAGCAGGCAACATTTCTGCATTTGTAACTGTCTGCAGATTTTGTAGTAACCTTGCTTCTTTACTTCTTTTTATTTCTCCTCTAATTTCTGGATGCTGCAGTTTCTTGGCACCTTTATCACGTATTGATGTGCATGTTGATATCCTTAGTAGGTGCATGTATTGTTGACATCTCCTATTTCAGTCGCTGCTTTTGCAGTTCATTTTCGGTGCGCATAGCAACCTAGGTACAACTATAATATTTCTGCATCTACAAACTTGGATGAAGTCCTTTTACATCAAGAGTCCACTTTGTTATTATTATTATTATATCCTTTTACATAGGATATAGCATATTCCATATCAAATTTCATATCATCATATACGCAAGATCTACAAATTCCGTATCAAACATAGTTTTAGATTCTATTCGGACTCCCATGAAGTCAAGTATTAGCTAAGTTCGGCCTACATTTCCTGGCACGAACTGGAAAGCTTGCTCCTAATTAGGTCGACACTCATAGAGGAGATCACTGCGTACCTAGACGTACCTCTTTGTGTTAAATAATATGGATGCTCGTGAAGATCCAAGTATGACTACAACGATCCATAGTATAGTGAAACTAGTATGGAACAAGTTAATGATCATTTAATGAGTGGCTATTGATATCTTTTATTATTATCCTCAATCTGGGGGTGACTCCATTATGATCATATTATGTTCAGAGGCATTTGATTATGGTTAAACATAAACCGTGAAAGGTTATTTATATACTAGAGTTATAGGGACTTCCTAGCATATCTACCCAAGAAAACTGAATCGGTCTGAAATTTTGAGGATAAAATTTTTGTAAGGGGGTAGGTTGCGAGACCCGTGATTTTTGAATAAGGGCAATAGAGTAATTTTAGTATTTGTAGGATTTAATCGTAAAAGAAATTCTTTAAAAGACTTAATTGTAAAATCATAAGAATTTTTAAAGTATGAGATTTTGATGTGAAAATTATACCATCAGGTAGTATTTTTGATAAGGAATCCAATAACGCAGACGGATCGTAATTTGGACGTCGTTTGATCGGTTAATTGAACAATTAAGATTTAATCTAGGATTTAATATTTTAATTAATTAATTAAAAAAATAAAATTTATTTTCTTCCCACCGAGCGTGCTCCCTCTCTCTCTCCTCCTCCGCAGCGGCGACGGCGACGCGAACTTCCCGACGATGCTCTGGTGAAACCACAACGAATTAGGCTCCTAAATTTTAGCCACAGGTAGATCTTGACCTCCTCTTCATTTTGATACCAAGATGCCCAAATTTAGTGTAGAAATGAGGGAGAAATCACGCGAGAGGCGTCGGCGGCGAGGGTTTCGATCGCCGGAGCTTGCTCCGACGATTTTCGGCCATTCTGACCGTGAAACCTTGTAAACTTGGTACCTATGGATTCTCCTTGACGAGAGCTATCCATTGGTTCCGGAGTTGAGGGCTATTGGCTGCCGGCGAGCTAAAAACTCTAACTTTGGGATTTCGCCCAAAAATTTTAATCGATGAAATTGATCGCATATGAGCTATATAAATTGGGGCAAATATGATTTTTGGAATCCTCATGAAGAGAGCTTTCGATTGGTACTAATATTGGTGCTGATCGAAGAACTTCGCCGGCGAGGGTTCCGGCGAACTTTCCGGCAATCGCCGGAGAAATTTTCTGGCAAACTTGGGAAAAAAATTGGGGTGATTCTAGAGATCATTCAAAGAGTAGTGGTGAAGAGAGATTCGAGAAACTATTTCTGGATTGAGAATTAAAATTCATTGAATAATTGACAAGAAAATATAAAATACGTAAATTGCGGTATGTGGATCGAGACAATGTCAGAGAATAAAAATTCAGCGAACGGACCTTAGGTGGGTTCCGAAGAGTAAACCGTCAAGTCAGGTGCATTGGTTAATCGATGTAGGATTTATTCAAGTTAGGAAATTCCCGCTGGGGTCTTCTTAGAAACAATTATTAGATGTCTTAAACATGATAAAATGAAATTCTTGCTATGATTATATTTAAATGCATGTTTAATGATTTACTTTGCCTAACATGTATGCTATGTCATGTTTAACATGCTATGTATTTAACATGTCCTAAAATCTTGTCATGCATGTTATATTATTTTCTATGCTATGTGCTACACGACTACCATGCAGACATAGATATGAACTGTGACATGTTAGAACCTCCTAGGAGACATCACTGGAAATTAGACAGAAAGGGATATTCCTCGCATACCCCGTTTGACCATCGCGTACCGTCGATGGTCAAAATAGTGATGCTCCTCAACGCAACACTCCCGAAGTTATGCATAGCTTAGATATTGGGAGCACCACTCCCGAGGTTATACATAGCTTAGATACTGGGAGCTGGTAGGGAAAGAGACTGTACAAACTCCAAGGTCATATTAGACCGGAAATATAGATCAAGTCCTTACCCAGAAATTTATACCCGCACGAGTGTCGTTTAGGCAACCTCGTGATAGTCCTGAGATGGCTAGCGAGGATGAGCCCTACCATGGACTTGACATTGATGGAGTCGAGGTTGCCATAACCCATCGTGCGGATGTGCGTCAATCTCGGTCGACATTGACTGTCATTGGACTGAGAAGGTGATTCCCTATGCGACGCCTTGGACAGTGGATCCGTAGACCACGCGGCTATCATCCATGACGTTCTGCAGACAGTCGGATGAGTAATTCGGATCCTAAGGTTATTTTTATCGGTTAGCCGTGGCCGATTAGTCTTGTTGATGGTGGCCCTGTCTTCGGGTAGTGTTGTAGGCCCCTACGGAGTCCGGGGAGGATGTAAGGGCACGACAGTTTCGCTAGGGGAGGCATCGAGGGTAACTAACGAGACAGTGGAGAGTGATCAAGGGTCACCCGTCCTCTCCGCCAACATCAGTGCAGCGGGCATAGGTAGAGACAGAGACAAAAAGGCACTGATGGGCTTACCGATGTCCTTAGCTCGGGTATTCAATAAGCATAGGCTGGCAGCCCGAGTCTTGAAACTACAAAGTCTTATTATGACGTAGGTGACATATGCTGATGACATTGACATTAGATACATCTTAGGTGACATCTAGTGAAATATACGTCTGTACTTATTATTACTGTTTTACTGCTTTCTATAAACTGATCTACACAAATCAAATGAAATATGATGATTAACAACTCAAGGTATCCTAGAATATTCCTCCTAGCCTTTGATTTTCTTATTTGGTTTCGAACTGTAATTTCGCACTAGGCCGCAAGGCTGAGCACACCACGTTCAATGTGTATGCAGGTTGTTAGATGACTTACCAGGATATTTAATGAAGATGAGGGCCCTTGATGGATCTAGTTTTATTTATTAATGTTATTATAGAATTGTAGTTGGTATATCGGAACTGTATTAGTAGAGTTGTATAAGTGATTTAATTGTATATTCCGCTGCGATGATTATGTGTATGGACAATATTTATTACCAAATGCCTTGTATGGGTCTTTTGGGCTCATACGGCGGTTGCCACGTGTCCGACAGGTGGGTCGGGGCGTGACAACTTGTGCATCACTTGGTTGTACTTGGGTCTCCCCAAGTAGAGGTGCCGACACACTCGCTGCAACCCGACTTGTTGATGCCTTGGTAGTCTTTCTTTTTCCTCGTCTTTGTCCCGCCATCTACATAACATACCATTGTAGTAAATACTCTAAAATTCTCCTAACTAGGTTCTTCTTATTAGCTTGTATATAATGTTATCGTACAAAGTCCTAAGGCCTTAGACATGCTAGTTATGGCCAAAGGGATTCTTCGAACAATTTCCATCATTAATTTGCAAGTAATTTAAATGATTTCTTTGAGTGAAAATAAATTTACATGAATGAAAGGCAAAAGGGGAACTCTTAATCAAATTCAAACTATCAAAACTACTATCTATATAATGCCTACTCCTCATGATCAGCCGACGAAGTGGATCATTCTCTCTTCTTACTATTTTTCTTTTATTTTACTTCTTGTTCAAGTGCCTCAGCTGCAGTGGCCCAGTCCACAAGTTGAGTAAAGCTAATAGTCTCATGCAGGAATAGTCTAGAGTGTATGGTAAGATCCAATCTATTCCTGAACTTGATACAACCTTGTGCGTTATTTCCCACTATCTCCGGTACCAATCTCGTTAGACGATGGAACTCTTCTACATATTCTTCTACCGTTCTCCCGTTTTGTTTACATTCTAGATATTCCCTTCTTTTCTGCTCTCTTTGACTTTGCGTATAATATTTGCGGTAGAATCTACTTGAAAATTCCTCCCAAGCAAGCTCTGGGTTGTCTACCCTAAGATCATTGCACCAAGTCCTTGCTTTACCCCTTAGAAGATGGTGCGCCACATCTAATTTATCTTCGTCTACTAGTCTCATTCTCTTCAAAACCAAATCGATATTCTTGTACCACACGTAGGCTTTCTATGGGTCAGATGATCCACCAAATGTCTCACAATCGAATGCTCTCTTTATCCACCGCAACAGTTGTTGATCACCGTTAGTGACTTCACTCGTGTTAGCTGTGATACTTCTACTATCTACTGATGAAGGCAGCTCTGTGGGGTCCTCCTCCAATGAACTAACTCTAGCGGATGACATTTTTCTTTCCTATGTTTCCAAATCCTCAACATTATTCAATAAAATACATCTAAGCAACCAACAAATATTTATGTGCATAAGTAAGAAAACAATTCTAGAGATATGACAAGTCCACAAACAATGAACCCAACCAACTCAAAATAGTTAATTTAGTCATAATAGATAACTTGTCAAACAAGGAAGTCAATTAGGAAAGAAAATTTTGAATTAGGAGATCGTGTTTCTTAATCCTTCGTTACCTTCACCCCTAAATTGTAATACTCGGTTACCACTAGTTATCAATTCTCTATTCAAGTATAAGTTAGGTCTAAAGTTCCCCAAATAACCTTAAACCTAAGCTCTGATACCACTAAAATTGTTACGCCCCGATCCGTCTATCGGCACGTGGCAACCGTCGTACGAGTCTGCAAACCCATACAAGACATTTAGAAGTAACGCAAAACAACAATACGACTAATTCTATAAATTTTAAAGTATCACACAACCTCTCAACCAATGTTCGTACAGGCTCGGATGTTATATTTCCAGGAGCCTAACACCCATAAACAGTCATTGTGCCTATCCCAAGCTACCAGCGCATGTAAGATGAAATGCGCCGAGCCTTACGGCTCAGTGGCTACAAAAGAACGGTCTTGGTGTGACAGTCATGACTATTGTAGATTCATCCAGCCCCAGATATAGTCTCGTATGACTCTTGATTATTCTTCTCGCTTGGCTATTGCCAAATAGCCAATTAGTTCTATTCATGAGACTCGGCAACGATAAATATGGAATTTTTCCTTATCGATGGCCAATCATCGTCCAATCACTCTCAATTCTGGTACCAATTGATAGCTCTTGTCAGGTTGAATCTATGGGTACCTATTTTATCACGTTTCATAGGAATAGCCGACAGTCGCCGAAGCAAGCTCCAACGTTGGTGTTCTCGCTTATTGATGCATCTTCTAATAGGTTCATAATGCTCATCTGAAGTTATGCCAAAAATATCATCGAAAAGCTCCTCCTGGAGTGGCTAGAATGTCACCAGAGGATGAAGGCATCATCACCCACTGCTACCATTCACGTGTTGAGATGAGAAAGAAGAGCACATGAGCAAAAAGTCAAGCAGCTAGGCTGGTTCAATGAAAATAAACCAAACCTACATTTTCCTTAACCCGGGCTCCTAGGCTTATTGAGATCAAATTGTGGTTATCCATCGCTTTAAGTAATTTGTTCAAAACCATTCATTTGGGTCTAATCTTGGTTCAATCATTTGACCCACCCAACGATGTCTAAATTACGATCTATCTATGTTGTTGGATTCCAAATTCAAAATCCTAACTAATAGTATAATTTTTATATCAAAATTTAATACATCAAAAATCTATATATAATTTTACAAATAAGTCATTTATATTATTTTATAAATAAATCCTCAAACTAACTTCATATTATAAAATTGTCCGAAGTAAAATTATAAATCTTACGTAAACAATAAAGGTCTTTTCTTAATACCCCTATTTCCTATTAATTATCAAGAAAATGTTGAATTAGGAGCAATTCAAGCAACTTATGCAGCGTTTCTCTTTTCACAAAAATGAGACTGTGGAAGCTACACAAGAATTTGAGCAAAAGGGAAGGACAGGGATGTGAAGTACAAAGGGATGACATGGTTAAAATATAAGTAAGACACATTAGCTCACCTTAGAGAACTCGGTCCTATCCTACGTAATACTATACGATTCACCGTAGCAGAAGGCAACAAGCCCATAGCGGTAGGCAATCCGCTCAAGTTTGACAAGCCTGGCTCTTTCAAGGAACCCTGCATCCAGTGTGGCAAAGATGAGAGCACAGAGCAGAGTAGCACAACAGAGGCCAGCACTCCTCCAGCAGAAACCAAAGCAAGCAAGCCCATGACCCGCAACCACGTCGTCGGCAGGACGACAAGCACCACGATATTATTTCTTCATTTTTATCCCAAGTCATAGCCAGACATGGTTAACGATCCCATCCTGAAAAATGAAAATGGCATCTGAGTCTTCGTCAGATTTGGATGGTAATGATGTTTGATTTTAGATGTTCCTCTTGTTTTCTGAAGAAAAGATTTTGATATTAGTCAATTGATCCAAAATATAGGAGTGTTTTTCCGTACTAGGCAACTTTAAAAATTAATTTAATAAAACGACTAATTAAAAATAATATTTAACAAAGTAAGCCTTCAACTCGCCACGTCAAAAGATTAACCCATTTTTTAATCAAAAAATTGGAACTTCACGCCCGTTGGACCGTCGCTCGCCCGATTCACTCGCCCGGCGAAGCAAAGACCCGGCTCACCCGCGACCCCGCTCACCCGCGAAATATATTTTTAAAAATTAGGGTTCGCCCGCGAATTATCAGCCGCTCCTCGTCTCCGGCTTTATCACCCGCGAATTAACTTCCCGCTCAATCGTCTCCGACTTTGTTCGTCGGCCTTCGCCCGCGACCTTCGCTCCACCGAAGCCTGCAATCTTCACACCGCTCAAGCAACGCATGCGATCGTCACCTCCATCCCTTTTCCGTGTGTGCCGACGCTCCCCCTTTCCTTCAAACCCTAATAAGCGGTGGGGTTTTGATTCTGCCTCTGTAGTTGGGAAAAGAGTTCCGGTGGACCTGATGGGTGCGACTTGGTCAAGATGTGCATGTAGGACATGAAATCAAGGGCCCAACAGGTGTTCTTACCCTTCACAAAGCTCTACGGTACCAAAAAGCTGAGACCTTTGTCATGACTCTTAGGCCCATTTGTTTCGCCTCTTTGGTTTTATCTAGAAAATTAATATAAATGTTTGGAACTTTTGCGGGGAAAACTTCGCATTCACTCTATTGAAATATATTTTGGAATCAGGAATGAAGAATCTGGTCATGGGATCTTTATCAAATTATTTCAGAAGGTTCCTTTCTTTACAATCGGTCGGTCTGTTATTTTTTTTTTGGTTTTTAGTTTGTCAATTTGAAATAGTTGATTTTCCTATTCATGCGATTATGGGCACGGTTCTAGTCTGTCGTTTAAAATAGTTGCTCTGCAGATTCATGCAATTATGGGAAAGAATGGATCGGGAAAGAGCACTTTCTCAAAGGTAGCTATTTGAAGACTCTCTCTCACCTATTTATTCCGTTCTTATATCAATAGTTAGTAACAGTTGTAAGTATCTTGCATGGAAAGAACAGGACAAAAACTTATCTTTTTTTTCACTAGGTTAGTTTGGACAAGTTACCTGTATCTAAGAGTTTATCTAGGATTTCACTAAAAAAAAGAGCTTATCGGAGATAAAAATATTTAATTGGACGCTTGTTTGATTGGCTGGTTTTTGTTGGAAATGCCTTATCTCTTGCAGGTTCTTGTTGGCCATCCAGATTATGAGGTAACAGAAGGTAGTGTTCTTTTCAAAGACCAAAACTTGCTTGACATGGAACCAGAAGAAAGGTCCCATGTTGGGCTATTTATGAGTTTCCAGACCCCTGTTGAGATACCTGGTGTCAGCAATTTTGATTTTTTGCTTATGGCTTTTAATGCTCGACGAAGAAACCAAGGGCTACCACCAGTGGAACCTCTTGAGGTGTGCAAACATTTCAATGCTCATTAGGTTATAAAATACTGGCTGTTATACTCTGATGTTCTATTTTTGATCTTGCTTTCTATATTTGAAATTTTAACATTACATTCTATGGAAAGCACAACTTGTCTGTTGTCACACAACTTGGTACCCGGTGAAGTTAGTTATGGAGTAAAATCACATTTGTCAGCTTCAGTTATAAATAATATGCTGATAAAGATGTGTTATTTCGGTGTGAAAAGTAAAAAAAAAGTCCTAATTATTATCATATATAAATAGGATCTTCCACCCGTACCATGCTGATATTCAGGAAAATATTAGTACTAATATCGTTTCAAATGTAATGCAATCTGGTGGTCACAACTCCAAGATGGGATCTTCACTAGTAGCAGTTTATACTTCTCTATAATTATGTATGAAGAAAACACGATTGCTGATGATTAGCTTTACTCTTCTGCATGGTATAAATTGTTTTCTGGGTTTTTACAATACTTTGTGCTTGTTGTCAATGACCACCTGTCGAGCTTGTTTTGATTTTGTCTTGTGCTCAGTATTCGTGGTGTTGTGACAAATAATACATTAATTTGCAACTAAAGGAAATTGCGTTAAGTATGATGATGACTGAATACATGAAATACTTTTATATACTAGAAAAATTAGTTGGAACCAGAGAAAGATGAGAGAAAAAGTTCATGAATAAGAGCTTTGTTACCTAGAATGTTTCAATGACGATGTTGAAGGCATCATTTAAAATTAGTAGTGATGATGATGCTGAGATGAATGTGCAGAGTTACTAGAACAGATGGAACAAGTAATTATTTGTGAACAATTAGGTGTAACCTTAGATGATTATGATAAGACAAATGAAAATAGATTGAGATTGTGCAGATATATTGGAAGACACCAGTAGATTGGGACTATTTTGAATGATGCTTTACATTGCTTCTGTTGTCCTCTTAATGGTCTATTGTCTGAGGTCATCTATAGAATTTGCTTCAGTATTTGTTTTTTATTTTGTCATTGCAGTTCCTACAGTTTCTGCCTGAATGTGAACCCAAAGTTTCTTAATGATCTATTCTTTGATGTCCTCTATAGAGTTTGCTTTTGTTTTAACATTGCAGTTCTACAGTCTGGTGACTCCTAAAGTTGCTGCATTGAATATGAACCCAAAGTTTCTTGACAGAAATGTGAACGAAGGCTTCAGTGGTGGTGAAAAGAAACGGAATGAAATTCTACAGCTTGCAGTATGTAATCCCACAATTCCCTGATGTATGCAGCATCTTTTAAGTTTAGCTCAAGTATTAAAAGCCACTTAGAACGTTAAATATGGACCTCTAGCAAATGATACTATTATCCGGATTGCTTTCCCACCACAAATGATGTCACATATCTTCTTATCGTTCTAAGGTAGAAAATCTAATGTTCTTGCTGACTACATCCTTGTAAATTTTCAATGGTAAAATAGATGAAATAGGTATGGATGTGGTCAAACTATCCCCAAGCACTACCCAAAAATTCTGTGATCACAAATGTCTTCCGTGCATCCCTAGACCACAAAAAAGAACCTAAAGATAATTTATTTCCCTTGCTCCAATATTGGAGGCCTTTTTTTTTTCTTTTCTAAATAACTTTCTTCTCCATTCTTGTTAGTATATTTCCTGTTGTTATTTACTTCACTTATTTAACAATTATAATCTAATTAAAGCGACAGATGTTGTACATTCAATATTGAAAAACTTGGCTGTATGTCATAATTCTCACCTTTTCTTTTCTCTTCAGTGCTCTTATATTTGGTATTTTTGTTGTTTCAGGTTCTTGATGCAGATTTAGCTATCCTAGATGAAATTGATTCAGGGTTAGATGTTGATGCACTTCAGGACGTAGCAAAATCAGTTAATGGGCTTTTGACTCCAAAAAATTCTGTTTTGATGATCACACATTACCTACGCCTTTTGGAATATATCCATCCCAGTTATGTGCATATAATGGTAGGATATCCGTATCTCAGAAGGACAACTTGATCAATCAGCTTTGGTACATCTCTTTTTACATCTTCCACTTCTTCTCTAGTTATTTTGGCATTCCATCTAGAAACTAGAGTTTTATGGTGTCCATCTAACTAATGCTTGCAAGAAGTTTTACTTGCTCTTATTTGTGATCCTAATTATGCAACATATGGTTAACTTTTAGCTGTTACTGAGGATTTGTGTCTTAATCTGAATTTCATTAGTTCTAAAGCTGTTAATATTGCATATTTTGGTACTTGTTCGTTTTCCTTACTGAAGTATCTCTTTGAAATCTGAATTAAATCAAGGTCATCAACAGGATGAGAAAGCCAACTATAAATGACATTTTGGCTACTGCTGGACATTGTTTCTTTTGCTTATTTTCTGTGTGCTTCTGGATCTAGCTATAACCATTTAATGATTACCTTTTATTCTTGGCGTCATATGATTGAACTATTTAGTGCAGTCATTTTCTCTGTAAATTTTATGCACCATTTATTTCCTCAAGTACCAAGTGTCTACCTTTCCAGGAGGATGGCATAATTGTGAGGACTGGTGATGTTTCACTTGCAAAACAGCTTGAGAGGGAGGGCTATAGAGGGATTTCTGCGTCATAAATTGATCCGGTATGCAGCTTGCTTTATTTCATTAAATCATGTGTTGAGTTTGGGTGAACATTATTTTAAATATATTATGATTCGGGAAGTATTTAAGATGTTTTGGGTTGTTTAAGGAATTAATTATTTTTCGTCATCATATATTTTCATTTCAATTCATTTAAATTTTTTTTCTCACTCATCATGATAACATGTGCTAAGTGCATCTCCTTTTCACTCAATTCTTCTTCTGATCTTTTATGTAGCATTTGTGCAGGCCCAATTGCTTAGTGCCCAATCCTCTAAGGTGGCAAAAAAGAAAGCGAAGCATGCAATGGATGAACGGGAAGAGATGAAAAAGATTGCTGCAAAAGAAAGCTCAAAGCATTTCAGCAATTGAAGTTCAGGGAGCAAATGAATTGAGTCTCATGGAAACTCCATGAGGACACCAAGTAGACAATATAACAAGTTGGGCCTCTCTTGAGAGACCAGAATCCAATCACTTCTTAAATAGCAAATGGTGCCGAAGATATTTAAAGAATGAAATAGAGGCTGCTACCAACAACCTTTCCGAAGCAAAGAAAAGGGTTTAGGCTTTGGCTCCAACGACACTTGAGACCATCTTCTGCTCCGACCATGCTCACGAGCGTCATCCACGATCCTCAACCATGACCTTCTGACTCCAGTGACGCTTGCCAAGATTGTTGATCAATGACCAATTACTTCAAAAAAAATTGGCCTTCCAATTGCTAGCAGACAATAGTTATTTATCCCCTTTTCTCTATAATTTTCATTTACTTATCTATAATAGAGGAAACCTTTCTCAAACAAGAAGTATCTTCCTTGTATTTATTTTGTTGAGCTTCAATGATGACAACTGTCGTTTTGACACCACAACACGTCCGGTGGCCAATTTCTAACCTATAATCGAGACTTTTCGGGATTTTAAAGGAAGTGGATCTAATTTCATACCCTCTCTCCTCCCGATTTCTAAACGAGGCTTCATGCTCGTTTTTTCGTTTTCACCCCACCAACACGTCCCGTGACCAATTTCTAACCTATAATCGAGACTTTTTCGGATTTTAAAGGAAGTGGATCTAATTTCATACCCTCTCTCCACCCTATTTCTAAATGAGGCTTCGTGCTCGTTTTCTCGTTTTGACACCACCAACACGTCCCGTGGCCTATTTATAACCTATAATCGAGACTTTTTCGGGTTTTAAAGGAAGTGGATCTAATTTCATACCCTCTCTCCTCCCGAATTCAAAATGAGGCTTCGTGCTCGTTTTATCGTTTTGACACCACCAACACGTCCCGTGGCCTATTTCTAACCTATAATCGAGACGTTTCGGGTTTTAAAAGAAGTGGATCTAATTTCATACCCTCTCTCCTCCCGAATTCAAAACGAGGCTTCGTGCTCGTTTTTTTGTTTTGACACCACCAACAGGTCTCATGGCCCATTTCTAACCTATAATCGAGACTTTTTCGGGTTTTAAAGGAAGTGGATCTAATTTCATACCCTCTCTCCTCCCGAATTTAAAATGATGCTTCGTGCTCCTTTTTTCATTTTGACACCACCAACACGTCCCGTGGCCCATTTCTAACCTATAATCGAGACTTTTCGGGTTTTAAAGGAAGTGGATATAATTTCATACCCTCTCTCCTCCTGATTTCTAAACGAGGCTGCATGCTCGTTTTTTCATTTTGACTCCAGAAACTCGTCTCTTGGCCCATTTCTAACCTATAATCGAGACTTTTTCGTGTTTCAAAGGAAGTGGATATAATTTCATACCCACTTCCTACCGATTTCTAAACGAGGCTTCGTGCTCGTTTTTTCGTTTTGACTCCACAAACACGTCCCGTGGCCCATTTCTAACCTATAATCGAGACTTTTTCGTGTTTCAAAGGAAGTGGATATAATTTCATACCCACTCTTCTCCCTATTTCTAAACGAGGCTTCGTGCTCGTTTTTTCGTTTTGACACCACAAACACGTCCCGTGGCCCATTTCTAACCTATAATCGAGACTTTTTCGGGTTTTAAAGGAAGTGGATATAATTTCATACCCTCTCTCCTACCGATTTCTAAACGAGGCTTCGTGCTCTTTTTTTCGTTTTGACTCTACAAACACGTCCCGTGGCCCATTTCTAACCTATAATCGAGACTTTTTCGGGTTTTAAAGGAAGTGGATATAATTTCATATCCTCTCTCCTACCGATTTCTAAACGAGGCTTCTTACTCGTTTTTTCATTTTGACTCCACAAACACGTCCCGTGGCCTATTTCTAACCTATAATCGAGACTTTTTCGGGTTTTAAAAGAAGTGGATATAATTTCATACCCTCTCTCCTCCCGATTTCTAAACGAGGCTTCGTGCTCGTTTTTTCGTTTTCACCCCACCAACACGTCCCGTGGCCAATTTCTAACCTATAATCGAGACTTTTTCGGATTTTAAAGGAAGTGGATCTAATTTCATACCCTCTCTCCACCCTATTTCTAAATGAGGCTTCGTGCTCGTTTTCTCGTTTTGACACCACCAACACGTCCCGTGGCCTATTTATAACCTATAATCGAGACTTTTTCGGGTTTTAAAGGAAGTGTATCTAATTTCATACCCTCTCTCTTCCCGAATTCAAAATGAGGCTTCGTGCTCGTTTTATCGTTTTGACACCACCAACACGTCCCTTGGCCTATTTCTAACCTATAATTGAGACGTTTCGGGTTTTAAAGGAAGTGGATCTAATTTCATACCCTCTCTCCTCCCGAATTTAAAACGAGGCTTCGTGCTCGTTTTTTTATTTTGACACTACCAACAGGTCTCATGGCCCATTTCTAACCTATAATCGAGACTTTTTCGGGTTTTAAATGAAGTGGATCTAATTTCATACCCTCTCTCATCCCGAATTTAAAATGATGCTTCGTGCTCCTTTTTTCATTTTGACACCACCAACACGTCCCGTGGCCCATTTCTAACCTATAATCGAGACTTTTCGGGTTTTAAAGGAAGTGGATATAATTTCATACCCTCTCTCCTCCTGATTTCTAAACGATGCTTCGTGCTCGTTTTTTCGTTTTGACACCACAAACACGTCCCGTGGCACATTTCTGACCTATAATTGAGACTATTTCGGGGTTTAAAGGAAGTGGATATAATTTCAGACCCTCTCTCCTCCCGATTTCTAAACGTGGCTTCGTGCTCGTTTTTTCGTTTTGACACCACAAACACGTCCCGTGGCCCATTTCTAACCGATAATCCAGACTTTTTCGGATTTTAAAAGAAGTGGATATAATTTCATACCCTCTCTTCTACCGATTTCTAAACGAGGCTGCATGCTCGTTTTTTCATTTTGACTCCAGAAACTCGTCTCTTGGCCCATTTCTAACCTATAATCGAGACTTTTTCGTGTTTCAAAGGAAGTGGATATAATTTCACACCCACTCTCCTACCGATTTATAAACGAGGCTTCGTGCTCGTTTTTTCGTTTTGACTCCACAAACACGTCCCGTGGCCCATTTCTAACCTATAATCGAGACTTTTTCGTGTTTCAAAGGAAGTGGATATAATTTCATACCCACTCTTCTCCCGATTTCTAAACGAGGCTTAGTGCTCGTTTTTTCGTTTTGACACCAAAAACACGTCCCGTGACCCATTTCTAACCTATAATCGAGACTTTTTGGGGTTTTAAAGGAAGTGGATATAATTTCATACCCTCTCTCCTACCGATTTCTAAACGAGGCTTCGTGCTCTTTTTTTCGTTTTGACTCGACAAACACGTCCCGTGGCCCATTTCTAACCTATAATCAAGACTTTTTCGGGTTTTAAAGGAAGTGGATATAATTTCATATCCTCTCTCCTACCGATTTCTAAACGAGGCTTCATGCTCGTTTTTTCGTTTTGACTCCACAAACACGTCCCGTGGCCCATTTCTAACCTATAATCGAGACTTTTTCGGGTTTTAAAGGAAGTGGATATAATTTCATACCCTCTAACCTACCGATTTCTAAACGAGGCTTCGTGCTCGTTTTTTCGTTTTGACTCCACAAACACGTCCCGTGGCCCATTTCTAACCTATAATCGAGACTTTTTCGGGTTTTAAAGGAAGTGTATACAATTTCATACTCTCCCTCCTACTGATTTCTAAACGAGGCTTCGTGCTCGTTTTTTCGTTTTGACACCACAAACACGTCCCGTGGCCCATTTCTAACCTATAATCGAGACTTTTTCGGGTTTGAAAGGAAGTGGATATAATTTCATACCCTCTCTCCTCCCGATTTCTAAACGAGGCTTCGTGCTCGTTTTTTCGTTTTGACACCACAAACGCGTCCAGTGGCCCATTTCTAACCTATAATCGGGACTTTTTCGGGTTTTAAAGGAAGTGGATATAATTTCATACCCTCTCTCCTCTTGATTTCTAAACGAGGCTTCGTGCTCGTTTTTTTTTTGACTCTACAAATACGTCCCGTGGCCCATTTCTAACCTATAATTGAGACTTTTTCAGGTTTTAAAGGAAGTGGATATAATTTCATACCCTCTCTCCTACCGATTTCTATACGAAGCTTCGTGCTCGTTTTTTCGTTTTGACTCCACAAATACGTCCCGTGGCCCATTTCTAACCTATAATCAAGATTTTTTCGTGTTTTAAAGGAAGTGGATATAATTTCATACCCTCTCTCCTACTGATTTCTAAACGAGGCTTCGTGCTCGTTTTTTCATTTTGACTCCACAAACACGTCCCGTGGCCCATTTCTAACCAATAATCGAGACTTTTTTGGGTTTTAAAGGAAGTGGATATAATTTCATACCCTCTCTCCTACCGATTTCTAAACGTGGCTTCATGCTCGTTTTTTCGTTTTGACTCCACAAACACGTCCCGTGGCCCATTTCTAACCTATAATCGAGACTTTTTCGTGTTTCAAAGGAAGTGGATATAATTTCATACCCACTCTTCTCCCGATTTCTAAACGAGGCTTCGTGCTAGTTTTTTCGTTTTGACACCACAAACACGTCCCGTGGCCCATTTCTAACCTATAATCGAGACTTTTTCGGGTTTTAAAAGAAGTGGATATAATTTCATACCCTCTCTCCTACCGATTTCTAAACGAGACTTCGTGTTTGTTTTTTCATTTTGACTCCACAAATACGTCCCATGGCCCATTTCTAACCTATAATCGAGACTTTTTCGGGTTTTAAAGGAAGTGGATATAATTTCATACCCTCTCTCCTACCGATTTCTAAATGAGGCTTCGTGCTCTTTTTTTCGTTTTGATTCTACAAACACGTCCCGTGGACCATTTCTAACCTATAATCTAGACTTTTTCGGGTTTTAAAGGAAGTGGATCTAATTTCATACCCTCTCTCCTCCCGAATTCAAAACGAGGCTTTGTGCTCGTTTTTTTGTTTTGACACCACCAACATGTCCCATAAACCATTTCTAACCTATAATCGAGACTTTTTCGGGTTTTAAAGGAAGTGGATCTAATTTCATACCATCTCTCCTCCCGAATTTAAAATGATGCTTCGTGCTCCTTTTTTCATTTTGACACCACCAACACGTCCCGTGGCCCATTTCTAACCTATAATCGAGACTTTTCAGGTTTTAAAGGAAGTGGATCTAATTTCATACCCTCTCTCCTCCCGAATTCAAAATGAGGCTTCGTGCTCGTTTTTTCGTTTTCACCCCACCTACACGTCCCGTGGCCAAATTCTAATCTATAATCGAGACTTTTTCGGGTTTTAAAGGAAGTGGATCTAATTTCATACCCTTACTCCTACCGAATTCAAAATGAGGCTTCGTGCTCCTTTTTTCATTTTGACACCACCAACACGTCCCGTGGCCCATTTCTAACCTATAATCGAAACTTTTCGGGTTTTAAAGGAAGTGGATATAATTTCATACCCTCTCTCCTACCGATTTCTAAACGAGGCTACGTGCTCGTTTTTTCATTTTGACTCCACAAACTCGTCCCGTGGCCCATTTCTAACCTATAATCGAGACTTTTTCTGGTTTTAAAGGAAGTGGATGTAATTTCATTCCCTCTGTCCTACCGATTTCAAAACGAGGCTTCGTGCTCCTTTTTTCGTTTTGACTCCGCAAATACATCCCGTGGCCCATTTCTAACCTATAATCGAGACTTTTTCATGATTCAAAGGAAGTGGATATAATTTCATACCCACTCTTCTCCCGATTTCTAAACGAGGCTTCGTGCTCGTTTTTTCGTTTTGACACCACAAACACGTCCCGTGGCCCATTTCTAACCTATAATTGAGACTTTTTCGGGTTTTAAAAGAAGTGGATATAATTTCATACCCTCTCTCCTACCGATTTCTAAACGAGGCTTCGTATTTGTTTTTTCATTTTGACTCCACAAATACGTCCCATGGCCCATTTCTAACCTATAATCGAGACTTTTTCGGGTTTTAAAGGAAGTGGATATAATTTCAAACCCTCTCTCCTACCGATTTCTAAACGAGGCTTCGTGCTCTTTTTTTCGTTTTGATTCTACAAACACGTCCCGTGGACCATTTCTAACTTATAATCTGGACTTTTTCGGGTTTTAAAGGAAGTGGATATAATTTCATACCCTCTCTCCTACCGATTTCTAAACGAGGCTTCGTGCGCGATTTTTCGTTTTGACTCCACAAACACGTCCCGTGGCCGATTTCTAACCTATAATCGAGACCTTTTCGGATTTTAAAGGAAGTGGATATAATTTCTTACCCTCTCTCCTCCCGATGTCTAAACGAGGCTTAGTGCTCGTTTTTTCGTTTTGACACCACAAACACGTCCCGTGGCCCATTTCTAACCTATAATCCAGACTTTTTCGGATTTTAAAGGAAGTGGATATAATTTCATACCCTCTCGCCTACCGATTTCTAAACGAGGCTTCGTGCTCGTTTTTTCGTTTTGACACTACCAACAGGTCCCGTGGCCCATTTCTAACCTATAATCGAGACTTTTCCGAGTTTTAAAGGAAGTGGATCTAATTTCATACCCTCTCTCCTCCCGATTTGTAAACAACGCTTCGTGCTCGTTTTTTCATTTTGACACCACCAACACGTCCGGTGGCTAATTTCTAACCTATAATCGAGACTTTTTCGGATTTTAAAGGAAGTGGATCTAATTTCATACCCTCTCTCCACCCTATTTCTAAATGAGGCTTCGTGCTCGTTTTATCGTTTTGACACCACCAACACGTCCCGTGGCTTATTTATAACCTATAATCGAGACTTTTTCGGATTTTAAAGGAAGTGGATCTAATTTCATACCCTCTCTCCTCCCGAATTCAAAATGAGGCTTCGTGCTCGTTTTATGATTTTGACACCACCAACACGTCCTGTGGCCTATTTCTATCCTATAATCGAGACTTTTTCGGGTTTTAAAGGAAGTGGATCTAATTTCATACCCTCTCTCCTCCCGAATTCAAAACGAGGCTTCGTGCTCGTTTTTTCTTTTTGACACCACAAACGCGTCTAGTGGCCCATTTCTAACCTATAATCGAGACTTTTTCGGGTTTTAAAGGAAGTGGATATAATTTAATAACCTCTCTCCTCCTGATTTCTAAACGAGGCTACGTGCTCGTTTTTTCATTTTGACTCCACAAACTCGTCCCGTGGCCCATTTCTAACCTATAATCGAGACTTTTTCGGGTTTTAAAGGAAGTGGATGTAATTTCATACCCTCTGTCCTACCGAATTCTAAACGAGGCTTCGTGCTCGTTTTTTCGTTTTGACACCACAAACACGTCCCGTGGCCCATTTCTAACCTATAATCGAGACTTTTTCGGGTTTGAAAGGAAGTGGATATAATTTCATACCCTCTCTCCTCCAGATTTCTAAACGAGGCTTCGTGCTCGTTTTTTCGTTTTGACACCACAAACGCGTCCAGTGGCCCATTTCTAACCTATAATCGAGACTTTTTCGGGTTTTAAAGGAAGTGGATATAATTTAATAACCTCTCTCCTCCGGATTTCTAAACGAGGCTTCGTGCTCGTTTTTTCGTTTTGACACCACAAACACGTCCCGTGGCCCATTTCTAACCTATAATCGAGACTTTTTCGGGTTTGAAAGGAAGTGGATATAATTTCATACCCTCTGTCCTCCCGATTTCTAAACGAGGCTTCGTGCTCGTTTTTTCGTTTTGACACCACAAACTCGTCCAGTGGCCCATTTCTAACCTATAATCGAGACTTTTTCGGGTTTTAAAGGAAGTGGATATAATTTCATACCCTCTCTCCTCTTGATTTCTAAACGAGGCTTCGTGCTCGTTTTTTTTTTGACTCTACAAACACGTCCCGTGGCCCATTTCTAACCTATAATTGAGACTTTTTCAGGTTTTAAAGGAAGTGGATATAATTTCATACCCTCTCTCCTACCGATTTCTATACGAAGCTTCGTGCTCGTTTTTTCGTTTTGACTCCACAAATACGTCCCGTGGCCCATTTCTAACCTATAATCAAGACTTTTTCGTGTTTTAAAGGAAGTGGATATAATTTCATACCCTCTCTCCTACCGATGTCTAAACGAGGCTTCGTGCTCGTTTTTTCATTTTGACTCCACAAACACGTCCCGTGGCCCATTTCTAACCTATAATCGAGACTTTTTTGGGTTTTAAAGGAAGTGGATATAATTTCATACCCTCTCTCCTACCGATTTCTAAACGTGGCTTCGTGCTCATTTTTTCGTTTTGACTCCACAAACACGTCCCGTGGCCCATTTCTAACCTATAATCGAGACTTTTTCGTGTTTCAAAGGAAGTGGATATAATTTCATACCCACTCTTCTCCCGATTTCTAAACGAGGCTTCGTGCTCGTTTTTTCATTTTGACACCACAAACACGTCCCGTGGCCCATTTCTAACCTATAATCGAGACTTTTTCGGGTTTTAAAAGAAGTGGATATAATTTCATACCCTCTCTCCTACCGATTTCTAAACGAGACTTCGTGTTTGTTTTTTTATTTTGACTCCACAAATACGTCCCATGGCCCATTTCTAACCTATAATCGAGACTTTTTCGGGTTTTAAAGGAAGTGGATATAATTTCATACCCTCTCTCCTACCGATTTCTAAATGAGGCTTCGTGCTCTTTTTTTCGTTTTGATTCTACAAACACGTCCCGTGGACCATTTCTAACCTATAATCTAGACTTTTTCGGGTTTTAAAGGAAGTGGATCTAATTTCATACCCTCTCTCCTCCCGAATTCAAAACGAGGCTTTGTGCTCGTTTTTTTGTTTTGATACCACCAACATGTCCCATGAACCATTTCTAACCTATAATCGAGACTTTTTCGGGTTTTAAAGGAAGTGGATCTAATTTCATACCATCTCTCCTCCCAAATTTAAAATGATGCTTCGTGCTCCTTTTTTCATTTTGACACCACCAACACGTCCCGTGGCCCATTTCTAACCTATAATCGAGACTTTTCAGGTTTTAAAGGAAGTGGATCTAATTTCATACCCTCTCTCCTCCCGAATTCAAAATGAGGCTTCGTGCTCGTTTTTTCGTTTTCACCCCACCAACACGTCCCGTGGCCAAATTCTAACCTATAATCGAGACTTTTTCGGGTTTTAAAGGAAGTGGATCTAATTTCATACCCTTACTCCTACCGAATTCTAAATGAGGCTTCGTGCTCCTTTTTTCATTTTGACACCACCAACACGTCCCGTGGCCCATTTCTAACCTATAATCGAAACTTTTCGGGTTTTAAAGGAAGTGGATATAATTTCATACCCTCTCTCCTACCGATTTCTAAACGAGGCTACGTGCTCGTTTTTTTATTTTGACTCCACAAACTCATCCCGTGGCCCATTTCTAACCTATAATCGAGACTTTTTCTGGTTTTAAAGGAAGTGGATGTAATTTCATTCCCTCTGTCCTACCGATTTCAAAACGAGGCTTCGTGCTCCATTTTTCGTTTTGACTCCGCAAATACATCCCGTGGCCCATTTCTAACCTATAATCGAGACTTTTTCATGATTCAAAGGAAGTAGATATAATTTCATACCCACTCTTCTCCCGATTTCTAAACGAGGCTTCGTGCTCGTTTTTTCGTTTTGACACCACAAACACGTCCCGTGGCCCATTTCTAACCTATAATTGAGACTTTTTCGGGTTAAAAGAAGTGGATATAATTTCATACCCTCTCTCCTACCGATTTCTAAACGAGGCTTCGTATTTGTTTTTTCATTTTGACTCCACAAATACGTCCCATGGCCCATTTCTAACCTATAATCGAGACTTTTTCGGGTTTTAAAGGAAGTGGATATAATTTCAAACCCTCTCTGCTACCGATTTCTAAACGAGGCTTCGTGCTCTTTTTTTCGTTTTGATTCTACAAACACGTCCCGTGGACCATTTCTAACTTATAATCTAGACTTTTTCGGGTTTTAAAGGAAGTGGATATAATTTCATACCCTCTCTCCTACCAATTTCTAAACGAGGCTTCGTGCGCGATTTTTCGTTTTGACTCCACAAACACGTCCCGTGGCCGATTTCTAACCTATAATCGAGACCTTTTCGGATTTTAAAGGAAGTGGATATAATTTCTTACCCTCTCTCCTCCCGATTTCTAAACGAGGCTTAGTGCTCGTTTTTTCGTTTTGACACCACAAACACGTCCCGTGGCCCATTTCTAACCTATAATCCAGACTTTTTCGGATTTTAAAGGAAGTGGATATAATTTCATACCCTCTCGCCTACCGATTTCTAAACGAGGCTTCGTGCTCGTTTTTTCGTTTTGACACTACCAACAGGTCCCGTGGCCCATTTCTAACCTATAATCGAGACTTTTCCGAGTTTTAAAGGAAGTGGATCTAATTTCATACCCTCTCTCCTCCCGATTTGTAAACGACGCTTCGTGCTCGTTTTTTCATTTTGACACCACCAAAACGTCCGGTGGCTAATTTCTAACTTATAATCGAGACTTTTTCGGATTTTAAAGGAAGTGGATCTAATTTCATACCCTCTCTCCACCCTATTTCTAAATGAGGCTTCGTGCTCGTTTTATCGTTTTGACACCACCAACACGTCCCGTGGCTTATTTATAACCTATAATCGAGACTTTTTCGGATTTTAAAGGAAGTGGATCTAATTTCATACCCTCTCTCCTCCCGAATTCAAAATGAGGCTTCGTGCTCGTTTTATGATTTTGACACCACCAACACGTCCTGTGGCCTATTTCTATCCTATAATCGAGACTTTTTCGGGTTTTAAAGGAAGTGGATCTAATTTCATACCCTCTCTCCTCCCGAATTCAAAACGAGGCTTCGTGCTCGTTTTTTCTTTTTGACACCACAAACGCGTCTAGTGGCCCATTTCTAACCTATAATCGAGACTTTTTCGGGTTTTAAAGGAAGTGGATATAATTTAATAACCTCTCTCCTCCTGATTTCTAAACGAGGCTACGTGCTCGTTTTTTCATTTTGACTCCACAAACTCGTCCCGTGGCCCATTTCTAACCTATAATCGAGACTTTTTCGGGTTTTAAAGGAAGTGGATGTAATTTCATACCCTCTGTCCTACCGATTTCTAAACGAGGCTTCGTGCTCGTTTTTTCGTTTTGACACCACAAACACGTCCCGTGGCCCATTTCTAACCTATAATCGAGACTTTTTCGGGTTTGAAAGGAAGTGGATATAATTTCATACCCTCTCTCCTCCAGATTTCTAAACGAGGCTTCGTGCTCGTTTTTTCGTTTTGACACCACAAACGCGTCCAGTGGCCCATTTCTAACCTATAATCGAGACTTTTTCGGGTTTTAAAGGAAGTGGATATAATTTAATACCCTCTCTCCTCCGGATTTCTAAACGAGGCTACGTGCTCGTTTTTTTATTTTGACTCCACAAACTCGTCCCGTGGCCCATTTCTAACCTATAATCGAGACTATTTCGGGTTCTAAAGGAAGTGGATGTAATTTCATACCCTCTGTCCTACAGATTTCTAAACGAGGCTTCGTGCTCGTTTTTTAGTTTTGACTCCACAAACACGTCCCGTGGCCCATTTCTAACCTATAATCGAGACTTTTTCAGGTTTTAAAGGAAGTGGATATAATTTCATACCCTCTCTCCTACCGATTTCTATACGAGGTTTCGTGCTCGTTTTTTCATTTTGACTCCACAAACACGTCCCGTGGCCCATTTCTAACCTATAATCGAGACTTTTTCGGATTTTAAAGTAAGTGGATATAATTTCAAACCCTCTCTCCTACCGATTTCTAAACGAGGCTTCGTGCTCGATTTTTCGTTTTGACTCAACAAACACGTCCCGTGGCCCATTTCTAACCTATAATCGAGACTTTTTCGTGTTTCAAAGGAAGTGGATATAATTTCATACCCACTCTTCTCCCGATTTCTAAACGAGGCTTCGGGTTCGTTTTTTCGTTTTGACACCACAAACACGTCCCGTGGCCCATTTCTAACCTATAGTCGCGACTTTTCCGGATTTTAAAGGAAGTGGATCTAATTTCATACCCTCTCTCCTCCCGAATTCAAAATTAGGCTTCGTGCTCGTTTTTTCATTTTGACACCACAAACACGTCCTGTGGCCCATTTCTAACCTATAATCGAGACTTTTTCGGGTTTTAAAGGAAGTGGATATAATTTCATACCTCTCTCCTACCGATTTCTAAACGAGGCTTCGTGCTCGTTTTTTCGTTTTGACACCACAAACACGTCCCGTGGCCCATTTCTAACCTATAATCGATACTTTTTCGGGTTTTAAAGGAAGTGTATGTAATTTCATACCCTCTATCCTACCGATTTCTAAACGAGGCTTCGTGCTCGATTTTTCGTTTTGACTCCACAAACACGTCCCGTGGCCCATTTCTAACCTATAATCGAGACTTTTTCAGGTTTTAAAGGAAGTGGGTATAATTTCATACCCTCTCACCTACCGATTTCTAAACGAGGCTTCGTGCTCGTTTTTTCATTTTGACACCGCAAACACGTCCCGTGGCCCATTTCTAACCTATAATCGAGACTTTTTCGGGTTTGAAAGGAAGTGGATATAATTTCATACCCTCTCGCCTACCGATTTCTTAACGAGGCTTCGTGCTCGTTTTTTCGTTTTGACACTACCAACAGGTCCCGTGGCCCATTTCTAACCTATAATCGAGACTTTTCCGAGTTTTAAAGGAAGTGGATCTAATTTCATACCCTCTCTCCTCCCGATTTGTAAACGACGCTTCGTGCTCGTTTTTTCATTTTGACACCACCAACACGTCCGGTGGCTAATTTCTAACCTATAATCGAGACTTTTTCGGATTTTAAAGGAAGTGGATCTAATTTCATACCCTCTCTCCACCCTATTTCTAAATGAGGCTTCGTGCTCGTTTTATCGTTTTGACATCACCAACACGTCCCGTGGCTTATTTATAACCTATAATCGAGACTTTTTCGGATTTTAAAGGAAGTGGATCTAATTTCATACCCTCTCTCCTCCCGAATTCAAAATGAGGCTTCGTGCTCGTTTTATGATTTTGACACCACCAACACGTCCTGTGGCCTATTTCTATCCTATAATCGAGACTTTTTCGGGTTTTAAAGGAAGTGGATCTAATTTCATACCCTCTCTCCTCCCGAATTCAAAACGAGGCTTCGTGCTCGTTTTTTCTTTTTGACACCACAAACGCGTCTAGTGGCCCATTTCTAACCTATAATCGAGACTTTTTCGGGTTTTAAAGGAAGTGGATATAATTTAATAACCTCTCTCCTCCTGATTTCTAAACGAGGCTACGTGCTCGTTTTTTCATTTTGACTCCACAAACTCGTCCCGTGGCCCATTTCTAACCTATAATCGAGACTTTTTCGGGTTTTAAAGGAAGTGGATGTAATTTCATACCCTCTGTCCTACCGATTTCTAAACGAGGCTTCGTGCTCGTTTTTTCGTTTTGACACCACAAACACGTCCCGTGGCCCATTTCTAACCTATAATCGAGACTTTTTCGGGTTTGAAAGGAAGTGGATATAATTTCATACCCTCTCTCCTCCAGATTTCTAAACGAGGCTTCGTGCTCGTTTTTTCGTTTTGACACCACAAACGCGTCCAGTGGCCCATTTCTAACCTATAATCGAGACTTTTTCGGGTTTTAAAGGAAGTGGATATAATTTAATAACCTCTCTCCTCCGGATTTCTAAACGAGGCTTCGTGCTCGTTTTTTCGTTTTGACACCACAAACACGTCCCGTGGCCCATTTCTAACCTATAATCGAGACTTTTTCGGGTTTGAAAGGAAGTGGATATAATTTCATACCCTCTCTCCTCCCGATTTCTAAACGAGGCTTCGTGCTCGTTTTTTCGTTTTGACACCACAAACGCGTCCAGTGGCCCATTTCTAACCTATAATCGAGACTTTTTCGGGTTTTAAAGGAAGTGGATATAATTTCATACCCTCTCTCCTCTTGATTTCTAAACGAGGCTTCGTGCTCGTTTTTTTTTTGACTCTACAAACACGTCCCGTGGCCCATTTCTAACCTATAATTGAGACTTTTTCAGGTTTTAAAGGAAGTGGATATAATTTCATACCCTCTCTCCTACCGATTTCTATACGAAGCTTCGTGCTCGTTTTTTCGTTTTGACTCCACAAATACGTCCCGTGGCCCATTTCTAACCTATAATCAAGACTTTTTCGTGTTTTAAAGGAAGTGGATATAATTTCATACCCTCTCTCCTACCGATTTCTAAACGAGGCTTCGTGCTCGTTTTTTCATTTTGACTCCACAAACACGTCCCGTGGCCCATTTCTAACCTATAATCGAGACTTTTTTGGGTTTTAAAGGAAGTGGATATAATTTCATACCCTCTCTCCTACCGATTTCTAAACGTGGCTTCGTGCTCGTTTTTTCGTTTTGACTCCACAAACACGTCCCGTGGCCCATTTCTAACCTATAATCGAGACTTTTTCGTGTTTCAAAGGAAGTGGATATAATTTCATACCCACTATTCTCCCGATTTCTAAACGAGGCTTCGTGCTCGTTTTTTCGTTTTGACACCACAAACACGTCCCGTGGCCCATTTCTAACCTATAATCGAGACTTTTTCGGGTTTTAAAAGAAGTGGATATAATTTCATACCCTCTCTCCTACCGATTTCTAAACGAGACTTCGTGTTTGTTTTTTCATTTTGACTCCACAAATACGTCCCATGGCCCATTTCTAACCTATAATCGAGACTTTTTCGGGTTTTAAAGGAAGTGGATATAATTTCATACCCTCTCTCCTACCGATTTCTAAATGAGGCTTCGTGCTCTTTTTTTCGTTTTGATTCTACAAACACGTCCCGTCGACCATTTCTAACCTATAATCTAGACTTTTTCGGGTTTTAAAGGAAGTGGATCTAATTTCATACCCTCTCTCCTCCCGAATTCAAAACGAGGCTTTGTGCTCGTTTTTTTGTTTTGACACCACCAACATGTCCCATGAACCATTTCTAACCTATAATCGAGACTTTTTCGGGTTTTAAAGGAAGTGGATCTAATTTCATACCATCTCTCCTCCCGAATTTAAAATGATGCTTCGTGCTCCTTTTTTCATTTTGACACCACCAACACGTCCCGTGGCCCATTTCTAACCTATAATCGAGACTTTTCAGGTTTTAAAGGAAGTGGATCTAATTTCATACCCTCTCTCCTCCCGAATTCAAAATGAGGCTTCGTGCTCGTTTTTTCGTTTTCACCCCACCAACACGTCCCGTGGCCAAATTCTAACCTATAATCGAGACTTTTTCGGGTTTTAAAGGAAGTGGATCTAATTTTATACCCTTACTCCTACCGAATTCAAAATGAGGCTTCGTGCTCCTTTTTTCATTTTGACACCACCAACACGTCCCGTGGCCCATTTCTAACCTATAATCGAAATTTTTCGGGTTTTAAAGGAAGTGGATATAATTTCATACCCTCTCTCCTACCGATTTCTAAACGAGGCTACGTGCTCGTTTTTTCATTTTGACTCCACAAACTCATCCCGTGGCCCATTTCTAACCTATAATCGAGACTTTTTCTGGTTTTAAAGGAAGTGGATGTAATTTCATTCCCTCTGTCCTACCGATTTCAAAACGAGGCTTCGTGCTCCTTTTTTCGTTTTGACTCCGCAAATACATCCCGTGGCCCATTTCTAACCTATAATCGAGACTTTTTCATGATTCAAAGGAAGTAGATATAATTTCATACCCACTCTTCTCCCGATTTCTAAACGTGGCTTCGTGCTCGTTTTTTCGTTTTGACACCACAAACACGTCCCGTGGCCCATTTCTAACCTATAATCGAGACTTTTTCGGGTTTTAAAAGAAGTGGATATAATTTCATACCCTCTCTCCTACCGATTTCTAAACGAGGCTTCGTATTTGTTTTTTCATTTTGACTCCACACTTACGTCCCATGGCCCATTTCTAACCTATAATCGAGACTTTTTCGGGTTTTAAAGGAAATGGATCTAATTTCATACCCTCTCTCATCCCGAATTTAAAATGATGCTTCGTGCTCCTTTTTTCATTTTGACACCACCAACAAGTCCCGTGGCCCATTTCTAACCTATAATCGAGACTTTTCGGGTTTTAAAGGAAGTGGATATAATTTCATACCCTCTCTCCTCCTGATTTCTAAACGATGCTTCGTGCTCGTTTTTTCGTTTTGACACCACAAACACGTCCCGTGGCACATTTCTGACCTATAATTGAGACTATTTCGGATTTTAAAGGAAGTGGATATAATTTCTTACCCTCTCTCCTCCCGATTTCTAAACGAGGCTTAGTGCTCGTTTTTTCGTTTTGACACCACAAACACATCCCGTGGCCCATTTCTAACCTATAATCCAGACTTTTTCGGATTTTAAAGGAAGTGGATATAATTTCATACCCTCTCGCCTACCGATTTCTAAACGAGGCTTCGTGCTCGTTTTTTCGTTTTGACACTACCAACAGGTCCCGTGGCCCATTTCTAACCTATAATCGAGACTTTTCCGAGTTTTAAAGGAAGTGGATCTAATTTCATACCCTCTCTCCTCCCGATTTGTAAACGACGCTTCGTGCTCGTTTTTTCATTTTGACACCACAAACACGTCCGGTGGCTAATTTCTAACTTATAATCGAGACTTTTTCGGATTTTAAAGGATGTGGATCTAATTTCATACCCTCTCTCCACCCTATTTCTAAATGAGGCTTCGTGCTCGTTTTATCGTTTTGACACCACCAACACGTCCCGTGGCTTATTTATAACCTATAATCGAGACTTTTTCGGATTTTAAAGGAAGTGGATCTAATTTCATACCCTCTCTCCTCCCGAATTCAAAACGAGGCTTCGTGCTCGTTTTTTCTTTTTGACACCACAAACGCGTCTAGTGGCCCATTTCTGACCTATAATCGAGACTTTTTCGGGTTTTAAAGGAAGTGGATATAATTTAATAACCTCTCTCATCCTGATTTCTAAACGAGGCTACGTGCTCGTTTTTTCATTTTGACTCCACAAACTCGTCCCGTGGCCCATTTCTAACCTATAATCGAGACTTTTTCGGGTTTTAAAGGAAGTGGATGTAATTTCATACCCTCTGTCCTACCGATTTCTAAACGAGGCTTCGTGCTCATTTTTTCGTTTTGACACCACAAACACGTCCCGTGGCCCATTTCTAACCTATAATCGAGACTTTTTCGGGTTTGAAAGGAAGTGGATATAATTTCATACCCTCTCTCCTCCAGATTTCTAAACGAGGCTTCGTGCTCGTTTTTTCGTTTTGACACCACAAACACGTCCTGTGGCCCATTTCTAACCTATAATCGAGACTTTTTCGGGTTTGAAAGGAAGTGGATATAATTTCATACCCTTTCTCCTCCAGATTTCTAAACGAGGCTTCGTGCTCGTTTTTTCGTTTTGACACCACAAACGCGTCCAGTGGCCCATTTCTAACCTATAATCGAGACTTTTTCGGGTTTTAAAGGAAGTGGATATAATTTAATAACCTCTCTCCTCCAGATTTCTAAACGAGGCTACGTGCTCGTTTTTTTATTTTGACTCTACAAACTCGTCCCGTGGCCCATTTCTAACCTATAATCGAGACTTTTTCGGGTTTTAAAGGAAGTGGATGTAATTTCATACCCTCTATCCTACAGATTTCTAAACGAGGCTTCGTGCTTGTTTTTTCATTTTGACTCCACAAACTCGTCCCGTGGCCCATTTCTAACCTATAATCGAGACTTTTTCAGGTTTTAAAGGAAGTGGATATAATTTCATACCCTCTCTCCTACCGATTTCTATACGAGGTTTCGTGCTCATTTTTTCATTTTGACTCCACAAACACGTCCGGTGGCCCATATCTAACCTATAATCGAGACTTTTTCGGATTTTAGAGGAAGTGGATATAATTTCAAACCCTCTCTCCTACCGATTTCTAAACGAGGCTTCGTGCTCGATTTTTCGTTTTGACTCAACAAACACGTCCCGTGGCCCATTTCTAACCTATAATCGAGACTTTTTCGTGTTTCAAAGGAAGTGGATATAATTTCATACCCACTCTTCTCCCGATTTCTAAACGAGGCTTCGTGTTCGTTTTTTCGTTTTGACACCACAAACACGTCCCGTGGCCCATTTCTAACCTATAGTCGCGACTTTTCCGGATTTTAAAGGAAGTGGATCTAATTTCATACCCTCTCTCCTCCCGAATTCAAAATTAGGCTTCGTGCTCGTTTTTTCATTTTAACACCACAAACACGTCCTGTGGCCCATTTCTAACCTATAATCGAGACTTTTTCGGGTTTTAAAGGAAGTGGATATAATTTAATAACCTCTCTCCTCCTGATTTCTAAACGAGGCTACGTGCTCGTTTTTTCATTTTGACTCCACAAACTCGTCCCGTGGCCCATTTCTAACCTATAATCGAGACTTTTTCGGGTTTTAAAGGAAGTGGATGTAATTTCATACCCTCTGTCCTACCGATTTCTAAACGAGGCTTCGTGCTCGTTTTTTCGTTTTGACACCACAAACACGTCCCGTGGCCCATTTCTAACCTATAATCGAGACTTTTTCGGGTTTGAAAGGAAGTGGATATAATTTCATACCCTCTCTCCTCCAGATTTCTAAACGAGGCTTCGTGCTCGTTTTTTCGTTTTGACACCACAAACACGTCCCGTGGCCCATTTCTAACCTATAATCGAGACTTTTTCGGGTTTGAAAGGAAGTGGATATAATTTCATACCCTCTCTCCTCCAGATTTCTAAACGAGGCTTCGTGCTCGTTTTTTCGTTTTGACACCACAAACGCGTCCAGTGGCGCATTTCTAACCTATAATCGAGACTTTTTCGGGTTTTAAAGGAAGTGGATATAATTTAAAAACCTCTCTCCTCCAGATTTCTAAACGAGGCTACGTGCTCGTTTTTTTATTTTGACTCTACAAACTGGTCCCGTGGCCCATTTCTAACCTATAATCGAGACTTTTTCGGGTTTTAAAGGAAGTGGATGTAATTTCATACCCTCTATCCTACAGATTTCTAAACGAGGCTTCGTGCTCGTTTTTTCGTTTTGACTCCACAAACACGTCCCGTGGCCCATTTCTAACCTATAATCGAGACTTTTTCAGGTTTTAAAGGAAGTGGATATAATTTCATACCCTCTCTCCTACCGATTTCTATACGAGGTTTCGTGCTCATTTTTTCATTTTGACTCCACAAACACGTCCGGTGGCCCATATCTAACCTATAATCGAGACTTTTTCGGATTTTAGAGGAAGTGGATATAATTTCAAACCCTCTCTCCTACCGATTTCTAAACGAGGCTTCGTGCTCGATTTTTCGTTTTGACTCAACAAACACGTCCCGTGGCCCATTTCTAACCTATAATCGAGACTTTTTCGTGTTTCAAAGGAAGTGGATATAATTTCATACCCACTCTTCTCCCGATTTCTAAACGAGGCTTCGTGTTCGTTTTTTCGTTTTGACACCACAAACACGTCCCGTGGCCCATTTCTAACCTATAGTCGCGACTTTTCCAGATTTTAAAGGAAGTGGATCTAATTTCATACCCTCTCTCCTCCCGAATTCAAAATTAGGCTTCGTGCTCGTTTTTTCATTTTGACACCACAAACACGTCCTGTGGCCCATTTCTAACCTATAATCGAGACTTTTTCGGGTTTTAAAGGAAGTGGATATAATTTCATACCTCTCTCCTACCGATTTCTAAACGAGGCTTCGTGCTCGTTTTTTCGTTTTGACACCACAAACACGTCCCGTGGCCCATTTCTAACCTATAATCGAGACTTTTTCGGGTTTTAAAGGAAGTGTATGTAATTTCATACCCTCTAACCTACCGATTTCTAAACGAGGCTTCGTGCTCGATTTTTCGTTTTGACTCCACAAACACGTCCCGTGGCCCATTTCTAACCTATAATCGAGACTTTTTCAGGTTTTAAAGGAAGTGGATATAATTTCATACCCTCTCACCTACCGATTTCTAAACGAGGCTTCGTGCTCGTTTTTTCATTTTGACACCGCAAACACGTCCCGTGGCCCATTTCTAACCTATAATCGAGACTTTTTCGGGTTTGAAAGGAAGTGGATATAATTTCATACCCTCTCTCCTCCCGATTTCTAAACGAGGCTTCGTGCTCGTTTTTTCGTTTTGACACATCAAACGCGTCCAGTGGCCCATTTCTAACCTATAATCGAGACTTTTTCAGGTTTTAAAGGAAGTGGATATAATTTCATAACCTCTCTCCTCCTGATTTCTAAACGAGGCTACGTGCTCGTTTTTTCATTTTGACTCCACAAACACGTCCCGTGTCCCATTTCTATCCTATAATCGCGACTTTTCCGGGTTTTAAAGGAAGTGGATCTAATTTCATACCCTCTCTCCTCCCGAATTCAAAATTAGGCTTCGTGCTCGTTTTTTCATTTTGACATCACAAATACGTCCTGTGGCCCATTTCTAACCTATAATCGAGACTTTTTCGGGTTTTAAAGGAAGTGGATATAATTTCATAGCCTCTCTCCTCCCGATTTCTAAACGAGGCTTCGTGCTCGTTTTTTCGTTTTGACACCACAAACGCGTCCAGTGGCCCATTTCTAACCTATAATCAAGACTTTTTCGGGTTTTAAAGGAAGTGGATATAATTTCATACCCTCTCTCCTACCGATTTCTAAACGAGGCTTCGTGCTCGTTTTTTCGTTTTGACACCACAAACACGTCCCGTGGCACATTTCTAACCTATAATCGAGACTTTTTCGGGTTTTAAAGGAAGTGGATGTAATTTCATACCCTCTATCCTACCGATTTCTAAACGAGGCTTCGTGCTCGATTTTTCGTTTTGACTCCACAAACACGTCCCGTGGGCCATTTCTAACCTATAATCGAGACTTTTTCAGGTTTTAAAGGAAGTGGATATAATTTCATACCCTCTCACCTACCGATTTCTAAACGAGGCTTCGTGCTCGTTTTTTCATTTTGACACCGCAAACACGTCCCGTGGCCCATTTCTAACCTATAATCGAGACTTTTTCGGGTTTGAAAGGAAGTGGATATAATTTCATACCCTCTCTCCTCCCGATTTCTAAACGAGGCTTCGTGCTCGTTTTTTCGTTTTGACACCTCAAACGCGTCCAGTGGCCCATTTCTAACCTATAATCGAGACTTTTTCAGGTTTTAAAGGAAGTGGATATAATTTCATAACCTCTCTCCTCCTGATTTCTAAACGAGGCTACGTGCTCGTTTTTTCATTTTGACTCCACAAACACGTCCCGTGGCCCATTTCTAACCTATAATCGCGACTTTTCCGGGTTTTAAAGGAAGTTGATCTAATTTCATACCCTCTCTCCTCCCGAATTCAAAATTAGGCTTCGTGCTCGTTTTTTCATTTTGACACCACAAACACGTCCTGTGGCCCATTTCTAACCTATAATCGAGACTTTTTCGGGTTTTAAAGGAAGTGGATATAATTTCATACCCTCTCTCCTCCTGATTTCTAAACGAGGCTACGTGCTCGTTTTTTCATTTTGACTCCACAAACACGTCCCGTGACCCATTTCTAACCTATAATCGCGACTTTTCCGGGTTTTAAAGGAAGTGGATCTAATTTCATACCCTCTCTCCTTCCGAATTCAAAATTAGGCTTCGTGCTCGTTTTTTCATTTTGACACCACAAACACGTCCTGTGGCCCATTTCTAACCTATAATCGAGACTTTTTCGGGTTTGAAAGGAAGTGGATATAATTTCATACCCTCTCTCCTCCCGATTTCTAAACGAGGCTTCGTGCTCGTTTTTTCGTTTTGACACCACAAACGCGTCCAGTGGCCCATTTCTAACCTATAATCGAGACTTTTTCGGGTTTTAAAGGAAGTGGATATAATTTCATACCCTCTCTCCTCCTGATTTCTAAACGAGACTACGTGCTCGTTTTTTCATTTTGACTCCACAAACACGTCCCGTGGCCCATTTCTAACCTATAATCGCGACTTTTCCGGGTTTTAAAGGAAGTGGATCTAATTTCATACCCTCTCTCCTCCCGAATTCAAAATTAGGCTTCGTGCTCGTTTTTTCATTTTGACACCAGAAACACGTCCTGTGGCCCATTTCTAACCTATAATCGAGACTTTTTCGGGTTTGAAAGGAAGTGGATATAATTTCATACCCTCTCTCCTCCCGATTTCTAAACGAGGCTTCGTGCTCGTTTTTTCGTTTTGACACCACAAACGCGTCCAGTGGCCCATTTCTAGCCTATAATCGAGACTTTTTCGGGTTTTAAAGGAAGTGGATATAATTTCATACCCTCTGTCCTACCGATTTATAAACGAGGCTTCGTGCTCGTTTTTTCGTTTTGACTCCACAAACACGTCCCGTGGCCCATTTCTAACCTATAATCGAGACTTTTTCGTATTTAAAAGTAAGTGGATATAATTTCATACCCTCTCTCCTCCCGATTTCTAAACGAGGCTTCGTGCTCGTTTTTTCATTTTGACACCACAAACACGTCCCGTGGCCCATTTCTAACCTATAATCGAGACTTTTTCGGGTTTTAAAGGAAGTGGATGTAATTTCATACCCTCTGTCCTACCGATTTCTAAACGAGGCTTCGTGCTCGTTTTTTCGTTTAGACTCCACAAACACGTCCCGTGGCCCATTTCTAACCTCTAATCGAGACTTTTTCCTGTTTTAAAGGAAGTGGATATAATTTCATACCCTCTCTCCTACCGATTTCTATACGAGGCTTCGTGCTCGTTTTTTCGTTTTGACACTACAAACACGTCCCGTGGCTCATTTCTAACCTATAATCGATACTTTTTCGGGTTTGAAAGGAAGTGGATATAATTTCATACCCTCTCTCCTCCCGATTTCTAAACGAGGCTTCGTGCTTGTTTTTTCGTTTTGACACCTCAAACGCGTCCAGTGGCCCATTTCTAACCTATAATCGAGACTTTTTCGGGTTTGAAAGGAAGTGGATATAATTTCATACCCTCTCTCCTCCCGATTTCTAAACGAGGATTCGTGCTCGTTTTTTCGTTTTGACACCACAAACGCGTCCAGTGGCCCATTTCTAACCTATAATCGAGACTTTTTCGGGTTTTAAAGGAAGTGGATATAATTTCATACCCTCTCTCCTCCTGATTTCTAAACGAGGCTACGTGCTCGTTTTTTCATTTTGACTCCACAAACACGTCCCGTGGCCCATTTCTAACCTATAATCGCGATTTTTCCGGGTTTTAAAGGAAGTGGATCTAATTTCATACCCTCTCTCCTCCCGAATTCAAAATTAGGCTTCGTGCTCGTTTTTTCATTTTGACACCAGAAACACGTCCTGTGGCCCATTTCTAACCTATAATCGAGACTTTTTCGGGTTTGAAAGGAAGTGGATATAATTTCATACCCTCTCTCCTCCCGATTTCTAAACGAGGCTTCGTGCTCGTTTTTTCGTTTTGACACCACAAACGCGTCCAGTGGCCCATTTCTAGCTTATAATCGAGACTTTTTCGGGTTTTAAAGGAAGTGGATATAATTTCATACCCTCTGTCCTACCGATTTATAAACGAGGCTTCGTGCTCGTTTTTTCGTTTTGACTCCACAAACACGTCCCGTGGCCCATTTCTAACCTATAATCGAGACTTTTTCGTATTTAAAAGTAAGTGGATATAATTTCATACCCTCTCTCCTCCCGATTTCTAAACGAGGCTTCGTGCTCGTTTTTTCATTTTGACACCACAAACACGTCCCGTGGCCCATTTCTAACCTATAATCGAGACTTTTTCGGGTTTTAAAGGAAGTGGATGTAATTTCATACCCTCTGTCCTACCGATTTCTAAACGAGGCTTCGTGCTCGTTTTTTCGTTTAGACTCCACAAACACGTCCCGTGGCCCATTTCTAACCTCTAATCGAGACTTTTTCCTGTTTTAAAGGAAGTGGATATAATTTCATACCCTCTCTCCTACCGATTTCTATACGAGGCTTCGTGCTCGTTTTTTCGTTTTGACACTACAAAAACGTCCCGTGGCTCATTTCTAACCTATAATCGATACTTTTTCGGGTTTGAAAGGAAGTGGATATAATTTCATACCCTCTCTCCTCCCGATTTCTAAACGAGGCTTCGTGCTTGTTTTTTCGTTTTGACACCTCAAACGCGTCCAGTGGCCCATTTCTAACCTATAATCGAGACTTTTTCAGGTTTTAAAGGAAGTGGATATAATTTCATAACCTCTCTCCTCCTGATTTCTAAACGAGGCTACGTGCTCGTTTTTTCATTTTGACTCCACAAACACGTCCCGTGGCCCATTTCTAACCTATAATCGCGACTTTTCCGGGTTTTAAAGGAAGTGGATCTAATTTCATACCCTCTCTCCTCCCGAATTCAAAATTAGGCTTCGTACTCGTTTTTTCATTTTGACACCACAAACACGTCCTGTGGCCCATTTCTAACCTATAATCGAGACTTTTTTGGGTTTTAAAGGAAGTGGATATAATTTCATACCCTCTCTCCTACCGATTTCTATACGAGGTTTCGTGCTCGTTTTTTCATTTTGACTCCACAAACACGTCCCGTGGCCCATTTCTAACCTATAATCGAGACTTTTTCGGATTTTAAAGGAAGTGGATATAATTTCAAACACTCTCTCCTACCGATTTCTAAACGAGGCATCGTGCTCGTTTTTTCGTTTTGATTCAACAAACACGTCCCGTGGCCCATTTCTAACCTATAATCGAGACTTTTTCGTGTTTCAAAGGAAGTTGATATAATTTCATACCCACTCTTCTCCCGATTTCTAAACGAGGCTTCGTGTTCGTTTTTTCGTTTTGACACCACAAACACGTCCCGTGGCCCAATTCTAACCTATAGTCGCGACTTTTCCGGATTTTAAAGGAAGTGGATCTAATTTCATACCCTCTCTCCTCCCGAATTCAAAATTAGGCTTCGTGCTCGTTTTTTCATTTTGACACCACAAACACGTCCTGTGGCCCATTTCTAACCTATAATCGAGACTTTTTCGGGTTTTAAAGGAAGTGGATATAATTTCATACCTCTCTCCTACCGATTTCTAAACGAGGCTTCGTGCTCGTTTTTTCGTTTTGACACCACAAACACGTCCCGTGGCCCATTTCTAACCTATAATCGAGACTTTTTCGGGTTTTAAAGGAAGTGTATGTAATTTCATACCCACTAACCTACCGATTTCTAAACGAGGCTTCGTGCTCGATTTTTCGTTTTGACTCCACAAACACGTCCCGTGGCCCATTTCTAACCTATAATCGAGACTTTTTCAGGTTTTAAAGGAAGTGGATATAATTTCATACCCTCTCACCTACCGATTTCTAAACGAGGCTTCGTGCTCGTTTTTTCATTTTGACACCGCAAACACGTCCCGTGGCCCATTTCTAACCTATAATCGAGACTTTTTCGGATTTTAAAGGAAGTGGATATAATTTCATACCCTCTCTCCTCCAGATTTCTAAACGAGGCTTCGTGCTCGTTTTTTCGTTTTGACACCACAAACGCGTCCAGTGGCCCATTTCTAACCTATAATCGAGACTTTTTCGGGTTTTAAAGGAAGTGGATATAATTTCATACCCTCTCTCCTCCCGATTTCTAAACGAGGCTTCGTGCTCGTTTTTTCGTTTTGACACCTCAAACGCGTCCAGTGGCCCATTTCTAACCTATAATCGAGACTTTTTCGGGTTTTAAAGGAAGTGGATATAATTTCATAACCTCTCTCCTCCTGATTTCTAAACGAGGCTACGTGCTCGTTTTTTCATTTTGACTCCACAAACACGTCCCGTGGCCCATTTCTAACCTATAATCGCAACTTTTTCGGGTTTTAAAGGAAGTGGATCTAATTTCATACCCTCTCTCCTCCGGAATTCAAAATTAGGCTTCGTGCTCGTTTTTTTATTTTGACACCACAAACACGTCCTGTGGCCCATTTCTAACCTATAATCGAGACTTTTTCGGGTTTTAAAGGAAGTGGATATAATTTCATACCCTCTCTCCTCCTGATTTCTAAACGAGGCTACGTGCTCGTTTTTTCATTTTGACTCCACAAACACGTCCCGTGGCCCATTTCTAACCTATAATCGCGACTTTTCCGGGTTTTAAAGGAAGTTGATCTAATTTCATACCCTCTCTCCTCCCGAATTCAAAATTAGGCTTCGTGCTCGTTTTTTCATTTTGACACCACAAACACGTCCTGTGGCCCATTTCTAACCTATAATCGAGACTTTTTCGGGTTTTAAAGGAAGTGGATATAATTTCATACCCTCTCTCCTCCTGATTTCTAAACGAGGCTACGTGCTCGTTTTTTCATTTTGACTCCACAAACACGTCCCGTGACCCATTTCTAACCTATAATCGCGACTTTTCCGGGTTTTAAAGGAAGTAGATCTAATTTCATACCCTCTCTCCTCCCGAATTCAAAATTAGGCTTCGTGCTCGTTTTTTCATTTTGACACCACAAACACGTCCTGTGGCCCATTTCTAACCTATAATCGAGACTTTTTCGGGTTTGAAAGGAAGTGGATATAATTTCATACCCTCTCTCCTCCCGATTTCTAAACGAGGCTTCGTGCTCGTTTTTTCGTTTTGACACCACAAACGCGTCCAGTGGCCCATTTCTAACCTATAATCGAGACTTTTTCGGGTTTTAAAGGAAGTGAATATAATTTCATAACCTCTCTCCTCCTGATTTCTAAACGAGGCTACGTGCTCGTTTTTTCATTTTGACTCCACAAACACGTCCCGTGGCCCATTTCTAACCTATAATCGCGACTTTTCCGGGTTTTAAAGGAAGTTGATCTAATTTCATACCCTCTCTCCTCCCGAATTCAAAATTAGGCTTCGTGCTCGTTTTTTCATTTTGACACCACAAACACGTCCTGTGGCCAATTTCTAACCTATAATCGAGACTTTTTCGGGTTTTAAAGGAAGTGGATATAATTTCATACCCTCTCTCCTCCTGATTTCTAAACGAGGCTACGTGCTCGTTTTTTCATTTTGACTCCACAAACACGTCCCGTGACCCATTTCTAACCTATAATCGCGACTTTTCCGGGTTTTAAAGGAAGTGGATCTAATTTCATACCCTCTCTCCTCCCGAATTCAAAATTAGGCTTCGTGCTCATTTTTTCATTTTGACACCACAAACACGTCCTGTGGCCCATTTCTAACCTATAATCGAGACTTTTTCGGGTTTGAAAGGAAGTGGATATAATTTCATACCCTCTCTCCTCCCGATTTCTAAACGAGGCTTCGTGCTCGTTTTTTCGTTTTGACACCACAAACGCGTCCAGTGGCCCATTTCTAACCTATAATCGAGACTTTTTCGGGTTTTAAAGGAAGTGAATATAATTTCATAACCTCTCTCCTCCTGATTTCTAAACGAGGCTACGTGCTCGTTTTTTCATTTTGACTCCACAAACACGTCCCGTGGCCCATTTCTAACCTATAATCGCAACTTTTTCGGGTTTTAAAGGAAGTGGATCTAATTTCATACCCTCTCTCCTCCGGAATTCAAAATTAGGCTTCGTGCTCGTTTTTTTATTTTGACACCACAAACACGTCCTGTGGCCCATTTCTAACCTATAATCGAGACTTTTTCGGGTTTTAAAGGAAGTGGATATAATTTCATACCCTCTCTCCTCCTGATTTCTAAACGAGGCTACGTGCTCGTTTTTTCATTTTGACTCCACAAACACGTCCCGTGGCCCATTTCTAACCTATAATCGCGACTTTTCCGGGTTTTAAAGGAAGTGGATCTAATTTCATACCCTCTCTCCTCCCGAATTCAAAATTAGGCTTCGTGCTCGTTTTTTCATTTTGACACCAGAAACACGTCCTGTGGCCCATTTCTAACCTATAATCGAGACTTTTTCGGGTTTGAAAGGAAGTGGATATAATTTCATACCCTCTCTCCTCCCGATTTCTAAACGAGGCTTCGTGCTCGTTTTTTCGTTTTGACACCACAAACGCGTCCAGTGGCCCATTTCTAGCCTATAATCGAGACTTTTTCGGGTTTTAAAGGAAGTGGATATAATTTCATACCCTCTGTCCTACCGATTTATAAACGAGGCTTCGTGCTCGATTTTTCGTTTTGACTCCACAAACACGTCCCGTGGCCCATTTCTAACCTATAATCGAGACTTTTTCGTATTTAAAAGTAAGTGGATATAATTTCATACCCTCTCTCCTCCCGATTTCTAAACGAGGCTTCGTGCTCGTTTTTTCATTTTGACACCACAAACACGTCCCGTGGCCCATTTCTAACCTATAATCGAGACTTTTTCGGGTTTTAAAGGAAGTGGATGTAATTTCATACCCTCTGTCCTACCGATTTCTAAACGAGGCTTCGTGCTCGTTTTTTCGTTTAGACTCCACAAACACGTCCCGTGGCCCATTTCTAACCTCTAATCGAGACTTTTTCCTGTTTTAAAGGAAGTGGATATAATTTCATACCCTCTCTCCTACCGATTTCTATACGAGGCTTCGTGCTCGTTTTTTCGTTTTGACACTACAAACACGTCCCGTGGCTCATTTCTAACCTATAATCGATACTTTTTCGGGTTTGAAAGGAAGTGGATATAATTTCATACCCTCTCTCCTCCCGATTTCTAAACGAGGCTTCGTGCTTGTTTTTTCGTTTTGACACCTCAAACGCGTCCAGTGGCCCATTTCTAACCTATAATCGAGACTTTTTCAGGTTTTAAAGGAAGTGGATATAATTTCATAACCTCTCTCCTCCTGATTTCTAAACGAGGCTACGTGCTCGTTTTTTCATTTTGACTCCACAAACACGTCCCGTGGCCCATTTCTAACCTATAATCGCGACTTTTCCGGGTTTTAAAGGAAGTGGATCTAATTTCATACCCTCTCTCCTCCCGAATTCAAAATTAGGCTTCGTACTCGTTTTTTCATTTTGACACCACAAACACGTCCTGTGGCCCATTTCTAACCTATAATCGAGACTTTTTTGGGTTTTAAAGGAAGTGGATATAATTTCATACCCTCTCTCCTACCGATTTCTATACGAGGTTTCGTGCTCGTTTTTTCATTTTGACTCCACAAACACGTCCCGTGGCCCATTTCTAACCTATAATCGAGACTTTTTCGGATTTTAAAGGAAGTGGATATAATTTCAAACACTCTCTCCTACCGATTTCTAAACGAGGCTTCGTGCTCGTTTTTTCGTTTTGATTCAACAAACACGTCCCGTGGCCCATTTCTAACCTATAATCGAGACTTTTTCGTGTTTCAAAGGAAGTTGATATAATTTCATACCCACTCTTCTCCCGATTTCTAAACGAGGCTTCGTGTTCGTTTTTTCGTTTTGACACCACAAACACGTCCCGTGGCCCAATTCTAACCTATAGTCGCGACTTTTCCGGATTTTAAAGGAAGTGGATCTAATTTCATACCCTCTCTCCTCCCGAATTCAAAATTAGGCTTCGTGCTCGTTTTTTCATTTTGACACCACAAACACGTCCTGTGGCCCATTTCTAACCTATAATCGAGACTTTTTCGGGTTTTAAAGGAAGTGGATATAATTTCATACCTCTCTCCTACCGATTTCTAAACGAGGCTTCGTGCTCGTTTTTTCGTTTTGACACCACAAACACGTCCCGTGGCCCATTTCTAACCTATAATCGAGACTTTTTCGGGTTTTAAAGGAAGTGTATGTAATTTCATACCCTCTAACCTACCGATTTCTAAACGAGGCTTCGTGCTCGATTTTTCGTTTTGACTCCACAAACACGTCCCGTGGCCCATTTCTAACCTATAATCGAGACTTTTTCAGGTTTTAAAGGAAGTGGATATAATTTCATACCCTCTCACCTACCGATTTCTAAACGAGGCTTCGTGCTCGTTTTTTCATTTTGACACCGCAAACACGTCCCGTGGCCCATTTCTAACCTATAATCGAGACTTTTTCGGGTTTGAAAGGAAGTGGATATAATTTCATACCCTCTCTCCTCCCGATTTCTAAACGAGGCTTCGTGCTCGTTTTTTCGTTTTGACACCTCAAACGCGTCCAGTGGCCCATTTCTAACCTATAATCGAGACTTTTTCAGGTTTTAAAGGAAGTGGATATAATTTCATAACCTCTCTCCTCCTGATTTCTAAACGAGGCTACGTGCTCGTTTTTTCATTTTGACTCCACAAACACGTCCCGTGGCCCATTTCTATCCTATAATCGCGACTTTTCCGGGTTTTAAAGGAAGTGGATCTAATTTCATACCCTCTCTCCTCCCGAATTCAAAATTAGGCTTCGTGCTCGTTTTTTCATTTTGACACCACAAACACGTCCTGTGGCCCATTTCTAACCTATAATCGAGACTTTTTCGGGTTTGAAAGGAAGTGGATATAATTTCATACCCTCTCTCCTCCCGATTTCTAAACGAGGCTTCGTGCTCGTTTTTTCGTTTTGACACCACAAACGCGTCCAGTGGCCCATTTCTAACCTATAATCGAGACTTTTTCGGGTTTTAAAGGAAGTGAATATAATTTCATAACCTCTCTCCTCCTGATTTCTAAACGAGGCTACGTGCTCGTTTTTTCATTTTGACTCCACAAACACGTCCCGTGGCCCATTTCTAACCTATAATCGTGACTTTTCCGGGTTTTAAAGGAAGTTGATCTAATTTCATACCCTCTCTCCTCCCGAATTCAAAATTAGGCTTCGTGCTCGTTTTTTCATTTTGACACCACAAACACGTCCTGTGGCCCATTTCTAACCTATAATCGAGACTTTTTCGGGTTTTAAAGGAAGTGGATATAATTTCATACCCTCTCTCCTCCTGATTTCTAAACGAGGCTACGTGCTCGTTTTTTCATTTTGACTCCACAAACACGTCCCGTGGCCCATTTCTAACCTATAATCGCGACTTTTCCGGGTTTTAAAGGAAGTGGATCTAATTTCATACCCTCTCTCCTCCCGAATTCAAAATTAGGCTTCGTGCTCGTTTTTTCATTTTGACACCAGAAACACGTCCTGTGGCCCATTTCTAACCTATAATCGAGACTTTTTCGGGTTTGAAAGGAAGTGGATATAATTTAATACCCTCTCTCCTCCCGATTTCTAAACGAGGCTTCGTGCTCGTTTTTTCGTTTTGACACCACAAACGCGTCCAGTGGCCCATTTCTAGCCTATAATCGAGACTTTTTCGGGTTTTAAAGGAAGTGGATATAATTTCATACCCTCTGTCCTACTGATTTATAAACGAGGCTTCGTGCTCGATTTTTCGTTTTGACTCCACAAACACGTCCCGTGGCTCATTTCTAACCTATAATCGAGACTTTTTCGTATTTAAAAGTAAGTGGATATAATTTCATACCCTCTCTCCTCCCGATTTCTAAACGAGGCTTCGTGCTCGTTTTTTCATTTTGACACCACAAACACGTCCCGTGGCCCATTTCTAACCTATAATCGAGACTTTTTCGGGTTTTAAAGGAAGTGGATGTAATTTCATACCCTCTGTCCTACCGATTTCTAAACGAGGCTTCGTGCTCGTTTTTTCGTTTAGACTCCACAAACACGTCCCGTGGCCCATTTCTAACCTCTAATCGAGACTTTTTCCTGTTTTAAAGGAAGTGGATATAATTTCATACCCTCTCTCCTACCGATTTCTATACGAGGCTTCGTGCTCGTTTTTTCGTTTTGACACTACAAACACGTCCCGTGGCTCATTTCTAACCTATAATCGATACTTTTTCGGGTTTGAAAGGAAGTGAATATAATTTCATAACCTCTCTCCTCCTGATTTCTAAACGAGGCTACGTGCTCGTTTTTTCATTTTGACTCCACAAACACGTCCCGTGGCCCATTTCTAACCTATAATCGCAACTTTTTCGGGTTTCAAAGGAAGTGGATCTAATTTCATACCCTCTCTCCTCCGGAATTCAAAATTAGGCTTCGTGCTCGTTTTTTTATTTTGACACCACAAACACGTCCTGTGGCCCATTTCTAACCTATAATCGAGACTTTTTCGGGTTTTAAAGGAAGTGGATATAATTTCATACCCTCTCTCCTCCTGATTTCTAAACGAGGCTACGTGCTCGTTTTTTCATTTTGACTCCACAAACACGTCCCGTGGCCCATTTCTAACCTATAATCGCGACTTTTCCGGGTTTTAAAGGAAGTGGATCTAATTTCATACCCTCTCTCCTCCCGAATTCAAAATTAGGCTTCGTGCTCGTTTTTTCATTTTGACACCAGAAACACGTCCTGTGGCCCATTTCTAACCTATAATCGAGACTTTTTCGGGTTTGAAAGGAAGTGGATATAATTTCATACCCTCTCTCCTCCCGATTTCTAAACGAGGCTTCGTGCTCGTTTTTTCGTTTTGACACCACAAACGCGTCCAGTGGCCCATTTCTAGCCTATAATCGAGACTTTTTTGGGTTTTAAAGGAAGTGGATATAATTCCATACCCTCTGTCCTACCGATTTATAAACGAGGCTTCGTGCTCGATTTTTCGTTTTGACTCCACAAACACGTCCCGTGGCCCATTTCTAACCTATAATCGAGACTTTTTCGTATTTAAAAGTAAGTGGATATAATTTCATACCCTCTCTCCTCCCGATTTCTAAACGAGGCTTCGTGCTCGTTTTTTCATTTTGACACCACAAACACGTCCCGTGGCCCATTTCTAACCTATAATCGAGACTTTTTCGGGTTTTAAAGGAAGTGGATGTAATTTCATACCCTCTGTCCTACCGATTTCTAAACGAGGCTTCGTGCTCGTTTTTTCGTTTAGACTCCACAAACACGTCCCGTGGCCCATTTCTAACCTCTAATCGAGACTTCTTCCTGTTTTAAAGGAAGTGGATATAATTTCATACTCTCTCTCCTACCGATTTCTATACGAGGCTTCGTGCTCGTTTTTTCGTTTTGACACTACAAACACGTCCCGTGGCTCATTTCTAACCTATAATCGATACTTTTTCGGGTTTGAAAGGAAGTGGATATAATTTCATACCCTCTCTCCTCCCGATTTCTAAACGAGGCTTCGTGCTTGTTTTTTCGTTTTGACACCTCAAACGCGTCCAGTGGCCCATTTCTAACCTATAATCGAGACTTTTTCAGGTTTTAAAGGAAGTGGATATAATTTCATAACCTCTCTCCTCCTGATTTCTAAACGAGGCTACGTGCTCGTTTTTTCATTTTGACTCCACAAACACGTCCCGTGGCCCATTTCTAACCTATAATCGCGACTTTTCCGGGTTTTAAAGGAAGTGGATCTAATTTCATACCCTCTCTCCTCCCGAATTCAAAATTAGGCTTCGTACTCGTTTTTTCATTTTGACACCACAAACACGTCCTGTGGCCCATTTCTAACCTATAATCGAGACTTTTTTGGGTTTTAAAGGAAGTGGATTTAATTTCATACCCTCTCTCCTACCGATTTCTATACGAGGTTTCGTGCTCGTTTTTTCATTTTGACTCCACAAACACGTCCCGTGGCCCATTTCTAACCTATAATCGAGACTTTTTCGGATTTTAAAGGAAGTGGATATAATTTCAAACACTCTCTCCTACCGATTTCTAAACGAGGCTTCGTGCTCGTTTTTTCGTTTTGATTCAACAAACACGTCCCGTGGCCCATTTCTAACCTATAATCGAGACTTTTTCGTGTTTCAAAGGAAGTTGATATAATTTCATACCCACTCTTCTCCCGATTTCTAAACGAGGCTTCGTGTTCGTTTTTTCGTTTTGACACCACAAACACGTCCCGTGGCCCAATTCTAACCTATAGTCGCGACTTTTCCGGATTTTAAAGGAAGTGGATCTAATTTCATACCCTCTCTCCTCCCGAATTCAAAATTAGGCTTCGTGCTCGTTTTTTCATTTTGACACCACAAACACGTCCTGTGGCCCATTTCTAACCTATAATCGAGACTTTTTCGGGTTTTAAAGGAAGTGGATATAATTTCATACCTCTCTCCTACCGATTTCTAAACGAGGCTTCGTGCTCGTTTTTTCGTTTTGACACCACAAACACGTCCCGTGGCCCATTTCTAACCTATAATCGAGACTTTTTCGGGTTTTAAAGGAAGTGTATGTAATTTCATACCCTCTAACCTACCGATTTCTAAACGAGGCTTCGTGCTCGATTTTTCGTTTTGACTCCACAAACACGTCCCGTGGCCCATTTCTAACCTATAATCGAGACTTTTTCAGGTTTTAAAGGAAGTGGATATAATTTCATACCCTCTCACCTACCGATTTCTAAACGAGGCTTCGTGCTCGTTTTTTCATTTTGACACCGCAAACACGTCCCGTGGCCCATTTCTAACCTATAATCGAGACTTTTTCGGGTTTGAAAGGAAGTGGATATAATTTCATACCCTCTCTCCTCCCGATTTCTAAACGAGGCTTCGTGCTCGTTTTTTCGTTTTGACACCTCAAACGCGTCCAGTGGCCCATTTCTAACCTATAATCGAGACTTTTTCAAGTTTTAAAGGAAGTGGATATAATTTCATAACCTCTCTCCTCCTGATTTCTAAACGAGGCTACGTGCTCGTTTTTTCATTTTGACTCCACAAACACGTCCCGTGGCCCATTTCTATCCTATAATCGCGACTTTTCCGGGTTTTAAAGGAAGTGGATCTAATTTCATACCCTCTCTCCTCCCGAATTCAAAATTAGGCTTCGTGCTCGTTTTTTCATTTTGACACCACAAACACGTCCTGTGGCCCATTTCTAACCTATAATCGAGACTTTTTCGGGTTTGAAAGGAAGTGGATATAATTTCATACCCTCTCTCCTCCCGATTTCTAAACGAGGCTTCGTGCTCGTTTTTTCGTTTTGACACCACAAACGCGTCCAGTGGCCCATTTCTAACCTATAATCGAGACTTTTTCGGGTTTTAAAGGAAGTGAATATAATTTCATAACCTCTCTCCTCCTGATTTCTAAACGAGGCTACGTGCTCATTTTTTCATTTTGACTCCACAAACACGTCCCGTGGCCCATTTCTAACCTATAATCGCGACTTTTCCGGGTTTTAAAGGAAGTTGATCTAATTTCATACCCTCTCTCCTCCCGAATTCAAAATTAGGCTTCGTGCTCGTTTTTTCATTTTGACACCACAAACACGTCCTGTGGCCCATTTCTAACCTATAATCGAGACTTTTTCGGGTTTTATAGGAAGTGGATATAATTTCATACCCTCTCTCCTCCTGATTTCTAAACGAGGCTACGTGCTCCTTTTTTCATTTTGACTCCACAAACACGTCCCGTGACCCATTTCTAACCTATAATCGCGACTTTTCCGGGTTTTAAAGGAAGTGGATCTAATTTCATACCCTCTCTCCTCCCGAATTCAAAATTAGGCTTCGTGCTCATTTTTTCATTTTGACACCACAAACACGTCCTGTGGCCCATTTCTAACCTATAATCGAGACTTTTTCGGGTTTGAAAGGAAGTGGATATAATTTCATACCCTCTCTCCTCCCGATTTCTAAACGAGGCTTCGTGCTCGTTTTTTCGTTTTGACACCACAAACGCGTCCAGTGGCCCATTTCTAACCTATAATCGAGACTTTTTCGGGTTTTAAAGGAAGTGAATATAATTTCATAACCTCTCTCCTCCTGATTTCTAAACGAGGCTACGTGCTCGTTTTTTCATTTTGACTCCACAAACACGTCCCGTGGCCCATTTCTAACCTATAATCGCAACTTTTTCGGGTTTTAAAGGAAGTGGATCTAATTTCATACCCTCTCTCCTCCGGAATTCAAAATTAGGCTTCGTGCTCGTTTTTTTATTTTGACACCACAAACACGTCCTGTGGCCCATTTCTAACCTATAATCGAGACTTTTTCGGGTTTTAAAGGAAGTGGATATAATTTCATACCCTCTCTCCTCCTGATTTCTAAACGAGGCTACGTGCTCGTTTTTTCATTTTGACTCCACAAACACGTCCCGTGGCCCATTTCTAACCTATAATCGCGACTTTTCCGGGTTTTAAAGGAAGTGGATCTAATTTCATACCCTCTCTCCTCCCGAATTCAAAATTAGGCTTCGTGCTCGTTTTTTCATTTTGACACCAGAAACACGTCCTGTGGCCCATTTCTAACCTATAATCGAGACTTTTTCGGGTTTGAAAGGAAGTGGATATAATTTCATACCCTCTCTCCTCCCGATTTCTAAACGAGGCTTCGTGCTCGTTTTTTCGTTTTGACACCACAAACGCGTCCAGTGGCCCATTTCTAGCCTATAATCGAGACTTTTTTGGGTTTTAAAGGAAGTGGATATAATTTCATACCCTCTGTCCTACCGATTTATAAACGAGGCTTCGTGCTCGATTTTTCGTTTTGACTCCACAAACACGTCCCGTGGCCCATTTCTAACCTATAATCGAGACTTTTTCGTATTTAAAAGTAAGTGGATATAATTTCATACCCTCTCTCCTCCCGATTTCTAAACGAGGCTTCGTGCTCGTTTTTTCATTTTGACACCACAAACACGTCCCGTGGCCCATTTCTAACCTATAATCGAGACTTTTTCGGGTTTTATAGGAAGTGGATGTAATTTCATACCCTCTGTCCTACCGATTTCTAAACGAGGCTTCGTGCTCGTTTTTTCGTTTAGACTCCACAAACACGTCCCGTGGCCCATTTCTAACCTCTAATCGAGACTTTTTCCTGTTTTAAAGGAAGTGGATATAATTTCATACCCTCTCTCCTACCGATTTCTATACGAGGCTTCGTGCTCGTTTTTTCGTTTTGACACTACAAACACGTCCCGTGGCTCATTTCTAACCTATAATCGATACTTTTTCGGGTTTGAAAGGAAGTGGATATAATTTCATACCCTCTCTCCTCCCGATTTCTAAACGAGGCTTCGTGCTTGTTTTTTCGTTTTGACACCTCAAACGCGTCCAGTGGCCCATTTCTAACCTATAATCGAGACTTTTTCAGGTTTTAAAGGAAGTGGATATAATTTCATAATCTCTCTCCTCCTGATTTCTAAACGAGGCTACGTGCTCGTTTTTTCATTTTGACTCCACAAACACGTCCCGTGGCCCATTTCTAACCTATAATCGCGACTTTTCCGGGTTTTAAAGGAAGTGGATCTAATTTCATACCCTCTCTCCTCCCGAATTCAAAATTAGGCTTCGTACTCGTTTTTTCATTTTGACACCACAAACACGTCCTGTGGCCCATTTCTAACCTATAATCGAGACTTTTTTGGGTTTTAAAGGAAGTGGATATAATTTCATACCCTCTCTCCTACCGATTTCTATACGAGGTTTCGTGCTCGTTTTTTCATTTTGACTCCACAAACACGTCCCGTGGCCCATTTCTAACCTATAATCGAGACTTTTTCGGATTTTAAAGGAAGTGGATATAATTTCAAACACTCTCTCCTACCGATTTCTAAACGAGGCTTCGTGCTCGTTTTTTCGTTTTGATTCAACAAACACGTCCCGTGGCCCATTTCTAACCTATAATCGAGACTTTTTCGTGTTTCAAAGGAAGTTGATATAATTTCATACCCACTCTTCTCCCGATTTCTAAACGAGGCTTCGTGTTCGTTTTTTCGTTTTGACACCACAAACACGTCCCGTGGCCCAATTCTAACCTATAGTCGCGACTTTTCCGGATTTTAAAGGAAGTGGATCTAATTTCATACCCTCTCTCCTCCCGAATTCAAAATTAGGCTTCGTGCTCGTTTTTTCATTTTGACACCACAAACACGTCCTGTGGCCCATTTCTAACCTATAATCGAGACTTTTTCGGGTTTTAAAGGAAGTGGATATAATTTCATACCTCTCTCCTACCGATTTCTAAACGAGGCTTCGTGCTCGTTTTTTCGTTTTGACACAACAAACACGTCCCGTGGCCCATTTCTAACCTATAATCGAGACTTTTTCGGGTTTTAAAGGAAGTGTATGTAATTTCATACCCTCTATCCTACCGATTTCTAAACGAGGCTTCGTGCTCGATTTTTCGTTTTGACTCCACAAACACGTCCCGTGGCCCATTTCTAACCTATAAGCTCGTTTTTTCATTTTGACACCGCAAACACGTCCCGTGGCCCATTTCTAACCTATAATCGAGACTTTTTCGGGTTTGAAAGGAAGTGGATATAATTTCATACCCTCTCTCCTCCCGATTTCTAAACGAGGCTTCGTGCTCATTTTTTCGTTTTGACACCTCAAACGCGTCCAGTGGCCCATTTCTAACCTATAATCGAGACTTTTTCAGGTTTTAAAGGAAGTGGATATAATTTCATAACCTCTCTCCTCCTGATTTCTAAACGAGGCTACGTGCTCGTTTTTTCATTTTTACTCCACAAACACGTCCCGTGGCCCATTTCTAACCTATAATCGCGACTTTTCCGGGTTTTAATGGAAGTGGATCTAATTTCATACCCTCTCTCCTCCCGAATTCAAAATTAGGCTTCGTACTCGTTTTTTCATTTTGACACCACAAACACGTCCTGTGGCCCATTTCTAACCTATAATCGAGACTTTTTCGGGTTTTAAAGGAAGTGGATATAATTTCATACCCTCTCTCCTCCTGATTTCTAAACGAGGCTACGTGCTCGTTTTTTCATTTTGACTCCACAAACACGTCCCGTGGCCCATTTCTAACCTATAATCGCGACTTTTCCGGGTTTTAAAGGAAGTGGATCTAATTTCATACCCTCTCTCCTCCCAAATTCAAAATTTGGCTTCGTGCTCGTTTTTTTATTTTGACACCACAAACACGTCCTGTGGCCCATTTCTAATCTATAATCGAGACTTTTTCGGGTTTGAAAGGAAGTGGATATAATTTCATACCCTCTCTCCTCCCGATTTCTAAACGAGGCTTCGTGCTCGTTTTTTCGTTTTGACACCACAAACGCGTCCAGTGGCCCATTTCTAACCTATAATCGAGACTTTTTCGGGTTTTAAAGGAAGTGGATATAATTTCATACCCTCTCTCCTACCGATTTCTAAACGAGGCTTCGTGCTCGTTTTTTCGTTTTGACACCACAAACACGTCCCGTGGCCCATTTCTAACCTATAATCGAGACTTTTTCGGGTTTTAAAGGAAGTGGATGTAATTTCATACCCTCTATCCTACCGATTTCTAAACGAGGCTTCGTGCTCGATTTTTCGTTTTGACTCCACAAACACGTCCCGTGGCCCATTTCTAACCTATAATCGAGACTTTTTCAGGTTTTAAAGGAAGTGGATATAATTTTATACCCTCTCACCTACCGATTTCTAAACGAGGCTTCGTGCTCGTTTTTTCGTTTTGACACCACAAACGCGTCCAGTGGCCCATTTCTAACCTATAATCGAGACTTTTTCGGGTTTTAAAGGAAGTGAATATAATTTCATAACCTCTCTCCTCCTGATTTCTAAACGAGGCTACGTGCTCATTTTTTCATTTTGACTCCACAAACACGTCCCGTGGCCCATTTCTAACCTATAATCGCGACTTTTCCGGGTTTTAAAGGAAGTTGATCTAATTTCATACCCTCTCTCCTCCCGAATTCAAAATTAGGCTTCGTGCTCGTTTTTTCATTTTGACACCACAAACACGTCCTGTGGCCCATTTCTAACCTATAATCGAGACTTTTTCGGGTTTTATAGGAAGTGGATATAATTTCATACCCTCTCTCCTCCTGATTTCTAAACGAGGCTACGTGCTCCTTTTTTCATTTTGACTCCACAAACACGTCCCGTGACCCATTTCTAACCTATAATCGCGACTTTTCCGGGTTTTAAAGGAAGTGGATCTAATTTCATACCCTCTCTCCTCCCGAATTCAAAATTAGGCTTCGTGCTCATTTTTTCATTTTGACACCACAAACACGTCCTGTGGCCCATTTCTAACCTATAATCGAGACTTTTTCGGGTTTGAAAGGAAGTGGATATAATTTCATACCCTCTCTCCTCCCGATTTCTAAACGAGGCTTCGTGCTCGTTTTTTCGTTTTGACACCACAAACGCGTCCAGTGGCCCATTTCTAACCTATAATCGAGACTTTTTCGGGTTTTAAAGGAAGTGAATATAATTTCATAACCTCTCTCCTCCTGATTTCTAAACGAGGCTACGTGCTCGTTTTTTCATTTTGACTCCACAAACACGTCCCGTGGCCCATTTCTAACCTATAATCGCAACTTTTTCGGGTTTTAAAGGAAGTGGATCTAATTTCATACCCTCTCTCCTCCGGAATTCAAAATTAGGCTTCGTGCTCGTTTTTTTATTTTGACACCACAAACACGTCCTGTGGCCCATTTCTAACCTATAATCGAGACTTTTTCGGGTTTTAAAGGAAGTGGATATAATTTCATACCCTCTCTCCTCCTGATTTCTAAACGAGGCTACGTGCTCGTTTTTTCATTTTGACTCCACAAACACGTCCCGTGGCCCATTTCTAACCTATAATCGCGACTTTTCCGGGTTTTAAAGGAAGTGGATCTAATTTCATACCCTCTCTCCTCCCGAATTCAAAATTAGGCTTCGTGCTCGTTTTTTCATTTTGACACCAGAAACACGTCCTGTGGCCCATTTCTAACCTATAATCGAGACTTTTTCGGGTTTGAAAGGAAGTGGATATAATTTCATACCCTCTCTCCTCCCGATTTCTAAACGAGGCTTCGTGCTCGTTTTTTCGTTTTGACACCACAAACGCGTCCAGTGGCCCATTTCTAGCCTATAATCGAGACTTTTTTGGGTTTTAAAGGAAGTGGATATAATTTCATACCCTCTGTCCTACCGATTTATAAACGAGGCTTCGTGCTCGATTTTTCGTTTTGACTCCACAAACACGTCCCGTGGCCCATTTCTAACCTATAATCGAGACTTTTTCGTATTTAAAAGTAAGTGGATATAATTTCATACCCTCTCTCCTCCCGATTTCTAAACGAGGCTTCGTGCTCGTTTTTTCATTTTGACACCACAAACACGTCCCGTGGCCCATTTCTAACCTATAATCGAGACTTTTTCGGGTTTTATAGGAAGTGGATGTAATTTCATACCCTCTGTCCTACCGATTTCTAAACGAGGCTTCGTGCTCGTTTTTTCGTTTAGACTCCACAAACACGTCCCGTGGCCCATTTCTAACCTCTAATCGAGACTTTTTCCTGTTTTAAAGGAAGTGGATATAATTTCATACCCTCTCTCCTACCGATTTCTATACGAGGCTTCGTGCTCGTTTTTTCGTTTTGACACTACAAACACGTCCCGTGGCTCATTTCTAACCTATAATCGATACTTTTTCGGGTTTGAAAGGAAGTGGATATAATTTCATACCCTCTCTCCTCCCGATTTCTAAACGAGGCTTCGTGCTTGTTTTTTCGTTTTGACACCTCAAACGCGTCCAGTGGCCCATTTCTAACCTATAATCGAGACTTTTTCAGGTTTTAAAGGAAGTGGATATAATTTCATAATCTCTCTCCTCCTGATTTCTAAACGAGGCTACGTGCTCGTTTTTTCATTTTGACTCCACAAACACGTCCCGTGGCCCATTTCTAACCTATAATCGCGACTTTTCCGGGTTTTAAAGGAAGTGGATCTAATTTCATACCCTCTCTCCTCCCGAATTCAAAATTAGGCTTCGTACTCGTTTTTTCATTTTGACACCACAAACACGTCCTGTGGCCCATTTCTAACCTATAATCGAGACTTTTTTGGGTTTTAAAGGAAGTGGATATAATTTCATACCCTCTCTCCTACCGATTTCTATACGAGGTTTCGTGCTCGTTTTTTCATTTTGACTCCACAAACACGTCCCGTGGCCCATTTCTAACCTATAATCGAGACTTTTTCGGATTTTAAAGGAAGTGGATATAATTTCAAACACTCTCTCCTACCGATTTCTAAACGAGGCTTCGTGCTCGTTTTTTCGTTTTGATTCAACAAACACGTCCCGTGGCCCATTTCTAACCTATAATCGAGACTTTTTCGTGTTTCAAAGGAAGTTGATATAATTTCATACCCACTCTTCTCCCGATTTCTAAACGAGGCTTCGTGTTCGTTTTTTCGTTTTGACACCACAAACACGTCCCGTGGCCCAATTCTAACCTATAGTCGCGACTTTTCCGGATTTTAAAGGAAGTGGATCTAATTTCATACCCTCTCTCCTCCCGAATTCAAAATTAGGCTTCGTGCTCGTTTTTTCATTTTGACACCACAAACACGTCCTGTGGCCCATTTCTAACCTATAATCGAGACTTTTTCGGGTTTTAAAGGAAGTGGATATAATTTCATACCTCTCTCCTACCGATTTCTAAACGAGGCTTCGTGCTCGTTTTTTCGTTTTGACACAACAAACACGTCCCGTGGCCCATTTCTAACCTATAATCGAGACTTTTTCGGGTTTTAAAGGAAGTGTATGTAATTTCATACCCTCTATCCTACCGATTTCTAAACGAGGCTTCGTGCTCGATTTTTCGTTTTGACTCCACAAACACGTCCCGTGGCCCATTTCTAACCTATAAGCTCGTTTTTTCATTTTGACACCGCAAACACGTCCCGTGGCCCATTTCTAACCTATAATCGAGACTTTTTCGGGTTTGAAAGGAAGTGGATATAATTTCATACCCTCTCTCCTCCCGATTTCTAAACGAGGCTTCGTGCTCATTTTTTCGTTTTGACACCTCAAACGCGTCCAGTGGCCCATTTCTAACCTATAATCGAGACTTTTTCAGGTTTTAAAGGAAGTGGATATAATTTCATAACCTCTCTCCTCCTGATTTCTAAACGAGGCTACGTGCTCGTTTTTTCATTTTTACTCCACAAACACGTCCCGTGGCCCATTTCTAACCTATAATCGCGACTTTTCCGGGTTTTAATGGAAGTGGATCTAATTTCATACCCTCTCTCCTCCCGAATTCAAAATTAGGCTTCGTACTCGTTTTTTCATTTTGACACCACAAACACGTCCTGTGGCCCATTTCTAACCTATAATCGAGACTTTTTCGGGTTTTAAAGGAAGTGGATATAATTTCATACCCTCTCTCCTCCTGATTTCTAAACGAGGCTACGTGCTCGTTTTTTCATTTTGACTCCACAAACACGTCCCGTGGCCCATTTCTAACCTATAATCGCGACTTTTCCGGGTTTTAAAGGAAGTGGATCTAATTTCATACCCTCTCTCCTCCCAAATTCAAAATTTGGCTTCGTGCTCGTTTTTTTATTTTGACACCACAAACACGTCCTGTGGCCCATTTCTAATCTATAATCGAGACTTTTTCGGGTTTGAAAGGAAGTGGATATAATTTCATACCCTCTCTCCTCCCGATTTCTAAACGAGGCTTCGTGCTCGTTTTTTCGTTTTGACACCACAAACGCGTCCAGTGGCCCATTTCTAACCTATAATCGAGACTTTTTCGGGTTTTAAAGGAAGTGGATATAATTTCATACCCTCTCTCCTACCGATTTCTAAACGAGGCTTCGTGCTCGTTTTTTCGTTTTGACACCACAAACACGTCCCGTGGCCCATTTCTAACCTATAATCGAGACTTTTTCGGGTTTTAAAGGAAGTGGATGTAATTTCATACCCTCTATCCTACCGATTTCTAAACGAGGCTTCGTGCTCGATTTTTCGTTTTGACTCCACAAACACGTCCCGTGGCCCATTTCTAACCTATAATCGAGACTTTTTCAGGTTTTAAAGGAAGTGGATATAATTTTATACCCTCTCACCTACCGATTTCTAAACGAGGCTTCGTGCTCGTTTTTTCATTTTGACACCGCAAACACGTCCCGTGACCCATTTCTAACCTATAATCGAGACTTTTTCGGGTTTGAAAGGAAGTGGATTTAATTTCATACCCTCTCTCCTCCCGATTTCTAAACGAGGCTTCGTGCTCGTTTTTTCGTTTTGACACCTCAAACGCGTCCAATGGCCAATTTCTAACCTATAATCGAGACTTTTTCAGGTTTTAAAGGAAGTGGATATAATTTCATAACCTCTCTCCTCCTGATTTCTAAACGAGGCTACGTGCTCGTTTTTTCATTTTGACTCCACAAACTCGTCCCGTGGCCCATTTCTAACCTATAATCGAGACTTTTTCGGGTTTTAAAGGAAGTGGATGTAATTTCATACCCTCTGTCCTATCGATTTCTAAACGAGGCTTCGTGCTCGTTTTTTCGTTTTGACACCACAAACACGTCCTGTGGCCCATTTCTAACCTATAATCGAGACTTTTTCGGGTTTTAAAGGAAGTGGATATAATTTCATACCCTCTCTCCTCCCGATTTCTAAACGAGGCTTCGTGCTCGTTTTTTCGTTTTGACACCACAAACGCGTCCAGTGGCCCATTTCTAACCTATAATCGAGACTTTTTCGGGTTTTAAAGGAAGTGGATATAATTTCATACCCTCTCTCCTACCGATTTCTAAACGAGGCTTCGTGCTCGTTTTTTCGTTTTGACACCACAAACACGTCCCGTGGCCCATTTCTAACCTATAATCGAGACTTTTTCGGGTTTTAAAGGAAGTGGATGTAATTTCATACCCTCTATCCTACCGATTTCTAAACGAGGCTTCGTGCTCGATTTTTCGTTTTGACTCCACAAACACGTCCCGTGGCCCATTTCTAACCTATAATCGAGACTTTTTCAGGTTTTAAAGGAAGTGGATATAATTTCATACCCTCTCACCTACCGATTTATAAACGAGGCTTCGTGCTCGTTTTTTCATTTTGACACCGCAAACACGTCCCGTGGCCCATTTCTAACCTATAATCGAGACTTTTTCGGGTTTGAAAGGAAGTGGATATAATTTCATACCCTCTCTCCTCCCGATTTCTAAACGAGGCTTCGTGCTCGTTTTTTCGTTTTGACACCACAAACGCGTCCAGTGGCCCATTTCTAACCTATAATCGAGACTTTTTCGGGTTTTAAAGGAAGTGGATATAATTTCATACCCTCTCTCCTCCTGATTTCTAAACGAGGCTACGTGCTCGTTTTTTCATTTTGACTCCACAAACACGTCCCGTGGCCCATTTCTAACCTATAATCGCGACTTTTCCGGGTTTTAAAGGAAGTGGATCTAATTTCATACCTTCTCTCCTCCCGAATTCAAAATTAGGCTTCGTGCTCGTTTTTTCATTTTGACACCAGAAACACGTCCTGTGGCCCATTTCTAACCTATAATCGAGACTTTTTCGGGTTTGAAAGGAAGTGGATATAATTTCATACCCTCTCTCCTCCCGATTTCTAAACGAGGCTTCGTGCTCGTTTTTTCGTTTTGACACTACAAACACGTCCCGTGGCTCATTTCTAACCTATAATCGATACTTTTTCGGGTTTGAAAGGAAGTGGATATAATTTCATACCCTCTCTCCTCCCGATTTCTAAACGAGGCTTCGTGCTTGTTTTTTCGTTTTGACACCTCAAACGCGTCCAGTGGCCCATTTCTAACCTATAATCGAGACTTTTTCAGGTTTTAAAGGAAGTGGATATAATTTCATAACCTCTCTCCTCCTGATTTCTAAACGAGGCTACGTGCTCGTTTTTTCATTTTGACTCCACAAACACGTCCCGTGGCCCATTTCTAACCTATAATCGCGACTTTTCCGGGTTTTAAAGGAAGTGGATCTAATTTCATACCCTCTCTCCTCCCGAATTCAAAATTAGGCTTCGTACTCGTTTTTTCATTTTGACACCACAAACACGTCCTGTGGCCCATTTCTAACCTATAATCGAGACTTTTTTGGGTTTTAAAGGAAGTGGATATAATTTCATACCCTCTCTCCTACCGATTTCTATACGAGGTTTCGTGCTCGTTTTTTCATTTTGACTCCACAAACACGTCCCGTGGCCCATTTCTAACCTATAATCGAGACTTTTTCGGATTTTAAAGGAAGTGGATATAATTTCAAACACTCTCTCCCACCGATTTCTAAACGAGGCTTCGTGCTCGTTTTTTCGTTTTGATTCAACAAACACGTCCCGTGGCCCATTTCTAACCTATAATCGAGACTTTTTCGTGTTTCAAAGGAAGTTGATATAATTTCATACCCACTCTTCTCCCGATTTCTAAACGAGGCTTCGTGTTCGTTTTTTCGTTTTGACACCACAAACACGTCCCGTGGCCCAATTCTAACCTATAGTCGCGACTTTTCCGGATTTTAAAGGAAGTGGATCTAATTTCATACCCTCTCTCCTCCCGAATTCAAAATTAGGCTTCGTGCTCGTTTTTTCATTTTGACACCACAAACACGTCCTGTGGCCCATTTCTAACCTATAATCGAGACTTTTTCGGGTTTTAAAGGAAGTGGATATAATTTCATACCTCTCTCCTACCGATTTCTAAACGAGGCTTCGTGCTCGTTTTTTCGTTTTGACACCACAAACACGTCCCGTGGCCCATTTCTAACCTATAATCGAGACTTTTTCGGGTTTTAAAGGAAGTGTATGTAATTTCATACCCTCTAACCTACCGATTTCTAAACGAGGCTTCGTGCTCGATTTTTCGTTTTGACTCCACAAACACGTCCCGTGGCCCATTTCTAACCTATAATCGAGACTTTTTCAGGTTTTAAAGGAAGTGGATATAATTTCATACCCTCTCACCTACCGATTTCTAAACGAGGCTTCGTGCTCGTTTTTTCATTTTGACACCGCAAACACGTCCCGTGGCCCATTTCTAACCTATAATCGAGACTTTTTCGGGTTTGAAAGGAAGTGGATATAATTTCATACCCTCTCTCCTCCCGATTTCTAAACGAGGCTTCGTGCTCGTTTTTTCGTTTTGACACCTCAAACGCGTCCAATGGCCCATTTCTAACCTATAATCGAGACTTTTTCAGGTTTTAAAGGAAGTGGATATAATTTCATAACCTCTCTCCTCCTGATTTCTAAACGAGGCTACGTGCTCGTTTTTTCATTTTGACTCCACAAACACGTCCCGTGGCCCATTTCTATCCTATAATCGCGACTTTTCCGGGTTTTAAAGGAAGTGGATCTAATTTCATACCCTCTCTCCTCCCGAATTCAAAATTAGGCTTCGTGCTCGTTTTTTCATTTTGACACCACAAACACGTCCTGTGGCCCATTTCTAACCTATAATCGAGACTTTTTCGGGTTTGAAAGGAAGTGGATATAATTTCATACCCTCTCTCCTCCCGATTTCTAAACGAGGCTTCGTGCTCGTTTTTTCGTTTTGACACCACAAACGCGTCCAGTGGCCCATTTCTAACCTATAATCGAGACTTTTTCGGGTTTTAAAGGAAGTGAATATAATTTCATAACCTCTCTCCTCCTGATTTCTAAACGAGGCTACGTGCTCGTTTTTTCATTTTGACTCCACAAACACGTCCCGTGGCCCATTTCTAACCTATAATCGCGACTTTTCCGGGTTTTAAAGGAAGTTGATCTAATTTCATACCCTCTCTCCTCCCGAATTCAAAATTAGGCTTCGTGCTCGTTTTTTCATTTTGACACCACAAACACGTCCTGTGGCCCATTTCTAACCTATAATCGAGACTTTTTCGGGTTTTAAAGGAAGTGGATATAATTTCATACCCTCTCTCCTCCTGATTTCTAAACGAGGCTACGTGCTCCTTTTTTCATTTTGACTCCACAAACACGTCCCGTGACCCATTTCTAACCTATAATCGCGACTTTTCCGGGTTTTAAAGGAAGTGGATCTAATTTCATACCCTCTCTCCTCCCGAATTCAAAATTAGGCTTCGTGCTCATTTTTTCATTTTGACACCACAAACACGTCCTGTGGCCCATTTCTAACCTATAATCGAGACTTTTTCGGGTTTGAAAGGAAGTGGATATAATTTCATACCCTCTCTCCTCCCGATTTCTAAACGAGGCTTCGTGCTCGTTTTTTCGTTTTGACACCACAAACGCGTCCAGTGGCCCATTTCTAACCTATAATCGAGACTTTTTCGGGTTTTAAAGGAAGTGAATATAATTTCATAACCTCTCTCCTCCTGATTTCTAAACGAGGCTACGTGCTCGTTTTTTCATTTTGACTCCACAAACACGTCCCGTGGCCCATTTCTAACCTATAATCGCGACTTTTCCGGGTTTTAATGGAAGTGGATCTAATTTCATACCCTCTCTCCTCCCGAATTCAAAATTAGGCTTCGTACTCGTTTTTTCATTTTGACACCACAAACACGTCCTGTGGCCCATTTCTAACCTATAATCGAGACTTTTTCGGGTTTTAAAGGAAGTGGATATAATTTCATACCCTCTCTCCTCCTGATTTCTAAACGAGGCTACGTGCTCGTTTTTTCATTTTGACTCCACAAACACGTCCCGTGGCCCATTTCTAACCTATAATCGAGACTTTTTCAGGTTTTAAAGGAAGTGGATATAATTTCATACCCTCTCACCTACCGATTTCTAAACGAGGCTTCGTGCTCGTTTTTTCATTTTGACACCGCAAACACGTCCCGTGGCCCATTTCTAACCTATAATCGAGACTTTTTCGGGTTTGAAAGGAAGTGGATATAATTTCATACCCTCTCTCCTCCCGATTTCTAAACGAGGCTTCGTGCTCGTTTTTTCGTTTTGACACCTCAAACGCGTCCAATGGCCCATTTCTAACCTATAATCGAGACTTTTTCAGGTTTTAAAGGAAGTGGATATAATTTCATAACCTCTCTCCTCCTGATTTCTAAACGAGGCTACGTGCTCGTTTTTTCATTTTGACTCCACAAACACGTCCCGTGGCCCATTTCTATCCTATAATCGCGACTTTTCCGGGTTTTAAAGGAAGTGGATCTAATTTCATACCCTCTCTCCTCCCGAATTCAAAATTAGGCTTCGTGCTCGTTTTTTCATTTTGACACCACAAACACGTCCTGTGGCCCATTTCTAACCTATAATCGAGACTTTTTCGGGTTTGAAAGGAAGTGGATATAATTTCATACCCTCTCTCCTCCCGATTTCTAAACGAGGCTTCGTGCTCGTTTTTTCGTTTTGACACCACAAACGCGTCCAGTGGCCCATTTCTAACCTATAATCGAGACTTTTTCGGGTTTTAAAGGAAGTGAATATAATTTCATAACCTCTCTCCTCCTGATTTCTAAACGAGGCTACGTGCTCGTTTTTTCATTTTGACTCCACAAACACGTCCCGTGGCCCATTTCTAACCTATAATCGCGACTTTTCCGGGTTTTAAAGGAAGTTGATCTAATTTCATACCCTCTCTCCTCCCGAATTCAAAATTAGGCTTCGTGCTCGTTTTTTCATTTTGACACCACAAACACGTCCTGTGGCCCATTTCTAACCTATAATCGAGACTTTTTCGGGTTTTAAAGGAAGTGGATATAATTTCATACCCTCTCTCCTCCTGATTTCTAAACGAGGCTACGTGCTCCTTTTTTCATTTTGACTCCACAAACACGTCCCGTGACCCATTTCTAACCTATAATCGCGACTTTTCCGGGTTTTAAAGGAAGTGGATCTAATTTCATACCCTCTCTCCTCCCGAATTCAAAATTAGGCTTCGTGCTCATTTTTTCATTTTGACACCACAAACACGTCCTGTGGCACATTTCTAACCTATAATCGAGACTTTTTCGGGTTTGAAAGGAAGTGGATATAATTTCATACCCTCTCTCCTCCCGATTTCTAAACGAGGCTTCGTGCTCGTTTTTTCGTTTTGACACCACAAACGCGTCCAGTGGCCCATTTCTAACCTATAATCGAGACTTTTTCGGGTTTTAAAGGAAGTGAATATAATTTCATAACCTCTCTCCTCCTGATTTCTAAACGAGGCTACGTGCTCGTTTTTTCATTTTGACTCCACAAACACGTCCCGTGGCCCATTTCTAACCTATAATCGCGACTTTTCCGGGTTTTAATGGAAGTGGATCTAATTTCATACCCTCTCTCCTCCCGAATTCAAAATTAGGCTTCGTACTCGTTTTTTCATTTTGACACCACAAACACGTCCTGTGGCCCATTTCTAACCTATAATCGAGACTTTTTCGGGTTTTAAAGGAAGTGGATATAATTTCATACCCTCTCTCCTCCTGATTTCTAAACGAGGCTACGTGCTCGTTTTTTCATTTTGACTCCACAAACACGTCCCGTGGCCCATTTCTAACCTATAATCGCGACTTTTCCGGGTTTTAAAGGAAGTGGATCTAATTTCATACCCTCTCTCCTCCCGAATTCAAAATTTGGCTTCGTGCTCGTTTTTTTATTTTGACACCACAAACACGTCCTGTGGCCCATTTCTAATCTATAATCGAGACTTTTTCGGGTTTGAAAGGAAGTGGATATAATTTCATACCCTCTCTCCTCCCGATTTCTAAACGAGGCTTCGTGCTCGTTTTTTCGTTTTGACACCACAAACGCGTCCAGTGGCCCATTTCTAACCTATAATCGAGACTTTTTCGGGTTTTAAAGGAAGTGGATATAATTTCATACCCTCTCTCCTACCGATTTCTAAACGAGGCTTCGTGCTCGTTTTTTCGTTTTGACACCACAAACACGTCCCGTGGCCCATTTCTAACCTATAATCGAGACTTTTTCGGGTTTTAAAGGAAGTGGATGTAATTTCATACCCTCTATCCTACCGATTTCTAAACGAGGCTTCGTGCTCGATTTTTCGTTTTGACTCCACAAACACGTCCCGTGGCCCATTTCTAACCTATAATCGAGACTTTTTCAGGTTTTAAAGGAAGTGGATATAATTTCATACCCTCTCACCTACCGATTTCTAAACGAGGCTTCGTGCTCGTTTTTTCATTTTGACACCGCAAACACGTCCCGTGACCCATTTCTAACCTATAATCGAGACTTTTTCGGGTTTGAAAGGAAGTGGATTTAATTTCATACCCTCTCTCCTCCCGATTTCTAAACGAGGCTTCGTGCCCGTTTTTTCGTTTTGACACCTCAAACGCGTCCAATGGCCAATTTCTAACCTATAATCGAGACTTTTTCAGGTTTTAAAGGAAGTGGATATAATTTCATAACCTCTCTCCTCCTGATTTCTAAACGAGGCTACGTGCTCGTTTTTTCATTTTGACTCCACAAACTCGTCCCGTGGCCCATTTCTAACCTATAATCGAGACTTTTTCGGGTTTTAAAGGAAGTGGATGTAATTTCATACCCTCTGTCCTATCGATTTCTAAACGAGGCTTCGTGCTCGTTTTTTCGTTTTGACACCACAAACACGTCCTGTGGCCCATTTCTAACCTATAATCGAGACTTTTTCGGGTTTTAAAGGAAGTGGATATAATTTCATACCCTCTCTCCTCCCGATTTCTAAACGAGGCTTCGTGCTCGTTTTTTCGTTTTGACACCACAAACGCGTCCAGTGGCCCATTTCTAACCTATAATCGAGACTTTTTCGGGTTTTAAAGGAAGTGGATATAATTTCATACCCTCTCTCCTACCGATTTCTAAACGAGGCTTCGTGCTCGTTTTTTCGTTTTGACACCACAAACGCGTCCAGTGGCCCATTTCTAACCTATAATCGAGACTTTTTCGGGTTTTAAAGGAAGTGGATATAATTTCATACCCTCTCTCCTACCGATTTCTAAACGAGGCTTCGTGCTCGTTTTTTCGTTTTGACACCACAAACACGTCCCGTGGCCCATTTCTAACCTATAATCGAGACTTTTTCGGGTTTTAAAGGAAGTGGATGTAATTTCATACCCTCTATCCTACCGATTTCTAAACGAGGCTTCGTGCTCGTTTTTTCGTTTTGACACCACAAACACGTCCCGTGGCCCATTTCTAACCTATAATCGAGACTTTTTCAGGTTTTAAAGGAAGTGGATATAATTTCATAACCTCTCTCCTCCTGATTTCTAAACGAGGCTACGTGCTCGTTTTTTCATTTTGACTCCACAAACTCGTCCCGTGGCCCATTTCTAACCTATAATCGAGACTTTTTCGGGTTTTAAAGGAAGTGGATGTAATTTCATACCCTCTGTCCTATCGATTTCTAAACGAGGCTTCGTGCTCGTTTTTTCGTTTTGACACCACAAACACGTCCTGTGGCCCATTTCTAACCTATAATCGAGACTTTTTCGGGTTTTAAAGGAAGTGGATATAATTTCATACCCTCTCTCCTCCCGATTTCTAAACGAGGCTTCGTGCTCGTTTTTTCGTTTTGACACCACAAACGCGTCCAGTGGCCCATTTCTAACCTATAATCGAGACTTTTTCGGGTTTTAAAGGAAGTGGATATAATTTCATACCCTCTCTCCTACCGATTTCTAAACGAGGCTTCGTGCTCGTTTTTTCGTTTTGACACCACAAACGCGTCCAGTGGCCCATTTCTAACCTATAATCGAGACTTTTTCGGGTTTTAAAGGAAGTGGATATAATTTCATACCCTCTCTCCTACCGATTTCTAAACGAGGCTTCGTGCTCGTTTTTTCGTTTTGACACCACAAACACGTCCCGTGGCCCATTTCTAACCTATAATCGAGACTTTTTCGGGTTTTAAAGGAAGTGGATGTAATTTCATACCCTCTATCCTACCGATTTCTAAACGAGGCTTCGTGCTCGTTTTTTCGTTTTGACACCACAAACACGTCCCGTGGCCCATTTCTAACCTATAATCGAGACTTTTTCGGGTTTTAAAGGAAGTGGATGTAATTTCATACCCTCTATCCTACCGATTTCTAAACGAGGCTTCGTGCTCGATTTTTCGTTTTGACTCCACAAACACGTCCCGTGGCCCATTTCTAACCTATAATCGAGACTTTTTCAGGTTTTAAAGGAAGTGGATATAATTTCATACCCTCTCACCTACCGATTTCTAAACGAGGCTTCGTGCTCGTTTTTTCATTTTGACACCGCAAACACGTCCCGTGACCCATTTCTAACCTATAATCGAGACTTTTTCGGGTTTGAAAGGAAGTGGATTTAATTTCATACCCTCTCTCCTCCCGATTTCTAAACGAGGCTTCGTGCCCGTTTTTTCGTTTTGACACCTCAAACGCGTCCAATGGCCAATTTCTAACCTATAATCGAGACTTTTTCAGGTTTTAAAGGAAGTGGATATAATTTCATAACCTCTCTCCTCCTGATTTCTAAACGAGGCTACGTGCTCGTTTTTTCATTTTGACTCCACAAACTCGTCCCGTGGCCCATTTCTAACCTATAATCGAGACTTTTTCGGGTTTTAAAGGAAGTGGATGTAATTTCATACCCTCTGTCCTATCGATTTCTAAACGAGGCTTCGTGCTCGTTTTTTCGTTTTGACACCACAAACACGTCCTGTGGCCCATTTCTAACCTATAATCGAGACTTTTTCGGGTTTTAAAGGAAGTGGATATAATTTCATACCCTCTCTCCTCCCGATTTCTAAACGAGGCTTCGTGCTCGTTTTTTCGTTTTGACACCACAAACGCGTCCAGTGGCCCATTTCTAACCTATAATCGAGACTTTTTCGGGTTTTAAAGGAAGTGGATATAATTTCATACCCTCTCTCCTACCGATTTCTAAACGAGGCTTCGTGCTCGTTTTTTCGTTTTGACACCACAAACACGTCCCGTGGCCCATTTCTAACCTATAATCGAGACTTTTTCGGGTTTTAAAGGAAGTGGATGTAATTTCATACCCTCTATCCTACCGATTTCTAAACGAGGCTTCGTGCTCGATTTTTCGTTTTGACTCCACAATCACGTCCCGTGGCCCATTTCTAACCTATAATCGAGACTTTTTCAGGTTTTAAAGGAAGTGGATATAATTTCATACCCTCTCACCTACCGATTTATAAACGAGGCTTCGTGCTCGTTTTTTCATTTTGACACCGCAAACACGTCCCGTGGCCCATTTCTAACCTATAATCGAGACTTTTTCGGGTTTTAAAGGAAGTGGATATAATTTCATACCCTCTCTCCTCCCGATTTCTAAACGAGGCTTCGTGCTCGTTTTTTCGTTTTGACACCACAAACGCGTCCAGTGGCCCATTTCTAACCTATAATCGAGACTTTTTCGGGTTTTAAAGGAAGTGGATATAATTTCATACCCTCTCTCCTACCGATTTCTAAACGAGGCTTCGTGCTCGTTTTTTCGTTTTGACACCACAAACACGTCCCGTGGCCCATTTCTAACCTATAATCGAGACTTTTTCGGGTTTTAAAGGAAGTGGATGTAATTTCATACCCTCTATCCTACCGATTTCTAAACGAGGCTTCGTGCTCGATTTTTCGTTTTGACTCCACAAACACGTCCCGTGGCCCATTTCTAACCTATAATCGAGACTTTTTCAGGTTTTAAAGGAAGTGGATATAATTTCATACCCTCTCACCTACCGATTTATAAACGAGGCTTCGTGCTCGTTTTTTCATTTTGACACCGCAAACACGTCCCGTGGCCCATTTCTAACCTATAATCGAGACTTTTTCGGGTTTGAAAGGAAGTGGATATAATTTCATACCCTCTCTCCTCCCGATTTCTAAACGAGGCTTCGTGCTCGTTTTTTCGTTTTGACACCACAAACGCGTCCAGTGGCCCATTTCTAACCTATAATCGAGACTTTTTCGGGTTTTAAAGGAAGTGGATATAATTTCATACCCTCTCTCCTCCTGATTTCTAAACGAGGCTACGTGCTCGTTTTTTCATTTTGACTCCACAAACACGTCCCGTGGCCCATTTCTAACCTATAATCGCGACTTTTCCGGGTTTTAAAGGAAGTGGATCTAATTTCATACCCTCTCTCCTCCCGAATTCAAAATTAGGCTTCGTGCTCGTTTTTTCATTTTGACACCAGAAACACGTCCTGTGGCCCATTTCTAACCTATAATCGAGACTTTTTCGGGTTTGAAAGGAAGTGGATATAATTTCATACCCTCTCTCCTCCCGATTTCTAAACGAGGCTTCGTGCTCGTTTTTTCGTTTTGACACTACAAACACGTCCCGTGGCTCATTTCTAACCTATAATCGATACTTTTTCGGGTTTGAAAGGAAGTGGATATAATTTCATACCCTCTCTCCTCCCGATTTCTAAACGAGGCTTCGTGCTTGTTTTTTCGTTTTGACACCTCAAACGCGTCCAGTGGCCCATTTCTAACCTATAATCGAGACTTTTTCAGGTTTTAAAGGAAGTGGATATAATTTCATAACCTCTCTCCTCCTGATTTCTAAACGAGGCTACGTGCTCGTTTTTTCGTTTTGACTCCACAAACACGTCCCGTGGCCCATTTCTAACCTATAATCGCGACTTTTCCGGGTTTTAAAGGAAGTGGATCTAATTTCATACCCTCTCTCCTCCCGAATTCAAAATTAGGCTTCGTGCTCGTTTTTTCATTTTGACACCACAAACACGTCCTGTGGCCCATTTCTAACCTATAATCGAGACTTTTTTGGGTTTTAAAGGAAGTGGATATAATTTCATACCCTCTCTCCTACCGATTTCTATACGAGGTTTCGTGCTCGTTTTTTCATTTTGACTCCACAAACACGTCCCGTGGCCCATTTCTAACCTATAATCGAGACTTTTTCGGATTTTAAAGGAAGTGGATATAATTTCAAACACTCTCTCCTACCGATTTCTAAACGAGGCTTCGTGCTCGTTTTTTCGTTTTGATTCAACAAACACGTCCCGTGGCCCATTTCTAACCTATAATCGAGACTTTTTCGTGTTTCAAAGGAAGTTGATATAATTTCATACCCACTCTTCTCCCGATTTCTAAACGAGGCTTCGTGTTCGTTTTTTCGTTTTGACACCACAAACACGTCCCGTGGCCCAATTCTAACCTATAGTCGCGACTTTTCCGGATTTTAAAGGAAGTGGATCTAATTTCATACCCTCTCTCCTCCCGAATTCAAAATTAGGCTTCGTGCTCGTTTTTTCATTTTGACACCACAAACACGTCCTGTGGCCCATTTCTAACCTATAATCGAGACTTTTTCGGGTTTTAAAGGAAGTGGATATAATTTCATACCTCTCTCCTACCGATTTCTAAACGAGGCTTCGTGCTCGTTTTTTCGTTTTGACACAACAAACACGTCCCGTGGCCCATTTCTAACCTATAATCGAGACTTTTTCGGGTTTTAAAGGAAGTGTATGTAATTTCATACCCTCTATCCTACCGATTTCTAAACGAGGCTTCGTGCTCGATTTTTCGTTTTGACTCCACAAACACGTCCCGTGGCCCATTTCTAACCTATAAGCTCGTTTTTTCATTTTGACACCGCAAACACGTCCCGTGGCCCATTTCTAACCTATAATCGAGACTTTTTCGGGTTTGAAAGGAAGTGGATATAATTTCATACCCTCTCTCCTCCCGATTTCTAAACGAGGCTTCGTGCTCATTTTTTCGTTTTGACACCTCAAACGCGTCCAGTGGCCCATTTCTAACCTATAATCGAGACTTTTTCAGGTTTTAAAGGAAGTGGATATAATTTCATAACCTCTCTCCTCCTGATTTCTAAACGAGGCTACGTGCTCGTTTTTTCATTTTGACTCCACAAACACGTCCCGTGGCCCATTTCTAACCTATAATCGCGACTTTTCCGGGTTTTAATGGAAGTGGATCTAATTTCATACCCTCTCTCCTCCCGAATTCAAAATTAGGCTTCGTACTCGTTTTTTCATTTTGACACCACAAACACGTCCTGTGGCCCATTTCTAACCTATAATCGAGACTTTTTCGGGTTTTAAAGGAAGTGGATATAATTTCATACCCTCTCTCCTCCTGATTTCTAAACGAGGCTACGTGCTCCTTTTTTCATTTTGACTCCACAAACACGTCCCGTGACCCATTTCTAACCTCTAATCGCGACTTTTCCGGGTTTTAAAGGAAGTGGATCTAATTTCATACCCTCTCTCCTCCCGAATTCAAAATTAGGCTTCGTGCTCATTTTTTCATTTTGACACCACAAACACGTCCTGTGGCCCATTTCTAACCTATAATCGAGACTTTTTCGGGTTTGAAAGGAAGTGGATATAATTTCATACCCTCTCTCCTCCCGATTTCTAAACGAGGCTTCGTGCTCGTTTTTTCGTTTTGACACCACAAACGCGTCCAGTGGCCCATTTCTAACCTATAATCGAGACTTTTTCGGGTTTTAAAGGAAGTGAATATAATTTCATAACCTCTCTCCTCCTGATTTCTAAACGAGGCTACGTGCTCGTTTTTTCATTTTGACTCCACAAACACGTCCCGTGGCCCATTTCTAACCTATAATCGCGACTTTTCCGGGTTTTAATGGAAGTGGATCTAATTTCATACCCTCTCTCCTCCCGAATTCAAAATTAGGCTTCGTACTCGTTTTTTCATTTTGACACCACAAACACGTCCTGTGGCCCATTTCTAACCTATAATCGAGACTTTTTCGGGTTTTAAAGGAAGTGGATATAATTTCATACCCTCTCTCCTCCTGATTTCTAAACGAGGCTACGTGCTCGTTTTTTCATTTTGACTCCACAAACACGTCCCGTGGCCCATTTCTAACCTATAATCGCGACTTTTCCGGGTTTTAAAGGAAGTGGATCTAATTTCATACCCTCTCTCCTCCCGAATTCAAAATTTGGCTTCGTGCTCGTTTTTTTATTTTGACACCACAAACACGTCCTGTGGCCCATTTCTAATCTATAATCGAGACTTTTTCGGGTTTGAAAGGAAGTGGATATAATTTCATACCCTCTCTCCTCCCGATTTCTAAACGAGGCTTCGTGCTCGTTTTTTCGTTTTGACACCACAAACGCGTCCAGTGGCCCATTTCTAACCTATAATCGAGACTTTTTCGGGTTTTAAAGGAAGTGGATATAATTTCATACCCTCTCTCCTACCGATTTCTAAACGAGGCTTCGTGCTCGTTTTTTCGTTTTGACACCACAAACACGTCCCGTGGCCCATTTCTAACCTATAATCGAGACTTTTTCGGGTTTTAAAGGAAGTGGATGTAATTTCATACCCTCTATCCTACCGATTTCTAAACGAGGCTTCGTGCTCGATTTTTCGTTTTGACTCCACAAACACGTCCCGTGGCCCATTTCTAACCTATAATCGAGACTTTTTCAGGTTTTAAAGGAAGTGGATATAATTTCATACCCTCTCACCTACCGATTTCTAAACGAGGCTTCGTGCTCGTTTTTTCATTTTGACACCGCAAACACGTCCCGTGACCCATTTCTAACCTATAATCGAGACTTTTTCGGGTTTGAAAGGAAGTGGATTTAATTTCATACCCTCTCTCCTCCCGATTTCTAAACGAGGCTTCGTGCCCGTTTTTTCGTTTTGACACCTCAAACGCGTCCAATGGCCAATTTCTAACCTATAATCGAGACTTTTTCAGGTTTTAAAGGAAGTGGATATAATTTCATAACCTCTCTCCTCCTGATTTCTAAACGAGGCTACGTGCTCGTTTTTTCATTTTGACTCCACAAACTCGTCCCGTGGCCCATTTCTAACCTATAATCGAGACTTTTTCGGGTTTTAAAGGAAGTGGATGTAATTTCATACCCTCTGTCCTATCGATTTCTAAACGAGGCTTCGTGCTCGTTTTTTCGTTTTGACACCACAAACACGTCCTGTGGCCCATTTCTAACCTATAATCGAGACTTTTTCGGGTTTTAAAGGAAGTGGATATAATTTCATACCCTCTCTCCTCCCGATTTCTAAACGAGGCTTCGTGCTCGTTTTTTCGTTTTGACACCACAAACGCGTCCAGTGGCCCATTTCTAACCTATAATCGAGACTTTTTCGGGTTTTAAAGGAAGTGGATATAATTTCATACCCTCTCTCCTACCGATTTCTAAACGAGGCTTCGTGCTCGTTTTTTCGTTTTGACACCACAAACACGTCCCGTGGCCCATTTCTAACCTATAATCGAGACTTTTTCGGGTTTTAAAGGAAGTGGATGTAATTTCATACCCTCTATCCTACCGATTTCTAAACGAGGCTTCGTGCTCGATTTTTCGTTTTGACTCCACAAACACGTCCCGTGGCCCATTTCTAACCTATAATCGAGACTTTTTCAGGTTTTAAAGGAAGTGGATATAATTTCATACCCTCTCACCTACCGATTTATAAACGAGGCTTCGTGCTCGTTTTTTCATTTTGACACCGCAAACACGTCCCGTGGCCCATTTCTAACCTATAATCGAGACTTTTTCGGGTTTGAAAGGAAGTGGATATAATTTCATACCCTCTCTCCTCCCGATTTCTAAACGAGGCTTCGTGCTCGTTTTTTCGTTTTGACACCACAAACGCGTCCAGTGGCCCATTTCTAACCTATAATCGAGACTTTTTCGGGTTTTAAAGGAAGTGGATATAATTTCATACCCTCTCTCCTCCTGATTTCTAAACGAGGCTACGTGCTCGTTTTTTCATTTTGACTCCACAAACACGTCCCGTGGCCCATTTCTAACCTATAATCGCGACTTTTCCGGGTTTTAAAGGAAGTGGATCTAATTTCATACCCTCTCTCCTCCCGAATTCAAAATTAGGCTTCGTGCTCGTTTTTTCATTTTGACACCAGAAACACGTCCTGTGGCCCATTTCTAACCTATAATCGAGACTTTTTCGGGTTTGAAAGGAAGTGGATATAATTTCATACCCTCTCTCCTCCCGATTTCTAAACGAGGCTTCGTGCTCGTTTTTTCGTTTTGACACTACAAACACGTCCCGTGGCTCATTTCTAACCTATAATCGATACTTTTTCGGGTTTGAAAGGAAGTGGATATAATTTCATACCCTCTCTCCTCCCGATTTCTAAACGAGGCTTCGTGCTTGTTTTTTCGTTTTGACACCTCAAACGCGTCCAGTGGCCCATTTCTAACCTATAATCGAGACTTTTTCGGGTTTTAAAGGAAGTGGATATAATTTCATACACTCTCTCCTCCTGATTTCTAAACGAGGCTACGTGCTCGTTTTTTCATTTTGACTCCACAAACACGTCCCGTGGCCCATTTCTAACCTATAATCGCGACTTTTCCGGGTTTTAAAGGAAGTGGATCTAATTTCATACCCTCTCTCCTCCCGAATTCAAAATTAGGCTTCGTACTCGTTTTTTCATTTTGACACCACAAACACGTCCTGTGGCCCATTTCTAACCTATAATCGAGACTTTTTTGGGTTTTAAAGGAAGTGGATATAATTTCATACCCTCTCTCCTACCGATTTCTATACGAGGTTTCGTGCTCGTTTTTTCATTTTGACTCCACAAACACGTCCCGTGGCCCATTTCTAACCTATAATCGAGACTTTTTCGGATTTTAAAGGAAGTGGATATAATTTCAAACACTCTCTCCTACCGATTTCTAAACGAGGCTTCGTGCTCGTTTTTTCGTTTTGATTCAACAAACACGTCCCGTGGCCCATTTCTAACCTATAATCGAGACTTTTTCGTGTTTCAAAGGAAGTTGATATAATTTCATACCCACTCTTCTCCCGATTTCTAAACGAGGCTTCGTGTTCGTTTTTTCGTTTTGACACCACAAACACGTCCCGTGGCCCAATTCTAACCTATAGTCGCGACTTTTCCGGATTTTAAAGGAAGTGGATCTAATTTCATACCCTCTCTCCTCCCGAATTCAAAATTAGGCTTCGTGCTCGTTTTTTCATTTTGACACCACAAACACGTCCTGTGGCCCATTTCTAACCTATAATCGAGACTTTTTCGGGTTTTAAAGGAAGTGGATGTAATTTCATACCTCTCTCCTACCGATTTCTAAACGAGGCTTCGTGCTCGTTTTTTCGTTTTGACACCACAAACACGTCCCGTGGCCCATTTCTAACCTATAATCGAGACTTTTTCGGGTTTTAAAGGAAGTGTATGTAATTTCATACCCTCTAACCTACCGATTTCTAAACGAGGCTTCGTGCTCGATTTTTCGTTTTGACTCCACAAACACGTCCCGTGGCCCATTTCTAACCTATAATCGAGACTTTTTCAGGTTTTAAAGGAAGTGGATATAATTTCATACCCTCTCACCTACCGATTTCTAAACGAGGCTTCGTGCTCGTTTTTTCATTTTGACACCGCAAACACGTCCCGTGGCCCATTTCTAACCTATAATCGAGACTTTTTCGGGTTTGAAAGGAAGTGGATATAATTTCATACCCTCTCTCCTCCCGATTTCTAAACGAGGCTTCGTGCTCGTTTTTTCGTTTTGACACCTCAAACGCGTCCAATGGCCCATTTCTAACCTATAATCGAGACTTTTTCAGGTTTTAAAGGAAGTGGATATAATTTCATAACCTCTCTCCTCCTGATTTCTAAACGAGGCTACGTGCTCGTTTTTTCATTTTGACTCCACAAACACGTCCCGTGGCCCATTTCTATCCTATAATCGCGACTTTTCCGGGTTTTAAAGGAAGTGGATCTAATTTCATACCCTCTCTCCTCCCGAATTCAAAATTAGGCTTCGTGCTCGTTTTTTCATTTTGACACCACAAACACGTCCTGTGGCCCATTTCTAACCTATAATCGAGACTTTTTCGGGTTTGAAAGGAAGTGGATATAATTTCATACCCTCTCTCCTCCCGATTTCTAAACGAGGCTTCGTGCTCGTTTTTTCGTTTTGACACCACAAACGCGTCCAGTGGCCCATTTCTAACCTATAATCGAGACTTTTTCGGGTTTTAAAGGAAGTGAATATAATTTCATAACCTCTCTCCTCCTGATTTCTAAACGAGGCTACGTGCTCGTTTTTTCATTTTGACTCCACAAACACGTCCCGTGGCCCATTTCTAACCTATAATCGCGACTTTTCCGGGTTTTAAAGGAAGTTGATCTAATTTCATACCCTCTCTCCTCCCGAATTCAAAATTAGGCTTCGTGCTCGTTTTTTCATTTTGACACCACAAACACGTCCTGTGGCCCATTTCTAACCTATAATCGAGACTTTTTCGGGTTTTAAAGGAAGTGGATATAATTTCATACCCTCTCTCCTCCTGATTTCTAAACGAGGCTACGTGCTCCTTTTTTCATTTTGACTCCACAAACACGTCCCGTGACCCATTTCTAACCTATAATCGCGACTTTTCCGGGTTTTAAAGGAAGTGGATCTAATTTCATACCCTCTCTCCTCCCGAATTCAAAATTAGGCTTCGTGCTCATTTTTTCATTTTGACACCACAAACACGTCCTGTGGCCCATTTCTAACCTATAATCGAGACTTTTTCGGGTTTGAAAGGAAGTGGATATAATTTCATACCCTCTCTCCTCCCGATTTCTAAACGAGGCTTCGTGCTCGTTTTTTCGTTTTGACACCACAAACGCGTCCAGTGGCCCATTTCTAACCTATAATCGAGACTTTTTCGGGTTTTAAAGGAAGTGAATATAATTTCATAACCTCTCTCCTCCTGATTTCTAAACGAGGCTACGTGCTCGTTTTTTCATTTTGACTCCACAAACACGTCCCGTGGCCCATTTCTAACCTATAATCGCAACTTTTTCGGGTTTTAAAGGAAGTGGATCTAATTTCATACCCTCTCTCCTCCGGAATTCAAAATTAGGCTTCGTGCTCGTTTTTTTATTTTGACACCACAAACACGTCCTGTGGCCCATTTCTAACCTATAATCGAGACTTTTTCGGGTTTTAAAGGAAGTGGATATAATTTCATACCCTCTCTCCTCCTGATTTCTAAACGAGGCTACGTGCTCGTTTTTTCATTTTGACTCCACAAACACGTCCCGTGGCCCATTTCTAACCTATAATCGCGACTTTTCCGGGTTTTAAAGGAAGTGGATCTAATTTCATACCCTCTCTCCTCCCGAATTCAAAATTAGGCTTCGTGCTCGTTTTTTCATTTTGACACCAGAAACACGTCCTGTGGCCCATTTCTTACCTATAATCGAGACTTTCTCGGGTTTGAAAGGAAGTGGATATAATTTCATACCCTCTCTCCTCCCGATTTCTAAACGAGGCTTCGTGCTCGTTTTTTCGTTTTGACACCACAAACGCGTCCAGTGGCCCATTTCTAGCCTATAATCGAGACTTTTTCGGGTTTTAAAGGAAGTGGATATAATTTCATACCCTCTGTCCTACCGATTTATAAACGAGGCTTCGTGCTCGATTTTTCGTTTTGACTCCACAAACACGTCCCGTGGCCCATTTCTAACCTATAATCGAGACTTTTTCGTATTTAAAAGTAAGTGGATATAATTTCATACCCTCTCTCCTCCCGATTTCTAAACGAGGCTTCGTGCTCGTTTTTTCATTTTGACACCACAAACACGTCCCGTGGCCCATTTCTAACCTATAATCGAGACTTTTTCGGGTTTTAAAGGAAGTGGATGTAATTTCATACCCTCTGTCCTACCGATTTCTAAACGAGGCTTCGTGCTCGTTTTTTCGTTTAGACTCCACAAACACGTCCCGTGGCCCATTTCTAACCTCTAATCGAGACTTTTTCCTGTTTTAAAGGAAGTGGATATAATTTCATACCCTCTCTCCTACCGATTTCTATACGAGGCTTCGTGCTCGTTTTTTCGTTTTGACACTACAAACACGTCCCGTGGCTCATTTCTAACCTATAATCGATACTTTTTCGGGTTTGAAAGGAAGTGGATATAATTTCATACCCTCTCTCCTCCCGATTTCTAAACGAGGCTTCGTGCTTGTTTTTTCGTTTTGACACCTCAAACGCGTCCAGTGGCCCATTTCTAACCTATAATCGAGACTTTTTCAGGTTTTAAAGGAAGTGGATATAATTTCATAACCTCTCTCCTCCTGATTTCTAAACGAGGCTACGTGCTCGTTTTTTCATTTTGACTCCACAAACACGTCCCGTGGCCCATTTCTAACCTATAATCGCGACTTTTCCGGGTTGTAAAGGAAGTGGATCTAATTTCATACCCTCTCTCCTCCCGAATTCAAAATTAGGCTTCGTACTCGTTTTTTCATTTTGACACCACAAACACGTCCTGTGGCCCATTTCTAACCTATAATCGAGACTTTTTTGGGTTTTAAAGGAAGTGGATATAATTTCATACCCTCTCTCCTTCCGATTTCTATACGAGGTTTCGTGCTCGTTTTTTCATTTTGACTCCACAAACACGTCCCGTGGCCCATTTCTAACCTATAATCGAGACTTTTTCGGATTTTAAAGGAAGTGGATATAATTTCAAACACTCTCTCCTACCGATTTCTAAACGAGGCTTCGTGCTCGTTTTTTCGTTTTGATTCAACAAACACGTCCCGTGGCCCATTTCTAACCTATAATCGAGACTTTTTCGTGTTTCAAAGGAAGTTGATATAATTTCATACCCACTCTTCTCCCGATTTCTAAACGAGGCTTCGTCTTCGTTTTTTCGTTTTGACACCACAAACACGTCCCGTGGCCCAATTCTAACCTATAGTCGCGACTTTTCCGGATTTTAAAGGAAGTGGATCTAATTTCATACCCTCTCTCCTCCCGAATTCAAAATTAGGCTTCGTACTCGTTTTTTCATTTTGACACCACAAACACGTCCTGTGGCCCATTTCTAACCTATAATCGAGACTTTTTCGGGTTTTAAAGGAAGTGGATATAATTTCATACCCTCTCTCCTACCGATTTCTAAACGAGGCTTCGTGCTCGTTTTTTCGTTTTGACTCCACAAACACGTCCCGTGGCCCATTTCTAACCTATAAGCTCGTTTTTTCATTTTGACACCGCAAACACGTCCCGTGGCCCATTTCTAACCTATAATCGAGACTTTTTCGGGTTTGAAAGGAAGTGGATATAATTTCATACCCTCTCTCCTCCCGATTTCTAAACGAGGCTTCGTGCTCATTTTTTCGTTTTGACACCTCAAACGCGTCCAGTGGCCCATTTCTAACCTATAATCGAGACTTTTTCAGGTTTTAAAGGAAGTGGATATAATTTCATAACCTCTCTCCTCCTGATTTCTAAACGAGGCTACGTGCTCGTTTTTTCATTTTGACTCCACAAACACGTCCCGTGGCCCATTTCTAACCTATAATCGCGACTTTTCCGGGTTTTAATGGAAGTGGATCTAATTTCATACCCTCTCTCCTCCCGAATTCAAAATTAGGCTTCGTACTCGTTTTTTCATTTTGACACCACAAACACGTCCTGTGGCCCATTTCTAACCTATAATCGAGACTTTTTCGGGTTTTAAAGGAAGTGGATATAATTTCATACCCTCTCTCCTCCTGATTTCTAAACGAGGCTACGTGCTCGTTTTTTCATTTTGACTCCACAAACACGTCCCGTGGCCCATTTCTAACCTATAATCGCGACTTTTCCGGGTTTTAAAGGAAGTGGATCTAATTTCATACCCTCTCTCCTCCCGAATTCAAAATTAGGCTTCGTGCTCGTTTTTTTATTTTGACACCACAAACACGTCCTGTGGCCCATTTCTAATCTATAATCGAGACTTTTTCGGGTTTGAAAGGAAGTGGATATAATTTCATACCCTCTCTCCTCCCGATTTCTAAACGAGGCTTCGTGCTCGTTTTTTCGTTTTGACACCACAAACGCGTCCAGTGGCCCATTTCTAACCTATAATCGAGACTTTTTCGGGTTTTAAAGGAAGTGGATATAATTTCATACCCTCTCTCCTACCGATTTCTAAACGAGGCTTCGTGCTCGTTTTTTCGTTTTGACACCACAAACACGTCCCGTGGCCCATTTCTAACCTATAATCGAGACTTTTTCGGGTTTTAAAGGAAGTGGATGTAATTTCATACCCTCTATCCTACCGATTTCTAAACGAGGCTTCGTGCTCGATTTTTCGTTTTGACTCCACAAACACGTCCCGTGGCCCATTTCTAACCTATAATCGAGACTTTTTCAGGTTTTAAAGGAAGTGGATATAATTTCATACCCTCTCACCTACCGATTTCTAAACGAGGCTTCGTGCTCGTTTTTTCATTTTGACACCGCAAACACGTCCCGTGGCCCATTTCTAACCTATAATCGAGACTTTTTCGGGTTTGAAAGGAAGTGGATTTAATTTCATACCCTCTCTCCTCCCGATTTCTAAACGAGGCTTCGTGCTCGTTTTTTCGTTTTGACACCTCAAACGCGTCCAATGGCCAATTTCTAACCTATAATCGAGACTTTTTCAGGTTTTAAAGGAAGTGGATATAATTTCATAACCTCTCTCCTCCTGATTTCTAAACGAGGCTACGTGCTCGTTTTTTCATTTTGACTCCACAAACTCGTCCCGTGGCCCATTTCTAACCTATAATCGAGACTTTTTCGGGTTTTAAAGGAAGTGGATGTAATTTCATACCCTCTGTCCTACCGATTTCTAAACGAGGCTTCGTGCTCGTTTTTTCGTTTTGACACCACGAACACGTCCTGTGGCCCATTTCTAACCTATAATCGAGACTTTTTCGGGTTTTAAAGGAAGTGGATATAATTTCATACCCTCTCTCCTCCCGATTTCTAAACGAGGCTTCGTGCTCGTTTTTTCGTTTTGACACCACAAACGCGTCCAGTGGCCCATTTCTAACCTATAATCGAGACTTTTTCGGGTTTTAAAGGAAGTGGATATAATTTCATACCCTCTCTCCTACCGATTTCTAAACGAGGCTTCGTGCTCGTTTTTTCGTTTTGACACCACAAACACGTCCCGTGGCCCATTTCTAACCTATAATCGAGACTTTTTCGGGTTTTAAAGGAAGTGGATGTAATTTCATACCCTCTATCCTACCGATTTCTAAACGAGGCTTCGTGCTCGATTTTTCGTTTTGACTCCACAAACACGTCCCGTGGCCCATTTCTAACCTATAATCGAGTCTTTTTCAGGTTTTAAAGGAAGTGGATATAATTTCATACCCTCTCACCTACCGATTTCTAAACGAGGCTTCGTGCTCGTTTTTTCATTTTGACACCGCAAACACGTCCCGTGGCCCATTTCTAACCTATAATCGAGACTTTTTCGGGTTTGAAAGGAAGTGGATATAATTTCATACCCTCTCTCCTCCCGATTTCTAAACGAGGCTTCGTGCTCGTTTTTTCGTTTTGACACCACAAACGCGTCCAGTGGCCCATTTCTAACCTATAATCGAGACTTTTTCGGGTTTTAAAGGAAGTGGATATAATTTCATACCCTCTCTCCTCCTGATTTCTAAACGAGGCTATGTGCTCGTTTTTTCATTTTGACTCCACAAACACGTCCCGTGGCCCATTTCTAACCTATAATCGCGACTTTTCCGGGTTTTAAAGGAAGTGGATCTAATTTCATACCCTCTCTCCTCCCGAATTCAAAATTAGGCTTCGTGCTCGTTTTTTCATTTTGACACCAGAAACACGTCCTGTGGCCCATTTCTAACCTATAATCGAGACTTTTTCGGGTTTGAAAGGAAGTGGATATAATTTCATACCCTCTCTCCTCCCGATTTCTAAACGAGGCTTCGTGCTCGTTTTTTCGTTTTGACACCACAAACGCGTCCAGTGGCCCATTTCTAGCCCATAATCGAGACTTTTTCGGGTTTTAAAGGAAGTGGATATAATTTCATACCCTCTGTCCTACCGATTTATAAACGAGGCTTCGTGCTCGTTTTTTCGTTTTGACTCCACAAACACGTCCCGTGGCCCATTTCTAACCTATAATCGAGACTTTTTCGTATTTAAAAGTAAGTGGATATAATTTCATACCCTCTCTCCTCCCGATTTCTAAACGAGGCTTCGTGCTCGTTTTTTCATTTTGACACCACAAACACGTCCCGTGGCCCATTTCTAACCTATAATCGAGACTTTTTCGGGTTTTAAAGGAAGTGGATGTAATTTCATACCCTCTGTCCTACCGATTTCTAAACGAGGCTTCGTGCTCGTTTTTTCGTTTAGACTCCACAAACACGTCCCGTGGCCCATTTCTAACCTCTAATCGAGACTTTTTCCTGTTTTAAAGGAAGTGGATATAATTTCATACCCTCTCTCCTACCGATTTCTATACGAGGCTTCGTGCTCGTTTTTTCGTTTTGACACTACAAACACGTCCCGTGGCTCATTTCTAACCTATAATCGATACTTTTTCGGGTTTGAAAGGAAGTGGATATAATTTCATACCCTCTCTCCTCCCGATTTCTAAACGAGGCTACGTGCTCGTTTTTTCATTTTGACTCCACAAACACGTCCCGTGGCCCATTTCTAACCTATAATCGCGACTTTTCCGGGTTTTAAAGGAAGTGGATCTAATTTCATACCCTCTCTCCTCCCGAATTCAAAATTAGGCTTCGTACTCGTTTTTTCATTTTGACACCACAAACACGTCCTGTGGCCCATTTCTAACCTATAATCGAGACTTTTTTGGGTTTTAAAGGAAGTGGATATAATTTCATACCCTCTCTCCTACCGATTTCTAAACGAGGCTTCGTGCTCGTTTTTTCGTTTTGACACCACAAACACGTCCCGTGGCCCATTTCTAACCTATAATCGAGACTTTTTCGGGTTTTAAAGGAAGTGGATGTAATTTCATACCCTCTATCCTACCGATTTCTAAACGAGGCTTCGTGCTCGATTTTTCGTTTTGACTCCACAAACACGTCCCGTGGCCCATTTCTAACCTATAATCGAGTCTTTTTCAGGTTTTAAAGGAAGTGGATATAATTTCATACCCTCTCACCTATCGATTTCTAAACGAGGCTTCGTGCTCGTTTTTTCATTTTGACACCGCAAACACGTCCCGTGGCCCATTTCTAACCTATAATCGAGACTTTTTCGGGTTTGAAAGGAAGTGGATATAATTTCATACCCTCTCTCCTCCCGATTTCTAAACGAGGCTTCGTGCTCGTTTTTTCGTTTTGACACCACAAACGCGTCCAGTGGCCCATTTCTAACCTATAATCGAGACTTTTTCGGGTTTTAAAGGAAGTGGATATAATTTCATACCCTCTCTCCTCCTGATTTCTAAACGAGGCTACGTGCTCGTTTTTTCATTTTGACTCCACAAACACGTCCCGTGGCCCATTTCTAACCTATAATCGCGACTTTTCCGGGTTTTAAAGGAAGTGGATCTAATTTCATACCCTCTCTCCTCCCGAATTCAAAATTAGGCTTCGTGCTCGTTTTTTCATTTTGACACCAGAAACACGTCCTGTGGCCCATTTCTAACCTATAATCGAGACTTTTTCGGGTTTGAAAGGAAGTGGATATAATTTCATACCCTCTCTCCTCCCGATTTCTAAACGAGGCTTCGTGCTCGTTTTTTCGTTTTGACACCACAAACGCGTCCAGTGGCCTATTTCTAGCCCATAATCGAGACTTTTTCGGGTTTTAAAGGAAGTGGATATAATTTCATACCCTCTGTCCTACCGATTTATAAACGAGGCTTCGTGCTCGTTTTTTCGTTTTGACTCCACAAACACGTCCCGTGGCCCATTTCTAACCTATAATCGAGACTTTTTCGTATTTAAAAGTAAGTGGATATAATTTCATACCCTCTCTCCTCCCGATTTCTAAACGAGGCTTCGTGCTCGTTTTTTCATTTTGACACCACAAACACGTCCCGTGGCCCATTTCTAACCTATAATCGAGACTTTTTCGGGTTTTAAAGGAAGTGGATGTAATTTCATACCCTCTGTCCTACCGATTTCTAAACGAGGCTTCGTGCTCGTTTTTTCGTTTAGACTCCACAAACACGTCCCGTGGCCCATTTCTAACCTCTAATCGAGACTTTTTCCTGTTTTAAAGGAAGTGGATATAATTTCATACCCTCTCTCCTACCGATTTCTATACGAGGCTTCGTGCTCGTTTTTTCATTTTGACACTACAAACACGTCCCGTGGCTCATTTCTAACCTATAATCGATACTTTTTCGGGTTTGAAAGGAAGTGGATATAATTTCATACCCTCTCTCCTCCCGATTTCTAAACGAGGCTTCGTGCTTGTTTTTTCGTTTTGACACCTCAAACGCGTCCAGTGGCCCATTTCTAACCTATAATCGAGACTTTTTCAGGTTTTAAAGGAAGTGGATATAATTTCATAACCTCTCTCCTCCTGATTTCTAAACGAGGCTACGTGCTCGTTTTTTCATTTTGACTCCACAAACACGTCCCGTGGCCCTTTTCTAACCTCTAATCGAGACTTTTTCCTGTTTTAAAGGAAGTGGATATAATTTCATACCCTCTCTCCTACCGATTTCTATACGAGGCTTCGTGCTCGTTTTTTCGTTTTGACACTACAAACACGTCCCGTGGCTCATTTCTAACCTATAATCGATACTTTTTCGGGTTTGAAAGGAAGTGGATATAATTTCATACCCTCTCTCCTCCCGATTTCTAAACGAGGCTTCGTGCTTGTTTTTTCGTTTTGACACCTCAAACGCGTCCAGTGGCCCATTTCTAACCTATAATCGAGACTTTTTCGGGTTTGAAAGGAAGTGGATATAATTTCATACCCTCTCTCCTCCCGATTTCTAAACGAGGCTTCGTGCTCGTTTTTTCGTTTTGACACCACAAACGCGTCCAGTGGCCCATTTCTAACCTATAATCGAGACTTTTTCGGGTTTTAAAGGAAGTGGATATAATTTCATACCCTCTCTCCTCCTGATTTCTAAACGAGGCTACGTGCTCGTTTTTTCATTTTGACTCCACAAACACGTCCCGTGGCCCATTTCTAACCTATAATCGCGACTTTTCCGGGTTTTAAAGGAAGTGGATCTAATTTCATACCCTCTCTCCTCCCGAATTCAAAATTAGGCTTCGTGCTCGTTTTTTCATTTTGACACCAGAAACACGTCCTGTGTCCCATTTCTAACCTATAATCCAGGCTTTTTCGGGTTTGAAAGGAAGTGGATATAATTTCATACCCTCTCTCCTCCCGATTTCTAAACGAGGCTACGTGCTCGTTTTTTCATTTTGACTCCACAAACACGTCCCGTGGCCCATTTCTAACCTATAATCGCGACTTTTCCGGGTTTTAAAGGAAGTGGATCTAATTTCATACCCTCTCTCCTCCCGAATTCAAAATTAGGCTTCGTACTCGTTTTTTCATTTTGACACCACAAACACGTCCTGTGGCCCATTTCTAACCTATAATCGAGACTTTTTTGGGTTTTAAAGGAAGTGGATATAATTTCATACCCTCTCTCCTACCGATTTCTAAACGAGGCTTCGTGCTCGTTTTTTCGTTTTGACACCACAAACACGTCCCGTGGCCCATTTCTAACCTATAATCGAGACTTTTTCGGGTTTTAAAGGAAGTGGATGTAATTTCATACCCTCTATCCTACCGATTTCTAAACGAGGCTTCGTGCTCGATTTTTCGTTTTGACTCCACAAACACGTCCCGTGGCCCATTTCTAACCTATAATCGAGTCTTTTTCAGGTTTTAAAGGAAGTGGATATAATTTCATACCCTCTCACCTATCGATTTCTAAACGAGGCTTCGTGCTCGTTTTTTCATTTTGACACCGCAAACACGTCCCGTGGCCCATTTCTAACCTATAATCGAGACTTTTTCGGGTTTGAAAGGAAGTGGATATAATTTCATACCCTCTCTCCTCCCGATTTCTAAACGAGGCTTCGTGCTCGTTTTTTCGTTTTGACACCACAAACGCGTCCAGTGGCCCATTTCTAACCTATAATCGAGACTTTTTCGGGTTTTAAAGGAAGTGGATATAATTTCATACCCTCTCTCCTCCTGATTTCTAAACGAGGCTACGTGCTCGTTTTTTCATTTTGACTCCACAAACACGTCCCGTGGCCCATTTCTAACCTATAATCGCGACTTTTCCGGGTTTTAAAGGAAGTGGATCTAATTTCATACCCTCTCTCCTCCCGAATTCAAAATTAGGCTTCGTGCTCGTTTTTTCATTTTGACACCAGAAACACGTCCTGTGGCCCATTTCTAACCTATAATCGAGACTTTTTCGGGTTTGAAAGGAAGTGGATATAATTTCATACCCTCTCTCCTCCCGATTTCTAAACGAGGCTTCGTGCTCGTTTTTTCGTTTTGACACCACAAACGCGTCCAGTGGCCCATTTCTAGCCCATAATCGAGACTTTTTCGGGTTTTAAAGGAAGTGGATATAATTTCATACCCTCTGTCCTACCGATTTATAAACGAGGCTTCGTGCTCGTTTTTTCGTTTTGACTCCACAAACACGTCCCGTGGCCCATTTCTAACCTATAATCGAGACTTTTTCGTATTTAAAAGTAAGTGGATATAATTTCATACCCTCTCTCCTCCCGATTTCTAAACGAGGCTTCGTGCTCGTTTTTTCATTTTGACACCACAAACACGTCCCGTGGCCCATTTCTAACCTATAATCGAGACTTTTTCGGGTTTTAAAGGAAGTGGATGTAATTTCATACCCTCTGTCCTACCGATTTCTAAACGAGGCTTCGTGCTCGTTTTTTCGTTTAGACTCCACAAACACGTCCCGTGGCCCATTTCTAACCTCTAATCGAGACTTTTTCCTGTTTTAAAGGAAGTGAATATAATTTCATACCCTCTCTCCTACCGATTTCTATACGAGGCTTCGTGCTCGTTTTTTCGTTTTGACACTACAAACACGTCCCGTGGCTCATTTCTAACCTATAATCGATACTTTTTCGGGTTTGAAAGGAAGTGGATATAATTTCATACCCTCTCTCCTCCCGATTTCTAAACGAGGCTTCGTGCTTGTTTTTTCGTTTTGACACCTCAAACGCGTCCAGTGGCCCATTTCTAACCTATAATCGAGACTTTTTCAGGTTTTAAAGGAAGTGGATATAATTTCATAACCTCTCTCCTCCTGATTTCTAAACGAGGCTACGTGCTCGTTTTTTCATTTTGACTCCACAAACACGTCCCGTGGCCCATTTCTAACCTCTAATCGAGACTTTTTCCTGTTTTAAAGGAAGTGGATATAATTTCATACCCTCTCTCCTACCGATTTCTATACGAGGCTTCGTGCTCGTTTTTTCGTTTTGACACTACAAACACGTCCCGTGGCTCATTTCTAACCTATAATCGATACTTTTTCGGGTTTGAAAGGAAGTGGATATAATTTCATACCCTCTCTCCTCCCGATTTCTAAACGAGGCTTCGTGCTTGTTTTTTCGTTTTGACACCTCAAACGCGTCCAGTGGCCCATTTCTAACCTATAATCGAGACTTTTTCGGGTTTGAAAGGAAGTGGATATAATTTCATACCCTCTCTCCTCCCGATTTCTAAACGAGGCTTCGTGCTCGTTTTTTCGTTTTGACACCACAAACGCGTCCAGTGGCCCATTTCTAGCCCATAATCGAGACTTTTTCGGGTTTTAAAGGAAGTGGATATAATTTCATACCCTCTGTCCTACCGATTTATAAACGAGGCTTCGTGCTCGTTTTTTCGTTTTGACTCCACAAACACGTCCCGTGGCCCATTTCTAACCTATAATCGAGACTTTTTCGTATTTAAAAGTAAGTGGATATAATTTCATACCCTCTCTCCTCCCGATTTCTAAACGAGGCTTCGTGCTCGTTTTTTCATTTTGACACCACAAACACGTCCCGTGGCCCATTTCTAACCTATAATCGAGACTTTTTCGGGTTTTAAAGGAAGTGGATGTAATTTCATACCCTCTGTCCTACCGATTTCTAAACGAGGCTTCGTGCTCGTTTTTTCGTTTAGACTCCACAAACACGTCCCGTGGCCCATTTCTAACCTCTAATCGAGACTTTTTCCTGTTTTAAAGGAAGTGGATATAATTTCATACCCTCTCTCCTACCGATTTCTATACGAGGCTTCGTGCTCGTTTTTTCGTTTTGACACTACAAACACGTCCCGTGGCTCATTTCTAACCTATAATCGATACTTTTTCGGGTTTGAAAGGAAGTGGATATAATTTCATACCCTCTCTCCTCCCGATTTCTAAACGAGGCTACGTGCTCGTTTTTTCATTTTGACTCCACAAACACGTCCCGTGGCCCATTTCTAACCTATAATCGCGACTTTTCCGGGTTTTAAAGGAAGTGGATCTAATTTCATACCCTCTCTCCTCCCGAATTCAAAATTAGGCTTCGTACTCGTTTTTTCATTTTGACACCACAAACACGTCCTGTGGCCCATTTCTAACCTATAATCGAGACTTTTTTGGGTTTTAAAGGAAGTGGATATAATTTCATACCCTCTCTCCTACCGATTTCTAAACGAGTCTTCGTGCTCGTTTTTTCGTTTTGACACCACAAACACGTCCCGTGGCCCATTTCTAACCTATAATCGAGACTTTTTCGGGTTTTAAAGGAAGTGGATGTAATTTCATACCCTCTATCCTACCGATTTCTAAACGAGGCTTCGTGCTCGATTTTTCGTTTTGACTCCACAAACACGTCCCGTGGCCCATTTCTAACCTATAATCGAGTCTTTTTCAGGTTTTAAAGGAAGTGGATATAATTTCATACCCTCTCACCTATCGATTTCTAAACGAGGCTTCGTGCTCGTTTTTTCATTTTGACACCGCAAACACGTCCCGTGGCCCATTTCTAACCTATAATCGAGACTTTTTCGGGTTTGAAAGGAAGTGGATATAATTTCATACCCTCTCTCCTCCCGATTTCTAAACGAGGCTTCGTGCTCGTTTTTTCGTTTTGACACCACAAACGCGTCCAGTGGCCCATTTCTAACCTATAATCGAGACTTTTTCGGGTTTTAAAGGAAGTGGATATAATTTCATACCCTCTCTCCTCCTGATTTCTAAACGAGGCTACGTGCTCGTTTTTTCATTTTGACTCCACAAACACGTCCCGTGGCCCATTTCTAACCTATAATCGCGACTTTTCCGGGTTTTAAAGGAAGTGGATCTAATTTCATACCCTCTCTCCTCCCGAATTCAAAATTAGGCTTCGTGCTCGTTTTTTCATTTTGACACCAGAAACACGTCCTGTGGCCCATTTCTAACCTATAATCGAGACTTTTTCGGGTTTGAAAGGAAGTGGATATAATTTCATACCCTCTCTCCTCCCGATTTCTAAACGAGGCTTCGTGCTCGTTTTTTCGTTTTGACACCACAAACGCGTCCAGTGGCCCATTTCTAGCCCATAATCGAGACTTTTTCGGGTTTTAAAGGAAGTGGATATAATTTCATACCCTCTGTCCTACCGATTTATAAACGAGGCTTCGTGCTCGTTTTTTCGTTTTGACTCCACAAACACGTCCCGTGGCCCATTTCTAACCTATAATCGAGACTTTTTCGTATTTAAAAGTAAGTGGATATAATTTCATACCCTCTCTCCTCCCGATTTCTAAACGAGGCTTCGTGCTCGTTTTTTCATTTTGACACCACAAACACGTCCCGTGGCCCATTTCTAACCTATAATCGAGACTTTTTCGGGTTTTAAAGGAAGTGGATGTAATTTCATACCCTCTGTCCTACCGATTTCTAAACGAGGCTTCGTGCTCGTTTTTTCGTTTAGACTCCACAAACACGTCCCGTGGCCCATTTCTAACCTCTAATCGAGACTTTTTCCTGTTTTAAAGGAAGTGGATATAATTTCATACCCTCTCTCCTACCGATTTCTATACGAGGCTTCGTGCTCGTTTTTTCGTTTTGACACTACAAACACGTCCCGTGGCTCATTTCTAACCTATAATCGATACTTTTTCGGGTTTGAAAGGAAGTGGATATAATTTCATACCCTCTCTCCTCCCGATTTCTAAACGAGGCTTCGTGCTTGTTTTTTCGTTTTGACACCTCAAACGCGTCCAGTGGCCCATTTCTAACCTATAATCGAGACTTTTTCAGGTTTTAAAGGAAGTGGATATAATTTCATAACCTCTCTCCTCCTGATTTCTAAACGAGGCTACGTGCTCGTTTTTTCATTTTGACTCCACAAACACGTCCCGTGGCCCATTTCTAACCTCTAATCGAGACTTTTTCCTGTTTTAAAGGAAGTGGATATAATTTCATACCCTCTCTCCTACCGATTTCTATACGAGGCTTCGTGCTCGTTTTTTCGTTTTGACACTACAAACACGTCCCGTGGCTCATTTCTAACCTATAATCGATACTTTTTCGGGTTTGAAAGGAAGTGGATATAATTTCATACCCTCTCTCCTCCCGATTTCTAAACGAGGCTTCGTGCTTGTTTTTTCGTTTTGACACCTCAAACGCGTCCAGTGGCCCATTTCTAACCTATAATCGAGACTTTTTCGGGTTTGAAAGGAAGTGGATATAATTTCATACCCTCTCTCCTCCCGATTTCTAAACGAGGCTTCGTGCTCGTTTTTTCGTTTTGACACCACAAACGCGTCCAGTGGCCCATTTCTAACCTATAATCGAGACTTTTTCGGGTTTTAAAGGAAGTGGATATAATTTCATACCCTCTCTCCTCCTGATTTCTAAACGAGGCTACGTGCTCGTTTTTTCATTTTGACTCCACAAACACGTCCCGTGGCCCATTTCTAACCTATAATCGCGACTTTTCCGGGTTTTAAAGGAAGTGGATCTAATTTCATACCCTCTCTCCTCCCGAATTCAAAATTAGGCTTCGTGCTCGTTTTTTCATTTTGACACCAGAAACACGTCCTGTGTCCCATTTCTAACCTATAATCCAGGCTTTTTCGGGTTTGAAAGGAAGTGGATATAATTTCATACCCTCTCTCCTCCCGATTTCTAAACGAGGCTACGTGCTCGTTTTTTCATTTTGACTCCACAAACACGTCCCGTGGCCCATTTCTAACCTATAATCGCGACTTTTCCGGGTTTTAAAGGAAGTGGATCTAATTTCATACCCTCTCTCCTCCCGAATTCAAAATTAGGCTTCGTACTCGTTTTTTCATTTTGACACCACAAACACGTCCTGTGGCCCATTTCTAACCTATAATCGAGACTTTTTTGGGTTTTAAAGGAAGTGGATATAATTTCATACCCTCTCTCCTACCGATTTCTAAACGAGGCTTCGTGCTCGTTTTTTCGTTTTGACACCACAAACACGTCCCGTGGCCCATTTCTAACCTATAATCGAGACTTTTTCGGGTTTTAAAGGAAGTGGATGTAATTTCATACCCTCTATCCTACCGATTTCTAAACGAGGCTTCGTGCTCGATTTTTCGTTTTGACTCCACAAACACGTCCCGTGGCCCATTTCTAACCTATAATCGAGTCTTTTTCAGGTTTTAAAGGAAGTGGATATAATTTCATACCCTCTCACCTATCGATTTCTAAACGAGGCTTCGTGCTCGTTTTTTCATTTTGACACCGCAAACACGTCCCGTGGCCCATTTCTAACCTATAATCGAGACTTTTTCGGGTTTGAAAGGAAGTGGATATAATTTCATACCCTCTCTCCTCCCGATTTCTAAACGAGGCTTCGTGCTCGTTTTTTCGTTTTGACACCACAAACGCGTCCAGTGGCCCATTTCTAACCTATAATCGAGACTTTTTCGGGTTTTAAAGGAAGTGGATATAATTTCATACCCTCTCTCCTCCTGATTTCTAAACGAGGCTACGTGCTCGTTTTTTCATTTTGACTCCACAAACACGTCCCGTGGCCCATTTCTAACCTATAATCGCGACTTTTCCGGGTTTTAAAGGAAGTGGATCTAATTTCATACCCTCTCTCCTCCCGAATTCAAAATTAGGCTTCGTGCTCGTTTTTTCATTTTGACACCAGAAACACGTCCTGTGGCCCATTTCTAACCTATAATCGAGACTTTTTCGGGTTTGAAAGGAAGTGGATATAATTTCATACCCTCTCTCCTCAAGATTTCTAAACGAGGCTTCGTGCTCGTTTTTTCGTTTTGACACCACAAACGCGTCCAGTGGCCCATTTCTAGCCCATAATCGAGACTTTTTCGGGTTTTAAAGGAAGTGGATATAATTTCATACCCTCTGTCCTACCGATTTATAAACGAGGCTTCGTGCTCGTTTTTTCGTTTTGACTCCACAAACACGTCCCGTGGCCCATTTCTAACCTATAATCGAGACTTTTTCGTATTTAAAAGTAAGTGGATATAATTTCATACCCTCTCTCCTCCCGATTTCTAAACGAGGCTTCGTGCTCGTTTTTTCATTTTGACACCACAAACACGTCCCGTGGCCCATTTCTAACCTATAATCGAGACTTTTTCGGGTTTTAAAGGAAGTGGATGTAATTTCATACCCTCTGTCCTACCGATTTCTAAACGAGGCTTCGTGCTCGTTTTTTCGTTTAGACTCCACAAACACGTCCCGTGGCCCATTTCTAACCTCTAATCGAGACTTTTTCCTGTTTTAAAGGAAGTGGATATAATTTCATACCCTCTCTCCTACCGATTTCTATACGAGGCTTCGTGCTCGTTTTTTCGTTTTGACACTACAAACACGTCCCGTGGCTCATTTCTAACCTATAATCGATACTTTTTCGGGTTTGAAAGGAAGTGGATATAATTTCATACCCTCTCTCCTCCCGATTTCTAAACGAGGCTTCGTGCTTGTTTTTTCGTTTTGACACCTCAAACGCGTCCAGTGGCCCATTTCTAACCTATAATCGAGACTTTTTCAGGTTTTAAAGGAAGTGGATATAATTTCATAACCTCTCTCCTCCTGATTTCTAAACGAGGCTACGTGCTCGTTTTTTCATTTTGACTCCACAAACACGTCCCGTGGCCCATTTCTAACCTCTAATCGAGACTTTTTCCTGTTTTAAAGGAAGTGGATATAATTTCATACCCTCTCTCCTACCGATTTCTATACGAGGCTTCGTGCTCGTTTTTTCGTTTTGACACTACAAACACGTCCCGTGGCTCATTTCTAACCTATAATCGATACTTTTTCGGGTTTGAAAGGAAGTGGATATAATTTCATACCCTCTCTCCTCCCGATTTCTAAACGAGGCTTCGTGCTTGTTTTTTCGTTTTGACACCTCAAACGCGTCCAGTGGCCCATTTCTAACCTATAATCGAGACTTTTTCGGGTTTGAAAGGAAGTGGATATAATTTCATACCCTCTCTCCTCCCGATTTCTAAACGAGGCTTCGTGCTCGTTTTTTCGTTTTGACACCACAAACGCGTCCAGTGGCCCATTTCTAACCTATAATCGAGACTTTTTCGGGTTTTAAAGGAAGTGGATATAATTTCATACCCTCTCTCCTCCTGATTTCTAAACGAGGCTACGTGCTCGTTTTTTCATTTTGACTCCACAAACACGTCCCGTGGCCCATTTCTAACCTATAATCGCGACTTTTCCGGGTTTTAAAGGAAGTGGATCTAATTTCATACCCTCTCTCCTCCCGAATTCAAAATTAGGCTTCGTGCTCGTTTTTTCATTTTGACACCAGAAACACGTCCTGTGTCCCATTTCTAACCTATAATCCAGGCTTTTTCGGGTTTGAAAGGAAGTGGATATAATTTCATACCCTCTCTCCTCCCGATTTCTAAACGAGGCTTCGTGCTCGTTTTTTCGTTTTGACACCACAAACGCGTCCAGTGGCCCATTTCTAGCCTATAATCGAGACTTTTTCGGGTTTTAAAGGAAGTGGATATAATTTCATACCCTCTGTCCTACCGATTTATAAACGAGGCTTCGTGCTCGTTTTTTCGTTTTGACTCCACAAACACGTCCCGTGGCCCATTTCTAACCTATAATCGAGACTTTTTCGTATTTAAAAGTAAGTGGATATAATTTCATACCCTCTCTCCTCCCGATTTCTAAACGAGGCTTCGTGCTCGTTTTTTCATTTTGACACCACAAACACGTCCCGTGGCCCATTTCTAACCTATAATCGAGACTTTTTCGGGTTTTAAAGGAAGTGGATGTAATTTCATACCCTCTGTCCTACCGATTTCTAAACGAGGCTTCGTGCTCGTTTTTTCGTTTAGACTCCACAAACACGTCCCGTGGCCCATTTCTAACCTCTAATCGAGACTTTTTCCTGTTTTAAAGGAAGTGGATATAATTTCATACCCTCTCTCCTACCGATTTCTATACGAGGCTTCGTGCTCGTTTTTTCGTTTTGACACTACAAACACGTCCCGTGGCTCATTTCTAACCTATAATCGATACTTTTTCGGGTTTGAAAGGAAGTGGATATAATTTCATACCCTCTCTCCTCCCGATTTCTAAACGAGGCTTCGTGCTTGTTTTTTCGTTTTGACACCTCAAACGCGTCCAGTGGCCCATTTCTAACCTATAATCGAGACTTTTTCAGGTTTTAAAGGAAGTGGATATAATTTCATAACCTCTCTCCTCCTGATTTCTAAACGAGGCTACGTGCTCGTTTTTTCATTTTGACTCCACAAACACGTCCCGTGGCCCATTTCTAACCTATAATCGCGACTTTTCCGGGTTTTAAAGGAAGTGGATCTAATTTCATACCCTCTCTCCTCCCGAATTCAAAATTAGGCTTCGTACTCGTTTTTTCATTTTGACACCACAAACACGTCCTGTGGCCCATTTCTAACCTATAATCGAGACTTTTTTGGGTTTTAAAGGAAGTGGATATAATTTCATACCCTCTCTCCTACCGATTTCTATACGAGGTTTCGTGCTCGTTTTTTCATTTTGACTCCACAAACACGTCCCGTGGCCCATTTCTAACCTATAATCGAGACTTTTTCGGATTTTAAAGGAAGTGGATATAATTTCAAACACTCTCTCCTACCGATTTCTAAACGAGGCATCGTGCTCGTTTTTTCGTTTTGATTCAACAAACACGTCCCGTGGCCCATTTCTAACCTATAATCGAGACTTTTTCGTGTTTCAAAGGAAGTTGATATAATTTCATACCCACTCTTCTCCCGATTTCTAAACGAGGTGTCGTGTTCGTTTTTTCGTTTTGACACCACAAACACGTCCCGTGGCCCAATTCTAACCTATAGTCGCGACTTTTCCGGATTTTAAAGGAAGTGGATCTAATTTCATACCCTCTCTCCTCCCGAATTCAAAATTAGGCTTCGTGCTCGTTTTTTCATTTTGACACCACAAACACGTCCTGTGGCCCATTTCTAACCTATAATCGAGACTTTTTCGGGTTTTAAAGGAAGTGGATATAATTTCATACCTCTCTCCTACCGATTTCTAAACGAGGCTTCGTGCTCGTTTTTTCGTTTTGACACAACAAACACGTCCCGTGGCCCATTTCTAACCTATAATCGAGACTTTTTTGGGTTTTAAAGGAAGTGTATGTAATTTCATACCCTCTATCCTACCGATTTCTAAACGAGGCTTCGTGCTCGATTTTTCGTTTTGACTCCACAAACACGTCCCGTGGCCCATTTCTAACCTATAATCGAGACTTTTTCAGGTTTTAAAGGAAGTGGATATAATTTCATACCCTCTCACCTACCGATTTCTAAACGAGGCTTCGTGCTCGTTTTTTCATTTTGACACCGCAAACACGTCCCGTGGCCCATTTCTAACCTATAATCGAGACTTTTTCGGGTTTGAAAGGAAGTGGATATAATTTCATACCCTCTCTCCTCCCGATTTCTAAACGAGGCTTCGTGCTCGTTTTTTCGTTTTGACACCTCAAACGCGTCCAGTGGCCCATTTCTAACCTATAATCGAGACTTTTTCAGGTTTTAAAGGAAGTGGATATAATTTCATAACCTCTCTCCTCCTGATTTCTAAACGAGGCTACGTGCTCGTTTTTTCATTTTGACTCCACAAACACGTCCCGTGGCCCATTTCTAACCTATAATCGCGACTTTTCCGGGTTTTAATGGAAGTGGATCTAATTTCATACCCTCTCTCCTCCCGAATTCAAAATTAGGCTTCGTACTCGTTTTATCATTTTGACACCACAAACACGTCCTGTGGCCCATTTCTAACCTATAATCGAGACTTTTTCGGGTTTTAAAGGAAGTGGATATAATTTCATACCCTCTCTCCTCCTGATTTCTAAACGAGGCTACGTGCTCGTTTTTTCATTTTGACTCCACAAACACGTCCCGTGGCCCATTTCTAACCTATAATCGCGACTTTTCCGGGTTTTAAAGGAAGTGGATCTAATTTCATACCCTCTCTCCTCCCGAATTCAAAATTAGGCTTCGTGCTCGTTTTTTTATTTTGACACCACAAATACGTCCTGTGGCCCATTTCTAACCTATAATCGAGACTTTTTCGGGTTTGAAAGGAAGTGGATATAATTTCATACCCTCTCTCCTCCCGATTTCTAAACGAGGCTTCGTGCTCGTTTTTTCGTTTTGACACCACAAACGCGTCCAGTGGCCCATTTCTAACCTATAATCGAGACTTTTTCGGGTTTTAAAGGAAGTGGATATAATTTCATACCCTCTCTCCTACCGATTTCTAAACGAGGCTTCGTGCTCGTTTTTTCGTTTTGACACCACAAACACGTCCCGTGGCCCATTTCTAACCTATAATCGAGACTTTTTCGGGTTTTAAAGGAAGTGGATGTAATTTCATACCCTCTATCCTACCGATTTCTAAACGAGGCTTCGTGCTCGATTTTTCGTTTTGACTCCACAAACACGTCCCGTGGCCCATTTCTAACCTATAATCGAGACTTTTTCAGGTTTTAAAGGAAGTGGATATAATTTCATACCCTCTCACCTACCGATTTCTAAACGAGGCTTCGTGCTCGTTTTTTCATTTTGACACCGCAAACACGTCCCGTGGCCCATTTCTAACCTATAATCGAGACTTTTTCGGGTTTGAAAGGAAGTGGATTTAATTTCATACCCTCTCTCCTCCCGATTTCTAAACGAGGCTTCGTGCTCGTTTTTTCGTTTTGACACCTCAAACGCGTCCAATGGCCCATTTCTAACCTATAATCGAGACTTTTTCAGGTTTTAAAGGAAGTGGATATAATTTCATAACCTCTCTCCTCCTGATTTCTAAACGAGGCTACGTGCTCGTTTTTTCATTTTGACTCCACAAACACGTCCCGTGGCCCATTTCTAACCTATAATCGCGACTTTTCCGGGTTTTAAAGGAAGTGGATCTAATTTCATACCCTCTCTCCTCCCGAATTCAAAATTAGGCTTCGTGCTCGTTTTTTCATTTTGACACCACAAACACGTCCTGTGGCCCATTTCTAACCTATAATCGAGACTTTTTCGGGTTTTAAAGGAAGTGGATATAATTTCATACCCTCTCTCCTCCCGATTTCTAAACGAGGCTTCGTGCTCGTTTTTTCGTTTTGACACCACAAACGCGTCCAGTGGCCCATTTCTAACCTATAATCGAGACTTTTTCGGGTTTTAAAGGAAGTGGATATAATTTCATACCCTCTCTCCTACCGATTTCTAAACGAGGCTTCGTGCTCGTTTTTTCGTTTTGACACCACAAACACGTCCCGTGGCCCATTTCTAACCTATAATCGAGACTTTTTCGGGTTTTAAAGGAAGTGGATGTAATTTCATACGCTCTATCCTACCGATTTCTAAACGAGGCTTCGTGCTCGATTTTTCGTTTTGACTCCACAAACACGTCCCGTGGCCCATTTCTAACCTATAATCGAGACTTTTTCAGGTTTTAAAGGAAGTGGATATAATTTCATACCCTCTCACCTACCGATTTCTAAACGAGGCTTCGTGCTCGTTTTTTCATTTTGACACCGCAAACACGTCCCGTGGCCCATTTCTAACCTATAATCGAGACTTTTTCGGGTTTGAAAGGAAGTGGATATAATTTCATACCCTCTCTCCTCCCGATTTCTAAACGAGGCTTCGTGCTCGTTTTTTCATTTTGACACCTCAAACGCGTCCCGTGGCCCATTTCTAACCAATAATCGAGACTTTTTCAGGTTTTAAAGGAAGTGGATATAATTTCATAACCTCTCTCCTCCTGATTTCTAAACGAGGCTACGTGCTCGTTTTTTCATTTTGACTCTACAAACACGTCCCGTGGCCCATTTCTAACCTATAATCGCGACTTTTCCGGGTTTTAAAGGAAGTGGATCTAATTTCATACCCTCTCTCCTCCCGAATTCAAAATTAGGCTTCGTGCTCGTTTTTTCATTTTGACACCACAAACACGTCCTGTGGCCCATTTCTAACCTATAATCGAGACTTTTTCGGGTTTTAAAGGAAGTGGATATAATTTCATACACTCTCTCCTCCTGATTTCTAAACGAGGCTACGTGCTCGTTTTTTCATTTTGACTCCACAAACACGTCCCGTGACACATTTCTAACCTATAATCGCGACTTTTCCGGGTTTTAAAGGAAGTGGATCTAATTTCATACCCTCTCTCCTCCCGAATTCAAAATTAGGCTTCGTGCTCGTTTTTTCATTTTGACACCACAAACACGTCCTGTGGCCCATTTCTAACCTATAATCGAGACTTTTTCGGATTTGAAAGGAAGTGGATATAATTTCATACCCTCTCTCCTCCCGATTTCTAAACGAGGCTTCGTGCTCGTTTTTTCATTTTGACACCACAAACGCGTCCAGTGGCCCATTTCTAACCTATAATCGAGACTTTTTCGGGTTTTAAAGGAAGTGAATATAATTTCATAACCTCTCTCCTCCCGAATTCAAAATTAGGCTTCGTGCTCGTTTTTTCATTTTGACACCACAAACACGTCCTGTGGCCCATTTCTAACCTATAATCGAGACTTTTTCGGGTTTTAAAGGAAGTGGATATAATTTCATACCTCTCTCCTACCGATTTCTAAACGAGGCTTCGTGCTCGTTTTTTCGTTTTGACACAACAAACACGTCCCGTGGCCCATTTCTAACCTATAATCGAGACTTTTTCGGGTTTTAAAGGAAGTGTATGTAATTTCATACCCTCTATCCTACCGATTTCTAAACGAGGCTTCGTGCTCGATTTTTCGTTTTGACTGCACAAACACGTCCCGTGGCCCATTTCTAACCTATAATCGAGACTTTTTCAGGTTTTAAAGGAAGTGGATATAATTTCATACCCTCTCACCTACCGATTTCTAAACGAGGCTTCGTGCTCGTTTTTTCATTTTGACACCGCAAACACGTCCCGTGGCCCATTTCTAACCTATAATCGAGACTTTTTCGGGTTTGAAAGGAAGTGGATCTAATTTCATACCCTCTCTCCTCCCGAATTCAAAATTAGGCTTCGTGCTCGTTTTTTCATTTTGACACCACAAACACGTCCTGTGGCCCATTTCTAACCTATAATCGAGACTTTTTCGGGTTTTAAAGGAAGTGGATATAATTTCATACCTCTCTCCTACCGATTTCTAAACGAGGCTTCGTGCTCGTTTTTTCGTTTTGACACAACAAACACGTCCCGTGGCCCATTTCTAACCTATAATCGAGACTTTTTTGGGTTTTAAAGGAAGTGGATATAATTTCATACCCTCTCTCCTACCGATTTCTAAACGAGGCTTCGTGCTCGTTTTTTCGTTTTGACACCACAAACACGTCCCGTGGCCCATTTCTAACCTATAATCGAGACTTTTTCGGGTTTTAAAGGAAGTGGATGTAATTTCATACGCTCTATCCTACCGATTTCTAAACGAGGCTTCGTGCTCGATTTTTCGTTTTGACTCCACAAACACGTCCCGTGGCCCATTTCTAACCTATAATCGAGACTTTTTCAGGTTTTAAAGGAAGTGGATATAATTTCATACCCTCTCACCTACCGATTTCTAAACGAGGCTTCGTGCTCGTTTTTTCATTTTGACACCGCAAACACGTCCCGTGGCCCATTTCTAACCTATAATCGAGACTTTTTCGGGTTTGAAAGGAAGTGGATATAATTTCATACCCTCTCTCCTCCCGATTTCTAAACGAGGCTTCGTGCTCGTTTTTTCATTTTGACACCTCAAACGCGTCCCGTGGCCCATTTCTAACCAATAATCGAGACTTTTTCAGGTTTTAAAGGAAGTGGATATAATTTCATAACCTCTCTCCTCCTGATTTCTAAACGAGGCTACGTGCTCGTTTTTTCATTTTGACTCTACAAACACGTCCCGTGGCCCATTTCTAACCTATAATCGCGACTTTTCCGGGTTTTAAAGGAAGTGGATCTAATTTCATACCCTCTCTCCTCCCGAATTCAAAATTAGGCTTCGTGCTCGTTTTTTCATTTTGACACCACAAACACGTCCTGTGGCCCATTTCTAACCTATAATCGAGACTTTTTCGGGTTTTAAAGGAAGTGGATATAATTTCATACACTCTCTCCTCCTGATTTCTAAACGAGGCTACGTGCTCGTTTTTTCATTTTGACTCCACAAACACGTCCCGTGACACATTTCTAACCTATAATCGCGACTTTTCCGGGTTTTAAAGGAAGTGGATCTAATTTCATACCCTCTCTCCTCCCGAATTCAAAATTAGGCTTCGTGCTCGTTTTTTCATTTTGACAACACAAACACGTCCTGTGGCCCATTTCTAACCTATAATCGAGACTTTTTCGGATTTGAAAGGAAGTGGATATAATTTCATACCCTCTCTCCTCCCGATTTCTAAACGAGGCTTCGTGCTCGTTTTTTCATTTTGACACCACAAACGCGTCCAGTGGCCCATTTCTAACCTATAATCGAGACTTTTTCGGGTTTTAAAGGAAGTGAATATAATTTCATAACCTCTCTCCTCCCGAATTCAAAATTAGGCTTCGTGCTCGTTTTTTCATTTTGACACCACAAACACGTCCTGTGGCCCATTTCTAACCTATAATCGAGACTTTTTCGGGTTTTAAAGGAAGTGGATATAATTTCATACCTCTCTCCTACCGATTTCTAAACGAGGCTTCGTGCTCGTTTTTTCGTTTTGACACAACAAACACGTCCCGTGGCCCATTTCTAACCTATAATCGAGACTTTTTCGGGTTTTAAAGGAAGTGTATGTAATTTCATACCCTCTATCCTACCGATTTCTAAACGAGGCTTCGTGCTCGATTTTTCGTTTTGACTGCACAAACACGTCCCGTGGCCCATTTCTAACCTATAATCGAGACTTTTTCAGGTTTTAAAGGAAGTGGATATAATTTCATACCCTCTCACCTACCGATTTCTAAACGAGGCTTCGTGCTCGTTTTTTCATTTTGACACCGCAAACACGTCCCGTGGCCCATTTCTAACCTATAATCGAGACTTTTTCGGGTTTGAAAGGAAGTGGATATAATTTCATACCCTCTCTCCTCCCGATTTCTAAACGAGGCTTCGTGCTCGTTTTTTCGTTTTGACACCTCAAACGCGTCCAGTGGCCCATTTCTAACCTATAATCGAGACTTTTTCAGGTTTTAAAGGAAGTGGATATAATTTCATAACCTCTCTCCTCCTGATTTCTAAACGAGGCTACGTGCTCGTTTTTTCATTTTGACTCCACAAACACGTCCCGTGGCCCATTTCTAACCTATAATCGCGACTTTTCCGGGTTTTAATGGAAGTGGATCTAATTTCATACCCTCTCTCCTCCCGAATTCAAAATTAGGCTTCGTACTCGTTTTTTCATTTTGACACCACAAACACGTCCTGTGGCCCATTTCTAACCTATAATCGAGACTTTTTCGGGTTTTAAAGGAAGTGGATATAATTTCATACCCTCTCTCCTCCTGATTTCTAAACGAGGCTACGTGCTCGTTTTTTCATTTTGACTCCACAAACTCGTCCCGTGGCCCATTTCTAACCTATAATCGCGACTTTTCCGGGTTTTAAAAGAAGTGGATCTAATTTCATACCCTCTCTCCTCCCGAATTCAAAATTAGGCTTCGTACTCGTTTTTTCATTTTGACACCACAAACACGTCCTGTGGCCCATTTCTAACCTATAATCGAGACTTTTTCGGGTTTGAAAGGAAGTGGATATAATTTCATACCCTCTCTCCTCCCGATTTCTAAACGAGGCTTCGTGCTCGTTTTTTCGTTTTGACACCACAAACGCGTCCAGTGGCCCATTTCTAACCTATAATCGAGACTTTTTCGGGTTTTAAAGGAAGTGGATATAATTTCATACCCTCTCTCCTACCGATTTCTAAACGAGGCTTCGTGCTCGTTTTTTCGTTTTGACACCACAAACACGTCCCGTGGCCCATTTCTAACCTATAATCGAGACTTTTTCGGGTTTTAAAGGAAGTGGATGTAATTTCATACCCTCTATCCTACCGATTTCTAAACGAGGCTTCGTGCTCGATTTTTCGTTTTGACTCCACAAACACGTCCCGTGGCCCATTTCTAACCTATAATCGAGACTTTTTCAGGTTTTAAAGGAAGTGGATATAATTTCATACCCTCTCACCTACCGATTTCTAAACGAGGCTTCGTGCTCGTTTTTTCATTTTGACACCGCAAACACGTCCCGTGGCCCATTTCTAACCTATAATCGAGACTTTTTCGGGTTTGAAAGGAAGTGGATTTAATTTCATACCCTCTCTCCTCCCGATTTCTAAACGAGGCTTCGTGCTCGTTTTTTCGTTTTGACACCTCAAACGCGTCCAATGGCCCATTTCTAACCTATAATCGAGACTTTTTCAGGTTTTAAAGGAAGTGGATATAATTTCATAACCTCTCTCCTCCTGATTTCTAAACGAGGCTACGTGCTCGTTTTTTCATTTTGACTCCACAAACACGTCCCGTGGCCCATTTCTAACCTATAATCGCGACTTTTCCGGGTTTTAAAGGAAGTGGATCTAATTTCATACCCTCTCTCCTCCCGAATTCAAAATTAGGCTTCGTGCTCGTTTTTTCATTTTGACACCACAAACACGTCCTGTGGCCCATTTCTAACCTATAATCGAGACTTTTTCGGGTTTTAAAGGAAGTGGATATAATTTCATACCCTCTCTCCTCCCGATTTCTAAACGAGGCTTCGTGCTCGTTTTTTCGTTTTGACACCACAAACGCGTCCAGTGGCCCATTTCTAACCTATAATCGAGACTTTTTCGGGTTTTAAAGGAAGTTGATATAATTTCATACCCTCTCTCCTACCGATTTCTAAACGAGGCTTCGTGCTCGTTTTTTCGTTTTGAAACCACAAACACGTCCCGTGGCCCATTTCTAACCTATAATCGAGACTTTTTCGGGTTTTAAAGGAAGTGGATGTAATTTCATACGCTCTATCCTACCGATTTCTAAACGAGGCTTCGTGCTCGATTTTTCGTTTTGACTCCACAAACACGTCCCGTGGCCCATTTCTAACCTATAATCGAGACTTTTTCAGGTTTTAAAGGAAGTGGATATAATTTCATACCCTCTCACCTACCGATTTCTAAACGAGGCTTCGTGCTCGTTTTTTCATTTTGACACCGCAAACACGTCCCGTGGCCCATTTCTAACCTATAATCGAGACTTTTTCGGGTTTGAAAGGAAGTGGATATAATTTCATACCCTCTCTCCTCCCGATTTCTAAACGAGGCTTCGTGCTCGTTTTTTCGTTTTGACACCACAAACGCGTCCAGTGGCCCATTTCTAGCCTATAATCGAGACTTTTTCGGGTTTTAAAGGAAGTGGATATAATTTCATACCCTCTGTCCTACCGATTTATAAACGAGGCTTCGTGCTCGATTTTTCGTTTTGACTCCACAAACACGTCCCGTGGCCCATTTCTAACCTATAATCGAGACTTTTTCGTATTTAAAAGTAAGTGGATATAATTTCATACCCTCTCTCCTCCCGATTTCTAAACGAGGCTTCGTGCTCGTTTTTTCATTTTGACACCACAAACACGTCCCGTGGCCCATTTCTAACCTATAATCGAGACTTTTTCGGGTTTTAAAGGAAGTGGATGTAATTTCATACCCTCTGTCCTACCGATTTCTAAACGAGGCTTCGTGCTCGTTTTTTCGTTTAGACTCCACAAACACGTCCCGTGGCCCATTTCTAACCTCTAATCGAGACTTTTTCCTGTTTTAAAGGAAGTGGATATAATTTCATACCCTCTCTCCTACCGATTTCTATACGAGGCTTCGTGCTCGTTTTTTCGTTTTGACACTACAAACACGTCCCGTGGCTCATTTCTAACCTATAATCGATACTTTTTCTGGTTTGAAAGGAAGTGGATATAATTTCATACCCTCTCTCCTCCCGATTTCTAAACGAGGCTTCGTGCTTGTTTTTTCGTTTTGACACCTCAAACGCGTCCAGTGGCCCATTTCTAACCTATAATCGAGACTTTTTCAGGTTTTAAAGGAAGTGGATATAATTTCATAACCTCTCTCCTCCTGATTTCTAAACGAGGCTACGTGCTCGTTTTTTCATTTTGACTCCACAAACACGTCCCGTGGCCCATTTCTAACCTATAATCGCGACTTTTCCGGGTTTTAAAGGAAGTGGATCTAATTTCATACCCTCTCTCCTCCCGAATTCAAAATTAGGCTTCGTACTCGTTTTTTCATTTTGACACCACAAACACGTCCTGTGGCCCATTTCTAACCTATAATCGAGACTTTTTCGGGTTTTAAAGGAAGTGGATATAATTTCATACCCTCTCTCCTCCTGATTTCTAAACGAGGCTACGTGCTCGTTTTTTCATTTTGACTCCACAAACACGTCCCGTGACACATTTCTAACCTATAATCGCGACTTTTCCGGGTTTTAAAGGAAGTGGATCTAATTTCATACCCTCTCTCCTCCCGAATTCAAAATTAGGCTTCGTGCTCGTTTTTTCATTTTGACACCACAAACACGTCCTGTGGCCCATTTCTAACCTATAATCGAGACTTTTTCGGATTTGAAAGGAAGTGGATATAATTTCATACCCTCTCTCCTCCCGATTTCTAAACGAGGCTTCGTGCTCGTTTTTTCATTTTGACACCACAAACGCGTCCAGTGGCCCATTTCTAACCTATAATCGAGACTTTTTCGAGTTTTAAAGGAAGTGAATATAATTTCATAACCTCTCTCCTCCCGAATTCAAAATTAGGCTTCGTGCTCGTTTTTTCATTTTGACACCACAAACACGTCCTGTGGCCCATTTCTAACCTATAATCGAGACTTTTTCGGGTTTTAAAAGAAGTGGATATAATTTCATACCTCTCTCCTACCGATTTCTAAACGAGGCTTCGTGCTCGTTTTTTCGTTTTGACACAACAAACACGTCCCGTGGCCCATTTCTAACCTATAATCGAGACTTTTTCGGGTTTTAAAGGAAGTGGATATAATTTCATACCCTCTCACCTACCGATTTCTAAACGAGGCTTCGTGCTCGTTTTTTCATTTTGACTCCACAAACACGTCCCGTGGCCCATTTCTAACCTATAATCGCGACTTTTCCGGGTTTTAAAGGAAGTGGATCTAATTTCATACCCTCTCTCCTCCCGAATTCAAAATTAGGCTTCGTGCTCGTTTTTTCATTTTGACACCACAAACACGTCCTGTGGCCCATTTCTAACCTATAATCGAGACTTTTTCGGGTTTTAAAGGAAGTGGATATAATTTCATACCCTCTCTCCTCCCGATTTCTAAACGAGGCTTCGTGCTCGTTTTTTCGTTTTGACACCACAAACGCGTCTAGTGGCCCATTTCTAACCTATAATCGAGACTTTTTCGGGTTTTAAAGGAAGTGGATATAATTTCATACCCTCTCTCCTACCGATTTCTAAACGAGGCTTCGTGCTCGTTTTTTCGTTTTGACACCACAAACACGTCCCGTGGCCCATTTCTAACCTATAATCGAGACTTTTTCGGGTTTTAAAGGAAGTGGATGTAATTTCATACGCTCTATCCTACCGATTTCTAAACGAGGCTTCGTGCTCGATTTTTCGTTTTGACTCCACAAACACGTCCCGTGGCCCATTTCTAACCTATAATCGAGACTTTTTCAGGTTTTAAAGGAAGTGGATATAATTTCATACCCTCTCACCTACCGATTTCTAAACGAGGCTTCGTGCTCGTTTTTTCATTTTGACACCGCAAACACGTCCCGTGGCCCATTTCTAACCTATAATCGAGATTTTTTCGGGTTTGAAAGGAAGTGGATATAATTTCATACCCTCTCTCCTCCCGATTTCTAAACGAGGCTTCGTGCTCGTTTTTTCATTTTGACACCTCAAACGCGTCCCGTGGCCCATTTCTAACCTATAATCGAGACTTTTTCAGGTTTTAAAGGAAGTGGATATAATTTCATAACCTCTCTCCTCCTGATTTCTAAACGAGGCTACGTGCTCGTTTTTTCATTTTGACTCCACAAACACGTCCCGTGGCCCATTTCTAACCTATAATCGCGACTTTTCCGGGTTTTAAAGGAAGTGGATCTAATTTCATACCCTCTCTCCTCCCGAATTCAAAATTAGGCTTCGTGCTCGTTTTTTCATTTTGACACCACAAACACGTCCTGTGGCCCATTTCTAACCTATAATCGAGACTTTTTCGGATTTTAAAGGAAGTGGATATAATTTCATACCCTCTCTCCTCCTGATTTCTAAACGAGGCTACGTGCTCGTTTTTTCATTTTGACTCCACAAACACGTCCCGTGACACATTTCTAACCTATAATCGCGACTTTTCCGGGTTTTAAAGGAAGTGGATCTAATTTCATACCCTCTCTCCTCCCGAATTCAAAATTAGGCTTCGTGCTCGTTTTTTCATTTTGACACCACAAACACGTCCTGTGGCCCATTTCTAACCTATAATCGAGACTTTTACGGATTTGAAAGGAAGTGGATATAATTTCATACCCTCTCTCCTCCCGATTTCTAAACGAGGCTTCGTGCTCGTTTTTTCATTTTGACACCACAAACGCGTCCAGTGGCCCATTTCTAACCTATAATCGAGACTTTTTCGAGTTTTAAAGGAAGTGAATATAATTTCATAACCTCTCTCCTCCCGAATTCAAAATTAGGCTTCGTGCTCGTTTTTTCATTTTGACACCACAAACACGTCCTGTGGCCCATTTCTAACCTATAATCGAGACTTTTTCGGGTTTTAAAAGAAGTGGATATAATTTCATACCTCTCTCCTACCGATTTCTAAACGAGGCTTCGTGCTCGTTTTTTCGTTTTGACACAACAAACACGTCCCGTGGCCCATTTCTAACCTATAATCGAGACTTTTTCGGGTTTTAAAGGAAGTGTATGTAATTTCATACCCTCTATCCTACCGATTTCTAAACGAGGCTTCGTGCTCGATTTTTCGTTTTGACTGCACAAACACGTCCCGTGGCCCATTTCTAACCTATAATCGAGACTTTTTAAGGTTTTAAAGGAAGTGGATATAATTTCATACCCTCTCACCTACCGATTTCTAAACGAGGCTTCGTGCTCGTTTTTTCATTTTGACACCGCAAACACGTCCCGTGGCCCATTTCTAACCTATAATCGAGACTTTTTCGGGTTTGAAAGGAAGTGGATATAATTTCATACCCTCTCTCCTCCCGATTTCTAAACGAGGCTTCGTGCTCGTTTTTTCGTTTTGACACCTCAAACGCGTCCAGTGGCCCATTTCTAACCTATAATCGAGACTTTTTCAGGTTTTAAAGGAAGTGGATATAATTTCATAACCTCTCTCCTCCTGATTTCTAAACGAGGCTACGTGCTCGTTTTTTCATTTTGACTCCACAAACACGTCCCGTGGCCCATTTCTAACCTATAATCGCGACTTTTCCGGGTTTTAATGGAAGTGGATCTAATTTCATACCCTCTCTCCTCCCGAATTCAAAATTAGGCTTCGTACTCGTTTTTTCATTTTGACACCACAAACACGTCCTGTGGCCCATTTCTAACCTATAATCGAGACTTTTTCGGGTTTTAAAGGAAGTGGATATAATTTCATACCCTCTCTCCTCCTGATTTCTAAACGAGGCTACGTGCTCGTTTTTTCATTTTGACTCCACAAACACGTCCCGTGGCCCATTTCTAACCTATAATCGCGACTTTTCCGGGTTTTAAAGGAAGTGGATCTAATTTCATACCCTCTCTCCTCCCGAATTCAAAATTAGGCTTCGTGCTCGTTTTTTTATTTTGACACCACAAACACGTCCTGTGGCCCATTTCTAACCTATAATCGAGACTTTTTCGGGTTTGAAAGGAAGTGGATATAATTTCATACCCTCTCTCCTCCCGATTTCTAAACGAGGCTTCGTGCTCGTTTTTTCGTTTTGACACCACAAACGCGTCCAGTGGCCCATTTCTAACCTATAATCGAGACTTTTTCGGGTTTTAAAGGAAGTGGATATAATTTCATACCCTCTCTCCTACCGATTTCTAAACGAGGCTTCGTGCTCGTTTTTTCGTTTTGACACCACAAACACGTCCCGTGGCCCATTTCTAACCTATAATCGAGACTTTTTCGGGTTTTAAAGGAAGTGGATGTAATTTCATACCCTCTATCCTACCGATTTCTAAACGAGGCTTCGTGCTCGATTTTTCGTTTTGACTCCACAAACACGTCCCGTGGCCCATTTCTAACCTATAATCGAGACTTTTTCAGGTTTTAAAGGAAGTGGATATAATTTCATACCCTCTCACCTACCGATTTCTAAACGAGGCTTCGTGCTCGTTTTTTCATTTTGACACCGCAAACACGTCCCGTGGCCCATTTCTAACCTATAATCGAGACTTTTTCGGGTTTGAAAGGAAGTGGATTTAATTTCATACCCTCTCTCCTCCCGATTTCTAAACGAGGCTTCGTGCTCGTTTTTTCGTTTTGACACCTCAAACGCGTCCAATGGCCCATTTCTAACCTATAATCGAGACTTTTTCAGGTTTTAAAGGAAGTGGATATAATTTCATAACCTCTCTCCTCCTGATTTCTAAACGAGGCTACGTGCTCGTTTTTTCATTTTGACTCCACAAACACGTCCCGTGGCCCATTTCTAACCTATAATCGCGACTTTTCCGGGTTTTAAAGGAAGTGGATCTAATTTCATACCCTCTCTCCTCCCGAATTCAAAATTAGGCTTCGTGCTCGTTTTTTCATTTTGACACCACAAACACGTCCTGTGGCCCATTTCTAACCTATAATCGAGACTTTTTCGGGTTTTAAAGGAAGTGGATATAATTTCATACCCTCTCTCCTCCCGATTTCTAAACGAGGCTTCGTGCTCGTTTTTTCGTTTTGACACCACAAACGCGTCCAGTGGCCCATTTCTAACCTATAATCGAGACTTTTTCGGGTTTTAAAGGAAGTGGATATAATTTCATACCCTCTCTCCTACCGATTTCTAAACGAGGCTTCGTGCTCGTTTTTTCGTTTTGACACCACAAACACGTCCCGTGGCCCATTTCTAACCTATAATCGAGACTTTTTCGGGTTTTAAAGGAAGTGGATGTAATTTCATACGCTCTATCCTACCGATTTCTAAACGAGACTTCGTGCTCGATTTTTCGTTTTGACTCCACAAACACGTCCCGTGGCCCATTTCTAACCTATAATCGAGACTTTTTCAGGTTTTAAAGGAAGTGGATATAATTTCATACCCTCTCACCTACCGATTTCTAAACGAGGCTTCGTGCTCGTTTTTTCATTTTGACACCGCAAACACGTCCCGTGGCCCATTTCTAACCTATAATCGAGACTTTTTCGGGTTTGAAAGGAAGTGGATATAATTTCATACCCTCTCTCCTCCCGATTTCTAAACGAGGCTTCGTGCTCGTTTTTTCATTTTGACACCTCAAACGCGTCCCGTGGCCCATTTCTAACCTATAATCGAGACTTTTTCAGGTTTTAAAGGAAGTGGATATAATTTCATAACCTCTCTCCTCCTGATTTCTAAACGAGGCTACGTGCTCGTTTTTTCATTTTGACTCCACAAACACGTCCCGTGGCCCATTTCTAACCTATAATCGCGACTTTTCCGGGTTTTAAAGGAAGTGGATCTAATTTCATACCCTCTCTCCTCCCGAATTCAAAATTAGGCTTCGTGCTCGTTTTTTCATTTTGACACCACAAACACGTCCTGTGGCCCATTTCTAACCTATAATCGAGACTTTTTCGGGTTTTAAAGGAAGTGGATATAATTTCATACCCTCTCTCCTCCTGATTTCTAAACGAGGCTACGTGCTCGTTTTTTCATTTTGACTCCACAAACACGTCCCGTGGCCCATTTCTAACCTATAATCGCGACTTTTCCGGGTTTTAAAGGAAGTGGATCTAATTTCATACCCTCTCTCCTCCCGAATTCAAAATTAGGCTTCGTGCTCGTTTTTTTATTTTGACACCACAAACACGTCCTGTGGCCCATTTCTAACCTATAATCGAGACTTTTTCGGGTTTGAAAGGAAGTGGATATAATTTCATACCCTCTCTCCTCCCGATTTCTAAACGAGGCTTCGTGCTCGTTTTTTCGTTTTGACACCACAAACGCGTCCAGTGGCCCATTTCTAACCTATAATCGAGACTTTTTCGGGTTTTAAAGGAAGTGGATATAATTTCATACCCTCTCTCCTACCGATTTCTAAACGAGGCTTCGTGCTCGTTTTTTCGTTTTGACACCACAAACACGTCCCGTGGCCCATTTCTAACCTATAATCGAGACTTTTTCGGGTTTTAAAGGAAGTGGATGTAATTTCATACCCTCTATCCTACCGATTTCTAAACGAGGCTTCGTGCTCGATTTTTCGTTTTGACTCCACAAACACGTCCCGTGGCCCATTTCTAACCTATAATCGAGACTTTTTCAGGTTTTAAAGGAAGTGGATATAATTTCATACCCTCTCACCTACCGATTTCTAAACGAGGCTTCGTGCTCGTTTTTTCATTTTGACACCGCAAACACGTCCCGTGGCCCATTTCTAACCTATAATCGAGACTTTTTCGGGTTTGAAAGGAAGTGGATTTAATTTCATACCCTCTCTCCTCCCGATTTCTAAACGAGGCTTCGTGCTCGTTTTTTCGTTTTGACACCTCAAACGCGTCCAATGGCCCATTTCTAACCTATAATCGAGACTTTTTCAGGTTTTAAAGGAAGTGGATATAATTTCATAACCTCTCTCCTCCTGATTTCTAAACGAGGCTACGTGCTCGTTTTTTCATTTTGACTCCACAAACACGTCCCGTGGCCCATTTCTAACCTATAATCGCGACTTTTCCGGGTTTTAAAGGAAGTGGATCTAATTTCATACCCTCTCTCCTCCCGAATTCAAAATTAGGCTTCGTGCTCGTTTTTTCATTTTGACACCACAAACACGTCCTGTGGCCCATTTCTAACCTATAATCGAGACTTTTTCGGGTTTTAAAGGAAGTGGATATAATTTCATACCCTCTCTCCTCCCGATTTCTAAACGAGGCTTCGTGCTCGTTTTTTCGTTTTGACACCACAAACGCGTCCAGTGGCCCATTTCTAACCTATAATCGAGACTTTTTCGGGTTTTAATGGAAGTGGATATAATTTCATACCCTCTCTCCTACCGATTTCTAAACGAGGCTTCGTGCTCGTTTTTTCGTTTTGACACCACAAACACGTCCCGTGGCCCATTTCTAACCTATAATCGAGACTTTTTCGGGTTTTAAAGGAAGTGGATGTAATTTCATACGCTCTATCCAACCGATTTCTAAACGAGACTTCGTGCTCGATTTTTCGTTTTGACTCCACAAACACGTCCCGTGGCCCATTTCTAACCTATAATCGAGACTTTTTCGGGTTTGAAAGGAAGTGGATATAATTTCATACCCTCTCTCCTCCCGATTTCTAAACGAGGCTTCGTGCTCGTTTTTTCGTTTTGACACCACAAACGCGTCCAGTGGCCCATTTCTAACCTATAATCGAGACTTTTTCGGGTTTTAAAGGAAGTGGATATAATTTCATACCCTCTCTCCTACCGATTTCTAAACGAGGCTTCGTGCTCGTTTTTTCGTTTTGACACCACAAACACGTCCCGTGGCCCATTTCTAACCTATAATCGAGACTTTTTCGGGTTTTAAAGGAAGTGGATGTAATTTCATACCCTCTATCCTACCGATTTCTAAACGAGGCTTCGTGCTCGATTTTTCGTTTTGACTCCACAAACACGTCCCGTGGCCCATTTCTAACCTATAATCGAGACTTTTTCAGGTTTTAAAGGAAGTGGATATAATTTCATACCCTCTCACCTACCGATTTCTAAACGAGGCTTCGTGCTCGTTTTTTCATTTTGACACCGCAAACACGTCCCGTGGCCCATTTCTAACCTATAATCGAGACTTTTTCGGGTTTGAAAGGAAGTGGATTTAATTTCATACCCTCTCTCCTCCCGATTTCTAAACGAGGCTTCGTGCTCGTTTTTTCGTTTTGACACCTCAAACGCGTCCAATGGCCCATTTCTAACCTATAATCGAGACTTTTTCAGGTTTTAAAGGAAGTGGATATAATTTCATAACCTCTCTCCTCCTGATTTCTAAACGAGGCTACGTGCTCGTTTTTTCATTTTGACTCCACAAACACGTCCCGTGGCCCATTTCTAACCTATAATCGCGACTTTTCCGGGTTTTAAAGGAAGTGGATCTAATTTCATACCCTCTCTCCTCCCGAATTCAAAATTAGGCTTCGTGCTCGTTTTTTCATTTTGACACCACAAACACGTCCTGTGGCCCATTTCTAACCTATAATCGAGACTTTTTCGGGTTTTAAAGGAAGTGGATATAATTTCATACCCTCTCTCCTCCCGATTTCTAAACGAGGCTTCGTGCTCGTTTTTTCGTTTTGACACCACAAACGCGTCCAGTGGCCCATTTCTAACCTATAATCGAGACTTTTTCGGGTTTTAAAGGAAGTGGATATAATTTCATACCCTCTCTCCTACCGATTTCTAAACGAGGCTTCGTGCTCGTTTTTTCGTTTTGACACCACAAACACGTCCCGTGGCCCATTTCTAACCTATAATCGAGACTTTTTCGGGTTTTAAAGGAAGTGGATGTAATTTCATACGCTCTATCCTACCGATTTCTAAACGAGACTTCGTGCTCGATTTTTCGTTTTGACTCCACAAACACGTCCCGTGGCCCATTTCTAACCTATAATCGAGACTTTTTCAGGTTTTAAAGGAAGTGGATATAATTTCATACCCTCTCACCTACCGATTTCTAAACGAGGCTTCGTGCTCGTTTTTTCATTTTGACACCGCAAACACGTCCCGTGGCCCATTTCTAACCTATAATCGAGACTTTTTCGGGTTTGAAAGGAAGTGGATATAATTTCATACCCTCTCTCCTCCCGATTTCTAAACGAGGCTTCGTGCTCGTTTTTTCATTTTGACACCTCAAACGCGTCCCGTGGCCCATTTCTAACCTATAATCGAGACTTTTTCAGGTTTTAAAGGAAGTGGATATAATTTCATAACCTCTCTCCTCCTGATTTCTAAACGAGGCTACGTGCTCGTTTTTTCATTTTGACTCCACAAACACGTCCCGTGGCCCATTTCTAACCTATAATCGCGACTTTTCCGGGTTTTAAAGGAAGTGGATCTAATTTCATACCCTCTCTCCTCCCGAATTCAAAATTAGGCTTCGTGCTCGTTTTTTCATTTTGACACCACAAACACGTCCTGTGGCCCATTTCTAACCTATAATCGAGACTTTTTCGGGTTTTAAAGGAAGTGGATATAATTTCATACCCTCTCTCCTCCTGATTTCTAAACGAGGCTACGTGCTCGTTTTTTCATTTTGACTCCACAAACACGTCCCGTGACACATTTCTAACCTATAATCGCGACTTTTCCGGGTTTTAAAGGAAGTGGATCTAATTTCATACCCTCTCTCCTCCCGAATTCAAAATTAGGCTTCGTGCTCGTTTTTTCATTTTGACACCACAAACACGTCCTGTGGCCCATTTCTAACCTATAATCGAGACTTTTTCGGATTTGAAAGGAAGTGGATATAATTTCATACCCTCTCTCCTCCCGATTTCTAAACGAGGCTTCGTGCTCGTTTTTTCGTTTTGACACCACAAACGCGTCCAGTGGCCCATTTCGAACCTATAATCGAGACTTTTTCGGGTTTTAAAGGAAGTGAATATAATTTCATAACCTCTCTCCTCCTGATTTCTAAACGAGGCTACGTGCTCGTTTTTTCATTTTGACTCCACAAACACGTCCCGTGGCCCATTTCTAACCTATAATCGCAACTTTTTCGGGTTTTAAAGGAAGTGGATCTAATTTCATACCCTCTCTCCTCCGGAATTCAAAATTAGGCTTCGTGCTCGTTTTTTCATTTTGACACCACAAACACGTCCTGTGGCCCATTTCTAACCTATAATCGAGACTTTTTCGGGTTTGAAAGGAAGTGGATATAATTTCATACCCTCTCTCCTCCCGATTTCTAAACGAGGCTACGTGCTCGTTTTTTCATTTTGACTCCACAAACACGTCCCGTGGCCCATTTCTAACCTATAATCGCGACTTTTCCGGGTTTTAAAGGAAGTGGATCTAATTTCATACCCTCTCTCCTCCCGAATTCAAAATTAGGCTTCCTGCTCGTTTTTTCATTTTGACACCACAAACACGTCCTGTGGCCCATTTCTAACCTATAATCGAGACTTTTTCGGGTTTGAAAGGAAGTGGATATAATTTCATACCCTCTCTCCTCCCGATTTCTAAACGAGGCTTCGTGCTCGTTTTTTCGTTTTGACACCACAAACGCGTCCAGTGGCCCATTTCTAGCCTATAATCGAGACTTTTTCGGGTTTTAAAGGAAGTGGATATAATTTCATACCCTCTGTCCTACCGATTTATAAACGAGGCTTCGTGCTCGTTTTTTCGTTTTGACTCCACAAACACGTCCCGTGGCCCATTTCTAACCTATAATCGAGACTTTTTCGTATTTAAAAGTAAGTGGATATAATTTCATACCCTCTCTCCTCCCGATTTCTAAACGAGGCTTCGTGCTCGTTTTTTCATTTTGACACCACAAACACGTCCCGTGGCCCATTTCTAACCTATAATCGAGACTTTTTCGGGTTTTAAAGGAAGTGGATGTAATTTCATACCCTCTGTCCTACCGATTTCTAAACGAGGCTTCGTGCTCGTTTTTTCGTTTAGACTCCACAAACACGTCCCGTGGCCCATTTCTAACCTCTAATCGAGACTTTTTCCTGTTTTAAAGGAAGTGGATATAATTTCATACCCTCTCTCCTACCGATTTCTATACGAGGCTTCGTGCTCGTTTTTTCGTTTTGACACTACAAACACGTCCCGTGGCCCATTTCTAACCTATAATCGATACTTTTTCGGGTTTGAAAGGAAGTGGATATAATTTCATACCCTCTCTCCTCCCGATTTCTAAACGAGGCTTCGTGCTCGTTTTTTCGTTTTGACACCTCAAACGCGTCCAGTGGCCCATTTCTAACCTATAATCGAGACTTTTTCAGGTTTTAAAGGAAGTGGATATAATTTCATAACCTCTCTCCTCCTGATTTCTAAACGAGGCTACGTGCTCGTTTTTTCATTTTGACTCCACAAACACGTCCCGTGGCCCATTTCTAACCTATAATCGCGACTTTTCCGGGTTTTAAAGGAAGTGGATCTAATTTCATACCCTCTCTCCTCCCGAATTCAAAATTAGGCTTCGTGCTCGTTTTTTTATTTTGACACCACAAACACGTCCTGTGGCCCATTTCTAACCTATAATCGAGACTTTTTCGGGTTTGAAAGGAAGTGGATATAATTTCATACCCTCTCTCCTCCCGATTTCTAAACGAGGCTTCGTGCTCGTTTTTTCGTTTTGACACCACAAACGCGTCCAGTGGCCCATTTCTAGCCTATAATCGAGACTTTTTCGGGTTTTAAAGGAAGTGGATATAATTTCATACCCTCTGTCCTACCGATTTATAAACGAGGCTTCGTGCTCGTTTTTTCGTTTTGACTCCACAAACACGTCCCGTGGCCCATTTCTAACCTATAATCGAGACTTTTTCGTATTTAAAAGTAAGTGGATATAATTTCATACCCTCTCTCCTCCCGATTTCTAAACGAGGCTTCGTGCTCGTTTTTTCATTTTGACACCACAAACACGTCCCGTGGCCCATTTCTAACCTATAATCGAGACTTTTTCGGGTTTTAAAGGAAGTGGATGTAATTTCATACCCTCTGTCCTACCGATTTCTAAACGAGGCTTCGTGCTCGTTTTTTCGTTTAGACTCCACAAACACGTCCCGTGGCCCATTTCTAACCTCTAATCGAGACTTTTTCCTGTTTTAAAGGAAGTGGATATAATTTCATACCCTCTCTCCTACCGATTTCTATACGAGGCTTCGTGCTCGTTTTTTCGTTTTGACACTACAAACACCTCCCGTGGCCCATTTCTAACCTATAATCGATACTTTTTCGGGTTTGAAAGGAAGTGGATATAATTTCATACCCTCTCTCCTCCCGATTTCTAAACGAGGCTTCGTGCTCGTTTTTTCATTTTGACACCTCAAACGCGTCCCGTGGCCCATTTCTAACCTATAATCGAGACTTTTTCAGGTTTTAAAGGAAGTGGATATAATTTCATAACCTCTCTCCTCCTGATTTCTAAACGAGGCTACGTGCTCGTTTTTTCATTTTGACTCCACAAACACGTCCCGTGGCCCATTTCTAACCTATAATCGCGACTTTTCCGGGTTTTAAAGGAAGTGGATCTAATTTCATACCCTCTCTCCTCCCGAATTCAAAATTAGGCTTCGTGCTCGTTTTTTCATTTTGACACCACAAACACGTCCTGTGGCCCATTTCTAACCTATAATCGAGACTTTTTCGGGTTTTAAAGGAAGTGGATATAATTTCATACCCTCTCTCCTCCTGATTTCTAAACGAGGCTACGTGCTCGTTTTTTCATTTTGACTCCACAAACACGTCCCGTGACACATTTCTAACCTATAATCGCGACTTTTCCGGGTTTTAAAGGAAGTGGATCTAATTTCATACCCTCTCTCCTCCCGAATTCAAAATTAGGCTTCGTGCTCGTTTTTTCATTTTGACACCACAAACACGTCCTGTGGCCCATTTCTAACCTATAATCGAGACTTTTTCGGATTTGAAAGGAAGTGGATATAATTTCATACCCTCTCTCCTCCCGATTTCTAAACGAGGCTTCGTGCTCGTTTTTTCGTTTTGACACCACAAACGCGTCCAGTGGCCCATTTCTAACCTATAATCGAGACTTTTTCGGGTTTTAAAGGAAGTGAATATAATTTCATAACCTCTCTCCTCCTGATTTCTAAACGAGGCTACGTGCTCGTTTTTTCATTTTGATTCCACAAACACGTCCCGTGGCCCATTTCTAACCTATAATCGCAACTTTTTCGGGTTTTAAAGGAAGTGGATCTAATTTCATACCCTCTCTCCTCCGGAATTCAAAATTAGGCTTCGTGCTCGTTTTTTCATTTTGACACCACAAACACGTCCTGTGGCCCATTTCTAACCTATAATCGAGACTTTTTCGGGTTTTAAAGGAAGTGGATATAATTTCATACCCTCTCTCCTCCTGATTTCTAAACGAGGCTACGTGCTCGTTTTTTCATTTTGACTCCACAAACACGTCCCGTGGCCCATTTCTAACCTATAATCGCGACTTTTCCGGGTTTTAAAGGAAGTGGATCTAATTTCATACCCTCTCTCCTCCCGAATTCAAAATTAGGCTTCCTGCTCGTTTTTTCATTTTGACACCACAAACACGTCCTGTGGCCCATTTCTAACCTATAATCGAGACTTTTTCGGGTTTGAAAGGAAGTGGATATAATTTCATACCCTCTCTCCTCCCGATTTCTAAACGAGGCTTCGTGCTCGTTTTTTCGTTTTGACACCACAAACGCGTCCAGTGGCCCATTTCTAGCCTATAATCGAGACTTTTTCGGGTTTTAAAGGAAGTGGATATAATTTCATACCCTCTGTCCTACCGATTTATAAACGAGGCTTCGTGCTCGTTTTTTCGTTTTGACTCCACAAACACGTCCCGTGGCCCATTTCTAACCTATAATCGAGACTTTTTCGTATTTAAAAGTAAGTGGATATAATTTCATACCCTCTCTCCTCCCGATTTCTAAACGAGGCTTCGTGCTCGTTTTTTCATTTTGACACCACAAACACGTCCCGTGGCCCATTTCTAACCTATAATCGAGACTTTTTCGGGTTTTAAAGGAAGTGGATGTAATTTCATACCCTCTGTCCTACCGATTTCTAAACGAGGCTTCGTGCTCGTTTTTTCGTTTAGACTCCACAAACACGTCCCGTGGCCCATTTCTAACCTCTAATCGAGACTTTTTCCTGTTTTAAAGGAAGTGGATATAATTTCATACCCTCTCTCCTACCGATTTCTATACGAGGCTTCGTGCTCGTTTTTTCGTTTTGACACTACAAACACGTCCCGTGGCCCATTTCTAACCTATAATCGATACTTTTTCGGGTTTGAAAGGAAGTGGATATAATTTCATACCCTCTCTCCTCCCGATTTCTAAACGAGGCTTCGTGCTCGTTTTTTCGTTTTGACACCTCAAACGCGTCCAGTGGCCCATTTCTAACCTATAATCGAGACTTTTTCAGGTTTTAAAGGAAGTGGATATAATTTCATAACCTCTCTCCTCCTGATTTCTAAACGAGGCTACGTGCTCGTTTTTTCATTTTGACTCCACAAACACGTCCCGTGGCCCATTTCTAACCTATAATCGCGACTTTTCCGGGTTTTAAAGGAAGTGGATCTAATTTCATACCCTCTCTCCTCCCGAATTCAAAATTAGGCTTCGTGCTCGTTTTTTTATTTTGACACCACAAACACGTCCTGTGGCCCATTTCTAACCTATAATCGAGACTTTTTCGGGTTTGAAAGGAAGTGGATATAATTTCATACCCTCTCTCCTCCCGATTTCTAAACGAGGCTTCGTGCTCGTTTTTTCGTTTTGACACCACAAACGCGTCCAGTGGCCCATTTCTAACCTATAATCGAGACTTTTTCGGGTTTTAACGGAAGTGGATATAATTTCATACCCTCTCTCCTACCGATTTCTAAACGAGGCTTCGTTCTCGTTTTTTCGTTTTGACACCACAAACACGTCCCGTGGCCCATTTCTAACCTATAATCGAGACTTTTTCGGGTTTTAAAGGAAGTGGATGTAATTTCATACCCTCTATCCTACCGATTTCTAAACGAGGCTTCGTGCTCGATTTTTCGTTTTGACACCACAAACACGTCCCGTGGCCCATTTCTAACCTATAATCGAGACTTTTTCAGGTTTTAAAGGAAGTGGATATAATTTCATACCCTCTCACCTACCGATTTCTAAACGAGGCTTCGTGCTCGTTTTTTCATTTTGACACCGCAAACACGTCCCGTGGCCCATTTCTAACCTATAATCGAGACTTTTTCGGGTTTGAAAGGAAGTGGATATAATTTCATACCCTCTCTCCTCCCGATTTCTAAACGAGGCTTCGTGCTCGTTTTTTCGTTTTGACACCTCAAACGCGTCCAGTGGCCCATTTCTAACCTATAATCGAGTCTTTTTCAGGTTTTAAAGGAAGTGGATATAATTTCATAACCTCTCTCCTCCTGATTTCTAAACGAGGCTACGTGCTCGTTTTTTCATTTTGACTCCACAAACACGTCCCGTGGCCCATTTCTAACCTATAATCGCGACTTTTCCGGGTTTTAAAGGAAGTGGATCTAATTTCATACCCTCTCTCCTCCCGAATTCAAAATTAGGCTTCGTGCTCGTTTTTTCATTTTGACACCACAAACACGTCCTGTGGCCCATTTCTAACCTATAATCGAGACTTTTTCGGGTTTTAAAGGAAGTGGATATAATTTCATACCCTCTCTCCTCCCGATTTCTAAACGAGGCTTCGTGCTCGTTTTTTCGTTTTGACACCACAAACGCGTCCAGTGGCCCATTTCTAACCTATAATCGAGACTTTTTCGGGTTTTAAAGGAAGTGGATATAATTTCATACCCTCTCTCCTACCGATTTCTAAACGAGGCTTCGTGCTCGTTTTTTCGTTTTGACACCACAAACACGTCCCGTGGCCCATTTCTAACCTATAATCGTGACTTTTTCGGGTTTTAAAGGAAGTGGATGTAATTTCATACCCTCTATCCTACCGATTTCTAAACGAGGCTTCGTGCTCGATTTTTCGTTTTGACTCCACAAACACGTCCCGTGGCCCATTTCTAACCTATAATCGAGACTTTTTCAGGTTTTAAAGGAAGTGGATATAATTTCATACCCTCTCACCTATCGATTTCTAAACGAGGCTTCGTGCTCGTTTTTTCATTTTGACACCGCAAACACGTCCCGTGGCCCATTTCTAACCTATAATCGAGACTTTTTCGGGTTTGAAAGGAAGTGGATTTAATTTCATACCCTCTCTCCTCCCGATTTCTAAACGAGGCTTCGTGCTCGTTTTTTCGTTTTGACACCTCAAACGCGTCCAATGGCCCATTTCTAACCTATAATCGAGACTTTTTCAGGTTTTAAAGGAAGTGGATATAATTTCATAACCTCTCTCCTCCTGATTTCTAAACGAGGCTACGTGCTCGTTTTTTCATTTTGACTCCACAAACACGTCCCGTGGCCCATTTCTAACCTATAATCGCGACTTTTCCGGGTTTTAAAGGAAGTGGATCTAATTTCATACCCTCTCTCCTCCCGAATTCAAAATTAGGCTTCGTGCTCGTTTTTTCATTTTGACACCACAAACACGTCCTGTGGCCCATTTCTAACCTATAATCGAGACTTTTTCGGGTTTTAAAGGAAGTGGATGTAATTTCATACCCTCTGTCCTACAGATTTCTAAACGAGGCTTCGTGCTCGTTTTTTCGTTTTGACTCCACAAACACGTCCCGTGGCCCATTTCTAACCTATAATCGAGACTTTTTCAGGTTTTAAAGGAAGTGGATATAATTTCATACCCTCTCTCCTACCGATTTCTATACGAGGCTTCGTGCTCGTTTTTTCATTTTGACTCCACAAACAGGTCCCGTGGCCCATTTCTAACCTATAATCGAGACTTTTTCGGATTTTAAAGGAAGTGGATATAATTTCAAACCCTCTCTCCTACCGATTTCTAAACGAGGCTTCGTGCTCGTTTTTTCGTTTTGACACCACAAACACGTCCCGTGGCCCATTTCTAACCTATAATCGAGACTTTTTCGGGTTTTAAAGGAAGTGGATGTAATTTCATACCCTCTATCCTACCGATTTCTAAACGAGGCTTCGTGCTCGATTTTTCGTTTTGACTCCACAAACAAGTCCCGTGGCCCATTTCTAACCTATAATCGAGACTTTTTCAGGTTTTAAAGGAAGTGGATATAATTTCATACCCTCTCACCTACCGATTTCTAAACGAGGCTTCGTGCTCGTTTTTTCATTTTGACACCGCAAACACGTCCCGTGGCCCATTTCTAACCTATAATCGAGACTTTTTCGGGTTTGAAAGGAAGTGGATATAATTTCATACCCTCTCTCCTCCCGATTTCTAAACGAGGCTTCGTGCTCGTTTTTTCGTTTTGACACCTCAAACGCGTCCAGTGGCCCATTTCTAACCTATAATCGAGACTTTTTCAGGTTTTAAAGGAAGTGGATATAATTTCATAACCTCTCTCCTCCTGATTTCTAAACGAGGCTACGTGCTCGTTTTTTCATTTTGACTCGACAAACACGTCCCGTGGCCCATTTCTAACCTATAATCGCGACTTTTCCGGGTTTTAAAGGAAGTGGATCTAATTTCATACCCTCTCTCCTCCCGAATTCAAAATTAGGCTTCGTGCTCGTTTTTTCATTTTGACACCACAAACAAGTCCTGTGGCCCATTTCTAACCTATAATCGAGACTTTTTCGGGTTTTAAAGGAAGTGGATATAATTTCATACCCTCTCTCCTCCCGATTTCTAAACGAGGCTTCGTGCTCGTTTTTTCGTTTTGACACCACAAACGCGTCCAGTGGCCCATTTCTAACCTATAATCGAGACTTTTTCGGGTTTTAAAGGAAGTGGATATAATTTCATACCCTCTCTCCTACCGATTTCTAAACGAGGCTTCGTGCTCGTTTTTTCGTTTTGACACCACAAACACGTCCCGTGGCCCATTTCTAACCTATAATCGTGACTTTTTCGGGTTTTAAAGGAAGTGGATGTAATTTCATACCCTCTATCCTACCGATTTCTAAACGAGGCTTCGTGCTCGATTTTTCGTTTTGACTCCACAAACACGTCCCGTGGCCCATTTCTAACCTATAATCGAGACTTTTTCAGGTTTTAAAGGAAGTGGATATAATTTCATACCCTCTCACCTACCGATTTCTAAACGAGGCTTCGTGCTCGTTTTTTCATTTTGACACCGCAAACACGTCCCGTGGCCCATTTCTAACCTATAATCGAGACTTTTTCGGGTTTTAAAGGAAGTGGATGTAATTTCATACCCTCTATCCTACCGATTTCTAAACGAGGCTTCGTGCTCGATTTTTCGTTTTGACTCCACAAACAAGTCCCGTGGCCCATTTCTAACCTATAATCGAGACTTTTTCAGGTTTTAAAGGAAGTGGATATAATTTCATACCCTCTCACCTACCGATTTCTAAACGAGGCTTCGTGCTCGTTTTTTCATTTTGACACCGCAAACACGTCCCGTGGCCCATGTCTAACCTATAATCGAGACTTTTTCGGGTTTGAAAGGAAGTGGATATAATTTCATACCCTCTCTCCTCCCGATTTCTAAACGAGGCTTCGTGCTCGTTTTTTCGTTTTGACACCTCAAACGCGTCCAGTGGCCCATTTCTAACCTATAATCGAGACTTTTTCAGGTTTTAAAGGAAGTGGATATAATTTCATAACCTCTCTCCTCCTGATTTCTAAACGAGGCTACGTGCTCGTTTTTTCATTTTGACTCCACAAACACGTCCCGTGGCCCATTTCTAACCTATAATCGCGACTTTTCCGGGTTTTAAAGGAAGTGGATCTAATTTCATACCCGCTCTCCTCCCGAATTCAAAATTAGGCTTCGTGCTCGTTTTTTCATTTTGACACCACAAACACGTCCTGTGGCCCATTTCTAACCTATAATCGAGACTTTTTCGGGTTTTAAAGGAAGTGGATATAATTTCATACCCTCTCTCCTCCTGATTTCTAAACGAGGCTACGTGCTCGTTTTTTCATTTTGACTCCACAAACACGTCCCGTGACCCATTTCTAACCTATAATCGCGACTTTTCCGGGTTTTAAAGGAAGTGGATCTAATTTCATACCCTCTCTCCTCCGGAATTCAAAATTAGGCTTCGTGCTCGTTTTTTCATTTTGACACCACAAACACGTCCTGTGGCCCATTTCTAACCTATAATCGAGACTTTTTCGGGTTTTAAAGGAAGTGGATATAATTTCATACCCTCTCTCCTCCTGATTTCTAAACGAGGCTACGTGCTCGTTTTTTCATTTTGACTCCACAAACACGTCCCGTGGCCCATTTCTAACCTATAATCGCGACTTTTCCGGGTTTTAAAGGAAGTGGATCTAATTTCATACCCTCTCTCCTCCCGAATTCAAAATTAGGCTTCGTGCTCGTTTTTTCATTTTGACACCACAAACACGTCCTGTGGTCCATTTCTAACCTATAATCGAGACTTTTTCGGGTTTGAAAGGAAGTGTATATAATTTCATACCCTCTCTCCTCCCGATTTCTAAACGAGGCTTCGTGCTCGTTTTTTCGTTTTGACACCACAAACGCGTCCAGTGGCCCATTTCTAACCTATAATCAAGACTTTTTCGGGTTTTAAAGGAAGTGGATATAATTTCATACCCTCTGTCCTACCGATTTATAAACGAGGCTTCGTGCTCGTTTTTTCGTTTTGACTCCACAAACACGTCCCGTGGCCCATTTCTAACCTATAATCGAGACTTTTTCGTATTTAAAAGTAAGTGGATATAATTTCATACCCTCTCTCCTCCCGATTTCTAAACGAGGCTTCGTGCTCGTTTTTTCATTTTGACACCACAAACACGTCCCGTGGCCCATTTCTAACCTATAATCGAGACTTTTTCGGGTTTTAAAGGAAGTGGATGTAATTTCATACCCTCTGTCCTACCGATTTCTAAACGAGGCTTCGTGCTCGTTTTTTCGTTTAGACTCCACAAACACGTCCCGTGGCCCATTTCTAACCTATAATCGAGACTTTTTCGGGTTTTAAAGGAAGTGGATGTAATTTCATACCCTCTATCCTACCGATTTCTAAACGAGGCTTCGTGCTCGATTTTTCGTTTTGACTCCACAAACAAGTCCCGTGGCCCATTTCTAACCTATAATCGAGACTTTTTCAGGTTTTAAAGGAAGTGGATATAATTTCATACCCTCTCACCTACCGATTTCTAAACGAGGCTTCGTGCTCGTTTTTTCATTTTGACACCGCAAACACGTCCCGTGGCCCATTTCTAACCTATAATCGAGACTTTTTCGGGTTTGAAAGGAAGTGGATATAATTTCATACCCTCTCTCCTCCCGATTTCTAAACGAGGCTTCGTGCTCGTTTTTTCGTTTTGACACCTCAAACGCGTCCAGTGGCCCATTTCTAACCTATAATCGAGACTTTTTCAGGTTTTAAAGGAAGTGGATATAATTTCATAACCTCTCTCCTCCTGATTTCTAAACGAGGCTACGTGCTCGTTTTTTCATTTTGACTCGACAAACACGTCCCGTGGCCCATTTCTAACCTATAATCGCGACTTTTCCGGGTTTTAAAGGAAGTGGATCTAATTTCATACCCTCTCTCCTCCCGAATTCAAAATTAGGCTTCGTGCTCGTTTTTTCATTTTGACACCACAAACACGTCCTGTGGCCCATTTCTAACCTATAATCGAGACTTTTTCGGGTTTTAAAGGAAGTGGATATAATTTCATACCCTCTCTCCTCCTGATTTCTAAACGAGGCTACGTGCTCGTTTTTCCATTTTGACTCCACAAACACGTCCCGTGACCCATTTCTAACCTATAATCGCGACTTTTCCGGGTTTTAAAGGAAGTGGATCTAATTTCATACCCTCTCTCCTCCGGAATTCAAAATTAGGCTTCGTGCTGGTTTTTTCATTTTGACACCACAAACACGTCCTGTGGCCCATTTCTAACCTATAATCGAGACTTTTTCGGGTTTTAAAGGAAGTGGATATAATTTCATACCGTCTCTCCTCCTGATTTCTAAACGAGGCTACGTGCTCGTTTTTTCATTTTGACTCCACAAACACGTCCCGTGGCCCATTTCTAACCTATAATCGCGACTTTTCCGGGTTTTAAAGGAAGTGGATCTAATTTCATACCCTCTCTCCTCCCGAATTCAAAATTAGGCTTCGTGCTCGTTTTTTCATTTTGACACCACAAACACGTCCTGTGGTCCATTTCTAACCTATAATCGAGACTTTTTCGGGTTTGAAAGGAAGTGGATATAATTTCATACCCTCTCTCCTCCCGATTTCTAAACGAGGCTTCGTGCTTGTTTTTTCGTTTTGACACCACAAACGCGTCCAGTGGCCCATTTCTAACCTATAATCAAGACTTTTTCGGGTTTTAAAGGAAGTGGATATAATTTCATACCCTCTGTCCTACCGATTTATAAACGAGGCTTCGTGCTCGTTTTTTGTTTTGACTCCACAAACACGTCCCGTGGCCCATTTCTAACCTATAATCGAGACTTTTTCGTATTTAAAAGTAAGTGGATATAATTTCATACCCTCTCTCCTCCCGATTTCTAAACGAGGCTTCGTGCTCGTTTTTTCATTTTGACACCACAAACACGTCCCGTGGCCCATTTCTAACCTATAATCGAGACTTTTTCGGGTTTTAAAGGAAGTGGATGTAATTTCATACCCTCTGTCCTACCGATTTCTAAACGAGGCTTCGTGCTCGTTTTTTCGTTTTGACTCCACAAACACGTCCCGTGGCCCATTTCTAACCTATAATCGAGACTTTTTCAGGTTTTAAAGGAAGTGGATATAATTTCATACCCTCTCTCCTACCGATTTCTATTCGAGGCTTCGTGCTCGTTTTTTCATTTTGACTCCACAAACAGGTCCCGTGGCCCATTTCTAACCTATAATCGAGACTTTTTCGGATTTTAAAGGAAGTGGATATAATTTCAAACCCTCTCTCCTACCGATTTCTAAACGAGGCTTCGTGCTCGTTTTTTCGTTTTGACACCACAAACACGTCCCGTGGCCCATTTCTAACCTATAATCGAGACTTTTTCGGGTTTTAAAGGAAGTGGATGTAATTTCATACCCTCTATCCTACCGATTTCTAAACGAGGCTTCGTGCTCGATTTTTCGTTTTGACTCCACAAACAAGTCCCGTGGCCCATTTCTAACCTATAATCGAGACTTTTTCAGGTTTTAAAGGAAGTGGATATAATTTCATACCCTCTCACCTACCGATTTCTAAACGAGGCTTCGTGCTCGTTTTTTCATTTTGACACCGCAAACACGTCCCGTGGCCCATGTCTAACCTATAATCGAGACTTTTTCGGGTTTGAAAGGAAGTGGATATAATTTCATACCCTCTCTCCTCCCGATTTCTAAACGAGGCTTCGTGCTCGTTTTTTCGTTTTGACACCTCAAACGCGTCCAGTGGCCTATTTCTAACCTATAATCGAGACTTTTTCAGGTTTTAAAGGAAGTGGATATAATTTCATAACCTCTCTCCTCCTGATTTCTAAACGAGGCTACGTGCTCGTTTTTTCATTTTGACTCCACAAACACGTCCCGTGGCCCATTTCTAACCTATAATCGCGACTTTTCCGGGTTTTAAAGGAAGTGGATCTAATTTCATACCCGCTCTCCTCCCGAATTCAAAATTAGGCTTCGTGCTCGTTTTTTCATTTTGACACCACAAACACGTCCTGTGGCCCATTTCTAACCTATAATCGAGACTTTTTCGGGTTTTAAAGGAAGTGGATATAATTTCATACCCTCTCTCCTCCTGATTTCTAAACGAGGCTACGTGCTCGTTTTTTCATTTTGACTCCACAAACACGTCCCGTGACCCATTTCTAACCTATAATCGCGACTTTTCCGGGTTTTAAAGGAAGTGGATCTAATTTCATACCCTCTCTCCTCCGGAATTCAAAATTAGGCTTCGTGCTCGTTTTTTCATTTTGACACCACAAACACGTCCTGTGGCCCATTTCTAACCTATAATCGAGACTTTTTCGGGTTTTAAAGGAAGTGGATATAATTTCATACCCTCTCTCCTCCTGATTTCTAAACGAGGCTACGTGCTCGTTTTTTCATTTTGACTCCACAAACACGTCCCGTGGCCCATTTCTAACCTATAATCGCGACTTTTCCGGGTTTTAAAGGAAGTGGATCTAATTTCATACCCTCTCTCCTCCCGAATTCAAAATTAGGCTTCGTGCTCGTTTTTTCATTTTGACACCACAAACACGTCCTGTGGTCCATTTCTAACCTATAATCGAGACTTTTTCGGGTTTGAAAGGAAGTGTATATAATTTCATACCCTCTCTCCTCCCGATTTCTAAACGAGGCTTCGTGCTCGTTTTTTCGTTTTGACACCACAAACGCGTCCAGTGGCCCATTTCTAACCTATAATCAAGACTTTTTCGGGTTTTAAAGGAAGTGGATATAATTTCATACCCTCTGTCCTACCGATTTATAAACGAGGCTTCGTGCTCGTTTTTTCGTTTTGACTCCACAAACACGTCCCGTGGCCCATTTCTAACCTATAATCGAGACTTTTTCGTATTTAAAAGTAAGTGGATATAATTTCATACCCTCTCTCCTCCCGATTTCTAAACGAGGCTTCGTGCTCGTTTTTTCATTTTGACACCACAAACACGTCCCGTGGCCCATTTCTAACCTATAATCGAGACTTTTTCGGGTTTGAAAGGAAGTGGATATAATTTCATACCCTCTCTCCTCCCGATTTCTAAACGAGGCTTCGTGCTCGTTTTTTCGTTTTGACACCTCAAACGCGTCCAGTGGCCCATTTCTAACCTATAATCGAGACTTTTTCAGGTTTTAAAGGAAGTGGATATAATTTCATAACCTCTCTCCTCCTGATTTCTAAACGAGGCTACGTGCTCGTTTTTTCATTTTGACTCGACAAACACGTCCCGTGGCCCATTTCTAACCTATAATCGCGACTTTTCCGGGTTTTAAAGGAAGTGGATCTAATTTCATACCCTCTCTCCTCCCGAATTCAAAATTAGGCTTCGTGCTCGTTTTTTCATTTTGACACCACAAACACGTCCTGTGGCCCATTTCTAACCTATAATCGAGACTTTTTCGGGTTTTAAAGGAAGTGGATATAATTTCATACCCTCTCTCCTCCTGATTTCTAAACGAGGCTACGTGCTCGTTTTTCCATTTTGACTCCACAAACACGTCCCGTGACCCATTTCTAACCTATAATCGCGACTTTTCCGGGTTTTAAAGGAAGTGGATCTAATTTCATACCCTCTCTCCTCCGGAATTCAAAATTAGGCTTCGTGCTCGTTTTTTCATTTTGACACCACAAACACGTCCTGTGGCCCATTTCTAACCTAATCGCAACTTTTTCGGGTTTTAAAGGAAGTGGATCTAATTTTATACCCTCTCTCCTCCGGAATTCAAAATTAGGCTTCGTGCTCGTTTTTTCATTTTGACACCACAAACACGTCTAGTGGCCCATTTCTAACATATAATCGAGACTTTTTTGAGTTTTAAAGGAAGTGGATCTAATTTCATACCCTCTCTCCTCCTGATTTCTAAACGAGGCTACGTGCTCGTTTTTTCATTTTGACTCCACAAACACGTCCCGTGGCCCATTTCTAACCTATAATCGCGACTTTTCCGGGTTTTAAAGGAAGTGGATCTAATTTCATACCCTCTCTCCTCCCGAATTCAAAATTAGGCTTCGTGCTCGTTTTTTCATTTTGACACCACAAACACGTCCTGTGGCCCATTTCTAACCTATAATCGAGACTTTTTCGGGTTTGAAAGGAAGTGGATATAATTTCATACCCTCTCTCCTCCCGATTTCTAAACGAGGCTTCGTGCTCGTTTTTTCGTTTTGACACCACAAACGCGTCCAGTGGCCCATTTCTAACCTATAATCGAGACTTTTTCGGGTTTTAAAGGAAGTGGATATAATTTCATAACCTCTCTCCTCCTGATTTCTAAACGAGGCTACGTGCTCGTTTTTTCATTTTGACTCCACAAACACGTCCCGTGGCCCATTTCTAACCTATAATCGAGACTTTTTCGGGTTTTAATGGAAGTGGATCTAATTTCATACCCTCTCTCCTCCCGAATTCAAAATTAGGCTTCGTGCTCTTTTTTTCATTTTGACACCACAAACACGTCTAGTGGCCCATTTCTAACATATAATCGAGACTTTTTCGAGTTTTAAAGGAAGTGGATATAATTTCATACCCTCTCTCCTCCTGATTTCTAAACGAGGCTACGTGCTCGTTTTTTCATTTTGACTCCACAAACACGTCCCGTGGCCCATTTCTAACCTATAATCGCGACTTTTCCGGGTTTTAAAGGAAGTGGATCTAATTTCATACCCTCTCTCCTCCCGAATTCAAAATTAGGCTTCGTGCTCGTTTTTTTATTTTGACACCACAAACACGTCCTGTGGCCCATTTCTAACCTATAATCGAGACTTTTTCGGGTTTTAAATGAAGTGGATATAATTTCATAACCTCTCTCCTCCTGATTTCTAAACGAGGCTACGTGCTCGTTTTTTCATTTTGACTCCACAAACACTTCCCGTGGCCCATTTCTAACCTATAATCGAGACTTTTTCGGGTTTTAAAGGAAGTGGATGTAATTTCATACCCTCTGTCATACCGATTTCTAAACGAGGCTTCGTGCTCGTTTTTTCGTTTTGACTCCACAAACACGTCCCGTGGCCCATTTCTAACCTATAATCGAGACTTTTTCGGGTTTTAAAGGAAGTGGATCTAATTTCATACCCTCTCTCCTCCCGAATTCAAAATTAGGCTTCGTACTCGTTTTTTCATTTTGACAACACAAACACGTCCTGTGGCCCATTTCTAACCTATAATCGAGACTTTTTCGGGTTTGAAAGGAAGTGGATATAATTTCATACCCTCTCTCCTCCCGATTTCTAAACGAGGCTTCGTGCTCGTTTTTTCGTTTTGACACCACAAACGCGTCCAGTGGCCCATTTCTAACCTATAATCGAGACTTTTTCGGGTTTTAAAGGAAGTGGATATAATTTCATAACCTCTCTCCTCCTGATTTCTAAACGAGGCTACGTGCTCGTTTTTTCATTTTGACTCCACAAACACGTCCCGTGGCCCATTTCTAACCTATAATCGCAACTTTTTCGGGTTTTAAAGGAAATGGATCTAATTTCATACCCTCTCTCCTCCGGAATTCAAAATTAGGCTTCGTGCTCGTTTTTTCATTTTGACACCACAAACACGTTTAGTGGCCCATTTCTAACATATAATCGAGACTTTTTCGAGTTTTAAAGGAAGTGGATATAATTTCATACCCTCTCTCCTCCTGATTTCTAAACGAGGCTACGTGCTCGTTTTTTCATTTTGACTCCACAAACACGTCCCGTGGCCCATTTCTAACCTATAATCGCGACTTTTTCGGGTTTTAAAGGAAGTGGATCTAATTTCGTACCCTCTCTCCTCCCGAATTCAAAATTAGGCTTCATGCTCGTTTTTTCATTTTGACACCACAAACACGTCCTGTGGCCCATTTCTAACCTATAATCGAGACTTTTTCGGGTTTGAAAGGAAGTGGATATAATTTCATACCATCTCTCCTCCCGATTTCTAAACAAGGCTTCGTGCTCGTTTTTTCGTTTTGACACCACAAACGCGTCCAGTGGCCCATTTCTAACCTATAATCGAGACTTTTTCGGGTTTTAAAGGATGTGGATATAATTTCATAACCTCTCTCCTCCTGATTTCTAAACGAGGCTACGTGCTCGTTTTTTCATTTTGAATCCACAAACACGTCCCGTGGCCCATTTCTAACCTATAATCGCAACTTTTTCGGGTTTTAAAGGAAGTGGATCTAATTTCATACCCTCTCTCCTCCGGAATTCAAAATTAGGCTTCGTGCTCGTTTTTTCATTTTGACACCACAAACACGTCCTGTGGCCCATTTCTAACCTATAATCGAGACTTTTTCGGGTTTTAAAGGAAGTGGATATAATTTCATACCCTCTCTCCTCCTGATTTCTAAACGAGGCTACGTGCTCGTTTTTTTATTTTGACTCCACAAACACGTCCCGTGGCCCATTTCTAACCTATAATCGCGACTTTTCCGGGTTTTAAAGGAAGTGGATCTAATTTCGTACCCTCTCTCCTCCCGAATTCAAAATTAGGCTTCATGCTCGTTTTTTCATTTTGACACCACAAACACGTCCTGTGGCCCATTTCTAACCTATAATCGAGACTTTTTCGGGTTTGAAAGGAAGTGGATATAATTTCATACCATCTCTCCTCCCGATTTCTAAACAAGGCTTCGTGCTCGTTTTTTCGTTTTGACACCACAAACGCGTCCAGTGGCCCATTTCTAACCTATAATCGAGACTTTTTCGGGTTTTAAAGGATGTGGATATAATTTCATAACCTCTCTCCTCCTGATTTCTAAACGAGGCTACGTGCTCGTTTTTTCATTTTGAATCCACAAACACGTCCCGTGGCCCATTTCTAACCTATAATCGCAACTTTTTCGGGTTTTAAAGGAAGTGGATCTAATTTCATACCCTCTCTCCTCCGGAATTCAAAATTAGGCTTCGTGCTCGTTTTTTCATTTTGACACCACAAACACGTCCTGTGGCCCATTTCTAACCTATAATCGAGACTTTTTCGGGTTTTAAAGGAAGTGGATATAATTTCATACCCTCTCTCCTCCTGATTTCTAAACGAGGCTACGTGCTCGTTTTTTTATTTTGACTCCACAAACACGTCCCGTGGCCCATTTCTAACCTATAATCGCGACTTTTCCGGGTTTTAAAGGAAGTTGATCTAATTTCATACCCTCTCTCCTCCGGAATTCAAAATTAGGCTTCGTGCTCGTTTTTTCATTTTGACTCCACAAACACGTCCCGTGGCCCATTTCTAACCTATAATCGAGACTTTTTCGGGTTTTAAAGGAAGTGGATATAATTTCAAACCCTCTCTCCTACCGATTTCTAAACGAGGCGTCGTGCTCGTTTTTTCGTTTTGACTCCACAAACACGTCCCGTGGCCCATTTCTAACCTATAATCGAGACTTTTTCGGGTTTTAAAGGAAGTGGATATAATTTCATAACCTCTCTCCTCCTGATTTCTAAACGAGGCTACGTGCTCGTTTTTTCATTTTGACTCCACAAACACGTCCCGTGGCCCATTTCTAACCTATAATCTAGACTTTTTCGTGTTTTAAAGTAAGTGGATATAATTTCATACCCTCTCTCCTCCCGATTTCTACACGAGGCTTCGTGCTCGTTTTTTCATTTTGACACCACAAACACGTCCCGTGGCCCATTTTTAACCTGTAATCGAGACTTTTTCGGGTTTTAATGGAAGTGGATGTAATTTCATACCCTCTGTCCTACCGATTTCTAAACGAGGCTTTGTGCTCGTTTTTTCGTTTAGACTCCACAAACACGTCCCGTGGCCCATTTCTAACCTCTAATCGAGACTTTTTCCTGTTTTAAAGGAAGTGGATATAATTTCATACCCTCTCTCCTACCGATTTCTAAACGAGGCTTCGTGCTCGTTTTTTCGTTTTGACTCCACAAACACGTCCCGTGGCCCATTTCTAACCTATAATCGTGACTTTTTCGGGTTTTAAAGGAAGTGGATATAATTCATACCCTCTCTCCTACCGATTTCTAAACGAGGCTTCGTGCTCGTTTTTTCGTTTTGACTCCACAAACACGTCCCGTGGCCCATTTCTAACCTATAATCGAGATTTTTTCGTGTTTCAAAGGAAGTGGATATAATTTCATACCCACTCTTCTCCCGATTTCTAAACGTGGCTTCGTGCTCGTTTTTTCGTTTTGACACCACAAACACGTCCCGTGGCCCATTTCTAACCTATAATCGAGATTTTTTCGGGTTTTAAATGAAGTGGATCTAATTTCATACCCTCTGTCCTACCGATTTCTAAACGAGGCTTCGTGCTCGTTTTTTCATTTTGACTCCACAAACACGTCCCGTGGCCCATTTCTAACCTATAATCGAGACTTTTTCAGGTTTTAAAGGAAGTGGATATAATTTCATACCCTCTCTCCCACCGATTTCTATACGAGGCTTCGTGCTCATTTTTTCATTTTGACTCCACAAACACGTCCCGTGGCCCATTTCTAACCTATAATCGAGACTTTTTCGGGTTTTAAAGGAAGTGGATATAATTTCAAATCCTCTCTCCTACCGATTTCTAAAAGAGGCGTCGTGCTCGTATTTTCGTTTTGACTCCACAAACACATCCCGTGGCCCATTTCTAACCTATAATCGAGACTTTTTCGTGTTTCAAAGGAAGTGGATATAATTTCATACCCACTCTTCTCCCGATTTCTAAACGAGGCTTCGTGCTCGTTTTTTCGTTTTGACACTACAAACACGTCCCGTGGCCCATTTCTAACCTATAATCGCGACTTTTCCGGATTTTAAAGGAAGTGGATCTAATTTCATAACCTCTCTCCTCCCGAATTCAAAATTAGGCTTCGTGCTCGTTTTTTCATTTTGACACCACAAACACGTCCTGTGGCCCATTTCTAACCTATAATCGAGACTTTTTCGGGTTTTAAAGGAAGTGGATATAATTTCATACCCTCTCTCCTCCTGATTTCTAAACGAGGCTACGTGCTCGTTTTTTTATTTTGACTCCACAAACACGTCCCGTGGCCCATTTCTAACCTATAATCGCGACTTTTCCGGGTTTTAAAGGAAGTGGATCTAATTTCGTACCCTCTCTCCTCCCGAATTCAAAATTAGGCTTCATGCTCGTTTTTTCATTTTGACACCACAAACACGTCCTGTGGCCCATTTCTAACCTATAATCGAGACTTTTTCGGGTTTGAAAGGAAGTGGATATAATTTCATACCATCTCTCCTCCCGATTTCTAAACAAGGCTTCGTGCTCGTTTTTTCGTTTTGACACCACAAACGCGTCCAGTGGCCCATTTCTAACCTATAATCGAGACTTTTTCGGGTTTTAAAGGATGTGGATATAATTTCATAACCTCTCTCCTCCTGATTTCTAAACGAGGCTACGTGCTCGTTTTTTCATTTTGAATCCACAAACACGTCCCGTGGCCCATTTCTAACCTATAATCGCAACTTTTTCGGGTTTTAAAGGAAGTGGATCTAATTTCATACCCTCTCTCCTCCGGAATTCAAAATTAGGCTTCGTGCTCGTTTTTTCATTTTGACACCACAAACACGTCCTGTGGCCCATTTCTAACCTATAATCGAGACTTTTTCGGGTTTTAAAGGAAGTGGATATAATTTCATACCCTCTCTCCTCCTGATTTCTAAACGAGGCTACGTGCTCGTTTTTTTATTTTGACTCCACAAACACGTCCCGTGGCCCATTTCTAACCTATAATCGCGACTTTTCCGGGTTTTAAAGGAAGTTGATCTAATTTCATACCCTCTCTCCTCCGGAATTCAAAATTAGGCTTCGTGCTCGTTTTTTCATTTTGACTCCACAAACACGTCCCGTGGCCCATTTCTAACCTATAATCGAGACTTTTTCGGGTTTTAAAGGAAGTGGATATAATTTCAAACCCTCTCTCCTACCGATTTCTAAACGAGGCGTCGTGCTCGTTTTTTCGTTTTGACTCCACAAACACGTCCCGTGGCCCATTTCTAACCTATAATCGAGACTTTTTCGGGTTTTAAAGGAAGTGGATATAATTTCATAACCTCTCTCCTCCTGATTTCTAAACGAGGCTACGTGCTCGTTTTTTCATTTTGACTCCACAAACACGTCCCGTGGCCCATTTCTAACCTATAATCTAGACTTTTTCGTGTTTCAAAGTAAGTGGATATAATTTCATACCCTCTCTCCTCCCGATTTCTACACGAGGCTTCGTGCTCGTTTTTTCATTTTGACACCACAAACACGTCCCGTGGCCCATTTTTAACCTGTAATCGAGACTTTTTCGGGTTTTAATGGAAGTGGATGTAATTTCATACCCTCTGTCCTACCGATTTCTAAACGAGGCTTTGTGCTCGTTTTTTCGTTTAGACTCCACAAACACGTCCCGTGGCCCATTTCTAACCTCTAATCGAGACTTTTTCCTGTTTTAAAGGAAGTGGATATAATTTCATACCCTCTCTCCTACCGATTTCTAAACGAGGCTTCGTGCTCGTTTTTTCGTTTTGACTCCACAAACACGTCCCGTGGCCCATTTCTAACCTATAATCGTGACTTTTTCGGGTTTTAAAGGAAGTGGATATAATTCATACCCTCTCTCCTACCGATTTCTAAACGAGGCTTCGTGCTCGTTTTTTCGTTTTGACTCCACAAACACGTACCGTGGCCCATTTCTAACCTATAATCGAGATTTTTTCGTGTTTCAAAGGAAGTGGATATAATTTCATACCCACTCTTCTCCCGATTTCTAAACGTGGCTTCGTGCTCGTTTTTTCGTTTTGACACCACAAACACGTCCCGTGGCCCATTTCTAACCTATAATCGAGATTTTTTCGGGTTTTAAATGAAGTGGATCTAATTTCATACCCTCTGTCCTACCGATTTCTAAACGAGGCTTCGTGCTCGTTTTTTCATTTTGACTCCACAAACACGTCCCGTGGCCCATTTCTAACCTATAATCGAGACTTTTTCAGGTTTTAAAGGAAGTGGATATAATTTCATACCCTCTCTCCCACCGATTTCTATACGAGGCTTCGTGCTCATTTTTTCATTTTGACTCCACAAACACGTCCCGTGGCCCATTTCTAACCTATAATCGAGACTTTTTCGGGTTTTAAAGGAAGTGGATATAATTTCAAATCCTCTCTCCTACCGATTTCTAAAAGAGGCGTCGTGCTCGTATTTTCGTTTTGACTCCACAAACACATCCCGTGGCCCATTTCTAACCTATAATCGAGACTTTTTCGTGTTTCAAAGGAAGTGGATATAATTTCATACCCACTCTTCTCCCGATTTCTAAACGAGGCTTCGTGCTCGTTTTTTCGTTTTGACACTACAAACACGTCCCGTGGCCCATTTCTAACCTATAATCGCGACTTTTCCGGATTTTAAAGGAAGTGGATCTAATTTCATAACCTCTCTCCTCCCGAATTCAAAATTAGGCTTCGTGCTCGTTTTTTCATTTTGACACCACAAACACGTCCTGTGGCCCATTTCTAACCTATAATCGAGACTTTTTCGGGTTTTAAAGGAAGTGGATATAATTTCATACCCTCTCTCCTACCGATTTCTAAACGAGGCTTCGTGCTCGTTTTTTCATTTTGACACCACAAACACGTCCCGTGGCCCATTTCGAACCTATAATCGAGACTTTTTCGGGTTTTATTGGAAGTGGATGTAATTTCATACCCTCTAACCTACCGATTTCTAAACGAGGCTTCGTGCTCGTTTTTTCATTTTGACACCGCAAACACGTCCCGTGGCCCATTTCTAACCTATAATCGAGACTTTTTCGGGTTTGAAAGAAAGTGGATATAATTTCATACCCTCTCTCCTCCCGATTTCTAAACGAGGCTTCGTGCTCGTTTTTTCGTTTTGACACCTCAAACGCGTCCACTGGCCCATTTCTAACCTATAATCGAGACTTTTTCAGGTTTTAAAGGAAGTGGATATAATTTCATAACCTCTCTCCTCCTGATTTCTAAACGAGGCTACGTGCTCATTTTTTCATTTTGACTCCACAAACACTTCCCGTGGCCCATTTCTAACCTATAATCGAGACTTTTTCGGGTTTTAAAGGAAGTGGATGTAATTTCATACCCTCTGTCATACCGATTTCTAAACGAGGCTTCGTGCTCGTTTTTTCGTTTTGACTCCACAAACACGTCCCGTGGCCCATTTCTAACCTATAATCGAGACTTTTTCGGGTTTTAAAGGAAGTGGATCTAATTTCATACCCTCTCTCCTCCCGAATTCAAAATTAGGCTTCGTGCTCGTTTTTTCATTTTGACACCACAAACACGTCCTGTGGCCCATTTCTAACCTATAATCGAGACTTTTTCGGGTTTGAAAGGAAGTGGATATAATTTCATACCCTCTCACCTACCGATTTCTAAACGAGGCTTCGTGCTCGTTTTTTCATTTTGACACCGCAAACACGTCCCGTGGCCCATTTCTAACCTATAATCGAGACTTTTTCGGGTTTGAAAGGAAGTGGATATAATTTCATACCCTCTCTCCTCCCGATTTCTAAACGAGGCTTCGTGCTCGTTTTTTCGTTTTGACTCCACAAACACGTCCCGTGGCCCATTTCTAACCTATAATCGAGATTTTTTCGTGTTTCAAAGGAAGTGGATATAATTTCATACCCACTCTTCTCCCGATTTCTAAACGTGGCTTCGTGCTCGTTTTTTCGTTTTGACACCACAAACACGTCCCGTGGCCCATTTCTAACCTATAATCGAGATTTTTTCGGGTTTTAAATGAAGTGGATCTAATTTCATACCCTCTGTCCTACCGATTTCTAAACGAGGCTTCGTGCTCGTTTTTTCATTTTGACTCCACAAACACGTCCCGTGGCCCATTTCTAACCTATAATCGAGACTTTTTCAGGTTTTAAAGGAAGTGGATATAATTTCATACCCTCTCTCCCACCGATTTCTATACGAGGCTTCGTGCTCGTTTTTTCATTTTGACTCCACAAACACGTCCCGTGGCCCATTTCTAACCTATAATCGAGACTTTTTCGGGTTTTAAAGGAAGTGGATATAATTTCAAACCCTCTCTCCTACCGATTTCTAAAAGAGGCGTCGTGCTCGTATTTTCGTTTTGACTCCACAAACACATCCCGTGGCCCATTTCTAACCTATAATCGAGACTTTTTCGTGTTTCAAAGGAAGTGGATATAATTTCATACCCACTCTTCTCCCGATTTCTAAACGAGGCTTCGTGCTCGTTTTTTCGTTTTGACACTACAAACACGTCCCGTGGCCCATTTCTAACCTATAATCGCGACTTTTCCGGATTTTAAAGGAAGTGGATCTAATTTCATACCCTCTCTCCTCCCGAATTCAAAATTAGGCTTCGTGCTCGTTTTTTCATTTTGACACCACAAACACGTCCTGTGGCCCATTTCTAACCTATAATCGAGACTTTTCGGGTTTTAAAGGAAGTGGATATAATTTCATACCCTCTCTCCTACCGATTTCTAAACGAGGCTTCGTGCTCGTTTTTTCATTTTGACACCACAAACACGTCCCGTGGCCCATTTCGAACCTATAATCGAGACTTTTTCGGGTTTTAAAGGAAGTGGATGTAATTTCATACCCTCTAACCTACCGATTTCTAAACGAGGCTTCGTGCTCGTTTTTTCATTTTGACACCGCAAACACGTCCCGTGGCCCATTTCTAACCTATAATCGAGACTTTTTCGGGTTTGAAAGGAAGTGGATATAATTTCATACCCTCTCTCCTCCCGATTTCTAAACGAGGCTTCGTGCTCGTTTTTTCGTTTTGACACCTCAAACGCGTCCACTGGCCCATTTCTAACCTATAATCGAGACTTTTTCAGGTTTTAAAGGAAGTGGATATAATTTCATAACCTCTCTCCTCCTGATTTCTTAACGAGGCTACGTGCTCGTTTTTTCATTTTGACTCCACAAACACTTCCCGTGGCCCATTTCTAACCTATAATCGAGACTTTTTCGGGTTTTAAAGGAAGTGGATGTAATTTCATACCCTCTGTCATACCGATTTCTAAACGAGGCTTCGTGCTCGTTTTTTCGTTTTGACTCCACAAACACGTCCCGTGGCCCATTTCTAACCTATAATCGAGACTTTTTCGGGTTTTAAAGGAAGTGGATCTAATTCCATACCCTCTCTCCTCCCGAATTCAAAATTAGGCTTCGTGCTCGTTTTTTCATTTTGACACCACAAACACGTCCTGTGGCCCATTTCTAACCTATAATCGAGACTTTTTCGGGTTTGAAAGGTAGTGGATATAATTTCATACCCTCTCTCCTCCCGATTTCTAAACGAGGCTTCGTGCTCGTTTTTTCATTTTGACACCACAAACGCGTCTAGTGGCCCATTTCTAACCTATAATCGAGACTTTTTCGGGTTTTAAAGGAAGTGGATATAATTTCATAACCTCTCTCCTCCTGATTTCTAAACGAGGCTACGTGCTCGTTTTTTCATTTGGACTCCACAAACACGTCCCGTGGCCCATTTCTAACCTATAATCGCAACTTTTTCGGGTTTTAAAGGAAGTGGATCTAATTTCATACCCTCTCTCCTCCGGAATTCAAAATTAGGCTTCGTGCTCGTTTTTTCATTTTGACACCACAAACACGTCTAGTGACCCATTTCTAACATATAATCGAGACTTTTTTGAGTTTTAAAGGAAGTGGATCTAATTTCATACCCTCTCTCCTCCTGATTTCTAAACGAGGCTACGTGCTCGTTTTTTCATTTTGACTCCACAAACACGTCCCGTGGCCCATTTCTAACCTATAATCGCGACTTTTCCGGGTTTTAAAGGAAGTGGATCTAATTTCATACCCTCTCTCCTCCCGAATTCAAAATTAGGCTTCGTGCTCGTTTTTTCATTTTGACACCACAAACACGTCCTGTGGCCCATTTCTAACCTATAATCGAGACTTTTTCGGGTTTGAAAGGAAGTGGATATAATTTCATACCCTCTCTCCTCCCGATTTCTAAACGAGGCTTCGTGCTCGTTTTTTCGTTTTGACACCACAAACGCGTCCAGTGGCCCATTTCTAACCTATAATCGAGACTTTTTCGGGTTTTAAAGGAAGTGGATATAATTTCATAACCTCTCTCCTCCTGATTTCTAAACGAGGCTACGTGCTCGTTTTTTCATTTTGACTCCACAAACACGTCCCGTGGCCCATTTCTAACCTATAATCGAGACTTTTTCGGGTTTTAAAGGAAGTGGATCTAATTTCATACCCTCTCTCCTCCCGAATTCAAAATTAGGCTTCGTGCTCTTTTTTTCATTTTGACACCACAAACACGTCTAGTGGCCCATTTCTAACATATAATCGAGACTTTTTCGAGTTTTAAAGGAAGTGGATATAATTTCATACCCTCTCTCCTCCTGATTTCTAAACGAGGCTACGTGCTCGTTTTTTCATTTTGACTCCACAAACACGTCCCGTGGCCCATTTCTAACCTATAATCGCGACTTTTCCGGGTTTTAAAGGAAGTGGATCTAATTTCATACCCTCTCTCCTCCCGAATTCAAAATTAGGCTTCGTGCTCGTTTTTTTATTTTGACACCACAAACACGTCCTGTGGCCCATTTCTAACCTATAATCGAGACTTTTTCGGGTTTGTAATGAAGTGGATATAATTTCATAACCTCTCTCCTCCTGATTTCTAAACGAGGCTACGTGCTCGTTTTTTCATTTTGACTCCACAAACACTTCCCGTGGCCCATTTCTAACCTATAATCGAGACTTTTTCGGGTTTTAAAGGAAGTGGATGTAATTTCATACCCTCTGTCATACCGATTTCTAAACGAGGCTTCGTGCTCGTTTTTTCGTTTTGACTCCACAAACACGTCCCGTGGCCCATTTCTAACCTATAATCGAGACTTTTTCGGGTTTTAAAGGAAGTGGATCTAATTTCATACCCTCTCTCCTCCCGAATTCAAAATGAGGCTTCGTGCTCGTTTTTTCATTTTGACACCACAAACACGTCCTGTGGCCCATTTCTAACCTATAATCGAGATTTTTCGGGTTTGAAAGGAAGTGGATATAATTTCATACCCTCTCTCCTCCCGATTTCTAAACGAGGCTTCGTGCTCGTTTTTTCGTTTTGACACCACAAACGCGTCCAGTGGCCCATTTCTAACCTATAATCGAGACTTTTTCGGGTTTTAAAGGAAGTGGATATAATTTCATAACCTCTCTCCTCCTGATTTCTAAACGAGGCTACGTGCTCGTTTTTTCATTTTGACTCCACAAACACGTCCCGTGGCCCATTTCTAACCTATAATCGCAACTTTTTCGGGTTTTAAAGGAAATGGATCTAATTTCATACCCTCTCTCCTCCGGAATTCAAAATTAGGCTTCGTGCTCGTTTTTTCATTTTGACACCACAAACACGTTTAGTGGCCCATTTCTAACATATAATCGAGACTTTTTCGAGTTTTAAAGGAAGTGGATATAATTTCATACCCTCTCTCCTCCTGATTTCTAAACGAGGCTACGTGCTCGTTTTTTCATTTTGACTCCAAAAACACGTCCCGTGGCCCATTTCTAACCTATAATCGCGACTTTTCCGGGTTTTAAAGGAAGTGGATCTAATTTCGTACCCTCTCTCCTCCCGAATTCAAAATTAGGCTTCATGCTCGTTTTTTCATTTTGACACCACAAACACGTCCTGTGGCCCATTTCTAACCTATAATCGAGACTTTTTCGGGTTTGAAAGGAAGTGGATATAATTTCATACCATCTCTCCTCCCGATTTCTAAACAAGGCTTCGTGCTCGTTTTTTCGTTTTGACACCACAAACGCGTCCAGTGGCCCATTTCTAACCTATAATCGAGACTTTTTCGGGTTTTAAAGGAAGTGGATATAATTTCATAACCTCTCTCCTCCTGATTTCTAAACGAGGCTACGTGCTCGTTTTTTCATTTTGACTCCACAAACACGTCCCGTGGCCCATTTCTAACCTATAATCGCAACTTTTTCGGGTTTTAAAGGAAGTGGATCTAATTTCATACCCTCTCTCCTCCGGAATTCAAAATTAGGCTTCGTGTTCGTTTTTTCATTGACACCAGAAACACGTCCTGTGGACCATTTCTAACCTATAATCGAGACTTTTTCGGGTTTTAAAGGAAGTGGATATAATTTCATACCCTCTCTCCTCCTGATTTCTAAACGAGGCTACGTGCTCGTTTGTTCATTTTGACTCCACAAACACGTCCCGTGGCCCATTTCTAACCTATAATCGCGACTTTTCCGGGTTTTAAAGGAAGTGGATCTAATTTCATACCCTCTCTCCTCTCGAATTCAAAATTAGGCTTCGTGCTCGTTTTTTCATTTTGACACCACAAACACGTCCTGTGGCCCATTTCTAACCTATAATCGAGACTTTTTCAGGTTTTAAAGGAAGTGGATATAATTTCATACACTCTCACGTACCGATTTCTAAACGAGGCTTCGTGCTCGTTTTTTCGTTTTGACACCACAAACACGTCCCGTGGCCCATTTCTAACCGATAATCCAGACTTTTTCGGATTTCAAAAGAAGTGGATATAATTTCATACCCTCTCTCCTACCGATTTCTAAACGAGGCTGCATGCTCGTTTTTTCATTTTAACTCCAGAAACTCGTCTCTTGGCCCATTTCTAACCTATAATCGAGACTTTTTCGTGTTTCAAATGAAGTGGATATAATTTCATACCCACTCTCCTACCGATTTATAAACGAGGCTTCGTGCTCGTTTTTTCGTTTTGACTCCACAAACACGTCCCGTGGCCCATTTCTAACCTATAATCGAGACTTTTTCGTGTTTCAAAGGAAGTGGATATAATTTCATACCCACTATTCTCCCGATTTCTAAACGAGGCTTCGTGCTCGTTTTTTCGTTTTGACACCAAAAACACGTCCCGTGGCCCATTTCTAACCTATAATCGAGACTTTTTCGGGTTTTAAAGGAAGTGGATATAATTTCATACCCTCTCTCCTACCGATTTCTAAACGAGGCTTCGTGCTCTTTTTTTCGTTTTGACTCGACAAACACGTCCCGTGGCCCATTTCTAACCTATAATCAAGACTTTTTCGGGTTTTAAAGGAAGTGGATCTAATTTCATACCCTCTCTCCTCCGGAATTCAAAATTAGGCTTCGTGTTCGTTTTTTCATTGACACCAGAAACACGTCCTGTGGACCATTTCTAACCTATAATCGAGACTTTTTCGGGTTTTAAAGGAAGTGGATATAATTTCATACCCTCTCTCCTCCTGATTTCTAAACGAGGCTACGTGCTCGTTTGTTCATTTTGACTCCACAAACATGTCCCGTGGCCCATTTCTAACCTATAATCGCGACTTTTCCGGGTTTTAAAGGAAGTGGATCTAATTTCATACCCTCTCTCCTCTCGAATTCAAAATTAGGCTTCGTGCTCGTTTTTTCATTTTGACACCACAAACACGTCCTGTGGCCCATTTCTAACCTATAATCGAGACTTTTTCAGGTTTTAAAGGAAGTGGATATAATTTCATACACTCTCACGTACCGATTTCTAAACGAGGCTTCGTGCTCGTTTTTTCGTTTTGACACCACAAACACGTCCCGTGGCCCATTTCTAACCGATAATCCAGACTTTTTCGGATTTCAAAAGAAGTTGATATAATTTCATACCCTCTCTCCTACCGATTTCTAAACGAGGCTGCATGCTCGTTTTTTCATTTTAACTCCAGAAACTCGTCTCTTGGCCCATTTCTAACCTATAATCGAGACTTTTTCGTGTTTCAAAGGAAGTGGATATAATTTCATACCCACTCTCCTACCGATTTATAAACGAGGCTTCGTGCTCGTTTTTTCGTTTTGACTCCACAAACACGTCCCGTGGCCCATTTCTAACCTATAATCGAGACTTTTTCGTGTTTCAAAGGAAGTGGATATAATTTCATACCCACTATTCTCCCGATTTCTAAACGAGGCTTCGTGCTCGTTTTTTCGTTTTGACACCAAAAACACGTCCCGTGGCCCATTTCTAACCTATAATCGAGACTTTTTCGGGTTTTAAAGGAAGTGGATATAATTTCATACCCTCTCTCCTACCGATTTCTAAACGAGGCTTCGTGCTCTTTTTTTCGTTTTGACTCGACAAACACGTCCCGTGGCCCATTTCTAACCTATAATCAAGACTTTTTCGGGTTTTAAAGGAAGTGGATATAATTTCATATCCTCTCTCCTACCGATTTCTAAACGAGGCTTCATGCTCGTTTTTTCGTTTTGACTCCACAAACACGTCCCGTGGCCCATTTCTAACCTATAATCGAGACTTTTTCGGGTTTTAAAGGAAGTGGATATAATTTCATACCCTCTAACCTACCGATTTCTAAACGAGGCTTCGTGCTCGTTTTTTCGTTTTGACTCCACAAACACGTCCCGTGGCCCATTTCTAACCTATAATCGAGACTTTTTCGGGTTTTAAAGGAAGTGGATACAATTTCATACTCTCCCTCCTACTGATTTCTAAACGAGGCTTCGTGCTCGTTTTTTCGTTTTGACACCACAAACACGTCCCGTGGCCCATTTCTAACCTATAATCGAGACTTTTTCGGGTTTGAAAGGAAGTGGATATAATTTCATACCCTCTCTCCTCCCGATTTCTAAACGAGGCTTCGTGCTCGTTTTTTCGTTTTGACACCACAAACGCGTCCAGTGCCCCATTTCTAACCTATAATCGGGACTTTTTCGGGTTTTAAAGGAGGTGGATATAATTTCATACCCTCTCTCCTCTTGATTTCTAAACGAGGCTTCGTGCTCGTTTTTTTTTTTGACTCTACAAGCACGTCCCGTGGCCCATTTCTAACCTATAATTGAGACTTTTTCAGGTTTTAAAGGAAGTGGATATAATTTCATACCCTCTCTCCTACCGATTTCTATACGAAGCTTCGTGCTCGTTTTTTCGTTTTGACTCCACAAATACGTCCCGTGGCCCATTTCTAACCTATAATCAAGACTTTTTCGTGTTTTAAAGGAAGTGGATATAATTTCATACCCTCTCTCCTACCGATTTCTAAACGAGGCTTCGTGCTCGTTTTTTCATTTTGACTCCACAAACACGTCCCGTGGCCCATTTCTAACCTATAATCGCGACTTTTCCGGGTTTTAAAGGAAGTGGATATAATTTCATACCCTCTCTCCTACCGATTTCTAAACGAGGCTTCGTGCTCGTTTTTTCGTTTTGACACCACAAACGCGTCCAGTGGCCCATTTCTAACCTATAATCGAGACTTTTTTGGGTTTTAAAGGAAGTGGATATAATTTCATAACCTCTCTCCTCCTGATTTCTAAACGAGGCTACGTGCTCGTTTTTTCATTTTGACACCACAAACGCGTCCAGTGGCCCATTTCTAACCTATAATCGAGACTTTTTCGGGTTTTAAAGGAAGTGGATATAATTTCATAACCTCTCTCCTCCTGATTTCTAAACGAGGCTACGTGCTCGTTTTTTCATTTTGACTCCACAAACACGTCCCGTGGCCCATTTCTAACCTATAATCGCAACTTTTTCGGGTTTTAAAGGAAGTGGATCTAATTTCATACCCTCTCTCCTCCGGAATTCAAAATTAGGCTTCGTGCTCGTTTTTTCATTTTGACACCACAAACACGTCTAGTGGCCCATTTCTAACATATAATCGAGACTTTTTTGAGTTTTAAAGGAAGTGGATCTAATTTCATACCCTCTCTCCTCCTGATTTCTAAACGAGGCTACGTGCTCGTTTTTTCATTTTGACTCCACAAACACGTCCCGTGGCCCATTTCTAACCTATAATCGCGACTTTTCCGGGTTTTAAAGGAAGTGGATCTAATTTCATACCCTCTCTCCTCCCGAATTCAAAATTAGGCTTCGTGCTCGTTTTTTCATTTTGACACCACAAACACGTCCTGTGGCCCATTTCTAACCTATAATCGAGACTTTTTCGGGTTTGAAAGGAAGTGGATATAATTTCATACCCTCTCTCCTCCCGATTTCTAAACGAGGCTTCGTGCTCGTTTTTTCGTTTTGACACCACAAACGCGTCCAGTGGCCCATTTCTAACCTATAATCGAGACTTTTTCGGGTTTTAAAGGAAGTGGATATAATTTCATAACCTCTCTCCTCCTGATTTCTAAACGAGGCTACGTGCTCGTTTTTTCATTTTGACTCCACAAACACGTCCCGTGGCCCATTTCTAACCTATAATCGCAACTTTTTCGGGTTTTAAAGGAAGTGGATCTAATTTCATACCCTCTCTCCTCCGGAATTCAAAATTAGGCTTCGTGCTCGTTTTTTCATTTTGACACCACAAACACGTCTAGTGGCCCATTTCTAACATATAATCGAGACTTTTTCGAGTTTTAAAGGAAGTGGATATAATTTCATACCCTCTCTCCTCCTGATTTCTAAACGAGGCTACGTGCTCGTTTTTTCATTTTGAGTCCACAAACACGTCCCGTGGCCCATTTCTAACCTATAATCGCGACTTTTCCGGGTTTTAAAGGAAGTGGATCTAATTTCGTACCCTCTCTCCTCCCGAATTCAAAATTAGGCTTCGTGCTCGTTTTTTCATTTTGACACCACAAACACGTCCTGTGGCCCATTTCTAACCTATAATCGAGACTTTTTCGGGTTTGAAAGGAAGTGGATATAATTTCATACCCTCTAACCTACCGATTTCTAAACGAGGCTTCGTGCTCGTTTTTTCGTTTTGACACCACAAACGCGTCCAGTGGCCCATTTCTAACCTATAATCGGGACTTTATCGGGTTTTAAAGGAGGTGGATATAATTTCATACCCTCTCTCCTCTTGATTTCTAAACGAGGCTTCGTGCTCGTTTTTTTTTTTGACTCTACAAACACGTCCCGTGGCCCATTTCTAACCTATAATTGAGACTTTTTCAGGTTTTAAAGGAAGTGGATATAATTTCATACCCTCTCTCCTACCGATTTCTATACGAAGCTTCGTGCTCGTTTTTTCGTTTTGACTCCACAAATACGTCCCGTGGCCCATTTCTAACCTATAATCGAGACTTTTTCGGGTTTTAAAGGAAGTGGATATAATTTCATACCCTCTCTCCTCCCGATTTCTAAACGAGGCTTCGTGCTCGTTTTTTCGTTTTGACACCACAAACGCGTCCAGTGGCCCATTTCTAACCTATAATCGGGACTTTTTCGGGTTTTAAAGGAGGTGGATATAATTTCATACCCTCTCTCCTCTTGATTTCTAAACGAGGCTTCGTGCTCGTTTTTTTTTTTGACTCTACAAACACGTCCCGTGGCCCATTTCTAACCTATAATTGAGACTTTTTCAGGTTTTAAAGGAAGTGGATATAATTTCATACCCTCTCTCCTACCGATTTCTATACGAAGCTTCGTGCTCGTTTTTTCGTTTTGACTCCACAAATACGTCCCGTGGCCCATTTCTAACCTATAATCAAGACTTTTTCGTGTTTTAAAGGAAGTGGATATAATTTCATACCCTCTCTCCTACCGATTTCTAAACGAGGCTTCGTGCTCGTTTTTTCATTTTGACTCCACAAACACGTCCCGTGGCCCATTTCTAACCTATAATCGCGACTTTTCCGGGTTTTAAAGGAAGTGGATATAATTTCATACCCTCTCTCCTACCGATTTCTAAACGAGGCTTCGTGCTCGTTTTTTCGTTTTGACACCACAAACGCGTCCAGTGGCCCATTTCTAACCTATAATCGAGACTTTTTTGGGTTTTAAAGGAAGTGGATATAATTTCATAACCTCTCTCCTCCTGATTTCTAAACGAGGCTACGTGCTCGTTTTTTCATTTTGACTCCACAAACACGTCCCGTGGCCCATTTCTAACCTATAATCGAGACTTTTTCGGGTTTTAAAGGAAGTGGATCTAATTTCATACCCTCTCTCCTCCCGAATTCAAAATTAGGCTTCGTGCTCTTTTTTTCATTTTGACACCACAAACACGTCTAGTGGCCCATTTCTAACATATAATCGAGACTTTTTCGAGTTTTAAAGGAAGTGGATATAATTTCATACCCTCTCTCCTCCTGATTTCTAAACGAGGCTACGTGCTCGCTTTTTCATTTTGACTCCACAAACACGTCCCGTGGCCCATTTCTAACCTATAATCGCGACTTTTTCGGGTTTTAAAGGAAGTGGATCTAATTTCATACCCTCTCTCCTCCCGAATTCAAAATTAGGCTTCGTGCTCGTTTTTTCATTTTGACACCACAAACACATCCTGTGGCCCATTTCTAACCTATAATCGAGACTTTTTCAGGTTTTAAATGAAGTGGATATAATTTCATAACCTCTCTCCTCCTGATTTCTAAACTAGGCTACGTGCTCGTTTTTTCATTTTGACTCCACAAACACTTTCCGTGGCCCATTTCTAACCTATAATCGAGACTTTTTCGGGTTTTAAAGGAAGTGGATGTAATTTCATACCCTCTGTCATACCGATTTCTAAACGAGGCTTCGTGCTCGTTTTTTCGTTTTGACTCCACAAACACGTCCCGTGGCCCATTTCTAACCTATAATCGAGACTTTTTCGGGTTTTAAAGGAAGTGGATCTAATTTCATACCCTCTCTCCTCCCGAATTCAAAATTAGGCTTCGTGCTCGTTTTTTCATTTTGACACCACAAACACGTCCTGTGGCCCATTTCTAACCTATAATCGAGACTTTTTCGGGTTTGAAAGGAAGTGGATATAATTTCATACCCTCTCTCCTCCCGATTTCTAAACGAGGCTTCGTGCTCGTTTTTTCGTTTTGACACCACAAACGCGTCCAGTGGCCCATTTCTAACCTATAATCGAGACTTTTTCGGGTTTTAAAGGAAGTGGATATAATTTCATAACCTCTCTCCTCCTGATTTCTAAACGAGGCTACGTGCTCGTTTTTTCATTTTGACTCCACAAACACGTCCCGTGGCCCATTTCTAACCTATAATCGCAACTTTTTCGGGTTTTAAAGGAAGTGGATCTAATTTCATACCCTCTCTCCTCCGGAATTCAAAATTAGGCTTCGTGCTCGTTTTTTCATTTTGACACCACAAACACGTCTAGTGGCCCATTTCTAACATATAATCGAGACTTTTTTGAGTTTTAAAGGAAGTGGATCTAATTTCATACCCTCTCTCCTCCTGATTTCTAAACGAGGCTACGTGCTCGTTTTTTCATTTTGACTCCACAAACACGTCCCGTGGCCCATTTCTAACCTATAATCGCGACTTTTCCGGGTTTTAAAGGAAGTGGATCTAATTTCATACCCTCTCTCCTCCCGAATTCAAAATTAGGCTTCGTGCTCGTTTTTTCATTTTGACACCACAAACACGTCCTGTGGCCCATTTCTAACCTATAATCGAGACTTTTTCGGGTTTGAAAGGAAGTGGATATAATTTCATACCCTCTCTCCTCCCGATTTCTAAACGAGGCTTCGTGCTCGTTTTTTCGTTTTGACACCACAAACGCGTCCAGTGGCCCATTTCTAACCTATAATCGAGACTTTTTCGGGTTTTAAAGGAAGTGGATATAATTTCATAACCTCTCTCCTCCTGATTTCTAAACGAGGCTACGTGCTCGTTTTTTCATTTTGACTCCACAAACACGTCCCGTGGCCTATTTCTAACCTATAATCGCAACTTTTTCGGGTTTTAAAGGAAGTGGATCTAATTTCATACCCTCTCTCCTCCGGAATTCAAAATTAGGCTTCGTGCTCGTTTTTTCATTTTGACACCACAAACACGTCTAGTGGCCCATTTCTAACATATAATCGAGACTTTTTCGAGTTTTAAAGGAAGTGGATATAATTTCATACCCTCTCTCCTCCTGATTTCTAAACGAGGCTACGTGCTCGTTTTTTCATTTTGAGTCCACAAACACGTCCCGTGGCCCATTTCTAACCTATAATCGCGACTTTTCCGGGTTTTAAAGGAAGTGGATCTAATTTCGTACCCTCTCTCCTCCCGAATTCAAAATTAGGCTTCGTGCTCGTTTTTTCATTTTGACACCACAAACACGTCCTGTGGCCCATTTCTAACCTATAATCGAGACTTTTTCGGGTTTGAAAGGAAGTGGATATAATTTCATACCATCTCTCCTCCCGATTTCTAAACGAGGCTTCGTGCTCGTTTTTTCGTTTTGACACCACAAACGCGTCCAGTGGCCCATTTCTAACCTATAATCGAGACTTTTTCGTGTTTCAAAGGAAGTGGATATAATTTCATACCCACTCTCCTACCGATTTATAAACGAGGCTTCGTGCTCGTTTTTTCGTTTTGACTCCACAAACACGTCCCGTGGCCCATTTCTAACCTATAATCGAGACTTTTTCGTGTTTCAAAGGAAGTGGATATAATTTCATACCCACTATTCTCCCGATTTCTAAACGAGGCTTCGTGCTCGTTTTTTCGTTTTGACACCAAAAACACGTCCCGTGGCCCATTTCTAACCTATAATCGAGACTTTTTCGGGTTTTAAAGGAAGTGGATATAATTTCATACCCTCTCTCCTACCGATTTCTAAACGAGGCTTCGTGCTCTTTTTTTCGTTTTGACTCGACAAACACGTCCCGTGGCCCATTTCTAACCTATAATTAAGACTTTTTCGGGTTTTAAAGGAAGTGGATATAATTTCATATCCTCTCTCCTACCGATTTCTAAACGAGGCTTCATGCTCGTTTTTTCGTTTTGACTCCACAAACACGTCCCGTGGCCCATTTCTAACCTATAATCGAGACTTTTTCGGGTTTTAAAGGAAGTGGATATAATTTCATAACCTCTCTCCTCCTGATTTCTAAACGAGGCTACGTGCTCGTTTTTTCATTTTGACTCCACAAACACGTCCCGTGGCCCATTTCTAACCTATAATCGCAACTTTTTCGGGTTTTAAAGGAAGTGGATCTAATTTCATACCCTCTCTCCTCCGGAATTCAAAATTAGGCTTCGTGTTCGTTTTTTCATTGACACCAGAAACACGTCCTGTGGACCATTTCTAACCTATAATCGAGACTTTTTCGGGTTTTAAAGGAAGTGGATATAATTTCATACCCTCTCTCCTCCTGATTTCTAAACGAGGCTACGTGCTCGTTTGTTCATTTTGACTCCACAAACACGTCCCGTGGCCCATTTCTAACCTATAATCGCGACTTTTCCGGGTTTTAAAGGAAGTGGATCTAATTTCATACCCTCTCTCCTCTCGAATTCAAAATTAGGCTTCGTGCTCGTTTTTTCATTTTGACACCACAAACACGTCCTGTGGCCCATTTCTAACCTATAATCGAGACTTTTTCGGGTTTTAAAGGAAGTGGATATAATTTCATACACTCTCACGTACCGATTTCTAAACGAGGCTTCGTGCTCGTTTTTTCGTTTTGACACCACAAACACGTCCCGTGGCCCATTTCTAACCGATAATCCAGACTTTTTCGGATTTCAAAAGAAGTGGATATAATTTCATACCCTCTCTCCTACCGATTTCTAAACGAGGCTGCATGCTCGTTTTTTCATTTTGACTCCAGAAAATCGTCTCTTGGCCCATTTCTAACCTATAATCGAGACTTTTTCGTGTTTCAAAGGAAGTGGATATAATTTCATACCCACTCTCCTACCGATTTATAAACGAGGCTTCGTGCTCGTTTTTTCGTTTTGACTCCACAAACACGTCCCGTGGCCCATTTCTAACCTATAATCGAGACTTTTTCGTGTTTCAAAGGAAGTGGATATAATTTCATACCCACTATTCTCCCGATTTCTAAACGAGGCTTCGTGCTCGTTTTTTCGTTTTGACACCAAAAACACGTCCCGTGGCCCATTTCTAACCTATAATCGAGACTTTTTCGGGTTTTAAAGGAAGTGGATATAATTTCATACCCTCTCTCCTACCGATTTCTAAACGAGGCTTCGTGCTCTTTTTTTCGTTTTGACTCGACAAACACGTCCCGTGGCCCATTTCTAACCTATAATCAAGACTTTTTCGGGTTTTAAAGGAAGTGGATATAATTTCATATCCTCTCTCCTACCGATTTCTAAACGAGGCTTCATGCTCGTTTTTTCGTTTTGACTCCACAAACACGTCCCGTGGCCCATTTCTAACCTATAATCGAGACTTTTTCGGGTTTTAAAGGAAGTGGATATAATTTCATACCCTCTAACCTACCGATTTCTAAACGAGGCTTCGTGCTCGTTTTTTCGTTTTGACTCCACAAACACGTCCCGTGGCCCATTTCTAACCTATAATCGAGACTTTTTCGGGTTTTAAAGGAAGTGGATACAATTTCATACTCTCCCTCCTACTGATTTCTAAACGAGGCTTCGTGCTCGTTTTTTCGTTTTGACACCACAAACACGTCCCGTGGCCCATTTCTAACCTATAATCGAGACTTTTTCGGGTTTGAAAGGAAGTGGATATAATTTCATACCCTCTCTCCTCCCGATTTCTAAACGAGGCTTCGTGCTCGTTTTTTCGTTTTGACACCACAAACGCGTCCAGTGGCCCATTTCTAACCTATAATCGGGACTTTTTCGGGTTTTAAAGGAGGTGGATATAATTTCATACCCTCTCTCCTATTGATTTCTAAACGAGGCTTCGTGCTCGTTTTTTTTTTTGACTCTACAAACACGTCCCGTGGCCCATTTCTAACCTATAATTGAGACTTTTTCAGGTTTTAAAGGAAGTGGATATAATTTCATACCCTCTCTCCTACCGATTTCTATACGAAGCTTCGTGCTCGTTTTTTCGTTTTGACTCCACAAACACGTCCCGTGGCCCATTTCTAACCTATAATCGCGACTTTTCCGGGTTTTAAAGGAAGTGGATATAATTTCATACCCTCTCTCCTACCGATTTCTAAACGAGGCTTCGTGCTCGTTTTTTCATTTTGACTCCACAAACACATCTCGTGGCCCATTTCTAACCTATAATCGCGACTTTTCCGGGTTTTAAAGGAAGTGGATATAATTTCATACCATCTCTCCTACCGATTTCTAAACGAGGCTTCGTGCTCGTTTTTTCGTTTTGACACCACAAACGCGTCCAGTGGCCCATTTCTAACCTATAATCGAGACTTTTTTGGGTTTTAAAGGAAGTGGATATAATTTCATAACCTCTCTCCTCCTGATTTCTAAACGAGGCTACGTGCTCGTTTTTTCATTTTGACTCCACAAACACGTCCCGTGGCCCATTTCTAACCTATAATCGAGACTTTTTCGGGTTTTAAAGGAAGTGGATCTAATTTCATACCCTCTCTCCTCCCGAATTAAAAATTAGGCTTCGTGCTATTTTTTTCATTTTGACACCACAAACACGTCTAGTGGCCCATTTCTAACATATAATCGAGACTTTTTCGAGTTTTAAAGGAAGTGGATATAATTTCATACCCTCTCTCCTCCTGATTTCTAAACGAGGCTACGTGCTCGCTTTTTCATTTTGACTCCACAAACACGTCCCGTGGCCCATTTCTAACCTATAATCGCGACTTTTCCGGGTTTTAAAGGAAGTGGATCTAATTTCATACCTCTCTCCTCCCGAATTCAAAATTAGGCTTTGTGCTCGTTTTTTCATTTTGACACCACAAACACATCCTGTGGCCCATTTCTAACCTATAATCGAGACTTTTTCAGGTTTTAAATGAAGTGGATATAATTTCATAACCTCTCTCCTCCTGATTTCTAAACTAGGCTACGTGCTCGTTTTTTCATTTTGACTCCACAAACACTTTCCGTGGCCCATTTCTAACCTATAATCGAGACTTTTTCGGGTTTTAAAGGAAGTGGATGTAATTTCATACCCTCTGTCATACCGATTTCTAAACGAGGCTTCGTGCTCGTTTTTTCGTTTTGACTCCACAAACACGTCCCGTGGCCCATTTCTAACCTATAATCGAGACTTTTTCGGGTTTTAAAGGAAGTGGATCTAATTTCATACCCTCTCTCCTCCCGAATTCAAAATTAGGCTTCGTGCACGTTTTTTCATTTTGACACCACAAACACGTCCTGTGGCCCATTTCTAACCTATAATCGAGACTTTTTCGGGTTTGAAAGGAAGTGGATATAATTTCATACCCTCTCTCCTCCCGATTTCTAAACGAGGCTTCGTGCTCGTTTTTTCGTTTTGACACCACAAACGCGTCCAGTGGCCCATTTCTAACCTATAATCGAGACTTTTTCGGGTTTTAAAGGAAGTGGATATAATTTCATAACCTCTCTCCTCCTGATTTCTAAACGAGGCTACGTGCTCGTTTTTTCATTTTGACTCCACAAACACGTCCCGTGGCCCATTTCTAACCTATAATCGCAACTTTTTCGGGTTTTAAAGGAAGTGGATCTAATTTCATACCCTCTCTCCTTCGGAATTCAAAATTAGGCTTCGTGCTCGTTTTTTTATTTTGACACCACAAACACGTCTAGTGGCCCATTTCTAACATATAATCGAGACTTTTTCGAGTTTTAAAGGAAGTGGATATAATTTCATACCCTCTCTCCTCCTGATTTCTAAACGAGGCTACGTGCTCGTTTTTTCTTTTTGACTCCACAAACACGTCCCGTGGCCCATTTCTAACCTATAATCGCGACTTTTCCGGGTTTTAAAGGAAGTGGATCTAATTTCATACCCTCTCTCCTCCCGAATTCAAAATTAGGCTTCATGCTCGTTTTTTCATTTTGACACCACAAACACGTCCTGTGGCCCATTTCTAACCTATAATCGAGACTTTTTCGGGTTTGAAAGGAAGTGGATATAATTTCATACCATCTCTCCTCCCGATTTCTAAACAAGGCTTCGTGCTCGTTTTTTCGTTTTGACACCACAAACGCGTCCAGTGGCCCATTTCTAACCTATAATCGAGACTTTTTCGGGTTTTAAAGGAAGTGGATATAATTTCATAACCTCTCTCCTCCTGATTTCTAAACGAGGCTACGTGCTCGTTTTTTCATTTTGACTCCACAAACACGTCCCGTGGCCCATTTCTAACCTATAATCGTGACTTTTCCGGGTTTTAAAGGAAGTGGATCTAATTTCATACCCTCTCTCCTCTCGAATTCAAAATTAGGCTTCGTGCTCATTTTTTCATTTTGACACCACAAACACGTCCTGTGGCCCATTTCTAACCTATAATCGAGACTTTTTCGGGTTTTAAAGGAAGTGGATATAATTTCATACACTCTCACGTACCGATTTCTAAACGAGGCTTCGTGCTCGTTTTTTTGTTTTGACACCACAAACACGTCCCGTGGCCCATTTCTAACCGATAATCCAGACTTTTTCGGATTTCAAAAGAAGTGGATATAATTTCATACCCTCTCTCCTACCGATTTCTAAACGAGGCTGCATGCTCGTTTTTTCATTTTGACTCCAGAAACTCGTCTCTTGGCCCATTTATAACCTATAATCGAGACTTTTTCGTGTTTCAAAGGAAGTGGATATAATTTCATACCCACTCTCCTACCGATTTATAAACGAGGCTTCGTGCTCGTTTTTTCGTTTTGACTCCACAAACACGTCCCGTGGCCCATTTCTAACCTATAATCGAGACTTTTTCGTGTTTCAAAGGAAGTGGATATAATTTCATACCCACTATTCTCCCGATTTCTAAACGAGGCTTCGTGCTCGTTTTTTCGTTTTGACACCAAAAACACGTCCTGTGGCCCATTTCTAACCTATAATCGAGACTTTTTCGGGTTTTAAAGGAAGTGGATATAATTTCATACCCTCTCTCCTACCGATTTCTAAACGAGGCTTCGTGCTCTTTTTTTCGTTTTGACTCGACAAACACGTCCCGTGGCCCATTTCTAACCTATAATCAAGACTTTTTCGGGTTTTAAAGTAAGTGGATATAATTTCATATCCTCTCTCCTACCGATTTCTAAACGAGGCTTCATGCTCGTTTTTTCGTTTTGACTCCACAAACACGTCCCGTGGCCCATTTCTAACCTATAATCGAGACTTTTTCGGGTTTTAAAGGAAGTGGATATAATTTCATACCCTCAAACCTACCGATTTCTAAACGAGGCTTCGTGCTCGTTTTTTCGTTTTGACTCCACAAACACGTCCCGTGGCTCATTTCTAACCTATAATCGAGACTTTTTCGGGTTTTAAAGGAAGTGGATACAATTTCATACTCTCCCTCCTACTGATTTCTAAACGAGGCTTCGTGCTCGTTTTTTCGTTTTGACACCACAAACACGTCCCGTGGCCCATTTCTAACCTATAATCGAGACTTTTTCGGGATTTAAAGGAAGTGGATATAATTTCATACACTCTCACGTACCGATTTCTAAACGAGGCTTCGTGCTCGTTTTTTCGTTTTGACACCACAAACACGTCCCGTGGCCCATTTCTAACCGATAATCCAGACTTTTTCGGATTTCAAAAGAAGTGGATATAATTTCATACCCTCTCTCCTACCGATTTCTAAAGGAGGCTGCATGCTCGTTTTTTCATTTTGACTCCAGAAACTCGTCTCTTGGCCCATTTATAACCTATAATCGAGACTTTTTCGTGTTTCAAAGGAAGTGGATATAATTTCATACCCACTCTCCTACCGATTTATAAACGAGGCTTCGTGCTCGTTTTTTCGTTTTGACTCCACAAACACGTCCCGTGGCCCATTTCTAACCTATAATCGAGACTTTTTCGTATTTCAAAGGAAGTGGATATAATTTCATACCCACTATTCTCCCGATTTCTAAACGAGGCTTCGTGCTCGTTTTTTCGTTTTGACACCAAAAACACGTCCTGTGGCCCATTTCTAACCTATAATCAAGACTTTTTCGGGTTTTAAAGGAAGTGGATATAATTTCATACCCTCTCTCCTACCGATTTCTAAACGAGGCATCGTGCTCTTTTTTTCGTTTTGACTCGACAAACACGTCCCGTGGCCCATTTCTAACCTATAATCAAGACTTTTTCGGGTTTTAAAGGAAGTGGATATAATTTCATATCCTCTCTCCTACCGATTTCTAAACGAGGCTTCATGCTCGTTTTTTCGTTTTGACTCCACAAACACGTCCCGTGGCCCATTTCTAACCTATAATCGAGACTTTTTCGGGTTTTAAAGGAAGTGGATATAATTTCATACCCTCTAACCTACCGATTTCTAAACGAGGCTTCGTGCTCGTTTTTTCGTTTTGACTCCACAAACACGTCCCGTGGCTCATTTCTAACCTATAATCGAGACTTTTTCGGGTTTTAAAGGAAGTGGATACAATTTCATACTCTCCCTCCTACTGATTTCTAAACGAGGCTTCGTGCTCGTTTTTTCGTTTTGACACCACAAACACGTCCCGTGGCCCATTTCTAACCTATAATCGAGACTTTTTCGGGTTTGAAAGGAAGTGGATATAATTTCATACCCTCTCTCCTCCCGATTTCTAAACGAGGCTTCGTGCTCGTTTTTTCGTTTTGACTCCACAAACACGTCCCGTGGCTCATTTCTAACCTATAATCGAGACTTTTTCGGGTTTTAAAGGAAGTTGATACAATTTCATACTCTCCCTCCTACTGATTTCTAAACGAGGCTTCGTGCTCGTTTTTTCGTTTTGACACCACAAACGCGTCCAGTGGCCCATTTCTAACCTATAATCGGGACTTTTTCGGGTTTTAAAGGAAGTGGATATAATTTCATACCCTCTCTCCTCTTGATTTCTAAACGAGGCTTCGTGCTCGTTTTTTTTTTTGACTCTACAAACACGTCCCGTGGCCCATTTCTAACCTATAATTGAGACTTTTTCAGGTTTTAAAGGAAGTGGATATAATTTCATACCCTCTCTCCTACCGATTTCTATACGAAGCTTCGTGCTCGTTTTTTCGTTTTGACTCCACAAATACGTCCCGTGGCCCATTTCTAACCTATAATCAAGACTTTTTCGTGTTTTAAAGGAAGTGGATATAATTTCATACCCTCTCTCCTACCGATTTCTAAACGAGGCTTCGTGCTCGTTTTTTCATTTTGACTCCACAAACACGTCCCGTGGCCCATTTCTAACCTATAATCGAGACTTTTTTGGGTTTTAAAAGAAGTGGATATAATTTGATACCCTCTCTCCTACCGATTTCTAAACGTGGCTTCGTGCTCGTTTTTTCGTTTTGACTCCACAAACACGTCCCGTGGCCCATTTCTAACCAATAATCGAGACTTTTTCGTGTTTCAAAGGAAGTGGATATAATTTCATACCCACTCTTCTCCCGATTTCTAAACGAGGCTTCGTGCTCGTTTTTTCGTTTTGACACCACAAACACGTCCCGTGGCCCATTTCTAACCTATAATCGAGACTTTTTCGGGTTTTAAAAGAAGTGGATATAATTTCATACCCTCTCTCCTACCGATTTCTAAACGAGGCTTCGTGTTTGTTTTTTCATTTTGACTCCACAAATACGTCCCATGGCCCATTTCTAACCTATAATCGAGACTTTTTCGGGTTTTAAAGGAAGTGGATATAATTTCATACCCTCTCTCCTACCGATTTCTAAACGAGGCTTCGTGCTCTTTTTTTCGTTTTGATTCTACAAACACGTCCCGTGGACCATTTCTAACCTATAATCTAGACTTTTTCGGGTTTTAAAGGAAGTGGATCTAATTTCATACCCTCTCTCCTCCCGAATTCAAAACGAGGCTTCGTGCTCGTTTTTTTGTTTTGACACCACCAACATGTCCCATGAACCATTTCTAACCTATAATCGAGACTTTTTCGGATTTTAAAGGAAGTGGATCTAATTTCATACCATCTCTCCTCCCGAATTTAAAATGATGCTTCGTGCTCCTTTTTTCATTTTGACACCACCAACACGTCCCGTGGCCCATTTCTAACCTACAATCGAGACTTTTCGGGTTTTAAAGGAAGTGGATCTAATTTCATACCCTCTCTCCTCCCGAATTCAAAATGAGGCTTCGTGCTCGTTTTTTCGTTTTCACCCCACCAACACGTCCCGTGGCCAAATTCTAACCTATAATCGAGACTTTTTCGGGTTTTAAAGGAAGTGGATCTAATTTCATACCCTTACACCTACCGAATTCAAAATGAGGCTTCGTGCTCCTTTTTTTCATTTTGACACCACCAACACGTCCCGTGGCCCATTTCTAACCTATAATCGAAACTTTTCGGGTTTTAAAGGAAGTGGATATAATTTCATACCCTCTCTCCTACCGATTTCTAAACGAGGCTACGTGCTCGTTTTTTCATTTTGACTCCACAAACTCGTCCCGTGGCCCATTTCTAACCTATAATCGAGACTTTTTCTGGTTTTAAAGGAAGTGGATGTAATTTCATTCCCTCTATCCTACCGATTTCTAAACGAGGCTTCGTGCTCATTTTTTCGTTTTGACTCCGCAAACACATCCCGTGGCCCATTTCTAACCTATAATCGAGACTTTTTCGTGTTTCAAAGGAAGTGGATATAATTTCATACCCACTCTTCTCCCGATTTCTAAACGCGGCTTCGTGCTCGTTTTTTCGTTTTGACACCACAAACACGTCCCGTGGCCCATTTCTAACCTATAATCGAGACTTTTTCGGGTTTTAAAAGAAGTGGATATAATTTCATACCCTCTCTCCTACCGATTTCTAAACGAGGCTTCGTATTTGTTTTTTCATTTTGACTCCACAAATACGTCCCATGGCCCATTTCTAACCTATAATCGAGACTTTTTCGGGTTTTAAAGGAAGTGGATATAATTTCAAACCCTCTCTCCTACCGATTTCTAAACGAGGCTTCGTGCTCTTTTTTTCGTTTTGATTCTACAAACACGTCCCGTGGACCATTTCTAACTTATAATCTAGACTTTTTCGGGTTTTAAAGGAAGTGGATATAATTTCATACCCTCTCTCCTACCGATTTCTAAACGAGGCTTCGTGCGCGATTTTTCGTTTTGACTCCACAAACACGTCCCGTGGCCCATTTCTAACATATAATCGAGACCTTTTCGGATTTTAAAGGAAGTGGATATAATTTCTTACCATCTCTCCTCCCGATTTCTAAACGAGGCTTAGTGCTCGTTTTTTCGTTTTGACACCACAAACACGTCCCGTGGCCCATTTCTAACCTATAATCCAGACTTTTTCGGATTTTAAAGGAAGTGGATATAATTTTATACCCTCTCGCCTACCGATTTCTAAACGAGGCTTCGTGCTCGTTTTTTCGTTTTGACACTACCAACACGTCCCGTGGCCCATTTCTAACCTATAATCGAGACTTTTCCGAGTTTTAAAGGAAGTGGATCTAATTTCATACCCTCTCAACTCCCGATTTCTAAACGACGCTTCGTGCTCGTTTTTTCGTTTTGACACCACCAACACGTCCGGTGGCCAATTTCTAACATATAATCGAGACTTTTTCGGATTTTAAAGGAAGTGGATCTAATTTCATACCCTCTCTCCACCCTATTTCTAAATGAGGCTTCGTGCTCGTTTTATCGTTTTGACACCACCAACACGTCCCGTGGCTTATTTATAACCTATAATCGAGACTTTTTCGGATTTTAAAGGAAGTGGATCTAATTTCATACCCTCTCTCCTCCCGAATTCAAAATGAGGCTTCGTGCTCGTTTTATGATTTTGACACCACCAACACGTCCTGTGGCCTATTTCTATCCTATAATCGAGACTTTTTCGTGTTTTAAAGGAAGTGGATCTAATTTCATACCCTCTCTCCTCTCGAATTCAAAACGAGGCTTCGTGCTCGTTTTTTCTTTTTGACACCACAAACGCGTCTAGTGGCCCATTTCTAACCTATAATCGAGACTTTTCCGGGTTTTAAAGGAAGTGGATCTAATTTCATACCCTCTCTCCTCCCGAATTCAAAATTAGGCTTCGTGCTCGTTTTTTTATTTTGACACCACAAACACGTCCTGTGGCCCATTTCTAACCTATAATCGAGACTTTTTCGGGTTTTAAATGAAGTGGATATAATTTCATAACCTCTCTCCTCCTGATTTCTAAACGAGGCTACGTGCTCGTTTTTTCATTTTGACTCCACAAACACTTCCCGTGGCCCATTTCTAACCTATAATCGAGACTTTTTCGGGTTTTAAAGGAAGTGGATGTAATTTCATACCCTTTGTCATACCGATTTCTAAACGAGGCTTCGTGCTCGTTTTTTCGTTTTGACTCCACAAACACGTCCCGTGGCCCATTTCTAACCAATAATCGAGACTTTTTCGGGTTTTAAAGGAAGTGGATCTAATTTCATACCCTCTCTCCTCCCGAATTCAAAATTAGGCTTCGTGCTCGTTTTTTCATTTTGACACCACAAACACGTCCTGTGGCCCATTTCTAACCTATAATCGAGACTTTTTCGGGTTTGAAAGGAAGTGGATATAATTTCATACCCTCTCTCCTCCCGATTTCTAAACGAGGCTTCGTGCTCGTTTTTTCGTTTTGACACCACAAACGCGTCCAGTGGCCCATTTCTAACCTATAATCGAGACTTTTTCGGGTTTTAAAGGAAGTGGATATAATTTCATAACCTCTCTCCTCCTGATTTCTAAACGAGGCTACGTGCTCGTTTTTTCATTTTGACTCCACAAACACGTCCCGTGGCCCATTTCTAACCTATAATCGCAACTTTTTCGGGTTTTAAAGGAAATGGATCTAATTTCATACCCTCTCTCCTCCGGAATTCAAAATTAGGCTTCGTGCTCGTTTTTTCATTTTGACACCACAAACACGTCTAGTGGCCCATTTCTAACATATAATCGAGACTTTTTCGAGTTTTAAAGGAAGTGGATATAATTTCATACCCTCTCTCCTCCTGATTTCTAAACGAGGCTACGTGCTCGTTTTTTCATTTTGACTCCACAAACACGTCCCGTGGCCCATTTCTAACCTATAATCGCGACTTTTCCGGGTTTTAAAGGAAGTGGATCTAATTTCGTACCCTCTCTCCTCCCGAATTCAAAATTAGGCTTCATGCTCGTTTTTTCATTTTGACACCACAAACACGTCCTGTGGCCCATTTCTAACCTATAATCGAGACTTTTTCGGGTTTGAAAGGAAGTGGATATAATTTCATACCATCTCTCCTCCCGATTTCTAAACAAGGCTTCGTGCTCGTTTTTTCGTTTTGACACCACAAACGCGTCCAGTGGCCCATTTCTAACCTATAATCGAGACTTTTTCGGGTTTTAAAGGAAGTGGATATAATTTCATAACCTCTCTCCTCCTGATTTCTAAACGAGGCTACGTGCTCGTTTTTTCATTTTGACTCCACAAACACGTCCCGTGGCCCATTTCTAACCTATAATCGCAACTTTTTCGGGTTTTAAAGGAAGTGGATCTAATTTCATACCCTCTCTCCTCCGGAATTCAAAATTAGGCTTCGTGTTCGTTTTTTCATTGACACCAGAAACACGTCCTGTGGACCATTTCTAACCTATAATCGAGACTTTTTCGGGTTTTAAAGGAAGTGGATATAATTTCATACCCTCTCTCCTCCTGATTTCTAAACGAGGCTACGTGCTCGTTTGTTCATTTTGACTCCAGAAACACGTCCCGTGGCCCATTTCTAACCTATAATCGCGACTTTTCCGGGTTTTAAAGGAAGTGGATCTAATTTCATACCCTCTCTCCTCTCGAATTCAAAATTAGGCTTCGTGCTCGTTTTTTCATTTTGACACCACAAACACGTCCTGTGGCCCATTTCTAACCTATAATCGAGACTTTTTCGGGTTTTAAAGGAAGTGGATATAATTTCATACACTCTCACGTACCGATTTCTAAACGAGGCTTCGTGCTCGTTTTTTCGTTTTGACACCACAAACACGTCCCGTGGCCCATTTCTAACCGATAATCCAGACTTTTTCGGATTTCAAAAGAAGTGGATATAATTTCATACCCTCTCTCCTACCGATTTCTAAACGAGGCTGCATGCTCGTTTTTTCATTTTGACTCCAGAAACTCGTCTCTTGGCCCATTTCTAACCTATAATCGAGACTTTTTCGTGTTTCAAAGGAAGTGGATATAATTTCATACCCACTCTCCTACCGATTTATAAACGAGGCTTCGTGCTCGTTTTTTCGTTTTGACTCCACAAACACGTCCCGTGGCCCATTTCTAACCTATAATCGAGACTTTTTCGTGTTTCAAAGGAAGTGGATATAATTTCATACCCACTATTCTCCCGATTTCTAAACAGGGCTTCGTGCTCGTTTTTTCGTTTTGACACCAAAAACACGTCCCGTGGCCCATTTCTAACCTATAATCGAGACTTTTTCGGGTTTTAAAGGAAGTGGATATAATTTCATACCCTCTCTCCTACCGATTTCTAAACGAGGCTTCGTGCTCTTTTTTTCGTTTTGACTCGACAAACACGTCCCGTGGCCCATTTCTAACCTATAATCAATACTTTTTCGGGTTTTAAAGGAAGTGGATATAATTTCATATCCTCTCTCCTACCGATTTCTAAACGAGGCTTCATGCTCGTTTTTTCGTTTTGACTCCACAAACACGTCCCGTGGCCCATTTCTAACCTATAATCGAGACTTTTTCGGGTTTTAAAGGAAGTGGATATAATTTCATACCCTCTAACCTACCGATTTCTAAACGAGGCTTCGTGCTCGTTTTTTCGTTTTGACTCCACAAACACGTCCCGTGGCCCATTTCTAACCTATAATCGAGACTTTTTCGGGTTTTAAAGGAAGTGGATACAATTTCATACTCTCCCTCCTACTGATTTCTAAACGAGGCTTCGTGCTCGTTTTTTCGTTTTGACACCACAAACACGTCCCGTGGCCCATTTCTAACCTATAATCGAGACTTTTTCGGGTTTGAAAGGAAGTGGATATAATTTCATACCCTCTCTCCTCCCGATTTCTAAACGAGGCTTCGTGCTCGTTTTTTCGTTTTGACACCACAAACGCGTCCAGTGGCCCATTTCTAACCTATAATCGGGACTTTTTCGGGTTTTAAAGGAGGTGGATATAATTTCATACCCTCTCTCCTCTTGATTTCTAAACGAGGCTTCGTGCTCGTTTTTTTTTTTGACTCTACAAACACGTCCCGTGGCCCATTTCTAACCTATAATTGAGACTTTTTCAGGTTTTAAAGGAAGTGGATATAATTTCATACCCTCTCTCCTACCGATTTCTATACGAAGCTTCGTGCTCGTTTTTTCGTTTTGACTCCACAAATACGTCCCGTGGCCCATTTCTAACCTATAATCAAGACTTTTTCGTGTTTTAAAGGAAGTGGATATAATTTCATACCCTCTCTCCTACCGATTTCTAAACGAGGCTTCGTGCTCGTTTTTTCATTTTGACTCCACAAACACGTCCCGTGGCCCATTTCTAACCTATAATCGCGACTTTTCCGGGTTTTAAAGGAAGTGGATATAATTTCATACCCTCTCTCCTACCGATTTCTAAACGAGGCTTCGTGCTCGTTTTTTCGTTTTGACACCACAAACGCGTCCATTGGCCCATTTCTAACCTATAATCGAGACTTTTTTGGGTTTTAAAGGAAGTGGATATAATTTCATAACCTCTATCCTCCTGATTTCTAAACGAGGCTACGTGCTCGTTTTTTCATTTTGACTCCACAAACACGTCCCGTGGCCCATTTCTAACCTATAATCGAGACTTTTTCGGGTTTTAAAGGAAGTGGATCTAATTTCATACCCTCTCTCCTCCCGAATTCAAAATTAGGCTTCGTGCTCTTTTTTTCATTTTGACACCACAAACACGTCTAGTGGCCCATTTCTAACATATAATCGAGACTTTTTCGAGTTTTAAAGGAAGTGGATATAATTTCATACCCTCTCTCCTCCTGATATCTAAACGAGGCTACGTGCTCGCTTTTTCATTTTGACTCCACAAACACGTCCCGTGGCCCATTTCTAACCTATAATCGCGACTTTTCCGGGTTTTAAAGGAAGTGGATCTAATTTCATACCCTCTCTCCTCCCGAATTCAAAATTAGGCTTCGTGCTCGTTTTTTCATTTTGACACCACAAACACATCCTGTGGCCCATTTCTAACCTATAATCGAGACTTTTTCAGGTTTTAAATGAAGTGGATATAATTTCATAACCTCTCTCCTCCTGATTTCTAAACTAGGCTACGTGCTCGTTTTTTCATTTTGACTCCACAAACACTTTCCGTGGCCCATTTCTAACCTATAATCGAGACTTTTTCGGGTTTTAAAGGAAGTGGATGTAATTTCATACCCTCTGTCATACCGATTTCTAAACGAGGCTTCGTGCTCGTTTTTTCGTTTTGACTCCACAAACACGTCCCGTGGCCCATTTCTAACCTATAATCGAGACTTTTTCGGGTTTTAAAGGAAGTGGATCTAATTTCATACCCTCTCTCCTCCCGAATTCAAAATTAGGCTTCGTGCTCGTTTTTTCATTTTGACACCACAAACACGTCCTGTGGCCCATTTCTAACCTATAATCGAGACTTTTTCGGGTTTGAAAGGAAGTGGATATAATTTCATACCCTCTCTCCTCCCGATTTCTAAACGAGGCTTCGTGCTCGTTTTTTCGTTTTGACACCACAAACGCGTCCAGTGGCCCATTTCTAACCTATAATCGAGACTTTTTCGGGTTTTAAAGGAAGTGGATATAATTTCATAACCTCTCTCCTCCTGATTTCTAAACGAGGCTACGTGCTCGTTTTTTCATTTTGACTCCACAAACACGTCCCGTGGCCCATTTCTAACCTATAATCACAACTTTTTCGGGTTTTAAAGGAAGTGGATCTAATTTCATACCCTCTCTCCTCCGGAATTCAAAATTAGGCTTCGTGCTCGTTTTTTTATTTTGACACCACAAACACGTCTAGTGGCCCATTTCTAACATATAATCGAGACTTTTTCGAGTTTTAAAGGAAGTGGATATAATTTCATACCCTCTCTCCTCCTGATTTCTAAACGAGGCTACGTGCTCGTTTTTTCATTTTGACTCCACAAACACGTCCCGTGGCCCATTTCTAACCTATAATCGCGACTTTTCCGGGTTTTAAAGGAAGTGGATCTAATTTCATACCCTCTCTCCTCCCGAATTCAAAATTAGGCTTCATGCTCGTTTTTTCATTTTGACACCACAAACACGTCCTGTGGCCCATTTCTAACCTATAATCGAGACTTTTTCGGGTTTGAAAGGAAGTGGATATAATTTCATACCATCTCTCCTCCCGATTTGTAAACAAGGCTTCGTGCTCGTTTTTTCGTTTTGACACCACAAACGCGTCCAGTGGCCCATTTCTAACCTATAATCGAGACTTTTTCGGGTTTTAAAGGAAGTGGATATAATTTCATAACCTCTCTCCTCCTGATTTCTAAACGAGGCTACGTGCTCGTTTTTTCATTTTGACTCCACAAACACGTCCCGTGGCCCATTTCTAACCTATAATCGAGACTTTTTCGGGTTTTAAAGGAAGTGGATATAATTTAATAACCTCTCTCCTCCTGATTTCTAAACGAGGCTACGTGCTCGTTTTTTCATTTTGACTCCACAAACTCGTCCCGTGGCCCATTTCTAACCTATAATCGAGACTTTTTCGGGTTTTAAAAGAAGTGGATGTAATTTCATACCCTCTGTCCTACCGATTTCTAAACGAGGCTTCGTGCTCGTTTTTTCGTTTTGACACCACAAACACGTCTCGTGGCCCATTTCTAACCTATAATCGAGACTTTTTCGGGTTTGAAAGGAAGTGGATATAATTTCATACCCTCTCTCCTCCAGATTTCTAAACGAGGCTTCGTGCTCGTTTTTTCGTTTTGACACCACAAACGCGTCCAGTGGCCCATTTCTAACCTATAATCGAGACTTTTTCGGGTTTTAAAGAAAGTGGATATAATTTAATAACCTCTCTCCTCCGGATTTCTAAACGAGGCTACGTGCTCGTTTTTTTATTTTGACTCCACAAACTCGTCCCGTGGCCCATTTCTAACCTATAATCGAGACTTTTTCGGGTTTTAAAGGAAGTGGATGTAATTTCATACCCTGTGTCCTACCGATTTCTAAACGAGGCTTCGTGCTCGTTTTTTCGTTTTGACTCCACAAACACGTCCCGTGGCCCATTTCTAACCTACAATCGAGACTTTTTCAGGTTTTAAAGGAAGTGGATATAATTTCATACCCTCTCACCTACCGATTTCTAAACGAGGCTTCGTGCTCGTTTTTTCATTTTGACACCGCAAACACGTCCCGTGGCCCATTTCTAACCTATAATCGAGACTTTTTCGGGTTTGAAAGGAAGTGGATATAATTTCATACCCTCTCTCCTCCCGATTTCTAAACGAGGCTTCGTGCTCGTTTTTTTGTTTTGACACCTCAAACGCGTCCAGTGGCCCATTTCTAACCTATAATCGAGACTTTTTCAGGTTTTTATAGGAAGTGGATATAATTTCATAACCTCTCCTCCTGATTTCTAAACGAGGCTACGTGCTCGTTTTTTCATTTTGACTCCACAAACACGTCCCGTGGCCCATTTCTAACCTATAATCGCGACTTTTCCGGGTTTTAAAGGAAGTGGATCTAATTTCATACCCTCTCTCCTCCCGAATTCAAAATTAGGCTTCGTGCTCGTTTTTTCATTTTGACACCACAAACACGTCCTGTGGCCCATTTCTAACCTATAATCGAGACTTTTTCGGGTTTTAAAGGAAGTGGATATAATTTCATACCCTCTCTCCTCCTGATTTCTAAACGAGGCAACGTGCTCGTTTTTTTATTTTGACTCCACAAACACGTCCCGTGGCCCATTTCTAACCTGTAATCGCGACTTTTCCGGGTTTTAAAGGAAGTGGATCTAATTTCATACCCTCTCTCCTCCCGAATTCAAAATTAGGCTTCGTGCTCGTTTTTTCATTTTGACACCACAAACACGTCCTGTGGCCCATTTCTAACCTATAATCGAGACTTTTTCGGGTTTGAAAGGAAGTGGATATAATTTCATACCCTCTCTCCTCCCGATTTCTAAACGAGGTTTCGTGCTCGTTTTTTCGTTTTGACACCACAAACGCGTCCAGTGGCCCATTTCTAACCTATAATCGAGATTTTTTCGGGTTTTAAAGGAAGTGGATATAATTTCATAACCTCTCTCCTCCCGATTTCTAAACGAGGCTATGTGCTCGTTTTTTCATTTTGACTCCACAAACACGTCCCGTGGCCCATTTCTAACCAATAATCGCAACTTTTTCGGGTTTTAAAGGAAGTGGATCTAATTTCATACCCTCTCTCCTCCGGAATTCAAAATTAGGCTTCGTGCTCCTTTTTTCATTTTGACACCACAAACACGTCCTGTGGCCCATTTCTAACCTATAATCGAGACTTTTTCGGGTTTTAAAGGAAGTGGATATAATTTCATACCCTCTCTCCTCCTGATTTCTAAACGAGGCTACGTGCTCGTTTTTTCATTTTGACTCCACAAACACGTCCCGTGGCCCATTTCTAACCTATAATCGCGACTTTTTCGGGTTTTAAAGGAAGTGGATCTAATTTCATACCCTCTCACCTACCGATTTCTAAACGAGGCTTCGTGCTCGTTTTTTCGTTTTGACACCACAAACGCGTCTAGTGGCCCATTTCTAACCTATAATCGAGACTTTTTCGGGTTTTAAAGGAAGTGGATATAATTTCATACCCTCTGTCTTACCGATTTCTAAACAAGGCTTCGTGCTCGTTTTTTCGTTTTGACTCCACAAACACGTCCCGTGGCCCATTTCTAACCTATAATCGCAACTTTTTCGGGTTTTAAAGGAAGTGGATCTAATTTCATACCCTCTCTCCTCCGGAATTCAAAATTAGGCTTCGTGCTCATTTTTTCATTTTGACTCCACAAACACATCCCGTGGCCCATTTCTAACCTATAATCGCGACTTTTTCGGGTTTTAAAGGAAGTGGATCTAATTTCATACCCTCTCTCCTCCCGAATTCAAAATTAGGCTTCGTGCTCGTTTTTTCATTTTGACACCACAAACACGTCCTGTGGCCCATTTCTAACCTATAATCGAGACGTTTTCGGGTTTGAAAGGAAGTGGATATAATTTCATACCCTCTCTCCTCCCGATTTCTAAACGAGGCTTCGTGCTCGTTTTTTCGTTTTGACACCACAAACGCGTCCAGTGGCCCATTTCTAACCTATAATCGAGACTTTTTCGGGTTTTAAAGGAAGTGGATATAATTTCATACCCTCTGTCCTACCGATTTCTAAACAAGGCTTCGTGCTCGTTTTTTCGTTTTGACTCCACAAACACGTCCCGTGGCCCATTTCTAACCTATAATCGAGACTTTTTCGTGTTTCAAAGTAAGTCGATATAATTTCATACCCTCTCTCCTCCCGAATTCAAAATTAGGCTTCGTGCTCGTTTTTTCATTTTGACACCACAAACACGTCCTGTGGCCCATTTCTAACCTATAATCGAGACATTTTCGGGTTTGAAAGGAAGTGGATATAATTTCATACCCTCTCTCCTCCCGATTTCTAAACGAGGCTTCGTGCTCGTTTTTTCGTTTTGACACCACAAATGCGTCCAGTGGCCCATTTCTAACCTATAATCGAGACTTTTTCAGGTTTTAAAGGAAGTGGATATAATTTCATACCCTCTCACCTACCGATTTCTAAACGAGGCTTCGTGCTCGTTTTTTCATTTTGACACCGCAAACACGTCCCGTGGCCCATTTCTAACCTATAATCGAGACTTTTTCGGGTTTGAAAGGAAGTGGATATAATTTCATACCCTCTCTCCTCCCGATTTCTAAACGAGGCTTCGTGCTCGTTTTTTCGTTTTGACACCTCAAACGCGTCCAGTGGCCCATTTCTAACCTATAATCGAGACTTTTTCAGGTTTTTATAGGAAGTGGATATAATTTCATAACCTCTCCTCCTGATTTCTAAACGAGGCTACGTGCTCGTTTTTTCATTTTGACTCCACAAACACGTCCCGTGGCCCATTTCTAACCTATAATCGCGACTTTTCCGGGTTTTAAAGGAAGTGGATCTAATTTCATACCCTCTCTCCTCCCGAATTCAAAATTAGGCTTCGTGCTCGTTTTTTCATTTTGACACCACAAAAACGTCCTGTGGCCCATTTCTAACCTATAATCGAGACTTTTTCGGGTTTTAAAGGAAGTGGATATAATTTCATACCCTCTCTCCTCCTGATTTCTAAACGAGGCTACGTGCTCGTTTTTTTATTTTGACTCCACAAACACGTCCCGTGGCCCATTTCTAACCTATAATCGCGACTTTTCCGGGTTTTTTAGGAAGTGGATCTAATTTCATACCCTCTCTCCTCCCGAATTCAAAATTAGGCTTCGTGCTCGTTTTTTCATTTTGACCCCACAAACACGTCCTGTGGCCCATTTCTAACCTATAATCGAGACCTTTTCGGGTTTGAAAGGAAGTGGATATAATTTCATACCCTCTCTCCTCCCGATTTCTAAACGAGGCTTCGTGCTCGTTTTTTCGTTTTGACACCACAAACGCGTCCAGTGGCCCATTTCTAACCTATAATCGAGATTTTTTCGGGTTTTAAAGGAAGTGGATATAATTTCATAACCTCTCTCCTCCTGATTTCTAAACGAGGCTACGTGCTCGTTTTTTCATTTTGACTCCACAAACACGTCCCGTGGCCCATTTCTAACCTATAATCGCGACTTTTTCGGGTTTTAAAGGAAGTGGATCTAATTTCATACCCTCTCTCCTCTGGAATTCAAAATTAGGCTTCGTGCTCCTTTTTTCGTTTTGACACCACAAACACGTCCTGTGGCCCATTTCTAACCTATAATCGAGACTTTTTCGGGTTTTAAAGGAAGTGGATATAATTTCATACCCTCTCTCCTCCTGATTTCTAAACGAGGCTACGTGCTCGTTTTTTCATTTTGACTCCACAAACACGTCCCGTGGCCCATTTCTAACCTATAATCGCGACTTTTTCGGGTTTTAAAGGAAGTGGATCTAATTTCATACCCTCTCTCCTCCCGAATTCAAAATTAGGCTTCGTGCTCGTTTTTTCATTTTGACACCACAAACACGTCCTGTGGCCCATTTCTAACCTATAATCGAGACGTTTTCGGGTTTGAAAGGAAGTGGATATAATTTCATACCCTCTCTCCTCCCGATTTCTAAACGAGGCTTCGTGCTCGTTTTTTCGTTTTGACACCACAAACGCGTCCAGTGGCCCATTTCTAACCTATAATCGAGACTTTTTCGGGTTTTAAAGGAAGTGGATATAATTTCATACCCTCTGTCCTACCGATTTCTAAACAAGGCTTCGTGCTCGTTTTTTCATTTTTACTCCACAAACACGTCCCGTGGCCCATTTCTAACCTATAATCGCAACTTTTTCGGGTTTTAAATGAAGTGGATCTAATTTCATACCCTCTCTCCTCCGGAATTCAAAATTAGGCTTCGTGCTCATTTTTTCATTTTGACACCACAAACACGTCCTGTGGCCCATTTCTAACCTATAATCGTGACTTTTTCGGGTTTTAAAGGAAGTGGATATAATTTCATACCCTCTCTCCTCCTGATTTCTAAACGAGGCTACGTGCTCGTTTTTTCATTTTGACTCCACAAACACGTCCCGTGGCCCATTTCTAACCTATAATCGCTACTTTTCCGGGTTTTAAAGGAAGTGGATCTAATTTCATACCCTCTCTCCTCCCGAATTCAAAATTAGGCTTCGTGCTCGTTTTTTCATTTTGACACCACAAACACGTCCTGTGGCCCATTTCTAACCTATAATCGAGACGTTTTCGGGTTTGAAAGGAAGTGGATATAATTTCATACCCTCTCTCCTCCCGATTTCTAAACGAGGCTTCGTGCTCGTTTTTTCATTTTGACACCACAAACACGTCCTGTGGCCCATTTCTAACCTATAATCGAGACTTTTTCGGGTTTTAAAGGAAGTGGATATAATTTCATACCCTCTCTCCTACCGATTTCTAGACGAGGCTTCGTGCTCGTTTTTTCGTTTTGACTCCACAAACACGTCCCGTGGCCCATTTCTAACCTATAATCGCAACATTTTCGGGTTTTAAAGGAAGTGGATCTAATTTCATACCCTCTCTCCTCCGGAATTCAAAATTAGGCTTCGTGCTCCTTTTTTCATTTTGACACCACAAACACGTCCTGTGGCCCATTTCTAACCTATAATCGAGACTTTTTCGGGTTTTAAAGGAAGTGGATATAATTTCATACCCTCTCTCCTCCTGATTTCTAAACGAGGCTACGTGCTCGTTTTTTCATTTTGACTCCACAAACTCGTCCCGTGGCCCATTTCTAACCTATAATCGCGACTTTTTCGGGTTTTAAAGGAAGTGGATCTAATTTCATACCCTCTCTCCTCCCGAATTCAAAATTAGGCTTCGTGCTCGTTTTTTCATTTTAACACCACAAACACGTCCTGTGGCCCATTTCTAACCTATAATCGAGACGTTTTCGGGTTTGAAAGGAAGTGGATATAATTTCATACCCTCTCTCCTCCCGATTTCTAAACGAGGCTTCGTGCTCGTTTTTTCGTTTTGACACCACAAACGCGTCCAGTGGCCCATTTCTAACCTATAATTGAGACTTTTTCGGGTTTTAAAAGAAGTGGATATAATTTCATACCCTCTGTCCTACCGATTTCTAAACAAGGCTTCGTGCTCGTTTTTTCGTTTTGACTCCACAAACACGTCCCGTGGCCCATTTCTAATCTATAATCGCAACTTTTTCGGGTTTTAAAGGAAGTGGATCTAATTTCATACCCTCTCTCCTCCGGAATTCAAAATTAGGCTTCGTGCTTATTTTTTCATTTTGACACCACAAACACGTCCTGTGGCCCATTTCTAACCTATAATCGTGACTTTTTCGGGTTTTAAAGGAAGTGGATATAATTTCATACCCTCTCTCCTCCTGATTTCTAAACGAGGCTACGTGCTCGTTTTTTCATTTTGACTCCACAAACACGTCCCGTGGCCCATTTCTAACCTATAATCGCTACTTTTCCGGGTTTTAAAGGAAGTGGATCTAATTTCATACCCTCTCTCCTCCCGAATTCAAAATTAGGCTTCGTGCTCGTTTTTTCATTTTAACACCACAAACACGTCCTGTGGCCCATTTCTAAACTATAATCGAGACGTTTTCGGGTTTGAAAGGAAGTGGATATAATTTCATACCCTCTCTCCTCCCGATTTCTAAACGAGGCTTCGTGCTCGTTTTTTCGTTTTGACACCACAAACGCGTCCAGTGGCCCATTTCTAACCTATAATCGAGACTTTTTCGGGTTTTAAAGGAAGTGGATATAATTTCATACCCTCTGTCCTACCGATTTCTAAACAAGGCTTCGTGCTCGTTTTTTCGTTTTGACTCCACAAACACGTCCCGTGGCCCATTTCTAACCTATAATCAAGACTTTTTCGTGTTTCAAAGTAAGTGGATATAATTTCGTACCCTCTCTCCTCCCGAATTCAAAATTAGGCTTCGTGCTCGTTTTTTCATTTTTACACCACAAACACGTCCTGTGGCTCATTTCTAACCTATAATCGAGACTTTTTCGGGTTTTAAAGGAAGTGGATATAATTTCATACCCTCTCTCCTACCGATTTCTAGACGAGGCTTCGTGCTCGTTTTTTCGTTTTGACTCCACAAACACGTCCCGTGGCCCATTTCTAACCTATAATCGAGACTTTTTCGTGTTTCAAAGTAAGTGGATATAATTTCATACCCTCTCTCCTCCCGAATTCAAAATTAGGCTTCGTGCTCGTTTTTTCATTTTGACACCACAAACACGTCCTGTGGCCCATTTCTAACCTATAATCGAGACATTTTCGGGTTTGAAAGGAAGTGGATATAATTTCATACCCTCTCTCCTCCCGATTTCTAAACAAGGCTTCGTGCTCGTTTTTTCATTTTGACACCGCAAACATGTCCCGTGGCCCATTTCTAACCTATAATCGAGACTTTTTCGTGTTTCAAAGTAAGTGGATATAATTTCATACCCTCTCTCCTCCCGAATTCAAAATTAGGCTTCGTGCTCGTTTTTTCATTTTGACACCATAAACACGTCCTGTGGCCCATTTCTAACCTATAATCGAGACTTTTTCGGGTTTTAAAGGAAGTGGATATAATTTCATACCCTCTCTCCTACCGATTTCTAGACGAGGCTTCGTGCTCGTTTTTTCGTTTTGACTCCACAAACACGTCCCGTGGCCCATTTCTAACCTATAATCGAGACTTTTTCGTGTTTCAAAGTAAGTGGATATAATTTCATACCCTCTCTCCTCCTGAATTCAAAATTAGGCTTTGTGCTCGTTTTTTCATTTTAACACCACAAACACGTCCAGTGGCCCATTTCTAACCTATAATCGAGACTTTTTCGGGTTTTAAAGGAAGTGGATATAATTTAATAACCTCTCTCCTCCGGATTTCTAAACGAGGCTACGTGCTCGTTTTTTCATTTTGACTCCACAAACACGTCCCGTGGCCCATTTCTAACCTATAATCGCGACTTTTCCGGGTTTTAAAGGAAGTGGATCTAATTTCATACCCTCTCTCCTCCCGAATTCAAAATTAGGCTTCGTGCTCGTTTTTTCATTTTGACACCACAAACACGTCTTGTGGCCCATTTCTAACCTATAATCGAGACTTTTTCGGGTTTGAAAGGAAGTGTATATAATTTCATACCCTCTCTCCTCCAGATTTCTAAACGAGGCTTCGTGCTCGTTTTTTCGTTTTGACACCACAAACGCGTCCAGTGGCCCATTTCTAACCTATAATCGAGACTTTTTCGGGTTTTAAAGGAAGTGGATATAATTTCATACCCTCTCACCTACCGATTTCTAAACAAGGCTTCGTGCTCGTTTTTTCATTTTGACTCCGCAAACACGTCCCGTGGCCCATTTCTAACCTATAATCGAGACTTTTTCGGGTTTGAAAGTAAGTGGATATAATTTCATACCCTCTCTCCTCCCGAATTCAAAATTAGGCTTCGTGCTCGTTTTTTCATTTTGACACCACAAACACGTCCTGTGGCCCATTTCTAACCTATAATCGAGACATTTTCGGGTTTGAAAGGAAGTGGATATAATTTCATAACCTCTCCTCCTGATTTCTAAACGAGGCTTCGTGCTCGTTTTTTCATTTTGACACCACAAACGCGTCCCGTGGCCCATTTCTAACCTATAATCGCGACTTTTCCGGGTTTTAAAGGAAGTGGATCTAATTTCATACCCTCTCTCCTCCCGAATTCAAAATTAGGCTTCGTGCTCGTTTTTTCATTTTGACACCACAAAAACGTCCTGTGGCCCATTTCTAACCTATAATCGAGACTTTTTCGGGTTTTAAAGGAAGTTGATATAATTTCATACCCTCTCTCCTCCTGATTTCTAAACGAGGCTACGTGCTCGTTTTTTTATTTTGACTCCACAAACACGTCCCGTGGCCCATTTCTAACCTATAATCGCGACTTTTCCGGGTTTTAAAGGAAGTGGATCTAATTTCATACCCTCTCTCCTCCCGAATTCAAAATTAGGCTTCGTGCTCGTTTTTTCATTTTGACCCCACAAACACGTCCTGTGGCCCATTTCTAACCTATAATCGAGACCTTTTCGGGTTTGAAAGAAAGTGGATATAATTTCATACCCTCTCTCCTCCCGATTTCTAAACGAGGCTTCGTGCTCGTTTTTTCGTTTTGACACCACAAACGCGTCCAGTGGCCCATTTCTAACCTATAATCGAGATTTTTTCGGGTTTTAAAGGAAGTGGATATAATTTCATAACCTCTCTCCTCCTGATTTCTAAACGAGGCTACGTGCTCGTTTTTTCATTTTGACTCCACAAACACGTCCCGTGGCCCATTTCTAACCTATAATCGCAACTTTTTCGGGTTTTAAAGGAAGTGGATCTAATTTCATACCCTCTCTCCTCCCGAATTCAAAATTAGGCTTCGTGCTCGTTTTTTCATTTTGACACCACAAACACGTCCTGTGGCCCATTTCTAACCTATAATCGAGACGTTTTCGGGTTTGAAAGGAAGTGGATATAATTTCATACCCTCTCTCCTCCCGATTTCTAAACGAGGCTTCGTGCTCGTTTTTTCGTTTTGACACCACAAACGCGTCCAGTGGCCCATTTCTAACCTATAATCGAGACTTTTTCGGGTTTTAAAAGAAGTGGATATAATTTCATACCCTCTGTCCTACCGATTTCTAAACAAGGCTTCGTGCTCGTTTTTTCGTTTTGACTCCACAAACACGTCCCGTGGCCCATTTCTAACCTATAATCGCAACTTTTTCGGGTTTTAAAGGAAGTGGATCTAATTTCATACCCTCTCTCCTCCGGAATTCAAAATTAGGCTTCGTGCTTATTTTTTCATTTTGACACCACAAACACGTCCTGTGGCCCATTTCTAACCTATAATCGTGACTTTTTCGGGTTTTAAAGGAAGTGGATATAATTTCATACCCTCTCTCCTCCTGATTTCTAAACGAGGCTACGTGCTCGTTTTTTCATTTTGACTCCACAAACACGTCCCGTGGCCCATTTCTAACCTATAATCGCTACTTTTCCGGGTTTTAAAGGAAGTGGATCTAATTTCATACCCTCTCTCCTCCCGAATTCAAAATTAGGCTTCGTGCTCGTTTTTTCATTTTGACACCACAAACACGTCCTGTGGCCCATTTCTAACCTATAATCGAGACGTTTTCGGGTTTGAAAGGAAGTGGATATAATTTCATACCCTCTCTCCTCCCGATTTCTAAACGAGGCTTCGTGCTCGTTTTTTCGTTTTGACACCACAAACGCGTCCAGTGGCCCATTTCTAACCTATAATCGAGACTTTTTCGGGTTTTAAAGGAAGTGGATATAATTTCATATCCTCTGTCCTACCGATTTCTAAACAAGGCTTCGTGCTCGTTTTTTCGTTTTGACTCCACAAACACGTCCCGTGGCCCATTTCTAACCTATAATCGAGACTTTTTCGTGTTTCAAAGTAAGTGGATATAATTTCATACCCTCTCTCCTCCCGAATTCAAAATTAGGCTTCGTGCTCGTTTTTTCATTTTGACACCACAAACACGTCCTGTGGCCCATTTCTAACCTATAATCGAGACTTTTTCGGGTTTTAAAGGAAGTGGATATAATTTCATACCCTCTCTCCTACCGATTTCTAGACGAGGCTTCGTGCTCTTTTTTTCGTTTTGACTCCACAAACACGTCCCGTGGCCCATTTCTAACCTATAATCGCAACTTTTTCGGGTTTTAAAGGAAGTGGATCTAATTTCATACCCTCTCTCCTCCGGAATTCAAAATTAGGCTTCGTGCTCCTTTTTTCATTTTGACACCACAAACACGTCCTGTGGCCCATTTCTAACCTATAATCGAGACTTTTTCGGGTTTTAAAGGAAGTGGATATAATTTCATACCCTCTCTCCTCCTGATTTCTAAACGAGGCTACGTGCTCGTTTTTTCATTTTGACTCCACAAACTCGTTCCGTGGCCCATTTCTAACCTATAATCGCGACTTTTTCGGGTTTTAAAGGAAGTGGATCTAATTTCATACCCTCTCTCCTCCCGAATTCAAAATTAGGCTTCGTGCTCGTTTTTTCATTTTGACACCACAAACACGTCCTGTGGCCCATTTCTAACCTATAATCGAGACGTTTTCGGGTTTGAAAGGAAGTGGATATAATTTCATACCCTCTCTCCTCCCGATTTCTAAACGAGGCTTCGTGCTCGTTTTTTCGTTTTGACACCACAAACGCGTCCAGTGGCCCATTTCTAACCTATAATCGAGACTTTTTCGGGTTTTAAAAGAAGTGGATATAATTTCATACCCTCTGTCCTACCGATTTCTAAACAAGGCTTCGTGCTCGTTTTTTCGTTTTGACTCCACAAACACGTCCCGTGGCCCATTTCTAACCTATAATCGCAACTTTTTCGGGTTTTAAAGGAAGTGGATCTAATTTCATACCCTCTCTCCTCCGGAATTCAAAATTAGGCTTCGTGCTTATTTTTTCATTTTGACACCACAAACACGTCCTGTGGCCCATTTCTAACCTATAATCGTGACTTTTTCGGGTTTTAAAGGAAGTGGATATAATTTCATACCCTCTCTCCTCCTGATTTCTAAACGAGGCTACGTGCTCGTTTTTTCATTTTGACTCCACAAACACGTCCCGTGGCCCATTTCTAACCTATAATCGCTACTTTTCCGGGTTTTAAAGGAAGTGGATCTAATTTCATACCCTCTCTCCTCCCGAATTCAAAATTAGGCTTCGTGCTCGTTTTTTCATTTTGACACCACAAACACGTCCTGTGGCCCATTTCTAACCTATAATCGAGACGTTTTCGGGTTTGAAAGGAAGTGGATATAATTTCATACCCTCTCTCCTCCCGATTTCTAAACGAGGCTTCGTGCTCGTTTTTTCGTTTTGACACCACAAACGCGTCCAGTGGCCCATTTCAAACCTATAATCGAGACTTTTTCGGGTTTTAAAGGAAGTGGATATAATTTCATACCCTCTGTCCTACCGATTTCTAAACAAGGCTTCGTGCTCGTTTTTTCGTTTTGACTCCACAAACACGTCCCGTGGCCCATTTCTAACCTATAATCGAGACTTTTTCGTGTTTCAAAGTAAGTGGATATAATTTCATACCCTCTCTCCTCCCGAATTCAAAATTAGGCTTCGTGCTCATTTTTTCATTTTTACACCACAAACACTTCCTGTGGCCCATTTCTAACCTATAATCGAGACTTTTTCGGGTTTTAAAGGAAGTGGATATAATTTCATACCCTCTCTCCTACCGATTTCTAGACGAGGCTTCGTGCTCGTTTTTTCGTTTTGACTCCACAAACACGTCCCGTGGCCCATTTCTAACCTATAATCGAGACTTTTTCGTGTTTCAAAGTAAGTGGATATAATTTCATACCCTCTCTCCTCCCGAATTCAAAATTAGGCTTCGTGCTCGTTTTTTCATTTTGACACCACAAACACGTCCTGTGGCCCATTTCTAACCTATAATCGAGACATTTTCGGGTTTGAAAGGAAGTGGATATAATTTCATACCCTCTCTCCTCCCGATTTCTAAACGAGGCTTCGTGCTCGTTTTTTCGTTTTGACACCACAAACGCGTCCAGTGGCCCATTTCTAACCTATAATCGAGACTTTTTCAGGTTTTAAAGGAAGTGGATATAATTTCATACCCTCTCACCTACCGATTTCTAAACGAGGCTTCGTGCTCGTTTTTTCATTTTGACACCGCAAACACGTCCCGTGGCCCATTTCTAACCTATAATCGAGACTTTTTCGTGTTTCAAAGTAAGTGGATATAATTTCATACCCTCTCTCCTCCCGAATTCAAAATTAGGCTTCGTGCTCGTTTTTTCATTTTGACACCATAAACACGTCCTGTGGCCCATTTCTAACCTATAATCGAGACTTTTTCGGGTTTTAAAGGAAGTGGATATAATTTCATACCCTCTCTCCTACCGATTTCTAGACGAGGCTTCGTGCTCGTTTTTTCGTTTTGACTCCACAAATACGTCCCGTGGCCCATTTCTAACCTATAATCGAGACTTTTTCGTGTTTCAAAGTAAGTGGATATAATTTCATACCCTCTCTCCTCCTGAATTCAAAATTAGGCTTTGTGCTCGTTTTTTCATTTTAACACCACAAACACGTCCAGTGGCCCATTTCTAACCTATAATCGAGACTTTTTCGGGTTTTAAAGGAAGTGGATATAATTTAATAACCTCTATCCTCCGGATTTCTAAACGAGGCTACGTGCTCGTTTTTTCATTTTGACTCCACAAACACGTCCCGTGGCCCATTTCTAACCTATAATCGCGACTTTTCCGGGTTTTAAAGGAAGTGGATCTAATTTCATACCCTCTCTCCTCCCGAATTCAAAATTAGGCTTCGTGCTCGTTTTTTCATTTTGACACCACAAACACGTCCTGTGGCCCATTTCTAACCTATAATCGAGACTTTTTCGGGTTTGAAAGGAAGTGTATATAATTTCATACCCTCTCTCTTCCCGATTTCTAAACGAGGCTTCGTGCTCGTTTTTTTATTTTGACTCCACAAACTCGTCCCGTGGCCCATTTCTAACCTATAATCGAGACTTTTTCGGGTTTTAAAGGAAGTGGATGTAATTTCATACCCTCTGTCCTACCGATTTCTAAACGAGGCTTCGTGCTCATTTTTTCGTTTTGACTCCACAAACACGTCCCGTGGCCCATTTCTAACCTATAATCGAGACTTTTTCAGGTTTTAAAGGATGTGGATATAATTTCATACCCTCTCACCTACCGATTTCAAAACGAGGCTTCGTGCTCGTTTTTTCATTTTGACACCGCAAACACGTCCCATGGCCCATTTCTAACCTATAATCGAGACTTTTTCGGGTTTGAAAGGAAGTGGATATAATTTCATACCCTCTCTCCTCCCGATTTCTAAACGAGGCTTCGTGCTCGTTTTTTCGTTTTGACACCTCAAACGCGTCCAGTGGCCCATTTCTAACCTATAATCGAGACTTTTTCAGGTTTTAAAGGAAGTGGATATAATTTCATAACCTCACCTCCTGATTTCTAAACGAGGCTACGTGCTCGTTTTTTCATTTTGACTCCACAAACACGTCCCGTGGCCCATTTCTAACCTATAATCGCGACTTTTCCGGGCTTTAAAGGAAGTGGATCTAATTTCATACCCTCTCTCCTCCCGAATTCAAAATTAGGCTTCGTGCTCGTTTTTTCATTTTGACACCACAAACACGTCCTGTGGCCCATTTCTAACCTATAATCGAGACTTTTTCGGGTTTTAAAGGAAGTGGATATAATTTAATAACCTCTCTCCTCCGGATTTCTAAACGAGGCTACGTGCTCGTTTTTTCATTTTGACTCCACAAACACGTCCCGTGGCCTATTTCTAACCTATAATCGCGACTTTTCCGGGTTTTAAAGGAAGTGGATCTAATTTCATACCCTCTCTCCTCCCGAATTCAAAATTAGGCTTCGTGCTCGTTTTTTCATTTTGACACCACAAACACGTCCTGTGGCCCATTTCTAACCTATAATCGAGACTTTTTCGGGTTTGAAAGGAAGTGTATATAATTTCATACCCTCTCTCCTCCCGATTTCTAAACGAGGCTTCGTGCTCGTTTTTTTATTTTGACTCCACAAACTCGTCCCGTGGCCCATTTCTAACCTATAATCGAGACTTTTTCGGGTTTTAAAGGAAGTGGATGTAATTTCATACCCTCTGTCCTACCGATTTCTAAACGAGGCTTCGTGCTCATTTTTTCGTTTTGACTCCACAAACACGTCCCGTGGCCCATTTCTAACCTATAATCGAGACTTTTTCAGGTTTTAAAGGATGTGGATATAATTTCATACCCTCTCACCTACCGATTTCAAAACGAGGCTTCGTGCTCGTTTTTTCATTTTGACACCGCAAACACGTCCCATGGCCCATTTCTAACCTATAATCGAGACTTTTTCGGGTTTGAAAGGAAGTGGATATAATTTCATACCCTCTCTCCTCCCGATTTCTAAACGAGGCTACGTGCTCGTTTTTTCATTTTGACTCCACAAACACGTCCCGTGGCCCATTTCTAACCCATAATCGCGACTTTTTCGGGTTTTAAAGGAAGTGGATCTAATTTCATACCCTCTCTCCTCCCGAATTCAAAATTAGGCTTCGTGTTCGTTTTTTCATTTTGACACCACAAACACGTCCTGTGGCCCATTTCTAACCTATAATCGAGACGTTTTCGGGTTTGAAAGGAAGTGGATATAATTTCATACCCTCTCTCCTCCCGATTTCTAAACGAGGCTTCGTGCTCGTTTTTTCGTTTTGACACCTCAAACGCGTCCAGTGGCCCATTTCTAACCTATAATCGAGACTTTTTCAGGTTTTAAAGGAAGTGGATATAATTTCATAACCTCACCTCCTGATTTCTAAACGAGGCTACGTGCTCGTTTTTTCATTTTGACTCCACAAACACGTCCCGTGGCCCATTTCTAACCTATAATCGCGACTTTTCCGGGCTTTAAAGGAAGTGGATCTAATTTCATACCCTCTCTCCTCCCGAATTCAAAATTAGGCTTCGTGCTCGTTTTTTCATTTTGACACCACAAACACGTCCTGTGGCCCATTTCTAACCTATAATCGAGACTTTTTCGGGTTTTAAAGGAAGTGGATATAATTTCATACCCTCTCTCCTCCTGATTTCTAAACGAGGCTACGTGCTCGTTTTTTCATTTTGACTCCACAAACACGTCCCGTAGCCCATTTCTAACCTATAATCGCGACTTTTTCGGGTTTTAAAAGAAGTAGATCTAATTTCATACCCTCTCTCCTCCCGAATTCAAAATTAGGCTTCGTGCTCGTTTTTTCATTTTGACACCACAAACACGTCCTGTGGCCCATCTCTAACCTATAATCGAGACTTTTTCGGGTTTGAAAGGAAGTGTATATAATTTCATACCCTCTCTCCTCCCGATTTCTAAACGAGGCTTCGTGCTCGTTTTTTCGTTTTGACACCACAAACGCGTCCAGTGGCCCATTTCTAACCTATAATCGAGACTTTTTCGGGTTTTAAAGGAAGTGGATATAATTTCATAACCTCTCTCCTCCTGATTTCTAAACGAGGCTACGTGCTCGTTTTTTCATTTTGACTCCACAAACACGTCCCGTGGCCCATTTCTAACCTATAATCGCAACTTTTTCGGGTTTTAAAGGAAGTGGATCTAATTTCATACCCTCTCTCCTCCGGAATTCAAAATTAAGCTTCGTGCTCGTTTTTTCATTTTGACACCACAAACACGTCCTGTGGCCCATTTCTAACCTATAATCGAGACTTTTTCGGGTTTTAAAGGAAGTGGATATAATTTCATACCCTCTCTCCTCCTGATTTCTAAACGAGGCTACGTGCTCGTTTTTTCATTTTGACTCCACAAACACGTCCCGTGGCCCATTTCTAACCTATAATCGCGACTTTTCCGGGTTTTAAAGGAAGTGGATCTAATTTCATACCCTCTCTCCTCCCGAATTCAAAATTAGGCTTCGTGCTCGTTTTTTCATTTTGACACCACAAACACGTCCTGTGGCCCATTTCTAACCTATAATTGAGACTTTTTCGGGTTTGAAAGGAAGTGGATATAATTTCATACCCTCTCTCCTCTTGATTTCTAAACGAGGCTTCGTGCTCGTTTTTTTTTTTGACTCTACAAACACGTCCCGTGGCCCATTTCTAACCTATAATTGAGACTTTTTCAGGTTTTAAAGGAAGTGGATATAATTTCATACCCTCTCTCCTACCGATTTCTATACGAAGCTTCGTGCTCGTTTTTTCGTTTTGACTCCACAAATACGTCCCGTGGCCCATTTCTAACCTATAATCAAGACTTTTTCGTGTTTTAAAGGAAGTGGATATAATTTCATACCCTCTCTCCTACCGATTTCTAAACGAGGCTTCGTGCTCGTTTTTTCATTTTGACTCCACAAACACGTCCCGTGGCCCATTTCTAACCTATAATCGAGACTTTTTTGAGTTTTAAAGGAAGTGGATATAATTTCATACCCTCTCTCCTACCGATTTCTAAACGTGGCTTCGTGCTCGTTTTTTCGTTTTGACTCCACAAACACGTCCCGTGGCCCATTTCTAACCAATAATCGAGACTTTTTCGTGTTTCAAAGGAAGTGGATATAAATTCATACCCACTCTTCTCCCGATTTCTAAACGAGGCTTCGTGCTCGTTTTTTCGTTTTGACACCACAAACACGTCCCGTGGCCCATTTCTAACCTATAATCGAGACTTTTTCGGGTTTTAAAAGAAGTGGATATAATTTCATACCCTCTCTCCTACCGATTTCTAAACGAGGCTTCGTGCTCTTTTTTTCGTTTTGATTCTACAAACACGTCCCGTGGACCATTTCTAACCTATAATCTAGACTTTTTCGGGTTTTAAAGGAAGTGGATCTAATTTCATACCCTCTCTCCTCCCGAATTCAAAACGAGGCTTCGTGCTCGTTTTTTTGTTTTGACACCACCAACATGTCCCATGAACCATTTCTAACCTATAATCGAGACTTTTTCTGATTTTAAAGGAAGTGGATCTAATTTCATACCATCTCTCCTCCCGAATTTAAAATGATGCTTCGTGCTCCTTTTTTCATTTTGACACCACCAACACGTCCCGTGGCCCATTTCTAACCTATAATCGAGACTTTTCGGGTTTTAAAGGAAGTGGATCTAATTTCATACCCTTACTCCTACCGAATTCAAAATGAGGCTTCGTGCTCCTTTTTTTCATTTTGACACCACCAACACGTCCCGTGGCCCATTTCTAACCTATAATCGAAACTTTTCGGGTTTTAAAGGAAGTGGATATAATTTCATACCCTCTCTCCTACCGATTTCTATACGAAGCTTCGTGCTCGTTTTTTCGTTTTGACTCCACAAATACGTCCCGTGGCCCATTTCTAACCTATAATCAAGACTTTTTCGTGTTTTAAAGGAAGTGGATATAATTTCATACCCTCTCTCCTACCGATTTCTAAACGAGGCTTCGTGCTCGTTTTTTCATTTTGACTCCACAAACACGTCCCGTGGCCCATTTCTAACCTATAATCGAGACTTTTTTGGGTTTTAAAGGAAGTGGATATAATTTCATACCCTCTCTCCTACCGATTTCTAAACGTGGCTTCGTGCTCGTTTTTTCGTTTTGACTCCACAAACACGTCCCGTGGCCCATTTCTAACCAATAATCGAGACTTTTTCGTGTTTCAAAGGAAGTGGATATAAATTCATACCCACTCTTCTCCCGATTTCTAAACGAGGCTTCGTGCTCGTTTTTTCGTTTTGACACCACAAACACGTCCCGTGGCCCATTTCTAACCTATAATCGAGACTTTTTCGGGTTTTAAAAGAAGTGGATATAATTTCATACCCTCTCTCCTACCGATTTCTAAGCGAGGCTTCGTGTTTGTTTTTTCATTTTGACTCCACAAATACGTCCCATGGCCCATTTCTAACCTATAATCGAGACTTTTTCGGGTTTTAAAGGAAGTGGATATAATTTCATACCCTCTCTCCTACCGATTTCTAAACGAGGCTTCGTGCTCTTTTTTTCGTTTTGATTCTACAAACACGTCCCGTGGACCATTTCTAACCTATAATCTAGACTTTTTCGGGTTTTAAAGGAAGTGGATCTAATTTCATACCCTCTCTCCTCCCGAATTCAAAACGAGGCTTCGTGCTCGTTTTTTTGTTTTGACACCACCAACATGTCCCATGAACCATTTCTAACCTATAATCGAGACTTTTTCTGATTTTAAAGGAAGTGGATCTAATTTCATACCATCTCTCCTCCCGAATTTAAAATGATGCTTCGTGCTCCTTTTTTCATTTTGACACCACCAACACGTCCCGTGGCCCATTTCTAACCTATAATCGAGACTTTTCGGGTTTTAAAGGAAGTGGATCTAATTTCATACCCTCTCTCCTCCCGAATTCAAAATGAGGCTTCGTGCTCGTTTTTTCGTTTTCACCCCACCAACACGTCCCGTGGCCAAATTCTAATCTATAATCGAGACTTTTTCGGGTTTTAAAGGAAGTGGATCTAATTTCATACCCTTACTCCTACCGAATTCAAAATGAGGCTTCGTGCTCCTTTTTTTCATTTTGACACCACCAACACGTCCCGTGGCCCATTTCTAACCTATAATCAAAACTTTTCGGGTTTTAAAGGAAGTGGATATAATTTCATACCCTCTCTCCTACCGATTTCTAAACGAGGCTACGTGCTCGTTTTTTCATTTTGACTCCACAAACTCGTCCCGTGGCCCATTTCTAACCTATAATCGAGACTTTTTCTGGTTTTAAAGGAAGTGGATGTAATTTCATTCCCTCTGTCCTACTGATTTCTAAACGAGGCTTCGTGCTCATTTTTTCGTTTTGACTCCGCAAACACATCCCGTGGCCCATTTCTAACCTATAATCGAGTCTTTTTCGTGTTTCAAAGGAAGTGGATATAATTTCATACCCACTCTTCTCCCGATTTCTAAACGCGGCTTCGTGCTCGTTTTTTCGTTTTGACACCACAAACACGTCCCGTGGCCCATTTCTAACCTATAATTGAGACTTTTTCGGGTTTTAAAAGAAGTGGATATAATTTCATACCCTCTCTCCTACCGATTTCTAAACGAGGCTTCGTATTTGTTTTTTCATTTTGACTCCACAAATACGTCCCATGGCCCATTTCTAACCTATAATCGAGACTTTTTCGGGTTTTAAAGGAAGTGGATATAATTTCAAACCCTCTCTCCTACCGATTTCTAAACGAGGCTTCGTGCTCTTTTTTTCGTTTTGATTCTACAAACACGTCCCGTGTACCATTTCTAACTTATAATCTAGACTTTTTCGGGTTTTAAAGGAAGTGGATATAATTTCATACCCTCTCTCCTACCGATTTCTAAACGAGGCTTCGTGCGCGATTTTTCGTTTTGACTCCACAAACACGTCCCGTGGCCCATTTCTAACATATAATCGAGACCTTTTCGGATTTTAAAGGAAGTGGATATAATTTCTTACCCTCTCTCGTCCCGATTTCTAAACGAGGCTTAGTGCTCGTTTTTTCGTTTTGACACCACAAACACGTCCCGTGGCCCATTTCTAACCTATAATCCAGACTTTTTCGGATTTTAAAGGAAGTGGATCTAATTTCATACAATCTCTCCTTCCGAATTCAAAATGAGGCTTCGTGCTCGTTTTATGATTTTGACACCACCAACACGTCCTGTGGCCTATTTCTATCCTATAATCGAGACTTTTTCGTGTTTTAAAGGAAGTGGATCTAATTTCATACCCTCTCTCCTCTCGAATTCAAAACGAGGCTTCGTGCTCGTTTTTTCTTTTTGACACCACAAACGCGTCTAGTGGCCCATTTCTAACCTATAATCGAGACTTTTTCGGGTTTTAAAGGAAGTGGATATAATTTAATAACCTCTCTCCTCCTGATTTCTAAACGAGGCTACGTGCTCGTTTTTTCATTTTGACTCCACAAACTCGTACCGTGGCCCATTTCTAACCTATAATCGAGACTTTTTCGGGTTTTAAAAGAAGTGGATGTAATTTCATACCCTCTGTCCTACCGATTTCTAAACGAGGCTTCGTGCTCGTTTTTTCGTTTTGACACCACAAACACGTCCCGTGGCCCATTTCTAACCTATAATCGAGACTTTTTCGGGTTTGAAAGGAAGTGGATATAATTTCATACCCTCTCTCCTCCAGATTTCTAAACGAGGCTTCGTGCTCGTTTTTTCGTTTTGACACCACAAACGCGTCCAGTGGCCCATTTCTAACCTATAATCGAGACTTTTTCGGGTTTTAAAGGAAGTGGAAGTGGATATAATTTAATAACCTCTCTCCTCCGGATTTCTAAACGAGGCTACGTGCTCGTTTTTTTATTTTGACTCCACAAACTCGTCCCGTGGCCCATTTCTAACCTATAATCGAGACTTTTTCGGGTTTTAAAGGAAGTGGATGTAATTTCATACCCTGTGTCCTACCGATTTCTAAACGAGGCTTCGTGCTCGTTTTTTCGTTTTGACTCCACAAACACGTCCCGTGGCCCATTTCTAACCTACAATCGAGACTTTTTCAGGTTTTAAAGGAAGTAGATATAATTTCATACCCTCTCACCTACCGATTTCTAAACGAGGCTTCGTGCTCGTTTTTTCATTTTGACACCGCAAACACGTCCCGTGGCCCATTTCTAACCTATAATCGAGACTTTTTCGGGTTTGAAAGGAAGTGGATATAATTTCATACCCTCTCTCCTCCCGATTTCTAAACGAGGCTTCGTGCTCGTTTTTTCGTTTTGACACCTCAAACGCGTCCAGTGGCCCATTTCTAACCTATAATCGAGACTTTTTCAGGTTTTTATAGGAAGTGGATATAATTTCATAACCTCTCCTCCTGATTTCTAAACGAGGCTACGTGCTCGTTTTTTCATTTTGACTCCACAAACACGTCCCGTGGCCCATTTCTAACCTATAATCGCGACTTTTCCGGGTTTTAAAGGAAGTGGATCTAATTTCATACCCTCTCTCCTCCCGAATTCAAAATTAGGCTTCGTGCTCGTTTTTTCATTTTGACACCACAAACACGTCCTGTGGCCCATTTCTAACCTATAATCGAGACTTTTTCGGGTTTTAAAGGAAGTGGATCTAATTTCATACCCTCTCTCCTCCCGAATTCAAAATTAGGCTTCGTGCTCGTTTTTTCATTTTGACACCACAAACACGTCCTGTGGCCCATTTCTAACCTATAATCGAGATGTTTTCGGGTTTGAAAGGAAGTGGATATAATTTCATACCCTCTCTCCTCCCGATTTCTAAACGAGGCTTCGTGCTCGTTTTTTCGTTTTGACACCACAAACGCGTCCAGTGGCCCATTTCTAACCTATAATCGAGACTTTTTCGGGTTTTAAAGGAAGTGGATATAATTTCATACCCTCTGTCCTACCGATTTCTAAACAAGGCTTCGTGCTCGTTTTTTCGTTTTGACTCCACAAACACGTCCCGTGGCCCATTTCTAACCTATAATCGAGACTTTTTCGTGTTTCAAAGTAAGTGGATATAATTTCATACCCTCTCTCCTCCCGAATTCAAAATTAGGCTTCGTGCTCGTTTTTTCATTTTGACACCACAAACACGTCCTGTGGCCCATTTCTAACCTATAATCGAGACGTTTTCGGGTTTGAAAGGAAGTGGATATAATTTCATACCCTCTCTCCTCCCGATTTCTAAACGAGGCTTCGTGCTCGTTTTTTCGTTTTGACACCACAAACGCGTCCAGTGGCCCATTTCTAACCTATAATCGAGACTTTTTCAGGTTTTAAAGGAAGTGGATATAATTTCATACCCTCTCACCTACCGATTTCTAAACGAGGCTTCGTGCTCGTTTTTTCATTTTGACACCGCAAACACGTCCCGTGGCCCATTTCTAACCTATAATCGAGACTTTTTCGGGTTTGAAAGGAAGTGGATATAATTTCATACCCTCTCTCCTCCCGATTTCTAAACGAGGCTTCGTGCTCGTTTTTTCGTTTTGACACCTCAAACGCGTCCAGTGGCCCATTTCTAACCAATAATCGAGACTTTTTCAGGTTTTTATAGGAAGTGGATATAATTTCATAACCTCTCCTCCTGATTTCTAAACGAGGCTACGTGCTCGTTTTTTCATTTTGACTCCACAAACACGTCCCGTGGCCCATTTCTAACCTATAATCGCGACTTTTCCGGGTTTTAAAGGAAGTGGATCTAATTTCATACCCTCTCTCCTCCCGAATTCAAAATTAGGCTTCGTGCTCGTTTTTTCATTTTGACACCACAAACACGTCCTGTGGCCCATTTCTAACCTATAATCGAGACTTTTTCGGGTTTTAAAGGAAGTGGATATAATTTCATACCCTCTCTCCTCCTGATTTCTAAACGAGGCTACGTGCTCGTTTTTTTATTTTGACTCCACAAACACGTCCCGTGGCCCATTTCTAACCTATAATCGCGACTTTTCCGGGTTTTAAAGGAAGTGGATCTAATTTCATACCCTCTCTCCTCCCGAATTCAAAATTTGGCTTCGTGCTCGTTTTTTCATTTTGACACCACAAACACGTCCTGTGGCCCATTTCTAACCTATAATCGAGACCTTTTCGGGTTTGAAAGGAAGTGGATATAATTTCATACCCTCTCTACTCCCGATTTCTAAACGAGGCTTCGTGCTCGTTTTTTCGTTTTGACACCACAAACGCGTCCAGTGGCCCATTTCTAACCTATAATCGAGATTTTTTCGGGTTTTAAAGGAAGTGGATATAATTTCATAACCTCTCTCCTCCTGATTTCTAAACGAGGCTACGTGCTCGTTTTTTCATTTTGACTCCACAAACACGTCCCGTGGCCCATTTCTAACCTATAATCGCAACTTTTTCGGGTTTTAAAGGAAGTGGATCTAATTTCATACCCTCTCTCCTCCGGAATTCAAAATTAGGCTTCGTGCTCCTTTTTTCATTTTGACACCACAAACACGTCCTGTGGCCCATTTCTAACCTATAATCGAGACTTTTTCGGGTTTTAAAGGAAGTGGATATAATTTCATACCCTCTCTCCTCCTGATTTCTAAACGAGGCTACGTGCTCGTTTTTTCATTTTGACTCCACAAACACGTCCCGTGGCCCATTTCTAACCTATAATCGCGACTTTTTCGGGTTTTAAAGGAAGTGGATCTAATTTCATACCCTCTCTCCTCCCGAATTCAAAATTAGGCTTCGTGTTCGTTTTTTCATTTTGACACCACAAACACGTCCTGTGGCCCATTTCTAACCTATAATCGAGACATTTTCGGGTTTGAAAGGAAGTGGATATAATTTCATACCCTCTCTCCTCCCGATTTCTAAACGAGGCTTCGTGCTCGTTTTTTCGTTTTGACACCACAAACGCGTCCAGTGGCCCATTTCTAACCTATAATCGAGACTTTTTCGGGTTTGAAAGGAAGTGGATATAATTTCATACCCTCTCTCCTCCAGATTTCTAAACGAGGCTTCGTGCTCGTTTTTTCGTTTTGACACCACAAACGCGTCCAGTGGCCCATTTCTAACCTATAATCGAGACTTTTTCAGGTTTTAAAGGAAGTGGATCTAATTTCATACCCTCTCTCCTCCGGAATTCAAAATTAGGCTTCGTGCTCATTTTTTAATTTTGACACCACAAACACGTCCTGTGGCCCATTTCTAACCTATAATCGCGACTTTTTCGGGTTTTAAAAGAAGTGGATATAATTTCATACCCTCTCTCCTACCGATTTCTAAACGAGGCTACGTGCTCGTTTTTTCATTTTGACTCCACAAACACGTCCCGTGGCCCATTTCTAACCTATAATCGAGACTTTTTCGGGTTTTAAAGGAAGTGGATATAATTTCATACCCTCTCTCCTACCGATTTCTAAACGAGGCTTCGTGCTCTTTTTTTCGTTTTGATTCTACAAACACGTCCCGTGGACCATTTCTAACCTATAATCTAGACTTTTTCGGGTTTTAAAGGAAGTGGATCTAATTTCATACCCTCTCTCCTCCCGAATTCAAAACGAGGCTTCGTGCTCGTTTTTTTGTTTTGACACCACCAACATGTCCCATGAACCATTTCTAACCTATAATCGAGACTTTTTCGGATTTTAAAGGAAGTGGATCTAATTTCATACCCTCTCTCCTCCCGAATTCAAAACGAGGCTTCGTGCTCGTTTTTTTGTTTTGACACCACCAACATGTCCCATGAACCATTTCTAACCTATAATCGAGACTTTTCCGGGTTTTAAAGGAAGTGGATCTAATTTCATACCCTCTCTCCTCCCGAATTCAAAATTAGGCTTCGTGCTCGTTTTTTCATTTTGACACCACAAACACGTCCCGTGGCCCATTTCTAACCTATAATCGAGACTTTTTCGGGTTTGAAAGGAAGTGGATATAATTTCATACCCTCTCTCCTCCAGATTTCTAAACGAGGCTTCGTGCTCGTTTTTTCGTTTTGACACCACAAACGCGTCCAGTGGCCCATTTCTAACCTATAATCGAGACTTTTTCAGGTTTTAAAGGAAGTGGATATAATTTCATACCCTCTCACCTACCGATTTCTAAACGAGGCTTCGTGCTCGTTTTTTCATTTTGACACCGCAAACACGTCCCGTGGCCCATTTCTAACCTATAATCGAGACTTTTTCGGGTTTGAAAGGAAGTGGATATAATTTCATACCCTCTCTCCTCCCGATTTCTAAACGAGGCTTCGTGCTCGTTTTTTCGTTTTGACACCTCAAACGCGTCCAGTGGCCCATTTCTAACCTATAATCGAGACTTTTTCTGGTTTTTATAGGAAGTGGATATAATTTCATAACCTCTCCTCCTGATTTCTAAACGAGGCTACGTGCTCGTTTTTTCATTTTGACTCCACAAACACGTCCCGTGGCCCATTTCTAACCTATAATCGCGACTTTTCCGGGTTTTAAAGGAAGTGGATCTAATTTCATACCCTCTCTCCTCCCGAATTCAAAATTAGGCTTCGTGCTCGTTTTTTCATTTTGACACCACAAACACGTCCTGTGGCCCATTTCTAACCTATAATCGAGACTTTTTCGGGTTTTAAAGGAAGTGGATATAATTTCATACCCTCTCTCCTCCTGATTTCTAAACGAGGCTACGTGCTCGTTTTTTTATTTTGACTCCACAAACACGTCCCGTGGCCCATTTCTAACCTATAATCGCGACTTTTCCGGGTTTTAAAGGAAGTGGATCTAATTTCATACCCTCTCTCCTCCCGAATTCAAAATTAGGCTTCGTGCTCGTTTTTTCATTTTGACACCACAAACACATCCTGTGGCCCATTTCTAACCTATAATCGAGACTTTTTCGGGTTTTAAAGGAAGTGGATATAATTTCATACCCTCTCTCCTCCTGATTTCTAAACGAGGTTACGTGCTCGTTTTTTCATTTTGACTCCACAAACACGTCCCGTGGCCCATTTCTAACCTATAATCGCGACTTTTTCGGGTTTTAAAGGAAGTGGATCTAATTTCATACCCTCTCTCCTCCCGAATTCAAAATTAGGCTTCGTGTTCGTTTTTTCATTTTGACACCACAAACACGTCCTGTGGCCCATTTCTAACCTATAATCGAGACGTTTTCGGGTTTGAAAGGAAGTGGATATAATTTCATACCCTCTCTCCTCCCGATTTCTAAACGAGGCTTCGTGCTCGTTTTTTCGTTTTGACACCACAAACGCGTCCAGTGGCCCATTTCTAACCTATAATCGAGACTTTTTCAGGTTTTAAAGGAAGTGGATATAATTTCATACCCTCTCACCTACCGATTTCTAAACGAGGCTTCGTGCTCGTTTTTTCATTTTGACACCGCAAACACGTCCCGTGGCCCATTTCTAACCTATAATCGAGACTTTTTCGGGTTTGAAAGGAAGTGGATATAATTTCATACCCTCTCTCCTCCCGATTTCTAAACGAGGCTTCGTGCTCGTTTTTTCGTTTTGACACCTCAAACGCGTCCAGTGGCCCATTTCTAACCTATAATCGAGACTTTTTCAGGTTTTTATAGGAAGTGGATATAATTTCATAACCTCTCCTCCTGATTTCTAAACGAGGCTACGTGCTCGTTTTTTCATTTTGACTCCACAAACACGTCCCGTGGCCCATTTCTAACCTATAATCGCGACTTTTCCGGGTTTTAAAGGAAGTGGATCTAATTTCATACCCTCTCTCCTCCCGAATTCAAAATTAGGCTTCGTGCTCGTTTTTTCATTTTGACACCACAAACACGTCCTGTGGCCCATTTCTAACCTATAATCGAGACTTTTTCGGGTTTTAAAGGAAGTGGATATAATTTCATACCCTCTCTCCTCCTGATTTCTAAACGAGGCTACGTGCTCGTTTTTTTATTTTGACTCCACAAACACGTCCCGTGGCCCATTTCTAACCTATAATCGCGACTTTTCCGGGTTTTAAAGGAAGTGGATCTAATTTCATACCCTCTCTCCTCCCGAATTCAAAATTTGGCTTCGTGCTCGTTTTTTCATTTTGACACCACAAACACGTCCTGTGGCCCATTTCTAACCTATAATCGAGACCTTTTCGGGTTTGAAAGGAAGTGGATATAATTTCATACCCTCTCTACTCCCGATTTCTAAACGAGGCTTCGTGCTCGTTTTTTCGTTTTGACACCACAAACGCGTCCAGTGGCCCATTTCTAACCTATAATCGAGATTTTTTCGGGTTTTAAAGGAAGTGGATATAATTTCATAACCTCTCTCCTCCTGATTTCTAAACGAGGCTACGTGCTCGTTTTTTCATTTTGACTCCACAAACACGTCCCGTGGCCCATTTCTAACCTATAATCGCAACTTTTTCGGGTTTTAAAGGAAGTGGATCTAATTTCATACCCTCTCTCCTCCGGAATTCAAAATTAGGCTTCGTGCTCCTTTTTTCATTTTGACACCACAAACACGTCCTGTGGCCCATTTCTAACCTATAATCGAGACTTTTTCGGGTTTTAAAGGAAGTGGATATAATTTCATACCCTCTCTCCTCCTGATTTCTAAACGAGGCTACGTGCTCGTTTTTTCATTTTGACTCCACAAACACGTCCCGTGGCCCATTTCTAACCCATAATCGCGACTTTTTCGGGTTTTAAAGGAAGTGGATCTAATTTCATACCCTCTCTCCTCCCGAATTCAAAATTAGGCTTCGTGTTCGTTTTTTCATTTTGACACCACAAACACGTCCTGTGGCCCATTTCTAACCTATAATCGAGACGTTTTCGGGTTTGAAAGGAAGTGGATATAATTTCATACCCTCTCTCCTCCCGATTTCTAAACGAGGCTTCGTGCTCGTTTTTTCGTTTTGACACCACAAACGCGTCCAGTGGCCCATTTCTAACCTATAATCGAGACTTTTTCGGGTTTTAAAGGAAGTGGATATAATTTCATACCCTCTGTCCTACCGATTTCTAAACAAGGCTTCGTGCTCGTTTTTTCGTTTTGACTCCACAAACACGTCCCGTGGCCCATTTCTAACCTATAATCGCAACTTTTTCGGGTTTTAAAGGAAGTGGATCTAATTTCATACCCTCTCTCCTCCGGAATTCAAAATTAGGCTTCGTGCTCATTTTTTCATTTTGACACCACAAACACGTCCTGTGGCCCATTTCTAACCTATAATCGAGACTTTTTCGGGTTTTAAAGGAAGTGGATATAATTTCATACCGTCTCTCCTCCTGATTTCTAAACGAGGCTACGTGCTCGTTTTTTCATTTTGACTCCACAAACACGTCCCGTGGCCCATTTCTAACCTATAATCGAGACTTTTTCGGGTTTTAAAGGAAGTGGATATAATTTCATACCCTCTCTCCTACCGATTTCTAAACGAGGCTTCGTGCTCTTTTTTTCGTTTTGATTCTACAAACACGTCCCGTGGACCATTTCTAACCTATAATCTAGACTTTTTCGGGTTTTAAAGGAAGTGGATCTAATTTCATACCCTCTCTCCTCCCGAATTCAAAACGAGGCTTCGTGCTCGTTTTTTTGTTTTGACACCACCAACATGTCCCATGAACCATTTCTAACCTATAATCGAGACTTTTTCGGATTTTAAAGGAAGTGGATCTAATTTCATACCCTCTCTCCTCCCGAATTCAAAACGAGGCTTCGTGCTCGTTTTTTTGTTTTGACACCACCAACATGTCCCATGAACCATTTCTAACCTATAATCGAGACTTTTCCGGGTTTTAAAGGAAGTGGATCTAATTTCATACCCTCTCTCCTCCCGAATTCAAAATTAGGCTTCGTGCTCGTTTTTTCATTTTGACACCACAAACACGTCCCGTGGCCCATTTCTAACCTATAATCGAGACTTTTTCGGGTTTGAAAGGAAGTGGATATAATTTCATACCCTCTCTCCTCCAGATTTCTAAACGAGGCTTCGTGCTCGTTTTTTCGTTTTGACACCACAAACGCGTCCAGTGGCCCATTTCTAACCTATAATCGAGACTTTTTCAGGTTTTAAAGGAAGTGGATATAATTTCATACCCTCTCACCTACCGATTTCTAAACGAGGCTTCGTGCTCGTTTTTTCATTTTGACACCGCAAACACGTCCCGTGGCCCATTTCTAACCTATAATCGAGACTTTTTCGGGTTTGAAAGGAAGTGGATATAATTTCATACCCTCTCTCCTCCCGATTTCTAAACGAGGCTTCGTGCTCGTTTTTTCGTTTTGACACCTCAAACGCGTCCAGTGGCCCATTTCTAACCTATAATCGAGACTTTTTCTGGTTTTTATAGGAAGTGGATATAATTTCATAACCTCTCCTCCTGATTTCTAAACGAGGCTACGTGCTCGTTTTTTCATTTTGACTCCACAAACACGTCCCGTGGCCCATTTCTAACCTATAATCGCGACTTTTCCGGGTTTTAAAGGAAGTGGATCTAATTTCATACCCTCTCTCCTCCCGAATTCAAAATTAGGCTTCGTGCTCGTTTTTTCATTTTGACACCACAAACACGTCCTGTGGCCCATTTCTAACCTATAATCGAGACTTTTTCGGGTTTTAAAGGAAGTGGATATAATTTCATACCCTCTCTCCTCCTGATTTCTAAACGAGGCTACGTGCTCGTTTTTTTATTTTGACTCCACAAACACGTCCCGTGGCCCATTTCTAACCTATAATCGCGACTTTTCCGGGTTTTAAAGGAAGTGGATCTAATTTCATACCCTCTCTCCTCCCGAATTCAAAATTAGGCTTCGTGCTCGTTTTTTCATTTTGACACCACAAACACATCCTGTGGCCCATTTCTAACCTATAATCGAGACTTTTTCGGGTTTTAAAGGAAGTGGATATAATTTCATACCCTCTCTCCTCCTGATTTCTAAACGAGGTTACGTGCTCGTTTTTTCATTTTGACTCCACAAACACGTCCCGTGGCCCATTTCTAACCTATAATCGCGACTTTTTCGGGTTTTAAAGGAAGTGGATCTAATTTCATACCCTCTCTCCTCCCGAATTCAAAATTAGGCTTCGTGTTCGTTTTTTCATTTTGACACCACAAACACGTCCTGTGGCCCATTTCTAACCTATAATCGAGACGTTTTCGGGTTTGAAAGGAAGTGGATATAATTTCATACCCTCTCTCCTCCCGATTTCTAAACGAGGCTTCGTGCTCGTTTTTTCGTTTTGACACCACAAACGCGTCCAGTGGCCCATTTCTAACCTATAATCGAGACTTTTTCAGGTTTTAAAGGAAGTGGATATAATTTCATACCCTCTCACCTACCGATTTCTAAACGAGGCTTCGTGCTCGTTTTTTCATTTTGACACCGCAAACACGTCCCGTGGCCCATTTCTAACCTATAATCGAGACTTTTTCGGGTTTGAAAGGAAGTGGATATAATTTCATACCCTCTCTCCTCCCGATTTCTAAACGAGGCTTCGTGCTCGTTTTTTCGTTTTGACACCTCAAACGCGTCCAGTGGCCCATTTCTAACCTATAATCGAGACTTTTTCAGGTTTTTATAGGAAGTGGATATAATTTCATAACCTCTCCTCCTGATTTCTAAACGAGGCTACGTGCTCGTTTTTTCATTTTGACTCCACAAACACGTCCCGTGGCCCATTTCTAACCTATAATCGCGACTTTTCCGGGTTTTAAAGGAAGTGGATCTAATTTCATACCCTCTCTCCTCCCGAATTCAAAATTAGGCTTCGTGCTCGTTTTTTCATTTTGACACCACAAACACGTCCTGTGGCCCATTTCTAACCTATAATCGAGACTTTTTCGGGTTTTAAAGGAAGTGGATATAATTTCATACCCTCTCTCCTCCTGAATTCTAAACGAGGCTACGTGCTCGTTTTTTTATTTTGACTCCACAAACACGTCCCGTGGCCCATTTCTAACCTATAATCGCGACTTTTCCGGGTTTTAAAGGAAGTGGATCTAATTTCATACCCTCACTCCTCCCGAATTCAAAATTTGGCTTCGTGCTCGTTTTTTCATTTTGACACCACAAACACGTCCTGTGGCCCATTTCTAACCTATAATCGAGACCTTTTCGGGTTTGAAAGGAAGTGGATATAATTTCATACCCTCTCTCCTCCCGATTTCTAAACGAGGCTTCGTGCTCGTTTTTTCGTTTTGACACCACAAACGCGTCCAGTGGCCCATTTCTAACCTATAATCGAGATTTTTTCGGGTTTTAAAGGAAGTGGATATAATTTCATAACCTCTCTCCTCCTGATTTCTAAACGAGGCTACGTGCTCGTTTTTTCATTTTGACTCCACAAACACGTCCCGTGGCCCATTTCTAACCTATAATCGCAACTTTTTCGGGTTTTAAAGGAAGTGGATCTAATTTCATACCCTCTCTCCTCCGGAATTCAAAATTAGGCTTCGTGCTCCTTTTTTCATTTTGACACCACAAACACGTCCTGTGGCCCATTTCTAACCTATAATCGAGACTTTTTCGGGTTTTAAAGGAAGTGGATATAATTTCATACCCTCTCTCCTCCTGATTTCTAAACGAGGCTACGTGCTCGTTTTTTCATTTTGACTCCACAAACACGTCCCGTGGCCCATTTCTAACCCATAATCGCGACTTTTTCGGGTTTTAAAGGAAGTGGATCTAATTTCATACCCTCTCTCCTCCCGAATTCAAAATTAGGCTTCGTGTTCGTTTTTTCATTTTGACACCACAAACACGTCCTGTGGCCCATTTCTAACCTATAATCGAGACGTTTTCGGGTTTGAAAGGAAGTGGATATAATTTCATACCCTCTCTCCTCCCGATTTCTAAACGAGGCTTCGTGCTCGTTTTTTCGTTTTGACACCACAAACGCGTCCAGTGGCCCATTTCTAACCTATAATCGAGACTTTTTCGGGTTTTAAAGGAAGTGGATATAATTTCATACCCTCTGTCCTACCGATTTCTAAACAAGGCTTCGTGCTCGTTTTTTCGTTTTGACTCCACAAACACGTCCCGTGGCCCATTTCTAACCTATAATCGCAACTTTTTCGGGTTTTAAAGGAAGTGGATCTAATTTCATACCCTCTCTCCTCCGGAATTCAAAATTAGGCTTCGTGCTCATTTTTTCATTTTGACACCACAAACACGTCCTGTGGCCCATTTCTAACCTATAATCGAGACTTTTTCGGGTTTTAAAGGAAGTGGATATAATTTCATACCGTCTCTCCTCCTGATTTCTAAACGAGGCTACGTGCTCGTTTTTTCATTTTGACTCCACAAACACGTCCCGTGGCCCATTTCTAACCTATAATCGAGACTTTTTCGGGTTTTAAAGGAAGTGGATATAATTTCATACCCTCTCTCCTACCGATTTCTAAACGAGGCTTCGTGCTCTTTTTTTCGTTTTGATTCTACAAACACGTCCCGTGGACCATTTCTAACCTATAATCTAGACTTTTTCGGGTTTTAAAGGAAGTGGATCTAATTTCATACCCTCTCTCCTCCCGAATTCAAAACGAGGCTTCGTGCTCGTTTTTTTGTTTTGACACCACCAACATGTCCCATGAACCATTTCTAACCTATAATCGAGACTTTTTCGGATTTTAAAGGAAGTGGATCTAATTTCATACCCTCTCTCCTCCCGAATTCAAAACGAGGCTTCGTGCTCGTTTTTTTGTTTTGACACCACCAACATGTCCCATGAACCATTTCTAACCTATAATCGAGACTTTTCCGGGTTTTAAAGGAAGTGGATCTAATTTCATACCCTCTCTCCTCCCGAATTCAAAATTAGGCTTCGTGCTCGTTTTTTCATTTTGACACCACAAACACGTCCCGTGGCCCATTTCTAACCTATAATCGAGACTTTTTCGGGTTTGAAAGGAAGTGGATATAATTTCATACCCTCTCTCCTCCAGATTTCTAAACGAGGCTTCGTGCTCGTTTTTTCGTTTTGACACCACAAACGCGTCCAGTGGCCCATTTCTAACCTATAATCGAGACTTTTTCAGGTTTTAAAGGAAGTGGATATAATTTCATACCCTCTCACCTACCGATTTCTAAACGAGGCTTCGTGCTCGTTTTTTCATTTTGACACCGCAAACACGTCCCGTGGCCCATTTCTAACCTATAATCGAGACTTTTTCGGGTTTGAAAGGAAGTGGATATAATTTCATACCCTCTCTCCTCCCGATTTCTAAACGAGGCTTCGTGCTCGTTTTTTCGTTTTGACACCTCAAACGCGTCCAGTGGCCCATTTCTAACCTATAATCGAGACTTTTTCAGGTTTTTATAGGAAGTGGATATAATTTCATAACCTCTCCTCCTGATTTCTAAACGAGGCTACGTGCTCGTTTTTTCATTTTGACTCCACAAACACGTCCCGTGGCCCATTTCTAACCTATAATCGCGACTTTTCCGGGTTTTAAAGGAAGTGGATCTAATTTCATACCCTCTCTCCTCCCGAATTCAAAATTAGGCTTCGTGCTCGTTTTTTCATTTTGACACCACAAACACGTCCTGTGGCCCATTTCTAACCTATAATCGAGACTTTTTCGGGTTTTAAAGGAAGTGGATATAATTTCATACCCTCTCTCCTCCTGATTTCTAAACGAGGCTACGTGCTCGTTTTTTTATTTTGACTCCACAAACACGTCCCGTGGCCCATTTCTAACCTATAATCGCGACTTTTCCGGGTTTTAAAGGAAGTGGATCTAATTTCATACCCTCTCTCCTCCCGAATTCAAAATTAGGCTTCGTGCTCGTTTTTTCATTTTGACACCACAAACACATCCTGTGGCCCATTTCTAACCTATAATCGAGATTTTTTCGGGTTTTAAAGGAAGTGGATATAATTTCATACCCTCTCTCCTCCTGATTTCTAAACGAGGCTACGTGCTCGTTTTTTCATTTTGACTCCACAAACACGTCCCGTGGCCCTTTTCTAACCTATAATCGCGACTTTTTCGGGTTTTAAAGGAAGTGGATCTAATTTCATACCCTCTCTCCTCCCGAATTCAAAATTAGGCTTCGTGTTCGTTTTTTCATTTTGACACCACAAACACATCCTGTGGCCCATTTCTAACCTATAATCGAGACGTTTTCGGGTTTGAAAGGAAGTGGATATAATTTCATACCCTCTCTCCTCCCGATTTCTAAACGAGGCTTCGTGCTCGTTTTTTCGTTTTGACACCACAAACGCGTCCAGTGGCCCATTTCTAACCTATAATCGAGACTTTTTCAGGTTTTAAAGGAAGTGGATATAATTTCATACCCTCTCACCTACCGATTTCTAAACGAGGCTTCGTGCTCGTTTTTTCATTTTGACACCGCAAACACGTCCCGTGGCCCATTTCTAACCTATAATCGAGACTTTTTCGGGTTTGAAAGGAAGTGGATATAATTTCATACCCTCTCTCCTCCCGATTTCTAAACGAGGCTTCGTGCTCGTTTTTTCGTTTTGACACCTCAAACGCGTCCAGTGGCCCATTTCTAACCTATAATCGAGACTTTTTCAGGTTTTTATAGGAAGTGGATATAATTTCATAACCTCTCCTCCTGATTTCTAAACGAGGCTACGTGCTCGTTTTTTCATTTTGACTCCACAAACACGTCCCGTGGCCCATTTCTAACCTATAATCGCGACTTTTCCGGGTTTTAAAGGAAGTGGATCTAATTTCATACCCTCTCTCCTCCCGAATTCAAAATTAGGCTTCGTGCTCGTTTTTTCATTTTGACACCACAAACACGTCCTGTGGCCCATTTCTAACCTATAATCGAGACTTTTTCGGGTTTTAAAGGAAGTCGATATAATTTCATACCCTCTCTCCTCCTGATTTCTAAACGAGGCTACGTGCTCGTTTTTTTATTTTGACTCCACAAACACGTCCCGTGGCCCATTTCTAACCTATAATCGCGACTTTTCCGGGTTTTAAAGGAAGTGGATCTAATTTCATACCCTCACTCCTCCCGAATTCAAAATTTGGCTTCGTGCTCGTTTTTTCATTTTGACACCACAAACACGTCCTGTGGCCCATTTCTAACCTATAATCGAGACCTTTTCGGGTTTGAAAGGAAGTGGATATAATTTCATACCCTCTCTCCTCCCGATTTCTAAACGAGGCTTCGTGCTCGTTTTTTCGTTTTGACACCACAAACGCGTCCAGTGGCCCATTTCTAACCTATAATCGAGATTTTTTCGGGTTTTAAAGGAAGTGGATATAATTTCATAACCTCTCTCCTCCTGATTTCTAAACGAGGCTACGTGCTCGTTTTTTCATTTTGACTCCACAAACACGTCCCGTGGCCCATTTCTAACCTATAATCGCAACTTTTTCGGGTTTTAAAGGAAGTGGATCTAATTTCATACCCTCTCTCCTCCGGAATTCAAAATTAGGCTTCGTGCTCCTTTTTTCATTTTGACACCACAAACACGTCCCGTGGACCATTTCTAACCTATAATCTAGACTTTTTCAGGTTTTAAAGGAAGTGGATCTAATTTCATACCCTCTCTCCTCCCGAATTCAAAACGAGGCTTCGTGCTCGTTTTTTTATTTTGACACCACCAACATGTCCCATGAACCATTTCTAACCTATAATCGAGACTTTTTCGGATTTTAAAGGAAGTGGATCTAATTTCATACCCTCTCTCCTCCCGAATTCAAAACGAGGCTTCGTGCTCGTTTTTTCATTTTGACACCACAAACACGTCCTGTGGCCCATTTCTAACCTATAATCGAGATGTTTTCGGGTTTGAAAGGAAGTGGATATAATTTCATACCCTCTCTCCTCCCGATTTCTAAACGAGGCTTCGTGCTCGTTTTTTCGTTTTGACACCACAAACGCGTCCAGTGGCCCATTTCTAACCTATAATCGAGACTTTTTCGGGTTTTAAAGGAAGTGGATATAATTTCATACCCTCTGTCCTACCGATTTCTAAACAAGGCTTCGTGCTCGTTTATTCGTTTAGACTCCACAAACACGTCCCGTGGCCCATTTCTAACCTATAATCGCAACTTTTTCGGGTTTTAAAGGAAGTGGATCTAATTTCATACCCTCTCTCCTCCGGAATTCAAAATTAGGCTTCGTGCTCATTTTTTCATTTTGACACCACAAACACGTCCTGTGGCCCATTTCTAACCTATAATCGTGACTTTTTCGGGTTTTAAAGGAAGTGGATATAATTTCATACCCTCTCTCCTCCTGATTTCTAAACGAGGCTACGTGCTCGTTTTTTCATTTTGACTCCACAAACACGTCCCGTGGCCCATTTCTAACCTATAATCGCAACTTTTTCGGGTTTTAAAGGAAGTGGATCTAATTTCATACCCTCTCTCCTCCGGAATTCAAAATTAGGCTTCGTGCTCATTTTTTCATTTTGACACCACAAACACGTCCTGTGGCCCATTTCTAACCTATAATCGTGACTTTTTCGGGTTTTAAAAGAAGTGGATATAATTTCATACCCTCTCTCCTACCGATTTCTAAACGAGGCTTCGTGTTTGTTTTTTCATTTTGACTCCACAAATACGTCCCATGGCCCATTTCTAACCTATAATCGAGACTTTTTCGGGTTTTAAAGGAAGTGGATATAATTTCATACCCTCTCTCCTACCGATTTCTAAACGAGGCTTCGTGCTCTTTTTTTCGTTTTGATTCTACAAACACGTCCCGTGGACCATTTCTAACCTATAATCTAGACTTTTTCGGGTTTTAAAGGAAGTGGATCTAATTTCATACCCTCTCTCCTCCCGAATTCAAAACGAGGCTTCGTGCTCGTTTTTTTATTTTGACACCACCAACATGTCCCATGAACCATTTCTAACCTATAATCGAGACTTTTTCGGATTTTAAAGGAAGTGGATCTAATTTCATACCCTCTCTCCTCCCGAATTCAAAACGAGGCTTCGTGCTCGTTTTTTCATTTTGACACCACAAACACGTCCTGTGGCCCATTTCTAACCTATAATCGAGATGTTTTCGGGTTTGAAAGGAAGTGGATATAATTTCATACCCTCTCTCCTCCCGATTTCTAAACGAGGCTTCGTGCTCGTTTTTTCGTTTTGACACCACAAACGCGTCCAGTGGCCCATTTCTAACCTATAATCGAGACTTTTTCGGGTTTTAAAGGAAGTGGATATAATTTCATACCCTCTGTCCTACCGATTTCTAAACAAGGCTTCGTGCTCGTTTTTTCGTTTTGACTCCACAAACACGTCCCGTGGCCCATTTCTAACCTATAATCGAGACTTTTTCGTGTTTCAAAGTAAGTGGATATAATTTCATACCCTCTCTCCTCCCGAATTCAAAATTAGGCTTCGTGCTCGTTTTTTCATTTTGACACCACAAACACGTCCTGTGGCCCATTTCTAACCTATAATCGAGACGTTTTCGGGTTTGAAAGGAAGTGGATATAATTTCATACCCTCTCTCCTCCCGATTTCTAAACGAGGCTTCGTGCTCGTTTTTTCGTTTTGACACCACAAACGCGTCCAGTGGCCCATTTCTAACCTATAATCGAGACTTTTTCAGGTTTTAAAGGAAGTGGATATAATTTCATACCCTCTCACCTACCGATTTCTAAACGAGGCTTCGTGCTCGTTTTTCATTTTGACACCGCAAACACGTCCCGTGGCCCATTTCTAACCTATAATCGAGACTTTTTCGGGTTTGAAAGGAAGTGGATATAATTTCATACCCTCTCTCCTCCCGATTTCTAAACGAGGCTTCGTGCTCGTTTTTTCGTTTTGACACCTCAAACGCGTCCAGTGGCCCATTTCTAACCTATAATCGAGACTTTTTCAGGTTTTTATAGGAAGTGGATATAATTTCATAACCTCTCCTCCTGATTTCTAAACGAGGCTACGTGCTCGTTTTTTCATTTTGACTCCACAAACACGTCCCGTGGCCCATTTCTAACCTATAATCGCGACTTTTCCGGGTTTTAAAGGAAGTGGATCTAATTTCATACCCTCTCTCCTCCCGAATTCAAAATTAGGCTTCGTGCTCGTTTTTTCATTTTGACACCACAAACACGTCCTGTGGCCCATTTCTAACCTATAATCGAGACTTTTTCGGGTTTTAAAGGAAGTCGATATAATTTCATACCCTCTCTCCTCCTGATTTCTAAACGAGGCTACGTGCTCGTTTTTTTATTTTGACTCCACAAACACGTCCCGTGGCCCATTTCTAACCTATAATCGCGACTTTTCCGGGTTTTAAAGGAAGTGGATCTAATTTCATACCCTCTCTCCTCCCGAATTCAAAATTTGGCTTCGTGCTCGTTTTTTCATTTTGACACCACAAACACGTCCTGTGGCCCATTTCTAACCTATAATCGAGACCTTTTCGGGTTTGAAAGGAAGTGGATATAATTTCATACCCTCTCTACTCCCGATTTCTAAACGAGGCTTCGTGCTCGTTTTTTCGTTTTGACACCACAAACGCGTCCAGTGGCCCATTTCTAACCTATAATCGAGATTTTTTCGGGTTTTAAAGGAAGTGGATATAATTTCATAACCTCTCTCCTCCTGATTTCTAAACGAGGCTACGTGCTCGTTTTTTCATTTTGACTCCACAAACACGTCCCGTGGCCCATTTCTAACCTATAATCGCAACTTTTTCGGGTTTTAAAGGAAGTGGATCTAATTTCATACCCTCTCTCCTCCGGAATTCAAAATTAGGCTTCGTGCTCCTTTTTTCATTTTGACACCACAAACACGTCCTGTGGCCCATTTCTAACCTATAATCGAGACTTTTTCGGGTTTTAAAGGAAGTGGATATAATTTCATACCCTCTCTCCTCCTGATTTCTAAACGAGGCTACGTGCTCGTTTTTTCATTTTGACTCCACAAACACGTCCCGTGGCCCATTTCTAACCTATAATCGCGACTTTTTCGGGTTTTAAAGGAAGTGGATCTAATTTCATACCCTCTCTCCTCCCGAATTCAAAATTAGGCTTCGTGTTCGTTTTTTCATTTTGACACCACAAACACGTCCTGTGGCCCATTTCTAACCTATAATCGAGACGTTTTCGGGTTTGAAAGGAAGTGGATATAATTTCATACCCTCTCTCCTCCCGATTTCTAAACGAGGCTTCGTGCTCGTTTTTTCGTTTTGACACCACAAACGCGTCCAGTGGCCCATTTCTAACCTATAATCGAGACTTTTTCGGGTTTGAAAGGAAGTGGATATAATTTCATACCCTCTCTCCTCCAGATTTCTAAACGAGGCTTCGTGCTCGTTTTTTCGTTTTGACACCACAAACGCGTCCAGTGGCCCATTTCTAACCTATAATCGAGACTTTTTCAGGTTTTAAAGGAAGTGGATCTAATTTCATACCCTCTCTCCTCCGGAATTCAAAATTAGGCTTCGTGCTCATTTTTTAATTTTGACACCACAAACACGTCCTGTGGCCCATTTCTAACCTATAATCGTGACTTTTTCGGGTTTTAAAAGAAGTGGATATAATTTCATACCCTCTCTCCTACCGATTTCTAAACGAGGCTACGTGCTCGTTTTTTCATTTTGACTCCACAAACACGTCCCGTGGCCCATTTCTAACCCATAATCGCGACTTTTTCGGGTTTTAAAGGAAGTGGATCTAATTTCATACCCTCTCTCCTCCCGAATTCAAAATTAGGCTTCGTGTTCGTTTTTTCATTTTGACACCACAAACACGTCCTGTGGCCCATTTCTAACCTATAATCGAGACGTTTTCGGGTTTGAAAGGAAGTGGATATAATTTCATACCCTCTCTCCTCCCGATTTCTAAACGAGGCTTCGTGCTCGTTTTTTCGTTTTGACACCACAAACGCGTCCAGTGGCCCATTTCTAACCTATAATCGAGACTTTTTCGGGTTTTAAAGGAAGTGGATATAATTTCATACCCTCTGTCCTACCGATTTCTAAACAAGGCTTCGTGCTCGTTTTTTCGTTTTGACTCCACAAACACGTCCCGTGGCCCATTTCTAACCTATAATCGCAACTTTTTCGGGTTTTAAAGGAAGTGGATCTAATTTCATACCCTCTCTCCTCCGGAATTCAAAATTAGGCTTCGTGCTCATTTTTTCATTTTGACACCACAAACACGTCCTGTGGCCCATTTCTAACCTATAATCGTGACTTTTTCGGGTTTTAAAGGAAGTGGATATAATTTCATACCCTCTCTCCTCCTGATTTCTAAACGAGGCTACGTGCTCGTTTTTTCATTTTGACTCCACAAACACGTCCCGTGGCCCATTTCTAACCTATAATCGCAACTTTTTCGGGTTTTAAAGGAAGTGGATCTAATTTCATACCCTCTCTCCTCCGGAATTCAAAATTAGGCTTCGTGCTCATTTTTTCATTTTGACACCACAAACACGTCCTGTGGCCCATTTCTAACCTATAATCGTGACTTTTTCGGGTTTTAAAAGAAGTGGATATAATTTCATACCCTCTCTCCTACCGATTTCTAAACGAGGCTTCGTGTTTGTTTTTTCATTTTGACTCCACAAATACGTCCCATGGCCCATTTCTAACCTATAATCGAGACTTTTTCGGGTTTTAAAGGAAGTGGATATAATTTCATACCCTCTCTCCTACCGATTTCTAAACGAGGCTTCGTGCTCTTTTTTTCGTTTTGATTCTACAAACACGTCCCGTGGACCATTTCTAACCTATAATCTAGACTTTTTCGGGTTTTAAAGGAAGTGGATCTAATTTCATACCCTCTCTCCTCCCGAATTCAAAACGAGGCTTCGTGCTCGTTTTTTTATTTTGACACCACCAACATGTCCCATGAACCATTTCTAACCTATAATCGAGACTTTTTCGGATTTTAAAGGAAGTGGATCTAATTTCATACCCTCTCTCCTCCCGAATTCAAAACGAGGCTTCGTGCTCGTTTTTTCATTTTGACACCACAAACACGTCCTGTGGCCCATTTCTAACCTATAATCGAGATGTTTTCGGGTTTGAAAGGAAGTGGATATAATTTCATACCCTCTCTCCTCCCGATTTCTAAACGAGGCTTCGTGCTCGTTTTTTCGTTTTGACACCACAAACGCGTCCAGTGGCCCATTTCTAACCTATAATCGAGACTTTTTCGGGTTTTAAAGGAAGTGGATATAATTTCATACCCTCTGTCCTACCGATTTCTAAACAAGGCTTCGTGCTCGTTTTTTCGTTTTGACTCCACAAACACGTCCCGTGGCCCATTTCTAACCTATAATCGAGACTTTTTCGTGTTTCAAAGTAAGTGGATATAATTTCATACCCTCTCTCCTCCCGAATTCAAAATTAGGCTTCGTGCTCGTTTTTTCATTTTGACACCACAAACACGTCCTGTGGCCCATTTCTAACCTATAATCGAGACGTTTTCGGGTTTGAAAGGAAGTGGATATAATTTCATACCCTCTCTCCTCCCGATTTCTAAACGAGGCTTCGTGCTCGTTTTTTCGTTTTCACACCACAAACGCGTCCAGTGGCCCATTTCTAACCTATAATCGAGACTTTTTCAGGTTTTAAAGGAAGTGGATATAATTTCATACCCTCTCACCTACCGATTTCTAAACGAGGCTTCGTGCTCGTTTTTCATTTTGACACCGCAAACACGTCCCGTGGCCCATTTCTAACCTATAATCGAGACTTTTTCGGGTTTGAAAGGAAGTGGATATAATTTCATACCCTCTCTCCTCCCGATTTCTAAACGAGGCTTCGTGCTCGTTTTTTCGTTTTGACACCTCAAACGCGTCCAGTGGCCCATTTCTAACCTATAATCGAGACTTTTTCAGGTTTTTATAGGAAGTGGATATAATTTCATAACCTCTCCTCCTGATTTCTAAACGAGGCTTCGTGCTCGTTTTTTCATTTTGACTCCACAAACACGTCCCGTGGCCCATTTCTAACCTATAATCGCGACTTTTCCGGGTTTTAAAGGAAGTGGATCTAATTTCATACCCTCTCTCCTCCCGAATTCAAAATTAGGCTTCGTGCTCGTTTTTTCATTTTGACACCACAAACACGTCCTGTGGCCCATTTCTAACCTATAATCGAGACTTTTTCGGGTTTTAAAGGAAGTCGATATAATTTCATACCCTCTCTCCTCCTGATTTCTAAACGAGGCTACGTGCTCGTTTTTTTATTTTGACTCCACAAACACGTCCCGTGGCCCATTTCTAACCTATAATCGCGACTTTTCCGGGTTTTAAAGGAAGTGGATCTAATTTCCTACCCTCTCTCCTCCCGAATTCAAAATTTGGCTTCGTGCTCGTTTTTTCATTTTGACACCACAAACACGTCCTGTGGCCCATTTCTAACCTATAATCGAGACCTTTTCGGGTTTGAAAGGAAGTGGATATAATTTCATACCCTCTCTACTCCCGATTTCTAAACGAGGCTTCGTGCTCGTTTTTTCGTTTTGACACCACAAACGCGTCCAGTGGCCCATTTCTAACCTATAATCGAGATTTTTTCGGGTTTTAAAGGAAGTGGATATAATTTCATAACCTCTCTCCTCCTGATTTCTAAACGAGGCTACGTGCTCGTTTTTTCATTTTGACTCCACAAACACGTCCCGTGGCCCATTTCTAACCTATAATCGCAACTTTTTCGGGTTTTAAAGGAAGTGGATCTAATTTCATACCCTCTCTCCTCCGGAATTCAAAATTAGGCTTCGTGCTCCTTTTTTCATTTTGACACCACAAACACGTCCTGTGGCCCATTTCTAACCTATAATCGAGACTTTTTCGGGTTTTAAAGGAAGTGGATATAATTTCATACCCTCTCTCCTCCTGATTTCTAAACGAGGCTACGTGCTCGTTTTTTCATTTTGACTCCACAAACACGTCCCGTGGCCCATTTCTAACCTATAATCGCGACTTTTTCGGGTTTTAAAGGAAGTGGATCTAATTTCATACCCTCTCTCCTCCCGAATTCAAAATTAGGCTTCGTGTTCGTTTTTTCATTTTGACACCACAAACACGTCCTGTGGCCCATTTCTAACCTATAATCGAGACGTTTTCGGGTTTGAAAGGAAGTGGATATAATTTCATACCCTCTCTCCTCCCGATTTCTAAACGAGGCTTCGTGCTCGTTTTTTCGTTTTGACACCACAAACGCGTCCAGTGGCCCATTTCTAACCTATAATCGAGACTTTTTCGGGTTTGAAAGGAAGTGGATATAATTTCATACCCTCTCTCCTCCAGATTTCTAAACGAGGCTTCGTGCTCGTTTTTTCGTTTTGACACCACAAACGCGTCCAGTGGCCCATTTCTAACCTATAATCGAGACTTTTTCAGGTTTTAAAGGAAGTGGATCTAATTTCATACCCTCTCTCCTCCGGAATTCAAAATTAGGCTTCGTGCTCATTTTTTAATTTTGACACCACAAACACGTCCTGTGGCCCATTTCTAACCTATAATCGTGACTTTTTCGGGTTTTAAAAGAAGTGGATATAATTTCATACCCTCTCTCCTACCGATTTCTAAACGAGGCTACGTGCTCGTTTTTTCATTTTGACTCCACAAACACGTCCCGTGGCCCATTTCTAACCTATAATCGAGACTTTTTCGGGTTTTAAAGGAAGTGGATATAATTTCATACCCTCTCTCCTACCGATTTCTAAACGAGGCTTCGTGCTCTTTTTTTCGTTTTGATTCTACAAACACGTCCCGTGGACCATTTCTAACCTATAATCTAGACTTTTTCGGGTTTTAAAGGAAGTGGATCTAATTTCATACCCTCTCTCCTCCCGAATTCAAAACGAGGCTTCGTGCTCGTTTTTTTGTTTTGACACCACCAACATGTCCCATGAACCATTTCTAACCTATAATCGAGACTTTTTCGGATTTTAAAGGAAGTGGATCTAATTTCATACCCTCTCTCCTCCCGAATTCAAAACGAGGCTTCGTGCTCGTTTTTTTGTTTTGACACCACCAACATGTCCCATGAACCATTTCTAACCTATAATCGAGACTTTTCCGGGTTTTAAAGGAAGTGGATCTAATTTCATACCCTCTCTCCTCCCGAATTCAAAATTAGGCTTCGTGCTCGTTTTTTCATTTTGACACCACAAACACGTCCCGTGGCCCATTTCTAACCTATAATCGAGACTTTTTCGGGTTTGAAAGGAAGTGGATATAATTTCATACCCTCTCTCCTCCAGATTTCTAAACGAGGCTTCGTGCTCGTTTTTTCGTTTTGACACCACAAACGCGTCCAGTGGCCCATTTCTAACCTATAATCGAGACTTTTTCAGGTTTTAAAGGAAGTGGATATAATTTCATACCCTCTCACCTACCGATTTCTAAACGAGGCTTCGTGCTCGTTTTTTCATTTTGACACCGCAAACACGTCCCGTGGCCCATTTCTAACCTATAATCGAGACTTTTTCGGGTTTGAAAGGAAGTGGATATAATTTCATACCCTCTCTCCTCCCGATTTCTAAACGAGGCTTCGTGCTCGTTTTTTCGTTTTGACACCTCAAACGCGTCCAGTGGCCCATTTCTAACCTATAATCGAGACTTTTTCAGGTTTTTATAGGAAGTGGATATAATTTCATAACCTCTCCTCCTGATTTCTAAACGAGGCTACGTGCTCGTTTTTTCATTTTGACTCCACAAACACGTCCCGTGGCCCATTTCTAACCTATAATCGCGACTTTTCCGGGTTTTAAAGGAAGTGGATCTAATTTCATACCCTCTCTCCTCCCGAATTCAAAATTAGGCTTCGTGCTCGTTTTTTCATTTTGACACCACAAACACGTCCTGTGGCCCATTTCTAACCTATAATCGAGACTTTTTCGGGTTTTAAAGGAAGTGGATATAATTTCATACCCTCTCTCCTCCTGATTTCTAAACGAGGCTACGTGCTCGTTTTTTTATTTTGACTCCACAAACACGTCCCGTGGCCCATTTCTAACCTATAATCGCGACTTTTCCGGGTTTTAAAGGAAGTGGATCTAATTTCATACCCTCTCTCCTCCCGAATTCAAAATTAGGCTTCGTGCTCGTTTTTTCATTTTGACACCACAAACACATCCTGTGGCCCATTTCTAACCTATAATCGAGACTTTTTCGGGTTTTAAAGGAAGTGGATATAATTTCATACCCTCTCTCCTCCTGATTTCTAAACGAGGCTACGTGCTCGTTTTTTCATTTTGACTCCACAAACACGTCCCGTGGCCCATTTCTAACCTATAATCGCGACTTTTTCGGGTTTTAAAGGAAGTGGATCTAATTTCATAACCTCTCCTCCTGATTTCTAAACGAGGCTACGTGCTCGTTTTTTCATTTTGACTCCACAAACACGTCCCGTGGCCCATTTCTAACCTATAATCGCGACTTTTCCGGGTTTTAAAGGAAGTGGATCTAATTTCATACCCTCTCTCCTCCCGAATTCAAAATTAGGCTTCGTGCTCGTTTTTTCATTTTGACACCACAAACACGTCCTGTGGCCCATTTCTAACCTATAATCGAGACTTTTTCGGGTTTTAAAGGAAGTGGATATAATTTCATACCCTCTCTCCTCCTGATTTCTAAACGAGGCTACGTGCTCGTTTTTTTATTTTGACTCCACAAACACGTCCCGTGGCCCATTTCTAACCTATAATCGCGACTTTTCCGGGTTTTAAAGGAAGTGGATCTAATTTCATACCCTCTCTCCTCCCGAATTCAAAATTAGGCTTCGTGCTCGTTTTTTCATTTTGACACCACAAACACATCCTGTGGCCCATTTCTAACCTATAATCGAGACTTTTTCGGGTTTTAAAGGAAGTGGATATAATTTCATACCCTCTCTCCTCCTGATTTCTAAACGAGGCTACGTGCTCGTTTTTTCATTTTGACTCCACAAACACGTCCCGTGGCCCATTTCTAACCTATAATCGCGACTTTTTCGGGTTTTAAAGGAAGTGGATCTAATTTCATACCCTCTCTCCTCCCGAATTCAAAATTAGGCTTCGTGTTCGTTTTTTCATTTTGACACCACAAACACGTCCTGTGGCCCATTTCTAACCTATAATCGAGACGTTTTCGGGTTTGAAAGGAAGTGGATATAATTTCATACCCTCTCTCCTCCCGATTTCTAAACGAGGCTTCGTGCTCGTTTTTTCGTTTTGACACCACAAACGCGTCCAGTGGCCCATTTCTAACCTATAATCGAGACTTTTTCAGGTTTTAAAGGAAGTGGATATAATTTCATACCCTCTCACCTACCGATTTCTAAACGAGGCTTCGTGCTCGTTTTTTCATTTTGACACCGCAAACACGTCCCGTGGCCCATTTCTAACCTATAATCGAGACTTTTTCGGGTTTGAAAGGAAGTGGATATAATTTCATACCCTCTCTCCTCCTGATTTCTAAACGAGGCTTCGTGCTCGTTTTTTCGTTTTGACACCTCAAACGCGTCCAGTGGCCCATTTCTAACCTATAATCGAGACTTTTTCAGGTTTTTATAGGAAGTGGATATAATTTCATAACCTCTCCTCCTGATTTCTAAACGAGGCTACGTGCTCGTTTTTTCATTTTGACTCCACAAACACGTCCCGTGGCCCATTTCTAACCTATAATCGCGACTTTTCCGGGTTTTAAAGGAAGTGGATCTAATTTCATACCCTCTCTCCTCCCGAATTCAAAATTAGGCTTCGTGCTCGTTTTTTCATTTTGACACCACAAACACGTCCTGTGGCCCATTTCTAACCTATAATCGAGACTTTTTCGGGTTTTAAAGGAAGTGGATATAATTTCATACCCTCTCTCCTCCTGATTTCTAAACGAGGCTACGTGCTCGTTTTTTTATTTTGACTCCTCAAACACGTCCCGTGGCCCATTTCTAACCTATAATCGCGACTTTTCCGGGTTTTAAAGGAAGTGGATCTAATTTCATACCCTCACTCCTCCCGAATTCAAAATTTGGCTTCGTGCTCGTTTTTTCATTTTGACACCACAAACACGTCCTGTGGCCCATTTCTAACCTATAATCGAGACCTTTTCGGGTTTGAAAGGAAGTGGATATAATTTCATACCGTCTCTCCTCCCGATTTCTAAACGAGGCTTCGTGCTCGTTTTTTCGTTTTGACACCACAAACGCGTCCAGTGGCCCATTTCTAACCTATAATCGAGATTTTTTCGGGTTTTAAAGGAAGTGGATATAATTTCATAACCTCTCTCCTCCTGATTTCTAAACGAGGCTACGTGCTCGTTTTTTCATTTTGACTCCACAAACACGTCCCGTTGCCCATTTCTAACCTATAATCGCAACTTTTTCGGGTTTTAAAGGAAGTGGATCTAATTTCATACCCTCTCTCCTCCGGAATTCAAAATTAGGCTTCGTGCTCATTTTTTCATTTTGACACCACAAACACGTCCTGTGGCCCATTTCTAACCTATAATCGTGACTTTTTCGGGTTTTAAAAGAAGTGGATATAATTTCATACCCTCTCTCCTACCGATTTCTAAACGAGGCTTCGTGTTTGTTTTTTCATTTTGACTCCACAAACACGTCCCGTGGCCCATTTCTAACCTATAATCGCAACTTTTTCGGGTTTTAAAGGAAGTGGATCTAATTTCATACCCTCTCTCCTCCGGAATTCAAAATTAGGCTTCGTGCTCATTTTTTCATTTTGACACCACAAACACGTCCTGTGGCCCATTTCTAACCTATAATCGTGACTTTTTCGGGTTTTAAAAGAAGTGGATATAATTTCATACCCTCTCTCCTACCGATTTCTAAACGAGGCTACGTGCTCGTTTTTTCATTTTGACTCCACAAACACGTCCCGTGGCCCATTTCTAACCTATAATCGCAACTTTTTCGGGTTTTAAAGGAAGTGGATCTAATTTCATACCCTCTCTCCTCCGGAATTCAAAATTAGGCTTCGTGCTCATTTTTTCATTTTGACACCACAAACACGTCCTGTGGCCCATTTCTAACCTATAATCGTGACTTTTTCGGGTTTTAAAGGAAGTGGATATAATTTCATACCCTCTCTCCTCCTGATTTCTAAACGAGGCTACGTGCTCGTTTTTTCATTTTGACTCCACAAACACGTCCCGTGGCCCATTTCTAACCTATAATCGCAACTTTTTCGGGTTTTAAAGGAAGTGGATCTAATTTCATACCCTCTCTCCTCCGGAATTCAAAATTAGGCTTCGTGCTCATTTTTTCATTTTGACACCACAAACACGTCCTGTGGCCCATTTCTAACCTATAATCGTGACTTTTTCGGGTTTTAAAAGAAGTGGATATAATTTCATACCCTCTCTCCTACCGATTTCTAAACGAGGCTTCGTGTTTGTTTTTTCATTTTGACTCCACAAATACGTCCCATGGCCCATTTCTAACCTATAATCGAGACTTTTTCGGGTTTTAAAGGAAGTGGATATAATTTCATACCCTCTCTCCTACCGATTTCTAAACGAGGCTTCGTGCTCTTTTTTTCGTTTTGATTCTACAAACACGTCCCGTGGACCATTTCTAACCTATAATCTAGACTTTTTCGGGTTTTAAAGGAAGTGGATCTAATTTCATACCCTCTCTCCTCCCGAATTCAAAACGAGGCTTCGTGCTCGTTTTTTTATTTTGACACCACCAACAAGTCCCATGAACCATTTCTAACCTATAATCGAGACTTTTTCGGATTTTAAAGGAAGTGGATCTAATTTCATACCCTCTCTCCTCCCGAATTCAAAACGAGGCTTCGTGCTCGTTTTTTTGTTTTGACACCACCAACATGTCCCATGAACCATTTCTAACCTATAATCGAGACTTTTCCGGGTTTTAAAGGAAGTGGATCTAATTTCATACCCTCTCTCCTCCCGAATTCAAAATTAGGCTTCGTGCTCGTTTTTTCATTTTGACACCACAAACACGTCCCGTGGCCCATTTCTAACCTATAATCGATACTTTTTCGGGTTTGAAACGAAGTGGATATAATTTCATACCCTCTCTCCTCCAGATTTCTAAACGAGGCTTCGTGCTCGTTTTTTCGTTTTGACACCACAAACGCGTCCAGTGGCCCATTTCTAACCTATAATCGAGACTTTTTCGGGTTTTAAAGGAAGTGGATATAATTTCATACCCTCTCACCTACCGATTTCTAAACGAGGCTTCGTGCTCGTTTTTTCATTTTGACACCGCAAACACGTCCCGTGGCCCATTTCTAACCTATAATCGAGACTTTTTCGGGTTTGAAATGAAGTGGATATAATTTCATACCCTCTCTCCTCCCGATTTCTAAACGAGGCTTCGTGCTCGTTTTTTCGTTTTGACACCTCAAACGCGTCCAGTGGCCCATTTCTAACCTATAATCGAGACTTTTTCAGGTTTTTATAGGAAGTGGATATAATTTCATAACCTCTCCTCCTGATTTCTAAACGAGGCTACGTGCTCGTTTTTTCATTTTGACTCCACAAACACGTCCCGTGGCCCATTTCTAACCTATAATCGCGACTTTTCCGGGTTTTAAAGGAAGTGGATCTAATTTCATACCCTCTCTCCTCCCGAATTCAAAATTAGGCTTCGTGCTCGTTTTTTCATTTTGACACCACAAACACGTCCTGTGGCCCATTTCTAACCTATAATCGAGACATTTTCGGGTTTTAAAGGAAGTGGATATAATTTCACACCCTCTCTCCTCCTGATTTCTAAACGAGGCTACGTGCTCGTTTTTTTATTTTGACTCCACAAACACGTCCCGTGGCCCATTTCTAACCTATAATCGCGACTTTTCCGGGTTTTAAAGGAAGTGGATCTAATTTCATACCCTCTCTCCTCCCGAATACAAAATTAGGCTTCGTGCTCGTTTTTTCATTTTGACACCACAAACACGTCCTGTGGCCCATTTCTAACCTATAATCGAGACCTTTTCGGGTTTGAAAGGAAGTGGATATAATTTCATACCCTCTCTCCTCCCGATTTCTAAACGAGGCTTCGTGCTCGTTTTTTCGTTTTGACACCACAAACGCGTCCAGTGGCCCATTTCTAACCTATAATCGAGATTTTTTCGGGTTTTAAAGGAAGTGGATATAATTTCATAACCTCTCTCCTCCTGATTTCTAAACGAGGCTACGTGCTCGTTTTTTCATTTTGACTCCACAAACACGTCCCGTGGCCCATTTCTAACCTATAATCGCAACTTTTTCGGGTTTTAAAGGAAGTGGATCTAATTTCATACCCTCTCTCCTCCGGACTTCAAAATTAGGCTTCGTGCTCCTTTTTTCATTTTGACACCACAAACACGTCCTGTGGCCCATTTCTAACCTATAATCGAGACTTTTTCGGGTTTTAAAGGAAGTGGATATAATTTCATACCCTCTCTCCTCCTGATTTCTAAACGAGGCTACGTGCTCGTTTTTTCATTTTGACTCCACAAACACGTCCCGTGGCCCATTTCTAACCTATAATCGCGACTTTTTCGGGTTTTAAAGGAAGTGGATCTAATTTCATACCCTCTCTCCTTCCGAATTCAAAATTAGGCTTCGTGTTCGTTTTTTCATTTTGACACCACAAACACGTCCTGTGGCCCATTTCTAACCTATAATCGAGACGTTTTCGGGTTTGAAAGGAAGTGGATATAATTTCATACCCTCTCTCCTCCCGATTTCTAAACGAGGCTTCGTGCTCGTTTTTTCGTTTTGACACCACAAACGCGTCCAGTGGCCCATTTCTAACCTATAATCGAGACTTTTTCGGGTTTTAAAGGAAGTGGATATAATTTCATACCCTCTGTCCTACCGATTTCTAAACAAGGCTTCGTGCTCGTTTTTTCGTTTTGACTCCACAAACACGTCCCGTGGCCCATTTCTAACCTATAATCGCAACTTTTTCGGGTTTTAAAGGAAGTTGATCTAATTTCATACCCTCTCTCCTCCGGAATTCAAAATTAGGCTTCGTGCTCATTTTTTCATTTTGACACCACAAACACGTCCTGTGGCCCATTTCTAACCTATAATCGTGACTTTTTCGGGTTTTAAAGGAAGTGGATATAATTTCATACCCTCTCTCCTCCTGATTTCTAAACGAGGCTACGTGCTCGTTTTTTCATTTTGACTCCACAAACACGTCCCGTGGCCCATTTCTAACCTATAATCGCAACTTTTTCGGGTTTTAAAGGAAGTGGATCTAATTTCATACCCTCTCTCCTCCGGAATTCAAAATTAGGCTTCGTGCTCATTTTTTCATTTTGACACCACAAACACGTCCTGTGGCCCATTTCTAACCTATAATCGTGACTTTTTCGGGTTTTAAAAGAAGTGGATATAATTTCATACCCTCTCTCCTACCGATTTCTAAACGAGGCTTCGTGTTTGTTTTTTCATTTTGACTCCACAAATACGTCCCATGGCCCATTTCTAACCTATAATCGAGACTTTTTCGGGTTTTAAAGGAAGTGGATATAATTTCATACCCTCTCTCCTACCGATTTCTAAACGAGGCTTCGTGCTCTTTTTTTCGTTTTGATTCTACAAACACGTCCCGTGGACCATTTCTAACCTATAATCTAGACTTTTTCGGGTTTTAAAGGAAGTGGATCTAATTTCATACCCTCTCTCCTCCCGAATTCAAAACGAGGCTTCGTGCTCGTTTTTTTGTTTTGACACCACCAACATGTCCCATGAACCATTTCTAACCTATAATCGAGACTTTTTCGGATTTTAAAGGAAGTGGATCTAATTTCATACCATCTCTCCTCCCGAATTTAAAATGATGCTTCGTGCTCCTTTTTTCATTTTGACACCACCAACACGTCCCGTGGCCCATTTCTAACCTATAATCGAGACTTTTCGGGTTTTAAAGGAAGTGGATCTAATTTCATACCCTCTCTCCTCCCGAATTCAAAATGAGGCTTTGTGCTCGTTTTTTCGTTTTCACCCCACCAACACGTCCCGTGGCCAAATTCTAACCTATAATCGAGACTTTTTCGGGTTTTAAAGGAAGTGGATCTAATTTCATACCCTTACTCCTACCGAATTCAAAATGAGGCTTCGTGCTCCTTTTTTTCATTTTGACACCACCAACACGTCCCGTGGCCCATTTCTAACCTATAATCGAAACTTTTCGGGTTTTAAAGGAAGTGGATATAATTTCATACCCTCTCTCCTACCGATTTCTAAACGAGGCTACGTGCTCGTTTTTTCATTTTGACTCCACAAACTCGTCCCGTGGCCCATTTCTAACCTATAATCGAGACTTTTTCTGGTTTTAAAGGAAGTGGATGTAATTTCATTCCCTCTGTCCTACCGATTTCTAAACGAGGCTTCGTGCTCATTTTTTCGTTTTGACTCCGCAAACACATCCCGTGGCCCATTTCTAACCTATAATCGAGACTTTTTCGTGTTTCAAAGGAAGTGGATATAATTTCATACCCACTCTTCTCCCGATTTCTAAACGCGGCTTCGTGCTCGTTTTTTCGTTTTGACACCACAAACACGTCCCGTGGCCCATTTCTAACCTATAATCGAGACTTTTTCGGGTTTTAAAAGAAGAGGATATAATTTCATACCCTCTCTCCTACCGATTTCTAAACGAGGCTTCGTATTTGTTTTTTCATTTTGACTCCACAAATACGTCCCATGGCCCATTTCTAACCTATAATCGAGACTTTTTCGGGTTTTAAAGGAAGTGGATATAATTTCAAACCCTCTCTCCTACCGATTTCTAAACGAGGCTTCGTGCGCGATTTTTCGTTTTGACTCCACAAACACGTCCCGTGGCCCATTTCTAACCTATAATCGAGATTTTTTCGGGTTTTAAAGGAAGTGGATATAATTTCATAACCTCTCTCCTCCTGATTTCTAAACGAGGCTACGTGCTCGTTTTTTCATTTTGACTCCACAAACACGTCCCGTGGCCCATTTCTAACCTATAATCGCAACTTTTTCGGGTTTTAAAGGAAGTGGATGTAATTTCATTCCCTCTGTCCTACCGATTTCTAAACGAGGCTTCGTGCTCATTTTTTCGTTTTGACTCCGCAAACACATCCCGTGGCCCATTTCTAACCTATAATCGAGACTTTTTCGTGTTTCAAAGGAAGTGGATATAATTTCATACCCACTCTTCTCCCGATTTCTAAACGCGGCTTCGTGCTCGTTTTTTCGTTTTGACACCACAAACACGTCCCGTGGCCCATTTCTAACCTATAATCGAGACTTTTTCGGGTTTTAAAAGAAGTGGATATAATTTCATACCCTCTCTCCTACCGATTTCTAAACGAGGCTTCGTATTTGTTTTTTCATTTTGACTCCACAAATACGTCCCATGGCCCATTTCTAACCTATAATCGAGACTTTTTCGGGTTTTAAAGGAAGTGGATATAATTTCAAACCCTCTCTCCTACCGATTTCTAAACGAGGCTTCGTGCTCTTTTTTTCGTTTTGATTCTACAAACACGTCCCGTGGACCATTTCTAACTTATAATCTAGACTTTTTCGGGTTTTAAAGGAAGTGGATATAATTTCATACCCTCTCTCCTACCGATTTCTAAACGAGGCTTTGTGCGCGATTTTTCGTTTTGACTCCACAAACACGTCCCGTGGCCCATTTCTAACATATAATCGAGACCTTTTCGGATTTTAAAGGAAGGGGATATAATTTCTTACCCTCTCTCCTCCCGATTTCTAAACGAGGCTTAGTGCTCGTTTTTTCGTTTTGACACCACAAACACGTCCCGTGGCCCATTTCTAACCTATAATCCAGACTTTTTCGGATTTTAAAGGAAGTGGATATAATTTCATACCCTCTCGCCTACCGATTTCTAAACGAGGCTTCGTGCTCGTTTTTTCGTTTTGACACTACCAACACGTCCCGTGGCCCATTTCTAACCTATAATCGAGACTTTTCCGAGTTTTAAAGGAAGTGGATCTAATTTCATACCCTCTCTCCTCCCGATTTCTAAACGACGCTTCGTGCTCGTTTTTTCGTTTTGACACCACCAACACGTCCGGTGGCCAATTTCTAACCTATAATCGAGACTTTTTCGGATTTTAAAGGAAGTGGATCTAATTTCATACCCTCTCTCCACCCTATTTCTAAATGAGGCTTCGTGCTCGTTTTATCGTTTTGACACCACCAACACGTCCCGTGGCTTATTTATAACCTATAATCGAGACTTTTTCGGATTTTAAAGGAAGTGGATCTAATTTCATACCCTCTCTCCTTCCGAATTCAAAATGAGGCTTCGTGCTCGTTTTATGATTTTGACACCACCAACACGTCCTGTGGCCTATTTCTATCCTATAATCGAGACTTTTTCGTGTTTTAAAGGAAGTGGATCTAATTTCATACCCTCTCTCCTCTCGAATTCAAAACGAGGCTTCGTGCTCGTTTTTTCTTTTTGACACCACAAACGCGTCTAGTGGCCCATTTCTAACCTATAATCGAGACTTTTTCGGGTTTTAAAGGAAGTGGATATAATTTAATAACCTCTCTCCTCCTGATTTCTAAACGAGGCTACGTGCTCGTTTTTTCATTTTGACTCCACAAACTCGTCCCGTGGCCCATTTCTAACCTATAATCGAGACTTTTTCGGGTTTTAAAAGAAGTGGATGTAATTTCATACCCTCTGTCCTACCGATTTCTAAACGAGGCTTCGTGCTCGTTTTTTCGTTTTGACACCACAAACACGTCCCGTGGCCCATTTCTAACCTATAATCGAGACTTTTTCGGGTTTGAAAGGAAGTGGATATAATTTCATACCCTCTCTCCTCCAGATTTCTAAACGAGGCTTCGTGCTCGTTTTTTCGTTTTGACACCACAAACGCGTCCAGTAGCCCATTTCTAACCTATAATCGAGATTTTTTCGGGTTTTAAAGGAAGTGGATATAATTTAATAACCTCTCTCCTCCGGATTTCTAAACGAGGCTACGTGCTCGTTTTTTTATTTTGACTCCACAAACTCGTCCCGTGGCCCATTTCTAACCTATAATCGAGACTTTTTCGGGTTTTAAAGGAAGTGGATGTAATTTCATACCCTGTGTCCTACCGATTTCTAAACGAGGCTTCGTGCTCGTTTTTTCGTTTTGACTCCACAAACACGTCCCGTGGCCCATTTCTAACCTACAATCGAGACTTTTTCAGGTTTTAAAGGAAGTGGATATAATTTCATACCCTCTCACCTACCGATTTCTAAACGAGGCTTCGTGCTCGTTTTTTCATTTTGACACCGCAAACACGTCCCGTGGCCCATTTCTAACCTATAATCGAGACTTTTTCGGGTTTGAAAGGAAGTGGATATAATTTCATACCCTCTCTCCTCCCGATTTCTAAACGAGGCTTCGTGCTCGTTTTTTCGTTTTGACACCTCAAACGCGTCCAGTGGCCCATTTCTAACCTATAATCGAGACTTTTTCAGGTTTTTATAGGAAGTGGATATAATTTCATAACCTCTCCTCCTGATTTCTAAACGAGGCTACGTGCTCGTTTTTTCATTTTGACTCCACAAACACGTCCCGTGGCCCATTTCTAACCTATAATCGCGACTTTTCCGGGTTTTAAAGGAAGTGGATCTAATTTCATACCCTCTCTCCTCCCGAATTCAAAATTAGGCTTCGTGCTCGTTTTTTCATTTTGACACCACAAACACGTCCTGTGGCCCATTTCGAACCTATAATCGAGACTTTTTCGGGTTTTAAAGGAAGTGGATATAATTTCATACGCTCTCTCCTCTTGATTTCTAAACGAGGCTTCGTGCTCGTTTTTTTTTTTTGACTCTACAAACACGTCCCGTGGCCCATTTCTAACCTATAATTGAGACTTTTTCAGGTTTTAAAGGAAGTGGATATAATTTCATACCCTCTCTCCTACCGATTTCTATACGAAGCTTCGTGCTCGTTTTTTCGTTTTGACTCCACAAATACGTCCCGTGGCCCATTTCTAACCTATAATCAAGACTTTTTCGTGTTTTAAAGGAAGTGGATATAATTTCATACCCTCTCTCCTACCGATTTCTAAACGAGGCTTCGTGCTCGTTTTTTCATTTTGACTCCACAAACACGTCCCGTGGCCCATTTCTAACCTATAATCGAGACTTTTTTGGGTTTTAAAGGAAGTGGATATAATTTCATACCCTCTCTCCTACCGATTTCTAAACGTGGCTTCGTGCTCGTTTTTTCGTTTTGACTCCACAAACACGTCCCGTGGCCCATTTCTAACCAATAATCGAGACTTTTTCGTGTTTCAAAGGAAGTGGATATAATTTCATACCCACTCTTCTCCCGATTTCTAAACGACGCTTCGTGCTCGTTTTTTCGTTTTGACACCACAAACACGTCCCGTGGCCCATTTCTAACCTATAATCGAGACTTTTTCGGGTTTTAAAAGAAGTGGATATAATTTCATACCCTCTCTCCTACCGATTTCTAAACGAGGCTTCGTGTTTGTTTTTTCATTTTGACTCCACAAATACGTCCCATGGCCCATTTCTAACCTATAATCGAGACTTTTTCGGGTTTTAAAGGAAGTGGATATAATTTCATACCCTCTCTCCTACCGATTTCTAAACGAGGCTTCGTGCTCTTTTTTTCGTTTTGATTCTACAAACACGTCCCGTGGACCATTTCTAACCTATAATCTAGACTTTTTCGGGTTTTAAAGGAAGTGGATCTAATTTCATACCCTCTCTCCTCCCGAATTCAAAACGAGGCTTCGTGCTCGTTTTTTTGTTTTGACACCACCAACATGTCCCATGAACCATTTCTAACCTATAATCGAGACTTTTTCGGATTTTAAAGGAAATGGATCTAATTTCATACCCTCTCTCCTCCCGAATTCAAAATTAGGCTTCGTGCTCGTTTTTTCATTTTGACACCACAAACACGTCCTGTGGCCCATTTCTAACCTATAATCGAGACTTTTTCGGGTTTTAAAGGAAGTGGATATAATTTCATACCCTCTCTCCTCCTGATTTCTAAACGAGGCTACGTGCTCGTTTTTTCATTTTGACTCCACAAACACATCCCGTGGCCCATTTCTAACCTATAATCGCGACTTTTCCGGGTTTTAAAGGAAGTGGATCTAATTTCATACCCTCTCTCCTCCCGAATTAAAAATTAGGCTTCGTGCTCGTTTTTTCATTTTGACACCACAAACACGTCCTGTGGCCCATTTCTAACCTATAATCGAGACTTTTTCGGGTTTGAAAGGAAGTGTATATAATTTCATACCCTCTCTCCTCCCGATTTCTAAACGAGGCTTCGTCCTCGTTTTTTCGTTTTGACACCACAAACGCGTCCAGTGGCCCATTTCTAACCTATAATCGAGACTTTTTCGGGTTTTAAAGGAAGTGGATATAATTTCATAACCTCTCTCCTCCTAATTTCTAAACGAGGCTACGTGCTCGTTTTTTCATTTTGACTGCACAAACACGTCCCGTGGCCCATTTCTAACCTATAATCGCAACTTTTTCGGGTTTTAAAGGAAGTGGATCTAATTTCATACCCTCTCTCCTCCGGAATTCAAAATTAGGCTTCGTGCTCGTTTTTTCATTTTGACACCACAAACACGTCCTGTGGCCCATTTCTAACCTATAATCGAGACTTTTTCGGGTTTTAAAGGAAGTGGATATAATTTCATACCCTCTCTCCTCCTGATTTCTAAACGAGGCTACGTGCTCGTTTTTTCATTTTGACTCCACAAACACATCCCGTGGCCCATTTCTAACCTATAATCGCGACTTTTCCGGGTTTTAAAGGAAGTGGATCTAATTTCATACCCTCTCTCCTCCCGAATTAAAAATTAGGCTTCGTGCTCGTTTTTTCATTTTGACACCACAAACACGTCCTGTGGCCCATTTCTAACCTATAATCGAGACTTTTTCGGGTTTGAAAGGAAGTGTATATAATTTCATACCCTCTCTCCTCCCGATTTCTAAACGAGGCTTCGTCCTCGTTTTTTCGTTTTGACACCACAAACGCGTCCAGTGGCCCATTTCTAACCTATAATCGAGACTTTTTCGGGTTTTAAAGGAAGTGGATATAATTTCATAACCTCTCTCCTCCTAATTTCTAAACGAGGCTACGTGCTCGTTTTTTCATTTTGACTCCACAAACACGTCCCGTGGCCCATTTCTAACCTATAATCGCAACTTTTTCGGGTTTTAAAGGAAGTGGATCTAATTTCATACCCTCTCTCCTCCGGAATTCAAAATTAGGCTTCGTGCTCGTTTTTTCATTTTGACACCACAAACACGTCCTGTGGCCCATTTCTAACCTATAATCGAGACTTTTTCGGGTTTTAAAGGAAGTGGATATAATTTCATACCCTCTCTCCTCCTGATTTCTAAACGAGGCTACGTGCTCGTTTTTTCATTTTGACTCCACTAACACGTCCCGTGGCCCATTTCTAACCTATAATCGCGACTTTTCCGGGTTTTAAAGGAAGTGGATCTAATTTCATACCCTCTCTCCTCCCGAATTCAAAATTAGGCTTCGTGCTCGTTTTTTCATTTTGACACCACAAACACGTCCTGTGGCCCATTTCTAACCTATAATTGAGACTTTTTCGGGTTTGAAAGGAAGTGGATATAATTTCATACCCTCTCTCCTCTTGATTTCTAAACGAGGCTTCGTGCTCGTTTTTTTTTTTGACTCTACAAACACGTCCCGTGGCCCATTTCTAACCTATAATTGAGACTTTTTCAGGTTTTAAAGGAAGTGGATATAATTTCATACCCTCTCTCCTACCGATTTCTATACGATGCTTCGTGCTCGTTTTTTCGTTTTGACTCCACAAATACGTCCCGTGGCCCATTTCTAACCTATAATCAAGACTTTTTCGTGTTTTAAAGGAAGTGGATATAATTTCATACCCTCTCTCCTACCGATTTCTAAACGAGGCTTCGTGCTCGTTTTTTCATTTTGACTCCACAAACACGTCCCGTGGCCCATTTCTAACCTATAATCGAGACTTTTTTGGGTTTTAAAGGAAGTGGATATAATTTCATACCCTCTCTCCTACCGATTTCTAAACGTGGCTTCGTGCTCGTTTTTTCGTTTTGACTCCACAAACACGTCCCGTGGCCCATTTCTAACCTATAATCTAGACTTTTTCGGGTTTTAAAGGAAGTGGATCTAATTTCATACCCTGTCTCCTCCCGAATTCAAAACGAGGCTTCGTGCTCGTTTTTTTGTTTTGACACCACTAACATGTCCCATGAACCATTTCTAACCTATAATCGAGACTTTTTCGGATTTTAAAGGAAGTGGATCTAATTTCATACCATCTCTCCTCCCGAATTTAAAATGATGCTTCGTGCTCCTTTTTTCATTTTGACACCACCAACACGTCCCGTGGCCCATTTCTAACCTATAATCGAGACTTTTCGGGTTTTAAAGGAAGTGGATCTAATTTCATACCCTCTCTCCTCCCGAATTCAAAATGAGGCTTCGTGCTCGTTTTTTCGTTTTCACCCCTCCAACACGTCCCGTGGCCAAATTCTAACCTATAATCGAGACTTTTTCGGGTTTTAAAGGAAGTGGATCTAATTTCATACCCTTACTCCTACCGAATTCAAAATGAGGCTTCGTGCTCCTTTTTTTCATTTTGACACCACCAACACGTCCCGTGGCCCATTTCTAACCTATAATCGAAACTTTTCGGGTTTTAAAGGAAGTGGATATAATTTCATACCCTCTCTCCTACCGATTTCTATACGAGGCTACGTGCTCGTTTTTTCATTTTGACTCCACAAACTCGTCCCGTGGCCCATTTCTAACCTATAATCGAGACTTTTTATGGTTTTAAAGGAAGTGGATGTAATTTCATTCCCTCTGTCCTACCGATTTCTAAACGAGGCTTCGTGCTCATTTTTTCGTTTTGACTCCGCAAACACATCCCGTGGCCCATTTCTAACCTATAATCGAGACTTTTTCGTGTTTTAAAAGAAGTGGATATAATTTCATACCCTCTCTCCTACCGATTTCTAAACGAGGCTTCGTGTTTGTTTTTTCATTTTGACTCCACAAATACGTCCCATGGCCCATTTCTAACCTATAATCGAGACTTTTTCGGGTTTTAAAGGAAGTGGATATAATTTCATACCCTCTCTCCTACCGATTTCTAAACGAGGCTTCGTGCTCTTTTTTTCGTTTTGATTCTACAAACACGTCCCGTGGACCATTTCTAACCTATAATCTAGACTTTTTCGGGTTTTAAAGGAAGTGGATCTAATTTCATACCCTCTCTCCTCCCGAATTCAAAACGAGGCTTCGTGCTCGTTTTTTTGTTTTGACACCACCAACATGTCCCATGAACCATTTCTAACCTATAATCGAGACTTTTTCGGATTTTAAAGGAAATGGATCTAATTTCATACCCTCTCTCCTCCCGAATTCAAAATTAGGCTTCGTGCTCGTTTTTTCATTTTGACACCACAAACACGTCCTGTGGCCCATTTCTAACCTATAATCGAGACTTTTTCGGGTTTTAAAGGAAGTGGATATAATTTCATACCCTCTCTCCTCCTGATTTCTAAACGAGGCTACGTGCTCGTTTTTTCATTTTGACTCCACAAACACATCCCGTGGCCCATTTCTAACCTATAATCGCGACTTTTCCGGGTTTTAAAGGAAGTGGATCTAATTTCATACCCTCTCTCCTCCCGAATTAAAAATTAGGCTTCGTGCTCGTTTTTTCATTTTGACACCACAAACACGTCCTGTGGCCCATTTCTAACCTATAATCGAGACTTTTTCGGGTTTGAAAGGAAGTGTATATAATTTCATACCCTCTCTCCTCCCGATTTCTAAACGAGGCTTCGTCCTCGTTTTTTCGTTTTGACACCACAAACGCGTCCAGTGGCCCATTTCTAACCTATAATCGAGACTTTTTCGGGTTTTAAAGGAAGTGGATATAATTTCATAACCTCTCTCCTCCTAATTTCTAAACGAGGCTACGTGCTCGTTTTTTCATTTTGACTCCACAAAAACGTCCCGTGGCCCATTTCTAACCTATAATCGCAACTTTTTCGGGTTTTAAAGGAAGTGGATCTAATTTCATACCCTCTCTCCTCCGGAATTCAAAATTAGGCTTCGTGCTCGTTTTTTCATTTTGACACCACAAACACGTCCTGTGGCCCATTTCTAACCTATAATCGAGACTTTTTCGGGTTTTAAAGGAAGTGGATATAATTTCATACCCTCTCTCCTCCTGATTTCTAAACGAGGCTACGTGCTCGTTTTTTCATTTTGACTCCACAAACACATCCCGTGGCCCATTTCTAACCTATAATCGCGACTTTTCCGGGTTTTAAAGGAAGTGGATCTAATTTCATACCCTCTCTCCTCCCGAATTAAAAATTAGGCTTCGTGCTCGTTTTTTCATTTTGACACCACAAACACGTCCTGTGGCCCATTTCTAACCTATAATCGAGACTTTTTCGGGTTTGAAAGGAAGTGTATATAATTTCATACCCTCTCTCCTCCCGATTTCTAAACGAGGCTTCGTCCTCGTTTTTTCGTTTTGACACCACAAACGCGTCCAGTGGCCCATTTCTAACCTATAATCGAGACTTTTTCGGGTTTTAAAGGAAGTGGATATAATTTCATAACCTCTCTCCTCCTAATTTCTAAACGAGGCTACGTGCTCGTTTTTTCATTTTGACTGCACAAACACGTCCCGTGGCCCATTTCTAACCTATAATCGCAACTTTTTCGGGTTTTAAAGGAAGTGGATCTAATTTCATACCCTCTCTCCTCCGGAATTCAAAATTAGGCTTCGTGCTCGTTTTTTCATTTTGACACCACAAACACGTCCTGTGGCCCATTTCTAACCTATAATCGAGACTTTTTCGGGTTTTAAAGGAAGTGGATATAATTTCATACCCTCTCTCCTCCTGATTTCTAAACGAGGCTACGTGCTCGTTTTTTCATTTTGACTCCACAAACACATCCCGTGGCCCATTTCTAACCTATAATCGCGACTTTTCCGGGTTTTAAAGGAAGTGGATCTAATTTCATACCCTCTCTCCTCCCGAATTAAAAATTAGGCTTCGTGCTCGTTTTTTCATTTTGACACCACAAACACGTCCTGTGGCCCATTTCTAACCTATAATCGAGACTTTTTCGGGTTTGAAAGGAAGTGTATATAATTTCATACCCTCTCTCCTCCCGATTTCTAAACGAGGCTTCGTCCTCGTTTTTTCGTTTTGACACCACAAACGCGTCCAGTGGCCCATTTCTAACCTATAATCGAGACTTTTTCGGGTTTTAAAGGAAGTGGATATAATTTCATAACCTCTCTCCTCCTAATTTCTAAACGAGGCTACGTGCTCGTTTTTTCATTTTGACTCCACAAACACGTCCCGTGGCCCATTTCTAACCTATAATCGCAACTTTTTCGGGTTTTAAAGGAAGTGGATCTAATTTCATACCCTCTCTCCTCCGGAATTCAAAATTAGGCTTCGTGCTCGTTTTTTCATTTTGACACCACAAACACGTCCTGTGGCCCATTTCTAACCTATAATCGAGACTTTTTCGGGTTTTAAAGGAAGTGGATATAATTTCATACCCTCTCTCCTCCTGATTTCTAAACGAGGCTACGTGCTCGTTTTTTCATTTTGACTCCACAAACACGTCCCGTGGCCCATTTCTAACCTATAATCGCGACTTTTCCGGGTTTTAAAGGAAGTGGATCTAATTTCATACCCTCTCTCCTCCCGAATTCAAAATTAGGCTTCGTGCTCGTTTTTTCATTTTGACACCACAAACACGTCCTGTGGCCCATTTCTAACCTATAATTGAGACTTTTTCGGGTTTGAAAGGAAGTGGATATAATTTCATACCCTCTCTCCTCTTGATTTCTAAACGAGGCTTCGTGCTCGTTTTTTTTTTTGACTCTACAAACACGTCCCGTGGCCCATTTCTAACCTATAATTGAGACTTTTTCAGGTTTTAAAGGAAGTGGATATAATTTCATACCCTCTCTCCTACCGATTTCTATACGATGCTTCGTGCTCGTTTTTTCGTTTTGACTCCACAAATACGTCCCGTGGCCCATTTCTAACCTATAATCAAGACTTTTTCGTGTTTTAAAGGAAGTGGATATAATTTCATACCCTCTCTCCTACCGATTTCTAAACGAGGCTTCGTGCTCGTTTTTTCATTTTGACTCCACAAACACGTCCCGTGGCCCATTTCTAACCTATAATCGAGACTTTTTTGGGTTTTAAAGGAAGTGGATATAATTTCATACCCTCTCTCCTACCGATTTCTAAACGTGGCTTCGTGCTCGTTTTTTCGTTTTGACTCCACAAACACGTCCCGTGGCCCATTTCTAACCTATAATCTAGACTTTTTCGGGTTTTAAAGGAAGTGGATCTAATTTCATACCCTCTCTCCTCCAGAATTCAAAACGAGGCTTCGTGCTCGTTTTTTTGTTTTGACACCACCAACATGTCCCATGAACCATTTCTAACCTATAATCGAGACTTTTTCGGATTTTAAAGGAAGTGGATCTAATTTCATACCATCTCTCCTCCCGAATTTAAAATGATGCTTCGTGCTCCTTTTTTCATTTTGACACGACCAACACGTCCCGTGGCCCATTTCTAACCTATAATCGAGACTTTTCGGGTTTTAAAGGAAGTGGATCTAATTTCATACCCTCTCTCCTCCCGAATTCAAAATGAGGCTTCGTGCTCGTTTTTTCGTTTTCACCCCTCCAACACGTCCCGTGGCCAAATTATAACCTATAATCGAGACTTTTTCAGGTTTTAAAGGAAGTGGATCTAATTTCATACCCTTACTCCTACCGAATTCAAAATGAGGCTTCGTGCTCCTTTTTTTCATTTTGACACCACCAACACGTCCCGTGGCCCATTTCTAACCTATAATCGAAACTTTTCGGGTTTTAAAGGAAGTGGATATAATTTCATACCCTCTCTCCTACCGATTTCTATACGAGGCTACGTGCTCGTTTTTTCATTTTGACTCCACAAACTCGTCCCGTGGCCCATTTCTAACCTATAATCGAGACTTTTTCTGGTTTTAAAGGAAGTGGATGTAATTTCATTCCCTCTGTCCTACCGATTTCTAAACGAGGCTTCGTGCTCATTTTTTCGTTTTGACTCCGCAAACACATCCCGTGGCCCATTTCTAACCTATAATCGAGACTTTTTCGTGTTTCAAAGGAAGTGGATATAATTTCATACCCACTCTTCTCCCGATTTCAAAACGCGGCTTCGTGCTCGTTTTTTCGTTTTGACACCACAAACACGTCCCGTGGCCCATTTCTAACCTATAATCGAGACTTTTTCGGGTTTTAAAAGAAGAGGATATAATTTCATACCCTCTCTCCTACCGATTTCTAAACGAGGCTTCGTATTTGTTTTTTCATTTTGACTCCACAAATACGTCCCATGGCCCATTTCTAACCTATAATCGAGACTTTTTCGGGTTTTAAAGGAAGTGGATATAATTTCAAACCCTCTCTCCTACCGATTTCTAAACGAGGCTTCGTGCGCGATTTTTCGTTTTGACTCCACAAACACGTCCCGTGGCCCATTTCTAACATATAATCGAGACCTTTTCGGATTTTAAAGGAAGTGGATATAATTTCTTACCCTCTCTCCTGCCGATTTCTAAACGAGGCTTAGTGCTCGTTTTTTCGTTTTGACACCACAAACACGTCCCGTGGCCCATTTCTAACCTATAATCCAGACTTTTTCGGATTTTAAAGGAAGTGGATATAATTTCATACCCTCTCGCCTGCCGATTTCTAAACGAGGCTTCGTGCTCGTTTTTTCGTTTTGACACTACCAACACGTCCCGTGGCCCATTTCTAACCTTTAATCGAGACTTTTCCGAGTTTTAAAGGAAGTGGATCTAATTTCATACCCTCTCTCCTCCCGATTTCTAAACGACGCTTCGTGCTCGTTTTTTCGTTTTGACACCACCAACACGTCCGGTGGCCAATTTCTAACCTATAATCGAGACTTTTTCGGATTTTAAAGGAAGTGGATCTAATTTCATACCCTCTCTCCACCCTATTTCTAAATGAGGCTTCGTCCTCGTTTTATCGTTTTGACACCACCAACACGTCCCGTGGCTTATTTATAACCTATAATCGAGACTTTTTCGGATTTTAAAGGAAGTGGATCTAATTTCATACCCTCTCTCCTTCCGAATTCAAAATGAGGCTTCGTGCTCGTTTTATGATTTTGACACCACCAACACGTCCTGTGCCTATTTCTATCCTATAATCGAGACTTTTTCGTGTTTTAAAGGAAGTGGATCTAATTTCATACCCTCTCTCCTCTCGAATTCAAAACGAGGCTTCGTGCTCGTTTTTTCTTTTTGACACCACAAACGCGTCTAGTGGCCCATTTCTAACCTATAATCGAGACTTTTTCGGGTTTTAAAGGAAGTGGATATAATTTAATAACCTCTCTCCTCCTGATTTCTAAACGAGGCTACGTGCTCGTTTTTTCATTTTGACTCCACAAACTCGTCCCGTGGCCCATTTCTAACCTATAATCGAGACTTTTTCGGGTTTTAAAAGAAGTGGATGTAATTTCATACCCTCTGTCCTACCGATTTCTAAACGAGGCTTCGTGCTCGTTTTTTCGTTTTGACACCACAAACACGTCCCGTGGCCCATTTCTAACCTATAATCGAGACTTTTTCGGGTTTGAAAGGAAGTGGATATAATTTCATACCCTCTCTCCTCCAGATTTCTAAACGAGGCTTCGTGCTCGTTTTTTCGTTTTGACACCACAAACGCGTCCAGTAGCCCATTTCTAACCTATAATCGAGATTTTTTCGGGTTTTAAAGGAAGTGGATATAATTTAATAACCTCTCTCCTCCGGATTTCTAAACGAGGCTACGTGCTCGTTTTTTTATTTTGACTCCACAAACTCGTCCCGTGGCCCATTTCTAACCTATAATCGAGACTTTTTCGGGTTTTAAAGGAAGTGGATGTAATTTCATACCCTGTGTCCTACCGATTTCTAAACGAGGCTTCGTGCTCGTTTTTTCGTTTTGACTCCACAAACACGTCCCGTGGCCCATTTCTAACCTACAATCGAGACTTTTTCAGGTTTTAAAGGAAGTGGATATAATTTCATACCCTCTCACCTACCGATTTCTAAACGAGGCTTCGTGCTCGTTTTTTCATTTTGACACCGCAAACACGTCCCGTGGCCCATTTCTAACCTATAATCGAGACTTTTTCGGGTTTGAAAGGAAGTGGATATAATTTCATACCCTCTCTCCTCCCGATTTCTAAACGAGGCTTCGTGCTCGTTTTTTCGTTTTGACACCTCAAACGCGTCCAGTGGCCCATTTCTAACCTATAATCGAGACTTTTTCAGGTTTTTATAGGAAGTGGATATAATTTCATAACCTCTTCTCCTGATTTCTAAACGAGGCTTCGTGCTCGTTTTTTCATTTTGACTCCACAAACACGTCCCGTGGCCCATTTCTAACCTATAATCGCGACTTTTCCGGGTTTTAAAGGAAGTGGATCTAATTTCATACCCTCTCTCCTCCCGAATTCAAAATTAGGCTTCGTGCTCGTTTTTTCATTTTGACACCACAAACACGTCCTGTGGCCCATTTCTAACCTATAATCGAGACTTTTTCGGGTTTTAAAGGAAGTGGATATAATTTCATACCCTCTCTCCTCTTGATTTCTAAACGAGGCTTCGTGCTCGTTTTTTTTTTTGACTCTACAAACACGTCCCGTGGCCCATTTCTAACCTATAATTGAGACTTTTTCAGGTTTTAAAGGAAGTGGATATAATTTCATACCATCTCTCCTACCGATTTCTATACGAAGCTTCGTGCTCGTTTTTTCGTTTTGACTCCACAAATACGTCCCGTGGCCCATTTCTAACCTATAATCAAGACTTTTTCGTGTTTTAAAGGAAGTGGATATAATTTCATACCCTCTCTCCTACCGATTTCTAAACGAGGCTTCGTGCTCGTTTTTTCATTTTGACTCCACAAACACGTCCCGTGGCCCATTTCTAACCAATAATCGAGACTTTTTTGGGTTTTAAAGGAAGTGGATATAATTTCATACCCTCTCTCCTACCGATTTCTAAACGTGGCTTCGTGCTCGTTTTTTCGTTTTGACTCCACAAACACGTCCCGTGGCCCATTTCTAACCAATAATCGAGACTTTTTCGTGTTTCAAAGGAAGTGGATATAATTTCATACCCACTCTTCTCCCGATTTCTAAACGAGGCTTCGTGCTCGTTTTTTCGTTTTGACACCACAAACACGTCCCGTGGCCCATTTCTAACCTATAATCGAGACTTTTTCGGGTTTTAAAAGAAGTGGATATAATTTCATACCCTCTCTCCTACCGATTTCTAAACGAGGCTTCGTGTTTGTTTTTTCATTTTGACTCCACAAATACGTCCCATGGCCCATTTCTAACCTATAATCGAGACTTTTTCGGGTTTTAAAGGAAGTGGATCTAATTTCATACCCTCTCTCCTCCCGAATTCAAAACGAGGCTTCGTGCTCGTTTTTTTGTTTTGACACCACCAACATGTCCCATGAACCATTTCTAACCTATAATCGAGACTTTTTCGGATTTTAAAGGAAGTGGATCTAATTTCATACCATCTCTCCTCCCGAATTTAAAATGATGCTTCGTGCTCCTTTTTTCATTTTGACACCACCAACACGTCCCGTGGCCCATTTCTAACCTATAATCGAGACTTTTCGGGTTTTAAAGGAAGTGGATCTAATTTCATACCCTCTCTCCTCCCGAATTCAAAATGAGGCTTCGTGCTCGTTTTTTCGTTTTCACCCCACCAACACGTCCCGTGGCCAAATTCTAACCTATAATCGAGACTTTTTCGGGTTTTAAAGGAAGTGGATCTAATTTCATACCCTTACTCCTACCGAATTCAAAATGAGGCTTCGTGCTCCTTTTTTTCATTTTGACACCACCAACACGTCCCGTGGCCCATTTCTAACCTATAATCGAATCTTTTCGGGTTTTAAAGGAAGTGGATATAATTTCATACCCTCTCTCCTACCGATTTCTAAACGAGGCTACGTGCTCGTTTTTTCATTTTGACTCCACAAACTCGTCCCGTGGCCCATTTCTAACCTATAATCGAGACTTTTTCTGGTTTTAAAGGAAGTGGATGTAATTTCATTCCCTCTGTCCTACCGATTTCTAAACGAGGCTTCGTGCTCATTTTTTCGTTTTGACTCCGCAAACACATCCCTGGCCCATTTCTAACCTATAATCGAGACTTTTTCGTGTTTCAAAGGAAGTGGATATAATTTCATACCCACTCTTCTCCCGATTTCTAAACGCGGCTTCGTGCTCGTTTTTTCGTTTTGACACCACAAACACGTCCCGTGGCCCATTTCTAACCTATAATCGAGACTTTTTCGGGTTTTAAAAGAAGTGGATATAATTTCATACCCTCTCTCCTACCGATTTCTAAACGAGGCTTCGTATTTGTTTTTTTCATTTTGACTCCACAAATACGTCCCATGGCCCATTTCTAACCTATAATCGAGACTTTTTCGGGTTTTAAAGGAAGTGGATATAATTTCAAACCCTCTCTCCTACCGATTTCTAAACGAGGCTTCGTGCTCTTTTTTTCGTTTTGATTCTACAAACACGTCCCGTGGACCATTTCTAACTTATAATCTAGACTTTTTCGGGTTTTAAAGGAAGTGGATATAATTTCATACCCTCTCTCCTACCGATTTCTAAACGAGGCTTCGTGCGCGATTTTTCGTTTTGACTCCACAAACACGTCCCGTGGCCTATTTCTAACATATAATCGAGACCTTTTCGGATTTTAAAGGAAGTGGATATAATTTCTTACCCTCTCTCCTCCCGATTTCTAAACGAGGCTTAGTGCTCGTTTTTTCGTTTTGACACCACAAACACGTCCCGTGGCCCATTTCTAACCTATAATCCAGACTTTTTCGGATTTTAAAGGAAGTGGATATAATTTCATAACCTCTCGCCTACCAATTTCTAAACGAGGCTTCGTGCTCGTTTTTTCGTTTTGACACTACCAACACGTCCCGTGGCCCATTTCTAACCTATAATCGAGACTTTTCCGAGTTTTAAAGGAAGTGGATCTAATTTCATACCGTCTCTCCTCCCGATTTCTAAACGACGCTTCGTGCTCGTTTTTTCGTTTTGACACCACCAACACGTCCGGTGGCCAATTTCTAACCTATAATCGAGACTTTTTCGGATTTTAAAGGAAGTGGATCTAATTTCATACCCTCTCTCCACCCTATTTCTAAATGAGGCTTCGTGCTCGTTTTATCGTTTTGACACCACCAACACGTCCCGTGGCTTATTTATAACCTATAATCGAGACTTTTTCGGATTTTAAAGGAAGTGGATCTAATTTCATACCCTCTCTCCTCCCGAATTCAAAATGAGGCTTCGTGCTCGTTTTATGATTTTGACACCACCAACACGTCCTGTGGCCAATTTCTATCCTATAATCGAGACTTTTTCGTGTTTTAAAGGAAGTGGATCTAATTTCATACCCTCTCTCCACTCGAATTCAAAACGAGGCTTCGTGCTCGTTTTTTCTTTTTAACACCACAAACGCGTCTAGTGGCCCATTTCTAACCTATAATCGAGACTTTTTCGGGTTTTAAAGGAAGTGGATATAATTTAATAACCTCTCTCCTCCTGATTTCTAAACGAGGCTACGTGCTCGTTTTTTCATTTTGACTCCACAAACTCGTCCCGTGGCCCATTTCTAACCTATAATCGAGACTTTTTCGGGTTTTAAAAGAAGTGGATGTAATTTCATACCCTCTGTCATACCGATTTCTAAACGAGGCTTCGTGCTCGTTTTTTCGTTTTGACACCACAAACACGTCCCGTGGCCCATTTCTAACCTATAATCGAGACTTTTTCGGGTTTGAAAGGAAGTGGATATAATTTCATACCCTCTCTCCTCCAGATTTCTAAACGAGGCTTCGTGCTCGTTTTTTCGTTTTGACACCACAAACGCGTCCAGTGGCCCATTTCTAACCTATAATCGAGACTTTTTCGGGTTTTAAAGGAAGTGGATATAATTTAATAACCTCTCTCCTCCGGATTTCTAAACGAGGCTACGTGCTCGTTTTTTTATTTTGACTCCACAAACTCGTCCCGTGGCCCATTTCTAACCTATAATCGAGACTTTTTCGGGTTTTAAAGGAAGTGGATGTAATTTCATACCCTGTGTCCTACCGATTTCTAAACGAGGCTTCGTACTCGTTTTTTCGTTTTGACTCCACAAACACGTCCCGTGGCCCATTTCTAACCTACAATCGAGACTTTTTCAGGTTTTAAAGGAAGTGGATATAATTTCATACCCTCTCACCTACCGATTTCTAAACGAGGCTTCGTGCTCGTTTTTTCATTTTGACACCGCAAACACGTCCCGTGGCCCATTTCTAACCTATAATCGAGACTTTTTCGGGTTTGAAAGGAAGTGGATATAATTTCATACCCTCTCTCCTCCCGATTTCTAAACGAGGCTTCGTGCTCCTTTTTTCGTTTTGACACCTCAAACGCGTCCAGTGGCCCATTTCTAACCTATAATCGAGACTTTTTCAGGTTTTTATAGGAAGTGGATATAATTTCATAACCTCTCCTCCTGATTTCTAAACGAGGCTACGTGCTCGTTTTTTCATTTTGACTCCACAAACACGTCCCGTGGCCCATTTCTAACCTATAATCGCGACTTTTCCGGGTTTTAAAGGAAGTGGATCTAATTTCATACCCTCTCTCCTCCCGAATTCAAAATTAGGCTTCGTGCTCGTTTTTTCATTTTGACACCACAAACACGTCCTGTGGCCCATTTCTAACCTATAATCGAGACTTTTTCGGGTTTTAAAGGAAGTGGATATAATTTCATACCCTCTCTCCTCCTGATTTCTAAACGAGGCTACGTGCTCGTTTTTTTATTTTGACTCCACAAACACGTCCCGTGGCCCATTTCTAACCTATAATCGCGACTTTTCCGGGTTTTAAAGGAAGTGGATCTAATTTCATACCCTCTCTCCTCCCGAATTCAAAATTAGGCTTCGTGCTCGTTTTTTCATTTTGACACCACAAACACGTCCTGTGGCCCATTTCTAACCTATAATCGAGACTTTTTCGGGATTGAAATGAAGTGGATATAATTTCATACCCTCTCTCCTCCCGATTTCTAAACGAGGCTTCGTGCTCGTTTTTTCGTTTTGACACCACAAACGCGTCCAGTGGCCCATTTCTAACCTATAATCGAGATTTTTTCGAGTTTTAAAGGAAGTGGATATAATTTCATAACCTCTCTCCTCCTGATTTCTAAACGAGGCTACGTGCTCGTTTTTTCATTTTGACTCCACAAACACGTCCCGTGGCCAATTTCTAACCTATAATCGCAACTTTTTCGGGTATTAAAGGAAGTGGATCTAATTTCATACCCTCTCTCCTCCGGAATTCAAAATTAGGCTTCGTGCTCCTTTTTTCATTTTGACACCACAAACACGTCCTGTGGCCCATTTCTAACCTATAATCGAGACTTTTTCGGGTTTTAAAGGAAGTGGATATAATTTCATACCCTCTCTCCTCCTGATTTCTAAACGAGGCTACGTGCTCGTTTTTTCATTTTGACTCCACAAACACGTCCCGTGGCCCATTTCTAACCTATAATCGCGACTTTTTCGGGTTTTAAAGGAAGTGGATCTAATTTCATACCCTCTCTCCTCCCGAATTCAAAATTAGGCTTCGTGCTCGTTTTTTCATTTTGACACCACAAACACGTCCTGTGGCCCATTTCTAACCTATAATCGAGACGTTTTCGGGTTTGAAAGGAAGTGGATATAATTTCATACCCTCTCTCCTCCCGATTTCTAAACGAGGCTTCGTGCTCGTTTTTTCATTTTGACACCACAAACGCGTCCAGTGGCCCATTTCTAACCTATAATCGAGACTTTTTCGGGTTTTAAAGGAAGTGGATATAATTTCATACCCTCTGTCCTACCGATTTCTAAACAAGGCTTCGTGCTCGTTTTTTCGTTTTGACTCCACAAACACGTCCCGTGGCCCATTTCTAACCTATAATCGCAACTTTTTCGGGTTTTAAAAGAAGTGGATCTAATTTCATACCCTCTCTCCTCCGGAATTCAAAATTAGGCTTCGTGCTCATTTTTTCATTTTGACACCACAAACACGTCCTGTGGCCCATTTCTAACCTATAATCGAGACTTTTTCGGGTTTTAAAGGAAGTGGATATAATTTCATACCCTCTCTCCTCCTGATTTCTAAACGAGGCTACGTGCTCGTTTTTTCATTTTGACTCCACAAACACGTCCCGTGGCCCATTTCTAACCTATAATCGCTACTTTTCCGGGTTTTAAAGGAAGTGGATCTAATTTCATACCCTCTCTCCTCCCGAATTCAAAATTAGGCTTCGTGCTCGATTTTTCATTTTGACACCACAAACACGTCCTGTGGCCCATTTCTAACCTATAATTGAGACGTTTTCGGGTTTGAAAGGAAGTGGATATAATTTCATACCCTCTCTCCTCCCGATTTCTAAACGAGGCTTCGTGCTCGTTTTTTCGTTTTGACACCACAAACGCGTCCAGTGGCCCATTTCTAACCTATAATCGAGACTTTTTCGGGTTTTAAAGGAAGTGGATATAATTTCATACCCTCTGTCCTCCTGATTTCTAAACGAGGCTACGTGCTCGTTTTTTCATTTTGACTCCACAAACACGTCCCGTGGCCCATTTCTAACCTATAATCGAGACTTTTTCGTGTTTCAAAGTAAGTGGATATAATTTCATACCCTCTCTCCTCCCGAATTCAAAATTAGGCTTCGTGCTCGTTTTTTCATTTTGACACCACAAACACGTCCTGTGGCCCATTTCTAACCTATAATCGAGACGTTTTCGAGTTTGAAAGGAAGTGGATATAATTTCATACCCTCTCTCCTCCCGATTTATAAACGAGGCTTCGTGCTCGTTTTTTCGTTTTGACACCACACACGCGTCCAGTGGCCCATTTCTAACCTATAATCGAGACTTTTTCAGGTTTTAAAGGAAGTGGATATAATTTCATACCCTCTCACCTACCGATTTCTAAACGAGGCTTCGTGCTCGTTTTTTCATTTTGACACCGCAAACACGTCCCGTGGCCCATTTCTAACCTATAATCGAGACTTTTTCGGGTTTGAAAGGAAGTGGATATAATTTCATACCCTCTCTCCTCCCGATTTCTAAACGAGGCTTCGTGCTCGTTTTTTCGTTTTGACACCTCAAACGCGTCCAGTGGCCCATTTCTAACCTATAATCGAGACTTTTTCAGGTTTTTATAGGAAGTGGATATAATTTCATAACCTCTCCTCCTGATTTCTAAACGAGGCTACGTGCTCGTTTTTTCATTTTGACTCCACAAACACGTCCCGTGGCCCATTTCTAACCTATAATCGCGACTTTTCCGGGTTTTAAAGGAAGTGGATCTAATTTCATACCCTCTCTCCTCCCGAATTCAAAATTAGGCTTCGTGCTCGTTTTTTCATTTTGACACCACAAACACGTCCTGTGGCCCATTTCTAACCTATAATCGAGACTTTTTCGGGTTTTAAAGGAAGTGGATATAATTTCATACCCTCTCTCCTCCTGATTTCTAAACGAGGCTACGTGCTCGTTTTTTCATTTTGACTCCACAAACACGTCCCGTGGCCCATTTCTAACCTTTAATCGAGATTTTTTCGGGTTTTAAAGGAAGTGGATATAATTTCATAACCTCTCTCCTCCTGATTTCTAAACGAGGCTACGTGCTCGTTTTTTCATTTTGACTCCACAAACACGTCCCGTGGCCCATTTCTAACCTATAATAGCAACTTTTTCGGGTTTTAAAGGAAGTGGATCTAATTTCATACCCTCTCTCCTCCGGAATTCAAAATTAGGCTTCGTGCTCCTTTTTTCATTTTGACACCACAAACACGTCCTGTGGCCCATTTCTAACCTATAATCGAGATTTTTTCGGGTTTTAATGGAAGTGGATATAATTTCATACCATCTCTCCTCCTGATTTCTAAACGAGGCTACGTGCTCGTTTTTTCATTTTGACTCCACAAACACGTCCCGTGGCCCATTTCTAACCTATAATCGCGACTTTTTCGGGTTTTAAAGGAAGTGGATCTAATTTCATACCCTCTCTCCTCCCGAATTCAAAATTAGGCTTCGTGCTCGTTTTTTCATTTTGACACCACAAACACGTCCTGTGGCCCATTTCTAACCTATAATCGAGACGTTTTCGAGTTTGAAAGGAAGTGGATATAATTTCATACCCTCTCTCCTCCCGATTTCTAAACGAGGCTTCGTGCTCGTTTTTTCGTTTTGACACCACAAACGCGTCCAGTGGCCCATTTCTAACCTATAATCGAGACTTTTTCGGGTTTTAAAGGAAGTGGATATAATTTCATACCCTCTGTCCTACCGATTTCTAAACAAGGCTTCGTGCTCGTTTTTTCGTTTTGACTCCACAAACACGTCCCGTGGCCCATTTCTAACCTATAATCGCAACTTTTTCGGGTTTTAAAGGAAGTGGATCTAATTTCATACCCTCTCTCCTCCGGAATTCAAAATTAGGCTTCGTGCTCATTTTTTCATTTTGACACCACAAACACGTCCTGTGGCCCATTTCTAACCTATAATCGAGACTTTTTCGGGTTTTAAAGGAAGTGGATATAATTTCATACCCTCTCTCCTCCTGATTTCTAAACGAGGCTACGTGCTCGTTTTTTCATTTTGACTCCACAAACACGTCCCGTGGCCCATTTCTAACCTATAATCGCTACTTTTCCGGGTTTTAAAGGAAGTGGATCTAATTTCATACCCTCTCTCCTCCCGAATTCAAAATTAGGCTTCGTGCTCGTTTTTTCATTTTGACACCACAAACACGTCCTGTGGCCCATTTCTAACCTATAATCGAGACGTTTTCGGGTTTGAAAGGAAGTGGATATAATTTCATACCCTCTCTCCTCCCGATTTCTAAACGAGGCTTCGTGCTCGTTTTTTCGTTTTGACACCACAAACGCGTCCAGTGGCCCATTTCTAACCTATAATCGAGACTTTTTCGGGTTTTAAAGGAAGTGGATATAATTTCATACCCTCTGTCCTACCGATTTCTAAACAAGGCTTCGTGCTCGTTTTTTCGTTTTGACTCCACAAACACGTCCCGTGGCCCATTTCTAACCTATAATCGAGACTTTTTCGTGTTTCAAAGTAAGTGGATATAATTTCATACCCTCTCTCCTCCCGAATTCAAAATTAGGCTTCGTGCTCGTTTTTTCATTTTGACACCACAAACACGTCCTGTGGCCCATTTCTAACCTATAATCGAGACGTTTTCGGGTTTGAAAGGAAGTGGATATAATTTCATACCCTCTCTCCTCCCGATTTCTAAACGAGGCTTCGTGCTCGTTTTTTCGTTTTGACACCACAAACGCGTCCAGTGGCCCATTTCTAACCTATAATCGAGACTTTTTCAGGTTTTAAAGGAAGTGGATATAATTTCATACCCTCTCACCTACCGATTTCTAAACGAGGCTTCGTGCTCGTTTTTTCATTTTGACACCGCAAACACGTCCCGTGACCCATTTCTAACCTATAATCGAGACTTTTTCGGGTTTGAAAGGAAGTGGATATAATTTCATACCCTCTCTCCTCCCGATTTCTAAACGAGGCTTCGTGCTCGTTTTTTCGTTTTGACACCTCAAACGCGTCCAGTGGCCCATTTCTAACCTATAATCGAGACTTTTTCAGGTTTTTATAGGAAGTGGATATAATTTCATAACCTCTCCTCCTGATTTCTAAACGAGGCTACGTGCTCGTTTTTTCATTTTGACTCCACAAACACGTCCCGTGGCCCATTTCTAACCTATAATCGCGACTTTTTCGGGTTTTAAAGGAAGTGGATCTAATTTCATACCCTCTCTCCTCCCGAATTCAAAATTAGGCTTCGTGCTCGTTTTTTCATTTTGACACCACAAACACGTCCTGTGGCCCATTTCTAACCTATAATCGAGACTTTTTCGGGTTTTAAAGGAAGTGGATATAATTTCATACCCTCTCTCCTCCTGATTTCTAAACGAGGCTACGTGCTCGTTTTTTTATTTTGACTCCACAAACACGTCCCGTGGCCCATTTCTAACCTATAATCGCGACTTTTCCGGGTTTTAAAGGAAGTGGATCTAATTTCATACCCTCTCTCCTCCCGAATTCAAAATTAGGCTTCGTGCTCGTTTTTTCATTTTGACACCACAAACACGTCCTGTGGCCCATTTCTAACCTATAATCGAGACGTTTTCGGGTTTGAAAGGAAGTGGATATAATTTCATACCCTCTCTCCTCCCGATTTCTAAACGAGGCTTCGTGCTCGTTTTTTCGTTTTGACACCACAAACGCGTCCAGTGGCCCATTTCTAACCTATAATCGAGACTTTTTCGGGTTTTAAAGGAAGTGGATATAATTTCATACCCTCTGTCCTACCGATTTCTAAACAAGGCTTCGTGCTCGTTTTTTCGTTTTGACTCCACAAACACGTCCCGTGGCCCATTTCTAACCTATAATCGAGACTTTTTCGTGTTTCAAAGTAAGTGGATATAATTTCATACCCTCTCTCCTCCCGAATTCAAAATTAGGCTTCGTGCTCGTTTTTTCATTTTGACACCACAAACACGTCCTGTGGCCCATTTCTAACCTATAATCGAGACGTTTTCGGGTTTGAAAGGAAGTGGATATAATTTCATACCCTCTCTCCTCCCGATTTCTAAACGAGGCTTCGTGCTCGTTTTTTCGTTTTGACACCACAAACGCGTCCAGTGGCCCATTTCTAACCTATAATCGAGACTTTTTCAGGTTTTAAAGGAAGTGGATATAATTTCATACCCTCTCACCTACCGATTTCTAAATGAGGCTTCGTGCTCGTTTTTTCATTTTGACACCGCAAACACGTCCCGTGGCCCATTTCTAACCTATAATCGAGACTTTTTCGGGTTTGAAAGGAAGTGGATATAATTTCATACCCTCTCTCCTCCCGATTTCTAAACGAGGCTTCGTGCTCCTTTTTTCGTTTTGACACCTCAAACGCGTCCAGTGGCCCATTTCTAACCTATAATCGAGACTTTTTCAGGTTTTTATAGGAAGTGGATATAATTTCATAACCTCTCCTCCTGATTTCTAAACGAGGCTACGTGCTCGTTTTTTCATTTTGACTCCACAAACACGTCCCGTGGCCCATTTCTAACCTATAATCGCGACTTTTCCGGGTTTTAAAGGAAGTGGATCTAATTTCATACCCTCTCTCCTCCCGAATTCAAAATTAGGCTTCGTGCTCGTTTTTTCATTTTGACACCACAAACACGTCCTGTGGCCCATTTCTAACCTATAATCGAGACTTTTTCGGGTTTTAAAGGAAGTGGATATAATTTCATACCCTCTCTCCTCCTGATTTCTAAACGAGGCTACGTGCTCGTTTTTTTATTTTGACTCCACAAACACGTCCCGTGGCCCATTTCTAACCTATAATCGCGACTTTTCCGGGTTTTAAAGGAAGTGGATCTAATTTCATACCCTCTCTCCTCCCGAATTCAAAATTAGGCTTCGTGCTCGTTTTTTCATTTTGACACCACAAACACGTCCTGTGGCCCATTTCTAACCTATAATCGAGACTTTTTCGGGATTGAAAGGAAGTGGATATAATTTCATACCCTCTCTCCTCCCGATTTCTAAACGAGGCTTCGTGCTCGTTTTTTCGTTTTGACACCACAAACGCGTCCAGTGGCCCATTTCTAACCTATAATCGAGATTTTTTCGAGTTTTAAAGGAAGTGGATATAATTTCATAACCTCTCTCCTCCTGATTTCTAAACGAGGCTACGTGCTCGTTTTTTCATTTTGACTCCACAAACACGTCCCGTGGCCAATTTCTAACCTATAATCGCAACTTTTTCGGGTATTAAAGGAAGTGGATCTAATTTCATACCCTCTCTCCTCCGGAATTCAAAATTAGGCTTCGTGCTCCTTTTTTCATTTTGACACCACAAACACGTCCTGTGGCCCATTTCTAACCTATAATCGAGACTTTTTCGGGTTTTAAAGGAAGTGGATATAATTTCATACCCTCTCTCCTCCTGATTTCTAAACGAGGCTACGTGCTCGTTTTTTCATTTTGACTCCACAAACACGTCCCGTGGCCCATTTCTAACCTATAATCGCGACTTTTTCGGGTTTTAAAGGAAGTGGATCTAATTTCATACCCTCTCTCCTCCCGAATTCAAAATTAGGCTTCGTGCTCGTTTTTTCATTTTGACACCACAAACACGTCCTGTGGCCCATTTCTAACCTATAATCGAGACGTTTTCGGGTTTGAAAGGAAGTGGATATAATTTCATACCCTCTCTCCTCCCGATTTCTAAACGAGGCTTCGTGCTCGTTTTTTCATTTTGACACCACAAACGCGTCCAGTGGCCCATTTCTAACCTATAATCGAGACTTTTTCGGGTTTTAAAGGAAGTGGATATAATTTCATACCCTCTGTCCTACCGATTTCTAAACAAGGCTTCGTGCTCGTTTTTTCGTTTTGACTCCACAAACACGTCCCGTGGCCCATTTCTAACCTATAATCGCAACTTTTTCGGGTTTTAAAAGAAGTGGATCTAATTTCATACCCTCTCTCCTCCGGAATTCAAAATTAGGCTTCGTGCTCATTTTTTCATTTTGACACCACAAACACGTCCTGTGGCCCATTTCTAACCTATAATCGAGACTTTTTCGGGTTTTAAAGGAAGTGGATATAATTTCATACCCTCTCTCCTCCTGATTTCTAAACGAGGCTACGTGCTCGTTTTTTCATTTTGACTCCACAAACACGTCCCGTGGCCCATTTCTAACCTATAATCGCTACTTTTCCGGGTTTTAAAGGAAGTGGATCTAATTTCATACCCTCTCTCCTCCCGAATTCAAAATTAGGCTTCGTGCTCGATTTTTCATTTTGACACCACAAACACGTCCTGTGGCCCATTTCTAACCTATAATTGAGACGTTTTCGGGTTTGAAAGGAAGTGGATATAATTTCATACCCTCTCTCCTCCCGATTTCTAAACGAGGCTTCGTGCTCGTTTTTTCGTTTTGACACCACAAACGCGTCCAGTGGCCCATTTCTAACCTATAATCGAGACTTTTTCGGGTTTTAAAGGAAGTGGATATAATTTCATACCCTCTGTCCTCCTGATTTCTAAACGAGGCTACGTGCTCGTTTTTTCATTTTGACTCCACAAACACGTCCCGTGGCCCATTTCTAACCTATAATCGAGACTTTTTCGTGTTTCAAAGTAAGTGGATATAATTTCATACCCTCTCTCCTCCCGAATTCAAAATTAGGCTTCGTGCTCGTTTTTTCATTTTGACACCACAAACACGTCCTGTGGCCCATTTCTAACCTATAATCGAGACGTTTTCGAGTTTGAAAGGAAGTGGATATAATTTCATACCCTCTCTCCTCCCGATTTATAAACGAGGCTTCGTGCTCGTTTTTTCGTTTTGACACCACACACGCGTCCAGTGGCCCATTTCTAACCTATAATCGAGACTTTTTCAGGTTTTAAAGGAAGTGGATATAATTTCATACCCTCTCACCTACCGATTTCTAAACGAGGCTTCGTGCTCGTTTTTTCATTTTGACACCGCAAACACGTCCCGTGGCCCATTTCTAACCTATAATCGAGACTTTTTCGGGTTTGAAAGGAAGTGGATATAATTTCATACCCTCTCTCCTCCCGATTTCTAAACGAGGCTTCGTGCTCGTTTTTTCGTTTTGACACCTCAAACGCGTCCAGTGGCCCATTTCTAACCTATAATCGAGACTTTTTCAGGTTTTTATAGGAAGTGGATATAATTTCATAACCTCTCCTCCTGATTTCTAAACGAGGCTACGTGCTCGTTTTTTCATTTTGACTCCACAAACACGTCCCGTGGCCCATTTCTAACCTATAATCGCGACTTTTCCGGGTTTTAAAGGAAGTGGATCTAATTTCATACCCTCTCTCCTCCCGAATTCAAAATTAGGCTTCGTGCTCGTTTTTTCATTTTGACACCACAAACACGTCCTGTGGCCCATTTCTAACCTATAATCGAGACTTTTTCGGGTTTTAAAGGAAGTGGATATAATTTCATACCCTCTCTCCTCCTGATTTCTAAACGAGGCTACGTGCTCGTTTTTTCATTTTGACTCCACAAACACGTCCCGTGGCCCATTTCTAACCTTTAATCGAGATTTTTTCGGGTTTTAAAGGAAGTGGATATAATTTCATAACCTCTCTCCTCCTGATTTCTAAACGAGGCTACGTGCTCGTTTTTTCATTTTGACTCCACAAACACGTCCCGTGGCCCATTTCTAACCTATAATAGCAACTTTTTCGGGTTTTAAAGGAAGTGGATCTAATTTCATACCCTCTCTCCTCCGGAATTCAAAATTAGGCTTCGTGCTCCTTTTTTCATTTTGACACCACAAACACGTCCTGTGGCCCATTTCTAACCTATAATCGAGATTTTTTCGGGTTTTAATGGAAGTGGATATAATTTCATACCCTCTCTCCTCCTGATTTCTAAACGAGGCTACGTGCTCGTTTTTTCATTTTGACTCCACAAACACGTCCCGTGGCCCATTTCTAACCTATAATCGCGACTTTTTCGGGTTTTAAAGGAAGTGGATCTAATTTCATACCCTCTCTCCTCCCGAATTCAAAATTAGGCTTCGTGCTCGTTTTTTCATTTTGACACCACAAACACGTCCTGTGGCCCATTTCTAACCTATAATCGAGACGTTTTCGAGTTTGAAAGGAAGTGGATATAATTTCATACCCTCTCTCCTCCCGATTTCTAAACGAGGCTTCGTGCTCGTTTTTTCGTTTTGACACCACAAACGCGTCCAGTGGCCCATTTCTAACCTATAATCGAGACTTTTTCGGGTTTTAAAGGAAGTGGATATAATTTCATACCCTCTGTCCTACCGATTTCTAAACAAGGCTTCGTGCTCGTTTTTTCGTTTTGACTCCACAAACACGTCCCGTGGCCCATTTCTAACCTATAATCGCAACTTTTTCGGGTTTTAAAGGAAGTGGATCTAATTTCATACCCTCTCTCCTCCGGAATTCAAAATTAGGCTTCGTGCTCATTTTTTCATTTTGACACCACAAACACGTCCTGTGGCCCATTTCTAACCTATAATCGAGACTTTTTCGGGTTTTAAAGGAAGTGGATATAATTTCATACCCTCTCTCCTCCTGATTTCTAAACGAGGCTACGTGCTCGTTTTTTCATTTTGACTCCACAAACACGTCCCGTGGCCCATTTCTAACCTATAATCGCTACTTTTCCGGGTTTTAAAGGAAGTGGATCTAATTTCATACCCTCTCTCCTCCCGAATTCAAAATTAGGCTTCGTGCTCGTTTTTTCATTTTGACACCACAAACACGTCCTGTGGCCCATTTCTAACCTATAATCGAGACGTTTTCGGGTTTGAAAGGAAGTGGATATAATTTCATACCCTCTCTCCTCCCGATTTCTAAACGAGGCTTCGTGCTCGTTTTTTCGTTTTGACACCACAAACGCGTCCAGTGGCCCATTTCTAACCTATAATCGAGACTTTTTCGGGTTTTAAAGGAAGTGGATATAATTTCATACCCTCTGTCCTACCGATTTCTAAACAAGGCTTCGTGCTCGTTTTTTCGTTTTGACTCCACAAACACGTCCCGTGGCCCATTTCTAACCTATAATCGAGACTTTTTCGTGTTTCAAAGTAAGTGGATATAATTTCATACCCTCTCTCCTCCCGAATTCAAAATTAGGCTTCGTGCTCGTTTTTTCATTTTGACACCACAAACACGTCCTGTGGCCCATTTCTAACCTATAATCGAGACGTTTTCGGGTTTGAAAGGAAGTGGATATAATTTCATACCCTCTCTCCTCCCGATTTCTAAACGAGGCTTCGTGCTCGTTTTTTCGTTTTGACACCACAAACGCGTCCAGTGGCCCATTTCTAACCTATAATCGAGACTTTTTCAGGTTTTAAAGGAAGTGGATATAATTTCATACCCTCTCACCTACCGATTTCTAAACGAGGCTTCGTGCTCGTTTTTTCATTTTGACACCGCAAACACGTCCCGTGACCCATTTCTAACCTATAATCGAGACTTTTTCGGGTTTGAAAGGAAGTGGATATAATTTCATACCCTCTCTCCTCCCGATTTCTAAACGAGGCTTCGTGCTCGTTTTTTCGTTTTGACACCTCAAACGCGTCCAGTGGCCCATTTCTAACCTATAATCGAGACTTTTTCAGGTTTTTATAGGAAGTGGATATAATTTCATAACCTCTCCTCCTGATTTCTAAACGAGGCTACGTGCTCGTTTTTTCATTTTGACTCCACAAACACGTCCCGTGGCCCATTTCTAACCTATAATCGCGACTTTTTCGGGTTTTAAAGGAAGTGGATCTAATTTCATACCCTCTCTCCTCCCGAATTCAAAATTAGGCTTCGTGCTCGTTTTTTCATTTTGACACCACAAACACGTCCTGTGGCCCATTTCTAACCTATAATCGAGACTTTTTCGGGTTTTAAAGGAAGTGGATATAATTTCATACCCTCTCTCCTCCTGATTTCTAAACGAGGCTACGTGCTCGTTTTTTTATTTTGACTCCACAAACACGTCCCGTGGCCCATTTCTAACCTATAATCGCGACTTTTCCGGGTTTTAAAGGAAGTGGATCTAATTTCATACCCTCTCTCCTCCCGAATTCAAAATTAGGCTTCGTGCTCGTTTTTTCATTTTGACACCACAAACACGTCCTGTGGCCCATTTCTAACCTATAATCGAGACGTTTTCGGGTTTGAAAGGAAGTGGATATAATTTCATACCCTCTCTCCTCCCGATTTCTAAACGAGGCTTCGTGCTCGTTTTTTCGTTTTGACACCACAAACGCGTCCAGTGGCCCATTTCTAACCTATAATCGAGACTTTTTCGGGTTTTAAAGGAAGTGGATATAATTTCATACCCTCTGTCCTACCGATTTCTAAACAAGGCTTCGTGCTCGTTTTTTCGTTTTGACTCCACAAACACGTCCCGTGGCCCATTTCTAACCTATAATCGAGACTTTTTCGTGTTTCAAAGTAAGTGGATATAATTTCATACCCTCTCTCCTCCCGAATTCAAAATTAGGCTTCGTGCTCGTTTTTTCATTTTGACACCACAAACACGTCCTGTGGCCCATTTCTAACCTATAATCGAGACGTTTTCGGGTTTGAAAGGAAGTGGATATAATTTCATACCCTCTCTCCTCCCGATTTCTAAACGAGGCTTCGTGCTCGTTTTTTCGTTTTGACACCACAAACGCGTCCAGTGGCCCATTTCTAACCTATAATCGAGACTTTTTCAGGTTTTAAAGGAAGTGGATATAATTTCATACCCTCTCACCTACCGATTTCTAAATGAGGCTTCGTGCTCGTTTTTTCATTTTGACACCGCAAACACGTCCCGTGACCCATTTCTAACCTATAATCGAGACTTTTTCGGGTTTGAAAGGAAGTGGATATAATTTCATACCCTCTCTCCTCCCGATTTCTAAACGAGGCTTCGTGCTCGTTTTTTCGTTTTGACACCTCAAACGCGTCCAGTGGCCCATTTCTAACCTATAATCGAGACTTTTTCAGGTTTTTATAGGAAGTGGATATAATTTCATAACCTCTCCTCCTGATTTCTAAACGAGGCTACGTGCTCGTTTTTTCATTTTGACTCCACAAACACGTCCCGTGGCCCATTTCTAACCTATAATCGCGACTTTTTCGGGTTTTAAAGGAAGTGGATCTAATTTCATACCCTCTCTCCTCCCGAATTCAAAATTAGGCTTCGTGCTCGTTTTTTCATTTTGACACCACAAACACGTCCTGTGGCCCATTTCTAACCTATAATCGAGACTTTTTCGGGTTTTAAAGGAAGTGGATATAATTTCATACCCTCTCTCCTCCTGATTTCTAAACGAGGCTACGTGCTCGTTTTTTTATTTTGACTCCACAAACACGTCCCGTGGCCCATTTCTAACCTATAATCGCGACTTTTCCGGGTTTTAAAGGAAGTGGATCTAATTTCATACCCTCTCTCCTCCCGAATTCAAAATTAGGCTTCGTGCTCGTTTTTTCATTTTGACACCACAAACACGTACTGTGGCCCATTTCTAACCTATAATCGAGACTTTTTCGGGTTTGAAAGGAAGTGGATATAATTTCATACCCTCTCTCCTCCCGATTTCTAAACGAGGCTTTGTGCTCGTTTTTTCATTTTGACACCACAAACGCGTCCAGTGGCCCATTTCTAACCTATAATCGAGATTTTTTCGGGTTTTAAAGGAAGTGGATATAATTTCATAACCTCTCTCCTCCTGATTTCTAAACGAGGCTACGTGCTCGTTTTTTCATTTTGACTCCACAAACACGTCCCGTGGCCCATTTCTAACCTATAATCGCAACTTTTTTGGGTTTTAAAGGAAGTGGATCTAATTTCATACCCTCTCTCCTCCGGAATTCAAAATTAGGCTTCGTGCTCCTTTTTTCATTTTGACACCACAAACACGTCCTGTGGCCCATTTCTAACCTATAATCGAGACTTTTTCGGGTTTTAAAGGAAGTGGATATAATTTCATACCCTCTCTCCTCCTGATTTCTAAAGGAGGCTACGTGCTCGTTTTTTCATTTTGACTCCACAAACACGTCCCGTGGCCCATTTCTAACCTATAATCGCGACTTTTTCGGGTTTTAAAGGAAGTGGATCTAATTTCATACCCTCTCTCCTCCCGAATTCAAAATTAGGCTTTGTGCTCGTTTTTTCATTTTGACACCACAAACACGTCTTGTGGCCCATTTCTAACCTATAATCGAGACGTTTTCGGGTTTGAAAGGAAGTGGATATAATTTCATACCCTCTCTCCTCCTGATTTCTAAACGAGGCTTCGTGCTCGTTTTTTCGTTTTGACACCACAAACGCGTCCAGTGGCCCATTTCTAACCTATAATCGAGACTTTTTCAGGTTTTAAAGGAAGTGGATATAATTTCATACCCTCTCACCTACCGATTTCTAAACGAGGCTTCGTGCTCGTTTTTTCATTTTGACACCGCAAACACGTCCCGTGACCCATTTCTAACCTATAATCGAGACTTTTTCGGGTTTGAAAGGAAGTGGATATAATTTCATACCCTCTCTCCTCCCGATTTCTAAACGAGGCTTCGTGCTCGTTTTTTCGTTTTGACACCTCAAACGCGTCCAGTGGCCCATTTCTAACCTATAATCGAGACTTTTTCAGGTTTTTATAGGAAGTGGATATAATTTCATAACCTCTCCTCCTGATTTCTAAACGAGGCTACGTGCTCGTTTTTTCATTTTGACTCCACAAACACGTCCCGTGGCCCATTTCTAACCTATAATCGCGACTTTTTCGGGTTTTAAAGGAAGTGGATCTAATTTCATACCCTCTCTCCTCCCGAATTCAAAATTAGGCTTCGTGCTCGTTTTTTCATTTTGACACCACAAACACGTCCTGTGGCCCATTTCTAACCTATAATCGAGACTTTTTCGGGTTTTAAAGGAAGTGGATATAATTTCATACCCTCTCTCCTCCTGATTTCTAAACGAGGCTACGTGCTCGTTTTTTTATTTTGACTCCACAAACACGTCCCGTGGCCCATTTCTAACCTATAATCGCGACTTTTCCGGGTTTTAAAGGAAGTGGATCTAATTTCATACCCTCTCTCCTCCCGAATTCAAAATTAGGCTTCGTGCTCGTTTTTTCATTTTGACACCACAAACACGTACTGTGGCCCATTTCTAACCTATAATCGAGACTTTTTCGGGTTTGAAAGGAAGTGGATATAATTTCATACCCTCTCTCCTCCCGATTTCTAAACGAGGCTTTGTGCTCGTTTTTTCATTTTGACACCACAAACGCGTCCAGTGGCCCATTTCTAACCTATAATCGAGATTTTTTCGGGTTTTAAAGGAAGTGGATATAATTTCATAACCTCTCTCCTCCTGATTTCTAAACGAGGCTACGTGCTCGTTTTTTCATTTTGACTCCACAAACACGTCCCGTGGCCCATTTCTAACCTATAATCGCAACTTTTTTGGGTTTTAAAGGAAGTGGATCTAATTTCATACCCTCTCTCCTCCGGAATTCAAAATTAGGCTTCGTGCTCCTTTTTTCATTTTGACACCACAAACACGTCCTGTGGCCCATTTCTAACCTATAATCGAGACTTTTTCGGGTTTTAAAGGAAGTGGATATAATTTCATACCCTCTCTCCTCCTGATTTCTAAACGAGGCTACGTGCTCGTTTTTTCATTTTGACTCCACAAACACGTCCCGTGGCCCATTTCTAACCTATAATCGCAACTTTTTTGGGTTTTAAAGGAAGTGGATCTAATTTCATACCCTCTCTCCTCCGGAATTCAAAATTAGGCTTCGTGCTCCTTTTTTCATTTTGACACCACAAACACGTCCTGTGGCCCATTTCTAACCTATAATCGAGACTTTTTCGGGTTTTAAAGGAAGTGGATATAATTTCATACCCTCTCTCCTCCTGATTTCTAAACGAGGCTACGTGCTCGTTTTTTCATTTTGACTCCACAAACACGTCCCGTGGCCCATTTCTAACCTATAATCGCGACTTTTTCGGGTTTTAAAGGAAGTGGATCTAATTTCATACCCTCTCTCCTCCCGAATTCAAAATTAGGCTTCGTGCTCGTTTTTTCATTTTGACACCACAAACACGTCCTGTGGCCCATTTCTAACCTATAATCGAGACGTTTTCGGGTTTGAAAGGAAGTGGATATAATTTCATACCCTCTCTCCTCCTGATTTCTAAACGAGGCTTCGTGCTCGTTTTTTCGTTTTGACACCACAAACGCGTCCAGTGGCCCATTTCTAACCTATAATCGAGACTTTTTCAGGTTTTAAAGGAAGTGGATATAATTTCATACCCTCTCACCTACCGATTTCTAAACGAGGCTTCGTGCTCGTTTTTTCATTTTGACACCGCAAACACGTCCCGTGACCCATTTCTAACCTATAATCGAGACTTTTTCGGGTTTGAAAGGAAGTGGATATAATTTCATACCCTCTCTCCTCCCGATTTCTAAACGAGGCTTCGTGCTCGTTTTTTCGTTTTGACACCTCAAACGCGTCCAGTGGCCCATTTCTAACCTATAATCGAGACTTTTTCAGGTTTTTATAGGAAGTGGATATAATTTCATAACCTCTCCTCCTGATTTCTAAACGAGGCTACGTGCTCGTTTTTTCATTTTGACTCCACAAACACGTCCCGTGGCCCATTTCTAACCTATAATCGCGACTTTTTCGGGTTTTAAAGGAAGTGGATCTAATTTCATACCCTCTCTCCTCCCGAATTCAAAATTAGGCTTCGTGCTCGTTTTTTCATTTTGACACCACAAACACGTCCTGTGGCCCATTTCTAACCTATAATCGAGACTTTTTCGGGTTTTAAAGGAAGTGGATATAATTTCATACCCTCTCTCCTCCTGATTTCTAAACGAGGCTACGTGCTCGTTTTTTTATTTTGACTCCACAAACACGTCCCGTGGCCCATTTCTAACCTATAATCGCGACTTTTCCGGGTTTTAAAGGAAGTGGATCTAATTTCATACCCTCTCTCCTCCCGAATTCAAAATTAGGCTTCGTGCTCGTTTTTTCATTTTGACACCACAAACACGTACTGTGGCCCATTTCTAACCTATAATCGAGACTTTTTCGGGTTTGAAAGGAAGTGGATATAATTTCATACCCTCTCTCCTCCCGATTTCTAAATGAGGCTTTGTGCTCGTTTTTTCATTTTGACACCACAAACGCGTCCAGTGGCCCATTTCTAACCTATAATCGAGATTTTTTCGGGTTTTAAAGGAAGTGGATATAATTTCATAACCTCTCTCCTCCTGATTTCTAAACGAGGCTACGTGCTCGTTTTTTCATTTTGACTCCACAAACACGTCCCGTGGCCCATTTCTAACCTATAATCGCAACTTTTTTGGGTTTTAAAGGAAGTGGATCTAATTTCATACCCTCTCTCCTCCGGAATTCAAAATTAGGCTTCGTGCTCCTTTTTTCATTTTGACACCACAAACACGTCCTGTGGCCCATTTCTAACCTATAATCGAGACTTTTTCGGGTTTTAAAGGAAGTGGATATAATTTCATACCCTCTCTCCTCCTGATTTCTAAACGAGGCTACGTGCTCGTTTTTTCATTTTGACTCCACAAACACGTCCCGTGGCCCATTTCTAACCTATAATCGCGACTTTTTCGGGTTTTAAAGGAAGTGGATCTAATTTCATACCCTCTCTCCTCCCGAATTCAAAATTAGGCTTCGTGCTCGTTTTTTCATTTTGACACCACAAACACGTCCTGTGGCCCATTTCTAACCTATAATCGAGACGTTTTCGGGTTTGAAAGGAAGTGGATATAATTTCATACCCTCTCTCCTCCCGATTTCTAAACGAGGCTTCGTGCTCGTTTTTTCGTTTTGACACCACAAACGCGTCCAGTGGCCCATTTCTAACCTATAATCGAGACTTTTTCGGGTTTTAAAGGAAGTGGATATAATTTCATACCCTCTGTCCTACCGATTTCTAAACAAGGCTTCGTGCTCGTTTTTTCGTTTTGACTCCACAAACACGTCCTGTGGCCCATTTCTAACCTATAATCGAGACTTTTTCGGGTTTTAAAGGAAGTGGATATAATTTCATACCCTCTCTCCTACCGATTTCTAGACGAGGCTTCGTGCTCGTTTTTTCGTTTTGACTCCACAAACACGTCCCGTGGCCCATTTCTAACCTATAATCGAGACTTTTTCGTGTTTCAAAGTAAGTGGATATAATTTCATACCCTCTCTCCTCCTGAATTCAAAATTAGGCTTCGTGCTCGTTTTTTCATTTTAACACCACAAACACGTCCAGTGGCCCATTTCTAACCTATAATCGAGACTTTTTCGGGATTCAAAGGAAGTGGATATAATTTAATAACCTCTCTCCTCTGGATTTCTAAACGAGGCTACGTGCTCGTTTTTTTATTTTGACTCCACAAACTCGTCCCGTGGCCCATTTCTAACCTATAATCGAGACTTTTTCGGGTTTGAAAGGAAGTGGATATAATTTCATACCCTCTCTCCTCCCGATTTCTAAACGAGGCTTCGTGCTCGTTTTTTCGTTTTGACACCTCAAACGCGTCCAGTGGCCCATTTCTAACCTATAATCGAGACTTTTTCAGGTTTTTATAGGAAGTGGATATAATTTCATAACCTCTCCTCCTGATTTCTAAACGAGGCTACGTGCTCGTTTTTTCATTTTGACTCCACAAACACGTCCCGTGGCCCATTTCTAACCTATAATCGCGACTTTTTCGGGTTTTAAAGGAAGTGGATCTAATTTCATACCCTCTCTCCTCCCGAATTCAAAATTAGGCTTCGTGCTCGTTTTTTCATTTTGACACCACAAACACGTCCTGTGGCCCATTTCTAACCTATAATCGAGACTTTTTCGGGTTTTAAAGGAAGTGGATATAATTTCATACCCTCTCTCCTCCTGATTTCTAAACGAGGCTACGTGCTCGTTTTTTTATTTTGACTCCACAAACACGTCCCGTGGCCCATTTCTAACCTATAATCGCGACTTTTCCGGGTTTTAAAGGAAGTGGATCTAATTTCATACCCTCTCTCCTCCCGAATTCAAAATTAGGCTTCGTGCTCGTTTTTTCATTTTGACACCACAAACACGTACTGTGGCCCATTTCTAACCTATAATCGAGACTTTTTCGGGTTTGAAAGGAAGTGGATATAATTTCATACCCTCTCTCCTCCCGATTTCTAAACGAGGCTTTGTGCTCGTTTTTTCATTTTGACACCACAAACGCGTCCAGTGGCCCATTTCTAACCTATAATCGAGATTTTTTCGGGTTTTAAAGGAAGTGGATATAATTTCATAACCTCTCTCCTCCTGATTTCTAAACGAGGCTACGTGCTCGTTTTTTCATTTTGACTCCACAAACACGTCCCGTGGCCCATTTCTAACCTATAATCGCAACTTTTTTGGGTTTTAAAGGAAGTGGATCTAATTTCATACCCTCTCTCCTCCGGAATTCAAAATTAGGCTTCGTGCTCCTTTTTTCATTTTGACACCACAAACACGTCCTGTGGCCCATTTCTAACCTATAATCGAGACTTTTTCGGGTTTTAAAGGAAGTGGATATAATTTCATACCCTCTCTCCTCCTGATTTCTAAACGAGGCTACGTGCTCGTTTTTTCATTTTGACTCCACAAACACGTCCCGTGGCCCATTTCTAACCTATAATCGCGACTTTTTCGGGTTTTAAAGGAAGTGGATCTAATTTCATACCCTCTCTCCTCCCGAATTCAAAATTAGGCTTCGTGCTCGTTTTTTCATTTTGACACCACAAACACGTCATCGAGACTTTTTCGGGTTTTAAAGGAAGTGGATATAATTTCATACCCTCTCTCCTCCTGATTTCTAAACGAGGCTACGTGCTCGTTTTTTCATTTTGACTCCACCAACACGTCCCGTGGCCCATTTCTAACCTATAATCGCGACTTTTTCGGGTTTTAAAGGAAGTGGATCTAATTTCATACCCTCTCTCCTCCCGAATTCAAAATTAGGCTTCGTGCTCGTTTTTTCATTTTGACACCACAAACACGTCCTGTGGCCCATTTCTAACCTATAATCGAGACTTTTTCGGGTTTGAAAGGAAGTGGATATAATTTCATACCCTCTCTCCTCCCGATTTCTAAACGAGGCTACGTGCTCGTTTTTTCGTTTTGACACCACAAACGCGTCCAGTGGCCCATTTCTAACCTATAATCGAGACTTTTTCGGGTTTTAAAGAAAGTGGATATAATTTCATAACCTCTCTCCTCCTGATTTCTAAACGAGGCTACGTGCTCGTTTTTTCATTTTGACTCCACAAACACGTCCCGTGGCCCATTTCTAACCTATAATCGAGACTTTTCCGGGTTTTAAAGGAAGCGGATATAATTTCATACCCTCTCTCCTCCCGATTTCTAAACGAGTCTTCGTGCTCGTTTTTTCATTTTGACACCACAAACACGTCCTGTGGACCATTTCTAACCTATAATCGAGACTTTTTCGGGTTTTAAAGGAAGTGAATATAATTTCATACCCTCTCTCCTCCTGAATTCTAAACGAGGCTACGTGCTCGTTTTTTCATTTTGACTCCACCAACACGTCCCGTGGCCCATTTCTAACCTATAATCGCGACTTTTCCGGGTTTTAAAGGAAGTGGATCTAATTTCATACCCTCTCTCCTCCCGAATTCAAAATTAGGCTTCGTGCTCGTTTTTTCATTTTGACACCACAAACACGTCCTGTGGCCCATTTCTAACCTATAATCGAGACTTTTTCGGGTTTGAAAGGAAGTGGATATAATTTCATACCCTCTCTCCTCCCGATTTCTAAACGAGGCTTCGTGCTCGTTTTTTCGTTTTGACACCACAAACGCGTCCAGTGGCCCATTTCTAACCTATAATCGAGACTTTTTCGGGTTTTAAAGGAAGTGGATATAATTTCATAACCTCTCTCCTCCTGATTTCTAAACGAGGCTACGTGCTCGTTTTTTCATTTTGACTCCACAAACACGTCCCGTGGCCCATTTCTAACCTATAATCGCAACTTTTTCGGGTTTTAAAGGAAGTGGATCTAATTTCATACCCTCTCTCCTCCGGAATTCAAAATTAGGCTTCGTGCTCGTTTTTTTATTTTGACACCACAAACACGTCCTGTGGCCCATTTCTAACCTATAATCGAGACTTTTTCGGGTTTTAAAGGAAATGGATATAATTTCATACCCTCTCTCCTCCTGATTTCTAAACGAGGCTACGTGCTCGTTTTTTCATTTTGACTCCACAAACACGTCCCGTGGCCCATTTCTAACCTATAATCGCGACTTTTCCGGGTTTTAAAGGAAGTTGATCTAATTTCATACCCTCTCTCCTCCCGAATTCAAAATTAGGCTTCGTGCTCATTTTTTCATTTTGACACCACAAACATGTCCTGTGGCCCATTTCTAACCTATAATCGAGACTTTTTCGGGTTTGAAAGGAAGTGGATATAATTTCATACCCTCTCTCCTCCCGATTTCTAAACGAGGCTTCGTGCTCGTTTTTTCGTTTTGACACCACAAACGCGTCCAGTGGCCCATTTCTAACCTATAATCGAGACTTTTTCGGGTTTTAAAGGAAGTGGATATAATTTCATAACCTCTCTCCTCCTGATTTCTAAACGAGGCTACATGCTAGTTTTTTCATTTTGACTCCACAAACTCGTCCCGTGGCCCATTTCTAACCTATAATCGAGACTTTTTCGTGTTTCAAAGTAAGTGGATATAATTTCATACCCTCTCTCCTCCCGATTTCTAAACGAGGCTTCGTGCTCGTTTTTTCATTTTGACACTACAAACACGTCCCGTGGCCCATTTCTAACCTATAATCGAGACTTTTTCGGGTTTTAAAGGAAGTGGATGTAATTTCATACCCTCTGTCCTACCGATTTCTAAACGAGGCTTCGTGCTCATTTTTTCGTTTAGACTCCACAAACACGTCCCGTGGCCCATTTCTAACCTCTAATCGAGACTTTTTCCTGTTTTAAAGGAAGTGGATATAATTTCATACCCTCTCTCCTACCGATTTCTATACGAGGCTTCGTGCTCGTTTTTTCGTTTTGACTCCACAAACACGTCCCGTGGCCCATTTCTAATCTATAATCGAGACTTTTTCGGGTTTTAAAGGAAGTGGATATAATTCATACCCTCTCTCCTACCGATTTCTAAACGAGGCTTCGTGCTCGTTTTTTCGTTTTGACACCACAAACACGTCCCGTGGCCCATTTCTAACCTATAATCGAGATTTTTTCGGGTTTTAAAGGAAGTGGATCTAATTTCATACCCTCTGTCCTACCGATTTCTAAACGAGGCTTGGTGCTCGTTTTTTCATTTTGACTCCACAAACACGTCCCGTGGCCCATTTCTAACCTATAATCGCGACTTTTCCGGGTTTTAAAGGAAGTTGATCTAATTTCATACCCTCTCTCCTCCCGAATTCAAAATTAGGCTTCGTGCTCATTTTTTCATTTTGACACCACAAACATGTCCTGTGGCCCATTTCTAACCTATAATCGAGACTTTTTCGGGTTTGAAAGGAAGTGGATATAATTTCATACCCTCTCTCCTCCCGATTTCTAAACGAGGCTTCGTGCTCGTTTTTTCGTTTTGACACCACAAACGCGTCCAGTGGCCCATTTCTAACCTATAATCGAGACTTTTTCGGGTTTTAAAGGAAGTGGATATAATTTCATAACCTCTCTCCTCCTGATTTCTAAACGAGGCTACATGCTCGTTTTTTCATTTTGACTCCACAAACTCGTCCCGTGGCCCATTTCTAACCTATAATCGAGACTTTTTCGTGTTTCAAAGTAAGTGGATATAATTTCATACCCTCTCTCCTCCCGATTTCTAAACGAGGCTTCGTGCTCGTTTTTTCATTTTGACACTACAAACACGTCCCGTGGCCCATTTCTAACCTATAATCGAGACTTTTTCGGGTTTTAAAGGAAGTGGATGTAATTTCATACCCTCTGTCCTACCGATTTCTAAACGAGGCTTCGTGCTCATTTTTTCGTTTAGACTCCACAAACACGTCCCGTGGCCCATTTCTAACCTCTAATCGAGACTTTTTCCTGTTTTAAAGGAAGTGGATATAATTTCATACCCTCTCTCCTACCGATTTCTATACGAGGCTTCGTGCTCGTTTTTTCGTTTTGACTCCACAAACACGTCCCGTGGCCCATTTCTAATCTATAATCGAGACTTTTTCGGGTTTTAAAGGAAGTGGATATAATTCATACCCTCTCTCCTACCGATTTCTAAACGAGGCTTCGTGCTCGTTTTTTCGTTTTGACACCACAAACACGTCCCGTGGCCCATTTCTAACCTATAATCGAGATTTTTTCGGGTTTTAAAGGAAGTGGATCTAATTTCATACCCTCTGTCCTACCGATTTCTAAACGAGGCTTGGTGCTCGTTTTTTCATTTTGACTCCACAAACACGTCCCGTGGCCCATTTCTAACCTATAATCGAGACTTTTTCGGGTTTTAAAGGAAGTGGATATAATTTCAAACCCACTCTCCTACCGATTTCTAAACGAGGCGTCGTGCTCGTTTTTTCGTTTTGACTCCACAAACACGTCCCGTGGCCCATTTCTAACCTATAATCGAGACTTTTTCGTGTTTCAAAGGAAGTGGATATAATTTCATACCCACTCTTCTCCCGATTTCTAAACGAGGCTTCGTGCTCGTTTTTTCGTTTTGACACCACAAACACGTCCCGTGGCCCATTTCTAACCTATAATCGCGACTTTTCCGGATTTTAAAGGAAGTGGATCTAATTTCATACCCTCTCTCCTCCCGAATTCAAAATTAGGCTTCATGCTCGTTTTTTCATTTTGACACCACAAACACGTCCTGTGGCCCATTTCTAACCTATAATCGAGACTTTTTCGGGTTTTAAAGGAAGTGGATATAATTTCATAACCTCTCTCCTCCTGATTTCTAAACGAGGCTACGTGCTCGTTTTTTCATTTTGACTCCAAAAACACGTCCCGTGGCCCATTTCTAACCTATAATCGCAACTTTTTCGGGTTTTAAAGGAAGTGGATCTAATTTCATACCCTCTCTCCTCCGGAATTCAAAATTAGGCTTCGTGCTCGTTTTTTCATTTTGACACCACAAACACGTCCTGTGGACCATTTCTAACCTATAATCGAGACTTTTTCGGGTTTGAAAGGAAGTGGATATAATTTCATACCCTCTCTCCTACCGATTTCTAAACGAGGCTTCGTGCTCGTTTTTTCGTTTTGACACCACAAACACGTCCCGTGGCCCATTTCTAACCTATAATCGAGACTTTTTGGGTTTTAAAGGAAGTGGATGTAATTTCATACCCTCTCACCTACCGATCTCTAAACGAGGCTTCGTGCTCGTTTTTTCATTTTGACACCGCAAACACGTCCCGTGGCCCATTTCTAACCTATAATCGAGACTTTTTCGGGTTTGAAAGGAAGTGGATATAATTTCATACCCTCTCTCCTCCAGATTTCTAAACGAGGCTTCGTGCTCGTTTTTTCGTTTTGACACCTCAAACGCGTCCAGTGGCCCATTTCTAACCTATAATCGAGACTTTTTCAGGTTTTAAAGGAAGTGGATATAATTTCATAACCTCTCTCGTCCTGATTTCTAAACGAGGCTACGTGCTCGTTTTTTCATTTTGACTCCACAAACACTTCTCGTGGCCCATTTCTAACCTATAATCGAGACTTTTTCGGGTTTTAAATGAAGTGGATGTAATTTCATACCCTCTGTCATACCGATTTCTAAACGAGGCTTCGTGCTCGTTTTTTCGTTTTGACTCCACAAACACGTCTCGTGGCCCATTTCTAACCTATAATCGAGACTTTTTCATGTTTTAAAGGAAGTGGATATAATTTCATACCCTCTCTCCTATCGATTTTTATACGAGGCTTCGTGCTCGTTCTTTCATTTTGACTCCACAAACACGTCCCGTGGCCTATTTCTAACCTATAATCGAGACTTTTTCGGGTTTTAAAGGAAGTGGATCTAATTTCATACCCTCTCTCCTCCCGAATTCAAAATTAGGCTTCGTGCTCGTTTTTTCATTTTGACACCACAAACACGTCATGTGGCCCATTTCTAACCTATAATCGAGACTTTTTCGGATTTGAAAGGAAGTGGATATAATTTCATACCCTCTCTCCTCCCGATTTCTAGACGAGGCTTCGTGCTCGTTTTTTCGTTTTGACACCACAAACGCGTCCAGTGGCCCATTTCTAACCTATAATCGAGACTTTTTCGGGTTTTAAAGGAAGTGGATATAATTTCATAACCTCTCTCCTCCTGATTTCTAAACGAGGCTACGTGCTCGTTTTTTCATTTTGACTCCACAAACACGTCCCGTGGCCCATTTCTAACCTATAATCGCAACTTTTTCGGGTTTTAAAGGAAGTGGATCTAATTTCATACCCTCTCTCCTCCGGAATTCAAAATTAGGCTTCGTGCTCGTTTTTTCATTTTGACACCACAAACACATCCTGTGGCCCATTTCTAACCTATAATCGAGACTTTTTCGGGTTTTAAAGGAAGTGGATATAATTTCATACCCTCTCTCCTCCTGATTTCTAAACGAGGCTACGTGCTCGTTTTTTTCATTTTGACTCCACAAACACGTCCCGTGGCCCATTTCTAACCTATAATCGCGACTTTTCCGGGTTTTAAAGGAAGTGGATCTAATTTCATACCTTCTCTCTTCCCGAATTCAAAATTAGGCTTCGTGCTCGTTTTTTCATTTTGACACCACAAACACGTCCTGTGGCCCATTTCTAACCTATAATCGAGACATTTTCGGGTTTGAAAGGAAGTGGATATAATTTCATACCCTCTCTCCTCCCGATTTCTAAACGAGGCTTCGTGCTCGTTTTTTCGTTTTGACACCACAAACGCGTCCAGTGGCCCATTTCTAACCTATAATCGAGACTTTTTCGGGTTTTAAAGGAAGTGGATATAATTTCATAACCTCTCTCCTCCTGATTTCTAAACGAGGCTACGTGCTCGTTTTTTCATTTTGACTCCAAAAACACGTCCCGTGGCCCATTTCTAACCTATAATCGCAACTTTTTCGGGTTTTAAAGGAAGTGGATATAATTTCATACCCTCTCTCCTCCTGATTTCTAAACGAGGCTACGTGCTCGTTTTTTCATTTTGACTCCACAAACACGTCCCGTGGCCCATTTCTAACCTATAATCGCGACTTTTCCGGGTTTTAAAGGAAGTGGATCTAATTTCATACCCTCTCTCCTCCCGAATTTAAAATTAGGCTTCGTGCTCGTTTTTTCATTTTGACACCACAAACACGTCCTGTGGCCCATTTCTAACCTATAATCGAGACTTTTTCGGGTTTTAAAGGAAGTGGATATAATTTCATAACCTCTCTCCTCCTGATTTCTAAACGAGGCTACATGCTCATTTTTTCATTTTGACTCCACAAACTCGTCCCGTGGCCCATTTCTAACCTATAATCGAGACTTTTTCGTGTTTCAAAGTAAGTGGATATAATTTCATACCCTCTCTCCTCCCGATTTCTAAACGAGGCTTCGTGCTCGTTTTTTCATTTTGACACCACAAACACGTCCCGTGGCCCATTTCTAACCTATAATCGAGACTTTTTCGGGTTTTAAATGAACTGGATGTAATTTCATACCCTCTGTCCTACCGATTTCTAAATGAGGCTTCGTGCTCGTTTTTTCGTTTAGACTCCACAAACACGTCCCGTGGCCCATTTCTAACCTCTAATCGAGACTTTTTCCTGTTTTAAAGGAAGTGGATATAATTTCATACCCTCTCTCCTACCGATTTCTATACGAGGCTTCGTGCTCGTTTTTTCATTTTGACTCCACAAACACGTCCCGTGGCCCATTTCTAACCTATAATCGAGACTTTTTCGGGTTTTAAAGGAAGTGGATATAATTCATACCCTCTCTCCTACCGATTTCTAAACGAGGCTTCGTGCTCGTTTTTTCGTTTTGACTCCACAAACACGTCCCGTGGCCCATTTCTAACCTATAATCGAGATTTTTTCGTGTTTCAAAGGAAGTGGATATAATTTCATACCCACTCTTCTCCCGATTTCTAAACGTGGCTTCGTGCTCGTTTTTTCGTTTTGACACCACAAACACGTCCCGTGGCCCATTTCTAACCTATAATCGAGATTTTTTCGGGTTTTAAAGGAAGTGGATCTAATTTCATACCCTCTGTCCTACCGATTTCTAAACGAGGCTTCGTGCTCGTTTTTTCATTTTGACTCCACAAACACGTCCCGTGGCCCATTTCTAACCTATCATCGAGACTTTTTCAGGTTTTAAAGGAAGTGGATATAATTTCATACCCTCTCTCCTACCGATTTCTATACGAGGCTTCGTGCTTGTTTTTTCATTTTGACTCCACAAACACGTCCCGTGGCCCATTTCTAACATATAATCGAGACTTTTTCGGGTTTTAAAGGAAGTGGATATAATTTCAAACCCTCTCTCCTACCGATTTCTAAACGAGGCGTCGTGCTCGTTTTTTCATTTTGACTCCACAAACACGTCCCGTGGCCCATTTCTAACCTATAATCGAGACTTTTTCGTGTTTCAAAGGAAGTGGATATAATTTCATACCCACTCTTCTCCCGATTTCTAAACGAGGCTTCGTGCTCGTTTTTTCATTTTGACACCACAAACACGTTCCGTGTCCCATTTCTAACCTATAATCGCGACTTTTCTGGCTTTTAAAGGAAGTGGATCTAATTTCATACCCTCTCTCCTCCTGAATTCAAAATTAGGCTTCGTGCTCGTTTTTTCATTTTGACACCACAAACACGTCCTGTGGCCCATTTCTAACCTATAATCGAGACTTTTTCGGGTTTTAAAGGAAGTGGATATAATTTCATACCCTCTCTCCTACCGATTTTTAAACGAGGCTTCGTGCTCGTTTTTTCGTTTTGACACCACAAATACGTCCCGTGGCCCATTTCTAACCTATAATCGAGACTTTTTCGGGTTTTAAAGGAAGTGGATGTAATTTCATACCCCCTGTCCTACCGATTTCTATACGAGGCTTCGTGCTCGTTTTTTCGTTTTGACTCCACAAACACGTCCCGTGGCCCATTTCTAACCTATAATCGAGACTTTTTTGGGTTTTAAAGGAAGTGGATATAATTCATACCCTCTCTCCTACCGATTTCTAAACGAGGCTTAGTGCTCGTTTTTTCGTTTTGACACCACAAACACGTCCCGGGGCCCATTTCTAACCTATAATCCAGTCTTTTTCGGATTTTAAAGGAAGTGGATATAATTTCATACCCTCTCGCCTACCGATTTCTAAACGAGGCTTCGTGCTCGTTTTTTCGTTTTGACACCACCAACACGTCCCGTGGCCCATTTCTAACCTATAATCGAGACTTTTCCGGGTTTTAAAGGAAGTAGATCTAATTTCATACCCTCTCTCCTCCCGATTTCTAAACGAGGCTTCGTGCTCGTTTTTTCGTTTTGACACCACGAACACGTCCGGTGGCCAATTTCTAACCTATAATCGAGACTTTTCCGGATTTTAAAGTAAGTGGATCTAATTTCATACCCTCTCTCCACCCTATTTCTAAATGAGGCTTCGTGCTCGTTTTTTCGTTTTGACACCACCAACACGTCCCGTGGCTTATTTATAACCTATAATCGAGACTTTTTCGGATTTTAAAGGAAGTGGATCTAATTTCATACCCTCTCTCCTCCCGAATTCAAAATGAGGCTTCGTGCTCGTTTTATCATTTTGACACCACCAACACGTCCTGTGGCCTATTTCTAACCTATAATCGAGACTTTTTCGGGTTTTAAAGGAAGTGGATCTAATTTCATACCCTCTCTCCTCCCGAATTCAAAACGAGGCTTCGTGCTCGTTTTTTTGTTTTGACACCACCAACATGTCCCATGGACAATTTCTAACCTATAATCGAGACTTTTTCGGGTTTTAAAGGAAGTGGATCTAATTTCATACCATCTCTCCTCCCGAATTTAAAATGATGCTTCGTGCTCCTTTTTTCATTTTGACACCACCAACACGTCCCGTGGCCCATTTCTAACCTATAATCGAGACTTTTCGGGTTTTAAAGGAAGTGGATCTAATTTCATACCCTCTCTCCTCCCGAATTCAAAATGAGGCTTCGTGCTCGTTTTTTCATTTTGACTCCACAAACACGTCCTGTGGCCCATTTCTAACCTATAATCGAGACTTTTTCGGGTTTTAAAGGAAGTGGATATAATTTCATAACCTCTCTCCTCCTGATTTCTAAACGAGGCTACGTGCTCGTTTTTTCATTTTGACTCCATAAACACGTCCCGTGGCCCATTTCTAACCTATAATCGCAACTTTTTCGGGTTTTAAAGGAAGTGGATCTAATTTCATACCCTCTCTCCTCCGGAATTCAAAATTAGGCTTCGTGCTCGTTTTTTTATTTTGACACCACAAACACGTCCTGTGGCCCATTTCTAACCTATAATCGAGACTTTTTCGGGTTTTAAAGGAAGTGGATATAATTTCATACCCTCTCTCCTCCTGATTTCTAAACGAGGCTACGTGCTCGTTTTTTCATTTTGACTCCACAAACACGTCCCGTGGCCCATTTCTAACCTATAATCGCAACTTTTTCGGGTTTTAAAGGAAGTGGATCTAATTTCATACCCTCTCTCCTCCGGAATTCAAAATTAGGCTTCGTGCTCGTTTTTTCGTTTTGACTCCACAAACACGTCCCGTGGCCCATTTCTAACCTATAATCGAGACTTTTTCGGGTTTTAAAGGAAGTGGATATAATTTCATACCCTCTCACCTACCGATTTCTAAACCAGGCTTCGTGCTCGTTTTTTCATTTTGACACCGCAAACACGTCCCGTGGCCCATTTCTAACCTATAATCGCGACTTTTCCGGGTTTTAAAGGAAGTGGATCTAATTTCATACCCTCTCTCCTCCCGAATTTAAAATTAGGCTTTGTGCTCGTTTTTTCATTTTGACACCACAAACACGTCCTGTGGCCCATTTCTAACCTATAATCGAGACTTTTTCGAGTTTTAAAGGAAGTGGATATAATTTCATAACCTCTCTCCTCCTGATTTCTAAACGAGGCTACATGCTCGTTTTTTCATTTTGACTCCACAAACTCGTCCCGTGGCCCATTTCTAACCTATAATCGAGACTTTTTCGTGTTTCAAAGTAAGTGGATATAATTTCATACCCTCTCTCCTCCCGATTTCTAAACGAGGCTTCGTGCTCGTTTTTTCATTTTGACACCACAAACACGTCCCGTGGCCCATTTCTAACCTATAATCGAGACTTTTTCGGGTTTTAAATGAACTGGATGTAATTTCATACCCTCTGTCCTACCGATTTCTAAACGAGGCTTCGTGCTCGTTTTTTCGTTTAGACTCCACAAACACGTCCCGTGGCCCATTTCTAACCTCTAATCGAGACTTTTTCCTGTTTTAAAGGAAGTGGATATAATTTCATACCCTCTCTCCTACCGATTTCTATACGAGGCTTCGTGGTCATTTTTTCATTTTGACTCCACAAACACGTCCCGTGGCCCATTTCTAACCTATAATCGAGACTTTTTCGGGTTTTAAAGGAAGTGGATATAATTCATACCCTCTCTCCTACCGATTTCTAAACGAGGCTTCGTGCTCGTTTTTTCGTTTTGACTCCACAAACACGTCCCGTGGCCCATTTCTAACCCATAATCGAGATTTTTTCGTGTTTCAAAGGAAGTGGATATAATTTCATACCCACTCTTCTCCCGATTTCTAAACGTGGCTTCGTGCTCGTTTTTTCGTTTTGACACCACAAACACGTCCCGTGGCCCATTTCTAACCTATAATCGAGATTTTTTCGGGTTTTAAAGGAAGTGGATCTAATTTCATACCCTCTGTCCTACCGATTTCTAAACGAGGCTTCGTGCTCATTTTTTCATTTTGACTCCACAAACACGTCCCGTGGCCCATTTCTAACCTATAATCGAGACTTTTTCAGGTTTTAAAGGAAGTGGATATAATTTCATACCCTCTCTCCTACCGATTTCTATACGAGGCTTCGTGCTCGTTTTTTCATTTTGACTCCACAAACACGTCCCGTGGCCCATTTCTAACATATAATCGAGACTTTTTCGGGTTTTAAAGGAAGTGGATATAATTTCAAACCCTCTCTCCTACCGATTTCTAAACGAGGCGTCGTGCTCGTTTTTTCATTTTGACTCCACAAACACGTCCCGTGGCCAATTTCTAACCTATAATCGAGACTTTTTCGTGTTTCAAAGGAAGTGGATATAATTTCATACCCACTCTTCTCCCGATTTCTAAACGAGGCTTTGTGCTCGTTTTTTCATTTTGACACCACAAACACGTTCCGTGTCCCATTTCTAACCTATAATCGCGACTTTTCCGGCTTTTAAAGGAAGTGGATCTAATTTCATACCCTCTCTCCTCCTGAAATCAAAATTAGGCTTCGTGCTCGTTTTTTCATTTTGACACCACAAACACGTCCTGTGGCCCATTTCTAACCTATAATCGAGACTTTTTCAGGTTTTAAAGGAAGTGGATATAATTTCATACCCTCTCTCCTACCGATTTTTAAACGAGGCTTCGTGCTCGTTTTTTCGTTTTGACACCACAAACACGTCCCGTGGCCCATTTCTAACCTATAATCGAGACTTTTTCGGGTTTTAAAGGAAGTGGATGTAATTTCATACCCTCTGTCCTACCGATTTCTATACGAGGCTTCGTGCTCGTTTTTTCGTTTTGACTCCACAAACACGTCCCGTGGCCCATTTCTAACCTATAATCGAGACTTTTTTGGGTTTTAAAGGAAGTGGATATAATTCATACCCTCTCTCCTACCGATTTCTAAACGAGGCTTAGTGCTCGTTTTTTCGTTTTGACACCACAGACACGTCCCGTGGCCCATTTCTAACCTATAATCCAGACTTTTTCGGATTTTAAAGGAAGTGGATATAATTTCATACCCTCTCGCCTACCGATTTCTAAACGAGGCTTCGTGCTCGTTTTTTCGTTTTGACACCACCAACACGTCCCGTGGCCCATTTCTAACCTATAATCGAGACTTTTCCGGGTTTTAAAGGAAGTGGATCTAATTTAATACCCTCTCTCCTCCCGATTTCTAAACGAGGCTTCGTGCTCGTTTTTTCGTTTTGACACCACCAACACGTCCGGTGGCCAATTTCTAACCTATAATCGAGACTTTTCCGGATTTTAAAGTAAGTGGATCTAATTTCATACCCTCTCTCCACCCTATTTCTAAATGAGGCTTCGTGCTCGTTTTTTCGTTTTGACACCACCAACACGTCCCGTGGCTTATTTATAACCTATAATCGAGACTTTTTCGGATTTTAAAGGAAGTGGATCTAATTTCATACCCTCTCTCCTCCCGAATTCAAAATGAGGCTTCGTGCTCGTTTTATCATTTTGACACCACCAACACGTCCTGTGGCCTATTTCTAACCTATAATCGAGACTTTTTCGGGTTTGAAAGGAAGTGGATATAATTTCATACCCTCTCTCCTCCCGATTTCTAAACGAGGCTTCGTGCTCGTTTTTTCGTTTTGACACCACAAACGCGTCCAGTGGCCCATTTCTAACCTATAATCGAGACTTTTTCGGGTTTTAAAGGAAGTGGATATAATTTCATAACCTCTCTCCTCCTGATTTCTAAACGAGGCTACATGCTCGTTTTTTCATTTTGACTCCACAAACTCGTCCCGTGGCCCATTTCTAACCTATAATCGAGACTTTTTCGTGTTTCAAAGTAAGTGGATATAATTTCATACCCTCTCTCCTCCCGATTTCTAAACGAGGCTTCGTGCTCGTTTTTTCATTTTGACACCACAAACACGTCCCGTGGCCCATTTCTAACCTATAATCGAGACTTTTTCGGGTTTTAAAGGAAGTGGATGTAATTTCATACCCTCTGTCCTACCGATTTCTAAACGAGGCTTCGTGCTCGTTTTTTCGTTTAGACTCCACAAACACGTCCCGTGGCCCATTTCTAACCTCTAATCGAGACTTTTTCCTGTTTTAAAGGAAGTGGATATAATTTCATACCCTCTCTCCTACCGATTTCTATACGAGGCTTCGTGCTCGTTTTTTCATTTTGACTCCACAAACACGTCCCGTGGCCCATTTCTAACCTATAATCGAGACTTTTTCGGGTTTTAAAGGAAGTGGATATAATTCATACCCTCTCTCCTACCGATTTCTGAACGAGGCTTCGTGCTCGTTTTTTCGTTTTGACTCCACAAACACGTCCCGTGGCCCATTTCTAACCTATAATCGAGATTTTTTCGTGTTTCAACGGAAGTGGATATAATTTCATACCCACTCTTCTTCCGATTTCCAAACGTGGCTTCGTGCTGGTTTTTTCGTTTTGACACCACAAACACGTCCCGTGGCCCATTTCTAACCTATAATCGAGATTTTTTCGGGTTTTAAAGGAAGTGGATCTAATTTCATACCCTCTGTCCAACCGATTTCTAAACGAGGCTTGGTGCTCGTTTTTTCTTTTTGACTCCACAAACACGTCCCGTGGCCCATTTCTAACCTATAATCGAGACTTTTTCAGGTTTTAAAGGAAGTGGATATAATTTCATACCCTCTCTCCTACCGATTTCTATACGAGGCTTCGTACTCGTTTTTTCATTTTGACTCCACAAACACGTCCCGTGGCCCATTTCTAACCCATAATCGAGACTTTTTCGGGTTTTAAAGGAAGTGGATATAATTTCAAACCCTCTCTCCTACCGATTTCTAAACGAGGCGTCGTGCTCGTTTTTTCGTTTTGACTCCACAAACACGTCCCGTGGCCCATTTCTAACCTATAATCGAGACTTTTTCGTGTTTCAAAGGAAGTGGATATAATTTCATACCCACTCTTCTCCCGATTTCTAAACGAGGCTTCGTGCTCGTTTTTTCGTTTTGACACCACAAACACGTCCCGTGGCCCATTTCTAACCTATAATCGCGACTTTTCCGGATTTTAAAGGAAGTGGATCTAATTTCATACCCTCTCTCCTCCCGAATTCAAAATTAGGCTTCGTGCTCTTTTTTTCATTTTGACACCACAAACACGTCCTGTGGCCCATTTCTAACCTATAATCGAGACTTTTTCGGGTTTGAAAGGAAGTGGATATAATTTCATACCCTCTCTCCTCCCGATTTCTAAACGAGGCTTCGTGCTCGTTTTTTCGTTTTGACACCACAAACGCGTCCAGTGGCCCATTTCTAACCTATAATCGAGACTTTTTCGGGTTTTAAAGGAAGTGGATATAATTTCATAACCTCTCTCCTCCTGATTTCTAAACGAGGCTACGTGCTCGTTTTTTCATTTTGACTCAAAAAACACGTCCCGTGGCCCATTTCTAACCTATAATCGCAACTTTTTCGGGTTTTAAAGGAAGTGGATCTAATTTCATACCCTCTCTCCTCCGGAATTCAAAATTAGGCTTCGTGCTCGTTTTTTCATTTTGACACCACAAACACGTCCTGTGGACCATTTCTAACCTATAATCGAGACTTTTTAGGGTTTTAAAGGAAGTGGATATAATTTCATACCCTCTCTCCTCCTGATTTCTAAACGAGGCTACGTGCTCGTTTTTTCATTTTGACTCCACAAACACGTCCCGTGGCCCATTTCTAACCTATAATCGAGACTTTTCCGGGTTTTAAAGGAAGTGGATCTAATTTCATACCCTCTCTCCTCCCGAATTTAAAATTAGGCATCGTGCTCGTTTTTTCATTTTGACACCACAAACACGTCCTGTGGCCCATTTCTAACCTATAATCGAGACTTTTTCGGGTTTTAAAGGAAGTGGATATAATTTCATAACCTCTCTCCTCCCGATTTCTAAACGAGGCTACATGCTCGTTTTTTCATTTTGACTCCACAAACTCGTCCCGTGGCCCATTTCTAACCTATAATCGAGACTTTTTCGTGTTTCAAAGTAAGTGGATATAATTTCATACCCTCTCTCCTCCCGATTTCTAAACGAGGCTTCGTGCTCGTTTTTTCATTTTGACACCACAAACACGTCCCGTGGCCCATTTCTAACCTATAATCGAGACTTTTTCGGGTTTTAAAGGAAGTGGATGTAATTTCATACCCTCTGTCCTACCGATTTCTAAACGAGGCTTCGTGCTCGTTTTTTCGTTTAGACTCCACAAACACGTCCCGTGGCCCATTTCTAACCTCTAATCGAGACTTTTTCCTGTTTTAAAGGAAGTGGATATAATTTCATACCCTCTCTCCTACCGATTTCTATACGAGGCTTCGTGCTCGTTTTTTCATTTTGACTCCACAAACACGTCCCGTGGCCCATTTCTAACCTATAATCGAGACTTTTTCGGGTTTTAAAGGAAGTGGATATAATTCATACCCTCTCTCCTACCGATTTCTAAACGAGGCTTCGTGCTCGTTTTTTCGTTTTGACTCCACAAACACGTCCCGTGGCCCATTTCTAACCTATAATCGAGATTTTTTCGTGTTTCAACGGAAGTGGATATAATTTCATACCCACTCTTCTTCCGATTTCCAAACGTGGCTTCGTGCTCGTTTTTTCGTTTTGACACCACAAACACGTCCCGTGGCCCATTTCTAACCTATAATCGAGATTTTTTCGGGTTTTAAAGGAAGTGGATCTAATTTCATACCCTCTGTCCAACCGATTTCTAAACGAGGCTTGGTGCTCGTTTTTTCTTTTTGACTCCACAAACACGTCCCGTGGCCCATTTCTAACCTATAATCGAGACTTTTTCAGGTTTTAAAGGAAGTGGATATAATTTCATACCCTCTCTCCTACCGATTTCTATACGAGGCTTCGTACTCGTTTTTTCATTTTGACTCCACAAACACGTCCCGTGGCCCATTTCTAACCCATAATCGAGACTTTTTCGGGTTTTAAAGGAAGTGGATATAATTTCAAACCCTCTCTCCTACCGATTTCTAAACGAGGCGTCGTGCTCGTTTTTTCGTTTTGACTCCACAAACACGTCCCGTGGCCCATTTCTAACCTATAATCGAGACTTTTTCGTGTTTCAAAGGAAGTGGATATAATTTCATACCCACTCTTCTCCCGATTTCTAAACGAGGCTTCGTGCTCGTTTTTTCGTTTTGACACCACAAACACGTCCCGTGGCCCATTTCTAACCTATAATCGCGACTTTTCCGGATTTTAAAGGAAGTGGATCTAATTTCATACCCTCTCTCCTCCCGAATTCAAAATTAGGCTTCGTGCTCGTTTTTTCATTTTGACACCACAAACACGTCCTGTGGCCCATTTCTAACCTATAATCGAGACTTTTTCGGGTTTTAAAGGAAGTGGATATAATTTCATACCCTCTCTCCTACCGATTTCTAAACGAGGCTTCGTGCTCGTTTTTTCGTTTTGACACCACAAACACGTCCCGTGGCCCATTTCTAACCTATAATCGATACTTTTTCGGGTTTTAAAGGAAGTGGATGTAATTTCATACCCTCTCACCTACCGATTTCTAAACGAGGCTTCGTGCTCGTTTTTTCATTTGGCACCGCAAACACGTCCCGTGGCCCATTTCTAACCTATAATCGAGACTTTTTCGGGTTTGAAAGGAAGTGGATATAATTTCATACCCTCTCTCCTCCCGATTTCTAAACGAGGCTTCGTGCTCGTTTTTTCGTTTTGACACCTCAAACGCGTCCAGTGGCCCATTTCTAACCTATAATCGAGACTTTTTCAGGTTTTAAAGGAAGTGGATATAATTTCATAACCTCTCTCCTCCTGAATTCTAAACGAGGCTACGTGCTCGTTTTTTCATTTTGACTCCACAAACACTTCCCGTGGCCCATTTCTAACCTATAATCGAGACTTTTTCGGGTTTTAAAGGAAGTGGATGTAATTTCATACCCTCTGTCATACCGATTTCTAAACGAGGCTTCGTGCTCGTTTTTTCGTTTTGACTCCACAAACACGTCCCGTGGCCCATTTCTAACCTATAATCGAGACTTTTTCAGGTTTTAAAGGAAGTGGATATAATTTCATACCCTCTCTCCTACCGATTTTTATACGAGGCTTCGTGCTCGTTCTTTCATTTTGACTCCACAAACACGTCCCGTGGCCCATTTCTAACCTATAATCGAGACTTTTTCGGGTTTTAATGGAAGTGGATCTAATTTCATACCCTCTCTCCTCCCGAATTCAAAATTAGGCTTCGTGCTCGTTTTTTCATTTTGACACCACAAACACGTCATGTGGCCCATTTCTAACCTATAATCGAGACTTTTTCGGGTTTGGAAGGAAGTGGATATAATTCCATACCCTCTCTCCTCCCGATTTCTAGACGAGGCTTCGTGCTCGTTTTTTCGTTTTGACACCATAAACGCGTCCAGTGGCCCATTTCTAACTTATAATCGAGACTTTTTCGGGTTTTAAAGGAAGTGGATATAATTTCATAACCTCTCTCCTCCTGATTTCTAAACGAGGCTACGTGCTCGTTTTTTCATTTTGACTCCACAAACACGTCCCGTGGCCCATTTTAACCTATAATCGCAACTTTTTCGGGTTTTGAAGGAAGTGGATCTAATTTCATACCCTCTCTCCTCCGGAATTCAAAATTAGGCTTCGTGCTCGTTTTTTCATTTTGACACCACAAACACGTCCTGTGGCCCATTTCTAACCTATAATCGAGACTTTTTCGGGTTTTAAAGGAAGTGGATATAATTTCATACCCTCTCTCCTCCTGATTTCTAAACGAGGCTACGTGCTCGTTTTTTCATTTTGACTCCACAAACACGTCCCGTGGCCCATTTCTATCCTATAATCGCGACTTTTCCTGGTTTTAAAGAAAGTGGATCTAATTTCAAACACTCTCTCCTCCCGAATTCAAAATTAGGCTTCGTGCTCGTTTTTTCATTTTGACACCACAAACACGTCCTGTGGCCCATTTCTAACCTATAATCGAGACTTTTTCGGGTTTGAAAGGAAGTGGATATAATTTCATACCCTCTCTCCTCCCGATTTCTAAACGAGGCTTCGTGCTCGTTTTTTCGTTTTGACACCACAAACGCGTCCAGTGGCCCATTTCTAACCTATAATCGAGACTTTTTCGGGTTTTAAAGGAAGTGGATATAATTTCATAACCTCTCTCCTCCTGATTTCTAAACGAGGCTACGTGCTCGTTTTTTCATTTTGACTCCAAAAACACGTCCCGTGGCCCATTTCTAACCTATAATCGCAACTTTTTCGGGTTTTAAAGGAAGTGGATCTAATTTCATACCCTCTCTCCTCCGGAATTCAAAATTAGGCTTCGTGCTCGTTTTTTCATTTTGACACCACAAACACGTCCTGTGGACCATTTCTAACCTATAATCGAGACTTTTTCGGGTTTTAAAGGAAGTGGATATAATTTCATACCCTCTCTCCTCCTGATTTCTAAACGAGGCTACGTGCTCGTTTTTTCATTTTGACTCCACAAACACGTCCCGTGGCCCATTTCTAACCTATAATCGAGACTTTTCCGGGTTTTAAAGGAAGTGGATCTAATTTCATACCCTCTCTCCTCCCGAATTTAAAATTAGGCATCGTGCTCGTTTTTTCATTTTGACACCACAAACACGTCCTGTGGCCCATTTCTAACCTATAATCGAGACTTTTTCGGGTTTTAAAGGAAGTGGATATAATTTCATAACCTCTCTCCTCCTGATTTCTAAACGAGGCTACATGCTCGTTTTTTCATTTTGACTCCACAAACTCGTCCCGTGGCCCATTTCTAACCTATAATCGAGACTTTTTCGTGTTTCAAAGTAAGTGGATATAATTTCATACCCTCTCTCCTCCCGATTTCTAAACGAGGCTTCGTGCTCGTTTTTTCATTTTGACACCACAAACACGTCCCGTGGCCCATTTCTAACCTATAATCGAGACTTTTTCGGGTTTTAAAGGAAGTGGATGTAATTTCATACCCTCTGTCCTACCGATTTCTAAACGAGGCTTCGTGCTCGTTTTTTCGTTTAGACTCCACAAACACGTCCCGTGGCCCATTTCTAACCTCTAATCGAGACTTTTTCCTGTTTTAAAGGAAGTGGATATAATTTCATACCCTCTCTCCTACCGATTTCTATACGAGGCTTCGTGCTCGTTTTTTCATTTTGACTCCACAAACACGTCCCGTGGCCCATTTCTAACCTATAATCGAGACTTTTTCGGGTTTTAAAGGAAGTGGATATAATTCATACCCTCTCTCCTACCGATTTCTAAACGAGGCTTCGTGCTCGTTTTTTCGTTTTGACTCCACAAACACGTACCGTGGCCCATTTCTAACCTATAATCGAGATTTTTTCGTGTTTCAAACGAAGTGGATATAATTTCATACCCACTCTTCTCCCGATTTCTAAACGTGGATTCGTGCTCGTTTTTTCGTTTTGACACCACAAACACGTCCCGTGGCCCATTTCTAACCTATAATCGAGATTTTTTCGGGTTTTAAAGGAAGTGGATCTAATTTCATACCCTCTGTCCTACCGATTTCTAAACGAGGCTTCGTGCTCGTTTTGTCATTTTGACTCCACAAACACGTCCCGTGGCCCATTTCTAACCTATAATCGAGACTTTTTCAGGATTTAAAGGAAGTGGATATAATTTCATACCCTCTCTCCTACCGATTTCTATACGAGGCTTCGTGCTCGTTTTTTCATTTTGACTCCACAAACACGTCCCGTGGCCCATTTCTAACATATAATCGAGACTTTTTGGGTTTTAAAGGAAGTGGATATAATTTCAAACCCTCTCTCCTACCGATTTCTAAATGAGGCGTCGTGCTCGTTTTTTCATGTTGACTCCACAAACACGTCCCGTGGCCCATTTCTAACCTATAATCGAGACTTTTTCGTGTTTCAAAGGAAGTGGATATAATTTCATACCCACTCTTCTCCCGATTTCTAAACGAGGCTTCGTGCTCGTTTTTTCGTTTTGACACCACAAACACGTTCCGTGTCCCATTTCTAACCTATAATCGCGACTTTTCCGGCTTTTAAAGGAAGTGGATCTAATTTCATACCCTCTCTCCTCCCGAATTCAAAATTAGGCTTCGTGCTCGTTTTTTCATTTTGACACCACAAACACGTCCTGTGGCCCATTTCTAACCTATAATCGAGACTTTTTCTGGTTTTAAAGGAAGTGGATATAATTTCATACCCTCTCTCCTCCTGATTTCTAAACGAGGCTACGTGCTCGTTTTTTCATTTTGACTCCACAAACACGTCCCGTGGCCCATTTCTAACCTATAATCGCGACTTTTCCTGGTTTTAAAGAAAGTGGATCTAATTTCATACCCTCTCTCCTCCCGAATTCAAAATTAGGCTTCGTGCTCGTTTTTTCATTTTGACACCACAAACACGTCCTGTGGCCCATTTCTAACCTATAATCGAAACTTTTTCGGGTTTTAAAGGAAGTGGATTTAATTTCATACCCTCTCTCCTACCGATTTCTAAACGAGGCTTCGTGCTCGTTTTTTCGTTTTGACACCACAAACACGTCCCGTGGCCCATTTCTAACCTATAATCGAGACTTTTTCGGGTTTTAAAGGAAGTGGATGTAATTTCATACCCTCTCACCTACCGATTTCTAAACGAGGCTTCGTGCTCGTTTTTTCATTTTGACACCGCAAACACGTCCCGTGGCCCATTTCTAACCTATAATCGAGACTTTTTCGGGTTTGAAAGGAAGTGGATATAATTTCATACCCTCTCTCCTCCCGATTTCTAAACGAGGCTTCGTGCTCGTTTTTTCGTTTTGACACCTCAAACGCGTCCAGTGGCCCATTTCTAACCTATAATCGAGACTTTTTCAGGTTTTAAAGGAAGTGGATATAATTTCATAACCTCTCTCCTCCTGATTTCTAAACGAGGCTACGTGCTCGTTTTTTCATTTTGACTCCACAAACACTTCCCGTGGCCCATTTCTAACCTATAATCGAGACTTTTTCGGGTTTTAAAGGAAGTGGATGTAATTTCATACCCTCTGTCATACCGATTTCTAAACGAGGCTTCGTGCTCGTTTTTTCGTTTTGACTCCACAAACACGTCCCGTGGCCCATTTCTAACCTATAATCGAGACTTTTTCAGGTTTTAAAGGAAGTGGATATAATTTCATACCCTCTCTCCTACCGATTTTTATACGAGGCTTCGTGCTCGTTCATTCATTTTGACTCCACAAACACGTCCCGTGGCCCATTTCTAACCTATAATCGAGACTTTTTCGGGTTTTAATGGAAGTGGATCTAATTTCATACCCTCTCTCCTCCCGAATTCAAAATTAGGCTTCCTGCTCGTTTTTTCATTTTGACACCACAAACACGTCATGTGGCCCATTTCTAACCTATAATCGAGACTTTTTCGGGTTTGGAAGGAAGTGGATATAATTTGATACCCTCTCTCCTCCCGATTTCTAGACGAGGCTTCGTGCTCGTTTTTTCGTTTTGACACCATAAACGCGTCCAGTGGCCCATTTCTAACTTATAATCGAGACTTTTTCGGGTTTTAAAGGAAGTGGATATAATTTCATAACCTCTCTCCTCCTGATTTCTAAACGAGGCTACGTGCTCGTTTTTTCATTTTGACTCCACAAACACGTCCCGTGGCCCATTTCTAACCTATAATCGAAACTTTTTCGGGTTTTGAAGGAAGTGGATCTAATTTCATACCCTCTCTCCTCCGGAATTCAAAATTAGGCTTCGTGCTCGTTTTTTCATTTTGACACCACAAACACGTCCTGTGGCCCATTTCTAACCTATAATCGAGACTTTTTCGGGTTTTAAAGGAAGTGGATATAATTTCATACCCTCTCTCCTCCTGATTTCTAAACGAGGCTACGTGCTCGTTTTTTCATTTTGACTCCACAAACACGTCCCGTGGCCCATTTCTATCCTATAATCGCGACTTTTCCTGGTTTTAAAGAAAGTGGATCTAATTTCATACACTCTCTCCTCCCGAATTCAAAATTAGGCTTCGTGCTCGTTTTTTCATTTTGACACCAAAAACACGTCCTGTGGCCCATTTCTAACCTATAATCGAGACTTTTTCGGGTTTGAAAGGAAGTGGATATAATTTCATACCCTCTCTCCTCCCGATTTCTAAACGAGGCTTCGTGCTCGTTTTTTCGTTTTGACACCACAAATGCGTCCAGTGGCCCATTTCTAACCTATAATCGAGACTTTTTCGGGTTTTAAAGGAAGTGGATATAATTTCATAACCTCTCTCCTCCTGATTTCTAAACGAGGCTACGTGCTCGTTTTTTCATTTTGACTCCAAAAACACGTCCCGTGGCCCATTTCTAACCTATAATCGCAACTTTTTCGGGTTTTAAAGGAAGTGGATCTAATTTCATACCCTCTCTCCTCCGGAATTCAAAATTAGGCTTCGTGCTCGTTTTTTCATTTTGACACCACAAACACGTCCTGTGGACCATTTCTAACCTATAATCGAGACTTTTTCGGGTTTTAAAGGAAGTGGATATAATTTCATACCCTCTCTCCTCCTGATTTCTAAACGAGGCTACGTGCTCGTTTTTTCATTTTGACTCCACAAACACGTCCCGTGGTCCATTTCTAACCTATAATCGAGACTTTTCCGGGTTTTAAAGGAAGTGGATCTAATTTCATACCCTCTCTCCTCCCGAATTTAAAATTAGGCATCGTGCTCGTTTTTTCATTTTGATACCACAAACACGTCCTGTGGCCCATTTCTAACCTATAATCGAGACTTTTTCGGGTTTTAAAGGAAGTGGATATAATTTCATAACCTCTCTCCTCCTGATTTCTAAACGAGGCTACATGCTCGTTTTTTCATTTTGACTCCACAAACTCGTCCCGTGCCCCATTTCTAACCTATAATCGAGACTTTTTCGTGTTTCAAAGTAAGTGGATATAATTTCATACCCTCTCTCCTCCCGATTTCTAAACGAGGCTTCGTGCTCGTTTTTTCATTTTGACACCACAAACACGTCCCGTGGCCCATTTCTAACCTAGAATCGAGACTTTTTCGGGTTTTAAAGGAAGTGGATGTAATTTCATACCCTCTGTCCTACCGATTTCTAAACGAGGCTTCGTGCTCGTTTTTTCGTTTAGACTCCACAAACACGTCCCGTGGCCCATTTCTAACCTCTAATCGAGACTTTTTCCTGTTTTAAAGGAAGTGGATATAATTTCATACCCTCTCTCCTACCGATTTCTATACAAGGCTTCGTGCTCGTTTTTTCATTTTGACTCCACAAACACGTCCCGTGGCCCATTTCTAACCTATAATCGAGACTTTTTCGGGTTTTAAAGGAAGTGGATATAATTCATACCCTCTCTCCTACCGATTTCTAAACGAGGCTTCGTGCTCGTTTTTTCGTTTTGACTCCACAAACACGTACCGTGGCCCATTTCTAACCTATAATCGAGATTTTTTCGTGTTTCAAAGGAAGTGGATATAATTTCATACCCACTCTTCTCCCGATTTCTAAACGTGGCTTCGTGCTCGTTTTTTCGTTTTGACACCACAAACACGTCCCGTGGCCCATTTCTAACCTATAATCGAGATTTTTTCGGGTTTTAAAGGAAGTGGATCTAATTTCATACCCTCTGTCTTACCGATTTCTAAACGAGGCTTCGTGCTCGTTTTGTCATTTTGACTCCACAAACACGTCCCGTGGCCCATTTCTAACCTATAATCGAGACTTTTTCAGGATTTAAAGGAAGTGGATATAATTTCATAACCTCTCTCCTCCTGATTTCTAAACGAGGCTACATGCTCGTTTTTTCATTTTGACTCCACAAACTCGTCCCGTGCCCCATTTCTAACCTATAATCGAGACTTTTTCGTGTTTCAAAGTAAGTGGATATAATTTCATACCCTCTCTCCTCCCGATTTCTAAACGAGGCTTCGTGCTCGTTTTTTCATTTTGACACCACAAACACGTCCCGTGGCCCATTTCTAACCTAGAATCGAGACTTTTTCGGGTTTTAAAGGAAGTGGATGTAATTTCATACCCTCTGTCCTACCGATTTCTAAACGAGGCTTCGTGCTCGTTTTTTCGTTTAGACTCCACAAACACGTCCCGTGGCCCATTTCTAACCTCTAATCGAGACTTTTTCCTGTTTTAAAGGAAGTGGATATAATTTCATACCCTCTCTCCTACCGATTTCTATACAAGGCTTCGTGCTCGTTTTTTCATTTTGACTCCACAAACACGTCCCGTGGCCCATTTCTAACCTATAATCGAGACTTTTTCGGGTTTTAAAGGAAGTGGATATAATTCATACCCTCTCTCCTACCGATTTCTAAACGAGGCTTCGTGCTCGTTTTTTCGTTTTGACTCCACAAACACGTACCGTGGCCCATTTCTAACCTATAATCGAGATTTTTTCGTGTTTCAAAGGAAGTGGATATAATTTCATACCCACTCTTCTCCCGATTTCTAAACGTGGCTTCGTGCTCGTTTTTTCGTTTTGACACCACAAACACGTCCCGTGGCCCATTTCTAACCTATAATCGAGATTTTTTCGGGTTTTAAAGGAAGTGGATCTAATTTCATACCCTCTGTCTTACCGATTTCTAAACGAGGCTTCGTGCTCGTTTTTTCATTTTGACTCCACAAACACGTCCCGTGGCCCATTTCTAACATATAATCGAGACTTTTTGGGTTTTAAAGGAAGTGGATATAATTGCAAACCCTCTCTCCTACCGATTTCTAAATGAGGCGTCGTGCTCGTTTTTTCATTTTGACTCCACAAACACGTCCCGTGGCCCATTTCTAACCTATAATCGAGACTTTTTCGTGTTTCAAAGGAAGTGGATATAATTTCATACCCACTCTTCTCCCGATTTCTAAACGAGGCTTCGTGCTCGTTTTTTCGTTTTGACACCACAAACACGTTCCGTGTCCCATTTCTAACCTATAATCGCGACTTTTCCGGCTTTTAAAGAAAGTGGATCTAATTTCATACCCTCTCTCCTCCCGAATTCAAAATTAGGCTTCGTGCTCGTTTTTTCATTTTGACACCACAAACACGTCCTGTGGCCCATTTCTAACCTATAATCGAGACTTTTTCGGGTTTTAAAGGAAGTGGATATAATTTCATACCCTCTCTCCTCCTGATTTCTAAACGAGGCTACGTGCTCGTTTTTTCATTTTGACTCCACAAACACGTCCCGTGGCCCATTTCTATCCTATAATCGCGACTTTTCCTGGTTTTAAAGAAAGTGGATCTAATTTCATACACTCTCTTCTCCCGAATTCAAAATTAGGCTTCGTGCTCGTTTTTTCATTTTGACACCACAAACACGTCCTGTGGCCCATTTCTAACCTATAATCGAGACTTTTTCGGGTTTGAAAGGAAGTGGATATAATTTCATACCCTCTCTCCTCCCGATTTCTAAACGAGGCTTCGTGCTCCTTTTTTCGTTTTGACACCACAAACGCGTCCAGTGGCCCATTTCTAACCTATAATCGAGACTTTTTCGGGTTTTAAAGGAAGTGGATATAATTTCATAACCTCTATCCTCCTGATTTCTAAACGAGGCTACGTGCTCGTTTTTTCATTTTGACTCCAAAAACACGTCCCGTGGCCCATTTCTAACCTATAATCGCAACTTTTTCGGGTTTTAAAGGAAGTGGATCTAATTTCATACCCTCTCTCCTCCGGAATTCAAAATTAGGCTTCGTGCTCGTTTTTTCATTTTGACACCACAAACACGTCCTGTGGACCATTTCTAACCTATAATCGAGACTTTTTCGGGTTTTAAAGGAAGTGGATATAATTTCATACCCTCTCTCATCCTGATTTCTAAACGAGGCTACGTGCTCGTTTTTTCATTTTGACTCCACAAACACGTCCCGTGGCCCATTTCTAACCTATAATCGAGACTTTTCCGGGTTTTAAAGGAAGTGGATCTAATTTCATACCCTCTCTCCTCCCGAATTTAAAATTAGGCATCGTGCTCGTTTTTTCATTTTGACACCACAAACACGTCCTGTGGCCCATTTCTAACCTATAATCGAGACTTTTACGGGTTTTAAAGGAAGTGGATATAATTTCATAACCTCTCTCCTCCTGATTTCTAAACGAGGCTACATGCTCGTTTTTTCAATTTGACTCCACAAACTCGTCCCGTGGCCCATTTCTAACCTATAATCGAGACTTTTTCGTGTTTCAAAGGAAGTGGATATAATTTCATACCCTCTCTCCTCCCGATTTCTAAACGAGGCTTCGTGCTCGTTTTTTCATTTTGACACCACAAACACGTCCCGTGGCCCATTTCTAACCTATAATCGAGACTTTTTCGGGTTTTAAAGGAAGTGGATGTAATTTCATACCCTCTGTCCTACCGATTTCTAAACGAGGCTTCGTGCTCGTTTTTTCGTTTAAACTCCACAAACACGTCCCGTGGCCCATTTCTAACCTCTAATCGAGACTTTTTCCTGTTTTAAAGGAAGTGGATATAATTTCATACCCTCTCTCCTACCGATTTCTATACAAGGCTTCGTGCTCGTTTTTTCATTTTGACTCCACAAACACGTCCCGTGGCCCATTTCTAACCTATAATCGAGACTTTTTCGGGTTTTAAAGGAAGTGGATATAATTCATACCCTCTCTCCTACCGATTTCTAAACGAGGCTTCGTGCTCGTTTTTTCGTTTTGACTCCACAAACACGTCCCGTGGCCCATTTCTAACCTATAATCGTGATTTTTTCGTGTTTCAAAGGAAGTGGATATAATTTCATACGCACTCTTCTCCCGATTTCTAAACGTGGCTTCGTGCTCGTTTTTTCGTTTTGACACCACAAACACGTCCCGTGGCCCATTTCTAACCTATAATCGAGATTTTTTCGGGTTTTAAAGGAAGTGGATCTAATTTCATACCCTCTGTCCTATCGATTTCTAAACGAGTCTTCGTGCTCGTTTTGTCATTTTGACTCCACAAACACGTCCCGTGGCCCATTTCTAACCTATAATCGAGACTTTTTCAGGTTTTAAAGGAAGTGGATATAATTTCATACCCTCTCTCCTACCGATTTCTATACGAGGCTTCGTGCTCGTTTTTTCATTTTGACTCCACAAACACGTCCCGTGGCCCATTTCTAACATATAATCGAGACTTTTTCGGGTTTTAAAGGAAGTGGATATAATTTCAAACCCTCTCTCCTACCGATTTCTAAACGAGGCGTCGTGCTCGTTTTTTCATTTTGACTCCACAAACACGTCCCGTGGCCCATTTCTAACCTATAATCGAGACTTTTTCGTGTTTCAAAGGAAGTGGATATAATTTCATACCCACTCTTCTCCCGATTTCTAAACGAGGCTTCGTGCTCGTTTTTTCGTTTTGACACCACAAACACGTTCCGTGTCCCATTTCTAACCTATAATCGCAACTTTTCCGGCTTTTAAAGGAAGTGGATCTAATTTCATACCCTCCCTCCTCCCGAATTCAAAATTAGGCTTCGTGCTCGTTTTTTCATTTTGACACCACAAACACGTCCTGTGGCCCATTTCTAACCTATAATCGAGACTTTTTCGGGGTTTAAAGGAAGTGGATATAATTTCATACCCTCTCTCCTACCGATTTTTAAATGAGGCTTCGTGCTCGTTTTTCCGTTTTTACACCACAAACACGTCCCGTTGCCCATTTCTAACCTATAATCGAGACTTTTTCGGGTTTTAAAGGAAGTGGATGTAATTTCATACCCTCTGTCCTACCGATTTCTAAATGAGGCTTCGTGCTCGTTTTTTCGTTTTGACACCACAAACAGGTCCTGTGGCCCATTTCTAACCTATAATCGAGACTTTTTCCGGTTTTAAAGGAAGTGGATATAATTTCATACTCTCTCTCCTACAAATTTTTAAACGAGGCTTCGTGCTTGTTTTATCGTTTTTACGGCACAAACACGTCCCGTGGCCCATTTCAAACCTATAATCGAGACTTTTTCAGGTTTTAAAGGAAGTGGATAAAATTTCATACCCTCTCTCCTACCGATTTCTATACGAGGCTTCGTGCTCGTTTTTTCATTTTGACTCCACAAACACGTCCCGTGGCCCATTTCTAACATATAATCGAGACTTTTTCGGGTTTTAAAGGAAGTGGATATAATTTCAAACCCTCTCTCCTACCGATTTCTAAACGAGGCGTCGTGCTCGTTTTTTCATTTTGACTCCACAAACACGTCCCGTGGCCCATTTCTAACCTATAATCGAGACTTTTTCGTGTTTCAAAGGAAGTGGATATAATTTCATACCCACTCTTCTCCCGATTTCTAAACGAGGCTTCGTGCTCGTTTTTTCATTTTGACACCACAAACACTTTCCGTGTCCCATTTCTAACCTATAATGGCGACTTTTCCGGCTTTTAAAGGAAGTGGATCTAATTTCATACCCTCTCTCCTCCCGAATTCAAAATTAGGCTTCGTGCTAGTTTTTTCATTTTGACACCACAAACACGTCCTGTGGCCCATTTCTAACCTATAATCGAGACTTTTTCGGGTTTTAAAGGAAGTGGATATAATTTCATACCCTCTCTCCTACCGATTTTTAAACGAGGCTTCGTGCTCGTTTTTTCGTTTTGACACCACAAACACGTCCCGTTGCCCATTTCTAACCTATAATCGAGACTTTTTCGGGTTTTAAAGGAAGTGGATGTAATTTCATACCCTCTGTCCTACCGATTTCTAAATTGAGGCTTCGTGCTCGTTTTTTCGTTTTGACACCACAAACAGGTCCTGTGGCCCATTTCTAACCTATAATCGAGAGTTTTTCCGGTTTTAAAGGAAGTGGATATAATTTCATACGCACTCTTCTCCCGATTTCTAAACGTGGCTTCGTGCTCGTTTTTTCGTTTTGACACCACAAACACGTCCCGTGGCCCATTTCTAACCTATAATCGATATTTTTTCGGGTTTTAAAGGAAGTGGATCTAATTTCATACCCTCTGTCCTACCGATTTCTAAACGAGTCTTCGTGCTCGTTTTGTCATTTTGACTCCACAAACACGTCCCGTGGCCCATTTCTAACCTATAATCGAGACTTTTTCAGGTTTTAAAGGAAGTGGATATAATTTCATACCCTCTCTCCTACCGATTTCTATACGAGGCTTCGTGCTCGTTTTTTCATTTTGACTCCACAAACACGTCCCGTGGCCCATTTCTAACATATAATCGAGACTTTTTCGGGTTTTAAAGGAAGTGGATATAATTTCAAACCCTCTCTCCTACCGATTTCTAAACGAGGCGTCGTGCTCGTTTTTTCATTTTGACTCCACAAACACGTCCCGTGGCCCATTTCTAACCTATAATCGAGACTTTTTCGTGTTTCAAAGGAAGTGGATATAATTTCATACCCACTCTTCTCCCGATTTCTAAACGAGGCTTCGTGCTCGTTTTTTCGTTTTGACACCACAAACACGTTCCGTGTCCCATTTCTAACCTATAATCGCGACTTTTCCGGCTTTTAAAGGAAGTGGATCTAATTTCATACCCTCTCTCCTCCCGAATTCAAAATTAGGCTTCGTGCTCGTTTTTTCATTTTGACACCACAAACACGTCCTGTGGCCCATTTCTAACCTATAATCGAGACTTTTTCGGGTTTTAAAGGAAGTGGATATAATTTCATACCCTCTCTCCTACCGATTTTTAAACGAGGCTTCGTGCTCGTTTTTTCGTTTTGACACCACAAACACGTCCCGTTGCCCATTTCTAACCTATAATCGAGACTTTTTCGGGTTTTAAAGGAAGTGGATGTAATTTCATACCCTCTGTCCTACCGATTTCTAAATGAGGCTTCGTGCTCGTTTTTTCGTTTTGACACCACAAACAGGTCCTGTGGCCCATTTCTAACCTATAATCGAGACTTTTTCCGGTTTTAAAGGAATTGGATATAATTTCATACCCTCTCTCCTACAAATTTTTAAACGAGGCTTCGTGCTTGTTTTATCGTTTTTACGGCACAAACACGTCCCGTGGCCCATTTCAAACCTATAATCGAGACTTTTTCAGATTTTAAAGGAAGTGGATAAAATTTCATACCCTCTCTCCTACCGATTTCTATACGAGGCTTCGTGCTCGTTTTTTCATTTTGACTCCACAAACACGTCACGTGGCCCATTTCTAACATATAATCGAGACTTTTTCGGGTTTTAAAGGAAGTGGATATAATTTCAAACCCTCTCTCCTACCGATTTCTAAACGAGGCGTCGTGCTCGTTTTTTCATTTTGACTCCACAAACACGTCCCGTGGCCCATTTCTAACCTATAATCGAGACTTTTTCGTGTTTCAAAGGAAGTGGATATAATTTCATACCCACTCTTCTCCCGATTTCTAAACGAGGCTTCGTGCTCGTTTTTTCGTTTTGACACCACAAACACGTTCCGTGTCCCATTTCTAACCTATAATGGCGACTTTTCCGGCTTTTAAAGGAAGTGGATCTAATTTCATACCCTCTCTCCTCCCGAATTCAAAATTAGGCTTCGTGCTCGTTTTTTCATTTTGACACCACAAACACGTCCTGTGGCCCATTTCTAACCTATAATCGAGACTTTTTCGGGTTTTAAAGGAAGTGGATATAATTTCATACCCTCTCTCCTACCGATTTTTAAACAAGGCTTCGTGCTCGTTTTTTCGTTTTGACACCACAAACACGTCCCGTTGCCCATTTCTAACCTATAATCGAGACTTTTTCGGGTTTTAAAGGAAGTGGATGTAATTTCATACCCTCTGTCCTACCGATTTCTAAATTGAGGCTTCGTGCTCGTTTTTTCGTTTTGACACCACAAACAGGTCCTGTGGCCCATTTTTAACCTATAATCGAGAGTTTTTCCGGTTTTAAAGGAAGTGGATATAATTTCATACCCTCTCTCCTACAAATTTTTAAACGAGGCTTCGTGCTTGTTTTATCGTTTTTACAGCACAAACACGTCCCGTGGCCCATTTCTAACCTATAATCGAGACTTTTTCGGGTTTTAAAGGAAGTGGATATAATTTCATACACTCTCACGTACCGATTTCTAAACGAGGCTTCGTGCTCGTTTTTTCGTTTTGAAACCACAAACACGTCCCGTGGCCCATTTCTAACCTATAATCGAGACTTTTTCGGGTTTGAAAGGAAGTGGATATAATTTAATAACCTCTCTCCTCCTGATTTCTAAACGAGGCTACGTGCTCGTTTTTTCATTTTGACTCCACAAACTCGTCCCGTGGCCCATTTCTAACCTATAATCGAGACTTTTTCGGGTTTTAAAGGAAGTGGATGTAATTTCATACCCTCTGTCCTACCGATTTCTAAACGAGGCTTCGTGCTCGTTTTTTCGTTTTGACTCCACAGACACGTCCCGTGGCCCATTTCTAACCTATAATCGAGACTTTTTCAGGTTTTAAAGGAAGTGGATATAATTTCATACCCTCTCTCCTACCGATTTTTATACGAGGCTTCGTGCTCGTTTTTTCATTTTGACTCCACAAACACGTCCCGTGGCCCATTTCTAACCTATAATCGAGACTTTTTCGGGTTTTAAAGGAAGTGGATATAATTTCAAACCCTCACTCCTACCGATTTCTAAACGAGGCTTCGTGCTCGTTTTTTCGTTTTGATTCCACAAACACGTCCCGTGGCCCATTTCTAACCTATAATCGAGACTTTTTCGTGTTTCAAAGGAAGTTGATATAATTTCATACCCACTCTTCTCCCGATTTCTAAACGAGGCTTCATGCTCGTTTTTTCATTTTGACACCACAAACACGTCCTGTGGCCCATTTCTAATCTATAATCGAGACTTTTTCAGGTTTTAAAGAAAGTGGATATAATTTCATACCCTCTCTCCTACCAATTTCTAAACGAGGCTTCGTGCTTGTTTTATCGTTTTGACAGCACAAACACGTCCCGTGGCCCATTTCTAACCTATAATAGAGACTTTTTCGGGTTTTAAAGGAAGTGGATATAATTTCATACCCTCTCACCTACCGATTTCTAAACGAGGCTTCGTACTCGTTTTTTCGTTTTGACACCACAAACACGTCCCGTGGCACATTTCTAACCAATAATCGAGACTTTTTCGGGTTTGAAAGGAAGTGGATATAATTTCATACCCTCTCTCCTCCAGATTTCTAAACGAGGCTTCGTGCTCGTTTTTTCGTTTTGACACCACAAACGCTTCCAGTGGCCCATTTCTAACCTATAATCGAGACTTTTTCGGGTTTTAAAGGAAGTGGATATAATTTAATAACCTCTCTCCTCTTGATTTCTAAACGAGGCTACGTGCTCGTTTTTTCATTTTGACTACACAAACTCGTCCCGTGGCCTATTTCTAACCTATAATCGAGACTTTTTCGGGTTTTAAAGGAAGTGGATGTAATTTCATACCCTCTGTCATACGGATTTCTAAACGAGGCTTCGTGCTCGTTTTTTCGTTTTGACTCCACAAACACGTCCCGTGGCCCATTTCTAACCTATAATCGAGACTTTTTCAGGTTTTAAAGGAAGTGGATATAATTTCATACCCTCTCTCCTACCGATTTTTATACGAGGCTTCGTGCTCGTTTTTTCATTTTGACTCCACAAACACGTCCCGTGGCCCATTTCTAACCTATAATCGAGACTTTTTCGTGTTTCAAAGTAAGTGGATATAATTTCATACCCTCTCTCCTCCCGATTTCTAAACGAGGCTTCGTGCTCGTTTTTTCGTTTTGACACCACAAACGCGTCCAGTGGCCCATTTCTAACCTATAATCGAGACTTTTTCGGGTTTTAAAGGAAGTGGATACAATTTCATACCCACTCTCCTACCGATTTCTAAACGAGGCTTCGTGCTCGTTTTTTCATTTTGACACCACAAACAGGTCCCGTGGCCTATTTCTAACCTATAATCGAGACTTTTTCGGGTTTGAAAGGAAGTGGATATAATTTCATACCCTCTCTCCTCCCGATTTCTAAACGAGGCTTCGTGCTCGTTTTTTCGTTTTGACACCTCAAACGCGTCCAGTGGCCCATTTCTAACCTATAATCGAGACTTTTTCGGGTTTTAAAGGAAGTGGATATAATTTCATAACCTATCTCCTCTTGATTTCTAAACGAGGCTACGTGCTCGTTTTTTCATTTTGACTCCACAAACACTTCCCGTGGCCCATTTCTAACCTATAATCGCGACTTTTCCGGGTTTTAAAGGAAGTGGATCTAATTTCATACCCTCTCTCCTCCCGATTTCTAAACGAGGCTTCGTGCTCGTTTTTTCATTTTGACTCCACAAACACGTCCCGTGGCCCATTTCTAACCTATAATTGCGACTTTTCCGCGTTTTTAAGGAAGTGGATCTAATTTCATACCCTCTCTCCTCCCGAATTCAAAATTAGGCTTCGTGCTCGTTTTTTCATTTTGACACCACAAACACGTCCTGTGGCCCATTTCTAACCTATAATCGAGACTTTTTCGGGTTTCAAAGGAAGTGGATATAATTTCATACCCTCTCTCCTCCCGATTTCTAAACGAGGCTTCGTGCTCGTTTTTTCATTTTGACTCCACAAACACGTCCCGTGGCCCATTTCTAACCTATAATCGCGACTTTTCCGCGTTTTAAAGGAAGTGGATCTAATTTCATACCCTCTCTCCTCCCGAATTCAAAATTAGGCTTCGTGCTCGTTTTTTCATTTTGACACCACAAACACGTCCTGTGGCCCATTTCTAACCTATAATCGATACTTTTTCGGGTTTTAAAGGAAGTGGATATAATTCATACCCTCTCTCCTACCGATTTCTAAACGAGGCTTCGTGCTCGTTTTTTCGTTTTGACTCCACAAACACGTCCCGTGGCCCATTTCTAACCTATAATCGAGATTTTTTCGTGTTTCAAAGGAAGTGGATCTAATTTCATACCCACTCTTCTCCCGATTTCTAAACGTGGCTTCGTGCTCGTTTTTTCGTTTTGACACCACAAACACGTCCCGTGGCCCATTTCTAACCTATAATCGATATTTTTTCGGGTTTTAAAGGAAGTGGATCTAATTTCATACCCTCTGTCCTACCGATTTCTAAACGAGGCTTCGTGCTCGTTTTTTCATTTTGACTCCACAAACACGTCCCGTGGCCCATTTCTAACCTATAATCGAGACATTTTCAGGTTTTAAAGGAAGTGGATATAATTTCATACCCTCTCTCCTACCGATTTCTATACGAGGCTTCGTGCTCGTTTTTTCATTTTGACTCCACAAACACGTCCCGTGGCCCATTTCTAACATATAATGGAGAGTTTTTCGGGTTTTAAAGGAAGTGGATATAATTTCAAACCCTCTCTCCTACCGATTTCTAAACGAGGCGTCATGCTCGTTTTTTCATTTTAACTCCACAAACACGTCCCGTGGCCCATTTCTAACCTATAATCGAGACTTTTTCGTGTTTCAAAGGAAGTGGATATAATTTCATACCCACTCTTCTCCCGATTTCTAAACGAGGCTTCGTGCTCGTTTTTTCGTTTTGACACCACAAACACGTTCCGTGTCCTATTTCTAACCTATAATCGCGACTTTTCTGGCTTTTAAAGGAAGTGGATCTAATTTCATACCCTCTCTCCTCCCGAATTCAAAATTAGGCTTCGTGCTCGTTTTTTCATTTTGACACCACAAACACGTCCTGTGGCCCATTTCTAACCTATAATCGAGACTTTTTCGGGTTTTAAAGGAAGTGAATATAATTTCATACCCTCTCTCCTACCGATTTTTAAACGAGGCTTCGTGCTCGTTTTTTCGTTTTGACACCACAAACACGTCCCGTGGCCCATTTCTAACCTATAATCGAGACTTTTTCGGGTTTTAAAAGAAGTGGATGTAATTTCATAGCCTCTGTCCTACCGATTTCTAAATGAGGCTTGGTGCTCGTTTTTTCGTTTGGACACCACAAACAGGTCCTGTGGCCCATTTCTAACGTATAATCGAGACTTTTTCCGGTTTTAAAGGAAGTGGATATAATTTCATACCCTCTCTCCTACAAATTTTTAAACGAGGCTTCGTGCTTGTTTTATCGTTTTTACAGCACAAACACGTCCCGTGGCCCATTTCTAACCTATAATCGAGACTTTTTCGGGTTTTAAAGGAAGTGGATATAATTTCATACACTCTCACGTACCGATTTCTAAACGAGGCTTCGTGCTCGTTTTTTCGTTTTGAAACCACAAACACGTCCCGTGGCCCATTTCTAACCTATAATCGAGACTTTTTCGGGTTTTAAAGGAAGTGGATATAATTTCATAACCTATCTCCTCTTGATTTCTAAACGAGGCTACGTGCTCGTTTTTTCATTTTGACTCCACAAACACTTCCCGTGGCCCATTTCTAACCTATAATCGCGACTTTTCCGGGTTTTAAAGGAAGTGGATCTAATTTCATACCCTCTCTCCTCCCGATTTCTAAACGAGGCTTCGTGCTCGTTTTTTCATTTTGACTCCACAAACACGTCCCGTGGCCCATTTCTAACCTATAATCGCGACTTTTCCGCGTTTTAAAGGAAGTGGATCTAATTTCATACCCTCTCTCCTCCCGAATTCAAAATTAGGCTTCGTGCTCGTTTTTTCATTTTGACACCACAAACACGTCCTGTGGCCCATTTCTAACCTATAATCGAGACTTTTTCGGGTTTCAAAGGAAGTGGATATAATTTCATACCCTCTCTCCTCCCGATTTCTAAACGAGGCTTCGTGCTCGTTTTTTCATTTTGACTCCACAAACACGTCCCGTGGCCCATTTCTAACCTATAATCGCGACTTTTCCGCGTTTTAAAGGAAGTGGATCTAATTTCATACCCTCTCTCCTCCCGAATTCAAAATTAGGCTTCGTGCTCGTTTTTTCATTTTGACACCACAAACACGTCCTGTGGCCCATTTCTAACCTATAATCGAGACTTTTTCGGGTTTTAAAGGAAGTGGATATAATTCATACCCTCTCTCCTACCGATTTCTAAACGAGGCTTCGTGCTCGTTTTTTCGTTTTGACTCCACAAACACGTCCCGTGGCCCATTTCTAACCTATAATCGAGATTTTTTCGTGTTTCAAAGGAAGTGGATATAATTTCATACCCACTCTTCTCCCGATTTCTAAACGTGGCTTCGTGCTCGTTTTTTCGTTTTGACACCACAAACACGTCCCGTGGCCCATTTCTAACCTATAATCGAGATTTTTTCGGGTTTTAAAGGAAGTGGATCTAATTTCATACCCTCTGTCCTACCGATTTCTAAACGAGGCTTCGTGCTCGTTTTTTCATTTTGACTCCACAAACACGTCCCGTGGCCCATTTCTAACCTATAATCGAGACTTTTTCAGGTTTTAAATGAAGTGGATATAATTTCATACCCTCTCTCCTACCGATTTCTATACGAGGCTTCGTGCTCGTTTTTTCATTTTGACTCCACAAACACGTCCCGTGGCCCATTTCTAACATATAATGGAGACTTTTTCGGGTTTTAAAGGAAGTGGATATAATTTCAAACCCTCTCTCCTACCGATTTCTAAACGAGGCGTCATGCTCGTTTTTTCATTTTGACTCCACAAACACGTCCCGTGGCCCATTTCTAACCTATAATCGAGACTTTTTCGTGTTTCAAAGGAAGTGGATATAATTTCATACCCACTCTTCTCCCGATTTCTAAACGAGGCTTCGTGCTCGTTTTTTCGTTTTGACACCACAAACACGTTCCGTGTCCTATTTCTAACCTATAATCGCGACTTTTCTGGCTTTTAAAGGAAGTGGATCTAATTTCATTCCCTCTCTCCTCCCGAATTCAAAATTAGGCTTCGTGCTCGTTTTTTCATTTTGACACCACAAACACGTCCTATGGCCCATTTCTAACCTATAATCGAGACTTTTTCGGGTTTTAAAGGAAGTGAATATAATTTCATACCCTCTCTCCTACCGATTTTTAAACGAGGCTTCGTGCTCGTTTTTTCGTTTTGACATCACAAACACGTCCCGTGGCCCATTTCTAACCTATAATCGAGACTTTTTCGGGTTTTAAAAGAAGTGGATGTAATTTCATACCCTCTGTCCTACCGATTTCTAAATGAGGCTTCGTGCTCGTTTTTTCATTTGGACACCACAAACAGGTCCTGTGGCCCATTTCTAACGTATAATCGAGACTTTTTCCGGTTTTAAAGGAAGTGGATATAATTTCATACCCTCTCTCCTACAAATTTTTAAACGAGGCTTCGTGCTTGTTTTATCGTTTTTACAGCACAAACACGTCCCGTGGCCCATTTCTAACCTATAATCGAGACTTTTTCGGGTTTTAAAGGAAGTGGATATAATTTCATACACTCTCACGTACCGATTTCTAAACGAGGCTTCGTGCTCGTTTTTTCGTTTTGAAACCACAAACACGTCCCGTGGCCCATTTCTAACCTATAATCGAGACTTTTTCGGGTTTGAAAGGAAGTGGATATAATTTAATAACCTCTCTCCTCCTGATTTCTAAACGAGGCTAAGTGCTCGTTTTTTCATTTTGACTCCACAAACTCGTCCCGTGGCCCATTTCTAACCTATAATCGAGACTTTTTCGGCTTTTAAAGGAAGTGGATGTAATTTCATACCCTCTGTCCTACCGATTTCTAAACGAGGCTTCGTGCTCGTTTTTTCATTTTGACTCCACAGACACGTCCCGTGGCCCATTTCTAACCTATAATCGAGACTTTTTCAGGTTTTAAAGGAAGTGGATATAATTTCATACCCTCTCTCCTACCGATTTTTATACGAGGCTTCGTGCTCGTTTTTCTATTTTGACTCCACAAACACGTCCCGTGGCCCATTTCTAACCTATAATCGAGACTTTTTCGGGTTTTAAAGGAAGTGGATATAATTTCAAACCCTCTCTCCTACCGATTTCTAAACGAGGCTTCGTGCTCGTTTTTTCGTTTTGATTCCACAAACACGTCCCGTGGCCCATTTCTAACCTATAATTGAGACTTTTTCGTGTTTCAAAGGAAGTGGATATAATTTCATACCCACTCTTCTCCCGATTTCTAAACGAGGCTTCGTGCTCGTTTTTTCATTTTGACACCACAAACACGTCCTGTGGCCCATTTCTAACCTATAATCGAGACTTTTTCAGGTTTTAAAGGAAGTGGATATAATTTCATACCCTCTCTCCTACCAATTTCTAAACGAGGCGTCGTGCTTGTTTTATCGTTTTGACAGCACAAACACGTCCCGTGGCCCATTTCTAACCTATAATAGAGACTTTTTCGGGTTTTAAAGGAAGTGGATATAATTTCATACCCTCTCACCTACCGATTTCTAAACGAGGCTTCGTGCTCGTTTTTTCGTTTTGAAACCACAAACACGTCCCGTGGCCCATTTCTAACCTATAATCGAGACTTTTTCGGGTTTGAAAGGAAGTGGATATAATTTAATAACCTCTCTCCTCCTGATTTCTAAACGAGGCTACGTGCTCGTTTTTTCATTTTGACTCCACAAACTCGTCCCGTGGCCCATTTCTAACCTATAATCGAGACTTTTTCGGGTTTTAAAGGAAGTGGATGTAATTTCATACCCTCTCTCCTCCCGATTTCTAAACGAGGCTTCGTGCTCGTTTTTTCGTTTTGACACCACAAACGCGTCCAGTGGCCCATTTCTAACCTATAATCGAGACTTTTTCGGGTTTTAAAGGAAGTGGATATAATTTCATACCCACTCTCCTACCGATTTCTAAACGAGGCTTCGTGCTCGTTTTTTCATTTTGACACCACAAACAGGTCCCGTGGCCCATTTCTAACCTATAATCGAGACTTTTTCGGGTTTGAAAGGAAGTGGATATAATTTCATACCCTCTCTCCTTCCGATTTCTAAACGAGGCTTCGTGCTCGTTTTTTCGTTTTGACACCTCAAACGCGTCCAGTGGCCCATTTCTAACCTATAATCGAGACTTTTTCAGGTTTTAAAGGAAGTGGATATAATTTCATAACCTATCTCCTCCTGATTTCTAAACGAGGCTACGTGCTCGTTTTTTCATTTTGACTCCACAAACACTTCCCGTGGCCCATTTCTAACCTATAATCGCGACTTTTCCGGGTTTTAAAGGAAGTGGATCTAATTTCATACCCTCTCTCCTCCCGAATTCAAAATTAGGCTTCGTGCTCGTTTTTTCATTTTGACACCACAAACACGTCCTGTGGCCCATTTTTAACCTATAATCGAGACTTTTTCGGGTTTCAAAGGAAGTGGATATAATTTCATACCCTCTCTCCTCCCGATTTCTAAACGAGGCTTCGTGCTCGTTTTTTCATTTTGACTCCACAAACACGTCCCGTGGCCCATTTCTAACCTATAATCGCGACTTTTTCGGGTTTTAAAGGAAGTGGATATAATTTCATAACATCTCTCCTCCTGATTTCTAAACGAGGCTACGTGCTCGTTTTTTCATTTTGACACCACAAACAGGTCCCGTGGCCCATTTCTAACCTATAATCGAGACTTTTTCGGGTTTGAAAGGAAGTGGATATAATTTCATACCCTCTCTCCTCCCGATTTCTAAACGAGGCTTCGTGCTCGTTTTTTCGTTTTGACACCACAAACGCGTCCAGTGGCCCATTTCTAACCTATAATCGAGACTTTTTCGGGTTTTAAAGGAAGTGGATATAATTTCATAACATCTCTCCTCCTGATTTCTAAACGAGGCTACGTGCTCGTTTTTTCATTTTGACTCCACAAACACGTCCCGTGGCCCATTTCTAACCTATAATCGCAACTTTTTCGGGTTTTAAAGGAAGTGGATCTAATTTCATACCCTCTCTCCTCCGGAATTCAAAATTAGGCTTCGTGCTCGTTTTTTTCATTTTGACACCACAAACACGTCCTGTAGCCCATTTCTAACCTATAATCGAGACTTTTTCGGGTTTTAAAAGAAGTGGATATAATTTCATACCCTCTCTCCTCCTGATTTCTAAACGAGGCTACGTGCTCGTTTTTTCATTTTGACTCCACAAACACGTCCCGTGGCCCATTTCTAACCTATAATCGCGACTTTTCCGGGTTTTAAAGGAAGTGGATCTCATTTCATACCCTCTCTCCTCCCGAATTAAAAATTAGGCTTCGTGCTCGTTTTTTCATTTTGACACCACAAACACGTCCTGTGGCCCATTTCTATCCTATAATCGAGACTTTTTCGGGTTTGAAAGGAAGTGGATATAATTTCATACCCTCTCTCCTCCCGATTTCTAAACGAGGCTTCGTGCTCGTTTTTTCGTTTTGACACCACAAACGCGTCCAGTGGCCCATTTCTAACCTATAATCGAGACTTTTTCGGGTTTTAAAGGAAGTGGATATAATTTCATACCCACTCTCCTACCGATTTCTAAACGAGGCTTCGTGCTCGTTTTTTCATTTTGACACCACAAACAGGTCCCGTGGCCCATTTCTAACCTATAATCGAGACTTTTTCGGGTTTGAAAGGAAGTGGATATAATTTCATACCCTCTCTCCTCCCGATTTTTAAAGGAGGCTTCGTGCTCGTTTTTTCGTTTTGACACCTCAAACGCGTCCAGTGGCCCATTTCTAACCTATAATCGAGACTTTTTCGGGTTTTAAGGAAGTGGATATAATTTCATAACCTCTCTCCTCCTGATTTCTAAACGAGGTTACATGCTCGTTTTTTCATTTTGACTCCGCAAACTCGTCCCGTGGCCCATTTCTAACCTATAATCGAGACTTTTTCGGGTTTCAAAGTAAGTGGATATAATTTCATACCCTCTCTCCTCCCGATTTCTAAACGAGGCTTCGTGCTCGTTTTTTCGTTTTGACACCACAAACGCGTCCAGTGGCCCATTTCTAACCTATAATCGAGACTTTTTCGGGTTTTAAAGGAAGTGGATATAATTTCATAACCTATCTCCTCTTGATTTCTAAACGAGGCTACGTGCTCGTTTTTTCATTTTGACTCCACAAACACGTCCCGTGGCCCATTTCTAACCTATAATCGTAACTTTTTCGGGTTTTAAAGGAAGTGGATATAATTTCAAACCCTCTCTCCTACCGATTTCTAAACGAGGCTTCGTGCTCGTTTTTTCGTTTTGATTCCACAAACACGTCCCGTGGCCCATTTCTAACCTATAATTGAGACTTTTTCGTGTTTCAAAGGAAGTGGATATAATTTCATACCCACTCTTCTCCCGATTTCTAAACGAGGCTTCGTGCTCGTTTTTTCATTTTGACACCACAAACACGTCCTGTGGCCCATTTCTAACCTATAATCGAGACTTTTTCAGGTTTTAAAGGAAGTGGATATAATTTCATACCCTCTCTCCTACCAATTTCTAAACGAGGCTTCGTGCTTGTTTTATCGTTTTGAAAGCACAAACACGTCCCGTGGCCCATTTCTAACCTATAATAGAGACTTTTTCGGGTTTTAAAGGAAGTGGATATAATTTCATACCCTCTCACCTACCGATTTCTAAACGAGGCTTCGTGCTCGTTTTTTCGTTTTGAAACCACAAACACGTCCCGTGGCCCATTTCTAACCTATAATCGAGACTTTTTCGGGTTTGAAAGGAAGTTGATATAATTTAATAACCTCTCTCCTCCTGATTTCTAAACGAGGCTACGTGCTCGTTTTTTCATTTTGACTCCACAAACACGTCCCGTGGCCCATTTCTAACCTATAATCGTAACTTTTTCGGGTTTTAAAGGAAGTGGATATAATTTCAAACCCTCTCTCCTACCGATTTCTAAACGAGGCTTCGTGCTCGTTTTTTCGTTTTCATTCCACAAACACGTCCCGTGGCCCATTTCTAACCTATAATTGAGACTTTTTCGTGTTTCAAAGGAAGTGGATATAATTTCATACCCACTCTTCTCCTGATTTCTAAACGAGGCTTCGTGCTCGTTTTTTCATTTTGACACCACAAACACGTCCTGTGGCCCATTTCTAACCTATAATCGAGACTTTTTCAGGTTTTAAAGGAAGTGGATATAATTTCATACCCTCTCTCCTACCAATTTCTAAACGAGGCTTCGTGCTTGTTTTATCGTTTTGACAGCACAAACACGTCCCGTGGCCCATTTCTAACCTATAATAGAGACTTTTTCGGGTTTTAAAGGAAGTGGATATAATTTCATACCCTCTCACCTACCGATTTCTAAACGAGGCTTCGTGCTCGTTTTTTCGTTTTGAAACCACAAACACGTCCCGTGGCCCATTTCTAACCTATAATCGAGACTTTTTCGGGTTTGAAAGGAAGTTGATATAATTTAATAACCTCTCTCCTCCTGATTTCTAAACGAGGCTACGTGCTCGTTTTTTCATTTTGACTCCACAAACTCGTCCCGTGGCCCATTTCTAACCTATAATCGAGACTTTTTCGGCTTTTAAAGGAAGTGGATGTAATTTCATACCCTCTCTCCTCCCGATTTCTAAACGAGGCTTCGTGCTCGTTTTTTCGTTTTGACACCACAAACGCGTCCAGTGGCCCATTTCTAACCTATAATCGAGACTTTTTCGGGTTTTAAAGGAAGTGGATATAATTTCATACCCACTCTCCTACCGATTTCTAAACGAGGCTTCGTGCTCGTTTTTTCATTTTGACACCACAAACAGGTCCCGTGGCCCATTTCTAACCTATAATCGAGACTTTTTCGGGTTTGAAAGGAAGTGGATATAATTTCATACCCTCTCTCCTCCCGATTTCTAAACGAGGCTTCGTGCTCGTTTTTTCATTTTGACACCTCAAACGCGTCCAGTGGCCCATTTCTAACCAATAATCGAGACTTTTTCAGGTTTTAAAGGAAGTGGATATAATTTCATAACCTATCTCCTCCTGATTTCTAAACGAGGCTACGTGCTCGTTTTTTCATTTTGACTCCACAAACACTTCCCGTGGCCCATTTCTAACCTATAATCGCGACTTTTCCGGGTTTTAAAGGAAGTGGATCTAATTTCATACCCTCTCTCCTCCCGATTTCTAAACGAGGCTTCGTGCTCGTTTTTTCATTTTGACTCCACAAACACGTCCCGTGGCCCATTTCTAACCTATAATCGCGACTTTTCCGCGTTTTAAAGGAAGTGGATCTAATTTCATACCCTCTCTCCTCCCGAATTCAAAATTAGGCTTCGTGCTCGTTTTTTCATTTTGACACCACAAACACGTCCTGTGGCCCATTTCTAACCTATAATCGAGACTTTTTCGGGTTTGAAAGGAAGTGGATATAATTTCATACCCTCTCTCCTCCCGATTTCTAAACGAGGCTTCGTACTCGTTTTTACGTTTTGACACCACAAACGCGTCCAGTGGCCCATTTCTAACCTATAATCGAGACTTTTTCGGGTTTTAAGGAAGTGGATATAATTTCATAACGTCTCTCCTCCTGATTTCTAAACGAGGCTACATGCTCGTTTTTTCATTTTGACTCTGCAAACTCGTCCCGTGGCCCATTTCTAACCTATAATCGAGACTTTTTCGGGTTTCAAAGTAAGTGGATATAATTTCATACCCTCTCTCCTCCCGATTTCTAAACGAGGCTTCGTGCTCGTTTTTTCGTTTTGACACCACAAACGCGTCCAGTGGCCCATTTCTAACCTATAATCGAGACTTTTTCGGGTTTTAAAGGAAGTGGATATAATTTCATAACCTCTCTCCTCCTGATTTCTAAACGAGGCTTCGTGCTCGTTTTTTTGTTCTGACACCACAAACACGTCCCGTGGCCCATTTCTAACCTATAATCGAGACTTTTTCGGGTTTTAAAGGAAATGAATATAATTTCATACCTTCTCTCCTCCCGATTTCTAAACGAGGCTTAATGCTATTTTTTCATTTTGACACCACAAACAGGTCCCGTGGCCCATTTCTAACCTATAATCGAGACTTTTTCGGGTTTGAAAGGAAGTGGATATAATTTCATACCCTCTCTCCTCCCGATTTTTAAGGGAGGCTTCGTGCTCGTTTTTTCGTTTTGACACCTCAAACGCGTCCAGTGGCCCATTTCTAACCTATAATCGAGACTTTTTCGGGTTTTAAGGAAGTGGATATAATTTCATAACCTCTCTCCTCCTGATTTCTAAACGAGGTTACATGCTCGTTTTTTCATTTTGACTCCGCAAACTCGTCCCGTGGCCCATTTCTAACCTATAATCGAGACTTTTTCGGGTTTCAAAGTAAGTGGATATAATTTCATACCCTCTCTCCTCCCGATTTCTAAACGAGGCTTCGTGCTCGTTTTTTCGTTTTGACACCACAAACGCGTCCAGTGGCCCATTTCTAACCTATAATCGAGACTTTTTCGGGTTTTAAAGGAAGTGGATATAATTTCATAACCTCTCTCCTCCTGATTTCTAAACGAGGCTACGTGCTCGTTTTTTCATTTTGACTCCACAAACACGTCCCGTGGCCCATTTCTAACCTATAATCGTAACTTTTTCGGGTTTTAAAGGAAGTGGATATAATTTCAAACCCTCTCTCCTACCGATTTCTAAACGAGGCTTCGTGCTCGTTTTTTCGTTTTGATTCCACAAACACGTCCCGTGGCCCATTTCTAACCTATAATTGAGACTTTTTCGTGTTTCAAAGGAAGTGGATATAATTTCATACCCACTCTTCTCCCGATTTCTAAACGAGGCTTCGTGCTCGTTTTTTCATTTTGACACCACAAACACGTCCTGTGGCCCATTTCTAACCTATAATCGAGACTTTTTCAGGTTTTAAAGGAAGTGGATATAATTTCATACCCTCTCTCCTACCAATTTCTAAACGAGGCTTCGTGCTTGTTTTATCGTTTTGACAGCACAAACACGTCCCGTGGCCCATTTCTAACCTATAATAGAGACTTTTTCGGGTTTTAAAGGAAGTGGATATAATTTCATACCCTCTCACCTACCGATTTCTAAACGAGGCTTCGTGCTCGTTTTTTCGTTTTGAAACCACAAACACGTCCCGTGGCCCATTTCTAACCTATAATCGAGACTTTTTCGGGTTTGAAAGGAAGTGGATATAATTTAATAACCTCTCTCCTCCTGATTTCTAAACGAGGCTTCGTGCTCGTTTTTTTGTTCTGACACCACAAACACGTCCCGTGGCCCATTTCTAACCTATAATCGAGACTTTTTCGGGTTTTAAAGGAAATGAATATAATTTCATACCTTCTCTCCTCCCGATTTCTAAACGAGGCTTAATGCTCTTTTTTCATTTTGACACCACAAACAGGTCCCGTGGCCCATTTCTAACCTATAATCGAGACTTTTTCGGGTTTGAAAGGAAGTGGATATAATTTCATACCCTCTCTCCTCCCGATTTCTAAACGAGGCTTCGTGCTCATTTTTACGTTTTGACACCACAAACGCGTCCAGTGGCCCATTTCTAACCTATAATCGAGACTTTTTCGGGTTTTAAGGAAGTGGATATAATTTCATAACCTCTCTCCTCCTGATTTCTAAACGAGGCTACATGCTCGTTTTTTCATTTTGACTCCGCAAACTCGTCCCGTGGCCCATTTCTAACCTATAATCGAGACTTTTTCGGGTTTCAAAGTAAGTGGATATAATTTCATACCCTCTCTCCTCCCGATTTCTAAACGAGGCTTCGTGCTCGTTTTTTCGTTTTGACACCACAAACGCGTCCAGTGGCCCATTTCTAACCTATAATCGAGTCTTTTTCGGGTTTTAAAGGAAGTGGATATAATTTCATAACCTCTCTCCTCCTGATTTCTAAACGAGGCTTCGTGCTCGTTTTTTTGTTCTGACACCACAAACACGTCCCGTGGCCCATTTCTAACCTATAATCGAGACTTTTTCGGGTTTTAAAGGAAATGAATATAATTTCATACCTTCTCTCCTCCCGATTTCTAAACGAGGCTTAATGCTCTTTTTTCATTTTGACACCACAAACAGGTCCCGTGGCCCATTTCTAACCTATAATCGAGACTTTTTCGGGTTTGAAAGGAAGTGGATATAATTTCATACCCTCTCTCCTCCCGATTTTTAAAGGAGGCTTCGTGCTCGTTTTTTCGTTTTGACACCTCAAACGCGTCCAGTGGCCCATTTCTAACCTATAATCGAGACTTTTTCGGGTTTTAAGGAAGTGGATATAATTTCATAACCTCTCTCCTCCTGATTTCTAAACGAGGTTACATGCTCGTTTTTTCATTTTGACTCCACAAACACGTCCCGTGGCCCATTTCTAACCTATAATCGAGACTTTTTCAGGTTTTAAAGGAAGTGGATATAATTTCATACCCTCTCTCCTACCGATTTCTATACGAGGCTTCGTGCTCGTTTTTTCATTTTGACTCCACAAACACGTCCCGTGGCCCATTTCTAACATATAATGGAGACTTTTTCGGGTTTTAAAGGAAGTGGATATAATTTCAAACCCTCTCTCCTACCGATTTCTAAACGAGGCGTCATGCTCGTTTTTTCATTTTGACTCCACAAACACGTCCCGTGGCCCATTTCTAACCTATAATCGAGACTTTTTCGTGTTTCAAAGGAAGTGGATATAATTTCATACCCACTCTTCTCCCGATTTCTAAACGAGGCTTCGTGCTCGTTTTTTCGTTTTGACACCACAAACACGTTCCGTGTCCTATTTCTAACCTATAATCGCGACTTTTCTGGCTTTTAAAGGAAGTGGATCTAATTTCATACTCTCTCTCCTCCCGAATTCAAAATTAGGCTTCGTGCTCGTTTTTTCATTTTGACACCACAAACACGTCCTGTGGCCCATTTCTAACCTATAATCGAGACTTTTTCGGGTTTTAAAGGAAGTGAATATAATTTCATACCCTCTCTCCTACCGATTTTTAAACGAGGCTTCGTGCTCGTTTTTTCGTTTTGACACCACAAACACGTCCCGTGGCCCATTTCTAACCTATAATCGAGACTTTTTCGGGTTTTAAAAGAAGTGGATGTAATTTCATACCCTCTGTCCTACCGATTTCTAAATGAGGCTTCGTGCTCGTTTTTTCGTTTGGACACCACAAACAGGTCCTGTGGCCCATTTCTAACGTATAATCGAGACTTTTTCCGGTTTTAAAGGAAGTGGATATAATTTCATACCCTCTCTCCTACAAATTTTTAAACGAGGCTTCGTGCTTGTTTTATCGTTTTTACAGCACAAACACGTCCCGTGGCCCATTTCTAACCTATAATCGAGACTTTTTCGGGTTTTAAAGGAAGTGGATATAATTTCATACACTCTCACGTACCGATTTCTAAACGAGGCTTCGTGCTCGTTTTTTCGTTTTGAAACCACAAACACGTCCCGTGGCCCATTTCTAACCTATAATCGAGACTTTTTCGGGTTTTAAAGGAAGTGGATATAATTTCATAACCTATCTCCTCTTGATTTCTAAACGAGGCTACGTGCTCGTTTTTTCATTTTGACTCCACAAACACTTCCCGTGGCCCATTTCTAACCTATAATCGCGACTTTTCCGGGTTTTAAAGGAAGTGGATCTAATTTCATACCCTCTCTCCTCCCGATTTCTAAACGAGGCTTCGTGCTCGTTTTTTCATTTTGACTCCACAAACACGTCCCGTGGCCCATTTCTAACCTATAATCGCGACTTTTCCGCGTTTTAAAGGAAGTGGATCTAATTTCATACCCTCTCTCCTCCCGAATTCAAAATTAGGCTTCGTGCTCGTTTTTTCATTTTGACACCACAAACACGTCCTGTGGCCCATTTCTAACCTATAATCGAGACTTTTTCGGGTTTCAAAGGAAGTGGATATAATTTCATACCCTCTCTCCTCCCGATTTCTAAACGAGGCTTCGTGCTCGTTTTTTCATTTTGACTCCACAAACACGTCCCGTGGCCCATTTCTAACCTATAATCGCGACTTTTCCGCGTTTTAAAGGAAGTGGATCTAATTTCATACCCTCTCTCCTCCCGAATTCAAAATTAGGCTTCGTGCTCGTTTTTTCATTTTGACACCACAAACACGTCCTGTGGCCCATTTCTAACCTATAATCGAGACTTTTTCGGGTTTTAAAGGAAGTGGATATAATTCATACCCTCTCTCCTACCGATTTCTAAACGAGGCTTCGTGCTCGTTTTTTCGTTTTGACTCCACAAACACGTCCCGTGGCCCATTTCTAACCTATAATCGAGATTTTTTCGTGTTTCAAAGGAAGTGGATATAATTTCATACCCACTCTTCTCCCGATTTCTAAACGTGGCTTCGTGCTCGTTTTTTCGTTTTGACACCACAAACACGTCCCGTGGCCCATTTCTAACCTATAATCGAGATTTTTTCGGGTTTTAAAGGAAGTGGATCTAATTTCATACCCTCTGTCCTACCGATTTCTAAACGAGGCTTCGTGCTCGTTTTTTCATTTTGACTCCACAAACACGTCCCGTGGCCCATTTCTAACCTATAATCGAGACTTTTTCAGGTTTTAAATGAAGTGGATATAATTTCATACCCTCTCTCCTACCGATTTCTATACGAGGCTTCGTGCTCGTTTTTTCATTTTGACTCCACAAACACGTCCCGTGGCCCATTTCTAACATATAATGGAGACTTTTTCGGGTTTTAAAGGAAGTGGATATAATTTCAAACCCTCTCTCCTACCGATTTCTAAACGAGGCGTCATGCTCGTTTTTTCATTTTGACTCCACAAACACGTCCCGTGGCCCATTTCTAACCTATAATCGAGACTTTTTCGTGTTTCAAAGGAAGTGGATATAATTTCATACCCACTCTTCTCCCGATTTCTAAACGAGGCTTCGTGCTCGTTTTTTCGTTTTGACACCACAAACACGTTCCGTGTCCTATTTCTAACCTATAATCGCGACTTTTCTGGCTTTTAAAGGAAGTGGATCTAATTTCATACCCTCTCTCCTCCCGAATTCAAAATTAGGCTTCGTGCTCGTTTTTTCATTTTGACACCACAAACACGTCCTATGGCCCATTTCTAACCTATAATCGAGACTTTTTCGGGTTTTAAAGGAGGTGAATATAATTTCATACCCTCTCTCCTACCGATTTTTAAACGAGGCTTCGTGCTCGTTTTTTCGTTTTGACATCACAAACACGTCCCGTGGCCCATTTCTAACCTATAATCGAGACTTTTTCGGGTTTTAAAAGAAGTGGATGTAATTTCATACCCTCTGTCCTACCGATTTCTAAATGAGGCTTCGTGCTCGTTTTTTCATTTGGACACCACAAACAGGTCCTGTGGCCCATTTCTAACGTATAATCGAGACTTTTTCCGGTTTTAAAGGAAGTGGATATAATTTCATACCCTCTCTCCTACAAATTTTTAAACGAGGCTTCGTGCTTGTTTTATCGTTTTTACAGCACAAACACGTCCCGTGGCCCATTTCTAACCTATAATCGAGACTTTTTCGGGTTTTAAAGGAAGTGGATATAATTTCATACACTCTCACGTACCGATTTCTAAACGAGGCTTCGTGCTCGTTTTTTCGTTTTGAAACCACAAACACGTCCCGTGGCCCATTTCTAACCTATAATCGAGACTTTTTCGGGTTTGAAAGGAAGTGGATATAATTTAATAACCTCTCTCCTCCTGATTTCTAAACGAGGCTACGTGCTCGTTTTTTCATTTTGACTCCACAAACTCGTCCCGTGGCCCATTTCTAACCTATAATCGAGACTTTTTCGGGTTTTAAAGGAAGTGGATGTAATTTCATACCCTCTGTCCTACCGATTTCTAAACGAGGCTTCGTGCTCGTTTTTTCGTTTTGACTCCACAGACACGTCCCGTGGCCCATTTCTAACCTATAATCGAGACTTTTTCAGGTTTTAAAGGAAGTGGATATAATTTCATACCCTCTCTCCTACCGATTTTTATACGAGGCTTCGTGCTCGTTTTTCTATTTTGACTCCACAAACACGTCCCGTGGCCCATTTCTAACCTATAATCGAGACTTTTTCGGGTTTTAAAGGAAGTGGATATAATTTCAAACCCTCTCTCCTACCGATTTCTAAACGAGGCTTCGTGCTCGTTTTTTCGTTTTGATTCCACAAACACGTCCCGTGGCCCATTTCTAACCTATAATTGAGACTTTTTCGTGTTTCAAAGGAAGTGGATATAATTTCATACCCACTCTTCTCCCGATTTCTAAACGAGGCTTCGTGCTCGTTTTTTCATTTTGACACCACAAACACGTCCTGTGGCCCATTTCTAACCTATAATCGAGACTTTTTCAGGTTTTAAAGGAAGTGGATATAATTTCATACCCTCTCTCCTACCAATTTCTAAACGAGGCGTCGTGCTTGTTTTATCGTTTTGACAGCACAAACACGTCCCGTGGCCCATTTCTAACCTATAATAGAGACTTTTTCGGGTTTTAAAGGAAGTGGATATAATTTCATACCCTCTCACCTACCGATTTCTAAACGAGGCTTCGTGCTCGTTTTTTCGTTTTGAAACCACAAACACGTCCCGTGGCCCATTTCTAACCTATAATCGAGACTTTTTCGGGTTTGAAAGGAAGTGGATATAATTTAATAACCTCTCTCCTCCTGATTTCTAAACGAGGCTACGTGCTCGTTTTTTCATTTTGACTCCACAAACTCGTCCCGTGGCCCATTTCTAACCTATAATCGAGACTTTTTCGGGTTTTAAAGGAAGTGGATGTAATTTCATACCCTCTCTCCTCCCGATTTCTAAACGAGGCTTCGTGCTCGTTTTTTCGTTTTGACACCACAAACGCGTCCAGTGGCCCATTTCTAACCTATAATCGAGACTTTTTCGGGTTTTAAAGGAAGTGGATATAATTTCATACCCACTCTCCTACCGATTTCTAAACGAGGCTTCGTGCTCGTTTTTTCATTTTGACACCACAAACAGGTCCCGTGGCCCATTTCTAACCTATAATCGAGACTTTTTCGGGTTTGAAAGGAAGTGGATATAATTTCATACCCTCTCTCCTTCCGATTTCTAAACGAGGCTTCGTGCTCGTTTTTTCGTTTTGACACCTCAAACGCGTCCAGTGGCCCATTTCTAACCTATAATCGAGACTTTTTCAGGTTTTAAAGGAAGTGGATATAATTTCATAACCTATCTCCTCCTGATTTCTAAACGAGGCTACGTGCTCGTTTTTTCATTTTGACTCCACAAACACTTCCCGTGGCCCATTTCTAACCTATAATCGCGACTTTTCCGGGTTTTAAAGGAAGTGGATCTAATTTCATACCCTCTCTCCTCCCGAATTCAAAATTAGGCTTCGTGCTCGTTTTTTCATTTTGACACCACAAACACGTCCTGTGGCCCATTTTTAACCTATAATCGAGACTTTTTCGGGTTTCAAAGGAAGTGGATATAATTTCATACCCTCTCTCCTCCCGATTTCTAAACGAGGCTTCGTGCTCGTTTTTTCATTTTGACTCCACAAACACGTCCCGTGGCCCATTTCTAACCTATAATCGCGACTTTTTCGGGTTTTAAAGGAAGTGGATATAATTTCATAACATCTCTCCTCCTGATTTCTAAACGAGGCTACGTGCTCGTTTTTTCATTTTGACACCACAAACAGGTCCCGTGGCCCATTTCTAACCTATAATCGAGACTTTTTCGGGTTTGAAAGGAAGTGGATATAATTTAATAACCTCTCTCCTCCTGATTTCTAAACGAGGCTACGTGCTCGTTTTTTCATTTTGACTCCACAAACTCGTCCCGTGGCCCATTTCTAACCTATAATCGAGACTTTTTCGGGTTTTAAAGGAAGTGGATGTAATTTCATACCCTCTCTCCTCCCGATTTCTAAACGAGGCTTCGTGCTCGTTTTTTCGTTTTGACACCACAAACGCGTCCAGTGGCCCATTTCTAACCTATAATCGAGACTTTTTCGGGTTTTAAAGGAAGTGGATATAATTTCATACCCACTCTCCTACCGATTTCTAAACGAGGCTTCGTGCTCGTTTTTTCATTTTGACACCACAAACAGGTCCCGTGGCCCATTTCTAACCTATAATCGAGACTTTTTCGGGTTTGAAAGGAAGTGGATATAATTTCATACCCTCTCTCCTTCCGATTTCTAAACGAGGCTTCGTGCTCGTTTTTTCGTTTTGACACCTCAAACGCGTCCAGTGGCCCATTTCTAACCTATAATCGAGACTTTTTCAGGTTTTAAAGGAAGTGGATATAATTTCATAACCTATCTCCTCCTGATTTCTAAACGAGGCTACGTGCTCGTTTTTTCATTTTGACTCCACAAACACTTCCCGTGGCCCATTTCTAACCTATAATCGCGACTTTTCCGGGTTTTAAAGGAAGTGGATCTAATTTCATACCCTCTCTCCTCCCGAATTCAAAATTAGGCTTCGTGCTCGTTTTTTCATTTTGACACCACAAACACGTCCTGTGGCCCATTTTTAACCTATAATCGAGACTTTTTCGGGTTTCAAAGGAAGTGGATATAATTTCATACCCTCTCTCCTCCCGATTTCTAAACGAGGCTTCGTGCTCGTTTTTTCATTTTGACTCCACAAACACGTCCCGTGGCCCATTTCTAACCTATAATCGCGACTTTTTCGGGTTTTAAAGGAAGTGGATATAATTTCATAACATCTCTCCTCCTGATTTCTAAACGAGGCTACGTGCTCGTTTTTTCATTTTGACACCACAAACAGGTCCCGTGGCCCATTTCTAACCTATAATCGAGACTTTTTCGGGTTTGAAAGGAAGTGGATATAATTTCATACCCTCTCTCCTCCCGATTTCTAAACGAGGCTTCGTGCTCGTTTTTTCGTTTTGACACCACAAACGCGTCCAGTGGCCCATTTCTAACCTATAATCGAGACTTTTTCGGGTTTTAAAGGAAGTGGATATAATTTCATAACATCTCTCCTCCTGATTTCTAAACGAGGCTACGTGCTCGTTTTTTCATTTTGACTCCACAAACACGTCCCGTGGCCCATTTCTAACCTATAATCGCAACTTTTTCGGGTTTTAAAGGAAGTGGATCTAATTTCATACCCTCTCTCCTCCGGAATTCAAAATTAGGCTTCGTGCTCGTTTTTTTCATTTTGACACCACAAACACGTCCTGTAGCCCATTTCTATCCTATAATCGAGACTTTTTCGGGTTTTAAAAGAAGTGGATATAATTTCATACCCTCTCTCCTCCTGATTTCTAAACGAGGCTACGTGCTCGTTTTTTCATTTTGACTCCACAAACACGTCCCGTGGCCCATTTCTAACCTATAATCGCGACTTTTCCGGGTTTTAAAGGAAGTGGATCTCATTTCATACCCTCTCTCCTCCCGAATTAAAAATTAGGCTTCGTGCTCGTTTTTTCATTTTGACACCACAAACACGTCCTGTGGCCCATTTCTAACCTATAATCGAGACTTTTTCGGGTTTGAAAGGAAGTGGATATAATTTCATACCCTCTCTCCTCCCGATTTCTAAACGAGGCTTCGTGCTCGTTTTTTCGTTTTGACACCACAAACGCGTCCAGTGGCCCATTTCTAACCTATAATCGAGACTTTTTCGGGTTTTAAAGGAAGTGGATATAATTTCATACCCACTCTCCTACCGATTTCTAAACGAGGCTTCGTGCTCGTTTTTTCATTTTGACACCACAAACAGGTCCCGTGGCCCATTTCTAACCTATAATCGAGACTTTTTCGGGTTTGAAAGGAAGTGGATATAATTTCATACCCTCTCTCCTCCCGATTTTTAAAGGAGGCTTCGTGCTCGTTTTTTCGTTTTGACACCTCAAACGCGTCCAGTGGCCCATTTCTAACCTATAATCGAGACTTTTTCGGGTTTTAAGGAAGTGGATATAATTTCATAACCTCTCTCCTCCTGATTTCTAAACGAGGTTACATGCTCGTTTTTTCATTTTGACTCCGCAAACTCGTCCCGTGGCCCATTTCTAACCTATAATCGAGACTTTTTCGGGTTTCAAAGTAAGTGGATATAATTTCATACCCTCTCTCCTCCCGATTTCTAAACGAGGCTTCGTGCTCGTTTTTTCGTTTTGACACCACAAACGCGTCCAGTGGCCCATTTCTAACCTATAATCGAGACTTTTTCGGGTTTTAAAGGAAGTGGATATAATTTCATAACCTCTCTCCTCCTGATTTCTAAACGAGGCTACGTGCTCGTTTTTTCATTTTGACTCCACAAACACGTCCCGTGGCCCATTTCTAACCTATAATCGTAACTTTTTCGGGTTTTAAAGGAAGTGGATATAATTTCAAACCCTCTCTCCTACCGATTTCTAAACGAGGCTTCGTGCTCGTTTTTTCGTTTTGATTCCACAAACACGTCCCGTGGCCCATTTCTAACCTATAATTGAGACTTTTTCGTGTTTCAAAGGAAGTGGATATAATTTCATACCCACTCTTCTCCCGATTTCTAAACGAGGCTTCGTGCTCGTTTTTTCATTTTGACACCACAAACACGTCCTGTGGCCCATTTCTAACCTATAATCGAGACTTTTTCAGGTTTTAAAGGAAGTGGATATAATTTCATACCCTCTCTCCTACCAATTTCTAAACGAGGCTTCGTGCTTGTTTTATCGTTTTGACAGCACAAACACGTCCCGTGGCCCATTTCTAACCTATAATAGAGACTTTTTCGGGTTTTAAAGGAAGTGGATATAATTTCATACCCTCTCACCTACCGATTTCTAAACGAGGCTTCGTGCTCGTTTTTTCGTTTTGAAACCACAAACACGTCCCGTGGCCCATTTCTAACCTATAATCGAGACTTTTTCGGGTTTGAAAGGAAGTTGATATAATTTAATAACCTCTCTCCTCCTGATTTCTAAACGAGGCTACGTGCTCGTTTTTTCATTTTGACTCCACAAACACGTCCCGTGGCCCATTTCTAACCTATAATCGTAACTTTTTCGGGTTTTAAAGGAAGTGGATATAATTTCAAACCCTCTCTCCTACCGATTTCTAAACGAGGCTTCGTGCTCGTTTTTTCGTTTTGATTCCACAAACACGTCCCGTGGCCCATTTCTAACCTATAATTGAGACTTTTTCGTGTTTCAAAGGAAGTGGATATAATTTCATACCCACTCTTCTCCCGATTTCTAAACGAGGCTTCGTGCTCGTTTTTTCATTTTGACACCACAAACACGTCCTGTGGCCCATTTCTAACCTATAATCGAGACTTTTTCAGGTTTTAAAGGAAGTGGATATAATTTCATACCCTCTCTCCTACCAATTTCTAAACGAGGCTTCGTGCTTGTTTTATCGTTTTGACAGCACAAACACGTCCCGTGGCCCATTTCTAACCTATAATAGAGACTTTTTCGGGTTTTAAAGGAAGTGGATATAATTTCATACCCTCTCACCTACCGATTTCTAAACGAGGCTTCGTGCTCGTTTTTTCATTTTGAAACCACAAACACGTCCCGTGGCCCATTTCTAACCTATAATCGAGACTTTTTCGGGTTTGAAAGGAAGTTGATATAATTTAATAACCTCTCTCCTCCTGATTTCTAAACGAGGCTACGTGCTCGTTTTTTCATTTTGACTCCACAAACTCGTCCCGTGGCCCATTTCTAACCTATAATCGAGACTTTTTCGGCTTTTAAAGGAAGTGGATGTAATTTCATACCCTCTCTCCTCCCGATTTCTAAACGAGGCTTCGTGCTCGTTTTTTCGTTTTGACACCACAAACGCGTCCAGTGGCCCATTTCTAACCTATAATCGAGACTTTTTCGGGTTTTAAAGGAAGTGGATATAATTTCATACCCACTCTCCTACCGATTTCTAAACGAGGCTTCGTGCTCGTTTTTTCATTTTGACACCACAAACAGGTCCCGTGGCCCATTTCTAACCTATAATCGAGACTTTTTCGGGTTTGAAAGGAAGTGGATATAATTTCATACCCTCTCTCCTCCCGATTTCTAAACGAGGCTTCGTGCTCGTTTTTTCATTTTGACACCTCAAACGCGTCCAGTGGCCCATTTCTAACCTATAATCGAGACTTTTTCAGGTTTTAAAGGAAGTGGATATAATTTCATAACCTATCTCCTCCTGATTTCTAAACGAGGCTACGTGCTCGTTTTTTCATTTTGACTCCACAAACACTTCCCGTGGCCCATTTCTAACCTATAATCGCGACTTTTCCGGGTTTTAAAGGAAGTGGATCTAATTTCATACCCTCTCTCCTCCCGATTTCTAAACGAGGCTTCGTGCTCGTTTTTTCATTTTGACACCACAAACAGGTCCCGTGGCCCATTTCTAACCTATAATCGAGACTTTTTCGGGTTTTAAAGGAAGTGGATATAATTTCATACCCTCTCACCTACCGATTTCTAAACTAGGCTTCGTGCTCGTTTTTTCGTTTTGAAACCACAAACACGTCCCGTGGCCCATTTCTAACCTATAATCGAGACTTTTTCGGGTTTGAAAGGAAGTGGATATAATTTAATAACCTCTCTCCTCCTGATTTCTAAACGAGGCTACGTGCTCGTTTTTTCATTTTGACTCCACAAACTCGTCCCGTGGCCCATTTCTAACCTATAATCGAGACTTTTTCGGGTTTTAAAGGAAGTGGATGTAATTTCATACCCTCTCTCCTCCCGATTTCTAAACGAGGCTTCGTGCTCGTTTTTTCGTTTTGACACCACAAACGCGTCCAGTGGCCCATTTCTAACCTATAATCGAGACTTTTTCGGGTTTTAAAGGAAGTGGATATAATTTCATACCCACTCTCCTACCGATTTCTAAACGAGGCTTCGTGCTCGTTTTTTCATTTTGACACCACAAACAGGTCCCGTGGCCCATTTCTAACCTATAATCGAGACTTTTTCGGGTTTGAAAGGAAGTGGATATAATTTCATACCCTCTCTCCTTCCGATTTCTAAACGAGGCTTCGTGCTCGTTTTTTCGTTTTGACACCTCAAACGCGTCCAGTGGCCCATTTCTAACCTATAATCGAGACTTTTTCAGGTTTTAAAGGAAGTGGATATAATTTCATAACCTATCTCCTCCTGATTTCTAAACGAGGCTACGTGCTCGTTTTTTCATTTTGACTCCACAAACACTTCCCGTGGCCCATTTCTAACCTATAATCGCGACTTTTCCGGGTTTTAAAGGAAGTGGATCTAATTTCATACCCTCTCTCCTCCCGAATTCAAAATTAGGCTTCGTGCTCGTTTTTTCATTTTGACACCACAAACACGTCCTGTGGCCCATTTTTAACCTATAATCGAGACTTTTTCGGGTTTCAAAGGAAGTGGATATAATTTCATACCCTCTCTCCTCCCGATTTCTAAACGAGGCTTCGTGCTCGTTTTTTCATTTTGACTCCACAAACACGTCCCGTGGCCCATTTCTAACCTATAATCGCGACTTTTTCGGGTTTTAAAGGAAGTGGATATAATTTCATAACATCTCTCCTCCTGATTTCTAAACGAGGCTACGTGCTCGTTTTTTCATTTTGACACCACAAACAGGTCCCGTGGCCCATTTCTAACCTATAATCGAGACTTTTTCGGGTTTGAAAGGAAGTGGATATAATTTCATACCCTCTCTCCTCCCGATTTCTAAACGAGGCTTCGTGCTCGTTTTTTCGTTTTGACACCACAAACGCGTCCAGTGGCCCATTTCTAACCTATAATCGAGACTTTTTCGGGTTTTAAAGGAAGTGGATATAATTTCATAACATCTCTCCTCCTGATTTCTAAACGAGGCTACGTGCTCGTTTTTTCATTTTGACTCCACAAACACGTCCCGTGGCCCATTTCTAACCTATAATCGCAACTTTTTCGGGTTTTAAAGGAAGTGGATCTAATTTCATACCCTCTCTCCTCCGGAATTCAAAATTAGGCTTCGTGCTCGTTTTTTTCATTTTGACACCACAAACACGTCCTGTAGCCCATTTTTAACCTATAATCGAGACTTTTTCGGGTTTTAAAAGAAGTGGATATAATTTCATACCCTCTCTCCTCCTGATTTCTAAACGAGGCTACGTGCTCGTTTTTTCATTTTGACTCCACAAACACGTCCCGTGGCCCATTTCTAACCTATAATCGCGACTTTTCCGGGTTTTAAAGGAAGTGGATCTCATTTCATACCCTCTCTCCTCCCGAATTAAAAATTAGGCTTCGTGCTCGTTTTTTCATTTTGACACCACAAACACGTCCTGTGGCCCATTTCTAACCTATAATCGAGACTTTTTCGGGTTTGAAAGGAAGTGGATATAATTTCATACCCTCTCTCCTCCCGATTTCTAAACGAGGCTTCGTGCTCGTTTTTTCGTTTTGACACCACAAACGCGTCCAGTGGCCCATTTCTAACCTATAATCGAGACTTTTTCGGGTTTTAAAGGAAGTGGATATAATTTCATACCCACTCTCCTACCGATTTCTAAACGAGGCTTCGTGCTCGTTTTTTCATTTTGACACCACAAACAGGTCCCGTGGCCCATTTCTAACCTATAATCGAGACTTTTTCGGGTTTGAAAGGAAGTGGATATAATTTCATACCCTCTCTCCTCCCGATTTTTAAAGGAGGCTTCGTGCTCGTTTTTTCGTTTTGACACCTCAAACGCGTCCAGTGGCCCATTTCTAACCTATAATCGAGACTTTTTCGGGTTTTAAGGAAGTGGATATAATTTCATAACCTCTCTCCTCCTGATTTCTAAACGAGGTTACATGCTCGTTTTTTCATTTTGACTCCGCAAACTCGTCCCGTGGCCCATTTCTAACCTATAATCGAGACTTTTTCGGGTTTCAAAGTAAGTGGATATAATTTCATACCCTCTCTCCTCCCGATTTCTAAACGAGGCTTCGTGCTCGTTTTTTCGTTTTGACACCACAAACGCGTCCAGTGGCCCATTTCTAACCTATAATCGAGACTTTTTCGGGTTTTAAAGGAAGTGGATATAATTTCATAACCTCTCTCCTCCTGATTTCTAAACGAGGCTACGTGCTCGTTTTTTCATTTTGACTCCACAAACACGTCCCGTGGCCCATTTCTAACCTATAATCGTAACTTTTTCGGGTTTTAAAGGAAGTGGATATAATTTCAAACCCTCTCTCCTACCGATTTCTAAACGAGGCTTCGTGCTCGTTTTTTCGTTTTGATTCCACAAACACGTCCCGTGGCCCATTTCTAACCTATAATTGAGACTTTTTCGTGTTTCAAAGGAAGTGGATATAATTTCATACCCACTCTTCTCCCGATTTCTAAACGAGGCTTCGTGCTCGTTTTTTCATTTTGACACCACAAACACGTCCTGTGGCCCATTTCTAACCTATAATCGAGACTTTTTCAGGTTTTAAAGGAAGTGGATATAATTTCATACCCTCTCTCCTACCAATTTCTAAACGAGGCTTCGTGCTTGTTTTATCGTTTTGACAGCACAAACACGTCCCGTGGCCCATTTCTAACCTATAATAGAGACTTTTTCGGGTTTTAAAGGAAGTGGATATAATTTCATACCCTCTCACCTACCGATTTCTAAACGAGGCTTCGTGCTCGTTTTTTCGTTTTGAAACCACAAACACGTCCCGTGGCCCATTTCTAACCTATAATCGAGACTTTTTCGGGTTTGAAAGGAAGTTGATATAATTTAATAACCTCTCTCCTCCTGATTTCTAAACGAGGCTACGTGCTCGTTTTTTCATTTTGACTCCACAAACACGTCCCGTGGCCCATTTCTAACCTATAATCGTAACTTTTTCGGGTTTTAAAGGAAGTGGATATAATTTCAAACCCTCTCTCCTACCGATTTCTAAACGAGGCTTCGTGCTCGTTTTTTCGTTTTGATTCCACAAACACGTCCCGTGGCCCATTTCTAACCTATAATTGAGACTTTTTCGTGTTTCAAAGGAAGTGGATATAATTTCATACCCACTCTTCTCCCGATTTCTAAACGAGGCTTCGTGCTCGTTTTTTCATTTTGACACCACAAACACGTCCTGTGGCCCATTTCTAACCTATAATCGAGACTTTTTCAGGTTTTAAAGGAAGTGGATATAATTTCATACCCTCTCTCCTACCAATTTCTAAACGAGGCTTCGTGCTTGTTTTATCGTTTTGACAGCACAAACACGTCCCGTGGCCCATTTCTAACCTATAATAGAGACTTTTTCGGGTTTTAAAGGAAGTGGATATAATTTCATACCCTCTCACCTACCGATTTCTAAACGAGGCTTCGTGCTCGTTTTTTCGTTTTGAAACCACAAACACGTCCCGTGGCCCATTTCTAACCTATAATCGAGACTTTTTCGGGTTTGAAAGGAAGTTGATATAATTTAATAACCTCTCTCCTCCTGATTTCTAAACGAGGCTACGTGCTCGTTTTTTCATTTTGACTCCACAAACTCGTCCCGTGGCCCATTTCTAACCTATAATCGAGACTTTTTCGGCTTTTAAAGGAAGTGGATGTAATTTCATACCCTCTCTCCTCCCGATTTCTAAACGAGGCTTCGTGCTCGTTTTTTCGTTTTGACACCACAAACGCGTCCAGTGGCCCATTTCTAACCTATAATCGAGACTTTTTCGGGTTTTAAAGGAAGTGGATATAATTTCATACCCACTCTCCTACCGATTTCTAAACGAGGCTTCGTGCTCGTTTTTTCATTTTGACACCACAAACAGGTCCCGTGGCCCATTTCTAACCTATAATCGAGACTTTTTCGGGTTTGAAAGGAAGTGGATATAATTTCATACCCTCTCTCCTCCCGATTTCTAAACGAGGCTTCGTGCTCGTTTTTTCATTTTGACACGTCAAACGCGTCCAGTGGCCCATTTCTAACCTATAATCGAGACTTTTTCAGGTTTTAAAGGAAGTGGATATAATTTCATAACCTATCTCCTCCTGATTTCTAAACGAGGCTACGTGCTCGTTTTTTCATTTTGACTCCACAAACACTTCCCGTGGCCCATTTCTAACCTATAATCGCGACTTTTCCGGGTTTTAAAGGAAGTGGATCTAATTTCATACCCTCTCTCCTCCCGATTTCTAAACGAGGCTTCGTGCTCGTTTTTTCATTTTGACTCCACAAACACGTCCCGTGGCCCATTTCTAACCTATAATCGCGACTTTTCCGCGTTTTAAAGGAAGTGGATCTAATTTCATACCCTCTCTCCTCCCGAATTCAAAATTAGGCTTCGTGCTCGTTTTTTCATTTTGACACCACAAACACGTCCTGTGGCCCATTTCTAACCTATAATCGAGACTTTTTCGGGTTTGAAAGGAAGTGGATATAATTTCATACCCTCTCTCCTCCCGATTTCTAAACGAGGCTTCGTACTCGTTTTTACGTTTTGACACCACAAACGCGTCCAGTGGCCCATTTCTAACCTATAATCGAGACTTTTTCGGGTTTTAAGGAAGTGGATATAATTTCATAACCTCTCTCCTCCTGATTTCTAAACGAGGCTACATGCTCGTTTTTTCATTTTGACTCCGCAAACTCGTCCCGTGGCCCATTTCTAACCTATAATCGAGACTTTTTCGGGTTTCAAAGTAAGTGGATATAATTTCATACCCTCTCTCCTCCCGATTTCTAAACGAGGCTTCGTGCTCGTTTTTTCGTTTTGACACCACAAACGCGTCCAGTGGCCCATTTCTAACCTATAATCGAGACTTTTTCGGGTTTTAAAGGAAGTGGATATAATTTCATAACCTCTCTCCTCCTGATTTCTAAACGAGGCTTCGTGCTCGTTTTTTTGTTCTGACACCACAAACACGTCCCGTGGCCCATTTCTAACCTATAATCGAGACTTTTTCGGGTTTTAAAGGAAATGAATATAATTTCATACCTTCTCTCCTCCCGATTTCTAAACGAGGCTTAATGCTATTTTTTCATTTTGACACCACAAACAGGTCCCGTGGCCCATTTCTAACCTATAATCGAGACTTTTTCGGGTTTGAAAGGAAGTGGATATAATTTCATACCCTCTCTCCTCCCGATTTTTAAAGGAGGCTTCGTGCTCGTTTTTTCGTTTTGACACCTCAAACGCGTCCAGTGGCCCATTTCTAACCTATAATCGAGACTTTTTCGGGTTTTAAGGAAGTGGATATAATTTCATAACCTCTCTCCTCCTGATTTCTAAACGAGGTTACATGCTCGTTTTTTCATTTTGACTCCGCAAACTCGTCCCGTGGCCCATTTCTAACCTATAATCGAGACTTTTTCGGGTTTCAAAGTAAGTGGATATAATTTCATACCCTCTCTCCTCCCGATTTCTAAACGAGGCTTCGTGCTCGTTTTTTCGTTTTGACACCACAAACGCGTCCAGTGGCCCATTTCTAACCTATAATCGAGACTTTTTCGGGTTTTAAAGGAAGTGGATATAATTTCATAACCTCTCTCCTCCTGATTTCTAAACGAGGCTACGTGCTCGTTTTTTCATTTTGACTCCACAAACACGTCCCGTGGCCCATTTCTAACCTATAATCGTAACTTTTTCGGGTTTTAAAGGAAGTGGATATAATTTCAAATCCTCTCTCCTACCGATTTCTAAACGAGGCTTCGTGCTCGTTTTTTCGTTTTGATTCCACAAACACGTCCCGTGGCCCATTTCTAACCTATAATTGAGACTTTTTCGTGTTTCAAAGGAAGTGGATATAATTTCATACCCACTCTTCTCCCGATTTCTAAACGAGGCTTCGTGCTCGTTTTTTCATTTTGACACCACAAACACGTCCTGTGGCCCATTTCTAACCTATAATCGAGACTTTTTCAGGTTTTAAAGGAAGTGGATATAATTTCATACCCTCTCTCCTACCAATTTCTAAACGAGGCTTCGTGCTTGTTTTATCGTTTTGACAGCACAAACACGTCCCGTGGCCCATTTCTAACCTATAATAGAGACTTTTTCGGGTTTTAAAGGAAGTGGATATAATTTCATACCCTCTCACCTACCGATTTCTAAACGAGGCTTCGTGCTCGTTTTTTCGTTTTGAAACCACAAACACGTCCCGTGGCCCATTTCTAACCTATAATCGAGACTTTTTCGGGTTTGAAAGGAAGTGGATATAATTTAATAACCTCTCTCCTCCTGATTTCTAAACGAGGCTTCGTGCTCGTTTTTTTGTTCTGACACCACAAACACGTCCCGTGGCCCATTTCTAACCTATAATCGAGACTTTTTCGGGTTTTAAAGGAAATGAATATAATTTCATACCTTCTCTCCTCCCGATTTCTAAACGAGGCTTAATGCTCTTTTTTCATTTTGACACCACAAACAGGTCCCGTGGCCCATTTCTAACCTATAATCGAGACTTTTTCGGGTTTGAAAGGAAGTGGATATAATTTCATACCCTCTCTCCTCCCGATTTCTAAACGAGGCTTCGTGCTCATTTTTACGTTTTGACACCACAAACGCGTCCAGTGGCCCATTTCTAACCTATAATCGAGACTTTTTCGGGTTTTAAGGAAGTGGATATAATTTCATAACCTCTCTCCTCCTGATTTCTAAACGAGGCTACATGCTCGTTTTTTCATTTTGACTCCGCAAACTCGTCCCGTGGCCCATTTCTAACCTATAATCGAGACTTTTTCGGGTTTCAAAGTAAGTGGATATAATTTCATACCCTCTCTCCTCCTGATTTCTAAACGAGGCTTCGTGCTCGTTTTTTTGTTCTGACACCACAAACACGTCCCGTGGCCCATTTCTAACCTATAATCGAGACTTTTTCGGGTTTTAAAGGAAATGAATATAATTTCATACCTTCTCTCCTCCCGATTTCTAAACGAGGCTTAATGCTCTTTTTTCATTTTGACACCACAAACAGGTCCCGTGGCCCATTTCTAACCTATAATCGAGACTTTTTCGGGTTTGAAAGGAAGTGGATATAATTTCATACCCTCTCTCCTCCCGATTTCTAAACGAGGCTTCGTGCTCATTTTTACGTTTTGACACCACAAACGCGTCCAGTGGCCCATTTCTAACCTATAATCGAGACTTTTTCGGGTTTTAAGGAAGTGGATATAATTTCATAACCTCTCTCCTCCTGATTTCTAAACGAGGCTACATGCTCGTTTTTTCATTTTGACTCCGCAAACTCGTCCCGTGGCCCATTTCTAACCTATAATCGAGACTTTTTCGGGTTTCAAAGTAAGTGGATATAATTTCATACCCTCTCTCCTCCCGATTTCTAAACGAGGCTTCGTGCTCGTTTTTTCGTTTTGACACCACAAACGCGTCCAGTGGCCCATTTCTAACCTATAATCGAGTCTTTTTCGGGTTTTAAAGGAAGTGGATATAATTTCATAACCTCTCTCCTCCTGATTTCTAAACGAGGCTTCGTGCTCGTTTTTTTGTTCTGACACCACAAACACGTCCCGTGGCCCATTTCTAACCTATAATCGAGACTTTTTCGGGTTTTAAAGGAAATGAATATAATTTCATACCTTCTCTCCTCCCGATTTCTAAACGAGGCTTAATGCTCTTTTTTCATTTTGACACCACAAACAGGTCCCGTGGCCCATTTCTAACCTATAATCGAGACTTTTTCGGGTTTGAAAGGAAGTGGATATAATTTCATACCCTCTCTCCTCCCGATTTTTAAAGGAGGCTTCGTGCTCGTTTTTTCGTTTTGACACCTCAAACGCGTCCAGTGGCCCATTTCTAACCTATAATCGAGACTTTTTCGGGTTTTAAGGAAGTGGATATAATTTCATAACCTCTCTCCTCCTGATTTCTAAACGAGGTTACATGCTCGTTTTTTCATTTTGACTCCGCAAACTCGTCCCGTGGCCTATTTCTAACCTATAATCGAGACTTTTTCGGGTTTCAAAGTAAGTGGATATAATTTCATACCCTCTCTCCTCCCGATTTCTAAACGAGGCTTCGTGCTCGTTTTTTCGTTTTGACACCACAAACGCGTCCAGTGGCCCATTTCTAACCTATAATCGAGACTTTTTCGGGTTTTAAAGGAAGTGGATATAATTTCATAACCTCTCTCCTCCTGATTTCTAAACGAGGCTACGTGCTCGTTTTTTCATTTTGACTCCACAAACACGTCCCGTGGCCCATTTCTAACCTATAATCGTAACTTTTTCGGGTTTTAAAGGAAGTGGATATAATTTCAAACCCTCTCTCCTACCGATTTCTAAACGAGGCTTCGTGCTCGTTTTTTCGTTTTGATTCCACAAACACGTCCCGTGGCCCATTTCTAACCTATAATTGAGACTTTTTCGTGTTTCAAAGGAAGTGGATATAATTTCATACCCACTCTTCTCCCGATTTCTAAACGAGGCTTCGTGCTCGTTTTTTCATTTTGACACCACAAACACGTCCTGTGGCCCATTTCTAACCTATAATCGAGACTTTTTCAGGTTTTAAAGGAAGTGGATATAATTTCATACCCTCTCTCCTACCAATTTCTAAACGAGGCTTCGTGATTGTTTTATCGTTTTGACAGCACAAACACGTCCCGTGGCCCATTTCTAACCTATAATAGAGACTTTTTCGGGTTTTAAAGGAAGTGGATATAATTTCATACCCTCTCACCTACCGATTTCTAAACGAGGCTTCGTGCTCGTTTTTTCGTTTTGAAACCACAAACACGTCCCGTGGCCCATTTCTAACCTATAATCGAGACTTTTTCGGGTTTGAAAGGAAGTGGATATAATTTAATAACCTCTCTCCTCCTGATTTCTAAACGAGGCTACGTGCTCGTTTTTTCTTTTTGACTCCACAAACTCGTCCCGTGGCCCATTTCTAACCTATAATCGAGACTTTTTCGGGTTTTAAAGGAAGTGGATGTAATTTCATACCCTCTCTCCTCCCGATTTCTAAACGAGGCTTCGTGCTCGTTTTTTCGTTTTGACACCACAAAGGCGTCCAGTGGCCCATTTCTAACCTATAATCGAGACTTTTTCGGGTTTTAAAGGAAGTGGATATAATTTCATACCCACTCTCCTACCGATTTCTAAACGAGGCTTCGTGCTCGTTTTTTCATTTTGACACCACAAACAGGTCCCGTGGCCAATTTCTAACCTATAATCGAGACTTTTTCGGGTTTGAAAGGAAGTGGATATAATTTCATACCCTCTCTCCTCCTGATTTCTAAACGAGGCTTCGTGCTCGTTTTTTCATTTTGACTCCACAAACACGTCCCGTGGCCCATTTCTAACCTATAATCGCGACTTTTTCAGGTTTTAAAGGAAGTGCATATAATTTCATAACATATCTCCTCCTGATTTCTAAACGAGGCTACGTGCTCGTTTTTTCATTTTGACTCCACAAACACTTCCCGTGGCCCATTTCTAACCTATAATCGCGACTTTTTCGGGTTTTAAAGGAAGTGGATCTAATTTCATACCCTCTCTCCTCCCGAATTCAAAATTAGGCTTCGTGCTCGTTTTTTCATTTTGACACCACAAACACGTCCTGTGGCCCATTTCTAACCTATAATCGAGACTTTTTCGGTTTTCAAAGGAAGTGGATATAATTTCATACCCTCTCTCCTCCCGATTTCTAAACGAGGCTTCGTGCTCGTTTTTTCATTTTGACTCCACAAACACGTCCCGTGGCCCATTTCTAACCTATAATCGCGACTTTTCCGCGTTTTAAAGGAAGTGGATCTAATTTCATACCCTCTCTCCTCCCGAATTCAAAATTAGGCTTCGTGCTCGTTTTTTCATTTTGACACCACAAACACGTCCTGTGGCCCATTTCTAACCTATAATCGAGACTTTTTCGGGTTTGAAAGGAAGTGGATATAATTTCATACCCTCTCTCCTCCCGATTTCTAAACGAGGCTTCGTGCTCGTTTTTTCGTTTTGACACCACAAACGCGTCCAGTGGCCCATTTCTAACCTATAATCGAGACTTTTTCGGGTTTTAAAGGAAGTGGATATAATTTCATAACCTCTCTCCTCCTGATTTCTAAACGAGGCTACGTGCTCGTTTTTTCATTTTGACTCCACAAACAAGTCCCGAGGCCCATTTCTAACCTATAATCGCAACTTTTTCGGGTTTTAAAGGAAGTGGATCTAATTTCATACCCTCTCTCCTCCGGAATTCAAAATTAGGCTTCGTGCTCGTTTTTTCATTTTGACACCACAAACACGTCCTGTGGCCCATTTCTAACCTATAATCGAGACTTTTTCGGGTTTTAAAGGAAGTGGATATAATTTCATACCCTCTCTCCTCCTGATTTCTAAACGAGGCTACGTGCTCGTTTTTTCATTTTGACTCCACAAACACGTCCCGTGGCCCATTTCTAACCTATAATCGCGACTTTTCCGGGTTTTAAAGGAAGTGGATCTAATTTCATACCCTCTCTCCTCCCGAATTAAAAATTAGGCTTCGTGCTCGTTTTTTCATTTTGACACCACAAACACGTCCTGTGGCCCATTTCTAACCTATAATCGAGACTTTTTCGGGTTTGAAAGGAAGTGGATATAATTTCATACCCTCTCTCCTCCCGATTTCTAAACGAGGCTTCGTGCTCATTTTTACGTTTTGACACCACAAACGCGTCCAGTGGCCCATTTCTTACCTATAATCGAGACTTTTTCGGGTTTTAAGGAAGTGGATATAATTTCATAACCTCTCTCCTCCTGATTTCTAAACGAGGCTACATGCTCGTTTTTTCATTTTGACTCCGCAAACTCGTCCCGTGGCCCATTTCTAACCTATAATCGAGACTTTTTCGGGTTTCAAAGTAAGTGGATATAATTTCATACCCTCTCTCCTCCCGATTTCTAAACGAGGCTTCGTGCTCGTTTTTTCGTTTTGACACCACAAACGCGTCCAGTGGCCCATTTCTAACCTATAATCGAGACTTTTTCGGGTTTTAAAGGAAGTGGATATAATTTCATAACCTCTCTCCTCCTGATTTCTAAACGAGGCTACGTGCTCGTTTTTTCATTTTGACTCCACAAACACGTCCCGTGGCCCATTTCAAACCTATAATCGTAACTTTTTCGGGTTTTAAAGGAAGTGGATCTAATTTCATACCCTCTCTCCTCCCGAATTCAAAATTAGGCTTCGTGCTCGTTTTTTCATTTTGACACCACAAACACGTCCTGTGGCCCATTTCTAACCTATAATCGAGACTTTTTCGGGTTTTAAAGGAAGTGGATATAATTTCATACCCTCTCTCCTCCTGATTTCCAAACGAGGCTACGTGCTCGTTTTTTCATTTTGACTCCACAAACACGTCCCGTGGCCCATTTCTAACCTATAATCGCGACTTTTCCGGGTTTTAAAGGAAGTGGATCTAATTTCATACCCTCTCTCCTCCCGAATTCAAAATTAGGCTTCGTGCTCGTTTTTTCATTTTGACACCACAAACACGTCCTGTGGCCCATTTCTATCCTATAATCGAGACTTTTTGGGGTTTGAAAGGAAGTGGATATAATTTCATACCCTCTCTCCTCCCGATTTCTAAACGAGGCTTCGTGCTCATTTTTTCGTTTTGACACCACAAACGCGTCCAGTGGCCCATTTCTAACCTATAATCGAGACTTTTTCGGGTTTTAAGGAAGTGGATATAATTTCATAACCTCTCTCCTCCTGATTTCTAAACGAGGCTACGTGCTCGTTTTTTCATTTTGACTCCACAAACTCGTCCCGTGGCCCATTTCTAACCCATAATCGAGACTTTTTCGTGTTTCAAAGTAAGTGGATATAATTTCATACCCTCTCTCCTCCCGATTGCTAAACGAGGCTTCGTGCTCGTTTTTTCATTTTGACACCACAAACACGTCCCGTGGCCCATTTCTAACCTATAATCGAGACTTTTTCGGGTTTTAAAGGAAGTGGATGTAATTTCATACCCTCTGTCCTACCGATTTCTAAACGAGGCCTCGTGCTCGTTTTTTCGTTTTGACTCCACAAACACGTCCCGTGGCCCATTTCTAACCTATAATCGAGATTTTTTCGTCTTTCAAAGGAAGTGGATATAATTTCATACCCACTCTTCTCCCGATTTCTAAACGTGGCTTCGTGCTCGTTTTTTCGTTTTGACACCACAAACACGTCCCGTGGCCCATTTCTAACCTATAATCGAGATTTTTTCGGGTTTTAAAGGAAGTGGATCTAATTTCATACCCTCTCTCCTCCCGAATTCAAAATTAGGCTTCGTGCTCGTTTTTTCATTTTGACACCACAAACACGTCCTGTGGCCCATTTCTAACCTATAATCGAGACTTTTTCGGGTTTTAAAGGAAGTGGATATAATTTCATACCCTCTCTCCTCCTGATTTCTAAACGAGGCTACGTGCTCGTTTTTTCATTTTGACTCCACAAACACGTCCCGTGGCCCATTTCTAACCTATAATCGCGACTTTTCCGGGTTTTAAAGGAAGTGGATCTAATTTCATACCCTCTCTCCTCCCGAATTCAAAATTAGGCTTCGTGCTCGTTTTTTCATTTTGACACCACAAACACGTCCTGTGGCCCATTTCTATCCTATAATCGAGACTTTTTGGGGTTTGAAAGGAAGTGGATATAATTTCATACCCTCTCTCCTCCCGATTTCTAAACGAGGCTTCGTGCTCGTTTTTTCGTTTTGACACCACAAACGCGTCCAGTGGCCCATTTCTAACCTATAATCGAGACTTTTTCGGGTTTTAAGGAAGTGGATATAATTTCATAACCTCTCTCCTCCTGATTTCTAAACGAGGCTACATGCTCGTTTTTTCATTTTGACTCCACAAACTCGTCCCGTGGCCCATTTCTAACCCATAATCGAGACTTTTTCGTGTTTCAAAGTAAGTGGATATAATTTCATACCCTCTCTCCTCCCGATTGCTAAACGAGGCTTCGTGCTCGTTTTTTCGTTTTGACACCACAAACACGTCCCGTGGCCCATTTCTAACCTATAATCGAGACTTTTTCGGGTTTTAAAGGAAGTGGATGTAATTTCATACCCTCTGTCCTACCGATTTCTAATCGAGGCCTCGTGCTCGTTTTTTCGTTTTGACTCCACAAACACGTCCCGTGGCCCATTTCTAACCTATAATCGAGATTTTTTCGTCTTTCAAAGGAAGTGGATATAATTTCATACCCACTCTTCTCCCGATTTCTAAACGTGGCTTCGTGCTCGTTTTTTCGTTTTGACACCACAAACACGTCCCGTGGCCCATTTCTAACCTATAATCGAGATTTTTTCGGGTTTTAAAGGAAGTGGATCTAATTTCATACCCTCTGTCCTACCGATTTCTAAACGAGGCTTCGTGCTCGTTTTTTCGTTTTGACTCCACAAACACGTCCCGTGGCCCATTTCTAACCTATAATCGAGACTTTTTCAGGTTTTAAAGGAAGCGGATATAATTTCATACCCGCTCTCCTACTGATTTCTATACGAGGCTTCGTGCTCGTTTTTTCATTTTGACTCCACAAACACGTCCCGTGGCCCATTTCTAACCTATAATCGAGACTTTTTCGGGTTTTAAAGGAAGTGGATAAAATTTCAAACCCTCTCTCCTACCGATTTCTAAACGAGGCTTCGTGCTCGTTTTTTCATTTTGACTCCACAAACACATCCCGTGGCCCATTTCTAACCTATAATCGAGACTTTTTCGTGTTTCAAAGGAAGTGGATATAATTTCATACCCACTCTTCTCCCGATTTCTAAACGACGCTTCGTGCTCGTTTTTTCGTTTTGACACTACAAACACGTCCCGTGGCCCATTTCTAACCTATAATCGCGACTTTTCCGGGTTTTAAAGGAAGTGGATCTAATTTCATACCCTCTCTCCTCCGGAATTCAAAATTAGGCTTCGTGCTCGTTTTTTCATTTTGACACCACAAACACGTCCTGTGGCCCATTTCTAACCTATAATCGAGACTTTTTCGGGTTTTAAAGGAAGTGGATATAATTTCATACCCTCTCTCCTCCCGATTTCTAAACGAGGCTTCGTGCTCCTTTTTTCGTTTTGACAGCACAAACACGTCCCGTGGCCCATTTCTAACCTATAATCGAGACTTTTTCGGGTTTTAAATGAAGTGGATGTAAATTCATACCCTCTGTCCTACCGATTTCTAAACGAGGCTTCGTGCTCGTTTTTTCGTTTTGACTCCACAAACACGTCTCGTTGCCCATTTCTAACCTATAATCGAGACTTTTTCTGGTTTTAAAGGAAGTGGATATAATTTCATACCCTCTCACCTACCGATTTCTAAACGAGGCTTCGTGCTCGTTTTTTCATTTTGACACCGCAAACACGTCCCGTGGCCCATTTCTAACCTATAATCGAGACTTTTTCGGGTTTGAAATGAAGTGGATATAATTTCATACCCTCTCTCCTCCCGATTTCTAAACGAGGCTTCGTGCTCGTTTTTTCCTTTTGACACCACAAACGCGTCCAGTGGCCTATTTCTAACCTATAATCGAGACTTTTTCGGGTTTTAAAGGAAGTGGATATAATTTCATAACCTATCTCCTCCTGATTTCTAAACGAGGCTACGTGCTCGTTTTTTCATTTTGACTCCACAAACATGTCCCGTGGCCCATTTCTAACCTATAATCGCGACTTTTCCGAGTTTTAATGGAAGTGGATCTAATTTCATACCCTCTCTCCTCTCGAATTCAAATTTAGGCTTCGTGCTCGTTTTTTCATTTTGACACTACAAACACGTCCTGTGGCCCATTTCTAACCTATAATCGCGACTTTTTCGGGTTTTAAAGGAAGTGGATATAATTTCATACCCTCTCTCCTCCTAATTTCTAAACGAGGCTACGTGCTCGTTTTTTCGTTTTGACTCCACAAACACGTCCCGTGGCTCATTTCTAACCTATAATCGCGACTTTTTCGAGTTTTAAAGGAAGTGGATCTAATTTCATACCGTCTCTCCTCCCGAATTCAAAATTGGGCTTCGTGATCGTTTTTTCATTTTGACACCACAAACACGTCCAGTGGCCCATTTCTAACCTATAATCGAGACTTTTTCGGGTTTGAAAGGAAGTGGATATAATTTCATACCCTCTCTCCTCCCGATTTCTAAACGAGGCTTCGTGCTCGTTTTTTCGTTTTGACACCACGAACGCGTCCAATGGCCCATTTCAAACCTATAATCGAGACTTTTTCGGGTTTTAAAGGAAGTGGATATAATTTCATAACCTATCTCCTCCTGATTTCAAAACGAGGCTACGTGCTCGTTTTTTTATTTTTACTCCACAAACACGTCCCGTGGCCCATTTCTAACCTATAATCGCGACTTTTCCGGGTTTTAAAGGAAGTGGATCTAATTTCATACCCTCTCTCCTCGCGAATTCAAAATTAGGCTTCGTGCTCGTTTTTTCATTTTGACACCACAAACACGTCCTGTGGCCCATTTCTAACCTATAATCGCGACTTTTTCGGGTTTTAAAGGAAGTGGATATAATTTCATACCCTCTCTCCTCCTGATTTCTAAACGAGGCTACGTGCTCGTTTTTTCATTTTGACACCACAAACACGTCCCGTGGCTCATTTCTAACCTATAATCGCGACTTTTCCGGGTTTTAAAGGAAGTGGATCTAATTTCATACCCTCTCTCCTCCCGAATTCAAAATTTGGCTTCGTGCTCGTTTTTTCATTTTCACACCATAAACACGTCCTGTGGCCCATTTCTAACCTATAATCGAGACTTTTTCGGGTTTGAAAGGAAGTGGATATAATTTCATACCCTCTCTCCTCCCGATTTCAAAACGAGGCTTCGTGCTCGTTTTTTCGTTTTGACACCACAAACGCGTCCAGTGGCCCATTTCTAACATATAATCGAGACTTTTTCGGGTTTTAAAGGAAGTGGATATAATTTCATAACCTCTCTCCTCCTGATTTCTAAACGAGGCTACATACTCGTTTTTTCATTTTGACTCCACAAACTCGTCCCGTGGCCCATTTCTAACCTATAATCGAGACTTTTTCGTGTTTCAAAGTAAGTGGATATAATTTCATACCCTCTCTCCTCCCGATTTCTAAACGAGGCTTTGTGCTCGTTTTTTCGTTTTGACACCACAAACACGTCCCGTGGCCCATTTCTAACCTATAATCGAGACTTTTTCGGGTTTTAAAAGAAGTGGATGTAATTTCATACCCTCTGTCCTACCGATTTCTAAACGAGGCTTTGTGCTCGTTTTTTCGTTTTGATTCCACAAACACGTCCCGTGGCCCATTTCTAACCTATAATCGAGACTTTTTCGGGTTTGAAAGGAAGTGGATATAATTTCATAACCTCTCTCCTCCTGATTTCTAAACGAGGCTACATACTCGTTTTTTCATTTTGACTCCACAAACTCGTCCCGTGGCCCATTTCTAACCTATAATCGAGACTTTTTCGTGTTTCAAAGTAAGTGGATATAATTTCATACCCTCTCTCCTCCCGATTTCTAAACGAGGCTTTGTGCTCGTTTTTTCGTTTTGACACCACAAACACGTCCCGTGGCCCATTTCTAACCTATAATCGAGACTTTTTCGGGTTTTAAAAGAAGTGGATGTAATTTCATACCCTCTGTCCTACCGATTTCTAAACGAGGCTTTGTGCTCGTTTTTTCGTTTTGATTCCACAAACACGTCCGGTGGCCCATTTCTAACCTATAATCGAGACTTTTTCAGGTTTTAAAGGAAGTGGATATAATTTCATACCCTCTCACCTACCGATTTCTAAACGAGGCTTCGTGCTCGTTTTTTCGTTTTGACACCTCAAACGCGTCCAGTGGCCCATTTCTAACCTATAATCGAGACTTTTTCAGGTTTTAAAGGAAGTGGATATAATTTCATAACCTATCTCCTCCTGATTTCTAAACGAGGCTACGTGCTCGTTTTTTCATTTTGACTCCACAAACACTTCCCGTGGCCCATTTCTAACCTATAATCGAGACTTTTTCGGGTTTTAAAGGAAGTGGATGTAATTTCATACCCTCTGTCATACCGATTTCTAAACGAGGCTTCGTGCTCGTTTTTTCGTTTTGACTCCACAAACACGTCCCGTGGCCCATTTCTAACCTATAATCGAGACTTTTTCAGGTTTTAAAGGAAGTGGATATAATTTCATACCATCTCTCCTACCGATTTTTATACGAGGCTTCGTGCTCGTTTTTTCATTTTGACTCCACAAACACGTCCCGTGGCCCATTTCTAACCTATAATCGAGACTTTTTCGGGTTTTAAAGGATGTGGATATAATTTCAAACCCTCTCTCCTACCGATTTCTAAATGAGGCTTCGTGCTCGTTTTTTCGTTTTGATTCCACAAACACGTCCCGTGGCCCATTTCTAACCTATAATCGAGACTTTTTCGTGTTTCAAAGGAAGTGGATATAATTTCATACCCACTCTTCTCCCGATTTCTAAACGAGGCTTCGTGCTCGTTTTTTCATTTTGACACCACAAACACGTCCTGTGGCCCATTTCTAACCTATAATCGAGACTTTTTCAGGTTTTAAAGGAAGTGGATATAATTTCATACCCTCTCTCCTACCAATTTCTAAACGAGGCTTCGTGATTGTTTTATCGTTTTGACAGCACAAACACGTCCCGTGGCCCATTTCTAACCTATAATCGAGACTTTTTTGGGTTTTAAAGGAAGTGGATATAATTTCATACCCTCTCACCTACCGATTTCTAAACGAGGCTTCGTGCTCGTTTTTTCGTTTTGATACCACAAACACGTCCCGTGGCCCATTTCTAACCTATAATCGAGACTTTTTCGGGTTTGAAAGGAAGTGGATATAATTTCATACCCTCTCTCCTCCAGATTTCTAAACGAGGCTTCGTGCTCGTTTTTTCATTTTGACACCACAAACGCGTCCAGTGGCCCATTTCTAACCTATAATCGAGACTTTTTCGGGTTTTAAAGGAAGTGGATATAATTTAATAACCTCTCTCCTCCGGATTTCTAAACGAGGCTACGTGCTCGTTTTTTCATTTTGTCTCCACAAACTCGTCCCGTGGCCCATTTCTAACTTATAATCGAGACTTTTTCGGGTTTTAAAGGAAGTGGATGTAATTTCATACCCTCTGTCATACCGATTTCTAAACGAGGCTTCGTGCTCGTTTTTTCGTTTTGACTCCACAAACACGTCCCGTGGCCCATTTCTAACCTATAATCGAGACTTTTTCATGTTTTAAAGGAAGTGGATATAATTTCATACCCTCTCTCCTACCGATTTTTATACGAGGCTTCGTGCTCGTTTTTTCATTTTGACTCCACAAACACGTCCCGTGGCCCATTTCTAACCTATAATCGAGACTTTTTCGTGTTTCAAAGTAAGTGGATATAATTTCATACCCTCTCTCCTCCCGATTTCTAAACGAGGCTTCGTGCTCGTTTTTTCGTTTTGACACCACAAACGCGTCCAGTGGCCCATTTCTAAACTATAATCGAGACTTTTTCGGGTTTTAAAGGAAGTGGATATAATTTCATACCCACTCTCCTACCGATTTCTAAACGAGGCTTCATGCTCGTTTTTTCATTTTGACACCACAAACAGGTCCCGTGGCCCATTTCTAACCTATAATCGAGACTTTTTCGGGTTTGAAAGGAAGTGGATATAATTTCATACCCTCTCTCCTCCCGATTTCTAAACGAGGCTTCGTGCTCGTTTTTTCGTTTTGACACCTCAAACGCGTCCAGTGGCCCATTTCTAACCTATAATCGAGACTTTTTCAGGTTTTAAAGGAAGTGGATATAATTTCATAACCTATCTCCTCCTGATTTCTAAACGAGGCTACGTGCTCGTTTTTTCATTTTGATTCCACAAACACTTCCCGTGGCCCATTTCTAACCTATAATCGCGACTTTTCCGGGTTTTAAAGGAAGTGGATCTAATTTCATACCCTCTCTCCTCCCGAATTCAAAATTAGGCTTCGTGCTCGTTTTTTCATTTTGACACCACAAACACATCCTGTGGCCCATTTCTAACATATAATCGAGACTTTTTCGGGTTTCAAAGGAAGTGGATATAATTTCATACCCTCTCTCCTCCCGATTTCTAAACGAGGCTTCGTGCTCGTTTTTTCATTTTGACTCCACAAACACGTCCCGTGGCCCATTTCTAACCTATAATCGCGACTTTTCCGGGTTTTAAAGGAAGTGGATCTAATTTCATACCCTCTCTCCTCCCGAATTCAAAATTAGGCTTCGTGCTCATTTTTCATTTTGACACCACAAACACGTCCTGTGGCCCATTTCTAACCTATAATCGAGACTTTTTCGGGTTTTAAAGGAAGTGGATATAATTCATACCCTCTCTCCTACCGATTTCTAAACGAGGCTTCGTGCTCGTTTTTTCGTTTTGACTCCACAAACACGTCCCGTGGCCCATTTCTAACCTATAATCGAGATTTTTTCGTGTTTCAAAGGAAGTGGATATAATTTCATACCCACTCTTCTCCCGATTTCTAAACGTGGCTTCGTGCTCGTTTTTTCGTTTTGACACCACAAACACGTCCCGTGGCCCATTTGTAACCTATAATCGAGACTTTTTCAGGTTTTAAAGGAAGTGGATATAATTTCATAACCTATCTCCTCCTGATTTCTAAACGAGGCTACGTGCTCGTTTTTTCATTTTGACTCCACAAACACTTCCCGTGGCCCATTTCTAACCTATAATCGCGACTTTTCCGGGTTTTAAAGGAAGTGGATCTAATTTCATACCCTCTCTCCTCCCGAATTCAAAATTAGGCTTCGTGCTCGTTTTTTCATTTTGACACCACAAACACATCCTGTGGCCCATTTCTAACCTATAATCGAGACTTTTTCGGGTTTCAAAGGAAGTGGATATAATTTCATACCCTCTCTCCTCCCGATTTCTAAACGAGGCTTCGTGCTCGTTTTTTCATTTTGACTCCACAAACACGTCCCGTGGCCCATTTCTAACCTATAATCGCGACTTTTCCGCGTTTTAAAGGAAGTGGATCTAATTTCATACCCTCTCTCCTCCCGAATTCAAAATTAGGCTTCGTGCTCGTTTTTTCATTTTGACACCACAAACACGTCCAGTGGCCCATTTCTAACCTATAATCGAGACTTTTTCGGGTTTTAAAGGAAGTGGATATAATTCATACCCTCTCTCCTACCGATTTCTAAACGAGGCTTCGTGCTCGTTTTTTCGTTTTGACTCCACAAACACGTCCCGTGGCCCATTTCTAACCTATAATCGAGATTTTTTCGGGTTTTAAAGGAAGTGGATCTAATTTCATACCCTCTGTCCTACCGATTTCTAAACGAGGCTTCGTGCTCGTTTTTTCATTTTGACTCCACAAACACGTCCCGTGGCCCATTTCTAACCTATAATCGAGACTTTTTCAGGTTTTAAAGGAAGTGGATATAATTTCATACCCTCTCTCCTACCGATTTTTATACGAGGCTTCGTGCTCGTTTTTTCATTTTGACTCCACAAACACGTCCCGTGGCCAATTTCTAACATATAATCGAGACTTTTTCGAGTTTTAAAGGAAGTGGATATAATTTCAAACCCTCTCTCCTACCAATTTCTAAACGAGGCGTCGTCCTCGTTTTTTCATTTTGACTTCACAAACACGTCCCGTGGCCCATTTCTAACCTATAATCGAGACTTTTTCTTGTTTCAAAGGAAGTGGATATAATTTCATACCCACTCTTCTCCCGATTTCTAAACGAGGCTTCGTGCTCGTTTTTTCGTTTTGACACCACAAACACGTTCCGTGTCCCATTTCTAACCTATAATCGCGACTTTTCCGGCTTTTAAAGGAAGTGGATCTAATTTCATACCCTCTCTCCTCCCGAATTCAAAATTAGGCTTCGTGCTCGTTTTTTCATTTTGACACCACAAACACGTCCTGTGGCCCATTTCTAACCTATAATCGAGACTTTTTCGGGTTTTAAAGGAAGTGGATATAATTTCATACCCTCTCTCCTACCGATTTTTAAACGAGGCTTCGTGCTCGTTTTTTCGTTTTGACACCACAAACATGTCCCGTGGCCCATTTCTAACCTATAATCGAGACTTTTTCGGGTTTTAAAGGATGTGGATGTAATTTCATACCCTCTGTCCTACCGATTTCTAAATGAGGCTTCGTGCTCGTTTTTTCGTTTTGACACCTCAAACAGGTCCTGTGGCCCATTTCTAACCTATAATCGAGACTTTTTCCGGTTTTAAAGGAAGTGGATATAATTTCATACCCTCTCTCCTACAAATTTTTAAACGAGGCTTCGTGCTTGTTTTATCGTTTTTACAGCACAAACACGTCCCGTGGCCCATTTCTAACCTATAATCGAGACTTTTTCGGGTTTTAAAGGAAGTGGATATAATTTCATACACTCTCACGTACCGATTTCTAAATGAGGCTTCGTGCTCGTTTTTTCGTTTTGAAACCACAAACACGTCCCGTGGCCCATTTCTAACCTATAATCGAGACTTTTTCGGGTTTGAAAGGAAGTGGATATAATTTAATAACCTCTCTCCTCCTGATTTCTAAACGAGGCTACGTGCTCGTTTTTTCATTTTGACTCCACAAACTCATCCTGTGGCCCATTTCTAACCTATAATCGAGACTTTTTCGGGTTTTAAAGGAAGTGGATATAATTTCATACCCAGTCTCCTACCGATTTCTAAACGAGGCTTCGTGCTCGTTTTTTCATTTTGACACCACAAACAGGTCCCGTGGCCCATTTCTAACCTATAATCGAAACTTTTTCGGGTTTGAAAAGGAAGTGGATATAATTTCATACCCTCTCTCCTCCCGATTTCTAAACGAGGCTTCGTGCTCGTTTTTTCGTTTTGACACCACAAACGCGTCCAGTGGCCCATTTCTAATCTATAATCGAGACTTTTTCGGGTTTTAATGGAAGTGGATATAATTTCATACCCACTCTCCTACCGATTTCTAAACGAGGCTTCGTGCTCGTTTTTTCATTTTGACACCACAAACAGGTCCCGTGGCCCATTTCTAACCTGTAATCGAAACTTTTTCGGGTTTGAAAAGGAAGTGGATATAATTTCATACCCTCTCTCCTCCCGATTTCTAAACGTGGCTTCGTGCTCGTTTTTTCGTTTTGACACCTCAAACGCGTCCAGTGGCCCATTTCTAACCTATAATCGTAACTTTTTCGGGTTTTAAAGGAAGTGGATCTAATTTCATACCCTCTCTCCTCCCGAATTCAAAATTAGGCTTCGTGCTCGTTTTTTCATTTTGACACCACAAACACGTCCTGTGGCCCATTTCTAACCTATAATCGAGACTTTTTCGGGTTTTAAAGGAAGTGGTTATAATTTCATAACCTATCTCCTCCTGATTTCTAAACGAGGCTACGTGCTCGTTTTTTCATTTTGACTCCACAAACACGTCCCGTGGCCCATTTCTAACCTATAATCGCGACTTTTCCGGGTTTTAAAGGAAGTGGATCTAATTTCATACCCTCTCTCCTCCCGAATTCAAAATTAGGCTTCGTGCTCGTTTTTTCATTTTGACACCACAAACACGTCCTGTGGCCCATTTCTAACCTATAATCGAGACTTTTTCGGGTTTGAAAGGAAGTGGATATAATTTCATACCCTCTCTCCTCCCGATTTCTAAACGAGGCTTCGTGCTCATTTTTTCGTTTTGACACCACAAACGCGTCCAGTGGCCCATTTCTAACCTATAATCGAGACTTTTTCGGGTTTTAAGGAAGTGAATATAATTTCATAACCTCTCTCCTCCTGATTTCTAAACGAGGCTACATGCTCGTTTTTTCATTTTGACTCCACAAACACGTCCCGTGGCCCATTTCTAACCTATAATCGAGACTTTTTCGTGTTTCAAAGGAAGTGGATATAATTTCATAACCTATCTCCTCCTGATTTCTAAACGAGGCTACGTGCTCGTTTTTTCATTTTGACTCCACAAACACTTCCCGTGGCCCATTTCTAACCTATAATCGCGACTTTTCCGGGTTTTAAAGGAAGTGGATCTAATTTCATACCCTCTCTCCTCCCGAATTCAAAATTAGGCTTCGTGCTCGTTTTTTCATTTTGACACCACAAACACGTCCTGTGGCCCATTTCTAACCTATAATCGAGACTTTTTCGGGTTTCAAAGGAAGTGGATATAATTTCATACCCTCTCTCCTCCCGATTTCTAAACGAGGCTTCGTGCTCGTTTTTTCATTTTGACTCCACAAACACGTCCCGTGGCCCATTTCTAACCTATAATCGCGACTTTTCCGCGTTTTAAAGGAAGTGGATCTAATTTCATACCCTCTCTCCTCCCGAATTCAAAATTAGGCTTCGTGCTCGTTTTTTCATTTTGACACCACAAACACGTCTTGTGGCCCATTTCTAACCTATAATCGAGACTTTTTCGGGTTTGAAAGGAAGTGGATATAATTTCATACCCTCTCTCCTCCCGATTTCTACACGAGGCTTCGTGCTCGTTTTTTCGTTTTGACACCACAAACGCGTCCAGTGGCCCATTTCTAACCTATAATCGAGACTTTTTCGGGTTTTAAAGGAAGTGGATATAATTTCATAACCTCTCTCCTCCTGATTTCTAAACGAGGCTACGTGCTCGTTTTTTCATTTTGACTCCACAAACACGTCCCGTGGCCCATTTCTAACCTATAATCGCCACTTTTTCGGGTTTTAAAGGAAGTGGATCTAATTTCATACCCTCTCTCCTCCGGAATTCAAAATTAGGCTTCGTGCTTGTTTTTTCATTTTGACACCACAAACAAGTCCTGTGGCCCATTTCTAACCTATAATCGAGACTTTTTCGGGTTTTAAAGGAAGTGGATATAATTTCATACCCTCTCTCCTCCTGATTTCTAAACGAGGCTACGTGCTCGTTTTTTCATTTTGACTCCACAAACACGTCCCGTGACCCATTTCTAACCTATAATCGCGACTTTTCCGGGTTTTAAAGGAAGTGGATCTAATTTCATACCCTCTCTCCTCCCGAATTAAAAATTAGGCTTCGTGCTCGTTTTTTCATTTTGACACCACAAACACGTCCTGTGGCCCATTTCTAACCTATAATCGAGACTTTTTCGGGTTTGAAAGGTAGTGGATATAATTTCATACCCTCTCTCCTCCCGATTTCTAAACGAGGCTTCGTGCTCATTTTTTCGTTTTGACACCACAAACGCGTCCAGTGGCCCATTTCTAACCTATAATCGAGACTTTTTCGGGTTTTAAGGAAGTGGATATAATTTCATAACCTCTCTCCTCCTGATTTCTAAACGAGGCTACATGCTCGTTTTTTCATTTTGACTCCGCAAACTCGTCACGTGGCCCATTTCTAACCTATAATCGAGACTTTTTCCGGTTTCAAAGTAAGTGGATATAATTTCATACCCTCTCTCCTCCCGATTTCTAAACAAGGCTTCGTGCTCTTTTTTTCGTTTTGACACCACAAACGCGTCCAGTGGCCCATTTCTAACCTATAATCGAGACTTTTTCGGGTTTGAAAGGAAGTGGATATAATTTCATACCCTCTCTCCTCCCGATTTCTAAACGAGGCTTCGTGCTCGTTTTTTCGTTTTGACACCTCAAACGCGTCCAGTGGCCCATTTCTAACCTATAATCGAGACTTTTTCAGGTTTTAAAGGAAGTGGATATAATTTCATAACCTATCTCCTCCTGATTTCTAAACGAGGCTACGTGCTCGTTTTTTCATTTTGATTCCACAAACACTTCCCGTGGCCCATTTCTAACCTATAATCGCGACTTTTCCGGGTTTTAAAGGAAGTGGATCTAATTTCATACCCTCTCTCCTCCCGAATTCAAAATTAGGCTTCGTGCTCGTTTTTTCATTTTGACACCACAAACACATCCTGTGGCCCATTTCTAACATATAATCGAGACTTTTTCGGGTTTCAAAGGAAGTGGATATAATTTCATACCCTCTCTCCTCCCGATTTCTAAACGAGGCTTCGTGCTCGTTTTTTCATTTTGACTCCACAAACACGTCCCGTGGCCCATTTCTAACCTATAATCGCGACTTTTCCGGGTTTTAAAGGAAGTGGATCTAATTTCATACCCTCTCTCCTCCCGAATTCAAAATTAGGCTTCGTGCTCATTTTTCATTTTGACACCACAAACACGTCCTGTGGCCCATTTCTAACCTATAATCGAGACTTTTTCGGATTTTAAAGGAAGTGGATATAATTCATACCCTCTCTCCTACCGATTTCTAAACGAGGCTTCGTGCTCGTTTTTTCATTTTGACTCCACAAACACGTCCCGTGGCCCATTTCTAACCTATAATCGAGATTTTTTCGTGTTTCAAAGGAAGTGGATATAATTTCATACCCACTCTTCTCCCGATTTCTAAACGTGGCTTCGTGCTCGTTTTTTCGTTTTGACACCACAAACACGTCCCGTGGCCCATTTGTAACCTATAATCGAGACTTTTTCAGGTTTTAAAGGAAGTGGATATAATTTCATAACCTATCTCCTCCTGATTTCTAAACGAGGCTACGTGCTCCTTTTTTCATTTTGACTCCACAAACACTTCCCGTGGCCCATTTCTAACCTATAATCGCGACTTTTCCGGGTTTTAAAGGAAGTGGATCTAATTTCATACCCTCTCTCCTCCCGTATTCAAAATTAGGCTTCGTGCTCGTTTTTTCATTTTGACACCACAAACACATCCTGTGGCCCATTTCTAACCTATAATCGAGACTTTTTCGGGTTTCAAAGGAAGTGGATATAATTTCATACCCTCTCTCCTCCCGATTTCTAAACGAGGCTTCGTGCTCGTTTTTTCATTTTGACTCCACAAACACGTCCCGTGGCCCATTTCTAACCTATAATCGCGACTTTTCCGCGTTTTAAAGGAAGTGGATCTAATTTCATACCCTCTCTCCTCCCGAATTCAAAATTAGGCTTCGTGCTCGTTTTTTCATTTTGACACCACAAACACGTCCAGTGGCCCATTTCTAACCTATAATCGAGACTTTTTCGGGTTTTAAAGGAAGTGGATATAATTCATACCCTCTCTCCTACCGATTTCTAAACGAGGCTTCGTGCTCGTTTTTTCGTTTTGACTCCACAAACACGTCCCGTGGCCCATTTCTAACCTATAATCGAGATTTTTTCGGGTTTTAAAGGAAGTGGATCTAATTTCATACCCTCTGTCCTACCGATTTCTAAACGAGGCTTCGTGCTCGTTTTTTCATTTTGACTCCACAAACACGTCCCGTGGCCCATTTCTAACCTATAATCGAGACTTTTTCAGGTTTTAAAGGAAGTGGATATAATTTCATACCCTCTCTCCTACCGATTTCTATACGAGGCTTCGTGCTCGTTTTTTCATTTTGACTCCACAAACACGTCCCGTGGCCAATTTCTAACATATAATCGAGACTTTTTCGAGTTTTAAAGGAATTGGATATAATTTCAAACCCTCTCTCCTACCAATTTCTAAACGAGGCGTCGTGCTCGTTTTTTCATTTTGACTTCACAAACACGTCCCGTGGCCCATTTCTAACCTATAATCGAGACTTTTTCTTGTTTCAAAGGAAGTGGATATAATTTCATACCCACTCTTCTCCCGATTTCTAAACGAGGCTTCGTGCTCGTTTTTTCGTTTTGACACCACAAACACGTTCCGTGTCCCATTTCTAACCTATAATCGCGACTTTTCCGGCTTTTAAAGGAAGTGGATCTAATTTCATACCCTCTCTCCTCCCGAATTCAAAATTAGGCTTCGTGCTCGTTTTTTCATTTTGACACCACAAACACGTCCTGTGGCCCATTTCTAACCTATAATCGAGACTTTTTCGGGTTTTAAAGGAAGTGGATATAATTTCATACCCTCTCTCCTACCGATTTTTAAACGAGGCTTCGTGCTCGTTTTTTCGTTTTGACACCACAAACATGTCCCGTGGCCCATTTCTAACCTATAATCGAGACTTTTTCGGGTTTTAAAGGAAGTGGATGTAATTTCATACCCTCTGTCCTACCGATTTCTAAATGAGGCTTCGTGCTCGTTTTTTCGTTTTGACACCTCAAACAGGTCCTGTGGCCCATTTCTAACCTATAATCGAGACTTTTTCCGGTTTTAAAGGAAGTGGATATAATTTCATACCCTCTCTCCTACAAATTTTTAAACGAGGCTTCGTGCTTGTTTTATCGTTTTTACAGCACAAACACGTCCCGTGGCCCATTTCTAACCTATAATCGAGACTTTTTCGGGTTTTAAAGGAAGTGGATATAATTTCATACACTCTCGCGTACCGATTTCTAAATGAGGCTTCGTGCTCGTTTTTTCGTTTTGAAACCACAAACACGTCCCGTGGCCCATTTCTAACCTATAATCGAGACTTTTTCGGGTTTGAAAGGAAGTGGATATAATTTAATAACCTCTCTCCTCCTGATTTCTAAACGAGGCTACGTGCTCGTTTTTTCATTTTGACTCCACAAACTCGTCCTGTGGCCCATTTCTAACCTATAATCGAGACTTTTTCGGGTTTTAAAGGAAGTGGATATAATTTCATACCCAGTCTCCTACCGATTTCTAAACGAGGCTTCGTGCTCGTTTTTTCATTTTGACACCACAAACAGGTCCCGTGGCCCATTTCTAACCTATAATCGAAACTTTTTCGGGTTTGAAAAGGAAGTGGATATAATTTCATACCCTCTCTCCTCCCGATTTCTAAACGAGGCTTCGTGCTCGTTTTTTCGTTTTGACACCACAAACGCGTCCAGTGGCCCATTTCTAATCTATAATCGAGACTTTTTCGGGTTTTAATGGAAGTGGATATAATTTCATACCCACTCTCCTACCGATTTCTAAACGAGGCTTCGTGCTCGTTTTTTCATTTTGACACCACAAACAGGTCCCGTGGCCCATTTCTAACCTGTAATCGAAACTTTTTCGGGTTTGAAAAGGAAGTGGATATAATTTCATACCCTCTCTCCTCCCGATTTCTAAACGTGGCTTCGTGCTCGTTTTTTCGTTTTGACACCTCAAACGCGTCCAGTGGCCCATTTCTAACCTATAATCGAGACTTTTTCAGGTTTTAAAGGAAGTGGATATAATTTCATAACCTATCTCCTCCTGATTTCTAAACGAGGCTACGTGCTCGTTTTTTCATTTTGACTCCACAAACACTTCCCGTGGCCCATTTCTAACCTATAATCGCGACTTTTCCGGGTTTTAAAGGAAGTGGATCTAATTTCATACCCTCTCTCCTCCCGAATTCAAAATTAGGCTTCGTGCTCGTTTTTTCATTTTGACACCACAAACACGTCCTGTGGCCCATTTCTAACCTATAATCGAGACTTTTTCGGGTTTCAAAGGAAGTGGATATAATTTCATACCCTCTCTCCTCCCGATTTCTAAACGAGGCTTCGTGCTCGTTTTTTCATTTTGACTCCACAAACACGTCCCGTGGCCCATTTCTAACCTATAATCGCGACTTTTCCGCGTTTTAAAGGAAGTGGATCTAATTTCATACCCTCTCTCCTCCCGAATTCAAAATTAGGCTTCGTGCTCGTTTTTTCATTTTGACACCACAAACACGTCTTGTGGCCCATTTCTAACCTATAATCGAGACTTTTTCGGGTTTGAAAGGAAGTGGATATAATTTCATACCCTCTCTCCTCCCGATTTCTACACGAGGCTTCGTGCTCGTTTTTTCGTTTTGACACCACAAACGCGTCCAGTGGCCCATTTCTAACCTATAATCGAGACTTTTTCGGGTTTTAAAGGAAGTGGATATAATTTCATACCCTCTCACCTACCGATTTCTAAACGAGGCTTCGTGCTCGTTTTTTCATTTTGACACCGCAAACACGTCCCGTGGCCCATTTCTAACCTATAATCGAGACTTTTTCGAGTTTGAAAGGAAGTGGATATAATTTCATACCCTCTCTCCTCCCGATTTCTAAACGAGGCTTCGTGCTCGTTTTTTCATTTTGACACCACAAACGCGTCCAGTGGCCTATTTCTAACCTATAATCGAGACATTTTCGGGTTTTAAAGGAAGTGGATATAATTTCATAACCTATCTCCTCCTGATTTCTAAACGAGGCTACGTGCTCGTTTTTTCATTTTGACTCCACAAACACGTCCCGTGGCCCATTTCTAACCTATAATCGCGACTTTTCCGGGTTTTAAAGGAAGTGGATCTAATTTCATACCCTCTCTCCTCCCGAATTAAAAATTAGGCTTCGTGCTCGTTTTTTCATTTTGACACCACAAACACGTCCTGTGGCCCATTTCTAACCTATAATCGAGACTTTTTCGGGTTTGAAAGGTAGTGGATATAATTTCATACCCTCTCTCCTCCCGATTTCTAAACGAGGCTTCGTGCTCATTTTTTCGTTTTGACACCACAAACGCGTCCAGTGGCCCATTTCTAACCTATAATCGAGACTTTTTCGGGTTTTAAGGAAGTGGATATAATTTCATAACCTCTCTCCTCCTGATTTCTAAACGAGGCTACATGCTCGTTTTTTCATTTTGACTCCGCAAACTCGTCACGTGGCCCATTTCTAACCTATAATCGAGACTTTTTTCGGTTTCAAAGTAAGTGGATATAATTTCATACCCTCTCTCCTCCCGATTTCTAAACAAGGCTTCGTGCTCTTTTTTTCGTTTTGACACCACAAACGCGTCCAGTGGCCCATTTCTAACCTATAATCGAGACTTTTTCGGGTTTTAAAGGAAGTGGATATAATTTCATAACCTCTCTCCTCCTGATTTCTAAACGAGGCTACGTGCTCGTTTTTTCATTTTGACTCCACCAACACGTCCCGTGGCCCATTTCTAACCTATAATCGTAACTTTTTCGGGTTTTAAAGGAAGTGGATCTAATTTCATACCCTCTCTCCTCCCGAATTCAAAATTAGGCTTCGTGCTCGTTTTTTCATTTTGACACCACAAACACGTCCTGTGGCCCATTTCTAACCTATAATCGAGACTTTTTCGGGTTTTAAAGGAAGTGGTTATAATTTCATAACCTATCTCCTCCTGATTTCTAAACGAGGCTACGTGCTCGTTTTTTCATTTTGACTCCACAAACACGTCCCGTGGCCCATTTCTAACCTATAATCGCGACTTTTCCGGGTTTTAAAGGAAGTGGATCTAATTTCATACCCTCTCTCCTCCCGAATTCAAAATTAGGCTTCGTGCTCGTTTTTTCATTTTGACACCACAAACACGTCCTGTGGCCCATTTCTAACCTATAATCGAGACTTTTTCGGGTTTGAAAGGAAGTGGATATAATTTCATACCCTCTCTCCTCCCGATTTCTAAACGAGGCTTCGTGCTCATTTTTTCGTTTTGACACCACAAACGCGTCCAGTGGCCCATTTCTAACCTATAATCGAGACTTTTTCGGGTTTTAAGGAAGTGAATATAATTTCATAACCTCTCTCCTCCTGATTTCTAAACGAGGCTACATGCTCGTTTTTTCATTTTGACTCCACAAACACGTCCCGTGGCCCATTTCTAACCCATAATCGAGACTTTTTCGTGTTTCAAAGTAAGTGGATATAATTTCATACCCTCTCTCCTCCCGATTTCTAAACGAGGCTTCGTGCTCGTTTTTTCATTTTGACACCACAAACACGTCCCGTGGCCCATTTCTAACCTATAATCGAGACTTTTTCGGGTTTTAAAGGAAGTGGATGTAATTTCATACCCTCTGTCCTACCGATTTCTAAACGAGGCCTCGTGCTCGTTTTTTCGTTTTGACTCCACAAACACGTCCCGTGGCCCATTTCTAACCTATAATCGAGATTTTTTCGTGTTTCAAAGGAAGTGGATATAATTTCATACCCACTCTTCTCCCGATTTCTAAACGTGGCTTCGTGCTCGTTTTTTCGTTTTGACACCACAAACACGTCCCGTGGCCCATTTCTAACCTATAATCGAGATTTTTTCGGGTTTTAAAGGAAGTGGATCTAATTTCATACCCTCTGTCCTACCGATTTCTAAACGAGGCTTTGTGCTCGTTTTTTCGTTTTGACTCCACAAACACATCCCGTGGCACATTTCTAACCTATAATCGAGACTTTTTCAGGTTTTAAAGGAAGCGGATATAATTTCATACCCTCTCTCCTACCGATTTCTATACGAGGCTTCGTGCTCGTTTTTTCATTTTGACTCCACAAACACGTCCCGTGGCCCATTTCTAACCTATAATCGAGACTTTTTCGGGTTTTAAAGGAAGTGGATAAAATTTCAAACCCTCTCTCCTACCGATTTCTAAACGAGGCTTCGTGCTCGTTTTTTCATTTTGACTCCACAAACACATCCCGTGGCCCATTTCTAACCTATAATCGAGACTTTTTCGTGTTTCAAAGGAAGTGGATATAATTTCATACCCACTCTTCTCCCGATTTCTAAACGAGGCTTCGTGCTCGTTTTTTCGTTTTGACACCACAAACACGTCCCGTGGCCCATTTCTAACCTATAATCGCGACTTTTCCGGGTTTTAAAGGAAGTGGATCTAATTTCATACCCTCTCTCCTCCCGAATTCAAAATTAGGCTTCGTGCTCGTTTTTTCATTTTGACACCACAAACACGTCCTGTGGCCCATTTCTAACCTATAATCGAGACTTTTTCGGGTTTTAAAGGAAGTGGATATAATTTCATACCCTCTCTCCTCCCGATTTCTAAACGAGGCTTCGTGCTCCTTTTTTCGTTTTGACAGCACAAACACGTCCCGTGGCCCATTTCTAACCTATAATCGAGACTTTTTCGGGTTTTAAATGAAGTGGATGTAAATTCATACCCTATGTCCTACCGATTTCTAAACGAGGCTTCGTGCTCGTTTTTTCGTTTTGACTCCACAAACACGTCTCGTTGCCCATTTCTAACCTATAATCGAGACTTTTTCAGGTTTTAAAGGAAGTGGATATAATTTCATACCCTCTCACCTACCGATTTCTAAACGAGGCTTCGTGCTCGTTTTTTCATTTTGACACCGCAAACACGTCCCGTGGCCCATTTCTAACCTATAATCGAGACTTTTTCGAGTTTGAAAGGAAGTGGATATAATTTCATACCCTCTCTCCTCCCGATTTCTAAACGAGGCTTCGTGCTCGTTTTTTCATTTTGACACCACAAACGCGTCCAGTGGCCTATTTCTAACCTATAATCGAGACATTTTCGGGTTTTAAAGGAAGTGGATATAATTTCATAACCTATCTCCTCCTGATTTCTAAACGAGGCTACGTGCTCGTTTTTTCATTTTGACTCCACAAACACGTCCCGTGGCCCATTTCTAACCTATAATCGCGACTTTTCCGAGTTTTAATGGAAGTGGATCTAATTTCATACCCTCTCTCCTCTCGAATTCAAAATTAGGCTTCGTGCTCGTTTTTTCATTTTGACACCACAAACACGTCCTGTGGCCCATTTCTAACCTATAATCGCGACTTTTTCGGGTTTTAAAGGAAGTGGATATAATTTCATACCCTCTCTCCTCCTAATTTCTAAACGAGGCTACGTGCTCGTTTTTTCATTTTAACTCCACAAACACGTCCCGTGGCTCATTTCTAACCTATAATCGCGACTTTTTCGGGTTTTAAAGGAAGTGGATCTAATTTCATACCGTCTCTCCTCCCGAATTCAAAATTAGGCTTCGTGATCGTTTTTTCATTTTGACACCACAAACACGTCTTGTGGCCAATTTCTAACCTATAATCGAGACTTTTTCGGGTTTGAAAGGAAGTGGATATAATTTCATACCCTCACTCCTCCTGATTTCTAAACGAGGCTACGTGCTCGTTTTTTCATTTTGACACCACAAACACGTCCCGTGGCTTATTTCTAACCTATAATCGCGACTTTTCCGGGTTTTAAAGGAAGTGGATCTAATTTCATACCCTCTCTCCTCCCGAATTCAAAATTTGGCTTCGTGCTCGTTTTTTCATTTTCACACCACAAACACGTCCTGTGGCCCATTTCTAAACTATAATCGAGACTTTTTCGGGTTTGAAAGGAAGTGGATATAATTTCATACCCTCTCTCCTCCCGATTTCTAAACGAGGCTTCGTGCTCGTTTTTTCATTTTGACACCACAAACGCGTCCAGTGGCCCATTTCTAACATATAATCGAGACTTTTTCGGGTTTTAAAGGAAGTGGATATAATTTCATAACCTCTCTCCTCCTGATTTCTAAACGAGGCTACATACTCGTTTTTTCATTTTGACTCCACAAACTCGTCCCGTGGCCCATTTCTAACCTATAATCGAGACTTTTTCGTGTTTCAAAGTAAGTGGATATAATTTCATACCCTCTCTCCTCCCGATTTCTAAACGAGGCTTTGTAATCGTTTTTTCGTTTTGACACCACAAACACGTCCCGTGGCCCATTTCTAACCTATAATCGAGACTTTTTCGGGTTTTAAAAGAAGTGGATGTAATTTCATACACTCTGTCCTACCGATTTCTAAACGAGGCTTTGTGCTCGTTTTTTCGTTTTGATTCCACAAACACGTCCCGTGGCCCATTTCTAACCTATAATCGAGACTTTTTCAGGTTTTAAAGGAAGTGGATATAATTTCATACCCTCTCACCTACCGATTTCTAAACGAGGCTTCGTGCTCGTTTTTTCATTTTGACACTGCAAACACGTCCCGTGGCCCATTTCTAACCTATAATAGAGACTTTTTCGGGTTTGAAAGGAAGTGGATATAATTTCAAACCCTCTCTCATCCCGATTTCTAAACGAGGCTTCGTGCTCGTTTTTTCGTTTTGACACCTCAAACGCGTCCAGTGGCCCATTTCTAACCTATAATCGAGACTTTTTCAGGTTTTAAAGGAAGTGGATATAATTTCATAACCTCTCTCCTCCTGATTTCTAAACGAGGCTACGTGCTCGTTTTTTCATTTTGACTCCACAAACACTTCCCGTGGCCCATTTCTAACCTATAATCGAGACTTTTTCGGGTTTTAAAGGAAGTGGATGTAATTTCATACCCTCTGTCATACCGATTTCTAAACGAGGCTTCGTCCTCGTTTTTTCGTTTTGACTCCACAAACACGTCCCGTGGCCCATTTCTAACCTATAATCGAGACTTTTTCATGTTTTAAAGGAAGTGGATATAATTTCATACCCTCTCTCCTACCGATTTTTATACGAGGCTTCGTGCTCGTTTTTTCATTTTGACACCACAAACGCGTCCAGTGGCCTATTTCTAACCTATAATCGAGACATTTTCGGGTTTTAAAGGAAGTGGATATAATTTCATAACCTATCTCCTCCTGATTTCTAAACGAGGCTACGTGCTCGTTTTTTCATTTTGACTCCACAAACACGTCCCGTGGCCCATTTCTAACCTATAATCGCGACTTTTCCGAGTTTTAATGGAAGTGGATCTAATTTCATACCCTCTCTCCTCTCGAATTCAAAATTAGGCTTCGTGCTCGTTTTTTCATTTTGACACCACAAACACGTCCTGTGGCCCATTTCTAACCTATAATCGCGACTTTTTCGGGTTTTAAAGGAAGTGGATATAATTTCATACCCTCTCTCCTCCTAATTTCTAAACGAGGCTACGTGCTCGTTTTTTCATTTTAACTCCACAAACACGTCCCGTGGCTCATTTCTAACCTATAATCGCGACTTTTTCGGGTTTTAAAGGAAGTGGATCTAATTTCATACCGTCTCTCCTCCCGAATTCAAAATTAGGCTTCGTGATCGTTTTTTCATTTTGACACCACAAACACGTCTTGTGGCCAATTTCTAACCTATAATCGAGACTTTTTCGGGTTTGAAAGGAAGTGGATATAATTTCATACCCTCACTCCTCCTGATTTCTAAACGAGGCTACGTGCTCGTTTTTTCATTTTGACACCACAAACACGTCCCGTGGCTTATTTCTAACCTATAATCGCGACTTTTCCGGGTTTTAAAGGAAGTGGATCTAATTTCATACCCTCTCTCCTCCCGAATTCAAAATTTGGCTTCGTGCTCGTTTTTTCATTTTCACACCACAAACACGTCCTGTGGCCCATTTCTAAACTATAATCGAGACTTTTTCGGGTTTGAAAGGAAGTGGATATAATTTCATACCCTCTCTCCTCCCGATTTCTAAACGAGGCTTCGTGCTCGTTTTTTCATTTTGACACCACAAACGCGTCCAGTGGCCCATTTCTAACATATAATCGAGACTTTTTCGGGTTTTAAAGGAAGTGGATATAATTTCATAACCTCTCTCCTCCTGATTTCTAAACGAGGCTACATACTCGTTTTTTCATTTTGACTCCACAAACTCGTCCCGTGGCCCATTTCTAACCTATAATCGAGACTTTTTCGTGTTTCAAAGTAAGTGGATATAATTTCATACCCTCTCTCCTCCCGATTTCTAAACGAGGCTTTGTAATCGTTTTTTCGTTTTGACACCACAAACACGTCCCGTGGCCCATTTCTAACCTATAATCGAGACTTTTTCGGGTTTTAAAAGAAGTGGATGTAATTTCATACACTCTGTCCTACCGATTTCTAAACGAGGCTTTGTGCTCGTTTTTTCGTTTTGATTCCACAAACACGTCCCGTGGCCCATTTCTAACCTATAATCGAGACTTTTTCAGGTTTTAAAGGAAGTGGATATAATTTCATACCCTCTCACCTACCGATTTCTAAACGAGGCTTCGTGCTCGTTTTTTCATTTTGACACTGCAAACACGTCCCGTGGCCCATTTCTAACCTATAATCGAGACTTTTTCGGGTTTGAAAGGAAGTGGATATAATTTCAAACCCTCTCTCATCCCGATTTCTAAACGAGGCTTCGTGCTCGTTTTTTCGTTTTGACACCTCAAACGCGTCCAGTGGCCCATTTCTAACCTATAATCGAGACTTTTTCAGGTTTTAAAGGAAGTGGATATAATTTCATAACCTCTCTCCTCCTGATTTCTAAACGAGGCTACGTGCTCGTTTTTTCATTTTGACTCCACAAACACTTCCCGTGGCCCATTTCTAACCTATAATCGAGACTTTTTCGGGTTTTAAAGGAAGTGGATGTAATTTCATACCCTCTGTCATACCGATTTCTAAACGAGGCTTCGTCCTCGTTTTTTCGTTTTGACTCCACAAACACGTCCCGTGGCCCATTTCTAACCTATAATCGAGACTTTTTCATGTTTTAAAGGAAGTGGATATAATTTCATACCCTCTCTCCTACCGATTTTTATACGAGGCTTCGTGCTCGTTTTTTCATTTTGACACCACAAACGCGTCCAGTGGCCTATTTCTAACCTATAATCGAGACATTTTCGGGTTTTAAAGGAAGTGGATATAATTTCATAACCTATCTCCTCCTGATTTCTAAACGAGGCTACGTGCTCGTTTTTTCATTTTGACTCCACAAACACGTCCCGTGGCCCATTTCTAACCTATAATCGCGACTTTTCCGAGTTTTAATGGAAGTGGATCTAATTTCATACCCTCTCTCCTCTCGAATTCAAAATTAGGCTTCGTGCTCGTTTTTTCATTTTGACACCACAAACACGTCCTGTGGCCCATTTCTAACCTATAATCGCGACTTTTTCGGGTTTTAAAGGAAGTGGATATAATTTCATACCCTCTCTCCTCCTAATTTCTAAACGAGGCTACGTGCTCGTTTTTTCATTTTAACTCCACAAACACGTCCCGTGGCTCATTTCTAACCTATAATCGCGACTTTTTCGGGTTTTAAAGGAAGTGGATCTAATTTCATACCGTCTCTCCTCCCGAATTCAAAATTAGGCTTCGTGATCGTTTTTTCATTTTGACACCACAAACACGTCTTGTGGCCAATTTCTAACCTATAATCGAGACTTTTTCGGGTTTGAAAGGAAGTGGATATAATTTCATACCCTCACTCCTCCTGATTTCTAAACGAGGCTACGTGCTCGTTTTTTCATTTTGACACCACAAACACGTCCCGTGGCTTATTTCTAACCTATAATCGCGACTTTTCCGGGTTTGAAAGGAAGTGGATCTAATTTCATACCCTCTCTCCTCCCGAATTCAAAATTTGGCTTCGTGCTCGTTTTTTCATTTTCACACCACAAACACGTCCTGTGGCCCATTTCTAAACTATAATCGAGACTTTTTCGGGTTTGAAAGGAAGTGGATATAATTTCATACCCTCTCTCCTCCCGATTTCTAAACGAGGCTTCGTGCTCGTTTTTTCATTTTGACACCACAAACGCGTCCAGTGGCCCATTTCTAACATATAATCGAGACTTTTTCGGGTTTTAAAGGAAGTGGATATAATTTCATAACCTCTCTCCTCCTGATTTCTAAACGAGGCTACATACTCGTTTTTTCATTTTGACTCCACAAACTCGTCCCGTGGCCCATTTCTAACCTATAATCGAGACTTTTTCGTGTTTCAAAGTAAGTGGATATAATTTCATACCCTCTCTCCTCCCGATTTCTAAACGAGGCTTTGTGCTCGTTTTTTCGTTTTGACACCACAAACACGTCCCGTGGCCCATTTCTAACCTATAATCGAGACTTTTTCGGGTTTTAAAAGAAGTGGATGTAATTTCATACACTCTGTCCTACCGATTTCTAAACGAGGCTTTGTGCTCGTTTTTTCGTTTTGATTCCACAAACACGTCCCGTGGCCCATTTCTAACCTATAATCGAGACTTTTTCAGGTTTTAAAGGAAGTGGATATAATTTCATACCCTCTCACCTACTGATTTCTAAACGAGGCTTCGTGCTCGTTTTTTCATTTTGACACTGCAAACACGTCCCGTGGCCCATTTCTAACCTATAATCGAGACTTTTTCGGGTTTGAAAGGAAGTGGATATAATTTCAAACCCTCTCTCATCCCGATTTCTAAACGAGGCTTCGTGCTCGTTTTTTCGTTTTGACACCTCAAACGCGTCCAGTGGCCCATTTCTAACCTATAATCGAGACTTTTTCAGGTTTTAAAGGAAGTGGATATAATTTCATAACCTCTCTCCTCCTGATTTCTAAACGAGGCTACGTGCTCGTTTTTTCATTTTGACTCCACAAACACTTCCCGTGGCCCATTTCTAACCTATAATCGAGACTTTTTCGGGTTTTAAAGGAAGTGGATGTAATTTCATACCCTCTGTCATACCGATTTCTAAACGAGGCTTCGTCCTCGTTTTTTCGTTTTGACTCCACAAACACGTCCCGTGGCCCATTTCTAACCTATAATCGAGACTTTTTCATGTTTTAAAGGAAGTGGATATAATTTCATACCCTCTCTCCTACCGATTTTTATACGAGGCTTCGTGCTCGTTTTTTCATTTTGACACCACAAACGCGTCCAGTGGCCTATTTCTAACCTATAATCGAGACATTTTCGGGTTTTAAAGGAAGTGGATATAATTTCATAACCTATCTCCTCCTGATTTCTAAACGAGGCTACGTGCTCGTTTTTTCATTTTGACTCCACAAACACGTCCCGTGGCCCATTTCTAACCTATAATCGCGACTTTTCCGAGTTTTAATGGAAGTGGATCTAATTTCATACCCTCTCTCCTCTCGAATTCAAAATTAGGCTTCGTGCTCGTTTTTTCATTTTGACACCACAAACACGTCCTGTGGCCCATTTCTAACCTATAATCGCGACTTTTTCGGGTTTTAAAGGAAGTGGATATAATTTCATACCCTCTCTCCTCCTAATTTCTAAACGAGGCTACGTGCTCGTTTTTTCATTTTAACTCCACAAACACGTCCCGTGGCTCATTTCTAACCTATAATCGCGACTTTTTCGGGTTTTAAAGGAAGTGGATCTAATTTCATACCGTCTCTCCTCCCGAATTCAAAATTAGGCTTCGTGATCGTTTTTTCATTTTGACACCACAAACACGTCTTGTGGCCAATTTCTAACCTATAATCGAGACTTTTTCGGGTTTGAAAGGAAGTGGATATAATTTCATACCCTCACTCCTCCTGATTTCTAAACGAGGCTACGTGCTCGTTTTTTCATTTTGACACCACAAACACGTCACGTGGCTTATTTCTAACCTATAATCGTGACTTTTCCGGGTTTGAAAGGAAGTGGATCTAATTTCATACCCTCTCTCCTCCCGAATTCAAAATTTGGCTTCGTGCTCGTTTTTTCATTTTCACACCACAAACACGTCCTGTGGCCCATTTCTAAACTATAATCGAGACTTTTTCGGGTTTGAAAGGAAGTGGATATAATTTCATACCCTCTCTCCTCCCGATTTCTAAACGAGGCTTCGTGCTCGTTTTTTCATTTTGACACCACAAACGCGTCCAGTGGCCCATTTCTAACATATAATCGAGACTTTTTCGGGTTTTAAAGGAAGTGGATATAATTTCATAACCTCTCTCCTCCTGATTTCTAAACGAGGCTACATACTCGTTTTTTCATTTTGACTCCACAAACTCGTCCCGTGGCCCATTTCTAACCTATAATCGAGACTTTTTCGTGTTTCAAAGTAAGTGGATATAATTTCATACCCTCTCTCCTCCCGATTTCTAAACGAGGCTTTGTGCTCGTTTTTTCGTTTTGACACCACAAACACGTCCCGTGGCCCATTTCTAACCTATAATCGAGACTTTTTCGGATTTTAAAAGAAGTGGATGTAATTTCATACACTCTGTCCTACCGATTTCTAAACGAGGCTTTGTGCTCGTTTTTTCGTTTTGATTCCACAAACACGTCCCGTGGCCCATTTCTAACCTATAATCGAGACTTTTTCAGGTTTTAAAGGAAGTGGATATAATTTCATACCCTCTCACCTACTGATTTCTAAACGAGGCTTCGTGCTCGTTTTTTCATTTTGACACTGCAAACACGTCCCGTGGCCCATTTCTAACCTATAATCGAGACTTTTTCGGGTTTGAAAGGAAGTGGATATAATTTCAAACCCTCTCTCATCCCGATTTCTAAACGAGGCTTCGTGCTCGTTTTTTCGTTTTGACACCTCAAACGCGTCCAGTGGCCCATTTCTAACCTATAATCGAGACTTTTTCAGGTTTTAAAGGAAGTGGATATAATTTCATAACCTCTCTCCTCCTGATTTCTAAACGAGGCTACGTGCTCGTTTTTTCATTTTGACTCCACAAACACTTCCCGTGGCCCATTTCTAACCTATAATCGAGACTTTTTCGGGTTTTAAAGGAAGTGGATGTAATTTCATACCCTCTGTCATACCGATTTCTAAACGAGGCTTCGTCCTCGTTTTTTCGTTTTGACTCCACAAACACGTCCCGTGGCCCATTTCTAACCTATAATCGAGACTTTTTCATGTTTTAAAGGAAGTGGATATAATTTCATACCCTCTCTCCTACCGATTTTTATACGAGGCTTCGTGCTCGTTTTTTCATTTTGACACCACAAACGCGTCCAGTGGCCTATTTCTAACCTATAATCGAGACATTTTCGGGTTTTAAAGGAAGTGGATATAATTTCATAACCTATCTCCTCCTGATTTCTAAACGAGGCTACGTGCTCGTTTTTTCATTTTGACTCCACAAACACGTCCCGTGGCCCATTTCTAACCTATAATCGCGACTTTTCCGAGTTTTAATGGAAGTGGATCTAATTTCATACCCTCTCTCCTCTCGAATTCAAAATTAGGCTTCGTGCTCGTTTTTTCATTTTGACACCACAAACACGTCCTGTGGCCCATTTCTAACCTATAATCGCGACTTTTTCGGGTTTTAAAGGAAGTGGATATAATTTCATACCCTCTCTCCTCCTAATTTCTAAACGAGGCTACGTGCTCGTTTTTTCATTTTAACTCCACAAACACGTCCCGTGGCTCATTTCTAACCTATAATCGCGACTTTTTCGGGTTTTAAAGGAAGTGGATCTAATTTCATACCGTCTCTCCTCCCGAATTCAAAATTAGGCTTCGTGATCGTTTTTTCATTTTGACACCACAAACACGTCTTGTGGCCAATTTCTAACCTATAATCGAGACTTTTTCGGGTTTGAAAGGAAGTGGATATAATTTCATACCCTCACTCCTCCTGATTTCTAAACGAGGCTACGTGCTCGTTTTTTCATTTTGACACCACAAACACGTCCCGTGGCTTATTTCTAACCTATAATCGCGACTTTTCCGGGTTTGAAAGGAAGTGGATCTAATTTCATACCCTCTCTCCTCCCGAATTCAAAATTTGGCTTCGTGCTCGTTTTTTCATTTTCACACCACAAACACGTCCTGTGGCCCATTTCTAAACTATAATCGAGACTTTTTCGGGTTTGAAAGGAAGTGGATATAATTTCATACCCTCTCTCCTCCCGATTTCTAAACGAGGCTTCGTGCTCGTTTTTTCATTTTGACACCACAAACGCGTCCAGTGGCCCATTTCTAACATATAATCGAGACTTTTTCGGGTTTTAAAGGAAGTGGATATAATTTCATAACCTCTCTCCTCCTGATTTCTAAACGAGGCTACATACTCGTTTTTTCATTTTGACTCCACAAACTCGTCCCGTGGCCCATTTCTAACCTATAATCGAGACTTTTTCGTGTTTCAAAGTAAGTGGATATAATTTCATACCCTCTCTCCTCCCGATTTCTAAACGAGGCTTTGTGCTCGTTTTTTCGTTTTGACACCACAAACACGTCCCGTGGCCCATTTCTAACCTATAATCGAGACTTTTTCGGGTTTTAAAAGAAGTGGATGTAATTTCATACACTCTGTCCTACCGATTTCTAAACGAGGCTTTGTGCTCGTTTTTTCGTTTTGATTCCACAAACACGTCCCGTGGCCCATTTCTAACCTATAATCGAGACTTTTTCAGGTTTTAAAGGAAGTGGATATAATTTCATACCCTCTCACCTACTGATTTCTAAACGAGGCTTCGTGCTCGTTTTTTCATTTTGACACTGCAAACACGTCCCGTGGCCCATTTCTAACCTATAATCGAGACTTTTTCGGGTTTGAAAGGAAGTGGATATAATTTCAAACCCTCTCTCATCCCGATTTCTAAACGAGGCTTCGTGCTCGTTTTTTCGTTTTGACACCTCAAACGCGTCCAGTGGCCCATTTCTAACCTATAATCGAGACTTTTTCAGGTTTTAAAGGAAGTGGATATAATTTCATAACCTCTCTCCTCCTGATTTCTAAACGAGGCTACGTGCTCGTTTTTTCATTTTGACTCCACAAACACTTCCCGTGGCCCATTTCTAACCTATAATCGAGACTTTTTCGGGTTTTAAAGGAAGTGGATGTAATTTCATACCCTCTGTCATACCGATTTCTAAACGAGGCTTCGTCCTCGTTTTTTCGTTTTGACTCCACAAACACGTCCCGTGGCCCATTTCTAACCTATAATCGAGACTTTTTCATGTTTTAAAGGAAGTGGATATAATTTCATACCCTCTCTCCTACCGATTTTTATACGAGGCTTCGTGCTCGTTTTTTCATTTTGACTCCACAAACACGTCCCGTGGCCCATTTCTAACCTATAATCGAGACTTTTTCGGGTTTTAAAGGATGTGGATATAATTTCATACCCTCTCTCCTACCGATTTCTAAACGAGGCTTCGTGCTCGTTTTTTCGTTTTGACTACACAAACACGTCCCGTGGCCCATTTCTAACCTATAATCGAGACTTTTTCGTGTTTCAAAGGAAGTGGATATAATTTCATACCCACTCTTCTCCCGATTTCTAAACGAGGCTTCGTGCTCGTTTTTTCGTTTTGACACCACAAACACGTCCCGTGGCCCATTTCTAACCTATAATCGAGACTTTTTCGGGTTTTAAAAGAAGTGGATGTAATTTCATACACTCTGTCCTACCGATTTCTAAACGAGGCTTTGTGCTCGTTTTTTCGTTTTGATTCCACAAACACGTCCCGTGGCCCATTTCTAACCTATAATCGAGACTTTTTTAGGTTTTAAAGGAAGTGGATATAATTTCATACCCTCTCACCTACTGATTTCTAAACGAGGCTTCGTGCTCGTTTTTTCATTTTGACACTGCAAACACGTCCCGTGGCCCATTTCTAACCTATAATCGAGACTTTTTCGGGTTTGAAAGGAAGTGGATATAATTTCAAACCCTCTCTCATCCCGATTTCTAAACGAGGCTTCGTGCTCGTTTTTTCGTTTTGACACCTCAAACGCGTCCAGTGGCCCATTTCTAACCTATAATCGAGACTTTTTCAGGTTTTAAAGGAAGTGGATATAATTTCATAACCTCTCTCCTCCTGATTTCTAAACGAGGCTACGTGCTCGTTTTTTCATTTTGACTCCACAAACACTTCCCGTGGCCCATTTCTAACCTATAATCGAGACTTTTTCGGGTTTTAAAGGAAGTGGATGTAATTTCATACCCTCTGTCATACCGATTTCTAAACGAGGCTTCGTCCTCGTTTTTTCGTTTTGACTCCACAAACACGTCCCGTGGCCCATTTCTAACCTATAATCGAGACTTTTTCATGTTTTAAAGGAAGTGGATATAATTTCATACCCTCTCTCCTACCGATTTTTATACGAGGCTTCGTGCTCGTTTTTTCATTTTGACTCCACAAACACGTCCCGTGGCCCATTTCTAACCTATAATCGAGACTTTTTCGGGTTTTAAAGGATGTGGATATAATTTCATACCCTCTCTCCTACCGATTTCTAAACGAGGCTTCGTGCTCGTTTTTTCGTTTTGACTACACAAACACGTCCCGTGGCCCATTTCTAACCTATAATCGAGACTTTTTCGTGTTTCAAAGGAAGTGGATATAATTTCATACCCACTCTTCTCCCGATTTCTAAACGAGGCTTCGTGCTCGTTTTTTCGTTTTGACACCACAAACACGTCCCGTGGCCCATTTCTAACCTAAAATCGCGACTTTTCCGGGTTTTAAAGGAAGTGGATCTAATTTCATACCCTCTATCCTCCCGAATTCAAAATTAGGCTTCGTGCACGTTTTTTCATTTTGACACCACAAACACGTCCTGTGGCCCATTTCTAACCTATAATCGAGACTTTTTCGGGTATTAAAGGAAGTGGATATAATTTCATACCCTCTCTCCTACCGATTTCTAAACGAGGCTTCGTGCTCGTTTTTTCGTTTTGACACCAAACACGTCCCGTGGCCCATTTCTAACCTATAATCGAGACTTTTTCGGGTTTTAAAGGAAGTGGATGTAATTTCATACCCTCTGTCCTACCGATTTCTAAACGAGGCTTCGTGCTCGTTTTTTCGTTTTGACTCCACAAACACGTCCCGTGGCCCATTTCTAACCTATAATCGAGACTTTTTCGGGTTTTAAAGGAAGTGGATATAATTTCATACCCTCTCTCCTCCCGATTTCTAAACGATGCTTCGTGCTCGTTTTTGAGTTTTGACTCCACAAACACGTCCCGTGGCCCATTTCTAACCTATAATCGAGACTTTTTCAGGTTTTAAAGGAAGTGGATATAATTTCATACCCTCTCTCCTACCGATTTCTATACGAGGCTTCGTGCTCGTTTTTTCATTTTGACTCCACAAACACGTCCCGTGGCCCATTTCTAACCTATAATCGAGACTTTTTCGGGTTTTAAAGGATGTGGATATAATTTCAAACCCTCTCTCCTACCGATTTCTAAATGAGGCTTCGTGTTCGTTTTTTCGTTTTGATTCCACAAACACGTCCCGTGGCCCATTTCTAACCTATAATCGAGACTTTTTCGTGTTTCAAAGGAAGTGGATATAATTTCATACCCACTCTTCTCCCGATTTCTAAACGAGGCTTCGTGCTCGTTTCTTCATTTTGACACCACAAACACGTCCTGTGGCCTATTTCTAACCTATAATCGAGACTTTTTCAGGTTTTAAAGGAAGTGGATATAATTTCATACCCTCTCTCCTACCAATTTCTAAACGAGGCTTCGTGCTTGTTTTATCGTTTTGACAGCACAAACACGTCCCGTGGCGCATTTCTAACCTATAATCGAGACTTTTTCGGGTTTTAAAGGAAGTGGATATAATTTCATACCCTCTCACCTACCGATTTCTAAACGAGGCTTCGTGCTCGTTTTTTCGTTTTGACACCACAAACACGTCCCGTGGCCCATTTCTAACCTATAATCGAGACTTTTTCGGGTTTGAAAGGAAGTGGATATAATTTCATATCCTCTCTCCTCCAGATTTCTAAACGAGGCTTCGTGCTCGTTTTTTCGTTTTGACACCACAAACGCGTCCAGTGGCCCATTTCTAACCTATAATCGAGACTTTTTCGGGTTTTAAAGGATGTGGATATAATTTAATAACCTCTCTCCTCCGGATTTCTAAACGAGGCTACGTGCTCGTTTTTTCATTTTGTCTCCACAAACTCGTCCCGTGGCCCATTTCTAACCCATAATCGAGACTTTTTCGAGTTTTAAAGGAAGTGGATGTAATTTCATACCCTCTGTCCTACAGATTTCTAAACGAGGCTTCGTTCTCGTTTTTTCGTTTTGACTCCACAAACACGTCCCGTGGCCCATTTCTAACCTATAATCGAGACTTTTTCAGGTTTTAAAGGAAGTGGATATAATTTCATACCCTCTCTCCTACCGATTTCTATACGAGGCTTCGTGCTCGTTTTTTCATTTTGACTCCACAAACACGTCCCGTGGCCCATTTCTAACCTATAATCTAGACTTTTTCGGGTTTTAAAGGATGTGGATATAATTTCAAACCCTCTCTCCTACCGATTTCTAAATGAGGCTTCGTGTTCGTTTTTTCGTTTTGATTCCACAAACACGTCCCGTGGCCCATTTCTAACCTATAATCGAGACTTTTTCGTGTTTCAAAGGAAGTGGATATAATTTCATACCCACTCTTCTCCCGATTTCTAAACGAGGCTTCGTGCTCGTTTTTTCATTTTGACACCACAAACACGTCCTGTGGCCCATTTCTAACCTATAATCGAGACTTTTTCAGGTTTTAAAGGAAGTGGATATAATTTCATACCCTCTCTCCTTCCAATTTCTAAACGAGGCTTCGTGCTTGTTTTATCGTTTTGACAGCACAAACACGTCCCGTGGCCCATTTCTAACCTATAATCGAGACTTTTTCGGGTTTTAAAGGAAGCGGAAATAATTTCATACCCTCTCACCTACCGATTTCTAAACGAGGCTTCGTGCTCGTTTTTTCGTTTTGACACCACAAACACGTCCCGTGGCCCATTTCTAACCTATAATCGAGACTTTTTCGGGTTTGAAAGGAAGTGGATATAATTTCATACCCTCTCTCCTCCAGATTTCTAAACGAGGCTTCGTGCTCGTTTTTTCGTTTTGACACCACAAACGCGTCCAGTGGCCCATTTCTAACCTATAATCGAGACTTTTTCGGGTTTTAAAGGAAGTGGATATAATTTAATAACCTCTCTCCTCCAGATTTCTAAACGAGGCTACGTGCTCGTTTTTTCATTTTGTCTCCACAAACTCGTCCCGTGGCCCATTTCTAACCTATAATCGAGACTTTTTCAGGTTTTAAAGGAAGTGGATATAATTTCATACCCTCTCTCCTACCGATTTCTATACGAGGCTTCGTGCTCGTTTTTTCATTTTGACTCCACAAACACGTCCCGTGGCCCATTTCTAACCTATAATCGAGACTTTTTCTGGTTTTAAAGGAAGTGGATATAATTTCAAACCCTCTCTCCTACCGATTTCTAAACGAGGCTTCGTGCTCGTTTTTTCGTTTTGACTACACAAACACGTCCCGTGGCCCATTTCTAACCTATAATCGAGACTTTTTCGTGTTTCAAAGGAAGTGGATGTAATTTCATACCCACTCTTCTCCCGATTTCTAAACGAGGCTTCGTGCTCGTTTTTTCGTTTTGACACCACAAACACGTCCCGTGGCCCATTTCTATCCTAAAATCGTGACTTTTCCGGGTTTTAAAGGAAGTGGATCTAATTTCATACCCTCTCTCCTCCCGAATTCAAAATTAGGCTTCGTGCTCGTTTTTTCATTTTGACACCACAAACACGTCTTGTGGCCCATTTCTAACCTATAATCGAGACTTTTTCGGGTTTTAAAGGAAGTGGATATAATTTCATACCCTCTCTCCTACCGATTTCTAAATGAGGCTTCGTGCTCGTTTTTTCGTTTTGACTCCACAAACACGTCCCGTGGCCCATTTCTAACCTATAATCGAGACTTTTTCCGATTTTAAAGGAAGTGGATATAATTTCATACCCACTCACCTACCGATTTCTAAACGAGGCTTCGTGCTCGTTTTTTCATTTTTACACCGCAAACACGTCCCGTGGCCCATTTCTAACCTATAATCGAGACTTTTTCGGGTTTGAAAGGAAGTGGATATAATTTCATACCCTCTCTCCTCCCGATTTCTAAACGAGGCTTCGTGCTCGTTTTTTCGTTTTGACACCTCAAACGCGTCCGGTGGCCCATTTCTAACCTATAATCGAGACTTTTTCGGGTTTTAAAGGAAGTGGATATAATTTAATAACCTCTCTCCTCCGGATTTCTAAACGAGGCTACGTGCTCGTTTTTTCATTTTGTCTCCACAAACTCGTCCCGTGGCCCATTTCTAACCTATAATCGAGACTTTTTCGGGTTTTAAAGGAAGTGGATGTAATTTCATACCCTCTGTCATACCGATTTCTAAACGAGGCTTCGTGCTCGTTTTTTCGTTTTGACTCCACAAACACTTCCCGTTGCCCATTTCTAACCTATAATCGAGACTTTTTCAGGTTTTAAAGGAAGTGGATATAATTTCATACCCTCTCTCCTACCGATTTCTATACGAGGCTTCGTGCTCGTTTTTTCATTTTGACTCCACAAACACGTCCCGTGGCCCATTTCTAACCTATAATCGAGACTTTTTCGGGTTTTAAAGGAAGTGGATATAATTTCAAACCCTCTCTCCTACCGATCTAAACGAGGCTTCGTGCTCGTTTTTTCGTTTTGACTACACAAACACGTCCCGTGGCCCATTTCTAACCTATAATCGAGAATTTGTCCTGTTTCAAAGGAAGTGGATATAATTTCATACCCACTCTTCTCCCGATTTCTAAACGAGGCTTCGTGCTCGTTTTTTCGTTTTGACACCACAAACACGTCCCGTGGCCCATTTCTAACCTAAAATCGCGACTTTTCCGGGTTTTAAAGGAAGTGGATATAATTTCATACCCTCTCTCCTACCGATTTCTAAACGAGGCTTTGTGCTCGTTTTTTCGTTTTGACACCACAAACGCGTCCAGTGGCCCATTTCTAACCTATAATCGAGACTTTTTCGGGTTTTAAAGGAAGTGGATCTAATTTCATACCCTCTCTCCTCCCGAATTCAAAATTAGGCTTCGTGCTCGTTTTTTCATTTTGACACCACAAACACGTCCTGTGGCCCATTTCTAACCTATAATCGAGACTTTTTCGGGTTTTAAAGGAAGTGGATATAATTTCATACCCTCTCTCCTACCAATTTCTAAACGAGGCTTCGTGCTTGTTTTCTCGTTTTGACAGCACAAACACGTCCCGTGGCCCATTTCTAACCTATCATCGAGACTTTTTCGGGTTTTAAAGGAAGCGGATATAATTTCATACCCTCTCACCTACCGATTTCTAAACGAGGCTTCGTGCTCGTTTTTTCGTTTTGACACCACAAACACGTCCCGTGGCCCATTTCTAACCTATAATCGAGACTTTTTCGGGTTTGAAAGGAAGTGGATATAATTTCATACCCTCTCTCCTCCAGATTTCTAAACGAGGCTTCGTGCTCGTTTTTTCGTTTTGACACCACAAACGCGTCCAGTGGCCCATTTCTAACCTATAATCGAGACTTTTTCGGGTTTTAAAGGAAGTGGATATAATTTAATAACCTCTCTCCTCCAGATTTCTAAACGAGGCTACGTGCTCGTTTTTTCATTTTGTCTCCACAAACTCGTCCCGTGGCCCATTTCTAACCCATAATCGAGACATTTTCGGGTTTTAAAGAAAGTGGATGTAATTTCATACCCTCTGTCCTACAGATTTCTAAACGAGGCTTCGTGCTCGTTTTTTCGTTTTGACTCCACAAACACGTCCCGTGGCCAATTTCTAACCTATAATCGAGACTTTTTCAGGTTTTAAAGGAAGTGGATATAATTTCATACCCTCTCTCCTACCGATTTCTATACGAGGCTTCGTGCTCGTTTTTTCATTTTGACTCCACAAACACGTCCCGTGGCCCATTTCTAACCTATAATCGAGACTTTTTCGGGTTTTAAAGGAAGTGAATATAATTTCAAACCCTCTCTCCTACCGATTTCTAAACGAGGCTTCGTGCTCGTTTTTTCGTTTTGACTACACAAACACGTCCCGTGGCCCATTTCTAACCTATAATCGAGACTTTTTCGTGTTTCAAAGGAAGTGGATATAATTTCATACCCACTCTTCTCCCGATTTCTAAACGAGGCTTCGTGCTCGTTTTTTCGTTTTGACACCACAAACACGTCCCGTGGCCCATTTCTAACCTAAAATCGCGACTTTTCCGGGTTTTAAAGGAAGTGGATCTAATTTCATACCCTCTCTCCTCCCGAATTCAAAATTAGGCTTCGTGCTCGTTTTTTCATTTTGACACCACAAACACGTCCTGTGGCCCATTTCTAACCTATAATCGAGACTTTTTCGGGTTTTAAAGGAAGTGGATATAATTTCATACCCTCTCTCCTACCGATTTCTAAACGAGGCTTCGTGCTCGTTTTTTCGTTTTGACTCCACAAACACGTCCCGTGGCCCATTTCTAACCTATAATCGAGACTTTTTCAGGTTTTAAAGGAAGTGGATATAATTTCATACCCACTCACCTACCGATTTCTAAACGAGGCTTCGTGCTCGTTTTTTCATTTTTACACCGCAAACACGTCCCGTGGCCCATTTCTAACCTATAATCGAGACTTTTTCGGGTTTGAAAGGAAGTGGATATAATTTCATACCCTCTCTCCTCCCGATTTCTAAACGAGGCTTCGTGCTCGTTTTTTCGTTTTGACACCTCAAACGCGTCCGGTGGCCCATTTCTAACCTATAATCGAGACTTTTTCGGGTTTTAAAGGAAGTGGATATAATTTAATAACCTCTCTCCTCCGGATTTCTAAACGAGGCTACGTGCTCGTTTTTTCATTTTGTCTCCACAAACTCGTCCCGTGGCCCATTTCTAACCTATAATCGAGACTTTTTCGGGTTTTAAAGGAAGTGGATGTAATTTCATACCCTCTGTCATACCGATTTCTAAACGAGGCTTCGTGCTCGTTTTTTCGTTTTGACTCCACAAACACTTCCCGTTGCCCATTTCTAACCTATAATCGAGACTTTTTCAGGTTTTAAAGGAAGTGGATATAATTTCATACCCTCTCTCCTACCGATTTTTATACGAGGCTTCGTGCTCGTTTTTTCGTTTTGACTCCACAAACACGTCCCGTGGCCCATTTCTAACCTATAATCGAGACTTTTTCGGGTTTTAAAGGAAGTGGATATAATTTCATACCCTCTCTCCTCCCGATTTCTAAACGATGCTTCGTGCTCGTTTTTGAGTTTTGACTCCACAAACACGTCCCGTGGCCCATTTCTAACCTATAATCGAGACTTTTTCAGGTTTTAAAGGAAGTGGATATAATTTCATACCCTCTCTCCTACCGATTTCTATACGAGGCTTCGTGCTCGTTTTTTCATTTTGACTCCACAAACACGTCCCGTGGCCCATTTCTAACCTATAATCGAGACTTTTTCGGGTTTTAAAGGATGTGGATATAATTTCAAACCCTCTCTCCTACCGATTTCTAAATGAGGCTTCGTGTTCGTTTTTTCGTTTTGATTCCACAAACACGTCCCGTGGCCCATTTCTAACCTATAATCGAGACTTTTTCGTGTTTCAAAGGAAGTGGATATAATTTCATACCCACTCTTCTCCCGATTTCTAAACGAGGCTTCGTGCTCGTTTCTTCATTTTGACACCACAAACACGTCCTGTGGCCTATTTCTAACCTATAATCGAGACTTTTTCAGGTTTTAAAGGAAGTGGATATAATTTCATACCCTCTCTCCTACCAATTTCTAAACGAGGCTTCGTGCTTGTTTTATCGTTTTGACAGCACAAACACGTCCCGTGGCGCATTTCTAACCTATAATCGAGACTTTTTCGGGTTTTAAAGGAAGTGGATATAATTTCATACCCTCTCACCTACCGATTTCTAAACGAGGCTTCGTGCTCGTTTTTTCGTTTTGACACCACAAACACGTCCCGTGGCCCATTTCTAACCTATAATCGAGACTTTTTCGGGTTTGAAAGGAAGTGGATATAATTTCATATCCTCTCTCCTCCAGATTTCTAAACGAGGCTTCGTGCTCGTTTTTTCGTTTTGACACCACAAACGCGTCCAGTGGCCCATTTCTAACCTATAATCGAGACTTTTTCGGGTTTTAAAGGATGTGGATATAATTAAATAACCTCTCTCCTCCGGATTTCTAAACGAGGCTACGTGCTCGTTTTTTCATTTTGTCTCCACAAACTCGTCCCGTGGCCCATTTCTAACCCATAATCGAGACTTTTTCGAGTTTTAAAGGAAGTGGATGTAATTTCATACCCTCTGTCCTACAGATTTCTAAACGAGGCTTCGTTCTCGTTTTTTCGTTTTGACTCCACAAACACGTCCCGTGGCCCATTTCTAACCTATAATCGAGACTTTTTCAGGTTTTAAAGGAAGTGGATATAATTTCATACCCTCTCTCCTACCGATTTCTATACGAGGCTTCGTGCTCGTTTTTTCATTTTGACTCCACAAACACGTCCCGTGGCCCATTTCTAACCTATAATCTAGACTTTTTCGGGTTTTAAAGGATGTGGATATAATTTCAAACCCTCTCTCCTACCGATTTCTAAATGAGGCTTCGTGTTCGTTTTTTCGTTTTGATTCCACAAACACGTCCCGTGGCCCATTTCTAACCTATAATCGAGACTTTTTCGTGTTTCAAAGGAAGTGGATATAATTTCATACCCACTCTTCTCCCGATTTCTAAACGAGGCTTCGTGCTCGTTTTTTCATTTTGACACCACAAACACGTCCTGTGGCCCATTTCTAACCTATAATCGAGACTTTTTCAGGTTTTAAAGGAAGTGGATATAATTTCATACCCTCTCTCCTACCAATTTCTAAACGAGGCTTCGTGCTTGTTTTATCGTTTTGACAGCACAAACACGTCCCGTGGCCTATTTCTAACCTAAAATCGAGACTTTTTCGGGTTTTAAAGGAAGTGGATATAATTTCATACCCTCTCACCTACCGATTTCTAAACGAGGCTTCGTGCTCGTTTTTTCGTTTTGACACCACAAACACGTCCCGTGGCCCATTTCTAACCTATAATCGAGACTTTTTCGGGTTTGAAAGGAAGTGGATATAATTTCATACCCTCTCTCCTCCAGATTTCTAAACGAGGCTTCGTGCTCGTTTTTTCGTTTTGACACCACAAACGCGTCCAGTGGCCCATTTCTAACCTATAATCGAGACTTTTTCGGGTTTTAAAGGAAGTGGATATAATTTAATAACCTCTCTCCTCCGGATTTCTAAACGAGGCTACGTGCTCGTTTTTTCATTTTGTCTCCACAAATTCGTCCCGTGGCCCATTTCTAACCTATAATCGAGACTTTTTCGGGTTTTAAAGGAAGTGGATGTAATTTCATACCCTCTGTCCTACAGATTTCTAAACGAAGCTTCGTGCTCGTTTTTTCGTTTTGACTCCACAAACACGTCCCGTGGCCCATTTCTTACCTGTAATCGAGACTTTTTCAGGTTTTAATGGAAGTGGATATAATTTCATACCCTCTCTCCTACCGATTTCTATACGAGGCTTCGTGCTCGTTTTTTCATTTTGACTCCACAAACACGTCCCGTGGCCCATTTCTAACCTATAATCGAGACTTTTTCGGGTTTTAAAGGATGTGGATATAATTTCAAACCCTCTCTCCTACCGATTTCTAAATGAGGCTTTGTGTTCGTTTTTTCGTTTTGATTCCACAAACACGTCCCGTGGCCCATTTCTAACCTATAATCGAGACTTTTTCGTGTTTCAAAGGAAGTGGATATAATTTCATACCCACTCTTCTCCCGATTTCTAAACGAGGCTTCATGCTCGTTTTTTCATTTTGACACCACAAACACGTCCTGTGGCCCATTTCTAACCTATAATCGAGACTTTTTCAGGTTTTAAAGGAAGTGGATATAATTTCATACCCTCTCTCCTACCAATTTCTAAACGATGCTTCGTGCTTGTTTTATCGTTTTGACAGCACAAACACGTCCCGTGGCCCATTTCTAACCTATAATCGAGACTTTTTCGGGTTTTAAAGGAAGTGGATATAATTTCATACCCTCTCACCTACCGATTTCTAAACGAGGCTTCGTGCTCTTTTTTTCGTTTTGACACCACAAACACGTCCCGTGGCCCATTTCTAACCTATAATCGAGACTTTTTCGGGTTTGAAAGGAAGTGGATATAATTTCATACCCTCTCTCCTCCAGATTTCTAAACGAGGCTTCGTGCTCGTTTTTTCGTTTTGACACCACAAACGCGTCCAGTGGCCCATTTCTAACCTATAATCGAGACTTTTTCGGGTTTTAAAGGAAGTGGATATAATTTAATAACCTCTCTCCTCCGGATTTCTAAACGAGGCTACGTGCTCGTTTTTTCATTTTGTCTCCACAAACTCGTCCCGTGGCCCATTTCTAACCTATAATCGAGACTTTTTCGGGTTTTAAAGGAAGTGGATGTAATTTCATACCCTCTGTCCTACAGATTTCTAAACGAGGCTTCGTGCTCGTTTTTTCGTTTTGACTCCACAAACACGTCCCGTGGCCCATTTCTAACCTATAATTGAGACTTTTTCAGGTTTTAAAGGAAGTGGATATAATTTCATACCCTCTCTCCTACCGATTTCTATACGAGGCTTCGTGCTCGTTTTTTCATTTTGACTCCACAAACACGTCCCGTGGCCCATTTCTAACCTATAATCGAGACTTTTTCGGGTTTTAAAGGAAGTGGATATAATTTCAAACCCTCTCTCCTACCGATCTAAACGAGGCTTCGTGCTCGTTTTTTCGTTTTGACTACACAAACACGTCCCGTGGCCCATTTCTAACCTATAATCGAGAATTTGTCCTGTTTCAAAGGAAGTGGATATAATTTCATACCCACTCTTCTCCCGATTTCTAAACGAGGCTTCGTGCTCGTTTTTTCGTTTTGACACCACAAACACGTCCCGTGGCCCATTTCTAACCTAAAATCGCGACTTTTCCGGGTTTTAAAGGAAGTGGATATAATTTCATACCCTCTCTCCTACCGATTTCTAAACGAGGCTTTGTGCTCGTTTTTTCGTTTTGACACCACAAACGCGTCCAGTGGCCCATTTCTAACCTATAATCGAGACTTTTTCGGGTTTTAAAGGAAGTGGATCTAATTTCATACCCTCTCTCCTCCCGAATTCAAAATTAGGCTTCGTGCTCGTTTTTTCATTTTGACACCACAAACACGTCCTGTGGCCCATTTCTAACCTATAATCGAGACTTTTTCGGGTTTTAAAGGAAGTGGATATAATTTCATACCCTCTCTCCTACCAATTTCTAAACGAGGCTTCGTGCTTGTTTTCTCGTTTTGACAGCACAAACACGTCCCGTGGCCCATTTCTAACCTATCATCGAGACTTTTTCGGGTTTTAAAGGAAGCGGATATAATTTCATACCCTCTCACCTACCGATTTCTAAACGAGGCTTCGTGCTCGTTTTTTCGTTTTGACACCACAAACACGTCCCGTGGCCCATTTCTAACCTATAATCGAGACTTTTTCGGGTTTGAAAGGAAGTGGATATAATTTCATACCCTCTCTCCTCCAGATTTCTAAACGAGGCTTCGTGCTCGTTTTTTCGTTTTGACACCACAAACGCGTCCAGTGGCCCATTTCTAACCTATAATCGAGACTTTTTCGGGTTTTAAAGGAAGTGGATATAATTTAATAACCTCTCTCCTCCAGATTTCTAAACGAGGCTACGTGCTCGTTTTTTCATTTTGTCTCCACAAACTCGTCCCGTGGCCCATTTCTAACCCATAATCGAGACATTTTCGGGTTTTAAAGAAAGTGGATGTAATTTCATACCCTCTGTCCTACAGATTTCTAAACGAGGCTTCGTGCTCGTTTTTTCGTTTTGACTCCACAAACACGTCCCGTGGCCAATTTCTAACCTATAATCGAGACTTTTTCAGGTTTTAAAGGAAGTGGATATAATTTCATACCCTCTCTCCTACCGATTTCTATACGAGGCTTCGTGCTCGTTTTTTCATTTTGACTCCACAAACACGTCCCGTGGCCCATTTCTAACCTATAATCGAGACTTTTTCGGGTTTTAAAGGAAGTGAATATAATTTCAAACCCTCTCTCCTACCGATTTCTAAACGAGGCTTCGTGCTCGTTTTTTCGTTTTGACTACACAAACACGTCCCGTGGCCCATTTCTAACCTATAATCGAGACTTTTTCGTGTTTCAAAGGAAGTGGATATAATTTCATACCCACTCTTCTCCCGATTTCTAAACGAGGCTTCGTGCTCGTTTTTTCGTTTTGACACCACAAACACGTCCCGTGGCCCATTTCTAACCTAAAATCGCGACTTTTCCGGGTTTTAAAGGAAGTGGATCTAATTTCATACCCTCTCTCCTCCCGAATTCAAAATTAGGCTTCGTGCTCGTTTTTTCATTTTGACACCACAAACACGTCCTGTGGCCCATTTCTAACCTATAATCGAGACTTTTTCGGGTTTTAAAGGAAGTGGATATAATTTCATACCCTCTCTCCTACCGATTTCTAAACGAGGCTTCGTGCTCGTTTTTTCGTTTTGACTCCACAAACACGTCCCGTGGCCCATTTCTAACCTATAATCGAGACTTTTTCAGGTTTTAAAGGAAGTGGATATAATTTCATACCCACTCACCTACCGATTTCTAAACGAGGCTTCGTGCTCGTTTTTTCATTTTTACACCGCAAACACGTCCCGTGGCCCATTTCTAACCTATAATCGAGACTTTTTCGGGTTTGAAAGGAAGTGGATATAATTTCATACCCTCTCTCCTCCCGATTTCTAAACGAGGCTTCGTGCTCGTTTTTTCGTTTTGACACCTCAAACGCGTCCGGTGGCCCATTTCTAACCTATAATCGAGACTTTTTCGGGTTTTAAAGGAAGTGGATATAATTTAATAACCTCTCTCCTCCGGATTTCTAAACGAGGCTACGTGCTCGTTTTTTCATTTTGTCTCCACAAACTCGTCCCGTGGCCCATTTCTAACCTATAATCGAGACTTTTTCGGGTTTTAAAGGAAGTGGATGTAATTTCATACCCTCTGTCATACCGATTTCTAAACGAGGCTTCGTGCTCGTTTTTTCGTTTTGACTCCACAAACACTTCCCGTTGCCCATTTCTAACCTATAATCGAGACTTTTTCAGGTTTTAAAGGAAGTGGATATAATTTCATACCCTCTCTCCTACCGATTTTTATACGAGGCTTCGTGCTCGTTTTTTCGTTTTGACTCCACAAACACGTCCCGTGGCCCATTTCTAACCTATAATCGAGACTTTTTCGGGTTTTAAAGGAAGTGGATATAATTTCATACCCTCTCTCCTCCCGATTTCTAAACGATGCTTCGTGCTCGTTTTTGAGTTTTGACTCCACAAACACGTCCCGTGGCCCATTTCTAACCTATAATCGAGACTTTTTCAGGTTTTAAAGGAAGTGGATATAATTTCATACCCTCTCTCCTACCGATTTCTATACGAGGCTTCGTGCTCGTTTTTTCATTTTGACTCCACAAACACGTCCCGTGGCCCATTTCTAACCTATAATCGAGACTTTTTCGGGTTTTAAAGGATGTGGATATAATTTCAAACCCTCTCTCCTACCGATTTCTAAATGAGGCTTCGTGTTCGTTTTTTCGTTTTGATTCCACAAACACGTCCCGTGGCCCATTTCTAACCTATAATCGAGACTTTTTCGTGTTTCAAAGGAAGTGGATATAATTTCATACCCACTCTTCTCCCGATTTCTAAACGAGGCTTCGTGCTCGTTTCTTCATTTTGACACCACAAACACGTCCTGTGGCCTATTTCTAACCTATAATCGAGACTTTTTCAGGTTTTAAAGGAAGTGGATATAATTTCATACCCTCTCTCCTACCAATTTCTAAACGAGGCTTCGTGCTTGTTTTATCGTTTTGACAGCACAAACACGTCCCGTGGCGCATTTCTAACCTATAATCGAGACTTTTTCGGGTTTTAAAGGAAGTGGATATAATTTCATACCCTCTCACCTACCGATTTCTAAACGAGGCTTCGTGCTCGTTTTTTCGTTTTGACACCACAAACACGTCCCGTGGCCCATTTCTAACCTATAATCGAGACTTTTTCGGGTTTGAAAGGAAGTGGATATAATTTCATATCCTCTCTCCTCCAGATTTCTAAACGAGGCTTCGTGCTCGTTTTTTCGTTTTGACACCACAAACGCGTCCAGTGGCCCATTTCTAACCTATAATCGAGACTTTTTCGGGTTTTAAAGGATGTGGATATAATTAAATAACCTCTCTCCTCCGGATTTCTAAACGAGGCTACGTGCTCGTTTTTTCATTTTGTCTCCACAAACTCGTCCCGTGGCCCATTTCTAACCCATAATCGAGACTTTTTCGAGTTTTAAAGGAAGTGGATGTAATTTCATACCCTCTGTCCTACAGATTTCTAAACGAGGCTTCGTTCTCGTTTTTTCGTTTTGACTCCACAAACACGTCCCGTGGCCCATTTCTAACCTATAATCGAGACTTTTTCAGGTTTTAAAGGAAGTGGATATAATTTCATACCCTCTCTCCTACCGATTTCTATACGAGGCTTCGTGCTCGTTTTTTCATTTTGACTCCACAAACACGTCCCGTGGCCCATTTCTAACCTATAATCTAGACTTTTTCGGGTTTTAAAGGATGTGGATATAATTTCAAACCCTCTCTCCTACCGATTTCTAAATGAGGCTTCGTGTTCGTTTTTTCGTTTTGATTCCACAAACACGTCCCGTGGCCAATTTCTAACCTATAATCGAGACTTTTTCGTGTTTCAAAGGAAGTGGATATAATTTCATACCCACTCTTCTCCCGATTTCTAAACGAGGCTTCGTGCTCGTTTTTTCATTTTGACACCACAAACACGTCCTGTGGCCCATTTCTAACCTATAATCGAGACTTTTTCAGGTTTTAAAGGAAGTGGATATAATTTCATACCCTCTCTCCTACCAATTTCTAAACGAGGCTTCGTGCTTGTTTTATCGTTTTGACAGCACAAACACGTCCCGTGGCCTATTTCTAACCTAAAATCGAGACTTTTTCGGGTTTTAAAGGAAGTGGATATAATTTCATACCCTCTCACCTACCGATTTCTAAACGAGGCTTCGTGCTCGTTTTTTCGTTTTGACACCACAAACACGTCCCGTGGCCCATTTCTAACCTATAATCGAGACTTTTTCGGGTTTGAAAGGAAGTGGATATAATTTCATACCCTCTCTCCTCCAGATTTCTAAACGAGGCTTCGTGCTCGTTTTTTCGTTTTGACACCACAAACGCGTCCAGTGGCCCATTTCTAACCTATAATCGAGACTTTTTCGGGTTTGAAAGGAAGTGGATATAATTTCATACCCTCTCTCCTCCGGATTTCTAAACGAGGCTTCGTGCTCGTTTTTTCATTTTGTCTCCACAAATTCGTCCCGTGGCCCATTTCTAACCTATAATCGAGACTTTTTCGGGTTTTAAAGGAAGTGGATATAATTTAATAACCTCTCTCCTCCGGATTTCTAAACGAGGCTACGTGCTCGTTTTTTCATTTTGTCTCCACAAACTCGTCCCGTGGCCCATTTCTAACCTATAATCGAGACTTTTTCGGGTTTTAAAGGAAGTGGATGTAATTTCATACCCTCTGTCCTACAGATTTCTAAACGAGGCTTCGTGCTCGTTTTTTCGTTTTGACTCCACAAACACGTCCCGTGGCCCATTTCTAACCTATAATTGAGACTTTTTCAGGTTTTAAAGGAAGTGGATATAATTTCATACCCTCTCTCCTACCGATTTCTATACGAGGCTTCGTGCTCGTTTTTTCATTTTGACTCCACAAACACGTCCCGTGGCCCATTTCTAACCTATAATCGAGACTTTTTCGGGTTTTAAAGGAAGTGGATATAATTTCAAACCCTCTCTCCTACCGATTTCCAAACGAGGCTTCGTGCTCGTTTATTCGTTTTGACTACACAAACACGTCCCGTGGCCCATTTCTAACCTATAATCGAGACTTTTTCGTGTTTCAAAGGAAGTGGATATAATTTCATACCCACTCTTCTCTCGATTTCTAAACGAGGCTTCGTGCTCGTTTTTTCGTTTTGACACCACAAACACGTCCCGTGGCCCATTTCTAACCTAAAATCGCGACTTTTCCGGGTTTTAAAGGAAGTTGATCTAATTTCATACCCTCTATCCTCCCGAATTCAAAATTAGGCTTCGTGCTCGTTTTTTCATTTTGACACCACAAACACGTCCTGTGGCCCATTTCTAACCTATAATCGAGACTTTTTCGGGTTTTAAAGGAAGTGGATATAATTTCATACCCTCTCTCCTACCGATTTCTAAACGAGGCTTCGTGCTCGTTTTTTCGTTTTGACACCACAAACACGTCCCGTGGCCCATTTCTAACCTATAATCGAGACTTTTTCGGGTTTTAAAGGAAGTGGATGTAATTTCATACCCTCTGTCGTACCGATTTCTAAACGAGGCTTCGTGCTCGTTTTTTCGTTTTGACTCCACAAACACGTCCCGTGGCCCATTTCTAACCTATAATCGAGACTTTTTCAGGTTTTAAAGGAAGTGGATATAATTTCATACCCTCTCTCCTCCCGATTTCTAAACGATGCTTCGTGCTCGTTTTTTCGTTTTGACTCCACAAACACATCCCGTGGCCCATTTCTAACCTATAATCGAGACTTTTTCAGGTTTTAAAGGAAGTGGATATAATTTCATACCCTCTCTCCTACCGATTTCTATACGAGGCTTCGTGCTCGTTTTTTCATTTTGACTCCACAAACACGTCCCGTGGCCCATTTCTAACCTATAATCAAGACTTTTTCGGGTTTTAAAGGATGTGGATATAATTTCAAACCCTCTCTCCTACCGATTTCTAAATGAGGCTTCGTGTTCGTTTTTTCGTTTTGATTCCACAAACACGTCCCGTGGCCCATTTCTAACCTATAATCGAGACTTTTTCGTGTTTCAAAGGAAGTGGATATAATTTCATACCCACTCTTCTCCCGATTTCTAAACGAGGCTTCGTGCTCGTTTTTTCATTTTGACACCACAAACACGTCCTGTGGCCTATTTCTAACCTATAATCGAGACTTTTTCAGGTTTTAAAGGAAGTGGATATAATTTAATAACCTCTCTCCTCCGGATTTCTAAACGAGGCTACGTGCTCGTTTTTTCATTTTGTCTCCACAAACTCGTCCCGTGGCCCATTTCTAACCTATAATCGAGACTTTTTCGGGTTTTAAAGGAAGTGGATGTAATTTCATACCCTCTGTCCTACAGATTTCTAAACGAGGCTTCGTGCTCGTTTTTTCGTTTTGACTCCACAAACACGTCCCGTGGCCCATTTCTAACTTATAATCGAGACTTTTTCAGGTTTTAAAGGAAGTGGATATAATTTCATACCCTCTCTCCTACCGATTTCTATACGAGGCTTCGTGCTCGTTTTTTCATTTTGACTCCACAAACACGTCCCGTGGCCCATTTCTAACCTATAATCGAGACTTTTTCGGGTTTTAAAGGAAGTGGATATAATTTCAAACCCTCTCTCCTACCGATCTAAACGAGGCTTCGTGCTCGTTTTTTCGTTTTGACTACACAAACACGTCCCGTGGCCCATTTCTAACCTATAATCGAGAATTTGTCTTGTTTCAAAGGAAGTGGATATAATTTCATACCCACTCTTCTCCCGATTTCTAATCGAGGCTTCGTGCTCGTTTTTTCGTTTTGACACCACAAACACGTCCCGTGGCCCATTTCTAACCTAAAATCGAGACTTTTTCGGGTTTTAAAGGAAGTGGATATAATTTCATACCCTCTGTCCTACAGATTTCTAAACGAGGCTTCGTGCTCGTTTTTTCGTTTTGACTCCACAAACACGTCCCGTGGCCCATTTCTAACCTGTAATCGAGACTTTTTCAGGTTTTAAAGGAAGTGGATATAATTTCATACCCTCTCTCCTACCGATTTCTATACGAGGCTTCGTGCTCGTTTTTTCATTTTGACTCCACAAACACGTCCCGTGGCCCATTTCTAACCTATAATCGAGACTTTTTCGGGTTTTAAAGGATGTGGATATAATTTCAAACCCTCTCTCCTACCGATTTCTAAAGGAGGCTTCGTGTTCGTTTTTTCGTTTTGATTCCACAAACACGTCCCGTGGCCCATTTCTAACCTATAATCGAGACTTTTTCGTGTTTCAAAGGAAGTGGATATAATTTCATACCCACTCTTCTCCCGATTTCTAAACGAGGCTTCGTGCTCGTTTTTTCATTTTGACACCACAAACACGTCCTGTGGCCCATTTCTAACCTATAATCGAGACTTTTTCAGGTTTTAAAGGAAGTGGATATAATTTCATACCCTCTCTCCTACCAATTTCTAAACGAGGCTTCGTGCTTGTTTTATCGTTTTGACTGCACAAACACGTCCCGTGGCCCATTTCTAACCTATAATCGAGACTTTTTCGGGTTTTAAAGGAAGCGGATATAATTTCATACCCTCTCACCTACCGATTTCTAAACGAGGCTTCGTGCTCGTTTTTTCGTTTTGACACCAAAAACACGTCCCGTGGCCCATTTCTAACCTATAATCGAGACTTTTTCGGGTTTGAAAGGAAGTGGATATAATTTCATACCCTCTCTCCTCCAGATTTCTAAACGAGGCTTCGTGCTCGTTTTTTCGTTTTGACACCACAAACGCGTCCAGTGGCCCATTTCTAACCTATAATCGAGACTTTTTCGGGTTTTAAAGGAAGTGGATATAATTTAATAACCTCTCTCCTCCGGATTTCTATACGAGGCTACGTGCTCGTTTTTTCATTTTGTCTCCACAAACTCGTCCCGTGGCCCATTTCTAACCTATAATCGAGACTTTTTCGGGTTTTAAAGGAAGTGGATGTAATTTCATACCCTCTGTCCTACAGATTTCTAAACGAGGCTTCGTGCTTGTTTTTTCGTTTTGACTCCACAAACACGTCCCGTGGCCCATTTCTAACCTATAATCGAGACTTTTTCAGGTTTTAAAGGAAGTGGATATAATTTCATACCCTCTCTCCTACCGATTTCTATACGAGGCTTCGTGCTCGTTTTTTCATTTTGACTCCACAAACACGTCCCGTGGCCCATTTCTAACCTATAATCGAGACTTTTTCGGGTTTTAAAGGAAGTGGATATAATTTCAAACCCTCTCTCCTACCGATTTCTAAACGAGGCTTCGTGCTCGTTTTTTCGTTTTGACTACACAAACACGTCCCGTGGCCCATTTCTAACCTATAATCGAGACTTTTTCGTGTTTCAAAGGAAGTGGATATAATTTCATACCCACTCTTCTCCCGATTTCTAAACGAGGCTTCGTGCTCGTTTTTTCGTTTTGACACCACAAACACGTCCCGTGGCCCATTTCTAACCTAAAATCGCGACTTTTCCGGGTTTTAAAGGAAGTGGATCTAATTTCATACCCTCTCTCCTCCCGAATTCAAAATTAGGCTTCGTGCTCGTTTTTTCATTTTGACACCACAAACACGTCCTGTGGCCCATTTCTGACCTATAATCGAGACTTTTTCGGGTTTTAAAGGAAGTGGATATAATTTCATACCCTCTCTCCTACCGATTTCTAAACGAGGCTTCGTGCTCGTTTTTTCGTTTTGACTCCACAAACACGTCCCGTGGCCCATTTCTAACCTATAATCGAGACTTTTTCAGGTTTTAAAGGAAGTGGATATAATTTCATACCCACTCACCTACCGATTTCTAAACGAGGCTTCGTGCTCGTTTTTTCATTTTTACACCGCAAACACGTCCCGTGGCCCATTTCTAACCTATAATCGAGACTTTTTCGGGTTTTAAAGGAAGCGGATATAATTTCATACCCTCTCAACTACCGATTTCTAAACGAGGCTTCGTGCTCGTTTTTTCGTTTTGACACCACAAACACGTCCCGTGGCCCATTTCTAACCTATAATCGAGACTTTTTCGGGTTTGAAAGGAAGTGGATATAATTTCATACCCTCTCTCCTCCAGATTTCTAAACGAGGCTTCGTGCTCGTTTTTTCGTTTTGACACCACAAACGCGTCCAGTGGCCCATTTCTAACCTATAATCGAGACTTTTTCGGGTTTTAAAGGAAGTGGATATAATTTAATAACCTCTCTCCTCCAGATTTCTAAACGAGGCTACGTGCTCGTTTTTTCATTTTGTCTCCACAAACTCGTCCCGTGGCCCATTTCTAACCTATAATCGAGACTTTTTCGGGTTTTAAAGGAAGTGGATGTAATTTCATACCCTCTGTCCTACAGATTTCTAAACGAGGCTTCGTGCTCGTTTTTTCGTTTTGACTCCACAAACACGTCCCGTGGCCCATTTCTAACCTATAATCGAGACTTTTTCAGGTTTTAAAGGAAGTGGATATAATTTCATACCCTCTCTCCTACCGATTTCTATACGAGGCTTCGTGCTCGTTTTTTCATTTTGACTCCACAAACACGTCCCGTGGCCCATTTCTAACCTATAATCGAGACTTTTTCGGGTTTTAAAGGAAGTGGATATAATTTCAAACCCTCTCTCCTACCGATTTCTAAACGAGGCTTCGTGCTCGTTTTTTCGTTTTGACTACACAAACACGTCCCGTGGCCCATTTCTAACCTATAATCGAGACTTTTTCGTGTTTCAAAGGAAGTGGATATAATTTCATACCCACTCTTCTCCCGATTTCTAAACGAGGCTTCGTGCTCGTTTTTTCGTTTTGACACCACAAACACGTCCCGTGGCCCATTTCTAACCTAAAATCGCGACTTTTCCGGGTTTTAAAGGAAGTGGATCTAATTTCATACCCTCTCTCCTCCCGAATTCAAAATTAGGCTTTCGTGCTCGTTTTTTCATTTTGACACCACAAACACGTCCTGTGGCCCATTTCTAACCTATAATCGAGACTTTTTCGGGTTTTAAAGGAAGTGGATGTAATTTCATACCCTCTGTCCTACAGATTTCTAAACGAGGCTTCGTGCTCGTTTTTTCGTTTTGACTCCACAAACACGTCCCGTGGCCCATTTCTAACCTATAATCGAGACTTTTTCAGGTTTTAAAGGAAGTGGATATAATTTCATACCCTCTCTCCTACCGATTTCTATACGAGGCTTCGTGCTCGTTTTTTCATTTTGACTCCACAAACACGTCCCGTGGCCCATTTCTAACCTATAATCGAGACTTTTTCGGGTTTTAAAGGAAGTGGATATAATTTCAAACCCTCTCTCCTACCGATTTCTAAACGAGGCTTCGTGCTCGTTTTTTCGTTTTGACTACACAAACACGTCCCGTGGCCCATTTCTAACCTATAATCGAGACTTTTTCGTGTTTCAAAGGAAGTGGATATAATTTCATACCCACTCTTCTCCCGATTTCTAAACGAGGCTTCGTGCTCGTTTTTTCGTTTTGACACCACAAACACGTCCCGTGGCCCATTTCTAACCTAAAATCGCGACTTTTCCGGGTTTTAAAGGAAGTGGATCTAATTTCATACCCTCTCTCCTCCCGAATTCAAAATTAGGCTTTCGTGCTCGTTTTTTCATTTTGACACCACAAACACGTCCTGTGGCCCATTTCTAACCTATAATCGAGACTTTTTCGGGTTTTAAAGGAAGTGGATATAATTTCATACCCTCTCTCCTACCGATTTCTAAACGAGGCTTCGTGCTCGTTTTTTCGTTTTGACTCCACAAACACGTCCCGTGGCCCATTTCTAACCTATAATCGAGACTTTTTCAGGTTTTAAAGGAAGTGGATATAATTTCATACCCACTCACCTACCGATTTCTAAACGAGGCTTCGTGCTCGTTTTTTCATTTTTACACCGCAAACACGTCCCGTGGCCCATTTCTAACCTATAATCGAGACTTTTTCGGGTTTGAAAGGAAGTGGATATAATTTCATACCCTCTCTCCTACCGATTTCTATACGAGGCTTCGTGCTCGTTTTTTCATTTTGACTCCACAAACACGTCCCGTGGCCCATTTCTAACCTATAATCGAGACTTTTTCAGGTTTTAAAGGAAGTGGATATAATTTCATACCCTCTCTCCTACCGATTTCTATACGAGGCTTCGTGCTCGTTTTTTCATTTTGACTCCACAAACACGTCCCGTGGCCCATTTCTAACCTATAATCGAGACTTTTTCGGGTTTTAAAGGAAGTGGATATAATTTCAAACCCTCTCTCCTACCGATTTCTAAACGAGGCTTCGTGCTCGTTTTTTCGTTTTGACTACACAATCACGTCCCGTGGCCCATTTCTAACCTATAATCGAGACTTTTTCGTGTTTCAAAGGAAGTGGATATAATTTCATACCCACTCTTCTCCCGATTTCTAAACGAGGCTTCGTGCTCGTTTTTTCGTTTTGACACCACAAACACGTCCCGTGGCCCATTTCTAACCTAAAATCGCGACTTTTCCGGGTTTTAAAGGAAGTGGATCTAATTTCATACCCTCTCTCCTCCCGAATTCAAAATTAGGCTTCGTGCTCGTTTTTTCATTTTGACACCACAAACACGTCCTGTGGCCCATTTCTAACCTATAATCGAGACTTTTTCGGGTTTTAAAGGAAGTGGATATAATTTCATACCCTCTCTCCTACCGATTTCTAAACGAGGCTTCGTGCTCGTTTTTTCGTTTTGACTCCACAAACACGTCCCGTGGCCCATTTCTAACCTATAATCGAGACTTTTTCAGGTTTTAAAGGAAGTGGATATAATTTCATACCCACTCACCTACCGATTTCTAAACGAGGCTTCGTGCTCGTTTTTTCATTTTTACACCGCAAACACGTCCCGTGGCCCATTTCTAACCTATAATCGAGACTTTTTCGGGTTTTAAAGGAAGCGGATATAATTTCATACCCTCTCAACTACCGATTTCTAAACGAGGCTTCGTGCTCGTTTTTTCGTTTTGACACCACAAACACGTCCCGTGGCCCATTTCTAACCTATAATCGAGACTTTTTCGGGTTTGAAAGGAAGTGGATATAATTTCATACCCTCTCTCCTCCAGATTTCTAAACGAGGCTTCGTGCTCGTTTTTTCGTTTTGACACCACAAACGCGTCCAGTGGCCCATTTCTAACCTATAATCGAGACTTTTTCGTGTTTCAAAGGAAGTGGATATAATTTCATACCCACTCTTCTCCCGATTTCTAAACGAGGCTTCGTGCTCGTTTTTTCATTTTGACACCACAAACACGTCCTGTGGCCTATTTCTAACCTATAATCGAGACTTTTTCAGGTTTTAAAGGAAGTGGATATAATTTCATACCCTCTCTCCTACCAATTTCTAAACGAGGCTTCGTGCTTGTTTTATCGTTTTGACAGCACAAACACGTCCCGTGGCCCATTTCTAACCTATAATCGAGACTTTTTCGGGTTTTAAAGGAAGTGGATATAATTTCATACCCTCTCACCTACCGATTTCTAAACGAGGCTTCGTGCTCGTTTTTTCGTTTTGACACCACAAACACGTCCCGTGGCCCATTTCTAACCTATAATCGAGACTTTTTCGGGTTTGAAAGGAAGTGGATATAATTTCATACCCTCTCTCCTCCAGATTTCTAAACGAGGCTTCGTGCTCGTTTTTTCGTTTTGACACCACAAACGCGTCCAGTGGCCCATTTCTAACCTATAATCGAGACTTTTTCGGGTTTTAAAGGAAGTGGATATAATTTAATAACCTCTCTCCTCCGGATTTCTAAACGAGGCTACGTGCTCGTTTTTTCATTTTGTCTCCACAAACTCGTCCCGTGGCCCATTTCTAACCTATAATCGAGACTTTTTCGGGTTTTAAAGGAAGTGGATGTAATTTCATACCCTCTGTCCTACAGATTTCTAAACGAGGCTTCGTGCTCGTTTTTTCGTTTTGACTCCACAAACACGTCCCGTGGCCCATTTCTAACCTATAATCGAGACTTTTTCAGGTTTTAAAGGAAGTGGATATAATTTCATACCCTCTCTCCTACCGATTTCTATACGAGGCTTCGTGCTCGTTTTTTCATTTTGACTCCACAAACACGTCCCGTGGCCCATTTCTAACCTATAATCGAGACTTTTTCGGGTTTTAAAGGAAGTGGATATAATTTCAAACCCTCTCTCCTACCGATTTCTAAACGAGGCTTCGTGCTCGTTTTTTCGTTTTGACTACACAAACACGTCCCGTGGCCCATTTCTAACCTATAATCGAGACTTTTTCGTGTTTCAAAGGAAGTGGATATAATTTCATACCCACTCTTCTCCCGATTTCTAAACGAGGCTTCGTGCTCGTTTTTTCGTTTTGACACCACAAACACGTCCCGTGGCCCATTTCTAACCTAAAATCGCGACTTTTCCGGGTTTTAAAGGAAGTGGATATAATTTCATACCCTCTCACCTACCGATTTCTAAACGAGGCTTCGTGCTCGTTTTTTCGTTTTGACACCACAAACACGTCCCGTGGCCCATTTCTAACCTATAATCGAGACTTTTTCGGGTTTGAAAGGAAGTGGATATAATTTCATACCCTCTCTCCTCCAGATTTCTAAACGAGGCTTCGTGCTCGTTTTTTCGTTTTGACACCACAAACGTGTCCAGTGGCCCATTTCTAACCTATAATCGAGACTTTTTCGGGTTTTAAAGGAAGTGGATATAATTTAATAACCTCTCTCCTCCGGATTTCTAAACGAGGCTACGTGCTCGTTTTTTCATTTTGTCTCCACAAACTCGTCCCGTGGCCCATTTCTAACCTATAATCGAGACTTTTTCGGGTTTTAAAGGAAGTGGATGTAATTTCATACCCTCTGTCCTACAGATTTCTAAACGAAGCTTCGTGCTCGTTTTTTCGTTTTGACTCCACAAACACGTCCCGTGGCCCATTTCTTACCTGTAATCGAGACTTTTTCAGGTTTTAAAGGAAGTGGATATAATTTCATACCCTCTCTCCTACCGATTTCTATACGAGGCTTCGTGCTCGTTTTTTCATTTTGACTCCACAAACACGTCCCGTGGCCCATTTCTAACCTATAATCGAGACTTTTTCGGGTTTTAAAGGATGTGGATATAATTTCAAACCCTCTCTCCTACCGATTTCTAAATGAGGCTTTGTGTTCGTTTTTTCGTTTTGATTCCACAAACACGTCCCGTGGCCCATTTCTAACCTATAATCGAGACTTTTTCGTGTTTCAAAGGAAGTGGATATAATTTCATACCCACTCTTCTCCCGATTTCTAAACGAGGCTTCGTGCTCGTTTTTTCATTTTGACACCACAAACACGTCCTGTGGCCCATTTCTAACCTATAATCGAGACTTTTTCAGGTTTTAAAGGAAGTGGATATAATTTCATACCCTCTCTCCTACCAATTTCTAAACGAGGCTTCGTGCTTGTTTTATCGTTTTGACAGCACAAACACGTCCCGTGGCCCATTTCTAACCTATAATCGAGACTTTTTCGGGTTTTAAAGGAAGTGGATATAATTTCATACCCTCTCACCTACCGATTTCTAAACGAGGCTTCGTGCTCTTTTTTTCGTTTTGACACCACAAACACGTCCCGTGGCCCATTTCTAACCTATAATCGAGACTTTTTCGGGTTTGAAAGGAAGTGGATATAATTTCATACCCTCTCTCCTCCAGATTTCTAAACGAGGCTTCGTGCTCGTTTTTTCGTTTTGACACCACAAACGCGTCCAGTGGCCCATTTCTAACCTATAATCGAGACTTTTTCGGGTTTTAAAGGAAGTGGATATAATTTAATAACCTCTCTCCTCCGGATTTCTAAACGAGGCTACGTGCTCGTTTTTTCATTTTGTCTCCACAAACTCGTCCCGTGGCCCATTTCTAACCTATAATCGAGACTTTTTCGGGTTTTAAAGGAAGTGGATGTAATTTCATACCCTCTGTCCTACAGATTTCTAAACGAGGCTTCGTGCTCGTTTTTTCGTTTTGACTCCACAAACACGTCCCGTGGCCCATTTCTAACCTATAATCGAGACCTTTTCAGGTTTTAAAGGAAGTGGATATAATTTCATACCCTCTCTCCTACCGATTTCTATACGAGGCTTCGTGCTCGTTTTTTCATTTTGACTCCACAAACACGTCCCGTGGCCCATTTCTAACCTATAATCGAGACTTTTTCGGGTTTTAAAGGAAGTGGATATAATTTCAAACCCTCTCTCCTACCGATTTCCAAACGAGGCTTCGTGCTCGTTTATTCGTTTTGACTACACAAACACGTCCCGTGGCCCATTTCTAACCTATAATCGAGACTTTTTCGTGTTTCAAAGGAAGTGGATATAATTTCATACCCACTCTTCTCCCGATTTCTAAACGAGGCTTCGTGCTCGTTTTTTCGTTTTGACACCACAAACATGTCCCGTGGCCCATTTCTAACCTAAAATCGCGACTTTTCCGGGTTTTAAAGGAAGTGGATCTAATTTCATACCCTCTATCCTCCCGAATTCAAAATTAGGCTTCGTGCTCGTTTTTTCATTTTGACACCACAAACACGTCCTGTGGCCCATTTCTAACCTATAATCGAGACTTTTTCGGGTTTTAAAGGAAGTGGATATAATTTCATACCCTCTCTCCTACCGATTTCTAAACGAGGCTTCGTGCTCGTTTTTTCGTTTTGACACCACAAACACGTCCGGTGGCCTATTTCTAACCTATAATCGAGACTTTTTCGGGTTTTAAAGGAAGTGGATGTAATTTCATACCCTCTGTCCTACCGATTTCTAAACGAGGCTTCGTGCTCGTTTTTTCGTTTTGACTCCACAAACACGTCCCGTGGCCCATTTCTAACCTATAATCGAGACTTTTTCGGGTTTTAAAGGAAGTGGATATAATTTCATACCCTCTCTCCTCCCGATTTCTAAACGATGCTTCGTGCTCGTTTTTTCGTTTTGACTCCACAAACACGTCCCGTGGCCCATTTCTAACCTATAATCGAGACTTTTTCAGGTTTTAAAGGAAGTGGATATAATTTCATACCCTCTCTCCTACCGATTTCTATACGAGGCTTCGTGCTCGTTTTTTTCATTTTGACTCCACAAACACGTCCCGTGGCCCATTTCTAACCTATAATCGAGACTTTTTCGGGTTTTAAAGGATGTGGATATAATTTCAAACCCTCTCTCCTACCGATTTCTAAATGAGGCTTCGTGTTCGTTTTTTCGTTTTGATTCCACAAACACGTCCCGTGGCCCATTTCTAACCTATAATCGAGACTTTTTCGTGTTTCAAAGGAAGTGGATATAATTTCATACCCACTCTTCTCCCGATTTCTAAACGAGGCTTCGTGCTCGTTTTTTCATTTTGACACCACAAACACGTCCTGTGGCCTATTTCTAACCTATAATCGAGACTTTTTCAGGTTTTAAAGGAAGTGGATATAATTTCATACCCTCTCTCCTACCAATTTCTAAACGAGGCTTCGTGCTTGTTTTATCGTTTTGACAGCACAAACACGTCCCGTGGCCCATTTCTAACCTATAATCGAGACTTTTTCGGGTTTTAAAGGAAGTGGATATAATTTCATACCCTCTCACCTACCGATTTCTAAACGAGGCTTCGTGCTCGTTTTTTCGTTTTGACACCACAAACACGTCCCGTGGCCCATTTCTAACCTATAATCGAGACTTTTTCGGGTTTGAAAGGAAGTGGATATAATTTCATACCCTCTCTCCTCCAGATTTCTAAACGAGGCTTCGTGCTCGTTTTTTCGTTTTGACACCACAAACGCGTCCAGTGGCCCATTTCTAACCTATAATCGAGACTTTTTCGGGTTTTAAAGGAAGTGGATATAATTTAATAACCTCTCTCCTCCGGATTTCTAAACGAGGCTACGTGCTCGTTTTTTCATTTTGTCTCCACAAACTCGTCCCGTGGCCCATTTCTAACCTATAATCGAGACTTTTTCGGGTTTTAAAGGAAGTGGATGTAATTTCATACCCTCTGTCCTACAGATTTCTAAACGAGGCTTCGTGCTCGTTTTTTCGTTTTGACTCCACAAACACGTCCCGTGGCCCATTTCTAACCTATAATCGAGACTTTTTCAGGTTTTAAAGGAAGTGGATATAATTTCATACCCTCTCTCCTACCGATTTCTATACGAGGCTTCGTGCTCGTTTTTTCATTTTGACTCCACAAACACGTCCCGTGGCCCATTTCTAACCTATAATCGAGACTTTTTCGGGTTTTAAAGGAAGTGGATATAATTTCAAACCCTCTCTCCTACCGATTTCCAAACGAGGCTTCGTGCTCGTTTATTCGTTTTGACTACACAAACACGTCCCGTGGCCCATTTCTAACCTATAATCGAGACTTTTTCGTGTTTCAAAGGAAGTGGATATAATTTCATACCCACTCTTCTCCCGATTTCTAAACGAGGCTTCGTGCTCGTTTTTTCGTTTTGACACCACAAACACGTCCCGTGGCCCATTTCTAACCTAAAATCGCGACTTTTCCGGGTTTTAAAGGAAGTGGATCTAATTTCATACCCTCTATCCTCCCGAATTCAAAATTAGGCTTCGTGCTCGTTTTTTCATTTTGACACCACAAACACGTCCTGTGGCCCATTTCTAACCTATAATCGAGACTTTTTCGGGTTTTAAAGGAAGTGGATATAATTTCATACCCTCTCTCCTACCGATTTCTAAACGAGGCTTCGTGCTCGTTTTTTCGTTTTGACACCACAAACACGTCCGGTGGCCTATTTCTAACCTATAATCGAGACTTTTTCGGGTTTTAAAGGAAGTGGATGTAATTTCATACCCTCTGTCCTACCGATTTCTAAACGAGGCTTCGTGCTCGTTTTTTCGTTTTGACTCCACAAACACGTCCCGTGGCCCATTTCTAACCTATAATCGAGACTTTTTCGGGTTTTAAAGGAAGTGGATATAATTTCATACCCTCTCTCCTCCCGATTTCTAAACGATGCTTCGTGCTCGTTTTTTCGTTTTGACTCCACAAACACGTCCCGTGGCCCATTTCTAACCTATAATCGAGACTTTTTCAGGTTTTAAAGGAAGTGGATATAATTTCATACCCTCTCTCCTACCGATTTCTATACGAGGCTTCGTGCTCGTTTTTTCATTTTGACTCCACAAACACGTCCCGTGGCCCATTTCTAACCTATAATCGAGACTTTTTCGGGTTTTAAAGGATGTGGATATAATTTCAAACCCTCTCTCCTACCGATTTCTAAATGAGGCTTCGTGTTCGTTTTTTCGTTTTGATTCCACAAACACGTCCCGTGGCCCATTTCTAACCTATAATCGAGACTTTTTCGTGTTTCAAAGGAAGTGGATATAATTTCATACCCACTCTTCTCCCGATTTCTAAACGAGGCTTCGTGCTCGTTTTTTCATTTTGACACCACAAACACGTCCTGTGGCCTATTTCTAACCTATAATCGAGACTTTTTCAGGTTTTAAAGGAAGTGGATATAATTTCATACCCTCTCTCCTACCAATTTCTAAACGAGGCTTCGTGCTTGTTTTATCGTTTTGACAGCACAAACACGTCCCGTGGCCCATTTCTAACCTATAATCGAGACTTTTTCGGGTTTTAAAGGAAGTGGATATAATTTCATACCCTCTCACCTACCGATTTCTAAACGAGGCTTCGTGCTCGTTTTTTCGTTTTGACACCACAAACACGTCCCGTGGCCCATTTCTAACCTATAATCGAGACTTTTTCGGGTTTTAAAGGAAGTGGATGTAATTTCATACCCTCTGTCCTACCGATTTCTAAACGAGGCTTCGTGCTCGTTTTTTCGTTTTGACTCCACAAACACGTCCCGTGGCCCATTTCTAACCTATAATCGAGACTTTTTCGGGTTTTAAAGGAAGTGGATATAATTTCATACCCTCTCTCCTCCCGATTTCTAAACGATGCTTCGTGCTCGTTTTTTCGTTTTGACTCCACAAACACGTCCCGTGGCCCATTTCTAACCTATAATCGAGACTTTTTCAGGTTTTAAAGGAAGTGGATATAATTTCATACCCTCTCTCCTACCGATTTCTAAACGAGGCTTCGTGCTCGTTTTTTCGTTTTGACACCACAAACACGTCCGGTGGCCTATTTCTAACCTATAATCGAGACTTTTTCGGGTTTTAAAGGAAGTGGATGTAATTTCATACCCTCTGTCCTACCGATTTCTAAACGAGGCTTCGTGCTCGTTTTTTCGTTTTGACTCCACAAACACGTCCCGTGGCCCATTTCTAACCTATAATCGAGACTTTTTCGGGTTTTAAAGGAAGTGGATATAATTTCATACCCTCTCTCCTACCGATTTCTAAACGAGGCTTCGTGCTCGTTTTTTCGTTTTGACACCACAAACACGTCCGGTGGCCTATTTCTAACCTATAATCGAGACTTTTTCGGGTTTTAAAGGAAGTGGATGTAATTTCATACCCTCTGTCCTACCGATTTCTAAACGAGGCTTCGTGCTCGTTTTTTCGTTTTGACTCCACAAACACGTCCCGTGGCCCATTTCTAACCTATAATCGAGACTTTTTCGGGTTTTAAAGGAAGTGGATATAATTTCATACCCTCTCTCCTCCCGATTTCTAAACGATGCTTCGTGCTCGTTTTTTCGTTTTGACTCCACAAACACGTCCCGTGGCCCATTTCTAACCTATAATCGAGACTTTTTCAGGTTTTAAAGGAAGTGGATATAATTTCATACCCTCTCTCCTACCGATTTCTATACGAGGCTTCGTGCTCGTTTTTTCATTTTGACTCCACAAACACGTCCCGTGGCCCATTTCTAACCTATAATCGAGACTTTTTCGGGTTTTAAAGGATGTGGATATAATTTCAAACCCTCTCTCCTACCGATTTCTAAATGAGGCTTCGTGTTCGTTTTTTCGTTTTGATTCCACAAACACGTCCCGTGGCCCATTTCTAACCTATAATCGAGACTTTTTCGTGTTTCAAAGGAAGTGGATATAATTTCATACCCACTCTTCTCCCGATTTCTAAACGAGGCTTCGTGCTCGTTTTTTCATTTTGACACCACAAACACGTCCTGTGGCCTATTTCTAACCTATAATCGAGACTTTTTCAGGTTTTAAAGGAAGTGGATATAATTTCATACCCTCTCTCCTACCAATTTCTAAACGAGGCTTCGTGCTTGTTTTATCGTTTTGACAGCACAAACACGTCCCGTGGCCCATTTCTAACCTATAATCGAGACTTTTTCGGGTTTTAAAGGAAGTGGATATAATTTCATACCCTCTCACCTACCGATTTCTAAACGAGGCTTCGTGCTCGTTTTTTCGTTTTGACACCACAAACACGTCCCGTGGCCCATTTCTAACCTATAATCGAGACTTTTTCGGGTTTGAAAGGAAGTGGATATAATTTCATACCCTCTCTCCTCCAGATTTCTAAACGAGGCTTCGTGCTCGTTTTTTCGTTTTGACACCACAAACGCGTCCAGTGGCCCATTTCTAACCTATAATCGAGACTTTTTCGGGTTTTAAAGGAAGTGGATATAATTTAATAACCTCTCTCCTCCGGATTTCTAAACGAGGCTACGTGCTCGTTTTTTCATTTTGTCTCCACAAACTCGTCCCGTGGCCCATTTCTAACCTATAATCGAGACTTTTTCGGGTTTTAAAGGAAGTGGATGTAATTTCATACCCTCTGTCCTACAGATTTCTAAACGAGGCTTCGTGCTCGTTTTTTCGTTTTGACTCCACAAACACGTCCCGTGGCCCATTTCTAACCTATAATCGAGACTTTTTCAGGTTTTAAAGGAAGTGGATATAATTTCATACCCTCTCTCCTACCGATTTCTATACGAGGCTTCGTGCTCGTTTTTTCATTTTGACTCCACAAACACGTCCCGTGGCCCATTTCTAACCTATAATCGAGACTTTTTCGGGTTTTAAAGGAAGTGGATATAATTTCAAACCCTCTCTCCTACCGATTTCCAAACGAGGCTTCGTGCTCGTTTATTCGTTTTGACTACACAAACACGTCCCGTGGCCCATTTCTAACCTATAATCGAGACTTTTTCGTGTTTCAAAGGAAGTGGATATAATTTCATACCCACTCTTCTCCCGATTTCTAAACGAGGCTTCGTGCTCGTTTTTTCGTTTTGACACCACAAACACGTCCCGTGGCCCATTTCTAACCTAAAATCGCGACTTTTCCGGGTTTTAAAGGAAGTGGATCTAATTTCATACCCTCTATCCTCCCGAATTCAAAATTAGGCTTCGTGCTCGTTTTTTCATTTTGACACCACAAACACGTCCTGTGGCCCATTTCTAACCTATAATCGAGACTTTTTCGGGTTTTAAAGGAAGTGGATATAATTTCATACCCTCTCTCCTACCGATTTCTAAACGAGGCTTCGTGCTCGTTTTTTCGTTTTGACACCACAAACACGTCCGGTGGCCTATTTCTAACCTATAATCGAGACTTTTTCGGGTTTTAAAGGAAGTGGATGTAATTTCATACCCTCTGTCCTACCGATTTCTAAACGAGGCTTCGTGCTCGTTTTTTCGTTTTGACTCCACAAACACGTCCCGTGGCCCATTTCTAACCTATAATCGAGACTTTTTCGGGTTTTAAAGGAAGTGGATATAATTTCATACCCTCTCTCCTCCCGATTTCTAAACGATGCTTCGTGCTCGTTTTTTCGTTTTGACTCCACAAACACGTCCCGTGGCCCATTTCTAACCTATAATCGAGACTTTTTCAGGTTTTAAAGGAAGTGGATATAATTTCATACCCTCTCTCCTACCGATTTCTATACGAGGCTTCGTGCTCGTTTTTTCATTTTGACTCCACAAACACGTCCCGTGGCCCATTTCTAACCTATAATCGAGACTTTTTCGGGTTTTAAAGGATGTGGATATAATTTCAAACCCTCTCTCCTACCGATTTCTAAATGAGGCTTCGTGTTCGTTTTTTCGTTTTGATTCCACAAACACGTCCCGTGGCCCATTTCTAACCTATAATCGAGACTTTTTCGTGTTTCAAAGGAAGTGGATATAATTTCATACCCACTCTTCTCCCGATTTCTAAACGAGGCTTCGTGCTCGTTTTTTCATTTTGACACCACAAACACGTCCTGTGGCCTATTTCTAACCTATAATCGAGACTTTTTCAGGTTTTAAAGGAAGTGGATATAATTTCATACCCTCTCTCCTACCAATTTCTAAACGAGGCTTCGTGCTTGTTTTATCGTTTTGACAGCACAAACACGTCCCGTGGCCCATTTCTAACCTATAATCGAGACTTTTTCGGGTTTTAAAGGAAGTGGATATAATTTCATACCCTCTCACCTACCGATTTCTAAACGAGGCTTCGTGCTCGTTTTTTCGTTTTGACACCACAAACACGTCCCGTGGCCCATTTCTAACCTATAATCGAGACTTTTTCGGGTTTGAAAGGAAGTGGATATAATTTCATACCCTCTCTCCTCCAGATTTCTAAACGAGGCTTCGTGCTCGTTTTTTCGTTTTGACACCACAAACGCGTCCAGTGGCCCATTTCTAACCTATAATCGAGACTTTTTCGGGTTTTAAAGGAAGTGGATATAATTTAATAACCTCTCTCCTCCGGATTTCTAAACGAGGCTACGTGCTCGTTTTTTCATTTTGTCTCCACAAACTCGTCCCGTGGCCCATTTCTAACCTATAATCGAGACTTTTTCGGGTTTTAAAGGAAGTGGATGTAATTTCATACCCTCTGTCCTACAGATTTCTAAACGAGGCTTCGTGCTCGTTTTTTCGTTTTGACTCCACAAACACGTCCCGTGGCCCATTTCTAACCTATAATCGAGACTTTTTCAGGTTTTAAAGGAAGTGGATATAATTTCATACCCTCTCTCCTACCGATTTCTATACGAGGCTTCGTGCTCGTTTTTTCATTTTGACTCCACAAACACGTCCCGTGGCCCATTTCTAACCTATAATCGAGACTTTTTCGGGTTTTAAAGGAAGTGGATATAATTTCAAACCCTCTCTCCTACCGATTTCCAAACGAGGCTTCGTGCTCGTTTATTCGTTTTGACTACACAAACACGTCCCGTGGCCCATTTCTAACCTATAATCGAGACTTTTTCGTGTTTCAAAGGAAGTGGATATAATTTCATACCCACTCTTCTCCCGATTTCTAAACGAGGCTTCGTGCTCGTTTTTTCGTTTTGACACCACAAACACGTCCCGTGGCCCATTTCTAACCTAAAATCGCGACTTTTCCGGGTTTTAAAGGAAGTGGATCTAATTTCATACCCTCTATCCTCCCGAATTCAAAATTAGGCTTCGTGCTCGTTTTTTCATTTTGACACCACAAACACGTCCTGTGGCCCATTTCTAACCTATAATCGAGACTTTTTCGGGTTTTAAAGGAAGTGGATATAATTTCATACCCTCTCTCCTACCGATTTCTAAACGAGGCTTCGTGCTCGTTTTTTCGTTTTGACACCACAAACACGTCCGGTGGCCTATTTCTAACCTATAATCGAGACTTTTTCGGGTTTTAAAGGAAGTGGATGTAATTTCATACCCTCTGTCCTACCGATTTCTAAACGAGGCTTCGTGCTCGTTTTTTCGTTTTGACTCCACAAACACGTCCCGTGGCCCATTTCTAACCTATAATCGAGACTTTTTCGGGTTTTAAAGGAAGTGGATATAATTTCATACCCTCTCTCCTCCCGATTTCTAAATGATGCTTCGTGCTCGTTTTTTCGTTTTGACTCCACAAACACGTCCCGTGGCCCATTTCTAACCTATAATCGAGACTTTTTCAGGTTTTAAAGGAAGTGGATATAATTTCATACCCTCTCTCCTACCGATTTCTATACGAGGCTTCGTGCTCGTTTTTTCATTTTGACTCCACAAACACGTCCCGTGGCCCATTTCTAACCTATAATCGAGACTTTTTCGGGTTTTAAAGGATGTGGATATAATTTCAAACCCTCTCTCCTACCGATTTCTAAATGAGGCTTCGTGTTCGTTTTTTCGTTTTGATTCCACAAACACGTCCCGTGGCCCATTTCTAACCTATAATCGAGACTTTTTCGTGTTTCAAAGGAAGTGGATATAATTTCATACCCACTCTTCTCCCGATTTCTAAACGAGGCTTCGTGCTCGTTTTTTCATTTTGACACCACAAACACGTCCTGTGGCCTATTTCTAACCTATAATCGAGACTTTTTCAGGTTTTAAAGGAAGTGGATATAATTTCATACCCTCTCTCCTACCAATTTCTAAACGAGGCTTCGTGCTCGTTTTTTCGTTTTGACTACACAAACACGTCCCGTGGCCCATTTCTAACCTATAATCGAGAATTTGTCTTTTTTCAAAGGAAGTGGATATAATTTCATACCCACTCTTCTCCCGATTTCTAAACGAGGCTTCGTGCTCGTTTTTTCGTTTTGACACCACAAACACGTCCCGTGGCCCATTTCTAACCTAAAATCGCGACTTTTCCGGGTTTTAAAGGAAGTAGATATAATTTCATACCCTCTCTCCTACCGATTTCTAAACGAGGCTTTGTGCTCGTTTTTTCGTTTTGACACCACAAACGCGTCCAGTGGCCCATTTCTAACCTATAATCGAGACTTCTTCGGGTTTTAAACGAAGTGGATCTAATTTCATACCCTCTCTCCTCCCGAATTCAAAATTAGGCTTCGTGCTCGTTTTTTCATTTTGACACCACAAACACGTCCTGTGGCCCATTTCTAACCTATAATCGAGACTTTTTCGGGTTTTAAAGGAAGTGGATATAATTTCATACCCTCTCTCCTACCGATTTCTAAACGAGGCTTCGTGCTCGTTTTTTCGTTTTGACTACACAAACACGTCCCGTGGCCCATTTCTAACCTATAATCGAGACTTTTTCGTGTTTCAAAGGAAGTGGATATAATTTCATACCCACTCTTCTCCCGATTTCTAAACGAGGCTTCGTGCTCGTTTTTTCGTTTTGACACCACAAACACGTCCCGTGGCCCATTTCTAACCTAAAATCGCGACTTTTCCGGGTTTTAAAGGAAGTGGATCTAATTTCATACCCTCTCTCCTCCCGAATTCAAAATTAGGCTTCGTGCTCGTTTTTTCATTTTGACACCACAAACACGTCCTGTGGCCCATTTCTAACCTATAATCGAGACTTTTTCGGGTTTTAAAGGAAGTGGATATAATTTCATACCCTCTCTCCTACCGATTTCTAAACGAGGCTTCGTGCTCGTTTTTTCGTTTTGACACCACAAACACGTCCCGTGGCCCTTTTCTAACCTATAATCGAGACTTTTTCGGGTTTTAAAGGAAGTGGATGTAATTTCATACCCTCTCTCCTACCGATTTCTAAACGAGGCTTCGTGCTCGTTTTTTCGTTTTGACTCCACAAACACGTCCCGTGGCCCATTTCTAACCTATAATCGAGACTTTTTCGGGTTTTAAAGGAAGTGGATATAATTTCATACCCTCTCTCCTCCCGATTTCTAAACGATGCTTCGTGCTCGTTTTTTCGTTTTGACTCCACAAACACGTCCCGTGGCCCATTTCTAACCTATAATCGAGACTTTTTCAGGTTTTAAAGGAAGTGGATATAATTTCATACACTCTCACCTACCGATTTCTATACGAGGCTTCGTGCTCGTTTTTTCATTTTGACTCCACAAACACGTCCCGTGGCCCATTTCTAACCTATAATCGAGACTTTTTCGGGTTTTAAAGGATGTGGATATAATTTCAAACCCTCTCTCCTACCGATTTCTAAATGAGGCTTCGTGTTCGTTTTTTAGTTTTGATTCCACAAACACGTCCCGTAGCCCATTTCTAACCTATAATCGAGACTTTTTCGTGTTTCAAAGGAAGTGGATATAATTTCATACCCACTCTTCTCCCGATTTCTAAACGAGGCTTCGTGCTCGTTTTTTCATTTTGACACCACAAACACGTCCTGTGGCCTATTTCTAACCTATAATCGAGACTTTTTCAGGTTTTAAAGGAAGTGGATATAATTTCATACCCTCTCTCCTACCAATTTCTAAACGAGGCTTCGTGCTTGTTTTATCGTTTTGACTCCACAAACACGTCCCGTGGCCCATTTCTAACCTATAATCGAGACTTTTTCGGGTTTTAAAGGAAGTGGATATAATTTCATACCCTCTCACCTACCGATTTCTAAACGAGGCTTCGTGCTCGTTTTTTCGTTTTGACACCACAAACACGTCCCGTGGCCCATTTCTAACCTATAATCGAGACTTTTTCGGGTTTGAAAGGAAGTGGATATAATTTCATACCCTCTCTCCTCCAGATTTCTAAACGAGGCTTCGTGCTCGTTTTTTCGTTTTGACACCACAAATGCGTCCAGTGGCCCATTTCTAACCTATAATCGAGACTTTTTCGGGTTTTAAAGGAAGTGGATATAATTTAATAACCTCTTTCCTCCGGATTTCTAAACGAGGCTACGTGCTCGTTTTTTCATTTTGTCTCCACAAACTCGTCCCGTGGCCCATTTCTAACCTATAATCGAGACTTTTTCGGGTTTTAAAGGAAGTGGATGTAATTTCATACCCTCTGTCCTACAGATTTCTAAACGAGGCTTCGTGCTCGTTTTTTCGTTTTGACTCCACAAACACGTCCCGTGGCCCATTTCTAACCTATAATCGAGACTTTTTCAGGTTTTAAAGGAAGTGGATATAATTTCATACCCTCTCTCCTACCGATTTCTATACGAGGCTTCGTGCTCGTTTTTTCATTTTGACTCCACAAACACGTCCCGTGGCCCATTTCTAACCTATAATCGAGACTTTTTCGGGTTTTAAAGGAAGTGGATATAATTTCAAACCCTCTCTCCTACCGATCTAAACGAGGCTTCGTGCTCGTTTTTTCGTTTTGACTACACAAACACGTCCCATGGCCCATTTCTAACCTATAATCGAGAATTTGTCTTGTTTCAAAGGAAGTGGATATAATTTCATACCCACTCTTCTCCCGATTTCTAAACGAGGCTTCGTGCTCGTTTTTTCATTTTGACACCACAAACACGTCCTGTGGCCTATTTCTAACCTATAATCGAGACTTTTTCAGGTTTTAAAGGAAGTGGATATAATTTCATACCCTCTCTCCTACCAATTTCTAAACGAGGCTTCGTGCTTGTTTTATCGTTTTGACAGCACAAACACGTCCCGTGGCCCATTTCTAACCTATAATCGAGACTTTTTCGGGTTTTAAAGGAAGTGGATATAATTTCATACCCTCTCACCTACCGATTTCTAAACGAGGCTTCGTGCTCGTTTTTTCGTTTTGACACCACAAACACGTCCCGTGGCCCATTTCTAACCTATAATCGAGACTTTTTCGGGTTTTAAAGGAAGTGGATATAATTTCATACCCTCTCACCTACCGATTTCTAAACGAGGCTTCGTGCTCGTTTTTTCGTTTTGACACCACAAACACGTCCCGTGGCCCATTTCTAACCTATAATCGAGACTTTTTCGGGTTTGAAAGGAAGTGGATATAATTTCATACCCTCTCTCCTCCAGATTTCTAAACGAGGCTTCGTGCTCGTTTTTTCGTTTTGACACCACAAATGCGTCCAGTGGCCCATTTCTAACCTATAATCGAGACTTTTTCGGGTTTTAAAGGAAGTGGATATAATTTAATAACCTCTTTCCTCCGGATTTCTAAACGAGGCTACGTGCTCGTTTTTTCATTTTGTCTCCACAAACTCGTCCCGTGGCCATTTCTAACCTATAATCGAGACTTTTTCGGGTTTTAAAGGAAGTGGATGTAATTTCATACCCTCTGTCCTACAGATTTCTAAACGAGGCTTCGTGCTCGTTTTTTCGTTTTGACTCCACAAACACGTCCCGTGGCCCATTTCTAACCTATAATCGAGACTTTTTCAGGTTTTAAAGGAAGTGGATATAATTTCATACCCTCTCTCCTACCGATTTCTATACGAGGCTTCGTGCTCGTTTTTTCATTTTGACTCCACAAACACGTCCCGTGGCCCATTTCTAACCTATAATCGAGACTTTTTCGGGTTTTAAAGGAAGTGGATATAATTTCAAACCCTCTCTCCTACCGATCTAAACGAGGCTTCGTGCTCGTTTTTTCGTTTTGACTACACAAACACGTCCCATGGCCCATTTCTAACCTATAATCGAGAATTTGTCTTGTTTCAAAGGAAGTGGATATAATTTCATACCCACTCTTCTCCCGATTTCTAAACGAGGCTTCGTGCTCGTTTTTTCGTTTTGACACCACAAACATGTCCCGTGGCCCATTTCTAACCTAAAATCGCGACTTTTCCGGGTTTTAAAGGAAGTGGATCTAATTTCATACCCTCTCTCCTCCCGAATTCAAAATTAGGCTTCGTGCTCGTTTTTTCATTTTGACACCACAAACACGTCCTGTGGCCCATTTCTAACCTATAATCGAGACTTTTTCGGGTTTTAAAGGAAGTGGATATAATTTCATACCCTCTCTCCTACCGATTTCTAAACGAGGCTTCGTGCTCGTTTTTTCGTTTTGACTCCACAAACACGTCCCGTGGCCCATTTCTAACCTATAATCGAGACTTTTTCAGGTTTTAAGGGAAGTGGATATAATTTCATACCCTCTCTCCTACCGATTTCTATACGAGGCTTCGTGCTCGTTTTTTCGTTTTGACACCACAAACACGTCCTGTGGCCCATTTCTAACCTATAATCGAGACTTTTTCGGGTTTCGAAAGAAGTGGATATAATTTCATACCCTCTCTCCTACCGATTTCTAAACGAGGCTTTGTGCTCGTTTTTTCGTTTTGACACCACAAACGCGTCCAGTGGCCTATTTCTAACCTATAATCGAGACTTTTTCGGGTTTTAAACGAAGTGGATCTAATTTCATACCCTCTCTCCTCCCGAATTCAAAATTAGGCTTCGTGCTCGTTTTTTCATTTTGACACCACAAACACGTCCTGTGGCCCATTTCTAACCTATAATCGAGACTTTTTCGGGTTTTAAAGGAAGTGGATATAATTTCATACCCTCTCTCCTACCGATTTCTAAACGAGGCTTCGTGCTCGTTTTTTCGTTTTAACACCACAAACACGTCCCGTGGCCCATTTCTAACCTATAATCGAGACTTTTTCGGGTTTTAAAGGAAGTGAATGTATTTTCATACCCTCTGTCCTACCGATTTCTAAACGAGGCTTCGTGCTCGTTTTTTCGTTTTGACTCCACAAACACGTCCCGTGGCCCATTTCTAACCTATAATCAAGACTTTTTCGGGTTTTAAAGGAAGTGGATATAATTTCATACCCTCTCTCCTCCCGATTTCTAAACGATGCTTCATGCTCGTTTTTTCGTTTTGACTCCACAAACACGTCCCGTGGCCCATTTCTAACCTATAATCGAGACTTTTTCAGGTTTTAAAGGAAGTGGATATAATTTCATACCCTCTCTCCTACCGATTTCTATACGAGGCTTCGTGCTCGTTTTTTCATTTTGACTCCACAAACACGTCCCGTGGCCCATTTCTAACCTATAATCGAGACTTTTTCGGGTTTTAAAGGATGTGGATATAATTTCAAACCCTCTCTCCTACCGATTTCTAAATGAGGCTTCGTGTTCGTTTTTTCGTTTTGATTCCACAAACACGTCCCGTGGCCCATTTCTAACCTATAATCGAGACTTTTTCGGGTTTTAAAGGAAGTGGATATAATTTCATACCCTCTCTCCTCCAGATTTCTAAACGAGGCTTCGTGCTCGTTTTTTCGTTTTGACACCACAAACGCGTCCAGTGGCCCATTTCTAACCTATAATCGAGACTTTTTCGGGTTTTAAAGGAAGTGGATATAATTTAATAACCTCTCTCCTCCGGATTTCTAAACGAGGCTACGTGCTCGTTTTTTCATTTTGTCTCCACAAACTCGTCCCGTGGCCAATTTCTAACCTATAATCGAGACTTTTTCGGGTTTTAAAGGAAGTGGATGTAATTTCATACCCTCTATCCTACAGATTTCTAAACGAGGCTTCGTGCTCGTTTTTTCGTTTTGACTCCACAAACACGTCCCGTGGCCCATTTCTAACCTGTAATCGAGACTTTTTCAGGTTTTAAAGGAAGTGGATATAATTTCATACCCTCTCTCCTTCCGATTTCTATACGAGGCTTCGTGCTCGTTTTTTCATCTTGACTCCACAAACACGTCCCGTGGCCCATTTCTAACCTATAATCGAGACTTTTTCGGGTTTTAAAGGATGTGGATATAATTTCAAACCCTCTCTCCTACCGATTTCTAAATGAGGCTTTGTGTTCGTTTTTTCGTTTTGATTCCACAAACACGTCCCGTGGCCCATTTCTAACCTATAATCGAGACTTTTTCGTGTTTCAAAGGAAGTGGATATAATTTCATACCCACTCTTCTCCCGATTTCTAAACGAGGCTTCGTGCTCGTTTTTTCATTTTGACACCACAAACACGTCCTGTGGCCCATTTCTAACCTATAATCGAGACTTTTTCAGGTTTTAAAGGAAGTGGATATAATTTCATACCCTCTCTCCTGCCAATTTCTAAACGAGGCTTCGTGCTTGTTTTATCGTTTTGACAGCACAAACACGTCCCGTGGCCCATTTCTAACCTATAATCGAGACTTTTTCGGGTTTTAAAGGAAGTGGATATAATTTCATACCCTCTCACCTACCGATTTCTAAACGAGGCTTCGTGCTCTTTTTTTCGTTTTGACACCACAAACACGTCCCGTGGCCCATTTCTAACCTATAATCGAGACTTTTTCGGGTTTGAAAGGAAGTGGATATAATTTCATACCCTCTCTCCTCCAGATTTCTAAACGAGGCTTCGTGCTCGTTTTTTCGTTTTGACACCACAAACGCGTCCAGTGGCCCATTTCTAACCTATAATCGAGACTTTTTCTGGCTTTAAAGGAAGTGGATATAATTTAATAACCTCTCTCCTCCGGATTTCTAAACGAGGCTACGTGCTCGTTTTTTCATTTTGTCTCCACAAACTCGTCCCGTGGCCCATTTCTAACCTATAATCGAGACTTTTTCGGGTTTTAAAGGAAGTGGATGTAATTTCATACCCTCTGTCCTACAGATTTCTAAACGAGGCTTCGTGCTCGTTTTTTCGTTTTAACTCCACAAACACGTCCCGTGGCCCATTTCTAACCTATAATCGAGACTTTTTCAGGTTTTAAAGGAAGTGGATATAATTTCATACCCTCTCTCCTACCGATTTCTATACGAGGCTTCGTGCTCGTTTTTTCATTTTGACTCCACAAACACGTCCCGTGGCCAATTTCTAACCTATAATCGAGACTTTTTCGGGTTTTAAAGGAAGTGGATATAATTTCAAACCCTCTCTCCTACCGATTTCTAAACGAGGCTTCGTGCTCGTTTTTTCGTTTTGACTACACAAACACGTCCCGTGGCCCATTTCTAACCTATAATCGAGACTTTTTCGTGTTTCAAAGGAAGTGGATATAATTTCATACCCACTCTTCTCCCGATTTCTAAACGAGGCTTCGTGCTCGTTTTTTCGTTTTGACACCACAAACACGTCCCGTGGCCCATTTCTAACCTAAAATCGCGACTTTTCCGGGTTTTAAAGGAAGTGGATCTAATTTCATACCCTCTCTCCTCCCGAATTCAAAATTAGGCTTCGTGCTCGTTTTTTCATTTTGACACCACAAACACGTCCTGTGGCCCATTTCTAACCTATAATCGAGACTTTTTCAGGTTTTAAAGGAAGTGGATATAATTTCATACCCTCTCTCCTACCGATTTCTAAACGAGGCTTCGTGCTCGTTTTTTCGTTTTGACACCACAAACACGTCCCGTGGCCCTTTTCTAACCTATAATCGAGACTTTTTCGGGTTTTAAAGGAAGTGGATATAATTTCATACCCTCTCTCCTACCGATTTCTAAACGATGCTTCGTGCTCGTTTTTTCGTTTTGACTCCACAAACACGTCCCGTGGCCCATTTCTAACCTATAATCGAGACTTTTTCAGGTTTTAAAGGAAGTGGATATAATTTCATACACTCTCACCTACCGATTTCTATACGAGGCTTCGTGCTCGTTTTTTCATTTTGACTCCACAAACACGTCCCGTGGCCCATTTCTAACCTATAATCGAGACTTTTTCGTGTTTCAAAGGAAGTGGATATAATTTCATACCCACTCTTCTCCCGATTTCTAAACGAGGCTTCGTGCTCGTTTTTTCATTTTGACACCACAAACACGTCCTGTGGCCCATTTCTAACCTATAATCGAGACTTTTTCAGGTTTTAAAGGAAGTGGATATAATTTCATACCCTCTCTCCTGCCAATTTCTAAACGAGGCTTCGTGCTTGTTTTATCGTTTTGACAGCACAAACACGTCCCGTGGCCCATTTCTAACCTATAATCGAGACTTTTTCGGGTTTTAAAGGAAGTGGATATAATTTCATACCCTCTCACCTACCGATTTCTAAACGAGGCTTCGTGCTCTTTTTTTCATTTTGACACCACAAACACGTCCCGTGGCCCATTTCTAACCTATAATCGAGACTTTTTCGGGTTTGAAAGGAAGTGGATATAATTTCATACCCTCTCTCCTCCAGATTTCTAAACGAGGCTTCGTGCTCGTTTTTTCGTTTTGACACCACAAACGCGTCCAGTGGCCCATTTCTAACCTATAATCGAGACTTTTTCTGGCTTTAAAGGAAGTGGATATAATTTAATAACCTCTCTCCTCCGGATTTCTAAACGAGGCTACGTGCTCGTTTTTTCATTTTGTCTCCACAAACTCGTCCCGTTGCCCATTTCTAACCTATAATCGAGACTTTTTCGGGTTTTAAAGGAAGTGGATGTAATTTCATACCCTCTGTCCTACAGATTTCTAAACGAGGCTTCGTGCTCGTTTTTTCGTTTTAACTCCACAAACACGTCCCGTGGCCCATTTCTAACCTATAATCGAGACTTTTTCAGGTTTTAAAGGAAGTGGATATAATTTCATACCCTCTCTCCTACCGATTTCTATACGAGGCTTCGTGCTCGTTTTTTCATTTTGACTCCACAAACACGTCCCGTGGCTAATTTCTAACCTATAATCGAGACTTTTTCGGGTTTTAAAGGAAGTGGATATAATTTCAAACCCTCTCTCCTACCGATTTCTAAACGAGGCTTCGTGCTCGTTTTTTCATTTTGACTACACAAACACGTCCCGTGGCCCATTTCTAACCTATAATCGAGACTTTTTCGTGTTTCAAAGGAAGTGGATATAATTTCATACCCACTCTTCTCCCGATTTCTAAACGAGGCTTCGTGCTCGTTTTTTCATTTTGACACCACAAACACGTCCCGTGGCCCATTTCTAACCTAAAATCGCGACTTTTCCGGGTTTTAAAGGAAGTGGATCTAATTTCATACCCTCTCTCCTCCCGAATTCAAAATTAGGCTTCGTGCTCGTTTTTTCATTTTGACACCACAAACACGTCCTGTGGCCCATTTCTAACCTATAATCGAGACTTTTTCGGGTTTTAAAGGAAGTGGATATAATTTCATACCCACTCTTCTCCCGATTTCTAAACGAGGCTTCGTGCTCGTTTTTTCATTTTGACACCACAAACACGTCCTGTGGCCCATTTCTAACCTATCATCGAGACTTTTTCGTGTTTCAAAGGAAGTGGATATAATTTCATACCCTCTCTCCTACCGATTTCTAAACGAGGCTTCGTGCTCGTTTTTTCGTTTTGACACCACAAACACGTCCCGTGGCCCTTTTCTAACCTATAATCGAGACTTTTTCGGGTTTTAAAGGAAGTGGATGTAATTTCATACCCTCTGTCCTACCGATTTCTAAACGAGGCTTCGTGCTCGTTTTTTCGTTTTGACTCCACAAACACGTCCCGTGGCCCATTTCTAACCTATAATCGAGACTTTTTCGGGTTTTAAAGGAAGTGGATATAATTTCATACCCTCTCTCCTCCCGATTTCTAAACGATGCTTCGTGCTCGTTTTTTCGTTTTGACTCCACAAACACGTCCCGTGGCCCATTTCTAACCTATAATCGAGACTTTTTCAGGTTTTAAAGGAAGTGGATATAATTTCATACACTCTCACCTACCGATTTCTATACGAGGCTTCGTGCTCTTTTTTTCATTTTGACTCCACAAACAAGTCCCGTGGCCCATTTCTAACCTATAATCGAGACTTTTTCGGGTTTTAAAGGATGTGGATATAATTTCAAACCCTCTCTCCTACCGATTTCTAAATGAGGCTTCGTGTTCGTTTTTTAGTTTTGATTCCACAAACACGTCCCGTAGCCCATTTCTAACCTATAATCGAGACTTTTTCGTGTTTCAAAGGAAGTGGATATAATTTCATACCCACTCTTCTCCCGATTTCTAAACGAGGCTTCGTGCTCGTTTTTTCATTTTGACACCACAAACACGTCCTGTGGCCTATTTCTAACCTATAATCGAGACTTTTTCAGGTTTTAAAGGAAGTGGATATAATTTCATACCCTCTCTCCTACCAATTTCTAAACTAGGCTTCGTGCTTGTTTTATCGTTTTGACAGCACAAACACGTCCCGTGGCCCATTTCTAACCTATAATCGAGACTTTTTCGGGTTTTAAAGGAAGTGGATATAATTTCATACCCTCTCACCTACCGATTTCTAAACGAGGCTTCGTGCTCGTTTTTTCGTTTTGACACCACAAACACGTCCCGTGGCCCATTTCTAACCTATAATCGAGACTTTTTCGGGTTTGAAAGGAAGTGGATATAATTTCATACCCTCTCTCCTCCAGATTTCTAAACGAGGCTTCGTGCTCGTTTTTTCGTTTTGACACCACAAATGCGTCCAGTGGCCCATTTCTAACCTATAATCGAGACTTTTTCGGGTTTTAAAGGAAGTGGATATAATTTAATAACCTCTTTCCTCCGGATTTCTAAACGAGGCTACGTGCTCGTTTTTTCATTTTGTCTCCACAAACTCGTCCCGTGGCCCATTTCTAACCTATAATCGAGACTTTTTCGGGTTTTAAAGGAAGTGGATGTAATTTCATACCCTCTGTCCTACAGATTTCTAAACGAGGCTTCGTGCTCGTTTTTTCGTTTTGACTCCACAAACACGTCCCGTGGCCCATTTCTAACCTATAATCGAGACTTTTTCAGGTTTTAAAGGAAGTGGATATAATTTCATACCCTCTCTCTTACCGATTTCTATACGAGGCTTCGTGCTCGTTTTTTCATTTTGACTCCACAAACACGTCCCGTGGCCCATTTCTAACCTATAATCGAGACTTTTTCGGGTTTTAAAGGAAGTGGATATAATTTCAAACCCTCTCTCCTACCGATCTAAACGAGGCTTCGTGCTCGTTTTTTCGTTTTGACTACACAAACACGTCCCATGGCCCATTTCTAACCTATAATCGAGAATTTGTCTTGTTTCAAAGGAAGTGGATATAATTTCATACCCACTCTTCTCCCGATTTCTAAACGAGGCTTCGTGCTCGTTTTTTCGTTTTGACACCACAAACATGTCCCGTGGCCCATTTCTAACCTAAAATCGCGACTTTTCCGGGTTTTAAAGGAAGTGGATCTAATTTCATACCCTCTCTCCTCCCGAATTCAAAATTAGGCTTCGTGCTCGTTTTTTCATTTTGACACCACAAACACGTCCTGTGGCCCATTTCTAACCTATAATCGAGACTTTTTCGGATTTTAAAGGAAGTGGATATAATTTCATACCCTCTCTCCTACCGATTTCTAAACGAGGCTTCGTGCTCGTTTTTTCGTTTTGACTCCACAAACACGTCCCGTGGCCCATTTCTAACCTATAATCGAGACTTTTTCAGGTTTTAAAGGAAGTGGATATAATTTCATACCCTCTCTCCTACCGATTTCTATACGAGGCTTCGTGCTCGTTTTTTCGTTTTGACACCACAAACACATCCTGTGGCCCATTTCTAACCTATAATCGAGACTTTTTCGGGTTTCAAAAGAAGTGGATATAATTTCATACCCTCTCTCCTACCGATTTCTAAACGAGGCTTTGTGCTCGTTTTTTCGTTTTGACACCACAAACGCGTCCAGTGGCCCATTTCTAACCTATAATCGAGACTTTTTCGGGTTTTAAACGAAGTGGATCTAATTTCATACCCTCTCTCCTCCCGAATTCAAAATTAGGCTTCGTGCTCGTTTTTTCATTTTGACACCACAAACACGTCCTGTGGCCCATTTCTAACCTATAATCGAGACTTTTTCGGGTTTTAAAGGAAGTGGATATAATTTCATACCCTCTCTCCTACCGATTTCTAAACGAGGCTTCGTGCTCGTTTTTTCGTTTTAACACCACAAACACGTCCCGTGGCCCATTTCTAACCTATAATCGAGACTTTTTCGGGTTTTAAAGGAAGTGAATGTATTTTCATACCCTCTGTCCTACCGATTTCTAAACGAGGCTTCGTGCTCGTTTTTTCGTTTTGACTCCACAAACACGTCCCGTGGCCCATTTCTAACCTATAATCAAGACTTTTTCGGGTTTTAAAGGAAGTGGATATAATTTCATACCCTCTCTCCTCCCGATTTCTAAACGATGCTTCATGCTCGTTTTTTCGTTTTGACTCCACAAACACGTCCCGTGGCCCATTTCTAACCTATAATCGAGACTTTTTCAGGTTTTAAAGGAAGTGGATATAATTTCATACCCTCTCTCCTACCGATTTCTATACGAGGCTTCGTGCTCGTTTTTTCATTTTGACTCCACAAACACGTCCCGTGGCCCATTTCTAACCTATAATCGAGACTTTTTCGGGTTTTAAAGGATGTGGATATAATTTCAAACCCTCTCTCCTACCGATTTCTAAATGAGGCTTCGTGTTAGTTTTTTCGTTTTGATTCCACAAACACGTCCCGTGGCCCATTTCTAACCTATAATCGAGACTTTTTCGGGTTTTAAAGGAAGTGGATATAATTTCATACCCTCTCTCCTCCAGATTTCTAAACGAGGCTTCGTGCTCGTTTTTTCGTTTTGACACCACAAACGCGTCCAGTGGCCCATTTCTAACCTATAATCGAGACTTTTTCGGGTTTTAAAGGAAGTGGATATAATTTAATAACCTCTCTCCTCCGGATTTCTAAACGAGGCTACGTGCTCGTTTTTTCATTTTGTCTCCACAAACTCGTCCCGTGGCCAATTTCTAACCTATAATCGAGACTTTTTCGGGTTTTAAAGGAAGTGGATGTAATTTCATACCCTCTGTCCTACAGATTTCTAAACGAGGCTTCGTGCTCGTTTTTTCGTTTTGACTCCACAAACACGTCCCGTGGCCCATTTCTAACCTGTAATCGAGACTTTTTCAGGTTTTAAAGGAAGTGGATATAATTTCATACCCTCTCTCCTTCCGATTTCTATACGAGGCTTCGTGCTCGTTTTTTCATTTTGACTCCACAAACACGTCCCGTGGCCCATTTCTAACCTATAATCGAGACTTTTTCGGGTTTTAAAGGATGTGGATATAATTTCAAACCCTCTCTCCTACCGATTTCTAAATGAGGCTTTGTGTTCGTTTTTTCGTTTTGATTCCACAAACACGTCCCGTGGCCCATTTCTAACCTATAATCGAGACTTTTTCGTGTTTCAAAGGAAGTGGATATAATTTCATACCCACTCTTCTCCCGATTTCTAAACGAGGCTTCGTGCTCGTTTTTTCATTTTGACACCACAAACACGTCCTGTGGCCCATTTCTAACCTATAATCGAGACTTTTTCAGGTTTTAAAGGAAGTGGATATAATTTCATACCCTCTCTCCTACCAATTTCTAAACGAGGCTTCGTGCTTGTTTTATCGTTTTGACAGCACAAACACGTCCCGTGGCCCATTTCTAACCTATAATCGAGACTTTTTCGGGTTTTAAAGGAAGTGGATATAATTTCATACCCTCTCACCTACCGATTTCTAAACGAGGCTTCGTGCTCTTTTTTTCATTTTGACACCACAAACACGTCCCGTGGCCCATTTCTAACCTATAATCGAGACTTTTTCGGGTTTGAAAGGAAGTGGATATAATTTCATACCCTCTCTCCTCCAGATTTCTAAACGAGGCTTCGTGCTCGTTTTTTCGTTTTGACACCACAAACGCGTCCAGTGGCCCATTTCTAACCTATAATCGAGACTTTTTCTGGCTTTAAAGGAAGTGGATATAATTTAATAACCTCTCTCCTCCGGATTTCTAAACGAGGCTACGTGCTCGTTTTTTCATTTTGTCTCCACAAACTCGTCCCGTGGCCCATTTCTAACCTATAATCGAGACTTTTTCGGGTTTTAAAGGAAGTGGATGTAATTTCATACCCTCTGTCCTACAGATTTCTAAACGAGGCTTCGTGCTCGTTTTTTCGTTTTAACTCCACAAACACGTCCCGTGGCCCATTTCTAACCTATAATCGAGACTTTTTCAGGTTTTAAAGGAAGTGGATATAATTTCATACCCTCTCTCCTACCGATTTCTATACGAGGCTTCGTGCTCGTTTTTTCATTTTGACTCCACAAACACGTCCCGTGGCTAATTTCTAACCTATAATCGAGACTTTTTCGGGTTTTAAAGGAAGTGGATATAATTTCAAACCCTCTCTCCTACCGATTTCTAAACGAGGCTTCGTGCTCGTTTTTTCGTTTTGACTACACAAACACGTCCCGTGGCCCATTTCTAACCTATAATCGAGACTTTTTCGTGTTTCAAAGGAAGTGGATATAATTTCATACCCACTCTTCTCCCGATTTCTAAACGAGGCTTCGTGCTCGTTTTTTCGTTTTGACACCACAAACACGTCCCGTGGCCCATTTCTAACCTAAAATCGTGACTTTTCCGGGTTTTAAAGGAAGTGGATCTAATTTCATACCCTCTCTCCTCCCGAATTCAAAATTAGGCTTCGTGCTCGTTTTTTCATTTTGACACCACAAACACGTCCTGTGGCCCATTTCTAACCTATAATCGAGACTTTTTCGGGTTTTAAAGGAAGTGGATATAATTTCATACCCTCTCTCCTACCGATTTCTAAACGAGGCTTCGTGCTCGTTTTTTCGTTTTGACACCACAAACACGTCCCGTGGCCCTTTTCTAACCTATAATCGAGACTTTTTCGGGTTTTAAAGGAAGTGGATGTAATTTCATACCCTCTGTCCTACCGATTTCTAAACGAGGCTTCGTGCTCGTTTTTTCGTTTTGACTCCACAAACACGTCCCGTGGCCCATTTCTAACCTATAATCGAGACTTTTTCGGGTTTTAAAGGAAGTGGATATAATTTCATACCCTCTCTCCTCCCGATTTCTAAACGATGCTTCGTGCTCGTTTTTTCGTTTTGACTCCACAAACACGTCCCGTGGCCCATTTCTAACCTATAATCGAGACTTTTTCAGGTTTTAAAGGAAGTGGATATAATTTCATACACTCTCACCTACCGATTTCTATACGAGGCTTCGTGCTCGTTTTTTCATTTTGACTCCACAAACAAGTCCCGTGGCCCATTTCTAACCTATAATCGAGACTTTTTCGGGTTTTAAAGGATGTGGATATAATTTCAAACCCTCTCTCCTACCGATTTCTAAATGAGGCTTCGTGTTCGTTTTTTAGTTTTGATTCCACAAACACGTCCCGTAGCCCATTTCTAACCTATAATCGAGACTTTTTCGTGTTTCAAAGGAAGTGGATATAATTTCATACCCACTCTTCTCCCGATTTCTAAACGAGGCTTCGTGCTCGTTTTTTCATTTTGACACCACAAACACGTCCTGTGGCCTATTTCTAACCTATAATCGAGACTTTTTCAGGTTTTAAAGGAAGTGGATATAATTTCATACCCTCTCTCCTACCAATTTCTAAACGAGGCTTCGTGCTTGTTTTATCATTTTGACAGCACAAACACGTCCCGTGGCCCATTTCTAACCTATAATCGAGACTTTTTCGGGTTTTAAAGGAAGTGGATATAATTTCATACCCTCTCACCTACCGATTTCTAAACGAGGCTTCGTGCTCGTTTTTTCGTTTTGACACCACAAACACGTCCCGTGGCCCATTTCTAACCTATAATCGAGACTTTTTCGGGTTTGAAAGGAAGTGGATATAATTTCATACCCTCTCTCCTCCAGATTTCTAAACGAGGCTTCGTGCTCGTTTTTTCGTTTTGACACCACAAATGCGTCCAGTGGCCCATTTCTAACCTATAATCGAGACTTTTTCGGGTTTTAAAGGAAGTGGATATAATTTAATAACCTCTTTCCTCCGGATTTCTAAACGAGGCTACGTGCTCGTTTTTTCATTTTGTCTCCACAAACTCGTCCCGTGGCCCATTTCTAACCTATAATCGAGACTTTTTCGGGTTTTAAAGGAAGTGGATGTAATTTCATACCCTCTGTCCTACAGATTTCTAAACGAGGCTTCGTGCTCGTTTTTTCGTTTTGACTCCACAAACACGTCCCGTGGCCCATTTCTAACCTATAATCGAGACTTTTTCAGGTTTTAAAGGAAGTGGATATAATTTCATACCCTCTCTCCTACCGATTTCTATACGAGGCTTCGTGCTCGTTTTTTCATTTTGACTCCACAAACACGTCCCGTGGCCCATTTCTAACCTATAATCGAGACTTTTTCGGGTTTTAAAGGAAGTGGATATAATTTCAAACCCTCTCTCCTACCGATCTAAACGAGGCTTCGTGCTCGTTTTTTCGTTTTGACTACACAAACACGTCCCATGGCCCATTTCTAACCTATAATCGAGAATTTGTCTTGTTTCAAAGGAAGTGGATATAATTTCATACCCACTCTTCTCCCGATTTCTAAACGAGGCTTCGTGCTCGTTTTTTCGTTTTGACACCACAAACATGTCCCGTGGCCCATTTCTAACCTAAAATCGCGACTTTTCCGGGTTTTAAAGGAAGTGGATCTAATTTCATACCCTCTCTCCTCCCGAATTCAAAATTAGGCTTCGTGCTCGTTTTTTCATTTTGACACCACAAACACGTCCTGTGGCCCATTTCTAACCTATAATCGAGACTTTTTCGGGTTTTAAAGGAAGTGGATATAATTTCATACCCTCTCTCCTACCGATTTCTAAACGAGGCTTCGTGCTCGTTTTTTCGTTTTGACACCACAAACACGTCCCGTGGCCCATTTCTAACCTATAATCGAGACTTTTTCGGGTTTTAAAGGAAGTGGATGTATTTTCATACCCTCTGTCCTACCGATTTCTAAACGAGGCATCGTGCTCGTTTTTTCGTTTTGACTCCACAAACACGTCCCGTGGCCCATTTCTAACCTATAATCGAGACTTTTTCAGGTTTTAAAGGAAGTGGATATAATTTCATACCCTCTCACCTACCGATTTCTAAACGAGGCTTCGTGCTCATTTTTTCATTTTGACACCGCAAACACGTCCCGTGGCCCATTTCTAACCTATAATCGAGACTTTTTCGGGTTTGAAAGGAAGTGGATATAATTTCATACCCTCTCTCCTCCCGATTTCTAAACGAGGCTTCGTGCTCGTTTTTTCATTTTGACACCACAAACGCGTCCAGTGGCCTATTTCTAACCTATAATCGAGACTTTTTCCGGTTTTAAAGGAAGTGGATATAATTTCATAACCTATCTCCTCCTGATTTCTAAACGAGGCTACGTGCTCGTTTTTTCATTTTGACTCTACAAACACGTCCCGTGGCCCATTTCTAACCTATAATCGCGACTTTTCCGGGTTTTAAAGGAAGTGGATCTAATTTCATACCCTCTCTCCTCCCGAATTCAAAATTAGGCATCGTGCTCGTTTTTTCATTTTGACACCACAAACACGTCCTGTGGCCCATTTCTAACCTATAATCCAGACTTTTTCGGGTTTGAAAGGAAGTGGATATAATTTCATACCCTCTCTCCTCCCGATTTCTAAACGAGGCTTCGTGCTCGTTTTTTCGTTTTGACACCACAAACGCGTCCAGTGGCCCATTTCTAACCTATAATCGAGACTTTTTCGGGTTTTAAGGAAGTGGATATAATTTCATAACCTCTCTCCTCCTGATTTCTAAACGAGGCTACATGCTCGTTTTTTCATTTTGACTCCACAAACTCGTCCCGTGGCCCATTTCTAACGTATAATCAAGACTTTTTCGTGTTTCAAAGTTAGTGGATATAATTTCATACCCTCTCTCCTCCCGATTTCTAAACGAGGCTTCGTGCTCGTTTTTTCATTTTGACACCACAAACACGTCCCGTGGCCCATTTCTAACCTATAATCGAGACTTTTTCGGGTTTTAAAGGAAGTGGATGTAATTTCATACCCTCTGTCCTACAGATTTCTAAACGAGGCTTCGTGCTCGTTTTTTCATTTTGACTCCACAAACTCGTCCCGTGGCCCATTTCTAACCTATAATCGAGACTTTTTCGGGTTTTAAAGGAAGTGGATATAATTTCAAACCCTCTCTCCTACCGATTTCTAAACGAGGCTTTGTGCTCGTTTTTTCGTTTTGACTCCACAAACACGTCCCGTGGCCCATTTCTAACCTATAATCGAGACTTTTTCGTGTTTCAAAGGAAGTGGATATAATTTCATACCCACTCTTCTCCCGATTTCTAAACGAGGCTTCGTGCTCGTTTTTTCGTTTTGACACCATAAACACGTCCCGTAGCCCATTTCTAACCTATAATCGAGACTTTTTCGGGTTTGAAAGGAAGTGGATATAATTTCATACCCTCTCTCCTCCCGATTTCTAAATGAGGCTTTGTGTTCGTTTTTTCGTTTTGATTCCACAAACACGTCCCGTGGACCATTTCTAACCTATAATCGAGACTTTTTCAGGTTTTAAAGGAAGTGGATATAATTTCATACCCTCTCTCCTACCGATTTCTATACGAGGCTTCGTGCTCGTTTTTTCATTTTGACTCCACAAACACGTCCCGTGGCCCATTTCTAACCTATAATCGAGACTTTTTCGGGTTTGAAAGGAAGTGGATATAATTTCATACCCTCTCTCCTCCCGATTTCTAAATGAGGCTTTGTGTTCGTTTTTTCGTTTTGATTCCACAAACACGTCCCGTGGACCATTTCTAACCTATAATCGAGACTTTTTCAGGTTTTAAAGGAAGTGGATATAATTTCATACCCTCTCTCCTACCGATTTCTATACGAGGCTTCGTGCTCGTTTTTTCATTTTGACTCCACAAACACGTCCCGTGGCCCATTTCTAACCTATAATCGAGACTTTTTCGGGTTTTAAAGGAAGTGGATATAATTTCAAACCCTCTCTCCTACCGATCTAAACGAGGCTTCGTGCTCGTTTTTTCGTTTTGACTACACAAACACGTCCCGTGGCCCATTTCTAACCTATAATCGAGAATTTGTCTTGTTTCAAAGGAAGTGGATATAATTTCATACCCACTCTTCTCCCGATTTCTAAACGAGGCTTCGTGCTCGTTTTTTCGTTTTGACACCACAAACACGTCCCGTGGCCCATTTCTAACCTAAAATCGCGACTTTTCCGGGTTTTAAAGGAAGTGGATCTAATTTCATACCCTCTCTCCTCCCGAATTCAAAATTAGGCTTCGTGCTCGTTTTTTCATTTTGACACCACAAACACGTCCTGTGGCCCATTTCTAACCTATAATCGAGACTTTTTCGGGTTTTAAAGGAAGTGGATATAATTTCATACCCTCTCTCCTACCGATTTCTAAACGAGGCTTCGTGCTCGTTTTTTCGTTTTGACACCACAAACACGTCCCGTGGCCCATTTCTAACCTATAATCGAGACTTTTTCGGGTTTTAAAGGAAGTGGATGTATTTTCATACCCTCTGTCCTACCGATTTCTAAACGAGGCTTCGTGCTCGTTTTTTCGTTTTGACTCCACAAACACGTCCCGTGGCCCATTTCTAACCTATAATCGAGACTTTTTCAGTTTTTAAAGGAAGTGGATATAATTTCATACCCTCTCACCTACCGATTTCTAAACGAGGCTTCGTGCTCGTTTTTTCATTTTGACACCGCAAACACGTCCCGTGGCCCATTTCTAACCTATAATCGAGACTTTTTCGGGTTTGAAAGGAAGTGGATATAATTTCATACCCTCTCTCCTCCCGATTTCTAAACGAGGCTTCGTGCTCGTTTTTTCATTTTGACACCACAAACGCGTCCAGTGGCCTATTTCTAACCTATAATCGAGACTTTTTCCGGTTTTAAAGGAAGTGGATATAATTTCATAACCTATCTCCTCCTGATTTCTAAACGAGGCTACGTGCTCGTTTTTTCATTTTGACTCTACAAACACGTCCCGTGGCCCATTTCTAACCTATAATCGCGACTTTTCCGGGTTTTAAAGGAAGTGGATCTAATTTCATACCCTCTCTCCTCCCGAATTCAAAATTAGGCATCGTGCTCGTTTTTTCATTTTGATACCACAAACACGTCCTGTGGCCTATTTCTAACCTATAATCCAGACTTTTTCGGGTTTGAAAGGAAGTGGATATAATTTCATACCCTCTCTCCTCCCGATTTCTAAACGAGGCTTCGTGCTCGTTTTTTCGTTTTGACACCACAAACGCGTCCAGTGGCCCATTTCTAACCTATAATCGAGACTTTTTCGGGTTTTAAGGAAGTGGATATAATTTCATAACCTCTCTCCTCCTGATTTCTAAACGAGGCTACATGCTCGTTTTTTCATTTTGACTCCACAAACTCGTCCCGTGGCCCATTTCTAACGTATAATCAAGACTTTTTCGTGTTTCAAAGTTAGTGGATATAATTTCATACCCTCTCTCCTCCCGATTTCTAAACGAGGCTTCGTGCTCGTTTTTTCATTTTGACACCACAAACACGTCCCGTGGCCCATTTCTAACCTATAATCGAGACTTTTTCGGGTTTTAAAGGAAGTGGATGTAATTTCATACCCTCTGTCCTACAGATTTCTAAACGAGGCTTCGTGCTCGTTTTTTCATTTTGACTCCACAAACTCGTCCCGTGGCCCATTTCTAACCTATAATCGAGACTTTTTCGGGTTTTAAAGGAAGTGGATATAATTTCAAACCCTCTCTCCTACCGATTTCTAAACGAGGCTTTGTGCTCGTTTTTTCGTTTTGACTCCACAAACACGTCCCGTGGCCCATTTCTAACCTATAATCGAGACTTTTTCGTGTTTCAAAGGAAGTGGATATAATTTCATACCCACTCTTCTCCCGATTTCTAAACGAGGCTTCGTGCTCGTTTTTTCGTTTTGACACCACAAACACGTCCCGTGGCCCATTTCTAACCTATAATCGAGACTTTTTCGGGTTTGAAAGGAAGTGGATATAATTTCATACCCTCTCTCCTCCCGATTTCTAAACGAGGCTTCGTGCTCGTTTTTTCGTTTTGACACCACAAACGCGTCCAGTGGCCCATTTCTAACCTATAATCGAGACTTTTTCGGGTTTTAAGGAAGTGGATATAATTTCAAACCCTCTCTCCTACCGATTTCTAAACGAGGCTTTGTGCTCGTTTTTTCGTTTTGACTCCACAAACACGTCCCGTGGCCCATTTCTAACCTATAATCGAGACTTTTTCGTGTTTCAAAGGAAGTGGATATAATTTCATACCCACTCTTCTCCCGATTTCTAAACGAGGCTTCGTGCTCGTTTTTTCGTTTTGACACCACAAACACGTCCCGTGGCCCATTTCTAACCTATAATCGAGACTTTTTCGGGTTTGAAAGGAAGTGGATATAATTTCATACCCTCTCTCCTCCCGATTTCTAAATGAGGCTTTGTGTTCGTTTTTTCGTTTTGATTCCACAAACACGTCCCGTGGACCATTTCTAACCTATAATCGAGACTTTTTCAGGTTTTAAAGGAAGTGGATATAATTTCATACCCTCTCTCCTACCGATTTCTATACGAGGCTTCGTGCTCGTTTTTTCATTTTGACTCCACAAACACGTCCCGTGGCCCATTTCTAACCTATAATCGAGACTTTTTCGGGTTTTAAAGGAAGTGGATATAATTTCAAACCCTCTCTCCTACCGATCTAAACGAGGCTTCGTGCTCGTTTTTTCGTTTTGACTACACAAACACGTCCCGTGGCCCATTTCTAACCTATAATCGAGAATTTGTCTTGTTTCAAAGGAAGTGGATATAATTTCATACCCACTCTTCTCCCGATTTCTAAACGAGGCTTCGTGCTCGTTTTTTCGTTTTGACACCACAAACACGTCCCGTGGCCCATTTCTAACCTAAAATCGCGACTTTTCCAGGTTTTAAAGGAAGTGGATCTAATTTCATACCCTCTCTCCTCCCGAATTCAAAATTAGGCTTCGTGCTCGTTTTTTCATTTTGACACCACAAACACGTCCTGTGGCCCATTTCTAACCTATAATCGAGACTTTTTCGGGTTTTAAAGGAAGTGGATATAATTTCATACCCTCTCTCCTACCGATTTCTAAACGAGGCTTCGTGCTCGTTTTTTCGTTTTGACACCACAAACACGTCCCGTGGCCCATTTCTAACCTATAATCGAGACTTTTTCAGTTTTTAAAGGAAGTGGATATAATTTCATACCCTCTCACCTACCGATTTCTAAACGAGGCTTCGTGCTCGTTTTTTCATTTTGACACCGCAAACACGTCCCGTGGCCCATTTCTAACCTATAATCGAGACTTTTTCGGGTTTGAATGGAAGTGGATATAATTTCATACCCTCTCTCCTCCCGATTTCTAAACGAGGCTTCGTGCTCGTTTTTTCATTTTGACACCACAAACGCGTCCAGTGGCCTATTTCTAACCTATAATCGAGACTTTTTCCGGTTTTAAAGGAAGTGGATATAATTTCATAACCTATCTCCTCCTGATTTCTAAACGAGGCTACGTGCTCGTTTTTTCATTTTGACTCTACAAACACGTCCCGTGGCCCATTTCTAACCTATAATCGCGACTTTTCCGGGTTTTAAAGGAAGTGGATCTAATTTCATACCCTCTCTCCTCCCGAATTCAAAATTAGGCATCGTGCTCGTTTTTTCATTTTGACACCACAAACACGTCCTGTGGCCCATTTCTAACCTATAATCCAGACTTTTTCGGGTTTGAAAGGAAGTGGATATAATTTCATACCCTCTCTCCTCCCGATTTCTAAACGAGGCTTCGTGCTCGTTTTTTCGTTTTGACACCACAAACGCGTCCAGTGGCCAATTTCTAACCTATAATCGAGACTTTTTCGGGTTTTAAGGAAGTGGATATAATTTCATAACCTCTCTCCTCCTGATTTCTAAACGAGGCTACATGCTCGTTTTTTCATTTTGACTCCACAAACTCGTCCCGTGGCCCATTTCTAACGTATAATCAAGACTTTTTCGTGTTTCAAAGTTAGTGGATATAATTTCATACCCTCTCTCCTCCCGATTTCTAAACGAGGCTTCGTGCTCGTTTTTTCATTTTGACACCACAAACACGTCCCGTGGCCCATTTCTAACCTATAATCGAGACTTTTTCGGGTTTTAAAGGAAGTGGATGTAATTTCATACCCTCTGTCCTACAGATTTCTAAACGAGGCTTCGTGCTCGTTTTTTCATTTTGACTCCACAAACTCGTCCCGTGGCCCATTTCTAACCTATAATCGAGACTTTTTCGGGTTTTAAAGGAAGTGGATATAATTTCAAACCCTCTCTCCTACCGATTTCTAAACGAGGCTTTGTGCTCGTTTTTTCGTTTTGACTCCACAAACACGTCCCGTGGCCCATTTCTAACCTATAATCGAGACTTTTTCGTGTTTCAAAGGAAGTGGATATAATTTCATACCCACTCTTCTCCCGATTTCTAAACGAGGCTTCGTGCTCGTTTTTTCGTTTTGACACCACAAACACGTCCCGTGGCCTATTTCTAACCTATAATCGAGACTTTTTCGGGTTTGAAAGGAAGTGGATATAATTTCATACCCTCTCTCCTCCCGATTTCTAAACGAGGCTTCGTGCTCGTTTTTTCGTTTTGACACCACAAACGCGTCCAGTGGCCCATTTCTAACCTATAATCGAGACTTTTTCGGGTTTTAAGGAAGTGGATATAATTTCATACCCTCTCTCCTCCCGATTTCTAAACGAGGCTTCGTGCTCGTTTTTTCATTTTGACACCACAAACGCGTCCAGTGGCCTATTTCTAACCTATAATCGAGACTTTTTCCGGTTTTAAAGGAAGTGGATATAATTTCATAACCTATCTCCTCCTGATTTCTAAACGAGGCTACGTGCTCGTTTTTTCATTTTGACTCTACAAACACGTCCCGTGGCCCATTTCTAACCTATAATCGCGACTTTTCCGGGTTTTAAAGGAAGTGGATCTAATTTCATACCCTCTCTCCTCCCGAATTCAAAATTAGGCATCGTGCTCGTTTTTTCATTTTGACACCACAAACACGTCCTGTGGCCCATTTCTAACCTATAATCCAGACTTTTTCGGGTTTGAAAGGAAGTGGATATAATTTCATACCCTCTCTCCTCCCGATTTCTAAACGAGGCTTCGTGCTCGTTTTTTCGTTTTGACACCACAAACGCGTCCAGTGGCCCATTTCTAACCTATAATCGAGACTTTTTCGGGTTTTAAGGAAGTGGATATAATTTCATAACCTCTCTCCTCCTGATTTCTAAACGAGGCTACATGCTCGTTTTTTCATTTTGACTCCACAAACTCGTCCCGTGGCCCATTTCTAACGTATAATCAAGACTTTTTCGTGTTTCAAAGTTAGTGGATATAATTTCATACCCTCTCTCCTCCCGATTTCTAAACGAGGCTTCGTGCTCGTTTTTTCATTTTGACACCACAAACACGTCCCGTGGCCCATTTCTAACCTATAATCGAGACTTTTTCGTGTTTCAAAGGAAGTGGATATAATTTCATACCCACTCTTCTCCCGATTTCTAAACGAGGCTTCGTGCTCGTTTTTTCTTTTTGACACCACAAACACGTCCAGTGGCCCATTTCTAACATATAATCGCGACTTTTCCGGGTTTTAAAGGAAGTGGATCTAATTTCATACCCTCTCTCCTCCCGAATTCAAAATTAGGCTTCGTGCTCGTTTTTTCATTTTGACACCACAAACACGTCCCGTGGCCCATTTCTAACCTATAATCGAGACTTTTTCGGGTTTGAAAGGAAGTGGATATAATTTCATACCCTCTCTCCTCCCGATTTCTAAACGAGGCTTCGTGCTCGTTTTTTCGTGTTGACACCACAAACGCGTCCAGTGGCCCATTTCTAACCTATAATCGAGACTTTTTCGGGTTTTAAGGAAGTGGATATAATTTCATACCCTCTCTCCTCCCGATTTCTAAACGAGGCTTCGTGCTCGTTTTTTTATTTTGACACCACAAACGCGTCCAGTGGCCTATTTCTAACCTATAATCGAGACTTTTTCCGGTTTTAAAGGAAGTGGATATAATTTCATAACCTATCTCCTCCTGATTTCTAAACGAGGCTACGTGCTCGTTTTTTCATTTTGACTCTACAAACACGTCCCGTGGCCCATTTCTAACCTATAATCGCGACTTTTCCGGGTTTTAAAGGAAGTGGATCTAATTTCATACCCTCTCTCCTCCCGAATTCAAAATTAGGCATCGTGCTCGTTTTTTCATTTTGACACCACAAACACGTCCTGTGGCCCATTTCTAACCTATAATCCAGACTTTTTCGGGTTTGAAAGGAAGTGGATATAATTTCATACCCTCTCTCCTCCCGATTTCTAAACGAGGCTTCGTGCTCGTTTTTTCGTTTTGACACCACAAACGCGTCCAGTGGCCCATTTCTAACCTATAATCGAGACTTTTTCGGGTTTTAAGGAAGTGGATATAATTTCATAACCTCTCTCCTCCTGATTTCTAAACGAGGCTACATGCTCGTTTTTTCATTTTGACTCCACAAACTAGTCCCGTGGCCCATTTCTAACGTATAATCAAGACTTTTTCGTGTTTCAAAGTTAGTGGATATAATTTCATACCCTCTCTCCTCCCGATTTCTAAACGAGGCTTCGTGCTCGTTTTTTCATTTTGACACCACAAACACGTCCCGTGGCCCATTTCTAACCTATAATCGAGACTTTTTCGGGTTTTAAAGGAAGTGGATGTAATTTCATACCCTCTGTCCTACAGATTTCTAAACGAGGCTTCGTGCTCGTTTTTTCATTTTGACTCCACAAACTCGTCCCGTGGCCCATTTCTAACCTATAATCGAGACTTTTTCGGGTTTTAAAGGAAGTGGATATAATTTCAAACCCTCTCTCCTACCGATTTCTAAACGAGGCTTTGTGCTCGTTTTTTCGTTTTGACTCCACAAACACGTTCCGTGGCCCATTTCTAACCTATAATCGAGACTTTTTCGTGTTTCAAAGGAAGTGGATATAATTTCATACCCACTCTTCTCCCGATTTCTAAACGAGGCTTCGTGCTCGTTTTTTCGTTTTGACACCACAAACACGTCCCGTGGCCCATTTCTAACATATAATCGCGACTTTTCCGGGTTTTAAAGGAAGTGGATCTAATTTCATACCCTCTCTCCTCCCGAATTCAAAATTAGGCTTCGTGCTCGTTTTTTCATTTTGACACCACAAACACGTCCTGTGGCCCATTTCTAACCTATAATCGAGACTTTTTCGGGTTTTAAAGGAAGTGGATATAATTTCATACCCTCTCTCCTACCGATTTCTAAACGAGGCTTCGTGCTCGTTTTTTCGTTTTGACACCACAAACACGTCCCGTGGCCCATTTCTAACCTATAATCGAGACTTTTTCGGGTTTTAAATGAAGTGGATGTAAATTCATACCCTCTGTCCTACCGATTTCTAAACGAGGCTTCGTGCTCGTTTTTTCGTTTTGACTCCACAAACACGTCCCGTTGCCCATTTCTAACCTATAATCGAGACTTTTTCAGGTTTTAAAGGAAGTGGATATAATTTCATACCCTCTCACCTACCGATTTCTAAACGAGGCTTCGTGCTCGTTTTTTCATTTTGACACCGCAGACACGTCCCGTTGCCCATTTCTAACCTATAATCGAGACTTTTTCGGGTTTGAAAGGAAGTGGATATAATTTCATACCCTCTCTCCTCCCGATTTCTAAACGAGGCTTCGTGCTCGTTTTTTCATTTTGACACCACAAACGCGTCCAGTGGCCTATTTCTAACCTATAATCGAGACTTTTTCGGGTTTTAAAGGAAGTGGATATAATTTCATAACCTATCTCCTCCTGATTTCTAAACGAGGCTACGTGCTCGTTTTTTCATTTTGACTCCACAAACACGTCCCGTGGCCCATTTCTAACCTATAATCGCGACTTTTCCGGGTTTTAAAGGAAGTGGATCTAATTTCATACCCTCTCTCCTCCCGAATTCAAAATTAGGCTTCGTGCTCGTTTTTTCATTTTGACACCACAAACACGTCCTGTGGCCCATTTCTAACCTATAATCCAGACTTTTTCGGGTTTGAAAGGAAGTGGATATAATTTCATACCCTCTCTCCTCCCGATTTCTAAACGAGGCTTCGTGCTCGTTTTTTCGTTTTGACACCACAAACGCGTCCAGTGGCCCATTTCTAACCTATAATCGAGACTTTTTCGGGTTTTAAGGAAGTGGATATAATTTCATAACCTCTCTCCTCCTGATTTCTAAACGAGGCTACATGCTCGTTTTTTCATTTTGACTCCACAAACTCGTCCCGTGCCCATTTCTTACCTATAATCGAGACTTTTTCGTGTTTCAAAGTAAGTGGATATAATTTCATACCCTCTCTCCTCCCGATTTCTAAACGAGGCTTCGTGCTCGTTTTTTCATTTTGACACCACAAACACGTCCCGTGGCCCATTTCTAACCTATAATCGAGACTTTTTCGGGTTTTAAAAGAAGTGGATGTAATTTCATACCCTCTGTCCTATCGATTTCTAAACGAGGCTTCGTGCTCGTTTTTTCGTTTTGACTCCACAAACACGTCCCGTGGCCCATTTCTAACCTATAATCGAGATTTTTTCGTGTTTCAAAGGAAGTGGATATAATTTCATACCCACTCTTCTCCAGATTTCAAAACGTGGCTTCGTGCTCGTTTTTTCGTTTTGACACCACAAACACGTCCCGTGGCCCATTTCTAACCTATAATCGAGATTTTTTTGGGTTTTAAAGGAAGTGGATCTAATTTCATACCCTCTGTCCTACCGATTTCTAAACGAGGCTTCGTGCTCGTTTTTTCGTTTTGACTCCACAAACAAGTCCCGTGGCCCATTTCTAACCTATAATCGAGACTTTTTCAGGTTTTAAAGGAAGTGGATATAATTTCATACCCTCTCTCCTACCGATTTCTATACGAGGCTTCGTGCTCGTTTTTTCATTTTGACTCCACAAACACGTCCCGTGGCCCATTTCTAACCTATAATCGAGACTTTTTCGGGTTTTAAAGGAAGTGGATATAATTTCAAACCCTCTCTCCTACCGATTTCTAAACGAGGCTTCGTGCTAGTTTTTTCGTTTTGACTCCAAAAAAAGGTCCCGTGGCCCATTTCTAACCTATAATCGAGACTTTTTCGTGTTTCAAAGGAAGTGGATATAATTTCATACCCTCTCTCCTCCAGATTTCTAAACGAGGCTACGTGCTCGTTTTTTCATTTTGACTCCACAAACACGTCCAGTGGCCTATTTCGAACCTATAATCGAGACTTTTTCGGGTTTTAAAGGAAGTGGATATAATTTCATAACCTATCTCCTCCTGATTTCTAAACGAGGCTACGTGCTCGTTTTTTCATTTTGACTCCACAAACACGTCCCGTGGCCCTTTTCTAACCTATAATCGCGACTTTTCCGGGTTTTAAAGGAAGTGGATCTAATTTCATACCCTCTCTCCTCCCGAATTCAAAATTAGGCTTCGTGCTCGTTTTTTCATTTTGACACCACAAACACGTCCTGTGGCCCATTTCTAACCTATAATCCAGACTTTTTCGGGTTTTAAAGGAAGTGGATATAATTTCATACCCTCTCTCCTCCCGATTTCTAAACGAGGCTTCGTGCTCGTTTTTTCGTTTTGACACCACAAACGCGTCCAGTGGCCCATTTCTAACCTATAATCGAGACTTTTTCGGGTTTTAAGGAAGTGGATATAATTTCATAACCTCTCTCCTCCTGATTTCTAAACGAGGCTACATGCTCGTTTTTTCATTTTGACTCCACAAACTCGTCCCGTGGCCCATTTCTAACCTATAATCGAGACTTTTTCAGGTTTTAAAGGAAGTGGATATAATTTCATACCCTCTCTCCTACCGATTTCTATACGAGGCTTCGTGCTCGTTTTTTCATTTTGACTCCACAAACACGTCCCGTGGCCCATTTCTAACCTATAATCGAGACTTTTTCGGGTTTGAAAGGAAGTGGATATAATTTCATACCCTCTCTCCTCCCGATTTCTAAATGAGGCTTTGTGTTCGTTTTTTCGTTTTGATTCCACAAACACGTCCCGTGGACCATTTCTAACCTATAATCGAGACTTTTTCAGGTTTTAAAGGAAGTGGATATAATTTCATACCCTCTCTCCTACCGATTTCTATACGAGGCTTCGTGCTCGTTTTTTCATTTTGACTCCACAAACACGTCCCGTGGCCCATTTCTAACCTATAATCGAGACTTTTTCGGGTTTTAAAGGAAGTGGATATAATTTCAAACCCTCTCTCCTACCGATCTAAACGAGGCTTCGTGCTCGTTTTTTCGTTTTGACTACACAAACACGTCCCGTGGCCCATTTCTAACCTATAATCGAGAATTTGTCTTGTTTCAAAGGAAGTGGATATAATTTCATACCCACTCTTCTCCCGATTTCTAAACGAGGCTTCGTGCTCGTTTTTTCGTTTTGACACCACAAACACGTCCCGTGGCCCATTTCTAACCTAAAATCGCGACTTTTCCGGGTTTTAAAGGAAGTGGATCTAATTTCATACCCTCTCTCCTCCCGAATTCAAAATTAGGCTTCGTGCTCGTTTTTTCATTTTGACACCACAAACACGTCCTGTGGCCCATTTCTAACCTATAATCGAGACTTTTTCGGGTTTTAAAGGAAGTGGATATAATTTCATACCCTCTCTCCTACCGATTTCTAAACGAGGCTTCGTGCTCGTTTTTTCGTTTTGACACCACAAACACGTCCCGTGGCCCATTTCTAACCTATAATCGAGACTTTTTCGGGTTTTAAAGGAAGTGGATGTATTTTCATACCCTCTGTCCTACCGATTTCTAAACGAGGCTTCGTGCTCGTTTTTTCGTTTTGACTCCACAAACACGTCCCGTGGCCCATTTCTAACCTATAATCGAGACTTTTTCAGTTTTTAAAGGAAGTGGATATAATTTCATACCCTCTCACCTACCGATTTCTAAACGAGGCTTCGTGCTCGTTTTTTCATTTTGACACCGCAAACACGTCCCGTGGCCCATTTCTAACCTATAATCGAGACTTTTTCGGGTTTGAAAGGAAGTGGATATAATTTCATACCCTCTCTCCTCCCGATTTCTAAACGAGGCTTCGTGCTCGTTTTTTCATTTTGACACCACAAACGCGTCCAGTGGCCTATTTCTAACCTATAATCGAGACTTTTTCCGGTTTTAAAGGAAGTGGATATAATTTCATAACCTATCTCCTCCTGATTTCTAAACGAGGCTACGTGCTCGTTTTTTCATTTTGACTCTACAAACACGTCCCGTGGCCCATTTCTAACCTATAATCGCGACTTTTCCGGGTTTTAAAGGAAGTTATCTAATTTCATACCCTCTCTCCTCCCGAATTCAAAATTAGGCATCGTGCTCGTTTTTTCATTTTGACACCACAAACACGTCCTGTGGCCCATTTCTAACCTATAATCCAGACTTTTTCGGGTTTGAAAGGAAGTGGATATAATTTCATACCCTCTCTCCTCCCGATTTCTAAACGAGGCTTCGTGCTCGTTTTTTCGTTTTGACACCACAAACGCGTCCAGTGGCCCATTTCTAACCTATAATCGAGACTTTTTCGGGTTTTAAGGAAGTGGATATAATTTCATAACCTCTCTCCTCCTGATTTCTAAACGAGGCTACATGCTCGTTTTTTCATTTTGACTCCACAAACTCGTCCCGTGGCCCATTTCTAACGTATAATCAAGACTTTTTCGTGTTTCAAAGTTAGTGGATATAATTTCATACCCTCTCTCCTCCCGATTTCTAAACGAGGCTTCGTGCTCGTTTTTTCATTTTGACACCACAAACACGTCCCGTGGCCCATTTCTAACCTATAATCGAGACTTTTTCGGGTTTTAAAGGAAGTGGATGTAATTTCATACCCTCTGTCCTACAGATTTCTAAACGAGGCTTCGTGCTCGTTTTTTCATTTTGACTCCACAAACTCGTCCCGTGGCCCATTTCTAACCTATAATCGAGACTTTTTCGGGTTTTAAAGGAAGTGGATATAATTTCAAACCCTCTCTCCTACCGATTTCTAAACGAGGCTTTGTGCTCGTTTTTTCGTTTTGACTCCACAAACACGTCCCGTGGCCCATTTCTAACCTATAATCGAGACTTTTTCGTGTTTCAAAGGAAGTGGATATAATTTCATACCCACTCTTCTCCCGATTTCTAAACGAGGCTTCGTGCTCGTTTTTTCGTTTTGACACCACAAACACGTCCCGTGGCCCATTTCTAACCTATAATCGAGACTTTTTCGGGTTTGAAAGGAAGTGGATATAATTTCATACCCTCTCTCCTCCCGATTTCTAAACGAGGCTTCGTGCTCGTTTTTTCGTTTTGACACCACAAACGCGTCCAGTGGCCCATTTCTAACCTATAATCGAGACTTTTTCGGGTTTTAAGGAAGTGGATATAATTTCAAACCCTCTCTCCTACCGATTTCTAAACGAGGCTTTGTGCTCGTTTTTTCGTTTTGACTCCACAAACACGTCCCGTGGCCCATTTCTAACCTATAATCGAGACTTTTTCGTGTTTCAAAGGAAGTGGATATAATTTCATACCCACTCTTCTCCCGATTTCTAAACGAGGCTTCGTGCTCGTTTTTTCGTTTTGACACCACAAACACGTCCCGTGGCCCATTTCTAACCTATAATCGAGACTTTTTCGGGTTTGAAAGGAAGTGGATATAATTTCATACCCTCTCTCCTCCCGATTTCTAAATGAGGCTTTGTGTTCGTTTTTTCGTTTTGATTCCACAAACACGTCCCGTGGACCATTTCTAACCTATAATCGAGACTTTTTCAGGTTTTAAAGGAAGTGGATATAATTTCATACCCTCTCTCCTACCGATTTCTATACGAGGCTTCGTGCTCGTTTTTTCATTTTGACTCCACAAACACGTCCCGTGGCCCATTTCTAACCTATAATCGAGACTTTTTCGGGTTTTAAAGGAAGTGGATATAATTTCAAACCCTCTCTCCTACCGATCTAAACGAGGCTTCGTGCTCGTTTTTTCGTTTTGACTACACAAACACGTCCCGTGGCCCATTTCTAACCTATAATCGAGAATTTGTCTTGTTTCAAAGGAAGTGGATATAATTTCATACCCACTCTTCTCCCGATTTCTAAACGAGGCTTCGTGCTCGTTTTTTCGTTTTGACACCACAAACACGTCCCGTGGCCCATTTCTAACCTAAAATCGCGACTTTTCCAGGTTTTAAAGGAAGTGGATCTAATTTCATACCCTCTCTCCTCCCGAATTCAAAATTAGGGTTCGTGCTCGTTTTTTCATTTTGACACCACAAACACGTCCTGTGGCCCATTTCTAACCTATAATCGAGACTTTTTCGGGTTTTAAAGGAAGTGGATATAATTTCATACCCTCTCTCCTACCGATTTCTAAACGAGGCTTCGTGCTCGTTTTTTCGTTTTGACACCACAAACACGTCCCGTGGCCCATTTCTAACCTATAATCGAGACTTTTTCAGTTTTTAAAGGAAGTGGATATAATTTCATACCCTCTCACCTACCGATTTCTAAACGAGGCTTCGTGCTCGTTTTTTCATTTTGACACCGCAAACACGTCCCGTGGCCCATTTCTAACCTATAATCGAGACTTTTTCGGGTTTGAAAGGAAGTGGATATAATTTCATACCCTCTCTCCTCCCGATTTCTAAACGAGGCTTCGTGCTCGTTTTTTCATTTTGACACCACAAACGCGTCCAGTGGCCTATTTCTAACCTATAATCGAGACTTTTTCCGGTTTTAAAGGAAGTGGATATAATTTCATAACCTATCTCCTCCTGATTTCTAAACGAGGCTACGTGCTCGTTTTTTCATTTTGACTCTACAAACACGTCCCGTGGCCCATTTCTAACCTATAATCGCGACTTTTCCGGGTTTTAAAGGAAGTGGATCTAATTTCATACCCTCTCTCCTCCCGAATTCAAAATTAGGCATCGTGCTCGTTTTTTCATTTTGACACCACAAACACGTCCTGTGGCCCATTTCTAACCTATAATCCAGACTTTTTCGGGTTTGAAAGGAAGTGGATATAATTTCATACCCTCTCTCCTCCCGATTTCTAAACGAGGCTTCGTGCTCGTTTTTTCGTTTTGACACCACAAACGCGTCCAGTGGCCCATTTCTAACCTATAATCGAGACTTTTTCGGGTTTTAAGGAAGTGGATATAATTTCATAACCTCTCTCCTCCTGATTTCTAAACGAGGCTACATGCTCGTTTTTTCATTTTGACTCCACAAACTCGTCCCGTGGCCCATTTCTAACGTATAATCAAGACTTTTTCGTGTTTCAAAGTTAGTGGATATAATTTCATACCCTCTCTCCTCCCGATTTCTAAACGAGGCTTCGTGCTCGTTTTTTCATTTTGACACCACAAACACGTCCCGTGGCCCATTTCTAACCTATAATCGAGACTTTTTCGGGTTTTAAAGGAAGTGGATGTAATTTCATACCCTCTGTCCTACAGATTTCTAAACGAGGCTTCGTGCTCGTTTTTTCATTTTGACTCCACAAACTCGTCCCGTGGCCCATTTCTAACCTATAATCGAGACTTTTTCGGGTTTTAAAGGAAGTGGATATAATTTCAAACCCTCTCTCCTACCGATTTCTAAACGAGGCTTTGTGCTCGTTTTTTCGTTTTGACTCCACAAACACGTCCCGTGGCCCATTTCTAACCTATAATCGAGACTTTTTCGTGTTTCAAAGGAAGTGGATATAATTTCATACCCACTCTTCTCCCGATTTCTAAACGAGGCTTCGTGCTCGTTTTTTCGTTTTGACACCACAAACACGTCCCGTGGCCCATTTCTAACCTATAATCGAGACTTTTTCGGGTTTGAAAGGAAGTGGATATAATTTCATACCCTCTCTCCTCCCGATTTCTAAACGAGGCTTCGTGCTCGTTTTTTCGTTTTGACACCACAAACGCGTCCAGTGGCCCATTTCTAACCTATAATCGAGACTTTTTCGGGTTTTAAGGAAGTGGATATAATTTCAAACCCTCTCTCCTACCGATTTCTAAACGAGGCTTTGTGCTCGTTTTTTCGTTTTGACTCCACAAACACGTCCCGTGGCCCATTTCTAACCTATAATCGAGACTTTTTCGTGTTTCAAAGGAAGTGGATATAATTTCATACCCACTCTTCTCCCGATTTCTAAACGAGGCTTCGTGCTCGTTTTTTCGTTTTGACACCACAAACACGTCCCGTGGCCCATTTCTAACCTATAATCGAGACTTTTTCGGGTTTGAAAGGAAGTGGATATAATTTCATACCCTCTCTCCTCCCGATTTCTAAATGAGGCTTTGTGTTCGTTTTTTCGTTTTGATTCCACAAACACGTCCCGTGGACCATTTCTAACCTATAATCGAGACTTTTTCAGGTTTTAAAGGAAGTGGATATAATTTCATACCCTCTCTCCTACCGATTTCTATACGAGGCTTCGTGCTCGTTTTTTCATTTTGACTCCACAAACACGTCCCGTGGCCCATTTCTAACCTATAATCGAGACTTTTTCGGGTTTTAAAGGAAGTGGATATAATTTCAAACCCTCTCTCCTACCGATCTAAACGAGGCTTCGTGCTCGTTTTTTCGTTTTGACTACACAAACACGTCCCGTGGCCCATTTCTAACCTATAATCGAGAATTTGTCTTGTTTCAAAGGAAGTGGATATAATTTCATACCCACTCTTCTCCCGATTTCTAAACGAGGCTTCGTGCTCGTTTTTTCGTTTTGACACCACAAACACGTCCCGTGGCCCATTTCTAACCTAAAATCGCGACTTTTCCAGGTTTTAAAGGAAGTGGATCTAATTTCATACCCTCTCTCCTCCCGAATTCAAAATTAGGGTTCGTGCTCGTTTTTTCATTTTGACACCACAAACACGTCCTGTGGCCCATTTCTAACCTATAATCGAGACTTTTTCGGGTTTTAAAGGAAGTGGATATAATTTCATACCCTCTCTCCTACCGATTTCTAAACGAGGCTTCGTGCTCGTTTTTTCGTTTTGACACCACAAACACGTCCCGTGGCCCATTTCTAACCTATAATCGAGACTTTTTCAGTTTTTAAAGGAAGTGGATATAATTTCATACCCTCTCACCTACCGATTTCTAAACGAGGCTTCGTGCTCGTTTTTTCATTTTGACACCGCAAACACGTCCCGTGGCCCATTTCTAACCTATAATCGAGACTTTTTCGGGTTTGAAAGGAAGTGGATATAATTTCATACCCTCTCTCCTCCCGATTTCTAAACGAGGCTTCGTGCTCGTTTTTTCATTTTGACACCACAAACGCGTCCAGTGGCCTATTTCTAACCTATAATCGAGACTTTTTCCGGTTTTAAAGGAAGTGGATATAATTTCATAACCTATCTCCTCCTGATTTCTAAACGAGGCTACGTGCTCGTTTTTTCATTTTGACTCTACAAACACGTCCCGTGGCCCATTTCTAACCTATAATCGCGACTTTTCCGGGTTTTAAAGGAAGTGGATCTAATTTCATACCCTCTCTCCTCCCGAATTCAAAATTAGGCATCGTGCTCGTTTTTTCATTTTGACACCACAAACACGTCCTGTGGCCCATTTCTAACCTATAATCCAGACTTTTTCGGGTTTGAAAGGAAGTGGATATAATTTCATACCCTCTCTCCTCCCGATTTCTAAACGAGGCTTCGTGCTCGTTTTTTCGTTTTGACACCACAAACGCGTCCAGTGGCCCATTTCTAACCTATAATCGAGACTTTTTCGGGTTTTAAGGAAGTGGATATAATTTCATAACCTCTCTCCTCCTGATTTCTAAACGAGGCTACATGCTCGTTTTTTCATTTTGACTCCACAAACTCGTCCCGTGGCCCATTTCTAACGTATAATCAAGACTTTTTCGTGTTTCAAAGTTAGTGGATATAATTTCATACCCTCTCTCCTCCCGATTTCTAAACGAGGCTTCGTGCTCGTTTTTTCATTTTGACACCACAAACATGTCCCGTGGCCCATTTCTAACCTATAATCGAGACTTTTTCGGGTTTTAAAGGAAGTGGATGTAATTTCATACCCTCTGTCCTACAGATTTCTAAACGAGGCTTCGTGCTCGTTTTTTCGTTTTGACTCCACAAACACGTCCCGTGGCCCATTTCTAACCTATAATCGAGACTTTTTCGTGTTTCAAAGGAAGTGGATATAATTTCATACCCACTCTTCTCCCGATTTCTAAACGAGGCTTCGTGCTCGTTTTTTCGTTTTGACACCACAAACACGTCCCGTGGCCCATTTCTAACCTATAATCGAGACTTTTTCGGGTTTGAAAGGAAGTGGATATAATTTCATACCCTCTCTCCTCCCGATTTCTAAACGAGGCTTCGTGCTCGTTTTTTTGTTTTGACTCCACAAACACGTCCCGTTGCCCATTTCTAACCTATAATCGAGACTTTTTCAGGTTTTAAAGGAAGTGGATATAATTTCATACCCTCTCACCTACCGATTTCTAAACGAGGCTTCGTGCTCGTTTTTTCATTTTGACACCGCAGACACGTCCCGTTGCCCATTTCTAACCTATAATCGAGACTTTTTCGGGTTTGAAAGGAAGTGGATATAATTTCATACCCTCTCTCCTCCCGATTTCTAAACGAGGCTTCGTGCTCGTTTTTTCATTTTGACACCACAAACGCGTCCAGTGGCCTATTTCTAACCTATAATCGAGACTTTTTCGGGTTTTAAAGGAATTGGATATAATTTCATAACCTATCTCCTCCTGATTTCTAAACGAGGCTACGTGCTCGTTTTTTCATTTTGACTCCACAAACACGTCCCGTGGCCCATTTCTAACCTATAATCGCGACTTTTCCGGGTTTTAAAGGAAGTGGATCTAATTTCATACCCTCTCTCCTCCCGAATTCAAAATTAGGCTTCGTGCTCGTTTTTTCATTTTGACACCACAAACACGTCCTGTGGCCCATTTCTAACCTATAATCCAGACTTTTTCGGGTTTGAAAGGAAGTGGATATAATTTCATACCCTCTCTCCTCCCGATTTCTAAACGAGGCTTCGTGCTCGTTTTTTCGTTTTGACACCACAAACACGTCCAGTGGCCCATTTCTAACCTATAATCGAGACTTTTTCGGGTTTTAAGGAAGTGGATATAATTTCATAACCTCTCTCCTCCTGATTTCTAAACGAGGCTACATGCTCGTTTTTTCATTTTGACTCCACAAACTCGTCCCGTGCCCATTTCTTACCTATAATCGAGACTTTTTCGTGTTTCAAAGTAAGTGGATATAATTTCATACCCTCTCTCCTCCCGATTTCTAAACGAGGCTTCGTGCTCGTTTTTTCATTTTGACACCACAAACACGTCCCGTGGCCCATTTCTAACCTATAATCGAGACTTTTTCGGGTTTTAAAAGAAGTGGATGTAATTTCATACCCTCTGTCCTATCGATTTCTAAACGAGGCTTCGTGCTCGTTTTTTCGTTTTGACTCCACAAACACGTCCCGTGGCCCATTTCTAACCTATAATCGAGATTTTTTCGTGTTTCAAAGGAAGTGGATATAATTTCATACCCACTCTTCTCCAGATTTCAAAACGTGGCTTCGTGCTCGTTTTTTCGTTTTGACACCACAAACACGTCCCGTGGCCCATTTCTAACCTATAATCGAGATTTTTTTGGGTTTTAAAGGAAGTGGATCTAATTTCATACCCTCTGTCCTACCGATTTCTAAACGAGGCTTCGTGCTCGTTTTTTCGTTTTGACTCCACAAACAAGTCCCGTGGCCCATTTCTAACCTATAATCGAGACTTTTTCAGGTTTTAAAGGAAGTGGATATAATTTCAAACCCTCTCTCCTACCGATTTCTAAACGAGGCTTCGTGCTCGTTTTTTCGTTTTGACTCCAAAAAAACGTCCCGTGGCCCATTTCTAACCTATAATCGAGACTTTTTCGTGTTTCAAAGGAAGTGGATATAATTTCATACCCTCTCTCCTCCAGATTTCTAAACGAGGCTACGTGCTCGTTTTTTCATTTTGACTCCACAAACACGTCCAGTGGCCTATTTCTAACCTATAATCGAGACTTTTTCGGGTTTTAAAGGAAGTGGATATAATTTCATAACCTATCTCCTCCTGATTTCTAAACGAGGCTACGTGCTCGTTTTTTCATTTTGACTCCACAAACACGTCCCGTGGCCCTTTTCTAACCTATAATCGCGACTTTTCCGGGTTTTAAAGGAAGTGGATCTAATTTCATACCCTCTCTCCTCCCGAATTCAAAATTAGGCTTCGTGCTCGTTTTTTCATTTTGACACCACAAACACGTCCTGTGGCCCATTTCTAACCTATAATCCAGACTTTTTCGGGTTTTAAAGGAAGTGGATATAATTTCATACCCTCTCTCCTCCCGATTTCTAAACGAGGCTTCGTGCTCGTTTTTTCGTTTTGACACCACAAACGCGTCCAGTGGCCCATTTCTAACCTATAATCGAGACTTTTTCGGGTTTTAAGGAAGTGGATATAATTTCATAACCTCTCTCCTCCTGATTTCTAAACGAGGCTACATGCTCGTTTTTTCATTTTGACTCCACAAACTCGTCCCGTGGCCCATTTCTAACCTATAATCGAGACTTTTTCAGGTTTTAAAGGAAGTGGATATAATTTCATACCCTCTCTCCTACCGATTTCTATACGAGGCTTCGTGCTCGTTTTTTCATTTTGACTCCACAAACACGTCCCGTGGCCCATTTCTAACCTATAATCGAGACTTTTTCGGGTTTGAAAGGAAGTGGATATAATTTCATACCCTCTCTCCTCCCGATTTCTAAACGAGGCTTCGTGCTCGTTTTTTCATTTTGACACCACAAACGCGTCCAGTGGCCTATTTCTAACCTATAATCGAGACTTTTTCCGGTTTTAAAGGAAGTGGATATAATTTCATAACCTATCTCCTCCTGATTTCTAAACGAGGCTACGTGCTCGTTTTTTCATTTTGACTCTACAAACACGTCCCGTGGCCCATTTCTAACCTATAATCGCGACTTTTCCGGGTTTTAAAGGAAGTGGATCTAATTTCATACCCTCTCTCCTCCCGAATTCAAAATTAGGCATCGTGCTCGTTTTTTCATTTTGACACCACAAACACGTCCTGTGGCCCATTTCTAACCTATAATCCAGACTTTTTCGGGTTTGAAAGGAAGTGGATATAATTTCATACCCTCTCTCCTCCCGATTTCTAAACGAGGCTTCGTGCTCGTTTTTTCGTTTTGACACCACAAACGCGTCCAGTGGCCCATTTCTAACCTATAATCGAGACTTTTTCGGGTTTTAAGGAAGTGGATATAATTTCATAACCTCTCTCCTCCTGATTTCTAAACGAGGCTACATGCTCGTTTTTTCATTTTGACTCCACAAACTCGTCCCGTGGCCCATTTCTAACGTATAATCAAGACTTTTTCGTGTTTCAAAGTTAGTGGATATAATTTCATACCCTCTCTCCTCCCGATTTCTAAACGAGGCTTCGTGCTCGTTTTTTCATTTTGACACCACAAACACGTCCCGTGGCCCATTTCTAACCTATAATCGAGACTTTTTCGGGTTTTAAAGGAAGTGGATGTAATTTCATACCCTCTGTCCTACAGATTTCTAAACGAGGCTTCGTGCTCGTTTTTTCATTTTGACTCCACAAACTCGTCCCGTGGCCCATTTCTAACCTATAATCGAGACTTTTTCGGGTTTTAAAGGAAGTGGATATAATTTCAAACCCTCTCTCCTACCGATTTCTAAACGAGGCTTTGTGCTCGTTTTTTCGTTTTGACTCCACAAACACGTCCCGTGGCCCATTTCTAACCTATAATCGAGACTTTTTCGTGTTTCAAAGGAAGTGGATATAATTTCATACCCACTCTTCTCCCGATTTCTAAACGAGGCTTCGTGCTCGTTTTTTCGTTTTGACACCACAAACACGTCCCGTGGCCCATTTCTAACCTATAATCGAGACTTTTTCGGGTTTGAAAGGAAGTGGATATAATTTCATACCCTCTCTCCTCCCGATTTCTAAACGAGGCTTCGTGCTCGTTTTTTCGTTTTGACTCCACAAACACGTCCCGTTGCCCATTTCTAACCTATAATCGAGACTTTTTCAGGTTTTAAAGGAAGTGGATATAATTTCATACCCTCTCACCTACCGATTTCTAAACGAGGCTTCGTGCTCGTTTTTTCATTTTGACACCGCAGACACGTCCCGTTGCCCATTTCTAACCTATAATCGAGACTTTTTCGGGTTTGAAAGGAAGTGGATATAATTTCATACCCTCTCTCCTCCCGATTTCTAAACGAGGCTTCGTGCTCGTTTTTTCATTTTGACACCACAAACGCGTCCAGTGGCCTATTTCTAACCTATAATCGAGACTTTTTCGGGTTTTAAAGGAATTGGATATAATTTCATAACCTATCTCCTCCTGATTTCTAAACGAGGCTACGTGCTCGTTTTTTCATTTTGACTCCACAAACACGTCCCGTGGCCCATTTCTAACCTATAATCGCGACTTTTCCGGGTTTTAAAGGAAGTGGATCTAATTTCATACCCTCTCTCCTCCCGAATTCAAAATTAGGCTTCGTGCTCGTTTTTTCATTTTGACACCACAAACACGTCCTGTGGCCCATTTCTAACCTATAATCCAGACTTTTTCGGGTTTGAAAGGAAGTGGATATAATTTCATACCCTCTCTCCTCCCGATTTCTAAACGAGGCTTCGTGCTCGTTTTTTCGTTTTGACACCACAAACGCGTCCAGTGGCCCATTTCTAACCTATAATCGAGACTTTTTCGGGTTTTAAGGAAGTGGATATAATTTCATAACCTCTCTCCTCCTGATTTCTAAACGAGGCTACATGCTCGTTTTTTCATTTTGACTCCACAAACTCGTCCCGTGCCCATTTCTTACCTATAATCGAGACTTTTTCGTGTTTCAAAGTAAGTGGATATAATTTCATACCCTCTCTCCTCCCGATTTCTAAACGAGGCTTCGTGCTCGTTTTTTCATTTTGACACCACAAACACGTCCCGTGGCCCATTTCTAACCTATAATCGAGACTTTTTCGGGTTTTAAAAGAAGTGGATGTAATTTCATACCCTCTGTCCTATCGATTTCTAAACGAGGCTTCGTGCTCGTTTTTTCGTTTTGACTCCACAAACACGTCCCGTGGCCCATTTCTAACCTATAATCGAGATTTTTTCGTGTTTCAAAGGAAGTGGATATAATTTCATACCCACTCTTCTCCAGATTTCAAAACGTGGCTTCGTGCTCGTTTTTTCGTTTTGACACCACAAACACGTCCCGTGGCCCATTTCTAACCTATAATCGAGATTTTTTTGGGTTTTAAAGGAAGTGGATCTAATTTCATACCCTCTGTCCTACCGATTTCTAAACGAGGCTTCGTGCTCGTTTTTTCGTTTTGACTCCACAAACAAGTCCCGTGGCCCATTTCTAACCTATAATCGAGACTTTTTCAGGTTTTAAAGGAAGTGGATATAATTTCAAACCCTCTCTCCTACCGATTTCTAAACGAGGCTTCGTGCTCGTTTTTTCGTTTTGACTCCAAAAAAACGTCCCGTGGCCCATTTCTAACCTATAATCGAGACTTTTTCGTGTTTCAAAGGAAGTGGATATAATTTCATACCCTCTCTCCTCCAGATTTCTAAACGAGGCTACGTGCTCGTTTTTTCATTTTGACTCCACAAACACGTCCAGTGGCCTATTTCTAACCTATAATCGAGACTTTTTCGGGTTTTAAAGGAAGTGGATATAATTTCATAACCTATCTCCTCCTGATTTCTAAACGAGGCTACGTGCTCGTTTTTTCATTTTGACTCCACAAACACGTCCCGTGGCCCTTTTCTAACCTATAATCGCGACTTTTCCGGGTTTTAAAGGAAGTGGATCTAATTTCATACCCTCTCTCCTCCCGAATTCAAAATTAGGCTTCGTGCTCGTTTTTTCATTTTGACACCACAAACACGTCCTGTGGCCCATTTCTAACCTATAATCCAGACTTTTTCGGGTTTTAAAGGAAGTGGATATAATTTCATACCCTCTCTCCTCCCGATTTCTAAACGAGGCTTCGTGCTCGTTTTTTCGTTTTGACACCACAAACGCGTCCAGTGGCCCATTTCTAACCTATAATCGAGACTTTTTCGGGTTTTAAGGAAGTGGATATAATTTCATAACCTCTCTCCTCCTGATTTCTAAACGAGGCTACATGCTCGTTTTTTCATTTTGACTCCACAAACTCGTCCCGTGGCCCATTTCTAACCTATAATCGAGACTTTTTCAGGTTTTAAAGGAAGTGGATATAATTTCATACCCTCTCTCCTACCGATTTCTATACGAGGCTTCGTGCTCGTTTTTTCATTTTGACTCCACAAACACGTCCCGTGGCCCATTTCTAACCTATAATCGAGACTTTTTCGGGTTTGAAAGGAAGTGGATATAATTTCATACCCTCTCTCCTCCCGATTTCTAAACGAGGCTTCGTGCTCGTTTTTTCATTTTGACACCACAAACGCGTCCAGTGGCCTATTTCTAACCTATAATCGAGACTTTTTCCGGTTTTAAAGGAAGTGGATATAATTTCATAACCTATCTCCTCCTGATTTCTAAACGAGGCTACGTGCTCGTTTTTTCATTTTGACTCTACAAACACGTCCCGTGGCCCATTTCTAACCTATAATCGCGACTTTTCCGGGTTTTAAAGGAAGTGGATCTAATTTCATACCCTCTCTCCTCCCGAATTCAAAATTAGGCATCGTGCTCGTTTTTTCATTTTGACACCACAAACACGTCCTGTGGCCCATTTCTAACCTATAATCCAGACTTTTTCGGGTTTGAAAGGAAGTGGATATAATTTCATACCCTCTCTCCTCCCGATTTCTAAACGAGGCTTCGTGCTCGTTTTTTCGTTTTGACACCACAAACGCGTCCAGTGGCCCATTTCTAACCTATAATCGAGACTTTTTCGGGTTTTAAGGAAGTGGATATAATTTCATAACCTCTCTCCTCCTGATTTCTAAACGAGGCTACATGCTCGTTTTTTCATTTTGACTCCACAAACTCGTCCCGTGGCCCATTTCTAACGTATAATCAAGACTTTTTCGTGTTTCAAAGTTAGTGGATATAATTTCATACCCTCTCTCCTCCCGATTTCTAAACGAGGCTTCGTGCTCGTTTTTTCATTTTGACACCACAAACACGTCCCGTGGCCCATTTCTAACCTATAATCGAGACTTTTTCGGGTTTTAAAGGAAGTGGATGTAATTTCATACCCTCTGTCCTACAGATTTCTAAACGAGGCTTCGTGCTCGTTTTTTCATTTTGACTCCACAAACTCGTCCCGTGGCCCATTTCTAACCTATAATCGAGACTTTTTCGGGTTTTAAAGGAAGTGGATATAATTTCAAACCCTCTCTCCTACCGATTTCTAAACGAGGCTTTGTGCTCGTTTTTTCGTTTTGACTCCACAAACACGTCCCGTGGCCCATTTCTAACCTATAATCGAGACTTTTTCGTGTTTCAAAGGAAGTGGATATAATTTCATACCCACTCTTCTCCCGATTTCTAAACGAGGCTTCGTGCTCGTTTTTTCGTTTTGACACCACAAACACGTCCCGTGGCCCATTTCTAACCTATAATCGAGACTTTTTCGGGTTTGAAAGGAAGTGGATATAATTTCATACCCTCTCTCCTCCCGATTTCTAAACGAGGCTTCGTGCTCGTTTTTTCGTTTTGACTCCACAAACACGTCCCGTTGCCCATTTCTAACCTATAATCGAGACTTTTTCAGGTTTTAAAGGAAGTGGATATAATTTCATACCCTCTCACCTACCGATTTCTAAACGAGGCTTCGTGCTCGTTTTTTCATTTTGACACCGCAGACACGTCCCGTTGCCCATTTCTAACCTATAATCGAGACTTTTTCGGGTTTGAAAGGAAGTGGATATAATTTCATACCCTCTCTCCTCCCGATTTCTAAACGAGGCTTCGTGCTCGTTTTTTCATTTTGACACCACAAACGCGTCCAGTGGCCTATTTCTAACCTATAATCGAGACTTTTTCGGGTTTTAAAGGAATTGGATATAATTTCATAACCTATCTCCTCCTGATTTCTAAACGAGGCTACGTGCTCGTTTTTTCATTTTGACTCCACAAACACGTCCCGTGGCCCATTTCTAACCTATAATCGCGACTTTTCCGGGTTTTAAAGGAAGTGGATCTAATTTCATACCCTCTCTCCTCCCGAATTCAAAATTAGGCTTCGTGCTCGTTTTTTCATTTTGACACCACAAACACGTCCTGTGGCCCATTTCTAACCTATAATCCAGACTTTTTCGGGTTTGAAAGGAAGTGGATATAATTTCATAACCTCTCTCCTCCCGATTTCTAAACGAGGCTTCGTGCTCGTTTTTTCGTTTTGACACCACAAACGCGTCCAGTGGCCCATTTCTAACCTATAATCGAGACTTTTTCGGGTTTTAAGGAAGTGGATATAATTTCATAACCTCTCTCCTCCTGATTTCTAAACGAGGCTACATGCTCGTTTTTTCATTTTGACTCCACAAACTCGTCCCGTGGCCCATTTCTAACGTATAATCAAGACTTTTTCGTGTTTCAAAGTTAGTGGATATAATTTCATACCCTCTCTCCTCCCGATTTCTAAACGAGGCTTCGTGCTCGTTTTTTCATTTTGACACCACAAACACGTCCCGTGGCCCATTTCTAACCTATAATCGAGACTTTTTCGGGTTTTAAAGGAAGTGGATGTAATTTCATACCCTCTGTCCTACAGATTTCTAAACGAGGCTTCGTGATCGTTTTTTCATTTTGACTCCACAAACTCGTCCCGTGGCCCATTTCTAACCTATAATCGAGACTTTTTCGGGTTTTAAAGGAAGTGGATATAATTTCAAACCCTCTCTCCTACCGATTTCTAAACGAGGCTTTGTGCTCGTTTTTTCGTTTTGACTCCACAAACACGTCCCGTGGCTCATTTCTAACCTATAATCGAGACTTTTTCGTGTTTCAAAGGAAGTGGATATAATTTCATACCCTCTCTCCTCCCGATTTCTAAACGAGGCTTCGTGCTCGTTTTTTCGTTTTGACACCACAAACGCGTCCAGTGGCCCATTTCTAACCTATAATCGAGACTTTTTCGGGTTTTAAGGAAGTGGATATAATTTCATACCCTCTCTCCTCCCGATTTCTAAACGAGGCTTCGTGCTCGTTTTTTCATTTTGACACCACAAACGCGTCCAGTGGCCTATTTCTAACCTATAATCGAGACTTTTTCCGGTTTTAAAGGAAGTGGATATAATTTCATAACCTATCTCCTCCTGATTTCTAAACGAGGCTACGTGCTCGTTTTTTCATTTTGACTCTACAAACACGTCCCGTGGCCCATTTCTAACCTATAATCGCGACTTTTCCGGGTTTTAAAGGAAGTGGATCTAATTTCATACCCTCTCTCCTCCCGAATTCAAAATTAGGCATCGTGCTCGTTTTTTCATTTTGACACCACAAACACGTCCTGTGGCCCATTTCTAACCTATAATCCAGACTTTTTCGGGTTTGAAAGGAAGTGGATATAATTTCATACCCTCTCTCCTCCCGATTTCTAAACGAGGCTTCGTGCTCGTTTTTTCGTTTTGACACCACAAACGCGTCCAGTGGCCCATTTCTAACCTATAATCGAGACTTTTTCGGGTTTTAAGGAAGTGGATATAATTTCATAACCTCTCTCCTCCTGATTTCTAAACGAGGCTACATGCTCGTTTTTTCATTTTGACTCCACAAACTCGTCCCGTGGCCCATTTCTAACGTATAATCAAGACTTTTTCGTGTTTCAAAGTTAGTGGATATAATTTCATACCCTCTCTCCTCCCGATTTCTAAACGAGGCTTCGTGCTCGTTTTTTCATTTTGACACCACAAACACGTCCCGTGGCCCATTTCTAACCTATAATCGAGACTTTTTCGTGTTTCAAAGGAAGTGGATATAATTTCATACCCACTCTTCTCCCGATTTCTAAACGAGGCTTCGTGCTCGTTTTTTCGTTTTGACACCACAAACACGTCCCGTGGCCCATTTCTAACATATAATCGCGACTTTTCCGGGTTTTAAAGGAAGTAGATCTAATTTCATACCCTCTCTCCTCCCGAATTCAAAATTAGGCTTCGTGCTCGTTTTTTCATTTTGACACCACAAACACGTCCCGTGGCCCATTTCTAACCTATAATCGAGACTTTTTCGGGTTTGAAAGGAAGTGGATATAATTTCATACCCTCTCTCCTCCCGATTTCTAAACGAGGCTTCGTGCTCGTTTTTTCGTGTTGACACCACAAACGCGTCCAGTGGCCCATTTCTAACCTATAATCGAGACTTTTTCGGGTTTTAAGGAAGTGGATATAATTTCATACCCTCTCTCCTCCCGATTTCTAAACGAGGCTTCGTGCTCGTTTTTTCATTTTGACACCACAAATGCGTCCAGTGGCCTATTTCTAACCTATAATCGAGACTTTTTCCGGTTTTAAAGGAAGTGGATATAATTTCATAACCTATCTCCTCCTGATTTCTAAACGAGGCTACGTGCTCGTTTTTTCATTTTGACTCTACAAACACGTCCCGTGGCCCATTTCTAACCTATAATCGCGACTTTTCCGGGTTTTAAAGGAAGTGGATCTAATTTCATACCCTCTCTCCTCCCGAATTCAAAATTAGGCATCGTGCTCGTTTTTTCATTTTGACACCACAAACACGTCCTGTGGCCCATTTCTAACCTATAATCCAGACTTTTTCGGGTTTGAAAGGAAGTGGATATAATTTCATACCCTCTCTCCTCCCGATTTCTAAACGAGGCTTCGTGCTCGTTTTTTCGTTTTGACACCACAAACGCGTCCAGTGGCCCATTTCTAACCTATAATCGAGACTTTTTCGGGTTTTAAGGAAGTGGATATAATTTCATAACCTCTCTCCTCCTGATTTCTAAACGAGGCTACATGCTCGTTTTTTCATTTTGACTCCACAAACTCGTCCCGTGGCCCATTTCTAACGTATAATCAAGACTTTTTCGTGTTTCAAAGTTAGTGGATATAATTTCATACCCTCTCTCCTCCCGATTTCTAAACGAGGCTTCGTGCTCGTTTTTTCATTTTGACACCACAAACACGTCCCGTGGCCCATTTCTAACCTATAATCGAGACTTTTTCGGGTTTTAAAGGAAGTGGATGTAATTTCATACCCTCTGTCCTACAGATTTCTAAACGAGGCTTCGTGCTCGTTTTTTCATTTTGACTCCACAAACTCGTCCCGTGGCCCATTTCTAACCTATAATCGAGACTTTTTCGGGTTTTAAAGGAAGTGGATATAATTTCAAACCCTCTCTCCTACCGATTTCTAAACGAGGCTTTGTGCTCGTTTTTTCGTTTTGACTCCACAAACACGTCCCGTGGCTCATTTCTAACCTATAATCGAGACTTTTTCGTGTTTCAAAGGAAGTGGATATAATTTCATACCCTCTCTCCTCCCGATTTCTAAACGAGGCTTCGTGCTCGTTTTTTCGTTTTGACACCACAAACGCGTCCAGTGGCCCATTTCTAACCTATAATCGAGACTTTTTCGGGTTTTAAGGAAGTGGATATAATTTCATACCCTCTCTCCTCCCGATTTCTAAACGAGGCTTCGTGCTCGTTTTTTCATTTTGACACCACAAACGCGTCCAGTGGCCTATTTCTAACCTATAATCGAGACTTTTTCCGGTTTTAAAGGAAGTGGATATAATTTCATAACCTATCTCCTCCTGATTTCTAAACGAGGCTACGTGCTCGTTTTTTCATTTTGACTCTACAAACACGTCCCGTGGCCCATTTCTAACCTATAATCGCGACTTTTCCGGGTTTTAAAGGAAGTGGATCTAATTTCATACCCTCTCTCCTCCCGAATTCAAAATTAGGCATCGTGCTCGTTTTTTCATTTTGACACCACAAACACGTCCTGTGGCCCATTTCTAACCTATAATCCAGACTTTTTCGGGTTTGAAAGGAAGTGGATATAATTTCATACCCTCTCTCCTCCCGATTTCTAAACGAGGCTTCGTGCTCGTTTTTTCGTTTTGACACCACAAACGCGTCCAGTGGCCCATTTCTAACCTATAATCGAGACTTTTTCGGGTTTTAAGGAAGTGGATATAATTTCATAACCTCTCTCCTCCTGATTTCTAAACGAGGCTACATGCTCGTTTTTTCATTTTGACTCCACAAACTCGTCCCGTGGCCCATTTCTAACGTATAATCAAGACTTTTTCGTGTTTCAAAGTTAGTGGATATAATTTCATACCCTCTCTCCTCCCGATTTCTAAACGAGGCTTCGTGCTCGTTTTTTCATTTTGACACCACAAACACGTCCCGTGGCCCATTTCTAACCTATAATCGAGACTTTTTCGTGTTTCAAATGAAGTGGATATAATTTCATACCCACTCTTCTCCCGATTTCTAAACGAGGCTTCGTGCTCGTTTTTTCGTTTTGACACCACAAACACGTCCCGTGGCCCATTTCTAACATATAATCGCGACTTTTCCGGGTTTTAAAGGAAGTGGATCTAATTTCATACCCTCTCTCCTCCCGAATTCAAAATTAGGCTTCGTGCTCGTTTTTTCATTTTGACACCACAAACACGTCCCGTGGCCCATTTCTAACCTATAATCGAGACTTTTTCGGGTTTGAAAGGAAGTGGATATAATTTCATACCCTCTCTCCTCCCGATTTCTAAACGAGGCTTCGTGCTCGTTTTTTCGTGTTGACACCACAAACGCGTCCAGTGGCCCATTTCTAACCTATAATCGAGACTTTTTCGGGTTTTAAGGAAGTGGATATAATTTCATACCCTCTCTCCTCCCGATTTCTAAACGAGGCTTCGTGCTCGTTTTTTCATTTTGACACCACAAATGCGTCCAGTGGCCTATTTCTAACCTATAATCGAGACTTTTTCCGGTTTTAAAGGAAGTGGATATAATTTCATAACCTATCTCCTCCTGATTTCTAAACGAGGCTACGTGCTCGTTTTTTCATTTTGACTCTACAAACACGTCCCGTGGCCCATTTCTAACCTATAATCGCGACTTTTCCGGGTTTTAAAGGAAGTGGATCTAATTTCATACCCTCTCTCCTCCCGAATTCAAAATTAGGCATCGTGCTCGTTTTTTCATTTTGACACCACAAACACGTCCTGTGGCCCATTTCTAACCTATAATCCAGACTTTTTCGGGTTTGAAAGGAAGTGGATATAATTTCATACCCTCTCTCCTCCCGATTTCTAAACGAGGCTTCGTGCTCGTTTTTTCGTTTTGACACCACAAACGCGTCCAGTGGCCCATTTCTAACCTATAATCGAGACTTTTTCGGGTTTTAAGGAAGTGGATATAATTTCATAACCTCTCTCCTCCTGATTTCTAAACGAGGCTACATGCTCGTTTTTTCATTTTGACTCCACAAACTCGTCCCGTGGCCCATTTCTAACGTATAATCAAGACTTTTTCGTGTTTCAAAGTTAGTGGATATAATTTCATACCCTCTCTCCTCCCGATTTCTAAACGAGGCTTCGTGCTCGTTTTTTCATTTTGACACCACAAACACGTCCCGTGGCCCATTTCTAACCTATAATCGAGACTTTTTCGGGTTTTAAAGGAAGTGGATGTAATTTCATACCCTCTGTCCTACAGATTTCTAAACGAGGCTTCGTGCTCGTTTTTTCATTTTGACTCCACAAACTCGTCCCGTGGCCCATTTATAACCTATAATCGAGACTTTTTCGGGTTTTAAAGGAAGTGGATATAATTTCAAACCCTCTCTCCTACCGATTTCTAAACGAGGCTTTGTGCTCGTTTTTTCGTTTTGACTCCACAAACACGTCCCGTGGCCCATTTCTAACCTATAATCGAGACTTTTTCGTGTTTCAAAGGAAGTGGATATAATTTCATACCCACTCTCCTCCCGATTTCTAAACGAGGCTTCGTGCTCGTTTTTTCGTTTTGACACCACAAACGCGTCCAGTGGCCCATTTCTAACCTATAATCGAGACTTTTTCGGGTTTTAAGGAAGTGGATATAATTTCATACCCTCTCTCCTCCCGATTTCTAAACGAGGCTTCGTGCTCGTTTTTTCATTTTGACACCACAAACGCGTCCAGTGGCCTATTTCTAACCTATAATCGAGACTTTTTCCGGTTTTAAAGGAAGTGGATATAATTTCATAACCTATCTCCTCCTGATTTCTAAACGAGGCTACGTGCTCGTTTTTTCATTTTGACTCTACAAACACGTCCCGTGGCCCATTTCTAACCTATAATCGCGACTTTTCCGGGTTTTAAAGAAAGTGGATCTAATTTCATACCCTCTCTCCTCCCGAATTCAAAATTAGGCATCGTGCTCGTTTTTTCATTTTGACACCACAAACACGTCCTGTGGCCCATTTCTAACCTATAATCCAGACTTTTTCGGGTTTGAAAGGAAGTGGATATAATTTCATACCCTCTCTCCTCCCGATTTCTAAACGAGGCTTCGTGCTCGTTTTTTCGTTTTGACACCACAAACGCGTCCAGTGGCCCATTTCTAACCTATAATCGAGACTTTTTCGGGTTTTAAGGAAGTGGATATAATTTCATAACCTCTCTCCTCCTGATTTCTAAACGAGGCTACATGCTCGTTTTTTCATTTTGACTCCACAAACTCGTCCCGTGGCCCATTTCTAACGTATAATCAAGACTTTTTCGTGTTTCAAAGTTAGTGGATATAATTTCATACCCTCTCTCCTCCCGATTTCTAAACGAGGCTTCGTGCTCGTTTTTTCATTTTGACACCACAAACACGTCCCGTAGCCCATTTCTAACCTATAATCGAGACTTTTTCGTGTTTCAAAGGAAGTGGATATAATTTCATACCCACTCTTCTCCCGATTTCTAAACGAGGCTTCGTGCTCGTTTTTTCGTTTTGACACCACAAACACGTCCCGTGGCCCATTTCTAACATATAATCGCGACTTTTCCGGGTTTTAAAGGAAGTGGATCTAATTTCATACCCTCTCTCCTCCCGAATTCAAAATTAGGCTTCGTGCTCGTTTTTTCATTTTGACACCACAAACACGTCCCGTGGCCCATTTCTAACCTATAATCGAGACTTTTTCGGGTTTGAAAGGAAGTGGATATAATTTCATACCCTCTCTCCTCCCGATTTCTAAACGAGGCTTCGTGCTCGTTTTTTCGTGTTGACACCACAAACGCGTCCAGTGGCCCATTTCTAACCTATAATCGAGACTTTTTCGGGTTTTAAGGAAGTGGATATAATTTCATACCCTCTCTCCTCCCGATTTCTAAACGAGGCTTCGTGCTCGTTTTTTCATTTTGACACCACAAATGCGTCCAGTGGCCTATTTCTAACCTATAATCGAGACTTTTTCCGGTTTTAAAGGAAGTGGATATAATTTCATAACCTATCTCCTCCTGATTTCTAAACGAGGCTACGTGCTCGTTTTTTCATTTTGACTCTACAAACACGTCCCGTGGCCCATTTCTAACCTATAATCGCGACTTTTCCGGGTTTTAAAGGAAGTGGATCTAATTTCATACCCTCTCTCCTCCCGAATTCAAAATTAGGCATCGTGCTCGTTTTTTCATTTTGACACCACAAACACGTCCTGTGGCCCATTTCTAACCTATAATCCAGACTTTTTCGGGTTTGAAAGGAAGTGGATATAATTTCATACCCTCTCTCCTCCCGATTTCTAAACGAGGCTTCGTGCTCGTTTTTTCGTTTTGACACCACAAACGCGTCCAGTGGCCCATTTCTAACCTATAATCGAGACTTTTTCGGGTTTTAAGGAAGTGGATATAATTTCATAACCTCTCTCCTCCTGATTTCTAAACGAGGCTACATGCTCGTTTTTTCATTTTGACTCCACAAACTCGTCCCGTGGCCCATTTCTAACGTATAATCAAGACTTTTTCGTGTTTCAAAGTTAGTGGATATAATTTCATACCCTCTCTCCTCCCGATTTCTAAACGAGGCTTCGTGCTCGTTTTTTCATTTTGACACCACAAACACGTCCCGTGGCCCATTTCTAACCTATAATCGAGACTTTTTCGGGTTTTAAAGGAAGTGGATGTAATTTCATACCCTCTGTCCTACAGATTTCTAAACGAGGCTTCGTGCTCGTTTTTTCATTTTGACTCCACAAACTCGTCCCGTGGCCCATTTCTAACCTATAATCGAGACTTTTTCGGGTTTTAAAGGAAGTGGATATAATTTCAAACCCTCTCTCCTACCGATTTCTAAACGAGGCTTTGTGCTCGTTTTTTCGTTTTGACTCCACAAACACGTCCCGTGGCCCATTTCTAACCTATAATCGAGACTTTTTCGTGTTTCAAAGGAAGTGGATATAATTTCATACCCACTTTTTTCCCGATTTCTAAACGAGGCTTCGTGCTCGTTTTTTCGTTTTGACACCACAAACACGTCCCGTGGCCCATTTCTAACATATAATCGCGACTTTTCCGGGTTTTAAAGGAAGTGGATCTAATTTCATACCCTCTCTCCTCCCGAATTCAAAATTAGGCTTCGTGCTCGTTTTTTCATTTTGACACCACAAACACGTCCTGTGGCCCATTTCTAACCTATAATCGAGACTTTTTCGGGTTTTAAAGGAAGTGGATATAATTTCATACCCTCTCTCCTACCGATTTCTAAACGAGGCTTCGTGCTCGTTTTTTCGTTTTGACACCACAAACACGTCCCGTGGCCCATTTCTAACCTATAATCGAGACTTTTTCGGGTTTTAAATGAAGTGGATGTAAATTCATACCCTCTGTCCTACCGATTTCTAAACGAGGCTTTGTGCTCGTTTTTTCGTTTTGACTCCACAAACACGTCCCGTGGCCCATTTCTAACCTATAATCGAGACTTTTTCGTGTTTCAAAGGAAGTGGATATAATTTCATACCCACTCTTCTCCCGATTTCTAAACGAGGCTTCGTGCTCGTTTTTTCGTTTTGACACCACAAACACGTCCCGTGGCCCATTTCTAACATATAATCGCGACTTTTCCGGGTTTTAAAGGAAGTGGATCTAATTTCATACCCTCTCTCCTCCCGAATTCAAAATTAGGCTTCGTGCTCGTTTTTTCATTTTGACACCACAAACACGTCCTGTGGCCCATTTCTAACCTATAATCGAGACTTTTTCGGGTTTTAAAGGAAGTGGATATAATTTCATACCCTCTCTCCTACCGATTTCTAAACGAGGCTTCGTGCTCGTTTTTTCGTTTTGACTCCACAAACACGTCCCGTTGCCCATTTCTAACCTATAATCGAGACTTTTTCAGGTTTTAAAGGAAGTGGATATAATTTCATACCCTCTCACCTACCGATTTCTAAACGAGGCTTCGTGCTCGTTTTTTCATTTTGACACCGCAGACACGTCCCGTTGCCCATTTCTAACCTATAATCGAGACTTTTTCGGGTTTGAAAGGAAGTGGATATAATTTCATACCCTCTCTCCTCCCGATTTCTAAACGAGGCTTCGTGCTCGTTTTTTCATTTTGACACCACAAACGCGTCCAGTGGCCTATTTCTAACCTATAATCGAGACTTTTTCGGGTTTTAAAGGAAGTGGATATAATTTCATAACCTATCTCCTCCTGATTTCTAAACGAGGCTTTGTGCTCGTTTTTTCGTTTTGACTCCACAAACACGTCCCGTGGCCCATTTCTAACCTATAATCGAGACTTTTTCGTGTTTCAAAGGAAGTGGATATAATTTCATACCCACTCTTCTCCCGATTTCTAAACGAGGCTTCGTGCTCGTTTTTTCGTTTTGACACCACAAACACGTCCCGTGGCCCATTTCTAACATATAATCGCGACTTTTACGGGTTTTAAAGGAAGTGGATTTAATTTCATACCCTCTCTCCTCCCGAATTCAAAATTAGGCTTCGTGCTCGTTTTTTCATTTTGACACCACAAACACGTCCTGTGGCCCATTTCTAACCTATAATCGAGACTTTTTCGGGTTTTAAAGGAAGTGGATATAATTTCATACCCTCTCTCCTACCGATTTCTAAACGAGGCTTCGTGCTCGTTTTTTCGTTTTGACACCACAAACACGTCCCGTGGCCCATTTCTAACCTATAATCGAGACTTTTTCGGGTTTTAAATGAAGTGGATGTAAATTCATACCCTCTGTCCTACCGATTTCTAAACGAGGCTTCGTGCTCGTTTTTTCGTTTTGACTCCACAAACACGTCCCGTTGCCCATTTCTAACCTATAATCGAGACTTTTTCAGGTTTTAAAGGAAGTGGATATAATTTCATACCCTCTCACCTACCGATTTCTAAACGAGGCTTCGTGCTCGTTTTTTCATTTTGACACCGCAGACACGTCCCGTTGCCCATTTCTAACCTATAATCGAGACTTTTTCGGGTTTGAAAGGAAGTGGATATAATTTCATACCCTCTCTCCTCCCGATTTCTAAACGAGGCTTCGTGCTCGTTTTTTCATTTTGACACCACAAACGCGTCCAGTGGCCTATTTCTAACCTATAATCGAGACTTTTTCGGGTTTTAAAGGAAGTGGATATAATTTCATAACCTATCTCCTCCTGATTTCTAAACGAGGCTACGTGCTCGTTTTTTCATTTTGACTCCACAAACACGTCCCGTGGCCCATTTCTAACCTATAATCGCGACTTTTCCGGGTTTTAAAGGAAGTGGATCTAATTTCATACCCTCTCTCCTCCCGAATTCAAAATTAGGCTTCGTGCTCGTTTTTTCATTTTGACACCACAAACACGTCCTGTGGCCCATTTCTAACCTATAATCGCGACTTTTCCGGGTTTTAAAGGAAGTGGATCTAATTTCATACCCTCTCTCCTCCCGAATTCAAAATTAGGCTTCGTGCTCGTTTTTTCATTTTGACACCACAAACACGTCCTGTGGCCCATTTCTAACCTATAATCGAGACTTTTTCGGGTTTGAAAGGAAGTGGATATAATTTCATACCCTCTCTCCTCCCGATTTCTAAACGAGGCTTCGTGCTCGTTTTTTCGTTTTGACACCACAAACGCGTCCAGTGGCCCATTTCTAACCTATAATCGAGACTTTTTCGGGTTTTAAGGAAGTGGATATAATTTCATAACCTCTCTCCTCCTGATTTCTAAACGAGGCTACATGCTCGTTTTTTCATTTTGACTCCACAAACTCGTCCCGTGCCCATTTCTTACCTATAATCGAGACTTTTTCGTGTTTCAAAGTAAGTGGATATAATTTCATACCCTCTCTCCTCCCGATTTCTAAACGAGGCTTCGTGCTCGTTTTTTCATTTTGACACCACAAACACGTCCCGTGGCCCATTTCTAACCTATAATCGAGACTTTTTCGGGTTTTAAAAGAAGTGGATGTAATTTCATACCCTCTGTCCTATCGATTTCTAAACGAGGCTTCGTGCTCGTTTTTTCGTTTTGACTCCACAAACACGTCCCGTGGCCCATTTCTAACCTATAATCGAGATTTTTTCGTGTTTCAAAGGAAGTGGATATAATTTCATACCCACTCTTCTCCAGATTTCAAAACGTGGCTTCGTGCTCGTTTTTTCGTTTTGACACCACAAACACGTCCCGTGGCCCATTTCTAACCTATAATCGAGATTTTTTTGGGTTTTAAAGGAAGTGGATATAATTTCATACCCTCTCTCCTACCGATTTCTATACGAGGCTTCGTGCTCGTTTTTTCATTTTGACTCCACAAACACGTCCCGTGGCCCATTTCTAACCTATAATCGAGACTTTTTCGGGTTTTAAAGGAAGTGGATATAATTTCAAACCCTCTCTCCTACCGATTTCTAAACGAGGCTTCGTGCTCGTTTTTTCGTTTTGACTCCAAAAAAACATCCCGTGGCCCATTTCTAACCTATAATCGAGACTTTTTCGTGTTTCAAAGGAAGTGGATATAATTTCATACCCTCTCTCCTCCAGATTTCTAAACGAGGCTACGTGCTCGTTTTTTCATTTTGACTCCACAAACACGTCCAGTGGCCTATTTCTAACCTATAATCGAGACTTTTTCGGGTTTTAAAGGAAGTGGATATAATTTCATAACCTATCTCCTCCTGATTTCTAAACGAGGCTACGTGCTCGTTTTTTCATTTTGACTCCACAAACACGTCCCGTGGCCCTTTTCTAACCTATAATCGCGACTTTTCCGGGTTTTAAAGGAAGTGGATCTAATTTCATACCCTCTCTCCTCCCGAATTCAAAATTAGGCTTCGTGCTCGTTTTTTCATTTTGACACCACAAACACGTCCTGTGGCCCATTTCTAACCTATAATCCAGACTTTTTCAGGTTTTAAAGGAAGTGGATATAATTTCATACCCTCTCTCCTCCCGATTTCTAAACGAGGCTTCGTGCTCGTTTTTTCATTTTGACACCACAAACGCGTCCAGTGGCCCATTTCTAACCTATAATCGAGACTTTTTCGGGTTTTAAGGAAGTGGATATAATTTCATAACCTCTCTCCTCCTGATTTCTAAACGAGGCTACATGCTCATTTTTTCATTTTGACTCCACAAACTCGTCCCGTGGCCCATTTCTAACCTATAATCGAGACTTTTTCGTGTTTCAAAGTAAGTGGATATAATTTCATACCCTCTCTCCTCCCGATTTCTAAACGAGGCTTCGTTCTCGTTTTTTCATTTTGACATCACAAACACGTCCCGTGGCCCATTTCTAACCAATAATCGAGACTTTTTCGGGTTTTAAAGGAAGTGGATGTAATTTCATACCCTCTGTCCTACAGATTTCTAAACGAGGCTTCGTGCTCGTTTTTTCATTTTGACTCCACAAACACGTCCCGTGGCCCATTTCTAACCAATAATCGAGACTTTTCGGGTTTTAAAGGAAGTGGATATAATTTCAAACCCTCTCTCCTACCGATCTAAACGAGGCTTCGTGCTCGTTTTTTCGTTTTGACTCCACTAACACGTCCCGTGGCCCATTTCTAACCTTTAATCGAGACTTTTTCGTGTTTCAAAGGAAGTGGATATAATTTCATACCCACTCTTCTCCCGATTTCTAAACGAGGCTTCGTGCTCGTTTTTTCGTTTTGACACCACAAACACGTCTCGTGGCCCATTTCTAACCTATAATCGCGACTTTTCCGGGTTTTAAAGGAAGTGGATCTAATTTCATACCCTCTCTCCTCCCGAATTCAAAATTAGGCTTCGTGCTCGTTTTTTCATTTTGACACCACAAACACGTCCTGTGGCCCATTTCTAACCTATAATCGAGACTTTTTCGGGTTTTAAAGGAAGTGGATATAATTTCATACCCTCTCTCCTACCGATTTCTAAACGAGGCTTCGTGCTCGTTTTTTCGTTTTGACACCACAAACACGTCCCGTGGCCCATTTCTAACCTATAATCGAGACTTTTTCGGGTTTTAAATGAAGTGGATGTAAATTCATACCCTCTGTCCTACCGATTTCTAAACGAGGCTTCGTGCTCGTTTTTTCGTTTTGACTCCACAAACACGTCCCGTTGCCCATTTCTAACCTATAATCGAGACTTTTTCAGGTTTTAAAGGAAGTGGATATAATTTCATACCCTCTCACCTACCAATTTCTAAACGAGGCTTCGTGCTCGTTTTTTCATTTTGACACCGCAGACACGTCCCGTGGCCCATTTCTAACCTATAATCGAGACTTTTTCGGGTTTGAAAGGAAGTGGATGTAATTTCATACCCTCTCTCCTCCCGATTTCTAAACGAGGCTTCGTGCTCGTTTTTTCATTTTGACACCACAAACGCGTCCAGTGGCCTATTTCTAACCTATAATCGAGACTTTTTCGGGTTTTTAAGGAAGTGGATATAATTTCATAACCTATCTCCTCCTGATTTCTAAACGAGGCTACGTGCTCGTTTTTTCATTTTGACTCCACAAACACGTCCCGTGGCCCATTTCTAACCTATAATCGCGACTTTTCCGGGTTTTAAAGGAAGTGGATCTAATTTCATACCCTCTCTCCTCCCGAATTCAAAATTAGGCTTCGTGCTCGTTTTTTCATTTTGACACCACAAACACGTCCTGTGGCCCATTTCTAACCTATAATCGAGACTTTTTTGGGTTTTAAAGGAAGTGCATATAATTTCATACCCTCTCTCCTACCAATTTCTAAACGAGGCTTCGTGCTTGTTTTATCGTTTTGACAGCACAAACACGTCCCGTGGGCCATTTCTAACCTATAATCGAGACTTTTTCGGGTTTTAAAGGAAGTGGATGTAATTTCATACCCTCTGTCCTATCGATTTCTAAACGAGGCTTCGTGCTCGTTTTTTCGTTTTTACTCCACAAACACGTCCCGTGGCCCATTTCTAACCTATAATCGAGATTTTTTCGTGTTTCAAAGGAAGTGGATATAATTTCATACCCACTCTTCTCCCGATTTCAAAACGTGGCTTCGTGCTCGTTTTTTCGTTTTGACACCACAAACACGTCCCGTGGCCCATTTCTAACCCATAATCTAGATTTTTTCGGGTTTTAAAGGAAGTGGATCTAATTTCATACCCTCTGTCCTACCGATTTCTAAACGAGGCTTCGTGCTCGTTTTTTCGTTTTGACTCCACAAACACGTCCCGTGGCCCATTTCTAACCTATAATCGAGACTTTTTCAGGTTTTAAAGGAAGTGGATATAATTTCATACCCTCTCTCCTACCGATTTCTATACGAGGCTTCGTGCTCGTTTTTTCATTTTGACTCCACAAACACGTCCCGTGGCCCATTTCTAACCTATAATCGAGACTTTTTCGGGTTTTAAAGGAAGTGGATATAATTTCAAACCCTCTCTCCTACCGATTTCTAAACGAGGCTTCGTGCTCGTTTTTTCGTTTTGACTCCACAAACACGTCCCGTGGCCCATTTCTAACCTATAATTGAGACTTTTTCGTGTTTCAAAGGAAGTGGATATAATTTCATACCCACTCTTCTCCCGATTTCTAAACGAGGCTTCGTGCTCGTTTTTTCGTTTTGACACCACAAACACGTCCCGTGGCCCATTTCTAACCTATAATCGAGACTTTTTCGGGTTTTAAAGGAAGTGGATATAATTTCATACCCTCTGTCTACAGATTTCTAAACGAGGCTTCGTGCTCGTTTTTTCATTTTGACTCCACAAACACGTCCCGTGGCCCATTTCTAACCAATAATCGAGACTTTTTCGGGTTTTAAAGGAAGTGGATATAATTTCAAACCCTCTCTCCTACCGATTTCTAAACGAGGCTTCGTGCTCGTTTTTTCGTTTTGACTCCACTAACACGTCCCGTGGCCCATTTCTAACCTTTAATCGAGACTTTTTCGTGTTTCAAAGGAAGTGGATATAATTTCATACCCACTCTTCTCCCGATTTCTAAACGAGGCTTCGTGCTCGTTTTTTCGTTTTGACACCACAAACACGTCTCGTGGCCCATTTCTAACCTATAATCGCGACTTTTCCGGGTTTTAAAGGAAGTGGATCTAATTTCATACCCTCTCTCCTCCCGAATTCAAAATTAGGCTTCGTGCTCGTTTTTTCATTTTGACACCACAAACACGTCCTGTGGCCCATTTCTAACCTATAATCGAGACTTTTTCGGGTTTTAAAGGAAGTGGATATAATTTCATACCCTCTCTCCTACCGATTTCTAAACGAGGCTTCGTGCTCGTTTCTTTGTTTTGACACCACAAACACGTCCCGTGGCCCATTTCTAACCTATAATCGAGACTTTTTCGGGTTTTAAATGAAGTGGATGTAAATTCATACCCTCTGTCCTACCGATTTCTAAACGAGGCTTCGTGCTCGTTTTTTCGTTTTGACTCCACAAACACGTCCCGTTGCCCATTTCTAACCTATAATCGAGACTTTTTCAGGTTTTAAAGGAAGTGGATATAATTTCATACCCTCTCACCTACCAATTTCTAAACGAGGCTTCGTGCTCGTTTTTTCATTTTGACACCGCAGACACGTCCCGTGGCCCATTTCTAACCTATAATCGAGACTTTTTCGGGTTTGAAAGGAAGTGGATATAATTTCATACCCTCTCTCCTCCCGATTTCTAAACGAGGCTTCGTGCTCGTTTTTTCATTTTGACACCACAAACGCGTCCAGTGGCCTATTTCTAACCTATAATCGAGACTTTTTCGGGTTTTAAAGGAAGTGGATATAATTTCATAACCTATCTCCTCCTGATTTCTAAACGAGGCTACGTGCTCGTTTTTTCATTTTGACTCCACAAACACGTCCCGTGGCCCATTTCTAACCTATAATCGCGACTTTTCCGGGTTTTAAAGGAAGTGGATCTAATTTCATACCCTCTCTCCTCCCGAATTCAAAATTAGGCTTCGTGCTCGTTTTTTCATTTTGACACCACAAACACGTCCTGTGGCCCATTTCTAACCTATAATCGAGACTTTTTTGGGTTTTAAAGGAAGTGCATATAATTTCATACCCTCTCTCCTACCAATTTCTAAACGAGGCTTCGTGCTTGTTTTATCGTTTTGACAGCACAAACACGTCCCGTGGGCCATTTCTAACCTATAATCGAGACTTTTTCGGGTTTTAAAGGAAGTGGATGTAATTTCATACCCTCTGTCCTATCGATTTCTAAACGAGGCTTCGTGCTCGTTTTTTCGTTTTTACTCCACAAACACGTCCCGTGGCCCATTTCTAACCTATAATCGAGATTTTTTCGTGTTTCAAAGGAAGTGGATATAATTTCATACCCACTCTTCTCCCGATTTCAAAACGTGGCTTCGTGCTCGTTTTTTCGTTTTGACACCACAAACACGTCCCGTGGCCCATTTCTAACCCATAATCTAGATTTTTTCGGGTTTTAAAGGAAGTGGATCTAATTTCATACCCTCTGTCCTACCGATTTCTAAACGAGGCTTCGTGCTCGTTTTTTCGTTTTGACTCCACAAACACGTCCCGTGGCCCATTTCTAACCTATAATCGAGACTTTTTCAGGTTTTAAAGGAAGTGGATATAATTTCATACCCTCTCTCCTACCGATTTCTATACGAGGCTTCGTGCTCGTTTTTTCATTTTGACTCCACAAACACGTCCCGTGGCCCATTTCTAACCTATAATCGAGACTTTTTCGGGTTTTAAAGGAAGTGGATATAATTTCAAACCCTCTCTCCTACCGATTTCTAAACGAGGCTTCGTGCTCGTTTTTTCGTTTTGACTCCACAAACACGTCCCGTGGCCCATTTCTAACCTATAATCGAGACTTTTTCGTGTTTCAAAGGAAGTGGATATAATTTCATACCCACTCTTCTCCCGATTTCTAAACGAGGCTTCGTGCTCGTTTTTTCGTTTTGACACCACAAACACGTCCCGTGGCCCATTTCTAACCTATAATCGCGACTTTTCCGGGTTTTAAAGGAAGTGGATCTAATTTCATACCCTCTCTCCTCCCGAATTCAAAATTAGGCTTCGTGCTCGTTTTTTCATTTTGACACCACAAACACGTCCTGTGGCCCATTTCTAACCTATAATCGAGACTTTTTCGGGTTTTAAAGGAAGTGGATATAATTTCATACCCTCTCTCCTACCGATTTCTAAACGAGGCTTCGTGCTCGTTTTTTCGTTTTGACACCACAAACGCGTCCAATGGCCCATTTCTAACCTATAATCGAGACTTTTTCAGGTTTTAAAGGAAGTGGATATAATTTCATACCCTCTCACCTACCGATTTCTAAACGAGGCTTCGTGCTCGTTTTTTCATTTTGACACCACAAACACGTCCCGTGGCCCATTTCTAACCTATAATCGAGACTTTTTCGGGTTTTAAATGAAGTGGATGTAAATTCATACCCTCTGTCCTACCGATTTCTAAACGAGGCTTCGTGCTCGTTTTTTCATTTTGACTCCACAAACACGTCCCGTTGCCCATTTCTAACCTATAATCGAGACTTTTTCAGGTTTTAAAGGAAGTGGATATAATTTCATACCCTCTCACCTACCGATTTCTAAACGAGGCTTCGTGCTCGTTTTTTCATTTTGACACCGCAAACACGTCCCGTGGCCCATTTCTAACCTATAATCGAGACTTTTTCGGGTTTGAAAGGAAGTGGATATAATTTCATACCCTCTCTCCTCCCGATTTCTAAACGAGGCTTCGTGCTCGTTTTTTCATTTTGACACCACAAACGCGTCCAGTGGCCTATTTCTAACCTATAATCGAGACTTTTTCGGGTTTTAAAGGAAGTGGATATAATTTCATAACCTATCTCCTCCTGATTTCTAAACGAGGCTACGTGCTCGTTTTTTCATTTTGACTCCACAAACACGTCCCGTGGCCCATTTCTAACCTATAATCGCGACTTTTCCGGGTTTTAATGGAAGTGGATCTAATTTCATACTCTCTCTCCTCCCGAATTCAAAATTAGGCTTCGTGCTCGTTTTTTTCATTTTGACACCACAAACGCGTCCAGTGGCCCATTTCTAACCTATAATCGAGACTTTTTCGTGTTTTAAAGGAAGTGGATATAATTTCATAACCTATCTCCTCCTGATTTCTAAACGAGGCTACGTGCTCGTTTTTTCATTTTGACTCCACAAACACGTCCCGTGGCCCATTTCTAACCTATAATCGTGACTTTTCCGGGTTTTAAAGGAAGTGGATCTAATTTCATACCCTCTCTCCTCCCGAATTCAAAATTAGGCTTCGTGCTCGTTTTTTCATTTTGACACCACAAACACGTCCCGTGGCCCATTTCTAACCTATAATCCAGACTTTTTCGGGTTTTAAAGGAAGTGGATATAATTTCATACCCTCTCTCCTCCCGATTTCTAAACGAGGCTTCGTGCTCGTTTTTTCGTTTTGACACCACAAACGCGTCCAGTGGCCCATTTCTAACCTATAATCGAGACTTTTTCGGGTTTTAAGGAAGTGGATATAATTTCATAACCTCTCTCCTCCTGATTTCTAAACGAGGCTACATGCTCGTTTTTTCATTTTGACTCCACAAACTCGTCCCGTGGCCCATTTCTAACCTATAATCGAGACTTTTTCGTGTTTCAAAGTAAGTGGATATAATTTCATACCCTCTCTCCTCCCGATTTCTAAACGAGGCTTCGTTCTCGTTTTTTCATTTTGACATCACAAACACGTCCCGTGGCCCATTTCTAACCTATAATCGAGACTTTTTCGGGTTTTAAAGGAAGTGGATGTAATTTCATACCCTCTGTCCTACAGATTTCTAAACGAGGCTTCGTGCTCGTTTTTTCATTTTGACTCCACAAACACGTCCCGTGGCCCATTTCTAACCAATAATCGAGACTTTTTCGGGTTTTAAAGGAAGTGGATATAATTTCAAACCCTCTCTCCTACCGATCTAAACGAGGCTTCGTGCTCGTTTTTTCGTTTTGACTCCACTAACACGTCCCGTGGCCCATTTCTAACCTTTAATCGAGACTTTTTCGTGTTTCAAAGGAAGTGGATATAATTTCATACCCACTCTTCTCCCGATTTCTAAACGAGGCTTCGTGCTCGTTTTTTCGTTTTGACACCACAAACACGTCTCGTGGCCCATTTCTAACCTATAATCGCGACTTTTCCGGGTTTTAAAGGAAGTGGATCTAATTTCATACCCTCTCTCCTCCCGAATTCAAAATTAGGCTTCGTGCTCGTTTTTTCATTTTGACACCACAAACACGTCCTGTGGCCCATTTCTAACCTATAATCGAGACTTTTTCGGGTTTTAAAGGAAGTGGATATAATTTCATACCCTCTCTCCTACCGATTTCTAAACGAGGCTTCGTGCTCGTTTTTTCGTTTTGACACCACAAACACGTCCCGTGGCCCATTTCTAACCTATAATCGAGACTTTTTCGGGTTTTAAATGAAGTGGATGTAAATTCATACCCTCTGTCCTACCGATTTCTAAACGAGGCTTCGTGCTCGTTTTTTCGTTTTGACTCCACAAACACGTCCCGTGGCCCATTTCTAACCTATAATCGAGACTTTTTCGTGTTTCAAAGGAAGTGGATATAATTTCATACCCACTCTTCTCCCGATTTCTAAACGAGGCTTCGTGCTCGTTTTTTCGTTTTGACACCACAAACACGTCCCGTGGCCCATTTCTAACCTATAATCGAGACTTTTTCGGGTTTTAAAGGAAGTGGATATAATTTCATACCCTCTGTCTACAGATTTCTAAACGAGGCTTCGTGCTCGTTTTTTCATTTTGACTCCACAAACACGTCCCGTGGCCCATTTCTAACCAATAATCGAGACTTTTTCGGGTTTTAAAGGAAGTGGATATAATTTCAAACCCTCTCTCCTACCGATTTCTAAACGAGGCTTCGTGCTCGTTTTTTCGTTTTGACTCCACTAACACGTCCCGTGGCCCATTTCTAACCTTTAATCGAGACTTTTTCGTGTTTCAAAGGAAGTGGATATAATTTCATACCCACTCTTCTCCCGATTTCTAAACGAGGCTTCGTGCTCGTTTTTTCGTTTTGACACCACAAACACGTCTCGTGGCCCATTTCTAACCTATAATCGCGACTTTTCCGGGTTTTAAAGGAAGTGGATCTAATTTCATACCCTCTCTCCTCCCGAATTCAAAATTAGGCTTCGTGCTCGTTTTTTCATTTTGACACCACAAACACGTCCTGTGGCCCATTTCTAACCTATAATCGAGACTTTTTCGGGTTTTAAAGGAAGTGGATATAATTTCATACCCTCTCTCCTACCGATTTCTAAACGAGGCTTCGTGCTCGTTTCTTTGTTTTGACACCACAAACACGTCCCGTGGCCCATTTCTAACCTATAATCGAGACTTTTTCGGGTTTTAAATGAAGTGGATGTAAATTCATACCCTCTGTCCTACCGATTTCTAAACGAGGCTTCGTGCTCGTTTTTTCGTTTTGACTCCACAAACACGTCCCGTTGCCCATTTCTAACCTATAATCGAGACTTTTTCAGGTTTTAAAGGAAGTGGATATAATTTCATACCCTCTCACCTACCAATTTCTAAACGAGGCTTCGTGCTCGTTTTTTCATTTTGACACCGCAGACACGTCCCGTGGCCCATTTCTAACCTATAATCGAGACTTTTTCGGGTTTGAAAGGAAGTGGATATAATTTCATACCCTCTCTCCTCCCGATTTCTAAACGAGGCTTCGTGCTCGTTTTTTCATTTTGACACCACAAACGCGTCCAGTGGCCTATTTCTAACCTATAATCGAGACTTTTTCGGGTTTTAAAGGAAGTGGATATAATTTCATAACCTATCTCCTCCTGATTTCTAAACGAGGCTACGTGCTCGTTTTTTCATTTTGACTCCACAAACACGTCCCGTGGCCCATTTCTAACCTATAATCGCGACTTTTCCGGGTTTTAAAGGAAGTGGATCTAATTTCATACCCTCTCTCCTCCCGAATTCAAAATTAGGCTTCGTGCTCGTTTTTTCATTTTGACACCACAAACACGTCCTGTGGCCCATTTCTAACCTATAATCGAGACTTTTTTGGGTTTTAAAGGAAGTGCATATAATTTCATACCCTCTCTCCTACCAATTTCTAAACGAGGCTTCGTGCTTGTTTTATCGTTTTGACAGCACAAACACGTCCCGTGGGCCATTTCTAACCTATAATCGAGACTTTTTCGGGTTTTAAAGGAAGTGGATGTAATTTCATACCCTCTGTCCTATCGATTTCTAAACGAGGCTTCGTGCTCGTTTTTTCGTTTTTACTCCACAAACACGTCCCGTGGCCCATTTCTAACCTATAATCGAGATTTTTTCGTGTTTCAAAGGAAGTGGATATAATTTCATACCCACTCTTCTCCCGATTTCAAAACGTGGCTTCGTGCTCGTTTTTTCGTTTTGACACCACAAACACGTCCCGTGGCCCATTTCTAACCCATAATCTAGATTTTTTCGGGTTTTAAAGGAAGTGGATCTAATTTCATACCCTCTGTCCTACCGATTTCTAAACGAGGCTTCGTGCTCGTTTTTTCGTTTTGACTCCACAAACACGTCCCGTGGCCCATTTCTAACCTATAATCGAGACTTTTTCAGGTTTTAAAGGAAGTGGATATAATTTCATACCCTCTCTCCTACCGATTTCTATACGAGGCTTCGTGCTCGTTTTTTCATTTTGACTCCACAAACACGTCCCGTGGCCCATTTCTAACCTATAATCGAGACTTTTTCGGGTTTTAAAGGAAGTGGATATAATTTCAAACCCTCTCTCCTACCGATTTCTAAACGAGGCTTCGTGCTCGTTTTTTCGTTTTGACTCCACAAACACGTCCCGTGGCCCATTTCTAACCTATAATCGAGACTTTTTCGTGTTTCAAAGGAAGTGGATATAATTTCATACCCACTCTTCTCCCGATTTCTAAACGAGGCTTCGTGCTCGTTTTTTCGTTTTGACACCACAAACACGTCCCGTGGCCCATTTCTAACCTATAATCGCGACTTTTCCGGGTTTTAAAGGAAGTGGATCTAATTTCATACCCTCTCTCCTCCCGAATTCAAAATTAGGCTTCGTGCTCGTTTTTTCATTTTGACACCACAAACACGTCCTGTGGCCCATTTCTAACCTATAATCGAGACTTTTTCGGGTTTTAAAGGAAGTGGATATAATTTCATACCCTCTCTCCTACCGATTTCTAAACGAGGCTTCGTGCTCGTTTTTTCGTTTTGACACCACAAACGCGTCCAGTGGCCCATTTCTAACCTATAATCGAGACTTTTTCAGGTTTTAAAGGAAGTGGATATAATTTCATACCCTCTCACCTACCGATTTCTAAACGAGGCTTCGTGCTCGTTTTTTCATTTTGACACCACAAACACGTCCCGTGGCCCATTTCTAACCTATAATCGAGACTTTTTCGGGTTTTAAATGAAGTGGATGTAAATTCATACCCTCTGTCCTACCGATTTCTAAACGAGGCTTCGTGCTCGTTTTTTCATTTTGACTCCACAAACACGTCCCGTTGCCCATTTCTAACCTATAATCGAGACTTTTTCAGGTTTTAAAGGAAGTGGATATAATTTCATACCCTCTCACCTACCGATTTCTAAACGAGGCTTCGTGCTCGTTTTTTCATTTTGACACCGCAAACACGTCCCGTGGCCCATTTCTAACCTATAATCGAGACTTTTTCGGGTTTGAAAGGAAGTGGATATAATTTCATACCCTCTCTCCTCCCGATTTCTAAACGAGGCTTCGTGCTCGTTTTTTCATTTTGACACCACAAACGCGTCCAGTGGCCTATTTCTAACCTATAATCGAGACTTTTTCGGGTTTTAAAGGAAGTGGATATAATTTCATAACCTATCTCCTCCTGATTTCTAAACGAGGCTACGTGCTCGTTTTTTCATTTTGACTCCACAAACACGTCCCGTGGCCCATTTCTAACCTATAATCGCGACTTTTCCGGGTTTTAATGGAAGTGGATCTAATTTCATACTCTCTCTCCTCCCGAATTCAAAATTAGGCTTCGTGCTCGTTTTTTTCATTTTGACACCACAAACGCGTCCAGTGGCCCATTTCTAACCTATAATCGAGACTTTTTCGTGTTTTAAAGGAAGTGGATATAATTTCATAACCTATCTCCTCCTGATTTCTAAACGAGGCTACGTGCTCGTTTTTTCATTTTGACTCCACAAACACGTCCCGTGGCCCATTTCTAACCTATAATCGTGACTTTTCCGGGTTTTAAAGGAAGTGGATCTAATTTCATACCCTCTCTCCTCCCGAATTCAAAATTAGGCTTCGTGCTCGTTTTTTCATTTTGACACCACAAACACGTCCCGTGGCCCATTTCTAACCTATAATCCAGACTTTTTCGGGTTTTAAAGGAAGTGGATATAATTTCATACCCTCTCTCCTCCCGATTTCTAAACGAGGCTTCGTGCTCGTTTTTTCGTTTTGACACCACAAACGCGTCCAGTGGCCCATTTCTAACCTATAATCGAGACTTTTTCGGGTTTTAAGGAAGTGGATATAATTTCATAACCTCTCTCCTCCTGATTTCTAAACGAGGCTACATGCTCGTTTTTTCATTTTGACTCCACAAACTCGTCCCGTGGCCCATTTCTAACCTATAATCGAGACTTTTTCGTGTTTCAAAGTAAGTGGATATAATTTCATACCCTCTCTCCTCCCGATTTCTAAACGAGGCTTCGTTCTCGTTTTTTCATTTTGACATCACAAACACGTCCCGTGGCCCATTTCTAACCTATAATCGAGACTTTTTCGGGTTTTAAAGGAAGTGGATGTAATTTCATACCCTCTGTCCTACAGATTTCTAAACGAGGCTTCGTGCTCGTTTTTTCATTTTGACTCCACAAACACGTCCCGTGGCCCATTTCTAACCAATAATCGAGACTTTTTCGGGTTTTAAAGGAAGTGGATATAATTTCAAACCCTCTCTCCTACCGATCTAAACGAGGCTTCGTGCTCGTTTTTTCGTTTTGACTCCACTAACACGTCCCGTGGCCCATTTCTAACCTTTAATCGAGACTTTTTCGTGTTTCAAAGGAAGTGGATATAATTTCATACCCACTCTTCTCCCGATTTCTAAACGAGGCTTCGTGCTCGTTTTTTCGTTTTGACACCACAAACACGTCTCGTGGCCCATTTCTAACCTATAATCGCGACTTTTCCGGGTTTTAAAGGAAGTGGATCTAATTTCATACCCTCTCTCCTCCCGAATTCAAAATTAGGCTTCGTGCTCGTTTTTTCATTTTGACACCACAAACACGTCCTGTGGCCCATTTCTAACCTATAATCGAGACTTTTTCGGGTTTTAAAGGAAGTGGATATAATTTCATACCCTCTCTCCTACCGATTTCTAAACGAGGCTTCGTGCTCGTTTTTTCGTTTTGACACCACAAACACGTCCCGTGGCCCATTTCTAACCTATAATCGAGACTTTTTCGGGTTTTAAATGAAGTGGATGTAAATTCATACCCTCTGTCCTACCGATTTCTAAACGAGGCTTCGTGCTCGTTTTTTCGTTTTGACTCCACAAACACGTCCCGTTGCCCATTTCTAACCTATAATCGAGACTTTTTCAGGTTTTAAAGGAAGTGGATATAATTTCATACCCTCTCACCTACCAATTTCTAAACGAGGCTTCGTGCTCGTTTTTTCATTTTGACACCGCAGACACGTCCCGTGGCCCATTTCTAACCTATAATCGAGACTTTTTCGGGTTTGAAAGGAAGTGGATGTAATTTCATACCCTCTCTCCTCCCGATTTCTAAACGAGGCTTCGTGCTCGTTTTTTCATTTTGACACCACAAACGCGTCCAGTGGCCTATTTCTAACCTATAATCGAGACTTTTTCGGGTTTTAAAGGAAGTGGATATAATTTCATAACCTATCTCCTCCTGATTTCTAAACGAGGCTACGTGCTCGTTTTTTCATTTTGACTCCACAAACACGTCCCGTGGCCCATTTCTAACCTATAATCGCGACTTTTCCGGGTTTTAAAGGAAGTGGATCTAATTTCATACCCTCTCTCCTCCCGAATTCAAAATTAGGCTTCGTGCTCGTTTTTTCATTTTGACACCACAAACACATCCTGTGGCCCATTTCTAACCTATAATCGAGACTTTTTTGGGTTTTAAAGGAAGTGCATATAATTTCATACCCTCTCTCCTACCAATTTCTAAACGAGGCTTCGTGCTTTTTTTATCGTTTTGACAGCACAAACACGTCCCGTGGGCCATTTCTAACCTATAATCGAGACTTTTTCGGGTTTTAAAGGAAGTGGATGTAATTTCATACCCTCTGTCCTATCGATTTCTAAACGAGGCTTCGTGCTCGTTTTTACTCCACAAACACGTCCCGTGGCCCATTTCTAACCTATAATCGAGATTTTTTCGTGTTTCAAAGGAAGTGGATATAATTTCATACCCACTCTTCTCCCGATTTCAAAACGTGGCTTCGTGCTCGTTTTTTCGTTTTGACACCACAAACACGTCCCGTGGCCCATTTCTAACCCATAATCTAGATTTTTTCGGGTTTTAAAGGAAGTGGATCTAATTTCATACCCTCTGTCCTACCGATTTCTAAACGAGGCTTCGTGCTCGTTTTTTCATTTTGACTCCACAAACACGTCCCGTGGCCCATTTCTAACCTATAATCGAGACTTTTTCAGGTTTTAAAGGAAGTGGATATAATTTCATACCCTCTCTCCTACCGATTTCTATACGAGGCTTCGTGCTCGTTTTTTCATTTTGACTCCACAAACACGTCCCGTGGCCCATTTCTAACCTATAATCGAGACTTTTTCGGGTTTTAAAGGAAGTGGATATAATTTCAAACCCTCTCTCCTACCGATTTCTAAACGAGGCTTCGTGCTCGTTTTTTCGTTTTGACTCCACAAACACGTCCCGTGGCCCATTTCTAACCTATAATCGAGACTTTTTCGTGTTTCAAAGGAAGTGGATATAATTTCATACCCACTCTTCTCCCGATTTCTAAACGAGGCTTCGTGCTCGTTTTTTCGTTTTGACACCACAAACACGTCCCGTGGCCCATTTCTAACCTATAATCGAGACTTTTTCGGGTTTTAAAGGAAGTGGATATAATTTCATACCCTCTGTCTACAGATTTCTAAACGAGGCTTCGTGCTCGTTTTTTCATTTTGACTCCACAAACACGTCCCGTGGCCCATTTCTAACCAATAATCGAGACTTTTTCGGGTTTTAAAGGAAGTGGATATAATTTCAAACCCTCTCTCCTACCGATTTCTAAACGAGGCTTCGTGCTCGTTTTTTCGTTTTGACTCCACTAACACGTCCCGTGGCCCATTTCTAACCTTTAATCGAGACTTTTTCGTGTTTCAAAGGAAGTGGATATAATTTCATACCCACTCTTCTCCCGATTTCTAAACGAGGCTTCGTGCTCGTTTTTTCGTTTTGACACCACAAACACGTCTCGTGGCCCATTTCTAACCTATAATCGCGACTTTTCCGGGTTTTAAAGGAAGTGGATCTAATTTCATACCCTCTCTCCTCCCGAATTCAAAATTAGGCTTCGTGCTCGTTTTTTCATTTTGACACCACAAACACGTCCTGTGGCCCATTTCTAACCTATAATCGCGACTTTTCCGGGTTTTAATAGAAGTGGATCTAATTTCATACTCTCTCTCCTCCCGAATTCAAAATTAGGCTTCGTGCTCGTTTTTTTCATTTTGACACCACAAACGCGTCCAGTGGCCCATTTCTAACCTATAATCGAGACTTTTTCGTGTTTGAAAGGAAGTGGATATAATTTCATAACCTATCTCCTCCTGATTTCTAAACGAGGCTACGTGCTCGTTTTTTCATTTTGACTCCACAAACACGTCCCGTGGCCCATTTCTAACCTATAATCGTGACTTTTCCGGGTTTTAAAGGAAGTGGATCTAATTTCATACCCTCTCTCCTCCCGAATTCAAAATTAGGCTTCGTGCTCGTTTTTTCATTTTGACACCACAAACACGTCCCGTGGCCCATTTCTAACCTATAATCCAGACTTTTTCGGGTTTTAAAGGAAGTGGATATAATTTCATACCCTCTCTCCTCCCGATTTCTAAACGAGGCTTCGTGCTCGTTTTTTCGTTTTGACACCACAAACGCGTCCAGTGGCCCATTTCTAACCTATAATCGAGACTTTTTCGGGTTTTAAGGAAGTGGATATAATTTCATAACCTCTCTCCTCCTGATTTCTAAACGAGGCTACATGCTCGTTTTTTCATTTTGACTCCACAAACTCGTCCCGTGGCCCATTTCTAACCTATAATCGAGACTTTTTCGTGTTTCAAAGTAAGTGGATATAATTTCATACCCTCTCTCCTCCCGATTTCTAAACGAGGCTTCGTTCTCGTTTTTTCATTTTGACATCACAAACACGTCCCGTGGCCCATTTCTAACCTATAATCGAGACTTTTTCGGGTTTTAAAGGAAGTGGATGTAATTTCATACCCTCTGTCCTACAGATTTCTAAACGAGGCTTCGTGCTCGTTTTTTCATTTTGACTCCACAAACACGTCCCGTGGCCCATTTCTAACCAATAATCGAGACTTTTTCGGGTTTTAAAGGAAGTGGATATAATTTCAAACCCTCTCTCCTACCGATCTAAACGAGGCTTCGTGCTCGTTTTTTCGTTTTGACTCCACTAACACGTCCCGTGGCCCATTTCTAACCTTTAATCTAGACTTTTTCGTGTTTCAAAGGAAGTGGATATAATTTCATACCCACTCTTCTCCCGATTTCTAAACGAGGCTTCGTGCTCGTTTTTTCGTTTTGACACCACAAACACGTCTCGTGGCCCATTTCTAACCTATAATCGCGACTTTTCCGGGTTTTAAAGGAAGTGGATCTAATTTCATACCCTCTCTCCTCCCGAATTCAAAATTAGGCTTCGTGCTCGTTTTTTCATTTTGACACCACAAACACGTCCTGTGGCCCATTTCTAACCTATAATCGAGACTTTTTCGGGTTTTAAAGGAAGTGGATATAATTTCATACCCTCTCTCCTACCGATTTCTAAACGAGGCTTCGTGCTCGTTTTTTCGTTTTGACACCACAAACACGTCCCGTGGCCCATTTCTAACCTATAATCGAGACTTTTTCGGGTTTTAAATGAAGTGGATGTAAATTCATACCCTCTGTCCTACCGATTTCTAAACGAGGCTTCGTGCTCGTTTTTTCGTTTTGACTCCACAAACACGTCCCGTTGCCCATTTCTAACCTATAATCGAGACTTTTTCAGGTTTTAAAGGAAGTGGATATAATTTCATACCCTCTCACCTACCAATTTCTAAACGAGGCTTCGTGCTCGTTTTTTCATTTTGACACCGCAGACACGTCCCGTGGCCCATTTCTAACCTATAATCGAGACTTTTTCGGGTTTGAAAGGAAGTGGATGTAATTTCATACCCTCTCTCCTCCCGATTTCTAAACGAGGCTTCGTGCTCGTTTTTTCATTTTGACACCACAAACGCGTCCAGTGGCCTATTTCTAACCTATAATCGAGACTTTTTCGGGTTTTAAAGGAAGTGGATATAATTTCATAACCTATCTCCTCCTGATTTCTAAACGAGGCTACGTGCTCGTTTTTTCATTTTGACTCCACAAACACGTCCCGTGGCCCATTTCTAACCTATAATCGCGACTTTTCCGGGTTTTAAAGGAAGTGGATCTAATTTCATACCCTCTCTCCTCCCGAATTCAAAATTAGGCTTCGTGCTCGTTTTTTCATTTTGACACCACAAACACATCCCGTGGCCCATTTCTAACCTATAATCGAGACTTTTTTGGGTTTTAAAGGAAGTGCATATAATTTCATACCCTCTCTCCTACCAATTTCTAAACGAGGCTTCGTGCTTTTTTTATCGTTTTGACAGCACAAACACGTCCCGTGGGCCATTTCTAACCTATAATCGAGACTTTTTCGGGTTTTAAAGGAAGTGGATGTAATTTCATACCCTCTGTCCTATCGATTTCTAAACGAGGCTTCGTGCTCGTTTTTACTCCACAAACACGTCCCGTGGCCCATTTCTAACCTATAATCGAGATTTTTTCGTGTTTCAAAGGAAGTGGATATAATTTCATACCCACTCTTCTCCCGATTTCAAAACGTGGCTTCGTGCTCGTTTTTTCGTTTTGACACCACAAACACGTCCCGTGGCCCATTTCTAACCCATAATCTAGATTTTTTCGGGTTTTAAAGGAAGTGGATCTAATTTCATACCCTCTGTCCTACCGATTTCTAAACGAGGCTTCGTGCTCGTTTTTTCATTTTGACTCCACAAACACGTCCCGTGGCCCATTTCTAACCTATAATCGAGACTTTTTCAGGTTTTAAAGGAAGTGGATATAATTTCATACCCTCTCTCCTACCGATTTCTATACGAGGCTTCGTGCTCGTTTTTTCATTTTGACTCCACAAACACGTCCCGTGGCCCATTTCTAACCTATAATCGAGACTTTTTCGGGTTTTAAAGGAAGTGGATATAATTTCAAACCCTCTCTCCTACCGATTTCTAAACGAGGCTTCGTGCTCGTTTTTTCGTTTTGACTCCACAAACACGTCCCGTGGCCCATTTCTAACCTATAATCGAGACTTTTTCGTGTTTCAAAGGAAGTGGATATAATTTCATACCCACTCTTCTCCCGATTTCTAAACGAGGCTTCGTGCTCGTTTTTTCGTTTTGACACCACAAACACGTCCCGTGGCCCATTTCTAACCTATAATCGAGACTTTTTCGGGTTTTAAAGGAAGTGGATATAATTTCATACCCTCTGTCTACAGATTTCTAAACGAGGCTTCGTGCTCGTTTTTTCATTTTGACTCCACAAACACGTCCCGTGGCCCATTTCTAACCAATAATCGAGACTTTTTCGGGTTTTAAAGGAAGTGGATATAATTTCAAACCCTCTCTCCTACCGATTTCTAAACGAGGCTTCGTGCTCGTTTTTTCGTTTTGACTCCACTAACACGTCCCGTGGCCCATTTCTAACCTTTAATCGAGACTTTTTCGTGTTTCAAAGGAAGTGGATATAATTTCATACCCACTCTTCTCCCGATTTCTAAACGAGGCTTCGTGCTCGTTTTTTCGTTTTGACACCACAAACACGTCTCGTGGCCCATTTCTAACCTATAATCGCGACTTTTCCGGGTTTTAAAGGAAGTGGATCTAATTTCATACCCTCTCTCCTCCCGAATTCAAAATTAGGCTTCGTGCTCGTTTTTTCATTTTGACACCACAAACACGTCCTGTGGCCCATTTCTAACCTATAATCGAGACTTTTTCGGGTTTGAAAGGAAGTGGATATAATTTCATACCCTCTCTCCTCCCGATTTCTAAACGAGGCTTCGTGCTCGTTTTTTCATTTTGACACCACAAACGCGTCCAGTGGCCTATTTCTAACCTATAATCGAGACTTTTTCGGGTTTTAAAGGAAGTGGATATAATTTCATAACCTATCTCCTCCTGATTTCTAAACGAGGCTACGTGCTCGTTTTTTCATTTTGACTCCACAAACACGTCCCGTGGCCCATTTCTAACCTATAATCGCGACTTTTCCGGGTTTTAATGGAAGTGGATCTAATTTCATACTCTCTCTCCTCCCGAATTCAAAATTAGGCTTCGTGCTCGTTTTTTTCATTTTGACACCACAAACGCGTCCAGTGGCCCATTTCTAACCTATAATCGAGACTTTTTCGTGTTTTAAAGGAAGTGGATATAATTTCATAACCTATCTCCTCCTGATTTCTAAACGAGGCTACGTGCTCGTTTTTTCATTTTGACTCCACAAACACGTCCCGTGGCCCATTTCTAACCTATAATCGTGACTTTTCCGGGTTTTAAAGGAAGTGGATCTAATTTCATACCCTCTCTCCTCCCGAATTCAAAATTAGGCTTCGTGCTCGTTTTTTTATTTTGACACCACAAACACGTCCTGTGGCCCATTTCTAACCTATAATCCAGACTTTTTCGGGTTTTAAAGGAAGTGGATATAATTTCATACCCTCTCTCCTCCCGATTTCTAAACGAGGCTTCGTGCTCGTTTTTTCGTTTTGACACCACAAACGCGTCCAGTGGCCCATTTCTAACCTATAATCGAGACTTTTTCGGGTTTTAAGGAAGTGGATATAATTTCATAACCTCTCTCCTCCTGATTTCTAAACGAGGCTACATGCTCGTTTTTTCATTTTGACTCCACAAACTCGTCCCGTGGCCCATTTCTAACCTATAATCGAGACTTTTTCGTGTTTCAAAGTAAGTGGATATAATTTCATACCCTCTCTCCTCCCGATTTCTAAACGAGGCTTCGTTCTCGTTTTTTCATTTTGACATCACAAACACGTCCCGTGGCCCATTTCTAACCTATATTCGAGACTTTTTCGGGTTTTAAAGGAAGTGGATGTAATTTCATACCCTCTGTCCTACAGATTTCTAAACGAGGCTTCGTGCTCGTTTTTTCATTTTGACTCCACAAACACGTCCCGTGGCCCATTTCTAACCAATAATCGAGACTTTTTCGGGTTTTAAAGGAAGTGGATATAATTTCAAACCCTCTCTCCTACCGATCTAAACGAGGCTTCGTGCTCGTTTTTTCGTTTTGACTCCACTAACACGTCCCGTGGCCCATTTCTAACCTTTAATCGAGACTTTTTCGTGTTTCAAAGGAAGTGGATATAATTTCATACCCACTCTTCTCCCGATTTCTAAACGAGGCTTCGTGCTCGTTTTTTCGTTTTGACACCACAAACACGTCTCGTGGCCCATTTCTAACCTATAATCGCGACTTTTCCGGGTTTTAAAGGAAGTGGATCTAATTTCATACCCTCTCTCCTCCCGAATTCAAAATTAGGCTTCGTGCTCGTTTTTTCATTTTGACACCACAAACACGTCCTGTGGCCCATTTCTAACCTATAATCGAGACTTTTTCGGGTTTTAAAGGAAGTGGATATAATTTCATACCCTCTCTCCTACCGATTTCTAAACGAGGCTTCGTGCTCGTTTTTTCGTTTTGACACCACAAACACGTCCCGTGGCCCATTTCTAACCTATAATCGAGACTTTTTCGGGTTTTAAATGAAGTGGATGTAAATTCATACCCTCTGTCCTACCGATTTCTAAACGAGGCTTCGTGCTCGTTTTTTCGTTTTGACTCCACAAACACGTCCCGTTGCCCATTTCTAACCTATAATCGAGACTTTTTCAGGTTTTAAAGGAAGTGGATATAATTTCATACCCTCTCACCTACCAATTTCTAAACGAGGCTTCGTGCTCGTTTTTTCATTTTGACACCGCAGACACGTCCCGTGGCCCATTTCTAACCTATAATCGAGACTTTTTCGGGTTTGAAAGGAAGTGGATGTAATTTCATACCCTCTCTCCTCCCGATTTCTAAACGAGGCTTCGTGCTCGTTTTTTCATTTTGACACCACAAACGCGTCCAGTGGCTTATTTCTAACCTATAATCGAGACTTTTTCGGGTTTTAAAGGAAGTGGATATAATTTCATAACCTATCTCCTCCTGATTTCTAAACGAGGCTACGTGCTCGTTTTTTCATTTTGACTCCACAAACACGTCCCGTGGCCCATTTCTAACCTATAATCGCGACTTTTCCGGGTTTTAAAGGAAGTGGATCTAATTTCATACCCTCTCTCCTCCCGATTTCTAAACGAGGCTTCGTGCTCGTTTTTTCGTTTTGACTCCACAAACACGTCCCGTGGCCCATTTCTAACCTATAATCGAGACTTTTTCGTGTTTCAAAGGAAGTGGATATAATTTCATACCCACTCTTCTCCCGATTTCTAAACGAGGCTTCGTGCTCGTTTTTTCGTTTTGACACCACAAACACGTCCCGTGGCCCATTTCTAACCTATAATCGAGACTTTTTCGGGTTTTAAAGGAAGTGGATATAATTTCATACCCTCTGTCCTACAGATTTCTAAACGAGGCTTCGTGCTCGTTTTTTCATTTTGACTCCACAAACACGTCCCGTGGCCCATTTCTAACCAATAATCGAGACTTTTTCGGGTTTTAAAGGAAGTGGATATAATTTCAAACCCTCTCTCCTACCGATTTCTAAACGAGGCTTCGTGCTCGTTTTTTCGTTTTGACTCCACTAACACGTCCCGTGGCCCATTTCTAACCTTTAATCGAGACTTTTTCGTGTTTCAAAGGAAGTGGATATAATTTCATACCCACTCTTCTCCCGATTTCTAAACGAGGCTTCGTGCTCGTTTTTTCGTTTTGACACCACAAACACGTCTCGTGGCCCATTTCTAACCTATAATCGCGACTTTTCTGGGTTTTAAAGGAAGTGGATCTAATTTCATACCCTCTCTCCTCCCGAATTCAAAATTAGGCTTCGTGCTCGTTTTTTCATTTTGACACCACAAACACGTCCTGTGGCCCATTTCTAACCTATAATCGAGACTTTTTCGGGTTTTAAAGGAAGTGGATATAATTTCATACCCTCTCTCCTACCGATTTCTAAACGAGGCTTCGTGCTCGTTTTTTCGTTTTGACACCACAAACACGTCCCGTGGCCCATTTCTAACCTATAATCGAGACTTTTTCGGGTTTTAAATGAAGTGGATGTAAATTCATACCCTCTATCCTACCGATTTCTAAACGAGGCTTCGTGCTCGTTTTTTCGTTTTGACTCCACAAACACGTCCCGTTGCCCATTTCTAACCTATAATCGAGACTTTTTCAGGTTTTAAAGGAAGTGGATATAATTTCATACCCTCTCACCTACCAATTTCTAAACGAGGCTTCGTGCTCGTTTTTTCATTTTGACACCGCAGACACGTCCCGTGGCCCATTTCTAACCTATAATCGAGACTTTTTCGGGTTTGAAAGGAAGTGGATATAATTTCATACCCTCTCTCCTCCCGATTTCTAAACGAGGCTTCGTGCTCGTTTTTTCATTTTGACACCACAAACGCGTCCAGTGGCCTATTTTTAACCTATAATCGAGACTTTTTCGGGTTTTAAAGGAAGTGGATATAATTTCATAACCTATCTCCTCCTGATTTCTAAACGAGGCTACGTGCTCGTTTTTTCATTTTGACTCCACAAACACGTCCCGTGGCCCATTTCTAACCTATAATCGCGACTTTTCCGGGTTTTAAAGGAAGTGGATCTAATTTCATACCCTCTCTCCTCCCGAATTCAAAATTAGGCTTCGTGCTCGTTTTTTCATTTTGACACCACAAACACGTCCTGTGGCCCATTTCTAACCTATAATCGAGACTTTTTTGGGTTTTAAAGGAAGTGCATATAATTTCATACCCTCTCTCCTACCAATTTCTAAACGAGGCTTCGTGCTTGTTTTATCGTTTTGACAGCACAAACACGTCCCGTGGGCCATTTCTATCCTATAATCGAGACTTTTTCGGGTTTTAAAGGAAGTGGATGTAATTTCATACCCTCTGTCCTATCGATTTCTAAACGAGGCTTCGTGCTCGTTTTTTCGTTTTTACTCCACAAACACGTCCCGTGGCCCATTTCTAACCTATAATCGAGATTTTTTCGTGTTTCAAAGGAAGTGGATATAATTTCATACCCACTCTTCTCCCGATTTCAAAACGTGGCTTCGTGCTCGTTTTTTCGTTTTGACACCACAAACACGTCCCGTGGCCCATTTCTAACCCATAATCTAGATTTTTTCGGGTTTTAAAGGAAGTGGATCTAATTTCATACCCTCTGTCCTACCGATTTCTAAACGAGGCTTCGTGCTCGTTTTTTCGTTTTGACTCCACAAACACGTCCCGTGGCCCATTTCTAACCTATAATCGCGACTTTTCCGGGTTTTAAAGGAAGTGGATCTAATTTCATACCCTCTCTCCTCCCGAATTCAAAATTAGGCTTCGTGCTCGTTTTTTCATTTTGACACCACAAACACGTCCTGTGGCCCATTTCTAACCTATAATCGAGACTTTTTTGGGTTTTAAAGGAAGTGCATATAATTTCATACCCTCTCTCCTACCAATTTCTAAACGAGGCTTCGTGCTTGTTTTATCGTTTTGACAGCACAAACACGTCCAGTGGGCCATTTCTATCCTATAATCGAGACTTTTTCGGGTTTTAAAGGAAGTGGATGTAATTTCATACCCTCTGTCCTATCGATTTCTAAACGAGGCTTCGTGCTCGTTTTTTCGTTTTTACTCCACAAACACGTCCCGTGGCCCATTTCTAACCTATAATCGAGATTTTTTCGTGTTTCAAAGGAAGTGGATATAATTTCATACCCACTCTTCTCCCGATTTCAAAACGTGGCTTCGTGCTCGTTTTTTCGTTTTGACACCACAAACACGTCCCGTGGCCCATTTCTAACCCATAATCTAGATTTTTTCGGGTTTTAAAGGAAGTGGATCTAATTTCATACCCTCTGTCCTACCGATTTCTAAACGAGGCTTCGTGCTCGTTTTTTCGTTTTGACTGCACAAACACGTCCCGTGGCCCATTTCTAACCTATAATCGAGACTTTTTCAGGTTTTAAAGGAAGTGGATATAATTTCATACCCTCTCTCCTACCGATTTCTATACGAGGCTTCGTGCTCGTTTTTTCATTTTGACTCCACAAACACGTCCCGTGGCCCATTTCTAACCTATAATCGAGACTTTTTCGGGTTTTAAAGGAAGTGGATATAATTTCAAACCCTCTCTCCTACCGATTTCTAAACGAGGCTTCGTGCTCATTTTTTCGTTTTGACTCCACAAACACGTCCCGTGGCCCATTTCTAACCTATAATCGAGACTTTTTCGTGTTTCAAAGGAAGTGGATATAATTTCATACCCACTCTTCTCCCGATTTCTAAACGAGGCTTCGTGCTCGTTTTTTCGTTTTGACACCACAAACACGTCCCGTGGCCCATTTCTAACCTATAATCGCGACTTTTCCGGGTTTTAAAGGAAGTGGATCTAATTTCATACCCTCTCTCCTCCCGAATTCAAAATTAGGCTTCGTGCTCGTTTTTTCATTTTGACACCACAAACACGTCCTGTGGCCCATTTCTAACCTATAATCGAGACTTTTTCGGGTTTTAAAGGAAGTGGATATAATTTCATACCCTCTCTCCTACCGATTTCTAAACGAGGCTTCGTGCTCGTTTTTTCGTTTTGACACCACAAACGCGTCCAGTGGCCCATTTCTAACCTATAATCGAGACTTTTTCAGGTTTTAAAGGAAGTGGATATAATTTCATACCCTCTCACCTACCGATTTCTAAACGAGGCTTCGTGCTCGTTTTTTCATTTTGACACCACAAACACGTCCCGTGGCCCATTTCTAACCTATAATCGAGACTTTTTCGGGTTTTAAATGAAGTGGATGTAAATTCATACCCTCTGTCCTACCGATTTCTAAACGAGGCTTCGTGCTCGTTTTTTCATTTTGACTCCACAAACATGTCCCGTTGCCCATTTCTAACCTATAATCGAGACTTTTTCAGGTTTTAAAGGAAGTGGATATAATTTCATACCCTCTCACCTACCGATTTCTAAACGAGGCTTCGTGCTCGTTTTTTCATTTTGACACCGCAAACACGTCCCGTGGCCCATTTCTAACCTATAATCGAGACTTTTTCGGGTTTGAAAGGAAGTGGATATAATTTCATACCCTCTCTCCTACCGATTTCTATACGAGGCTTCGTGCTCGTTTTTTCATTTTGACTCCACAAACACGTCCCGTCGCCCATTTCTAACCTATAATCGAGACTTTTTCGGGTTTTAAAGGAAGTGGATATAATTTCAAACCCTCTCTCCTACCGATTTCTAAACGAGGCTTCGTGCTCGTTTTTTCGTTTTGACTCCACAAACACGTCCCGTGGCCCATTTCTAACCTATAATCGAGACTTTTTCAGGTTTTAAAGGAAGTGGATATAATTTCATACCCTCTCTCCTACCGATTTCTATACGAGGCTTCGTGCTCGTTTTTTCATTTTGACTCCACAAACACGTCCCGTGGCCCATTTCTAACCTATAATCGAGACTTTTTCGGGTTTTAAAGGAAGTGGATATAATTTCAAACCCTCTCTCCTACCGATTTCTAAACGAGGCTTCGTGCTCGTTTTTTCGTTTTGACTCCAAAAAAACGTCCCGTGGCCCATTTCTAACCTATAATCGAGACTTTTTCGTGTTTCAAAGGAAGTGGATATAATTTCATACCCTCTCTCCTCCAGATTTCTAAACGAGGCTTCGTGCTCGTTTTTTCGTTTTGACACCACAAACGCGTCCAGTGGCCCATTTCTAACCTATAATCGAGACTTTTTCGGGTTTTAAAGGAAGTGGATATAATTTAATAACCTCTCTCCTCCGGATTTCTAAACGAGGCTACGTGCTCGTTTTTTCATTTTGACTCCACAAACTCGTCCCGTGGCCCATTTCTAACCTATAATCGAGACTTTTTCGGGTTTTAAAGGAAGTGGATGTAATTTCATACCCTCTGTCCTACAGATTTCTAAACGAGGCTTGGTGCCCGTTTTTTCGTTTTGACTCCACAAACACGTCCCGTGGCCCATTTCTAACCTATAATCGAGACTTTTTCAGGTTTTAAAGGAAGTGGATATAATTTCATACCCTCTCTCCTACCGATTTCTATACGAGGCTTCGTGCTCGTTTTTTCGTTTTGACACCACAAACACGTCCCGTGGCCCATTTCTAACCTATAATCGAGACTTTTTCAGGTTTTAAAGGAAGTGGATATAATTTCATACCCTCTCTCCTACCGATTTCTATACGAGGCTTCGTGCTCGTTTTTTCATTTTGACTCCACAAACACGTCCCGTGGCCCATTTCTAACCTATAATCGAGACTTTTTCGGGTTTTAAAGGAAGTGGATATAATTTCAAACCCTCTCTCCTACCGATTTCTAAACGAGGCTTCGTGCTCGTTTTTTCGTTTTGACTCCACAAACACGTCCCGTGGCCCATTTCTAACCTATAATCGAGACTTTTTCGTGTTTCAAAGGAAGTGGATATAATTTCATACCCACTCTTCTCCCGATTTCTAAACGAGGCTTCGTGCTCGTTTTTTCGTTTTGACACCACAAACACGTCCCGTGGCCCATTTCTAACCTATAATCGCGACTTTTCCGGGTTTTAAAGGAAGTGGATCTAATTTCATACCCTCTCTCCTCCCGAATTCAAAATTAGGCTTCGTGCTCGTTTTTTCATTTTGACACCACAAACACGTCCTATGGCCCATTTCTAACCTATAATCGAGACTTTTTCGGGTTTTAAAGGAAGTGGATATAATTTCATACCCTCTCTCCTACCGATTTCTAAACGAGGCTTCGTGCTCGTTTTTTCGTTTTGACACCACAAACGCGTCCAGTGGCCCATTTCTAACCTATAATCGAGACTTTTTCAGGTTTTAAAGGAAGTGGATATAATTTCATACCCTCTCACCTACCGATTTCTAAACGAGGCTTCGTGCTCGTTTTTTCATTTTGACACCACAAACACGTCCCGTGGCCCATTTCTAACCTATAATCGAGACTTTTTCGGGTTTTAAATGAAGTGGATGTAAATTCATACCCTCTGTCCTACCGATTTCTAAACGAGGCTTCGTGCTCGTTTTTTCATTTTGACTCCACAAACATGTCCCGTTGCCCATTTCTAACCTATAATCGAGACTTTTTCAGGTTTTAAAGGAAGTGGATATAATTTCATACCCTCTCACCTACCGATTTCTAAACGAGGCTTCGTGCTCGTTTTTTCATTTTGACACCGCAAACACGTCCCGTGGCCCATTTCTAACCTATAATCGAGACTTTTTCGGGTTTGAAAGGAAGTGGATATAATTTCATACCCTCTCTCCTCCCGATTTCTAAACGAGGCTTCGTGCTCGTTTTTTCATTTTGACACCACAAACGCGTCCAGTGGCCTATTTCTAACCTATAATCGAGACTTTTTCGGGTTTTAAAGGAAGTGGATATAATTTCATAACCTATCTCCTCCTGATTTCTAAACGAGGCTACGTGCTCGTTTTTTCATTATGACTCCACAAACACGTCCCGTGGCCCATTTCTAACCTATAATCGCGACTTTTCCGGGTTTTAATGGAAGTGGATCTAATTTCATACTCTCTCTCCTCCCGAATTCAAAATTAGGCTTCGTGCTCGTTTTTTTCATTTTGACACCACAAACGCGTCCAATGGCCCATTTCTAACCTATAATCGAGACTTTTTCGTGTTTTAAAGGAAGTGGATATAATTTCATAACCTATCTCCTCCTGATTTCTAAACGAGGCTACGTGCTCGTTTTTTCATTTTGACTCCACAAACACGTCCCGTGGCCCATTTCTAACCTATAATCGTGACTTTTTCGTGTTTCAAAGGAAGTGGATATAATTTCATACCCACTCTTCTCCCGATTTCTAAACGAGGCTTCGTGCTCGTTTTTTCGTTTTGACACCACAAACACGTCCCGTGGCCCATTTCTAACCTATAATCGAGACTTTTTCGGGTTTGAAAGGAAGTGGATATAATTTCATACCCTCTCTCCTCCCGATTTCTAAACGAGGCTTCGTGCTCGTTTTTTCGTTTTGACTCCACAAACACGTCCCGTTGCCCATTTCTAACCTATAATCGAGACTTTTTCAGGTTTTAAAGGAAGTGGATATAATTTCATACCCTCTCACCTACCGATTTCTAAACGAGGCTTCGTGCTCGTTTTTTCATTTTGACACCGCAGACACGTCCCGTTGCCCATTTCTAACCTATAATCGAGACTTTTTCGGGTTTGAAAGGAAGTGGATATAATTTCATACCCTCTCTCCTCCCGATTTCTAAACGAGGCTTCGTGCTCGTTTTTTCATTTTGACACCACAAACGCGTCCAGTGGCCTATTTCTAACCTATAATCGAGACTTTTTCGGGTTTTAAAGGAATTGGATATAATTTCATAACCTATCTCCTCCTGATTTCTAAACGAGGCTACGTGCTCGTTTTTTCATTTTGACTCCACAAACACGTCCCGTGGCCCATTTCTAACCTATAATCGCGACTTTTCCGGGTTTTAAAGGAAGTGGATCTAATTTCATACCCTCTCTCCTCCCGAATTCAAAATTAGGCTTCGTGCTCGTTTTTTCATTTTGACACCACAAACACGTCCTGTGGCCCATTTCTAACCTATAATCCAGACTTTTTCGGGTTTGAAAGGAAGTGGATATAATTTCATACCCTCTCTCCTCCCGATTTCTAAACGAGGCTTCGTGCTCATTTTTTCGTTTTGACTCCACAAACACGTCCCGTGGCCCATTTCTAACCTATAATCGAGACTTTTTCGTGTTTCAAAGGAAGTGGATATAATTTCATACCCACTCTTCTCCCGATTTCTAAACGAGGCTTCGTGCTCGTTTTTTCGTTTTGACACCACAAACACGTCCCGTGGCCCATTTCTAACCTATAATCGCGACTTTTCCGGGTTTTAAAGGAAGTGGATCTAATTTCATACCCTCTCTCCTCCCGAATTCAAAATTAGGCTTCGTGCTCGTTTTTTCATTTTGACACCACAAACACGTCCTGTGGCCCATTTCTAACCTATAATCGAGACTTTTTCGGGTTTTAAAGGAAGTGGATATAATTTCATACCCTCTCTCCTACCGATTTCTAAACGAGGCTTCGTGCTCGTTTTTTCGTTTTGACACCACAAACGCGTCCAGTGGCCCATTTCTAACCTATAATCGAGACTTTTTCAGGTTTTAAAGGAAGTGGATTTCATACCCTCTCACCTACCGATTTCTAAACGAGGCTTCGTGCTCGTTTTTTCATTTTGACACCACAAACACGTCCCGTGGCCCATTTCTAACCTATAATCGAGACTTTTTCGGGTTTTAAATGAAGTGGATGTAAATTCATACCCTCTGTCCTACCGATTTCTAAACGAGGCTTCGTGCTCGTTTTTTCATTTTGACTCCACAAACATGTCCCGTTGCCCATTTCTAACCTATAATCGAGACTTTTTCAGGTTTTAAAGGAAGTGGATATAATTTCATACCCTCTCACCTACCGATTTCTAAACGAGGCTTCGTGCTCGTTTTTTCATTTTGACACCGCAAACACGTCCCGTGGCCCATTTCTAACCTATAATCGAGACTTTTTCGGGTTTGAAAGGAAGTGGATATAATTTCATACCCTCTCTCCTACCGATTTCTATACGAGGCTTCGTGCTCGTTTTTTCATTTTGACTCCACAAACACGTCCCGTCGCCCATTTCTAACCTATAATCGAGACTTTTTCGGGTTTTAAAGGAAGTGGATATAATTTCAAACCCTCTCTCCTACCGATTTCTAAACGAGGCTTCGTGCTCGTTTTTTCGTTTTGACTCCACAAACACGTCCCGTGGCCCATTTCTAACCTATAATCGAGACTTTTTCAGGTTTTAAAGGAAGTGGATATAATTTCATACCCTCTCTCCTACCGATTTCTATACGAGGCTTCGTGCTCGTTTTTTCATTTTGACTCCACAAACACGTCCCGTGGCCCATTTCTAACCTATAATCGAGACTTTTTCGGGTTTTAAAGGAAGTGGATATAATTTCAAACCCTCTCTCCTACCGATTTCTAAACGAGGCTTCGTGCTCGTTTTTTCGTTTTGACTCCAAAAAAACGTCCCGTGGCCCATTTCTAACCTATAATCGAGACTTTTTCGTGTTTCAAAGGAAGTGGATATAATTTCATACCCTCTCTCCTCCAGATTTCTAAACGAGGCTTCGTGCTCGTTTTTTCGTTTTGACACCACAAACGCGTCCAGTGGCCCATTTCTAACCTATAATCGAGACTTTTTCGGGTTTTAAAGGAAGTGGATATAATTTAATAACCTCTCTCCTCCGGATTTCTAAACGAGGCTACGTGCTCGTTTTTTCATTTTGACTCCACAAACTCGTCCCGTGGCCCATTTCTAACCTATAATCGAGACTTTTTCGGGTTTTAAAGGAAGTGGATGTAATTTCATACCCTCTATCCTACAGATTTCTAAACGAGGCTTGGTGCCCGTTTTTTCGTTTTGACTCCACAAACACGTCCCGTGGCCCATTTCTAACCTATAATCGAGACTTTTTCAGGTTTTAAAGGAAGTGGATATAATTTCATACCCTCTCTCCTACCGATTTCTATACGAGGCTTCGTGCTCGTTTTTTCGTTTTGACACCACAAACACGTCCCGTGGCCCATTTCTAACCTATAATCGAGACTTTTTCAGGTTTTAAAGGAAGTGGATATAATTTCATACCCTCTCTCCTACCGATTTCTATACGAGGCTTCGTGCTCGTTTTTTCATTTTGACTCCACAAACACGTCCCGTGGCCCATTTCTAACCTATAATCGAGACTTTTTCGGGTTTTAAAGGAAGTGGATATAATTTCAAACCCTCTCTCCTACCGATTTCTAAACGAGGCTTCGTGCTCGTTTTTTCGTTTTGACTCCACAAACACGTCCCGTGGCCCATTTCTAACCTATAATCGAGACTTTTTCGTGTTTCAAAGGAAGTGGATATAATTTCATACCCACTCTTCTCCCGATTTCTAAACGAGGCTTCGTGCTCGTTTTTTCGTTTTGACACCACAAACACGTCCCGTGGCCCATTTCTAACCTATAATCGCGACTTTTCCGGGTTTTAAAGGAAGTGGATCTAATTTCATACCCTCTCTCCTCCCGAATTCAAAATTAGGCTTCGTGCTCGTTTTTTCATTTTGACACCACAAACACGTCCTGTGGCCCATTTCTAACCTATAATCGAGACTTTTTCGGGTTTTAAAGGAAGTGGATATAATTTCATACCCTCTCTCCTACCGATTTCTAAACGAGGCTTCGTGCTCGTTTTTTCGTTTTGACACCACAAACGCGTCCAGTGGCCCATTTCTAACCTATAATCGAGACTTTTTCAGGTTTTAAAGGAAGTGGATATAATTTCATACCCTCTCACCTACCGATTTCTAAACGAGGCTTCGTGCTCGTTTTTTCATTTTGACACCACAAACACGTCCCGTGGCCCATTTCTAACCTATAATCGAGACTTTTTCGGGTTTTAAATGAAGTGGATGTAAATTCATACCCTCTGTCCTACCGATTTCTAAACGAGGCTTCGTGCTCGTTTTTTCATTTTGACTCCACAAACATGTCCCGTTGCCCATTTCTAACCTATAATCGAGACTTTTTCAGGTTTTAAAGGAAGTGGATATAATTTCATACCCTCTCACCTACCGATTTCTAAACGAGGCTTCGTGCTCGCTTTTTCATTTTGACACCGCAAACACGTCCCGTGGCCCATTTCTAACCTATAATCGAGACTTTTCGGGTTTGAAAGGAAGTGGATATAATTTCATACCCTCTCTCCTCCCGATTTCTAAACGAGGCTTCGTGCTCGTTTTTTCATTTTGACACCACAAACGCGTCCAGTGGCCTATTTCTAACCTATAATCGAGACTTTTTCGGGTTTTAAAGGAAGTGGATATAATTTCATAACCTATCTCCTCCTGATTTCTAAACGAGGCTACGTGCTCGTTTTTTCATTATGACTCCACAAACACGTCCCGTGGCCCATTTCTAACCTATAATCGCGACTTTTCCGGGTTTTAATGGAAGTGGATCTAATTTCATACTCTCTCTCCTCCCGAATTCAAAATTAGGCTTCGTGCTCGTTTTTTTCATTTTGACACCACAAACGCGTCCAATGGCCCATTTCTAACCTATAATCGAGACTTTTTCGTGTTTTAAAGGAAGTGGATATAATTTCATAACCTATCTCCTCCTGATTTCTAAACGAGGCTACGTGCTCGTTTTTTCATTTTGACTCCACAAGCACGTCCCGTGGCCCATTTCTAACCTATAATCGTGACTTTTCCGGGTTTTAAAGGAAGTGGATCTAATTTCATACCCTCTCTCCTCCCGAATTCAAAATTAGGCTTCGTGCTCGTTTTTTCATTTTGACACCACAAACACGTCCCGTGGCCCATTTCTAATCTATAATCGAGACTTTTTCGGGTTTTAAAGGAAGTGGATGTAATTTCATACCCTCTCTCCTACCGATTTCTAAACGAGGCTTCGTGCTCGTTTTTTCGTTTTGACTCCACAAACACATCCCGTGGCCCATTTCTAACCTATAATCGAGATTTTTTCGTGTTTCAAAGGAAGTGGATATAATTTCATACCCACTCTTCTCCCGATTTCTAAACGTGGCTTCGTGCTCGTTTTTTCGTTTTGACTCCACAAACACGTCCCGTGGCCCATTTCTAACCTATAATCGAGATTTTTTCGTGTTTCAAAGGAAGTGGATATAATTTCATACCCACTCTTCTCCCGATTTCTAAACGTGGCTTCGTGCTCGTTTTTTCATTTTGACACCACAAACACGTCCCGTGGCCCATTTCTAACCTATAATCGAGATTTTTTCGGGTTTTAAAGGAAGTGGATCTAATTTCATACCCTCTGTCCTACCGATTTCTAAACGAGGCTTCGTGCTCGTTTTTTCGTTTTGACTCCACAAACACGTCCCGTGGCCCATTTCTAACCTATAATCGAGACTTTTTCAGGTTTTAAAGGAAGTGGATATAATTTCATACCCTCTCTCCTACCGATTTCTATACGAGGCTTCGTGCTCGTTTTTTCATTTTGACTCCACAAACACGTCCCGTGGCCCATTTCTAACCTATAATCGAGACTTTTTCGGGTTTTAAAGGAAGTGGATATAATTTCAAACCCTCTCTCCTACCGATTTCTAAACGAGGCTTCGTGCTCGTTTTTTCGTTTTGACTCCAAAAAAACGTCCCGTGGCCCATTTCTAACCTATAATCGAGACTTTTTCGTGTTTCAAAGGAAGTGGATATAATTTCATACCCACTCTTCTCCCGATTTCTAAACGAGGCTTCGTGCTCGTTTTTTCGTTTTGACACCACAAACACGTCCCGTGGCCCATTTCTAACCTATAATCGCGACTTTTCCGGGTTTTAAAGGAAGTGGATCAAATTTCATACCCTCTCTCCTACCGATTTCTATACGAGGCTTCGTGCTCGTTTTTTCATTTTGACTCCACAAACACGTCCCGTGGCCCATTTCTAACCTATAATCGAGACTTTTTCAGGTTTTAAAGGAAGTGGATATAATTTCATACCCTCTCTCCTACCGATTTCTATACGAGGCTTCGTGCTCGTTTTTTCATTTTGACTCCACAAACACGTCCCGTGGCCCATTTCTAACCTATAATCGAGACTTTTTCGGGTTTTAAAGGAAGTGGATATAATTTCAAACCCTCTCTCCTACCGATTTCTAAACGAGGCTTCGTGCTCGTTTTTTCGTTTTGACTCCAAAAAAACGTCCCGTGGCCCATTTCTAACCTATAATCGAGACTTTTTCGTGTTTCAAAGGAAGTGGATATAATTTCATACCCTCTCTCCTCCAGATTTCTAAACGAGGCTTCGTGCTCGTTTTTTCGTTTTGACACCACAAACGCGTCCAGTGGCCCATTTCTAACCTATAATCGAGACTTTTTCGGGTTTTAAAGGAAGTGGATATAATTTAATAACCTCTCTCCTCCGGATTTCTAAACGAGGCTACGTGCTCGTTTTTTCATTTTGACTCCACAAACTCGTCCCGTGGCCCATTTCTAACCTATAATCGAGACTTTTTCGGGTTTTAAAGGAAGTGGATGTAATTTCATACCCTCTGTCCTACAGATTTCTAAACGAGGCTTGGTGCCCGTTTTTTCGTTTTGACTCCACAAACACGTCCCGTGGCCCATTTCTAACCTATAATCGAGACTTTTTCAGGTTTTAAAGGAAGTGGATATAATTTCATACCCTCTCTCCTACCGATTTCTATACGAGGCTTCGTGCTCGTTTTTTCATTTTGACTCCACAAACACGTCCCGTGGCCCATTTCTAACCTATAATCGAGACTTTTTCGGGTTTTAAAGGAAGTGGATATAATTTCAAACCCTCTCTCCTACCGATTTCTAAACGAGGCTTCGTGCTCGTTTTTTCGTTTTGACTCCACAAACACGTCCCGTGGCCCATTTCTAACCTATAATCGAGACTTTTTCGTGTTTCAAAGGAAGTGGATATAATTTCATACCCACTCTTCTCCCGATTTCTAAACGAGGCTTCGTGCTCGTTTTTTCGTTTTGACACCACAAACACGTCCCGTGGCCCATTTCTAACCTATAATCGCGACTTTTCCGGGTTTTAAAGGAAGTGGATCTAATTTCATACCCTCTCTCCTCCCGAATTCAAAATTAGGCTTCGTGCTCGTTTTTTCATTTTGACACCACAAACGCGTCCAGTGGCCTATTTCTAACCTATAATCGAGACTTTTTCGGGTTTTAAAGGAAGTGGATATAATTTCATAACCTATCTCCTCCTGATTTCTAAACGAGGCTACGTGCTCGTTTTTTCATTTTGACTCCACAAACACGTCCCGTGGCCCATTTCTAACCTATAATCGCGACTTTTCCGGGTTTTAAAGGAAGTGGATCTAATTTCATACCCTCTCTCCTCCCGAATTCAAAATTAGGCTTCGTGCTCGTTTTTTCATTTTGACACCACAAACACGTCCTGTGGCCCATTTCTAACCTATAATCGAGACTTTTTCGGGTTTGAAAGGAAGTGGATATAATTTCATACCCTCTCTCCTCCCGATTTCTAAACGAGGCTTCGTGCTCGTTTTTTCGTTTTGACACCACAAACGCGTCCAGTGGCCCATTTCTAACCTATAATCGAGACTTTTTCGGGTTTTAAGGAAGTGGATATAATTTCATAACCTCTCTCCTCCTGATTTCTAAACGAGGCTACATGCTCGTTTTTTCATTTTGACTCCACAAACTCGTCCCGTGCCCATTTCTTACCTATAATCGAGACTTTTTCGTGTTTCAAAGTAAGTGGATATAATTTCATACCCTCTCTCCTCCCGATTTCTAAACGAGGCTTCGTGCTCGTTTTTTCATTTTGACACCACAAACACGTCCCGTGGCCCATTTCTAACCTATAATCGAGACTTTTTCGGGTTTTAAAAGAAGTGGATGTAATTTCATACCCTCTGTCCTATCGATTTCTAAACGAGGCTTCGTGCTCGTTTTTTCGTTTTGACTCCACAAACACGTCCCGTGGCCCATTTCTAACCTATAATCGAGATTTTTTCGTGTTTCAAAGGAAGTGGATATAATTTCATACCCACTCTTCTCCAGATTTCAAAACGTGGCTTCGTGCTCGTTTTTTCGTTTTGACACCACAAACACGTCCCGTGGCCCATTTCTAACCTATAATCGAGATTTTTTTGGGTTTTAAAGGAAGTGGATCTAATTTCATACCCTCTGTCCTACCGATTTCTAAACGAGGCTTCGTGCTCGTTTTTTCGTTTTGACTCCACAAACAAGTCCCGTGGCCCATTTATAACCTATAATCGAGACTTTTTCAGGTTTTAAAGGAAGTGGATATAATTTCATACCCTCTCTCCTACCGATTTCTATACGAGGCTTCGTGCTCGTTTTTTCATTTTGACTCCACAAACACGTCCCGTGGCCCATTTCTAACCTATAATCGAGACCTTTTCGGGTTTTAAAGGAAGTGGATATAATTTCAAACCCTCTCTCCTACCGATTTCTAAACGAGGCTTCGTGCTCATTTTTTCGTTTTGACTCCAAAAAAACGTCCCGTGGCCCATTTCTAACCTATAATCGAGACTTTTTCGTGTTTCAAAGGAAGTGGATATAATTTCATACCCTCTCTCCTCCAGATTTCTAAACGAGGCTACGTGCTCGTTTTTTCATTTTGACTCCACAAACACGTCCAGTGGCCTATTTCTAACCTATAATCGAGACTTTTTCGGGTTTTAAAGGAAGTGGATATAATTTCATAACCTATCTCCTCCTGATTTCTAAACGAGGCTACGTGCTCGTTTTTTCATTTTGACTCCACAAACACGTCCCGTGGCCCTTTTCTATCCTATAATCGCGACTTTTCCGGGTTTTAAAGGAAGTGGATCTAATTTCATACCCTCTCTCCTCCCGAATTCAAAATTAGGCTTCGTGCTCGTTTTTTCATTTTGACACCACAAACACGTCCTGTGGCCCATTTCTAACCTATAATCGAGACTTTTTCGGGTTTTAAAGGAAGTGGATATAATTTCATACCCTCTCTCCTACCGATTTCTAAACGAGGCTTCGTGCTCGTTTTTTCGTTTTGACACCACAAACGCGTCCAGTGGCCCATTTCTAACCTATAATCGAGACTTTTTCAGGTTTTAAAGGAAGTGGATATAATTTCATACCCTCTCACCTACCGATTTCTAAACGAGGCTTCGTGCTCGTTTTTTCATTTTGACACCACAAACACGTCCCGTGGCCCATTTCTAACCTATAATCGAGACTTTTTCCGGTTTTAAATGAAGTGGATGTAAATTCATACCCTCTGTCCTACCGATTTCTAAACGAGGCTTCGTGCTCGTTTTTTCATTTTGACTCCACAAACATGTCCCGTTGCCCATTTCTAACCTATAATCGAGACTTTTTCAGGTTTTAAAGGAAGTGGATATAATTTCATACCCTCTCACCTACCGATTTCTAAACGAGGCTTCGTGCTCGTTTTTTCATTTTGACACCGCAAACACGTCCCGTGGCCCATTTCTAACCTATAATCGAGACTTTTTCGGGTTTGAAAGGAAGTGGATATAATTTCATACCCTCTCTCCTCCCGATTTCTAAACGAGGCTTCGTGCTCGTTTTTTCATTTTGACACCACAAACGCGTCCAGTGGCCTATTTCTAACCTATAATCGAGACTTTTTCGGGTTTTAAAGGAAGTGGATATAATTTAATAACCTATCTCCTCCTGATTTCTAAACGAGGCTACGTGCTCGTTTTTTCATTTTGACTCCACAAACACGTCCCGTGGCCCATTTCTAACCTATAATCGCGACTTTTCCGGGTTTTAATGGAAGTGGATCTAATTTCATACTCTCTCTCCTCCCGAATTCAAAATTAGGCTTCGTGCTCGTTTTTTTCATTTTGACACCACAAACGCGTCCAATGGCCCATTTCTAACCTATAATCGAGACTTTTTCGTGTTTTAAAGGAAGTGGATATAATTTCATAACCTATCTCCTCCTGATTTCTAAACGAGGCTACGTGCTCGTTTTTTCATTTTGACTCCACAAACACGTCCCGTGGCCCATTTCTAACCTATAATCGTGACTTTTCCGGGTTTTAAAGGAAGTGGATCTAATTTCATACCCTCTCTCCTCCCGAATTCAAAATTAGGCTTCGTGCTCGTTTTTTCATTTTGACACCACAAACACGTCCCGTGACCCATTTCTAATCTATAATCGAGACTTTTTCGGGTTTTAAAGGAAGTGGATGTAATTTCATACCCTCTCTCCTACCGATTTCTAAACGAGGCTTCGTGCTCGTTTTTTCGTTTTGACTCCACAAACACATCCCGTGGCCCATTTCTAACCTATAATCGAGATTTTTTCGTGTTTCAAAGGAAGTGGATATAATTTCATACCCACTCTTCTCCCGATTTCTAAACGTGGCTTCGTGCTCGTTTTTTCATTTTGACACCACAAACACGTCCCGTGGCCCATTTCTAACCTATAATCGAGATTTTTTCGGGTTTTAAAGGAAGTGGATCTAATTTCATACCCTCTGTCCTACCGATTTCTAAACGAGGCTTCGTGCTCGTTTTTTCGTTTTGACTCCACAAACACGTCCCGTGGCCCATTTCTAACCTATAATCGAGACTTTTTCAGGTTTTAAAGGAAGTGGATATAATTTCATACCCTCTCTCCTACCGATTTCTATACGAGGCTTCGTGCTCGTTTTTTCATTTTGACTCCACAAACACGTCCCGTGGCCCATTTCTAACCTATAATCGAGACTTTTTCGGGTTTTAAAGGAAGTGGATATAATTTCAAACCCTCTCTCCTACCGATTTCTAAACGAGGCTTCGTGCTCGTTTTTTCGTTTTGACTCCAAAAAAACGTCCCGTGGCCCATTTCTAACCTATAATCGAGACTTTTTCGTGTTTCAAAGGAAGTGGATATAATTTCATACCCACTCTTCTCCCGATTTCTAAACGAGGCTTCGTGCTCGTTTTTTCGTTTTGACACCACAAACACGTCCCGTGGCCCATTTCTAACCTATAATCGCGACTTTTCCGGGTTTTAAAGGAAGTGGATCAAATTTCATACCCTCTCTCCTACCGATTTCTATACGAGGCTTCGTGCTCGTTTTTTCATTTTGACTCCACAAACACGTCCCGTGGCCCATTTCTAACCTATAATCGAGACTTTTTCAGGTTTTAAAGGAAGTGGATATAATTTCATACCCTCTCTCCTACCGATTTCTATACGAGGCTTCGTGCTCGTTTTTTCATTTTGACTCCACAAACGCGTCCCGTGGCCCATTTCTAACCTATAATCGAGACTTTTTCGGGTTTTAAAGGAAGTGGATATAATTTCAAACCCTCTCTCCTACCGATTTCTAAACGAGGCTTCGTGCTCGTTTTTTCGTTTTGACTCCAAAAAAACGTCCCGTGGCCCATTTCTAACCTATAATCGAGACTTTTTCGTGTTTCAAAGGAAGTGGATATAATTTCATACCCTCTCTCCTCCAGATTTCTAAACGAGGCTTCGTGCTCGTTTTTTCGTTTTGACACCACAAACGCGTCCAGTGGCCCATTTCTAACCTATAATCGAGACTTTTTCGGGTTTTAAAGGAAGTGGATATAATTTAATAACCTCTCTCCTCCGGATTTCTAAACGAGGCTACGTGCTCGTTTTTTCATTTTGACTCCACAAACTCGTCCCGTGGCCCATTTCTAACCTATAATCGAGACTTTTTCGGGTTTTAAAGGAAGTGGATGTAATTTCATACCCTCTGTCCTACAGATTTCTAAACGAGGCTTGGTGCCCGTTTTTTCGTTTTGACTCCACAAACACGTCCCGTGGCCCATTTCTAACCTATAATCGAGACTTTTTCAGGTTTTAAAGGAAGTGGATATAATTTCATACCCTCTCTCCTACCGATTTCTATACGAGGCTTCGTGCTCGTTTTTTCATTTTGACTCCACAAACACGTCCCGTGGCCCATTTCTAACCTATAATCGAGACTTTTTCGGGTTTTAAAGGAAGTGGATATAATTTCAAACCCTCTCTCCTACCGATTTCTAAACGAGGCTTCGTGCTCGTTTTTTCATTTTGACTCCACAAACATGTCCCGTTGCCCATTTCTAACCTATAATCGAGACTTTTTCAGGTTTTAAAGGAAGTGGATATAATTTCATACCCTCTCACCTACCGATTTCTAAACGAGGCTTCGTGCTCGTTTTTTCATTTTGACACCGCAAACACGTCCCGTGGCCCATTTCTAACCTATAATCGAGACTTTTTCGGGTTTGAAAGGAAGTGGATATAATTTCATACCCTCTCTCCTCCCGATTTCTAAACGAGGCTTCGTGCTCGTTTTTTCATTTTGACACCACAAACGCGTCCAGTGGCCTATTTCTAACCTATAATCGAGACTTTTTCGGGTTTTAAAGGAAGTGGATATAATTTAATAACCTATCTCCTCCTGATTTCTAAACGAGGCTACGTGCTCGTTTTTTCATTTTGACTCCACAAACACGTCCCGTGGCCCATTTCTAACCTATAATCGCGACTTTTCCGGGTTTTAATGGAAGTGGATCTAATTTCATACTCTCTCTCCTCCCGAATTCAAAATTAGGCTTCGTGCTCGTTTTTTTCATTTTGACACCACAAACGCGTCCAATGGCCCATTTCTAACCTATAATCGAGACTTTTTCGTGTTTTAAAGGAAGTGGATATAATTTCATAACCTATCTCCTCCTGATTTCTAAACGAGGCTACGTGCTCGTTTTTTCATTTTGACTCCACAAACACGTCCCGTGGCCCATTTCTAACCTATAATCGTGATTTTTTCGTGTTTCAAAGGAAGTGGATATAATTTCATACCCACTCTTCTCCAGATTTCAAAACGTGGCTTCGTGCTCGTTTTTTCGTTTTGACACCACAAACACGTCCCGTGGCCCATTTCTAACCTATAATCGAGATTTTTTTGGGTTTTAAAGGAAGTGGATCTAATTTCATACCCTCTGTCCTACCGATTTCTAAACGAGGCTTCGTGCTCGTTTTTTCGTTTTGACTCCACAAACAAGTCCCGTGGCCCATTTATAACCTATAATCGAGACTTTTTCAGGTTTTAAAGGAAGTGGATATAATTTCATACCCTCTCTCCTACCGATTTCTATACGAGGCTTCGTGCTCGTTTTTTCATTTTGACTCCACAAACACGTCCCGTGGCCCATTTCTAACCTATAATCGAGACCTTTTCGGGTTTTAAAGGAAGTGGATATAATTTCAAACCCTCTCTCCTACCGATTTCTAAACGAGGCTTCGTGCTCATTTTTTCGTTTTGACTCCAAAAAAACGTCCCGTGGCCCATTTCTAACCTATAATCGAGACTTTTTCGTGTTTCAAAGGAAGTGGATATAATTTCATACCCTCTCTCCTCCAGATTTCTAAACGAGGCTACGTGCTCGTTTTTTCATTTTGACTCCACAAACACGTCCAGTGGCCTATTTCTAACCTATAATCGAGACTTTTTCGGGTTTTAAAGGAAGTGGATATAATTTCATAACCTATCTCCTCCTGATTTCTAAACGAGGCTACGTGCTCGTTTTTTCATTTTGACTCCACAAACACGTCCCGTGGCCCTTTTCTATCCTATAATCGCGACTTTTCCGGGTTTTAAAGGAAGTGGATCTAATTTCATACCCTCTCTCCTCCCGAATTCAAAATTAGGCTTCGTGCTCGTTTTTTCATTTTGACACCACAAACACGTCCTGTGGCCCATTTCTAACCTATAATCGAGACTTTTTCGGGTTTTAAAGGAAGTGGATATAATTTCATACCCTCTCTCCTACCGATTTCTAAACGAGGCTTCGTGCTCGTTTTTTCGTTTTGACACCACAAACGCGTCCAGTGGCCCATTTCTAACCTATAATCGAGACTTTTTCAGGTTTTAAAGGAAGTGGATATAATTTCATACCCTCTCACCTACCGATTTCTAAACGAGGCTTCGTGCTCGTTTTTTCATTTTGACACCACAAACACGTCCCGTGGCCCATTTCTAACCTATAATCGAGACTTTTTCCGGTTTTAAATGAAGTGGATGTAAATTCATACCCTCTGTCCTACCGATTTCTAAACGAGGCTTCGTGCTCGTTTTTTCATTTTGACTCCACAAACATGTCCCGTTGCCCATTTCTAACCTATAATCGAGACTTTTTCAGGTTTTAAAGGAAGTGGATATAATTTCATACCCTCTCACCTACCGATTTCTAAACGAGGCTTCGTGCTCGTTTTTTCATTTTGACACCGCAAACACGTCCCGTGGCCCATTTCTAACCTATAATCGAGACTTTTTCGGGTTTGAAAGGAAGTGGATATAATTTCATACCCTCTCTCCTCCCGATTTCTAAACGAGGCTTCGTGCTCGTTTTTTCATTTTGACACCACAAACGCGTCCAGTGGCCTATTTCTAACCTATAATCGAGACTTTTTCGGGTTTTAAAGGAAGTGGATATAATTTAATAACCTATCTCCTCCTGATTTCTAAACGAGGCTACGTGCTCGTTTTTTCATTTTGACTCCACAAACACGTCCCGTGGCCCATTTCTAACCTATAATCGCGACTTTTCCGGGTTTTAATGGAAGTGGATCTAATTTCATACTCTCTCTCCTCCCGAATTCAAAATTAGGCTTCGTGCTCGTTTTTTTCATTTTGACACCACAAACGCGTCCAATGGCCCATTTCTAACCTATAATCGAGACTTTTTCGTGTTTTAAAGGAAGTGGATATAATTTCATAACCTATCTCCTCCTGATTTCTAAACGAGGCTACGTGCTCGTTTTTTCATTTTGACTCCACAAACACGTCCCGTGGCCCATTTCTAACCTATAATCGTGACTTTTCCGGGTTTTAAAGGAAGTGGATCTAATTTCATACCCTCTCTCCTCCCGAATTCAAAATTAGGCTTCGTGCTCGTTTTTTCATTTTGACACCACAAACACGTCCCGTGACCCATTTCTAATCTATAATCGAGACTTTTTCGGGTTTTAAAGGAAGTGGATGTAATTTCATACCCTCTCTCCTACCGATTTCTAAACGAGGCTTCGTGCTCGTTTTTTCGTTTTGACTCCACAAACACATCCCGTGGCCCATTTCTAACCTATAATCGAGATTTTTTCGTGTTTCAAAGGAAGTGGATATAATTTCATACCCACTCTTCTCCCGATTTCTAAACGTGGCTTCGTGCTCGTTTTTTCATTTTGACACCACAAACACGTCCCGTGGCCCATTTCTAACCTATAATCGAGATTTTTTCGGGTTTTAAAGGAAGTGGATCTAATTTCATACCCTCTGTCCTACCGATTTCTAAACGAGGCTTCGTGCTCGTTTTTTCGTTTTGACTCCACAAACACGTCCCGTGGCCCATTTCTAACCTATAATCGAGACTTTTTCAGGTTTTAAAGGAAGTGGATATAATTTCATACCCTCTCTCCTACCGATTTCTATACGAGGCTTCGTGCTCGTTTTTTCATTTTGACTCCACAAACACGTCCCGTGGCCCATTTCTAACCTATAATCGAGACTTTTTCGGGTTTTAAAGGAAGTGGATATAATTTCAAACCCTCTCTCCTACCGATTTCTAAACGAGGCTTCGTGCTCGTTTTTTCGTTTTGACTCCAAAAAAACGTCCCGTGGCCCATTTCTAACCTATAATCGAGACTTTTTCGTGTTTCAAAGGAAGTGGATATAATTTCATACCCACTCTTCTCCCGATTTCTAAACGAGGCTTCGTGCTCGTTTTTTCGTTTTGACACCACAAACACGTCCCGTGGCCCATTTCTAACCTATAATCGCGACTTTTCCGGGTTTTAAAGGAAGTGGATCAAATTTCATACCCTCTCTCCTACCGATTTCTATACGAGGCTTCGTGCTCGTTTTTTCATTTTGACTCCACAAACACGTCCCGTGGCCCATTTCTAACCTATAATCGAGACTTTTTCAGGTTTTAAAGGAAGTGGATATAATTTCATACCCTCTCTCCTACCGATTTCTATACGAGGCTTCGTGCTCGTTTTTTCATTTTGACTCCACAAACGCGTCCCGTGGCCCATTTCTAACCTATAATCGAGACTTTTTCGGGTTTTAAAGGAAGTGGATATAATTTCAAACCCTCTCTCCTACCGATTTCTAAACGAGGCTTCGTGCTCGTTTTTTCGTTTTGACTCCAAAAAAACGTCCCGTGGCCCATTTCTAACCTATAATCGAGACTTTTTCGTGTTTCAAAGGAAGTGGATATAATTTCATACCCTCTCTCCTCCAGATTTCTAAACGAGGCTTCGTGCTCGTTTTTTCGTTTTGACACCACAAACGCGTCCAGTGGCCCATTTCTAACCTATAATCGAGACTTTTTCGGGTTTTAAAGGAAGTGGATATAATTTAATAACCTCTCTCCTCCGGATTTCTAAACGAGGCTACGTGCTCGTTTTTTCATTTTGACTCCACAAACTCGTCCCGTGGCCCATTTCTAACCTATAATCGAGACTTTTTCGGGTTTTAAAGGAAGTGGATGTAATTTCATACCCTCTGTCCTACAGATTTCTAAACGAGGCTTGGTGCCCGTTTTTTCGTTTTGACTCCACAAACACGTCCCGTGGCCCATTTCTAACCTATAATCGAGACTTTTTCAGGTTTTAAAGGAAGTGGATATAATTTCATACCCTCTCTCCTACCGATTTCTATACGAGGCTTCGTGCTCGTTTTTTCATTTTGACTCCACAAACACGTCCCGTGGCCCATTTCTAACCTATAATCGAGACTTTTTCGGGTTTTAAAGGAAGTGGATATAATTTCAAACCCTCTCTCCTACCGATTTCTAAACGAGGCTTCGTGCTCGTTTTTTCATTTTGACTCCACAAACATGTCCCGTTGCCCATTTCTAACCTATAATCGAGACTTTTTCAGGTTTTAAAGGAAGTGGATATAATTTCATACCCTCTCACCTACCGATTTCTAAACGAGGCTTCGTGCTCGTTTTTTCATTTTGACACCGCAAACACGTCCCGTGGCCCATTTCTAACCTATAATCGAGACTTTTTCGGGTTTGAAAGGAAGTGGATATAATTTCATACCCTCTCTCCTCCCGATTTCTAAACGAGGCTTCGTGCTCGTTTTTTCATTTTGACACCACAAACGCGTCCAGTGGCCTATTTCTAACCTATAATCGAGACTTTTTCGGGTTTTAAAGGAAGTGGATATAATTTAATAACCTATCTCCTCCTGATTTCTAAACGAGGCTACGTGCTCGTTTTTTCATTTTGACTCCACAAACACGTCCCGTGGCCCATTTCTAACCTATAATCGCGACTTTTCCGGGTTTTAATGGAAGTGGATCTAATTTCATACTCTCTCTCCTCCCGAATTCAAAATTAGGCTTCGTGCTCGTTTTTTTCATTTTGACACCACAAACGCGTCCAATGGCCCATTTCTAACCTATAATCGAGACTTTTTCGTGTTTTAAAGGAAGTGGATATAATTTCATAACCTATCTCCTCCTGATTTCTAAACGAGGCTACGTGCTCGTTTTTTCATTTTGACTCCACAAACACGTCCCGTGGCCCATTTCTAACCTATAATCGTGACTTTTCCGGGTTTTAAAGGAAGTGGATCTAATTTCATACCCTCTCTCCTCCCGAATTCAAAATTAGGCTTCGTGCTCGTTTTTTCATTTTGACACCACAAACACGTCCCGTGACCCATTTCTAATCTATAATCGAGACTTTTTCGGGTTTTAAAGGAAGTGGATGTAATTTCATACCCTCTCTCCTACCGATTTCTAAACGAGGCTTCGTGCTCGTTTTTTCGTTTTGACTCCACAAACACATCCCGTGGCCCATTTCTAACCTATAATCGAGATTTTTTCGTGTTTCAAAGGAAGTGGATATAATTTCATACCCACTCTTCTCCCGATTTCTAAACGTGGCTTCGTGCTCGTTTTTTCATTTTGACACCACAAACACGTCCCGTGGCCCATTTCTAACCTATAATCGAGATTTTTTCGGGTTTTAAAGGAAGTGGATCTAATTTCATACCCTCTGTCCTACCGATTTCTAAACGAGGCTTCGTGCTCGTTTTTTCGTTTTGACTCCACAAACACGTCCCGTGGCCCATTTCTAACCTATAATCGAGACTTTTTCAGGTTTTAAAGGAAGTGGATATAATTTCATACCCTCTCTCCTACCGATTTCTATACGAGGCTTCGTGCTCGTTTTTTCATTTTGACTCCACAAACACGTCCCGTGGCCCATTTCTAACCTATAATCGAGACTTTTTCGGGTTTTAAAGGAAGTGGATATAATTTCAAACCCTCTCTCCTACCGATTTCTAAACGAGGCTTCGTGCTCGTTTTTTCGTTTTGACTCCAAAAAAACGTCCCGTGGCCCATTTCTAACCTATAATCGAGACTTTTTCGTGTTTCAAAGGAAGTGGATATAATTTCATACCCACTCTTCTCCCGATTTCTAAACGAGGCTTCGTGCTCGTTTTTTCGTTTTGACACCACAAACACGTCCCGTGGCCCATTTCTAACCTATAATCGCGACTTTTCCGGGTTTTAAAGGAAGTGGATCAAATTTCATACCCTCTCTCCTACCGATTTCTATACGAGGCTTCGTGCTCGTTTTTTCATTTTGACTCCACAAACACGTCCCGTGGCCCATTTCTAACCTATAATCGAGACTTTTTCAGGTTTTAAAGGAAGTGGATATAATTTCATACCCTCTCTCCTACCGATTTCTATACGAGGCTTCGTGCTCGTTTTTTCATTTTGACTCCACAAACGCGTCCCGTGGCCCATTTCTAACCTATAATCGAGACTTTTTCGGGTTTTAAAGGAAGTGGATATAATTTCAAACCCTCTCTCCTACCGATTTCTAAACGAGGCTTCGTGCTCGTTTTTTCGTTTTGACTCCAAAAAAACGTCCCGTGGCCCATTTCTAACCTATAATCGAGACTTTTTCGTGTTTCAAAGGAAGTGGATATAATTTCATACCCTCTCTCCTCCAGATTTCTAAACGAGGCTTCGTGCTCGTTTTTTCGTTTTGACACCACAAACGCGTCCAGTGGCCCATTTCTAACCTATAATCGAGACTTTTTCGGGTTTTAAAGGAAGTGGATATAATTTAATAACCTCTCTCCTCCGGATTTCTAAACGAGGCTACGTGCTCGTTTTTTCATTTTGACTCCACAAACTCGTCCCGTGGCCCATTTCTAACCTATAATCGAGACTTTTTCGGGTTTTAAAGGAAGTGGATGTAATTTCATACCCTCTGTCCTACAGATTTCTAAACGAGGCTTGGTGCCCGTTTTTTCGTTTTGACTCCACAAACACGTCCCGTGGCCCATTTCTAACCTATAATCGAGACTTTTTCAGGTTTTAAAGGAAGTGGATATAATTTCATACCCTCTCTCCTACCGATTTCTATACGAGGCTTCGTGCTCGTTTTTTCATTTTGACTCCACAAACACGTCCCGTGGCCCATTTCTAACCTATAATCGAGACTTTTTCGGGTTTTAAAGGAAGTGGATATAATTTCAAACCCTCTCTCCTACCGATTTCTAAACGAGGCTTCGTGCTCGTTTTTTCGTTTTGACTCCACAAACACGTCCCGTGGCCCATTTCTAACCTATAATCGAGACTTTTTCGTGTTTCAAAGGAAGTGGATATAATTTCATACCCACTCTTCTCCCGATTTCTAAACGAGGCTTCGTGCTCGTTTTTTCGTTTTGACACCACAAACACGTCCCGTGGCCCATTTCTAACCTATAATCGCGACTTTTCCGGGTTTTAAAGGAAGTGGATCTAATTTCATACCCTCTCTCCTCCCGAATTCAAAATTAGGCTTCGTGCTCGTTTTTTCATTTTGACACCACAAACGCGTCCAGTGGCCTATTTCTAACCTATAATCGAGACTTTTTCGGGTTTTAAAGGAAGTGGATATAATTTCATAACCTATCTCCTCCTGATTTCTAAACGAGGCTACGTGCTCGTTTTTTCATTTTGACTCCACAAACACGTCCCGTGGCCCATTTCTAACCTATAATCGCGACTTTTCCGGGTTTTAAAGGAAGTGGATCTAATTTCATACCCTCTCTCCTCCCGAATTCAAAATTAGGCTTCGTGCTCGTTTTTTCATTTTGACACCACAAACACGTCCTGTGGCCCATTTCTAACCTATAATCGAGACTTTTTCGGGTTTGAAAGGAAGTGGATATAATTTCATACCCTCTCTCCTCCCGATTTCTAAACGAGGCTTCGTGCTCGTTTTTTCGTTTTGACACCACAAACGCGTCCAGTGGCCCATTTCTAACCTATAATCGAGACTTTTTCGGGTTTTAAGGAAGTGGATATAATTTCATAACCTCTCTCCTCCTGATTTCTAAACGAGGCTACATGCTCGTTTTTTCATTTTGACTCCACAAACTCGTCCCGTGCCCATTTCTTACCTATAATCGAGACTTTTTCGTGTTTCAAAGTAAGTGGATATAATTTCATACCCTCTCTCCTCCCGATTTCTAAACGAGGCTTCGTGCTCGTTTTTTCATTTTGACACCACAAACACGTCCCGTGGCCCATTTCTAACCTATAATCGAGACTTTTTCGGGTTTTAAAAGAAGTGGATGTAATTTCATACCCTCTGTCCTATCGATTTCTAAACGAGGCTTCGTGCTCGTTTTTTCGTTTTGACTCCACAAACACGTCCCGTGGCCCATTTCTAACCTATAATCGAGATTTTTTCGTGTTTCAAAGGAAGTGGATATAATTTCATACCCACTCTTCTCCAGATTTCAAAACGTGGCTTCGTGCTCGTTTTTTCGTTTTGACACCACAAACACGTCCCGTGGCCCATTTCTAACCTATAATCGAGATTTTTTTGGGTTTTAAAGGAAGTGGATCTAATTTCATACCCTCTGTCCTACCGATTTCTAAACGAGGCTTCGTGCTCGTTTTTTCGTTTTGACTCCACAAACAAGTCCCGTGGCCCATTTCTAACCTATAATCGAGACTTTTTCAGGTTTTAAAGGAAGTGGATATAATTTCATACCCTCTCTCCTACCGATTTCTATACGAGGCTTCGTGCTCGTTTTTTCATTTTGACTCCACAAACACGTCCCGTGGCCCATTTCTAACCTATAATCGAGACTTTTTCGGGTTTTAAAGGAAGTGGATATAATTTCAAACCCTCTCTCCTACCGATTTCTAAACGAGGCTTCGTGCTCGTTTTTTCGTTTTGACTCCACAAACACGTCCCGTGGCCCATTTCTAACCTATAATCGAGACTTTTTCGTGTTTCAAAGGAAGTGGATATAATTTCATACCCACTCTTCTCCCGATTTCTAAACGAGGCTTCGTGCTCGTTTTTTCGTTTTGACACCACAAACACGTCCCGTGGCCCATTTCTAACCTATAATCGCGACTTTTCCGGGTTTTAAAGGAAGTGGATCTAATTTCATACCCTCTCTCCTCCCGAATTCAAAATTAGGCTTCGTGCTCGTTTTTTCATTTTGACACCACAAACGCGTCCAGTGGCCTATTTCTAACCTATAATCGAGACTTTTTCGGGTTTTAAAGGAAGTGGATATAATTTCATAACCTATCTCCTCCTGATTTCTAAACGAGGCTACGTGCTCGTTTTTTCATTTTGACTCCACAAACACGTCCCGTGGCCCATTTCTAACCTATAATCGCGACTTTTCCGGGTTTTAAAGGAAGTGGATCTAATTTCATACCCTCTCTCCTCCCGAATTCAAAATTAGGCTTCGTGCTCGTTTTTTCATTTTGACACCACAAACACGTCCTGTGGCCCATTTCTAACCTATAATCGAGACTTTTTCGGGTTTGAAAGGAAGTGGATATAATTTCATACCCTCTCTCCTCCCGATTTCTAAACGAGGCTTCGTGCTCGTTTTTTCGTTTTGACACCACAAACGCGTCCAGTGGCCCATTTCTAACCTATAATCGAGACTTTTTCGGGTTTTAAGGAAGTGGATATAATTTCATAACCTCTCTCCTCCTGATTTCTAAACGAGGCTACATGCTCGTTTTTTCATTTTGACTCCACAAACTCGTCCCGTGCCCATTTCTTACCTATAATCGAGACTTTTTCGTGTTTCAAAGTAAGTGGATATAATTTCATACCCTCTCTCCTCCCGATTTCTAAACGAGGCTTCGTGCTCGTTTTTTCATTTTGACACCACAAACACGTCCCGTGGCCCATTTCTAACCTATAATCGAGACTTTTTCGGGTTTTAAAAGAAGTGGATGTAATTTCATACCCTCTGTCCTATCGATTTCTAAACGAGGCTTCGTGCTCGTTTTTTCGTTTTGACTCCACAAACACGTCCCGTGGCCCATTTCTAACCTATAATCGAGATTTTTTCGTGTTTCAAAGGAAGTGGATATAATTTCATACCCACTCTTCTCCAGATTTCAAAACGTGGCTTCGTGCTCGTTTTTTCGTTTTGACACCACAAACACGTCCCGTGGCCCATTTCTAACCTATAATCGAGATTTTTTTGTGTTTTAAAGGAAGTGGATCTAATTTCATACCCTCTGTCCTACCGATTTCTAAACGAGGCTTCGTGCTCGTTTTTTCGTTTTGACTCCACAAACAAGTCCCGTGGCCCATTTCTAACCTATAATCGAGACTTTTTCAGGTTTTAAAGGAAGTGGATATAATTTCATACCCTCTCTCCTACCGATTTCTATACGAGGCTTCGTGCTCGTTTTTTCATTTTGACTCCACAAACACGTCCCGTGGCCCATTTCTAACCTATAATCGAGACTTTTTCGGGTTTTAAAGGAAGTGGATATAATTTCAAACCCTCTCTCCTACCGATTTCTAAACGAGGCTTCGTGCTCATTTTTTCGTTTTGACTCCAAAAAAACGTCCCGTGGCCCATTTCTAACCTATAATCGAGACTTTTTCGTGTTTCAAAGGAAGTGGATATAATTTCATACCCTCTCTCCTCCAGATTTCTAAACGAGGCTACGTGCTCGTTTTTTCATTTTGACTCCACAAACACGTCCAGTGGCCTATTTCTAACCTATAATCGAGACTTTTTCGGGTTTTAAAGGAAGTGGATATAATTTCATAACCTATCTCCTCCTGATTTCTAAACGAGGCTACGTGCTCGTTTTTTCATTTTGACTCCACAAACACGTCCCGTGGCCCTTTTCTAACCTATAATCGCGACTTTTCCGGGTTTTAAAGGAAGTGGATCTAATTTCATACCCTCTCTCCTCCCGAATTCAAAATTAGGCTTCGTGCTCGTTTTTTCATTTTGACACCACAAACACGTCCTGTGGCCCATTTCTAACCTATAATCCAGACTTTTTCGGGTTTTAAAGGAAGTGGATATAATTTCATACCCTCTCTCCTCCCGATTTCTAAACGAGGCTTCGTGCTCGTTTTTTCGTTTTGACACCACAAACGCGTCCAGTGGCCCATTTCTAACCTATAATCGAGACTTTTTCGGGTTTTAAGGAAGTGGATATAATTTCATAACCTCTCTCCTCCCGATTTCTAAACGAGGCTACATGCTCGTTTTTTCATTTTGACTCCACAAACTCGTCCCGTGGCCCATTTCTAACCTATAATCGAGACTTTTTCGTGTTTCAAAGTAAGTGGATATAATTTCATACCCACTCTTCTCCCGATTTCTAAACGAGGCTTCGTGCTCGTTTTTTCATTTTGACACCACAAACACGTCCCGTGGCCCATTTCTAACCTATAATCGAGACTTTTTCGGGTTTTAAAGGAAGTGGATGTAATTTCATACCCTCTGTCCTACAGATTTCTAAACGAGGCTTCGTGCTCGTTTTTTCATTTTGACTCCACAAACACGTCCCGTGGCCCATTTCTAACCAATAATCGAGACTTTTTCGGGTTTTAAAGGAAGTGGATATAATTTCAAACCCTCTCTCCTACCGATCTAAACGAGGCTTCGTGCTCGTTTTTTCGTTTTGACTCCACTAACACGTCCCGTGGCCCATTTCTAACCTTTAATCGAGACTTTTTCGTGTTTCAAAGGAAGTGGATATAATTTCATACCCACTCTTCTCCCGATTTCTAAACGAGGCTTCGTGCTCGTTTTTTCGTTTTGACACCACAAACACGTCTCGTGGCCCATTTCTAACCTATAATCGCGACTTTTCCGGGTTTTAAAGGAAGTGGATCTAATTTCATACCCTCTCTCCTCCCGAATTCAAAATTAGGCTTCGTGCTCGTTTTTTCATTTTGACACCACAAACACGTCCTGTGGCCCATTTCTAACCTATAATCGAGACTTTTTCGGGTTTTAAAGGAAGTGGATATAATTTCATACCCTCTCTCCTACCGATTTCTAAACGAGGCTTCGTGCTCGTTTTTTCATTTTGACACCACAAACACGTCCCGTGGCCCATTTCTAACCTATAATCGAGACTTTTTCGGGTTTTAAATGAAGTGGATGTAAATTCATACCCTCTGTCCTACCGATTTCTAAACGAGGCTTCGTGCTCGTTTTTTCGTTTTGACTCCACAAACACGTCCCGTTGCCCATTTCTAACCTATAATCGAGAGTTTTTCAGGTTTTAAAGGAAGTGGATATAATTTCATACCCTCTCACCTACCAATTTCTAAACGAGGCTTCGGGCTCGTTTTTTCATTTTGACACCGCAGACACGTCCCGTGGCCCATTTCTAACCTATAATCGAGACTTTTTCGGGTTTGAAAGGAAGTGGATATAATTTCATACCCTCTCTCCTCCCGATTTCTAAACGAGGCTTCGTGCTCGTTTTTTCATTTTGACACCACAAACGCGTCCAGTGGCCTATTTCTAACCTATAATCGAGACTTTTTCGGGTTTTAAAGGAAGTGGATATAATTTCATAACCTATCTCCTCCTGATTTCTAAACGAGGCTACGTGCTCGTTTTTTCTTTTTGACTCCACAAACACGTCCCGTGGCCCATTTCTAACCTATAATCGCGACTTTTCCGGGTTTTAAAGGAAGTGGATCTAATTTCATACCCTCTCTCCTCCCGAATTCAAAATTAGGCTTCGTGCTCGTTTTTTCATTTTGACACCACAAACACGTCCTGTGGCCCATTTCTAACCTATAATCGAGACTTTTTTGGGTTTTAAAGGAAGTGCATATAATTTCATACCCTCTCTCCTACCAATTTCTAAACGAGGCTTCGTGCTTGTTTTATCGTTTTGACAGCACAAACACGTCCTGTGGGCCATTTCTAACCTATAATCGAGACTTTTTCGGGTTTTAAAGGAAGTGGATGTAATTTCATACCCTCTGTCCTATCGATTTCTAAACGAGGCTTCGTGCTCGTTTTTTCGTTTTTACTCCACAAACACGTCCCGTGGCCCATTTCTAACCTATAATCGAGATTTTTTCGTGTTTCAAAGGAAGTGGATATAATTTCATACCCACTCTTCTCCCGATTTCAAAACGTGGCTTCGTGCTCGTTTTTTCGTTTTGACACCACAAACACGTCCCGTGGCCCATTTCTAACCCATAATCTAGATTTTTTCGGGTTTTAAAGGAAGTGGATCTAATTTCATACCCTCTGTCCTACCGATTTCTAAACGAGGCTTCGTGCTCGTTTTTCCGTTTTGACTCCACAAACACGTCCCGTGGCCCATTTCTAACCTATAATCGAGACTTTTTCAGGTTTTAAAGGAAGTGGATATAATTTCATACCCTCTCTCCTACCGATTTCTATACGAGGCTTCGTGCTCGTTTTTTCATTTTGACTCCACAAACACGTCCCGTGGCCCATTTCTAACCTATAATCGAGACTTTTTCGGGTTTTAAAGGAAGTGGATATAATTTCAAACCCTCTCTCCTACCGATTTCTAAACGAGGCTTCGTGCTCGTTTTTTCGTTTTGACTCAACAAACACGTCCCGTGGCCCATTTCTAACCTATAATCGAGACTTTTTCGTGTTTCAAAGGAAGTGGATATAATTTCATACCCACTCTTCTCCCGATTTCTAAACGAGGCTTCGTGCTCGTTTTTTCGTTTTGACACCACAAACACGTCCCGTGGCCCATTTCTAACCTATAATCGAGACTTTTTCGGGTTTTAAAGGAAGTGGATATAATTTCATACCCTCTGTCCTACAGATTTCTAAACGAGGCTTCGTGCTCGTTTTTTCATTTTGACTCCACAAACACGTCCCGTGGCCCATTTCTAACCAATAATCGAGACTTTTTCGGGTTTTAAAGGAAGTGGATATAATTTCAAACCCTCTCTCCTACCGATTTCTAAACGAGGCTTCGTGCTCGTTTTTTCGTTTTGACTCCACTAACACGTCCCGTGGCCCATTTCTAACCTTTAATCGAGACTTTTTCGTGTTTCAAAGGAAGTGGATATAATTTCATACCCACTCTTCTCCCGATTTCTAAACGAGGCTTCGTGCTCGTTTTTTCGTTTTGACACCACAAACACGTCTCGTGGCCCATTTCTAACCTATAATCGCGACTTTTCCGGGTTTTAAAGGAAGTGGATCTAATTTCATACCCTCTCTCCTCCCGAATTCAAAATTAGGCTTCGTGCTCGTTTTTTCATTTTGACACCACAAGCACGTCCTGTGGCCCATTTCTAACCTATAATCGAGACTTTTTCGGGTTTTAAAGGAAGTGGATATAATTTCATACCCTCTCTCCTACCGATTTCTAAACGAGGCTTCGTGCTCGTTTTTTCGTTTTGACACCACAAACACGTCCCGTGGCCCATTTCTAACCTATAATCGAGACTTTTTCGGGTTTTAAATGAAGTGGATGTAAATTCATACCCTCTGTCCTACCGATTTCTAAACGAGGCTTCGTGCTCGTTTTTTCGTTTTGACTCCACAAACACGTCCCGTTGCCCATTTCTAACCTATAATCGAGACTTTTTCAGGTTTTAAAGGAAGTGGATATAATTTCATACCCTCTCACCTACCAATTTCTAAACGAGGCTTCGTGCTCGTTTTTTCATTTTGACACCACAGACACGTCCCGTGGCCCATTTCTAACCTATAATCGAGACTTTTTCGGGTTTGAAAGGAAGTGGATATAATTTCATACCCTCTCTCCTCCCGATTTCTAAACGAGGCTTCGTGCTCGTTTTTTCATTTTGACACCACAAACGCGTCCAGTGGCCTATTTCTAACCTATAATCGAGACTTTTTCGGGTTTTAAAGGAAGTGGATATAATTTCATAACCTATCTCCTCCTGATTTCTAAACGAGGCTACGTGCTCGTTTTTTCATTTTGACTCCACAAACACGTCCCGTGGCCCATTTCTAACCTATAATCGCGACTTTTCCGGGTTTTAAAGGAAGTGGATCTAATTTCATACCCTCTCTCCTCCCGAATTCAAAATTAGGCTTCGTGCTCGTTTTTTCATTTTGACACCACAAACACGTCCTGTGGCCCATTTCTAACCTATAATCGAGACTTTTTTGGGTTTTAAAGGAAGTGCATATAATTTCATACCCTCTCTCCTACCAATTTCTAAACGAGGCTTCGTGCTCGTTTTTTCGTTTTGACTCCACAAACACGTCCCGTGGCCCATTTCTAACCTATAATCGAGACTTTTTCAGGTTTTAAAGGAAGTGGATATAATTTCATACCCTCTCTCCTACCGATTTCTAAACGAGGCTTCGTGCTCGTTTTTTCGTTTTGACTCCACAAACACGTCCCGTGGCCCATTTCTAACCTATAATCGAGACTTTTTCAGGTTTTAAAGGAAGTGGATATAATTTCATACCCTCTCTCCTACCGATTTCTATACGAGGCTTCGTGCTCGTTTTTTCATTTTGACTCCACAAACACGTCCCGTGGCCCATTTCTAACCTATAATCGAGACTTTTTCGGGTTTTAAAGGAAGTGGATATAATTTCAAACCCTCTCTCCTACCGATTTCTAAACGAGGGTTCGTGCTCGTTTTTTCGTTTTGACTCAACAAACACGTCCCGTGGCCCATTTCTAACCTATAATCGAGACTTTTTCGTGTTTCAAAGGAAGTGGATATAATTTCATACCCACTCTTCTCCCGATTTCTAAACGAGGCTTCGTGCTCGTTTTTTCGTTTTGACACCACAAACACGTCCCGTGGCCCATTTCTAACCTATAATCGAGACTTTTTCGGGTTTTAAAGGAAGTGGATATAATTTCATACCCTCTGTCCTACAGATTTCTAAACGAGGCTTCGTGCTCGTTTTTTCATTTTGACTCCACAAACACGTCCCGTGGCCCATTTCTAACCAATAATCGAGACTTTTTCGGGTTTTAAAGGAAGTGGATATAATTTCAAACCCTCTCTCCTACCGATTTCTAAACGAGGCTTCGTGCTCGTTTTTTCGTTTTGACTCCACTAACACGTCCCGTGGCCCATTTCTAACCTTTAATCGAGACTTTTTCGTGTTTCAAAGGAAGTGGATATAATTTCATACCCACTCTTCTCCCGATTTCTAAACGAGGCTTCGTGCTCGTTTTTTCGTTTTGACACCACAAACACGTCTCGTGGCCCATTTCTAACCTATAATCGCGACTTTTCCGGGTTTTAAAGGAAGTGGATCTAATTTCATACCCTCTCTCCTCCCGAATTCAAAATTAGGCTTCGTGCTCGTTTTTTCATTTTGACACCACAAGCACGTCCTGTGGCCCATTTCTAACCTATAATCGAGACTTTTTCGGGTTTTAAAGGAAGTGGATATAATTTCATACCCTCTCTCCTACCGATTTCTAAACGAGGCTTCGTGCTCGTTTTTTCGTTTTGACACCACAAACACGTCCCGTGGCCCATTTCTAACCTATAATCGAGACTTTTTCGGGTTTTAAATGAAGTGGATGTAAATTCATACCCTCTGTCCTACCGATTTCTAAACGAGGCTTCGTGCTCGTTTTTTCGTTTTGACTCCACAAACACGTCCCGTTGCCCATTTCTAACCTATAATCGAGACTTTTTCAGGTTTTAAAGGAAGTGGATATAATTTCATACCCTCTCACCTACCAATTTCTAAACGAGGCTTGGTGCTCGTTTTTTCATTTTGACACCACAGACACGTCCCGTGGCCCATTTCTAACCTATAATCGAGACTTTTTCGGGTTTGAAAGGAAGTGGATATAATTTCATACCCTCTCTCCTCCCGATTTCTAAACGAGGCTTCGTGCTCGTTTTTTCATTTTGACACCACAAACGCGTCCAGTGGCCTATTTCTAACCTATAATCGAGACTTTTTCGGGTTTTAAAAGAAGTGGATATAATTTCATAACCTATCTCCTCCTGATTTCTAAACGAGGCTACGTGCTCGTTTTTTCATTTTGACTCCACAAACACGTCCCGTGGCCCATTTCTAACCTATAATCGCGACTTTTCCGGGTTTTAAAGGAAGTGGATCTAATTTCATACCCTCTCTCCTCCCGAATTCAAAATTAGGCTTCGTGCTCGTTTTTTCATTTTGACACCACAAACACGTCCTGTGGCCCATTTCTAACCTATAATCGAGACTTTTTGGGTTTTAAAGGAAGTGCATATAATTTCATACCCTCTCTCCTACCAATTTCTAAACGAGGCTTCGTGCTCGTTTTTTCGTTTTGACTCCACAAACACGTCCCGTGGCCCATTTCTAACCTATAATCGAGACTTTTTCAGGTTTTAAAGGAAGTGGATATAATTTCATACCCTCTCTCCTACCGATTTCTAAACGAGGCTTCGTGCTCGTTTTTTCGTTTTGACTCCACAAACACGTCCCGTGGCCCATTTCTAACCTATAATCGAGACTTTTTCAGGTTTTAAAGGAAGTGGATATAATTTCATACCCTCTCTCCTACCGATTTCTATACGAGGCTTTGTGCTCGTTTTTTCATTTTGACTCCACAAACACGTCCCGTGGCCCATTTCTAACCTATAATCGAGACTTTTTCGGGTTTTAAAGGAAGTGGATATAATTTCAAACCCTCTCTCCTACCGATTTCTAAACGAGGCTTCGTGCTCGTTTTTTCGTTTTGACTCAACAAACACGTCCCGTGGCCCATTTCTAACCTATAATCGAGACTTTTTCGTGTTTCAAAGGAAGTGGATATAATTTCATACCCACTCTTCTCCCGATTTCTAAACGAGGCTTCGTGCTCGTTTTTTCGTTTTGACACCACAAACACGTCCCGTGGCCCATTTCTAACCTATAATCGAGACTTTTTCGGGTTTTAAAGGAAGTGGATATAATTTCATACCCTCTGTCCTACAGATTTCTAAACGAGGCTTCGTGCTCGTTTTTTCATTTTGACTCCACAAACACGTCCCGTGGCCCATTTCTAACCAATAATCGAGACTTTTTCTGGTTTTAAAGGAAGTGGATATAATTTCAAACCCTCTCTCCTACCGATTTCTAAACGAGGCTTCGTGCTCGTTTTTTCGTTTTGACTCCACTAACACGTCCCGTGGCCCATTTCTAACCTTTAATCGAGACTTTTTCGTGTTTCAAAGGAAGTGGATATAATTTCATACCCACTCTTCTCCCGATTTCTAAACGAGGCTTCGTGCTCGTTTTTTCGTTTTGACACCACAAACACGTCTCGTGGCCCATTTCTAACCTATAATCGCGACTTTTCCGGGTTTTAAAGGAAGTGGATCTAATTTCATACCCTCTCTCCTCCCGAATTCAAAATTAGGCTTCGTGCTCGTTTTTTCATTTTGACACCACAAGCACGTCCTGTGGCCCATTTCTAACCTATAATCGAGACTTTTTCGGGTTTTAAAGGAAGTGGATATAATTTCATACCCTCTCTCCTACCGATTTCTAAACGAGGCTTCGTGCTCGTTTTTTCGTTTTGACACCACAAACACGTCCCGTGGCCCATTTCTAACCTATAATCGAGACTTTTTCGGGTTTTAAATGAAGTGGATGTAAATTCATACCCTCTGTCCTACCGATTTCTAAACGAGGCTTCGTGCTCGTTTTTTCGTTTTGACTCCACAAACACGTCCCGTTGCCCATTTCTAACCTATAATCGAGACTTTTTCAGGTTTTAAAGGAAGTGGATATAATTTCATACCCTCTCACCTACCAATTTCTAAACGAGGCTTCGTGCTCGTTTTTTCATTTTGACACCACAGACACGTCCCGTGGCCCATTTCTAACCTATAATCGAGACTTTTTCGGGTTTGAAAGGAAGTGGATATAATTTCATACCCTCTCTCCTCCCGATTTCTAAACGAGGCTTCGTGCTCGTTTTTTCATTTTGACACCACAAACGCGTCCAGTGGCCTATTTCTAACCTATAATCGAGACTTTTTCGGGTTTTAAAGGAAGTGGATATAATTTCATAACCTATCTCCTCCTGATTTCTAAACGAGGCTACGTGCTCGTTTTTTCATTTTGACTCCACAAACAGGTCCCGTGGCCCATTTCTAACCTATAATCGCGACTTTTCCGGGTTTTAAAGGAAGTGGATCTAATTTCATACCCTCTCTCCTCCCGAATTCAAAATTAGGCTTCGTGCTCGTTTTTTCATTTTGACACCACAAACACGTCCTGTGGCCCATTTCTAACCTATAATCGAGACTTTTTTGGGTTTTAAAGGAAGTGCATATAATTTCATACCCTCTCTCCTACCAATTTCTAAACGAGGCTTCGTGCTTGTTTTATCGTTTTGACAGCACAAACACGTCCCGTGGGCCATTTCTATCCTATAATCGAGACTTTTTCGGGTTTTAAAGGAAGTGGATGTAATTTCATACCCTCTGTCCTATCGATTTCTAAATGAGGCTTCGTGCTCGTTTTTTCGTTTTTACTCCACAAACACGTCCCGTGGCCCATTTCTAACCTATAATCGAGATTTTTTCGTGTTTCAAAGGAAGTGGATATAATTTCATACCCACTCTTCTCCCGATTTCAAAACGTGGCTTCGTGCTCGTTTTTTCGTTTTGACACCACAAACACGTCCCGTGGCCCATTTCTAACCCATAATCTAGATTTTTTCGGGTTTTAAAGGAAGTGGATCTAATTTCATACCCTCTGTCCTACCGATTTCTAAACGAGGCTTCGTGCTCGTTTTTTCGTTTTGACTCCACAAACACGTCCCGTGGCCCATTTCTAACCTATAATCGAGACTTTTTCAGGTTTTAAAGGAAGTTGATATAATTTCATACCCTCTCTCCTACCGATTTCTATACGAGGCTTCGTGCTCGTTTTTTCATTTTGACTCCACAAACACGTCCCGTGGCCCATTTCTAACCTATAATCGAGACTTTTTCGGGTTTTAAAGGAAGTGGATATAATTTCAAACCCTCTCTCCTACCGATTTCTAAACGAGGCTTCGTGCTCGTTTTTTCGTTTTGACTCCACAAACACGTCCCGTGGCCCATTTCTAACCTATAATCGAGACTTTTTCGTGTTTCAAAGGAAGTGGATATAATTTCATACCCACTCTTCTCCCGATTTCTAAACGAGGCTTCGTGCTCGTTTTTTCGTTTTGACACCACAAACACGTCCCGTGGCCCATTTCTAACCTATAATCGCGACTTTTCCGGGTTTTAAAGGAAGTGGATCTAATTTCATACCCTCTCTCCTCCCGAATTCAAAATTAGGCTTCGTGCTCGTTTTTTCATTTTGACACCACAAACACGTCCTGTGGCCCATTTCTAACCTATAATCGAGACTTTTTCGGGTTTTAAAGGAAGTGGATATAATTTCATACCCTCTCTCCTACCGATTTCTAAACGAGGCTTCGTGCTCGTTTTTTCGTTTTGACACCACAAACGCGTCCAGTGGCCCATTTCTAACCTATAATCGAGACTTTTTCGGGTTTTAAAGGAAGTGGATATAATTTCATACCCTCTCTCCTACCGATTTCTAAACGAGGCTTCGTGCTCGTTTTTTCATTTTGACACCACAAACGCGTCCAGTGGCCTATTTCTAACCTATAATCGAGACTTTTTCGGGTTTTAAATGAAGTGGATGTAAATTCATACCCTCTGTCCTACCGATTTCTAAACGAGGCTTCGTGCTCGTTTTTTCGTTTTGACTCCACAAACACGTCCCGTGGCCCATTTCTAACCTATAATCGAGACTTTTTCGGGTTTTAAATGAAGTGGATGTAAATTCATACCCTCTGTCCTACCGATTTCTAAACGAGGCTTCGTGCTCGTTTTTTCATTTTGACTCCACAAACACGTCCCGTTGCCCATTTCTAACCTATAATCGAGACTTTTTCAGGTTTTAAAGGAAGTGGATATAATTTCATACCCTCTCACCTACCGATTTCTAAACGAGGCTTCGTGCTCGTTTTTTCATTTTGACACCGCAAACACGTCCCGTGGCCCATTTCTAACCTATAATCGAGACTTTTTCGGGTTTGAAAGGAAGTGGATATAATTTCATACCCTCTCTCCTCCCGATTTCTAAACGAGGCTTCGTGCTCGTTTTTTCATTTTGACACCACAAACGCGTCCAGTGGCCTATTTCTAACCTATAATCGAGACTTTTTCGGGTTTTAAAGGAAGTGGATATAATTTCATAACCTATCTCCTCCTGATTTCTAAACGAGGCTACGTGCTCGTTTTTTCATTTTGACTCCACAAACACGTCCCGTGGCCCATTTCTAACCTATAATCGCGACTTTTCCGGGTTTTAATGGAAGTGGATCTAATTTCATACTCTCTCTCCTCCCGAATTCAAAATTAGGCTTCGTGCTCGTTTTTTCATTTTGACACCACAAACGCGTCCAGTGGCCCATTTCTAACCTATAATCGAGACTTTTTCGTGTTTTAAAGGAAGTGGATATAATTTCATAACCTATCTCCTCCTGATTTCTAAACGAGGCTACGTGCTCGTTTTTTCATTTTGACTCCACAAACACGTCCCGTGGCCCATTTCTAACCTATAATCGTGACTTTTCCGGGTTTTAAAGGAAGTGGATCTAATTTCATACCCTCTCTCCTCCCGAATTCAAAATTAGGCTTCGTGCTCGTTTTTTCATTTTGACACCACAAACACGTCCCGTGGCCCATTTCTAACCTATAATCGAGACTTTTTCGGGTTTTAAAGGAAGTGGATGTAATTTCATACCCTCTCTCCTACCGATTTCTAAACGAGGCTTCGTGCTCGTTTTTTCGTTTTGACTCCACAAACACATCCCGTGGCCCATTTCTAACCTATAATCGAGATTTTTTCGTGTTTCAAAGGAAGTGGATATAATTTCATACCCACTCTTCTCCCGATTTCTAAACGTGGCTTCGTGCTCGTTTTTTCATTTTGACACCACAAACACGTCCCGTGGCCCATTTCTAACCTATAATCGAGATTTTTTCGGGTTTTAAAGGAAGTGGATCTAATTTCATACCCTCTGTCCTACCGATTTCTAAACGAGGCTTCGTGCTCGTTTTTTCGTTTTGACTCCACAAACACGTCCCGTGGCCCATTTCTAACCTATAATCGAGACTTTTTCAGGTTTTAAAGGAAGTGGATATAATTTCATACCCTCTCTCCTACCGATTTCTATACGAGGCTTCGTGCTCGTTTTTTCATTTTGACTCCACAAACACGTCCCGTGGCCCATTTCTAACCTATAATCGAGACTTTTTCGGGTTTTAAAGGAAGTGGATATAATTTCAAACCCTCTCTCCTACCGATTTCTAAACGAGGCTTCGTGCTCGTTTTTTCGTTTTGACTCCAAAAAAACGTCCCGTGGCCCATTTCTAACCTATAATCGAGACTTTTTCGTGTTTGAAAGGAAGTGGATATAATTTCATACCCACTCTTCTCCCGATTTCTAAACGAGGCTTCGTGCTCGTTTTTTCGTTTTGACACCACAAACACGTCCCGTGGCCCATTTCTAACCTATAATCGCGACTTTTCCGGGTTTTAAAGGAAGTGGATCAAATTTCATACCCTCTCTCCTACCGATTTCTATACGAGGCTTCGTGCTCGTTTTTTCATTTTGACTCCACAAACACGTCCCGTGGCCCATTTCTAACCTATAATCGAGACTTTTTCAGGTTTTAAATGAAGTGGATATAATTTCATACCCTCTCTCCTACCGATTTCTATACGAGGCTTCGTGCTCGTTTTTTCATTTTGACTCCACAAACACGTCCCGTGGCCCATTTCTAACCTATAATCGAGACTTTTTCGGGTTTTAAAGGAAGTGGATATAATTTCAAACCCTCTCTCCTACCGATTTCTAAACGAGGCTTCGTGCTCGTTTTTTCGTTTTGACTCCAAAAAAATGTCCCGTGGCCCATTTCTAACCTATAATCGAGACTTTTTCGTGTTTCAAAGGAAGTGGATATAATTTCATACCCTCTCTCCTCCAGATTTCTAAACGAGGCTTCGTGCTCGTTTTTTCGTTTTGACACCACAAACGCGTCCAGTGGCCCATTTCTAACCTATAATCGAGACTTTTTCGGGTTTTAAAGGAAGTGGATATAATTTAATAACCTCTCTCCTCCGGATTTCTAAACGAGGCTACGTGCTCGTTTTTTCATTTTGACTCCACAAACTCGTCCCGTGGCCCATTTCTAACCTATAATCGAGACTTTTTCGGGTTTTAAAGGAAGTGGATGTAATTTCATACCCTCTGTCCTACAGATTTCTAAACGAGGCTTGGTGCCCGTTTTTTCGTTTTGACTCCACAAACACGTCCCGTGGCCAATTTCTAACCTATAATCGAGACTTTTTCAGGTTTTAAAGGAAGTGGATATAATTTCATACCCTCTCTCCTACCGATTTCTATACGAGGCTTCGTGCTCGTTTTTTCATTTTGACTCCACAAACACGTCCCGTGGCCCATTTCTAACCTATAATCGAGACTTTTTCGGGTTTTAAAGGAAGTGGATATAATTTCAAACCCTCTCTCCTACCGATTTCTAAACGAGGCTTCGTGCTCGTTTTTTCGTTTTGACTCCACAAACACGTCCCGTGGCCCATTTCTAACCTATAATCGAGACTTTTTCGTGTTTCAAAGGAAGTGGATATAATTTCATACCCACTCTTCTCCCGATTTCTAAACGAGGCTTCGTGCTCGTTTTTTCGTTTTGACACCACAAACACGTCCCGTGGCCCATTTCTAACCTATAATCGCGACTTTTCCGGGTTTTAAAGGAAGTGGATCTAATTTCATACCCTCTCTCCTCCCGAATTCAAAATTAGGCTTCGTGCTCGTTTTTTCATTTTGACACCACAAACACGTCCTGTGGCCCATTTCTAACCTATAATCGAGACTTTTTCGGGTTTTAAAGGAAGTGGATATAATTTCATACCCTCTCTCCTACCGATTTCTAAACGAGGCTTCGTGCTCGTTTTTTCGTTTTGACACCACAAACGCATCCAGTGGCCCATTTCTAACCTATAATCGAGACTTTTTCAGGTTTTAAAGGAAGTGGATATAATTTCATACCAACCTACCGATTTCTAAACGAGGCTTCGTGCTCGTTTTTTCATTTTGACACCACAAACACGTCCCGTGACCCATTTCTAACCTATAATCGAGACTTTTTCGGGTTTTAAATGAAGTGGATGTAAATTCATACCCTCTGTCCTACCGATTTCTAAACGAGGCTTCGTGCTCGTTTTCTCATTTTGACTCCACAAACACGTCCCGTTGCCCATTTCTAACCTATAATCGAGACTTTTTCAGGTTTTAAAGGAAGTGGATATAATTTCATACCCTCTCACCTACCGATTTCTAAACGAGGCTTCGTGCTCGTTTTTTCATTTTGACACCGCAAACACGTCCCGTGGCCCATTTCTAACCTATAATCGAGACTTTTTCGGGTTTGAAAGGAAGTGGATATAATTTCATACCCTCTCTCCTCCCAATTTCTAAACGAGGCTTCGTGCTCGTTTTTTCATTTTGACACCACAAACGCGTCCAGTGGCCTATTTCTAACCTATAATCGAGACTTTTTCGGGTTTTAAAGGAAGTGGATATAATTTCATAACCTATCTGCTCCTGATTTCTAAACGAGGCTACGTGCTCGTTTTTTCATTTTGACTCCACAAACACGTCCCGTGGCCCATTTCTAACCTATAATCGCGACTTTTCCGGGTTTTAATGGAAGTGGATCTAATTTCATACTCTCTCTCCTCCCGAATTCAAAATTAGGCTTCGTGCTCATTTTTTCATTTTGACACCACAAACACGTCCTGTGGCCCATTTCTAACCTATAATCGCGACTTTTTCGGGTTTTAAAGGAAGTGGATATAATTTCATACCCTCTCTCCTCCTAATTTCTAAACGAGGCTACGTGCTCGTTTTTTCATTTTGACTCCACAAACACGTCTCGTGGCTCATTTCTAACCTATAATCGCGACTTTTTCGGGTTTTAAAGGAAGTGGATCTAAATTCATACCGTCTCTCCTCCCGAATTCAAAATTAGGCTTCGTGATCGTTTTTTCATTTTGACACCACAAACACGTCCTGTGGCCCATTTCTAACCTATAATCGAGACTTTTTCGGGTTTGAAAGGAAGTGGATATAATTTCATACCCTCTCTCCTCCCGATTTCTAAACGAGGCTTCGTGCTCGTTTTTTCGTTTTGACACCACAAACGCGTCCAGTGGCCCATTTCTAACCTATAATCGAGACTTTTTCGTGTTTTAAAGGAAGTGGATATAATTTCATAACCTATCTCCTCCTGATTTCTAAACGAGGCTACGTGCTCGTTTTTTCATTTTGACTCCACAAACACGTCCCGTGGCCCATTTCTAACCTATAATCGTGACTTTTCCGGGTTTTAAAGGAAGTGGATCTAATTTCATACCCTCTCTCCTCCCGAATTCAAAATTAGGCTTCGTGCTCGTTTTTTCATTTTGACACCACAAACACGTCCCGTGGCCCATTTCTAACCTATAATCGAGACTTTTTCGGGTTTTAAAGGAAGTGGATGTAATTTCATACCCTCTCTCCTACCGATTTCTAAACGAGGCTTCGTGCTCGTTTTTTCGTTTTGACTCCACAAACACATCCCGTGGCCCATTTCTAACCTATAATCGAGATTTTTTCGTGTTTCAAAGGAAGTGGATATAATTTCATACCCACTCTTCTCCCGATTTCTAAACGTGGCTTCGTGCTCGTTTTTTCGTTTTGACACCACAAACACGTCCCGTGGCCCATTTCTAACCTATAATCGAGATTTTTTCGGGTTTTAAAGGAAGTGGATCTAATTTCATACCCTCTGTCCTACCGATTTCTAAACGAGGCTTCGTGCTCGTTTTTTCGTTTTGACTCCACAAACACGTCCCGTGGCCCATTTCTAACCTATAATCGAGACTTTTTCAGGTTTTAAAGGAAGTGGATATAATTTCATACTCTCTCTCCTACCGATTTCTATACGAGGCTTCGTGCTCGTTTTTTCATTTTGACTCCACAAACACGTCCCGTGGCCCATTTCTAACCTATAATCGAGACTTTTTCGGGTTTTAAAGGAAGTGGATATAATTTCAAACCCTCTCTCCTACCGATTTCTAAACGAGGCTTCGTGCTCGTTTTTTCGTTTTGACTCCACAAACACGTCCCGTGGCCCATTTCTAACCTATAATCGAGACTTTTTCGTGTTTCAAAGGAAGTGGATATAATTTCATACCCACTCTTCTCCCGATTTCTAAACGAGGCTTCGTGCTCGTTTTTTCGTTTTGACACCACAAACACGTCCCGTGGCCCATTTCTAACCTATAATCGCGACTTTTCCGGGTTTTAAAGGAAGTGGATCTAATTTCATACCCTGTCTCCTCCCGAATTCAAAATTAGGCTTCGTGCTCGTTTTTTCATTTTGACACCACAAACACGTCCTGTGGCCCATTTCTAACCTATAATCGAGACTTTTTCGGGTTTTAAAGGAAGTGGATATAATTTCATACCCTCTCTCCTACCGATTTCTAAACGAGGCTTCGTGCTCGTTTTTTCGTTTTGACACCACAAACGCGTCCAGTGGCCCATTTCTAACCTATAATCGAGACTTTTTCAGGTTTTAAAGGAAGTGGATATAATTTCATACCCTCTCACCTACCGATTTCTAAACGAGGCTTCGTGCTCGTTTTTTCATTTTGACACCACAAACACGTCCCGTGGCCCATTTCTAACCTATAATCGAGACTTTTTCGGGTTTTAAATGAAGTGGATGTAAATTCATACCCTCTGTCCTACCGATTTCTAAACGAGGCTTCGTGCTCGTTTTTTCATTTTGACTCCACAAACACGTCCCGTTGCCCATTTCTAACCTATAATCGAGACTTTTTCAGGTTTTAAAGGAAGTGGATATAATTTCATACCCTCTCACCTACCGATTTCTAAACGAGGCTTCGTGCTCGTTTTTTCATTTTGACACCGCAAACACGTCCTGTGGCCCATTTCTAACCTATAATCGCGACTTTTTCGGGTTTTAAAGGAAGTGGATATAATTTCATACCCTCTCTCCTCCCGATTTCTAAACGAGGCTTCGTGCTCGTTTTTTCGTTTTGACACCACAAACGCGTCCAGTGGCCCATTTCTAACCTATAATCGAGACTTTTTCGGGTTTTAAAGGAAGTGGATATAATTTCATAACCTATCTCCTCCTGATTTCTAAACGAGGCTACGTGCTCGTTTTTTCATTTTGACTCCACAAACACGTCCCGTGGCCCATTTCTAACCTATAATCGCGACTTTTCCGGGTTTTAATGGAAGTGGATCTAATTTCATACTCTCTCTCCTCCCGAATTCAAAATTAGGCTTCGTGCTCATTTTTTCATTTTGACACCACAAACACGTCCTGTGGCCCATTTCTAACCTATAATCGCGACTTTTTCGGGTTTTAAAGGAAGTGGATATAATTTCATACCCTCTCTCCTCCTAATTTCTAAACGAGGCTACGTGCTCGTTTTTTCAATTTGACTCCACAAACACGTCTCGTGGCTCATTTCTAACCTATAATCGCGACTTTTTCGGGTTTTAAAGGAAGTGGATCTAAATTCATACCGTCTCTCCTCCCGAATTCAAAATTAGGCTTCGTGATCGTTTTTTCATTTTGACACCACAAACACGTCCTGTGGCCCATTTCTAACCTATAATCGAGACTTTTTCGGGTTTGAAAGGAAGTGGATATAATTTCATACCCTCTCTCCTCCCGATTTCTAAACGAGGCTTCGTGCTCGTTTTTTCGTTTTGACACCACAAACGCGTCCAGTGGCCCATTTCTAACCTATAATCGAGACTTTTTCGTGTTTTAAAGGAAGTGGATATAATTTCATAACCTATCTCCTCCTGATTTCTAAACGAGGCTACGTGCTCATTTTTTCATTTTGACTCCACAAACACGTCCCGTGGCCCATTTCTAACCTATAATCGTGACTTTTCCGGGTTTTAAAGGAAGTGGATCTAATTTCATACCCTCTCTCCTCCCGAATTCAAAATTAGGCTTCGTGCTCGTTTTTTCATTTTGACACCACAAACACGTCCCGTGGCCCATTTCTAACCTATAATCGAGACTTTTTCGGGTTTTAAAGGAAGTGGATGTAATTTCATACCCTCTCTCCTACCGATTTCTAAACGAGGCTTCGTGCTCGTTTTTTCGTTTTGACTCCACAAACACATCCCGTGGCCCATTTCTAACCTATAATCGAGATTTTTTCGTGTTTCAAAGGAAGTGGATATAATTTCATACCCACTCTTCTCCCGATTTCTAAACGTGGCTTCGTGCTCGTTTTTTCGTTTTGACACCACAAACACGTCCCGTGGCCCATTTCTAACCTATAATCGAGATTTTTTCGGGTTTTAAAGGATGTGGATCTAATTTCATACCCTCTGTCCTACCGATTTCTAAACGAGGCTTCGTGCTCGTTTTTTCGTTTTGACTCCACAAACACGTCCCGTGGCCCATTTCTAACCTATAATCGAGACTTTTTCAGGTTTTAAAGGAAGTGGATATAATTTCATACCCTCTCTCCTACCGATTTCTATACGAGGCTTCGTGCTCGTTTTTTCATTTTGACTCCACAAACACGTCCCGTGGCCCATTTCTAACCTATAATCGAGACTTTTTCGGGTTTTAAAGGAAGTGGATATAATTTCAAACCCTCTCTCCTACCGATTTCTAAACGAGGCTTCGTGCTCGTTTTTTCGTTTTGACTCCACAAACACGTCCCGTGGCCCATTTCTAACCTATAATCGAGACTTTTTCGTGTTTCAAAGGAAGTGGATATAATTTCATACCCACTCTTCTCCCGATTTCTAAACGAGGCTTCGTGCTCGTTTTTTCGTTTTGACACCACAAACACGTCCCGTGGCCCATTTCTAACCTATAATCGCGACTTTTCCGGGTTTTAAAGGAAGTTGATCTAATTTCATACCCTCTCTCCTCCCGAATTCAAAATTAGGCTTCGTGCTCGTTTTTTCATTTTGACACCACAAACACGTCCTGTGGCCCATTTCTAACCTATAATCGAGACTTTTTCGGGTTTTAAAGGAAGTGGATATAATTTCATACCCTCTCTCCTACCGATTTCTAAACGAGGCTTCGTGCTCGTTTTTTCGTTTTGACACCACAAACGCGTCCAGTGGCCCATTTCTAACCTATAATCGAGACTTTTTCAGGTTTTAAAGGAAGTGGATATAATTTCATACCCTCTCACCTACCGATTTCTAAACGAGGCTTCGTGCTCGTTTTTTCATTTTGACACCGCAAACACGTCCCGTGGCCCATTTCTAACCTATAATCGAGACTTTTTCGGGTTTGAAAGGAAGTGGATATAATTTCATACCCTCTCTCCTCCCGATTTCTAAACGAGGCTTCGTGCTCGTTTTTTCATTTTGACACCACAAACGCGTCCAGTGGCCTTTTTCTAACCTATAATCGAGACTTTTTCGGGTTTTAAAGGAAGTGGATATAATTTCATAACCTATCTCCTCCTGATTTCTAAACGAGGCTACGTGCTCGTTTTTTCATTTTGACTCCACAAACACGTCCCGTTGCCCATTTCTAACCTATAATCGAGACTTTTTCAGGTTTTAAAGGAAGTGGATATAATTTCATACCCTCTCACCTACCGATTTCTAAACGAGGCTTCGTGCTCGTTTTTTCATTTTGACACCGCAAACACGTCCTGTGGCCCATTTCTAACCTATAATCGCGACTTTTTCGGGTTTTAAAGGAAGTGGATATAATTTCATACCCTCTCTCCTCCCGATTTCTAAACGAGGCTTCGTGCTCGTTTTTTCGTTTTGACACCACAAACGCGTCCAGTGGCCCATTTCTAACCTATAATCGAGACTTTTTCGGGTTTTAAAGGAAGTGGATATAATTTCATAACCTATCTCCTCCTGATTTCTAAACGAGGCTACGTGCTCGTTTTTTCATTTTGACTCCACAAACACGTCCCGTGGCCCATTTCTAACCTATAATCGCGACTTTTCCGGGTTTTAATGGAAGTGGATCTAATTTCATACTCTCTCTCCTCCCGAATTCAAAATTAGGCTTCGTGCTCATTTTTTCATTTTGACACCACAAACACGTCCTGTGGCCCATTTCTAACCTATAATCGCGACTTTTTCGGGTTTTAAAGGAAGTGGATATAATTTCATACCCTCTCTCCTCCTAATTTCTAAACGAGGCTACGTGCTCGTTTTTTCAATTTGACTCCACAAACACGTCTCGTGGCTCATTTCTAACCTATAATCGCGACTTTTTCGGGTTTTAAAGGAAGTGGATCTAAATTCATACCGTCTCTCCTCCCGAATTCAAAATTAGGCTTCGTGATCGTTTTTTCATTTTGACACCACAAACACGTCCTGTGGCCCATTTCTAACCTATAATCGAGACTTTTTCGGGTTTGAAAGGAAGTGGATATAATTTCATACCCTCTCTCCTCCCGATTTCTAAACGAGGCTTCGTGCTCGTTTTTTCGTTTTGACACCACAAACGCGTCCAGTGGCCCATTTCTAACCTATAATCGAGACTTTTTCGTGTTTTAAAGGAAGTGGATATAATTTCATAACCTATCTCCTCCTGATTTCTAAACGAGGCTACGTGCTCATTTTTTCATTTTGACTCCACAAACACGTCCCGTGGCCCATTTCTAACCTATAATCGTGACTTTTCCGGGTTTTAAAGGAAGTGGATCTAATTTCATACCCTCTCTCCTCCCGAATTCAAAATTAGGCTTCGTGCTCGTTTTTTCATTTTGACACCACAAACACGTCCCGTGGCCCATTTCTAACCTATAATCGAGACTTTTTCGGGTTTTAAAGGAAGTGGATGTAATTTCATACCCTCTCTCCTACCGATTTCTAAACGAGGCTTCGTGCTCGTTTTTTCGTTTTGACTCCACAAACACATCCCGTGGCCCATTTCTAACCTATAATCGAGATTTTTTCGTGTTTCAAAGGAAGTGGATATAATTTCATACCCACTCTTCTCCCGATTTCTAAACGTGGCTTCGTGCTCGTTTTTTCGTTTTGACACCACAAACACGTCCCGTGGCCCATTTCTAACCTATAATCGAGATTTTTTCGGGTTTTAAAGGATGTGGATCTAATTTCATACCCTCTGTCCTACCGATTTCTAAACGAGGCTTCGTGCTCGTTTTTTCGTTTTGACTCCACAAACACGTCCCGTGGCCCATTTCTAACCTATAATCGAGACTTTTTCAGGTTTTAAAGGAAGTGGATATAATTTCATACCCTCTCTCCTACCGATTTCTATACGAGGCTTCGTGCTCGTTTTTTCATTTTGACTCCACAAACACGTCCCGTGGCCCATTTCTAACCTATAATCGAGACTTTTTCGGGTTTTAAAGGAAGTGGATATAATTTCAAACCCTGTCTCCTACCGATTTCTAAACGAGGCTTCGTGCTCGTTTTTTCGTTTTGACTCCACAAACACGTCCCGTGGCCCATTTCTAACCTATAATCGAGACTTTTTCGTGTTTCAAAGGAAGTGGATATAATTTCATACCCACTCTTCTCCCGATTTCTAAACGAGGCTTCGTGCTCGTTTTTTCGTTTTGACACCACAAACACGTCCCGTGGCCCATTTCTAACCTATAATCGCGACTTTTCCGGGTTTTAAAGGAAGTTGATCTAATTTCATACCCTCTCTCCTCCCGAATTCAAAATTAGGCTTCGTGCTCGTTTTTTCATTTTGACACCACAAACACGTCCTGTGGCCCATTTCTAACCTATAATCGAGACTTTTTCGGGTTTTAAAGGAAGTGGATATAATTTCATACCCTCTCTCCTACCGATTTCTAAACGAGGCTTCGTGCTCGTTTTTTCGTTTTGACACCACAAACGCGTCCAGTGGCCCATTTCTAACCTATAATCGAGACTTTTTCAGGTTTTAAAGGAAGTGGATATAATTTCATACCCTCTCACCTACCGATTTCTAAACGAGGCTTCGTGCTCGTTTTTTCATTTTGACACCGCAAACACGTCCCGTGGCCCATTTCTAACCTATAATCGAGACTTTTTCGGGTTTGAAAGGAAGTGGATATAATTTCATACCCTCTCTCCTCCCGATTTCTAAACGAGGCTTCGTGCTCGTTTTTTCATTTTGACACCACAAACGCGTCCAGTGGCCTTTTTCTAACCTATAATCGAGACTTTTTCGGGTTTTAAAGGAAGTGGATATAATTTCATAACCTATCTCCTCCTGATTTCTAAACGAGGCTACGTGCTCGTTTTTTCATTTTGACTCCACAAACACGTCCCGTGGCCCATTTCTAACCTATAATCGCGACTTTTCCGGGTTTTAATGGAATTGGATCTAATTTCATACTCTCTCTCCTCCCGAATTCAAAATTAGGCTTCGTGCTCATTTTTTCATTTTGACACCACAAACACGTCCTGTGGCCCATTTCTAACCTATAATCGCGACTTTTTCGGGTTTTAAAGGAAGTGGATATAATTTCATACCCTCTCTCCTCCTAATTTCTAAACGAGGCTACGTGCTCGTTTTTTCATTTTGACTCCACAAACACGTCTCGTGGCTCATTTCTAACCTATAATCCCGACTTTTTCGGGTTTTAAAGGAAGTGGATCTAAATTCATACCGTCTCTCCTCCCGAATTCAAAATTAGGCTTCGTGATCGTTTTTTCATTTTGACACCACAAACACGTCCTGTGGCCCATTTCTAACCTATAATCGAGACTTTTTCGGGTTTGAAAGGAAGTGGATATAATTTCATACCCTCTCTCCTCCCGATTTCTAAACGAGGCTTCGTGCTCGTTTTTTCGTTTTGACACCACAAACGCGTCCAGTGGCCCATTTCTAACCTATAATCGAGACTTTTTCGTGTTTTAAAGGAAGTGGATATAATTTCATAACCTATCTCCTCCTGATTTCTAAACGAGGCTACGTGCTCGTTTTTTCATTTTGACTCCACAAACACGTCCCGTGGCCCATTTCTAACCTATAATCGTGACTTTTCCGGGTTTTAAAGGAAGTGGATCTAATTTCATACCCTCTCTCCTCCCGAATTCAAAATTAGGCTTCGTGCTCGTTTTTTCATTTTGACACCACAAACACGTCCCGTGGCCCATTTCTAACCTATAATCGAGACTTTTTCGGGTTTTAAAGGAAGTGGATGTAATTTTATACCCTCTCTCCTACCGATTTCTAAACGAGGCTTCGTGCTCGTTTTTTCGTTTTGACTCCACAAACACATCCCGTGGCCCATTTCTAACCTATAATCGAGATTTTTTCGTGTTTCAAAGGAAGTGGATATAATTTCATACCCACTCTTCTCCCGATTTCTAAACGTGGCTTCGTGCTCGTTTTTTCGTTTTGACACCACAAACACGTCCCGTGGCCCATTTCTAACCTATAATCGAGATTTTTTCGGGTTTTAAAGGAAGTGGATCTAATTTCATACCCTCTGTCCTACCGATTTCTAAACGAGGCTTCGTGCTCGTTTTTTCGTTTTGACTCCACAAACACGTCCCGTGGCCCATTTCTAACCTATAATCGAGACTTTTTCAGGTTTTAAAGGAAGTGGATATAATTTCATACCCTCTCTCCTACCGATTTCTATAATCGAGACTTTTTCGGGTTTTAAAGGAAGTGGATCTAATTTCATACCCTCTGTCCTACCGATTTCTAAACGAGGCTTCGTGCTCGTTTTTTCGTTTTGACACCACAAACGCGTCCAGTGGCCCATTTCTAACCTATAATCGAGACTTTTTCGGGTTTTAAAGGAAGTGGATATAATTTCATAACCTCTCTCCTCTTGATTTCTAAACGAGGCTACGTGCTCGTTTTTTCATTTTGACTCCACAAACTCGTCCCGTGACCTATTTCTAACCTATAATCGAGACTTTTTCGTGTTTCAAAGTAAGTGGATATAATTTCATACCCTCTCTCCTCCCGATTTCTATACGAGGCTTCGTGCTCGTTTTTTCCTTTTGACACCACAAACACGTCCCGTGGCCCATTTCTAACCTATAATCGAGACTTTTTCGGGTTTTAAAGGAAGTGGATGTAATTTCATACCCTCTGTCCTACCGATTTCTAAACGAGGCTTCGTGCTCGTTTTTTCGTTTTGACTCCACAAACACGTCCCGTGGCCCATTTCTAACCTATAATCGAGACTTTTTCGGATTTTAAAGGAAGTGGATATAATTTCAAACCCTCTCTCCTACCGATTTCTAAACGAGGCTTCGTGCTCGTTTTTTCGTTTTGACTCCACAAACACGTCCCGTGGCCCATTTCTAACCTATAATCGAGACTTTATCGTGTTTCAAAGGAAGTGGATATAATTTCATACCCACTCTTCTCCCGATTTCTAAACGAGGCTTCGTGCTCGTTTTTTCGTTTTGACACCACAAACACGTCCCGTGGCCCATTTCTAACCTATAATCGCGACTTTTCCGGGTTTTAAAGGAAGTGGATCTAATTTCATACCCTCTATCCTCCCGAATTCAAAATTAGGCTTCGTGCTCGTTTTTTCATTTTGACACCACAAACACGTCATGTGGCCCATTTCTAACCTATAATCGAGACATTTTCGGGTTTTAAAGGAAGTGGATATAATTTCATACCTTCTCTCCTACCGATTTCTAAACGAGGCTTCGTGCTCGTTTTTTCGTTTTAACACCACAAACACGTCCCGTGGCCCATTTCTAACCTATAATCACGACTTTTCCGGGTTTTAAAGGAAGTGGATCTAATTTCATACCCTCTCTCCTCCCGAATTCAAAATTAGGCTTCGTGCTCGTTTTTTCGTTTTGACACCACAAACGCGTCCAGTGGCCCATTTCTAACCTTTAATCGAGACTTTTTCGGGTTTTAAAGGAAGTGGATATAATTTCATACCCTCTCTCCTACCGATTTCTAAACGAGGCTTCGTGCTCGTTTTTTCGTTTTGACTCCACAAACACGTCCCGTGGCCCAGTTCTAACCTATAATCGAGACTTTTTCAGGTTTTAAAGGAAGTGGATATAATTTCATACCCTCTCCCCTACCGATTTCTAAACGAGGCTTCGTGCTCGTTTTTCCCTTTTGACACCGCAAACACGTCCCGTGGCCCATTTCTAACCTATAATCGAGACTTTTTCGGGTTTGAAAGGAAGTGGATATAATTTCAAACCCTCTCTCCTACCGATTTCTAAACGAGGCTTCGTGCTCGTTTTTTCGTTTTGACTCCACAAACACGTCCCGTGGCCCATTTCTAACCTATAATCGAGACTTTTTCGTGTTTCAAAGGAAGTGGATATAATTTCATACCCACTATTCTCCCGATTTCTAAACGAGGCTTCGTGCTCGTTTTTTCGTTTTGACACCACAAACACGTCCCGTGGCCCATTTCTAACCTATAATCGCGACTTTTCCGGGTTTTAAAGGAAGTGGATCTAATTTCATACCCTCTATCCTCCCGAATTCAAAATTAGTCTTCGTGCTCGTTTTTTCATTTTGACACCACAAACCCGTCCTGTGGCCCATTTCTAACCTATAATCGAGACATTTTCGGGTTTTAAAGGAAGTGGATATAATTTCATACCTTCTTTCCTACCGATTTCTAAACGAGGCTTCGTGCTCGTTTTTTCGTTTTAACACCACAAACACGTCCCGTGGCCCATTTCTAACCTATAATCACGACTTTTCCGGGTTTTAAAGGAAGTGGATCTAATTTCATACCCTCTCTCCTCCCGAATTCAAAATTAGGCTTCGTGCTCGTTTTTTCGTTTTGACACCACAAACGCGTCCAGTGGCCCATTTCTAACCTTTAATCGAGACTTTTTCGGGTTTTAAAGGAAGTGGATATAATTTCATACCCTCTCTCCTACCGATTTCTAAACGAGGCTTCGTGCTCGTTTTTTCGTTTTGACACCACAAACACGTCCCGTGGCCCATTTCTAACCTATAATCGAGACTTTTTCGGGTTTTAAAGGAAGTGGATGTAATTTCATACCCTCTGTCCTACCGATTTCTAAACGAGGCTTCGTGCTCGTTTTTTCGTTTTGACTCCACAAGCACGTCCCGTGGCCCAGTTCTAACCTATAATCGAGACTTTTTCAGGTTTTAAAGGAAGTGGATATAATTTCATACCCTCTCCCCTACCGATTTCTAAACGAGGCTTCGTGCTCGTTTTTTCCTTTTGACACCGCAAACACGTCCCGTGGCCCATTTCTAACCTATAATCGAGACTTTTTCGGGTTTGAAAGGAAGTGGATATAATTTCATACCCTCTCTCCTCCCGATTTCTAAACGAGGCTTCGTGCTCGTTTTTTCGTTTTGACTCCACAAACGCGTCTAGTGGTCCATTTCTAACCTATAATCGAGACTTTTCCGGGTTTTAAAGGAAGTGGATCTAATTTCATACCCTCTCTCCTCCCGAATTCAAAATTAGGCTTCGTGCTCGTTTTTTCATTTTGACACCACAAACACGTCCTGTGGCCCATTTCTAACCTATAATCGAGACTTTTTCGAGTTTTAAAGGAAGTGGATATAATTTCATACCCTCTCTCCTCCTGATTTCTAAACGAGGCTACGTGCTCGTTTTTTCATTTTGACTCTACAAACACCTCCCGTGGCTCATTTCTAACCAATAATCGCGACTTTTCCGGGTTTTAAAGGAAGTGGATCTAATTTCATACCCTCTCTCCTCCCGAATTCAAAATTAGGCTTCGTGCTCGTTTTTTCATTTTGACACCACAAACACGTCCTGTGGCCCATTTCTAACCTATAATCGAGACTTTTTTGGGTTTGAAAGGAAGTGGATATAATTTCATACCCTCTCTCCTCCCTATTTCTAAACGAGGCTTCGTGCTCGTTTTTTCGTTTTGACACCACAAACGCGTCCAGTGGCCTATTTCTAACCTATAATCGAGACTTTTTCGGGTTTTAAAGGAAGTGGATATAATTTCATAACCACTCTCCTCCTGATTTCTAAACGAGGCTACATGCTCGTTTTTTCATTTTGACTCCACAAACTCGTCCCGTGGCCCATTTCTATCCTATAATCGAGACTTTTTCATGTTTCAAAGTAAGTGGATATAATTTCATACCCTTTCTCCTCCCGATTTCTAAACGAGGCTTCGTGCTCGTTTTTTCGTTATGACTCCACAAACACGTCCCGTGGCCCATTTCTAACCTATAATCGAGACTTTTTCGGGTTTTAAAGGAAGTGGATATAATTCATACCCTCTCTCCTACCGATTTCTAAACGAGGCTTCGTGCTCGTTTTTTCGTTTTGACTCCACAAACACGTCCCGTGGCCCATTTCTAACCTATAATCGAGATTTTTTCGTGTTTCAAAGGAAGTGGATATAATTTCTTACCCACTCTTCTCCGGATTTCTAAACGAGGCTTCGTGCTCGTTTTTTCGTTTTGACACCACAAACACGTCCAGTGGCCCATTTCTAACCTATAATCGAGACTTTTTCGAGTTTTAAAGGATGTGGATCTAATTTCATACCCTCTGTCCTACCGATTTCTAAACGAGGCTTCGTGCTCGTTTTTTCGTTTTGACTCCACAAACACGTCCCGTGGCCCATTTCTAACATATAATCGAGACTTTTTCAGGTTTTAAAGGAAGTGGATATAATTTCATACCCTCTCACCTACCGATTTCTAAACGAGGCTTCGTGCTCGTTTTTTCGTTTTGACACCACAAACACGTCCCGTGGCCCATTTCTAACCTATAATCGAGACTTTTTCGGGTTTTAAAGGAAGTGGATGTAATTTCATACCCTCTGTCCTACCGATTTCTAAACGAGGCTTCGTGCTCGTTTTTTCATTTTGACTCCACAAACACGTCCCGTGGCCCATTTCTAACCTATAATCGAGACTTTTTCATGTTTTAAAGGAAGTGGATATAATTTCATACCCTCTCACCTACTGATTTCTAAACGAGGCTTCGTGCTCGTTTTTTCCTTTTGACACCGCAAACACGTCCCGTGGCCCATTTCTAACCTATAATCGAGACTTTTTCGGGTTTGAAAGGAAGTGGATATAATTTCATACCCTCTCTCCTCCCGATTTCTAAACGGGGCTTCGTGCTCGTTTTTTCGTTTTGACTCCACAAACGCGTCTAGTGGCCCATTTCTAACCTATAATCGAGACTTTTTCGGGTTTTAAAGGAAGTGGATATAATTTCATAACCTCTCTCCTCCTGATTTCTAAACGAGGCTACGTGCTCGTTTTTTCATTTTGACTCCACAAACACGTCCCGTTGCCCATTTCTAACCTATAATCGCGACTTTTCCGGTTTTTAAAGGAAGGAGATCTAATTTCATACCCTCTCTCCTCCCGAATTCAAAATTAGGCTTCGTGCTCGTTTTTTCATTTTGACACCACAAACACGTCCTGTGGCCCATTTCTAACCTATAATCGAGACTTTTTCGGGTTTTAAAGGAAGTGGATATAATTTCATACCCTCTCTCCTCCTGATTTCTAAACGAGGCTACGTGCTCGTTTTTTCATTTTGACTCCACAAACACGTCCCGTGGCTCATTTCTAACCTATAATCGCGACTTTTCCGGGTTTTAAAGGAAGTGGATCTAATTTCATACCCTCTCTCCTCCGAAATTCAAAATTAGGCTTCGTGCTCGTTTTTTCTTTTTGACACCACAAACACGTCCTGTGGCCCATTTCTAACCTATAATCGAGACTTTTTCGGGTTTGAAAGGAAGTGGATATAATTTCATACCCTCTCTCCTCCCGATTTCTAAACAAGGATTCGTGCTCGTTTTTTCATTTTGACACCACAAACACGTCCCGTGGCCCATTTCTAACCTATAATTGAGACTTTTTCGGGTTTTAAAGGAAGTGGATGTAATTTCATACCCTCTGTCCTACCGATTTCTAAACGAGGCTTCGTGCTCGTTTTTTCGTTTTCACTCCCCAAACACGTCCCGTGGCCCATTTCTAACCTCTAATCTAGTCTTTTTCCTATTTTAAAGGAAGTGGATATAATTTCATACCCTCTCTCCTACCGATTTCTATACGAGGCTTCGTGCTCGTTTTTTCGTTTTGACTCCACAAACACGTCCCGTGGCGCATTTCTAACCTATAATCGATTCTTTTTCGGGTTTGAAAGGAAGTGGATATAATTTCATACCCTCTCTCCTCCCGATTTCTAAACGAGGCTTCGTGCTCGTTTTTTCATTTTGACTCCACAAACGCGTCCAGTGGCCCATTTCTAACCTATAATCGAGACTTTTTCGGGTTTTAAAGAAAGTGGATATAATTTCATAACCTCTCTCCTCCTGATTTCTAAACGAAGCTACGTGCTCGTTTTTTCATTTTGACTCCACAAACACGTCCAGTGGCCCATTTCTTACCTATAATCGCGACTTTTCCGGGTTTTAAAGGAAGTTGATCTAATTTCATACCCTCTCTCCTCCCGAATTCAAAATTAGGCTTCGTGCTCGTTTTTTCGTTTTGACTCCACAAACACGTCCCGTGGCCCTTTTCTAACCTATAATCGAGATTTTTTCGGGTTTTAAAGGAAGTGGATATAATTCATACCCTCTCTCCTACCGATTTCTAAACGAGGCTTCGTGCTCGTTTTTTCGTTTTGACTCCACAAACACGTCCCGTGGCCCATTTCTAACCTATAATCGAGATTTTTTCGTGTTTCAAAGGAAGTGGATATAATTTCATACCCACACTTCTCCGGATTTCTAAACGAGGCTTCGTGCTCGTTTTTTCGTTTTGACACCACAAACACGTCCCGTGGCCCATTTCTAACCTATAATCGAGACTTTTTCGGGTTTTAAAGGATGTGAATCTAATTTCATACCCTCTGTCCTACCGATTTCTAAACGAGGCTTCGTGCTCGTTTTTTCGTTTTGACACTACAAACACGTCCCGTGGCCCATTTCTAACCTATAATCAAGACTTTTTCGGGTTTTAAAGGAAGTGGATGTAATTTCATACCCTCTATCCTACCGATTTCTAAACGAGGCTTCGTGCTCGTTTTTTCGTTTTGACTCCACAAACGCGTCCAGTGGCCCATTTCTAACCTATAATCGAGACTTTTTCGGGTTTTAAAGAAAGTGGATATAATTTCATAACCTCTCTCCTCCTGATTTCTAAACGAGGCTACGTGCTCGTTTTTTCATTTTGACTCCACAAACACGTCCAGTGGCCCATTTCTTACCTATAATCGCGACTTTTCCGGGTTTTAAAGGAAGTGGATCTAATTTCATACCCTCTCTCCTCCCGAATTCAAAATTAGGCTTCGTGCTCGTTTTTTCGTTTTGACTCCACAAACACGTCCCGTGGCCCATTTCTAACCTATAATCGAGATTTTTTCGGGTTTTAAAGGAAGTGGATATAATTCATACCCTCTCTCCTACCGATTTCTAAACGAGGCTTCGTGCTCGTTTTTTCGTTTTGACTCCACAAACACGTCCCGTGGCCCATTTCTAACCTATAATCGAGATTTTTTCGTGTTTCAAAGGAAGTGGATATAATTTCATACCCACACTTCTCCGGATTTCTAAACGAGGCTTCGTGCTCGTTTTTTCGTTTTGACACCACAAACACGTCCCGTGGCCCATTTCTAACCTATAATCGAGACTTTTTCGGGTTTTAAAGGATGTGGATCTAATTTCATACCCTCTGTCCTACCGATTTCTAAACGAGGCTTCGTGCTCGTTTTTTCGTTTTGACTCCACAAACACGTTCCGTGGCCCATTTCTAACCTACAATCGAGACTTTTTCAGGTTTTAAAGGAAGTGGATATAATTTCATACCCTCTCACCTACCAATTTCTAAACGAGGCTTCGTGCTCGTTTTTTCGTTTTGACACCACAAACACGTCCCGTGGCCCATTTCTAACCTATAATCGAGACTTTTTCGGGTTTGAAAGGAAGTAGATATAATTTCATACCCTCTCTCCTCCCGATTTCTAAACGAGGCTTCGTGCTCGTTTTTTCGTTTTGACACCACAAACGCTTCCAGTGGCCCATTTCTAACCTATAATCGAGACTTTTTCGGGTTTTAAAAGAAGTGGATATAATTTCATAACCTCTCTCCTCCTGATTTCTAAACGAGGCTACATGCTCGTATTTTCATTTTAACTCCACAAACTCGTCCCCCGGCCCATTTCTAACCTATAATCGAGACTTTTTCGTGTTTCAAAATAAGTGGATATAATTTCATACCCTCTCTCCTCCCAATTTCTAAACGAGGCTTCGTGCTCGTTTTTTCATTTTGACACCACAAACACGTCCCGTGGCCCATTTCTAACCTATAATCGAGACTTTTTTGGGTTTTGAAGGAAGTGGATGTAATTTCATACCCTCTGTCCTACCGATTTCTAAACGAGGATTCGTGCTCGTTTTTTCCTTTTGACTCCACAAACACGTCCCGTGGCCCATTTCTATCCTATAATCGAGATTTTTTCCTGTTTTAAAGGAAGTGGATATAATTTCATACCCTCTCTCTTACCGATTTCTATACGAGGCTTCGTGCTCGTTTTTTCGTTTTGACTCCACAAACACGTCCCGTGGCCCATTTCTATCCTATAATCGAGACTTTTTCGGGTTTTAAAGGAAGTGGATATAATTTCATATCCTCTCTCCTACCGATTTCTAAATGAGGCTTCGTGCTCGTTTTTTCGTTTTGACTCCACAAACACGTCCCGTGACGCATTTCTAACCTATAATCGAGATTTTTTCGTGTTTCAAAGGAAGTGGATACAATTTCATACCCACTCTTCTCCCGATTTCTAAACGAGGCTTCGTGCTCGTTTTTTCATTTTGACACCACAAACAAGTCCTGTGGCCCATTTCTAACCTATAATCGAGACTTTTTCGGGTTTTAAAAGAAGTGGATATAATTTCATACCCTCTCTCCTACCGATTTCTAAACGAGACTTCGTGCTTGTTTTATCGTTTTGACAGCACAAACACGTCCTGTGGCCCATTTCTAACCTATAATCAAGACTTTTTCGGGTTTTAAAGGAAGTGGATATAATTTCATACCCTCGCACCTACCGATTTCTAAACGAGGCTTCGTGCTCGTTTTTTCATTTTGACACCACAAACACGTCCCGTGGCCCATTTCTAACCTATAATCGAGACTTTTTCGGGTTTGAAAGGAAGTGGATATAATTTCATACCCTCTCTCCTCCCGATTTCTAAACGAGGCTTCGTGCTCGTTTTTTCGTTTTGACACCACAAACGCGTCCAGTGGCCCATTTATAACCTATAATCGAGACTTTTTCGGGTTTTAAAGGAAGTGGATATAATTTCATAACCTCTCTCCTCCTAATTTCTAAACGAGGCTACGTGCTCGTTTTTTTCATTTTGACTCCACAAACTCGTCCCGTAGCCAATTTCTAACCTATAATCGATACTTTTTCGTGTTTCAAAGGAAGTGGATATAATTTCATACCCTCTCTCCTCCCGATTTCTAAACGAGGCTTCGTGCTCGTTTTTCCGTTTTGACACCACAAACACGTCCCGTGGCCCATTTCTAACATATAATCGAGACTTTTTCGGGTTTTAAAGAAAGTGGATGTAATTTCATACCCTCTGTCCTACCGATTTCTAAACGAGGCTTCGTGCTCATTTTTTCGTTTTGACTCCACAAACACGTCCCGTGGCCCATTTCTAACCTATAATCGAGACTTTTTCAGGTTTTAAAGGAAGTGGATATAATTTCATACCCTCTCTCCTACCGATTTCTATACGAGGCTTCGTGCTCGTTTTTTCGTTTTGACTCCACAAACACGTCCCGTGGCCCATTTCTAACCTATAATCGAGACTTTTTCGGGTTTTAAAGGAAGTGGATATAATTTCATACCCACTCTTCTCCCGATTTCTAAACGAGGCTTCGTGCTCGTTTTTTCGTTTTGACACCACAAACGCGTCCAGTGGCCCATTTCTAACCTATAATCGAGACTTTTTCAGGTTTTAAAGGAAGTGGATATAATTTCATAACCTCTCTCCTCCTGATTTCTAAACGAGGCTACATGCTCGTTTTTTAATTTTGACTCCACAAACTCGTCCCGTGGCCCATTTCTAATCTATAATCGAGACTTTTTCGTGTTTCAAAGTAAGTGGATATAATTTCATAACCTCTCTCCTCCTGATTTCCAAACGAGGCTACGTGCTCGTTTTTTCATTTTGACTCCACAAACAAGTCCCGTGGCCCATTTCTAACCTATAATCGCGACTTTTCCGGATTTTAAAGGAAGTAGATCTAATTTCATACCCTCTCTCCTCCCGAATTCAAAATTAGGCTTCGTGCTTGTTTTTTCATTTTGACACCACAAACACGTCCTGTGGCCCATTTCTAACCTATAATCGAGACTTTTTCGGGTTTTAAAGAAAGTGGATGTAATTTCATACCCTCTGTCCTACCGATTTCTAAACGAGGCTTCGTGCTCATTTTTTCGTTTTGACCCCACAAACACGTCCCGTGGCCCATTTCTAACCTATAATCGAGACTTTTTCAGGTTTTAAAGGAAGTGGATATAATTTCATACCCTCTCTCCTACCGATTTCTATACGAGGCTTCGTGCTCGTTTTTTCGTTTTGACTCCACAAACACGTCCCGTGGCCCATTTCTAACCTATAATCGAGACTTTTTCGGGTTTTAAAGGAAGTGGATATAATTTCATACCCACTCTTCTCCCGATTTCTAAACGAGGCTTCGTGCTCGTTTTTTCGTTTTGACACCACAAACGCGTCCAGTGGCCCATTTCTAACCTATAATCGAGACTTTTTCAGGTTTTAAAGGAAGTGGATATAATTTCATAACCTCTCTCCTCCTGATTTCTAAACGAGGCTACATGCTCGTTTTTTAATTTTGACTCCACAAACTCGTCCCGTGGCCCATTTCTAACCTATAATCGAGACTTTTTCGTGTTTCAAAGTAAGTGGATATAATTTCATAACCTCTCTCCTCCCGATTTCTAAACGAGGCTTCGTGCTCGTTTTTTCGTTTTGACACCACAAACACGTCCCGTGGCCCATTTCTAACCTATAATCGAGACTTTTTCGGGTCTTAAAGGAAGTGGATGTAATTTCATACCCTCTGTCCTACCGATTTCTAAACGAGGCTTCGTGCTCGTTTTTTCATTTTGACTCCACAAACACGTCCCGTGGCCCATTTCTAACCTATGATCGAGACTTTTTCGGGTTTGAAAGGAAGTGGATATAATTTCATACCCTCTCTCCTCCCGATTTCTAAACGAGGCTTCGTGCTCGTTTTTTCGTTTTGTCACCACAAACGCGTCCAGTGGCCCATTTCTAACCTTTAATCGAGACTTTTTCGGGTTTTAAAGGAAGTGGATATAATTTCATAACCTCTCTCCTCCTGATTTCTAAACGAGGCTACGTGCTCGTTTTTTCATTTTGACTCCACAAACTCGTCCCGTAGCCAATTTCTAACCTATAATCGAGACTTTTTCGGGTTTCAAAGGAAGTGGATATAATTTCATACCCACTCTTCTCCCGATTTCTAAACGAGGCTTCATGCTCATTTTTTCGTTTTGACTCCACAAACACGTACCGTTGCCCATTTCTAACCTATAATCGAGATTTTTTAGTGTTTCAAAGGAAGTGGTTATAATTTCATACCCACTTTTCTCCCGATTTCTAAACGTGGCTTCGTGCTCGTTTTTTCGTTTTGACACCACAAACACGTCCCGTGGCCCATTTCTAACCTATAATCGAGACTTTTTCGGGTTTTAAAAGAAGTTGATATAATTTCATACCCTCTCTCCTCCCGATTTCTAAACGAGGCTTCGTGCTCGTTTTTTCGTTTTGACTCCACAAACGCGTCCAGTGGCCCATTTCTAACCTATAATCGAGACTTTTTCGGGTTTTAAAGGAAGTGGATATAATTTCATAACCTCTCTCCTCCTGATTTCTAAACGAGGCTACGTGCTCGTTTTTTCATTTTGACTCCACAAACACGTCCCGTGGCCCATTTCTAACCTATAATCGCGACTTTTCCGGATTTTAAAGGAAGTGGATCTAATTTCATACCCTCTCTCCTTCCGATTTCAAAATTAGGCTTCGTGCTCGTTTTTTTATTTTGACACCACAAACACGTCCTGTGGCCCATTTCTAACCTATAATCGAGACTTTTTCGGGTTTTAAAGGAAGTGGATATAATTTCATACCTACTCTCCTACCGATTTCTAAACGAGGCTTCGTGCTCGTTTTTTCGTTTTGACAGCACAAACACGTCCCGTGGCCCATTTCTAACCTATAATCGAGACTTTTTCGGGTTTTAAAGGAAGTGGATGTAATTTCATACCCTCTGTCCTACCGATTTCTAAACGAGGCTTCGTGCTCGTTTTTTCGTTTTGACTCCACAAACACGTTCCGTGGCCCATTTCTAACCTACAATCGAGACTTTTCCAGGTTTTAAAGGAAGTGGATATAATTTCATACCCTCTCACCTACCGATTTCTAAACGAGGCTTCGTGCTCGTTTTTTCGTTTTGACACCACAAACACGTCCCGTAGCCCATTTCTAACCTATAATCGAGACTTTTTCGGGTTTGATAGGAAGTGGATATAATTTCATACCCTCTCTCCTCCCGATTTCTAACCGAGGCTTCGTGCTCGTTTTTTCGTTTTGACACCACAAACGCGTCCAGTGGCCCATTTCTAACCTATAATCGAGACTTTTTCGGGTTTTAAAGGAAGTGGATATAATTTCATAACCTCTCTCCTCCTGATTTCTAAACGAGGCTACGTGCTCGTTTTTTCATTTTGACTCCACAAACACGTCCCGTGGCCAATTTCTAACCTATAATCGAGACTTTTTCAGGTTTGAAAGGAAGTGGATATAATTTCATACCCTCTCTCCTCCCGATTTCTAAACGAGGCTTCGTGCTCGTTTTTTCGTTTTGACTCCACAAACACGTCCCGTGGCCCATTTCTAACCTATAATCGAGAGTTTTTCAGGTTTTAAAGGAAGTGGATATAATTTCATAACCTCTCTCCTCCTGATTTCCAAACGAGGCTACGTGCTCATTTTTTCATTTTGACTCCACAAACAAGTCCCGTGGCCCATTTCTAACCTATAATCGCGACTTTTCCGGATTTTAAAGGAAGTGGTTATAATTTCTTACCCACTCTTCTCCCGATTTCTAAATGAGGCTTCGTGCTCGTTTTTTCGTTTTGACACCACAAACACGTCCCGTGGCCCATTTCTAACCTATAATCGAGACTTTTTCGGGTTTTAAAAGAAGTTGATATAATTTCATACCCTCTCTCCTCCCGATTTCTAAACGAGGCTTCGTGCTCGTTTTTTCGTTTTGACTCCACAAACGCGTCCAGTGGCCCATTTCTAACCTATAATCGAGACTTTTTCGGGTTTTAAAGGAAGTGGATATAATTTCATAACCTCTCTCCTCCTGATTTCTAAACGAGGCTACGTGCTCGTTTTTTCATTTTGACTCCACAAACACGTCCCGTGGCCCATTTCTAACCTATAATCGCGACTTTTCCGGGTTTTAAAGGAAGTGGATCTAATTTCATACCCTCTCTCCTCCCGAATTCAAAATTAGGCTTCGTGCTCGTTTTTTCATTTTGACACCACAAACACGTCCTGTGGCCCATTTCTAACCTATAATCGAGACTTTTTCGGGTTTTAAAGGAAGTGGATATAATTTCATACCTACTCTCCTACCGATTTCTAAACGAGGCTTCGTGCTCGTTTTTTCATTTTGACAGCACAAACACGTCCCGTGGCCCATTTCTAACCTATAATCGAGACTTTTTCGGGTTTTAAAGGAAGTGGATGTAATTTCATACCCTCTGTCCTACCGATTTCTAAACGAGGCTTCGTGCTCGTTTTTTCGTTTTGACTCCACAAACACGTTCCGTGGCCCATTTCTAACCTACAATCGAGACTTTTTCAGGTTTTAAAGGAAGTGGATATAATTTCATACCCTCTCACCTACCGATTTCTAAACGAGGCTTCGTGCTCGTTTTTTCGTTTTGACACCACAAACACGTCCCGTGGCCCATTTCTAACCTATAATCGAGACTTTTTCGGGTTTGAAAGGAAGTGGATATAATTTCATACCCTCTCTCCTCCCGATTTCTAAATGAGGCTTCGTGCTCGTTTTTTCGTTTTGACACCACAAACGCGTCCAGTGGACCATTTCTAACCTATAATCGAGACTTTTTCGGGTTTTAAAGGAAGTGGATATAATTTCATAACCTCTCTCCTCCTGATTTCTAAACGAGGCTACGTGCTCGTTTTTTCATTTTGACTCCACAAACACGTCCTGTGGCCCATTTATATCCTATAATCGCGACTTTTCCGGGTTTTAAAGGAAGTGCATCTAATTTCATACCCTCTCTCCTCCCGAATTCAAAATTAGGCTTCGTGCTCGTTTTTTCATTTTGACACCACAAACACGTCCTGTGGCCCATTTCTAACCTATAATCGAGACTTTTTCGGGTTTTAAAGGAAGTGGATATAATTTCATACCCTCTCTCCTCCTGATTTCTAAACGAGGCTACGTGCTCGTTTTTTCATTTTGACTCCATAAACACGTCCCGTGGCCCATTTCTAACCTATAATCGCGACTTTTCCAGATTTTAAAGGAAGTGGATCGAATTTCATACCCTCTCTCCTCCCGAATTCAAAATTAGGCTTCGTGCTTGTTTTTTTATTTTGACACCACAAACACGTCCTGTGGCCCATTTCTAACCTATAATCGAGACTTTTTCGGGTTTGAAAGGAAGTGGATATAATTTCATACCCTCTCTCCTCCCGATTTCTAAACGAGGCTTCGTGCTCGTTTTTTCGTTTTGACACCACAAACGCGTCCAGTGGCCCATTTCTAACCTATAATCGAGACTTTTTCGGGTTTTAAAGGAAGTGGATATAATTTCATAACCTCTCTCCTCCTGATTTCTAAACGAGGCTACATGCTCGTTTTTTCATTTTGACTCAACAAACTCGTCCCATGGCCCATTTCTAACCTATAATCGAGACTTTTTCGTGTTTCAAAGTAAGTGGATATAATTTCATAACCTCTCTCCTCCCGATTTCTAAACGAGGCTTCGTGCTCGTTTTTTCGTTTTGACACCACAAACACGTCCCGCGGCCCATTTCTAACCTATAATCGAGACTTTTTCGGGTTTTAAAGGAAGTGGATGTAATTTCATACCCTCTGTCCTACCGATTTCTAAACGAGGCTTCGTGCTCGTTTTTTCGTTTTGACTCCACAAACACGTCCCGTGGCCCATTTCTAACCTATAATCGAGACTTTTTCGGGTTTGAAAGGAAGTGGATATAATTTCATACCCTCTCTCCTCCCGATTTCTAAACGAGGCTTCGTGCTCGTTTTTTCGTTTTGACACCACAAACACGTCCCGCGGCCCATTTCTAACCTATAATCGAGACTTTTTCGGGTTTTAAAGGAAGTGGATGTAATTTCATACCCTCTGTCCTACTGATTTCTAAACGAGGCTTTGTGCTCGTTTTTTCGTTTTGACTCCACAAACACGTCACGTGGCCCATTTCTAACCTATAATCGAGACTTTTTCGGGTTTGAAAGGAAGTGGATATAATTTCATACCCTCTCTCCTCCCGATTTCTAAACGAGGCTTCGTGCTCGTTTTTTCGTTTTGACACCACAAACGCGTCCAGTGGCCCATTTCTAACCTATAATCGAGACTTTTTCGGGTTTTAAAGGAAGTGGATATAATTTCATAACCTCTCTCCTCCTGATTTCTAAACGAGGCTACGTGCTCGTTTTTTCATTTTGACTCCACAAACTCGTCCCGTAGCCAATTTCTAACCTATAACCGAGACTTTTTCGTGTTTCAAAGGAAGTGGATATAATTTCATACCCACTCTTCTCCCGATTTCTAAACTAGGCTTCGTGCTCTTTTTTCGTTTTGACTCCACAAACACGTACCATGGCCCATTTCTAACCTATAATCGAGATTTTTTAGTGTTTCAAAGGAAGTGGTTATAATTTCATACCCACTCTTCTCCCGATTTCTAAACGAGGCTTCGTGCTCGTTTTTTCGTTTTAACACCACAAACACGTCCCGTGGCCCATTTCTAACCTATAATCGAGACTTTTTCGGGTTTTAAAAGAAGTTGATATAATTTCATACCCTCTCTCCTCCCGATTTCTAAACGAGGCTTCGTGCTCGTTTTTTCGTTTTGACACCACAAACGCGTCCAGTGGCCCATTTCTAACCAATAATCGAGACTTTTTCGGGTTTTAAAGGAAGTGGATATAATTTCATAACCTCTCTCCTCCTAATTTCTAAACGAGGCTACGTGCTCGTTTTTTTCATTTTGACTCCACAAACTCGTCCCGTAGCCAATTTCTAACCTATAATCGATACTTTTTCGTGTTTCAAAGGAAGTGGATATAATTTCATACCCTCTCTCCTCCCGATTTCTAAACGAGGCTTCGTGCTCGTTTTTCCGTTTTGACACCACAAACACGTCCCGTGGCCCATTTCTAACATATAATCGAGACTTTTTCGGGTTTTAAAGAAAGTGGATGTAATTTCATACCCTCTGTCCTACCGATTTCTAAACGAGGCTTCGTGCTCCTTTTTTCGTTTTGACTCCACAAACACGTCCCGTGGCCCATTTCTAACCTATAATCGAGACTTTTTCAGGTTTTAAAGGAAGTGGATATAATTTCATACCCTCTCTCCTACCGATTTCTATACGAGGCTTCGTGCTCGTTTTTTCGTTTTGACTCCACAAACACGTCCCGTGGCCCATTTCTAACCTATAATCGAGACTTTTTCGGGTTTTAAAGGAAGTGGATATAATTTCATACCCACTCTTCTCCCGATTTCTAAACGAGGCTTCGTGCTCGTTTTTTCGTTTTGACACCACAAACGCGTCCAGTGGCCCATTTCTAACCTATAATCGAGACTTTTTCAGGTTTTAAAGGAAGTGGATATAATTTCATAACCTCTCTCCTCCTGATTTCTAAACGAGGCTACATGCTCGTTTTTTAATTTTGACTCCACAAACTCGTCCCGTGGCCCATTTCTAATCTATAATCGAGACTTTTTCGTGTTTCAAAGTAAGTGGATATAATTTCATAACCTCTCTCCTCCTGATTTCCAAACGAGGCTACGTGCTCGTTTTTTCATTTTGACTCCACAAACAAGTCCCGTGGCCCATTTCTAACCTATAATCGCGACTTTTCCGGATTTTAAAGGAAGTAGATCTAATTTCATACCCTCTCTCCTCCCGAATTCAAAATTAGGCTTCGTGCTTGTTTTTTCATTTTGACACCACAAACACGTCCTGTGGCCCATTTCTAACCTATAATCGAGACTTTTTCGGGTTTTAAAGAAAGTGGATGTAATTTCATACCCTCTGTCCTACCGATTTCTAAACGAGGCTTCGTGCTCATTTTTTCGTTTTGACCCCACAAACACGTCCCGTGGCCCATTTCTAACCTATAATCGAGACTTTTTCAGGTTTTAAAGGAAGTGGATATAATTTCATACCCTCTCTCCTACCGATTTCTATACGAGGCTTCGTGCTCGTTTTTTCGTTTTGACTCCACAAACACGTCCCGTGGCCCATTTCTAACCTATAATCGAGACTTTTTCGGGTTTTAAAGGAAGTGGATATAATTTCATACCCACTCTTCTCCCGATTTCTAAACGAGGCTTCGTGCTCGTTTTTTCGTTTTGACACCACAAACGCGTCCAGTGGCCCATTTCTAACCTATAATCGAGACTTTTTCAGGTTTTAAAGGAAGTGGATATAATTTCATAACCTCTCTCCTCCTGATTTCTAAACGAGGCTACATGCTCGTTTTTTAATTTTGACTCCACAAACTCGTCCCGTGGCCCATTTCTAACCTATAATCGAGACTTTTTCGTGTTTCAAAGTAAGTGGATATAATTTCATAACCTCTCTCCTCCCGATTTCTAAACGAGGCTTCGTGCTCGTTTTTTCGTTTTGACACCACAAACACGTCCCGTGGCCCATTTCTAACCTATAATCGAGACTTTTTCGGGTCTTAAAGGAAGTGGATGTAATTTCATACCCTCTGTCCTACCGATTTCTAAACGAGGCTTCGTGCTCGTTTTTTCATTTTGACTCCACAAACACGTCCCGTGGCCCATTTCTAACCTATGATCGAGACTTTTTCGGGTTTGAAAGGAAGTGGATATAATTTCATACCCTCTCTCCTCCCGATTTCTAAACGAGGCTTCGTGCTCGTTTTTTCGTTTTGTCACCACAAACGCGTCCAGTGGCCCATTTCTAACCTTTAATCGAGACTTTTTCGGGTTTTAAAGGAAGTGGATATAATTTCATAACCTCTCTCCTCCTGATTTCTAAACGAGGCTACGTGCTCGTTTTTTCATTTTGACTCCACAAACTCGTCCCGTAGCCAATTTCTAACCTATAATCGAGACTTTTTCGGGTTTCAAAGGAAGTGGATATAATTTCATACCCACTCTTCTCCCGATTTCTAAACGAGGCTTCATGCTCATTTTTTCGTTTTGACTCCACAAACACGTACCGTTGCCCATTTCTAACCTATAATCGAGATTTTTTAGTGTTTCAAAGGAAGTGGTTATAATTTCATACCCACTTTTCTCCCGATTTCTAAACGTGGCTTCGTGCTCGTTTTTTCGTTTTGACACCACAAACACGTCCCGTGGCCCATTTCTAACCTATAATCGAGACTTTTTCGGGTTTTAAAAGAAGTTGATATAATTTCATACCCTCTCTCCTCCCGATTTCTAAACGAGGCTTCGTGCTCGTTTTTTCGTTTTGACTCCACAAACGCGTCCAGTGGCCCATTTCTAACCTATAATCGAGACTTTTTCGGGTTTTAAAGGAAGTGGATATAATTTCATAACCTCTCTCCTCCTGATTTCTAAACGAGGCTACGTGCTCGTTTTTTCATTTTGACTCCACAAACACGTCCCGTGGCCCATTTCTAACCTATAATCGCGACTTTTCCGGATTTTAAAGGAAGTGGATCTAATTTCATACCCTCTCTCCTTCCGATTTCAAAATTAGGCTTCGTGCTCGTTTTTTTATTTTGACACCACAAACACGTCCTGTGGCCCATTTCTAACCTATAATCGAGACTTTTTCGGGTTTTAAAGGAAGTGGATATAATTTCATACCTACTCTCCTACCGATTTCTAAACGAGGCTTCGTGCTCGTTTTTTCGTTTTGACAGCACAAACACGTCCCGTGGCCCATTTCTAACCTATAATCGAGACTTTTTCGGGTTTTAAAGGAAGTGGATGTAATTTCATACCCTCTGTCCTACCGATTTCTAAACGAGGCTTCGTGCTCGTTTTTTCGTTTTGACTCCACAAACACGTTCCGTGGCCCATTTCTAACCTACAATCGAGACTTTTCCAGGTTTTAAAGGAAGTGGATATAATTTCATACCCTCTCACCTACCGATTTCTAAACGAGGCTTCGTGCTCGTTTTTTCGTTTTGACACCACAAACACGTCCCGTAGCCCATTTCTAACCTATAATCGAGACTTTTTCGGGTTTGATAGGAAGTGGATATAATTTCATACCCTCTCTCCTCCCGATTTCTAACCGAGGCTTCGTGCTCGTTTTTTCGTTTTGACACCACAAACGCGTCCAGTGGCCCATTTCTAACCTATAATCGAGACTTTTTCGGGTTTTAAAGGAAGTGGATATAATTTCATAACCTCTCTCCTCCTGATTTCTAAACGAGGCTACGTGCTCGTTTTTTCATTTTGACTCCACAAACACGTCCCGTGGCCAATTTCTAACCTATAATCGAGACTTTTTCAGGTTTGAAAGGAAGTGGATATAATTTCATACCCTCTCTCCTCCCGATTTCTAAACGAGGCTTCGTGCTCGTTTTTTCGTTTTGACTCCACAAACACGTCCCGTGGCCCATTTCTAACCTATAATCGAGAGTTTTTCAGGTTTTAAAGGAAGTGGATATAATTTCATAACCTCTCTCCTCCTGATTTCCAAACGAGGCTACGTGCTCGTTTTTTCATTTTGACTCCACAAACAAGTCCCGTGGCCCATTTCTAACCTATAATCGCGACTTTTCCGGATTTTAAAGGAAGTGGTTATAATTTCTTACCCACTCTTCTCCCGATTTCTAAATGAGGCTTCGTGCTCGTTTTTTCGTTTTGACACCACAAACACGTCCCGTGGCCCATTTCTAACCTATAATCGAGACTTTTTCGGGTTTTAAAAGAAGTTGATATAATTTCATACCCTCTCTCCTCCCGATTTCTAAACGAGGCTTCGTGCTCGTTTTTTCGTTTTGACTCCACAAACGCGTCCAGTGGCCCATTTCTAACCTATAATCGAGACTTTTTCGGGTTTTAAAGGAAGTGGATATAATTTCATAACCTCTCTCCTCCTGATTTCTAAACGAGGCTACGTGCTCGTTTTTTCATTTTGACTCCACAAACACGTCCCGTGGCCCATTTCTAACCTATAATCGCGACTTTTCCGGGTTTTAAAGGAAGTGGATCTAATTTCATACCCTCTCTCCTCCCGAATTCAAAATTAGGCTTCGTGCTTGTTTTTTTATTTTGACACCACAAACACGTCCTGTGGCCCATTTCTAACCTATAATCGAGACTTTTTCGGGTTTGAAAGGAAGTGGATATAATTTCATACCCTCTCTCCTCCCGATTTCTAAACGAGGCTTCGTGCTCGTTTTTTCGTTTTGACACCACAAACGCGTCCAGTGGCCCATTTCTAACCTATAATCGAGACTTTTTCGGGTTTTAAAGGAAGTGGATATAATTTCATAACCTCTCTCCTCCTGATTTCTAAACGAGGCTACATGCTCGTTTTTTCATTTTGACTCAACAAACTCGTCCCATGGCCCATTTCTAACCTATAATCGAGACTTTTTCGTGTTTCAAAGTAAGTGGATATAATTTCATAACCTCTCTCCTCCCGATTTCTAAACGAGGCTTCGTGCTCGTTTTTTCGTTTTGACACCACAAACACGTCCCGCGGCCCATTTCTAACCTATAATCGAGACTTTTTCGGGTTTTAAAGGAAGTGGATGTAATTTCATACCCTCTGTCCTACCGATTTCTAAACGAGGCTTCGTGCTCGTTTTTTCGTTTTGACTCCACAAACACGTCCCGTGGCCCATTTCTAACCTATAATCGAGACTTTTTCGGGTTTGAAAGGAAGTGGATATAATTTCATACCCTCTCTCCTCCCGATTTCTAAACGAGGCTTCGTGCTCGTTTTTTCGTTTTGACACCACAAACACGTCCCGCGGCCCATTTCTAACCTATAATCGAGACTTTTTCGGGTTTTAAAGGAAGTGGATGTAATTTCATACCCTCTGTCCTACTGATTTCTAAACGAGGCTTTGTGCTCGTTTTTTCGTTTTGACTCCACAAACACGTCACGTGGCCCATTTCTAACCTATAATCGAGACTTTTTCGGGTTTGAAAGGAAGTGGATATAATTTCATACCCTCTCTCCTCCCGATTTCTAAACGAGGCTTCGTGCTCGTTTTTTCGTTTTGACACCACAAACGCGTCCAGTGGCCCATTTCTAACCTATAATCGAGACTTTTTCGGGTTTTAAAGGAAGTGGATATAATTTCATAACCTCTCTCCTCCTGATTTCTAAACGAGGCTACGTGCTCGTTTTTTCATTTTGACTCCACAAACTCGTCCCGTAGCCAATTTCTAACCTATAACCGAGACTTTTTCGTGTTTCAAAGGAAGTGGATATAATTTCATACCCACTCTTCTCCCGATTTCTAAACTAGGCTTCGTGCTCTTTTTTCGTTTTGACTCCACAAACACGTACCATGGCCCATTTCTAACCTATAATCGAGATTTTTTAGTGTTTCAAAGGAAGTGGTTATAATTTCATACCCACTCTTCTCCCGATTTCTAAACGAGGCTTCGTGCTCGTTTTTTCGTTTTAACACCACAAACACGTCCCGTGGCCCATTTCTAACCTATAATCGAGACTTTTTCGGGTTTTAAAAGAAGTTGATATAACTTCATACCCTCTCTCCTCCCGATTTCTAAACGAGGCTTCGTGCTCGTTTTTTCGTTTTGACACCACAAACGCGTCCAGTGGCCCATTTCTAACCAATAATCGAGACTTTTTCGGGTTTTAAAGGAAGTGGATATAATTTCATAACCTCTCTCCTCCTGATTTCTAAACAAGGCTACATGCTCGTTTTTTCATTTTGACTCAACAAACTCGTCCCGTGGCCCATTTCTAACCTATAATCGAGACTTTTTCGTGTTTCAAAGTAAGTGGATATAATTTCATAACCTCTCTCCTCCCGATTTCTTAACGAGGCTTCGTGCTCGTTTTTTCGTTTTGACACCACAAACACGTCCCGCGGCCCATTTCTAACCTATAATCGAGACTTTTTCGGGTTTTAAAGGAAGTGGATGTAATTTCATACCCTCTGTCCTACCGATTTCAAAACGAGGCTTCGTGCTCGTTTTTTCGTTTTGACTCCACAAACACGTCCCGTGGCCCATTTCTAACATATAATCGAGACTTTTTCGGGTTTGAAAGGAAGTGGATATAATTTCATACCCTCTCTCCTCCCGATTTCTAAACGAGGCTTCGTGCTCGTTTTTTCGTTTTGACACCACAAACACGTCCCGCGGCCCATTTCTAACCTATAATCGAGACTTTTTCGGGTTTTAAAGGAAGTGGATGTAATTTCATACCCTCTGTCCTACTGATTTCTAAACGAGGCTTCGTGCTCGTTTTTTCGTTTTGACTCCACAAACACGTCCCGTGGCCCATTTCTAACCTATAATCGAGACTTTTTCGGGTTTGAAAGGAAGTGGATATAATTTCATACCCTCTCTCCTCCCGATTTCTAAACGAGGCTTCGTGCTCGTTTTTTCGTTTTGACACCACAAACGCGTCCAGTGGCCCATTTCTAACCTATAATCGAGACTTTTTCGGGTTTTAAAGGAAGTGGATATAATTTCATAACCTCTCTCCTCCTGATTTCTATACGAGGCTACGTGCTCGTTTTTTCATTTTGACTCCACAAACTCGTCCCGTAGCCAATTTCCAACCTATAATCGAGACTTTTTCGTGTTTCAAAGGAAGTGGATATAATTTCATACCCACTCTTCTCCCGATTTCTAAACGAGGCTTCGTGCTCATTTTTTCGTTTTGACTCCACAAACACGTACCATGGCCCATTTCTAACCTATAATCGAGATTTTTTAGTGTTTCAAAGGAAGTGGTTATAATTTCATACCCACTCTTCTCCCGATTTCTAAACGAGGCTTCGTGCTCGTTTTTTCGTTTTGACACCACAAACACGTCCCGTGGCCCATTTCTAACCTATAATCGAGACTTTTTCGGGTTTTAAAAGAAGTTGATATAATTTCATACCCTCTCTCCTCCCGATTTCTAAACGAGGCTTCGTGCTCGTTTTTTCGTTTTGACACCACAAACGCGTCCAGTGGCCCATTTCTAACCAATAATCGAGACTTTTTCGGGTTTTAAAGGAAGTGGATATAATTTCATAACCTCTCTCCTCCTAATTTCTAAACGAGGCTACGTGCTCGTTTTTTCATTTTGACTGCACAAACTCGTCCCGTGGCCCATTTCTAACCTATAATCGAGACTTTTTCGTGTTTCAAAGTAAGTGGATATTATTTCATACCCTCTCTCCTCCCGATTTCTAAACGAGGCTTCGTGCTCGTTTTTTCGTTTTGACACCACAAACACGTCCTGTGGCCCATTACTAACCTATAATCGAGACTTTTTCGGGTTTTAAAAGAAGTGGATATAATTTCATACCCTCTCTCCTACCGATTTCTAAACGTGGCTTCGTGCTTGTTTTATCGTTTTGACAGCACAAATACGTCCCGTGGCCCATTTCTAACCTATAATCGAGACTTTTTCGGGTTTTAAAGGAAGTAGATCTAATTTCATACCCTCTCTCCTCCCGAATTCAAAATTAGGCTTCGTGCTCGTTTTTTCATTTTGACACCACAAACACGTCCTGTGGCCCATTTCTAACCTATAATCGAGACTTTTTCGGGTTTTAAAGGAAGTGGATATAATTTCATACCCTCTCTCCTACCGATTTCTAAACGAGGCTTCGTGCTCGTTTTTTCGTTTTGACACCACAAACACGTCCCTGGCCCATTTCTAACCTATAATCGAGACTTTTTCGGGTTTTAAAGGAAGTGGATGTAATTTCATACCCTCTGTCCTACCGATTTCTAAACGAGGCTTCGTGCTCGTTTTTTCGTTTTGACTCCACAAACACGTCCCGTGGCCCATTTCTAACCTATAATCGAGACTTTTTCAGGTTTTAAAGGAAGTGGATATAATTTCATACCCTCTCACCTACCGATTTCTAAACGAGGCTTCGTGCTCGTTTTTTCGTTTTGACACCGCAAACACGTCCCGTTGCCCATTTCTAACCTATAATCGAGACTTTTTCGGGTTTGAAAGGAAGTGGATAAAATTTCATACCCTCTCTCCTCCTGATTTCTAAACGAGGCTTCGTGCTCGTTTTTTCGTTTTGACACCACAAACGCGTCCAGTGGCCCATTTCAAACCTATAATCGATACTTTTTCGGGTTTTAAAGGAAGTGGATATAATTTCATAACCTCTCTCCTCCTGATTTATAAACGAGGCTACATGCTCGTTTTTTCATTTTGACTCCACAAACACGTCTCGTGGCCCATTTCTAACCTATAATCGCGACTTTTCCGGGTTTTAAAGGAAGTGGATCTAATTTCATACCCTCTCTCCTCCCGAATTCAAAATTAGGCTTCGTGCTCGTTTTTTCATTTTGACATCACAAACACATCCTGTAGCCCATTTCTAACCTATAATCGAGACTTTTTCGGGTTTGAAAGGAAGTGGATATAATTTCATACCCTCTCTCCTCCTGATTTCTAAACAAGGCTTCGTGCTCGTTTTTTCGTTTTGACACCACAAACGCGTCTAGTGGCCCATTTCTAACCTATAATCGAGACTTTTTCGGGTTTTAAAGGAAGTGGATATAATTTCATACCCTCTCTCCTCCTGATTTCTAAACGAGGCAACGTGCTCGTTTTTTCATTTTGACTCCACAAACACGTCCCGTGGCCCATTTCTAACCTATAATCGCGACTTTTCCGGATTTTAAAGGAAGTGGATCTAATTTCATATCCTCTCTCCTCCCGAATTCAAAATTAGGCTTCGTGCTCGTTTTTTCATTTTGACACCACAAACACGTCCTGTGGCCCATTTCTAACCTATAATCGAGACTTTTTCGGGTTTCAAAGGAAGTGGATATAATTTCATACCCTCTCTCCTCCCGATTTCTAAACGAGGCTTCGTGCTCGTTTTTTCCTTTTGACACCACAAACGCGTCCCGTGGCCCATTTCTAACCTATAATCGAGACTTTTTCGGGTTTTAAAGGAAGCGGATATAATTTCATAACCTCTTTCCTCCTGATTTCTAAACGAGGCTACATGCTCGTTTTTTCATTTTGACTCCACAAACTCGTCCCGTGGCCCATTTCTAACCTATAATCGAGACTTTTTCGTGTTTCAAAGTAAGTGGATATAATTTCATACCCTCTCTCCTCCCGATTTCTAAACGAGGCTTCGTGCTCGTTTTTTCGTTTTGACACCACAAACACGTCCCGTGGCCCATTTCTAACCTATAATCGAGACTTTTTCGGGTTTCAAAGGAAGTGGATGTAATTTCATACCCTCTGTCCTACCGATTTCTAAACGAGGCTTCGTGCTCGTTTTTTCGTTTTGACTCCACAAACACGTCCCGTGGCCCATTTCTAACCTATAATCGAGACTTTTTCCTGTTTTAAAGGAAGTGGATATAATTTCATAAGCTCTCTCCTACCGATTTCTATACGAGGCTTCGTTCTCGTTTTTTCGTTTTGACTCCACAAAAAAGTCCCGTGGCCCAATTCTAACCTCTAATCGAGACTTTTTCGGGTTTCAAAGGAAGTGGATATAATTTCATACCCTCTCTCCTACCGATTTCTAAACGAGGCTTCGTGCTCGTTTTTTCGTTTTGACTCCACAAACACGTACCGTGGCCCATTTCAAACCTATAATCGAGATTTTTTCGTGTTTCAAAGGAAGTGGATATAATTTCATACCCACTCTTCTCCCGATTTCTAAACGAGGCTTCGTGCTCGTTTTTTCGTTTTGACACCACAAACACGTCCCGTGGCCCATTTCTAACCTATAATCGAGACTTTTTCGGGTTTCAAAGGAAGTGGATATAATTTCATACCCTCTCTCCTACCGATTTCTAAACGAGGCTTCGTGCTCGTTTTTTCGTTTTGACTCCACAAACACGTACCGTGGCCCATTTCAAACCTATAATCGAGATTTTTTCGTGTTTCAAAGGAAGTGGATATAATTTCATACCCACTCTCCTCCCGATTTCAAAACGAGGCTTCGTGCTCGTTTTTTCGTTTTGACACCACAAACGCGTCCAGTGGCCCATTTCTAACCAATAATCGAGTCTTTTTCGGGTTTTAAAGGAAGTGGATATAATTTCATAACCTCTCTCCTCCTGATTTCTAAACGATGCTACGTGCTCGTTTTTTCATTTTGACTCCACAAACTCGTCCCGTGGCCCATTTCTAACCTATAATCGAGACTTTTTCGTGTTTCAAAGTAAGTGGATATTATTTCATACCCTCTCTCCTCCCGATTTCTAAACGAGGCTTCGTGCTCGTTTTCTCATTTTGACACCACAAACACGTCCCGTGGCCCATTTCTAACCTATAATCGAGACTTTTTCGGGTTTTAAAGGAAGTGGATATAATTTCATACCCTCTCTCCTACCGATTTCTATACGAGGCTTCCTTCTCGTTTTTTCGTTTTGACTCCACAAAAACGTCCCGTGGCCCAATTCTAACCTCTAATCGAGACTTTTTCGGGTTTCAAAGGAAGTGGATATAATTTCATACCCTCTCTCCTACCGATTTCTAAACGAGGCTTCGTGCTCGTTTTTTCGTTTTGACTCCACAAACACGTACCGTGGCCCATTTCAAACCTATAATCGAGATTTTTTCGTGTTTCAAAGGAAGTGGATATAATTTCATACCCACTCTTCTCCCGATTTCTAAACGAGGCTTCGTGCTCGTTTTTTCGTTTTGACACCACAAACACGTCCCGTGGCCCATTTCTAACCTATAATCGAGACTTTTTCGGGTTTCAAAGGAAGTGGATATAATTTCATACCCTCTCTCCTACCGATTTCTAAACGAGGCTTCGTGCTCGTTTTTTCGTTTTGACTCCACAAACACGTACCGTGGCCCATTTCAAACCTATAATCGAGATTTTTTCGTGTTTCAAAGGAAGTGGATATAATTTCATACCCACTCTCCTCCCGATTTCTAAACGAGGCTTCGTGCTCATTTTTTCGTTTTGACACCACAAACGCGTCCAGTGGCCCATTTATAACCAATAATCGAGTCTTTTTAGGGTTTTAAAGGAAGTGAATCTAATTTCATACCCACTCTCCTCCCGAATTCAAAATGAGGCTTCATACTCGTTTTTTCGTTTTCACCCCTCCAACACGTCCCGTGGCCAAATTCTAACCTATAATCGAGACTTTTTCGGGTTTTAAAGGAAGTGGATATAATTTCATACCCTCTCTCCTACCGATTTCTAAACGAGGCTTCGTGCTCGTTTTTTCGTTTTGACACCACAAACACGTCCCGTGGCCCATTTCTAACCTATAATCGAGACTTTTTCGGGTTTTAAAGGAAGTGGATGTAATTTCATACCCTCTGTCCTACCGATTTCTAAACGAGGCTTCGTGCTCGTTTTTTCGTTTTGACTCCACAAACACGTCCCGTGGCCCATTTCTAACCTATAATCGAGACTTTTTCAGGTTTTAAAGGAAGTGGATATAATTTCATACCCTCTCACCTACCGATTTCTAAACGAGGCTTCGTGCTCGTTTTTTCATTTTGACACCGCAAACACGTCCTGTGGCCCATTTCTAACCTATAATCGAGACTTTTTCGGGTTTGAAAGGAAGTGGATATAATTTCATACCCTCTCTCCTCCCGATTTCTAAACGAGGCTTCGTGCTCGTTTTTTCGTTTTGACACCACAAACGCGTCCAGTGGCCCATTTCTAACCTATAATCGAGACTTTTTCGGGTTTTAAAGGAAGTGGATATAATTTCATAACCTCTCTCCTCCTGATTTCTAAACGAGGCTACGTGCTCGTTTTTTCATTTTGACTCCACAAACACGTCCAGTGGCCCATTTCTAACCTATAATCGCGACTTTTCCGGGTTTTAAAGGAAGTGTATCTAATTTTATACCCTCTCTCCTCCCGAATTCAAAATTAGGCTTCGTGCTCGTTTTTTCATTTTGACACCACAAACACGTCCAGTTGCCCATTTCTAACCTATAATCGAGACTTTTTCGGGTTTTAAAGGAAGTGGATATAATTTCATAACCTCTCTCCTCCTAATTTCTAAACGAGGCTACGTGCTCGTTTTTTCATTTTGACTCCACAAACTCGTCCCGTAGCCAATTTCTAACCTATAATCGAGACTTTTTCGTGTTTCAAAGGAAGTGGATATAATTTCATACCCTCTCTCCTCCCGATTTCTAAACGAGGCTTCGTGCTCGTTTTTCCGTTTTGACACCACAAACACGTCCCGTGGCCCATTTCTAACCTATAATCGAGACTTTTTCGGGTTTTAAAGAAAGTGGATGTAATTTCATACCCTCTGTCCTACCGATTTCCAAACGAGGCTTCGTGCTCATTTTTTCGTTTTGACTCCACAAACACGTCCCGTGGCCCATTTCTAACCTATAATCGAGACTTTTTCAGGTTTTAAAGGAAGTGGATATAATTTCATACCCTCTCTCCTACGGATTTCTATACGAGGCTTCGTGCTCGTTTTTTCGTTTTGACACCACAAACACGTCCTGTGGCCCATTTCTAACCTATAATCGAGACTTTTTCGGGTTTCAAAAGAAGTGGATATAATTTCATACCCTCTCTCCTACCGATTTCTAAACGAGGCTTCGTGCTTGTTTTATCGTTTTGACAGCACAAACACGTCCCGTGGCCCATTTCTAACCTATAATCGAGACTTTTTCGGGTTTTAAAGGAAGTGGATCTAATTTCATACCCTCTCTCCTCCCGAATTCAAAATTAGGCTTCGTGCTCGTTTTTTCATTTTGACACCACAAACACGTCCTGTGGCCCATTTCTAACCTATAATCGAGACTTTTTCGGGTTTTAAAGGAAGTGGATATAATTTCATACCCTCTCTCCTACCGATTTCTAAACGAGGCTTCGTGCTCGTTTTTTCGTTTTGACACCACAAACACGTCCCGTGGCCCATTTCTAACCTATAATCGAGACTTTTTCGGGTTTTAAAGGAAGTGGATGTAATTTCATACCCTCTGTCCTACCGATTTCTAAACGAGGCTTCGTGCTCGTTTTTTTGTTTTGACTCCACAAACACGTCCCGTGGCCCATTTCTAACCTATAATCGAGACTTTTTCAGGTTTTAAAGGAAGTGGATATAATTTCATACCCTCTCACCTACCGATTTCTAAACGAGGCTTCGTGCTCGTTTTTTCTTTTTAACACCGCAAACACGTCCCGTGGCCCATTTCTAACCTATAATCGAGACTTTTTCGGGTTTGAAAGGAAGTGGATATAATTTCATACCCTCTCTCCTCCCGATTTCTAAACGAGGCTTCGTGCTCGTTTTTTTGTTTTGACACCACAAACGCGTCCAGTGGCCCATTTCTAACCTATAATCGAGACTTTTTCGGGTTTTAAAGGAAGTGGATATAATTTCATACCCTCTCTCCTACCGATTTCTATACGAGGCTTCGTGCTCGTTTTTTCGTTTTGACTCCACAAATACGTCCCGTGGCCCATTTCTAACCTATAATCGAGACTTTTTCGGGTTTTAAAGGAAGTGGATATAATTTCATACCCACTCTTCTCCCGATTTCTAAACGAGGCTTCGTGCTCGTTTTTTCGTTTTGACTCCACAAACACGTCCCGTGGCCCATTTCTAACCTATAATCGAGACTTTTTCAGGTTTTAAAGGAAGTGGATATAATTTCATACCCTCTCTCCTACCGATTTCTATACGAGGCTTCGTGCTCGTTTTTTCGTTTTGACTCCACAAACACGTCCCGTGGCCCACTTCTAACCTATAATCGAGACTTTTTCGGGTTTTAAAGGAAGTGGATATAATTTCATACCCTCTCTCCTACCGATTTCTAAACGAGGCTTCGGGCTCGTTTTTTCGTTTTGACTCCACAAACATGTCCCGTGGCCCATTTCTAACCTATAATCGAGACTTTTTCGTGTTTCAAAGGAAGTGGATATAAATTCATACCCACTCTTCTCCCGATTTCTAAACGAGGCTTCGTGCTCGTTTTTTCATTTTGACACCACAAACACGTCCCGTGGCCCATTTCTAACCTATAATCGAGACTTTTTCGAGTTTTCAAAGAAGTGGATATAATTTGATACCCTCTCTCCTACCGATTTCTATACGAGGCATCGTGCTCGTTTTTTCATTTTGAAACCACAAATACGTCCCGTGGCCCATTTCTAACCTATAATCGAGACTTTTTCGGGTTTTAAAGGAAGTTGATATAATTTCATACCCTCTCTCCTATCGATTTCTAAAGGAGGCTTCGTGCTCTTTTTTTCGTTTTGATTCTACAAACACGTCCCGTGGCCCATTTCTAACCTATAATCTAGACTTTTTCGGATTTTAAAGGAAGTGGATATAATTTCATACCCTCTCTCCTACCGATTTCTAAACGAGGTTTCGTGCTCGTTTTTTCGTTTTGACTCCACAAACACGTCCCGTGGCCCATTTCTAACCTATAATCGAGACTTTTTCGGGTTTTAAAGGAAGTGGATGTAATTTCATACCCTCTGTCCTACCGATTTCTAAACGAGGCTTCGTGCTCGTTTTTTCGTTTGGACTCCACAAACACGTCCCGTGGCCCATTTCTAACCTATAATCGCGACTTTTCCGGGTTTTTAAGGAAATGGATCTAATTTCATACCCTCTGTCCTCCCGAATTCAAAATTAGGCTTCGTGCTCGTTTTTTCATTTTGACACCACAAACACGTCCTGTGGCCCATTTCTAACCTATAATCGAGACTTTTTTGGGTTTTAAAGGAAGTGGATATAATTTCATACCCTCTCTCCTACCAATTTCTAAACGAGGCTTCGTGCTTGTTTTATCGTTTTGACAGCACAAACACGTCCCGTGACCCATTTCTAACCTATAATCGAGACTTTTTCGAGTTTTAATGGAAGTGGATATAATTTCATACCCTCTCACCTACCGATTTCTAAACGAGGCTTCGTGCTCGTTTTTTCGTTTTGACTCCACAAACACGTCCCGAGGCCCATTTCTAACCTATAATCGAGACTTTTTCGTGTTTTAAAGGAAGTGGATATAATTTCATACCCACTCTTCTCCCGATTTCTAAACGAGGCTACGTGCTCGTTTTTTCGTTTTGACACCACAAACACGTCCCGTGGCCCATTTCTAACCTATAATCGAGACTTTTTCGGGTTTTAAAGGAAGTGGATATAATTTCATACCCTCTCTCCTATCGATTTCTAAACGAGGCTTCGTGCTCTTTTTTTCATTTAGACTCTACAAACACGTCCCATGGCCCATTTCTAACCTTTAATCTAGACTTTTTCGGGTTTTAAAGGAAGTGGATATAATTTCATACCCTCTCTCCTACCAATTTCTAAACGAGGTTTCGGGCTCGTTTTTTCGTTTTGACTCCACAAACACGTCCCCTGACCCATTTCTAACCTATAATCGAGACTTTTTCGGGTTTTAAAGGAAGTGGATGTAATTTCATACCCTCTGTCCTACCGATTTCTAAACGAGGCTTCGTGCTCGTTTTTTCGTTTGGACTCCACAAACACGTCCCGTGGCCCATTTCTAACCTATAATCGCGACTGTTTCGGGTTTTAAAGGAAGTGGATCTAATTTCATACCCTCTCTCCTCCCGAATTCAAAATTAGGCTTCGTGCTCGTTTTTTCATTTTGACACCACAAACACGTCCGGTGGCCCATTTCTAACCAATAATCGAGACTTTTTCGTGTTTCAAAGGAAGTGGATATAATTTCATACCCACTCTTCTCCCGATTTCTAAACGAGGCTTCGTGCTCGTTTTTTCATTTTGACACCACAAACACGTCCCGTGGCCCATTTCTAACCTATAATCGAGACTTTTTCGGGTTTTCAAAGAAGTGGATATAATTTGATACCCTCTCTCCTACCGATTTCTATACGAGGCATCGTGCTCGTTTTTTCATTTTGAAACCACAAATACGTCCCGTGGCCCATTTCTAACCTATAATCGAGACTTTTTCGGGTTTTAAAGGAAGTGGATATAATTTCATACCCTCTCTCCTATCGATTTCTAAAGGAGGCTTCGTGCTCTTTTTTTCGTTTTGACTCTACAAACACGTCCCGTGGCCCATTTCTAACCTATAATCTAGACTTTTTCGGATTTTAAAGGAAGTGGATATAATTTCATACCCTCTCTCCTACCGATTTCTAAACGAGGTTTCGTGCTCGTTTTTTCGTTTTGACTCCACAAACACGTCCCGTGGCCCATTTCTAACCTATAATCGAGACTTTTTCGGGTTTTAAAGGAAGTGGATGTAATTTCATACCCTCTGTCCTACCGATTTCTAAACGAGGCTTCGTGCTCGTTTTTTCGTTTGGACTCCACAAACACGTCCCGTGGCCCATTTCTAACCTATAATCGCGACTTTTCCGGGTTTTAAAGGAAATGGATCTAATTTCATACCCTCTGTCCTCCCGAATTCAAAATTAGGCTTCGTGCTCGTTTTTTCATTTTGACACCACAAACACGTCCTGTGGCCCATTTCTAACCTATAATCGAGACTTTTTTGGGTTTTAAAGGAAGTGGATATAATTTCATACCCTCTCTCCTACCAATTTCTAAACGAGGCTTCGTGCTTGTTTTATCGTTTTGACAGCACAAACACGTCCCGTGGCCCATTTCTAACCTATAATCGAGACTTTTTCGAGTTTTAATGGAAGTGGATATAATTTCATACCCTCTCACCTACCGATTTCTAAACGAGGCTTCGTGCTCGTTTTTTCGTTTTGACTCCACAAACACGTCCCGAGGCCCATTTCTAACCTATAATCGAGACTTTTTCGTGTTTTAAAGGAAGTGGATATAATTTCATACCCACTCTTCTCCCGATTTCTAAACGAGGCTACGTGCTCGTTTTTTCGTTTTGACACCACAAACACGTCCCGTGGCCCATTTCTAACCTATAATCGAGACTTTTTCGGGTTTTAAAGGAAGTGGATATAATTTCATACCCTCTCTCCTATCGATTTCTAAACGAGGCTTCGTGCTCTTTTTTTCATTTTGACTCTACAAACACGTCCCATGGCCCATTTCTAACCTTTAATCTAGACTTTTTCGGGTTTTAAAGGAAGTGGATATAATTTCATACCCTCTCTCCTACCGATTTCTAAACGAGGTTTCGGGCTCGTTTTTTCGTTTTGACTCCACAAACACGTCCCCTGACCCATTTCTAACCTATAATCGAGACTTTTTCGGGTTTTAAAGGAAGTGGATGTAATTTCATACCCTCTGTCCTACCGATTTCTAAACGAGGCTTCGTGCTCGTTTTTTCGTTTGGACTCCACAAACACGTCCCGTGGCCCATTTCTAACCTATAATCGCGACTGTTTCGGGTTTTAAAGGAAGTGGATCTAATTTCATACCCTCTCTCCTCCCGAATTCAAAATTAGGCTTCGTGCTCGTTTTTTCATTTTGACACCACAAACACGTCCGGTGGCCCATTTCTAACCTATAATCGAGACTTTTTCGGGTTTTAAAGGAAGTCGATATAATTTCATACCCTCTCTCCTACCGATTTCTAAACGAGGCTTCGTGCTCGTTTTTTCGTTTTGACTCCACAAACACGTCCCGTGGCCCATTTCTAACCTATAATCGAGACTTTTTCGGGTTTTAAAGGAAGTGGATCTAATTTCATTCCCTCTGTCCTACCGATTTCTAAACGAGGCATCGTGCTCGTTTTTTCGTTTGGACTCCACAAACACATCCTGTGGCCCATTTCTAACCTATAATCGCGACTTTTCTAGGTTTTAAAGGAAGTGGATCTAATTTCATACCCTTTCTCCTCCCGAATTCAAAATTAGGCTTCGTGCTCGTTTTTTCATTTTGACACCACAAACACGTCCTGTGGCCCATTTCTAACCTATAATCGAGACTTTTTCGGGTTTTAAAGGAAGTGGATATAATTTCATACCCTCTCTCCTACCGATTTCTAAACGAGGCTTCGGGCTCGTTTTTTCGTATTGACTCCACAAACACGTCCCGTGGCCCATTTCTAACCTATAATCGAGACTTTTTCGTGTTTCAAAGGAAGTGGATATAATTTCATACCCACTCTTCTCCCGATTTCTAAACGTGGCTTCGTGCTCGTTTTTTCATTTTGACACCACAAAAACGTCCCGTGGCCCATTTCTAACCTATAATCGAGACTTTTTCGGGTTTTAAAAGAAGTGGATATAATTTGATACCCTCTCTCCTACCGATTTCTATACGAGGCATCGTGCTCGTTTTTTCATTTTGAAACCACAAATACGTCCCGTGGCCCATTTCTAACCTATAATCGGGACTTTTTCGGGTTTTAAAGAAAGTGGATATAATTTTATACCCTCTCTCCTATCGATTTCTAAACGAGGCTTCGTGCTCTTTTTTTCGTTTTGACTCTACAAACACGTCCCGTGGCCCATTTCTAACCTATAATCTAGACTTTTTCGGGTTTTAAAGGAAGTGGATATAATTTCATACCCTCTCTCCTACCGATTTCTAAACGAGATTTCGTGCTCGTTTTTTCGTTTTCACTCCACAAACACGTCCCGTGACCCATTTCTAACCTATAATCGAGACTTTTTCGGGTTTTAAAGGAAGTGGATGTAATTTCATACCCTCTGTCCTACCGATTTCTAAACGAGGCTTCGTGCTGGTTTTTTCGTTTGGACTCCACAAACACTTCCCGTGGCCCATTTCTAACCTATAATCGCGACTTTTCCGGGTTTTAAAGGAAATGGATCTAATTTCATACCCTCTCTCCTCCCGAATTCAAAATTAGGCTTCGTGCTCGTTTTTTCATTTTGACACCACAAACAGGTCCTGTGGCCCATTTCTAACCTATAATCGATTCTTTTTTGGGTTTTAAAGGAAGTGGATATAATTTCATACCCTCTCTCCTACCAATTTCTAAACGAGGCATCGTGCTTGTTTTATCGTTTTGACAGCACAAACACGTCCCGTGGCCCATTTCTAACCTATAATCGAGACTTTTTCGAGTTTTAATGGAAGTGGATATAATTTCATACCCTCTCACCTACCGATTTCTAAACGAGGCTTCGTGCTCGTTTTTTCATTTTGACACCACAAACACGTCCCGTAGCCCATTTCTAACCTATAATCGAGACTTTTTCGGGTTTGAAAGGAAGTGGATATAATTTCATACCCTCTCTCCTCCCGATTTCTAAACGAGGCTTCGTGCTCGTTTTTTCATTTTGACACCACAAACGCGTCCAGTGGCCCATTTCTAACCTATAATCGAGACTTTTTTGGGTTTTAAAGGAAGTGGATATAATTTCATAACCTCTCTCCTCCTGATTTCTAAACGAGGCTACGTGCTAGTTTTTTCATTTTGACTCCACAAACTCGTCCCGTGGCCCATTTCTAACCTATAATCGAGACTTTTTCGGGTTTTAAAGGAAGTGGATGTAATTTCATACCCACTGTCCTACCGATTTCTAAACGAGGCTTCGTGCTCGTTTTTTCGTTTTGACACCACAAACACGTCCCGTGGCCCATTTCTAACCTATAATCGAGACTTTTTCGGGTTTGAAAGGAAGTGGATATAATTTCATACCCTCTCTCCTCCCGATTTCTAAACGAGGCTTCGTGCTCGTTTTTTCATTTTGACACCACAAACGCGTCCAGTGGCCCATTTCTAACCTATAATCGAGACTTTTTCAAGTTTTAAAGGAAGTGGATATAATTTCATAACCTCTCTCCTCCTGATTTCTAAACGAGGCTACGTGCTCGTTTTTTCATTTTGACTCCACAAACACGTCCCGTGGCCCATTTCTAACCTATAATCGCGACTTTTTCGGGTTTTAAAGGAAGTGGATCTAATTTCATACCCTCTCTCCTCCCGAATTCAAAATTAGGCTTCGTGCTCGTTTTTTCATTTTGACACCACAAACACGTCCTGTGGCCAATTTCTAACCTATAATCGAGACTTTTTCGAGTTTTAAAGGAAGTGGATATAATTTCATACCCTCTCTCCTACCGATTTCTAAACGAGGCTTCGTGCTCATTTTTTCGTTTTGACTCCACAAACACATCCCGTGGCCCATTTCTAACCTATAATCGAGACTTTTTCAGGTTTTAAAGGAAGTGGATATAATTTCATACCCTCTCACCTACCGATTTCTAAACGAGGCTTCATGCTCGTTTTTTCGTTTTGACACCACAAACACGTCCCGTGGCCCATTTCTAACCTATAATCGAGACTTTTTCAGGTTTTAAAGGAAGTGGATATAATTTCATACCCTCTCACCTACCGATTTCTAAACGAGGCTTCATGCTCGTTTTTTCGTTTTGACACCACAAACACGTCCCGTGGCCCATTTTTAACCTATAATCGAGACTTTTTCGGGTTTTAAAGGAAGTGGATATAATTTCATACCCTCTCTCCTACCGATTTCTAAACGAGATTTCGTGCTCGTTTTTTCGTTTTCACTCCACAAACACGTCCCGTGACCCATTTCTAACCTATAATCGAGACTTTTTCGGGTTTTAAAGGAAGTGGATGTAATTTCATACCCTCTGTCCTACCGATTTCTAAACGAGGCTTCGTGCTGGTTTTTTCGTTTGGACTCCACAAACACTTCCCGTGGCCCATTTCTAACCTATAATCGCGACTTTTCCGGGTTTTAAAGGAAATGGATCTAATTTCATACCCTCTCTCCTCCCGAATTCAAAATTAGGCTTCGTGCTCGTTTTTTCATTTTGACACCACAAACAGGTCCTGTGGCCCATTTCTAACCTATAATCGATTCTTTTTTGGGTTTTAAAGGAAGTGGATATAATTTCATACCCTCTCTCCTACCAATTTCTAAACGAGGCATCGTGCTTGTTTTATCGTTTTGACAGCACAAACACGTCCCGTGGCCCATTTCTAACCTATAATCGAGACTTTTTCGAGTTTTAATGGAAGTGGATATAATTTCATACCCTCTCACCTACCGATTTCTAAACGAGGCTTCGTGCTCGTTTTTTCATTTTGACACCACAAACACGTCCCGTAGCCCATTTCTAACCTATAATCGAGACTTTTTCGGGTTTGAAAGGAAGTGGATATAATTTCATACCTTCTCTCCTCCCGATTTCTAAACGAGGCTTCGTGCTCGTTTTTTCATTTTGACACCACAAACGCGTCCAGTGGCCCATTTCTAACCTATAATCGAGACTTTTTCGGGTTTTAAAGGAAGTGGATATAATTTCATAACCTCTCTCCTCCTGATTTCTAAACGAGGCTACGTGCTAGTTTTTTCATTTTGACTCCACAAACTCGTCCCGTGGCCCATTTCTAACCTATAATCGAGACTTTTTCGGGTTTTAAAGGAAGTGGATGTAATTTCATACCCACTGTCCTACCGATTTCTAAACGAGGCTTCGTGCTCGTTTTTTCGTTTTGACACCACAAACACGTCCCGTGGCCCATTTCTAACCTATAATCGAGACTTTTTCGGGTTTGAAAGGAAGTGGATATAATTTCATACCCTCTCTCCTCCCGATTTCTAAACGAGGCTTCGTGCTCGTTTTTTCATTTTGACACCACAAACGCGTCCAGTGGCCCATTTCTAACCTATAATCGAGACTTTTTCGAGTTTTAAAGGAAGTGGATATAATTTCTTAACCTCTCTCCTCCTGATTTCTAAACGAGGCTACGTGCTCGTTTTTTCATTTTGACTCCACAAACACGTCCCGTGGCCCATTTCTAACCTATAATCGCGACTTTTTCGGGTTTTAAAGGAAGTGGATCTAATTTCATACCCTCTCTCCTCCCGAATTCAAAATTAGGCTTCGTGCTCGTTTTTTCATTTTGACACCACAAACACGTCCTGTGGCCAATTTCTAACCTATAATCGAGACTTTTTCGAGTTTTAAAGGAAGTGGATATAATTTCATACCCTCTCTCCTACCGATTTCTAAACGAGGCTTCGTGCTCATTTTTTCGTTTTGACTCCACAAACACATCCCGTGGCCCATTTCTAACCTATAATCGAGACTTTTTCAGGTTTTAAAGGAAGTGGATATAATTTCATACCCTCTCACCTACCGATTTCTAAACGAGGCTTCATGCTCGTTTTTTCGTTTTGACACCACAAACACGTCCCGTGGCCCATTTCTAACCTATAATCGAGACTTTTTCAGGTTTTAAAGGAAGTGGATATAATTTCATACCCTCTCACCTACCGATTTCTAAACGAGGCTTCATGCTCGTTTTTTCGTTTTGACACCACAAACACGTCCCGTGGCCCATTTTTAACCTATAATCGAGACTTTTTCGGGTTTTAAAGGAAGTGGATATAATTTCATACCCTCTCTCCTACCGATTTCTAAACGAGATTTCGTGCTCGTTTTTTCGTTTTCACTCCACAAACACGTCCCGTGACCCATTTCTAACCTATAATCGAGACTTTTTCGGGTTTTAAAGGAAGTGGATGTAATTTCATACCCTCTGTCCTACCGATTTCTAAACGAGGCTTCGTGCTGGTTTTTTCGTTTGGACTCCACAAACACGTCCCGTGGCCCATTTCTAACCTATAATCGCGACTTTTCCGGGTTTTAAAGGAAATGGATCTAATTTCATACCCTCTCTCCTCCCGAATTCAAAATTAGGCTTCGTGCTCGTTTTTTCATTTTGACACCACAAACACGTCCTGTGGCCCATTTCTAACCTATAATCGAGACTTTTTTGGGTTTTAAAGGAAGTGGATATAATTTCATACCCTCTCTCCTATCAATTTCTAAACGAGGCTTCGTGCTTGTTTTATCGTTTTGACAGCACAAACACGTCCCGTGGCCCATTTCTAACCTATAATCGAGACTTTTTCGAGTTTTAATGGAAGTGGATATAATTTCATACCCTCTCACCTACCGATTTCTAAACGAGGCTTCGTGCTCGTTTTTTCATTTTGACACCACAAACACGTCCCGTGGCCCATTTCTAACCTATAATCGAGACTTTTTCGGGTTTGAAAGGAAGTGGATATAATTTCATACCCTCTCTCCTCCCGATTTCTAAACGAGGCTTCGTGCTCGTTTTTTCATTTTGACACCACAAACGCGTCCAGTGGCCCATTTCTAACCTATAATCGAGACTTTTTCGGGTTTTAAAGGAAGTGGATATAATTTCATAACCTCTCTCCTCCTGATTTCTAAACGAGGCTACGTGCTAGTTTTTTCATTTTGACTCCACAAACTCGTCCCGTGGCCCATTTCTAACCTATAATCGAGACTTTTTCGGGTTTTAAAGGAAGTGGATGTAATTTCATACCCACTGTCCTACCGATTTCTAAACGAGGCTTCGTGCTCGTTTTTTCGTTTTAACACCACAAACACGTCCCGTGGCCCATTTCATACCTATAATCGAGACTTTTTCGGGTTTGAAAGGAAGTGGATATAATTTCATACCCTCTCTCCTCCCGATTTCTAAACGAGGCTTCGTGCTCGTTTTTTCGTTTTGACACCACAAACGCGTCCAGTGGCCCATTTCTAACCTATAATCGAGACTTTTTCGAGTTTTAAAGGAAGTGGATATAATTTCATAACCTCTCTCCTCCTGATTTCTAAACGAGGCTACGTGCTCGTTTTTTCATTTTGACTCCACAAACACGTCCCGTGGCCCATTTCTAACCTATAATCGCGACTTTTTCGGGTTTTAAACGAAGTAGATCTAATTTCATACCCTCTCTCCTCCCGAATTCAAAATTAGGCTTCGTGCTCGTTTTTTCATTTTGACACCACAAACACGTCCTGTGGCCAATTTCTAACCTATAATCGAGACTTTTTCGAGTTTTAAAGGAAGTGGATATAATTTCATACCCTCTCTCCTACCGATTTCTAAACGAGGCTTCGTGCTCATTTTTTCGTTTTGACTCCACAAACACATCCCGTGGCCCATTTCTAATCTATAATCGAGACTTTTTCAGGTTTTAAAGGAAGTGGATATAATTTCATACCCTCTCACCTACCGATTTCTAAACGAGGCTTAATGCTCGTTTTTTCGTTTTGACACCACAAACACGTCCCGTGGCCCATTTTTAACCTATAATCGAGACTTTTTCGGGTTTGAAAGGAAGTGGATATAAATTCATACCCTCTCTCCTCCCGATTTCTAAACGAGGCTTCGTTCTCGTTTTTTCGTTTTGACACCACAAACGCGTCCAGTGGCCCATTTCTAACCTATAATCGAGACTTTTTCGAGTTTTAAAGGAAGTGAATATAATTTCATAACCTCTCTCCTCCTGATTTCTAAACGAGGCTACGTGCTCGTTTTTTCATTTTGACTCCACAAACACGTCCCGTGGCCCATTTCTAACCTATAATCGCGACTTTTCCGGGTTTTAAAGGAAGTGGATCTAATTTCATACCCTCTCTCCTCCCGAATTCAAAATTAGGCTTCGTGCTCGTTTTTTCATTTTAACACCACAAACACGTCCTGTGGCCCATTTCTAACCTATAATCGAGACTTTTTCGGGTTTTAAAGGAAGTGGATCTAATTTCATACCCTCTGTCCTACCGATTTCTAAACGAGGCTTCGTGCTCGTTTTTTCGTTTGGACTCCACAAACACATCCCGTGGCCCATTTCTAACCTATAATCGAGACTTTTTCGGGTTTTAAAGGAAGTGGATATAATTTCATACCCTCTCTCCTATCGATTTCTAAACGAGGCTTCGTGCTCATTTTTTCGTTTTGACTCCACAAACACGTCCCGTGGCCCATTTCTAACCTATAATCGAGACTTTTTCGGGTTTTAAAGGAAGTGGATATAATTTCATAACCTCTCTCCTCCTGATTTCTAAACGAGGCTACGTGCTCGTTTTTTCATTTTGACTCCACAAACACGTCCCGTGGCCCATTTCTAACCTATAATCGCGACTTTTCCGGGTTTCAAAGGAAGTGGATCTAATTTCATACCCTCTCTCCTCCCGAATTCAAAATTAGGCTTCGTGCTCGTTTTTTCATTTTGACACCACAAACACGTCCTGTGGCCAATTTCTAACCTATAATCGAGACTTTTTCGGGTTTTAAAGGAAGTGGATATAATTTCATACCCTCTCTCCTACCGATTTCTAAACGAGGCTTCGTGCTCATTTTTTCGTTTAGGCACCACAAACACGTCCCGTGGCCCATTTCTAACCTATAATCGAGACTTTTTTGGGTTTTAAAGGAAGTGGATGTAATTTCATACTCTCTCTCCTACCGATTTCTAAACGAGGCTTCGTGCTCGTTTTTTCGTTTTGACTCCACAAACACGTCCCGTGGCCCATTTCTAACCTATATTCGAGACTTTTTCAGGTTTTAAAGGAAGTGGATATAATTTCATACCCTCACACCTACCGATTTCTAAACGAGGCTTCGTGCTCGTTTTTTCGTTTTGACACCACAAACACGTCCCGTGGCCCATTTCTAACCTATAATCGAGACTTTTTCGGGTTTGAAAGGAAGTGGATATAATTTCATACCCTCTCTCCTCCCGATTTCTAAATGAGGCTTCGTGCTCGTTTTTTCGTTTTGACACCACAAACGCGTCCAGTGGCCCATTTCTAACCTATAATCGAGACTTTTTCGAGTTTTAAAGGAAGTGGATATAATTTCATAACCTCTCTCCTCCTGATTTCTAAACGAGGCTACGTGCTCGTTTTTTCATTTTGACTCCACAAACACGTCCCGTGGCCCATTTCTAACCTATAATCGCGACTTTTCCGGGTTTCAAAGGAAGTGGATCTAATTTCATACCCTCTCTCCTCCCGAATTCAAAATTAGGCTTCGTGCTCGTTTTTTCATTTTGACACCACAAACACGTCCTGTGGCCAATTTCTAACCTATAATCGAGACTTTTTCGGGTTTTAAAGGAAGTGGATATAATTTCATACCCTCTCTCCTACCGATTTCTAAACGAGGCTTCGTGCTCATTTTTTCGTTTAGGCACCACAAACACGTCCCGTGGCCCATTTCTAACCTATAATCGAGACTTTTTTGGGTTTTAAAGGAAGTGGATGTAATTTCATACTCTCTCTCCTACCGATTTCTAAACGAGGCTTCGTGCTCGTTTTTTCGTTTTGACTCCACAAACACATCCCGTGGCCAATTTCTAACCTATAATCGAGACTTTTTCAGGTTTTAAAGGAAGTGGATATAATTTCATACCCTCTCACCTACCGATTTCTAAACGAGGCTTCATGCTCGTTTTTTCGTTTTGACACCACAAACACGTCCCGTGGCCCATTTCTAACCTATAATCGAGACTTTTTCGGGTTTGAAAGGAAGTGGATATAATTTCATACCCTCTCTCCTCCCGATTTCTAAACGAGGCTTCGTGCTCGTTTTTTCGTTTTGACACGACAAACGCGTCGAGTGGCCCATTTCTAACCTATAATCGAGACTTTTTCGGGTTTTAAAGGAAGTGAATATAATTTCATAACCTCTCTCCTCCTGATTTCTAAACGAGGCTACGTGCTCGTTTTTTCATTTTGACACCACAAACACGTCCCGTGGCCCATTTCTAACCTATAATCGCGACTTTTCCGGGTTTTAAAGGAAGTGGATCTAATTTCATACCCTCTCTCCTACCGAATTCAAAATTAGGCTTCGTGCTCATTTTTTCATTTTGACACCACAAACACGTCCTGTGGCCCATTTCTAACCTATAATCGAGACTTTTTCGGGTTTTAAAGGAAGTGGATATAATTTCATACCCTCTCTCCTACCAATTTCAAAACGAGGCTTCGTACTCGTTTTTTCATTTTGACTCCACAAATACGTCACGTGGGCCATTTCTAACCTATAAACGAGACTTTTTCGGGTTTTAAAGGAAGTGGATATAATTTCATACCCTCTCTCCTACCGATTTCTAAACGAGGCTTCGTGCTCTTTTTTTCGTTTTGACTCTACAAACACGTCCCGTGGCCCATTTCTAACCTATAATCTAGATTTTTTCGGGTTTTAAAGGAAGTGGATATAATTTCATACCCTCTCTCCTACCGATTTCTAAACGAGGCTTCGTGCTCGTTTTTTCGTTTGGACTCCACAAACACGTCCCGTGGCCCATTTCTAACCTATAATCGCGACTTTTCCGGGTTTTAAAGGAAGTGGATCTAATTTCATACCCTCTCTCCTCCCGAATTCAAAATTAGGCTACGTGCTCGTTTTTTCATTTTGACACCACAAACACGTCCTGTGGCCCATTTCTAACCTATAATCGAGACTTTTTCGGGTTTTACAGGAAGTGGATATAATTTCATACCCTCTCTCCTACCAATTTTTAAACGAGGCTTTGTGCTTGTTTTATCGTTTTGACAGCACAAACACGTCCCGTGGCCCATTTCTAACCTATAATCGAGACTTTTTCAGGTTTTAAAAGAAGTGGATATAATTTCATACCCTCTCACCTACCGATTTCTAAACGAGGCTTCGTGCTCGTTTTTTCGTTTTGACACCACAAACACGTCCCGTGGCCCATTTCTAACCTATAGTCGAGACTTTTTCGGGTTTGAAAGGTAGTGGATATAATTTCATACCCTCTCTCCTTCCGATTTCTAAACGAGGCTTCGTGCTCGTTTTTTCGTTTTGACACCACAAACGCGTCCATTGGCTAATTTCTAACCTATAATCGAGACTTTTTCGGGTTTTAAAGGAAGTGGATATAATTTCATACCCTCTCACCTACCGATTTCTAAACGAGGCTTCGTGCTCGTTTTTTCGTTTTGACTCCACAAACACGTCCCGAGGCCCATTTCTAACCTATAATCGAGACTTTTTCGTGTTTCAAAGGAAGTGGATATAATTTCATACCCACTCTTCTCCCGATTTCTAAACGAGGCTACGTGCTCGTTTTTTCGTTTTGACACCACAAACACGTCCCGTGGCCCATTTCTAACCTATAATCGAGACTTTTTCGGGTTTTAAAGGAAGTGGATGTAATTTCATACCCTCTGTCCTACCGATTTCTAAACGAGGCTTCGTGCTCGTTTTTTCGTTTGGACTCCACAAACACGTCCCGTGGCCCATTTCTAACCTATAATCGCGACTGTTTCGGGTTTTAAAGGAAGTGGATCTAATTTCATACCCTCTCTCCTCCCGAATTCAAAATTAGGCTTCGTGCTCGTTTTTTCATTTTGACACCACAAACACGTCCGGTGGCCCATTTCTAACCTATAATCGAGACTTTTTCGGGTTTTAAAGGAAGTAGATATAATTTCATACCCTCTCTCCTACCGATTTCTAAACGAGGCTTCGTGCTCGTTTTTTCGTTTTGACTCCACAAACACGTCCCGTGGCCCATTTCTAACCTATAATCGAGACTTTTTCGGGTTTTAAAGGAAGTGGATCTAATTTCATTCCCTCTGTCCTACCGATTTCTAAACGAGGCATCGTGCTCGTTTTTTCGTTTGGACTCCACAAACACATCCTGTGGCCCATTTCTAACCTATAATCGCGACTTTTCTAGGTTTTAAAGGAAGTGGATCTAATTTCATACCCTCTCTCCTCCCGAATTCAAAATTAGGCTTCGTGCTCGTTTTTTCATTTTGACACCACAAACACGTCCTGTGGCCCATTTCTAACCTATAATCGAGACTTTTTCGGGTTTTAAAGGAAGTGGATATAATTTCATACCCTCTCTCCTACCGATTTCTAAACGAGGCTTCGGGCTCGTTTTTCGTATTGACTCCACAAACACGTCCCGTGGCCCATTTCTAACCTATAATCGAGACTTTTTCGTGTTTCAAAGGAAGTGGATATAATTTCATACCCATTCTTCTCCCGATTTCTAAACGTGGCTTCGTGCTCGTTTTTTCATTTTGACACCACAAACACGTCCCGTGGCCCATTTCTAACCTATAATCGAGACTTTTTCGGGTTTTAAAAGAAGTGGATATAATTTGATACCCTCTCTCCTACCGATTTCTATACGAGGCATCGTGCTCGTTTTTTCATTTTGACACCACAAACACGTCCTGTGGCCCATTTCTAACCTATAATCGAGACTTTTTCGGGTTTTACAGGAAGTGGATATAATTTCATACCCTCTCTCCTACCAATTTTTAAACGAGGCTTTGTGCTTGTTTTATCGTTTTGACAGCACAAACACGTCCCGTGGCCCATTTCTAACCTATAATCGAGACTTTTTCAGGTTTTAAAAGAAGTGGATATAATTTCATACCCTCTCACCTACCGATTTCTAAACGAGGCTTCGTGCTCGTTTTTTCGTTTTGACACCACAAACACGTCCCGTGGCCCATTTCTAACCTATAGTCGAGACTTTTTCGGGTTTGAAAGGTAGTGGATATAATTTCATACCCTCTCTCCTTCCGATTTCTAAACGAGGCTTCGTGCTCGTTTTTTCGTTTTGACACCACAAACGCGTCCATTGGCTAATTTCTAACCTATAATCGAGACTTTTTCGGGTTTTAAAGGAAGTGGATATAATTTCATACCCTCTCACCTACCGATTTCTAAACGAGGCTTCGTGCTCGTTTTTTCGTTTTGACTCCACAAACACGTCCCGAGGCCCATTTCTAACCTATAATCGAGACTTTTTCGTGTTTCAAAGGAAGTGGATATAATTTCATACCCACTCTTCTCCCGATTTCTAAACGAGGCTACGTGCTCGTTTTTTCGTTTTGACACCACAAACACGTCCCGTGGCCCATTTCTAACCTATAATCGAGACTTTTTCGGGTTTTAAAGGAAGTGGATGTAATTTCATACCCTCTGTCCTACCGATTTCTAAACGAGGCTTCGTGCTCGTTTTTTCGTTTGGACTCCACAAACACGTCCCGTGGCCCATTTCTAACCTATAATCGCGACTGTTTCGGGTTTTAAAGGAAGTGGATCTAATTTCATACCCTCTCTCCTCCCGAATTCAAAATTAGGCTTCGTGCTCGTTTTTTCATTTTGACACCACAAACACGTCCGGTGGCCCATTTCTAACCTATAATCGAGACTTTTTCGGGTTTTAAAGGAAGTAGATATAATTTCATACCCTCTCTCCTACCGATTTCTAAACGAGGCTTCGTGCTCGTTTTTTCGTTTTGACTCCACAAACACGTCCCGTGGCCCATTTCTAACCTATAATCGAGACTTTTTCGGGTTTTAAAGGAAGTGGATCTAATTTCATTCCCTCTGTCCTACCGATTTCTAAACGAGGCATCGTGCTCGTTTTTTCGTTTGGACTCCACAAACACATCCTGTGGCCCATTTCTAACCTATAATCGCGACTTTTCTAGGTTTTAAAGGAAGTGGATCTAATTTCATACCCTCTCTCCTCCCGAATTCAAAATTAGGCTTCGTGCTCGTTTTTTCATTTTGACACCACAAACACGTCCTGTGGCCCATTTCTAACCTATAATCGAGACTTTTTCGGGTTTTAAAGGAAGTGGATATAATTTCATACCCTCTCTCCTACCGATTTCTAAACGAGGCTTCGGGCTCGTTTTTCGTATTGACTCCACAAACACGTCCCGTGGCCCATTTCTAACCTATAATCGAGACTTTTTCGTGTTTCAAAGGAAGTGGATATAATTTCATACCCATTCTTCTCCCGATTTCTAAACGTGGCTTCGTGCTCGTTTTTTCATTTTGACACCACAAACACGTCCCGTGGCCCATTTCTAACCTATAATCGAGACTTTTTCGGGTTTTAAAAGAAGTGGATATAATTTGATACCCTCTCTCCTACCGATTTCTATACGAGGCATCGTGCTCGTTTTTTCATTTTGAAACCACAAATACGTCCCGTGGCCCATTTCTAACCTATAATCGGGACTTTTTCGGGTTTTAAAGAAAGTGGATATAATTTCATACCCTCTCTCCTATCGATTTCTAAACGAGGCTTCGTGCTCTTTTTTTCGTTTTGACTCTACAAACACGTCCCGTGGCCCATTTCTAACCTATAATCTAGACTTTTTCGGGTTTTAAAGGAAGTGGATATAATTTCATACCCTCTCTCCTACCGATTTCTAAACGAGATTTCGTGCTCGTTTTTTCATTTTGACTCCACAAACACGTCCCGTGACCCATTTCTAACCTATAATCGAGACTTTTTCGGGTTTTAAAGGAAGTGGATGTAATTTCATACCCTCTGTCCTACCGATTTCTAAACGAGGCTTCGTGCTGGTTTTTTCGTTTGGACTCCACAAACACTTCCCGTGGCCCATTTCTAACCTATAATCGCGACTTTTCCGGGTTTTAAAGGAAATGGATCTAATTTCATACCCTCTCTCCTCCCGAATTCAAAATTAGGCTTCGTGCTCGTTTTTTCATTTTGACACCACAAACAGGTCCTGTTGCCCATTTCTAACCTATAATCGATTCTTTTTTGGGTTTTAATGGAAGTGGATATAATTTCATACCCTCTCTCCTACCAATTTCTAAACGAGGCATCGTGCTTGTTTTATCGTTTTGACAGCACAAACACGTCCCGTGGCCCATTTCTAACCTATAATCGAGACTTTTTCGAGTTTTAATGGAAGTGGATATAATTTCATACCCTCTCACCTACCGATTTCTAAACGAGGCTTCGTGCTCGTTTTTTCATTTTGACACCACAAACACGTCCCGTAGCCCATTTCTAACCTATAATCGAGACTTTTTCGGGTTTGAAAGGAAGTGGATATAATTTCATACCCTCTCTCCTCCCGATTTCTAAACGAGGCTTCGTGCTCGTTTTTTCATTTTGACACCACAAACGCGTCCAGTGGCCCATTTCTAACCTATAATCGAGACTTTTTCGGGTTTTAAAGGAAGTGGATATAATTTCATAACCTCTCTCCTCCTGATTTCTAAACGAGGCTACGTGCTAGTTTTTTCATTTTGACTCCACAAACTCGTCCCGTGGCCCATTTCTAACCTATAATCGAGACTTTTTCGGGTTTTAAAGGAAGTGGATGTAATTTCATACCCACTGTCCTACCGATTTCTAAACGAGGCTTCGTGCTCGTTTTTTCGTTTTGACACCACAAACACGTCCCGTGGCCCATTTCTAACCTATAATCGAGACTTTTTCGGGTTTGAAAGGAAGTGGATATAATTTCATACCCTCTCTCCTCCCGATTTCTAAACGAGGCTTCGTGCTCGTTTTTTCATTTTGACACCACAAACGCGTCCAGTGGCCCATTTCTAACCTATAATCGAGACTTTTTCGAGTTTTAAAGGAAGTGGATATAATTTCATAACCTCTCTCCTCCTGATTTCTAAACGAGGCTACGTGCTCGTTTTTTCATTTTGACTCCACAAACACGTCCCGTGGCCCATTTCTAACCTATAATCGCGACTTTTTCGGGTTTTAAAGGAAGTGGATCTAATTTCATACCCTCTCTCCTCCCGAATTCAAAATTAGGCTTCGTGCTCGTTTTTTCATTTTGACACCACAAACACGTCCTGTGGCCAATTTCTAACCTATAATCGAGACTTTTTCGAGTTTTAAAGGAAGTGGATATAATTTCATACCCTCTCTCCTACCGATTTCTAAACGAGGCTTCGTGCTCATTTTTTCGTTTTGACTCCACAAACACATCCCGTGGCCCATTTCTAACCTATAATCGAGACTTTTTCAGGTTTTAAAGGAAGTGGATATAATTTCATACCCTCTCACCTTCCGATTTCTAAACGAGGCTTCATGCTCGTTTTTTCGTTTTGACACCACAAACACGTCCCGTGGCCCATTTCTAACCTATAATCTAGACTTTTTCAGGTTTTAAAGGAAGTGGATATAATTTCATACCCTCTCACCTACCGATTTCTAAACGAGGCTTCATGCTCGTTTTTTCGTTTTGACACCACAAACACGTCCCGTGGCCCATTTTTAACCTATAATCGAGACTTTTTCGGGTTTTAAAGGAAGTGGATATAATTTCATACCCTCTCTCCTACCGATTTCTAAACGAGATTTCGTGCTCGTTTTTTCGTTTTCACTCCACAAACACGTCCCGTGACCCATTTCTAACCTATAATCGAGACTTTTTCGGGTTTTAAAGGAAGTGGATGTAATTTCATACCCTCTGTCCTACCGATTTCTAAACGAGGCTTCGTGCTGGTTTTTTCGTTTGGACTCCACAAACACGTCCCGTGGCCCATTTCTAACCTATAATCGCGACTTTTCCGGGTTTTAAAGGAAATGGATCTAATTTCATACCCTCTCTCCTCCCGAATTCAAAATTAGGCTTCGTGCTCGTTTTTTCATTTTGACACCACAAACACGTCCTGTGGCCCATTTCTAACCTATAATCGAGACTTTTTTGGGTTTTAAAGGAAGTGGATATAATTTCATACCCTCTCTCCTATCAATTTCTAAACGAGGCTTCGTGCTTGTTTTATCGTTTTGACAGCACAAACACGTCCCGTGGCCCATTTCTAACCTATAATCGAGACTTTTTCGAGTTTTAATGGAAGTGGATATAATTTCATACCCTCTCACCTACCGATTTCTAAACGAGGCTTCGTGCTCGTTTTTTCATTTTGACACCACAAACACGTCCCGTGGCCCATTTCTAACCTATAATCGAGACTTTTTCGGGTTTGAAAGGAAGTGGATATAATTTCATACCCTCTCTCCTCACGATTTCTAAACGAGGCTTCGTGCTCGTTTTTTCATTTTGACACCACAAACGCGTCCAGTGGCCCATTTCTAACCTATAATCGAGACTTTTTCGGGTTTTAAAGGAAGTGGATATAATTTCATAACCTCTCTCCTCCTGATTTCTAAACGAGGCTACGTGCTAGTTTTTTCATTTTGACTCCACAAACTCGTCCCGTGGCCCATTTCTAACCTATAATCGAGACTTTTTCGGGTTTTAAAGGAAGTGGATGTAATTTCATACCCACTGTCCTACCGATTTCTAAACGAGGCTTCGTGCTCGTTTTTTCGTTTTAACACCACAAACACGTCTCGTGGCCCATTTCATACCTATAATCGAGACTTTTTCGGGTTTGAAAGGAAGTGGATATAATTTCATACCCTCTCTCCTCCCGATTTCTAAACGAGGCTTCGTGCTCGTTTTTTCGTTTTGACACCACAAACGCGTCCAGTGGCCCATTTCTAACCTATAATCGAGACTTTTTCGAGTTTTAAAGGAAGTGGATATAATTTCATAACCTCTCTCCTCCTGATTTCTAAACGAGGCTACGTGCTCGTTTTTTCATTTTGACTCCACAAACACGTCCCGTGGCCCATTTCTAACCTATAATCGCGACTTTTTCGGGTTTTAAAGGAAGTGGATCTAATTTCATAACCTCTCTCCTCCCGAATTCAAAATTAGGCTTCGTGCTCGTTTTTTCATTTTGACACCACAAACACGTCCTGTGGCCAATTTCTAACCTATAATCGAGACTTTTTCGAGTTTTAAAGGAAGTGGATATAATTTCATACCCTCTCTCCTACCGATTTCTAAACGAGGCTTCGTGCTCATTTTTTCGTTTTGACTCCACAAACACATCCCGTGGCCCATTTCTAATCTATAATCGAGACTTTTTCAGGTTTTAAAGGAAGTGGATATAATTTCATACCCTCTCACCTACCGATTTCTAAACGAGGCTTAATGCTCGTTTTTTCGTTTTGACACCACAAACACGTCCCGTGGCCCATTTTTAACCTATAATCGAGACTTTTTCGGGTTTGAAAGGAAGTGGATATAAATTCATACCCTCTCTCCTCCCGATTTCTAAACGAGGCTTCGTTCTCGTTTTTTCGTTTTGACACCACAAACGCGTCCAGTTGCCCATTTCTAACCTATAATCGAGACTTTTTCGAGTTTTAAAGGAAGTGAATATAATTTCATAACCTCTCTCCTCCTGATTTCTAAACGAGGCTACGTGCTCGTTTTTTCATTTTGACTCCACAAACACGTCCCGTGGCCCATTTCTAACCTATAATCGCGACTTTTCCGGGTTTTAAAGGAAGTGGATCTAATTTCATACCCTCTCTCCTCCCGAATTCAAAATTAGGCTTCGTGCTCGTTTTTTCATTTTAACACCACAAACACGTCCTGTGGCCCATTTCTAACCTATAATCGAGACTTTTTCGGGTTTTAAAGGAAGTGGATCTAATTTCATACCCTCTGTCCTACCGATTTCTAAACGAGGCTTCGTGCTCGTTTTTTCGTTTGGACTCCACAAACACATCCCGTGGCCCATTTCTAACCTATAATCGAGACTTTTTCGGGTTTTAAAGGAAGTGGATATAATTTCATACCCTCTCTCCTACCGATTTCTAAACGAGGCTTCGTGCTCGTTTTTTCGTTTTGACTCCACAAACACGTCCCGTGGCCCATTTCTAACCTATAATCGAGACTTTTTCGGGTTTTAAAGGAAGTGGATATAATTTCATAACCTCTCTCCTCCTGATTTCTAATCGAGGCTACGTGCTCGTTTTTTCATTTTGACTCCACAAACTCGTCCCGTGGCCCATTTCTAACCTATAATCGAGACATTTTCGGGTTTTAAAGGAAGTGGAAGTAATTTCATACCCACTGTCCTACCGATTTCTAAACGAGGCTTCGTGCTCGTTTTTTCATTTTGACTCCACAAACACGTCCCGTGGCCCATTTCTAACCTATAATCGAGACTTTTTCAGGTTTTAAAGGAAGTGGATATAATTTCATACCCTCACACCTACCGATTTCTAAACGAGGCTTCGTGCTCGTTTTTTCGTTTTGACACCACAAACACGTCCCGTGGCCCATTTCTAACCTATAATCGAGACTTTTTCGGGTTTGAAAGGAAGTGGATATAATTTCATACCCTCTCTCCTCCCGATTTCTAAATGAGGCTTCGTGCTCGTTTTTTCGTTTTGACACCACAAACGCGTCCAGTGGCCCATTTCTAACCTATAATCGAGACTTTTTCGAGTTTTAAAGGAAGTGGATATAATTTCATAACCTCTCTCCTCCTGATTTCTAAACGAGGCTACGTGCTCGTTTTTTCATTTTGACTCCACAAACACGTCCCGTGGCCCATTTCTAACCTATAATCGCGACTTTTCCGGGTTTCAAAGGAAGTGGATCTAATTTCATACCCTCTCTCCTCCCGAATTCAAAATTAGGCTTCGTGCTCGTTTTTTCATTTTGACACCACAAACACGTCCTGTGGCCAATTTCTAACCTATAATCGAGACTTTTTCGGGTTTTAAAGGAAGTGGATATAATTTCATACCCTCTCTCCTACCGATTTCTAAACGAGGCTTCGTGCTCGTTTTTTCGTTTTGACTCCACAAACACATCCCGTGGCCCATTTCTAACCTATAATCGAGACTTTTTCAGGTTTTAAAGGAAGTGGATATAATTTCATACCCTCTCACCTACCGATTTCTAAACGAGGCTTCATGCTCGTTTTTTCGTTTTGACACCACAAACACGTCCCGTGGCCCATTTCTAACCTATAATCGAGACTTTTTCGGGTTTGAAAGGAAGTGGATATAATTTCATACCCTCTCTCCTCCCGATTTCTAAACGAGGCTTCGTGCTCGTTTTTTCGTTTTGACACGACAAACGCGTCGAGTGGCCCATTTCTAACCTATAATCGAGACTTTTTCGGGTTTTAAAGGAAGTGAATATAATTTCATAACCTCTCTCCTCCTGATTTCTAAACGAGGCTACGTGCTCGTTTTTTCATTTTGACACCACAAACACGTCCCGTGGCCCATTTCTAACCTATAATCGCGACTTTTTCGGGTTTTAAAGGAAGTGGATATAATTTCATACCCTCTCTCCTACCGATTTCTAAACGAGGCTTCGTGCTCTTTTTTTCGTTTTGACTCTACAAACACGTCCCGTGGCCCATTTCTAACCTATAATCTAGATTTTTTCGGGTTTTAAAGGAAGTGGATATAATTTCATACCCTCTCTCCTACCGATTTCTAAACGAGGCTTCGTGCTCGTTTTTTCGTTTGGACTCCACAAACACGTCCCGTGGCCCATTTCTAACCTATAATCGCGACTTTTCCGGGTTTTAAAGGAAGTGGATCTAATTTCATACCCTCTCTCCTCCCGAATTCAAAATTAGGCTACGTGCTCGTTTTTTCATTTTGACACCACAAAAACGTCCTGTGGCCCATTTCTAACCTATAATCGAGACTTTTTCGGGTTTTACAGGAAGTGGATATAATTTCATACCCTCTCTCCTACCAATTTCTAAACGAGGCTTTGTGCTTGTTTTATCGTTTTGACAGCACAAACACGTCCCGTGGCCCATTTCTAACCTATAATCGAGACTTTTTCAGGTTTTAAAAGAAGTGGATATAATTTCATACCCTCTCACCTACCGATTTCTAAACGAGGCTTCGTGCTCGTTTTTTCGTTTTGACACCACAAACACGTCCCGTGGCCCATTTCTAACCTATAGTCGAGACTTTTTCGGGTTTGAAAGGTAGTGGATATAATTTCATACCCTCTCTCCTTCCGATTTCTAAACGAGGCTTCGTGCTCGTTTTTTCGTTTTGACACCACAAACGCGTCCAGTGGCTAATTTCTAACCTATAATCGAGACTTTTTCGGGTTTTAAAGGAAGTGGATATAATTTCATACCCTCTCACCTACCGATTTCTAAACGAGGCTTCGTGCTCGTTTTTTCGTTTTGACTCCACAAACACGTCCCGTGGCCCATTTCTAACCTATAATCGAGACTTTTTCGTGTTTCAAAGGAAGTGGATATAATTTCATACCCACTCTTCTCCCGATTTCTAAACGAGGCTACGTGCTCGTTTTTTCATTTTGACACCACAAACACGTCCCGTGGCCCATTTCTAACCTATAATCGAGACTTTTTCGGGTTTTAAAGGAAGTGGATGTAATTTCATACCCTCTGTCCTACCGATTTCTAAACAAGGCTTCGTGCTCGTTTTTTCGTTTGGACTCCACAAACACGTCCCGTGGCCCATTTCTAACCTATAATCGCGACTGTTTCGGGTTTTAAAGGAAGTGGATCTAATTTCATACCCTCTCTCCTCCCGAATTCAAAATTAGGCTTCGTGCTCGTTTTTTCATTTTGACACCACAAACACGTCCGGTGGCCCATTTCTAACCTATAATCGAGACTTTTTCGGGTTTTAAAGGAAGTAGATATAATTTCATACCCTCTCTCCTACCGATTTCTAAACGAGGCTTCGTGCTCGTTTTTTCGTTTTGACTCCACAAACACGTCCCGTGGCCCATTTCTAACCTATTATCGAGACTTTTTCGGGTTTTAAAGGAAGTGGATCTAATTTCATTCCCTCTGTCCTACCGATTTCTAAACGAGGCATCGTGCTCGTTTTTTCGTTTGGACTCCACAAACACATCCTGTGGCCCATTTCTAACCTATAATCGCGACTTTTCTAGGTTTTAAAGGAAGTGGATCTAATTTCATACCCTCTCTCCTCCCGAATTCAAAATTAGGCTTCGTGCTCGTTTTTTCATTTTGACACCACAAACACGTCCTGTGGCCCATTTCTAACCTATAATCGAGACTTTTTCGGGTTTTAAAGGAAGTGGATATAATTTCATACCCTCTCTCCTACCGATTTCTAAACGAGGCTTCGGGCTCGTTTTTTCGTATTGACTCCACAAACACGTCCCGTGGCCCATTTCTAACCTATAATCGAGACTTTTTCGTGTTTCAAAGGAAGTGGATATAATTTCATACCCATTCTTCTCCCGATTTCTAAACGTGGCTTCGTGCTCGTTTTTTCATTTTGACACCACAAACACGTCCCGTGGCCCATTTCTAACCTATAATCGAGACTTTTTCGGGTTTTAAAAGAAGTGGATATAATTTCATACCCTCTCTCCTCCCGATTTCTAAACGAGGCTTCGTGCTCGTTTTTTCATTTTGACACCACAAACGCATCCAGTGGCCCATTTCTAACCTATAATCGAGACTTTTTCGGGTTTTAAAGGAAGTGGATATAATTTCATAACCTCTCTCCTCCTGATTTCTAAACGAGGCTACGTGCTAGTTTTTTCATTTTGACTCCACAAACTCGTCCCGTGGCCCATTTCTAACCTATAATCGAGACTTTTTCGGGTTTTAAAGGAAGTGGATGTAATTTCATACCCACTGTCCTACCGATTTCTAAACGAGGCTTCGTGCTCGTTTTTTCGTTTTAACACCACAAACACGTCCCGTGGCCCATTTCATACCTATAATCGAGACTTTTTCGGGTTTGAAAGGAAGTTGATATAATTTCATACCCTCTCTCCTCCCGATTTCTAAACGAGGCTTCGTGCTCGTTTTTTCGTTTTGACACCACAAACGCGTCCAGTGGCCCATTTCTAACCTATAATCGCGACTTTTTCGGGTTTTAAAGGAAGTGGATCTAATTTCATACCCTCTCTCCTCCCGAATTCAAAATTAGGCTTCGTGCTCGTTTTTTCATTTTGACACCACAAACACGTCCTGTGGCCAATTTCTAACCTATAATCGAGACTTTTTCGAGTTTTAAAGGAAGTGGATATAATTTCATACCCTCTCTCCTACCGATTTCTAAACGAGGCTTCGTGCTCATTTTTTCGTTTTGACTCCACAAACACATCCCGTGGCCCATTTCTAACCTATAATCGAGACTTTTTCAGGTTTTAAAGGAAGTGGATATAATTTCATACCCTCTCACCTACCGATTTCTAAACGAGGCTTACTGCTCGTTTTTTCGTTTTGACACCACAAACACGTCCCGTGGCCCATTTTTAACCTATAATCGAGACTTTTTCGGGTTTGAAAGGAAGTGGATATAAATTCATACCCTCTCTCCTCCCGATTTCTAAACGAGGCTTCGTTCTCGTTTTTTCGTTTTGACACCACAAACGCGTCCAGTGGCCCATTTCTAACCTATAATCGAGACTTTTTCGAGTTTTAAAGGAAGTGAATATAATTTCATAACCTCTCTCCTCCTGATTTTTAAACGAGGCTACGTGCTCGTTTTTTCATTTTGACTCCACAAACACGTCCCGTGGCCCATTTCTAACCTATAATCGCGACTTTTCCGGGTTTTAAAGGAAGTGGATCTAATTTCATACCCTCTCTCCTCCCGAATTCAAAATTAGGCTTCGTGCTCGTTTTTTCATTTTAACACCACAAACACGTCCTGTGGCCCATTTCTAACCTATAATCGAGACTTTTTCGGGTTTTAAAGGAAGTGGATCTAATTTCATACCCTCTGTCCTACCGATTTCTAAACGAGGCTTCGTGCTCGTTTTTTCGTTTGGACTCCACAAACACATCCCGTGGCCCATTTCTAACCTATAATCGAGACTTTTTCGGGTTTTAAAGGAAGTGGATATAATTTCATACCCTCTCTCCTACCGATTTCAAAACGAGGCTTCGTGCTCGTTTTTTCGTTTTGACTCCACAAACACGTCCCGTGGCCCATTTCTAACCTATAATCGAGACTTTTTCGGGTTTTAAAGGAAGTGGATATAATTTCATAACCTCTCTCCTCCTGATTTCTAATCGAGGCTACGTGCTCGTTTTTTCATTTTGACTCCACAAACTCGTCCCGTGGCCCTTTTCTAACCTATAATCGAGACTTTTTCGGGTTTTAAAGGAAGTGGAAGTAATTTCATACCCACTGTCCTACCGATTTCTAAACGAGGCTTCGTGATCGTTTTTTCGTTTTGACTCCACAAACACGTCCCGTGGCCCATTTCTAACCTATAATCGAGACTTTTTCAGGTTTTAAAGGAAGTGGATATAATTTCATACCCTCACACCTACCGATTTCTAAACGAGGCTTCGTGCTCGTTTTTTCGTTTTGACACCACAAACACGTCCCGTGGCCCATTTCTAACCTATAATCGAGACTTTTTCGGGTTTGAAAGGAAGTGGATATAATTTCATACCCTCTCTCCTCCCGATTTCTAAACGAGGCTTCGTGCTCGTTTTTTCGTTTTGACACCACAAACGCGTCCAGTGGCCCATTTCTAACCTATAATCGAGACTTTTTCGAGTTTTAAAGGAAGTGGATATAATTTCATAACCTCTCTCCTCCTGATTTCTAAACGAGGCTACGTGCTCGTTTTTTCATTTTGACTCCACAAACACGTCCCGTGGCCCATTTCTAACCTATAATCGCGACTTTTCCGGGTTTCAAAGGAAGTGGATCTAATTTCATACCCTCTCTCCTCCCGAATTCAAAATTAAGCTTCGTGCTCGTTTTTTCATTTTGACACCACAAACACGTCCTGTGGCCAATTTCTAACCTATAATCGAGACTTTTTCGGGTTTTAAAGGAAGTGGATATAATTTCATACCCTCTCTCCTACCGATTTCTAAACGAGGCTTCGTGCTCATTTTTTCGTTTAGGCACCACAAACACGTCCCGTGGCCCATTTCTAACCTATAATCGAGACTTTTTCGGGTTTGAAAGGAAGTGGATATAATTTCATACCCTCTCTCCTCCCGATTTCTAAACGAGGCTTCGTGCTCGTTTTTTCGTTTTGACAGCACAAACGCGTCGAGTGGCCCATTTCTAACCTATAATCGAGACTTTTTCGGGTTTTAAAGGAAGTGAATATAATTTCATAACCTCTCTCCTCCTGATTTCTAAACGAGGCTACGTGCTCGTTTTTTCATTTTGACACCACAAACACGTCCCGTGGCCCATTTCTAACCTATAATCGCGACTTTTCCGGGTTTTAAAGGAAGTGGATCTAATTTCATACCCTCTCTCCTACCGAATTCAAAATTAGGCTTCGTGCTCATTTTTTCATTTTGACACCACAAACACGTCCTGTGGCCCATTTCTAACCTATAATCGAGACTTTTTCGGGTTTTAAAGGAATTGGATATAATTTCATACCCTCTCTCCTACCAATTTCTAAACGAGGCTTCGTACTCGTTTTTTCATTTTGACTCCACAAATACGTCACGTGGGCCATTTCTAACCTATAAACGAGACTTTTTCGAGTTTTAAAGGAAGTGGATATAATTTTATACCCTCTCTCCTACCGATTTCTAAACGAGGCTTCGTGCTCTTTTTTTCGTTTTGACTCTACAAACACGTCCCGTGGCCCATTTCTAACCTATAATCTAGATTTTTTCGGGTTTTAAAGGAAGTGGATATAATTTCATACCCTCTCTCCTACCGATTTCTAAACGAGGCTTCGTGCTCGTTTTTTCGTTTGGACTCCACAAACACGTCCCGTGGCCCATTTCTAACCTATAATCGCGACTTTTCCGGGTTTTAAAGGAAGTGGATCTAATTTCATACCCTCTCTCCTCCCGAATTCAAAATTAGGCTACGTGCTCGTTTTTTCATTTTGACACCACAAACACGTCCTGTGGCCCATTTCTAACCTATAATCGAGACTTTTTCGGGTTTTACAGGAAGTGGATATAATTTCATACCCTCTCACCTACCGATTTCTAAACGAGGCTTCGTGCTCGTTTTTTCGTTTTGACACCACAAACACGTCCCGTGGCCCATTTCTAACCTATAGTCGAGACTTTTTCGGGTTTGAAAGGTAGTGGATATAATTTCATACCCTCTCTCCTTCCGATTTCTAAACGAGGCTTCGTGCTCGTTTTTTCGTTTTGACACCACAAACGCGTCCAGTGGCTAATTTCTAACCTATAATCGAGACTTTTTCGGGTTTTAAAGGAAGTGGATATAATTTCATACCCTCTCTCCTACCGATTTCTAAACGGGGCTTCGTGCTCTTTTTTTCGTTTTGACACCACAAACGCGTCCAGTGGCCCATTTCTAACCTATAATCGAGACTCTTTCGGGTTTTAAAGGAAGTGAATATAATTTCATAACCTCTCTCCTCCTGATTTCTAAACGAGGCTACGTGCTCGTTTTTTCATTTTGACTCCACAAACACGTCCCGTGGCCCATTTCTAACCTATAATCGCGACTTTTCCGGGTTTTAAAGGAAGTGGATCTAATTTCATACCCTCTCTCCTCCCGAATTCAAAATTAGGCTTCGTGCTCGTTTTTTTCATTTTGACACCACAAACACGTCCTGTGGCCCTTTTCTAACCTATAATCGAGACTTTTTCGGGTTTTAAAGGAAGTGGATATAATTTCATAACCTCTCTCCTCCTGATTTCTAAACGAGGCTACGTGCTCGTTTTTTCATTTTGACAGCACAAACTCGTCCCGTGGCCCATTTCTAACCTATAATCGAGACTTTTTCGTGTTTCAAAGGAGGTGGATATAATTTCATACCCTCTCTCCTCCCGATTTCTAAACGAGGCTTCGTGCTCGTTTTTTCGTTTTGACACCACAAACACGTCCCGTGGCCCATTTCTAACCTATAATCGAGATTTTTTCGGGTTTTAAAGGAAGTGGATGTAATTTCATACCCTCTGTCCTACCGATTTCTAAACGAGGCTTCGTGCTCGTTTTTTCGTTTTGACTCCACAAACACGTCCCGTGGCCCATTTCTAACCTATAATAGAGACTTTTTCCGGTTTCAAAGGAAGTGGATATAATTTCATACCCTCTCACCTACCGATTTCTAAACGAGGCTTCGTGCTCGTTTTTTCATTTTGACTCCACAAATACGTCACGTGGCCCATTTCTAACCTATAATCGAGACTTTTTTGGGTTTTAAAGGAAGTGGATATAATTTCATACCCTCTCTCCTACCGATTTCTAAACGAGGCTTCGTGCTCGTTTTTTCGTTTTGACTCCACAAACACGTCCCGTGGCCCATTTCTAACCTATAATCGAGACTTTTTTGGGTTTTAAAGGAAGTGGATCTAATTTCATACCCTCTGTCCTACCGATTTCTAAACGAGGCTTCGAGCTCGTTTTTTCATTTGGACTCCACAAACACATCTCGTGGCCCATTTCTAACCTATAATCGCGACTTTTCCGGGTTTTAAAGGAAGTGGATCTAATTTCATACCCTCTCTCCTCCCGAATTCAAAATTAGGCTTCGTGCTCGTTTTTTCATTTTGACACCACAAACACGTCCTGTGGCCCATTTCTAACCTATAATCGAGACTTTTTCGGGTTTCAAAGGAAGTGGATATAATTTCATACCCTCTCTCCTACCAATTTCTAAACGAGGCTTCATGCTTGTTTTATCGTTTTGACAGCACAAACACGTCCCGTGGCCCATTTCTAACCTATAATCGAGACTTTTCAGGTTTTAAAAGAAGTGGATATAATTTCATACCCTCTCACCTACCGATTTCTAAACGAGGCTTCGTGCTCGTTTTTTCGTTTTGACACCACAAACATGTCCCGTGGCCCATTTCTAACCTATAATCGAGACTTTTTCGGGTTTGAAAGGTTGTGGATATAATTTCATACCCTCTCTCCTCCCGATTTCTAAACGAGGCTTCGTGCTCGTTTTTTCGTTTTGACACCACAAACGCGTCCAGTGGCCCATTTCTAACCTATAATCGAGACTCTTTCGGGTTTTAAAGGAAGTGAATATAATTTCATAACCTCTCTCCTCCTGATTTCTAAACGAGGCTACGTGCTCGTTTTTTCATTTTGACTCCACAAACATGTCCCGTGGCCCATTTCTAACCTATAATCGCGACTTTTCCGGGTTTTAAAGGAAGTGGATCTAATTTCATACCCTCTCTCCTCCCGAATTCAAAATTAGGCTTCGTGCTCGTTTTTTCATTTTGACACCACAAACAAGTCCTGTGGCCCATTTCTAACCTATAATCTAGACTTTTTCGGGTTTTAAAGGAAGTGGATATAATTTCATACCCTCTCTCCTACTAATTTCTAAACGAGGCTTCGTGCTCGTTTTTTCATTTTGACTCCACAAATACGTCACGTGGCCCATTTCTAACCTATAATCGAGACTTTTTCGGGTTTTAAAGGAAGTGGATATAATTTCATACCCTCTCTCCTACCGATTTCTAAACGAGGCTTCGTGCTCTTTTTTTCGTTTTGACTCTACAAACACGTCCCGTGGCCCATTTCTAACCTATAATCTAGTCTTTTTCGGGTTTTAAAGGAAGTGGATATAATTTCATACCCTCTCTCCTACCGATTTCTAAACGAGGCTTCGTGCTCGTTTTTTCGTTTTGACTCCACAAACACGTCCCGTGGCCCATTTCTAACCTATAATCGAGACTTTTTCGGGTTTTAAAGGAAGTGGATCTAATTTCATACCCTCTGTCCTACCGATTTCTAAACGAGGCTTCGTGCTCGTTTTTTCGTTTGGACTCCACAAACACATCCCGTGGCCCATTTCTAACCTATAATCGCGACTTTTCCGGGTTTTAAAGGAAGTGGATCTAATTTCATACCCTCTCTCCTCCCGAATTCAAAATTAGGCTTCGAGCTCGTTTTTTCATTTTGACACCACAAACACGTCCTGTGGCCCTTTTCTAACCTATAATCGAGACTTTTTCGGGTTTTAAAGGAAGTGGATATAATTTCATACCCTCTCTCCTACCAATTTCTAAACGAGGCTTCGTGCTTGTTTTATCGTTTTGACAGCACAAACACGTCTCGTGGCCCATTTCTAACCTATAATCGAGACTTTTTCAGGTTTTAAAAGAAGTGGATATAATTTCATACCCTCTCTCCTCCCGATTTCTAAATGAGGCTTCGTGCTCGTTTTTTCGTTTTGACACCACAAACACGTCCCGTAGCCCATTTCTAACCTATAATCGAGACTTTTTCGGGTTTTAAAGGAAGTGGATGTAATTTCATACCCTCTGTCCTACCGATTTCTAAACGAGGCTTCGTGCTCGTTTTTTCGTTTTGACACCACAAACACGTCCCGTGGCCCATTTCTAACCTATAATCGAGACTTTTTCGGGTTTGAAAGGAAGTGGATATAATTTCATACCCTCTCTCCTCCCGATTTCTAAACGAGGCTTCGTGCTCGTTTTTTCGTTTTGACACCACAAACGCGTCCAGTGGCCCATTTCTAACCTATAATCGAGACTTTTTCGAGTTTTAAAGGAAGTGGATATAATTTCATAACCTCTCTCCTCCTGATTTCTAAACGAGGCTACGTGCTCGTTTTTTCATTTTGACTCCACAAACACGTCCCGTGGCCCATTTCTAACCTATAATCGCGACTTTTCCGGGTTTCAAAGGAAGTGGATCTAATTTCATACCCTCTCTCCTCCCGAATTCAAAATTAAGCTTCGTGCTCGTTTTTTCATTTTGACACCACAAACACGTCCTGTGGCCAATTTCTAACCTATAATCGAGACTTTTTCGGGTTTTAAAGGAAGTGGATATAATTTCATACCCTCTCTCCTACCGATTTCTAAACGAGTCTTCGTGCTCATTTTTTCGTTTAGGCACCACAAACACGTCCCGTGGCCCATTTCTAACCTATAATCGAGACTTTTTTGGGTTTTAAAGGAAGTGGATGTAATTTCATACTCTCTCTCCTACCGATTTCTAAACGAGGCTTCGTGCTCGTTTTTTCGTTTTGACTCCACAAACACATCCCGTGGCCCATTTCTAACCTATAATCGAGACTTTTTCAGGTTTTAAAGGAAGTGGATATAATTTCATACCCTCTCACCTACCGATTCCTAAACGAGGCTTCATGCTCGTTTTTTCGTTTTGACACCACAAACACGTCCCGTGGCCCATTTCTAACCTATAATCGAGACTTTTTCGGGTTTGAAAGGAAGTGGATATAATTTCATACCCTCTCTCCTCCCGATTTCTAAACGAGGCTTCGTGCTCGTTTTTTCGTTTTGACACCACAAACGCGTCGAGTGGCCCATTTCTAACCTATAATCGAGACTTTTTCGGGTTTTAAAGGAAGTGAATATAATTTCATAACCTCTCTCCTCCTGATTTCTAAACGAGGCTACGTGCTCGTTTTTTCATTTTGACACCACAAACACGTCCCGTGGCCCATTTCTAACCTATAATCGCGACTTTTCCGGGTTTTAAAGGAAGTGGATCTAATTTCATACCCTCTCTCCTACCGAATTCAAAATTAGGCTTCGTGCTCATTTTTTCATTTTGACACCACAAACACGTCCTGTGGCCCATTTCTAACCTATAATCGAGACTTTTTCGGGTTTTAAAGGAAGTGGATATAATTTCATACCCTCACTCCTACCAATTTCTAAACGAGGCTTCGTACTCGTTTTTTCATTTTGACTCCACAAATACGTCAGGTGGGCCATTTCTAACCTATAAACGAGACTTTTTCGAGTTTTAAAGGAAGTGGATATAATTTTATACCCTCTCTCCTACCGATTTCTAAACGAGGCTTCGTGCTCTTTTTTTCGTTTTGACTCTACAAACACGTCCCGTGGCCCATTTCTAACCTATAATCTAGATTTTTTCGGGTTTTAAAGGAAGTGGATATAATTTCATACCCTCTCTCCTACCGATTTCTAAACGAGGCTTCGTGCTCGTTTTTTCGTTTGGACTCCACAAACACGTCCCGTGGCCCATTTCTAACCTATAATTGCGACTTTTCCGGGTTTTAAAGGAAGTGGATCTAATTTCATACCCTCTCTCCTCCCGAATTCAAAATTAGGCTACGTGCTCGTTTTTTCATTTTGACACCACAAACACGTCCTGTGGCCCATTTCTAACCTATAATCGAGACTTTTTCGGGTTTTACAGGAAGTGGATATAATTTCATACCCTCTCTCCTACCAATTTCTAAACGAGGCTTTGTGCTTGTTTTATCGTTTTGACAGCACAAACACGTCCCGTGGCCCATTTCTAACCTATAATCGAGACTTTTTCAGGTTTTAAAAGAAGTGGATATAATTTCATACCCTCTCACCTACCGATTTCTAAACGAGGCTTCGTGCTCGTTTTTTCGTTTTGACACCACAAACACGTCCCGTGGCCCATTTCTAACCTATAGTCGAGACTTTTTCGGGTTTGAAAGGTAGTGGATATAATTTCATACCCTCTCTCCTTCCGATTTCTAAACGAGGCTTCGTGCTCGTTTTTTCGTTTTGACACCACAAACGCGTCCAGTGGCTAATTTCTAACCTATAATCGAGACTTTTTCGGGTTTTAAAGGAAGTGGATATAATTTCATACCCTCTCTCCTACCGATTTCTAAACGGGGCTTCGTGCTCTTTTTTTCGTTTTGACACCACAAACGCGTCCAGTGGCCCATTTCTAACCTATAATCGAGACTCTTTCGGGTTTTAAAGGAAGTGAATATAATTTCATAACCTCTCTCCTCCTGATTTCTAAACGAGGCTACGTGCTCGTTTTTTCATTTTGACTCCACAAACACGTCCCGTGGCCCATTTCTAACCTATAATCGCGACTTTTCCGGGTTTTAAAGGAAGTGGATCTAATTTCATACCCTCTCTCCTCCCGAATTCAAAATTAGGCTTCGTGCTCGTTTTTTCATTTTGACACCACAAACACGTCCTGTGGCCCATTTCTAATCTATAATCGAGACTTTTTCGGGTTTTAAAGGAAGTGGATATAATTTCATACCCTCTCTCCTACCAATTTCTAAACGAGGCTTCGTTCTCGTTTTTTCATTTTGACTCCACAAATACGTCACGTGGCCCATTTCTAACCTATAATCGAGACTTTTTTGGGTTTTAAAGGAAGTGGATATAATTTCATACCCTCTCTCCTACCGATTTCTAAACGAGGCTTCGTGCTCGTTTTTTCGTTTTGACTCCACAAACACGTCCCGTGGCCCATTTCTAACCTATAATCGAGTCTTTTTCGGGTTTTAAAGGAAGTGGATCTAATTTCATACCCTCTGTCCTACCGATTTCTAAACGAGGCTTCGTGCTCGTTTTTTCGTTTGGACTCCACAAACACATCTCGTGGCCCATTTCTAACCTATAATCGCGACTTTTCCGGGTTTTAAAGGAAGTGGATCTAATTTCATACCCTCTCTCCTCCCGAATTCAAAATTAGGCTTCGTGCTCGTTTTTTCATTTTGACACCACAAACACGTCCTGTGGCCCATTTCTAACCTATAATCGAGTCTTTTTCGGGTTTCAAAGGAAGTGGATATAATTTCATACCCTCTCTCCTACCAATTTCTAAACGAGGCTTCGTGCTTGTTTTATCGTTTTGACAGCACAAACACGTCCCGTGGCCCATTTCTAACCTATAATCGAGACTTTTCAGGTTTTAAAAGAAGTGGATATAATTTCATACCCTCTCACCTACCGATTTCTAAACGAGGCTTCGTGCTCGTTTTTTCGTTTTGACACCACAAACACGTCCCGTGGCCCATTTCTAACCTATAATCGAGACTTTTTCGGGTTTGAAAGGTTGTGGATATAATTTCATACCCTCTCTCCTCCCGATTTCTAAACGAGGCTTCGTGCTCGTTTTTTCGTTTTGACACCACAAACGCGTCCAGTGGCCCATTTCTAACCTATAATCGAGACTCTTTCGGGTTTTAAAGGAAGTGAATATAATTTCATAACCTCTCTCCTCCTGATTTCTAAACGAGGCTACGTGCTCGTTTTTTCATTTTGACTCCACAAACACGTCCCGTGGCCCATTTCTAACCTATAATCGCGACTTTTCCGGGTTTTAAAGGAAGTGGATCTAATTTCATACCCTCTCTCCTACCGAATTCAAAATTAGGCTTCGTGCTCATTTTTTCATTTTGACACCACAAACACGTCCTGTGGCCCATTTCTAACCTATAATCGAGACTTTTTCGGGTTTTAAAGGAAGTGGATATAATTTCATACCCTCTCTCCTACCAATTTCTAAACGAGGCTTCGTACTCGTTTTTTCATTTTGACTCCACAAATACGTGACGTGGCCCATTTCTAACCTATAATCGAGACTTTTTCGGGTTTTAAAGGAAGTGGATATAATTTCATACCCTCTCTCCTACCGATTTCTAAACGAGGCTTCGTGCTCTTTTTTTCGTTTTGACTCTACAAACACGTCCCGTGGCCCATTTCTAACCTATAATCTAGACTTTTTCGGGTTTTAAAGGAAGTGGATATAATTTCATACCCTCTCTCCTACCGATTTCTAAACGAGGCTTCGTGCTCGTTTTTTCGTTTTGACTCCACAAACACGTCCCGTGGCCCATTTCTAACCTATAATCGAGACTTTTTCGGGTTTTAAATGAAGTGGATCTAATTTCATACCCTCTGTCCTACCGATTTCTAAACGAGGCTTCGTGCTCGTTTTTTCGTTTGGACTCCACAAACACATCCCGTGGCCCATTTCTAACCTATAATCGCGACTTTTCCGGGTTTTAAAGGAAGTGGATCTAATTTCATACCCTCTCTCCTCCCGAATTCAAAATTAGGCTTCGTGCTCGTTTTTTCATTTTGACACCACAAACACGTCCTGTGGCCCTTTTCTAACCTATAATCGAGACTTTTTCGGGTTTTAAAGGAAGTGGATATAATTTCATAACCTCTCTCCTCCTGATTTCTAAACGAGGCTACGTGCTCGTTTTTTCATTTTGACAGCACAAACTCGTCCCGTGGCCCATTTCTAACCTATAATCGAGACTTTTTCGTGTTTCAAAGGAGGTGGATATAATTTCATACCCTCTCTCCTCCCGATTTCTAAACGAGGCTTCGTGCTCGTTTTTTCGTTTTGACACCACAAACACGTCCCGTGGCCCATTACTAACCTATAATCGAGATTTTTTCGGGTTTTAAAGGAAGTGGATGTAATTTCATACCCTCTGTCCTACCGATTTCTAAACGAGGCTTCGTGCTCGTTTTTTCGTTTTGACTCCACAAACACGTCCCGTGGCCCATTTCTAACCTATAATAGAGACTTTTTCCGGTTTCAAAGGAAGTGGATATAATTTCATACCCTCTCACCTACCGATTTCTAAACGAGGCTTCGTGCTCGTTTTTTCATTTTGACTCCACAAATACGTCACGTGGCCCATTTCTAACCTATAATCGAGACTTTTTTGGGTTTTAAAGGAAGTGGATATAATTTCATACCCTCTCTCCTACCGATTTCTAAATGAGGCTTCGTGCTCGTTTTTTCGTTTTGACTCCACAAACACGTCCCGTGGCCCATTTCTAACCTATAATCGAGACTTTTTTGGGTTTTAAAGGAAGTGGATCTAATTTCATACCCTCTGTCCTACCGATTTCTAAACGAGGCTTCGTGCTCATTTTTTCATTTGGACTCCACAAACACATCTCGTGGCCCATTTCTAACCTATAATCGCGACTTTTCCGGGTTTTAAAGGAAGTGGATCTAATTTCATACCCTCTCTCCTCCCGAATTCAAAATTAGGCTTCGTGCTCGTTTTTTCATTTTGACACCACAAACACGTCCTGTGGCCCATTTCTAACCTATAATCGAGACTTTTTCGGGTTTCAAAGGAAGTGGATATAATTTCATACCCTCTCTCCTACCAATTTCTAAACGAGGCTTCGTGCTTGTTTTATCGTTTTGACAGCACAAACACGTCCCGTGGCCCATTTCTAACCTATAATCGAGACTTTTCAGGTTTTAAAAGAAGTGGATATAATTTCATACCCTCTCACCTACCGATTTCTAAACGAGGCTTCGTGCTCGTTTTTTCGTTTTGACACCACAAACATGTCCCGTGGCCCATTTCTAACCTATAATCGAGACTTTTTCGGGTTTGAAAGGTTGTGGATATAATTTCATACCCTCTCTCCTCCCGATTTCTAAACGAGGCTTCGTGCTCGTTTTTTCGTTTTGACACCACAAACGCGTCCAGTGGCCCATTTCTAACCTATAATCGAGACTCTTTCGGGTTTTAAAGGAAGTGAATATAATTTCATAACCTCTCTCCTCCTGATTTCTAAACGAGGCTACGTGCTCGTTTTTTCATTTTGACTCCACAAACACGTCCCGTGGCCCATTTCTAACCTATAATCGCGACTTTTCCGGGTTTTAAAGGAAGTGGATCTAATTTCATACCCTCTCTCCTCCCGAATTCAAAATTAGGCTTCGTGCTCGTTTTTTCATTTTGACACCACAAACACGTCCTGTGGCCCATTTCTAACCTATAATCTAGACTTTTTCGGGTTTTAAAGGAAGTGGATATAATTTCATACCCTCTCTCCTACTAATTTCTAAACGAGGCTTCGTGCTCGTTTTTTCATTTTGACTCCACAAATACGTCACGTGGCCCATTTCTAACCTATAATCGAGACTTTTTCGGGTTTTAAAGGAAGTGGATATAATTTCATACCCTCTCTCCTACCGATTTCTAAACGAGGCTTCGTGCTCTTTTTTTCGTTTTGACTCTACAAACACGTCCCGTGGCCCATTTCTAACCTATAATCTAGACTTTTTCGGGTTTTAAAGGAAGTGGATATAATTTCATACCCTCTCTCCTACCGATTTCTAAACGAGGCTTCGTGCTCGTTTTTTCGTTTTGACTCCACAAACACGTCCCGTGGCCCATTTCTAACCTATAATCGAGACTTTTTCGGGTTTTAAAGGAAGTGGATCTAATTTCATACCCTCTGTCCTACCGATTTCTAAACGAGGCTTCGTGCTCGTTTTTTCGTTTGGACTCCACAAACACATCCCGTGGCCCATTTCTAACCTATAATCGCGACTTTTCCGGGTTTTAAAGGAAGTGGATCTAATTTCATACCCTCTCTCCTCCCGAATTCAAAATTAGGCTTCGAGCTCGTTTTTTCATTTTGACACCACAAACACGTCCTGTGGCCCTTTTCTAACCTATAATCGAGACTTTTTCGGGTTTTAAAGGAAGTGGATATAATTTCATACCCTCTCTCCTACCAATTTCTAAACGAGGCTTCGTGCTTGTTTTATCGTTTTGACAGCACAAACACGTCTCGTGGCCCATTTCTAACCTATAATCGAGACTTTTTCAGGTTTTAAAAGAAGTGGATATAATTTCATACCCTCTCTCCTCCCGATTTCTAAATGAGGCTTCGTGCTCGTTTTTTCGTTTTGACACCACAAACACGTCCCGTAGCCCATTTCTAACCTATAATCGAGACTTTTTCGGGTTTTAAAGGAAGTGGATGTAATTTCATACCCTTTGTCCTACCGATTTCTAAACGAGGCTTCGTGCTCGTTTTTTCGTTTTGACACCACAAACACGTCCCGTGGCCCATTTCTAACCTATAATCGAGACTTTTTCGGGTTTGAAAGGAAGTGGATATAATTTCATACCCTCTCTCCTCCCGATTTCTAAACGAGGCTTCGTGCTCGTTTTTTCGTTTTGACACCACAAACGCGTCCAGTGGCCCATTTCTAACCTATAATCGAGACTTTTTCGAGTTTTAAAGGAAGTGGATATAATTTCATAACCTCTCTCCTCCTGATTTCTAAACAAGGCTACGTGCTCGTTTTTTCATTTTGACTCCACAAACACGTCCCGTGGCCCATTTCTAACCTATAATCGCGACTTTTCCGGGTTTCAAAGGAAGTGGATCTAATTTCATACCCTCTCTCCTCCCGAATTCAAAATTAAGCTTCATGCTCGTTTTTTCATTTTGACACCACAAACACGTCCTGTGGCCAATTTCTAACCTATAATCGAGACTTTTTCGGGTTTTAAAGGAAGTGGATATAATTTCATACCCTCTCTCCTACCGATTTCTAAACGAGGCTTCGTGCTCATTTTTTCGTTTAGGCACCACAAACACGTCCCGTGGCCCATTTCTAACCTATAATCGAGACTTTTTTGGGTTTTAAAGGAAGTGGATGTAATTTCATACTCTCTCCTACCGATTTCTAAACGAGGCTTCGTGCTCGTTTTTTCGTTTTGACTCCACAAACACATCCCGTGGCCCATTTCTAACCTATAATCGAGACTTTTTCAGGTTTTAAAGGAAGTGGATATAATTTCATACCCTCTCACCTACCGATTCCTAAACGAGGCTTCATGCTCGTTTTTTCGTTTTGACACCACAAACACGTCCCGTGGCCCATTTCTAACCTATAATCGAGACTTTTTCGGGTTTGAAAGGAAGTGGATATAATTTCATACCCTCTCTCCTCCCGATTTCTAAACGAGGCTTCGTGCTCGTTTTTTCGTTTTGACACCACAAACGCGTCGAGTGGCCCATTTCTAACCTATAATCGAGACTTTTTCGGGTTTTAAAGGAAGTGAATATAATTTCATAACCTCTCTCCTCCTGATTTCTAAACGAGGCTACGTGCTCGTTTTTTCATTTTGACTCCACAAACACGTCCCGTGGCCCATTTCTAACCTATAATCGCGACTTTTCCGGGTTTTAAAGGAAGTGGATCTAATTTCATACCCTCTCTCCTCCCGAATTCAAAATTAGGCTTCGTGCTCGTTTTTTCATTTTGACACCACAAACACGTCCTGTGGCCCATTTCTAACCTATAATCTAGACTTTTTCGGGTTTTAAAGGAAGTGGATATAATTTCATACCCTCTCTCCTACTAATTTCTAAACGAGGCTTCGTGCTCGTTTTTTCATTTTGACTCCACAAATACGTCACGTGGCCCATTTCTAACCTATAATCGAGACTTTTTCGGGTTTTAAAGGAAGTGGATATAATTTCATACCCTCTCTCCTACCGATTTCTAAACGAGGCTTCGTGCTCTTTTTTTCGTTTTGACTCTACAAACACGTCCCGTGGCCCATTTCTAACCTATAATCTAGACTTTTTCGGGTTTTAAAGGAAGTGGATATAATTTCATACCCTCTCTCCTACCGATTTCTAAACGAGGCTTCGTGCTCGTTTTTTCGTTTTGACTCCACAAACACGTCCCGTGGCCCATTTCTAACCTATAATCGAGACTTTTTCGGGTTTTAAAGGAAGTGGATCTAATTTCATACCCTCTGTCCTACCGATTTCTAAACGAGGCTTCGTGCTCGTTTTTTCGTTTGGACTCCACAAACACATCCCGTGGCCCATTTCTAACCTATAATCGCGACTTTTCCGGGTTTTAAAGGAAGTGGATCTAATTTCATACCCTCTCTCCTCCCGAATTCAAAATTAGGCTTCGAGCTCGTTTTTTCATTTTGACACCACAAACACGTCCTGTGGCCCTTTTCTAACCTATAATCGAGACTTTTTCGAGTTTTAAAGGAAGTGGATATAATTTCATACCCTCTCTCCTACCAATTTCTAAACGAGGCTTCGTGCTTGTTTTATCGTTTTGACAGCACAAACACGTCTCGTGGCCCATTTCTAACCTATAATCGAGACTTTTTCAGGTTTTAAAAGAAGTGGATATAATTTCATACCCTCTCTCCTCCCGATTTCTAAATGAGGCTTCGTGCTCGTTTTTTCGTTTTGACACCACAAACACGTCCCGTAGCCCATTTCTAACCTATAATCGAGACTTTTTCGGGTTTTAAAGGAAGTGGATGTAATTTCATACCCTCTGTCCTACCGATTTCTAAACGAGGCTTCGTGCTCGTTTTTTCGTTTTGACACCACAAACACGTCCCGTGGCCCATTTCTAACCTATAATCGAGACTTTTTCGGGTTTGAAAGGAAGTGGATATAATTTCATACCCTCTCTCCTCCCGATTTCTAAACGAGGCTTCGTGCTCGTTTTTTCGTTTTGACACCACAAACGCGTCCAGTGGCCCATTTCTAACCTATAATCGAGACTTTTTCGAGTTTTAAAGGAAGTGGATATAATTTCATAACCTCTCTCCTCCTGATTTCTAAACAAGGCTACGTGCTCGTTTTTTCATTTTGACTCCACAAACACGTCCCGTGGCCCATTTCTAACCTATAATCGCGACTTTTCCGGGTTTCAAAGGAAGTGGATCTAATTTCATACCCTCTCTCCTCCCGAATTCAAAATTAAGCTTCGTGCTCGTTTTTTCATTTTGACACCACAAACACGTCCTGTGGCCAATTTCTAACCTATAATCGAGACTTTTTCGGGTTTTAAAGGAAGTGGATATAATTTCATACCCTCTCTCCTACCGATTTCTAAACGAGGCTTCGTGCTCATTTTTTCGTTTAGGCACCACAAACACGTCCCGTGGCCCATTTCTAACCTATAATCGAGACTTTTTTGGGTTTTAAAGGAAGTGGATGTAATTTCATACTCTCTCTCCTACCGATTTCTAAACGAGGCTTCGTGCTCGTTTTTTCGTTTTGACTCCACAAACACATCCCGTGGCCCATTTCTAACCTATAATCGAGACTTTTTCAGGTTTTAAAGGAAGTGGATATAATTTCATACCCTCTCACCTACCGATTCCTAAACGAGGCTTCATGCTCGTTTTTTCGTTTTGACACCACAAACACGTCCCGTGGCCCATTTCTAACCTATAATCGAGACTTTTTCGGGTTTGAAAGGAAGTGGATATAATTTCATACCCTCTCTCCTCCCGATTTCTAAACGAGGCTTCGTGCTCGTTTTTTAGTTTTGACACCACAAACGCGTCGAGTGGCCCATTTCTAACCTATAATCGAGACTTTTTCGGGTTTTAAAGGAAGTGAATATAATTTCATAACCTCTCTCCTCCTGATTTCTAAACGAGGCTACGTGCTCGTTTTTTCATTTTGACACCACAAACACGTCCCGTGGCCCATTTCTAACCTATAATCGCGACTTTTCCGGGTTTTAAAGGAAGTGGATCTAATTTCATACCCTCTCTCCTACCGAATTCAAAATTAGGCTTCGTGCTCATTTTTTCATTTTGACACCACAAACACGTCCTGTGGCCCATTTCTAACCTATAATCGAGACTTTTTCGGGTTTTAAAGGAAGTGGATATAATTTCATACCCTCTCTCCTACCAATTTCTAAACGAGGCTTCGTACTCGTTTTTTCATTTTGACTCCACAAATACGTCAGGTGGGCCATTTCTAACCTATAAACGAGACTTTTTCGAGTTTTAAAGGAAGTGGATATAATTTTATACCCTCTCTCCTACCGATTTCTAAACGAGGCTTCGTGCTCTTTTTTTCGTTTTGACTCTACAAACACGTCCCGTGGCCCATTTCTAACCTATAATCTAGATTTTTTCGGGTTTTAAAGGAAGTGGATATAATTTCATACCCTCTCTCCTACCGATTTCTAAACGAGGCTTCGTGCTCGTTTTTTCGTTTGGACTCCACAAACACGTCCCGTGGCCCATTTCTAACCTATAATCGCGACTTTTCCGGGTTTTAAAGGAAGTGGATCTAATTTCATACCCTCTCTCCTCCCGAATTCAAAATTAGGCTACGTGCTCGTTTTTTCATTTTGACACCACAAACACGTCCTGTGGCCCATTTCTAACCTATAATCGAGACTTTTTCGGGTTTTACAGGAAGTGGATATAATTTCATACCCTCTCACCTACCGATTTCTAAACGAGGCTTCGTGCTCGTTTTTTCGTTTTGACACCACAAACACGTCCCGTGGCCCATTTCTAACCTATAGTCGAGACTTTTTCGGGTTTGAAAGGTAGTGGATATAATTTCATACCCTCTCTCCTTCCGATTTCTAAACGAGGCTTCGTGCTCGTTTTTTCGTTTTGACACCACAAACGCGTCCAGTGGCTAATTTCTAACCTATAATCGAGACTTTTTCGGGTTTTAAAGGAAGTGGATATAATTTCATACCCTCTCTCCTACCGATTTCTAAACGGGGCTTCGTGCTCTTTTTTTCGTTTTGACACCACAAACGCGTCCAGTGGCCCATTTCTAACCTATAATCGAGACTCTTTCGGGTTTTAAAGGAAGTGAATATAATTTCATAACCTCTCTCCTCCTGATTTCTAAACGAGGCTACGTGCTCGTTTTTTCATTTTGACTCCACAAACACGTCCCGTGGCCCATTTCTAACCTATAATCGCGACTTTTCCGGGTTTTAAAGGAAGTGGATCTAATTTCATACCCTCTCTCCTCCCGAATTCAAAATTAGGCTTCGTGCTCGTTTTTTCATTTTGACACCACAAACACGTCCTGTGGCCCTTTTCTAACCTATAATCGAGACTTTTTCGGGTTTTAAAGGAAGTGGATATAATTTCATAACCTCTCTCCTCCTGATTTCTAAACGAGGCTACGTGCTCGTTTTTTCATTTTGACAGCACAAACTCGTCCCGTGGCCCATTTCTAACCTATAATCGAGACTTTTTCGTGTTTCAAATGAGGTGGATATAATTTCATACCCTCTCTCCTCCCGATTTCTAAACGAGGCTTCGTGCTCGTTTTTTCGTTTTGACACCACAAACACGTCCCGTGGCCCATTTCTAACCTATAATCGAGATTTTTTCGGGTTTGAAAGGAAGTGGATGTAATTTCATACCCTCTCTCCTACCAATTTCTAAACGAGGCTTCGTGCTTGTTTTATCGTTTTGACAGCACAAACACGTCCCGTGGCCCATTTCTAACCTATAATCGAGACTTTTCAGGTTTTAAAAGAAGTGGATATAATTTCATACCCTCTCACCTACCGATTTCTAAACGAGGCTTCGTGCTCGTTTTTTCGTTTTGACACCACAAACATGTCCCGTGGCCCATTTCTAACCTATAATCGAGACTTTTTCGGGTTTGAAAGGTTGTGGATATAATTTCATACCCTCTCTCCTCCCGATTTCTAAACGAGGCTTCGTGCTCGTTTTTTCGTTTTGACACCACAAACGCGTCCAGTGGCCCATTTCTAACCTATAATCGAGACTCTTTCGGGTTTTAAAGGAAGTGAATATAATTTCATAACCTCTCTCCTCCTGATTTCTAAACGAGGCTACGTGCTCGTTTTTTCATTTTGACTCCACAAACACGTCCCGTGGCCCATTTCTAACCTATAATCGCGACTTTTCCGGGTTTTAAAGGAAGTGGATCTAATTTCATACCCTCTCTCCTCCCGAATTCAAAATTAGGCTTCGTGCTCGTTTTTTCATTTTGACACCACAAACACGTCCTGTGGCCCATTTCTAACCTATAATCTAGACTTTTTCGGGTTTTAAAGGAAGTGGATATAATTTCATACCCTCTCTCCTACTAATTTCTAAACGAGGCTTCGTGCTCGTTTTTTCATTTTGACTCCACAAATACGTCACGTGGCCCATTTCTAACCTATAATCGAGACTTTTTCGGGTTTTAAAGGAAGTGGATATAATTTCATACCCTCTCTCCTACCGATTTCTAAACGAGGCTTCGTGCTCTTTTTTTCGTTTTGACTCTACAAACACGTCCCGTGGCCCATTTCTAACCTATAATCTAGACTTTTTCGGGTTTTAAAGGAAGTGGATATAATTTCATACCCTCTCTCCTACCGATTTCTAAACGAGGCTTCGTGCTCGTTTTTTCGTTTTGACTCCACAAACACGTCCCGTGGCCCATTTCTAACCTATAATCGAGACTTTTTCGGGTTTTAAAGGAAGTGGATCTAATTTCATACCCTCTGTCCTACCGATTTCTAAACGAGGCTTCGTGCTCGTTTTTTCGTTTGGACTCCACAAACACATCCCGTGGCCCATTTCTAACCTATAATCGCGACTTTTCCGGGTTTTAAAGGAAGTGGATCTAATTTCATACCCTCTCTCCTCCCGAATTCAAAATTAGGCTTCGAGCTCGTTTTTTCATTTTGACACCACAAACACGTCCTGTGGCCCTTTTCTAACCTATAATCGAGACTTTTTCGGGTTTTAAAGGAAGTGGATATAATTTCATACCCTCTCTCCTACCAATTTCTAAACGAGGCTTCGTGCTTGTTTTATCGTTTTGACAGCACAAACACGTCTCGTGGCCCATTTCTAACCTATAATCGAGACTTTTTCAGGTTTTAAAAGAAGTGGATATAATTTCATACCCTCTCTCCTCCCGATTTCTAAATGAGGCTTCGTGCTCGTTTTTTCGTTTTGACACCACAAACACGTCCCGTAGCCCATTTCTAACCTATAATCGAGACTTTTTCGGGTTTTAAAGGAAGTGGATGTAATTTCATACCCTTTGTCCTACCGATTTCTAAACGAGGCTTCGTGCTCGTTTTTTCGTTTTGACACCACAAACACGTCCCGTGGCCCATTTCTAACCTATAATCGAGACTTTTTCGGGTTTGAAAGGAAGTGGATATAATTTCATACCCTCTCTCCTCCCGATTTCTAAACGAGGCTTCGTGCTCGTTTTTTCGTTTTGACACCACAAACGCGTCCAGTGGCCCATTTCTAACCTATAATCGAGACTTTTTCGAGTTTTAAAGGAAGTGGATATAATTTCATAACCTCTCTCCTCCTGATTTCTAAACAAGGCTACGTGCTCGTTTTTTCATTTTGACTCCACAAACACGTCCCGTGGCCCATTTCTAACCTATAATCGCGACTTTTCCGGGTTTCAAAGGAAGTGGATCTAATTTCATACCCTCTCTCCTCCCGAATTCAAAATTAAGCTTCATGCTCGTTTTTTCATTTTGACACCACAAACACGTCCTGTGGCCAATTTCTAACCTATAATCGAGACTTTTTCGGGTTTTAAAGGAAGTGGATATAATTTCATACCCTCTCTCCTACCGATTTCTAAACGAGGCTTCGTGCTCATTTTTTCGTTTAGGCACCACAAACACGTCCCGTGGCCCATTTCTAACCTATAATCGAGACTTTTTTGGGTTTTAAAGGAAGTGGATGTAATTTCATACTCTCTCCTACCGATTTCTAAACGAGGCTTCGTGCTCGTTTTTTCGTTTTGACTCCACAAACACATCCCGTGGCCCATTTCTAACCTATAATCGAGACTTTTTCAGGTTTTAAAGGAAGTGGATATAATTTCATACCCTCTCACCTACCGATTCCTAAACGAGGCTTCATGCTCGTTTTTTCGTTTTGACACCACAAACACGTCCCGTGGCCCATTTCTAACCTATAATCGAGACTTTTTCGGGTTTGAAAGGAAGTGGATATAATTTCATACCCTCTCTCCTCCCGATTTCTAAACGAGGCTTCGTGCTCGTTTTTTCGTTTTGACACCACAAACGCGTCGAGTGGCCCATTTCTAACCTATAATCGAGACTTTTTCGGGTTTTAAAGGAAGTGAATATAATTTCATAACCTCTCTCCTCCTGATTTCTAAACGAGGCTACGTGCTCGTTTTTTCATTTTGACTCCACAAACACGTCCCGTGGCCCATTTCTAACCTATAATCGCGACTTTTCCGGGTTTTAAAGGAAGTGGATCTAATTTCATACCCTCTCTCCTCCCGAATTCAAAATTAGGCTTCGTGCTCGTTTTTTCATTTTGACACCACAAACACGTCCTGTGGCCCATTTCTAACCTATAATCTAGACTTTTTCGGGTTTTAAAGGAAGTGGATATAATTTCATACCCTCTCTCCTACTAATTTCTAAACGAGGCTTCGTGCTCGTTTTTTCATTTTGACTCCACAAATACGTCACGTGGCCCATTTCTAACCTATAATCGAGACTTTTTCGGGTTTTAAAGGAAGTGGATATAATTTCATACCCTCTCTCCTACCGATTTCTAAACGAGGCTTCGTGCTCTTTTTTTCGTTTTGACTCTACAAACACGTCCCGTGGCCCATTTCTAACCTATAATCTAGACTTTTTCGGGTTTTAAAGGAAGTGGATATAATTTCATACCCTCTCTCCTACCGATTTCTAAACGAGGCTTCGTGCTCGTTTTTTCGTTTTGACTCCACAAACACGTCCCGTGGCCCATTTCTAACCTATAATCGAGACTTTTTCGGGTTTTAAAGGAAGTGGATCTAATTTCATACCCTCTGTCCTACCGATTTCTAAACGAGGCTTCGTGCTCGTTTTTTCGTTTGGACTCCACAAACACATCCCGTGGCCCATTTCTAACCTATAATCGCGACTTTTCCGGGTTTTAAAGGAAGTGGATCTAATTTCATACCCTCTCTCCTCCCGAATTCAAAATTAGGCTTCGAGCTCGTTTTTTCATTTTGACACCACAAACACGTCCTGTGGCCCTTTTCTAACCTATAATCGAGACTTTTTCGAGTTTTAAAGGAAGTGGATATAATTTCATACCCTCTCTCCTACCAATTTCTAAACGAGGCTTCGTGCTTGTTTTATCGTTTTGACAGCACAAACACGTCTCGTGGCCCATTTCTAACCTATAATCGAGACTTTTTCAGGTTTTAAAAGAAGTGGATATAATTTCATACCCTCTCTCCTCCCGATTTCTAAATGAGGCTTCGTGCTCGTTTTTTCGTTTTGACACCACAAACACGTCCCGTAGCCCATTTCTAACCTATAATCGAGACTTTTTCGGGTTTTAAAGGAAGTGGATGTAATTTCATACCCTCTGTCCTACCGATTTCTAAACGAGGCTTCGTGCTCGTTTTTTCGTTTTGACACCACAAACACGTCCCGTGGCCCATTTCTAACCTATAATCGAGACTTTTTCGGGTTTGAAAGGAAGTGGATATAATTTCATACCCTCTCTCCTCCCGATTTCTAAACGAGGCTTCGTGCTCGTTTTTTCGTTTTGACACCACAAACGCGTCCAGTGGCCCATTTCTAACCTATAATCGAGACTTTTTCGAGTTTTAAAGGAAGTGGATATAATTTCATAACCTCTCTCCTCCTGATTTCTAAACAAGGCTACGTGCTCGTTTTTTCATTTTGACTCCACAAACACGTCCCGTGGCCCATTTCTAACCTATAATCGCGACTTTTCCGGGTTTCAAAGGAAGTGGATCTAATTTCATACCCTCTCTCCTCCCGAATTCAAAATTAAGCTTCGTGCTCGTTTTTTCATTTTGACACCACAAACACGTCCTGTGGCCAATTTCTAACCTATAATCGAGACTTTTTCGGGTTTTAAAGGAAGTGGATATAATTTCATACCCTCTCTCCTACCGATTTCTAAACGAGGCTTCGTGCTCATTTTTTCGTTTAGGCACCACAAACACGTCCCGTGGCCCATTTCTAACCTATAATCGAGACTTTTTTGGGTTTTAAAGGAAGTGGATGTAATTTCATACTCTCTCTCCTACCGATTTCTAAACGAGGCTTCGTGCTCGTTTTTTCGTTTTGACTCCACAAACACATCCCGTGGCCCATTTCTAACCTATAATCGAGACTTTTTCAGGTTTTAAAGGAAGTGGATATAATTTCATACCCTCTCACCTACCGATTCCTAAACGAGGCTTCATGCTCGTTTTTTCGTTTTGACACCACAAACACGTCCCGTGGCCCATTTCTAACCTATAATCGAGACTTTTTCGGGTTTGAAAGGAAGTGGATATAATTTCATACCCTCTCTCCTCCCGATTTCTAAACGAGGCTTCGTGCTCGTTTTTTCGTTTTGACACCACAAACGCGTCGAGTGGCCCATTTCTAACCTATAATCGAGACTTTTTCGGGTTTTAAAGGAAGTGAATATAATTTCATAACCTCTCTCCTCCTGATTTCTAAACGAGGCTACGTGCTCGTTTTTTCATTTTGACACCACAAACACGTCCCGTGGCCCATTTCTAACCTATAATCGCGACTTTTCCGGGTTTTAAAGGAAGTGGATCTAATTTCATACCCTCTCTCCTACCGAATTCAAAATTAGGCTTCGTGCTCATTTTTTCATTTTGACACCACAAACACGTCCTGTGGCCCATTTCTAACCTATAATCGAGACTTTTTCGGGTTTTAAAGGAAGTGGATATAATTTCATACCCTCTCTCCTACCAATTTCTAAACGAGGCTTCGTACTCGTTTTTTCATTTTGACTCCACAAATACGTCAGGTGGGCCATTTCTAACCTATAAACGAGACTTTTTCGAGTTTTAAAGGAAGTGGATATAATTTTATACCCTCTCTCCTACCGATTTCTAAACGAGGCTTCGTGCTCTTTTTTTCGTTTTGACTCTACAAACACGTCCCGTGGCCCATTTCTAACCTATAATCTAGATTTTTTCGGGTTTTAAAGGAAGTGGATATAATTTCATACCCTCTCTCCTACCGATTTCTAAACGAGGCTTCGTGCTCGTTTTTTCGTTTGGACTCCACAAACACGTCCCGTGGCCCATTTCTAACCTATAATCGCGACTTTTCCGGGTTTTAAAGGAAGTGGATCTAATTTCATACCCTCTCTCCTCCCGAATTCAAAATTAGGCTACGTGCTCGTTTTTTCATTTTGACACCACAAACACGTCCTGTGGCCCATTTCTAACCTATAATCGAGACTTTTTCGGGTTTTACAGGAAGTGGATATAATTTCATACCCTCTCACCTACCGATTTCTAAACGAGGCTTCGTGCTCGTTTTTTCGTTTTGACACCACAAACACGTCCCGTGGCCCATTTCTAACCTATAGTCGAGACTTTTTCGGGTTTGAAAGGTAGTGGATATAATTTCATACCCTCTCTCCTTCCGATTTCTAAACGAGGCTTCGTGCTCGTTTTTTCGTTTTGACACCACAAACGCGTCCAGTGGCTAATTTCTAACCTATAATCGAGACTTTTTCGGGTTTTAAAGGAAGTGGATATAATTTCATACCCTCTCTCCTACCGATTTCTAAACGGGGCTTCGTGCTCTTTTTTTCGTTTTGACACCACAAACGCGTCCAGTGGCCCATTTCTAACCTATAATCGAGACTCTTTCGGGTTTTAAAGGAAGTGAATATAATTTCATAACCTCTCTCCTCCTGATTTCTAAACGAGGCTACGTGCTCGTTTTTTCATTTTGACTCCACAAACACGTCCCGTGGCCCATTTCTAACCTATAATCGCGACTTTTCCGGGTTTTAAAGGAAGTGGATCTAATTTCATACCCTCTCTCCTCCCGAATTCAAAATTAGGCTTCGTGCTCGTTTTTTCATTTTGACACCACAAACACGTCCTGTGGCCCTTTTCTAACCTATAATCGAGACTTTTTCGGGTTTTAAAGGAAGTGGATATAATTTCATAACCTCTCTCCTCCTGATTTCTAAACGAGGCTACGTGCTCGTTTTTTCATTTTGACAGCACAAACTCGTCCCGTGGCCCATTTCTAACCTATAATCGAGACTTTTTCGTGTTTCAAAGGAGGTGGATATAATTTCATACCCTCTCTCCTCCCGATTTCTAAACGAGGCTTCGTGCTCGTTTTTTCGTTTTGACACCACAAACACGTCCCGTGGCCCATTTCTAACCTATAATCGAGATTTTTTCGGGTTTTAAAGGAAGTGGATGTAATTTCATACCCTCTCTCCTACCAATTTCTAAACGAGGCTTCGTGCTCGTTTTTTCGTTTTGACACCACAAACGCGTCGAGTGGCCCATTTCTAACCTATAATCGAGACTTTTTCGGGTTTTAAAGGAAGTGAATATAATTTCATAACCTCTCTCCTCCTGATTTCTAAACGAGGCTACGTGCTCGTTTTTTCATTTTGACTCCACAAACACGTCCAGTGGCCCATTTCTAACCTATAATCGCGACTTTTCCGGGTTTCAAAGGAAGTGGATCTAATTTCATACCCTCTCTCCTCCCGAATTCAAAATTAAGCTTCGTGCTCGTTTTTTCATTTTGACACCACAAACACGTCCTGTGGCCAATTTCTAACCTATAATCGAGACTTTTTCGGGTTTTAAAGGAAGTGGATATAATTTCATACCCTCTCTCCTACCGATTTCTAAACGAGGCTTCGTGCTCATTTTTTCGTTTAGGCACCACAAACACGTCCCGTGGCCCATTTCTAACCTATAATCGAGACTTTTTTGGGTTTTAAAGGAAGTGGATGTAATTTCATACTCTCTCTCCTACCGATTTCTAAACGAGGCTTCGTGCTCGTTTTTTCGTTTTGACTCCACAAACACATCCCGTGGCCCATTTCTAACCTATAATCGAGACTTTTTCAGGTTTTAAAGGAAGTGGATATAATTTCATACCCTCTCACCTACCGATTCCTAAACGAGGCTTCATGCTCGTTTTTTCGTTTTGACACCACAAACACGTCCCGTGGCCCATTTCTAACCTATAATCGAGACTTTTTCGGGTTTGAAAGGAAGTGGATATAATTTCATACCCTCTCTCCTCCCGATTTCTAAACGAGGCTTCGTGCTCGTTTTTTCGTTTTGACACCACAAACGCGTCGAGTGGCCCATTTCTAACCTATAATCGAGACTTTTTCGGGTTTTAAAGGAAGTGAATATAATTTCATAACCTCTCTCCTCCTGATTTCTAAACGAGGCTACGTGCTCGTTTTTTCATTTTGACACCACAAACACGTCCCGTGGCCCATTTCTAACCTATAATCGCGACTTTTCCGGGTTTTAAAGGAAGTGGATCTAATTTCATACCCTCTCTCCTACCGAATTCAAAATTAGGCTTCGTGCTCATTTTTTCATTTTGACACCACAAACACGTCCTGTGGCCCATTTCTAACCTATAATCGAGACTTTTTCGGGTTTTAAAGGAAGTGGATATAATTTCATACCCTCTCTCCTACCAATTTCTAAACGAGGCTTCGTACTCGTTTTTTCATTTTGACTCCACAAATACGTCACGTGGGCCATTTCTAACCTATAAACGAGACTTTTTCGAGTTTTAAAGGAAGTGGATATAATTTTATACCCTCTCTCCTACCGATTTCTAAACGAGGCTTCGTGCTCTTTTTTTCGTTTTGACTCTACAAACACGTCCCGTGGCCCATTTCTAACCTATAATCTAGATTTTTTCGGGTTTTAAAGGAAGTGGATATAATTTCATACCCTCTCTCCTACCGATTTCTAAACGAGGCTTCGTGCTCGTTTTTTCGTTTGGACTCCACAAACACGTCCCGTGGCCCATTTCTAACCTATAATCGCGACTTTTCCGGGTTTTAAAGGAAGTGGATCTAATTTCATACCCTCTCTCCTCCCGAATTCAAAATTAGGCTACGTGCTCGTTTTTTCATTTTGACACCACAAACACGTCCTGTGGCCCATTTCTAACCTATAATCGAGACTTTTTCGGGTTTTACAGGAAGTGGATATAATTTCATACCCTCTCTCCTACCAATTTCTAAACGAGGCTTTGTGCTTGTTTTATCGTTTTGACAGCACAAACACGTCCCGTGGCCCATTTCTAACCTATAATCGAGACTTTTTCAGGTTTTAAAAGAAGTGGATATAATTTCATACCCTCTCACCTACCGATTTCTAAACGAGGCTTCGTGCTCGTTTTTTCGTTTTGACACCACAAACACGTCCCGTGGCCCATTTCTAACCTATAGTCGAGACTTTTTCGGGTTTGAAAGGTAGTGGATATAATTTCATACCCTCTCTCCTTCCGATTTCTAAACGAGGCTTCGTGCTCGTTTTTTCGTTTTGACACCACAAACGCGTCCAGTGGCTAATTTCTAACCTATAATCGAGACTTTTTCGGGTTTTAAAGGAAGTGGATATAATTTCATACCCTCTCTCCTACCGATTTCTAAACGGGGCTTCGTGCTCTTTTTTTCGTTTTGACACCACAAACACGTCCAGTGGCCCATTTCTAACCTATAGTCGAGACTTTTTCGGGTTTGAAAGGTTGTGGATATAATTTCATACCCTCTCTCCTCCCGATTTCTAAACGAGGCTTCGTGCTCGTTTTTTCGTTTTGACACCACAAACGCGTCCAGTGGCCCATTTCTAACCTATAATCGAGACTCTTTCGGGTTTTAAAGGAAGTGAATATAATTTCATAACCTCTCTCCTCCTGATTTCTAAACGAGGCTACGTGCTCGTTTTTTCATTTTGACTCCACAAACACGTCCCGTGGCCCATTTCTAACCTATAATCGCGACTTTTCCGGGTTTTAAAGGAAGTGGATCTAATTTCATACCCTCTCTCCTCCCGAATTCAAAATTAGGCTTCGTGCTCGTTTTTTCATTTTGACACCACAAACACGTCCTGTGGCCCATTTCTAACCTATAATCTAGACTTTTTCGGGTTTTAAAGGAAGTGGATATAATTTCATACCCTCTCTCCTACTAATTTCTAAACGAGGCTTCGTGCTCGTTTTTTCATTTTGACTCCACAAATACGTCACGTGGCTCATTTCTAACCTATAATCGAGACTTTTTCGGGTTTTAAAGGAAGTGGATATAATTTCATACCCTCTCTCCTACCGATTTCTAAACGAGGCTTCGTGCTCTTTTTTTCGTTTTGACTCTACAAACACGTCCCGTGGCCCATTTCTAACCTATAATCTAGACTTTTTCGGGTTTTAAAGGAAGTGGATATAATTTCATACCCTCTCTCCTACCGATTTCTAAACGAGGCTTCGTGCTCGTTTTTTCGTTTTGACTCCACAAACACGTCCCGTGGCCCATTTCTAACCTATAATCGAGACTTTTTCGGGTTTTAAAGGAAGTGGATCTAATTTCATACCCTCTGTCCTACCGATTTCTAAACGAGGCTTCGTGCTCGTTTTTTCGTTTGGACTCCACAAACACATCCCGTGGCCCATTTCTAACCTATAATCGCGACTTTTCCGGGTTTTAAAGGAAGTGGATCTAATTTCATACCCTCTCTCCTCCCGAATTCAAAATTAGGCTTCGAGCTCGTTTTTTCATTTTGACACCACAAACACGTCCTGTGGCCCTTTTCTAACCTATAATCGAGACTTTTTCGGGTTTTAAAGGAAGTGGATATAATTTCATACCCTCTCTCCTACCAATTTCTAAACGAGGCTTCGTGCTTGTTTTATCGTTTTGACAGCACAAACACGTCTCGTGGCCCATTTCTAACCTATAATCGAGACTTTTTCAGGTTTTAAAAGAAGTGGATATAATTTCATACCCTCTCTCCTCCCGATTTCTAAATGAGGCTTCGTGCTCGTTTTTTCGTTTTGACACCACAAACACGTCCCGTAGCCCATTTCTAACCTATAATCGAGACTTTTTCGGGTTTTAAAGGAAGTGGATGTAATTTCATACCCTCTGTCCTACCGATTTCTAAACGAGGCTTCGTGCTCGTTTTTTCGTTTTGACTCCACAAACAAGTCCCGTGGCCCATTTCTAACCTATAATCGAGACTTTTTCGGGTTTTAAAGGAAGTGGATATAATTTCATAACCTTTCTCCTCCTGATTTCTAAACGAGGCTACGTGCTCGTTTTTTCATTTTGACTCCACAAACTCGTCCCGTGGCCCATTTCTAACCTATAATCGAAACTTTTTCGTGTTTCAAAGGAGGTGGATATAATTTCATACCCTCTCTCCTCCCGATTTCTAAACGAGGCTTCGTGCTCGTTTTTTCGTTTTGACACCACAAACACGTCCCGTGGCCCATTTCTAACCTATAATCGAGATTTTTTCGGGTTTTAAAGGAAGTGGATGTAATTTCATACCCTCTGTCCTACCGATTTCTAAACGAGGCTTCGTGCTCGTTTTTTCGTTTTGACTCCACAAACACGTCCCGTGGCCCATTTCTAACCTATAATCGAGACTTTTTCCGGTTTCAAAGGAAGTGGATATAATTTCATACCCTCTCACCTACCGATTTCTAAACGAGGCTTCGTGCTCGTTTTTTCGTTTTGACACCACAAACACGTCCCGTGGCTCATTTCTAACCTATAATCGAGACTTTTTCGGGTTTTAAAGGAAGTGGATATAATTTCATCCCCTCTCTCCTCCCGATTTCTAAACGAGGCTTCGTGCTCGTTTTTTCATTTTGACACCACAAATGCGTCCAGTGGCCCATTTCTAACCTATAATCGCGACTTTTCCGGGTTTTAAAGGAAGTGGATCTAATTTCATACCCTCTCTCCTCCCGAATTCAAAATTAGACTTCGTGCTCGTTTTTTCATTTTGACACCACAAACACGTCCTGTGGCCCATTTCTAACCTATAATCGAGACTTTTTCGGGTTTTAAAGGAAGTGGATATAATTTCATACCCTCTCTCCTACCAATTTCTAAACGAGGCTTCGTGCTTGTTTTATAGTTTGACAGCACAAACACGTCCCGTGGCCCATTTCTAACCTATAATCGAGACTTTTTCGGGTTTTAAAGGAAGTGGATATAATTTCATACCCTCTCACCTACCGATTTCTAAACGAGGCTTCGTGCTCGTTTTTTCGTTTTGACACCACAAACACGTCCCGTGGCCCATTTCTAACCTATAATCGAGAGTTTTTCGGGTTTGAAAGGAAGTGGATATAATTTCATACCCTCTCTCCTCCCGATTTCTAAACGAGGCTTCGTGCTCGTTTTTTCGTTTTGACACCACAAACGCGTCCAGTGGCCCATTTCTAACTATAATCGAGTCTTTTTCGGGTTTTAAAGGAAGTGGATATAATTTCATAACCTCTCTCCTCCTGATTTCTAAACGAGGCTACGTGCTCGTTTTTTCATTTTGACTCCACAAACTTGTCCCGTGGCCCATTTCTAACCTATAATAGAGACTTTTTCGTGTTTCAAAGGAAGTGGATATAATTTCATACCCTCTCTCCTCCCGATTTCTAAACGAGGCTTCGTGCTCGTTTTTTCGTTTTGACACCACAAACACGTCCCGTGGCCCATTTCTAACCTATAATCGAGACTTTTTCGGGTTTTAAAGGAGGTGGATGTAATTTCATACCCTCTGTCCTACCGATTTCTAAACCAGGCTTCGTGCTCGTTTTTTCGTTTTGACTCCACAAACACGTCCCGTGGCCCATTTCTAACCTATAATCGAGACATTTTCAGGTTTTAAAGGAAGTGGATATAATTTCATACCCTCTCTTCTACCGATTTCTATACGAGGCTTCGTGCTCGTTTTTTCGTTTGGACTCCACAAACACGTCCCGTGGCCCATTTCTAACCTATAATCGAGACTTTTTCGGGTTTTAAAGGAAGTGGATATAATTTCTTACCCTCTCTCCTCCCGATTTCTAAACGAGGCTTCGTGCTCGTTTTTTCGTTTTGACTCCACAAATACGTCCCGTGGACCATTTCTAACCTATAATCGAGACTTTTTCGGGTTTTAAAGGAAGTGGATATAATTTCATACCCTCTCTCCTACCGATTTCTAAACGAGGCTTCGTGCTCTTTTTTTCGTTTTGACTCTACAAACACGTCCCGTGGCCCATTTCTAACCTATAATCTAAACTTTTTCGGGTTTTAAAGGAAGTGGATATAATTTCATACCCACTCTCCTACCGATTTCTAAACGAGGCTTCGTGCTCGTTTTTTCGTTTTGACTCCACAAACACGTCCCGTGGCCCATTTCTAACCTATAAACGAGACCTTTTCGGGTTTTAAAGGAAGTGGATATAATTTCTTACCCTGTCTCCTCCCGATTTCTAAACGAGGCTTCGTGCTCGTTTTTCCATTTTGACACCACGAACACGTCCCGTGGCCCATTTCTAACCTATAATCTAGACTTTTTCGGATTTTAAAGGAAGTGGATATAATTTCATACCCTCTAGCCTTCCGATTTCTAAACGAGGCTTCGTGCTCGTTTTTTCGTTTTGACACCACCAACACGTCCCGTGGCCCATTACTAACCTATAATCGAGACTTTTTCGGGTTTTAAAGGAAGTGGATCTAATTTCATACCCTCTCTCCTCCCGATTTCTAAACGAGGCTTCGTGCTCGTTTTTTCGTTTTGACACCACCAACACGTCCGGTGGCCAATTTCTAACCTATAATCGAGACTTTTCCGGATTTTAAAGGAAGTGGATCTAATTTCATACCCTCTCTCCTCCCGATTTCTAAACGAGGCTTCGGGCTCTTTTTTTCGTTTTCACCCCACCAACACGTCCCGTGGCCAATTTTTAACCTATAATCGAGACTTTTTCGGATTTTAAAGGAAGTGGATCTAATTTCATACCCTCTCTCATCCCTATTTCTAAATGAGGCTTCGTGCTCGTTTTTTTGTTTTGATACCACCAACACGTCCCGTGGCCCATTTCTAATCTATAATCGAGACTTTTCCGGGTTTTAAAGGAAGTCGATCTAATTTCATACCGTCTCCTCTCGAATTTAAAATGAGACTTCGTGCTCCTTTTTTCGTTTTGTCACCACCAACACGTCCCGTGGCCTATTTCTAACCTATAATTGAGACTTTTCCGGGTTTTAAAGGAAGTGGATCTAATTTCATACCCTCTCTCCTCCCGAATTCAAAATGAGGCTTCATGCTCGTTTTTTAATTTTGACACCACCAACACATCTCGTGGCCCATTTCTAACCTATAATCGAGATTTTTCCGGGTTTTAAAGGAAGTGGATCTAATTTCATACCCTCTCATCCTGAATTCAAAATGAGGCTTCGTGCTCCTTTTTTCGTTTTGTCACCACCAACACGTCCCGTGGCCCATTTCTAACCTATAATCGAGACTTTTCCGGATTTTAAAGGAAGTGGATCTAATTTCATACCCTCTCTCCACCCGATTTCTAAACGAGGCTTCGTACTCGTTTTTTCATTTTGACACAACCAACACGTCCCGTGGCCCATTTCTAACCTATAATTGAGACTTTTCCGGGTTTTAAAGGAAGTGGATCTAATTTCATACCCTCTCTCCTCCAGAATTCAAAATGAGGCTTCGTGCTCCTTTTTTTGATTTGACAGCACCAACACGTCCCGTGGCCCATTTCTAACCTATAATCGTGACTTTTCCAGGTTTTAAAGGAAGTTGATCTAATTTCATACCCTCTCTCCTCCCGATTTCAAAATGAGGCTTCGTGCTCCTTTTTTCGTTTTGACACCATCAACACGTCCCGTGGCCTATTTCTAACCTATAATCGAGACTTTTTCGGGTTTTAAAGGAAGTGGATATAATTTCATACCCTCTCTCCTACCGATTTCTAAACGAGGCTTCGTGCTTGTTTTATCATTTTGACAGCACAAACACATCCCGTGGCCCATTTCCAACCTATAATCGAGACTTTTTCGGATTTTAAAGGAAGTGGATATAATTTCATACCCTCTCTCCTACCGATTTCTATACGAGGCTTCGTGCTCGTTTTATCGTTTTGACACCACAAACGCGTCCAGTGGCCCATTTCTAACCTATAATCGAGACTTTTTCGAGTTTTAAAGGAAGTGGATATAATTTCATAACCTCTCTCCTCCTGATTTCTAAACGAGGCTACGTGCTCGTTTTTTCATTTTGACTCCACAAACACGTCCCGTGGCCCATTTCTAACCTATAATCGCGACTTTTCCAGGTTTTAAAGGAAGTGGATCTAATTTCATACCCTCTCTCCTCCCGAATTCAAAATTAGGCTTCGTGCTCGTTTTTTTTATTTTGACACCACAAACACGTCCCGTGGCCCATTTCCAACCTATAATCGAGACTTTTTCGGGTTTTAAAGGAAGTGGATATAATTTCATACCCTCTCTCCTCCTGATTTCTAAACGAGGCTGCGTGCTCGTTTTTTCATTTTGACTCCACAAACTCGTCTCTTGGCCCATTTCTAACCTATAATCGAGACTTTTTCGGGTTTTAAAGGAAGTGGATGTAATTTCATACCCTCTCTCCTCCCGATTTCTAAACGAGGCTTCGTGCTTGTTTTTTCGTTTTGACACCACAAACACGTCTCGTGGCCCATTTCTAACCTATAATCGAGACTTTTTCGGATTTTAAAGGAAGTGGATATAATTTCATACCCTCTAACCTACCGATTTCTAAACGAGGCTTCGTGTTCGTTTTTTCGTTTTGACACCACCAACACGTCCCGTGGCCCATTTCTAACCTATAATCGAGACTTTTCCGGGTTTTAAAGGAAGTGGATCTAATTTCATACCCTCTCTCCTCCCAATTTCTAAACGAGGCTTCGTGCTCGTTTTTTCGTTTTGACACCACCAACGCGTCCGGTGGCCAATTTCTAACCCATAATCTAGACTTTTTCGGGTTTTAAAGGAAGTGGATCTAATTTCATACCCTCTCTCCACCCGATTTCTAATCGAGGCTTCGTGCTCGTTTTTTCAGTTTGATACCACCAACACGTCCCGTGGCCAAATTTTAACCTATAATCGAGACTTTTTCGGGTTTGAAAGGAAGAGGATCTAATTTCATACCCTCTCTCCTCCCGATTTCTAAACGAGGCTTCGTGCTCGTTTTTTCGTTTTGACACCACCAACACGTCCCGTGGCCCATTTGTAACCTATAATCGAGACTTTTCCGGGTTTTAAAGGAAGTCGATCTAATTTCATACCGTCTCCTCTCGAATTTAAAATGAGGCTTCGTGCTCCTTTTTTCGTTTTGTCACCACCAACACGTCTCGTGGCCCATTTCTAACCTATAATCGAGACTTTTCCGGGTTTTAAAGGAAGTGGATCTAATTTCACACCCTCTCTCCACCCGATTTCTAAACGAGGCTTCGTGCTGGTTTTTTCATTTTGACACCACCAACACGTCCCGTGGCCCATTTCTAACCTATAATTGAGACTTTTCCGGGTTTTAAAGGATGTGGATCTAATTTCATACCCTCTCTCCTCCCGAATTCAAAATGAGGCTTCGTGCTCCTTTTTTCGATTTGAGACCACCAACACGTCTCGTGGCCCATTTCTAACCTATAATCGTGGCTTTTCCGAGTTTTAAAGAAAGTGGATCTAATTTCATACCCTCTCTCCTCCCGAATTCAAAATTAGGCTTCGTGCTCGTTTTTTCATTTTCACCCCACCGACACGTCCCGTGGCCAAATTCTAACCTATAATCGAGACTTTTTCGGGTTTTAAAGGAAGTGAAGCTAATTTCATACCCTCTCTCCTCCCAAATTCAAAATGAGGCTTCGTGCTCGTTTTTTAGTTTTCACCGCACCAAGACGTCCCGTGGCCAATTTCTAACCTATAATCGAGACTTTTTCGGGTTTTAAAGGAAGTGGATCTAATTTCATACCCTCTCTCCTCCCGAATTCAATATGAGGCTTCGTGCTCGTTTTTTTGTTTTCACCCCAACGACACGTCCCGTGGCCAAATTCTAACGTATAATCGAGACTTTTTCGTGTTTTAAAGGAAGAGGATCTAATTTCAAACCCTCTCTCCTACCAAATTCAAAATGAGGCTTCGTGCTCGTTTTTTCGTTTTCACTGCACCAAGAAGTCCCGTGGCCAATTTCTAACCTATAATCGAGTCTTTTTCGGGTTTTAAAGGAAGTGGATCTAATTTCATACCCTCTCTCCTCCCGATTTATAAACGAGGCTTCATGCTCGTTTTTTAATTTTGACACCACCAACACATCCCGTGGCCCATTTCTAACCTATAATCGAGATTTTTCCGGGTTTTAAAGGAAGTGGATCTAATTTCATACCCTCTCATCCCGAATTCAAAATGAGGCTTCGTGCTCCTTTTTTCGTTTTGTCACCACGAACACGTCCCGTGGCCCATTTCTAACCTATAATCGTGACTTTTCCGGATTTTAAAGGAAGTGGATCTAATTTCATACCCTCTCTCCTCCCGAATTCAAAATGAGGCTTCGTGCTCCTTTTTTTGATTTGACACCACCAACACGTCCCGTGGCCCATTTCTAACCTATAATCGTGACTTTTCCAGGTTTTAAAGGAAGTTGATCTAATTTCATACCCTCTCTCCTCCCGATTTCAAAATGAGGCTTCGTGCTCCTTTTTTCGTTTTGACACCACCAACACGTCCCGTGGCCTATTTCTAACCTATAATCGAGACTTTTTCGGGTTTTAAAGGAAGTGGATCTAATTTCATACCCTGTCTCCTCCCGATTTCTAAACGAGGCTTCGTGCTCGTTTTTTAGTTTTGATACCACCAACACGTCCCGTGGCCCATTTCTAACCTATAATTGAGACTTTTCCGGGTTTTAAAGGAAGTGGATCTAATTTCATACCCTCTCTCCTCCCGAATTCAAAATGAGGCTTCGTGCTCCTTTTTTTGATTTGACACCACCAACACGTCCCGTGACCCATTTCTAACCTATAATCGTGACTTTTCCAGGTTTTAAAGGAAGTTGATCTAATTTCATACCCTCTCTCCTCCCGATTTCAAAATGAGGCTTCGTGCTCCTTTTTTCGTTTTGACACCACCAACACGTCCCGTGGCCTATTTCTAACCTATAATCGAGACTTTTTCGGGTTTTAAAGGAAGTGGATCTAATTTCATACCCTGTCTCCTCCCGATTTCTAAACGAGGCTTCGTGCTCGTTTTTTAGTTTTGATACCACCAACACGTCCCGTGGCCCATTTCTAACCTATAATCGAGACTTTTCCGGGTTTTAAAGGAAGTCGATCTAATTTCATACCGTCTCCTCTCGAATTTAAAATGAGGCTTCGTGCTCCTTTTTTCGTTTTGTCACCACCAACACGTCCCGTGGCCTATTTCTAACCTATAATCGAAACTTTTTCGGGTTTTAAAGGAAGTGGATCTAATTTCATACCCTGTCTCCTCCCGATTTCTAAACGAGGCTTCATGCTCGTTTTTTAATTGTGACACCACCAACACATCTCGTGGCCCATTTCTAACCTATAATCGAGATTTTTCCGGGTTTTAAAGGAAGTGGATCTAATTTCATACCCTCTCATCCTGAATTCAAAATGAGGCTTCGTGATCCTTTTTTCGTTTTGTCACCACCAACACGTCCCGTGGCCCATTTCTAACCTATAATCGAGACTTTTCCGGATTTTAAAGGAAGTGGATCTAATTTCATACCCTCTCTCCACCCGATTTCTAAACGAGGCTTCGTACTCGTTTTTTCATTTTGACACAACCAACACGTCCCGTGGCCCATTTCTAACCTATAATTGAGACTTTTCCGGGTTTTAAAGGAAGTGGATCTAATTTCATACCCTCTCTCCTCCAGAATTCAAAATGAGGCTTCGTGCTCCTTTTTTTGATTTGACACCACCAACACGTCCCGTGGCTCATTTCTAACCTATAATCGTGACTTTTCCAGGTTTTAAAGGAAGTTGATCTAATTTCATACCCTCTCTCCTCCCGATTTCAAAATGAGGCTTCGTGCTCCTTTTTTCGTTTTGACACCACCAACACGTCCCGTGGCCTATTTCTAACCTATAATCGAGACTTTTTCGGGTTTTAAAGGAAGTGGATCTAATTTCATACCCTGTCTCCTCCTGATTTCTGAACGAGGCTTCGTGCTCGTTTTTTAGTTTTGATACCACCAACACGTCCCGTGGCCCATTTCTAACCTATAATCGAGACTTTTCCGGGTTTTAAAGGAAGTCGATCTAATTTCATACCGTCTCCTCTCGAATTTAAAATGAGGCTTCGTGCTCCTTTTTTCGTTTTGTCACCACCAACACGTCTCGTGGCCCATTTCTAACCTATAATCGAGACTTTTCCGGGTTTTAAAGGAAGTGGATCTAATTTCACACCCTCTCTCCACCCGATTTCTAAACGAGGCTTCGTGCTGGTTTTTTCATTTTGACACCACCAACACGTCCCGTGGCCCATTTCTAACCTATAATTGAGACTTTTCCGGGTTTTAAAGGATGTGGATCTAATTTCATACCCTCTCTCCTCCCGAATTCAAAATGAGGCTTCGTGCTCCTTTTTTCGATTTGAGACCACCAACACGTCTCGTGGCCCATTTCTAACCTATAATCGTGGCTTTTCCGAGTTTTAAAGAAAGTGGATCTAATTTCATACCCTCTCTCCTCCCGAATTCAAAATTAGGCTTCGTGCTCGTTTTTTCATTTTCACCCCACCGACACGTCCCGTGGCCAAATTCTAACCTATAATCGAGACTTTTTCGGGTTTTAAAGGAAGTGAAGCTAATTTCATACCCTCTCTCCTCCCAAATTCAAAATGAGGCTTCGTGCTCGTTTTTTAGTTTTCACCGCACCAAGACGTCCCGTGGCCAATTTCTAACCTATAATCGAGACTTTTTCGGGTTTTAAAGGAAGTGGATCTAATTTCATACCCTCTCTCCTCCCGAATTCAATATGAGGCTTCGTTCTCCTTTTTTCGTTTTGACACCACCAACACGTCCCGTGGCCCATTTCTAACCTATAATCGAGACTTTTTCGGGTTTTAAAGGAAGTGGATCTAATTTCATACCCTCTCTCCTCCTAAATTCAAAATGAGGCTTCGTGCTCCTTTTTCGTTTTGTCACCACCAACACGTCCCGTGGCCCATTTCTAACCTATAATCGAGACTTTTTCGGGTTTTAAAGGAAGTGAATCTAATTTCATACCCACTCTCCTCGCGAATTCAAAATGAGGCTTCGTGCTCGTTTTTTCGTTTTCACCCCTCCAACACGTCCTGTGGCCAAATTCTAACCTATACTCGAGACTTTTTCGGGTTTTAAAGGAAGTGGATATAATTTCATACCCTCTCTCCTCCCGATTTCTAAACGAGGCTTCGTGCTCTTTTTTTCGTTTTGACACCACAAACACGTCCCGTGGCCCATTTCTAACCTATAATCGAGACTTTTTCGGATTTTAAAGGAAGTGGATATAATTTCATACCCTCAAACCAACCGATTTCTAAACGAGGCTTCGTGCTCGTTTTTTTGTTTTGACACCACCAACACGTCCCGTGGCCCATTTCTAACCTATAATTGAGACTTTTCCGGGTTTTAAAGGAAGTAGATCTAATTTCATACCCTCTCTCCTCCCGAATTCAAAATGAGGCTTCGTGCTCTTTTTTCGTTTTGACACCACAAACGCGTCCCATGGCCCTTTTCTAACCTATAATCGAGACTTTTCCGGGTTTTAAAGGAAGTGGATATAATTTCATACCCTCTACTCCCGAATTCAAAATGAGGCTTCGTGCTCCTTTTTTCGTTTTGTCACCACCAAAACGTCCCGTGGCCCATTTCTAACCTATAATTAAGACTTTTCCGGGTTTTAAAGAAAGTGGATCTAATTTCATACCCTCTCTCCTCCCGAATTCAAAATGAGGCTTTGTGCTCCTTTTTTCGATTTGACACCACCAACACGTCGCGTGGCCCATTTCTAACCTATAATCGTGACTTTTCCGGGTTTTAAAGGAAGTGGATCTAATTTCATACCCTCTCTCCTCCCGAATTCAAAATTAGGCTTCGTACTCGTTTTTTTGTTTTCACCCCACCGACACGTCCCGTGGCCAAATTCTGACCTATAATCGAGACTTTTTCGGGTTTTAAAGGAAGTGGAGCTAATTTCATACCCTCTCTCCTAAAAAATTCATAATGAGGCTTCGTGCTCGTTTTTTCATTTTCACCGCAGCAAGACGTCCCGTGGCCAATTTCTAACCTATAATCGAGACTTTTTCGGGTTTTAAAGGAAGTGGATCTAATTTCATACCCTCTCTCCTCCCAAATTCAAAATGAGGCTTCGTGCTCCTTTTTTCGATTTGACACCACCAACACGTCCCGTGGCCCATTTCTAACCTATAATCGTGACTATTTCGGGTTTTAAAGGAAGTAGATCTATTTTCATACCCTCTCTCCACCCGATTTCTAAACGAGGCTTCGTGCTCGTTTTTTCATTTTGACACCACCAACACGTCCCGTGGCTCATTTCTAACCTATAATTGTGACTTTTCCGGGTTTTAAAAGAAGTGGATCTAATTTCATACCCTCTCTCCTCCCAAATTCAAAATGAGGCTTCATTCTCGTTTTTTCGTTTTCACCGCACCAACACGTCCCGTGGCCACTTTCTAACCTATAATCCAGACTTTTTCGGGTTTTAAAGGAAGTGGATCTAATTTCATACCCTCTCTCCTCCCGATTTCAAAATGAGGCTTCGAGCTCCTTTTTTCGTTTTGACACCACCAACACGTCCCGTGGCCTATTTCTAACCTATAATCGAGACTTTTTCGGGTTTTAAAGGAAGTGGATCTAATTTCATACCCTATCTCCTCCCGATTTCTAAACGAGGCTTCGTGCTCGTTTTTTAGTTTTGACACCACCAACACGTCCCGTGGCCCATTTCTAGCCTATAATCGAGACTTTTCCGGGTTTTAAAGGAAGTGGATCTAATTTCATACCCTCTACTCCCGAATTCAAAATGAGGCTTCGTGCTCCTTTTTTTGTTTTGTCACCACCAACACGTCCCGTGGCCCATTTCTAACCTATAATCGAGACTTTTCCGGGTTTTAAAGGAAATGGGTCTAATTTCATACCCTCTGTCCATCCGATTTCTAAACGAGGATTCGTGCTCGTTTTTTCATTTTGACACCACCAACACGTCCCGTGGCCCATTTCTCTCCTATAATTTAGACTTTTCCGGGTTTTAAAGGAGGTAGATCTAATTTCATACCCTCTCACCTCCCGAATTCAAAATGAGGCTTCGTGCTCCTTTTTTCGATTTGACACCACCAACACGTCCCGTGGCCCATTTCTAACCTATAATCGTGACTTTTCCGGGTTTTAAAGAAAGTGGATCTAATTTCATACCCTCTCTCCTCTCGAATTCAAAATTAGGCTTCGTGCTCGTTTTTTTATTTTCACCCCACCGACACGTCCCGTGGCTAAATTCTAACCTATAATCGAGACTTTTTCGGGTTTTAAAGGAAGTGGAGCTAATTTCATACCCTCTCTCCTCCCAAATTCAAAATGAGGTTTCGTGCTCGTTTTTTCGTTTTCACCGCACCAAGACGTCCCGTGGCCAATTTCTAACCTATAATCTAGATTTTTTCGGGTTTTAAAGGAAGTGGATCTAATTTCATACCCTCTCTCCTCCCGAATTCAATATGAGGCTTCGTGCTCCTTTTTTCGTTTTGACACCACCAACACGTACCGTGGCCTATTTTTAACCTATAATCGAGACTTTTTAGGGTTTTAAAGGAAGTAGATCTAATTTCATACCCTGTCTCCTCCCGATTTCTAAACGAGGCTTCGTGCTCGTTTTTTAGTTTTGACACCACCAACACGTCCCGTGGCCCATTTCTAACCTATAATCAAGACTTTTTCTGGTTTTAAAGGAAGTGGATCTAATTTCATACCCTCTCTCCTCCCGAATTCAATATGAGGCTTCGTGCTCGTTTTTTTGTTTTCACCCCAACGACACGTCCCGTGGCCAAATTCTAACGTATAATCGAGACTTTTTCGTGTTTTAAAGGAAGAGGATCTAATTTCAAACCCTCTCTCCTCCCAAATTCAAAATGAGGCTTCGTGCTCGTTTTTTCGTTTTCACCCCTCCAACACGTCCCGTGGCCAAATTTTAACCTATAATCGAGACTTTTTCGGGTTTTAAAGGAAGTGGATCTAATTTCATACCCTCTCTCCTCCCAATTTCTAAATGAGGCTTCGTGCTCGTTTTTTCGTTTTGACACCACAAACACGTCCCGTGGCCCATTTCTAACCTATAATCGAGACTTTTTTGGATTTTAAAGGAAGTGTATATAATATCATACCCTCTCGCCTACCGATTTCTAAAAGAGGCTTCGTGCTCGTTTTTTCGTTTTGACACCACCAACACGTCCCGTGGCCAATTTCTAACCTATAATCGAGACTTTTCCGGGTTTTAAAGGAAGTGGATCTAATTTCATACCCTCTCTCCTTCCGATTTCTAAACGTGGCTTCGTGCTCATTTTATCGTTTTGACAGCACCAACACGACCGGTGGCCAATTTCTAACCTATAATCGAGACTTTTCCGGATTTTAATGGAAGTGGATCTAATTTCATACCCTCTCTCCTCCCGATTTCTAAACGAGGCTTCGTGCTCGTTTTTTCGTTTTCACCCCACCAACACGTCCCGTGGCCAATTTCTAACCTATAATCGAGACTTTTTCGGATTTTAAAGGAAGTGGATCTAATTTCATACCCTCACTCCACCCTATTTCTAAATGAGGCTTCGTGCTCATTTTTTCATTTTGACACCACCAACACGTCCCGTGGCCCATTTCAAACCTATAATTGAGACTTTTCCGGGTTTTAAAGGAAGTGGATCTAATTTCATACCCTCTCTCCTCCCGAATTCAAAATGAGGCTTCGTGCTCCTTTTTTCGATTTGACACCACCAACACGTCCCGTGGCCCATTTCTAACCTTTAATCGTGACTATTTCGGGTTTTAAAGGAAGTGGATCTATTTTCTTCCCCTCTCTCCACCCGATTTCTAAACGAGGCTTCGTGCTCGTTTTTTCATTTTGACACCACCAACACGTCCCGTGGCCCATTTCTAACCTATAATTGAGACTTTTCCGGGTTTTAAAAGAAGTGGATCTAATTTCATACCCTCTATCCTCCCGAATTCAAAATGAGGCTTCGTGCTCCTTTTTTCGATTTGACACCACCAACACGTCCCGTGGCTCATTTCTAACCTATAATCGTGACTATTTCGGGTTTTAAAGGAAGTGGATATATTTTCATACCCTCTCTCCACCCGATTTCTAAACGAGGCTTCATGCTCGTTTTTTCATTTTGACACCACCAACACGTCCCGTGGCCAATTTCTAACCTATAATCGAGACTTTTTCGGATTTTAAAGGAAGTGGATCTAATTTCATACCCTCACTCCACCCTATTTCTAAATGAGGCTTCGTGCTCATTTTTTCATTTTGACACCACCAACACGTCCCGTGGCCCATTTCAAACCTATAATTGAGACTTTTCCGGGTTTTAAAGGAAGTGGATATATTTTCATACCCTCTCTCCTCCCAAATTCAAAATGAGGCTTCGTGCTCGTTTTTTCATTTTCACCGCACCAAGACGTCCCGTGGCCAATTTCTAACCTATAATCGAGACTTTTTCGGGTTTTAAAGGAAGTGGATCTAATTTCATACCCTCTCTCCTCCCGAATTCAATATTAGGCTTCGAGCTCCTTTTTTCGTTTTGACACCAACAACACGTACCGTGGCCTATTTTTAACCTATAATCGAGACTTTTTCGGGTTTTAAAGGAAGTGGATCTAATTTCATACCCTGTCTCCTCCCGATTTCTAAACGAGGCTTCGTGCTCGTTTTTTCGTTTTGACACCACCAACACGTCCCGTGGCCCATTTCTAACCTATCATCAAGACTTTTTCGGGTTTTAAAGGAAGTGGATCTAATTTCATACCCTCTCTCCTCCCAAATTCAAAATGAGGCTTCGTGCTCCTTTTTTCGTTTTGTCACCACCAACACGTCCCGTGGACTATTTCTAACCTATAATCGAGACTTTTTCGGGTTTTAAAGGAAGTGAATCTAATTTCATACCCACTCTCCTTCCGAATTCAAAATGAGGCTTCGTGCTCGTTTTTTCGTTTTCACCCCTCCAACACGTCCCGTGGCCAAATTCTAACATATAATCGAGACTTTTTCGGGTTTTAAAGGAAGTGGATATAATTTCATACCCTCTCTCCTCCCAATTTCTAAACGAGGCTTCGTGCTCGTTTTTTCGTTTTGACACCACAAACACGTCCCGTGGCCCATTTCTAACCTATAATCGAGACTTTTTCGGATTTTAAAGGAAGTGTATATAATTTCATACCCTCTCGCCTTCCGATTTCTAAAAGAGGCTTCGTGCTCGTTTTTTCATTTTGACACCACCAACACGTCCCGTGGCCAATTTCTAACCTATAATCGAGACTTTTCCAGGTTTTAAAAGAAGTGGATCTAATTTCATACCCTCTCTCCTTCCGATTTCTAAACGTGGCTTCGTGCTCATTTTATCGTTTTGACAGCACCAACACGACCGGTGGCCAATTTCTAACCTATAATCGAGACTTTTCCGGATTTTAATGGAAGTGGATCTAATTTCATACCCTCTCTCCTCCCGATTTCTGAACGAGGCTTCGTGCTCGTTTTTTCGTTTTCACCCCACCAACATGTCCCGTGGCCAATTTCTAACCTATAATCGAGACTTTTTCGGATTTTATAGGAAGTGGATCTAATTTCATACCCTCACTCCACCCTATTTCTAAATGAGGCTTCGTGCTCATTTTTTCGTTTTGACACCACCAACACGTCCCGTGGCCCATTTCAAACCTATAATTGAGACTTTTCCGGGTTTTAAAGGAAGTGGATCTAATTTCATACCCTCTCTCCTCCCGAATTCAAAATGAGGCTTCGTGCTCCTTTTTTCGATTTGACACCACCAACACGTCCCGTGGCCCATTTCTAACCTTTAATCGTGACTATTTCGGGTTTTAAAGGAAGTGGATCTATTTTCTTCCCCTCTCTCCACCCGATTTCTAAACGAGGCTTCGTGCTCGTTTTTCCATTTTGACACCACCAACACGTCCCGTGGCCCATTTCTAACCTATAATTGAGACTTTTCCGGGTTTTAAAAGAAGTGGATCTAATTTCATACCCTCTCTCCTCCCGAATTCAAAATGAGGCTTCGTGCTCCTTTTTTCGATTTGACACCACCAACACGTCCTGTGGCCCATTTCTAACCTATGATCGTGACTTTTTTCGGGTTTTAAAGGAAGTGGATCTAATTTAATACCCTCTCTCCTCCCGAATTAAAAATTTGGCTTCGTGCTCGTTTTTTCGTTTTCACCCCACCAACACGTCCCGTGGCCAAATTCTAACCTATAATCGAGACATTTTCGGGTTTTAAAGGAAGTGGATCTAATTTCATACCCTCTCTCATCCCAAATTCAAAATGAGGCATCATGCTCGTTTTTTCGTTTTCACCGCAACAACACGTCCCGTGGCCAATTTCTAACCTAGAATCGAGACTTTTCCGGGTTTTAAAGGAAGTGGATCTAATTTCATACCCTCTCTCCACCCGATTTCTAAACGAGGCTTCGTGCTCGTTTTTTCATTTTGACACCACCAACACGTCCCGTGGCCCATTTCTAACCTATAATCGAGACATTTTCGGGTTTTAAAGGAAGTGGATCTAATTTCATACCCTCTCTCCTCCCGAATTCAAAATGAGGCTTCGTGCTCCTTTTTTCGATTTGACACCACCAACACGTCCCGTGGCCCATTTCTAACCTATAATCGTGACTTTTCCGGGTTTTAAAGGAAGTGGATCTAATTTCATACCCTCTCTCCTCCCGATTTCAAAATGAGGCTTCGTGCTCCTTTTTTCGTTTTGACACCACCGATACGTCCCGTGGCTTATTTCTGACCTATAATCGAGACTTTTTCGGGTTTTAAAGGAAGTGGATCTAATTTCATACCCTGTCTCCTCCCGATTTCTAAACGAGGCTTCGTGCTCGTTTTTTAGTTTTGACACCACCAACACGTCCCGTGGCCCATTTCGAACCTATAATCGAGACTTTTCCGGGTTTTAAAGGAAGTCGATCTAATTTCATAACGTCTCCTCTCGAATTCAAAATGAGGCTTCATGCTCCTTTTTTCGTTTTGTCACCACCAACACGTCTCGTGGCCCATTTCTAACCTATAATCGAGACTTTTCCGGGTTTTAAAGGAAGTGGATCTAATTTCACACCCTCTCTCCACCCGATTTGTAAACGAGGCTTCGTGCTCGTTTTTTCATTTTGAAACCACCAACACGTCCCGTGGCCAATTTCTAACCTATAATTGAGACTTTTCTGGGTTTTAAAGGAAGTGGATCTAATTTCATACCCTCTCTCCTCCCGAATTCAAAATGAGGCTTCGTGCTCCTTTTTTCGATTTGACACCACCAACACGTCTCGTGGCCCATTTCTAACCTATAATCGTGACTTTTCCGAGTTTTAAAGGAAGTGGATCTAATTTCATACCCTCTCTCCTCCCGAATTCAAAATTAGGCTTCGTGCTCGTTTTTTCGTTTTCACCCCACCGACACGTCCCGTGGCCAAATTCTAACCTATAATCGAGACTTTTTCGGGTTTTAAAGGAAGTGGAGCTAATTTCATACCCTCTCTCCTCCCAAATTCAAAATGAGGCTTCGTGCTCGTTTTTTCGTTTTCACCGCACCATGACGTCCCGTGGCCAATTTCTAACCTATAATCGAGACTTTTTCGGGTTTTAAAGGAAGTGGATCTAATTTCATACCCTCTCTCCTCCCGAATTCAATATGAGGCTTCGTGCTCCTTTTTTCGTTTTGACACCACCAACACGTCCCGTGGCCTATTTCTGACCTATAAACGAGACTTTTTCGGGTTTTAAAGGAATTGGATCTAATTTCATACCCTGTCTTCTACCGATTTCTAAACCAGGCTTCGTGCTCGTTTTTTAGTTTTGACACCACCAACACGTCCCGTGGCCCATTTCTAACCTATAATCGAGACTTTTTTGGGTTTTAAAGGAAGTCGATCTAATTTCATACCCTCTCTACTCCTAAATTCAAAATGAGGCTTCGTGCTCCTTTTTCGTTTTGTCACCACCAACACGTCCCGTGGCCCATTTCTAACCTATAATCGAGACTTTTTCGGGTTTTAAAAGAAGTGAATCTAATTTCATACCCACTCTCCTCCCGAATTCAAAATGAGGCTTCGTACTCGTTTTTTCGTTTTCACCCCTCCAACACGTCCCGTGGCCAAATTCTAACCTATAATCGAGACTTTTTCGGGTTTTAAAGGAAGTTGATATAATTTCATACCCTCTCTCCTCCCGATTTCTAAACGAGGCTTCGTGCTCTTTTTTTCGTTTTGACACCACAAACACGTCCCGTGGCCCATTTCTAACCTATAATCGAGACTTTTTCGGATTTTAAAGGAAGTGGATGTAATTTCATACCCTCAAACCTACCGATTTCTAAACGAGGCTTCGTGATCGTTTTTTCGTTTTGACACCACCAACACGTCCCGTGGCCCATTTCTAACCTATAATCGAGACTTTTCCGAGTTTTAAAGGTAGTGGATATAATTTCATACCCTCTCTCCTCCCGATTTCTAAACGAGGCTTCGTGCTCGTTTTTTCGTTTTGACACCACCAACACGTCCGGTGGCCAATTTCTAACCCATAATCTAGACTTTTCCGGATTTTAAAGGAAGTGGATCTAATTTTATACCCTCTCTCCTCCCGATTTCTAAACAAGGCTTCGTGCTCGTTTTTTCGTTTTCACCCCACCAACACGTCCCGTGGCCAAATTCTAACCTATAATCGAGACATTTTCGGGTTTTAAAGGAAGTGGATCTAATTTCATACCCTCTCTCATCCCAAATTCAAAATGAGGCATCATGCTCGTTTTTTCGTTTTCACCGCAACAACACGTCCCGTGGCCAATTTCTAACCTAGAATCGAGACTTTTCCGGGTTTTAAAGGAAGTGGATCTAATTTCATACCCTCTCTCCACCCGATTTCTAAACGAGGCTTCGTGCTCGTTTTTTCATTTTGACACCACCAACACGTCCCGTGGCCCATTTCTAACCTATAATCGAGACTTTTTCGGATTTTAAAGGAAGTGGATATAATTTCATACCCTCTCTCCACCCTATTTCTAAATGAGGCTTCGTGCTCGTTTTTTCGTTTTGACACCACCAACACGTCCCGTGGCCCATTTCTAACCTATAATTGAGACTTTTCCGGCTTTTAAAGGAAGTGGATCTAATTTCATACCCTCTCTCCTCCCGAATTCAAAATGAGGCTTCGTTCTCCTTTTTTCGATTTGACACCACCAACACGTCCCGTGGCCCATTTCTAACCTATAATCGTGACTTTTCCGGGTTTTAAAGGAAGTGGATCTAATTTCATACCCTCTCTCCTCCCGAATTCAAAATTAGGCTTCGTGCTCGTTTTTTCGTTTTCACCCCACCGACACGTCCCGTGGCCAAATTCTAACGTATAATCGAGACTTTTTCGTGTTTTAAAGTAAGTGGATCTAATTTCATACCCTCTCTCCTACCGAATTCAAAATGAGGCTTCGTGCTCGTTTTTTCGTTTTCACCGCAGCAAGACGTCCCGTGGCCAATTTCTAACCTATAATCGAGTCTTTTTCGGGTTTTAAAGGAAGTGGATCTAATTTCATACCCTCTCTCCTCCCAAATTCAATATGAGGCTTCGTGCTCCTTTTTTCGTTTTGACACCACCAACACGTCCCGTGGCCTATTTCTAACCTATAATCGAGACTTTTTCGGGTTTTAAAGGAAGTGGATCTTATTTCATACCCTCTCTCCTCCCGATTTCAAAAGGAGGCTTCGTGCTCCTTTTTTTGTTTTGAAACCACCAACACGTCCCGTGGCCTATTTCTAACCTATAATCGAGACTTTTTCGGGTTTTAAAGGAAGTGGATCTAATTTCATACACTCTCTCCTCCCAAATTCAAAATGAGTCTTCGTGCTCCTTTTTTCGTTTTGTCACCACCAACACGTCCCGTGGCCCATTTCTAACCTATAATCGAGACTTTTTCGGATTTTAAAGGAAGTAAATCTAATTTCATACCCACTCTCCTCCCGAATTCAAAATGAGGCTTCGTGCTCGTTTTTTCGTTTTCACCCCTCTAACACGTGCCGTGGCCAAATTCTAACCTATAATCGAGACTTTTTCGGGTTTTAAAGGAAGTGAAGCTAATTTCATACCCTCTCTCCTCCCAAATTCAAAATGAGGCTTCGTGCTCGTTTTTTCGTTTTCACCGCACCAAGACGTCCCGTGGCCAATTTCTAACCTATAATCGAGACTTTTTCGGGTTTTAAAGGAAGTGGATCTAATTTGATACCCTCTCTCCTCCCGAATTCAATATGAGGTTCGTGCTCCTTTTCTCGTTTTGACACCACCAACACGTCCCCTGGCCTATTTCTAACCTATAATCGAGACTTTTTCGGGTTTTAAAGGAACTAGATCTAATTTCATACCCTGTCTTCTCCCGCTTTCTAAACGAGGCTTCGTGCTCGTTTTTTAGTTTTGACACCACCAACACGTCCCGTGGCCCATTTCTAACTTATAATCGAGACTTTTTCGGGTTTTAAAGGAACTGGATCTAATTTCATACCCTGTCTTCTCCCGATTTCTAAACGAGGCTTCGTGCTCGTTTTTTAGTTTTGACACTACCAACACGTCCCGTGGCCCATTTCTAACCTATAATCGAGACTTTTTCGGGTTTTAAAGGAAGTGGATCTAATTTCATACACTCTCTCCTCCCAAATTCAAAATGAGTCTTCGTGCTCCTTTTTTCGTTTTGTCACCACCAACACGTCCCGTGGCCCATTTCTAACCTATAATTGAGACTTTTTCGGATTTTAAAGGAAGTAAATCTAATTTCATACCCACTCTCCTCCCGAATTCAAAATGAGGCTTCGTGCTCGTTTTTTCATTTTCACCCCTCTAACACGTGCCGTGGCCAAATTCTAACCTATAATCGAGACTTTTTCGGGTTTTAAAGGAAGTGGAGCTAATTTCATACCCTCTCTCCTCCCAAATTCAAAATGAGGCTTCGTGCTCGTTTTTTCGTTTTCACCGCACCAAGACATCCCGTGGCCAATTTCTAACCTATAATCGAGACTTTTTCGGGTTTTAAAGGAAGTGGATCTAATTTGATACCCTCTCTCCTCCCGAATTCAATATGAGGTTCGTGCTCCTTTTCTCGTTTTGACACCACCAACACGTCCCGTGGCCTATTTCTAACCTATAATCGAGACTTTTTCGGGTTTTAAAGGAACTAGATCTAATTTCATACCCTGTCTTCTCCCGCTTTCTAAACGAGGCTTCGTGCTCGTTTTTTAGTTTTGACACCACCAACACGTCCCGTGGCCCATTTCTAACTTATAATCGAGACTTTTTCGGGTTTTAAAGGAACTGGATCTAATTTCATACCCTGTCTTCTCCCGATTTCTAAACGAGGCTTCGTGCTCGTTTTTTAGTTTTGACACCACCATCCCGTCCCGTGGCCCATTTCTAACCTATAATCGAGACTTTTTCGGGTTTTAAAGGAAGTGAATCTAATTTCATACCCACTCTCCTCCCGAATTCAAAATGAGGCTTCGTGCTTGTTTTTTCGTTTTCACCGCACCAACACGTCCCGTGGCCAATTTCTAACCTATAATCGAGACTTTTTCGGGTTTTAAAGGAAGTGGATCTAATTTCATACCCTCTCTCCTTCCGATTTCAAAAGGAGGCTTCGTGCTCCTTTTTTCGTTTTGACACTACCAACACGTCCCGTGGCCTATTTCTAACCAATAATCGAGACTTTTTCGGGTTTTAAAGGAAGTGGATCTAATTTCATATCCTCTCTCCTTCCGATTTCTAAACGAGGCTTCGTGCTCGTTTTTTAGTTTTGACAACACCAACACGTCCCGTGACCCATTTCTAACCAATAATTGAGACTTTTTCGGGTTTTAAAGGAAGTGGATCTAATTTCATACACTCTCTCCTCCCAAATTCAAAATGAGGCTTCGTGCTCCTTTTTTCGTTTTGTCACCACCAACACGTCCCGTGGCCCATTTCTAACCTATAATCGAGACTTTTTCGGATTTTAAAGGAAGTGAATCTAATTTCATACCCACTCTCCTCCCGAATTCAAAATGAGGCTTCGTGCTCGTTTTTTCGTTTTCACCCCTCCAACACGTTCCGTGGCCAAATTCTAACCTATAATCGAGACTTTTTCGGGTTTTAAAGGAAGTGGAGCTAATTTCATACCCTCTCTCCTCCCAAATTCAAAATGATGCTTCGTGCTCGTTTTTTCGTTTTCACCGCACCAAGACGTCCCGTGGCCAATTTCTAACCTATAATCGAGACTTTTTCGGGTTTTAACGGAAGTGGATCTAATTTCATACCCTCTCTCCTCCCGAATTCAATATGAGGTTCGTGCTCCTTTTTTCGTTTTGACACCACCAACACGTCCCGTGGCCTATTTCTAACCTATAATCGAGACATTTTTGGGTTTTAAAGGAACTGGATCTAATTTTATAACCTGTCTTCTCCCGATTTCTAAACGAGGCTTCGTGCTCGTTTTTTAGTTTTGACACTACCAACACGTCCCGTGGCCCATTTCTAACCTATAATCGAGACTTTTTCGGGTTTTAAAGGAAGTGGATCTAATTTCATACACTCTCTCCTCCCAAATTCAAAATGAGGCTTCGTGCTCCTTTTTTCGTTTTGTCACCACCAACACGTCACGTGGACCATTTCTAACCTATAATCGAGACTTTTTCGGGTTTTAAAGGAAGTGAATCTAATTTCATACCCACTCTCCTTCCGAATTCAAAATGAGGCTTCGTGCTCGTTTTTTCGTTTTCACCCCTCCAACACGTCCCGTGGCCAAATTCTAACCTATAATCGAGACTTTTTCGGGTTTTAAAGGAAGTGGATATAATTTCATACCCTCTCTCCTCCCGATTTCTAAACGAGGCTTCGTGCCTGTTTTTTCGTTTTGACACCACAAACACGTCCCGTGGCCCATTTCTAACCTATAATCGAGACTTTTTCGGATTTTAAAGGAAGTGGATATAATTTCAAACCCTCTAACCTGCCGATTTCTAAACGAGGCTTCGTGCTCGTTTTTTCGTTTTGACACCACCAACACGTCCCGTGGCCCATTTCTAACCTATAATCGAGACTTTTCCGGGTTTTAAAGGAAGTGGATCTAATTTCATACCCTCTCTCCTCCCGATTTCTAAACGAGGCTTCGTGCTCGTTTTTTCGTTTTGACACCACCAACACGTCCGGTGGCCAATTTCTAACCCAAAATCTAGACTTTTTCGGGTTTTAAAGGAAGTGGATCTAAGTTCATACCCTCTCTCCACCCGATTTCTAAACGAGGCTTCGTGCTCGTTTTTTCAGTTTGATACCACCAACACGTCCCGTGGCCAATTTCTAACCTATAATTGAGACTTTTCTGGGTTTTAAAAGAAGTGGATCTAATTTCATACCCTCTCTCCTACCGAATTCAAAATGAGGCTTCGTGCTCCTTTTTTCGATTTGAAACCACCAAAACGTCCCGTGGCCCATTTCTACCCTACAATCGTGACTTTTCTGGGTTTTAAAGGAAGTGGATCTAATTTCATACCCTCTCTCCTCCCGAATTCAAAATTAGGCTTCGTGCTCGTTTTTTCGTTTTCACCCCACCGACACGTCCTGTGGCCAAATTTGAACCTATAATCGAGACTTTTTCGGGATTTAAAGGAAGTGGATCTAATTTCATACCCTCTCTCCTCCCGATTTCTAAACGAGGCTTCGTGCTCGTTTTTTCGTTTTGACACCACCAACACGTCCCGTGGCCCATTTCTAACCAATAATCGAGACTTTTCCGTGTTTTAAAGGAAGTGGATCTAATTTCATACCCTCTCTCCTCCCGATTTCTAAACGAGGCTTCGTGCTCGTTTTTTCGTTTTGACACCACCAACACGTCCGGTGGCCAATTTCTAACCCATAATCTAGACTTTTTCGGATTTTAAAGGAAGTGGATCTAATTTCATACCCTCTCTCCTTCCGATTTCTAAACGAGGCTTCGTGCTCGTTTTTTAGTTTTGACACCACCAACACGTCCCGTTGCCAATTTCTAACCTATAATCGAGACTTTTTCGGATTTTAAAGGAAGTGGATCTAATTTCATACCCTCTCTCCACCCTATTTCTACATGAGGCTTCGTGCTCGTTTTTTCGTTTTGACATCACCAACACGTTCCGTGGCCCATTTCTAACCTATAATTGAGACTTTTCCGGCTTTTAAAGGAAGTGGATCTAATTTCATACCCTCTATCCTCCCGAATTCAAAATGAGGCTTCGTGCTTCTTTTTTCGATTTGATACCACCAACACATCCCGTGGCCCATTTCTAACCTATAATCGTGACTTTTCCGGGTTTTAAAGGAAGTGGATCTAATTTCATACCCTCTCTCCTCCCGAATTCAAAATTAGGCTTCGTGCTCGTTTTTTTGTTTTCACCCCACCGACACGTCCCGTGGCCAAATTCTAACGTATAATCGAGACTTTTTCGTGTTTTAAAGGAAGTGGATCTAATTTCATACCCTCTCTCCTACCAAATTCAAAATGAGGGTTCGTACTCGTTTTTTCGTTTTCACCACACCAAGTCGTCCCGTGGCCAATTTCTAACCTATAATCGAGTCTTTTTCGGGTTTTAAAGGAAGTGGATCTAATTTCATACCCTCTCTCCTCCCAAATTCAATATGAGGCTTCGTGCTCCTTTTTTCGTTTTGACACCACCAACACGTCCCGTGGCCTATTTCTAACCTATAATCGAAACTTTTTCGGGTTTTAAAGGAAGTGGATCTAATTTCATACCCTGTCTCCTCCCGATTTCTAAACGAGGCTTAATGCTCGTTTTTTAGTTTTGACACCACCAACACATCCCGTGGCCCATTTCTAACCTATAATCGAGATTTTTTCGGGTTTTAAAGGAAGTGGATCAAATTTCATACCCTCTCCTCCCGAATTCAAAATGAGGCTTCGTGCTCCTTTTTTAGTTTTGTCACCACCAACACGTCCCGTGGCCCATTTCTCACCTATAATCGTGACTTTTCCGGGTTTTAAAGGAAGTGGATCTAATTTCATACCCTCTCTCCTCCCGAATTCAAAATTAGGCTTCGTGCTCGTTTTTTTCGTTTTCACCCCACCGATACGTCCCGTGGCCAAATTCTAACGTATAATCGAGACTTTTTCGTGTTTTAAAGGAAGTGGATCTAATTTCATACCCTCTCTCCTACCAAATTCAAAATGAGGCTCCGTGCTCATTTTTTCGTTTTCACCGCACCAAGACGTCCCGTGGCCAACTTCTAACCTATAATCGAGACATTTTCGGGTTTTAAAGGAAGTGGATCTAATTTCATACCCTCTCTCCTCCCAAATTCAATATGAGGCTTCGTGCTCCTTTTTTCGTTTTGACACCACCAACACGTCCCGTGGCCTATTTCTAACCTATAATCGAAACTTTTTCGGGTTTTAAAGGAAGTGGATCTAATTTCATACCCTGTCTCCTCCGGATTTCTAAACGAGGCTTCATGCTCGTTTTTTAATTTTGACACCACCAACACATCCCGTGGCCATTTCTAACCTATAATCGAGACTTTTCCGGGTTTTAAAGGAAGTGGATCTAATTTCATACCCTCTCCTCCCGAATTCAAAATGAGGCTTCGTGCTCCTTTTTTCGTTTTGTCACCACCAACACGTCCCGTGGCCCATTTCTAACCTATAATCGAGACCTTTCCGGGTTTTAAAGGAAATGGATCTAATTTCATACCCTCTCTCCACCCGATTTCTAAACGAGGCTTCGTGCTCGTTTTTTCATTTTGACACCACCAACACGTCCTGTGGCCCATTTCTAACCTATAATTGAGACTTTTCCGGGTTTTAAAGGAAGTGGATCTAATTTCATACCCTCTCTCCTCCCGAATTCAAAATGAGGCTTCGTGCTCCTTTTTTCGATTTGACACCACCAACACGTCTCGTGGCCCATTTCTAACCTATAATCGTGACTTTTCCGTGTTTTAAAGGAAGTGGATCTAATTTCATACCCTCTCTCCTCCCGATTTCTAAACGAGGCTTCGTGCTCGTTTTTTCGTTTTAACACCACCAACACGTCCGGTGGCCAATTTCTAACCCATAATCTAGACTTTTCCGGATTTTAAAGGAAGTGGATCTAATTTCTTACCCTCTCTCCTCCCGATTTCTAAATGAGGCTTCGTGCTCGTTTTTTCGTTTTCACCCCACCAACACGTCCCGTGGCCAATTTCTAACCAATAATCGAGACTTTTTCGGATTTTAAAGGAAGTGGATATAATTTCATACCCTCTCTCCACCCTATTTCTAAATGAGGCTTCGTGCTCGTTTTTTCATTTTGACACCACCAACACGTCCCGTGGCCCATTTCTAACCTATAATTGAGACTTTTCCGGCTTTTAAAGGAAGTGGATCTAATTTCATACCCTCTCTCCTCCCGAATTCAAAATGAGGCTTCGTGCTCCTTTTTTCGATTTGACACCACCGACACGTCCCGTGGCCCATTTCTAACCTATAATCGTGACTTTTCCGGGTTTTAAAGGAAGTGGATCTAATTTCATACCCTCTCTCCTCCCGAATTCAAAATTAGGCTACGTGCTCGTTTTTTCGTTTTCACCCCACCGACACGTCCCGTGGCCAAATTCTAACATATAATCGAGACTTTTTCGTGTTTTAAAGGAAGTGGATCTAATTTCATACCCTCTCTCCTACCAAATTCAAAATGAGGCTTCGTGCTCGTTTTTTCGTTTTCACCGCACCAAGACGTCCCGTGGCCAATTTCTAACCTATAATCGTGTCTTTTCGGGTTTTAAAGGAAGTGGATCTAATTTCATACCCTCTCTCCTCCCAAATTCAAAATGAGGCTTCGTGCTCCTTTTTTCGTTTTCACCGCACCAAGACGTCCCGTGGCCAATTTCTAATCTATAATCGAGACTTTTTCGGGTTTTAAAGGAAGTGGATCTAATTTCATACCCTCTCTCCTCCCGAATTCAATATGAGGCTTCGTGCTCCTTTTTTCGTTTTGACACCACCAACACGTCCCGTGGCCTATTTCTAACCTATAATCGAGACTTTTTCGGGTTTTAAAGGAAGTGGATCTAATTTCATACCCTGTCTTCTACCGATTTCTAAACGAGGGTTCGTGCTCGTTTTTTAGTTTTGACACCACCAACACGTCCCGTGGCCCATTTCTAACCTATAATGGAGATTTTTCGGGTTATAAAGGAAGTGGATCTAATTTCATACCCTCTCTCCTCCCGAATTCAAAATGAGGCTTCGTACTCCTTTTTCGTTTTGTCACCACCAACACGTCCCGTGGCCCATTTCTAACCTATAATCGAGTCTTTTTCGGGTTTTAAAGGAAGTGAATCTAATTTCATACCCACTCTCCTCCCGAATTCAAAATGAGGCTTCGTGCTCGTTTTTTCGTTTTCACCCCTCCAACACGTCTCGTGGCTAAATTCAAACCTATAATCGAGACTTTTTCGGGTTTTAAAGGAAGTGGATATAATTTCATACTCCTCCCGATTTCTAAACGAGGCTTCGTGCTCTTTTTTTCGTTTTGACACCACAAACACGTCCCGTGGCCCATTTCTAACCTATAATCGAGACTTTTTCGGATTTTAAAGGAAGTGGATATAATTTCATACCCTCTAACCTTGCGATTTCTAAACGAGGCTTCGTGCTCGTTTTTTCGTTTTGACACCACCAACACGTCCCGTGGCCCATTTCTAACCTATGATCGAGACTTTTCCGGGTTTTAAAGGAAGTGGATATAATTTCATACGCTCTCTCCTCCCGATTTCTAAATGAGGCTTCGTGCTCGTTTTTTCGTTTTGACACCACCAACACGTCCGGTGGCCAATTTCTAACCCATAATCAAGACTTTTCCGGATTTTAAAGGAAGTGGATCTAATTTCATACCCTCTCTCCTACCAAATTCAAAATGAGGCTCCGTGCTCATTTTTTCGTTTTCACCGCACCAAGACGTCCCGTGGCCAACTTCTAACCTATAATCGAGACATTTTCGGGTTTTAAAGGAAGTGGATCTAATTTCATACCCTCTCTCCTCCCAAATTCAATATGAGGCTTCGTGCTCCTTTTTTCGTTTTGACACCACCAACACGTCCCGTGGCCTATTTCTAACCTATAATCGAAACTTTTTCGGGTTTTAAAGGAAGTGGATCTAATTTCATACCCTGTCTCCTCCGGATTTCTAAACGAGGCTTCATGCTCGTTTTTTAATTTTGACACCACCAACACATCCCGTGGCCATTTCTAACCTATAATCGAGACTTTTCCGGGTTTTAAAGGAAGTGGATCTAATTTCATACCCTCTCCTCCCGAATTCAAAATGAGGCTTCGTGCTCCTTTTTTCGTTTTGTCACCACCAACACGTCCCGTGGCCCATTTCTAACCTATAATCGAGACCTTTCCGGGTTTTAAAGGAAATGGATCTAATTTCATACCCTCTCTCCACCCGATTTCTAAACGAGGCTTCGTGCTCGTTTTTTCATTTTGACACCACCAACACGTCCTGTGGCCCATTTCTAACCTATAATTGAGACTTTTCCGGGTTTTAAAGGAAGTGGATCTAATTTCATACCCTCTCTCCTCCCGAATTCAAAATGAGGCTTCGTGCTCCTTTTTTCGATTTGACACCACCAACACGTCTCGTGGCCCATTTCTAACCTATAATCGTGACTTTTCCGTGTTTTAAAGGAAGTGGATCTAATTTCATACCCTCTCTCCTCCCGATTTCTAAACGAGGCTTCGTGCTCGTTTTTTCGTTTTAACACCACCAACACGTCCGGTGGCCAATTTCTAACCCATAATCTAGACTTTTCCGGATTTTAAAGGAAGTGGATCTAATTTCTTACCCTCTCTCCTCCCGATTTCTAAATGAGGCTTCGTGCTCGTTTTTTCGTTTTCACCCCACCAACACGTCCCGTGGCCAATTTCTAACCAATAATCGAGACTTTTTCGGATTTTAAAGGAAGTGGATATAATTTCATACCCTCTCTCCACCCTATTTCTAAATGAGGCTTCGTGCTCGTTTTTTCATTTTGACACCACCAACACGTCCCGTGGCCCATTTCTAACCTATAATTGAGACTTTTCCGGCTTTTAAAGGAAGTGGATCTAATTTCATACCCTCTCTCCTCCCGAATTCAAAATGAGGCTTCGTGCTCCTTTTTTCGATTTGACACCACCGACACGTCCCGTGGCCCATTTCTAACCTATAATCGTGACTTTTCCGGGTTTTAAAGGAAGTGGATCTAATTTCATACCCTCTCTCCTCCCGAATTCAAAATTAGGCTACGTGCTAGTTTTTTCGTTTTCACCCCACCGACACGTCCCGTGGCCAAATTCTAACGTATAATCGAGACTTTTTCGTGTTTTAAAGGAAGTGGATCTAATTTCATACCCTCTCTCCTACCAAATTCAAAATGAGGCTTCGTGCTCGTTTTTTCGTTTTCACCGCACCAAGACGTCCCGTGGCCAATTTCTAACCTATAATCGTGTCTTTTCGGGTTTTAAAGGAAGTGGATCTAATTTCATACCCTCTCTCCTCCCAAATTCAAAATGAGGCTTCGTTCTCCTTTTTTCGTTTTCACCGCACCAAGACGTCCCGTGGCCAATTTCTAATCTATAATCGAGACTTTTTCGGGTTTTAAAGGAAGTGGATCTAATTTCATACCCTCTCTCCTCCCGAATTCAATATGAGGCTTCGTGCTCCTTTTTTCGTTTTGACACCACCAACACGTCCCGTGGCCTATTTCTAACCTATAATCGAGACTTTTTCGGGTTTTAAAGGAAGTGGATCTAATTTCATACCCTGTCTTCTACCGATTTCTAAACGAGGGTTCGTGCTCGTTTTTTAGTTTTGACACCACCAACACGTCCCGTGGCCCATTTCTAACCTATAATGGAGATTTTTCGGGTTATAAAGGAAGTGGATCTAATTTCATACCCTCTCTCCTCCCGAATTCAAAATGAGGCTTCGTACTCCTTTTTCGTTTTGTCACCACCAACACGTCCCGTGGCCCATTTCTAACCTATAATCGAGTCTTTTTCGGGTTTTAAAGGAAGTGAATCTAATTTCATACCCACTCTCCTCCCGAATTCAAAATGAGGCTTCGTGCTCGTTTTTTCGTTTTCACCCCTCCAACACGTCTCGTGGCCAAATTCAAACCTATAATCGAGACTTTTTCGGGTTTTAAAGGAAGTGGATATAATTTCATACTCCTCCCGATTTCTAAACGAGGCTTTGTGCTCTTTTTTTCGTTTTGACACCACAAACACGTCCCGTGGCCCATTTCTAACCTATAATCGAGACTTTTTCGGATTTTAAAGGAAGTGGATATAATTTCATACCCTCTAACCTTGCGATTTCTAAACGAGGCTTCGTGCTCGTTTTTTCGTTTTGACACCACCAACACGTCCGGTGGCCAATTTCTAACCCATAATCAAGACTTTTCCGGATTTTAAAGGAAGTGGATCTAATTTCATACCCTCTCTCCTCCCGATTTCTAAACGAGGCTTCGTGCTCGTTTTTTCGTTTTCACCCCACCAACACGTCCCGTGGCCAATTTCTAACCTATAATCGAGACTTTTTCGGATTTTAAAGGAAGTGGATATAATTTCATACCCTCTCTCCACCCTATTTCTAAATGAGGCTTCGTGCTCGTTTTTTCGTTTTGACACCACCAACACGTCTCGTGGCCCATTTCTAACCTATAATTGAGACTTTTCCGGCTTTTAAAGGAAGCGGATCTAATTTCATACCCTCTCTCCTCCCGAATTCAAAATGAGGCTTCGTGCTCCTTTTTTCGATTTGACACCACCAACACGTCCCGTGGCCCATTTCTAACCTATAATCGTAACTTTTCCGGGTTTTAAAGGAAGTGGATCTAATTTCATACCCTCTCTCCTCCCGAATTCAAAATTAGGCTTCGTGCTCGTTTTTTTCGTTTTCACCCCACCGACACGTCCCGTGGCCAAATTCTAACGTATAATCGAGACTTTTTCGTGTTTTAAAGGAAGTGGATCTAATTTCATACCCTCTCTCCTACCAAATTCAAAATGAGGCTTCGTGCTCGTTTTTTCATTTTCACCGCACCAAGACGTCCCGTGGCCAATTTCTAACCTATAATCGAGACATTTTCGGGTTTTAAAGGAAGTGGATCTAATTTCATACCCTCTCTCCTCCCAAATTCAATATGAGGCTTCGTGCTCCTTTTTTCGTTTTGACACCACCAACACGTCCCGTGGCCTATTTCTAACCTATAATCGAAACTTTTTCGGGTTTTAAAGGAAGTGGATCTAATTTCATACCCTGTCTCCTCCCGATTTCTAAACGAGGCTTCATGCTCGTTTTTTAGTTTTGACACCACCAACACATCCCGTGGCCCATTTCTAACCTATAATCTAGACTTTTCCGAGTTTTAAAGGAAGTGGATCTAATTTCATACCCTCTCCTCCCGAATTCAAAATGAGGCTTCGTGCTCCTTTTTTCGTTTTGTCACCACCAACACGTCCCGTGGCCCATTTCTAACCTATAATCGAGACTTTTCCGTGTTTTAAAGAAAGTGGATCTAATTTCATACCCTCTCTCCACCTGATTTCTAAACGAGGCTTCGTGCTCGTTTTTTCATTTTGACACCACCAACACATCCCGTGGCCCATTTCTAACCTATAATTTAGACTTTTCCGGGTTTTAAAGGAAGTGGATCTAATTTCATACCCTCTCTCCTCCCGAATTCAAAATGAGGCTTCGTGCTCCTTTTTTCGATTTGACACCACCAACACGTCTCGTGGCCCATTTCTAACCTATAATCGTGACTTTTCCGAATTTTAAAGGAAGTGGATCTAATTTCATACCCTCTCTCCTCCCGAATTCAAAATTACGCTTTGTGCTCGTTTTTTCGTTTTCACCCCACCGACACGTCCCGTGGCCAATTTCTAACCTATAATCGAGACTTTTTCGTGTTTTAAAGGAAGTGGATCTAATTTCATACCCTCTCTCCTCCCGAATTCAATATGAGGCTTCGTGCTCCTTTTTTCATTTTGACACCACCAACACGTCCCGTGGCCTATTTCTAACCTATAATCGAAACTTTTTCGGGTTTTAAAGGAAGTGGATCTAATTTCATACCCTGTCTCCTCACAAATTTAAAATGAGGCTTCGTGCTCCTTTTTTCATTTTGTCACCACCTATAAGTCCCGTGGCCCATTTCTAATTTATAATCGAGACTTTTTCGGATTTTAAAGGAAGTGGATATAATTTCATACCCTCTCGCCTACCGATTTCTTAACGAGGCTTCGTGCTCGTTTTTTAGTTTTGACACCACCAACACGTCCCGTGGCCCATTTCTAACCTATAATCGAGACTTTTTCGGGTTTTAAAGGAAGTGGATCTAATTTGATACCCTATCTCCTCCCAAATTCAAAATGAGGCTTCGTGCTCCTTTTTTCATTTTGTCACCACCGACAAGTCCTGTGCCCATTTCTAACCTACAATGGAGACTTTTTCGGGTTTTCAAGGAAGTGAATCTAATTTCATACCCTCTCTCCTCCCAAATTCAAAATGAGGCTTCGTGCTCGTTTTTTCATTTTCACCCCTCCAACACGTCCCGTGGCCAAATTCTAACCTATAATCGAGACTTTTTCGGGTTTTAAAGGAAGTGGATCTAATTTCATACCCTCTCTCCTCCCGATTTTTAAACGAGGCTTCGTACTCCTTTTTTTGTTTTGACACCACCAACACGTCCCGTGGCCCATTTCTAACCTATAATCGAGACTTTTCAGGGATTTAGAGGAAGTGGATCTAATTTCATACCCTCTCTCCTCCTGATTTCTAAACGAGGCTTCGTGCTCGTTTTTTCGTTTTGACACCACCAACACGTCCGGTTGCCAATTTCTAACCTATAATCGAGACTTTTCCGAATTTTAAAGGAAGTGGATGTAATTTCATACACTCTCTCCTCCCGATTTCTAAACGAGGCTTCGTGCTCGTTTTTTTATTTTGACACCACCAACATGTCCTATGGCCCATTTCTAACCTATAATCGAGACTTTTTCGGGTTTTAAAGGAAGTGGATCTAATTTCATACCCTCTCTCCTCCCGAATTTAAAATGAGGCTTCGTGCTCCTTTTTTCATTTTGACACCACCAACACGTCCCGTGGCGCATTTCTAACCTATAATCGAGACTTTTCGGGTTTTAAAGGAAGTGGATCTAATTTCATACCCTCTCTCCTCCCGAATTCAAAATGAGGCTTCGTGCTCCTTTTTTCGATTTGACACCACCAACACGTCCCGTGGCCCATTTCTAACCTATAATCGTGACTTTTCCGGGTTTTAAAGGAAGTGGATCTAATTTCATACCCTCTCTCCTCCCGATTTCAAAATGAGGCTTCGTGCTCCTTTTTTCGTTTTCACCCCTCCAACACGTTCCGTGGCCAAATTCTAACCTATAATCGAGACTTTTTCCGATTTTAAAGGAAGTGGAGCTAATTTCATACCCTCTCTCCTCCCAAATTCAAAATGAGGCTTCGTGCTCCTTTTTTCATTTTGACACCACCAACATGTCCTATGGCCCATTTCTAACCTATAATCGAGACTTTTTCGGGTTTTAAAGGAAGTGGATCTAATTTCATACCCTCTCTCCTCCCGAATTTAAAATGAGGCTTCGTGCTCCTTTTTTCATTTTGACACCACCAACACGTCCCGTGGCGCATTTCTAACCTATAATCGAGACTTTTCGGGTTTTAAAGGAAGTGGATCTAATTTCATACCCTCTCTCCTCCCGAATTCAAAATGAGGCTTCGTGCTCCTTTTTTCGTTTTGTCACCACCAACACGTCCCGTGGCCCATTTCTAACCTATAATCGAGACTTTTTCGGATTTTAAAGGAAGTAAATCTAATTTCATACCCACTCTCCTCCCGAATTCAAAATGAGGCTTCGTGCTCGTTTTTTCATTTTCACCCCTCCAACACGTCCCGTGGCCAAATTCTAACCTATAATCGAGACTTTTTCGGGTTTTAAAGGAAGTGGAGCTAATTTCATACCCTCCCTCCTCCCAAATTCAAAATTAGGCTTCGTGCTCGTTTTTTTCGTTTTCACCCCACCGATACGTCCCGTGGCCAAATTCTAACGTATAATCGAGACTTTTTCGTGTTTTAAAGGAAGTGGATCTAATTTCATACCCTCTCTCCTACCAAATTCAAAATGAGGCTTCGTGCTCGTTTTTTCGTTTTCACCGCACCAAGACGTCCCGTGGCCAATTTCTAACCTATAATCGAGACTTTTTCGGGTTTTAAAGGAAGTGGATCTAATTTGATACCCTCTCTCCTCCCGAATTCAATATGAGCTTCGTGCTCGTTTTTTCGTTTTGACACCACCAACACGTCCCGTGGCCCATTTCTAACCAATAATCGAGACTTTTCCGGGTTTTAAAGGAACTAGATCTAATTTCATACCCTGTCTTCTCCCGATTTCTAAACGAGGCTTCGTGCTCGTTTTTTAGTTTTGACACCACTAACACGTCCCGTTGCCCATTTCTAACTTATAATCGAGACTTTTTCGGGTTTTAAAGGAACTGGATCTAATTTCATACCCTGTCTTCTCCCGATTTCTAAACGAGGCTTCGTGCTCGTTTTTTAGTTTTGACACCACCATCCCGTCCCGTGGCCCATTTCTAACCTATAATCGAGACTTTTTCGGGTTTTAAAGGAAGTGAATCTAATTTCATACCCTCTCTCCTCCCGATTTCAAAAGGAGGCTTCGTGCTCCTTTTTTCGTTTTGACACTACCAACACGTCCCGTGGCCTATTTCTAACCTATAATCGAGACTTTTTCGGGTTTTAAAGGAAGTGGATCTAATTTCATACCCTCTCTCCTCCCGATTTCTAAACGAGGCTTCGTGCTCGTTTTTTAGTTTTGACACCACCAACACGTCCCGTGACCCATTTCTAACCAATAATTGAGACTTTTTTAGGTTTTAAAGGAAGTGGATCTAATTTCATACACTCTCTCCTCCCAAATTCAAAATGAGGCTTCGTGCTCCTTTTTTCGTTTTGTCACTACCAACACGTCCCGTGGCCCATTTCTAACCTATAATCGAGACTTTTTCGGGTTTTAAAGGAAGTGAATCTAATTTCATACCCACTCTCCTCCCGAATTCAAAATGAGGCTTCGTGCTCGTTTTTTCGTTTTCACCCCTCCAACACGTTCCGTGGCCAAATTCTAACCTATAATCGAGACTTTTTCCGGTTTTAAAGGAAGTGGAGATAATTTCATACCCTCTCTCCTCCCAAATTCAAAATGAGGCTTCGTGCTCGTTTTTTCGTTTTCACCGCACCAAGACGTCCCGTGGCCAATTTCTAACCTATAATCGAGACTTTTTCGGGTTTTAAAGGAAGTGGATCTAATTTCATACCCTCTCTCCTCCCGAATTCAATATGAGGTTCGTGCTCCTTTTTTCGTTTTGACACCACCAACACGTCCCGTGGCCTATTTCTAACCTATAATCGAGACTTTTTCGGGTTTTAAAGGAACTGGATCTAATTTTATACCCTGTCTTCTCCCGATTTCTAAACGAGGCTTCGTGCTCGTTTTTTAGTTTTGACACCACCAACACGTCCCGTGGCCCATTTCTAACCTATAATCGAGACTTTTTCGGGTTTTAAAGGAAGTGGATCTAATTTCATACACTCTCTCCTCCCAAATTCAAAATGAGGCTTCGTGCTCCTTTTTTCGTTTTGTCACCACCAACACGTCCCGTGGACTATTTCTAACCTATAATCGAGACTTTTTCGGGTTTTAAAGGAAGTGAATCTAATTTCATACCCACTCTCCTTCCGAATTCGAAATGAGGCTTCGTGCTCGTTTTTTCGTTTTCACCCCTCCAACACGTCCCGTGGCCAAATTCTAACCTATAATCGAGACTTTTTCGGGTTTTAAAGGAAGTGGATATAATTTCATACCCTCTCTCCTCCCGATTTCTAAACGAGGCTTCGTGCCTGTTTTTTCGTTTTGACACCACAAACACGTCCCGTGGCCCTTTTCTAACCTATAATCGAGACTTTTTCGGATTTTAAAGGAAGTGGATATAATTTCAAACCCTCTAACCTGCCGATTTCTAAACGAGGCTTCGTGCTCGTTTTTTCGTTTTGACACCACCAACACGTCCCGTGGCCCATTTCTAACCTATAATCGAGACTTTTTCGGGTTTTAAAGGAAGTGGATCTAATTTCATACCCTCTCTCCTTCCGATTTCTAAACGAGGCTTCGTGCTCGTTTTTTCGTTTTGACACCACCAACACGTCCGGTGGCCAATTTCTAACCCAAAATCTAGACATTTTCGGGTTTTAAAGGAAGTGGATCTAATTTCATACCCTCTCTCCACCCGATTTCTAAACGAGGCTTCGTGCTCGTTTTTTCAGTTTGATACCACCAACACGTCCCGTGGACAATTTCTAACCTATAATTGAGACTTTTCTGGGTTTTAAAAGAAGTGGATCTAATTTCATACCCTCTCTCCTCCCGAATTCAAAATGAGGCTTCGTGCTCCTTTTTTCGATTTGACACCACCAACACGTCCCGTGGCCCATTTCTATCCTATAATCGTGACTTTTCTGGGTTTTAAAGGAAGTGGATCTAATTTCATACCCTCTCTCCTCCCGAATTCAAAATTAGGCTTCGTGCTCGTTTTTTCATTTTCACCCCACCGACACATCCTGTGGCCAAATTTGAACCTATAATCGAGACTTTTTCGGGTTTTAAAGGAAGTGGATCTAATTTCATACCCTCTCTCCTCCCGATTTCTAAACGACGCTTCGTGCTCGTTTTTTCGTTTTGACACCACCAACACGTCCCGTGGCCCATTTCTAACCAATAATCGAGACTTTTCCGGGTTTTAAAGGAAGTGGATCTAATTTCATACCCTCTCTCCTCCCGATTTCTAAACAAGGCTTCGTGCTCGTTTTTTCGTTTTGACACCACCAACACGTCCGGTGGCCAATTTCTAACCCATAATCTAGACTTTTCCGGATTTTAAAGGAAGTGGATCTAATTTCATACCCTCTCTCCTCCCGATTTCTAAACGAGGCTTCGTGCTCGTTTTTTAGTTTTGACACCACCAACACGTCCCGTTGCCAATTTCTAACCTATAATCGAGACTTTTTCGGATTTTAAAGGAAGTGGATCTAATTTCATACCCTCTCTCCACCCTATTTCTACATGAGGCTTCGTGCTCGTTTTTTCGTTTTGACACCACCAACACGTTCTGTGGCCCATTTCTAACCTATAATTGAGACTTTTCCGGCTTTTAAAGGAAGTGGATCTAATTTCATACCCTCTATCCTCCCGAATTCAAAATGAGGCTTCGTGCTCCTTTTTTCGATTTGATACCACCAACACGTCCCGTGGCCCATTTCTAACCTATAATCGTGACTTTTCCGGGTTTTAAAGGAAGTGGATCTAATTTCATACCCTCTCTCCTCCCGAATTCAAAATTAGGCTTCGTGCTCGTTTTTTTGTTTTCACCCCACCGACACGTCCCGTGGCCAAATTCTAACGTATAATCGAGACTTTTTCGTGTTTTAAAGGAAGTGGATCTAATTTCATACCCTCTCTCCTACCAAATTCAAAATGAGGCTTCGTACTCGTTTTTTCGTTTTCACCGCACCAAGACGTCCCGTGGCCAATTTCTAACCTATAATCGAGTCTTTTTCGGGTTTTAAAGGAAGTGGATCTAATTTCATACCCTCTCTCCTCCCAAATTCAATATGAGGCTTCGTGCTCCTTTTTTCGTTTTGACACCACCAACACGTCCCGTGGCCTATTTCTAACCTATAATCGAAACTTTTTCGGGTTTTAAAGGAAGTGGATCTAATTTCATACCCTGTCTCCTCCCGATTTCTAAACGAGGCTTAATGCTCGTTTTTTAGTTTTGACACAACCAACACATCCCGTGGACCATTTCTAACCTATAATCGAGATTTTTTCGGGTTTTAAAAGAAGTGGATCTAATTTCATACCCTCTCCTCCCGAATTCAAAATGAGGCTACGTGCTCCTTTTTTAGTTTTGTCACCACCAACACGTCCCGTGGCCCATTTCTAACTTATAATCGTGACTTTTCCGGGTTTTAAAGGAAGTGGATCTAATTTCATACCCTCTCTCCTTCCGAATTCAAAATTAGGCTTCGTGCTCGTTTTTTTCGTTTTCACCCCACCGACACGTCCCGTGGCCAAATTCTAACGTATAATCGAGACTTTTTCTTGTTTTAAAGGAAGTGGATCTAATTTAATACCCTCTCTCCTACCAAATTCAAAATGAGGCTTCGTGCTCATTTTTTCGTTTTCACCGCACCAAGACGTCCCGTGGCCAACTTCTAACCTATAATCGAGACATTTTCGGGTTTTAAAGGAAGTGGATCTAATTTCATACCCTCTCTCCTCCCAAATTCAATATGAGGCTTCGTGCTCCTTTTTTCGTTTTGACACCACCAACACGTCCCGTGGCCTATTTCTAACCTATAATCGAAACTTTTTCGGGTTTTAAAGGAAGTGGATCTAATTTCATACCCTGTCTCCTCCCGATTTCTAAACGAGGCTTCATGCTCGTTTTTTAGTTTTGACACCACCAACACTTCCCGTGGCCCATTTCTAACCTATAATTGAGACTTTTCCGGGTTTTAAAGGAAGTCGATCTAATTTCATAACGTCTCCTCTCGAATTCAAAATGAGGCTTCGTGCTCCTTTTTTCATTTTGTCACCACCAACACGTCTCGTGGCCAATTTCTAACCTATAATCGAGACATTTTCGGGTTTTAAAGGAAGTGGATCTAATTTCATACCCTCTCTCCTCCCAAATTCAATATGAGGCTTCGTGCTCCTTTTTTCGTTTTGACACCACCAACACGTCCCGTGGCCTATTTCTAACCTATAATCGAAACTTTTTCGGGTTTTAAAGGAAGTGGATCTAATTTCATACCCTGTCTCCTCCCGATTTCTAAACGAGGCTTCATGCTCGTTTTTTAGTTTTGACACCACCAACACATCCCGTGGCCCATTTCAAACCTATAATCTAGACTTTTCCGAGTTTTAAAGGAAGTGGATCTAATTTCATACCCTCTCCTCCCGAATTCAAAATGAGGCTTCGTGCTCCTTTTTTCGTTTTGTCACCACCAACACGTCCCGTGGCCCATTTCTAACCTATAATCGAGACTTTTCCGTGTTTTAAAGAAAGTGGATCAAATTTCATACCCTCTCTCCACCTGATTTCTAAACGAGGCTTCGTGCTCGTTTTTTCATTTTGACACCACCAACACATCCCGTGGCCCATTTCTAACCTATAATTGAGACTTTTCCGGGTTTTAAAGGAAGTGGATCTAATTTCATACCCTCTCTCCTCCCGAATTCAAAATGAAGCTTCGTGCTCCTTTTTTCGATTTGACACCACCAACACGTCTCGTGGCCCATTTCTAACCTATAATCGTGACTTTTCCGAATTTTAAAGGAAGTGGATCTAATTTCATACCCTCTCTCCTCCCGAATTCAAAATTAGGCTTTGTGCTCGTTTTTTCATTTTCACCCCACCGACACGTCCCGTGGCCAATTTCTAACCTATAATCGAGACTTTTTCGTGTTTTAAAGGAAGTGGATCTAATTTCATACCCTCTCTCCTCCCGAATTCAATATGAGGCTTCGTGCTCCTTTTTTCATTTTGACACCACCAACACGTCCCGTGGCCTATTTCTAACCTATAATCGAAACTTTTTCGGGTTTTAAAGGAAGTGGATCTAATTTCATACCCTGTCTCCTCACAAATTCAAAATGAGGCTTCGTGCTCCTTTTTTCATTTTGTCACCACCTATAAGTCCCGTGGCCCATTTCTAATTTATAATCGAGACTTTTTCGGATTTTAAAGGAAGTGGATATAATTTCATACCCTCTCGCCTACCGATTTCTAAACGAGGCTTCGTGCTCGTTTTTTAGTTTTGACACCACCAACACGTCCCGTGGCCCATTTCTAACCTATAATCGAGACTTTTTCGGGTTTTAAAGGAAGTGGATCTTATTTGATACCCTATCTCCTCCCAAATTCAAAATGAGGCTTCGTGCTCCTTTTTTCATTTTGTCACCACCGACAAGTCCCGTGCCCATTTCTAACCTACAATGGAGACTTTTTCGGGTTTTCAAGGAAGTGAATCTAATTTCATACCCTCTCTCCTCCCAAATTCAAAATGAGGCTTCGTGCTCGTTTTTTCATTTTCACCCCTCCAACACGTCCCGTGGCCAAATTCTAACCTATAATCGAGACTTTTTCGGGTTTTAAAGGAAGTGGATCTAATTTCATACCCTCTCTCCTCCCGATTTTTAAACGAGGCTTCGTACTCCTTTTTTTGTTTTGACACCACCAACACGTCCCGTGGCCCATTTCTAACCTATAATCGAGACTTTTCAGGGATTTAGAGGAAGTGGATCTAATTTCATACCCTCTCTCCTCCTGATTTCTAAACGAGGCTTCGTGCTCGTTTTTTCGTTTTGACACCACCAACACGTCCGGTTGCCAATTTCTAACCTATAATCGAGACTTTTCCGAATTTTAAAGGAAGTGGATGTAATTTCATACCCTCTCTCCTCCCGATTTCTAAACGAGGCTTCGTGCTCGTTTTTTTGTTTTCACCCCACCAACACGTTCCGTGGCCAATTTCTAACCTATAAACGAGACTTTTTCAGGTTTTAAAGGAAGTGGATCTAATTTCATACCCTCTCTCCACCCTATTTCTAAATGAGGCTTCGTGCTCGTTTTTTCATTTTGACACCACCAACACGTCCCGTGGCCTATTTATATCCTATAATCGAGACTTTTTTGGGTTTTAAAGGAAGTGGATCTAATTTCAAACCCTCTCTCCTCCCGAATTCAAAATGAGGCTTCGTGCTCGTTTTATCATTTTGACACCACCAACACGTCCCGTGGCCTATTTCTAACCTATAATCGAGACATTTTCGGATTTTAAAGGAAGTGGATCTAAATTCATACCCTCTCTCCTCCCGAATTCAAGCCGAGGCTTCATGCTCGTTTTTTTATTTTGACACCACCAACATGTCCTATGGCCCATTTCTAACCTATAATCGAGACTTTTTCGGGTTTTAAAGGAAGTGGATCTAATTTCATACCCTCTCTCCTCCCGAATTTAAAATGAGGCTTCGTGCTCCTTTTTTCATTTTGACACCACCAACACGTCCCGTGGCGCATTTCTAACCTATAATCGAGACTTTTCGGGTTTTAAAGGAAGTGGATCTAATTTCATACCCTCTCTCCTCCCGAATTCAAAATGAGGCTTCGTGCTCCTTTTTTCGATTTGACACCACCAACACGTCCCGTGGCCCATTTCTAACCTATAATCGTGACTTTTCCGGGTTTTAAAGGAAGTGGATCTAATTTCATACCCTCTCTCCTCCCGATTTCAAAATGAGGCTTCGTGCTCCTTTTTTCGTTTTGACACCACCAATACGTCCCGTGGCTTATTTCTGACCTATAATCGAGACTTTTTCGGGTTTTAAAGGAAGTGGATTTAATTTCATACCCTGTCTCCTCCCGATTTCTAAACGAGGCTTCGTGCTCGTTTTTTAGTTTTGACACCACCAACACGTCCCGTGGCCTATTTCTAACCTATAATTGAGACTTTTTCGGGTTTTAAAGGAAGTCGATCTAATTTCATAACGTCTCCTCTCGAATTCAAAATGAGGCTTCGTGCTCCTTTTTTCGTTTTGTCACCACCAACACGTCTCGTGGCCCATTTCTAACCTATAATCGAGACTTTTCCGGGTTTTAAAGGAAGTGGATCTAATTTCACACCCTCTCTCCACCCGATTTCTAAACGAGGCTTCGTGCTCGTTTTTTCATTTTGAAACCACCAACACGTCCCGTAGCCCATTTCTAACCTATAATTGAGACTTTTCTGGGTTTTAAAGGAAGTGGATCTAATTTCATACCCTCTCTCCTCCCGAATTCAAAATGAGGCTTCGTGCTCCTTTTTTCTATTTGACACCACCAACACGTCTCGTGGCCCATTTCTAACCTATAATCGTGACTTTTCCGAGTTTTAAAGGAAGTGGATCTAATTTCATACCCTCTCTCCTCCCGAATTACAAATTAGGCTTCGTGCTCGTTTTTTCGTTTTCACCCCACCGACACGTCCCGTGGCGAAAATTCTAACCTATAATCGAGACTTTTTCGGGTTTTAAAGGAAGTGGAGCTAATTTCATACCCTCTCTCCTCCCAAATTCAAAATGAGGCTTCGTGCTCGTTTTTTCGTTTTCACCGCACCAAGACGTCCCGTGGCCAATTTCTAACCTATAATCGAGACTTTTTCGGGTTTTAAAGGAAGTGGATCTAATTTCATACCCTCTCTCCTCCCGAATTCAATATGAGGCTTCGTGTTCCTTTTTTCGTTTTGACACCACCAACACGTCCCGTGGCCTATTTCTGACCTATAATCGAGACTTTTTTGGGTTTTAAAGGAATTGGATCTAATTTCATACCCTGTCTTCTACCGATTTCTAAACGAGGCTTCGTGCTCGTTTTTTAGTTTTGACACCACCAACACGTCCCGTGGCCCATTTCTAACCTATAATCGAGACTTTTTTGGGTTTTAAAGGAAGTCGATCTAATTTCATACCCTCTCTACTCCTAAATTCAAAATGAGGCTTTGTGCTCCTTTTTCGTTTTGTCACCACCAACACGTCCCGTGGCCCATTTCTAACCTATAATCGAGACTTTTTCGGGTTTTAAAGAAAGTGAATCTAATTTCATACCCACTCTCCTCCCGAATTCAAAATGAGGCTTCGTGCTCGTTTTTTCGTTTTCACCCCTCCAACACGTCCCGTGGCCAAATTCTAACCTATAATCGAGACTTTTTCGGGTTTTAAAGGAAGTGGATATAATTTCATACCCTCTCTCCTCCCGATTTCTAAACGAGGCTTCGTGCTCTTTTTTTCGTTTTGACACCACAAACACGTCCCGTGGCCCATTTCTAACCTATAATCGAGACTTTTTCGGATTTTAAAGGAAGTGGATATAATTTCATTCCCTCAAACCTACTGATTTCTAAACGAGGCTTCGTGATCGTTTTTTCATTTTGACACCACCAACACGTCCCATGGCCCATTTCTAACCTATAATCGAGACTTTTCCGAGTTTTAAAGGAAGTGGATATAATTTCATACCCTCTCTCCTCCCGATTTCTAAACGAGGCTTCGTGCTCGTTTTTTCGTTTTGACACCACCAACACGTCCGGTGGCCAATTTCTAACCCATAATCTAGACTTTTCCGGATTTTAAAGGAAGTGGATCTAATTTTATACCCTCTCTCCTCCCGATTTCTAAACAAGGCTTCGTGCTCGTTTTTTCGTTTTCACCCCACCAACACGTCCCGTGGCCAATTTCTAACCTATAATCGAGTCTTTTTCGGGTTTTAAAAGAAGTGGATCTAATTTCATACCCTCTCTCCTCCCAAATTCAATATGAGGCTTCGTGCTCCTTTTTTCGTTTTGACACCACCAACACGTCCCGTGGCCTATTTCTAACCTATAATCGAGACTTTTTCGAGTTTTAAAGGAAGTGGATCTAATTTCATTCCCTCTCTCCTCCCGATTTCAAAAGGAGGCTTCGTGCTCCTTTTTTTGTTTTGAAACCACCAACACGTCCCGTGGCCTATTTCTAACCTATAATCGAGACTTTTTCGGGTTTTAAAGGAAGTGGATCTAATTTCATACCCTCTCTCCTCCCGATTTCTAAACGAGGCTTCGTGCTCTTTTTTTAGTTTTGACACCACCAACACGTCCCGTGACCCATTTCTAACCAATAATCGAGACTTTTTCGGGTTTTACAGGAAGTGGATCTAATTTCATACACTCTCTCCTCCCAAATTTAAAATGAGGCTTCGTGCTCCTTTTTTCGTTTTGTCACCACCAACACGTCCCGTGGCCCATTTCTAACCTATAATCGAGACTTTTTCGGATTTTAAAGGAAGTAAATCTAATTTCATACCCACTCTCCTCCCGAATTCAAAATGAGGCTTCGTGCTCGTTTTTTCATTTTCACCCCTCCAACACGTCCCGTGGCCAAATTCTAACCTATAATCGAGACTTTTTCGGGTTTTAAAGGAAGTGGAGCTAATTTCATACCCTCTCTCCTCCCAAATTCAAAATTAGGCTTCGTGCTCGTTTTTTTCGTTTTCACCCCACCAACACGTCCCGTGGCCCATTTCTAACCTATAATCGAGACTTTTTCGGATTTTAAAGGAAGTAAATCTAATTTCATACCCACTCTCCTCCCGAATTCAAAATGAGGCTTCGTGCTCGTTTTTTCATTTTCACCCCTCCAACACGTCCCGTGGCCAAATTCTAACCTATAATCGAGACTTTTTCGGGTTTTAAAGGAAGTGGAGCTAATTTCATACCCTCTCTCCTCCCAAATTCAAAATTAGGCTTCGTGCTCCTTTTTTCGTTTTGTCACCACCAACACGTCCCGTGGCCCATTTCTAACCTATAATCGAGACTTTTTCGGATTTTAAAGGAAGTAAATCTAATTTCATACCCACTCTCCTCCCGAATTCAAAATGAGGCTTCGTGCTCGTTTTTTCATTTTCACCCCTCCAACACGTCCCGTGGCCAAATTCTAACCTATAATCGAGACTTTTTCGGGTTTTAAAGGAAGTGGAGCTAATTTCATACCCTCTCTCCTCCCGATTTCTAAATGAGGCTTCGTGCTCGTTTTTTCGTTTTCACCCCACCAACACGTCCCGTGGCCCATTTCTAACCTATAATCGAGACTTTTTCGGATTTTAAAGGAAGTAAATCTAATTTCATACCCACTCTCCTCCCGAATTCAAAATGAGGCTTCGTGCTCGTTTTTTCATTTTCACCCCTCCAACACGTCCCGTGGCCAAATTCTAACCTATAATCGAGACTTTTTCGGGTTTTAAAGGAAGTGGAGCTAATTTCATACCCTCTCTCCTCCCAAATTCAAAATTAGGCTTCGTGCTCGTTTTTTTCGTTTTCACCCCACCGATACGTCCCTTGGCCAAATTCTAACGTATAATCGAGACTTTTTCGTGTTTTAAAGGAAGTGGATCTAATTTCATACCCTCTCTCCTACCAAATTCAAAATGAGGCTTCGTGCACGTTTTTTCGTTTTGACACCACCAACACGTCCCGTGGCCCATTTCTAACCAATAATCGAGACTTTTCCGGGTTTTAAAGGAACTAGATCTAATTTCATACCCTGTCTTCTCCCGATTTATAAACGAGGCTTCGTGCTCGTTTTTTAGTTTTGACACCACCGACACGTCCCGTTGCCCATTTCTAACTTATAATCGAAACTTTTCCGGGTTTTAAAGGAACTGGATCTAATTTCATACCCTGTCTTCTCCCGATTTCTAGACGAGGCTTCGTGCTCGTTTTTTAGTTTTGACACCACCATCCCGTCCCGTGGCCCATTTCTAACCTATAATCGAGACTTTTTCGGGTTTTAAAGGAAGTGAATCTAATTTCATACCCACTCTCCTCCCGAATTCAAAATGAGGCTTCGTGCTCGTTTTTTCGTTTTCACCGCACCAACACGTCCCGTGGCCAATTTCAAACCTATAATCGAGACTTTTTCGGGTTTTAAAGGAAGTGGATCTAATTTCATACCCTCTCTCCTCCCGATATCAAAAGGAGGCTTCGTGCTCCTTTTTTCGTTTTGACACTACCAACACGTCCCGTGGCCTATTTCTAACCTATAATCGAGACTTTTTCGGGTTTTAAAGGAAGTGGATCTAATTTCATACCCTCTCTCCTCCCGATTTCTAAACGAGGCTTCGTGCTCGTTTTTTAGTTTTGACACCACCAACACGTCCCGTGACCCATTTCTAACCAATAATTGAGACTTTTTCAGGTTTTAAAGGAAGTGGATCTAATTTCATACACTCTCTCCTCCCAAATTCAAAATGAGGCTTCGTGCTCCTTTTTTCGTTTTGTCACTACCAACACGTCCCGTGGCCCATTTCTAACCTATAATCGAGACTTTTTCGGATTTTAAAGGAAGTAAATCTAATTTCATACCCACTCTCCTCCCGAATTCAAAATGAGGCTTCGTGCTCGTTTTTTCGTTTTCACCCCTCCAACACGTTCCGTGGCCAAATTCTAACCTATAATCGAGACTTTTTCGGATTTTAAAGGAAGTGGAGCTAATTTCATACCCTCTCTCCTCCCAAATTCAAAATGAGGCTTCGTGCTCGTTTTTTCGTTTTCACAGCACCAAGACGTCCCGTGGCCAATTTCTAACCTATAATCGAGACTTTTTCGGGTTTTAAAGGAAGTGGATCTAATTTCATACCCTCTCTCCTCCCGAATTCAATATGAGGTTCGTGCTCCTTTTTTCGTTTTGACACCACCAACACGTCCCGTGGCCTATTTCTAACCTATAATCGAGACTTTTTCGGGTTTTAAAGGAACTGGATCTAATTTTATACCCTGTCTTCTCCCGATTTCTAAACGAGTCTTCGTGCTCGTTTTTTAGTTTTGACACCACCAACACGTCCCGTGGCCCATTTCTAACCTATAATCGAGACTTTTTCGGGTTTTAAAGGAAGTGGATCTAATTTCATACACTCTCTCCTCCCAAATTCAAAATGAGGCTTCGTGCTCCTTTTTTCGTTTTGTCACCACCAACACGTCCCGTGGACTATTTCTAACATATAATCGAGACTTTTTCGGGTTTTAAAGGAAGTGAATCTAATTTCATACCCACTCTCCTTCCGAATTCAAAATGAGGCTTCGTGCTCGTTTTTTCGTTTTCACCCCTCCAACACGTCCCGTGGCCAAATTCTAACCTATAATCGAGACTTTTTCGGGTTTTAAAGGAAGTGGATATAATTTCATACACTCTCTCCTCCCGATTTCTAAACGAGGCTTCGTGCCTGTTTTTTCGTTTTGACACCACAAACACGTCCCGTGGCCCATTTTTAACCTATAATCGAGACTTTTTCGGATTTTAAAGGAAGTGGATATAATTTCAAACCCTCTAACCTGCCGATTTCTAAACGAGGCTTCGTGCTCGTTTTTTCGTTTTGACACCACCAACACGTCCCGTGGCCCATTTCTATCCTATAATCGAGACTTTTTCGGGTTTTAAAGGAAGTGGATCTAATTTCATACCCTCTCTCCTTCCGATTTCTAAACGAGGCTTCGTGCTCGTTTTTTCGTTTTGACACCACCAACACGTCCGATGGCCAATTTCTAACCCAAAATCTAGACATTTTCGGGTTTTAAAGGAAGTGGATCTAATTTCATACCCTCTCTCCACCCGATTTCTAAACGAGGCTTCGTGCTCGTTTTTTCAGTTTGATACCACCAACACGTCCCGTGGACAATTTCTAACCTATAATTGAGACTTTTCTGGGTTTTAAAAGAAGTGGATCTAATTTCATACCCTCTCTCCTCCCGAATTCAAAATGAGGCTTCGTGCTCCTTTTTTCGATTTGACACCACCAACACGTCCCGTGGCCCATTTCTATCCTATAATCGTGACTTTTCTGGGTTTTAAAGGAAGTGGATCTAATTTCATACCCTCTCTCCTCCCGAATTCAAAATTAGGCTTCGTGCTCGTTTTTTCATTTTCACCCCACCGACACATCCTGTGGCCAAATTTGAACCTATAATCGAGACTTTTTCGGGTTTTAAAGGAAGTGGATCTAATTTCATACCCTCTCTCCTCCCGATTTCTAAACGAGGCTTCGTGCTCGTTTTTTCGTTTTGACACCACCAACACGTCCGGTGGCCAATTTCTAACCCATAATCTAGACTTTTCCTGATTTTAAAGGAAGTGGATATAATTTCATACCCTCTCTCCACCCTATTTCTAAATGAGGCTTCGTGCTCGTTTTTTCATTTTGACACCACCAACACGTCCCGTGGCCTATTTCTAACCTATAATCGAGACTTTTTCAGGTTTTAAAGGAAGTGGATCTAATTTCATACCCTCTCTCCACCCTATTTCTAAATGAGGCTTCGTGCTCGTTTTTTCATTTTGACACCACCAACACGTCCCGTGGCCTATTTATAACCTATAATCGAGACTTTTTTGGGTTTTAAAGGAAGTGGATCTAATTTCAAACCCTCTCTCCTCCAGAATTCAAAATGAGGCTTCGTGCTCGTTTTATCATTTTGACACCACCAACACGTCCCGTGGCCTATTTCTAACCTATAATCGAGACATTTTCGGATTTTAAAGGAAGTGGATCTAAATTCATACCCTCTCTCCTCCCGATTTCAAAAGGAGGCTTCGTGCTCCTTTTTCGTTTTGTCACCACCAACACGTCCCGTGGCCCATTTCTAACCTATAATCGAGTCTTTTTCGGGTTTTAAAGGAAGTGAATCTAATTTCATACCCACTCTCCTCCCGAATTCAAAATGAGGCTTCGTGCTCGTTTTTTCGTTTTCACCCCTCCAACACGTCCCGTGGCCAAATTCTAACCTATAATCGAGACTTTTTCGGGTTTTAAAGGAAGTGGATATAATTTCATACTCCTCCCGATTTCTAAACGAGGCTTCGTGCTCTTTTTTTCGTTTTGACACCACAAACACGTCCCGTGGCCCATTTCTAACCTATAATCGAGACTTTTTCGGATTTTAAAGGAAGTGGATATAATTTCATACCCTCTAACCTACCGATTTCTAAACGAGGCTTCGTGCTCGTTTTTTCGTTTTGACACCACCAACACGTCCCATTGCCCATTTCTAACCTATGATCGAGACTTTTTCGGGTTTTAAAGGAAGTGGATATAATTTCATACTCTCTCTCCTCCCGATTTCTAAACGAGGCTTCGTGCTCGTTTTTTCGTTTTGACACCACCAACACGTCCGGTGGCCAATTTCTAACCCATAATCTAGACTTTTCCGGATTTTAAAGGAAGTGGATTTAATTTCATACCCTCTCTCCTCCCGATTTCAAAACGAGGATTCGTGCTCGTTTTTTCGTTTTCACCCCACCAACACGTCCCGTGGCCAATTTCTAACCTATAATCGAGACTTTTTCGGATTTTAAAGGAAGTGGATATAATTTCATACCCTCTCTCCACCCTATTTCTAAATGAGGCTTCGTGCTCGTTTTTTCATTTTGACACCACTAACACGTCCCGTGGCCCATTTCTAACCTATAATTGAGACTTTTCCGGCTTTTAAAGGAAGTGGATCTAATTTCATACCCTCTCTCCTCCCGAATTCAAAATGAGGCTTCGTGCTCCTTTTTTCGATTTGACACCACCAACACGTCCCGTGGCCCATTTCTAACCTATAATCGTGACTTTTCCGGGTTTTAAAGGAAGTGGATTTAATTTCATACCCTCTCTCCTCCCGAATTCAAAATTAGGCTTCGTGCTCGTTTTTTCATTTTCACCCCACCGACACGTCCCGTGGTCAAATTCTAAAGTATAATCGAGACTTTTTCGTGTTTTAAAGGAAGTGGATCTAATTTCATACCCTCTCTCCTACCAAATTCAAAATGAGGCTTCGTGCTCGTTTTTTCATTTTGACACCACCAACACGTCCCGTGGCCCATTTCTAACCTATAATTGAGACTTTTCCGGGTTTTAAAGGAAGTGGATCTAATTTCATACCCTCTCTCCTCCCGAATTCAAAATTAGGCTTCGTGCTCGTTTCTTCGTTTTCACCGCACCGAGATGTCCCGTGGCCAATTTCTAACCTATAATCGAGACTTTTTCGTGTTTTAAAGGAAGTGGATCTAATTTCATACCCTCTCTCCTCCCGAATTCAATATGAGGCTTCGTGCTCCTTTTTTCGTTTTGACACCACCAACACGTCCCGTGGCCTATTTCTAACCTATAATCGAAACTTTTTCGAGTTTTAAAGGAAGTGGATCTAATTTCATACCCTCTCCTCCCGAATTCAAAATGAGGCTTCGTGCTCCTTTTTTCGTTTTGTCACCACCAACACGTCCCGTGGCCCATTTCTAACCTATAATCGAGACTTTTCCGTGTTTTAAAGAAAGTGGATCTAATTTCATACCCTCTCTCCACCCGATTTCTACACGAGGCTTCGTGCTCGTTTTTTCATTTTGACACCACCAACACGTCCCGTGGCCCATTTCTAACCTATAATTGAGACTTTTCCGAGTTTTAAAGGAAGTGGATCTAATTTCATACCCTCTCTCCTCCCGAATTCAAAATGAGGCTTCGTGCTCCTTTTTTCGATTTGACACCACCAACACGTCCCGTGGCCCATTTCTAACCTATAATCGTGACTTTTCCGGGTTTTAAAGGAAGTGGATCTAATTTCATACCCTCTCTCCTCCCGAATTCAAAATTAGGCTTCGTGCTCATTTCTTCGTTTTCACCGCACCGAGAAGTCCCGTGGCCAATTTCTAACCTATAATCGAGACTTTTTCGTGTTTTAAAGGAAGTGGATCTAATTTCATACCCTCTCTCCTCCCGAATTCAATATGAGGCTTCGTGCTCCTTTTTTCGTTTTGACACCACCAACACGTCCCGTGGCCTATTTCTAACCTATAATCGAAACTTTTTCGGGTTTTAAAGGAAGTGGATCTAATTTCATACCCTGTCTCCTCACAAATTCAAAATGAGGCTTTGTGCTCCTTTTTTCATTTTGTCACCACCAATAAGTCCCGTGGCCCATTTCTAACCTATAATCGAGACTTTTTCGGATTTTAAAGGAAGTGGATATAATTTCATACCCTCTCGCCTACCGATTTCTAAACGAGGCTTCGTGCTCGTTTTTTAGTTTTGACACCACCAACACGTCCCGTGGCCCATTTCTAACCTATAATCGAGACTTTTTCGGGTTTTAAAGGAAGTGGATCTAATTTGATACCCTATCTCCTCCCAAATTCAAAATGAGGCTTCGTGCTCCTTTTTTCATTTTGTCACCACCGACAAGTCCCGTGCCCATTTCTAACCTACAATGGAGACTTTTTCGGGTTTTCAAGGAAGTGAATCTAATTTCATACCCTCTCTCCTCCCAAATTCAAAATGAGGCTTCGTGCTCGTTTTTTCATTTTCACCCCTCCAACACGTCCCGTGGCCAAATTCTAACCTATAATCGAGACTTTTTCGGGTTTTAAAGGAAGTGGATCTAATTTCATACCCTCTCTCCTCTCGATTTTTAAACGAGGCTTCGTGCTCCTTTTTTTGTTTTGACACCACCAACACGTCCCGTGGCCCATTTCTAACCTATAATCGAGACTTTTCAGGGATTTAGAGGAAGTGGATCTAATTTCATACCCTCTCTCCTCCCGATTTCTAAACGATGCTTCGTGCTCGTTTTTTCGTTTTGACACCACCAACACGTCCGGTTGCCAATTTCTAACCTATAATCGAGACTTTTCCGAATTTTAAAGGAAGTGGATGTAATTTCATACCCTCTCTCCTCCCGATTTCTAAACGAGGCTTCGTGCTCGTTTTTTTGTTTTCACCCCACCAACACGTTCCGTGGCCAATTTCTAACCTATAATCGAGACTTTTTCAGGTTTTAAAGGAAGTGGATCTAATTTCATACCCTCTCTCCATCCTATTTCTAAATGAGGCTTCGTGCTCGTTTTTTCATTTTGACACCACCAACACGTCCCGTGGCCTATTTATAACCTATAATCGAGACTCTTTTGGATTTTAAAGGAAGTGGATCTAATTTCAAACCCTCTCTCCTCCCGAATTCAAAATGAGGCTTTGTGCTCGTTTTATCATTTTGACACCACCAACACGTCACGTGGCCTATTTCTAACCTATAATCGAGACATTTTCGGATTTTAAAGGAAGTGGATCTAAATTCATACCCTCTCTCCTCCCGAATTCAAGCCGAGGCTTCATGCTCGTTTTTTTATTTTGACTCCACCAACATGTCCCATGGCCCATTTCTAACCTATAATCGAGACTTTTTCGGGTTTTAAAGGAAGTGGATCTAATTTCATACCCTCTCTCCTCCCGAATTTAAAATGAGGCTTCGTGCTCCTTTTTTCATTTTGACACCACCAACACGTCCCGTGGCGCATTTCTAACCTATAATCGAGACTTTTCGGGTTTTAAAGGAAGTGGATCTAATTCAATACCCTCTCTCCTCCCGAATTCAAAATGAGTCTTCGTGCTCGTTTTTTAGTTTTGACACCACCAACACGTCCCGTCGCCTATTTCTGACCTATAATCGAGACTTTTTCAGGTTTTAAAGGAAGTGGATATAATTTCATACCCTGTCTCCTCCCGATTTCTAAACGAGGCTTCATGCTCGTTTTTTAGTTTTGACACCACCAACACATCCCGTGGCCCATTTCTAACCTATAATCGAGACTTTTCCGGGTTTTAAAAGAAGTGGATCTAATTTCATACCCTCTCCTCCCGAATTCAAAATGAGGCTTCGTGCTCCTTTTTTCGTTTTGTCACCACCAACACGTCCCGTGGCCCATTTCTAACCTATAATCGAGACCTTTCCGGGTTTTAAAGGAAATGGATCTAATTTCATACCCTCTCTCCACCCGATTTCTAAACGAGGCTTCGTGCTCGTATTTTCATTTTGACACCATCAACACGTCCTGTGGCCCATTTCTAACCTATAATTGAGACTTTTCCGGGTTTTAAAGGAAGTGGATCTAATTTCATACCCTCTCTCCTCCCGAATTCAAAATGAGGCTTCGTGCTCCTTTTTTCGATTTGACACCACCAACACGTCTCGTGGCCCATTTCTAACCTATAATCGTGACTTTTCCGGGTTTTAAAGGAAGTGGATCTAATTTCATACCTTCTCTCCTCCCGATTTCTAAACGAGGCTTCGTGCTCGTTTTTTCGTTTTGACACCACCAACACGTCCGGTGGCCAATTTCTAACCCATAATCTAGACTTTTCCGGATTTTAAAGGAAGTGGATCTAATTTCTTACCCTCTCTCCTCCCGATTTCTAAATGAGGCTTCGTGCTCGTTTTTTCGTTTTCACCCCACCAACACGTCCCGTGGCCAATTTCTAACATATAATCGAGACTTTTTCGGATTTTAAAGGAAGTGGATATAATTTCATACCCTCTCTCCACCCTATTTCTAAATGAGGCTTCGTGCTCGTTTTTTCATTTTGACACCACCAACACGTCCCGTGGCCTATTTCTAACCTATAATCGAGACTTTTTCAGGTTTTAAAGGAAGTGGATCTAATTTCATACCCTCTCTCCACCCTATTTCTAAATGAGGCTTCGTGCTCGTTTTTTCATTTTGACACCACCAACACGTCCCGTGGCCTATTTATAACCTATAATCGAGACTTTTTTGGGTTTTAAAGGAAGTGGATCTAATTTCAAACCCTCTCTCCTCCAGAATTCAAAATGAGGCTTCGTGCTCGTTTTATCATTTTGACACCACCAACACGTCCCGTGGCCTATTTCTAACCTATAATCGAGACATTTTCGGATTTTAAAGAAAGTGGATCTAAATTCATACCCTCTCTCCTCCCGATTTCAAAAGGAGGCTTCGTGCTCCTTTTTCGTTTTGTCACCACCAACACGTCCCGTGGCCCATTTCTAACCTATAATCGAGTCTTTTTCGGGTTTTAAAGGAAGTGAATCTAATTTCATACCCACTCTCCTCCCGAATTCAAAATGAGGCTTCGTGCTCGTTTTTTCGTTTTCACCCCTCCAACACGTCCCGTGGCCAAATTCTAACCTATAATCGAGACTTTTTCGGGTTTTAAAGGAAGTGGATATAATTTCATACTCCTCCCGATTTCTAAACGAGGCTTCGTGCTCTTTTTTTCGTTTTGACACCACAAACACGTCCCGTGGCCCATTTCTAACCTATAATCGAGACTTTTTCGGATTTTAAAGGAAGTGGATATAATTTCATACCCTCTAACCTACCGATTTCTAAACGAGGCTTCGTGCTCGTTTTTTCGTTTTGACACCACCAACACGTCCCATTGCCCATTTCTAACCTATGATCGAGACTTTTTCGGGTTTTAAAGGAAGTGGATATAATTTCATACTCTCTCTCCTCCCGATTTCTAAACGAGGCTTCGTGCTCGTTTTTTCGTTTTGACACCACCAACACGTCCGGTGGCCAATTTCTAACCCATAATCTAGACTTTTCCGGATTTTAAAGGAAGTGGATTTAATTTCATACCCTCTCTCCTCCCGATTTCAAAACGAGGATTCGTGCTCGTTTTTTCGTTTTCACCCCACCAACACGTCCCGTGGCCAATTTCTAACCTATAATCGAGACTTTTTCGGATTTTAAAGGAAGTGGATATAATTTCATACCCTCTCTCCACCCTATTTCTAAATGAGGCTTCGTGCTCGTTTTTTCGTTTTGACACCACTAACACGTCCCGTGGCCCATTTCTAACCTATAATTGAGACTTTTCCGGCTTTTAAAGGAAGTGGATCTAATTTCATACCCTCTCTCCTCCCGAATTCAAAATGAGGCTTCGTGCTCCTTTTTTCGATTTGACACCACCAACACGTCCCGTGGCCCATTTCTAACCTATAATCGTGACTTTTCCGGGTTTTAAAGGAAGTGGATTTAATTTCATACCCTCTCTCCTCCCGAATTCAAAATTAGGCTTCGTGCTCGTTTTTTCATTTTCACCCCACCGACACGTCCCGTGGCCAAATTCTAACGTATAATCGAGACTTTTTCGTGTTTTAAAGGAAGTGGATCTAATTTCATACCCTCTCTCCTACCAAATTCAAAATGAGGCTTCGTGCTCGTTTTTTCATTTTGACACCACCAACACGTCCCGTGGCCCATTTCTAACCTATAATTGAGACTTTTCCGGGTTTTAAAGGAAGTGGATCTAATTTCATACCCTCTCTCCTCCCGAATTCAAAATTAGGCTTCGTGCTCGTTTCTTCGTTTTCACCGCACCGAGATGTCCCGTGGCCAATTTCTAACCTATAATCGAGACTTTTTCGTGTTTTAAAGGAAGTGGATCTAATTTCATACCCTCTCTCCTCCCGAATTCAATATGAGGCTTCGTGCTCCTTTTTTCGTTTTGACACCACCAACACGTCCCGTGGCCTATTTCTAACCTATAATCGAAACTTTTTCGAGTTTTAAAGGAAGTGGATCTAATTTCATACCCTCTCCTCCCGAATTCAAAATGAGGCTTCGTGCTCCTTTTTTCGTTTTGTCACCACCAACACGTCCCGTGGCCCATTTCTAACCTATAATCGAGACTTTTCCGTGTTTTAAAGAAAGTGGATCTAATTTCATACCCTCTCTCCACCCGATTTCTACACGAGGCTTCGTGCTCGTTTTTTCATTTTGACACCACCAACACGTCCCGTGGCCCATTTCTAACCTATAATTGAGACTTTTCCGAGTTTTAAAGGAAGTGGATCTAATTTCATACCCTCTCTCCTCCCGAATTCAAAATGAGGCTTCGTGCTCCTTTTTTCGATTTGACACCACCAACACGTCCCGTGGCCCATTTCTAACCTATAATCGTGACTTTTCCGGGTTTTAAAGGAAGTGGATCTAATTTCATACCCTCTCTCCTCCCGAATTCAAAATTAGGCTTCGTGCTCGTTTCTTCGTTTTCACCGCACCGAGAAGTCCCGTGGCCAATTTCTAACCTATAATCGAGACTTTTTCGTGTTTTAAAGGAAGTGGATCTAATTTCATACCCTCTCTCCTCCCGAATTCAATATGAGGCTTCGTGCTCTTTTTTTCGTTTTGACACCACCAACACGTCCCGTGGCCTATTTCTAACCTATAATCGAAACTTTTTCGGGTTTTAAAGGAAGTGGATCTAATTTCATACCCTGTCTCCTCACAAATTCAAAATGAGGCTTTGTGCTCCTTTTTTCATTTTGTCACCACCAATAAGTCCCGTGGCCCATTTCTAACCTATAATCGAGACTTTTTCGGATTTTAAAGGAAGTGGATATAATTTCATACCCTCTCGCCTACCGATTTCTAAACGAGGCTTCGTGCTCGTTTTTTAGTTTTGACACCACCAACACGTCCCGTGGCCCATTTCTAACCTATAATCGAGACTTTTTCGGGTTTTAAAGGAAGTGGATCTAATTTGATACCCTATCTCCTCCCAAATTCAAAATGAGGCTTCGTGCTCCTTTTTTCATTTTGTCACCACCGACAAGTCCCGTGCCCATTTCTAACCTACAATGGAGACTTTTTCGGGTTTTCAAGGAAGTGAATCTAATTTCATACCCTCTCTCCTCCCAAATTCAAAATGAGGCTTCGTGCTCGTTTTTTCATTTTCACCCCTCCAACACGTCCCGTGGCCAAATTCTAACCTATAATCGAGACTTTTTCGGGTTTTAAAGGAAGTGGATCTAATTTCATACCCTCTCTCCTCTCGATTTTTAAACGAGGCTTCGTGCTCCTTTTTTTGTTTTGACACCACCAACACGTCCCGTGGCCCATTTCTAACCTATAATCGAGACTTTTCAGGGATTTAGAGGAAGTGGATCTAATTTCATACCCTCTCTCCTCCCGATTTCTAAACGATGCTTCGTGCTCGTTTTTTCGTTTTGACACCACCAACACGTCCGGTTGCCAATTTCTAACCTATAATCGAGACTTTTCCGAATTTTAAAGGAAGTGGATGTAATTTCATACCCTCTCTCCTCCCGATTTCTAAACGAGGCTTCGTGCTCGTTTTTTTGTTTTCACCCCACCAACACGTTCCGTGGCCAATTTCTAACCTATAATCGAGACTTTTTCAGGTTTTAAAGGAAGTGGATCTAATTTCATACCCTCTCTCCATCCTATTTCTAAATGAGGCTTCGTGCTCGTTTTTTCATTTTGACACCACCAACACGTCCCGTGGCCTATTTATAACCTATAATCGAGACTCTTTTGGATTTTAAAGGAAGTGGATCTAATTTCAAACCCTCTCTCCTCCCGAATTCAAAATGAGGCTTTGTGCTCGTTTTATCATTTTGACACCACCAACACGTCACGTGGCCTATTTCTAACCTATAATCGAGACATTTTCGGATTTTAAAGGAAGTGGATCTAAATTCATACCCTCTCTCCTCCCGAATTCAAGCCGAGGCTTCATGCTCGTTTTTTTATTTTGACACCACCAACATGTCCCATGGCCCATTTCTAACCTATAATCGAGACTTTTTCGGGTTTTAAAGGAAGTGGATCTAATTTCATACCCTCTCTCCTCCCGAATTTAAAATGAGGCTTCGTGCTCCTTTTTTCATTTTGACACCACCAACACGTCCCGTGGCGCATTTCTAACCTATAATCGAGACTTTTCGGGTTTTAAAGGAAGTGGATCTAATTCAATACCCTCTCTCCTCCCGAATTCAAAATGAGGCTTCGTGCTCGTTTTTTAGTTTTGACACCACCAACACGTCCCGTGGCCTATTTCTGACCTATAATCGAGACTTTTTCAGGTTTTAAAGGAAGTGGATATAATTTCATACCTTCTCTCCTACCGATTTCTATACGAGGCTTCGTGCTCGTTTTTTCGTTTTGACTCCACAAATACGTCTAGTGGCCCATTTCTAACCTATAATCGAGACTTTTTCGGGTTATTTTTAAGGCAACGAGACCTATTTTAAAATAATTGTATAATGCATTTGCTGGTGCTTCATATTTACTGCATTTGATGGGGCATCCATAATTGATTCCTAATCTGGTAGGAAAAATGTGGATGTCTCATCATACTTCACAGCTATAATGGCATGGAACTCTTGGTTGTTGAAACTAAACATGACAGTGTTTTGTCTGAGTTACTGTAGCCCATATTGATTGTGTGTCAGTTATCAATTGAATCCATGTTGATCAATGCTACAAACCTTTCATACATGTAGAGTGTGACTGGACGTAGCAATTCTTAAACATTGCCATTGATTGTCTCCGGCTCCAGGCGATGCATGCGTCGGAGCTAGAGATGATCTATCTAATTGCATAATCGGCCAATAAGCATGAAATCTTTGAAGCTCCAACCATAAAAAAAGCTAGTTCCAGAATTCATATAAAATTTTAATCATCCACAATATCTTATGCTCATTATTTTTTGAAAAAAGCTTACCATCATATTCATAGTTATTAACCTTAGAAACTCATCCAACTTAACAGTCCCATTACCATCATATCAACCTCATTGATTATATCTTGTAGTTCCCTTTTAGTTAGAAACTGATGCAAATCAAAAAATACACGGTAAAGGTCAACCACAGTGATATACCTTGATATTATTCTCCAGCCAAAAGAGGGCCTACAAGGAAATGACTTTTTATGATAAGTACACTTATGAGAATTCAAAACTTCAATCTCAACACAACTCTTTGCTACCTAAGCAGTCAATATGAATACAGTATTCATCACTGTAATATTATTCTGAGGATACTAATAAGAGTATGATTTCAAAACATTGACTAATAGTCTTGGAGCTTTGGCACAAATAAAGAGCAAACCTCCAAAAATGAAAAGAGGTTACCAATTCATACTAACATATAATAGAGTGCAAAATTATACATATATGATCAAAATCCTCTCAACTTAATCCATTAAAAAAGAAAATTCAGTGATACAGGAGTCTGATACTGTGATTAAAAAATGATTGCAATGTTCAGTTTTAGTGAATTTTGGAAAGAAACTGCGATCAAACTGGTGATCAGATTGAGATTCCCCTTTGAAGATAGGTGGTCATATCAGTGAGGAAGTTGTCCATAAAATTTTAAGTGATTTGGACAAGCACATGACTCATAATAACTCAAAGGCCCGAAATCAGTAATTGAACACAATGTGGGGCGCAATGTTCAGTTTCAGCAAACTTTGGACAGAAACTGCAACCAAACCGATAATCGGATTGAGATTCCCTTTTGAAGATATGTGGGCATATCAGTGAGGAAGTTGTCCAAAAAATTTCAAGTGATTTGGACAATCACATAGCTCACAATAACTCAAAGCCCTGGAATCAATAAGTGGACTTAAGGTGGGGCGCAATGTTCAGTTTCAGCAAACTTTGGACAGAAACTGCAACCAAGCCGATGATCGGATTGAGATTCCCTTTTGAAGATAAGTGGGCATATCAGTGAGGAAGTTGTCCAAAAAATTTCAGGTGATTTGGACAAACACATAGCTCACAATAACTCAAAGCCCTGAAATCAGTAAGTGGACTTAAGGTGGGGCGTAATGTTCAGTTTCAGCAAACTTTGGACAGAAACTGCAACCAAACCGATGATCGGATTGAGATTCCCTTTTGAAGATATGTGGGCATATCAGTGAGGAAGTTGTCCAAAAAATTTCAAGAGATTTGGACAACCACATAGCTCACAATAACTCAAAGCCCTGGAATCAGTAAGTGGACTTAAGGTGGGGCGCAATGTTCAGTTTCAGCATACTTTGGACAGAAACTGCAACCAAACCGATGATCGGATTGAGATTCCCTTTTGAAGATAAGTGGGTATATCAGTGAGGAAGTTTTTCAAAAAATTTCAGGTGATTTGGACAAACACATAGCTCACAATAACTCAAAGCCCTGGAATCAGTAAGTGGACTTAAGGTGGGGCGCAATGTTCAGTTTCAGCATACTTTGAACAGAAGCTGCAACCAAACCGATGATCGGATTGAGATTCCCTTTTGAAGATATGTGGGCATATCAGTGAGGAAGTTGTCCAAAAAATTTCAAGTGATTTGGACAACCACAGAGCTCACAATAACTCAAAGCCCTGGAATCAGTAAGTGGACTTAAGGTGGGGCGCAATGTTCAGTTTCAGCAAACTTTGGACAGAAGCTGCAACCAAACCGATGATCGGATTGAGATTCCCTTTTGAAGATATGTGGGCATATCAGTGAGGAAGTTGTCCAAAAAATTTCAAGTGATTTGGACAACCACATAGCTCACAATATCTCAAAGCCCTGGAATCAGTAAGTGGACTTAAGGTGGGGCGTAATGTTCAGTTTCAGCAAACTTTGGACAGAAACTGCAACCAAACCGATGATCGGATTGAGATTCCCTTTTGAAGATATGTGGGCATATCAGTGAGGAAGTTGTCCAAAAAATTTCAAGAGATTTGGACAACCACAGAGCTCACAATCTCTCAAAGCCCCGGAATCAAGAAATTCTGCAATGTAGTCTGCCAAAGTGATACTGTGCTACAGTAACTGATACACGCTACAGTGTCGTATCGACTACAGTGATTCCAATATCAGTCCATTGCAATGTTCAGTTATATTCTGTGTTGAAATTGAATCAATTGTAGGTGAGGTATATTTCGAATCAACCATTGGAGGTGTTCAACAACAAAGATATTGTTGCTGAACATGTTCAGCAATTCAGTAATAACTGAACATGTTCAGAAATTGTTGCTGAAGTGATCATGTTCATCTATAAATCAGAAACAGCAGCTACATCTCTAACTCCATGTTCAGTTTAGGGAGTTGGTGAGAGTGAGCAGCTGATACACCTCAGAAATCACTGCATGAAGTCACTCCACATGTTCAGCAAGTAGCAAAGTTGATTCTGCAAAGTAGAGCACCCAACAGCAGCATCATGTTCAGTTCATTACTAAACATGTGCATCTCATCAATTGGAGGCATCACTGCTGTTCACCTGGGCCTATGATAAGTATACTAAGAGAATTTAAAATCTCAACCTCAACCCAACGCTTCGCAATTTAAGAAGTCAATATGCATATACATTCATCATTGCAATTGTTGCAATTGTTCTAAATATACTAATAAGAGTATGATTCCAAAACACTAACATATGGAGCTTTGACACAAACAAACAAACCTCCAAAATATGAAAAGAGGTTACAACTTCATGTTAACATATGATAGCATGCAAAATTCTACATATACGACCAACATCTTGTCAAGTCAATACATAAAACAAAAAAAAAATCAGTGATACAAGATCCTAATACTGTGAACAGTAGTTTCTGATAATATGAACAATAATTTCTGATCCATGGAGCACTTTGCAGGTGGGTTGGGAATGTTGCTGCAAGGCTTTGAAAAAGCTGCAGACAAAGAGTCTTGATACATCTGTTGCTAGAGGAACCGATCCATTTCAACCTTCTCGAACATGAGCTGATGAGAAAATAATACAACATAATTATATAGAAATAATAAATGCATACATATATAAACTTACTGCTTGTTGACATTGCGCTTGTTAATCACTTCAATATAAGAATCAAGCCTCAAACGGAGTTGAAGTAGACCTGTAAATTTGGTAAAAACTCAAGTTAAGTATATGAATTTTTATAATATGTATTAAAAAAAGTAGCTTAATCACCTTATTTTTGTATTTGTTTTCCCTTGCTACATGTAGATCTATTATGACCAACTTCTTTGCATATCCCACAATGATTTTTGGACTTTCCTTCTCTAATATCCATCTCATTACGTATGCGGGTGGATTTTGGACGACCTTTTCTACTTCGCAATAGATTCGGATTGGGAATAATCATTGGCATTGAAGTCTCTGGGCAATAATCTTCATGTGGCAGTGGATTAATTTGTGGTTCCCATGTTTTAGAATACTGATCAAGGGTATAATAGTGTTCGATGAATTGACTATTATCAATTCCCAAAGTTTGACAAACAACTAAAACATGAGAGCAGGGATACTAGAAAATTGTCAATTTCCCACAAGTGCATGTCCTTTCATCTAATCGAACAGCTTGCCTAGCTTGCATCAAATTATAAACTTCAAATATACCTCTTTGGCTATCAATTGCAATAAGATGATGAGAGTTTGCTTTTGATATACTTCGCTGCAAATGTGTGACAATTTGAGGGGTGAAACTTTCTCCTCTAGATATTGCTTCTGCAACAAACCTCTTCTAACATTGAAATAGTTAATCAACCTATAGTATGTAAACTGAACACATGCTGTTATTGGCAAATTTCGAGCACCTTTCAGCACACTATTAAAAATTTCAGAAATATTTGTTGTGAGTATTTCATACCTTCTACCTCCATCATGTGCTAATGTCCATTTAGACAATGGTAATCTATCAAGCCATTCCTTTGCTTCACTGTTTAATCTTTCAATTTTTTGCATGACTCTATTGAATTTCCAAATCTGACACTGTGAACCTGCTTCATACACAAGATTTTTTAATTTTGTATTATGAAATCTATCATTAAAATTACTGCATACATGTCGCAAGCAAAATCGGTGATGCCAACTAAACCCATGTAGTTCTCTCACTGCAGATAAAATGCCATTTGTGACGATCTGATATCAAACAAATATCATTACGTTGAGATACTCCATTTCTAATACAAGTGAGAAACCAACTCCATGTACTTTGACTTTCTTCCTCCACTATTGCAAATGCAAGTGGAAATAGTTGATTATTTCCATCAATTGCCATTGCTACCATCAATTTTCCTTTGTACTTACCATATAAATGTGTTGCATCAATACTGATCAATGGTCTACAATGATTAAACTCTTTAATTGATGGTCCAAAAGCCCAAAAAATACTTTCAAACATGCAAACATTATCAGTAATAGTTGGAATCCATTTCCATTCCACAATGGTACCTTTATTGTAAAATTGTAATGCTTTCATAAACTTAGGTAAGTATGCATAGGATTCTTTCCAACCACCAAATATTTTTCCAATTGCCTTTTGTTTTGCTATCCAAACCTTCATATAAGAAGCATTGTAATTAAATTTGTCAACTATGATCTTTTTCAATGCAACAATAGTAATGGATGGTTGTGCACTAACAATGCCCTCAACTTCTGTTGAAATTAGTTTTGAATCAAGTTGAGGATGATCTCGACTTAATCTTGGGAAAACACAAGTATGTGGGCTCTTATATTTAGTCACTTCAAATAACCCATGGCTTTTTTTCTTGCATGCTCGTAGCCTCCAATTACATCCGCATTCTGATTCCATTTTACATTTGATACTCCAAGAAGTAGTTGTTGACTTAACAACTTTATATTGTCGATTTGTTTTGATTGAATACAACTTGACTGCTCTTTGCAAACTTTCTTTACTTTCAAAAAGCATTCCTCTTTGTGGTTCTATATCGTAATCTCGCTGATTATCATGTGCTAAGGACCATTGACTCACAACTGCATTATTAACCCAATCAACATTACTACATTCTGGGATGTGTTCATGATGACATGGTAGATCTCTCAAATCATTATCATCTCTTGGTTCATTAGCACTTTTGTTGTCCATCTCTTCACTATCTTTATCATTCTCAGATGCAATATCATTATCTTCCTCACTATCTTCATCATCATTCTCTTCTAGATATATCTCATCATCATCCTCCTGACTATCCACAATCTCATGATCATTGACATTCATTCCATTTCTAAAAATTTCTTCTGCATCTCTTTCAATAATACTTGCTAATGGGGCACTATACTCTCTTCTTCCATGAATGTTATAATCTGTATTACTTAAGTTTTGCGAACATTGTGGAAAAACCTCTATATACAAATCAACATTAGCCAATTGTGGGTATGATAAAATAATATCAAGCATGCAATTCACATTTCTATCATCAGAAATTGGCAAAAGTATGTATCTAATATTTGGTAGTTGAATTATGCTTGGATACCTACATAACAACTGCAACTTGAAGTTGTCTTTATCAAGTTCCATAATTTGATATATCAAAGTCAATAACTCCTCAAAAGAAATTTTTTTCTTGATACTGATACAAGTCTTTGCATAACCATCATAAGAAAAACCATTGATATCATCTTGAATAATTTTCCCATCCCAATAACAGCACAATATAACTTCTGTTGAACTCATTCTTGAATCTACATATAAAGAAAATTTTAATAAGAAGCATAAATCAAATATGCACCTATCATTACATATAGCATAAATATAACGAGGAAGATATATAATAATTAATTTGGAACATAAATTGAATAGTATAATTAATAAAAAATATTGAGCACTTATATATTAAAAAAATATGACAATTACCTGCTAATTTTTATCAAATGGATGAATTTTTATCAATTTTCCTATCAAGCTCTATGTGCGCAACCCAATAAAATAAGTCACCTGCAAAAAAATAGTAAATAAATATCATTAACATCATATCCATGAATTTTTAATATATGTCAGAATTAAATTTTACAAATTCAATTTCACCATTAGCTTTAAAATAATTTTTCAGATTTTTAATAGAGAATCATTGGAGTATCGCATGGGATGTCCTATAAAGAGGTAACCATTCTCTTATTTACTAAGTTAGGTTAGAAGGGATAACCATTCTCTTATTTAGTAAGTTAGGTTAGAAGGGATAATAATTCTCTTATTTACTAAGTTAGGTTAGAAGGGATAACCATTCTCTGACTAAGAACAAAGTGACGTTATGAAATGATAAATATGCCTTTGCACAACTATGAATGTAGCAAAAGTAAGCCAAAATTTGGCTTCATGCCTCTAAAACACGATATATGAAGGAGGTCAAGTTTTATCCTAGAAACAATCTTGAAGCAAAATCACAAATCCTGAAGCTTGCTATATAGCCATTAGGGAGAAAATCCGACCTGTTTAGGATGCACACTTGCATTTAGTATTCTAAGACACCAATTGTATCATCCTATAGCATTTGTTACAATATATAAAAGGGTGTTCCTGCTTATGGTTTAGACAACTTCTTTGACTGGAATATGTAGTGTATGATCTGATACTAAATGTTAAAACCATGATAGTAACACTCATACCCATCTGTTGACATATTGGTCGGTTGGTTTTGTCTGTTTTCAATTTATAAATCTGTAATTTCTGATACTTTCAATACTAGAGGATAGAACATTACAATATCTTAAATAATGCATCTAAGTGATGTTATTTTGCACTGTTTGTAGTTTTTCAGCTACAAAATTTCACATCTGATCGAATTCTATTTATTAGGAATTGTGCGAGCTAACAATGCATATGGATTAAGAAAGTTGAATGTTAGGCTTGAGATCTGTGTTCCTGTCATCCTTTAATGATATTATCATGGACAACTATTTCACCTCTTTTCTTTTTGGTCTTAGAGCTCTTGCTTAAAATCCTGTCAAGGAAATTATGTTAAAAATGGCCAAATTTACTTTGGTTCCTGACTTTTAGTCAATGTAGTCTTTTATCCATTTAGATTCTGTTTCTTATATTTTGTAGATACAAGTGACACTACACCAAAAAAATTCTTAGTTTCAAATATAGGTGTGGCATAAATCTGAAGCAGCTAATTAGAAATGGTGGACTGAAAACACACCCTCTACCTCTGCCTACATCAATGCCTCCTCCGCTCAATTGGAGGGTTATTTGGCCCAAATCTAGTGTCAATAGAATCAGGAAAGGAGGAGGAAATAGGATGATATTACCTTGGAAGTTCTTGGAGAAAGCACTTATCTGAAATCCTAGTTGAAACCAAGTGGAAGTTGGAGGTCATCCAATGTGTGGCTACTGATTTCACTCGCAGAGAACGTGAATGAAAGGGAAAATGGTGTTTGGGCAGAGGAAGGAGAGGTGTTCGATTAGAGGAGATGTTCTTCAAACTGTTGTGCCGAAGATAGAGTTATGGCGAAAGGAGGTGTTTGCGTGGAGAGGAAGACTAAGTACTATACTTTATTGACTAAGGGTGAGAACCTCAACGTGCCCCGTACCCCTCCCCTCCCCCCCCCACCCACCCACACCACCCCCTCCCGCCAACGACCCCCGCCGCTCCAATTTGACCACTCGTCAATTCCTATGGAGGCTTGCCAGCCTAGATGAGTGAGCATGCCGAACAGCCAAACGAGTGAAACAGAACAGTGAGTGTGACCCCTGCCAATCGTCTCTTAGAGCGCTTAGGCTTCATCTCGATGTGGGTCAGATGAACAAACAAAGCAGAGCATTGAGGACCGTTAGAGTTGGATGAAGGTCGGGTGAGGATCGACGACAGTCACGAGCATGGTTGAGCAGAAGAGGAATCGCACGCATCATGGGAGTGCCAAAGAGGATCACGAGTGGGGAGCCGGGTGATGATCGCAGGTGAGAACAAAGGATTGCGATCCTTTCAAGCATTGTCAGGGCCATGAGGATTACGGACGAAGAACGTGTGTGGCTGGAGGTGAAGAAGATCTTTAGCGATGCCAAGCTAGAGAGGAGAGCAATTGAGCTTTCTCTCCACCATGAATGCTTCATCCAACACCAAGAATATTTCATGCTTATTGACAGATTATGCAATTAGATAGATCATTTCTGGCTCCAAGGGTGCTCAGCTGGAGCAGTAGATGTTCTCAATGCTTGGCTAGAGCAATATTTCCTTTTCGAGGATGCTTGGCTGGAGCAGTTGATATTCGCATGCATCGCCCGGAGCCAGAGACAATCAATGGCAATGTTTAGGAATTGCTACATCTAGTCACACTCTACATGCATGAAAAGATTGCAGCATGAAAGGAATTACCAAATTTACAGATCTACTTCAACTCGATTTGAGGCTTGATTTTTATATTGAAGTGATTAGCAAGCACAATGTTAACAAGCAGTAAGTTTATGTATGTATGCATTTATTATTTCTATATAATTATGTCGTATTATTTTATCATCAGCTCATGCTTTAGAAGGTTGAAATGGATAAGTTCCTCTAGCAACAGATGCATCAAGACTCTTTGTCTGCGGTTATTTTAAAGCCTCGCAGCAACATCCCCAACCCACTTGCAAGGTGCTCACATTATCAAAAACTACTGTTCACAGTATTAGGCTCTTGTATCACTGATTTTCTTTATCCATTAACTTGAGAAGATGTTGGTCGTATATGTAGAATTTTTTTTATCAGAAACTACTGTTCACAGTATTCCTTTTGTGGTTCTATATAATTATGTTGTATTATTTTCTCATCAGCTCATGCTCGAGAAGGTTGAAATGGATCGGTTCCTCTAGCAACAGATGTATCAAGACTCTTTGTCTGCAGCTTTTTCAAAGCCTTGCAGCAACATTCCCAACCCACCTGCAAAGTGCTCCATGGATCAGAAATTATTGTTCATATTATCAGAAACTACTGTTCACAGTATTAGGATCTTGTATCACTGATTTTTTTTTTGTTTTATGTATTGACTTGACAAGATGTTGGTCGTATATGTAGAATTTTGCATGCTATCATATGTTAGCATGAAGTTGTAACCTCTTTTCATATTTTGGAGGTTTGTTTGTTTGTGTCAAAGCTCCATATGTTAGTATTTTGGAATCATACTCTTATTAGTATATTTAGAACAATTGCAACAATTGCAATGATGAATGTATATGCATATTGACTTCTTAAATTGTGAAGCGTTGGGTTGAGGTTGAGATTTTAAATTCTCTTAGTATACTTATCATAGGCCCAGGTGAACAGCAGTGATGCCTCCAATTGATGAGATGCACATGTTTAGTAATGAACTGAACATGATGCTGCTGTTGGGTGCTCTACTTTGCAGAATCAACTTTGCTACTTGCTGAACATGTGGAGTGACTTCATGCAGTGATTTCTGAGGTGTATCAGCTGCTCACTCTCACCAACTCCCTAAACTGAACATGGAGTTAGAGATGTAGCTGTTGTTTCTGATTTATAGATGAACATGATCACTTCAGCAACAATTTCTGAACATTTCTGAACATGTTCAGTTATTACTGAATTGCTGAACATGTTCAGCAACAATATCTTTGTTGTTGAACAACTCCAATGGTTGATTCGAAATATACCTCACCTACAATTGATTCAATTTCAACATAGAATATAACTGAACATTGCAATGGACTGATATTGGAATCACTGTAGTCGATACCACACTGTAGCGTGTATTAGTTACTGTAGCACAGTATCACTTTGGCAGACTACATTGCAGAATTTCTTGATTCCGGGGCTTTGAGAGATTGTGAGCTCTGTGGTTGTCCAAATCTCTTGAAATTTTTTGGACAACTTCCTCACTGATATGCCCACATATCTTCAAAAGGGAATCTCAATCCGATCATCGGTTTGGTTGCAGTTTCTGTCCAAAGTTTGCTGAAACTGAACATTACGCCCCACCTTAAGTCCACTTACTGATTCCAGGGCTTTGAGTTATTGTGAGCTATGTGGTTGTCCAAATCACTTGAAAGTTTTTGGACAACTTCCTCACTGATATGCCCACATATCTTCAAAAGGGAATCTCAATCCGATCATCGGTTTGGTTGCAGCTTCTGTCCAAAGTTTGCTGAAACTGAACATTGCGCCCCACCTTAAGTCCACTTACTGATTCCAGGGCTTTGAGTTATTGTGAGCTCTGTGGTTGTCCAAATCACTTGAAATTTTTGGACAACTTCCTCACTGATATGCCCACATATCTTCAAAAGGGAATCTCAATCCGATCATCGGTTTGGTTGCAGCTTCTGTTCAAAGTTTGCTGAAACTGAACATTGCGCCCCACCTTAAGTCCACTTACTGATTCCAGGGCTTTGAGTTATTGTGAGCTATGTGTTTGTCCAAATCACCTGAAATTTTTTGGAAAACTTCCTCACTGATATGCCCACATATCTTCAAAAGGGAATCTCAATCCGATCATCGGTTTGGTTGCAGTTTCTGTCCAAAGTTTGCTGAAACTGAACATTGCGCCCCACCTTAAGTCCACTTACTGATTCCAGGGCTTTGAGTTATTGTGAGCTATGTGGTTGTCCAAATCACTTGAAATTTTTTGGACAACTTCATCACTGATATGTCCACATATATTCAAAAGGGAAACTCAATCCGATCATCGGTTTGGTTGCAGTTTCTGTCCAAAGTTTGCTGAAACTGAACATTGCGCCCCACCTTAAGTCCACTTACTGATTCCAGGGCTTTGAGTTATTGTGAGCTATGTGGTTGTCCAAATCACTTGAAATTTTTTGGACAACTTCCTCACTGATATGTCCACATATCTTCAAAAGGGAATCTCAATCCGATCATCGGTTTGGTTGCAGCTTCTGTTCAAAATTTGCTGAAACTGAACATTGCGCCCCACCTTAAGTCCACTTACTGATTCCAGGGCTTTGAGTTATTGTGAGCTCTGTGGTTGTCCAAATCACTTGAAATTTTTTGGACAACTTCCTCACTGATATGCCCACATATCTTCAAAAGGGAATCTCAATCCGATCATCGGTTTGGTTGCAGCTTCTGTCCAAAGTTTGTTGAAACTGAACATTGCGCCCCACCTTAAGTCCACTTACTGATTCCAGGGCTTTGAGTTATTGTGAGCTATGTGGTTGTCCAAATCTCTTGAAATTTTTTGGACAACTTCCTCACTGATATGCCCACATATCTTCAAAAGGGAATCTCAATCCGATTATCGGTTTGGTTGCAGTTTCTGTCCAAAGTTTGCTGAAACTGAACATTGCTCCCCACATTGTGTTCAATTACTGATTTCGGGCCTTTGAGTTATTATGAGCCATGTGCTTGTCCAAATCACCTGAAATTTTATGGACAACTTCCTCACTGATATGACCACCTATCTTCAAAGGGGAATCTCAATCTGATCACCAGTTTGATCGCAGTTTCTTTCCAAAATTCACTAAAACTGAACATTGCAATCATTTTTTAATCATAGTATCAGACTCCTGTATCACTGAATTTTCTTTTTTAATGGATTAAGTTGAGAGGATTTTGATCATATATGTATAATTTTGCACTCTATTATATGTTAGTATGAATTGGTAACCTCTTTTCATTTTTGGAGGTTTGCTCTTTATTTGTGCCAAAGCTCCAAGACTATTAGTCAATGTTTTGAAATCATACTCTTATTAGTATCCTCAGAATAATATTACAGTGATGAATACTATATTCATATTGACTGCTTAGGTAGCAAAGAGTTGTGTTGAGATTGAAGTTTTGAATTCTCATAAGTGTACTTATCATTAAAAAGTCATTTCCTTGTAGGCCCTCTTTTGGCTGGAGAATAATATCAAGGTATATCACTGTGGTTGACCTTTACCGTGTATTTTTTGATTTGCATCAGTTTCTAACTAAAAGGGAACTACAAGATATAATCAATGAGGTTGATATGATGGTAATGGGACTGTTAAGTTGGATGAGTTTCTAAGGTTAATAACTATGAATATGATGGTAAGCTTTTTTCAAAAAATAATGAGCATAAGATCTTGTGGATGATTAAAAGTTTATATGAATTCTGGAACTAGCTTTTTTTATGGTTGGAGCTTCAAAGATTTCATACTTATTGGCCGATTATGCAATTAGATAGATCATCTCTGGCTCCGACGCATGCATCGCCTGGAGCCGGAGACAATCAATGGCAATGTTTAAGAATTGCTACGTCCAGTCACACTCTACATGTATGAAAGGTTTGCATCATTGATCAACATGGATTCAATTGATAACTGACACACAATCAATATGGGCTACAGTAACTCAGACAAAACACTGTCATGTTTAGTTTCAACAACCAAGAGTTCCATGCCATTATAGTTGTGAAGTATGATGAGACATCCACATTTTTCCTACCAGATTAGGAATCAATTATGGATGCCCCATCAAATGCAGTAAATATGAAGCACCAGCAAATGCATTATACAATTATTTTAAAATAAGTCTCGTTGCCTTAAAAATACAGTTGTCATCATTGAAGCTCAACAAAATAAATACAAGGAAGATACTTCTTGTTTGAGAAAGGTTTCCTCTATTATACATAAGTAAATGAAAATTATAGAGAAAAGAGGATAAATAACTATTGTCTGCTAGCAATTGGAAGGCCAAAATTTTTTGAAGCTATTGGTCATTGATCAACAATCTTGGCAAGCATCACTGGAGTCAGAAGGTCATGGTTGAGGATCGTGGATGACGCTCGTGAGCATGGTCGGAGCAAAAGATGGTCTCAAGTGTCGCTGGAGCCAAAGCCTAAACCCTTTTTTTTGCTTCGGAGAGGTTGTTGGTAGCAGCCTCTATTTCATTCTTTAAATATCTTCGGCACCATTTGCTATTTAAGAAGTGATTGGATTCTGGTCTCTCAAGAGAGGCCCAACTTGTTATGTTGTCTACTTGGTGTCCTCATGGAGTTTCCATGAGACTCAATTCATTTGCTCCCTGAACTTCAATTGCTGAAATGCTTTGAGCTTTCTTTTGCAGCAATCTTTTTCATCTCATCTCTTCCCGTTCATCCATTGCATGCTTCGCTTTCTTTTTTGCCACCTTAGAGGATTCGACACTAAGCAATTGGGCCTGCACAAATGCTACATAAAAGATCAGAAGAAGAATTGAGTGAAAAGGAGATGCACTTAGCACATGTTATCATGATGAGTGAGAAAAAAAATTTAAATGAAGTAAAATGAAAATATATGATGACGAAAAATAATTAATTCCTTAAACAACCCAAAACATCTTAAATACTTCCCGAATCATAATATATTTAAAATAATGTTCACCCAAACTCAACACATGATTTAATGAAAAATTAATAAAATATATTTTTCAAACCCTTTTTTTTTTTGCATGAATCGAGATCACCGCAAATTTGGACACACCTTGAAGATTATTCAAGTAACAAGATCAGTAACTCAATAGGATAAATCTATCTAATTGCATAATCTGCTAATAAGCATGAAATCTTTGAATCTTCATCAATTAAAAAAACCATCATACCTTTCCTCCCAAACAAGTGAATGGGAGGCTGCTAACTGCTTCTTCATCATTTTTTCAGTTTGGTTTCCCCATCTCTTTTGGATGTCATATTGCATCATTTCAAATTGATGAAATGAATAGAATATTTCATTTGAAAGAAAAAATTACACTGTAACTATAACTCACTAAGACAACGATAAAATTCATCACCCGCACCATGCAAAATCAAAGTGTAAAGAAAAGAAGAGGAAACATTGAGTCTTAATTATCAGCAATGCTGCTAGTAGGCTTGTGCATGGTAAACTTTATACAAATTAAAACAACTAAAAAAAGGTCATCCATTGCAAATATGACCATGAAGAAAAACCACAAAAGTTCGTGATCAATAAGTCAAACTTACGGAGATGTGATATTCAATTATTGGTATTGTTGTTGTGTTTGTTTAAATTAAAATTTTAATTTGAAGAGATTTCTAAGAGAGCAGTATAAATTCAAAGTGTTGTCCTGTATTTTTGGATGTTTCACACAATATAAATTGAAAGTGCTGCTAAAAACCATCATCATTTACAAAGTGTTAAAAGAGAGAAGACCTTCAGTTCAAACATATCAAAAATAACTAATTTACTCTTAAAAAAAATTCATTGCAAGGACGAATTGTAAAGAAAGGAACCTTCTGAAACAATTTGATAAAGATCCCATGACCAGATTCTTCATTCCTGATTCCAAAATATATTTCAATAGAGTGAATGCGAAGTTTTCCCCGTAAAAGTTCCAAACATTTATATTAATCTTCTAGATAAAACCAAAGAGGCGAAACAAATGGGCCTAAGAGTCATGACAAAGGTCTCAGCTTTTTGGTACCGTAGAGCTTTGTGAAGGGTAAGAACACCTGTTGGGCCCTTGATTTCATGTCCTGCATGCACATCTTGACCAAGTCGCACCCATCAGGTCCACCGGAACTCTTTTCCCAACTACAGAGGCAGAATCAGAACCCCGCCGCTTATTAGGGTTTGAAGGAAAGGGGGAGCGGTGGCACACACGGAAAAGGGATGGAGGTGACGATCGCATGCGTTGCTTGAGCGGTGTGAAGATTGCAGGCTTCGGTGGAGCGAAGGTCGCGGGCGAAGGCCGATGAACAAAGCCGGAGACGATTGAGCGTGAAGTTAATTCGCGGGTGATAAAGCCGGAGACGAGGAGCGGCTGATAATTCGCGGGCGAATCCTAATTTTTAAAAATATATTTCGCGGGTGAGCCGGGTCGCGGGTGAGCCGGGTCTTTGCTTCGCCGGGCGAGTGAATCGGGCGAGCGACGGTCCAACGGGCGTGAAGTTCTAATTTTTTGATTAAAAAATGGGTCAATCTTTTGAGAGTTGAAGGCTTACTTTGTTAAATATTATTTTTAATTAGTCGTTTTATTAAATTAATTTTTAAAGTTGCCTAGTACGGAAAAACACTCCAAAATATAGTCCGCTCATCCTCTACATTTTTATATAATTGTTGTCGTCTTCTTGCTCATGTACTCCGCTGATTAATAGATGAGGAACGTACACTCGCACTGCAGCTTCTATCACCCACCAATCATGCAGATAACGAAACGTCAACGATCGAGAGCGCAGGTCGAGTCTATTTTTTTCTCCTCCTCCTCATCCTCTTTAAACTGATGCAGCTCCTCTGTTCGCATGCCTGCTCTCCTCCTCATCGACCGCATTCCTCACGTCATAGGTAATGTTTAAATGAGCAAAAGTCAACATATTATATTGGGAAGTAATGCAACAAATTTAATTACCTTGAAGGACAATAATGCTAAAAAAGTGAGAGCCCACTGCTAGGTTTTGAATGCATGGGAGGTCCAACGGAAAGGCCGAAGCCCGTGATTTGGATGCTGGGAGCCTTGTCGACCCCCCTTTCCCGTATAGAACGGTAAGCATACTCCTGCGCATTTGCCTTCGGTGTCATAAGGCAACAGCAATCTTTCTTCTTCAATGGCTTTTATGCTCTCTTCTTCACACTCAGAACGAGGGTGAGCCCCTTCTGCCCCGACTCGCACGTACCCTGCGCCACCTCTCATTGCATCCATGCTTGTATAGTGGCATTCGTTGTTTTCAGAAAAAAAAAATTACAGTGACATTTGTTAGTGCTGCACATTATATTATTCAATGGTACCAGTTAAACAATGGGATGAAATAACTATATATCGATCAGCTCGGCTGTGAAATTGCATCCAATTGTGATTAAATATGGAAAATCTTCAAGCTGATTATTTAACCAGTACCATTGAATAATATAATGTGCAGCACTAACAAAAGTCACTGTAAATATATATATATTTCTGGAAACAACAAATGCTACTATACAAGCATGGATGCGGTGGGAGGTGGTGCAGGGTAGATACGAGTCGGGGCAGAAGGGGCTCGCCGTAGTTCCTGAGTGTGAAAAAAGAGAGCATAAAAACCACCAAAGAGGACTACCGCTGCCTTGAGGACGACACTGAAGGCAAATGCAGGCAGGAGTATGCTTACAATTCTCCATGTGAAGAGAAGTCGACAATGCTCAATGCTCCCTAGCATCCAGATTATTGGCTCCTTCTGACAGCACAGTTCGTTGCCATGGAGTAATAGCACGTCGAAGCCTCCTAAAGTGAGCCTCGGCCATTGTCGACATCGCAACCGCACTGCAGGGCCGCATGGACTCTGCGGTTCTCCAAGCAAATGCGAGGGAGAAGAGACTTGCAAGAACCCAAGTGAGGACGAGCAAGAAGGAGAGGCGACGGGGGAGCTCTGCGCCATGGAGAAGAGACTCGCTATGTATTTGAAGAGGAGATGCTTCCCCGTACGAATATTGTACGAATCTTTTCAAAATTGCAGGGCCTGATACGACCAGTTTGCCTCTGGAACACATGAATGAGATAACGGTGAAGACATAAGACAAAGGATACTTGTTAAGGATCCCACCTGTTCAGGACTAGATTACTACATTGCATTTCCGCCTTCCTTCCCGGGGTGGGAGAACTTGTCTGAAAGAAGACTCACAGAGGGCTGTGCTGCATAGTCTGTGCAATGGTGCATAACAGCACACTAGAGGGTTAATTAATTAACCTATCATTAACCTCCGGATTAAACTATACAGACATGATCGAAGGAAGGTGGCCAATCATCAAAGCTACTACGATGATTAATAAAATTAATCATGACAAAATAAAACGATTTAATTAGTTGATGGATCTGTCTACTCTCCTACATTTATTCGTTTGCTCTGCGTGTAGAGACCAAAAAAAATTAAGAGGGAGGGTACTTTATGAATGCATTCCTCTTCTCCCCTTTTAGCCAAATGAGGAAAAAGAGACTACATTAATTTAAGTAGTAGAAGAGCCAGAACGCTGTGCACTTTGATTTGGGCATCTGGGGGGCTCTTCTCCCCTTTTCCTCGTAAGAAGAAGAAGCTAGATGAGAAAAAAGAGATTATATTAATTTGAGAAGAAGAAGCCTGATGAATAGTGTATGGAACAAAACTTGGTTTGATGCCCTGTAAAGTGCTTCAATTATTTAAGCATAGGATTCTACTTTTGGGATCATGTTCCTCAATTTCACAAGTATTGTATCTTTTTTTATTTTGGAGAAAGCTATATTTGTACGGAAAAGCACCTGAGACAATGGGTGAATTAAGCTTAAACATACATAATAAGACGCAAACGCAAAGATGCATATAACATTTGCTTTTGCTATGAAAAAAATCGCTACATAGGAGCATCCTCCATTCAAAAAGTTTAATGACAATCACTTTACATTGTTTTCAAGATATTATTATTAATCTAAGGGATTCCAAAGTTGCTAAGCCATTTGAGCTCAATGTTTCACACTCAAGTATATAGCAGGGAGGCAGGCAATAGCAGTTCATCCATATAAGATTTAATTAGCATAGAAGGCCCAATGACATGAGCCTGTGTCGGACGCTTAAGATAATAGGTAATTTTTTTTCTTAGGCAAATTAATTATTTAATTACAGAATAAATGATACTCCTTAATTATTATTGCTTCCTTGTCACTATATGCAAGGAAACATATGGAGGAATTACCGATATGAAAGTTGCATGATATATAAGTTATGGATAAAGACATCAAGAGCAAATCAAGGAATATTTATTTTTCTAATTTTATGGCTCCAATAAAGGAAGTTGTGTTCCTAGATCGTGGTTAGCCTCCCCATCATGAAAGTCATGATTCACCACCTTAAGGATTTCTCCTACGATGGAAGATCACACCCCATCATAAAAGTCATGATTCACTGCCTTAAGGATGTCTCCTACGACAGAAGATCCCATATGTATATCAGATATCATTGCCTTAAGGATTTCTCCTACGACGGAAGATCCCACCCCATCATGAAAGTCATAATTCACTGCCTTAAGGATTTCTCCTACGACGGAAGATCCCATATGCATATCAGATAGTATCAGAGCCTTTGTTGTTGGTAGAAATTCATCTATCCTTTTGTAGATTATCTTTTATTTTATCTACATAAAAAACCTATTGTTCTTATTTTTCAATTCCTATTCCATTCTTTTTTTGATCTCCTAATTTCAATTTGCTTTATTGAGTTTTCATTCAAATTAATTGTGTCTAGTTTATTTTAGAACTTAATTAGTCTTGAACCCAAGACCTAATGATCCTCCTGTATAGAGCTCAATTATTTTAACCAAAGGAATGTATACTTTATGTACTATTAGTTCTGTCTGGTTATTAGTTGTTTATTTATTTTGTGCTCTTCGTCCTTTTTTAAGGAAAATAAGATGAAATTTTGAAAAAAAAGTGTTCGATCGAGTAAAGAAATAGAGAAAAAAAGAAAAAAAATAGGAGGGAAAAAAAGAGGTTCTTGCCGAGAATTTAAAAAAATTGATTTAGTTGAATTGATTATATTTATATTAGTTTAGTTGAATTGATTATATTTATCATTGTACTTATTCTTACTTGTTATACCTTGCTTGATTTAGTCAGAGCATATTCTATAAATCTGCAACTAAGACTAGTACTTTTGCAAATGTTTTATTCAATTTTATAATTTTTGGAATTATTGATTGCTATTCTTTTGCTACAAGTATATCCCTACATAGAGCTCTATAAAATTAGCCTTGATCAACTTATTCTAGTACTCTGCAATCACTTTATCCACTCTCTGTTGAAATTTATCACGAACCAGCAAACATGCAAACATTTTTTGAAAAGAGTAAGAGCTTTAGGTGGTAAGATTTTTGAGGGTTTAGAGTATTCCATGAATATTTTAGTAGTCTGGTAGAATTTTTCTTCTTATCTACACTAACAATGTCAGAATCGAGAAGTCCTTGTGATGCATCACATTGTGATGTTCCCGATGACGAGGAAGATGTGTCCCAACCATCCGCGATTTCATTATCTTTGCATTCTTAGGATTTGATGACTAAATTTACAGACACCTTCGAGCAGATGCTGTCAAACCAAGTACTTGTTCGCAAGAATGGGTTGGAGAATCATCTCAGTAGAATTGAAGCTCGACTTTAACAAGTGGAGCAAATTCCTCCACGACTACACCCACCACCTCCAGTTCCTCGAGGTCGAGTTGAAGCTAATAATAATGCTGTTGTTGTCGCTCCATTCCAACCAAAAGCAAATTTGAACGCTGCATTTCAAGAGGCTGCCGATGAAGAGTTCAATGATAATTATGTGGCTGATGATGAAGTTGCTTTGAAATTTCATCAGCACCGCCTTGCACGTTATCATCGACGAGTGGGAGGTGATGGAGGTCATGCACGTCATCGTAATGAAGAAAGAAGAAATAATGCCTTGGGTAAAATTAAATTCACCGTTTCTAATTTTGATAGAAAGTTTAATCTAGAAGCATATCTTGATTGAGAATTATTAGTTGAGCAAAAGTTCAGTTGTCATCATTACTCAAAAGAGCATAGAGTACATACGACCACTAGTGGATTTATTGGTTATTCTTCTACTTGGTGGAGTCAAATTTGACAAAGGAATGAAGATCCTCAAACTTGGGATGATTTGAAGCACTTGATGAGGTCCAGGTTCGTGCCTCCTTATTTTAAGAGAGAATTGCTTAATAAATTCTAAAAAATGAATCAAGGTAATAAATATGTGGAAGACTACTATCAAGAGTTGTATGTGGGCATACTTCGTACAAATGTGTAAGAAGATGATATTGCAAAGATGCCTAGATTCTTGGAAGGATTGAATGAAGAGATACAAGATATACTTGATTTTCAGAACTACAACTCTCTAGATCAACTATTCCATTATGCATGCAAAGTTGAGAGATAAGTTTAAAGGAGACAGTTACACAAATCTAGTCGTAGCTACCCTAATTCTTCCATGCCTTAGAGGAACACTAATCAACAATAGAAGAGTATTGGCCATTCTAGCAGGGCTGTTGCACCAATTAGCTATGAGAATTCAGCAAGCCACTAGACTTTGCCAATGTGCAAACCTAGCGATTCAAAAAAGTCCACTGCTATCCCTATAAAATGTTCATACTCAGTTGTTTCTATTGGAAGGATAAGGGAGATTGATGCTTCAAATGTAAGGGGAAAGGGTATTATATGCATGATTGTCCAAATTAGCGTGTCCTTATCATTCGAGAAGATGGTAAGTACACATCGGCCAGCAAGGTAAAAGAGGTAGGAGGATCTGACCACGAGGAGCCTCAACATGTTTCGGGGTCAAAACCAGAAGAGATCACTTTTGATACAAGTTATGCAAGCCTTTGTTTATCGCGTTCTTAGCTCCCATATAGAGAAGGTAGAAAACGGGCAGCACCATAATTTGTTCGAATTGTTTATGATCAGTAAGTACTTATGCAAGATCATAATTGATGGTGGAAGCTACAACAATATTGTAAGTTTAGAGATGTTTGGAAAATTTGGCCTAACCACACGATTACACCTATAACTATACTACATTCAATGGCTCAATGCTTGTGGCAAGTTGAAGGTAACAATAATGGTTATCCAGGGTACTAACTCCTCACTCACTCACTCTAATAACTATATCGCAATGTTATCCAGGGTGCATAATAACATCCTGTAAGTAATTCAGTGATGTTCCTAGAATATTATAGTATCATGTCACCTATATCTCTATATTAGAGTGTTTGGTGTACATCATGATACTATATTTTGTTATATCATTTTTACCCTATTCCGTATGATAACTATATGTGTAGTCTGTATTACAGCATCAATAAATAATAACATGCGGTAAGAGTAACATAGCATGCTGGATAAATAATAAACAGTAAGCATACATGCATGTCGAGCAGCTAGCAAAACATGTATTTCTAGCATGCATCTATCTTTTGGTATTTTATAAGCATAATAGTTATTTAATTGGCAGATATCCAAGAACTTCCAAAAAATCTAATTAAGATTTATCCTAGCTTGAATAGATCATACTATAGTGAGCCTACGTACCTGTGTCGTGTGTCGGGCTTCCAAAATCGATCCAAAAAGAAGCCCAGAAACTTTAATAATGGTGTAGATCACTGATAGATAATACTCCTAAAGAAATAAAATTTATTTAGAATTTTTTGAAATTAATTAGGATAGAATGATTATTTAATGTTAATCCAATCTATCCCTTTAATCGGTCTAATTTGTTTAGCCCAACTCTATTCATAAAGCCCAAGCCTATATCAATTCCTAATCCAAGTCAATTTGATCAAAATTGGTCAAAATTAGCTTTAATTAACTAAATTGATCTATTTTAATCCAATCTAGCTCTATTTGGCTCAATTCGAGTTTAAATAGTGAAATTGGTTCAACTCGAATTCCAATAAAATCAATTTGGTTCAAATCTGACTTGATTCGGTTCAATTGGCTCAATCTGGGCTTGAATTAGTTCATTTAACTCAGCTTAGGTTCGGATCATTGGATCTGGCTCAACCCAGATCCGATTTAATGCAATCTGGCTCAACTTGGATTCGGTCCAGTTTAATTGGATCCGATCCAGCCAACTCAATCTAATCTGATTCAACTTGGGCTTGAACCCAATTTCAATTAACTGATTCAGCTCAGCCCAACTAACTCAACTCGAATCCAAACCCAACTTAGATCCAACCCAATCAACTTCAATTCGGTTCAACCCAACCCATTCACTAATCTCACTTAATTAAATCACTAATCTTGCTTAACTTAATTAAATAAAAATTAATCGTGATTAGGAAAGAAAATCTTCGAACGAGCGTGGGCGCGGCGAACCGGAGCTCGCCGCTGTGTGGGAAGAGGGCAGACTGCTCGCGGCTCTGTTTTCGTCCGCGAGCAGGAGAAGGCAGCCCCTTTTGCTACGAACTCCGGCAGCGGCGAGGCAAAGCCGTACTTTCACTGTGAAAATTAATACTTTAACTATTCCGTTATTTAATATTTATAAAAAATATATATATTTAATATATATATATACTATTCGTGCCATGCCGTGCCGGCCCGTGGGCCTCAAGGCACGACCCGCTTTTAGGCTAGGCTGTGCTCATCGGGCCGGGCCCGATAAGCATGCCTACGTGGAGGAGGAGACACCGACGAGTCAGCTGCGGGCGTCCGTGGGAAGAGGGAAGAGGCAATGTCGAAGGCTCCGGCGACTGGAACGGCGTCGACGACGATCTCCGGTGGCGATGTGCGAGGAAGATGAAGAGGAGAAGGAGATGAAGCGGAGAACTCGTCGACGATGGGGGATATCGTCGAGCGGCACGGTCGGCGGTGGAGCTCGATGACGCGCACGGGTAGCGCTAGGAAGAGGGCACACGTACGCTTCTTAACTATTTTCCATTCTCCCCTGTTCACTTCTCCCTTTTTACAAACACATCCTTTTCCCTCTTTTTTTTTCAAGTAGGGGTTTACAAGTTCTCCCCCCCTTCAAAATTTTTAGTCCCAAAAATTAAAACAAAGTACAAGGAAGAAAGAAAAATTTACAACTCTTTCTACATTGCTCTCAACTACCATCACTCTAACAAGTAGGGATACTAGGCTCGCATGTGGGCCTCAGTCTCCCAAGTGACCTCCTCGACCTTTGCATTCCTCCATATGACTTTCACTAAGGGGATAGACTTTCATCGGAGTATCTTCTCTTGACGATCAATAATCTCAACTGCCTGTACTCCGTAACTTAGATTCTCTCTCAACAGAATAGGTGTTGCTGTGAGAACATGGGATGGATCTGGCATATATTTCCGGAGCATCGAGACATGAAACACATTATGAATACGCTCCAGATCAGCAGGTAGCTCTAAATGATACGCCATCTGGCCCCACTTTATCAAAAATCTGAAAGGGTCCGATATATCTGGGATGCAACTTCCCTTTCTTCTGAAACCGAAGAATACCCTTCGATGGAGAGACCTTCAGGAAAACCATATCTCCCACAGCGAACTCTAGTGGCCTGCGACGATTATCTGCGTAACTCTTCTGTCGATCCTATACCGTCTTCAATCTATCCCGAATGACCTTGACCATGGTCACGGTCTCATCAATCAACTCCGTGCCGGTCAAGCGTCTCTCACCCACCTCACCCCAACATAATGGAGTTCGACACCGTCTGCCATATAAGGTCTCATAGGGAACCATGCCAATGCTAGCCTAGTAGCTATTATTATACGCAAACTCTACCAGAGGAAGATAAGAATTCCATCCGCCAGTGAACTCTAGAACCACTGCTCTGAGCATATCCTCTAGAGTCTGAATAGTACGCTTTGACTGCCCATCTGTCTGCGGATGGAACGTTGTACTAAATCTCAAAGATATACCCAGCTCCCTCTGCAACTTCGGCCAAAACCTCGAAGTGAACCTCGGATTTCTATCCGAAACAATGGATACTGGCATTCCGTGAAGTCGGACAATCTTGCTGATGTACAATTTAACCAACTGCTCTATGGAGTATGTAATGTCAACCGGTAGGAAGTGGGCCGACTTCGTCAGTCGATCAACAATTACCCAGATAGCATCGTGGTGTCGCTGGGTGCGTGACAACCCCACCATGAAGTCTATCGTAATGTGTTCCCACTTCCACTCTAGTATTATAAGAGGTTGTAATGTGCCCGCTGGCTTCTGATGCTCGGCTTTCACCTACTGGCATACTAAACATCGGGCTACAAACTCAGTTATGTCCCACTTCATGCCTGCCACCAGTAAGTTTGTCTAATAGTGCGATACATATTTGTAGTACCTGGGTGCATGGTATAAGCAGAACTGTCTACCTCCTTCGAAATCTGTCGTCACAAGTCCTCATCCCGAGGTACACAGACCTTGTCCCCCAATACCAACATACCGTCATCTCTGAGTCTAAAATTCCGTTCCTGACCATTCTGTACCTTCTGGATCATTCTGCTCAGTTCTGGGTCTGTCTTCTGTAACTCCGCCAATGGATCAGATAGGGTAGGACGCACAACTAATTGTGCCAGTAACTTACCCTGTGAGCCACACTGCAGCTCAATGCTAAGGTCTCTCAAGTCATGTAATAACGGCACGTACGCAGTACGAATGTAAGCTAAGGTGGCGGATGATTTCCTGCTCAGTGCATCTGCCACTACATTAGCCTTCCCTGGGTGGTAATCAATAATCAGATCGTAATCTTTAATCAACTCTAATTAGCGGCACTGTCTGAGATTTAACTCCCTCTAAGTCAGTAAATGCTGTAAACTCTTATGGTCTGTAAAAATATGGCATTTCTCGCCAAATAAATAATTTCTCCAGATCTTAAGCGCCAAAACAATCGTTGCCAACTCTAGATCATGTGTCGGATAATTCACCTCGTGTTTTTTCAACTGTCGAGAAGCGTATGCAATTACCCGACCATACTGCATCAAAACACATCGCAATCCTTGCCTAAATGCATTGTTGAATACCACGTACTCTACACCACTAACCGGAAGAGTGAGTACTGATGCAGTAGTCAGGCGAGTCTTGAGCTCCTGAAAACTCTGCTCGCATCCTGGGCTCCATTGGAACTTACTGTCCTTCCGGGTCAGCCTGGTCATCGGGACTGCAATACGTGAGAAATCCTGAACAAAGCACAGATAGTACCCGACTAATCCCAGAAAACTGCGAACCTCGGTGGGATTCTTCAGCTGCTCCCATTTAGTTATCGCCTCAATCTTTACTAGATCAACCTGAATACCTTCTTTCGATACTATGTGCCTCAGAAATCCCACCCGCATCAGCCAGAACTCGCACTTGGAGAACTTGGCATACAACTGATTCCCCGGTAAAACTTGCAATACCAGCCGTAAATGTCTCGTGTGTTCTGCCTGACTCCTCGAGTAGATCAATATATCATCTATGAAGACAATGACACACTTATCCAAATACTTGTGAAAGACCCGATTTATTAGGTCCATAAAAGTTGCAGGAGCATTAGTGAGCCCAAAAGACATAACTAAGAACTCATAATGCCCGTACTGTGTCCGAAACACTGTCTTTGGAATATTTATGTCTCGGATCCGCAGCTAGTGGTATTCCGATCTCAAATCAATCTTAGAGAAAACCTGAGCACCCTGTAACTGATCAAATAAATCATCAATGCGAGGAAGGGGATACTTATTCTTGATGGTGACCTTGTTCAACTTTCTGTAATCAATGCACATCCTTATGGTCCTATCTTTCTTTTTCACAAACAGGAGGGGTGCACCCTAGGGTGAGATACTATGTCGAATGAATCTGTTGTCTACCAAGTCCTGTAGCTGCACCTTTAGTAATTTTAACTCAGCCGGTGCCATATGATACGGGGGTCTGGAGATCAACATCGTCTCTGGAGCAAGATCAATACAGAACTCTAGCATCCGATCTGGAGGTAATCCTGGCAAATCCTGAGGAAATACATCGAGAAACTCTCGGACTACTGGAATGTGTGCCATGTCGCCATCTATCCGACTATTGTCCCTCACGTGTGCTAGAAAATACTGATATCCTTTCGGAATATGCTTCAGTGCCGAAAAAATAGATATAATGATAGTCGGCAATACCCGTCGATCCTCCTCAAAAATAATCTCCAGTGGCCCCGATCCTGCGAAGGACACCGACTTCGTAAAGTAATTCACGAGTGCTCCGTCTGGTGTCAGCCAATCCATACCGAGAATCACGTCAAAGTCAGTCATCTCCGATGAAATCAAATCCGCCTCCAACGTAACACCCTGTACTATAATGGGGCAAGCTCGATACACCTGATCTCTTACAATCTGCTCATCCAAAGGAGTTGAGACAATCAGCTCGGACTCCAATGATTCCAAAGGTCGATCGGCTCGTCCGGCATACTCGAAGCTGATGAATGACCGATGTGATCCAGTATCTATAAGTTTCCGAGCCCATGAGTCGAACAACCGCATATGTCCTGGTTAACATCTATTACCAACAAAATACATATATTACATTTGGAATAGTTCCTTTAAATGAGAAAATACCACCATTGCACCAAAATATCATATCTATTTACACAAAAACTAGACCAAAATAAAGTATCTCAAGGAGCGTTGCTAGACGAGGGATTACCAGTAACAACGTCTGGGTTGACTTTTGCGTCCACGCTATCCAGCGCGAAGATGCGAGTCTGTGTGTGCTAGGGCGGCCTCTGAGAAGGTGGCCCAGGTGGGGGAGCAGCTCCCCTAATCAACGTCGGAACAGAAGCAGCAACTGGAACCGGCCCAAACGGACGACCACGTCCAGTCACTGCAGGACGCATCGTGGACTGCTGGAAACCTCCCGGTTGTCTCCTTTGTGGGCAGTTGGGGTGAATGTGCCCTCACTGTCTACAATGATAGTAGGAGGCTACTCGGCTCGGTCCAGCTTGAGCCCTGTGTAGAGGGTGATATACCTGAGTAGGCCTAGGCGGCAGGGGTGGACGAGTCAGACTCTACCACACCTGGGGTATCGTCCTCCGAGTGTCGAGCTCCCCAGCTGGAGCACCCCTGGCAATAGAGCCTGATGATGATGCCACACTGCCCTGTCGCTCTCTATAGTCACCTCGACCTCGCTGCGAACCTGGGCGCTTTTTCTTCTGCCCCTCCTGCGTTCGCGCGTAGCTAAAATCATCCGCTCCGCCATCAGGGCCTTATCAACAACCTTTTGGAACCGAGAATAGTCCAGAAGAGCTACCCTCGACTGAATATGTCCATCTAGACCCTGAATAAAGCGAATGCGATGATACTTCTCTGACGGGATCACCTTTCGGTACAAAAGAGGTAAACCGGTTAAAGTCTACAGCATACTCCGCAACCGGTCTACCTCTCTGTGCATACTCTAGGAACTCCTGGATCTTCAGATCGTGCTGCATCTCGGTATAAAACCGCTCATGAAACTCCTCCTGGAAACTAACCCAAGTCAGCGGAACATCGTTACGACCCTCGAGCTGCTCCCGCCATATCTCCGCATCACCCTCCAGTAGATGAAGTGCTACCCTGAGACTCTCCCGATCTGATAACTCCAACTCAGTAGTGACCCGACGGATATTAATGATCCAAGCTCGGGCTACCTGTGGGTCTGAGGAGCCAAAGAAGATAGCATAGCCTAATTGCCTAGCATCCCGAACCCTGACGGCCAAGGGTTGCATCACATGTGTATCTGCCGTGGGATCCGATATCGAGGCAACGCCTCCCACTAATGGAGCCTGGGATACTGGCTGAATAGGTACCCTCAGTTGGCCCTCTAAAGGTATGACCGCATCAACTAAACCGATCGCTAGTACAGTCTCAGGAGGACTATCAACTAGAGCAGGCATCGCTAGCGGAGCAGGAGCTGGCGGAACAACTGGTGGCACCGTCTACACCTTAGGTGGCGGAGGAGGAACCTCAACCTGCGGAGGTGGAGTAAAAATACTGGCGATGACTGTCGCTATCATATTTAGATACCCGTGAGCCAAAGGTGCTCCCACGGGTGGTGCAACTGAAACGGTGTGAGCTCCCGAACTCCGTGATGCCCTCGAAGTAGACCGCTCCGGAATCACCACTGGCGTGGCCCCCGAAGAACCCCTAGCAGTACTCTCCACTGATACCTGTGCAACAACCACTGGTGGGTCCGCAGGTGGACGAGAAGTGGTGCTCATGTGATCCTCTATCTCCACAACCCTTCGAGTCTTTACCCGTCTCCGCTGCAACGGTACGTCTGACATCTACACCAATCAATTCCAAACGTAAGTATAATTCCAAATTAACTTCATTGTTAAAAACATTCTAAATCGAAGAAAGCATCTGCAACGGGTAAACTAATCATCTGATCATAGTTATGCGACCGTACTAACTCCTGACTCACTCACTCTAATAACTATATCGCGATGTTATCCAGGGTGCATAATAGCATCCTGTAAGTAATTCAGTGATGTTCCTAGAATATTAAAGTATCATGTCACCTATATTTCTATACTAGAGTGTTTGGTGTACATCATGATACTATATTTTGTTATATCATTTTTACTTTATCCCGCATTATAACTATATGTGTAGTCTGCATTACAGCATCAATAAATAATAACATGCGGTAAGAGTAAGATAGCATGCTGGATAAATAATAAACAGTAAGCATATACGCATGTCGAGCGGCTAGCAAAACATGTATTTCTAGCATGCATGTGTCTTTTGGTATTTTATAAGCATAATAGTTATTTAATTGGCAGACATCCAAGAACTTCAAAAAAATCTAATTAAGATTTATCCTAGCTTGAATAGATCATACTATAGTGAGCCTACGCAACTGTGTCGTGTGTCGGGCTTCCAAAATCGATCCAAAAGAAGCCCAGAAACTTTAATAACAGTGTAGATCACTGATAGATAATATTCCTAAAATAATAAAATTTATTTAGAATTTTCTGAAATTAATTAGGATAGAAATGAATATTTAATGTTAATCTGATCTATCCCTTTAATCGGTTTAATTTGTTTAGCCCAACTCTATTCATAAAGCTCAAGCCCGTATCAATTCCTAATCCAAGTTAATTTGATCAAAATTGGTCAAAATTAGCTTTAATTAACCAAATTAATCTATCTATTCGAGCATGGCCAACACCCACAATAGTTACACAAGTGCAAAATTTTCACAAACTGGCTAGCTTTTATTGTTGATTCGTAAATGATTTCAACACCTTCACCGCTTCACTCAATGCGTTGACAAAAAAGAACGTGACTTTCAAGTGAGAAAATATAGAAGAAGATGCGTTGAATATGCTGAAAGATAAGTTAACCAAAGCACCATTTTTACAACTTTATGATTTTAATAAAACTTTTGAAATAGAATGTGATGCTAGTGGTATTAGAATTGAATGTGTTCTTACGCAAGATAGGAAACCTACTTACTTTAGTGAAAAGCTTGGTGGTTCAGCCTTAAACTACTCAATATATGATAAGGAATTATATGCATTGGTTAGTGATGAGGACATCAGAGGTTCACCCATGCAAGATTCAATTAGTGTATAAGACTTAATTACACGAGCCTGTGTCTAACGATTAAGACAGCAGGTGAAGTTTTTTCTTGGGTAAATTAAAAACTTAATTACCTATTTATTATTGGTTGCTTGTCACTACATGCAAGGAAACACATGGAGGAATTACTAATATGGAAGTTGCATGAGTAATTGAAGGATTATTTTTTTAAGAGCAAATCAAATATATTTTTTAAGAGAAAATTAAAAAATATTTATTCAAGAGCAAATCAAAGAATATTTATTCAGAACAAATCAAGAAATATTTATTCCAGATCAAATCAAATATTTATTCAAGAGCAAATCAAGGAATATTTATTCTCCTAATTTCTTTGAGTGATCCTTCCGCTGTTGCTCTTTCAATTCTCGTGAATTGTTCGTGTCATTCTTCTTGAACAAGTCAGTCGTATTTGACATGGTTGATAACCAATTAAGGAGTAGTTTAGCGATTGTGAGGTTGCTGGTCGCGTTCCTAGATCGTGGTTAACCTCCCCTTCATGAAAGTCATAACTCGCCACTTTAAGGATTTCTCCTATGATGAAAGATCGGGACCAACTTGCTTGCACGCATCTTAAATCGAGGCGTGTGCATATTAGGTGGTATCAGAGCCTTCGTTGCCCGTAGGACTTCATCTGTCAATTAATAGTAGATTATCTTTTATTTTACCAACATTAAAAAAAAGAATCCATATCATTCTTATTTTTCCAACTCCTATTTTGTTCTTTTTTCTCTATCTCATATTTTCAGTTTGCTTTATTGAATTTTTATTTGTATTAGCCGTGTCAAATTGCTAGTCTTGCTTCCTAAATTTGAAGATTATAACTCTTTGGACCAACTTGCTTGCACGCATTTCAAGTAGAGGCGTGTGCATATCAGTTAGAGTATTAGAAACATAGCAACATTATCTCTAGCTAAAAGAATTTATCATACATTCAGACCATGAATCGTTGAGCATATTCATAGCCAAAGTAAGTTGAACCGTAGACATGCTAAGTGGATCAAATTTATTGAAACTTTTTAGTATGTTGTGAAATATAAGAAGGACAAGTATAATCTAGTTGTCGATGCTTTATCTAGACGAAATATGTTGTTGTTCCAACTTGATTGTAAAATTCTCGGTTTGAAAAGGTTAAAAGAATTATATGCTACTAACTTGGATTTCAAAGACATTTACACTAGTCGTAAAGAAGGGAGATGATGGAATAAATATGAACTAATCCTATAATATCAATCTTTATTCTTATTATTTTATATATATTATTTTAATACTTTATTAATTTCATTTTTTATTAATATTAATTTAATAAATTTAATATTAAATTAATATATTTTTATTATTACCATTAATTATTAATTATTATTATAAATTTTATATTAATAAATAATTGGTAGGGTATATATATAATGGTATATATATAATATATATATTAGTATATTAGTTATATTAGTTATTTAGTTACTTATATTAGTTAGTATTAGTTAGTTAGTATAATATATATATTAGTATATTAGTTGGACTTAGTTTTAGTTATTAATTATCTAATTGTCGATAATTATTAATTTGATATTCTATTAAGATATATATTAATTAGTATTATATAATATATTAGTACATTGAATGATGACTATTTATTTAGAGCGAACAAGCTCTGTGTTCCTTTAAGTTCTGTTTATCTTCTATTTTTTAGGAAGCGGATGGAGGTGGTTTGATGAGACATTTTGGGTTACATAAGACTGAGGACGTATTGTTCACATACTTTTATTGGCCAAAGATGAGGCGCAACGTCGAGCATTACGTGGAGAGATGCACTACTTGTCAAACAACTAAGTCTCTCTTAAATACAATGGTTTATATACGCCTCTTTCTATTCCAAAAGTACTTTGGGAAGATATTTCTAAATATTTTGTATTAGGTTTAACTAAAAAGAGGAGAGACAATATATTTGTTATTGTTGATAGGTTTTCTAAGATGGCTCATTTCATACATTGTCATAAGAGCGATGATGCCACTCATGCTGCTGATTTATTTTTCAAGAAGATCGTTCGCCTACATAGAGTGCCGAGGATAATTGTTTCAGATTGTGATGTAAAATTTTTAAAGCTTTGGGAGGAATGTTTACCACACATTGAGTTCACCTGCAACCATGTCATGCATTCTACTACAAAGTTCTGCCCATTCGAGGTCGTCTATGGATTTAAGCTTGCTACTCCATTTTAATTTACTACCTCTACCACCTTCAGAAAGAGGTAATCTTAATGCTAAGAAATGTGCTGAGATGATTCGTAAGATACATCAGATGACCAAAACAAATATTGAGAAGATGCAAATACAATAAATGAAGTATGTAAACAAAGGCAGAAAGAAAGATATTTTTGAATAAGGAGATTTGGTTTGGTGACATTTGCACAAAGATCAATTTCCAGTACAATACAAGTCCAAACTAATGCCACGAGGTGATGGTGAATTCAAGGTTCTGACAAAAATCAATGATAATGCCTACAAGCTGGAACTACCTAAGGATTATGGAGTGCGTGATACAATCAATGTGGCTGATTTATCTTCATACTTGGGTGATGAAGATGAGTCAGAGTCGAGGTCGACTCTTTTTCAGGAAGGGGAGTATGATAAGAACATCATTGATTCACCCATGCAAGATTCAATTAGCATAGAAGGCCCAATGACACGAGCCCCTACCAGACGCTTAGAATAATATATGAATTCTTTTTTTGGGTAAATTAATTACTTAATTACAGAATAAATTATATTACTTAATTATTATTACTTACTTGTCACTATATGCAATAAAACACATGGAGGAATTACCGATGTAGAAGTTGCATAAGGAATTAAAGAAAATCATACCTAACATATAAGTCAAGGATAAAGACATTAAGAACAAATCAAGGAATATTTATTTTTCTAATTTTGTGGCTCCAATAAAAGAAGTTTTATATATGCCACTAATTTTGAGAGCAAATCAAGGAATATTTATTTTCCTAATTTTGTTTTCCAATAAATGAAGTTGCATATATGCCATTGATTTTGCTTGCAAAAGGAGTCTTATTTATTTATTTTTTCAATTTTAATAACACAAAATAGAAAAAGTTTCAATTATAATTTCTATAAATTTGGTGGAGCAAGCCTTTTTGAGGTGACTTTGATTTTCATTTTAGCCACCATTATTGTAAGGCTTTTGCCGCAAACTTGAAGTCCAATTTCTTTGATCATACATGTCACGCCCCGACCCAACCGTCGGCCACGTGGCAATCGCCGTATGAGCCCGACAGATCCATACAAGGCATCAAGTGATACATACCATTCATATACATCGTTTATGCAGCGGAATATACAATTAAATTATCTAACTCAAAATTTCTAACACAGTCCCGATAAACCTACTACAATTCTAAAATAAAAGACGTCGAGAATTTAAAATAAACTCGTCGACGGACTCATCTTCATCAAATCTCTCGGACAGTCATTTAATACACCTGCACACACGGGGAAAAGTGATGTGCTCAGCCTTGCGGCCTAGTGCGAAATTACGGCTCTACCGAATAAAGAAATCAAAGGCTAGGAGGAGTATTCTAGGATGCCCTTGGTGATTAATAATCATCTTTCATGTCATATAATTTAAACAATTCATATAGAGCGATAAGACAACATAAATAAATAATAAATGTGTACATGCCACTAGATATCACCTAAGTTAAGTCTAGTGTCAACGTCAACAGTCTGTCCCCATTTGATTTGTGTAAATCAATTTATGGGGAGTAACAAACATCATAAATACTATACCGATGTATAATTCACTAGATGTCACCTACGTTATATCTAGTGTTCACGTCAACAGTCTATCACTTACATCGCGATAATACTTTAAGGTTTTATAAACTCAGGCTGCCAGCCTACGCTTAATGACTACCCGGGCCGGGGGTATCAGTAAGCCCATCAGTGCCATTTTGTCTCAGTCTCTATCTATGCCCGCTGCACTGATGTTGGCAGAGAGGACGGATGACCCAGAGTCCCTCTCCAGTTGTTTCACTAGTCTCCAACCATGCCTCCCCTAGCGAAACCGTCGTGCCCTTACATCCTCCCCGGATTCCGTAGGGGTCACGACACCCATGTAGTACTACACGCTGTCCGTAGACAAGGTCACCTCTCTTAAATCTCATCGGCCACGGCTAGCCGGAATAACCACCCTAGGATCCGGACTACTCATCCGATCGTCTGCAGACGTCGAGGGTGATAGTCGTGCGGTCTACGGATCCACTGTCCAAGGCGTCGCATGTGGAATCACCTTCCCAGTCCAATAGCCGTCGACGTCTGTCAAGATTTGGCGCACATCCGCACGATGGGCTGTGGCTCTCGACTCCATCGGTGCCAAGTCCATGGTAGGGTTCATCCTAGCTAACCATCTCAGAACTATCACGAGGCCGCCTACAACGACACTCGTGCGGGTGAAGATTTCGAGTAAGGACTTGCTCCATATTTCCAGTCTAACCCGACCATGGAGTTTGTACAGTCTCTTACCCTACCAGCTCCCAGTATATAAGCTATGCATAACGTCGGGAGTGGTGCTCCCAATGCTCTGCTATGCATCAACCTCGGGAGTGGCGCCTCGATCCACGTGCCGTCATTTACGCATTTTTATATTTTCCTGTCAATTATTCAACGAATTTTAATTCTCAATATAGAAATAATTTCTCAAATCTCTCTTCACCACTACTCTTAGATTGATCTCTAGAATCACCCCAATTTTTTTCCCAAGTTCGCCGGAAAATTTCTCCGGCGGTCGCCGGAAAGTTCGCCGGAACCCTCGCCGGCGAAGTTCTTCGATCAGCACCAATATCGGTACCAATCGAAAGCTCTCTTCACGAGGATTCCAAAAATCATATTTGCCCCAATTTTTATAGCTCATATGCGATCAATTTCACCGATTAAAATTTTGGGCGAAATCCTAAAGTTAGGGTTTTTAGCTCGCCGGCGGCCAACCGGCGGCCAATAGCCCTCAACTCCGGTACCAATGGATAGCTCTCGTCAAGGAGAATCCATAGGTACCAATTTTGCAAGGTTTCACGGTCGGAATGGCCGGTAATCGCTGGAGCAAGCTCCGGCGACGAAACCCTCGCCGTCGACGCCTCTCATGTGATTTCTCCCTCATCTCTACACCAAATTTAGGCATCTTGGTATCAAAATGAAGAGGAGGTCGAGATCTACCTGTGGCTAAAATTTGGGAGCCTAATTCGATGTGGTTTCGCTGGAGCATCGATGAGAAAAATGGTCGCCTTCACCGTCGTCACTGCGGAGGAGGAGAGAGAGAAGAGAGAGAGGAATAGGGGCACGCGCGAGGGCGCGCTCGGTGGGAAAAAGAAAAAAAAATATTTTTTTTTTGTTAATTAAAATCTTAAATCCTAATTAAATCTTAATTGTTTAATTGACCGATCAAACGACGTCCAAATCACGATCCGTCTGCGCCGTTGGATTCCTTATCAAAAATACTATCTGATGGTATAATTTTCACATCAAAATCTCATACTTCAAAATTTCATATGATTTTACAAATAAGTCCTTTAAAGAATTTATTTTACGATTAAACCCTCCAAATACTAAAATTACTCTATTGCTCTTATTCAAAAATCACGGGTCTCACAATACATCCTGAGTGATCCTTCCACTGTTGCTCTTTTAATTCTCGTGAATTGTTCGTATAATTCTTCGTGAACAGGTTAGTCGTGTTTGACACGGTTGATAACCAATTGAAGAGTGATTTAGCAATTGTGAGGTTGCTGGTCACATTTTTTGATCGTGGTTAGCTCCCCATCGTGAATGTCATAATTCGTTGCCTTAAGAATTTCTCCTATGACAGAAGATATGAACCAACTTACTTGCACACATCTTAAATCGAGACGTGTGCATATCAATTATGAAGCGTTCACATTAGTAGTTGAAGCTACTCTCAAATACCTACCTTCACATACCTGAAAGTTGTGTGCATGATCAGTATCTCTTGCATACAAAGGATTGCATATGTCAAATCACAACCAAAGAATTAAGTTAGTTCAAGATTTAAGCATTTACCTACATAACCATTTATGTATCTAAAGAAACCATATATATCTTAAATAATTCAATTATAATGAAATGAAAAATCTATCACCCTAAACTTACATCCACTTATCAAACTCTACAACATATGGAGTTAATTAATCCACAATTACGTGGTGCTTCAATCTCAACTAATTCAATTACATGATGTTTGAGTTTTTCGGCATGTCTAGTGGAATAACGTACTTTGACAATCTCCTACGGAGAGAAATTAGCTGATATTTCATGTCAGGATTTCTAAAATGCTATTGAAAATCAAGTTTTTTAACAGAAGATAATTTTAGATCAAGGGCTTCCTATACATGTACATAAAAAAAGAAGCTAAATAATATAGGGCAAATAGAAAGATAAAATTACTTAGCATATATCATGATTATTATGATGCAGAATAAACATGCTTACCAACTTAATTTGAGCTTTAATATTTGCAATCAAGTGAGTGCACTCCTCTGCTATAATATCAAAACCAAAAGCATGTTTTGATAAGTAGGATATATTCAATGTTTACAATTGATGGAAAGACTTGTTGAAAAGGTAAGGAATTCAATATGTAAAACTACTTGTTGAAAAGGTAAGGAATTTAACATATAAAACCCTACTGCCCGCCTGAAATAACACGGATAAAACCAATAATTTTCATGAACATTTTTTCCATCTATTTTTTTTTGTAAATAAAATAAATTATCATTCACCGAGAGAATATAACATTATTTCACTATAAACACCATTATACATAAAATTTTTCTCCTTATAATTTATTTAATAACATCAAGAGTAATCCTCAATTCACCTTCTAGGAAGGGTATTTGAACATCACTTCAATATCATGTGCTACAATTTATAGAAGGAGCAAATACATTAAGAAAAAAATATCTCAAAGAAACAATAGTATTCTAAGCTAAACATAAGACAATAAATTTCTTATTTTATCTCTATCCAGCCTAGTAAATATTACTCTTTTTATGTGCCAAAGAAGGATCACTTCATCTCTTACTTGTTGCTTAAATAATCTTCAGTTTCTCTCTTTCCAAATGTGATACATAAATTCTGCTATCACAACTTGTATAAGTTGTCCTTTCCATTTTCTCCTTTTAGTTATTCTAGCAATTGTATTAATTATGATTTTCTATGTAGTTTGTGTTAACACTTTATTCTATTTTAATAAATCACTTCATATAGTCTTGTTATATCTACATTCATTTAACAAATGCTTGAAGTTTTCTATTACAATCAAAGATGTGACAACTTCATTTTATTTACATGCTCCGCTTGAGTAGTTTATCCATAATCATCAATTTTTGATGCAAAGCAAGACATAGAATGAATGTCGCTCCAGGCCTTGTAGTAAAGTCATGTCACGCCCCGACCCTACTGTCGGGCACGTGGCAACCGCCGTATGAGCCCAACGGACCCATACAAGGCATCAAAGTGATACATATAATCCATAGACATCATTTACGCAGCGGAATATACAATAAAATTTTCTAACTCAACAATTCTAACACAGTCCCGATAAACCTACTACAATTCTATGATAAACGGTATCGATAATAAAAAAAAATCCATTGGTGGACTCATCTTCAGTTACTTTCCCGATCGATCCTCTAATAACTAGTGCGAATTTATGGCTCGAAACCGAATAAGGAATCCAAAGGCTAGGAGGATTAATCTAGGATGTCTTGGGTTTATTAATAGTCATTTTCATATAATACATGTGAAGCATATCATAAGTGTAGAATAACTGTGTAAGCATATACAACAAGTGTAGTACTAGATGTCACCTAAGCTGTCTCTAGTAACCATATCATCAATGTCACCTAAGCTGTCTCTAGTAACTATATCATCTGTGTCACCTAAACTGTCTCTAGTAACTGTGTCATTACTGTCACCGAAATGTCATCTACGGTGTACTATGTCTATCAGTCTCGTGACTCGGGCTGCCAGCCTATGCTTAGTGAATACTCCGGTCAGAGAGCATCACCAAGCCCATCAGTGCCTTTCATCTCTGTCTCTCCCTATGCCCGCTGCACTGATGTTGGCGGAGGTGATGGGTGACCAAAGACGGGATCACCGTCAATAAAGTTCATCGATTACAGTCCCTTAAACGACACCCGTGCGGGTAGAAATCATCGGGTAGGGACTTGCTCCATATATCCGATCTAATATGACCTTGGAGTGTGTAGCCTCGAGAGTGGTGTGTGGTGGAGCATCACCATTCTAACCATCGGCGGTACGGTCAAACGGGGTATGCAAGCAGTTAGTGGGCCTAGTACCTTTATTTCTTTCTCTTGCTTTTAATACAATAAATATATTGTGTTGAGATGGAGAATCGAATTGAGGTCATTACTAAGGCACAATTGTTTGGTTCCACCTTGCTATCTATTAGATAGGATATCAAAATAAAATTTAGGAATGATTGGTGGGAACTATAGATGACTTGGGATAATGATCTTATAAGGAAATAAGGACGGTATAGGATGTTAATTAAATAGATGAGGATACCTAATATTAGAAGGCATTCCTAAAGACAATGATATTTGAATAGGTAGTCTGCTTCGAGACAGTTAGACGACATAAGCTATTGTACGGTGGGTTCCGAGGCACAACTACATTATTCAGGTGCGTTGGTTCATCGTAATTAGGATCTATTCAAGCTAGGGAACTACTTGCCGAGGTGTTCCTAGGAAGGTCCTGGATGCCTTGAACCCTTAAAATATTATGTTTGTTTAATAGGTGATATCATGCATGCTAGAATATAACTATTTCTATAGCATGAATTATATGCCATGTGTATGCTTGTTAACATGTTTTATCAAATCCTTTTACATACCTGCTTTACTTTTCCCTATTACCATATGTTATGTTTGTTGCTTTATATCTATGGTTATTCAAATATATATTTGGATTATTTTCTTGCTTGTTATCTATTATGTGGATGCGATGAAAACTAGTAATATGTTTCAGTTACACCTAGAGACTATTATGTTACACTCTAGGTTGACACATACATAGACATCAACAAGCATCACTTATAGATATGTGACATTGACATACTTATGTATGAAGACATTGACAATGTACCATACATGATTTCCTAAGTTATGGACACGAGCTTTAATGCTCATAAACCTATACCACTCAAAGATGTTGAAATCATCTTGGACATAAAGGGTGGAATAAGGTATGGATTGGCTTATTGCTAGAGAACTTGTGATACACTCACTATACCCGCATGTGTGTCGCCTAGTCGTCACCGTGATAGTCCTGACATGACTAGCAAGGATGAAACTCAACCAAGGACCTAGCAACCATGTAGCCGAGGTTGTAGCATCCCAGCGACGGCTAGGATGCTCACCTCATGGCAGGCATCGCTGCTAGTGAATTGGGACGGTGACACCTTCCGCATAGCTTTGGACAGTGGATCCTTGACCCTCACGGCTATAATTCCAGACGTTCTGCAGACGATCTGATGAGTAGTCCGGGATCCTGGGGTTATTATCGGCTAGCCGTGGCCGATGCATACACTTAGGTGCGGTGATCCTGTGGTGTAGTACTACACGAGTTGCTCCATGGATTGTCTGGGAAAGACGCATGGAGTGACGGGCCACTAGGTCGCGGAGCTGGGGTAATTCGCCTAGTGGACCACTGGAGAGGGATCACGGTCACCCAATCTCTTCGCCAACATCAGTGTGACGGGCATAGGTAGAGACATAGACAGAGTGGACACTGATGGGCTTATGGGAATCCCTGATCAGGATATCCCTAAAGCATAGGCTGGCGGCCCGATGCACTTGACATGATGATAGTGATACCTTAGTTGACATGTACTAGAGATACTGTTAGTTGACATATACTAGAAATACTGTTAGTTGACATATACTAGAGATACTATTAATTGACATATACTAGAGACACCGTTAGTTGACATATACTAGCGACACTGTTAGTTGACATATACTAGATACACAACTAGTTGACATATACTAGATACACAGTTGGTTGACATATCCTAGTAATAGACATATCCTAGATGACACGTAGGAATACTTAGTAATTTACGTTATTAGTTAGATGTCGACGTTGTAGATGATATTATTTACCATAAATAATTATTAATGGACACTTAATAAACCCAAAGGCATCCTAGTACTTCCCTCTAGTACTTGATTTCTTGTTATGATTTCGAGCTGTAAATTCGCACTAGGCCGCAAGGCTGAGCACACCGTTTTCTCCGTGTGTGCAGGTGGGTTAGACGAGTTACCGAGGTGAAAGGAAGATGAGTCTTTCGATGAATTTATTTCATGTATTGATGTTATTATAGCATTGTAGTAGGACTATCGGGACTGTGTTAGAAAGTGTTGAGTAGATATTTTTAGTTATGTATTCCGCTGTGTAAATAACATGTATGGATTGTATGTATCACTATATGCCTTGTATGGGTCCGTAGGGGCTCATACGGCGGTTGCCACGTATCCGACAGTGGGGTCGGGGCGTGACACATAAAGAGAAGGTAAATCATACTAACATGCATTTACATATATAAACATAGCATGCATTTCATTTTTATTATATTTAAGGCATCCGAGATATTTCCTAAGAACACCTCGGCAGGAATTCCCTAGCTTGAATAAATCCTACATTCAGTGAACCAACGCACCTGTATGAAGATCTGAACTTCAGAACCAACCCAGATATAGTAATAATACTCAGCTCCAAATCGGAGTAAGATCCCTAAAATAATAAAGATTTTATTTAAAATAAAATCTTCATAATCTAATATGATATGAATTATTTAGTCACTAATAACTCGCAATCCATACACATGACTAATAACCCTCCAACAATCTTTCCTTCGTGCCAACATTCCCTTATTCTCTCTACATCCCCAATTATTATACCCTATGCATAATCTCAAGTAGGGAAGGATAACAAGGAGAATGAGTGGAAATAGGGAAATGAGAAGGAGGTTATAATGGGTGAGAAGAAGGAAGAAACCAAATCCTCACATCAATATACCAACACATGCAAAACTATCATATCACAAATAACAACAATTTAAAACGTCACCATTGCAACAACTCACAAAAATTCAACTTCATTGAAAACCACCACATTCATCACATAAACACACTTATTTATATTCATCAAAGCCTCGTCAAAAGCCCACAACATTAAATATTTAAATTCATGCAAAACTCATGCAAAAACAAAATATCGCCACATTAAATAAATATTCACCCGGCCATCATGCCACAACACTAAATATTTAAATTCATGCCATGGTTCACGGCAAAATACTCACAACAAAAGCGTGTAACAATTCCACATCACATTCAACATAAAACATCTACAAAACATTCAACAAAAATTCCACATCACATTCAACATAACATCTACAAAACATTCAACAAAAATTCAACATCACATTCAACATAAAACATCTACAAAACATTCAACAAAAATTCCACATCACATTCAATATAAAATATCTACAAAACATTCAACAAAAATTTCATATCACATTCAACATAAAACATCTACAAAACATTCAATAAAAATTCCATATCACATTCAACATAAACATCTACAAAACATTCAACAAAAATTCTACATCAACAAAACATTCATCATAATCACCCCCTATGCACATCAACAAAACATTCAATCACCCCATATGCAAAAACCACATCAAAACATTCAACATAAATCAAACCACATCAACAATTCCACCACATCAACATTCTCATATTCAAAATTACACATAAACAACCCTATCAAAACATCATATAATAACTAGCTAATTGGGATTTAGTAGTATTTCCTTAGTACAAACCCCAGTTCGAATCTCTCCCCATCCATCATAATTATTCTATATATATAACTTTAAGTAAGGAAAGGAGAAAAACTAAATAATGGAGAAGGGTAGAATATGATAGGGAAAGGAGAAGGAGGTGGGGGAGAATTTAATGATGATATAATGCACTGATTTGATGTATGCCATCACTCATTAGTTATAAGCTTTCTGTAAATCCCCCTGAATCATGCATCTAGGGGATATTATTTTTCTAGGGATATTATTTTTCTAGTATATCATTTAATGAGTTCATGACTCAATATGACATTATCTGTAATTACTCTTTCCGGTACAAAGGCTGACTGAGCTTCACTAATCAATTCACCAATCACCCTTTAAGTCTATTTACTAAGATATTAGGAATGTTCTAATATAAAATTGTTCAACAAGCAATTGGTCTCAAGTTCTTAACAGTTTTGGATTTGGCACTCTTAGTGTAACTAGAGTAGAATTTATAGTTTTCAGTATTTTTTCTATCAAGAAAAACTCTTATAGTGCTGCATATATATATATCATGTTTTTAGTATAGACAATTCTTTTTTAAAAAAATAATGCACCAAACTCATAAATCTCCGAAACCTTATCAACATTTATGTCAAACAAAGTCTTATTAATCTTTGCTTCTGAGATAATTGCACGTAAACTTGAGGAATAATGGTGCCGAATTAATCTACCAAGCTTAACAATCATTTTATAGGAAGCTCATGTTCTGGATTTTTCATTAAAACTTTATAGAAGTCAACTATTTCTGCATTGATTTTATCATGAGTAGTTAATCTCTCCTCATTTCTAATATATAGGATATTAAGAATTTTAACATCGTTTTTTATTTTTCCATAGACAAAAAAGAATTTAGAGTTTGAATCACCTAAAGTAATCGAATGATCTATAGATTTTTGTCTCAACATATTCTCATTTCTCTAATTCTATTAAGATATAATTCTATATACTTTTTTTTATTAAATTTTTAATTAAAAATCACGTCTTTTAGAAAATAAGAAAAATATTTTAATTGCATCAAAAGGATGACGTGCATTATCCATTAGCACCTACAGAACCACAGGTTATATGTCAAATGCAGCATATATCAAATTGCACAGGTTAATAATCATGGTGGAACTTAGAAACCCTTAACTTAAATACAAGACAACCCTTCTGCATCTGTCCTTGTCATTGCACAGTTGTTCTAAAAAGTAAAGATGGATATTAAGCAAATCTTGTGTTAAGGATCATGATTGACCTCTTTAATTTTTGAAATTAATTTGAAGAATAAATAGTTTCTCAGGACAATGACGGAACTAACCAATTTTCCTTTTAATACAACTGAAGTTTCTTTGTTCTTTTATACTAGCAAAAAAGTCTAATTCAACTAACAAAAACTAATGAAAAATCTAAATCCAATAAGTATATTATAACTTAATCAAACATATCCAAATATGTATTTTAGTAATACAAAATTCATCTTTTTAGACCTAGATTTTGAATTGATAATCTGTTTTGGAAGTTTTTTTATCTCCAAACTTAATTCCTTACTTCAAATTGGTTTCAGATTACTTAAATTGCAACTGGAACAACTATCTTTTCCTACCATTGTACTAGATTTCACTATAAATTTCTACATTTGTTATGATTAGTCCTATCAAACCTCTACAAAAGGCCCAGTCTGCCATGAACCCAAACGATAAATTTTCTAATTCTCTAAACCTGCAGAAGTCTGGCTTCACTTTTCTCTCTCATTTCCATGCAACTCTCTCTATTTCACTTCAATCCCACCAAAACAATCTTTGGAAACTTGTCGATAACTTATTTTGACAAGTTTTGAATTAGTAAATGCATCAATATTATTCTTTTCACTACTCAAGTACACTCAACCATCCCAAACTCCTGAACATATGGGCCTAATCCCATACAGGTCTTCGCCCTCAGGCCCAACCTATCTGAGAACCTAACTTTGACCACGATGCTTCCTATGGACAGACCATAAAATTGTTAATCCCCAATGAGAGTTTCAAAATGCAATCAATGAGGAATCTGCTTCGATTCCAAGTAATTTCATCTAATTCAGGAAAAAGAGAATCTACTTGGCTAATCTTGTTTCCCTCACTGATATGAATTTTAGGACTTCTGACCAAGTGAACTCCATATGGAAATCCAAATCTATATCTATAAATATATGACGTGCATCGGGTCTGCAAAACATACATAAAAGAATGCACAAATATTTAGAATTACATGTAATAGCTTAAAAAATAAAGTATTATAGATACAAATATACATAGTGAACAAAATTATGGGTTGACAAATTGATTTTGAAACTAAGAAAATATGTAATTATATTAAAAAATAACGTGAGAAAAAAAGGAAAGCATGAGGATAAAAAGAGTGAATTTACATAAACCTATTACAGATAAAACTCCCGTGTCAATTTTGTAAAAAGAACAACAGAATTATATGTTCAAACATGTATCGTATTTTCTAGAATGCCGACTGAAGTCCACTGTCATAGTAAAAAAAGTTCAAATTTATATTATTGGATAATATCTGTGCAAATAATCTTTTTATTTGATTCAACTTCAGGGAACTCCAACTGGCTTTTTAATTAGTTTTCAAATACTTAGTTGGTCGATAATGTTAATCCCTGCCTATAGTGAATGAAACAAATAGGATCGATGCATCCCAATACTGGTTGGAAACAAGTGCAACTATAAGAACACAAATTTAAGAGTAGAGATTTTTTTACACATCCGCCTAGGTATAAACTTTAGAGCTGAGATTAACCATGGACCAAATAGATGTCGCCCTATTCTTCTCCAAGTTCTCAATATTCCTCTTCAAATTTGAGCTATTATTCCATTTGTGTCAAGTAAAACCAAAACATGCACAATAGTTATAGTTATCACAGAGAAGGGCGAAAAGGATACAAGATCTTCTATACTTGGAACACCTTATCCCTGTCATTCATAAAATACAATAATGAACAAGCCAATGTGTAAACCCCGACCATTATATAAAAGGAAAAAAAAAATTACGAATAGATAAACGTACATCATAAAAATAAATATATAATATGATAAGATTAGGATTTGGTCGTAAGTGATGGGGGTAGAATTGGAAATTTACCTCCCACACTTTGCCCTTTTTAATGTCATCGTACGTGAGGGTTGAGGTTGGATTTCTCTAGCCGCAAGACTCCATCACGTTGCTGTCGTTGGACGACCCTTTTGTTAGGAGGCGCAAGAGTTCGGTCACGGTTGTCCTCCCAAGGTTCTCCATAGAAGGTAAGAGAAACAACCCACTTCTAGATTATACTTTGTAGGTTAATGTAATACTGAAAATTGATAGTTGGTTTTCGTTAGCATGCTCTTTTCCATCTCTTTTATTTTTTAATAAATTACTTAGCATTAACTGCTTACTTGCTCCTCCTCTGTGATTAAATTTTTGTTACTTCTTTCTTCTCCTTGCCGAAGCATTCCTATCCCTTTATAAAAAAAATTATTTGTTTATGTTTACTACTGCAGAAGCCTATCCTAGCCTATTCTATTTAGCATTTAATCTGTAGTACCGAAGCACTTTTTCTTCCTTATAAAATTAATTTTCCTCCTCTTTAATCATATTTTATTCTCTTTCATTTCTTTCTTCCCTTCGTTACCGATGAGGCAACTATTCTATTTATATATATTTTTCTCTTTTTATCATATGCCGAGATGAACTATTTTAAATTAATCCTCTTATTTTATTTTCTCTTCCGAAGCATTTTTCTCCTTTATTTATATTTTTTAGTGTTAGAAGAAGCTCCTTTTGTTCTCCTTCTTTACCTTATTTTAGTTTTTGTGCATTGTCTGTTGCCGAAACAAATAAGGAAAGAAATGTCCTCCCTTTTCTCAAATTATTATCTCTCGTCTCCACCTTGTGTTCTGTTTTCTTTCCTTTATCGTATTTAATTTATTTTTATGGTTGAATATGTACTGCCGAAACATCATTCTTTTTCTTATAATTGTTATATATATATAGTTGTCCCAGCAGAAGCATCCATCTGCCTTATATAGATATATATATATATATATAATTGTTATTGCAAAACCGAGGACCTCTTCTCACTCTTTTAAGTTAATCACTTTTATTTTCTCCTCTTTCCTACCATAGAAAAATAATTAATGAAGATAAAATATGAGTAGATTGAGAATTAGTTAAAATTCTTTGAATGGACTATGTTAGGAGTGACATTAAACAATGTATAAATTATAACTGTAAAATAGTCTTGTGCACATGTTGTAGGGCATCGTTTCAAGTTGAACGGTGACGTGAGTGGCGCCAGTGAAATTTTACTCTTGATTGGTTTGATAGTTGTGCTATGATCAGGTTTGTTACATTGAACCTTGAGTGGACAAGTACAGAATCTTTTTATAAGTCCTATATCATTTTTCATGTACATTACTCGTGGTTGTTTGCATGATTTAATATGCTTATTTCATGTTTAGTGAGTATTGATATTTACACATGTATTTATATTATTGTGTTAATTGATACTCTGTTATGCTGCTTATACATACATGAAGAGATGTCAACATAGAGACATTTAACACAATTAGTAACACTGTAGTCCCTCAATAGGACTAGAAAATTATTTACACCCTAATCCCGCGCGTGTAGTGAATGGTCACTACCGCGGTAGTCGGGATTTGGGTAAATGGGAGATGTAGTCATCCCGGCGCTTAGGCAACTGTTGGGTGACGAATTCTTTTCATACCCGTGGACAGTGGGTCTGTTGACAACGGCAACCGTCCTAGATGCTCTGCAGGCATACCGACGGTAGTCCAGACCCTAGGGTTTATTACGTATGTAGGATTTTCGGTTAGCCGTAGCCGGAGGATTTGTTGAAAGGTGACCCTGCCCATAAGGGTAGTGTGTAGTACTACACAGGGATGTGTTGGTGTGCCTACAGGGAGGTTACACCAATGCATTAGTCTCGGTAGTGCAGGTCGGGTAAACGACTATCGAGGTTGGAAGAGAGGAATCCGTGGTTACCTGTCTTCTCTGCCAACATCAGTGTGATGGGCATGGGCAGAGACCTAGACAAGCACTGGTGGGCTTAAGGATAGTCCCCGGCCAGGGCTTACTCTGAGCATAGGTTGGCAGCCCTTTAGGATTCGGACATAGATGAGAATTTAGAGATGAAAGACATGAAATCAAATTACACAAAATGAGCATGCTGTTAATATCTCCTTTACTTCTTGTTGTTTAACAAAGGTGCTGTTCTATTGCTTTATTGTCTGATATTAATGACGTAATTTACATGGACGATTCGGACTTGATGGCCTATTTACCTCAAGACCGTTCTTTGTAGCCACTGAGCCGCGAGGCTCAGCGCGTTTAATCTTACACGCGCAGGTAACTTGAGATAGGCACGGGGATTATTGGTGGGTGTTAGCCACCGAAAAACATAACATCCAAGCCTAGAAGGGTGCTAGTGTGAGGTCGTAAGTTATTTTAACAAGTGTAAAATGGATTATCTTTTGATTTTATGTAGATTTTAAATGCCTTGTATGGGTTCGCAGGCTCATACGGCGGTTGCCACGTGCCGATGGATGGATCGGGGCGTAACACAATGTCCATTAAAACTCGCAAAATCCACACCTTATTATTGCATAGAAAGAAGTAAAGTAGGTAGTGTTTTAATTCCAGATTTCATCAATAAAAATTGGAGCATTCTTCATCAAGAACCACAACCTATTCAGTTTAAATTTGGGGATTTAGAAGCAATAGAACTTGCTTACCAACTTCAGCATCAAGCTTGATGTGGTATTGATGTGCATTGGTGCGAGGGCCTTCAAGTGTATCAATTATGGTACATGGGTCATTAACAAGATACTTTCACGTGAGCATCAAAAATAATATTTAAATACAAACCACACAATTGAATTATAAATGAACACAACTAAATACATAAGAAATTTTAGAACTTTATTTAATTTCAATCTGTCTTCTTCTCCACCAACATCAGTGTGATAGGATTTGGAAGAGATTTAGATTGACTCTAATTGATCTTGGGATGATCTTCGACCAGAACATATCCTAAACATAAGCAAGCAGCTTAGATTTACGACACCGGACAAAATTAGCATAACAAATGATAGTAAGTTGACACACCTAAAATATTATATGAATTAATTTTTATCTTATTATATATATGTAAAAAATCTTACTTAGTATAATATCATTTTATGTAACCATGAGAACAATCTTGTTCAGTATGTTAATTATGTTATCCTATTTTAACTGCTTTTGTATTGTTAAATAAGGCACATATTATTATATCTATACCATTTGTTCTCGACGTAGTCTTTTGTAGTCCATTGCCACAAGGCTCATCACCAATGAATTTTTGGGGTGAAGGTCTAAGGGCAGTTGTAGTTGAACTAATAGTTTAAAGTTTAGGTGATTTTATTTCAATGGTAAGTAAAGGCTTATATTAGGACTATCAGACTTGGGTTATATGATCTTGGACTTGGACATGTTAGTTATATTTTCAATTTTATGTCTTGTATAAGTCATTACCATTTGTACGACAATTGTTATGTGTCAACCCATGGGTCAGGGAGTGACAAGGAATTACTGCCCTCTACATCAGCAACACTCAACCAAACCATGCAAATACCCACACCATATCAATATCAAATTGGAATCTATTACATCTACTATGATTGTTTGGATTCTTTCTATGATAATTAAGGCTAAATACAACAATAACAGTTGCTACAATTCAACCCCAACCATACTTTCTAGCATATAGGGGAATCAAGAAGCAGTTCACAGTAAAACAGTTTCAACAATTACCATCATGACGAACCATGAAAATCGTCAAGAACATCAATTAAATTTCATGTCACGGTGCACAACAGCACTATTCATCTCGATAAAACAGAGGAAGAAATCACCATTCAATTCAAACTTATGGAATTGGAAATCATCATCAACAATACTTCAATCTTAGCATATAAAATTAACCAAACAAAGCACACCAACAATAGTCCTTCAATTTAAACAGCAGTGCACAGAAACACTACCAACTCAATTAAAACCATGGAAAAATAAATTCCGGCACAAAGCAACAAAAAAACCCTATGAGGAACATACAATTTAAGTAATTACCGAATAATATCACTAATCAATTCTAGAACCACTATGGAAAAATTAAATTTTGCTTCACAAAAGCTCCAACCAACCCATATGCATGCTACACACTAATTTACTAATCATGCTCGCTTGTAAACTAAATTTCACCGCAGAAATTGGGAAGGGAGGTCAATTGCCTTCCTTTGCTAGTCGACAACGAGTTTACAGCGAAGGAGCAAGAAGGCAGCACCTACGACAAAACCAAGGGATACTAAAAATGCTTCGACAGCCGAACACTTCCATGGCACCATCGAGCAGAAGGTAGCGGCGAGGAGCTATGGTGATCAAGGATGCAATCGGGAGAACAATGCTCTTGGCAGAAACACTCAAGGAAATAAAAAGGGCAAGGTATAGGAGGTAAATTTATTAATTTTCCCCCACTACTTAAATTTATCTACTTTGTTATACTTATATCATCTCTATCTATTTATTTCTATTATTGTTATCATATATATATATATATATATATATATATTCCTTTCTTCTTTCCAATATGTTTACTTATTTACTTTGTTTGGTACTTGCTATTTATATGTACACTTACAATATCTTTATCTATATACATTTATACATATTCAGATATATACATATAGTAATATTTTTTAAAAAAATATTTCGGGGTTTAGAGAGCATGTCCCTATCAATAGGGTGGGTGATGTCCCTAGTAAGGTGAAGCTCGACTAGTGAGTGGTTCCCATGATGGAGAGTTATGTTCCCCAATAATGACTCTTGTGCACTTGTGTATAATTATAGAGAGTGTTTTGTGGGGTTTTACTAGTGTGGTGAAATCACAAACCTTTCCCCTCAACTACTTGCCTTTGATGAGTGTTAAAGTTTGTGTTTGATCCATCTACTATTGGACATCAACCATTCGACATCCATTGAAGGTCTATGCTGCTCATCCACATGGGCAAGATGTGAAAATTCTAGTACCAAGGACGAGAGTGTAGCATGAGGACTCTAAGATGGACGCGAAGCACATGGGGCATGAGCATGAGGAACGCTCAGATGAACATGGAGCATACAGGGTGAGCATATAGGAATATGATAGAGTAGCCAAGGCAAGCAACTTTCAGCTATAAGTTACCCTTGCTTGAAACATTGAAGGTAAGAGGGAGTAGGGAGGAAGCTAGATGAGCAAAAGGGCTAAAGTTTAATACGTAGAGAGCTTGAGAGTTGTGTAAAGTGATATTTGAGACAGTTGAGTTGAGAGTTAGACTTATAATTACTATTGGGTGAGCTATAGAGGTTTTAATAGATGTAAAATCATTTGAGTAAAAAAAAATGATTATTTTCCTCTCGATATATTTGAAGTTTTAATTTCTTTTAGACAATCCTATTTTTAGTATTTGGGCTCTGGTTAGAGTAATTAGACTCTATACGGAAGGATCATGAGATCTTGGGTTAAGACTCATTAAGATCTTTAAAAAAAATCCTATTTTTAGTATTGCGACGGTTCAATGTTACTTTGTCATCTGCAATTACAAAGATGAGTCATCATTGAATCATTCCACATCTCAAACTTTATAAGCATTTTGAACACTACTTGTGGTTCCTAGATGCTAGCCTCTAAAAGTAAAGTGAATCACTCAGTCTCACCCAAGTTGAAAATACTAAAATTATAAGTACTTTTAGAAATAAGGTTTGAGCCCAACAATAGAGCTTGTCATTATTACTGCCATTATATATACATGTTTTTGATGTTTCAGTACAACTCATGTATATATACACACATTATTTGCAAAAAAAAGCCTATTCCAATCAACCGACAATAATGTACATATTTTATCTTATAGCAAGATATCAAAACAAAATAATTCTATCGAATATCATAAGAATTATAAATTTTCAAAATAATAAATAAAAATACTATAAATAGGACCATTAATGGTGCAATACCCCAACTTAGGGCTACTTTACATGGTTTCAATAAATCCCTTATAGTAATTCGTTCTAGAACTATCCTCGTTGATTGTCTTAAGCAAAGGAAGAGCTCATTACAGAGAGAAAATCAATGGAGAACACAACTCTCACCCTTTCACTTAACTTGCTTATTGTATGCAACCATTAGATGTTTCATATCTATCTATCTATCTGGGTCCTAATTCTGTAATAGAGACATCAGTGGTCACTGTCTTGCTCTCCTTTTTATGTGTGAAGCAGAAGACATTGTTTGAACTATAGATTGAGCCCATGGCCATCACCATGCCACTGCTTCCAACACAAAATGCTGGCTTTGATGGAGCTTGGAGAGACACAGTCTCAGCATTTAGCATCACCACCACCGTCGACATCGTCGGCCTATCAAATGGATTCTCTTGCACGCACAGGAGCCCGATCTGAATGCACCTTAACACTTCATTTACTTTGTAGTCTCCTCCCAAAGTTGGGTCAACGACCTCCAAGGCCCTTCCTTCATTCCATTTCTCCCATATCTACCAATTGAACTAAAAGGTAAACTTTCCAACTAAAGAATACAAAAAAAGATAACTTACTGATTTGGCCACCTACGCAGCTCAAAAGGTCTTCGGCCATCTCAGAATTGTAGGAGCCGCTGTTTTTTCTTCCCGTCAAAATTTCCAAAACTAGAACACCATAGCTAAATGCATCCGACTTGATTGAAAATTGGCCATGCATAGCATACTCCGGCGACATGTACCCACTACGATGCGAAAAAACCAACATTGATTATTAAAAACCAAACTGATGAATATACTTTACTATGGTTATTTATATCTATCAAGCAATCTACTCACAAAGTTCCTACAACTCGAGTGGTGGTTCCTTGAGTTTGGTCACCTTCGAACAGCTTGGCTAAGCCAAAATCTGATATCTTGGGAGTCATATCTGCATCTAATAAAACATTACTGGCTTTTAAATCTCGATGTATAATCTTTAGTTGAGATTCCTCATGCAGATAACGTAAGCCTCGAGCGATCCCACAAATGATTCTATATCTAGTTTCCCACGGCAGTTCTTTACCTCTGTCAGTATCTGTTCAAACAATATATATATATATGTAAAGGAATTAAAATATTAATTCTCTTGTCGAAGACATCTACCAACTCACTTAGTTGGCAAAACATCTTTTGCTACTTATGTTTATGTATTTCTAGATTGAGAAATGGGGATGGAACATGAGAATTAATTACCAAAAAGAAACATGTCGAGGCTTCTATTGGGAACATATTCGTAGACGATCATCTTCTCCTCCTCCAAGCAAACACCAAGAAGTTTGACAAGATTTCGATGTTGAAGCTTAGCAACCAAAACCAACTCATTCTTCAATTCTCCAAGTCCTTGCCCAGAGTTCAAGAGTCTCTTCACTGCTATTTCTCGGCCATTTGGAAGCACACCCTATGGAAGGTCATAAACACGACATATATATACATGGGGAAGATGAAGTGAACTAATTAAGTCTTTCTAAACTAAAATTAAGATAATATATGCAGTGGTGCAGTTGTGTTACCTTGTAAACTGCTCCGAATCCACCTTCTCCAAGTTTATTCACCTCCGAAAAGTTTGCTGTTGCCTCTCGTAGTGTTGAGAAATCAAATAACAACGATTCAACACTAGTAATCTTCTCGGGATCAGTTTCATCTACGAGAGAAAACATAATTACACGCAGTCTTATAGGGATCATGATGATTAATGATACAAAGAGTCTTATTCCAATGACTTAGTACATAGTAATCTCAGTAAGCGCCTCCTCTTCCTTCTTCTGTAGCACAGGTAAGCCATGGGGATCAATAGAATTATAGATACTACAGGTATCACAATTGCTAGAACTGTTCCGGTTGGGTTACTTCCACCTGCATCCAAAAATAATAACTAGTTCTTTCTGAATTGTATGCAGTAGTTCTTGTTGTTAGTCTGATCAAGCAACAGAGCCTTCATGTTCAAATTAAAATATTAAAAACTTCAAGTTTAAATAAAATGAGAATGAAAGGAGTATCTCTTGGGTATCCTTTAAATGGAGAATAACATTCTAGTGCTTGGGTTTGAGCATTAGTATTCATGCAATAAGAACATGATTTCTACTGATACTGAAATGAAAGATGGGTAATAGTTATAGGGGAAATTTTGAAATAAATAAAACTATATTGCCAGACTGCAATACAAAATAATTAAAAGTATTTTGTATTTATTAGATTTCTTGACTTGGATAGATTTGAGCATTCTTCTCCAATAAAAGATTAGCTTTTAAAAGTATTGATTGGGACTTAAGTCCTGCTCACATAGTTGAATGGATAGAAAGCCATTAATTATTGACAGGAATTGAAGTGCCCAGAAGTTTCCTACGACTTGTTCTTGCTTCCTCTTCTTCGTCTTATTTTTCCTCAAGTGATGTGAATTTATGCTGTTGAACTTTGCCTTGTTTTGACTATTTCTGTACTTATTAGCCCATGAGCTGATCAGATTAAGGGAGACATGATTTGCTCCTAACAGTTCTATGATCGTCGGTTAGAGCGTGTAACACCTAACTCATTTATTGTGAGTTTAAGATTCTCCGATGGATCTTAAAGTTGAATCCTAAAAGAAAAAGAAAAAGAAAGAGTAGGAATTCTATGAACTGCTACTCAGTTAAAAGTATCCTCATCATCTGCCCACTGCTTCTTTTTTCCTTCTCATCATCCAAATCTTGATTAATCAATCGCCCTAATTAATTCTTTCTCCAAAATTTAATCTGTCCATGATTTGTCCAAACAAATAGGAATAGCATCTAACAGAGCACAATATATCTTCTTACCGCCGAGCGAGGTAGGCGCCGCAGCCGGTGGGATCACAACCTCCGGCGGCACGGTAATCCTCAGCGTCGGGGAGCCCTCAAAGAAGGAGGAGTACAACTCAAACCTCATGCTGCAGGACTCGCCGAGAACCCTCCCTCCCTTCTTCCCCACGAACTCCGCCGGCATCGGAATGAACAGCGACTCCAAGCACGGTTTGCACTGCCGCGCCGTCAGGTCCCGCGTGCACTGCAGCACCGCGTATATCGACGGGAACTCGTCCGTGAAGTGGCTCACCTCCCCGATCGAGAACCTCTTGGGCGAGCCCGCCGCCGCGTCCGCCGTCGCGTTCAGCAGCAGGGGGAGGAGCCGGTTGAAGCGATTGGGCTTGGGGACGTCGTCGACGCTGCTGAGCACCACCTGCTGGCCGTTCGAGGAGGTGGGGAGGAGCGGCTGGCTGGAGAAGCGGACGAGGCAGAACTCGTACCAGACCTCGGCGCTCTTGGTGGAGCAGCTATCCCTGACGTTCGCGGTGGCGGTGACGAGGCAGGAGCGGCACTGGGTGGCGCTGATGTCACCACGGCAGTTGACGAGGCCGAAGACTTGGTCGGGGCTCCGTCCGGCGGTCTCATTGAGGAAGCCAGTGGTGTCGCCGTCGGCGGCGAGGTTGGAGAGGAGGAGGTCGAGGTTGGATTTGTAGGGGCTGTTGGCGGTGAAGTTGCCGGCGGTGGTGTCACAGTTCTGGAACAGCTTCTGGGCACCGACGGAGGGAGAAAGCAGGAGGAAGAGGACGAGGAAGAACATGGCGGAAAGTGGAATTGTGATGAAGAAGGGAGAGAGAATTATGATGGAGGAGGTGGGACGTAATTTTCCAGTGGCAGCGTCTGGATTTGCGAATTCATATTAATTGTCAGCGTTGCACGGCAATTGCCGGACGCCGGTCAAACGATGGCGCATCACCGTATATAATAATAAGAATCAATTTAATATGAAAATATTAATAAGCAGATATTATCACATGACATCACGCGGAGTTGATACGAAAAAAACAGTCAATCTCATCACTTCCATGCTAATCCATAAAAGTTGATTTATTACAAAATAGTGATAAAAAACCCAAGCACCAAGGCCCATGAGCACAACTAATACTCATCGATATAAACCCATGAACATATATTACTGGATGTTGAATCACGCGGAGTTGATAGAAAAAAACAGTCAATCTCATCACTTCCATGCTAATCCATAAAAGTTGATTTATTACAAAATAGTGATAAAAAACCCAAGCACCAAGGCCCATGAGCATATCTAATACTCACACCAAGGCCCGATATAAGCCCGATATAAACCCATGAACATATATTACTGGATGTTGAATAACTGGAGTCAAAATATTGCTGCTGCTTTCATTGAGAGTCGAACTCAAGACCTCCCGCTTACTAAACGGGTGCTCTAACCAACTGAGCTATGAAAGCTTAGTAATTGCTTTAAACAGTAAATTTTTCTCAAAATATGTATACGAGATTTGACTAATTAAATTATTGTTGTAGTCTATTATAAATATACTAATGTATTAATTTTTCATTTCTACTTAAAAGTTGGCTGATTATTTTTTTAAAAAATAGTTTCATGCAATAAATTTTATATAATAAGGATGTATGATGGAGAAGATATTTAATAGATTATAAATTTTAAACAAATCATTCCTGTTATGATTTTTTCTCATAAAGTTGATTAAAAAAAATTATTATTATTATTATTAAAAAAAACCACTGGTCTACTTGGTCTCAACCGGAGATAATCCGGAGCAGCCAAATTAGCCCTCTAGCTTAAGTCTGGATCGAAGCCTGGTCCTTTAACATGACCTAGTTTATTTTTTTTCAATTAAATACATACCTCATTCAAATTTTAGGTAAAACTCTTAATGATATTAGTTGAAGCATTCAGCCAACTAAATTTATATTCTTTACGGGGCAGAGGTTGATGCTACTTAGGCTATTAGATCGTAGATATTATAAAACTTTACTTTAAATTTTCATTATAATTATAATTATCAGCCAATAGTGGTCTGACGTAGCTGCCAAAGGTGAGGTGAAGTTATTAAGATGGGGATCGATTTGGAAAAGCACGGACGGAGTTGAGTATTTTAGTCAACGAGAAAGTTCTGAACCTGTTGGCGCCTCAGCGGATGAGACGATCTTTTTTAACGTGCAGAGCAGCAATTATTGAGAGATCCAATTAGCGTGCTGCTCAATGTTCGGTCAAAGTCAAATGAGGAAAAAAGGAAGTATATTCTCTCGATCTCTTATCCAGTGGAGACGATGACATAATTCAGAGTGAGTGACCGATTAAAAGTAGCCACAACGTCAACGCCCCCCATCTCCTGCCAATTTCTTGCCGGAGATCATGCCAATATCCACGTAGGTAGGGCATCCAGAACCCATCCACCCTATGCTTGTGCGATAATTAACGATGCCTGCCGGATCTCCACACCTGCCCGCAGTGTGATTTATAGATGGCAGCAAACTGAGACCATTAATCTGTAGCCATCCCATCAACAAGTGAGCCACAGCTCACGATAGCACCACGTATTATAATATTCGTTGTTGTATGCATACGTCGACAAAACATTATAAATGGACAGAATCAAAGCTTTCTGCTACGACACTCTTTCATCGATTCTACCCCCCATTAACTTCAAACCATATATATAGCAGCGGGGATTAATTATTATTATTATTATTCATTCTTCCATACTGCTCCAACATTATTTGATAGCAACATTTTAAATCCAAACAAGCGCGGTAGATTGTTTGATATATGGGTCGAATTCTTCCTACCTCACGGAGCGGTGAGCTTCACAGTGGGAGCCCCCTCGAAGAAGGAGTACACCTCGTACCTCATGCTGCACCGATCTCCGATCACCCTCCCTCCGACCCTGCCGGCCAGGAACGACGGCAGCGGGTCGAACAGCGGTCGCAGGCACTTGTCGCACTGCTCCCCCGACAGGTCCGGGGTGCACTGCACCAGCCCGTATATGGTCGGGAACTCCGACGTGAACATGCTCACCACTCCGGTAGCGAACTTCCTCGGCGAGCCGACCGCGTAGTCTGTGGCGGCGCTCAGCAGCATGTCCCGCAGCTTGTTGAACCGGCCGATGTCGGTGGCGTTGGCGGTGTTCCCCAGGAGCAGGCTGTTGGAGTTGCTGTCGGTGGGGGCGAGGAACTGCACGTTGGAGAAGCGGGAGAAGCAGTAGTCGTACCATACCATGGCGGCCTTATCGTAGGGGCAGATCTGGAGGAGGTCCTCGCTGGCGGTCGCGAGGCAGGACCTGCACTGGTCGGCGTCGACGTCGCCGCGGCAGAGGACGAGGCCCTGGACGCGGTCGGGGATCTTGCCGATGCTGGTTTTGGCGAATCCGGTGACGGGACCGCTGGAGGTGAGGATGGAGAGGACCTTGTTGAGGTTGTGCTCGTAGGTGCTTTTGGCGGTGTAGTTGCCGGTGTTGCCGCAGATGTAGTACAGCGGATCGGCGGCAGCGAGAGCAGAGAGGTGGACGAGGAGGATGATGGGAATGCCGAGGAGAGCGGAGAGCTTATTAGCCATGATGACTGGTGAGCTTGAATGAGAAGAGGAGGCAGCTTGGAGGTGGCTAAAAGGTAGGCCTTGTATTTATAGACACAAAGCAGGAAGGCCTTGGTATTTAATTTTTTGGTCAAAATTAGACTTCTTTTATTATTATTATATCTCTTTGCGTGACTAGATATAGGACTAGAATGCGTCCAATTCCCAAATAAAATTAATGCAACTCTTTTATATTTAAAATTAGGTTGGAATCAAAAGCTAAACATGCCCTTTGTATATATTAGATGAGTGTCACTAGCATCATCATCTGTGCTACATATTAGTGATAAAAATCTTAGATTAGACATTGATTAGGTAATACTTAGGTGGCCTGTGCTTTCTATCACTGGTTCTTAATTTATATGTTTTCTGTCAGTTATATACATTAGTAACTTACTTTTTAATTTTCTTTCACCTTAGTCTTGAAAATTTTCATAATATAATATCACAACTTTATTTACTCCAAACAATGTCCGACCATTTTTCTTCTCAGAAAACAAGAAATGTAACACATTAAATCGTTCATCTGAATTCAAAAAACCCTTATGAAAAATTAACTCACCCTCAGGTCGATTCGGAACTATTCTTTTCAATAAAGTTAATTTTCATTTTAATTAATCTCCGGAGGAATTTATAAAAGTTCATTTATTTTCTTAATTTTATATTATAATTTTTCATTTATAAAAATACAAAATTATTTTCTTCAATGCAAATATATATATATATGACATGCCTTCCATGATTCTTGCAACTCTCCAAAAATTCACCTGCTCTGTCGTGTTTTCACTTTTATTTTTTCCTCAATTTTTAGCTTGAATGCACAGTATAAGAAGAAGGGCTTAATATATATCTATATAACTTAGTAAAGCATAATTTATATTTATCTAAATGTTTGACCTAGCTCGCATGATGTCAATCTGGTCAAAATTTCGAGCTCCGCAGCTCAGTCAATTTAAAATGTCATCCAAAGTTTTTTTTTAAAAAAAGTCAAATATTGGCAATTTTTCTCCTCCTCCTGCGCCGCCTCTATTTGAATGTCTAGAACTTCACTCCGCCACCAAGTAATGCTCGTAGTTATTTGTCCCCCTCAGCAGCAATTAATTAACTCGTCCGACCTCCACACCCGCATCTCCTTCCCCGCTGACTTTGAATCCATCGCATGAGTCCGGCGGCCGACGAAGAGTCACAAATTAATTAGGCATACACAGAAGACTTCCAAAGAGCAGCTACTAGCTATTCAGACTGAATCTTAATTTCTGATGTCAACCAACATTTAGATCGGTAGTTTTTAGGTGGAGTAAGAAGGAACACGTACGATAGATAGATATCCTCTAAGACTCGGGAGATGGTCAACAAATGAGGCCCTTGCTGTTTTCAAGAAGCTACCCAGGATTGATCGTTAGTTAGCCCACGAAGAATTAATTAATCTCGAGGCGTAGGAATCAAACGGCGGACAGAATCAAAACTGTAGCTCGGGTTGACTTGTATAAAAATATAAGAAGGTCGGCAGGTCTCGCAGACGAAATGTTTGCACGGAGGGAAAATGGAAACAAGTGACGTAATATGGCAGCTGCGATTAATCAATAGACCCCGCGACAAATCAAAGGGTTGACGAATGAGATGATATGACTTGGTTGAATTAATCGAAAAAAAAATGAACAGGAAGATCTTCACTCGATATCGGGGGCAAAAGTCTGTCATCGAGAGAGAGAGAGGCCGGATGGACAAGATCTCATCAGAGGTTATAAATACCTTTCAAAACTCTTGTAAAAGAAGCATGAAGGATCGGTATTTGGGTTCTCTAGATTTAGGAGTGAGTGTGTAGCAGCGTAAAGGTGCATCACACGCCATCACCCAAACAACGTAGCGTTCGGAGCTCGTTTCAAATAATTATATCACGTTTTATTTACTTTTTTAAGAGAAAACTCCATCAGACGTCCATGCTTTTATAATGTATGTTTCTTTGTTTTTTTTATTAAGCACGTAGGCTACAGCTTACCGTCGAGTTTTTATGCATGCAGTAGAAGACTGGCTGGCGCTACCACGTCCACACAATTTGACTCGGTACAGTTTAATAAATCATATGTTATATAACGAAACAAAATATGAGTCAAATCCCTCTATATATGCATGCAGCAGCTCGTCTTTATCATGGAAAGGATAGGATGATCTCTGCATTGTATCAATAGAATATGTAAGGAATGCAAGTTTTAATTTTCCTAAAAAGAAACGTTGCTGTCGACTTTCACTGATATTTCTATTGAAATTGAATATGGAATCAGAATATTTGCAAGTACGATGTTTATTTAGGATGACGAACAATGATGATTACACAAAATAATGACTTACTTAGGGTCACAAAGTTAAATAGATTTATTTGTATACCATTGAGCCTTACTCTCTCCACTGATCTACGCTTGTCTATAAAACTTTCTTCCTAATGGTTCAGCCAAAAAAAAAATCATTTACGTGTATGTAATTTAATAATTCAGTCCTTATTTCCTATAATTCATTTTATACTGTATAATCAATATTCACATACGAATTCCTTAGCAACTTAATTTTCTTGGAGGTTTCTTTATAAGTTTTTAAATAAGAAGATCTAGCAGCCCCAATCCTTATTTTTAGTCGATTAATGAATGCAAAAAAGATGGATAATGGCTCACTGGCTAGCAAGATTAGCCCGTGATTTCGTGGACTTAATGCGATGCAAATTTAAATTTCCTGATCCGTTTAGGACATGGGCATGATGTAACGGTCCTTTTGCTTTATGCTTTCTTGGCATGTTGGATAATCGTTTAGGACATGGGCATGATGAAAAAACTTAATAAAGACACGTGTAAACGAGGAAAAAGACTCGTTTTATTCAAGCACCAATAAAAACCTCTCAAAACCCCCTATTTTACAAGCACTCTAGCCCGGCTCTAAGCCCCAAGTCCCCTAGGTTCCAACCTTTTCCTCATGTTACAAATGTATAAACCCATACAAGATATTTAGAAGTAATACAAAATAATAAAGTGATTCATTCTATTAATTCTACTGTCTGACACAACCTCTTAAAAATATTCATGCAGCCTCGAACGTGACTCAACTTATGCTCCTAGTTGCTTAGTACTCAATGGTCTTTATCCCTCGAACATGACTCAACCTACGCTCCTATAGCTCAGTATTCACAATAGTCTTTATCCCAACCTCAAGCTACTTGCGTATGGAAAATATACTGCCCGAGCTTTGCGGCTCAGTGGCTATGAAATAACCATCTCGAGAAAAAATAGGCAATCAAGTCCGAACCATCCATATGTATATACATACGTGGTACAGATAGAGCAAAATAATAGTATGCAAACATGATATTAATATAACTTGTTGAAAAGTAAAACACGTCCTAACATTTATTTATAATAAGTTTATTTTATGTATATCCTAGATTTATGTCTCTTGTCTCTAAGTTGTTGTCCATATCACTACCACATTGTCTCTACCTCCTAATATGGACCACCAACCTATACTATAGTTATGCTATGGTCGGAGACTATCCATAAGCCTATCAATACCTCTGTCACCAATCACCACATCTGTCTCCCCATCCGCCATACATCCTTGGATTGACAAAGCCTCCACCACACAAAGGAGGGACCACCCGCAAAAGGTTCACCTGCTGAAGGATATATATGCTCAAACAGAGAGGCTAGGATAGCAAATTACCACCGATAACTTCTTTTGAGCGAATAAGAGACTACTAAGAGAAGAGAGCAACTGTGCACCGACAAGGATCTTCCTTGTTCGATCCCTTCGGCTTAGGAGTAATCCCATTTCTCAATCACTTAAATAAATCTTTTCATTTCCTATAAATTCTCCTCTGTCTTCTTAATCCCTTGCCACGGGGACAGGGGCGAGGCTTGTAGGCGACGGCGTCTCTGCTGCCGCCGCCTATGCCGCACGGGCTGCCAGTGCGAACAAAGCCTTTGAAACGAACGGCCCCCATGACAGTTGGTATCAGAGCTAGGTTGCAGCCTTGGCAACTGCTCGAAGGTCAAGGTATCTCCCTAGAACTCTCACGACAATGACCTCCACCAGGACTCAAGGCAAGAACATGGACACCAAGTTGACCGAAGAGTGCCGAAACAACACTCCCTCCTCTTCCCACGACGATAGTGACCAAGCAGCAATTCGAACAACTCGAAGAACGCATGATGCTGATGGAGTCAGCGATCAGCCAACCTCCCACCCAAGATGGAGGATCTGCTCAAGACAATTCGATCAATGAACAGATGGGCGAACTCTTCATGACAGTTACCTTCTTACGTGAGGACCCTGAGAAGTTATGCAACACCCACATCCAGCCGCTTAACGCGGCACCTCCATCCGATGTCGTCCCTATGAACATGTTCTCGGAGGAGCTCGAGAAGATACACCAGGAGCTCCGACTGAATAGTGGGGTTCGCGCCTGGACCCCTGCGAAGGTACCGGAACCAAAGCCCTTCTCGGGGGCGAGGAATGCGACGGTCCTGGAAAACTTTATCTGGGACATGACTTAATACTTCAAGGTAACAAAGACGGTAAAAGAAGACACAGTTCCCACGGCAGCAGCTTATTTAAACGGCGACCTAGTGGTGGCTGAGCTCTTGTGCAGGTTGTAGTAGTATTGGGCGGTGTCCGGTATTTCCACCTAATTATTTTGGCTTATCATGGAGAAGTGTTGCAAATATTCTTCGAGGAGGGCGTTGGTTCTCTCCGTTTGTCCATCGGTTTGTAGGTGGTCGGCAGTGGAGAAGTTGAGTTTCATCCTGAGTCGCTTGAACAGTTCGGTCCAGAATCGCCTAGTGAAGCGTGCATCCCAATCATTGACGATATCTTCGGAGAGCCCAAAGTATTTTAAGACATGGTGGAAGAATAGTCCAACAGTTTCCTCCGCCATCACCTGTTCTGTGGTAGGGATGAACACCGCAAACTTGCTGAACTGATCCATCACCATCAGTACGGCAGATAACCCACTGAACTAAGGGAAAGACTTGATGTAGTCCATCGACACTGACGCCTATGGTCGTGTCAGGGTCGGTAAAGGCTGAAGGAGTCCGACGGTCATGGGGGCCGTTCGTTTCAAAGGCCTTGTGTCACGCACCATACCTTCCCCTAGGGCACGTGGCAGACCGTAGTGAACTCCACATACAGCCCTGCTAAACCTCCAGAACTATATGAGAATCCACTAAGCGTATCAGATGTATTATATCCTCTATATTTATGGAAGGAGAGAACCTAAATAACAGATTAATATAACTCTAAAATAATGCATATTCAAAATCAGTTTTCTTATACTAGAAATCACTTATATACAAATATTTTATAACCCAAAATAGGGCACATGCCCCGTGATACACAAAACACCTAGCCAGTGGATTTTTTTATACAAAAAATAAAGATAGAACTATCCTACCTTTCAAACGTCATGAGTCTGACTAACCGTCTCTATCTCTATCCGTCCCTCTCCTGCTGTGATCCTGAAAGAAAAAAGAGTTTCCCTTTCGGGTGAGTACACTTATACCTAGTGAGTTGGATAGAAAATAATGTAAAACCGAGAACATATAATAATAAAAACCTCAAGAACATAATAACTTGGCTATTCGGGTTTAATAGCTAATTAGTAAGAGCAATCATGGATTATACAAGAATATATCTGGGGCTAGAATAATTAATGACAGCTGTAGCTATTAACTGTCACCTCAGGGGGAGGTATCAAGAATCATAGGGTACCCAGATCAAAATAAAATCATAAGAATGCAGAAAAAAAGTCCCCTTTCCCCCTGAGTTGCCCACTGGACTTCACTACCTGGTTTACCATAGCTAGTCCAGTGCATATCCACAGTCAGGAGTTATCTAACCTCCCATCCTGACTGCCCGGTATTTTAGCCCCACGCCCCTCTATCTAGGCGGCCCATGGGAGTGCGAACAAACATACCATTACTGTAGTGACCGCGTCATTGGCACACCAGTATAAGGTTATCCTAGGCATACGCACCCAAAAGATGAAACATAATCATATATAGATCAATAAATCTCCTAGGATATGCATTTCACCATACCTCTAGCTTTTCAGGAAAAATAGGTGCATATGCTAGCTTTAGAATCAAACAAAAGTATCGTATCATGCTTATAATGAATCGATGAACAATAGCAATGAAAAGATTATATCAAGAAACATGAATATCAAAGGTTATTCACAACTTATATATAATCATAATCAGGATAATTAATTAGTAGAAGAGTCAATGAATATCAAGTATAGCTAATCAAAGTGATATAGTTCTCCTGTACTAAACATTGAGAACTATCCCATCTATTCTACCTGGAGAATAAACGCTCACCTGATCCTATCGTCACAAACATGTTCTAATTCGTATTGCGATCGTTTGTATCCTCGTGCTTGCTTATTGAATTTTCTGTGAATATTTCAACGAATTTTAATTCTCAATACAGTAAAAATTTTATAAATTCGTCTTCACCAATACTCTTAGAATGATCTCTAGAATCACTCTAAATTTTATCTTGAGTACGACGAAAAGTTCGCCGGAGACTCGTCGGAAAGTTCACCGGAAACCATGCCGGCGAAGTTCTTCGAATATTAGTACCAATCGAAGCTCTCTTCATCAGGAATCCAAAAATCCTATTTGCCCTAATTTTTACCATCCATACGCGACTATTTTCGTCGGAGAAGTTTAATTGGGCAAAAATCCTAAATTTGGGTTTTCCATTCGCCGGCAGCCAACTGGTTGCCAATAGCTCTCAACTCTGGTACCAATGGGTAGCTCTCATCGAGGAGAAGCCATAGGTACCAACCTTGTAAAATTTTGTGATCGGAATAGTCGGCAATCGCCGAAGAAAACTCCGACGATGAACTTTCGCCGCTCCCTAATTCTCTCCTCTTTTCTTCCCAAATCTCTACCAAAACTTAAAAATAATAGTTCTAACGTGTTCTCCTAGCTCACCTGAGATTTTGTCTGAAATCTCAAGGATAAATTCATCCAGGAAGTCCTCCAATCTTCGTCGCCAAAATGCGAAGGTGAAGTTGTCGTTGCTGATTCGGAGCAGGGGAGGAGAGAGAATATCGCAGGTGGGAGAGGAAGAAGGAGACGATAAGTTCAATGGGTTTGGTAACGGGTCGGGTTTCCTCACTTAACCCCCTTACTACTAACCCGCTAACCCGCTAACCCGGTTCACCTATTGGTTTAATAAAATCAAATCTGGGTCGTCCGTTTTAAGTGATTTAATCTCGTCCGTTCATTTGGATCAATCCTTCATTCAACGATTTGACTAATCAAATGAGGTCCAAATTACAATCCGTCTACGCCGTTGGATTCCTTATCAAAAATCCTATCTGATGGTATAATTTTTACATCAAAATTCTATACTTCAAAAATTCATATAATTTTAGAAATAAGTCATCTATATTATTTCTTTCATAAAACCTCTTAAAATCATCATCTATTTCATAATTACCCTTACTACAAAATTACAAATCTCATACTTTGTTAGAAGTGGCAGCCCGTGCAATGTAGGCGGAAGAGACGTCGTCACCTACAAGCCTCGCCCCTATCCCCGTGGCAAGGGATTAAGAAGACAAAGGAGAATTTATAGAAAAGGAAAAGATTTATTCAAGTAATCAAGAAATGGGATTACTCCTAAGCCGAAGGGATCGAAGAAGGAAGATCCTTGTCGGCGCACAGTTGCTCTATTCTCTTAGTAGTCTCTTATTCGCTCAAAGGAAGTTATTGGTGGTAGTCTGCTATCCCAGCCTCTCTGTTCGAGCATATATATCCTTCAGCAGGTGAACCTTCTGCGGGCGGCCTCTCCTTTGTGTGGCGGAGGCTTTGTCAACACAGGGACGCATGGTGGATGGGGAGATAGATGTGACGATTGGTGACATTGAATCAACTCTACGTCCGAGGAGACAAATGCGAGTTTGGAGAACCAACTATCTTCTTCATCAGCCATAAGATTGGAGGAGGGAAGATGCAAATGGTGGTGGACCGGTTTAGCAAGTTTGCGGTGTTCATCCTACCACAGAACATGTGATGGCAGAGGAAACTGTCGGACTATTCTTCCACCACGTCGTAAAATACTTTGGGCTCCCCGAAGATATCTTCAGTGACCGGGATGCACGCTTCACCAGGCGATTCTTGACCGAACTATTCAAGCGACTCGGGACGAAGCTCAACTTCTCCACTGCCAACCATCCACAAAACCGATGGACAGACGAAGAGAACCAATGCCCTCCTCGAAGAATATTTGCGACATTTCACCACGGCAAGCCAAAATAATTGAGTGGAACTACTGGACACTGCCCAATACTGCTACAATCTGCATAAGAGCTCAGCCACCACCAGGTCGCCGTTTGAGATTGTATTTGGGCAACCATCCATCAACCCCCTCGAACTAACCAGGACTTCACTGGGAGATCGTTGCCCGACCACATCCCAATTCATCAAGGATCGGCAGGAACAATGGGAGAAGAATAAGGAGAACCTAGAGAAAGCCAGCCGGCGCATGAAGAAATATGTCGACCGACATCGACAGCTCCGAGAGTTGCAAGTCGGCGATGAAGCACTTCTAAAGCTCACATCACAAATCTGGAAAAAAGCCGAAGGAACCCGCATGCACAAGGGACTGATGCCCAAGTTTGACGGCTCCTTCCGCATCATAAAAAGAATCGGGACTGTCGCATACAAATTGGATCTACCACCTCAGCTCAAGATCCACCCTACATTCCACGCCAGTGCTCTGAAATAGTTCTATCGAGATCTTGATCTGACGAGGCAGCAGCCGGAGCGTGCCCCGCCTACAATCACCAAGGAGTTCACGCGGAAAGAGGAGAAGATCATCGGCAAAAGAATCATACGACCAGCCGGCCACACTGAATACTTAGTGCAATGGAAGAGCGCTCCGAGGGAAGAGAATAGCTAGGAGAAAGATGCCACACTCTGGCAGTACAAGCGACTCATCCATGACTACTTAGAACGAGAGATGATGAGGGTGTCGTCCAACTCAAGCGGGGGAGGAATGTCACCAATCGCCACATCTGTCTCCCCATCCGCCATGCATCCCTGCGTTGACAAAGCCTCCACCACACAAAGGAGGGGCCGCCCGTAGAAGGTTCACCTGTTGAAGGATATATATGCTCGAACAGAGAGGCTGGGATAGCAGACTACCATCGATAACTTCCTTTGAGCGAATAAGAGACTACTAAGAGAAGAGAGTAACTGTGCGCCGATAGGGATCTTCCTTGTTCGATCCCTTCGGCTTAGGAGTAATCCCATTTCTCGATCACTTGAATAAATCTTTTCCTTTTCTATGAATTCTCCTCTGTATTCTTAATCCCTTGCCATGGGGACAGGGGCGAGGCTTATAGGCGACAGTCTCTCGGCCGCCTACGCCGCACAGGCTGCCAGTTTAAACAAAGCCTTCGAAACGAACGACCCTTGTGATAACCTATCTAGGTCTTAGTGCAGTAACAACATGTAATTTGATCAATATTTCTAGAATGCTAAGATTTTATAGGGAGTTCTAACTTATACAGATTCTGGATAATACATACAAGGGAGTTTTAGTCCATGTAATGCTTCTTGTGCCAAGGTAGGGAAAGTATTAAGATTATGCAGAATTCTAAATGTGAAGTAAGAAGGTTTATTCATTATGATTTGATCCTTGGATATTTAGAGCATAGTTAAATAACTTAGAATTCACGATGATCTTAAAATCATCGAGTATATTTGCTTGCTAAACAAAAGTTAGGGTTCTGTTCAAACTTAGAACTTTTCAGATTAATTGAAATGGGCAGTGGCTAAGATGGTGATATCTTCATTCAATCCATGCCACTCAATTTTGTCTATTTGCTAATGATTCAAGGTATTTGATGAGGATATCACCGGTTCACCCATGTAAGATTCAATTAGTATATAAGGCCCAATAACACGAGCCCATGCCTGACAATTAGGACAACAGGTAAATTTTATTCTTGCCTAATTATTATTGTTTGCTTGTCACTACATGCAAGCAAACACATGAAGGTTTTAGTGATATGGAAGTTGCATGAGTAAGGAATAATTATTCAAGAGTAAATCAAGGAATGTTTATTCAAGAGCAAATCAAGGAATATAATCAAATCAAATATTTATTAAGAGCAAATCAATGAATATGATCAAATTAAATATTTATTCAAGAGTAAATCAAAGAATATTTATTTCCCAAATTTGTGGCTCCAATAAAAGAAGCATATATGCAACTAATTTTGCATGCAACAGAGAGTTATTTATTTATTTTTCCTATTTTAGAGGGAAAAATTATCCATATTTGTGTCTATATATTTGGTGGAACATATCCTATTGAGGGGGACTTTGATTTTTGTTTAACCACCACTATTGTAATGCTTTTGCTGCAAACTTGAAGTCTAATTTTTTTAATCATATCTCGAGTAATCCTTCCGCTGTTGCTCTTTCAATTCTCGTGAATTGTTCGTGCCGTTCTTCGTAAACAGGTCAGTCGTATTTGACATGGTTGATAACCAATTGAGAAGTGGTTTAGCAATTGTGAGGTTGTTGGTGACATTCTTAAATCGTGGTTAGCCTTGTATGTTTTGCAAACTCATACGGCGGTTGTCATAATAGCCGACAGAGTTAAGGTGTAACAAATAACAATTTCTCAATTCCCTCTTCCTTGACACTCTTAGAATGGTCTCTAGATTCTCTTTAATTTTTATCTAAAGTTTGCTAGAAAGTTCGTCGGAGACTCGCTCGAAAATTCACCGGAACCCTTGCTGATAAAGTTTTTTAATCAATATCAATATTTATACAAATCGAAAGCTCTCTTCATCAGGAATCTAAAAATCATATTTGCCATAATTTTTAGAGCTCACACGTGCCCAATTTCATCGAAAAAATAAACTTAGGCGATGTAAACCCCCACTACTGGAAAAAAAAGGGGGGACCGATTCAGGTGAACCGGCCGGCCGGCCGGTCCAGCTAAACCGGCTTGGACCGGTTGAAGAGGCGAGGCGAGCGAGAAGAGCTGAGCGCCCTTCCCACTTGAGCCTTCGTCCTCGAGCTCACGACGAAGCATCGACGCATTGTTCCTCCGCACCGAGCAGCACCGACGCTTCCTCCTTCGCCGTCGGCCGCTGCACGCCGTCGTCGACAGCCGTCCGCCTTCGTCCACCCCCAGCGAGCAACTCCCGGCGGAAAGGGTAACTCGGCGACGCCCCTTTCCTTCCCCATTCACGCGACCACCGCAGCAGTGGAGCTGCTGCCGTCCGGTCGTCGTCCAGCGCTCGAAACCCCCCCGGCAATCATCTCCTCCGCCGTGTTGGAGATGTCCGCCTTCTCCGCACCTCCACGAGCCTTCGTGGACTTCGACAACCCCGCAGCAGGCGGCTGTGTTCGCCGCCACTGTTCGCGCGACCAAACCCTTCCGGCGACGGGTGGAGTCGCGGATCCGCCCACCTCGTCGGCCAGAACTCCGCTCCTGGCCTTTCCCCACGTCCGCGAGGTTAGCAGCTGCTTTTTCCCCATGTAAAGGGGCGGTTTTCGCCCTCCGGTGGGTGCGCCGTGAGTTCGCCGGAGACGACGCCGGAAAATCACCGTTTAGGTGCTGATGGTCGGCATTTTCGCAGATCGGCGTAGGTCTCCGCGTTGTGTGAGGAGCTGCGAAGCTCGCCGTCCGGTTAGCCGTCGTTTTCGTGAGCTCCGGCGAGTTGGCGGCTAGGGTTCCGGCGGCGGCGCTACTTTTCCGGTGGTGCATAGTGATTCCGGCGAAGGTACCACTTCTCCTATCGCTACATCCTCAACTGCCCATGCTAATTCTACAATCTATTTCTCTCATTCTCTACCTATTAGATCCTGGATAATGGATTTAGGAGCTTCTGATCACATCAACAAGAGTATTTTCTAAGTCCTTTTTAATCAACAAGCTCATATATCATAACAGGAAATAACCAAGAAGGTATCAAAAATTTAAAACAACATTTGTCTCAATATTTTCAAACCAAAGACTTAGATAAGCTGTGATATTTCCTTGATATTGAGGTGGCTCGATCAAAAACGGGAGAGACGGTTATATCTCAAAGGAAATATGCTCTAGATATGCTAAATGAAGCATGAATGTTGAATTGCAAGCCATTTGATACTCCAATAGATCAGAGTAAAATACTTCTACTAGATCAAGAGGAACTCCACTGAGATCCTAATAGATATCGAAGATTAGTTGGGAAGCTCAATTACATTAACATAACTAGACCGGATATATCATTCCCGGTCAGTGTGGTAAGTCAATTTCTTAATTCTCCTCTAGTTAGTTATTGGAATGCAACTGTAAGAATTCTTAGAGGAATAATATACAAAGATAGAGGCAACACGAACATTGCGGGTTACTCAGATGCAGATTGGGCAGGATCACCATGTGATAAAAGATAAACTTCAAGATATTATATGTTCATTGGAGGAAACCTAATTTCATAAAAAGGTAACAAACAAAGTGTAGTAGCCAAGTCAAGTATAGAGGTTGAATATAGAGCCATGACACTTACAACATGTGAACTCCTCTAGTTAAAGCAATTATTTCAAGAATTAAAATTTTGTGAAGTTAATTTTATGGAGCTAGTTTGTGATAATCAATCGGCTTTACACTTGGCATCAAATCCGGTATTTTATGAAAGAATTAAACACATAGAAGTAGATTGTCATTTTATCATAGAAAAGATTGTATCTGACATCATCAAAATAACTTCAGTTCAGTCAAAGGATCAGTTAACAAATATCTTTACTAAATCCTTATCAGGACAAAAGCTAGTAGATATTTGTAACAAACTGGGTACATACGATATATACGCACCAGTTTGAGCAGAAATATTAGAATAATTATATTTAATACGTAGTCCATAGTTTTTGGAGATGTGTGGCTCAGATTTCACTATGATTATAATATTAGGTTTTAGTTTACTATAAATATCATACATAAGCAGACTTATGTTAATAAAGTAAATTATCTCTTCTCTTTTCAAAGTTCTTTACGGTCACAACATCACAATCAATTTATTTCAAATTTTTCTAAAATTTATCCATTAACCCGAGAAGGAAGTACCTTATTAAATTTAGGGCTAGCACTAACCTATTATCACCCCAATTTGGTGGAATCCCATTGACATCCGCCTTCACGTTCCGGCCTCCTCAATTTGCAGTTCTCCGCAATGGCGAATGGATCAATTCCACGGCCTCCTCTTCCACGAACAATCAAATTGGAAGGGAAGCAATGCAGATCCACCGACGAGATAAATTTGAGTGGTCGAGGAGAATTTTCAAACGAGGATTCCTAAAGCTCAACCTCTTTTGTTTCAGTCGGGGCAGAATAAGTCTTCACACAAATAGAGCATGTGGGATGCATATAAGGAGGGGGGAAGGGCTGGTTTGCCCTCGCTACTTCATCCTATTTACCAATCTTCCACATTTTCCACTAGTAAACCCTATATGCGATGATGTGATTTATAATAATAGCATTTATTTATTCATTTATATTTAATGATTTATTTATTCATATATTCATATTTAATGGGTTTAGGGTTTGCAACGCAAGACATACATTCTATAAGGGGTGCACGTGACTCGCACATGGAGAGGAGAGGACGCTTTTGCCCTTGCTACTGCCTCATGCTCTCAGTCCTCTCCCTTCCCGTTCTACCCCTTCTATTCTATAATAGTTACGATGTTGCCATTTTGCAAATTTAACCCTTAGTTCCTTTTATTTACATATTGTTCCCTTCATTCATTTTTATTTTTATTATATATACATACATTTCATCAAAATACTGGGGTTCACATAACTAATGAATTTAACAATATCCAACGAGATCACTTAATTGGACTCCTCCCCATCGGCCGCTCCCTTTTTACTGTCTAACTCTGCTTCAACCTCTCAGTTTTTCTTCAGTAAACTGATAATAGTCATCGGGATATCAAGGAGGTTCGATGTTATTTCGTAACCGTACCCAATTTCATTTCATTTTCAGTAACCATAACTTCATAAGTTTTATCTATCTGATACAGTTTACTTAACCGACCCATTCTGCACTAATTTGCATTGTTTTTCTCCCTCATTAGGGAATGACCTCTTACGAGCACAAGGCACACTGTAATGGTCTGACTAGACAACACGGCATCCCCCCTGGCATCCTAACATTCATTTCACAGTATCACCGCATGATCCAAAAGCAGTAAAAATAAACATGCAGATGTGTAGCTACTTCCATCAATATTTCCTTCATGCTTACCGACCCGCTCACCTAACAATGCTCCCTAACTATTTGAATAGTTTCATATTTCTATCAACTTCAGTAAACATGTAGATAGCAAAGGAATGAGAACATTAAATCATACAACATGGTACTAGCAGCAGCAATAAAAAAACTGTAACACCTTTCGAATGAAATTAAGTAGAATTGATTTTAATTTCATTTAGTAGCATCTACGAAATTGACAACAATTCAGAAGGAGTTTCATGAGACACATTTGTTCTACCTTCCAACTTTAAAATGTATCGCATTTAACATCCTCATTCTAAGTTCATTCTGTTCCCCCATAAATTTCATAATCACAATGAGAATTTAAGTATTTGCAGGCATTTATCAGCACAACAGATATAGGACTCCTTCAACTGACTTATCCACTACCGAAATAAGAACGGAACCAACCCTTCAATTCAACCTTTACCACATTCACGAGCAGGTTAATTCCCATCCATTTTAAAATACTATATTTTCAATCTACTGGCCGCAAACAACGAGCAGTAGGTTCATCTAACGTGCATCTATAAAACTAATCTCATTACCGCTACTAGTAACGTCACAGATCCATCCTAAAGACCTCCTAATTGAGTATACCATTAAACAATAGCAGCATAGTATGCATTTTGATAACAACACAATTTAAGCTTTCTGACTTGCATTACTTTAGCCTTTTACCTCAGCAAGCAATTATTTTGATACCCATTCAGTTAGAATCGCACGCAGGCATACATATGTGCATACTATTGCATCAGCTTAAGCAACATTATTACACTTATTACTGCATTTATCATTCATGTATCAACAGCCATAGCTTGCACGTCAAAATAGAAACGGGGTTGGAAGGAACATGCTCAAAATCCGATCTGAGAACACGCCCTTCGTCTAATTCAATTAAACATAGGACAACAGATAGCTAGTACTCCCTATTAGCAAGATTAAGTCTAACAGAATTTAAGCATCATATTCAAGAATCAACCGATGTAATCCATAGAAAAGAGAGAAAGACCCATCAACATTATGCGTACCAACTTTATCCTATCACCACTAATTTCCATATATTCTCTAACGTAAGGCCCAATCACAAAGTAACAATTGATTATTAGGTAGGTAGAAGCAAGACAACATCAATAGAAATCAAAACAAGTACTCGGTCAAGGAAACCATAGCAAGGACTTCTCAAACAGGGAACGAAATATTTAAGCAGCATCACCACCTTCACTGAAAATTCAATTTTTCCAAGCAATTTCAGTCACAGCATGGAAATCTCTACCCATAAACCCCTCAAATCCAACTTTTGCTTAAGAGAATGGAGGCCAACTTGTCTTACCGCTGGGATTAAATAGATGAGTTATTGTGGTGGATTTGCAGCAGCCTTATGGCTGCTATATTTGCAGTTAAGTAATCTTATTCTTGGTTAAAAATATTGATAAGTTGGTTGAAATATTTTTTTAGAACTTAATGAGTCTTGAACCCAAGATCTCATGATCCTCTCGCATAGAGCCCAATTACTCTAACAGAGGGATGTACACTTTATGTACAAGTTGGTTGAAATATTGATTAGCAAAGTGATTAAAAAGTATAACATAAAGTGGAAGGAAGAAATTATTTGCAACTTGGGTTTCTTAATTCTTTGCTAGCCACCGAGAGCTGGTTGCTTGTCTTCCCTTTCTTTTACTTTGTAAATGCAGCCATGAATGAAGTTGCAAAGAATTGTCTTTAGTTTAAGATTTTGTTGCGGCAACAAATGAAAAGAGTTGAATAAATGGTGTTGGGATTTAAGTACTATTGCTGAGAAGGAAGAAGTCCCCCCTATTGTTTTCTTTTATCCTCTCTTTCTTATTTTTCCGAGCAGCTAAGAGTAGTGATATGATGTGGTTGACTTAACTAGGAGTAATAAAGAATAAACTTGCATTATTATTCGTGGTTCCTTGTTTTCCTGATTTATTTGGGAAGGTTAGATGGTGTCAACATTAGTAGCCAAAAAAAGAGTTGTTAACCATTAAAAACACGTGGTTGTTGTAGGATATCGTTCCAGTGATGTGATTAATTCTTATTAATCAATTTCGATTGGTTCTAAAAGAGTTAAGCCTTCAACTGAGTTGTGTTGTTAAATCTTATTGTAAGATTACTACCGTCGTGCCGTTGAGATGGGAAGTTGTCAAATACCTCAAATCATGGGATGTCTCTCCCATCCTTATTTATTTACTTTATTTTTTTATCATGTTATATCTGTTGTTTATAAATAATGTATGCTATTTAAATGTTCTTTACATACTCTGTTGATATGAATATATATTGTACTACCCCAACATTGGTATAGGAGTAGTGGACATTATGACATCAACATAGTATAAGAATATAGACAATAAATTATACTACCCCCATAAGGGTACTATAAGCATGCTTAAGTAAGGTGGTAGAGATTGATAACTTGATTATAATATAAAACTTAAGTTGAACAGACAATCTCAATCCACTATGACTTCATATGGACCGGATACATTTTAGGGATATTGTAGTCCATGATACACTTAGGGTCATTTTACACTGTATTATCCGCACGTGTAACGGATGGTCTGTAAACCCCTACCCCTTTATTGAAAAAAAAATTAATTTAATCGGTCCGGTTCACTCGGACCCGGTTCGAAAAGCCAACGCGAGCGAGAAGAGGCGAGCGCTCTTCCCACTCGCGTCGCCTTTGTCCCCGACCTCGCGACGCCGCCCCCTCTTCCACCGTAGCGGAGCAAACGCCGGCGCCTTCCCGCTGTGTTCACCGTCCGTCGTCCGTTGTTTCCGTCCGACCTCCATAGATCCCCGCCGCGGAAAGGAGAGCATGGCGGAGGTTTGCTACCGTGCCTCCCTTTTCCTTTCCCTGCTTCCTCCCCTTCGTGGGAGTAGTTGCAGCTGTTCGTCGCCCTTCCTCTGCGCCCATCGACTGCCGCTCGCTGCTGCCGTCCGCAGTCGCCGCCCATTCCTCTCCGCCGCGACGAGGAGCGCTCGGCGGAGATGAGGAGGGCTCTGTTGCGGCTGCGAGACCATTTCCCCTGTGTTCTTCCCCTCTTCGCACGAACAACCGCCGCTGTCCGCTGCCCTTCCTCCACGTCCGTCATCCGCCGCCCGTCGTTCGGCCTCCGTAGATCTCTGCCGCGACAAAGATAGCTCGGCGGAGGTCTGCTGCAGCTACGCGTCCACCCCCATTTCCCCTGCATCTTCCCTTCTTCGTCCGCTGCAACTGCAGCCGCTGTCCGCCACCGTCTCGTGCCCAGATCGCCTGTGCGACGTCTCCCCTGCTGCGGTTGGAGACGCTCGTCCCTGCTGCGGTTGGAGACGCTCGTCCCTGCTGCACCCTCGCGAGCTTCCATTGACCCCCGACGCTAACGCAGCAGGCGGCGATTTCCGCTGCCGCTGCTCGCTCGATCACAACACCACCGGTGAGCGGTGGAGCCACGAATCCGCCCTCCTCGCCGATCGAAGCTTCCTCTCCTTCTTCCCGCTCGTTTGCAAGGTGAGCGGCTCCTCTTCCCCTTCGTGAACGGGCAGTTTCGCCCTCTAGTGGACTCGCCCAAGAGTTCGCCGGTGACGCCCACCGAGAGCCTCCGTTTGGAGTTGATGGCCAGATTTTTCGCAGGTCGTCGTTGGTCTCCCCTCGTGCGAAGGGTTGCGGAGCTCGTTGTCAAGTCGGCCGGTGATTTTGCGAACTCCGGCGAGGTGGTGGCTAGGGTTCCGATGGTCGGCGGCTGGTTTTCTGGCGAGGAAAGGGATCGGCTGAGGTATCCCTTCTTTCTCCCTTAATCACGATTAATGGTTAATTAAGTATGTTTAGTGTAAGTTAAACAAGGTTAGTGATTTAATTAAGTGAGATTAGTAAATGGGTTGGGTTGAATCGAATTATAGTTAGTTGGGTTGGATTTGAGTTAAGTTTGAGTTCGGGTTGAGTTTAGTTGGGGTGAGCTGAATCAATTAATTGAAATTAGTTTGAGCTCGAGTTAGATCAAATCAGATTGGGTTGGTTGGACCTGATCCAATTAAACTGGACCGGATCCGAGCTGAACTAGATTGAATTAAATTGAACCTAGGTCGAACCAAATTAAATCGAACCGAACTGAACCGAACCGGTTGACCGGGTCTAGCATTGACCGGGTCAACGGTTGACCGGTCAGCGGTTGATCGGGTCAGTTGACCAGTCAGCATTGACCAGTCAAAAAATAATAAAATAATAAAAAATTAATAATAATAATAATAATAATGTAATTTTTCATGGGTATGATTAGGTGATTAAAATAGGTAATTAATATTTAATTAATCTAATAAGTACCGATGGATTTTATTTAGGCCATTGGATGACTTGGGCCAAGTCATGAGTGGGTTTGAATGAGTATATATGTGATGAAATCTATTTATGTGTAATTAACTTAATTTAATTAGCAAAAATTAAATTTTTTTAATTAATATTTGAATGATTAGGTTGAATTAATTATCAACTTGTATACTTAGTTGAGATTAGTAATTACCTTAATTAAATTATTGATAGATTATTTGGACTAAAATGTAGGTATGAGCCCAATGGATAAATATGGGCTTATTAATTAAGTATGCGCCCCTAAATTAAATATGAGATCGTAAATTTAAATGTAGGCTTATTAAGCGATAATTAATTAGGATAATTATATAAGTTAGATTGATAAATTTATATTTGCTTTACTTTAGGGAAAAATAAATTAAATTTTATTTTAAATAATTGTATTAATTAGGACTATCGCGGGTACGTGATTCGCGTAGTTCGTCGCAGTAATTCATTGCTACGCGGGTTGGTTCTAAAGAGCGGATCGCTAACCCAGGTGCATTGGTTCATCGATGTAGGATTTATTCAAGCTAGGGAATTCCTGCTGAGGTCTTTTTAGGAAAAATTCTTGGATGCCTTAAACATGATAAAATGAAATGCTTGCTATGATTATATTTAAATGCATGTTAGTATGTTTTACTTTGCCTAACATATATGTTATGCCATGTTTACCATGCTATGTATTTAACATGTCCTAAAATTTTATCCTGCATGTTATATTATTTTCTATGCTATGTGCTACACGACTACCATGCAGACATAGATATGAATTGTGATATGTTAGAACCTCCTAGGAGACATCACTGGAAATTAGACAGAAAGGGGTGTTCCTCGCATACCCAGTTTGACCACCGCGTACTGTCGATGGTCAAAATAGTGATGTTCCTCAACGCACCACTCCCGAAGCTATACATAGCTTAGATACTGGGAGCACCACTCCCGAGGCTATACATAGCTTAGATATTGGGAGCTGGTAGGGATAGAGATTGTACAAACTCCAAGGTCATATTAGACCGAAAATATGGAGCAAGTCCTTACCCAGAAATTATACCCGCACGAGTGTCATTTAGGCGACCTCGTGATAGTCCTGAGATGGTTAGCAAGGATGAGCCCTGTCTTCGACTTAGCACCGATGGAGTTGAGGTTACCACAGCCCATTGTGCGGATGTGCGTCAATCTCGGTTGACGTTGACTGCTATTGGACTGGGAAGGTAATTCCCTATGTGAAGCTTTGGACAGTGGATCCGTAGACCACGCGGCTATCATCCCGGACGTTTTGAAGACAATCGGATGAGTAGTCCGAATCCTAGGGTTATTTTTATTGGTTAGCCGTGGCCGATTAGTCTTGTTGATGGTGGCCCTATCTTCGGGCAGTGTTGTAGTACTACACAAGTCGCCGTTGCCCCTATGGAGTCCGGAGAGGATGTAAGGGCACAAAAGTTTCGCTAGGGGAGGCATCGAGGGCAACTAGCGAGACAGTGAAGAGTGATCAAGGGTCACCCGTCCTCTCCGCCAACATCAGTGCAGCGGGCATAGGTAGAGATAGAGACAGAAAGACACTGATGGGCTTATGGATGCCCTTAGCTCGAGTATTCATTAAGCATAAGCTGGCGGCCTTAAAACTTCAAAGTCATATTATAACATATGTGACATATGCTGATGACATTGACACTGGATACAACTTAGGTGACATCTAGTGAAATACACGTCTATATTTATTTATGCTGCTTTACCACTTTTTATGCTTTTTATGAACTGATTTACATAAATCAAATGAAAATTGATGATTAACAACCAAAGACATCCTAGAATACTCCTCTTAGCCTTTGATTTTCTTATTCGATTTCGAGCTATAATTTCGCACTAGGCCGCAAGGCTGAGCACACCACGTTCAATGTGTGTGCAGGTTGTTAGATGACTTATCGGGATATTTGATGAAGATGAGAGATATCGATGGAGTTAGTTTTATTTATTGACGTCGTTATTGTAGAATTGTAGTAGGTATATCGGGACTGTGTTAGTAAAGTTGTATAAGTGATTTAATTATATATTCTGCTATGTCGATTATGTGTATGGACAATATTTATTACCAAATGTCTTGTATGGGTCCTCTGGGCTCATACGGCGGTTGCCACGTGTTTGACAGGTGGGTTGGGGTGTGACATGGTCATTACCATAATAGTCCTTAGATGGTTAATTAGAGTGAAACCTTTTATGAGTCTTGCATGTATGCAACTACGGGCGTAGCTCTCTATTCTCAACCATTTATAGTCAAAGTAACATTTGTAAATCTTACAAAGATTTCTCTTTCATTTTCCTCCAATGCTGCAAAAGGAAGACCACATGTTTCAAAAGCTTCTTCATAAATGATTGTGATACAAGGAAATAAAATCAAATAAAGATTCAAGTTTTTCAATATAGTGTTAGTTTCAAAAGATGTAAGCATGCTTTCCCCTCTCTATAATATGCAGTGCAAAGTAAAATAATACAAATCACATGCATATTATTTTGTGGAGCAATAAGTAGGGTAGATTGACCTTCTCTTTCAGTAAGGCAATCAATCAAACAAATAAGTTGTAGAAGAATGACTTTGGAAGAAAAAAGGTAAAAAGCAACCATTCTACAGATCTTTTGATCATTGTGGCTGTCAAATTTATCAGTTGTTGGTTACCACTATGTACTACACAAATTGTTGAACCTAGAAGAAAAAAAAGAAAAGAAGAATAAAACGTGTAAGCTCATGTTGACCATGCACAACTCTTGCTTTAGTTGACACTTGACCGTAGTATCGATTTTGATGTTCACACAACATCCTACTATAGCCAATCATATTATTATGGCTACGAATGCTTCAAATTTTTATCACATACAATTTCCTTGTACCACATCTCCCTCTTCCCATCTCTAGCTCTTACTCAATATTCCTTTCTGAATATTGCACAATGAATCTACAATTAACCAAGAAGTACAAAATGAAGAAGTTATAATCAACTAATTAACTATAAGATATATCTGAATCCTTCTTAGAGTTTGATTTCTTGGACCTCACGGATAGTGATCGCATGACTAGTAATTTCCAACAACTCTACTTCCTCAAGCACCACATTAATTAATTATTAATATATTTGATTATTTCTTAAAAAATTTATAGATTAATTATATTTTTTTATAATATTTTTTAAAAAATACAATGAAGTATGTTACTCAGCTTATAATATTTTCTTAGTAGTCATATGATAATATTGGATACGCCAAAATAAATAGTCAACTCCCTTGCACTTCCTTATAATTCCTTATAATTTTATATATATTAGAAACCATAAAATAATAATAAATTCACTAGATGGATACTGACATTTAACATCTAGTATTTACTATTTTTATTATTTTTATCTTTTTAAAATCGTTATTATTAATACTCTAGGGACGATCCTAAAAGATTGGTCAATAAATACTAGAAAAATTTGGGGGGAAGCACAATCACATAGTATTGGACAAAATGATTGTGTAGTTGTGAAATCATTTTATTTTTCAATGAGTCCCCATCAAGTATGTTGATAGTTGCAATCCTCTGTTTCTCCCGCTCTGAAAGTAGAATAATAGACGTAGTGATGAGAATCAAATGAAGGTCTACACTGAGGAAAGCTTATTGAACTCCATATAGCTAATGACTAGGAGATGATATTGGATTATACTGATATGAATGATTGATTAAATAAGATGTGATTTGAGTTTAATAGTTGAGTGGGACTTGGATTATTAGATTGGGCTTGGAAGATTAGATTGAGCTTATAAATGGCTTCAGTTGAATGCTTTGTTGGGTTGATCATATCTAGTTAAATAATAAGAGGATGTGATTATTATGTTATAGCTAGGATTATTCATCGACAAGAATAACGAGAATTATCTAAAGATAATTTTACTTATAATACGATGATACCTTGAAATGATTATGCGTCGAGCAAATTATTATTGCTGTTAGTTCCAAAGATTGAACTACATAATTAGATGCATTGGTTTATTATAGTAGGATTTAATTCATATTAGGAAAAATCTTAATAATATTTTATTAGAAAAGTCTTCGATGCATTGAAAATAAAGAAATACTTTGTTTATTAAAATGCAAAGATAATATGCATGCTAAAATAATATATTTTATACAGTATGATTAATATGTGATGTATTATGTTGCTCATAATTTATTGCATGTTTTACTATTTCTGCCTTATATTTGTTTTGCTATATTTTGTATATTATATTATTGACACGTGAAATTATGTAAAATTAATATTTTAAAAAGCTTACATCATTACTTAGGAGATAATATCAAATACTCTAATATAGAGACATAGTTAATACATGATACTAGTATCTCCTGAGAATATCACTGAATTATAATTAGAGGAGTGACAGTAATGCACCCTAGATGGCATTGTGAACAATCGATGTTTCGAGTAGTGATATTCAAACACCAACGCCACTTCGGGTGCTACGATAGCTTGTTTGTTAGGAGTGGGCATAGGGATAGAGTAGATTAAACACCCGGGTCATGTTAGACCAGTAGGCAGAGTGGGTCCATACCCAATTACTATTACCCACACGCATGACGCTTAATCATCACCGTGATAATCTTGAGATGACTAGTGGGGATGAAGTCAGACTCAGGAGTTAGTGAGCATTAGCCAAGGTTGTAGCATTCTGGCATCAATTAGGAAGCATACCTCCTATAAGGCATCCCTGCTTTTGAATTAGAACAGTGATTCCTTCCACGTAGACTTGAATAGTAGATCCCTCGTCTACGCGATTACTTTTTTTGATGTTTTGTAGACATTTTGATAAGCAGTCAGGATCCAAGGATTTATATTATTTCGGCTAGCTGTGGCCGATGTGTATAATTAGGTGGGGTGACCTTGTCTACATGAGTCACTTCATTGATTGTCTGGAGAGGACGCATGAAGTAGCAGTGTGCTAGGTCTAGATATTGAGTATAAGTCTAGCGTACCATTGGAAGGGGATTCACAGTTGCCCAACCTTTCTGCCAACATCAATGTAACGGGAATAGATAGAGATATAGACAGGATTGACACTGATGGGCTTATGAGAACTCCCTGATCAGGAGATTTCCTAAGCATAGGCCGACAGTCCAAGATACTTAAAATAAAGATAGAAATATTTTTAGATGACATATACTAGCGATATAGATATATTATACAACATATATGATATCTAAAAATATATACAGATATTCACTATCAGTTAGTCGATAGTACTATTGATAACATCATTTACACTGAAAATCTAATGTGTGAAAATTAATAAACCAAAAGCATCCTCTAACATTCCCCCTAGTTTTTTATTTTTTTATTATGATATTGAGTCATAATTTCTCACCAGACCACAAGATCAAGCACTCTGTATTCAATGTGTATTCATGTTTAGTAGATGACCGATCGAGATAGTTGACGAAGATGAGGCTGTCAACGAATTTATTTTATTTACTGGTATCATTATCATAAAATTATAGTAGGTATATCGAGACTGTGTTATTAGAGTTGAGTTAGTTGATGATGTTTATAGACCGTGTTTATCAACGAATACTTTATATAGGTCCTTTAGGCGCATATGGTGGTTGTCACGTGCTCGATAGATGAGTCGGGGCATGACAATTAAAGTGGTATTAAAGCTTAGGTTTAAAGTCCTAAGAGTTAAGGTAATAGTCCCGATATGATAGGAGGTCGTATTAGAGTTTAAATAATAATTTGTTTGCTTAATGTCACATATCTTTTATCGACTCATTTCGTGAGTGATTATATAGCGAGGACTCGAAATATATAACTAAGATATCACTCTTTATCGTTTTATCAAGATAAGTTGAAAGAGCAACTTGGTCAGTCCAGAGTGAGTGACGATGTTGTGACTAAGATTAAGATCTGGTTGAGATCTAATGAAAACCACACTAGACCATTAGACGAGTTATGTGAATAATCAGCATAGGCCTCTAGAGACTACGATAAACAATTGAGTTTTCCAAATATCTCACCTTGTAAAGGAAAAATGACACCAAAGTTGTTAAAGGCTAAGACTTATCAATTTTTAAACTTTCCTGCCATGTTAGGGTTTCTCTCTAGAGAAAAAAATAATAAAAAAAATTCTATCTGGAACAAAAAATGATATCATATGGAAATAGAGAGAGAAAGAAGATATTGGAAAAAAAGAGAGAGAAAAAATAATAATGATAAATAAAAGGATGAAGAAGGAAAAAACATGGAAAAGAAAAAAAATATAACAAAAAAATGAAGAATGAAAAGGACGATTGAAAAGAAAAAAAGTTGAATAAAAAAATTGAGTCCAAAGTATTGAGTCTCATATTTGAAAGGAGAGTTGGAGGATCACTAGGATGCCCGACTTCATCTAAGTCGTTCCTTAACATTATAATTTGATACCATTCGGATGATCAAGTTTCCATGAAAAAAAAAGTTAGGTCTAAAGTAGTGTAGCATCTTAGGATTTTTGATCAATCCATATCAATGAAGATGAAGTAGAAAATGGACATATGTAGTTATGAAGCCTTCATATAAGGGAGTCCTTACCATGATTTTTCTTTATGTAGTTGTAGTATTTCATTCTCTTATAGCGAATCCAAGTAGTCTCAATTAGTTACCGATACAAAATGGTCACTTGGTTCAGTTGGCCATTATGTTAAATATTTTGGCTATCTACTATAGTTAACTATAGTCCTACTCAACGCATTTTATTACTACTATAGTTAACGTGTGTCGCAAATTCCATTTATTAATGAGTTGTAATATTCATATGCTTTTTTTTTTACGAAGTGCATTAGCAATTTAAAACTTTGGGTGAAGTTGTCTCAAGGCATTTTGTTCATCATCAAACATATTCCAGCTGCATTGGAAACTGCCTCAGCCCGTGAAATGTCATTTCTAAGAGAATCCATTTCATTCTTTAATTTTTGTATAATCTATTTTTTTGGTCAAATGTTTCCTCGATCTCTACCTTCGAATCCACATTTAAATTGAGATCACTTTACTGGAGTTTCAACTTGTTTATTATAAATTGGAGAGTACTGATCCCTTGGTATTTAGCAGTTACTGTAGATTTTGCAATATTCTTCGTTGATTCTGCTGTCTGAGTCTTCTTCTAGAATGCATTACATATCCCTTTCTGCCTCTCAACAGTAGAGTTGATAGGATTCCAAATATGTAAGTTCATCGATTGATTATGTCCATATGATCCTTTTGTGATCTGTCACACCATGTATATCTCCTTCAAACATACTCTCACTTATTTGTTTCTACCTCTCTACTTCCCCATGTTTCTTGATTATTATTATATTCCAAGGATTTAAAGAACTCAATACTATTTTGCTGGTTTTGTTAAAGATTAGCACCACATGTTTCTTTCCCTTGTCAACTTGAGACCCTACTGTATTGTGCAGAAGTTCTTGACAATTTTATTGCGTAAATGCAATGGTTGTATCTATAACCTCGCATCTTAGTATTTTGAGTAGTGCAGGATGTTCTCTTTCTCTATTTGACCATGCATATTGTAAACCATTTTTTCCCAAAAAAAATAAAAAAATAAAAAATAAAGAAATTTTTTATATTAATTTTCAGATCTTTTTAGAAAATTTAAGTTATTTTAAATTAATTTATTTAATTTTTTATAATGACAAATTTAGAGAATAGTAAATATAGAAATAGTAGGAAATTACTAGACAAAGAAAGGAAGGAAAATGTGGTCATTACCACGTGAAGCAAAAAAATAAGTTAAAAATTAGATTTCTAAATGGAGATATCTCATCCTTAGGCTAGTCTTTAATATCAGGAATGATTCCTTTAATATCCACCTTATGTTTATTTTTCCTTCTGTAGTATTACTATAAAAATATTTTTTTAAAGAAATTTTTGACTTGGAGATTGATAAGTTAATAAAATGATAGTATAACTTTATGCTCGGTGGTCGGATTTCAGCGATCGGCTTCGCAACAACATTGAAAGGACAGCTTATGCAGGTGGTGATAGCAGAGTTTGTATATCACATTTGGGAAAAGAGAAACTGTAGATTATTTAAACAACAAGTAAGAGATGAAGTGGTCCTTCTTCGGCATAACAAGACAGTAATTTTTACTAGGCTGGATAAAGAAAAAATAAGAGAGTTTCCTGTCTTATGCTTAGCTTAGAATACTAGTATTCTTTGAGATATTCATTTTTATTATATTTGCTTCTTTATGACTTGTAGCACATGATATTGTAGTGATGCTCAAATACTCTTCCTACAAGGTGAGTTGACATTACATTGATGCTATCAAATAAGTTATAAGGAGTAAAATTTATGTAAAATGATGTAACTATGATGCAACAATGTAATAAAATAGTAATAAAAATAGTAAGAGAAATAATAATAAAATAAATATAAAATATATACTTACGTGTGGACTTTTCTGTTAGATGGGATGAGTTTTCTCAATTTAGACTTCACTTACCTATTATTATTCTAATTGTAGTATCGATGGTAATATTAGTTAGAATTTGTCTTAAATTAAGATCTCTATTATTATCAACATGAATAAATCCTCATAATTTTAGGATTCATTGAGTAGAGGATAAAAGAAGTTACCGATACAAAAATACCTAAGAGAGGGGAAGAAAATAAATAAATAAATATATATTTAATTATTAATCTGAGAATATATATATTAAATCAACTTAGGGGCCGACAATAGAATACTATAGGGACCAAAGTTGATGCTGAATATTTTGAAGAAATTGTAGAAGCAATTGAGTTAATTGCTAACCCGATGCTCCTCCACTTGCGCAAGGAGTTGAAAAAGAGGAAGGGTTTTCCTAGCGACCGAAGAACCCTTATTCCCAAATTTCTCCAAATTCTCTCAAAGTTACTAGTGATTTAAGTTTGGGAGAATTATACTGAAGCTTTCAGTGGAAGGGGAGTCACACCTATGCTCTTTACAGCAACATAGAGGGAGGACGATACCAACCAAAACAACAAAAACCAACAATATTGGATAGAGGAATTCCATGCTAATTTTGGAAAATTGATAAAAATAGGTTGGTCCTAAAATCTCTTCCTACATGAACTTATAGTTTTGAGGATAAAGGGATAGATAGAAGCCATCCTATACAAAAATTCCGAATTTGATCCGTTGTTTTGTAATTCTCTATTTTGGGATTTTACATTTTAATGTCTTGCATACTTTTTCTATTCTTTATTCTTAATATTTGAATAGAATCATAAATAGATTGTTTGTATATTATATACATGAAGGAATATTTTAATAGAGATCCTTAAATGATTTAATTTGAATTTTTATAGAATTATCAAATTAGTATTGTTATAAATTTAGGTAATTAAGCTAATTAGATTTTTCTACTTAGTGAATTTGGCTAATATAGATTGATTTGAGATTGTTAGTATAATTTATTTATTAAAATGGATATTTAATTTATAGTCAATTGTATTTAGGTGTTGACATTTAGGTTGTTGGATTTATTTTAATTTAAGATAAATTGTTAGGTTTAAATGCAATATATTTTATAGGTGTGACTAGGGTTGTGATGAGTAGGGTCGATTTGATGTTTAATTGTGGTTGTTTTGTGGTTATTTAAATTTATTTATTAATTAATTGATTAAAAAGGAATTAAATAAAATTATGTGAGGATGTGAATAGAAAGGCCAGATAGAAAATTTTGTTAGTTTGTATTATTTATGTTTTGTTTGACTGTATTTATTTTTATTTTAGGAAGTTTGAGTTACTGCTCTATTGCATGACAAATCACGACCAAACTGTGATTTGTGTTGAACAAGGAAGGAGTTGTTTTGCTTGATTGCTTGCTTGTTTTTTAATAATCACGACCAAGTTGTGATTCTTGCTAAAAATTTACTTTGTGACTCAAGTGACGGTTTATGGTCTCAATTTATAACCTACTACAATGCTGAGTCTTAAGGGTCGATTGTTAATTATTGTATAGACTGATAAGTTGTATGTCTGCTTTGTAAACTCTGAAAATTTATTTCAAAAGGTATTTTCATATATATATAAAGAAATATATATATATACCTATATACATATAATATAGCTTCACTTAAGGAAAAATAAAAGTAGTCAAATAATAATAATAAGAACTAAAAACGCATTCAAGAAATGCATAGATTAATAAACTATATATATACATGTATTATCTATGTGCTTAAATATATACATGTATAAATAAACCATATAGTTATATCCTGGTATTTATATTGATGAGTATATTATAGATCCATATAAATTAATAAACTATATTAATATGCATATGCACATATGCACATCTAAATGTGTATATATATAGACACACATGCGATAAATGAGGAGTGGAAGATAAAAATAGAGAAATTCAGATAATCTAGTTGATCCCGGAAAGAAAATTGAATTCCAACACCAATTGTTAAGTTACCATAGGATACAATTAGAGCTTATTTATTCCCAAGGATAATTGGGGGATGTTGGAGAACTTTAAAGAGTAAAAGAGTCCCTATTTGCTTCATCCCCTCCTCACTTCGCAACTCCACAATGGAAGTAGTTTTAAAAGAAAAGAAAAGGTTGACCAAAGGAAGGAAAATCTAAATTTTCCCAAAATTTAATTCCTTCCCCCATCCTCCTTGACGTGAAGATCAATTCCTAAGAAATTCCTAGTGAATTCTAACTCATAGACGAGTAGAGTTGAGGAGTTGTGAAAAGGTGGCGAAGCAATTGAGAGGAGGAAGGAGCTGAAGAAAAGAGCAAACATCAAGAATCAACCGTCGACGAATACTCTGGTCAAATTCGGAGATATCATCTTGAGGTAGGCTACCGAAAACCCTTGGTTGTGAATGTGTGATGAAACTAGAATTTTGCGGGGATTAGAGACCACCATTTTGTCAATTTAGTCAGCCAACATTCCCTCAACCCATATTGGTTTATGTTCATTTCATTCTTTGATTGTATCATATTGTTCTAGAAGAAAATAATATAAATAATTAGGGATCTCAATTTCAGATAGGGCATGAATAACTAATCTAAATATTACTCTATTTTGCTTTTATATGAAATATTACATGCTGATTTTCGTGACTCAATATGCTTGACATGTGTATGTTATGAAAAACTAATGAATTATGCAATTTCCATACGTTGAGGACATGAATTTGAAACTATACTTTAATAGCTTACATCATGCTAGATAAACCCACATTTCTGAGAAAAAAGTACCCTACAAATCAAGCATATAATGTAATTCATGATTATGGTATCATGTTTACACTAAACTTGATATATATGAGGGTTTAACCCCCTAAATCTCTTGAGATAGATGTGCTATGCTTGAATATTATTATGTAAATATTGGTACTGCATCTATGATACTGTGAAATCATGTTTAATGGAAATTTACAGCTAGAATTCAATCATACCTTGAATTATTAGCAAGTGGACAGAACTGAGTGGCATGTGTTTCATGAAGGCATCACCATCTTGGCTATTGTCCGCTTCAACAAATCTGAAAGAATTGAGTTTTGAACATGTCTCTGATCTTTCTAGCAAGCAAATATACTTAGTGATTCTAAGGTCATTTTGAATTCTGAGTTATTCAATTTTATTCTAAAGGTTCAAGGATCAAATCCCAATGAGTGAACCTCTTTACTTCACATGTTAGAATCTGCACAATGTTGACACTTTCTTGATTTTGGTACAAAATGCATTTCAATGATTAAAACTCCCTTATACACTCTATCTAGAATTTTATGAATTTAGAATTCCTTGTAAAATCTTAACTCTTTTGCAACATTGATCAAATTCCATGTTTTACAACCTTTCTTATTATCATCTTGAGACTACACCAACCAAAAACTAACCTACTGCCTACTACGGACTTCTAAATAGAACTCTAAGCACCTATACAGTGAAGATACATTCTGATAAAATATAGGATACTATATATGTTTTGGAAGTTCTAAATGGTGACAAATGAATCATTGCTCCAATTGAGGTTGTTGACAATTCAGCAAAACCTTATGTTGTGAATTCTTTAGTTTCACAAAGACTAAAGATCTCTCTTCATTTCTGATTCAGATTAGTGGTTTTAAAACTGTAAATTCCAAATGAGACTATCTCCCTTGAATTATCAGTCACCATGTCCTTTGTTTCACCAAATTTGGCACAAGTTGATACTTTCAACAAATGCCAAATTGGAACCTCCCCTTTTGATCAAGAATCTTTCTCCCTTACTGTCAACTTATTAGACTTCTAAATGGTAAAGCATCTTGATCAAGCATCAAACATCATGAATTAAATCCAAAGGAGCTGCTGCAATCAGAAATTTTGGTAGCAGCGTGCCAAAAATTCTGTTTTAGGGAGTTAGTGCTGAAAGGTTTGTAGAATCAATGAAAGTCCTATGCAAGATGAATTATGAACCTATATCAGAAATAAAAGGACTACTATAATCCAATTTCATTCCCTGATCAGAAGCTGAAACTTGAATCTCAATAAAAACTCCTAAGAAACTTCAAGAACCTCACAAACCTTACTGAATTCTTGATCTTTCTGTTTCAGTATATAAATGATTTAAGTTGAGGAATTCACCTCCAGTAGTCCCTTGAGGTGTATGATTATTTTGCTAAACTTCAACCTCATTCTCTTCCCCTTCAAATTCTGCAAAAGAATCTCAAGGTTATATTCTACAAAATGACACAAACTCACTATATATGCTGAAACCTGTTCCCTTTCCTCTTGTTCAGCTTATACAATATTTAGAATTTTAGTATCCTTCTGATCTTGAAGTTAAACCAAGAGCATTACTATTACTGAATAGTAAAGTAAAAGAGCGAAACTAAGTTTCAGCAAACTCCTTGATGCTGTAAATTCAGAAATTTATAGCATATGGTATCAAGGAGTTGGAGCCTATATCACATACACACAAGTCCTCAAGATTTCTAGTTGAGAACTTTCCTGCTATGTTCTTCATTTTGTGAGACTAATCATATCACAAAATCTCAGCTACCTATCGTACCACCAACCACACTTTCAAACTATAAACCAATCAAAATACCTTCACCTTGGATGTACCTTCAAAGGAGAAATCCAAGCACTCTACAACCTGTGAACGTTCCAACAGTATCATAACTTCAATATGAGGCAAGAAAGCAAACCAATAGCAAAGTTACTGTAGCATATCAGTTACTGTAGTAGAGTATCACAAATCTTGACGGATTCAAACCTAGATTTACCCTGCCTCGGTAATCTGATCATTCTGAGCTCTCCGAGTGTCCAATTCCCCAAAAATTTTATAACACCTTCATCACTCGTATCAACACCTACCCTCAAAATTTCAGCCTAATCTGATCACTGTGGAAGAAGTTGTGGTCTTCCAAAGTTTACTGATCCAACAAAATTCAGTGTGCCGAATGTTGATTGTTGATTGAAAACTTATTCACCCTTCCACTTGATCATTACCATATCTCTGCTGACGGTAGAATATATATACTACCTACTCTTATCTTTGATCCATATACCAAATTTGACTCTAAGTGTCCACCTTTATCATGGTGGTGTGGTGGACTTTATGTAAACACTATGTAAATACCTTTCTTTTCTTTTCTTTCCTTTTCCCTTCCTCTGATTTCTTACTCCTGAATTCACACTCTACTCTTTATGCCAATGCATTGGTCTAATTGCTATAGGATGCTAAATTACTTTGAATTTTAAATTGATGAATCATTCTTTCCAACTTGGCACAAGCGGATGACTACAACTTCTCTTCTTAATCCCTTTCTTTTTCCTCTTCTTTTTATGCTCTTACATATCTATTGAACCTGATCAAAGTATCTTAAAAACCCCTTTCCTTTCCTTCATTGCTGGAAATTAAAATGAAATAAGGAAGAACCCTTCTGATTTCATTCAGCCAGCAAATCACTAAAATTTCTATGTGGCAAAGTGCTTAGTGCAAATCTATGGAGTAACTAAGGAATTACAAATTCAAAAAGCGACTGTTATATGTATGATTTTTCCCTCCTTCATCAGTTAAGTTCATACCAATTAAAGAGATATCAAGGCTGAATTTTATCCCTCATAATCTTATTTTCCCTTGAGGAAATAATTAAAGTTTCAGCCAAAGCATGCCTTATGTTTTCTATTATGCAAACTACATAATAACCCTGAGACCCTAGGAAGGGAAGGGCTAGAAGCTAAAATTTGCAAGAAGTAGTAAAAACATACTCGACATTCTTAGGAAGTTTTCCTTCGGCAATCGACGGTGATCAAAAATTTGGAGAAAAACTTTTAATTAAATCAATGTGAGTTGTTTTATGTTCAATTAAGAACTACTGCAGTTAGAGCCCTTGGTGGGTGGTTGTTATATTTGGATATATGATATGTTTTAATTAAATCTATAACTTCATGAATAATATATTGAGGACTTCATTAAAGTGCTATGTTATGCGAATATCCTATCATGCCTGAGATGGTCAAATGTTGATATGACATAAATTATAAATACCATGCAACATAGAGACAAACATTTATATCATGAAACATGTTTGTATGCATGGACATAAATAGGATCTTACATCCTAGAGACATTGAAACTAGAAAATAATTTTAGGTCCTTGCACTTTATTTCTCTCATGGTGGGTAGGTTCCACCATGCTAGTCTAATGAGGGTAACCTGAAGGGTCACCCAACTCAACTTTGAGTTTAGATTGAAGCCGAGGAAGAGTCTTCTCATATAGTTGAGATACTCCCCTCATGGTATGCAATGAAACTTTAAAAGATTTGAGATCTAAGGAGCTATATTGCCGCTCTGCCCTAGGACAAGAAGGTCATAAGACAACTAATGCACCCTATGCGGGTTCTTAGGCCCATGAGATGGTAGTCTAGATCTTGAAGTGTAAATAACGGTGCGGAGTCTGGTTCATCAGATCGTTGAGACTAAACAAAGAGATGACCCTGTCTGGGGGCAGAATATACTGGTAGTCGTATAGTGTGGTATCCTGGGGGACACATATGCGAAGATCTCAAAACACGGGCTGATGTATAGCTTGTGAGATTGGAATGAGATAATTCTGCAGTCACCAGTTATCTCTGCCAACGTTAGTGTGACGGACACAAGGTAGAGACCCAGAAGGACACTAACAGGCTTATGGATAGTCCTTAGCCCGAGCATATCCTAAAGCATATGTTGGCAGCCCTAGAAAATATAAAAACAGAAAGTACAGTAGATGATGATATCTTATACACAAAATACGATTTGAATGACTTCACATATGATTGATTTATTTCTTACAACATATTCATATCATGACTGTATTGTTTTAATTAATTCTGTGTATGCTAATGTCCCTTGCCCTTACAATTTCTAGGGACTACTCTTTCTGTAGCCATTGGCCGCAAGGCTCAACGCAAATTATTTTCCCATGTACGGGTACTCGAATATCGAGTAGTTCCATGGGGAGTGATACATGGAGAGAAGAACATTAGTTTGACATGATACAAATTATCTATTTTCGTGATTTAGTCGGACTGTATTAGGTAATCTAAACTATTTGTATCAGGTTGTAATCGCAAATTTTTTTTACAGGTTTTTATGTCAACATTTTATTCTTTAAAATATTATAATTAGCCTTGTATGAGTTGAGTTAACTCATACAGCGGTTGTTATGATTGCCGACTGAGTCGAGGAGTGACATGCTTTCTTACATATTTAATTAGCATGTAATTTTGATGTAGGATAGGATAATAATCTATTTTAGGATACGACTCTATGATATGCATGTGGTCTATGGTTATGGTCATGTTATGTTATTGTTGGTATATTTATGTTATGCTAGAGACGTAGAGACACTTAGCAAGACCATAGAACATGATGACATGGGACTTGATCTAGAGACACTTAGGTTCATGTTATTATAACAACTAGAATGATCTTAAGTGATATATGACTAAGGACTTTGGACATCTTAGGGTTATAATAACCTAGGAGATAACATTAGGTTCTTAAGCTACTATGTGCCAACATATGGTGAGGAGCCATGTGCTAGCTAAGGTAGATGTACAAGTTCGGTTGACTTAGCCAAAGATACTTCGGTGTAATCGGGATCTCACTTCGGTGTAGAATTCAACTTATTTGTATTACTCCAAGATAGATGGTTTGCTAGGAACAATACCGTTCAATGCGCTAAAAGGCTAAGGAACCTAAGGATACTGACATGCTCAAGATGTGGGTCCCTGAGCAGTCCAGGTTCATTAGTAGCATATGCAGGATATCTCAGCAGGTCAGGCTATAGATGGTATGATTTAAGATTTAGTGTGGTGACCTTGTCATGGGGCAGAATTACAGCACTGTATGGTACTTATGATGTATAGAAGAGGTATCGTGGTCACCAACTCCTTTTGCCAACATCAGTGTACGGGCATATAGGATAAAGATGTAGTGTTGACAGTGATGGGTTGATAATCTCTGATGAGGGATTTGCTTTGAACATAGGCTGGTTGCTCTAGGAGTAGTATTGGAAAATACGATGAAGTAGTTTTGAGGATACTATGACATCTTGGATATTAGTTTTGCTATTATGATCATGCTTTCTATACTTTATTAATTAGTGATGATAGTATATGCTTCATGCGATATAATTTTTGGTGGTTGTTATACTATGTTTGTTGACATGTTGATTTGATGTGTGATTTAGTGGATATATCTTCTTTTTAGTTTATATAATACCTTATACCCAATTTTAGGCTACTCTCTCTATAGCTTCACTGAGTTTCACGACTCAGATATGCACATTTTTCCCTGTTGTGAAGTTTACAGGTCTGGTCAGCAGGATGGGCGAATGAGGAAGAACTTAGTTGTGCAGAGCAAAATTACTTTGGCAATCTAGATAGCTAGAGATTATGATTTTGTAGTTATTAGATTTTAGTATTATTTGTTGATATTTTCGCTGTTCTAAATAATAAATTTTAGTTGTATGGTATTGATGCTTATAGCCTTGTATAAGCTATGATGCAGAAGTGCAGCTTATACGTCGGTTCCCTTATGCTCAAAGGGGAGGATTGGGGTGTGACATATTTTTGTATTGCAACCCATAATACATATTTTAACAGTTTCTTTATTCTACATTTTTGGTTGGAGTGTTCTAAATGGGGCTGCCTCCTTGTATTTATGCCCCTTTGGTTTGCTATACAGAGATCTTTGATTATTCTAGTTTCATAGAAAATGGTGTAGGATCCCATAAAAAATACTTTGGTACATCTCCATGTCATTACCCTTGTGATCCTTTCAGCATAGTTATCTTTAGATAATACACTATCTGATATTTTCCCAAATTCCTTAGACTAAATTGGAGTTAAAGGTGGTTGCTATTCAACTTTCTATGTTGCTCGTATAGCCATAAGTCATGAGCATTTGATAATGAGGTAGTTGTAAGGAAATATCTCTTGCATTACCTTGCTATTATGAATTTGTTGATCCCTCTTATTAGAACTTAAAAAGTAAGAATGCCACCATATGACCAACAAGGAGGGGCATGATAAAGGATAAAACAAGAGAACTACTTATCAAGGGATGAATACGTTAGTTATTGCTATATTTTTTGAGGATGAGCTATTTAGATGTCCTTACTCCTCCATTTAACTAAAGTCGTTGCCTTGTAGAGGTCTTTCATGGCAAAAAAATCCAACTCTAAATATTTCTAGCTTTGCAATTATTAGGGATGTTGGATATGGATTAAAAAGTAGCTGTTAGTTGGATTTTTGTGCATGGATACTCATTGATGTTGGATCATAAAGATCATATATTCGTAAGAAATATACTAAGTAGTATCTTGGAGTAAGATAAGTTAAACTTTTTCGATAGAAAATTTATTCGTAATCATCTCCCTATAAGAAGTTCATTTTTGGAGAACCAAAAATTTTTAAGGAGGGAAGAACTAGTAAACCCTGAAATTATACCAAAATAAAGAATGAATTGTGAGGGAATAAGTGTTTGCCTTTTTCGAATATTTTTTTGATGCAGAAGTTTGCTAATGTGTTTCCAGATTAGATACTTGTAGAGCTGCCACCATTGCAGGGGATAGAGCATCAAATTGATTTGATTCCAAGGACATCTCTGCCTAACCGTCTCCCATATTACACCAATCTTGAGGAGACAAAAGAAATTCAGTACCAAATGCAAGAGCTTCTCGATAGAGGGTACGTGCATGAAAGTTTAAGTCTATGTGTTGTTCCTGTATTACTTGTGTTAAAGAAAGATGGGTAATGAAAGATGTGTATAGATTGTCGAGCTATCAACAATATTACGGTACATTATCGTCATCATATTCCTTGGTTAGATGATATCCTTGATGAGTTATGCAGCTCTACTGTCTTTTCTAAGATTGACTTGCGTAGTGGTTACCACCAAATTAGAATGAAACAAGGTAATGAATGGAAAACTACTTTTAAGACTAAATTTGGATTATATGAGTGGTTAGTTATGTCCATTTGGTCTTACTAGTGCACCTAGTATATTCATGCGCTTAATGAATGAAGTATTGAGAGCTTTTAGTAGGAAATTTATTATAGTTTACTTTGATGATATATTAATTTATAGCATATATTTAGATGAACATTTGGCACACATGCGCCAAGTTTTGATTGCTTTGAGAGAGGTGCGCTTGTTTGCTAACCTCGAGAAGTACACCTTTTGTAGGGATCGAGTCGTGTTTCTTGGTTTTATTGTGACTGTACAGGGAATTGAGGTGGATGAGGAAAAGGTGAAAGGTATTTGAGCTTGACCAATACCCACAACAGTCATGCAACTACAGAGTTTTTATGGACTGACTAACTTTTATCGTCGATTCGTAAAGGGTTTCAGCATGCTCGCTTCTCCACTCAATGCGTTGACAAAAAAGAATGTATTTTTCAAGTGGGAAAAGGCGGAAGAAGATACGTTCAATACGCTGAAAGATAAGTTAACCAATGCACCACTTTTACAACTTCCTAATTTTAATAAAACTTTTGAGATAGTATGTGATGCTAGTGGTATTGGAGGTATTCTTATGCAAGATAGAAAACCCATTGCTTATTTTAATAAAAAGATTAATGATCCAGCCTTAAACTACTCCACATATGATAAGGAATTATATGTATTGGTTAGAGTGTTCGAAACATATCAACATTATCTATGGCCAAAAGAATTTGTCATATATTCAGACATGAATCGTTAAAACATATTCAGAGCCAAAGTAAGTTGAATCGTAGACATGCTAAGTGGATCAAGTTTATTAAAACTTTTCCGTATGTAGTGAAATATAAGAAGGGCAAGGATAATCTAGTTGCCAATGCTTTATCTAGACGATACATGTTGTCCCAACTTGATTGTAAAATTCTTCGTTTGGAAAGGTTAAAAGAATTATATACAACTGACTTGGATTTCCAAGATATTTACACTAGTTGTAAAGAAGGTAGAGGTTGGGATAAATATGTATTGAATGATAGCTATTTATTTAGAGTTAACAAGCTCTGTGTTCCTACAAGTTCTGTTCGTCTTTTATTATTGTAAGAAGTGGATGGAAGTGGTTTGATGAGACATTTTGGGATACATAAGACTGAAGACGTATTGGCCACACACTTTTATTGGCCAAAGATGAGGTGCGATGTCGAGCATTACGTGGGGAGATGCACTACTTGTCAAACAGCTTAGACTCGCTTAAAACCATATGGTTATATACGCCTCTTTGTATCCCGAAAGTACCTTGGGAGGATATTTTTATGGATTTTGTGTTGGGTATACCAAGGACTAAGAAGGGGAGAGATAATATATTTGTTGTTGTTGATAGGTTTTCTAAGATGGCTCATTTCATATATTGTCATAAGAGCGATGATGTTACTCATATTCCTGATTTATTTTCAAGGAGATTGTTCGTCTACATGGAGTTCCGAGGATAATTGTTTCAGATCGTGATGTAAAATTTTTAAGCCACTTTTGGAGGAAGCTTTTAAGTAAGCTCGTGACAAAACTGCTATTTTCAACTATATGTCATCCCCAAACCGATCGACAAACCGAGTTCATCAACCGCACCCTTGGTACCATCCTATGGTCAATACTTAAAAAGAATCGTAAGCTTTGGGAGGAGTGCTTACCGTATATTGAGTTTGCTTACAACTGTGTCATGCATTCTACTACAAAGTTCTGCCCGTTCAAGGTTATCTATGAATTTAAGCCTACTGTTCCAATTGATTTATTACCTCTACCACCTTTGGAAAGAGGTAATCTTGATGTTGAGAAACGTGCTGAGATGATTCGTAAGATACATCAGATGACCAAAATAAATATAGAGAATATGCAAATATAATATAAGAAGCATGCAAACAAAGATAAAAAGAAAGTTATTTTTTAAGAAGGAGATTTGGTTTTGTTGTATTTGCATAAAGATCGATTTCTAGAACAGTATAAATCCAAACTAATGCCACGAGGTGACGGTACATTCAAGGTTCTTTCAAAGATCAATGATAATGCCTACAAGCTAGAATTATCTAGAGATTATGGAGTGAGTAATACATTCAATGTGGCTCATTTATCTCCATACATGGGTGATAAAAATGAGCTAAAGTCGAAGTCGACTCCTTTTTAAAGAAGGGGAGTATGATGAGGACATCATTGGTTCACCCATGCAAGATTCAATTAGTATACAAGGTCCAATGACACTTAGGACAACAGGTGAATTTTTTTCTTGGGTAAATTAATTACTTAATTGCAGAACAAATGATATTACCTAATCATTATTGCTTGCTTGTCACTACATGCAAAGAAAAACGTGGAGAAATTACTAGTATGAAAGTTTCATGAGGAATTGAAGGAATATTTAGCAAATCAAAAAATATTTATTCAAGTGCAAACCCTCAAACCCTCAAACCATGGAATATTTATTTAAAAGCAAATTAAGGAATATTTATTCAAAAATAAATCAAGGAATATTTATTCAAGAGCAAATCAAGGAATATATATTCAATAGCAAATTAGGAGTATTTATTTTCCTAATTTTATGGCTCCAATAAAGGAAGTTGGAGAAGGAAATTTATTTATTTATTTTAGTGATGCAAAATATGTAAAAAAACATCCATTATTATGTCTATATATTTGGTGGAGCATGCCTTGTTGAGAGGGACTTTGATTTTTATTTAGCCACTGCTATTGTAATGCTTTTGCTGCAAACTTGAAGTCTAATTTTTTTAATCATACATCTTGAGTGATCCTTCTGCTATTGCTCTTTCAATTCTCGTGAATTGTTCGTATCATTCTTCATGAACAGGTTAGTCGTGTTTGACACTGTTGATAACCAATTGATAAGTGGTTTAGCGATTGTGTGGTTGTTGGTCACATTCTTGGATCGTGGTTAGTCTCCCCATATTGAAAGTCACAACTCACCACCTTAAGGATTTCTCCTACGACAGAAGATTATGACCAACTTGCTTGCACACATCTTAAGTCGAGGCGTGTGCATATCAATATCTCCCCCACCTCTTAGTTTCTCCCGATTATGTTATCCTTTTCCTTACTTGAGGCTCGAGAAGTAGAATAATAGATGTAGTGAGAATCAAATGAAGGTCTACAATAGGGAAAATTTATTAAACTCCACATAGCTAATGATTAGGAGATGATATTGGATTGTACCAATGTGAATGATTGATTGAATAAGATGTGATTTGAGTTTAATAGTTGAGTGGGATATGGAATATTAGATTGGGCTTCTAAGATTAGATTGAGCTTATAAATGGTTTGGAATGCTTAGTTGGGGTGATCATATCTAGTTAAAAGAGGATGTGATTACTATGTTATAGTTAGGATTATTCAATGATAACAGTAACGAGAATTATCTAAAGGTAATTTTACTTATAATATGATAATACGATAACAGTAACAAGATTTTACTTATAATATCTAAAGGCTTTCGTTCTTTTGAATTAGACCGATGATTCCTTCCACATTGACTTGGGCAGTGGATCACTTAACTACACGACTGTTATTTTGATGTTCGGTCGACGTTCTAATGAGCAGTTGCGATCCTAAGGTTTATATTATTTTAGGTAGCCATGGCCGATGCATATAGTTAGGTGAGATCACCCTGTCTAAGGATAGTGTGCAATACTACATGAGTCACTTCTTGGATTGTCTAGGGAGGATCCATGAAGTAGTGGTGCACTAGGTCAAGATGTTGAGGATAAATCTAGCATACCACTGGAGGGGATTCATGGTCGCCCAACCTCTCTGCTAACATTAGTGTAACGGGCATTTTGTAGAGACATAGACAACGTTGACACTGATGGGTTTACGAAAACTGCCTGATAAAGAGGTATCTTAAGCATAGGTCGGTGGCTCAAGACACTTAAAGTAAAGATATAAAATATTTTTAGATGAAATATACTAGCGACATAGACATATTATACAGCATAGATGATATTTACAAATATATACAAATATACACTATCAATTAGTAGATAGTACTATTGATAACATCATTTACTCTGAAAATCTAATGTGTGAGGATTAATAAATCAAAGGCATCCTCAAACATTCCCCTTAGGTACAACGATTTTGAGTTGTAATTTTGTACTGAGCGGCAAGGCTGAGCACATCACGTTCAATATGTGTGCAGGTTTAGTAGATAACCGGTCGAGAAAATTGATGAAGATGAGGTTATCAAAGAATTTATTTTATTTATTGTTATCGTTTTCATAGAATTATAGTAGAAATATCGGCACTATGTTAGTAGAGTTGTGTTAGTTGATTAGTTTATATTATCCGTTGAGTTGATAATGTATATAGACTATATTGATCAACAAATGCATTGTATGGGTTTTTTGGGCGTATACGACAGTTGCCACGTGCTCAATAGATGAGTCGGGGCAATGATAATGATAGAAAACCTGTAAAAATATTTCGCGACTACAACTTAGCAAAAAACTCCTTCCTTTTTCCTAATAAAGTCCGACTATATATTAAAAGAGATTATTCATGTCATGCTAATGTTTGTCCACATCACTCCCCACAAATCTACCCGATTTTCAAGTACCTACACATGAAAAAATAATTTATGTCGTGTCTTACGGCCAGGGCAAAAGACATTGACATACGTAGATTTAATTAAAATATAACAAACATGATATAATAATGCTATACAAAATAAACTTTATCATAGGAAACTCTTGCATGTCATTTTTTATGTGTAAGATGTCATTATCCACTAAGATTTTCTATATTCTCTTTTCTAGGGTTGTCATCCTTTGCTTAGGATAAGCCTAGGCAATGGACTATCCATAAGCCATCCTTCTAAGTCTCTGCCTAGTGTCATACTAATATTGACAGAGATAATCGGTCACCACGGAATCATCTCCTTTCAATCTCGCAAGCCATACCTCAGCCCGCAGTTCGAGACCTTCAAACGTGTGTTTCCCAAACCCACACATGCGACTACCATGTATATTCTACCCCATGATATGGTCACCTCTTTGTTTAGTCTCAATGGTCTGATGAACCAGATTGCATACAATTTTATTTAACTCTAAGGTCTAGATTACCTCTCATAGACCTGTTCAGAGCCTGAACATGATACATCAGTTGTCTTATGACCCTCTAGTCCTAGGGTAGAGCGGCTAGATAGCTCCCAGTTTTCAAGTCTTTATCCTTGGGTGTGTGCCTAGAGGACATCCCTAAGGACTCCCCTTTCTTGGCTTCAGTGTGGATTTAGAGTTGGGTTGGGTGGCACTTCTAGTTACTCTCGCTGGACTTAGCATGGTAGTACCTTCAATCGTGAGAAATAATGTGTAAGGTCCTAATAGTCTTTTCTAGTTTTAGTGTATCTAGAATGTAAGATCCTTTTGTTTCCATGCATAGAGATTTTGTTTTTATGATGTTGATATTTACCTTTATGTTGCATGATATTGCTGATGTATATAGAATATTGAGTTCATTAATATCCAAACATATGAATCATGATAGTAATTTGCATGATATAGCATATAATTGAATTTACTACATAATATTGATAAAGCTGTAGATTTATTTAAATCATGCCATATGTTTAAAAATTTAATAACCACTCAAAAGGAGCTCTAACTGCAGCAGTTCACAATCAAACTTAAAAATAACTCACTTGAGTCTTTTAAAACTCAGCTTAGTAAAATACACGGCTTTGCCGTGTTTTTAAATCACCGTCGGTGCAGAAGTCAAGCTAAAGGAACATCAAGCATCTTTTTTTCTAGAAATTCATATTAACAAATTCTTACCCATTCCCATTTCTAAGGTTTTTTCTGATGTGGTGGGTGTACTACTTCTACTTAATTTAAGAGAATGAAAATGAATCAATAAAAAATATTACATGCTTCTCTTCATCTAAAGATTTCTCTCGTGAGAATTTGGGTAAGAATCAAGCATTATTTTAAAACAGGAATTATCATCATCCACCATATCAGAAACATTACGTCTTATGGTCACGTAAACTAGCTACAATTATTCGATGTCTTTACACATCATTGATATTATGAAATGAGTAAAACTTGCAAGAACCCATTTATGTTCCTATCATAATCTGAACCTAAGTATTTACATAATGCAACTAATTCAAGAAAAAGATCTGTAAACCCCCACCACAAAAAAAAAAAAAGGACCGGTTCAGGTGAACCGGCCGGAGAGCCGGCCGGTCCAGCTGAACCGGCTTGGACCGGGCGAGGAGGCGAGACGGGGCGAGCGAGAAGAGCAAACGCCCTTCCCACTCGAGCCATCGTCCTCGAGCACGCGACGAAGCAACGCCGCTTCGTCTTCTCCCGCACCGAGCAGCGCCGACGCTCCGCCTTCCGCCGTCGACCGCTGCACGTCGCCGTCGACGGTCGTCTGCCCTCGTCCACCCCCAGCGAGCTACTCCCGGCGGAAAGGGCGACTCGGCGACGCCCCTTTCCCTTCCCATTCGCGCGACCACCGCAGTAGAGGAACTGCTGCCGATCGATCGCCGCCCAGCGCTCGCAGCCCCTCGGCGGACGTCTCCTCCGCCGCGGTTGGAGACGCCGGCCGTCTCCGCATCTCCACGGGCCTTCGTGGAGTTCGAAGACCCCTCAACGGGCGGCTGTGCTCGCCGCCCCTGTTCGAGTGACCGAACCCTACCGACGGCGGCTGCAAATCGTGATCCGCTCGCTTCGCCGGCCGGAAACCCCGCCCTTTCCTTCTCCAGACGTCCGCGAGGTGAGCAGCCGTGTTTCCCCCATGAAAAGGGGTGGTTTTCACCCTCCGGTGGAGATGCCGTGAGTTCGCCGGAGACGACGCCGAAAAGATCGCCGTTTAGGCGCTGATGGTCGTCATTCTCGCAGATCGGCGTAGTCTCCGCGTTGAGCGAGGAGCTACGAAGCTCGCCGGCCGTTTAGCCTTCGTTTTCGCGAGTTCCGGCGAGGTGGCGGCTAGGGTTCCGGCGGCGGCGCTGAGTTTTCCGGCGGTGCACAGTTAATCCGGCGAAGGTGCTTAATTAGGGCTTAATCGCGATTAGCGAACGCTAAGCATGATTAGTTAAACGTTAAGCATGATTAGTATAAAAATAATATGTTATTAGAATAAGATGTATTAACGTATGCTTAGTTTAATTAAAAGCATGATTAGCGTTAATTAACTAAGCTTAGTGTATAAGAAATTATTTCTTTAATGAAAACGGTTGGGTCGAATCAAGTGGGGTTAAATCGGTTGGGTTTGAGTTAAGTTTGGGTTCGAGTCAAGTTGGGTTGGGTGAGCCGAATCAAATAAGTTGAACCTGGTTCGAGCTCGAGTCAAACTAGATTGAATTTAATTTAGCTGAACCGGATCCGAACCGAACCAAATCGAACCGAACCGAACCGAACCGGGTGAACAGTAACTCGAACCATTGACCGAGTCAACAGCTAACCCAGTCAGCATTGACCGGGCCCACCGCCGACCCAGTCAGCGTTGACCGAGTCAACCGTTGACCCAGTCATCGTTGACCGGTTAACAGCTAACCCAGTCGGCATTGATCGGGCCCACTACTGACCTAGTCAGCGTTGACCAGTCAACGTTGACCGTTGACCAGGTCAGAAAAATAAATAAAAATAAATTAAATTAAATAATTAATAAAATAATATTAAAATAATAAAATAATATTAAAATATTAAAATAATATTAAAATATTAAAAAAAAATCAAAAAATAATAAAAATTTCTATGGGTTTTACTTGGGCTCCTGGATGACTTGGGCCAAGTAATGAGTGAGTTTGATGAGTAGAAATTGAATAAAAATTCATTTAAGTTATTAGATAAAAATGTAAAAATATGATTAATTCATAATTTATTAGGTGAGATTAATCCTAAGATTGATTTAATGTAATAATTATTTAATTGATAGATTTTAATTTATTTATCTTAAGGGAAATAAATTAAATCTATTTTAAATAATTTTTATTAAATAGGATTATTGTGGGTACGCGATCCGAGAAGCTCGGCGGGTGATATTCTCCGCGCGACTTGGTTCCCAGAAGCAGATCGCTATCCCAGGTGCGTTGGTTCTCCGTTGGTAGGATTTATTCACGCTAGGGAATTCCCGCTGGGTTTTCTTAGGAACAATTCTTGGATGTCTTCAATATGATAAACCATAATGTTTGATAAGATTTAAATTGTTATGTATGCTAGCATAGTTATCTTATCTAACATGTTTATCTACTATGTATCTAACATGTTCTACATTCATGTCCGGCATGCTATTGTTTTCTATGCTTGTGTTAAATAACTACCATGCAGACATAGATAATACATGCGATATGTTAGAACCTTTGGCGCCGTCACCGCCACTTAGAGAAAAAGGGGCCTTTTTCCATATGCCCCGGTTGACCGCCGCGTCCCGACGGTGGTCAAACGATGACGTTTCCGTTAGGCGCCACTCCCGAGGTTGATGCATAGCGGAGCACTGGGAGCACCACTCCCGACGTTATGCATAGCTCATATACTGGGAGCTGGTAGGGTAAGGGACTGTACACACTCCATGGTCATGTTAGACTGGAAATATGGAGCAAGTCCTTACCTGAAACCTTCACCCGCGCGAGTGTCGTTGTAGGTAGCCTCGTGATAGTCCTGAGATGGTTAGCTAGGATGAACCCTACCATGGACTTGGCACCGACGAAGTCGAGGGCCACAACCCATCGTGCGGATGTGCGCCAATCTCGATAGACGTTGACGGCTATTGGACTGGGAAGGTGATTCCACATGCGACACCTTGGACAGTGGATCCGTAGACCGCACGGCTATCACCCTTGACGTCTGCAGACGATCGGATGAGTAGTCCGGATCCTAGGGTGGTTATTTCGGCTAGCCGTGGCCGATGATATTTAAGAGAGGTGACCCTGTCTACGGGTAGTGTGTAGTACTACATGGGTGTCGTGACCCCTACGGTATCCGGGGAGGATGTAAGGGCATGACGGTTTCGCTAGGGGAGGCATGGTTGACGACTAGTGAAACAACAAGAGAGGGACTCTGGGTCATCCGTCCTCTCTGCCAACATCAGTGCGGCGGGCATAGGTAGAGACAGAAAGGCACTGATGGGCTTACTGATACCCCCGGCCCGGGTAGTCATTAAGCGTAGGCTGGCAGCCCGAGTTTATGAAACCTAAAGGTCTCACTATGACGTAGGTGACATACTATTGATATGGACACTAGACATGACTAGGGTGACATCTAGTGACATGTACACATTTATTTATTTATTTATTTGTTTATTTTTGATGTCTATTTTTATATGAATTGTTTAAACGATATGGCATGAAAAATGATGATTAATTACCAAAGATATCCTAAAATACTCCTCCTAGCCTTTGATTTCCTTATTCGGTAGAGCCGTAATTTCGCTTTAGGCCGCAAGGCTGAGCACACCGCGTTCAATGTGTGTGCAGGTGTCGACGCACGAGACGAGATCGTTGACGGAGGGTTCGTCGCGGAAGGTATACGATTGCTGTTACGAGTTTTCGTATGCCGGTCTTAGATTTGTATTAGGAGATATCGGGACTGTATTTAAGATGTTATTTGAAAATGTGAGTGTATATAGTTTAGTATTTGTATTTATGCCTTGTATGGGCTTGTCGGGCTCATACGGCGGTTGCCACGTGTCGTCCTACGGGTCGGGGCGTGATAAGATCCCTCTGGTTAGAGTAATTGGGTTCTATATGGGAGGTCTTTGAGGTCTTGGGTTCAAGACTCTTTAAGTATTTTTCTTTTGAATAACATCATGTATTTTGGTTTCAAATTCTGTTTTGAACATTCTAATAGAATATAATTTAGGGAGTAATGAATCTATTCTAAATCAAGAGATTGTCCTCCTTTTGACATCGATAAATTTCAGCAAGAATTATAGCAAGAACAATAGATCACAAAAATATATAACAAGCTATGGATAAGATAATATGTTTATTATCAACAATAGTCCTTTTAATATGTTTTCTTTAGAGATGGAAATCCCAATCAAGTCATGATCTTTACCGACACAAGAAATAACATATAACCAAACATTAGGAATCATTTAACCATCAAAACAATCATCATGCATTTTTGCTAGTATTGCCTTTCGGAAGTAAGAATTTTCAACCAAGCTTGTATTCAATATTATTTGACCCATGCATGTTCTACATAGATCTATCATAACCATCAAAACATCAAAGATGTACAACAACAAAACTCTCATGAAGTTTAACTTCGCATGAATCAAAATCGACATTTTCATGAAATCTTTGCTAACTCGTTGGTCATACATGCACATAAATACTAGCATTCCATCATAGTGATTTCTGCCATACATGGAAGCAATCTATCAACAACTATTCAATGAGAGAAACCTCAATTATGTGATAACACCAAGCTCCCATTATCAATGATGAAAAAAAAAGTGAAACCTTGAATACTCTTGAGTGCATTTAAGGTGGTACCTTCCCTAACACTAAACTAACCAAATTTCCTTCTACTGATAGTTAACAATTTTTTTTACTTCGTTAGTATATTTCTCTTCCAAATCCTTGTCAATTTTTTAAAATCCTTTTTGGTGATACTCTTGACTCTCTCAAGAAGGGGTCCAAATGCAATCTAGAATCTCAAGGTGTTGAACAATCTAGTAAGGGTTGTAAGTAAACTCAATGAACTTCTAGTGCTGAAAGTTGACATTCTCAGTATGTTAGATTAAGTGTCATGCCCCGACCTTCTGTTGGGCACATGACAACCACCGTATGAATGGTGTCCTACTCATACAAGGCTAACAAGATTATATAACCCAAGCATAATGAAAAGTACCATAGTTAAGTTCATTAATTAAATTTATAACTCACTCATAAGTCACTTACAAAATTGATACAATCCGTCTACATTATGTGAGGTATACATCATGCTGGTTAATATATTATATTAATATCCTTCTATAGCAATCAATTCCCCTACTCATCGCTCCTCGTCGTCTCCTAAGCGTTGTCCCGATACCTACGCACGGGGGAAAATTTACATGTACTAAGGCTTGCGACTTAGTGCCTACAGATAAAAACTGGGCTAACAATACACGTCCGGACGAGCAGCAGTTATATCAATATCAATTCATAAAATAATCATAAAATAAAGCATACAAATAATTGAGCAATGAATTATTAAAAATCTAAATATGTATCTAGAGTTTTCTAAGTTTCTAGTTTCAATTACTAACTCCTAGGGCTACTTGCCTATGCTTAATGTAAGCCCTGGCCAGGGACTACCGCAAACAATCAGTGCCAGACTAAGTCTCTGCCTAGGCCCATTACACTGATGTTGGCGGAGAAGGTGGGTGACCGCGGTTCCTTCTCCTTCCAATCTCGCGAGCTGTTTACCCGAACCGCATTCCGAGACTATCGTATCGTACGTCTCCCATAGACCCTACGATATGAGACACCATGTAGTGCTACACTTCTGCTTTACAGCAGGGTCACCTACTGACAAATATACTCACGGCCTGACCCGCCGGATCTAACACATGTATAACTTTGGCTGTCTGGATTACCTCCCAAGCCTGCAGGACTCAGTTGAGGTATGTCAGCGTCAATAGATACCTTAGTCCTTAGGCATAGCGGCTAAAGTGAGTTCCTCGACTCCCAGCACTTTAGTTTTGGATGTATGCCATGGGGATATCTGGGCCATTGGCGAGAACTCCCTTGTTGGTACTCACCGAACGCTAAAGGATGGGTTGGGTGATGCCTCCGCTACCCATCATTAGATTAACACAAATGGTACCTGCCATTTGTGAGAGAAATACTCTGTTATATAGACCTATATGATTTCTAGAAGTTCATGTCCCTAGAAAGTTTAGGTCTATATCTCTAGGTGTTCTAACTAGTTTAGGTTATCATGCAAATATATCACCTAACTAGTTTTATTTCTCACCTAGTATGTTCATGTCATCTATGTGTTATATGTTCTTCCTAGTGTCATACACCATTAGAATTTAAGAACACAAGCATAAGAGAGAACATATCATATAATATATCATTACAATTAATTTATATTCTATAAAGCGACAACAAAATGCACATCACAGACAGTATAATAATTTATTAACAACTACCCACTTGGGAGCTCTACTACAGCGGCTATAAACTAGCTGAAACAACAACGCACCTGAGCCTTTTAAATTAGCAATTTAACAGATTCACGGCCCGTCGTATTTATCCATCGTCACTGCAGAATGTTTCCCATCAATTCACAAACATATTTAAATTTTCTAATACTCATGATATCAAGTATCTAACACCCTGCTCCCCTTTTCTTATTTCTTATTTGGCATCATGGAAATAGAAGACAATGAATAAAATAGGTCTTTCGATATTCATTGTTTAATATCGCTCATGCATACGACCAAGAAAATATTGAGCGTAAGACATGACAAATTTGTTTACCATAGTATGGAAGAAAACATCCAAGAAAAGAAGTGCAACAAAGTATTTCTCAATCATTTTAATTCAATAATACAATAACAAAAACACAACTATTCTTAGAACTTATAAATACTGTACTCTTTCTATTCAATATGTTGTCCAACTCTCTAATAAAATAATTACAGTTGTATATATTATACTAAGAAACAAATAGAATTTAATATCTAAAGTCTCCATATTTACTACAATATATAAATATTTATTAAACTAGAAAAGGTATTTATCTACTATATATAGAGATATAAATATTAGGAATGGATGATTTATCCCATGTAACAACCGATGGAAAGCAAGCAATACTCAGGCTATTACATAGTTTTGAGTATTAAATTATTATTAGATGTTAGGAAGATAATTATTTTATATATCATCTTTATCCTCAATGTCTAATTTTTATTAATAGAGAACAATTATAGACTTTAAATATATATTTAATTATTATTACTATTGGCATTTCTTTTTATTTGATTCTTGATATGATATATTATTTCTAAATATTACTTTTAAAAAAATACTTTTTGATTAAATTACTAGTAATCTTTATGTAAAGATAAATGAAGACAAAAGAAATATATATACACATTCACTGTGATCTAAGAGATGTATACAAAATGAAATATTTTTAATCATCTCCATATTCAAAATTAAATCAATAACAATATAATCAAATAATTTTATTAAAGAAATAAATTAAAGACATGAGAGAAAAATTTATAAAAATAATAATACAATGTGATACCCAAAATCTACACTAGTGACGATCTCTACAGCATATTCCAAAAATTTAATTTTTGTATTACTTAGAGAATGGGCACCAACCTTAATCATTCGAATTTTTTATTTTCATCTGGAATTCCGAGCATCGGTATCGTCAGCTTCCACTCTGCTACTGCATCGCCATTTTCCAAAGATAATATTGGCCATAGAGGGGTGTGGAGATTGAGATATAGAGAGTTAGGTTTAGATAGTCCGATGATGAGGTAAATAAGGAAATCTAACATAATTATCTCAACCTACTGAATTGGGATGAATAATGTAATAACATAAGATTCCATGATATTGAATTATTATTGTTAGATGGTGATAGGACACAATTGAAAATTGAAAGCTACTGTAAATGTTGGCCATGCTTATAGTAAGTTAACTAGATAAATAGTGGACAAAGTAGAGTTGATGGAAATGTACAGTGATAATAAACATGAAAATACATGCTACGGTTTGATGATATCCTAATAGTGAGCAAAGTGATAGAAAATAACTTTTTTTCATGTAGTTTAAGTATATATATAGTTAAACTAAAAACTTTGGGTGATCTCAGTTTACAAATAAAGTTAAATAATTTTTGTGTATTTATTTTATTTTTACGACAAGTATTGTGATATATCTCATTTACTTAATTAAAATAAATTGAGATGAATGATGTGATTTCCTTTCTTTGTCCATTCCTTTTTATTTACTATTGTCATTGTCTTTTTGCTGAGAGAAAATTAAGATGCATACTAACATTCTATTTCCTGCTCTTACCATTAGGTTAATAGCTGTTCATTTATGGTATTAAATCTTAAACCTTAGGGATTGGGGAATGGCTTAGTATAAATTTGTATCATTTCTTAAAATTCAAAGATATTCTATGATTATAGGGCAGTTATCCTGCATCGATGGTGATAAATGGTTTAACCATGAATTTGCTCATTGGAGAAATTCTTAAAAACCATAGTGAGTTGTTAAGATTTCAATTATGGCCTGCTATAGTTGGAGCCCCATGTGGGCGGTCGTGAAAATTATGATATATTGTCCAGTTGTGTGTTTTTTTGGCTTAATTTCTACAAAAAAATATTTAATTTATTGAATGATTTATAAACTATGAATATACTGTGCATACTGTATTTGTCACACACGATATATATATGTGTATGTGTTAGACACACAAGAGAACTTAAATACTGGACTTAGCACTAGATGACAGACAAACTAGTTAGGTGTCATCGGATATACGATACCATAGACTAGTTTAAAATACCTAAAGCATAGACCTAAACTTCCTAGGGCATGAACTACTAGGAATCATATAGGTCTATGTAACACAGTACCTCTCTCATGAATGATGGGTACAATTTATGTTAGTATAATGATGGGTAGTGGAGGCATCACCCGACCCATCCTTTAGGGTTCGGTGAGTACCAATAAGGGGGTTCTCGCCATAGGCTGAGATATCCCCAGGGTATGTATCCGAAACTAAAGAGCTGGGAGTCGGGGAGCTCACTTCAGCCACTATGCCTAAAGACTAAGGTGTCTGTTGATGCTGACATACCTCAACTGAGTATTGCAGGCTTAAGGGGTAGTCCAGACAGTCAGAGTTGATACACGTATTGGATCCGGCAGGTTAGACCGTGAGTATATATTAGCAGGTGACCCCTACCATAGAGCAGCAATGTAGCGTTATATAGTTTTCTTGTATCGTAGGGTCTATGGGAGACGTACGATACGATAGTCTTGGAGCGCGGTCTAGGTATACGGCTGGCGAGACTAGAAGGAGAAGGCATCGCGGTCACCCACCTTCTTCGTCATTGTCAGTGTGATGGGCTTAGGGAGAGATCTAGTTAGACACTGATGGGTCTGAGAGTACTCCCTGACGAGGGTTTTTCCCAGCATAGGATGGTAACCCGTAGTTAGAGTTGAAGTTAAACTTAAATTAGACATGAGATACTATTTGACAATCGGGTATATTTTTCATATTCCACCTTTATTATTTTATGTATGAAATATAAACTATTATGCTATGATGTAGCCACTGAGTTACAAGACTTAGCGCATGTAAATTTTCCCCAGCACGCAGGTAACAGGTCTCGGGATGGGATAGATGGAGAGGTATTGGAAATGATGGGAGTCACATTGAGGAACTACAAGAGTTAATTTTGCTTAAATAGAGTTGGACTGTGTTAGCTAAAAATATGTAATTAATATCAAGTCCTTGTGACTAAACTGTTTAATAGAATATTACATTGTAGACAAATTTATTATATTAAATGTGAAATTTTTTTAGTTATTTTTATAAGTCTTGTATGAGTTTTCATAGCTCTTATGGCGGTTGTCACGTCCGACAGAGGATTGGATCGTGACAAGGACGACCTTTTTATCATTGTGCATAAATGAGTACTTATTGGAACACCTATAATGTGTAGCATCATTATCAAATTATTATGGTCTCTTAAGTAGTTTTGCACAAGCTTGCATTGGCACCACGTTAGAGTCCATAAAGTCAGAATAATACTAATAAAAAAATATATTAAGCCATTAAATGTAGTATGGCTGGGGTGCAATTATGTAATTAGGCCAAACTTTCCAACCATCTCTCAACATGCAATATTGTTGCAGCTTCTGTAAACCCAGTTTTCTTTTTTTTTTAAAATATAAAAATTTAAAAAAAAATTAAAAATTAGGTAAAGGGGAAAAAAGGATTGTTAGAAAAGAAGAGAAAAAAAGTTGAAAGGTTGGAGATGAGTTTTTTTTTTAGTCCCACATTAAGGAAGTCTTGGAAAAGAGTTGCATCATTTTCCTATTTAAGAGAGAGGAGTCTTTTTAGTCCCACATCAGAGAAGTCTTGAAAAAGAGTTGCATCTTTTCCTATTTAAGAGTTAGTGCCCTCCTTCACACTTTCAATGTAAACCTTGTTTGTCTTTTTAAAATAATAAATAATAATAATAATAATAATAACTTGGCTTATTAGCTTAGTTGGTTAAAGTGTTGTGTAAATAACACAAAGGTCACGAGTTTGATACTTGCATGGGTCACTCGTCTCATGCATCCTTTTCTATTTCAAAAATATTTAGTCCCACATCAGGGAATTCTTTTCTATTTAAGAAATATTTAGTCCCACATCTGGGAATTCTTGAAAAGGAGTTGCATCCTGGTTCTATTTATTAGATGGTGCACTCCTTCACACTTGCAATATGAAATCTACCCATACAATGGGTTGTGGGCTGTGGTCTTGCCAAGCCTAATATAACTCGACAACGTGCGTCGCACGTGGGTTGATCCGGTTCGGTGATCGGCCGATATAGCTGCATTTTGGCTGTGGGGTTGGCTGGTTTTGTGGCTTGTTGACTGATTTAATTCGGTTCAACATGGCTGGTGAGTTTTGAGCCTTAAGAAATTTATTTAAAATTTTTAATATGTTTTAGACATGCCTTTAATTATTTTAGGTTGACATGCCTTTAATTATTTTAGGTTGGGTTCAAGGTTTTGAGGGCATTAATGATGTCTAAAAAATCTAAAATAATTTGTTATGCTTTACCATGCTTAAATATAATTTATGTGATTTAATTAAATTTTTTTAGAATTATTGAAGTGCAAGTTCTTAATTTATTTAAGTTAATTTTGATTAATTTAAGATTTAAATAAATAAATTATATATTATATGCATGAAGAAATATTTTGATAGATGTTATGACATTTAAATTGTATTAATTGAAATTAAAATGAATTATTTAAAATTTTTATGGAATTAATGAAACTAGGAGATTATAAATTGAGATAATTAGATTATTTTAATTTATGAAATTAAATAATTTAGAATTCTATAAATTTATAATGAGATAAAATTTAGAAAATTATTTTATTTAGATTTTCTAATTAACAAAGTTTGATAATTAGGATTTATAAATTTAATTGATGCAGTTAGATCTTTTTACAGAATTTATGAATTTTAGACTGTGATTAAATTTGGTAATTAAGTTAATTAGATTTTCTAATTAATGAAATTAGAGAATTGTTAATTGAGTTATATATAGTAATTAAAATTCGACATATGTATTAAAATTATTTTAGATTAATAAGGTACTAGATCAAATTGTTAGAATGATTTAATTATGCAAATAGAAATTTAAATTGTGTTCTTATTGTGTAATTTAAATGTAACATTTTTTATTGAATAACTATGGTGGTGGTATTTGATTGAATTGTTAAATTGTTAATTGATCAAAAGGAAAGCAAAAATAAGGAAATTGATGTGAGGTTGTGGGTAGTGGGGTTAGTTAAGAGGATTGTTTGAGATGTGTTATTTATGCATATTTGTTGTTTGCATTGGATTTATTTTAGGAAATTATTGGTTGCTGCGTTATAGCTTGATAAATCACAGCCAAGCTGTGATTTGTGTTAAAGTAGGAAATATTTGCCTTGCTTGCTTACTCTTAAGAATCACGGCCAAGCTGTGATTCTTGTTTAAAGATCTACTTGAGACTCAGGTGAGGGTTTATGGTTTCAAATTTAATTTGGCCTACTAGAGATGCTGAGTCCTAAGGGTTGTTTTGTTTATTATTGTACCTCCTAATAAGTGATATATCGACTTCGTTACATACTTATTAGCATGTTGGTTACTGTGAACTTGAAAGTATGTCATGTTAGTTCCTGTAAGATGCTAATGTATGCATATTATTGATGTGAGTTGAAACTTGAATCATACTAGCAGATGTATGATGTTATTATATGCATGCTCTCGATATGAGATTGAAGGTTATATCATGCTAGTTCTTGTATGATGTTATTATATGCATGCTCTCGATATGAGATTGAAAGTTATATCATGCTAGTTCATGTATAATGTTATTATATGCATGCTCTCAATTTGAGATTAAAAGTTATATCATGCTAGTTCATATATATTGTAATAATATACTTGCTCCTGATGTGAGTTGTTGGTTATACCATGCTGGTATATATATGATGTTGTTATATGCATGTTACTGATGTTTATGCTCATGTTAGGTTGATTATTTAATATGTTTATGTTGCTAGAGATGTAGAGACACTTAGCAAGAATATGGAACATATTTGACATGAGATAAAAATTTGAGACATTTTAGATTCATGAGGTGATAACACATGGAGTGATCTAAATTGTTATATGAATAAGAACCCTGGACATCTTAAGATTATGTAAACTAGGAGAAGATGTTCGGTTCTTAGACTTGTATTTGCCAACGTATGGTGAGGAGCCATATATTAGTAAGCTAGAGATGTAAGTTCGGAGTCACTAATACCTTGGTGTAGCCAAGATCTCACTTCGGTGTAGAACTCAACTTAATTATGTTACATAAGGTAGAGGGTGTACTAGGAACAGTACCGTCCCATGCGCTACCGAGGTTAGGGAACCTGATAACTCTGGCATGCTCGACAGTGGTGGGATCCCTGAGCAGTCCTGGTTTATTGATATCGTATACAATGGGTCTCAACTTGCCACGCTGGAAACAGATGTGTTTGTTATTTTTGTATGGTGGTCCTGCAATGGTGCAGAATTACAGCGCTTTATGGTACCTATGTTTGTATTAGAAGGGGTACCGTGATCACCAGCTCCTTCTGCCAACGTCAGTGTACAAGCACAATAAGACAGTGATATAGAGTTGACACTGACGGGTTTGGGGTAATCTCTGATGAGGGAATTACCTTGAACATAGACTGGCTGCTTTAGGTGTGGAATGGTAATGAAAAAGATATACACATTAAAGTGATATGAAATCTTTAAATTTTGGGTATTCTGTTATGCTCATATTTTAGATATCTTGTGGTATATCTTATTATAATTGTGACTATGTTGTTTTATATTTATTGCCTTGTCATATATTTTTGAGATGTTGATTTATGTATGTGATTCTAGTGAATATATCTCTTGTAGGTTCTACAATACATTTTACCCATCATTAGGGTGCTCTCTCTGTAGCCTCACTGAGTCTTGCGACTCAGATGTGCACACTTTTTCTTGTTGCTCTGGTTACAGATGGATCTTAGCCGGGAGTGATGGAGAACCTAGCTTGGTGAAAAATATCAATTTGGCGACCTAGATAGAGATTTAAAATGGTAGTGATGGTTAAATTATCAAATGTATTTGCTTCTACTATGTTTAATTTATAAAATTGTAGTGCTTTGTGATACTTTTTAGCTTTGTATAAGTTGTGGTGTTGAAATACATCTTATACGGCGGTTGCCACGTGCCCAAAGGTGGAATTAGGCGTTGCATGGTGCCCTCCTTCACACCTTGAATATCAAATTTACCCATACAATAGGTTGTGGGCTGTGGTCTTCTCATGCCTAGGATAGCCCGATAACTTGCGTCGCGCGTTTGTTGGTCCGGTTCGGTGAACGGCCGATTTAGCTGCATTTCGGCTGTGGGTTGGCTGGTTTCACGGCTTGTTAATCAGTTTAATTCGATTCAAGTGGCTAAGGCTTGATTGGTGAGTTTTGAGCCTTAAGAAATTTATTTAAATTTTTTTTAACATATCTTAGACTTACCTTTTGAATTATTTTAGGTTGGGTTTAGGGTTTAGAGTGCATAAATGATATCAGAAAAATTTATAATAAATTGTAATACATGTTTATGCTTAGATATATTTTTTTATGATTTAATTAGAATTTTTCTGAACTATTAAGGTGGTATTTTGAACTAATTGAGGCGGTTCAGGTTTATTTAGGTGTTAAATAAATTATTTGGATGATATTTGCTTGAAAGAATATTTTGATATGTGTTATTATGTTAGATTCATGTTAAACAAAATTAAAATGAGTTAATTGAGATTTTTGCAGAATTTATAACTTTTATACTGTAATTAAATTCGATAATTAGATTACTTAATTTTCTATTTAATAAAATTTAAGAAAATGTGACTTAATAGATTTATATATAGTGATTGGATTTTCACATAACTATTAAAATTATTTTTAGATTAATTATGGTGGTTTAATAGATCAAATTGCTAGAATGATGTAATTGTGCAAATATAAATTTAATTTGGGTTATTACTGTTTAACTTAAATATAAACATATTGTACATGTGTAGCTAGGGTTGGTGTGATGTATAACTATGGTGGTTGTATTTATTTAAATTGTTAAATGATTTAATGGATTAAAAAGAAATTAACTAAATATTTGATGTGTGTTGTGAGTAGTTGGGGTAGTTAAGAGGATTATTTGAGTTGTGTTATTTATGCATGCTTATTTACTTGTATTTAATTTATTTTAGGAGATTGTGTTGCTGTGTTATTGCTTGACAAATCACCGCCAAGCTATGATTTGTGTCAAAGTAGAGAGGAATTGTGTTGTTCGCTTGAGTAATTGACCGCCTTGCTTGCTTACTCGTAAGGATTACGGCAAAGCTGTGATTCTTATTTAAAAATCTGCTTGAGACTCAAGTGAGGGTTTATGGTCTAAAATTTAATTTGGCCTACTACAGATGCTGAGTCCTAAGGGTTGTTTTGTTATTATTGTACCTCTTGATAAGTGATATATCTACTTCGTTACAAACTTATTTAGCATATGGGTTACTGTGAACTTGAAAGTATTCCATGTTAGTTCGTGTAAGATGCTAATGTATGCATATTATTGATGTGAGTTGAAACTTGAATCATACTAGCAGATGTATGATGTTATTATATGCATGCTCTCGATATGAGATTAAAAGTTATATCATACTAGTTCATGTATGATGTTATTATATGCATGCTCTCGATATGAGATTGAAAGTTATATCATGCTAGTTCATATATGATGCAATAATATATTTGCTCCTGATGTGAGTTGTTGGTTATACCATGCTAGTATATATATGATGATATTATATGTATGTTATTGATGTTTATGCTCATGTCAGTTTGATTATTTAATATATTCATGTTACTAGAGATGTAGAGACACTTAGCAAAAACCTGGAACATGTTTGAAATGAGATAAAAGTTTGAGACATTTTAGATTTATGAGGTGATAACACCTGGAGTGATATAAATTGTTATATGAATAAAAACCCTAGACATCTTAAGATTATGTAACCTAGGAGAAGATGTGTGGTTCTTAGACTGGTATGTGCCAACATATGGTGAGGAGTCATGTGCTAGTAAGGTAGAGATGCAAGTTCGGTTGACCTCAGTCACTAATACCTTGGTGTAGCCGAGATCTCACTTCGGTGCAGAACTCAACTTAATTGTGTTACACAAGGTAGAGGATGTACTAGGTACAATACCGTCCCATGCGCTACCAAGGCTAGGGAACCTGATGACTCTGGCATACTCAACAGTGGTGGGATCCCTGAGTAGTCCTAGTTTATTGGTATTGTATACAGTGGGTCTTAGCTTGCTAGGCTGTAAACAGATATGTTTGTTGTTTTTGTATGGTGATCCTGCCATGGTGCAGAATTACAGCACTTTATGGTACCTGAGTTTGTATTAGAAAGGGTACTGTGATCACCAGCTCCTTTTGCCAACATCAGTGTACAGGCATATAGGACGGTGACATAGAGTTGACACTGACGGGTTTTGGGTAATCTCTGACGACGGATTTACCTTGAACATAGACTGGCTGCCTTAGGTATGGAATGGTAATGAAAAAGATATACACATTAAAGTGATATGAAATCTTTAAATTTTGGATATTCTGTTATGCTCTGATTTCAGATATCTTGTGGTATATATTATTATAATTGTGATCATACTGTTCTATATTTATTGCCTTGTCATATATTTTTGAGATGTTGATTTAAGTATGTGATTCTAGTGAATATATCTCTTGTGGGTTGTATAATACTTTTTACCCATCATTAGGGTGCTCTCTTTGTAGCCTCACTAAGTCTCACGACTCAGATGTGCACATTTTTCCCTGTTGTGTAGGTTACTGATAGATCTTAGCCGGGAGTGAGGGAGAACCTAGCTTGGCGAACAACATCAATTTGGCGATCTAGATAGTGATTTAAAATGGTAGTGATGGTTAAATTATCAAATGTATTTGTTTCCGCTATGTTTAATTAATAAAATTGTAGTGTTTTGTAATACTTTTTAGCTTTATATAAGTTGTGGTGCTGAAGTACATCTTATACGGCGGTTGCCACGTGCCCAAAGGTGGAATTGGGGCGTGACATGCATTCCACTGAACGTTGGAATTTTTTTTCAAGTTATTTTTCATACTCTTTGATTTCTACAGATTCTTAATATTGCGAATTCCATTTATACTTTTCTTTTGGCGATCATTGAAATTCTTCTTTACCATCTATAACTTTTGCTTCGCTACTTTTAATAGTGGCTGCGCATACTTTAGTTCCTAACAATAGCAGTCACTATTATAACCATTGCTATTGGGACAAACTTGTTGATTCAAAAAAATATATTCTACCTACAGTTGTTGGATCTCTCTCATAACTTTCGTCTATTTCAAGCAACACTATTTCTTACTTGCCTATTTTCTAAGAGGACTGATTAGTAAAAAATTAAAAGTTGTGTTCATCTTCATCATTCTAATTGCATTATTAATTGCAACCTTTCCTTGGACTTATAATGGTATGCCTTGTAAAATGGAAGGAAATCTTTCAAATGCCATTTTTGCAATCGGTTCTCTTTTTAATTCTGGAAAGTATAAATTGTTATCGTCCTCCAATAAATTTTGGTTAGCCTTAAATTACTACTTTTTCACTAGTAATAGTCTGAAACTTTGAAATTGATCTTTATTCTTTTCCCCGATCATTCAAGGGTAGTATTCAGATGGTCTTATTCCAGCTACCTTGACACTATAAATGGTTGCAAATTTCTCCTCTCAATTTTGAAACTCCGACTTCAGTAATCCAACTGCTTTCCCTATGTTTAGGTATTTTGTTCTACTATGTCGTGTTGCTTGTTGAATTCTTCGATATTTCTTTCTTTAGCTTGGCTAATTCAATCCCCAATGTTTTTATCCTCCTTTAAAGAATGAGTTCTCAGATTTGGCATCCTTGAAAAAAGGTCTACTCTCTTCCAAATGTTCTATAACAATTGCTAGAAGAGTCAATTGTAGATTTCTCAAAATGATATACTTCATAATAATCAACCTTTTTATGATTGTCTCCTTTTCTTTCTAAGCCAACTAATTCATTTTGTTGGATACACACTTTCTAACATCATCCACCGAGGTTCTAAACATAAGCTAAAACTGACGAACAAATAGGTCCAGTTTCACCACTCTTGATATTCCAAATGGAATGTTTAATTTAGTTATCTCAGTTCTAAACTTCCAAATTATCAGTGTTATAGCTTTTGGTTATTGGTTGTACTGCCAACATTGGACCTTAGTTGATTGATATCCTTAGTTGCGTGCCCCATCTTCCCCACATATAGATCAAAAAAATTTCTTCACACTAATGGTATCCTAATTTAGAAATTATCTTTTCACCTTCACCTCACTTCAATCACGAGCATACGTGTAATATAATAATTATGATGAATTTGGGAGTCAAATATATGTCAACACTAGGACATAATCAAGAAGTTCCATCCCACCAGTAATTAGATATTGTAACTAAATATAGTTAGGAGTGATTAGTTGAAATTATAGATGACTTGGAACTTAAATTAGCATATAAGAGAATTGGGACTAAGTCAAGGTTGTAAATTAAATAAGGGTTAATTAATTAAGGTAGATTATGTAAAATTAATTAAATTGAGTTTAATAACATATTTAACTTGGGTTCAGGTGAGTTTGAAATTTTTTTTTAATAATAATAATAAGGAAAGATGATTAATTTAGCATATTATAAATAAGTTGGGTGATGCATTATATTAAAAATAATCTCTAAAGGTAATACCACTTCGAAACAATTAGACGACGTGCAAGTTATTAATAGTTGGTTCCGAAGAACGAACGACAACGTCCAAGTGCACTAGTTCACTACAATAGACTATTCCCAAGTTGTGGAATTTAAGGAGAAAACATCATCACTACTTAGGAAACTAATATTTAAATTAAACTTGATGCATGTTTGTATATTAAAAATATTGTTATCATGATATGCTTGTAGCCTAAATCTTGCTCATGTGTTATGCTTACAGTCTTAATCCTACTTTTGTGATATGCTTATAGCTTTGCATGTAATGTTATCTGAGTATCCTAGGATGCTCTTTATTTTTTTTTATCCACTATGATGCTATAAGAAATATAATGATAGTGTTACATCTACAAGCATGATGTAGAAAATTAGGTTATAACAAAGTTTGTCATCTATATGGACATCTAGAAACAGAATCTATATTCATGTGACACTATCACATATACGTAAGAAAACATTAACAATACATCATAGCGGATGTTCCGAATTACGGATACTAGCTTTGACACTCAGAAACCTATGCCACCCAAGATGTTGAATTCATGATGGTCATAAAGGGTGGAATTCAATATGGATCGGCTAATCGCTAAGGAATCTTGTGACATAGTCATCATACTCGCACGTGTGACGCGAAGTCGCCATCGTGATAGTCCTAAGATGGCTAACGGGGGTGCAACTATACTGAGGATCTAGCCAGCATGTCGCCGAGGTTGTAGCATTCCGACGATAGCTAGAATGCATACCTCCCGGCAGGCATCGCTGCTTTTGAATCAGAACGGTTACACCTTTCACATAGCCTTGGACAGTGGATCCATGGACCACACGGCTTGTCACTCCCCAAACCCACCTTTGGGCACGTGGCAACTGCCGTATAAGATGTACTTCAACACCACAACTTATACAAGGCTAAAAAGTATCATAAAGCTTTATAATTTTATTAATTACACATAGCGGAAGCAAATACATTTGATAATTTAACCATCACTACCATTTTAAATCTCTATCTAGCTCGCCAAATTAATATTGTTCACCAAGCTAGGTTCTCCCTCACCTCCGGCTAAAGGTCCGTCTGTAACCTGCGCAACAGGGAAAAATATGCACATCTGAGTCGCGAGACTCAGTAAGGCTACAGAGAGAGCACCCTAAAATAATGGACTTAGGATATTGTACAACCCAAACAAGACATTACATCCACTGTGTCACATATTAATTCAACATGTCAACAAAATATCACACATTAATATCACATATCAACGAGGTATTACCAGACAACAGATATGGTATATCATAAACATGATCAAACTACAATATATGACAGAATATGATCATAACAGTATCATTAAACCAAAGATGTTATCTCACTTAAATTCACATATCATCATCTATCCATTCTACACATAAGGCAGTCGGCCTATGTTTAAGGTAAATCCCTCATCAGAAATTTCCCCAAACCGTCAGTGTCAACTCTATGTCTCTGTCCTATATGTCTGTACACTGACGTTGGTAGAAGGAGCTGGTGATCACGGTACCCCTTCTCACTAACACAAGATCTTTCCAAGCCAAGTAACCATACAGCGCTGTAATTCTGCACCATGGCAGGATCACCATACCAAATCACAATTCATATACATCTACAGTCTGGTAAGCTGAGATCCACCATATATGATACCAATGAACCTGGACTGCTCAGGGATCTCACCATTGTTGAGCATGCCAGTGTCAATCAGGTTCCCTAGCGTCGGTAGCGCATAGGACGGTACTGTTCCTAGTACACCCTCTACCTTGTGTAACACAATTAAATTGAGTTCTACATCGAAGCGAGATCCCAACTAACCAAGGTATTATGACTTAGGTCAACCGAACTTGCATTTTCACCTTACTAGCACATGGCTCCTCACCACATGTTGGCACATACGACGCCCAAGAACTCAACATGCTCTCCTAGGTTATCATAACCCTAAGATGTCTAGAGTTCTTAATCATATATCAAATCAGATCACTCTAGGTGTTATCATAACATCACCTAAAGTGTCTCAAGTTTTATCTCATGTCCACATGTTCCATGTTCTTGCTATGTGTCTCTACATCTCTAGCAACATGAACACATTACATAATCAACATGACATGAGCATAACAACATCTACAGCATGCATGTAACATCATCATACATATACCAGCTTGTTATAATCCTTCAAACTCATAATCAAGAGCATGTATATTATAGCATCTCACATGAACCAGCATGATATAAATTTCAAGTTTATATCAAGAGCATACATACAGTAACAACATACATGAACAAGTATGATATAACTTCCAATAACTCACATGCTAATTAAATATGTAACAAAGCAGATGTATTACTTATAAGCATGTACAATAATTAACAACTACCCTTAGGACTCAGCATCTGTAGTAGGCCAATTTAAATTGAAACCATAAACCCTCACCTGAGCCTCAAGTAAATCTTTAAACAAGAATCATAGCTTGGTCGTGATTCTTAAGAGCAAGCAAACAAGCAAGCAAATTCCTTCTTACTTCAATATAAATCGCAGCTTGGTTGTGATTTATCAAGCAATAGCACAACAACCAACAATTTCCTAAAATAAATTCAATCCAAACAACCAAGCATGTATAAATAACATATCTCAAACAATCCTCTTATCTAGCCCCACTACCCACAACCTCACATCAATTTCTTTTTTTATTACTTTTCTTTTAATCAATTAACCATTTAACAATTCAATCAAATACCACCACCATAGTTATTCAATCAAACATATTTACATTTAATTTATACAATAAGAGCACATTTTAAATTTTTATTTGCACAATTAAATCATTCTAAAAGTTTGATCTATTATACTACCTTATTCATCTAAAATAATTTTATTACTTCTGTAAAACTTTAATTACTATATATAAATCAATTAATAATTCTCTAATTTCATCAATTAGAAAATCTAATTAATCTAATAATCCAATTTAATCACAGTCTAAAGTTCATAAATTCTGTAAAAGATCTAACTGCATCAATTAAATTTATAAATCCTAAATTATCAAAATTCATTAATTAGAAAATCTAAATAATTAATTTTCTAAATTTTATCACATTATAAATTTATAAAATTTTAAATTATTCAATTTCATAAATTGAAATAATCTAATAATCTAATTGCCTCAATTTACAATCTAATCTCCTAGTTTCATTAACTTCATAAAGAAATTTTAAATAAATCTTTTTAATTTCAATTAATACAATTTAAATATCATAACATTTATCAAAATATTTCTCCATGCATATAATATACTATTAATTTATTTAAATCCTAAATTAATCTAAATTAACTTAACTAAATTAAGAACTTGCATTTCAATAATACTGACAAATTTTAATTAAATCACATAAATTATATTTAAGCATGATAAAGCATCATAAATTATTTAGATTTTTCAGACATCATTAATGCCCTCAAAACTCTGAAATCTAAAATAATTAAAGGCAGGTCTAAAATATATTAAAAATTTTAAACTCCTTTCCAAGAATTTCCTGATGTGGGACTAAATATTTCTAAAATAGAAAAGGATGCATGAGACCAGTGACCCCTGCAAGTATCAAACTCGTGACCTTTGTGTTATTTGCACAACACTCTAACCAACTCCGCTAATAAGCCAAGTAATAATTTCCTCTTTTTTTTTATAAAGAAAAACAAGGTGTACACAGCTATTATACCAGACGTACTTCAGACTTTCTGAAGAGTAGTCTGAATCCTAGGGTTTAATTAATTACCGGTTAGCCGCGACCGATGTGTACATCTAAATGCGGTGACCCTGTCTGGGGACAGTATATAGTACTACACGAGTTGCTCCATGGATTGTCTGGGGAAAATACATGTAGTGACAGGTCGCTAGTACGTGGCGATGGAGAGATTTGCCTAGCAGACCAATGAAAAGGGACTCACGGTCGACCGACCTCTTCGCCAACATCAGTGTGACGGGCATAGGTAGAGACATAGACAAAGAACACTGATGGGCTTATAGGAACTCCCTGATCAGGAGATCCTCTAAGCATAGGCTGGCTGCCCATATCACAGTATCGGAACGACATGATACATACCTAGAGACATATACATACTCCATGTTTACAATTCGAATTACATACACCCATTATATGTTTTATTTATAAACATTTCATGCTTTACCTGCCGACTTTACATGCTTTGCTTGATTTATTAAATAATTTAAGGACACATTAAAATTTTCTTTTCTTTACTTAAGATATTCTACTGCAGTTAGAGCCGTAAGCACAAGGCCGCAAGGCTGAGCAAACTGCGTTCAATATGTGTGCAGGTCTACCAAATGATCGGCCGAGATAGTTGATAGAGATGAGGTAGTTTGCAAACCTATTTATCTACTACTTCTGTTATCCTAGTATTTGTAGTAGGTATATCGGGACTGTATTAACAAAGTCGAGATAATTGATTTACTTGTATTAAAATTACGCTGTTGATGTATATAGACTATGTATGTAAATAAATTCCTTGTACGGGGGCATTAGGGCTCATACGGCGGTTGCCACATGTTCAATAGATGAGTCGGGGTGTGATAATTAAAGTGGTATCAGAGCCTAGGTTAGAGTCCCAAGAGTTAAGGAAATCAGTCTCGATATTATTTGGATAGCTATAATAGTATATTGAATAATCATTAGGGCCATGACCTATTTATGATTTTGTTCCGTGGCAAATGATTATATGAATGTTGGTTATAAGTATACGACATTATTGGTGGAATAGTTAAAAAGACTTCTTAACGAGATTCATTTCGTGTAGATGTCTGACGTACCACTGAAACGGAAACCGGAAAGACCCTGTAAGATAGTGGAGCCTAAGGAGGTAATAGGTGCATTACCTCAGCCATCAGCAGACCCGCTAGGTCTACCTGCACCTCTACCTCCACCGATGACTAGTGATGCTATAGGTTCTGAGAGAGCGTCTCGACAGCCAACCCAAGAACATTCTTTGTCAGTAGCACCTCGGAGCTCAGGGACAGCTCGTACAGTGGCACAGTAGGTAGCTACAGATGCACCGCTGGGCTCGATACCGCCAATGCAGAGTCACGTGAACCTCATAGCAGCTGCCATTACTAGTGCTTTCCTGCCAATGCTGCAAAACCCAATGAGAGTGCCATATAGCGTGCCTCCTCCAGCTCCGACTGCACAGACTGCCTCAACAGTGCCACCAGTGGCACCGACACATGCTGCTCCGACTACCACTCTCACCCCGGAGGAGAGTTCCTCCGCGTCAGTGCCTGTGGTGGCCCGGGCTTCTGTGTTTACTCCTTTGGCAACCTTTCAGAGGCTATTGACACGAGCAACTTGTCAGAGACCACAGAACAAGAGTGCTACTTTATCTCCGAGGTCTTCAGGGGTTGCACGTCCAGCTAGGGAGTTGGCGACTTGGGTGTGAGATGCCCAACAACTGGGATGTGGCACATTTTCTGGGTCGTCTGACCCACAGGAGGCTCGAGATTGGCTCAATAATGTTCATGACATTACCACGAAGTTAGAGTTGACAGATAAGGGCAAACTCAGTGTGGCTCTTCACTTGTTGAATGGGGAAACTAAGGTGTGGTGGCGGGAACTGGTGGGTCGTAACCCTTCAGATGTCACTTGGGCTCGATTTCAGGAGAACTTTAACATGCGCTTCTACACCCTTATGCAACATGAAGTAAAGAGACTAGAGTTCTTGGATTGTAGACAGGGTGGTAGATCTGTGACAGAATATGCAGCGGATTTCCATCGCTTGACTTCTTTTGTGCCAGAGCTGATAGTATCAGAGCAGTACCATTGCATCCTATTCATTCGAGGTTTGGATTATCTTATCCGGGAGAAGGTAAAAATGTATGATATAGTGAATTTTTAAATGATTATGGAGAAGGCTTTGACGGCAGGGAGGAGAGGCAAGTGCAAGCGACTCGAGGAATGAAAGATCGGCACAAGAGAAAACAGATTGGGTTTCAGACACGTTGGGGTAGTAATGCAGTGGCCGCAGTAGCATCAGCGGTAGGGGGGCCTCTGCCTGCAGGACCCATTATCCAGAGCACGATTATAGATGCCACTCCGATTCAGGCTCGATTGCCACCGCCTAGGCCGATTTAGGGGTACCGTACTCCACCATCGACCCTGTGTGCTCTCTGTAATAAGATGCATACAGGGAGATGTAGGGGAGTCACTTGTTATCAATGTGGCCAGAAGGGACACATTCGGCCCGATTGCTCCCAGTGGAGACAGTTAGAGATCCCTCTTTTCTCAGCGGTACGTCCTCCCACAGTTAGCTGAGGATGCTCGGTTGCGCCGTTCACTCCTGCTGTAACTGCCTCAGCACCGACCAAAGCACCTGCTCCGAGATCAGGCCAACAATCCCATGACCGCCACCACGCACTCAGACACACATTTTTACTATGGACAGCCGTGATGCATAAGTTAACCTAGATATAGTCACTGGTAATCCTACCACTAGCCAAGACCCCTTAAGTTGACTTGTGATATGCACACGCCTCGACTTAAGATGCGTGCAAGCAAGTTGGTCCCGATCTTCCGTCGTAGGAGAAATCCTTAAAGCGCGGGGAGTTGTGACTTTGACGAAGGAGAGGCTAACCACGATCTAGGACGCGACCAGCAACCTTGCAATCGCTAAACCACTCCTCAGTTGGTTATCAACCGTGTCAAACACGACTGACCTGTTCTCGAAGAATGGCACAAACAATTCAAGAGAATTGAAAGAGCAACAGCGGAATGATCACTCAAGAAATTGAACTTCAAGTTTGTAGCAAAAGCATTACAAAAGTGGTGGCTAAAGCAAAAATCAAAGTCCCTTTTCAATAGTGCACGTCCCCCCAAATATATAGACAAAATATGGCACGTTTTTCTATATTTTATTTCACTAAAATAGGAAAAATAAATATATAAATATCCTCCTCTTGTTAGCTAGGAAATTTGGAAAAATAAATCCCTTCATGAAGATTTGAATATATATTTGAGGAAGATTTGATCTTGAATAAATCTTCCTTGATTTGCTCTTGAATAAATCTTCTTCCTTGATTTGCTCTTCAATAAATATTTGATGAAGATTTGATTCTTGAATAAATCTTCCTTCACTCATACATTTCCATATGAGTAATTCATGCAACTTCCATATAAGTAATTCCTCCATGTGTTTCCTTGCATGTAGTGACAAGTAAACAATAATAATTAGGTAATATCATTTGTTCTGTAATTAAGTAATTAAATTGCCCACGAAAAGAATTCACCTGCCGTCCTAAGCGTCGTGCACGGGCTCGTGTCATTGGGCCTTCTATGGTAATTGAATCTTGCACGGGTGAACCAACGATGTCCTCATCATACTCCCCTTCTTGAAGAGGAGTCGACCTCGACTCCAGCTCATCTTCATCGCCCAAATATGGTGATAGATCAGCCACATTGAATGTATTACTCACCCCATAATCCTTAGGTAGTTCCAGCTTGTAAGCATTATCATTGATCTTCGCAATAACTCTGAATGGACCATCACCTCCTGGCATGAGTTTGGAATTGCGCTGTTCTGGAAATCGATCTTTACGCAAATGCAACCAAACCAAATCTCCTTCTTCAAAAATAAATTTCTTTCTGCCTTTGTCTGCATGCTTCTTATATTGTATTTGCATCTCCTCAATATTTATTTTGGTCATCTGATGTATCTTACGAATCATCTCAGCACGCTTCTCCGCATCAAGATTACCTCTTTCTGTTGGTGGTAGAGGTAGTAAATCAATTGGAGCAGTAGGCTTAAAGTCATAGACAACCTCGAATGGGCAGAACTTGGTAGTAGAATGCACAACTCGGTTGTAGGCAAACTCAATATGTGGTAGGCATTCCTCCCACATCTTCAGGTTCTTTTTGAGTATCGCCCGTAGCATGGTATCAAGTGTGCGGTTGACGACCTCGGTTTGTCCGTCCGTTTGGGGATGACATGTAGTTGAAAATAGCAGCTTTGTCCCGAGCTTACCCCAAAGCGTCCTCCAAAAGTGGCTTGAAAATTTTGCATCACGATCTGAAATAATTATCCTCGGCACTCCATGTAGGCGCACGATTTCCCTGAAAAATAAATCGGCAACATGAGTAGCATCATCGCTCTTATGACAAGGTATGAAATGAGCCATCTTAGAAAACCTATCAACAATAACAAATATACTATCTCTCCCCTTCTTAGTCCTTGGTAAACCCAACACAAAATCCATTGAAATATCCTCCCAAGGTAATTTTGTAACAGGAAGAGGTGTATATAAACCATGTGGGTTTAAGCGAGACTTAGCTGTTTGACAAGTGGTGCATCTCCCCACGTAACGCTCGATGTCGCGCCTCATCTTTGGCCAATAAAAGTGTGTGGCCAATACGTCCTTAGTCTTACGTATCCCAAAATGTCCCATCAAACCACTTCCATGCGCTTCCTGCAACAATAGAAGACGAATAGAACTTGCAGGAATACAAAGCTTGTTAGCTCTAAATAAATAACCATCATTCAACACATACTTATCCCAACATCTCCCTTCTTTACATTTCATGAAAATGTCCTTGAAATCTAAGTCAGTAGCATATAATTCTTTTAACATTTCCAAACCAAGAATTTTGCAATCAAGTTGGGACAACAATAAGTAATGTCTAGACAAAGCATCGGCAACTAGATTATCTTTTCCCTTCTTATATTTCACAATATATGGAAAAGTTTCAATAAATTCGATCCACTTAGCATGTCTACGATTCAATTTACTTTGGCTATGAATATGCTTCAAGGATTCATGGTCTAAATGTATGACGAATTCTTTTGGCCAGAGATAATGTTGCCATTATTCTAATACTCTAACCAATGCATATAATTCCTTGCCATATGTTGAGTAGTTTAAAGTTGGACCACTAAGCTTTTCACTAAAATAAGCAATGGGTTTCCTATCTTGCATATGAACACCTCCAATTCCAATACCACTAGCATCACATTATATCTCAAAAGTTTTATTAAAATCAGGAAGTTGTAAAAGTGGTGCATTGGTTAACTTATCTTTTAGCAAATTGAAGGCATCTTCTTGCACTTTTTCCCACTTGAAAGGTATGTTCTTTTTTGTCAATGCATTAAGGGGTGCGGCGAGTGAGCTGAAATCCTTTACGAATCAACGATAAAAGCTTGCTAGTCCATGAAAACTTCGCACTTGAGTAACTGATGTAGGTGTTGGCCAAGCTCGAATAGCTTTCACCTTTTCCTCATCCACCTCAATACCCTGCACAGTCACAACAAAACCAAGAAATACGACTCGATCCGTGCAAAATATACACTTCTCGAAGTTAGCAAACAAACGTGCATCTCTCAAAGCAATCAAATCTTGTCGGATATGTGCTAAATGTTCATCCAAAGACTTGCTATAGATTAATATGTCATCAAAGTAAACTACCACAAATTTTCCAATAAAAGCTCTCAACACTTCATTCATTAAACGCATAAATGTACTAGGTGCATTTGTAAGACCAAATGGCATAACTAACCACTCATATAATCCAAATTTAGTCTTAAAAGCAGTTTTCCATTCATCACCTAGCTTCATTCTAATTTGGTGGTAACCACTACGCAAGTCAATCTTAGAAAAGATAGTAGAACCACACAATTCATCAAGCATATCATCTAATCGAGGAATAGGGTGACGATAACGTACCGTAATATTGTTGATAGCTCGACAATCTATGCACATCCTCCATGATCTATCTTTCTTTGGCACAAGTAAAATAGGAACAACACATGGACTTAAGTTTTCACGCACATATCCTTTATCTTGGAGCTCTTGCACTTGGCGCTAAATTTCCTTTGTCTCCTCGGGATTGGTACGGTATAGGGGACGGTTAGGCAGAGATACTCCTAGAATCAAATCAATTTGATGCTCAATCCCCCGCAATGGTGGCAACCCTGCAGGTATCTCATCTGGGAACACATCGGCAAACTCCTGCATCAAAGAAACAATCGAAACAGGCAAAGAAGAGGGTAAAGAGTTAGTAGAAAATAGAGCGTCCTTACATACAAGTACAAAACACTCTTGGGGATTGGTTTCTAACTCTCGCATCTCACTTTTGGTAGCTAATAGAACTTGTCCCTTGATTGGTATCTCTTTTTTCTTCTCACATTTTTCTTTTTTTTCTCTCATTTTGGGTTGATGACTCTCACTATTATTTTTGTGAATGTCACTCCTCTCCTTTTCTTTTCTCTCACACTCAGCCCTATCTAAATCATCTTTGAGAAGTTCTTCCGGTGTCATTGGAACCAACACGACCTTCTTATCTTTGTGCATAAAGGAATACTTGTTGGAATGCCCATAATGTGTAGCATCCTTATCATATTTCCATGATCTTCCAAGTAGTAATGCACAAGCTTGCATTGGCACCACATCACAGTCCACAAAGTCAGAATAGGTACCAACGAAAAAATGAATACGTACCATCATTGTTACCTTCAACTTTCCATAAGAATTGAGCCATTGAATGTAGTATGGCTGCGGGTGTAATCTTGTGGTTAGGCCAAGCTTTCCAACCATCTCTGAACTTGCAATATTATTGCAGCTTCCACCATCAATTATGATCTTACAAGAATGCTCCTTGATCACAAATTTGGATTGGAATAAATTGTGACGCTGTTCATTTTCTGCCTTCTCCATCTGGGAGCTAAGAACACGACGAACAACAAGGCTTGCATGGCTTGTATCAAAAGTGATCTCTTCTGGTTCTAACCCCGAAATATATTGAGACTCCTCATAATCAGATCCACCTCCCTCTTCAACCTCACTGGCCGATGTGTACTCACCATCTTCTCGAATGATAAGGGCACGTTGATTTGGACAATCACACATATAATACCCTTTTCCCTTACACTTGAAGCACTCAATCTCCCTTATTCTTCCTGCAGATGCAACTGAGGATGAACTTTTTGTAGGTGCAACAGTGGTCTTTTTTGAATCAATAGGTTTGGATGTTGGTGAAGTAAGGCGGCTTCCTGAATTTCCTTGGCTAATGGGTGCAGCAGTCTTGCTAGAATGACCAACACTCTTTTGTTGTTGATTAGCATCCCTCCAAGGCATAGAAGAATTAGAATAGCTACGACTAGCTTTGTATGGTTGCTTCCTCTTTTGAACTTGCCTTTCAGCTTTGCATGCATAATGAAATAGTTGATCCAAAGAATTGTAGTTCTGGAAATCAAGGATATCTTGTATCTCTCAATTCAACCCTCCCAAAAATCTAGCCATCTTTGCATTATCATCTTCTTGCACATTAGCACGTAGCATGCCCACCTGCAACTCTTGATAATATTCTTCCACAGATTTGTTTCCTTGATTCAATCTTTGAAATTTATTAAGTAATTCTCTTTCAAAATAGGAAGGCACGAACTTGGACCTCATCAAGCGCTTCAAATCATCCCAAGTACGAGGAGCTCCATTTCTTTGTCGAATTTGACTCTACCAGATAGAAGCATAACCAATAAATTCAGTAGTTGCCGCACGTACTCTATACTCTTCTGGGTAATGACGACAGCTGAACTTTTGCTCAACTAATAATTCTCAATCAAGATAAGCTTCTAGATTAAACTTTCCATCAAAAATAGGAACAGTGAATTTAATTTTACCCAATGCATCATTTCTTCTTTCTTTGTTACGGTGACGTGCATGACCTCCGTCAACTCCCACTCCTCGTGCGGAGCGGCGCTGATACAATTCCAAGGCAACTTCATCATCAGCCACATAATTATCATTTAACTCTTCATCAGCAGCTTCTTGAAATGCAGCGTTCAGATTTCTTCTTAGTTCAAATGGAGCAGCAGCAGCAGCATTATTATTAGCTTCAACTCGTCCTCGAGGAACTCGAGGTGGTGGGTGTCGTCGTGGAGGAGTTCGCTCCACTTGATCAAGTCGCGCTTCAATTCCACCGAGACGATTCTCCAACCCGTTCAAGCGCACAAGCACTTGATCGGATAATATTTGCTCGAAGGTGTTTGTAACATGAGCCATCAAAGCTTGAGAACGTGGAGACAATGATATCATCGATAATTGGGACCCATCTTCCCCATCGTAAGGAACATCATGAGGACTTCTTGATCCTGACATTGTTAGTAAAGACAAAAGAGAAATTCCAGCAACTAGTAAATTATTTATAAAAACTCACAATCCTCACAAACCTTACCACCTGAAGCTCTTACCCTTCTCAAAAATTATTCACGTGTTTGCTGGTTCGTGATAACTTTCAACAAGAAGTGAATAAAGCAATTGCAAGGTACTAGAACACGGTGATCAAGGCTAATTTATGGAGATCTAGATGGGGATATATTTGTAGCAAAGAGAAGAAAATAATAATTCAAGTTGACTCAATTAAGCAAGATGGAAGGTGTCAAAAGGAAGAATAAATGCAAGGATAATTATAATTAAAATTCGGATTGCAAAATTAACTCAATCAAGGAAGGTATAAGGTGTCAAAAAGGAAGAAGAAGTGCAAGACACTTAAAATTCAAATAAAATATTTTTTTTTGTTTATTATTTTTTTCTTTTGTTCTTGGCCGAACCTTCCTCTCACTTTTTTTTTTCCTACTCGCCGAAAGCGTACTCCTCCCTTTCTCCACCTATTTTTTCCTTGCCGAACACTACTCCCTCTTTTTTCTAGCAAAACACTTCCTCCTCTTTTCTTTCTCCTCCTTTCTCTCTCTCTCACCTTTTTTTTCTTCCAATTTTTCCTCACGGAACACTTCTTCCTCTTTCTTCTCCCCTTTTCTTGCAAAACACCTCCTCCTTTCTCTCTACCTCTCTTTCTTTCTTTCTTTTTTTTTTCTAACCGACTACTTCCTCCTCTATTTTCTCTAACTATTTTTTTTTCACCAAGAATTCGGCCCAACACTCTCTTTGGCCGAACAATACTTTTTTTTAATTTTTTTTTATTTCAACAATGAAACGGAACTTTGGAGATAATAAAGAAAAAGAACAATAAAAGATGGGGAAAAAAAAAAACGATGATGGGTACAAGATAGAAGTTCAAGAAGAAAGGATTTTATTTTTTTTTTGATGTAGGGAAAATAAAAGAGAATCTAATAAAGGATAGATGAATTCCTACCGACAACGAAGGCTCTGATACCACCTGATATGCACACGCCTCGACTTAAGATGCATGCAAGCAAGTTGGTCCCGATCTTCCGTCGTAGGAGAAATCCTTAAAGCGGGGGGGGGGGGGGGGGGGGGGGGGGGAGTTGTGACTTTGACGAAGGGGAGGCTAACCACGATCTAGGACGCGACCAGCAACCTCGCAATCGCTAAACCACTCCTCAGTTGGTTATCAGCCATGTCAAACACGACTGACCTATTCTCGAAGAACGGCATGAATAATTCAAGAGAATTAAAATAGCAACAGCGGAAGGATCACTCAAGAAATTGGACTTCAAGTTTGTAGCAAAAGCATTACAAAAGTGGTGGCTAAAGTAAAAATCAAAGTCTCTTTTCAATAGTGCACGTCCCCCAAATATATAGATAAAATATGGCACGTTTTTCCATATTTTGTTTCACTAAAATAGGAAAAATAAATATATAAATAACCTCCTCTTTTTAGCTACGAAATTTGGAAAAATAAATCCCTTCATGAGATTTGAATATATATTTGAGGAAGATTTGATCTTGAACAAATCTTCCTTGATTTGCTCTTGAATAAATCTTCTTCCTTGATTTGCTCTACAATAAATATTTGATGAAGATTTGATTCTTGAATAAATCTTCCTTCACTCATACACTTCCATATGAGTAATTCATGCAACTTCCATATAAGTAATTCCTCCATGTGTTTCCTTGCATGTAGTGACAAGTAAAGAATAATAATTAGGCAATATCATTTGTTCTGTAATTAAGTAATTAAATTACCCAAGAAAAGAATTCACCTGCTGTCCTAAGCGTCGTGCACGGGCTCGTGTCATTGGGCCTTCTATGGTAATTGAATCTTGCACGTGTGAACCAACGATGTCCTCATCAACTTGTTCTCACAAGTTATCAACCTTTTATTTGCTTGTTAAACTTGTTTCGAACTTAAGTATGAACTTATCTAGTTGAATTTTCTTTTAATACTATATTGCATATTTTCTTTGCTTGTGTTTGTGTTACTTAGGATGTGTATGCTTTTCGATACATGGGCTAGGGTACTTATAGATACTGGATCTCACCGTTCATTTATCAGCTTGGAGCATGTTAAGCAAGCTGATAAACCATTAGAGTAGTTAGAGACACAACTTATCATTTCCACTTCATTGTGCGAGCACATAATACGAGATCAGGTTTATCGAGTCTGTCCTATATTGGTCCATAATGTCATATTGGAGGCGGATCTGATCCCTCTCGAGATGATCGATTTTGAGTTAATTCTGGAAATGGATTGGTTAACTACTCATAGAGCCCAGGTAGATTGTTTCACAAAGACAGTGTCATTCGATAGACTAGAGTCTCCCATGCTTGTCTTTGTGGGAGATCATCGGGTACTACTGACCACGATTATATCGGTCATCACTGCCCAGAAGTTTATCCAAAAAGGCTGTCAGTGTTTTCTCGTGCATGTGATAGATACCAGTAAATTGGATAGTAAATTGGCAGATATTCTAGTGGTTCGTGAGTTCCTGAATGTATTCCCTCAGGACTTACCCGGATTGCCTCCAGATCGAATCTTGGAGTTTTGTATAGATCTGGCCCGATGGACAATGCCTATCTCTAGGCACCTTGTGGACAAGGGGTTCATTAGACATTGTGTCTCCCCTTAGGGTGCACCAGTCTTATTTGTGAAAAAGAAGGATGAGACCATGAGGATGTGTATCGATTATAGACAGTTGAACAAAGTCACCATCAAGAATAAATATCCTCTCCCACGGATTGATGATTTAATTGATCAGTTACAAGTGCTAGGGTTTTCTCAAAGATTGACTTGAGGTCAGGATATCATCAGTTGAAGATCAGAGATTCTGATATTCCTAAGACGGCATTCAGGATGCGTTATGGCCATTATGAGTTCTTAGTCATGTCTTTTGGACTCACTAACGCACCTGCTGCATTTATGGATCTTATGAATCGAATCTTCCACGAGTACCTTGATAAGTGTGTCATCATTTTCATAGATGATATACTGATTTATTCCAAAAGTCAGGAGGAACACACTAAACATCTTCGGTTGGTCCTACAAGTGTTGAGAGAGAATCGACTTTATACAAAGTTCTCCAAATGTCAGTTTTGGCTCAAGAAAGTGGGATTTCTTGGACATATTGTATCTAGTGAGGGAATCCAGGTTGACCCGGCAAAAATTGATGCGGTGACCAAGTGGGAGCAACTTGAGAATGCTACCGAGGTCTGTAGTTTCCTCGGGTTGGCCTGGTATTATCGTCGTTTTGTCCAAGATTTATCCCGTATTGTTTCACCGATGACAAAATTAACCCGAAAGGATATCATTTTTCAATGGACCCCAGAGTGTGAGCAGAGCTTTCAGGAGCTCAAAGCCCGTTTGACTTCAGCACCTGTACTTACTCTTCTTGTTAGTGGCACTGAATATGTGGTCTTTAGTGATGCTTCAAAGATGCAGAATGGTCGGGTTATCGCTTATGCTTTCAGGCAGCTAAAGAAATATGAGATTAATTATCCAACTCACGATTTGAAGTTGGCTAGTATCATTTTTGCTTTGAAGATTTGAAGGCATTATTTATATGGTGAGCAGTGTCATATTTTTACCGACGATAAGATTCTGCGATACTTACTAACTCAAAAGGAGTTAAATCTCAGGCAACGCCGATGGATGAAGTTAATTAAGGATTATGACCTAGTTATTGATTACCATCCGGGAAAGGCAAATGTGGTGGCTGACGCACTAAGTAGAAAATCCTCTACCACCCTAGCTTATATCCATACAGCTTAGATACCTTTGCTGCATAACCTCAGAACGTCAGGCACCAACTTACAGTGCAACTCTCGGGGCGGGCTGTTAGCAATATTTATGGTGAGACCGACTTTATCGGATTGTCTGGTAGAGCTGCAGAAGGTGGACCTAGATTTGAGCAGTGTAATTTAGAGAGTAGATGACGGTCAGGGGCAAGATTTCAGAATTAGAGCTGATGACATGTTGGTATTATGAGATCGAGTCTGTATTCCTCATGATGATGACCTACGATGACAGATTCTCGAGGTCGTACTATCTGACAGACATACTGGTGGTTGGGTATGAAGCGAGATATTGCCGAGTTTGTGGCTTGATGCCTGGTGTGTCAGCAAGTTAAGGCAGAGTATCGGAAGCCGGCAGGTACACTACAGCCTCTTCTGATACTTAAGTGAAAGTGAGAGCACGTTACTATGGACTTTGTGATAGGGCTTCCACACACCCAACGACACCACGATGTTATATGGGTCATAGTAGATCGACTTACAAAGTCTGCCCACTTCCTATTGATAGATATCACCTACTCCTTGGAGAGACTGGCCAGGTTATATATTGATGAGATTGTCCGTCTCCACGGTATCCCCGTGTTGATAGTATCAAATCGAGATCCTCGGTTCACTTCTAAATTATGGCCAAAATTTCAGAAGGAGTTGGATACCGCCTTGAAGTTTAATACGACGTTTCATCCACAGACAGATGGGCAGTCCGAGCACACCATTCAGACACTGGAGGATATGCTCAGAGTGTGTGTTTTGGAGTTCACCGGTTGCTAGGATTCTCACCTCTCATTAGTATAGTTTGTATATAATAATAGCTACCAGGCCAGCATAGGCATGGCACCATATGAGGCATTATATAGCAGACCGTGTCAGACACTGTTATGCTGGGGAGAATTTGGAGGCGATGCTTGGCCGGTACCGAGTTACTTGATTAAACGGTTACAAAGGTTAAGATTATTCGAGATAAACTGAAGACAACTCAGAATCAGCAAAAGAGCTATGCAGACCATCGCCGTAGGCCGTTGGAATTCTCTGTGGGAGATTTGGTTTTTTTGAAGGTGTCACCTTGGAAAGGGTTGGACCCATGTCCTATCGATTGGAGTTACCTGCAGACTTAGAGCGGATCCACAATATCTTCCATGTGTCTATGCTGAAAAAGTATGTTCTGGATCCCTCTCACATTCTTACTACTCCACCAGTCCAGTTGAGAGAGGATATGAGTTACGGAGTACAGGGAGTTGGCATTTTATACAGGCAAAAATTTTGCGAGGAAAGTCCAGATGAGAGCTAGTGAAGGTATTATGGAGGAATGCTTATGTAGAAGAGGTTACTTGGGAACCCGAAGCCCAGATGAGAGCCCAGTACCCTCAACTGTTTGAGTAGTTTGGAGAATGAATGAATTGTAAAGATTTAAAGGTTTTGTCATGTTTTATCGCAAAGGGAGAATATAATACTTTTGTTTTATATTAAGACATAATTTTTGGAGGATCAAAAATATTTTTTAGGGGAAAAGAACTTGTAAACCCCAAACATTATGAAAAAAAAATAAAATAAAAAATATAAATAATAAATAATAATAAATAAAATATGGTAACATGCAGGGGCAAGTTAGGATCATGTAAATAGATGTATTTGGGAGGGGAATAAAAGTCAAAACAAGTTATGGTGGTAATTGAATGAAATGAGCAAGGCCAAATTTGAAATAAATGTCACGTACGCTCCCCTCTTCTCCATCTTCGTTCTCTTCGCAATCCACCGCGAACTCGATGACCTCGACCATCATTCTCTCCTTGTTCACCGACGACTGTCTGTTTAATATCATGCTTTCTCCCCCACCTCCCTCCTTCTTCCCTATTAGAATCTCTTTTCTTTCCCTTGTGTGTGAGCATGCGAAGTTTCATCCTATCAGTAATTAGATATTGTAACTAAATAAAGTTAGGGAGTGATATGTTAAAATTATAGATGACTTGGAACTTGAATTAGCATATAAGAGAATTGGGACTAAGTTAAGGTTGTAAATAAAATAAGGGTTAATTAATTAGGGTAGATTATGTCAAATTAACTAAATTGAGTTGAATAACATATTTAACTTGGGTTGAGGTGAGTTTGAAAATAATAATAATAATAATAAGAAAAGATGATTAATTTAACGTATTATAAATAAGTTGGGTGATGCATGATATTAGAAACAATCTCTAAAGCTAATGCCACTTCAAAACAATTAGACGATGTGCAAGCTATTATACAGTTGGTTCCGAAGAACGAACGACAACGTCCAAGTGCGCTGGTTCACTATAGTAGACTATTATCAAGTTGTGGAATTTAAGGAGATAACATCGTTACTGCTTAGGAAACTAATATTTAAATTAAACTTGATGCATGTTTGTATATTAAAAATATTGTTATCATGATATGCTTGTAGCCTAAATCTTGCTTATATATTATGCTTACAGTCTTAATCTTGCTTTTGTGATATGCTTATAGCCTTGCATGTAATGTTATCTGAGTATGCTAGGATACTCTTCATTTTTTTTTTAATCCACTATGATGATGTAAGAAATACAATGATAGTGTTACATCTACAAGCATGATGTAGAAAATTAGGTTATACCAAAGTTTGTCATCTATATGGATATCTAGAAACAGAATCTATATTCACGTGACACTATCACACATATGTAAGAAAACATTAACAATACATCATAGCATATGTTCCAAATTACGGATACGAGCTTTGACACTCAGAAACCTATGCCACCCAAGATGTTGAATTCATGATGGTCATAAAGGATGGAATTCAATATGGATCGACTAATCGCCAAGGAATCTTGTGACATAGTCATCATACCCGCACGTGTGATGCGAAGTCGCTATCATGATAGTCCTAAGATAGCTAACGGGGCTGTAACTATACTGAGGATCTAGCCAGCATGTCGCCGAGGTTGTAGCATTCCAACGACGGCTAGAATGCATACCTCCTGGCAGGCATCACTGCTTTTGAATTAGAACGGTTACACCTTTCACATAGCCTTGGATAGTGGATCCATGGACCACACGGCTATTATACCAGATGGGTCGGGGCGTGACATTGACTCTCCTGTTAGTTAATATAATCCTGATTATGATTTTTTTTGAATTGTGAACAATCTCGAATATCCATGCTTGTTGATATAAGCTTTTCATTGCTATTATTCTTAAGCATGATGCTATGCTTTTATTGACTCTGAATCTAGCATATGCATCTGTTTATATATTCTTGATGATACTTCACCATTGAAATGCATATGACTAGGACGACACATTACTAGATAGTGTTATAGGTACTTTCACTGTAGTGATAGGAGATTACATTATTAGCACTCCCGTGGGCCGCCTATGAAGAGGGGTGTGGGGTGATAGTGCTCGAGGTCAGAATGGGAGACCGGATTACTCCTGACTAATTTTTGCACTGGACTAACTATGAATACTAGGTAGCAAGGCCTAGTGGGCAACCCAAGAGGAAAGGGAACTTTGGTTCTATATTATCGTGTTTCTACTTTGATTTGGGTACCATATGATACATGATTTCTCCCCCTTAAGGTGACAGTTGTCTGCACCAAATGTATTTGATTATGCTAGCCCTAGATGTAGTTTAGTGTGATTCTTATTTACTCTTTTTGATTGACTATTGCACACGAATAGCCAGATTATCCTATTCTTGAGACTTTGTTATTTTATGATCTCGGTTTTACATTGTTTTCTATCCAACTCACTAGGTACAGTATTACTCACTCCATAAGGGGACTCATTTTTATTTTTCAGGACCACAGCAGGAGAGAGACTCATAGATATCAAGGTAGGACAGTTATACCTTTATTTTGTGTGTATATAAAGATCCACCGACTAGGTATTTTGTAAATACTTGGACATATGTCCCATTTTGATTGTAAATTATTTGTACATTAGAGTCTTCATGTATAAGAGATCTGATTTTGAAAATATATCATTTCAGAGTTATATTAATCTGTTATTCAGATTCTCTCCTTCCATAAATAAAGGGGATATACATAATACGCTTAGTGGGTTCCCATATAGTTCCAGACATAAGCGGGACTTTATATGAAGTTCATTGCAATCTGCCATGTGCCCTAGAAGAAGGTATGGAGCATGACAGATTTTGGTGGTATCAGAGCAGGTTCATATTATAATATATGTATATCCTACTGTGATCATTTGAGAATATGGGTATATTAGGACATCATTTTCATAAACGATCCTTCAAAAATAACTAATACTAAGATATAAGGAGTCCAATTGATCTTAGATAAGGACTAGTCTAGTGGCCCTAGGATATAAACCGTATACGTAATATTGATCTTAATGTTTATGCAGGAAATTCAAAAATATAGCCAGAGTATGGTAACTCAAGTGATGAGGCACCATAAGGACAGGAGGGTTCATTTGTCTCCCACAATTATTTTTATTTAAACACTGCGGAAACATCACAGTTTTACATTTAAACCAATTCTACACAGTCAAATCTCTATCTAGATCTTCACAGTAAACTTGTTCGTTATAACTAGGTTCTCCCTTATTCCCTGAGTAATGACCAAACCTGTTACTTAGTGACATACGACTAGGTATACTCTCATACTTTACATGAACTATTGATAATATCATATATTCTACCAACCTATAATGTGATAATTAATTAAACAAAGGTATCCTAGAATCTTCCTCCTAGTATTGATTTCCTTACTACGATTTTGAGCCGTAATTTCACACTAGGTCGCAAGGCTGAGCACACCGCATTCAATGTGTGTGCAGGTTTAGGGATAATCATCGAGATCATTGACGATGGTTATAACATCAGAGGATTTCGTTTTTCATATTTAGTTCATTAATTATCAAAAGTAGTGTTGTATTAGATCTATATCGGGGCTGTACTAAAGGACTGTAAATGCAGATTGTATTGAGACCTTTGTTATATTTTAGTGACTTCTGATGTAATTTTGAATATATCATATGCCTTATATGGGTTTCTGGATTCATACGGTGGTTGCTACGTGCTTGACCTGCGGGTCGGGGCATGACAAACATAACATCTAAGGGCTTTCTCAAGACTTTCTTCACCTTTATGATTCCGAAGGGAGTTTAAAAGTTTCACACTGTAATGGGGAAAGATTGTTATGAAATAGTATAAGGCAAAGGGAGACTCTCAATTGTGTAGAGAACTGCAAATATATATATATGGAGAAGGTGGGGTACTCGGCTGAGGAGTTTGTCGGCTAAAATCTTCATCTCTTCAATTCTAGCGGTAATAATTAGTAACCACAAAGGGAAACAACGGAGATACTTAAGAAGTTAAAAAGCTGAAACCACTGCAATCGCATCGAATTTGAAAGAACAAGAGCAGCAAGGTCAGAACCATTTGTTGATCAACTTCAGTTGGAGGCGAGTAGTTTTAGGAGGTGTGCATCCAACATAAGAATTTTATTGATTTGATACGACAGAAGACAACCACAAGTAAGGTTGATCATTATGAAGCATATCATTTTGAGATGTCTACAGTCGACTTTTCTAGTAATTGTTATAGAACACTTGGAAGAGAGTAGGCCTTTTTCTCAAAGATGCCCAAAATAGAGATCTTATTCTTCAAAGGAGGAAAAATCATTGGAGATTGTATCGGTCGAGCAAAAGTAAGAAATATTAAAGAATTCAATAAGCAACAATAAAATATCTTAAATATAGGGACGACAGTCGGATTACTAAAGTTAAAGTTTCATAATCAAGAGGAAAAAAGTTGCAACCATTTATAGTGCCAAAGTAGCTGGAATAAGTTGATATGAATACTACCTTTGAATGATCAATAGAGAATGAAGAGATATTTGGAACTAATTGCAAAGCCTGGGAATGTAGAGATTTCCTTAGGCATTTCAAGGCATATCATTATGAGTCCAAGAAAATGAATCAAGAACCTTTAAAGATGCACACATTTTCATTCCAACAATAATGTCACTAGAATAATGAAGAAAGGAACAACTTCTAATCCCCATGGAATGTTTATCTCAAGGATAAGTATGAAAAAAAAATCAGAGTAATAAGATAATGATAGGATGGAAAACAATAACCGAAGCTGTAAAAACCAATTCTCTCTAATACCAACAGTTTTGTCCAAATTGTTGCAAATTTGGAGGAAAGATTTTGGATGCATAATTTGACAATGATATGCAAGAAATAGTAGTAAGGTTATAACAGTAGTTACTCTTTGATGGAAATACTAAACAACTATTGAAGTGATAGAGAAGTACCAGTAAAAAAAATGACGAATACAATTTTTGCAATCAAAATGAAGGTTAAGTTCGGAGCTAGTGCAAAAATTAGTTGCGTTAGTTTGTGGAACAACTGAGGACTGCAAAGGCGTAAGTTAAATGTAAACCCTGAAAAAAAAATTAAAAATAAATAAATAATTGGAAAGGTAAGGAGAAGCGATGAAAGAAAGGACAACATGTGTCTTAAACAGCAAGAGAAATTTAATTTGAACTTAGATTTCCTGTTGAAGAGATTTCTCTCATAGACTTTCTCATTAGATTATAAGTGATTTTATTAAATTAGTGATTTTATTAAATTAATAGTGTTATTGATATTATTTTCATATTTATGGGATAATAGATCGATGTAGATAGATGCATAGATAAATTATATAATAGTAAGATAGTGAAATAAAGATATATATATATAAATTAATTTACGAGTCGATTTGTTTGTAGATGTAGATATATATATATATATATATAGATTACATGGATGAATTTGGACACTGCATAAAATAAGGAACTAAGTTGATTTAAGCGAAATGGTAGATGTCCAAATGAAAACAAGTCATTTGCCAAATTACCCCTTTACCTTGCGCCCAACTCTCGCATTACAGGAATTAAAGAAAAAAAAAAGGGGGCGAAACTTCCTATCCCTAATTCCTAACCCTAGTTTCTCGGCCTCCACTACCTTGCGCCGTTGTTGTCGGTGATCGAAGGGATTGGAAGAGAAGGCCGGCTGGGAACTCTCTGCAGCTGTTGCGAGTGGGTGGAGCAAATAGGAAGAGGGACAAATCGATGAAGCTTCGATAATTCATCAAAAAGGTTGGTCCTTACTCCCTTAATACGTAAAAAGATACCTTGTTGGATTTAAGGGTAGACATCAATACAAATTGACATTTTCATGCTCCATTTTTAGTGATTTTGGTATCGTGTATTTCCCTTGCTTTTGACTGTAGTTGCCCATCTTTTTCCTAGTATCGATCTAGACACAACGTACATTGAATGGAACTTCCATGGAGCCTTCCTTCAGCTCACAGCCATCATGACTTGCCTATTAATTAATTCTATAATTGATTTCCCTTGTAATTGTTTGATGTTGCAGTAGGTGATTTGTTTTAGATTACTTGACATGATGTGTGATGTGGCTAAGGTGAGACAAATGTAAGGGAAGTTGTGTTTTTTTTCTTTGCTGGAAATATTAGTCTAGATGTTGTATGAAATGTCTTAGTATAAATAATATGCAATTATAAGTTATTATAAATGTTAATTATGGTCATTTTAATATAAATGTATTGTTCAAGAGTCTATTCTAGTTGTGTTATATTAACATGCAGTTTAATTACTTATTCAGCAAATGAATGAAATTAAGAAAAATGGAATAAAGTGCTGTAAATGAATTCTTATTTAGGAACAAAATTTGATTTGGTCATGACATTATGGTGAGGTTGTTCTACTTTGAAGTTAATAATAATTACTTAATAAATTAAGGACCTAATATTGTAAGAATTCGAACATAATATGTTTGGACGATGGAGACAAAATATTGTTGTGTATCTCTCATTGCAAATGTTACCAAATGACAATAATAGTATTTAGTACGTGTTTAATAATATTTTAAATGCTTCATCCCCTTAGTTTCATGATTGTTTGGCGAACGTTGAAGTTACATCTTATCTTATCATGTCTTCTCCACCATGTTGAATTAAACTTTAGGAATGGGAATGGAGTAACAATAAATAAAATCTATACTTGAAAAGTAAAAATATTTTCTGTTTTAGGAAGTTTATTCAGCATTGATGATGTTAAAGATGGTTAAACGTGGTGTTATATCGGGGAAAGTTTGCATTAAGCCAAGCTGCGTTGTTGTTTCGGCTAGTTTACAGCCGCTGCAGTAGAGCTCCCAGGTGGACAGTTGTTAATAAATTCTCATACTGTCCGTGATGTGCATTTTATTGCTACTTTATAGAATATAAATTAATTGCAATGATATGATGTATGATATCTTCTACCTTATGCTGGTGTTCTTAAATTCTAATGGTGTATGATACTAGGAAGATTATAGAACACAGATGACATATAAACATGCTAGGTGACAAAAAAAACTAGTTAGGTGACATATTTGAATGATAACCTAAACTAGTTAGAACACCTAGAGATATAAACCTGAATTTCCTAAAAACATGAACTTCTAGGAATCATATAGGTCTATATAACACGTATACAAAGTGTACATCCCTCTGGTTAGAGTAATTGAGCTCTATACGGGAGGATCATGAGGTCTTGGGTTCAAGACTCATTAAGTTCTAATAAATATATATATATATATAGGTCAATATAACACAATATTTCTCTCACAAATGGTAGGTACTATTTGTGTTAGTCTAATGATGGGTAGCGGAGGTATCACCCGACGATACGATAGTCTCAGAGTGCGGTAGGGGTAAACGGCTCGCGGGACTGGAAGGAGAAGGAACCCATAGGCAGAGACTTAGTCTGGCACTGATGGGCTTATGGTAGTCCACGGCCAGGGCTTACCTTAAGCATAGGCAGGCAAACCTAGTGTAAACCTATTTTTTCTTTGAAAAAAAAAATTTACCTGGTATATTAGAGAAGTTGGTTAGAATGTCGTGCTAATAACACAAAGGTCACGAGTTCAATACTTGCATAGGCCACCGGTCTCATGTATCCTTTTCTATTTAAGAAATATTTAGTCCCTTAATTAACCAAGTTTGATAATTCAGGATTTGTAAATTTAATCGAAAGATCTTTTTTTTACATAATTTATAAATTTTAGACTGTTATTAAACTGGGTAATTAGGTTAATTAGATTTTCTAATTAATGAAATTGGAGAAATTATGACTTAATTGATTTATATATAGTAATTAAATTTTTACAAAAGTATTAAAATTATTTTAGATTAATAAGGTGGTAGATCAAATTGTTAGAATGATTTAATTGTGTAAATAAAAATTTAATTTATGTTCTTATTATATAATTTAAATGTAAACATATTTTATTGAAAAATTATGTGGTGGTATTTATTTAAATTGTTAAATGGTTAATTGATTAAAATAAAAATAACTAAAAAGAAAATTTAGTGTGAGGTTGTGAGTAGAGAGGGTAGTTAAGAGGATTGTTTGAGTTGTGTTATTTATGCATATTTGTTTACTTATATTTAATTTATTTTAGGAGATTGTGTTGCTGTGTTATTGCTTGACAATTCACAGCCAAGTTGTGATTTGTGTCGAAGTAAAGAGGAATTGCGTTGCTTGCTTGAGTTGATTGTCTTGCTTGCTTGCTCTTAAGGATCACGACCAGTTGTGATTCTTGTTTAAAGATCTGCTTAAGACTCAGGTGATTGTTTATGTTTTCAAATTTAATTTGGCTGCTATAGATGCTGAGTTCTAAGGGTCTTTCTTTTAAATTATTGTACCTCCTGATAAGTGATGTATCTGCTTCGTTATATACTTATTTAGAATGTGGATTACTGTGAACTTGAAAGTATATCATGCTAGTTCCTGTAAGATACTAATGTATGCATGCTATTGATGTGAGTTGAAACTTGAATCATGCTAGTAGGTGTATGCTGCTGTTATTTGTATGTTATTGATAATCATGCTCTTGTTATATTGATGATTGAATATATTCATGTTGTTAGAGTTGTAGAAATACCTAGTAAGAATATAAAATATGTTGACATGAGATAGAAACTGAGATACTTTAGGTACATGTGATAATGACACCTAGAGTGATCTAAATTGTTATATGAATAAGAACCCTGTACATCTTAAGGTTATGTAACATCTTAAGGTTATGTATGTGCCAACATATGGTGAGGAGCCATGTGCTAGTAAGGTAGAGATGCACGTTCGGTTGACCTAAGTCACTAATACCTTAGTGTAGCCGAGATCTCACTTCGGTGCAGAACTCAACTTCATTGTGTTACACAAGGTAGAGGGTGTACTAGAAACAGTACCATCCCATGCGCTACCGAGGCTAGGGAACCTGATTGACACTGGCATGCTCAACAGATGTGGGTCCCTAAGCAGTCTAGGTTCATTGGTATCATATGCAGTGGATCTCAGCTTGCCAAGCTAGAGATGGATATAATTTTGTATTTTATTTTGGTGATCCTGCCATGGTGCAGAATTACAGCACTGTATGGTACTTGTGTTTGTATTAGAAGGGGTACCATGATCAACAGCCCCTTCTGTCAACGTCAGTGTACAGACACATAGGACAGTGACATAGAGTTGACACTGACGAGTTTGGAGAAATCTCTGACGAGGGATTTACCTTGAACATAGACCGGCTGCCTTAGGTGTGGAATAAAAATGAAAAAGATATAAATATTAAAGTGATATGAAATCTTTAAATTTTAGGTATTTCGTTATGCTCAGATTTTAGATATCTTGTGATATATCTTATTAAAATTATGATCATGTTGTTCTATATTCATTGTCTAGTCATATATTTTTGACATGTTGATTTAAGTATGTGATTCTAGTGAATATATTTCTTGTGGGTTATACAATACTTTTTACCAATCATTAGGGTGCTCTCTCTGTAGCCTCACTGAGTCTCGCGACTCATATGTGCACATTTTTCCCTGTTGCGCAGGTTACAGATGGATTTTTAGTCGGGAGTGAGGGAGAACCTAGCTTGGCGAACAATATCAATTTGGCGACCTAGATAGAGATTTAAAATGGTAGTGATGGTTAAATTGTCAAATGTATTTGCTTCCGCTATGTTTAATTAATAAAATTATAGTGTTTTGTGATATTTTTTAGCCTTGTATAAGTTGTGGTGTTGAAGTACATCTTATATGGTGGTTATCACATGCCTAAAGGTAGAATTGGGGCGTGACACCTAGGAGATAGTACTTGAAACTAGAAACTTAGAAAAATTTAGATACATATTTAGAATTCTATAATTTATTCGTATGCTTTCCTTGTTATTATTTTGTGATATGATCTTGATATAACTGATGCTCTTCTGGACATATATTGTTAGCTCATTTTCTTGCTTGGAGAAGTTTCTATCTGTAGATACTAAATCACAAGACTTAGCGCATGCAAATTTTCCCCCGCGCGCAGGTATCGGAATATTACTTAGGAGACGGTGAGGAATCACGGGTAGTAAAGTTGAGTGCAATAGGAGGACATTAATAGAATGTATTAATTGTATACCTCACCTAATGTAGACGGATTATATCAGCTTTGTAAGTAACATATAAGTTAGTTATAAATTTAATTAGTGAACTTAACTGCAGGACTTTTCATTTTTGTTTGAGTTATATTGTATTGTTAGCCTTGTATGAGTGGGACATCGTTCATACGGCGGTTGTCATGTGCCTAACAGAGGATCGGGGCATGACATTAAAACTTACAATAAAAATTGCAGATAGAGTACCAAAACATAGTCAATTATGTCCATAAATGTTGCACCCATTATCGCAACTATTGAGAATTTCAAGAGGTAGAAAAGAAAACTCAGTTTGGAGGAGATAAGAAACAAGAGGTAAGCAAAGTTGAAAAACAACCTCTCACTTTGACTTTTACAATGGCTGAGAAGATTACAAACTTTTTTTTTTTCTTTTTGAAGTTACGGTTGGAAACACATGAGGAGGAAGCAGTTTAAAATGAAAAGCCAGTTCCAGTGGTATTCGGCATCGATATTTCAACCGCATGAGTTCAAGCTAAGAGTAGGCCCAAAATTTCACAAACAAGGGATAAATTGAGGTCAATGGCATAATTCATAAGTTAGTAGAATGTTGAAGAAATGAAAAGGTTGAAGATTATACTATAAGGAAGTAAGCAAGTAGCAACCTTCGAAAAGCAAGTAATTTCTAAGCAAATGATATTGTTACCAACAATGACATTGTTCAAATATCAACTAATAAGAACAAGGGTTTTGAGGCAGTTGAGATGATGGAGGCACTACAATAATTTAGAAACTTTGAACCCAACTTGTAGGAAGATTGTAAATTCGGTTTCCGACGCAAACCAACTACTTTGACAAGTGTAGCCTTTTGAGTTTTGGGTTATCAAGTACAGCTGTCACACATGCTGTAAAATTTTAGGAGAACAAAGGATATAGGAGAAATTCCTCTGGGTACTGACAAAGGTTGAAGGCAAGTTTGAGAGTTGATAGGCAATAAGCAGCAGCAGTTAAGCCAATCTAAGATGTTGGTGAAACTGTTGGAAGTTTGGATATATCTTCTGTGAAATGCAACACATAATAAAACCTTGCGGTTGCTTAGAAGAGTCTAGAGAAGAAGACAATAATGAATATTCCCTAGCATGAAGGTGTGGTAAGTGAATGAAGTCTAATGTGAACTCTAAAATTCTTGATATCAAAGGGAGCATGTAATTAATGAATATACTATTTTTGCACGTGTGGGTGGTAAGACTTTACCCAGGATGTGATGAAGATAAAATATACAGAATAATTACCAAAGCCCAATGATTCAAGAATTTTTTTGACTTTTGTGAAACTAGAAGAAGCACCACTTAATAGGGCACCTTGACTAACCCCCTGCTCCTATTTACTCAAGAAATGTAGTTTCCAGGGTCAAGTACACAATTGGGAGTGAAGTGTATAATGGGAGACTTAAGTATGCAACTAAGAAATTAGTAAGGGAGAGCAAATTGTTTAGCAAATTTTAGGAATGTTCAATACTATATTCAGCAGCATTTCACGTTGGTTGCATTGGGATTTCGCCAACCAATGTAGAGGACAGGTGGGCTGATTTCAAGCCACTTTGCTTAGCAATTTAGATAGCCAAAATAGCAGCAGTTATTCATTTGGCATGCTGCTACAGTAAATTTCAGGAAGCTGCTGATTTGAAAAGAGTGTTCAATTTCAGGACTTCAAGTTGTGAATAGCCACCGTGAATTCCCAGATTGATGTCGATATAGATGATATGTTTTGCAGCTTGACTTTAACAATGCGGTAACTTGTTGAAAGAGTTTCCACTATTTGGTCACTATTAATGATGCAATGTTTATCGAAGTTACTTGCTAGGGCAAGTGAGATGGGTCAGATAAAAAAAAAAGTGATTGATGGAGCACTGGAGAAAATAAGCCATGCAGATACAGTGACTTCTTTTTTTTTTCCTTGAGGGTCGAAGGAGTACGAGTATTATTTTGACGTATTCTAAAAGGATTTTACCCAAATCTACCTAGGAATATTATGGTGTAAAGTTGTGGGTTACCCAATTCTTAGATGAGTATTTGAATGAAATTGTTGAAAGAATTAACAACAAACTTATAGGCTGGCAAGGGTAGAATGCACCCAATAGCTAATGGGGTGGTATAAACTACCTCAATAATTTAGGCAACCCCATTCTATTTCCTCTATGTCAAATTTAGTGTTTAAACAATGGATAGAAGGAGAAAAATTTTCATGGTCGAATGAAGGCAAAAAGAGCAAGGCCATGATTTAGTTAGCTAGTCATTGGTAGCAACACAATCTTTAGCTTGGAGTCTTATATCAACTATAAAGAAGTCTCTAGCCATCAACATGAGGTGTGTTAAATAGTAAACCACTCAGCATATCATGAAATCTTCAGAGTGGCATTATGAAATTAGTCAAGTAAGATGCTGTGGAAATTGATTCTAAGCAACTTACTGCCCAATTAACCACCAAGGGGATGGGTTCACATTTTGCATTTGGAGGTTTCTAAGTTGCCTTTGTGGGAAAGAAGATCAATGGAGAGGGCAAGTAACTAGCGGCTTATAATGTATGCTCAATTGTTGGATTAATGAATGATAGATGGATGGCTTTTAATAAGGGATAGGCAGCCAATAAAAGTGAGGCTTGTTGTTATAGAACTCAAGTGGAATAGGGTAGTGTATTCTATAGAAGTTGCACCTGCTCGGTGATAAGGAAAATGATGGTGAAGATTCCCAAGTATAATCAAAGTTGCTCCCTTTTGATATTTAGTACCAACTATAGCTAAGCAGCAAAAGTTTAAGGAAGCGGATGGATCAAATTATGACGTGGAAGCGGAGATTTGGCGGAGAGAAAATAGTTGCTTCAATGACTTAAAGTAGGCAATAAGTCCCTTTATGATAGAAGCTGAATTACTGTCTGTAAGGACCCTTAAGGCTCGTCAAGATGTGATGATATATACATAGGCAACATTATGGATAAGTTTGCTAAAATGGCACAATCCTAAATGAATTGTATCTAGTGTTACCTATATGTTTTGATTGAGGTGTATTCTACAGTTCCCTCATCACGTACAAGTTTGTAAATCAACACCTATACTTGAAGCATAATAATAACAATAAATACCAGAGAATAGATAAAAGTCAACTTAGGAAATAAGCAAACAATCAAGAAGTTTATGAGGCATAGCGAGGCAAACAACAATTCAAGGAATCATATCCCTAGCCCCTTGCCTCTCTCACCAATGTTTGCCTAATGGACTGTGCTAGGACTTATGTTCGTCTTCCTTAAAATCTGAACTTTCAATTAACCTCCAAAAAGCCCTAAACTCACTCTAATACCATCTTAATTGTCACATCCTAATCCTCCTTTGGACACGTGGCAACTGTTGTATAAGCTGCACTTCTACACCACAACTTATACAAGGCTAGAAGTATCAAAACCACTACAATTATTTTATCTGAATACAACGGAAACATCACAATTTTATATTTAAACCAATACTACACAGTCAAATCTCTATCTAGATCTCCACAGTAAACCTGTTCTTCATAACTAGGTTCTCCCTTATTTCCTAACTAATGGCCAAATTTGTAACCTGTGCAACAGGAAAAAATATGCACATCAGAGTCGTGAAACTCAGTAAGGCTAGAAAGAGAGCAGCCTAAAAATGAGCCTAGTGGTATTGTACAAACGAACAAGAAAATATATCCTATAGTCACACATCCAGTTAATATGTTAAACAGCAAATAACAAGACTAATAAATAGGATGAGGAAACATGATCATAATAAGGTGTAACAACAAGAAAAAAATAATTATTTTCATAGTAATAACACTAAGTCGAAGATATCATATTATCTTAACTAATACATCGTGAACTATCCATAGTACACCTAAGGCAGCCAACCTATGTTCAAGGTAAATCTCTCGTCAAGGATTTCTTTGAACCCGTCAGTGTCAACTCTACATCTCTGTCCTATGTGCCTGTACACTAACGTTAGCAGAAGGAGCTGGTGACCACGGCACCCCTTCTATCTATCATAAGTACCATACAATGCTGTAATTCTGCCCCATGACAGGGTCACCACAGAAAGTCATAAACCACAACATCTACAGCCTGACTTGTTGAGATATCCTACATATGCTACCAATGAACTTAGACTGCTCAGGGACCCACATCTTGAGCATGTCAGTATGTCACGCCCCGACCCGCGGGACGATACGTGGCAACCGCCGTATGAGCCCGACAAGCCCATACAAGGCATAAATACAAATACTAAACTACATACACCCACATTTCCAAATAACGTCTTAAATACAGTCCCGATATCTCCTAATACAAATCTAAGACCGGCATACGAAAACTCATAACAGCAGTCGTATACCTTACGCGACGAACCCTCCGTCAATGATCTCGTCTCGTGCGTCGACACCTGCACACACATTGAACGCGGTGTGCTCAGCCTTGCGGCCTAATGCGAAATTACGGCTCTACCGAATAAGGAAAATCAAAGGCTAGGAGGAGTATTCTAGGATGTCTTTGGTAATTAATCATCATTTTCCATGCCACATCATGTAACTAATTTATATAAAAATAGACAGCATACATAAATAATTAAATAAATAATTAAATACATGTGTACATGCCACTAGATGTCACCTAAGTCATGTCTAGTGTGCATATCAGTAGTCTGTCACCTACGTCATGGTGAGACTTTTAGGTTTCATAAACTCGGGCTACCAGCCTACGCTTAGTGACTACCCGGGCCGGGGGTATCAGTAAGCCCATCAGTGCCTTTCTGTCTCTACCTATGCCCGCTGCACTGATGTTGGCAGAGAGGACGGATGACCCAGAGTCCCTCTCCAGTTGTTTCACTAGTCGCCAACCATGCCTCCCCTAGCGAAACCGTCGTGCCCTTACATCCTCCCCGGATTCCGTAGGGGCCACGACAACCCGTGTAGTACTACACACTTCCCGTAGACAGGGTCACCTCTCTTAAATCTCATCGGCCACGGCTAGCCGGAATAACCACCCTAGGATCCGGACTACTCATCCGATCGTCTGCAGACGTCAAGGGTGATAGCCGTGCGGTCAACGGATCCACTGTCCAAGGCGTCGCATGTGGAATCACCTTCCCAGTCCAATAGTCGTCGACGTCTGTCAAGATTTGGCGCACATCCGCACGATGGGCTGCGGCAACCTTGACTCCATCGGTGCCCAGTCCATGGTAGGGTTCATCCTAGCTAACCATCTCAGGACTATCACGAGGCCGCCTACAACGACACTCGTACGGGTGAAGATTTCGGGTAAGGACTTGCTCCATATTTCCAGTCTAACCCGACCATGGAGTTTGTACAGTCTCTTACCCTACTAGCTCCCAGTATATAGGCTATGCACAACGTCGGGAATGGTGCTCCCAGTGCTCCGCTATGCATCAACCTCGGGAGTGGCGCCTAACGGGACGTCACTGTTTGACCATCGTCGGTACGCGACGGTCAACCGGGGCATATAGAAAAATGCCCCTTTTTCTCTAAGTGGCGGTGACGTCGCCAAAGGTTCTAACATGTCGCATGTATTATCTATGTCCGCATGGTAGTTATTTAACATAAGCATAGAAAATAATACAACATGCCGGACATGAATGTAGAACATGTTAGATACCTAGCAGATAAATATGTTAGATAAGATAACTATGCTAGCATGCATACAATTCAAATCTTATCAAACATTATGGTTTATCATATTTAAGACATCCAAGAATTGTTCCTAAGAAAACCCAGCGAGAATTTCCTAGCATGAATAAATCCTACCATCGGAGAACAAACGCACCTAGGATAGCGATCTGCTCCTCGGAACCAAGTCACGCGGAGATAATCACCCACCGAGCTACTCGGATCGCGTACCCACAATAATCTTATTTAACAAAAATTATTTAAAATAGATTTAATTTATTTCCCCTAAGATAAATAAATTAAAATCTATCAATTAAATAATTTTTACATTAAATTAATCCTATACATGTTTAGGATTAATCTCACCTAATAAATTCTAAATTAATCATATTTTTACATTTTTAGCTAATAACTTAAATAAATTTTTATTCAAATAATCTCATCAAACTCACCCATAACTTGGCCCCAGTCATCTAGGGGCCCAAGTAGAACCCATAGAATTTTTTATTATTTTTATGATTTTTTAAATATTTTAATATTATTTTATTAATTATTTAAATTTAATTTTATTTTTTATTATTTTCTGACCGGTCAACGGTTGACCAGTCAACGCTGACTGGGTCAGCGGTTGACCCGGTCAACGCTGACTGGGTCAACTGTGGGTCCGGTCAACGCTGACTGTGCCAGCGGTAGGCCCGGTCAATGCTGACTGGGTCAGCTGTTGACTCGGTCAACGGTTCGATTACTGTTCATCCGGTTCGGTTCGGTTCGGTTCGACTCGGGTCCGGTTCAACCAACCCAATTCAATTGGGTTTGACTCGAGTTCGAACTGATTTCGATTAGTTGATTCGGCTCACCCAACCCAACTCAACCTGAACCCAAACCCAACTCAAATCCAACCGATTTAATCCCACTTGATTCAACCCAATCGTTTTCATTAAAGTAATAATTTCTTATTCACTAAGCTTAGTTAATTTACACTAATCATGCTTTTGATTAAACTAAGCATGCGTTAATACAACTTACTCTAATAACATATTATATTTACACTAATCATGCTTAATGCTTAATTAATCATGCTTAACGTTCACTAATCGCGATTAAGCCGCAATTAAGCACCTTCGTCGGATTTACTATGCACCGCAGGAAAACAGTAGCGCCGCCGCCGGAACCCTAGCCGCCACCTCGCCGGAGCTCGCGAAAATGAAGGCTAACCGGCCGGCGAGCTTCGTAGCTCCTCACTCAACGCGGAGACCACGCCAATCTACGAAAATATCGACCATCAGCGCCTCAACGGCGATCTTTCCGGCATGGTCTCCGGCGAACTCACGGCGCCTCTACCGGAGGGCGAAAACCCGCCCTTTACATGGGGGAAACGAAGCTGCTGACCTCGCGGACGTGGTGAAGGGGAAGGAACGGAGTTCCGACCGGCGAGGTGGGCGGATCCGCGATTCCACCCGTCGCCGGTAGGGTTTCGGTCGTGCGAACAGATGCGGCGAGCACAGCCGCCTGCTGCGGGGTCGTCGAACTCCACGAAGACTCGTGGAGGTGCGGAGAAGGCCGGCGTCTCCAACCACCGCGGAGGAGACGATTGCCGGTGGTCTTTGGGGCTCCGGATGGCGATCGAACGGCAGCAGGTTCTCTGCTGCGAGGGTCGCGCGAACGGGGAAGGAGAGGGGCGTCGCGAGCTCTCCTTTCCGCCGGGAACGTTCGCTGAGGGTGGACGAGGGCGGACGGCCGTCGACGACGGCGTGCAGCAGCCGACGGCGAAGGAGGGAACACCGGTGCTGCTCGGTGCGGGAGAAGACGAAGCGTCGCTGCTTCGTCGCGTGCTCGAGGACGACGGCTCGAGTGGGAAGGGCGCTCGCTCTTCTCGCTCGCCCCGCCTCGCCTCTTTGCCCGATCCAAGCCGGTTCACCTGAACCGGTCCATTTTTATTTTTTTTATTTTTATTTTCATGTGGTGGGGGTTTACAAGTACTCCCCCCCTAAAAAATTTTTGGTCCTCCAAAAATAACACTTAAATACCCAAAAAGATATCCAACTACAACATATTAAGTTCCAAAATTTTTGTACATCACACTCAAACACTCTCTCCCTCAAATAAGTGAGGATGCTGGACCCGCATGTGGGCCTCTGTCTCCCATATAGCTTCCTCGATATGAGCGTTCCTCCAGAGGACTTTTACTAGGGGAATAGATTTACCTCGAAGTACCTTCACGCGCCGATCGATGATCTCAACAGCCCGCACCCCGTAGCTCAAGTCCTCTCTCAGCTGAACTGGTGGTGCTGTGAGGACATGGGACGGATCTGAAATGTACTTCCTCAATATGGATACATGGAAGACATCATGAATCTACTCTAAGTCTGCAGGTAGCTCTAGTCGGTATGCCACCGGTCCGACTCTCTCAAGTACCTGAAAGGGTCCGATGTATCTAGGGTGTAGCTTCTCTTTCTTCTGAAATCGAAGGATGCCCTTCCATAGGGATACCTTTAGAAAAACCATATCCCCAACTGCAAACTCTAGAGGCCTACGGCGATTATCTGCATAGCTCTTCTATCGGTCTTGAGCTGTCTTCAGTCTGCCTCGGATGACACTGACCTTAGCTACGGTTTCATCAATCAACTCCGTACCCGTCATCGTCTCTCGCTTACCTCACTCCAACATAATGGAGTCCGATACTGTCTGCCATATAGAGCCTCATAGGGAGCCATACCAATGCTGGCCTGATAGCTATTATTATATGCAAATTCCACCAAAGGAAGGTGGGTGTTCCAGCTACCAGTAAACTCGAGCACACATGCTCTCAACATGTCCTCCAACGTCTGTATGGTACGCTCTGACTGTCCATCAGTCTGTGGGTGAAATGCGGTGCTAAACCTCAATGATGTACCCAGCTCCCCCTGAAACTTCGGCCAGAACCTAGAAGTGAACCTAGGATCTCGGTCCGACACAATGGATACCGGTACTCCATGAAGACGGACAATGTCACTGATGTACAGCCTGGCTAACCTCTCCAATGTATAAGAAATCTCAATCGGCAAGAAGTGGGCAGACTTTGTAAGTCGATCAACGATCACCCAGATAGCGTCATGGTGTCTCTGGGTGCGCGGCAACCCGACTACGAAGTCCATAGTGATGTGCTCCCACTTCCACTCCGGTATCGGAAGATGCTGCAAAGTCCCTGCCGGCTTCTGATGTTCCGCCTTAACCTGCTGGCATACTAGGCATCGAGCTACAAACTCAGCTATGTCCCGCTTCATGCCCGACCACCAATACGTCTGTCGAATAGTACGATACATCTTCGTACTACCCGGATGCATAGCATAAACGGAACTGTGTGCCTCCTCCAGAATCTGCCGTCGTAGATTCTCATCATGGGGTACGCAGATCCTGTCATTCAGCACCAGCATACCGTCATCTCTGAGTCTGAAATCCTGACCCTGACCATCCTGTACTCTCTGGATCACCGTACTCAACTCAGAGTATGTCCTCTGTAACTCGGTCAGCCGGTCTGATAAAGTGGGTCGCATAGCAAACTGTGCCAGTAACCCACCCTGAGAGTCACACTGTAACTCAACCCTCAGCAATCTCATGTCACGCAGTAAGGGTAAGTAGGCAGTGCGAATATACGCCAAAGTAACGGATGACTTTCTGCTCAAAGCATCTGCCACAACATTAGCCTTCCCTGGGTGGTAGTCAATAATCAAGTCATAGTCCTTTATTAACTCCAACCAGCGGCGCTGCCTGAGGTTCAACTCCCTCTGGGTCAACAAGTACTGTAGGCTCTTATGGTTAGTGAAAATATGACATTTCTCCCCGTAAAGATAGTGTCGCCAAATCTTAAGAGACATAACAATAGCGGCTAACTCCAAATCATGAGTCGGATAATTTACCTCGTGCTTCTTCAATTGACGCGAAGCATAGGCAATTACCCGTCCGCTCTGCATAAGTACACAACCCAACCCTTGCTTCGAAGCATCGCTGAATACCATATACTCTGTACCGCTGACTGGGAGGGTGAGTATCAGAGCAGTGGTCAAACGAGTCTTAAGTTCTTGAAAACTGAGCTTACACTCTGGGGTCCACTGAAACTTAATGTCCTTCCGAGTCAACTTGGTCATCGGCGCTACAATACGTGAGAAATCCTGCACAAACCGCCGATAATATCCAGCTAATCCAAGGAAACTACGAACCTCTGTAGGACTCTTAGGCTGCTCCGACTTGGTCACTGCCTTAATCTTAGTCGGATCGACCTGAATGCCCTCACTAGATATAATGTGCCCCAGAAATCCAACCTGAGTCAGCCAAAACTCACATTTAGAAAACTTAGCATAAAGCTGACTATCTCTCAATACCTGAAAGATAAGTCGGAGGTGTCTCGTATGCTCCTCCGGGCTCTTCGAATAGACAAGTATATCATCAATGAAGATAATGACACACTTATCTAAATATTTATGAAAAACTCGGTTCATCAAATCCATAAAAGCTACGGGAGCATTTGTGAGTCCAAAAGACATGACTAGGAACTCATAATGTCCATACCGTGACCGAAATGTCGTCTTCGGAACATCCGAATCCCTAATCTTTAACTGATGATACCCGGACCTCAAATCAATCTTCGAGAAAACCCGAGCTCCCTGTAACTGATCAAATAAATCATCGATGCGGGGAAGTGGATACCTGTTCCTGATGGTGACCTTGTTCAGCTGCCTGTAATCAATGCACATCCTCAAGGTCTCATCCTTTTTCTTCACAAATAGAACAGGTGCGCCCCAAGGGGAGACACTAGGTCGAATAAACCCCTTATCCACCAAGTACTGTAATTGTAGCTTGAGTTCCTTCAACTCTGCCGGTGCCATACGATACGGGGGTCTAGAGATTGGCATCGTCCTAGGGGCGAGATCGATGTAAAACTCTGACACCCGATCCGGAGGTAGGCCGGGCAATTCCTCTGGAAAAATGTCTGGGAACTCGCGAACTACAAGAATATCTGCCATCTGGCTATCCGACTGGCTGCTATCCACCACGTGTGCAAGAAAATACTGATATCCTTTCCTGATGTACCTCTACGCCGTGAGAGCGGATATAATGGCAGTCGGTAGGACCCGACGATCTCCCTCAAATACGAGCTCCGGGGGTCCCGATCCAACGAAAGACACTGACTTCGTGAAGCAGCTCACCAGGGCTCTATGTGCTGTCAACCAGTCCATACTGAGAATCACATCAAAGTCTGTCATGTCCAGTGGAATCAAGTCTGCCTCAAGGGTAACTTCCTGTATCATAATGGGACAGGACCAATACACCTGACTTTGAAAAATCTTCTCACCCAAGGGAGTGCAGACAATCAACTCTGCCTTTAACGGGGTAAGAGGTATATTGGCTCGTCTGGCGAACTCCGAGCTAATAAAAGACCGATGTGACCCGGTATCAATGAGAATACGAGCCCATGCATCAAATAATCGCATATGTCCTATTCCACATCACACAAACAACACATGCGACAAGTTAAATTTAGTCTTACTTAACAACAGATAAGTTTTAGTTCCAAAATCCAACACAACAACAACTTATCAAGTGGAAAGACTAATCTCCAAAATAAGGTTATTCAAGGGGCGTCAGCATGGGAGGAGTTATCCGTAACTACATCGGGGTTGGCTTGGGCGTCGGTGCCGTCCAATGCATAGATACGCGTCTGGGTGCGCTGGGGCGGCCTCTGAGAGTGTGGGCCAGATCCGGTAGCAAATCCTCGGGTCGACCCCGTCATAGGTGCAGCCGGTGGGAACGGTGCAAGAGGGCGACCACGACCCGCAGATGTCGGGTGGATGGCTGACTGTTGGGATCCGCCCATCTGAATCCGCTGCGGACAGTTGGTCCGAATGTGCCCCTTCTGTCCGCACTGATAACAAGTGATCTCCCGGCACAACCCGGTGTGAGTCCGGCGGCAAATTGTACATGGGGCCAACTGTGAAGCCCGGTGTATCTGAGGGGCCCTATGTACTGACGGCTGGGGACGTGCCTGACTTGGCTGACCACGCTGCTCAGTCCTCTGTATAAATCGGCCCCCAGATGGAGCCCCTCCTACAGTCGAGGCCACTGATACTACCGAGCCAGTCTGTCTGTCCCTGAAGTCTCCTCGACCCCTATGTGTCGCTGACCTCTTCTTCTTATGCCCCTCTCTTCGTATACGCGTCGTCTGGAGCATCCTCTCAGTCCACAGGGCTTTATCTACCAACTGCTGGAAAGCAGTGTAATCAAGTATTCCCCACCCTAACACTAAGGTGGTCATCCAACCCCTGAATGAAGTGCATCCGACGATACCTGTCGGATGAGATCGTGTCGGGTACTAGGGAGGCTAGCAGATTAAACTCCACCACATACTCTGGCACAGATCTGCCTCCTTGCCTACAGTCTAAGAACTCTTGTACCTTCAGATCATGCTGGAGCTCTGTATAGAAACGCTCGTGGAACTCATCCAGAAAAATGTCCCACGTCAGTCCTATGGAATAACGGGTCTCCAGCTCCTCTCGCCAGGTCTCAGCCTCTCCGTCCACAAGATAGAGTGCCACTCCAAGCCGGTCTCTATCAGATAACTCCAAATCCGCAGTGATACGACGGATGTTATTAATCCAAGACCGGGTTGTCTGGGGGTCAGACGATCCAGAAAAAGTAACACATCCCAGATGCCGAGCGTCTCTCACCCAAGCGGCTATCGGTCTCGCAGCTTGGGTACTAGGCTTCGAAGTAACAACTCCCCCAGGCGGGGTCTGATAATCCGCTCAAGTATATGTCCCATGTACTCCTGTCAGAGGGGTAGTAACTGGTGCTGCAACTCTCACTGGATCTGACTCTGCACCACGATCAGTTGGAGCAGGTACAATTGCTGGGGTAGGAGCCGTCTGGACCACCTGCGGTGCTGGTGGAACCACTGGTGCAGCAGGAGGCGGAGGAGGAGGTGCACTAGTCTGAGGTACCTCGGGCTCATGTTGTGCAGGGGGATTTAGAATGCTGACCAATGCGCTGGCCACCGCTGCTGTTATTATGTTCAGCTGTCCCTGAGCAACGGGTGCCTGCCCTGATAGCACTGTAGATATAGTCCTCTGCCTCAAAGTACGACGAGAACTCGAGCTCCGACGTATACCCAATGATGCCCCCTCTGGGACCGCGGATACTGGTGCCCTGTCGGAATCCCCAGTAACACTAGCAGCGGGTACTGGTGCTAGCGGCGCTAACGGATCTGCCGCTGGACGGGAGGTGGCCGTCGAATGATCCTAGGGCTTCGTGAGCTTTCGGGGCCTCCCCCTTTTACGTCTCGACGGTACTTCCGAAATCTACACGAACAGGCTTCTTTCAGTTCATACGCAATAAAAATTGACGTAAGGTAAAACTCTTCCGGTACGTATAGTCACGATATAGGTAAACGACCGTACCACTAACTATCTAACTGGCCACTCTAATATATCGGGACTGACTTCCTTATACTTAAGATTTGGAGTCGAAACCCCAAAAATCCCTTGGTTTACAAACCTAGGTTTTGATATCACCTAAATGCTCAGGTCTTTAAACCTAAGTTCTGATACCACTTAAGTTGTCACGCCCCGACCCGCAGGACGACACGTGGCAACCGCCGTATGAGCCCGACAAGCCCATACAAGGCATAAATACAAATACTAAACTACATACACCCACATTTCCAAATAACGTCTTAAATACAGTCCTGATATCTCCTAATACAAATCTAAGACCGGCATACGAAAACTCATAACAGCAGTCGTATACCTTCCGCGACGAACCCTCCGTCAACGATCTCGTCTCGTGCGTCGACACCTGCACACACATTGAATGCGGTGTGCTCAGCCTTGCGGCCTAATGCGAAATTACGGCTCTACCGAATAAGGAAAATCAAAGGCTAGGAGGAGTATTCTAGGATGTCTTTGGTAATTAATCATCATTTTCCATGCCACATCATGTAACCAATTTATATAAAAATAGACAGCATACATAAACAATTAAATAAATAATTAAATACATATGTACATGCCACTAGATGTCACCTAAGTCATGTCTAGTGTGCATATCAGTAGTCTGTCACCTACGTCATGGTGAGACTTTTAGGTTTCATAAACTCGGGCTGCCAGCCTACGCTTAGTGACTACCCGGGCCGGGGGTATCAGTAAGCCCATCAGTGCCTTTCTGTCTCTACCTATGCCCGCTGCACTGATGTTGGCAGAGAGGACGGATGACCCAGAGTCCATCTCTAGTTGTTTCACTAGTCGCCAACCATGCCTCCCCTAGCGAAACCGTCGTGCCCTTACATCCCCCCCAGATTTCGTAGGGGCTACGACAACCCGTGTAGTACTACACACTGCCCGTAAACAGGGTCACCTCTCTTAAATCTCATCGGCCACGGCTAGCCGGAATAACCACCCTAGGATCCGGACTACTCATCTGATCGTCTGCAGACGTCAAGGGTGATAGCCGTGCGGTCAACGGATCCACTGTCCAAGGCATCGCATGTGGAATCACCTTCCCTGTCCAATAGCCGTCGACGTCTGTCAAGATTTGGTGCACATCCGCACGATGGGCTGTGGCAACCTTGACTCCATCGGTGCCAAGTCCATGGTAGGGTTCATCCTAGCTAACCATCTCAGGACTATCACGAGGCTGCCTACAACGACACTCGTGTGGGTGAAGATTTCGGGTAAGGACTTGCTCCATATTTTCAGTCTAACCCGACCATAGAGTTTGTACAGTCTCCTACCCTACCAGCTCCCAGTATATAGGCTATGCACAACGTCGGGAATGGTGCTCCTAGTGCTCCGCTATGCATCAACCTCGGGAGTGGCGCCTAACGGGACGTCACCGTTTGACCATCGTCGGTACGCGACGGTCAACCGAGGCATATAGAAAAAGGCCCCTTTTTCTCTAAGTGGCGGTGACGTCGCCAAAGGTTCTAACATGTCGCATGTATTATCTATGTCCGTATGGTAGTTATTTAACACAAGCATAGAAAACAATACAACATGCCGGACATGAATGTAGAACATGTTAGATACCTAGTAGATAAACATGTTAGATAAGATAACTATGCTAGCATGCATACAATTCAAATCTTATCAAACATTATGGTTTATCATATTTAAGACATCCAAGAATTGTTCCTAAGAAAACCCCAGCGGGAATTTCCTAGCGTGAATAAATCCTACCATCGGAGAACCAACGCACCTGGGATAGCGATCTGTTCCTTGAAACCAAGTCGCGCGGAGATAATCACCCGCCGAGCTACTCGGATCGCGTACCCATAATAATCCTATTTAACAAAAATTATTTAAAATAGATTTAATTTATTTTCCCTAAGATAAATAAATTAAAATCTATCAATTAAATAATTTTTACATTAAATTAATCTTATACATGTTTAGGATTAATCTCATCTAATCAATTCTAAATTAATCATATTTTTACATTTTTAGCTAATAACTTAAATGAATTTTTATTCAATTTCTACTCATCAAACTCACTCATAACTTGGCCCAAGTCATCTAGGGGCCCAAGTAGAACCCATAGAAATTTTTATTATTTTTATGATTTTTATAAATATTTTAATATTATTTTATTATTTTAATATTTTAATATTATTTTATTATTTTAATATTTTAATATTATTTTATTATTTTAATATTATTTTAATATTTTAATATTTTAATATTATTTTATTATTTTAATATTTTAATATTATTTTTATTTTATTAATTATTTAAATTTTATTTTATTTTTTATTATTTTCTGACCAGTCAACGGTTGACCAGTCAACAGGTCAACGGTCAGCGGTTGACCCGGTCAGCGCTGACCGGGTCAGCGGTGGGCCCGGTCAGCGCTGACCGGGTCAGCGGTGGGCCCGGTCAACGCTGATCGGGTCAGCTGTGGGCCCGGTCAACGCTGACTGTGCCAGTGGTGGGCCCGGTAAATGCTGACTGGGTCAGCTGTTGACTCGGTCAACGGTTCGATTACTGTTCATTCGGTTCGGTTCGGTTCGATTCGGTTCGACTCGGGTCCGGTTCAACCAACCCAATTCAATTGGGTTTGACTCGAGTTCGAACTGATTTCGATTAGTTGATTCGGCTCACCCAACCCAACTCAACCTGAACCCAAACCCAACTCAAATCCAACCGATTTAATCCCACTTGATTCAACCCAACCGTTTTCATTAAAGTAATAATTTCTTATTCACTAAGCTTAGTTAATTTACACTAATCATGCTTTTGACTAAGCATGCGTTAATACAACTTACTCTAATAACATATTATATTTACACTAATCATGCTTAACGCTTAATTAATCATGCTTAACGTTCACTAATCGCGATTAAGCCGTAATTAAGCACCTTCGCCGGATTTACTATGCACCGCCGGAAAACAGCAGCGTCGCCGCTTGAACCCTAGCTGCCACCTCGCCGGAGCTCGCGAAAACGAAGGCTAACCGGCCGGCGAGCTTCGTAGCTCCTCACTCAACGCGGAGACCACGCCGATCTGCGAAAATATCGACCATCAGCGCCTCAACGGCGATCTTTCTGGCGTCGTCTCCGGCGAACTCACGGCGCCTCCACCGGAGGGCGAAAACCCGCCCTTTACATGGGGGAAACGAAGCTGCTGACCTCGCGGACGTGGTGAAGGGGAAGGAACGGAGTTCCGACCGGCGAGGTGGGCGGATCCGCGATTCCACCCGTCGCCGGTAGGGTTTCGGTCGTGCGAACAGAGGCGGCGAGCACAGCCGCCTGCTGCGGGGTCGTCGAACTCCACGAAGACTCGTGGAGGTGCGGAGAAGGCCGGCGTCTCCAACCACCGCGGAGGTGACGATCGCCGGTGGTCTTTGGGGCTCCGGATGGCGATCGAATGGCAGCAGGTTCTCTGCTGCGAGGGTCGCACGAACGGGGAAGGAGAGGGGCATCGCGAGCTCTCCTTTCCGCCGGGAACGTTCACTGAGGGTGGACGAGGGCGGACGACCGTCGACGACGGCGTGCAGTAGCCGACGGCGAAGGAGGGAACGCCGGCGCTGCTCGGTGCGGGAGAAGACGAAGCGTCGCTGCTTCGTCGCGTGCTCGAGGACGACGGCTCGAGTGGAAAGGGCGCTCGCTCTTCTCGCTCGCCCCGCCTCGCCTCTTTGCCCGGTCCAAGCCGGTTCAGTAGCCGGCCGGTTCACCTGAACCGATCCATTTTTTTTATTTTTTTATTTTTTTCATGTGGTGGGGGTTTACACAGCATCCACAGCTTTCCTAGCCTTGTAGCGCATTGAACGATACTGTTCCTAACACACCATCTACCTTGGAGTAACACAAATAAGTTGAGTTCTGCATCGAAGTGAGATCCCGATTACATCAGTAGCTAAGTCAACCGAACTTACACCTTTACCTTAACTAGCACATGGCTCCTCACCACATGTTTGCACATAGCAGACTAAGAACCTAATGTCATCTCCTAAGTTATTATAACCCTAAGATATCCAAAGTTCTTAGTCATATATCACTTAAGACCACTCTGGGTGTTAACATAACATAAACCTAAAGTGTCTCTAGTTTTGCTAAGTATCTCTACATCTCTAGCATCACATGAACATAATAAATAACACGTAATATGAATATAATTACCAATAACATGGATATAATAAAAATATATATACTCGCATAACATAACTTTTTAACTCATATCAAACACACATGATAATTAAATATGCAACAAAGTAGATATTCAACTTATAAATAAGAACGACCCTTAGGACTCAGTACTGTAGTATGTCATAAATTTGAAATCATAAACCCTCACCCGTGTCATTTAAATTTTTTCAAGTTAGCTCGCCACAGTTTAATCATGTTTTATCATCGTTGATATAGCAATAATTGTTGACCTACAATCATGATATACTCATTCTTCAATAATACTCATGTTACTTATTATTTATTCCCCCATTTCCGTATTATTTTATTTTGCATAGTGCACCTAAAGAAAAGAACTCAATAGAATAAAAAATCTATTTCCATTGTTCTTTGTTACAATATAGCATATCATATAGGTAAATTTTTTAAATAAGTGAGACCCTATGGCAAAACCTATGACCACCATTTCCTTCACAATAAAAATCAATTTAAGTCACCCTCAAGTATATTAACTAAATCATGTAGAAAGAAAACAAGCATCAAGTTTAAGTTAAACATAAAATTCTTTCATGTCCTTTCTTTCTTTATTTCTACTTTAATTATTTTTCAAAGCTCCTTGATTTCTTTGATAAAATAAAAAAAACCATACATCACTTTCCATATATCATCCCCAGAAGTCTTCCAGGAACAAGTGGAAGGTAACTATAATTATTTTAATAGTTTCTAAGTTCTCCAATTCTCTTAGTAGAAATCCTCACTTTTTTTTTAGTTGACTTAACATTCATATTATTAACTTCTTAATAATTACCTCTCCTTGTTTAACTTATTCCAGTCCAGTTTCTATAGTTTTTCTAAGCTTTCTAATTCTCTACAAATGATGTTTGGTCTGTGTTCCTTTACTAATTTCCTACAACTATGTACCATTTGACATATCTTAAATCCAACTCCTCTTTAACCTATTTCCATCAGTACCCATATACTTTTACGTGGCAGCCTGTATAACTTTCAATAAAGGCTACAACTTTATAATTCAATTCCTCTTTACATATTTTTGCTGTCAAGAGTGACAAGGCCCTACCACACCAAAGAATTCAGGCACGAATAGAGCAATCAAATCATTATCTTCATGCATGCTTTCAATAAGACATGTTTTCAAAATTTAATTATCAGATGCAACTTTTACTAACCATTAAGCACTACGGCATTTTTAACTCCACGATAGTCATCAATGGCAAGTCAAAATGAGAAGAGGGGGAACATCAATTCAATAGCATGCAGCAAGCAATTATTTTTTATATTTATAGCTAGGGTTTGAAAACCACCTAATTGTGATTTATTTGTTGGCCTTGAACTGAGATCCCTCAAACTGTGTCGTTCTGTCTCTTCCTTCGCTTTCGATCGCTTTGCACTTTCCCCCCTTCTCGATAAGCCGGCACCCTTCCTCTTCCCCAAGCCACGTGACTAGAAAAGAGATTTACGAAATCCGACGGCGATGATAATACTAAGAAATTTGAGGTTTATAAGAGATTGGAGAGGGAATTCTAGAGTTTGCTGACCTCTGCCCCTTTTGATTCAATCTGGGGCAGAGTGAATCTTCGAATGGAGTACATCTATGAGATGCATGTGGGAAGGGTGAAAGTACCTCCCTACCATCGCTTTGTCCCTTTTTACCAGTTCTTCTAAGTACCTTAATTAGGGTAATCAACCCCACCTTCTAATATATAATATTAGTATTATTTCAATATTAATATATACGTACATATCCAGGATACGTATATACTTATACTTTTTATTTCTACTATCATTTCCTATTTAATTTAATTCTATTTTTATGTTTATCTATACATATTATTGTTATCATACTATATACATATGTACATACATTGTTATTTTCCTTTTTTTTCAAAAATTAAATTTGAGGTTTATTTTTGAACCTAAGTATCTCTGGTTTTAAGTGTACATATATTACTATTGTTTGATCTATGTTTTCTCTTATTGGTGATTACACTCATGTTACGTGTTATTTAATATGTTCATGTGATACTAGAGATGTAGAGACACTTAGTAAGAACACAGAACATGATGACATGAGACAAAACTAGAGACACTTTATGTTCATATTATATTAATACCTAGAGTGATCTTAAGTGACATAAGACTGAGGACTTTGGACATCTTAGGGTTATAATAACCTAGGAGATGACATTAGGTTCTTAATCTACTATATGCCAACATGTGGTGAGGAGCCATATGCTAGCTAAAGTAGAAGTGTAAGTTTGATTGACTTAGCCACAGATGCTTTGATGTAACTGGGATCTCACTTCAGTGCAGAACTCAACTTATTTATATTACTCTAAGATAGATGGTGTGTTAGGAACAGTACCGTTCAATGCGCTACAAGACTAGAGAATCTAAGGACACAAATATACTCAAGATTTGGATCCCCGAGCAGTCCAGGTTCATTGGTAGCATATGCAGGATATCTTAGCAGGTCAGGTTGTAGATGATGTGGTTTATGACTTTCTGTGGTGATCCTATCATGAGGCAGAATTATAGCACTGTATGGTACTTATGATGGATAGAACGGGTGTCGTGGTCACCAGCTCCTTCCGCTAATATCATTGTATAGGCATCTAGGACAGATATATAGAGTTGACACTAATGGATTCAGAAAAATCCCTGGCGATGAGTTTACTCTGAACATAGGATGGCTGCCTTAGGAGTAGTATAGATAAATTATGATATAGCAGTTAAGACAATACAATATTTTTGATCTGAAATTACTATTACGGATACAGTTCTTATATCATATTTATATGTCTTGTTATTATTATATTGATGCTACTTAAATTTATTAGTTTTGATATGTATTGTATCACATGCTATTGTAATGTGTGATTTGGTGGATATATTTTCTTGTTAGTTTGTACAATATTTTATGCCTTTTTTAGGGTGCTCTGTCTGTAGCCTCACTATGTTTCGCGACTTGTGCACATTTTTTCCTGTTACGCAGGTTACAGGTCGGCCACTGGTATGGGGAACGAGGTAGAACCTAGTTATAATGAAATATAATTTACTTTGGAAATCTAGATAGAGATTTATTTTGTAGTGTTGTATAAAATGTAACTTGTTTATACTTCCGCTATATTTTATTACAATAATTATGATGTTATGTGATACTTTTAGCCTTGTATAAGTTGTGGTGTAGAAGTGCAGTTTATATGACGGTTGTCATGTGCCAAAAGGTGAATTTGGGGCATGAAAAATTAATTTTTTTATATAAGTAAATTTATGATTTATCTAATTTATGAAGAAAAATAATAAATTTTCACGATCAATGAATTCTTAAAAATTTTAAATTATACTAACTAAAATTAAAAACTCTTTATTTTACAAAATCCAAGTTGGTTTTAAAAATGTAGTGTAGGCAAAATAATAAAGTGATGGTTGGACAGTCTATTTCTAAACAAATTGTTGAGATTGTCTGTGAGACAAAATTAAGAAAAGGGTTTACTTTCCTTCTCAAATTTTTTCCTCAAAAAAAAAAAGAAAAACTTAACCAAGTAACTAACTTAACCACCTCGACAGCGAAATACTAGATATATACTCCTCTCTCTATATTAAATTTACTGTCGTTCGCTCTCCTTAAAATCCATCCTGAATTCTCGATTGCTTTGGAGCCTACTGCAGTTCCAACTATGTCCATCGAGCCCCACCTCGTGTCTCCTCCCTCTGTCTCCTTGCTGACCCCGACACTAATGAGGTATTTGTCGTAATTAGCATCAATCCTTGCCCGATTACTGACCCTATCCTCCACCAACAAGTTTGGATGCCTGTCCCCTACTCCTCCTCCAACGCCTCTATATCGACAATCACTGATGTGGTTGGAGTGGGTGTGTTCACCACCTACGCTAAGATCGTTACCAAGACCAACGTCACCAATCGGAACGGGCTCACGGTGACAAAATCCGGTGTGTTCGCTATATTCTCTTCCATTCTTCTTGACGTCAACAGGGTTATGCTAGCAGAGGATATGATCGCACTAGACGAACACGGGAGAGCCTGGAACTTTATCATTGTCCTCAACATTAGTCCACCGAGCTACCGCCTGATCAAGTGGAGCAAGTTTGCCACCGAGAAGAGGCTGGTCGAAGGTGACATCGTGGTCTTCGCTCAGCAACGTGCTGGTGATCTCTACGTTGGCATCAGACATATTGGAAACTCCTCTGATGCCACTAGGAGTGCCAACATTCAGTTAGCTTCAATAACAAAGGCAACCCAGTTAACCTGAGAGGGCCTCCCTTTTGCGGTCACTTATTACCTAAGGAAGGGATCACATGAGCAAGTGATGGCAGCAGTTCTAGTGCCCCTTCAGGTACTCCATTATCGTTCTCATTACACATTGATGGATCAAACCAATCATTCTATTATCTTGCTTAATTGTATTAGGTTTTCTCAGATGGAGGAGTAGCAAAGGCATCGCCAAGCTTGGGTAAAAGCAATTCCTCAAAAGATAAACTGGTTCAAGGAGTTCCTGAGGTGCAATCTTTGGATCGTATAAAGAAATTGAGAGACAATGCAGGTGAAGATGATGATAGCGACGAAAAGGGGGGAAGAAAACAGTCACCAAGAGCTTTTACGACAAGATCGTTCAAGTTGTTTGGCCATTATATCCAATAACATTTGAAGGGTTTATTATTCACTGAGTTTTAAAAAAATAAATTAATTAACTCATACATTATTTCTAATTCAATGAAATGAATGTATATTTTTTTGTCTGAGAATAAATATGTTAAAACTTTTATGTATACTTGTTAGCTTAATTTTAGTCACATAAGTGAAAACAATCCAATAAAGGGTCAATATTACGTGGCTATATTCTTAAGAATCTGAAAGTATATGTTGGATTAATTTGGGATGTCGATGGTGAACCGTATTTATCGTTCTCTTTCTATGACCTCACCAGAGCACGCTGCAACTCTTTTTGTTTGCTTTTTTTCCGATCGCCCTATAAATATATCTCACTCTCGGCCTCATTTCAAATCACCACTCTCTTTATCTCTCTAGCTCTCTATTATCTAGAAAGCCTAGTTTGTATGGTGCTGGAGATCGACACTACTCCGACACGATTGGTGGAACCTTTGTAGTGGAGGGCATGTGTTGGCCCCTAGCTCACGGGGATGGGGCGCATTCCTACTGTCGGATCGTGGGTCTTCTATTTCCCTCAAGGCCACGCCGAGCAGGCATTGTCCCTGTCTGACTTCTCAACTATCCCCTCCCTCTGCATAGTATTTTCCTCCCATCTCATAGCTGTCCACATCCTAGTGAACTCTACTACTGACGAGGTTTGCACTAGCATAGTCCTTGACCCCCGCCTCCATCCCTCCATGGCTCCACCTCCTATGAAGCTTCTCTCCAACTACGTTGTTTTCATACTAGAGTTCACGGATGGAGGAATCCTCACCGCCAGTGATGATGACAACGGGGATGGGTTCTTTGTGTAGAGAGTCTGCACCAATGACTATAAGAATTATATTATTCGTCAAAGTATCTTATTACATTATATTTGTATAATTATATAAGTATTATATTATATGTCACGCCCCAAACCCACCTTTGGACACGTGGCAACCGCCTTATAAGCTGCACTTCGCCACCACAACTTATACAAGGTTAAAAGTATCACAAAGCAACATTATTATTTTTATTAACATAGCGGAAGCATAACCAAATTACATTTAATTTCAATATTACAAATCAAATCTCTATCTAGCTTTTTAATAACAGTCTATTTCGTCGAGTTAGGTTCTCCCTCGCTCCTCGTACAAGTGACCAACCTGTAACCTGTGCAACAGGGGAAAAATACACACATCTAAATCGTGAAACTCAATAAAGCTACAGAGAGAGCATCCTAAAAATGGGCATAAGGTATTGTACAAACTAACAAGAGAATATATCTACGAAATCACCTATTTAAATTAATATAACACAATATATAGCAAAACTTAACATATCAATGTAGCAATCGCATTATTCAATTAAAGCATATGAACATGACATTAGAAACTTATTTTCATAACTTAAATCTTAAAAAGATCTAATCACATATATCAATATATATCATAAGTTATCCAGTATCACTCCTAAGGCAGCCATCCTATGTTCAAGGCAAACCCCTCGTCCGGGATCTCCTCGAACCCCGTAAGTGTCAACTCTACATCTCTGTCCTAGATGCATGTACACTGACGTTGGCGGAAGGAGCTGGTGACCACGACACTCCTTCTATGCACCAACAAGTACCATACAGCGCTGTACTTCTGCCCCATGGCAGGATCACCATACACAATCACAAATCACTACCTTCTACAACCTGGCAAGCTTGATCCGCTGCATATGCAACCAATGAACCCAGACTGCTCAGGGACCCACATCGTTGAGCATGCCAGTGTCAATCAGGTTCCCTAGCACTAGTAGCGCATGATCCGGTACTGTTCCTAGCACTCATTTACCTTGGAGTAACCCAAATAGATTGAGCTCTGCATCGAAGTGAGATCCCGACTACACCAAAGTATTTGAGGCTAAGTCAATAGAGCGTGCATTTCTACCTTGGCTGGCACATAGCTCCACACCACATGTTGACGCATAGCAGACTAGAACCTTAATGTCATCTCCTAGGTTACCATGACCCTAAGATGTCCACAAGTTCTCAATTAAATATCAAATAAAATCACTCTAGGTGTTATGAAAAAATGTACCTAAAGTGTCTCTAATTATGTCTCATGTCATCATGTTTCATATTCTTGCAAAGTCTCTACATCTCTAGCAATATGAACATAACAATAATAACATAACATGAGTATCAACATCAAGAGCATGCATATAACAGTATCATACATATACCAGCATGGTATAACTTTCAAACTTATATCAAGGCATGCATATAATAGCATCACATGTCAACTAACATGCATCCTTCTAATAAACCATATGCTAATTAAATATACAACCAAGTAGACATATAACTTATCAGCATGTACAATAATTAACAACGACCCTTAGGACTAACATCTGTAGTAGGCCAAATAAATTTAAAATCATAAATTCTCACATAAGTCTCGAACAGTATTAAATAAGAATTCACAGCTTGGCTGTGATTCTTAGAAGCAAGTAGCAAGCAAACAAACAAGCACAACAACTCCTTACTCCAACACAAATTACAGTTTGGCCATGATTTGTCAAGCAACAGCACAGCAATTAATCTTCCTAAGATAAAATAAATACATCTAACAACCATAAATTATACAATTCAAACAATGATTTCCTATCTACCCTTCTACTCACATCCTCACATCATTTTCTTCACTTTATTTAATTTCTTATAATCAACCAAACAACCATAATATTAACAACTACAAATCAACACAATAAAAATAACATTTAGTTTAATAATCTAATTATACCCAAAAATCTAAATCAACATATACCACCATAAATAAATTCTAAAATAATTGTAATAATTATAAAAAAAATCTAATCACATTATTTAACTTTACAAAATCCCAATTTATCTAATTTTACTAATTAAAAAATATAAATAACTTAATTTTCTAAATTTTATCATATTCTAAATTTATAAAATTTAAAATTATTCAATTTTATTAGTTAAGAAAAAAAAATCTAATTAATGTAATTAACTCAATTTACAATATACTAACTTCATAAATTCTGTAAAAATTCTAAATAAATCATTCTAATTCCAATTAATGTAATTTAAATAGTATAACATTTACAAAATATTTATTCATGCATTTAACATACAATTACGTCATTTAAACCCTAAAATAACCTAAATTATCTCAATTAAATTAAAACCGCATTCTAATATTCTTTAAAAATTCTAATTAAATCATAAAAATTATATCTAAGAATAATCTAGCATCGCAAATTATTTTAGATTTTTCTAACATCATTAATGCACTCAAAACCCTGAATCCATCCTAAAATAATTCAAAAACTACAACTAAAATATGTTAAAAATTATAAATAAATTTCTTAAGGTTTAAAACTTACCAATAAAGCTCTAGGAATATTAAACCGATTCAAACCGTCAAAAAACTGCAAAAATCGGCTAAAACCCGCATCAAACCGCAGTTGAACCAGCCCTGGATGAACTGGACCGAACCGACCGGTCGAACCGGTCGAACCGATGTCAACCGAGCCAGGACCGGACTGCTGCACACGTTATGCACGCACGCCCGCTCGTCCGCCTCTGTTCGACTCCCATCGCCTTCACCGAACACCCCGCCGCTCCTCCTTCGATCCACCACCGCCCACTCGCCGGAAACCAGTCCGCGAGCTCTCAGCCCCTCCTTCTACTCACTGGCCATCCTCCTGCGGCGGAAGGAGCGATCGCCGGCCTTCCCTCGCTGACGAAATCACCGCGAACAGAGGGGTCCTCTGTTTGCCGCCCCACTCTGCTCACCGTCCGTCTCCAAACGCCTACGCCGCAGCCACCGCTCGCAACCGGCTCCACCAGCGTCGAACCAACACCATAAAGCTCTCTGAGAAGGAAGGAACACCCGCCGCGTTCCACGCCGGTGAAATCGTCGGCAACAGGGAACTGCCCTGTTCGCCGTCTATCCGCCAACTCCCTCGCGATCGCCATCCTCTGAGGCTGCCTCCATGCTCCGATTGCAACGTCTAGTCGACTCCACAGAGGTCGACTCTCCTTCTGTAAACTCGCCGCGGTGGGAGGAAGGCCCCTCGCGTCCTTTGCCAACGAAATCGGTGGAAGCAGAGGACTCTCCTGCCCGACTCCCGTCCGACGCCTCCCACACACCCGCAGCTCGCCAGAGATGCCACAACACCCCACAGTCTTCGCAAACGCTGCGCCACCTCGCCCGCAACCTCTTCCGTCAAAGAGGATGGCTGCCGGCAGCGCGTGGAAGCCCGCCGCGCCGTAACCCTCGGGGAACAGGGATCGCCCTATTCTCTGGGGTTTAAAACCCCTCTTGCCTCCGCTGCACGTGCACAGCACGTGCAGATGCTAATTTTAAATTAATAATTTATTTTAATTTAATTATTTATTTATTTTATTATTTAAATTTCCCTTTTCTCAGATAAAACCCCCATATTTTCTCAAATTAAAATTTAACTCTTTTCTTTTTCCTAAATCCTTATTTTATTTTATTTTATTTATCTATTATTTTATTAATTTAATATTAAAATAATATTTATTAAATATTTTTTAAAAAAAACAGAATTTACATTATATTTCTCTATTTTAGTCCTATTCATAATTGAAAGATATATTACTAATGATGTAATCCTAAATTAAATTTTATTTCATTCTTAAAGTAAGCATTGTGTTATTTCTAAAATTATATCTTTTGATTTAGTGTTCCCTGAGGTCTAAGGTCGTGAGCCGCTTGTTATAGTTAAAAAATTAGACATTCTTAATTCTATTGTGTATTCAACTCTACTTTTAATTTATTATGAAAATATTCAATTAATCAAGTAGCGTTCAGAATTTAAAGTAGCAGAGAAAGAATTTATTTGTTGATGAAGTTTTTACATTCAATGGTTCTTTCTTCATGTTGTTGCCGTTCGAAATGAAGATGTGTTCTTTATTTTCTATTTTGAGAGGCCTACAAATATTTGGCACTTTAATTATAAATCATTATCCTGTCCTATTCAAAACCTATTGACCCAACAAATATTTTGAACTAGTTAAAAGTACATTAAAAGTATATTTAATTAGGATCACATTAATTGTAACACTTTTAAATCCATTTCTTCTGTATACTTTAATGATTCATCGCACTCTTGAGATAATTTTATTTCTCAACTAATGTACATGTATATATATTTCAACTTTTGTATAGCAATTTTTTTTTTTTTTCAGAAAGAGCTTAAATAGACTAAATTACTTATAAGGCGCTATCCTCAAAGAGAGGTGTAACAAGCTCTCATGTTTCTCTTACAAATAATCTTTTTATTTTTTGAAAAATTTAAGACCTTGTCGAGCCATCGTCATTTCCTTGCTCAATATTGGATTACATGCTTCAAGAATAAAGGAGCAGTCATCTTAGATCCTGAAGATGATCCTCCTCTAGTTGGCTCAACTACGAGTACTTTTCTTGCACAAGAGTTGTAGCTTGTAAAATCTTACTTGAGCAAGGCTAATTAGTTTGATGACACTCAAGATGAAGCACAGCTCACAACTCACTACTTCCTGTGGATGTTAAAGTTTCATGTTAATAAAGGATCTTTTTTAGTCGTTGTTTCTTTAACTTATATATGTCTGATGGTTTTTTTAATTTTTTTCATTTTTGTAGTATCCAAAGCTAAATCAAAGACCGGTGATTCTAAGGTCAACAAAAAAAGAAAAAGTATAAACACAACCAAGAATAGGAGAAGGAAAAAAACCCAGATGATATAACAAAAAACCCCTCCAGGGTAGACATCGAGTGCAGAGGTTACAAGTGAGTGAAGATGGAAGAAACACCCTAGGAGATTTCTTGCTCTATACATGTTTCTGCTTCATCTTTAAGGTGCGTATGATTAGGATGGATCCAAATTGGTGTGCTTAGAGCATAATCACTACAAGGATGTTATATTTGTTCGCACTCCCATAGGCTACCTAGATAGAGGGACATAGGGCTAAAGTGCCAAATAGCCAGGATGGGTGGTTAGATAATTCCTGGCTGGGGATTTTTCACTAGACTAGCTATGGTAAACCAGACGGTGAGGTCCAGTGGGCAACCTAGGGGGAAAATGAGCTTTGTTTCTGTATTTTTGTGATTTCACTTTGATTCGAGTATCCTATGATACTTGATGCCTCATCTTGAGGTAACAGTTGATAGTTATAACTGTCGTTAACTATATCAGCCCCGGATATACTCTTGTGTGATCTATGTTTGCTCTTTTTGATTGGCTATTACACCCGAATAGCCAGGTTATTCTATTTACAAGACTTTGTTATTATATGTTCTCATTTTTACATTATTTGCTATCCAACTCACTTGGTACAAGCATACTCACCCCATAGGGAAACTCATTTTTTTCAAGACTATAACCGGAGAGGGACTGATAAATATTTAGACGTGTAGCCAGACACCTAACTTTTGAAGGTAGGACGATACTATCTTTATTTTGTATTTATAGAGATCCATTGGCTAGGAATTTTGTGTACTTTTGGGCATGTACCCAACTATGATTGTAAGATATTTATATATAAATATTAAAACGTGCATGAGCACTCTATTTTTAGAAATGTATTGTTCTAAAATTATATTGAGTTGTTATTCAAGTTCTCTCCTTCCATAAATAAAGAGATATACACTAGATATACTTAGTGGGCTCCCATATAGTCCTGAAGGGTAAGTGGAACTATGTGTAGAATTCGTGACAGATTCACCCAAATATTTCTTGATTTAAGTCAATTATAATCGTTTTAGATTATTTCTACTCTATTTGATTTATCCTAATCTCTCCCTTACTTTGATTCAAGCCCAATTTGTTTGGACTTAGTGAATTTGACTTGGTTAGATCCAATAGATTTATTTTAAGAAAATTTGAAATTCTTAATTGACTTATTAAATGAACTGTAAATTTGAAATATTTTTCACCGTTCTATTCTAAATTCAAAACCCGATCCAATCACTATCATTCTCATATAAATAAGTCATTGATCAAATTTAAAATTACATATAAATATTTTTTTCTGATTCACCATGGTCAATTCCAAGTCACTGATTGATTGATGTCCTTTAGCTAGCAATCTTACTTTACATCTCTCAAAATCTCCTTTAACATTTTCTTTTCTTTGGAATCTACTTTATATTAAATGGGTTATTAGTTTCCATGTATCATTATTTTTCAATTCATTTCATTTTATTATTTTCAATTGATTTAATTTCTTTATCCATGATAATTTTTCACTTCTTATCCTTTATTTCTTTAAACTTTGTAGGTTCACAGACAACGAAGTGATAATAAAGAGTTGTATCTTTATTTAAATTTCCTGTTCTGTTAAAAGTTTTTGAAGACTTCTCATTCTTGGTTGCCTTTTACACGATGATCATCCGCTTGAGAAAAGATGCCAAAGCACAAATCTTATCTTTCATTATCTTCACTGCTCTAATCTCGAACGTCTTCTTCATTGAACTCTAATAGTAATCTTGCCAATATTTAGATTGTAGAGCTTGTAGGCTTTGGAATGTAGAGCTTGTAGGCTTTGGAATGTTTCTTGCTTTTATCTTCAAGCTTTCATCCTTTTTGCCACATGAACATATTCAATACTTCTACGTACTCTTTAAGTAAATACTTTTTAAGTAGTGAGATGAATTTGACTCATACGGAGTCGGCTTAAAATTTTCATTAAAAATTTTGTTTTTAAAATAAAATTTGATATATTTTTATTGAAGGTGGACAATCCAACAAAGTAATCTCCTCTTCATCAACCTCAACATAATTGATATTCTCTTAGGTTCATTCTAATATTCCCAAGCATAATGGTCATATTTTATAGAATTTTAAACTTATCTTCCTCCGTAGCTCCATATTCTCTTGAAGACACTGATTTCTTTCATAATTATTGGAACTACAGTTACTTTGTCCACCATTCCACTTCTTCCTTCGATCCCTCGATGTTATCCATATTCTCTTTTTCTTCCATATTGATTATTATCATCATTTTCTTTTATCAAAAGTTCGATGGCTAAAACTTATTTGATCATCTTATCCTGCTTCTTGTTAATTCTTTCTTTGTGGGCTTATATTGAAGCTGCAAGTTGATCGGCTACCATCATGTCCAAATCTTTAGACTCTTCAATTGTTACTATAATATGTTCAAACTTCGAATGCAACAAGTGAAAGATCTTTTGAATGATTTGGACTTTTAATTTTTCCAGAAAACTCTTCAATTGGTTACTTATAATTATTATTCTTGAGAAAAATTTGCAATCGATTCATATTTTTGTATTATTATATCTCCAAATTCTTATCAACATTTTGAAGGCGTACACTGTACACTCTCTGGATGAATTAACTATTCTCTCGAGTATAGTTTCATCCCAAGATTGATGGATGAGAGTGAGTTTGTTGATCATTCTTTCAACTTTTGAAGATATTTTTTTAAATGAGAAACCGTGGGAACCTTCCCCAGTGCACATGGTAGATCGTACTAAACTTCATTCAAAGCCTCCCTTTACTCTTTACCCTTTACCCTGCAAAATCATGTGAGAACTCACTAAGTATATCTTATTTATATCTCCTCTAAATATAGAAGGTAAAACTTTTATATACAAATATATTACAATCAAAATAAGACTCTTGTCCAAAATATATATAATAACAGTCCAATGATCTCTATTTACACAAAATGAAAATAGTAAAAACCTTTCGAGGATGGGCATTGGGCTACTTTCTTGGCTAACTAAAACATCCCTCTTTTGTTGTAGTCTTAAAAAATAAAAATGAGTCTCCAATAAGGTGAATGTAAAACTAAGAATATAGAGGAGTATTTCATAAATAATGTAATAAAATCTAGTTATTCGTGTGTACTAAGTGAGTAGGAAAGACTGTCAAAAAATCACACGAGATTATATCCGAGAATAGCGTAATCATTGACAATTGCAGCTAACAACTGTTACACCAGGGGAAGGCATCAATAATCATAGGTACCCAAGTGAAAGTAGCAATATGAGAACATAAGAATATAACTTGGTATTGCCCAAGACCTCACTACTTGGTATACTATGGCTAGTTTAGTAAAATCCATCGACAAGTTATCTAACCTCCCATCTCAGTGATCTAGCACTTTAGCTCCACCCCTCTATTTAGGCAGCCCATGAGAGTGCAAATAGATCATAACATCACTATTATAGTAAAGGTGCTCCTACGTACTAGTAATATATCATTTTAGTCATATGCACTCAAAAGATGAAGTAGAGTCACTTATAGAACAAGAAGTCTCCTAGGATATATTTTCCACCATACATCTAACTTTCAAGAAAGAGGAGTGTATATGCTACATTTCAAAACCGTATCATATTATGGTTATATTAAATTGAAGAGCAATAATAATAAAGAGTTTATTGAAATAATTATGGATATAATAACACATGCACGATTTGAAGAAGAAAATGGAGAAAAGGCATTAGTGGAGAGAAAACCATCACTAAAACTTTCTCCGGTGATTGCCAATAATTTCAACTATGAAAGGTGACAAAAAAAATACCAACGAATTCACCCTGATTGGTACCAGACTTGAAGGTGATCGGCCGACGATCAACAACCAACAAGTGAAAATCCTAAATTCACAATTTTCATCATAGTGATGAATTTTGATGAAATAGGTCGTCGGTGAGCTCCAAATGATGGAGAAAATATGATATCTAGAATCCTACTGAGAAGAGCTGTTGATCAATATTATTATTGGTGCCTATCGGGGAATATTGCTAGTGAAGGTTCCAGCAAGTCTCTGACGAACTATCCGATAAGTTTTTGGCAAATTTTAGAGAAAATTATTGTGAATACGAATATCATTGTAACAGTAACAGAGTCAGTGAAGTTAAATTTGAGAAATTATTAACGTATTAAAAATTAAATTTATTAAAATATTTATAGAAAATTTGGTAACTAGGCATATTAATAAGATGAACGCGAAACAAATTAAATTACAATCGTCAAGATATACTAAAATACAATCGTCAAAGTGTTTATTCTTTGAGTAAAATAAATATGATAATTTTTTGTATTTAGTCAAGGAGAATTATATCTTTTTAATTATTATTAATTGATATTATTAAAAACTCTATCTGATAATTGCAATGGGTTCACAAGGCTTGTCTAATATTGTGATCAAAGTTTTATTAAAAAATTTCTAATAAAACCACTGTTTACCTTAACTCTAGTTAAACTCGGTTTAATCTAATTCAATTATAGTAGTTCATCGCTTAAGTAAATCGATCTAAATTGTCCGTTTTTAACTCTGAGCCGGTTGACTAGTTAGTTTGGGGTTTAATCTTAGTTCCACTATTTAATTAATCTAATGACCTCCAACTTAGGATCTATTTATTTTATTAGATTCTAAATTCAAAATCCTATCCAATGTTATTTAATTTTTAAGTCAAAATTTGATACCTTGAAAACTTAAAAGTAATCTTACAAATAAATCTTTTATATAATATTAATAGTGAAGTCTTCTAAATAACCTTATATTATTATCCTAAATGTAAGTTAGGAATCTCACAGAATCTCTTCCTCACATAGTTCACAGTAACGTCTTTCCATGATGTACCACACACATCTTGGACACAAAACAAAGCCTTGATATGTGTCACGCCCCGACCCTACTGTCGGGCACGTGGTAACCGCCGTATGAGCCCAACAGATCCATACAAGGCATCAAGTGATACATATCATCTGATATATAATTTACGCAACGGAATTTACAAATAATTCATCGAACTCAATATTCCTAACACAGTCCCGATAAACCTACTACAATTCTATGATAAACAGTAACGATAAAGAAAAATAAATCCGTCGATAGATCCATCTTCATTTACTATCTCGATCGGTCATCTAATAACCTGCACACACGGGGAAAAGTGGTGTGCTCAGCCTTGCGGCCTAGTGCGAAATTACGGCTCTACCGAATAAAGAAATCAAAGGCTAGGAGGAGTATTCTAGGATGCCTTTGGTTTATTTATTTGTCATTTTCATATGATACATGTGAGACATATCGTAAATTTAAATAACAGGGTAAGTATATACAAAATGTGTAACACTAGATGTCACCTAAGCTATCTCTAGTAACTATGTCATCAAGTCTCAAGACTCGGGCTGCCAGCCTATGCTTAGTGAAATTTCCCCCGTCAAGGACTTCCCATAAGTCCATCAGTGCGGTGTCCTTCTATGTCTCTACTTAGGCCCGCTACACTGATGTTGGCGGAGAGGATGGGTGACCGTATATCTCTCTCCACTGTTTCGCCAGTCGCACCCTACGCCCCGTCCCAGCGAAACATCGCGCCCCTACTTCCTCCCCGGTCTCCGTAAGGACAACGACATTCTGTGTAGCGCTACACACTGCCCGTAGGCAAGGTCACCTCAACATAATATATCATCGGTCACGGCTAACCGAAATTTTAATAATCCTAGGATCCGGACTACTCATCCGACCGTCTGCAGAACGTTTAGAATGATAGCCATGTGGTCTACGGATCCACTGTCCAAGGCTTGAGAGAATCTCCGTCCCAACTCAAAAGCGATCAATGTTAGTCGAGTTGACCGTCAATCTGCACAATGGGTTTAAGGTACCTCGACCGTATTTTTGCTAATTTTTTGGAAAGTTCAGCCCCGCTAGCCATATTAGGACTATCACGGTGACGCCCAACCGTCACTCGTACGGGTAATAGTATCCGGGTATGGACCATTCCGCTATCTGGTCTATCCGACCATGGAGTTTATCTGGCCCATTTCCCAACCAGCTCTCAGTATCTAAGCTACATGTAGCCTCGGGAGTGGTATGTGGTGGAGCATCACCATTCTGACCATCGGCGGTACGCAGTGGTCAAACGAGGTATGCAAGAAGTACCCCTCCCTATCGAATTTCTAGTGATGTCTCCTAATAGTTTCTAACATGTCATTATTCTTATCTATATCTGCATGGTAGTTGTGCTATCATAACATAGAAAAATAATAATAAAATATTATATATCATGCAGGATAAGATATCACGATATATTAAAACTTAGCAGGAAAATCCTGGTATATCATGCATGTTAGGTAAAGTAAATTAAACTAACATGCAAATATATCAAATCTTATCAAGCATTATATCTTATTATATTTAAGACATTCAGGAATTGTTCCTAAGACCCCAGCGGGACTTCCCTAGCTTGAATAAATCCTACATTAGAGAACCAACGCACCTGACTTGGCGGTTTACTCTTCGGAACCAACCTAAGGTCCGTTCGCTGAATTTTTATTCTCTGACACTGTCTCGATCCACGTGCCGTTATTTATGCATTTTTATATTTTTTTGTCAATTATTCTATGAATTTTAATTCTCAATCTAGAAATAATTTCTCAAATCTCTCTTCACCACTACTCTTAGAATGATCTCTAGAATAACCCCATTTTTTTCCAAGTTCGCCGGAAAATTTCTCCGACGGTCGCCGAAAAGTTCACCGGAAAGTTCGTTGGAACCCTCGCCGGCGAAGTTCTTCGATCAGCACCAATATTAGTACCAATCGAAAGCTCTCTTTATGAGGATTCCAAAAATCATATTTGCCCCAATTTTTATAGCTCATACGCGATCAATTTCACCGATTAAAATTTTGGACGAAATCCTAAAGTTAAGATTTTTAGCTCGCCGGCTGCCAACCGGAGGCCAATAGCCCTCAACTCCGGTACCAATGGATAGCTTTCGTAAAGGAGAATCCATAGGTACCAAGTTTGCAAGGTTTCACGGCCGGAATGGCCGGTAATCGCCGGAGCAAGCTCCGGCGATGAAACTTTCGCCGTCGCCACCTCTCACATGATTTCTTCCTCATCTCTACACCAAATTTGGGCATCTTGGTATCAAAATGAAGAGGAGGTCGAGATCTACCTGTGGCTAAAATTTGAGAGCCTAATTCATTGTGGTTTCACCGGAGCATCGTCAGAAAAATTGGTCGCCGTCGCCGTCGCCGCTGCGGAAGAGGAGAGAGAAGGAGCTCGCGCGCGCTCGGTGGAAAAATTGAGTTTTTCTTTTTTAAAAAAAATTAGTTAATTAAAATCTTAAATCTTAACTGTCCAATTTACCAATCAAACGACGTCCAAATTACGATCCGTCTGCGCCGTTGGATCCCTTATCAAAAATACTACCTGATGGTATAATTTTTACATCAAAAGCTTATACTTCAAAAATTCATATGATTTTACAATTAAGTCCTTTAAAGAATTTCTTTTACGATTAAATCCTCCAAATACTAAAATTATTATATTGCCCTTATTCAAAAATCACGAATCTCACAATATGAATGCACTAATTTTCATAATTCTCCTTTCCAAGGAGAGAGAATTAAAATGTAAAACTTGAAGCAGTAATAACTGAACAATTTAAGAGTAGAAAATTAATGTTATTACTATTAATTATAGTTTTTTAGGATACAAACAACTCAAAATTTATAAAATAATGTGTCCCTTTAGTATCATCCTTTGCCTTTTACAGTGAATCTTCGTTTAAAAATAATAATTTAATTAAGTTAAATATTTTGTTGATACGATGGAAGTAATCTGATCTTCCATGTAGTGGATTCAACCAGCATATTCTGGGACATGGAGGAAGATACGTGCTTGCAAATTTACAATTTCTCACCATCAAGTCAAGTCTGCTCCCATGTTTATATTTTTGTTCGGTCTTTGATTTCCTGTACCTCACATCCATCCGGATCTAGAACCTCCCTGTACAAAGAAATCGATCGGCGCAAACGTGAATTATACTATCTTTGTACTCATCTTTTCCTGCAATTGATAAACTGATGATAGAAGAAAAGAACAAATTAAATTTTATATCACTTTGGGGAGGGGATTTCAATGCACGTTTTGGAGCTTCCAGTTGTTTGTTGTTTCATCTGATGACATGTTGATTCATATGTTACATATACATGTCCTTTGTATTTAAAGATGATTTCAAATCTCGACATAACAAGACCTTAATTAGCAAATCTGTACATACACCTTGTTCATCCCTTCTGCCGGGACTGAGTAACCCCTCACCTGTAAGAGAGAAGAAGCTTTCCTTTTCTTTTCTTTCTCTATCTCCTTCGATCTAAATATTTCCTATTCTCCAACGGATTAAAACACAAGTAAATGACGCTGCATGGCCTCTACACTGGGGGCATGCACTATTGGCCTATCTGACCCTTTGTTTATATTATTTAGTGTTTCTTTAGTGGAAGAGAGAAAAGAACAGAGAAAGAAGGAAGCTGGCTGCTATATCAATTTTTTTTTTTCACTCCCTCAACTCATTACAAGTTTTAGGTTATACCCGTACTAGGCCTTGCATGGGTCATTTGCAATATCAATATTAATCCAAATACTAATCAAACTATACTAACCATTAGCCCACTATTTTGCCATCCTACTACATAAATACTAACTCAAAACATTAATTTCAACACTCCCCCTTAATATTTTATTTGTCATACCTAACAATTCTCTAAGATACACAACAAACTTGTTAAAAGGAAGTGCTTTAGTAAAAATATCTACCTATTGATCACCGGTCTTCACATGCTTGATCATAACATCTTCATCTTCCGCCGCTTCTCTAATGTAGTGATGCTTGAGATTGATATGCTTTGTTCGGCTATGAAACACCAAATTCTTCGACATTGCAACTGATGACTTGTTGTCACAAAAAAGAACCGTGGCCATGTCTTGCTTCTCCCCCATATCATCTAAAATCTTTCTCAACCAAACCACTTGTTTAGTCGCTTCACTTGTCGACACATATTCAGCTTTTGCGGAGGAATGTGCCACTCTTTCTTGCTTCTTTGATGCCCATGAAAAGATACCCGACCTAAGTGTAAAGCAATAGCCAGATGTACTTTTCATGTCATCCATGCTGTCGGCCCAATCACTATCACAAAATCCAAACAACTCTACATCTTCTCTTCCATTTCTCTCAAACATGAGACCATAATCTTTGGTACCTTGTATGTACAACAACGCTCTCTTTGCAACTCCATGGTGCTTTTTGCTTGGTTGATGCATGAAGTGAGACAACAAACCTGAGGCATACATGATATCGGGTCTAGTAGTTGTAAGATATAACAAGCTTCCAACCAAACTCCAATAATCCACTACATCGACATCACCACTACCATCATCTTTCACCAATTTCTCATTTACCAATAATGATATCAATACCGAATTGTAATTTTTCATCTTGAACTTAGAGAGAATATTCCGGGCATACTTCTTTTGAAAAATAAAAACACTATCGTCCCTTTGATTAATTTTAATACCCAAGAAATAATGTAGTATACCCAAATCATTCATCTCGTATTTTCTCATCATGTCATTCTTGAACTCATGCATCATTTCCTCGTTATTTCTAGTAAATATCAAATCATCAACATAAAGAGAGACAATAAGCATACCAGTTTCACCATGTTTGACATAGAGTATTGGCTCGCTAGGACTTCCCACGAATCCATTTTCAATGAAGTAACCATCAATGTTTTCATACCATGCACAGGGTGCTTGCTTTAGCCCGTACAATGCCTTCTTCAACTTGTACACTTTCTCTTCTTCACGTTCAACTTCAAATCCTTATGGTTGCACCATATACACTTCTTCTTTCAATACTCTATTCAATAAAGCCAACTTCACATCAAGTTGGTAGAGCTTCCAACCTTTATGTGCGGCTAATGCAATCAACATCCTTAATATCTCATGCCTTGCAACCGGTGCAAATGTCTTTGATAATCAATTTCGGACTGTTGTGAATAACCTTTGGCAACCAACCTTGCCTTGCACCTTCGCACCGAACCATCCGGATTTGTCTTTGTTTTATAAATCCACTTAAACACGACTACATCCTTTTCTTTTGCTTTTCAACCAACTCCCAAGTCTCATTTTTCTCAATCATTTTTATCTCATCTTCCGTAGCATTTATCCACACCTCCTCTTAAACTGTTTGCTCAAAGCTTTCCGGTTCAACAACATAAAAATTACATCTTGCATAAACATCACTTAATCTTCTCATTCTTACTGGAGTTGAGCTTGGAGTAGATGAACTCGACCCAACATGTGTTGTTGTAGATTGTGGTTGTTCTTCTTTTTCTTCATGGCTACTTTCACTTACACCACTTGATTCTTCCCTTAGTTCCTCTTCATGTACCCACACCGGTATGCTTTCAACATTTTTTTCTTTCCAATCCCACTTATCTTTCTCATTGAAGATCACATATCGAATTTCAATTACCTCAAACTAAAGAGTCTATAGCCTTTTGATTTTGTGTTATAGTCAATAAACACACATTTCTCACCTTTATCTTCAAGCTTGTTTCTCATTTCTTTAGGAACATACGTATAGCAAATGGATCGAAACACTTTCAAGTGATTCACCGATGGCTTTCTACCACCGGACCACGCCTCAAATGGTGTCTTGTTCTCAACTGCCTTTGTTGGACACCGATTTAACAAATAAATAGCTGTGTATATTGTCTCCGCCCAAAAAGACAATGGCAGCCCTTTCTCATTCATCATGGTCCTTGACATCTCCATGATTGTTCTATTCTTCCTTTCAGCAATGTCATTTTTTTCCGGTGTAAAACCGATTGTCACTTATCTTTCGAGACCAATATCCTCACAAAATTTATAAAACTCCTTGGAGTTGTATTCACCATCTCTATCATCACTTCTCAACTTCTTGATCAACTTGCCACTTTGTCTTTCTACCATTCTTTGAAACTTCTTAAAAACTAAAAATGCTTCTGATTTTTGCCTCAAAAAAAAACCCAACACATTCTTGAGAAATAATCAATGAAAGGATAAAGTAGTGATTACCTCCATGAGAATTTGTGCTCATTGGCCTACAAATGTCGGTGTGCACAAGCTGCAATGGTTCCTTTGCTCTCCAAGTCTTCTCCTTCGGAAGTGTCTCCCGATATATCTTACCAAGGGCACATGCTTCACACACATCATTCTTCTCTTCAATATTTGACAAACCATACACCATGTTCTTTCTGCTCAACAATTTAAAGCTCTCAAAATTCACATGTCCAAGCCTCTTGTGCCACAATCATGACACATCTTCTACATCAACTTTCAAAGCAACACAACTTGTGTCACGCCCCAAACCCACCTTTGGGCACGTGGCAACCGCCGTATGAGCTGCACTTCTCTACCACAACTTATATAAGACTAGATGTATCACAAAGCACAATAAATTCTTTTTATTAAACACAGCGGAAACATAATAATATATATTTTACAGCAATACTCTAAAAATAAAATCTTTATCTAGATTTCTAAAATAAAATTCTATTTCACTATAACTAGGTTCTCCCTCGCTCCCCATATCAATGTCTAACCTGTAACCTGTGCAACAGGGGAAAAATGTGCACATCTAAGTCGCGAAACTCAGTGAAGCTACAGAGAGAGCACCCTAAAAATGGACATAAGGTATTGTACAAAACCAATAAGAATAATTATCCACTAAGTCACATATCAAATAACATGTTCAACGGTATATCATCATACTATTAGATCAAAGCAACATAGTCATGATTTGGACATGAGATACAAACAAAATATAAGGATTTAATTATAACAATAACTCAAATCCATAAATATCATATTTCTTTAACCATCATATCAATCTTTTCCAAACTATACCTAAGGCAACCAGCCTATGTTCAAGGTAAATCCTTCGTCAGAGATTACCCCAAACCCGTCAATGTCAACTCTATGTCCCTGTCCTACATGTCTGTACATTGATGTTGGCAGAAGGAGCTGGTGATTACGGTACCCCTTCTAACACAAACACAAGTACCATACAACACTATAATTCTGCCCCATGGCAGGATCACCACACAAATAATCAATCATATCCATCTCCAGCCTGGCAAGCTGAGATTTACCTGATATGCTACCAAAAAACTTGGATTGCTCAGGGACCCACATCATTGAGCATGCCAGAGTCATCAGGTTCCCAAGTGTGAGACCCGTGATTTTTGAATAAGGGCAATAGAATAATTTTAGTATTTGGAGGGTTTAATCGTAAAAGAAATTCTTTAAAGGACTTAATTGTAAAATCATATGAATTTTTGAAGTATGAGATTTTGATATGAAAATTATACCATCAGGTAGTATTTTTGATAAGGAATCCAACGGCGCAGACGGACCGTAATTTGGACGTCGTTTGATTGGTAAATTGGACGGTTAAGATTTTAATTAACTAATTTTAAAAAAAAACTCAATTTTTCCCACCGAGCGCGCGCGAGCTCCTCCCTCTTCCTCTCTCTCCTTCTCTCTCCTCTTCTGCAGCGGCGACGGCAACGACGACCAATTTTTCCGACAATGCTCCGGTGAAACCACAACGAATTAGGCTCCCAAATTTTAGCCACAGGTAGATCTCTACCTCCTCTTCATTTTGATAGCAAGATGCCCAAATTTGGTGTAGAGATGAGGGAGAAATCATGTGAGAGGTGGCGACGGCGAAAGTTTCGTCGCCGAAGCAAGCTCCGGCGATTACCGGCCATTCCGGCCGTGAAACCTTGCAAACTTGGTACCCATGGATTCTCCTTGACGAGAGCTATCCATTGGTACCGGAGTTGAGGGCTATTGGCCGCCGGTTGGCCGCCGACGAGCTAAAAACCCTAACTTTAGGATTTCGCCCAAAATTTTAATCGGTGAAATTGATCGCGTATCAGCTATAAAAATTGGGGCAAATATGATTTTTGGAATCCTCATGAAGAGAGCTTTCGATTGGTACTAATATTGGTGCTGATCGAAGAACTTCGCCGGCTAGGGTTCCGGCGACCGCCGGAGAAATTTTCCAACGAACTTAGGAAAAAAATTGGGGTGATTCTAGAGATTATTCTAAGAGTAGTGGTGAAGAGAGATTTGAGAAATTATTTCTAGATTGAGAATTAAAATTCATTGAATGATTGACAGGAAAATATAAAAATGCGTAAATGACGGCACGTGGATCGAGACAGTATCAGAGAATAAAAATTCCAAGGAGTAAATCGCCAAGTCAGGTGTGTTGGTTCTCCGATGTAGGATTTATTTAAGCTAGGAAATTCCCGCTGGGGTCTTCTTAGGAACAATTCCTGGATGTCTTAAATATAATAAAATATTATGCTTCATAAGATTTGATTGTCTGCATGTTAGTTTAATTTATTTCTGTCTAACATGCATGATATATCATGATTTCCTGCTAGTTTTAATATGTCATGATATCTTGTCCTGCATGATATATAATATTTTATTATTATTTTTCTATGTTATGATAGCACAACTACCATGCAGATATAGATAAGAATAATGACATGTTAGAAATTATTAGGAGACATCACTAGAAATTCGATAGGGAGGGGTACTGCTTGCATACCTCGCTTGACCATTGCGTACCACCAATGGTCAGAATGGTGATGTTCCACCACATACCACTCTCGAGGCTACATGTAGCTTAGATACTGGGAGCTGGTTGGGAAATGGGTCAGATAAACTCCAAGGTCGGATAGACCAAATAGCGGAGTGGTCCATACCCGGATACTATTACCCGCACGAGTGACGGTTGGGCGTCACTGTGATAGTCCTGATATGGCTAGCGGGGATGAACTTTCCAACAAATTAGCAAAAATGTGGTCGAGGTACCTCAAAGCCATTGTGCGGATTGACGGTCAACTCGGCTAACATCGATCGCTTTTGAGTTGGGACGGGGATTCTCTCAAGCCTTGGACAGTAGATCCGTAGACCACACGGCTATCATCCTAGACGTTCTGCAGATGGTCGGATTTGTAGTCCGGATCCTAGGGTTATTAAAAATTTCGGTTAGCCATGACCGATGATATATTATGTTGAGGTGACCCTGCCTACGGCCAGTGTGTAGCGCTACACAGAATGTCGTTGCCCTTACGGAGACCGGGGAGGAAGTAGGGGCGCGATGTTTCGCTAGGACGGGGCGTTGGGTGCGACTAGCGAAACAGTGGAGAGAGATATACGGTCACCCGTCCTCTCCGCCAACATCAGTGCAGCGGGCCTAGGTAGAGACATAGAAGGACACCGCACTAATGAGCTTATGGGAAGTCTCCGATGGTAGAAATTCACTAAGTATAGGCTGGCAGCCCGAGTTTTGTAACTTCAAAGTATTATTATAACGTAGGTGACATGCTGTTGACTTTGACACTAGATACAACTTAGGTGACATCTAGTGAAACATACATATGTATTTAATTATGTTGTTTTACTATTTTCTATAAATTGACTTACACAAATCAAATGAAAAATAATGATTAACAACCAAAGGCATCCTAGAATGCTTCTCCTAGCCTTTGATTTTCTTTATTCGGTAGAGCCGTAATTTCGCACTAGGCCGCAAGGCCGAGCACACCACTTTTCCCCGTGTGTGCAGGTTATTAGATAACCGATCGAGATAGTAAATGAAGATGGATCCACCGACGGATTTATTTTTCTTTATCGTTATCGTTTATCATAGAATTGTAGTAGATTTATCGAGACTATGTTAGGAATATTGAGTTCGATGAATTATTTGTAAATTCTGCTACGTAAATGATGTATTGGATGATATGTATCACTTGATGTCTTGTATGGGTCTGTTGGGCTCATACGGCGGTTGCCACGTGCCCGACAGTAGGGTCAGGGCATGACACCTAGCCTGGGTAGTGCATGGGACGGTACTATTCCTAACACACCATCTACTTTAGTGTAACACAAATAAGTTGAGCTCTGCACCGAAGTGAGATCCCGGCTACACCAAAGTATATATGGCTAAGTCAACCGAACGTGCATTTCTACCATTGCTAGCACATGGCTCCTCACCACGTGTTGGCACATCCCATTCTAAGAACTCAACATCCTATCTTAGGTTATCATAACCCTAAGATATCCAAAGTTCTTAGTTATACATGAATTTAGATTACTCTAGGTTTTAATCACAACATGAACCTAAAGTGTCTCCAGTTTTTATCTCATATTTCCATGTTCTATTTTCTTGCCAAATATCTCTACATCTATAGCATAACATGAACATATTAATATCTAACATAACATGAGGACAATCATACATAACATACATATAATAGCTTCATGTATCTTTTCATAGCAAAATCTAACAACAATTATCAAATCACACATGTCATTAAAATATACAACAAGCAGACATTCAACTCATCAGCATGTACAATATGTAACAACGACCCTTAGGACTCAGCATCTGTAGTAGACCAAAATAAATTTTGAAATCATAAGTCCTCACCTGTGTCTCCACGCAAAATCAAGCAAGAATTCATAGCTTAGCTGTGATTCTTAAAAGCAAGCAAGCAATAAATCAAGCACAATACTTCCTTCTTACTCCAACACAAATCACAGTTTGGCTGTGATTTGTCAAGCAACAGCATATCAATCAATTTTCCTAAGATAAATTAAATACATCCAACAACCATAAATCACACAATTCAAATAAGGATTTTCTATCTACCCTTCTACTCACATCCTCACATTATTTTCTTTATTTTATTTAATTTCTTATAATCAATTAATCATTTATCACATTAACAATCACAATTCAACACAATCAAACATACACAAGCCTATAAAATAATATTCTTTAACAATTTAATTATACCCAAAATCTCAATCAATATATACCATCTTAATTAATTCTAAAAATAATCTTAATTATCCTGTTTAAAATTTAATTACACCAATTAAATTTACAAAATTCTACTTTAACCAATTTCATTAATTAGAAAAATCTAAATAAACTAATTTTCTAAATTCTATCACATTATGAATTTATAAAATTCTAATTTTCTCAATTTCATTAATTAGAAAAATATAATTAATCTAATTAACCCATTTTACAATAACCTAAATTCATTACTTCCGTAAAATTCTAAATAAATCGTTTTAACTCCAATTAATACAATTTAAGTATCACCACACCTATCAAAATATTTCATCATGCATATAACATATAATTAATTTATTTAAACCCTAATTAACTAAATTATATTAATTAAATCAAAACTCGTATCTTAATAATCTTAAAAAATTATAATTAAATCATATAAAATAGGGCTAAGCATAACATAGCATCACAATTTATTTTAGATTTTTCTGACATCGTTTACCCACACAATGTCCCGAACCCAAGCTAAATAAATTCGTAAACCGCACCTATAATGTGTTTAAAATTCTAATTAAATTTATTAAGGTTAAAAACTTACCAAAAAAGCTCTAGCAACGTTGAACCGAATCAAAACAGTAGAAAAACTGCAAAAACCGGCTAAACCTACGTTGAACCGCAGATGAACCGGCCTCTACCTTGAACCGAACCGAACCGGACCGGCCTGACCCAGTAGACCCGGACCGCGCACGCGCATCGCACGCGCGCCCGCTCGATCCTCCCCCCCCTTTCTTCGTTCGAACTCAGCAGCCGCCGCTGCCGACCGCCCGTCGATCCGCCGCAGCTCCACTGCCGTCAACACGCCGGAAACACGAGCACTGCCTCGCCGCTCCTCCCTCGATCCACCTGCCGTCTCTCCTCGCCACCGGTAGGGATCTAGGTCTCCCACAATCACCGTCGCCTGCTGCCCCCTACTGCAGCAAAGAATTCCCGCCGGCGGGCACGCCTACGCCTTTTCCGCCGCAGATGTTCCTTCAACTCGACTCTACTGGAGTCGAATCGTACTCCGAAGCTTCGCAACAGCAGAGGGAGACGCTTGCCGAGCTCCTCGCCGGCGGAACCAACAGAAAACAGGGAACCCCCTGTTCGCCGCTCTTCCACCGCCTCCCACGCGACAGCAGCTCGTAGAAGCTGCCTTCCACCCTCGTCGACGTCCCAGAAAACAACACAAACCGTCGAAATCGCCTGCCACGGAGAAGCCGACGCCTTGCCGACGCCGTTGCCCTCGGAACAGGGCAACCCCTTGTTTCCGAGGGTTTAAATCCTCGCCGTTCTTTCGCCCAAAACCTCTGTTCATCGACGCCGCCTCCACGCACCGTCGGCTACTACACCGACAGCCGACTTCAACAGGATCTACCTTCGTTGCGGACGCCGCTTGTCGGAGCCTCCGCCGCTCCGCCGTCCGCTGCCAAGCCCCCAAAAAAGCAACTCTATCGAAGGTTTTATACCTTCGCCGACCGACTCGGACGATGCGGCCGAGTCGAATCGCACAACTCGCTGCACGTGCAGCGACGCTGCTTTTTTTTTTCTTTTTTTTTCAGAAACTTATCTTTATTCTTTTATAAATATAATATATTTTTAACTATTAAATAAAATATTTCTATATATTTTTATTTATCCTTTATTTTACTTTTATTTTTATTTATTTAACTACCATTATCAACTTTTATTATTATTTTTAACTAACTTATTTTACTATTTTATTTTTATTTTATATATTTTACTTTATTAATTAAATATTCAAAATATTATTATTTTCTAAAACCCTTTAATTATTATTTTAAATAAATCCTTATTTATATTAACCCCTACTTTTTATTATTAAATATTTTAAATTATTTTTACTATTTTATTTCTATTATTCATTTTCCTACTATTTATTTAATAATTTATTTTCACTACTATTTATTATTTTATTTTATTATTTTAATACTATAATATTTTTTTAAAAAAAATTCTATAAAGGAAACATGGTTTACAACTTGCGGGTTCAAGAGTAAGAGGGAAATTTTTGTTTCTCTCCATATATATGATCGCCATCAATTCTGTCTTATTTTCAACCTTGTCATATATTTTGTAAGTCTCCCCCTCAAAGTGAACTGCATGACCATGCTCTATCAATTGTCCAACACTTAGCAAATTTTGAGCTAACTCCGATACAAGCAACGTATTATGAATTAACATCTTACCTTTCTTGGAGTTAACGACAATCATGTCTTTTCCCTTTGACTTCACAATTTCTCCATTACCCATTGTAATTTGAGTGGTGGCGGCCGTGTCAAGTTTGCAAAAAATTGACTCATCTCCAATCATGTGATTGCTACACCCGCTATCAACATACCACTCATTATCTTTCTTCTCAACCGCTGTTTGACATGTATAAAAGGTGCTTTCATCACTTCCACCATTACTTTTCTTCTCAGTGTAATTGGCTTGCTCTTTATTCTTGTCCCGACAATCCTTTTGCTTTTGGCCATACCTCTTGCAATGGTAACATTGAGGCTTTCCTTTGTTATAGCAAGTTTCTTCTACATGACCCGGCTTCCTGTAAAAATTACAGAATTTACCATCACCATTACCTCTACCTCCTCCTCTACCTCTACCTCGACCTCTGCCATTTTGGTTAGAATCAACCTTTACATTCAACTTCGATTGGAAGGCACTTTCAAGAGAAGTATCACCATGCATACCCAATTGTTGTTCATGCATCTCAAGAAAACCCATCAGGTCTTGAGTACTTAGAGTGGAGGGTTCTTTGGTTTCTTCAATAATGGTCACAATATTATCATACTTGGAAGTAAGGCTAATCAAAATTTTCTCACAAACCGCTTTATCAGTTAGGTTTACACACAAGTTTTAAGTTTGGTTCACTACTTCAATCACTTTTGAGAAATACTCTTTTAGAGTCTCTTTCTCCTTCATCTTCAGATTTTGGATATCCCTCTTAAGAGTCAAAAGTTTTACCGTTCTCACTTTGTAGGTTCTTTGAAACTCCTTTTGTAAAATATCTCATGGACGTCTTTGCTCCAATTATCCTTGGGAAAAACTTCTGGAAAATACCTTGTTGAATGCAAAATAGCGCCTTCACATCTTTCTTCTTATTCTCCTTCTCCGTTTGAATCACCGTTGCATCAACGGTTCGCACCGTGGGTTTCGGTGTCTCCACAAACCCTTCTTCCACTATGTCCCACAAATCTTATAAGACCAAGAGAGTCTTTATCATTATACTCCAATAGTTATAATCTTCCCCGTCGAAGATGAGTTTGACACCTTGCGCCGGTCATGTATCTCCTTGCAACACCATGACTCTAATACCACTTATGTTGGCCTATGTAACCTCTATTTTTGTTATCTAGTATTTCATTAGTGGAAGAGAGAAAAGAACAAAGGAAGAAGGAAGGTGGCTACTATATCAACTGATTTTTTTTTTCACTCCCTCTACCCATTACAAGTTTTAGGTCATGCATATGTAATCTAGTACTAGGCCTTGCATGGGCCATTTGCAACATCAATATTAATCCAAACACTAATCAAACTATACTACCATTAGTCCACTATTTTGTCATCCTACTACATAAATACTAACTCAAAATATTAATAATTTTTACATGCACATCAAAGGATAACTAGTGATTAATATTATATAGTCGAGTAGTGATGACAAGTCATGCACGGAGCTTTAGAGCGAAGGAGTTCAGCTTGTCCTTTGCAGTGGACTGGCATGTATATATCTTTCAGCTAATGTAAGGGGAGGCCAGGACGGAAGGAAGGTATCTTTCAACTAATGCGAAGGGCTCAAATTAAGATGCGTGTATATATATATATATATACATATACATATATCCAGCAAATCTGCTGCCTGCCTTCAACAACGTACGTAGGGGACAAAAGAACGGCCGGCAATATATGGCTGCATCCCCCCCCCCCCCCCCCCTTCCTTTCACCTTTTAAATCACATTATGAGTTAATTTTTATTTTTTTTGGAGGTTTCAGGAACTTAACGACGAATCCTTTATATCAATCAATGCACAAAAACTATTATAATATACATTGAAAGATTGCAGTGTCTCTGCTAACGTAAGCTTTCATGAGTTGGCAGTGTAAGGATTATTCTTAACTCCGCTTTGCCTTGTGCAAGCATATTTGGTGTTTAGACAGGACTAAAATCCTAAGCATCTCAATTCTTCTTGACCGTACATGCTTGGGGCTAATGGCTTTCTCTTATACAGAAGGTATCTGCATTGAATTATACTCAGAAACAAGGTACCAAGCATTCTCCTCAGTTGAGCCAAATTACCTGGTTTCTTAAAGATGATAATTTGGTTAATTATTAGTTCCTGGTTTCAGATCCAATTAAATGTTTGCAATATATTGTCCTTTCCACCAGCGCACTTGTACTGATAGTTAGATCATGTGTGTATGTATATATACTCTTCCTTCCTTGCCATGTTCTTCCTCTCTATATATAGTAGTCCGACACATCAAGCAACTTGACCCAACCAACCCTTCCCTCTTCCTTCCTTAGTTCCTCATCCAGCACCTTCTTCCCTCACCACAGATTGAAACCTTAAGAAGTATTCCCTCCAATCTCCACCCACCTTATCACCACCGACACCATTTCCATGGACGTCGTTTAAATGGGCGAACCATAACCATCTCCGCGATCGAGTTCCATTTATTGCCCTTCCCAGTTCCCGTCCGAGATAGAGATTGATATATGGAGGCTGAACTCGCAGGCAGTGCTAGAACTCCTTCCCCCAAGCATGCCGCTGCCATGCCGGACCCCGACCTGTTCGGCCCCCCTCACGCCCCGCTCTCCGGGGCCCTCGTGGGCTGCCTCGGCACCCTGGACGACGTCTGCATCGAGAAGCTCCTCCTCCACTGCGCCACAGCCCTCGAGGCCAACGACGCCACCATGGTCCAGCAGGTCATGTGGGTGCTAAACAACATCGCCTCCTCCCACGGCGACCCCAACCAGCGGCTCACCTCCTGGTTCCTCCGTGCCCTCATCACCCGCACGTCCCGACTCTGCCCCACCGCCATGGCCTTCGCCACCACGGGCGGCGCCAGGCTCGCCCGTTCGCGGCCGATGACCATCACCGAGCTCGTCGGCTACGTCGACCTCACCCCGTGGCACCGGTTCGGCTTCACCGCATCGAACGGGGCCATTCTCAAGGCGGTGGAGGGGAGGCAGAAGGTCCATGTGCTCGACTTCGGCATTTACTACTGCATGCAGTGGCCGACCCTCATCGACGCGCTCTCGAAGAGGCCCGAGGGGCCTCCGTTGGTCCGAATCACCGTGCCGTCCGCCCGCCCCCCGGTTCCTCCTCATCTCAACGTTTCCACCGAGGAGATCGGCCTCAGGCTGGCAAACTTCGCCAGGTCCCGAGATGTGGCGCTCGAGTTCCATGTCGTCAAGGCCAATTGGAATGCCTCGAACGATGCTTTGATTAATGAACGCTCCAGCTTCCTCCAAGAACTGGCTTCGTGTCTAGTGGATCCTTCCTCGCTGGGCTTACGGGAGGACGAAGACCTCGTCGTCAACTGCCAGAGCTGGATGCGGTATCTGCCGGAGGAGCCATCTGCAGGGGGAGCTATTTGCGATAAAGTCGGATTCCTGGAGTTGATCCAGCGGCTTAATCCCCGCATTTTGACCGTGAGCGACGAGGACGCGGATTTGGATTCAGCAAGGCTCAGCTCGAGGATCATGTCGTGCTTCAACTATCTGTGGATCCCGTTCGATGCACTGGAGACGTTCTTGCCCAAGGACAGCCAGCGGAGGACGGAGTACGAGGCGGACATGGGGCAGAAGATTGAGAACATCATCGGGTTCGAAGGGGCTCGGAGGATGGAGCGGCTGGAATCGGGCGGCCGGTTTGCCCGTCGGATGGGGAAAGCGGGGTTCGGAAGCGTTCCCTTCGGCGAGGATGTGGTGAGGGAGGTGAAGATACTTCTCGATGAGCACGCCAGTGGATGGGGGATGAAGAGGGAGGAGGATATGTTGGTGCTGACATGGAAAGGCCACAATTCGGTCTTCACAACAGCTTGGCTCCCCAACAAATTTGATGAGTGAATGACCAAACATGAAAAAGAACACAAGAGAGAGGAAAAATTTTGTACGTAGTTGCAAAAGAAGGGGAATGCTTCATGTAATTCTACAGAAATTGAAGGAGCAAAAGTCACCGCATGCAGCAATTTGGGTTTAGCTTACCTGAGCTGTGATGTAAAGTTTTTATCATCTAGGGGTTTACCACTTAATTTTTATCAAATCCTTAAATAATGACATTTTCATCTCCATCATAGGTCAATGTTCAGCTTTTACACTCACAGCTCTCTTAACATCGATCGCTAAACCCCTACCATAAGTGGAAAATAAAATAAAGTAAAATAAGATGGATTTTTTTTTTCAAAATAGGTGAAAGGGTGGTTTGGAAAATTAGAGTGGGAGGGGCTACGTGGAAAAATGGCAAGGAAAAAGGCACCCGTCGAAAGAGGTTGCCGTCGTCTTCCCTATGCTCGTCGGGACTCTGTTCCCTTCTCGAGGACGTCGACGCAGCTGCCCTAGCTTCTCACTGGCGTCGGCTCCCGTACGTAATCCTTGCTCCCTAGTTGTCGAGGAGCGCCATCCACCTCACCAGTTCCTCGTCTGTCGTCTTCCTCCTCTTCTCATTGCCGTTGGAGGTTGCTGGAGGTCGTTCCGATGCTGGCCCTCCCTATCTCGCCTTCCCCTACTTGCGGGTAGAAGCAAGGTCACAAGTAGAGTGCCCACGGCGCATGCCCGTGACCGGCAATCTCCCATCGCCAAGCAGAGACTGTGGTCGCCCGCATCCTCTCCGCGCAACTCGCCGTCGTCCACTCGTCGGCGACCCCCTTTCGTTCGCTCCCCGTTGCCGTGGAGCTCGATGCCGCCGCCCTTCCCCCAGCGGCGAGCTCTCCCTCACTTGCCCCTTCATCGCTGCCATCTCCACTCGTCGGAGGGCAGTCGCCGGAGCTGGAGCGCCCTCGCCGGAGGAGATGAGTGCGAGCGAGGCGAAGCGAGAGGAGATGCCCGCGTAGAGGTTCACTCTCCCCTTCTATTTGAAGGGCTGATTAATATTTAATTTATTAAGTTAAGAAGGGTTAGAGAATTAATTAAGTTGGATTAAGTAATGGGTTGAGCTAAACCGATTAATTGAGTTGAGTCAAGCCTAGTTCGGACATGGGTTCTGGTTAAGTTTATTTCAAATTGGGTTAAACTAGGTCAAGTAGCTGGATGGGTTCGAGCTCAAGTCCAGTTGAATCAGATTGGGCTGGCTAGATTGAATCACGTAAATTGGGCTTAATTTGAATTGGGCCGAATTTTTTTAGAACTTAATGAGTCTTGAACCCAAGACCTCATGATTCTCCCGTATAGAGCTCAATTACTCTAATCAGAGTGGTGTACACTTTGAATTGGACCGAATTGAATTGGATTAATTCAATTGAATTGGACTGGATACGAGTCGAATTAGAGTGAATTAATTTGGACCTAGATTGAGTTAGACCGAATTGATTTGAGCTCAGACTGAACCCATTTGAATTGATTTAATCCTGAGTTGAGCCTAATTAGATTAAATTGAATCAGATTTGAACTAAATCAAATTAAATTAAATTCAGATTGAGCTAGTTTGACTATTTAACCCCGAAATGAGTTAAATTGGTTTGAATTTGGTTAAAATAGATTAATTTGGTTGAATAGGACTAGAGTTGACCGATTTTGACTTTAATTACATGCATTGGATTTGAGTCTAAATAAAGCCCGTAAGCCTCAACACACGATACAAGTACGTAGGGTCACTATGGTATAATCTATTTAAGCTAGGGTAAATCTTAATTAGATTTTGTGGAAGTTCTTGTATGCCTGCCAATTAAATAAATATTATGCTTATAAAATACCAAAAATATATATGCTTTACTAGTCGTGCGACATGCTTATATGTTTACTGTTTTATATTTATCCAGCATACTGTGTTACTCTTACTGTATTTTATTATTTATGCTGTAATGCAAACTACACATTTAGCTACCATACGGAATAGGGTAAAAATAATATAACATAAAATATAGTATCATGATTTATACCAGGCACTCTAGTATAGAGACATAGGTGACATGATACTGGTATCTCTTAAAAACATCACTGAATTAACTAAAAGGTGTTATTGATGCACCCTGGATAACATCGCGAACCACCAGCATTCGGTTAGTGATATTCCACCCTCTCGAGGCTTCTGATAACTTAGATACTGGGAGCGGTGTTGAGGGATTAGACCAGTTAACTCCTGAGTTATATCAGACCAGCAAATGGAGTGATTCCAACCCAGGTTCCTATACCCGCACATGTACCGCTTCGGTGCTACCGTGAGATGGCTAGTGAGGATAATCCTACTCAACAACTTAGCAGATATGGGGTCGAGATATAGTCCATCGTGTGGATGTGAGTTCAACTCAGCCAGCATAAATTATTTTTGAGTTAGGAGGGTGATTCCCTTAAGCCTTGGACAATGGATTCGTAGACCGCACAACTAGCATTCTTGACGTCCTGCAGATGGTCGGATGAGTAGTCTGGATCCTACAGGTTGTTATTATTTCGGCTAGCCGTGGCCGATGGTTCTTGCACGATGATGATCCTGTCTACAGACAGAGTGTAGAACTATATTGTGGTCGTGCCCCTACAGAGTCTGGGGAGGCTGTAAGGGCACGACGGTTTCGTTAGTGGAGATGTAGTCAGCAACTAGCAAGATGAGAGAGATGGTTCTTGGGTCACCCGTCCTCTCCACCAACATCAGTGCAGCAGGCACAGGTAGAGATATAAATGGTAATGACATTGATGGGCTTAAGGACGCCAGGGCCTGAGCCAATCCTTAAGCATACGTTGACAGCCTGAGACATGTGAAGTTGGAGATAGTAGTGATGACTTACTTTAGCGACACCGACATGAGATATAACCCAGGTGACATTTAGAGACATAAATATACCTATAACCTAAATTGGCGCATAACCTTGTTATATGATAATTGTAATACATAGAAAGAAACTATTATGTAATAACTAGTTCCATTAAGGCATCCTTGGACGAGCCCTCTAACCTTTGATTTCGTGCTGTGGTTTTGAGCTGTAATTTCGCACTAGGCCGCAAGGCTAAGCATACTGCATTCAATGTGAGTGCAGGTGTCATTGTGACGGACGAGATATGGGACGAGGATTTCATCGTCGGAGGGTGGATATCATTGTCGTATAGATTGAGATTTGGAGCGTAGTATGTAGTAGACTGATATCATAACTGTACTAGGAGACTGTATTATTTAATTTTTTTGATATAACTAACTACTTATCTTGTAGAGATAGGATCCTGTTACGTCTTACATGGGTTAATGAGCTCATACGACGGTTGTCACGTGCTTGATAGGTGGTTCGGGACGTGACATGATTAGTCATCCAATAGAATGAGGATCCGTTGCAAACTTACATATCAAATGGGCAAATTGCTCTGCAATATGATTAAAATATTAACTATTGTAAAATTATTCTCCATCCTTGTGAGAAGTACACATATCAGATATCAAGCACCCACTTTTCGCCAACTAGTTTTATTTAGAACTTAATGAATCTTGAACCCAAACTTTTTGCTAACTAGTTGAATACCTTGATGAATGATAAAGGTGAAAGAGGAGAGGAGTTCAAATGGGTCTGGAGAAGTAGATTGTCTGGGAAATTCTGTTCTTTACGGTGGCTGGCTGCAGATGAGGAGCAAGCTGCCTACTAGGATGAGACTTTTTCTAACCTTGACTTCCAGCCTTGGGAAACAGAGGTACCTGTAAGGTGAAGATGTTGTACTTTGACCTTACTGTACTGCTCATCAGAAACGAGTTAAGAATGGTGAAGCTCTTCTTGAAGAATGCTCTGATTAGAAAAATTAAGAGGTTCAAGATCCAAGTTACACAAAATCCATTCCCGAGACCGCCGCAGGCAGCTCCCTGAAAAATTGTTGCAGGAAGCACCTTGCAGATGGGTTCATCAGATATGCAAGTCGATCATGACGGCATAAACATGCAAGGCCGCTTACGGCATGTGGAGTTAGAAGCGATGATACGTAGGTATTCTCACCTTTTAATAAAGCCGAAACTTTTAACAAGAATTAGAGTACCATAATGTTTCAGGGTGAACTTTTAACCTAGTGATCACTAAGTTAGACTAATTATGGTTGGATAATTAATATAAAAATTTAACTGTATATTTTAGATAGTATGCATTTGGTTAGAATGAAATCAATTAGATTATCATGAGTTTGAGATAAAATTTAGTGAGGTCTTAGACTCATAATTTTTACTAAACATATTGTTTGAGACACATTATGATCATGAATGTATACTTATAATTTAATATTATATGACTTCTAACCTAATTTTAATTCACCATTGTATATACTTACACCGTGAAAGAATTAAATTTTAATTATAATAGAATATTATGCATATAGAAATCATAATATATATATATATATAACCTCAGTTTTAGTAATCTTGCATGTATTATAGAAATCATAATCTTGTTATTTTTCAGAAACAAGATCTTATCGAGGCACAACTAAAAGCTACCTCTAAGTGCAGAAATCCTGAGGCAGCAATGAGACATACTAAGGCACAACAAGAGGAAATAAAGGTATTTGATCCATTTTTTAAACAGAACATAATCGATTGATTTTTAAAAAACCAAAACTAAAAACTTAGCTGATACTATTAAGAACCCAAACCAAACAGGACCAAATTTATTGATTTGGTTTGATTCGATTCTATCAGTTCACATAATTTTTCTCTAATAAAACTATTAAATCAATATTATAGATAACTACTTACTACATTATTAATAAATCTACTAAATAGAAAAATCTCTTACAGCAAGATAATGTAATAGGTAAATTGAGATATGAAAATTAAGAAGGGTGAGGGGCCGCTATCGAAAAAGTTGATAAATTAGGATTTGCTACGGTACCAATTTGGTTAAATAATCCAAATTGAACCAGTACTCAGTGCAAGCATCGTCCCACCCACCAATATGATGAATAAGATTAAATATCGAGTAACTCAGTATAAAATCATTGTTCAGTACAGCATGAGATGTAAAATATTGAAGTTTATTATGGATATGCAACTTTGACATGGTGTCACGCACTCATCCTATGTCAGCTATACAACAACAACCGTATAAGTTTATAAGACTAATTTAAAATATTTCATAGAATAAAAAATGATATAAAACTTGTAGAAATTTTTCACGATTATAATTTAGTATACGTATTTTCTTTATACCTAATACAATCCAACTAAATAGTGAAATGAACTAATCATGTCGTGCTAGTTTTATCCATGTCACTGTCCCATGAGTCTACCCATTGTCTAAGTGCCGATGCATGAGAAAAATAATTTACTGGTTACAGAAAGAGTGATCCCTAGTAATTATAAGAGCAAAAGATATTGACATACGTGAATTTAATTAAACTATAGCGAACACGATATAATTATATTGTAGAAATAAATTTGGTCATAAGAATTTTCTACATATCATTTTTGTGTGTTTCTACTATGATTTCAGTATTCTCTTTTCTAGAACTGTCTTTCTATGCTTACGATAAGCCTGAGCCAATGACTATCTATAAGTCTGCCAGTGTCCTTCTAGTTCTCTGCCTAGTGTCCGTCACGCTGACATTAGCGAAGATAATTAGTGATCATGGAATCATCTCCTATCAATCTCGTAAGCCGTACATCAGTGCGTGCTTCGAGATCTTCGCACGTGTGTCTCCCCATACCCATTATGCGACTACCATGTAGTACTATATTCTGCCCCACGATAGGATTACCTCTTTGTTTAGTCTCAACGATATGATGAACTGGACTCCGCACAATTATTTAATCTCCAATGTCTAGACCACCCCCTCATGAGCTTGCAAAGTCCGAACATGGTACATCAGTTGTCTTATGACCTTCTAGTCCTAGGGTAGAGTGGCTATGTGGCTCTCCAGTTCCCAAGTCCTTATCCTTGGATGTCTGCCTGAAGGTCATCTCTATGGATTTTCTCTTTTTGGCTTCACCGTGGATCTTAGAGTTGGGTTAGGTGACGCTTCCGATTACCCTCACTAGACTTAGGACCAACCTTCTAACCATGAGAGAAATAAAATACAAGGATCTAAAAGTCTCTTCCTAGTTTGATGTCTCTGGAATGTTTGGTCATTTTCGTTTCCATGAGTAGAGATCTAATTGAACGATGTCACTAAGTGTCTCTATGTTTTATGAAAATTTCTACTTGTGTAGATCATGAGTTTATCACATTCTCAATGCTTCAAGTAAAATATCAAATTGCATGGCACGGAACATGATTAAACATTTACAATATAGTATTCATAAAGTTGTAATTTAATCAAATCATGTGATATGTCTCAAAGATTAACAACCGCCCACTAAGGACCCTAACTACAGCATTTTATAATTAAACTTTAAAAACAACTCACATTGACTTTTTAGTTAAGTCTTTACGATAAAAATAAATCTCCTTATGTGTATCACCGTCAATGCAGAATTTTCCCTAAGCATACTAAAGACATTGTATTTTGTTGTCAATATTCTATATTAACAAAATATTTATGATTTTCTACTTCCAAACACCCCATCTTAACTCAAACAATATATTACTTAATCAACAAGGAAGTGGACTTATGTTCCTAAATTTCTTTATTACCAACTTGTTATTTATTCTGTCAAAATAGAATAACTAATGTTAACTCATCAACACCAAAGTCAACAAAAAAAAAAGATTGAAGTAACATTATAATAGGTTAAGTCAAACAGTGATACAACGAATTCCTTTGTAATACTCAAATCAACTCAAGTATAGTTAAAATATAAACAATTTAGTTAACAAGAAGTAAGCAAGCCAAACCTCCTTTCAGATCATGCCATCAATTTCTTTCCACTTATTTCTTTTTTTCTTAATCAACTTTCCCTCCTCACTATTTTTTTCAACCTAGGTTACTTGAACAAACTTAGCTAAGTCAACTATTTATTTACTTTCATTTCATCATTCTTTCCCTCAACTATTTTTCTTTATTACCACCTACTGGTATCTTCCCTAATTACTACTTTTACTACTAAATTGAGCAACTAAAATAGAGAAACCTACTTCAATATTTCATTCACCTGATTTACTATCAACCTCACCAAATTATCACTGTTAACACTTGCTAACTATTATTTTCTTTGTTCGAGGTATCACAAATTCTAACACAACTTCCTATGACAAAAGACTCACTAATCAGGAATGCAATAGATATACCATAATATGTGCACTTTTACCTATTTATCATACATCAACCAGCAGTAAATTTAGTTAAGCCCATATCAAGTTTCATACACTTCTTCGTCAATATAGTAAACTTTCTTTGTTCCAACAAATGGTTCCCTATTTTCTTCCTACTATTTTTTTCAGTCAACATTGTTGTTTCACATACTACCAAAACTAATCCAACTAAGAGCAAGACAATTACAATTCATGAAGCATATAAACCTTCCTATAATTGCACATTGACTTCCAACTACAAAAAAAAAATCACAATCATAACAGTAATAGCAACATACAACACATGCGCATATTTAAGTTTCTGTCTTGCATATCAATCTATAAGTTCCTTCAATTTTAAAGGTTTAAATTATAAAGAAAATATTCTGACTTCAAAACTCAATTTGCAACACAGACTCAAGAATGTATCATCTATAATAGCTTATTTCAAGTGACTAAGATCTACCATACTTCGATCTAACTCAAACAATAATCCAATGGTTTCACATGTTATTATGGCCAAAAATAGCAGTCACTTGAATGAACTGCCATAATGCATTCTAAGAAAAATAGCAGAAATATAAATGACTTGAACGAACTGTAACTCATTCTGCATTCTGAGAATTTAGTGAAATTCTCACTGCATTGTGTAGTAATTAACTTTCAATTGAATTCTGTATATCAACATCAATATGCATGCATTAACCCAACTATTACTAACATTCACAACTTCTCATTTTTGTTCACAGTACAAAAATAAATAAAGTAAACAGAGAAGATACATTTCTAAATACAAATTTTCAGATCGTTTGCAATCAATTTGTCAGCTATCATTTATTTTAATTAATTAATTTGTTATAACCAAAACAAGACCTCTATCTAAGAGAGGAAACAATAGCTAATGCGTTTAGCACGGTTAAGTTATTATTGTATTCATTTATCATAGTTAACGTTAAATCCAATCTAATACTGTTGTCTCACCTCTTTAACTTTCAATTTCCAACGTTCAAAATAGCATACATCCATTTCTACACCCTATATTATTATATTCATTCAATTCTCTCCCTATTCATATACATAGCAGAATCATAATAAATAGTCATACTCAACATTATCAAAAAGGTTTAGCAAGGAAAAGAAAACACTAATAACAACTACGTTCATGGCAACATAAGGTTCTACCAAAATTCCCATCAATATCAATAACAAGCAACGTTTGTGGCACAGTGAGTTCTTACATTGCACATTATCGTGTATCTCGTGTATCGTAGTAGTATACCAAACAGGGAAACAAAACTCATCATTGCTTAAGAACAACAACGTAATACAAAATACAAATAGGATATAAACCCTCATCCTTTGATAATAATAAAAAAGAAAAAAGAAAAGAGTTGCGCACGCCCCGTCCATCATCAATGAGCGCATGCTGCCCATGCCTTCCGCCATCCCCATCGTACTCGCAGCTCATGCTCTATTTTCCTCCTTCCCATCGTCACAGAACCCTTCACTCACCACACTCATCGCTGCACGCACATCACCGTCCTCGCCCGTCGACCCGCCGGAGAAAGGGAAGGCAACACCTTCCCTTTTCGTTTGTGAAGGCCCAATACCTTCGCCCTCTTCCCACGCACGTAGTTGCGAGCACACCTCGTGGGCGACCACTTCCTCGTACGATTTGCATGCTCAAGCTGCGGAGGAGGGCTGACGACCTTGCCAGCACCTCACCGACTGTCCTCCTTCCTTCCATCGCTGCCGGAGCTCACGGAAGAAGCTTCAATGCCTTTGCCTTCTTCCTCCCCTACTCACGGACATGAACTTAGTCGCGAGCATCGCGCTCAAATTGTTCGCTCACGATCGGTGAATCCTCGTCGCTGCACCCTCTCCGTGCGCCTTGCTGGTTTCCCCTTGCCATTGAGCCTTCCCTCTCGAGCTTCATCGTTCACGGAGCTCGCCAAACACCAACGAAGCAGCTCCCCTGCTTTCGCTCCGGACGACCACATCCTCTCCACACCCCAACGACTGCCAGGTTGCCGCTATGCAGCAGCACCATTGAAGCCACGCTGGCGATCACCTCCCCTCTGCTGCCGGAATTCAAAGAAGCGACTTCCATCGCGCGAACAGGGGCAGAGGTGGTTGGCGACCTCTTCCCTTCGCAGTTCCCTTGCCCTACGGTGCCTACTCCTCGCTCCGCCTTGCCGTCGTCGCTGGTATCGGAGAACCTCCGCCGCCGCCTTCGAGGACCCCAATAAACCCTCGCTGGAGTTGGGGAGAGCTCTTACCGGAGCTGGAGAAGATGACCGCACGCGAGCAGAGGTACCTTGCGCTCACCCCCTTTCTTTCGAAGAAAACTTTCTTAAGCATGATTAATATTTTGTTAATTAATCTAAGTTTAGTTAATTAGTTAATTAAGTGGGATAATTAATAGATTAAGTAACTGGTTGAGCCGAACAAATTAATTGAGTTTGAGTCTGGTCTGGGCCGAACATGAGTTTGGGCTGAGTTCAATTAGACTGAGCTAAATCAGTTAATTTATTTGAGTTCGATCCAAACAAGTTAATTGAATTTGGTTCGGGTTTGAGTATGATTGAGTTAGATTGGGTTGGTTGGACTGAATCAATTGGACCGGATCTAATTAAATTAGGCCGGATCCGAGCTAAGTCAAATTGAATTAAATCGAACTTGGGTCGAACCAAATTGAATTGATCTGAACCTGAGTTGAACCAATTAAATTGATTTAAGCCCGAATTGAACCCAATCAAATTGAATCAATTCAGATTCGAACCAAATTAAATCAGATTGAATCTGAATTAAACTAATTTTATGGTTTAAACCTGAATTGAGTCAAATTGATTGGGATTGTGTCAAAATTGACCAATTTGATTAATGTTCGGTTAGTGATGACATCGTGAACCATTAGTGTTCAGTTAGTGATGTTCACTCACTAGCACCTCCTGAGGCTAAATATCATAGATAGCTTAAATATTGGGAGTGAGTTGAGGGTTGGATTGGATTAACTCCTATGTTATGATAGATAAAAAATTAAAGTGGGTTCATACCCAAATATCATTACCCGCACGTGTGATGATTAAACATCACCGTGATAGTCCTAAGATAGTTGGCGGGGATGAACTTGCCCGATGATTTAGTACGTACGCAGTCAAGTTACCACAGTCCATTGTGAGGATGTGATGTTAACTTGGCCAACGTAGAACCCTTTTGAATTGGAAAGGTGATTCCCTTAAGCCTTGGACAGTGGATCCGCAGACTGCACAGCTGGCATACTTGACGTTCTGCAAATAATCGAATGAGTAGTCCGGATCCTAGGGTTATTATTTCGGCAAGCCATGGCCGATGAGACTGTTGTGATGGTGACCTTGTCTGCAAACAGTGTGTAGTACTACACAGGTGTCGTTGCCTCTATGGATCCGAAAAGGATGTATGAGCACGACAGTTTCACTAGTGGAGGCATGGTCAGCGTCTAGCGAAATGATAGAGAGTGATTATGGATCACCCGTCCTCTCAACCAGCATCAGTGCAACGGGCATAGGCAGAAACATAGATGTAATGGCACTGATGAGCTTAGAGAAGTCCCATGTTAGGGTATTCTTAAGCATAAGCTGGCAGTCCGAATCATGTGATATAAAAATAAAGATGATATATATAATTTATACTAGTGACACCGACATGATATATAATCTAGGTGACATTTAGATACATATATTTACCTATAACCTAGGTTGATATTTAACATAGTCGGATAATACATGTAAAATACTAAAAAGCTTGTTATGTGATAACTAATCCCACTAAGACATCCTTGAACAATCACCCCAGCCTTGAATTTCGTGCTGTGATTTCGAGCTGTAATTTTACACTAGGCCGAAAGGCTGAGCACAACGTGTTCAATGTGTGTGCAGGTGTAGCAGTGACGATCAAGATCGTTGACGAGTATCTTACTATCGAAGGTTGGTGAATATCCGTGTCTAGATTTTCTTTCTATATTACGGAGCGTAGAGTGTAGTAGACTTATATCGAGACTATACTAAGGAATTGTATTATATTGTTATTGATTTGGCTAGCTCCTTATATAGCACATATTGAATCCTGTTACGCCTTGCATGGGTCTTTGGGCTCATGCGGCGGTTGCCACGTACCCGACAGGTGGGTCGGGGCGTGACAACTTAAGTGGTATCAGAGCTTAGGTTCGAACACCTAGGAATTAAAGTAATATTAGAGCTTCAAGCTTAGAGTCTAAGAGTTAAGGAAAGTGAGTCCCGATATAGTTAGGATAGTGAGCAAGTCAAAAATCGGTACGGTCGCATGACTATGACCAGTCTACAAATTCCTCCATAGTAAACGATTTCTTAGATATGGAATATATTGGACGGTGCAGTTAATTTCGGAATCGACTTGCGCACTGGAATTTGGATTTTGTAGATGTCAAACGCGCCACAAAGGCGGAAATGGAGAATTTGGAAGGTAGCAAATTTGGCGGATCCTACGAGTGCCACTTCCCATTACCCGGCGGACCCGTCGGTAGCATAAGCACCTGTACAAGCTGCTAGGGACTCACAGAGGGTGCCACTATCGATGGTTCCAGAGTAGACAACATCGAGGGCATCACGGAGCTCAAGAGCGACACGTACAGTAGTTCATCGCACTATCTCGGTTGTACCACCGGTGGGAGTCCCTTTGGCTCAAGGATATCTTAATATGATAGCGACAACCATGGCTGGTATTTTCACTCAAGCTCTGTAGGATGAGGTACCTTCTCCACCACTTGCGATAAAGATTGTGCCACCAGTGGTACAGGTAGCTCCTGCTCCGAGTGTTGTACCTGCTCCAGCAAAAAACACCTCCGAGATCATACTAGTGGCAAGCTTTGTAGATATTGACATACCTCCTATAGACCGACAGGGAGCTCGTGTCCAGCCAGTATGCCAGATTCTGCTAGAGGGAGGCATAGCCTCGATGCCAAATGCCTCGAGAGGCACACGTACTATGAGACCCTTGGCATCTTGGGTTCGTAACGCTAGACGGTTGGGTTGCGTTACCTTTTCCAAATCCTAAGACCCACAGATAACCCGAGCATGGATAAATAACATTCGTCGGGTCACCACAGAGTTGGAGTTGGCGAATAGAGATTGTCTTGGGGTAGCATTCCACTTGTTGGATGGAGATGTTGAGATATGGCACGAGGAGCTGGAGGCGCATATCACCATTGGACTGACTTGGGTCAGCTTTCAAAAAAAATTTCATGAGCAGTTTTATACTCATATGCAGCATGATCTGAAGATCCAGGAGTTCCTAGAATATGCATAGAAAAGCATATCAGTATCTAAATATATAGCAGAGTTCAGCAAGTTGGCCTCTTTTGTGCTAGAGGTGATTCCATCAGAGGACTATCGCTGCCTTCGCTTTATTCAGGGATTAAACGATCATATTCTGTCGAGAGTGGCTCTGCTGGATTATTCTAGATTTCAGAAAGTGGTGGATAAGGTACTTATGGTTGAGAGGATGATTCTTGCTTCTCGCGGACGCAGGGAGGGGCACAAGAGGAAGTGCACCAGATCACAACGATGTTGGGATGACTACAGAGACCGACAGAGCAGTGTGGCTTCATCAGCTGGCTCTGTTGCGGGAGAGACTCCAGCTGGGGGTCCTGACATTCAGAGGATGACACCACAGGGGTGACAGGGCTCGTACTAGACTAGGCCGAGTAGTTTCTTGTTACCATTGTGGATAACGAGGGCACACTTGCCCCAACTGCCCGTAAAGGAGACAGCCGGGAGGTTCACAGCAGTCAGTGATGCATTCTCCTCCTGCTAGTCGTGGCCACCCATTTATGCTTGTCCCGTCTGTTGCTCCTGCTCCAGCACCCACTAGGGGACCTGCTCCCCCATCTAGCCAACACCTTAGAGGCCGCCCCAGTGTACCTAAACTCGTATTTTCATGCTGGATAGCTTTGACGCACAAGCCAACTCGAACATGGACACTGGTAACCCATCTTCTAGTGATACACCTTGAAGTACTTTATTTTGGTCTCATTTTGGAACTTTATAAATAGCTATTAATATTTTGTCAAACTTGTGCGTACTTTTGTTAAAGGAACTACCTTTAAGATAATGTATAAATTTTGTTGGTGATTGATGTAATTAGGACGTATGCGGTTGTTCGACTCTTAGGCCCGGATACTTATAGACACCAGATCACATCGGTCATTCATCAGCACCGAATATGCGAGACGAGCTGATCGACCCTTAGAGTAGTTGGATTCTGAGCTTATCATCTCGACTCCCTTGGGTGAGCAGATTTTACGGGATCAGGTGTATCGGGCCTGCCCCATTATCGTACAAAGGGTCACATTAGAGGTGGACTTGATTCCACTAGAGATGACTGACTTTGATATATTCTCGATATGGATTAGTTGGCGCCACATGGAGCACTCGTAAATTGCTTTACAAAGACGGTGTCTTTTTCCAGATCGAGGCCACCATAACTTATTTTTGATGGAGATCGTCGGATTTTGCCTACTGCTATTATATCTGCTCTTTCGGCATTGAAGCATATTCAGAAGGGGTGTCACTATTTTCTAGCGCACGTGAGAGATAGCAGTCAGGTAGAAGGCAACATGGCGGACATTCCAGTAGTCTGAGAATTTCCCGACATATTTTCTCAGGATTTACCCGGACTACCTCCAGATCGGATGTTGGAGTTTTGCATCGATCTTGTTCCAAGGATGATGACGATCTCCAGGCCCCCATATCGTATGGCACCGGCTGAGTTAAAAGAACTCAAATTGCAACTTCAGGGCCTGGTGGATAAGGGATTTATTAGACCTAGTGTCTCTCCATAGGGTGCACATGTCCTATTTGTAAAAAAGAAGGATGGGAACTTAAGGATATGCATCGACTACAGACAGTTGAATAAGGTTACCATCAAGAACAAGTACCCTCTCCCTCGTATTTGATCAATCGTAGGGTGCTCGGGTTTTCTCTCGGATCGATTTGAGATCGGAATATCACCAGTTGACGATCAGAGACTCGAATGTTCCGAAGACAGCATTTCAGACACGGTACGGGCATTATGAGTGCTTGGTCATGTCATTCGGTTTTACTAATGCCCCTGCAGCCTTTATAGATTTGATAAATCGGGTCTTCATGAGTATTTAGATAAGTGTGTCATTATCTTCATAGATGACATATTGATATACTCTAAGAGCCCGGAGGAGCACAGGAGACATCTCCTATTGGTCTTACAGGTCCTGCAGGAGAATCAGTTGTATGCAAAGTTCTCCAAGTATGAGTTATGGCTGATGCAGGTGGGATTTCTGGGGTACATAGTATCCAGTGAGGGCATCCAGGTTGATCCAGTGAAGATTGAGGCAGTGGGAGCAGCCTAGGAGTTCCACGGAGATCCACAGTTTTCTAGAGTTAGTTGGGTATTATCGATGCTTTGTCTAGAATTTCTCTCGTATTACAGCACTGATGACCAAGTTGATCTGGAAGGACACTAAGTTTCAATGGAGCTCAGAGTGTGAGCAGAGTTTTTAAGAGCTTAAGAATCGCTTGACCACTGCACCAGTACTCACCTTTCCGGTTAGTGGTATTGAGTATGTGGTGTTTAGCAGGGATTGGGATGTGTTCTGATGCAGAGTGGACGGATAATCGCATATGCATCTCGACAGTTAAAAAAGCATGAAGTGAATTATCCAACTTATGACCTGGAGCTAGCAACAATTGTCTTGGCACTTAAGATCTGACGATATTATTTATATAAGTAGAAATGTCATATTTACATAGATCATAAGAGTGTACAGTATTTGCTGACTCAACTGGAGTTAAATCTTAGGCAGCACCGCTGGTTGGAACTGATTAAGGATTATGATCTAATTATTACTATCACCCTAGGAAAGCCAATGTAGTGGTGGATGAATTTAGCAGGAAGTCCTCCACTACACTAGCGTACATCTGCAGTGCCTATATGTCTTTGCTACATGACTTGAGAGCTCTTGGCGTGGAGTTGCAGTGTGATTCACGGGGTGGGATATTGGCACAATTCACCGTGCGACCTGCCTTGTCTGATCATCTCGCAGAGTTACAGAAGTTGGACTTGGAGTTGAGCAAAGTGATCCAAAGGATACGGAGTGGTTAAGGATAAGACTTTAAACTCAGAGATGATGGCATGTTGGTACTCAGGGATAGAGTTTATGTACCCTAAGATGAGAACCTACGATGACAGATTCTGAAGGAGGCCCACAGTTCTGCATATGCCATGCACCAAGGTAGTACAAAGATGAATCGTACTATTAGACAAACATATTGGTGGTTAGGTATGAAGCGGGACATAACTGAGTTCGTGGTCAGATGCTTAGTGTGCTAGCAGGTGAAGGCCGAGCATCAGAAGCTAGTAGGCACCTTATAGCCTCTTCCGATACCAGAGTGGAAGTGGAAACACATCATGATGGACTTTGTAGTAGGGTTGCCACGCACTCAACGACACCACGATGCCATCTGAGTGATCGTTGATCGACTTACGAAGTCAACCCACTTCCTACTTATTGATATTACATACTCATTGGAGAGGTTGGCCGGATTGTATATCAGCGAGATCGTTCACCTTCATGGGATGCCGGTATCTATTATTTCGGACCGGGACCCTAGATTTACTTCTAGGTTTTGGCCAAAGTTTTAGAGGGAGCTGGATACATTTCTGAGGTTTAGCATAACATTTCATCCGTAAACTGATGGCAGTCAAAGCGTATTATTCAGACTTTAGAGGATATGCTCAAAGCAGTTGTGCTAGATTTTACTGGCGGATGGGATTCTCATATTCCATTGGTAGAGTTTGCATATAATAATAGCTACCAAACCAGTATTAGTATAGCTCCCTATGAGGCATTATATGGCAAGCAGTGCCGGACCCCGCTGCTTTGGGGTGAAGATAATGAGAGAGGCTTGACCGGTACAGAGTTGATTGATGAGATAATTGCTAAGGTCAAGGTCATTCGGGATAGACTAAAGACCGCTCAAGATCGACAGAAGAGTTACGCAGATAATCGCCACAGGCCACTTGAGTTTGTTATTGGAGATATGATTTTTCTAAAAGTTTGTCTATAGAAGGGTATTCTTCAGTTTTAGAAGAGAGGAAAGCTTCATCCCAGATATATCAGACCTTTCCAGATTCTTGATAGAGTTGGGCCAATGGCATATCGATTGGAGCTACCTGCCGACTTGGAGCGTATTCATAATGTTTTTTATGTCTCTGTGCTCAAGAAATATATTTCGGATCCATTGCATATCCTTATGGCACCGCCTATTTAGATAAGGGTGGACTTGAGCTAGGGAGTACAGGCCATTGAAATTGTTGATTGCCAGGAAAGAGTACTCCGAGGTAAGTCTATTCCTTTAGTCAAGGTTCATTGGAGGAATGCAAATATCGAGGAAGTCACTTGGGAAATCGAGGCTCAGATGTGAAACCAATATCCCAATTTATTTGAGTGAGCTACTGTTTGAGTGTAATATAAATTTTTTTTGAAACCTGTTATCTATGTTAGGATACTTTTGGCCTTACCTTTATACGGATGTTTTTAATTTTTGGAGGACCAAAAAAGTACTTGTAAACCCTTATCCTTTGATATATAAAAAAAGAGTTGCGCATGCCTCGTCCATCGTCAACGAGCGTGTGTTGTCCATGCCTTCCGCCATCCCCATCGTACTCATAGCTCATGCTCTCTTTTCCTCCATCCCATTGCTACAGAATCCTTCACTCGCCACACTCATCACTGCACACACATCATCGTCCTCGCTCGTCGACCCGCCGGAGAAAGGGAAGGCAGCACCTTCCCTTTTCGTTCGTGAAGGCCCAACACCTTCGCCCTCTTCCGACGTACGTAGTCGTAAGTGCACCTCGACAGTGACCACCTCCTCGTACGATATGCACACTCAAGCTGCGGAGGAGGACTGATGACCTTGCCAACACCTCACCGACTGTCCTCCTTCCTTCTATCGCTGTCGAAGCTCGCGGAAGAAGCTTCAAGGCCTCTTCCTTCTTCCTCCCCTGCTCAAGGACATGAGCAGAGTCGCGAGCATCGCACTAAAATCGCTCGCTCACAACTGGTGAATCCTCATCGCTGCACCTTCTCCGTGTGCCTCGTCGGTTTTTCCTCACCATTGAGTCTTCCCTCTTGAGCTTCACCATTCACGGAGCTCGCCAAACACCACCGGAGCAGCTCCCCTGCTTTCCCCTACTTCCGCTCTGGACGACCGCATCCTCTTCACACCTCGACGACTGCGAGCTTGCCGCTGTGCAGCTGCGCCGTTGAAGCCAAGTCAGCGATCACCTCCCCTCTGCTGCTGAACGTCGAAAAGGTGACTCCCATCGCGCAAACAGGGGCAGAGGTGGTTGGCGACCTTTTCCCTTTGTCGTTCCCTCGCCCCACGATGCCAACTCCTCGCTCCACCTTGTTGCCGTCGCTGGTGCCGGAGAACCGCCGCCGCCGCCTCCGAGGACCTTGACGAACTCTTGCCGGAGTTGGGGAGAGCTCTCACTAGAGCTGGAGAAGACGACCGCACACGAGCAGAGGTACCTCGCGCTCGCCCCTTTCATTTGAAGAAAATTTTCTTAAGCGTGATTAATGTTTGGTTAATTAATCTAAGTTTAGTTAATGAGTTAATTAAATGGGATAATTAATGGATTAAGTAACTAGTTGAGCCTAACTAATTAATTGAGTTTGAGTCTGGTCCGGGTCGGACTCGAGTTTGGGCTGAGTTCAATTAGACTGAGCTGAATCAGTTAATTAATTTAGGTTCGATCCAAACCAGTTAATTGAATTGGGTTTAGGCTCGAGTTTAATTGAGTTAGATTGGGTTGGCTGGACCGAATCAATTGGACCAGTTCTATTTGAATTAGATCGGATCCGAGCTAAGTCAGATTGAATTAAATCGAACCTAGGTCGAACCAATTTAAATTCATCTGAACTTGAGTTGAACCAATTAAATTGATTTAAGCCCGAATTGAACTCAAACAAATTGAATCGAGTCATATTTGAACCAAATTAAATCAATATGAATCTGAATTAAACCAATTTCATGATTTAAACCCGAATTGAGTCAAATTGATTGGGATTGGGATAAAATTGACCAATTTGGTTAATTAAGGTTAAAGTTGACCAATTTTGACTTTTATTGTATGCATTAGATTTGAGCTCAAATTAAAGTCAGATTTAACTAATTTTGATTGGATTTACTTGGATAATAAATGAATTTGGGCTTTGGCTTCATGAATAGACTTAGACCAAGCAGATTGACCCAATTACAAGGTTATGTTCAAATTAAGAGCATAAATCAGATCAATATCAATTAATATATTTTTATTTAAATTAATTATAGAAAATTTATTTAAAATTCTAAATAAATTTTCTTATGTTAGGAAAATTACTTGGACTTATCTATCCTACCATTAATACTCTGGGGCTTCATTTGGATTGGTTCTAAAGTCTTAACATTGAGTGCGTAAGCTCATGATTTATTCCAGCTGCGGAAAATCTTAATTATAAGATGTCGGAAAATTCTTGAATGCATGCCAACTAAATAAATACCATGCTTCTAAAAAATCTAAGAAAATGTATGCTATATTATTATATTTTATTTAGAACGTTAATATATCATGCATGTTTATTTCTTCCTCTTTACTTGTCATAATGTATTATTTTTACCGCATATCGTAATATTGAATGCAAATAATATTATACGCAAAATGATAAAAATAAAGCAAACATAGAAAGTAGTATCATGATTTATACTGAACACTCTAGCATAAAAACATAGTTGACGTGATACTAGTACCATTTAAGAACATTACTTAATTCTAAGCGAATGGTGTTATTAATGCCCCCTAGATGACATCACGAACCATTAGTGTTCAGTTAGTGATGTTCACTCACCAGCACCTCCCGAGGCTACAGATCATAGATAGCTTAGATATTGGGAGTGAGTTGAGGGTTGGACCGGATTAACTCCTAGGTCATGATGGACCAAAAATTAGAGTGGGTCCATACTCAAATATCATTATCCGCACATGTGATGATTAGACATCACCGTGATAGTCCTAAGATGGTTGGTGGAGATAAACTTACCCGATGATTTAGTAAGTATATAGTCAAGTTACCACAGCCTATTATGAGGATGTGATGATAACTTGGCCAACGTAGACCTCTTTTGAATTGGAAAGGTGATTCTCTTAAGCCTTGGACAGTGGATCCGTAAACCGTAAGGCTAGCATCCTTGACGTTCTGCAGACGATCGGATGAGTAGTCCGAATCCTAGGGTTATTATTTCAGTTAGCCATGGCTGATGAGACTGTTGTGATGGTGACCCTGTCTATGAACACTGTGTAGTACTACATAGGTATCATTGCCCTTACAGATCTGGGGAGGATGTACGGGCACGATAGTTTCGTTAGGAGAGGCATGTTCAGCGACTAGCGAAACGATGGATAGTGATTATGGGTCATCTGTCCTCTCCATCAGCATCAATGCAGCGGGCATAAGTAGATACATAGATGTAATGGCACTGATGGGCTTAGGGAAGTCCTAGGCCAAGACATTCCTTAAGCATAGGCTGGTAACCCGAATCATATGATATAAAAATAAAGATGATATATATGATTTACACTAGTGACACCGACATGATATATAACCTAGGTGACATTTAGAGACATACATTTACCTACAACCTAAGTTGATATTTAACATAGTCGGATAATACATGTAAAATACTAAAAAGCTTGTTATGTGATAACTAATCTCACTAATGCATCCTTGAACGATCCCTCTAGCTTTGGATTTCGTGCTGTGATTTCGAGCTGTAATTTTACACTAGGTCGTAAGGTTGAGCACATCGCGTCCAATATGTGTGCAAGTCTAGCGGTGACAATCAAGATCGTGGACTAGGATCTTACTATCGAAGGTTGGCGAACATCCGTGTCTAGATTTTCTTTCTATATTACGGAGCATAGAGTGTAGTAGACTTATATCGGGACTGTACTAAGGAATTGTATTATGTTGTTATTGACTTAGCTAGCTCCTTATGTAGCATATATTTGATCCTATTATGTCTTGTATGGGTCTACAGGCTCATGCGGCGATTGTCACATGCCCGACAGGTGAGTTGGGGCATGACATAGGACCATTAGAACGTAACTTTCATTAGTTAGTTCAGGAATAACAAGACACAATAACTCTCACTGCACATTGTTTAACATCTCCCAATGATGTTATCTTCTATCTTGTAACCCCAAACACTTAAAGATACTTCAACTAGTATAATTTCTATATATATTTCTCTTTCAATAGGAACCCAAGAATAACATCCATCACAAATTCATAACTGATCATCCAAACCTATCACTTTCAATTTTCTCTCTTTCGAAACTCTGACTGGCTATAAGCATATTAAAATAAGTAGGGACTATCACGAATCTCTACTTAATGTAGAATAATTCTAACAATTTCATTAGTTAGTAAATTATCTATTACCAATTTAATAACACACATGAGCTGTTAAACTTTTGGACTTTTAAATATATGAACGATCAGAACTAGACAAATAGAGAAATTTACAGTAAGTGTAGTTAATATTTCATGGAGATATCTATTATGTAGACTCACTTCCTATCGTTCATTGCAGATAAATTTGAATACAACTCCAACAGAAAACCAAAGAATAGCATTTTGACATGTACCACACAGAAAATAAGAAGAGAAAATAAAAGGCATCGACTAGGAAAATGCTTGCATCTGCCTTCAACTCCAAAAATGTTTGAAGACCAACCTATTGTCAACAAATTTATAAAACTCTTCAGAAATCCTTCAGGTTGCAACACCAGCACATCCTCCCCCCAATTTGCTTTCGTTTCATTGCTCCCTTCATTCACCATTTCAGGAATAGGGAGCCATGATGAGATCCAAAAGAGCTTCATCGATGAGGATGTCAGCAGCAGTAGGGATCTACCGTAGGTGATGAAGGTGTCCATTTTTTTGGTCGAGAGGCATTGGTAGTGGAAGGGAAAAATGATCGATTTACCCCTCATTTCCTTTTCCAAACTTCGAAAACAACCTAGGTATCGTTGAAGTACTAATATATATATATATATCATTATTATTAACCTTATCTATACAAGTATATAGATTATTATTAACCTTATCTATATACGTATATATGTATATATATACATTCATATATATATATATATATATACATCTCTGTGAAATTACCTTCTTTCCCTTTTACTCAATCAACATTATCCAGATTTCCACCATTTTCCTCTTTGTCCTTTCTCTGTCTAACTTCAAACTTATAAGTGTATATAATTATCCGCACTCATATACATATATAATTATCTTTACTCCTTTATTACTACATTGTTATACCTTAATTTTTATGTACCCTCCTATAACTCCTAAAACTTTGAATAGATGTTTTTGTGGTGCTAATAATATTAATAGTACTCTTAATTAGTAAAAAAATTAAATTAATATTATTAGCAATACTATAGGTAAAAATATAATAAGGACAAAGTCCTAATTAGAAAAACTCACCTATCTGACATAAAGAAAAGCTACAAGAAACATCCCTTCATGAGCTTATTAATTTTTTTTCCACGCTTATATGCACCATTGCTATTTTATTTTATTACTATACTTAGAATTTAAGGTCAGCATATAAGTCGGTGGAACTTGATACTAAAATGTATTAGTAAAGGAGTTGGTGGATAAGATGATTAAATGTCACGGTGAGCATTCAATATGTTTGTTCGCAGAGGAGGCACGTAGAGTAGTTATTAAGAGCCAAAGGAAAGGACATAATAGATATGGTAATAAGTTTTGAATAGAGTGCAAAATGTAATATAGAATGAACCCTAAAGGACTAAGCTTGGTGATTCGTAGAGAATCTAACAAAGGTTATCCCCACGATGAAAAAAATAGAGAATATAAGCATGGTAGCACTTGCATTGTGTTATTATTGGTACGAGGAGATGGTGTATACAAATATAGGTTATATTGGACATGTAGTGATATCTCTAACCAAATAAATCCAGTCGAAGGTTGATTAAGTGCAACCATATAGGTGGGAGTATGTCTTAATGATCAAATGTGAAGCACTGTACGTACGGAGCTAGTCTTAGTTCATAATATGCATAGGATGTGTCCAAAAAACGGACACACGCTAGGTCTATACCATATCCTGTGCGTATTGCATTGGATATACGATGAGGTATACCGGGTGTAAGATATAAATATACTACACACCATCTCAATACATGATTGTGATTAGTTCAACACAGGAAGGGATTGCTAGATTGGGAGAATGTGACTTGGTCCATATTTATGAGTTATGAACGTACAAGGTGGCACACAACATATGGCATTTTGGAAACTATGAATGAAAACTGAAGGCGTGGAGGACGTTGACAGTTCGAAAGAGAGTTTGGTGCGTGCATTTTGGAAGAGAGCAAAGGCCGGAGGTGCACTGCTAAGTAAGTGAGACCACCGGAGTAAAAGCAATAGTTTATTTCCTCCTCATATATCGTGCGTTGACTCCATCCTGCATCGTCCAAGTCAAAGCTGTTATAATAATATTACATGCTCACCCAATTCCCAGTGCATCAACCGCACGTCCTTTAATAGGTGTTGAAATATGATGCGGTAAAACAAAAGCTTTATCATCATTAATCTCCAACAATCTTAACTAAACCATCAGGTACTCTAACGATACAGTAAAAGACAAACCCGGTCGAATCATTTCACTCTCCGTTTAGTCGTATAAATTTCACCTTTTTTATCCAAAAAAATTAAGTCTAATCCCTCTCCTGCACGATTACGAAACCCTCAACCTGTGCCCTTGTATATTTACATTACCTGCTTAGATCTGACCCACTGATTTCTAATTAATATACGTACGTGCGTGTGTGGCACTGTACGTGACTTGAAATTATATATGCATTCTTACAAAAGCATCACATGTGCCGTCCTCTCACATGACCTGGACCAGCGCGATTGGTTCCCGGAAATGGCCAAGTATGTGCTGCGCAACACGACAAACCCCTCCCTCCATCACTCTTTGCAATTACTCAGATGCTATCTACATCATCATCTTCCACGTGCTCAAGCCCCATTGGACACGTACGCCGCCGAGCTGGCACGGCCAGCTCACCCATTTCGTCAGAAGGGATAGAACGAAGAAATACTTTTTTATTCAGTGATTAACCATTCGGCAATTATGCAGCTGTTTACAGAGAGAGAGAGCATTTAGTTTACTGCTTCTACGGCTACTGTCTTCCATATGTATTTACGCATAAATCTCAGGAAGAGGAATGAATATTGAATGCTGAAGAAGATGAAAATTCTCATGTAGTCTTTTTTTTTTCCTTCTTTTGTAAAATGCAGCTGACCTGCTCCTCATTGGATCTGCCTCGGCGATCCTCCCTCTCTTCTCCCGAACAGCCCTGCAGCATTTAACGAAGAAAAAAAAAAGGGGGAAGAAACTCGTTCAGTTTGGGAGAATATTCGTAGTCAGAGCAGGACAAAAGTTAGCACAGTAAAGGAACAAAACTCGTCGAAACGGACTGCGCGGCGACCTTTGCTCGCTGGGGAAAGGCAATCACCCCGGATCGAGGTAAATTTAATCGCATGCGAGCGAGATTCAACTCCAGGACATATAGATTTAGGGAAAAAAACACATCTTTAATGCGTATTTATGTCGGCCGCTTAAAAGAATCAGCATTAGATATTCCCTTTACGGCCCAGAGAAAGAAAAAAGAAACAAGTAGTTCGAGAATTTAATGCTCCGAACGGAGAGGTCGGACCAGAATCACCGCAGAAGAAAAGGAGAATTCATTTCGAGATCGTAAGAGTTGAGAAATAAGAGGCAGCGAAGGAGTCGGAGAAATCCCAAGAGAAATTTAGTTGCCGATCGAAGAAGAAATTCTGAGGAAATAAATGCCGCCGTGCACGGTTAATCGACGGGGGAAGCAGTAAAAGCAGCGATCGAGCATTAGTTCCCGATCGAAACGGACGCAGAATTAATCGGACCATCAAGATGCGAAACGCCGCCCAGCAAGATCGCTCTCTGCGACTCACCGAGCGCGGCGGCCGCCTCAGGGCAGCAGTCCGGCGGGTCCTCGAAGGCGGAGACGGCGAGGCGCTTGCGGGCGACGCCGATGTCGAAGAGGATGACGCCGGAGGATTGGTCGGAGACGACGATCCCCTTGACGGGGAGCCAGATGAAGAGCTCCTCCTGCGACCAGCCGGACACGCCGCGGAGCGCGCCGTAGCTGAGGTTGCCCCGCACCTCGCTCTCGAAGTAGGCGAGGCCGTCGTTGTAGCGGGCGTAGCAGGGGCCGGCGAGGCGGACCTCGAGGAGACCGGAGGGGCCGTCGTGGGAGAAGGACTCCACCCCCTTGGGCAGCAGCCCGGCCGGAAGGCCGTGGCTGCGGAGGAGCTCCCGGATGGAGGCGGCGGCCTCGGCCTCGGCGCCGGACGCCGCCCGCGGCGAGAGGCCGAGGAGGAGGAGGAGGAGGAGAAAGGCCACGAAGGCCGTGCAACGTACAAGGTGGGGAAAAAGGGAGCGCGTCGCCATGACGACCCTGAGAGGGAGAGAGAATGAGGGAGAGAGGAAGGAAGGAGATGGGAGCGAGTAAATTAAAAAGAGATGAGTTGGAATTGTTCGGATACGCATGTCGCCGAGCTGCCACCGTATAAATATATATATACCTAACAATATTACAGGTTTATTTAACTACGACGTACATTTTGGAAAAAGGAGATTAAATTTAGGAATTATAAAAGGGACGATTGAGAGAATGCACATGGAATGGAATGGATGATTGGAGCACAGAGTAGAAGGTATCAATCATTCAGTGCCTGCATGTTGTAGTGAGGCGTTTGTTCCTCTCAACTCAAGGAGAGTAGATTGATTATAAATAAAAAAAAAAGGAAAGAAGAAGGAATTTAAGCATGTGACAGGTTTAAGCAGGCAGCTGATCCTGTATTTGGTTGTTGGTGCGTGGAAAATAAGGAAATCTGAGGAGAGGGATGTTATTAACCTTAATCCAACCTCCTCCTCATTTATATTGCTTGCTGACCTTAAATTAAATAATACGCCCATTGCCCGCCGACATGGCCTCCTTTTGACTTTATTGCCTCTTCCACTGCTACGCTCAGGTTTTACTTATCGTCGTAATCTTTGGGTTCTCTCTCTCTATATATATACTTACAGGTGTCCTTTTGTCTAGGGTTTGGACTTAAACCTCATCGACCAATTGCTTCGGCCTGTCTTCTTCTCACCTTGAATTATAGGTTATTATTTCCATATAGATATATAAACCTCATTGTCAAAGTATTGATATGGTTGTATAGGTGACAAATTGAGGACTGAAATATAAAGGCTACGAAGGTCAACCTAGGGGGGGAATAAGTGATTCCTCTTAATGTAAAGTAGACCTATTGGCGGACCTCGTCTATGGGCCAATTAACTACTAATCATGGGATTGTGGAAAAAGCAAAGCAGCGGATGATGTTAAAATTTGAGCATGCACATTTCTGAGCAACTTAGGATAATATATATTCATACTCTTAGGTTTGAAATATTCATAATAGTTCCACAAATTATTTATTATTTCTTCATAGGAAGATGTAGGAAAGAATAACTGATTATAATATTCAAAGGTATCGTTTAGATAAGTTGTAGGAGCTATAAAGAAGTCTTCAGAACTGACCTTGGTGAAGGAGTATATTATAAAAAAACGTGGGTAGCACCGAAAGAAGGCATCACTTGCTGGCGAGCATGAAGGGATTCCCTTATGTGAAGAAGAATTAAGGGTAACTTGAACGATCAAATGATCATTCTTATTAAATTCTTTTAGTACGTCGTTAAGCATAAGATGTTGAGGGTGAGGTTTCTGATAGATAGCTCCTGCGATGATAATTTATAAATTTTAGTGAGTATTTGGATAGCAACAGGCTAGCAAGGATGGGTGTATGCATGTGATGATGGAGCAGGTGTGCATCTACGCAGGGCTTGAAGGTAGGTTATTTGGATAACAAAAACCTCGGGTATTTCTCATGTTTTCAAAGTCATATCAAATGATAATTTTACAAAAAGGGCATTGCTTATCTGTGGAGGAAAACAAGTGCGAACGATTTGGTGCACCTAATTGGGTGGTAGACCAATCTGTGCCTGGATAAGTTTGTTTGCACTTGTAGGGTGGGCATGTGTGTGGGCATGCGAGTGTTCGGGTTCACGCTACCCGAGTGGATAGGCATGCTCGTATTTTTGACCCTTTTTTTTTAATTATACAAAATTTCGCTCTATTAAGGAAAACAAAAAAAAAATTTCTTAGGAACTATTAACTATATCTATGAATGATTGCTAAAATACTAACTATAAGATAAATTTTTCTTAGTGGATGGACCGATCCATCTGAGTGAATCACATTATTTAATAGATTTGGTGTATAATATCATTAACACTATCAACATTCAAGAGAGCGACAAATGAAAAATTGCATAAACTAAGAAAGTAAGAAAACACTAAGAACATAAACATCCCTCTTATTACAATCACATTCTTAATTCTCTAACTCTCTTTGATACTAAATTACCTTATTGCCTTTAATCTTGAACTTAATTAATTTATATAATAGAATGTCCTACCTATTTTAAAAATCTCTTATTTTTAATATTACTGAACTTGTGGTGATCACTACTTTTGACTCCTATAAGTGTGCTCCTCGATGAATTATTAGGATCCTTATAGAACCAACATATCTTTGGCTTGACTTATCTTTCCGGCCCGAGTCTCATCTTGCAACTTTGTGGTTCTGAGCCTAGAGATTATGTCTTAGTTTGGCCTATTGTCCGACGTTTTAGGTTAGGTGAGTATGACCTAAATATATCCTCTAACCTTAGGGGTATGACAATACTCCCCCACCCAAATTCGTCGACGTCCTCCTTGACTCTTTGACCATATTCGTTCATGATAAGTTCTTAACTTGTTAGGGTCAGGAGTGCATCATTCACTTGGCCAAGCACCTCTATTATTTTTACCTATACCTATTAGCTGAACCCTTGCACACTACATCGTGCTTGCATTCAATGGTGCACTTTATGGTCATTTTCATGCACGCCCTAATATATTCGACTTGGGTGAATAGCTCCACATATCATTTGCACAGACGGAGGTTTGTATATTATCTTGTACAATCATGCTTCACAATCTCTATTGTAGTAAATTTATGAAAGAACATTCTAGTAAAAATTTCTCTAGGTGTTTATGTCATCTAGTATTTGCCACTACTTACCTTATCACGATACATGTCATTTATACAATATAAAGTAAAATCTGATTTTCAGCATATGCTTAGGATAAGTATCAAGGACCACCCACAAGCCTATTTGTGCCTATCTATGTCTGTGCCTATGCTCATTACACTTCTATTGGTTGAGAAGATAGGTGATAGTAGATTCTTCTCTACCGATCTTGTTAACCATTTAACCTAGCCTGTGCTAACAAGACTATCGTGCTATGCATGCTCCTAGTAGTCCGCACGACATGATGAACAGTGCAGCACTACATATTTGCCTCTCAATAAGGTCACCGTACTAATTTATACTCACTGCACAATAGCCAAAACCTATATACGTATATACTCACTAAATCGCCTGCAAGACATTTGTGATGAATATCCTATGTCAAACAGATCCACTATCTAAAGTTATGTGAATCAACTCTCTATTCCTAACCCAAAAACATTTGACGTGTGCTAGAGGTGAGTCTCCCAACTAATGCTCGAGAATATTACTTCCTCAACTTCAATCGGGTCATATCCCCACTAGTCATCTAAAGATTGACATCCACCATACATGAGGGTAATACGAATGTTTCCAGGACATAATTATTATTTTTAGGTTCTGATATCACTATGGTTCTAGGTTTTAGTATCAGTAGGGTCATATCCCCACTAGGGTCATATTGGTCCATTCTTATGTGATTTAAGAACTAACCCTTACTTTGACATTGATACTTTTTTTAAGAGAATAAGTAGTTATACAAGAGAATGTTCTAGTTATTTTTAGAAGTTCTTATTTTTACTAAACTTGTTGTGAGCACCACTCTTGACTCCTACAAATGTGATTCTCAATGAATTATTAGGATCCCACTTAAACCAACATATCTTGGGTTGGCCAATCATCAAACTTATTTGTTCAGGTGGGTGCAGCTTATACGCGTTCCCAACATTAGGGGTGTAACAATACTCCCCCACTTGAAGTCATCGATGTCCTCATCGACTCCTCAGCAATGCCTACTCATGACAAGTCCTCAATTTACACATACCTTTTGTGCAAAACATGGTTAACAACTAGTATAATTGTATAGTTATCATGTGAAAGATTATTGGTCACCTAATAATTAATTATGGTAAGGAATATCGTTGGTAACTACTTCTAGTATACAAAATGTATACAGAGCATCACATCAAGTATAGTAAAAAGAAAAATAAAAAATAGAAATAATTTTATATTTTTAATAATTTTATTGATATTATCATATTCTTAAACCGGAGGACATACCGCTCGTATTCCCTGGAGATACATCATAGTATCTAGGCAATACAAACTGTAACACTAAGATGAAGAGAGTGGGACCCACCATATAGAGCTACATAAGTAAGATGGGGCCCACTATAGTACAAAATGGATGCCACTTGTAAGATAATTAGCTTCAGTAAGGTGACATGACTTAGAAACTACGTAAAGGATAAGTGACAGTTCCATAAAGACCAATAAGAATGCCAACTTGAAAGAACACCTAACCGAAGAGAATTATCATGGATTGAGAGACTATATAAAGCTCTAAGAATGATTGATAAAGGATCCAATAAAGATGAAATAATGATCGTGAAAAGATTCAAAAAGAATCTAATAAGAATCTAAAAAGAATCAATGATTGATCCATGAATAATCTAGAGTATCATATATTATAAGTGAGAGTTGAGTGAGGGTGTTTAAATTATAAATGATTGGTATTGAGGGTTTTATTGGTACTTTAAATAAAATTATATTTCCCTCATTTATTATTATTTTATATTCTTCTTGCTTCCCTACTTTAGACTTGTATTGTTTTCCTCTTGACAATAACTATATATTTATGTCTATTTATATCTATAAAGTAAAAACTAGTTACATCATGACTATTTATATCTATTAAGTAAAAATTATTGAGATCATGATAGCTTTGTATTTATCTATTATAAATAATAAATTAGTTTATATATATTGAACAATTTATTCTCAACTATTTTTCTTTGTTTTTTATGTATATTTATATAATATAAAAAATTTAATGAATGCAACTTCAGTTGGAAATAAATATATGCGTTGCTGACAATGCAATATGCTTAATATGATATCTTATTAGATTATGCAAGATATAAATGTTACTATGATATCTCTCGGAAGAGCTAGTATATTACTCCCCCAATGAATAAAGTTTGTAAAGTTAATGTAATAAAATTTTAATTACATAAAGTATACACTCCTCTGATTAGAGTAATTATGCTCTATACGGGAGGATCATGAGGTCTTGGATTCAAGACTCATTAAGTTCTAAAAAAAATATGTAACAAAATTTTAAAGAAATTTATTAAAATTTAAAGATATCTCAAAACTATAAATTTATATAAGTTGCTTATACAAGAAATGAGTTAAAAAGCTTTTGTATGGATACAGCACACCCTTTAAGTACTCCTTTCCTTAAAGATCACATCATGTATTTGAGAAGCTTTTTCTATCTCGTCGACCCAGAACCCGGTGTGATAATTTAGTGTAAATTTATTAACAAGATATAATTCTTCACCAACTAAGAGATATTAAAATGAAATTAAATTTATACTCAATACTTTATAGACTTATATTATCCCAATGCAGCCTAATCAGATATAACTGGCTATGCATATATTAAGTATCTTTTTGATCTAGGTAATACTTAATTTCAAATAGATTATGTATTTATTTACCGTGGTACAATATATTCATATAGTCGAAAATATTACTAGTTGAGATCACTAATTCAACATATTCGTACATTATGGGGATTGCTCATAAGAAAAGATAACACCATAAAAGTAATACAACCTACTTTATATCTTAATAAATGGAGGGGTATATAAAATGAGATAGAGCAAAATATATATCACCAAAGATATTTTTCATCTATGAGCTTAAAAAGAATGGTCACGTAAGTATTTAACAAATTTGTTAAAGAGAATCTCATATATTTATTCACGTTACCTACCATAATTTTTAGAAAATTAGTTCATAAGATCAGAATACATCAACTTTAAGATCTTCAAGGATATAAACTGGAAGAAAAGGAAATAATTCAAGTGATATAAAAAAAGAGGGCATACGGTACTCTTTTTCATTCACTGATTTTAGTCGGACGATGATGATATTCGAGAGTATTACAAATATCATAATGATTTTATTTCATGAGTTACATTCTTATTATTTTAATTTTATATTGATTAAATATAGGTTATATGTCTTTTAAATCTATTAATAAAGATAAAATAAGTTTGAAAGGAACAGATTAAGCTGCACGTAGCTATAAACCTAATTTTTTTTCCTCCGACTTATTTATTGTCTTAATTTCATAACAATAATGAGACCATTAATAATCCACAAAGAATATTATCTCTTTCATAATTAGTCTACAAATAAATCAATTTATTGCAAGGAATTGCCTATAAAAATATTATATAGATATATATATAATCCAAATAACCAAAATATAATAAAATATAAACATCAAGAGCAACAGTATAGTAGTAGATTATTAGATATATAATCCAAAAATAAATATAAGGAGCATCAAATTAGTAGTAGCTTATTAGATAGAGAGAATAATTTTAATTAGTTTTTTAAAATTTAATGAGTCCTAAACTCATAATCTCCAGTACAGTATAAAATTTATCCACTAATTTTAATAACTTATAATTAATTAAATTATAACTGACACTGCATTTATTTAGGACGGCTCACACGTCACGGTTAGTAAATACTTCACCATCAATTGGTTTTGATCGAGCATCAAATGCTTCAGTTTGCAAGGGACACAGGAAGAGATAATCCATATATATATAAATATGGTCCAGGGCAAGAAACAATTGAATTTGCTTATACGCAACAAACCAAGTGGCCTGCAATCAATGCTTCTGCATATTATATATATATATATATATACAAACTCGAGTACGTCTTTATTCGAGCATAGCTTGCGGTCTACTCTCGAGCAGTATACACGCACATCCAGACACACGGAATTTATTTCAATAGTTAAAAAAAAAAAACTTTAAGCTATCTTAGTAGTTTAGCTTGAATGTGATTTTGTAGTTCAGTAAATTTATGTATTCGTCGTATCATTTTATCATCAATAGAGATCAACCTAATCAAGAGCGAGACCAGTTTGGACAACGATCCACTAAAAATAAATGCGCTTAATCTTTTCTCTCTCTTTGTTTTCAAACTATAGCTGATTGGTAGATGTTCAGGTTAGTTAGCAATGATGTAGGAAAAGAGTGGCAGGCAGGTTATGCTTCCCAAAGAAAGAAACTAGGAAAAAGTCACATAATGTTTCGTTGGATATAGTAAACCCGGTTGGTAGGGGATTAATAGAAAGTTTTGTTCCTGATCTAAGAAGAGCAAGAATGTCATTATTTCACAAAGAAATTATATGAAGATGGACCTCAAATAGGAAATTCACTGCCAAATCAATCCACAACTTCATGAAGAGCATATGAGACTCGGGTCAAAATTTAAGTTTGTTTCATTGGCTCAGGGAAAAACTCAACAATAAAATATGGAAAACGTATATATCTTCAATCTCATAATGTACCCTCACCTCTCTCATGAAACAGTAAATGTCGGGAGCAGTGGTTAGTAAGATCGTATCACATCCTAGTTTTATCTCTCACATTATTCTATTTTAATTTTTAAGATAGATACAATTTTCCTTCTTTAAAAAGTCATTTATTTTAAGGGTGCTTTCATTATTGTATAGATAATCTTATATGCGTAGGAGAGGGAGAGAACATTAAGAGGTCAATAAATTAGTCTTTCTATCAAATTCTCTATGACTAGTCACAGTAGTTGAAGTGCGGTGGGAGGGTAGATGAGAGACCCAGAAGAATTCACATGCAAGAGAGAGAGAGAGGAGATGAAGCTCCACTGCATAAATGGGGATGGGGATGCCCTTCACCAAGCGCTTCCCAGCAGACAACCCCAGCAATGAAAGGACAAGCAAGGGGGGGCTCACCAGAGAGGCTTCTCATCAGCTCAGTACCGCTGCGTTGTTTTTGGGCACAACCAGCCAATGCCCCAGGCTGAAGAATTTTGTCTTGGGGCGTGCATGAAGATACAAAGAAGAGCCGACGGGGCCATATCTTATATGCAGCCTCCCAAAAGAAGCTGGAGAGAAGAAGGGGGGTTGGGTTTTATATGTATAGGCTGGGGATCAAAAAATCCATGTATTTATTAGTGCTGCGAGCACGAACAGGGGAATGAGATTCCAGTTGGCTTATCAGGGTGGAAAACTGGGGGGAGGAGAGGAGGGGCATGAGTTATATCTGCATGCTCAGAGATGCACAGATGATGCGCCTGAATACATTGTACAGTTAACCTCATTGGTGGGGGGCAGAATTGATGTGCAATCCATTCATTTAAGCTTTGTCTGGCGATGAGGAAGATTAAGGCCCACTCATCACATGGCCTGGCTCATCAGTGTTAAAGCAGTACTATTTTTCTTCAATTTAAACTACCAGGGATGCGCTTTTCTATTATTATCAACGAAGGATGAGACGTCGTAGCAACCCAGATATTAGTAAAAGCTAAGCGTTATTTATTTGTGAATTATAATATTTTCTCAAGCATATAATTGATTAGAAAAAAATTGTAAGATTATTCCATTCATCTAAACATAATATTCAAATAAGAAAAAGGGAAAAAAAAGTTAAAAGTAAAAATATCGAATATAAGATGTATGTCATTTTTTGGTAAGCATAATGTTCAAATAAGAGAAAAGAAGGATATTAAACAATTAGAGTGTCACGATGGCGTAGCGTTCCAAATAATGTTATGAAGAGAACATTACAATAAAAACATTTGTAGAAAATTACAACACGGCCTATTAGCTCAGTTGGTTAGAGCGTCGTGCTAATAACGCGAAGGTTCGAGACCTGCATTAAAAAACTTAGTTTTTTCTCGAATTAAACTCCATATCAAAGAAATACGGCACTTCTCAATTATAGTGTACACTTCTTAGTGGGTCAGCTGTTTTGAGCATCATGCAAATAAGACAAAGGTCTCCTGTTCGAGACCTGCATTGGACAATATAGTTTAAGAAGGCTCTCTCTGTGATTTTTTTTCTTTTTTCTGGTTAGGCTAACTGTTTCGACTCCCAAATTGTAAATTTTAGGCGGAGTTTCTCACGTCAAAATAATCTTGGAGGTATCCTTGGTCAGAAAAAGTATTTAGCGGGCTATTCGTAGTGTATTTTATAAATTTGATTAGCTTTAAATATTTTAATATTTGGACTATGCTGACAGAGAAGTGGTCGGCCTATATAGTTTAACTTGGAAAGGAAGAACAATTCGTTCTTGTGCGGTTCAGCTAATACGAAGTCGGAGATGGAATTTGAAGTTTCAAAATAGCAGCTAGAAACACAAGCAAATTGGGGTGAAGCTGACGTATGTAGTTTGAGCAGCTCATTGAAGCGGATGGAGTATGTAGATTTGCATATGGTTTGATTGGAAAAAAAGGCTATCGAGTGTGAGAATAAATATATCTTGGATTGATACAAGTTAGTTAGTTAGTATGAAAATTAAAGAGTTGTTGCTGCTCAGCGGGTTTGAGAAAAATTCAAAGTTAAGGTAGAGAGCTGATATTAGAGTATGTTAAGCGTAAGTTTGTTGAACTACCGAGAAATGATAAAATTAAATCTGAACTTTAAGTTTTATATCTATTTTAGAGTGGAAGGAAGAAGAAAGCCGGATGTAGGAAAGCTTCTCATTTAAAAGAGCGGCCAATAAATTTCATCACTTATTCTATTTGTAAAACATAATTTGTAATGTTTATGCTAATGACTATTTATTTCAAATGGTATATCTGATAGGAGATTGAAATTTATATAATTTCAAGCTACTAAGAAAGCCGATAACTACAAAGAGGACATTGCTTGCATTTTGAGCAAGAAAGAAAGATTATAGGAGACTTAATGATGGATTCATCGAGCGATTAAGATCATGTTTTGATGTGTCATGGAGTGTGGAAGGAAGAGAACCAATTTAGGGATCAAGTTTATCATTTGGAAGGGAAGGCTAGCACGGACCTTATTTTACTTTATTTTGTCACTACGTGTGTTATATTCTATAATTTACTGTTAGATTTATAGCCTACTGTAGGCAGCACGGCCCTTGACCCATATGTGATGCCAAGCACCACAAGCTAAGTAGCACAAGTCATGGTAGACCATAAGGTCGTAACCTAGTATCATTACATACCATAATATGACACTGTATTGTACCTAGCTTATACTCATGTTGGGCTTGGTCCAACATACATTCTGATGGATAGCATACCTAGTGCCTTGGCCTAGTGCCCAGATGTCACTGAGCCTACTACTTCAACTTGTGCCCATGAGTCACGAGGAGCACCACATGCACGACATGATGGTGCAAGATGCACAAAGGTTCAAGTTGAGGGTTTGAACCCTCGAATCCTTTCAAGGGTTTGAAACCTACCCAACTCCAACTACCCATACCTGGTCTTGCTCTTTATCCTTGCCACTTGTGAGAATGAATTATCTACTCTAGTCTATTACCAACTGATTGTCTTATGAACCTAGAGGACTCATAAAAAGTATTTGAATAGCTCACCACTATAAAATATTTTTCATAATTCACAACAATAACAATCTGATCCAACCATCATTGATCCTTCGAAACATTTATTAAGTTTGGCTAATATAGTCTCGATATAACCTACTGCATTACTAAAATAATAAAGATTGTATAAATAAGAAAATATAATTAAAACTCTCGATGACCTCATCTCTCTTTATTGTTTTTCTACTCTTGTTGTACCTACGCAGACCAAAGAGTATAGTGAGCCTAATAGCCTATAATGAGCCTAATAGCCTAGTGAAAAATCATGAAGATATATTGCTAAGTTTTCTATCTCAGTATGAATATTTATGGTTCTAGTTGTAATAGGCTTTATTTCAAATATAGATAAAATATCTAGGATTGAATATTGAAGGTACATAATCTGCATGTAAAATCTAAGTAAGTCATAGTAACAAATCATAGCATAGCATGCACATAGTAGAACAATAATATTCAAATTAAAGCATATTATTTCAGCATGCAGTGGGTTGAAGAGTGTCACTTCCACATGGTTGACATTTAATAAGTACGAATAACAATCGAATCAAGGAGATATCATCTACTTAAAACTTTATTCATGTGCACATGTACTCATGTATTACTTGTTTAATCTATCTTAGCTTGACATAAGATATTGTAGCGATCCCACGCACCTAGACCGTGTAGGGTTGAACTTCAGAATCCTAGAGTAGATAACTCATTCAAATAATATTTAGTTCTTAGTTTTAAGATGATTCTCCTATAATAAACCAAGTTTCACTTTTAGATAATCCTAACCCCTCCTTATCTCAAGGGCCTAGACTTATGCATTCAAGGAGCTACTCAAGTTACAGGGATAACACGTATGCTTATCTATGGAAGTCTTTTTCAACTATAACTGTAAGCCACTGCTCAATTGTTGCATGTAAGGCAATAGTTAATAATTTGGAATAACCCTCAAACAAGTCAAACATAACCATGTGCTGGAAGGGAAAATCATCTATGAGCAAAGGTCATTTCTACCTCCATTCACCGATGCAAGGTTCTAAGCCATACGGGTGGTTGCAGAATGATTGGGCGAAGAAAGGAGTGAAGTGGTGCTCATGAGCGCAGGGAAGGGATTGTCGGGAGAGACTACCATGCTGGCGAGCTGTAGCCATTAACCTTGCATCGGTGAATGGAGGCAGAAATTTATAACGATAGTTTCATTTAGTAAAGGAATATTTTATCTTCAAGGCAGTAGTATAATTATATTTTGTTCTACTATAGTAAAATTATTTTATAAGTATAAAAATAATTTATTTAATAAAATAAAAAGATAATGTTTTAATTAATCTTTAGTATCTTACATTGATATCAGGAAGCATAATAACATGATATGTAGGTTTATTATTTACAATTGGACATATAGTAAATTTTATTTGTATCAGACCGATGAGCAGTCAATACCCTTATCTAGGAGTATTTGTGGTATTTTATCGCTGCATCTCAATGGAACTAGATAAACCTTCTAGACTCTGTCCGATTTTGCTATAACACTCACTACTCTTCTTCAACAGGGAAGTCACTCTTCAAGTTAGTGTTTGGATAACAACCCTTATCCCCAGCAGAATTGGCACATGCTACTCCTATGGATAGATGCCCGACAACATCCAAGTTTATTAAAGACAAGAAAGAATAGCTTGTAGAGACCAAAGTGAGTCGTAGAGACCAAAGTGAGTCGTGATGCATTGCCCCAAAGGATAAAGGAGCTTGCTGATACACATCGTCAGCACTGGGAGTTCCAAGCAAACAATCTTGTCTTGCTCAAATTGACGCTACAAATGTGGTGCTTGGCCAGGGGTACTTGAGTTCACAATGACCTGATGCTTAAATTTGATGGTCCTTTTCCAATGGTGAGGAAAATCGGACAACTTGCAAATCAGTTACAGCTGCCCTTCATACTTAGAATTCAACAACATTCCACATCTCCTTCCTGAAGCAATTATACCTGGACACTGATCGAGAAAGGTAAAAAAAGTGAGAGCACCATCGACAATTACTATTGAATTCAACCAGTGAGCAAAGAAGATTTTGAAAAAAAGGACCATACATATGGGTCACATTGAGTACCTTATACAATGGAAAGATATGCCAATAATAAAAGCTAATTGGGAGAAGGATACCACCCTTTGACGATTTGAAGACCTCATCAGGATTACCTAGCTAGAGAGTCTGTCATGCCCCAAATTTACGTTTGGACACGTGACAATCACCGTATAAGCTGTACTTCTATACCACAACTTATACAAGACTAAATATATCACAAAGCACCATAATAAATTTTATTAAATACAGCGGAGACATAACAAAATTATATTTAATACAAATACTACAAAATGAGGTTTTATCTAGATTTCCAAAATAAATTCTATTTCATCATAACTAGGTTCTCCTTCGTACCTCGTACCAATGACCAACCTGTAACCTGTGCAACTGGAGAAAAATATTGGCATATAGTAGATTAAGAACCTTATGTCATCTCCTAAATTATTATGACCTTAAGATGTCCAAAAGTCTTAGTAAAATGTCAAATTAGACCACTCTAGGTGTTATTATAATACGTACCTAAAGTGTCTATACGTACACAAAATACTTATCTAGTGGATCTCTTTGTACACAAAATAAAGGTAGAACTGTCCTACCTTTCTGAAGTCAGGAGTCAGCTAACCGCCTCTATCTCTATCCGTCCCTCTCCTGCTATGATCGTGAAAAAAAATGAGTTTCCTTTTCGGGTGAGTATGCTTATACCCAGTGAGTTGGATAGAAAACAATGTAAAACCGAGAACATAGAATAACAAAGTCTGATGAATGTAATCAATCGGCTATTTGAATGTAATAGCCAAGCAAGAAGAATAATCAAAAGTCATCTGAGACTATATCTTAGGCTGACTATATCAAATGACAATTGCGGCCGCAACTGTCGCCTCAGGGGGAGATATCAAGCATCAGAGGGTACCCAAAGCATAGTAGAGACGCAATCATACAGAAACAGAGCCCCATTTCCCCCTTGAGTTGCCACTGGACCTCACTACCTGGCATCCATAGCTAGTCCAGCCTGATGCGGTGTCAACCCGGAGTTATCCGACCTCCCATCCTGGTGAGGATACACTTTACGCCACGCCACTCTATCTAGGCAGTCCGTGGGAGTGCTAATCAAATATAACTGCAGTGACTGTGCTTATAGCAGTATCCAGTATCAGATCATACTAGCCATATGCTTTCATAGGTAAACAATATCACGAATAATCAAACAGGTACATATGCTAGATGTAGAGTCAACAAAAGCATCGTATCATGCTTATAATTAATCGAGGAACAATAACAATGAAAAGCTTATATCAAGAAGCATGGATATCCAAGGTTATTCACGACTCACATATAATCATAATCAGGATAATTAACTAGCAGGAGAGCCAATGAATATTAAATATAGATAACCAAATGGGATATAGTTCTCCTGGACTAAACATTGAGAACTATCCCGTCTATTCTATCTGAAGAATAAACACTCACCTGATCCTATCATCGTAAGCACGGTCTAATTCGTATCGCGATCCTTAGTATCATCGTGCTTGCTTATTGAATTTCCTTGGAATATTTAAATGAATTTTAATTCTCAATCTGATAACAATTTTATAAATCTGTCTACACCAAAAATCTTAGAATGATCTCTAGATTCACCCTAATTTTTATCTCAAGTTCACCGGAAACTCACCGGAGACTCGCCGGAAAGTTCGCCGGAACCCTCGTTGGCGAAGTTCTTCTATCAGTACCAATATTGGTACCAATCGAAAGCTCTCTTCATAAGGATTGCAAAAATCATATTTTCCCCAATTATTATAGCTCACACGCGATCAATTTCAACGATTACATCAAGTTGGGCGAAATCCCTAAACTAGGATTTTTAGCTCGCCGGCGGCCACCCGGCGGCTAACAGCCCTCAACTCCAGTACCAATGGATAACTCTCGTCGAGGAGAAACCATAGGTATCAAGTTTGTGAAGTTCCACGATCGGAATGGTCGGCAATCGCCGGAGCAAGCTCTGGCAACGAACTTTCGCCGCCCTCTACTTCTCTCCTATTTTCTCCCCCAAATCTCCACCAAAACTCGAAAATAATGGTTCTAATGCATTCTCCTAACTCACCTGAAGTTGTGTCTGAAATCTCGTGGAAAAATTCGTCCGAAAAGTGGTCCAAATGTCATCAACGAATCAATAGAAGCGAGCTCGTCGCTACTGTGCAAATGAGGAGGGAGAGAGAGAAAGGAGTGCTCGAGACAGTGGGAAGAAAATATAATTTTATAAATTTATTAATTAAAATCTTAAATCTTAGATTAAATTTGGACCGTCCATTTGGATTAATCCTTGATTCAACGATTTGACCAATCAAACGACGTTCAAATTATGATCCGTCTGTGCCGTTGGATTCCTTATCAAAAATCCTATATGATGGTATAAGTTTTACATCAAAATTTCATACTTCAAAAATTCATATAATTTTACAAATAAGTCCTTCCGATAATTTTTTCTTTCAAAATAACCCTCAAACTTATCATCGATTACATAATTACCCTTAATGCAAAAATACAAATCTCAGATCCTACCCTCCTTAAAGAAATTTTATCCTCAAAATTTAGTTTAAATCATCCCTTCAAGTAATCAAGGATAGTTCTTCTTCATATACTTTTCCGGTTCTCAAGTATTCCCTTCTAGTTGTGCACTTTTATGTAATCCTCTAATGATTCATACCTATGTATTACTTAAGGTTTTCTTCTTTCATTCTAAAATCTGTATGGACTATACTCTTTTTCCTCAAACTTAATTGGAGTGTCTATAATATTTGTTCAGGATCCACGATATTTCCTTAATATGGTTACATAAGATATATCACGTAATCTACCCATTCTTTTAAATAACTCCAATTTATATGCCACCGGACAATATTCCGTTAATAATTCTAAAAGGTCCACTATATCTTGGACTCAAGTTTTCTTGTGTTTCCAAATTGTAGGATTCCTTTTCAAACATCTATTTTCTGGTACATTATGTTTCTAGGTTAAGATTCTAACCTCTCTCTTCATTTGTCTGCATAATTCTTTTATCTATCATAGGATACTTTCAATCTTTCCTTAATGGTCATGATCTTCTTTTTAGTAATCTCAGTCAATTCATTCCCTTTTATTCATCTTTCTCCAACCTCATCTTAACATACTAGTATTCCATATTTTCTTTCGTGTAAAAACTCATATAATAACATTCTAATGTTAACTCGATAACTGTTATTACAATCAACCTTAATCAGCAGTAACTATTATTATAATTAACCTCAATCAACAGTAATTTTTGCTTTGACTTTCTTAGAATTCAATCACCCATATTTTCAACATAACTTTTAGATTGACCATCAATCTAAAGATAGAGGTTGTGCTAGACAATAAGGTATCTAAAGCCTTATGCATATTTAGTCCAAAAAAGAAAAATAAATAAATAAGGGATTTCGATCCAAACTCATTGTAATACGTACCCCATAAAATTTTATGATCTTCTAAATATACATTCTGGCTAACTTACTCCATGAATAAGTATTATGAATGCTAGAAAAAGTTTATCCACAATTACTCAAATCATAATATAACTTGATGTGCCGAATAATCCGATCATAAGGTCTATTATGATATGTTCGTATTTCCTTTTAAGATTAAACAAAAATTAGCTCACTGACGTATGTAACACTTAGCTACATAATCTATAATGTTCTTTTTCATTTAGGGTTACTAACAATTTCCTTTTATCATGTGATACATTCTTGTAATTCCTAAGTGTATTGCATATACCGATGAATGAGCTCCCTTCAAGATAGATCTCCTGAGTTCGACCTTATTAGGAATAGAGACTCAGTTTTTATATGCCAATAATCCACATTCCTCATGATAACCTCAATATTTGCTTTTAGTTACATTGTATGAAATACTGTCCTCAATTCCTTCATTTTTTACTATGCAAATCGAATTTCTTCATTTACTATAGATCATACCATAAATATGGTTATTATCTTAACAGATGTGTCATGATTTTTACTAAACTCCCAAGAATTTCAGTTTTACTGATTGAAATGGTATGATGGTTGAGATAATTGACAATATAATTAATTTTCTATTTGAGGCATCTATGACCACATTCACCCTAATGTTACTTATCTCCTATGCCACATTTAATTCTTTTTCGATCAAAATATATTTCAAATTCCCTATAGATAATATCATCATATTTACATGGTAAACACCACTATTATTGACTTTGAATTACATATAAGGTAATCCAATTCATAATTTCTTAATTGATAAAATATATAAGTAGTAACTTTTTATAACTACCTCAACATGCATCCCCAATCATTGTTTAAAACATCACTATAGGTTGTAAAATTTCTTTAGGCTTTGGTAAAATCGGAACTAGGATAGAAATAACATGATCGCAGAGTTCTCGTAAATTTCTTTCACAATCTTCAACCCATTGAAACTTTCCTTTATTTCTAATTAATATTATGGGTAGTCCAACTATCTTAGAAAATCCTTCAATATTTTTTTTTTAATAATATCCCGCTAGACTTAAGAAACTCCGAATTTCAATAATATTCCTCAGGAATTTACAATTCAAAATTGCTTTCGCTTTATTAGAATCTATAATAGTATCCTTTTTGATATGATATGCCTCTAAAATTTTCATTTCTTTTAACTAGAACCCATATTTGAGAAGTTTTATCTACTCTCTCTTATCTCGTAATGCTTGAATATCTACTCTCAAATGTTTCTATTTCCTCTAGGAGAGTATATTCAAAATGTCCTCCATTTATCATAATAATAATTTCATTCAGATATGGATGTAATATCCCATTCATTGAATTCCTAACTACTACTCCGATATTCGTCAATCTACAAAGAACTTCAATAACCTCATAATATCGCTAGTTGATCCTAGAAGTAGTTTTGGATATATCTGACTCCCAAATTCTTATTTGATAATATCTTCATCTGAGTTCAATCTTTAAAGATATTTTTTCTCTCCTTATAGTTAGTCCAAGAGATTATTACTCCTCAATAAAGAACTTACTGTTGATGATCACATTATTTGATTATCTATAAATAATGCACCCTCTTAATGTACCATCTTTCTCTTTTATAACTAATGCTGATGCTTCCTAGAGTGATGTGCTCAATCAATTTTTAAATAATAATTCTGATAAGTGTATCCTTAACTAATTAAGTTTTGTGATTATCCTTCACCATGGTTAATAAATAATATGATGAGTGTCTGGTTGTCATTTTCTAAAGTAATTCATTTTCCCATTAAGCAATAACCTCGATAAACCTCATAGGAATATATTCAAAAATTCACATACAATTGATATCTCCTTTAACTTAATTCTAGTTCTGGATGTGTCAATTAAATACATCAAATAAACTATGCATCCATTCTTAATCTACTTTGAAGCTTGAAATGTCAAAATTTATCCAAAAGCTTAAAGTTCAAAGTTCCAGTAAAGTGTAACTCAAGTTTAATAACTCTTACTAATTTTACTTCTTTGATAAAAACAAATAATATTGGCCTACCGTCTAGCTAATCAATCAATCTTCAATGTAAAATCAAAGATTCAACATTTCTAAGGATTTTAAATCTACTAATAATATTGTATCTCCCAATCTAATATCATAATTCTTATAACTTGCATACTTAAGTTACTACTATTCTACCGTTACATATACAAAAAGTTCAAACTCCTTGAAGATCTAATAATTTACTCACTCTACTTTACAAACTCAAGATAAATTTAAAATCTACATAAGTCACTAATAGCAAGTTTCTGATAAGGTATTAAAATAACTGTAAAATACCTGTGATTAGCTTTGGATCAGCCTCGACTTCCTTTCCTTGACTATTAGAAATCCTGATTCATTCCTGAGGTAGAAATTTAAAGCTATTATGAGATCCTCTACCGTTGTCCTCTCCCTCAGTTATTAAGTGTCTTACTATTACTGGTGGTTGGTTGGTCTGATTAGCTTGTCATTTATCCTTAAGTCGTTGCGTTTGCACTTCCATACTTCCCTTATTACGTTTTTGTTGAAGTTTTGGGCAATTCCTTCTTAGATGACTCATCTCATGACAATAGAAACATCTTAAGGGAAGTCTACATATTCCAGGATGAAATCTTCCACAATTTCCACAAGCCTTTCTAATTATAGATCGAGTGTGAAATTTCTGGTCAGGAATTTGTAATACTTCTGAACAGATTTGTCGCCTTAACGTACTACTAGAAGATTCTCCCACCCATTGTTTTCCTTTAGTAATGATTTTCTTCTTCTGAAAAGTGGGATGAAAAGATGCTAACTTTTTATTCACGGTATATACTTCCTTACCCTTCTGTCATTTTGATGAATCTATCTGCCTAGGAACTGATGATGAAATAATTCTTACTTGTGGTGTAACAGGGGATGTATAGGCTGGTAGGATAGGTGATTATAGCTGTGCAGCCTGAGTTTGAATCAACCTAATAATCACTTGAACTTTTGCGGGAGTAAAAGTTACCCCTTCGCATGATGTTGACACATCCTGACCTATCTCAAAAGGCACGACATGGGAGGCAAAAGAACACTCTTGTCTTTGTAGTGCCTTATCCATTGATTTACCTTTCTCTGGCTGCATTCTAAATTTCCTGCAGTAATATTACGATCAAAATCACGTATGCGACACAAATCCTAGGGCCACTAGACTCGTCCTTATCTGAGATCCATTAGAATCCTTATACATTAGTTCAAAATACATCTAAACAATGTCCCTATATACCCAGGTTCTAAAATGATCTTTATTAGGATATACTTATATTCTAATATAACCTACTCTGATACCACCAAAATCTATCACGCCCCGTACCTTCCCCTAGGGCACGTGGCAGACCGCAGTGAACTTCACAAATAACCTCGTTTACCTTCCAAGACTATATGGGAATTCACTAAGCATACCTGATGTACATCCCCTACCTGATTTATATCCCCTCTATTTATGGAAGGGGAGAACCTGGATAACAGATCAAATATAACTCTAAAATCATATATTTTATAAAATCAAATCTCTTACACAGAGAAACACTTATATACAAATGATCTATGATCAAAATAGGGCACATGCCCAATGATACACAAAATACCTATCTAGTGTATCTCTTTGTACACAAAATAAAGGTAGAACTGTCCTACCTTTTAGGAGTCAGGAGTCGACTAACCGCCACTATCTCTATCCGTCCCTCTCTTGCTGTGATCCTGAAAAAAAATGAGTTCCCTTTTCGGGTGAGTACGCTTGTACCCAGTGAGTTGGATAGAAAATAATGTAAAACCGAGAATATAGAATAACAAAGTCTTATAAATGTAATCAATCGGCTATTTGAATGTAATAGCCAAGTAAGAATAATAATCAAAAGTCATCCGAGACTATATCTAGGGCTTGCTATATCAAATGACAGTTGCGGCCGCAATTATCGCCTCAGGAGGAGATATCAAGCATCAGAGGGTACCCAAATCATAGTAGAGACGCAATCATACAGAAACAGAGTCTCATTTCCTCCTTGAGTTACCACTGGACCTCACTACCTAGCATCCATAGCTAGTCCAGCCTGACGCGGTGTCAACCAGTAGTTACCCGACCTCCCATCCTGGTGAGGATACACTTTACCCCACGCCCCTCTATCTAGGCAGCCCGTGGGAGTGCTAATCAAATATAACTGCAGTGACTGTGCTTATAGTAGTATCCAGTATCAGATCATACTAGCCATATGCTTTCATAGGTAAACAATATCGCGAATAATCAAACAGGTGCATATGCTAGATGTAGAGTCAACAAAAGCATCGTATCATGCTTATAATTAATCGAGGAACAATAACAATGAAAAGCTTATATCAAGAAGCATGGATATCCAAGGTTATTCACAACTCACATATAATCATAATCAGGATAATTAACTAGCAGGAGAGCCAAGGAATATTAAACATAGATAACCAAATGGGATATAGTTCTCCTGGACTAAACATTGAGAACTATCCCGTCTATTCTATCTGAAGAATAAACACTTACCTGATCCTATCGTCGTAAGCACGGTCTAATTCGTATCGCAATCCTTAGTATCCTCGTGCTTGCTTATTAAATTTCCTTGGAATATTTAAATTAATTTTAATTCTCAATCTGATAATAATTTTATAAATCTTTCTATACCAAAACTCTTAGAATGATCTCTAGATTCACCCTAATTTTTATCTCAAGTTCGCCGGAAACTCACCGGAAACTCACCGGAGACTCGCCGGAAAGTTCGTCGGAACCCTCGTTGGCGAAGTTCTTCTAACAGTACCAATATTGGTACCAATCGAAAGCTCTATTCACAAGGATTCCAAAAAACATATTTTCCCCAATTATTATAGCTCATACGCGATCAATTTCAACGATTACATCAAGTTGGGCGAAATTCCTAAACTAGATTTTTAGCTTGCCGGCAGCCAACCGGCGGCCAACAACCCTCAACTCTGGTACCAATGGATAGCTCTCGTCGATGAGAAGCCACAGGTACCAAGTTTGCGAAGTTCCGTGGCCGGAATGGTCGGCAATCGCTGGAGCTTGCTCCGGCAACGAACTTTCGCCGCTCTCTACTTCTCTCCTCTTTTCTCCCCCAAATCTCCACCAAAACTCAAAATAATAGTTCTAATGCATTCTCCTAGCTCACCTGTAGTTGTGTCTGAAATCTCGCAGAAAAATTCTTCCGAAAGTGGTCCAAATATCATCGATGAATCAATTGAAGTGAGCTCATTGCTACTGTGTAAATGAGGAGGGAGAGAGAGAAAGGAATGCTCGAGACGGTGGGAAGGAAAGATAATTTTATAAATTTATTAATTAATATCTTAAATCTTAGATCAAATCTGGACCGTCCATTTGGATTAATCCTTGATTCAACGATTTGACCAATCAAACGACGTCCAAATTACGATCCGTCTATGCTGTTGGATTCCTTATCAAAAAATCTATCTGATTGTATAACTTTTACTTCAAAATTCAATACTTAAAAATTCATATAATTTTATAAATAAGTCCTTCCGATTATTTTTTCTTTCAAATTAACCCTCAAACTTATTATCTATTACATAATTACTCTTAATGCAAAAATACAAATCTCACAAGTTTTTTCTCATGTCATCATGTTCAGTGTCTTGCCAAGTATCTCTATATCTCTAGCACCACATGAACATATCAAATATCAACATAACATGAGCATAACATTTATAACATGCACATGATAGAATCATATCTATATACTAGTATGACATACTTTTTAAGTCACATCAAATCACATTCTAATTAAACATATAACCAAACATATATAACTTATCAGTATGTATAATAATTAACAACGACCCTTAGGACTCAGCACTGTAGTAGGTCAGAAATCTGAAACCATAAATCCTCACCTGAGTCTCAAAGCAAAATCAAATAAGAATTCATAGATTGGCTGTAATTCTTAAAAGCAAGCAAGCAATCAATCAAGCACAACAATTCCTTCTTACTCCAACACAAATCACAGCTTGACCATGATTTGTAAAGCAACAGCACAACAATCAATTTTTTTAAGATAAAATAAATACATTCAATAACCATAAATCATACAATTAAAATAATGATTTTCTATCTACCCTTTCTACTCACACCCTCACATTATTTCCTTTATTTTATATAATTTCTTATAATCAATCAATCATCCATTACATTAACAATTACAATCCAACACAATCAAACATAAACAAACCTATAAAATAATATTTAATTTAATAATTTAATTATACCCAAAAATCTTAATCAATATATACCACCTTAATTAATTTAAAAAAAATAATGTTAATAATTCGGTGAAAAATCAATTGAATTTACAAAAACTCCAAATCATCCAATTTCACTAACTAGAAAATCTAAATAAACTAATTTTCTAAATTTTATCACGTTATAAATTTATAAAATTCTAAATTATTCAATTTCATTAATTAGAAATTTTAAATAATCTAATTATCCCAATTTACAACATCCTAGATTCATTAATTCTCTAAAAATTTCAAATAAATCATTTTATTTCCAATGAATGTAATTTAAATGTCTCACATCTATCAAAATATTTCTTCATGCATATAATATACAATTAATTCATTTAAACACTAAATTAACCTAAATTATTTTAATTAAATTAGAATGGTATTCTTAAAATCTTAAAAAATTCTAATTAAATCATGAAAAATATGTCTAAGCATAACATAGCAGTATAATTTATTTTAGATTTTTCTGATATTGTTAACGCACTGAAAACCCTAAACTCAATCTAAAATAATTCAAAAACCACGCCTAAATTTTATTAAAAATTCTAAATAAATTCCTCAAGGCTCAAAACTCACAATCAAACCCTAGCCACATTGAACACACTCAAATCGATTGTAAAATTATAAAAACCAGTGAAAATCGGGTTGAACTGCTTCCAAACTGGCTTCAGCCGAACTAGACCGGACTGAACCGAGTCAAATTGGACCACCGCACGTGCTCTATACATGCCGTTTGAACTCTTCTTCCGGAGCTCGTTGCAACTTTCCCTTCTCCACCCGCCACCACTCCTCGCCGCAGGTAGTGCTCAGGACTCCTCACAACTGCCGGCTCAACCCTTTCTCCACCGTACCGTCCGTTCGCCGCTACAACCAGCTCTACGCCTGCGGAGTATGGTCGATCACCGCGCTTCTCGCTAGTGAATTCGACGAAAACAGGGGTATCGCCTTGTTCGCCATTTTCCTACAGTTTTCCACCCACCGGAGCTTTCTCCGCCCGCCTTCGGCCACGAAGCAGCTCCCCAACACCAGGCACACCGTCTCATGTCGAACTCGAAGCTCGTTGGAGCTCCATGTTCGCCGCCACTATCGATCAACCTCGGAACAGGGAAAACCCCTGTTCTCGAGGGTTTGAGGATTTTAAACCCTCACAGCTTCCCCCTTCGCAAGCTGCGGCCTATGTATACTTTGTATACCCATGAACACTCATGTTTTTTTATAACTTAATGAGTATTGAACCCAAGACCTCATGATCCTCCCGTATAGAGCCTAATTACTCTAACCAGAGTGGTGTACACTTTGTGTACCCATGAACACTCATGTTGATACAACATTAATCCATGGTAGCTTAGGTGAAGTCAGTGATCAATGAGTTCAGTATTCAACAAAGTTAAGAATCAAAAATTAAGTGTCTTGAGGGACTAATATAGGCTACAATAGTTCAATATCACATTAACTTTGATAAGCTGGTTGCATTTGTATGTTCAACTATGTTAGTTGGTAAATGGTTCAGCTACAAATGCGTGAGATATTTTAGTATCAGTTCAGTTATGGTGTCCAACAACATAAGTGAAGCAAGTTTAGCATGACAGTCACTCAAGATCAATGGATGAAGCATGTTTAGTAATATTCAGTTATCAACAATGCTATGCAGTAATAAACTAGTACAGATGAGCAAGTTTGGTTATCAGTATTCAACGGTGTAACAATATTCAATTTTAGCTTTGCACTCAAGTTCACCTCCACTTGAACTCAACTCAACTGAAGGCAAGATCAAGGACTATTGGTGCACGTTAGATTACTTGACCTAGCTATGAGTCACAATGGTTGGGCGAGTTGTTGACGAGGCTGATGGTGAATCAATGGCAACTCAAGTCCACGTGGTTGTTGACTTGGTAACAATAGGATGCCGACTTGGTGCTGCTTGAAGATAAAGGAAGCTTCTTGGAGCCTATCCAATGGTGAGCTTCCATCGGCACCTATGAGTTGCGAACTTTTTGAGCAGTTGTTGTGCTTGGTGATGGTGGTGGGTGTCATGACCAACTTTTTGCATTGGGCCCATCGTTGAGCCCAAGTCGTGCAGGCGTGAACGACACCGTACGGACTAGTGCTCACAAGCCTTTAAATACGGAAGTCGGATCTTTGAGCACCTTTTTGGAGTGAGGGAACAAAAATGACTACTTCTATTAGCACCAATAAAAACCTCTCAATCCCTCAAGACCATAAGTTAGTCTTGAAGGGGATTATTACAATAAGTTGTCTACTCTAATCTCTCTATGGACCAAGATGCCTTGCCTAGTGCTCAGTAGGTCCTTATATAGATGGAGGGCTAGTGGTTGGGCTGCCCTCTTGATTACAAGAGCTACATACTCGAGCATTAAATGCCCTGACCATTTTTGGCCATTATGCCCACGCTGTCTGCTCGCTTGGCAGCTGCTTGCCCATATCTTACATCGGCAGCAGTGGCGGGGTGTTGCGCATGCGATCATGTTAGAGTCCCATGGCTCGGTGTTCTGCTCGCGTGTCACTTCGGCTAAGGGACTGCCCAACATTTGCCTTGCATGCATCCATTGCTGATCCACGTATGCCTTCGGTCGCCAAGCGGCTTGCTCCATGCGTGCCCTTAGTTGCTCGGGTGTTTGTTCCGTGCACGCCCTCAATTGCTCGGGCATCCACTCTGCATAATCCTTTGGTTGCTCGAGTGTTTGTTCCGTGCACGCCCTCAATTGCTCGGGCATCCACTCTGCGTAATCCTTTGGTTGCTCGGGTGCTTACTCCATGTACACCCTTAGTTGTTCGGTTGCCTTGCACCTACCTTGTGTGCGCCGTCCTCTCGTCGCGACCTTCCTCCATCCCTAACTCGTTGTTCGCGAGCTCAACGAGAGCTCGCCGGAACATCGCCCGTGCTGCCTTCTTCCCACGTAGCAGCGTACTTCGTTTCACCGCACCCATCACCGTCGCCGTCACTGCTGCTCACGAGGACCTCGGCGGACCTTCGCTGAAGCCGGAGGGCTGCCGTCGGAGCTGAGCCGACCTTGTCGGAGCTCTATCGCCGGCATCGGAGAAGAAGGAGCGAACGAGCAGAGGTAACACCTCTGCCCTCACCCCTCGCCCCTTCGAAGGATTTTTTTTCTCTCATTAATCATGATTAATGCATCCTTAATTAAGTTAAGTAAGGTTAGTGATTTAATTAAGTGAGATTAGTAAATGGGTTGGGTTGAACCGAATTGAAGTTAGTTGGGTAGGATTTGAGTTAAGTTTGGGTTCAGGTTGAGTTTAGTTGGGGTAAGCTGAATCAATTAATTGAAATTGGTTCGAGCTCGAGTCAAATCAAATTAGATTGGGTTGGCTAGACCGGATCTGAGTTGAACTAGATTGAATTAAATTGAATCTGGGTCGAACCAAATTGAATTGATCCGAACCTGAGTTGAACCAATTAAATTGATTTAAGCCCGAATAGAATCCAATCAAATTGAATCAAGTCAGATTCGAACTAAATTGAATCAGATTGAATCCAAGTTAAACCAATTTGACTGTTTGAACCCGAATTGAGTCAAATTGATTGAGATTGGATCAAAATTGATCAATTTAATTAATTAAGATTAAATTCGACCAATTTTAACTTTTATTGTATGCATTGGGTTTGAACCCAAATTAAAGTCAATTTTGACCATATTAACTTGGATAATAAATGGATTGGACTTGGGCTTAATGAATAGACTTAGACCAAACAGATTGGGCTAATTACATAGTTAGGTCCAAATTAAGGGGATAGATCAGATCAACATAAATTAATATATTTATATCCAAATTAATTCTAGAAAATTTATTTAAAATTCTAAATAAATTTTCTTATGTTAGGAAAATTATTTGGACTTGATCTACCTTACTATTAATACTCCGAAGTTTCAATTGGATTGATTCTGAAGTCCTAACCTCGATACTAGTGCGTAGGCTCATCATAGTATGATTTATTCTAGGTAGGGAAAATCTTAATTAGATTTTGATGAAAAATTCTCGGATGTATGTCAACTAAATAAATATCATGCTTCTAAAACTATCAAGAAAGATGCATGTTATTGATATATTTTATTTAACATGCTGATATACCATGTATGTTTATTACTGTCTTCTTACTTAGCATGATATGATAATTTTACCGCATGCTAGTTAATTATGCTGTGACAATTGAATGCAAAATAATATCATGCGGAAAATGATAAAGATGAAGCAAACATAGAACATAGTATCATGATTTACAACGGACACTTTAGTATAGAGACATAAGTGGCATGATACTAGTACCACTTAAGAACATCACTAAATTTTAAACTAAGGGTATTATTAATGCACCCTAGATGACATCGCGAACCATTGGCGTTCGTTTAGTGATGTTCACCCACCAGCACCTCCCGAGGCTATAGATCATAGATAGCTTAGATACTGGGAGTGAGCTGAGGGTTGGACCAGATTAACTCCTAGGTCAAGACAGACCAAAAATGGAGTAGGTCCATACCCAGATACCGATACCCGAATGTGTGCTGCTTAGGCGACACTTTGATAGTCCTAAGATGGCTAGCGAGGATGAACCCTACCATGGACTTAACCACGATGTAGTCGGGATAGCCACAGCCCATTGTGTGGATGTGCATTTATTCCGGCCAACGTTGATTGCTATTGGACTAGGAAGGTGATTCCCTACGTGAGGCTTTGGACAGTGGATCCGTAGACCACACGACTATCATCCTTGACGTTTTGCAGACAGTTGGATGAGTAGTCTGGATCGTAGGATTATTATTTCGGCTAGCCGTGGCCGATGAGACTGTTGTGATGGTGACCCTTGTCTGCGGATAGTGTGTAGTACTACACAGATGTCGTTGCCCCTACAGATTTGGGGAGGATGTACGAGCACGACGGTTTCGCTAGGGGAGGCATGATCAGCAACTAGTGTAACGATGGAGAGTGATTATGGGTCACCCGTCCTCTCCGCCAGCATCAGTATAGCGGGCATAGGTAGAGACATAGACTGTAATGACACTAATGGGCTTAGGAAAGTCTCAAGCCAGGGCTTTCCTTAAGCATAAGCTGGCAGCCCGAGTCATGTGACAAAAAAAAAAGATGTTAGATATGATTCACACTAGTGACACCGACATGACAAGTAACCTAAGTGACATTTAGAGACATACATCTGCCTACAACTTAGGTTGACACATAACATAGTCAGATGATACATGTAAAATATTAAAAAGCTTATTATGTGATAACTAATCCATTAAGGCATCATTGAACGATCCCCTTAGCCTTAGATTTCGTATTGTGGTTTCGGGTTGTAATTTCGCACTAGGCCGCAAGGCTGAGCACACCGCGTTCAATGTGTGTGCAGGTATAGCAGTGACGATCAAGATCGTGGACGAGAATTTTATTGTTGGAGGTTGTCAAACATCATTGTTAAGATTTTTATTTCTTTATTACGGAGTGTAGAGTGTAGTAACTTATATCGGTGCTGTACTAGAAGATTATATTGCACTGATATTGACTTGGTGGGTTATTTATATTATAGAGATTGGATCCTGTTATGCTTTGTATGGGTCTGCGGGCTCATGTGGTAGTTGCCACGTGTCCGATAGGTGGGTCGGGGTGCGACAGTTGTGGCCTTGGAGCAGCCCAATGCACTATGCGCGAGTCGCCCTCTAGCACTTGAACCTCCATGGTTCTAGGTGCGCCTTGGGTCGGACTTGAGGGATTGGGTTCTAACAATCACGCCCCACCTAAACCCGTTGACGTCCTTGTCAACTCTGAATCAAGGTACTTGTGAATAAGGTCCCGAGCTACCATAAAGTAGTGTCCCTTTCCCAACTTGCTTCTTCTAGAGGGGAGTCCTTCCATTGTACCAAATATTTGATATAGCCTATTGGCCATACAATCTGTCGGCCTAGTATCTCCTCCACTCAGCAGGTGAATTCTTTTGTGATGGTGGGAGGAGCTCGTTCTGCCAGCTGCTTTGCCAAATCCCTATCTCGGTGATATGGCTTCAAGAAACTTATGTGGAAGGTAGGGTGGATCTTCAGTCGAGGTGGCAATTCGTGTTGGTATGCCATTATGGCAATGTGCTTTATCATCTAGAATGACCCATCGTACTTCGGATTAGGCCCTTGTGTAAGCGCGTCCCTCACATCTTCTTCCATATCTGTGGAGTGAGTTTGAGGAGTACCTTCTCTCCTACTTGGAATTCCCATGGTCGTCTGTGGTAATCGGCATACTTCTTTATTCTCCATATGGCTTTCTCCAAACTCTCACACACATCCATGAGATGTTCTTGTCGGTTGCGGACGAAGCGAGTCACGTCGGGACAACACTCGTCCAACGTGCCCTATGCCAACTCAAGTGGTGTTAGGGGTTGGTATCCGAACACAATCTCCATTGGGGATCGCTCAGTAGTCGATCCTCGTTGCAAGTTATAGCAGAATTGGGCTGTCTCCATCAGCTCCACCTAGTTGCTTTGATTGGCAGTGACGAAATATCGGTGGTATCCCTCCAGCAAAGCATTCGTCTGCTCCATTTGTCCGTCGGTCTGCGAATGGTAGGCGATCGAGAACTTGAGTCTTGACCCCAGAAGCTTGAACAACATCATCCAAAACTTGCTCATGAAGTGGGTGTCTCAGTCGCTAACGATGTCTTCGGGGAGGCCGAAGTACTTCACCATGTGCCAGAAGAATAATTCGGCAGATTGCTCGACCGTGACTTGCTCTGTGGTTGGTCCATTGAAATAGACGTTCAAGGTCGGCTTAGAATTGGCAGCGGCTGCAATAGTCATACTGCCCTGACTCTTTCAGACTTGTCTTTTTGGCAAACGATCCAAGTCCGAACGTAAGCCTCAACATCGTCTTCCATACGCGGCGAGTAGTATGCGTGTGTGAGGAGCACCATTGTTCACTCTACTCCAGGGTGCCTGGCCCAATGCATGTCATGGCACTTTACTACGAGCTCCCTGCGCACTTCGATCAAGTTGGCGTATATGTGTGCCCACCCTGCACCTGCAGTAGGCTCGTCAAGCTCCTCTAGTAGCACCAAGTGTCACCGTTCCTTACTTGCCGCAGAATGCGTTGGTATCTTGGGTCTGCCTTGGCGCTCTCCTGTAGGTGCTTGGCTAAAGTCCCATGCATTCGCGCGGCTGTGTGTAGTTGTCACCCCCCATACCTTCCCCTAGGGCACGTGGCAGACCGCAGTGAACTCCATATATAGCCCCGCTTACCTTCGAAACTATATAGGAACCCACTAAGAATACCTGATGTATATCCCCTCTATTTATGAAAGGAGAGAACCTAGATAATAAATCAATATAACTCTAAAAGCATATATTCTTAAAATCATGTCTTTACAATAGTGACACACACTTATTTACAAATAATTTACAATCAAAATGGGGCACATGCCCAAGGTTATACACAATCACACGAGACAATATCTAGGACTGGCTTAATTAAATATAGTTGTTGCAGACAACTGTCACATCAAGGGGAGGAATCATGTATCGTAAGGTACCCAGATTAAAATAGGAATGCAAGAATAGAGAAACAAAGCCCCCTTTCCCTCTGGGTTGCCCACTGGATCTCGCTACCTAGTATCCATAGCTAGTCCAGAATAAAACCAGTCAAGAGTATATCGGTCTCCCATCTTGACCTCGAGCACTATTCCCCAACGTCCCTTTTAATAGGTGGCCCATTAGAGTGCTAATAATATAATATCCTATCACTGCAGTGAATGTACCTATAGCACTATCTAGTGTAATATCATGTTAGTCGTATACATTCACAAATAAAATGGTATTACGAATAATTAAACAGATGCGTATGCTAGATTGGAAGTTAACAAAAGGATATTATCATGCCTATAATGAATCGAGGAACAAGAGCAATGAATAACTTATGTCATCAAGCAGGAATATCAAAGATTATTTACAACTCATTTATAAAAATAATTAGGATTATATTAACTAGCAGGAGAGCCAATGATAACAATTATAATAATCAAAGGAATATAGTTCTCCTGGACTAAACATTGAGAACTATCTCGTTTATTCTGCCTAGATAATAAACACTTACCTGATCATATCATATCATCGTAATCACGTTTTAACTCGTATCACGATCGTTCGTATTCTCGTACTTGCTTATCGAATTTTCTGTGAATGTTTCAATGAATTTTAATTCTCAATCTGATAATAATTTTACAAATTTGTCTTCACCAACACTCTTAGAATGATTTCTAGATTCACCCTAATTTTTATCTCAAGTTCGCCAGAAAGTTTACCGGAGACCCCCCGGAAAGTTCGTCAGAACCCTTGCCGACAAAGTTCTTTGATCAGCACCAATATTGGTATCAATTGAAAGCTCTCTTCATGAGGATTCCAAAAATCCTATTTGCCCTAATTTTTAGAGTTCACCGGCGTCCAATTTCGCCGGAGAAGCTCACTGTGGCGAAACTCTAAATTTTGGGTTTTCCGTTTACCGGCGGTCGGCCGATGGCCAATAGCTCTCAACTCCTGTACCAATGGATAACTCTCATCGAGGAGAAGCCATAGGTACCAAGTTTGCAAAGTTCCATGGTCGGGATGGCCGGCAATCGCCGAAGCAAGCTCCGGCGATGAAGCTCTCACCTACCGATGCCAAACCTCAATTTTCTCCCTCAAATCATCACCAAAACTTTAAATTGATGACTCTGTTGTGTTCTCTCACACACTTGAAGTTGTGCCTAAAATGTCGTCGAGAAATTCCAACTATGGTGGTTGGAACGTTGATGACAAAGTGAGGAGGCGAGTTGTCGTCGTCGCTGCTGCGTGAAGAAAAAGGGAAAGAAGGAGCGCGTGCGATTGGTGGGAGGAAATGCTGATTTTTATTAATTAAAATCTTAAATCTCAGATCAAATCTTGACCGTCCGTTTGGATCAATCCTTGATTTAATAATTTGACTAATCAAACAATATCCAAATTACGATCCGTCTATGCCGTTGGATTCCTTATCAAAAATCCTATCTTATGGTATAATTTTCCCATCAAAATCTCATACTTCAAAAATCCATGTAATTTTACAAATAAGTCACCTGCTTAGTGCATCGGCCGCCTGGTTGTATTGTCCCACCTTATGCTTCAAAGTAAAATTAAACTCGACGAGCTATGCTTGCCAACGTGCCTGCTTGGCCTATAGTTTGTGTTGGGTGGGGAAGAACGTGTTCACAATGTTGTCCATGCGAACCACGAATGGGCTGCCGAGGATGTAGACGCACTAAGTCCTCCAGCAGTGCACCATGGCTAACATCTCCTTCTCGTGGGCACTATAGCATTGCTCTGTCTCGTTCAACTTGTGGCTTTCGTAGGCTACCGGATGTCCCTCTTGCATGAGGATGCCTCCGAGGGCTCGGTCCGATGCATCGGTAACCACCTTGAACGCCTTGCTGAAATCAGGAAGGATTAGCAAGGGTTCGGATGTCATGCATACCTTGAACTGTTGGGTGGCATGCTCGCATGCGTCGGTCTACTCCCACTCCTGATCCTTCTTTAGGAGATCCGTGAGTGGTGCGGTGATCTTGGAGCATCCCTTGATGAATCTTCAGTAGTAGTTGGTTAATCTGAGAAACAATCGGAGTTCCGTCGGGTTACTCGACCTCAACTAGTCCTTGATGGCTTGCACCTTGTGCTCATCCATGCGCATCGCACCTCCGCCGATTCGATGCCCCATGAATAGGATTTCGGCTTGGCCGAATTCACACTTATCCCTTCAGACTAATAGGTTATGCTTCCTCAAACCGGAGGTGTTGCTGGTACGTCTTCACTGAGTTGGAGAAGAGATAGAAACTTAGATCAATATGCTCAGATCTACGATTAAGTTTCATTTCTAAATGATCAAGTAAATTTATCTATGATCATACTCAAGGTTACCTTATTGGGTGCATCATAATTCCCTCTTATACCAACATAGGTAGCTATCATCACTTTGATCTTAAGAGTATTGATATCAAAATTTTTCCATGCTATATCTTAATCATACTAATTGTATCCCATGACCTCTTATTGAGATATTGAGTTCAAATAAATTTATCAATATTTGATTGTATCCGCTCTAATTCGAGCTCTTGCTCCTGGAGTTTGACTCTTAAACATAGAAGCTCCAGATGCACTCTCACGTTCATACTCTCAGGCTAGATAGCTAATGTATCAGGTGGTCTATCAGGATTATTAAATTGTAGATTATCTATGAATCTTATCATCGATTCATATGTCACGATCTAGCTAAATAATTAATACATTATCTTATTATTTTATTGACTCTCCTACGTGAGTTAGCACGTATGCTACTATATGACATTTGAGTATGCGGTTAATTAGATATCTTATTTAACTTTTACTTATGTTGCAAATTATAGTTATATCATCGTATCATGAAACCTGGCGATATAAACCTATTAACTATCGTCGGTATACGTGATTTCCAGTAAAGTAGGAAATCTTGAATCGTAAGTTCCATTTATGACCAATGTGGACGTATAGAAAATGATGTAAATTATCTCATATCATGCACAAGTGTCACATCTTTATTTTTATCATAAAATATTTTTTTTCGTGCAAATCTGTGCCTTAATTATTTCTTAGATCTTGAGAATTAAGGATATTGAATATCCATATGAGATCTGGATCATCGAATTTATATCAGATTAATCTAAGTAAGACCATTGAGCTCAAAGGAAAATCTACCGATATTTTAAGCTAGCTTACGTAAGAGTTAATTTTGTTTAAACCCGACTCTTACTCGGATCTCTTAAATGGATTTTATTCCTGATTCGTAAAGTTGATTATAGATGGATCGGTATGAAATGATTTGAAATTGTTATCTATGGCCTTATTCTCATTTGAGTTAATTATATATATACATATATATCTCATGAGTATATGTTGATCATTTTGAGTTGTCATCATGATTTTTAAGTTGCAACTAAAAGTTGACCGTCATCAATTATAATATTAGTGTCAACTCTCAACACTTGCAGCTCTATGTATAGTATTTGTAGCTTTCTACCTATATTCTCTTTGCAGCTCTACTCCCTATCTGCAACTCTTTTTCACATATTTAGCTTGCGTATATTGTATGACATTTCTAGTTGTGCCTGCTACAACCTTCTTCATTTTCTAGGTTATATTTCTACAGCTTTGATGCTCGCTTGTCATATTTCTATAGCTTTATTTTTGTAGCTCAACTTTACAACTTGCTTTATCTTATATTTCTCAACTTCTACAACTTTGATATTTCATATTCATTTCGATTTATCTGTAGTCATGTTGATTGGCTTCCTAAATGTAAATTCTTCTATAATTTCTCCCTTTATTTCATATTTCGATGCAACAATATAGTTGGTATAATTGTCATCATGGTATCGATGCAACTTTATAGTCATGTCAATACAGTTGGTATAGCTGTCATCAGCTTACCACTTGCACTCTTGCATCATTATATTCATAAAGCTTCCTACACTCTTTTAAGCAGTTCTCTCGGGCATATTAAATCTTTGTTAAGCTTGGAGTATCTTCCTTTGTACCAGCATTCTATGTATTCAATGCAGTTGTTTCCTGCTATTTTCTTCTATCTATCAGTTTCTTTTTGGAGCTTGAGCAGCTTTCGCTTATTCTATATATCCTATATACGGCCAACTTATTAGCCAAGCTATTTTCTTTTATCTGCTTCCTTTAATTCTGCTTAGTGGCCTTTCTGAATCTAAATTCTGTTGAATATTTCTGTAATTTTCTTTACAGTTATTTCCTCATTCCTTTTCTGCAGTTGCAGTTCCCTTTTTGCAAAGCTACTTCCTTTGTCAAATGTCCTTAGTCAAAATTTTATCCATCGTTGGTAGATTTCTTTACTCCTTTTTATTTCTATAGCTCCCTCAGCTTAGCTCAGTTCTTTACTTAATATTTTTGCAGCTCAGATTCCTATATTTTCATCAGTATCATTATATATCTTCAGTTTATTTCTGCGATCTTATTCAGTCAATTCAGTAGGCAACATTTCTGCATTTACAACTCATATTTCAACTGCCTGCAGATTTTGTAGTAACCTTGCTTCTTTACTCCTTTTCATATCTCCTCAAATTTCTGGATGCTGCAGTTTTCTTGGCACCTCTAACTCATGTTGATATCCTTAGTAGCTACATGTATGTGATATCTCCTATTTTATTCAATACTTCTGCAGCTCATATCCAGTGCACATAGCAGCTTAGGTATAACTGTAATAATTCTACCTCTACAAACTTGGATGCAATCCTTTCTACTTTATTCTAAGCTTTGAGTAAAGCTTACTCCGCATCAGCGATCAATGCTTTGAGTGAAGCTTATTTATGTGTTAAAATATCCAGATACATAGTATCAGATACATCAAATACAATAACTTCTGTATTATTTCTCGCACATTGTCAATCCAAAAGTATTAATTCTGGCTCTCAAATTTAGCCAAAATTTAGCATGAAAAAAAAAATCATTTGATTGATTGATGATTTAATTTTCCTTGGAGGACCATTTACCCAAGGAAGTATGATCTGTCAGTGTACTATACCGAGTTATATTTTCTTATCTTTACTAACGAATCTCAAAAAAATGGGCTATCTAGCCCAACTACCCATTATCGAATTGTTGGGGAGCCTCACAACCACTAATAGTGCATCTTATCTCAATAGATTGTGATCACCAATTCATGCTGACCACACTTGCTCTATTTTTCCTAGCATGGACTGGAAGTCTTGCTCCTAAATTAGGTCAACACTCATAGAGGAGATCACTGCGTACATAGATGTATCTCTTTGTGTTAAATAATATGGATGCCCGTGAGGATCCAAATATGACTACAATGATCCACAGTATAGTGACAACTAAAGTGGATCGCTATATCATGATATATATTATGTTGTCACATGGATCATTTAGTGGGGTTACCTTGAATTGCAGTCCTTATATCTTAGTACCAATAAGTATATGATAACTAAAGTGGTATCACCTTTTAAGGGTTATTGCTTTACAGGAAAAAAAAAAAAGGTCTACTACTTATTTATCATCGATAATAATTCGAGGAAGGGATCACCGATTGTGTTTATTTTTGGAGGACCAAAAATTTTTAAGGGGGGAGTACTTGTAAACCCCCAACCTTAATTTTTTTTTTAAAAAAAATAGCCCGGTCCACCTGAACCAGCTCGTGCAAATTTAACTCGAGCCCTAAAGTATTTTTTTTCCCCCAAAACCCGTCTACCTTTCCCTCTTCTCACGCTCTCATCGGTGGCGAGCGTGATGGATATTGAATTATGAGTTGTAGTGATAATGTGGTCCCACTCTCCTAACCTATTATGATCTTTTATTATTAGGCATGTAGTCTAATAATTATGATAGTATGGGGAATCGAATGCATGTCAACACTAAGGCATAATGTGTAACTTCCACTTAGCTAGCGATGATATGTTATAAGTGGGTGAAAGTAGAAAATGATTAATTTTGATTATGAATGATGTGAGATTTTAATTGGGCTTTTAAGAAAATTGAGACTTGATTAGTTGGAGATTATGATTGAGGGTAATAAATTAAATCAGGTTGATCAATTAAGGTTAGTTTGGATTAAGTAAATCTAATTGAATAATCATTTAACTTACGATGAGTTAGGTGAGCAAAATAGTAAAGATGAGTATTTGATCTTGTAGATAATATTAAAGGTCATATCTAATGGTAATATTATTTACGATAGATAAATACCTCAATTAATTAAATGAGGTGTGAGCTGATATACGGTTGGTTCTGAAGACCGATCTACTTATCCAAGTGCGTTGGTTCTTCGATGTAGGATTTATTCAAGCTAGGGAATTCCCGCTGGGGTCTTCTTAGGAACAATTCCTGGATGTCTTAAATATAATAAAATATAATATTTGATAAGATTTGATATGTCTGCATGTTAGTTTAATGTACTTTACCTAACATGTATGATATACCATAATTACCATGCGGATGTGCGTCAAATCTCGGTCGACATCGACTGTTATTGGACTGGGAAGGTGATTCCTTATGCGACGCCTTGGACAGTGGATCCGTAGACCACACGGCTGTCATCCTTGACGTTCTGCAGATGATCGGATGAGTAGTCCGGATCCTAGGGTTATTATTCCGGCTAGCCATGGCCGATGAGATTGATATGGTGGTGACCCTGTCTACTGACAATATGTAGAACTACACAAATGTCGTTGCCCCTACGGATCCGGGGAGGATGTAAGGGCACGGCGGTTTCGTTAGGGGAGGCATGGTCAGCGACTAGTGAAATAATGGAGAGTGATATTGGGTCACCCGTCCTCTCCGCCAATATCAGTGCAGCGGGCATAAGTAGAGACAGAGATAGAAAGGCACTGATGGGCTTACTGATACCCTTAGCTCGGGTATTCACTAAGCATAGGCTGGCAGCCCGAGTCTTGTAACTTCAAAGTATTATTATGACGTAGGTGACATGCTGTTGACATTGACACTAGATACAACATAGGTGACATCTAGTGAATAATACATCTGTATTTATTTATGCTGTTTTACTGCTTTCTATAAATTGATTTACACAAATCAAATGAAAAATGATGATTAACAACCAAAGGCATCCTAGAATACTCCTCCTAGCATTTGATTTCTTTATTCGGTAGAGCCGTAATTTCGCACTAGACCGCAAGGCTGAGCACACAGCGTTCAATGTGTGTGCAGGTTGTTAGATGATTGTCTGAGATATTTGATGAAGATGAGGGCTATCGAAGGATTTAGTTTTATTTATTGATAACGTTACTGTAGAATTGTAGTAGGTATATCGGGACTGTGTTAGTGGGGATTCATAGATAAATAAATTGTATATTCCGCTGTGTTGTATATGTGTATGGACGACATTTATTACCTAATGCCTTGTATGGGTCCTCTGGGCTCATACGGCGGTTGCCACGTGTCCGACAGGTGGGTCGGGGCATGACAGTGGCAACCTCGACTCCATCGATGCCAAGTCCATGGTAGGGCTTATCCTCGCTAGCCATCTCAAGACTATCACGAGGTCGCCTAAACGACACTCGTGCGGGTATAAATTTTTGGGTAAGGACTTGCTCCATATTTCCGATCTAATATGACCATGGAGTTTGTACAGTCTCTTTCCCTACCAGCTCCCAATATCTAAGCTATGTATAACCTCGGGAGCGGTGCTCCCAGTATCTAAGCTATGCATAACCTCAGGAGTGGTGCTCCCAGTATCTAAGCTATGCATAACCTCGGGAGTGGTGCTCCCAGTATCTAAGCTATGCATAACCTCGGGAGTGGTACTCCCAATATCTAAGCTTTGTATAACCTCGGGAGTGGTGTGTAGCAGGACGTCACCATTTGACCACCGTCGGTACGCGGCGGTCAACCAGAGCATATGAGAAATGCCCCTTTTTATCTAAGTTGCAGTGACGTCGCCAAGGGGTTCTAACATATCGTTATTTATTATCTATATCTGCATGGTGGTTGTGCTATCATAGCATAGAAAAATAATATCTAACATGCGGGACAAGATATCACGACATATTAAAACTCAGCATGGTAATCATGGTATATCATACATGCTAGGCAAAGTAAATCATACTAACATGTATTTAAATATAATCATAGCAAGCATTTCATTTTATCATGTTTAAGACATCCAAGAATTGTTCCTAAGAATACCCCAGCGGGAATTCCTTAGCTTGAATAAATCCTACATCAATGAACCAATGTACCTGACTTGGCGGTTTACTCCTCGGAACCAACCTAAGGTCCGTTCGCTGAATTTTTATTCTCTGACACTGTCTCGATCCACGTGCCGTCATTTACGCATTTTATATTTTTCTGTCAATTATTCAACGAATTTTAATTCTCAATCCAGAAATAGTTTCTTAAATCTCTCTTCACCACTACTCTTAGAATGATCTTTAGAATCACCCCAATTTTTTTCCCAAGTTCGCCGGAAAATTTTCCAGCGATCGTCGGAAAGTTCGTCGGAACCCTCGCCGGCGAAGTTCTTCGATCAACACCAATATTGGTACCAATCGAAAGCTCTCTTCATGAGGATTTCAAAAATCATATTTGCCCCAATTTTTATAGCTCATACGCGATCAATTTCACCGATTAAAATTTTGGACGAAATCCCAAAGTTAGGGATTTTAGCTCGCCGGCGGCCAATAGCCCTCAACTCTGGTACCAATAGATAGCCCTCATCAAGAAGTATCCATAGGTACAAAGTTTGTAAGGTTTCACGGCCGGAATGGCCGAAATCGTCGAAGCAAGCTCCGGCGATCGAAACCCTCGCCGCCGACGCCTCTCGCGTGATTTCTCCCTCATCTCTACACCAAATTTGGGCATCTTGGTATCAAAATGAAGAGGAGGTCGAGATCTACCTGTGGCTAAAATTTGGGAGCCTAATTCGTTGTGGTTTCACCGAAGCATCGTCGGGAAGTTTCGTCGCTGTCGCCGTCGCCGCTGCGGAGGAGGAGAGAGAGGGAGAGGAGCTCGCGCACGGGTGGGAAGAAAAGAATTTTTATTTTTATTATTATTATTTTATTAATTAAAATCTTAAATCCTAGATTAAATCTTTACTGTCCAATTAACCAATCAAATGACGTCCAAATTATGATCCGTCTGTGCCGTTGGATTTCTTATCAAAAATACTACCTGATGGTATAATTTTCACATCAAAATTTCATACTTCAAAAATTCATATGATTTTACAAATAAGTCATTTAAAGAATTTCTTTACGATTAAACCCTCCAAATACTAAAATTAGTCTATTGCACTTATTCAAAAATCACGGGTCTCACAATGACGATGTCGTCCAAGTAGACGACTACAAACTTGTCCAAAAACTCGTGGAAAATCTCATTCATCAAGTTACGAAATGTGGCTGGTGGATTGGTTAATCTGAATGGCATGACAAAAATTCGTAAGAGCCATATCTCATCGCACATGTTGTCTTTGCCTCGTCGCCTTCGACGATCCTGACCTACCAATACCCTGATCAAAGGTCGAGCTTGGTGAAGACTCTCGCGTGTCCCAATCGGTCGAATAAGACGGTGATCAAGGGGATTGGGTAACAGTTCTTCGATGACCTTATTGAGCGCACAGTAGTTAATACACATGCGTACCTTACCATCCTTCTTCCGTTGGAATAATACCGGTGTGCCAGAAGGTGCCTTTGATGGTCAGATGAGCTTGACATCCAACAACTCGTCTAGTTGCTTCTTGAGTTCCATGAGCTCCACAAGCGGCATCCTCTAGGGTACCTGTGCAGGTGATCGGGCATCCTGGACCAGCTCTATCTGATGGTCCATCGGCCGATGAGGGGGTAGCATCTTCGGAAGCTCATTTGGCATTACGTCGCTGAACTCTCCTAAAATAGCTTCAATTGGGATCGTACTGTAGTTGTTACTAATTTATTACTACTGTAGGTGTTGTGTGGGGACTAATTATATTCATGGTTGAGGTTATCCTTCTGCCATTTGAATCAATATAGGATTCCTCGTCAACTGCCTACTTGCTCGATTGTTTTCGAATTGGACGTTTAAGTGGATGATAGAAGATGCACAATCAATGCTTGAAATTAGTTCCTACTACCCATTTGAAACATACCTTATTTTCAGAAACAACGCTTTAACTAAAGGAAGTTGAGCTGTAAGAGAATTATATGCTTTGTATGCCTAATTGTTGTTGTTTCTAATTGATAAAAATATTATTTTAGAATGTATAAATTTGAAATGACTATCTAGTAGTATGTCTTATTAGCTCGGATTGAACCTAGAGATAAATTAGGAGGAAACAAGTAGTAAGGAACATTGTATCAACAAAACTTAACTTAAGCATGATAGCATGATAGAGAAGTAAAGAGAGTAATGAATGATTTCCTTTGCTTGCAACTCAGTAAATTCTATTCCATTGTCTGTTATTCTACCTTGCATTTCTAAATTAAAAAGTAGGGGTTAGTTTGAAACACCATCAAACACAAATGTTTGTTAAAGGAATTCAATGACAAATTAGCTAAGAGTATCGCTAATGTATTTTTTGTTGTGTTGTTATTGTATCACACTATTAGCTGTGAAGATGACAATTCCTAGAGGCTTCAAATAATGTACAATAAGGATTTTTGGCATCATAATATGCTGAATGTGTCAGCGAGGGATGCAGAAATTCCTAGGAGGAGCATCAGAAATGAGTTGCATTACTTTGTGTCCTCTTACTTAGTCTTGCTTGCAAGTTGGTTATTTCTTGTTTTCTACATCAGCCACAGAATTCAAAGAATGTGTAGTGTCAAAATTGATCAATTAGTTGCATGGCTTTAATGAACTCTGCTTGTTGACATGGCTAGAATGATAAATAGGTTTAAACTGTTAACCGACTGAACCTATTGCTGCAATTCTGTCAAATTATTAGACTACATGACTATAATTAATGGATTGTATATGAGATGAAATTATTGCTGAAGTTGATAAAAGTGAACTGTAGTGCTCAAATAAATGATAAGATTGTAATAATTGAAGCCTTATTGAACTGTAGGCGGATGCTTAAATCAATATAACTTTGATTTCAAAATCAATTGAGTTTTGTTTTATGTACAAGGCTATGCACTATGCTTGATTTTTACTATATTAGATCATTCATGATAAATGACCTGCTGAGATTTGCCATTTAAATTATTTAGTAGGCTATAAGTAGAAATAGTCCTTGCCTAGGTTGGTAAAAGCATAAAATAATTATAGGAACGAAATTGACTAGGTAACAAGTGAAGTCACTTGTGAAAATCTAGTGATGTACATATCTTTGCTTGCCACTTATAGTTATGCTATTATTGTTAACATGCTGTGGTAGTAGAACATTGACATGAGAATAGTGTGAACCTCAGATACTTCGTGATTTAATTATCTTCACTATCTTTTGAAGTATGATAAATAAGTAGAAATGGCATGAAACTCAATATGCTCGGGGAGTGAATTATGTTACTGCTGCTTAATGTCTAATAACTAACGTTGCTAGTTTAAAATAGTAGTAAACAAGGTTGTCATTGCTACTATGACATTGGTAATTCTATTTCCTATTCAAAGGAGAAATTGTTACTTTTGGTTAAAATGAATTAACATTGAACTAAGAAATGGATTTCAACTGAAATAGTTCAGAGTTAAAAAGGAGCTAAATTTGGTTAGTTATGATTGGTCAGAAATGAAAATTTTGGTGGTTCTGCTTCGGTAATTGCATGTCAAAGAAAAGTTTTTGATAATTCAACTTGGATGATCAGATTTTGATAATGTTGCAGTAACCTTTTTCTACTTAGTTTGATTGACTGAATAAGTTAATGCTTACGGTGGAACCAGTTGTTAACAAATATAAACTTGTGTTGTCTTGTGATATGCTAAAACTCAAACATACTGCTTAAATGGGGAATGCTGAACATAATTAGTTGACACAGTAGAACACTTGCTTGAGTTCTTACCATTGGTTGCTTAATGTGTAATACACAATTAAGTATGATGCTTGAACTAAATTATTACTACGGCGTCTTAAAGTGATTATTTTTCCTATGCTTATATTGAATATAGAAATTTTAAAAGTACACTACTTGCTACTGAGATATGGCTTGCATTAAAAATATTGATGACCTTATTAGAACATTGTTAGATTCGATGTTGTACCATTTACAAGTTTTGCCTTTCTATTTTGTTTGAACGATGCAAGTCATTGGTTATTGAAGTGAGTTACCCCATCATTCTTAAATTAAGTTGGTGGAAAAATAGTGAGACTTCAATGAAATGAAATGGAGAATGGCAGTGAAGGGGTACTTTATTTACTTAAACTTCATACTTAATCATTTGCATAACATAATGCTTGCCTTCATTGAATAATTTTGAGCAGATTCATACATTTAATCACCAAAACCACACACGACGGTAAACATGAAACTGAATTAGGCAAATGAAAAGATTTCCTTAAATGCCGAATGGCCAAATAGATGGATATTAAACCTGCTTGCAAATAAATCCTTCTTTTATGTTATTGTTTGATAATTGAATGTTTTATGCATGAGTTTGGGAAGGAATTTTGGGCTAGTTAAGCGGTCAAATAGACTGCTATTATTCTAAGTAAGACATGGATAGGCCAAACAAGTAAAGAGGATAAGAAGGAAAGAAGCTACTACTGTGTTAAAGTCAAGTTTCGCCATTTTATTTTATTCATCTTCTTACTAAGTTGCTACTTAAGAAATATGTTTACATTAAATTGGTGCAACTTATCTATGTTGCAATTATATTTTGCCGAAAGAAAACAATCTATCAATTATATGCTTTCGAGCAAGTTCAATTGTTTCCTTTGCTTGCATTCATGCTTAGTTGTATGATGTTAATATTAACTCATTCCTTTTATTCATTCTCCATAAAAATGAAGAAGATCTTAGGAATGGGTAAGGGGTTAACATATGTTAACAATGTTTCTTAATTTATAAAATGTTCTAATGCTTATAGGATATATAAATAGCCGGTACCAACGGTGATTTGAAAATACGGTAAAACAGTGTATTTTACTAAGCTGAATTTTTAAAAGACTCAGGTGAGTTGTTAAGGTTTCAAATATGGTCTGTTACAGTAAAAGTTCCACAGTGTATTTTACTAAGCTGAATTTTTAAAAGACTCAGGTGAGTTGTTAAGGTTTCAAATATGGTCTGTTACAGTAAAAGTTCCACAGTGGGCAGTTGTTAATTTTCATATTATCTGATTAATTGGCTATTTACAACTTTTAGTAGTAATTTAAATGCTTTAAAATACATGCTTATGGAATTATTATACTTGATATATCGAGTAGCACTTGAGCATATGAATATATATAGGTGATAAAGACACAAATGAATGACATGTCAATGACATAGCACTTGAGCATATGAATACATATAGGTAATAAAGACACAAATGAATGACATGTCAATAACATACAGAACAACTTAGTCTCTCATCACTTGAAACTAAGGACCAATAAATCCTAGAGATATCAAGGTCTAGGAATTTAAAATGAGTCCTTAATACACATTATTTCTCTCACGGTCGATGGGTACCGCAATGCTAGTCTAGTGAAGGCTAACTGGAAGCATTACCCAACCCAACTCTAAATCTATGATAAAGCTAAAAAGAAGGAGTCCATGAAGATATCCTCAGGCACACATCCAAGAATAAAATTTGAGAGTTGGGGAGCTACATAGCCGCTTTGCCCAGGACTAGAGGATTAAAGATAACTGACATACCTTATCAGGTTTTGTAGACTTATGGGGGATACTCTAGACCTTAGAATTTAAATAAATTATGTGGACTCCGGTTAGTCAAACCGTTGAGACTAAACAAAGAGATGACCCTGTCGTGGGACCGAATATAGTGCTATATGGTAGTCGTACGGTGTGGGTCTAGGGAGACACACGTAAGAAGGTCTCGAAGCACGGGTAGAGGTGTGGCTTGCGAGATCGAACAAAGGAGATTTCATGGTCACTAGTTTCCTCCACTAATGTCAATGTTGTGACGGGTCTAGGCAGAGACCTAGTTGGATACTGATGGGCTTAGTCCCTGACGAGGGAATAAGCATAGGAAGGCAGCCCAAACTAAATAGAAAATAGAACACATATTGGCAGAGAGATGATACAGTTGACTTAATAAAAAATTGTGGAGTGATCTACTATTTGCATTGCTTGCTTATTTAACTGCTACCACATGCTTGCTTATATCAATTATTAAATAGCTACTGCTTAATTATTTGTACTTCATTGTTTCTAGATATATCTCTTTTGTCTTTGTACTAGGTGTCTTCTTTTGTAGCCACTGGGTCACAAGACTCAGCGCATGCAAATTTTTCCCCTTGCATAGGTAACAGGTTGAGAGGAGGAGATCGAGTTCTAGATGAGTCAAGATAGTAGGACATCAGGTAGTACAAACTTAAATTAGATGAACTGTAGTAGCAAATTAAGGTTGACTTCTTTGAACATTAGTCAACTCAAAAAATTTATAATGAAAATCTGAAAGTTTAACTGATGTTTATAAGTGTAAATGTATTTTATTTAGCTTTGTATAGATTTTTACAATTTATATGGTGATTACCACATTGCCCACAAAAGGTTTGGGTGTGACAGTTTACCCTTGCCCTCTTCCAAATTAATGATGCTCATACTCGAATGGTTTGTTGCTGGCGTTGCACGTTGACGCTCAAGGCCTCGATCATGCTTGCCATAGATGGGCACAAAGCATAAGGGGGCTCGTACCGTATCGGATCAAGCAGAATGCTATATACTTGGAGTGTTGGATATGGTATGACTCACTATCATGCTTGGCTGATAGGATTCATATTCTAAAGGATCATGCTTAGGTCCTAGGCATGATACATTTGAATTACCTATTTATAATATATATATAAATTGTATAGATATTATAGCCGGTGTGAAAGACTTCCTATGGGAATTAAATTCCTAGGATATATGTCAACGTAGACCTCCAATTATGCTGAGTAAGGCAGGAAACGCCTTCCCATCCCATAACTATAACTATAAACCTGCGATCCGGTACGCACAACAAGACCCTCTCTATTTTATCGTCTCACTCTCCCCCGCACGCCACATAAAATTCGCACCTTCCCTTCCTTCGCCAGCATGCTCCTCGTCCCTCCTCCGCCGCCGCCCGCAGCTGCCCATTTCCTTTTCCGACGCCCGCGCCACTACCTCCACGTCCCTCTCTCTGCTCCCGTCTCCGCTGACGCCTCCACCTCCACCACTTCCGCCTCCGCTTCTTGCGATTCAGGATTTTCCTCCCTCGAGTCTCGGCGCTACGACTTCTCCCCTCTTCTTGAATTCCTCTCCTCCTCCTCCTCCGCCGCCTCCACCGGCATCGCCAAGGAAGTTGGTCCGCCGACCATCCTCCACCCCGAAGAGCTCCGCCTCGCTGAGACATATCGGGCCGTGCCAGCCCACCTCTGGCACGCCCTCCTCAAGAGCCTTGCCGCTTCCCCGTCCACCCTCTCCTCTGCCGCCGCTCTTGTCCCATGGCTTGAGCGCCATCGTCTCTGCTTCTCGTCTGACCTCCTGTACTCCATCCTTATCCACGGCCTAGGCCGCCACCGCCGCCTCGACCACGCCCTCCTCCTGTCCTCTTCTTCCACGCCCTCTCCTCTAACTCTCAACGCTCTCATCTCCGCTTCCGCTCTCAATGGCCGCCCCGGCCAAGCCCTCCAACTGCTTTCCGTCCTCCGCCGCCGCGGCTTCCTCTCCGACCACCCCAACTACACCCTCATCCTTCAATCTCTCCTCCGCTCACCGGACCCGCCCGACCCTACTCTCCTGGAAACCCTCCTCGTTGATTTACTTTCTACTTCCCTTGAGCCTGATGCGCGTCTCCTCTCCGACTTTGTCACTGCATTTTCCCTCGCCGGTGATCCTGACCGAGCTCTCTCACTTCTTGCAGCCGCCCAAGCACAGGGCCTTACGCCAAAGGCATCTGCCGTCGTTGCCCTCCTCTCTGCGCTTGGGGTGTCTGGCCGTGTTCCTGAAGCAGAAGCTGTGTTCTTGGAGTTCCACTCATTTGGGCTTCAGCCGCAGACTCGGGCGTATAATGCCCTGCTGAAAGGGTATGTAAAGGTTGGAGCTTTGAAGGACGCGGAACTCATCTTTGAAGAGATGGAGCGTTGCGGCGTTTCTCCAGACGAAGCCACGTACAGCCTCCTGATCGATGCATATACCAACGCTGGGCGTTGGGAGAGTGCGAGAATCCTGCTCAAGGAGATGGAAGCTAATAATGTTCAGCCAAATTCATATGTATTCAGTCGGATCCTTGCGAGCCTTCGGGATAAAGGGGACTGGCAGAAGTCATTTGCCATTTTAAGGGAGATGAGGAATAATGGGGTCCGTCCTGATCGCCATTTCTACAATGTCATGATTGACACATTTGGCAAATATAATTGCCTTCATCATGCGATGGATGCATTTGATAGGATGAGACTAGATGGCATTGAGCCAGATGCAATTACGTGGAACACACTGATTGATATACATTGCAAAGCGGGGAAGCATGATAGAGCAATGGAGCTTTTCAAGGAGATGCAGGGCTGTGGATGCTCACCGTGCACAACAACCTATAACATCATGATCAATTCATTGGGAGAGCAAGAGAAGTGGGAGGAGCTCAAGGAAATGTTCGAGAGAATGAAGGGGCAAGGGTTGCTGCCGAATGTGGTCACCTACACCACACTTGTGGATGTGTATGGCAAGTCAGGGCGGTTTAAAGAGGCAATTGAATGCTTAAAGGACATGAAAGCTAACGGAATGAAACCTTCTCCTACAATTTATCACGCATTAGTGAATGCCTATGCACAAAGGGTATGCCAATCTCATAAATTTCCTGTCTATAGTTATTTCATTGAGACCTCCAATTTGTAATTATTTCTTCAATTTGATGACCTACAAACATCAACAGCTTTCAGTAGTGTATGCGCTAATTCTTTCTTGCAATATTCATAAGATGGGATCTAGGATGAGCTATCATGCATCAACTGAGTGCATGCATTGATGAGACTATGGATTCTAGTAAGGAATTTTATGCAGTTTAGCCGTGATCATGCGCATAGTTATTTTTATATTTTACCACTTCAACACCAGTCTTGTAGCTTATGACTTGTATAGATATTCTGTCATTTAAATGTATGTGGTGCATAATGTAGCTTGATTAACATGAAATTATTATATATGTAAATGCCAGTTTTCTGTCTATGCTTCTTTTTTTATTATAAATGGATATATCTAAGTACATACTAGGCTCCTTGTGCTAACTTTCTCTTGCTTACCGTTATCAGTTGTCTTTGGTAGGTTTCTTAGAATTTTTTGTGATCCTTATATATGATTATGATACAGAAGATATTATGGTTGAACTCCACAGTGCAAGTCATAAAAGGCAGACAGTTTCTAGACATACTTGTTCTGTACTAGTATCTTATGATTCTTTGTCATTTCTACCTAATTTCAGCTACAACTAGTTGAAGATAACAATATTGCAAGTTCCAAAAACTTCAAATTCATAATCAACTGTTGGTTCCTATGTTTTCTTTCATATGTTTGTATGGGATTTGCATTTACTTACACCTTAGTGGTATAGGATAGGCTCTATTTTGGTTCTTAAAAGAACAACTACCACTACTCAAATTATACTACATTTGATGTGAAACAGAGTCTCCCTTCATTTCTTTATTGTTTTTTTTTTCTAATATGAAATTTGTGATTTATATATGGTTCCCTTCAACATACCTTGTTCTCCTTATTGGGAATGATTCCTGGTTTACTTGCCTTTTCATGTCACAATGGTAAAGGTAAAATTTGTGGTTGCTGAGACATGATAGGCTGATTTGGGGGAAACTTCTTGGGCACTTATCATATATTTTTAACAGTCTCTGAGTCACACGTCATGAATTATTTATCCTATCAAAAGTGCAAAATTCTCGATGTGTGGTAATTAGCATTTTCTGATATCTAATATCCTTCTTATCCTTTTCTAGGGCCTATCTGAAGAAGCTATAAATGCATTCAGGGTCATGAGGGCCGACGGTATAAAACCTAGCATTCTAGTCCTTAACTCATTAATCAATGCATTTGGTGAGGATCGAAGAGATAATGAAGCTTTTTCTGTACTACAATTTATGAGGGAAAATGTGAGTTCCCAGTTATAGATTCTTTTGGAGTGTTTCTTTATTTATACACTCTACCTAGCCATAGACTCCAGAAATGTTAATTGTACTGAATTGAAGCCTTCATATTTAATAATTTTTCATTCATTTATTGTTGTAGGATTTGAAGCCAGATGTTGTGACATATACAACCCTCATGAAGACTTTAATCCGTGTTGAGAAGTTTGAGAAGGTAATTTCTTATAACCTATTAAGGCAACTTCTATTCTTCTAAGCACAAATTCACTTATGATAGAAGAGACCAAGTTGATTATTCTGCTTTTATGCGGTTCAAAAGTACAATTAACATTTGATCCCATTAGTATGATCTACTGTTTTTTGGGGTCAACTATTACCACTGCTTGGAGTGCATGAGGGGTATTTATTATGTTCATTTTTGCTTACAGTGGCTGATTCTTCAATTTTCATATTGTGTAAAGCACTTAGATATTGTAAAAGCCTAATTTAATACAAAGGTGAGAATATATAATATATGTATGTCTCTGTGTTTTGTTTGATGGTGCATGAGCGTGTAGTGCCAAAACATTTAAATAAGCTGCTACATCATAAGGCACCGATATTAATCGTGTATGAAGACTAGAAAATCAACTGGTGCTCATGCGGCAGTAATTTAGTAGTTAAGTTTAAGAAATAAACTTAAGTTTTGGTGCTTGTTAACCGATATTAGTGTAATAGTCATTTTTATCTTATTGCCAATGCAAAATCACCAATAAAGACTTACTGCTATTTTACAAATTATGCTGGCACTCATGGAGATACTAAAATACACCAAATGGTTTATTGGAGAAAGTTGTAGTTAAACTAACTTTACTTTCCATTGCGTGGTTTTAGACTATCTTGTTGAACATCATCTGTGGTTTCTATGTAGAACTGATATCTTGCTTCTTGAGAACCTATATATATAAAAAGTCTAGTCAAGTGACGCTAATGATAGATCCATTACCCCCTTTTGATATCTTGGAAGCTAGTAGGAAATTTTTTATTCATACTTTTGTTTCCGGATGGTTCTTAATATACTTATTATTAAGAGTTGCATGGTTCTTTCATCTATCATCTATAAACAGGTCCCAGCTGTCTATGAAGAAATGATTTCATCTGGATGCACACCTGATAAAAAAGCTAGAGCAGTTTTGCGATCAGCACTTCGTTACATGAAACGGACTTGCACTTAATGTCACATGACGGTCATTACAATTTCAGTGGGTGATAACTATTGCTTAGATCCACCAAAACCTATCAAGGTTTGTACGTGAATCATATGTATTTTATGTTAATTCTTGGATAACATCATGACTAACATTTAGATGAATGCATTATCTGTTGGACTACAAATTTAATAAATTGATTGTGACGAGGAAATATAAAACACCAGTCATGACAAGATTGTTTCTAAATGCGAGGTGAATATAACAGGTGATACTGCCCTGCACCAATCTGATACGGAAAATTTCCTGCTAGGTGACTAGTCAGAGTGACTGTTTTTGGCCAGAATCTGCTGGCCTAGTATATTGTGCATTGTGCTGTTTGGTAGACACCTAAACTGACTGTGTTAATAGTGTTGGCGCAGGTGCATACTGCCCAGCACACCTAAGCTGACTATGATGAGGAAATATAAATCACAGTTATGACAAGTTATGCTCAGTACTTCATTATATGATTCACCATCCGTCATTGCTTCATTCATATCAAAGTTGATACCAAGTTTGCTTGAATATTAATCCTGATAGTTATTAAGTTATTTCTTTTTCTTCTTACTTTATATATCTCCTTTTATTTTAGGAAAAATCAAGTCTAATCCCATGTGAGAATCATTAAGAGGAAGTCTAATGAGAGTACGTGAATTATTCAAATTGGTTCCATGAACCAGGCACCATGATGGAATGAACAACCAGAAGAAATGCACCAGGTGAGTTTTACAAAATGTTATAACCAATTTTCACTGTATATATACAACTATATATAACTCCATTCTCCTTGTTAACTTATGGATGCCATGAAACTAGGATATTCTGAGCAATGTCTACATCTGTTGAGATTGTTGAAGTGTTAACATCTGCAGATTTTTCACATGTCTATGTAACCATGGACAATTGTATATGGTTTTCTCAAAGAAAGTGCTGATTCAATTGATTATGTGTGTTTTATATGTATAGAAGCCTCCTTAGGTCAGGTTAAATATTAAATAATAATCTAGATGAATCTGAACTAAGAAAGTTTATCTCGGGTGGGGATCTCATAGTTTGTTGGACCAGCGTAGCCTGTCAGTATGATATCATTAGGCATATCATTGAATGTCGTAACAAAATAGCTGTAGTACTGTTATATGCACTACTGGTATATTTAATATTTTACTGAACTATTACATGTTGTTTTCCCGATGTACTAGACCAATTAATGTTGTTGGCATATTTTGATTGAAATCAACATGAAGTACTACTATTCACTGAAATTTTCTGTTAAATCAACATGAAGTATTACTAAATATGCGTTTCTGTGTATGAAGTGCCTTGGTTATGACTTATGAACATGTTTATGTGGTAATGCTCATTTTTATGATTGTGGGTTTTCCTACTAGAGATTTTCATTGTTTTTTTTGTATTCATATATCACATAAAACCATAGCATCTTCAAAGGTCATGGAACAATTTAATTTAAAAAATATCTTCAACATTTTTTCTATGTATGCAAATTGAGATATTAGGATTTGTATATACCAACGTGTATTCATAGAGATGTATCAGGCATCCAAGATATTGTACGTTTTCAAGAAGCCCGTGTCTCTCACTGCATAAATTCATCATTAATCTCTTCCCTTGAAATTGGGTAGGACACGGAAATAGAATACATTAACTTTTTAATATCAACTTCACATGTAGATTATTTTGAAAGATAACTTCACATGTAGATGAATTGCCTCGACCAATTGGTGATGGTGGTATAAAAGTCAGTCAGGTGCTTTCCTACCTCGCCTTAATTTTTTGGTGTATAATCTATTAAAATATCTCCTGTATGTACACTTTAGCACCACCAGCTAATATGGTGAACAGATGATTGCCCATTGCCAAAACAAACGTCCACCTGATTAGTTTTTAACTATGTTATTTGAGGTGCCAACCTCTCTCATCTATTTAACAACTTAAGTTTCCAGATGAAAAGGGCTCCACTATCTTCTTTTTTTTGGTTTACAATCAATATGCAGTTTCAAGAATGATATTTCATGCCTCTGTTTGAGTTTTCTATGCCAAAATATAAAGGTGAAAAATAATTCCCATTTAGAATATAATCTTAAATAAACACATATCTATTACTGTTTTTGTGGAAAACTGCCGTCTCTCTTAAAGCGCACTTTGTTAATGTGGCTAAAGATGATCTTGATAAGGTCATCCATTTATAAGATTCCTTCCATTTTGACATGCTATATACCTTTTTTTTTCTTAATGTTGGAATCTCAAGCAAATACTAGATGTAAAGTTCATCGGTTGATCTTATCAAGAATCAAGGTACCTAAGTGCCTAAAGTAAATACTTGGTTGTGAGCAGTAACATGGAAGAAGATAACTGCCGAGTAAACTAGGAACAATCAATTTTGCTGTGATGTGCATTAGAAAATTTAGATTTGGAAATCCAGTGCTCGGTGAAGCCACTGCGCGTGAAACATGAGATATTGTGATATGACAATATATCTTGAATAAACTGACCTGTGGATCTGAATAATAGTTTTAGAGCTTGGCCTTCAAAAGTGCATCGATAAACAAGTGAAAAATTTTAGGAAGGTTGTTCCAACCTTCAAATACACAGAGTTACTGTTTTATTTCCTAGAAGAACAGAACATCTGAATCTGCCAATATATGTCTGTACATCAGGGCTAAAGAAATGGGCCAAATCTGTAATCCTGCCATTGGACATCTGCACTATCTCGGCAATTACTCTTTTTTCATCCTGGTTTAATCCCAGGTATTTTTAGTTCATTATATTAATTGACTCCTGTCAGTCTCATTAACGTAATTTGTACCCTGTTAATTGCAGCTAAATTCTTGAGTAGACATTATGCTATAAGTAGGCTTACGCTATAACTGAAGACTGATTCAATGTCACTTAAGTCATCTATATTGTCTTCAAGTGCCTTGGAATAGAATGCTTACAGAATTAGGTGCCAAGAGAATGTTAGGCCAGAATAATTGCATTCACTGTCGGGGAAAAATGTTTAAATTTGTCCACCTAAAAAACTTGCTTCCTTTTGCTTTCCTCATTAGCTCCAGAAATAGTTCAACTAACAGGACTCGTAGATCAACACTGTAGATACCATGTTTGTAACTATAAACAAAGGAAAATATTCTGCAGGTTTTAACTGGAAGTTGAGCTTACCAGGGACTCACTAGAGCAGTTGAAACAATCCCCAGGATGGTTTTGAGCACGATCTTTTTGCTCCTACCTCAACCAATCCTGTCTCTTGCATTTATTCTGTAGTTATGCTTTTCGTTGATTGCTGATGTTTTCCTGCCCAAGGTCATGCTAATTATCCAACTAATACCGTCTCTTGCATGGATATTGGCAAGCAGCATACTCACGGTTCAATGTCTTAATATGGTGATGACGTCCTCGTGCTAAAATCCAAGCTACTAGAGATCACAATAGTAAAAGGGAGATTTGGTAGAGCCTGTGTCAACTATTTTTGTTCGGTGGTGGTTAGATTTCATTTATTTAAAGTTTGATATGCGGCGCAAAGTTGCCTTTGCGTGTTTCAATGCAAGCACAACTTTGCTTTGTCCTCCAAAATGATCTTATTTGGCAACAATCTTAATCACAAAGATACTTGCCAACGAATACATAGTTTGTAACAACTCCTATTTTGGCACCCCTGGGAAAACAGGACGGCTTTATTGAATTCAGTAAAAACAAGCAAAGCAGGAAAGTCTTTTAATTTAACTGCAGGTCAGGTTGCAGACGCGCACACCGTGCATCTTCCCAGAAGAAAAAAGTCGTTGGTGAATTTTAATTCTGGAGTCTTCTTGAAGCATATCTATATATCTTTCTTTAGCCTACTGGAGAACCTGATTGATTTTTTTTTTTTCCTAATAAATATAGCCTGGTTTTCCTTAGCTAGTTGTTGTGTATAAAGATTAAGTAGCTACAAGAATTCCTAGCTACATCATTCTTCACTTTTTATTCCAGTGAAACCCTTTTGCTCTTTCATTAAAAGTGATAATTATTGTTGTAGCTTTGGCAAAGCTGTCGGAATATGTTGTCCGGAATAATTTCATTTCGGTTTGACTACACTCTGGGGCCACATTCATGAAAGCAAAGCAATCTTAATAGCCTAAAGTTTGTCTCTCTCAATTCTTTAATGAGGATTTTAGTCGTGCCTTATTTGAGATATTGTCTTAGAAAGTTAACAGCCTTCCATCTTTCTTTCTTTTTTTTTTTTTTTTTGCTCAAATATTATATAGATTCAGAGTCAGTCTTAGGGGGTGGTGTGATCACCACCACCATTACACGAAAGGAGTACAAGTCCACTACCGTTGGAGCATCAAAATGCTTAAAGAGTGAGAAAGAAAGAAAGTTTCTTTTTGGCCTGAGCCCGTGAAAAGAACACTCCTGAGTGGCACGGCATGAAAGAGAAGGCCAATTTGCACATGCACTGGAGGTCAATGGAGCATGCTCTCATCAGAAGGATCATTTTTATCTTTGACCCATCGTTATGCAAGATGCTCAAAGATCTCAAAGGAGATCAGATTTACACATATGGGTGGATGTGTAATTTAGACTCGGCTCTTATCACTTTGTCTTTACACCATGCATCCAGCTGGGGTCAACGGCGACGACTAAATGGATCAGGGAAATTGGAATTCTCTGAAGAAGAAGAAGAAGAAGAAGAAGAGGGCTGCTGAGAGGTCAATCTTTCTATTTGGAAGCAACCAACTTTCGTTTTGCTAATTATATCTACGGCGTATTCAAATGAGTTTTCAGTTTAAATTTCATAGTTGTATTAAGATTAGTACCTTTATCCACACACGCGCACACACAAGCATATCAGAAACAAATGATAAAGAAAAGAGGTGGAGGTGGTGTGCTTGCAATCCATGAAGCAAAAAATAATGCTGGATTATTAAAATGGGAAAAGAAAAAAGGGGGGTTTGAGAGCAGAGAGGCATAAGCAATGCTTTTAATTTTTCACTTCTTTTATCCATAGTTTAGTTGGGTTACGAGTAGTATTGCTATAAAGCCAGGCCTTTCGATCTACCTAAAACCGAACGAAGCACTGGAGGGGAAATTTAATTAATATAAATAAAACATTCTTCATCCCCCACTCTCTTATTTGGAAATGTGGGTTTCCATCCTTGTCACTATGTGTGCTGAAAGTTGTCCCATTACCAAAACATTGTGGCATCACATGCTCCCTATTTTTCTTTCTTCTACTGATAATAATAATTGCATATATGTGGTCTGTATTTTGAATCTCCATTTCAAATAGCAATGTGATGAGAGAATGCTAAATTCTTTTCCTTCCACAAATATATATATATATATATACGTACGTAGAATTAAACTGAGTTGTTCGTGATCTAATTTTCTTCCCTCAGGATTTTTCTTTTTGTATGTTAAAGCGTGGACTTTCCACAAGTGATGGTGCTCTATCTACGTCAACGAGGTGATCATAATGTTGCTGAATGAAAAATAAAGGAAAAGAGAAAAATGTGTTCCAGATTCAAAGATTTTAATAAATGCTTCTGTGGTGATGGTTTAGTGGGTGATGACGTACCGGATCTTTAGAGGAATAAATTTTCTTTGAATGCCGTATTTACACTGTCCGAGAAGTGGAGAAAGGATGGAAAAAAAAAAGCGATATGCTCCGCCCAATAAGGATATTTATATATGCAGGTTTACGTATACATAAACAGTGGAGAATTGGTGAAGGAGATGGATGAGTTTTAGCCAAAAATCCTACTATATCGATTCATTCTTAATTTAATAAAATCATCTTTATTGTTATAGTTTACGGTTACGGCCCTGGACTTTCATAATTCTAATACGGGTATGTATATGAAGTGCGACTCTTGGGTAGCATTCCATCGAGATTATAAAAAAAAAGATTAATTGCATCGAATACCATCATTAATTAATTAGAGGTAACGACGGGCAGATAAAATCAATCGCTCACTCACCACCTTAACCATGTTCATACCATAGTATATAAAATTAGAATATATAACTAGTATATCACAACAATAGTACTCTCGTACTTTACATCATCTTCTTCTAAGAAGAGTATTTTAGTTTCACTACAATATCATATGCCATAAGTTATAGATGAAATAAATATATTAAAAAATATATATTACTACACGAACTAGTGCATCATAGTAGTAGTACTCTCTTATTTTATCTTTGTCTATCTTAGTAAATATTATTATCTTGATGTGCTAAAGAATGATTGTTTAATTCTTAACTTATTGTTTAAATAGCCTCCAATTCATCTTTTTTCAAATGTAATACACAATCTCTGTCATCACCACACCTGCATAAGTAGTCCTTTCCATGTCCTTCTTTTAGCTATTCTAGTAGCTATGTCAATTGTAGTTTTTTATGTAGTCTGTATCAATACTTCTTTATTCTATTTTAATAATTCCCTCCATATAATCTTACTATATCTACATTTATTTAACAAATACTTCAAGGTTTCTGTTGCAGCCAAACATAGTTGATATCTTCTTTCTATCTGCATGCATTACTTGAGTAATTTATCTACAGTCATCAATTTCTGATGCAAAGTAAGTCATAGAATGAATGCAGCTCTATGTCTAGCAGTAAAATCATAAACTAAACTCATACAAGTCTTCTTTAGTAGTATGCCCACCAATGTTTTATAAATTATATCAATAGTAGTTTTTTTAATTAGTACCGTTGCTAATTGATGGTGACGTTGTAACACCTCTTTACTTATCATCACTTTCTTCAATATCCAATTTATTTATCTTGGTAGAGTTATAGTATAAATATTTTTATTTTTTATATAGTAAGTACGTATATATTTGATCCACAATTTATCTTTCTTCATCTGCATATCCCAAAAGAGCTTGAAGACTATCTTATTACATAAGTCTAGTTTAGTAAGTTAAGTCCTCCGACTAATTTTGGTATGCAGACTCTATCCCATGTTACCAAAGTCTTACTGCTAGTCTCGACTGATATAGTTCATAAAAATATCATGCAAACTACATTCATCATTTTGATTATCTTTTTAGGCAATATGAATAATTGTGACTAATAATTTTATATCTCAAATAATACTAACTTTATGAGTTGAACTCTTCCTCTGTATACGAGTAACTTAATAGTCCAACTCTTAAGTCGAACCATAATTTTATCAAATAATATTTTACATTATGTAATTTTTAATTTTTTAGAAGTCAAAGGTACTTGTAGATACTTAAAATATTCGGTATTTTATTTGGCCAGGTACTCCTTCAAAATAAATACTATTTTTTTAAATGCATTAGCTTTCAAATACAATGCATTCGCAAATTTAAGAAATGCTCACCTAAGAGTTTAACATATTCTTCATATCCTCTAGGAAGATAAGCAAATCATGTACAAAATAGAGACGGTAATATACAATTTTGTACATTTAGGATGATGGTTAAAGTTTTTTATAATTTCCAACTCCCTCTTACATCAACTCAAGTATTTTATCACAATGATAAAAATATAAGGTGATATAAGATCACCCTATCTTTTCTTTTCTTTTTTTTGCTGCGAAGGATAGTATTCTTTTACCATTAATTATAATAGCATAATACACTGATTTAATGCACCCAACTATACGAGTATTTATCCAAGTATATCTATTCTAGTGAGTCATGAGTTTTTTTTACATTTATATCTTAAATATACCCATTAATAAGTTTTTGACTTAATATAATATTATCTACAGTGCACAGTAAGTATCTATTATTATTAAACCTAAACACGCTGTAAAAAAGTGAGCTAATACATTTGTTTTAGCTATATATACATATAGACAGCAATGAAGGGTAGCTTAAAAATTTGTAAAATATTGAATATATTTATTGAAAAAATACGATCAACTTAGATTATTTAATATAAAAGTCTTTAGAAAAAGGCTAAATTCGACTAATTATTATTATTATTTTGTAAAAAAACTGATATCTTAATATAGAATCCGGAACCGACCCCATTAATTAATTTCATATATTGCAAGTTGGTCCGTAATTAAGTATAACATCAATTTGACCGGATTTAGACCATCTGAATGTTTGCATGGAAAATAATATTTATATAATTGGTGGGATCATCAACATCAACGGGGTTTTCTAATTAATTAATTAATCGGTGGGAAGAACACGGCAAGTTGAGTTAAACCACGACATCCTCATCAGCATTAATTCTCCCTCCTCAATTTGCTCAGATTCTTTTTTAAAGGAAGCCACCAGATAAACATATAAAATAATATTAAATTGTTTTTTTGTATAATCCAAATTAATAAACTAGGATTAGTTTTTTTTTTTTTAAATACCAACACACTTATCGTAGTACAAACACACGTACGCAGTGCCTGCGGAAAGCCAGGAGGAATACGTTTTAAAGGAAAAAAAAGGGGTCTCTTGAGAATGTTTGCATATAACAATACTGCTTCATACACTGGTTGTAAGCATACAGCTGATGGAATAAAAAAGAAAGGTTCTGAAGGTAACTTTCGCTATAAAGGAAAGAAAAATAAAAAAGAAAAGGTATGAACTTAAAAAATAAAAATCCAATTTGACATAACTGACTGACTGTACACCAAAAAAAATTTCTTAAAAAAATAAATAGTTAGTAGTAGGATCCCATTAAGTGATTGACTACTATATCTGCTGTTATGCTCCACATTTCCTTTTTGGTAACCGGATGAAGCTGTTGAACCACTGCAAGTATCGCTTTCGGATTAGCATACTGATTGTTTAATTATGACTTGAGATGGCATTGATTATTATTAACCTTACTCTTCAAAGCTTACCTTAGAGTATTAAATATATCGTAGCTGAGAAATTAAATATGCATAATTAATCAAGTGGTCGAAGAATCTGGTAAAGCAAGTAAAGAGAGCCCCAACTTTTGTGTTGCCTCAATAATGGAATGCTATCTTCATATTTAATTAAGGTTTTTTTTATATATAAAAAACTGATTTAGAATAATTGTTAATGAATGCCTCAATATGTCGACTTTTGAAAGCATTAGAATTTGTTAATCGATGCGCCTTGATGAATAAATGATTAGCCTGGCAGACAGCAGGAGATCATACCGACTGATTATTTAACTTCATTCAGTTTAAAATATTTATCGATCACCATCCATCAGCGTTTTTCTTTTTATAGAAATCATTTTGCTAAGGAGGAAGTAGGTAAGGGAAAATAGAAGAAGAAAAAAAAGAGAGAGAAAGGATATGATACGAGACTAATTATTCGATTGAACTAAACTTGATTTAAGGGATAAACATATTTATCATCCTTTACTTAATTAAGTATAGAAATGACATGTATTATCTCCCTATATTTTCAAATAGAATCAATTTGTGTTATTTAACTGAAAAGGTTTTAATCTATATACATATATGTATAGCTACTTCCCAGATATATAACAATTTCCGAAGCTATTAAGCTTTGACTTTTAAAAATCCGAGTCATTAAGATGCCGATATTGGTAATTTGGGTATTGGAAGAAATCTTGGATTCTTCATCATACGTGATCTTTCTCTCTAGATTCCTCTTTCACTGGCTATAAAAGTTAGCAAAGCAAAAAAAGGAAAAAGTTTATTTGTACCTTCTCGTGTTCGTAGGAAATCATGGCTGCCTCTTTTTATACTTTTCTTCCCCTTTTTTTCTTTCTTTTTCTTCGCTGATCTCTTTTTTTTGTTTCGGGAAAGCAAGCTTAATTTAGTCCCACTTAATTATCTGCATACTTTGAATTGATTAAAGTAGTAAAGCAAACTGCATCATGTTCCTTTCTTACCAAGTAACATGTATTTATAAATGCACCATATGTATTAACTTTTTAATTTTAAAGCTGTAACAGGTCAAAAAAGACAAACTATTTAACGATAACTTGGAACCCAAATTGATGATGCCTTCACTTATCCTCCTCCTCGGAGAGATTAACTTTCTAATTCCCAGCTGCTTCAGCAGTAGAATATTATATCGCCAGTTTCTTTCTTCAGCGAGTCTAAATACAACAAACAAACCGAAAGCTCGATCAATATATAGAAGAGGAAGAGCGCAGAAGAAGAAGAAGAAGAAGGAGAGATGGAAGAAGATCTGCGGACAGGTGATCAGAGCTGCTGGTGGAACCCTAAAAGGAACTCCGACTTCGGTGCGGCGGCGCCGTCCTCCATTATCTCTTGCTACGCTGCAACTGCTGAGATCGAAGGAAGAACCAGAGCTCGGTGCTGGGAGGAGTCCGCAGGATCTGCCTGCAACGGCTCATCAATCACCTCCCAAGAAACCCTAAAGGTCCCATCGATCATGCCCAGCTTCAGCCTCTCACCTACGCCCATGATCAGCTGGACTCAGGCTCTGCTGTACGTCGACTTTAGTGATCTCTACTTAGTTCCACGTATGACCTAGTTTCTGATTTTGATTCAACTAAATAGGAATGGTGGAAGATCCGAGAGCAATTTCGTCCACGCCGTGCTCCAAGAGGACGATGATCTTGCTTCAAGGCCTTGCATCAGGCCAGACGCGTTCCCTGATTCCGATCCATTGAGTGCCGATGACATGAACCAGCACAGCTTCGGTTCCTCGTACAAATGCCCGTCGACGCTGCAAGAACTGCTGCTCGAATCGGAGCCGCAGAGGTCCATCTACGATGACGACGGTCGAGCGATGACGAAGTGCTGCTACCCATCTCCGGGCGTGGCCGCCGCTGGCCCCTACCAAGGGAGCCCGAACGAGCCGTGGCAAACTTCTCCATGGGCTAAATTCTCTCATCATCATCATTCTCTGCTGGACTCGTCCCTAGCGCTGCCGAAGGCGCAGCACCCGTCGTCGTGGAACACCCAGTTGCAGTTCACCAACAACGCCCCCTTTTGGAACGCCGCCGCTGCTGCCGCAGCCGCTCCGCTTACTGATTTCAGGTCGGTCTTGTGTTCTCTGACGCCTTCGCAGCAGCTCGTCGCGCAGCCCAAAACTGACAGAAGTAATATCGCCGCCAAGGTAATCAATTCATCCGATCTCGACCAGGATGATGATTCATTCGCATGGACAGTTTTTGAGATTTTTTTAAAAAATTAATGTATAGTGCTCATTTTAGATGAATGATAGTCCAAGAGTTCAAGACTCATGTTCTTCCTCAACGCACAAATCCAGGAGCGAGCCGCCTCCAATTAAGAAGCCCCGAATAGAGACGCCCTCTCCACTGCCCAATTTTAAGGTACACACGGTGGCCGGGCGGCCGGTCGATCTAATTTTTCTTCTGTTACTTTTGTCTCGTTTGCACATCTAGATCACATGATCTAAGTTCGTAGGTGAGGAAGGAGAAATTAGGGGACAGAATCACTGCCCTCCAGCAGCTAGTTTCGCCCTTTGGAAAGGTTAATTAATTCTTCTCTTCTTCAATCGTTCCGGATGCAGTTGATTAATTTTCTCTCGAAGGAACACATACAGTTCCATCGTTTAACCACATATATCTTTCCTTTACAGACTGACACCGCATCAGTTCTCCAAGAAGCCATCGAATACATCAAGTTCCTTCACGATCAAGTCGGCGTAGGTCCCTTAAATTATTCCTCTATATATATACTTTCTCATCATTAGTCATAAAGAAGGCGAGCGAGCATTCTTCTTGCAGCGCCACCGATGAATACTTAACCATCCTTAACCCTTCAGGTCCTGAGCAGTCCGTACTTGAAAAATAGACATCCCATGCAGCAAATCCAGGTATATATATCTGATGACTTTTTGTGCGTATCGGATGGGTGTACGTACGTGTAAAGTGTATACTGACAGAGGAGTACCGTCGACGTCTTATAATGCAGGTATCCGACAAGGTGAAGGATTGCGATGAACTGGCGCAAGATCTTAGAAGCCGTGGCCTGTGTTTGGTTCCTATCACAAGCACGTACCCGGTGGCGAGCGAGACCGCAGCCGAATTCTGGCATCCTACGTTTGGAGGGACCTTCCGGTGATGATAGAGCGGCCGTGAACCGCCGATTAAGGAGGGGGTAGAGATTAACTAAGTAGGGGTCCCCGATCGAGGATGCCCGACTATATACACACACATATATATATATTAGAGTGGGAGAGAGGGAGGGGATAAAGCATTCTTCTTCGTCTCCACAACCAAGAATTAGTTGATGTCCATCTTATATATATATATATCTAACTTTTTCTCCATGAGCTTACAGCGGGGTTTAATTAGGACGAGCAGCAGCGAAAGCAAAAGACTCTACATATTGATATGTATATGTATTAAATATCCCGGGCTCAGTTGAATGCCCTAACATGTGTTAGGGAGTGATAGGTTAGGAGGAAAGCGAGAGAATTGTATATTCTAAGAGCCGGTGGGGCTTTTCTATTTTGTCATATTGGAGCATTAATAGATTAAGGAAACAAGAAGAAGATATATATATATAAATTAAAGCAGTTCGAGGGATGAATTGAAGTGACCCTTCGAAGACGGGCTGAATGATTAAAGAATGAGAGCAGGTGGAGATCGATGTTTGGCAGGAGGGGCCGGAAAAGAATTAATGGGTTGATCGAGGGAGAGGGGATGCAGCAGGGCTAACGTCGCGTATGATTTCGCAGCTGCTGGTGAATTAATTTATCTGAAGGAAAGGAAAGAGAGAAAGAAAAAGGAAAAGGGAGGTAGGTTTTGTTTCAGCTATCATTAATTAGCTCTGCGGACAAAGTGGCTGCCACCAGCACCGCAGCCGTACCACTACGCCTCCTCCTCTTTTGTTTAGTATATATATACACAGACATCACATTAGTAGGAGATATGTACATAATGTACTCTGAAAAATTTTAAAAAAAATAGAGTAGCAGGGGGAGGTTCAGGTTCAGGTTCAGATTGGAGAGACGGCGGTCAGAGACCACCTGTTGCTTTTCTACTGGGCAAATCTGCAGGTTAATTTTGTACCCTGCCCAACAAATTATCCAGTAATTAATTGGGTCATTATGATCTTTTGAAAAAGACAAGTCTACGAACAAGTACTTATTCTGTTGGCCTTTAGTTATATATATATACATACATGGGGAGAAGAAGAGGAATTCATCCAGGGAGGGAGGGAGGGAGTAGATGAGGAGGAGATGGGCTTTGGTTACTAACAATCCCCCTAAATACGTCCGTTTTGCCTTCCACTGAAAATGAAATCATAACCTCCTGAACACTGAAGAGCATCCGACGGGGAGGGACATGAAAAAGGAGTCTATGTGGATATGGGTGGGGCGTGGGGGATTGTATATACGAGTGACGACAGGAAGAACAAATGAAGGTGAAGGCCCAATCCAGTTAATTAACATTATTAGGTTCGTTGGCCCAGAATGGCATCAACATTCATTCATGCCTGGCTATCCCATGCTCCAACCGTACTGCATCCGTCGTTTAGCACATCATTTAACCTTAATATGTTGTTCCAATGACCTGCTGCTTGCTTGCACACGTCAGCTCCTGAGATCACAATGGGCTGACATCATTTAACACCTATTTGGCATCTCTTCATCACCCAGCTCCAAGCAAGAAAAACAGATAAAAGAAATGCTGAAAATAAATTAAATTAATTCATTCTAATAGGATTTAAACTTTAAACTCTAATAGCCAATTACTAAAATATTCCTCTGAAAATAAATAACGCTGCTCAAAAGAAGCTAAGTGAGACGGTTACAAGAAAAAAAAAAAAAATCTAGTGACGTTGTTCCGCATCAGTTGGAGTTTGTGTTGGTTTAGCGTATTGATGGATTGCTGCAATCGACATCCTTTTCTTGCATCTGAGCTTCGTGCTTATTAGATTCTATATGCCACACAATGGAGGCTGGAGGCTGATCTTTGTGCTTGGATTCATTCTGAATCGGCCACATAATGGAGGCTGCTGTCTCTGCGTTGTTAATTAAAATTCCTCTCAGCTCACATCAGCTTTTGGTGATATCCTTGCGTCATAGGCCAAATTCCACTTTAGCCCGATTCAGGACACCGGTCACCATAGAATAAAATTCAGGTTCTTCCTCCCTTATATGGTCCACAGTAGTAGATTCATGCGCATCCACCTGAACAAACCATCGCAATTTGCTGGTTTAAATGGTAAGAGAGCGACGACAGCATCGTCCTATTTGTTCTTTCTAATATGCATTTCCCTACTTTCGGCCAACAAGACGTAGGCAAACTAAGAAAGAAGCTAAAAACAAAATATAGTTTTATTTTCTACCCACTACATGGATGGTGGAAGTTCACATACTTGGAAAAACACAATGTAATTAACTGACGGGTTAACTATACAAATCGTCCCTTAACTTTGCCTAATTCAGTTTCATTCATTAACAACTTTTCTGAATCAATTGTCCTTTCACTTCAAGTTGTTTTAACTATAGTCTCATTATTATTTTTTCAATAAAATAATAATAACTGAACTCACCAAATACTGACAAGCAGCTCAATCATTTTTTCATTAATCTTTTATCATATAGATAAATTCTTACCTCGTTAAATTTAAGAAGTATCAAGTTTGAAACAGTAGCTGGTCTGGACGTGTCCCACCTGGAAAAAATGGCATGGTCATCAGCTCAGTCAAATTTCCAACAGTTCAGCATTAGTTTCAGTCACAGGCTTGAACAAGCTTTGCGACATCTAATAGCAGCTTACTAGCTGCACATTAGTAAGGCGAACTCGATGTAGTCAAAGAATGAAAGCAAAATCTAGTGATTGGCACCTCAAACCTCAAAGTGTCGAGCACAATGGTTTAGTTAGTAACGCACACAATAATAGCAGTGTCTTGTATGTTTTACCAACTAAGATTTCTTCTTGGTTAAATTTATCCGGAAAAGAAAATTAACTCAAGGAAGATGAATCTATACAGCACGTTTATCTTTAAAGAGAATGTGAAATACATAAAAGATGAATACTAGGAATCAAAAGAGAGAAACAGGCAGGGAATCCAATAACTTGCAAATTACAAATCCATCATGATAGCAGATTAAACATATATTAGCAGGTTAAACATACCTTACGAGCATTAACTCATTGACAGACCGCCACATTTTCCGCCCAACATCTTTCAGAGATTGATCTCTGGCACTTCTACCATGCCACAACTCTTTGACAACGTACATTACTTCTTCAGCATCAACCTCAAATTTCACCAAGAAAAGTTGGGAAGATGATAAAACTCTCAAACAATCATGAGGTTTACGTGCAAATGCGATGTTTAACTATCCATATTCATTTAAAGGAAAAAACAAACAAACTTCCTTATCAACTAACATGTAGAAGAGTGAGTATTTATACTTATGGACAGAACTGATTTGTTAATTAACATTATAAACAAGACAATTGAACATCCATATTAAACCTAACAGAGTCTACTTTTCCATTAGATACACTGTGTTTCATCATTTCAAGACTCATTAAGTTCTAAAAAAAACTAAAGGTTGGCACGATGAAAATTGAAGACAAACAGAGGTTAAAGATTCTGATGAACAAGAAGCATCAAGTAATTAATTTCAACTTTGTACGCTAAAAAATCAGCAATTAGTTGATGATCTGTTGACCAAATACATGACTCTGCTGAGCTCACTATCACAAGCATTTCCAACATGAGCATCCACCACTTCATTTTTTCATATTTTATTATTACATAGATTTCCATTGTTTATACAAGGCCAGTATTTTTAACAAAAATAGACGACCTTCTACCATTTTTGTCATTATTCCTACACACTAATTATATTTTTCATCCTTTTTCTTCTCTACATATTTGATTTGCAGGAATCAGAGTTTCTGAATTTTACCAAAAATATACACACATGAGGGTGTGCTTGATTCATAGGAAGTTCCAAGTTTCAAGACCTTATAAAAATTTTTGAAAGTCTAGAGTTGAAAATGCTGTGAAAACTAAAACACGTTTGGTTGATCCAATTTTTTTGTCCAATAAACTGTAGAAGCTTTTTTGTTTAAAAAAGCTGTGGCAAATTTTTATGACTCGATAAAAATTCTTGATTTTGAATGTGCAAATACAATAAAACTACATATAACTTAAAAAGACTTGTCGCACATTATGCATAACATATAAATTGATTGGAAAATAAAATATTAGAGAAGTTATGAAGGTAAGAAAAACATTAGACAAGATATCAAATGGTACTCCAGATATCATACCATAACTTGATTGGTTGAGCCATAAACAAGCTCCTCATGCTCGATGAGACGGTTATGAAGAATCCGATAATGATCCAAATCCAAATTAACAACAGGTTCAGTTTCAACTGACATGCCTGATAGCTGAGTCACAACGTATGAGGCCATTATTTGCCCAAAAATTGCAGGAATTGTACCAAGAACAGGTATAATACGAACTCTGAAACCTGGGACTATCTGACATGAAAGTTTATGTTAGATGACCATCCAAAGTAAATTCTTTCTACAACAATTAACTGCAGCTGCCCAGACTGTATAGGATAAATCTCATCAATTATACCCGATGATATTAAACTAGTAAAAAGTAGAGATTCTAGTCTATTGCTGTTCATGTTAAAAACTAACATCCTTTAGAATCCTTCATGAACAAGAGAACATTTCTCATTCTCTGCCAATCTAACAATAAAGAAGAGAAGAAAGAGGCTGATAGATGAGATTTCTAACCTGATAATCTGATGGATTTTCTTCCTCTCCAGTTAAACCTTTAAATGGAAGCAACTTCACTTTTGGCTTCTCTAATGAAAATACTACAGGTATTCCACCCTCAATTCCATGGTCTTTTCTCAAGCGGTATCTTACCTTTTAAGAAAATATCAGTATAAAATATACTTTGAGAATGATAAAGGTAGAAACTTGTCTTTATTAAAAATTGAAACAAAAATTAGTTTAACAAGTAATAGACAATGAAAAATTAATTCAAAAACCTATATCCTTTATGGGTAACCTTGTAGTCACTTATCACTAATTGTTCTCCTGAAAAGCAAGCAGTATAAGGAAATGGCCAGCATTTACATTTCTTCATAAACACATGTCAGGATCTCATTCAAATCTTGCAATTCCTAATTCTGAAAATATCCGAATATGAAGCAAGTTTGCTGGGCATGGACAAAAACCATTTTAGACATGTATTTGCAACCCTTATATTTGATTGATTAACCAATTTACTCGATAGCTTAAATAGTTAGGAAGAGAGAACCTCAATCTAATATTATGCTCTTAATAACGACTAATTACCGTTGCAGATATTATAAAAAAAACATAGACTTATCATGCATGAATACTAGCAATGAAACGATGACAATTTACTCCATAGCCGATAATGCATATGTCCCTGGAACTCCATAATTAATTCTCCATATTCTATACCAACTTCTGTAAATTAAGAGTTTCAAAAATATCATATTATATTATTGAGTTCAACTCTAACTGGGGGAATCTGATCAGCAGCTTCTACAAAATTACTCCAATTATTTAATTATGTGAATAGCTCTCTATATTGTTAATGCATATGATACGTCTCTATATCTTCCAGACTGTGTATACAAACTGCAGGCACTTGTCAGATCAGTGCTAGGGCAATCTGATACAAGGGTAGTCAAAAAACTAAGAGACCTGCTTGACTCGCATGCACACACATGCATACATGAGTTATTATTCCTTCACTACAGGGGCACAACAAAAATCGTTAAAACAAGGATCAAAATTTTGATAATGTATAGGCTCAAAACCACCATACACAGGGTATGGTGCCATACAGTTATACCGTACCAACCATACTGAATTTTCCTGAAGAAGTTGAGAGAGATATTAACAATACAAGTATAAAACATCAAAATTAAAATGCAAATGTGAGAAATGTAATATAAAGAACTATAAAAAAATAGAGAAAAAAAAATCAAACTTATCGCATAAGAATTAATGTTTTGTATAATCACAGATGTAAACCAATATACATGTCTATATTAGTAAATAATTCTTAGATATTAAAACATAACTCTAGAGTCTAGTAATAGTATAAATATCATAGATTGTATAAGTTTTGAATTATTGATCATGAAGGTAGTTAGGTTTATCTTTTGCTAGCATCAATTAAATATTTATTTAGTGTCTCTATTCGGTAAATCTCCCGACCCATGCAATTATGGTAGCATGTTGAAAGTTTGAGAATTGACTTCAAAATTAGAATTAATTTTTGAGAAAGTTAAGAGTTTGGAACTAAGAGTAAGAAAAATGAATGAAATATTAAGATTACAGTATTGGCATAATAAATGAAGTGAAATGAGAGTTGACGGCAGGATTTTACGAGAGAAGAAGTGTAAAATGGTAATGTAATACAAAAAGCATTTTGAGGATGTTTTTGCAAAGGGTAAACTTGGATGAGATAAAGAAGAATAATAGAATGTTGGTATGATAGATAAAGTGGAAGAAGAGTTGAAGGCGGGTTCTTCAGAAAGATACCAAGAGTGATAATCCAATATAAAAAGCCCGTATGAAGGTATTTCTGTCAGAGGAAAACTTGGTCACTTACCAAATGGTACCAACCTGCTCATGCTGGACTGAACAAATTCGATGAAAATTGACAATTTTAGGTCCTGTTCATATTCAGAAGAACATATACTGACTGCCCCAGTTCAGTCCTTGCTTTAGACCCCTCTAAAATGGAAGGGGGCGTGAGAGTCATAGGGTAGGAGGGGCTTAAACTCAAAGTCAGCAATGTAGGTTTTGGTGAAATGTTATTTGGCTGCTCAGCACAAAGAAAATGTACTGTGTTGTCCAACTAGCATTTGCGAATTAATTAGACTTTGTACCAAAAAATAGTTAAATTCAAAAGAAAAAATCAAGCAAAAGAAGAATTCACAGCACAGATTATTACCGATCGAGAAAGTGGATCATTGGTTGATTCTCTTAAATCTGCAACACGAATTCGTGTAGGATCAGCTCTAGCACCAGCGCCCATAGCAGAAAGAACTTTGATACCTCTACGTATACAGGCAGCAAGTAGAGAGACCTGTTAGATTTTGGTGATCAATCCAGAGGAAATCAGAATTCCAACATCTGAACTTAGATAAGACATGTTGCAAACAAATCTTCAATGATAACATAGTTTAGAAAGTGTTGCATGGTTCAAATACCTTAAAAGAATAAACATATCAGGGACAAAAAGTCCATAATGTATTCACTTGTTCTATGTGTATAATGTTAACATTTTGGAAATATAAGCCAATTATAACCCCGTACTAGCCCTAAGGTTGCTATTTATATCACAAAAGAAAGGATCACCTTGGTGTCAATATTGTCAATGCAATCTAGAACAAAATCAGGGTGGCCAGATAAAATTTCCTCTTCAGCTGATGCATCATATAATTGAACTCTTGCTTCCACATGACTCTCAGGGAAGATTGCTGCAAAATGCTTCTTCAGACAAATGGCTTTGGGCATTCCAACATCCTCTCTGTTAGCCACAGCATGACGATTTAGTGAGGATAATGACACCTATGCCACAAATATGAAGCTTATATTATTTTCCAAAGCATAGAACACGAGAAAAAAAAAGATTCGCTAATAACAAAACTGCAAAGCACCAGTCGTTACAGGAATGAATCCATCTAAACACTGCTAAGATGAAAGGCACAAAGCAGCACATCAAAGCTATATATTGTATATTTTTTCCAAAAAGGATGATAGGAAAAACTCAATGGCATGAGTACCTGAGATATACTATTTCTATCACAGGTTGGACTAGCCTGCCTGAATTCATCCGTCTGTCCACAAACCAAATGACCTGCTCCATAATACTAAAAAGCCAAACCCCAAATGTAGAGACCATGGATTATTTAAAGTTGGACCAGGCTGAATAAACGCTCAAATCTCAGACTAAAGCAGAAGTATTTTAATTTAGGGTTGTGGCTACAAAGATTTAGCAACAGCATGCCTCAAGGCTCCAAGCAGTAAAAGAGAAGAGAGGTACTGTAACAATAGGTGGTTTAGTCCAACTTAGGCAAAAAGAGTGGAAAGCATAAAGAGAAGAAGATCAGAAGTCTCTAAATATTGATGTGTTAGTTCCCTAAATCCTAAATCAAAACCATAGAAACATCAAAAATATGGAACAGACTTATCACGTGTTTGCTCCTTTTCCTTCCAATTCATATTGGTTAGCATTCAAGAATCCACAACTTCATAACTTAGTACTATGCAAATTCAAAATGAGTTTTAGACTACCAGTTTATTATTTGAAATCTTGCTCAAGACTTTGGATGAATTACAAGTACCTGATCAAAATCCACTAGTAAAAGCCTGCCAACACCTGATCTCAAGAGCATCGAAGCAGCATGACTACCAACTCCACCAAGACCAATGACCACAACATAAGAACTTGACACTTTCTGTTGAAATTCAATTCCAAAGAATTGAATATTCCTGTAAATAGAAATAAAGGAAGATATAAATATCCTCATTAGAAAAGTGATAATTAACTATTCATGTTTCTGCTTTATAACCGTACCATATGTGCTAACATAATAAATTAATGACTAAGATAGAACAATCAATGCATTTAAAAAAATTGATACATAAAAATGGCATTTTAGTTATCCTTCTCCCAAAATAAATTTAATTAAGAAATTAAAATTTACAATAAATAAGCATCCTGCATCATCCCACAAGTTTACAATAAATAAGCATCCTGCGTCATCCCACAAGTTGAAAAGAAGAGAGTGGAGCTTTTAGATGACAATGTTATACACAACATTGCCAAGAATTTCCTAGGAACTATATCCATGGGACTCATGCTTGGAAGCGATTTAGACAATGCACGTAGCCAGATTTGGTCTGCAAAACATTGTACAGGTTGAGGGACAAAAGACAGCTCATCCATCTTCACACATATGGAGAATCAAGAAGTTAGTTCCTAGCATACTTGCTTTCTCGCCTTGATCATAGTGCAAATATACCTTACAAACAAAAACAAAAAGGTTCACAGATGAATCAAGGTTTTCTCATGTCCACACACAAAGGGATTCAAACATAAATTCCTGTTTCAGGTGCTAATACATATATACACTAAGCATGCTGAAATTTTTTTGAGAACTGAAGACTGCATTCATTTCACCATTCTGAAATGATACAATGTGCTTTTCCAAAGAATACATGCTGAAATGAAAATTCTTGGTGCCACATTATACTCAAATTTTCGTATTTTTGATGTCGTTTAAGTGATATAATAGGTAGTAGTGAGAACAAATAAGAAACCCAAGAGATTAAAGAAATTTCTAAGAATGTGAAACATGGAATACGATAGAAAGTTCTTCTTTGTTCTTTCACAAAATGAGCATTGAATCCATGTAGACTTGTAGACAATTGTGTTTTAGGGGTTTGAAAAAGGCAAAAAATCTACTTCCCTATTATTTCAAATGAAGATGCCACCATGTCAACTGGCAAGGAAAACGAACAAAGCTTATTATATATGCAAAAGAACAATGGCCTTATTTATGTGAAGTTGCAAGAATACCAACTCTTTGTTGCGATCATGATATTTTTAGAACTCAGCAACCATAGTGAGACAATACTTGGCATCGGCCAATGCAAAAGACAAGGATGGTTTTATTTTGATAGGATTTCTTCACGAATTATAAAACTTCTCTAAGTTAAACTTCCAATATCATGTCAAGACATCAAACAGGGATATGGTTTGCCGGTTGCTGAATGAATTATCAAGAGATTATTAATCACTTACCATCTGAATGGGCACATTGGATAATGGAGTTGATCTGATTCTACAGTTATTATCAATGGTATTGCAAGCAATCCATTTTCTCACCAGAGAGAATTACGGCAAGGTAATCCCTTATCCCCATACTTGTTTGTCCTAGTCATGGAATATTTCTCAAGGATGATTAAGAGAGCAAATCAGATGGGACTTATTAAGGGAGTGCTTAGTCAGGTTTAAGGGGAAGGAGTCACATATGTCGGGTTCGCAGATGATGTAGTTCTTTTTTTGCAAGGAAAAGAGGAGTACATAAATAACTTGAGGCTACTCATTGATTGTTTTCATGCTGCATTGGGAGTCAAGATCAATTTAGACAAATCCACAGTCATTGATTTACAGGGGAGGAAGGAACTATCAAAAAGATCTACTGAGATTTTGAGATACACAGCAGGCACTTTTCCTATAAAGTACTTAGTTTTGCCTTTGAGAGATGGTAGCCTAAAGAAAGATGATTGGGGAACTACTATAACTAAAATAGACAATCATCTCGCCGGATGGAAGGGTCGCTTGCTATCTAAGGAAGGTATGCTTGTTTTGCTAAATTTAATACTTTCCTCATTCTATCTTACTTTTCGGAAGCCTTTAAAATTCCTCAATGGGTGGTCACAGAGGTAAATAGGGGCAGAAGATGCTTCTTGGGGGCAAAAAAGAGGAGCAAAAGTACATGCTTGACCTAATAAACTAGAAGCTAGTCACTATGAAATGAGACAATGGTGGCCTAGGTGTTCTAGACATCCGTTTACATAATGATGCCAGATTGAGCTCTTAGATGTGGGAATTGATAATAGGAAACTCGTCAACATGGGCTATGGTTGTGCTTTAGAAATATTTCAGAAGGAAAAATTGGTTAATGGACAAGGGCACTACAGGATGATCGAGCACTTGGCGTGCCATAGCAAAATTAAGAGGAGTATTTATGTGCACTCTAGACTATGAAATTGGGGATGAGGCTAATATAAGTTTCTGGTTTGAGTCATGGCACAACTACAAAAGGATGGCAGATGTGCATAAAGAGATCTTCCTAGTGGCTGAACATTCAAATGTCACATTATCTTAACTGGCTAGGTGAGAAGATGATTTGTTTAGAGACTGGGCAATAGCTATAAATATTGATATCTCCCTAACAGCTACAGAGAGGTTTATTGACAACATGAAAGACATACTGATTGATGAAGGAAATAAACAAATCTGGTGGAGATGGGAAAAAACTAAGAAATTTTTAGTGCATTCCATGTATAACCTTTTGAAGGAGTCGGGTATCAAGGATGCTGAAGATTGTATCTCATGGAATCCTAGGTTACCACCCAAAATCAATTTCTTTAACTGGCCAATGAGGAAAGATAAATTGCATACCAAAATACATTTGATATGTAAGGATATCATGGTTGATGAAGAGTGCAGCATATGTAAAGGAGAAGTTAATGAGCCACAAGATCACCTGTTCTATCCATGTCCTTATACAAAAAATGGATGGTATTTATATTTACAATAATTACAAGTGCAAACATATGATATCTCACATATCCCATGGGCTGTAAAGGGAGATCAAGAAATGAAACCGATGAAGATCAAACAATTAATAGTATGGTATTGGAGTGTATGAGGTGAGAGAAATATGAGATATTTTATGGGGTAAATCAAAATCAACAAGGGCCTTAGCCATACAGGCAGATACAACCCTAAGATTCTTCACGACTCACGAGCCACCTTGCAAGGTTTAAGGGAGGTGTTGTCCCAATTTATGTTATTTACTCTACTTTTATTTTTTTAATGTTTTATGTTTAGTTTTCACATCCCTTTAGATGATATATTCTATCGTTTCAGATTGGTGAAATGAATACAATGCTATCTTTCAAAAAAACAGACAATAAACTAATTCTAGAGTGCATTTTCTCTATGCCATCAAAATGCTTAGTGGAGAAGTTGCTAAAAATATATGACAAGCAGCATTTCAAGAGGTGTCTTGCATGGGGACCAGCATAGGCTGTTGAAAATTTCCAACAAATGAAGTTGGGTTTATGATAAAAAAAAGCTTGCTTAACTGATCAGTGCACTTTAATCAACAAAATCTACACAAGCTTTCATTCTTTCCCCAAATTTCAGAGAAACTAGAATCAACATGTTGACATAAAAAGTTACTATAGTGGGGTAATATGGAAGTGTCAGGAAAGCAATGAACCTTGTTAGCTGCTCTGAAACTACCTCATCTTCTAAATCCAAACCCTGGAAACCATCTTCATTATCATGGCAACTATTTCTGTCCCCTCCAAACTGACTTTCTTTCCCTGTGAAAAATCAGGCTTATATAAAGGTAACCAGGCATAATGTATATGCCACTTCCAGAGAAGTAGTACAAAAGATGTAACATAATAATTAAGGGTCTTACATTAACCAACACAAAATATGATATGATTAAGGACACAATTATTCCCTGATGCATAAAGAATCCTGTGACGAGAGGTTGCAAAAGGCAGTTGATTGTCAAAAATTATAAAAAAGGCATCTTGGATGAAAACTAGTGGTGTATTAGGTTCAGTTTTGGCCATTCTGAGCAAATTTTAACCACCTAGGTTTTCAGAACGTGAACTTGCAACCGGTTCAATGTGCAAAGATAAAGAAACTCGAACATTAATTCAAATGGAAGTCTGAGCTTCAATTAGTAACTTCTACAGGTTCTCTCATGCAAAACAAAGATGACCACACGGGTTAGCAATGCAGCTCCTCATGATGGTGTCATGCACAGTTGCCAATGAAATGTGGCATACTGAATCACCACTATTAATGTGGACAATTAAGCATGTGCCAATTTTCCTGTCTGTAATCTATTATGTATCCTGCGAAGACATGAGGATTCCTCTCCCATTATCCTTCTACTGCAAGCAATGGCCAGTGCCCTTGCTGTTAGAAGAAAAGGGAAAGGGGAAGAATGCAACAAAAAGATAAGGGAGGAAATGAAGATGGCAAAACCAAATGAAAAAGGAGAGTTCAAATGTAAATTTGCAAGTACAGCGGTTGAAATCCCAATACCACTTAATTGTAATAGATTTGTTATAAGGAGAGTAGACATGTCAATGGTCGATTGCAAATTGTAAAATCTTGCTTGGATAGAAAACTTGCACAGTAAGATTTGTGTTCTGAGAAAAAAGAGAACAAAATAAGAAATATTAAGATCAAATAACATGTGTAAGCCAAATAGTTTATTTCTCTTAAAGAAAAGTTTCGATCATGGATGTTACCCCCATCCTACCCCAAACATTGACTTTAAACTAGGGGAGAAATTTGGGTGTTAGATTTGTGTTCTTGGAAATGGAGGAAAAAAGAGAACAAATATTAATAGTGATAGTTTATTTCTCTCAGAAATTCAATAGAAAAGAAAGTCAAGGTTTCAATTATGGTCGTTACCCATCCCTGCTCCAATTATTGTCATTTTAAACCTCAATGTACCTGAAAATACTCAGTGTTTTATCGAATATAACACCATGAATAGGAACAGTCCATTTAAAATTTTTATGATCCTCATCTCTTGCCAAAAGAAAATATGCAAGATGTTTCCAGGAATCAAGGTCTTCAGAAATTTTGTATCTAGGGAACAATTCTAGGAAGAAAACATGAGAATTTTTTTGAAATCTGAGAAAGTATGAGAATTAATACATAGAAATTGGTAAAAGAAATATAGAGATAAAAGCACAGTTGGCTAGACATACATAGCCTACATACTTTTAAAACAATGAGATTTAGATAAGAAAAAACTGTATCAGGCAGGAACTTTTCAATTCAAGCCTGAAAAGAATGCTATAAAACAAAAACCTAAAGTGAACTAGCTTAAGCTCAGTGCATGTAATAGGTAAATACTATCTTGTATGAAAATATCCTAAATTTACAGTTGCAAGAACAAAGGTCATATATAAAAAGTTGATGGAGAATCAAAACGTCCATAACCTCCTAGCTGAGAGATACAAACCAGATTAAGTGAATATAATGGCACTGACAAGTCAAACAACCAAGAGGCGAAGTGAGACAATCAGTTCTTTAGGCAGCAAGGTAAACACACTAGATTGGCTAAACTGGGAATCAAACAAGTTATACTGATTGTCAGTACATGCAACAACGTATTTAATGCATGGTTTATAACTTTGGAAATACCAATCAGTATGAACAATATATTTAACAGGATGACGACCTCTGAGCATATACAATACAAAATAGTTTGGACTTACATCATGCAAATCACTCGTATAAATCCAGTTGCTAGATTTCAAAACCTTGGAACCAAATTTTAGTGGCTAAAAAATGGCTAGTTTAACCACTTTCGGCTTTTGTGATAGATTTACCCCTTGATTTTTCAACTCACAGTTTTAATAACTTGGTTCTCTCAAATCTCTTAGACGCACTCTCACAAACTTCTCCTTATTCTCTCAATGTCCTCTGTATCTGTCTCTCTTTCATAATTCTGTGAGAATACTCGTGACTCTTGACAAGTCCTGATATTGCTTAAATATTGAATCAATATTTGCTTTCTTAATTATCAAATATGTGATTTAACTTTCTTTCAAAAAAAAAGTTATTTAACTAATGGGCAATGAATTAATCCAAAATTGGTTTGTATGGTCAAAGGCTTCTACTTAGAGATTAATTACGAAAAATATAATTTCTAATCTTAATGTCTTTTGAAGGTTTAACAATATTAGCAAGTAGCTAATCTCAAACAGGCATGGTGTAAATGAATTGGAGGTAGGCCAATCAAAAAATGCATGAGTTCACTTTAAATTATAGATTATACTCATATTTTACTACTACATTTTTTAATTTTTGTCTCACATTATATAAACTCTACACAAGATATGCTTTAGACAAAAGAACAGAGACATGGGACTGATTCCAAAATGGTTGAGGCAGTCTTTCTATACTGACCAATACAGTGTATAGATAGGGTATGTATTAGTAGAGAATAAATTTTAGATATCCTATTATAAATGCAAAACTAGTAATTTTTTCTAGATCATCTAAGGTAATAAAAGTTCTAGAATAGAATTCATCCTTGGCATCATGTGACAAAATTGACTACAGCTCTAGTCAGAGAAATTCTTTGGCAGTGGCATTGTCTACCTGTTTGCTCCAATTAGAAACTGATGGGTTTTTGGATCCAATTTGGATCTTCATTTCTATCTCTATCAAGATACACCTGGATGCACTGGTCTATCTATATGTTTAACCAATTTCATCCATTATTTTTATATGAAGTCTTCAGTTAGACCAATTACTATCAGCGAATAATTGGTGGCTCCAACAGAGAGAATAGAGTAATCCCTGTTCACATAATGAAATCTTCCACTTTCATGACCATAGATGTGGGCCAAAAGCAATGTGAACCACTATGTCCTTATGTTTCTCCGGAATCTTTCATCATTTGCAGCAAATATTATGTGCCCTACTTTCATCATAAGACACAACATATTTGATGGAATAATCACTACAGACACATTTTTTCTAGAACAAAATGCTAGCAAAGGGGCAGAATGTTATCTTATTTATGTGTCACAGCAATGGAGATTTGAGTTTTTGAATTAAAATGCTTTAAATAAATACTGAGTAAAAAATTGTTCAAAGCACCAAACTGTCTCTAGCTAAGTGCCAGTTCACACCCTGAATGCAGTCATAGGTTCCGTCTCCACAGGACTAACAATCAGTCATGACTTGGGTTCCAATATAACTTGACACATATGAAGCATTCCTATTTTTGTGTGTTTGGTGACGTTAGCATTTGAAGCATACAAAGAATCAAGTGAAATTGTCACGTTGTTCACACAACATTTTGTAAAGCATTTCATAGTTGTAAGGATATAAATCTAATAGTAGCTATATATTTTAATCACAAGATTATAAATGAAACGGGAATAAATTCAAATTCACCTATCCCATTTTGTTTAGATAAATGGATCGAAGACTGAGTTTGCTGCAATTCCATTTTTCTGCCAAAAGCCAGCACTAAAATCAATAAGAAATAAGTTGTCAAAAGCAAAGATAGAGTTGAGATAAAGAGAACAAAATATAGTAATGAATCACACAAAAAGGAAGGTCATTGGATTCAAGGAAAGAAAGAATAAACATACCGGGAGAGAAACCTAAGAAGAGCAATGGTCGAAAGGGAGCCAAAGATAGCACTTGTACCTATCACAAGCCATTGCTTTGATTTCTCTCCCATTCCCCCTTCTCCTTCCTGGCCCTTCTATTAGGGACGTGAACCCTAGCAAAGATTTTAGGAATCAGTATTTTTATTTTCCATTGCCAAGGTGGAACAAACCAAAGGGTGATCATCAATCTTACTGCAGGCAAATTGCACCACATTGGACATTCAAAACATTAAGTATTATTCGTTGACTTCCAAGTATCAGAAAGCACTTAAATTGCACAAAGATACATGATGTGTTACTCCGAATAAATCTAGAATAAAATCAAGTAGCATTTAGTTAAATCTCTAAATAATTCAGATCCTTGGCCCTAAACCAAGTGAGAATAGGTATTTATCAAACTTGACCCTAACCCAACAGCGTGAAGCCAACCTCAACAGGTCGGTTTATATGGATACCCACTATACGCATCCACCACCTAAATTAACAAGAACAACTATTGCACAAAGTGTATACTCCTCAGCTAGAATAATTGGATTCTATTTAGCATGGGTTCAATACGCACCAAGTTCAAAACAAAATTAGAACAATCTGTTCGCATTTGAACACCTCAACACATTGATTTGAGATTTCAATCGCACATATCAAGTGATCCCTAAACTGTTGGAAGATATTTGGTTTCAGATATTGCCTCAAGACAATTAAATACTTTTCCAATAAAGAAATAGGAATAACTTTGTATTCCTTCTGGGATAAACAAACTAAAGCAAAGTTGAGCGCGATTGGTAAGAGAAAAAGAAAAGCACAAAGTTTTGTGTACACTGTGCTGATCAGAGCAATTGGTTCGGAGGCCGTAGGTTCAATGCTCACTCAGTTCAAAAAAAAAGTAAGAGAAAGAGAAAAGTACCTGAGACAACGATTTGTCCTAACCGTCCCAAATAAAGAAAAACAAAAAAAAATGTAGGAGCGGATGATGAATTGCTCGACCTCAATGCATTGAATGCTCAAATTATTCAGTGCCAGAGGCTAAACAGTTTGTTTAAGCAGCACGAACGGATCGTAAGTGCCGGCGAGGAGTTTGATCAAATCCAGGAGAGCATAATCAGTAGACTTACCGCAAGAAAAAGACGCAATTTAATATATAGATATAGATATATATTTGATGTTCCTTCGCTTTGCTTTGACGATGACGGACTCCTGCGACCACCGTGGGTCAGAGCTACCCCAAAATTAGGGCAGCCGGCAAGATGAAAAGGGAGACCGGCGAAGGGGACAAACGAGCGGTGAAAAGGGTTTTGGAGTGAGATGGGGGATTTATTATTATTGTAAAAGCACTTTTTTTTTCTATCAACTGAACTAAACAAACTTTATTTTTGATGAAATTTATCAATATTTTCTATTTACTTCTACTTCACTATCATACACTTTTACGATGGACAAACGAAGCATCAGTACTATTTTATTGGCGATAAAATAATCAATTCATTTAAAATAAGTACTTTGCATGTATATTTATTAACACTCAAAGTTAACTATGATATGATAAAAACAATAAGATCCAATATTAATATTAAAGATTACTAAATTTAATATAGATATGTATGCATATTTAATTTGAGTTAATTCAGATAAACTGATTTAAATCAAGCTAGTTTAGTTGAACGTATTTTTTAAATCATTCTAACCCAACCGAGTGATTAAACCTTATTTCGGATAAATCCAACGTCGGATGCAATCGCCCCTCCTACGAGGGAGCAGTCCAAGCCATAGCATGAGGCTCACTCTTAGCGTGGGACTTGTGCCATGGCACGGGGCATGTTGCATCCATACCCTTGTTGCATTCCGGGCCAGCGGGCGCACACAAAATTAACTTTAAAAGTGCTTACACAAGGGTTCAAATCTTGATTTACATTGCTGCTCACCACTTCTCCATAACATTTTTATATAATATATATAAACAGTTTATCATACCAGGCCAAGTCACCAGGCCAAAATATTATAGCCCGATATGGTACATAAAAATCGGTGGGCTATGTTAAGCATAATCCGCAATAGTGTCGAGCAATGTGTTAGACCCGATTTTGATGGGTCGAACCCGAGCTACACTGCGAGCCACGGAGGGTCAAGCTCAAGGGGGCAACCCGTACACAGCGCACGGGGTCGCTTCAAGGCCGCAGCCAACTGATGCGCGAGGGTCGAGCCGAAGGGCTAGTCGACCGAGCAACCGAGGCGCATGCACGGGACAACCGGCCAAGGGGCGAGCTACCGAGGGACATGCGCGAGGCGGGCGCGAGACAGCCGAGCTACGAGGGGCACGCACGGGACGAATGCCCGAGCAACCGATCCACTCCACGGGACGAATGCGCGAGGGGCGTGTAGCCGAACTATCAAAGGCGCGCGCGGATCAAGAGCGGAACCAGCGAGGGGCACGCACGGAGCAAGCGCCCGAGCAACAGAGGGTCTTCGCAGGACAGACGCCCGAACCATCAGGGGCGCGCGTGGACCAGGTTCCCGACCGACGAGGGGCGTGCGCAGAGCAGACGCCCAAACAACCGAAAGATTCCAAGGGTCAGACGCACAAACAGCTAAAGACGCGCGCGAAGCTAGCAATCGAGCCACGGGGAGCACAAGCAGCCAAACAACCGAAGGCACGCGCGGAGCTAGCACCTGGACTGCAAGGGGCACGCACGGACTTAGCGCCCGGATAACCTAGGGACTCCGCAGGATTGGCATGCGCGGAGACAACACCCGAGCCAAGAGGCGCGCGTGCCGTGCAAGCAGTCGGAAAACCGGAGACGCGCGCGACCCAACTGGGGACACATGCGGGGCATACGCCGAGCGGTCCCCGAGCCGAAGGCGCGCACGAGCAGAAGACCGAGCCGCAAGTCACCCGCACGACCGAGGCTCAAGCACTGCAGCCCGCCGACACAGCAGGCGGAAGACACGAGTGCTCAGCAGCCAAAGGAGCGGACGACGTGCGTGTAACGGACGAAAACCGTCCGAGCATTCAATGCTCGGACATTGATGCTAGCAATCAAGTGGGCAATTAAACCGGCCGCTGAAGAGTCACCCCTCAGCCTATATAAGGAGCAGCCGAAGCACTTGAGAAGAGATCCAGAAATCGAATCATCTAGCATAGTTCCATGCAACCGGAGAGCCATTAGCTTGTAGTAAGAGCTTTAGCCATTCGGCCAAGTAGAGAGCAGAGTAGACACTTGTAATAATCCTTCCTTGAGGATAGCTCAAGGAAAGAGAGGTTTTTACTAGAGCAATAAAGCATCCTTTTTGCCCTCTCAATCCAAGGTGTCGTCGTCCTCTTCTTCCGCACAACTCTTAGGCTTGTGAGCATCGATTCCCTCTCGGTGTCGTTCATGCCGGCACGACTCAAGTTCAACCGAAGCGCCGATGCAAAAAGTGAGCCGTGACACAATGCCACCTCTAGCCATGGCCACCTCCAACCTTATAATATCATCAGCTTTGGCTCCAAATATGGCGGCAATATTCTAACCTCCATGCCCATGCACGTTAGCCATAAGGTGATCATTGTTGAGAAGGTGAATTACTTTACTACACAGATTATATTAGACTCGAATCATATATACAAAAGAGGCAAACTCACATGCACACTCGACAAGAAGATGTTGATCATGGTTGCATTGATGGTCTAAAATTACACCATTGTGAACTGGTCCTCATGCGTTCGGACACCGGAGCTCATTTGCAAGTTGCAAGGTGCGGGCAAAGGAGCACCATCTTTCTTTGTTTCATAGTCCAAATTATGCCACTGCAACGGATATCGTTTGGGAAAGGCACACTGTTACTAGTGAGTGTGATTGAGAAGGATTTTTAGAATTAGGTTCTACAGAAAGAGTGTAAAAATCTCAGCCTTGATGTGGGGACGATTCCAACAAACTCCTCGGAGTGCCATTTATGTGGCTAGTGTTCCTTCAGTTAAGTAAATGAAAAAGCATCGTGTCACACCCCCTCAGGTGGATGTCCAAGAAACAGGGGCAAAAAGCATGGAACAACCCTCGTCTTGGTCATATGCCAAAAATAAAGCCCCTAAATGGAGGCATCCTCAACACTATATAAATCTGGCCTCAATGAGGAGGAGAGGCATCGAAGAATAGAGGATTTGAAGTATTCTCACTTTCAAGTGAATAAGGAGCGTCCGAGAGAGGAAGCACCAGAGAGGGAGGGAGGGAGGGCCGTAATGAATGTCGGGGATCCTTCTTATTAGATCCGACTTACTTCAAAAGAGATTTTCTTTTCAACGTTTCAAATAAAGCAATATTTCCCTTTCCTCAAATCCCTCCTGCTCTCTGTCTCTTGTCATGTCGGTAGAAAGCAAGATGGTAGGCGACAGTGTTCCCACCACCTACGCTGCATGGGCTGCCGCTTCGAGAGAAAGCGAAGCAAGGTATGGACGTTGTGACAGTTGGTATCAGAGCAAGGTTGCAACCTTGGCAGCTGTATGATGGACAAGACATCTCTTCGAAGTCCTCTCAACAAAGACCCCATAAAAGGTGTAAGGTGAAAGAAAGGGAACCAAATCGGCAAAGGAGGACTGAAGCAACTCCCCCTCCACTCCCCATGATGATGGTGTCCAAGTAGCAGTTCGAACAAATCGAAGAGCGTGTGGCATTGTTGGAGATGATGATCGACCCGCCTCTCATCCATGACGAAGGGAGCTCGAACGCCCTATCAATCCATGAGTGCATGGATGAACTCTTCATGGTCATCGCCCTATTGCGAGAAGATCTCGAGAAGCTACGCGACACCGGTGTCCAACCTCTCAATGCAATCCCTCCTTTCAGAATTATCCCATGGACAAATTCCGGGAGGAACTCGAGAAGATCCACCAGGAGCTCCGACTTAATAATGCAGTTCATGTCAAATATCCTACAAATATGCCAGAGCCAAAACTCTTCTCGGGAGAGAGTATTTTGGAGAACTTCATCTAAGACATGACCTAGTACTTCAAGGTGACAAAGATGATGGAAGAAGACAAGGTCTACACAGCGGCGATGTATCTAACTAGTAATGCCAAACAATGGTGGAGGGTCTGTTGCGAAGTCCAAGAAGATAGCGAATCCAGAGAGCCTGACAATTAGCAGGGAATGGTGAAGGAACTCCGCCAACAATTCTACCCCATCACTGCCGCCTGGATCACATGTAAGTGTCTTTGAAACCTCTACCAAAATAAATCAGTACACAAATATATCTAGGAATTCAATAGCATCCAGATGGAGATCAAGGACGTGTCTGAGCAAGACATGTTGTTTGCCTTCCTCCAAGGACTCCAAGCGCCGACTCAATTTATCTGTAGGAGGGTCACCTCCTTGTAAGATGTTATCTCCACTGCAAAGAGCATCATGGACCTATGGATAGGTGCTCCACCACTATGAACGGAGGACTGGAGACCACCTTAGAATAGGGGACCCACACATCGTCCCCCGTAGATGAACACTTAATGGCGGACAAAGACCCTCGCCCAATAACAATGAGATGCTGCAAAACAGAGGACCTGCGCATAGTCCCTCGCAGGCAAACACCAGGCAAACACCTACAATGGCAAACGAAAACCACTGCTTAATAACCGTGACAACAATGACACTGGTGGAAGTTGGAACTAATGAGGCAAACACCTACAATGGCAAACGAAAACCACTGCCTGATAACCGTGACAACAATGACACTGGTGGAAGTTAGAACTAATGAAGCCAGACCCTAAGCTCTTATATGTGTTGCTCCATGTTAATGGATACCCATGTAAGGTGATGATGGACACTAGAGCCATGCATAACCTCATACGTGAGAGTTGAAGCTGAAGATTGAACCAAATACCTTAAAATAAAAGAGGTTTTCTTTTCAATGTTTCAAATAAAGCAATATTTCCCTTTCCTCAAATCCCTCCTGTTCTCTGTCTCTTGTCATGCCGGTAGAAAGGAGGCTGGTAGGCGACGGTGTTCCCACTGCCTACGCCCCATGGGCTGCCGCTTTGGGAGAAAGCAAAGCAAGGTACGGGCCCCGTGACACATCGGACGGACACTACCTGTTTCGTTGATGACATGGACTGTGGTGTCGTCACCATCAATGCTTGCAAATCAGAGAGATTTATACTTCCAAAGAACAAAAGCACTGTATGCACAATTGCCCTGCAGGTGCCTTCGCACAAGGCACAGAATGGCATGCTGTGAGATAAGAACTATAAGGCTAATGGAAGAGAAGAGAGCCCTCACATCTGGTTATTCTACCGTGAATCACAAGCATGTTGTCTATTGCAGCCTTCGAATATTGTACCATTCTTGTACCCTTAAGCTATATGATCCCACATACAGGGAAGATTGTTAATGCAATGTCACCATCCATGTCAAAAAGGATGACAGATTACTCCCTTCCACAACGATAAGTTTCGGGTCCTCTGAGATGTTGCGCAAGAGGTTGTTCAACAAGAGACCATCAATTTATGATAATGAGGAGAATACCCTCCATGTTTGGACGCCGAAATTTGGACCAGTAATCAACTCTGGCACTTGCCTTGCTAGCAAACACTGCTGGGACAAGCAAACCATTCAATCCACTCTAGCCATCTTATAATGAAGAAACCGGCCGAGGTGGCAAAGCACTCAATGACCAATGAATGGTAAAGGAGGAGGGGGATTGAGATAACCCTCACTGAAATAAGTTAATAAGACAAGAGCTCAACCTACAGAAGTTGATGAAAGCTTCTGGATGTGCTTAGTGGCTGGGGAAGGACTCCCGTATTTGATTGGTAGGTTGAGATAAAGATAGTAGTGCAAGAGGGAAAGCGGCTGAACACTGAAGAGGAACCGTGGAAATTGACAATTGTTGTTATCGGTGGCAAGAAAAAAAAAAATCAAAGCATTCGAACAAGTGTCAGAGTGGCAACAAAAGCAAATGAAGAAATAGGTAATTAAAGCCATCGAACAGATAAACAAAGTCAAATAGTGGAAAGATGCGCGGGAAGAAACCAATCTAGTTGGTACCGCCAAAGCAACTTGGTTTAATCCATGAACATTAAATCTAATAATGAAATATATATCTTATATTTAATATACGTAGCTTATATTTAATAGCATAAATATATAGTCCATATTTTATTGTAATAAATGTATGACTTATATCTTAAGTAGTTATAATCCTTTACGTTAGACCTAAAACATCAAGATTGAGAGAAGAACAGCATTCGTTAGGTATCATAGAGAGAGATACAAAGACATTCTATTGGCATCAAGGTTTGAGGCATCGTAACCTCTTCAATTCTGTAAGGTTTTCTCTTTTATTTTTTCTCTCATATTAATACAAGTTATTTTCTCCTTCGCCTCTTATATTTATGGTCGTACACTAAGGTCGAACCATGTAAATTGTTTCTTTTGTGTTTGTGTAATTTTACTTTTGTTTCATCTATTTTTTCTTGTCAACTTATGTGATCTAAAATCTATGACTCTATAAAAGAGAAGAGTAGGTCCTACCTAGTTGATAGGGATCCAGACAACAACGAGGAGACCTACCTCAACTATTTCACAACACCATTCCTTTTGTTGAATCACAAGTCTGATACTATAACTACAGTAATTTTGCTATTGGGTCTATATAGATATCAAACTCAATGATTGAAGTATTTTTTCTTATTTTGGAAAGTTAATGACATGTATTCGGTATATTTTGAAAGATTCTCGATGTAATATGTGCAATTCACGAAACAAAACATGATTCCAATGATACGTTATGTCTGACTGAAATTGATCCTCCACATCTTTTTCAATGGAAAGGAGCCGAGGAAGGTGATACTGTTTGGGGGAGTACTTGTAGGCTAGAATTTTGCATTTTGGTAGATACACTATCATTACTAAACTAAGATGGAATAATGGCTCTCATTTCACCTTAGTTTTCACAAACTCTAATAAGGTGCATTAGATCATGAGCATAAAGGAAAAGTTCTTTAGGGTATCATTACATGAAATAGCTAGACTTGTTGAAGACTCTTGGATCATCGGAGGAGATTTTAGCTGTACTTTATATTAGGAAAAATTGTTCAGGAAATAGAAATGATATATGACAGTGTAGAGATTGTGTTACTGAACATGGAATTACATGAAATAGCTAGACCTGGTGAAGACTCTCGGATCAACGGAGGAAATTTTAATTGTACTTTATATATTAGGAAAAATTGTTCAGGAAATAGAAATGATATATGACAGTTTAGACATTGTGTTACTGAACTCAATATGATTGAAATTGATCTCTTTGGAGCAACATGCAAGCAAAACCTGCATTAGCTAAGTTGGACCGTATTTTTTATGAACGAAGAGCTACAAAGAAAAATGCTTTTTTCTGGAAGCTCGTGGACATTTCAGTAAGGAATCTGACCGTGTGCTAATGAAATTTTGTTTAAGAGAGATTTCTAAAGCATCAGTATTTAGGGTGGAACTTAATTGGTTAAAGGATAATGATTTTTGGTCACCTGTGAATGAGATTTATATCTGTAATCCATACCACAGAAACACTGCTAGGGAAGTATGGGGAAGGAAAGTTCACTAACTAAGGGCTCGATTACAAATCTGGAAGAAACAATACTCCTTGCGAAACAAAGATCAGAAGTTTAAAAGTAATTGAGGACATTAAATTGGTTGATGACATGGAGGAATTGGGAAAGGATCACGGATTTAGATATACACAGAGAATGAATCTAAGAAGTTGGATGAAATATTGACAAATGAGACCACGTACTAGAGGTAGTGTGCACTACCAATATCTTTCCAAAAATTATATCAAGGGTTATGGAAATCATCAGAGAAAACAAGATGACTAAATTGATTGGACATAGTTAGTTTTCATCCATCTGCAAAACCAGTGTAACATGTTCAATACACTTAGATTTTTGGACTTACTTAGTTTTTATCAATGTAATTTTTATTAAAACTTTGAAGTGCAGTAGGGGTTTTTGATTTGAATTAGAGTTGAATATTAGTGGTGAATGATCTGATAGCCACATACTTCCTGCTGAGCATGTGCCAACATGTAAGCAATCCTATGCAGCTACATTCAATATTATCCTGTCTAGCTTTGCAAAAGCTGGCGGGTGTTGATGATTTGTCCATGTGAAGGCTCTTCCTATGATTGGTATGCCCATCAGATTTAGAATAATGATAAGTCTCGAAATTTTGTGGAATCTTAGGGTAAATCCATCCTCTCGGCTGAATTTTTTATCAACTTGAAATGACCGATCATACTATTAAATCTTAGCTAGCTACCTCCTCTAGTTCCTGCCATAAACATTACTTCATGGTGTGGGGGACCATAGAAGTTTACAATTTTAAATAGCACATGGCTTTTCTTGCATTTCAACTCTTCTAATATATGTGTCTCGCTAATATGTAATGCGACAAATCTAAAATTCATTATGCCATCCAATTAATCATCCACTGCTCATGCCTATAGAGTCCTTGGCAATAAAAGAAAATGTAGTTGAACCTGTTATGCTCCTGATTATTGATTTTGTACACTCCTCCAGTTTGATCTCTTGAAAGGCAAGAATTTTGATCTTTTCATTATTTAGTATATTCTTTACCATTCTTTTTTTTTCTCACTCTATTGAGGCCTCTGACATTTAAAAATAGTATTTTGAGATTTGATTTGTCCATGACCTTATAAATTCCAATACAAAATGAGACTATGCTGAAGGTTCTGCTCAAATCAATGCTTTGATACAATGACTGATCTCCCCTTCAGCTTAAATCCCAACATTTTGATCTTGTACACTAGATTCAGATTTGAGTCCAACTCTTTCATTAGTGATTTTCTCCTTGCCCTCCGCACATTTTTTGGCTATTCATATCCTCTTTTGTTTTGTCATGAATGACATCATTATTTTGATGGCTTCATAATCTCTTCTTAGCAAGTAGAGCGCTACGTCTAACTCTTGTGGCATTTGTAGCTAATGTTTTTGAAATATAGTTGCTCGACACTGAAGTTCACCAATATATTGAACCTTCCTTTTATATCTTTCTTTATCTTTTCCATGTATCATAGTTGGTATCCATCACATTATCAATCCTCAATATAACTCAATTCCAAAATACATCATCTTTGCTCTTAAGTATCACATCAAGTAGAAATGTGGAGATGAGAAATTAAGTCCTTCTCCCTCCTCCTTTGTGTATCTAAATAATGTTATGCAATACACTTCATTGGGACTTATGCCCAAATGTTGAACAGAGTTATCATTAGCTATATAAGTATGTGTTTCCTTTAGTTCATCCAATTGAACTTTGTTATGCTCTAAAAACTAGTTCTATGGCTTATTGGCAAGGAAAATATAGTTTCGGGCAACATTAATGATTCTTTGCAACATGCTCCATTCATGAGTAGACCTAATGTGAAAAAGAAAGAGTAACTGTATTAGACTAAAATTTCTCGTATCTCCTCTTTTTGATTCTTGGTAAAATGAATGCAATGTTATCTTTCAAAAAAAATACTATGATGCAATTCCTATCTACTATCTGGATGCTGAGATGCTTCATATCCAACTAATGTCCCAAATCCTTAATACTTTGCAAACTAAGCTCCAAGATAGGTTGCAAGACATTTTCTATAGTATCAGAGGTCTTGTTTTAACCTTGGAAACAATGATGACAATTAATGGTGTGACTTTGGGACATATCCTCATATCTATATGGCTTGCTATCTCTTCCCACCTGAGAACTAGAAGGTAGAGACCCGATGGGCATGCACTCCATATGTGAGGATTTGAAATAACAAACATTGCATCTTCTAAAGTAGGGTCCTCATGATTAAAGATAGTTAGGCCCTTTGTAATATATTTCTGAGAATTATCTCTGCTTATTTGTATTAAATCAGCTTATTTGTATTAAATCAGTATCATCGGTTATTTGCTCTTTATCTTGAGATATATCATGTTGACTAGGGGGCTGATTATTAGTGAACTTGTAGATTAAAGTTCCTGATTAAACCCAACTTACAATAGAAGATTAGTCTCTAGAGCAAGGATGCAACATTTTGAATAGGAAAGATAGCATGATGATAACCCTACATGGCTTGACAATTGCCCTATGGAGCACAAAAGCAATAGCAATAACTATCTCCTCCTTTGCCAGATTGGAGGAAGTAGACGTGGAAACTTATAGAATTAGAAATGCATAAGATTGCCAAGTAGTTATTAGAAAATCAGTAGGAAAGGCATATATGTGGATGGAAAAACAAGAATTCTTTTTTTGAAAAGAAAACATTGCATTCATTTCACCATTCTGAAATGATACAATATATCATCCCAAAAGGAATGTGGAAGAAAATAAAACATCAAACTTAGAAGGAGAAGAAAAGAAAAGAAAGAGAAAAAAATACAAGTGAGTAAAGTAAAACATGCACTAGGACAACACCCCCCTGTAATCATATTGCATCGAACATTAAAGGCACTATGGTGGCTTGTGAGACATGAAAAATGTGAAAGCAGTAGCTGCCTGTATAGCTAGGCTTCTTGTTATTTTTGAAGTCCCCATAAAACATCTTCTCATACTGTTAGTTGGCTAATCTCCAACAATTTTGTTTTCTCATTTCCCTTTATGACCCATGATATATGTGAGATATTGTATGGCTCCACTTGTAGTTGTTGTAAATATACGTACCATCCATTCTTTGTATAGGGACAATGATAGAACAAATGATCCCGAGTCTCAACTTCTTCTTTACAGGTGTTTGCCTGCCTTGCTTCATTGTTAAAACTTGGCAACTAATATTATTTTCTTTCTCTAGTACTCTATATATGAAGGCTCGAAGACCTTCAGATCTCCAATGTTTCCCATCGAACATAGAAGAATTACTCTTTTTCCTTGCTAAGGTCTCAAAGTGATAGATTTCTAGTTTTTCAATGCAGCCTCTTACCAATCACTATCTACCATCCTGGGTTAATATCATTAGGCTTTGATACAAGGTCTCTCCTAACTCTCCATTGCATCCTTGGTCATGAATCACAGCGTTGTTCTACTTCAACTTGGTCTCTACAATACCTACATGTCCACCTTGACTGTCCTTCCTGATGTTCCCCAGTGATTAGTGATTGGTAGAAAAGGTTAGCCGATGGCCATGCAGTGCGCATGACTATTGGGATTTTTTTTTAGAATTTGGAAGGTAGCTTGTAAAACTCTCACAGTTATTGGTCATATAATTCGTAGCTCTTGCGTCTATGACCAATGGTTTATTGGTTTTGGTAACATAAACACTAAAAGCAAAAGATATAGGGTATTTATTTGATTGAGGACAAAATCAATTGAAATAATTTTAATAAAATTTTTAAACTTTTTACCCCCTTCGGTTGAGACCACCCGTTTGTTCCTTGTTCACCTGTGCTTTATTAGAATTTAGTTGCTTTTCATTGCTGCTGATAAGATAAGCTTGTGGCTGATTCTTCCTGATTGGCACCATTCTGTCAATGACTTGAACCTTGACATTTAATTTCTGACGTCTCCCTTGTGTGTCTAGATTTCTTACAAAAGGTACCAATGATCATCTTTGTTGTGAGTTGTTTTCTTGTCTTGCAGACCCTCCTTTTCTTCTAAATGGAATCTGTTAAAGTCTTGTAGATAGCATAACGGAATGCTCCATTGGTTGTCCCAACATCACTTTTCTTTGTGCTTCTTCAGTAAGCACTATAGAGAAACACTCATCAGTGATATTTGTGTTTCTCTTCCAAGAATCATAATTTATGTTTGATCATATTTTGGATTGATACCTATGAGAAATTGGAAAATTCTTCTTCTTTTTGCTAATTTCTAAAGCCTCCTCTACATTTTTCGGCTTTATATTCTGATAATATTTATAATCAAGCTACAAATTATGCATCTGGCTATAGTAATATGCTATTGGTTATAGTAATAGCCATGGTCTCATGTTCGTAGAGTAGTGTATTGTTATACTTCTTTTAATATGTCTCGACAATTTCCTCCCATATAAGTTTGGCACTTGTAAGGAACACGTAGTTCCTACTAATATCAGGTTCCATTGAGTTCGAGATCCAAGACATGATGCTGGAATCTTCTGCATTCCGGTTTTGAAACTTTGGTTCATCTTCTTTTAGAGGATCTTTCGTCAGGTGATGGATCATCTTTCTGCCCTTTCGGGTATTACTTAAAAGTTATAACCAATGAAGGTAGGCCCTTCCATTCAACTTATAAGAGTAATGCAAGAGTTGAAGTCCTCATGGAGTAGCCACCATTACAACTGTTTTCATTGGTGAGGAAGCAACAGATGTCATGGAGCTCTGGATTATGACTTTGACAGCAATCTAAGATGGTTGAAAAAGGGTTGGATAACAACAACAGGAAAGGGTTGGCTAGCAGCAATAACAACGGCACTGGAGGAAGCCAAATACGTGGGTGACACACTAAGGCCAAAGGGGCATTGAAGGCCGACGAATAAGAAAACAAACACCAAGGCTCAAAAAAATGCTAGGTATTAATTTGACATTGTCTCTGATACCATGAAGTAATTCTTCCTCAATGCATTACTTTATAATGGTAGCACATAGGTATATACAACAAGTAGGCTCCCTATTTATTGAGAAACAATTCACATTATAGGGACTTTAATATTAATATCTATATATTGATTGCTATGAAATAAATCTTAATTAGTGATGATAAAGTGGACTGCAAATGGCTGCAGTCTAGTCTAGTCGATTTCAACTCCTTGGATCCATTGTGGACTATTCTTAGATTTTTTATATTCATTTCAACTTCAAAGCCGATCGAGCTGCATTATTCCATTTGGACTACATTTGAAGGCTACCTTCATTTCAATTTCAAAGTTGCTATAAGCTACCCTAATTTCCAATTGATGTCTGACATTTCTATTTCAGCTACAAGCAACACATGCGAATAGACGTTTGCATGACATAGCCATGACATAGTTAGTGCTCCAACTTTAGAGCATCGTCCAGGTTTTGGGACTTCAAATGAAAATTAATTAATCAATCCACATGCATAGTAGGAAAGAAAATGCATTAATTGATGAAAGCTTCAGAAGTACATATGCATATTTCATCGGCCTGTAACTTTGGAACTGATTTCCTTAGAAGAAGAGGAAGAAGAATCTCCATTAACACTTAATGCTGCCATGGTGGGCTCCTTATGTGGAGTCTGCAGCTGGTCCTCACAAGCTAACATCATCACCACCTCTGCCATTGTCGGCCTATTCTCACTGCTTTCCTGCACACACAAAAGAGCCAACCTAATGCATTCTAGAATCTCTGCTGGAGGACACGAGCCATCCAATGCTTCATCAAGAATCTCCTGTGGCCTTCCTTCTTTCCACAGCTTGTATGCCTTCAGAATCAGGTTCGCATGAGTAAAAAATCACTGTGATATTGAATATAACTTTATAGCATTAATGTATTATCAAATGCTTACATGTCCTAAAAGATTTAAAGATATATCAGCTTGATTGAATATTCTATTCCTCCTTCCACTCAGGATCTCTAATACTATAACTCCAAAGCTGAAAACATCAGATTTGAATGAAAAGATTCCTGTTGTCAGGTACTCGGGTGCCATGTATCCGCTGCACATTATATTTAAAAGCAGATAATTTAACATAATAAATTAGTGATCAGATTACGTAAATGAGCTTATTCGATCGAGTTACTTGAACTAACTAGTCCATAAGAACTTACAAAGTTCCGACAGGCCTTGTGGTTGCATTCTCATGAAACTCATCTCCTTCGAATATCCTAGCTATCCCAAAGTCTGATATTTTTGGATTCATGTCCTTGTCAAGAAGAATGTTGCTCGGTTTGAGATCACGATGAATGACCCGCAAGTTTGAGTCTTGATGCAGGTACAGAAGTCCTCGAGCGATTCCACTGATGATGTGGAGGCGCTTCTGCCAGTCCAAGGATCCACTTCTAGCCTTGTCTGCTCAAAAAGATTGAGTATCAGATGCTGCAAAATACATCCGATAGGTAAAGAAGCTAAATAAAAACAACATAGGCTAACCATATATGAAGGAATCTAAACTCTTGTTTTCCATGAATTCTAAGATGAGCATTCTCTCATCTCCCTCAATGCAAGAACCAAGAAGGCGAACGAGGTTCCTGTGTTGCAAGTTGGCGATCACTGTAAGCTCATTTCTGAACTCATCTGGGCCCTGCGATGACTTTACTGACAATTTCTTGACAGCAATTTGCTGTCCATCTTGCAATTGACCCTATTAAAAGTTTTTTTTATTAGTTGAGCTATCATATCTGGCTCAATGATAACATCACGGTAATAGTAGAAGATGTTACCTTGTAAACAACACCAAATCCACCTTCTCCAATTCTGTTATTATCCGACAACTCATTGGTGGCAGCTCTTATTGTAGACAAGTCATAAGAAGGCAGTATAGTCAATATGTTTGCTGGATCTGCAAGTTATGGAACTTTAGTTATATATATTGGAAAACTCTAACATGAAAAATCATGGAGAACTTCAAGTACCTTTCTCCATCACCTTTGATAGGCTCAATAGCTCGCTTGTATCCTTAGCAGAGGACTCGGTGCCAGCTTGACGAGAGTCTAACAAACATGATATATGGTAGCTCAATCAGAATCTAAACATATATATACCATTGATAAACGACAAGCAATCACTTTAGATCTGCTATCTTACTGAACCTTGTTTTGTTCTTCTTTTCCTCCTTATCAGCAGGAGGCCTAGACAGCACAATAGAAGGATGCCAAGCACCAGAGGAAGGATTATGATCAACACAGGTTGCTTTTCATCTTCTAAAGAGAATGATTAAACGTACGCACGCTTAGTTACACAACCACAAGATATGCTTCAGAGTTTAAGAGAAGAAACATTCAAGCCTACCAAATTCGGAAGCTGAAAGCCGAACGTATATCTCATCACCTCCATCAATAGGGAATGTCCTGAGATCAGAAAGATTGCCATGCCAAGTCACGCAGCCACTCGGTGGCCCTATGACAGCGTACGCCGTGCACAAACAATCCCGCAAGCACCGATCCTCGCATTGCTCTTTAGTACGCTTGCTGTTGTCCGCCGTCGCGTTCACCGTCTCCGGCAGCTTCACATTCCCCACTAGCCGAAACTTGTCCGTCTGACAGTCCAATGGCCTTCCCCTCTTGCAACCGTCCTCAGCACTCGCTGTCACCTTAACAAATCCCTCGATGCAGTCGCAAGAAACGCTGCTGTAAGACGGGTTGCAAATGCTATTAGGCCCACACGTTTGATAGTTATCACACTGATCGTTTGGCAGACTCCATTTGAGGTTCCATGATCCTTTTGGGTCATCCCGCTTCCGTTGATATCGCACATATTTCTCAAGATTCATCACCGCTCGAGAAAGAAGAGATGGATCGTCGGCTTCAGTGAAGTAGTAAACTCCAGAGGAGTCCGAAACAAATGAATACTTCAGCTGGGAATCCCTCGGCAAATCGGGGTAGCCGCTAAAAGTTCGGCCATTCCATGGCCCGGTGCGGAACAGCTTGTCAGGACCTTTTTTTATGTAGAACTCTGCAACTTCGCGTGTCTCCATCTCGTAGCTGTAAGCACCTGGAGAAGGGTCGGTGTGACTCTTCTTCCATGACACGAGCCGCCGCGTGGAAGCGCTACCATCTTGAAGGTTTAGCACGCCAAGCTTTATGCCCGGTACGGAAGTGTCGCAGGGGTGATCAAAGCTCTGCCACAGCGTCGTGTTCCTCGCGAGATCAGTGAGCATGAGGTTTCCCGAGTCGAGAAGCTGCAGCTGCGGATTTGCTGCAGGTGTGTTGGTTGACCAGACGACGTTGTCGGAGGCATTGTCGTAGAGCACGAGGTTTCCATCTTCGGTGAGGTTGAGTGCTCCGGCGGAGGTGGGGAGAGAGGCGTTCCTGTTGGCCACCCACACTACTAATTCATGATCTTGTGAGTACCGGATTCCGAGATAAGTTTTCGCTGAATCAGGGCTGAAGAACACCAACTCAAAGATGTTTCCGGGAGAGGACAACTTCTGATCATGCGTTAAGGAAGTGCTTGGAGTCATTACGCTTCCTTCAATGATTAAAGAGACCGAAGATATTTAAACAGATGTTCTTAATTAACAATTTCCAGTTGCATCAGCAAGCATGCATCCTTTTTGTTACAAGGGCAAATAAAAGAAAGATCATCTGTGAATTGGAGACATACCTGCAAACGCGAGACTGCTTATGGCTGCAAAAGTCTGTAGCAGAAGAAAGAACTCTATGACGGCCATGGCTGCAAAACGCTCCAGCAAAAGAAATTAAGATCATCTGTGAAGGTTTGCCATGCGATTCATCCTTAATAGTTCAGAGCATCGAAGGACTTTTCTCCAGTTTGAAAGATTCATATCATAACCAGCCGGGGGATGGTGACAAACTTGGTCACAGATCGATCAGGACTGAACGCGTTTTTTATTGTTCTTCTACGTACATTATTCGTTAAAAGTATTAACTTTTTTACTTCAAATAAATACATATTTGAGGCATAAGCAATAAAATGATAGGTTAGCTGATACTCCCCTGTGAAACCCAGCTACTTTGGATGTCATGACAGCATCAGCATCTTATCACCCATCAATCTCAACAAGTTCCAGTTTTATATAGAGAACTGGTTTGCCTAACTCGATTTGAAAAGTTCTTGCTGCCGCAAAAGTCTGTGGGGTTTGGTAAAGGAAAAAGTCAACCGCAGAAGCTATTCATTGTTCACTGGTTTTCTTCCCTTTTTCTGAAAAAAAAAACTGCTAGAAATGTTGACACGTTGATAAATCTTACTAGAACCTTCATATAGTGTAAATTGGATGAGTTAAACAAGAATCAAGGTTCCATACTTAACAAATGAAGCTATTCATCTTATGAATATTATTAACTCTAAAAAAATGATATAGATTATTTAATTAATACAATAATATGATTGATGCTTCATATTTCTTCTATACAACCTTGTTCCAATTTTATATTTTCTTAATGTAAAGGATGAGACTAGCATAAAGCCTAGACAAATAAATATGTAGATAATTAGTTTCACATCTGGCCATGCTGTTACTAAATAAATAGGTAATAGTGATGATTTGATTAAATCATTCAATAATAGTGCAGGTGATTTGATTAAAACACCCTAACTCTATGCAATGGGGCATATTATAACTGGTGATTCATTATTTTTTACATGAGGTCTTACTTCCTATCAGATGAGCTAATTAATTACTCATGGCCCTAAAAGTAGGAAAACTTGCATAATTAATTACTCATGGACTATATATTCATAGTATGCCACCTCTTATGGGCTAAGGTTGATTTTTATTAAATCACTCTTAGTGCTAAATGATTTAACTAAATCACAGTTGGTCCAGTATATAACAGATTCATCTCTCAACACCACCTTAAAAAATCCTGGCACTTTTCCCCCTCACAGAAGAACACAGTGATTTCAATAATTACGCACAATGCTCACAGTGGGCCTGCCTTTACCCACTAAGAAAATCCTTGTTGATGTGAGACTCAATGAAACATTGATTTTTGACTGAACATACATATATATCTAACTGAAGATGGAACTTTTGTTGCAGGTGGGCTTTTTTTTCACACTTGACTCCTGGATGAAGGGAGAAAAATATTAATGGTTAAACTGGAGGTCTTGTGACAGGGAGGAGAACGATGCATTGAAATTGAGAGGTTTGATCACATCGTTTTCCTGGAAGTGGTTGTGGAAAAATACACAGATATGAATCCTCTGGTATTCATTAATTAGTGGAGATGCAGTAAGGATTATCTAGACCATAAAAAAACGAAGAAAGGTCAATATGTAACGTCCCCCAAATTTCTATCAAGAAATTAGCGTATCCAACAACAAAATCTCTCAACATCAGTCGATTCTCTAGTTCTATGCATTTAATCTCTAAACATCAGTCAATTCTATAGCTCTCTAAACATCAGTCAATAATAAGAAAGTTATTGGTAAGTCGAATAGGGAAACAAGTTAAGGAGAATTTGGATGTCTTTAAAAAGGTAACGATTGAGGGGAGCTCCTCTTAAATAGTATTTCTCATGTAGCTAGGAGAGGAGCCGCCAACCTTACTTTGCTGCTCGTCTTAAGTTGTCTTTGAAAAGGTGATGAGTGCCCACCGGAAGAGATTGTTAGAGTGCAAGATACCTAAGATCTCAATCAGGGCTGCCAGGGTGCAAGCCAGGTGAAGAAGGTGTAGATGAGCAAGCATATAAATCCCCCTTAATGATGATTAATTTAAGCTAATGATGGTGAGTTATTTCTCTAAGGAGATGGGAGAAATTTAAGCTAATGATGACCCATTTATATTGATAAATGGATTGGTGTTGGTCGAAGTGCTAAATATGGTGTTACATGTTTAATCTTTCTTTTCACCTTTGGACGTGAATTGGGTTGAATCGTGCAGCGTAACGAACTTGGGTATTAGCCCTTTATGCAATTCGTTGCTAGAGATGATGGCACACTAGTTAAGCTATCTCTCCCTTCTCCCTCTTATTTCCTACTATACACTCCCTTTCTCCTACTTGAGGTGGGGCATGTAATGTGATAAGATTTAATGTTGAGAGAACTAGGAAGATTACTATTAATTCCAAATAGCTAATGATCAAGTTTGGATATTGAGTTGAAATATGGAGTAATTAATTTAAATTTGATATTAACTTAAACTTTGAAAGTGAAAAAGGACTTGAGAAAGGAGTTGGGCTTGGATAATGGATTTGGGTTGTAGTTAAATTAGGTGGATTAATTAAATTAATTTGGATAATTAGCTTGGGTATAAATGTCTAGTTAATAAATAATATCAAGAGGTAATCTATTATATCATAGATAAGATTAATTATAAATAACATAAATAGATGTACATCTAAAGATAATCTTATTTGTATTAGGAATATCATCTCGGAATGATTTAACGACGAATGATTTATCGTATGGTCGGTTCTCCGTATTATATAATAAAGTGAGTTGGTTCATCACAGTAGGATTTACTTCAACCTAGGAAAAATATTAATTAGATTTTACTAGGAAAGTCTTAGATGTCTTGAAAATAATAAAATACTATATTTGTTAAATATCTTGACACTTATATGCTAAAACAACATAATTTATTTAGCATGATTTATATGCTATGTGTATACCACTTAATATTTGACATGCTTTATTAATTTCTTTTACATATTACTTTATCTTACCTTGTTGTTATATGATATGCCAATACCATGCTAAAGAAGTTAAAAATATGAATTTAAAAGTTAAACAACAATGTAGGAGGTAGTATCAATAATCATTACCTGACACATTAGATACATTAATCTAGGTAGAGACATAAGTAACATATGATACTAGCACTTTCTTACGATATCACAAAATTATAATTTGTGAAGGTATATCATTAGTACATCCTAGATGATAAAGTAAATCATTAGTATTTGAGTAGTGATGTTCACTCACAGCACCACTCTTGATGCAATAAGTAGCTTAGATATTGGGAGTTGTATAGAAAATAGAACAGATTAATTCTAAGGTCAAGATAGAACGTGAAAAGTTAGGAATTCATCCCTTTTATTATTATTCCTCTACTCATGGTATTACTATAAATGATTATTTCAGAATATACCCTGATAGTAGAATCATAGACGGAGATTCATAGATGACGAAAGATAAGAATAAAAAAAAATTAAAAAAAGAGAATAAAATAAATATAGAAAATACACATCTAGTCTTAAACTATTCTTTCTTCAAGCCTTATAAGCAAGTTCTACAATTAGGACCCTATTTCCTCCTATGGAGGTTAATATTAGTTATGATATTTTCTAATTAAGATTTCTATTAACATGATTATCTATGAAGAGATGTACCTATAGTTGTAGGATTTGTAACGGTAAAAATAATGATTAAGTAGTAAGGGTAAAATATAAGAAGAATATATATTGTGATACTTCATTTTTGAAATTTATATAAAAATTTATATAAAATGTTAGGAAGTGATCGAAAGTATCCAGGTACAAAATTTTAGTTTTGGCTGAATACTAAGAACCTATATTGTGATACTTCATTTTTGAAATGTATATAAAATCCTACTAGATTTATGTTGGTTGTTGCTGAGTTGTAATCCATTTTGTTCATCCCCTATTCTCACCGGGCTGCATGCTTGGAAACTTGCTATTATTTATCTATTTGGTAACTTTTGTTTACATTAGCATAATATATTCAAATTGGTTAGAAAACATTTTAGATTACTATAGAAGCCATTTTAAAATCGAGGGTAGTGAGGTGTAGATGCATGACAACATGCAAAATACAATTCAGTTAAATAGAACACCATACTGATTTTTTAAAATGTCGATTTCTCGAGAATTGTGATCAAATTTCTATTCTATTCCATTGACTTAAATTCATGATTAGTAACTGAAGTTTCAAATGAAATATTTTACTCTGTTTTGGTTTTTTTAAGCTACTAAATTATATGGCTTATATTGATACATCTTAAATTGGCACGAGTCATTGCAGTAGAAACCTTCTTGGCAACATCAAAGAGGCCACCAACACCAAATCTTCTTATGCAGAGATATTGTAAAAATAAAGTTTTATGAACCTTCAATCCTCATATTTGAAGGTGAAGAAACAAGCACTTGTGAGTATCCATATCAATACTCTAAGGGTCCAAAATAGATGCTTCTGATGTCTAGGAAAAGGGCATAAGGTAGAATTCTACGGACCTTTAAGAATATGCTATATTTATCAACAAAGTGGGTATGAAGGCAAATTCTACAGGGCAACTGAGGTGAAATTTCAGTCTCATGCAACACAACAAAGATTAAGGTTCCTTAGGGAGCATTATGTCATTGTTAGTATTAAGGGTTCCATGGAGAAGACTCTAAATGTTGCAAGTACATTGGCGGAAAGCTTTCAAGATGTAAGAAATCATAAACATCTCTGGAAGCAAGCTAATATGGCTGAAGGAAAGTATTTAGTCACCACTCCTTTAATTGGCCGAGGATACTACAAGAGGTGTTTACTGTAGCTCAAGACTATTCACTTCAATCAGGCCCTACTTATAGTAGAAGATTGGTCCCTAGAATATGGTTGTAATACTCTAAGCACTAAGGAAAGAATGAAGATTAATTTACATAGCTTGCTAATTGCCTTGTGGCACAAAGAGGCAATATCAGAGGTCATCTCTCCCTTTGCAGAATTAGAGGATATTCATCATGGAGGAATGCACGAGTTTGTCAAGTAATTATCTAAAAATCAGCTTCAACTATTCTCCCTTCATACGTCACTACATACTTGGCAGGTAAGGCATGTATGATTACAATTAAGAGTGGTTGGGAGAATGAAGATGCTAGGGTACAAGATCTTGAGAAGCAGAGTGTATAAGAGAAAATAAAAGTTCTATTAGGTGCCAATAATAAGGACTCTACTTCAAAGGAAGTAATGACTACTATTACTGACCCCCGCATAGGGAGTGCATGCCCATCGGGCCTCTGCCTTCCGATTTGAGGGTGGAAGGAAATGGTAAATCATGCAGATGAAGTAGATCTTACCCATGAGAATGTATTCCAAGGCCACATCATTGCTGTGACATCAGTGTTTGACAGGTTAATGCAGGATCTTCAATGCTACGACAAAAAGCCTACATTTGGTAACAAAAATTTGGAGCCTAGCTTACTGAGCATTAAGGTAGAAAGAAATAACATTACAGTGTCAATTAATACATCAAGAGAATGTTTGACAAAGCTCTATATAATGCAACCATCAATACATGCCCATATCAGATTTCATCATGAGTGGTGCATAGTGCAGAGTTTCATTGACGGTACACGAGACTATATATCTCTTACCAACAAGGCAGGAATTTTTCAACCTTATGAGCTAAAGGAAGTCAACTCACTCATTTTGAAGATTAACAATTTGATGGGAACAAAGAATGGCAGATGGAAAGGTCTAAGCTATAGAAGGAAGTTTCGATGGATTGGGGAATCTCAATGTTCGACAGCTAGAATTCCAAGTTCTTCAGCTTCAAATGACTTGGGGGTGAGAAGAAGTATTCGGCTTGCAAAGAAGAAGCTTGAAAGGCAGCAATGTAATAGGATCCCTAATGATAGAACAGATGAGAATGTAAGTAGAGAATAAAGGGGCTTAAGGTGAGGAAGAAAGTCACTGCTGCAGGAGTTAGATTCAAATCCTGAGGTGGTACTAAAGGTCAAAATGCAGGGTTTTGAACCAAAGGGGAGGACAAACTCATTAGATCATGGACAAGCTAAATTTTAATGTCCTATTTTGAAATGTTAGAGGTCTGAACAGAATGGGGAAAAGAAGAATGATTCAAAACATAAATTAAAGGATGAAAGGATAAAAAATTTTGCACTTCAAGAGACTAAGTTGGAGAGTTGCACAGAGTCAATAGTCAAAAATATCACAGGCTCAAGTACATTATCTTTTATTGCTAAGGATTTTATTGGCATGAGCGGTGGACTATTAATTAGTTGGCACAATAATTTTTGAGAGTTAGTCACATTGTACATTGGAGTAACTCATATATCAGTAGAGTTGAAGTGTAAGCAAAGTCTTACAAGATTTATAATTGCAAACTTCTATGGTCCACCACAGCATGAGGGTAGGGATATTCTATGGCAGGAGTTGGAGGAAGCAGCTAGCCAAGATGAAATTACTATAATGGGTGGTGATTTCAACTTGACAAAAAATTCAACCGAGAGGATAAATTGTACAGGTCACCCCCGAGATTCTGAAATTTTTTCTAAAATTATTGCTGATTTAAATCTGATGGAGATATCAACCATAGGAAGGGTCTTCACATGGACTAATCACCAACAACCACCAATATTTGCAAAATTAGACAGAGTAATGCTGAACACAACATCACAATATCATCTATATTTTGCCACATGTTTAGCAGGTAATATGAGATTGTCAGATCATTCCCCACTAATATTCAACTCCAGTTCATATAAGAAACCACCAGCTCACTTTAAGTTTGAAAGGTATTGGCTGATATAGCAAACTTTTAAGGAAGCTTTTCAGCAAGGATGGGCAGAAAGTGCAAAATTATCTTATATAGAGGATCCACTTAAAAGATGGATCATTAAAACTAAGAAATTGAGAGGGGTGCTTATGTCACGCCCCGACCCGCAGGACGACACGTGGCAACCGCCGTATGAGCCCGGCAAGCCCATACAAGGCATAAATACAAATACTAAACTACATACACCCACATTTTCAAATAACATCTTAAATACAGTCCCGATATCTCCTAATACAAATCTAAGACCGGCATACGAAAACTCATAACAGCAGTCGTATACCTTCCGCGACGAACCCTCCGTCATCGATCTCGTCTCGTGCATCGACACCTGCACACACATTGAACGCGGTGTGCTCAGCCTTGCGGCCTAATGCGAAATTACGGCTCTACCGAATAAGGAAATCAAAGGCTAGGAGGAGTATTCTAGGATGTCTTTGGTAATTAATCATCATCTTTCATGCCATTTCGTTTTAAACAATTTATATAAAAATAGACAGCAATAACAAACAATTAAATAAATAATTAAATGTGTACATGTCACTAGATGTCACCCTAGTCATGTCTAGTGTCCATATCAACAGTATGTCACCTACGTCATAGTGAGACTTTTTAGGTTTCATAAACTCGGGCTGCCAGCCTACGCTTAATGACTACCCGGGCCGGGGGTATCAGTAAGCCCATCAGTGTCTTTCTGTCTCTACCTATGCCCGCCGCACTGATGTTGGCAGAGAGGACGGATGACCCAGAGTCCCTCTCCTGTTGTTTCACTAGTCGCCAACCATGCCTCCCCTAGCGAAACCGTCGTGCCCTTACATCCTCCCCGGATACCATAGGGGTCACGACACCCATGTAGTACTACACACTGCCCGTAGACAGGGTCACCTCTCTTAAATATCATCGGCCACGGCTAGCCGGAATAACCACCCTAGGATCCGGACTACTCATCCGATCGTCTGCAGACGTCAAGCGTGATAGCCGTGCGGTCTACGGATCCACTGTCCAAGGCGTCGCATGTGGAATCACCTTCCCAGTCCAATAGCCGTCAACGTCTATCGAGATCGGCGCACATCCGCACGATGGGTTGTGGCCCTCGACTTCGTCGGTGCCAAGTCCATGGTAGGGTTCATCCTAGCTAACCATCTCAGGACTATCACGAGGCCGCCTACAACGACACTCGCGCGGGTGAAGGTTTCGGGTAAGGACTTGCTCCATATTTCCAGTCTAACATGACCATGGAGTGTGTACAATCCCTTACCCTACCAGCTCCCAGTATATGAGCTATGCATAACGTCGGGAGTGGTGCTCCCAGTGCTCCACTATGCATCAACCTCGGGAGTGGCGCCTAACGGAAACGTCACCGTTCGACCACCATCGGGACGCGGCGGTCAACCGGGGCATATGGAAAAATGCCCCTTTTTCTCTAAGTGGCGGTGACGTCGCCAAAGGTTCTAACATGTCGCATATACTATCTATGTCTGCATGATAATCATTTAACATAATACTGGAAGCAATAATACACGCAAGACATGATTTATAAAGCATGTTAGATACCTAGCAAATAAACATGTTAGATAAGATAACTATGCTAGCATGCATACAATTTAAATCTTATCAAACATTATGGTTTATCATATTTAAGACATCCAAGAATTTTTCCTAAGAAAACCCCAGCGGGAATTCCCTAGCGTGAATAAATCCTACCAACGGAGAACCAACGCACCTGGGATAGCGATCTGCTTCTGGGAACCAAGTCGCGCGGAGAATATCACCCGCCGAGCTTCTCGGTTCGCGTACCCACAATAATCCTATTTAATAAAAATTATTTAAAATAGATTTAATTTATTTCCCTTAAGATAAATAAATTAAAATCTATCAATTAAATAATTATTACATTAAATTAATCCTATGCATGTTTAGGATTAATCTCACCTAATGAATTATGAATTAATCATATTTTTACATTTTTATCTAATAACTTCAATGAATTTTTATTTAATTTATACTCATCAAACTCACCCATAACTTGGCCCAAGTCATCCAGGAGCCCAAGTAGAACCCATAGAAATTTTTTTATTATTTTTTTGATTTTTAATATTTTTTATTATTTTAATATTATTTTATTATTTTAATATTATTTTATTTTTATTTATTTTTCTAACCTGGTCAACGGTCAATGCTGACCGGTCAACGGTTAATGCTGACTGGGTCAGCAGTGGGCCCGGTCAACGCTGACTGGGTCGGTTGTTGACCGGTCAACGCTGACTGGGTCGGCGGTTGACTCGGTCAACGCTGACTGGTAGGCGGTGGGCCCGGTCAATGCTGACTGGGTCAGCTGTTGACTCGGTCAACGGTTCGAGTTACTGTTCACCCGGTTCGGTTCGGTTCGGTTCGATTTGGTTCGGTTCGGGTCTGGTTCAGCTAAATTAAATTCAATCTAATTTGACTCGAGCTCGAACCAAGTTCAACTTATTTGATTCGGCTCACCCAACCCAACTTGACTCGAACCCAAACTTAACTCAAACCCAACCGATTTAACCCCACTTGATTCGACCCAACCGTTTTCATTAAATAAATAATTTCTTATACACTAAGCTTAGTTAATTAACGCTAATCATGCTTTTAATTAAACTAAGCATACAATAACATAATTTTCCACTAATTATATTTTATTTACACTAAGCACAATTAATTAGCGCTAATCGTGATTAAGGAAATCCTTAATCACGATTACGAAAAGGGGCGAAATAACACCTTCGCCGCTTCCTTCGCCGATCGCGCCTTCGTCGACTCCTTCGCCGACGCCCTCGCCGGCCCTTCCGCTGCCAACGCCCGAGCGCAGACTCCGGCCGACGACCCCCGGCGTCCTCGTGCGCGAGATGGCCGGAAGCACGCTGCATCAAATCCGGCCGTGAGAAACGAACCCTCGAAGGGTTTGAAGGTCGACGGACCTTCTGCGGACGGCGGGCGTGAATTCGTAGCAACGAGGGACGAAGGAGGTAGATTGGGACGGGATCCCTCACCTCCAACTCGCGCAGAGCTCGTGGAACGCCGACAGCTTCACTGTCGAGGAGGTGGGGCGAGGCGGCACTCGTGGACGCAGCCACCGATCGGAGTCGAGGTGGAGGCGTCGACTCCTCTGTGCGGGCGCGGTGGAGAGGCTTGCAGGTGGCGTTCCTCCGGCTGACGCAGCTGCCAAACTCCTCTCCGTTTCGACTTTCGGCGACGGGGACGAGGACCCGCGGATGGAGCGCCGACGAGCTCGTGGGCGCTCGAGCGAGCCGCGTACAGGGGAAGCAGGGGAGATGGTGACGAAGGGGGGGGGGCTCGACCGAAACTGCTGCGGATCTCTTTGACGGTCCTCCTCTCGACGGTGGCAACGGGGCTGGGTCGGAGCAGCAGCAGCTCGCCGGTGATGCCCTCGTCGGTCGCCGCTGCTGCGGAGGGGGTGAAGAGACGAAGGAGACGCCGCGCGATTAGGGCGAGCTCCTTCGCCCTCTTCGCGTCTCGACTTGACGGGGTCGCTTCCACCGAACCGGTCGTGTGGGTCGGTTTGGGTGGACCGGTCGACCAGGCCGGTTTAACCGAACCGGCCGGTCTAAATTAATTTTTTTTTTTTTCTCAAGGTGGGGGTTTACAGCTTAAAAGATGGAGTGTGGACTTAAAGGTTATGCAAAAAAAAAACAGAAATGATCAAAAATAGCAAATCAATAACTTATCTGTCAAAGCTGAGAAGGGATCTATATTGCAACAAGAGCTTGATGAATGGAGAGGTTTAAAGCATAAATTGGATGAATGTTATGTGGCCGAGGAGTAGTTTTGGAAACAACGGGCCGAAGTTCGATGGTGCAAAGATGGTGATCAAAATACAAAGTTCTTTCATACATATGCTAGTGTTAAACATAGAAGGAATCATATCGGCCTGCTAAATGTAAATGGGCATGAAACCTCTAATCAAAAGTAAATTATACAAGCATTCTACAACCATTACAAATAACTTTTGGGGGTTCATCACCATCCTAAGCTTCTTATCAAGTGGGAGGATTTCTATCAACCACATAATGTAGCACTTGATATTTTGACAAATGACTTTATTGAGAAGGAAGTGAAAGGTGCAATCAAAAGCATGAGAAAAATGAAGACTCCAGGTCCTAATGGTTTTATTCTAGAGTTTTACAATACAGTATGGGGTGATGTAAAAGGTGAAATCATGCAAATATTTCAAAAGTTTAAGGAAAAATTGACACAAAAAGAATATCCATGAGTCATATTATTTTTCTACTAAAGAAACAAGGTGCAATTTCCACAAGAGACTTTAGGCCAATAAGCCTTGAGCATAGTATGAGAAAGCTTATATCTAAAGTTTTAGCAGATAGGCTCAAAATATTTATGCCATACCTCATCTCAGAGTCACAAAGTGCTTTCATTCAGGGTAGGTCAGCAGTCAATTCTTTCATGGCAGTGGCAGAAACAATGCACGCATATAAAAGGATAAAGGAAGACAGTTTGTTTATTAAACTGGATATCGAAAAGACTTTTAACACTCTATCCTGGGACTTCATTGAGGATGTTCTAAATGCAAATTATTTTCCATTTGAATGGATACATTGGATAATGGAGTTGATCACTAAAGCAAATCATTAAAAATGGTGTTGTGAGCAAACCTTTTACTCACCGGAGATAATTACGACAAGGTAACCCTATATCCGCTTACTTGTTTGTCTTAGCAATAGAATGCTTTTCCAGGATGATCAAGTGAGCAGATCAGATAGGACTTATCAAAGGAGTTCGCAATCAAGTTCAAAGGAGATGAGTCACATATGTTGGATTCGCAGACGATATTGTTCTATTTTTACAAAGGAAATAAGAGTATATAAATAATTTGAGGCTACTTACTGATTGTTTTCATGCTACATTAGGACTTAAAGTCAATTTAGATAAGTCCATGGTCATTGATTTACAAGGGAGAAAGAAAATTTCTAAAAGATCAGTTGAGATTTTGGGTTGCACAGCGGGAGAGTTGTCAATAAAGTACTTGGCTCTTCCTTTGGGAGACAATAAGTTAAAGAAAGATGATTGGAGAACCATTATAACAAAGATAGACAATCATCTTGCAAGTTGGAAGGGTCGCCTGCTATCTAAGAGCGATAGACTTATTCTACTAAATTCTGTACTCTACTTGATTCCTTCATATTTTTAGCAATTTTTAAAATTCCTCAATGGGTGGTCAAGAAGGTGGATAGACACAGGAGAAGATTCTTATGAGGAAAAAGTGAGGAGCAAAAAGGCACACTTAATCTAGTAAATTGAAAGGTAGTTACTATGAAAAAAGAGAATGATGGTCTAGGTGTTCTAGACATTCGTGCTCATAATGATGCTTGATTGGGATCTTGGTTATGAAAACTGATAAGAGGGAACTCCTCAACATGGGCTAGGGTTGTGCAATGGAGTTACTTCAGAAGGAAAAATTGGTATATAAATAAGGGCACTACAGGTTGGTCAAGCACGTGGCGCACAATAACAAAACTATGAGGGGTATTTATGTGCAGTCTAGAATATGAAATTGGAAATGGGGCTGATCTAATTTTCTAGTTTGAGCCATGACACAATTACAGAAAGATGGCCGATATGCATAAAGAGATCTTCCTTGCAGTTGGGTACTCAAATGCAACAATATCTCAACTTGTAAGGTGGGAAGGGGGTTTGTTCAGAGATTGGGTAGTTGTTGTAAATAATAATATTTCTTCTGTAGCTATGAAAAAGTTCATTGAAGATATGAAGGACATTCACATTGGTGAAGGAAACAAACAAATTGGGTGGAGATGGACAAAAACCAAAGAATTTTCAGTACATTCCATGTATAATCTTTTGAAGGAGTCAGATATCACAGATGAGGAATGTTGTATTTTGTAGAAACCTAGACTTCCATTAAAAATTAATTTTTTTAACTAACTAATAAGGAAGGATAAGCTACATACTAAAATTTGTTTGGTAAGCAAGGACATCATGGTTAATGAAAATTGTAGCCTATGCAATAGAGAAATTGAGACAAGAGATCATCTATACTTTCAATGTCCTTACACACAAAATGGATGTCCTATATACTTACAACATTTGCACATGCAGCCATACGATATCTCACATATTCCATGGATGATGAAAGGAGATAAAAATCTGAATATGATACAGATCAAGCAATTAGTTGTATGACATTGGAGTATATAGGGTGAAAGAAATAGGAGATATTTTATGGAAAAAGCAATATCAACAAGGACCTTAGCTGCACACAAAGTGTACATCCCTCTGGTTAGAGTAATTGGGCTCTATATTGGAGGATCATGAGGTCTTGGGTTCAAGACTTGTTAAATTCTAAAAAAGAACTAAGGACCTTAGCCTTCCAAGAAGCTGCAGTCTTATCATTTTTCAATACTCATAAGCCTCCTTGAGTATCAAATAGTCGTTGGGTGTGTCATTCAAGTTTGCTTGGGAAGTATTGTTGATGGTTGTGGTGCTCTAGATTATGTAACTTTTTGTATTTTTTCTTCTTCTCTTTTTCTCTTCTTTTCGCATCCTCTTGAATGATTTATTGTATAATTTCAGATTGGTGAAATGAATGCAATGCTATTATTAAAAAAAAAGCTTAATTTGTGTGAGAACTTGTTCGAGATTTAACATAATATTGCTGCTGTTGTATTTTGTATAATTACATGAGTTGGTTGAAGCATATTATGCATGAGTCTAGAAGAGGTATTGCTAGCTGTTAAAAATGCAGTTTTAGATGTAAGATTTATCCCAATCGAAACATAAAGAGACAAAATAGGTTGAAGAGAGAAAATAAATGATTGTTTTGTTGTTGTTTTGAATTCAAATTGTTGTCCTCTCCCTTCCTTTTCTCATTGAATTATTATCAATTGGTTGTAGTTTGTTCATGCATTGATTTAAATTGTAATAGACCTTATTTCTACAATTTTGGGTTCTCCATTTGATTGATTTGATTGCTTGAATGATGCATGTTGTTAACGTTACGAGGGATGAGTTACAAATAAGGCTACTTAGAGAACTTCAAAAGAATAAAAATGTAATGAGCTGAATTAAAACAGAAATGAAATGCTTATGATTGTCCCTTATTAGAAATTCTATTATTAGGAGTAAACATAGAGTAGAGATAGATTTAAGGTCAGTTTGGGACAGTTTAGAGGTCCAATCCTTTAGCTTTATAATTGCTCTAAAAATGAATGTTAGTTAAGGATTAACTGTGGTCGATAAATTTCATGCCAAATGGTGATTACAGAATGGGAACACTAGGAAATGATTGTCTAACAACAATTTTGATACTTCTTGATTTAGATTCACTATTATGCTGTGAGTGTTGAAATGTTTTTTTTCTCTTCTTACGGTTACTTTTGCATTTGTATTCTGGCCGAAAATGATGTAGACAAGGGACACATTAGAATGAATCAAAGAAAACAAATTCAATACCAAATGATATAAGCTAATGCCCTTTCAAATTGAGTCGATACTGTTAGAAATGTTGAGGTTATCTTCTTTCTTATTATGCTTGTTTTTAGCTGTTGTTGTTAGGGTCCTTTGATAGTACTGCTTTTGTAAACAAAACATGAAGTTAATGTTAAGACTGAGTTGATGTAGAAATAACTTAGAAATACATTGGAGAGGCTAAATCCAATAAGCTGCTTCAACATAGTAATAAAGTATGACTGATATTCTGAATTAGTTAATGCCGAGAAGAAAAATCATTAGAATTCTATTGATGGGATAAAATGACAAGGTTTAAAGTCATATTTTGATGACATATCAAGTCGATTAATATTCTTGGTAATGAACATATTAATTGAAGTCATTGAGGTTTGAGGGAATACTCAATAATAGATCATTTGCAAACTTTTTTTCTATTATGAAAATTAAAAAAGATACAATATTTTCATTTCTATTAGGAAACAAGCACTCGTCATCATGAACTGTGATTTAAAATACGGTAAAGCCATAAATTTTACTAAACTAAATTTAAAGAACTCAGGTGAGTTATTAAGGTTTCAAATATGGCTTGCTACAATAAAAGCTCCATAGTGGGTGGTTGTTAATTTTCATATTGTCCAGTTACTTAGCTATTTACAGCTTTCTGCAGTATTTTAAGTGTCTTGATATGCATGCTTGTAAATTACACATTCCTATATTATGCAGTACTTGTATATTGTACTTGACATATAGGAAATACTTAAATGTTGAATATATATAGGAGACAAAGATACAAATGAATCACATGTCAATGACATACAAAACAACTTAATCTCTTATCACCTGAAATTAAAGACCAGAAAATCCTAGTGATATCAGAACCTAAGAAAATAATATGGGTATTTATGCAGATTATTTCTCTCACGATATGTGGGTACTACTATGCTAGTTTAATGAGGGTAACCTATTATTCATGTTAACAATCATACTATATTATAATAGGTATATTATAGTTTAAATTATAATTTGCACAAATCTCAACTACTCAAACGTCATGCGTGCGAGTAATTGTATCCGGGTATGGATGTTACACCCTAACCATGTCGACAACGGGATAGGATGTAGTACTATATGGTAGTCGTATGGTGTGAGTGTGAGAGATACATTTGCGAATATCTCGAAGCGCTGAGGTACGGTATGAAGATCAAAAAGAGATGATTCTGCGGTCACCGATTATTTCCACCAAAACATCAGTATGATAGGCACTAGGCAGAAACCTGAAAGGACATTGACGGGCTTATGGATAGTCTCTAAACCGAGCTTATCCTAAGCATAAGATGACTGCCCTAGATAAGAAAATATTAAAATCATAGTGAATGATGACATCTTACACACGATAATGACATGCTAAAACTTTTTGCAATTAATCTTATTTTTTACAATATATTTACATCATGTTTGCTATGTTTTAATTAAATCCACAAATATCAATGTCTTTTGCCTTTACAATTGCTAGGGACCACTCCTTCTATAGCCATTGGGCTGCAAGGCTCAGCGTAATTTATTTTCCCATGTGGACAAAACTAACATGACATAATTAGTATTTTAAACTATGTAGTTGAACTGTATTAGATAAAAGAAAATATTTATTTTATTAAGTTGTAATCGCAAAAAAAATTCTTATAGGATTTATGTCATTATTTTATTACAAATAAAATTTCAATTAGCATTGTATGAGTTTTCTAAACTCATATGTCAATTGTTATGATTACTGATAGGGTTGGGGTGTGATAAAATAGGTATCACTAGAAAAATACCATCATTGTTACCTTCAACTTGCTGCAAGCATTGAACCACTGAATATAGTATGACTGTGGGTGCCAATCGTATGGATAAAGTCAAGCTTCTCAACCATCTCTGAATTTGCAATGTTGTTGTAGCTCCCACTATCAATTATGATCTTGCACGATTGCTCCTTGATTATAAATTTTGATTGGAACAAATTGTGGCACTGCCTATTCAATACCTTCTCCATCTGAGAGCTAAGAACATGACAAACAACGAGGCTTGTATGACATATCAAAGGTGATCGCTTCTAGCTTTGACCCCAAAGAGTGTTGAGACTCCTCATGATCAGATCCTCCTTTCTCTTCTACATTGCTGGCCAATATATACTTACCATCTTCTCGAATGATAAGAGCATGTTGATATGGATAATCGTGTATATAATATGCTTTTCTCCTTACATTTGAAGCACTCAATCTCCCTTATTCTTCCCATAGAAGCAACTTAGGATAAATTTTTTGTAAGGGCAGCAATGGTCTTTTTTGAATCACTAGGTTTGGACATTAGCAAAGTAAAGTGTCTTGCTGAATTCTCTTGGCCAGTTGGTGCAGCAGTCCTGCTAGAATGACTGTGAGACCCGTGATTTTTGAATAAGGGCAATAGAGTAATTTTAGTATTTGGAGGGTTTAATCGTAAAAGAAATTCTTTAAAGAACTTATTTGTAAAATCATATGAATTTTTTAAGTATGAGATTTTGATGTGAAAATTATACCATCAGGTAGTATTTTTGATAAGGACTCCAACGGCACAGACGGATCGTGATTTGGATGTCGTTTGATTGGTTAATTAGACAGTAAAGATTTAATCTAGGATTTAAGATTTTAATTAATTAAAAAATAATAAAAAATAAAAATTTCTTTTCTTCCCACCCGCGCGCGAGCTCCTTCCTCTCCCTCCCTCTCTCTCCTCCTCCGTAGCGGCGACGGCGACGGCGACGGCGACGGCGACGAAATTTTCCGACGATGCTCCAATGAAACCACTACGAATTAGGCTCCCAAATTTTAGCCACACGTAGATCTTGACCTCCTTTTCATTTTGATACCAAGATGCCCAAATTTGGTGTAGAGATGAGGGAGAAATCATGTGAGAGGCGTCGGCGGCGAGGGTTTCGATCGCCGGAGCTTGCTCCGACGATTTCCGACCATTTCGGCCGTGAAACCTTGTAAATCTGGTACCTATGGATTCTCCTTGACAAGAGCTATCCATTGGTACAAGAGTTGAAGGCTATTGGTCGCCGGTTGGCCGCGGCGAGCTAAAAATCCTAACTTTGGGATTTCGTCCAAAATTTTAATCGGTGAAATTGATCGCGTATGAGCTATAAAAATTAGGGCAAATATGATTTTTGGAATCCTCATGAAGAGAGTTTTCGATTGGTACCAATATTGGTGTTGATCGAAGAACTTCGCCTGCGAGGGTTCCAATGAACTTTCCGGCGAACGCCAGAGAAATTTTCTAGCGAACTTGGGAAAAAAAATTGGGGTGATTCTAGAGATCATTCTAAGAGTAGTGGTGAAGAGAGATTTGAGAAATTATTTCTGAATTGAGAATTAAAATTCGTTGAATAATTGACAGGAAAATATAAAATGCATAAATAACGGTACGTGGATCGAGATAGTGTCAGAGAATAAAAATTCAGCGAACGGACCTTAGGTTGGTTCCGAAGAGTAAACCATCAAATCAGGTGCGTTGGTTCATCGATGTAGGATTTATTCAAGCTAGGGAATTCTCGCTGGGGTCTTCTTAGGAACAATTCCTGGATGTCTTAAATATAATAAAATATAATGCTTAATAAGATTTGATATGTCTGCATGTTAGTGTAGTTTACTTTACCTAACATGTATGATATACCATGATTACCATGTTGAGTTTTAATATGTCGTAACATGTTGACCTGCATGTTATATATTATTTTATTATTTTTTTATGCTATGATAGCACCACCATCATGCAGACATAGATAATAAATAACGACATGTTAGAACCTTTTGGAGACGTCACCGCAACTTAAACAGAAAGGAGTATTTCTCATATGCCTCGGTTGACCGCCGCGTACCGACGGTGGTCAAACGGTGACGTCCCGCTACGCACCACTCCCGAGGTTATGCATAGCTTAGATACTGGGAGCACCACTCTCGAGGTTATGCATAACTTAGATACTGGGAGTTGGTAGGAAAAGAGACTGTACAAACTCCAAGGTCATATTAGACCGGAAATATGGAGCAAGTCCTTACCCAGAAATTTATACCCGCACGAGTATCGTTTAGGCAACCTCATGATAGCCCTGAGATGGCTAGCGAGGATGAGCCATACCATGGACTTGGCACCGATGGAGTCGAGGTTGCCACAGCCCATCGTGCGGATGTGCGTCAATCTCGGTCGACATCGACTGCTATTGGACTGGGAAGGTGATTCCCTATGCGACGCCTTGGACAATGGATCCGTAGACCACACGTCTATCATCCTTGATGTTCTGCAGATGATCGGATGAGTAGTCCGGATCCTAGGATTATTATTCCGGCTAGCCGTGGCCGATGAGATTTATATGATGGTGACCCTGTCTACGGACAGTATCTAAGTTATGCATAACCTCGAGAGTGGTGCTCCCAGTATCTAAGCTATGCATAACTTCGGGAGTGGTGTGTAGCGGGACGTCACCGTTTGACCACCGTCGGTACGCGGCGGTCAACCGGGGCATATGAGAAATACCCCTTTCTGTTTAAGTTGCGGTGACGTCTCCAAAAGATTCTAACATGTCGTTATTTATTATCTATGTCTTAAAATACTCCTAGCATTTGATTTCTTTATTCGGTAGAGCCATAATTTCGCACTAGGCTGCAAGGCTGAGCACACCGCGTTCAATGTGTGTGCAGGTTGTTAGATAACTTACCAGGATATTTGATAAAGATGAGGGCCCTTGATGGATCTAGTTTTATTTATTGATGTTATTATAGAATTATAGTAGGTATATCGGGACTGTGTTAGTAGAGTTGTATAAGTGATTTAATTATATATTCCACTGTGTCGATTGTGTGTACGAACAATATTTATTACCAAATGCCTTGCATGGGTCCTTTGGGCTCATACGGCGGTTGCCACGTGTCCGACAGGTGGGTCGGGGCATGACAATGACTAGCACTCTTTTAATGCTGATTGGTATTCCTCCAAAGTATGGAAGAACTAGGATAACTATGACTTGATTTATATAACTGCCTCCTCCTTTGAACTTACCTCTCAGCTTTTAATGCATAATGGAATAGTTGATCCAATGAGTCGTAGTTCTTAAAATCAAGTATATCTTATATCTCTCCATTCAATCCTCCCAAGAAGTCAATCATCATTTCATTATTATCTTTTTACACATTAGCACGAAGCATGCCCACCTACAACTCTTGATAGTAGTCTTCGATAAATTTGTTACCTTGATTCATTCTTTAGAGTTTATTAAGTAATACTCTCTCAAATAAGAAGGCATGAACCTAGACCTCATCAAGCACTTCAAATCATCCCAAATATGAGGATCTTTATTTTTTTGTCAAATTTAACTCCACCAAATAGAAGCATAATCAACAAATTCGCTAGTGGCAGCACAGACTCTGTGATCTTCTGGATAATGATGACAACTGAATCATTGCTTAACTAATATTTCTCAATCAAGATATGTTTCTGGATTAAACTTTTCCTCAAAATTAGAACAAGAAATTTAATTTTACCCAAGGTATTATTTTTTCTTTCTTCATTATGGTGGCGCATATGACCTGCATCACCTCCCACTCCTCGATGATCATGTGCAAGGAAATGCTGATAATGTTCCAAAGCAACTTAATCATCGGACACATAATTATTATTTAACTCTTTATTAGCAACCTCTTGAAACGCAGTCTTTAAATTTGTTCTTAGTTGGAGTGCAGCGGGAGCAACAACATTATTATTGGCTTTAACTCGACCTCAAGAAACTTGAGGTGGTGGGTGCAGTCATGGAGGAGTTCACTCGACTTGTTCAAGTCGAGCTTCAATTTCACCGAAATGATTCTCCAACTCATTAAAGCGAACAAGTACTTGATTGGACAACATCCGCTCAAAGGTGTTTGCAAATTGAGCTATTAAAGCCCGAGAACGCAGAGACAATGGAATCGTGGATGGTTGGCTCACATCTCTCCCGTCATCAGAAACATCACAATGTAATGTATTACAAGAACTTCTCGATCCTGACATTATTAGTGAAGTTAAAGAAGAAATAAATTCTACCAAACTACTAAAATATTTGTAGAATACTCTCAACCCTCACAAACCTTACCAGTCGAAGTTCTTACCTTTCTCAAAAATTGCTCATCCGTTTGCTTGTTTATGATAACTTTCAATAATGAGTGGATAAAGAGATTGCAAAGTACTAGAACACGTGGATTATGGCTAATTTTGTGGAGCTATAGGTAGGGATATATTTGTTGCAAAGAGTAGCAATCAATTAGAAATTATAAAATTGAATAAAATATTCACAAAAGTACTAGTCTGAGTTGTTGATTATTAGGATATGCTCAAACTTAATCGAGCAAGGTATAATAAGCAAGAATAAGTATAAATATAAATACAAATCAATTCAAATGGACCAATGTTTTTTTAATTAACTCTTGATAATCCTTCTCTCACTCTCTCTTCTTTTTTCTTAATTTTTTTTATACTTGGTCCAGACTTTTACTTCTTTTTCTCTCTCCTTTTTATTCCTCTTACTAGGCTGAGTACTTTTCCTTTTTTTCCCTAAATTTCAGACAAAATTGTCTTTTTTTCCTTCTGTTCTCGTCCTTTTTTTAATTTTATTTGGACATAGAAGAGGAGAACCTAAAAAAGAGACAAAGAGGATTTTCAAATAAGACCAGTAATTAGACACAACTAATATAAATAAAAATTCAATAAAGTAAATTTAAATTAGTAGATCGAAAAGCAAGAATGGAATAGGAATCAAAAATTGTTTTTACGGATGTAGGTAGGGATAATCTACTACTAAGGATAGCTGAATTCCTACCGACAACTTAGCTCTGACACTACCTAATAAACACACGCCATAATTTAAGATGCGTACAAGTAAGTTGATCTCAATCTTCCATTATAGGAGAAATTCTTGAGTGATCCTTGCGCGTGTGAATGAGTTTTGACTTTCACAATCCAAGTATGCAACCGGCAACCTTGCAATCAATAAATCACTCCTCAATTAGTTATTAACCGTGTTAAATATAACTGACCTGTTTATGAAGAACGATATGAACAATTTACCAAGAATTAAAAGAGCAACAATGAAAGGATCACTCAAGATATATGATCAAAGAAATAGGACTTTAATTTTTGCGGCAAAAAACTTTACAATAGTAATAGCTAAAACAAAAATTAAAGTATGCCTCAATAGGATGCTCTAACAAATATACAGAAACACTCATAGAAACTTTCACCCTATTTTGTGCTACTAAAATAGAAAAAATAAATAAATAAGACTTCTTCTCTTGCTAGCAAAATTAGTGACATATATGCAACTAAGACTCCTTCTCTTACAAGAAATAGAATTCACCTGTTATTCTAAGCATCGTGCGTGGGCTCGGGTCATTGGGCCTTGTATGCTAATTGAATCTTACATGGGTGAACCAATAATATCCTTGTCATACTCCGCTTTTTGAGGAGTTGACATCGACTCCAGCTCATCTCCATCACTCAAGTATGGAGATAAATCGACTACATTGAATGTATCACTCACTCTATATTCCTTAGGCAGTTTTAGCTTATAAGTATTATCTTTGATCTTCATAAGAACCTTGAATAGACCGTCACCTCGCATTATTGATTTGGACTTGTGCTGCTCTAGAAAGCGATCTTTGTGTAAATGTATTGAAATAAAATATTCTTTAAAAATAATCTTCTTTCATCCTTTGTCGGTATACTTCTTATATTGTATTTGCATTTTCTCAATATTCATTTTGGTTGTCTAATATATATTGTGAATCATCTGAGGATGCTTCTTAGTATCAATATTACCTTTTTCTGAAGATGGTAGAGGTAGTAAATCAATTGGAGCAATAAGCTTAAATCCATAGATGGCCTCAAACGAGCATAACTTTGTAGTAGAATGCATGACACAATTATAGGCGAACTCAATGTATGGTAAGTACTCCTAAAACTTTAGATTCTTTTTGAGTATCATTCGTAGTATGGTGCCAAGGGTACAGTTGATGACCTCGGTTTGTCCGTCGATTTGGGGATGACATATAGTTGAAAATAACAAATTTGTCCTGAATTTATCACAAAGCATCCTTTAAAAGTAGCTTAAAAATTTTGCATCATGATTAGAAATAATTATCCTCAACACTCTATGTAGGCGAATGATCTTCCTGAAAAATAAATCAGCAATATGAGTAGTATCATCACTCTTATGATAAGATATGAAATAAGATATTTTAAAAAACCTATCAATGACAACAAATATATTATCCCTCCTCTTCTTAGTCTTTGGTAAACCCAATACAAAATCTAAAGAAATATCCTTCCAAAGTACTTTTAAAATAGGAAGAGGTATATATAAACCATGTGGGTTTAAGCAAGACTTAGCTATTTGACAAGTAGTGCATCTTCCAATGTAATGCTCCACATCGCACCTCATCTTTACCTAATAAAAGTATGTGGCCAATACATCATCGGTTTTATGTATTTCAAAATATCCCATCAAACTACCTCCATGTGCCTCCTGTAACAATAGAAGATGAATAAAACTTATCGGAATACAAAACTTATTAGCGGTAACCAAATAGCCATTATTCAAAATATTTTTATCTAAATATCTCTCTTCTTTACAATTAATGTAAATGTCTTTGAAATCTAAGGTAGTAGTATATAATTCTTTTAACCTTTTCAAATCGAGAATTTTACAGTCAAGTTGGAACAATATATATGTTTAGATAAAACATTGACAACTAGATTATCTTTACCCTTTTTATATTTTACAATATATAAAATAGTTTTAATAAATTCAAATCACTTGGCATATTTGTGATTCAACTTACTTTGGCTATGAATATGCTTCAACGATTCATGGTCTGAATATATGATAAATTCTTTTGGCCAAAGGTAATATTATCATATTTCTAACATTCTAACCAGTGCATATAATTCATTATCATATGTTGAGTAGTTCAAGGCTAGACCACTAAATTTTTTACTAAAGTAAGCAATGAGTTTCCTATCTTGCATAAGAACACTTCTAATTCCTACCACTAGCATCACATTCTATCTCAAAAGTTTTATTAAAATTCTGAAGTTATAAAAATGGTGCACTGGTTAACTTGTTTGCAGCGTATTGAAGGCATCTATCTTCTTACGCCTTTTCCTACTTGAAAGACATGTTCTTCTTTGTCAATGTGTTAAGTGGAGCGGCAAGCGTGCTAAAATCCTTCACGAACCAGCAATAGAAGCTAGTTAGTCCATGAAAACTCCACACTTGTGTGATGATTGTGAGTGTAGATAATGCTTGAATAGCTTTCACCTTTTCCTCATCCACATCAATTCTCTATGCAGTCAAAACAAAACTAAAAAATACTACCAGATCCGTGCAAAAGGTACACTTCTTGAGTTTTGCAGTGAAAACTTTTACAATAGTAGTAACTAAAATAAAAATCAAAGTCTTCCTCAATAGGGAATGTTCTACCAAATATATAGAAATACTCATAGAAACTTTCTCCTTATTTTGTGCCACTAAAATAAGAAAAATAAATAAATTAGTGGCATATATATATAATTTTATTTATTGGGACCACAAAATTAGGAAAGATAAATATTCTCTTATTTGGTGTTGATGTCTTTTGCACCCATGACTTATATGTCATGTATGATTTCTATCATGCCTCACCTTGTCGGTAACCATAACAACTGCCGTGTGAGTTTGAAAAATTCATACAAGGCTAATTACAACTTTCCATGTAATAATATAATAACATAAATTTCTGTGAGAATTTTTTACGATTACAACTTAGTAAAAGAAATATTTTCTTTCACCTAATACAATCCCACTACACATGAAAGAAAGACTATTCATGATATTCTAATTTTGTTCACGTCACTCTCCACGAGTGATCCTTGCGCGTGGGAAAATAATTTATGCTGAGTCTTTACCCAATGGCTACAGAAAGAGGGATCCCTAGAAATTGTAAGGGTAAAAGACATTGACATACGTGAATTTAATTAAACTATAGCAAACATGATACAATTATACTGTAGAAATAAATTTAGTCATAGGAATTTCCTGCATATCATTTTTGTATGTAAGATGTCATCGTCCACTATGATTTCAGTATTCTCTTTTCTAAGATTGCTTTCCTATGCTTAGGATAAGCCTAGGCCAGAATCTATCCATAAGCCCACCAGTGTTCTACATAACCTCTCTGCCTAGTACTTGTCATACTGATGTTAGCGGAGATAATCGGTGATCGTGAAATCATCTCCTACCAATCTTGCAAGTCATACCTCAGCCCGCGCTTTGAGATCTTTGCGTATATATCTCCCCAGACCCATACTATGCGACTACCATATAATACTATATTCTACTCCACGATAGGATCACCTCTTTCTTTAGTCTCAACATTCTGATGAACCGGACTCTGCACAATTATTTAATCTCTAAGGTCTAAATTACCCATTCATGAGCTTGCAGAGCTCGAATAGGGTACATTAGTTGTCTTATGACCTTCTAATTCTAGGGTAAAGAGGTTATGTAGCTCCCCAGTTCCTAAGTCCATATCCTTGGATGTGTGCCTGGAGGACATCTCTATGAAGACCTCCTTTTTGGCTTTACTATGGATCTTAGAGTTAGGTTAGGTGACGCTTCTGGTTACCCTCACTGGACTTAACATGGTGAAACCTTTCAACCGTGAGAGGAATAAAGTACAAGAACCTAAAAGTCTTTTCCTAGTTTAATGTCTTTAGGATGTTTGGTCCTTTTTGTTTTCCATGAGTAGAGATCTAATTGAACAATATCACTAAGTGTCTGTGTTTAATGGAAATTTCTACTTGTTTAGATCATGAGTTTATCACATTCTCAGTACTTCAAGCAAAATATCAAATTGCATGGCATGAAACATTATTAAACATTTACAATATATAATTCATGAAGTTGTAATTTTATCAAAGCATGTCGTATATTCAAAAAATTAACAATCGTCCATTAAGGGCTTTAATTGCAGCAATTGACAATTGAACTTTAAAAACAACTCACAGTGACTTTTTAATTAAGTCTCCACGACAAAAATAAATCTCCTTATGTTTGTCATCATCAATGTTCCCTAAGCACAATGACATGTATTTTTGTCAATATTCCATATTAATAAAATATTTATGGTTTTCTACTTCCAAACACTCTATATTAACTTAAACAATATAGTACTTAATTAACAAGGAAGTCAACTTCTGTTCATAAATTTCTTTATTACCAACTTGTTATTTATTCAGCCAAAATAGAATTTGAGTAAAACTAATTTCAACTCAACACAGAGGTCAACAAAAAAAAGATTGAAGTAACATCATAATGAGGTTAAGTCAAAAGAAGTAAAAGAAATCAAACAGTGATACAATGAACTCGTTAGTAACACTTAACTCAACTAAAAGCAAGATATAATTAAAACATAAACAATTTAGTTAACTAGAAGTAACATAAACAATTTAGTTAACTAGAAGTAAGTACCTTTAATAATCTGAGATCATGATACCAATTTCTTTCCACTTATTTTTTATTTTCTTAATTCACTTCCCCATCTTAACTTTATTTATCTACCTTTATTAATTTACCCAACCTCACTGTTTTTTCTCCGGCCCAAGTTACTTGAACAAACTTACCTAAGTCAACTATTTCTGTACTTTCCTTTCATCAAGATTCTTTCCCTCAACTATTTTTCTTTATTACCACCTACTGATATCTTTCCTAATTACTACTTTTACTACTGAATCGAGCAACTGAAATAGAGAAACCTATTTCAATATTTCGTTCACCTGATTTACTGTCAACCTCATCAAAGTATCACCGTTAACACTTGCTAATGATTATTCCCTTTGTTCGAGGTATCACAAAAATCCTAACACAACCTCCTACAACAAAAGACTTGCTGATCAAGAATTTAACAAATATAGCATAACATTTTTATCATACATCAAACAACATTAAATTTAGTTGAACCATGAAGTATATCAAGTTTCATACACTTCTGTGTCAAGATAGTAACCTTTCTTTGTTCTAACAAATGGTTACCTATTTTCTTCCAACTATTTGTTTTAGCAACATGGTTGTTTCATATACTACCAAGACTAATCCAGCTAACGGCAAGACAATTACAATTCATGAAGCATATAAACCTTCCTACAATTTCATATCAACTTCTAACTACAAAATCAAATAACAACCATAGCAGTAATAGCAACATACAACATATGCACATCTTTAAGTTTCTATCTTGCATATCAATCTCCTAGTTCCTTCAACTTTTGAGGTTTAAATCAGCAACAAGACATTCTGGCTTCAAAACTCAATTTGCAACACATAGACTCAAGAATGTATCATTTATAACACTTATTTCAAGTGACTAAGATCTACCATACTTTACTTCGAGGTCAAAATAGAGAACATAATGCATTCCAAGAAAAATAGCAAAAATTTAAGCAACTTGAACCAACTCATTTCCGCATTATGAGAATTTAGTAAAATTCTTACTACATTGTTTAGTAATTAACTTCCAATTGAATTCTGTATATCAACATCATTATGCATGCATTACCCAACTATTACTAACATTCACAACTTAGTTTTGTTCATCATAAAAAATAAATAAAGTAAAGAGAGAAGATACATTTCCAAATGAAAATTTTCAAGTTGTTTGCAATCAATTTGCTAGCCATCATTTATTATAATTAATCAATTTGTCATAACCGAACAAGACTTCTATCTAAGAGAGGAAACAATAGCTAATGCGTTTAGCACGGTTAAGTTATTACTGTATTCATTTATCATAGTTAACACTAAATCTTATCTACTACTATCATCTCATCTCTTTAACTTTCAATTTCCAACATTTAAAATAGAATATATCAATTTCTATACCCTATATCATTATATTCATTCAATTATCTCACTTTTATCAAAAAAGTTTAGTAACGCAAAGAAAACACTAATAACAACTATGTTTATAGTAACATGCAGTTCTACCAAAACTCTCATCAATATCAATAACCAAGCAATATGTTTAGCACAGTGAGTTCTTACATTGCACATTATCATATATCATGGTAGTGTACTAAAGAGGGAAACAAAACTAATTATTGCTTAAGAACAACAAAGTAATACAAATAGGGACCATTAAAATGCACCTTTTATTAGTTAGTTTAGGAATAGCAAGACCCAATAACTCTCACTGCACATTGTTTAACATCTCCCTATGATGTTATCTTCTAGTTTGTAACCCCAAACACTTAAAGATACTTCAACTAGTATAATTTCTATATATATTTCTCTTTCAATAGGAAAACAAGAATAACTATCTATCACAAATTCATAATTGATCATCCAAGCCAAATTTAGCAACGTAGTGTATTTGACTTTTATTTTATCATATTCAATTTTCTCTCTTTCGAAAACTCTCACCGACTATGAGCATATTAAAATTAGTAGGGACTATCACGAATCTTTACTTATGCAGAATAATTCTAACAATTTCATTAGTTAGCAAATTATCTATTACCGATTTAACAACACACATGAATTATCAAACTCTTGGACTTTTAAACATACGAACGACCAAAACTAGATAAATAGAGAAATTTAAGGCAAGTGCAATTAACATTTCATGGAGGTATCTATTATGTAGATCACTTCTATCATTCATTGTAGACAAATTTGGATAAACTTCTAACAACAAACCAAAGAATAGCATTTCAACATGTACCACGCAGAAAACAAGAAGAGAAAATAAAAGGCATCGACCAGGAAAAAGCTTGCATCTACCCTCAACCCCAAAATAGGATTTTGTGCAACTAAATGTTTGAAAACCAACCTATTGTCACCGAATTTATCAACCTCTTCAGAAATCCTTTAGTTTGCAACACTAGCACTTCCTCCCCCTAATTTGCTTTGGTCTCATTGCTCCCTTCATTCACCATTTCGAAGGAATAGGGAGCCATGATGAGATCCAAAAGAGCTTCACTGGCAAGGATGTCGGCAGCAGTAGGGATTTACCGCAGTGTTTTTTTGGTCGAGAGGCATTGGTCGTCGGGAGAAGATAAAGAAGAAAAGATAAGAAACGGTTCAAGGTATATATCATTACTATTAACCTTATCTCTATATAAGTATATATATTAATAAGTATATATACATATTTAGATTATTATTATACGCGTATATATATATGTTATTCTTGGAACCAAATTTTTAGGGTTTAAAATTTTTAGGTTTTATTTTATTATTATTATAGGCCTTGTATGCTATCTCCCCCACCTCCTTCTCATTTCCCTATGAGACACTCTCGCCTCTCCTCTTTATATGGTGCATGCAATATGATAAGGTAAGGAATTGAATAAGGGTGTGCACTAGGAAAATTATTGTGAATTCCATATGACTAATGATCATGTTTTGATAATAAGTGGAAATATAGAATAATTGGTTGATATTGATCTAATAAAGTAGAGTTGATGGATAAGGGTAAGGGTTTTAAGAGTTAAATTGGCTAATGTCTTGGTTTGGGTTCAATGATTTAATTGGGTTGGACAACTAATTTTGATAAGGACAAATTAATCTGATAACTTAGGTTCTCAATTTATTAAATTTCTAAATTTGTTTTAAATAAATGTTATTATTTAGGATTACTATTTCGACACGTGAGCTAAATTACAGTTGATACATTTGAGCTTCAATTAGATTGGTTCTAAAGCTCGAATCGTGATTCAGGTGCGTTGGTTCATCGCAGTAGGATTATATTCATGCTAGGGAAAATTTTAGAAAGATTTTATTTAGAAAGTCTTGAATGCCTTAAAAATAATTAAAACATATCCTTGCTAAACACTATGGAACATGTATGCTATATATTAAATTCTCTATGAAGCATGATTGATATGTCATATGCTATGCTACTTAGCTTTACTTAGCATGCTTTATTAGTTCTCATACATGTTATTTATTTTCTCATACCCATTGAATATTATATTACTATCATGTGGAGAACTATGGAACTAAATATTAAAAACTTAAATCATTACATAGGAGGTAGTATCAAGAATAATTCATAACACTCTAGTATAGAGATATATGAAACACATGATACTAGCACCTCCTAGGGACATCACTAAATTATAATTAGAGGGTGTCAACAACACACCCTAGATGACATGATGAACTCAATGTTCGAATAGTGATGTCTACTCACCAACACCACTCCCGAGGATACAAATAACTTAGATACTAGGAGCTGGTTGGAAAATGGACTAGACTAACTCCGAGGTCAAGATAGACCAGAAAGGGGAGTGGGTCCATACCCAGATACTATTTACCTGCACGTGTGATGGTTGGGCGTCACCGTGATAGTCCTTATATGGCTCGCGGGGGTGAACTTTCTAACAATTCAGCAAAAATATGGTCGAGGTACCTCAAACCCATTATGCGAATTGACAGTCAACTCGGCTAACATTGACTGCTTTTGAGTTGTGATGGTGACTCCCTTAAACCTTGGACAGTGGATTCGTAGACCACACGACTATCATCTTAAACATTCTGCAGACGATCAGATGAGTAGTCTGGATCCTAGGGTTATTATAATTTCGGTTAGCCGTGACCGATGATATATTAAGTTGAGGTGACCCTGCCTGCGGGCAGTGTGTAGTACTACACAGAGTGTCGTTGCCCTTACGGAGACCGAGGAGGAAGTAGGGGTGCGATGTTTCGCTGGGACGGGGTGTAGGGCACGACTGGCGAAACAGTGGAGAGAGATAAGCGGTCACTCGTCCTCTCCGCCAACATCAGTGCAGCGGGCCTAGGTAGAGACATAGAATGACACCGCACCGATGGGCTTATGGGTAGTCCTCGACGGGGAAATTCCTCTAAGCATAGGCTGGCGGCCCAAGATATTTGATATAAGGATAAAGAAAATCTAGATGATATTTATTAGTGACACAAACATGTTTGACAACATAGATAATACCTAGTGACATACGACTAGGTATACTCTCATGCTTTACATGAACTATTGATAATATCATCTATTCTACCAACCTATAATGTGATAATTAATTAAACAAAAGCATCCTAGAATCTTCCCCCTAATATTGATTTCCTTACTACAATTTTGAGCCGTAATTTCGCATTAGGCCGCAAGGCTGAGCACACCGCGTTCAATGTGTGTGTAGGTCTTGGAGTAAGAGTTGAGATCGATGACGACGGGTATGAGGTCGGAGAAGGTCATCTCTCGTATTTAGATTTATTGATTATCAAACGTAGTATTGTATTAGGTCTATATCGGGACTATACAAAAGAGACTGTACTAAACGACTGTAAATGCAGACTGTATTGAGACCTTTGTTATATTTTAGTAACTTCTGATGTAATATTGAATATATCATATGCCTTGTATGGGTTTTCGGATCCATATGGCGGTTGCCACGTGCCCGACTTGCAAGTCGGGGCATGATAATTAAAGTGATATCAGAGCCTAAGTTTAAAGACCTAAAGATTAAAGAGATATCAGAATTAGGCTAAGAGTCCTAAGAGTTAAGAAAAGTCAGTCGTGATATAGTTAGGATGCTAAGAAGGTTAGTGAGTGGTACGACTATTTGGCCAAGATCTGTTTATGATACTATTTCGTAGTGATTCAATATGTATTCGTGGGTTATACTTACATGGTATGGTTAATTGAGGAATTTACTTATCAAAAAGTTGCTTCGTGTAGATGTTGGATATACTGCCAAAACGGAAATAGGAAAGACCTCGAAAGAAAGGGAATCTTCGGAACCTTACAAGTGTTACTTCCCATTCCCCCGTAGATCCGAGTGCTAATGGGGGTTCTGAAGAAGCATCGTTTCGGTTGGTCTCAAGACATTCCTTGTCTAGGACACTAGGTGTAAACCCTGTTTTCTATAAAAAAAAATTATTAATATAATATTATTTTAAAATAAATAATAGAAAATAAAAATAAAAATTATAGGAAAAAATATAATAAAATATTTATATAAAAACAATAAAGATAAAAAGATTAATCAGATAATTATGAAAAGTAAAAAATTTAAAATATTAAGATATATTTTATACAAGAAAAGAATAATAATAAAAAAGGAAATTTATTTCGCAACGAGTGGAAGAGGGGCGAGAACGAAACCCTCGAAGGGGAACTGGGGGTCTCCCTGTTCCGAGGGCGCGGCGCCGGCGGAGCTCACTTGTCTCCGGCAGCCGGTGTGTTTGATGAGAGGGGACTGAGGCGGAGGTGGGTTTGCCGTTGCAAGGTCGGTGGAGCTTGGTAGCGGCTCCGGCGGACGGTGCGTGCGAAGGGGGATGGCAGCGAAGGGGATCGACAGTGGTGGCGAACAATAGAGCTACGGCGGGTTTTGATCTTGACGGGAGACGGTGCGACCAAGTTGGGGCGGTGGTTCCGGGTGTAGCGAGGCGAGGAAGCAGCTCCGTCGAGCTGAAATCGTGTGTAGACGACAGATAGGTGGCAGAACAGGGGAGCGAGCGACTCTTCCCCTGTTTCGATTGATTCGCCGGCGAGGAACACGGCAGACGGTTCCTCCCACTTCGTCGAAGTTTCTAGCTGTGAAGTCGACTTCACTAAAGTCGAATTGAGGCGTTGGCAGCAATGCCGGAAGTTGGGAGGCAGCTGCTGGTGGTGGTCGTTGCTGCAGCAAGGGGGCAGCGGGCGTCGGTGGGTGCGGCTGCTCCCGACCCCTATCGACGGTGATTAAGGGTGCTCGAGGGTAGTCGGAGGTGTAGCGGAGCCACAGGAGCAGTTCCGGCAAGTTGCAGCGGCGGTCGCTCGAGAAATCTAGTGATCGGCGGCGACCTCTGCAGCAACGTCGGCGAGCAGAAGAGGAGGCGAGAAGGGGCAAGCCGGTAGTACGTGCCTCGCGCGTGCTGGTCCGGTTCGACCTGGCTCAGTCCGGTCCGAAACGGTTCGGTTCGGTTATTGCCGGTTCAGCAGCGGTTCAGGCCGGTTTTTGTTGGTTTTCAAGATTTTACGATCGGTTCGAGGGGGGTTCAATGTGGCTATGGCTTGATTGGTAAGTTTTGAACCGTAATGAATTTATTTAGAATTTTCAACATACTTTAGGTGTGGTTTGTGAATTATTTTAAAATAGGTTCAGGGTTTTGAGTGCGGTAACTTTGTCAGAAAAATATGAAATAAATTATGATGCGATATTATGATTAAACATATTTTTCATGATTTAATTAGAATTTTCTAACATTATTATAATTCAAATTTTAATTTAATTGAGATAATTTGGGTAATTTAGGGTTTAAATAGATTAATTGTATGTTATATGCATTGAGAAATATTTTGTAGGTGTTATGTCGTTTAAACTATATTAATTGGAATTAAAATGAATCATTTAGAATTTTTACAAAATTAATGTAATTAGATTTTCATAAGATTATTGAAATTATTTTTAAAATTTATTTATGTAGTATATATTGATTTAGATTTTTAGGTATAATTAAACTATTAAATTAGATATTATTTTGTGTATGGTTGATTGTATTGGATGGTGATTGTGAATGTGATGGATGATTGGATTATTTATAAAAAATTAGATAAAATAAAGAAAATGGTGTGAGAGTATGAGTAGAAGGGTAGCTAGGAAAATTCTTATTTGAATTGTATGATTTATGATTGTTAGATTTATTTATTTTCTCTTAGAAAAATTGATTATTGTGTTGTTACTTTGTGTTGGAGTAAGAAGAATATATTGTGCTTGATTGATTGTTTGTTTGTTTTTCAGAATCACAGCCAAACTGTGAATTCTTGCTTGATATTATTTTGAGACTCAGGTGAGGACTTATGGTTTCAAAATTTATTTTGGCCTACTACAGATGCTGAGTCCTAAGGGTCATTATTACATATTGTACATGCTGATGAGTTGAATGTCTGCTTGTTGCATATTTTAATGGCATGAGTGATTTGATAATTATTGATAAATTTTGCTTTGAAATGATACATGATGCTATTATATGCATGTTGTATATGATTGTTCTAATGTTATGTTGGATATTGATATGTTCATGTTATGTTATAGATGTAGAGACATTTAGTAGGAACATAGAACATGGAGACATGAGATAAAAATAGAGATACTTTAGGTGCATGCTGTGATTAAAACCTAGAGTGATCTAAATTGATGTATAACTAAGAACTTTGGATATCTTAAGGTTATGATAACCTGGGACAGGATGTTGAGTTCTTAGAATAAGATGCGCCAACACGTGGTGAGGAGCCATGTGCTAGCAATGGTAGAGATGCACGTTCGGTTGACTTAGCCACAGATGCTTTGGTGTAGCCGGAATCTCACTTCGGTGCAGAGCTCAACTTATTTATGTTACACCAAGGTAGATGGTGTGCTAGGAATAGTACCGTCCCATACGTTACCCAAGCTAGGGAACCTGATAACTCTGGCATGCTCAACGATATAGATCCCTGAGCAGTCCAGGTTTCTTGGTAGCATACCCGACAGATCTCAGCTTGCCAGGCTGAAGATGGATATGATTGATTATTTGTGTGGTGATCCTGCAATGGGGCAGAATTACAGCGCTGTATGGTACTTGTATTTGTGTTAGAAGGGGTGTCGTGATCACCAGCTTCTTTTGCCAACGTCAGTGTACAGGCATATAGGACAGGGACATAGAGTCGACACTGACGGGTTTAGGGTAATCTTTGACGAGGGATTTACCTTGAACATAGGCTGGCTGCCTTAGGTGTAGTTTGGAAAAGATTGATATGATAGTTAAAGAAATATGACATTTATGGGTTTGAGTTATTGTTATAATTAAATCCTTATATTTTGTTCATATGTTATGTCCATATCATGACTCTGCTGCTTTGATCTAATTGTATGATGATATACTGTTGAGCATGTTGTTTGATATATGACTTTGTAGATAATTCTTCTTATTGGTTTTGTACAATACCTTATGCCCATTTTTAGGGTGCTCTCTCTGTAGCCTCACTGAGTTTCGCAACTCAGATGTGCACATTTTTCCCCTGTTGTGCAGGTTACATGTTGGATATTAATACGGAAAGAGAGGGAGAACCTAGTTATGGCGAAATAGAATTTTATTTTAGAAATCTAGATAAAGATTTTATTTTTATAGTATTGCTGTAAAATGTACATTATTTTGTTTCCGCTGTGTTTAATAAAAAGAATTTATTGTGCTTTGTGATATATCTAGCCTTATATAAGTTGTGGTGGAGAAGTGCAGCTTATACAGTGGTTGTCACGTGCCCAAAGGTGGGTTTGGGGCGTGACACTGGGGAGCTCAGACGCAGCTGATACGTTAGTACAATATGCAGTTGGCGATGTATCACTAGGACAAGCACCCTTGGCACAAGAATATTTGAACATGATAGCAGCAGTAATGACAAGTATTTTTAATCTAGTAATGCAGAACCAGACGGGAGAGTCATAGACTATAGTACTTTCTGCACCACATGAAGCACAACTCATACCACCAGTACCACTAGTCATTCCAGTAGCCACTACATCGACTGATACTGTAAACCCTGTTTTTCGTTTAGAAAATAATAATAATAATAATAACTTGACTTATTAGCTTAGTTGGTTAAAGAGTCATGTTAATGACTCAAAGGTCATGAGTTCAATACTTGCATAGGTTACTGGTCTCATTTATCATTACATCCTTTTCTATTTCAGAAATATTTAGTCCCACATCAGGAAATTCTTGAAAAGGAGTTGTATCATTTTCTAGTTAAGAAATATTTAGTCCCATATCGGGAATTCTTAGAAAGGAGTTGCAACCTGATCCTATTTAAGGGATGGTGCCCTCCTTCACACCTTGAATATCAAATCTACCCATACAATGGGTTGTGGGGTGTGGTCTTTCCATGCCTAACATAGCCCGACAACGTACGTCGCGTGCGTGTTGGCCCGGTTCGGTGAACGGCCGATTTAACTGCATTTCTGGTTGCGGATTGGCTGGCTTCGCGGCTTGTTAATCTGTTTAATTCGGTTCAAGTAACTAAGGCTAGTGAGTTTCGAGCCTTAAGAAATTTATTTAAAATTTTAATAAGTTTTAGACATGCCTTTAATTATTTAAAATTTATTTCGAGCCTTAACTAAGGGTATTTATGATGTCTGAAAAATCTAAAATAATTTGTGATGCTTTGTCATGCTTAAATATAATTTATGTGATTTAATTAAAATATTTCAAAATTATTGAAGTGTAAGTTCTTAATTTATTTAAGTTAATTTTGATTAATTTAGGATTTAAATAAATTAATTGTATATTATATGCATGAAGAAATATTTTGATAGATGTTATGACATTTATTAATTGAAATTAAAATGATTTATTTAATTTTTTTATGGAATTAATGAAACTAGGAGATTGTAAATTGAGATAATTAGATTATTAATTTATTTTAGTTTATGAAATTGAATAATTTAGAATTCTATAAATTTATAATGTGATAAAATTTAGAAAATTAGTTTATTTAGATTTTCTAATTAATGAAGTTTGATAATTTAGGATTTATAAATTTAATTGATGCAGTTAGATCTTTTTACAAAATTTATGAATTTTAGACTAGGATTAAATTGGATAATTAGGTTAATTAGATTTTCTAATGAATGAAATTAGAGAATTATTAATTGAGTTATATATAGTAATTAAATTTTTACAGAAGTATTAAAATTATTTTAGATTACTAAGGTAGTATAATAGATCAAACTGTTAGAATGATTTAATTATGTAAACAGAAATTTAATTATGTTCTTACTGTATAATTTAAATGTAAACAAGTTTGATTGAATAATTATGGTGGTGGTATTTGATTGAATTGTTAAATGGTTAATTGATCAAAAGAAAAGTAACAAAAAAGAAAATTGATTTGAGGTTGTGAGTAGTGGGGTTAGTTAAGAGGATTGTTTGAGATGTATTATTTATGCATGCTTGCTTAGTTGTCTTTAAATTATTTTAGGAGATTGTGTTGTTGTGCTATTGCTTGACAATTGTGTAGAAAGAAATTGGTTGCTGGATTGATTGCTTGCTTGCTTTAAAAATCACGGCCAAGCTGTGATTCTTGTTAAAGATCTGCTTAAAACTCAGGTGAGGACTCATGATTTCAAATTTTATTTGGCCTACTACAGATGCTAAGTCCTAAGGGTCGTTGTTAATTATTGTACATGCTGATAAGTTATATATCTGCTTGGTTGCATATTGGATTAACATGTGAACTGTTGAAAGTTATATGCATGCTCTTGGTATGAGTTGAAAATGATATTATGTTAATTCATGTTGTATCATGTTAATTCAGATATGATGTTATTATATGCTTGCTCCTCTTATAAATTGAAAGTTATACCATGTTGGTATATGTATGATGCTGTTATATGTATGCTATTGATATTATGTTCATGTTATGTTGATTATTGAATATGTTCATGTTGCTAGAGATGTAGAGACACTTAGCAAGAACATGAAATATGTAGACATGAGATAATACTTGAGACACTTTAGGTTCATGTTATGATAACACCTAGAGTGATTTAAATTGATATATGACTAAAAACTTATAACATCATAGAGTTATGATAACCTAGGAAGTGATGTATGGGTTCTTAGACTGGTATGTGCCAACATATGGTGAGGAGCCATGTGCTAGTACGGTAGAGATGCAAGTTCGGTTGACTTACGTCACTAATACTTTGGTGTAGCCGGGATCTCACTTCGGTGAAGAACTCAATTTGTTTGTGTTACACCAGGGTAGAGGGTGGACTAGGAACAGTACCGTCCCATGCGCTACCAAGGCTAGGGAACCTGAAGACTCTGGCATGCTCAACAGTGCTGGGATCCCTGAGCAGTCCAGGTTCATTGGTATCGTATGCAGTGGGTCTCAGCTTGCCAGGCTGGAGACAGATGCAATTATTGTGTTTGTATGGTGATCCTGCCATGGGGCATAATTACAGTGCTGTAATGGGTACTTATGTTTATGTTAGAAGGAGTGCCATGATCACCAGCTCCTTTTGCCAACGTCAGTGTACAGCATATAGGACAGAGACATAGAGTTGACACTGACGGGTTTGGGGTAATCTCTGACGAGGGATTTACCTTAAACATAGGCTGGCTGCTTTAGGTGTAGAATGGATAGATGATGATATGTGAATTAAAGTGATATAATATCTTTGGTTTAATGACACGATTATGATCATATGCTGTCATATATTATAGTATGATCATGTTTATGATATTCCATATTTACTGTTTGGTAATACCTCGTTTGACATGTGGTATTAACATATGATATTTTATTGACATGTTGAATTAATATGTGATACAGTGGATGTAATATCTTATTGGGTTGTACAATATCCTAAGCCTATTATTTTAGGGAGCTCTCTCTGTAGCCTCACTGAGTCTCGCGACTCAGATGTGCACATTTTTCTCCTGTTGCGTAGGTTACAGGTTGGCTAGTAGCCGGGAGTGAGGGAGAACCTAGCTTGGCGAACAATATCAATTTGGCGACCTAGATAGAGATGTAAAATGGTAGTGATAGTTAAATTGTCAAATATATTTGCTTCTGCTATGTTTAATTAATAAAATTGTAGTGCTTTGTGATACTTTTTAGCCTTGTATAAGTTATGGTGTTGAAGTACATCTTATACGGCAGTTGTCACGTGCCCAAAGATGGAATTAAAGCGTGACAATTAAAGTGATATCAAAGCATAAGTTTAAAAAGATGACATTACAAGTAAGGATAGGACTTAGGATACATCATAGGCCTAAGTACACATGTGCGACAACTTTGACGGGGTAAAGAGAGATTCTAGGGATATATGGGGATTTATCCTTTTATGTCTATGTTACCTTTTACGTGGATGCGTTGTGTTTATGTCCTTGCTTAATGATGTTCTATGCTTGTTTTTTTTTTGTTGAAGTTAGTATGTAAATTATGTTTTCCTTGTTTAAATTAGCAACCGAGATTGCCTCAATTCTAGTTGACCTTACTCATCTATTGATCAAATGACCCCATCTGGTCACATGATATGGACTAATCATCTACTCTAGTAAAATTCATAAATTTCCTCTTGATTTAGTCCCTAAATTTCCATGACTGAAACTCTTGCCCAAACTAAGCATTTAAGGGTCTTAGGGTGCAACAACTATTTTTCCCTCTCTATTGCCAAATATGAGACTCAATTAACTATTGGTAGCAATAAGGCTTGACATATGATCCCCTATGCAGAAATATTAAACATTGAATATGATACCTTATGCAGCCTTTGATGTTTAAATTTGATCCTTGCTGCAGCACTGAAAATCTCCTTCCTTCTAGTAGAAGCTGAGAAGAAGTTTAGAGATCCTCTCCAATTATCTTCCTATCATATCGAGAAACTAAACCAAAGTCTAAGGACTTTTCTTCCTTTCACTATATATCTAGAACTTGGTTAAAGAACATAGTCCAATTGTAGAGTGTAATTCCCCTGACTTTTGTTAATGTTATCATCCCTTACTTTTGAATTATAATCAAGGACCAATATCATCTCACATTCCATATTTCGAAATCTTAGGGTGTTGACCTCAGGAGTCAAATAAGCCCCAAAGTTATTAATATCACATGAACTAGTTACACCATTGGGGTGTATCTACTATCTCATTTTAATCTTATTCTTTTAACCCTATCTGAAAGTCTTATATGAATAACCACTAGGTACTTACATGTCAAAGGAACTATACTATGCAATATAGTTCTTCTTCCTTAAAGTAGGAAAACCAAAATCCCATGAACTATATCATGAATTCGACATCTGTTTCATCATTGTTATCCATTGATCTGTTTCAATCCCTATCCTACAAATCTTTAGAATTCGACATCTGTTTCATCATTGTTATCCATTGATCTGTTTCAATCCCTATCCTACAAATCTTTAGCAGTGACCATTCTTTAGGTACTGACCATTTTCAAAATACTACCCATCTTTTGTTGAGTATTCTTGAGTGTATTCAAAAAGTAGTACCATCCCTGACACTAAAAGAACCCAAATTCTTTCCATTGACAGTTAACAATTCTTTTCTTCCTTAACATAATTCTCTCCCTGATCTTTGTTAGCTTTCAAAACCTTTTTAGTGATACTCTTGACTCTTTCAAGAAATGGGTCAAATACAATCTAGAACCTCGAGTTATTAAACAATCTAGTAAGAGTTGCAAGTAAATTTAATAAACTCTTAATGCTGAGAGTTTAACAATTTCAGCATGTTAAATTAAGAGAATTGATCTCTTGTGCATGTAATTGCATATCCTTAAGGTTGATTTGTGAAAACTTTTCCACCAAATCCTAGACAAGCATACCTACTAAACTAGACTAATATAGTAAAAATAAATAAATAAATAAATCAACCTTAGTTCCAAATTCTAAATTTTCCAAGTGGTACTAGAGGAGAATCAAAATGGTAACATTTATCCTTCATTAAGGACCATTATTGTATTTCTCACTTGGTGATACCATTCCTACCTAAAAAATCTCAACCATAATTCCCATACTCAACTAAAGGGTGAGCTAAAATAAAAAATAGTGAGATGTATCAATCATTATAGCCAAGTATCATAAATCTGAAATTTAATCACCATCTGATTCGGGCCGTGCCCGGCACGGCCCGGTCTAGAGGTGGGTCGTGCTCGGCATGCCCCGCCCCCACACGTCAGGGCGCGTCTTCACGGCACGGCACGAGCCCGTGCCGTGCTTCGCACGGGCTGGTGCCATGCCCAACCCGGCACGAGTGGCACGAGCGAGCCTAAATCCTAGTTCCAACCCAACGCGAGCGCAAGCTAGCCGGCGTCGAACCAGAGCCCGAGAAAGGGCACCTTCGAGTTTGACTTCGAGGGAGCGGCGACAGGAGTGGCGAGCAAAGTGGCCACTGCTCGAGGGTTCTCAGGACCCAGTTCCGGCCGCCACTCGTTCCTTAACTCCGGCCGGCTGTCCTCCTCACCAAGCACGAAGGGGGGTTCGAGTTGAACGGCGACGGGCGAGCAACGAGCAGCCGCCGCTCGAGGGTTCCAAAATCCCAGTTCGAGTTGAACGGCGACGGGCGAGCAACGAGCAGCCGCCGCTCGAGGGTTCCAAAATCCCAGTTCGAGTTGAACGGCGACGGGCGAGCAACGAGCAGCCGCCGCTCGAGGTCGAGGGTTCCCAAATCCCAGTTCCAGAACTTCCAGTTGAGCAGCGACGGGCGAGCAACGAGCAGCTGCCACTCGATCCTCGAATTCCCACTACTCACTTCGTGGCTTCCCGGAACAGAGCACGCTCTTCACTCGCAACTTCCCGGAAAAGAAGCGCCTTCGGTCAGATCGCGCCTTCCCGAAACAGCGCTACGCCTTTGCTTGTGGATTCCCTGAAAAAGCTAGCAATTGCCAGTTGGTCATCATCCTCCACATCCATAACAGAGCCAGCAGCCACGCCTCGTGATTTCCCGGAACGCTCAGCCACCCCTTTTGGCTTCATGGAACAGAGGGTCATCGTCCTCCACTCCCATAATAGAGCCGGCAGCCACGCCTCACAGTTTCCCAGAATGCTCAGCCACCCCTTTCAGCTTCACGGAATAGAGGGTCCTCCACTCCCATAACAGAGCCAGCAGCCATGCGAGATTCCTGGAATGCTCAGCCACCCCTTTCAGCTTCATGGAACAGAGGGTCATCATTCTCCACTCTCGTAATAGAGCCAGCAGCCACGCCTCGCGATTTCCTGGAACGCTCAGCCACCCCTTTCGACTTCATGGAACAGAGGGATTTCTACTCATCCTTCCACCTTCGCTTCACTCGCAAATCGCGGCTTCCCGGAGCAGCAGCACTCATTTGCTGCTCGCGATTTCCCAGAATGCCAGCAGCCGGCTTTTGCAGTCGCTGCTTCCCGGAATAGAGGCAGAAATCCATGTTCTCCTCGCAACTCGCGGCTTTCCGGAGCAGCGACATCCTTTTGCTCGCAGCTTCCCGGAAAAAAGCTGGCCATCGTCCTCCAATCTCTCGGAACAGAGCCAGCAGCCGTGCCCATTCGGCTTCCGCAGTCGCAGGCTTCCCGAAAGAGGGATCGTTCGCCTTCTGCTTGCCTGACTCCCCATCCAGCCACGCCCTCGCTCGCGGTCGCGGCTTACCAACCCAGAATCCCTATAAATATATCATCCGATCATATTTCATTCACACAGCTCTCGAATTATTCACACTTCTAATTCTCTAGTTCTCTACTTCTCTTCAACCGTTGAGTTTTAGGTGTAGATTCAAACTGAGCATTGACAGATTGTGAAGATCAAACTCAGATTGTGAAGATCAAACTCTGTGAAAATAATTTTTACTTGTCTTCTGTTTTTTATATTTTGAGAGGCGCTCTTATTTTTTCTCTCTTAATCTCTATTTTTTGCAATTTAATTATCGTGTTCGGTGTTCCTCTTCATAATTTTTTTCTTAGTCTCTGTTTTTAATTTCGTCCATCTCTTAAGTTCGTAATGTCTCTGTTTTCTATTCCGTCCCTCTCCTAACTAGCGGCTTATATTTCGTTCCTCTCGTTTTTTTTTTACTCTCTATTTTTATTGCGTCCATCTCGTAACGTGTCACGCCCCGTACCTTCCCATCGGGCACGTGGCAGACCGCAATGAACTCCACATACAGCCCCATTTACCCTCGGAACTATATGGGAATCCACTAAGCGTACCTGATGTATATCCTCTCTATTTATGGAAAGAGAGAACCTGGATAACAGATCGATAAAACTCTAAAGGTATAGATTATTAAAATCAGATCTATACTACAGTGACACACACTTATATATCTGTAATGTACAATCAAAATGGGCACATGCCTAAGGTTATACAAAGTACCTAGCCAGTGGATCTCCCTACACACAAAACAAAGGTAAAATTATCCTACCTTTCAAAAGAAATCAGGTGCCTAGCTATACACTGCGATATCTATCAGTCTCTCTCGTGCTGTGATCTTGAAAAATAAAAATGAGTTCCCCTACGGGGTGAGTAACATCGTACTCAGTGAGTTGGATAGAAAACAATGTAAAATCGAGAACATAAAATAACAAAGTCTCAAGAATAGAATCATATGACTATTCGTGTGCAATAGCCAATCAAAATGAGTAAGTAAGAATCACACCAGACTATATCCGGAGCTGGCATAATCAAAGTTGCTGCAGACAACTGTCACCTCAGGGGGAGGAATCATGAATCATAGGGTACCCAGATCATAATAGAAGTGCGAAAATAGATAAACAAAGCCCCCTATCCCCCAGGGTTGCCCACTGGATTTCGCTACCTGGTATCCATAGCTAATCCATAGTAAAAACCAGTCAGGAGTATCCCAATCTCCCATCCTGACCTCGAGCACTATCGTCCCACGCCCCTCCTCATAAGTGGGCCCATGGGAGTGCTAATAGTGTAATAACCTATCACTGCAGTGAAAAGTGCCTATAGCACGATCCAGTATAATATCATGCTAGTCATACGCATTTTCAAGTGAAATAGTATCACGAAAAATTAAACAGATGCATATGCTAGATCAGGAGTCAACAGAAGCATAATATAATGCTTAAAATGAATCAAGTAACAAGAGTATCAAACATGGATATCAAGGATTACTCATAACTCATTCATGATCATAATCAGGATAATACTAACTAGCAGGAGAGCCAAAGGATATTAAATATAAATAATCAAAGAGACTATAGTTCTCCTGGACTAAACATTGAGAACTATCCCGTCTATTCTGCCCAGAAAATAAACACTCACCTGATCCTAATGTCGTAAGCACGTTTTAATTCATATCGCGAACGTTAGTATCCTCGTGCTTGCTTATCAATTTTCCTGTGAATATTTCAACAAATTTTAATTCTCAATCTAACAATAATTTTACAAATCCGTCTTCACTAATAATATTAAAATGATCCCTAGAATCATCCCAATTTTTATCTCAAGTTCGCCAGAAAGTTCGCCGGAAACTCGCCGGAAAGTTCGTCGGAACCCTCGCCGGCGAAGTTCTTCGATCAGCCCCAATATTGGTACCAATTGAAAGCTCTCTTCATGAGGATTCCAAAAATTATATTTGCCCCAAATTTTACGGATCATACACACTCAATTTTACCATTTAAATCAATTTGGGCGAAAACCCTAATTTTGGGTTTTTAGCTCGCCGGCGGCCAACCGGCGGCCAACAGCCCTCCACTCCGGTACCAATGGAAAGCTCTCATCGAGAAGAAGCCATAGGTACCAAGTTTCCGAAGTTCTGTGGCCGGAATGGCCGGCAATCGTCGGAGCAAGCTCCGACGACGAACTTTCGCTGCCCCACACTTCTCTCCTCTTTTCTCCCCCAAATCTCGACCAAAGCTTGCAAATGATGGTTCTAATGTGTTCTCCTAGCTCACCTGATGTCGTTCCTGAAATCTCGTTGAAAAATTCGATCGGAAAAACCTCCAACCGTCGTCGCCAAAATGCTCCATCGTGGCTGCCACGCGAAGAAGAAACAGGGGAAGAGAGAGAGAAAGAAGATGCGCGCTCGGTGGGTGAAAAATCCGGTTTTTAATAAATAATTAAATTCTTTCCTTATCCAAAATCCTATGTGATGGTATAATTTTCATATCAAAAGTCTATACTTCAAAAATCCGTGTAATTTTTACAAATAAGACCTTCATATTATTTTATTACAAAATTATTCCTAATACAAAAATACAAATCTCACATCCTACCCCCCTTAAAGAAATTTTGTCCTCAAAATTTAACTTAAGTCGTCACTTGAAATAACTGAGGATACTTCGTTTTCATATATTCTTCAGATTCCCAAGTGACTTCTTCTACCTGTGCACTTCTCCACAACACCTTAATCATCTATACATCCTTATTCCTTAAAATTTTCTTCTTTTGTTCTAAAATCTGCACAGGTTGTATCTTATAACTTAAGTTATCTGTAAGCTCTATCGGGGGTGTTTGTAATACTCATTCTAGGTCCACAATACATTTCCTCAACATCGATACATGAAATACATCATGTATTCTAGCCATCTCCCGAGGTAACTCCAGTCTGTAAGCCACTAGACCAATTCTGCTAATAATTCGGAAATATCCAATATATCTAGGACTCAAATAATTCCTTTCCATGGAGCTACTTTCAAATAAACCATATCCCAAAGTTGGAACTCTAATTCTCTTCTTCGGTTATCTGCATAACTTTTCTATTTATCCTGGGCTACTTTCAATCTTTCCTTAATAATTTTAATCTTTTCTGTCGTAGTTTCAATCAGTTTATTTCCCTCTATCTTTCTTTCTCCAACTTCATCCCAACATAACGGTGTTTTGCACTTTCTCCCATATAAAGCTTCATAGGGTGGCATTCCAATGCTAGCTTGGTAACTATTATTGTAAGCAAATTCAATCAACGGTAAGTGCTGATCCCAACTTCCCTGGAATTCAATTACACAAGCCCTTAATATATCTTCTAAGGTTTGAATTGTTCTTTCTGATTGGCCATCGGTTTGGGGATGAAAAGCTGTGTTAAACTGTAATGTTATCCCCAAAGCTTCATGCATCTTTGGCCAAAAACGGGAAGTAAACCTGGGATCTCTATCAGAGACAATGGTAATGGGAACTCCATGAAGTTTTATAATCTCCTGAATATAGATTCTGGCTAATCTATCCAATGAATAAGTATTATGAATTGCTAGAAAGTGAGCAGACTTCGTAAGTCTATCCACAATTACCCATATTGCATTATGATTACTTGACGTGTGAGGTAATCATATCACAAAATCCATGGTGATATGTTCTCATTTCCATTTAGGAATTGGCAAAGGTTGTAACTTTCCTGCCGGTCTTTGGTGCTCAGCTTTAACTTGTTGACATATATGACACTTAGTTAAATAATCTGCAATATTTTTCTTCATTCCTGGCCACCAATAACTTCTTTTTATTGTGCGATACATTTTTGTACTTCCCGGGTGCATTGTATATGCCGAGGAATGAGCTTCCTCTAGAATAGCCTTCCTGAGTTCAGCTTTATTCGGGACACAGACTCTGTCTCGATATACTAATAATCCATCATCCCTCATCCTGAACTCAATATTTTCTTCTGTTTGTACTCTTTGAAATACTTTACTCAGTTCCTCGTCTGAGCTTTGCAAAATTCGAATTTCTTCGTGAAGTGTGGGTCGCACAATAAATGTAGCTAGTATCTCACTAGATTTATCATAATCTAGCTGAACTCCCAAAGATTTCAATTTCGTAAGCTGAGGTAAGGTAGTGGCTGAGATACTAGATAACGTAACTGATTTTCTACTCAATGCATCTGCAACCACATTAGCTTTTCCTGGATGATACTCAATTACTAGATCATAATCTTTTATTAACTCTAACCATCTTCTCTGTCTCAAATTTAGCTCTTTCTGAGTCATAATATATTTTAAGCTCTGATGGTCGGTAAAAATATGGCATCGAACTCCGTATAAATAATGTCGCCATATCTTTAATGCAAAAACTACTGCTGCCAGTTTCAAATCATGGGTATGATAATTTAATTCATGCTTCCTTAATTGACGGGATGCATAAGCAATAACTTTTCCTTCCTGCATCAATACACATCCTAGTCCTTGTCTGGAAGCATCATTATATACTGTATAATCTTCATTAGGCTTCAGTAATGTTAGAACTAGAGCAGAAGTAAGACCATCTTTGAGTTTCTGAAAACTCTTTTCACATTCTTCATCCCAATAAAATTTTACTTCCTTTCGTGTGAGTCTGGTAAGTGGTCCAGCTATTTTAGAAAATCCCTCAATGAATCTTCTGTAGTATCCAGCTAGACCTAAGAAACTACGGATTTCTATAACATTCTCGGGTCGTTCGCATTTCAGAATTGCTTCTACTTTACTTGAATCAACCATAATACCTTTTCCTGATACGGTATGTCCCAAGAATTTCACTTCTTCCAACCAAAACTCACATTTGGAGAATTTTTGCATACAATTTCTTTTCTCGCAATGTCTGTAACACAATTCTCAAATGTTCAGCATGTTCATTTTCTCTAGGAGAATATATCATAATATCGTCAATAAATACAATCACAAACTTGTCCAGATATAGATGAAATATCCTATTCATTAGATCCATAAATACAGTTGGGGCATTCGTTAACCCAAAAGGCATAACTACAAACTCATAGTGTCCATATCTGGTCCTAAAGGCAGTCTTAGGTATATCTGATTCTTTGATTCTCAATTGATGATACCCCGACCTGAGATCAATCTTTGAAAATACCTTAGCTCCTTGTAGTTGGTCAAAAAGATCGTCAATTCTCGACAAATGATATTTATTCTTGATAGTCACTTTATTTAATTGTCTATAATCAATGCATAATCTTAAGGTATCATCCTTCTTCTTTATAAATAATACCGATGCTCCCCCAGGTGAGGTACTTGGTCTAATAAATCCTTTATCTAATAATTATTATAATTGTACCTTCAATTCACTGAGTTCTACAGGTGCCATTCTGTATGGTTGAATCGTGATAGGGTGAGTTCCTGGTTGTAATTCAATAAAGAAATTCACTTCTCTATCAAGTGGTACACTTGATAACTCTTCAGGAAATACATCAGGAAATTCACATATCACTGGTATCTCTTCTAGCTTGGTTCCCGATGTGGATGTGTCTATTATGTAAGCTAAATAGGCTACACATCCTTTCCTTAATAATTTCCAAGCTTGTAGTGCAGAAATCACACAAGTCGGTAGAATTCGGCGATTCCTAGTAAAATGTAATTCATGTGTTCCCTCTATCAAGAATATCACTTCCTTGGAAAAACAGTTGACTGTGGCTTTATGTCGGGCTAACCAGTCAATCCCCAGTATCAAGTTAAGATCGGACATATCTAATGGGATTAGGTCTGCTAGTAATATAGTATCCCCCAACATGATCTCACAGTCTTTATAAATCGTATTTCTAAGAAGTTGTTCTCCTAGAGGGGTGCATACGACAAGTTCAGGTTTCAAAGGAACTAAGGGTTTGTCACTAAACTGTACAAACTCAGGATTAATATAAGATCTACGAGAACCACTATCAATAAGTACTCTAGCAGTATACTGAAAAAGCTGTAAAGTACCTGTGATCGGGTCTGGATTGGCCTCAGCCTCCTTATTCGAACTGGCAAAGATCCTAGTTTGCTCTCGAGGTGGAATCCCAAAACCACCTTATGTCCCTCTAACACTGCTTCCTCGAACTGCTTTATAGCTTCTTACTGCCCCAGATGGTTGTCTGTCCTGAGTGGTCAATCCCCTACCACTTGGTACTGGTCTGGGCATCCCACTACTTCTACTGTCACCTCTTTGTTGTAGTTTTGGGCAGTTACTACGATAATGTCCTGGCTGATGACAATAGAAACATCTCAGGGGAGCTCTGCAGATTCCAGAATGATTCTTACCACAATTTCTGCAAGTATCTCTAGTCATAGGTCGAACTTGAGACTCAGAATATAGAATGGGTAAAACTCGAGGGTAAGCCTGTGATCTAGAAGCACTACTAGATGATTCTCCCATTCTTTACAATCCCTTAACTATCGTACTTTTCCTCTGGAATGTAGGACTGAAAAATCTTGACTTTCTCTTTCATGCGAAAATTTCCTTACCCTTAGAAGGTGTTGGGGATAACTGCTCAATCTCCACAGTCATCTACACTAATTTATGATAACTGACAGTGGTAGAAGTAACCAATAACCTTCTAATCTCTGTATTCAGTCCCTTTCTAAATCTGCTACGCATATACTCAGTATCTCGAGCATACTCTGGGACAAATACTGATAAAACCCGTAACTCAGTATCAAACTCCAATACTGACCTATGATCCTGTCGTAGTGCAAAGAATTCTTCTCTCTTCTTATCCTTATAAAAGCTAGTGTAGTATTCCCTATTGAAGATATCTATAAATCCTTCCCAGGTAGTAGGTAAAGCTCTACTAGCGCTAAGGGACTCCCACCAAACCTGTGCATCACCCTTTAATAGCTGAGCTGCTAGTCTGATAGTGTCTGCATCTGTCAATCTCATGTCTTTAGCAGTCTTTGAAACTTTTTGTAACCATTTGTGAGCTATTTCTGGGTCTCTAGATACCTCAAAACTGTAACAGCCTAATTGTCGAGCTGTCTTGATCTGCTTTAGTAAATCAGTCTGAGAAGCAACAACGGGTGCCTGCACTGGTGGAACGGGAGCCAGTACCAGTGCAGTCTGAGTCTGAATCGCTCTAAGGAGTATTTGAAACTGCTCATCCGTCAGAGTGACTCCTCCTGCAACAGGTGGTGCAGCCTGGCCACTCTCTACTAGTACTGCATGGGAGGCAGAGGAACCCTCCTATCCATGTGTTGCCTCATCACCTGAATGACTATGCTCTGGCTACATTCTGAATATCCTGCACGAATATTACCATTAATGTTACATATACGACATATATCCTAGGGCCACTAGACTGATCCTTAATTGAGATCCATTGGACTCCTTATATTCAAAAATGAATTATTTCTAAAAAGTTTATGTAATTGGTATCTTAATATACCCAGGTTCTCAATTGATCTTGTCAGGATATACATATGCTCTAGTATGAACCTGCTCTGATACCACCAAAATCTATCCCGCCCCGTACCTTCCCATAGGGCACGTGGCAGACCGCAGTGAACTCTACATACAACCCCGTTTACCCTCGGAACTATATGGGAACCCACTAAGCGTACCAGATGTATATCCCCTCTATTTATGGAAAGAGAGAACCTGGATAACAGATCAATAAAACTCTAAAGGCATAGATTATTAAAATCAGATCTATACTACAGTGACACACACTTATATATCTGTAATGTACAATCAAAATGGGCACATGCCCAAGGTTATACAAAGTACCTAGCCAGTGGATCTCCCTACACACAAAACAAAGGTAGAATTGTCCTACCTTTCAAAAGAAATCAGGTGCCTAGCTATACACTACGATATCTATCAGTCTCTCTCCTGCTGTGATCCTGAAAAATAAAAATGAGTTCCCCTACGGGGTGAGTAACGCCGTACTCAGTGAGTTGGATAGAAAACAATGTAAAATCGAGAACATAAAATAACAAAGTCTCAAGAATAGAATCATATGACTATTCGTGTGCAATAGCCAATCAAAATGAGTAAGCAAGAATCACACGAGACTATATCCGAGGCTGACATAATCAAAATACAGTTGCTGCAGACAACTGTCACCTCAGGAGGAGGAATCATGAATCATAAGGTACCCAGATCATAATAGAAGTGCAAAAATAGATAAACAAAGCCCCCTATCCTCCTGGGTTGCCCACTGGATTTCGCTACCTGGTATCCATAGCTAATCCATAGTAAAAACCAGTCAGGAGTATCCCAATCTCCCATCCTGACCTCGAGCACTATCGTCCCACGCCCCTCCTCATAAGTGGGCCCATGGGAGTGCTAATAGTGTAATAACCTATCACTGCAGTGAAAAGTGCCTATAGCACGATCCAGTATAATATCATGCTAGTCATACGCATTTTCAAGTGAAATAGTATCACGAAAAATTAAACAGATGCATATGCTAGATCAGGAGTCAACAGAAGCATAATGTAATGCTTAAAATGAATCAAGTAACAAGAGTATCAAACATGGATATCAAGGATTACTCATAACTCATTCATGATCATAATCAGGATAATACTAACTAGCAGGAGAGCCAAAGAATATCAAATATAAATAATCAAATGGACTATAGTTCTCCTGGACTAAACATTGAGAACTATCCCGTCTATTCTGCCCAGAGAATAAACACTCACTTGATCCTAATGTCGTAAGCACATTTTAATTCGTATCGCGAACGTTAGTATCCTCGTGTTTGCTTATCAATTTTCCTGTAAATATTTTAACGAATTTTAATTCTCTATCTAACAATAATTTTACAAATCCGTCTTGACCAATAATCTTAAAATGATCCCTATAATCACCCCAATTTTTATCTCAAGTTCACTGGAAAGTTCGCCGGAGTTCACCGGAAACTTCGCCGGAACCCTCGCCGGCGAAGTTCTTCGATCAACCCCAATATTGGTGCCAATCGAAAGCTCTCTTCATGAGGATTCCAAAAATCATATTTGCCCCAAATTTTACGGATCATACACACTCAATTTTACCATTTAAATCAGTTTGGGCGAAAACCCTAATTTTGGGTTTTTAGCTCGCCGGCGGCCAACCGGCGGCCAACAGCCCTCCACTCCGGTACCAATGGAAAGCTCTCATCGAGGAAAAGCCATAGGTACCAAGTTTGCGAAGTTCCGTGGCCGGAATGGCCGGCAATCGTCGGAGCAAGCTCCGGCGATGAACTTTCGCCACCCCACACTTCTCTCCTCTTTTCTCCTCCAAATCTCAACCAAAGCTTGCAAATGATGGTTCTAATGTGTTCTCCTACCTCACCTGATGTCATCCCTGAAATCTCGTTGAAAAATTTTATCGAGAAGACCTCCAACCGTCGTCGCCAAAATGCTCCGTCATCGCTGCCACGCGAAGAAGAAACTGGGGAAGTGGGAGAGAAAGAAGACGCGCACTCGGTGGGTGAAAAATCCGATTTTTAATAAATAATTAAATTCTTTAATTCACGTTTAATCCTAGCCGTCCATCCTTGATTCAACGATTTGATCAAGCAAACGACGTCCAAATTACGATCTGTTTGCGCTGTTGGATTCCTTATCCAAAATCCTATCTAATGGTATAATTTTCATATCAAAATTATATACTTCAAAAATCTGTAATTTTTACAAATAAGACATTCATATTATTTTATTATAAAATTATCCCTAATACAAAAAAACAAATCTCACATAACGTCCTTATTCTGTCCCTCTCCTAACTAGCGATTTTATATATTATGTTCCTCTCGTATTTTTTTTTCTTAATCTCTGTTTTTAATTTCGTCTAGTAACGTCTCTGTTTTTTATTCTGTCCCTCTCCCAACTAGTAGCTTTTTTATATTTTGTTCCTCTCGTATTTTTTTTTCTTACTCTCTATTTTTAATTTCGTCCATCTCGTAATGTATCTGTTTTTTATTCCGTTCCTTTCCTAACTAGCGATTTTATATTTCGTTCCTCTCCGTAATTTTTTTTCTTAATCTCTGTTTTTAATTTTGTCTAGCTATTTTTTATTCCGTCCCTCTCCTAACTAGCGGCTTCCCTCTCCTAACTTTCAATTTAATTATTCTGTTCTGTTTTTTTTTTCTTGATCTTCTGCATTTTTTATCTTTCATTCTACATCTCCTCTCTTAAGTCTTAAGTAAACTAATTTTTTAAGTATTATTAAGATGGCAGATAACAATGATAGTTATAACTATAATATATACAGTTATCAATATTTTTCTAATTCACAGGAATTTGATTCTAATCCTTCTAGTTCTATGCAGAATAATCCTCTTTCTATGCAGATCTCAAATGCTAGTATTGAAAATCCTCTTACCGATGGTAATATGGCTGCAACCAAACCTGAAACTACGTCTACTCATAAAAAAAGAACTAGTTCGGTATGGGAGGAATTTGATCTTATAATGGTTGAGAATGTTGAAAAAGCTCGCTGTAAGAGGTGCAAAAAATTATTCTCATCATCCTCAAAATCAGAAACTGGTCATTTACTTAGGCATATTACAAGTCATAAAGAACAAATTTCTTCTGCTCAACAGCTTTTAAATATAAATTCTGATAGTTTAACAACATTTAGATATAATGCTGATCATGCTAGAAAAGAATTAGTTATGTTTATAATTAGAAATGAATTACCTTTTTCATTTGCTCAAAGTACTAATTTTATTCATTTAATACATGCATTTTATCCTCATTTTAAAGGAATTTATAGGAATACAGTCTGTTCTGATATAATAAAAAAATTTATGAATATAAAAATAATATTTCTAGTTACTCATTAACTTCTGATGTTTGGACTAGTCAACATAATAGTATGGCATATATGTGTATTACTTGTCATTGGATAGATAGTAAATTTTGTTTACAAAAAAGAGTAATTAGTTTTAAAGTATTCGAACACCCACATACTGGACATGCAATTTATAAATGTATTAATCAATGTATTCATGAATATAATATACAAAATAATATTTTTTCAATTAGTTTTGATAATGCTAGTAATAATGATGTTGCGATTAATTTATTAAATCAATCTTTATCTCCTATTTTTGATGGTTTATTTTTTCACATTAGATGTGCATGTCATATACTTAATTTATGATCATGTGAAAAAAATTAGAAATATTATTAAGTACGTGAAAACTTCAAGTTCTAGATTACAAGAATTTAAAAAAGTATGTCATATCATTGTAAACCATTCAAAAAATTAAAATTAGATGTTGCTACTAGGTGGAATTCTACATATGATTTGTTAAAATGTGCTTTATCTTATAAAGATATTATTACTATTTATTATATTGAAAAAAATCAGAAGATATTATTAGCGATTCTGATTGGACTTTTGCTTCATTTATATGTGATATTTTAGAATTATTTAAAGATGCTTCTAATTTTTTATCCGGAGTTTATTATCCTACTCTTAAGTAATTTTTAATACAAATAGTTAATATTAGTTCTGTTTTTTCTAATTGTAGAGATAATCAATGGATTGGACCTGCATTGGAATTAAAATTTTAAAAAATATTGGGCTAATATTGGTCCTATTTATTGTTTAGGTGCAATTTTAGATCCTAAAATCAAGTTATATGGACTTTATCCATTAATTGATGAATATTACAATAACATGTTATTAGATGATAATGTAGTAGATTTTAAAAATAAAATAACTAAATTATTACATGATGTATATAATTTATATTCAAATAAATTTGTAGTAGCTCACCAACAACAAGTAACACCTCCATCTTCAACATCAAATAAACTTAGATTAGGATTACCAAGTAATATTTTTAATATTACTAGAAGATCACAAAAACATTCACCTAGTATTTCAGGTATTACAGAAATTAATATTTATTTAAAATAAGATAATGAAAGTACTTGGAATCCTAATGGACTTAATAATTATAATATTTTAGATTAGTGGAGAATAAATGGATAATCTTTTCCTATAATGTCAATGATTGCTCATGATTTTTTAAGCTTGCCGGTGTCTACAGTGGCATCAGAATCTTATTTTAGTGTAGGAGGTCGAGTCTTGGATGAAAAAAGAAGTCGATTGAATCCTTTAAGCATGGAAGCTGGTATTTGTTTGAAGGATTGGCTAGATGCGGAAGATCGAGTTCAAAATAATAATTATGATGCAGGTTCTACAGAATCCGAAGAAAAAGCAGCTTCTACTTCAATGGCGGGAGGAAATAATGCAAGCAGCTGATCAAAAATAATTAAAGAAAATAATTTAAAAAATTAAAAGGTAATTTTTTCTTTCATAAGGTATTTTTTATTTTTTAAAAATAAATTAATAGATAGATAAGAACTACGTGGTGGCCTGATTCTTTCGAGAGGAGATACGTAGGCAGCCCAAAAGAATTTATTTATTTTTTGGTTCGGTCCCCTTTTTTTTTCAGCGAATGAGGAGGCGAGAGCCGCCCTTTTTTTAGGGCTTAGGGCTATCGGGATTCAGCAGACGACGGGACGAGCCGAGAGTTACGAAGGGCGGCCGCTCACCGAGCGAGCGCTGGCGATTGCACGAGGTAAATGGGGCTGGACGCCGGAGCTCGGGGGCTAGAAGCCTGTGAGACCCGTGATTTTTAAATAAGGGCAATATAGTAATTTTAGTATTTGGAGGATTTAATTGTAAAAGAAATTCTTTAAAGAACTTATTTATAAAATCATATGAATTTTTGAAGTATGAGATTTTGATGTGAAAATTATACCATCAGGTAGTATTTTTGATAAGGAATCCAACGGCGCAGACGGGTTGTAATTTGGACGTCATTTGATTGGTAAATTGGACAGTTAAGATTTAATTAGATTTAAGATTTTAATTTACTAATTTAAAAAAAAAAAATTCTTCCCACCAAGCGCGTGCTCGCACGCTCCTCTCCCTCCCTCTCTCTCATCCTCCGCAGTGGCGACGGCGACGACGATGCAACTGCCAGATGATGCTCTGGTGAAACCACAACGAATTAGGCTCTCAAATTTTAGCCATGGGTAGATCTCGACCTCCTCTTCATTTTGATACCAAGATGCCTAAATTTGGTGTAGAGATGAGGGAGAAATCACGTGAGAGGCGTTGGCGGCGAGGGTTTCGATTGCCGGAGATTGCTCCGACGATTTCTGGCGATTTCGGTCGTGAAACATTGCAAACTTGGTACCTATGGATTCTCATTGATGAGAGCTATCCATTGGTACCGGAGTTGAGGGCTATTGGCCGCCGGTTGGCCGCCGGTGAGCTAAAAACCCTAACTTAGGAATTTCGCCCAAATTTTTAATCGGTGAAATTGATCGCGTATGAGCTATAAAATTGGGGCAAATATGATTTTTAGAATCCTCATGAAGAGAGCTTTTGATTGGTACCGATGTTGGTGCTGATTGAAGAACTTCACCGGCGAGGGTTCCGACGAACTTTCCGACGATTGCCGGAGAAATTTTCCTGCGAACTTGGGAAAAAAATTGGGGTGATTCTAGAGATTATTCTAAGAGTAGTGGTGAAGAGAGATTTGAGAAAATATTTATGGATTGAGAATTAAAATTCGTTGAATAATTGACAGAAAAATATAAAATGCGTAAATAATGGTACGTGGATCGAGACAGTGTCAGAGAATAAAAATTCAGCAAACGGACTTTAGGTTGGTTCCAAGGAGTAAACCGCCAAGTCAGGTGCGTTGGTTCATCGATGTAGGATTTATTCAAGCTAGAAAATTCCCGTTGGGGTCTTCTTAAGAACAATTCTTGAATGTCTTAAATATAATAAAATATAATACTTGATAAGATTTGATATGTCTGCATATTAATTTAATTTATTTCTGTCTAACATGTATGATATACCATGATTATCATGCTAAGTTTTAATATGTCGTTATAACTTGTCCTGCATGTTATATATTATTTTATTATTTTTCTATGCTATGTTAGCACAACCACCATGCAGACATAGAATATAAATAACGACATGTTAGAACCCCTTGGCGACATCACCGCTACTTAGACAGAAAGGGGCATTTCTCATATGCCCCGGTTGACTGCCGCGTACCGACGGTGGTCAAACGGTGACGTCCCGCTTTGCACTACTCCCGAGGCTATACATAGCTTAGATACTGGGAGTACCACTCTCGAGGCTATACATAGCTTAGATACTGGGAACTGGTAGGGAAAGGGACCGTACAAACTCTATGGTCGTACTATACCGGAAATGTGGAGTGGGTCCCTACCCGAAAACTTATACCCGCACGGATGTCGTTTAGGCAACCCCGTGATAGTCCTAAGATGGCTAGCGAGGATGAGCCTTACCATGGACTTGGCACCGATGGAGTCGAGGTTACCACAGCCCATCGTGCGGATGTGCGTCAATCTTGGTCGACATCGACTGCTATTGGACTGGGAAGGTGATTTCCTATGCGACGCCTTGGACAGTGGATCCGTAGACCACACGACTATTATCCATGACGTTCTGCAGACAGTCGGATGAGTAGTCTGGATCCTAGGGTTATTTTTATTGGTTAGCCGTGGCCGATTTATCTTGTTGATGGTGACCTTGTCTTCGGGCAGTGTGTAGTACTACACGAGTCGTCGTTGCCCCTACGAAGTCCGGGGAGGATGTAAGGGCACGGTAGTTTCGCTAGGGGAGGCATTGAGGGCGACTAGCGAGACAGTGGAGAGTGATCAAGGGTCACCCGTCCTCTCCGCCAACATCAGTGCAGCGGGCATAAGTAGAGACAGAGATAAAAAGGCACTGATGGGCTTACTGATGCCCTTAACTCGGGTATTCATTAAGCATAAGCTGACGGTCGAGTCTTGAAACTTCAAAGTCTTATTATAATGTAGGTGACATATGTGGATGATATTGACACTAGATACAAAATATACAACTTAGGTGATATCCAGTGAATTACATGTCTATGTTTATTTATGTTGCTTTACTGCTTTCTATAAACTGATTTACACAAATTAAATAAAAAATGATGATTAATAACCCAAGGCATCCTAGAATACTCCTCCTAGCATTTGATTTCCTTATTCGGTTTAGAGCCATGATTTCGCACTAGGTCGCAAGGCTGAGCACACCACGTTCAATGTTGTGCGCAGGTTGTTAGATGATCGACCGGGATATTGATGAAGATGAGGGATATCGATGGAGTTAGTTTTATTTATTGATAACGTTATGGTAGAATTGTAGTAGGTATATCGGGACTGTGTTAGTAGAGTTGTATAAGTGATTTAATTATATATTCCGCTGTGTTGTGTATGTGTATGGACGACATTTATTACCAAATGTCTTGTATGGGTCCTTTGGGCTCATACGGTGGTTGCCACATATCCGACAGGTGGGTCGGGGCGTGACAACGCCGGAGCTCGGAGGAGCCGAAGACTCGAGGTGGAGGCCGGCGCGCTGGCGATTGCACGCGGCAAACGGGGCTGGACGCCGGAGCTCGAGGGCTGGATGTCGGAGCTCGGAGGAGCCAAAGACTCAAGGTGGAGGTCGGCGCCGCATCCTCTCTGCCATGGCCTCGAGGCAGAGGCCACGCCGCATCCTCTCCGCCACGGCCTCGAGGTGGAGGCCGCGCCACATCCTCTCCTTCCTTCGACCGGTGATATTCCTCTCCGACGCGGACTGCTTCGTGGACTCCTTCTTCCTCTCCTTCGGACCTCTCCTTCCTCTCCGACCAACGCTTCCTCTCCGACCGATGCGGACTGTTTCGTGATGAATTGGCGACGAATTGGTGAGGGTTTATAGGTTTGATATTTTTTAACCAGTTTGAGACTATTTTCATTGTATTTCCTCTTCGTCTCCCACTTCTCGCTCCTTGTTAAGTATCCGCAATAAATTGAAAATTTTCCAATCTGATTTCTGAATTATGGATTTGCTCCCTGTTAAGTATCCGTAATAAATTAAAAATTTTCCAATCTGATTTCTGAATTATGGATTTGCTTGGTAGATGGATCGTTGCATTTTATATTTTCATTAGATATTTTCATTCGATTTTGTGCCTCAGATTCCTCCGACTTTCCCTCCTTTCTATCCGGCTTGGTAGATGGATTCAGAGATTTCCCTCCTTTCTCTCCGCCTTTCCCTCCGCTTTCCCTCGGGTTTGACCCCTGCGGCTGGCACGACTCCACGGCCCGGCATAATCGGACCGTGCCGGGCTAGGCCCGGCACGCCGCTTGGGCGTGCCATGTGCCGGGCTAGGCGGGACGGAGCGCAACGCATGCCGGGCTCGGCCCAGCACGCTTTTGGTTCGTGCTAGAGTCTGAGTCACCACTGAGTTAGAGCTAGCAGATAAAAATAAACTTAGCATAGCACTCCACTTGCTGGAAAGAGATGCTGAGATATGGTGGGAGGAGCTAGAGGCTTGTTGCACTGCCGGGCTGACTTGGGCTAACTTCCTGGAGGAGTTTTACTTGGGATATGATACCTCGATGCAGAAAAATCTAAAGAGACAGGAGTTTTTAAAATGTGCACAGGGAGGCAGATCCGTATCTGAATATGCAGCAGACTTCAACAGGTTAGCATCCTTTGTACCAGAGATAATCCCATCAGAGGACTATCGCTGCTTTCTATTTGTCGAAGGATTGGATAACCCTATTCGATTGAGTGTGGGATTATTAGACATAGACGAGTTCCAAAGGATCATGGATAAGACCCTTATGGCCGAGAGATTTATTTTAGCAAGCCGCAAGCAGAGTGAGGAACATAAGAGGAAGCGACTAGGGTCACAGAAGGGTCGAGGTGAGCAAAGTGACAGACAAGTCACTGTGGTACCATCGATCGCCTCGACAGCTAGAGAAACTCCATCTTGTGGTTTAGTCGCCCAAAGGATGATCTCACACAACCCACTGATCAGACTCACCCACCACCACTATCGCTAAGGCCTACTCAAATATATCGTGCCTCTTACTTGGTTCCATGTTCTCTTTATAATAAAGTCCACATCGGACCATGTCGAGGGGTTTCTTGCTACCAGTGTAGCCAGAAAGGGTACATCCAGGCAAATTGTCCACATCGGAGGCAGAAGAGAGGTTTTCAACAATCAACGTCATCTACTCCTGTCGGTCGTGGTCGCCCGTCCGCGTCGGCCACTCCAACAGCTTCTACTTTAGCACAGCCCAAAGGATTTGCTAGTAGATCGGGCCAACACTTCTAGAGACCGTCACCGTGTACCTAGCATACTCTTTCGCGTTGGATAGCATGGATGCACAAAATGATCTGGATATAGATATGGATGATCCAGACCTGACCACTAATGGCCTGGGCGTATCTACCGATGACCCATTGCCCGGTGATACATCTTTAGATATCTTTGTTATTCTAGCTAGTGAACTTTTGTTAGGAATTTGATCTATGATAAACTTAAGTATACTTTTATCTAGTGAGTTACTTTTTAACTTAGAACCATGTGCTTCGTTGGGGGTTGTTAAGTTAATAGCATTAAGGGTTAGTTAAAAAAAATCCCAGTGAATATGTTGATCATTTGGATTATTATCAAAATTCTTAGATTGAAAACTGACACTTTGATAGTCATTAAGTATGCTTTTCGTATTAACTCCATGTGCAGTGTTTATAACTTTTATTTTTCTCAATTTTTGTGTACCAAGGTAGCTTGATGTAGCGGTCATCATTAGTACACTTGCACTCTTTTATCAGTATATATATACTTAATATCCTCCTCACTCTCTTAGGCCATTCATTCCTCTAGCATATTCTTAGACCTTAGTAGCGGCATGTATTATTGATATCTTCTAGTTCGATCAATGCTTTTTTGCAAATTTAGTACACTTGCACTCTTTTATCAGTATATATATACTTAATATCCTCCTCACTCTCTTAGGCCATTCATTCCTCGCAGCTATTCATTCCTCTAGCATATTCTTAGACCTTAGTAGCTGCATGTATTATTGATATCTTCTAGTTCGGTCAATGTTTTTTTGCAAATCATATCGAGCATCATACTATCTCCCCCACCTCCTTCTCATTTCCCTATAATACACTCTCGTCTCTCCTCTTTATATGGTGCATGCAATATGATAAGGTAGGGAATTGAATAAGGGTATGCACTAGGAAAATTATTGTGAATTCCATATGACTAATGATCATGTTTTGATAATAAGTGGAAATATTAAATAATTGGTTGATATCGATCTAATAAAGTAGAGTTGATGGATAAGGGTTAAGGGTTTTAAAAGGTTGGGCTTTTGAGTTAAATTAGGCTAATGTCTTGGTTTGGGTTCAATGATTTAATTGGGTTGGACAACTAATTTTGATAGGGACAAATTAATATAACTTAGGTTCTCAATTTATTAAATTTCTACCTTAATAATAATTGGAGGAAATTTTACTAAATCTGTTCTAAATAAATATTATTGTTTAGGTTTACTATTTCGACATGTGAGCTACATTGCGGTCGATACATTTGAGCTTCAATTAGATTGGTTTTGAAGCTCAGATCGCGATTCAGGTGCGTTGGTTCATCGCAGTAGGATTATATTCATGCTAGGAAAAATCTTAGAAAGATTTTATTTGGAAATTCTTGGATGCCTTAAAAATAATTAAAACATATGCTTGCTAAACACTATGGAACATGCATGCTATATATTAAATTATCTATGAAGCATGATTGATATGTCATATGCTATGCTACTTAGTTTTACTTGACGTGTTTTATTAGTTCTGATACATGTTATTTATTTTCTCATACCCATTGAATGTTATATTACTGTCATGTGGAGAACTATGGAACTAAATATTAAAAATTTAAATCATTACATAGGAGGTAGTATCAAGAATAATTCATAACACTCTAGTATATAGATATATGAAACACATGATACTAGCACCTCCTAGGGACATCACTAAATTATAATTAGAGGGTGTCAACAACATACCCTAGATGACATGATGAACTCAATGTTCGAATAGTGATGTCTACTTACCAACACCACTCTCGAGGCTACAAGTAGCTTAGATACTGGGAGCTGGTTGGGAAATAGACTAAACTAACTCCGAGGTCAAGATAGACCAAAAAGCGGAGTGGGTTCATACCCAAATAGTATTTACCCACACGTGTGATGGTTGGGCGTCACCGTGATAGTCCTTATATGGCTCGCGGGGGTGATCTTTCCAACAATTCAGCAAAAATGTGGTCGAGGTACCTCAAACCCATTGTGCGGATTGACGGTCAACTCGACTAACATTGACTGCTTTTGAGTTGTGATGGTGACTCCCTTAAGCCTTGGACAATGGATCCGTAGACCACACGGCTATCATCCTAAACGTTCTGCAGACGATCGGATGAGTAGTTCGGATCCTATGGTTATTATAATTTCAGTTAGTTGTGACCGATGATATATTAAGTTGAGGTGACCCTGCCTGCGGGTAGTGTGTAGTACTACTCAGAGTGTCGTTGCCCTTATGGAGAATGGGGAGGAAGTAGGGGCGCGATGTTTCGCTGGGACGGGGTGTAGGGCATGATTGACGAAACAGTGGAGAGAGATAAGCGATCACCCGTCCTCTCCGCCAACATCAGTGCAGCGAGCCTAAATAGAGACATAGAATGATACCGCACTGATGGGCTTATGGGAAGTCCTCAATGGGGGAATTCCTCTAAGCATAGACTGGCGGCCCGAGATATTTGATACAAGGATAAAGAAAATCTAGATGATATTTATTAGTGACACAAACATGTTTGGCAACATAGATAACACCCAGCGACATACGACTAGGTATACTCTCATACTTTACATGAACTATTGATAATATCATCTATTCTACCAACCTATAATGTGATAATTAATTAAACAAATGCATCCTAGAATCTTCCCCCTAGTATTGATTTCCTTACTAGGATTTCGAGCCGTAATTTCACATTAGGCCGCAAGGCTGAGCACACTACGTTGAATGTGTGTGCAGGTCTTGGAGTAAGAGTTAAGATCATTGACGACGGGTATGAGGTCGGAGAAGTTCATCTCTCGTATAGATTTATTGATTATCAAACATAGTACTATATTAGGTCTATATCGGGACTGTACAAAAGGAATTGTACTAAAGGACTGTAAATGCAGACTGTATTGAGACCTTTGTTATATTTTAGTGACTTCTGATGTAATGTTGAATATATCATATGCCTTGTATGTGTTTTCGGATCCATACGGCGGTTGCCACGTGCCCGACCTGCGGGTTAGGGCGTGATAAGTAATGTTCTAGCAGTCTGAGTCTTCATCATTATGAGGATTATTTGAAATTGTTAATTAGTGAGGGTGAATCCTCCAACTATTGGTGGTGCAGCCTGACCACTCTTTACAAGCATTGGATGAAAGGCAGAGGAACCCTCCTATCCTTATGTGCCTCATCTCTTGAATTACGTCGTTCTAGTTGCATTCTGAATTTTACGTTACGATCAATATTACGTATACGAATTATTCCCTAGGGGCATCAGACTAGTTTAAAAATACCTTTGAAAAATTATGTTTTCAAAATGATGTCGTTGTATATCCTAGTTCTCAACTGATCTTATTAGAATATACACATATTCTAATATAACCTTACTTATCACCAAAATCTGTCATGCCCTGTACCTTCCCCTAGGGCATACCTCACACCCTGTACCTTCCCCTAGGGCATATAGTAGACCATAGTGAACTCCATATATAATCCTGCTTATTTTCCGAAACTATATAAGAACCCACTAAGCGTACTTAGTATATATCGTCTTTATTTATGAAAGGAAAGAATTGGATAATAAGTCAATATAACTCTAAAACTATGTATTTCTAAAATCAAAGTTCATGCTCAACCATAACACCTATTTCTAAATATTTTACAATCGAAATGAGACACCTGCCCAAATATATATAAAATACATGTCCAGTGAATCTCTATTTATACAAAATAATATAGTATTATCTTACCTTTTCTAAAATTTAGGATCCTAGCTACTTGTCATGCTATTTACTAGTCTCTTTTCTACTGTGGTTCTGAAAAATAAAAATGAGTCCCCCTATGAGGTGAATGATGTTGTTTCAAGTGAGTTGGATAGAAAATAATATAAAACCGAGAATATAAAATAACAAAGTCTCATTAAGAGAATAACTTGGTTATTCGTGTGAAATAATCAATCAAAATGTACAATCAAGAATCACATGAGATTATATCTTCTATTTTTAATGTTTATTTAACTCAATATTTATTAATTGTTTAACTCCAACAAATTTTTTTATTAGTTTTGATATTAATGGTCTAAAATTAATTGATTATTATTTAGGAGTAATTAGGAATATTATAAAGTATACTAAAAACTTTTAATTGTAGATTACAATCAAGCTAAAAGGAGAACATTGAAAGGATATCTTATACAGGTGGTGATAGTAAAGTTTGTGTATTATATTTGGGAAGAAAGAAACTGGAGACTATTTAAGCAATAAGTAAGAGATGAAGTGGTCCTTCTAATTTTTACTAGGCTGGATAAAAATAAAATAAGAAAATTTATTGTCTTATGTTTAGCTTAGAATACTAATGCTCATAGAGATGTTTATTTTTAATATATTTGCTCATTTATTACTTGTAGCACATGATATTATAGTGATGCTTAAATATCCTTCCTAGAAGGTGAGTTGATGATTACTCTTGATGCTATTAAATAAGTTATAAGAAGTAAAATTTTTATGTATGATGATTTAACTATACTGAAACAATGTAATATCCTATTGGTGAATAATAATTTAAGTTATTTGCTAAAAAAAATTATGCCATATCATTGTTTAAAAAAATTAATTTAGATGATGCTATTAGTTAAAATTCAACGTATATTATGATAGAATGTGTTATCTTATAAGAATATCATTACTATTTATTATAACCAAAAAAATATTAGAAAGAAAATATATTATTGATAATTTTAATTAAACTTTTAAGTTTCTAATTCTTCGTAAAATATTTATTATCGAACTTGTAGTCAATCGTGGTAACATGGAGAAGAGGATGGTGAGGGCTACAAGGTTGAGGCTTAGGTCCTAGCACCAAGGTGGGCGAGCATGAGCTGCGAGCTAAGTCATGATGGCAAACTCAACTCGTTGTGGTGCATCTCCTCCTTCGACTCCTCAGCCTTCTCTTCATCCTCTTCCTCTCGATTTGGAGGTAGCTCCACCTCATATTCTTCCTCTCAATTTAAACGCAGCTCCACCTCATCTTCTTCCTCCTTAGTCCGAGGTAGCTCCGCCTCATCCTCTTCCTCCTAGTCTGGAGGTAGCCATATCTCACGAAGTCGTAATTCATGATCACCGGTGCCTCCAATCATCTTCGCCTTCATTAGTGTTGCCAATCATCAGTGTCCTTACTCTCCCCAACCGGCATCATCTTTGCATTCATCTTCACCCTTCACTATCGGCCATCGTGCCCCCCTCTGCTTGAGTCAAGTTGAGCCCAGACCCTCACCTGTGCTGGCCACCGGCTCAACTTGAGTCGATGTGAGGCATAGTATCCTGAATACTACAAGTCTTTACCTAAATCATCATCAATTTCACATGATTCCGTGATGTGATGAAATTTATCGGAGGGTGTGATAGTTGGTTTTAGCGAGGGTCTTACTTTAATGGGTCATACACGAACATAGTTAAATGCCTACTCTTGTGTGAACCCAACCAAAGAAGTAGTTTTCTTCTTCTACTCTTGGGCTGAGAAGTAGAAGCGGAGAAACTACTGTTTGTGCGTGCTAGAGGAAGAACTTTTTCTCATACGCTCCAATAAAAAACCGGACAGAACCGATCCGCTTGGTTCTGTTTGTATGTTTAATCGATTCGATTTCAGTTTTTATAAATCGATTGATGATTCGGTTCGGGAATAAACCGAAGCGATGCTCGAACCCCTCAGCCGTCCCTCGTCCGCTAAAATTTAATCTCGTGGGTTGTGGCTCAGCTCCTGATCAGCCGGGTGGTATCGGTGGGTATGCTGCAACGCCTTCGCCCCATGGCCGCGGCCGCCGCCACCACCGCAGCCGTCAACTCTTCCTTTTATCCCCCCGCCCTCTCAGCTCGATCAGTAGGTTTTCCTTCTTCCGTCGTCCCTGACCTTCGCCGTCTGCCTCGAAGGTCTTCTTCCACCTCGTCAAGAATATGGAAACCGCTTCGCTCCCGAGGCCTTACCACCCTCGCCAAAGGTATTTTGGAATCAATCTCCTCATCGTGCTTACGAATTCTGCTTCTCTGTTTCTTGCATGGAGAAATCAGGTTTTAAGCGCGGATGGGTTTGGGTTTGCATTTGAGGGTTTTTGAACGACGGGATAGGGGTTAAATAATTATCTTTGGGGTTCACGCGTTGTCCCTTGATTCAGATTTTGGGTAGCAAGCAACCATTTTCTTAGTTTCCTTAGAAAACGCCCAAGATTATCAGTGAAGGTTGTGGAGATGTTTCGTATTCTTGGAATGCGCTTCTGCAGTGAAGTGCGTAGGAACTCTAACCCAAATCGAGAACTATTGAGACGAATTTACAGGAGTTCTCTTCCAGATGGGATCATGGTTCCCGTAAATATTTTCCATAGTTTCGTCAAAGAAAAATTTCCAAGGATATTCTGGCGAAGCTTCATCTAGACATTCTTTTTCATGGGCAACGAAAATCCTTCTTGGTTTTCTCAAATTGCTATTGTATTTAAATACAATCCTATATTTAGTTTCTTGTTGCATAAAATCATTGTATATAATCTTTCGTAGCATATTCCAAAGATTAGGTAAAGCACATTTTTCAATGGATTGATTTATGGTGGGACTGTCGGATTGGAAACCCTGGTGGTGGATGAAAGATAGTGCAGCTAGACTGAAAATTGAGGGACTAGAACGTATGAGTTTAACTACGAGCATGCCATGTGCATAGAATGTCAACAGGTTTTTTTGAAAGTGATCTATATGATTTTAGGAAATAAAATACTTGAGTAATCATTTTGGTTTCTAGGTAAGAGCTAGAAGTACTTTGACAAAACTTTTTAAGAAGTTTTCATTAACTAAACTATTTTGGGAACTATAGCTCCAAGAAGATGATGAATTTTGTGCAAAACCAATGGGCAACTGTAAGTATCTTAATATGGTTTAGGAAGTCATGCCCCCAAAGAAGGGAACTTTTTTTCTTTGAGGTACCTCTCTACTAGTAAATCTGAAAACAAATCCCTTATTTAACTAATATGCAGCACCTATGTTATGAGGGATTCCTAATGACTCTTTGGTCTCTGATTTGCTCTTTGACCTCTAACTGAAACTGCAGTCAATGGACTAGGATCAATTGCTTGAAGCCTTGAACATTGGAATTTAAGTCCATAAAATGCCCTTAGAATTTGAAAATTCCACAATTAAGGAAATCCAGTCTAAATACCAAAAAAAAATGGAATTGTTCTGCCAATTACAAATCGTGAAACCTAACTTTCAATTTGAAATAGAAAAAAGGTTGGAATTTAAGAGGTGTAATAATACATATAAGTGGGATCTTTGTTTGTCCTATAATACTGTCTGATTCTCATACCAATGGGGAGTTGGAATGCATGCCTGCCTAAGTAGATTCTTCATGAAGTCAAGTGAGATAGTTGATCCATTATATGTATAAAATAGATAATAAGGTCAAGCAAGATAGTTGTCTCATTCGATATTTACTACAGGTGATTTGAGTATTTAAGTCTTATACATATAGTTTTCTTATGTGAGTAAGTGACAGATTTATCTGAATGATGGTTGGCATCCTTTCATAATGACCTGAAAATAACTCTATGAAAGAATAGTTGGTTATTTGAGAATATAACTGTACTGTTGATATATGTATGACTACTGAACACATATTATTGGAAAAAGATGCATCAGGAAAAAGATGCAGCCTGATGATGTATAATTCGTGAGCTTATGCTATTTCCTTTTTCCACCTTAGTAACAACATTCTAAGCACATCAATTAACTTGGCATTCTTTGCTAACCCAACTATGCTTCATGGTCTTTGGATTCTATCTTATTCTGTTTTCTTAATTTCAGGGCCTAATTCTCTAGATATATACTTTAGATAATAGATAATTAAGCTGTATCCACTATTTGCTTGATTCAACCAAAAGGCTCAGCTGCTGCCTTAGCCTTGTCAACATTCACCTTTCCACTTGACCACATTAGGTTCTATTTGTCTAATTTGGGCCCAATTAGCTTTATAACGATGGGTACTTCTTGGTATTTGAGCTCATAAAACTCTTGCTTCTGCAAAATGTTTGTATTGCAGATCATTCACAACTTAGGACATTAAAGGAAAAACATGTTCTTATTTTTCTATGTTATGGCTTTATGTCTTTCACCTTCATCATTGATTCATATGACATATCACCTTTACTTAAGACCAAGGTTTGCGTTCTTGATGTGATACAAGTATTAGTCCTGGATCTAGATCCCTTTTTTCCTAGTACAGTTAAATAAATATAATATACTAATGTCCTTTGTACCAGTATGTACTGCTCATGTCAGCTGTACAGAACAAGACTTCAGTTCATTCTTAACCACCATTTATTAGTGGATGTCAACTTTGTGCTGTTCTAATTGTCTCACTAAGTTTGCTCCAGCACTTGTTTCCAAACTTGTATTATAGATAAGGAAAAAATTTCTGGTTGAGAATCTTCTGTGGAACTACTCTTGATAAGTTGTTTAATATTTTCGTCCCCTTCAGACGGGTTATGCATAATAAATAGCATAAACCTTCTTTGCATTAATTCACAGGTCAGACAAATTATTCTCAAACCATCAAGGAACAATATGATGTCATAGTAGTAGGAGGGGGCCATGCAGGCTGTGAAGCTGCACTTGCATCTGCTCGTCTTGGTGCACGAACTCTACTTCTTACCCTCAACCTTGATCGCATTGCATGGCAGGTCAACTTTGTGATTTTGAATTTTTCTGATGTTTTCTAATGTCACTGTTTATGTTTCATAGTGATCTATATAATTGGGGCTAAGGTTCTAAATAAAGATACCAATGCCCATACTAGTCCTTGAACGAACTAGTATGTACAGGCACTGTATTGACACTCATTATGTTGTCATGAAAAATCGCATGCTAATTGTATCAATTTTTATCTTTCGAAGAAAAATAAATTATATGAAATAGAATCTGATGTCATTAATGACATTTCTCAAAGTTTCCATAATGAACTTCCAATGACATTGAAGTCATTGGTGGTATTTGCTCAAGTGGAAATACCATAATTGCGATGGCTATATAGCTTTTGGTTGCATTTTCACAATTAAATAAAAATGTCACAATGCTAATATCGTTATGATGCATTCTGCCTGATATGCAGCCTGTGCCACCACATTTTGTGTCCACATGATGCTACTTGTGCATGGCATGCAACATCTTGCTAATACTATGTGCTACCCCACTAATACCAAGCGGACTGTTCAGATTTGATTAGACCGGTAAATGAGTATACCGGATCTGTACACCCAACATTAAAAACTTTTGTTGGGATATTATGTCTTGTTTCTTATCTCCAATCTAGGCTTTAGCCTCGAGTGTGTGGATGTCAAACTTAAGCTTTGACAGTATTCTATTATTCAGCTATTCTAATGTGAGAGGAAATTATAAGCTTTTTGCTTAAGGTTTCAGTTATTTTCTTAAGGTTTCAATTATTGATGTTTTGGAATTTCCCTCCACAATTACTTTCTACAGTTGGATTGATGGAGGATTAACAATTTATGAATCTCTTTGCTAGAATATGGGTGAAGACATCTCCCGTACGGGTTTCTCTTTATTTTTATTTTTTAAAAATAACATCCAGATCTGGAATTATCAGGGACAATATTACCATGAAATAGGTAGATGCTCCTAGTCAAACATATGCCTCTAATCCATGCAATGAGAATGCGCCAGAAAGCAATGGAAAATAGGTTAAGGATGGTTTTCATTTTTCTAGATGCAAATATTTATGTTCTAGTACATTTCTGAAATAAAATGGTTTGGAATGGGTTCCTAACACAAGCAAGTCTCATGGAGTTTGTTACAAGGAAAGGGTGAAATGGTACATCATATTATACCCAAGTATGTAACATGGTATTTCATTTCATTTATAATCTATGCATACCAGTATAAGGATCTGATGATAATTTATAAGCAGCATTTATTCTCTATAATTTCCCATTTCATTCGAAGTCATAGTTTATTGACTTTGGACTGTGTCACTGTGCTCTCGATGGGCAAATATTTTTAGGGAGTAATTATCTGATTTCCTTTTCGGTACCTGCAACTTGGAGTGCTCGATAAAGTAGTTTGATAGCATACTTTATACAGTTATCTTAATTGTGTAATTACTATTGAGTTCGGACAATTTTTTCTCATGCTTTTTTTTTCTGATGAATTGCCTCATGCTATTTTGATGCTTATGGAACACAGCCTTGCAATCCAGCAGTTGGTGGTCCTGCAAAATCTCAGTTGGTGCATGAAGTGGATGCGCTTGGTGGTGAAATAGGGAAAATGGCTGATAGGTTAAAATATCCAAAATTCTTTTAACATATTCATTGCACTGTTCAAGTTCTACATTATCATTGTTCTTAACTACCATATTTTTTATTATACTTCTTGAATTGTTCAAATCTTGATTGGATTTTAGTAGATAGATATTTATAGACATCTATTTTTCTGTAGTGCTGTCTTCTTGCTGTTAAATCATTTCAAGTTCCTTTTCAGATGTGATTGAAGTAACTAAACCATCCGCTTCCCTTTTGTTTTTGCATACTTACATATTTGTTCTAATCTATCGGCAGTGTAGTGTAATAATGATCGCATCTGATATGTTAATTCATGTCATACTGAATAAATCTGGTTGACATTTGAATTTTAAGGATTAACATTAGTGATCTTTATCTTTTTTTCTGATATTCATCATGTGTCTTGAACGCACCCATGACTACTTGGTTAAGATCTTTATTGCTCTAATGAAGTGAGAAGCACATGCTGCTGATCCTCAAACACATGGCTACTTGGATAAGAGCTTTACTGCTCTAATTAACTGAGAAGCACATGCTGCTGATGGTTTATCATGGGTTTCACTTATTGTCATTTTTGTGTTTGTAACATACGACTCCTACATTGTTAACCTTGTAGATGATTCCATTTAAGCTCCCAAGTGAAATAATGTTTTTTTTCTTTAGGAAGAGTGTTTAATTAAAGTAACTCTTGCATAAATAATCATGACTAAAATTTATCTACTTCATGCTTTATCTAATGCCTGTTCTGACATGGTCTATGAACAGGTGCTACTTACAGAAGCGTGTCCTCAACTCATCCAAAGGTCCTGCTGTACGAGCATTGCGTGCTCAGACTGATAAGAGGGAGTATGCCTTGGAAATGAAAAAAGTCATTGAAAGGTTAGGCTGTTTACAAGAGAAACTGATTATTTTTAATTTATCTCACACAAACTTATGCTGCTAATCCATCTCCATGGTTATGCAACAATGATAATAAGAATATTGTACTGGTCTTACATTTTGATATACCAGCACAAAAGAAAGCATCATAAATAATTTAATGCTATTGATCTATGTATTTTATGTTTGTGTAGGATTTGAGTCAAGCTTATATTAAGCAAGACTGAGTCCAGATTAAGTTTAGGCTTTATTTGTTTTATAGACAATCTCTGGCTGAGGAAAATATATTATCAATCAAGAAGGTGAACTCTTCGTGTATTTCTATAATTAAAATATAAGATTATAGTATTATATATGCTTAAAAAATTCATAAATTTATTACATTAATATTTAAAATGACTTTAATATAATACCATATATTTAACAGTAAATTTTCCAATGTTAAAATATTGTAAAACTTTAGAACAGTGGAATATTATTTTCTTTTCAAAATTAAAGGAACGAATATTGTTCGATATTCTAATATTTAAATCGTAATTAAACTAAAATATACAATATGTATTTTTGGAAAGATAACATTGTATTCATTTACCAATCTGAAATGATATAATATATCATTGAAAGGGATGTATGAAAAAAAGTATATGTATATAGTGCCAAAAAAACCAAAAAAATAAAATATATTAAAAATATCAATGATATTATTTAAAACAGTATCACCAATTTTTATTATTTATTAAAAATATCAATGAAAATGACTTCTCTTCATTAAATCAGGACTGAAATCAGATTAGTGTTTGACCAATTTTAACTGAAAGTGCTAAGCTTGCAAGTACAAACTGTTTGGACACTTCAAATAGGTTAGACACCAATTTTTGTTAGTTACCCTTCAGTACAAATTAGTTAGTCTATATAATATACTGGAATTCTACTGCCGCTAAGTATCATTTAGTTTATTATTTGAATGTATCATGTATGTGAAGCATTAAGACACTGAAGATTGACAAGGTAGATGTAGATCAGAAGTTTTGCTCTGCAAATGATGTTGGGACTCATTATTCCAACTCAGTACAGTTCATGAAAACCTTATTAGACAGGGAGGTGCTATGTGGCAACGAATATAGATGCTCTATTTGATATGCCCACTCTACCATTGTAAAGATTGCTGTGTAGAGCCTGAACTTTTCTTCATTGCTCGCAGAACTTCAGTGCATTTAAAAAGAAGAAGTAAATTCTAGGTTTCTGTATCAAAGAAGATATCAAAATGGTCTGGCATTCATATCACTTTGTTCTTTTTGCTCTTGATATTGCCTTGAATGAGTATCTTGCTTAAGAATTGGGGGTTTGCTAATTGTTGGACATATTGTTTAAGTTTATACTCGGAGCTTCTGAATTTTATTCTTTGTTACCTTTTCTGGGTTCATCTTTGTTGCATTTGATTCCTTCAATGTAATGGTTCTAAATTACTAACAATGTTGAGCATACCAATTTGATTTTCAAAAGAAAACCTGAAAAAATGATTGTTAAATGGTATAAGAAAAATCTTAGTGTTTTTGAGTTCAAAATAATTATTAGGGGTAACGAATATCATTTCTGTAAATAATCAGAAATATCTCAGAAAAGTTAAAATTTTAAATTAGTAACAATTTCATAAAAATTCATATTATAATAATGCTGATGCCATTTATTAATTGAGTGCACCATTGTGTGGCACTTAGAGTACCACCCAGTATGCATCGCATATTGGACATTTTGAGTGTTGTTACCATGCTACCCAAGCATACCAGGCAGCGCATGCTGTGACTCATGTGGATTGACTAATTGGTCATTTTATGTACGAGTCCATGCTCAGACTGGTACACTTGATATTTAAATCCTTGGTTGTATGTGCAATTTTGTAGGTGAAATTTCATTGGCTTGTAGGAGTTGCTATTTGTTTCTTATTCTCAGAGGACTTACTATTACATTCTATTTTTTACTCTAACTAATGCTATTATTTCAGCACCCCAAATCTTTTCATCAGAGAAGCTATGGTGGTTGATATCTTGGTAGGAAAGAATGACAATGTGGAGGGTGTTTGCACTTTCTTTGGCATGAATTTTTTTGCTCCTTCTGTTGTCCTCACAACGGGAACCTTTATGAGTGGTAAAATTTGGGTTGGTAGAACATCAATGCCTGCAGGACGAGCTGGTGAGTCTGCTTCTCATGGGTTAACCGAGAGCTTGCAGCAACTTGGATTTGAGACTGACCGACTGAAAACTGGAACTCCGGCACGTGTTGACTATCGCAGTGTTGACTTCTCTGGTTTGGAACCTCAGCATGGTGATGAAGAGGTGGTTATTGTTATATAAGTTCCATGCAGGATTCTACATTTGATGTCTGATGTTTTATACTGTCAGCTATAGGAAGATTTATTTTATATGGCTTGAACAATAACATCCTTATCCATTATTCCATTGACTGTATATTCCTGATTTTCATTATTTTATAGGGTTAATACTGATTTGGCCTTGTACACAAAGTGTACACCACTCTGGTTAGAGTAATTGGGCTCTATACGGGAGGATCATGAGGTCTTGGGTTCAAGACTCATTAAGTTCTAAAAAAATACTGATTTGGCCTTTGCCATTTGCTAGTCATATTAATTTGGCCCATAAATATATCGTCTCAATTTGGCCCCTAAAATTTTTAAATTGGTTTCACTGTGGTCTGAGCCAAGTTGTTGATGTTGTACTCTATCAGCTCCTATTATGTGCCCTACATATGGAGAGGGTATAGCATCCATTTATTCAGATAATCATCCATGCTGTTATTTTAACTCGTTTACAATCTCATATTGCCTGATAATGGCTATGTTCAATTTTTTTTGGATAATAGCATTGAATTCATTGCACAAATCTGAAATGATACAATATATCATCCAAAGGGATGTGAAAGAAAAAAAGAGAGGAAAGAGGCTATGCTCAATTAGTGGGAGGCAAATGTGCTGTTATTAATTAAACAGTAACTATTAGTTCTACAGAGATAAATTTGATTTCCTTTCCCTTTCATTTAACAAATAGTTGAAACACAGTAATCTATTTGGTAATTTCTTAATTTTATCTTGAATAGGTAAGTTGGTTTAGCTTTGATCCTGATTACCACATAGAGCGAGAGCAAATGTGCTGTTATTTGACACGTACTACAAAAGCTACACATCAGCTTATCAAAGATAACCTACATGAGACACCAACTTATGGTGGCTGGGTGGAAGCAAAAGGTCCAAGATATTGTCCATCTATTGAAGATAAGGTACGCCTATGGTAATTTACTATTACAAAATAGCTTTCAGTATTTGCTCTTTTAAATAACCTATAACTTTGTTTTTCAGATAGTAAGATTTCAAGACAAAGATTCTCATCAAATTTTCCTTGAACCTGAAGGTCGTACTGTGCCTGAGCTTTATGTGCAGGTTGTTCTTATGATAATCAAATTTTCAATTCTCACTGGTTAGAGCAATTGGGTTCTATACAAAGAGGTTGTGGGTTCAATACTCACCAAGTTCTTAAAAAAAATCTTCAATTCTGTTCTGCCTTTTGCATACTTTACATGTTGCATCTGATTTAACATTTTATATATGCAGCAGATAAGAATACTGCACACTTTTCTATGTTAAAATTCATAATTTTTCAGATTGGTTTGAAAAATGACCTGTGTGTTTGATTCATGTCAAGCACTAATTCATTTTCATGAGTGCGTTTTCAACTTTTTTTTAAAAAAAATTGAGTATGGGATTACGTATATTGCCTTGCCTTTATTTTTCATAAGTGTGATGATTCAACTTGTATGGTGTTTTGTAGCTTAAACTACAATATCTTCTTTTTGATAGGGATTTTCTACAGGTTTACCTGAGAGGTTACAATTGGCACTTTTAAGAACATTACCTGGACTTGAAAATTGTTTGATGCTCAGACCTGCTTATGCTGTGGAATATGATTACTTGCCAGCACATCAGTGCTCTAGATCTCTAATGACAAAGAAAGTTGAAGGCTTATTTTTCTCAGGTCAAATAAATGGAACAACAGGTTATGAAGAAGCTGCAGCTCAGGTGACACTCTTCATGTCCCTGTTAAATCAAAAAGGCCAACTGTTTTCTTCCGTCACTATTTTAGATCCCACCTTGTCTTATCATTGAAATTCCACATTTTAGTTCCTTCAAAAAGTATTTTTTTTATTTATATTTCTTCCATCAGGGCCTTATTTCTGGGATTAATGGTGCTAGACATTCAGCTGGCAAATCTGTTATCATTCTTGAGAGGGAAAGCAGCTATATTGGCACTTTAATTGATGATTTAGTTACAAAAGATTTGCGAGAACCTTATCGCATGCTGACAAGGTACTGTGCATATTTCATTTGACAAACTTTCCATGTTTAGCTCCACCAAAAATGAGTGTTTGATCAGTAAACTTTCAGTGGTTTATTTGAGCTGGAGATCTATGCTAGCTGCAAATTGTTATTAGTGCACTAAATACATTGAGGGACAATATCAAGGATGCAAACAAAATTGGTGGTAAAGAATAACATACACTCTTCTCCCTTGAAACCATGACATTTGAGCAAAACTCCTCTTTTGTGATCGTTATTTTCTGTGCACTATTTTTCTTAATTATTATATTGCTGCCCAAGGTTATTGATGTGGTGTTGGAATGGGTAGTGATTGAATGTTGTGGGCATCGATGGTTTTCCTTTCAAATCAAATTCATGGCCCAAGTCATTCACATTGATATTAACATTGTGAATTCTCACATATTTTACAGTTTTTCCCCTAATAGAATTTTTTTCAACTCAGTCGTTCAGAGCATCGATTACTTCTTCGTGCTGACAATGCGGACAGCCGGTTGACACCATTAGGCCGAGATATTGGTCTAATTGATGACAGGCGCTGGGATATATACCAATCGAAGCAAGCTCGAATACTAGAGGAAAAAGAACGACTGAAGTCTGTACGTATTACAGGTTAGTTAAGCTTTCTTATCTGTCATCATTAGATCCATTACTTTGTACTTTAAGATTCTACTTTTAGATACAGCATGATCAGATGTGAAGGTTAACATGCCTCCCTTTGATATCATCTGGCTGACTGGCATAACCTCTATAGCAGTTTTGTTTTTGTCATAGGGGGTGATTTTGCTGCTGAGGTTAGTCTTTTATCTAGGCAACCCATTAGAGACTCATCTTCACTGGAGAGCGTTCTGAAAAAACCACATATAGAATACAAGCTTCTTGACAAGCATGGTCATGGTAACAAACTTCTATCCAGAGTTGAGAAAGAATGTGTGGAGATTGATATTAAATATGCAGGCTTCATTGCACGCCAGAAAAGTCAGCTGCAACAGGTAAGTGTAGCTCAATCAAAAGTTTCTTAGCCCAAGGCAGCTATAAACTGGTTTTTGAAAATATTTTCATCTTTTCCCCTCCTGCAAATCTATGCTATATCAACACACAGTCTAACTAGCATGTTCCACCACACAAATGTATCAATTCAAATTGGCTTTGGTAGGTTCCTACACGAACAATTGGCTATTGTCTTATTTAATCTAGATGAATTTTGGTACCAACATTTGGGAGATCATGGAACAAATAATAGACATCTAAATCCATAGTATTAAATCAATCTTTCTTATCTTCTTTGATTTGTCTGGCCAATGACAAGTCTTATACTTGTCATTCTTTCTCTTAGCATCAGGAAATAGGAGTTGGCTTATGTATCTAATTTGGGTCAGTTGTTTGGAAACTCCTCTTTGGCTATTTTATACTAACCTCCAAATGAGTTCAATATCCATTTTGTGTCTCACTATCTTGGCAATTTTGTTAATGCTACGCGAGCCTCTTTCATAACCTGTAAATTGCTATACCAAACAAACAATTTCATTCTAAACAGACTTCTGTATTCTTTCAAAAGTATATAATTAGCTGTAAGATTGATTTTAGATCTCTTCATGAATCCACATCACATGTTTCTAAAAGTTGTATGGATCACATGTTCATCTTACATCTCTAAGTTCTGATATCTTGCTGATGTCCAATAAATATATGAATTAGTTTCATATTGTCAGACATTATTAAAAGTATGTTCTTGAAGACTTTGAACTAATCAATTAATTAAAATATTCATTATGCTTTTTTTTTGGTTTTTGTTTTTGGCTTGTGTAGCTATTGACAATGATTTAAGTTGATCAGTGTAAGAAGATGAAAAAAAAAATTGTATTGTCAATTTTCTCGTGTACAATAGGTACGTAAAGTATTGTATTGTCAATTTTGGCTTGTGTAGCTATTGACAATGATTTAAGTTGATCAGTGTAAGAAGATGAAAAAAAAAATTGTATTGTCAATTTTCTCGTGTACAATAGGTACATATTGTCAGACATTATTAAAGTCTCTTCTTCTCCCATGTTAATGCCACCTAGGTACTAGAAAACTAATCAATTAATTGTCACTACCTAGATATGTACAGCTAGTTAAAATATGACTATTCTAATTCTAATATTCCCCCTCAAGTTGGTGGATACATGTCGTATGCATTCAGCTTGTTACAATTATCTACTATCCTTTGTCCTTGCAGCGCTTTAGTAAATATATCAGCTACTTGATCTTTTGATTTTATGGAGGAGGTTTTAATAAAGTGGTGGTCTACCTCAATGTGTTTTGATCTCTCATGAAACGCTGAATTTGAGGCTAAATCCAGAGCTGATTGATTGTCACATAGAATTTGTTTTGCAAAACTTGAGTTCTTGGAGCAATTGTCTTAGCGGCAATAATTCACAAGTAGCTAGGGCCATACTCTATATTCTGCTTCTGTACCTGACCTTGCAACCAAAGTTTGTTTCTTGCTTTTTCATGAGATCAGATTTCCTCCAATCAAAACAATATACCTTGAGGTAGACATCCTATCAATTGGTGAACCTGCCTAATCTGCATACCCAGTAATTTTAGTGTGCCCTCTGTTTTTAACTTATTCCCTTTCCTGGTGGTCCTTTGATATGTCTTAGGTTTCGGACAACTTCATTCTAATGATTGACATAAGGGGAATTAAGGAACTGACTCATCAGACTGTATGAGAAAGAAATATATGGTCTAGTGATAGTGAGGTAATTTACCTACAAACCTTCTGTATCTCTGAGGATCTGAATGCAGCTCACCTTGATTTGGTAAGAGCTTTTCAGCAGCATTTTACCAATCTAAGTAGTTCGACCTCTCTTGGGTGCCTCACTCTTACTGCATATCTCCCATTAAAACAGGAACAAAATGGAGAATCTAGAACAGAAATTATAGAAGAAAACTATAATAGAAACTAGACAGAATTCTGCTTACCAATAGAGCAGAAATTTTCTTTAACCAAAAACAATAACCTACTCTGATACCATGTACAAAGATGAAAAAAAGTATTGTATTGTCAATTTTATCTAGTGTACAATAGGTACATAAACTAGGAACTAGCAAACTAATCATTATTTGTCGTTACTTTCATATTTACAGCTAGTTAAAACATGACTATTCTAATTCTAACAATTTGTAACGTAATTATCGACTTAGATGTTTGAACTATTTAACATTTCTGCATCCTATATTTTTTTTTCTAGATTATTAATCAGCAGCATAGAAGACTCCCAGAAGATTTGGATTATTATTCAATGAAAACTTTGTCGCTAGAAGCACGTGAGAAGCTATCAAAGGTATGCAGATTCAATAAGACTAGCTTTATAAAATATCAATGTAGAAATCATGCAAACTATGTTTTTTTTTTCTTTTCAGTTTTAACAAATTTGTTACATATATTTCCATTTTTCATTAGAATTATGTAAAAGATTTTAACATTTTTATTTTTAAAGTGATATAGAGTAGTTAAAGTCTTACATTTTTTTTAAAGATAGCATTCATTTTACCAATCTGAAGTAGTACAATATATCATCCAAAGGATGGTTAAAAGAAGAAAATAAAGAAATATCAAAAAAGAGAAAAATAAAGAGCATAGAGGGAACTGAAGAAGAGACAACACTAAACATTAAAATACACGAAGAGAAACTAGCATGATAGTGCTCTCAAGGTGGCAGATGCATAGTGAAAAAGGTGAGAGCTGTGGTAACTCCTACAACTAGTGCCCTTGCAGGTAATAAATTACCTATGAAACAACATTGGCTCCTTCCCAAACGCTCCAATTCTATACAACCAATTGCTTTATCGTTTTCAGTTTTACATCTTTATTCTTGATAAGCTATAACATATGAGTGATATCATGCGGCTGAATTTGCAGTTGCTACAAATAGGTAACACGTCCATTTGTTGTGTAAGAACATTGATAGAAGAGATGGTCTCTTGTCTCAAAGTTCCTCGATCACAATCCCTTTGCATATCAGCCTCATTTTGGTGTGTAATCTGTCTTTCCTCACAAGCCAATTGAAAAAGTTAATTTTCAATGACAACTTAACTTTCTATAAGTTATATCCTTCAATATCTGGAACACCTGACCACCTCATGAAATTGTACATTGAATGCACTGAGAAATTCTTGTTTGATGTCCATTGCCACAAAATTTATTTACTTCACCTATTCGAATGTTCATTATGTTGGCGGTGAAACTCTTCATTGCTATAGAGACATCATGAGTGACAACAATTGTCCATCCTCTAAATAATCCATTCTCCTTCGTAACCAACTGAGATAAGGTGCTGTTTGGGTCTTCAGCAGCTAAGAAAACCTCCTTGTGCATATCTGCCTCTCTTTGGCAATTCAGCCGAGGTTCAATTCCGATAACTATATTGTATGGGACAAATGTAATGGACATCAAGAAGTTTGAATATAGAACATACTAGTGTTGCAGGATAAGTTTGACGTTGGTCCATCATCATATTGTATTTTTCTCCATCGTATGCAAATTCTTGAGGACTGATATCTGGTATCATAACAAACTTTGGCAGGTAAGACCGCAGACACTTGGTCAGGCAAGCAGGGTTGGTGGTGTAAACCCTGCTGATATCACAGCTCTCCTCATCTGCCTTGAAGCTTATCGCAGGAAGACAAGTGGAAGGAAAAAGACTAGATTAGATTCAGCCAAGTCAACTGCAGATGATCTTGATGAAGCTGAACCTTCTTTGCTAGGCAGGTAACCGGTGGCTAATAATGGTGTGGATGCAGTTTCCCCTGGAGTCCCTCCATTTGTCATTCTATTTAAATATTGACCATAGGTGAGTGAAGCAGACTATTGGTATTTTCATTTATCTTTTACTCCTTTACCAAACTCTAGAATTTGCATGCTCAATCTTGTTCCAAATTCTCTTTCCAGATAACATAATGCTTGTTGTACGAGGAAGCTTCCATCACATTTTATTTTTGTCCAAAGCGGACATTCCAATCCAAGTTTGACTTGGAAGATGCAGTGACTCGTAAGTGGTTCAGAAGTTGTACATGGTGATCTAAACAAGCACTTCAAATGCAGTGTTATCAAGGAGCAATAGGCAGGCTTGAAATGTAGTGATATGATGATTTTGACATGAAAAAAAGACACTTTTACATGGGGAATCAAGTTCTTCTGTGTAATAGTAGAAATGTATTGGAAAATAGCAGTACTTTGTTGGGCAATATAATATATATATATATATATGTCTACAAATCATCTCTTCGCAAGGACTTGAGAGAACAAGTGGGGTTTTAACTTTTAATCATAGAAGGATAAAGAATTAGTTTGGCTCGAACCAAAAGAGGGATGTGAAGAGTCACCCTCCCTCTTTGGGCGACAACCTTGGTGAATGAGGGAAGACCAGTGGTGATGCAACGTGCATGGCCTAGGCATCCAAATCATTCTCCAGAGGGGAAAGAGGTGAGGTGATCGGAGAGGTGAGTGGAAGATGTATTGTTGGGTGAAGCAATCCAGGTCCTCAGGAAGAATCAAATGGATCAAAAGATGTATGGTTGGGTGAAGCAATCCAGGTCCTCAGGAAGAATCAAATGGATCAAAAGATGTATTGTTGGGTGAAGCAATCCAGGTCCTCAGGAAGAATCAAATGGATCAAAAGATGTATTGTTGGGTGAAGCAATCCAGGTCCTCAGGAAGAATCAAATGGATCAAAAGATGTATTGTTGGGTGAAGCAATCCAGGTCCTCAGGAAGAATCAAATGGATCAAAAGATGTATTGTTGGGTGAAGCAATCCAGGTCCTCAGGAAGAATCAAATGGATCAAAAGATGTATTGTTGGGTGAAGCAATGGCATCGGGTGATAAGTAAGAAGAGGTTTACCCAAGGAAGATGCACTTGTTTTGCATCAACAGCGCTGCTTACACAATTCTAAACAGGATCGGAATACCTCTTAGATCAAGCGGCACCAACAAGGCAGAGAAAAGAAGGATAAGAGAGATAACCCTTCGCACAAAATATTCTATGCAGAGGTGTTAAAAGGTTGATGCAGGGCACTAGTCAGCAACCAAAAGTTTCAATGTCTTCTTTTTAGTACATTGAAATCTCTCCATGATGCAGCCCAACGTTAACCTCTGAAGAATCGCTGCAGATACTTGCGATAGAGAGACATGCTGGTAGTAGTTGTAATCTTGGTGCGGTTTTTCTGCCTGCATTTGCATACAACAATGAATCCAGTATTTTGCTGTAGCAGACCCAATTATATCCTTGGAGGAAGCCGGAGCAATGCAGAGCATTCTCCAAAATACTGCATCACTGCTGCTTCTGTAGAAGGGCATCCCAAGCAGGATCAAACCCCTAATATTGCTGGGTGTTTGGCAACAGTATTCCAAGAAACATAAACATCTACGAAGCAAGAACTAAATAACCTAGAGGAAATTACCTTTTCATTACCCTAGCAGTAATGAAGGGTGTTATAAGAGGTGTTTGTTGCAAATCAAGCGTTTCTCATTAGAATCAAATGCTAATCATGGTTGAGGACTGGACGTTGGAGTGAGGATGCAAAATTTCAGAGGTTAGCACAAAGATCAGACTCTATGGTTTCCAGATTGCACTATGGAACAATGAACTGGCATCAGTGAGAGTTTTGACAGCTTAGAAAAATTAATAAGGAATCTCTTTCATCGAAAGATTTTGGGGCTTATCATGTGATTATTAGGAAAGCTGAATCAACTGTGATGCCACTTGATGTCAACCTGCAATTTGCTGGTATGACTTGTGATATACAGACTGTTCAGGAATGGAACAAAGATATCTCAATTAAGCTCTGATTAAAAAAAGGAGAAGCAAATGTGACTGACTTTGAAGATCTATTAGCTATACAAAGTCCTCTTAAACTCATTAAGATCACAAAGGTCCAGAATACCTTTTGTGATAAGAAGGGCTCTTCAGGAGAGTTGATGATTACTACTTTGACCCTTTGCATAGGGAGTGCACACCCATCAGAACCTCTACCTTCTGATCCTCGATAGGGAAGAAGTAGCCGTTCATGCTATCTCATTTAGCGTAGGTTGGCCTTCAACCAATGTACATAGTCGGGTATCATTGTTCTTCAATAGATAGAATACTGACTAGCATTTCAGGCTTCAAGAGGGATCATCACAACTGTGACATTGTATCAGCTAAGGAAATGATACGAGCTCAAGGTACAATACAATTGGATGTTATTCTTACAGGGAAGTTGGTTGGTTTGTCATTAACCATATTTTGGGAAATCGCACAATCACTTGTGTGGATGCTAATTGGATCATTTTAAAGTAGTGTAGTGCAGAGAGTATAGGGCTACCCTGTCCAAAATTTTACGACATAAGAAGGCAAACATAGTCACTTATTTAAGATGAGGTACCACTAATACTGAATTCAAGGGGATTGTAGAGTTTGAGGGGCAACTAGCTGCAGGATTAGAAGGTATCCTATAAGAATGAAGATGGAAGGACGACATCTACAAGAGAAGAGCAGCCACATCACAAAATGGAACTCATAATTTGGGAACCATACTACATACAGGAAGGAGGAATAGTGTGGTCGATTGGCTAAAATCAGATCACAATAGGTGGTGAAAGGCAGACTCACAACTGCTCAAAATCAAGCTAACAGATATCGCAGTCACAATAAGGAAAAGGACAAGAAGATAAGGAAGTATAACTTGCCGCTGTACCTAGAATTTGATGCTCAACTTGCTGCAAAAGTCAAGCTGCTAGGCTTCGATCAAATGCAAAGAGAAGAAGCACAGAAGAAGAGCAATGAGCATCAGTAAGGGTAACCTTGTTGGTAGACACTAGATAGTAATATTTTAACAATAAAGATAATTTTAGCTAGTGTATTTATAGCTATAGCATCTCTCTGGTTTGATGTCATAACAACCTTCATTTTAAGTGGCCGACCGATAATGATATAATTTTTAAGCTTTACACTTTATATTTTAAACACATATGATATTTTTCGCCTTTTAAGTATTGAAATATTAACATAGTAACATATACTAAAAGATTGTATAAATATCTCACATAAGCAAACATGAAGGAAGAGATGGTAAATGTGAGTCTGTCACTATGAATAAAGATAATGTAAATCTAAAACTTAGATAGTGTCCAAGTACAATTAAGGTTTAATTGAGGGGGACTGGCATGATTTCTTATATATATATATACATGCATCACTATATAAAAATATAGGTAAAGATATTCAAGTGGGAAATCAAACTCATTGATGAAGTTTTTATTCATCCGAAGAAAAGTAAGAAAAAAAAAAGAAGGTAAAGCTATCTCTCAACAGTAGAGGAGAGGAAAGGAAAAAGAGAAGAAAAATCAAATGATGCAATCATCTTCTCCCAATTTATCAATTCTCCTCTCACTCACTTGACATATTATTGACTAAGCTCAGTTACATGTACAGTGATAAATATTCACAACAGTTTTGTTACTATCAACACCAAAACTGATAACTATATGATTTGCTCCCATAGGGTCCTCCTTCACCAGGTTCTACAAGTCAGTGAATTATTTCCTCCTAACTCACCATGTGTATGCTAACATGTTCAAACTCTCTAGTTATTTGAATTTCTAGCTGTATGTAAAGAACTTTGAGAAGAGAAGAGATAATTTTCTCACTTTACATAGGTCTGCTTACATGTAGTATTTATAGTAAAACTAAAACCTAGGTATACATAAAGTATATACCCTTTTGGTTAAAGCAATTGGGCTTTATACAGGAGGTCGTGGTTCAATACTCACTAAGTTCAAAAAAAATAATAATAATAAGAGGCAAAAAGGAAACAAAAGACACGACTTTGGACCCCAGATATCAGAATGAATGATAACAAAGGGTGATGTAGTCTGAACATTATTATTTTTGACTAAATAGGAAACTCTAAAAGGTTTTCTAGCTAACATGATTCACAATTAAGAGCTTGTAGTTGAGAAAGATGAGGTACCATTTTTTTGAGTTTGTTGAGGTTTGGATGTCCTATCGTTGATGAAATAGTTTAGGAGTTTCTACAACAACATTGGCTGTAATTGAGGGTGGTATAATAATTAAAGTCGGCTGCAAGAAGTAAATGCCTCGTGATTCAACTCCTGCTCCAATCATCCTCCCCATACTTTGATCTTGTATTGTAAAAGAATTAGGTTTTACTTTGATCTTATATTGTAAAAGAATTAGGTTTGAAAATAACAAGACAATTCTGGGTGTGAGCAAGTTTGCTAACTGAAATTAGATTAAACTTACATTCAGGAACAAATAGGACAAATTTCAATGTTAAATTTGGAAGTAATGGAACTCTTCCAATTCCTTTTGCTTGAACTTTAGATCCATCAGCAAGAGCGATATGAAGTGATGTTTTAGAAGGGGAGAGATTAGAGAATAAAGAGATATTATCAGTGATGTGATCGGAAGCTCATGAATCTACTATCTAGGATCTAATAGGTAGTGAATGAGAGAAATAGATTGTAGAATTACCATTGGCAACTGAGGATGTGGCGGAAGTGGCTTGTTGGGCAGCCTTGAGTTGTAAATACTCCTTGTATTCATTTATAGAAAATAAATTCAATGATTTTATAGTTTTTGCCTTGTTCTTTATTATTGGTTGGCATTGCATTATGTTAGCAGTCCTATTTGGAAATCAATTGCAAGAAGTAACATCAATCTCGAGTATGACCTTTCCTTCTATATTAGGTGCATCGTATTGCTACTTGCTCCATAAGGATAGAATCATGTAGGTAATCCTTTATTCGATGATCTGTCGCTGAATAGATTGCTCAGCTACACCAGAGGATGACATCGCTTATGAGATGATGAATAAAGTGGCGGCGGCGTATAAAGTTATGATTTTTATCCGCTCTGGTACCATGTAAAGAACTTTGAGAAGAGAAGAGATAATTTTCTCACTTTACATAGGTCTGCTTATATGTGGTATTTATAGTAAAATTAAAACCTAAGGTTACAATCATAGAGAAATCTGAGCCATGCATCTACAAAAACTATGGACCATATATTAAATACAATCTTATGATTCATCCCCATGCAATTCTTCTTTATCTTATTCTACAGATTTGCAGCAACCACATGCATACTCCTACAAGGAATCAAACAAGAGAATGTAAAAAAAGCCAACAATACAAAGGCTGTTAAAATGTTGTGGCATCCAAGGGAAATGGTTTAACTGATTTGACCAAGATCTTCCCTAAATTGGATTCATTTTAGCTGAAGTCGGAGAGACACTAGTATCCAGTTCCCACCAATTTGAATTTCTCCTACCTCGAACAGGGAACTTTCACTAATCAGTACCACTTGTTACAGTTAACAGGTTTATGGAAAAACACCATGCAACTATATAGTAGATTAGTAATATTAGAGAAATACACTTCTCCATCATTGATCACCCATGCGAGCCAATAAATGAACATGAGATTTCAATGTACTTCAAATCAATCTATTTCCAAGGTTAACTGTCTTGTATGGTATCATAAGACTTCATTAAACAAAGTCTACCCTCTTAAGACAGTATGTATCATGCATTTACCGAATCACTAGTCAGACCCATGAACATGAATCAAGTAACTCAAACATGTCCGCATCAACCAAAATTTCAGAATTAATCATCCGTAGTAGTGTCTAAATCGCAAGATATAATAGTATCATCGATCACCCATACTGAGAAGTGACAATCAAAACCGGGAAAAGAAAATATCAAATTGATAAAATTTTGGAAGTCAGCAAAAAGCAACGTGGACACACATCAATATTTCACTGCCTATATGGAAATAACAGGAAGAACTACATTGTACTTGCACAACCTACTATTTTATGGTATTACTCTAGTTCATCGTATAATCAAGCAGTTTAGAGTACAATTTCATTTTTTTTTCATCTACTGATTTAACAATACGAACCGAAATAACAAGGAGCTTTGATCATAATTTCAATCAATTCATTCATTATCAGAAATAACAATAACAACCGGGAGCATGACATCACTCCACAATAGATATCGACGGCATGCCAAAATAAGAAGAGGAAAAGCATCAACTCAATATCATACAGCATGCAAATGTGTGGATTTCTTGGTAGTCTCTACCCATATTTCCCCCAAAATCAAACTGATTATTAGCTATGAGTTCGGAAACCAACCAAGTTCCGGTCGACTCGCTGGCTCCTCCTACACAAGCTTCCGCGGACACCACCTTTCTCTAAATCTCCAGCGGTTCGACGCTCCCTTTCTTCACTGCAGCGGGAGGAATCGCGTATGCGTCTTCCCCCTCCTACAAGCGGCGCCACCGGAAGGAAGAACTCCCGGGTTATGGAGGCTTGGAGGAGATGGTAGAGTAACTCCCAGTTTCTTCGACCTCCGCCCCTTTTTGATTCAATTTGGGGCGAAGTGCGCGTATGACGCGCGTGAGGAGTTAAAAATACTTTCTGCCCTCTCTCCTCCTTCCTATTCACACCATTTCTCCAGTTACTTTAATCGCACAATTAACCCTACGTGCAAAGTAATAATGTCAATTCATTTTATGGCTTTATCTATTCAAACTTATACTTATGCATCTATTTATATATCCATACGTATACATCTATTTATATACGGTGGTAATTTCTTGTTTACCGTTTCCATTTCCATTTCCTATTTTATTTAATATAACATCAAGTATCCAACCATACTCTTTTTTCTTATTTCCTATTTGACATCGTGGAAATGAAGACAACAAATGAAATAGGTATTTCAATATTCATTGTTTAATGTCATCGTTAGATTTATAATTTTGTAATAAGGGTAATTATATATTAGATGATGATTTTAAGAGGTTTTATGGAAGAAGTAATATGGAGGACTTATTTATAAAATTATATAAATTTTTAAAGTATAAGATTGAGTAAGTGGGGCTATGTGTGGAGTTCACTGCGGTCTGCCACGTGTCCTAGGGGAAGGTATGAGGCATGACAGTCACTCACGTATAAGACTAAGGAAACATTAAATACAAAACATAACAAATTTGTTTACCGCGTTAAGAAAGAAAGCATCTAAGAAAAAATTGGAACAAAATATTTCTCAACTATTTTAATTCAATAATCTAGCAATAATAATGCAACTATTCTCACAACATCTAATTACTGTACTACGTAACTAGGTTTTGGAAGCATAACTTTCTATCAAATACATTGCCCAACTCTTTTAATAAAATAATTACAATTGTAACGATCATCATCATCCCAACTAACAACCAGCGGCAACAAGCAATACTCAGGTTATTACATAGTTTTAAGTAATGGATTATTATTAGACATCTAGGAGATAATTATTTAATATCTCATCTACATCGTTAGAGTTCAATTTTTATTAAGAGAGAATAATTATAGTTAAATGTATATATTTAATTATTATTATTAGTATTTTTAATTGGATTCTTCAATCTACCAACATGTTGCACTATTTCTAAGTAGTACTTTAAAAAAAATACTTTTTAATTAAATTATTAGTAATTATTATGCATAAGTAAATGAAGAGAAAGATATATATATTCATTGTGATTTAATAGATATATATATATAGATTTAGATATATATATATAATGTAATATTTTTAATCACATCAACATTCAAAATTAAATCAATAGTTGTATCCTCAAACAATTTTATCCCAGAAAGAAATTAAAGACAAGAGATACAATTTTATAAAAATCAATACAATAGGATACCCAAAATCCTGTATTAACCACAATCTCTACCTAGTACAACAAAAATTAGATTTTTTATGTTACCTAGGGAATGTGCATCAATTTTAATCATTCAAATTTATTATTTCTAGCTAGGATTCCTAGCATCGGTGTCATTAGCTTCCACTCCATTACTGCATCGCTCGTTTCCTCATATGCTTTCTCCTCCCAGTCGAACATGTTCAACTGAAAACTTGCCAACCTTAACTGTTGGCAATATAAGGGTGTCGAGGTGAAGATTTAGGGAGTTTGGTTTAGAGATTTTGGCGACCTATACCTATCCCCATTTTGATTCCAATTTCCAAGAAGTTATCGCGTGGGAGGATTAAGTGAACAAGGAAAACTAATATAGTTGCCATCTTGAGAGAGCAGATATAATAGCAGTCGGTAGGACCCAAGGTCTCCCTCAAAGATGAGCTCAGGCGGCCCCGATCCAACGAAAGACATTGTCTTTATGAAGCAACTCACTAAGGCTTTGTATGCAGTTAACCAATCCATACTAGGGATCACATCAAAGTCTGTCATCTCTAGTGGAATCAGATCTGCCTCTAATGTGATATAATGAATCATAATGGGATAGGCCTGATATACTTGGTCCCATAAAATTTGTTGGTTCGAGGGGTGAAGACAATAAGCTCTAACTCCAATGACCCTAAAGGTATATAAGCTCATTTGATATACTTGGAGCTAATGAATGACCAATGTGACCCAGTATCTATAAGTATGCGAGCCCATGAATCAAATAATCACATATGCCCTAATTAACATGCATATAAGCAAAAACACATAGGGCAAATTAAATTTAATTCAACTAAATGAAAGTAAGTTTAAGGTCAACATAAATCCAACATCCACTTATATAGTTCAACAACTAAACTAAAATAAGGTATCTCAAGGTGCATCCTCATGCAATGGATTACTAGTGACTATGTTCGGGTTGGCTTGTGTGACGATGATATCTAGTGCGAAGATGTGAGTCTGAGTGCACTAAGGCAACTTCTGGGAGTGCTAGCCAGATCTAAGGGCAGGTCCTTGGGTTGATGTCAGAGTAGGAGTAGCAGGTGACATCGGCATAGACGACGACCACCACTGGCAGATGCAGGATCTGTCGCCAACTATTAAGAACCTCCATCTAAGCTTGCTGTGGACAGTGGGGCTGGATATGCTTCCGGTGACTACTTTAATAACAGGAGACCACTTTGCACGATCCAATATGAGTAATATTACAGAAAATATATGGGGCCAATGGTGGAGTGTACTATACTTGAGAGGGCCTATGTGGTGATGGCGATAAATGCTTTGGTTTTGCAAAGCTTGTGTGTAAACCCTATTTTTTTATTAAAAAATAAAATAAAATAACATAAAATATTATTTTAATATTGGGTCAATAAAATGAAATAGAGAAAAAAAATAATAAATAAAAATATTAATTAGATAGAAATAAAATAAATATTATTATAATATTAAATTAATAAAATAATAGATAAAAAATAAAATAAATAAAAATAAAAATAGAAATAGAAAATAAAATAAATAATATAAAAAATATGAATAATGATAATAAGGTTTAAATTTAAATTTAAATTTTATTTAATATTAAAAATAAATTTAAACTTGATTTTTTTAAAAAAATAAATATCTTTAAACTCGTCACTGCACGTGCAATGCACATACAGCGAGTTGAGTGGGTCGAAGCGGCTGAGTCGGTCGACAAGTCGGTGACTTGTCGACAGGGTATTTAATCCTCACAGAACAGAGGGTGCAAGGGTTGGGAAGAACGGCGGCGCCGGAGCTGCAAATCTCTCTCGCGGCCGACGATTTCGACGGAGGAGTGTGCGGGTGAGAGGGAGGTGTCCATGAGTGGGGGGTGTTGTTCCTGCAAAGCTGCAGCAGCGGAGGGAGCTGAAATCGGTGGCGATTCGGTGGTGGTGCTGCAGCGGCGTCGAGCGAAGGGGAAGAACATGAACCGCGGCGTGTGTAACGCGTGCAGTGGTCCGGTTCGGTCTGGTTCAGGGCCATTTCGACTGCAATTTTCACTTGTTTTTATGGTTTTACAACCGATTCGAGTGGGTTCAACGTTGTTAGGGCTTGATTGATTAGTTTTGAGTATTGAGGAATTTATTTAGAATTTTTAACACATTTTAGGTGTAGTTTTCGAATTATTTTATGTTGGGTTTAGGGTTTTGAGTGCATTAACTATGTTTGAAAAATCTAAAATAAATTATGATGCTATTTTGTGCTTAAAAATATTTTTCATTATTTAATTAGAATTTTTTAAGATTATTAGAATGTATTTTTTAATTTAATTAAAATAATTTAGGTTAAGTTAGGGTTTAAATGAATTAATTATATGCTATATGCATGAAGGAATATTTTGGTTGATGTTATGACATTTAAATTGCATTAATTGGAATTAAAATGTTTTATTTAGAATTTTGATAAAATTAATAAATTTAGGATATTATAAATTGACGTAATTAGATTATTTTGAATTTTTCAATTTATGAAATTGATTAATTTAAAATTTTATAAATTTATAATGTGGTAAAATTTAGATAATTAGATTATTTAGATTTTTCTAATTAGTGGAATTGAATAATTTGTAATTTTATAAATTAAATTGATATAATTAAATTTTCTATAGAATTATTAAAATAATTTTTAGAATTAATTAAGGTGGTATATATTGAGTTAAAATTTTTGGTATGATTAAATTGTTAAATTAAATATTGTTTTTTAGGCTTATTTATGTTTGATTGTTTTGGATTGTGACTGTTAATGTGATGAATGATTGATTGATTATTAGAAATTTAATAAAATGAAGAAAATGGTGAGAGAATGTGAGTAGAAGGATAGATAGAAAATCCTTGTATGAATTGCGTGATTTATGGTTGTTGGATGTATTTATTTTATCTTAAGAAAATTGACTGCTGTGCTGTTACTTGACAAATCACGGCCAAGCTGTGATTTGTGTTGGAGTAAGAAGAAATTGTTGTGTTTGATTGATTGTTTGCTTACTTTTAAGAATCACAACCAAGCTCTGAATTCTTGCTCAATATTGCCTTGAGACTCAGGTGAGGGTTTATGGTTTCAGATTTCTGGTCTACTGCAGTGCTGAGTCCTAAGGGTCGTTGTCATTTATTATACATGCTGATAAGTTATATATATCTGTTTTGTTGCATTTTAATTAGCATGTGATTTGATATGATTATTTGAAAGTATGACATGCCAGTATGTAGATATGATTCTATTGTATGTATGTTATTAATGTTTATGCTCATGTTATGTGATATTTAATATGTTCATGTGATGTTAAAGATGTAAAGACACTTATCAAGACACAGAACATGATGACATGAGACATAATTAGAGATATTTTAGGTACATGTTATGACAACACCTAGACTGATATTACTTGACACTTAACCGAGAACTTTTGGATATCTTAGAGTCATGATAACCTAGGAGATGACATTAGGTTCTTGGTTGAATATGTTGTTAACATGTGGTGAGGAACCATGTGCTAGCCAAGGTAGAAATGCACGCTCGGTTAACTTAGCCTCAGATACTTTGGTGTAGCCGGGATCTCACTTCAGTGCAGAGCTCAACTTATTTGGGTTACTCCAAGGAAGATGGGTGCTAGGAACAATATCATGCCATATGCTACTAGTGCTAGGGAACCTGATGACACTGGCATGCTCAACGATGTGGGTCCCTGAGTAGTCCAAGTTCATTGGTAGCATATGTGGTGGAACTCAGCTTGCTAGACTGTAGATGGGTGAATTTGGAGGTTTTGTATAGTGATCCTACCATGGGGCAGAATTACAGCGCTGTATGGTACTTGTGTTGCATAGAAGGGGTGTGGTCACCAGCTCCTTCCGCCAACATCAGTGTACAAGCATCTAGGACAAAGATGTAGAGTTGACACTAACGGGTTCAGAAAAAATCTCTGACGAGGGATTTACCTTAAACATAGGATGGCTGCCTTAGGAGTAGTACTGGATAACTTATGATATATTGATTAATGCGATATGACCTTTTAAGATTTAAGTTATAAATACAGTTTTTAGTATCATGTTCACATGTCTTGTTTAAATAATGTGACTGCTATATTGATATGTTAAGTATTGTTATATATTATGCCATGTTAATTTAAATATGTGATTTGGTAGATATATATTTTTGTTGGTTTGTACAATAGCTTATGCCCATTTTTAAGGCGCTCTCTCTGTAACCTCACTAAGTTTTATGACTCAGATGTGCACATTTTTTCCCTATTGCGCAGGTTACAGGTTGGCCAGTTGTATGGGGCAGCGAGGGAGAACATAACTATGACGTAATATAATTTACTTTAGAAATATAGATAGAGATTTGATCTATAGCATTGGTATTAAATGTAATTTGATTTTGCTTCCGCTATATTTAATTAAAATAATTGTGATGTTTTGTGATACTTTTAAGCATTATATAAGTTATGGTGGGGAAGTGCATCTTATACAGCGGTTGTCACGTGCCCAAAGGTGGATTTAGGGCGTGACACTGTGGCTTAGTCTTCTAAGTAATCCGGCCCCTAGATGGAGTCCCTCCTACAGCCGAGGTGGCTGATGTTACTATGGTGAACTGTCTATCCCTCTAATCGCCTGGACCTCTCTATGATCCTAATCGTTTTCTCTTGTGCCCCTCCCTTCATTCACGAGCTACCATAATCATCCTCCTTGCTATAAGGGCTTTATCCACAACCTTTTGGAACCTAGTATAATCCAGTAGCGCTACCCTCAACTGAATATGATCATCCAACTATTATATGAACCTAGCGACGAACTCACCTAGGGTACAAAGGATTCCAACCTGTTGAAGTCCGCCATATACTCGGGTATAGATCCTTCTCTCTATGCACACTCCAGGAACTCATGTATATTCAGATCATGCTATACCTGAGTGTAGAATTATCATGCCCCGACCCTGTTAGCAATCATGACAACCGCCGTATGAGTTTTGTCCACGTTATGCTAGTTTTATCCACTTCACTCCCCCATAAATCTACCCATGTCCAAGTACCTGCATATGGGAAAATAAATTGCATTAAGCCTTGTGGCCTAGTGTCGCCACCTTCATCACCGCACACACGTCCTCGCCTGTTGACCCGCCGAAGAAGGGAATGCAGCACCTTCCCTTTCATTCGCGAAGGCCCGACGCCTCCACCCTCTTCCCATGGATGCCGCAACTGGCTCGCCGGCGTCTCCTCCTCCTCGTGTAGCCACCTCTTCCAAGAGACGAAGGAGCATGGGCGCGCTCGCCGGCACGCCCTTCGCTGCGACCCACCATCCCTCGCCTCGCCGCTGTCAGAGATAGCAGCAGGGCTGCCTTCCCCTGCTCGGGGGCGGAGACAAGGCCGCAAGCAGAGGCCCTCGATTGCACGCCCACGAGCGGCGATTCATCACTGTTGCACCTCCTCCTCGCTTGTTGTCGTCGTCTTCTCGTCGGAAACCTCCCTCCGTCCCCGATTTGGTGCGCGTGAGCTCCACGAGAGCTTGCCGGAGTGTTGCCCTCACCAACTGCCTTCCACGCGGCAGCGAGCTCTCCTTCGCCGCACCCATCGTCCTTGCCATCGCTGCTGTTCGCAGGGACTCCGTTGAAACCGGAGAGTCTTCGTTAGGGCTTGGTCGACCTCGTCGGAGCTGGAGCTCCATCACTGGTGTTGGAAGGGAAGAAGCGGACGAGCAGAGGTACCTATGCGCTCACCCCCTTTCGTTCGAAGAAACTTTCTTAAGCATGATTAATGCTTAATTAATTAAGTTAAGATTTGTTTATTGAGTTAATTAAGTGGATTAGTTAATGGGTTAAGTAAGTAGTTCAGTTGAACCAATTAATTGAGTTTGAGGCCGAGTTTGAGTCGGACTCGGATCTAGGTTGAGTTTAATTGGAGTTGGGCTGAACCAATTAAGTGAGTTGACCTGGGTCGAACCAAATTGAATTGATCTGAACCTAAGTTGAACCAATTAAGTTGATTTAAACTCGAATTAAACCCAATCAAATTGAATCAAGTTAGATTCGAACCAAATTGAATCCAAATTGAACCAATTTTATGGTTTAAACCAGAATTGAGTCAAATTGATTGGGATTGGGTCAAAATTAACCAAATTGGTTAATTAAGGTTAAATTTGACCAATTTTGACTTTTATTGTATGCATTGGGTTTGAACCCAAATTAAAGTCAAATTTGACCAAATTTTGATCAGATTAACTTGGATAATAAATGGATTGGGCTTGGGCTTCATAAATAGACTTGATCTAAACAGATTAGACTAATTACATAGTTAGGTCTAAATTAAGGGGATAGATTGGATCAATATAAATTAATATATTTCTATCCAAATTAATTCTAGAAAATTTATTTAAAATTCTAAATAAATTTTCTTATGTTAGGAAAATTTGGATTTGATCTACCCTACTATTAATACTCCGGGGCTTCATTTGGATTGATTCTGAAGTCCAAACATCGATACAAGTGCGTAGGCTTATCATAGTATGATTTATTCCAGCTAGGAAAAATCTTAATTAGATTTTATTGAAAAAATCTTAGATGCTTGTCAACTAAATAAATATCATGCTTCTAAAACTACCAAGAAAGATGCATGTTATGTTATTATATTTTTATATTTTATTTTATTTATTATGCTAATATGTCATATATGCTTATTTCATCTTTTACTCGACATGATATATTATTTTTACTGCATGTTAGTTAATTATGCTGAAATGCTGAATGCAAATAATATCATGCATAAAATGATAAAAGATGAAGCAAACATAAAATATAGTATCATGATTTACACCAGATACTTTAGTATAGAGACATAGGTAACATGATACTAGTACCACTTAAGAATATCACTAAATTTTAAACTAAGGGTGTTATTAATGCACCCTAGATGACATTGCAAACTATTAGCGTTCGGTTAGTGATGTTCACCCACCAGCACCTCCCGAGGCTATAGATCATAGATAGCTTAGATACTGGGAGTGAGCTGAGGGTTAGACCAGATTATCTCCTAGGTCAAGATAGACAAAAAATGGAGTTGATCCATACCCAAATACCGATACCCGCACGTGTGCCGCTTAGGCGACACCATGATAGTCCTAAGATGGTTAGCAAGGATGAACCCTACCATGGACTTAGCCACGATGTAGTCGGAATTAGCCATGATAGTTGATTGCTATTGGACTAGGAAGGTAATTCCCTACGTGAGGCCTTGAATAGTGGATCCGTAGACCACACGGCTATCATCCTTGACATTCTGCAGACAGTTGGATGAGTAGTCCGGATCCTAAGGTTATTATTTCGGCTAGCCGTGGCCGATGAGACTATTGTGATGGTGACCCTATTTATGGACAGTGTGTAGTACTACACAGGTGTTGTTTCCCCTACGGATCCAGCGAGGATGTACAGGTATGACGGTTTCGCTGGGGGAGATATGGTTAGCGACTAGCGAAATGATGGAGAGTGATTATGGGTCACCAGTCCTCTCCGCCAGCATCAGTGCAGCGGGCATAGGCAGAGACATAGACTGTAATAGCACGGATGAGCTTAGGGAAGTCTCCGGCCAGGGCATTCCTTAAGCATAGGCTGACAGCCCGAGTCATGTGATATAAAAATAAAGATGATATGTATGATTTATACTAGTGACATCGACATGATATATAACTTAGGTGACATTTAGAGACATACATCTATGTACAATCTAGGTTGACCTGTAACATAGTCAGATAATACATGTAAACCCCCACCTTGAAAATATATATATATATATATATATATATATATATTTAGACCGGCCGGTTCGGTTAGACCGGCCGGGTCAACCGGTCCACCCGAACCGGCCCTATCGAGTAGAACCGCGCAGAAAAGGGCGAAGGAGCTCGCCCTAATCGCGCGGTCTCTGCTCCCCTCTTCACCATCTCCGCAGCAGCGGCGACCGACGAGGGCATCACCGGCGAGCTGCTGCTACTCCGACCAAGCCCTGTCGCCACCGTCGAGAGGAGGACCGCCAGAGAGAGCTTAGCAGCGGCCCCATTCCCGCTCGCCCCTGCCTCGCTCCCAGGATTTCGCCGCTGCACACGGTGAGGTCGCCGCCGCGATTTCACCTCTCTTGACCGTCGCCACCCATCAACGCTGCCTCGCTTCGTCTCCACGAAGGCGCAGCGGTCGGCGTTCCACCCGGATCGACGTGAGGACGCAGCGGCAAGTCGTTTGCTCGAGGCGGAAAGAGCAGAGGGCGGCGACGCGTGAATCGACTCGTCCGCCCGTTCTGCTACACGATCCGTTTCCATTCACCATTTGCGAGCTCGAAGGTGAGGAATCCGTCCCCTATCGACCCCTTCCCACCTTCGATTTCGCGGACGATGCGTTTGCCGTCCGCGGGTGGTTCGGTGAGCGCCGAGAGCTCCGGCGACTGGTTCTTACGGCCGGATCGTTTGTAGCGAGCTTCCAGCCATCTCGCGCACGAGGACGTCGGGTTGTTGGCCGGCGAGAGCATTCGAGCGTGGACGGCAGGAGCTCCGGCGAAGAAGTCGATGAAGGAGCGATCGGCGAAGAAAGCGGCGAAGGTGTTATTTCGCCCCTTTTCCTAATCGTGATTAAGGATTTCCTTAATCACGATTAGCGCTAATTAACTATGCTTAGTATTAATAAAATATAATTAGTATAAGTTGTGTTAATATATATTTAGATTAATTTAAGCATGATTAAGATTTGATTAACTGAGTTTAGTGGATAAGAAAATATTAATTTAATGAAATCAGTTGGGTTTGAGTTGGGTTGGGTGAGCCGAATCAACTAATTGAAATTAGTTCGAACTCGAGTCAAACCCAATTGGATTGGGTTGATTGAACCGGACTCGAGTCGAACCAAATCAACTTGAACCGAACTCAAGTCGAACTCGGATTAAGATAGATTGAGCTGACTCGATTGAACCGAACCAGCTGGGTGTGGGTCAGACTCAAGTTTAAACCGGATTAACAGTAACTGAACCGTTTGACCGAGTCAACAGCTGACCCAGTCAGCATTGACCGGGCCCACCGCTGACCCAGTCAGCGTTGACCGAGTCAACCGCTGACCGAGTCAACCGCTGACCCAGTCAGCGTTGACCGAGTCAACAACCGTTGACCGTTGACCGGTCAACCGTTGACCGATCAACCGTTGACCGGTTAGAAAATAATAAAAAATAAAATAAAATTAAATAATTAATAATATAATAATAATAAAATATTAAAATAATATTAAAATATTAAAAAATCATAAAAATAGTAAAAAATTTTATGGGTTCTACTTGGGCTCGTGGATGACTTGGGCCAAGTTATGGGTGAGTTTGATGAGTAGAAATTGAAAAAAAAAATCATTTAAGTTATTAGCTAAAAATGTAAAAATATGATTAATTAAGAATTGATTAGGTGAGATTAATCCTAAACATGTATTAGATTAATTTAATGTAATAATTATTTAATTGATAGATTTTAATTTATTTATCTTAGGGGAAATAAATTAAATCTATTTTAAATAATTTTTGTTAAATAGGATTATTGTGGGTACGCGATCCGAGTAACTCGACGGGTGATTATCTCCACGCGACTTGGTTCCGAGGAGCAAATCGCTAACCCAGGTGCGTTGGTTCTCCGATGCTAGGATTTATTCACGCTAGGGAATTCCCGCTGGGGTTTTCTTAGGAACAATTCTTGGATGTCTTAAATATGATAAACCATAATGCTTGATAAGATTTGAATTGTATGCATGTTAGTGTAGTTTATTTTATCTAACATGTTCTACATTCATGTCCTGCATGTTGTATTGTTTTCTATGCTTGTGTTAAATAACTACCATGCGGACATAGATAACACATGCGACATGTTAGAACCTTTGGCGACGTCACCGCCACTTAGAGAAAAAGGGGCTTTTTTCCATATGCCCTGGTTGACCGTCGCGTACCGACGATGGTCGAAACGGTGACATCCCGTTAGGCGCCACTCCCGAGGTTGATGCATAGCTTAGATACTGGGAGCGCCACTCCCGAGGTTATGCATAGTTTATATACGAGGAGCTGGTAGGGTAAGGGACTGTACACATTCTATGGTCATATTAGACTGGAAATATGGAGCAAGTCCTTACCCGAAATCTTCACCCGCACGAGTGTCGTTGTAGGCGGCCTTGTGATAGTCCTGAGATGGTTAGCAAGGATGAGCCCTACCATGGACGTGGCACCGATGGAGTCGAGGTTGCCACAGCCCATTATGCGGATGTGCGCCAATCTCGATAGACGTCGACTGCTACTGAACTGGGAAGGTGATTCCACATGCGACGCCTTGGACAGTGGATCCGTAGACCGCACGACTATCACCCTTGACGTCTGCAGACGATCGAATGAGTAGTCCGGATCCTAGGGTGGTTATTCCGGCTAGCCGTGGCCGATGAGATTTAATAGAGGTGACCTTGTCTACGGACAGCGTGTAGTACTACATGGGTGTCGTGGCCCCTATGGAATCCGGGGAGGATGTAAGGGCACGACGGTTTCGCTAGCGGAGGCATGGTTGGCGACTAGTGAAACAAACTGGAGAGGGACTCTGGGTCATCCGTCCTCTCTGCCAACATCAGTGCAGCGGGCATAGGTAGAGACTGAGACAGAAAGGCACTGATGGGCTTATTGATACCCCCGGCCCGGGTAGTCACTAAGCGTAGGCTGGCAGCCCGAGTTATGAAACTTTAAAGTCTCACCGTGATGTAGGTGACAGATGGTCGACATTGACACTAGACAGGACTTAGGTGACATCTAGTGGATTTACACATTTATTTATTTATTTATGCTGTCTATCTTTATATAAATTGTTTAAATTATATGGCATGAAAGATGACGATTAATTACCAAAGACATCCTAGAATACTCCTCCTAGCTTTTGATTTCCTTATTCGGTAGAGCCGTAATTTCGCACTAGGCCGCAAGGCTGAGCACACCGCATTCAATGTGTGTGCAGGTGCCGACTCACTAGACGAGATCGTTGACGGAGGGTTCAACGCGGAAGGTATACGACTGCTGTTACGAGTTTTCGTATATCGATCTTAGATTTGTATTAGGAGATATCGGGACTGTATTTAAGATGTTATTTGGAAATGTGGGTGTATGTATTTTAGTATTTGTATTTATGCCTTGTATGGGCCTGTCGGGCTCATACGGCGGTTGCCACGTGTCGTCCTGCGGGTCGGGGCGTGACAATACATGTAAAATATTAAAAAGTTTGTTATGTGATAACTAATCCCACTAAGGCATCCTTAAACAATCCCCCTAGCCTTGGATTTCGTGCTATTATTTCGAGTTATAATTTCGTACTAGGCTACAAGGATGAGCACACCGCGTTCAATGTGTATACAGGTGTAGCAGCGACGATCAAGATCGTGGACGAGGATTTTATTATTTGAGGTTGTCAAACATCATCGTTGATATTTTTCTTTCTTTATTACAGAGCGTAGAGTGGAGTAGACTTATATCGGGACTGTACTAGAAGATTGTATTACACTGATATTGACTTGGTGGGTTATTTATGTTATAGAGATTGGATCTTGTTATGCCTTGCATGGGTCTGCGGGCGCATGCGGCAGTTGCCACGTATCCGATACGTGGGTCGGGGCATGACAACTTAAGTGGTATCAAAGATTAGGTTTAAAGACCTAACACACTAAGGTGATATCAATGCTTAAGTTGGAAATACCTAAGGATTAAAAGTAATATTCAAACTTCAGGATCAGATTCCTAAGGATTTAGAAAATCAGTCCCGATGTAATTAGGATGGTGAGTGAGTTAATAAGTGGTACGGTCATTTGGCCTGGACTTAAATACGATATCATCCTTTGGTAGATAAGTATCTACACGTTGAAATATATTGATATAGTAATATTAGTTGGGAGATACAAACACGTTTTGTTAAAGTAAAACATCTTAAAGTAGTAGTTGTCCTTATCCTAAATCAGTTGAAACTTATCAAACTTTTATCCATATAGATGGCCGAGTTTCCACCTTGTCGAGAATGGGGTAGCCTGTCTAGAGACCCATATCCTCAGGGGCTAATGCTTGTACCAGATGTCGTGATGGCATGAGTGTTTGACCATCAGATGACACTATGGCTACAGGATACCAGGCAATATAGATGTAATTCCTTTGACGCAGCCTTGGATCCATAGGAGGATAGTATGTGTATTGGTAATATCTGTTGGGCTACGATTGACATAGGCTTTCCAGATATGGATAAGCCGAGAGTGAATATTCATCTGCTTGTGGGAGATGCTAGTTTTTGCCGGGTGGAACTAAGAGACTCGGTCTACCACAAGCATCATGTGGACGGAGTCGTGCGAGTCTTTGAGACACATCACCTCAGTATATTTTGTTCCTTCCCATTAGTTGGGCTGGCCACTCACGTGGTGCGAAGTCATGTCGTGCCTAGTCGTCTTCAAGAGCTGCCTGTGATGTTAACTCAGAGATTACGTCCTCGAACCTCATGTTTTGTGTAAATTCTGTCGCAAGATGCACTGCGACTCGTGTAGGAGGGTTGCTTGCTATTATTACAGCCAGCGAGATCATATTCGACCCTATTGCTTACTGTAGAGGTCAACCGGGGTAGCCCATCCATCGATAGATCAATCCACCCCTACTTGTTCAAACTTTCCAACATTATCGGGTTCCTCTAAAACTATTTCGCTTTGATTCGAGCACTTGCTCTTGAGTTTGACTCTTAGACATAAAAGCACCAGATGCACTCTCACGTCCGTACTCTAATACTAGATAGCTGAGGTATCAGGTTGTCTATCAGGATTGTTACATTGTGGATTATCTGTGAATCTTATCATTAGTTCGTATATCACAATCTAGCTAAATAACCTAGTACATTACGGTTTCAAACTGGTCATTTAACAATACAGTCAATCATCACATTTCAAATATATAAGAAGGAAAATAATTTATTCTTAGTATTTCCTATAAGTATGAAATGAAGTGATAAAAGTAATTACTATCTAGCAATCCCATATAAAACTTTTAGTCCTATCATTAGCTTGAGTTTTCAATTCTATTATTATTTGGCACCACCCTTCCTCTTAAAAATGTAATTATCTTCAACTTATCCCTGTCCTATATCTTTAACATAGGTTAATTATATAGTATAGGGCTTGTGCTACCCTACAAGTCACTAATCTGTGAAGCTAAAACATATTAAAATAATTGAACAAGGGAAGAGCAGTCAAGTGTTTTGTTTCATAATTATTCCCTTTTATACTGAACATTACAGTTATCATCCCTTTTGTTCAAACTTTGATTTAGGGAGTTAAAGTATCAATGTAGTAATCTCTTTGATCCAAAGTTTTCATTTGTTTGAACCTCATATTTTAACATGTTTTTGACTTCCTCATTGATGAGGACATCACTGGTTCACCCGTGCAAAACCCGGTTAGCATACAAGGCCCAATAACATGAGCCCGTGCACGACGCTTAAGACAACAGGTGAATTCTTTTTTTGGGCAAATTAATTACTTAATTACAGAACAAATGATATTGCCTAATTGTTATTGTTTACTTGTCACTACATGCAAGGAAACACATGGAGGAATTACTCATATGGAAGTTGCATGAGTAATTGAAGGAAGAAGATTTATTCAAGAATCAAATCTTCATTAAATATTTATTCAAGAGCAAATCAAGGAAGAAGATTTATTCAAGAATCAAATCTTCATCAAATATTTATTCAAGAGCAAATCAAGGAAGATTTATTCAAGATCAAATCTTCATCAAGAGATATTTATTTTCCAAATTCGTGGCTTACAAGAGGAGGAGATTTATATATTTATTTTTCCTATTTTAGTGAAACAAAATATAGAAAAACGTATCATATTTTGTCTATATATATGGTGGAGCATGCTCTATTGAAAGGGGACTTTGATTTTTGCTTTAGCCACCACTTTTGTAATGCTTTTGCTACAAACTTGAAGTCCAATTTCTTAAGTGATCCTTTCGTTGTTACTCTTTCAATTCTCTTGAATTGTTCATGCCGTTCTTCGTGAACAGGTCAGTCGTGTTTGACATGGTTGATAACCAACTGAGTGGTTTAGCGATTGTGAGGTTGCCGGTCACATTCTTAGATCGTGGTTAGCCTCCCCTTCGTCAAAGTCATAACTCCCCGCCTTAAGGATTTCTCCTACGACGGAAGATCGGGACCAACTTGCTTCAATGCATCTTAAGTCGAGGCATGTGCATATTAGGTAGTATCAGAGCCTTCGTTACCGGTAGGAATTCATCTATCCTTTAGTATATTCTCTTTTATTTTCCCTAAATCAAAAAAAATAAAAAATCCACTAGTCCTTTTTCTTGAACTTCTATTTCATACCTATCATCATAGTATTTCCATCTTTTATTCTGTTCTTTTTTTTGTTATCTCCAAGTTTCCATTTGCTTTGAATTTTTATTCTTCTTTAAAAAAAAAAGGAAGTGTTGTTCAGCCAAAGATAGTGTTGGCCGAAATCTTGGAAAAAAAAAAGAGAGGTAGAGAAGAAAGAGGAGGAAGTGTTCGGCTAAGGAAAAAAAAAAGAAAGGAAAATTCGGCTAAAATCTTGGAAAAAAAGAGAGAGAGAGAGAGAAAAGAGGAGAAAATATAGGAGGAAGTGTGCGGCAAGAAAAAAAAAGGAGGAGGAGAAAGAGAGGAGGAAGCTTTCCGCGAGGAGAAAAAAAAATAGAGAGAGGAAGGTTCGGCTAAGGAAAAAATAATAATAATAAATAAACATATATATATATATATTTCTGAATTTTAATTATCCTTGCACTTATTCTTCCTTTTGACACCTTCTACCTTGCTTGATTGAGTCAACTTTGCAATTTCTTAAATTTTTGTTTTCTTCTCTTTGCTCCAAATATATCCCCACCTAGAGCTCCCTAAAATTAGCCTTGATCACCATATTCTAGCACTTTGCAATCGCTTTATTCACTCCCTGTTAAAAATTATCACGAACCAGCAAACACGCGAGCAATTTTTGAGAAGGGTTAGAGCTTCAGATGGTAAGGTTTGTGAGGATTGTGAGTTTTTCATAAATAATTTACTAGTTTGGTGGAATTTCTCTTTTGTCTTTACTAACAATGTCAGGATCGATAAGTCCTCGTGATGTTTCTTATGACAGGGAAAATGGGTCCCAATCATCGGCGATATCATTGTCTCCACGATCCCAGGCTTTGATGGCTCATGTTACAAACACCTTCGAGCAAATACTATCCGATCAAGTACTTGTGTGCCTGAACGGGTTGGAGAATCGTCTTGGTGAAATTGAAGCACGACTTGATGAAGTGGAGCAAACTCCTCCACGATGACACCCACCACCTCGAGTTCCTCGAGGACAAGTTGAAGCTAATAATAATGCTGTTGTTGCCGCTCCTTTCGAACCAAGAGGAAATTTGAACGCTGTATTTCAAGAAGCTGCTGATGAAGAGTTAAATGATAATTATGTGGCTGATTATGAAGTTGCCTTGGAATTGTATCAGCGCCGCCCCGCACGAGGAGTGGGAGGTGACGGAGGTCATGCACGTCACCGTAATGAAGAAAGAAGAAATGATGCATTGGGTAAAATTAAATTCAATGTTCCTAGTTTTGGTGGAAAGTTTAATCCAGAAGCCTATCTTGATTGGGAATTATTAGTTGAACAAAAGTTCAACTGTCATCATTACCTAGAAGATATATAGTACGTGCGGCAACTACTGAATTTGTTGGTTATGTTTCTATCTGGTGGAGTCAAATTCGACAAAGAAATGGAGATCCTCGTACTTGGGATGATTTGAAGCGCTTGATGAGGTCCCGCAGCGACCAGGGAAGTAGAAAGGTTTTGTTTAGGATGTCGGATCGCAAGAATATGAGTCAACGTTGGAGGCCTATCTCTCTTGCCCGCCTCATGCAAAACTAGATTGACCCCGGTGGAGGGCAGATTAAGTTCTGGAATGAGGCCTTTCAAGAGTATTCTGCGCTCGTCTTGAATGAGGTAGCCATGGCCTGCAGGTGAGTCTTCCGAAGACCAAGCAATGTCAAAGAAGGCTCGGGCAATGCATCCGCTGGTTCTAGAGGGCAGTCGGACCTGCAGTGGAATCAGTCCCTACCTGAGCATTGGATGGAGAGGTTTGTTTTCAGTAGATTGCCCTGGACTTCTTGGACATAAGATAAGAGAGAGCTTTTCAGTAGATTGCTTGAATAGAGTGGGAAAGAGGCTCTCCTTTCTATTTTTCCACAAGAGAGAGCCAAAGTGAACTTGCAATGAAGGAGTTGAGTGCATTTCTTGCAGCTCTTTCCCTTCTTGCAACCAAGTAGTACTGGCCATGTGTGAAAGTGGGTTCAGGTGTAGTGGAGCTTCCTTGCTTCGAATTGCCAGTAGGCCACTGGACATTGGATAAATTTGTGGGACCTTGCAGAAGGCTTGCTGCTGACACATGGGATTTCTTTGCCAGGGTAGTGGCTCCATATCCATAAGAGTTTCTAGGTTCAAATCTTTACTCTCAGCGTGGTGTCGAACTTCTCGCTTCAAGTCGTGGTTGGGAGCTGTGAACGAGTGCTCTTGCTCCTTAATGTAATTAAGAACTTTCAAGGGTAAGAAGGAACCAGAGGACTCTTTGAGGCGCAAGATAAAGGCTTCAATCTTCCTTGGCTCGCGGAGGTAATAGAGAGTTCTCTTTGCTATTCTTGTGTCCTCTGCCTCCAATCTCTCTTGCCGAAATTAAAGGGGTTGTAAGCAAGCGATTAGATAAGCCTAATGAATTAAAACAGTTAGTTGGGGCAGAGCTTGGATCGCTACATTTTCATTCCGCTCTCTGGGGCAAGATAACTTTTCTTCTAAGGTGAAAGAAGTCCGAAAAGACAGAGATTGTTGTTCAGATAAGCTCTTCTCTAGTGATTGGAAGTAGAGATTTTCCGTGAGACTTCAAAGGTACAGAAAAGAAAGAGGTACTTCTTCTAAATGGTCTACGATCATTGGTCAGGCAATTCATAAGTCGAAATCTTGAAGCAATGAAATAGGTGAAAGACCGGGGGCATTATTATATGTTTATGGATGTAGAGTGCCCTCGTAAAGAAATTCGACGACCGAACTCCAGAATGATTATGGCAACGTCGAATCACTCCCCTTCCTCATTCCACTGACTCCGCTTCGTACCTGTATAATATGCACCACCCGACTACTAATCAAGGTTTGCAAGCAAGTCCGATATCTTCTCTTCCCTCTCCTCATCCCAACCTTCTGGAATTTGCCTTGGAGAAGGTCGTAGTCAAATCGTTCAATCTCAATAGTGGCTTCAATATCTCTTCTTCTTCTGATCGGCGCGAGTAAGGAAGATGAAATCCAAGAAGCTTTTATGAGGAAGTCAATTTATCTTTCGGCTTACTTTCCAAATGGATAGGTTTTGGGGGCTAGGAGAGGTGACCAGCGTAAGGTGGAGGCTGACCTTAGTGAAGGTTGCAACTGACTAGATAGGGGATTCTTTCGGGGATTAGGTCTCACTCTAATATCTGAGTTTTCTGATTTCCACAGCAAGTCCAATAATAGCTACGGACTAGAAGTAAGGATTGCAAATAGAACCCACTCCTTCCTCTGAAACCTAAGAGTCGCTTATCTTTTTCTTTTCCCAACCTAACTCGCTCCGCACCTCGCTATGATAAACTCGGAATTCTGGACTCAGTAAGAAGTGATCTTTCGTCTTTCATTCGCCCCCTACCTGTAGGCTATGTTGAAGCGCATTTGATCAAGGGGTTCTTTCTTCTTTCTCCAAGAAGGACTTTGCTGCCACAGGTCTTCTAAAAGTGAGTTGGAGTTTGATCTCTTTCCAAGAAGGACCGAGGACAGCTAATAAATCTTTGAGAACCGTGGTTCTGATGCCCCAAAACAGAAGAATTCGGATCCGCTTCAATTGCAGAGATGGTTTCAGTTCCATTCCATTTGCGTAGCACTGCAAATAGAAAGGCAGACGAAAAGTACAGTGCAAAATTGAACTTGAACTTTCCCTTAGATTCTGTCAATCTTTAGAAAAGAAAGAAAATCTCGACAAACAAAGGTTCGCCTTACTAAAGAAAAGAGGCGCGGAGCGAAAGAGGGCTTTCTTTCAATAGTCTATGTCAGCTGCGACGAGTGGGACTTTTTTGGAAGGACTAATTCAAAGACAACGAAGGGAAAGACTAAAGCTTTTCCCCTATTAGCTCACTTCCATAAACTTCAGAATTTTGCCAGAGAAATAAAGGCTAGATATTATGGGAGGTCGGGGAAAGAGCTTCAATATTTGGGCAAATCACTATTCCGATGTTGGCCCGAACCTTACTCGCTTGTAGTCGTGGCCTGAAAACTACGAAAAATTCTTCCACTCTCTTTCCATCCTGGGAGTAGATCAGGAGTGGAATGGGATCAGATGAGAGAAGAATGTTGTAAGTTTCCCAACTTTCGGTCATACTAGTTGAATTGCTAGCGAGTGATTGAGCCAAGAAGGAACTCCAGAAGCAAGGGCTCTCAATCCAAGGCCCGCCAGTGCTCGCTTGAACACTTAGGAGGCACGAAGTGGCGCGTTGGCTACCCTAAGAAAATCTTACCAAAAAGAACTGAAACACTTTTACCATTGCTTCTTTTCTTCTGCATTATCTAGCTACATATTTCTGAATCTGACTTCATTTCATTATTTGCGCTAGTGAGATGCTTCAAAGATGGATCTTAGGTCATAGATGCCGCTAAGGAATCAGCTAATCCGCTTCAACTCATATTTCTAAGTGCATACTATGTTAATCTAGAACTCCATTTCTTTGTCCGGGCCCTGTCCGTTTAGCTCTTCCGGCCGCCTCATCCATCATATCTTCCTCTACTCGCTATGTTTTTTGGTTTCCTAGGTTTTCCTTTGGATGTTATGCTCTGCAAGCACCCGAGAGGCAAGCTGCGTGAGTGATGCGGTAAGAAGTCACAGAAAAAGTACCTCGACACGAATAGCATCTTCTAGACCTATCTGCTCATCAAGTGCATCGATACATCGAGGACTAGGGCAGTGGGGTGTGGAAGAAGAGGCTAGGAATTGGAGTCCTATGCGCTTGCCCCTGTCGAGCTCTCCTCTTCCCCTCTTCGTGGGTCGCTTGCAGTGTTTTTGCACTTTCTTCCTTACTTGACTCAAGATCGAGGCAATGTAATTGGCTCCTATTGCCCATCCTTGGAAAAACCAAGGTAGTGTATTGAAGAGCTTAGGCTGATCTTCATCCATCTAGTCTTTTCGGGAGCAGTCCAATTCCAACTTTCATGACAAATCCGGTCCGATGGCTCTTCTCCACTAATACAAGGATATCGGTACTCTCTATTTCATCTTTGGTGCCATTGCTGGAGTGATGGGCACATGCTTCTCAGTACTGATTTATATGGAATTAGCCGGACCCAGCGATCAAATTCTTTTTGTGTGGTCCATTCTAGTGACAACATTCCTACTTTTATTATCACTTTCGGTACTGGCCGGGGTAATTACTATGTTATTAACCGATCAAAACTTTAATACAACCTTTTCTGATCCTGCAGGCGGTGGAGACCTAATATTATACCAGCATCTCTTTCAGTTCTTCGGTTATCCAGAATTGTATATTCCCATTCTGCCAGGATCCTGTATTATTAGTCATATCGTATCGACCTTTTCGAGAAAAGCGGTCTTCGGTATCTAGGCATGGTTTATGCCATGATCTGTATAGGTGTTCCTGGATCTCTTGTTTGGGTTCATCATATGTTTACTGTGGGCTTAGACGTTGATACGTGTGCCTACTTCACCGCAGCTACCATGATCATAGCTGTCCCCACTGGGATCAAAATCTTTAGTTGGATCGCTACCATGTGGGGAGGTTCGATACAATTCAAAACACCCATCTTATTTGTTGTAGGGTCTATCTTTTTGTTGACCATAGGAGGGCTCACTGGAATTGTTCTAGCAAATTTTGGGCTAGACATTGCTCTACATGATACTTATTATGTGGTTGCCCATTTCCATTGTGTACTTTTTATGGGAGCCATTTTTGCTTTATTTGTAGGATTTTACTATTGGGTGGGTCAAATCTTTGGTCGTACATACCCTGAAACTTTAGGCCAAATCCATTTTTGGATCACTTCTTTCGGGGTGAATCCGACCCTCTTTCCCATCCATTTCTTAGGGCTTTCGGGTATGCCACATCGCATTCCAGATTATCCAGATGCTTACGCCGGATGGAATACTCTGAGTAGTTCCGAATCATATATATCTGTAGTTGGGATTCGTCATTTCTTCATGGTCATCACAATCACTTCAAGTAGTGGAAAGAAGGCGGAAAGTCCTTGGGCTCTTTAACAGAATCCAACCACACCGGAATGGATGGTACAAAGTCCTCCTACCTTTCATACTTTTGGAGAACTTCCGGCTATCAAGGCGACCGATGATGCTTCAACCTAGCCAGAAGAGTGAAGTAAAAGAAAAGAAGAAAAGGTTGCCGATGTATACTAAGTACGTTGAGAAGAACCTAACAAAACTTGCATTTGTACTTGAGCAAGCTACTCCAAGACTACTCAAATCCAGATAAGATCGCGTGGGCGGAGCGAAACGGTTCGACGACCATGATGAACTATCAAAAAAGACAGAAAATACGTCAATCTACCAGTGTACCGACCAAGAAGATAACCTAAATAGTTGCACTCCCTCACTAACCCGCTAGCCATTCCCAGGTCTGCTTCGCTTGGAGTCTTGGACTACTCCAGCGTGCAGAGAAAAGGAGTTGAATTGGAGGTTGATGAATATTAATATCTTTATGGTACTTCTCCCTTGAATTACCTACCTCTAGTTGCATTCTAAATTTCCTATGCTAATGATACATACTTCTGGTCGCAACTATCACCGTAGGGGGAGAGATCAAATATAATAGGATACCTAAATCTGAGTAATAATACTAGAACACAGGAATACAACCTCCTTTCCTCCTAAGTTGGCCACTGGACCACACTATCTAGTTTATCATAGCTAGTCGAGTGAATTGGTGTCAACTAGAAGTTATCTAACCAACCATCCTATTGATCTAGAACTTTAGCCACATGCCCCTTTCTTTCGATAACTCATGGCAGTGCTATGAAACATAACATCACTACGATGGCAGTGCCATTGACATGCCAGTGTAATGACATCCTAGCCATATGCACCTAAGAATAAAATAAAATCATATATATAAACCAAGAAGTCTCCTAGGTATGCTTTTCACCGTACCTTTAACTCTTAAGAAAAATCAAGTGTATATATTAGCTTTAAAATAAAAAAGAGTCATAGTATCAAGCTGATAATGAATTGAATAACAATAGTTATGAACAAATTATAACGACAAACATGGACATAGCAAGTTAATAATAACTTATTTATAATCATAATCAGGAATATCTATTAGCCGAAGAGTTAAATAAGATAAAGTATAGAAAATAAAAGTGAGATAGTTCATCTAAACTAAATATAGAGAACTATCCTATTTATTCTGCTCAAATAATAAACACTAATATTGTTCTATCATTGTAATCATGCTCTAATTTGTGTCATATTTATCCAAATCCCCATGTTTGGTCATCAAATTTGCTTTAAAATCTTAATTAATTTAATTCCTAATCTAGTAACAATTTCTTAAATCTATCTTCACAATCACTCTTAGATCGATCCCTTTAGTCACTCTAATTTTATCCTCAAGTTTATCAGAATGTTCGCCGGAACCCTTGTTAGGCAATATTCTCTAATGTAGCACTAATAATGGCACCAATCGATACCTCTCCTCACAAGGATTCCAAAAATTATATTTATCTCATCATTCGGAGCTCATCGGCAACCAACTTCATCGGAAAAGCTTACTTCGGTAGAACCCTAACTTTTGGCCTTCACTCACCGGTGGCCAACCGTCGGCCATTCGCCCTCAACCTAGGTACCATCCAAAGTTCTCATCGGGGCGAATCTATAGGTACCTAGTTTGTCAAGTTTCGAGGTTGAAATGGTCGACAATCACCTAAGAAAGCTTTGATAAAGAAGCTTTCGCCCACAGACGCCCTAACTCAAATTTCATCCTTAAAGCCTCACAAAAAACCCCAAATAATAGTTCCATTATGTTCGTCCAGCTCACCTTATGTCGTGATCAAAATCTAGTAGAAAAAATCCATCGGAGTTGGCCGAAACATCGTCGGCAAGGCAATGGAGTCCAACGCCCTAATCGCCGCTGACGCTCATGTGTGAAAGATGAAGAAGAAGTCATGGGTTGGTTCTCCTTTCCCTATGGTTATCTCCCCTTCTCCCTTGTTATGTTAATACTTTTATTTACTTGAAGTTATATGGGATAATAATGATGGTGGATGTAGGGAGAATTGAACCGAGATTTGCACTAGGGAAGTATTGTTGAATTCCAGCTAACTAATTATTATATGGTGATGTTGGAGGAAATTTGAAAGTTATTGATGTGGACTTTGCGAGACTACTAATTAAGGTTCTATCATGCCTAGAGGAGAACAACATAGGAAGATGATTTGTTACATCATGAACAAGGTTAATTATAAATCGTATGTAAAGCAAAGATCTAAATATGACTTTGTTTATAATAGGATGATCTTTCCGAAACGATTAAAGGAAGTGCAAATTATTACACGGTTGGTTCCGAAGAAGATCAAACTACACTATCAGGTGCGTTGGTTCATCGTAATTAGAATTTATTCAAACTAGGGAACTACCTGCTGAGGTATTATTAGGAAGGTCCTGGATGCCTTGAAATAAGTAAAATGTTATGTTTGCTAAATATGTGATAACACGCATGCTCGAATGATATTATTTATGTAGCATGAATTATATGCCATGTTTATGTTGTTTAACATGCTTTATCAAATTCTTTTACATGTTGATTATTTTGCCTTATTATTTTGTGATATGCTACTACCTTGATAAAGAAGATGATATATCGATTATAAAGTTAAAATACCACATAGGAGATAATATCAAAAATGGTTACCTGACACTCTAGTTTAGATAGAGACATAGGTAACATTTGATACTAGCATCTCCTAGGAACATCACTAGATCACAAATTGTGAGGGTGTATTAGTAACACACCCTAGATGATAAATCGAACCCTTGGTGTTCGAATAGTGATGTTCACTCACTATTACCACTCCTGGGGCTACAAACAGCTTAGATACTGGGAGTTGGTTGGGAAATGAACTAGATTAACTCCAAGGTCAAGATAGACCAGAAAGTGGAGTAAGTCCATACCGGGATATAATTACCCGCACGCGTGACGTTTGAGCGTCACCGTGATAGCCCCGGAATGGCCAGCGGGGATGAACCCTTCTAAGGATTTAGTAGGCATGTAGTCGAGTTAGCCACACCCCATTGTAAGGATGCGAGCTCAACTCGGCCAACATCAACTGCTATTGAATTGAAGAGGTGAATTTCCTTAAAGCCTTGGACAGTGGATCCGTAGACAACACGGCTACTATTTCAAGCGTTCTGCAGACGATCTGATGAGCAGTCCGGATCCTAGGGTTATTAATTAATTCGGCTAGCTATGGCCGAGGACATATTAATTGAGGTGACCCTGTCGACGGACAGTTGTGTAGCGCTACACGGTGGGTTGTGACTGTACTGGGTTTCCAAGGGGAAAGATATGGGAGCAACCGGTTTTGCTGGGACAGGGTGTAGGGATCGACCAGCGGGACAGTAGAGAGAGATACACGGTTACCCGATCTCTCTGCCAACATCCGTGCAGCGGGCATAGGTAGAGACCTGGACATTCACGGCACGGATGGGCTTATGGGAATCCCTGATTAGGATATCCTCTGAGCATAGGTTGGCGGCCCGAAGCACTTAACATAAAGATAGAAATACCTCTAGTTAACATATACTAGAGACACATATATGTTATGCAACATAGATGAGATATACTAGCGACAGATAAATTATTCAACATAGATGACTTTTACTAGTGACAGACATATTGTTCAACATAGATGACAACTAGGAACATATACAGCTATGCACAAACAGTTAGAACTCAACTTTATCAATGACGTTATTTACACCAAAAAAATTAATAATTGATAATTAATAAACCCAAAGGTATCCTAGTACTTCCCCCTAGTGTTTGATTTCCTAGTTACGATTTCGAGCTGTAATTTCGCACTAGGCCGCAAGGCTGAGCACACCACATTCAATGTGTGTGCAGGTGTGTTAGACGATCGATCACGACGGTTGATGAAGATGAGTTTGTCGACGAATTTATTTTTATTGATGGATACTTATCATAGAATTGTAGTAGGTTTATGGGGACTGTGTTGGCAGTGTTGAGCTAGATGTTTTAAATATATATTCCGCTGTGTAAATGATGTGTATGGATTGTATATATCACTTTGATGCCTTGTATGGGTCCGTTGGGCTCATACGGCGATTGCCACGTGCCCGACAGTAGGGTCGGGACGTGACAAACAATGTCCGTGGAACCTTGCCTCTGGAATACCTTAGCCGGCCCTACCGCTGCCGCGTGCGTCCCCACCTAGGGCTCCTGTGTCTTCTTCTTCTGCGAGGGCTACCGCGGACAGTCCTTGCCGGAGGAACTTCGACTCTCTGATGCATTGCTTTGTCATGTCATGTCTCTGATGCAAAGATCTGACAAATGGCTAGAGGAAAGAGCAAAGGACAAGGACAAGGACAAGGACGACCTCATGGGAGGCCATGCAAGGTAACCCTTGAAAATTTCATTTAAAATTCCGTTGATGATAGCATAGAGAACAACAATAATATCATCTCTACGAATATAGATGCTCCTGTTATTCCTATTACCAATGGAATAGTAACTCATTTGTCAACAACAGACTCTCCAAATGAAACTGCTCATAAATTAGATGTGGGCAATGCTTCAAATACTGAGCCATCAAAGATTAATAGGAAGGAGCATCCAGCAGAGATACAAAATGAATAATCATGGGCAGGACTCTTCTCGGGTAATAAATTGATAGAGAATGGTATGTCACTTAGCTACTTTTCTCCAAATAATAAAGATGGCAAACCATTTGTTGAATTAGAAAAGGAGGAAGTAGATAAAATGAATGATGAATGGAAATGTGCTTTAATCACTTATATTGTTGGTACCAATCCTGGATTTAAGTACATGGAGGGATACATGAAAAAATATTGGAGTACCAAAGAAAATCCTAAATTATTTCTGCATGATGATGGATATTTTATAGTCAAATTTAGCTCAATACAAGAGAGACGGAATTCTATCTTCAGGACCATATAGTATCAAAAATAATCCTATCATGCTTAAACCTTGGACTATAGATTTTGAATTCAAGAAAGAATTTTTAAAGGACATTCCTATCTGGGTTAGGCTACCTAAGTTAACTTTATGCTATTGGGGGGAAAACTCATTAAGCAGAATAGCAAGTTCTCTTAGTGTTCCTATGGTTGCAGATGAGTGCATAACAAAAAAAATGAGAATATCTTATGCAATAGTTGTGGTTGAAATGAATGTGACACAACCATTACCTTGCAGCATTCTTATTGGGAACAAACAAGGTAGAACTATTGAGCAGACAGTGGAATATGATTGAATTTCATAATATTGTGGTATTTGTAATAAAGTGGGTCACATATGCCAAGCCAACCAGATAAAGCCTCCAACCGACCTACAACAGGAAATGAGAAGGAAAAAAAGAACTAAAAAGATTATAAGGCAGGAATGACTACCTACAAAGGGAGAGGAAAAAGAGAATAATCAGCACACGGAGATTAGTGAAAAAATAGAGGATACAACTAATGAAAAGCAAAAGATTATCCAAAATGAAGCAGAACAACACAACATCTAACCCCCACAACATGTGCTAACTATCGAAGGGAGTTCAATACTCGTGGAAGAAAAAATGTATAATGCTCAAAAACTTAACTCTGATGAAATTTTAATGCTTGAGCCTATCATAGAATTGGAGTAGGAAATAACTAAGCCCTCTGATAAGGGGAAGACATCAACATGATATGGCTTAGTTAGAATGTGCGAGGTATAAATAAACCTCATAAATAAAAAGAGGTTTGTCTATATCTCAAAAAAAATAGAATAAATTTGGCTGGTTTGATAGAAAAAAGAGTTAAAGAGGATAAGGCTGATAAAGTAATGAAACGAATAGCAGCAAATTTTAAATATGCACCTAATTATACAGCAGCTGCAAATGGCAGAATTTGGTTATTATGGGATACAGAATTACTAGATATAATTATACTTATTGTCGATGCTCAATTTATTCATTTTCTAGTAATTAATAGATGCTCTAATATATACTACAATCTTACACTTGTGTATGGATTTAATATTATTGAGCTGAGAAAAGATCTATGGCAGGGCCTAAGGAATATAGCTACTCAAATTCAAGGATTATGGCTTATTATGGGAGACTTCAATGTAGTATTATCTATAGATGACAGATTGTAAGGTAATCCTATCAGTGAACATGATACAATAGACTTTAATGCTACTGTAGAGAACCTCCAGCTTACTGAGCTAATAACTATTGGAGGATATTATACATGGAGCAACAAACAAGAAGGAAGTGATAAGATATGGAGTAAGATAGACAGAGTATTTGGAAATAAAGATTGGATGGAAAATAATGGAGCAGCGGTGGTAGAGATAGGAGAAGCAATGATCTCAGATCATTCTCCATTAAAACTTGATGTTGGTACTACTACTAATAGAGGCATACCAAGTTTCAGATTTTTTAATATAATAGCTAATCACATTGAATTTCTCCCTACTGTTGCAACTATTTGGAGTATAGAAATTGAGGACTTTGAGATGTACAAAGTATGGTAAAGACTTAAACTCATGAAATGTGCAATGCAAGAACTATTCAAGAAAAATTTTAGTCAAGCAAAACTTAAGGCAGACAAAGCTAGAAGTAATTTGGAAAGTATCCAAAGACAATTGCAAGCCACTCATTTACTAGCTAATCTGCATATGGAAGAGAAATATGTCTTAATGGAATTAGAGAAATGGGATAGAGTAGAAGAAAGTATATTGAGGCAAAAGTCTAGAGCTTATTGGATTGCTTTAGGTAATTCAAACTCTAAATTCTTTTTTGTCTATGCAAAAGCAAGGAATGATGCCAAAACTCTTAATATCCTATATAGTAGAGATGTGGAGAGATTAACTACTCATGATAAGATCAGTGTAGAAATAGTTGACTTTTATAAAGGTTTAATGGGAAATGCAGAATATGAACTTCCTATGGTGGATAAAATGACAGTTAGACTTGGTAGGCTAGTTCAGCACCATCATTTCTCAGGTTTATGTGCAGCTGTCTCAGAAGCAGAGATCAATCAGGCTTTATTTGACATAAATGATGATAAGTCTCCAGGAATTGATGGATTTGGTACATTATTTTTTAAAAAAGCATGGCTTGTGCTAAAGCATGATATATGTATAGCAATACAAGAGTTCTTCATGATAGGAAAAATATTGAAAGCTATAAACTCTACTCTAGTTACACTCATACCCAAGGTACCAAATCCAGAAACTGTTAAGGACCTAAGACCAATTGCTTGTTGTACAATTTTATACAAGATTATTGCTAAGATCTTGATGAATAGACTTAAAGGAGTAATCGGTAAACTAGTTAGTGAAGCTCAGTCAGCCTTTGTGCCAGGAAGAGTGATTGCAGATAATATCATATTAAGTCATTAACTCATTAGATGATATACCAGAAAAATAATATCCCCTAGATGCATGATCAAGGTAGATCTACAAAAAGCTTATGATTCAGTAGAATGGATATGTGTGGAACAAATTCTCATAGAATTGGAATTTCCTCCTAGATTCATTCAATGGGTGATAGCTTGCATCAAATCAGTATATTATACCATTTTAATAAATGGTAAAAAAAGGGTACCTTTTCAAGCAAAAAGAAGATTAAGACAAGGAGACCCTCTATCACCTTATATCTTTGTCCTTGTGATGGAATACTTGAGTAGATGTATGAGGGAGCTAGGAAATAAGAAAAACTTTAAATATCATCCTAAATGTGCAAAATTATCTATTACTTATTTTGCAGATGATTTACTTATGTTTTCTAGATGAGATGAGAAATCTATCAAGCTCCTACATGAGGCATTTCTTAAATTCTCAAAAGCATCAGGTTTGAAAGCTAATGACACTTAAGAGTAGTATCTACTTTGGAGGAGTACCTGCTGAAACAAAAGACAAAATATTACATATACTTGGCGATAGAGAGGGCTCTTTACCATTCAAGTATCTAGGAGTACCTTTGGCTTTTAAGAAACTAAAAATTACAGAATATAAAGTACTGCTTGACAAAATGATGGTAAAACTTAAAAGTTGTATTGTCAAGTTGCTAACATATGCAGGAAGAGTTCAACTTATAAAGTAAGTATTATATGGAGTGCAAAGCTATTGATCACAATTATTCATATTGCCCCAAAAAATAATCAAAATGATGGATGCAGTTTGCAATGCTCTAATACCATCTTAATTGTCACGCCACAATCCTCCCTTTTAGGCACATAACAACCGCCGTATAAGCTGCACTTCTACATCACAACTTATACAAGGCTAGAAGCATCAAAACCACACACTATAATTAATTATTTAGAACATCAAGAAATTATATTTAAATTTAATACTACAAAATCATAATCTCTAGCTATCTAGATTGCCAAAGTAGTTTTGCTCTGCACAACTAAGTTCTTCCTCATCCCTTATCTTGCTGACCAGACCTGTAACCTGCACAGAAGGAAAAAATATGCTTATCCGAGTCGTAAGACTTAGTGAGTTTACAGAGAGAGCAGCCTAAAAATGGGTATAAAGTATTGTACGAACTAACAAGAAGACATATCCACTAAATTACACATCAAATGAATATGTCAACAAGCATAGTATAACAACAACCATATCAAACGAAGCATATACTAGCATCACTAATCAACAAAATATAGGAAACATGATCATAATAGCAAAACTAATATCCAAGATGTCATAGTATCCTCAAAACTATTTTATCATGTTTTCCAACACTACTCCTAGGGTAGCCAGCCTATGTTCAAAGAAAATCCTTCGTCAAGGATTACCCCAAACCCATTAGTGTCAACTCTACATCTCTGTTGATATGCACACGCCTCGACTTAAGATGCGTGCAAGCAAGTTGGTCCTGATCTTCCGTCGAAGGAGAAATCCATAAGGTGGGGAGTTGTGACTTTGACGAAGAGGAGGCTAACCACGATCTAGGAACGCGACCAGCAACCTTGTAATCGCTAAACCATTCCTCAATTGGTCATCAACCATGTCAAACATGACTGACCTGTTCATGAAGAACGACACGAACAATTCAAGAGAATTGAAAGAGTAACAATGGAAGAATCACTTAATTTATAATTAAAGAAATTGGACTTAAAGTTTGTAGTAAAAGCATTATAAAAGTGGTAGCTAAGCAAAAATCAAAGTCCCCTTCAATAGGGCATGCTCCACCAATTATATAGACACAATAATGGACATTTTTTCATATTTTATTTCACTAAAATAAGAAAAATAAATATATAAATCTCCTCTTTTTGTAAGCCACGAATTTTGAAAAATAAATATCGCTTGATGAAGATTTGAATAAATATTTGATGAAGATTTGATTTTTATTAAATATTCCTTGATTTGCTCTTGAATAAATATTTGATGAATATTTGATCTAGAATAAATATTCCTTGATTTGCTCTTGAATAAATATTTGATCTTGAATAAATCTTCCTTGTTTTGCTCTTGAATAAATATTTGATGAAGATTTGATTCTTGAATAAATATTCCTTTAATTAGTCATGCATCTTCCATATGAGTAATTCATGCAACTTCCATATGAGTAATTCCTCCATGTGTTCCTTGCATATAGTGATAAGTAAATAATAATAATTAGGCAATATCATTTGTTCTATAATTAAGTAATTAATTTGCCCAAGAAAAGAATTCACCTGTTGTCCTAAGCGTCGTGCACGGGCTCGTATCATTGGGCCTTGTATGCTAACCGGGTCTTGCATGGGTGAACCAGTGATATCCTCATCATACTCCCCTTCTTGAAAAGGAGTCAACCTCGACTCTAGCTAATCTTCATCACCCAAGTATGGAGATAAATCAGCCACATTAAATATATTACTCACTCCATAATCTTTACGTAGTTCCAGCTTGTAGGCATTATCATTGATCTTTGCAAGAACCTTGAATGGACCGTCACCTTATGGCATTAGTTTCGACTTGCGTTGTTCTGGAAATCAATTTTTGTGCAAATGCAACCAAACCAAATCTCCTTCTTCAAAAATAACTTTCTTTCTACCTTTGTCTGCATGCTTCTTATATTGTATTTGCATCTCCTCAATATTTATTTTAGTCATCTGATGTATCTTACGAATCATCTCAACACACTTCTCTGCATCAAGATTACCTCTTTCTGATGGTGGTAGAGGTAGTAAATTAATTGGAGCAGTAGGCTTAAATCCATAGATGACTTGGTAGAACTTGGTAGTAGAATGCACAACTCGATTGTAGACAAACTCAACATGTGGTAAACACTCCTCCCACATCTTCAGGTTCTTTTTGAGTATCGCCCGTAGTATGGTACCAAGTATGCGGTTGACGACCTCGGTTTATCCGTCTGTTTGGGGATGACATATAGTTGAAAATAGCAGTTTTATCCCGAGCTTACCCCAAAGCGTCCTCCAAAAGTGGCTCAAGAATTTCGCATCACGATCTGAAATAATTGTCCTCGGCACTCCATGTAGACGAACGATCTTCCTGAAAAATAAATTGGCAATATGAGTAGCATCATCGCTCTTATGATAAGGTATGAAATAAGCCATCTTAGAAAACTTATTAACAACAACAGATATACTGTCTCTCCTCTTTTTAGTCCTTGGTAAACCTAACACAAAATCCATTAAAATATCCTCCCAAGGTACTTTCGGAATAGGAAGAGGCGTATATAAACCATGTGGGTTTAAGTGAGACTTAGCTGTTTGACAAGTGGTGCATCACCCCACGTAATGCTCGACGTCACGCCTCATCTTTGGCCAATAAAAGTATGTTGCCAATACGTCCTCAGTCTTATGTATCCCAAAATATCTCATCAAACTACCTCCATGCGCTTCCTACAACAATAGAAGACGAACAGAACTTGCAGGAATACAGAGTTTGTTAACTCTAAATAAATAGCTATCATTTAATATATACTTATCCCAACATCTCCCTTCTTTACATTTAGTGTAAATGTCTTTGAAATCCAAGTCAGTAGCATATAATTTTTTTAATCTTTCCAAATCGAGAATTTTATAATCAAGTTAGGACAACAACATGTAATGTCTAGATAAAGCATCGACAACTAGATTATCTTTTTCCTTCTTATATTTCACAACATATGGAAAAGTTTCAATAAATTCAATCCACTTAGCATGTCTACGATTCAACATACTTTGGCTATGAATATGTTTTAACGATTCATGGTCTGAATATATGACAAATTCTTTTGGCCAGAGATTGAGGAGGACATCAGTGGTTCATCCGTGCAAAACCTGGTTAGCATACAAGGCCCAATAACACGAGGCCGTGTACGACGCTTAGGACAACAGGTGAATTCTTTTCTTGGGCAAATTAATTACTAAATTACAGAACAAATGATATTACCTAATTGTTTTTGTTTACTTGTCACTACATGGAAGGAAACACATGGAGGAATTACTCATATGGAAGTTGCATGAGTAATTGAAGGAAGAAGATTTATTCAAGAATCAAATCTTCATCAAATATTTATTCAAGAGCAAATCAAGGAAGAAGATTTATTCAAGAATCAAATATTTATTCAAGAGAAAATCAAGAAAGATTTATTCAAGATCAAATCTTCATCAAATATCTATTCAAATCTTAATCAAGAGATATTTATTTTCTAAATTCGTGGTTTACAAGAGGAGAAGATTTATATATTTATTTTTTCTATTCTAGTGAAACAAAATATGGAAAAACGTATCATATTTTGTCTATATATTTGGTGGAGCATGCTCTATTGAAAGGGGACTTTGATTTTTACTTTAGCCACCACTTTTGTAATGCTTTTGCTACAAACTTGAAATCCAATTTCTTGAGTGATCCTTCTGCTGTTGCTCTTTCAATTCTCTTGAATTGTTCGTGCCGTTCTTCGTGAATAAGTCAGTCGTGTTTGACACGGTTGATAACCAACTGAGGAGTATACATATCAGGTGGTATTAGAGCCTTCGTTACCGGTGGGAATTAATCTATCCTTTAGTATATTCTCTTTAATTTTCCCTACATCAAAAAAACAAGGAAAAATCCTATAGTCCTTTTTCTTGAACTTTTATTTCATACTATCATCGAATTTTTTTTTTCCATCTTTTATTCCGTTCTTTTTTTTGTTATCTCGGTTGAAATCATGCTATCTCCCCCACCTCCTTCTCCTCTCCCTATCATACTCTTCCTTTCTCCATTGTTTGATTTTCTCATTTCTTTACTTGATGTTATGTATATAGAATAATAATGATGGAGGTGGTGAGAATCGAATTGTGGTTTGCACTAAGAAAATGTTGTTAAGTTTCAATTTGCTAAATATCATATGATGATGTTATTTTATAGTACTTTGCTTTTGAATGTGGATTTGGTGGTGTTATTTTGGTGGGCTTATGAGGAGTGTTTCATGGTGCTTTGATTGATGAGTTGATGATATGGTTTGTTGAGTTTTCATAGCGCTTTGATGACTTAGAATTTGATTGTTGAGTTTTTATGATAATGATGAGTTGTTGATGCTTATGGTGAGTTTCTCATGGTTGATGAAGTTGACGATGGTACTATTTTGCTGAATTTTTCTTGATGGTGTGATGTTGGTTGTTGGGTTAGGTGGTTTTGATTTTTGGATTTAATGGTGGTGATGATGGTGGTACTAATTGATTATGAATTTAATGGTTGAGATGTTGATTCGATAATTCTTAACTGTTCTTATTCGGTTGATGGTTTTGAATGTGAGGTTTGTATATGGTTTGATGGTTAATTGATGGGTTGGTGATGACGTTGGTTAGTTGATGATGGTGTGGTACTTATTTGGGTGATTATTCTGTGTTAGTGACTTATTGATGGTTCTCGTGGTATTTATTTGGTTATTATTTCGTGTTATTGATGTTTAGATGGATGGTGATGATGTGGTATTATGGTTAATGAATTCGAATGATTTATATGATCATTGGTGAGGTACTTTGATGGTTTTACCTTGTGGCTTGGTTTGATGAGTTAATGGTTTGGTTGTGGATTTAATGGCGATGATGATGTTGGATTATGGGTGGTTTAATGGTATTATGTGATAATGTTTCTAATGGTTTTGATTTTGAGGAATGTTGTGTTGTTTACAATAGTGTGCAAATTTGGTTTTGTATTGTTGATTGCCAATGGTATGGTATTGTTGTTTGGGGTGATGTTGATGATGGCTTTGATATTATTGTTGATGAATGGTTCTGAATTATTGATTTAATGGGAATGATGGCTTTGATGATTTTTGAGTATTGATAGTGACTACATGATATTTTCATATAGCGGTTTTGGTGGTTGACGTTGTTTCATGTAGTATTTTTGGATGTGAATTATGGTGAGTTTTTAATGTGATAATTTATGGTGAATATGAAAGTTTGGTTGATTTGTGCTATCGCCCTCATCATCTTCCTTCTTCTCACCTATTGTGACATCCTTCTCATTTTCACGTCTACTTTCTCTCTTCTCCTCTCGATGCATATAATGTGTTAAGATAGAGGAGTGAACAAGGGTTTGTACTAGAGAAAGTAGTTGTTAGTCCGACTCAGTTGATGATGATATTGGACATGGAGTTGAAGAATAAAATAATGGAGTTGGATTTATTGTTGAATTGAGTTGACCTATGGAATTGAGAAATTTGAAGTATTGAACTTGAGAATGAAGTTTAGCCCAATAGTTGAAGTACATCATTTATTTTGGATTAGGCCAAATGATTCACGAGTTACTAGTGATTTATCTCTATCATATTAGATTATGAAGATTTTATTTTAAATAAAATCTTTATTGTTTTAGGAAACTTACTCCAACTTGAGAGCCGAATATTATTGATATATCTGGATTGGTTCCGAAGTTCAGATCCCCATACAGGTGCATTGGTTCATCGAATATAGGATTTATTCAAGCTAGGGAATTCCTGCCGAGGTTTTCTTAGGAAAACTCTTGGATGCCTCAAATATAATAAAATGAAATGCTTATCATGTTTATGTATATGGATAGATGCATGTTATGCTTACCATGATATTATCTAAATGCATGTTAGTATGATTTACTTTGTCTACATGCATGATTATACCATGTTTACCATGCTACTTATTCAACATTTCTATGAATCTTGTCCTGCATGCTTTGTTATTTATCTATGCTATGATAGCACTACCACCATGCAGTATCGATAAGAATAATGACATGTTCTAAACTCCTATGAGACATCACTAGAAAACAGACAAGAAGGGGTACTGCTTGCAGACCCCGTTTGACCACCGCTTACCGCGGATGGTCAGAATGGTGATGCTCCGCCACACACCACTCCCGAGGTTATGTATAACTTAGATACTGGGAGTACCACTCCCGAGGTTATGCATAGCTTAGATACTGGGAGCTGGTAGGGAAAGGACTCTACAAACTCTAAGGTTACATTAGACCGGATATATGGAGTGAGTCCCTACCCAGAAAGTCATACCCGCACGTGTGCCGTCTAGGCGACACCGTGATAGTCCTGAGATGGCTAGCTGGGACGAACCAAAACAAGAACCTAGCAAACATGTCGCCGAGGTAGTAGCATTCCGGCGACAGCTAGTCTACACACCTCTTGGCAGGCATCGCTGCTCGGGGATTGGGACGGTGACATCCCTCCACATAGCCTTGGACAGTGGATCCGTAAACCACACGGCTACCATCCTTGACGTTCTGCAGACGATCGGATGGGTAGTCCGGATCCTAGTGTTGTATTATATCGACTAGCCGTGGTCGATGGATTTTGTTGATGGTGACCCCGTCTTCGGATGGTGTTGTAGTACTACACGAGTCGTCGTTGCCCCTACGGAGTCTGGGGAGGATGTAAGGGCACGGCAGTTTCGCTGGGGGAGGCATCGTAGGCGACTAGCGAGATAGAGGAGAGTGATCAAGGGTCACCCGTCACCTCCGCCAACAACAGTGCAATGGGCATAGGGAGAGACAGAAACAAAAAGGCACTGATGGGCTTATGGGAAGTCCTCGACGGAGGAATTTCACTAAGCATAGGCTGGCAGCCCGAGTCTTGAGATTGATAGTCACAGAATACAGTAGATGACATTCTAGCGACATTGACGACATAGTTACTAGAGACAGCATAGGTGACATCTAGTGCTATACCTGTTGTATATGATTACACAGTTATTTTGCATTTATGATATGTTTCACATGTTTTGTATTAAAATGACTATTAATAAACCCAAGGCATCCTAGATTAATCCTCCTAGCCTTTGATTTCCTTATTTGGTTTCGAGCCGTAAATTAGCACTCGGCCGCTAGGCTGAGCACACCACTTTTTCCCGTGTGTGCAGGTTTGTTAGACGATCATATGAGACGGTTGATGAGGATGAGTCAATCGACGGATCTATTCTTTATTTATCGATACCTGTTGTCTTAGAGTTGTAGTAGGTTTATCGGGACTGTGTTGATAGATTTGTATAGATGATTTGATTATGTATTTCGCTGTGAAAATATGTTTATGGATTGTATGTATCACTTGATGCCTTGTATGGGTCGGTTGGGCTCATACGGCGGTCGCCACGTGCCCGACGGTAGGGTCGGGGCGTGACAGGAAGTGTTGTTTGGCCAAAGATAGTGTTGGCCGAAATCTTGGAAAAAAAAAAGAGGTAGAGAAGAAAGAGGAGGAAGTGTTTGGCTAAGGAAAAAAAAAGAAGTAAAATTCGGCTGAAATCTTGGGAAAAGAGAGAGAGAGAGAGAAAATAGGAGAAATTATAGGAGGAAGTGTGCGGCAAGAAAAAAAAATGAGGAGGAGAAAGAGAGGAGGAAGCTTTCGGCGAAGAGAAAAAAAAAGAGAGAGGAAGCTTCGGCCAAGGAAATAATAATAATAAATAAACAAATATATATATTTCCGAATTTAATTATCCTTGCACTTATTCTTCCTTTTGACACCTTCTAACTTGCTTGATTGAGTCAACTTAGCAATTTCTTGAATTATTGTTTCCTTCTCTTTGCTACAAAGGTATTCCTATCTAGATCTCCATAAATTAGCCTTGATCACCATGTTCTAGCACTTTGCAATCACTTTATTCACTCCCTGTTGAATGTTATCACGAACCAGCAAACACGCGAGCAATTTTTGAGAAGGGTTAGAGCTTCAGGTGGTAAGGTTTGTGAGGATTGTGAGTTTTTCGTAATAATTTACAAGTTTGGTGAAATTTCTCTTTTGCCTTTACTAACAATGTCAGGATTCAGAAGTCCTCATGATGTTTCTTATGACGGGGAAGATGGGTCCCAATCATCGGCGATATCATTGTGTCCGATATCATTGTCTCCACGCTCTCAGGCTTTAATGGCTCATGTTACAAACACCTTCGAGCAAATACTATCCGATCAAGTACTTGTGTGCCTGAACGGGTTGGAGAATCGTCTTGGTGAAATTGAAGCACGACTTGATGAAGTGGAGCGAACTCCTCCACGACGACACCCACCACCTCGAGTTCCTCAAGGACGAGTTGAAGCTAATAATAATGCTGCTGCTACTGCTCCATTCGAACTAAGAGGAAATTTGAACGCTGTATTTCAAGAAGTTGCTGATGAAGAGTTAAATAACAATTATGTGGCTGATGATGAAGTTGCCTTGGAATTGTATCAGCACCGCCCCGTACGAGGAGTGGGAGTTGACGGAGGTCATGCACGTCACCGTAACGAAGAATGAAGAAATGATGCATTGGGTAAAACTAAATTCACTGATCTTAGTTTTGATGGAAAGTTTAATCCAGAAGCCTATCTTGATTGGGAATTATTAGTTGAGCAAAAGTTCAGCTGTCATCATTACCCAGAAGACTATAGAGTACGTGCAGCAACTACTGAATTTATTGGTTATGCTTCTATCTGGTGGAGTCAAATTCGATAAAAAAATGGAGATCCTCGTACTTGGGATGATCTGAAGCACTTGATGAGTTCCAGGTTCGTGCCTTCCTATTTTGAGAGAGAATTACTTAATAAATTCCAAAGAATGAATCAAAGATGGACAAGATCAGTTGAGACTACTAGGAAAGCTTTGGTAGCTTGGAATAAAGTTTGCACACCAAAGTCAGCCGGAGGACTTAACTTACTAAGAGGAGACTTATGGAATAAGGCAGCCATTTTCAAGCTCCTTTGGGACATGCAGATGAAGAAATATAAATTATGGATCAAATGGGTACACACTTATTATATAAAAAATAAAAATATTCATACTATGACTCTACCGAAACAAACAAGTTGGATGTTGAAGAAAGTGATGATGAGTAGAGAGGTATTACAATACCATCCCCAACTAGCAATAATACTAACTAGAAAAACCACAATTAGTGCAATTTACAATATATTGATGGGTACATTACCAAAAAGATAAATTGGACAAGTTTGATAGTGATTCTACAGCTAGGCTTAGAGCTACCTTCATTCTATGACTTGCTTTGCATCAGAAATTAATGACTGTAGATAAACTACTCAAACGGGGCATGTAAATAGAAGGAGAATGTCAGCTATGTCTAACTGCAATAGAACATTAGAACATTTGCTGAATGAATGTAAATATAGCAAGACTATGGAGTGATTTGTTGAAATTGAATGAAGAAGTTTTAAGACAAACTACATGGGAAACCACAATTAATATAGCTGCTAGAATAGCTAAAATGAGAACATTGAAAGGACAGCTTATGCAGGTGATGATAGCAGAGTTTGTATATCACATTTGGGAAGAGAGAAACTGGAGATTATTTAAGCAACAAGTAAGAGATGAAGTGGTCCTTCTTCGGCATATCAAGACAGTAATTTTTACTAGGATAGATAAAGAAAAAATAATAGAGTTTGTTGTCTTATGCTTAGCTTAGAATACTAGTACTCTTTGAGATATTCATTTTTATTATATTTGCTTCTTTATGACTTGTAGCATGATATTGTAGTGATGCTCAAATACCCTTCCTAGAAGGTGAGTTGACATTATTATTAATGTTATCAAACAAGTTATAAGGAGTAAATTTTATATAAGATAATGTAACTATACTGAAACAATGTAATATCTTATTAATAAATGATAATTTAATTTATTTGCCAAAAAAAAAATAGTTAGACAAAATAAGAAGGTAATGGCTGGACACTTTTTATTAACAAACGACTAATATTATCCATGAGAGAAAATCGACGACAGAGTTTACCTCCTAGAACAAATTTTTTCCTCGAAAAAAAAGAAAAATTATGTGACTAACTTAACCGCCTCGACTGTTGAAAATTAAATATATATTCCTCTCCATTGGATCAAGTTTGCTATCGATCGCCCTCTTCAAAACCCATCCCGGCAACTCTGCAGCATGTAGTAGTTCCAACAATATCCGTGGAACCTTGCCACTGGAATGCCTTAGCCGGCCTCGCCGCTGCCGCGCGTGTCCCCACCCAGGGTTCCTATGTCTTCTTCTTCCCCAAGGGCTACCGCGGATAGTCCTTGCCTAAGGAACTTCGACTCTCTGATGTCTTGCTTTGTCGTGTCTCCTCCATCTGCCTCCTCGCCGACCTTGATATCGATGAGGTATTCGCTAGGAGCATCTGCAAAGAGATCATTCAAATTATTTGGCCGTGATATCCAATAATATTGGGAGAGTTTAATATTCAACGAGTATTAAAAAATAATAAATTAATTAACTCATACAATTTTTCTAAATACATTGATGACATGGAAAGGAATGAATGTATACTTTCTTAGCGCCGAATAATTTTATTAAGATTTTGATGTATTTTCGTTAGATTAATTTCGATCACACACAGGTGAAGACAATCCGATCGATTGTCGAGATTGCGTAGATATCTTCATACAAATCCGACAGCATGGCTGGATTAGTTCGGGTGGTTGATGGGGAACCGTATTCGATTGTCATCCTCTTTCCCAAACCTCAGTACTCAATTAGGCAACCTCATTATGTTTTGCTCCTTGTGCTGCAACACTTTTTGTTGCCCTTTTCCCACTATAAATATCTCTCCTCTCCATGCTTCATTTTAAATCAACTCTCTCTCTCTCTCTTTATCTTTCTTACTCGCTCGCTACAATATGAAAAGCCTATTTAGTAAGGTGCTGGAGATTGGGGCTCCTCTGGTGCGATTAGTGGAACCCCAGTTTTGGAGGGCAAGCGCGGACTCCGGGGGGAGCATTCCTTTAGTCCGATCGTGGGATTCGATTTCCCTCAAGGCCACGTCGAGCAGGCCTCGACCTTGTTCGACTTCTCCACCATCCCCTCACCCCGCATCGAGGTTCCCTGCGGTGTCATCACTATTAACCTCCTGTTTGTAGGTCATGGTGGAACGGGGGTTTGTATCTGTGCATTCTAAGCTTATATTATTATGATGATCGTTTGAAATTATTCATCAGTAAAATGTACTCCTCCAGCTATTAACGATGCAGCCTTACCACTATCTACATGCATCACGTAGTTGTTTGAAGACTATTCATATCTTTATGGTACTCCTCCCTTGAATTACCTACCTCTGGTTGCATTCTAAATTTCCTACCTAGAGTTACATACTTCTGGTCACAACTGTCCCCTTAGCGGGAGAGATCAAACATCATAGGATACCCAAATCTGAGTAATAATACTAGAACATAGGAATACAACCTCCTTTCCTCCTGATTTGGCCACTGGAAAACACTACCTAGTTTATCATATCTAGTCGAGTGAATTGGTGTCAACTAGAAGTTATCTAACTAGCCATCCTTTTGATCTAGAACTTTATCTCCACGCCCCTCTCTTTCGATAGCTCATGGCAGTGCTAAGAAACAAAACGTCACTACGATGGCAGTGCCATTGGCACGCCAGTATAATGAATTCCTAGCCGTATGCACCTAGGAATAAAATAAAATCATATATATAATCCAAGAAGTCTCCAAGATATGCTTTTCACCGTACCTTTAGCTCTTAAGAAAAATCAAGTACATATGTTAGCTTTAAAATCAAAAAGAATCATAGTATCAAGCTGATAATGAATCGAATAAGAATAGTGATGAACAACTTATAATGACAAACATGGACATAGCAAGTTAATAGTAACTTATTTATAATTATAATTAGGAATATCTACTAGTTAAAGAGTTAAATAATATAAAGTATAGAAAATCAAAGTCAGATAGTTCATCTAGACTAAATATAGAGAACTATCCTATTTATTCCGCTCAGATAATAAACACTCATATTATACTATCATTGTAATCATGCTCTAATTTGTGTCATGTTTATCCAAATCCCCATGTTTGGTCATCAAATTTGCTTTAAAAATTTTAATTCTCAATCTAGTAACTATTTTTTAAATCTATCTTCACAATTACTCTTAGATCGATCCCATTATGCACTCTAATTTATCCTCATGTTTATCGGAATGTTCGCCGGAACCATTGCTAGGCGATATTCTCTAATGTAGCACTAATAATGGCACCAATCGATACCTCTGCTTAAAAGGATTCTAAAAAGTATATATATCTCATCATTCAGAACTTATCGGCAACCAACTTCATCGGAAAAGCTTACTCAGGTAGAACCCTAACTTTTGGCTTTCACACATCGGTGGCCAACCGTCAGCCATTAGGCCTCGACCTAGATACCATCCGAAGTTCTCAACGGGCGGATCTATAGGTACCTAGTTTGTCAAGTTTCGAGGTTGAAATGGTCGACAATCACCAAAAAAAGCTTTGATAAAGAAGCATTCACCCACATACGCCCTAACTCAAATTTCACCCTTAAAGTCTCACAAAAAACCCTAAATAATTGTTCCATTATGTTCGTCCAGCTCACCATATGTCGTGATCCAAATTTGGTAGAAAAAATCCAACGGAGATGGCCGAAACATCGTCGCAAGGCAAAGGAGTCGGACGCCCTGATCGCCGCTTATGCTCATGCGTGAAGGATGAAGAAGAAGTCATGGGTTGGTAACAGATCGAGTTTTACCACTTAAGCCACTTACCACTAAAGCATTAACCCGGGTTTAACTCTTGGTTCACTGAGATTAAATCACTTATGTCAATCGCTTTATATGATTTAATCTGGACAATCCATTTTAACTTTAGCCTGTTAATAATTTGACCTATAAACTAAAATCAAAATTAAAATTGGTTTCACTGTGAGATTCTAAATTCAAAATCCTATCAGATGATATAATTTTAAATTAAAATTTAATACTTCAAAATCTATGTTTAATTTTATAAATAAGTACTTAATACCATTTTAAGAATAACACCTCAAAATAACTTCATGTTACCGAATTATTTTTAATTAAAACTACAAATCTGAATGTTGATATCGGAGAATCAAGTAATAGTAGAATTAGGATAAGGTACATGTGTGTCACCAAAGATTAGTTAATATTTAATTCTTAGCTAAGACCAATATTTTTTTGAACTTACTAAATATGGAACCCATAATCTAGCATATAGTATTCAATAAGTCTAAACGAAAGTAGTGTATGCTTTGTGCATAAAATAAAAACTCACATTTGCAAAAGATTTCGTTGTTTATTCCTAGATGATATTTTATTATTTAATTTTTTTTACAAGAAAAAATAAAAAATTTCAATTAATAAATTTTTTTATTTTCTGATAAGGTGACTTAAGAAAATCTCAATTCTCCTTTTAAAAAAACAACCAAGTTATTTTAAAAATAATAGTTTGACAAAATAACAAGGTAATGGTTGGACACTTCGTTTATTAACAAACGACTGATATTATCCATGAGAGAAAATCGACCACATAGTTTACCTCCTCGAACAAATTTTTTCCTCAAAAAAAAAGAAAAATTCTGTGACTAACTTAACCGCCTCGACTGTTAAAAATTTAATATATATTCCTCTCCATTGGATCAAGTTTGCTATCGATCGCCCTCTTCAAAACCCATCCCGGCAGCTCTGCAGCCTGTCCTAGTTCCAACAATGTCCGTGGAACCTTGCCTCTGGAACGCCTTAGCCGGCCTCGCTGCTGCCCCGCGCGTCCCTGCCCAGGGCTCCTATGTCTTCTTCTTTCCCGAGGGCTACCGCGGACAGTCCTTGCCTGAGGAACTTCGACTCTCTAATGCCTTGCTTTGTCGTGTCTCCTCCATCTGCCTCCTCGCTGACCACGATACCGATGAGGTATTCGCCAAAATTGGCCTTGATCCCCACCCGATCACTGACCCTAACCACCTGGCGCATACATGGACGCCCGTCGCCTGCTCCTCTTCTACACCGGAGATTGATTGTGTGGTCAGTGTGGGTGAGTTTACCTCTTTCACCAAGATCCTCACCAAGACCGACGCCGGGAGAGTGCTCAATGTGCCGAATTCCTGCGCACTTGCTGTATTCCCTCCCGTTCACATCAACGTTAATATGGCTACACTGACAGAGGACGTGTTGGCACTGGACGTGCACGGGAGGTCTTGGAACTTCCAACTCGCCCGTAGGAGCTATCGCCAACGCTACACCCTTTACAAATGGAGGGAGTTCGCTAATGAGAAGGGGCTGATCAAAGATGACACCGTGGTCTTTGCGAAGCACCGTGCTGGCAATCTCTACATCGGCGTCAGACATACTGCAATCTCCTCCTATGCCAGGAAGAGAGCCAGCATGCAGGAGGCTTCGATTGTGAAGGCAACCCAGTTAGCCAGAGCGGGCCTCCCTTTCGAAGTCACTTATTATCCAGGGGTGGAATCACCCGAGCACGTGGTGGCGGCGGTCCCAATGCCTCATCAGGTACTCCATTGCCGTCCATGTTACATGTTGATGGATCGAACTGATCACTCCTTTATCTCGTATTATTTTATCAGGTTTTCCGAGTTGAAGGAGCAACAGAAGCATCGCAAAGCTCGAGTAAAGGCAAACAGGTTCAAGGAGTTCCTCAGGTACAATCTTTGGATCATGTAAAGAGATCAAGAGGCAAAGTATTTGAAGATGATGATAGTAAGAAAGAGGGAGGAAGCACGCAATCGCTAGGAGCATCTGCAAAGAGATCATTCAAATTATTTGGCCGTGATATCCAATAATATTGGGAGAGTTTAATATTTAATGAGTATTAAAAAATAATAAATTAATTAACTCATACAGTTTTTCTAAATACATTGATGACATGCAAAGGAATGAATGTATACTTTCTTAGCTCCGAATAATTTTATTATGATTTTGGTGTATTTTTGTTAGATTAATTTCGGTCACACACAAGTGAAGACAATCCGATCGATTGTCGAGATTGCGTAGATATCTTCTTACGAATCCAAAAGCATGGCCTGGATTAGTTCGGGTGGTTGACGGGGAATCGTATTCAATTGTCGTCCTCTTTCCGAAACCTTAATACTCAACTAGGCAATCTCATTCTGTTTTGCTCCTTGTGCTGCAACACTTTTCGTTGCCCTTTTCCCACTATAAATATCTCTCCTCTCTCTACTTCATTTTAAATCAACTCTCTCTCTCTCTTTATCTTTCTTACTCGCTCGCTACAATATGAAAAGCCTATTTAGTAAGGTGCTAGAGATTGGGGCTCCTCCGGTGCGATTAGTGGAACACCAGTTGTGGAGGGCAAGCACGGACTCCGGGGGGAGCATTCCTTTAGTCCGATCATGGGATTCGATTTCCTTCAAGGCCACGTCGAGCAGGCCTCGACCTTGTTCGACTTCTCTACCATCCCCTCACCCCGCATCGAGGTTCCCTGCGGTGTCGTCACTGTCAACCTCCTGTTGGCAGGTCATGGTGGAACGGGGGTTTGTATCTGTGCATTCTGAGCTTATATTATTATGATGATCGTTTGAAATTATTCATCAGTAAAATGTACTCCTCTAGCTATTAACGATGCAGCCTTACCACTATCTACATGCATCACGTAGGAGGTTGAAGACTATTCATATCTTTATGGTACTCCTCCCTTGAATTACCTACCTCTGGTTGCATTCTAAATTTCCTACCTAGAGTTACATACTTCTGGTCGCAACTGTCCCCTTAGCGAGAGAGATCAAACATCATAGGATACCCAAATCTGAGTAATAATACTACAACATAGGAATACAACCTCGTTTCCTCCTGATTTGGCCACTGGAAAACACTACCTAGTTTATCATAGCTAGTCGAGTTAATTTGTGTCAACTAGAAGTTATCTAACCAGCCATCCTTTTGATCTAGAACTTTATCTCCACGCCCCTCTCTTTCGATAGCTCATGGCAGTGCTAAGAAACAAAACGTCACTACGATGGTAGTGCCATTGGCACGCCAGTATAATGACATCCTAGTAGTATGCACCTAAGAATAAAATAAAATCATATATATAATCCTAGAAGTCTCCAAGATATGCTTTTCACCGTACCTTTAGCTCTTAAGAAAAATCAAGTACATATGTTAGCTTTAAAATAAAAAAGAATCATAGTATCAAACTGATAATGAATCAAATAACAATAGTGATGAACAACTTATAATGACAAAAACATGGACATAGCAAGTTAATAATAACTTATTTATAATTATAATCAGGAATATCTACTAGTTAAAGAGTTAAATAATATAAAGTAAAGAAAATCAAAGTCAGATAGTTCATCTAGACTAAATATAGAGAACTGTCCTATTTATTTCGCTCAGATAATAAACACTCATATTATTCTATCATTGTAATCAAGCTCTAATTTGTGTCATGTTTATCCAAATCCCCATGTTTGGTCATCAAATTTGCTTTAAAATTTTTAATTAATTTTAATTCTCAATCTAGTAACTATTTCTTAAATCTATATTCACAATTACTCTTAGATCGATCCCTTTTGTCATCAAATTTATCCTAATGTGTTATCGGAATGTTCGCCGGAACTCTTGCTAGGCGATATTTTCTAATGTAGCACTAATAATGGCACCAATCGATACCTCTCCTTACAAGGATTCCAAAAATTATATATATCTCATCATTCAAAGCTTATCGGCAACCAACTACTTCGGAAAAGCTTACTCCAGTAGAACCCTAACTTTTGGCTTTCACTCACCGGTGGCCAATCGTCAGCCATTTGGCCTCGACCTAGATACCATCCGAAGTTCTCAATAGGGCGAATCTATAGGTACCTAGTTTGTCAAGTTTGGAGGTTGAAATGGTCGACACTCACCTAAGAAAGCTTTGATAAAGAAGCATTCACCCACAGATGCCCTAACTCAAATTTCACCCTTAAAGTCTCACAAAAAACCCCAAATAATAATTCCATTATATTCGTCCAGCTCACCATATGTCGTGATCCAAATTTGGTAGAAAAAATCCAACGGAGATGGCCGAAACATCGTCGCAAGGCAAAGGAGTCGGACGCCCTGATCGCCGCTGATGCTCATGTGTGAAGGATGAAGAAGAAGACATGGGTTGGTAACAGATCGAGTTTTACCACTTAAGCCACTTACCACTAAAGCATTAACCCGGGTTTAACTCTTGGTTCACTGAGATTAAATCACTTCTGTCAATCGCTTTATATGATTTAATCTGGACAATCCATTTTAACTTTAGCCTGGTAATAATTTGACCTATAAAATGAAATCAAAATTAAAATTGGTTGCACTGTGAGATTCTAAATTCAAAATCCTATCAGATGATATAATTTTAAATTAAAATTTAATACTTCAAAATCTATGTTTAATTTTATAAATAAGTACTTAATACCATTTTAAGAATAACACCTCAAAATAACTTCATGTTACCGAATTATTTTTAATTAAAACTACGAATCTGAATGTTGATATTGGAGAATCAAGTAATAGTAGAATTAAGATAAGGTACATGTGTGTCACCAAAGATTAGTTAATATTTAATTCTTAGATAAGACCAATATTTTTTTGAACTTACTAAATATGGAACCCATAATCTAGCATATAGTATTCAATAAGTCTAAACGAAAGTAGTGTATGTTTTGTGCATAAAATAAAAACTCACATTTGCAAAAGATTTCGTTGTTTATTCCTTGATGATATTTTATTATTTAATTTTTTTTACAAGAAAAAATAAAAAATTTCAATTAATAAATTCTTTTATTTTCTAATAAGGTGACTTAAGAAAATCTCAATTCTCCTTTTAAAAAAACAACCAAGTTATTTTAAAAATAATAGTTTGACAAAATAATAAGGTAATGGTTGGACACTTCGTTTATTAACAAACGACTGATATTATCCATGAGAGAAAATTGACCACATAGTTTACCTCCTCAAACAAATTTTTTTCTCAAAAAAAAAGAAAAATTCTGTGACTAACTTAACCGCCTCGACTGTTGAAAATTAAATATATATTCCTCTCCATTGGATCAAGTTTGCTATTGATCGCCCTCTTCAAAACCCATCCCGGCAGCTCTGCAGCCTGTCGTAGTTCCAACAATGTTCGTGGAACCTTGCCTCTGGAACGCCTTAGCCGGCCCCGCTGCTGCCCCGCGCGTCCCTGCCCAGGGCTCCTATGTCTTCTTCTTTCCCGAGGGCTACCGCGGACAGTCCTTGCCTGAGGAACTTCGACTCTCTAATGCCTTGCTTTGTCGTGTCTCCTCCATCTGCCTCCTCGCCGACCTCGATACTGATGAGGTATTCGCCAAAATTGGCCTTGATCCCCACCCGATCACTGACCCTAACCACCTGGCGCATACATGGACGCCCGTCGCCTGCTCCTCTTCTACACCGGAGATTGATTGTGTGGTCAGTGTGGGTGAGTTTACCTCTTTCACCAAGATCCTCACCAAGACCGACGCCGGGAGAGTGCTCAACGTGCCGAATTCCTGCGCACTTGCTGTATTCCCTCCTGTTCACATCAACGTCAATATGGCTACACTGACAGAGGACGTGTTGGCGCTGGACGTGCACGGGAGGTCTTGGAACTTCCAACTCGCCCGTAGGAGCTATCGCCAACGCTACACCCTGTACAAATGGAGGGAGTTCACTAATGAGAAGGGGTTGATCAAAGATGACACCGTGGTCTTTGCGAAGCACCGTGCTGGCAATCTCTACATCGGCGTCAGACATACTGCAATCTCCTCCTATGCCAGAAAGAGAGCCAGCATGCAGGAGGCTTCGATTGTGAAGGCAACCCAGTTAGCCAGAGCGAGCCTCCCTTTCGAAGTCACTTATTATCCAGGGGTGGAATCACCCGAGCACGTGGTGGCGGCGGTCCCAATGCCTCATCAGGTACTCCATTGCCGTCCATTTACATGTTGATGGATCGAACTGATCACTCCTTTATCTCATATTATTTTATCAGGTTTTCCGAGTTGAAGGAGCAGCAGAAGCATCGCAAAGCTCGAGTAAAGGCAAACAGGTTCAAGGAGTTCCTCAGGTGCAATCTTTGGATCATATAAAGAGATCAAGAGGCAAAGTATTTGAAGATGATGATAGTAAGAAAGAGGGAGGAAGCACGCAATCGCTAGGAGCATCTGCAAAGAGATCATTCAAATTATTTGGCCGTGATATCCAATAATATTGGGAGAGTTTAATATTCAATGAGTATTAAAAAATAATAAATTAATTAACTCATACAGTTTTTCTAAATACGTTGATGACATGCAAAGGAATGAACGTATACTTTCTTAGCTCCGAATAATTTTATTATGATTTTGGTGTATTTTTGTTAGATTAATTTCGATCACACACAAGTGAAGACAATCCGATCGATTGTCGAGATTGCATAGATATCTTCTTACGAATCCAAAAGCATGGCCTGGATCAGTTCGGGTGGTTGACGGGGAACCGTATTCAATTGTCGTCCTCTTTCCCAAACCTCAATACTCAACTAGACAATCTCATTCTATTTTGCTCCTTGGGCTGCAACACTTTTTGTTGCCCTTTTCCCACTATAAATATCTCTCCTCTCTCTACTTCATTTTAAATCAACTCTCTCTCTCTCTCTTTATCTTTCTTACTCGCTCACTACGATATGGAAAGCCTATTTAGTAAGGTGCTAGAGATTGGGGCTCCTCCGGTGCGATTAGTGGAACCCCAGTTGTGGAGGGCAAGCGTGGACTCCGAGGGGAGCATTCCTTTAGTCCGATCGTAGGTTTCGATATCCCTCAAGGCCACGTCGAGCAGGCCTCGACCTTATCCGACTTCTCCACCATCCCCTCACCCCGCATCGAGGTTCCCTGCGGTGTCATCACTGTCAACCTCCTGTTTGCAGGTCATGGTGGAACGGGGGTTTGTATCTGTGCATTCTGAGCTTATATTATTATGATGATCGTTTGAAATTATTCATCAGTAAAATGTACTCCTCCAGTATTAACGATGCAGCCTTACCACTATCTACGTGCATCACGTAGGAGGTTGAAGATTATTCATATCTTTATGGTACTCCTCCCTTGAATTACCTACCTCTGGTTGCATTCTAAATTTTCTACGCTAGTGTTACATACTTCTGGTCGCAACTGTCACCTTAGGGGGAGAGATCAAACATCATAGGATACCCAAATCTGAGTAAAATCAAATTTCTTCTTTATCAGGCCTTTGGCTTGATCTATTGCCTGAAACTAAGAGATATAAAAAAGTCCACCAATCCCAAGGATCCATAGGATTGGATTAATTATGGATCCAACAACAAATAATAGAAGTATTTAGTTGTTTAGTCTTCGATCTTATCTTGTATTTAGATCTTGTCTATCTTGTATATATAGGTAAGTATAGGTAAGTAGGTATATATAATAGGTAAGTAGGTATAGATAAAACCTGTACATATAAAAGAAATATGTAAATACATAGTATAAGATACTCATTTATTATTTTATTTTTTATTCGGTATTCGGTAATCGGCTCAATCTTTTTTTTGGAAAAGATTGATCCGACTTTAATTGCAATCAATTATCAATTAGGAGAACAAACAAGAATTAATGAATTATGTACACTTAACTTTTCTCTTTATCTAGCTTATCTACTGGTTCAAATTCGAATTTGATCTCTTTCCATACTTTAAAAGCAGCGGCTAGTATCGGGCTCCATTTGCCAACTTCACAGATAATTTCATTACCTCCACGAGCAAGATCACGTCCCTCATTACAAGCTTGTACACACGCCTCTAAAGCTACCCTATTAGCTACTGCACCAGGTGCATTTCCCTAAGGGTGTCCTAAAGTTCCTCCACCAAACTGTAGTACGGAATCATCCCCAAAGATTTCGGTTAGAGCAGGCATATGCCAAACATGAATACCCCCTGAAGCCACGGGTATAACACCCGGCATAGAGAGCCAATCTTGAGTGAAGAAAATACCGCGACTTCGGTCTTTTTCAATATAATCATCACGCAATAAATCAACGAAACCTAAAGTCATCTCACGTTCCCCTTCCAGTTTACCTACTACTGTACCAGCATGAATATGATCTCCACCAGACATACGTAATGCTTTAGCTAGTACACGGAAATGCATACCATAATTTTTCTGTCTATCAATAACTGCATGCATTGCGTGATGGATGTGAAGAAGTAGACCGTTATCATGACAATAATGAGCCAAGCTAGTATTTGCAGTAAATTCACCAGTTAAGTAGTCATGCATTTGGATAGGAACTCCTAATTCTCTGGCAAATACGGCCCTTTTAATCATTTCTTCACATGTACTCGCAATAGCATTCAAGTAATGTCCTTTGATTTCACCTGTTTCGGCCTGCGATTTATAAATTGCTTCGGCACAAAATAAGAAACGGTCTCTCCAACGCATAAATGGTTGTGAGTTCACATTTTCATCATCTTTGGTAAAATCAAGTCACCACGTAGATATTCATAAACCGCTCTACCGTAGTTTTTTACAGATAATCCCAATTTTGGTTTAATAGTACATCCCAACAGGAGACGACCATACTTGTTCAACTTATCTCTTTCAACCTGAATACCGTGAGGCGGACCTTGGAATGTTTTAGAATAAGAACCGGGAATTCGAAGATCCTCTAAACGTAGAGCTCGTAAGGCTTTGAAACCAAATACATTACCCACAATGGAAGTAAACATGTTAGTAACAGAACCTTCTTCAAAAAGGTCTAAAGGATAAGCTACATAAGCAATATATTGATTATCCTCCCCAACAACGGCCTCGATGTGGTAGCATCGCCCTTTGTAACGATCAAGACTGGTAAATCCATCAGTCCACACAGTTGTCCATGTACCAGTAGAAGATTCGGCAGCTTCCGCAGCCCCTGCTTCTTCGAGCGGAACTCCAGGTTGAGGAGTTACTCGGAATGCTGCTAAGATATTAGTATCTTTGACTTCGTAGTCAGGAGTATAATAAGTCAATTTGTAATCCTTAACACTAGCTTTAAATCCAACACTTGCTTTAGTCTCTGTTTGTGGTGACATAAGTCCCTCCCTACAACTCATGAATTAAGAATTCTCACAATGACAAGGTCTACTCGATATAGATTATGCGTGAATGAAACATTTGACAAAAATCTTTCAAAAAAATATTCAACTAATATTATCAACTAATTTCAATGTTATGTTAAAATGAAATGGTTCGTTATTAGACCATGTATTTGATTCATCAAGTACATCATTATTGTATACTCTTTGATATATATGGCGCAACCCAATGTTTGTTTTGTAAATTTACAATTAAATCTATCTCCCTCTCATTTTTATTTTGAATTGAATTTTATTTTCCTATCTAAATACTAAGAAAAATTTCTTCTTAACTCTTGACAGTGATATATGTTGTATATGTAAATCCTAGGTGTTAAAATCGGCATAATTCAACCCTAAAAGGGTATAAAAAAGGGGGGGGTAAAAAGAATAGATAGGCGGAAATCAAATATCTATTCAAAAAAAATAAAGAACAATGGCCAATGAGATCAAAATAATGAATCATAAATTAAGTTCGGGTTCGAATTCTATTCTATTATTTCATATTAGATTCGATTAATTATAGAATAATAGAATAGAGTATGGGTGGTCTTTTCTATAAACTATAATGATAGAGAAATGAAAAAGACTTACTTGTGATTTCATGTACTTGATATATATTTTTTTTAAAAGAGGGATTGGCTGAACTTGAAAATTTACTCATTCAATGAGTAAATGATTGAATCGTATTCGGTTGGGTGGTACCAACTAAATCAAGTACTAACTCTCATTTATTTCTTTTTGAATTAATCGATCAACTTGCTATCGGACATTTTTTTTCGACTTGGCACCATTCCAAATAATTTTCAACATATTTCACTTTAATTACTTTAATTATAATTATGAGAATCAATCCTACCTATTCTAGTCCTGTGGTTTTTACACTTGAAGAACAAAACCTAGGGCGTATCGCTTAAATTATTGGCCCAGTACTGGATGTTGTTTTTCCTCTGGGCAAGATGCCTAATATTTATAACGCTTTGGTAGTTAAGGGTCGAGATATTATTGGTCAGCAAATTAATGTAACTTGTGAAGTACAATAATTATTAGGAAATAATCGAGTTAGAGCTGTAGCTATGAGTGCTACAGATGGACTGATGAGAGGAATGGAAGTGATTGACACAGGAGCTCCTCTAAGCATTCCAGTCGGTGGAGCCACCCTCGGACGAATTTTCAACGTTCTTGGGGAGCCTGTGGATAATTTAGGTCTTGTAGATACTAGCACAACATCTCCTATTCATAGATCAGCACCTGCCTTTATACAGTTGGATACGAAATTATCAATCTTTGAAACAGGAATTAAAGTAGTGGATCTTTTAGCTCCTTATCGCCGTGGAGGAAAAATCTGACTATTTGGGGGAGCTGGAGTGGGTAAAACAATACTTATCATGGAATTGATCAACAACATTGCTAAAGCTCATGGAGGCGTATCCGTATCTGGAGGAGTAGGCGAACGTACTCGTGAAGGAAATGATCTTTACATGGAAATGAAAGAATCCGGAGTAATTAATGAAAAAAATATTGCAGAATCAAAAGTAGCTCTAGTCTATGGTCAAATGAATGAACCGCCGGGAGCTCGTATGAGAGTTGGTTTGACTGCCCTAACCATGGTGGAATATTTCCGGGATGTTAATGAACAAGACGTACTTCTATTCATCGACAATATCTTTTGTTTCGTCCAAGCAGGATCAGAAGTATCCGCCCTATTGGGGAGAATGCCTTCTGCAGTGAGTTATCAACCTACCCTTAGTACAGAAATGGGTTCTTTGCAAGAAAGAATTACTTCTACCAAAGAGGGATCTATAACTTCGATCCAAGCCGTTTATGTACCTGCGGATGATTTGACAGACCCTGCACCTACCATGACATTTGCCCATTTAGATGCTACTACCGTACTATCAAGAGGACTAGCTGGCAAAGGTATTTATCCAGCAGTGGATCCTTTAGATTCAACGTCAACTATGTTACAACCTCGAATCGTTGGCGAAGAACATTATGAAACTGCGCAAAGAGTTAAGCAAACTTCACAACGTTACAAAGAACTTCAGGACATTATAGCTATTTTGGGGTTGGACGAATTATCCGAAGAAGATCGTTTAACTGTAGCAAGAGCACGAAAAATTGAGCGTTTCTTCTCACAACCCTTCTTTGTGGTAGAAGTATTTACTGGTTCTCCAGGAAAATATGTTGGTCTTGCGGAAACAATTAGGGGGTTTTAACTGATCCTTTCCGGATAATTAGACAGTCTCCCCGAGCAGGCCTTTTATTTGGTGGGTAACATCGATGAAGCTACCGCGAAAGCTATGAACTTAGAAGGGGAGAGCAAATTGAAGAAATGACCTTAAATCTTTGTGTACTGACTCCTAATCAAATTATTTGGGATTTGGAAGTGAAAGAAATCATTTTATCCACTAATAGTGGCCAAATTGGCGTATTACCAAACCACGCCCCTATTGCCACAGCTGTAGATATAGGTCTTTTGAGAATACGCCTCAACAACGACCAATGGTTAACAGTGGCTCTAATGGGTGGTTTCGCTAGGATAGGTAATAATGAGATCACCATTTTAGGAAATGATGCAGAAATAAGTACTGACATTGATCCACAAGAAGCTCAACAAGCTCTTGAAATAGCTGAAGCTAACTTGAGTAGAGCTAAGGGTAAGAGACAAGCAATTGAAGCGAATTTAGCTCTCAGACGAGCTAGGACACGAGTGGAGGCTGTCAATGTTATTTCTTACTAGTCAAGTCAAGACATCAAAATAATAAAAAGAAGTTGTGGAGGCTGTCAATGTTATTTCTTACTAGTCAAGTCAAGACATCAAAATAATAAAAAGAAGTTTTTTAAAAGTTCTTTTCTTTATTATACATTATACACCATATGTTGATTCTGCCAATTGAACACAATCAAGTTTAATCTGATAAAAAAAAAGATGGGTAGAAAAACTTATTAGATATCATTTCATCAACTCCGGTATCTAATAAGTTCTACGTACTATTGGATTTGAACCAATGACTCCCGCCGTATGAAAGCAATACTCTAACCACTGAGTTAAGTAGGTCATTTATCACCACAAAAAAGAACCCATCACTTCGGAGATTAATATTAATTATAGGTAGAATATTATTTCTAAGCAATACAAATTTATTTTCTTAAGTATAAACGTAAATAAAAAAAATTGATCTAAATAGATCAGAGACAGAGAGCTATCATGTGGGATTATGGAATATCCATCTTGACAAAAAAATTTCTATATGTTAAGATGTTTATGACAAGGGCTATAGCTCAGTTGGTAGAGCACCTCGTTTACACGTGGGCCAATGCTTTTCAAGGGAGCCAATTGTGCAATGAACATAATTGATCGTATTGAGAAATCGATGTCTTACTCCATAGGTTCGAGGGAACAAGAAAACAATAGCTTGACAAATATTCGGTTTGGCCCGATTCAGGCACGAATTCAGTTGCCAAATCAAATAGAACCCGCCACTGATTTGAAAGTTGATAAGGTAAATACCCATCCCATTCAATGCTAGGCATAATGAGTATAAGGGCCTCAAAATAACCTCTTTTTGTCCTATGAACTTTTAGTAGTTGTTTATAGACTGGTCACTTGGTTGGTCCCATAGAAATGAAAGCATTACTAAATGTTCATGTCATGTAAATGCATAGGGACAGAAAAAATAATAAATTTCAATAGATCTAATCCGTACTTGTCGAATCTCGGATAAATCTTGGAAAAATCTCATATCATATAACATACATATCATATAAACATATAATATATAATATAAGTATTATATAAGTATTATATAAGTATTATATAAAAATATAATATTCACCCTTCTCCATTAATCATCGTGGATGAATATGACTTTTTCTTTTCCTGTACATGATCAAAGAGTTAGCGACACACTTTTGCTCTTGTATACTGAATACCACTCCATTTAGGAAGTGAAAATCATGATATGATTCTGCCTAAAAACTTCAACCTGACCCAGTCTAATCCCAAGTCACATGGGTTTAGGAAGTATTCTTTCCTTGGTCTTGGGTCTTGTATTTGTAAAAGTCCCCTGCCCTGACTAATCACTCATTTTTTGCTTTTTAGAATGCAGAACAAGAGCAATCTTATTGATTGATTCAAAGATAATGGAGAGATAATGAATTCGTCCTAACCTAAATGGATTAACATTTCTTCTTCTATATTCTGTGACATTTCTTCTTCTATATTCTGTGAGTTGAGTGGGTGGGGGGATTTTATTTGGTCTGTCGAATAGGAATACAATCTCCTTTCCTCCTAATTTGGCTACTGAAACACACTACCTAGTTTATCATAGCTAGTCGAGTGAATTGGTGTCAACTAGAAGTTACTAGAACATAAGAATACAACCTCCTTTCCTCCTGATTTGGCCACTGGAACACACTACCTAGTTAATCATAGCTAGTCGAGTGAATTGGTGTCAACTAGAAGTTATCTAACCAGCCATCCTATTGATCTAGAACTTTATCTCCACGCCCCTCTCTTTCGATAGCTCATGGCAGTTCTAAGAAACATAACATCACTACGATGGCAGTGCCATTGGCACGCCAATGGAATGACATCCTAGCCATATGCACCTAAGAATAAAATAAAATCAAATATATAAACCAAGAAGTCTCCAAGATATACTTTTCACCGTACCTTTAGCTCTTAAGAAAAATCAAGTGCATATGTTAGCTTTAAAATCAAAAAGAATCATAGTATCAAACTGATAATGAATCGAATAACAATAGTGATGAACAACATATAATGACAAATATGGACATAGCAAGTTAATAATAACTTATTTATAATTATAATCAGGGATATCTACTGGTTAAAGAGTTAAATAATATAAAATATAGAAAATAGAAGTTAGATAGTTCATCTAGACTAAATATAGAGAACTATCCTATTTATTCCGCTCAGATAATAAACACTCATATTGTTCTATCATTGTAATCATGCTCTAATTTGTGTCATATTTATCCAAATCCCCATGTTTGGTCATCAAATTTGCTTTAAAAATTTTAATTCTCAATCTAGTAACTATTTCATAAATCTATCTTCACAATTACTCTTAGATTGATCCCTTTAGTCACTCTAATTTATTCTCATGTTTATCGGAATGTTCGCTGGAACCCTTGCCAGGCAATATTCTCTAATGTAGCACTAATAATAGCACCAATCGATACCTCTCCTTACAAGGATTCCAAAAATTATATATATCTCATCATTCAGAGCTTATCGGCAACCAACTTCATCGGAAAAGCTTACTCCGGTAGAACCCTAACTTTTGGCTCACTCACCGGTGGCCAACCGTCAGCCATTCGGCCTCGACCTAGATACTATCCAAAGTTCTCAACGGGGCGAATCTATAGGTACCTAGTTTGTCATGTTTCGAGGCTGAAATGGTCGACAATCACCTAAGAAAGCTTTGATAAAGAAGCATTCACCCACAGATGCCCTAACTCAAATTTCACCCTTAAAGTCTCACAAAAAACCCCAAATAATAGTTCCATTATGTTCGTCTAGCTCACCATATGTCGTGATCCAAATTTGGTAGAAAAAATCCAACAGAGATGACCGAAACATCGTCGCAAGGCAAAGGAGTCGGACGCCCTGATCGCCGCTGATGCTCATGCGTGAAGGATGAAGAAGAAGTCTTGGGTTGATAATGGATCGAGTTTTACCACTTAACCATTAACCCGGATTCAACTCTTGGTTCACTGAGATTAAATTACTTTTGTGAATCGCTTTATATGATTTTAATCTGGACAATCCATTTTAACTTTAGCTTGGTAATAATTTGACCTATAAAATGAAATCAAAATTAAGATTGGTTGCACTGTGAGATTCTAAATTCAAAATCCTATTAGATAATATAATTTTTAAATTAAAATTTAATACTTCAAAATCTATGTTTAATTTTATAAATAAGTACTTAATATCATTTTAAGAATAACACCTCAAAATAACTTCATGTTACCGAATTATTTTTAATTAAAACTACAAATCTGAATGTTGATATTGGAGAATCAAGTAATAGTAGAATTAAGATAAGGTACATGTGTGTCACCAAAGATTAGTTAATATTTAATTCTTAGATAAGACCAATATTTTTTTGAACTTACTAAATATGGAACCCATAATCTAGCATATAGTATTCAATAATTCTAAACGAAAGTAGTGTATGCTTTGTGCATAGAATAAAAACTCACATTTGCAAAAGATTCCGTTGTTTAATCCTAGATGGTATTTTATTATTTAAATATTTTTACAAGAAAAAATAAAAAAATTCAATTAATAAATTCTTTTATTTTCTAATAAGGTGACTTAAGTAAAAAAATAAAATTATTTATTCAAAAAAATTTAAATAAAATAAGAAAATCTCAATTCTCCTTTTAAAAAAACAACCAAGTTATTTTAAAAATAATAGTTTGACAAAATAACAAGGTAATGGTTGGACACTTCGCTTATTAACAAAGGACTGATATTATCCATGAGAGAAAATCGACCACAGATTTTACCTCCTTGAACAAATTTTTTCCTCAAAAAAAAAGAAAAAAAAAGAAAAATTCTGTGACTAACTAAACCGCCTCGACTGTTGAAAATTAAATATATATTCCTCTCCATTGGATCAAGTTTGCTATTGATCGCCCTCTTCAAAACCCATCCTGGCAGCTCTGCAGCCTGTCGTAGTTCCAACAATGTCCGTGGAACCTTGCCTCTGGAACGCCTTAGCCGGCCCCGCTGCTGCCCCGCGCGTCCTCGATACCGATGAGGTATTCGCCAAAATTAGCCTTGATCCCACTCGATCACTGACCCTAACCACCTGGCGTATACCTGGACGCCCGTCACCTGCTCCTCTTCTACACCGGAGATTGATTGTGTGGTCAGTGTGGGTGAGTTTACCTCCTTCACCAAGACCGATGTCGGGAAAGTGCTCAATGTGCCGAATTCCTGTGCACTTGCTGTATTCCTTCCCGTTCACATCAACGTCAATAAAGCTACGCTGACAGAGGACGTGTCGGCGCTGGACGTGCACGGGAGGTCTTAGAACTTCCAACTCGCCCGTAGGAGCTATCGCCAACGCTACACCCAGTACAAATGGAGGGATTTCGCCAATGAGAAGGGGCTGATCAAAGACGACACCGTGGTCTTTGCGAAGCACCGTACTGGCAATCTCTACATCGGCGTCAGACATACTGCAATCTCCTCCTATGCTATAAAGAGAGCCAACATGCAGGCGGCTTCGATTGTGAAGGCAACCTAGTTAGCCAGAGTGGGCCTCCCTTTCGAAGTCACTTATTATCCAGGGGTGGAATCACCCGAGCACATGGTGGCGGCGGTCCCAATGCCTCATCAGGTACTCCATTGCCGTCCATGTTACATGTTGATGGATCCAACTGATCATTCCTTTATCTCGTATTATTTTATTAGGTTTTCCGAGTTGAAGGAGCAGCAGAAGTATCGCAAAGCTCGAGTAAAGGCAAACAGGTTCAAGGAGTTCCTCAGGTGCAATCTTTGGATCATATAAAGAGATCAAGAGGCAAGGTATTTGAAGATGATGATAGTAAGAAAGAGGGAGGAAGCACGCAATCGCTAGGAGCATATGCAAAGAGATCATTCAAATTATTTGGCCGTGATATCCAATAATATTGGGAGAGTTTAATATTCAAATACATTGATGACATGCAAAGGAATGAATGTATACTTTCTTAGCTCCGAATAATTTTATTATGATTTTGATGTATTTTCGTTAGATTAATTTCGGTCACACACAGGTGAAGACAATCCGATCAATTGTCGAGATTGCGTAGATACCTTCTTACGAATCCAAAAGCATGGCCTGAATCAGTTCGGGTGGTTGACGGGGAACCGTATTCAATTGTCGTCCTCTTTCCAAAACCTCAGGACTCAACTAGGCAACCTCATTTTGTTTTGCTCCTTGTGCTGCAACATTTTTTATTGCCCTTTTCCCACTATAAATATCTCTCCTCTCTCTACTTCGTTTTAAATCAACTCTCTCTCTCTCTCTATTTATCTTTCTTACTCGCTCGCTACAATATGGAAAGCCTATTTAGTAAGGTGCTAGAGATTGGGGCTCCTCCGGTGTGATTAGTGGAACCCCAGTTGTGGAGGGCAAGTGCGGACTCCGGGGGGAGCATTCCTTTAGTCTGATCGTAGGTTTCGATTTCCCTCAAGGCCATGTCGAGCAGGCCTCGACCTTGTCCGACTTCTCCACCATCCCCTCACCCCGCATCAAGGTTCCCTGCGGTGTCATCATTGTCAACCTCCTATTTGCAGGTCATGGTGGAACAGGGATTTGAATCTGTGCATTCTGAGCTTATATTATTATGATGATCGTTTGAAATTATTCATCAGTAAAATATTCTCCTCCAGCTATTAACGGTGCAGCCTTACCACTATCTACGTGCATCACGTAGGAGGTTGAAGACTATTCATATCTTTATGGTACTCCTCCCTTGAATTACCTACCTCTGGTTGCATTCTAAATTTTCTACATTAGTGTTACATACTTCTGGTCGCAACTGTTACCTTAGGGGGAGAGATCAAACATCATAGGATACCCAAATCTGAGTAATAATACTAGAACATAGGGATACAACCTCCTTTCCTCCTGATTTTGCCACTGGAACACACTACCTAGTTTATCATAGCTAGTCGAGTGAATTGGTGTCAACTAGAAGTTATCTAACCAGCCATTCTATTGATCTAGAACTTTATCTCCACGCCCCTCTCTTTCGATAGCTCATGGCAGTGCTAAGAAACATAACATCACTATGATGGCAGTGCCATTGGCACGCCAGTGTAATGACATCCTAGCCATATGCACCTAAGAATAAAATAAAATCATATATATAATCCAAAAAGTGTCACGCCCCAAACCCACCTTTGTGCACGTGGCAATCGCCGTATAAGCTGCACTTCTCCACCACAACTTATACAAGGCTAGATGTATCACAAGGTACAATAATTTTTTATTATTAAACACAGCTGAAACATAAACAATGAACATTTTACACAAATACTATAATAATGAAATCTCTATCTAAATTTCTAAAAAAAAATCTATATTGTCCTAACTAGGTTCTCCCTCGCTCCCCACCCCAATGGCCAACCAATAACCTGCACAACAGGGAAAAAATGTACACATCTGAGTCGCAAAACTCAGTGAGGCTACAAAGAGAGCACTTTAAAAAAGGGCATAAGGTATTGTACAAACCAATAATAAAATATATCCACCAGGTCACACATTTAAATTAACATAGCATACAATACATAACAAGTTAAGCATATCAAAGCGGCAGTCATATCATTTAAAGCAAGGCATATGAACATAATATAAGAACTATATCCATTACAGTAACTTAAAAATTAAAATGTCACATTGCCTTAACTATTATATCATAAATTATCCAGTACTATTCCTAAGGCAGCCATCCTATGTTCAAGTTAAACCCCTCGTCAGGGATTTCCCTCGAACCCATCAGTGTCAACTGTACATCTTTGTCCGAGATGCCTGTACACTGACGTTGGCGGAAGGAACTGGTAACCACGACACTCCTTCTATACAACACAAGTACCATACAACACTGTAACTCTGCCCCATGGCAGGATCACCATACAAACCACCAAAACTATCCATCCACAGCCTGGCAAGCTGAGACCATCACATATACTACCAATGAACCTGGACTGCTTAGGGACCCACATCGTTGAGCATGCCAGTATCAATCAGGTTCCCTAGCACTAGTAGCGCATGACCCGGTACTGTTCCTAGCACCCATATACCTTAGAGTAACCCAAATAAGTTGAGCTCTGCACCGAAGTGAGATCCCGGCTATACTAAAGTATTTGAGGCGAAGTCAAAAGAGCGTGCATTTCTACCTTGGCTAGCACATGGCTCCTCACCACATGTTGGTAGTATATCCAACCAATAACCTAATGTCATCTCCTAGGTTACTATGACCCTAAGATGTCCAAAAGTTCTCGGTTAAATATCAAATAAGATCGCTCTAGGTGTTGTCACAATATGTACCTAAAGTATCTCAAATTATGTCTCATGTGATCATTTTTCATGTTCTCGCTAAGTGTGTCTACATCTTTAGCAACATGAATATATCAATAATAACATAACATGAGTATAAACATCAAAAGCATGCATATAACAGCATCATACATATACCCGCATAATATAACTTTCAAATTCATATCAAGAGCATAGATAATAGCATCGTATGTAAACTAACATGCATACTTCCAATAAACCACATGCTAATTAAATATGCAACAAAGTAGACATATAGCTTATCAGCATGTACAATAATTAACAATGACCCTTAGGACTCAGCATCAGTATGCCAAATAAATTTGAAACCATAAATCCTTACCTGAGTCTCAAGCAGATCTTTAACAAGAATCATACATTGGCCGTGATTCTTAAAAGCAAGCAAGTAAGCAATCAATCAAGCAAAAAAAAATTCCTTTCTACCTCAACACAAATCACCGCTTGGCCGTGATTTGTCCAGCAATAGCACAACATCACAATCTCCAACTAAGTTCTAGCAACGTTGAACCGAGATAAATCGGTTGAGAAACCACGGAAATAGGCTAAACCAAAGTTAAACTGCAGTTGAACTGATCTAAGCTGAACCGGATCGTCTGAACCAGGTAGACTAGGACCGCCGCATGCATGTCGCACGTGCGGTCTGGCTTCTTCCCTCCGCTCGTCCCTTGTTCTTATGCAGCAAGTGTCGCCGCCGATCGATCGTCGATCTGCCGCCGCTCCACTGTCGTTAACACACCAGACACACACGCTCGACCTCCCCTCTCCTTCCTCCACCCTCTGTCCGCATCTTCTCGCCGTTGGTGGAGCTCAGGAACTCCCCCGCCACTAGTGTAGCCGCTAACCCCGGCGCACCGACCGCTTCCCGCCGACCGCCGTCACCGAGGCTTCAGCAACGTCTCCAGTGCCTCGATTCGACTCCTATATTTTCAAATTGCTTCCAGTGATCTCACCGCAAGGACAGAAGCGATTGCAGCGCCTTATGCCAACAAATTCGACTGAAATAGGGACATCCCTGTTCCGCCACCCTCTCCAGACTCTCCGCCGATTGTCGGCCTTCTCGTCGCAGCCACCACACCAAATCGACTCCCTATGGAGTCATCTTGCTACTCAGCACCTCACCGCGAAGGGGAAGAATGATTTTCGCACCCCTCGCCGGCGAGATCAACAGAAGACGGTGCCTCCACTAGCCGCCTACGTTTCGACCACTTCCTAGCGACCTCTCTGCCCGTCGGAGCTGCTCCCACGGCTCGCAGGCCTTGTATATAACACTCCGTCCTTCGGCCGATCTTCCCTTTGTCGAAGGAGTTGCTCGCTGGAGATATTGGAGCTCTCTCCATCGCCCTCGAAACAGGGTGCCCTGTTTCGAGGGTTTCGAACCCTCGAGGGTTTTAAACCCTCGACTCCACACTGCAACACGCGTGCATGCACTGCGCGTGCTGCGGCGATTTTTTCTTTTTATTTATTTATTTATTATTATTATTATTATTTTTGAAACATCTTAGAGTGCAAACTCCCACTGAAAAAAAAAATTAGGCTAGTCCAACCGGTTTAGATGAACTGACCATTAGACAAAACACCACATGGATGAGTCGGCCGGGCATTCCGCCTTAACTCGCGCGGCCCTCCTTGTCTCCGACTCTGCGACTGCGAGGGGAGCATTGTGGGGATTGCTGACACACCTCCCTTCGCAGCCGATATCCTCCCTCTCCTTGTTGCTGTGAGATCGATTCGTCGACGAAGGGTTGGCAGTGAGCTCCTTCCATATCGCAAGCCAAGAAGTCGGCCACATCAAATCCCTTGTTTTTCTCCCAAATTCCCCATGAGTAGCAAGGTCAATGGCTTTAGCGTCTGCTTCCTACGTTGGATCCATTACCAAGTTCGGTTCTAGTCATTGGTGAGATCGAATCCTTCCCTTTCCCCGTGCATCCATCAGTTGCAAGCAAAGAGAGGTCGCCTTCCACGATGTGCAGCGAGGGACCGTCAGATCGATCGCTCTCTACTGTGCCTCCCGACTGCTTCAGCCCCTCCACGCATGAATGTTAGTGAATCCTCAATGCCCGACTTCTCAGATCGTGAACTATCGTGTGTCCCTCTTGTTCGTGACTATGATGCTGGTACACTATCTCCCCTACCTTCCTTCTCTTTTCCTATTACTCTCTCCCTTCTCCTCCTCCATACGTGGTGCATGTAATGTGAAGAGGTAGAGAATTAAAATAGGGTATGCACTAGGAAATTTATTATTAACACAACATAGCTAATATACATGTTTTGATATGAAGTTTAAATAGGAAATAATTAATTTAGATTTGACTTAGACTAATCTAATAAGTTGGAGTTGATGAATAAGGATTAAGGGTTTAAGAGGTTGGGTTTCTCAGATAAATTTGGGTTGATAGCTTGGATTGGGTCCAATAATGACTTGATGATCTAATTTGTATTGATTACATGAGATTAGGGTTGATGGTTAATTTTAAATAGTTTAATAAAATGAAATTAGAAATTTATTTTAATTTAATTATTTAAATAAAATAATAATTTGATTACATGATTAACTAGTTAGTTTGAGCATGATAATTTAAGTTAATTTAAATAATTAGAATATGCTGTTATTTATTTGGTCTATGAAATTGGACTTGGGCTTTATGATAGAATGTGAGCTAGGTGGACTAAATTGGACCTAAATTGAATTGACACTTAATTAAATTGGGATTTATTTGGTTTTGGGTTGATTACATGAATTGGGTTAGATAATTAATTTAGATAGAGTCAAAATAATTTGATAACTTAGGTTCTCAATTAATCAAATTTCTATCCGAATAATTCATGGAAATAGTATTAAATTTGTTCTAAATAAAATTTATTATTTAGGAACATTATTTTGACACGTGAGCTACTTTATAGTTGATACCTCTGAGCTTCAATTGGATTGGTTCTGAAGCTCAGACTTTGAACAGGTGTGTTGGTTCATCACTGTAGGATTATATTCATGCTAGAGAGAATCTTAAAAAATTCTATTAGAAAAGACTCAGATGCCTTAAAAATAATAAAAATTTATGCTTCCTAAATACTATGAAATATGCATGCTAGCTTTAAATACTCTATTGAGCATGGTTGATATGTCATATGTTATGCTGCTTATTGTTACCTAGCATGCTTTATTAATTCTCCTACATGTTGCTATTTTTCTTACATGTGCTGAGTGTTATGCTACTGCCATATAGAGAAATATAAAAATTAAAGATTCTTAAAAGCTTAAATTATTACATAGAAGGAAGTATCAATAAATATTAATGACCTCTAGTATAGAGACATATGAAACACATGATGCTAGCACTCCTAGGGACATCACTAAATTCTAGTTAAAGGATGTCAATAATGCACCCTAGATGACATTTCGAACTGTTAATGTTCGTATAGTGATGTCTACTCACCAACACCACTCCCGAGGCTACAAATAGTTTAGATACTGGAAGCTGATTTAAAATAAACCAGACTAACTCTAGTGTCAAGATAGACCAGAAAGCGGAGTGGGTCCATACCCGGATACTATTACCCGCATGTGAGACAGTTGGATGTCACCGTGATAGTGCTAATATAGCTAGCAGGATTGACAGTCAACTCGGCTAACATCGATGGCTTTTGAGTTGGGATGGTGACTCCCTTAAGCCATGGACAGTGGATCCATAGACCACACGGCTATCATCCTAGACGTTCTGCAGACGATCGGATGAGTAGTTCGGATCCTAGGGTTATTATGATTTCGGTTAGCCGTGACTGAGGATATATTAAGTGTGAGGTGACCCTGCCTGCGGGTAGTGTGTAGTACTACATAGATTGTCGTTGTCTTTACGGAGACTTGGGAGGAAGTAGGGGCACGATGTTTCACTGGGACGGGGTGTAGGGTGCGACCAGCGAAATAGTGGAGAGAGACATACGGCCACCCGTCCTCTCCGCCAATATTAGTAAAGCGGACCTAAGTAGAGACATAGAATGATGTCGCTCTGATAGGCTTATGGGAAGTCTTCAACGGGGAAATTCCTCCAAGCATAGGCTGGCGGCCCGAGATATTTAATACAAAGATAAAGAAAACTTAGATGATATTTGTAAACCCTATTTTCTATATATATATAAAAATTTTAAAAATATATTTATATTATTTTAATATTCAATTAATAAAATAATATAATAATAAATAAATGAAATAAAATAGAAAAAGTTTTAAATAAATAAATAATATTATTTATTTATCAGATAAAAACAAAAATAGTAAATATAATGAGGAAATAATAAATATGAAATAAAAATAAAAAAAAGAAAAGGAAAAAGATAATATAAAAAAAAGGGAAAATGTCAACTTGGCCGTGTCAGCTGAGTCGGTAGGGTATTAAACCCTCGCCGAAGTAGAGGGCACGGGGGGTTCGAGGACTTCGACGGCGGCGGAGCTCGTGTGTCTCTGGCGGCCGGTATGTTCAACAAAGGGAGACTGCTGCGGAGTGGAGTCATCGCTTGCGAGGTCGGCAGAGCGGCGTAGCGACTCCAGCGAGTGGAGAAGATGAGAAGGGCGGCGGAATAGGGGATGTCCCTGTTCCCATCGATTTTCGTCGGCAAGGGAACTAGTAATCGGTTTCCCTCTCCGTGACAAAGTGGCTGGGGACGAGATGACTCCTGTCCAGTCGATTCAGGCGACCGCCGTGGTGGGAAGGCTCGATGGATGGCAAGGGATCAAAAGATGAGGCGGAGGCAGAGTGGAATCAGTCTTCGGTAGAATTCACTGTCGATCGGCACGAGTGATGCCTTATTTCTCCGCGGGGTGGCGTGCGACTTCAATTCGAGTCCAGAGGAGTCGAATTGAGGCATTGGCCGTGGCACCATAGGCAATGGAGTGGCTGCCGGCGGAGTTTGCTCGCTGCAACAAGGAGCAGCGGGTGCCGGCGGTTGTGGACTCTCCCGAGCCTTGCCGGCGGCGAGACGAGACGTCTGGCGAGTAAAGGGAGACACAGGGAGGGCGTATACATGTTTCCGACAGGGCTGCGAGGTTGGTCCGGCGGCTGTTGAGTTAGAACGGAGGCGGCGGTGACGTCTGCTGCGAAGGCGTCGAACGGAGCTTGAGCTGGGAGAGGGAATCGGACCGCACGTGCGACACGCGTGTGGCTGTCCGGTTCGGGCCGGTACATCCGGTCCGGTCCAGTTCGTTCGACTGTGGTTCACCTCGGTCTAAACTGGTTTTCGTTGTTTTTCAGCTAGATTGATTCGGTTCAACATTCCTAGAGCTTTATTGGTGAGTTTTGAGCCTTTAAAAATTTATTTAGAATTTTTAACATACTTTAGAAATAGTTTCTGAATTATTTTAGGTTGGGTTCAGGGTTTTGAGTGCGATAACAATATCCGAAAAATCAAAAATAATTTGTGATGCTAGATTATGTTTAGATATAATTTCTTTTCAAGATTAATAAAATGCAGTTTTTGATTTACTTATAATAATTTAGGTTAATTTAGGGTTTAAATGGAGTAATTGTATGTTAAATGCGTGAAGAAATATTTTTATTCGTGTTATGCCATTTAAATTACATTAATTATAATTAAAATAATTTATTTAGAATTTTTACAGGATTAATAAATTTAGGATATTGTAAATTGAGATAATTATATTAATTAGATTTTTCTAATTAATGAAATTGAATAATTTAGAATTATATAAAATTAGAATTTGATATAAATTAAGAATTTGATAAAAGTTAGAAAATTGAGTTATTTTAATTTTCTAATTAATGAAATTAGATAATTTGAGATTTTATGAATTTAATTAATGTAATTAGATTTTCACAAGATTATTAAAATTATTTTTAGAATTAATTAAGGTGGTATATATTGATTAGGATTTTTAGGTATGATTAAACTATTAAATTAGATATTATTTTGTATATGGTTGATTGTATTGGATTATGATTGTGAATGTGATGGATGATTGGATTATCTATAAAAAAAATAATAAAATAAAGAAAATGGTGTGAGAGTATGAGTAGAATGGTAGCTAGGAAAATCCTTGTTTGAATTGTATGATTTATGATTGATAGATATATTTATTTTCTCTTAGGAAAATTGATTGTTGTGCTGTTACTTGACAAATCACAGCCAAGCTGTGATTTGTGTTGGAGTAGGAAGGGTATGCTGTGCTTGATTGATTATTTGCTTGCTTTTAAGAATCACAGCCAAGCTGTGAATTCTTGCTTGATATTGGTTTGAGGCTCAAGTGAGGATTTATAGTTTCAAATTTATTTGGCCTACTACAGATGCTGAGTCCTAAGGGTCACTGTTAATTATTGTATATGCTGATAAGTTATATGTCTACTTGGTTACATATTTAATTAACATGTGGTTTATTGGAAGTATGCATGTTAGTTTACATATGATGCTATTATATGAATGCTCTTGATATGAGTTTGAAAGTTGTACCATGCTGGTATATGTATGATACTACTATATGCATGCTCTTGATGTTTATACTCATGATATAGTATTATTGATATGTTCATTTGCTAGAGATGTAGAAATATTTAGCAAGAATATGGAACATGATGACATGAGACATGACTAGAGACACTTTAGGTATACATTATGAAAACACCTAGAGTGATCTTATTTGACATTTAACAAAGAACTTTTGGACATCTTAGGGTCATGGTAACCTAGGAGATGACATTAGGTTCTTGGTGGATATGTTGCCAACATATGGTGAGGAGCCATGTGCTAGCCAAGGTAGAAATGCACGCTCGGTTGACTTAGCCTCAAATACTTTAGTGTAGTCGGGATCTCACTTCGGTGTAGAGCTCAACTTATTTGGATTACTCCAAAGTAGATGGGTGCTAGGAATAGTACCGTGTCATGCACTACTAGTGCTAGGGAACCTGATTGACATTGGCATGCTCAACGAATGTGGGTCCCTGAGCAGTCCAGGTTCATTGGTAGAATATATGGTGGATCTCAGCTTGCTAGGCTGTAGATGGGTATGATTTGGTGGTTTATATGGTGATCCTGCCATAGGGCAGAATTACAGCACTGTATGGTATTTGTGTTGTATAGAAGGAGTGCCGTGGTTACCAGCTCCTTCCGCCAACGTCAGCGTACAGGCATCTAGGACAGAGATGTAGAGTTGACACTAACGGATTCAAGGAAAATCTCTGACGAGGGGTTTACCTTGAACATAGGATGGCTGCCTTAGGAATAATACTGGATAATTTATGATATAATAGTTAAGGCAATGTGATATTTTAATTTTTAAGTTACTGTTATGGATACAGTTCGTATATTATATTCACATACCTTACTTTAAATGATATGACTGTCGCTTTGATATGCTTTACCTGTTATGTGTTGTATGCTATGTTAATTTAAATGTGTGATCTGGTGGATATATTTTCTTGTTGGTTTCTACAATACCTTATGCCCATTTTTAGGGAGCTCTCTCTGTAGCCTCACTGAGTTTCGTGACTCAGATGTGCACTTTTTTTTCCTGTTGCACGGGTTACAAGTTGACCATTTATGTAGAGAGCGAGGGAGAACCTAGTTAAGACGAGATATAATTTATTTTAGAAATCTAGATAGAGATTTTATTATTATAATATTTGTTTAAAACGTACATTGTTTATGTTCCATTGTATTTAAGAAAAAGAAATTGTTGTGCTTTACGATACATCTAGCCTTGTATAAGTTGTAATGGAGAAGTACAGCTTATATGGCAGTTGCCATGTGCCCAAAGGTGGGTTTGGGGCATGACAATATTTGTTAGTGACACTAACATATTTGACAACATAGAGGATAATTAGGGACATACGACTAGGTGTACTTCCATACTTTACTTGAAATATTGATGGCATAATTTACTCTACCAAACTTATAATGTGATAATTAATAAAACAAAGGCATCCTAGAATCTTTCCCTTAGTATTGATTTCCTAACTACATTTTTGAGCCGTAATTTCACACTAGGCCGCAAGGCTGAGAGCACAATGCGTTCAATGTATGTGCAGGTTTAAGCATAATCGTCGAGATCGTGTACGATGGGTATGACATTGGTGGATTTTGTCACGCCCCGATCCACCTTTCGACACGTGGCAACCGCCGTACGAGTCTGCAACCCATACAAGGCTTATTAGAAATAATACAAAATAACCACACTACAAATTTTGTAAATATTAAGGTAGCACACAACCTTTCGACCGATGTTTGTGTAGACTCAGACATTACATTTCCAAAAACCTAATACTCATAAACAGTCATGGTGCTTATCCCAAGCTACCTGCGCATGTAAGATAAATGCGCTGAGCCTTGCGGCCTAGTGGCTACAAAGAATGGTCTTGAGGGAAATAAGCCATCAAGTCCAAACCATCCATATGTATCACAAGTATTATAAAGAATAGATCAACTAGTAAGTTAAAAATATCATAATAGCATCTCTTGTTGAATAATAAGAATTAAATAACTCTATAAGATGAAACGAAATCAACAATGATGTACAAATATAGTTTGTAACAAAAAGAGATAATGTACTAAAATTTACTCTTTGTATGTTCTAAATTCATGTCCTTTGTCACCACATTATTGTTCATGTCACTACCATATTGTCTATCTCCTATCACGGGCTGCCAACCTATGCTTTAGAGTGTGCCCTGGCCAGGGACTACCCTTAAGCCCATCAGTGCCTGTCTAGGTCTCTACCTATGCCTATCACACTGATGTTGGCAGAGAGGGTAGGTAACCATGGATCCCTCTCCTCCAGTCTCGGTAGCCATTTACCCCGATCCGTACTATTGAGACTAATGTGTTCATGTAACCCCTCCTGTAGGCACACCGAACATGCACCTGTGTAGTACTACACACTACCTCTATGGGCAAATTCACCTTGCAACAATACTCCTCCGGCTACGGCTAACCGGAATTCCTACACACGTATTAAACCCTAGGATCTGGACTACCGTCGGTATGCCTGCAGAGCATCCAGGACGGTTGCCATTGTCGACAGACCCACTATGAGAGAATTCATCACCCAACAATCACATAAGTGCAGAGATAACTACATCCCCCATTTGTCAAAACCGGACTATCGCGGCAGCGACCATTCACTACATGCGCGGGAATACGGTGTAAACATGTCCTAGTCCTATGTTGGGACTACGGTGTCGCTAAATAAGTTAGGTGTCTCTATGTTTGACATCTCTTCAATATGTATAAACAATTTAATTGTTTATCATTTAATACACAAGCATAATTCCAATAATCATCATGCACAATTTATTATGTTTCTTTAGTAAGCACATGCCCACGTAATAATAACAACTAAGACATGTATTGAGCAGATAAATTATAAAAGTAAACACAAATAATATACATATGATAGTTATAGGACTTTTAATATTTAGTTACTTGCCTACTAAAGGGTTCAATGTAACGAACCTGGTTTGTACCAAATCTTTAGAATCAAGCGGAACTGAATTATAAGAGTTTATCACTTCACCGTTTAGTTTGGAATGATGCCCTACAGCAATCACATATTTTACTGTTAAAATTTCTACAACTGATCATACGTTACTCCTAACACAACCCATCTAAAGAAGCCCAAGGAATTAACCAAGCAGTCAAACAAGATAATTTAGCATCCATTTGCAAACAACAAACCGAGCCATTTAACAGCAACATACAAACAAGGTTAAGTAGGTAACAATCAATAATAATATTCATTCGGCCACTTGGCCTTCATGCACATTTAGTTTATTCTTTTCAACTTAATCTCAATGAACAACATCCATTAAATTCATCAATTGACCTCATGTGGCTGGGAGAGAAAAAGAAAGAGAAAAGACCAAGGAAAGCAAGAGGGGAAAAACTTCCCATCCTCGGCTGCATTTTCTTGATTTATAATATTACTACTTGACGCTCCTTATATTTTGTTGCATCAACACCCATTTTAACAGTATGCACAAATCCTTGCAACTCTTATTCATGGAAGCACAAAAAATAAAGAAAGAAGAAAGAAATGAAGTCTCGGCAGATAGCAGAAAATTAAGGAATGTAAGTTGCAAAACAATTTCTCCCTTCTACCTCATGAAATTATTCTTTTTAATCACTTTGTTGATAAATTCTTCAACCAACTCTTCAACCAAAATTGAAACTTCTCAACAGTAACAATAACAGTCACAAAGCTGCTGCAATTACACCACAAAACTCATCTGTTTAATCCCAGCAGTAAGTTTCAAAATAAACATATAAGTTAACATTGAAAAATCCCATTAGGCCTCACCAACACAACGACCACATTAAAACATGGAGGCCTTTACGTGGTTGGGAAAAAGCATCACAAAATTCCAAAGAAGAAAACAAAATCCCATTAAGTGAAGAGGGGAAGGAGGTAATTAAGTAAAAGAGGAGAAAGAGGAAAGAAGCTTCCTCTTTTTCGGCAGCAGAAACTAAAAAGGCAAAGGTAAAAAAATTTACAAGATGATGGAGGAAAAGGAGTAGGGATTCTCGGCAGCAGCAAGGAGAAGAAAAAAAAAAAGGAATTCGGTAGTAACATGCAGTATTAAATAAAATATTAGCCTCCCATTTCTTCTTTGCTGGCAATTCGGCAGAGGGAAGCAGAAGAAAGGAAGAGCGAAAGGAGAAGGAGAAGGAAAAAGAAAAAGAAAAATAAAAAGAAAAGAGCATGCCAATAGTAGACATCCCAACAATTTCAGCAACTACAAAATTCACCTATTTCATCAAGCATTGCAACAATGGTAGCATAGAGGAGGGGTGTTTATTTTTACCTTTACTAGCCAACAATTCCTATGGAGGACTTGAGAGGAAACAACCGTGATGTAAAATCCTGCACTTCCAAACTAGAGATCATCCAATGATGGCAGTAGTTATGGTGGATTGCGGCTAAAGGAAACAAGCACTTAACCCTCACGTACAAGAGCATAAAAAGGGCAAGATGTGGGAGATAAATTTTCAATTTTACCCCCATCACTTAAAGCCAAATCTTAGTCTTATCATGTTATATGTTTATAAGTATTATCATGTTATATGTATATCTATTCGTATTTATCTAAACCTATATATATATATATATATACTTTTTTTATTATTATAATGATCGGGGTTTACAGATTTCATCATTCCTTTCTTAGATTCCTTAATTATCAAATGTAGTATTGTATTAGATCTATATTGGGACTGTACTAAAGGACTGTAAATGCAGACTGTATTGAGACCTTTGTTATATTTTAGTGACTTCTGATTTAATGTTGAGTATATCATATGCCTTGTGTGGGTTTTCGAATCCCTATGACGATTGCCACATGCCTTACCTACGGGTTAGGGCATGACACAAGGGCTCAATAGTCATAAAGGTAAAATACACAAGGAGCTTATAGCAACTTTAACATCAACCGTAGCTTTCTCCTATGATACATCAAATATAGCTTTCTCTTATGACTTGTGTCCTAGAGAATTTAAATCATCTCAGGGGCTCAATAGTCATAAGGGTAAGGCACACAATGAGCTTATAGCATCTTCTACAACAACAACAGCTACGCTTAGACCCAAAGAGACTACCATCTCTACACCCTCTCCAACTAAAGAGGACCCTGATGATACTAATTCTTTTGAAATTGATCTAGATCTCCACTTATCGATAATGAAGAGAAGATAATTTCTTGGACATACCTTCTCCCGTTCCTCGTCCACTTGAACTAGAACGAGAAAGCCTTATATATAAATATGTTTATAAATACTATATATGAGTACCTGCTAGCTTTATTCCACTCACCCCTTCCCTATTGTTATATGAATAATGATTGAAATTAATAATTGATGTTAAGAAATAATTTATAATTTTTTATTCAAATATTATATACGGGTTTTTTATATAAATTATTATAAAATTTTCTCCTTTTATCTCTCCAATATTTATTCTCGCCAAAACCACGGTAAGGAGGAGAGATGCACTATAAAATACCACTATGCAAGATTAACATATTTAAATATAAGGTAGTAGTTTGCAGTGCCATAACCAACAATAAGCAATAGGAGTAGCTAGCGAGTAGGAGGGAAAGGAATTGAGAAATAAATTCTAAGAAATATATTTTAAATAAATAGATACCCTTTATTTTCAAGTCATTGTCATAATAATTAATTATTAAATTAATTGATCACAATTAATTATTTCAACAATAAATTTTATAATAAATGATTGTAACAAATAATAACTTTGAGATTTGTATTTTTATATTAAAGATAATTAAATAATAGATGATGATTTGAGGAGTTTTATGAAAGAAACAATAAGGAGGACTTATTTGTAAAATTACATGAATTTTTGAAGTATGTAATTTTGATACAAATGTACGGACGGATCATAAGGGGTTTTAAATAAATAATACCCTCGGATAGGATTTTTGATAAGGAATCCAACAGCACAGACGGATTATAATTTCGACATTCTTTGATTGGTCAAATCATTAAACCAAAGATTGATCTAAATGGACGGATGAGATTAAATCATTTAAAGTAGACGAACCAGATCTGATTTCATTAAACTACCTCCGCTACTTCTGACGATGATTGGACCACCTTCCGGGCAAATTTTCTACAATATTTCAGACACAACTTCAGGTAAGCTAGGAGAACACATTAGAACCATTATTTTGAAGTTTTGACGAAGATTTGAGAGAGAAATTAGAGTTTTGGCGTCGGCGGTGAAAACTCCGTTGCTGGAGCTTGCTCCAGCGATTGCTGGCCATTCCGGCCTTAGAACATTCCAAACTTGGTACCTATAGCTTTTTCTCATGAGGGCTATCTATTGGCACCTGGGTTGAGGATTATTGGCCGCCGGTTGGCCACCAGTTAACGAAAAACCAAAAAGCTAGGGTTCCGCTGCTGTGAGCTTCTCTAGGAAAATTGGATACCGGTGAGCTCTAAAAATTGGGAAAATAGGATTTTTGGAATACTTATGAAGAGAGCTTTCGATTGGTATCAATATTGGTACCAATCAAAGAACTTTGCCGGCGAGAGTTCCGGCGAACTTTCTGGCTTGATTCCGACAGGTCTCCGGTGAACTTTTCAGCGATCTAGAGATAAAAATTTGGGTGAATCTAGAGATCATTGTAAAGATGTTGGTGAAGACGGATTCGAGAAAATGTTACTGAATTGAGAAATAAAATTATTAAAATATTTATAGAAAATTCGATAAACAAACATAAGGATACTAACAATCGCGATACGAATTAAGACGTGCTTACGATAATAGAATCAGGTGAGTGTTTATTCTCCAGGTAGGATAAACGGGATAGTTCTCAATGTTTAGTCCAGGAAAACTATATCCCTTTGATTTGATATTCGTTGACTCTCCTGCTAGTTAATTACTCCTGATTATGATTATATATGAGTTGTGAATAACCTTTGATATCCTTGCTTCTTGATATAAGTTTTTTATTTTTATTATTCTTTGATTCATTATAAGCATTATACTATGCTTTTGTTTGATTCCAAAGCTAACATATGCACCTATTTTTCCTAAAAAGTTAGAGGTACGGCGAAAAACATACCCTAGGAGATTTCCTGATTCATATATGATTCTACTTTATCTTGTGGGTGCGTATGATTAGGATGACCTTATACAGGTGTGCCAATGGCACGGTCACTGCAGTGATGGTATGTTTGTTCACACTCCCATGGGCTGCCTAGATAGTGGGCTATGAGGTTAAAGTGTCATACAGTCAGAATGGGATGTTAGATAACTCCTAGTTGTGGATATATACTGGATTAGCTAAGGTAAACTAGGTAGTGATGTCCAGTGGGCAACCTAGGGGGAAAGGGGGCTTTGTTCCTATATTCATGTGCTTTTATTTTGATTCGAGAACCCTATGATGCTTAATATCTCCCCCTGAGCTGACAGTTGATAGCTACAACTATCGTTAACTATGCTAGCCCCAGATATATTCTTGTGTGCTCTAAGATTGCTCTTTCTGATTGGCTATGACATCCGAATAACTAGGTTATTCTGTTCACGAGAGCTTGTTATTATATGTTCTCAATTTTACATTGTTTTCTATCCAACTCACTAAGTACAAGTGTACTCACTCCACAGGGAAACTCATTTTTTTTCAAGACCACAGTAGGAGAGGGACTGATAGATACTGAGGCGTGTAGCCAGGTACCCGACTTTTGAAAGGTGAGACGGTACTGCCATTATTTTGTGTGTATGAAGATTCACTAGCTAGGCATTTTGTATACTTTTGGGCATGTACCCAACTATAATTATAATATAGGTGTATATTTGTGTTAAAATGGGCATGAGGACTACGTTTTAGAAATATATTGCATTAGAAGTTTACTAACTTGATATCCAAGTTCTCTCCTTCCATAAATAAAGGGGATATACACTAGGTACGCTTAGTAAGTTCACATATAATCTTGGAGGATAAGTGAGACTATGTGTGGAGTTTATTGCGGTCCTAGAGGATAAATGGTTACAAAAGATTTCTAAGACTGCTAGGGATATGAGACTTACAGAATTAGATACTACCAGGCTAGCAGCTCAAGTATTGGAGGGTGATGCACAAGTTTGGTGGGACTCTCTTAGTGCTAGTGGAGTCATACTGATCACATAGGAATAATTCACTGCTATCTTTAATAAGGAATATTATACGAGTTTGTACAAAGATCAAAAGAGAGAAGAGTTTTTTTCTTTGAAACAAGATCATAGATCTGTGCTGGAGTTTGATACCAAGCTACGAACTTTATCAGTATTTGCTCGAGAGTATGCCCGAGACACCGAATATATGCGTAATAGATTTAAAAGGGGATTGAATTCAGAGATCATAAAGTTATTAGCCGCCTCTACTGCTACCAATTATCATGAGTTAGTGCAAATAACAGTAGAGATTGAGCATCTAGCCTAAGAACCTTCTAAGGGTAAGGAAGTATATACAAGAAAGATAAAGTCTTGATTCTTTAGTCCTACATTTCAAAGAAAGGGTGTTAATATAAGAGGATCACAGAAAATAGGAGAATCATCTGGCATCACCTCTAGACCACAGATCTACTCACAAACCTTATTTGTTCTAGATTCTCAATCCCATGTCAGATCCATAACTAGAAAGACATGTGAAAATTGTGGAAGGTTTCATCCCGGAGTATATAGACAGCCCTTAAGATATTTCTATTGCCATCAGACTGACCATCTGAAAAAGGACTGTCCAACCCTACAACAAAAGAGAGACAGTGGAAGCATAGAGATACAAAGACAGTTGCCATGTGGTAGAGGGTCTAGTAGTTGGATAAAGCAACCATTAGGGACAGTGAGAGGCTCAAGAGTAGAGCAAAGGAGTAGTGCAAGAGGACCCCAGAGTGGTTCTAACATTCCACCTCGATAGGAAACTAAGATTTTTACTATTTCAGATAAGGAGGCTAAGACCAATCCAGATCTGATTACAGGTACTTTATAATTATTTCAGCATCCTACTAGGGTACTTATTGATAGTCGTTCACATAGATCTTATATTAATCTTGAGTCTTCAAAGTTCGATGATAAATTTTAGATTCTTTAACACCTGAACTTATTGTATGCATATCTTTAAGAGAATAATTACTTAAAAATACAGTTTATAAAAACTTTGAGATTAGGTTGGAAGAAACTATTTTGTTAGCAGATATAATTACCTTAGAAATGATAGACCTTGACTTGATATTGAGAATTGATTAGTTAGCCCGACATAAAGTAACTCTTAATTGTTTCACAAAGGAAATGATATTCTCAAGGGAAGGAAAACTTGAGTTGCAATTTACTGGGAATGGCTGAATCCTACCGACTTGCTTGATTTCGGCACTACAAGCTTGGAAGAAAATTAGAAAATGATATGCAGCATATTTAGCTCAAGTAATGGACACATCCACATTTGGAACCAAGTTAGAAGAGATATTAGTGGTGCGTGAATTTCCAGATATATTCCAGAGGAATTTCCAGGTGTACCGCCTAATAGTGAAGTAAATTTCTTTATAGAATTGCAACCAGACACTCATCCTATCACTGTTCAACCATATAGAATGGCACCCGTAGAACTTAAAGGTGTAATTACAAGAATTACTCGACAAAGGATTTATCAAGCCAAGTACCTTGCCATAGGGAGCTCTAGTATTGTTTGTAAAGAAGAAGGATAATACCTTAAGACTATGCATTAACTATAGACAATTAAATAAGGTAACCAGCAAGAATAAATATTCGTTGCTGAGAATCTGATTAGCTACAAGGAGCACAATTATTTTCAAAGATTGATTTGAGATCAGGGTATCATCAACTAAGGATCAGGGAGTCAAATATCCCTAAGACTGCCTGGACATTATGAGTTTGTAGTAATACCTTTTGGTTTAACAAATGCACCGACCGCATTTATGAATTTAATGAACAGAGTATTCCATCCATATCTAGATAAGTTTGTTATTGTATTTATTGATGATATTCTGATATACTCCTCTTGAGAAGAGGAATATGCTGAATATTTGAGAATAGTTTTGTAGACATTACAAGAAAATAAATTATATGTAAAATTCTCCAAATGCGAGTTTTGGTTAAAAGAAGTAAAATTCTTGGGACATACTGTGTCAGAAAAGGGCATTATGGTGGACTTAAATAAAGTGCAAGCAATTCTGAATTAGAAACGACCCAAAAATGTTACAGAAATACGGAATTTCTTAGGTCTGGCTGGATATTACAGAAGTTTTATTGAGGGATTTTTTAAAATAGCTGGACTACTTACGAGATTGACACGAAATGAAGTAAAATTCTAATGGGATTAGGATTGTGAAAGGCATTTTCAGAAACTCAAGGATTATCTCACTTCTACTCCAGTTCTGACATTACCAAAGTCTAATGAGGACTATACGATATATAGTGATGCTTCCAGAAAATGATTGAGATGTGTATTGATGCAAAGAGAAATGTGATTGCATGTGCATCTCACCAGTTAAGAAAGCATGAATTAAATTACCCTACTCGTGATTTGGAAGTGGCAGCAGTAGTTTTTGCATTAAAGATATGACGATACTATTTATACAGAGTTTGATACCATATTTTTACAAACTATCAGAGTTTGAAATATATTATGACTCAGAAAGAGATAAATTTGAGACAAAGAAGATGGTTAGAGTTAATAAAAGATTATGATCTAATAATTGAGTATCATCTAGGAAAGTCTAATGTAGTGGTAGATGCATTGAACAGGAAATCTGTTACATTGTCAAACCATTTTAGCCACCACATTACCTCAGCACATTGAACTGAAATCTTTGGGAGTTCAGCTAGATTATGATAAATCTAGTGAGATATTGGTTATATTTATTGTGCAGCCCACACTTCACAAGGAAACTCAGGTCTTATAGAGCTCGGATGAGGAATTGAGGAAAGTACTCCAAAGATTACAAACGGAAGAAAATACTGAGTTCAGGATGAGGGATGATGCATTGTTGGTATACTAAGACAGAGATTGCGTCCCTAATAAAGCTGAACTCAATAAAGCTATCTTGGAGGAAGCTCATTCCTTGGCATATGCAATGCACCCGTGAAATACAAAGATGTATCACACGATAAAGGAAAGCTATATTGGTGGCCAGGAATGAAGAAGGATATTGCAGAGTTTGTAGCTAAGTGCCACATTTGTCAGCAAGTTAAAGCTGAGCATTAGAAACCTGCAGGAAAGCTACAACCTTTGCCAATTTCTGAATGGAAGTGGAAACATATCACAATGAATTTTGTGATAGGATTACCCTGCACATCTAGTAATCATAATGCAATTTGGGGCGAGCTCACGGTGCCTTCTCCTTCGGCCTCTTCGCATGCTACCGCACCGTTGCTGCTCCGAATCCCTCACTATGAGATTGACAGCGAAACCTCCTCCTCCGGCTTTCCCCATCGCGTCCTCGACTGAGTGCTAGAGTCGCTGCGAACTCGAGCTCTCTCCCATTTCGCCTGCTACTGTCCTTATCCTCAGCTGTGTGTGCGTCACCGGAAGGGATCTCTGCCCCTCTTTCGTCTTTCCCAATCTGCCGATGACCTTCGACGATCTGGGTGCCACCGTTCACCGTCAACTTTGAGCTCCTTCTCATTTGGCCGTCGACGACCTCTCCTCCTCCCCCTGCAGTCCACCGTCAACCTCGAGCTCCCTCCTTTTTCCCCTTCGACACACTGATGATCACGCCGGCACTGTGGTCACTCCTTTTTCTCCCTTTAATTCACCACAGCGACGATCGATTGGAGCTCCGCCGCACCTCACAGACCGTGTGATTCGAGAGCTGCCGGTTCCTCCTTGTTCCACTATCGTCGGTGATTCGACGAGACGAGATTTTGGGGTTCCCTGCACACTATCGTCCCAGCTTCACTGGAGTGCAGCGGTCCGCCTCACTGCACATCGACAGAATCCTTCAACCTCCAATTCTATCCGCGCTAAGGTAGACCACCTCAAAATAATTAAATGACTTGAAGCTCTTATGCGGTTGGTTTCGAAGAACGAACTACATTACTCAAGTGCACTAGTTCACTACAGTTGACTATTTCAAAGTTATGAAATTTAAGGAGATAACAAAATTATTGCTTAGGAAACTAATATTTAAATTAAACTTGAGGCATGTTTGTATATTAAATAATTTTGTTCCCATGATATGCTTGTAGCCTAAACCTTGCTTACGTGATATGCTTATAGTCTTAATCTTGCTTATGTGATATGTTTATAGTCTTGTATGTACTGCTATCTGAGTATGCTAGGATGCTCTTAGATCATTTTATTACTATCTACCATGATGATGTGATAAAAGTAAAATATTAGTGTTACATTTACAAACATGATGTAGAGAATTAGGTTGTACCAGAGTTTGACATCTACATGGACATCAATAAATAGAGTCTATATCCATGTAACACTATCACACATGTAAGGATATATTAACAGTATATTATGATAGATATTCTGAACTACGAATATGGGCCTTGACACATAGAAATCTATACTACCCAAGATGTTGAATTCATAATGATCATAAAGGGTGGAATTCAATATGAATCGGCTTATCGCTAGAGAATCTCGTGGCATAGTCACTATACCCACACGCGTGACGTAAAGTCGCCACTGTGATTGTAAACCCTATTTTTCTTTATAAATTTTTTTTTTATTATCTGCCTATTATCTTAGTTGGTTAAAGCATCGTGCTAATGACACAAAGGTCACGAGTTCAATACTTGCATAGTCTATTTGTCTCATGTATTATTGCATCTTTTTCTATTTAAGAAATATTTAGTCCCACATCAGGAAATTTTCGAAAAGGAGTTGTATCCTTTTCTATTTAAGAAATATTTAGTCCCACATCAGGAATTCTTGGAAAGGAGTTGTAACATGATCCTATTTAAGGAATGGTGCCCTCCTTCACACCTTGAATATTAAATCTACCCATACAATAGGCTGTGGGCTATTGTTTTGCCATGCATAATATAGCCCGAAAACGCGCGTGTGTTGGCCCGGTTTGGCGAACGGTTAGTTTAGCTGCGTTTCGGTTGTAAATAAATTATTTGGATGATATTTGCTTGAAAGAATATTTTGATAAGTGTTACTATGTTAGATTCATGTTAAAAAAAATTAAAATTATTTAATTGAGATTTTTTACAGAATTTATAAATTTTATATTGTAATTAAATTAGGTAATTAGATTACTTAGTTTGCTATTTAATAAATTAGAGAAATTATGACTTAATAGATTTATATATAGTGATTGGATTTTCACAGAACTATTAAAATTATTTTTAGATTAGTTTAGGTGGTATAATAGATTAAATTACTAAAATGATGTAATTATGCAAATAGAAATTTAATTTGGGTTCTTACTGTGTAATTTAACTGTAAACATATTATACATGTGTAGCTAGGGTTGGTGTGATGTATAACTATAGTGGTTGTACTTATTTAAATTGTTAAATGGTTTAATGGATTAAAAAGAAATTAACTAAAAATTTGATGTGAGGTTGTGAGTAGTGGGGTTAGTTAAGAGGATTGTTTGAGATATGTTATTTATGCATGCTTAGTTGTTTATCTTGGATTTATTTTAGGAAATTGCTGGTTGCTGTGCTATTGCTTGATAAATCACAGCCAAGTTGTGATTTGTGTTGAAGTAGGAAGGATTTATCTTGCTTGCTTACTGGCTTACTCTTAAGAATCACGGCCAAGCTGTGATTCTTATTTAAAGATCTGCTTGAGACTTAGGTGAGGGTTTATGATTTCAAATTTAATTTGGCCTACTACAGATGCTGAGTCCTAAGGGTTGTTTTGTTTATTATTGTACCTCCTGATAAGTGATATATCTACTTCGTTACATACTTATTTAGCATATGGGTTATTGTAAACTTGAAAGTATGCCATGTTAGGCCCTGTAAGATGCTAATGTATGTATATTATTGATGTGAGTTGAAACTTGAATCGTACTAGCAGATGTATGAGGTTACTATAAGCATGCTCTTGATATGAGATTGAAGGTTATATCATGATAGTTCATGTATGATGTTATTATATGCATGCTCTTGATATGAGATTGAAAGTTATATCATGCTAATTCATGTATGATGCAATAATATACTTGCTCCTGATGTGAGTGGTTGGTTATACCATGCTGGTATATATATAATGCTGTATATCCATACTATTGATGTTTATGCTCATGTTAGATTGATTATTTAATATGTTCATATTGCTAGAGATGTAGAGACACTTAGCAAGAACATGGAACATGTTTGACATGAGATAAACATTTGAGACATTTAGATTCATGAGGTGATAACACCTGGAGTGATCTAAATTGTTATATGAATAAGAACCCTGGACATCTTAAGATTATGTAACCTAGGAGAAGATGTGTGGTTCTTAGACTGGTATGTGCCAACATATGGTGAGGAGCCATGTGCTAGTAAGGTAGAGATGCACGTTCGGTTGACCTAAGTCACTAATATCTTGGTGTGGCCGAGATCTCACTTCGATGCAGAACTCAACTTCATTGTGCTACACAAAGTAGAGGGTATACTAGGAACAGTACCGTCCCATGCGTTACTGAGACTAGGAAACCTGATTGATACTGGCATGCTCAACAGTGGTGGGATCCCTGAGTAGTCCTGGTTCATTGGTAACGTATACAGTGGGTCTCAGCTTGCTAGGCTGGGGATGGATGTGTTTGTTGTTTTTGTATGGTGATCCTACCATGGTGCAGAATTATAGCGCTGTATGGTACCTGTGTTTGTATTAGAAGGGGTACCGTGATCACCAGCTCCTTCTGCCAACGTCAGTGTACAGGCACATAGGACAGTGACCTAGAGTTGACACTGACGGATTTGGGATAATCTTTGACGAGGGATTTACCATGAACATAGGCTGGCTGCCTTAGGTGTGGAAGGAAATGATAATGATATACACATTAAAGAGATATGACATGTTTAATTTTGTGTACCTTGTTATGAACAGATTTCTGATATCTTGTGATATATCTTGTTATAATTATGATTATGTTATTCTACATTTCTTTTCTTGTTATATATTTTTGACATGTTGATTTAAGTATGTAATTTTAGTAAATATATTTCTTGTGGGTTATACAATATTTTTACCCATCATTAGGGTGCTCTCTCTGTAGCCTCATTGAGTCTCGCGACTCAAATGTGCACATTTTTCCCTGTTGCGCAGGTTACAGATGGATCTTTAGCCGGGAGTGAGGGAGAATCTAGCTTGGCGAACAATAACAATTTGGCGATCTAGATAGAGATGTAAAATGGTAGTAATAGTTAAATTGTCAAATGTATTTGCTTCTATTATGTTTAAATAAATAAAATTATAGTGCTTTGTGATACTTTTTAGCCTTGTATAAGTTGTAGTATTGAAGTACATCTTATACGGCGGTTGCCATGTGCCCAAAGGTGGAATTGGGGCGTGACAGTGATAGTCCTAAGATGGCTAGGGGGTGTGCAACCATACCAAGGATCTACCTAGCATGTCACCGAGGTTATAGCATTTCGATGATGGCTAGAATACACACCTCTTGGCAGGCATCATTGCTTTTGAATTGAGACGGTCACTCCTTTCGCATAGCCTTGGAGAGTGGATTCATGGACCATAGACTATTATACCAGATGTTCTGCAGACTACTGAAGAGTAGTCCGGATCCTATGATTTAACTAATTATCGGCTAGCCATGGCCGATGTGTACATCTAGGTGCGGTGACCCTATCTGGGACATTGTGTAGTACTACACCAGTTGCTTCATGGATTATCTGGGGAAGACGCATGGAGTGACAGGTCGCTAGGACGCGGTGATGGAGAGATTCGCTTAGCAGACCAATGAAGAGGGATTCACGGTCGCCCGATCTCTTCGCCAACATCAGTGTCACAGGCATAGGTAGAGACATAGATAGAGGACATTGATGGGCTTATGGGAACTCCCTGATCAGGAGATCCCCTAAGCATAGGCTGGCTACCCAGATCACAGTATCAAAATAACATGACACATTCTTAGTGACAGCTACCTAGAGACATTGACATACTCTATGTTTATAGTTTGAATTACATACACCCATAATATGTTCTGTTTATAAATATTTTCGTGCTCTACTTGTTGATTTTACATTGCTTTGCTTGATTTACTAAATAATTTAAGGACATATTAAAATCTCATCTTCTCTACTTGAAATATTCTACTGTGGTTAGAGCCGTAAACACAAAGCCACAAGGCTGAGCACACTGCGTTCAATATGTGTGTAGGTCTACCCAATGATCGTTCAAGATAGTTGATGGAGAAGAGATTACCGACGAACATAGTCTATGTATCATTGATATCAACTTAGTATTGTAGTTGGTATATCGGGACTCTGTTAGTATAGTAGAAATAAATGATTTAATTGTATTATCCATTGCGTTGATGATGTATGTGAGTTGTAAATATCAACAAATGCCTTGTATAGGTCCTTTGGGCTCATACGGCAGTTGCCACGTACTCGACCGATGGGTCGGGGCCTGAAAATTAAAATGGTATCAGAGCCTAGGTTCAAGGATTTAAGGATTAGGCTAATAGTCCCAATATAGATAGGATATTGAGTGGGGTCATAAGGATGGTACCTTAGTTCTTTTAACCTTACTTATATCTCTTTCTGGATTGACTCTCTTGACCTTGTATCTCCTCCTTGATCCATCAGTATCTCTCACAAGCTAGAGCAGTACTTCTTTATTAGTCCTTATTATTGTGATTGGATACTTCTTTTAAATAAGATTATTGCACCTGCTAGAAATGGATCACCTAGGTGCAAAGATCTCAACTATTACAAGGTCATTATTGTAATGGTGGTTAAGTATCATATCATTTCTATGTATTGCCCTAAGTTCATTGATCTTTTATATCTTTTCCTCTTTATTGAGTTAGTTTTAATATTCCAAGCATTTTTTTTTTCTTTTCTATTGATAGTGCATGTCAGTTATTGAGACATTTCTAAACTCCCTATTCATAATAAATTTCATTCTTAATAAGTTTTAATATTCATATGCTCTTATCGAAGTGTATCACTAATTTAAAGCTTTGGTTGAAGTCTTCCGAAGGTTTGTTGCTCATCATTATACCTATTCCAGTTGCATTGGAAACTGACTTAGTTTGTGAAATGTTATTTCTAAGAGAATCTATTTCTTTCTTTCAAGTCATGAATTTTTGTATAATTTATTTCTTTTTGATCCAATATGTCGTCAATTCCTGTCTTTGAACCTGCACTTAAATTAATATCACTTTGCTGGAGTCTCAACTCTGTAAGTTTTTGTACGTTGGTTGACTATATCCATTGACCTTTTCATGACCTACAACTCAATAGAGGATAGGATTCCATAACCTTTCTCTTGGGTTGATGTTCCTTTTTCAGCTTCTTTAGTTGATAGGTTTTCATCTTAGGCACACAAAATCTATCTCACATATAATGTCTTAGATTACTTGATGATACACTATTTTTTTCTTTTTATTTGTTGTATCATCGATAGTTAGATCTTCATATTTTTATGATATGCACTAACACCAACCATCAGTATGAATATCTTTCATGAAAAGTCATTGGTTTCCTGAGTTCTAGTATGAATAATGTGCTCAAGAAATTACAAGAACCTATGAGTCATTTCTTTGTGTGCAAGGTTCTTTTGGAAAGTCATCATGGTCTTTAAAATCTCTTGCAATTTAAAAATCGTTCCACATATATTCATGTATGTCAAAACATATAGTTCCTTTTCCCTTGGTTTTTGCTCCTAATATATTAGATGCTACCCGTCATGATATTATATATTTATATCGTTACCACAATTATTCTCTAAACCTTGTATGCCTCCTTTTTCTCCTCGGCTATCACACCATGTATATTCTCTTTAGATGTACTCTCATTTACTGTTCTGTGCTCCATTACCTTCCCATATTTCTTGGTCATTAGTACCTTTCAAGGAATTGGAGACCCTAATACTACTTTGTTGGTTCTATTAAAGATTGGCATAATATTCTTCTTCCTCTTATCAATTTGAGACTTTTATTTTGTTATGTAGATATTAATGAAAATTTCTATTATATAACCACAATAGTTGTATCCATAGTCCTATCATTTTGAATGGTAAATGCATAATGTTCTCATTCGCCTTCACTTTTTAAACATCTATATTTTGTGATGCAACTTATAAGACTTAGTTCACTAGTTTCTTTTCTTATTTCTACATTTTTATTTGAAGTGTTGTAAATAGAGCTATCTCCTTGTACTTGTGCCTTAGGTTTGCTATATAGAGATCTTTGATTACACTAATTTCTTAGGAAATAGTACCAGATCTTAAGTCTTTTTATTCTCAATTTTGATAACCTTATCTTTTGCATATGGATGTAGAAAAAAAATGCCATAGTACATCTCCAAATCATTGGTCTTCTGATTCATTGGCATAATTATTGTTGGATAATATACCATATGACATTTTGTTCAAATTCCTTCATACTCTGCTATTCCACAATAATTTTTGTATTTGCATTAGTTTGATACTTTAAAATTTTTGCAGCAGAAATAAAATCTTGACTTCCATTGGCCTTGAAAATTTTATCCTCTTCCACTTCCACTTGATAATGAGAGCCATTTGTCATAGTTTCTCTTCACTGTCTTTTGCAATATTGGGGTTGGATGTTTCTTTTGTCTTTTTATGATCTTAGCACATTGATTTCCATCCCCATGGATTTCCTCTGACAACCTATTAGTTTTCTTGTCGGCTTCGGATATTGTAGAAATTCGTTCATCTACTATGTGTAAATTCATACTTAATAAGAATTTGACATAGTTTTAAAATATTTCCCAATTTCATCTTAAGATCATTTTCATCTATTATTATTGTTATCTTCTCTCTTAGCTTGTAAGGAACATTTGAAGTTTAGCTTTTTTTGGATTATAAACCTCATCTCTAATATGTACATTTCATTTTTCTTAGCTATTAGGTTCCCATTTTATTTATTTGTTCTTCCTCCTTTTATTTATTGTTCCTTCCCTCATATTACTCATAGGTTTATAGTCTTGCAAGATAACCTAGTCTAAATCTTAGTTGTATTGTAAACCTTATTTTTCTTTTTAAAAAAAAGATTATTTTTTTGCCTATTAGCTTAGTTGGTTAAAGCACCGTGCTAATGACACAAAGGTCACGAGTTCAATACTTGCATAGGCCACCGATCTCATGTATCATTGCATCTTTTTCTATTTAAGAAATATTTAGTCCCACATTAAGGAATTCTTGGAAAGGAGTTGTATCCTTTTCTATTTAAGAAATATTTAGTCCCACATCAGGAAATTCTTGGAAAGGAGTTGCATCCTAATCTTATTTAAGATATGGTGTCCTCCTTCATACTTTGAATATCAAATCTACCCATACAATGAGTTGTGTGCTATGGTTTTGCCATGCCTAGCATAACCCGACAACGTACATCGCGCATGTATTGATCCGGTTCAGTCCGGTTTCGTCTAGTACGGTGAACGGCCGGTTTAGCTGTATTTCGGCTGTGGGTTGCCTAGTTTCATGGCTTGTTGATCAGTTTAATTCGGTTTAACATGGCTAAGACTTGACTGGTGAGTTTTGAGCCTTAAGAAATTTATTTAAAATTTTTAACATATTTTAGACCTATTTTTTGAAGTATTTTAAATTGGATTTTGAGTGCATAAATGATATCAGAAAAATTTAAAATAAATTGTAATACATGTTTATGCCTAGATATATTTTTTATATAATTTAATTAGAATTTTTCTGAACTATTAAGGTGGTATTTAGAAATAATTGAGGTGGTTCAGGATTATTTAGGTGTTAAATAAATTAATTGGATGATATTTGCTTGAAAGAATATTTGATAGGTATTATTATGTTAGATTCATGTTAAATAGAATTAAAATGATTTAATTGAGATTTTTATAGAATTTATAAATGTTATATTGTAATTAAATTAGGTAATAAGATTACTTAGTTTGCTATTTGATAAAATTGGAGAAATTGTGACTTAATAGATTTATATATAGTGATTGGTTTTTCACAGAACTATTAAAATTATTTTTAGATTAATTAAGGTGGTATAGTAGATCAAATTACTAGAATGATGTAATTGTGCAAATAGAAATTTAATTTGGGTTCTTACTATATAATTTAAATGTAAACATATTGTACATATGTAGCTAGGGTTGGTGTGATGTATAACTATGGTGGTTGTATTTATTTAAATTGTTAAATGGTTTAATAGATTAAAAATAAATTAACTAAAAATTTGATGTGAGGTTGTGAGTAGTGGGGGTAGTTAAGAGGATTGTTTGAGATATGTTATTTATGTATGCTTGGTTGTTTGCATTGGATTTATTTTAGAAAATTATTGGTTGTTGTGCTATTACGTGATAAATTGCAGCCAAGCTGTGATTTGTGTTGAAGTACGAAGGATTTGCCTTACTTGCTTACACTTAAGAATCACGGCCAAGCTGAGAGGCACGGTGTTTACAATAATTTTCTTCATACTATTCCTCTAATTTATCATCTGATATTATTATTATTATTATTATTTCTTAAAGGCCAAATTTTTGGGGTTTACAATAATGATATTAGGGTACTTGTTTTGCATCTGAGAGGCACGGTGTCACCATCCGAGCATGCATCACCCGCAAGGTTCAGAGGCAACCCGTTCTCCACCCCACGAAAGAGAGGATGCCCGCAAAACTACCTGTAAACCCTATTTTTCTTTAAAAAAGAAAAAAAATAAATTATTATCTGCCTATTAGCTTAGTTGGTTAAAGCGTCAGTGCTAATGATACAAATGTCACGAGTTCAATAATTGCATAGGCTACCGGTTTTATTTATCATTGCATCCTTTTATATTTAAGAAATATTTAGTCCCACATCAGGGAATTTTTGGAAAGGAGTTACATCTTGATCCTATTTAAGAGAATTCATTTAGTTATTTTCTTTTCTTTTCTTCCTTTTCTTGTGAGTATGCATGTAATATAATAATTATGACGTAATGGGTAATCGAATGCATGTCAATACTAAGATATAATTTGCAAAGTTCCATCTTGTTAGTTATTAGATATGATAGCTAAATAAAATTAGGGAGTCGTTAGTTGTAACTATAGATAACTTAGAATTTTAATTAGCTACAAGGGAATTGAAACTTGGGTGGTTGCTTAAGGTTGTAAAGTAATAGGGGTTAAGTAGTTAGGGTAGATTATGTTGAATAAACTAAATTGAGTTGAATGACATTGAACTAAATTGGGTTGAGGTGAGTTTAAATAAAATAAGGAAAGGTGATTAATTTAGTTTGTTATAAGTAAAGGGGGATATCTAATATTAGAAATAATTTCTAAAGGTAATAATATTTAAAATAGGTAGTCCACCTCAAAACAATTAAACGACGTGCAAGGTATTATACGGTTGGTTCCGAAGAACGAACTAAACATCCAGGTGCGCTGGTTCACTACAGTAAGTCATTCTCAAGTTAGTGAAATTTAAGGAGATAAATGTTTTACTGCTTATAAATTAATATTTAATTAATTATGATTCATGCTTTGTATGTTAGACTAGCTTGTTTATACTAATAATGTGATATGTTTGTAGTCTTATATATGATTTTATTTAAATATATGCTAGTATTATTCGCTTGCTCACTATCTGCTATGTTGATGGGATGAACGAGAATAAAATATTATAGTTACATCTACAAATAATTATACTGCACTATAGCTTGACATATATATAGGTATCAACAAGCAGAACCTATAGATATGTGACATTGACATACTAGCGTATAGAAACGCTGACGATGCATCATATATGATCTCCTAAGTTATAGATACGAGCTTTGATGCTCATAAACCTATACCACCCAAAGAGGTTGAAATCATCTTGGACATAAGGGGTGGAATAAGATATGGAACGACTTATCACCAGAGAACGTTGTGAAATATTCACTATACCCGCACGGTGTCGCTAAGTCGCCACCGTGATAGTCCTAAGATGGCTAGCAGGGATGAAACTAAACTAATGACCTAGCAAACATATCGCCGAGGTTGTAGCATTCCGGCGACGGCTAGGATGCGCACCTCTTGGCAGGCATCGCAGCTTGTAAATTGGTATGGTGACTCCTTCCGCATAGCCTTGGACAGTGGATCTATGGACCACACGACTATTATTCCAGACATTCTGCAGACGTTCTGATAAGTAGTCCAGATCCTGAGGTTTTTTACTCGCTAGCCGTGGCTGATGTGTATAATTAGGTGCGGTGACCCTGTCTGGGGACAGTGACTACATGAGTTGCTCCATGGATTGTCTGGGGAAGACGCATGGAGTGACATGTCGCTAGGACGCGGAGATCGAGAGATTCACCTAGTGGACTATTAGAGAGGGATTCACGGTCACCCGACCTCTCTGCCAACATCAGTGTGACAAGCATAGGTAGTGATATAGATAGAGAGGACACTGATGGTCTTATGGGAACTACCTGATCAGGTGATCCCCTAAACACAGGCTTGCTGCCTAGATCACGATATTTGAATGAGATGATATTTTTAGAGACAATAATCTAGAGATATAAACACACTTCATATTTATAACTGAGCTACACACTTATACTATATGTTCTTCTCACGATGCTTCATGTTTTATTTGCTGATTTTACATGCTTTGTTTGATATTATTAAATAAGTTATGGTCATGTTAGAATCTCCCTTTTCTCTACTTGAGTTATTCTACTACGGTTAGAGCCATAAGCACAAAGTCGCAAGGCTGAGCACACTGCGTTCAATATGTGTGCAGGTCTATTAAACGACCAATCAAGATAGCTAGCGGAGATGAGACTATCGACAAACATAGTTATCTACCATTTTTGTGATCATAGTATTATAGTAGGTATATCGGGACTCTGTTAGTAGAGTTGAGTTAATTGATTTAATTGTATTTTCCGTTGCGTTGATAATGTATGTAAGTTGTGTAAATCAATAAATGCCTTTTATAGGTCCTTTGGGCTTATACGGCGGTTGCCACGTGCTCGACAGATGGGTCGGGGCGTGACATAAATTGTGATACTTTATTATATCTAAATATAATCTATGTGATTTAATTAGAATTTTTCAGAATTATTGAAGTGTAATTCTTAATTTATTTATGGTAATTTAGGTTAATTTAGGGTTTAAATGAATTAATTGTATATTATATGCATGAAGAAATATTTTGGTCAATGTTATGATATTTAAATTACATTAATTGAAATTAAAATGATTTATTTAAATTTTTTATAGAATTAATGAAATTAGGAGATTGCAAATTGAGGTGATTAGATTATTTAGATTATTTCAATAAATGAAATTGAATAATTTAGAATTTTATAAATTTATAATGTGATAGAATTTAGAAAATTAATTTATTTAGATTTTCTAATTAACAAAGTTTTATAATTTAGGATTTATAAATTTAATTGATGCAATTAGATCTTTTTACAGAATTTATAAATTTTAGACTCTGATTAAATTGGGTAACTAGGTTAATTAGATTTTCTAATTAATGAAATTAGAGAAATTGTGACCTAATTGATCTATATATAGTAATTAAAATTTTGCAGAAGTATTAAAATTATTTTAGATTAATAAGGTAGTATAGTAGATCAAACTTTTAGAATGATCTAATTGTGCAAATAGAAATTTAATTGTATTTTTATTGTATAATTTAGATGTAAACATGATATTTATTTTAATTGTTAAATGGGTAATTGATTAAAAGAAAATTAGTGTGAGGTTGTGAGAAGTGTAGTTAGTTAAGAGGATTGTTTGAGATGTGTTATTTATGCATGCTTAGTTGTTCATTGGATTTATTTTAGGAAATTATTGATTGCTGTGCTATTGCTTGATAAATCATAGCCAAGCTGTGATTTATATTGAAGTAGGAAGGAATTATCTTGCTTGTTTGCTTGCTTAGTCTTAAGAATCACAGCCAAGCTGTGATTCTTGTTTAAAGATTTGCTTGAGACTCAGGTGAGGGTTTATGATTTCAATTTAAATTGGCCTACTATAGATGCTGAGTCTTAAGGGTTGTTGTTAATTATTGTACATGCTAATAAGTGATACATCTGCTTTGTTACATATTTAATTAGCATGTGAGTTATTCAAAGTTATATCATGCTAGTTCATGTATGTTGTTACTGTATACATGCTCTTGATATAAATTTGAAAGTTATATCATGCTAGTTCATGTGAGATGCTATAACATGCATGCTCTTGATTATGAGTTTGAAGAATTATACCATGCTGGTATATGTATGATGCTGTTACATGCATGTTATTGATGTTTTTATGCTCATATCATGTTGATTACATAATATGTTCATATTGCTAGAAATATAGAGACACATAGCAAGAACATGGAACATGTGGACATGAGATAAAACTGGAGATACTTTAGGTTCATGTTATGATAAACACCTAAAGTGATCTAAATTGTTATATGAATAAGAACCTTGAACATCTTAAGGTTATGATAACCTAGGAGAAGATGTGTGGTTCTTGGACTGGTATGTGCCAACATATGGTGAGGAGCCATGTGCTAGTACGGTAGAAGTGCAAGCTCGGTTGACTTAGCCACTAATACTTTGGTGTAGCCGGGATCTCACTTTGGTGCAGAACTCAACTTATTTGTGTTACACCAGGGTAGAGGGTGTGCTAGGAACAGTACCGTGTAATGTGCTACCAAGGCTAGGGAACCTGAAAGACTCTGGCATGCTCAACAGTGGTGGGATCCTTGAGCAGTCCAGATTCATTGGTATCGTATACAGTGGGTCGTAGCTTGTCAGGCTGGAGACGGATGTGATTGTTATCTTGTATGGTGATACTGCCATGGTGCAGAATTACAGCGCTGTATGGTACTTGTGTTTGGAAAATAAGGGATGCCGTGATCACCAGCTCCTTCTGCCAATGTCAGTGTACAGGCATATAGGACAGAGACATAGAGTTGACACTGACGGGTTCAGGAAAATCTCTGACGAGGGATTCACTTTGAACATAAGTGGCCGCCTTAGGTGTAGAATGGATATATGATGAAATAGTAATTAAAGTGATATGACATATGGATTTAGTGGCACTGTTATAATCATATTTCATGCATCCTGTTATATGCCATGTTATGATTATGTTCATACTATTGCATGTTGTTGCCTTGTTAGATTATTGATATGTCGATTTAAATATGTGGTTTTAGTGGATATATTTTCTTGTTAGTTTGTACAATACCATATGCCCATTTTTAGGGTGCTCCCTCTGTAGCCTCACTAAGTCTCGCGACTCAGATGTGCACATTTTTTCCTGTTGCGCAGGTTACAGATGGATCTTTAGCCAGGAGTGAGGGAGAACCTAGCTCGGCAAATAATATCAATTTGGCGACCGAGATAGAGATGTAAAATGATAGTGATAGTTAAATTGTCAAATGTATTTGCTTCTGCTATATTTAATTAATAAAATTATAGTGTTTTGTGATACTTTTTAGCCTTGTATAAATTATCAAAAATTGATATTCATGATGAAAACTAGTTTTCACTAGAATAATGAAAAAAATTCAAATGGAAGTTGCAAGCAATCAAAACATATTTTCTTAAAGAATAGAATGCTATGCGAATAACTATGATTAATGAAGGTCTTATATAGTATAACTAGGTTCATATCTAACACTTAAGTAATGTAGTGAAAGGTCATATGCTCCCTTATACAGTACTTAACAAGATCGTGGAAACTAAAAGAAATATATAAGTGAGTAATTACAACTTATTTCTGAAGAATATACTATCGTTTATCTGAATAATAGAGAAAGCTAAATATCAAGATAATAACATGGGGTATGCTTTTCCTTATTCTCAAAGATTATGCCCCAATATAACAAAAACTCAAAACTTGAGTATGTATTCATAAAGATACAATTTGAAATTACACATGGATAGTCCATTTTGTGTCAAATCTTTCTCGTAGTAGTACAAGTACGAGTAAATTTTAGAATCAAATTTAGCATCAATCTTTGCAAAACCATATTCTATTACATCCTTGAAAGTAATAGTAGTATTAGCCTAAACTTTCTTAAGATTATAATATTTGATAGATCCGGGGATAATCCTTGCTAGTACATGACCTAGTAGGGTATGAACGATAAGGATTTGATTCAAAATGATCGAATGCATATTCTCACTTTGATGTTGAGCACAGAAGAGGGGTTCAAGATACAACCCCAATTGTAAATTCTTTTTTCTCTAAAGTCCTCAAAGATAATACATGTCATGCCCCAATTCTACCTTTGGGCATGTGGGAACCACCGTATAAGATGTACTTCAACACCACAACTTATAAAAAGCTAAAAAGTATCACAAAACATTATAATTTTATTAACTAAACATAGCGGAAACAATACATTTTATAATTTAATCACAACTACCAATTCAAATCTCTATCTAGATCACCAAATTGATATTGTTCGCCAAGCTAGGTTCTCCCTCACTCCCGGCTAAAGATCAACCTGTAACCTGCGCAATAGGAAAAAATGTGCACATCTAAGTTGCGAGACTCAGTGAGGCTATGGAGAGAGCACCCTAAAAATGGGCATAAGGTATTGTACAAACTAATAAGAAAATATATCTACTAAAACCACATATTTAAATTGACATATCAATAATCTAATAAGGCAACAACATGCAATAGTATGTGTCACGCCTCGACCCGCAGGTCGACACGTGGCAACCGCCGTATGCGCCCAAAGGACCCATACAAGGTATTTGGTAATAAATATTATCCATACACATAATCAATATAGCGGAATATACAATTAAATCACTTATGCAACTCTACTAACACAGTCCCGATATACCAACTACAATTCTACAATAACGTTATCAATATACAAAACTAAATCTATCGATATTCCTCATCTTCATCAAATATCCCAGTCAGTCATCTAACAACCTGCACACACATTGAAGATGGTGTGCTCAGCCTTGCGGCCTTGCGGCCTAGTGTGAAATTACGGCTTGAAATCGTACCAAGGAAATCAAAAATTAGGAGGAGTACTCTAGGATGCCTTTTGTTCATTAATCATCATTTTTTTTCCTTTGATATGTGTAATTCATGTCATAAAAGCAGTATAACAAAGTAGATAATTACAAACATGCATATCACCAGATGTCACCTAAGTGATAATCAGTGTCTACGTCATCAGCAAATGTCATCAATGGTGTAATACGACTTTAAGTCTCAAGACTTGGGTAGCCAGCCTATGCTTAGTAAATACCCAGGCTAAGGGCATCCATAAGCCCATCAGTGCCTTTTTGTCTCTATCTCTACCTAGGCCCGCTGCACTGATGTTGGCAGAGAGGACGGGTGACCCTTGATCACGCTCCACTGTCTCACTTGTTTCCCTCAATGCCTCCCCTAATGAGACTGTCGTGCCTTTACATCCTCCCCGGACTCCGTAGGGGCAACGGCGACTCGTGTAGCACTACAACACTGCACGAAGACAGGGTCACCATCAACGAAGACTAATCGGCCACGGCTAACCGATAAAAATAACAACCCTAGGATCCGACTGTCTGCAGAACGTCATGGATGATAGCCGCGTGGTCCACGGATCCATTGTCCAAGGCTTCACGTAGGGAATCACCTTCCTAGTCTAATAGCAGTCAATGTCGACCGAGATTGACGCACATCCGCACAATGAGCTGTGGCAACCTCAACTCCATTGGTGCCAAGTCCATGGTAGGGCTCATCCTTGCTAGCCATCTCAAGACTATCACGGGGTCGCCTAAACGACATCCGTGCGGGTATAAGTTTTCGGGTATGAATCTACTCCATATTTCCAGTCTAGTATGATGTTGGAGTTGTACGGTCCATTCCCTTACCAGCTCCCAGTGTCTAAGCTATGTATAGCCTTGGGAGTGGTGCGAAGAGAGACATCACTGTTTTGACCATCGACGGTACGCGGTGGCCAACCGGGGTATATGGGGAACACCCATTTTTGTCTAAATTACAGTGATGTCTCCAAAGAGATTCTAACATGTCATTCTATATATCTATATCTGCATGGTAGTTGTTTTGAACATAATATAGAAAATATTAAAACATGCACGACAAGATAGTACAACATGTTAAATGAAACATAATATGTCATTCATGTTAGATAAAATAAATTATACTAACATGCATACGTACAAAATCTTAACAAGCATTATATATTTTATCATATTTAGGGCATCCAAGAATTTCCTAAGAAATCCTCGGCAGGAATTTCCTAGCTTGAATAAATCCTACATCGATGAACCAATGCACCTAATTTGGCAATTTACTCTTCAGAACCAACCCATGTAAAATAATCACTCCGTTGGACTACTCGGATCGCGTATCAATAATAGTTTTAAATAACACAATTATTTAAAATAAAATTTAATTTATTTTTTTCCCTAAAATAAAAATTTATCAATCCAACTTATATAATTATTCTAGCTAATTACTGCTTAACAAGCCTACATTTAAAAATTTATGGTCCTCCAAAAATAATTTCTTCATATATCAAAGTACGATTACAGTATGGTAAGTTCCAAGATTGGAATAGAATGAGATACTCAACATAGGTATCTATATGATGGGTCATCAATGAATGTTTCTGGATCATCAGTCGTCATGTTCAAGTTAACAAAAATCATGTCAGTATCATCAATAACCATGATCGAGATATCTTGAGCATCCATACTATTCGACAAAAAGATGTGTGTCCTAGACGTGGTAGAAAGTAATTGCTTAGTAAGGTGACAAACAACTGCTTAGTATGATAGTAGTCTACTAGAAGTATTGCATGAATCTTAGATGAGTAGATCAAAACTTCACGATAATAGATTGCTAAGATCAATCAGATATACTATTCGTTGGTGGAGCAATTTACTGTCAAAACTAGGTGATATATAAATGGGTAGAGGTTGAAGATAATATTTCAGTTTTTTTGGATAGATATGCTAGGGAGTCCCTATAACTCTAGCATATGAATAACCTTTCACGGTTCATGTTTAACCATAATCAAACGCCTCTGAACATAATATAATCATAATAGAGTCACCTCGCGATTAAGGATAATATATAAAAAGGTAGCAATAGCCACTCATTAAATGTCCACTAACTTGCTCCGCACGAGTTTCAAATTCCTACACCCACTACCCTATAACGTAAGGACAGGTTCTGCAACATAAAGAGAGCCCATGATATTTTATAGATAGTTAAATCATAGTCGTGAAGAAAACATCATTTCTCAATATGAAAACACTAAATAAGTAGTAGTGGTTAGGGCTTTGGTATTTAGATCTAAAGATTTACATTCGAACCTCAATGAAGTCTCTTTTTATCAAAATGCTCAAACTAAGATAGTTTGTTCTATGTCGAATAGCAAGAACTTGATTGCATGGCTGCAGAAATATATAACAAAAATGTAGGCCAAATGGAATTTGAAACTGAATTATGCAGTGCTAAATCAAAACTGCACTAAGATTGATACTACAGTGTTAAATTACATATGATGCAGAGATATTATGTATCAAAAGATTTTTTTTTTCTTCAGAAATATTAGCTGAAATTGATTTCTAGTACGAAGTTGAATTATGATGCAAATTATAAGTCGAGTGAAACTGCAGAAAATATCAAGTTGCAGGTTGATGATGTGTATATGATGATATTATTACGATAAAGTGCAATGGATTGATTGCTAGCATGAAGTAAATTTTACTCAAAGTATTGATTGTTGATACTAAGTAAGCTTTACTCAAAGCTCAGTAAAGGAATAAATAATAGAGTGGAATCTTAATGTAAAATGACTGCATCTAAGTTTGTAGATGCAGAAATACTGTAGTTGTACCTAGGTTGCTGTGCGCATCGGAAATGAACTACAAAAGCAGCGACTGAAATAAGAGATGTGAACAATACATGCACCTACTAAGGATATCAACCTGCACATCAAAATGTGTTAGATATGCCAAGAAACTGTAGCATCAAGAAATAATAGAGTGAAATCTTAATGTAAAAGGACTACATCCAAGTTTGTAGATGCAGAAATACTGTAGTTGTACCTAGGTTGCTGTGCGCAACTCATTCTTTAAGGGAGGATAAAACATTGGGTATTGAATTGGCCAAACTAAAGAAAGAAATATTGAAGAATTTAACAAGCAACACGACATGGTATAACAACATACCCTAAACATAGGAAAAGCAGTTTGGATTACTAAAGTTGGAGTCCAAAATCAAGAGGAGGGAATTTGCCACTCTGTGTAGGTACCAAGGTAGCTGGAATTAAATAATGTGGATATTTCCCGTGAATGATCAAGGAAAAGATTGAAGATCAATTTTAAAGTTTCATACCATATATAGTGGGATAATAGTTAATTCAAGGCTAACCCAAATTTTTTTTTGGAGAATGACGATAATTTTACACTTCCTAGTATTAAAGAGAATTGATTGCAAAAATAGCATTTGAAGAAGTTCTTTCCATTTGACAAGGCATATCTTTATAAGTCCAAGAAAGGTTTATAATTAATAACATAATTAGAATATTAAAGATGTATATAATTTTTAATTAATCAGTCCTCTTAGAAAATAGGCAAGTAAGGAATAATGTTGGATGGAATAGACAAAAAGTTATGAACGAGAACCAACAATTGGAGTTGTAGAACATTTCCTTTGGAAATAATTTTCCAATAGTAATGGTTATAATAGTGACTGCTATTGTTAGTTACTAAAAGTGTGCACAACCACTATTGAAAGTAATGGAGCAAAAACTATAGATGGTACGAAAGAAGTTCAATGGACACCAAAGGAAAAGTATAAATGGAATTCACGGTATTAAGAATCTGTAGGAATTAAAAAGTATGAAAAACAACTTGAAAAAAAAAATTTCAACGATCAGCAAAATGTACCTGACCAAGGGTTAAGGACTTGATAGGAATTTAAAATTATACTTACTCAAAAATCTCTGAGGGTGCAGACATTTTCATCTCAACAATAATATCACTAGAATTATGAAGGAAGGAATAACTTCTAATCTCCTTTGAAAATTTGTTTCAAAAATAGGTATGAAAATACAAGCATTAGAATATATGGGTGAAGATGATAGGAAAGGGAAATAACCACCAAAGCTGTAAAATCAATCTTTTTTGAATTCTACGGTACCATCTCAATTGTTGAAACTTGGAGGAGAAATTTTGGAAATATAACTTGGAATTGGTAAGCAAGAATAGTAACAAGGATATAAAAGTGATTACTAACTGTTGGAAAGGCTAGATTAGTAAAAATGACTATTGAAATAATTATGAAGTACCACTTGAAAGTGAAGAAGAAAGTTTCACAACCAATTGAAGGTTAAGACTGGAACTAACACCAAATTGATTGCTTTAGTTTGTAAATAAGAAACAAGAGGCAAGCAAAGTTGTCCAATATGGCTGTAGAAGTTTAGGAGAATAAAATATAGGAAAATTTTCTTTGAACACTGAAGTATTTACATGCAAGCTCAGGAATTTGACAATCAACAAACTGTAATAAAAAATCAGTCAATTTAGAGGGGCTGGTAAAGATGTCGACCATTCCAAAAGCTCAGAGAAAGAATCAATAAATATAGGCCATGATTCGACCTCTTTCAGTTTGTATTCGAGATTGAAATCTGATTAGTTCATTTAGTTAAGTAGGGGAGACATTTACTTAAGTAGGAAAAATCTCATTAGAACAAAGTGGTTGTGATTGTTGTTACAGAATGGATTAGACAGCAAGGAGAAGAGAAAATGATTCCTTGAAGATTTGAGAATTGATTGAACCTTTCTTAAGTGATCTCAAAGTGAGATGTATCATGTTGGACTTAAGGTATTTACTGTATAGGTTTGTAGGATAGATCTGTATAAAGAGGTATAGTAGAGATACTCACATAAGAAAAAGTTTTGATAATTGCAACAAGAAGGTATAGTATTAACAACCCTATCACTACATCACTTATGAGAATTTACTGTTCATTAAAGTGTACCTTTACCTATTTATGTTTCTATATAGTAACGGAAGAACCCTAAATTGTTAGATGAGGTTGTTCTTCAGAGAGTGTACAAATTTAGGAGAAATGAATAAAAAAAATTAAATTGTCAAGGTATAGAATGTAGGCAAGGTAAAATTTCAGCATTGTTGTTCATATAAGCCTATAGTACTTATTATGATGAAGAATAGACTTAGATTCACAATTGGCTAACTATAGATCAAAGGTAAAGGAAAAGAATGGATATATATTCTACTGTTAGCATAGACATGACATATTCAAGTGGAAAAGATAAATGGTTTTTCAACTCGAGAGTATCAAATTTTTGGTACACTAAATTTTTTGGATTTAGTAAAATTTAGAAGGTCATAAATTTCTCCATAGAGATCAGATTAAACTAAAATTTTGATGGTAAGTTTTGGCATCAGAGAAGAAGGTGTCTGCCAAATTTTATAGGAATTAGACACTTAGAGAACTCAGGGTGATTAAATCTTTGAGACAAGGTAAATCTGAAATTTCACTTGTCCAGGTTTATAGTATTTTAATACATTTCATTACCTTCAGCTTTTAGCTCACCCTTTAGTTGTATAAGGGAGTTATCATTTAGGTTTTTGAGGTAAGGTCCATACCATAAGGGGAGAAATACAGTAGGGTCCTTAATGAACGATAAGGCTCTCAGTAGCTTGAGGTTCTAGATGGTATTTGAAACATTTCTTGAAAAAGTCAGGAGTATAACCCAAAGGGTTTTGAAAGATAATAAGGATTAGGGAGGGGTATACTAAGGAAGAAAAAGATTTGTTAACTATCACTAGAAGAAAATTGAATTCTCTTGGGTCAGCGATAGTACCACTTTTGAATGCACTCAAGAGTATTCAATAGAGGAAATGATTTGTATTTTTGAGAATGGTCAGCGTCCGAAGAATGGCCACTACTAACGGTTTGTACAGAAAAGGATTGAAGCATAACGACGAATGGAAATAAGGGAATAGATCTTGTCATTACCCACACATGCAGAATATCACAATATAGTTTCAAGGGTGATAAGAATTTGTTTTCCAAATTTAAGGAAGGAGAACTATATCGTACAGTGTAGTTCCTGTGATATGCAAGTACTTGATGGTTGTTTATACAAAACGTTTAGATAATAATAAAGGAGTGAGATTTGAACAAGATGGATATCAAAATTGAGATTGAGGTAAGATAATACTTTTGATATCAATACCCAAAGATCATCAAAATGTTGAATGTGAGATGGTATTGATCTCTGTTAATGATTCAAGAGCAAGGAATGACAAAATCAATAAAAACTAGGGATCAAACTCTACAATTTAACTATGTTCTTAATCAAGTTCTGGATATATAGAGAAAGGAAGAAAGATCACCGTTCTCATACTTTGGTTTTATATTAGGGTATGATAGGAAAGTAATTAGAGAGGATCTCTATCCTTTTTCTCAGCCCCAGATAGAGGAAAGAATATTTCTAGTTCTGTAGCAAGGATCAATTTTTAAATATCCAAGGCTGCATAATGTATCAATATTTAAATTTCTAATAAATCTTAGGTCATGCTCTATTGATACCAATGGATAAATGACCCCCTTATTTGGCAACAAGGAAAATAACTGTTGCAACCTAAGATAATTAAATGCTCAGTTTGGGCAGAAGTCTCAGGATGGTAAGTTAGGAACTTTATCAAAAGGAAATTTATGAATTTAATTAAAGTAGTTGATCGGTCCATATCATGTGGGTAGATGAGGTCATATGTTCAATAGCTGGGTGAGATCAACTAGAACCAAGACAACTTAGTTGCTACATCAAACAAGGAAAACATAGAAAAGTAATTGCACATAATTTCAGTAATTTCAGTGGGTCATCCAACATCAACACCAACCAGTAATAGGTATAGAACCCTAACAATAAGTTCTTTATAGTCTCACATGGAAGGCTCCAAATATCTAGGTCTTCCTAAGTCAAGTTTTCAGCAATCACAATACAATTCAAGCAGAGTTGATATAACCCAAAAGCACACAACAATAAGCAAACAATTTACTTATTAACATCAATCAAAATAAGTATAGAACATCATCAAGTAAGGACATAAAACACACTGCAAACAAGTAAGGGTAACATAGGCATAAAAGGATAAATCCCCATGTATTCCTAAAATTCTCTCTTCACCCCGTTAAAGTTATCTCACATGTGTACTTAGGCCCTATGGTGTATCTTAAGTCCTATCCTTCCTTTTAATGTCATTTTTTTAAACTCTAATACTACTTTAATTGTCATGCCCAAATTTCACCTTTGGGCACGTGGCAACCGCCGTATAAGATGTACTTCAACACCACAACTTATATAAGGCTAAAAAGTATCACAAAGCACTACAATTTTATTAATTAAACATAGCGGAAACAAATACATTTGACAATTTAACTATCACTATCATTTTACATCTCTATCTAGGTCGCCAAATTGATATTGTTCGCCAAGCTAGGTTCTCCCTCACTCCCGGCTAAAGATTCATCTGTAACCTGCGCAACAGGAAAAAATGTGCACATCTAAGTCACGAGACTCAGTGAGGCTACAGAGAGAGCACCCTAAAAATGGGCATATGGTATTGTACAAACTAATAAGAAAATATATCCACTAAAACCACATATTTAAATTGACATATCAATAATCTAATAAAGCAAAAACATGCAATAGTATGAACATAATCATAACATGGCATATAACAGGATGCAGGAAATATGATTATAACAGTGCCACTAAATCCATATATCATATCACTTTAATTATTATTTCATCATCTATCCATTCTACACCTAAGGCAGCCACTTATGTTCAAGGTGAATCCCTCGTTAAAGATTACCCCAAACCCATTAGTGTCAACTCTAGGTTACTGTCCTATGTGCCTATACACTGACGTTGGCAGAAGGAGTTGGTGATCACAGTACCCCTTCTAATACAAACATAAGTACCATACAGTGCTGTAATTCTGCACCATGGCAGGATCACCATACAAGATAACAATCACATCCGTCTCCAGCCTGGCAAGCTGCGACCCACTATATATGATACCGATGAACCTGGACTACTCAGGGATCCCACCACTGTTGAGCATTCCAGCCTTCAGGTTCCCTAGCTTTGGTAGCGCATTGCACGGTATTATTCCTAGCACACCCTATACCCTGGTGTAACATAAATAAGTTGAGTTCTGCACCGAAGTGAGATCCCGGCTACACCAAAGTATTAGTGGCTAAGTCCACAGAGCTTGCACCTCTACCGTACTAGCACATGACTCCTCACCATATGTTGACACATACCAGTCTAAGAACCACACATCTTCTCCTAGGTTATCGTAACCTTATGATGTCTAGGATTCTTATTTATATAACAATTTAGATCACTTTAGGTATTTATCATAACATGAACCTAAAGTATCTCAAGTTTTATCTCATATCCACATGTTTCATGTTCTTGCTATATGTCTCTACATCTCTAGCAACATAAATATATTATGTAATCAACATGACATAAGCATAAAAACATCAATAACATTCATGTAACAGCATCATATATATACCAGCATGGCATAATCCTTTAAACTCATAATCAAGAGCATGCATGTTATAGCATCTCACATGAACTAGCATGATATAACTTTCAAATTTATATCAAGAGCATGTATACAGTAACAACATACATGAACTAGCATGATATAACTTTGAATAACTCACATGCTAATTAAATATGTAACAAAGCAGATGTATCACTTATTAGCATGTACAATAATTAACAACTACCCTTAGGACTCAGCATCTATAGTAGGCCAATTTAAATTTGAAACCATAAACCCTCACAAGAGTCTCAAACAGATCTTTAAACAAGAATCACAGCTTGGTCGTGATTCTTAAGAGTAAGGAAGCAAGCAAGGCAAATCCTTCCTACTTCAACATAAATTAGAGCTTGGTTGTGATTTATCAAGCAATAGCACAGTAACCAATAATTTCCTAAAATAAATCCAATGAACAATCAAGCATGCATAATTAACAAATCTCAAACAATCCTCTTAACTAACTCCACTTCTCACAACCTCACACCAATTTCCTTTTAATCAATTACCCATATAACAATTAAAATAAATACCACCATATAATTTTCCAATAAAATATGCTTACATCTAAATTATACAATAAAAATACAAATTAAATTCCTATTTGCACAATTAGATCATTCTAACAGTTTGATCTACTATACTATCTTATTAATCTAAAATAATTTTAATACTTCTATAAAATTTTAATTACTATATATAGATCAATTTATTCACAATTTCTCTAATTTCATTAATTAGAAAATCTAATTTACCTAGTTACCCAATTTAATCATAGTCTAAAATTTATAAATTTTGTAAAAAGATCTAATTGCATCAATTAAATTTATAAATCATAAATTTTCAAACTTCATTAATTAGAAAATCTAAATAAACTAATTTTCTAAATTTTATCACATTATAAATTTATAAAATTCTAAATTATTCAATTTCATTTATTGAAATTGTCACACCCCAACCCTCTGTCGGGCACCTGACAACCGCCGTATGAGCAATATCTCACTCATGCAAGGCTAACAATATCATATATCCTAAGCATAATTGAAAATTTCTATAACCAAGTCTTCTAATTAGATATATAATTTACTTATAGGTTACACAAAAAGTTGATACAGTCCATCTACATTATGTCTTGTATACATTGTACTGACTAATCGATTCTATATTGTTCTTCTATAGTATTCAATCCCGCTACTCATCGCTCCTTGCCATCTCCTAAGCGATGTCCCGATACCTGCGCGCGGGGGAAAATTTGCATGTGCTAAGTCTTATGACTTAGTACCTACAAATAAAAACTTCTCCAAGCAATAGAAATGAGCTAACAATACATGTCCGGATGAACAACAATTATATCAATATTAAATCATGAAATAGCAATGAACGGAAGCATGCACATTAATCACCAATTAAATGTTAAAAGTCTAAATATGTGTCTGTGTCTAGAGATTTCTACGTTTCTAGTTTCAATACTATCTTCTAGGGCTACCTGCCTATGCTTAAGGTAAGCCCTGGCCGAGGACTACCACAAGCCCGTCAGTGTCAGACTAAGTCTCTGCCTAGGCCCGTTGCACCGACGTTGGCGGAGAAGGCGGGTGACCGCGGTTCCTTCTCCTTCTAGTCTCGCGAGCCGTTTACCCGAACCGCACTCTGAGACTATCGTATCGTACGTCTCCCATAGACCCTAGGATACGAGACACCGTGTAGTGCTACACTTTTACTTTACAGCAGGCTCACCGACTGACATGTATACTCTCAGCCTGATCTGCCAGATCCAACACATATGTATAACTCTGGTTGTCCGGACTACGCCCCAAGCCTGCAGGACTTAGTTGGAGTATGTCAGCATCAACAGACACCTTAGTCCTCAGGTATAGCGGCTAAAGTGAGCTCCCCGGCTCCCAGCACCTTAGTTTCGGATACATGTCATGGGGATATCTGGCCGTTGGCGAGAACCCCCTTGTTTGTACTCACCGAACGCTAAGGGATGGGTCGGGTGACGCCTCCGCTACCCCTACTTAGACTAACACAAATGGTGTCTACCATTTGCGAGAGAAATACAGTGTTATATAGACCTATATGATTCCTAGAGGTTTATGTCCCTAGGAAGTTCAAGTCTATATCTCTAGGTATCCAAACTAGCTTAGGTTATCTTATAAGATATGTCACCTAACTAGTTTTGTTTGTCACCTAGTATCTTCATATGTCGCTATGTGTTCTAGGTTCTCCCTAGTGTCATACACCTTTAGAATTGTAGAACACAAGCATATGAGGAAACATAACGTATAATATGTCATTGCAACTAATTCATATCATATAAGATAGCAACATAATGTACATCACGGACAGTATAGAAAGTTTAATGACAACTGCCCTCTTGGGAGCTCTACTGCAGCGGCTGTAAACTAGCCAAAATAACAACGCACCTGGGATGGAGTCCTATCTTCATAACCAATCATGATAGAATGTAGGCATCAAGTACTAGTCGACCCTCACTTCAAAATGAATGCCTACACCAATTAATAATTTATTCATAGTGTTGTTGTTCTTCCTTGCCTTACTTAAATTCTCAACTAATTATAAAGGAGGTTCCATGTATAATATTCCAAGAGGAAACTAGTGTAGAAAAATGAACAGAATAAAGAAGGAAGGGAGAGAAAAGGAGAAAAAGGAGGAGGAAATGAAGGAGACAGAATGAATGAAAGAGATAAATAAATAAATAAAAAGAAATGGAGGAAGACAGTGCTCTCGGCAAAGCTTTTAACCAATGAAAAGAAAAATTTAGATTTATCTCTCCCTCTGCATTCACCAACTCATACAATTAGTCAACTTAAATTTTCAATTAACCTTGATGGAGATTTCGGTCCCTGGAGAGGATAGGCGAACCCGGAAGTAGGGAGAGAAGAAAGGTTCGACAAGGGGAGAATGTGGAGTCCTCTGAAGAGGTGGGGGGAACCGGCAAGCGAATGGTGGAAGAGTGTTTGATGTGGCGATTTGGGCATCGGCATACGGAAGAAAAGTATTTTGAGTCGCCGATTTGATGGGGGTAAGGTAAAAGGGGTTTGATATATTGCTATATATCTTGCCTTATTTTATACGTAAGTATATATATACTTTTGTCCATCTCTCTCTCTATCTATAAATAGTTCTATATTTTCTGCTGATAAATTATTATTACTATTATAGTAATAACAAACTAATTAGTAATGATGCAAATATTACTAACAAGATTTATTTTAATAGTGATAAGCATAAAATAACATTAAAGAGGATGGTAATACCAAACAATAAGATTGGATAATAATTAGGAAGGGCTTACAAGTTCTCTCCTCCTTTAAACATTTTTGGTCCTCCAAAGATAATAGGATTAGGGGAAAAATAAAACCCCCTCTGTCATTGACCCTCAAATAATTGTAGATATTGACACTTTACCTAGGAGTTGTACTCCGAGGTGAATCCATCCAGCCCTTTCTTTTTTTTTTCAATCAAGCGGTCGTGTACTTGTTCCCTCTTCCAATATTGTTTTCAATGTGGGATTAAATAGTTTAAGCATTTGATCCATATAGTGCTATTCTCTTCACTGTTTATGAGGAAACTAAGAGATGGACCCTAAGGTTGAGGTTTGTAATGGAAGAGTAGCAATAAAATGAAAAATAACTGGCTCGGAGCCGAGTCCTATGGTTATCATAACCGAAGAGAAAAATTAGAGAGTAGAAAGCCAATATAGATGGAGATACCAAAGAAAATTGTAATGGATATTGAAAAGATTACTCAATTGATATCTCCTTGTACTTTATCAACTATTAAGATTCCGACCAAAATTTCAAGCACCGGAGAGCATCGACTATTTAAAAAAAATAGAATAGGAAAAGTTTTTTTTTTTTTTTTTTGTTTGGCCAGTGACCAATGTTACTACCGCTATAGCAATGACTAAGGCAGTTGGCGGAGGGAACTAAAATATTCAAATTGCTACGAATTGATACCACCAGTAAGGATCTAAATGTGGTTTAAGCAAGAGGTTAGAGATGTTAAATTTAACCTTAGGGATGCATATACTACTGGTTCCAACTCTCCAACAATAGTTATGGAGCATATTGGAACAGAAGCTATGATGATTGCAAACTGGATTTTGAAGACAGGGAAGTAAGAAATAGAACCCAAAATTTTAACCTGACACAAAGTTTTCAACAAAAGCTAAGAGCTAAGTTAAGCATAAATACAATGAGGCAGCTACCATTATATCACTTCAAATGTCAATTTAGAAAAGAAACTGCAAGGAATATGCTCGAATTCGCAACTTAGAATTTGATGAAAAACGGACATAATCAAACCAGAAATTTCAAAAGACCAACACAAATTTACCACAAAAGATGAAAACAGGTCCTGACTAGTGCAGAAATGTTACTCTAACTATGTTGTTCCTACGGAAACAAAAAGGGTAGAAGCTAATCTTACAGATGAAGAGCAGAAAACACAAGCAGGGATTTAGAACAAGCTCAAGCTGAGTCCAATAATGTTAATCCAACTATTGTGATTATTGAGGAAACCACGAAGCTGAAATGAAGAGTTGAAGATGAACATCCAAGAGTGATAACAGCAGCTAAAGCAAAAGAAAACAGACTCTAGTAGAGGTCTATAGACTTTTTTTTTTTTTCAGAACTAACTAAAATGTTGTGACAACTAAAGAGGTTGAATATATAATTGTAATACATAAGCAATTGACAAAATGAACAAGTTGTGAATCTGGCAATTGAAGTAAATACAACCAATGATATCTCTCAAAACATAACCAATAAAAAAATACTATTGTGGTTATTGTATCAATTCAGATGTTAGATGGCCCATATTATAGTTTCACAAATTTTAAAATGAGCCTTACATGGAGACTTTTAATCTAGTGATAGAAACTACCGAAGATAGAAATTCTAAAATTTCTATACATGTGAACCGAAGTGATGTTGCTCAAGATGTAGAAACATTCTCAATACACTTTAAAAGATCCATTCCTGCAATAGGGGAGAATAATTTACTGAAGTGTCACAAAATCTCAAAGAAGTTGAGGCTTTTGTTAGGAGACATCGAAGAGAAGTGTGGTATGAACTCAATTTTTTTATTTTTTTATTTTTTTGAACCTTTAATTTCTTCAAGAGGAATAATAATGGACTCATTAATCAACTCACATTTATTAACAATAAGGGAACAAAAGTGGAAATGGGAATGGAAGAAATTTCTTCAACACTACTGGATATCTCTATAGAAGCCAATAGAAAGGACTCAAGGCTAGTGAGGATGCAAGCTGAATCAAAGAATCACTGACCGAGATAGAGTATTTGAACATAGTTTTGAGAAACATCAGAGGAAGGTATGAGGTGATGCTCGGTGAGGTGAGACACGAAATTATTTGCCTCAAGAGGATTTATGGAAGCTTGGAAACAGATGTGGGCATCACAAACCGTGAGCTAAGGGCAAAAGAGTTTTATTTTATTCACCTCATAAGGACAACGTTCAAAAATAATTTACCTCCATAAAAGTTAGAGGTTACAAAGGTTTGCAAGTGAAAGATACATGAAACTAGATTAGATGCTAGTGAAATAGAAGTTAAATCCGAGCCAATAAAAGTTGACGTAGATTGAGCTCATGAGGTAGGAAAAGAAGAAAAAAAAAAATCAACAAGTAATAAGAAAATTGAAGAGTGACATGGGTTATCCACTAATATAACGTACTTGGAAGAGAAAAACTATAAAAGAACTTTCCGACAGCCTAAAGATTTAAATCAAAGAACTATAATAAGCAAAGGAAGTAGAATAATACAAGGATCGAACAAGGAACAACAAAATTTGTAGGCAACAACTTAGTACTAGGGAAAAAGAACGTGAGTAGGCACTCACTAATGATGAGCTGAAATCAAGCGCTGATGGAAGTAACAGGGAACTAAAATGATAATTAATGGCATGAGTTGAGGAACTTTTCATTTGGAAAGGTATAACACACGAGGTTGAATATATTAAATGTCTGCACCAAAATGTGGGGACCTAAAATATTTAGACATGAGTACTATATTTGTGCCACAAAAATGGTCATCCCAATAGGATAATGGTATTGATAATCGTAGGGAATCACACGGTACCATAGAATCATAGTCACTTAATCACACATACCTTAATATTTCGTAAAGTTTAGCATGCCACTTATCCTATTGACATCAGTCAAAAATCTTGTAAGCAATCCGAATATTTTGAGGATAATTCAAATGATGGAACTCATCGTAAAGATATCCCTGGACAATAACTCGGACAGAAGTATGATAACAGATAAATTCCAGATCATCTGATATAAATTTAACCATAAATTAAATTCTTGATCCACGAAGAAGGTACTCCAAAGACATGAACGAATCTATCAAGTTTAAATAGTAGCCAGCCTAAATGCAGGCAAAATCACCATACACATGTACTTAATCCAACCCAATATCCTAAAGTATATCGAAGGTATAGATATTGTGATCTAAATATCATATGAAGCTTCCAGGTCAATATTTTCAAGATTTAAGTGGTGGTCACTGCAAATGTAATTACTGAGATGATGTTGGGTATGATCAAGGATAGTCTACAAAATATTTTCATATATCGAGAGTATTCAATTGGCATGAGTGGAAGTTAACTGCTGAGATGGACAAATGAATTAAGGACTTCATCGGTGACAACCATTGGAGATACTCTTATTTATGCCAATTTACAGGCCAAACAATTTACCCCAACACTTGACAATTGGGTGCTTATATGATCCTCTAAAATGAGGGCAAAGAAAGACTTTGGTGAGATGGTTGTGGTGATGGAAATATTATCATTGGAAGTAATTTTCCTGTAACATGAAATGCACAAAGTGTGGGTTAAAAAAAAGAAATTCACACTCTAACTACTGAGCTGAGAGTGATAAGCTGACACGGCAGGAGCCTAATCAATGGAGAAATTTTGGAGAGAATCTAATTGATTGATTATGCGGTTGAAGGGAAATTCTGGAACCAACAAGTTAATTTCATTGACGCAAGGATGATAACTAGGATACTTGATCTTACCACACGTAAGCAGTTTTAAACAGTTGAGAAAAAAAAACTTAGTTTCAACCTTCTAGATAGAGTAGAAATTGTATATTCAACCCATCATTTCTGCACTTTATCAACATTCCAAAAGGGTATTTAGGATGCAACATCACCAATATCCATTCGCTAGATAGGAGGGATTTTATGAGTTGACTAGTCAGGCACTAGGGATTTGGAGGTGACATTTACAGACAAAGGTCCACTAAAGTTCAAGTGATTGGGCAAAATTTAAATTTCTAGATCTTGTGGGACAGATCACGGAGTCCTATATTTTCATGTCGTTCAACAAAGATGTAGTGATAGAGATTTTCAAAGATTTGAGGAAAGATAACTTATATCAGAAAAGCATCATTAAGTGGCCTCAGTTGATTCCAAAGATCAATTTAAGTCATATCAGGTTTCAGAAAGATATATTCAAAAAATAGTATGAGAGGGTTGATTTCAAAGGTTTTGATTGGTCGACTAAAGAGCACATACTTCAGCTTATGTTAGGAACACCAAGTGCTTTCACTCATAGAAATTTTGCAACGGATGCCTTTATGGCAGCTAGTTGAATGGCTCATGCTTGTCAGAGGAGCAAGGGATATAGTTTTGTTATACAATTGGATATGGAAAAGATGTTTAATATAATATTGTAGGAATTAGTTCCCCAAGTCCTATATGTAGATGGTTTTTTTTTTTTAGTAATTTGACAATTTGGATCATGGAACTAATAAAAACTAGCTATTGCAGAGTAGCATGGTAACCTATCCATTTTATCATCAACAGGGATCTTAAGATGGAAATATTTATGAAAGAAAAGTACTCTTTACATAAAGATATCGACTTATGACCAAAAACTTAGCTACCTATCTTCAAATTTAAGGAAATCATTTTATTTAGTCTAGAAGATAAGATTAGGACTAGAATATAAATTAAATTTTGATTCAAGGGGGAAACTGATTTGATTCATGAATTTCTTCAGAAAAATCAAAATAATGATATAGCATTATACCATGCTCATATGGCCATAGATTAACAGATTATGTATGGATCAAGAACACTACATCTGATGAGAATCTAGTGGAAGCATTAGATCTTTACGATGGAAAGGTTTTCAAGGAAACTCCAATAATTCATGTCATCACCACTATTTTTCTCCAATTACTCTACAAAACTGGTATAGGTTTTGAAGATTCAAATTGTTATAATAGGTTCCAAGAGTCCGGAGTTCACCTTGATAAGATCCCCAACCTTATTGTCATGGAGTATCATTGTAAGCCTAAGGAGTATCAGTACAACCCCCAACTTCCCTATTAGATGGAGTGTAATGGAACTGCTCCTGGATGAAAATCTGTTCCTCAAATTTGGTAGGAGGGAATTATAAGACTACTTATTGACATGGTGAAGAATGATATGGGTCCGGATATGATTTTCTAAAACACACTTGTTAGAGAGTTTTAAAGAAATGGTTGCATAGACATAGCAAGTACTTCCAACCGCAGCATACATCCTATTAAAGCCCCTCACAACATGACCTGCCTTTGCAGGAAAGGCAATTTGAGGAGCTGGAAAATTAATATCATCTCTAGAACTAATAATAAAGGGTGCATGAGAAAATGTCAATCGATCAATTTTGGTAAGCAAGCAAACAATTAAGGGAAAGAATAAAGGCATAGAAAGGGAACAACAATAAAGTCACACATGGAAAATATTTTTCTATCCCTTTGCCTCTCTCTCACCCTTGTTTGCCTAATGGACTGTATCAAGACTGTATTTCTTATCTTAGTATTTTGACTTCTATACAATATCCTAGATATTCTTAATTGGACATGCTACAACCTATGAACTCTTAAATTTAAGATGTTTAACTTGGTTGCTCTGATACCACTTTAATTGTTACACCCCGACCCTCTATCGGGCACCTGATAACCGCCGTATGAGCAATATCCCACTCATACAAGAGTAACAATATCATATATCCCAAGCATAATTAAAAATTTCTATAACCAAGTCTACTAATTAGATATATAATTTACTTATAGGTTACACAAAAAGTTGATACAGTTCATCTACATTATGTGTCACGCCCCGACCCTACTGTCGGGCACGTGGCAACCGCCGTATGAGCCCAGCGGACCCATACAAGGCATCAAGTGATACATACAATCCAAACACTTCATTTACACAACGGAATATACAATCAAAATATCTAACTCAACATTTCTAACACAGTCCCGATAAACCTACTACAATTCTATGATAACGGATATCAATGAATAAAGATCAACTCATCGAGAGAAAAAAACTCATCTTCACCCACCGTCATGATCGATCATCTAACTCACCTGCACACACGGGGAAAAGTGGTGTGCTCAGTCTTGCGGCCTAGTGCGAAATTACGGCTCGAAATCGAATAAGGAATCCAAAGGCTAGGAGGATTAATCTAGGATGCCCTGGGTTTATTAAAAGTCATTTTCATATAATACATGTGAAGCATATCATAAATACAAAATAACTGTGTAAGCATATCCGACAGGTGTAGCACTAGATGTCACCTAAGCTGTCTCTAGTATTATGTCGTCAGTGTCACCGGAATGTCATCTACGATGTACTATGTCTATCAGTCTCAAGACTCGGGCTACCAGCCTATGCTTAGTGAAATTCCCCCGTCGGGGACTTCCCGTAAGCTCATCAGTGCCTTTTGTCTCTGTCTCTTCCTATGCCCGCTGTACTGATGTTGGCGGAGGCGACGGGTGACCCTTAATCACACTCCTCTGTCTCGCTAGTCGCCTACAATGCCTCCCCTAGCGAAACTGCCGTGCCCTTACATCCTCCCTAGACTCCGTAGGAGTAACGACGACTCGTGTAATACTACAACATCGTCCGAAAATGGGGTCACCATCAACAAGACTCATCGACCACGGCTAGTCGATAAAATACAATCCTAGGATTCGAACTACCCATCCGACTGTCTACAGAACATCAAGGATGGTAGCCGTGTGGTCAACGGATCCACTATCCAAGGCTATGCGGAGGGATGTCACCGTCCCAATCCCCGAGCAGCGATGCTTGCCAAGAGGTGTGCAAACTAGCTGTCGCCGGAATGCTACAACCTCGGCGACATATTTGCTAGGTTCTTGTTTTGGTTTGTCCCGGCTAGCCATCTCAGGACTATCACGGTGTTGCCTAGACGGCACACGTGCGGGTATAACTTTATGGGTAGGGACTTACTCCGTATATCCAGTCTAATGTGACCTTAGAGTTTGTACAGTCCCTTTCCCTACCAACTCCCAGTATCTAAGCTATGCATAACCTGGGGAGTGGTACTCCCAGTATCTAAGTTATGTGTAGCCTCGGGAGTGGTATGTGGTGGAGCATCACCATACTGGCCATCGGCGGTACGTAGTGGCCAAACGGGGTATACAAGCAGTACCCCTTCCCATCTGATTTCTAGTGATGTCTCATTAGAGTTTCTAACATGTCATCATTCTTATCTATAACCGCATGGTAGTCATGCTATCATAGCATAGATGAATAATATAACATGCAGGACAAGAGTTATAGACATGTTAAATATGTAGCATGGCACACATGGCATATCTTGCACGTAGACAAAGTAAATCATACTAACATGCATTTATATAGAAACATAGCATACATATTAGTTTTATTCTATTTAAGGCATCCGAGATATTTCCTAAGAACACCTCGGTAGGAATTCCCTAGCTTGAATAACTCCTACATTCGATAAACCAACGCACCTGTATGGGGATCTGAACTTCAGAACCAATCCAGATATATCAATAATACACGGCTTTCAAGTTGAAGTAAGATCCCTAAAACAATAGAGATTTTATTTTAAATAAAATATTCATAATCTAATATAATAAAAATTATTTAATCACTAATACCTCGTGAAATATTTGGCTTAATCCAAAATAAATGATGTACTTCAACTATTAGGCCCAACTTCATACTCAAGTCCAATACTTCAAATCTCTAATCCTCTTCCATCACCTCTGACTTATTAGAAAAGTTAAATCTCAATCAAACTTAATCATATCTTCAAGTCCAAGTCAATAGAAAGTCCAAACTAATTATTCTCTAATTTAATTTAACATCATCACATCATTATCAGCAAACTAATATTCAACAATCCTTCCTTAGTGCCAACCTTCCATTGATTCTCTCTACATCCCCAATTATTGCACCATATGCAAAGTCTTAAGTAGGAAAGAATAACAAAGAAGAATGAGAGGAAATAGGGAAATGAGAAGGAGGTTATAATGGGTGAGAAGAAGGAAGAAACATAATTCTCACATCAATATATCAACACATGAAAAATCATCATATCACAAATAACAACAATTTAAAACACCATTGCAACAACTCACAAAAATTCACCTTCATTGAAAACCACCACATCCATCATATAAACACACCGATTTATAATCATCAAAGCCTCGTCAAAAGCCTACAACCAACATCATCAACCCATCCATCAAAGCACCATTTAAACCACCACATAATCACATTATCATGAAAACAAAGCACTCACATTATCATGAAAACGAAGCACGAACAACTCAACAACAACATATTAATCAAAACCATCACTAAACAATCAATAATTAATCATCATCAAAACCATCACCACAATATGAACCATCACAATGTAAACGCCCACAATCACCAATAACCATAAATCTAACATCATCAAAGTCATTAACATTATCACATAATACCATAAAAACCAAATTAGCACTTCATTGCAAACAACACAACATAGCACAAAATTTCCAAAAATCAAAACCATTAGAAACATGATCATATAACACCATTAAAAAAAAAAAAACTCACAATAAGTCACATCCATAAACCAAACACCACCATAACACCACAACATAGCAATAATACAAAATCATGACAACACAACATAACAATAAATAAATCCAAAACCATCAGTGGCATCACTAAGAAAAATAAATCCATCAAACCATCATCAACAGTACCAATAAAGCACAATAGCAATAAATCTCATATCACCATCAACCGTACCACAATAATACCAAATCGGAACAAGGACATAGTGGGGAGAGAAGAAAGAAGAAGGAGTTCAATAGGAGAAATGGGAGGAAGATGGGGGAGATAGTGTACATTCAACCAAACACCAACATCACAACATGCATACCATCATCATCAATCACAATCACATACACATACCACCTTCTCTAGCCACATCACTGTCCATGGCAACACCATCTAACAATTCAAGACCCATCAAACACCCACACCAATTTAATGATCAATAATTTATCAACATAAATCCAAATCCATCTCACACCCACCAATTCAATGATCAATAATTGACATGGTTCCATCACAATCATTAAATCCATAATCAAATGAACAAGTGATTTATCTATCCAATTAATCACCCATCATTCAAAAATTATTAATTAAAATTTGCAGCATCTATACACAGTTGAATCAAGGTATCATTAATCGACAACAAAGGGAGAGACGGAGATAGAATCGACCTTAGTGTCGAGTAAATTGGACGCTGACAAAATCATTCGGGATCAGAGAGGACGTGGGCACGCCGAGGACACCTCGCTCGAAATAGATCGGGAGTGCCCAGAATCGCCGGAATCGCAGAAGCCGGAGATTGAAGAGGATGCTGTCATCGGCTTCAAAGCCTCCATCTCTAGTGTCGCACGAAGGAGGGAGATGAATATCGGCGGTCGGCAAAGGTCGGCCGAATCATCCTTCTCCAGTTGGGTCGTTTGATTCGAGCAGAGGAAAAAGGAATCACGTTTAGAAATCCCTCTACGAATCGTCTCGGCGGAGAAGAGATGCTCAAGGGGAGAATGAAATCAACAGAGAGAAAGGGAAAAGGATCACTACCTAGTCGTCGTTGAGTGTGGGTCGATGGGCGTCGGGCGCAAGGACGAAGCTTCGGGCGAGATCGACGCCTAGGGCACGATGTGCATCAATGATGGATTCGCAGCGAGATTGTCACGCCCCGACCCTACTGTCGGGCACGTGGCAACCGCCGTATGAGCCCAACGGACCCATAAAAGACATCAAGTGATACATACAATCCAAACACATCGTTTACACAGCGGAATATACAATCAAAATATCTATCTCATCGTTTCTAACACAGTCCCGATAAACCTACTACAATTCTATGATAACGATATCAATGAATAAAGATCAACTCATCGAAAAACTCATCTTCACCCACCGTCATGATCGATCATCTAATTCACCTGCACACACGGGGAAAAGTGGTGTGCTCAGCCTTGCGGCCTAGTGCGAAATTACGGCTCGAAATCGAATAAGGAATCTAAAGGCTAGGAGGATTAATCTAGGATGCCCTGGGTTTATTAATAGTCATTTTCATATAATATATGTGAAGCATATCATAAATGCAAAATAACTGTGTAAGCATATCCGACAGGTGTAGCACTAGATGTCACCTAAGCTGTCTCTAGTATTATGTCGTCAGTGTCACCGGAATGTCATCTACAGTGTACTATGTCTATCAGTCTCAAGACTCGGGCTACCAGCCTATGCTTACTGAAATTCTCCCGTCGGGGACTTCCCACAAGCCCATCAGTGCCTTTTGTCTATGTCTCTTCCTATACCCACTACACTAATGTTGGCGGAGGTAACGGGTAACCCTTAATCACACTCCTCTGTCTCGCTAGTCGCCTACAATGCCTCCCGTAGCGAAACTGCCGTGCCCTTACATCCTCCCCGGACTCCGTAGGGGCAACGATGACTCGTGTAGTACTACAACACCGTCCGAAGACGGGGTCACCGTCAATAAAATCCATCGACTACGGTCTCGGTCGATATAATACAACCCTAGGATCCGGACTCACCATCCGTTCGTCTGCAGAACGTCAAGGATGGTAGCCGTATGGTCTACGGATCCACTGTCCAAGGCTATGCGTAGGGATGTCCCCGTATCAATCCCCGAGCAGCGGTGCCTGCCAAGAGGTGTGCAGACTAGCTGTCGCCGGAATGCTACAACCTCGGCGACATGTTTGCTAGGTTCTTGTTCCGGTTCGTCCCGGCTAACCATCTCAGGACTATCACGAGTGGCCCTTAAACGATACTCGTGCGGGTAGAAACCATCGGGTAGCAGCTTGCTCCATATATCCGGTCTAATATGACCTTAGAGTGTGTACAGTCTCTTTCCCCACCAACTCTCAGTATCTAAGCTATGTGTAGCCTCGGGAGTTGTGTGTGGTGGAGCATCACCATTCTGACCATCGACGGTACGCCTGGGTCAAACGGGGTATGCAAGCAGTACCTCTTCCTGTCTGATTCCTAGTGATGTCTCCTAAGAGTTTCTAATATGTCATCATCCTTATCTATAACTGCATGGTATTCATGATATCATAGCAAAGATACATAACTTAGCATGCAGGATAAGATTTATAGACATGTTAAATAAGTAGCATGGTAAACATGGCATCTCATGTATATAGACAAGGTACACCGTACTAACATGCATTTACATATAAACATAGCATGCATTTCATTTTTATTATATTCAAAGCATCCGAGATATTTCCTAAGAACACCTCGGCAGGAATTCCCTAGCTTGAATATATCCTACATTCAGTGAACCAATACACCTGATTGGGGATATGAACTTCTGAACCAATCCAGATATAGCAATAATACACAGCTCCCAAGATGGAGCAAGATCCCTAATACAATAAAGATCTTATTTAAAATAAAATCTTCATGATTTAATATGATAGAAATTATTTGATCACCAATAACTCAACTTATGTGATTCATTTGGTCTAATTCAAAATAAATGATGCACTTTAACTATTGGGCCCAACTTCATACTCAAGTCCAATACTTCAAATATCTTAATTATCATAACTCAACTCAATAGTCTAAGTCAACAACAATTCCAACTCAATCATTTTGTTTTTCAACTCCATGTCAAAAATCATCATTAACTATGTAGGATTAGAGATCACTTTCCCTAGTGTAAACCCTTGTTCAATTCTCTATCTTAACACATTATATGCATCAAGAGGAGAAGAGCAAAGCCATCATTCCTATTAATTCAAAAATTCAAAATCATCTATCAACAACGTTATCACATAACAAACCATAACAACATCATCAACTCCAAAACCATCAACAACATTACCACCTACCCAACCATAACATTAACAAAAATCCACATAAATCATCACAATATATACATCCCATCATGGATAACACAATTCAAAAATCATCATCAACAATATCAAGGCTATCTTCACAATTCAAAATCAAAACTAAACTACATTACTCATCATAAAAACTCATCAACATCGAAACCACACTATCACTAAGATTCAATAGCAACAACTCACCACCATTAATAACATTACCACAATCCATCAATTCAATCACTCCATCAAACTAAACCCAAATAGCAACATCACACCATCAGCAAACCATCAAGAAAAATTCAGCAAACAACAACAGCAATACTATCATCAAACCACCATAAAAGTTCATCAAACAACATCATCCATAACGATCAACTGAATAAGATCAACTAGCAATTATCAAATCAACATCACAACCATTAAATCCATAAATCAAAACCACATAATCATTAGAATCAACAATACACCACATAACCCAAAATTCTCCATAATCAAAACCATTGACAATAATTAAAAACACCACCACCAATCACCAATAACAACATCAACAATTTACATCCATCAAACCATATAGAAATCTCACATTCACCATCAAGCCATCAATAAATCAATAACACGAACTAATCACCCAAATAAATAACACACCATCATCAACATTCAACAACAACATAAGTCACTTAAAATCACATCACCATTTTCAATCCAAACAAGATCAAATTAATCGACCATCAAAGCACCCAAAATGCATCAACCATCATAATCATGAAAACTCAACAACCAAATTCCAAATCATCAAAGCGCTATGAAAAACTCAGCAAACCACATCATCAACTCATCAATCAAAGCACTATGAAACACTCATCATAAGCCCACCAAAATAACACCCTCAAATCCACATTCAAAAGCAAAGTACCATAAAACAATATCATCTTGTAATATCTAGCAAATTAGAATTTACTAACATTTTCCTAGTGCAGACCTCAATTCGATTCTCACCACATCCATCATTATTATCCTATATTCATAACATTAAGTAATGAAAAGGATAACATAACAACTAAGAAGTATAGAGTACATAGGGAAATGAGAAGGAGGTGGGAGAGATTGCATGAATTTAACCATTCTAGTTCTAATTTATCTAACAATTCAAGCTCTAATAAGGTGATTAATCCAACGGCACCATGCATGATTTGGAGATATGGATCGATGAAGAGAAAGAGCCCGGTGAACTGCTTGCTCAGGGCCTCCGATGAACCACGGAGTCGAGCACACGTCGGCCGCGATGGAAGGTCGGGTCTCTGTGCTACGGCGGGGCTCCAATCGGTTGATGGTGGCGGCACTTGGATCCTCGGCGAGGGACTGCAACCGATCGGGCGCGGTTGTGAGAGGGAAGGAGGAAGAAGCTCGAAGATGCAGCATGGCGTCGGCGAAGGATTCGGAGGAAGAGGAGCTCACGGCGAGGGTCACGTGCGAAGAGGGAAAGGGCGCGCGTCCACGACTGAAGGAACGACGAGGTTGAACGGAGGGGTTCACCGTCGCCATCGCCGGATCTGAAGTGGGAGGAGCAAGACGATGAAGGAGGGCATCGAACTTGCAGCGGCGTGAAAAGGGGCGAAGGAGAAGGGAAAGGCTCGCCGCCGATGCGGGCGTGAAAAGAGGGAAAGGGCACGGTTTCGCTGTCGCCGTCAAAGAAGGTGCCGCCCGCAGATTAAAGGAGCACGGTGGATGGCGAAGTATCCGCCGAGCTCACGGCGATGCGAGGGAGAAGGAAGAGGGTTAGGATGGAGATTTGGGGGAGACGGCTAGGGCTTCGAGGGCTTAATTTTTCAAGAATCGGTTCAAGTGAACCGGATTGGTTCACACGGACCGGTTCGGTTAGGCCGGTTTGATCATGTGGGAGGTACATGCATACAATAATTTACAATCTCCTCCACTGCTTTTCTAGTATCACAAGTAAGTCCCTCAAAACTCAATAAAAATTCTAACTAGATCCCTAAATATTTTTAATAAACTATAACTAGGTCTTTTTTATACAAAAATCAACCTAATGTCACCATCTAGGTCTTAATTCTATTTAAAAGTCATCAAATCCTCAACACTTAACTAAATTTCTAACTTGGTGCTTATAAATTTTATAAATCACAATATATCCTTTTTAATCAAAATTTATTTCCATTTCATTATTTGAGTCTTAATTCTACTAAAAATTTCTTCAACCTTATTTTTCTCAATTTAAGCTTGAGAATATTTTTATTTATAATTATTTTAATTTAATTAATTAAACCACCTAAAGGTCGGGGTTTACAGAGATCGAGTCCCAACGGTGGACGGCGAGGGCTCCGGATGAAGAGGGAAAGGGCGCGCGTTGTCCGCGGCCGAAGGAACGGCGAGGTTAGGGTCGGCGGTGTACCGCAGGGAAAGGCCGATCGATCCGAAGCGAAGGAGGGACTCGCCATTGAGCTCGTGCGTGTGAAGAGGAGACGACGAGGTCGAATGGAGGGATTCACCATCGCCGGATCTGAAGCGGGAGAGCAAAAGGGGCGAAGGAGAAGAAGGGCGGCGCGAGCGAAGGAAAAGGAGGGCTCGCGAGTGGGAAGAGAGGTCGCGTATAGTAGGAAGACTTTCGCCGAGCTTCCCTTGCCGCGATGGGGGACGGTGGACGGCGGACGAACGGCGGACGGCGAGCGCAGGGAAGGGTTGTCGGTGCTCGCGCTGTTGCGGGGGAAACGGGCGAGTGCAGGTGATTGCGAGAAGGAGGGCTCGCTCGCTCGCCCGCGGTCGCATGAAGCCCTACACACAAAGGCCGGTTTGATCAGACCAGCCATTTGGGTCGATTCGGCTGGACCGCTCGGATGAACCGGTTTGGTCGAACCGGACGGGTATTTTTTTTTTTTTTTTTGGTTGTTAAATCAAGGATGGGGGTTTACATTATATCTTGTATACATTGTACGACTAATCGATTCTATACTGTTCTTCTATAGTATTCAATCCCGCTACCCATCGCTCCTCGCCATCTCCTAAGCGATGTCCCGATACCTACGTGAGAGGGAAAATTTGCATACACTAAGTCTTGCGACTTAGTGCCCATAGATAGAAACTTCTCCAAGCAAAAGAAATGGGCTAACAATACATGTCCGGATGAACAGCAATTATATCAATATTAAATCATGAAATAGCAATGAACAGAAGCATGCACATAAAACACCAATTAAATGTTAAAAGTCTAAATATGTATCTGTGTCTAGAGATTTCTAAGTTTCTAGTTTCAATACTATCTTCTAGGGCTGCTTGCCTATGCTTAAGGTAAGCCCTCGCCGGGGACTACCACAAGCCCGTCAATGCCAGACTAAGTCTCTACCTAGGCCCGTTGCACCGACGTTGGCGGAGAAGGTGGGTGACCGCGGTTCCTTCTCCTTCCAGTCTCGCGAGCCGTTTACCCGAACCGCACTCCGAGACTATCGTATCGTACGTCTCCCATAGACCCTAGGATATGAGACACCGTGTAGTGCTACACTTTTACTTTACAGCAGGCTCACCGACTGATATGTATACTCTCGGCCTGACCTGCTGGATCCAACACATATGTATAACTCTGGTTGTCCGGACTACGCCCCAAGCCTGCAGGACTCAATTGGAGTATGTCAGCGTCAACAGACACCTTAGTCCTCAGGTATAGCGGCTAAAGTGAGCTCCCCGGCTCCCAGCACCTTAGTTTCAGATACATGCCATGGGGATATCTGGACGTTGGCGAGAACTCCCTTGTTTGTACTCACCGAACGCTAAGGGATGGGTCGGGTGACGCCTCCGCTACCCCTACTTAGACTAACACAAATAGTGTCTACCATTTGCGAGAGAAATACAGTGTTATATAGACCTATATAATTCCTAGAGGTTTATGTCCCTAGGAAGTTCAAGTCTATATCTCTAGGTGTCCAAACTAGCTTAGGTTATCTTATAAGATATGTCACCTAACTAGTTATGTTTGTCACCTAGTAGCTTCATATGTCGCTATGTGTTCTAGGTTCTCCCTATTGTCATACACCTTTAGAATTGTAGAACACAAGCATATAAGGAAACATAACATATAATATGTCATTGCAACTAATTCATATCATATAAGATAGCAACATAATGCACATCACAGACAATATAAAAAATTTACTGATAACTGCCCACTCGGGAGCTCTACTGCAGCGGCTGTAAACTAGCCGAAATAACAACGCACCTGGGATGGAGTCCTATATTCATGACCAATCAGGATAGAACGTAGGCATCAAGTACTAGTCGACCCTCACTTCAAAATGAATGCCTACACCAATTAATAATTTATTCATAGTGTTGTTGTTCTTCCTTGCCTTACTTAAATTCTCGACTAATTATAAAGGAGGTTCCATGTATAATATTCCAAGAGGAAACTAGTGTAGGAAAAATGAACAGAATAAAGAAGGAAGGGAGAGAAAAGGAGAAAAAGGAGGAGGAAAGGAAGGAGACAGAATGAAAGAAAGAGATAAATAAATAAATAAAAAGAAATGGAGGAAGAGAGTGCTCTCGGCAAAGCTTTTAACCAATGAAAAGAAAAATTTAGATTTATCTCTCACTCTGCATTCACCAACTCATACAATTAGTCAACTTAAATTTTCAATTAACCTTGATGGAGATTTCGGTCCCTGGAGAGGATAGGCGAATCCGGAAGTAGGGAGAGAAGAAAGGTTCGACAAGGGGAGAATGTGGAGTCCTCTGAAGAGGTGGGCGGAACCGGCAAGCGAATGGTGGAAGAATGTTTGATGTGGCGATTTGGGCATCGGCATACGGAAGAAAAGTATTTTGAGTCGCCGATTTGATGGGGGTAAGGTAAAAGGGGTTTGATATATTGCTATATATCTTGCCTTATTTTATACGTAAGTATATATATACTTTTGTCCATCTCTCTCTCTCTATATAAATAGTTCTTTATTTTCTGCTGATAAATTATTATTACGATTATAGTAATAACAAACTAATTAGTAATGATGCAAATATTACTAACAAGATTTATTTTAATAGTGATAAGTATAAAATAACATTAAAGAGGATGATAATACTAAACAATAAGATTAGGATGAATTCCCTGATGTAGGACTAAATATTTCTTAAATAGAAAATGATGCAATGATACATAAGACCGATAGCCTATACAAGTATTGTATTGAACTCGTGACCTTTGTATCATTAGCACGATGCTTTAACCAACTGAGCTAATAGGCAGATAATAATTTTTTTTAAAAAGAAAAACAGGGTTTACATATTTAGAGTTGGTTAAGTGTGCAACTAGGACATATGACATCTATATGGGTGGATGTACATACCTAATAGAATATATATATGGAGGTAGAGGAAGACACTTAGGAAACCAAAAGCATGAATCTGATCACACTACTCGGATCTATTCGAAGCATTTAGTAGTTGGAGGTAGTAGACTTCTTTATTCATAATGCAAACCCTAACTATGCATACTTTTATGATCATTTTAATTTTTGGAGGACCAAGAATTTTTAATGGGGTGAGAAATTATAAACCCTAAAATTTTGTGGAAAAAAAAATCAAAAATAGTAACAATAATAATATGCATGAATGGAAGGGGTAATGTTAAAAATAGCATAGTAAATATTTGATAGGAGTAGGGATATAGATGGAAAAGCAATACTAGGTAATTAATTGTATCTGATGGGGGTATAAATGTCAAAGCAAGGTACATGGTAATTAAACGGAACTAGTAGGGGTATATCGGGGATTTAATTTCGCAAGCCCAAGATTGGGGTGAGCTCGCGACGCCTTCTCCTTCAGCCTCTTCGCACGCTACCGCACCGTCACCGCTCCGAATCCCTCACCGTGAGATCGACGGCGAAACCTCCTCCTCTGGCTTTCCCCATCGCATCCTCGACTGAGCGCCAAAGCCGCTGCGAACTCGAGCTCTCTCCCATTTTGCCTACTGTTGTCCTTATCCTCAGCTGTGTGTGCATCACCGGAAGGGATCTCCATCTCTCTTTCATCTTTCCCAATCTGCTGACGACCTTCGACGATCTGGGTGCCACCGTCTACCGTCGACTTCGTGCTCCTCCTCATTTGGCCGCTGACGACCTCTCCTCCTCCCCCTGTAGTCCACCGTCAACCTCGAGCTCCCTCCTTTTTCCCCTTCGACTCGCTGATGATTGCGTCGGCGCTTTGGTCTCTCCTTTTTCTCCCTTTAATTCGCCATGCCGACGATAGATTGGAGCTCCGCCGCACCTCACAGACCTTGTGATTCGAGAGCTGTCGGTTCCTCCTTGTTCCACTATCATCGGTGATTCGATGAGATGAGATTTTGGGGTTCCCTGCACGCTGCCGTCCCAGCTTCGCTGGAGTGCAGCGGGCCGCCTCACTACACATCGACAGAATCCTTCAACCTCCAATTCTATCCTTCAACCTCAAATCCTTCGCCAACATCAGGGTGACGGGTATAGGTAGAGACATAGACAGAGGATACTGATGGGCTTATGAGAACTCCCTGATCAGGAGATCCCCTAAGCATATGCTGGCTACCCAGATCACAGTATCAAAATAACATGACACATTCTTAGTGACAACTACCTAGTGCTTTGCTTGATTTACTAAATGATTTAAGGACATATTAAAATCTCCTCTTCTCTACTTGAGATATTCTACTGTGGTTAGAGCCGTAAGCACAAAGTCGTAAGGCTGAGCACACTGCGTTCAATATGTGTGTAGGTCTACCCAATGATCGTTCAAGATAGTTGATGAAGAAGAGATTACCGATGAACATAGTCTATGTATCATTGATGTAAACTTAGTATTGTACTAGGTATATCGGGACTGTGTTAGTAGAGTTGAGATAAATGATTTAATTGTATTATCCACTGCATTGATGATGTATGTGAGTTGTAAATATCAACAAATGCTTTGTATGGGTCCTTTGGGCGCATATGACGGTTGCCACATACTCGACCGTTAATTAAACAAATCAACTAGATTTAATTAATCCAACTTAATCTAGTTGATTAACCTTAATCATAATTTTCAAGCAACCATTAAAGTCCCAATTTTCTTAAAAGCCCAATTAAAATTTCAAATCATCCATAGTCTTAATTAATCATTCCCTAATTTTATTTGTTCACAATATCTAATTTCTAACAATGTGGAAATTATTAATTATGCCCTATTGTTGACATTCATTGAACTACCCATTAAATCAATAATTCAAACTCTTTGAACTCTCACATCAACATGCCAATACATCGAGATCAAGAAATGAGACCCATCAAATCCCAAGCAACATTACCATACCACAACACTGCATAATTTAAGAGTATAACATGCAGCATGTAGAGACGGTGAAGTGACAACGAGCTCGAGACAAAGGAGAAACAATGAGGAAGGGGAGGGAAATGGGGGAGCTGTCGCAAGCCTGCCTTGTTCTAGGGCAGGTGTGCGTGCAGCGCACGTGCCTCGATAAATTTCTAATTTGCCCCCATTATTTCTATATAATTACAATAGTTTTATTTACTTATTATTCCCCTACCGTATATGGTGAATTACATAGTTTTATTTTTCCATATCTGTCCCCCCTCCTTTCCACTATTTACCAGACTACCTTTACATAATAAATGATTGTCATAAAAAATAGCACAATGAATATTTATTTTATAACAATTAAATTTTTGCAATAGATCAATTATTACCCTTAAGTACTCACATTAATATTGTATATATCCTTTTATTTTTAGTCAAATTTATATATTCATATGACCCACTTATCATATGATTTTCTATTAAAAGAGTAGTTCAAAGGGAAAAAAGTCTATGGATAGTGCCTGAAGATAAATTTATTAATTGATGTGTGACCTATAAGTCTCATCAATTGAGAGAGCCTTGTCAAGTATAATTTTAAGTTTCAACTTTGTTGGTGTATCATTATTAAGTTTCTTTTATATAGAAATGAAGCGCATTATTGAATGTGCCAAAATATTATTAGTATGAACGTTGATCTCCGTAACATAAAAGAAATCTCTATCTAATGATGGCACTAAACATGGTGTACTTTAAGAATCATGCGTATCAAGTCCATTGAAAATTGGGAAGAATAAGTTTATATACCTAGCGATTCGTGCTAACTCGAATGTTTTGTCGATTGAATATCTTTGAGGGAAAAAATGTCACCAAAATTATGTTAGGACTTGAATGATTTTTAGATACATGACAAAATGGATTTAGAATCCATCGAGTTTCTTTGTGATAGTAATCTTATAGATGCTCTGGGTGTAAACCCCCACTTTTATTTGGTTTAATTAGCGAAAAATGAGATATTAAAATTTTTCTTAAATTTAGTTTAGTGTAAAAGAGGTTAAAGAACTTTTAGTTTGGGTTAGGTTTAAAATGGTGATATTAGGCTAAATTTTGGATAAAAAAGGATGTAGTTTTGGGGACCTAGTTAGAATTATTTCCTCGATCCGTTAGCGGCAGCAGCTGCGATCGGAGCGTCGGAACCCAGCAACCCTTCCATCACGCCCGACGTCATTCTTCCCCATCTCCCTCCTACCGATTCGAGCTCACACCATCGTCACCGCATCCTCCGTCATTCACAGTGACGAACTCCTCTTCACCGCACCACCGCTGCCCTCCAGATCTCTAGCTACTTCCCAGCTCTTCAGCCACCTCTATTGCCGCTGCCTACGGGGCCAGATCTGCTATCTGTGCATGCACAATCTGGGTTCGAGGAAGATTGGTTAAATTCTTCTCATTTCCTTATTTCTCCTCATTATGTTTTCCTTGTTCCTTTATTTAGAGATTATGCATATGATTTAATAATTAGGTATGTGGAGAGAATCGAATGAGGGTTGACACCAAGAAAGGATTGTGGAATATTAGTTTGCTAGTGATGATGTTATGATGTTAGATCAAATTAGGGAATAATTAGCTTGGATTCTATATAGATTTTGAATTAAAAATATAATTGAGTTGGATTTAGGAATTTGACTATTCTAATAAATTAGAGGTGATGAAAGAGGATTAAGGATTTAAAGTATTGGGCTTGAGCATCAAGTTGGACCTAGTAGTTTAAAGTATGTTGATTAATTTAGAGGAAGCTAAATTAAACATATAAGTTGAGACATTAGTGAGTATATAATTTTTATCATATTAAATTAAGAATATTTTATATTTAAAATAAAATCTTTATTGTTTTAGGGATATTATTCTGATTTGGGAGCTACCTATTACTATTGTCTCGGAGCTTTGATTCGGTTAGTTTTAAAGCTCGAATTCCGTTAAAGGTGCGTTGGTTCACCACAGTAGGATTTAATTCAACCTAAGAAAAATCTTAGAAATATTTTATTAGGAAAGTCTTAGATGTCTTGAAACTAATAAAATGCTATGTTTGCTAAATATGTGATAACATGCATGCTAGAATAACATTATTTATGTAGCATGAATTATATGTCATGTGTATACTGCTTAGTATTTAACATGCTTTATTAATTTCTCGTACATACTGCTTTGTTTTTCCTTATGTGATATGATGTGCTATCACCTGGCTAAAGAAGATAAGATGTAAATTTAAAGTTAAAATACTACACAGGAGGTAGTATCCAGAATGATTACCTGACACTCTAGTTTAGACAGAGTCATAGGTAAGATATGATACTAGCACCTCCTAAGGACATCACTAGATTACAATTTGTAAGGGCGTATTGGTAACACACCCTAGATGACAAATCAAACCCTTAATGTTCGAATAGTGATGCTCACTCACTAATACCACTCCTGGGGCTACAAACTTATCAGATACTGGGAGATGGTTGGGAAACGGACTAGATTAACTCCAAGGTCAAGATAGACTAGAAAGTGGAGTAAGTCCATACCCGGATATAATTATCCGCACGCGTGACGTTTGAGTGTCACCGTGATAGTCCCGAAGTGGCCAGCGGGGATGAACCCTTTCAAGGATTTAGCAGGCATGTAGTCTAGTTAGCCACAGCCCATTGTGCGGATGCGAGCTCAACTCGGCCAACATCAACTGCTATTGAATTGAAGAGGTGAATTCCCTTAAAGTCTTGGACGGTGGATCCGTAGACAACACGACTACTATTCCAGACGTTCTGCAGACGATCTGATGAGCAGTCCGGATCCTAGGGTTATTAATTAATTCGGCTAGCCGTAGCCGAGGACATGTTAATTTAGGTGACCCTGTCGACGGACAGTTGTGTAGCGCTACATGGTGGGTTGTGACCGTACTGGGTTTCCAAGGAGAAAGGTACGGGAGCAACCGATTTTGCTGGGACGGGGTGTAGGGATCGACCAGCGGGACAGTAGAGAGAGATACACAGTCATCCGATCTCTCTGCCAACATCCGTGCAACAAGCATAGGTAGAGACCTGGACATTTACGGCACGGATGGACTTATGGGAATTCCTGATCAGGATATCCCCTAAGCATAGGCTAGCGGCCCGAGGTACTTGACATAAAGATAGAAATATTTCTAGTTGACATATACTAGAGATACCGATATGTTATGCAATATAGATGATATATACTGGCGACATACATGTTGTTCAGCATAGATGACTTTTACTAGTGACGGACATGTTGTTTAAGATAGATGACAATTAGGAGCATATATAGATATACACAAACAGTTAGAACTCAACTTTGTTAATAACGTTATTTACACTAAAAAGTTAATAATTGATAATTAATAAACCCAAAGATATCCTAGTACTTCCCCCTACTGTTTGATTTCCTATCTACGATTTTGAGCCGTAATTTCACACTAGGCTGCAAGGCTTAGCACACCGCATTCAATGTGTGTGCAGGTGTGTTAGATGATCGATCATGACGGTTGATGAAGATGAGTTTGTTGACGGATTTATTTTTATTGATCGTTACTTATCATAGAATTGTAGTAGGTTTATCGGGACTGTGTTAGTAGTGTTGAGTTAGATGTTTTAAATGTATATTCCGTTGAACTATTATGTATAATAGTTGTGTATATCATTAAATACCTTGTATGGGACCTTTGGGGCTCATACGGCGGTTGTCACGTGCCTGACAGTAGGGTCGGGGTGTGACACTGGGATTCATTCTCTTATGAAAATTACCTTACAACTTGTGTAATTTTTAGATTCATGCAAAAATGAATCTATATGCAATCGAATCTCTTCAAGTTAGAGTATTGTGAAAAATGCATTTGGATTTATTTTCCCTTGCTAATGCGGATTAAGAGCACCATATGATAGGCCTAAGGATAGTTGGAACGTTTTTTCGGTATAGGTGTGGAAAAATTTATAGTTATATCCAAAAGTAATGTTATGTTATATAGGCAATTGTTTTGATATGTCAATGTCCTTGATTTAATAAATAAAATAAGAAGTATAAAACACACTTTTAGACAACACTTATTACATGAGTTCGGATACTTTAAAAATAATAAAAATATGAAACAACAATGTTCTGTTTATAATTCGACCATCAAATTTTTCTCGACTTGCTAAACCAATTAATTTAGTATTATATATACATATAAATCAAATCATAAAAAATAAAAAAAAAGATAGATCAAAGAGTGATATCAAACTATTATTAAATATTTTTAAAAAATATTATAAATAAAATTAATTAATGGATGAAATTTTTTCTAAAAATAATGAAATAATGTTAATTTTTAAATAATCTTTCAACAATAAGAGAATGTCAATCTATCTACTAATTACTCTAAATAATAATATTCATGTCATTTGTTTTATCTCACTTTGCATTACTAAATATAGAATTAAAATTACAAACTTGCATTATTTGAAACCATCACAAATTGCTAAGAAATCATTGAAAAGATCAAATATTTTCATTATTTTGAATTACATCATTTATGAATTATTTTATAAAGTATGTGGTTTATTTTATTATTGAATTATTGAAGATAAATAAGAGATAATATTTGTAAGATCTAAAAATATTTCAGTTGAAATTCATGTATTTATAATTTTCGCTAGAGCTATAGATAGAAATCTAAATGATCATGTAATTAAAAAATATATATAACTAAGAAAATAGATATTTTAGAGAAGTTTTCATTGCACTTCAATGTTCAGTGAAATAACTTTCTATCATATTTCAAAGAACACTCCATATGATCTAAAATAAATAATAAATATTCTCTAATTCTTCTTTGCTTCATTTTTTGAAGTATGCTGTTATTTATTAGTAATATTACTTATCTTTAGCCAATTGTATATAACAAGTTTTCCAAAAATATATTGATGAAGATATGATGAGGAAACAAAATAACTTAGAAACGACTTTTATGTTTTTGTAGAGAGCATTGGAAGATTGCCCTTCAATATAAATAACAGCACGGATATGTACAAACATTTAAATAAGGCAACCTACTAGCTCCACACAACCAACACAATCAATTTCTTTATCTCTCTTTTGCTCTCTCAACACTATATATTTGTATATATACATAAACATATCGTACATCCTACTGGTTAAAACAATTAAGCTTCCTAGGAGAGGTTCTAGCCTCAATACTGAAAAAGTTCAAAAAAAAATATCGCACTTCGTCTCCTCCATCCACAAACCTTTGATATTATTAACTCCATACATCACACCATGAAGAATAATTTCTAATCTCTAATGTCGACGATCTTCTTGAAGAAAAACGAAAAAGCCTTATGTATAATTATGTTTATAAATACTGTATATGAGTACCCCCAAGCTTTATTCCACTCACTCCTTCCCATATTATTAACCAATGATATTTGAAATTAATAAATGATGTTAAGAAATGATTTATAATTTTTTGTGGTTTTGTATAAAAAATATTATAAAATTTTATCATTTTATCTCTTGAACATTTATTCTTGCTAAAACCACTATGGTATGGTAAGGAGGAGAAAGGTATTGTAGATTATCACTATGCAATAGCAAGATTAACATATTTAAATATAAGGTTGCAGTTAGTGGTGCCACAACCAACAATAAATATCCAATGCAGCAACAAGAGTAGGAGGAAAATGAATTAAGAAATAAATTTCAAAAAAAATATTTAAATAAATAAATTTTTAAATTTTTTTTTTAGAATAGATCAATTATTACCCTCAAGTACTCACATTAATATTGTATATATCCATTTTCTGGGAGTCAAATTTATATATATTATTTTTATTTTATAATCTAGTTAACATATGATGTGCTATTAAAAGAGTAGTTCGAAGGGGAAAAAAAGTAATGGATAGTTCCTTAAGATGAATTTAGTAATGAATGTGTGACCTATAAGTCTCATCGATTGAGAGAGGCTTGTCAAGTGTAATTTTAAGTTTCATTGTTGTTTGTGAATTATTACAGAGTTTCTTTTATATAGAAATGAGGCACATTATTGAATGTGACAAAATATCATTTTTATGATTGTTGATCTCAGTAACATAAAAGAAATCCCTATCTAATGATGGTACTAGATATAGTTTACTTTGAGGTTCATCCGTATCAAGTCCATCGACAATTGTAAAGAATAAGTTTATATGCCTAGCAATTCGTGCTAACTCGGATGTTTTATCGATTGAATATCTTTGAGGGGTAAAATGTCATCAAAATTATGTTAGGACTTGAATGAATTTTAGATTCATGTCGAAATCGATTTAGAATCCATCGAGTTTCTTTGAGATAGTATACTTATAGGTGCTCTAGGATCCGTTCTCTTGTGAAAATTGTCTTACAACTTATTTGATTTTTAGATTCATGCACAAATGAATCCATATCCAATCCAATCTCTTCAAATTAAAGTATTTTCATAAATGCATTTGGATGTGTTCTCCCTTCCTAATGTGGATTAAGAGTACCATAGAATAGGCCTAAGGATAGTTGGAAAGATTTTTTCTTTTTGGGAATAGGAATGAAAAAATTTATAGCTACGCCCAATAGTAATATTATGTCGTGGTGGCATTTATTTTGATATGGCAATATCCTTTTTTTTAGAACTTAGATATAGCAATATCCTTGATTTAATGATTTCTATCTATTATTTTAAAAAATAAAATAGAATGTATAAAATAAACTTTTAGACAACACTTATTACATGAGTTAGAATACTATAAAAATAATAAAAATATGAAATAAAATGATTTTGTTTCTAATTCGACCGTCAAATTATCCTCGACTTGCTAAACCAAATAATTTAATCAATTTAGTCTTAAATATATATATATATATATAAAAATCAAATCATCAAAAAATAAAAAAAGATAGATCAAATAGTGATATCAAACTATCATTAAATATTATAACATCTTTGATTGTATTTTTAAAAAAATATTATATATAAAATTAATTAATTGATAAAAAATTTTCTAAAAATAATCAAATAATATTAATTATTAAATAATTTTTCAATAAGAGAATGTCAATCCAACGTACTAATTGCTCTACAGAATAATATTTATGTCATTTACTTTATCTCACTTTGCATTACTAAATATAGAATTAGAATTACAATATTGTATTATTTGAAACCATCACAAATAGCTAGGAAATCATTGAAAAGATTAAATATTTTATTTATTTTAAATTACATAATTTATGAATTATTTTATAAAGTATGTGGTTTGTTTTATTGTTGTATGATTGAAGATAGATAAGAGATAATATTTGTAAGATCTAAAAATATAATTTTAACTATAAATATTTGAGTTAAAATTCATGCATTTATAATTTTTGCTAGAGCTATAGATAGAAATCTAAATGACCATGTAATTAAAAAAATATATAACTAAGAAAATAGATATTTTAGAGAAGTTTTCATTACACTTCAATGTTGAGTCAAATAACATTCTATCATATTTCAAAGAACACTCCGTGTGATCTAAAATAAGTAATAAATATTATCTAATTCTTCTTTGCTTCATTTTTTGAAGTATGTTGTTATTTATTAGTAATATTACTTATCTTTAGCTAATTGTATATGGCAAGTTTTCCAAAAATATATTGTTGAAGATAAGATGAGGAAACAAAATAACTTAGAAACTTCTTTTATGTTTTTGTAAAGAGCATTGGAAGACTGCCCTTCAATATAAATAACAGCACGTATGTGTACAAACATTTAAATAAGGCAATCCACTAGCTCTACACAACCAACACAACTAATTTCTTTATCTCTCTTTTGCTCTCTCTACCCTGTATATTTGTTTATATAGATAAACATATTGTCGTCTGCCTGTACAAAAAGTATACATTCCACTAGTTAAAGCAATTGAGCTTCATAAGAGAGGTTCTGACCTCGGTACTGAAAAAGTTCAAAAAAATATATCGCACTTCGTCTCCTCCATCCACAAACCTTTGACATTATTAACTCCATACATCAGACCATCAAGCATAATTTCTAATCTCACTCGAAATGTCGACGATCTTCTCCTTCAAATACTGTTCTCGAGAATTCAGTACAAAAGAAGGTCTCACAGGTCACCAGAATATGCACGCGAACGAGTGCCCCTCTTCTACCGCATCAGGATCAGCAATGTGTGGAACAATGAAGGATGTTGCCTCTCTATCGTATCCCTCAACAATGCCTTTCTCCTGTGACCACTGTCCTAAACAATTTGAAACAATTTAGGGCTTCAATTGTCACATGGGTAAGACACATAGGGAGCTTATAACAACTTCCACATCAAGTGTAGCTTTCTCCTTTGACACACACATCAATGGTACGTTTCTCCTGTGACTTTTGTCCAAGACGATTTGAAACACCTCAGGGGCTCAATAGTCACAAAGGCAAGGCACACAAAAAGCTTATAGCAACATCCACATCAACCGCAACTTTCTCCTATGATACATTAAAGATAGATTTCTCCTGTGACTTTTGTTCGAGATAATTTGAAACATCTCAGGGGCTCAATAGTCACAAGGGTAAGGCACACAAGGAGCTTATAGCAACTTCAACGCCAGCAACAGCTACGCTTAGACCCAACGAGATTGCCATCTCTACACCACCTCCAACTAAAGAGGGCCCTGATGATACTAACTCTAATAAAATTAATATTGATCTCTACTTACTGATAAAAAAAAGAAGACAATTTCTTAGACATACCTCCTCCCCTTCCTCGTCTACTTGAAGAATAATGAAAAAGCATTTTGTATAAATAGGTTTATAAATACTGTATATGAGTACCCCCCTAGCTTTATTCCACTCACTCCTTCCCATATTGTTAAACCAATGATCTTTGAAATTAATAAATGATGTTAAGAAATGATTTATAATTTTTTTTAGTTTTGTATAAAAAATATTATAAAATATTATCCTTTTATCTCCTGAACATTTATTCTTGCTAAAACCACTATGGTATGGTAAGGATGAGAGAGGCACCATAGATTATCACTATGCAATAACAAGATTAACATATTTAAATATAAGGCGGTAGTTAGTGGTGCTACAACCAACAATAAATTTTCAATGTAGCAACAGGAGTAGGTAGGGAGTAGGAGGAAAATGAATTAAGAAATAAATTTTAAAAAATATATTTAAATAAATAGAGGTTTTTTTTTAAAAAGTCATTGTCATATTGATCAATTATTAAATTAATTGATCACAATTAATTGTTTCGACAATAAATTTCATAATAAATGATTGTCATAGATAATAACACAATGAATATTTATCTTATAACAATTAATTTTTTAGAATAGATCAATTATTACCCTCAAGTACTCACATTAATATTTTATATATCCATTTTTGGAAGTCAAATTTATATATATTCTTGTTGTTTTATAATCTAGTTAACATATAATGTGCTATTAAAAGAGTAGTTCGAAGGGAAAAAAGAGAGTAATGGTTAGTTCCTTAAGATGAATTTAGTAATGGATGTATGACCTATAAGTCTCATCGATTGAGAGAGATTTGTCAAGTGTAATTTTAAGTTTCATCATCGTTTGTGAATCATTACTGAGTTTCTTTTATATAGAAATGAGGCACATTATTGAATGTGATAAAATATTATTTGTATGATTGTTGATCTAAGTAACTTAAAAAAAATCCCCATCTAATGATGGCACTGGATAAGGTTTACTTTGAGGATCATCTGTATCAAGTCCATCAACTATTGCAAAGAATCAATTTATATGCCTAGGAATTCATGCTAACTCGGATGTTTTGCCGATTGAATATCTTTAAGGGGTAAAATGTCATGCCCCAAACCCACCTTTGGGTACGTGGCAACCGCCGTATAAGTTGCACTTCACCACCACAACTTATACAAGGCTAAGAGTATCACAAAGCAACACTATTGTTTTTATTAACATAGCGGAAGCAAAACCAAGTTACATTTAATTTCAGTGTTACAAATTAAATCTCTATCTAGCTTTTCAATGATAGTCTATTCAGTCGAACTAGGTTCTCCCTCGCTCCCCGTACAAGTTACCAACCTGTAACCTGTGCAATAGGGGAAAAATGTACACATCTGAGTCGTGAAACTCAGTGAGGCTACAGAGAGAGCACCCTAAAAATGGGCATAAGGTATTGTACAAGCTAACAAGAAGAAATATCCACCAAGTAACATATCAAATAACATGCTCAATAGTATATCATCATACAATAGGTAAATGCGGCAGAGTCATGATATGGACATGACATATAAACAACTAGAAGGATTTAATTATAACAATAACTAAATCCATAATTAACTTATTTCTTTAACTATCATATCAATCTTTTCCAAACTACATCTAAGGCAGCCAACCTATGTGTAAGTCCCTCGTCGGAGATTACCCCAAATCCGTCAGTGTCAACTCTAGATCTCTGGCCTATATGCCTGTACACTGACATTGGTCGAAGAAGCTGGTGATCATGGCACTCCTTCTAATACAAACACAAGTACCAATAAAGCGCTTTAATTCTGCCCCATGGTAGGATCACCATACCAAATCAAACATCACATCTGCACTCAGCCTCACAAACTGAGGCTAAAAATCTGTATATGCTACCAATGAACCTGGACTGCTCAGGGAACCACATTCATTGAGCATGTCAGTGTCCTCAGGTCCCCTAGCTTTGTAGCGCATTAAACGGTATCAGTGTTCTATGTTCCTACTAAATGTCTCTACATCTATAACATAACATGAACATATCAATATCCAACATAACATGAGAACAATCATACATAGCATCATGCATCTTTTTCATAGTAGCATTTATCAACAATTATCAAAACACACATGCCATTAAAATATACATCAAACAGACATTCAACTCATCAGCATGTACAATATATAACAATGACCCTTAGGACTCAGCATCTGTAGTAGACCAAGATAAATTTTGAAACCACAAGTCCTCACCCGAGTCTCCAAGCAAAACAAGCAAGAATTCATAGCTTGGCTGTGATTCTTTAAAAGCAAGTACGCAATAAACCATGCAAAACAATTCCTTTCTTACACTAACACAATTCACAACTTAGCCGTGATTTGTCAAGCAACAGCACAACAATCAATTTCCTAAGAGAACATAAATACATCTAACAACCATAAATCATACAATTCAAACAAGGATTTCCTATCTACCCTTCTACTCACATCCTCACACCATTTTCTTTATTTTATTTATTTACCTATAAATAATCCAATCATCCATTATATTCAAAACCATAATCCAATATAATCAACCACGTACAAAATAATATTTAATTTAATAATTTAATTACACCCAAAAATCTTAAATGAATATATACCAGTTTAATTAATTCTAAATAATTCTAATAATTTTGTGAATAATCTAATTACATTAATTAAATTCACAAAATTTCTATAAAAAAATCCAATCCCATTAATTAGAAAATCTACATGAATCAATTTCCTAAGTTATAAATTTATAAAATTCTAATTTATTCAATATCATTAATTAGAAAATCTAATTAATCTAATTTCGTCAATTTACAATATCCAACTTTTATTAATTCTCTAAAAATAGGAAATAAATCATTTTAATTCCTATTAATTTAATTTAAATGGCATAACATCTACAAAAATATTTCCTCACACATTTAACATACAATTACTCCATTTAAACCCTAATTAACTCGAATTATCATAATTCAATCAAACCAGCATTCTAATAATCTAGAAAAATTCTAATTAAATCAAAGAAATTATCTCTATGCATATTCTAGCATCACAAATTATTTTAGATTTTTCTGATATCGTTAACATACTCAAAACTATAACTAAAATGTGTTAAATATTCTAAATAAATTCATCAAGGCTCAAAACTCACCAATCGAGCCCTAACAATGTTGAAATGCACTAAACCGGTCATAAAACTGCGAGAACCAGTGAAAACGGAAGTTGAACCGCTTTTAAACCGAATCTGACCGGTTCGCGCTTGGCTGAACCGAACCGCCACACGTGCGTAGCACATGCCGACCGATTTCCCCCATCTCCCTTCTCTGCCGCTTGATGCCGCTCGAACTCACCGGTGATTGAGCGCTCCATCCCGCCCGACCACCGTTGTAGCCTCGCCGGAAACATGTCCTCGGCTCGACCACAACTCTCCCGACCCCACGTCCAACTCTCCGCCCCGTCGATGGTGTACAGGAGCTCCCCGACGCCGTTTTAACCTAACCTCTGCTGTCGGAGCTTGATCCTGCCTACAGCCGCCTTCCAGCTCTCTACGCCGCAGCAAACCACTCGATTCAACTTCGATGGAGTCGAATCGACTTCAGGCACCTTGTTGTGGAGGGAGGAGAGTTTGCCAAGCCTCTCGCCGACGGATTCGATCGACAACAGAGGCTCCCCTGCCTCTTCTACCTGCCAGTTGTTTGCCGTCCACCGGAGCCTACTGTTGTGCGTCTCAAAGCCACCACACCTTCTGTAGACCTACGGCCAACATCCCCAGCCACCTTTCCGCGGAGTGGAAACCCGATCACCGGCATTCTCACTAGTGCAGTTGACGGGAACAGGGATGCCCGTTGTTCCGCCGCCCGCCTCCAAAACTCTGTCCCTCGGAGCCACTACAGCCTACTGCCGACCTCGCAACGACGGCCCCAACTCACCCACACCCTCTTCCGTGGAAGCCGTCGACCGCCGGTGGTGCGTGGAGCTCCGCCGCGCCGAAATCGTCGAACCCCCCACGCCCTCTACTTTGGGGAGGGTTTAATACTCTGGCGACGAGTCGGTGACTCGTCGGCCGAGTGGACTCACCAAACTTATTTTATATTATCTTTTTCCTTTTCTTTTTATTTATTATTTTCTCATTATATTTACTATTTTCTTTTTATCTGATAAATAATTATTATTATTTATTTATTTAAAACTTTTATTTTATTTTATTTCATTTATTTGTTACTCTATAATTTTATTATTTTAATATTAAAATAAAAAAATTTCAAATTTTTTTAATATAGAAAATAGGGTTTACAATTTTTCTCCCCCTTAATATTTTTGGTCATCCAAAATAACAACATAACCCCTTAAAGTTTTCTAGACTTTGTGTGCCTCCTAAGACACAAAAAGAATCTAAAGAAATCATTCAAACAATTTTCAAACAAGTTCAAACAATTTATCAAGCCAAAATGCTAAGCAACTAATAGAGAGTTTCAGACATAGATTATCTCACAAAGCAACCGAAAAAGCAGTTAGAACATACAATGTGTTTGGCATTTACCCTTTAATCATTTACAAATGGAACACGTTATGGATTCTATCTAAGTCTACCGGTGAATTGTAATGTTTAAGTCACCAGCTCAACTCTCCCTCCAGAATCCCAAACGGTCTAATATACCTCAGTTACAACTTTCCTTTCAGGTGAACCCAAAGAGGTCCTTCCCCAGGATACACCTTAAAGAACACCATGCCCCCAACCGTAAATTTCCAACGGCCTCTGCCGATTGTCTGCACAACTATTTTATCTATCTTGAGCGGTCTCCAAACTCACTCAGACCACTTTAGAAAGAAAGATAGAGTAGACTGGTCTAAAAAAATGTCATTGTCTTTGTCGGATAATTTTATCATGGCTCGATACTCAATAACCTAATCAATTCCCAAGATCACATCAAGTCTTATATCCTAGCATCTCTAAGGGTCGATCAGCCCTCTTAGAAACACAGTATTCCTGTAAGACCTTCATGATCCGGTATCGATCAGAACATGAGTAATTGAACCAATTAAGATCATCAACTTTAGAAATATCACATAAAAGAATACCATTTAGACAATCAAAAGTTTTCAAACAATCCCAATGATTTCATTGAAACCAGTATCCAAAAGGAATAGCAGAGACACTAGGAAAATCTAAAGCTGAGCCAACTTACTTAAGCATCCAACAAAATAAATTTGTCGGCTTAGAGTGAGACAAACATAAAGAGGTTGATACATATCATTTTGAAAAATCAGCAATTGACTTTCTAACAATAGTCATAGAATATTTGGAAGGGAGTAGATCTTTTTCGCAAGGATACCAATTTGAGATCTAATTCTTCAAAAGAAAAGATGGTTATTTGCCAAGCAAAAGAAGGAAAGATTGAAAAGTTCAATAATCAACACGACATTGAGAGAGGAACAAAGTATAACAAAATACCCTACCCATAGGGAATACAGTTGGATTACTAAACTTGGAGTTTCAAAATTGAGAGGAGAAAGTTTCCACCATTTGTAAGGCCATAGGCTGGAATTAACAATCTGACTATTGTCTTTGAATGATCAAGGATAAGATTGAGGATCAATTTCAAAGTTTTAGACCATTACTAGTGACAGAGTAGTAACTCAAGGCTAATAAATTTTGTTAGAGGATGATAACAATTTTGCAATGCATAGACAAATAAATACGACGTTTAGCTTTAATTAAGCAGTCCTCTCGGAAAAATAGACTAGTAGAGAGTAGTGTTGGATGAAGTAGACACAAGTTATGAGAGAATATCAATAACTGAAATTATAGGTTATTCCTTCTCAAATCAAAAAGTCTGTCCCAATAACAATGATTTTAACAATGACTACTACTATTAAGGACTAAAGTAAGCCCATCTACTATTGAAAGTAGTAAAGCCAAAAGTTATAGATGGTAAAGAAGAGTTCCAACGGCCTCTGAAAGAAAAGGAGAGATGGAATTCACAGTATTTAGAATCTGTAGAATCCCAGAGTATGAAAAGCATCTTGAATAAATTTCACGATCAGTGGAATGTACTTAGTCAAGGTTTATGAACTTGGAAAAGATTTAAAATTATACTCTCCTAATCTCCCTTATAATTTATTTCCAGAATAGGTACGAATGTACAAGCATTGGAATGTAAAGGTAAAAATAATAGGAAAGGAGAAGTAACAAGCGAAGTTGTAAAATCAACCTCTTTTAAATTCAATGATGCCCTCCAATTTGTTGGAACCTGGAGGAGAATTCTTTGGAACTTTAACTTGGAATTGGTAAGCAAGAATAGTATCAAGGATATAAGAGCGATTATTAACTGCCAGGAGTACTATAGTAGTCAAAATAACCATTAAAATAATGGTGAATTACTACTGACCGTGAAGAATAAAATTTTCCAACCGAAATGGAGGTTAAGACTGGAGCTAGCACCTAAATGGTTGCTTTAGTTTGAAGTACAATCCAATTATTAAAAAGGTGTAAGCCAGAACTTGCAGTAAGAGTATAAATTCAAGAAGAATAGAACTGATCATTGTAGGCAAGGTAAAAATGCAGTATTGTTATTCATATAAGACCAGGGTACTTATTATGACGAAGGATAAAACTTAAATTCACGACTGGGGATATTCTAGATCAAAAGTAATGGAAGAAAATGGATACAAATTTTGCTATTAGCATAGACATGACAGATTCACATGGAAAGATAAATGATTTTTTAGCTCAAGAGTTTCAAATTTTTGGCATACTAAATTTTCAGGATTTAGGGAATTTTGGAAAATCATAACTTCCCCCACAGAGATCAGATTAAACTAAAATTTTTAGGGTAGATTTTGACATCAGTGAAGAAGGTGTCTACCAAATCTCATAAGAATTTGACTCTTAGAGAGCTCAGGGTGATCAATTCTCCAAGACAAGGTAAATCTAAAAATTTCAGCTCTCTAAGTTTATAACACTTGGCTATAGTGATTTATATATTTCACTTTCTTTGGGTTAAATTCGCCCTTTAGTTGTGTATGAGAGTTGTGGTTTAGATTTTTGGGATAAAGACCACATTATAAGGGAGAAATGCAATAGGGTCCTTAATGAATGATAGAGCTATAATTTGGATCCTCCTTTAGTATCACTTAGAAAACTCCAATTTTATAATCAAAAACCAAAGTTGGTTTAGGATTTGGCAAGAGGGTTTTCCAAAATCAACATTGAGGTTATGCAAGCATAAGCACAAGAGATAAGCTCGATCTTTAACATGCTGAAAGATGTTAAACTTTCAGCACTACAAGCTCCTTGAATTTATTTTCAATTCTTACGGGATTGTTCAGTTACTTAAGGTTCTAGATGGTATTTGGAACCTTTCTTGAAAAAGTCAGGAGTATAATCCAAAGAGTTTTGGAAGATGACAAAGATCAGAGAGAGATCTTAATTAAGGAAGAAAGGATTGGTTAACTATTACCAGAAGGAAACTGAGTTCGTTTAGTGCCAGAGATGGTACTACTTTTTGAATGTACTCATGATTATTCAACAGAGGAATGATTAATATTTTGAGAGTAGTCAGCATCAAAAGAATGACCACTGCTAAAGGTTGGTAAAGAAAAGGATTGAAACCAATCAATGGAGAGAAACAAGGTAATAGATCTTCTCACCACCCACACATGCTGAATTTATATAGTTCATAAGTAATAAAAATTTCCTTTCCAAGTTAAGGAAGGAGAACTATATTGCATGATTTTTTTTTTCTATAAAAGTTATCTGATGTCTATTCATATTAAGGCTATCAGATAAGAATAAAGGAGTGAAACTGGGTGAGACGGATATCAAGATTAAGGTTGAGGTTAGATAACACTTTTGATATCCGTAGCTCAAGGTCACCAAAATATTGAAGGAGAGATAATATTGATCCCAGATTATGATTCAAGAGTAAAAGATGGTAAAATCAATGAAAGCTAGAGATTAAAATCCTATTAGTTAACTATGTTCTTAACCAACTCTGAACCTATAGAGAAAAGAAGGAAAAAGTAGCTATTGCTACCTAAACAATTTAAAGGTTAAGTTTAAGTAGAATCTCAACATGAGAATTTAGGAACTTAATCAAGATGAAATTTTTGAAATTAGCTAGAGCAGATGATCAGTCCAAATCAGGTGGGCAGATAGAGTCATAGGTTCAATAGTTGAGTGAGATTAACTAGAAATCAGGCAATCTATTTGCTACATCAGACAAAGGCAACACAGAAAAAAAAAATTCACAAAATTTCAGTGGATTATCCCACCCCCACATCAATCAACATATGCATAGTACTCCCACAATAAGGTCTCTATAGACTCATGTGTAGTTCTCTAAATGTTCCTATATTTTCCTAGGTCAAATCTTCAGCAACCACATCACATTATAAGCATTAAAAAAATCAACACAATCCACCGAATTAAACCACACCAAGCAAAATCAACTTTTCTCACTAATATCAACCAAAATAATTAGGACACCCAAAATAAGGAAGGAACATAAAACATAACTCAATAAGGTAAGGAAAAATATAAGGCCAAGAAGTATCAACAAGCAAGGCAACATAGGGTCATAACACTACAAGTAAAGAAAGTATAAGGGCAAAATTTCAAATCCCTACAACCTCTCTTTACCTTGTCCAAGTTATCTCACATGTGTACTTAACCCTATGGTGTACCTTAAGTCCTTATCCTTAGTTTTAAATTTTATCTTTTGTTAAACTTAGGCTCTGATACCACCTTAATTGTCACGCCCCAAACCCACCTTTGGGCACGTGACAACCGCCGTATAAGCTGCACTTCGCCACCACAACTTATACAAGGCTAAGAGTATCATAAAGCAACACTATTATTCTTATTAACATAGCGGAAGCATAATCAAGTTACATTTAATTTCAGTATTACAAATCAAATCTCTATCTAGCTTTTCAATGATAGTCTATTCTGTTGAACTAGGTTCTCCCTCGCTCCCCATACAAGTGACCAACCTATAACCTGCGCAACAGGGGAAAAATGTGCACATCTGAGTCGCGAAACTCAGTGAGGCTACAGAGAGAGCACCCTAAAAATGGGCATAAGGTATTGTACAAGCCAACAAGAAGAAATATCGACTAGTCACATATCAAACAACATGCTCAATAGTATATCATCATACAATAAGTAAATGCGGCAGAGTCATGATATGGACATGGTATATAAATAACTAGAACGATTTAATTATAACAATAACTAAATTCATAATTAACATATTTCTTTAACTATCATATCAATCTTTTCCAAACTACATCTAAGGCAGCCAACCTATGTTTAAGGTAAGTCCCTCGTCGAAGATTACCCCAAATCTGTCAATGTCAACTCTAGATCTCTAGCCTATATGCCTGTACACTGACGTTGGCGGAATGAGTTGGTAATCATGGAACCCCTTCTAATACAAACACAAGTACTATTACAGCGCTGTAATTCTGCCCCATGGCAGGATCACCATACCAAATCAAACATCACATCTGCACTCAGCCTGACAAACTAAGGCTAAAAATCTGCATATGCTACCAATGAACCTGGACTGCTTAGGGAACCACATTCATTGAGCATGTCAGTATCCTCAGGTCCCCTAGCTTTGTAGCGCACTGAACGGTACTATTCCTAGCACACCATCTACTATAGAGTAACACAATCACAAGAGCTCTACACCGAAGTGAGATCTCGGTTACCCTAAAGTATCTGCAGCTAAGTCAACCGGACTTGCACCTCTACCTCAGCTAGCACATGGCTCCTCACCATATGTTGGAACATTGCTTATAAGAACCCTAGCATCATCTCCTAGGTTATCATAACCTTATGATGTCCAAAGTTCTTAGTCATATGTCAACTGAGATCACTTCTAGGGTTTTAACCATAACATGAACCTAAAGTGTCTCTAGATTTTGTCTCATGTCTCCATATTCTATGTTCCTGCTAAATGTCTCTACATCTATAGCATAACATGAACAAATCAATATCCAACATAACATGAGAACAATCATACATAGCATGCATACCATAGCATCATGCATCTTTTTCATAGTAGCATTTATCAACAATTATCAAAACACACATGCCATTAAAATATGCAACAAGCAGACATTCAACTCATCAGCATGTACAATATATAACAACGACCCGTAGGACTCAGCATCTATAGTAGGCCAAAATAAATTTTGAAACCACAAGTCCTCACTTGAGTCTCCAAGCAAAACAAACAAGAATTCACAGCTTGGCTGTGATTCTTTAAAAGCAAGTACGCAATAAACCATGTACAACAATTCCTTCTTACACCAACACAATTCACAGCTTGGCCATGATTTGTCAAGCAACAACACAACAATCAATTTCCTGAGAGAACATAAATACATCTAACAACTATAAATCATACAATTCAAACAAGGATTTCCTATCTACCCTTCTACTCACATCCTTACATCATTTTCTTTATTTTATTTATTTACCTATAAATAATCCAATCATCCATCATATTCAAAACCACAATCCAATATAATCAACCACATACAAAATAATATTTAATTTAATAATTTAATTACACCCAAAAATCTTAAATCTATATATACCACCTTAATTAATTCTAATTAATTCTAATAATTTTGTGAATAATCTAATTACATTAATTAAATTCACAAAATTTCCAAAAAATCCAATCTCATTAATTAGAAAATCTACATAAATCAATTTCCTAAGTTATAAATTTATAAAATTCTAATTTATTCAATATCATTAATTAGAAAATCTAATTAATCTAATTTCGTCAAGTTACAATATCCTAATTTTATTAATTCTGTAAAAATAGGAAATAAATTATTTTAATTCCTATTAATTTAATTTAAATGGCATAACATCTACAAAAATATTTCCTCACACATTTAACATACAATTACTCCATTTAAACCCTAATTAACTCAAATTATCATAATTCAATCAAACCTGCATTCTAATAATCTAGAAAAATTCTAATTAAATCAAAGAAATTATCTCTATGCATATTCTAGCATCACAAATTATTTTAGATTTTTCTAATATCGTTAACACACTCAAAACCCTGAACCCGACTTTAAATAATTCAAAAACTATAACTAAAATGTGTTAAAATTTCTAAATAAATTCATCAAGGCTCAAAACTCACCAATCAAGCCCTTGCAATGTTGAAATGCACTAAACCGATCGTAAAACCATGAGAACCAGCAAAAACGGAAGTTGAACCGCTTCTAAACCGGATCGGACCGGTTTGCGCTCGGCTGAACCGAACCGTTGCACGTGCGTAGCACATGCCGGCCGATTTCCCCCTTCTCCCTTCTCTACCACTTGATGCCGCTCGAACTCACCGGCGATCGAGGGCTCCATCCCGCCCGACCACCGTTGTAGCCTCGCCGGAAACACGTCCTCGGCTCAACCACAACTCTCCCGACCCCACGGCCAACTCTCTGCCTCGAGGAAGCCATCGGCCGCCGGTGGTGCGTGGAGCTCCGCCGCGCCGAAATCGTCGAACCTCCCGTGTCCTCTGCTTTGGCAAGGGTTTAATACCCTGTCGACGAGTCGGTGACTCGTCGACCGACTTGGCCGAGTCTACATTTTTCCTTCTTTTTTTTATATAATCTTTTTCCTTTTCTTTTTATTTATTATTTTCTCATTATATTTACTATTTCCTTTTTATCTGATAAATAATAATAATTATTTATTTATTTAAAACTTTTTTCTATTTTATTTCATTTATTTATTACTCTATTATTTTATTAATTTAATATTAAAATAATATTTTTTTTCAATTTTTTTTTAAAAATATAGAAAATAGGGTTTGCATAAAGTGTCATCAAAATTACGTTAAGACTTGAATGATTTTTAGATTCATGTCAAAATAGGTTTAGAATCTATCGAGTTTCTATGAGATAGTATTCTTATAGGTACTCTGGGATCTGTTCTCTTGTGAAAATTATCTTACAACTTGTGTGATTTTTAGATTCATGCACAAATGAATCCATAGCTAATCCAATTTCTTCAAATTAGAGTATTTTCATAAATGCATTTGGATGTGTTCTCCCTTCCTAATGCGGATTAAGAGCACCATAGAATAGGCCTAAGGATAGTTGGAAAGATTTTTCCTTTGAATACGAATGAAAAAATTTATTGCTACGCCCAATAGTAATATTATGTCATGGTGGCATTTATTTTAATATGGCAATATCCTTGATTTAATGATTTCTATCTATTATTTTAATAAATAAAATAGAAAGTATAAAATAAACTTTTAGACAACACTTTTTGCATGTGTTAGAATACTATAAAAATAATAAAGATATAAAATAAAATTGTTATGTTTCTAATTTGACCGTCAAATTGTCCTCGACTTGCTAAACCAATTAATTGAATCAATTTGGTCTTAAATATATATATATATAAATCAAATCATGAAAAAATAAAAAAAGATAGATCAAATAGTGATATCAAACTATTATTAAATATTATCACATCTTTGATTGTATTATTTTAAAAATATTATATATAAAATTAATTAATGGATGAAATTTTTTCTAAAAATAATCAAATAATATTAATCATTAAATAATCTTTTAATAAGACAATGTCAATCTATCGTACTAATTGCTCTACATAATAATATCTATATCTTTTACTCTATCTCACTTTGCATTACTAAATATAGAATTAGAATTACAAACTTGTATTATTTGAAACCATCACAAATAGCTAAAAAATCATCGAAAAGATTAAATATTTTCTTTATTTTAAATTACATCATTTATGAATTATTTTATAAAGTATGAGGTTTGTTTTATTGTTGTATGATTGAAGATGGATAAGAGATAATATTTGTAAGATCTAAAAATGTAATTTTAACTACAAATATTTGAGTTGAAATTCATGCATTTATAATTTTCGCTAGAGCTATAAATAGAAATCTAAATGACCATGTAATTAAAAAAATATATAACTAAGAAAATATGTGGAAATTGTGGAAGGTTTCGTCCTAGAGTATGTAGACAGCCCTTAAGATGTTTCTATTGCCATCAAACTGACCATCTGAAAAGGGATTGCCCAACCCTACAACAAAAGAGAGACAGTGGAAGCATAGATATGCAAAGACAATTGCCAGGTGGTAGAGAATATAGTAGTCAGATAAGGCAACTGTCAGGGGCAGTGAGAGGCTCAAGAGCATAGCAAATGAGTAGTGCAAAAGGACCCCAGAGTGGTTCTAACATTCCACCTCGATAGCAAACTAGGATTTTTACTGTTTCAGATAAGAAGGCTGAAACTAATCCAGATCTGATTACAGGTACTTTATAATTATTTCAGCATCCTGCTAGGGTACTTATTGATAGTCGTTCACATAGATCTTATATTAATCCTGAGTCTTCAAAGTTCGATGATAAATTATTAGATTATTTAACACCTAAACTTATTATATGCATATCTTTAGGAGAATAATTACTTAAAAATACAGTTTATAAAAACTGTGAGATTAGGTTGGTAGAAACTATTTTATTAGCAGATTTAATTCCCTTAGAAATGATAGACCTTGACATGATATTGAGAATTGATTAGTTAACCCGACATAAAGTAACTGTTAATTGTTTCACCAAGGAAATGGTATTCTCAAGGGAAGGAAAACTTGAGTTACAATTTACTGGGAATGGCCGAATCCTACCGACCTCTTTGATTTCGGCACTACAAGCTTGGAAACAAATTAGAAAAGGATATGCAATATATTTAGCTCAAGTAATGGACACATCCACATTTGGAACCAAGCTAGAAGAGATATTAGTGGTGTGTGAATTTCCAGATATATTCCCAGAGGAATTTCCAGGTGTACCACCTAATAGAGAAGTGAATTTCTTTATAGAATTACAACTAGACACTCACCCTATCACTGTTCAACCATATAGAATAGCACCCGTAGAACTTAAAGGTGTAATTATAAGAATTACTCGACAAAGGATTTATCAAGTCAAGTACCTCACCATGGGGAGCTCTAGTATTGTTTATAAAGAAGAAGGATAATACCTTAAGACTATGCATTGACTATAGACAATTAAATAAGGTAACCATCAAGAATAAATATTCTTTGCTGAGAATCGATGATCTCTTTGATCAGCTAGAAAGAGCAAAAGTATTCTCAAAGATTGATTTGAGATCAAGATATCATCAACTAAGGATCAGGGAGTCAGATATCCCTAAGACTACCTTCAGGACTAGATATGGACATTATGAGTTTGTAGTAATACCTTTTGGTTTAACAAATGCACCGGCCGCATTTATGGATTTAATGAACAGAGTATTTCATCCATATCTAGATTAGTTTGTTATTGTATTTATTGATGATATTCTGATATACTCCTCTCGAGAAAAGAAATATGCCGAATATTTGAGAATAGTTTTGCAGACATTATGAGAAAATAAATTATATGCAAAATTCTCCAAATGCGAGTTTTGGTTAAAAGAAGTGAAATTCTTGGGACATACTATATCAGAAAAGGGCATTATGGTGGACTCAAATAAAGTGCAAGCAATTCTGAATTGGAAACGACCCAAAAATATTATAGAAATACGGAGTTTCTTAGGTCTAGCTGGGTATTACAGAAGTTTTATTGAGAGATTTTTTAAAATAGCTGGACCACTTACGAGATTGACACGAAAGGAAGTAAAATTTTAATGGGATCAGGATTGTAAAAGGCATTTTTAGAAACTCAAGGATTGTCTCACTTCTGCTCCAGTTCTGACATTACCAAAGCCTAATGAAGATTATACAGTATATAGTGATACTTCTAGAAAATGATTGGGATGTGTACTGATGCAAGGGAGAAATGTGATTGCATGTGCATCTTGCCAGTTAAGAAATCATGAATTAAATTACCCTACTCATGATTTGGAACTGACAGCAGTAGTTTTTGCATTAAAGATATGACGACACTATTTATACAAAGTTTGATACCATATTTTTATGAACTATCAGAGTTTGAAATATATTATAACTCAGAAAGAGCAAAATTTGAGACAAAGAAGATGGTTAAAGTTAATAAAAGATTATGATCTAATAATTGAGTATCATCTAGGAAAGTCTAATATAGTGGTAGATGCATTGAGCAGGAAATCTATTGCATTGTCAACCATTTCAACCACCACATTACCTCAGCTCATGGAACTGAAATCTTTGGGAGTTCAGCTAGATTATGATAAATCTAGTGAGATATTGGTTACATTTATTGTGCGACCCACACTTCACAAGGAAATTCGGGTCTTATAGAGCTTGGATGAGGAATTGAGGAAAGTACTCCAAAGATTACAAATGGAATAAAATATTGAGTTCAGGATGAGGGATGATGCATTATTGATCTAACAAGATAAAGATTGCGTCCCTAATAAAGCTGAACTCAATAAAGCTATATTGGAGGAAGCTCATTCCTCGGCATATGCAATGCACCCGGGAAGTACAAAGATGTATCGCAAGATAAAGGAAAGCTATATTGGTGGCTAGGAATGAAGAAGGACATTGCAGAGTTTGTAGCTAAGTGCCACATTTGTCAGCAAGTTAAAGCTGAGCATCAGAAACTGTAGGAAAGCTACAACTTTTGCCAATTCCTGAATGGAAGTGGAAACATATCATGATGGATTTTGTGATAGGATTACCCCGCACATCCAGTAATCATAATGCAATTTGGGTAATTGTAGATAGACTTACTAAATCAGCTCACTTTCTGGCAATTCATAATACTTATTCATTGGATAAATTAGCTAGAATCTATGATCGGAAAATTATGAAACTTCATGCAGTCTCTGTTACCATTATTTCTGATAGAGATCCCAAATTTACTTTTCATTTTTGGCTAAAGATACACGAAACTTTAGGTATGACATTGCAGATTAGTACTTCATCCTCAGACTGATAGCCAATCAGAATGAACAATTTAAATTTTGGAAGATATGTTTAGAGTGTAAAACCCAAAATTTTGTGGAAAAAAAAGTAATAATAATAATATGCATGAATGGAAGGGGTAATATTAAAAATAGCATAGTAAATATTTGATAGGAGTAGGGATGTAGATGGAAAAATAATACTAGGTAATTAATTGTATCTGATGGGGGTATAAATGTCAAAGCAGCATACATGGTAATTAAACGGAACTAGTAGGGGCATATCGCGGATTTGATTTCGCAGGTGCGTTGCACGCGTGCTCCAAGCCCTAGATTGGGGTGAGCTCACGGCGCCTTCTCCTTCGGCCTCTTCGCATGCTACCGCACCGTTGCTGCTCTGAATCCCTCACCGTGAGATCGACGGCGAAACCTCCTCCTCCGGCTTTCCCCATCGCGTCCTCGACTGAGCTCCTGATCCGCTGCGAACTCGAGCTCTCTCCCATTTTGCCTGCTGCCGTCCTTATCCTCGACTGTGTGTGCGTCACCGGAAGGGATCTCCGCTTCTCTTTCGTCTTTCCCAATCTGCTAACGACCTTCGACGATATGGGTGCCACCGTCCACCGTCGACTTCGAGCTCCTCCTCATTTGGCCGCCGACGACCTCTCCTCCTCCCCCTGTAGTCCACCGTCAACCTCGAGCTCCCTCCTTTTTCCCCTTCGACTTGCTGATGATCGTGCCAGTGTTGTGGTCTCTCCTTTTTCTCCCTTTAATTCGCCATGCCGACGATCGATTGGAGCTCCGCCGCACCTCACAGACCTAGTGATTCGAGAGCTGTCGGTTCCTCCTTGGTCCATAATCGTCGGTGATTCGACGAGATGAGATTTTGGGGTTCCCTGCACGCTGCCGTCCCAGCTTCGCTGGAGTGCAGCGGGCCGCCTCACTGCACATCGACAGAATCCTTCAACCTCCAATTTGATCCGCGCTAATGTAGACCACCTCGAAAGAATTAAACGATATGAAGCTCTTATGCAGTTGGTTTCGAAGAACGAACTACATTACTCAGGTACACTAGTTCACTACAGTAGACTATTTCAAAGTTATAAAATTTAAGGAGATAACAACATTATTACTTAGGAAACTAATATTTAAATTAAATTTGATGCATGTTTGTATATTAAACAATTTTGTTCTCATGATATGCTTGTAGCCTAAACTTTGCTTACGTGATATGCTTATAGTCTTAATCTTACTTATGTGATTAGTTTATAGTCTTGTATGTACTGCTATCTGAGTATGCTAGGATGCTCTTAGATCATTTTATTACTATCTACCATGATGATGTGATAAAAATAAAATATTAGTTTACATTTACAAGCACGATGTAGAGAATTAGGTTGTACCAGAGTTTTACATCTACGTGGACATCAATAAACAAAATCTATATCCATGTAACACTATAACACATGTAAGGACATATCAACAGTACATCATGATGGATATTCTGAACTATGGATACGGGCTCGGATACTCAGAAATCTATACCACCCAAGATGTTGAATTCATAATGATCATAAAGGGTAGAATTCAATATGAATCGGCTTATCGCTAAAGAATCTCGTGACATAGTCACTATACCCACACGTGTGACGCGAAGTCGCCATCATGATAGTCCTAAGATGGCTAACGGAGATGCAACCATACTGAGGATCTAGCTAGCATGTCGTTGAGGTTGTAGCATTCCGGCGACGGCTAGAATACACACCTCTTGGTAAGCATCGCTGTTTTTGAATTGGGATGGTCACTCCTTTCGCATAGCCTGGGACAGTGGATTCATGGACCATACAACTATTATATGAGACGTTCTGCAGACATTCTGAAGAGTAGTCCGGATCCTGTGGTTTAATTAATTATCGGCTAGCCGTGGCCTATGTGTACATCTAGGTGCGGTGACCCTGTCTGGGGACAGTGTGTGCTACACCAGTTGCTTCATGGATTATCTGGGAAAGACGCATGGAGTGACATGTCGCTAGGACGCGGCGATGGAGAGATTCGCCTAGTAGACCAATGAAGAGGGATTCAAAGTCGCCCGACCTCTTCACCAACATTAGTGTGACGGGCATAGGTAGAGACATAGACAGAGGACACTGATGGGCTTATGAAAACTCCCTGATTAGGAGATCCCCTAAACATAGGTTGGCTACCTAGATCACAGTATCAAAATAACATGACACATTCTTAGTGACAGCTAGCTAGAGATATTGACATACTCTATGTTTACAGTTTGAATTACATACACCCATAATATGTTCTGTTTATAAATATTTTCATTCTCTACCTGTTGATTTTACATTGCTTTGCTTGATTTACTAAATGATTTAAGGACATATTAAAATCTCCTCTTCTCTACTTGAGATATTTCACTGTGGTTAGAGCCGTAAGCACAAAGCCGCAAGGCTGAGCACATTGCGTTCAACATGTGTGTAAGTCTACCCAATGATCGTTCAAGATAGTTGATGGAGAAGAGATTACCGATGAACATAGTCTATGTATCATTGATGTCAACTTAGTATTGTAGTAGGTATATCGGGACTGTGTTAATAGAGTTGAGATAAATGATTTAATTATATTATCCACTGTGTTGATGATGTATGTGAGTTGTAAATATCAACAAATGCCTTGTATGTCACGCCCCAAACCACCTTTGGGCGTGTGGCAACCGCCGTATAAGCTGTACTACAACACCACAACTTATACAAGGCTTAAAAGTATTACAAAGCATCACAATTTTTATTAATTAAACAAATGAAAGTAACCACATTACAAGTAAACCAACACTATCAATTCAAATCTCCATCTAGACTACTAAGTCGATATTGTTCATCAAGCTAAGTTCTCCCTCACTCCCTGCTAGTAGCTGACCTGTAACCTGCGCAACAGGGGAAAAATGTGCACATCTGAGTCGCGAGACTCAGTGAGGCTACAGAGAGAGCACCCTAAAAATGGGCATAAAGTATTATACAAACCAACAAGAAAATATATCTACTAAAATTCCATATTAAACCAACATGTCAATAATACAACAGGGCAACAAATAGAAAACATTATGAACATGATCATAATATGGCAAATCACAGGATATAAGAAATATGATCATAACATTGCCACTAAATCAAATATGTCATATTACTTTAATTAATATATCATCATCTATCCATTCTACACCTAAGGCAGCCTCTTATTTTTAGGGTGAACCCCTCGTCAGAGATTTTCCTGAACCCGTCAGTGTCCACTCTATGTCTCTATCCTATATGCCTGTACACTGACGTTGGCGGAAGGAGTTGGTGATCACGGCACCCCTTCTTTCCAATCACAAGTACCATACAGTATTGTAATTCTGCACCATGGTAGGATCACCATACAAACACAACCATCACATCTGTCTCCAGCCTGGTAAGCTGAGACTCACTGCATACGATACCAATGAACCTGGACTGCTCAGGGATCCCACCACTGTTGAGCATGCCAGAGTCTTCAGGTTCCCTAGCCTTGGTAGCGCATGGGACGGTACTGTTCCTAGTTCACCCTCTACCCTGGTGTAACACAAATAAATTATGTTCTTCACCGAAGTGAGATCCCGGCTACACCAAAGTATTAGTGACCTAAGTCAACCGAACTTGCATCTCCACCGTACTAGCACATGACTCCTCACCACATGTTGGCACATACCAGTCTAAGAACCACACATCATAGGGTTATCATAACCCTATAATGTTCCAAGTTCTTAGTCATATATCAATTTAAATCACTTTAGGTGTTCTCATAATATGAACCTAAAGTATCTTAAGTTTTATCTCATGTCCACATATTTCATGTTCTTACTAGGTGTCTCTACATCTCTAGCAACATGAACATATTAAATAATCAACATAACATGAGCATAAAACAACGGGAGCATGCAAACAATAGCATCATACGTGTACCAGTATGATATAAATTAAGATCTACATTTATTATTCCAAATTAATTATAAATTAATTTATTTAAAACAACGGGAGAATTTAATTTATTTAAATTCTAAATTAATCCAAATTAACTTAAATAAATTAAGATCTACATTTCAATAATTCTGAAAAATTCTAATTAAATCACATAAATTTTATTTAAGCATGATAAAGCATTACAAATTATTTTAGATTTTTCAAACATCATTAATGCCCTCAAAACCCTGAACTCAACCTAAAATAATTAAAGGCAGGTCTAAAACATATTAAAAATTTTAAATGAATTTCTTAAAGCTCAAAACTCACCAGCTACGTTGAACCGAATTAAACCGGTCAACAAGCCGCGAAGCCAATCAACCCGCAGCCGAAATGCAATTACACCGGCCGTTCACCGAACCGGATCAACCCACGCGCTACGCACCTTGTCGGGCTATGTTAGGCTTGGCAAGACCACAACCCACAACCCATTGTATGGGAAGATTTCATATTGCAGGTGTGAAGGAGGGGCACCATCCCTTATATAGAATCAGGATGCAACTCCTTTCCAAAAATTTCCAGATGTGGGACTAAATATTCCTTAAATATAAAATGATTCAACTCCTTTCCAAGAATTCCCTGATGTGGAACTAAATATTTCTTAAATTAGAAAATGATACATGAGACCAGTGACCCATGCAAGTATTGAACTTGTGACCTTTGTGTTATTAGTACAATACTCAAATCACTTCACTAACCAGCCAAGTAATATCATTTTTTTTTGTTAAAAGAAAAATAGGGTTTACAATTTCTCTCCCCCTTAAGATTTTTGGCCCTCCAAAAATTAACAACCTATCCACCATAAGTTTCCTGGACTTACTATATTTTCTAAGACACAAGAACCTGAATAAATCATTCAACCAAGTCAAACAAATTTTAAATATAGTCAAACAATTCATCAAGCAATAATTGGCCCATAACATTTGCCTATGTCGATCAACTATAGCTATTGCCCGAATTTCACACTTTAGATCATCTCTCAAATTAGTCGGAAGTACAATTAGAATATGTGGTGGGTTTGGCACATATTTCTTAAGCAGTGACACTTGGAACACGTTATAGGTTATGTCTAAGTTTAACAGTAAATGTAATTAAGCCACCGGCCCAAACTTCTTTCAGAAATCCCAAACGGTCCAATACACCTCAGGGGCAACCCTCTCCTTCAGGTGAAACCGGGAAAACTCTTTCCAAGGAGACATCTCTACGGACACTTTGTCCCCCAACCACAATCTCTAACAGCCTCCACCGATTGTCTGCATATATTCCTTTATTTGTCCTAAGCTGCCTTCAATCTTACTTAGACCACTTTAGAAATAAGGTAAGAGCAGGCCAACCTAGGGAAGAAACAGTCACTGTCTTTTCTAGGTAATTTAATCCCATCAACTAATCCCTTTGTCTTGATACCCGATTCACTAATCAATACCTAAGATCATATCAAAATCTTGTACCTATAGGTATTAATTCAGCTCTTTAGCTCACCTACTTAGGAAAATAAAGAGATAATTATAACAGGTTAACTATTTGAATGTGTATCATCCAAAGAAGTCAAGCAATTGACTTTTCAAACATAAAATATTTAGAAGGAATAGACTCTTCATCAATGATACCAACTTTGAGATTTCACCTTTCAAAGGAAGATATGCCCATATGAACCAAGTAAAAAAATGGATCATTAATGAATTCATCAAGCAATATGATCAAAGTCAAAAAGTAGATCGGGGATCTCGGTCCGACACTTTCAGCACCAGCACATCATGTAGTATTACTAACTCATGAAGGTTTCACTTTTAGCCTCTTTCCCATCCTCAGGTTTGGCTTTGTATCAAAGGGCCAAAGGAGCAAAAGAGGATGTTTCAAGGCTTCAATCAACCTTCCAGCAATTCAACCATCATACAATAAGTTATAAGTCAACTTTTATATAATAAACCACTAGCTTCGAAACCTACTTCAAGGGGTAGTAAACAATGTATCTTGGGTTTCCAACAGTCCCTCTACATTAAGTTCTCTCTGGATTTTACTAACTCAGTTGATAAGTCCAAGAGATCAAAGAAAGGTCAATGGGTATAGACTATAATTCAATCCCTTTAACTGGTATGACATCGAGATTGAAATTTAATTACTTCCTTTAGCCAAGCAGAGGAGATAACTAGATAATTAGAAATGATTTCATTAGATGAACTCGATGATGACTATTATTTCAGAATGAGTTAAATAACAAGGGAAACAGAGAATGATTCATTGAAGATGTGAGAATTGAATGCATCTTTCTTAAGTGATCTCAAAATATGATGTATGAAGATGAACTTAAGATATTTGATATACAAGTTTGTAGGATAGATCTGAAAAAGGAGGTATAGCAGCAACACTCACACCCGAAAAGGGTTCGGTAATTTCAATAAGAAGATATAGTATCAATAAACATGTCACTACCCTAGTCACGAGATTTTATTCTTCACTAGAGTGCACTTCTGCCTATTTGCACTTTTATGAAGTAATAGAAGGAAATCTAAATTGTTTAGGGGAGATTATTCATCAAAGAGTATCTAAGTTTGAAATAAAGGAATAAAGAAAATTGGGATTCATAGGGTTTAGAACGTAGGCAAAGTAAAATTTAATATTGTTGTCCATATAAGCCCATAACCCTTATTATGATGAAGAATCACACTTAGATTCACAATTGGGAGATTCTAACTCAAAGGTAAGGAAAATAATGGATATATATTCTGTTGTTAGCAAAGGCATGGTAAGATTCAAATGAAAAGATAAATAGTTTTCAACTCAAGAGTATCAAATTTTCGGCACACTAAATTTTCAAAATTTAGTGAAATTTGGAAGGTCATAACTTCCTCAACAGAGATCAGATTAATCCAAAATTTTGAGGGTAGGTTTTGACATGAATGAAAAAGATGTCTACCAAATTTCATAGGAATTTGATACTCAGAGAGTTCAGGGTGATCAAAACTCTAAGACAAGGTAAATCTAATGGTGCATAATTTCAGATTTATGATACTTGGCTATAATGATTGATACATCTCACTATCTTTGGCTTTAGTTCACCCTTTAGTTGGGTATGAGAATTTATGGTTGAGATTTTGAGGTAGGAACGATCTTACTAAGGGAGGAATACAGGAAGGTCTTTAATAAAGTAGGGATAGTAATCTGATTATGCCAGTATATGATATGAAACTGTAACGAAAGATAAGGCTACAATTTTGGGAACCATGATTGGTTTATTTTTGATATATTTATTTGATGTGGCAGATATGCTTGTCTAGGATCTGATAGAAAGGTCTTCAATAATCAACATTAAAGATATGCAAGTATATGAACGAGAGATCAATTCTCTTTATCTAACAAACTGAGAATGTCAACTTTCAGCATTATGTGTTCATTGAGTTTACTTGTAACCCTTAGTAGATTGTTCAACACCGTGAGGTTTTAGATTGTATTTAGAATCTCTCTTGAAAGAGTCAAGAGTATCACCAATAAGGTTTTGAAAGATGACAAAGATTAGGAAGGGAATTATACTAGAGAAGAATACAAGGAAATTAAGTTCCTTTAGTGCCAGGAATGGTACCACTTTTGAATGCACCCAAAAATACTCAACGTATGGATGGTTAGTATTTTGAGAATGATCAATACTTGTAGAATGGTCACCGCTAACGATCTATAGAAAAGGGTTGAAGCATATTAGTGATTGACAATGATGGAATAGATAGAGTTGAGTATAGTTCATGGGTATCAGGACTTTGGTTTCTCCTAGTTTAAGGAAGAAGAACTACATTGCATAGTATAGTTCCTGTGATATGAAAGTTTGTGATGTTTATTCATATAAGATTGTTAAATAGGGCTAGAGGAATAAGATTGAAGTAAGATAGTGGATACACCCCAATGGTGTTCATATGATACCAAAGGTCTTCAACCAATTCCAACGATTACATTGGAACTAGTACCCAAAAGGAATAGTAGAGACAGTAGGGAGGTCCAAAATTGAGCCAATTTATTTAAGCATCTAATAAAATAATGTTGTCGGCTTAGAGAGAAAAAGAGACAATCACAAAAGATTGATTATTCTGAAGTACATCATCTTAAGAAATCTGCAATTGCCTCTCTAATAATGGTCCTAAAATATTTAGAATGAAATAGACCTTTTCTCCTGGGTACAAGGTTGAGATCTTACTCTTCAAAGAAAATATGGTTATTTGCCAAAAGAATTATGGGAAAATGGAACCATTAACTCAATATAGTATAACGAACTACCCTAACATGAAGAGAGCAGTTGGATTGCTAAAGTTAGAGTTTCAAAATTGAGAGGAGAAAAATTTCTACCATTAGTAAAGAATAGCCCCAATGGCCTCCAAAAGACAAGTATAGACAGAACTCACAGTATTAAGAATACGTAGTAATCAAGGAATACGAACAATCAACTTGAATAAGTTCCAACGATCGGTGGACTATACCTAATCAAAGGTTAAAAACTTGGGAGGGATTTAAAAATTATTTTCTCCTAATCTTCCTTGTAATTTATTCCAAGAATAAGCACGAAAATACAAGCATTGGAAAATAAAGGAGAAAATGATAGGAAAAGAGAAGTAACAATCGAAGTTGACAAATCAATCTCTTTTGAATCCAATGATGCCTTCACAAATTGCTGGAACCTGGAGGAGAAATTTTTGGAGCTATAACTTATAACTTATAAGCAAGAATAATATCAAGGGTACACGAGTGATTTCTAACCGCTTGAAAGGTTAGAGTGGTAAAATAACTATTGAAATAATGGTGGGGTACCATTCGAAAATGAAGAATAAAATTTCATAGCCAAACGAAGACTAAGACTAGAACTAACACCCAGTTGGTTGCTTTAGTTGGTAGTTCATTGAGGAGTGAAGAAGATATAAGCCAAACTTGTAGTAAGATGGTGTAGATAGGGCACAAGACATAGTTAATTGTTGCAATCATTACGAGTTTCAAAATAAAAGAAGCTTTTAGTTTCTATACTGGTTTGTAAGGTAGATTGGTATAAGAAGATATAGGGGTGATTCTCCAATTAGAAGAAATTTTAGTAATGTAACAAGAAAGTTTAGTATCAACAATCATATCACTACCGGGTATGAGAATTTACTCTTTATTTAAATGTACCTTTTCTAATTTACAATTCTATAGAGTAATGAGAGGAACCCTATACCCTTTTAGATGAAATTATTCCTCAGAGAGTATACTAAGTTAAGAGAATGAATAAAGAAGAATTGAAATGTCCATAGCTGTATATGGTGTTAATATTTAAATTTCTAATAAATCTTATGCTATATTAATACCAATGGGTAGATGACTTCTCTATTTAGCAATAAGGAAGGAAAATAGTTGTTGTAACCCAAGACAATTAAATGCTCAGTTTGGCCAGAAGTCACATCATGATATCTTAGGCACAAATCAAGAAGAAATTTATAAACTTTTGCTAGGGTAGTTGATTAGTCCATATCATGTGGCCAGATAGGGTCATATGCATATAATAACATCATACATATAACAACATAGTTTAACTTTCAATAAATCACATGCTAATTAAATATGCAACCAAGCAGATATATAACTTATCAGCATGTACAATAGTTAACAATGACCCTTAGGACTCAGCATCTGTAGTAGGCCAAATAAAATTTGAAACCATAAGTCCTCACCTAAGTCTTAAGCAGATCTTTAACAAGAATCACAGCTTGGCCGTGATTCTTAAAGCAAGCAAGCAATCAATCCAGCAAGCAATTTCTTTCCACACAAATCACAACTTGGTCGTGATTTATCAAGCAATAGCACAACAACACAATCTCCTAAAATAATTTAAAGACAACCAAGCAAGCATGCATAAATAATACATCTCAATCAATCATCTTAATAACCCCTCTACTCACAACCTCACACAACTTTTATTTAATTTCCTTTTAACCAACCAAATGGATTAATCAATTCATATAACCACAACTGCCACAATCATACATCAACCAATCCTAGCTATACATATGTTTACATTCAAATTATATTATAAGACCACAATAAATATCTATTTCCACAAATAAATTATTCTAATAATTTAATTAATCATATTGATCAACTATACTACCTTAATTAATCTATAAACAACTTTTAATAATTCTGTAAAAATCAAATTTTCAGAAATAAATATATTAAATCACAATTTCTTAATTCCATTAATTAGAAATCTAATTACCCTATTTATCCATTTAATCTCAACATAAAATGTATAAATTCTGTAAAAAGATCTAATTGTATCAATTAAATTTATAAATTCTAAATTATCAAACTTCGTTAATTAGAAAATCTAAATAAATATTTTTTTTCTAAATTTTATCACATTATAAATTCATAATATTCTAGATTTTTTAATTTCATAAATTGAAATAATCTAATAGTCTAAATTCCTCAATTTACAATCTTCTAATTTCATTATTTTTTTAAAAAAATTTAAATAAATCATTTTAATTTCATTTAATACAATTTAAATGCCATAACATCTATCAAAATATTTCTTCATGCATATATTATACAATTAATTTATTTAAATTCTAAATTAATCCAAATTAACTTAAATAAATTAAGATCTACAAAAATTCTAATTAAATCACATAAATTTTATTTAAGAATGATAAAGCATCACAAATTATTTTAGATTTTGCAAACATCATTAATGCCCTCAAAACCTGAACCCAACCTAAAATAATTAAAGGCATGTCTAAAATATATTAAAATTTTTAAATGAATTTCTTAAAGCTCAAAACTCACCAGCTACGTTGAACCGAATTAAATCGATCAACAAGCCGTGAAGCCAATCAACCCGCAGCCAAAACGCAGTTACATCGGCCGTTCACCGAACCGGATCAACCCACGCGCTACGCACGTTGTCGGGCTATGTTAGGCTTGGCAAGACCACAACCCACAACCCATTGTATGGGAAGATTTCATATTGCAAGTGTGAAGGAGGGGCACCATCCCTTATATAGAACCATGATGCAATTCCTTTCCAAAAATTCTCATATGTGGGACTAAATATTCCTTAAATATAAAATGATTCAACTCCTTTCCAAGAATTCCCTGATGTGGGACTAAATATTTCTTAAATTAGAAAATGATACATGAGACCAGTAACCCATGCAAGTATTGAACTTGTGACCTTTGCGTTATTAGTACAATACTCAAACCACTTCACTAACCAACCAAGTAATAACATTTTTTTTTTGTTAAAGAAAAATAGGGTTTACATTGTATGGATCCTTTGGGCGCATATAGCGGTTGCCACGTACTCGACCGATGGGTCCAAGCATGACAATTAAAGTGGTATCAGAGCCTAGGTTCAAGGATTTAAGGATTAGGCTAATAGTCCCGATATACATAGGATATTGAGTGGGGTCATAAGGATGGTATCTTAGTTCTCTTAACCTTACTTATATCTCCTTCTGGATTGACTCTCTTGACCTTGTATCTCCTGCTTGATCCATCAATATCTCTCACAAGCTAGAGCAGTACCTCTTTATTAGTTCTTATTATTGTGATTGGATACTTCTTTTAAATAAGATTATTGCACCTGCAAGAAATGGATCACCTAGGTGCAAAGATCTTAACTATTACAAGATCATTATTGTAATGGTTGTTAAGTATCATATCATTTTTATGTATTGCCCTAAGTTCATTGATCTTTTATATCTTTTCCTCTTTATTGAGTTGGTTTTAATATTCCAAGCTTTTTCTTTTCTTTTCTATTGATTATGCATGTCAGTTATTGAGGCATTTCTAAACTCCCTATTCATAATAAATTCCATTCTTAATAAGTTTTAATATTCATATGCTCTTATCGAAGTGTATCTCTAATTTAAAGCTTTGGTTGAAGTCTTCCGAAGGTTTGTTGCTCATCATTATACCTATTCCAGTTGCATTGGAAACTGACTTAGTTTGTGAAATGTTATTTCTAAGAGAATCTATTTCTTTCTTTCAAGTCATGAATTTTTGTATAATCTATTTCTTTTTGATCGAATGTATCGTCAATTCTTGTCTTTGAACCTGCACTTAAATTAAGATCACTTTGCTGGAGTCTCAACTTTGTAAGTTTTTGTATGTTGGTTGACTATATCCATTGACCTTTTCATGACCTACAACTCAATAGAGGATAGGATTCCATAACCCTTCTCTTGGGTTGCTGTTCCTTTTTCAGCTTCTTTAGTTGATAGGTTTTCATCTTAGGCATACAAAATCTATCTCACATATAATGTCTTAGATTACTTGACGATACACTATTTTCTTATTTTTATTTATTGTATCATTGATAGTTAGATCTTCATATTTTGATGATATGCACTAACACCAACCATCAGTATGAATATCTTTCATGAAAAGTTATTGGTTTCCTAAGTTCTAGTATGAATAATGTGCTCAAGAAATTACAGCAGGAACCTATGAGTCATTTCTTTGTGTGCAAGGTTCTTTTGGAAAGTCATCATGGTCTTTAAAATCTCTTGCAATTTAAGAATCGTTCCACTGTATATTCAGGTACGTCAAAACATATAGTTCCTTTTCCCTTGGTTTTTGCTCCTAATATATTGGATGCTACCCGTCATGATATTATATATTTATATCATTACCACAATTATTCTCTAAACCTTGAATGCCTCCTTTTTCTCCTCGGCTATCACACCATGTATATCCTCTTTAAATGTACTCTCATTTACTTTTGTGTGCTCCATTACCTTCCAATATTTCTTGGTCATTAGTACCTTTCAAGGAATTGGAGACCCTAATACTACTTTGTTGGTTCTGTTAAAGATTGGCATAATATTATTCTTCCTCTTATCAATTTGAGACTTTTATTTCGTTATGTAGATATTAATGAAAATTTCTATTGTATAACCACAATAGTTGTATCCATAGTCCTATCATTTTGAACGGTAAATGCATAATGTTCTCATTTGCCTTCACTTTTTAAAAATCTATATTTTGTGATGCAACTTATGAGACTTAGTTCACTAGTTTCTTTTCTTTGTTCTACATTTTTATTTGAAGTGTTGTAAATAGAGCTATCTCCTTGTACTTGTGCCTTGGGTTTGCTATATAGAGATCTTTGATTACACTAATTTCTTAGGAAATAGTACCAGATCTTAAGTCTTTTTATTCTCAAATTTGATAACCTTATCTTTTGCATATGGATGTAGAAAAAAAAAAATGCTATAGTACATCTCCATATCATTGGTCTTGTGATTCATTAGCATTATTATTGTTGGATAATATACCATACGACATTTTGTTCAAATTCCTTCATACTTTGCTACTCCACAATAATTTTTGTATCTGCATTAGTTTGACACTTTAAAATTTTTGCAGCAGAAATAAAATCTTGACTTCCATTGGCCTTGAAAATTTTATCCTCTTGCACTTGATGATGAGAGCCATTTGTCATAGTTTCTCTTCACTGTCTTTTGCAATATTGGGGTTGGATGTTTCTTTTGTGTTTTTATGATCTTAGCACATTGATTTCTATCCCTATGGATTTCCTCCGACAACCTATTAGTTTTCTTGTCAGCTTCGAATATTGTAGAAATCTGTTTATCTACTATGTGTAAATTCATACTTAATAAGAATTTGACCTAGTTTTAAACTATTTCCCAATTTCATCTTAAGATTATTTTCATCTATTATTATTGTTATATTCTCTCTTAGCTTGTAAGGAACATTTGATGTTTAGCTTTTTTTGGATTATAAACCTCATCTCTAGTATATACATTTAATTTTTCTTAGCTATTAGGTTCTATTTTATTTATTTGTTCTTCCTCCTTTTATTTATTGTTCCTTCCCTTATATTACTCATAGGTTTATAGTCTTGCAAGATAACCTAGTCTAAATCTTAGTTGTATTATCTTTGAGGACTTTAGAAAAAAAAAATTTACAATTGGGGTTGTATCTTGAACCCCTCTTCTGTGCTCAACATCAAAGTGAAAATATACATTCAATCATTTTGACTTAAATCATTATCGTTCATACCTTGCTAGGTCGTGTACTAGCAAGGATTATCCTCGGATCAATCAAATATTATAGTCTTAAGAAAGTTTAGGCTAATACTACTATTACTTTCAAGGATGTAATAGAATGTGGTTTTGCAAAGATTGATGCTAAATTTGATTCGAAAATTTACTCATACTCGTACTACTATGAGAAAGATTTGACACAAAATGGAGTATCCATGTGTAATTTCAAATTGTATCTTTATGAATACATACTCAAGTTTTGAGTTTTTGTTATATTGGGGCATAATCTTTGAGAATAAGGAAAAGCATACCCCATGTTATTATCTTGATATTTAGTTTTCTCTATTATTCAGATAAACGATAGTATATTCTTCTGAAATAAGTTGTAATTACTCACCTATGTACTTCATTTAGTTTCCACGATCTTGTTAAGTACTGTATAAGGGAGCATATGACCTTTCACTACATGACTTAAGTGTTAGATATGAACCTAGCTATACTATATAAGACCTTCATTGATCATAGTTATTCGCATAGCATTCTATTCTTTAAGAAAATTTGTTTTGATTACTTGCAACTTCCTTTTGAATTTTTATTTATGATGTGATTTCATTATTCCAGTGAAAACTAGTTTTCATCATAAATATCAATTTTTGAGCTTTGGACATCAATGAAGATTTAGCACTCTTACTTTTACTGTTAGAGAGGATCAAAGCAAAGGTAATAAAATTTCTTATATGATACTTAAGAAATCCCAATCGAGGAAAAATAGAATTTTCCTTAGTCCTCCTTGGAATCCAAAAGTAGTTAACATGCTTGCTGCTAAGATTCAAAGACATTTAGTTGGCAAAAGATAGATACTATATTGTCCGTTTAAATTAAACAAAATGCTAATTGTATTTGAATTAGGAGTTGATCGAGGGTTATGACCAAATCTTCACAACATTTCTCACCAACCCCTATTAGTTAAGTTCTAAAAAAAACCCCTATTAGTTAAATTTTATAGCTTCTAACATCTATATGGGTGGATGTACCTACCTAATAGAATATATATATGGAGGTTGAGGAAGACACTTAGGAAACCAAAAGCATGAATCTGTTCACACTATTCAGATCTATTCGAAGCGCTTAGTAGTTGGAGGTAGTAGACTTCTTTATTCATAATGCAAACCCTAACTATGCATACCATTATGATCATTTTAATTTTTGGAGGACCAAAAATTTTTAAGGAGGTAAGAACTTGTAAACCCCAAAATTTTATGGAAAAAAATACAAAAATAGTAATAATAATAATATGCATGAATGGAAGGGGTAATGTTAAAAATAGCATAGTAAATATTTGATAGGACTAGGGATATAGATGGAAAAGCAATACTAGGTAATTAATTGTATCTGATGGGGGTATAAATGTCAAAGTAGGGTACATGGTAATTAAACTGAACTAGTTGGGGCATATCGAGGATTTGATTTCGCAGGTGCGTTGCACGCACGCTCCAAGCCCTAGATTGGGGCGAGCTCGCGACGCCTTCTCCTTCGGCCTCTTCGCACTCTACAACACTGTCGCCCCTCTGAATCCCTCACAGTGAGATTGACGGCGAAACCTCCTCCTCCGACTTTCCCCATCGCGTCCTCGACTGAGCGCCGGAGCCGCTGCAAACTTGAGCTCTCTCCCATTTCGCCTACGACTGTCCTTATCCTCGGCTGTGTGTGTGTCACCAGGAGGGATCTCCGTCCCTCTTTCGTCTTTCCCAATCTGTCGATGACCTTCGACGATTTGGGTGCCACCATCCACCGTCGACTTCGAGCTCCTCCTCATTTGGCCGCCGCCGACCTCTCCTCCTCCCCCTGCAGTCCATCGTCAACCTCGAGCTCCCTCCTTTTTCCCCTTCGACCTGCTGATGATCTCACCGGTGCTGTGGTCTCTCCTTTTTCTCCCTTTAATTCGCCATGCCGACGATCGATTGGAGCTCCGCCACACCTCACAGACCTAGTGATTCGAGAGCTGCCAGTTCCTCCTTGGTCCACTATCGTCGGTGATTCGACGAGACGAGATTTTGGGGTTCCCTGCACGCTACCGTCCCAGCTTCGCTGGAGTGCAGCAGGCAGCCTCTGTAAACCCTCAATTTCTTTTTTAGAAATATATATATTACTACATAATAAAACTCCTAAATTTTTAAAAAATATATATGTGTCAATAAATAAGTAGGTGCATATATATACGTACTATTACATATATGCATATACATAACGAGCAAATAAAGGTTTGCATAGATGTGTCTACAATGATCAGTAAATAAATATGTGTACAAATAGGTAAATATAAATAAAAAAATAATAATAATAGCAACAAGATAGTAAGATCTAGATTTATATATATATATAGCCGTATAAATAAATTATATGTAAAATAGATACGAAGCTAGATTCTGATTAGAGTAGAAATAAAATTTTGTTATATATATATACATTTGTCAATATGGATAGGTGTATATATTAAATACACGTATAAATATAATCCTCATAAGAATAATTCTCTGCACGTATGTATATATATAGATATATCTATATATATAAGTATTAAAATAAGTTTACTTCCCAAAAATTAAGTAAGGTTAATGAAAAGAGGGAGTCCGAGGCAACCATATTAGTTTCCTTTGTTTACTTGATCTTCCCATAATCTAAATCTCCGCCTCTGCACTCTTTTGTCGCCAACGATTAAGATTGACAAACCTATGGTTGAATCTATTCGACGGCACCGATGCTCAGAAACCAAGATGAAAATAATAAATTTGAATGATTAAGGTTGGTACTCATTCCCTAGTTAATACAAAAATATAATTTTTGGGATACAGGGTAGAGATCGTTGCTAATGTAGATTTTGGGTATTGCATTGTATTATTATTATTATTATTATTATTATGAATTTCATATGTCTTCAATTTCCTTCTTGAATGAAATTGTTTGATAATACTACTGTTAGTTTAATTTTGAATATTGAGGAGATTAAAATATTTTATTTTATATACATCTATTAGATCACAGTGAATGTGTATATATATTTATTTTGTCTTCATTTACGTATACGTGATGATTACCAGTAATTTAATCAAAAAGTATTTTTTTTAAAAGTAATATTTAGAAATAATATCTCGTATTAGGTAGATTAAAGAATCAAATAAAAAGAAATGCTAATAGTAATAATAATTAAATATATATTTAAAGTCTACAATTGTTCTCTGTTAATAAAAATTAGACATCGAGGATAAAGATGGTATATAAAACAATTATCTTCCTGACATCTAATAATAATTTAATACTCAAAACTATGTAATAGCCTGAATATTGCATGGGTTGTTACATGAGATAAATCTTTATATCTCTATATATAGTAGATAAATACATTTTATAGTTTAATAAATATTTATTTGTTGTATTAAATATGGAGACTTTAGATATTAAATTCTATTATAAATACATTTTATAGTTTAATAAATATTTATTTGTTGTATTAAATATGGAGACTTTAGATATTAAATTCTATTAATTTCTTAGTATAATATATACAACTGTAATTATTTTATTAGAGAGTTAGACAACATATTGAATGGAAAGTCATGCTTTTAAAATTTAGTAACTTAGTACAGTATTTACAGGTTCCAAGAATAGTTTTGTTTTTGTTATTGTATTATTGAATTAAAATGATTGAGAAACACTTTGTTGCACTTCTTTTCTTGGATGTTTTCTTCCATACCATGGTAAACAAATTTGTCATGTCTTGCACTCAACATTTTCTTAGTCGTATGCATGAGTGACATTAAACAACGAATATCGAAACCTTTATTTTGTTCTTCATCTTTTATTTCCATGATGACAAATAAGAAATAAGAAAAGGGAGAGCAGGGTGTTAGATACTTATATCATGAGTATTAGAAAATTTAAATATGTTTGCAAATTGATAGGAAAACGTTCTGCAGTGACGATGGATAAACACGGCAAAGCTGTGAATCTATTAAATTGCTAATTTAAAAGGCTCAGGTGCGTTGTTATTTCGGCTAGTTTACAGCCGCTGCAGTAGAGCTCCCAAGTGGGCAGCTGTTATTAAATTTTTATTATTGTCTGTGATGTGCATTTTACTGATGTTCTGTATGATGTGAATTAATTGCAAATGACATGTTATATGTTATGTTTCCTCACATGCTTGTGTTCTACAATTCTAAAGGTGTATGACACTAGGAAGAACCTAGAACACATAGCGACATATGAAGATACTAGGTGACAAAAAAAACTAGTTAGGTGACATATCTTACATGATAACCTAAACTAGTTTGGACACCTAGAGACATAGATCTGAACTTCCTAGGGACATTAACCTCTAAGAATTATATAGGTCTATATAACACTGTATTTCTCTCGCAAATGGTAGACACCATTTGTGTTAGTCTAAAGAGGGGTAGCAGAGGCGTCACTCGACCAATCCTTTAGCATTCGGTGGGTACCAACAAGTGGGTTCTCGCCAACAGTCAGATATCCTCATGGCATGTATCCGAAACTAAGGTGCAGGGAGCCGGGGAGCTCACTTCAGCAGCTATACCAGAGAACTAAGGTGTCTGTTGATGCTGAAATACTCCAACTGAGTCCTGTAGGCTTAGGGGGTAGTCCGGATAACCAGAGTTATACATATGTGTTGGATCCGGCATGTCACGCCCCGTACCTTCCCTTAGGGCACGTGGCAGACCGCAGTGAACTCCACACATAGCCTTGTTTACTCCCGAAACTATATGGGAACCCACTAAGCGTACCTGATGTATATCCCCTCTATTTATGGAAGGATAGAACCTGGATGACAGATCAATATAACTCTAAAAGCATATATTATTAAAACCAAATTTTTACTACAGTGGCCCACACTTATATACAAGTAATATATAATCTAAATGGATCCATGCCCAAGGTTATACAAAGTACCTAGCTAGTGGATCTCTATACACACAAAACAAAGGTAGAATTGTCCTACCTTTCAAAAGAAATCAGGTGCCTGACTATACACTGCGATATCTATCAGTCTCTCTCCTGCTGTGATCCTGAAAAATAAAAATGAGTTCCCCTACGGGGTGAGTAACGCCGTACTCAATGAGTTGGATAGAAAACAATGTAAAACCGAGAACATAAAATAACAAAGTCTCAAGAATAGAATCATATGACTATTCGTGTGCAATAGTCAATCAAAATGAGTAATCAAGAATCACGCGAGACTATATCTGGGGCTGACATAATCAAAATACAGTTGTGGCCAACAACTGTTACCTCAGGGGAGGAATCAAATATCATAAGGTACCCAGATCAAAGCAGAAGTGCAAGAATAAATAAACAAAGCCCCCTTTCCCCTTGGGTTGCCCACTGGATTTCACTACCTGGTATCCATAGCTAATCCAGAGTAAAAACTCAGTCAGGAGTATCCCGATCTCCCATCCTGACCTCGAGCACTAACATCCCACGCCCCTCTCACTAGGCGGCCCATGGGTGTGCTAATAATGTAATATCCTATCACTGCAGTGAAAGTGCCTATAGCACTATCCAGTATCAGATCATACTAGCCATATGCCTTAACAAGTGAAATAAGTATCATAAAGAGTCAACCAAATGCATATGCTAGATCTAGAGTCAACAAAAGCATAGTATCATGCTTATAATGAATCAAGGAACATGAGCAATAAATAGCTTATATCATCAAGCAAGAATATCAAGGATTATTCACAACTCATTTATGTTAATAATCAAGGTTATATAAACTAGTAGGAGAGTCCAAAGTAATATCAAGCATATCTAACCAAAGGGATATAGTTCTCCTGGACTAAACATTGAGAACTATCCCGTCTATTCTACTTGGAGAATAAACACTCACCTGATTCTATCGTTACAAGCACCTTCTAGTTCGTATCGCGAACGTTCGTATCCTCATGCCTGCTTATCGTATTTTCTGAGAATATTTCAACGAATTAAATCTCTCAATCCGGTAACAAGTTTACAAATCCGTCTTCACCAACATTCTTAAAATAGTCTCTAGAATCACCCTATTTTTTATCTCGAGTTCGCCGGAAAGTTCGCCGGAGCTCGCCGGAAACTCGCCGGAATGTTCGCCGGAACGCTCACCGACGAATTTCTCCGAATAGTACCAATATTGTTACCATTCGAAAGCTCTCATTACAAGGATTCCAAAAATCATATTTTTCCCAATTATTATAGCTCATACGAGATCAATTTCACGAATTAATTCAATTTGGGCGGAAACCCTAAGTTAGGGTTTTTAACTCGTCGGCGGCCGACCGGCAGCCAACAGCTCTCAACTCCGGTACCAATGGAAAGCTCTCATCGAGATGAAGTCATAGGTACTAAGTTTGCGAAGTTCCGCGGCTGGAATGGCCGGCAATCATCGGAGCAAGCTACGACGACGAAGTTTCGCCGCCGCCACCTCTCTCTTCGTTTTCTCCTCAAACCTCAACCAAAACTATAAATCTATACCTCTATTGTGTTCTCCTCACTCTCCTGAGGTTGTGGTTAAAATCTCATCGCAAAACTCCACCGGAGTTGGCCGTACCGTCGACGGCAATGTGAAGGGCCGAAGTGTCGCGAGAACAGGGGAGGAGAGAGGAAGGGCTCGGACGCGCGCTCGGTGGGAGGTAAGAAAAATCCGAATTTTAATAAATAATTAAATTCTTTAATTCACGTTTAATCCTAGCCGTCCATCCTTAACTCAACGATTTGATCGATCAAACGACGTCCAAATCACGATCCGTTGGCGCCATTGGATTCCTTGTCAAAAATCCTATGGGATGGTATAATTTTCATATGAAAATTTCATACTACAAAAATTCACAAAATTTTACTAATAAGTCCTTCTATTATTATTTTACAAAATTATCCCTAATACAAAACTATAAATCTCACATCCTACCCCCCTTAAAGGAATTTTGTCCTCAAAATTTAGCTTAAGTCGTCACTTGAAATAGTTGAGGATACTTTCTTCTCATGTACTCTTCAGATTCCCAAGTGATTTCTTCTACTTGTGCACTTCTCCACAACACCTTAATCATCCATACATCCTTATTCCTTAAGATTTTCTTCTTTTGTTCTAGGATCTGCACAGGTTGTATCTTATAACTTAAGTTATCCGCAAGCTCTATCGGGGGTGTTTCTAAAACTCATTCTGGGTCTACAATGCATTTCCTTAACATTGATACATGAAATACATCATGTATTCTAGCCATCTCCTGTGGTAACTCCAATCTGTAAGCTATTAGACCAATTCTATTAATGACTCTGAAAGGTCCAACATATCTAGGACTTAACTTTCCTGTGTTTCCAAACCGTATAATTCCTTTCCATGAAGCTACTTTTAAGTATACCATATCCCAAGGTTGGAATTCTAATTCCCTTCTTCGGTTATCTGCATAACTTTTCTGTCTATCCTGGGCTACTTTCAATCTTTCCTTAATAATTTTAATCTTTTCTGTCGTAGTTTCTATCAACTCATTCCCTTCTATTCTCCTTTCTCCCACTTCATCCCAACATAATTGTGTTCTATATTTTCTTCCATACAAAGCCTCGTACGGTGGCATTCCGATGCTAGCCTGATGACTGTTATTGTAAGCAAACTCAATCAAAGGTAAATGTTGATCCCAACTTCCCTGAAATTCAATTACACAAGCCCTTAACATATCTTCCAAGGTTTGAATTGTTCTTTCAGATTGGCCATCAGTTTGGGGATGAAAAGCTGTGCTAAACTGTAATATCGTCCCCAAAGCTTCATGCATCTTTGGCCAAAAATGGGAAGTAAATCTGGGATCTCTATCAGAAATAATGGTAATGAGAATTCCATGAAGTTTCACAATCTCCTGAATATAGATTCTGGCTAATTTGTCCAATGAATAAGTATTATTAATTGCCAGAAAATGAGCAGATTTAGTAAGTCTGTCCACAATTACCCATATTGCATTATGATTGCTGGATGTACGGGGTAATCCCATCATAAAATCCATTGTGATATGTTCCCATTTCCATTCTGGAATTGGCAAAGGCTGTAGCTTTCCTGCCGGTCTTTGGTGCTCAGCTTTAACTTGCTGACATATAGGACATTTAGCTACATAATCTACAATGTCTTTCTTCATACCTGGCCACCAATAATTTCCTTTTATTGTACGATACATCTTTGTACTACCCAGGTGCATTGCATACGCCGAGGAATGAGCTTCCTCCAAAATAGCTCTCCTAAGTTCAATCTTATTAGGGACACAAACTCTGTCTCGATATACCAATAACCCATCATCCCTCATCCTGAACTCAGTATTTTCTTCTATTTGCATCTTTTGGAGTACTTTACTTAATTCCTCGTCTGAGCTTTGCAAAACCCGAATTTCTTCATGAAGTGTAGGTCGCACAACAAATGTAGCTAGCATCTCACTAACTGTATCATAATTCAGCTGAATTCCCAAAGATTTCAATTCTACTAGCTGCGATAATTTAGTGGCTGCAATATTTGACAGTATAACTGACTTTTACTCAATGCATCAGCTACTACATTTGCCTTTCTTGGATGATATTTAATTATCAAATCATAATCTTTTATTAACTCTAACCATCTTCTCTGTCTCAAGTTTAGCTCTTTCTGAGTCATAATATATTTCAAGCTCTGATGGTCAGTAAAGATATGACATTGAACTCCATATAAATAATGCCGCCAAATCTTTAATGCAAATATTACTGTTGCCAGTTTCAAATCATGAGTAGGATAGTTTAATTCATGTTTCCTTAGTTGACGGGAGGCATAAGCAATAACTTTTCCTTCCTGCATCAATACACAGCCTAACCCTTGTCTAGAAGCATCACTGTATACTGTATAATCTTCATTAGGATTTGGTAATGTCAGAACTGGAGCAGAAGTAAGACAGTCTTTGAGTTTCCGAAAACTCTTTTCACATTCCTGATCCCATTCAAATTTCACTTCTTTTCTGATTAATCGAGTGAGTGGTCCAGCTATCTTAGAAAATCCCTCAATGAATCTTCTATAATATCCAGCTAGACCTAAGAAGCTGCGAATCTCCGTAACATTCTTGGGTTGTTCCCATTTCAAAACTGCTTCAACTTTATTTGAATCAACCATGATACCTTTTTCTGATACAGTATGTCCCAAGAATTTCACTTTTTTCAACCAAAACTCACATTTGGAGAATTTTGCATACAGTTTCTTTTCTCGCAGTGTCTGTAATACTATTCTCAAATGTTCAGCATGTTCCTTTTCTCCAGAAGAGTATATCAGAATATCATCTATGAATATAATAACAAACTTATCCAGATATGGACGAAATACTCTGTTCATTAAGTCCATGAATGCAGCTGGGGCATTTGTCAAACCAAAAGGCATTACCACAAACTCATAATGTCCATATCTGGTCCTGAAGGCAGTCTTAGGGATATCTGACTCCCTAATCCTCAATTGATGATATCCTGATCTCAAATCAATTTTTGAAAATACCTTAGTTCCTTGTAGTTGATCAAAAAGATCATCAATTCTCGGCAAAGGGTATTTATTCTTGATGGTCACCTTATTTAATTGTCTATAATCAATACATAATCTTAAGGTACCATCATTCTTCTTTACAAATAATACCGGTGCTCCCCAGGGTGAGGTACTCGGTCTGATGAATCCTTTATCAAGCAATTCTTGTAATTGTACTTTCAATTCACTAAGTTCTGCAGGTGCCATTCTATATGGTTGGATACTGATAGGGTGAGTGCCTGGTTGTAATTCAATAAAGAAATTCACTTCCCTATCAGGTGGTACACCTGGTAATTCTTCAGGAAATACATCATGGAATTCACATACCACCGGTATCTCTTCGAGCTTGGTTCCTGAGGTGGATGTGTCTATTATATGAGCTAAATATGCTACACATCCTTTTCTTATTAATTTCCAAGCTTGTAGTGCCGAAATTATACAAATCGGTAGAATTCGGCGATTCCCAATAAAATGTAATTCATGTGTTCCCTCTATCGAGAATATCAGTTCCTTGGTAAAACAGTTGACTGTGGCTTTATGTTGGGCTAACCAGTCAATCCCCAGTATCAAGTCAAGATCAGACATATCTAATGGGATTAGGTCTGCTAGTAATATGATATCCCCCAACATGATCTCACAGTCTTTATAAACCATATTTCTAAGAAGTTGTTCTCCTAGAGGGGTGCATACGACAAGTTCAGGTTTCAAAGGAACTAAGGGTTTATCACTAAACTTTGCAAACTCAGGATTAATATAAGACCTATGGGAACCACTATCAATAAGTACTCTAGCAGTATGCTGAAAAAGCTGTAAAGTACCTGTGATTAGGTCTGGATTGGCCTCAGCCTCCTTATCCGAACTGACAAAGATCCTGGTCTGCTCTCGAGGTGGAATCCTAGAACCACCTTGTGTCCCTCTAACACTGCTTCCTTGATCTGCTTTATAGCTTCTCACTGCCCCAGATGGTTGTCTGTCATGAGTAGTAGATCCCCTATCACTTGGTACTGGTCTGGGCATCCCACTGCTTCTACTGTCACCTCTTTGTTGTAGTCTTGGGTAGTTACTACGATAATGCCCTGACTGATGACAATAGAAACATCTCAGGGGAGCTCTGCAGATTCCAGAATGATTCTTACCATAATTTCTGCAAGTATCTCTAGTCATAGGTCGAACTTGAGACTTAGAATCTGGAATGGGTAAAGCTCGAGGGTAAGCTTGTGATCTAGGAGCACTATTAGATGATTATCCCATTCTTTGTGATCCCTTAACTATCGTACTCTTCCTCTAGAATGTAGGACTGAAAAATCCTGACTTTCTCTTTCCTAAGAAAATTTCCTTACTCTTAGAAGGTGCTGGGGATAACTGCTCAATCTCCACTGTCATCTGCACTAACTCACGATAACTGACAGTGGTAGAAGTGACCAACAACTTTCTAATCTCTGTATTCAGTCACTTTCTAAACCTGCTACGCATATACTCAGTATCTCGGGCATACTCTGGAACAAATACCGATAAAGCTCGTAGCTCAGTATCAAACTCCAATACTGACCTATGATCCTGTCGTAGTGCAAAAAATTCTTCTCTCTTCTGATCCTTATAAAAGCTAGTGTAGTATTCCCTGTTGAAGATATCTATAAATCTTTCCCATGTAGTAGGTAAAGCTCCACTAGCGCTAAGAGACTCCCACCAAACCTGTGCATCACCCTCTAATAGCTGAGCTGCTAATCTGATAGTGTCTGCGTCTGTCAATCTCAGGTCTCTAGCAGTCTTTGAAACTTTCTGTAACCATTTGTGAGCTATTTCTGGGTCTCTAGATCCCTCAAAACTGTAACAGCCTAATTGTCGAGCTGTCTTGATCTGCTTTAGTAAATCAGTCTGAGGAGCAACAACGGTTGCCTGCACTGGTGGAACGGGAGCTAGTACCGATGCAGTCTGAGTTTGAATCGCTCTAAGGAGTGTTTGAAACTGCTCATCCGTCAGAGTGACTCCTCCTGCAACAGGTGATGCAGCCTGGCCACTCTCTACTGGTACTGCATGGGAGGCAGAGGAACCCTCCTGTCCATGTGATGCTTCATCGTCTGAGTGACTATGCTCTGGCTGCATTCTGAATATCCTACGCGAATATTACGATCAATATTGTAGATACAACGTATAGCCTAGGGCCACTAGACTGCTCCTTATTAAAGATCTACTAGACTCCTTATTTCCTAATATGGATTACTTCTAAAAGATCATTTATGCAAATGATATCCTAATATATCCAAGTTCTCCAATAATCGGATCAGGATATACATAAGTTCTAATATGAACCTGCTCTGATACCACCAAAATCTGTCACGCCCCGTACCTTCCCCTAGGGTACGTGGCAGACCGCAGTGAACTCCACACATAGCCCCGTTTACTCCCGAAACTATATGGGAACCCACTAAGCGTACCTGATGTATATCCCCTCTATTTATGGAAGGAGAGAACCTGGATGACAGATCAATATAACTCTAAAAACATATATTATTAAAACCAAATCTTTACTACAGTGGCACACACTTATATATAAGTAATCTACAATCAAAATGGATCCATGCCCAAGGTTATACAAAGTACCTAGCTAGTGGATCTCTATGCACACAAAACAAAGGTAGAACTGTCCTACCTTTCAAAAGAAATCAGGTTCCTGACTATAGACTGCGATATCTATTAGTCTCTCTCCTGCTGTGATCCTGAAAAATAAAAATGAGTTCCCTACGGGGTGAGTAACGCCGTACTCAGTGAGTTGGATAGAAAACAATGTAAAACCGAGAACATAAAATAACAAAGTCTCAAGAATAGAATCATATGACTATTCGTGTGCAATTGTCAATCAAAATGAGTAATTAAGAATCACACGAGACTATATCTGGGGCTGGCATAATAAAAATACAGTTGTGGCCAACAACTGTTACCTCAGGGGGAGGAATCAAATATCATAAGGTACCCAGATCAAAGCAGAAGTGCAAGAATAAATAAACAAAGCCCCCTTTCCCCCTGGGTTGCCCACTGGATTTCGCTACCTTGTATCCATAGCTAATCCAGAGTAAAAACCCAGTCAGGAGTATCCCGATCTCCCATCCTGACCTCGAGCACTAACATCCCACGCCCCTCTCACTAGGCGGCCCATGGGTGTGCTAATAATGTAATATCCTATCACTGCAGTGAAAGTGCCTATAGCACTATCCAGTATCAGATCATACTAGCCATATGCCTTAACAAGTGAAAGAAGTATCATAAAGAGTCAACCAAATACATATGCTAGATCTAGAGTCAACAAAAGCATAGTATCATGCTTATAATGAATCAAGGAACATGAGCAATAAATAGCTTATATCATCAAGCAAGAATATCAAGGATTATTCACAACTCATTTATGTTAATAATCAAGGTTATATAAACTAGCAGGAGAGTCCAAAGTAATATCAAACATATCTAACCAAAGGGATATAGTTCTCCTGGACTAAACATTGAGAACTATCCCGTCTATTCTACCTGGAGAATAAACACTCACCTGATTCTATCGTTACAAGCACCTTCTAGTTCGTATCGCGAACGTTCGTATCCTCGTGCCTGCTTATCATATTTTCTGAGAATATTTCAACGAATTAAATCTCTCAATCCGGTAACAAGTTTACAAATCCGTCTTCACCAACATTCTTAAAATAGTCTCTAGAATCACCCTATTTTTTATCTCGAGTTCGCCGGAAAGTTCGCCGGAGCTCGCCGGAAACTCGCCGGAAAGTTCGTCGGAACCCTCACCAGCGAAGTTCTCCGAAAAGTACCAATATTGGTACCATTCGAAATCTCTCATTACAAGGATTTCAAAAATCATATTTTTCCCCAATTATTATAGCTCATACGAGATCAATTTCACGAATTAATTCAATTTGGGCGGAAACCCTAAATTAGGGTTTTTAGCTCGTCGGCGGCCGACCGGCGGCCAACAGCTCTCAACTCCAGTACCAATGGAAAGCTCTTGTCGAGGAGAAGCCATAGGTACCAAGTTTGCGAAGTTCCGCGGCCGGAATGGCCGGCAATCGCCGGAGCAAGCTCCGGCGACGAAGATTCACCGCCGCCACCTCTCTCTTCGTTTTCTCCTCAAATCTCAACCAAAACTATAAATTTACACCTCTATTGTGTTCTCCTCACTCTCCTGAGGTTGTGGTTAAAATCTCATCGCAAAACTCCGTCGGAGTTGGCCGCACCGTCGACGGCAATGTGAAGGGCCGAAGTATCGCGAGAACAGGGGAGGAGAGAGGAAGGGCTCGGACGCGCGCTCGGTGGGAGGTAAGAAAAATCCGAATTTTAATAAATAATTAAATTCTTTAATTCACGTTTAATCCTAGCCGTCCATCCTTAACTCAACGATTTAATCGATCAAACGACGTCCAAATCACGATCCGTCGGCGCCGTTGGATTCCTTGTCAAAAATCCTATGGGATGGTATAATTTTCATATCAAAATTTCATACTACAAAAATTCACAAAATTTTACAAATAAGTCCTATTATTATTTTACAAAATTATCCCTAATACAAAACTACAAATCTCACAAGGTCAGGCCGAGAGTATACATGTCAGTCGGTGACCCTGTTGTAAAGCAGAAGTGTAGCGCTACACGATGTCTCGTATCCTAGGGTCTATGGGAGACGTACGATATAATAGTCTCGGAGTGCGGTCCGGATAAATGGCTCGCGAGACTGGAAAGAGAAGGAACCGCGGTCACCCTCCTTCTCCGCCAACGTCGGTGCGACGGGCCTAGGCAGAGACATAGTTTGGTACTGATGGACTTATGGTAGTCCCTGGCCAGGGCTTATCTTAAGCATAGGCAGGCAGCCCTAGGAGTTAGTTTTGAAATTAGAAACTTAGAAATCTTTAGACACAGACACGTATTTAGACTTTTAGTATTTAATTGATTATTTACGTGCATGCTTCCTTTCATTGTTAATTTATGATTTAATATTGCTATACTTGCCGCTCATCCGGACATGTATTGTTAGCCCATTTGCTTGGAAAAGTTTCTATCTGTAGGCACTAAGTCGCAAAACTTAGCGCATGTAAATTTTCCCCCGCGCGCAGGTATTTGGAACATCACTTAGAGACGGAGAGGAACGATGGGTACTGGGAGTGAATGCTATAGAAGGACATTAATAGATGATTAGTCGGTACAATGTGTAAAACACATAATGTAGAAGGACTGTACCAACTTTTTATGTATCCTGTGAACAAATTGAAATTCTAGTTAGTAGACGTGACTATAGAAATTTTCATTTATGTTGGAATTATATGATATTGTTAGCCTTGTATGAGTGAGACACTGCTCATATGGCGGTTGTCAATGCCCGATAGAGGGTCGGGGCATGACAATAAAAGTGGTATCAGAGCAAGTTTAGAAATCTCTAAGATTAAATTTAAGAAGGTTGATAATTATAGACATAACCCTGATACAGTCCATAAGCAAACTTTAGGTAAATAAGGGTGAGAGTGACAAAGGGTTAGGAACACGATTTCCTTAATTAAAATTTTTCTTTTTACCTCTCTACACTTCCCTGTTTGATAAGTTGTTTGCTACAAATTATTTAACTATTTTTAGTAGTTTTGATTAATTGTTTGATTGCTCATGGAGTTATTTAATTTGATTGCTTGTTTTTTTTTTTTTTCTTTCCTTGCCTTTATCCTAACTCAAAGGTAGTACTTTAAAACTCCAAGGGTACTACTAAAATTTATTATTATGCTGCAATTATAAAGTGACTGCTTTGTTCAATGAAAGAAAGTACTAGTTGTTTCAAGTCCTTGTCATTGCCTTCCGATAAATGTAGCTCCTACTATTGCTTGGGTACATAAGTGCTATAAGCAATGAGTGCTCTAAGTTTAGCCATAGTTGTGGTATAAATAACTTCTCTCTCTATGATAGAAATTGGAAAGTAAACCCTGGTGCACTTTCCATGGACAAATGTAAGAATTTAATCCACTATTCCTACTATGAGAGTATACTCCACTATATTGTGGATACCATGACTCAAATTGGCTTGATTTAGATTACCATTTGGTGGTTAAAACTTTATTGCCAAATCCTCCCTTGTAGAGTTTATTTTTATGACATTTGCTTTTATGCCTTGTTTCATTTTATCACGATTCAGTTAATTCTTAGGATACTTTAGTTTTATGTTTTCAATTTATGAATCCTACTCAACATTAGTAGCTACTAACTTCATTGGTTACAAATTTCATATTGAAGTAAATCTATTCTCACTCTCCAAGAATTTTAAATCTAGGAGGATATGTTATCTCTCATTACATTCAGTCATTAGGAAGAATTAAATTCATAGTAAATATATGCTCCATTGACTTCCTTCAATGGTAAAATCATTGTGAATGACTAAACTGCCTAATTGCCTTATTATAGGGTGATGGCCTAAGGTTGTCCTATCATGGCATAATATAAACTTCTAGCTATATCTACCAGTTGGTTGGGTTGCCTTGATAGTGATGACTATAAAGAGAACTATGAGAGGATTGATGTCACCATGTGGAGACTTAGAAAGAAACTTGATCCTCTAGTTCTAATGCAGTTTCTTGCAGGGCAACATTCAATATAATGTTGCAATAGCTTATAGTAATATGGCAATCCTTATCCTTATGGTTTAAATTGAAAATACCTGAAGTCTTTTGTACTAATACCCGTCAGATGGAACAAATTCACAAGTTTATGTTTAGTAGATCTTGCACCTAATACTTCTAATGAAAAAAAAAAACCTTGTTGACTTCATATTTTCCTTGATTGACCATTCTTTGTTGATTTTATGCTCCATTTGTTTGCTTTGACCGATTTTAATGTCGAAATTGGTAGGTGATATTGTGTTTGGCTATACAAAAGATTTCTGCTATTTTGATTGTTGTTCTCATCTAAAGCTTATTCTGATGGTATTTTTAAAGAATTTATAAATATTGGCCGGCTGTTTACATGTATGGTGACAGCCAATGTGTATCTAGTTATGGATAGGTTGCTAGCATATTTGACGATAACCATTAAGAATGGATTTATTTAAATATTGGTGTAGTAATTTTGATGACTTTATGCATTTAACCTTCGCCAAAGTCGTTTGTTGAGCGAGTATGACCAACAAATGCAATTCTTTATGTTTTATAAAGATGTCATTTGGATTTGTTCATATATTCTTTTTGTACATGTGTAGCTATAATTATGTGGTTAGTTTTGACGAGTATGATAACGTAAAAGTTTTAATTGACTCTCTTAGTATCTTCATCAAGTTTCAACCTTATAATTAAAACCAAATGGAAATTTCAATCTTGCTAGGTGCCATTGGTTTCCTCCTTTTTCTGTTAGTTGGGTGCTATTATAACAAGCGAAACAATTTAAGAAAAATAATGTTTAATCCTTAGGTTAACTTCGATAATATTTTGAGCTCAAAATTTAATTTTCCTAAGAGAAACCAGCTTCATATCCTTCATCTCAACCCTGCCCCAAGCAAAGCAATATTTTCTAGTAGCTTTAACAGCTTGTTCTGTATAAAATTTCAAATGTAAGTTAAACTTCTCTTAGAAAATTCTTTAGCTTCATATTACATTGCTTGAAGTCTACTATTGTTCCTTATGATTGCAACACCCAAATCTTTGGCTAACGAATCATATAATGACCTTAATTCTATGTTTCTTGTAGTAATATCCTCGATGGTCCTTCCTTAACATTTTTAATAATTTTTCCTGCATATCCAAATTCATCATATAAATCTATGTCTTAAATACTAACAATCTCAAGTCCCTTTTGAGCATATTTTTGGTGGTTATCCTAAATGTGACAACTTCAAATGAGATAATTAAATCCCAGATATCTCCCGACTAGATTTTTAAACTTACATTGCACTCCATACTCTTTATTCAGTATCCTTATTGTAGATGCACAATCTGAAAAAAAAAATTATTTTTCTTCATCAATGCCTTTACCATAAATAATGTATCTTTATAATTGAATTTTTTTTTAATTGTTTATTGGTAGTCAATGCCATAAAATTCTTCAAATGAATATTTACACTTTTGATACTATATTTAACTTTCATATTCCCTTCCAAAGGCTGTTCAATGTGCTTCTCATGTTCTTCTCCTCTCTTAAAGTATTTATATGCCAACTTAGTATTAAGGTTGCCTTGTCTACTATGCCTCCCTGCCCAAACATATTGAAATTTTAATCAGCCAATATTTTGATTATAAAGCAACTTAGTAGTTCTTTGTAAAATAAAATAACACTTCTAGGATGCTAATATTGCACTTACCATCATTATGCAACCTTTTAATATTTAAAGTTTTTAGCTATATGCACATGAGCTAGATATGGATCCTTCCAAATATCTATACCTTGCTTATTCCCTATCTACTTTGCAAATCCTTCCTTTAGTAAGCTTATTGTTAGCTCAAAGGTTATAAAACCTCAAGAACAGTTTTGATTCAAGATCTTAAGGTTTTATTATATTGTGTTTCTCTTTCATGAGTTTGGTCCAAATATATTCTTATTTATTCATTAGTAGCAACAACCTTTTATTTGCTATTATTCTTTTAGCTACATTTAAGTTGCGGATTCCCAAACCTCTCTTATTACTACATATTTTCTTCCGATAAATTAAATTAAGTACTTCTCTTATTTCATTTGTACTTAAAAGTTATCATTGTATAAGTATTTTTTTTCTAATCATGCCATCTCATCATTGATCCAAATTGTTGTCATTGAATGGTATCGAAATTGCATTTCACTTGTTTGATCTGCCTTTGTTTCCTAGCTTATGATACTCCAACTTTTACCAAATCGTTTAAATTCTAAGCCCTTGTCAACTATTTTGAATTCACAGTTTTCCATCTAAAATATAGATACCCAATGTAAAACCTTAATTTATTTTTTTAAGTGGTAGGACTGTGTTCTCATTGTAGCACCTAGAAACAATGGTTAGGTAATTCTATTGTATACTCTCTATTGATTTGATAGATGTGTATTGGTATATTGTATTATCTATACGAAGATATATCACTTAAGTTCACAACAGTTGGCAATTATTCCTATGAGAAAGCTACTAATGTAACTTTAAGAAATGACATCTTAACTAGCATGCTTTCTCATCATCTTAACTAGTATGCTTTCTTAAGATTATGTTATTATTGGTAATTATATTTGTCTTAGGTGTAAATTGTGTGATTACCATATGTCATCACCTTATGATTCTCTCTAGTTGCTGAGTAAACATTATTTGCTACAAATCTTGATTTTACATTCTAATCAAGAATTCTATCTATGGTCAAACATTGTCTGCTGTGATTTGCATTCTCATCAATGAATTCTATCCATGATCAAATATATTATTAAGGTATTACTTGATTCATGGAACCATAATCTCATTAGAGGATACTTCCATATGTCACAAGTGTTCTATACCTATTCATGGAACCAATGTGTGAGATTTAATTGAATAACATTTTCTAATTATTTGATCATGCTAGAAGTATGTTACCATATATAGTCATTATAAGCATTTATATGCAGATGCAATCAACCAAGTTTTTGGCATTAGCATAAATATTCAATTGTCCTTTGTGACCTATCTTTTCCTCCTAGTATTGTTGTATTTATTGTTGAAATTCATAAACCTTTCATTTTTTTCTTTTTTTTCCTGTATTAAACATACTAGTTCTATTCTTCCCTTCGGAAGTACCTCTTTAATTTTGACCTGCAAAAATAGTTGGTGTTTGCCTTATATAATAAATATATTTAAGGATCATTAGAATAGTTTAGGGATAGTATTATAAAAAAAAAATTTTTTAGGGATTTCTACATTTTTGGAGGACCAAAAATATTTATGGGAGGAAGAACTTATAAACCCCCAATTTTTTTTTAGAAATATATATATTACTAAATAATAAAACTCCTAAATTTTTAGAAAATATATATGTATAAATAAATAAGTAGGTGCATATATATACGTACTGTTACATATATGCATATATATAACGAGCAAATAAAGGTTTGCATAGATGTGTCTACAATGATCAGTAAATAAATATGTGTACAAATAGGTAAATATAAATAAATAAATAATAATAATAATAGCAATAAGATAGTAAGATCTAGATCTATATATATATTTAGTCGTATAAATAAATTATATGTAAAATAGATACGAAGCTAGATTCTAATTAGAGTAGAAATAAAATTTCGTTTTATATATATACATTAGTCAATATGGATAGGTGAATATATTAAATACACGTATAAATATAATCCTCATAAGAATAATTCTCTGCACGTATGTATATATATATATATATCTATATATATAAGTATTAAAATAAGTTTACTTCTCAAAAATTAAGTAAGGTTAATGAAAAGAGCGAGTCCGAGGCAACCATATTAGTTTCCTTTGTTTACTTGATCTTCCCACAATCTAAATCTCCACCTCCGCACTCTTTGGTCGCCAACGATTAAGATTGACAAACCTATGGTTGAATCTATTCGACTAAGAAGAGAAGTATCTGAGGAAATGGACGATATAGTTACAGAATGAAAGCTAACGACACAGATGCTCAGAATCTAAGATGGAAATAATAAATATGAATGATTAAGGCTGGTACCCATTCCCTAGTTAATACAAAAATCTAATTTTTGGGATACAGGGTAGAGATCGTTGCTAATGTAGATTTTGGGTATTGCATTGTGTTATTTTTATTATTATTATTATGAATTTCATATGTCTTCAATTTCCTTCTTGAATGAAATTGTTTGATGATATTACTGTTAATTTAATTTTGAATATTGAAGAGATTAAAATATTTCATTTTATATACATCTATTAGATTACAGTGAATGTGTATATATATTTCTTTTGTATTCATTTACCTATACGTAACGATTACTAGTAATTTAATCAAAAAGTATTTTTTTTTAAAAGTAGTATTTAGAAATAATATCTCATATTAGGTAGATTCAAGAATCAAATAAAAAGAAATGCTAATAGTAATAATAATTAAATATATATTTAAAGTCTACAATTATTCTCTGTTAATAAAAATTAGACATTGAGGATAAAGATGGTATATAAAACAATTATCTTCCTGACATCTAATAATAATTTAATACTCAAAACTATGTAATAGCCTGAGTATTGCATCGGGTGTTACATGGGATAAATCATCCATTCCTAATATTTATATCTTTATATATAGTAGATAAATACCTTTTATAGTTTAATAAATATTTATATGTTGTAGTAAATATGGAGACTTTAGATATTAAATTCTATTTATTTCTTAGTATAATATATACAACTGTAATTATTTTATTAGAGAGTTAGACAACATATTGAATGAAAAGTTATGCTTTTAAAATTTAGTAACTTAGTACAATATTTACAGGTTCCAAGAATAGTTTTGTTTTTGTTATTGTATTATTGAATTAAAATGATTGAGAAACACTTTGTTGCACTTCTTTTCTTGGATGTTTTCTTCCATACCATGGTAAACAAATTTGTCATGTCTTGCACTCAACATTTTCTTAGTTGTATGCATGAGTGACATTAAACAACGAATATCGAAACACTTATTTTGTTCTTTGTCTTTTATTTCCATGATGACAAATAAGAAATAAGAAAAGGGGGAGCAGGGTGTTAGATACTTATATCATGAGTATTAGAAATTTTAAATATGTTTGCAAATTGATAGGGAAACGTTCTGCAGTGACGATGGATAAATACGGCAAAGCCGTGAATCTATTAAATTGCTAATTTAAAAGACTCAGGTGCGTTGTTATTTCGGCTAGTTTACAGTCGCTGCAGTAGAGCTCCCAAGTAGGCAGTTGTTATTAAATTTTTATTACTGTTCGTGATGTGCATTTTACTGATTTTCTATATGATGTGAATTAATTACAAATGACATGTTATATGTTGTTTCCTCATATGCTTGTGTTCTACAATTCTAAAGGTGTATGACACTAGGAAGAACCTAGAACACATAGCGACATATGAAGATACTAGGTGATAAAAAAAACTAGTTAGGTGACATACCTTACATGATAACCTAAACTAGTTTGGACACCTAGAGACATAGACCTGAACTTCCTAGGGACATAAACCTCTAGGAATCATATAGGTCTATATAACACTTTATTTCTTTCGTAAATGGTAGACACCATTTGTGTTAGTCTAAACAGGGGTAGCGGAGGCGTCACCCGAGCTATCCTTCAACCTCCAATTCGATTTGCGCTAAGGTAGACCACCTCGAAATAATTAAACGACTTGAAGCTCTTATACGGTTGGTTTCGAAGAATGAACTACATTACTCAGGTGCGGTTCACTACAGTAGACTATTTCCAAGTTATGAAATTTAAGGAGATAATAATATAATTGCTTAGGAAACTAATATTTAAATTAAACTTGATGCATGTTCGTATATTAAACAATTTTGTTCTCATGATATGCTTGTAGCCTAAACCTTGCTTATCTGATATGCTTATAGTCTTAATCTTGCTTATGTGATATGCTTATAGTCTTAATCTTGCTTATGTGATATGTTTATATTCTTGTATGTACTGCTATCTGAGTATGCTAGGATGCTCTTAGATCATTTTATTACTATCTACCATGATGATGTGATAAAAATAAAATATTAGTGTTACATTTACAAGCATGATGTAGATAATTAGGTTGTACCAGAGTTTGACATCTACATGGACATCAATAAACATAATCTATATCCATGTAACACTATCACACATGTAAGGACATATTAACAGTACATTATGACAGATATTCTGAACTACAGATATGGGCTCTGACACTCAGAAATCTATACCACCTAAGATGTTGAATTCATAATGATCATAAAGAGTGAAATTCAACATGAATCGGCTTATCGCAAAAGAATCTCGTGACATAGTCACTATACCGACACGTGTGATGCGAAGTCACCACCGTGATTATCCTAAGATGGCCAACGGGAGATGCAACTATACTGAGGATCTAGCTAGCATGTCACTGAGGTTGTAGCAATACACACCCCTCTAGGCAGGCATCGTTGTTTTTGAATTGGGACGGTCACTCCTTTCGCATAGCCTTGGACAGTGGATTCATGGACCATACGACTATTATACCAGACGTTCTGCAGACGTTCTGAAGAGTAGACCAGATCCTGTGGTTTAATTAATTATTGGCTAGCCATGGCCGATGTGTACATCTAGGTGCGGTGACCCTGTCTAGGGACAGTGTGTACTACACCAGTTGCTTTATGGATTGTCTGGGGAAGACGCATGGAATGACAGGTCGCTAGGATGCGGCGATGGAGAGATTCGCCTAGTAGACCAATGAAGAGCGATTCACGGTCGCCCGACCTCTTCGCCAACATCAGTGTGACGGGCATAGGTAGAGACATAGACAGAGGACACTAATGCGCTTATGGGAACTCCCTGATCAGGAGATCCCCTAAGCATAGGCTGGCTACCCAGATCACAATATCAAAATAACATGACACATTCTTAGTGACAGCTACCTAGAGACATTGACATACTCTATGTTTACAGTTTGAATTACATACACCCATAATATGTTCTGTTTATAAATATTTTCATTTTCTACCTGTTAATTTTACATTGCTTTGCTTGATTTACTAAATAATTTAAGGACATATTAAAATCTCTTCTTTATGAGATATTCTACTGTGGTTAGAGCCGTAAGCACAAAGCCGTAAGGCTGAGCACACTGCGTTCAACATGTGTTTAGGTCTACCCAATGATCGTTCAAGATAGTTGATGGAGAAGAGATTACCGATGAACATAGTCTATATATCATTGATGTCAACTTAGTATTGTAGTAGGTATATCGGGACTGTGTTAGTAGAGTTGAGATAAATGATTTAATTGTATTATCCGTTGGGTTGATGATATATGTGAGTTGTAAATATCAACAAATACCTTGTATGGGTCCTTTGGGCGCATACGGCGGTTGCCACGTACTCGACTGATAGGTCGGGGCATGACAGAGAGCCTGTGTAATTGAATTCCAGGGAAGTTGGGATCAACATTTACCTTTGATTGAGTTTACTCATAACAATAATTATCAAGCGAGCATTAGAAAGCCACCATATGATGCTTTATATGGAATGAAATGCAAAACACTTTATGTTGGGATAAAGTTAGAGAAAGAAGGATATAAGGGAATGAGTTGATTGAAATTATGACATAAAAGATTAAAATCATTAAGAAAAGATTAAAGATAGCCTAGGATAGACAAAAGAGTTATGTAGATAATCGAAGAAGGGAATTGAAATTTCAACCTAGGGATATGGTATACCTAAAAGTAGCTCCATGGAAAGGAATCATACAGTTTGGAAACACTGGAAATGTAAGTCCTAGATATGTTGGACCTTTTAAGATCATTAACAGAATTAGCCTTGTGGCTTATAGACTGGAGTTACCTTAAGAAATGACCAGAATATATGATGTATTTCAGATATTTATGTTGAGGAAACATATTGCGGATCCTGATCAGGTATTAGAAACACCCCCGATTGAACTTAAGGAAGATTTGAGCTTTAGAGTACAACCTGTGCAGATCTTAGAACTTTAAAGAAGAAAACCTTAAGAAATAAAGACGTATGGATGACTAAGGTATTGTGGAGAAGTGCACAAGTAGAAAAAATCACTTAGGAATTAGAAGAGTATATGAAGATGAAGTATCCTCAGTTATTCCAAGGGATTACCTGAACTAAATTTGGAGGAAAAAATTTCTTTAAGGGGAGTAGGATGTGAAATTTGTATTTTTATATTAAGGGCAATTATATAATAGATGATGATTTTGAGGGGTTTTATGAAAGAAATAATAGGGAGGACTTATTTGTAAAATTACATAGATTATTGAAGTATGAAATTTTGATACAAAAATTATACCCTCAGATAGAATTTTTGATAAGGAATCCAACAACGCAGACGGATCGTAATTTCGACGTCGTTTAATTGATCAAATTGTTGAATCAAAGATTGATCCAAATGGATAGACAAGTTTAAATCATTTAAAACGGATGGATCAGATCTGATTTCATTAAACCAATGGGTGAACCAAGTTAGTGGGTTAGTGATAAGCAGGGTAAGCGATAAAACCCGACCCCTTACTAAACCCATTTAACTTTCCTTCTTCTTCTTCCTCTCCCACCCACGATTTCTCTCTCCTTTTCCTTCTTTATGTGGCAGCAACGACGAACTCACCTCCGCTCCTTGTCGACAATGATTGGACCACCTTCTGGGCAAATTATTTTATGAAATTTCAAACACAACTTCAGGTGAGCTAGGAGAACACATTAGAACCATCATTTTCAAGTTTTGGTGAAGATTTGAGGGAGAAATTAGAGTTTTAGTATCTGCGGCCAAAACTCCATCGCCGTAGCAAGGCGATTGCTGGCTACCTGGGTTGAGGATTATTGGTCGCTAGTTGGCCACCGGCGAATGGAAAATCAAAAAACTAGGGTTCCGCCGCTGTGAGCTTCTCTGGCAAAATTGGATGCCGGGGAGCTCTAAAAATTGGAAAAAATAGGATTTTTAGAATCCTCATAAAGAGAGCTTTTGATTGGTACCAATATTGGTACTAATCAACGAACTTCGCCCGTGAGGATTTCAGCGAACTTTCCGGTGGGTCTCTGACGAACTTTCCGGTGAACTTGAGATAAAAATTAGGGTGATTCTAGAGATCATTTTAAAGATGTCGGTGAAGATGGGTTTGAGAAATTGTTACCAGATTGAGAATTAAAATTTATTAAAATATTTACAAAAAATTCGATAATCAAACACAAGAATACTAACAATCGTAATATGAATTAAGACGTGCTTACGATAATATAATCAGGTGAGTGATTATTCTCCAAGCCGGATAAATGGGATAGTTCTTAATGTTTAGTCCAGGAGAACTATATCCCTTTTATTAGCTATATTTAATATTCGTTGACTCTCCTGCTAGTTAATTACTCCTGATTATGATTATATATGAGTTTTGAATAACCTTTAATATCTATGCTTCTTGATATAAGTATTTCATTGTTATTGTTCCTCGATTCATTATAAGCATGATACTATGATTTTGTTTGACTTAAAAGCTAGCATATGCATTTGTTTTTCCTAAAAAGCTAGAGGTATGGTGAAAAACATACCCTAGGAGATTTCTTGATTCATATATGATTCTGTTTCATCTTGTGGGTGCATATGACGAGGTTGAACTTATACTAGTGTGGCAATGGCATGTAAACCCCTACCCCAGTGTAGTGTATGTAAAGAAGATGTTGAGACTCAGGATCATTTATTTTATCACTATCCCTACACAAAGAATGGATGATACATATATTTACAACAACTACAAGTGGAGCCATATAATATCTCACATATTCCATGGGTCATGAAGGGAAATGAGAAAATGAAATTATTGGAGATTAGCCAACTAGCAGTATGGCATTGGAGTGTATGGGGTGAGAGAAATAGGAGATGTTTCATGGGGACTTCAAAAACAACAAGGAGTCTAGCCATGCAGGAAGCAACTGCTTTCACATTTTTCATGTCTCACAAGCCACCATAGAGCCTTTAATGTTTCTATGCAATATGAGGGTTTGAGGGTTTGAAGAGCCGGCATGAGCGAGAAGACCCGAGGCCTCTTCCCGCTCGACGCCCTCTTCCTCGCCTTCTTCCCCGCCTCCCTCACCCGCAGCATAGCACGCCGGTGGCCCCTCCCGTTTCGCCGCCGTTCATCGGCGGCCGCCCGTCTCCGTCGCCCGCTGCGCACCACTGCTCGGCAGAAAGGGGAGCTCGGCGATGCCCCCTCCTTCCTTGCCTTCGCGACCACCTGCAGCAGGGCAGCCACCCACCGAGCCCGCTGTCCACTGTCCGCGTCCCTCCCTTCCGCCGTTCGCTGTCCATTCCCCTCCGCCACGACGAGAAGAGCTCGACGGAGGTCGCCGTCCCTTCCTTTCTGCTGCATTTCCCCCATTTTCCCCACGATTTGCCTTCTTCACGTCCGCAGCCATCCGCCGGCTGCGTCCGCCGTCCCATGCCCAGCTCACCGGCGTACCACTGCCTCCTTTGCTGGGCTCGCTGTCTCACCGTCTCCGCGAGCTCGTGAGCCCGCGTCTGCCCCAACGTAGATGCAACAGGCGGCGATTTCATCACCGCCGCTCGTTCGATCCGCAGCACCGTCGGTGAGGAGCGGAGCTGCGATTCCACTCTCCTCGCTGCCCGGATTCTCCTCCTTTTCTTCCCCACGCGTTCGCGAGGTGAGTAGCTCCTCTTCCCCTCCGCGAACGGGAGGTTTTGCCCTCCGATGGACTTGCCCAAGCACCGCCGGCGACGTCCACCGAGAGGCGCCGTCTGATGTTGACGATCGGGTTTTGTGCAGGTCGCCACTGGTCTCCCCACGTGCGAAGGGTTGGAGATCTCATTGTTAGGTCGGCCGTCGAAATTTTTGCGAGCTCCGGCGAGGTGGCGGCTAGGGTTCCGGCGGCCGGCGGCTGGTTTTCCGACGAGGAAAGGGATCGGCTGAGGTATCCCTTCTTTCTCCCTTAATCACGATTAGTGGTTAATTAAGCATGTTTAGTGAAAGTTAAACAAGGTTAGTGATTTAATTAAGTGAGATTAGTAAATGGGTTGGGTTGAACCGAATTGAAGTTAGTTGGGTTGGATTTGAGTTAAGTTTGGGTTCGGGTTGAGTTTAGTTGGGGTGAGCTGAATCAATTAATTGAAAGTGGTTCGAGCTCGAGTTAGATCAAATTTAGATTGGGTTGGTTGGACTGGATCCAATTAAATTGGACTAGATCCGAGCTGAACCAGATTGAATTAAATTGAACTTGGGTCGAGCCAAATTAAATCAAACCGAACCGAACCGAACCGGTTGACCGGGTCCGGCATTGACCGGGTCAACGGTTGACCGGTCAGCATTGACCGGGTCAACCGTTGACCATTGACCAGTCAAAAATAATAAAATAATAATAATAATAATAATAATAATAATAATAATTTAATTTTTCATTGGTATGATTAGGTCATTAAAATAGGTAATAAAGATTTAATTAATCTAATAAGTGCTGATCGGTTTTATTTGGGCCCTTGGGTGACTTGGGCCAAGTCATGGGTGGGTTTAAATGGGTATATATGTGATGAAATCTATTTACGTGTAATTAACTTAATTTAATATTGTAATTAATTTAATTAGTAAAAATTAAATTTTATTAATTAATATTTGAATGATTAGGTTGAATTGATTATCAACTTTTATACTTAGTTTGGGTTAATTAAATGTAGTAATTACCTTAATTAAATTATTGATAGATTATTTGGACTAAAATGTAGGTATGGGCCCAATGGGTAAATATGGGCTTATTAATTAAGTATGCGCCCCTAAATTAAATATGGGATCGTAAATTTAAATGTAGGCTTAAGCAATAATTAATTAGGATAATTGTATAAGTTAGATTGATAAATTTATATTTGCTTTACTTTAGGGAAAAATAAATTAAATTTATTTTAAATAATTGTATTAATTAGGACTATCGCGGGTACGCGATTCGCGTAGTTCGTCGTAGTGATTCATTGTTACGCGGGTTGGTCCTGAGATGGCTAGCGAGGATGAACCCTACCATGGACTTGACACCGATAGAGATGGGGTTGCCACAGCCCATTGTGCGGATGTGTGTTTATCCCAATCAACGTCGACTGTCATTGGACTGGGAAGGTGATTCCCAATGCGAGGTCTTAGACAGTGGATCCGTAGACCACGCGGCTATCATCCATGACGTTCTGCAGACAGTCGGATGAGTAATCCGAATCCTAGGGTTACTTTTATCGGTTAGCCGTGGCCGATTAGTCTTCTTGATGGTGGCCTTGTCTTCGGGTAGTGTTGTAGTACTACACGAGTCGCCGTTGCCCCTACGGAGTCCGGGGAGGATGTAAGGGCACGGTAGTTTCTGTCACGCCCCGACCCACCTGTCGGACACGTGACAACTGCCGTATGAGCCCAACAGACCCATACAAGGCATCAAAGTGATACATATCATCCATATACATCGTTTACACAGCGGAATTATAAATAAATCATCTAACTCAAGATTTCCTAACACAGTCAAGATAAACCTACCATAATTCTATGAATAAAAAGGTATCGATAAATAAAAATGGACCCGTCGATAGATTTGTCTTCATCAATCGTCTCGTATGATCATCTAACACACCTGCACACACGGGGAAAAGTAGTGTGCTCAGCCTTGCGGCCTAGTGCGAAATTACGGCTCTACCGAATAAAGAAATCAAAGGCTAGGAGTATTCTAGGATGCATTTGGTTGTTAATCATCACATTTCATTTGATTTGTGTAAATCAGTTTATTTAAAATAGTAAAACAATATAATAAATACAGATGTATTATTCACTAGATGCCACCTACGTTGTATCTAGTGTCAATGTCAACAGCATGTCACCTACGTCATAATAATATTTTAAAGGTCACAAAACTCGGGCTGCCAGCCTATGCTTAGTGAATACCCGAGTTAAGGGTATCAGTAAGCCCATCAATGCCTTTCTGTCTCTGTCTCTCCCTATGCCCGCTGCACTGATGTTTGTGGAGAAGACGGGTGACCCAATATCACTCTCCATCGTTTCACTAGTCGCTGACCATGCCTCCCCTAGCGAAACCGTCGTGCCCTTACATCCTCCTCGGATCCGTAGGGGCAAATACATCTGTGTAGTACTACACGTTGTCCGTAGACAGGGTCACCATCATAATAATCTCATCGGCCACGACTAGCCGAAATAACAACCCTAGGATCCAGACTACTAATCCGATCGTCTGCAGACGTCAAGGGTGATAGTCGTGTGGTCTACGGATCCACTGTCCAAGGCATCCATATGAAATCACCTTCCCAGTCCAAAAGCAATCGACGTTGATCAGGATAAACACACATCCGCACAATGGGCTGTGGCAACCCCGTCTCCATCGATGCCAAGTCCATGGTAGGGTTCATCATCGCTAGCCATCTCAAGACTATCACGATGCCGCTTAAACGACACTCGTGCGGGTATAAGTTTCGGGTAAGGACTTGCTCCATATTTCCGGTCTAATATGACCATAGAGTTTGTACAGTCTCTTACCCTATCAGCTCCCAGTATCTAAGCTATGCATAACCTCGGGAGTGGTGCTCCCCCCCAGTATCTAAGTTATGCATAACCTCGGGAGAGGTGCGTAGCGGGACGTCACCGTTTGACCATCGTCGGTTCGTAGCGATCAACCAAGGCATATGAAAATGACCCCATTCTGTCTAAGTTACGGTGTGAAACCCGTGATTTTTGAATATGAGCAATAGAGTAATTTTAGTATTTGGAGGGTTTAATCGTAAAAGAAATTCTTTAAAGGACTTATTTGTAAAATCATATGAATTTTTGAAGTATGTGATTTTGATGTGAAAATTATACCATCAGATAGTATTTTTGATAAGGAATCCAACGGTGCAGACGGATCGTGATTTGGACGTCGTTTGATCGGTCAATTAAACAATTAATATTTAATTAGGATTTAAGATTTTAATTAACAAAAATATATATATATATATATTTTGTTTCTTTTTCCCAGTGAGCGCGCGAGGGCGCGTGCTCCTCTTCCTCTCTCCTTCTCTCTCCTCTTCTGCAGCGGCGACGACGACGGCGACTAATTTTCCTGTCGATGCTCCGGCGAAACCACATCGAATTAGGCTCCCAAATTTTAGCCACAGGTAGATCTCGACCTCCTCTTCATTTTGATACCAAGATGCCTAAATTTGGTGTAGAGATGAGGGAGAAATCGCGTGAGAGGCGTCGGCGGCGAGGGTTTCGTCGCCGGAGCTTGCTCCGGCGATTACCGGTCATTCCGGCCGTGAAACCTTGCAAACTTGGTACCTATGGATTCTCCTTGACGAGAGCTATCCATTGGTACCGGAGTTGAGGGCTATTGGCCGTCGGTTGGCCGCCGGCGAGCTAAAAACCCTAACTTTAGGATTTCGCCCAAAATTTTAATCGGTGAAATTGATCGCATATGAGCTATAAAAATTGGGGCAAATATGATTTTTGGAATCCTCATGAAGAGAGCTTTCGATTGGTACCAATATTGGTGCTGATCGAAGAGCTTCGCCGGCGAGGGTTCCGACGAACTTTCCGGTGAACTTTCCGGCGACCGCCGGAGAAATTTTCCGGCGAACTTGGGAAAAAAATTGGGGTGATTCTAGAGATCATTCTAAGAGTAGTGGTGAAGAGAGATTTGAGAAATTATTTCTAGATTGAGAATTAAAATTGGTTGAATAATTGACAGGAAAATATAAAAATGCGTAAATGACGGCACGTGGATCGAGGCAGACCTTAAGTTGGTTCCGAGGAGTAAACCGCCAAGTCAGGTGCGTTGGTTCTCTGTTGGTAGGATTTATTCACGCTAGGGAATTCCCGCTGGGGTTTTCTTAGGAACAATTCTTGGATTTCTTAAATATGATAAAACATAATGCTTGATAAGATTTGATTTGCCTGCATGTTAGTTTAGTTTATATCTGTCTAACATGTAGGACATACTATGGTTTGCATGTTAGTTAATTTACTTTACTTAACATGCATGATATACCATGATTTCCTTATTAAGTTTCTAATATGTCGTAGTATCATGTCAAACATGTTAAATATTATTTTATTGTGTTTCTATGCTATGCTAGCATACCTACCATGCAGACATAGATAGTAAATAACGACATGTTAGAACCTTTGGCGATGTTCCCACCACTTAGACAGAAAATGGGGCCTTTTTCCATATGCCCCGGTTGACCGCCGCGTCCCGTCGGTGGTCAAAACGGTGACGTCCCGTTAGGCGCCACTCCCGAGGTTGATGCATAGCGGAGCACTGGGAGCACCACTCCCGACGTTATGCATAGCTTATATACTGGGAGCTGGTAGGGTAAGGGACTGTACACACTCCATGGTCATGTTAGACTGGAAATATGGAGCAAGTCCTTACCCGAAATCTTCACCCGCACGAGTGTCGTTGTAGGCGGCCTCGTGATAGTCCTGAGATGGTTAGCTAGGATGAACCCTACCATGGACTTGGCACCGACGAAGTCGAGGGCCACAGCCCATCGTGCGGATGTGCGCCAATCTCGATAGACATCGACGGCTATTGGACTAGGAAGGTGATTCCACATGCGACGCCTTGGACAGTGGATCCGTAGACCGCACGGCTATCACCCTTGACGTCTGCAGACGATCAGATGAGTAGTCCAGATCCTAGGGTGGTTATTCCGGCTAGCCGTGGCCGATGATATTTAAGAGAGGTGACCCTGTCTACGGGCAGTTGTGTAGTACTACATGGGTGTCGTGACCCCTATGGTATCCGGGGAGGATGTAAGGGCACGACGGTTTCGCTAGGGGAGGCATGGTTGGCGACTAGTGAAACAATAGGAGAGGGACTCTGGGTCATCCGTCCTCTCTGCCAACATCAGTACAGCAGGCATAGGTAGAGACTGAGACAGAAAGGCACTGATGGGCTTACTGATACCCCCGGCCCGGGTAGTCACTAAGCATAGGCTGGCAGCCCGAGTTTATGAAACCTTAAAGTCTCATCACGATGTAGGTGATAGACTGTTGACATGGACACTAGATATCACGTAGGTGACATCTAGTGAATTATACATCGGTATTGTATGTATGATGTTTGTTGCTCCCCATAAATTGATTTACATAAATCAAATGGGGACAGACTGTTGACGTTGACACTAGACTTAACTTAGGTGACATCTAGTGGCATGTACACATTTATTATTTATTTATGTTATCTTATTGCTCTAGATGAATTGTTTAAAATGTATTACATGAAAGATGATGATTAACCACCAAAGACATCCTAGAATACTCCTCCTAGCCTTTGATTTCTTTATTCGGTAGAGCCGTAATTTCGCACTAGGCCGCAAGGCTGAGCACACCACTTTTCCCCGTGTGTGCAGGTGTGTTAAATGACTGCCCGAGTTATTCGATGAAGATGAGTCCGTCGACGAGTTTATATTTTTATTTTATCGTTGCCTATTTCCTAGAATTGTAGTAGGTTTATCGGGACTGTGTTAGGAAATGTTGAGTTAGATAATTAAATTGTAAATTCCGCTGCATAAACGATGTATATGAATGGTATGTATCACTTGATGCCTTGTATGGGTCTGTCGGGCTCATACGGCGGTTGCCACGTGGCCGACAGGTGGGTCGGGGCGTGACATACGGTGACGTCGCCAAGAGGTTCTAACATGTCGTTATTCACTATCTATGTATGTATGTTAGTTGTGCTAACATAATATAAAAAATAATAAAATAATATATAACATGCAGGACACGCTATCACGATATATTAGAACTTAGCAGAGAAATCATGGTATATCATGCATGTTAGACAGACAGAAATAAATTAAACTAACATGCGGACAAACCAAATCTTATCAAGCATAATATTTTATTATATTTAAGACATCCAGGAATTGTTCCTAAGAAGACCCCAGCGGGAATTCCTTAGCTTGAATAAATCCTACATCGGAGAACCAACGCACCTGACTTGACAGTTTACTCCTTGGAACCAACCTAAGGTTCGTTCGCTGAATTTTTATTCTCTGACACTGTCTCGATCCACGTGTCGTCATTTACGCATTTTTATATTTTCCTGTCAATTATTCAACGAATTTTAATTCTCAATCTAGAAATAATTCCTCAAATCTCTCTTCACTACTACTCTTAGAATGATCTCTAGAATCACCCCAATTTTTTTCCCAAGTTCGCTAGAAAATTTCTCCGGCGGTCGTCGGAACCCTTGCCGGCGAAGTTCTTCGATCAGCACCAATATTGGTACCAATCGAAAGCTCTCTTCATGAGGATTCCAAAAATCATATTTGCCCCAATTTTTATAGCTCATACGCGATCAATTTCACCGATTAAAATTTTGGGCGAAATCCCAAAGTTAGGGTTTTTAGCTCACCGGCGGCCAACCGGCAGCTAATACCCCTCAACTCCGGTACCAATGGATAGCTCTCGTCAAGGAGAATCTATAGGTACCAAGTTTGCAAGGTTTCGCGGCCGGAATGGCTGAAAATTGTCGGAGCAAGCTCCGGCGATCGAAATCCTCACCACCGACGCCTCTCACACGATTTCTCCCTCATCCCTACACCAAATTTGGGCATCTTGGTATCATAATGAAGAGGAGGTCGAGATCTACCTGTGGCTAAAATTTGGGAGCCTAATTCGTCGTGGTTTCACCGGAGCATCGTCGGAAAAATTAGTCGCCATCGCCGTCGCCGCTGCGGAGGAGGAGAGAGAAGGAGAGAGAGAGGAAGACGAAAGAGGTCGCACGCGCTTGGTGGGAAAAATTGAGATTTTTTTTTATTTTTTTTAATTAGTTATTTAAAATCTTAAATCCTAATTAAATCTTAATTGTTTAATTGACCGATCAAACGACGTCCAAATTACGATCCGTCTGCGCCGTTGGATTCCTTATCAAAAATACTACATGATGGTATAATTTTCACATCAAAATCTCATACTTCAAAAATTCATATGATTTTACAATTAAGTCCTTTAAAGAATTTATTTTACAATTAAATCCTCAAAATACTAAAATTACTCTATTGCCCTTATTTAAAAGTCATGGGTCTCACTGTTTCAATAGGGGAGGCATTGAGGGCGACTAGCGAGACAGTGGAGAGTGATCAAGGGTCACCCGTCCTCTCCGCCAACATCAGTGCAGCGGGCATAGGTAGAGACAGAGACAGAAAGACACTGATGGGCTTACTGATGCCCTTAGCTCGGGTATTCATTAAGCATAGGCTGGCAGCCCGAGTGTTGAAACTTCAAGTCTTATTATGACGTAGGTGACATATGCTGATAACATCGACACTAGATACATCTTAGGTGATATCTAGTGAAATATACGTTTGTACTTATTATTGCTGTTTTTATGCTTTTTATGAACTGATTTACCCAAAGTAAATGAAAAATGATGATTAACAACCAAAGGCATCCTAGAGTACTCCTCCTAGCCTTTGATTTCCTTATTCGGTTTCGAGCTGTAATTTCGCACTAGGTCGCATGGCTGAGCACACCACGTTCAATGTGTGTGCAGGTTGTTAGATGACTGTCCGAGATATTTGATGAAGATGAGGGCTATCGATGGATTTAGTTTTATTTATTGATGTCGTTATTCTAGAATTGTAGTAGGTATATCGGGATTGTGATAGTGGAGTAAAATAGATGATTTGTTTGTATTTTCCATTGTGTTGATTATGTGTACGGACAATATTTATTACCAAATTCCTTGTATGGGTGCTCTGGGCTCATACAGCGGTTACCACGTGTCCGACAGGTGGGTCGGGGCATGACATGGCATGGTCGCCTAGATAGAGGGACGTGGGTTAAAGTGACAGATAGTTAGGATGGGAGGTTAAGTAACACCTGGCTGCAGATATTCACTAGACTAGCTATTGTAAACCAGGTAGTGAAGTCTAGTGGGCAACCTAGGGGGAAAGGAGACTTTGTTCCTATATTTCTGTACTTTTATTTTGATTTAGGTACCCTATGATGCTTGATATCTCCCCCTAAGGTGACAGTTGATAGCTACAATTGTCGTTAACTATGCTAGCCTCAGATATATTCTTGTGTGCTCCATGATTGCTCTTTCTGATTAGCTATGACACCCAAATAGCAAGGTTATTCTGTTCATGAACCTTATTATTATATGTTCTCCGTTTTACATTATTTTATATCCAACTCACCAGGTACAAGCGTACTCACCCCATACGGGAACTCATTTTTTTGAGGACCACAGTAGGAGAGGGACTGATAGACATTAAGGCGTGTAGCCAGGCACCCGACTTTTGAAAGATAGGACAATATTGTCTTTATTTTGTGTGTATAGAGATCTACTGGCTAGGCATTTTGTATACTTTTGGGCATGTACCCAACTATGATTTTAATATAAGTGTATATGTATGTTAAAATGTGCATGAGCACTACGTTTTAGAAATGTATTGCTTTAGAATTTTACTAACTTGAAATCCAGGTTCTCTCCTTTCAAAAATAGATAGGATATACACTAGGTATGGTTAGTGAGTTCACATATAATCCTGGAGAATAAGTGGGACTATTTGCAAAGTTCACTGCGGTCTGCCACGTGCCCTAGAGGAAGGTACGTGGCGCGATAATAACACAATGAATATTTATTTTATAAAAATTAAATTTTTACAATAGATCAATTATTATCCTTAAGTACTCATATTAATATTGTATATATCCATTTTTTTGGAGTCAAATTTATATATTCATGGTATTTTATGATCTAGTTACATATGATGTACTATTAAAAGAGTAGTTCGAAGGGAAAAAAAATCATGGATAGGGCCTTATGATGAATTTAGTAATGGATGTGTGACCTATAAGTCTCATAGATTGGGAGAGCCTTGTCAAGTGTAATTTTAAGTTTCATTATTGTTAGTGTATCATTACTAAGTCTCTTTTATATAGAAATGTGGCGCATTATTGAATGTGTCAAAATATTATTAGTATCTCTTCAAATTAGAGTATTGTCATTTGGATTTGTTCTCCCTTGCTAATGTGGATTAAGAGCACCATAGCATATGTCTAAGGATAGTTGAACAATTTTTAGGTATAGGTATGGAAAAATTTATAGTTATGCCCAACAGTAATGTTATGTCATGTAGGGATTTGTTTTGATATGCCAATATCCTAGATTTAAGGATTTATATCTATTATTTTAATAAATAAAATAAAAAGTATAAAATATACTTAAAATTATTTAAAAATAATAAAAATATAAAATAACAATGTTCTGATTATAATTCGATCATAAAATTGTCCTCCACTTGCTAAATCAATTAATTTAATCAATTTTGTTATATATATATACATAAATCAAATCATAAAAAATAGAAAACAGGAATAGATCAAATAGTGATATCAAACTATATTTAAATATTTTCACATCTTAGATTGTATTTTTTTAGAAATAATATAAATAAAATTAATCAATGGATGATTTTTTTTCAAAAATAATCAAATAATATTAATTTTTAAATAATCTTTCAATAAGAGAATATCAATCTATCATACTAATTGCTCTGCATAATAATATCCATGTCATTTATTTTATTGCATTACTAAATATAGAATTAGAATTATAAACTTGCATTATTTGAAACCATAACAAATAGCTAAGAAATCATTGAAACTATTAAATATTTTCTTTATTTTGACTTGAATCATTTATGAATTATTTTATAAAGCATGTGGTTTATTTTTTTGTTATATGGTTGGAGATAAACAAGAGATGATATATGTAAGATCTAAAAATATAATTTTAACTAAAAATATTTGAGTTAAAATTCATGCATTTATAATTTTTGCTAGAGCTATAGATAGAAATCTAAATGATCATGTAATTAAAAAATATATAACTACAATTGTATATAACAAGTTTTCCAAAAATATATTGATGAAGATATGATGAGGAAACAAAATAACTTAGAAACAACTTTTATGTTTTTGTAGAGAGCATTGGAAGACTGCCCTTCAATATAAATAACAGCACGAATATGTACAAACATTTAAATAAGGCAACCTACTAGCTCCCCACAACCAACACAACCAATTTCTTTATCTCTCTTTTGCTCTCTCTACACTATATATTTGTATATATACATAAACATATCGTCGTCTGCCTGTACAAAAAGTATTCATCCCACTAGTTAAAGCAATTGAGCTTCATAGGAGAGGTTTTAGCCTCAGTACTGAAAAAGTTCAAAAAAAAATATTGCACTTCGTCTCCTCCATCCACAAACCTTTGACATTATTAACTCCATACATCACACCATCAAGGATAATTTCTAATCTCTCTCGAAATGTCGACGATCTTCTTGAAGAAGAAAGAACATATTTATGTATAAATATGTTTATAAATATTGTATATGAGTACCCCCTAGCTTTATTCCACTCACTCCTTCCCATATTCTTAAACCAATGATATTTGAAATTAATAAATGATGTTTTGAAATGATTTATAATTTTTTGTAGTTTTGTGTAAAAAATATTATAAAATTTTATCATTTTATCTCCTCAACATTTTTTCTTGCTGAAACCACTATGGTATGGTAATGAGGAGAGAGGCACTATAGATTATCACTATGCATTAACAAGATTAATATATTTAAATATAACAGGGTAGTTAGTGGTGCCACAACCAACAATAAATTTTCAATGCAGCAACAGGAGTAGGTAGGGAGTAGGAGGAAAATGAATTAAGAAATAAATTTAAAAATATATATCTAAATAAATAGAGGCCTTTTATTTTAAAATTATTGTTATAGTGATCAATTCTTAAATTAATTGATCACAATTAATTATTTTGACAATAAATTTCATAATAAATGATTGTCATAGATAATAACACAATGAATATTTATCTTATAACAATTAAATTTTTAGAATAGATCAATTATTACTGTAAGCCCCCACTCTCATCATCATAAAAAAAAAAAAAAATTAAAACCCGGTCCGGTTCAAATAAACCGGCCAGCTGGCCGGTCCAGATGAACCGGCTTGGACCCGGTTCGAAGGGCCGGCGCGAGCGAGAAGAGCCGAGCGCTCTTCCCGCTCGCATCTTCGTCCCTGACCTCGCGAGTCGCCTCCCTCTTCCGCAGCAGAGCAGCGCCGATGCCAGCCCCTTCCACCGCCGGTCGCTGCTCGCCGCCGCCCACCGACTGCCGTCCGTCGTGTCTCCTTTCCCGTTGCGAAAGGGGGAGCTTGACAGAAGCACTCCTGCGGCGCGACTCCATCGCCCCCGCATTCTTCCCCTCTCCTTTTCTTCAACAGCCAGCCGTCCGCTGCCTCGCTGCCCGCCGTTCATCACCGTTCCTCTCCGCCACGATGAGGAGAGCGGCGGATGCCTGCTGCTGCTGCGCGATCCCTCCTCTCCCCTGCAATCTTCCTCTTCGCGTCCGCTGCATCCATCTGCTGTCCGCTGCAACCGTCCGTTGTCCGCCCGCCGTTCCATGCGCAGATCACCAACGGGCCACTCCTTGCGGTTTAGGCTTGAGCTGCTCGCCCTCTCCGCGAGTCGTGAGCCCCGCGTCCGCCCAACACCGACGCAGGAGGCGGCGATTTCATCGCCGTCATCTACTCGAATTGCAGCACCACCGGCGAGGAGTGGAGCTGCGATTCCACTCCCCTCGCCAGCAAATCATCCCTCTCCGCCTCCTCTGTGCGATCGCAAGGTGAGGAGCCCCGTTTCCCCTCTGTGAACGGGCAGTTTCACCCTCCGAGGAACTCGCCCAAGAGTTCGCCGGCGACGTCCACTGAGAGCTGCATTTTAGCGTTGATGGCCGGATTTTTCACAGGCCATCGTTGATCTCCATGCATGCGAAGGATTGCGGAGCTCGTCATCTAGCCGGCCGTTGGTTTCGCAAGCTCTGGCGAGGTGGTGGCTAGGGTTTTGGTGCCGGCAACTAGGGTTCCGGAGAGGAAAGAAGGGTTCGGCTGAGGTAGAACCCATTTCACTCCTTAATCGCGATTAGTGGTTAATTAAGAATGATTAATATTTGGTTAATTAATTTAAGTTTAGTTAATGAGTTAATTAAGTGGATTAATTAATGGGTTAAGTAATTGGTTGAGCTGAACCAATTAGTTTAGTTGAGTTGAGTTTGGGCCGGACTTGAGTTCAGGTTTAGTTTAATTGGAGTTGGGCTGAATTAGTTAATTAAGTTGGGTTCGAGCCAAACCAGTTAATTGGATTTGGTTCAGGTTCGAGTCTGAATGAGTTAGATTAGGTTGGCTGAACCGAATCAATTGGACCGGATCCAATTAAACTAGACCAGATCCGAGTCGAACCAAATTAAATTGAACCGAACCTGAGTCGAACCAAATTGAACTGATCTGAACCTGAGTTGAATCAATTACACTGATTTAAGCACAAATTGAACCCAATCAAATTGAATCAAGTCAGATTCAAACCAAATTGAATCAGATTGAATGCGAATTGAACCAATTTTATGATTTAAATCTGAATTGAGTCAACTTGATAAGGATTGGGTCAAAATTGACCAATTTGGTTAATTAAGGTTAAATTTGACCAATTTTGACTTTCATTGTATGCATTGGATTAGAGGCCAAATTAAAGTCATATTTAACCATTTTTGACCAAATTTTGACTTAAATCAAATCGTGCTAATAAATTAGGCTAAATTGGATTATATGATTATTAAATTAAGTAAACCTAATTTAGATGTTTAATTGAGTTAATTAAAATTTAATAATTTTATTAATTACTGATAGGTTTTTATTGGGCCCTTGGGTGACTTGGGCCAGCTCATGTATTGGGTTTAAATGGGTGTAAATTGATAAAAATTTATCTAAGCTTAATTAAATTAATTTAATATTGTAACAAATTTAATTAGTAAAATTAAAATTCGGTTAATTAATAATTTAATGATTATATAGGATTAATTATTAACTTGTATGGTTAGATTGAATTAATTAAATGTAATAATTATTTTAATTAATTTATTGTTAATTTATTTGGGCTAAAAATGTGGACATGGGCCCAATGGGTAAACATTGGCTTATTAGGCGATAATTAACTAGGATTATTGTATAAGTTAGAATTGATAAATTTCTATTTTATTTATTTTAGGGAAATAATAAATTAAATTTTATTTTAAATAATTGTGTTGATTAGGACTACTTTTGGTACGCGATCTGAGTAGTTTCGTCGGGTTGATTTATTTCTACGTGGGGTGGTTCCGAAGAGTAAACTGCCAAATTAGGTGCGTTGGTTCATCGATGTAGTATTTATTCAAGCTAGGAAATCCTGCTGAGGTTTTCTTAGGAAATTCTTGGATATCCTAAATATGATAAAATGTAATGTTTGTCAAGATTAAGCATGTATGCATGTTAGTATAATTTGTTTTTGTCTAACATGTATGATACACCATGATCATCCATGCTAAGCATTTAACATGTTGTAATATCTTATCGTGCATGTTTTTATTATTTTCTATGTTATGTTCAACACAACCACCATGCAGACATAGATATATATAACGACATGTTAGATACCCTGTGGAGGCATCACGGTAACTTAGACAGAAAGGGACATTTCTCACATGTCCCGGTTGATCGCCGCGTACTACCGATGGTCAAAATAGTGATGTTCCACTTCGCACCACTCCCGAGGCTATACATAGCTTAGATACTGGGAGTTGGTAGGGAAAGGTACCGCATAAACTCCAAGGTCATACTAGACCGAAAATACGGAGCTGATCCATACCCGGAAGTATATACCCGCACGAGTATCGTTTAGGCGACCTCGTAATAGTCCTAAGATGGCTAGCGAGGATGAGCCCTACCATGGACTTGGCACCGACGGAGCCGAGGTTGCCACAGCCCATTGTGTGGATGTGCGTCTATCTTGGTCGGCGTCGACTGCTATTGGACTGGGAATGTGATTCCCTATGTGAAACCTTGGACAGTGGATCCGTAGACCACACAACTATCATCCATGATGTTCTGCAGACAGTCAGATGAGTTGTCCGGATCCTAGGGATTTTCATATCGGTTAGCCATGGCCGATGAGTCTTGTTGATGGTGACCCTGTCTTCGGGCAGTGTGTATACTACACGAGTCGCCGTTGCCCCTACGGAGTCCGGGGAGGATGTAAGGGCACGGCAGTTTCGCTAAGGGAGGCATTGAGGGCGACTAGCGAGACAGTAGAGAGTGATCAAGGGTCACTCATCCTCTCCGCCAACATCAGTGCAGCGGGCATAGGTAGAGACAGAGACAAAAGACACTGATGGGCTTATGGATGCCCTTGGCCTGGGTATCTACTAAGCATAGGCTGGCAGCCTGAGTCTTGAGACTTAAAGTTATATTACAATATAGATGACATTTGTTGATGATGTAGACACTGATTATCACTTAGGTGATATCTAGTGATATGCATGTTTGTAATTGTTTACATTGTTATACTGCTTTTATGACATGAATTACACATATCAAAGAGGAAAATTAATGATTAACCAACAAAAGGCATCCTAGAGTACTCCTAGTCTTTGATTTCCTTATTTCGATTTCGAGTCGTAATTTCACACGAGGCTGCAAGGCTGAGCACACCAGGTTCAATGTGTGTACAGGTTGTTAGATGACTGACCGGGATATTTGATGAAGATGAGGGATATCGATGGATTTAGTTCTATTTATTGATGTCGTTATTATAGAATTGTAGTAGGTATATCAGGACTGTATTAGTAGAGTTGCATAAGTAATTTAATTGTATATTCCGCTGTATTGATTATATGTACGGATAATATGTATTACCAAATGCCTTGTATAGGTCCTTTGGGCTCATACGGTGGTTGCAACGTATCCGACAGGTGGGTCGGGGCGTGATAATTACCCTCAAGTACTCACGTTAATATTGTATATATCCATTTTTTGGGAGCCAAATTTATATATATTCTTGTTATTTTATAATCTAGTTAACATATGATGTGCTATTAAAAGAGTAGTTCGAAGGGGAAAACAAAGTAATGGATAGTTCCTTAAGATGAATTTAGTAATGGATGTGTGACCTATAAGTCTCATCGATTGAGAGAGACTTGTCAAGTGTATTTTTAAGTTTCATCGTTGTTTGTGAATCATTATTGATTTTCTTTTATATAGAAATGAGACACATTATTGAATGTGACAAAATATTATTTGTATGATTGTTGATCTCAGTAACATAAAAGAAATCCCTATCTAATAATGGTACTAGATATGGTTTACTTTGAGGATCATCCGTATCAAGTGTCACGCCTCGACCCGCAGGTCGGACACGCCAGAAACCCATACGAGGCATATGATATATTCAACATTACATCAGAAGTTACTAAAATATATATATAAAAAATAATCTCATTACAGTCTGTATGTACAGTCCCTTTTGTATAATCCCGATATCAAAAAAACACTACAATTTTATTAATTAAACATAGCGGAAGCAAATACATTTGATAATTTAACCATCACTACCATTTTAAATCTTTATCTAGGTCGCCAAATTGATGTTGTTCGCCAAGTTAGGTTCTCCCTCACTCCCGGCTAAGATCCATCTGTAACCTACGCAATAGGAAAAAGTGTGCACATCTGAGTCGCGAGACTCAGAGAGGCTACAGAGAGAGCACCCTAATGATGGGTAAAAAAATATTGTAAAACCCACAAGAGATATATTCACTAGAATCACATACTTAAATCAACATCTCAAAAATATATGACAAGGCAATAAATATAGAACAACATGATCACAATTATAATAAGATATATCACAAGATATTTGAAATCTGAGTATAATCACTTTAATGTGTATATCTTTTTCATTACCATTCCACTCCAGCAATGGCATCCTGAACCCATCACATGCTGCACATGTGATGGTGTAATATTCCCTATTTGGCCCTCTGCTTCCAGCATTTTACACCTTGGTTCTCTTTTCCCCATTCAATCCTCATTCCTTGGGCCTATTTTTAGATGTGTCCTTACCCATGCTACCCCTTCTACCTTAGGTTATTGCAACCTTAGAAATCTTCTACCTTAGGTTATTGCAACCTTAAAATTTCTATTTTACCCTTCATTAACTTTAACCCTATGAAAACCATATACATCTACTTCATTCCTAAGTATATGAACATATGAGGAGGGAATTTACACATAGCATAACTCACCTTGCCATGGATTGTCAGCACCAAACATGCACTATTTCTATGATGCACTGTTTAGGTTGGTACTTACATGCTCTACCTGAAGTTGCAGAAGAGACTTATAGGTATACTTGGGGTTTGGTGAGTATATATATATATTTTTTTAGAACTTAATGAGTCTTGAACCCAAGACCTCATGATCCTCCCGTATAGAGCGCAATTACTCTAACCAGAGGGATGTACACTTTATGTACAGGGTTTGGTGAGTATATTGATCATGAATAATGGTGCAGGGGTTGATGAAAATCAAACTTTATGTAAACAATGAAAAGATGGTGCAAGGGGTTTACAATTAACTTCGATTCCAATACAACTAGCATTTTTGTTCAATTTGGAAAAAAGGTATGACATTTATCGCTTACTAATAAAATATTTCTGGATCCTAGCAACATGCATGCATACTACTTTTGGATTCCAAGGGAAAATAAGAAAAATTCTACTTTTCCTTAGTTTGAATTTTTTTAAATATTATATGAGATTTTATTACCTTTGATTTGATCCTCTATAACAATAAAAGTGAGAGAGCTCATGTAAACCCTGCTTTCTAAATTTTTTTTATAATATTCTTTTAATATTAAATTAATAAAATAATAGATAAATAAAGATAAAATAAATAATAAAAAGAAATAGAAACAAAAAAAATTAGAAAAAAATATTAATAAAATATTATATTATTTTAATATATATATATATATATTAATAAAAATAGAAAATAAGAATTTAAGAAGGGAAAGGGGATTAAAATGTAAATTTTGAAAAATAGAGGGGGCGTTCTATAAAAAGGAGAATATATATATATATAAATACCATCGTGTTGCACGTGCAACGAGTTGGGGCGGGTTGGATCGGCGATTGGAGCGAGTTGGGCTGAGTCGGGCCGAGTCGGGCTGAGTGAGTAGCAAGTCGGCGAATGAGTTGTCGACTCAGTACTAGGGTTTTAAACCCTCGAAACAGAGGCGTCGCTTTGTTTTGAGGGCAGCAGTGACGGCAAACTCCAACTCCTCCGGCAAACCGCGGGATCAAGGGTGGAGGAGTTCCGGCCAGAGCTAGGCGACATCTACTAGGCAGGTGGGTAAGATAGCTGTTGGGAACAGCGAAGCAGAGGCAGCTGGCGGAGGCGTCATTCCTAGTCGGTTTTGCCGGCGGAGGGCAAAGGAATTGAGCTCTTCCTTCGTAGTGGGGTTCTGGACATCGAAGTGGTTCCAAAGGAGTCAATTTAGAATGGTGGCCGCGGCAAGAAGGTCGGAAATCGGTGGGAACGATGGCCGGTAGATGCAGCAGGGGAGGGCGATGCCAGGAATGATTTTGGTGGAGTTTGGGCTCTACCGGCGGTCTAAGAGGTGGCCGGTGAGCTGAGGGAGACTCGACGAGGTCGGGCACTAGGTTCCATCGAGTAGGCAGCGGCCGATCGGCAGTGAAGAGCGACGACGATGCGGTTGAGTTCGAGTAGAGGGCAGAAGAGTCGTTCGAGCGGACGCGTGTGCCACGCGCGTGCGACGGCTCAGTTCCACCCAGGTCGAACCAGTCCGATTCGGTCCTATTCACAAGAAGGCTGGTTCAACTACGGTTCAACATGGGTTTAGCCGGTTTTCATGATTTTTCGACTTGGTTGATTCAGCTCAATGTTTCTAGAGCTTTGTTGGTAAGTTTTGAACCTTAAGAAATTTATTTAGAATTTTTAACATATTTTAGGTGCGGTTTTTTAATTATTTTAAGTTGGATTCAAGGTTTTGAGTGCGTTAATGATGTCAGAAAAATCTAAAATAAATTATGATGCTATGTTATGCTTAATCATATTTTTCATGATTTAATTAAATTTTTTTTTTAGATTATTAGAATTTGGTTTTGATTTAATTATGATAATTTTGGTTAATTTAGGGTTTAAATGAAGTAATTGTATGTTAAATGCATGAAGAAATATTTTTTAAGTGTTATGTCATTTAAATTACGTTAATTAGAATTAAAATGATTTATTTAGAATTTTTATATAATTAATAAATTTAGGATATTGTAAATTGAGATAATTAGATTAATTAGATTTTTCTAAATTATGAAATTGAATAATTTGATAAAATTTAGGAAATTAATTTATTTAGATTTTCTAATTAATGAAATTGTGTAATTGAGATTTTGTGAATTTATTTAGTGTAATTAGATTATTCACAAGATTATTAAAATTATTTAGAATTAATTAAGGTGGTATATATGTTGATTAAGATTTTTGGGTATAAGTAAATTATTAAAATAAGTATTATTTTATAGACTTGTTTATGTCTGGTTGTGATTGTTAATGTGATGGATAATTGTTCGATTATAAGAAATTAAATAAAATAAAAGAAAATGATGTGAGGGTTTTTGGTTTCAAATTTAATTGGCCTACTACAAATGGTGAGTCCTGAGGATTGTTGTTAATTATTGTACATGCTGATAAGTTGTATATCTGCTCGGTTAGCATGTGAGTTACTGAAAGTTATATCATGCTAGTTCATGTATGATATTATTATATGAATGCTCTTGATATGAGTTGAAAGTTATATCATGCTGGTGTATGTATGATGCTGTTATATGCATGCTCTTGATGTTTATACTCATGTTATGTTGTTATTAATATGTTCATGTTGCTAGAGATGTAGAGACACTTAGCAAGAACATGAAACATGATGATATGAGACATAACTAGAGACACTTTAGGTACATGTTATGACAACACCTGGAGTAATTTTATTTGACGTTTAATTAAGAACTTGTGGACATCTTAGGGTCATGGTAACTTAGGAGATGACATTAAGGTTCTTAGACTGGTATGTGCCAACATGTGGTGAGGAGTCATGTACTAGTAAGGTATAGATGCAAGTTCGGTTGACTTAAGTTACTAATACTTTGGTGTAGCCGGAATCTCACTTCGGTGCAGAACTCAACTTATTTGTGTTACACCAGGGTAGAGGGTGCACAAGGAATAGTACCGTCCCATGCACTACCGAGGCTGGGGAACTTGATGACTCTAGCATGCTCAACTAATGTCACGCCCCGCCTCCGGACGACACGTGGCAACCGCAAATAACATCTTAGTACAGTCCCGATATATCCTAATACAAATCTAAGACCGACATACGAAAACTCGTAACAGCGATCGTATACCTTCCGCTGCGAACCCTCCGTCAACGACCTCGTCTAGTGCGTCTACACCTGCACATACATTGAACGCGGTGTGCTCCGCCTTGCGGCCTAGTGTGAAATTACGGCTCTACCGAATAAAGAAATCAAAGGCTAGGAGGAGTATTCTAGGATGCCTTTGGTTGTTAATCATCATTTTTCATTTGAATTGTATAAAATAATTTATATAACGCAATAAAATAACATAAATAAATAAATGTGTATATTTCACTAGATGTCACCTATGTTATATCTAGTGTCAATGTCAACAGTATGTCACCTACGTCAAATGATAATATTTTTAAGGTCACAAAACTCGGGCTGCCAGCCTATGCTTAGTGAATACCCGGGCCGAGGGTAGTAAGCCCATCAGTGTCTTTCTGTCTCTGTCTCTACCTATGCCCGCTGCACTGATGTTGGCGGAGAGGACGGGTGACCCAATGTCACTCTCCATCGTTTCACTAGTCGCCGACCATGCCTCCCCTAACGAAACCATCATGCCCTTACATCCTCCCCGGATCCGTAGGGGCAATGACAACTGCGTTGTACTACACACTGTCCGTAGACAGGGTCACCATTATATAAATCTCATCGGTCACGGCTAGCCGGAATAACAACCCTAGGATCCGGACTACTCATCCGATCGTCTGCAGACGTCAAGGGTGATAGCCGTGTGGTCTACGGATCCACTGTCCAAGGCGTCGCATGTGGAATCATCTTCTCAGTCCAATAGCAGTCGACGTCTACCAAGGTTGACGCACATCCGCATGATGGACAGTGGCAACCTCGACTCCATCGGTGCCAAGTCTATGGTAGGGCTCATCCTCGCTAGCCATCTCAGGACTATCACGAGGCCGCCTAAATGACACTCGTGCAGGTATAAATTTCGGGTAAGGACTTGCTCCATATTTTCGGTCTAATATGACCATGGAGTTTGTACATAACCTCGGGAGTGGTGCTCCCAGTATCTAAGCTATGCATAACCTCGGGAGTGGTGCTCCCAGTATCTAAGCTATGCATAACCTCGGGAGTAGTGCTCCCCCCTCCAGTATCTAAGCTATGCATAACCTCGGGAGTGGCGCCCCCAGTATCTAAGCTATGCATAACCTCGGAAGGGGTGCGTAGCGGGACGTCACCGTTTGACCACCGTCGGTACGCGGGGGTTAACCGGGGCACATGAGAAAGGCCCCTTTTTGTCTAAATTGCGGTGACGCCGCCAAGAGGTTCTAACATGTCGTTATTTACTATCTATGTCTGCATGGTAGTTGTGCAATCATAGCATAGAAAATAATAAAATAATATACAGCATGCAAGACACGCTATCACGACATATTAAAACCTAGCAGAAAAATTATGGTATAACATGCATGTTAGATAAAAATAAATTAAACTAACATGCGGGCAAACCAAATCTTATCAAGCATAATATTTTATTATATTTAAGACATCCAGGAATTGTTCCTAAGAAGACCCCAGCGGGACTTCCCTAGCTTGGATAAAACCTACATCGGAGAACCAACGCACCTGGGTTAGCGATCCGCTCTTCAGAACCAAGTCACGCGGAAATAATCACCCGATGAGCTACTCGGATCGCGTACCCGCAATAGTCCTAATTAACACAATTATTTAAAATAAAATTTAATTCATTTTTCTCCTAAACTAATAAATTAGAAATTTATCAACCAATTAATTAAAATAATTATTACACCTAATTAGTCCCAAACTAAGTATACAAGTTTATGATTAATTCTACCTAGTCAAATCTTAATTAATCATATTTTAAATTTTTATCTATTAACTAACTACAATGTTAAATTTCTTTAATTAAATTAAATAAATTTTTATCCAATTTATACTCATTAAACCCATCCATATCTTGGCCCAAGTCACCCAAGGGCCCAAATAGAACCAATGAAATTTTTTATTATTTTATTATTATTTTAATATTTTATTATTATTTTATTAATTAATTAATTTATTATTTTTCTGACCGGTCAACGGTTGACCTGGTCAATGCTGACCGGTCAACGGACGGTTGACCCGGTCAACGAACGGTTGACCCGGTCAACGAACGGTTAACCCGGTCAACGCGGACCGATTACTGTTCATCCGGTTTAACATGAGTCTGACCCACGCCCAACTGGTTCGGTTCAATCGAGTCAGCTCAATCCATCTTAATCCGAGTCCGACTTGAGTCTGGTTCAAGTTGATTTGGTTCGACTCGGGTCCGGTTCAACCAACCCAATCCAATTGGGTTTAACTTGAGCTCGAACTAATTTCAATTAGTTGATTCGGTTCACCCAACCCAACTCAATCTGAACCCAAACCCAACTCAAACCCAACTGATTTAATCCCAACTTAGTTCAACCCAACCAATTATATTAAATTAACTCTAATTCATAGTTAACTTAACTAAAGCTTGATTAATTTAACGCTAAGCATGTTTAAATTAAACTAAGCATATATTAACACAACTTACACTGATAACATTTTATTAATACTAATCATGCTTAACTTTTCATTAATCGCGATTAGAGATAGATAAACCTACCTCAGCTGAAATCACTATTCATCGTCGGAATAGTAGCGCCGCCGCCGGAACCCTAGCCGCCACCTCGCCGGAGCTCACGAAACCGGCGGCTAACTGGACGGTGAGCTTCGCAACTCCTCGGACAAGCGGAGACCAATGATGATCTGCGAAAACGCCGACCATCAGTGCCTAAACGATGACTTCCAGCGTCGTCACCGGCGAACTCGCGGCGCATCCACCGAAGGGCGAAAACTGCCCCTTTACAAGGGGGAAACGTAGCTGCTCACCTCGCGGATGTGTGGAGAGGAAAGGAGGGAAGTTCCGGCCGGCGTGGCGGGCGGATCCGCAACTCCACCCGTCGTCGGAAGGGTTGCGGTTGAGCGAGCAGCGGCGGCGAAAATAGCCGCCTGCTGCGGGGACGTCGAGGTTGATGGAGGCTCGTGGAGGTGTGGAGAAGGCGAGCGTCTCCAACCACAGGAGAGGAGACGAATCGCCGGTGATTTTGAACGCTGGACAGCGACCAGACGACAGCAGCTGCCCTGCTGTGGTGGTTACGGGAATGAGGGAAGAAGGGGGCGTCGCCGAGCTCCCCTTTCCGCCGGGGAGTGCGCGCTGGGGGTGGACGACGATGGGCGGCCGCTGACGAACAGTGTGCAGCGGGCGATGGCGAAGAGGGAGGCGTCGGCGCTGCTCGGTGCAGAAGAGGCGACGGCTCGTCGCGAGGTTTGGGACGAAGGCACGAGTGGGAAGAGCGCTCGGCTCTTCTGTACGAAATTTCTGTAGGAAAAAGAAAGTCAGGATTTTTCAGCCCTACATTTCAGAGAAAGAGTACTATGGTTAGAGGATCACAAAGAATGGAAGAATCATCTGGTAGTGTTTCTGGACCACAGGTCTATCCTCGAGCTTTACCTATTCCGGATTCTGAGTCCCAGACTCGATTCATGGCTAGAAATACTTGCAGAAATTGTGGTAAGAATCATTCTGGAATTTGCAGAGCTCCTCTGAGTTGTTATTATTGTCACGAGACAGGGCATTATCGTAGCAACTGCCCAAAACTTCAACAAAGAGGTGACAGTAGAAGCATTGGGATGCCTAGATAGTTACCAAGTGGTAGAGGATCAACCACTCAGGATAGACAACCATCAGGGGCAGAAAAAGGGCAGAAAACTGATCAGAGAAGCAGTGCTAGAGGGATACAGGGTGGTTCTGGGATTACTCCACGAGAGCAGACCAGGATTTTCGCCAGTTCTGATAAGGAGGCTGAAACTAACCCAGATCTAATTACAGGTACTTTACAGTTATTTAAGCATTCTGCTAGAGTACTTATTGATAGTGGTTCCCATAGGTCTTATATTAATCCTCAGTTTGCAAAGTTTAGTGATAAACAATTAGTTCCTTTGAAACCTGAACTTATTGTATGCACACCTCTAGGACAACAGTTACTTAGAGATACAGTTTATAAGGACTGTGAGATTATGTTGGGAGATATCACATTATTAGCAGATCTAATTCCATTAGATATGGTAGATTTTGATCTGATACTGGGGATTGACTGGTTAGCCCGACATAAAGCCACAGTCAATTGTTTTACTAAGGAAGTGATATTCTCAACAGAGGGAACAACTGAATTACATTTTATTGGGAATCGCCGAATTCTACTGACTTGTATAATTTCGGCACTACAAGCTTGGAAATTAATAAGAAAAGGATGTGTAGCGTATTTAGCTCATATAATAGACACATCCACCTCAGGAACCAAGCTAGAAGAGATACTGGTGGTATGTGAATTCCCTGATGTATTTCTTGAAGAATTACCAGGTGTACCACCTAATAGGGAAGTGAATTTCTTTATTGAATTACAACCAGGCACTCACCCTATCACTATTCAACCATATAGAATGGCACCTGCAGAACTTAGTGAATTGAAAGTACAGTTACAGGAATTACTAGACAAAGGATTTATTAGACCAAGTACTTCACCTTGGGGAGTACCGATATTATTTGTAAAGAAGAAAGATGGTACCTTAAGATTATGTATTGATTATAAACAATTAAATAAGGTGACCATCAAGAATAAATACCCTTTGCCAAGAATTGATGATCTTTTTGATCAACTACAAGGAACTAAGGTATTTCAAAAATTGATTTGAGATCAGGATATCATCAATTGAGGATTAGAGAGTCAGATATCCTTAAGACTGCCTTCAGGATTAGATATGGACACTATGAGTTTGTGGTAATGCCTTTTGGTTTGACAAATGCCCCAGCTATATTCATGGACTTAATGAACAGAGTATTTCATCCATATTTGGATAAGTTTGTTATTGTATTCATAAATGATATTCTGATATACTCTTCTGGAGAAAATGAACATACTGAACATTTGAGAATAGTATTACAGACACTGCGAGAAAAGAAACTGTATGCAAAGTTCTCCAAATATGAATTTTGGCTGAAAGAAGTGAAATTCTTGAGACATACCGTATCAGAAAAAGGTATCATGGTTGATTCAAATAAAGTTGAAACAATTTTAAAATGGGAACAACCCAAGAATGTTACGAAGATTCGCAGTTTCTTAGGTCTAGCTGGATATTATAGAAGATTCATTGAGGGATTTTCTAAGATAGTTGGACCACTCACTCGATTAACCAGAAAAGAAGTGAAATTTGAATGGGATCAGGAATGTGAATTTTTTTTTCAGAAACTCAAAGACTGTCTTACTTCTGCTCCAGTTCTGACATTACCAAAGCCTAATGAAGATTATACAGTATACAGTGATGCTTCCAGACAAGGGTTAGGCTGTGTATTGATGCAGGAATGAAAGGTTATTGCTTATGCATCCCGTCAGTTAAGGAAACATAAATTAAACTATCCTACTCATGATTTGGAACTGGCAGCAGTAGTAATTGTACTAAAGATATGGTGACATTATTTATATGGAGTTCAATGTCATATCTTTACTGACCATGAGAGCTTGAAGTATATTATGACTCAGAAAGAGCTAAACTTGAGATAGAGAAGATGGTTAGAATTGATAAAAGATTATGATTTGATAATTGAATATCATCCAGGAAAGGCAAATGTAGTAGCTGATGCCTTGAGTAGAAAGTCAGTTATACTGTCAAATATTACAGCCACTACATTACTGCAGCTAGTATAATTGAAATCTTTGGAAATTCAGCTGAATTATGATACAGTTAGTGAGATGCTAGCTACATTTGTTGTGCGACCTACACTTCATGAAGAAATTCGGGTTTTGCAAAGCTCAGACGAGGAATTGAGTAAAGTTCTTCAAAAGATGCAAATAGAAGAAAATACTGAGTTCAGGGTGAGGGATGATGGGTTATTGGTATATCGAGATAGAGTTTATGTCCCTAATAAAATTGAACTCAGGAAAGCTATTTTGGAGGAAGCTCATTCTTCGGCATATGCAATGCACCCGGGCAGTAAAAAGATGTATCGCACCATAAAAGGAAATTATTGGTGGCCTGGTATGAAGAAAGATATTGCAGATTATGTAGCTAAGTGTCCTATATGTTAGCAAGTTAAAGCTGAGCATCAAAGACCTGCAGGAAAGCTACAACCTTTACCAATTCCAGAATGAAAATGGGAACATATCACTATGGATTTTGTGATAGGATTACCCCGTACATCTAGCAATCATAATGTAACATGGGTAATTGTGGATAGACTTATAAAATCTGCTCATTTTCTGGCAATTAATAATACTTATTTATTGGACAAATTAGCCAAAATCTATATTCAGGAGATTGTGAAACTTCATGGAGTTCTCATTACCATTGTTTCTGATAGATCCCAGATTTACTTCTTGTTTCTGGCCAAAAATGCATGAAGCTTTGGGGACGACATTACAGTTTAATACAGCATTTCATCCCTAAACTGATGGCCAATCTGAAAGAACAATTCAAACCTTGGAAGATATGTTAAAGGCTTGTGTAATTGAATTCCAAGGAAGTTGGGATCAACATTTACCTTTGATTAAGTTTGTTTATAATAACAGTTATCAAGCTAGCATTGGAATGCCACCATATGAGGCTTTATATGGAAGGAAATGCAGAACACTATTATGTTGGGATGAAGTGGGAGAAAGACGAATAGAAGGAAATGAGTTGATAGAAACTACTACAAAAAAGATTAAGATTATCAAGGAAAGATTAAAAGTAGCCCAGGATAGACAGAAGAGTTATGCTGATAACCGAAGAAGGGAGTTAGAGTTTCAACCTGGGTATATGGTATACCTAAAAGTAGCTCCATGGAAAAGAATTATACGGTTTGGAAATACAGGAAAGCTAAGTCCTAGATATGTTGCACCTTTTAGAATCATTAATAGAGTTGGTCTTGTGGCCTACAAATTGGAGTTACCTCAGGAGATGGCTAGAATACATGATGTATTTCATGTATCAATGTTAAGAAAATGTATTGTGGACCCAGAACGAGTTTTAGAAACACCCCCGATAGAGCTTGCAGATAACTTAAGTTATAAGATACAACCTGTGCAGATCCTAGAATGAAAGAAGAAAATCTTAAAGAATAAGGATGTATGGATGATTAAGGTATTGTGGAGAAGTGCACAAGTAGAAGAAGTCACTTGGGAATCTGAAGAATACATGAAAAGAAAGTATCCTCAACTATTTCAAGTGACGACTTAAGCTAAATTTTGAGGATAAAATTTCTTTAAGGGGGGAGGATGTGAGATTTGTATTTTTGTATTATGGATAATTTTGTAAAAATTTGAATAAGAAGGACTTATTTGTAAAATTTTGTGAATTTTTATAGTATGAAATTTTGACATGAAAATTATACCATCAGATAGTATTTTTGATAAGGAATCCAACGGCTCTGACGGATCGTAATTTGGACGTCGTTTGATTGATCAAATCGTTGAGCCAAGGATGGACAGCTAGGATTAAATGTGAATTAAAGATTTTAATTATTTATAAAATCACTTTTCTTCCCACCGACGACGCGCGCTCCCCTGCTTTTTCTCTCTCTTCTTTCTTCCTTCGCACAGTAACAACGAAGAACAAAGTTGTTACTTTGTGTTGACATTTGGAGGACTTATCGATCGTATTTTTCGATAAGATTTCAGACACAGCTCCAGGAGAGTGAGGAGAACACATTAGAGGTATTAATTTACAGTTTTGGTTGAGATTTGAGGAGAAAACGAAGAGAGAGGTGGCGACGGCGAAACTTCGTCGCCGGAACTTGCTCCGGCGATTTCCGGCCATTCCGGCTGCGGAATTTCGCAAACTTGGTACCTATGGCTTCTCCTCGACGAGAGCTTTCCATTGGTACCAGAGTTGAGAGCTGTTGGCCGCCGGTCGGCCTCCGGCGAGCTAAAAACCCTAACATAGGGTTTCCGCCCAAATTGGATTAATTCGTGAAATTGATCTCGTATGAGCTATAATAATAGGGGAAAATATGATTTTTGGAATCTTTGTGTTGAGAGCTTTCGAATGGTACTAATATTGGCACCGTTCGAAGAACTTCGCCGGTGAGGGTTCCGGCGAGTTTCCGGCGAGCTCCGACGAACTTTCCGACGAACTTGAGATAAAAATTAGGGTGATTCTAGAGTATCTTAAGCATGTTGGTGAAGACGGATTTGTAAAATTGTTACCGGATTGAGAGATTTAATTCGTTGAAATATTCACAGGAAATTCGATAAGCAAGCACGAGGATACGAACGTTCGCGATACGAACTAGAACGTGCTTACCATGATAGAATCAGGTGAGTGTTTATTCTCTGGGCAGAATATTCGAGATAGTTCTCAATGTTTAGTCCAGGAGAACTATATCCCTTTGATTAGTTATGTTCGGTATTTCTTTGGACTCTCCTGCTAGTTTTACATAATCATGTTTACTATTATAAATGAGTTGTGAATAATCTTTGATATTCCTGCTTAATGACATAAGCTATTTACTGCTTATGTTTCTTGATTCATTATAAGCATGATACTATGCTTTTGTTGACTTTAAACCTAGCATATGCATCTGTTTGATTATTCACGATATTATTTACTTATGAAAGCATATGACTAGTATGATTTGATACTGGATATTGCTATAAGCACAGTCACTGCAGTGATATTTGATTAGCACTCCCATGGGCCACCCATGCAGAGGGGCATGGGGTAATAGTGCATGAGGTCAGGAGGGGAGACTGGGATTGAAATACTCCTGACTGGCCATTAGACTGGACTAGCTATGGATGCCAGGTAGTGAGGTTCAGTGGCAACTTAGGGGGAAAGGAGGCTTTGATTCCATATTCTTGTATTTCTGCTTTGATTTGGGTACCCTATGATATTTGATTCCTCCCCCTAAGGTAACAGTTGTTGGCCACAATTGTATTTGATTACGCCAGCCTCGGATATAGTCTCGTGTGACTATTGATTATTCCTTTTTATTGGCTATTGCACACGGATAGCCAAATTATCTCATTCTTGAGATTTTGTTATTTTATGTTCTCAGTTTTACATTATTTTCTATCCAACTCACTGAGAGATAGATATTGCGACGAGGGACTGATAGATATTGCAACGCATAGCCAGACTCCTGTTTGATTTTAAAAGGTAAGACAGTACTACCTTTATTTTGTGTACAGAAGGATCCACTGGATAGGTACTTTGTGTATCATTGGGCATGTGCCCATTTTGATTGTAGATCATTGTACATACATAAATCTCCGTGTAAGAGATCTGATTTTGTAAAATATATGATTTTAGAGTTATATTTGATCTGTTGTTCAGGTTCTCTCCTTCCATAAATAGAGGGGATATACATCAGGCACGCTTAGTGGGTTCCTATATAGTTCCGGGAGTTAACGGGGCTGTATATGTAGTTCACTGCGGTCTGCCACGTGCCCTAGGGGAAGGTACGGGGCGTGACAGGTGTACACTTTATGTACATTATGACTGTTATATTGATATGTTAAATTTTGCTATATGTTTTGCCTTGCTGATTTAAATGTATGATTTGGTAGATATATTTACTTGTTGGATTGTACAATACCTTATGCCCATTTTTAGGGTGCTCTCTCTGTAGCCTTACTAAGTTTCGCGACTCAAATGTACACATTTTTTCCTGTTGCGCAGGTTACAGGTTGGACATTGATACGGGGAGCGAGGGAGAACCTAGTTATGGTGAAATAGAATTTACTTTAGAAATCTAGATAGAGATTTCATTTTTATAGCATTGATGTAAAATGTACATTGTCTATGTTTCCGCTGTACTTAATAAAAATAAATTATTATGCTTTGTGATACATCTAGCATTGTATAAGTTGTGGTGAAGAAGTGCAGCTTATACGGCAGTTGTCACGTGCCCAAAGGTGGATTTGGGGCGTGACAACTCAATCACCCATAATTTTTAACCAATGGAAGCCAAGGAGAAAAGTTAAAAAATAAAACGGTAAAAAAGGGTTTAATATCCAAAAGTTGAAAAATAGATACTAATCATGAAAACCATTTTGTGCTAGAATAGTAAAATCACATCATAAACAAAAATTCAAATGAAGTTGCAAGTGATCAAAAGATATTTTCTTAGAGAATTATTAAACTATACGGATAACTATAATCAATCAAAGTCTTATATAACATAGCTAGGTTCAAATGTGAACACTTAAGTCATGTAGTGAAAGGTTATATACTTTTATATAAAATACTTGACAACATCGTGAAAACCAAACGGAAGACATGGGTAAGTAATTGCAACTTATTCCCGAAGAAATGCTACAGTTTATCTGAATGATAGATAAAGCTAAATGTCAAGATGTGAGAGGGGGTATGTTTTTCCTTATTATCAAACATCATGTCGTAATATAACAAAATCTCAATATATAAGCATCAATTCAAGGGAATACAATTTGAAGATACACATGTATGCTGCATTTGTGTCCTATCTTTCATTTAATAATATCAATAGATTTTTGAATCAGATTTAGCATCAACCTTTACCCTATGTTCTATTACAACCTCGAAGGTAATAGTAGTATTAGCTTGCACTCCCTTAAGACTATCCTATTTGATAGATCCAGAAATAACCTTTGCTGATACAAGTCCTAGAAGAGTATGAATGATGAGAAAATTGATCAAAAGGATCAAAGGTGTATTCTCTCTTTGACATCGAGCAGAGAAGAAAGAAGAAGAGGGGTTCAAGATACAACCCCAATTGTTAATTATTTTTTTAATTTCTAAAGACCTCGCAGCATAACTAAAGATCTAGACTAGGTTATCTTGCAAGACTATAACCCCGCAAGTAATATGAGGAAAGGAACAAATACATAGAAGGGGAAACCTGATAGCTAAGAAAAATTATATGCAAATATTAAGGATAAGGTTTATAATAAAAAAGGAGCTAAATTCCAAGTGCTCCTTACAATCTAAGAAAGAAAATAACAATAATGATAAATGAAAATAATCTTAAGATCGAATTAAGAAACATTTCAAAACTAGGTCAAATCTTTATTGTGTATGAATTTACACACAGGAGACGATTAGATTCCTACAATAAATAAAGCAGATGAGAAAGTTAACATGCTGTGAATGAAAAATCATGGGGATAGAAATCAATGTACTAAGATCATAAAAAGACAAAAGAAACATCCAAGCCCAATATTTCAAAAGATATTGAAGATGAAATCATGATGAATGACTCTCATCATCAAGTGGAAGCAGATACAGTTATCAAAGGCAATAGAATTCAAGATATTTTTGCTGCAAAATTTTCAAAATACCAAACTAATGCAAATGCAGTCATTGTTGTAGAGTAGCAGGGTATGAAAAATTTTGAGGAAATATCAAATAGTATATTATCCAACAATAACTATGCTTAATGAATCACGAGACTAATGACATGGAGATGTACTATGATATTTTTTTATTGCATTTATATGCAAAAGATAAAATTATTAGATTTGGGAATCAAAAGACTTAAGATATCGTACTATTTCCTATGAAATTAGAGTAATCAAAGCTCTCTATATAGCAAGCCCAAAGGCACAAGTACAAGGAGGTAGCTCCATTTACAACACTTCAAATAAAAATGTAGAATGAAGAAACTAGTGAAATAAGTCTCATAGATTACAACACAAAATATGGATGTTTAAAAAAAATGAAGGAGAAGGAGAACATTATGCACTAACTGCTCAAAATGATAAGATGCACAACTATAGATACAACCATTGTTGCTATACAATAGAAATTTTCATTGATATCTAAATAAGAGTCTCAAGTTAACAAGAGATAGAAACACATTATGTCAATCTTTAACAAAACCAACAAAATAATATTGAGTTATCCAAATCTTTGAAAGGTAATAATGACCAAGAAACATAGGGAAGTAATGGAGGAGACATAAGTAAATGAGAGTACGTCTAAAGAAAATATACATGATGTGGCAGGCAAGAAGAAAGAGGAGACATCCATGGAGGAATAATGTTTAGAGAATGATTATGGTAAAGGTATAAATAACTAATACCATAATTGGTAGCATCTAGTACACTAGGAACGAAAACTGAGAGAAGAGGAATTATATATTTTGGGGTATATAGATATATAGTGGAATAATTCTTAAATTATAAGAGATTTTAAGGACCACGATGACTTTCCAAAAGAACCATGCAAAAAGAGAAATGGCTCATAAGTTTCTCTAATCCCTTGTGTAAGATTTGTATTTTTGGCGTTAAGGATAAATATATAATAGTTGATGATTTTAAGGAATTTTTTGAAATAAATAATATGGAGGACTTATTAGTAAAATTACATAAAATTTTGAAGTATGGAATTTTCATGTGAAAATTACACCATCAGATCGAATTTTTGATAAGGAATCTAACGGCGTAGACGGATCGTAATTTGGACGTCGTTTGATTAGTCAAATCGTTGAATCAAGAATGGACGGTCCAGATTTAATCTTAGATTTAATATTTTTATTAATTAATTTATAAAAAACCGCATCTTCCACCCACCGGCAGCTCGAGCGCTTTCCCTTTCTCTCTCCTCGCCTGTTCCGCGGCAGCAACTCTTCATCACTTTGTTTTTGATGGTCCGACCACCATAGTTGGAGTTTTTCAACGAGATTTCTGGGACGACAACAGGTGAGCTAGGAGAATGCATTAGAACCATTGTTTTTAAGTTATGGTGACGATTTGACGGAGAAAAATTAGGTTTGGCGTCGGCGGCGAAAGTTTCATCCTATGGCACCTATGGCACCTATGGTAACAGGTGAGCTAGGAGAACCAATGCCGGCCATTCCAGCCGCGGAACTTCGCAAACTTGGTACCTATGGCTTCTCCTCGACGAGAGCTATCCATTGGTACCAGAGTTGGGGGCTGTTGGCCGCCGGCGAGCTAAAAATCCTAACTTACGAATTTCGCCCAAATTGATATAATCAGTGAAATTGATCACGTAGGAGCTATAAAAATTGGGACAAATATGATTTTTGGAATCCTCACGAAGAGAGCTTTCGATTGGTACCAATATTGGTGCTGATCGAAGAACTTCGCCAGCGAGGGTTCCGGCGAACTTTCTGGCGAGTCTCTGGCGGGTTTCCGATGAACTTGAGATGAAAATTAGAGTGAATCTGGAGATCATTCTAAGAGTGTTGGTGAAGACAGAATTATAAAATTATTTCTGGATTGAGAATTAAAAGTCATTGAATTATTCACAGGAAATTCGATAAGCAAGCATGAGGATACGAACGATCGCGATATGAATTAGAACGTGCTTGCAACGATAGGATCAGGTGAGTGTTTATTCTCTAGGCAAGATAGACGGGATAGTTCTCAATATTTAGTCCAGGAGAACTATATCCCTTTGATGAGTTATAACTGATATTCCTTAACTCTCCTGCTAGTTAATATTCCTAATTCTGATTATAAATGAGTTTTGAATCTCCTTTTGATACTCATGCTTATTGAATTAAGCTTTTCATGGCTATTGCTCCTCAATTCATTATAAGCATGATAATATACTTTTGTTGACTCTAAATCTAGCATATGTATTTGTTTGATTATGCGTGATACTTTTTCACTTATGAATGCATATGGTTAGTATGATTCGATACTGGATGGTGCTATAGGTACTTTCACTGCAGTGATAAGTTATTATACTATTGGCACTCCCACGGGCTACCTATGAAGAGGGGCGTGGGGCCACAGTGCCCGAGGTCAGGATGGGAGGCCGGGGTACTCCTGACTGGTTTTACACTAGACTAGCTATGGATACCAAGTAGCGAGGCCCAGTGAGCAACTCAGGGGGAAAGGGGGCTTTGTTTCTATCTTCTTGTGACTCTACTTTGATTTGGGTACCCTATGATGCTTGATACCTTCCCCTGAGGTGACAGTTGTTGGCCACGACTGTCGTTGATTTAGCCAGCCCCCAGATTCAGTCTCACATGACTCTTGATTATTCTTCTTGTTTGACTATTGCACTCAAATAACTGATTAGTTTCATTTTTGCCTTGTTATTCTATGTTCTTGATTTTACATTGTTTTCTATCCAACTCGTTGGGTACAAGCGTACTCACCCTATAGGGGGACTCATTTTTATTTTTCAATACCTCAGTAGGAGAGGGACGTATAGATCATGAGACGAGTAGCCAGGTGCCTGACTTTTGAAAGGTAGAATCGTACTACCTTTATTTTGTGTATATAGAGATCCACTGGCTAGATCTTTTGTACATCTTAGGGTTTGTGCCTAATTTTGATTGTTAGACATTTGTATATAAGTGTTTCATTGTAAATGAGACCTAATTTTAAAAATAAATAGTTCTAGAGTTATATTGATCTATGATCCAGGTTCTCTCCTTCCATAAATACAAGGAATATACATCATGTACGCTTAGTGGATTCCCGTGTAGTTCTGGAGGCTTAGCAGAGGTACATGTGGACTTCACTGCGGTCTTCCACGTGCCCTAGTGGAAGGTACGGGGCGTGACAGATTTTGGTGGTATAAGAGCAAGGTTATATCATAACATATGTATATCCTAATAAGATCATTGGAGAACCTGGGTAGTTAGTGAAGTCGTTTAGAGGCATTTGAAGTAAAGGTATAAATATTCCAGTGGATCTTAGATAAGGAACATTCTAGCGGCCCTAGGATTTAAGTCGCATACGTAATATTGCTCGTAATATTACCGCAGGAAATTCCGGATGCAGCCAGAGAAAGGTAACTCAAGGGATAAAGCACCATAAGGACAAGAGGGTTCTTCTGCCTCCCATGCGGCATCTCTTGAGATGGGACAGGTTGTGCCTATATCGAGTGAAGGAGTAACTTTTGCCCCTGAGCAAGTTCAAGTGATCATTAGGTTGATGCAAACCCAGGCTGCACAACTACAATCACCTATCCTACCAACATATACATCCCCTGTTGCACCACAAGTAACGATCCTTCCACCATCAGTTCCTAGGCAGACAAATTCATCCAAACAACATAAGGGTAAGGAAGTATACATTGTGAAGAAAAAGTTAGAATCTTTTCATCCCACTATTCCGAAAAAGGAAATTATTTGTAAAGGAAAACAATGGGTGGGAGAATCTTCCAGTAGTACTCTGAGCCGACAAATCTATTCACGAGCATTATATATTCCTGATCCTGAATATCATGCTCAATCTATGATTAAAAAGGCTTGTGAAAATTGTGGAAGATTTCACCCTAGAATGTGTAGACTTCCCTTGAGATGTTTTTATTGCCATGAGATAGGTCATCTAAAAAGGAATTGCCTAAGACTTCAACAAAAGGGTAATAAGGGAAGCGTAGAAGTGCAGATGCAACGATCTAAGGGTAAAGGATCAGACAGTCAGATTAATCAACCATCAGTAGGAGCAAGAAACTTAGGAACTGAGGGAGAAGACAGGGTAAGAGGACCCCATAGTAGCTCTGATGTTGTACCTCAGGAACAAACTAGGATTTCTAGTGACCAGGGAAAGGAAATCGAGACTAATCTAAAGCTAATCACAGGTATTTTACAATTATTTTAATCTTTATCAGAATACTTGCTATTAGTGGCTTATGTAGATTTTAAATTAATCTTGAGTTTACAAAGTATAGTGATAAACTGCTAGCTCTTCTGAAACCTGAAATTTATTATATGCATATTATTAGATTAACAATAGCCCAGGCACACAGTTTATAGAGAGTATCATATTATGTTGGGAGATATAATACTATTAGTAGATCTACGTCCTTTGGAAATGTTAGCTAGACGTCATGCCAATGTTAACTAGCGTATCATAGAAGTATGATTCATAAAAGATAGTGTATTTGAGTTATACTTCACTAGGACATATGGAACTTTATGCTTTCGGATAACTTTGATATTATAAGGTCAAAAGTATATTAGGAATGGATGCCTAGTTTACTTGATGTGCCTAACTGATATATCTATCACTAGAATTAAGTTAAAAGAGATATTGGTTGTATATGCACTTTTGGATATCTCTAGGAAATTTATCAAGTGTATCCCTTGATAGGGAAATAAAATTCTTTAGAGAATGATAATCAAACACTCACTCTATTGTTAATCAACCATAGAGAATGATAGCTACCAAACTTAATGAGTTGAGGATACAATTATGAGAACTATTACCTAAAGAAATTATTTAATTGAGTACATCACTCTAGGAAGCATCAGTATTAGTTATAATAGAGAAAGATGGTGCATTAAGAGGGTGCATTATTTATGAATAATTAAATAAGATGATCATCAAGAATAAATTTTTTATTGATGAGTAATAATCTCTTGGACTAACTATAAGGAGATAAACGTATCTTCAGAGATTGATCTTAGGTTAGGATACTATCAAATAAGAATTTGGGAGTTAGATGTATCAATAACTACTTCTAGGATCAACTAGAGATACTATGATGTTATTGAAAAATCTTTGTAGATTGATAAATGTTGGAGCTGTAGTTAGGAGTTTAACAAATGAAATATTTCATCCATATCTAAATAAAACTATTATTATGATTATTGAGGGATATTTTGGATACACTCTCCTAAAGGGAATAAGCATATAAAATATCCGAGAGTAGCTTCATAGGCATTACGAAATAAGAGAGTATCCGAAACTTCTTAGGTGTGGGTCCTAGAAAAAAAAATTGAGAGGTATCATATTAATAAGGTCATTATGCTAGATTTTGGTGAAGCAAAAATAATCCGAAATTGTATACATCTCAGAAATGTTATTGAAATATGAAGTTTCTTAAGTCTAGCCGGATATTAGAGAAAATTTATTGAAGGATTATCTTTAAATAGTTGGACCACCCATAAAATTAATTAGAACTGAAGAAAAGTTTTAATGGGATGAGGATTACTAAAGGAATTTTCAAAAACTCTAGGATTATCTCATTTCCACCTAAGTTCCAATTTTATCAAAGCACAAGGAGAATTTTATAACGATATAATGATATTTTTAAATAATGATTGGGATACATATTGAGGTGATTACGAAAAATTTCTGCTTATGCATCACATCAGTTAAGAGACCCTAAATTGAATCATCCTACTTGTAATTTAGAATCAGTAATAACAGGGTTTACTTTGTAAATATGATGATACTATCTATAGGGAATTTGAAATATATATTTTGATCCAAAAGAATTAAATTTGAGACATAGGAAATAGTCAGAATTAATAAATAGTAATGATTTGGTGATCAAATACCCGTTAGGCAGGGTGAATGTGATTACGGATGCATTAGGTATAAAATTAGTTATTATGTCAATTATCTTAACCACAATATCATCTTGAGTAATCGAACTGAAACTCTTGAAAGTTTAGTTAGACCATGACACATCGAATAAGATAATAACCATATCGTGCGAGGCACAGTATGTGAATAATTTCAAGTTTGGCAAAGTAGAAATAAGGCATTGAGGAAAGTAGTTCAAAGAATGTAAATAGAACAAAGTATTGAAATTATCATGAGGGATAATACATTATGGGTATATAGAAACTGAGTCTGTATTTCCAATAAGGTTGAACTCAGGAAAGCTATCTTAGAGGGCGCTTATTCTTCGGTACATGCAATGCACTCGGGAATCACAAGAATGTATCACATAATTAAAGGAAATTGTTAATGGCCCTAAATGAAAGAGAACATTGTAGGTTATGTGGCTAAGTGTCATTTATATTAGTAATTGAAATCTAGGTATCAAAGACCCACAGGAAAACTGCAACCTTTGCTTATCCCTGAAAGGAAATAAGAATATATCATAATAGACCTTATGATAGGATTACTCCGCATATTAAATAATTATACTATGATCTGAGTAATTGTGGATAAACTTTTTTAGTATTCATAATATTTATTCATTGAGTAATTTAACGAAAAATTTATATTTTGGCGATTGTAAAATTTTATAGGGTTCACATTACAATATGTTCGGATAGAGATCCCTGAATTATTTTTTCCTTTTTGGGCTAAGCATGCATGAGGCTTTAGGTATAACCCTATAATTTAGCACAATTTTCATCCTTAGAATAATGGTCAATCTGAAAGGAATCCAAAACTTGGGAATTATGTTAAAGGTATGCGTGATTAAATTCCACGGTAGTCGAATCAACGTTTACTATTGATTGAGGTTCGGTTATAATAATAATTATTACCTTAGTATTAGAATATTAGCATATAAGGCTTATTATGAAAGCAAATACAGGATACCGTTGTGTTGGGATAAAGTAAGATTAAGAAGGATCAAAGGAAACAAATTGATTGAGATTACTAAAGAGAAGATTAAGATTATTAAGGAAAGATTGGAAATAGCCCATAATATATTAAATAATTATTCGGATAAAGGAAGAAGGGAGTTAGAGTTTCAAGCTAGGAGTATGATGTACCTGAAAATAGATCCTTCGAAAGAAATCATACGATGTGAAAATCTAGAAAGAAAAAAAAAAAGTTCTCGATATACTAGATCTTTTAAGATCATTAATAGATTCTTTTTGTGTGGCTTATAGATTGAATTTACTTTAGGAAATTACCAGGATACATAGTGTGTTTCATATATCTATGTGGAGGAATTATATAGTGGATTATGATCAAATATTACAATTGCCTTCGATTAAGCTTAAGGAGAATTTAAGTTTTAAAGTACAACCTCTGCAGATCTTTGAACAAAAGAAGAAAACCTTAAGGAATAAAGAGGTATAGATGATTAAGGTATTGGGTAGAAGTGCACAAGTAGAAGAAATTACTTGAGAATCAGAAGAATATATAAACAGAAAGTATCACCTACTATTATAAGGGACAACCTGAACTAAATTTTGAGGATAAAATTTCTTTAAAGGGGGTAGGATGTGAGAGTTGTATTTTTGGTGTTAAGGATAAATATATAATAGTTGATGATTTTAAGGGATTTTATGAAATAAATAATATGGAGGACTTATTTATAAAATTACATGAAATTTTGAACTATGGAATTTTCATGTGAATGTTACACCATCAGATCGAAATTTTTGATAAGGAATCCAAGGGCGCAGACGGATCGTAATTTGGACATCATTTGATTGGTCAAATCATTGAATCAAGAATGGACGGTCTAGATTTAATCTTAGATTTAAGATTTTTATTAATTAATTTATAAAAAACCACATCTTCCACCCACCGGCCGCTCGAGTGCTTTCCCTTTCTCTCTCCTTGCCTGTTCCGCGGCAACAACTCTTCATCACTTTGTTCTCGACGGTCCGGCCACCATAGTTGGAGTTTTTCGACGAGATTTCCAGGACGATATCAGGTGAGCTAGGAGAACGCATTAGAACAATTGTTTTTAAGTTTTGGTGACGATTTGAGGGAGAAAAATTAGGTTTGGTGTCGGCGGCGAAACTTTCGTCACCGGAGCTTGCTCCGACGATTACCGGTCATTCCGGTTGCGGAACTTCGCAAACTTGGTACCTATGGCTTCTCCTCGACGAGAGCTATCCATTGGTACCAGAGTTGAGGGCTGTTGGCCGCCGGCGAGCTAAAAACCCTAACTTACGAATTTCACCCAAATTGATATAATCGGTGAAATTGATCATGTAGGAGCTATAAAAATTAGGGCAAATATGATTTTTGGAATCCTCACGAAGAGAGCTTTCGATTGGTACCAATATTGGTGCTGATCGAAGAACTTCGCCAGCGAGGGTTCCGGCAAACTTTCCGGCGAGTCTCCGACGAACATTCTGGCGAACTTGAGATAAAAATTAGGGTGAATCTGGAGATCATTTTAAGAGTGTTGATGAAGACGGAATTGTAAAATTATTTTTGGATTGAGAATTAAAATTCATTGAATTATTCACAGAAATTCGATAAGCAAGTACGAGGATACGAACGATCGCGATACGAATTAGAACATGCTTGCGACGAAAGGATCAGGTGAGTGTTTATTCTCTAGGTAGGATAGACAGGATAGTTCTCAATGTTTAGTTTATGAGAACTATATCCTTTTGATGAGTTATAACTGATATTCCTTGACTCGCCTACTAGTTAATATTTCTGATTCTGATTATAAATGAGTTTTGAATCTCCTTTTGATACTCATGCTTATTGAATTAAGCTTTTCATGGCTATTGCTCCTCAATTCATTATAAGCATGATAATATGCTTTTGTTGACTCTAAATCTAGCATATGCATTTGTTTGATTATGCGTGATACTTTTTCACTTATGAATGCATATGACTAGTATGATTCGATACCGGATGGTGTTATAGGCACTTTCACTGCAGTGATAAGTTATTATACTATTGTCACTCTCACGGGCCACCTATGAAGAGGGGCGTGCGGCCACAGCGCCCGAGGTCAGGATGGGAGGCCGGGGTACTTCTGACTGGTTTTACACTAGACTAGCTATGGATACCAGGTAGCGAGGCCCAGTGAGCAACTCAGGGGGAAAGGGGGCTTTGTTTCTATCTTCTTGTGACTTTACTTTGATTTGGGTACCCTATGATGCTTGATACCTTCCTCTGAGGTGACAGTTATTGGCCACGACTGTCGTTGATTTAGCCAGCCCCAGATTCAGTCTCACATGACTCTTGATTATTCTTCTTGTTTGACTATTGCACTCAAATAGCTGATTAGTTTCATTCTTGCCTTGTTATTCTATGTTCTCGATTTTACATTGTTTACTATCCAACTCACTGGGTACATGCGTACTCACCCCATAGGGGGACTTATTCTTATTTTTCAGGACCTCAGCAGAAGAGGGACGTATAGATCGTGAGACGAGTAGCCAGGTGCCTGACTTTTGAAAGGTAGAATCGTACTATCTTTATTTTGTGTATATAGAGATCCATTGGCTAGATATCTTGTACATCTTAAGGTATGTGCCTAATTTTGATTGTTAGACATTTGTATATAAGTGTTTCATTGTAAATGAGACCTAATTTTGAAAATAAATAGTTCTAGAGTTAGATTGATTTGTGATCCAAGTTCTCTCCTTCCATAAATACAAGGGATATACATCAGGTACGCTTAGTGGATTCCCGTGTAGTTCTGGAGGCTTAGCAGAGCTACATGTGGACTTCACTGCAGTCTGCCACGTGCCCTAGGGGAAGGTATGGGGCGTGACACCTTGGGCACATTGTACATACTAGAACTCAGAAAACCCATAAATTTTCAAGAAGAATGTTCATACTGATGGTTGGTATTAGTGCATATCCTTAAAGTATGGATGTCCAACCATTGATGATACAATAAATAAATAGAAGAAAATTGTGAGATTTGTATTTTTCGTTAAGGGTAATTGTATAATAGAAAGAGATTTTGAGGGATTTTATGAAAAAAAATAATATGGAGGGCTTATTTGAAAAAATACATGGATTTTTAAAGTATGGAATCTTGATATAAAATTTATACAATGAGATAAGAATTTTAATAAGGAATCAACGGCGCAGACGGATCGTAATTTGGACGTCGTTTGATTGGTCAAATCGTTGAACCAAGGATAGATCTAAATAGACGTCTGAGATTAAATCACTTAAAGTGGTGGATGGTCCAGATCTAATCTCATCGAACCCATTTTGAACCAGGGTTAAGTTAAACGTGGGTTGAGTGAACCGCTTAGCTTAAATGATATTTTAATTTTATTTTTTATTTCTCCCCATCGTGCGACCTTCTCTCCCTCTCCCTTCGAGCACGAGCAGTAGCGGCGGGCGACTCATCATCCACTTCACCGACGACATTTGGACCACCTCCTGATTGAACTTTTCGACGAGATTTCAGAGATAACTTCAGGTGAGCTAGGAGAACACGTTCGGATCATTAATTTTATGTTTTGGTGGAGATTTGAGGAGGAAAAGAAGAGAGAAGCGGCGGCAACGAAAGTTCTACCACTAGAGCTTGCTCCGGCAATTGTCGGCCATTCCGGCCACGAAACTTGCAAATTTGGTACCTATACCTTCTCCTCGATGAGAGTTATCCATTGGTACCGAGATTGAGGGTTATTGGTCGCCAGTTGGCTGCTAGCGAGCTAAAAACCCTATCTTAGGGATTTCTCCCAAATTAATGTAATCAGTGAAATTGATCGCGTGTGAGCTATAAAAATTGGGGCAAATATAATTTTTGGAATCCTCATGAAGAGAGCTTTCAATTGGTACCCATACTGATGCAACTTGAAGAACTTCATTGGCGAGGGTTCCGGGGAACTTGAGATAAAAATTAGGGTAAATCTAGAGATCATTCTAAGAGTGTTAGTGAAGACGGATTTGTAAAATTATTACCAGATTGAGAATTAAAATTTATTAAAATATTTACAGAAAATTCAATAAGCAAGGACAAGGATACTAAGGATCACGATACGAATTAGAACGTGCTTATGATGATAGGATCAGGTGAGTATTTATTCTCCAGGCAGAATAGACGGGATAGTTTTCAATGTTTAGTTCAGGAGAACTATATCCCTTTGATTACCTATATTTGATATATGTTGACTCTCCTACTAGTTAATATTAATGATTATGCTTATAAGTGAGTTGCGAATTTCCTTTTGATATCCATATTTATTGAAATAAATTTTACATTGCTATTGTTCCTAAGCATAATAATATGCTTTTGTTGACTCTAAATCTAGGCATCTGTTTGGTTATTTGTGATACTTTTCACTTTTAAATGCATATAGCTAGTATGATCTGATACTGGATAGTGCTACTGGCACTTTCACTGCAGTGATAAGAGATTATACTATTGGCACTCCCATGGGCCACTTATGAAGAGGGGCATGGGGCGACAGTTCATGAGGTCAGGATGGGAGACTAGGTTACTCCTGACTGGTTTTATGCTGTACTAGCTATGGATACCAGGTAATAAGGTCCAGTGGGCAACTCAGGAGGAAAATGGAGTTTTGTTTCTATATTCTTGTGACTCTACTTTGATTTGGGTACCCTATGATGCTTGATACCTCCACCTAAGATGACAGTTGTGGCCATGACTGTCGTCGATTTAGCTAGCCTAGATTCCGTCTCGTATGATTCTTAATTGCTCTTATTACTTGGTTATAGCACCCAAATAACCTACTTGTTCTGTTCATCAATCTTTGTTATTTTATGTTCTCGGTTTTACATTATTTTTTATCCAACTCATTGAGTACAAGCGTACTCACCTGATAGGGGGACTCATTTTTATTTTTCAGGACCACAGCAGGAGAGAGACTCATAGATTGTGAACGAGTAGCTAGGTGCCCGACTTTTAAAAGGTAGAATAGTACTACCTTTATTTTGTGTATATAGAGATCCACTGGCTAGATCTTTTGTGTATCCTTAGGCATGTGCTCAATTTTGATTATTAGATGTTTGTATATAAGTGTTTCATTGTACATAAGACCTAATTTTGAAAATAAATAGTTCTAGAGTTATATTGATCTGTGAACTAGGTTCTCTCCTTCCATAAGTAAAGAAGATATACACCAAGTACGCTTAGTGGGCTCCTATATAGTTCCGGAGATAAAGCGAGATTGTGTAGAGTTCACTATAGTTTGCCACGTGCCCTAAGGGAAGGTGTCACGCCCCAATTCCACCTTTGGGCACGTGGCAACCGCTGTATAAGATGTACTTCAACACCACAATCTATACAAGGCTAAAAAGTATCACAAAGCACTGCAATTTTATTAATTAAACATAGCGTAAGTAAATACATTTGATAATTTAACCATCACTACCATTTTAAATCTCTATCTAGGTCGTCAAATTGATGTTGTTCGCCAAGTTAGGTTCTTCCTCACTCCCGGCTAAGATCCATCTGTAACCTATGCAATAGGAAAAAATATGTACATCTGAGTCGCAAGACTCAAAGAGGCTACAGAGAGAGCACCCTAATGATGGGTAAAAAATATTGTACAACCCACAAGAGATATATTCACTCGAATCACATACTTAAATCAACATCTCAAAAATATATGACAAGGCAATAAATATAGAACAACATGATCACAATTATAATAAGATATATCACAAGATATCTAAAATCTGAGCATAACAGAATACCTAAAATTTAAAGATTTCATATCACTTTAATGTGTATATCTTTTTCATTATCATTCCATATCTAAGGTAGACAGTCTAAGTTCAAGGAAAATCCCTCGTCAGAGATTACCCCAAACCCGTCAGTGTCAACTCTATGTCACTGTCCTATGTGCCTGTATACTGATGTTGGCAGAAGGAGCTAGTGATCACGATACCCCTTCTAATACAAACATAGGTACCATATAATGTTGTAATTCTGCACCATGGTAGGATCACCATACAAAAACAACAAACACATCCATCTCCAACTTGGCAAGCTGAGACCCACTGTATACGATACCGATAAACCAAGACTGCTCAGGGATCCCACCACTATTGAGCATGCTAGAGTCATCAGGTTCCCTAGCCTTGGTAGCGCATGGGACGGTACAGTTCCTAGTACACCCTCTACCTTGTGTAACACAATTAAAGGTGTAACACAATTAAAGATTCACGTCCCTGCTTTATTTTGTAGTACAACTGGGGACTGAAAAGGTGTAAGCCAAAACTTGCAGTAAGATGTTGTATAGAGAGTATAAAAACATAGCTAATTTTTATAATTACTGAAAATTTCAAGAGAGAGAAAGCTTTAGTTTACTGTACAGGTTTGTAGGATAGATCTGTATAAGGAAGTATAGTAGTGATACACATATCAGAAGAAGTTTTGGTAATTGCAACAAGAAAGTATAGTGTTAACAACCATATCACTACCTCATATGAGAATTTACTCAAATTTTTAGATGAGGTTGTTCATCAGAGAGTGTACAAATTTAGGAGAAAGGAATAAAGAAAATTGAAATTGTAAACATTCAGAATGCAGGCAAGGTAAAACCTCAGCATTGTTGTTCATATAGTACTTATTATGATGAGCAATGAAATTTAATTCACCACTAGTAATTTATAGATCAAAAGTAAGGGAAAAGAATGGATACATGCTCTACTGATAGCTGAGACATGACAAGATTCAAGTGGAAAGAAGAATGGTTTCTCAATCTGAGAATATCAAATTTTCTCGGTACACTAAATTTTCAGGACTCAGTAAACTTGGCAAGGTCATAACTTCCTCCACAGAGATCAGATTAAATTGAAATTTTGAGAGTAGGTTTTGACACCAGTGAAGAAGGTGTCTACCAAATTGATGAGGACATCACAAGTTCACCCGTGCAAGACCCGGTTAGCATACAAGACCCAATGACACGAGCCCGTGCACGATGCTTAGGACAACAGGTGAATTCTTTTCTTGAGTAAATTAATTACTTAATTACAGAACAAATAATATTACCTAATTATTATTATTTACTTATCACTACATGCAAGGAAAAATATGGAGGAATTACTCGTATGGAAGTTGCATGAATTACTCATATGAAAGTTGCATGAGTAATTAAAGGAATATTTATTCAAGAATCAAATCTTCATCAAATATTTATTCAAGAGCAAAACAAGGAAGATTTATTCAAATCAAATCTTATCAAATATTTATTCAAAAGCAAATCAAGGAATAATTATTCAAGATCAAATCTTCATCAAATATTTATTCTAGAGCAAATCAAGGAATATTTCATGAAGATTAAATCTTCATCAAATATTTATTCAAATCTTCATCAAGGGATATTTATTTTCCAAAATTTGTGGTTCAAATCTTTATCAAGGGATATTTATTTTTCAAAATTCGTAGTTTACAATAGGAGGAGATTTATATATTTATTTTTCCTATTTTAGTGAAATAAAATATAGAAAAATATCCATTATTGTGTCTATATATTTGGTGGAGCATGCCCTATTGAAGGGGACTTTGATTTTTGCTTTAGCCACCACTTTTGCACTTTGCTGCAACCTTGAAGTCCAATTTCTATAATCACATCTTGAGTGATCCTTCTGCTGCTGCTCTTTCAATTCATTTGAATTGTTCGTCCTGTTCTTCATGAACAGGTCAATCGTATTTGACATGATTGATAACCAACTAAGGAGTGGTTTAGCGATTGTGAGGTTGCCGGTCGCATTCCTAGATCGTGGTTAGCCTTAAGGATTTCTCATACGATGGAAGATCGGGACCAACTTGCTTGCACGCATCTTAAATCGAGGCGTGTGCATATCAGGTGGTATCAGAGCCTTCGTTACCGGTAGGAATTCATCTACCCTTTAGTATATTCTCTTTTATTTTCCCTACATCAAAAATAATAATAATAAATCCTCTAGTCCTTTTCTTGAACGTTGTTTTTCCATCTTTTATACTGTTCTTGTTTTTAATCTCCTTTTTTTTTATCCTTCTTGCAAAAAAAAAAAGTTATTCGGCCAAAGAGATAGTGTCGGCCGAAATCTTGAAAAAAAAAAGAGAGGTAGAGAAAAAAGAGGAGGAAGTATTCGGCTAAGGAAAAAAAAAGGAAAGAAAAATTGGCTGAAATCTTGGAAAAAAAAGAGAGAGAAAGAGAAAAAAGAGGAGGAAGTGTGGGCAAGAAAAAAGGAGAAAGAGAAAAAATAGTGAGAGGAAGGTTCGTCCAAGGAAAAAAAAAACAAAAAAAAATATTTTATCCGAATTTTAATTATAATTATCCTTGCACTTATTCTTCCTTTAACATCTTCTACCTTGCTTGATTGAGTCAACTTTTAGATTTCTTGAATTATTGTTTTCTTCTCTTTGTTATAAATATATCCCTACCTAGAGCTCCCTAAAATTAGCCTTGATCACCGTGTTCTAGCACTTTGCTATCGCTTTATTTACTCCTTGTTGAAAGTTATCACGAACCAACAAACACGCGAGCAATTTTTGAGAAGGGTAAGAGCTTCAGGTGGTAAGGTTTGTGAGGATCGAGAGTATTTCATAAATAATTTATTAGCTTGGTGGAATTTCTTTTGTCTTTACTAACAATGTCAGGATCGAGAAGTCCTCGTGATGTTTCTTATGACGGAGAAGATGGGTCCCAATCATCAGCGATATTATTTTCTCCACATTCTCAGGCTTTGATGGCTCATGTTGCAAATACCTTCGAGCAAATACTATCCGATCAAGTATTTGTGTGCCTGAACGGGTTGGAGAATCTTCTTGGTGAAATTGAAGCACGACTTAAACAAGTGGAGCGAACTCCTCCACGACGACACCCACCACCTCGAGTTCCTCGAGGACGAGTTGAAGCTAATAATAATGCTGCTGCTGCCGCTCCATTCGAACCAAGAGGAAATTTGAATGTTGCATTTCAAGAGGCTGCCAATGAAGAGTTAAATGATAATTATGTGGCTGATGATGAAGTTGCTTTGGAATTGTATCAACGCTGCCCCGTATGAGGAGTGGTAGGTGATGGAGGTCCTGCATGTCACCGTAATGAAGAGAGAAGAAATGATGCATTGGGTAAAATTAAATTTACTATTCCTAGTTTTGATGAAAAGTTTAATCCAGAAGCCTATCTTGATTGGGAATTATTAGTTGAGCAAAAGTTCAGCTGTCATCATTACCCAGAAGAGTATAGAGTACGTGCGGCTACTACTGAATTTATTGGTTATGCTTCGATTTGGTGGAGTTAAATTCGACAAAGAAATGGAGGTCCTCATACTTGGGATGATTTGAAGCGCTTGATGAGGTCCAAGTTCGTGTCTTCATATTTTGAGAGAGAATTACTTAATAAATTCCAAAGGATGAACCAAGGAAACAAATCTGTGGAAGAATACTATCAAGAGTTATAGGAGGGCATGCTACGTGCTAATGTGCAAGAAGATAATAATGCAAAGATGGCTAGATTCTTAGGAGGATTGAATGGAGAGATATAAGATATACTTGATTTCAAAAATACAATTATTTGGATCAACTATTTCATTACGCATACAAAGCTAAAAGATAAATTCAAAGGAGGAAGCAACAATACAAATCTGGTTGTAGCTATCCAAGTTCTTCCATACCTTGGAGGGACACCAATCAGCAACAGAAGGGTGTTGGTCATTCTAGCAGGACTGCTGCACCAATTGGCCAAGGGAATTCAGGAATCCGCTTTACTTCACCAACATCCAAACTTATCGATTCAAAAAAGATCACTGTTGCCCCTATAAAAGGTTCATCCTCTATTGCTTCTACAGGAAGAACAAGGGAGATTGAGTGCTTCAAGTGTAAGGGGAAAGGGCATTATATGCGTGATTGTCCAAATCAGCGTGCCCTTATCATTCGAGAAGATGGTGAGTATACATCAGCTAGTGAGGTTGAAGAGGGAGGTGGATCTGATCATGAGGAGTCTCAATCTGTTTCAGGATCAGAACCAGAAGAGATCACATTTGATACAAGCCATGCAAGCCTTCTTGTTCGTCATGTTCTTAGCTCCTAGACGGAGAAGGCAGAAAACGGGCAGCGTCACAATTTGTTGAAATCCAAATTTGTGATCAAGGAGCACTCTTGTAAGATCATAATTGATGGTGGAAGCTGCAATAATATTGCAAGTTCAGAGATGGTTGGAAAGCTTGGCTTAACCACAAGATTACACCCGCAGCCATATTACATTCAATGGCTCAATTCTTGTGGAAAGTTGAAGGTAACAATGATGGTATGTGTTCATTTTTCAGTTGGTATCTACTCTAACTTTGTGGACTATGATGTGGTACCAATGCAAGCTTGTGCATTACTACTTGGAAGACCATGGCAATATGATAAGGATGCTACACATTATGGGCATTCCAATAAGTACTCCTTTATGCACAAATATAAGAAGGTCGTATTGGTTTCAATGATACCGGAAGAATTTCTCAAAGACGATTTAGATAGGGCTGAATGTGAGAGAAAAGAAAAGGAGAAGAGTGTCATCCACAAAATAGGAAGTGAGAGTCATCAGCCCAAATTGAGAGAAAAGAAAGAAAAATATGAGAAGAAAAGAGAAATACCGATCAAGGGACAGGTTCTATTAGCCACCAAAAGTGAGATGCGAGAATTAGAAACCAATCCCCAAGAGTGTTTTGCACTTGTATGCAAGGACACTCTCTTTTTTACTAATTCTTTACCATCTTCTTTGCTTGTTTCGATTGTTTCTTTGATGCAGGAGTTTGCTGATGTGTTTCCAGATGAGATACCTGCAGGATTGCCACCATTGCGGGGAATTGAGCATCAAATCGATTTGATTCCAGGAGCATCTCTGCCTAATCGTCCCCCATACTGTACCAATCCCGAAGAGATAAAAGAAATTCAGCGCCAAGTGCAAGAGCTTCTCGATAAAGGGTATGTGCATGAAAGTTTAAGTCCATGTGCTGTTCCTGTTTTACTTGTACTAAAGAAAGATGGATCATGGAAGATGTGAATAGATTGTCGAGCTATCAACAATATTATGGTATGTTATCGTCATCCTATTCCTCGATTAAATGATATGCTTGATGAATTATGTGGTTCTACCATCTTTTCTAAGATTGACCTGTGTAGTGGTTACCATCAAATTAGAATGAAGCTAGGTGATGAATGGAAAATAGCTTTTAAAACTAAATTTGGATTATATGAGTGGTTAATTATGCTATTTGGTCTTACTAATGCACTTAGTACGTTCATGCACTTAATGAATGAAGTGTTGAGAGCTTTTATTGAAAAATTTATGGTAGTTTACTTTGATGACATATTAATCTATAACAAGTCTTTGGATGAACATTTAGCACATATGCGCCAAGTTTTGATTACTTTGAGAGAGGCACATTTGTTTGTTAACCTCGAGAAGTACACCTTTTGTACGGGTCGAGTCATATTTCTTGATTTTGTTGTGACTGCACAGGGAATTGAGGTGGATGAGGAAAAGGTGAAAGCTATTCGAGCCTGGCCAATACCTACATCAGTCACGCAAGTACGGAGTTTTCATGGACTGGCAAGCTTTTATCGTCGATTCGTAAAGGATTTCAGCTCACTCGCCGCTCCACTCAATGCATTGACAAAGAACCTTTCAAGTGGGAAAAGGCACAAGAAGATGCCTTCAATTTGCTAAAAGATAAGTTAACCAATGCACCACTTTTACAACTTCCTGATTTTAATAAAACTTTTGAGATAGAATGTGATGCTAGCGGTATTGGAATTGGAGGTGTTCTTACGCAAGATAGGAAACCCATTGCTTAATTTAGTGAAAAGCTTAGTGGCCCAACCTTAAACTACTCAACATATGATAAGAAATTATATGCATTGGTTAGAGTGTTAGAAACATAGCAACATTATCTCTGGCCAAAAGAATTTGTCATACATTCAGACCATAAATCATTAAAGCATATTTATAGCCAAAGTAAGTTGAATCGTAGATATGCTAAGTGGATTAAATTTATTAAAACTTTTCCATATGTTGTGAAATTTAAGAAGGGAAAAGATAATTTAGTTGCCGATGCTTTATCTAGACTTTACATGTTATTGTCCCAACTTGATTGTAAAATTCTCGGTTTGGAAAGGTTAAAAGAATTATATGCTACTGACTTGGATTTCAAAGAAATTTACACTAAATGTAAAGAAAAGAGATGTTGGGATAAGTATGTATTAAATGATGGTTATTTATTTAGAGTTAACAAGCTCTATGTCCCTGCAAGTTCTGTTCGTCTTCTATTGTTGCAGGAAACTCATGGAGGTGGTTTGATGGGATATTTTGGGATACATAAGATTGAGGACGTATTGGCCACACACTTTTATTGGCTAAAGATGAGGCACGATGTCGAGCGTTACGTGGGGAGATGCACAACTTGTCAAACAGCTAAGTCTCGCTTAAACCCACATAGTTTATATATGTCTCTTCCTATTCCGAAAGTACCTTGGGAGGATATTTCAATGAATTTTGTGTTGGGTTTACCAAGGACTAAGAAGGAGAGAGATAGTATATTTGTTGTTGTTGATAAGTTTTCTAAGATGGCTCATTTCATACATTGTCATAAGAGCGATGATGCTACTCATGTTGCTGATTTATTTTTCAGGGTGATCGTTCGTCTACATGGAGTGCCGAGGATAATTGTTTCAGATCGTGATGCGAAATTTTTAAGCCACTTTTGGAGGATGCTTTGGGGTAAGCTCGGGACAAAACTGCTATTTTCAACTACATGTCATCCCCAAATGGACGGACAAATCGAGGTCGTCAACCGCGCACTTGGTACCATGCTACGGGCGATGCTAAAAAAGAACCTGAAGGTGTGGGAGGAGTTCTTACCACATATTGAGTTTGCCTACAACTGAGTTGTGCATTCTACTACAAAGTTCTGCCCATTCGAGGTCGTCTATAGATTTAGGCCTACTGCTCCATTTGATTTACTCCCTCTACCACCATCAGAAAGAGGTAATCTTGATGCGGAGAAGCGTGCTGAGATGATTTGTAAGATACATCAGATGACCAAAATAAAAATTGAGGAGATGCAAATACAATATAAGAAGCATGCAGACAAAGGTAGAAAGAAAGTTATTTTTGAAGAAGGAGATTTGGTTTGGTTGCATTTATGCAAAGATCAATTTCTAGAACATCGCAAGTCCAAGCTAAAGCCACGAGGTGATGGTCCATTCAGAGTTTTTGCAAAGATAAATGATAATGCATACAGGCTGGAACTACCTAAGGATTATGGAGTGAGTAATACATTTAATGTGGCTGATTTATCTCCATCCTTGGGTCATGAAGATGAGTTAGAGTCGAGGTCGACTCATTTTCAAGAAGGGGAGTATGATGAGGACATCACAGGTTCGCCCGTGCAAGAACCGGTTAGCATACAAGGCCCAATGACCCGAGCTTATGCACGACGCTTAAGACAACAGGTGAATTATTTTCTTGGGCAAATTAATTACTTAATTATAGAACAAATGTTATTGCTTAATTATTATTATTTACTTGTCACTACATATAAGGAAAAACATGGAGGAATTACTCATATGGAAGTTACATGAATTACTCATATGGAAGTTGTATGAGTAATTGAAGGAATATTTATTCAAGAATCAAATATTTATTAAAAAGCAAAACAAGGAAGATTTATTCAAGATCAAATCTTCATCCAATATTTATTCAAAAGCAAATCAAGGAATAATTATTCAAGATAAAATCTTCATCAAATATTTATTCTAGAGCAAATCAAGGAATATTTAATGAAGATTAAATCTTCATCAAATATTTATTCAAATCTTCATTAAGAGATATTTATTTTCCAAAGTTTGTGGCTTACAAGAGGAGGAGATTTATATATTTATTTCTCCTATTTTTGTGAAACAAAATATGGGAAAACGTCTATTATTGTGTCTATATATTTGGTGGAGTATGCCCTATTGAAGGGGACTTTGATTTTTGCTTTAGCCACCACTTTTGTAATGCTTTGCTACAAACTTGAAGTCCAATTTCTTTAATCACATCTTGAGTGATCCTTCCGCTGTTGCTCTTTCAATTCTCTTGAATTGTTCGTGTCGTTCTTCGTTAACAGGTCAATCATATTTGACACGATTGATAATCAACTGAGGAGTGGTTTAGCGATTGTGAGGTTGCTGGTCGCGTTCCTAGATCGTGGTTAGCCTCCCCTTCGTCAAAGTCACAACTCCTCACCTTAAGGATTTCTCCTACGACGGAAGATCGGGACCAACTTGCTTGCACGCATCTTAAATTGAGGCATGTGCATATCATAAATTTAATAGGAATTAGACATTAGATAGCTCAGGATGATCAAATCTCTGATACAAGATAAATTTGAGGGTGATTCAATTCCAGATTTTATGTTACTTTGCCATAGTGATTTATAAATTTCATCATCTTCAATTTTAACTTACTCTTTAATAGTGTATGGGAGTTATGGTTGAGATTTTGAGGTAGAGACGGTATTACTAAGTGAGAAATACCATATGGGTCCTAAATGAAGGATAAAATTACAAATTGGACTCTCCGTTAGCATCACTTACAAAATTTTAGAATTGGAAACCAATGTTGGTTTATTTCTGATATATTAGTTTGGTATAATAGGTATACTGGTCTAAGATTTGGTAAAAAGGTTTTTAATAATTGACCTTGAGGCTTTGTAAGTAAATGAACAAAAGAAAAGGTCAATCTTTTTAATTTAACATGCTGAAAATGCTAAACTTTCAGCATTATGAGTTCATTAAATTTACTTGCAAATCTTACTAGATTGTTCAGAAATCTTGAGGTTCTAGATGGTATTTGGACCCTTTCTAGAAGGAGTCAAGAGTATCACCCAAAGGGTTTTGAAAGATGAGAAAGATTAGGGAGAGATCCATACTAAGAAAGAAAAAAGAATTATTAACAATCACTAGTAGGAATTTGAGTTCGTTTGGTGCCAGGGATAGTACCACTTTTTGAATGCACTCAAGAGTATTTAACAGAGGAATGGTCAATATTTTGCGAACAGTCTGCATCTAAAGAATGGCCATTGCTAAAGGTTTGTAAAGAAAAGGATTGAAACATATCAATGAATGCAAACAAGAGAATAAATCTTCTCCTCACCCACACATGAAGAATTTATAGTATAGTTTCCTGGGTAACAAGAATTTATTTTCCAAGTTTAAGAAAGGAAAACTATATTGCATAATATAGTTCCTATGATGTACCAATATTTGATGGTTATTTATACAAAACTGTCCAATAGGGATAAAGGAGTGAGATTGAATGAGATGGATATCAAAATTCAGATTGAGAGGTAAGATAATACTTTTGATACACCCCATAGACACAATGTTGAATGTGAGATGGTATTGATCTCTGATTATGATTCAAAAGTAAGGGATGGTAAAATCAATAAAAACTAAGGATGAAACTCTACCATTTAACTATGTTCTTAACCAAATTCTGCATCTATAGAGAAGAGACGGAAAAAGTAGTTGTTGCTACCTAAAACAATTAAAGGCTTAGCTTGGACAGAAATCTCAGCATGGAAACTTAGGAACTTAATTAGGAGAAAATCTATGGTTCTAGTTAGAGTAGTTGATTAGCCTATATCATACGAGCAAATGGAGTCACATATTCAATAGCTAAGTGAGATCAACAAAATTTAAGGCAATTTAGTTGCTACATTAGACAAAGGAAACATAGGAAAATACTTTCACATAATTTCAGTGGGTTATCCAACATCAATATCAACCAAAATAAGTATAGAACTCCTCTAAAGTTTCATGTGTAAGGCTCTAAATGTTCCTATATTTTCCTAGGTTAAATTTTCAGCAATCACAATATATCACAAGCACAATACAAGAGTCACATGTTCAATAGCTAAGTGAGATCAACAAAATTTAAGGTAATTTAGTTGCTACATTAGACAAAGGAAACATAGGAAAATACTTTCACATAATTTCAGTGGGTTATCCAACATCAATATCAACCAAAATAAGTATAGAACTCCACAATAAGTTCTCTAAAGTTTCATGTGTAAGGCTCTAAATGTTCCTATATTTTCCTAGGTTAAATTTTCAGCAATCACAATATATCACAAGCACAATACAAATCAATACAATCTACCAAATTAAACCACACCAAGCACAATCAATTTTACTCACTAATATCAACCAAAAAAATTACAGCACGTAAACAAGGAAGGAACATAGAATTTAACCCAACAAAGTAAGGAAAATATAAGGCCACAGTTAGCAAAAAGCAAGGGCAACATATGAATATAACACAACAAGTAAAGAAAGCATAAGGGCAAAATTTCAAATCCCTAAAACCTCTCTTTACCCCGTCCACGTTATCTCACATGTATACTTAACCCTATAGTGTGTCCTAAGTCCTTATCCTTACTTTTAATTTCACTTTTTTAAACTTATATTTTGATACCACCTTAATTGTCACGCCCCAAATCTAGCTTTGGGCACGTGGCAACCGCCGTATAAACTGCACTTCTATACCACAACTTATACAAGACTAAAAGTATCATAAAGCACCATAATAAATTTTATTAAACACAGCGAAAATATAACAAATTACATTTAATACCAAAACTATAAAATGATTTGCAAAGTGATTTCTATTTTCGCCATATCTAGGTTCTCCCTCGCTCCCTGCATTAATGGCCAACTTGTAACCTGCGCAATAAGGGAAAAATGTGCACATCTGAGCCGCGAAACTCAGTGAAGTTACAGAGAGAGCACCCTAAAAATGGGCATAAGGTATTGTACAAGCCAACAAGAAAATATATCTACCAAGTCACATAATTTAAATTGACATGTCACATAATATATAACAAGACTTAACATATCAAAGTAGTAGTCACATTATTTAAAATAAGGCATGTGAACATGGTACAAAAGCTGTATTCATAATAGTAACTTAAAAATAACATATTGCCTTAACCAATATTTCATAAGTTATCCAATACTATTCCTAAGGCAGCCATCCTATATTCAAGGTAAACCCCTCATTAGGGATCTCCCCGAACCTTGTCGGTATCAACTCTACATCTCTGTCCTAGATGCCTGTACACTAATGTTGGCAGAAGGAGCTGGTGAATACGACACCTCTTTTATACAACACAAGTACCATACAAAGTTGTAATTCTGCCCCATGGCAGGATCACCATATAAAATTATAAATCACTACCATCTACAGCCTGGCAAGCTGAGATCCGCCGCATATACAACCAATAAATCTGGACTGCTCGGGGACCCACATCGTTGAGCATGCCAGTGTAATCAGGTTCCCTAGCACTAGTAGCGCATAACACGGTACTCTTCCTAGCAATAATCTATCTTAGAGTAACTCATATAAGTTGAGCTCTACACCGAAGTGAGATCCCGGTTACACCAAAGTATTCGAGGCTAAGTCAACCGAGCGTGCATTTCTACCTTGGCTATGGTTCCTCACCGCATGTTGGCACATAGCAGACTAAGAACCTTAATATCATCTCCTAGGTTACCATGACCCTAAGATGTCCAAAAGTTCTTAGTTAAATGTCAAATAAGATCACTTTAGGTGTTGTCATAATATGTACCTCAAGTGTCTCTAATTTTATCTCATGTCATCATGTTCTGTGTCTTGTTAAGTATCTCTACATCTCTAACACCACATGAACATATCAAATATCAACATAACATGAGCATAACATTTATAACATGCACATGATAGAATCATATCTATATACTGACATGGCATACATTCAAAATCAAATTTAATCACATGCAATTTGAACATGTAACAAAGTAGATATATAACTCATCAGCATGTACAATAATTAACAATGACCCTCAGGACTCAACACTGTAGTAGGTCAGAAATCTGAAACCATAAGCCCTCACTTGAGTCTCAAAGCAAAATCAAGCAAGAATTCACAGTTTGGCTGTGATTCTTAAAAATAAGCAATCAAGCACAGCCATTCCTTCTTACTCCAACACAAATCACGGCTTGACCCTCATTTATCAAGCAACAACACAGCAATCAATTTTCCTAAGATAAAATAAATATATCTAACAACCATAAATCATACAATTCAAACAATAATTTTCTATCTACCCTTCTACTCACATTCTCACATCATTTTCTTTATTTTATTTAATTTTTTAAAATCAATTAATCATCTATCACATTAATAATCACAATTCAACACAATCAAACATAAACAAGCCTATAAAATAATATTTAGTTTAATAATTTAATTATACCTAAAAATCTTAATCAATATATACTACCTTCATTAATTTTAAAAAAATAATTTTAATAATTCTGTGAAAAATATGATTACATCAATGAAATTTATAAAATTTCAAATTATTTAATTTTACTAATTAAAAAATCTAAATAATCTAATCCTCTAAATTTTATCACATTATGCATTTATAAAATTTTAAATTATTCAATTTCATTAATTAAAAAAAATCTAAATAATTCAATTACCTCAAGTTACAATATCCTAAATTCATTAATTTTGTAAAAATTCTAATTAAATTCTTTTAAATCCAACTAATACAATTTAAATGTCATCACATCTATCAAAATATTTCTTCATGCATATAACATACAATTAATTTATTTAAACCCTAAATTAACCCAATTTATCTTAATTAAATTAAAAACTGCATACTAATAATCTTAAATTTTTTTAATTAAATCATGAAAACTATGCTTAAGCATAACATAACATCATAATTTATTTCAGATTTTTCTTACATTGTTAATGCACTCAAAACCCAGAACCCAACATAAATAAATTCAAAAATCGGACCTAAAATGTATTAAAAAATTCTAAATAAATTCCTCAAGGTTCAAAACTCACCAATAAAGCCTAGCAACGTTGAGCTGCATTAAACCAGTTGTAAAACCGCAAGAACCAGCTAACCTGCAACCGAACCGACTCCGAACCAGATCGAACCGACTTAAATCGGGTCGAACCGGCCTGAGCCAGGTTGGATTGAACTGACGCACGCGCATCGCACGTGCCACCCCGGCCTTCTTCCCCGCTCTACGCTCGTTCGAACGCCAGCCATGCCACCACGCATTTCACCAGCGATCTCAACCGCGCTGCTGCCACGGACCCACTACCTCACCGCACCTTCCCTTACCTTATCACTGCCTAATCGTGCCGCCGGTAGAGCCCAGTCACTCCCACGACCGTGTCTACCTCCGCTTTATCTACCGCAGGCAAAATTGCCACCCTCAGTCGCTACCTCATCTCTTCCGCCGCAGCCGCCGCTCGCTATCAACTCCAAAGGAGTCGAATCGAGCTCAGAGGGCTTCACCGCGGAGGAAAAGCCGTCAGCCGCACTCCTCACCGTGGAATCACCGCGAACAGATGAGTCCCTCTGTTCGCCGCCCCTTTCATGCTTTCTACCCGTCGGAGCCCTTGCAGTGCATCTCACGACCTCTTCACCATCTGAAGACCTTCGGCAACCTTCCCAGCGACTTCGCCACGAAGGAAAATCCCGATCTTCGCCCCTCTCGCCGGCGCAATCGATGGGAACAGGGACACCCCTATTCCGCTGCTCCCTTCGCATTCTTCGACAACCAAAGCTACTTCCACATGCCGCCGGCCTCGCAGACGACACCTCAGCTCGCTCGCATCCCTTCTCTGCCGAAGACGACGACTCCCGGAGCGTTTGAGTTCAACCGTCGTCATTTCATCCCAAAACAAGGTGCCCCCTGTTAGCGAGGGTTTTAAACCCTTGCTCAAACCCTCGCTAATGCGGCAGCACGCGCGTGCTGCGGCATTTTCCCTTCTTTTTTCTATTTAATTTTATTTTCTTCTCTATTATATTTTACTTATCTATTAATATTTATTTATTACTATTTTATTTATTATTTATTTCTTTTTCTGATTTATCTATTTTATTTATTTATCTATTTTTTCTATTTTATTTTAGCCATATATTTTCTTATTTTATTTCCTATTTCTTATTTCATTACGTATTTTAATTTTATTTATTATTTTATTAATTTAATAAGTAAATAATATATTTTTTTTCAATTTTTTTAAAATAGAAAATAGAGTTTACAAAAGTACTTAGCCATAAATGCTGTGATATCTCGTTTCATATTGACCACTAATATATTTGGCAAATGGTATGATATTTTTTATGCTCTCTAGATACATGGTGTATGCTAAACTATGTACTTCCTCCAGAATTTACCGTCGAAGTTTGCCACCATGCAATACATAGATTCTACCCTGTAAGGTAAGGGCACCATGCTTCCTTACACAAAAACCTTGTTCTTCTCCTTTTTGAACCTTCTGTGTTAATCCACTTAGCTTTAGGTTCGCTTACTAATTTTTTATTAGATTATCTCTAAGAGTAGGTCATACTATAAACCATGCTAGTAGACCTCCTTGATAGTTAGGCTGCAATTCGATGCTCGGTGCCTGAAGCTCTCATAGTAGGGGTAAGTAGGAGTTGCGATGAAAGCTAGTGCAGTTGAGGACTTTCAGTTAGTGTGTCAACTACCACATTGGCTTTACCCGAATGATAGTCGATTACTAAGTTGTAATCCTTTAACTTCAATCTTAGCTGGATCTAGTTGGATTCCCTTATTAGTTATGATGTGTTTGAGAAAACCCACCTAGTCTAACCAAAACTTGCATTTTGAAAACTTGGCATACAGTTGGTTTTCTCTCAATATTTGAAGTAATATCCTGAGCTGCTGTGCATGTTCGTTCTTATCCTGTGAGTAGATAAGAATGTCATCAATGGATATGATGATGCACTTATTAAGATATTTATGGAATACTATGTGCATCAAGTTCATAAAGGCTGCTAGTGTGTTGATGAGTCCAAAGGCAAAAATGAAAAATTTATAGTGCTCATATCAAGTTCTGAATGCGGTCTTAGGCACATCTTCTTATCAAATTTCAACTTATGCTACCTTGATTGTAGGTCTATCTTGAATAATACATTGACACCTTTTAACAGGTCATCAATTTGAGGAAGCCGATTCTAGTTCTGAATTATTATGCCTTCTTTCTTTTTCAAGAACAATATTAGCATACCTCAAGGGGATACACTAGGTCGTATAAACTCTTTGTCCATTAGGTCTTGTAGCTGCACATTGAATGTCTTTAGTTATGCGAATGTCATTCTATAAGGATGCTTGGATATTGAGGTTATTTCGGGAGCCAAGTCGAGGTAGAATTCAAGAGCATTCTATCTAAAGGCATCTTGATAATCACCTTCAAAGGTCATACTAGGATGGCTTGGGTCGTGCAAAGTTACTGTCTTGGTGAAGTAGGCTACTATAACCCAATGAGTCATCAACCAAACAATTTTGAAAATCACATCAAAGTTTAAAATGTCAAGTGGAATTAGGTTGGCTTCTAGCTCCACATCTTTGATGGCTACAAGAAAAGCTCGATAGATTAGCTTCTTGAGGATCTACCCACCAAGAGGTGTGGAGACTATTAGCTCATACTCATTATTTGTAAGGGCTTGTTAGCCTCTTTAGCAAATATTATACTTAGATACAATTTATGTGATATTTATACTTCAAGTTAATGAAGCATGAGTTTACCTTACACGATCTGATGCCTTGTAGAAATCATAGTTTACCATCCATCTATATGTTTACTTCTTTTCACCGATATATATATATATATATATATATATATAGTAATTTTATGTTAAAAAAATTGGAGTTACCTCTGGAAGACCATATTTTGCAAGGGAAAAAAGAGACAACGGAGAGGAAAAAATACCAGGTAAAATTACCGCGAAAGCATATACCCGTTACATTCCTCTTGTATTGCTTGTGTCGGTAAAAGAAGAGGCAATTGTTATAAATCCCCACGAATAGTTATTTATATTTTTATATATGAATTGGATGTGGACTTAGCGTTGATAAATTAACCTCTACCGCTTCATTGCTAATTACTTTTATTTACAAATGTTTTATGACACAGTAAAATATATTCTTTTATATATTATTATTATTTTTTCAAAAAAATTCAATTAAGAAGAGTGGAAGAAAAATATATTATTTTTTATTCATAGATCATTTTTTATTGGACTAACTGTATTTTTTAATTTATTTATACTAACCGTTTAAACAACGACAAAGTGTGTGTATATATATATATCTTTTAAAAATAGAAAAAAACATATTTAGTTCGCAGTAATCATGAAATAAATAAATAATTCCAAAGTATTAGATGAGATAAATCATATAAGATAAAAAACTGAGAGGTTGGACTGCTCGATAAATAAATAAATAATTGGGCGCACGTGATGGGATGACAATGAGGGATTGTTTTTAGTACTAATTTAAAATCTTAATTTAATAAAATGATCAAGTTAACAAACTCACCCATCCACCCGATTGCGTCAAAAAATTAACCTATTTTTTAATAAAAAATCGAACGTGCGCATCTCACGCCTCTCCCTCTCCTTGACCGCTCCTCCTCTCTGCTTCTTACCCTCTATGCAGTGCCCTGCCTCCTTCTGCTTCTTCTAGTTCTCCTTCCCACCAACGCTCTACTCCTCTGCTATCCCTTGCTCACCGCTTCTTTCTTCTTCCTCCTCTGTCTCCTGTCTCTTCTCCCATCTCCTACATTTCTTGTAGGCAGACACAACAGTAGAGGCATCCTGTAGGTCAAGTTGGAGTACTGAAGTGTTAGAAATTAGAAATTAAACTTGATTTTTTTTATATTTTTAGTTTCTATCTGTGGTATTTTTTATTTATTTTGGTTTAAGTTCATTTTTAATCATTTGATTTAGTCAATTTTTATATAGTCTATGTAATCATCATGTAGAGTAGAGGAAATGAATACAATATCTACTTTTTGAAGAAAGTGCCTTCTCCTTTTTATTTTCCTCCTAATTTTTTAATATCCAAGTTCTACAACATGTGAGAGAGCTCCTATTTTTCCAACAAAGTAGTATCAGAGCTAATTTCTGAGGAGCTTATTTGAAGATGTCGTCATCCTCCTTTTCTTATCTATATCTGGAGTTTACATTTCTCAATTATAAGACTTGGGCACTTCAGATGAAGGTGACTCTTGGCTCCCAATGTGTATAGGACATTATAAAGAAAAGCTACAACCAACCAAGAGATATGACAATACTCTCTCCAAGAGAAAGAGAAGGTGTGGAGAAAGAAAGGAAAAAAGATCAACAAGCTCTCACCATCATCTATCTAGGACTAGATGATAACATGCTCCACAAGATTGTGAAGGAGACTATATTGAAATAAGCATAGGAGGCTCTTTGAAACTCCATCATAGGAGTTGAGAAGGTGAGGAGAGTTCGACTTCAAACTCTAAAGGCTGAGTTTGAAAAACTCTCTTTGAAAGAAGGTGAATCTATTCAAGACTATTTTTCAAAAAATTTAATAATTATAAATCAAATTACAACTTTTAGAGAATCAATGTCGGATGCTCTGATGGTGGCAAAAATTCTTCATTCTCTCGATGCGAGATTCAATCATATCATAGTAGCATTGAAGAATCTAAATACATCGAAGCCATGACAATTGAGGAATTAAATGGGTCTTTAAGAGCCCATGAAGAGAGGATGACTCGAGGCAGGCAACAAGAACATGAACATGTTATTCAAGCCAAGATGACTTGGAAGTCCAAAGGAGATAGTTCGAACAGAGATCGTGGTCGAGGTCAAGGCTGATGCAGAGGTCGTGGTCTAGGAAGAACAAACTATGAGCACTCGTCAAATTTTCAAAGAAATCAAGTTTCTGCAACAAAATTTGCAAGAGGGTGAGGAAGAGGTAATTACTTGAGAAATTCTAATCAAGTAAATAAACCTAAACTTCAATGTTATTCTTGTCATAAATTTGGTCATTACTCTTGGGAGTGTCGATCTAACAAAGTTTATGAAGAAGCAAGGTCTATTGAGTAGAAAGAAGAAGAAACATAACACTCTCTACTTGCATTAAAAGATAGTCACATGGAGAAATCAAGTGTATGGCATCTTGATAATGGAGCAAGCAACCATATGTCATGTGATTGAAGTAAGTTCTATCAACTCAATATCAACAAGAAAGGATTTGTAAATTTCGGCGATGATACAAAGGTAGAAATTGAAGGTAATTGTGAGATTTTGATTCAAGCAAAAGATGGAAGACATATAATTATTCATGATGTTTATTATATTTTGAAGCTAACTGAAAATATTCTAAGTGTTGGACACCTTTTGGAAGAGGATACAAAATTTATATAGAAGATAATATGATATGGCTTAGAGATCAAAATTATAATCTTCTCGCAAAAGTTATATGCTGAATTTAGAAAATTATGATGCAATTTTTTTAAAGGTATGTCTGGAAGATACATCATGGATTTGACACATGAGATTTGGTCACTTAAATTTTGGAAGCCTCAATTCTTTAGCAAAAAAGAAAATTGTGAAAGGGATTTCAAAAATTAATCATCCTAATCAATTATGTGAAGAATATTTATTCGGCAAGAATTCAAAAGAAAGTTTTCCAAAGCACTCAATATCAAGAGCCCAGAAGCCACGTCAACTAGTTCATGCTGATGTTTGTGGTCCGATCAAACCTTAATCTTTTGATGAAAACTCTTACTTTATTCTTCTTATTGATGATTATAGTAGAAAGACTTGGATTTATTTTCTAAAACATAAGTAAAAAGCTTTTAATTTATTCAAAAGATTTAAAGCTTTTGTTGAGAAGGAAAGTCACTATAAAATTTAAGCTTCAAGAACTGATTGAGGTGGTGAATTTACTTCTAATGAATTTAAAATTTTTTGTGAGTTACATGGTATTCGTCGTCCCTTGATAATTCCAAAAACACCTCAACAAAATAGTGTTGCTGAAAGAAAGAACAAGAAAATCCTCAATATGGCTAGATGCATATTGAAATCGAAAGCTATACTAAAGAAGTTTTGGGCTGAAGCAGTTGCATGTGCTATGTATCTCTCAAATCAAAGTCTAACTAAAAGTTTGAAAAATGAGACTGTTCAAGAAGCATAGAGTGGATGGAAACTAACTGTGGTGCATTTAAGGGTCTTTGGATCTATTGCTCATGCCTATGTTCACAAGCAAGAGAGGTCCAAATAAAAAAGTAAACAACTTATTTTCATTGTGTATGATGAGAACTTAAAAGGCTACAAATTATTCAATTCAAAAGAAAGAAAAGTTTTAGTCTAGAGACGTAGAGTTTGATGAAAATGCTTCATGGGATTGGAGTTCAAAACAAGAAGAATCTTATGATTTTCTACTATATTTTGAAGAAGAAGTAAATCATGATCAAGAAGCTACTCCACTAGCATCACCAGTACATTCCACACACTTATCCTCACCATCAACATCTTCAGAAAGATAAATCAAAATAAGATCCAAGGTTTTATTGAAGATATTTACAATAAAACTAAAAGGTTAGATGATTTTAATCTACTTTGTTTACTTATTGACTGTGAACTTGTGAATTTTGAAGAAGTAAAAAAGGAGGATAAATGGGTTCAAGCTATGAATGAAGAAATTCAAGCAATAGAGTAGAATGAAACTTGGGAGTTAACAACTCTTCCAGGTGGTCATAAACCGATTGGAGTTAAATGGGTGTACAATATCAAGAGAAATGCAGATAGAAAGGTGATAAGATACAAGGCAAGACTTGTAGCTAATAGTTATAAACAACAATAAGACATTGACTATGAAGAGGTATTTGCTCCAGTTGCTTATATGGAAACTATTCGTTTGTTAATCTTATTTGCTGTAAAAAATAATTTAAAAATTCATCAATTGGATGTGAAATCTGCTTTCCTCAGTGGCTATCTTGAAGAAGACATTTATTGTAAACCCCCACTTTTGGGTGGTTTAATTAGAAAAAAATAATAAATTTTTTCTTAAGCTTAGATTTGAGGAAAATAGGGTTAAAGAATCTTTAAGTGTTATAAATTTTATAGGGACCTAGTTTGAATTTTGATAAAGATTAGAAGGACTTAGTTGTCATATTATGAAGGTAGCGGATCAACCTGCAAATATGGGAAGGTTCACATGCACAACATGTGCCTCCCCAATTGGTCGAACTGAACCAAGTCTGTGGTTGATTTGAAGGTTAATGCATATTGTGATGTTGGATGATGCTATGCTTCCCTCTCATTTTCCTATTGGATCCTTTCCTCCTTCTCTGCTATATTTTCCTTACTTAAGGTTATGTATGTAGTATAATAATTATGGGGTAGAAAGAATCGAACTAAGGTTTATACTAAGAAAGGGTTGTTTAATTTTAACTTACTAGCATGATTATGTTGTGATGTAAATTGAATTAGGGGATCATTGCATATTGGTATGGACTTTGCTGATAAATTGAGCGATGACGGTTAACTTGGGCTTAGTAACTAGACATACTTAATTAGGAAGAGTACTTGGTTTAAGTATGATTAATCTAAGTAAGCTTAGGGGTAGATGAGCTAAGGAAATGAATTGGGCATAAGTTTGAATAATAAATTGGGCCTATAATTTTATTAGGTTAGATGAAGAGAGTTGGGCTTAATGATTAACTTGGGTTTGATAATTTAATTTTAACTTGATCAATTAGAGTCAGATTTATTAAAGTGGACTGGGAGGTTGATTTGGATCTCGCAAATTATAAGTTGATTTATTAAATGAGTTTATCGAATTAATTAAAATATGTTACATTAATTTTGTACTAGGTTAATTAAATTGGGTTAATTGGATTGGGTTAGTTTTATGAATTGGGTTCAATAATTAATTTAGAAAGAGCTAAATTAATTAGATAACTTAGGTTCTTAATTAATTAAATTTCTGTACGAATAATTCGTAGAAATGATATTAAATTTTGTTATAAATAAATCTTATTATTTAGGAATATTATTTTGGCGCGTGAGCTACTTTACGGTTGATACCTCTGAGCTTCAATTAGATTGGTTCTGAAGCTCAGACTTCAATCAGGTGCGTTGGTTCATTGGAGTAGGATTATATTCATGCTAGGGAAAATCTTAGAAAAATTTTATCTGAAAAGTCTTGGATGCCTTAAAAATAATTAAAACTTATGCTTGCTAAATACTATGGAACATGTATGCTATATTAAATTATCTATTAAGCATGATTAATATGTCATATGCTATACTACTTAGCTTTACTTGACATGCGTAATTAGTTCTCCTACATATTATTTATTTTATCATACGTGTTGAATATTACATTACTATCATGTCACGCCCCGACCCTCTGTCGGGCATCTGACAACCGCCGTATGAGCAGTGTCTCACTCATATAAGGCTAACAATATCATGTAATTCCAACATAAATAACAATTTCTATAGTCAAGTCTACTAACTAGATTTATAAATTTGCTCACAGGTTACATAAAAAGTTGATACAATCCGTCTACATTATGTGTTCTTTATATCGTACCGACTAATCGATTCTATTAATGTCCTTCTATAGCATTCACTCCGCTACCCATCGTTCCTCACCATCTCCTACGCGATGTTCCAAATACCTGCACGCGGGGAAAATTTGCATGCGCTAAGTCTTGCGACTTAGTGCATATAGATAGAAACTTCTCCAAACAAAAGAAATGGGCTAACAATACATGTCCGGATGAGCAGTAATTATATCAACATTAAATTATAAAATAACAATGAAAGAAAGCATACACATAATAATCAATTGAATATTAAAGGTCTAAATATGTGTATGTGTCTAGAGATTTCTAAGTTTTTAATTTTAATACTAACTCCTAGGGTTGTTTGCCTATGCTTAAGGTAAGCCCTGGCTGGGGACTACCACAAGCCCGTCAGTGCCAGACTAAGTCTCTGTCTAGACCCGTTGCACCGACGTTGGCGGAGAAGGTGAGTAACCACGGTTCCTTCTCATTTCAGTCTCACGAGTCGTTTACCCAGACTGCACTCTGAGACTATCGTATCGTACGTCTCCCATAGACCCTAGAATACGAGACACCGTGTAGCGCTACACTTATGCTTTACAGCAGGGTCACCGACTGACATGTATACTCTCGGCCTGACCTGCCGGATCCAACACATATGTATAACTCTGGTTGTCCGGACTACCCCCCATGCCTGCAGGACTCAGTTGGAGTATGTCAGCGTCAACAAACACCTTAGTCCTCAGGATAGCGGCTGAAGTGAGCTCCCAGTACCTTAGTTTCGGATACATGCCATGGGGATATATGGCCGTTGGCGAGAACCCTCTTGTTGGTACTCACCGAACGCTAAAGGATGGGTCGGGTGACGCCTCCGCCACCCCTCTTTAGACTAACACAAATGGTGTCTACCATTTGTGAGAGAAATACAGTGTTATGTAGACCTATATGATTCCTAAAGGTTTATGTCTCTAGGAAGTTCAGGTCTATGTCTCAAGGTGTCCAAACTAGCTTAGGTTATCATGGAAGATATGTCACCTAACTAGTTTTATTTGTTACCTAGTATCTTCATATGTCGCTATGTGTTCTAGGTTCTTCCTAGTGTCATACACCTTTAGAATTTGTAGAACACAAGTATATGAGGAAACATAACATATAATATGTCATTTGCAATTAATTCACATCATACAGAACATCAGTAAAATGCACATCACGGACGGTAATAAAGATTTAATAATAACCGCCCACTTGGGAGCTCTACTGCAGCGGTTGTAAACTAGCCGAAATAACAATGCACCTGAATCCTTTAAATTAGCTTAACAGAAATTTCACGGGCTTGCTGTGTTTTGTGTATTACCGTTGATGCAGATTTAAGAGTGCTCCTACAATCATAAGCAAAGTTTACTTTCTACCCTTTTTTTGTTTAACTGTATGCTACCCTTCCCTTTCCTATGACCAACCCTAATCATATAGGGTGGTTGGGGCAAATGAAGAGGAGTTCTCCAATCTCCTTAAAGGAAGTGTTCTAGTTAAAGGGAAATGCATCTTAAATGATTTCAGATAATAACCGAGTACATGCACATTCATTTATACAATATGTTTCAAATCAATTTAATGTATTTAATCAGATTGTGAAATAAAAGAATTTTGAGATAACTACGCAATTAATTGTTTTGGTAAATGAAGGAGATCTCTATTTTTAATTTGACCGTATCATACATAGTTCCAACAAAATCAATTTAGCACACCCAAATATCAACAAGAAGGAATAGTCATAACCACAATAATGAATCCTTTAAAAATCTTGAAGTTTTCCTTCGACAATACCACGTGTACTATATAAAGAAAGTAATACTACTAAAACTTTATAATAACACAACAACGGAAAGCCATGGCAACCTCACTTGTAAAAGGATCATAACACCGACATAGCCGTCATAAAATAGGGGAAATAATAATAACAAACCCAACAACAACATTACGTCAATGCAATCCTATTGGTTGCTGTCAAACGTGCTAGCAACCTATCCACCACTAAAAGTTAAGAATTTACATCCCTGAAACAATTTCACAAGAGTCAGAATCTATCAATTATGTACGTTAGACGCATGGTTGTATTGTAGGAGAATCAACATCGTCACAAAACAAGTTTCCAACAGTAAAATAGTGAGCCTTAACTAACAACCATCAGTAAAATAGTAAGGCATGTTTTCCAGCCATTATTAATAGAACTATAAACCACCAATTCTAAATGTATGAACAATAGCATCAAGGCACAGTGGACATAACATTCTAGGAAATTTTTATTGTACATTTTAACAGCATCATTCACAACTAATTACGCATGCAATTTCATCAAATAATACCCAGGGTACATTTTTATTGTACATTTTAACAGCATCATTCACAACTAATTATGTATGCAATTTCATCAAATAATACCCAGGGTACTTAATTTAACAAGCAATCGTATAGACAGAACATTCCTTTATGAATTAAGCTATCCAAACCCCAATGCTTTGGATTTTTCTTAGTTAGAATCAAAGGGAGAAATGAGGAAACCAACCTAGAGACGAAATCCGACTTGGTCGGAGCTTTGTTGGTGCCCTCCCGTCTTCCCGTTCTCTCCCCGATCTCACGTCATCTCGGATTAACGATGCCTGCCCCCTTGCCCCAATTTCCCAAAGATGCTGCAGGTTCTGCTCCCTGCTGGTCCTTCGATGGCATGAGGAGATGGGGAGGAGAGCGTCCTCTGCTGTCTTTGGCGACGAGGGCGGTGTAGAGATAGGCCCTCGGTGAGAGCTCGGCAGAGGGGAGGAAGGGAGAGGAGAGGGAGGCGTCGGCAAAGAGGGTGGAGAAGGGTCCTCTGTGATCGTTTGGCAAAAGGGGTTTTAGCCCCTTTTCTTAGCCCTCATGTGGAGGGGATCGGGCACAGAAAGGGTGGCAACTTGAGTTGCCCCCTTTAGTTATTTGTATTTTTTTTTTTTTTGAGGTTTACAAGTTCTCCCCCTCTTAATATTTTTGATCCTCCAAAAATAAGACATGCCATGTATCCTTTATTACTCAATCATCAGCCTACTAACAACTAGAAAAAAAGGAATATGATAATGTTTATGCTTACAACTCATAAATAAACAAACGTGGATACTTAGCTTTGACTTGAGCTTCAGGTTCCCAAGTCACCTCTTCTACTTGTGAGTTCCTCCACAGGACCTTTACTAAAGGGATCGTCTTGCCCCTCAAAACTTTATTCTGTCTGTCAAGAATTTCCACCGCCTGGACTTCGTAACTTAAGTCCTTCCCGAGCTCAACAGGAGGAGTCCTCAATACATGCGAAGGACCGTGTATGTATTTCTTGAGCATAGACATATGGAACACGTTATGGATGCGTTCCAACTCCGCAGGTAATTCTAGACGGTAGGCGACTGGCCCTACTGTGGCAATGATTTTGAAAGGTCTGATATAGTGTCGATGCAGCTTCCCTTTTTGGTGGAATCGTAGGAGGCCCTTCCTCGGGAAACTTTTAAAAATACGAGGTCACCAACCTGGAACTCTAAAGGCCTGCGGCGATTATCTGCATAACTCTTTTGTCTGTCTTGCGCAGTTTTGATTCGATCTTTAATGACTCGGACCTTCTCCACCGTCTGGTCGACTAACTCGGTTTACCACCGAAAGAAGTCAATGGAGCATATATTTATTATGAATCTAATTCCTTCCGATAACTAAATGTAATGAGAGATAATGTATCCTCCTAGATTTAAAATTTTTGGAGAGTGAAAATAGGTTTACTTCAATATGGAATTTATCACTAATGAAGTTAGTACCAACTAATACTGAGTAGGATTCAAAAATTTAAAACATGAAACTAAAGTACACTAAGCATTAACTGAATCATGATAGAATAGAATAAGGTACACATATCCTAAGAATTAATTCTACTAGGGAGAATTTGGTAGTAGGGTCTTAGCCACCAAAGAGTGATATGATTCAAGCCAATTTGAGTCATGGTATTCATAATACAGCAGAGTATAACATTTTAGTAGGAATGGTTGATTAATTCTTACTTTTGTCCCCAGAAAGTGCACCGGGGTTTACTTTTTAATTTCTGTCATGAAGGGAGAAGTTAACTATACCACAACCACAGTTAAACTCAGAGCACTAATTGCTTATAGCACTTGTGTGCCCAAGCAATAGTAGGAGCTACATTTGTTGGAAGGCAATGACATGGACTTCAAACAAACTAGTCATTTCTTTCATTGAACAAAGCAGCTCTTTTATAATTGCATAGCATAACAATGAATTTTAGTAGTACTCTTGGAGTTTTAAAATACTATATGTGAGCTAAGGTAGAGAGGCAAGCAAAGAAAATATGCAAGCAATCGATTTTTAATAACTCAATGATCAACCAGGCAATTAATCAAAACCACCGATAGTAGTCAAATAACTTATAGCAAGCAACTTATCAAGCAAGAAAGTGCAGAGAGGTAATAAGGAAAAGTTTAATCAAGGGAATCCTATTCCTAATCCTTTGTCACTCTCACCTTTGTTTACCCAATGTTTGCCTATAGACTGTATTAATAGCGTATCCCTAATCCTTAATCTCATAAATAATTCCCTAAATTTTCTAAACCTGCTCTGATACCACAATAATTATCATGCCCTGACCCTCTGTCGGGCAACTAACAACCGCCGTATGAGCAATATCTCACTCATACAAGGCTAATGATATCATATATCCAAGCATAATTGAAAATTTCTATAATCAAGTCTACTAATTAGATATACAATTTACTTATAGGTTACACAAAAAGTTGATACAGTCCGTCTACATTATGTCTTGTATACATTGTACCGACTAATCGATTCCATAATGTTCTTCTATAGTATTCAATCCCGCTACCCATCACTCCTCACCATCTCCTAAGCGATGTCCGGATACCTACGCACGGGGAAAAATTTGCATGCACTAAGTCTTGCGACTTAGTGCCTACAGATAGAAACTTCTCCAAGAAAAAGAAATGGGCTAACAATACATGTCCGGACAAGCACCAGTTATATCAATATCAATTCATAAAATAATTATAAAATAAAGCATACACATAACTGAGTAATGAATTATTAAAAATCTAAATATGTATCTCGAGTTTTCTAAGTTTTTAGTTTCAAATACTAACTCCTACGGCTGCCTGCCTATGCTTAAGGTAAGCCCTGGCCGGGGACTACCCTAAGCCCGTCAGTGCCAGTTTAAGTCTCTGCCTAGGCCCGTTGCACTCACGTTGGCAGAGAAGGCAGGTGACCACGGTTCCTCCTCCTTCCAGTCTCGCGAGCCGTTTACCCGGACCGCACTCCGAGACTATTGTATCGTACATCTCCCATAGACCCTACGATATGAGATACCATGTAGCACTACACTTCTACTTTACAGCAGGGTCACCTGCTGACATATATACATACTCAAGGCCTGACTTGTCGGATCCAATACGTGTATAACTCTAGCTGTCCGGACTACCTCCCAAGCCTGCAGGACTCGGTTGAGGTATGTCAGCGTCAACAGACACCTTAGTTGTCACGCCCCGTACCTTCCCCTAGGGCACGTGGCAGACCGCAGTGAACTCCACATACAGCTCTGCTAAGCCCCAGAACTATATGGGAATCCACTAAGCGTACCGGATGTATATCCTCTATATTTATGGAAGGAGAGAACCTGAATAACAGAGTAATATAACTCTAAAAATCAGATTTCTTATACAAGAAATCTCTTATATAGAAATATTTTACAACCAAAATAAGACATGTTCCATAATACACAAAGTACCTATCCAGTGGATCTTTCTGTACACAAAACAAAGGTAGAATTGTCCTACCTTTCAAAAGTCAGGAGTCTGGCTAACCGCCTCTAACTCTATCCGTCCCTCTCCTGCTGTGATCCTGAAAAAAATGAGTTCCCCTTGGGGTGAGTACGCTTGTACCTAGTGAGTTGGATAGAAAACAATGTAAAACCGAGAACATATAATAGCAAAGTCTCATAAGCTAAATAACCTGGCTATTCGGGTATAATAGCCAATCAAACAAAGAAATCATGGATCACAAAAAAATATATCTGGGGCTAACATAGTTAACGACAGTTGTAGCTATCAACCGTCACCTCAGGGGGAGGTATCAAGTATCATAAGGTACCAAATCAAAGTGAAATCATAGGAATTCATAAACAAAGCCCCCTTTCCTCCTGGGTTGCCCGCTGGACCTCACTACCTGGTTTACCATAGCTGGTCCAATGAATATCCATAGTCAGGAGTTATCTAACCTCCCATCCTGACTGCCCGGCACTTTAACCCCACGCCCCTCTATCTAGGCGGCCATAGGAGTGCGAACAAACCTACCATCACTGCAGTAATAGTGCCATTGGCACACCAGTATAAGGTCATCCTAGTCATACGCACCCAAAAAATGAAGCAGAATCGTATATCGGTCAATAAATCTCCTAGGGCATGCTTTTCATCATACCTCTAGTTTTTAGGAAAAACAGGTGCATATGCTAGCTTTAGAATCAAACAAAAGCATAGTATCATGCTTACAATGAATCAAAGAATAGTATATCAAGAAGCATGGATATCAAAGGTTATTCACGACTCATATCATCAGGATAATTAACTAGCAGGAGAGCCAATGAATATCAAGCATAAATAATCAAAGGGATATAGTTCTCTTGGACTAAACATTGAGAATTATCCCATTTATTCTACCTGGAGAATAAACACTCACCTGATCCTATCGTCACAAGCACGTTCTAATTCGTATCGCGATCGCTCGTATCCTCGTGCTTGCTTATCGTATTTCCTATGAATATTTCAATAAATTTTAATTCTCAATCCGATAATAATTTTACAAATCCATCTTCACCAATACTCTTAAAATGATCTCTAGAATTATCCTAATTTTTATCTCAAGTTTGCCGGAAAGTTCGCCGGAGCTTGCCGGAAACTCGCCGGAAAGTTCGCCGGAACCCTCACCGGCGATGTTCTTCGATCAGCACCAATATTGGTACCAATCGAAAGCTCTTTTCATCAGGAATCCAAAAATACCATTTGCCCCAATTTTTACCATCCATATGTGGTCAATTTCGCCAGAGAAGTTCTATTGGGCGAAAACCCTAAACTTGCGTTTTTAGCTCGCCGGCGGCCAACCGGCAGCCAACAGCCCTCAACTCTGGTACCAATAGAAAGCTCTCGTCGAGGAGAAGCCATAGGTTCTAAGTTTGTGAAGTTTCGTGACCAGAATAGTTGGCAATCACCGGAGCAAGCCCCGGCGACGAAGTTTCGCCGCCCCTCACTTCTATCCTATTTTCTCCCCCAAATCTCCTCCAAAACTCGAAAACAATTGTTCTAATGCGTTCTCCTAGCTCACCTGAGTTTGTTTCTGAAATTTCACCGAAAAATTCGGCCAGGAAGACCTCCAACCGTCGTCGCCAAATTTATGAAGCGAAGCTGCCGGCGGAGTTCGAAGTAGGGGAGGAGAGAGAAAATCGTGGGTAGAGGAGAAAGAAGAAGAGGGTAAGTTAAATGGGTTTGTTAACGGGTCAGATTTCCTCACTTAACCCGCTTACCACTAACCCGCTAACCCGGTTCACCTATTGGTTTAATAAAAATTAAATCTGGACCGTCTGTTTACGTGATTTAATCTCGTCCGTCCATTTGGATCAATATTTGATTTCATGATTTGACCAATCAAACGACATCCAAATTATGATCCGTTTGCGCCGTTGGATTCCTTATCAAAAATCCTATCTGATGGTATAATTTTTATATTAAAATACCATACTGTAAAAAACTATGTAATTTTACAAATAAGTCCTCCATATTATTTATTTCATAAAACCCCTTAAAAGCATCATCTATTACATATTACATAATCTTTCTTAGTACAAAATTACAAACCTCACATTAGTCCTTAGACATAGTGGCTGAAGTGAGCTCCCCGGCTCCCAACACTTTAGTTTCGGATGCATGCCATGGGGATATCTGGGCTAATGAAAGAACCCCTTTGTTGGTACTCACCGAACGCTAAAGGATGTATCGGGTGATGCCTCCGCTATCCATCATTAGACTAACACAAATGATACCTATCATTTGTGAGAGAAATACTGTGTTACATAGACCTATATGATTCCTAGAAGTTCATGTTCCTAGGAAGTTCAGGTTCATATTTCTAGGTGTTCTAACTAGTTTAGGTTATCATGTAAATATGTCACCTAACTAGTATTGTTTATCACCTAGCATGTTCATATGTCATCTATGTGTTCTATGTTCTTCCTAGTGTCATACACCATTAGAATTTAAGAACGCAAGCAAAAGAGAGATCATATCATATAACATATTATTGCAATTAATTTACATTCTATAAAGAAGCAACAAAATACACATCACGGATAATATAAAATTTATTAACAAGTGCCCACTTGGGAGCTCTACTACAGCGGCTGTAAATTAGCTGAAACAATAATGCACCTTAGCCTTTTAAATTAACAATTTAACAGATTCACGGCCCTACCGTATTTATCCATCGTCACTGCAGAATGTTTTCCTATCAATTGGCAAACATATTTAAATTTTCTAATACTCATGATATCAAGTATCTAACACCCTGCTCCCTTTTCTTATTTCTTGTTTGGCATTATGGAAATAAAAGATAAGGAACAAAATAGGTGTTTTGATATTCATTGTTTAATGTTGCTCATGCATATGACCAAGAAAATGTTGAGCGCAAGACATGATAAATTTGTTTACCAAAGTATGGAAAAAAACATCCAAGAAAAGAAGTGCAACAAAGTGTTTAAATTAGAAAATATATTTGATATCTGTACTAAGTTACTAAATTTTAAAAGCATAACTTTTAATTCAATATATTGTCCAACTCTCTAATAAAATAATTGCAGTTGTATATTATATATTAAGAAACAAATAGAATTTGATATCTAAAGTCTACATATTTACAACAATATATAAATATTTATTAAACTAGAAAATATATTTATCTACTATATATAGAGATATAAATATTAGGAATGGATGATTTATCCCATGTAACAACCGATGGCAGCAAGCAATACTCAAGCTATTACAAAATTTTGAGTATTAAATTATTATTAGATGTCACGAAGATAATTATTTTATATATCATTTTTATCCTCAATGTCCAATTTTTATTATCAGAGAATAATTGTATACTTTAAATATATATTTAATTAGTATTACTGTTGGCATTTCTTTTTATTCGATTCTTGAATCTACCTGATGCGATATATTATTTCTAAATATTACTTTAAAAAAACACTTTTTGTTTAAATTACTAGTAATCATCACGTATACATAAATGAAGACAAAAGAAATGTATATACATTCACTATGATCTAAGAGATGTATATAAAATGAAATATTTTTATTGTCATCAATTAATTTAATAATTGATCATTATGATAATGACTTTAAAATAAAAGGGCTCTATTTATTTAAATATATTTATTGAAATTTATTTCTTAATTCATTTTCCTCCTACTCCCTACCTAGTCCTGTTGCTGCATTGGAAATTTATTGTTGGTTGTGGCACCACTAACTACCACATTATATTTAAATATGTTAATCTTGTTATTGCATAGTGATAATCTACGGTGCCTCTCTCCTCCTTACCATACCATAGTGATTTTAGCAAGAATAAATGTTCAGGAGATAAAAGGATAAAATTTTATAATATTTTTTATACAAAACCACAAAAAATTATAAATCATTTCTTAATATCATTTATTAATTTCAAATATCATTGGTTTAACAATCCGGGAAGGAGTGAGTGGAATAAAGCTAGGGTGTACTCATATACAGTATTTATAAACATATTTATGCATAAGGATTTTTCGTTCTTCTTCAAGTGGACGAGGAAGGGGAGGAGGTATGTCTAAGAAATTGTCTTCTCTTCTTTATCGGTAAGTAGAGATCAATATCAATTTCATTAGAGTTAGTATCATCAGGGCCCTCTTTAGTTGGAGGGGGTGTAGAGATGGCAGTCTCGTTGGGTCTAAGCGTAGCTGTTGCTGGCGTGGAATTTGTTATAAGCTCCTTGTGTGCCTTACCCTTGTGACTATTGAGCCCCTGAGATGTTTCAAATTGTCTCGAACAAAAGTCACAGGAGAAATCCATCTTTGATGTATCATAGGAGAAAGCTGCGGTTGATGTGGAAGTTGCTATAAGCTTCTTGTGTGCCTTGCCTTTGTGACTATTGAGTCCCTGAGGTGTTTCGAATCATCTTGGACAAAAGTCACAGGAGAAACGTGCCATTGATGTGTCAAAGGAGAAAGCTGCAGTTGATGTGGAATTTGTTATAAGCTCCCTGTGTGCCTTCCCCATATGACAATTGAAGCCCTGAATTGTTTCAAATTGTTTACAACAGTGGTCACAGGAGAAAAGCATTGTTGAGGGATATGATAGAGAGGCAACATCCTTCATTGTTCCACAAATTGTTGATCCTGTTGCGGTAGAAGAGGGGCACTCGTTCGCGTGCACATTCTGGTGACCCGTGAGACCTTCTTTTCTACTGAATTCTCGAGAACAGTATTCGCAGGAGAAGATCGTCGACATTTCGAGAGAGATTAGAAATTATGCTTGATGGTCTGATGTATAGAGTTAATAATGTCAAAGGTTTGTGGATGGAGGAGACGAAGTGCGATATATTTTTTTGAACTTTTTCAGTACCGAGTCGAGAACCTCTCCTATGAAGCTCAATTGCTTTAACTAGTGGAACGTATACATTTTGTACAGGCAGACGATAATATGTTTATATATATAAACAAATATATTGTGTAGAGAGAGCAAAAGAGAGATAAAGAAATTAGTTGTGTTGGTTGTGTAGAGCTAGTGGGTTGCCTTATTTAAATGTGTGTACACATACGTGCTGTTATTTATATTGAAGGGCAGTCTTCCAATGCTCTCTACAAAAACATAAAAGTCGTTTCTAAGTTATTTTGTTTCCTCGTCTTATCTTCAACAATATATTTTTGGAAAACTTGCTACATACAATTGGCTAAAGATAAGTAATATTACTAATAAATAACAACATACTTCAAAAAATGAAGCAAAGAAGAATTTGACATGGTTGATAACCAACTGAGGAGTGGTTTAACGATTGCGAGGTTGCTGGTCGCGTTTCTAGATCGTGGTTAGCCTCCCCTTCGTCAAAGTCACAACTCCCACCGGATTAAGGATTTCTCCTACGACGAAATATTGGGACCAACTTGCTTGTACGCATCTTAAGTCGAGGCATGTGCATATCTGCTTGTACGCATCTTAAGTCGAGGCATGTGCATATCAGTATGGATTTGATCCTTGCTGCTGAACTGAAAATACCCTTCCTCTCTAACTGGGGCTGAGAAGAAGGATAGAGATTCCTCTCCAATTGTCTTTCTATCATACTCTAATACAAATCAAAGTATAATAATGGTGACCTTCCTTCTCGACTCTATAGATTCATCCCTAACTTTTATTAATTTTATCATCCTTTACTCATGAATCATAATCAGAGATCAATACCATCTCACATTCAACATTTTGTTCATAGGGTGTCTCAAAAGTACTATCTTACCTCTCAATCTTGATATCTATCTCATTCAATCTCACTCCTCTATCCATCTCTGACAGTTTTATATGAATAACTATCAAGTACTTTCATATCACAGGATCTATATTGTGCAATAGGGTTCTTCTTCCTTAAACTTGAAAAGTAAAATCTCGATACCCATGAACTATACTATGAATTCTGCATGTGTGGGTGTGGAGAAGATCTATTCCCTTATTTTTCATTCGCTGATATGTTTCAATTCTTTTCTTTACAAACCTTTAGCAGTGGTCATTCTTCAGATTCTGACCGTTCTCAAAATACTAACCATTCCTCTGTTGAATACTCTTAAGTGCATTTAAGAAATGGTACCATCCCTGGCACCAAACGAACTCAAATTCCTTCTAGTGATAGTTAACAATTTTTTTCTTCCTTAGGATATTTCTCTCCCTAATCCTTATCATCTTTCAAAACTCTTTGGATGATACTCTTGACTCTTTCAAAAAGGGGTCCAAATACTATCTAGAACCTCAAGTTACTGAACAATTTAGTAAGAATTATAAGTAAATTCAATGAGTTTATAATGCGAAAAAATTAGCATTTTCAGCATGTTAAAATTGAAGCTTATCTCTTGTGCATATACTTACATATTCTCAATGTTAAGTTTTGAAGATCTTTCCACCAAATCCTAGACAAGCATACCTACTGTACTAAACTAATATATCATAAACAAACCAACCTTGATTCTTAATTCTGAATTTTCCAAGTGATACTAAAGGAGAATCCAATTTGCAGCCTTTTTATTCATTAAGGACCCTACTGTATTTCTCACCTTGTAATAAGGTCCTTACCTCAAAAACATAAATCATAACTTCCATGCACAACTAAAGGGTGAGCTAAAGCCAAAGGTAATGAAATGCATCAACTACTATATCAAAGTATCATAAACCTGGACAGATAAAATTTTAGATTTTCCTTATCTCAGAGAATTAATCACCCTGAGCTCTCTGAGTGTCCAATTCCTATGACATTTGGTAGACACCTTCTTCAATGATGCCAAAATCCACCCTCAAAATATCAGCCTAATCTGATCTCTGTGGAAGGAGTTATGACCTTCCAAATTTTACTAAATCCTGAAAATTTAGTATATCGAAAATTTATACTCTTGGATTGAAAAATCATTTATCTTTCCACTTGAATCTATCATGTCTATGCTAACAGCAGAATATATATACATTCTTTTCCCTTACCTTTGATCTATAATCTCCCAGTGGTGAATTTAGATTTCATTCTTCATCATAATAAGTACTATAAGCTTATATGAACAACAATACTAAAATTTTACCTTGCCTACCATAGTCTCCTCCTTGGTATCCTTGAGGGAGCTGCCATTATTATCACTTGCTTAGGCTCCTTTTGAACAACTACAGACTTGTCTTATGCATTGTCAACACCTTCACCAGCACCTTTAAATTGACTAATTTTGATTAAAGTTTGTTGATGATCAAACTCCTGAACTTGCATGTAAATACTTTAGTATTAAAGAATTTTTTCCTATATTTTATTCTCCTAAACTTCTACAACCATGTTGGACAACTTTGTTACCTCTTGTTTCTTATTTGTAAACCTAACGCAGCCATTTAAGTACTAGCTCCAGTCTTAACCTTTATTTTGGTTATGAAATTTTATTCATCACTTTCAATTGGTCCTTCTCCATTATTTCAGTAATTATTTTTACTACTCTAATCTTTTCAGCAGTTAGTAACCGCTCTTATATCCTTATTACTATTCTTGCTTACCAATTCCAAGTTATATTTCTAAAATTTTTCCTCCAAAATTCCAACAAATTGGAGGGCATCGTTAAATTCAAAAGAGATTGATTTTACAGCTTCGGGTGTTATTTTCCCTTTCATATCGTCTTCACCTTTATATTCCAATGCTTGTACTTCCATACCTATTGTTCAAATAAAATTTTACAAGATTTTAGGAGTTGTTCCTTTCCTTTATTATTCGAGTGATATTATTATTGAGAGGAAAGTGTAAATATTGTTATTGATCTCCAACAAATTTTGATGGCCTTGAATTAACTTTTTTTTTGTATTCATGGTCTAAAATCCTTGAAATTGATCTCCAATCTCTTCCTTGATCATTCAAAGACAATATTCAGATTGTTAATTCCAGCTACCTTGGCCCTACAGATGGTGGTAATTTTTCTCCTCTCAATTTTGAAACTCCAGCTTTAGTAATTGTTCAATTCTTAAATAATTCCTTCTTTTGCTTGGCTTAAATGACCATATCTTCCTTTGAAGAGTGCGATCTCAAAATTTGTAATCCTTGAGGAAAGGTCTACTCCCTTCCAAATATTCAATAACAATTGTTAGAAGAGTCAATTGCAGGTTTCTCAAAAAATATACTTCCTAATAATCATTTTGTCTCTTTTTCTTTCTAAGTCAATAAATTACTTTGTTGGATACTTAAATTAATTGTCTCAGCTTTGGACTACCTGTCTCTGCTATTCCTTTTGATTTCTTATTCCAATGCAATCGTTGGAATTATTTGAATACCTTTAGTTGATTAATTTGTATTCTTTATTCCATGGTGTGCTATTCCTAAGATCTATGATCTTAATTGGTTCTGCTGCTTGTGTTCTGATCGATACCGGATAACAGAGGTCTTATGTGAACACGATATTTCTAAGGGGGCTAATTAACCCTTAGAGATGCTAGGATACAATACTTTGATGTGATTTTGGGTATCGATTGGTTAACCAGGTATTGAGCCATGGTGAATTGTCTGGCAAGGACAGTGACCTATTATTTCATATTATTGATTTAAAAAGGTTAAGTGATTCCTATTGGCAGTGAGTGAGAATTGTATTAGGTTTTGTTAGTCCTCACTTGAGTCAGTAGCCAAGATAAATGCATAGGATAGCTGAAATCAACAGTAGGGTAGAAACTGTTGAGGTATTCCTGTGATTACTGCAAATGGGTTGTAGTAATTAGAATTTTCTTTATGGCTTGAGTCTTGAGATTTTTGAATGAAAAATGAATGGATAAAACAGGTAGTGGTTGAAAGAATTGGTGAACAAGTAGATTCAATTGATGCTGCAGCGAGATTTGTGGTTTTGCTTTTGGACGATAAATTCTAAAATAAATGAGAAAGGCTGACATGGTTCGGTTCTTATGGCCATAGAAAGGATTTATATGATAATAGGATTAGTATAGCTCAAAAGCAACCTGCGATTGATACTTATCCTCCTTGTATGACTAGACAATAATTGGGTTTGATAAACCTATTGGTTGATCCATAAACAGGAGTATGTGATTTTAGTTGCTGGAATGTTTTTTTACAAAAGTAATCTGATCTAGATGGCTTGATTGTTATCATGCTCCGACCCTATATTGGTAGTATGGCAACTACCATAGGAGTTATTATACTCAAGGCTATTTATGAATAATTTTAATATTTATTGAAACTTTAATATTAAAATCTACTAAAAATTTATCGAAACCTATTTAGTCTAAGCCTAATACAGTCCATCTAAAATATACAATTTAATCTTACTTTATTTATGCTAATAACGTCTACTAGACTTTTGTTTACATCTTGCGATTTGTTATTACGTCACTTTTCCATCCTTCTAGTCCCTTTAGTTGATACCTGCATGTAGGAAATAAAATATGCTGAGTTTTGTGGCCCAATGGCTACAAAAAGAGGGATCCTAACCAAAAGATAGGCATGTGTAGTAATTATTTAACAACACATACATTAAAGTGAAGAACAATTCGGTAAGTATACATTTTTGTATGTTATGTCTCTAAATCGACTAAATTTCTATTTTCTAACTTTGTTTAGGACTGTCATCCTAGGCTTAGAGTGTCAGGAACTACCCTCAAGCCCGTCAGTGCCAAACTAAGTTCTCTCTCTAGGCTCATCGCACTGATGTTGGTAGAGAAGACCTATGACCTTAGAATCATCTCTAATTGATCTCATAAGTCGTTAACCTTGATCGTATCTTGATACCATCATACCGAGCGCATTAGAACTGATACATGTATTTACACGAAAGGTTCGGACTACCTCTTAGGTCTATAGAACCTAAATGAGGTACATTAGTTGTCGGTGAGACCCATAAGTAGATGAAGCAAACATATTGATACAAGATATTATTTCATCTAGAAACATATTACAAATAAAAAGTTGAGCTAAAGGATATTAACATGTTAAGAACCTAAATGTTATTCTAGGTTATTATGTCACTAGGATGTGTTTGGACCTTAATGCAAGTGGTATTAGACTAAGTTAAAGTGATGCATATAGCATGTCACTAACTAGCGTCTCTGCCGCCTAATTGTGTTCACTTGCTTTTTATTTATTTAAGATTTCCTAATGTGAATTGCAAGTATAAATATTGAATAAAATAAGAAAGGAACGTAGTTTATTAAATATGATCAAAAGTAATTTAATTCATGCATAAAATCGTAGATAAACATTCGTTCAGACAATATCCAGGCCGCGTAGAAGCTCTAAATGTAATAATTTATAATTAAACTTTAACAACTCACGATGGTTTAATTTAAATTCTCCAAATAGTCAATTATGGTTTAACCGTGTTTTATCACCGTCAATGCATAATAAATTTTCCTAAAATCACAAAGCATCTTAAATTCTAAAGTTCACATTAACTTATTGTTAAGCCATTTCCATTCCTAATATTCAATTCAGTGTGGCAAAGAAAACAACATAAGGAAAGAATTAGTTTCTACATTTATAAAATCCACGTGAATCCAAAACAAAGAAGCATTAAAGATTGTTATTATCATACATTTTTGTGTCAGTTACCTCTCGGCAGTAGGAAAGTCAACAAGATTCACCCAATAATATTTGATCTCAGCCTCAACCCAGGTTTGTTAAGTGTAGTTTTTCCCAATTTCACTAAGCTACTTCCATTGCAACTCGTTTCCCTTAACTAAAATAATTCTTACATTTGTTTAGCAACCAAAAGGCAAAACAACAAAACTAATAGAACAAACCATTCAATTTGTTCCACGGTACCAATCAAATTAGTTTATCAACACTAAATCGAAACAAGTTAAACCTGTTCTTAGTCATATCGCCAAACAACTAAAATCAGCTTCCTAATAGAATTTGATGTATAATACAGCAATACAACATTATAAGTTCAACTATGCAAACAAACAGTCTAACGATAAGGGTCCATTTATTCATATCTAACACGTGATGTCCAAAACATATTAGCCTAAAACTGAAAATTCCTACATTCGTAGCTTACGGCTAAACCCAAGGTACTAGGCAGCAACAAGATCTATACTGATTTGTTACATTCGCAGCATGCCAACTATTTTGCCCACTTGGGGAAAACCAAACACACAACAACAATGACCGCAAAACAACTGGAAAAGACAAACTCTTCAACGAAAATATCAACAACAGCAATGTCACAACATGGTATGGAAGAAAAGAAATAGTTTCAAAGCTGTCTTCAGTAATGATTTCACAGAAAACAAATTGGTACGACCTGATATGCTAATTTGTTTCATGAACCCAAACTCCCCTCCGATCACCTTCCCTTTATGGAATGCATCGGTTGCTTTAAATCAAAGATCCCAAGAACATTTTGTTTTCATCTCCAATTAAAAATTTAAGTCAAACAAAAAAGCTATAACAACCTCAAGAACCAATTTCCCAACCTTCTCTATAGTATTTATAACCTCCTAACCCTAGCCTCCAATTCAGATATATGATATGAAAAAAATATGAACAAAATCAAGAGCCAACCAACAGCGAACTCTAGTGTGCAGATCATCATAAAACGCTTCACAATCCTCGGCAAAATTCGAGAGAACAACAATCACAGACAAGAAATCATTTGGCAAAAATTCTTCCATAGGAAATCTCATAAAGACTCTCTAGTGAATCAGAGATGTTAAAACAAAATTTACTTTCAAGACGTTCGATTGCATCAAAATGATTTGGCAAAACATAACAAGTAGGAATCAAACAGAAAAACTCTCAGCATGTATTCCCAATTCAATATTTTTTCAAGTAAACCATCGTTGCTCAGGTAACCAAAATATCATGCATATCACTTTCAATGCATCTTCAATCGTATTTAAATTGGACAACAACAAGGTTATAACAGTGACGAGCATCAAGAGCAAATCTTTCTTACAGCTCATCCTTTGGGCAATACTAAAACATCCATAGCGATGAGACCATTACTCAGTAACATTTTCCTTTACTCAGAGAAACATCACAAATGCACACGCTGATATCATTATTCAATAAGACAAAATTCCCAAAAATTCAGATTTAACCAACTATTTCAGCTTATTGCTATGTTTCCAATTCAACTTATTTTGTTAACTTAAAACCCACTACTTGAACCGTCTAACAAACAAAAAAACCAATACTATCATTGACTACTGCATCAAACCCATTTCAAATCAAAGTTTATCCATTCAAACAACCGTCAAATCTCATTCATACGGTCAACACAATCCGAAAGGAAACAAAACTCATGAAAAGCAGTGTCGAATCAGTAGTTTTCCATAAACCATAGAAACCCAGCAACAACTAAACTTCACTAATTCAGAGATCGATGCAAACATCAATAAAAGAACATTACGTATGCAACTGATGTGAATTTCTATTCCAACTCTAACCACAGCGGTGCAGACTTAATCTTGAACTGGAACAATCTTTCCACAACCATCTACCACTAGGCATTTTTAACATTTACCGAACCTCCATCATTGCTTCAATGAAACTTATTAATGAAGGAAATCGAGCAGGTTAGGGATTCAATTCGGCATTCTGATTTAAATGAAATGCCAATCAAACAATTTGGGCAGGACTAACATCAAGTATTCTAAATTGTAGGCTATACCAACTTCTGAAATTTCATCATGTTTAACTCACAACGAGAACTCGAATCTAACAATCATCATGTAATTTTAATGAAATTGACATAAACGTTAGCAATGCAATGAGATCATCAATGAATTTCCATGAATTTTAATACACATTGCATCAATAAAACAGGGCATTGCAATATGGGAAATCAACTCAATTTTTTAGTTCGGTGGTTTCTAATTTCCCCTCTAAACCCAAAAAATTCTAATTTGACGAAGAAAAAGACGTAGAACCAACCTCTTCATTTTAGAATTCCTCGATGCTCGATGCACCACCCCGGCCTTCTTCCCTGCTCGATGCTCGTTCGAATGCCAGCCGCGTCACCACGCATTTCGTCGGTGATCGCCGCCGCTTTGCTGTCGTAGACACGCGCGGACGCTGCCCACTACCTCACCGCACCTTCCCTTACCCTATCACCCCCTAATCATGCCGCCGGTAGAGCCCAGTCGTTCCCACTATCGCTGCTACCTCCACTTCCTCTGCCGCAGGCGGAACCACTGCCCTCAGCTGCTGCCTCGTCTCATCCGCCGTAGCCGCCGCTCGCTATCAACTCCAAAGGAGTCGAATCAAGCTCAGAGGGATTCGCCGTGAAGGAAACGCCGTCAGCCACGCTCCTTATCGCGGAATCTTTATGAACAGAGGAGTCCCTCTCTTCGCCACCCCTTTCATGCTTTCTACCCGACCGAGCCACTGCAGCGCATCTCACGACCTCTTCACCGTCCGAAGACCTCCAGCAACCTCCCCAGTGACTTCGCCGCGGAGGGAAATCTCGATCTCCCCCTCTCGCGAGTGCAATCGATGGGAACAGCCATTCTTAAAAATAAGATAAAATCAGTAATTCTTAAAAATAAGTAAGCAAGCAATCAAGCCCAGCCATTCCTTCTTACTCCACTACAAATAACAACTTGGCCGTGATTTGTCAAGCAATAACACAACAATTAATTTTTCTAAGATAAAATAAATATATCCAACAACCATAAATCATACAATTCAAACAAGGATTTTCTATCTACCCTTCTACTCACATCCTCACATCATTTTCTTTATTTTATTTAATTTCTTAAAATCAACTAATCATCCATCACATTAACAATCACAATCCAACACAATCAAACATAACCAAGCCTATAAAATAATATTTGGTTTAAAAATTTAATTATACCCAAAAATCTTAATCAATATATACAACCTTAATTAATTTTAAAAAATAATTTTAATAATTATGTGAAAAATATGATTACATCAATAAAATGTATAAAATTCAAAATTATTCAATTTTACTAATTAGAAAATCTAAATAACCCAATTCTCCAAATTTTATCACATTATACATTTATAAAATTCTAAATTATTCAATTTGACTAATTAGAAAAATCTAAATAATCAAATTACCTCAATTTAGGGTATCCTAAATTCATTAATTCTGTAAAAAATTTAATTAAATTCTTTTAATTCCAACTAATGCAATTTAAATGTCATCACATCTACCATAATATTTCTTCATGCATATAACATACAATTAATTCATTTAAACCCTAAATTAATTCAATTTATCTTAATTAAATTAAAATTTGCATACTAATAATCTTAAAAATACTAATTAAATCATGAAAAATATGGTTAGTAACATAGCATCATAATTTTTTTTAGATTTTTCTGACATCGCACTCAAAACCCTGAACCCAACTTAAATAAATTCGAAAACAACACCTAAAATGTGTTAAAAAATTCTACATAAATTCCTCAAGGTTCAAAACTCACCAATAAAGCCCTAGCAACGTTGAGTCGCACTGAACCAGTTGTAAAATCGTGAGAACAGTCAACCTACAACCAAACCGGCTCCAAACCGGACCGAACCGGCTTAAACCAAGTCGAACCGGCCTGAGCCGGGTTGGACCGAATCGACGCACGCTCATTGCATGCACCACCCCGGCCCGAAAATAATATTCGTGGTTCAAATCTTCATCAAGGGATATTTATTTTCCAAAATTCGTGGCTTACAAGAGGAGGAGATTTATATATTTATTTTTCCTATTTTAGTGAAACAAAATATAGAAAAATATCCATTATTGTGTCTATATATTTGGTGGAGCATGCCCTATTGAAGGGGACTTTGATTTTTGCTTTAGCCACCACTTTTGTAATGCTTTGCTGCAAACTTGAAGTCCAATTTCTTTAATCACATCTTGAGTGATCCTTTTGCTGTTGCTCTTTCAATTCTTTTGAATTGTTCGTCCTATTCTTCATGAACAGGTCAGTCGTATTTGACATGGTTGATAACCAATTAAGGAGTGGTTTAGCGATTGCGAGGTTGCTGGTCGCATTCCTAGATCGTGGTTAGCCTTAAGGATTTCTCATACGACGGAAGATCGGGACCAACTGCTTGCACACATCTTAAATCGAGGCATGTACATATCAGGTAGTATCAGAGCCTTTGTTACCGGTAGGAATTCATCTACCCTTTAGTATATTCTCTTTTATTTTCCCTATATCAAAAATAATAATAATAAATCCTCTAGTCCTTTTCTTGAACGTTGTTTTTACATCTTTTATACTGTTCATTTTTTTAATCTCCTAATTTATGTTTGCTTTGTTGAATTTTTATCCTTCTTGCAAAAAAAAAAAAATTATTCGGCCAAAGAGATAGTGTCGGCCCAAATCTTGGAAAAAAAAAGAGAGGTAGAGAAAAAAGAGGAGGAAGTGTTCGGCTAAGGAAAAAAAAAAGGAAAGAAAAATTCGGCTGAAATCTTGGAAAAAAAAGAGAGAAGAAAAAAGAGAGGAGGAAGTGTGGGCAAGAAAAAAGGAGAAAGAGAAAAAATAGTGAGAGGAAGGTTCGGCCAAGGAAAAAAAAATATTTTATCCGAATTTTAATTATAATTATCCTTACACTTATTCTTCCTGACACCTTCTACTTTTTAACTTCTTGAATTATTGTTTTCTTCTCTTTGTTATAAATATATTCCCACCTAGAGCTCCCTAAAATTAGCCTTGATTACCGTATTCTAGCACTTTGCAATCGCTTTATTTACTCGTTGAAAGTTATCACGAACCAACAAACATGCGAGCAATTTTTGAGAAGGGTAAGAGCTTCAGGTGGTAAGGTTTGTGAGGATCGAGAGTATTTCATAAATAATTTATTAGCTTGGTGGAATTTCTCTTGTCTTTACTAACAATGTCAGGATCGAGAAGTCCTCGTAATGTTTCTTATGACGGAGAAGATGGGTCCCAATCATCAGCGATATTATTTTCTCCACATTCTTAGGCTTTGATAGCTCATGTTACAAATACCTTCGAGCAAATACTATCCGATCAAGTACTTGTGCGCCTGAACGGGTTGGAGAATCATCTTGATGAAATTGAAGCACGACTTAAACAAATGGAGTGAACTCCTCCACGACGACACCCACCACCTCGAGTTCCTCGAGGATGAATTAAAGCTAATAATAATGCTGCTGCTGCCTCTCCATTCGAACCAAGAGGAAATTTGAACACTGCATTTCAAGAGGCTGCTAATGAAGAGTTAAATGATAATTATGTGGCTGATGATGAAGTTGCTTTGGAATTGTATCAGCGCTGCCCCGTATGAGGAGTGGTAGGTGATGGAGGTCCTGCACGTCACCGTAATGAAGAGAGAAGAAATGATGCATTGGGTAAAATTAAATTTATTATTCCTAGTTTTGAGAGAGAATTACTTGGGATGATTTGAAGCGCTTAATGAGGTCCAGGTTCGTGCCTTCATATTTTGAAAGAGAATTACTTGATAAATTCCAAAGGATGAACCAAGGAAACAAATCTGTTGAAGAATACTATCAAGAGTTGTAGGAGGGCATGCTACAGAAATACAATTATTTGGATCAAATATTTCATTATGCATACAAACCTGAAAGATAAATTCAAAGGAGGAAGCAACTATACAAATCTGGTTGTAGCTATCCAAGTTCTTCAATGCCTTGGAGGGACACCAATCAGCAACAGAAGGGTGTTGGTCATTCTAGCAGGACTGCTGCACCAATTGGCCAAGGGAATTCAGGAAGCCACTTTACTTCACCAACATCCAAACCTATCGATTCAAAAAAGATCACTGTTGCCCCTATAAAAGGTTCATCCTCAGTTGCTTCTATAGGAAGAACAAAGGAGATTGAGTGCTTCAAGTGTAAAGGGAAAGGGCATTATATGCGTGATTGTCCAAATCAGCGTGCCCTTATCATTCGAGAAGATGGTGAGTATACATCGGCCAGTGAGGTTGAAGAGGGAGATGGATCTGATCGTGAGGAGTCTCAATCTGTTTCAGGATCAGAACCAGAAGAGATGACATTTGATATAAGCCATACAAGCTTTCTTGTTCATCATGTTCTTAGCTCCTAGATGGAGAAGGCAGAAAACGGGCAGCGTCACAATTTGTTGAAATCCAAATTTGTGATCAAGGAGCACTCTTGTAAGATCATAATTGATGGTAGAAGCTGCAATAATATTGCAAGTTCGGAGATGGTTGGAAAGCTTGGCTTAACCACAAGATTACACCCGCAGCCATATTACATTCAATGGCTCCATTCTTATGGAAAGTTGAAGGTAACAATGATGGTATGTGTTCATTTTTCTGTTGGTATCTACTCTAACTTTGTGGACTGTGATGTAGTGCCAATGCAAGCTTGTGCATTACTACTTGGAAGACCATGACAATATGATAAGGATGCTACACATTATGGGCATTACAATAAGTACTCCTTTATGCACAAAGATAAGAAGGTCGTATTGGTTCCAATGATACTGGAAGAACTTCTCAAAGACGATTTAGATAGGGCTGAATGTGAGAGAAAAGAAAAGGATAAGAGTGACACACAAAATACGAAGTGAGAGTCATCAGCCCAAATTGAGAGAAAAGAAAGAAAAATGTGAGAAGAAAAGAGAAATACCGATCAAGGGACAGGTTCTATTAGCCACCAAAAGTGAGATGTGAGAATTAGAAACCAATCCCCAAGAGTGTTTTGCACTTGTATGCAAGGACACTCTCTTTTCTACAAATTCTTTACCATCTTCTTTGCTTGTTTCGATTGTTTCTTTGATGCAGGAGTTTGATGATGTGTTTCCAGATGAAATACCTGCAGGATTGCCACCATTGCAGGGAATTGAGCATCAAATCGAATTGATTCCAGGAGCATCTCTGCCTAATTGATATGCACACGCCTCGACTTAAGATGCGTGCAAGCAAGTTGGTCCCGATCTTCCGTCGTAGGAGAAATCCTTAAGATAGGGGGAGTCGTGACTTTGACGAAGGGGAGGCTAACCACGATCAAGGAACGCAACCAGCAACCTCGCAATTGCTAAACCACTCCTTAGTTGGTTATCAACCGTGTCAAACATGACTGACCTGTTCATGAAGAACGGCACGAACAATTCAAGAGAATTGAAAGAGCAACAGCGGAAGGATCACTCAAAAAGTGATTAAGAAAGTGGACTTCAAGTTTGTAGCAAAAGCATTACAAAAGTGGTAGCTAAAGCAAAAATCAAAGTCCCTTTTCAATAGTGTACGTCCCACCAATTATATAGACAAAATATGACACGTTTTTCCATATTTTATTTCACTAAAATAGGAAAAATAAATATATAAATATCCTCCTCTTGTTAGCTACGAAATTTGGAAAAATAAATCCCTTCATGAAGATTTGAATATATATTTGAGGAAGATTTGATCTTGAATAAATCTTCCTTGATTTGCTCTTGAATAAATCTTCTTCCTTGATTTACTCTTCAATAAATATCTTGAATAAATCTTCCTTCACTCATACACTTCCATATGAGTAATTCATGCAACTTCCGTATAAGTAATTCCTCCATGTGTTTCCTTGAATGTAGTGACAAGTAAACAATAATAATTAGGCAATATCGTTTGTTCTGTAATTAAGTAATTAAATTGCCCAAGAAAAGAATTCACCTGCTGTCCTAAGCATCGTGCACGGGCTCGTGTCATTGGGCCTTCTATGGTAATTGAATCTTGCACGGGTGAACCAACGATGTCCTCATCACTAATCCTCCCCCATACCGTACCAATCCCGAAGAGATAAAAGAAATTCAGTGCCAAGTGCAAGAGCTTCTCGATAAAGGGTATGTGCGTAAAAGTTTAAGTCCGTGTGCTGTTCTTGTTTACTTGTACCAAAGAAAGATGGATCATGGAGGATGTGAATAGATTGTCGAGCTATCAACAATATTACGATATGTTATCGTCATCCTATTCCTCGATTAGATGATATGCTTGATGAATTATGTGGTTCTACCGACTTTTCTAAGATTGACCTGCGTAGTGGTTACCATCAAATTAGAATGAAGCTAGGTGATGAATGAAAAATAGCTTTTAAGACTAAATTTGGATTATATGAGTGGTTAATTATGCTATTTAGTCTTACTAATGCACCTAGTATGTTCATGCACTTAATGAATGAAGTGTTGAGAGCTTTTATTGAAAAATTTGTGGTAGTTTACTTTGATGACATATTAATCTATAACAAGTCTTTGGATGAACATTTAGCACATATGCGCCAAGTTTTGATTGCTTTGAGAGAGGCACATTTGTTTGTTAACCTCGAGAAGTACACCTTTTGTACGGGTCGAGTCATATTTCTTAGTTTTGTTGTGATTGCACAAGGAATTGAGGTGGATGAGGAAAAGGTGAAAGCTATTCGAGCCTGGCTAATACCTACATCAGTCACGCAAGTGCGGAGTTTTCATGGACTGGCAAGCTTTTATCATCGATTTGTAAAGGATTTCAGCTCACTCGCCGCTCCACTCAATGCATTGACAAAGAACCTTTCAAGTGGGAAAAGACACAAGAAGATGCCTTCAATTTGCTAAAAGATAAGTTAACCAATGCACCACTTTTACAACTTCCTGATTTTAATAAAACTTTTGAGATAGAATGTGATGCTAGTGGTATTGGAATTGGAGGTGTTCTTACGCAAGATAGGAAACCCATTGCTTAATTTAGTGAAAAGCTTAGTGGCCCAACCTTAAACTACTCAACATATGACAAGGAATTATATACATTGGTTAGAGTGTTAGAAACATAGCAACATTATCTCTCGCCAAAATAATTTGTCATACATTCAGACCATAAATCATTAAAGCATATTTATATCCAAAGTAAGTTGAATCGTAGACATGCTAAGTGGATTGAATTTATTGAAACTTTTCCATATGTTGTGAAATATAAGAAGGGAAAAGATAATTTAGTTGCCGATGCTTTATCTAGACTTTACATGTTATTATCCCAACTTGATTGTAAAATTCTCGGTTTGGAAAAGTTAAAATAATTATATGCTACTGGCTTGGATTTCAAAGACATTTACACTAAATGTAAAGAAAAGAGATGTTGGGATAAGTATGTATTAAATGATGGTTATTTATTTAGAGCTAACAAGCTCTGTGTCCCTGCAAGTTCTGTTCATCTTTTATTGTTGCAGGAAGCTCATGGAGGTGGTTTGATGGGATATTTTGGGATACATAAGATTGAGGACGTATTGGCCACACACTTTTATTGGCCAAAGATGAGGCACGATGTCGAGCGTTACGTAGGGAGATGCACCACTTGTCAAACAACTAAGTCTCGCATAAACCCACATAGTTTATATATGCCTCTTCCTATTCCGAAAGTACATTGGGAGGATATTTCAATGGATTTTATGTTGGGTTTACCAAGGACTAAGAAGGAGAGAGATAGTATATTTGTTGTTGTTGATAAGTTTTCGAAGATGACTCATTTCATACCTTGTCATAAGAGCGATGATGCTACTCATGTTGCCGATTTATTTTTAGGGAGATCGTTCGTCTACATGGAGTGCCGAGGATAATTGTTTCAGATCGTGATGCGAAATTTTTAAGCCACTTTTGGAGGACGCTTTGGGGTAAGCTCGGAACAAAACTGCTATTTTCAACTACATGTCATCCTCAAATGAACGGACAAACCGAGGTCGTCAACCACGCACTTGGTACCATGCTACGAGCGATGCTCAAAAAGAACCTGAAGATGTGGGAGGAGTGCTTACCACATATTGAGTTTGCCTATAACTGAGTTGTGCATTCTATTACAAAGTTCCACCCATTTGAGGTTGTCTATAGATTTAGGCCTGCTGCTCCATTTGATTTACTACCTCTACCACCATCAGAAAGAGGTAATCTTAATGCGGAGAAGCGTGCTGAGATGATTTGTAAGATACATCAGATGACCAAAACAAATATTGAGGAGATGCAAATACAATATAAGAAGCATGCAGAAAAAAGTAGAAAGAAAGTTATTTTTGAAGAAGGAGATTTGGTTTGGTTGCATTTGTGCAAAGATCGATTTCTAGAACATCGCAAGTCCAAGCTAAAGCCACGAGGTGATGGTCCATTCAGAATTTTTGTAAAGATCAATGATAAAGCATACAGGCTGGAACTACCTAAGGATTATGGAGTGAGTAATACATTTAATGTGGCTGATTTATCTCCATCCTTGGGTCATGAAGATGAGTTAGAGTCGAGGTCGACTTCTTTTCAAGAAGGGTAGTATGATGAGGACATCACAGGTTTGCCCGTGCAAGAACCGGTTAGCATACAATGCCCAATAACACGAGCTCGTGCACGATGCTTAGGACAACAGGTGAATTCTTTTCTTGGGCAAATTAATTACTTAATTACAGAATAAATGATATTGCCTAATTATTATTATTTACTTGTCACTACATGTAAGGAAAAACATGGAGGAATTACTCATATAGAAGTTACATGAATTACTCATATGGAAGTTGTATTAGTAATTGAAGGAATATTTATTCAAGAATCAAATATTTATTCAAAAGCAAACCAAGAAAGATTTATTCAAGATCAAATCTTCATCAAATATTTATTCAAAAGCAAATCAAGGAATAATTATTCAAGATCAAATCTTCATCAAATATTTATTCTAGAGCAAATCAAGGAATATTTAATGAAGATTAAATCTTCATCAAATATTTATTCAAATCTTCATCAAGGGATATTTATTTTCCAAAATTTGTGGCTTACAAGAGGAGGAGATTTATATATTTATTTCTCCTATTCTTGTGAAACAAAATATGGAAAAACGTCTATTATTGTGTCTATATATTTGGTGGAGTATGCCCTATTGAAGGGGACTTTGATTTTTGCTTTAGCCACATCTTGAGTGATGCTTTACTACAAACTTGAAGTCCAATTTCTTTAATCACATCTTGAGTGATCCTTCCGCTGTTGCTCTTTCAATTCTCTTGAATTGTTCATGTCTTTCTTCGTTAACAAGTCAATCATATTTGATACGATTGATAATCAACTGAGGAGTGGTTTAGCGATTGCGAGGTTGCTGGTCGCGTTCCTAGATCGTGGTTAGCCTCCCCTTCGTCAAAGTCACAACTCCCCACCTTAAGGATTTCTCCTACGACGGAAGATCGGGACCAACTTGCTTGCACGCATCTTAAACTGAGGCATGTGCATATCATAAATTTAATAGGAATTAGACATTAGATAGCTCAGGGTGATCAAATCTCTGATACAAGATAAATTTGAGGGTGATTCAATTCCAGATTTTATACTACTTTGCCATAGTGATTTATAAATTTCATCATCTTCAGTTTTAACTTACTCTTTAATAGTGTATGGGAGTTATGGTTGAGATTTTGAGGTAGAGACGGTATTACTAAGTGAGAAATACCATATGGGTCCTAAATGAAGGATAAAACTACAAATTGGACTCTCCGTTTGTAAAACCCCATCCTTAAAATCTTATATATATAAAAAAATTAAATTAAATTAATTATAAAAAAAAACCGGTCTGGTTCAACTGAACCGGCCAGCCCTAACCCAACCCAACTGAACCGGATTGAACCGGTATGTGCGAACCAAACCCAAGCCCTAACCCGGAGGACTCCTTTGCTCTCGCTGCCCCAAATCGCGACGCCTTCCGCTGAGTCCGCTTTCCCTTCGATCCGTAGCCCTCGTCGCGCATCCTTCTCCTCCTCATCTGATCCGCCGGCGACGGAGACCCTTTCCTTCTCCCTCGACCCGCCGGTGACGGAGCTGCCGACTCCTCTACCGTGAACTCCTTCGCTTGCGAGCCGCCTCCTTCGCCCCTTGTTCACGCCGCTGCAAGTTCGACGCCCCTCGTTCATCGTCGTTTCCTTCCTTCTCCCGCTTCAGATCCGGTGACGACAACCTTGCCTTTCCTTCGGCCGCGGACGACCCATATATCATATATCCCAAGCATAATTGAAAATTTCTATAATCAAGTCTACTAATTAGATATACAATTTACTTATAGGTTACACAAAAAGTTGATACAGTCCATCTATATTATGTCTTGTATACATTGTACCGACTAATCAATTCCATAATGTTCTTCTATAGTATTCAATCCCGTTACCCATCGCTCCTCACCATCTCCTAAGCGATGTCCCGATACCTACGCGCGGGGAAAAATTTGCATGCACTAAGTCTTGCGACTTAGTGCCTACAGATAGAAACTTCTCCAAGCAAAAGAAATGGGCTAACAATACATGTCCGGACGAGCACTAGTTATATATATATCAATTCATAAAATAATTATAAAATAAAGCATAGACATAACTGAGCAATGAATTATTAAAAATCTAAATATGTATCTCGAGTTTTCTAAGTTTTTAGTTTCAAATACTAACTCCTAGGGCTGCCTACCTATGCTTAAGGTAAGCCCTGGCCGGGGACTATCCTAAGCCCGTCAGTGCCAGTTTAAGTCTTTGCCTAGGCCCGTTGCACTGACGTTGGCAGAGAAGGCAGGTGACCGCGGTTCCTCCTCCTTCCAATCTCGCGAGCCGTTTACCCGGACCGCACTCTGAGAGTATCATATCGTACATCTCCCATAGACCCTACGATATGAGATACCATGTAGCGCTACACTTCTACTTTACAGCAGGGTCACCTGCTGACATATATATATATATATACTCAAGGCCTGACTTGTCGGATCCAATACGTGTATAACTCTAGCTGTCCGGACTACCTCCCAAGCCTGCAGGACTCGGTTGAGGTATGTCAGCATCAACAGACACCTTAGTTGTCACGCCCCGTACCTTCCCCTAGGGCACGTGGCAGACCGCAGTGAACTCCACATACAGCTCTACTAAGCCCCCAGAACTATATGGGAATCCACTAAGCGTACCGGATGTATATCCCCTATATTTATGGAAGGAGAGAACCTGAATAACAAAGTAATATAACTCTAAAACCATGCATATACAAAAATCAGATTTCTTATATAAGAAATCTCTTATATAGAAATATTTTACAATCAAAATAAGACACATGTTCCATAATACACAAAGTACCTGTCCAGTGAATCTTTCAGTACACAAAACAAAGGTAGAACTGTCCTACCTTTCAAAAGTCAGGAGTCTGGCTAACCGCCTCTAACTCTATCCATCCCTCTCCTGCTGTGATCCTGAAAAAAATGAGTTCCCCTTTGGGGTGAGTACGCTTGTACCCAGTGAGTTGGATAGAAAATAATGTAAAACCGAGAACATATAATAGCAAAGTCTCATCAGCTGAATAACCTGGCTATTCGGGTATAATAGCCAATCAAACAAAGAAATCATGGATCACACAAAAATATATCTAGGGCTAGCATAGTTAACGACAGTTGTAGCTATCAACCGTCACCTTAGGGGGAGGTATCAAGTATCATAAGGTACCAAATCAAAGTGAAATCATAGGAATTCATAAACAAAGCCCCCTTTCCTCCTGGGTTGCCCACTGGACCTCGCTACCTGGTTTACCATAGCTGGTCCAATGAATATGCACAGTCAGGAGTTATCTAACCTCCCATCCTGACTGCCCGGTACTTTAACCCCACGCCCCTCTATTTAGGCGGCCATAGGAGTGCGAACAAACCTACCATCACTGCAGTAACAGTGGCATTGGCACACCAGTATAAGGTCATCCTAGTCATATGCACCCAAAATATGAAGCATAATCGTATATCGGTCAATAAATCTCCTAGGGTATGCTTTTCATCATACCTCTAGTTTTTAGGAAAAACAGGTGCATATGCTAGCTTTAGAATCAAACAAAAGCATAGTATCATGCTTACAATGAATCAAAGAATAGTATATCAAGAAGCATGGATATCAAAGGTTATTCACAACTCATATCATCATAATCAGGATAATTAACTAGCAGGAGAGCCAATGAATATCAAGCATAAATAATCAAAGGGACATAGTTCTCCTGGACTAAACATTGAGAACTATCTCATTTATTCTACCTGGAGAATAAACACTCACCTGATCCTATCGTCGCAAGCACATTCTAATTCGTATTGCGATAGCTCGTATGCTCGTGCTTGCTTATCGTATTTCCTGTGAATATTTCAATGAATTTTAATTCTCAATCCGATAACAATTTTACAAATCCGTCTTCACCAATACTCTTAAAATGATCTCTAGAATTACCCTAATTTTTATCTCAAGTTTGTCGGAAAGTTCGCCGGAGCTCGCCGGAAACTTCGCCGGAACCCTCACCGGCGAAGTTCTTCGATCTGCCCCAATATTGGTACAAATCGAAAGCTCTTTTCATCAGAAATCAAAAATACCATTTGCCCCAATTTTTACCGTCCATATGTGGTCAATTTCGCCGGAGAAGTTCAATTGGGCGAAAACCCTAAACTTGGGTTTTTAGCTCGCCGGCGGCCAACAGCCCTCAACTCCGGTACCAATGGAAAGCTCTCGTCGAGGAGAAGCCATAGGTTCCAAGTTTGTGAAGTTTCGTGGCCGGAATAGTCGGCAATCACCGGAGCAAGCTCCGACGATGAAGTTTCGCCGCCCCTCACTTCTATCCTATTTTCTCCCCCAAATCTCCACCAAAACTCGAAAAAAATTATTCTAATGCGTTCTCCTGGCTCACTTGAGTTTGTGTTTGAAATTTCACCGAAAAATTCGGTCGGGAAGACCTCCAACCGTCATCGCCAAGTTGATGAAGCGAAGCTGCCGGCGGAGTTCGAAACAGGGGAGGAGAGAGAAAATCGTGGGTAGAGGAGGAAGAAGAAGAGGGTAAGTTAAATGGGTTTGTTAACGGGTCGGATTTCCTCACTTAACCCGCTTACCACTAACCCGCTAACCCGGTTCACCTATTGGTTTAATAAAAATCAAATCTGGACCGTCCGTTTACGTGATTTAATCTCGTCCATCCATTTGAATCAATCTTTGATTTCATGATTTAACCAATCAAACGACATCCAAATTACGATCCGTTTGCGCCGTTGGATTCCTTATCAAAAATTCTATCTGATGGTATAATTTTTACATCAAAATACCATACTGTAAAAATCTATGTAATTTTACAAATAAGTCCTCCATATTATTTATTTCATAAAACCCCTTAAAAGCATCATCTATTACATATTACATAATTTTCCTTAATACAAAATTACAAACCTCACATCCTACCCCCCTTAAAGAAATTTTGTCCTCAAAATTTAGTTCAGGTCATCACTTGGAATAACTGAGAATACTTCCTCTTCATATACTCTTCTGATTCCCAAGTGATTTCTTCCACCTGTGCACTTCTCCATAGTACTTTAATCATCCATACATCCTTATTCCTTAAGGTTTTCTTCTTTTGTTCTAAGATTTGCACAGGTTGTACTTTAAAGCTCAAGTCTCTCTTAAGTTCAATCGGGGGTGTTTCTAATATCTGCTTAGGGTCCACCATATTTTTCCTCAACATAGATACATGAAATACATCATGTATTCTAGCCATTTCCTGAGGTAACTCCAGTCTGTAAGCTACAGGACCCACTCTGTTAATGATTCTGAAAGATCCAATATATCTAGGACTTAGTTTTCCTGTGTTTCCAAACCATATGATTCCTTTCCATGGAGCTACCTTTAAGTATATCATATCCCAGGTTGAAATTTCAATTCCCTTCTTCGGTTATCTGCATAACTCTTTTGCCTATCCTGGGCTATTTTCAATCTTTCCTTAATGATTTTGATATTTTCTGTCATAGTTTCAATCAACTTATTCCCTTCTATTTTTATTTCTCCAACTTCATCCCAACATAATGGTGTTCTATATTTTCTTCCATATAAAGCCTCGTATGGTGTCATTCCAATACTGGCTTGGTAACTATTATTATATGCAAATTCAATCAACGGTAAATGTTGATCCCAACTTCCTTGGAATTCAATTACACAAGCCCTTAGCATATCTTCTAAAGTTTAAATCGTTCTTTCAGATTGACCATCAGTCTGAGGGTGAAAAATGGTACTAAACTGTAATGACGTACCCAAAGCTTCATGCATCTTTGGCCAAAAATGAAAAGTAAATCTAGGATCTCTATCAGACACAATGGTAATGGAAACTCCATGGAGTTTTACAATCTCCTGAATATAGATTCTGGCTAATCTATCCAATGAATAAGTATTATGAATTGCTAGAAAATGGGCAGACTTGGTAAGTCTATCCACAATTACCCATATCGCATTATGATTACTTGATGTACGGGGTAATCCTATCACAAAATCCATTGTGATATGTTCCCATTTCCATTCATGAATTGGCAAAGGTTGTAGCTTTTCTGCGGGTTTCTGATGCTTAGCTTTAACTTGCTGACAAATGTGGCACTTAGCTACAAACACTGCAATATCCTTCTTCATTCCCATCCACCAATAGCTTCCTTTTATTGTGCGATACATCTTTGTACTTCTCGGGTGTATTGCATATACCGAGGAATGAGCTTCCTCCAAGATAGCTTTCTTGAGTTCAGCTTTAGTAGGGACGCAGACTCTTTCACGATATACCAGTAATCCATCATCCCTCCTCCTGAACTTAGTATTTTCTTCTGTTTGTATTCTTTGGAGTACTTTTGTCACGCCCCGTACCTTCCCCTAGGGTACGTGGCAGACCGCAGTGAACTCCACACATAGCCCCGTTTACTCCCGAAGCTATATGGGAACCCACTAAGCGTACCTGATGTATATCCCCTCTATTTATGGAAGGAGAGAACCTGGATGACAGATCAATATAACTCTAAAAATATATATTATTAAAATCAAATCTTTACTATAGTGGCACATACTTATATACAAGTAATTTAAAATCAAAATGGATACATGCCCAAGGTTATATAAAGTACCTAGCCAGTGGATCTCTGTACACACAAAACAAAGGTAGAACTGTCCTACCTTTCAAAAGAAATCAGGTGCCTGACTATACACTGCAATATTTATCAGTCTCTCTCCTGCTGTGATCCTGAAAAATAAAAATGAGTTCCCTACGGGGTGAGTAACGTCGTACTCAGTGAGTTGGATAGAAAACAATGTAAAACCGAGAACATAAAATAACAAAGTCTCAAGAATGGAATCATATGACTATTCGTGTGCAATAGCTAATCAAAATGAGTAATCAAGAATCACACGAGACTATATCTGGGGTTGGCATATTCAAAATACAGTTGTGGCCAACAACTGTTACCTCAGGGGGAGGTATCAAATATCATAAGGTACCCAAATCAAAGCAGAAGTGTAAGAATAAATAAACAAAGCCCCCTTTCCCCCTGAGTTGCCCACTGGATTTCGCTACCTGGTATCCATAGCTAATCCAGAGTAAAGGACCTCAGTCAGGAGTATCCCGATCTCCCATCCTGACCTCGAGCACCAACATCCCATGACCCTCTTACTAGGCGGCCTATGGGTGTGCTAATAATGTAATATCCTATCACTGCAGTGAAAGTGCCCATAGCACTATCCAGTATCAGATCATACTAGCCATATGCATTAACAAGTGAAAGAAGTATCACAAAGAGTCAGGCAAATGCATATACTAGATCTAGAGTCAATAAAAGCATAGTATCATGCTTATAATGAATCAAGGAACAACAATAAATAGCTTATATCATCAAGCAAAAATATCAAGGGTTATTCACGACTCATTAAAGTTAATAATCAAGATTATATACACTAGCAGGAGAGTCCAAAGAAATATCAAGCATATCTAACCAAAGGGATATAGTTCTCCTGGACTAAACATTGAGAACTATCCTGTTTATTCTACCTGGAGAATAAACACTCACCTGATTCTATCGTGATAAGCACGTTCTAGTTCGTATCGCGAATGTTCGTATCCTCGTGCTTGCTTACCGAATTTCCTGTGAATATTTCAACGAATTAAATCTCTCAATCCGGTAACAATTTTACAAATCTGTCTTCACCAACATTCTTAAATTAGTCTCTAGAATCACCCTAATTTTTATCTCAAGTTCGCCGGAAAGTTTGTCGGAACTCGCCGGAAACTCGCCGGAAAGTTCGCCGGAACCCTCACCGGCGAAGTTCTCCGAACAGTACCAATATTGGTACCATTCGAAAGCTCTCATCACAAGGATTCCAAAAATTATATTTTCCCCAATTATTATAGCTCATACGAGATCAATTTCACGAATTAATTCAATTTGGGCGAAAACCCTAAGTTATGGTTTTTAGCTCGCCGGCGGCCGACCGGCGGCCAACAGCTCTCAACTCTGGTACCAATGGAAAGCTCTCGTCGAGGAGAAGCCATAGGTACCAAGTTTGCGAAGTTCCGCGGCCGGAATGGCCGGCAATCGCCGGAGAAAACTCCGGCGACGAACTTTCGTCGCCCCCTACTTCTCTCCTTTTTTCTCCCTCCAATCTCCACCAAAACTTGCAAATGATGGTTCAAATATGTTCTCCTAGCTCACCTGAAGTTGTGTCTGAAATTTCACGAAAAAATTCGTCCGGGAAGACCTCCAACCGACGTCGCCAAAATACTCCGTCGTCGCTGCTGTGAAGAAGAAGAAGCAGGGGAAGAGAGAGAAAAAGAAGACGCGTGCTCGGTGGGTGAAAAATCCGGTTTTTAATAAATAATTAAATTCTTTAATTTCCATTTAATCTTAGCCGTCCATCCTTGATTCAACGATTTGACCCATCAAACGACGTCCAAATCACGATCCGTCGGCGGCGTTGGATTTCTTATCAAAAATACTATCTGATGGTATAATTTTCATGTCAAAATATCATACTACAAAAATTCACAAAATTTTACAAATAAGTCCTTCTATTATTATTTTACAAAATTATTCCTAATACAAAACTACGAATCTCACATCCTACCCCCCTTAAAGAAATTTTGTCCTCAAAATTTAGCTTAAGTCGTCACTTGAAATAATTGAGGATACTTTCTTTTCATGTACTCTTCAGATTCCCAAGTAATTTCTTCTACTTGTGCACTTCTCCACAACACCTTAATCATCCATACATCCTTATTCCTTAAGATTTTCTTTTTTCGTTCTAAAATTTGCACAGGTTGTATCTTATAACTTAAGTTATCTGCAAGCTCTATCGGGGGTGTTTCTAAAACTCGTTCTGGGTCCACAATACATTTCCTTAACATTGATACATGAAATACATCATGTATTCTAGCCATCTCCCGTGGTAACTCCAATCTGTAAGCTACTGGACCAATTCTATTAATGACTCTGAAAGGTCCAACATATCTAGGATTTAACTTTCCTCTGTTTCCGAACCGTATAATTCCTTTCCATGGAGCTACTTTCAGGTATACCATATCCCCAGGTTGGAATTCTAATTCCCTTCTTCGGTTATCTGTATAACTTTTCTGTCTATCCTGGGCTACTTTCAACATTTCCTTGATAATCTTAATCTTTTCTGTCGTAGTTTCTATCAACTCATTTCCTTCTATTCTCCTTTCTCCCACTTCATCCCAACATAACGGTGTTCTACATTTTCTTCCATACAAAGCCTCATACGGTGGCATTCCGATGCTAGCCTGATAACTGTTATTGTAAGCAAACTCAATCAACGGTAAGTGTTGATCCCAATTTTCCTGAAATTCCAGTACACAAGCCCTTAACATATCTTCTAGAGTTTGGATTGTTCTTTCCGACTGGCCATCAGTTTGGGGATGAAAAGCTGTGCTAAACTGTAATGTCGTCCCCAAAGCTTCATGCATCTTTGGCCAGAAACGAGAAGTAAATCTGGGATCTCTATCAGAAATAATGGTAATGGGAACTCCATGAAGTTTCACAATCTCCTGAATATAGATTCTGGCTAATTTGTCCAATGAATAAGTATTATTAATTGCCAGAAAATGAGCAGATTTCGTAAGTCTATCCACAATTACCCATATTGCATTATGATTGCTGGATGTACGGGGTAATCCTATCACAAAATCCATAGTGATATGTTCCCATTTCCATTCTGGAATTGGCAAAGGCTGTAGCTTTCCTGCCGGTCTCTGATGCTCAGCTTTAACTTGCTGACATATAGGACACTTAGCTACATAATCTGCAATATCTTTCTTCATACCAGGCTACCAATAATTTCCTTTTATTGTGCGATACATCTTTGTACTACCCGGATGCATTGCATACGCCGAGGAATGAGCTTCCTCTAAAATAGCTTTCCTGAGTTCAACTTTATTAGGGACACAAACTCTGTCTCGGTATACTAATAACCCGTCATCTCTCATTCTGAACTCAGAATTTTCTTCAGTTTGCATCTTTTGAATTACTTTACTTAATTCCTCATCTGTGCTTTGCAAAACCCGAATTTCTTCATGAAGAGTAGGTCGCACAACAAATGTAGCTAGTACCTCACTAATTGTATCACCATTTAGCTGAATTCCCAAAGATTTCAATTCTACTAGCTGCGGTAATGTAGTGGCTGAAATATGTGATAATGTAACTGACTTTCTGCTCAAGGCATCAGCTACTACATTTGCTTTTCCTGGATGATACTCAATTATCAAATCATAATCCTTTATTAACTCCAACCATCTTCTCTGTCTCAAGTTTAGTTCCTTTTGAGTCATAATATACTTCAAGCTTTGATGGTCAGTAAAGATATGATATTGAACTCCATATAAATAATGTCGCCATATCTTTAATGCAAATACTACTGCTGCCAGTTCCAAATCATGAGTAGGATAGTTTAATTCATGTTTCCTTAGCTGACGGAATGCATAAGCAATAACCTTTCCTTCCTGCATCAATACACATCCTAACCCTTGTCTGGAAGCATCACTGTATACTATATAATTTTCATTAGGCTTTGGTAATGTCAGAACTGGAGCAGAAGTAAGACAATCTTTGAGTTTCTGAAAACTCTTTTCACATTCCTGATCCCATTCAAACTTCACTTCTTTTCTGGTTAATCGAGTGAGTGGTCCAGCTATCTTAGAAAATCCCTCAATGAATCTTCTATAATACCCAGCTAGACCTAAGAAACTGCGAATCTTCGTAACATTCTTGGGTTGTTCCCATTTCAAAACCGCTTCAACTTTATTTGAATCAACCATGATACCTTTTTCTGATACGGTGTGTCCTAAGAATTTTACTTCTTTTAGCCAAAACTCACATTTGGAGAATTTTGCATATAGTTTCTTTTCTCGCAGTGTCTGTAATACTATTCTCAGATGTTCAACATGTTCCTTTTCTCCAGAAGAGTATATCAGAATATCATCTATGAATACAATAACAAACTTATCCAGATATGGATGAAATACTCTGTTCATTAAATCCATGAATGCAGCTGGGGCATTTGTCAAACCAAAAGGCATTACCACAAACTCATAATGTCCATATCTGGTCCTGAAGGCAGTCTTAGGGATATCTGACTCCCTAATCCTCAATTGATGATATCCTGATCTCAAATCAATTTTTGAAAATACCTTAGTTCCTTGTAGTTGATCAAAAAGATTATCAATTCTCGGCAAAGGGTATTTATTCTTGATGGTCACCTTATTTAATTGTCTATAATCGATGCATAATCTCAAGGTACCATCTTTCTTCTTTACAAATAATACTGGTGCTCCCCAGGGTGAGGTACTCGGTCTGATGAATCCTTTATCAAGTAATTCCTGTAACTGTACTTTCAATTCACTAAGTTCTGCAGGTGCCATTCTATATGGTTGAATAGTGATAGGGTGAGTGCCTGGTTGTAATTCAATAAAGAAATTCACTTTCCTATCAGGTGGTACACTTGGTAATTCTTCAGGAAATACATCAGAGAATTCACATACCACCGGTATCTCTTCTAGCTTGGTTCCTGAGGTGGATGTGTCTATTATATGAGCTAAATATGCTACACATCCTTTCCTTATTAACTTCCAAGCTTGTAGCGCCGAAATCACACAAGTCGGTAGAATTCGACGATTCCCAGTAAAATATAATTCAGGTGTTCCCTCTATCGAGAATATCACTTCCTTGGTAAAATAGTTGACTGTGGCTTTATGTCGGGCTAACCAGTCAATCCCCAGTATCAAGTCAAGATCAGACATATCTAATAGGATTAGGTCTGCTAGTAATATGATATCTCCCAACATAATCTCACAGTCCTTATAAACTGTATCTCTAAGAAGTTGTTCTCCTAGAGGTGTGTATACAATAAGTTCAGGTTTCAAAGGAACTAAGGGTTTATCACTAAACTTTGCAAACTCAGGATTAATATATGATCTATGAGAACCACTATCAATAAGTATTCTAGCAGAATGCTGAAAGAGCTGTAAAGTACCTATGATCAGATCTGGATTGGCCTCAGCCTCCTTATCTGAACTGGCAAAGATCCTGGTCTGCTCTCGCGGTGGAATCCCAGAACCACCTTGTGTCCCTCTAACACTGCTTCCTTGATCTGCTTTATAGCTTCTCACTGCCCCAGATGGTTGTTTGTCCTGAGTGGTCGATCCCCTACCACTTGGTACTGGTTTGGGCATCCCACTGCTTCTACTGTCACCTCTTTGTTGTAGTCTTGGGCAATTACTACGATAATGCCTTAGCTGATGACAATAGAAACATCTCAGGGGAGCTCTGCAGATTCCAGAATGATTCTTACCACAATTTCTGCAAGTATCTCTAGTCATAGGTCGAACTTGAGACTCAGAGTCTAGAATGAGTAAAGCTCGAGGGTAAGCTTGTGATCTAGGAGCACTACTAGATGATTCCCCCATTCTTTGCGATCCCTTAACTATTATACTCTTCCTCTGGAATGTAGGACTGAAAAATCCTGACTTTCTCTTTCCTGAGAAAATTTCTTTACCCTTAGAAGGTGCTGGGGATAACTGCTTAATCTCCACTGCTATCTGCACTAACTCATGATAACTGACAGTGGTAGAAGTAACCAATAACTTTCTAATCTCTGTATTTAGTCCCTTTCTAAACCTGCTACGCATATACTCAGTATCTCGGGCATACTCTGGGACAAATACCGATAAAGCTCGTAGCTCAGTGTCAACCTCCAATACTGACCTATGATCCTGTCGTAGTGCAAAGAATTCTTCTCTCTTCTGATCCTTATAAAAGCTAGTATAGTATTCCCTATTGAAGAGATCTATAAATCTTTCCCAAGTAGTAGGTAAAGTTCCACTAGCGCTAAGAGACTCCCACCAAACCAGTGCATCACCCTCCAATAGCTGAGCTGCTAGTCTAATAATGTCTGCATCTGTCAATCTCATGTCTCTAGCAGTCTTTGAAACTTTCTGTAACCATTTGTGAGCTATTTCTGGGTCTCTAGATCCCTCAAAATTGTAACAGCCTAATTGTCGAGCTGTCTTGATCTGCTTTAGTAAATCAGTCTGAGGAGCAACATCGGGTGCCTGCACTGGTGGAACGGGAGCTAGTACTGATGCAGTCTGAGTTTGAATCACTCTAAGGAGTGTTTGAAACTGTTCATCCGTCAGAGTGACTCCTCCTGCAACAGGTGGTGCAGCCTGGCCACCCTCTACTGGTACTGCATGGGAGGCAGAGGAACCCTCCTGTCCATGTGATGCCTAATCACCTGAATGACTATGCTCTGGCTGCATTCTGAATATCCTGCACGAATATTACGATCAATGTTACGTATACGACACATATCCTAGGGCCACTATACTGATCCTTAATTGAGATCCACTAGATTCCTTATATTCAAAAATGAATTATTTTTAAAAAGTCTATGTAAATGGTATCTTAATATACTCAGGTTCTCAAATAATCGGATCAGGATATACATAAGTTCTAATATGAACCTGCTCTGATACCACCAAAATCTGTCACGCCCCGTACCTTCCCCTAGGGCACGTGGCAGACCGCAGTGAACTCCACACATAGCCCCGTTTACTCCCGAAGCTATATGGGAACCCACTAAGCGTACCTGATGTATATCCCCTCTATTTATGGAAGGAGAGAACCTGGATGACAGATCAATATAACTCTAAAAATATATATTATTAAAATCAAATCTTTACTATAGTGGCACATACTTATATACAAGTAATTTAAAATCAAAATGGATACATGCCCAAGGTTATATAAAGTACCTAGCCAGTGGATCTCTGTACACACAAAACAAAGGTAGAACTATCCTACCTTTCAAAAGAAATCAGGTGCCTGACTATACACTGCAATATTTATCAGTCTCTCTCCTGCTGTGATCCTGAAAAATAAAAATGAGTTCCCCTACGGGGTGAGTAACGTCGTACTCAGTGAGTTGGATAGAAAACAATGTAAAACCGAGAACATAAAATAATAAAGTCTCAAGAATGGAATCATATGACTATTCGTGTGCAATAGCCAATCAAAATGAGTAATCAAGAATCACACGAGACTATATTTGGGGCTGGCATAATCAAAATACAGTTGTGGCCAACAACTGTTACCTCAGGGGGAGGTATCAAATATCATAAGGTACCCAAATCAAAGCAGAAGTGTAAGAATAAATAAACAAAGCTCCCTTTCCCCCTGAGTTACCCACTGGATTTCGCTACCTGGTATCCATAGCTAATCCAGAGTAAAGGACCTCAGTCAGGAGTATCCCGATCTCCCATCCAGACCTCGAGCACCAACATCCCATGCCCCTCTCACTGGGCGGCCCATGGGTGTGCTAATAATGTAATATCCTATCACTGCAGTGAAAGTGCCCATAGCACTATCCAGTATCAGATCATACTAGCCATATGCATTAACAAGTGAAAGAAGTATCACAAAGAGTCAGGCAAATGCATATGCTAGATCTAGAGTCAATAAAAGCATAGTATCATGCTTATAATGAATCAAGGAACAACAATAAATAGCTTATATCATCAAGCAAGAATATCAAGGGTTATTCACGACTCATTTAAGTTAATAATCAAGATTATATACACTAGCAGGAGAGTCCAAAGAAATATCAAGCATATCTAACCAAAGGGATATAGTTCTCCTGGACTAAACATTGAGAACTATCCCGTTTATTCTACCTGGAGAATAAACACTCACATGATTCTATCGTGATAAGCACGTTCTAGTTCGTATCGCGAATGTTCGTATCCTCGTGCTTGCTTACCGAATTTCCTGTGAATATTTCAACGAATTAAATCTCTCAATCCGGTAACAATTTTACAAATCCGTCTTCACCAACATTCTTAAATTAGTCTCTAGAATCACCCTAATTTTTATCTCAAGTTCGCCGGAGCTCGCCGGAAAGTTCGCCGGAACCCTCACCGGCGAAGTTCTCCGAACAGTACCAATATTGGTACCATTCGAAAGCTCTCATCACAAGAATTCCAAAAATCATATTTTCCCCAATTATTATAGCTCATACGAGATCAATTTCACGAATTAATTCAATTTGGGCGAAAACCCTAAGTTATGGTTTTTAGCTCGCCGGCGGCCGACCGGCGGCCAACAGCTCTCAACTCCGGTACCAATGGAAAGCTCTCGTCGAGGAGAAGCCATAGCGAAGTTCCGCGGTCGGAATGGCCGGCAATCGCCGGAGAAAACTCTGGCGACGAACTTTCGCCGCCCCCTACTTCTCTCCTCTTTTCTCCCTCAAATCTCCACCAAAACTTGCAAATGATGGTTCAAATATGTTCTCCAAGCTCACCTGAAGTTGTGTCTAAAATTTCACGGAAAAATTCATCCGGGAAGACCTCCAACCGACGTCGCCAAAATGCTCCGTCGTCGCTGCCGCGAAGAAGAAGAAGTAGGGGAAGAGAGAGAAAAAGAAGACGCGCGCTCGGTGGGTGAAAAATCCGGTTTTTAATAAATAATTAAATTCTTTAATTTCCATTTAATCTTAGCCGTCCATCCTTGATTCAACGATTTGACCCATCAAACGACGTCCAAATCACGATCCGTCGGCGCCGTTGGATTCCTTATCAAAAATACTATCTGATGGTATAATTTTCATGTCAAAATTTCATACTACAAAAATTCACAAAATTTTACAAATAAGTCCTTCTACTATTATTTTACAAAATTATTCCTAATACAAAACTACAAATCTCACAACTTTCCTCAATTCCTCGTCTGAGCTCTGCAACACCCCAATTTCGTCGTGAAGTGTGGGTCGCACAATAAATGTAGTTAAAATCTCACTAGATTTATCATAATCTAGTTGAACTCTCAAAGATTTTAATTCCATAAGCTGAGGTAATGTAGTGGTTGAGATATTAGATAAAATAACTGATTTCCTATTTAATGCATCTGCCACAACATTAGCCTTTCCTGGATGATACTCAATTATGAGATCATAATCTTTTATTAACTCCAACCATCTTCTTTGTCTCAAATTTAGCTCTTTCTGAGTCATAATATATTTCAAACTTTGATGGTCGGTAAAAATATGGCATCGAACTCCATATAAGTAGTGTCGCTATATCTTTAATGCAAAAACTACTGCTGCCAGTTCCAGATCATGAGTAGGGTAATTTAATTCATGCTTCCTTAATTGACGAGATGCATATGCAATCACATTTCTCCCTTGCATCAGTACACGTCCCAATCCTTGTCTGGAAGCATCACTATATATAATATAATCTTCATCAGGCTTTGGTAATGTAAGAACTGGAGCAGAAGTAAGACAATCTTTGAGTTTCTGAAAACTATTTTCACAATCTTGATCCCAATGAAATTTCACTTCCTTTCGTGTCAATCTAGTAAGCGGTCTAGCTATTTTAGAAATCCCTCAATAAATCTTCTATAATATCCAGCTAGACCTAAGAAACTGCGGATCTCTATAACATTCTTGGGTCGTTCCCACTTCAAAACTGCTTCCACTTTATTTGAATCAACCATGATACCTTTTTCTGATACTGTGTGTCCCAAGAATTTCACTTCTTTCAACCAAAACTCGCATTTGGAGAAATTTACATACAGTTTCCTTTCTCGCAGTGTTCGTAAGACTATTCTTAAATGTTCAGCATGTTCTTTTTCTCCAGACGAGTATATCAAAATATCATCAATAAATATAATCACAAATTTATCTAGATATGGATGGAATACCCTATTCATTAAATCCATAAATGCAGCTGGGGCATTTGTTAATCCAAAAGGCATTACTATGAATTCATAATGTCCATATCTAGTTCTAAAGGCAGTCTTAGGTATATCTGACTCCCTGATCCTCAATTGATGATATCCTGATCTCAAATCAATCTTTGAGAATACATTTGCTCCTTGTAGTTGATTAAAGAGATCGTCAATTCTTGGCAAAGGATATTTATTCTTGATGGTCACCTTATTTAAATGTCTATAATCAATGCATAATCTTAAGGTACCATCTTTCTTCTTTACAAATAATACAGGTGCTCCCCAAGGTGAGGTACTCGGTCTGATAAATCCTTTATCTAATAATTCTTTTAATTGTACCTTTAATTCATTGAGTTCTATAGGTGCCATTCTATAGGGTTGAATCGTGATAGGGTGAATCCCTGGTTGTAATTAAATAAAGAAACCTCTCTATCAGGTGGTACACCTGGTAACTCTTATGGGAATACATCGGGAAATTCACAAACCACTGGTATCTCTTCTAACTTGGTTCCAGATGTGGATGTGTCTATTATGTGAGCTAAATAAGTTACACATCCTTTTCTTATTAGTTTCCAAGCTTGTAACACCGAAATCAAATCAAGATCTATCATATCTAATGGATTCGTCAATCTCATATCTCTAGCAGTCTTTGTTACTTTCTGTAACCATTTATGGGCTATTTCAGGGTCTCTGGATCCCTCAAAACTGTAACAGCCTAACTGTCGGGCTGTCTTGATCTGCTTTAATAAATCAGTCTGAGGAGCAACTACGGGTGCCTGTACCGGTGGAACGGGAGCCTGTACCGGTGCAGTCTGGGCCTGAATCATTCTTATGAGTGTCTGAAACTGCTCATTAGTTAAAGTAACTCCTCCGGTTACAGGTGGTGCAGCCTGACCACCCTCTACTGGCATTGCATGGGAGGCAGAGGAACCTTCCTGTCCTTGTGGTACCTCATCCCCTGAACTACTATGCTCTGGCTGCATTCTGAATATCCTGCGCGAATATTACGATCAATATTACGTATACCACGCATATCCTAGGGCCACTAAACTGGTCCTTATCTGAGATCCACTAGACTATTTATACCCTAATATGAATTACTTCTAAAAGATTATTTATGCAATCGATGCCTTAACATACCCAGGTTCTCAAAATATCTTGTCAGGATATACATATATGCTAATATGAACCTGCTCTGATACCACCAAAATCTGTCACGCCCCATACCTTCCCCTAGGGCACGTGGCAGAATGCAGTGAACTCCATATACAGCTCTACTAAGCCCCCAGAACTATATGGGAATCCACTAAGCGTACCGGATGTATATCCCCTATATTTATGGAAGGAGAGAACCTGAATAACAGAGCAATATAACTCTAAAACCATGTATATGCAAAAATCAGATTTCTTATACAAGAAATCTCTTATATAGAAATATTTTACAACAAAAAAAAGACATGTGTCCCATAATACACAAAGTACCTATCCAGTGGATCTTTCTGTACACAAAACAAAGGTAGAATTATCCTACCTTTCAAAAGTCTGGAGTCTGGCTAACCGCCTCTAACTCTATCCGTCCCTCTCCCGCTGTGATCCTGAAAAAAATGAGTTCTCCTTTGTGGTGAGTACGCTTGTACCCAGTGAGTTGGATAGAAAATAATGTAAAACCGAGAACATATAATAGCAAAGTCTCATAAGCTGAATAACCTGCCTATTCGGGTATAATAGCCTATCAAACAAAGAAATCATTGATCACACAAAAATATATCTGGGGCTAGCATAGTTAACGACAGTTGTAGCTATCAACCGAACAGTGCCATTGGCACACCAGTATAAGGTCATCCTAGTCATACGCACCCAAAAGATGAAGCAGAATCGTATATCGGTCAATAAATCTCCTAGGGTATGCTTTTCATCATACCTCTAGTTTTTAGGAAAAACAGGTGCATATGCTAGCTTTAGAATCAAACAAAAGCATAGTATCATGCTTACAATGAATCAAAGAATAGTATATCAAGAAGCATGGATATCAAAGGTTATTCACAACTCATATCATCATATCAGGATAATTAACTAGCAGGAGAGCCAATGAATATCAAGCATAAATAATCAAAGGGATATAGTTCTCCTGGACTAAACATTGAGAACTATCCCATTTATTCTACCTGGAGAATAAACACTCACCTGATCCTATCGTCACAAGCACGTTCTAATTCGTATCGCGATCGCTCGTATCCTCGTGCTTGCTTATCGTATTTCTTGTGAATATTTTAATAAATTTTAATTCTCAATCCGATAATAATTTTACAAATCCGTCTTCACCAATAATCTTAAAATGATCTCTAGAATTACCCTAATTTTTATTTCAAGTTTGCTGGAAAGTTCGCCGGAGCTCGCCGGAAACTCGCAGGAAAGTTCGTCGGAACCCTCACCGGCGAAGTTCTTCGATCAGCCCCAATATTGGTACCAATCGAAAGCTCTTTTCATCAAGAATCCAAAAATACCATTTACCCCAATTTTTACCGTCCATATGTGGTCAATTTCGCCGGAGAAGTTCAATTGGGCGAAAACCCTAAACTTGGGTTTTTAGCTCGTCGGCGGCCAACCGGCGGCCAACAGCCCTCAACTCCTATACCAATTGAAAGCTCTCGTCGAGGAGAAGCCATTGGTTCCAAGTTTGTGAAGTTTCATGACCGGAATAGTCTGCAATCACCGGAGCAAGCTCCGGCGACGAAGTTTCGCCGCCCCTCACTTCTATCCTATTTTCTCCCCCAAATCTCCACCAAAACTCGAAAACAATTGTTCTAATGCATTCTCCTAGCTCACCTGAGTTTTTGTCTGAAATTTCACCAAAAAATTCGGCCGAGAAGACCTCCAACCGTCGTCGCCAAGTTGATGAAGCGAAGCTGTCGGCGGAGTTCGAAGCAGGGGAGGAGAGAGAAAATCGTGGGTAGAGGAGGAGGAAGAAGAGGGTAAGTTAAATGGGTTTGTTAACGGGTCGGATTTCCTCACTTAACCCGCTTACCACTAACCCGCTAACCCGGCTCACCTATTGGTTTAATAAAAATCAAATCTGGACCGTCCGTTTACGTGATTTAATCTCGTCCGTCCATTTGGATCAATCTTTGATTTCATGATTTGACCAATCAAACGACATCCAAATTATGATCCGTTTGTGCCGTTGGATTCCTTATCAAAAATTCTATCTAATGGTATAATTTTTACATTAAAATACCATACTGTAAAAATCTATATAATTTTACAAATAAGTCCTCCATATTATTAATTTCATAAAACCCCTTAAAAGCATCATCTATTACATATTACATAATTTTTCTTAGTACAAAATTACAAACCTCACATTAGTCCTTAGACATAGTGGCTGAAGTGAGCTCCCCGGCTCCCAACACTTTAGTTTCGGATGCATGCCATGGGGATATCTGGGCTAATGAAAGAACCTCTTTGTTGGTACTCACCGAATGCTAAAAGATATATCGGGTGATGCCTCCGCTATCCATCATTAGACTAACACAAATGATACCTATCATTTGTGAGAGAAATACTGTGTTACATAGACCTATATGATTCCTAGAAGTTCATGTTCCTAGGAAGTTCAGGTCCATATTTCTAGGTGTTCTAACTAGTTTAGGTTATCATGTAAATATGTCACCTAACTAGTATTGTTTATCACCTAGTATGTTCATATGTCATCTATGTGTTCTATGTTCTTCCTAGTGTCATACGCCATTAGAATTTAAGAACACAAGCATAAGAGAGATCATATCATATAACATATTATTACAATTAATTTACATTCTATAAAGAAGCAACAAAATACACATCACGGACAATATAAAATTTATTAACAACTGCCCACTTGGGAGCTCTACTGCAGCAGCTGTAAACTAGCCGAAACAACAACGCACCTTAGCCTTTTAAATTAACAATTTAACAGATTCACGGCCCTGCCGTATTTATCCATCGTTACTGCAGAATGTTTTCCTATCAATTGGCAAACATATTTAAATTTTCTAATACTCATGATATCAAGTATCTAACACCCTGCTCCCTTTTCTTATTTCTTATTTGGCATTATGGAAATAAAAGACAAGGAACAAAATAGGTATTTTGATATTCATTGTTTAATGTCGCTCATGCATATGACCAAGAAAATGTTGAGCGCAAGACATGATAAATTTGTTTACCATAGTATGGAAAAAGACATCCAAGAAAAGAAGTGCAACAAAGTGTTTAAATTAGAAAATATATTTGATATCTGTACTAAGTTACTAAATTTTAAAAGCATAACTTTTAATTCAATATGTTGTCCAACTCTCTAATAAAATAATTGCAGTTGTATATATTATATTAAGAAACAAATAGAATTTGATATCTAAAGTCTACATATTTACAACAATATATAAATATTTATTAAACTAGAAAATATATTTATCTACTATATATAGAGATATAAATATTATGAATGGATGATTTATCCCATGTAACAATCGATGACAGCAAGCAATACTCAAGCTATTACAAAATTTTGAGTATTAAATTATTATTAGATGTCACGAAGATAATTATTTTATATATCATCTTTATCCTCAATGTTCAATTTTTATTAACAAAGAATAATTGTATACTTTAAATATATATTTAATTAGTATTACTGTTGGCATTTCTTTTTATTCGATTCTTGAATCTACCTGATGCGATATATTATTTCTAAATATTACTTTTAAAAAAATACTTTTTATTTAAATTACTAGTAATCATCACGTATACATAAATGAAGATAAAAGAAATGTATTTACATTCACTATGATCTAAGAGATGTATATAAAATGAAATATTTTTATTATCATCAATTAATTTAATAATTGATCATTATGATAATGACTTTAAAATAAAAGGCCTCTATTTATTTAAATATATTTATTGAAATTTATTTCTTAATTCATTTTCCTCCTACTCCCTACCTACTCCTGTTGCTGCATTGGAAATTTATTGTTGGTTGTGGCACCACTAACTACCACCTTATATTTAAATATGTTAATCTTGCTATTGCATAGAGATAATCTATAGTGCCTCTCTTCTCCTTACCATACCATAGTGATTTTAGCAAGAATAAATGTTCAAGAGATAAAAAGATAAAATTTTATAATATTTTTTATACAAAACCACAAAAAATTATAAATCATTTCTTAACATCACTTATTAATTTCAAATATCATTGGTTTAACAATATGGGAAGGAGTGAGTGGAATAAAGCTAGGGGGTACTCATATACAGTAAGGCAAGTTGTAAGGCAATTTTCACAAGAGGACGGATCCCAGAGCACCTATAAGAATACTATCTCAAAGAAACTCGATGGATTCTAAATCTATTTCGACACGAATCTAAAACTCATTCAAGTCCTAATGTAATTTTGATGACATTTTACCCCTGATATTCAATCGTTAAACATCCGAGTTAGCACGAATTACTAGGCATATAAACTTATTCTTTACAATTGTGGATGGACTTTGATACGAATGAAGCTCAAAATAAACCATATCTAGTGCCACCATTAGATAGGGATTTCTTTTATATTACCGAGATCAACAATCATACAAATAATATTTTGTCACATTTAATAATGTGCCTCATTTCTATATAAAAGAAACTCAGTAATGATTCACAAACAACGATGAAACTTAAAATTATACTTGACAAGTCTCTCTCAATTGATGAGACTTACAAGTCACACATCCATTACTAAATTCATCTTATGGAACTATCCATTACTTTTTTTTCCCCTTAGAACTACTCTTTTAATAGCACATCATATGTTAAGTAGATTATAAAACAATAAGAATATATATAAATTTGACTCTCCAAAAATGGATATATACAATATTAACGTGAGTACTTGAGGGTAATAATTGATCTATTCTAAAATTTTAATTATTATAATATAAATATTCATTGTGTTATTATCTATGACAATCATTTATTGTCGAAATAATTAATTGTCATCAATTAATTTAATAATTGATCATTATGATAATGACTTTAAAATAAAAGGCCTCTATTTATTTAAATATATTCATTGAAATTTATTTCTTAATTCATTTTACTCCTACTCCCTACCTACTCTTGTTGCTGCATTGGAAATTTATTGTTGGTTGTGGCACCACTAACTACCACATTATATTTAAATATGTTAATCTTGTTATTGCATAGTGATAATCTACGGTGCCTCTCTCCTCCTTACCATACCATAGTGATTTTAGCAAGAATAAATGTTCAGGAGATAAAAGGATAAAATTTTATAATATTTTTTATACAAAACCACAAAAAATTATAAATCATTTCTTAATATCATTTATTAATTTCAAATATCATTGGTTTAACAATCCGGGAAGGAGTGAGTGGAATAAAGCTAGGGTGTACTCATATACAGTATTTATAAACATATTTATGCATAAGGATTTTTCGTTCTTCTTCAAGTGGACGAGGAAGGGGAGGAGGTATGTCTAAGAAATTGTCTTCTCTTCTTTATCGGTAAGTAGAGATCAATATCAATTTCATTAGAGTTAGTATCATCAGGGCCCTCTTTAGTTGGAGGGGGTGTAGAGATGGCAGTCTCGTTGGGTCTAAGCGTAGCTGTTGCTGGCGTGGAATTTGCTATAAGCTCCTTGTGTGCCTTACCCTTGTGACTATTGAGCCCCTGAGATGTTTCAAATTGTCTCGAACAAAAGTCACAGGAGAAATCCATCTTTGATGTATCATAGGAGAAAGCTGCGGTTGATGTGGAAGTTGTTATAAGCTTCTTGTGTGCCTTGCCTTTGTAACTATTGAGCCCCTGAGGTGTTTTAAATCGTCTTGGATAAAAGTCACAGGAGAAACGTGCCATTGATGTGTCAAAGGAGAAAGCTGCAGTTGATATGGAAGTTGTTATAAGATCCCTGTGTGCCTTACCCATGTGACAATTGAAGCCCTGAATTGTTTCAAATTGTTTACGACAGTGGTCACAGGAGAAAGGCATTGTTGAGGGATACGATAGAGAGGCAACATCCTTCATTGTTCCACAAATTGCTGATCCTGTTGCGGAAGAAGATAGACACTCGTTCGCGTGCACATTCTGGTGACCTGTGAGACCTTCCTTTGTACTAAATTCTCGAGAACAGTATTCCAAGGAGAAGATCATCGACATTTCGAGAGAGATTAGAAATTATGCTTGATGGTCTGATGTATGGAGTTAATAATGTCAAAGGTTTGTGGATGGAGGAGACGAAGTGCAATATTTTTTTTTTGAACTTTTTCAGTACCGAGGCGAGAACCTCTCCTATAAAGCTCAATTGCTTTAACTAGTGGAACGTATACTTTTTATACAGGCAGACGACAATATGTTTATATATATAAACAAATATATAGTGTAGAGAGAGCAAAAGAGAGATAAAGAAATTAGTTGTGTTGGTTGTGTAGAGATAGTGGGTTGCCTTATTTAAATGTGTGTACACATACGTGGTGTTATTTATATTGAAGGGCAGTCTTCCAATGCTCTCTACAAAAATATAAAAGTCGTTTCTAAGTTATTTTGTATCCTCGTCTTATCTTAGACAATATATTTTTGGAAAACTTGCTACATACAATTGGCTAAAGATAAGTAATATTACTAATAAATAACAACATACTTCAAAAAATGAAGCAAAGAAGAATTAGAGAATATTTATTACTTATATTAGATCACATGGAGCATTCTTTGAAATATGATAGAAAGTTATTTGACTGAAAGTTGAAGTGCAATGAAAACTTCTCTAAAATATCTATTTTCTTAGTTATATATTTTTTTAATTACATGGTCATTTAGAATTCTATCTATAGCTCTAGCGAAAATTATAAATGCATGAATTTCAACTCAAATATTTGTAGTTAAAATTATATTTTTAGATCTTACAAATATTATCACTTATCTATCTTCAATCATACAACAATAAAACAAACCACATACTTTATAAAATAATTCATAAATTATGTAATTTAAAATAAATTTTTTTTTTAATCTTTTCAATGATTTCATAGCTATTTGTGATGGTTTCAAATAATACAAGTTTGTAATTCTAATTCTATATTTAGTAATGCATAGTGAGATAAAGTAAATGATATAGATATTATTATGTAGAACAATTAGTACGATAAATTAACATTCTCTTATTGAAAGATTATTTAATGATTAAAATTATTTGATTATTTTTAGAAAAAGATTCATCCATTAATTAATTTTATATATAATATTTTTTAAAAAATACAATCAAAGATGTGATAATATTTAATAATAGTTTGATATCACTATTTGATCTATCTTTTTTTATTTTTTTTATGATTTGATTTATATATATATATATATAAGACTAAATTGATTCAATTAATTGGTTTAGCACGTCGAGGACAATTTGACGGTCGAATTAGAAACAGAACAATTTTATTTTATATTTTTGTTATTTTTATAGTATTCTAACTCATGTAATAAGTGTTGTCTATAAGTTTATTTTATACTTTCTATTTTATTTATTAAAATAATATATAGAAATCATTAAATCAAGGATATTGCCATATCAAAATAAATGCCACCATGATATAATATTACTATTGGGCGTAACTATAAATTTTTTCATTCCTATTCCGAAAAAGAAAAAATCCTTCCAACTATCCTTAGGCCTATTCTATGGTGCTCTTAATCCGCATTAGGAAGGGAGAACACATCCAAATGCATTTATGAAAATACTCTAATTTGAAGAGATTGGATTGGATATGGATTCATCTGTGCATGAATCTAAAAATCACACAAGTTGTAAGGTAATTTTCACAAGAGGACGGATCCCAGAGCAACTATAAGAATACTATCTCAAAGAAACTCGATGGATTCTAAATCTATTTCGACACGAATCTAAAACTCATTCAAGTCCTAATGTAATTTTGATGACATTTTACCCTTCAAAGATATTCAATCGTTAAACATCCGAGTTAGCACGAATTGCTAGGCATATAAACTTATTCTTTACAATTGTCGATGGACTTTGAAACGGATGAAGCTCAAAATAAACCATATCTAGTGCCATCATTAGATAGGGATTTCTTTTATATTACCGAGATCAACAATCATACAAATAATATTTTGTCACATTTAATAATGTGCCTCATTTCTATATAAAATAAACTCAGTAATGATTCACAAACAACGATGAAACTTAAAATTATACTTGACAAGTCTCTCTCAATCGATGAGACTTATAGGTCACACATCCATTACTAAATTCATCTTATGGAATTATCCATTACTTTTTTTTTCCCTTAGAATTACTCTTTTAATAGCACATCATATGTTAAGTAGATTATAAAACAATAAGAATATATATAAATTTGACTCCCCAAAAATGGATATATACAATATTAACCTGAGTACTTGAGGGTAATAATTGATCTATTCTAAAATTTTAATTATTATAATATAAATATTCATTGTGTTATTATCTATGACAATAATTTATTATGAAATTTATTGTCGAAATAATTAATTGTCATCAATTAATTTAATAATTGATCATTATGATAATGACTTTAAAATAAAATGCCTCTATTTATTTAAATATATTCATTGAAATTTATTTCTTAATTCATTTTACTCCTACTCCCTACCTACTCTTGTTGCTGCATTGGAAATTTATTGTTGGTTGTGGCACCACTAACTACCACCTTATATTTAAATATGTTAATCTTGCTATTGCATAGTGATAATCTACAGTGCCTCTCTCCTCCTTACCATACCATAGTGATTTTAGCAAGAATAAATGTTTAGGAGATAAAAGGATAAAATTTTATAATATTTTTTATACAAAACCACAAAAAATTATAAATCATTTCTTAATATCATTTATTAATTTCAAATATCATTGGTTTAATAATCCGGGAAGGAGTGAGTGGAATAAAGCTAGGGGATACTCATATACAGTATTTATAAACATATTTATGCATAAGAATTTTTCGTTCTTCTTCAAGTGGACGAGGAAGGGGAGGAGGTATGTCTAAGAAATTGTCTTCTCTTCTTTATCGGTAAGTAGAGATCAATATCAATTTCATTAGAGTTAGTATCATCAGGGCCCTCTTTAGTTGGAGGGGGTGTAGAGATGGCAGTCTCGTTGGGTCTAAGCGTAGCTGTTGCTGGCGTGGAATTTGCTATAAGCTCCTTGTGTGTCTTACCCTTGTGACTATTGAGCCCCTGAGATGTTTCAAATTGTCTCGAACAAAAGTCACAGGAGAAATTCATCTTTGATGTATCATAGGAGAAAGTTGCGGTTGATGTGGAAGTTACTATAAGCTTCTTGTGTGCCTTGCCTTTGTGACTATTGAGCCCCTGAGGTGTTTCGAATCGTCTTGGACAAAAGTCACAGGAGAAACGTGTCATTGATGTGTCAAAGGAGAAAGCTGCAGTTGATGTGGAATTTGTTATAAGCTCCCTGTGTGCCTTCCCTATGTGACAATTGAAGCCCTGAATTGTTTCAAATTGTTTACAAAAGTGGTCACAGGAGAAAGGCATTGTTGAGGGATATGATAGAGAGGCAACATCCTTCATTGTTTCACAAATTGTTGATCCTGTTGCAGTAGAAGAGGGGAACTCATTCGCGTGCACATTCTGGTGACCCGTGAGACCTTCTTTTCTACTGAATTCTCGAGAACAGTATTCGCAGGAGAAGATCGTCGACATTTCGAGAGAGATTAGAAATTATGCTTGATGGTCTGATGTATGGAGTTAATAATGTCAAAGGTTTGTGGATGGAGGAGACGAAGTGCGATATATTTTTTTGAACTTTTTCAGTACCGAGGCGAGAACCTCTCCTATGAAGCTCAATTGCTTTAACTAGTGGAACGTATACATTTTGTACAGGCAGACGATAATATGTTTATATATATAAACAAATATATTGTGTAGAGAGAGCAAAAGAGAGATAAAGAAATTAGTTGTGTTGGTTGTGTAGAGCTAGTGGGTTGCCTTATTTAAATGTGTGTACACATACGTGCTGTTATTTATATTGAAGGGCAGTCTTCCAATGCTCTCTACAAAAACATAAAAGTCGTTTCTAAGTTATTTTGTTTCCTCGTCTTATATTCAAATATACATTTTTGGAAAACTTGCTACATACAATTGGCTAAAGATAAGTAATATTACTAATAAATAACAACATACTTCAAAAAATGAAGCAAAGAAGAATTTGACACGGTTGATAACCAACTGAGGAGTGGTTTAGCGATTGCGAGGTTGCTGGTCGCGTTCCTAGATCGTGGTTAGCCTCCTCTTCGTCAAAGTCACAACTCCTCCCGGATTAAGGATTTCTCCTACGACGAAATATCGGGACCAACTTGCTTGTACGCATCTTAAGTCGAGGCGTGTGCATATCTGCTTGTATGCATCTTAAGTCGAGGCATGTGCATATCAGTATGGATTTGATCCTTCATGCTGAACTGAAAATACCCTTCCTCTCTAACTGGGGCTGAGAAGAAGGATAGAGATTCCTCTCCAATTGTCTTCCTATCATACTCTAATACAAATCAAAGTATAATAATGGTGACCTTCCTTCTCGACTCTGTAGATTCAGAACTTGGTTAAGAACATAGTTAAATTGTGGAGCTTCATCCCTAACTTTTATTAATTTTATCATCCTTTACTCATGAATCATAATCAGAGATCAAAACCATCTCACATTCAACATTTTGTTCATAGGGTGTATCAAAAGTACTATCTTACCTCTCAATCTTGATATCCATCTCATTCAATCTCACTCCTCTATCCATCTCTGATAGTTTTATATGAATAACTATCAAGTACTTTCATATCACAGGATCTATATTGTGCAATAGGTTTCTTCTTCCTTAAACTTGAAAAGTAAAATCTCGATACCCATGAACTATACTATGAATTCTGCATGTGTGGGTGTGGAGAAGATCTATTCCCTTATTTTTCATTCGCTGATATATTTCAATTCTTTTCTTTACAAACCTTTAGCAGTGGTCATTCTTCAGATTCTGACCGTTCTCAAAATACTAACCATTCCTCTGTTGAATACTCTTAAGTGCATTTAAGAAATGGTACCATCCCTGGCACCAAACGAACTCAAATTCCTTCTAGTGATAGTTAACAATTTTTTTCTTCCTTAGGATATTTCTCTCCCTAATCCTTATCATCTTTCAAAACTCTTTGGATGATACTCTTGACTCTTTCAAAAAGGGGTCCAAATACTATCTAGAACCTCAAGTTACTGAACAATTTAGTAAGAATTATAAGTAAATTCAATGAGTTTATAATGCGAAAAAATTAGCATTTTCAGCATGTTAAAATTGAAGCTTATCCCTTGTGCATATACTTACATATTCTCAATGTTAAGTTTTGAAGATCTTTCCACCAAATCCTAGACAAGCATACCTACTATACTAAACTAATATATCATAAACAAACCAACCTTGATTCTTAATTCTGAATTTTCCAAGTGATACTAAAGGAGAATCCAATTTGCAGCCTTATCATTCATTAAGGACCCTACTGTATTTCTCACCTTGTAATAAGGTCCTTACCTCAAAAACATAAATCATAACTTCCATGCACAACTAAAGGGTGAGCTAAAGCCAAAGGTAATGAAATGCATCAACTACTATATCAAAGTATGATAAACCTGGATAGATGAAATTTTAGATTTTCCTTATCTCAGAGAATTAATCACCCTGAGCTCTCTGAGTGTCCAATTCCTATGACATTTGGTAGACACCTTCTTCAATGATGCCAAAATCCACCCTCAAAATATCAGCCTAATCTGATCTCTGTGGAAGGAGTTATGACCTTCCAAATTTTACTAAATCCTGAAAATTTAGTATATCGAAAATTTATACTCTTGGATTGAAAAATCATTTATCTTTCCACTTGAATCTATCATGTCTATGCTAACAGCAGAATATATATACATTCTTTTCCCTTACCTTTGATCTATAATCTCCCAGTGGTGAATTTAGATTTCATTCTTCATCATAATAAGTACTATAAGCTTATATGAACAACAATACTGAAATTTTACCTTGCCTACCATAGTCTCCTCCTTGGTATCCTTGAGGGAGCTGCCATTATTATCACTTGCTTAGACTCCATTTGAACAACTACAGACTTGTCTTATGCATTGTCAACACCTTCACCAGCACCTTTAAATTGACTAATTTTGATTAAAGTTTGTTGATGATCAAACTCCTGAACTTGCATGTAAATACTTTAGTATTAAAGAATTTTTTCCTATATTTTATTCTCCTAAACACATACGTGCTGTTATTTATATTGAAGGGCAGTCTTCCAATGCTCTCTACAAAAACATAAAAGTCATTTCTTAGTTATTTTATTTCCTCGTCTTATCTTCAACAATATATTTTTGGAAAACTGGCTACATACAATTGGCTAAAGATAAGTAATATTACTAATAAATAACAACATACTTCATAAAATGAAGCAAAGAAGAATTTGACACGGTTGATAACCAACTGAGGAGTGGTTTAGCGATTGCGAGGTTGCTGGTCACGTTCCTAGATCGTGGTTAGCCTCCCCTTCGTCAAAGTCACAACTCCCCCCGCATTAAGGATTTCTCCTACGACGAAATATCGGGACCAACTTGCTTGTACGCATCTTAAGTCGAGGCGTGTGCATATCTGCTTGTACGCATCTTAAGTCGAGACATGTGCATATCAGTATGGATTTGATCCTTCCTGCTGAACTGAAAATACCCTTCCTCTCTAACTGGGGCTGAGAAGAAGGATAGAGATTCCTCTCCAATTGTCTTCCTATCATACTCTAATACAAATCAAAGTATAATAATGGTGACCTTCCTTCTCGACTCTATAGATTCAGAACTTGGTTAAGAACATAGTTAAATTGTAGAGTTTCATCCCTAACATTTATTAATTTTATCATCCTTTACTCATGAATCATAATCAGAGATCAATACCATCTCACATTCAACATTTTGTTCATAGGCTGTCTCAAAAGTACTATCTTACCTCTCAATCTTGATATCCATCTCATTCAATCTCACTCCTCTATCCATCTCTGACAGTTTTATATGAATAACTATCAAGTACTTTCATATCACAGGATCTATATTGTGCAATAGGGTTCTTCTTCCTTAAACTTGAAAAGTAAAATCTCGATACCCATGAACTATACTATGAATTCTGCATGTGTGGGTGTGGAGAAGATCTATTCCCTTATTTTTCATTCGCTGATATGTTTCAATTCTTTTCTTTACAAACCTTTAGCAATGGTCATTCTTCAGATTCTGACCGTTCTCTAAATACTAATCATTCCTCTGTTGAATACTCTTAAGTGCATTTAAGAAATTGTACCATCCCTGACACCAAACGAACTCAAATTCATTCTAGTGATAGTTAACAATTTTTTTCTTCCTTAGAATATTTCTCTCCCTAATCCTTATCATCTTTCAAAACTCTTTGGATGATACTCTTGACTCTTTCAAAAAGGGGTCCAAATACTATCTAGAACCTCAAGTTACTGAACAATTTAGTAAGAATTATAAGTAAATTCAATGAGTTTATAATGCGAAAAAATTAGCATTTTCAGCATGTTAAAATTGAAGCTTATCTCTTATGCATATACGTACATATTCTCAATGTTAAGTTTTGAAGATATTTTCACCAAATCCTAGACAAGCATACCTACTGTACTAAACTAATATATCATAAACAAACCAACCTTGATTCTTAATTCTGAATTTTCCAAGTGATACTAAAGGAGAATCCAATTTGCAGCCTTATCATTCATTAAGGACCCTACTGTATTTCTCACCTTGTAATAAGGTCCTTACCTCAAAAACATAAATCATAACTCCCATGCACAACTAAAGGGTGAGCTAAAGCCAAAGGTAATGAAATGCATCAACTACTATATCAAAGTATCATAAACCTGGACAGATGAAATTTTAGATTTTCCTTATCTCAGAGAATTAATCACCCTGAGCACTTTGAGTGTCCAATTCCTATGAGATTTGGTAGACACCTTCTTCAATGATGCCAAAATCTACCCTCAAAATATCAGCCTAATCTGATCTCTGTGGAAGGAGTTATGACCTTCCAAATTTTACTAAATCCTGAAAATTTAGTGTATCGAAAATTTATACTCTTGGATTGAAAAATTATTTATCTTTCCACTTGAATCTATCATGTCTATGCTAACAGCAGAATATATATACATTCTTTTCCCTTACCTTTGATCTATAATCTCCCAGTGGTGAATTTAGATTTCATTCTTCATCATAATAAGTACTATAAGCTTATATGAACAACAATACTGAAATTTTACCTTGCCTACCATAGTCTCCTCCTTAGTATCCTTGAGGGAGCTGCCATTATTATCTCTTGCTTAGGCTCCTTTTGAACAACTACAGACTTGTCTTATGCATTGTCAACACCTTCACCGGCACCTTTAAATTGACTAATTTTGATTAAAGTTTGTTGATGATCAAACTCCTGAACTTGCATGTAAATACTTTAGTATTAAAGAATTTTTTCCTATATTTTATTCTCCTAAACTTCTACAACCATGTTGGAAAACTTTGTTACCTCTTGTTTCTTATTTGTAAACCTAACGCAGCCATTTAAGTACTAGCTCCAGTCTTAACCTTTATTTTGGTTATGAAATTTTATTCATCACTTTCAATTGGTCCTTCTCCATTATTTCAGTAATTATTTTTACTACTCTAATCTTTTCAGCAGTTAGTAACCACTCTTATATCCTTATTACTATTCTTGCTTACCAATTCCAAGTTATATTTGTAAAATTTTTCCTCCAAGTTCCAACAATTGGGAGGGCATCGTTAAATTTAAAAGAGATTGATTTTACAGCTTCGGGTGTTATTTTCCCTTTCATATCGTCTTCACCTTTATATTCCAATGCTTGTAGTTCAAATAAAATTTTACAAGATTTTAGGAGTTGTTCCTTTCCTTTATTATTCGAGTGATATTATTATTGAGAGGAAAGTGTAAACATTGTTATTGATCTCCAACAAATTTTGATGTCCTTGAATTAACTATTTTTTTTGTATTCATGGTCTAAAATCCTTGAAATTGATCTCCAATCTCTTCCTTGATCATTCAAAGACAATATTCAGATTGTTAATTCCAGCTACCTTGGCTTTACAGATGTTGGTAATTTTTCTCCTCTCAATTTTGAAACTCCAGCTTTAGTAATTGTTCAATTCTTAAATAATTCCTTCTTTTGCTTGGCTTAAATGACCATATCTTCCTTTGAAGAGTGCGATCTCAAAATTTGTAATCCTTGAGAAAAGGTCTACTCCCTTCCAAATATTCAATAATAATTGTTAGAAGAGTCAATTGCAGGTTTCTCAAAATAATATACTTCCTAATAATCATTTTGTCTCTTTTTCTTTCTAAGTCAATAAATTACTTTGTTGGATACTTAAATTAATTGTCTCAGCTTTGGACTACCTGTCTCTGCTATTCCTTTTGATTTCATATTCCAATGCAATCGTTGGAATTATTTGAAGACCTTTAGTTGATTAATTTGTATTTTTTATTCCATGGTGTGCTATTCCTAAGATCTATGATCTTAATTGGTTCTGCTGCTTGTGTTCTGATCGATACCGGATAACAGAGGTCTTATGTGAACATGATATTTCTAAGGGGGCTAATTGACCCTTAGAGATGCTAGGATACAATACTTTGATGTGATTTTGGGGATCGATTGATTAACCAGGTATTGAGCCATGGTGAATTGTCTAGCAAGGACAGTGACCTATTATTTCATATTATTGATTTAAAAAGGTTAAGTGATTCCTATTGGCAGTGAGTGAGAATTGTATTAGGTTTGTTAGTCCTCACTTGAGTCAGTAGCTAAGATAAATGCATAGAGTAGCTGAAATCAACAATAGGGTAGAAACTGTTGAGGTATTCCTGTGATTACTACAAATGGGTTGTAGTAATTAGAATTTTCTTTATGGCTTGAGTCTTGAGATTTTTGAATGAAAAATGAATGGATAAAACAGGTAGTGGTTGAAAGAATTGGTGAACGAGTAGATTCAATTGATGCTGCAGCGAGATTTGTGGTTTTGCTTTTGGACGATAAATTCTAAAATGAATGAGAAAGGCTGACATGGTTCAGTTCTTATGGCCATAGAAAGGATTTATATGATAACAGGATTAGTATAGCTCAAAAGCAACCTGCGATTGATACTTATCCTCCTTGTATGACTAGACAATAATTGGGTTTGATAAACCTATTGGTTGATCCATAAACAGGAGTATGTGATTTTAGTTGTTGGAATGTTTTTTTACAAAAGTAATCTGATCTAGATGGCTTGATTGTTGTCATGCTCCGACTCTATATTGGTAGTATGGCAACTACCATAGGAGTTGTTATACTCAAGGCTATTTATGAATAATTTTAATATTTATTGAAACTTTAATATTAAAATCTACTAAAAATTTATCGAAACCTATTTAGTCTAAGCCTAATACAGTCCATCTAAAACATACAATTTAATCTTACTTTATTTATGCTAATAATGTCTACTAGACTTTTGTTTACATCTTGCGATTTGTTATTACGTCACTTTTCCATCCTTCTAGTCCCTTTTCTTGATACCTGCATGTAGAAAATAAAATATGCTGAGTCTTGTGGCCCAATGGCTACAAAAAGAGTGATCCTAACCAAAAGATAGGCATGCGTAGTAATTATTTAACAACACATACATTAAAGTGAAGAATAATTCGGGTAAGTATACATTTTTGTATGTTATGTCTCTAAATCGACTAAATTTCTATTTTCTAACTTTGTTTAGGACTATCATCCTAGGCTTAGAGTGTTAGGAACTACCCTCAAGCCTGTCAGTGCCAAACTAAGTTCTCTCTCTAGGCTCATCGCACTGATGTTGGTGGAGAAGACCTATGACCTTAGAATCTTCTCTAATTGATCTCATAAGTCGTTAACCTTGATCGTATCTTGATACCATCATACCGAGCGCATTAGAACTGATACATGTATTTACACGAAAGGTTCGGACTACCTCTTAGGTCTATAGAACCTAAATGAGGTACATTAGTTGTCGGTGAGACCCATAAGTAGATGAAGCAAACATATTGATACAAGATATTATTTCATCTAGAAACATATTACAAATAAAAAATTGAGCTAAAGGATATTAACATGTTAAGAACCTAAATGTTATTCTAGGTTATTATGTCACTAGGATGTGTTTGGACCTTAATGCAAGTGGTATTAGACTAAGTTAAAGTGATGCATATAGCATGTCACTAACTAGCGTCTCTGCCACCTAATTGTGTTCACTTGCTTTTTATTTATTTAAGATTTCCTAATGTGAATTGCAAGTATAAATATTGAATAAAATAAAAAGGAACGTAGTTTATTAAATATGATCAAAAGAAATTTAATTCATGCATAAAATCGTAGATAAACATTCGTTCAGACAATATCTAGGCCGCGTAGAAGCTCTAAATGTAATAATTTATAATTAAACTTTAACAACTCACGGTGGTTTAATTTAAATTCTCCAAATAGTCAATTATGGTTTAACCGTGTTTTATCACCATCAATGCATAATAAATTTTCCTAAAATCACAAAGCATCTTAAATTCTAAAGTTCACATTAACTTATTGTTAAGCCATTTCCATTCCTAATATTCAATTCAGTGTGGCAAAGAAAACAACATAAGGAAAGAATTAGTTTCTACATTTATAAAATCCACGTGAATCCAAAACAAAGAAGCATTAAAGATTGTTATTATCATACATTTTTGTGTCAGTTACCTCTCGGCAGTAGGAAAGTCAACAAGATTCACCCAATAATATTTGATCTCAGCCTCAACCCAGGTTTGTTAAGTGTAGTTTTTCCCAATTTCACTAAGCTACTTCCATTGCAACTCGTTTCCCTTAACTAAAATAATTTTTACATTTGTTTAGCAACCAAAAGGCAAAACAACAAAACTAACAGAACAAACCATTCAATTTGTTCCACGGTACCAATCAAATTAGTTTATCAACACTAAATCGAAAAAAGTTAAACCTGTTCTTAGTCATATCGCCAAACACCTAAAATCAGCTTCCTAATAGAATTTGATGTATAATACAGCAATACAACATTATAAGTTCAACTATGCAAACAAACAGTCTAACGATAAGGGTCCATTTATTCATATCTAATGCATGATGTCCAAAACATATTAGCCTAAAACTGAAAATTCCTACATTCGTAGCTTACGGCTAAACCCAAGGTACTAGGCAGCAACAAGATCTATACTGATTTGTTACATTCGCAGCATGCCAACTGTTTTGCCCACTTGGGGAAAACCAAACACACAACAAAAATGACCGCAAAACAACTGGAAAAGACAAACTCTTCAACAAAAATATCAAAAACAGCAATGTCACAACATGGTATGGAAGAAAAGAAATAATTTCAAAGCTGTCTTCAGTAATGATTTCACAGAAAACAAATTGGTACGGCCTGATATGCTAATTTGTTTCATGAAACCAAACTCCCCTCCGATCACCTTCCCTTTATGGAATGCATCAGTTGCTTTAAATCAAAGATCCCAAGAACATTTTGTTTTCATCTCCAATTAAAAATTTAAGTCAAACAAAAAAGCTATAACAACCTCAAGAACCAATTTCCCAACCTTCTCTATAGTATTTATAACCTCCTAACCCTAGCCTCCAATTCAGATATATGATATGAAAAAAATATGAACAAAATCAAGAGCCAACCAACAGCGAACTCTAGTGTGCAGATCATCATAAAACGCTTCACAATCCTCGGCAAAATTCGAGAGAACAACAATCACAGACAAGAAATCATTTGGCAAAAATTCTTCCATAGGAAATCTCATAAAGACTCTCTAGTGAATCAGAGATGTTAAAACAGAATTTACTTTCAAGACGTTCGATTGCATCAAAATGATTTGGCAAAACATAACAAGTAGGAATCGAACAGAAAAACTCTCAGCATGTATTCCCAATTCAATATTTTTTCAAGTAAACCATCGTTGCTCAGGTAACCAAAATATCATGCATATCACTTTCAATGCATCTTCAATCGTATTTAAATTGGACAACAACAAGGTTATAACAGTGACGAGCATCAAGAGCAAATCTTTCTTACAGCTCATCCTTTGGGCAATACTAAAACATCCATAGCGATGAGACCATTACTTAGTAACATTTTCCTTTACTCAGAGAAACATCACAAATGCACACGCTGATATCATTATTCAATAAGACAAAATTCCCAAAAATTCAGATTTAACCAACTATTTCAGCTTATTGCTATGTTTCCAATTCAACTTATTTTGTTAACTTAAAACCCACTACTTGAACCGTCTAACAAACAAAAAAACCAATACTATCATTGACTACTGCATCAAACCCATTTCAAATCAAAGTTTATCCATTCAAACAACCGTCAAATCTCATTCATACGGTCAACACAATCCGAAAGGAAACAAAACTCATGAAAAGCAGTGTCGAATCAGTAGTTTTCCATAAACCATAGAAACCCAGCAACAACTAAACTTCACTAATTCAGAGATCGATGCAAACATCAATAAAAGAACATTACGTATGCAACTGATGTGAATTTCTATTCCAACTCTAACCACAGCGGTGCAGACTTAATCTTGAACTGGAACAATCTTTCCACAACCATCTACCACTAGGCATTTTTAATATTTACCGAACCTCCATCATTGCTTCAATGAAACTTATTAATGAAGGAAATCGAGCAGGTTAGGGATTCAATTCGGCATTATGATTTAAATGAAATGCCAATCAAACAATTTGGGCAGGACTAACATCAAGCATTCTAAATTGTAGGCTATACCAACTTCTGAAATTTCATCATGTTTAACTCACAACGAGAACTCGAATCTAACAATCATCATGTAATTTTAATGAAATTGACATAAACGTTAGCAATGCAATGAGATCATCAATGAATTTCCATGAATTTTAATACACATTGCATCAATAGAACAGGGCATTGCAATATGGGAAATCAACTCAAATTTTTAGTTCGGTGGTTTCTAATTTCCCCTCTAAACCCAAAAAATTCTAATCTGACGAAGAAAAAGACATAGAACCAACCTCTTCCTTTTAGAATTCCTTTGCACAGTGCCGTCGACCCTTCACTCCACAAGTTCTAGTCGTTGCGTCGCCTTCCCTTTCCAGTGATGCGAAGGAGTTTCGACGAGGCTTCCTTTCCACCGGAAGATCCCACCGAGCAGCTCTCCGACACAAATCGTCGGCGGCCTTGCAGGAATTTAGAGGGTTTTGGGGGTCAAGGTTTCAGGCCGTTGGGAACCCTTTCCCCCTTTACAATCCCTTCGTGATGAATGGGCACCGATAGGTAGCGCTTGAATTGGAGCAGACAATGACCTTATTGCCCCTACTATTTTCTCATTTATATAAAATCAAACTAAGCTTCTCAATTCTTGTTATTAAATTGGCAAGATTGCCCCTTCCATTTCCACAAACTTGCGGAATCCACCTAGTTGCCTTTTTAATTAACACCATTAGATCCCTATTTCTAATTTCCTTTTTCCTATTCATCATATTTCGAGTTTACAAGTTCTCCACCCTCCTATTTTTAGTCCTCCAAAAATACAAAGACGTTAAAAAGAGTTTTCACTCACTTCCTCAAACATCAAGGATAAAACAGTGCTAACAAAATGTCGTCGCCGCAAAAAGAAGAGGAAGGAGGTCACTTGAAGAAGAGGGGAAGGAGGAGGAAGAGTAAGTTATGGGTTTGGTAACGGGTCAGATTCTCTCTCTTAACCCACTTACCACTAACCCGCTTACCGCTTACCACTAACACATAGCAAACTAAGAACCTTAATGTCATCTCCTAAGTTACTATGACCCTAAGATGTCCAAAATTCTTAGTTAAATATCAAATAAGATCACATTAGGTATTGTCGTAACATGTACCTAAAATATCTCTAGATTTATCTCATGTCATTATGTTTTATGTCTTGCTAAGTGTCTCTACATCTCTAGCACCACATGAACATATCAAATATCAACATAACATGAACATAACATTTATAACATGCACATGATAGAATCATATCTATATACTGGCATGACATACATTCAAAATCAAATTTAATCACATGCAATTTAAATATATAATAAAGCAGATATATAACTATCAACATGTACAATAATTAACCACGACCCTTAGGACTCAATACTGTAGTAGGCCAGAAATCTGAAACCATAAGCCCTCACCTGAGTCTCAAAACAAAGTCAAGTAAGAATTCACAGCTTGGCAGTGATTCTTAAAAATAAGCAAGCAAGCAATCAAGCACAGCCATTCCTTCTTACTCCAACACAAATCACAACTTGGCCGTGATTTGTCAAGCAATAACACAACAATTAATTTTCCTAAGATAAAATAAATATATCCAACAACCGTAAATCATACAATTCAAACAAGGATTTTCTATCTACCCTTCTACTCACATCCTCACATCATTTTCTTTATTTTATTTAATTTCTTAAAATCAACTAATCATCCATCATATTAACAATCACAATCTAACACAATCAAACATAACCAAGCCTATAAAATAATATTTAGTTTAAAATTTTAATTATACCCAAAAATCTTAATCAATATATACCACCTTAATTAATTTTTTAAAAATAATTTTAATAATTATGTGAAAAATATGATTACATCAATAAAATTTATAAAATTCAAAATTATTCAATTTTACTAATTAGAAAATCTAAATAACCCAATTCTCCAAATTTTATCACATTATACATTTATAAAATTATAAATTATTCAATTTGACTAATTAGAAAAATCTAAATAATCAAATTACCTCAATTTAGGGTATCCTAAATTCATTAATTCTGTAAATTTTTTAATTAAATTCTTTTAATTCCAACTAATGCAATTTAAATGTCATCAAATCTACCAAAATATTTCTACATGCATATAACATACAATTAATTCATTTAAACCCTAAATTAATCCAATTTATCGTAATTAAATTAAAATTTGCATACTAATAATCTTAAAAATACTAATTAAATCATGAAAAATATGGTTAGTAACATAGCATCATAATTTTTTTTAGATTTTTCTGACATCGCACTCAAAACCCTGAACCCAACTTAAATAAATTCAAAAACAACACCTAAAATGTGTTAAAAAATTCTACATAAATTCCTCAAGATTCAAAACTCACCAATAAAGCCCTAACAACATTGAGTCGCACTGAACCGGTTGTAAAACCGTGAGAACAGTCAACCTACAACCAAACCGGCTCCAAACCGGACCGAACCAGCTTAAACCAAGTCGAACCAGCCTGAGCCGGGTTGGACCGAATCGATGCACGCTCATTGCACGCACCACCCCGGCCTTCTTCCCTGCTCGATGCTCGTTCGAATGCCAGCCGCGCCACCACGCATTTCATCGGTGATCGCCGCCGCTTTGCTGTCGTAGACACGCGCGGATGCTGCCCACTACCTCACCGCACCTTCCCTTACCCTATCACGCCCTAATCATGCCGCCGGTAGAGCCCAGTCGCTCCCACTATCGCTGCTACCTCCACTTCCTCTGCCGCGAGTGGAACCACTGCCCTCAGCTGCTGCCTCGTCTCATCCGCCGTGGCCGCCGCTCGCTATCAACTCCAAAGGAGTCGAATCGAGCTCAGAGGGATTCGCCGTGAAGGAAACGCCGTCAGCCACACTCCTTGTCGCGGAATATTCACGAACAGAGGAGTCCCTCTCTTTGCCGCCCCTTTCATGCTTTCTACCCGCCGGAGCCACTGCAGCGCATCTCACGACCTCTTCACCGTCTGAAGACCTCCGGCAACCTCCCCAGCGACCTCGCCGCGGAGGGAAATCTCGATCTCCCCCTCTCGCGGGTGCACTCGATGGGAACAGGGACATCCCCTATTCCGCCACTCCCTTAGCATTCTTCGATAGCCGGAGCTACTTCCACATGTCGTCGGCCTCGCAGATGATGCCTCAGCTCACTCGCATCCCCTCTCTACCGAAGACGACGGCCGCCGGAGCATTTGAGCTCCGCCATCGCCGTTTCATCCCAAAACAGGGTGCCCCCTATTAGTGAGGGTTTTAAACCCTCATTCAAACCCTCGCTAACGCTGCAGCATGCGCGAGTGCGCCGCATGTGCTGCTACGACATTTTTCCTTCTTTTTTCTGTTTAATTTTATTTTCTTCTCTATTATATTTTTCTTATCTATTAATATTTATTTATTATTATTTTATTTATTATTTTTTCTGATTTATCTATTTTTTCTATTTTATTTTATCTATATATTTTTTATTTTATTTCATATTTCTTATTTCATTACTTATTTTAATTTTATTTATTATTTTATTAATTTAATATTAAAAAAATATTTTTTTAAAAAAAATTTAAATAGAAAACAGGATTTACAATTCCTCTCCCCCTTAGGATTTTTGGTCCTCCAAAAATAACAACCTAACCCTTTAAATTTTTTCTAGACTTTTCATGTCTCCTAAGACACAAAAAGAACCTAGAGAATTTTTCAATCCAATTTAAATAAATTTCAAACATGTTTAAACAATTTATCAGGCAAAACACAATCAAAGCAAAGTATCAAGCAAACAATATAGGGTTTCAGACTCAAATCTTCTCACAGAGCAACCGGCGGAGCAGTTAGAACATGTGATTGATCTGGCATATACTCCTTAAGCATCGATACATGAAACACATTATGGATTTTTGTCTAAGTCTACCGGTAGACTGTAATCTTTAAGCCACCGGCCCAACTCTCTCTCCAGAATCCCAAACGGTCCAATATACCTCAATTGCAACTTTCCTTTCAGGTTTTCCCAGGATACACCTTTAGAAATACTATGCCCCAACCGCAATTCCCAATAGCCTCCGCCGATTGTCTGCATCCCTCTTTTGTCTATCCGGAGTTGCTTCTCAGACTACTTTTAGAAAGAAAAATAGAGTGGACTGGTCGAGAGAAGGAAAAATCATTGTCTTTGTCAAACAATTCATCATGACTCGATACTTGGTTAACCAATTGATATCCAAGATCACATTAAAGTCTTTCATCCTAGCATTTCTAAGGGTCGATCAGCCCCCTTAGAAACGCCGTGTTCACATAAGATATCTGTGACCCAGTATCGATCGGAACACAAGCAGCAGAACTAATTAAGATCATAGATCTTAGGAATAGCACTCAATAAAATAAAGACTACAAATTAGCTAACCAAAAGTCTTCAATTAATTCTAACAATTGCATTGTTACAAGTAACCAAAAGGAATAGAAGTATCTCATTTTTGAGAAATCTCATGTTACAAGTAGGAAGTCCAAAATTGAGACAATTAACTTAAGCATCCAACAAAATAAATTTATTGGTTTAGAAAGAAAAGAGACAATCATAGAAAGTTGATTATTAGGAAGTATCTCATTTTGAGAAATCTACAATTAACTCTTCTAACAATTGTTATAAAACATTTGGAAGGGAGTAGACCTTTTCTCAAGGATACCAAATTTGAGATCTTACTCTTCAAAGAAAGATATGGTAATTGGAGCCAAGGAAAAGGAAGAATTATTGAAGAATTGAACAATTTACTTGGAATAATACAACGAACTACCCCAAATATAGAGATAGTTGGATTGCTAAAGTTGGAGTTTTCAAATTAAGAGGATAAAATTTTGCCACCATCTGTAAGCCGAGATAGCTAGAATTAAACAATCTGAATATTGTCTTTAAAGAATCGAGGAAGATGTTGATGAGGACATCACTAGTTCGCTCGTGCAAGACTTAATTAGCATACAAGGCCCAATGACACGAGCCCATGCCCGACGCTTCTATACGAAACTTACATGAGTAATTAAAGAAATATTTATTCATGAGCAAATCAAGGAAGATTTATTCAAGATTAAATATTTATGCAAGAGCAAATCAAGGAAATTCTATTCAAGGTAAATCTTCATCAAATATTTATCCAAGAGCAAATCAAGGAATATTTATTCAAAGATAAATATTCATCAAGAGATATTTATTTTCCAAAATTCGTGGCTTACAAGAGGAGGAGATTTATATATTTATTTTTCCTATTTTAGTGTAATAAAATAAGGAAAAACTTCCATTATTTTGTCTATATATTAGGTGGAGCATGCCCTCTTGCAAGGGGACTTTGATTTTTGCTTTAGCCACCACTTTTGTAATGCTTTTGCTACAAACTTGAAGTCCACTTTCTTAATCACTTTTTGAGTGATCCTTCCGCTGTTGCTCTTTCAATTCTCTTGAATTGTTCGTGCAGTTCTTCGTGAACAGGTCAGTCGTGTTTGACACGGTTGATAACCAACTGAGGAGTAGTTTAGCGATTGCGAGGTTGCTGGTCGCGTTCCTAGATTGTGGTTAGCCTCCCCTTCGTCAAAGTCACGACTCCCCCTATCTTAAGAATTTCTGCTACGATGGAAGATCGGGACCAACTTGCTTGCACTCATCTTAAGTCGAGGCGTGTGCATATCAGGTGGTATCAGAGCCTTCGTTGCCGGTAGGAATTCATCTATCGTTTATTAGATTCTCTTTTATTTTCCCTACATCAAAAAAAAAAAATACTTTTCCTTGAACTTTTATCTTGTACCCATCATTGTTTTTTTTTCCATCTTTTATTGTTCTTTTTCTTTATTATCTCCAAATTTCCGTTTAATTGTTGAAGTAAAAATAAAAAAATAAAAAAAAGTATTGTTCGGCCAAAGAGAGTGTTCGGCCGAATTCTTGGTGGAAAAAAAAAAAAGGTAGAGAAAATAGAGGAGGAAGTAGTAGGTTAGGAAAAAAAAAGAAAGAGAGGTAGAGAGAAAGGATGAGGTGTTTTGCAAGAAAAGGGGAGAAGAAAGAGGAAGAAGTGTTCCGTGAGGAAAAATTGAAAAAAAAAGGAGAGAGAGAGAAAAAGGAGGAGAAAAAAAGAGGAGGAAGTGTTTTGCTAGAAAAAAGGAGAAAAAAGAGGGAGTAGTGTTCGGCAAGGAAAAAAAAAATAAACAAAAAAATATTTTATTCGAATTTTAATTATCTTGCATTTATTCTTCCTTTTTAACACCTTATACCTTCCTTGATTGAGTTAATTTTGCAATCCGAATTTTAATTATAATTATCCTTGCATTTTTTTCTTCCTTTTGACACATTCTACCTTGCTTAATTGAGTCAACTTTGCAATTTCTTGAATTATTATTTTTCTTCTCTTTGCTACAAATATATCCCCATCTAGATCTCCATAAATTAGCCTTAATCACCGTGTTCTAGCACTTTGCAATCGCTTAATTCACTCCGTGTTGAAAGTTATCACGAACCAGCAAACACGCGAGCAATTTTTGAAAAGGGTTAGAGCTTCAGGTGGTAAGGTTTGTGAGGATTGTGAGTTTTTCATAAATAATTTACTAGTTTGGTGGAATTTCTCTTTTGTCTTACTAACAATGTCAGGATCGAGAAGTCCTCGTGATATTTCTTATGACGGGGAAGATGGGTCCCACTCATCAATGATATCATTGTCTCCACGTTCTCAAGCTTTGATGGCTCATGTTACAAACACCTTCGAGCAAATATTATCCGATCAAGTGCTTGTGCGCTTGAACGGGTTGGAGAATCGTCTCGGTGGAATTGAAGCGCGACTTGATCAAGTGGAGCGAACTCCTCCACGACGACACCCACCACCTCGAGTTCCTCGAGGACGAGTTGAAGCTCATAATAATGCTGCTGCTGCTGGTCCATTCGAACCAAGAGGAAATCTGAATGCTGCATTTCAAGAAGCTGCTGATGAAGAGTTAAATGATAATTATGTGGCTGATGATGAAGTTGCCTTGGAATTGTATCAGCGCTGCCTCGCACGAGGAGTGTGAGTTGACGGAGGTCATGCACGTCACCGTAACGAAGAAAGAAGAAATGATGCATTGGGTTAAATTAAATTCACTATTCCTAGTTTTGATGGAAAGTTTAATCCAGAAGCTATTATTAGCTTCAATTCGTCCTCGAGGAACTCGAGGTGGTGGGTGTCATCGTGGAGGAGTTCGCTCCACTTGTTTAAGTCGTGCTTCAATTTCATCAAGACGATTCTCCAACCCGTTCAAGCGCACAAGTACTTGATCGGATAGTATTTGCTCGAAGGTATTTGTAACATGGGCCATCAAAGCCTAAGAATGTGGAGAAAATAATATCGCTGATGATTGGGACCCATCTTCTCCGTCATAAGAAACATTACGAGGACTTCTCGATCCTGACATTGTTAGTAAAGACAAGAGAAATTCCACCAAGCTAATAAATTATTTATGAAATACTCTCGATCCTCACAAACCCTCACAAACCTTACCACCTGAAGCTCTTACCCTTCTCAAAAATTGCTCGCATGTTTGTTGGTTCGTGATAACTTTCAACGAGTAAATAAAGTGATTGCAAAGTGCTAGAACACGGTGATCAAGGCTAATTTTAGGGAGCTCTAGGTGGGGATATATTTATAACAAAGAGAAGAAAACAATAATTCAAGAAGTTAAAAAGTTGACTCAATCAAGTAAGGTAGAAGGTGTCAAAGGAAGAATAAGTGCAAGGATAATTATAATTAAAATTCGGATAAAATATTTTTTTTTGTTTATTTTTTTTCCTTGGCCGAACCTTCCTCTCACTATTTTTTCTCTTTCTCCTTTTTTCTTGCCCACACTTCCTCCTCTTTTTTTTTTCTCTCTCTTTTTTTTCCAAGATTTCAGCCGAATTTTTCTTTCCTTTTTTTTTTCCTTAGCCGAACACTTCCTCCTCTTTTTTCTCTACCTCTCTTTTTTTTTTCCAAGATTTCGGCCGACACTATCTCTTTGGCCGAATAATTTTTTTTTTTTTTGCAAGAAGGATAAAAATTCAACAAAGCAAACAGAAATTAGGAGATTAAAAAAATGAACAGTATAAAAGATGGAAAAACAACGTTCAAGAAAAGGACTAGAGGATTTATTATTATTATTTTTGATGTAGGGAAAATAAAAGAGAATATACTAAAGGGCAAATGAATTCCTACCGGTAACGAAGGCTCTCATACTACCTGATATGCACACGCCTCGATTTAAGATGCGTGCAAGCAGTTGGTTCCGATCTTCCGTCGTATGAGAAATCCTTAAGGCTAACCATGATCTAGGAACGCGACCAGCAACCTCGCAATCGCTAAACCACTCCTCAGTTGGTTATCAACCGTGTCAAACACGACTGACCTGTTCACGAAGAACGGCACGAACAATTCAAGAGAATTGAAAGAGCAACAGCGGAAGGATCACTCAAAAAGTGATTAAGAAAGTGGCCTTCAAGTTTGTAGCAAAAGCATTACAAAAGTGGTAGCTAAAGCAAAAATCAAAGTCCCCTTGCAAGAGGGCATGCTCCACCTAATATATAGACAAAATAATTGAAGTTTTTCCATATTTTGTTTCACTAAAATAGGAAAAATAAATATATAAATCTCCTCCTCTTGTAAGCCACGAGTTTTGGAAAATAAATATCCCTTGATGAAGATTTGAACCACGAATTTTGGAAAATAAATATCCCTTGATGAAGATTTGAATGAATATTTGATGAAGATTTAATCTTCATGAAATATTCCTTGATTTGCTCTTGAATAAATATTTGATGAAGATTTGATCTTGAATAATTATCCTTGATTTGATTTTGAATAAATATTTGATAAGATTTGATCTTGAATAAATCTTCCTTGTTTTGCTCTTGAATAAATATTTGATGAAGATTTAATTCTTGAATAAATATTCCTTTAATTACTCATGCAACTTTCATATGAGTAATTTATGCAACTTTCATATGAGTAATTCATGCAACTTCCATACGAGTAATTCCTCCATGTTTTTCCTTGCATGTAGTGACAAGTAAATAATAATAATTAGGTAATATCATTTGTTCTGTAATTAAGTAATTAATTTTCTCAAGAAAAGAATTCACCTGTTGTCCTAAGCGTCGTGCACGGGCTCGTGTCATTGGTTCTTGTATGCTAACCGGGTCTTGCACGGGTGAACCTGTGATGTCCTCATCAATTTGGTAGACACCTTCTTCACTGGTGTCAAAACCTACTCTCAAAATTTCAATTTAATCTGATCTCTGTGGAGGAAGTTATGACCTTGCCAAGTTTACCGAGTCCTGAAAATTTAGTGTACCGAGAAAATTTGATATTCTCGGATTGAGAAACCATTCTTCTTTCCACTTGAATCTTGCCATATCTTAGCTATCAGTAGAGCATGTATCCATTCTTTTTCCTTACTTTTGATCTATAAATTACTAGTGGTGAATTAAATTTCATTGCTCATCATAATAAGTACTATATGAACAACAATGCTGAGGTTTTTCTTTGCCTGCATTCTGAATGTTTACAATTTCAGTTTTCTTTATTCCTTTCTCCTAAATTTTTACACTCTCTGATGAACAACCTCATCTAAAAATTTAAGTAAATTCTCATATGAGGTAGTGATATGGTTGTTAACACTATACTTTCTTGTTGCAATTACCAAAACTTCTTCTGATATGTGTATCACTACTATACTTCCTTATACAAATCTATCCTACAAACCTGTACAGCAAACTAAAGCTTTCTTTCTCTTGAAATTTTCAGTAATTATAAAAATTAGCTATGTTTTTGTACTCTCTCTACAACATCTTACTGCAAGTTTTGGCTTACACCTTTTCAGTCCCCAGTTGTACTACAAAATAAAGCAACCATTTAGGTGTTAGCTCCAATTCTTAACCTTCATTTTGGTTGTGGAATTTTATTCATCACTTTCAATAGGTACATCTCGCTGATTATTGGAACCTTTTCAAGTTTCTTTTCATATTCTTTGACTACTACAAATTCTTAATATTACGGATTCCATTTATACTTTTTTTTCGGTGGCTATTGAAATTATTTTTTACTATCGATAACTTTTGCTTCACTACTTTCAATAGTGGCTGTGCATTCTTTAGTCCCTAACAATAGCAATCGCTATTATACCCATTGCTATTAGGGCAGACTTCTTGATTCAAAAAGAAAGTTTCAACAATTTCAGTTGTTGGTTTTCTCTCATAACTTATGTCTATTTCATCCAACATTATTCCACACTTGATCTTTCACAGTGTTATTAATTATAAACCTTCCCTGGACTTATAAGGATATGCCTTGCTAAGTGGAAAAAAAAAATTTAAATGCCATCCTTGAAATCAATTCTCTTTAATTATGGAAAGTGTAAATTATTGTCATCCTCCAACAAATTTTATTAGCCTTGAATTTCTACTTTCTCATTATTAATGGCCTGAAACTTTAAAATTGATCTTCACATCTGATATGCACACGCCTCGACTTAAGATGCGTGCAAGCAAGTTGGTCCCGATCTTCCGTCGTAGGAGAAATTCTTAAGATAGGGGGAGTCGTGACTTTGACGAAGAGGAGGCCAACCACGATCTAGGAACGCGACCAGCAACCTCGCAATCGCTAAACCACTCCTCAGTTGGTTATCAACCGTGTTAAACACGACTGACCTGTTCACGAAGAACGGCACGAACAATTCAAGAGAATTGAAAGAGCAACAGCGGAAGGATCACTCAAAAAGTGATTAAGAAAGTGGACTTCAAGTTTGTAGCAAAAGCATTACAAAAGTGGTAGCTAAAGCAAAAATCAAAGTCCCCTTGCAAGAGGGCATGCTCCACCTAATATATAGACAAAATAATTGAAGTTTTTCCATATTTTATTACACTAAAATAGGAAAAATAAATATATAAATCTCCTCCTCTTGTAAGCCACGAATTTTGGAAAATAAATATCTCTTGATGAAGATTTATCTTGAATAAATATTCCTTGATTTGCTCTTGGATAAATATTTGATGAAGATTTACCTTTAATAGAATTTCCTTGATTTGCTCTTGCATAAATATTTGATCTTGAATAAATCTTCCTTGATTTGCTCATGAATAAATATTTCTTTAATTACTCATGTAACTTCCGTATAGAAGCGTCGGGCATGGGCTCGTGTCATTGGGCCTTGTATGCTAATTAAGTCTTGCACGGGCGAACTAACTGCTGCTGCCGCTCCATTCGAACCAAGAGGAAATTTGAACGCTGCATTTCAAGAGGCTGCCAATGAAGAGTTAAATGATAATTATGTGGCTGATGATGAAGTTGCTTTGGAATTGTATCAGCGCTGCCTCGTATGAGGAGTGGTAGGTGATGGAGGTCCTGCACGTCACCGTAATGAAGAGAGAAGAAATGATGCATTGGGTAAAATTAAATTTATTATTCCTAGTTTTGAGAGAGAATTACTTGGGATGATTTGAAGCGCTTAATGAGGTCCAGGTTCGTGCCTTCATATTTTGAGAGAGAATTACTTAATAAATTTCAAAGGATGAACCAAGGAAACAAATCTGTGAAAGAATACTATCAAGAGTTGTAGGAGGGCATGCTACAGAAATACAATTATTTGGATCAACTATTTCGTTATGCATACAAACCTGAAAGATAAATTCAAAGGAGGAAGCAACCATACAAATCTGGTTGTAGCTATCCAAGTTCTTTCATGCCTTGGAGGGACATCAATCAGCAACAGAAGGGTGTTGGTCATTCTAGCAGGACTGCTGCACCAATTGGCCAAGGGAATTCAGGAAGCCGTTTTACTTCACCAACATCCAAACCTATCGATTCAAAAAAGATCACTGTTGCCCCTATAAAAGGTTCATCCTCAGTTGCTTCTACAGGAAGAATAAGGGAGATCGAGTGCTTCAAGTGTAAGGGGAAAGGGCATTATATGCGTGATTGTCCAAATCAGCGTGCCCTTATCATTCGAGAAGATGGTGAGTATACATCGGCCAGTGAGGTTGAAGAGGGAGATGGATCTGATCGTGAGGAGTCTCAATCTGTTTCAGGGTCAGAACCAGAAGAGATCACATTTGATATAAGCCATACAATGCTTCTTGTTCATCATGTTCTTAGCTCCAAGATGGAGAAGGCATAAAACGGGCAGCGTCACAATTTGTTGAAATCCAAATTTGTGATCAAGAAGCACTCTTGTAAGATCATAATTGATGGTGGAAGCTGCAATAATATTGCAAGTTCAGAGATGGTTGGAAAGCTTGGCTTAACCACAAGATTACACCCACAGCCATACTACATTCAATGGCTCAATTCTTGTGGAAAGTTGAAGGTAACAATGATGGTATGTGTTCATTTTTTTGTTGGTATCTACTCTAACTTTGTGGACTGTGATGTAGTGTCAATGCAAGCTTGTGCATTACTACTTGAAAGACCATGGCAACATGATAAGGATACTACACATTATGTGCATTCCAATAAGTACTCCTTTATGCACAAAGATAATAAGGTTGTATTAGTTCCAATGACACCAGAAGAACTTCTCAAAGACGATTTAGATAGGGCTGAATGTGAGAGAAAAGAAAAGGAGAAGAGTGACATCCACAAAATAGGAAGTGAGAGTCATCAGCCCAAAGTGAGAGAAAAGAAAGAAAAATGTGAGAAAAAAAAAGAAATACCGATCAAGGAACAGGTTTTATTAGCCACCAAAAGTGAGATGCGAGAATTAAAAACCAATCCCCAAGAGTGTTTTGCACTTGTATGTAAGGACACTCTCTTTTCTACTAATTCTTTACCATCTTCTTTGCTTGTTTCGATTGTTTTTTTGATGCAGGAGTTTGCTGATGTGTTTCCAGATGAGATACCTGCAGGATTGCCACCATTGCGGGGAATTGAGCATCAAATCGATTTGATTCTAGGAGCATCTGTACCTAACCGTCCCCCATACCGTACCAATCCCGAAGAGATAAAAGAAATTCAGTGCCAAGTGCAAGAGCTTCTCGACAAAGGGTATGTGCGTGAAAGTTTAAGTCCATGTGCTGTTCCTGTTTTACTTGTACCAAAGAAAGATGGATCGTGGAGGATGTGAATAGATTGTCGAGCTATCAACAATATTACGGTATGTTATCGTCATCCTATTCCTCGATTAGATGATATGTTTGATGAATTATGTGGTTCTACCGTCGTTTCTAAGATTGACCTGCATAGTGGTTACCATCAAATTAGAATGAAGCTAGGTGATGAATGGAAAATAGCTTTTAAGACTAAATTTGGATTATATGAGTGGTTAATTATGCTATTTGGTCTTACTAATGCACCTAGTACATTCATGCACTTAATGAATGAAGTGTTGAGAGCTTTTATTGAAAAATTTGTGGTAGTTTACTTTGATGATATATTAATCTATAGCAAGTCTTTGGATGAACATTTAGCACATATGTGCCAAGTTTTGATTGCTTTGAGAGAAGCACATTTGTTTGTTAACCTCGAGAAGTACACCTTTTGTACGGGTCGAGTCATATTTCTTGGTTTTGTTGTGACTGCACAGGGAATTGAGGTGGATGAGGAAAAGGTGAAAGCTATTCGAGCCTGGCCAATACCTACATCAGTCAACCAAGTACGGAGTTTTCATGGACTGGCAAGCTTTTATCGTTGATTCGTAAAGGATTTCAGCTCACTCGCCGCTCCACTCAATGCATTGACAAAGAACCTTTCAAGTGGAAAAAGGCACAAGAAGATGCCTTCAATTTGCTAAAAGATAAGTTAACCAATGCACCACTTTTACAACTTCCTGATTTTAATAAAACTTTTGAGATAGAATGTGATGCTAGTGGTATTGGAATTGGAGGTGTTCTTATGCAAGATAGGAAACCCATTGCTTAATTTAGTGAAAAGTTTAGTGGCCCAACCTTAAACTACTCAACATATGACAATGAATTATATGCATTGGTTAGAGTGTTAGAAACATAGCAACATTATCTCTGGCCAAAATAATTTATCATACATTCAGACCATAAATCATTAAAGCATATTTATAGCCAAAGTAAGTTGAATAGTAGACATGCTAAGTGGATTGAATTTATTGAAACTTTTCCATATGTTGTGAAATATAAGAAGGAAAAATATAATTTAGTTGCCGATGCTTTATCTAGACTTTACATGTTATTATCCCAACTTGATTGTAAAATTCTCGGTTTGGAAAGGTTAAAAGAATTATATGCTACTGGCTTGGATTTCAAAGACATTTACACTAAATGTAAAGAAAAGAGATGTTGGGATAAGTATGTATTAAATGATGGTTATTTATTTAGAGCTAACAAGCTCTGTGTCCCTGCAAGTTCTGTTCATCTTTTATTGTTGCAGGAAGCTCATGGAGGTGGTTTGATGGGATATTTTGGGATACATAAGATTGAGGACGTATTGGCCACACACTTTTATTGGCCAAAGATGAGGCACAATGTCGAGCGTTACGTAGGGAGATGCACCACTTGTCAAACAACTAAGTCTCCTTAAACCCACATAGTTTATATATGCCTCTTCCTATTCCGAAAGTACATTGGGAGGATATTTCAATAGATTTTATGTTGGGTTTACCAAGGACTAAGAAGGAGAGAGATAATATATTTGTTGTTGTTGATAAGTTTTCTAAGATGACTCATTTCATACATTGTCATAAGAGCGATGATGCTACTCATATTGCCGATTTATTTTTAGGGAGATCGTTCGTCTACATGGAGTGCCGAGGATAATTGTTTCAGATCGTGATGCGAAATTTTTAAGCCACTTTTGGAGGACGCTTTGGGGTAAGCTTCGGACAAAACTGTTATTTTCAACTACATGTCATCCTCAAATGAACGGACAAACCGAGGTCGTCAACCGCGCACTTGGTACCATGCTATGAGCGATGCTCAAAAAGAACCTGAAGATGTGGGAGGAGTGCTTACCACATATTGAGTTTGCCTACAACTAAGTTGTGCATTCTATTACAAAGTTCCGCCCATTTGAGGTCGTCTATAGATTTAGGCCTGCTGCTCCATTTGATTTACTACCTCTACCACCATCAGAAAGAGGTAATCTTAATGCGGAGAAGCGTGCTGAGATGATTTGTAAGATACATCAGATGACCAAAACAAATATTGAGGAGATGCAAATACAATATAAGAAGCATGCAGACAAAAGTAGAAAGAAAGTTATTTTTGAAGAAGGAGATTTGGTTTGGTTGCATTTGTGCAAAGATCGATTTCTAGAACATCGCAAGTCCAAGCTAAAACCATGAGGTGATGGTCCATTCAGAGTTTTTGTAAAGATCAATGATAAAGCATACAGGCTGAAACTACCTAAGGATTATGGAGTGAGTAATACATTTAATGTGGCTGATTTATCTCCATCCTTGGGTCATGAAGATGAGTTAGAGTCGAGGTCGACTTCTTTTTAAGAAGGGGAGTATGATGAGGATATCACAGGTTCGCCCGTGCAAGAACCGGTTAGCATACAAGGCCCAATAACACGAGCTCGTGCACGATGCTTAGGACAACAGGTGAATTCTTTTCTTGGGCAAATTAATTACTTAATTACAGAACAAATGATATTGACTATATTTATATATAGTCTATATATATATTTATATTATTTATTATTGTCTATATATTGTTGCTCTTTCAATTCTCTTGAATTGTTTGTGTCGTTCTTCGTCAGGACCAATTTGCTTGCACGCATCTTAAATTGTTGATGGTGATTCAATTCCAGATTTTATACTACTTTACCATAGTGATTTATAAATTTCATCATCTTCAGTTTTAACTTACTCTTTAATAGTGAGGGAGTTATGAAATTTTAATTACTCCCCCACCTCCTTCTCCTTTCCTCACCATCCTCTCCCCTTTTACTTTAAATTATCTATGTAGGATAATAATGATGGATGTGGAGAGAATCGAATTGAGGTCGGCACTAGAAAAATGTTAGTAAATTCCAATTTGCTAGTTATTGCATGATAATGTTGCTTTATGGTGTTTTGCTCTTGAGTGGTGGATTTAATGGTGTTATTGTTCGTTTGTTGTGATTTATTATGTGAATTTTATGGGTTATCATATGATGGTTTTGATGAGGTTGTTTATGTGTAGTTTTGAATATGAGAATGTTGATATGATGGAATTGTTGATGTGGTTTGATTTATGTTGAATGTTTTGATGTGGTTTTTGCATATGGGGTGATTGAATGTTTTGATGCGGTTTTTGCATATGGGGTGATTGAATGTTTTGTTGATGTGCATATGGGGTGATTTATGATTGAATGTTTTGTTGATGTGTATATGGGTGATTATGATGAATGTTTTGTTGATGTGGAACTTTTGTTGAATGTTTTGTAGGTGTTTTATGTTGAATGTGATTTATGTTGAATGTAGTGATTTTTGATGTGTTGTTGACTGATTTATATTGGAAATGTTGAATGTGATTTATGAATGTTTGTTGATGGAAATGTTGAGTGTGATTATGCTGAATGTTTTGCTGTTGAATATTTGATGTGGTTTGAATTATGCTGAATGTTTTGTTTGCTTTTGCTGAATTTAAATATTAAATATTTAATGCTGTGGCGCCGAATGTTGCATGTGTTTTGCCGTGATATTTATACTTCAAGTTAATGAAGCATGAGTTTACCTTACACGATCTGATGCCTTGTAGAAATCATAGTTTACCATCCATCTATATTTTTACTTCTTTTCGCCAATATATATATATATATATATAGTAATTTTATGTTAAAAAAATTGGAGTTACCTTTGGAAGACCATATTTTGCAAGGGAAAAAAGAGACAACGGAGAGGAAAAAAAACAAGGCAAAATTACCGCGAAAGCGTATACCCGTTACATTCCTCTTGTATCGCTTGTGTCGGTAAAAGAAGAGGCAATTGTTACAAATCCCCACGAATAGTTATTTATATTTTTATATATGAATTGGATGTGGAGTTAGCGTTGATAAATTAACCTCTACCGCTTCATTGCTAATTACTTTTATTTACAAATGTTTTATGACACAGTAAAATATATTCTTTTATATATTATTATTATTTTTTCAAAAAAATTCAATTAAGAAGAGTGGAAGAAAAATATATTATTTTTTATTCATAGATCGTTTTTTATTGGACGAACTGTATTTTTTAATTTATTTATACTAACCGTTTAAACAACGACAAAGTGTGTGTATATATATATATATCTTTTAAAAATAGAAAAAAACATATTTAGTTAGCAGTAATCATGAAATAAATAAATAATTCCAAAGTATTAGATGAGATAAATCATATAAGATAAAAAACTGAGAGGTTGGACTGCTCGATAAATAAATAAATAATTGGGCGCACGTGATGGGATGACAACGAGGGATTGTTTTTAGTACTAATTTAAAATCTTAATTTAATAAAATGATCAAGTTAACAAACTCACCCGTCCAACCGATTGCGTCAAAAAATTAACCTATTTTTTAATAAAAAATCGAACGTGCGCATCTCACGCCTCTCCCTCACCGCTCACCGCTTCTTTCTTCTTCCTCCTCTGTCTCCGGTCTCTCCTCCCATCTCCTACATTTCTTGTAGGCAGATGCAACAGTAGAGGCATCCTGTAGGTCAAGTTAGAGTACTGAAGTGTTAGAAATTACAAATTAAACTTGATTTTTTTTTTATTTTTAGTTTCTATCTGTGGTATTTTTTATTTATTTTGGTTTAAGTTCATTTTTAACCATTTGATTTAGTCGATTTTTATATAGTCTATGTAATCATCATGTAGAGTAGAGGAAGTGAATACAATATCTACTTTTTGAAGAAAGTGCCTCCTCCTCTTTATTTTCCTCCTAATTTTTTTAATATCCAAGTTCTAGAACATGTGAGAGAGCTCCTATTTTTCTAACAAAGTAGTATCAGAGCTAATTTCTGAGGAGCTTATTTGAAGATGTCATCATCCTCCTTTTCTTATCTATATCTGAAGTTTACATTTCTCAATTATAAGACTTGGGCACTTCAGATGAAGGTGACTCTTGACTCCCAATGTGTATAGGACATTATAAAGAAAAGCTACAACCAACCAAGAGATATGACAATACTCTCTCCAAGAGAAAGAGAAGGTGTGGAGAAAGAAAGGAAGAAACATCAACAAGCTCTCACCATCATCTATCTAGGACTAGATGATAACATGCTCCACAAGATTGTGAAGGAGACTATATTGAAATAAGCATAGGAGGCTCTTTGAAACTCCATCGTAGGAGTTGAGAAGGTGAGGAGAGTTCGACTTCAAACTCTAAAGGCTGAGTTTGAAAAACTCTCTTTGAAAGAAGGTGAATCTATTCAAGACTATTTTTCAAAAATTTTAATAATTATAAATCAAATTACAACTTTTAGAGAATCAATGTCGGATGCTCGTATGGTGGCAAAAATTCTTCATTCTCTAGATGGGAGATTCAATCATATCATAGTAGCATTGAAGAATCTAAATAAATCGAAGCCATGACAATTGAGGAATTAAATGGGTCTTTAAGAGCTCATGAAGAGAGGATAACTCGAGGCAAGCAACAAGAACATGAACAAGTTATTCAAGCCAAGATGACTTGGAAGTCCAAAGGAGATAGTTCGAACAGAGATCGTGGTCGAGGTCAAGGCCGAAGCAGAGTTCGTGGTCTAGGAAGAACAAACTATGAGCACTCGTCAAATTTTCAAAGAAATCAAGTTTCTGCAACAAAATTTGCAAGAGGGTGAGGAAGAGGTAATTACTTGAGAAATTCTAATCAAGTAAATAAATCTAAACTTTAGTGTTATTCTTGTCATAAATTTGGGCATTACTCTTGGGAGTGTCGATCTAACAAAGTTTATGAAGAAGCAAGGTCTATTGAGTAGAAAGAAGAAGAAACATAACACTCTTTACTTGCATTAAAAGATAGTCACATGGAGAAATCAAGTGTATGGCATCTTGATAATGGAGCAAGCAACCATATGCCATGTGATAGAAGTAAGTTCTCTCAACTCAATACCAACAAGAAAGGATTTGCAAATTTTGGCGATGATACAAAGGTAGAAATTGAAGGTAATTGTGAGATTTTGATTCAAACAAAAGATGGAAGACATATAATTATTCATGATGTTTATTATATTTTGAAGCTAACTGAAAATATTCTAAGTGTTGGACACCTTTTGGAAGAGGATACACAATTTATATAGAAGATAATATGATATGGCTTAGAGATCAAAATTATAATCTTCTCGCAAAAGTTATATGCTGAATTTAGAAAATTATGATGCAATTTTTTTAAAGGTATGTCTGGAAGATACATCATGGATTTGGCACATGAGATTTGGTCACTTAAATTTTGGAAGCCTCAATTCTTTAGCAAAAAAGAAAATTGTGAAAGAGATTTCAAAAATTAATCATCCTAATCAATTATGTGAATGATGTTTATTCGGCAAGAATTCAAGAAATTTTTTTCCAAAGCACTCAATATCAAGAGCCCAGAAGCCACGTCAACTAGTTCATGCTGATGTTTGTGGTCCGATCAAACCTTAATCTTTTGATGAAAACTCTTACTTTATTCTTTTTATTGATGATTATAGTAGAAAGACTTGGATTTATTTTCTAAAACATAAGTAAAAAGCTTTTAATTTATTCAAAAGATTTAAAGATTTTGTTGAGAAGGAAAGTCACTATAAAATTTAAGCTTCAAGAACTAATTGAGGTGGTGAATTTACTTCTAATGAATTTAAATTTTTTTGTGAGTTGCATGGTATTCGTCGTCCCTTGATAATTCCAAAAATACCTCAACAAAATAGTGTTGCTGAAAGAAAGAACAAGAAAATCCTCAATATGGCTAGATGCATATTGAAATCAAAAGCTATGCTAAAGAAGTTTTGTGCTGAAGCAGTTGCATGTGCTATGTATCTCTCAAATCAAAGTCTAACTAAAAGTTTGAAAAATGAGACTCTTCAAGAAGCATAGAGTGGATGGAAACCAACTGTGGCACATTTAAGGGTCTTTGATCTATTGCTTATGCCTATGTTCACAAGCAAGAGAGGTCCAAATAAAAAAGTAAACAGCTTATCTTCATTGTGTATGATGAGAACTTAAAAGGCTACAAATTATTCAATTCAAAAGAAAGAAAAGTTTTAGTCAGTAGAGATGTAGAGTTTGATGAAAATGCTTCATGGGATTGGAGTTCAAAACAAGAAGAATCTTATGATTTTCTACTATATTTCGAAGAAGAAGTAAATCATGAGCAAGAAGCTACTCCACCAGCATCACCAGTACATTCCACACACTTATCCTCACCATCAACATCTTCAGAAAGATAAATCAAAATAAGATCCCTTGAAGATATTTACAATAAAACTAAAAGGTTAGATAATTTTAATCTACTTTGTTTACTTATTGACTGTGAACTTGTGAATTTTGAAGAAGTAAAAAAGGAGGATAAATGGGTTCAAGCTATGAATGAAGAAATTCAAGCAATAGAGTAGAATGAAACTTGAGAGTTAACAACTCTTCTAGGTGGTCATAAACCGATTGGAGTTAAATAGGTGTACAAGATCAAGAGAAATGCAGATAGAAAGGTGATAAGATACAAGGCAAGACTTGTAGCTAATAGTTATAAACAACAATAAGACATTGACTATGAAGAGGTATTTGCTCTAGTTGCTTATATGGAAACTATTCGTTTGTTAATCTTATTTGCTGCAAAAAATAATTTAAAAATTCATCAATTGGATGTGAAATCTGCTTTCCTCAGTGGCTATCTTGAAGAAGACATTTATTGTAAACCCCCACTTTTGGGTGGATTAATTAGAAAAAAATAATAAATTTTTTCTTAAGCTTAGATTTGAGGAAAATAGGGTTAAAGAATCTTTGAGTGCAATAAATTTTATAGGGACCTAGTTAGAATTTTGATAAAGATTAGAAGGACTTAGTTGTCATATTATGAAGGTAGCAGATCAACCTGCAAATATGGGAAGGTTCACATGCACAACATGTGCCTCCCCAACTGGTCGAACTGAACCAAGTCTGTGGTTGATTTGAAGGTTAATGCATATTGTGATGTTGGATGATGCTATGCTTCCCTCTCATTTTCCTATTGGATCCTTTCCTCCTTCTCTGCTATATTTTCCTTACTTAAGGTTTTGTATGTAGTTTAATAATTATGGGGTAGAAAGAATCGAACTAAGGTTTATACTAAGAAAGGGTTGTTTAATTTTAACTTACTAGCATGATTATATTGTGATGTAAATTGAATTAGGGGATCATTGCATATTGGTATGGACTTTGCTGATAAATTGAGCGATGACGGTTAACATGGGCTTAGTAACTGGACATACTTAATTAGGAAGAATACTTGGTTTAAGTATGATTAATCTAAGTAAGCTTAGGGGTAGATGAGCTAAGGAAATGAATTAGGCTTAAGTTTGAATAATAAATTGGGCCTATAATTTTATTAGGTTAGATGAAGAGAGTTGGGCTTAATGATTAACTTAGGTTTGATAATTTAATTTTAACTTGATCTATTAGTGTCAGATTTATTAAAGTGGACTGGGAGGTTGATTTGGATCTCGCAAATTATAAGTTGATTTATTAAATGAGTTTATCGAATTAATTAAAATATGTTACATTAATTTTTTACTAGGTTAATTAAATTGGGTTAATTGGATTGGGTTAGTTTTATGAATTGGGTTAAATAATTAATTTAGAAAGAGCTAAATTAATTAGATAACTTAGGTTCTTAATTAATTAAATTTCTACGAATAATTTGTAGAAATGATATTAAATTTTGTTATAAATAAATCTTATTATTTAGGAATATTATTTTGGCGTGTGAGCTACTTTACGGTTGATACCTCTGAGCTTCAATTAGATTGGTTCTGAAGCTCAGACTTCAATCAGGTGGGTTGGTTCATCATAGTAGGATTATATTCATACTAGGGAAAATCTTAGAAAATTTTTATCTGGAAAGTCTTGGATGCCTTAAAAATAATTAAAACTTATGCTTGCTAAATACTATGGAACATGCATGCTATATTAAATTATCTATTAAGCATGATTAATATGTCATATGCTATGCTACTTAGCTTTACTTGACATGTGTAATTAGTTCTCCTACATATTATTTATTTTATCATACGTGTTGAATATTACATTACTGTCATGTCACGCCCCGACCCTCTGTCGGGCATTTGACAACCGCCGTATGAGCAGTGTCTCACTCATATAAGGCTAACAATATCATGTAATTCCAACATAAATAACAATTTCTATAGTCAAGTCTACTAACTAGATTTATAAATTTGCTCACAGGTTACATAAAAAGATGATACAATCCGTCTACATTATGTGTTCTTTACATCGTACCGACTAATCGATTCTATTAATGTCCTTCTATAGCATTCACTCTGCTACCCATCGTTCCTCACCATCTCCTACGCGATGTTCCAAATACCTACGCGTGAGGGAAAATTTGCATGCACTAAGTCTTGCGACTTAGTGCCTACAGATAGAAACTTCTCCCGGCAAAAGAAATGGGCTAACAATACATGTCTGGATGAGCAGCAATTATATCAACATTAAATTATAAAATAACAATGAAAGAAAGCATACACATAATAATAAATTGAATATTAAAGGTCTAAATATGTGTATGTGTCTACAGATTTCTAAGTTTCTAATTTTAATACTAACTCCTAGGGCTGCCTGCCTATGCTTAAGGTAAGCCCTGGCCGGGGACTACCACAAGCCCATCAGTATCAGACTAAGTCTCTGCCTAGGCCTGTTGCACTGACGTTGGCGGAGAAGGCGGGTGACCGCGGTTCCTTCTCCTTTCAGTCTCGCGAGTCGTTTACCCAGACCGCACTCCGAGACTATCATATCGTACCTCTCCCATAGACCCTAGGATACGAGAAACCGTGTAGCGCTACACTTCTGCTTTACAGCAGGGTCGCCGACTGACATGTATACTCTCCGCCTGACCTGCCGGATTCAACACATATGTATAACTCTGGTTGTCTGGACTACCCCCCAAGCCTGCAGGACTCAGTTGGAGTATGTCAGCGTCAACAAACACCTTAGTCCTCAGGATAATAGTTGAAGTGAGCTCCCAGTACCTTAGTTTCGGATACATGCCATGGGGATATCTGGCCGTTGGCGAGAACCCCCTTGTTGGTACTCACCGAACGCTAAAGGATGGGTCGGGTGACGCCTCCGCCACCCCTCTTTAAACTAATACAAATGGTGTCTACCATTTGTGAGAGAAATACAGTGTTATGTAGACCTATATGATTCCTAAAGGTTTATTTCCCTAGGAAGTTCAGGTCTATGTCTCAAGGTGTCCAAACTAGCTTAGGTTATCATGGAAGATATGTCACCTAACTAGTTTTGTTTGTCACCTAGTATCTTCATATGTCGCTATGTGTTCTAGGTTCTTCCTAGTGTCATACACCTTTAGAATTTGTAGAACACAAGCATATGAGGAAACATAACATATAATATGTCATTTGCAATTAATTCACCTCAGTAAAATGCACATCACAGACAATAATAAAGATTTAATAACAAGTGGCCACTTGGGAGCTCTACTGCAGCGGCTGTAAACTAGCCGAAATAAAAACACACCTAAATCCATTAAATTAGCTTAATAGAAATTTCACGGGCTTGCCGTGTTTTGTGTATTACCGTTGATGCAGATTTCAGAGTGCTCCTACAATCATAAGTAAAGTTTACTTTCTATCCTTTTTTTGTTTAACTGTATCCTACCCTTCCCTTTCCTATGACCCACCCTAATCATATAGGGTGGTTGGGGCAAATGAAGAGGAGTTCTCCAATCTCCTTGAAGGAAGTGTTCTAGCTAAAGGGAAATGCATCTTAAATGATTTCAGATAATAACCGAGCACATGCACATTCGTTTCTACAATATGTTTCAAATTAATTTAATGTATTTAATCAGATTGTGAAATAAAAGAATTTTGAGATAACTACGCAATTAATTGTTTTGGTAAATGAAGGAGATCTCTATTTTTAATTTGACCGTATCATACATAGTTCCAACAAAATCAATTTAGCACACCCAAATATCAACAAGAAGGAATGGTCATAACCACAATAATGAATCCTTTAAAAATCTTGAAGTTTTCCTTCGACGATACCACGTGTACTATGTAAAGAAAGTAATATTACTAAAACTTTATAATAACACAACAACGGAAAGCCGTGGCAACCTCACTTGTAAAAGGATCATAACACCGACATAGCCATCATAAAATAGGGGAAATAATAATAACAAACCCAACAACAACATTACGTCAATGCAATCCTATTGGTTGCTGCCAAACGCGCTAGCAACTTATCCACCACTAAAAGTTAAGAATTTACATCCCCGAAATAATTTCACAAGAGTCAGAATCCATCAATTATGTACGTTAGACGCATGGTTGTATTGTAGGTGAATCAACATCATCAGAAAACAAGTTTCCAACCATACATTTGATCATTTTCTTGCCGAGCATGCAAAGTCAAGAATTGTAGCAAACAATATTTTGTACTCATATAAATTACATCTATGGAAAACCTATTTGCCAATGAGAACATAATCCTAGAAAAGCATAGAAAAGCATACCAGCTAAGATGATGAGAAAGCATGTTGGTTAAGGTGTCAATTCTCAAAGGTTATGCTAGTAACTTCCTTTCAAAGAATATTTACCAAACTGTTATGAATTAAAGCTTGGTATGATACATCTTATATCAATAATACAATATGACAGCACATTCTATCAAATCAATAGACAGTACAATCATGGAATTAAAGGCAGTAACCACAATAGTTAAGAAATATATATAATGTCAATATGAAAGTATTGCTATTAGGACGGACCATAGAACTACCCTACCTTTGTTCCAGGTACTATAACAAGAACACGGTCCTACCACTTAAGAAAGTAAATTTTAAGATTCTTCCTTGGATATCTATATTTTAGATGGAAAACTGTGAATTCAAGATAGCTGATAAGGGCTTAAAAGTTGAATGATTCGTAATAATTAGAGTATCATAAGTTAGAAAACATGTGCAGATCAAAACAAGAGAAATGCAATTTCAATACCATTTGCTGACAATAACTTTGATCAATGACATGATGACACAATTCAATAAGTTATACAGGGACAACTTTTGGAGTACAAATGAAATAGGATAAGTACTTAATTTAATTAGTTGAAATGAAATATGTAGTAATGAGAGAGTAGATGACTTGAAAATCCACAACTTAAACGTGGTTAAAAGAATAATAACAAATAAAAGGTTGTTGTTATTAATGAATAAATAAGAACATCTTTGGACCAATCGTTAAAAGAGAAGCACGATGTAGTAAATCATAGGATCTTGAATCAAAATTTTCTTAGAGTCTTTATAACCCTTGAACTAACAAGGAGCTTGATAATGGAGTGTTTTATAAAGCAAATAAAGAAAAGCAATAGGCAAGGGAAAGACATTTGGTGCTAAGTTATTTTATAATCAATGTATTTACTATTTTTTTTTTTTTAAGGATGTTTGGGAATGGAGACATAATAGATAAGCTAACTTATAGCTAAGTTGGCACATAACTACTTTAGGAGTAGAGAAGAAAATGAGGAGCACATTGAACAACCTTTGGAAGGGAATATGAAAGTTAAATATAGTATCAAAAGTGTAAATATTCATTTAAAGAATTTTATGGCATTGACTACCAATGAACAATTTTAAAAAAAATTCAATTATAAAGATACATTATTTATGATCAAGGCATTGACGAAGAAAAATAATTTTTTTTTCAGATTGTGCATCTAAAATAAGGATACTGAATAAAGAGTATAGAGTGCAATGGAAGTTTAAAAATCTAGTCGGCAGATATCTATGATTTAAGTATCTCATTTGAAGTTATTATATTTAGGATAACCACCAAAAATGTGCTCAAAAGGGACTTGAGGTTGTCAATATTTAAGATAGGGATTTATATCATGAATTTAAATATGCAGAAATTTTTTTTTTATTAGAAACACCAAGGAAGGACCATCATGGATATTATTGTAAGAAAACTTAGAATTGAGTCACTCCATGATTCCTTAGCTAAAGATTTGGGTGTTGCAACCACAAAGATCAATACTAGACTTCAAGTAAGGTAATATGAAGCTAAGGAATTTTTCAAGAGAAATTTAATTATCTTAATGTACATTTGGAATTTTATATAGAAATAGGCTATTTAGCTTAAATATATATACATACACACATATATATATATACATACTAGGCTTATTTGAGATGCAGGATTAGGAACGAAGGACATGAAGCTAGTTTCTCCAAGGAAACAAAAAAATTTCAAGAAGTCCGAGCCCAAAATATTGTTAAAGCTAACCTAAGGATTTAATAATATTTTTCTTAATTGCTTCGCTTGTTATGATAGGATCCAATTGATAAAAAAAAAGGAGAAAACCAATGACAACTAGCAAGGTTGAAATTTTCATTTGGTCTTGATTGTAAGGTTGAAACTTGATGAAGATACCCAAAGAGTCAATTAAAACTCCTACATCATCATACTTGCCAAAACTAATCATGCAGCTATAGCTAAGTACATATATATAAAAAGAATATATGAACAAATCGAAATGGCATCTCTATAAAAACATAAAGACTTGTGTTTGTTGGTCATACTGCTCAACGAATGACTTCGGCGAAGGTTAAACATATAAACTCATAAAGCCACTACACCAACTTTTTAAATAAGTTCACTCCTAATGGTTGCCTCCAGACATGCTAGCAACTTATCCACAACTAGACACATATTGGCTATTACCATACATGTAAACAACTGACCAACATTTATAAATTCCTTAAAATTATCAGCAGTTACATGAAAACAACAAGCAAAATAGCAGAAATCTATTGTATAGCCAAACACAATATTACCTACCAATTTCAGTATTAAAATCAATCCCAACAATCAAATAGAGTATAAAATCAACAAAGAAGGATTAATCATGGAAAATATGAAGTCAAGCAAGGAATTTTTTTTTTCTTCAATAAAAGTATTAGGTGCAAGATCTGCCAAACTTTAAGTATTTTCAAATTAAATCATGAGAATAAGGATTGTTGTACTTACTATAATCCATTGGAACATCATATTGAATGTTGTCATCACTCTATAACAAGGAACTGCATCAGAGCTAGAGGATCAAATTTCTTTGTTAGTTCCATACGATGACATCAATGCTCTCATAGTTCACTTCATAGTCGTCAGTATTAAGCAAGCCAACTAATTGGGAGACATAGCTAGGAGTTTACCTGATGCCATGATAGGACGACCTCAAGCCATCACTATATAATAAGGCATTTAGGTAGTTTAGTCATTCAGAGTGATTTTACCACCGAAAGAAGTCAATGGAGCATATATTTATTATGAATCTAATTCCTTCCGATAACTAAATGTAATGAGAGATAATGTATCCTCCTAGATTTAAAATTTTTGGATAGTGAAAATAGGTTTACTTCAATATGGAATTTATCACTAATGAAGTTAGTACCAACTAATTCTGAGTATGATTCAAAAATTTAAAACATGAAACTAAAGTACACTAAGCATTAACTGAATCATGATAGAATAGAATAAGGTACACATGTCCTAAGAATTAATTCTACTAGGGAGAATTTGGTAGTAGGGTCTTAGCCACCAAAGAGTGATATGATTCAAGCCAATTTGAGTCATGGTATTCATAACACAGCAGAGTACAACATTTTAGTAGGAATAGTTGATTAATTCTTACTTTTGTCCACAGAAAGTGCACCGGGGTTTACTTTTTAATTTCTGTCATGAAGGGAGAAGTTAACTATACCACAACCACAATTAAACTCAGAGCACTAATTGCTTATAGCACTTGTGTACCCAAGCAATAGTAGGAGCTACATTTATTTGAAGACAATGACATGGACTTCAAACAACTAGTCCTTTCTTTCATTGAACAAAGTAGCTCTTTTATAATTGCATAGCATAATAATGAATTTTAGTAGTACTCTTGGAGTTTTAAAATACTATATCTGAGCTAAGGTAGAGAGGCAAGCAAAGAAAATATGCAAGCAATCGATTTTTAATAACTCAATGATCAACCAGGCAATTAATCAAAACCACCGATAGTAGTCAAATAACTTATAGCAAGCAACTTATCAAGCAAGAAAGTGCAGAGAGGTAAGAAGGAAAAGTTTAATCAAGGGAATCCTATTCCTAATCCTTTGTCACTCTCACCTTTGTTTACCCAATGTTTGCCTATAGACTGTATCAATAGCGCATCCCTAATCGTTAATCTCATAAATAATTTCCTAAATTTTCTAAACCTACTCTGATACCACAATAATTGTCACGCCCAGACCCTCTGTCGGGCAACTAACAACCGCCGTATGAGCAATATCTCACTCATACAAGGCTAATGATATCATATATCCCAAGCATAATTGAAAATTTCTATAATCAAGTCTACTAATTAGATACACAATTTACTTATGGGTTACACAAAAAGTTGATACAGTCCGTCTACATTATGTCTTGTATACATTGTACCGACTAATCGATTCCATAATGTTCTTCTATAGTATTCAATCCCACTACCCATCGCTCCTCGCCATCTCCTAAGCGATGTCCTGATACCTACGCGCGGGGAAAAATTTGCATACGCTAAGTCTTGCGACTTAGTGCCTACAGATAGAAACTTCTCCAAGTAAAAGAAATGGGCTAACAATACATGTCCGGACGAGCAGCAGTTATATCAATATCAATTCATAAAATAACTATAAAATAAAGCATACACATAACTGAGCAATGAATTATTGAAAATCTAAATATGTATCTCGAGTTTTCTAAGTTTTTAGTTTCAAATACTAACTCCTAGGGCTGGCTGCCTATGCTTAAGGTAAGCCCAAGCTGGGGACTACCCTAAGCCCGTCAGTGCCAATTTAAGTCTCTGCCTAGGCCCGTTGCACTGACGTTGGCGGAGAAGGCGGGTGACCGTGGTTCCTCCTCCTTCCAGTCTCGCGAGCCGTTTACCGAGACTGCACTCCGAGACTCAAGGCCTGACTTTATGATATGAGACACCATGTAGCGCTACACTTCTACTTTACAGTAGGGTTACCTGCTGACATATATATATATACTCAAGGCCTGACTTGTCGGATCCAACACGTGTATAACTCTAGCTGTCCGGACTACCTCCCAAGCCTGCAGGACTCGGTTGAGATATGTCAGCATCAACAGATACCTTAGTCCTTAGACATAGTGGCTGAAGTGAGCTCCCCGGCTCCCAACACTTTAGTTTCGGATGCATACCATGGGGATATCTGGGCTATTGGCGAGACCCCTCTTGTTGGTACTCACCGAACGCTAAAGGATGTATCGGGTGACACCTCCACTATCCATCATTAGACTAACGCAAATGATACCTATCATTTGTGAGAGAAATACTGTGTTACATAGACCTATATGATTCCTAGAAGTTCATGTTCCTAGGAAGTTCAGGTCCATATTTCTAGGTGTTCTAACTAGTTTAGGTTATCATGTAAATATGTCACCTAACTAGCATTGTTTATCACCTAACATGTTCATATGTCATCTATGTGTTCTATGTTCTTCCTAGTGTCATACACCATTAGAATTTAAGAACACAAGCATAAGAGAGATCATATCATATAACATATTATTGCAATTAATTTACATTCTATAAAGAAGCAACAGAATACACATCACGGACAGTATAAAATTTATTAACAACTGCCCACTTGGGAGCTCTACTGCAGCGGCTGTAAACTAGCCGAAACAATAATGCACCTTAGCCTTTTAAATTAGCAATTTAACAGATTCACGGCCCTGTCGTATTTATCCATCGTCACTGCAGAATGTTTTCCTATCAATTGGCAAACATATTTAAATTTTCTAATACTCATGATATCAAGTATCTAACAACCTGCTCCCCTTTTCTTATTTCTTGTTTAGCATTATGGAAATAGAAGACAAGGAACAAAATAGGTGTTTTGATATTCATTGTTTAATGTCGCTCATGGATACGACCAAGAAAATGTTGAGCGCAAGACATGATAAATTTGTTTACCATAGTATGGAAGAAAACATCCAAGAAAAGAAGTGCAACAAAGTGTTTATCAATCATTTTAATTCAATAATACAATAACAAAAATACAACTACTCTTGGAACCTGTAAATACTATACTAAGTTACTAAATTTTAAAATCATAACTTTTAATTCAATATGTTGTCCAACTCTCTAATAAAATAATTACAGTTGTATATATTATATTAAGAAACAAATAGAATTTGATATCTAAAGTCTACATATTTACTACAATATATAAATATTTATTAAACTATAGAATATATTTATCTACTATATATAAGGATATAAATATTAAGAATGGATGATTTATCCCATGTAACAACCGATGGCAGCAAGCAATACTCAAGCTATTACATAATTTTGAATATTAAATTATTATTAGATGTCACGAATATAATTATTTTATATATCATCTTTATCCTCAATGTCCAATTTTTATTAACAGAGAACAATTGTATACTTTAAATATATATTTAATTAGTATTACTGTTGGCATTTCTTTTTATTCGATTCTTGAATCTACCTGATGTGATATATTATTTCTAAATATTACTTTTAAAAAAAATACTTTTTGTTTAAATTACTAGTAATCATCACGTACACATAAATGAAGACAAAAGAAATGTATATACATTCACTATGATCTAAGAGATGTATATAAAATGAAATATTTTTATTGTCATCAATTAATTTAATAATTGATCATTATGATATTGACTTTAAAATAAAAGGCCTCTATTTATTTAAATATATTTATTGAAATTTATTTCTTAATTCATTTTCCTCCTACTCCCTACCTACTCCTGTTGCTGCATTGGAAATTTATTCTTGGTTTTGGCACCACTAACTACCACCTTATATTTAAATATGTTAATCTTGCTATTGCATAGTGATAATCTATAGTGTCTCTCTCCTCCTTACCATACCATAGTGATTTTAGCAAGAATAAATGTTCAAGAGATAAAAAGATAAAATTTTATAATATTTTTTATACAAAACCACAAAAAATCATAAATCATTTCTTAACATCATTTATTAATTTCAAATATCATTGGTTTAACAATACGGGAAGGAGTGAATAGAATAAAGCTAGGGGGTACTGATATACAATATTTATAAACATATTTATGCATAAGGATTTTTCGTTCTTCTTCAAGTGGACGAGGAATGGGAGGAGGAATGTCTAAGAAATTGTCTTCTCTTCTTTATCGGTAAGTAGAGATCAATATCAATTTCATTAGAGTTAGTATCATCAGGGCCCTCTTTAGTTGGAGGGGTGTAGAGATGGTAGTCTCGTTGGGTCTAAGCGTAGCTGTTGCTGGCGTGGAATTTGCTATAAGCTCCTTGTGTCTTGCCCCTGTGACTATTGAGCCCCTGAGATGTTTCAAATTGTCTCGAACAAAAGTCACAGGAGAAATCTGTCTTTGATGTATCATAGGAGAAAGCTGCGGTTGATGTAGAAGTTGCTATAAGCTTCTTGTGTGCCTTGCCATTGTGACTATTGAGCCCTTGAGGTGTTTCAAATCGTCTTGGACAAAAATCTCAAGAGAAACGTGCCATTGATGTGTCAAAGGAGAAAGCTGCAGTTGATGTGGAAGTAGTTGATATAAGCTCCCTTTGTGCCTTACCCATGTGACAATTGAAGCCCTGAATTGTTTCAAATTGTTTACGACAGTGGTCACAGGAGAAAGGCATTGTTGAGGGATACGATAGAGAGGCAACATCCTTCATTGTTCCACAAATTGCTGATCCTATTGCGGAAGAAGATGGGCACTCGTTCGCGTGCACATTCTGGTGACCTGTGAGACCTTCCTTTGTACTGAATTCTCGAGAACAGTATTCGCATGAGAAGATCGTCGACATTTCGAGAGAGATTAGAAATTATGCTTGATGGTCTGATGTATGGAGTTAATAATGTCAAAGGTTTGTGGATGGAGGAGGCGAAGTGTGATATTTTTTTTGAACTTTTTCAGTACCAAGGCCAGAAACTCTCCTATGAAGCTCAATTGCTTTAACTAATGGAACGTATACTTTTTGTACAGGCAGACGACAATATGTTTATATATATAAACAAATATATAGTGCAGAGAGTAAAAGAGAGATAAAGAAATTAGTTGTGTTGGTTGTGTAGAGCTAGTGGGTTGCCTTATTTAAATGTGTGTACACATACGTGCTGTTATTTATATTGAAGGGCAGTCTTCCAATGCTCTCTACAAAAACAAAAAAAAGTCGTTTCTAAGTATATTGTTTCCTCGTCTTATCGTCAACAATATATTTTTGGAAAACTTGCTACATACAATTGGCTAAAGATAAGTAATATTACTAATAAATAACAACATACTTCAAAAAACGAAGCAAAGAAGAATTAGAGAATATTTATTACTTATTTTAGATCACATGGAGCGTTCTTTGAAATATAATAGAAAGTTATTTGACTGAACCTTGAAGTGCAATGAAAACTTCTGTAAAATATCTATTTTCTTAGTTATATATTTTTTTAATTACATGGTCATTTAGAATTCTATCTATAGCTCTAGCGAAAATTATAAATGCATGAATTTCAACTCAAATATTTGTAGTTAAAATTATATTTTTAGATCTTACAAATATTATCTCTTATCTATCTTCAATCATACAAGAATAAAACAAACCACGTACTTTATAAAATAATTCATAAATTATGTAATTTAAAATAAAAAATTTAATCTTTTCAATGATTTCATAGCTATTTGTGATGGTTTCAAATAATACAAGTTTGTAATTCTAATTATATATTTTGTAATGTAAAGTGAGATAAAGTAAATGACATAGATATTATTGTGTATAACAATTAGTACAATAGATTGACATTCTCTTATTGAAAGATTATTTAATTATTAATATTATTTGATTATTTTCAGAAAAAGATTCATCCATTAATTAATTTTATATATAATATTTTTTAAACAATACAATCAAAGATGTGATAATATTTAATAATAGTTTGATATCACTATTTGATTTATATATATATATATATTTAAGACTAAATTGATTCAATTAATTGGTTTATCACGTCGAGGACAATTTGACGGTCGAATTAGAAATAGAACAATTTTATTTTATATTTTTGTTATTTTTATAGTATTCTAACTCATGTAATAAGTGTTGTCTATAAGTTTATTTTATACTTTCTATTATATTTATTAAAATAATAGATAGAAATCATTAAATCAAGGATATCGTCATATCAAAATAAATGCCATCATGATATAATATTACTATTAGGCGTAACGGTCTAATTACAATCCTTAGGCCTGTTCTATGGTGCTCTTAATCCGCATTAGGAAGGGAGAACACATCCAAACGCATTTATGAAAATATTCTAATTTGAAGAGATTAGATTGGATATGGATTCATTTGTGCATGAATCTAAAAATCACACAAGTTGTAAGGCAATTTTCACAAGAGGACGAATCCCAGAGCACCTATAAGAATACTATCTCAAAGAAACTCGATGGATTCTAAATCTATTTGACACGAATCTAAAACTCATTCAAGTCCTAACGTAATTTTTGTGTTTATATATATAAACAAATATATAGTGTAGAGAGAGCAAAAGTGAGATAAAGAAATTAGTTGTGTTGGTTGTGTAGAGCTAGTGGGTTGCCTTATTTAAATGTGTGTACACATACGTGCTGTTATTTATATTGAAGGGCAGTCTTCCAATGCTCTCTACAAAAACATAAAAGTCGTTTCTAAGTTATTTTGTTTCCTCGTCTTATCTTCAACAATATATTTTTGGAAAACTTGCTACATACAATTGGTTGAAGATAAGTAATATTACTAATAAATAACAACATTCTTCAAAAAATGAAGTAAAGAAGAATTTGACACGGTTGATAACCAACTGAGGAGTGGTTTAGCGATTGCGAGGTTGCTGGTCGCATTCCTAGATCGTGGTTAGCCTCCCCTTCATCAAAGTCACAATTGTCACGCCCTGATCCATTGTCGATCCCATGACAACCGCCGTATGAGCGAATTCCCACTCATACTAGGCTAACAATATTATATAACTCAAACATAAATAGAAAGTTCTGTAGTCCAATTCACTAAATAAGTATACAACCAACTTATAGCTTATTACAAAACTGATACAGTCTGTCTATGTTATGTTTGTATACACCATACCAATATAAATCATTCTAAAAATGTTCTTCTATAGCTCTCAATCTCGCTACCCATCGCTCCTCGCCGCCTCCTACGCAATGTCTGGATACCTGCGTGCGGGGGAAAATTTGCATGCGCTAAGTCTTGCGACTTAGTGCCTACAGATAGAAACTTCTCCAAGCAAAAGAAATGGGCTAACAATACATGTCCGGATGAACAACAATTATATCAATATTAAATCATGAAATAGCAATGAACGGAAGCATGCACATAAATCACCAATTAAATGTTAAAAGTTTAAATATTTATCTATGTCTAGAGATTTCTAAGTTTCTAGTTTCAATACTATCTCCTAGGGCTGCCTGCCTATGCTTAAGGTAAGCCCTGGCCGGGGACTACCACAAGCCCGTCGGTGCCGAACTAAGTCTCTGCCTAGGCCCGTTGCACCAACATTGGCGAAGAAGGCGGGTGACCGCGGTTCCTTCTCCTTCCAGTCTTGCGAGCCGTTTACCCCGACCGCACTCCGAGACTATCGTATCGTACGTCCCCCATGGACCCTAGGATACGAGACACCGTGTAGCGCTACACTTCTGCTTTACAGCAGTGTCACCGACTGACATATGTACTCACGGCCTGACCTGCCGGACCCAACACTTATGTATAACTCTGGTTGTCCGGACTACCCCCCAAGCCTGCAGGACTCAGTTGGAGTATGTCAGCCTCAACAGACATCTTAGTCCTCAGGGCAGCGGCTAAAGTGAGCTACCTGGCTCCCAGCACCTTAGTTTCGGATACATGCCATGGGGATATCTGGCCGTTGGCGAGAACCCCCTTGTTGGTACTCACCGAACGCTAAAGGATGGGTCGGGTGATGCTGTCGCCACCCCTCTTTAGACTAACACAAATAGTATCTACTATTTGTGAGAGAAATACAGTATTATATAGACCTATAAGATTTCTAGAGGTTTTATGTCCCTAGGAAGTTCAGGTCTATGTCTCTAGGTGTCCAAACTAGCTTAGGTAATCATGTAAGATATGTCACCTAACTAGTTTTGTCTATCACCTAGCATCTTCATATGTCGCTATGTGTTCTAGATTCTTCCTAGTGTCATACACTCCTAGAATTATAGAACACAAGAGAATAATATATTATTTGCAATTAGTTCACATCATACAAGATATCAAAACAAATGCACATCACGGACAGTAATAAAATTTTAATAACAACTTGCCCACTTGGGAGTTCTACTGCAGCGGCTGTAAACTAGCCGAAATAACAACACACCTGAATCCTTTAAATTAGCTTAACAGAAACTTCACGGGCTTGCCGTGTTTTGTGTATCACCGTTGCTGCAGACTTAAGAGTGCTCCTACAAACATAAGCAAGGTTTACTTTCTACCCTTTTTATTTAATTATTTACTATCCTTTCCCTTCCTATTACTTAAGTTAGTGTGTAGGGTGTTTCTGTTCTAAATGAAGGAAATACCTCCATACCTTGAACGGAACATTCAAACAACCGAAAAGATAACAACTCAAGTGATTTCAAATAATACTTAAGCACATGCACAATCATCTCTGCAATATGTTTCCTATCAATTTAATATGCCCAATCAAAACCATACAACAAGAGAATATACCATAACTATACAGAATAATTATTGTAACAAATAGAGGAACCTTCACATCCAATTTGGCCGTATCTTGAATAATTCTGACATTATCCATTCGGCACAATTACATAACAACTAACGAAGACATAATTACAACCCCCATGATAAGTATCACAGCATGAAAATTATAATATTCAAACAATGAAGCCCACGACAATGTCACTTGTAAAAGTAAAACGAAACCAACAATATCGTCGCGAAAGCAATAAAACTCATAGTCATATCGTTCTCACACAATCTTATGGGTTGCTGCCAGACATGCTAGCAACCTATCCACCACTACAATCAATAATTTAAATCACCGAAATAAATTTATAATTGTCAGGATCCATCCATTATGCACCTTGAACTCATGGTTTTATGCCGGGAAACCGACTTCATCGCAAAATAGTTCCCACAATAAGGGTAGTGAGCCTCAAGTAGACAAAAAGGAATTTATCATCTGACATATTTACCAAACATCATTAACAAGTTCTTAAAGCACCAAATCAAATTTAGGGACAGTAGCATCAGGGCAGCAGCAACTATGAACACAAATACCACTAATGCCCATTTATTTTCCCATGCATAGCAGGTGAAGAAAGTAATAGAACATAGGATTTCATGTCTTAATATCATCAGTGTACAAAAGTCTAACATACAAGCAATTTAACAACATTATTCACAAAGCTATGCACACGGTTTCCATCGTACAATTCCACGACAAGCAATTATATTGTCAAAAAGTTTTCTTATGGACTAAGCTACCCAATCCCTCAACATGATGAATATTTCTTGGCTAAAATTAAAATGTGGATTGGGGAACCGACCTAGGGACGAAATCCGACTTTGTCGGAGCTTCGTCGGCGCCTTCCTATCTTCTCGTTCGCTCCCACGCTTCACGTTTGCCGCACGCCCTCGCGTAGCCTCGGATCAGCGATGCTCTGCACCCTTGCTCCGACTGCTGGCAATGTGTTGCAGGTCCGGACCTCCATGTTGATCCGCCAACAACGAGGGGAGATGGGGAGGAGAGGAGAGACTGGAGGTTGAGGAAGAGGGGTTTGGAAGTGGAGGGGTGTCGGCAGAGAGGGAGGAGGGGCCTTCTGTGGTCTCTCGGCAAAAAGGGCAAAAGCCCTTTTGTTAACCCTCATGTGGAGGGAGATCGATCACAGAAGGGGTGGCAACTTTCCAAGTTGCCCCCTTTAGTTATTTATATTTATTTATTTAGTTTTTTTTTTTTTTTGAGGTTTACAACAACTCCCCCCGCATTAAGGATTTCTCCTGCGATGGAAGATCGGGACCAACTTGCTTGTACGCATCTTAAGTCGAGGCGTGTGCATATCTGCTTGTACGCATCTTAAGTCGAGGCGTGTGCATATCAATATGGATTTGATCCTTGCTGTAGAACTGAAAATACCCTTTCTCTCTAACTGGGGCTGAGAAGAAGGATAGAGATTCCTCTCCAATTGTCTTCCTATCATACTCTAATACAAATCAAAGTATAATAATGGTGACCTTCCTTCTCGACTCTATAGATTCAGATCTTGGTTAAGAACATAGTTAAATTGTAGAGTTTTATCCCTAGCTTTTATTAATTTTATCATCCTTTACTTATGAATCATAATCAGAGATCAATACCATCTCACATTCAACATTTTGTTCATAGGGTGTATCAAAAGTACTATCTTACCTCTCAATCTTGATATCCATCTCATTCAATCTCACTCCTCTCTCCATCTCTGACAATTTTATATGAATAACCATCAAGTACTTTCATATCAGAGGATCTATATTGTGCAATAGGGTTCTTCCTTAAACTTGAAAAGTAAAATCTCGATACCCATGAACTATACTATGAATTCTGCATGTGTGGGTGTGGATAAGATCTATTCCCTTATTATTCATTCACTGATATGTTTCAATTCTTTTCTTTACAAACCGTTAGCAGTGGTCATTCTTCAGATTCTGACCGTTCTCAAAATACTAACCATTCCTCTGTTGAATACTCTTAAGTGCATTTAAGAAATGGTACCATTTAAGAAATGGTATCATCCCTGGCACCAAACGAACTCAAATTACTTCTAGTGATAGTTAACAATTTTTTTTCTTCCTTAGGATATTTCTCTCCCTAATCCTTATCATCTTTCAAAACTCTTTGGATGATACTCTTGACTCTTTCAAAAAGGATCCAAATACTATCTAGAACCTCAAGTTACTGAACAATTTAGTAAGAATTATATGTAAATTCAATGAGTTTATAATGCGAAAAGATTAGCATTTTCAGCATGTTAAAATTGAAGCTTATCTCTTGTGCATATACTTACATATTCTCAATGTTAAGTTTTGAAGATCTTTCCACCAAATCCTAGACAAGCATACCTACCGTACCAAACTAATATATCATAAACAAACCAACCTTGATTCTTAATTCTGAATTTTCCAAGTGATACTAAAAGAGAATCCAATTTGCAGCCTTATCATTCATTAAGGACCAAACTGTATTTCTCACCTTGTAATAAGGTCCTTACCTCAAAAACATAAATCATAACTCCCATGCACAACTAAAGGGTGAGCTAAAGCCAAAGGTAATGAAATGCATCATCTACTATATCAAAGTATCATAAACCTGGACAGATGAAATTTTAGATTTTCCTTATCTCAGAGAATTAATCACCCTGAGCTCTCTGAGTGTCCAATTCCTATGAGATTTGGTAGACACCTTCTTCAATGATGCCAAAATCCACCCTCAAAATATCAGCCTAATCTGATCTCTGTGGAAGGAGTTATGACCTTCCAAATTTTACTAAATCTTGAAAATTTAGTGTATCGAAAATTTATACTCTTGGATTGAAAAATCATTTATCTTTCCACTTGAATCTATCATGTCTATGCTAACAGCAGAATATATATACATTCTTTTCCCTTACCTTTGATCTATAATCTCCCAGTGGTGAATTTAGATTTCATTCTTCATCATAATAATCTTTTCAGCAGTTAGTAACCGCTCTTATATCCTTATTACTATTCTTGCTTACCAATTCTAAGTTATATTTCTAAAATTTTTCCTCCAAGTTCCAACAATTGGGAGGGCATCGTTAAATTCAAAAGAGATTGATTTTACAGCTTCGAGTGTTATTTTTCCTTTCATATCATCTTCACCTTTATATTCCAATGCTTGTACTTCCATACCTATAGTTCAAATAAAATTTTACAAGAGTTTAGGAGTTGTTCCTTTCCTTTATTATTCGAGTGATATTATTATTGAGAGGAAAGTGTAAACATTGTTATTGATCTCCAACAAATTGTGATGGCCTTGAATTAACTATTTTTTTTGTATTCATGGTCTAAAATCCTTGAAATTGATATCCAATCTCTTCCTTGATCATTCAAAGACAATATTCAGATTGTTAATTCCAGCTACCTTGGCCTTACAGATGGTGGCAATTTTTCTCCTCTCAATTTTGAAACTCCAGCTTTAGTAATTGTTCAATTCTTAAATAATTCCTTCTTTTGCTTGGCTTAAATGACCATATCTTCCTTTGACGAGTGCGATCTCAAAATTTGTAATCCTTGAGAAAAGGTCTACTCCCTTCCAAATATTCTATAACAATTGTTAGAAGAGTCAATTGCAGGTTTCTCAAAATAATATACTTCCTAATAATCATTTTGTTTCTTTTTCTTTCTAAGTCAATAAATTACTTTGTTGGATACTTAAATTAATTATCTCAGCTTTGGACTACCTGTCTCTGCTATTCCTTTTGATTTCTTATTCCAATGCAATCGTTGGAATTATTTGAAGACCTTTAGTTAATTAATTTGTATTCTTTATTCCATGGTGTGCTATTCCTAAGATCTATGATCTTAATTGGTTCTGCTGCTTGTGTTCTGATCGATACCGGATAATAGAGGTCTTATGTGAACACGATATTTCTACGGAGGCTAATTGACCCTTAGAGATGCTAGGATACAATACTTTGATGTGATTTTGGGTATCGATTGGTTAACCAGGTATTGAGCCATGGTGAATTGTCTAGCAAGGACAGTGACCTATTATTTCATATTATTGATTTAAAAAGGTTAAGTGATTCCTATTGGCAGTGAGTGAGAATTGTATTAGGTTTGTTAGTCCTCACTTGAGTCAGTAGCTAAGATAAATGCATAGGGTAGCTGAAATCAACAATAGGGTAGAAACTATTGAGGTATTCCTGTGATTACTACAAATGGGTTGTAGTAATTAGAATTTTCTTTATGGCTTGAGTCTTGAGATTTTTGAATGAAAAATGAATGGATAAAACAGGTAGTGGTTGAAAGAATTGGTGAACGAGTAGATTCAATTGATGCTGCAGCGAGATTTGTGGTTTTGCTTTTGGACGATAAATTCTAAAATGAATGAGAAAGGCTGACATGGTTCGGTTCTTATGGCCATAGAAAGGATTTATATGATAACAGGATTAGTATAGCTCAAAAGCAACCTGCGATTGATACTTATCCTCCTTGTATGACTAGACAATAATTGGGTTTGATAAACCTATTGGTTGATCCATAAACAGGAGTATGTGATTTTAGTTGTTGGAATGTTTTTTTACAAAAGTAATCTGATCTAGATGGCTTGATTGTTGTCATGCTCCGACTCTATATTGGTAGTATGGCAACTACCATAGGAGTTGTTATACTCAATGCTATTTATGAATAATTTTAATATTTATTGAAACTTTAATATTAAAATCTACTAAAAATTTATCGAAACCTATTTAGTCTAAGCCTAATACAGTCCATCTAAAACATACAATTTAATCTTACTTTATTTATGCTAATAATGTCTACTAGACTTTTGTTTACATCTTGCGATTTGTTATTACGTCACTTTTCCATCCTTCTAGTCCCTTTTCTTGATACCTGCATGTAGAAAATAAAATATGTTGAGTCTTGTGGCCCAATGGCTACAAAAAGAGTGATCCTAACCAAAAGATAGGCATGCGTAGTAATTATTTAACAACACATACATTTAAGTGAAGAACAATTCGGGTAAGTATACATTTTTGTATGTTATGTCTCTAAATCGACTAAATTTCTATTTTCTAACTTTGTTTAGGACTGTCATCCTAGACTTAGAGTGTCAGGAACTACCTTCAAGCCCGTCAGTGCCAAACTAAGTTCTCTCTCTAGGCTCATCGCACTGATGTTGGTGGAGAAGACCTGTGACCTTAGAATCTTCTCTAATTGATCTCATAAGTCGTTAACCTTGATCGTACCTTGAGACCATCATACCGAGCGCATTAGAACTGATACATGTATTTACACGAAAGGTTCGGACTACCTCTTAGGTCTATAGAACCTAAATGAGGTACATTAGTTGTCGGTGAGACCCATAAGTAGATGAAGCAAACATATTGATACAAGATATTATTTCATCTAGAAACATATTACAAATAAAAAGTTGAGCTAAAGGATATTAACATGTTAAGAACCTAAATGTTATTCTAGGTTATTATGTCACTAGGATGTGTTTGGACCTTAATGCAAGTGGTATTAGACTAAGTTAAAGTGATGCATATAGCATGTCACTAACTAGCGTCTCTGCTGCCTAATTGTGTTCACTTGCTTTTTATTTAGTTAAGATTTCCTAATGTGAATTGCAAGTATAAATATTGAATAAAAAAAGAAAGGAACGTAGTTTATTAAATATGATCAAAAGCAATTTAATTCATGCATAAAATCGTAGATAAGCATTCGTTCAGATAATATCCAGGCCGCGTAGAAGCTCTAAATGTAATAATTTATAATTAAACTTTAACAACTCACGGTGGTTTAATTTAAATTCTCCAAATAGTCAATCATGGTTTAACCGTGTTTTATCACCGTCAATGCATAATAAATTTTCCTAAAATCACAAAGCATCTTAAATTCTAAAGTTCACATTAACTTATTGTTAAGCCATTTCCATTCCTAATATTCAATTTAGTGTGGCAAAGAAAAGTCATTTTTGGAAAGAATTAGTTTCTACATTTATAAAATCCACGTGAATCCAAAACAAAGAAGCATTAAAGATTGTTATTATCATACATTTTTGTGTCAGTTACCTCTCGGCAGTAGGAATTCAACAAGATTCACCCAATAATATTTGATCTCAGCCTCAACCTAGGTTTGTTAAGTGTAGTTTTTCCCAATTTCACTAAGCTACTTCCATTGCAACTCGTTTCCCTTAACTAAAATAATTCTTACATTTGTTTAGCAACCAAAAGGCAAAACAACAAAACTAACAGAACAAACCATTCAATTTGTTCGACGGTACCAATCAAATCAGTTTATCAACACTAAATCGGAACAAGTTAAACCTGTTCTTAGTCATATCGCCAAACAACTAAAATCAGCTTCCTAATAGAATTTGATGTATGATACAGCAATACAACATTATAAGTTCAACTGTGCAAACAAACAGTCTAACGATAAGGGTCCATTTATTCATATCAAACGCATGATGTCCAAAACATATTAGCCTAAAACTGAAAATTCCTACATTCGTAGCTTACGGCTAAACCCAAGGTACTAGGCAGCAACAAGATCTATACTGATTCGTTAGTAGGTCAGAAATCTGAAACCATAAGCCCTCACTTGAGTCTCAAAGCAAAATCAAGCAATAATTCATAGCTTGGCTGTGATTCTTAAAAATAAGCAATCAAGCACAGTCATTCCTTCTTACTCCAACACAAATCACGGCTTGGCCCTGATTTATCAAGTAACAACACAGCAATCAATTTTCCTAAGATAAAATAAATATATCTAACAACCATAAATCATATAATTCAAACAATAATTTCCTATCTACCCTTCTACTCACATCCTCACATCATTTTATTTATTTTATTTAATTTTTTAAAATCAATTAATCATCCATCACATTAACAATCACAATTCAACACAATCTGTAAACCCTCTTTTTCTTTAATAAAAAAAAGAGTTATTACTTGGCTGGTTAGTGAAGTGATTTGAGTGTTGTAATAATAATGCAAAGGTCACGAGTTCAATACTTGCATGGGTCATTAGTCTCATGTATCATTTTCGAATTTAAGAAATATTTAGTCCCACATCAGGGAGTTCTTGGAAAGGAGTTGAATTATTTTTTATTTAAGGAATATTTAGTCCCACATCTGGAAATTTTTGGAAAGGAGTTGAATTATTTTCTATTTAAGGGATGGTGCCCCTCCTTCACACCAGCAATATGAAATCTTCCAATACAATGGGTTGTGGGTTGTTGCTGATGATGAAGTTGCCTTGGAATTGTATCAGCGCTGCCCCGTATGAGGAGTGGTAGGTGATGGAGGTCCTGCATGTCACCGTAATGAAGATAGAAGAAATGATGCATTGGGTAAAATTAAATTTACTATTCCTTGTTTTGATGAAAAGTTTAATCCATAAGTCTATCTTGATTGGGAATTATTAGTTGAACCAAAGTTCAACTATCATCATTACCCATAAGAGTATAGAGTATGTGCGGCTACTACTAAATTTATTGGTTATGCTTCGATTTGGTGGAGTTAAATTCGACAAAGAAATGGAGGTCCTCATACTTGGGATGATTTGAAGCGCTTGATTAGGTCCAGGTTCGTGCCTTCATATTTTGAGAGAGAATTACTTAATAAATTCCAAAGGATGAACCAAGAAAACAAATATGCGGAAGAATACTATCAAGAGTTACAGGAGGGCATGCTACGTGCAAATGTGCAAGAAGATAATAATGCAAAGATAGCTAGATTCTTAGGAGGATTGAATGAGAGATACAAGATATACTTGATTTCTAGAAATACAATTATTTGGATCAACTATTTCATTATGCATACAAAGCTGAAAGACAAATTCAAATGAGCAAGCAACCATATAAATCTAGTTGTAGCTATCCAAGTTCTCCCATACCTTGGAGGGACACCAATCAGCAACAGAAGGGTGTTGGTAATTCTAATAGGACTGCTGCACCAATTAACCAAGGGAATTCAGGAAGCCGCTTTACTTCACCAACATCCAAACCTATCGATTCAAAAAAGATCACTGTTGCCCCTATAAAAGGTTTATCCTCAATTGCTTCTACAGGAAGAACAAGGGAGATTGAGTGCTTCAAGTGTAAGGGGAAAGGGCATTATATGCGTGATTGTCCAAATCAGCATGCCCTTATCATTCGAGAAGATTGTGAGTATACATCGGCCAGTGAGGTTGAAGAGGGAGGTGGATCTGATCGTGAGGAGTCTCAATCTGTTTCAGGGTCAGAATCAGAAGAGATCACATTTGATACAAGCCATACAAGCCTTCTTGTTCGTCATGTTCTTAGCTCCTAGATGGAGAAGGCAGAAAACGGACAGCGTCACAATTTGTTCAAATTCAAATTTGTGATCAAGGAGCACTCTTGTAAGTTTATAATTGATGGTGGAAGCTGCAATAATATTGCAAGTTCAGAGATGGTTGGAAAGCTTGGCCTAACCATAAGATTACACCCGCAGCCATACTACATTTAATGGCTCAATTCTTGTGGAAAGTTGAAGGTAACAATGATGATATGTGTTCATTTTTCTATTGGTATCTACTCTAACTTTGTGGACTGTGATGTGGTGCCAATGCAAGCTTGTGCATTACTACTTGGAAGACCATGATAATATGATAAGGATGCTACACATTATGGGCATTCCAATAAGTACTCCTGTATGCACAAAGATAAGAAGGTCGTATTGGTTCCAATGATACCGGAAGAACTTCTCAAAGACGATTTAGATAAGGCTGAATGTTAGAGAAAAGAAAAGGAGAAGATTAACATCCACGATATAGGAAGTGAGAGTCATCAACCAAAATTGAGAGAAAAGAAAGAAAAATGTGAGAAGAAAAGAGAAATACCGATCAAGGGACAGGTTCTATTAGACACCAAAAGTGAGATGCGAGAATTAGAAACCAATCCCCAAGAGTGTTTTGCACTTGTATGCAAGGTCACTCTCTTTTCTACTAATTCTTTACCATCTTCTTTGCTTGTTTCGATTGTTTCTTTAATGCAATAGTTTGCTGATGTGTTTCCAGATGAGATACCTGCAGGATTGCCACCATTGCGGAGAATTGAGTATCAAATCGATTTGATTCCAGGAGCATCTCTGCCTAATCGTCCCCCATACCGTACCAATCCCGAAGAGATAAAAGAAATTCAACGCCAAGTGCAAGAGCTTATCGACAAAGAGTATGTGCGTGAAAGTTTAAGTCTGTGTGCAGTTCTTGTTTTACTTGTACCAAAGAAAGATAGATCATTGAGGATGTGAATAGATTGTCGAGCTATCAACAATATTACGGTATGTTATCGTCATCCTATTCCTCGATTAGATAATATGCTTGATGAATTATGTGGTTCTACCGTCTTTTCTAAGATTGACCTGCGTAGTGGTTACCATCAAATTAGAATGAAGCTAGGTGATGAATGGAAAATAGCTTTTAACAATTGAAGCCCTGAATTGTTTCAAATTGTTTACGATAGTGGTCATAAGAGAAAGGCATTGTTGAGGGATACGATAGAGAGGCAACATCCTTCATTGTTCCACACATTGCTGATCCTGTTGCGGTAGAAGAGGGGCACTCGTTCGCGTGCACATTCTGGTGACCTGTGAGACCTTCTTTTGTACTGAATTCTCGAGAACAATATTCGCAGGAGAAGATCGTTGACATTTCGAGAGAGATTAGAAATTATGCTTGATGGTCTGATGTATGGAGTTAATAATGTCAAAGGTTTGTGGATGGAGGAGACGAAGTGCGATATTTTTTTTTGAACTTTTTCAGTACCGAGGCGAGAACCTCTCCTATGAAGCTCAATTGCTTTAACTAGTGGAACGTGCACTTTTTGTACAGGCAGACGACAATATGTTTATATATATAAACAAATATATAGTGTAGAGAGAGCAAAAGAGAGATAAAAAAATTAGTTGAGTTGGTTGTGTAGAGCTAGTGGGTTGCCTTATTTAAATGTGTGTACACATAAGTGCTGTTATTTATATTGAAGGGCAGTCTTCCAATGCTCTCTACAAAAATATAAAAGTCTGCTACATACAATTGGCTAAAGATAAGTAATATTACTAATAAATAACAACATACTTCAAAAAATGAAGCAAAGAAGAATTAGAGAATATTCATTACTAATTTTAGATCACATGGAGCGTTCTTTGAAATATGATAGAAAGTTATTTGACCTATTTTCCTAGTTATATATATTTTTTAATTACATGGTCATTTAGAATTCTATCTATAGCTCTAGCGAAAATTATAAATGCATGAATTTCAACTCAAATATTTGTAGTTAAAATTATATTTTTAGATCTTACAAATATTATCTCTTATCCATCTTCAATCATACAACAATAAAACAAACCACGTACTTTATAAAATAATTCATAAATTATGTAATTTAAAATAAAAAAATATTTAATCTCTGCAATGATTTCATAGCTATTTATGATGGTTTCAAATAATACAAGTTTGTAATAAATTCTATATTTAGTAATGCAAAGTGAGATAAAGTAAATGACATAGATATTATTATGTAGAACAATTAGTACAATAGATTGACATTCTCTTAATGAAAGATTATTTAATGATTAATATTATTTGATTATTTTAAAAAAAAGATTCATCAATTAATTAATTTTATATATAATATTTTTTAAAAAATACAATCAAAGATGTGATAATATTTAATAATAGTTTGATATCACTATTTGATCTATCTTTTTTTATTTTTTTTATGATTTGATTTATATATATATTTAAGACTAAATTGATTCAATTGATTGGTTTAGCACGTCGAGGACAATTTGACGGTCGAATTAGAAACAGAACAAATTTATTTTATATTTTTGTTATTTTTATAGTATTCTAACTCATGTAATAAGTGTTGTCTATAAGTTTATTTTATACTTTCTATTTTATTTATTAAAATAATAGATAGAAATCATTAAATCAAGGATATTGTCATATCAAAATAAATGCCACCATGATATAATATTACTATTGGGCGTAACTATAAATTTTTTTCATTCATATTCCGAAAAAGAAAAAAAATTTCCAACTATCCTTAGGCCTGTTATATAGTGCTCTTAATCCGCATTAGGAAGGGATAACACATCCAAACGCATTTATGAAAATACTCTAATTTGAAGAGATTTGATTGGATATGGATTCATTTGTGCATGAATCTAAAAATCACAAAAGTTGTAAGGCAATTTTCACAAGAGGATGTATCCCAGAACACCTATAAGAATACTATCTCAAAGAAACTTGATGGATTCTAAATCTATTTCGACACGAATCTAAAACTCATTCAAGTCCTAACGTAATTTTGATGACATTTTACCCCTCAAAGATATTGAATCGTTAAACATCCGAGTTAGCACGAATTGCTAGGCATATAAACTTATTCTTTACAATTGTCGATGGACTTGATACGGATGAAGCTCAAAATAAACCATATCTAGTGCCATCATTAGATAGGGATTTCTTTTATGTTACCGAGATCAACAATCATACAAATAATATTTTGTCACATTTAATAATGTGCCTCATTTCTATATAAAAGAAACTCAATAATGATTCACAAACAATGATGAAACTTAAAATTATACTTGACAAGTCTCTCTCAATCGATGAGACTTATAGGTCACACATCCATTACTGAATTCATCTTAAGGAACTATCCATTACTTTTTTTTCCCCTTAGAACTACTCTTTTAATAGCACATCATATGTTAATTAGATTATAAAACAACAAGAATATATATAAATTTGACTCCCCAAAAATTGATATATACAATATTAATGTGAGTACTTGAGGGTAATAATTGATCTATTCTAAAAATTTAATTATTATAATATAAATATTCATTGTGTTAATATCTAAGACAATCATTTATTATGAAATTTATTGTCGAAATAATTAATTGTCATCAATTAATTTAATAATTGATCATTATGATAATGAATTTAAAATAAAAGGCCTCTATTTATTCAAATATATTTATTGAAATTTATTTCTTAATTCATTTTCCTCCTACTCCCTACCTACTCGTTGCTGCATTGGAAATTTATTGTTGGTTGTGGCACCACTAACTACCACCTTATATTTAAATATGTTAATCTTGCTATTGCATAGTGATAATCTATAGTGCCTCTCTCCTCCTTACCATACCATAGTGATTTTAGCAAGAATAAATGTTCAGGAGATAAAAGGATAAAATTTTATAATATTTTTTATACAAAACCACAAAAAATTATAAATCATTTCTTAATATTATTTATTAATTTCAAATATCATTGGTTTAACAATCCGGGAAGGAGTGAGTGGAATAAAGCTAGGGGGTACTCATATACAGTATTTATAAACATATTTATGCATAATGATTTTTCGTTCTTCTTCAAGTGGACGAGGAAGGGGAGGAGGTATGTCTAAGAAATTGTCTTCTCTTCTTTATCGGTAAGTAGAGATCAATATCAATTTCATTAGAGTTAGTATCATCAGGGCCCTCTTTAGTTGGAGGAGGTGTAGAGATGGCAGTCTCGTTGGGTCTATGCGTAGATGTTGCTGGCGTGGAATTTGCTATAAGCTCCTTGTGTGCCTTACCCTTGTGACTATTGAGCCCCTGAGATGTTTCAAATTGTCTCGAACAAAAGTCACAGGAGAAATCCATCTTTGATGTATCATAGGAGAAAGCTGCGGTTGATGTGGAAGTTGCTATAAGCTTCTTGTGTGCCTTGCCTTTGTGACTATTGAGCCCCTGAGGTGTTTCAAATTGTCTTGGACAAAAGTCACAGGAGAAACGTGCCATTGATGTGTCAAAGGAGAAAGCTGCAGTTGATGTGGAAGTTGTTATAAGCTCCCTGTGTGCCTTACCCAGGTGACAATTGAAGCCCTGAATTGTTTCAAATTGTTTACGACAGTGGTCACAGGAGAAAGGCATTGTTGAGGGATACGATAAAGAGGCAACATCCTTCATTGTTCCACAAATTGCTGATCCTGTTGTGGTAGAAGAGGGGCACTCGTTCGCGTGCACATTCTGGTGATCTGTGAGACCTTCTTTTGTACTGAATTCTTGAGAACAATATTCGCAGGAGAAGATCGTCGACATTTCGAGAGAGATTAGAAATTATGCTTGATGGTCTGATGTATGGAGTTAATAATGTCAACGGTTTGTGGATGAAGGAGACGAAGTGCGATATTTTTTTTGAACTTTTTCAGTACCGAGGCGAGAACCTCTCCTATGAAGCTCAATTGCTTTAACTAGTGGAATGTATACTTTTTGTACTGGCAGACGACAATATGTTTATATATATAAACAAATATATAATGTAGAGAGAGCAAAAGAGAGATAAAGAAATTAGTTGTGTTGTTGTGTAGAGCTAGTGGGTTGCCTTATTTAAATGTGTTTACGCATACGTGCTGTTATTTATATTGAAGGGCAGTCTTCCAATGCTCTCTACAAAAACATAAAAGTCGTTTCTAAGTTATTTTGTATCCTTATCTTATCTTCGACAATATATTTTTGGAAAACTTGCTACATACAATGTAAACTCCCAACCTTAATTTACAAAAAAAAAAAAAAAAAAACGGCCCGGTTTGAATGACCGGCCGGTCCAAATGAACCGGATTGAACCGGTCTGCTCGAACCAGCTCGTGCGAACAAACCCCGAGCCCTAAATCTTTTTCCCCCAAATTCCTCTCCTCTTCTCCTCTTCGCATGCCCTCGACACCAATCCCTCTTCTTCTTCTTCTCCTCCGCTCCGCCGACGACCCGCATCGCTTAGATCCTTTGCTGTGAGTTCGACGGTGAAGCTCGCACTATTCGATCCTTCCTCTTCCTCCCTTGGCGGCCAATGACCACCCCTTCTTCCTCTGCAGTCCACCGCCGACCTCCTTTTTCCCTTTGACGATCGATTGGAGCTCCGCCGCAGCTCACAAACCCCACCGTCGGTGATTCGAGAGCTACCGGCTCCTCCTTTCCCTTCGGTCCACCGTCGCCGGAAGGGATCTCTTCTTCCTCCTCCTCCGAGCTGCCGACGAGCTGGGCACCACTTCACGTGACTGTTGCAGCTCGATCTCGTCGATGGTTTTGAGCACCCTTCCCAACTCGTCGACCTGCTGCCAAATGCGCATCTCACCGGTGGAGCTCGATAGAGAGATCCCAGGTCATCATCCCTTACCCTTCGCCCTCTTCGCATTCCATCACTCCGCCAAGTCGACGACCGCAACATTCGATTGGAGCTACCGTGCCTCGCCTTCGTCATCTCACAGACCCTATCTCGGGTGATTTGAGGGCTGCCGTCGGCTTCGACCTTGCTGCGTCCTTTGCTCGATTTGGGGGTTTCTTGCGACGCCTTCAACCATCAATTTGCACCTCGACGCGCAGCCATCCTCCCCACTCCTCATCGTCCACCGAAGTGATCTTGGTGCATCGCCACTATCCACCAGTCGCCCTCTTCGATTTCACTCTTTGCCTGTCGATCGTAGCTCAATCAGATCTAAGGTGATTTCTATATCTTTCTTAATTGTATTGATCCTAATTCTTAGCCTTAATTGTTTGTATGTCGTAATCTTTTGAATGGGATACCTTGACTATTTAATTGATGGGATGACATGGAATAGTTTGTGGATTATGCATGCCGAGGTGTTTTGATCAGTGGTTGTGGTTAGAGAAGGTGGTATGTGAGATGATGATGGTATCCGATGTTGATCATGAATGTGTTGGTCTATGAAGTATGGATCATGGCTGCTATTCGAAATGCATGGTTAGAATTAATTAGTTGACTGATCCCTAGAGCGATTAACTCGGAGAGCATGTGTAGGATTAATCTGTCGATGGTCTTGTTTATGGATTTTGGATTTTTCGTGGTGGTGTTGTTGATGCCGTTTCATGGTCAAATCGATGGTGTTATTGCTGAGTTCTTCATGGCTGAATTTGATGGTTGTTTATGAATGTTTGTTGATGGAAATGTTGAATGTGATTTATGAATGTTTGTTGATGAAAATGTTGAATATTTGATGTGGTTTGATTTATGTTTGTTGATGGAAATGTTGAATGTGATTTATGAATGTTTGTTGATGGAAATGTTGAATATTTGATGTGGTTTGATTTATGTTGAATGTGATTTATATTTGAATATTTGATGTGGTTTGATTTATGTTTAATGTGATTTATATTTGAATATTTGATGTGGTTTGATTTATGTTGAATGTGATGTGGAAATTTTGTTGAATGCTTTGTAGATGTTTTATGTTGAATGTGATGTGGAATTTTTGTTGAATGTTTTGTATATGTTTTATGTTGGAATGTTCTGTAGATGTTTTATGTTGCATGAATTTTTGTTGTTTCATGCAGTGTGTTTCATGGCAGATTTTGATGGTGTTGTTGCCGTGGTGTTGTTGCCGTGGTGTGTTTCATGGCTGATTTTGATGGTGTTGTTGCCGTGGGGTTTGTCACTAGGATACAATTAATTTGGTTCCACCTTATTGTCCGTTAAATGTGATAGCTAAATAAAATTAGGGAGTGATTAGTTAAAACTAAGATGACTTGTCACCTTATGAACAAAGTTAATTATAAATCATATAAAAGTAAATATCTAAATATGACTTTATTTATAATAGGAAGATCTACTCGAAACGATTAAAGTAAGTACGACTTATTACACGGTTAGTTCCGAAGAAGACCCAACTACATTATCAGGTGCGTCGGTTTATCGATGTAGGATTTATACAAGAAGGGAATTCCTGCCGAGGTTTTCTTAGGAAAATTCTTGGATGCCTCAAATATAATAAAATGAAATGCTTGTCATGATTATATATATATGGATACATACATGTTATGCTTACTATGATATTATCTAAATGCATGTTAGTATGATTATGCCATGTTTACCATGCTACATACTTAACATGTCTATAACTCTTATCCTACATGTTATATTATTCATCTATGCTATGATAGCTTGATTACCATGAAGTTATATATAAGAATGATGACATGTTAGAAACTCTTAGGAGACATCACTAGAAACCAGACAGGAAGGGGTACTGCTTGCATACCCCGTTTGACCACTGCGTACCGCCGATGGTCAGAATGGTGATGCTCTGCCACACACCACTCCCGAGGTTATGCATAGCTTAGATACTGGGAGCACCACTCCCGAGGTTATGCATAGCTTAGATACTGGGAGCTGGTAGGGAAAGGGACTGTACAAACTCCAAGGTCACATTAGACCGGATATATGGAGTAAGTCCCTACCCAGAAAGTCATACTCGCACGTGTGCCGTCTAGGCGACACCGTGATAGTCCTGAGATGGCTAGCCGGGACGAACCAAAATAAGAACCTAGCAAACATGTCACCGAGGTTGTAGCATTCCGGCGACAACTAATTTGCACACCTCTTGGCAGGCATCGCTGCTCGGGGATTGGGACGGTGACATCCCTCCGCTTAGCCTTGGACAGTGGATCCTTAGACCACACGGCTACCATCCTTGACATTCTGCAGACGGTCGGATGGGTAGTCCGGATCCTAGGGTTGTATTATATCGACTAGCCATGGTCGATGGTCTTGTTGATGGTGACCCCGCTTTCGGACAATGTTGTAGTACTACACGAGTCGTCGTTGCCCCTACGGAGTCCGGGGAGGATGTAAGGGCACGACAGTTTCGCTAGGGGAGGCATCGTAGGCGACTAGCGAGATAGAGGAGTGTGATCAAGGGTCACCCGTCACCTCCGCCAACATCAGTGCAGCGGGCATAGAAAGAGACAGAGACAAAATGCATTGATGGGCTTATGGGAAGTCCCCGACGGGGGAATTTCTCTAAGCATAGGCTGGCAGCCCGAGTCTTGAGATTGATAGTCATAGTATACTGTAGATAACATTCTAGTGACATTGACGACATAGTTAATAGAGACAGCTTAGGTGACATCTAGTGCTACACCTGTTGTATATGCTTACATAGTTATTTTGCATTTATGATATGCTTCACATATATTATATGAAAATGACTATTAATAAACCCAAGGCATCCTAGATTAATCCTCCTAGCCTTTGGATTCCTTAATCGGTTTCGAGCCGTAACTTCGCACTAGGCCGCAAGGCTGAGCACACCACTTTTCCCCGTGTGTGCAGGTGTTAGATGATCGACTATGACGGTGGGTGAAGATGAGTAATTCGATGAATCTATTTTTATTTATCGATACCTTTTATCATAAAGTTGTAGTAGGTTTGTCGGGACTGTGTTAGAAATGTAGAGTTAGATATTTTAATTGTGTATTCCGCTGCGTAAATGATGTATTGGATGATATGTATCACTTGATGCCTTGTATGGGTCTGTTGGGCTCATACGGCGGTTGCCACGTGCCCAACAGTAGGGTCAGGGCGTGACATACAATTGGCTAAAGATAAGTAGTATTACTAATAAATAACAACATACTTCAAAAAATGAAGCAAAGAAGAATTAGAGAATATTTATTACTTATATTAGATCACATGGAGCGTTCTTTGAAATATGATAGAAATTTCTTTGAAATATGTTCCAAATACCTACGCGTGGGGGAAAATTTGCATGCGCTAAGTCTTGCGACTTAGTGCCTACAGATAGAAACTTCTCCCGGTAAAAGAAATGGGCTAACAATACATGTCTGGATAAGCAGCAATTATATCAACATTAAATTATAAAATAACAATGAAAGAAAGCATACACATAATAATAAATAGAATATTAAAGGTCTAAATATGTGTATGTGTCTAGAGATTTCTAAGTTTCTAATTTTAATACTAACTCCTAGGGCTGCCTGCCTATGCTTAAGGTAAGCCCTGGCCGGGGACTACCACAAGCCCATCAGTGTCAGACTAAGTCTCTGCCTAGGCCTGTTGTACTGACGTTGGCGGAGAAGGCGGGTGACCGCGGTTCCTTCTCCTTTCAGTCTCACGAGTCGTTTACCCAGACCGCACTCCGAGACTATCGTATCGTACCTCTCCCATAGACCCTAGGATACGAGAAACCGTGTAGCGCTACACTTCTGCTTTACTGCAGGGTCGCCGACTGACATGTATACTCTCCGCCTGACCTGCCGGATTCAACACATATGTATAACTCTGGTTGTCTGGACTACCCCCCAAGCCTGCAGGACTCAGTTGGAGTATGTCAGCGTCAACAAACACCTTAGTCCTCAGGATAGCTGCTGAAGTGATCTCCCAGTACCTTAGTTTCGGATACATGCCATGGGGATATCTGGTTGTTGGCGAGAACTCCTTTGTTGGTACTCACCGAACGCTAAAGGATGGTTCGGGTGATGCCTCCGCCACCCCTCTTTAGACTAACACAAATGGTATCTACCATTTGTGAGAGAAATACAATGTTATGTAGACCTATATGATTCCTAAAGGTTTATGTCCCTAGGAAGTTCAGGTCTATGTCTCAAGGTGTCCAAACTAGCTTAGGTTATCATGGAAGATATGTCACCTAACTAGTTTTGTTTGTCACCTAGTATCTTCATATGTCGCTATGTGTTCTAGGTTCTTCCTAGTGTCATACACCTTTAGAATTTGTAGAACACAAGCATATGAGGAAACATAACATATAATATGTCATTTGCAATTAATTCACCTCAGTAAAATGCACATCACGGACAATAATAAAGATTTAATAACAAGTGGCCACTTGGGAGCTCTACTGCAGCGGCTGTAAACTAGCCGAAATAAAAACACACCTAAATCCTTTAAATTAGCTTAACAGAAATTTCACGGGCTTGCCGTGTTTTGTGTATTACCGTTGATGCAGATTTAAGAGTGCTCCTACAATCATAAGTAAAGTTTACTTTCTATCCTTTTTTTGTTTAACTGTATCCTACCCTTCCCTTTCCTATGACCCACCCTAATCATATAGGGTGGTTGGGGCAAATGAAGAGGAGTTCTCCAATCTCCTTGAAGGAAGTGTTCTAGCTAAAGGGAAATGCATCTTAAATGATTTCAGATAATAACCGAGCACATGCACATTCGTTTCTACAATATGTTTCAAATTAATTTAATATATTTAATCAGATTGTGAAATAAAAGAATTTTGAGATAACTACGCAATTAATTGTTTTGGTAAATGAAGGAGATCTCTATTTTTAATTTGACCGTATCATACATAGTTCCAACAAAATCAATTTAGCACACCCAAATATCAAAAAGAAGGAATAGTCATAACCACAATAATGAATCCTTTAAAAATCTTGATGTTTTCCTTCGACAATACCATGTGTACTATATAAAGAAAGTAATACTACTAAAACTTTATAATAACACAACAATGGAAAGCCATGGCAACCTCACCTGTAAAAGGATCATAACACCGACATAGCCCTCATAAAATAGGGAAAATAATAATAACAAATCCAACAACAACATTACGTCAATGCAATCCTATTGGTTGCTGCCAAACGTGTTAGCAACCTATCCACCACTAAAAGTTAAGAATTTACATCCCTAAAATAATTTCACAAGAGTCATAATCCATCAATTATGTACGTTAGACGCATGGTTGTATTGTAGGAGAATCAACATCGTCACAAAACAAGTTTCCAACAGTAAAACAGTAAGCCTTAACTAATAACCATCAGTAAAATAGTAAGACATGTTTTCCAGCCATTATTAACAGAACCATAAACCACCAATTCTAAATGTATGAACAGTAGCGTCAAGGCACAGTGGACATAACATTCTAGGAAATTTTTATTGTACATTTTAACAGCATCATTCACAACTAATTACGCAGGCAATTTCATCAAATAATACCCAAGGTACAATTTTATTGTACATTTTAACAGCATCATTCACAACTAATTATGAATGCAATTTCATCAAATAATACTCAGGGTACTTTATTTAACAAGCAATCGTACAGACAGAACATTCCTTTATGAATTAAGCTACCCAAACCCCAATGCTTTGGATTTTTCTTAGTCAGAATCGAAGGGAGAAATGAGGAAACCAACCTAGAGATGAAATCCGACTTGGTCAGAGCTTCATTGGTGCCCTCCCGTATTCCCGTTCGCTCCCCGACCTCACGTCGTCTCGGATTAATGGTGCTCTGCCCCCTTGCCCCAATTTCCCAAAGATGCTGCAGGTTCTGCTCCCTGCTGGTCCTTCAATGGCATGAGGAGATGGGGAGGAGAGGAGGCGTCCTCTACTGTCTTTGGCGACGAGGGCGGTGAAGAGATAGGCCCTCGGCGAGGGCTCGGCAGAGGGGAGGAAGGGAGAGGAGAGGGAGGCGTCGGCAGAGAGGGTGGAAAAGGGTCCTCTATGATCATTTAGCAAAAGGGGTTTTTGCCCCTTTTCTTAGCCCTCATGTGGAGGGGATCGGGCACAGAAAGGGTGGCAACTTGAGTTGCCCCCTTTAGTTATTTATATTTTTATTTTTTTTTGAGGTTTACAAGTTCTCCCCCCCTTAATATTTTTGATCCTCCAAAAATAAGACATTCCATGTATCCTTTATTACTTAATCATCAGCCTACTAACAACTAGAAAAAAAGGAATATGATAATGTTTATGCTTAAAACTCATAAATAAACAAACGTGGATACTTAGCTTTGACTTGAGCTTCAGGTTCCCAAGTCACCTCTTCTACTTGTGAGTTCCTCCACTGGACCTTTACTAAAGGGATCGTCTTGCCCCTCAAAACTTTATTCTGTCTGTCAAGAATTTCCACCGCCTGGACTTCATAACTTAAGTCCTTCCTGAGCTCAACAGGAGGAGTCCTCAATACATGCGAAGGATCATGTATGTATTTCTTGAGCATGGACATATGGAACACATTATGGATGCGTTCCAACTCCGCAGGTAATTCCAGACGGTAGGCGACTGGCCCTACCGTGGCAATGATTTTGAAAGGTCTTATATAGCGTGGATGCAGCTTCCCTTTCCGGTGGAATCATAGGAGGCCCTTCCACGGGGAAACTTTTAAAAATACGAGGTCACCAACCTGGAACTCTAAAGGCCTGCGGCGATTATCTGCATAACTCTTTTGTCTGTCTTGCGCAGTTTTGATTCGATCTTTAATAACTCGGACTATCTCCACCGTCCGGTCAACTAACTCGGTTCCTGCTAGGCATCATTCACCAACTTCTTTCCAGCAGATGGGTGTCCTGCACTGCCTGCCGTATAGTGCTTTATAAGGTGCTATCCCTATACTGGCTTGATAGCTGTTGTTGAAAGCAAACTCTACGAGCGGTAGGTGGGTATCCCAACTCCTAGAGAATTCTAATACACAGGCTCTCAACATATCCTCCAGGGTTTAGATCCACTGAAATTTTGCATCCTTCCTAGTTAACTTAGTCATTGGAGCTGCAATGTACGAGAAATCCTGGACAAAGCGTCTATAATATCCGGCTAGCCCGAGGAAACTCCGCACTTTTGTCGCGTTCTTTGGCTGCTCCCATTTAGTGATCGCTTCAATCTTGACTATTGTATCGTACATCTCTCATAGACCCTAGGATACGAGACACCGTGTAGTGCTACACTTCTGCTTTACAGCAGGGTCACCGACTGACATGTATACTCTTGGCCTGACCTGCCGGATCCAACACATATGTATAACTCTGGTTGTCCGGACTACCCCCCAAGCCTGTAGGACTCAGTTGGAGTATGTCAGCGTCAACAGACACCTTAGTCCTCAAGATAGCGACTGAAGTGATCTCCCAGTACCTTAGTTTCGGATACATGCCATGGGGATATCTGGCTGTTGGCGAGAACTCCTTTGTTGGTACTCACCGAACGCTAAAGGATGGTTCGGGTGATGCCTCCGCCACCCCTCTTTAGACTAACACAAATGGTGTCTACCATTTGTGAGAGAAATACAGTGTTATGTAGACCTATATGATTCCTAGAGGTTTATATCCCTAGGAAGTTCTGGTCTACATCTCAAGGTGTCCAAACTAGCTTAGGTTATCATGGAAGATATGTCGCCTAACTAGTTTTGTTTATCACCTAGTATCTTCATATGTCGCTATGTGTTCGTTCTTTCTAGTGTTATACACCTTTAGAATTTGTAGAACACAAGCATATGTGGAAACATAACATATAATATGTCATTTGCAATTAATTCGCATCATACAGAACATCAGTGAAATGCACATCACGGACAGTAATAAAGATTTAATAACAACTGGCCACTTGGGAGCTCTACTGCAGCGGCTGTAAACTAGCCGAAATAACAACGCACCTGAATCCTTTAAATTAGCTTAATAGAAATTTCACGGGCTTGCCGTGTTTTGTGTATCACCATTGATGCACATTTAAGAGTGCTCCTACAATCATAAGCAAAGCTTACTTTCTACCCTTTTTTGTTTAACTGTATGCTACCCTTCCCTTTCCTACGACCCACCATAATCATATAGGGTGGTTTGGGCAAATGAAGAGGAGTTCTCCAATTTCCTTGAAGGAAGTGTTCTAGCTAAAGGGAAATGCATCTTAAATGATTTCAGATAATAACCGAGCACATGCACATTCATTTCTACAATATGTTTCAAATCAATTTAATATATTTAATCAGATTGTGAAATAAAAGAATTTTGAGATAACTACGCAATTAATTATTTTGGTAAATGAAGGAGATCTCTATTTTTAATTTGACCGTATCATACATAGTTCCAACAAAATCAATTTAGCACACCCAAATATCAACAAGAAGGAATGGTCATAACCACAATAATGAATCCTTTAAAAATCTTGAAGTTTTCCTTCGACAATACCACGTGTACTATGTAAAGAAAGTAATACTACTAAAACTTTATAATAACACAACAACGGAAAGCCGTGGCAACCTCACTTGTAAAAGGATCATAACACCGACATAGCCGTCATAAAATAGGGGAAATAATAATAACAAACCCAACAACAACATTACGTCAATGCAATCCTATTGGTTGCTGCCAAACGCGCTAGCAACTTATCCACCACTAAAAGTTAAGAATTTACATCCCCGAAACAATTTCACAAGAGTCAGAATCCATCAATTATGTACGTTAGAAGCATGGTTGTATTGTAGGTGAATCAACATCGTCAGAAAACAAGTTTCCAACCATACATTTGATCATTTTCTTGCCGAGCATGCAAAGTCAAGAATTGTAGCAAACAATATTTTGTACTCATATAAATTACATCTATGGAAAACCTATTTGCCAATGAGAACATAATCCTAGAAAAGCATAGAAAAGCATGCCAGCTAAGATGATGAGAAAGCATGTTGGTTAAGGTGTCAATTCTCAAAGGTTATGCTAGTAACTTCCTTTCAAAGAATATTTACCAAACTGTTATGAATTAAAGCTTGGTATGATACATCTTATATCAATAATACAATATGACAGCACATTCTATCAAATCAATAGACAGTACAATCATGGAATTAAAGGCAGTAACCATAATAGTTAAGAAATATATATAATGTCAATATGAAAGTATTGCTATTAGGACGGACCATAGAACTACCCTACCTTTGTTCCAGGTACTATAACAAGAACACGGTTCTACCACTTAAGAAAGTAAATTTTAAGATTCTTCCTTAGATATCTATATTTTAGATGGAAAACTGTGAATTCAAGATAGCCGATAAGGGCTTAAAAGTTGAATGATTCGTAATAATTAGAGTATCATAAGTTAGAAAACATGTGCAGATCAAAACAAGAGAAATGCAATTTCAATACCATTTGCTGACAATAACTTTGATCAATGACATGATGACACAATTCAATAAGTTATACAGGGACAACTTTTGGAGTACAAATGAAATAGGATAAGTACTTAATTTAATTAGTTGAAATGAAATATGTAGTAATGAGAGAGTAGATGACTTGAAAATCCACAACTTAAACGTGGTTAAAAGAATAATAACAAATAAAAGGTTGTTGTTATTAATGAATAAATAAGAACATCTTTGGACCAATCGTTAAAAGAGAAGCACGATGTAGTAAATCTTAGGATCTTGAATCAAAATTTTCTTAGAGTCTTTATAACCCTTGAACTAACAAGGAGCTTGATAATGGAGTGCTTTATAAAGCAAATAAAGATAAGCAATAGGCAAGGGAAAGACATTTGGTGCTAAGTTATTTTATAATCAATGTATTTACTATTTTTTTTTTTTTAAGGATGTTTGGGAATGGAGACATAATAGATAAGCTAACTTATAGCTAAGTTGGCACATAACTACTTTAGGAGTAGAGAAGAAAATGAGGAGCACATTGAACAACCTTTGGAAGGGAATATGAAAGTTAAATATAGTATCAAAAGTGTAAATATTCATTTAAAGAATTTTATGGCATTGACTACCAATGAACAATTTTAAAAAAAATTCAATTATAAAGATACATTATTTATGATCAAGGCATTGATGATGAAAAATAATTTATTTTTCAGATTGTGCATCTAAAATAAGGATACTGAATAAAGAGTATAGAGTGCAATGGAAGTTTAAAAATCTAGTCGGCAGATATCTATGATTTAAGTATCTCATTTGAAGTTATTATATTTAGGATAACCACCAAAAATGTGCTCAAAAGGGACTTGAGGTTGTCAATATTTAAGATAGGGATTTATATCATGAATTTAAATATGCAGAAATTTTTTTTTTATTAGAAACACCAAGGAAGGACCATCATGGATATTATTGTAAGAAAACTTAGAATTGAGTCACTCCATGATTCCTTAGCTAAAGATTTGGGTGTTGCAACCACAAAGATCAATACTAGACTTCAAGTAAGGTAATATGAAGCTAAGGAATTTTTCAAGAGAAATTTAATTATCTTAATGTACATTTGGAATTTTATATAGAAATAGGCTATTTAGCTTAAATATATATACATACACACATATATATATATATACATACTAGGCTTATTTGAGAGGCAGGATTAGGAACGAAGGACATGAAGCTAGTTTCTCCAAGGAAACAAAAAAATTTCAAGAAGTTCGAGCCCAAAATATTGTTAAAGCTAACCTAAGGATTTAATAATATTTTTCTTAATTGCTTCGCTTGTTATGATAGGATCTAATTGATAAAAAAAAGGAGAAAACCAATGACAACTAGCAAGGTTGAAATTTTCATTTGGTCTTGATTGTAAGGTTGAAACTTGATGAAGATACCCAAAGAGTCAATTAAAACTCCTACATCATCATACTTGCCAAAACTAATCATGCAGCTATAGCTAAGTACATATATATAAAAGGAATATATGAACAAATCGAAATGGCATCTCTATAAAAACATAAAGACTTGTGTTTGTTGGTCATACTGCTCAACGAATGACTTCGGCGAAGGTTAAACATATAAACTCATAAAGCCACTACACCAACTTTTTAAATAAGTTCACTCCTAATGGTTGCCTCCAGACATGCTAGCAACTTATCCACAACTAGACACATATTGGCTATTACCATACATGTAAACAACTGACCAACATTTATAAATTCCTTAAAATTATCAGCAGTTACATGAAAACAACAAGCAAAATAGCAGAAATCTATTGTATAGCCAAACACAATATTACCTACCAATTTCAGTATTAAAATCAATCCCAACAATCAAATAGAGTATAAAATCAACAAAGAAGGATTAATCAAGGAAAATATGAAGTCAAGCAAGGAATTTTTTTTTTCTTCAATAAAAGTATTAGGTGCAAGATCTGCCAAACTTTAAGTATTTTCAAATTAAATCATGAGAATAATGATTGCTGTACTTACTATAATCCATTGGAACATCATATTGAATGTTGTCATCACTCTATAACAAGGAACTGCATCAGAGCTAGAGGATCAAATTTCTTTGTTAGTTCCATACGATGACATCAATGCTCTCATAGTTCACTTCATAGTCGTCAGTATTAAGCAAGCCAACTAATTGGGAGACATAGCTAGGAGTTTACCTGATGCCATGATAGGACGACCTCAAGCCATCACTATATAATAAGGCATTTAGGTAGTTTAGTCATTCAGAGTGATTTTACCACCGAAAGAAGTCAATGGACCATATATTTATTATGAATCTAATTCCTTCTGATAACTAAATGTAATGAGAGATAATGTATCCTCCTAGATTTAAAATTTTTGGATAGTGAAAATAGGTTTACTTCAATATGGAATTTATCACTAATGAAGTTAGTACCAACTAATTCTGAGTATGATTCAAAAATTTAAAACATGAAACTAAAGTACACTAAGCATTAACTGAATCATGATAGAATAGAATAAGGTACACATGTCCTAAGAATTAATTCTACTAGGGAGAATTTGGTAGTAGGGTCTTAGCCACCAAAGAGTGATATGATTCAAGCCAATTTGAGTCATGGTATTCATAACACAGCAGAGTACAACATTTTAGTAGGAATAGTTGATTAATTCTTACTTTTGTCCATAGAAAGTGCACCGGGGTTTACTTTTTAATTTCTGTCATGAAGGGAGAAGTTAACTATACCACAACCACAATTAAACTTAGAGCACTAATTGCTTATAGCACTTGTGTACCCAAGCAATAGTAGGAGCTACATTTATTTGAAGACAATGACATGGACTTCAAACAACTAGTCCTTTCTTTCATTGAACAAAGTAGCTCTTTTATAATTGCATAGCATAATAATGAATTTTAGTAGTACTCTTGGAGTTTTAAAATACTATATCTGAGCTAAGGTAGAGAGGCAAGCAAAGAAAATATGCAAGCAATCGATTTTTAATAACTCATTGATCAACCAGGCAATTAATCAAAACCACCGATAGTAGTCAAATAACTTATAGCAAGCAACTTATCAAGTAAGAAAGTGCAGAGAGGTAAGAAGGAAAAGTTTAATCAAGGGAATCCTATTCCTAATCCTTTGTCACTCTCACCTTTGTTTACCCAATGTTTGCCTATAGACTGTATCAATAGCGCATCCCTAATCCTTAATCTCATAAATAATTTCCTAAATTTTCTAAACCTACTCTGATACCACAATAATTGTCACGCCCAGACCCTTTGTCGGGCAACTAACAACCGCCTTATGAGCAATATCTCACTCATACAAGGCTAATGATATCATATATCCCAAGCATAATTGAAAATTTCTATAATCAAGTCTACTAATTAGATACACAATTTACTTATGGGTTACACAAAAAGTTGATACAGTCCGTCTACATTATGTCTTGTATACATTGTACCGACTAATCGATTCCATAATGTTCTTCTATAGTATTCAATCCCGCTACCCATCGCTCCTCGCCATCTCCTAAGCGATGTCCCGATACCTACGCGCGGGGAAAAATTTGCATACGCTAAGTCTTGCGACTTAGTGCCTACAGATAGAAACTTCTCCAAGTAAAAGAAATGGGCTAACAATACATGTCCGGACGAGCAGTAGTTATATCAATATCAATTCATAAAATAACTATAAAATAAAGCATACACATAACTGAGCAATGAATTATTGAAAATCTAAATATGTATCTCGAGTTTTCTAAGTTTTTAGTTTCAAATACTAACTCCTAGGGCTGGCTGCCTATGCTTAAGGTAAGCCCAAGCTGGGGACTACCCTAAGCCCGTCAGTGCCAATTTAAGTCTCTGCCTAGGCCCGTTGCACTGACGTTGGCGGAGAAGGCGGGTGACCGTGGTTCCTCCTCCTTCCAGTCTCGCGAGCCGTTTACCGAGACTGCACTCCGAGACTCAAGGCCTGACTTTATGATATGAGACACCATGTAGCGCTACACTTCTACTTTACAGTAGGGTTACCTGCTGACATATATATATACTCAAGGCCTGACTTGTCGGATCCAACACGTGTATAACTCTAGCTGTCCGGACTACCTCCCAAGCCTGCAGGACTCGGTTGAGATATGTCAACGTCAACAGATACCTTAGTCCTTAGACATAGTGGCTGAAGTGAGCTCCCCGGCTCCCAACACTTTAGTTTCGGATGCATACCATGGGGATATCTGGGCTATTGGCGAGAACCCTCTTGTTGGTACTCACCGAACGCTAAAGGATGTGTCGGGTGACACCTCCGCTATCCATCATTAGACTAACGCAAATGATACCTATCATTTGTGAGAGAAATACTGTGTTACATAGACCTATATGATTCCTAGAAGTTCATGTTCCTAGGAAGTTCAGGTCCATATTTCTAGGTGTTCTAACTAGTTTAGGTTATCATGTAAATATGTCACCTAACTAGCATTGTTTATCACCTAACATGTTCATATGTCATCTATGTGTTCTATGTTCTTCCTAGTGTCATACACCATTAGAATTTAAGAACACAAGCATAAGAGAGATCATATCATATAACATATTATTGCAATTAATTTACATTCTATAAAGAAGCAACAGAATACACATCACGGACAGTATAAAATTTATTAACAACTGCCCACTTGGGAGCTCTACTGCAGCGGCTGTAAACTAGCCGAAACAATAATGCACCTTAGCCTTTTAAATTAGCAATTTAACAGATTCACGGCCCTGTCGTATTTATCCATCGTCACTGCAGAATGTTTTCCTATCAATTGGCAAACATATTTAAATTTTCTAATACTCATGATATCAAGTATCTAACAACCTGCTCCCCTTTTCTTATTTCTTGTTTAGCATTATGGAAATAGAAGACAAGGAACAAAATAGGTGTTTTGATATTCATTGTTTAATGTCGCTCATGCATACGACCAAGAAAATGTTGAGCGCAAGACATGATAAATTTGTTTACCATAGTATGGAAGAAAACATCCAAGAAAAGAAGTGCAACAAAGTGTTTATCAATCATTTTAATTCAATAATACAATAACAAAAATACAACTATTCTTGGAACCTGTAAATACTATACTAAGTTACTAAATTTTAAAAGCATAACTTTTAATTCAATATGTTGTCCAACTCTCTAATAAAATAATTACAGTTGTATATATTATATTAAGAAACAAATAGAATTTGATATCTAAAGTCTACATATTTACTACAATATATAAATATTTATTAAACTATAGAATATATTTATCTACTATATATAAGGATATAAATATTAAGAATGGATGATTTATCCCATGTAACAACCGATGGCAGCAAGCAATACTCAAGCTATTACATAATTTTGAATATTAAATTATTATTAGATGTACGAATATAATTATTTTATATATCATCTTTATCCTCAATGTCCAATTTTTATTAACAGAGAACAATTGTATACTTTAAATATATATTTAATTAGTATTACTGTTGGCATTTCTTTTTATTCGATTCTTGAATCTACCTGATGTGATATATTATTTCTAAATATTACTTTTAAAAAAATACTTTTTGTTTAAATTACTAGTAATCATCACGTACACATAAATGAAGACAAAAGAAATGTATATACATTCACTATGATCTAAGAGATGTATATAAAATGAAATATTTTTATTGTCATCAATTAATTTAATAATTGATCATTATGATATTGACTTTAAAATAAAAGGCCTCTATTTATTTAAATATATTTATTGAAATTTATTTCTTAATTCATTTTCCTCCTACTCCCTACCTATTCCTGTTGCTGCATTGGAAATTTATTCTTGGTTGTGGCACCACTAACTACCACCTTATATTTAAATATGTTAATCTTGCTATTGCATAGTGATAATCTATAGTGTCTCTCTCCTCCTTACCATACCATAGTGATTTTAGCAAGAATAAATGTTCAAGAGATAAAAAGATAAAATTTTATAATATTTTTTATACAAAACCACAAAAAATCATAAATCATTTCTTAACATCATTTATTAATTTCAAATATCACTGGTTTAACAATACGGGAAGGAGTGAATAGAATAAAGCTAGGAGGTACTGATATACAATATTTATAAACATATTTATGCATAAGGATTTTTCGTTCTTCTTCAAGTGGACGAGGAATGGGAGGAGGAATGTCTAAGAAATTGTCTTCTCTTCTTTATCGGTAAGTAGAGATCAATATCAATTTCATTAGAGTTAGTATCATCAGGGCCCTCTTTAGTTGGAGGGGTGTAGAGATGGTAGTCTCGTTGGGTCTAAGCGTAGCTGTTGCTGGCGTGGAATTTGCTATAAGCTCCTTGTGTCTTGCCCCTGTGACTATTGAGCCCCTGAGATGTTTCAAATTATCTCGAACAAAAGTCACAGGAGAAATCTGTCTTTGATGTATCATAGGAGAAAGCTGCGGTTGATGTAGAAGTTGCTATAAGCTTCTTGTGTGCCTTGCCATTGTGACTATTGAGCCCCTGAGGTGTTTCAAATCGTCTTGGACAAAAATCTCAAGAGAAACGTGCCATTGATGTGTCAAAGGAGAAAGCTGCAGTTGATGTGGAAGTAGTTGATATAAGCTCCCTTTGTGCCTTACCCATGTGACAATTGAAGCCCTGAATTGTTTCAAATTGTTTACGACAGTGGTCACAGGAGAAAGGCATTGTTGAGGGATACGATAGAGAGGCAACATCCTTCATTGTTCCACAAATTGCTGATCCTGTTGCGGAAGAAGATGGGCACTCGTTCGCGTGCACATTCTGGTGACCTGTGAGACCTTCCTTTGTACTGAATTCTCGAGAACAGTATTCGCATGAGAAGATCGTCGACATTTCGAGAGAGATTAGAAATTATGCTTGATGGTCTGATGTATGGAGTTAATAATGTCAAAGGTTTGTGGATGGAGGAGGCGAAGTGCGATATTAGTAGAAAACGGACAGCGTCACAATTTGTTCAAATCCAAATTTGTGATCAAGGAGCACTCTTGTAAGTTTATAATTGATGGTGGAAGCTGCAATAATATTGCAAGTTCAGAGATGGTTGAAAAGCTTGGCCTAACCACAAGATTACACCCGCAGCCATACTACATTTAATGGCTCAATTCTTGTGGAAAGTTGAAGGTAACAATGATGGTATGTGTTCATTTTTCTATTGGTATCTACTCTAACTTTGTGGACTGTGATGTGGTGCCAATGCAAGCTTGTGCATTACTACTTGGAAGACCATGATAATATGATAAGGATGCTACACATTATGGGCATTCCAATAAGTACTCCTGTATGCACAAAGATAAGAAGGTCGTATTGGTTCCAATGATACCGGAAGAACTTCTCAAAGACGATTTAGATAAGGCTGAATGTTAGAGAAAAGAAAAGGAGAAGATTAACATCCACGATATAGGAAGTGAGAGTCATCAACCAAAATTGAGAGAAAAGAAAGAAAAATGTGAGAAGAAAAGAGAAATACCGATCAAGGGACAGGTTCTATTAGACACCAAAAGTGAGATGCGAGAATTAGAAACCAATCCCCAAGAGTGTTTTGCACTTGTATGCAAGGTCACTCTCTTTTCTACTAATTCTTTACCATCTTCTTTGCTTGTTTCGATTGTTTCTTTAATGCAATAGTTTGCTGATGTGTTTCCAGATGAGATACCTGCAGGATTGCCACCATTGCGGAGAATTGAGTATCAAATCGATTTGATTCCAGGAGCATCTCTGCCTAACCGTCCCCCATACCGTACCAATCCCGAAGAGATAAAAGAAATTCAACGCCAAGTGCAAGAGCTTATCGACAAAGAGTATGTGCGTGAAAGTTTAAGTCTGTGTGCAGTTCTTGTTTTACTTGTACCAAAGAAAGATGCCCCTTTTCTTAGCCCTCATGTGGAGGGGATCGGGCACAGAAAGGGTGGCAACTTGAGTTGCCCCCTTTAGTTATTTGTATTTTTATTTTTTTTTGAGGTTTACAAGTTCTCCCCCCCTTAAAATTTTTGATCCTCCAAAAATAAGACATTCCATGTATCCTTTATTACTCAATCATCAGCCTACTAACAACTAGAAAAAAAGGAATATGATAATGTTTATGCTTAAAACTCATAAATAAACAAACGTGGATACTTAGCTTTGACTTGAGCTTCAGGTTCCCAAGTCACCTCTTCTACTTGTGAGTTCCTCCACTGGACCTTTACTAAAGGGATCGTCTTGCCCCTCAAAACTTTATTCTGTCTGTCAAGAATTTCCACCGCCTGGACTTCATAACTTAAGTCCTTCCTGAGCTCAACAGGAGGAGTCCTCAATACATGCGAAGGATCATGTATGTATTTCTTGAGCATGGACATATGGAACACGTTATGGATGCGTTCCAACTCCGCAGGTAATTCCAGACGGTAGGCGACTGGCCCTACCGTGTCAATGATTTTGAAAGGTCTTATATAGCGTGGATGCAGCTTCCCTTTCTGGTGGAATCGTAGGAGGCCCTTCCACGGGGAAACTTTTAAAAATACGAGGTCACCAACCTGGAACTCTAAAGGCCTGCGGCGATTATCTGCATAACTCTTTTGTCTGTCTTGCGCAGTTTTGATTCGATCTTTAATGACTCGGACCTTCTCCACCGTCCGGTCAACTAACTCGGTTCCTGCTAGGCATCATTCACCAACTTCTTTCCAGCAGATGGGTGTCCTGCACTGCCTGCCGTATAGTGCTTTATAAGGTGCTATCCCTATACTGGCTTGATAGCTGTTGTTGAAAGCAAACTCTACGAGCGGTAGGTGGGTATCCCAACTCCTAGAGAATTCTAATACACAGGCTCTCAACATATCCTCCAGGGTTTAGATCCACTGAAATTTTGCATCCTTCCTAGTTAACTTAGTCATTGGAGCTGCAATGTACGAGAAATCCTGGACAAAGCGTCTATAATATCCGGCTAGCCCGAGGAAACTCCGCACTTTTGTCGCGTTCTTTGGCTGCTCCCATTTAGTGATCGCTTCAATCTTAACTATTGTATCGTACATCTCTCATAGACCCTAGGATACGAGACACCGTGTAGTGCTACACTTCTGCTTTACAGCAGGGTCACCGACTGACATGTATACTCTTGGCCTGACCTGCCGGATCCAACACATATGTATAACTCTGGTTGTCCGGACTATCCCCCAAGCCTGTAGGACTCAGTTGGAGTATGTCAGCGTCAACAGACACCTTAGTCCTCAGGATAGCGGCTGAAGTGATCTCCCAGTACCTTAGTTTCGGATACATGCCATGGGGATATCTGGCTGTTGGCGAGAACTCCTTTGTTGGTACTCACCGAACGCTAAAGGATGGTTCGGGTGATGCCTCCGCCACCCCTCTTTAGACTAACACAAATGGTGTCTACCATTTGTGAGAGAAATACAGTGTTATGTAGACCTATATGATTCCTAGAGGTTTATATCCCTAGGAAGTTCTGGTCTACATCTCAAGGTGTCCAAACTAGCTTAGGTTATCATGGAAGATATGTCGCCTAACTAGTTTTGTTTATCACCTAGTATCTTCATATGTCGCTATGTGTTCGTTCTTTCTAGTGTTATACACCTTTAGAATTTGTAGAACACAAGCATATGTGGAAACATAACATATAATATGTCATTTGCAATTAATTCGCATCATACAGAACATCAGTGAAATGCACATCACGGACAGTAATAAAGATTTAATAACAACTGGCCACTTGGGAGCTCTACTGCAGCGGCTGTAAACTAGCCGAAATAACAACGCACCTGAATCCTTTAAATTAGCTTAATAGAAATTTCACGGGCTTGCCGTGTTTTGTGTATCACCATTGATGCAGATTTAAGAGTGCTCCTACAATCATAAGCAAAGCTTACTTTCTACCCTTTTTTGTTTAACTGTATGCTACCCTTCCCTTTCCTACGACCCACCATAATCATATAGGGTGGTTTTGGCAAATGAAGAGGAGTTCTCCAATTTCCTTGAAGGAAGTGTTCTAGCTAAAGGGAAATGCATCTTAAATGATTTAAGATAATAACCGAGCACATGCACATTCATTTCTACAATATGTTTCAAATCAATTTAATATATTTAATCAGATTGTGAAATAAAAGAATTTTGAGATAACTACGCAATTAATTATTTTGGTAAATGAAGGAGATCTCTATTTTTAATTTGACCGTATCATACATAGTTCCAACAAAATCAATTTAGCACACCCAAATATCAACAAGAAGGAATGGTCATAACCACAATAATGAATCCTTTAAAAATCTTGAAGTTTTCCTTCGACAATACCACGTGTACTATGTAAAGAAAGTAATACTACTAAAACTTTATAATAACACAACAACGGAAAGCCGTGGCAACCTCACTTGTAAAAGGATCATAACACCGACATAGCCGTCATAAAATAGGGGAAATAATAATAACAAACCCAACAACAACATTACGTCAATGCAATCCTATTGGTTGCTGCCAAACGCGCTAGCAACAATTTCACAAGAGTCAGAATCCATCAATTATGTACGTTAGAAGCATGGTTGTATTGTAGGTGAATCAACATCGTCAGAAAACAAGTTTCCAACCATACATTTGATCATTTTCTTGCCGAGCATGCAAAGTCAAGAATTGTAGCAAACAATATTTTGTACTCATATAAATTACATCTATGGAAAACCTATTTGCCAATGAGAACATAATCCTAGAAAAGCATAGAAAAGCATGCCAGCTAAGATGATGAGAAAGCATGTTGGTTAAGGTGTCAATTCTCAAAGGTTATGCTAGTAACTTCCTTTCAAAGAATATTTACCAAACTGTTATGAATTAAAGCTTGGTATGATACATCTTATATCAATAATACAATATGACAGCACATTCTATCAAATCAATAGACAGTACAATCATGGAATTAAAGGCAGTAACCATAATAGTTAAGAAATATATATAATGTCAATATGAAAGTATTGCTATTAGGACGGACCATAGAACTACCCTACCTTTGTTCCAGGTACTATAACAAGAACACGGTCCTACCACTTAAGAAAGTAAATTTTAAGATTCTTCCTTAGATATCTATATTTTAGATGGAAAACTGTGAATTCAAGATAGCCGATAAGGGCTTAAAAGTTGAATGATTCGTAATAATTAGAGTATCATAAGTTAGAAAACATGTGCAGATCAAAACAAGAGAAATGCAATTTCAATACCATTTGCTGACAATAACTTTGATCAATGACATGATGACACAATTCAATAAATTATACAGGGACAACTTTTGGAGTACAAATGAAATAGGATAAGTACTTAATTTAATTAGTTGAAATGAAATATGTAGTAATGAGAGAGTAGATGACTTGAAAATCCACAACTTAAACGTGGTTAAAAGAATAATAACAAATAAAAGGTTGTTGTTATTAATGAATAAATAAGAACATCTTTGGACCAATCGTTAAAAGAGAAGCACGATGTAGTAAATCTTAGGATCTTGAAACAAAATTTTCTTAGAGTCTTTATAACCCTTGAACTAACAAGGAGCTTGATAATGGAGTGCTTTATAAAGCAAATAAAGATAAGCAATAGGCAAGGGAAAGACATTTGGTGCTAAGTTATTTTATAATCAATGTATTTACTATTTTTTTTTTTTTAAGGATGTTTGGGAATGGAGACATAATAGATAAGCTAACTTATAGCTAAGTTGGCACATAACTACTTGAGGAGTAGAGAAGAAAATGAGGAGCACATTGAACAACCTTTGGAAGGGAATATGAAAGTTAAATATAGTATCAAAAGTGTAAATATTCATTTAAAGAATTTTATGGCATTGACTACCAATGAACAATTTTAAAAAAAATTCAATTATAAAGATACATTATTTATGATCAAGGCATTGACGAAGAAAAATAATTTTTTTTTCAGATTGTGCATCTAAAATAAGGATACTGAATAAAGAGTATAGAGTGCAATGGAAGTTTAAAAATCTAGTCGGCAGATATCTATGATTTAAGTATCTCATTTGAAGTTATTATATTTAGGATAACCACCAAAAATGTGCTCAAAAGGGACTTGAGGTTGTCAATATTTAAGATAGGGATTTATATCATGAATTTAAATATGCAGAAAATTTTTTTTTATTAGAAACACCAAGGAAGGACCATCATGGATATTATTGTAAGAAAACTTAGAATTGAGTCACTCCATGATTCCTTAGCTAAAGATTTGGGTGTTGCAACCACAAAGATCAATACTAGACTTCAAGTAAGGTAATATGAAGCTAAGGAATTTTTCAAGAGAAATTTAATTATCTTAATGTACATTTGGAATTTTATATAGAAATAGGCTATTTAGCTTAAATATATATACATACACATATATATATATATATACATACTAGGCTTATTTGAGAGGCAGGATTAGGAACGAAGGACATGAAGCTAGTTTCTCCAAGGAAACAAAAAAATTTCAAGAAGTCCGAGCCCAAAATATTGTTAAAGCTAACCTAAGGATTTAATAATATTTTTCTTAATTGCTTCGCTTGTTATGATAGGATCCAATTGATAAAAAAAAGGAGAAAACCAATGACAACTAGCAAGGTTGAAATTTTCATTTGGTCTTGATTGTAAGGTTGAAACTTGATGAAGATACCCAAAGAGTCAATTAAAACTCCTACATCATCATACTTGCCAAAACTAATCATGCAGCTATAGCTAGATTTAAAATTTTTGGATAGTGAAAATAGGTTTACTTCAATATGGAATTTATCACTAATGAAGTTAGTACCAACTAATTCTGAGTATGATTCAAAAATTTAAAACATGAAACTAAAGTACACTAAGCATTAACTGAATCATGATAGAATAGAATAAGGTACACATGTCCTAAGAATTAATTCTACTAGGGAGAATTTGGTAGTAGGGTCTTAGCCACCAAAGAGTGATATGATTCAAGCCAATTTGAGTCATGGTATTCATAACACAGCAGAGTACAACATTTTAGTAGGAATAGTTGATTAATTCTTACTTTTGTCCACAGAAAGTGCACCGGGGTTTACTTTTTAATTTCTGTCATGAAGGGAGAAGTTAACTATACCACAACCACAATTAAACTCAGAGCACTAATTGCTTATAGCACTTGTGTACCCAAGCAATAGTAGGAGCTACATTTATTTGAAGACAATGACATGGACTTCAAACAACTAGTCCTTTCTTTCATTGAACAAAGTAGCTCTTTTATAATTGCATAGCATAATAATGAATTTTAGTAGTACTCTTAGAGTTTTAAAATACTATATCTGAGCTAAGGTAGAGAGGCAAGCAAAGAAAATATGCAAGCAATCGATTTTTAATAACTCATTGATCAACCAGGCAATTAATCAAAACCACCGATAGTAGTCAAATAACTTATAGCAAGCAACTTATCAAGCAAGAAAGTGCAGAGAGGTAAGAAGGAAAAGTTTAATCAAGGGAATCCTATTCCTAATCCTTTGTCACTCTCACCTTTGTTTACCCAATGTTTGCCTATAGACTGTATCAATAGCGCATCCCTAATCCTTAATCTCATAAATAATTTCCTAAATTTTCTAAACCTACTCTGATACCACAATAATTGTCACGCCCAGACCCTCTGTCGGGCAACTAACAACCGCCGTATGAGCAATATCTCACTCATACAAGGCTAATGATATCATATATCCCAAGCATAATTGAAAATTTCTATAATCAAGTCTACTAATTAGATACACAATTTACTTATGGGTTACACAAAAAGTTGATACAGTCCGTCTACATTATGTCTTGTATACATTGTACCGACTAATCGATTCCATAATGTTCTTCTATAGTATTCAATCCCGCTACCCATCGCTCCTCGCCATCTCCTAAGCGATGTCCCGATACCTACGCGCGGGGAAAAATTTGCATACGCTAAGTCTTGCGACTTAGTGCCTACAGATAGAAACTTCTCCAAGTAAAAGAAATGGGCTAACAATACATGTCCGGACGAGCAGCAGTTATATCAATATCAATTCATAAAATAACTATAAAATAAAGCATACACATAACTGAGCAATGAATTATTGAAAATCTAAATATGTATCTCGAGTTTTCTAAGTTTTTAGTTTCAAATACTAACTCCTAGGGCTGCCTGCCTATGCTTAAGGTAAGCCCAAGCTGGGGACTACCCTAAGCCCGTCAGTGCCAATTTAAGTCTCTGCCTAGGCCCGTTGCACTGACGTTGGCGGAGAAGGCGGGTGACCGTGGTTCCTCCTCCTTCCAGTCTCGCGAGTCGTTTACCGAGACCGCACTCCGAGACTCAAGGCCTGACTTTATGATATGAGACACCATATAGTGCTACACTTCTACTTTACAGCAGGGTTACTTGCTGACATATATATATACTCAAGGCCTGACTTGTCGGATCCAACACGTGTATAACTCTAGCTGTCCGGACTACCTCCCAAGCCTGCAGGACTCGGTTGAGGTATGTCAGCGTCAACAGATACCTTAGTCCTTAGACATAGTGGCTGAAGTGAGCTCCCCGGCTCCCAACACTTTAGTTTCGGATGCATACCATGAGGATATCTGGGCTATTGGCGAGAACCCTCTTGTTGGTACTCACCGAACGCTAAAGGATGTGTCGGGTGACACCTCCGCTATCCATCATTAGACTAACGCAAATGATACCTATCATTTGTGAGAGAAATACTGTGTTACATAGACCTATATGATTCCTAAAAGTTCATGTTCCTAGGAAGTTCAGGTCCATATTTCTAGGTGTTCTAACTAGTTTAGGTTATCATGTATATATGTCACCTAACTAGCATTGTTTATCACCTAACATGTTCATATGTCATCTATGTGTTCTATGTTCTTCCTAGTGTCATACACCATTAGAATTTAAGAACACAAGCATAAGAGAGATCATATCATATAACATATTATTGCAATTAATTTACATTCTATAAAGAAGCAACAGAATACACATCACGGACAGTATAAAATTTATTAACAACTGCCCACTTGGGAGCTCTACTGCAGCGGCTGTAAACTAGCCGAAACAACAATGCACCTTAGCCTTTTAAATTAGCAATTTAACAGATTCACGGCCATGTCGTATTTATCCATCGTCACTACAGAAAGTTTTCCTATCAATTGGCAAACATATTTAAATTTTCTAATACTCATGATATCAAGTATCTAACAACCTGCTCCCCTTTTCTTATTTCTTGTTTAGCATTATGGAAATAGAAGACAAGGAACAAAATAGGTGTTTTGATATTCATTGTTTAATGTCGCTCATGCATACGACCAAGAAAATGTTGAGCGCAAGACATGATAAATTTGTTTACCATAGTATGGAAGAAAACATCCAAGAAAAGAAGTGCAACAAAGTGTTTATCAATCATTTTAATTCAATAATACAATAACAAAAATACAACTATTCTTGGAACCTGTAAATACTATACTAAGTTACTAAATTTTAAAAGCATAACTTTTAATTCAATATGTTGTCCAACTCTCTAATAAAATAATTGCAGTTGTATATATTATATTAAGAAACAAATAGAATTTGATATCTAAAGTCTACATATTTACTACAATATATAAATATTTATTAAACTATAAAATATATTTATCTACTATATATAAAGATATAAATATTAGGAATGGATGATTTATCCCATGTAACAACCGATGGCAGCAAGCAATACTCAAGCTATTACATAATTTTGAATATTAAATTATTATTAGGTGTCACGAAGATAATTATTTTATATATCATCTTTATCCTCAATGTCCAATTTTTATTAACAGAGAACAATTGTATACTTTAAATATATATTTAATTAGTATTACTGTTGGCATTTCTTTTTATTCGATTCTTGAATCTACCTGATGTGATATATTATTTCTAAATATTACTTTTAAAAAAAATACTTTTTGTTTAAATTACTAGTAATCATCACGTACACATAAATGAAGACAAAAGAAATGTATATACATTCACTATGATCTAAGAGATGTATATAAAATGAAATATTTTTATTGTCATCAATTAATTTAATAATTGATCATTATGATATTGACTTTAAAATAAAAGGCCTCTATTTATTTAAATATATTTATTGAAATTTATTTCTTAATTCATTTTCCTCCTACTCCCTACCTACTCCTGTTGCTACATTGGAAATTTATTATTGGTTGTGGCACCACTAACTACCAACTTATATTTAAATATGTTAATCTTGCTATTCCATAGTGATAATCTATAGTATCTCTCTCCTCCTTACCATACCATAGTGATTTTAGCAAGAATAAATGTTTAAGAGATAAAAAGATAAAATTTTATAATATTTTTTATACAAAACCACAAAAAATCATAAATCATTTCTTAACATCATTTATTAATTTCAAATATCATTGGTTTAACAATACGGGAAGGAGTGAGTAGAATAAAGCTAGGGGGTACTGATATACAATATTTATAAACATATTTATGCATAAGGATTTTTCGTTCTTCTTCAAGTGGACGAGGAATGGGAGGAGGAATGTCTAAGAAATTGTCTTCTCTTCTTTATCGGTAAGTAGAGATCAATATCAATTTTATTAGAGTTAGTATCATCAGGGCCCTCTTTAGTTGGAGGGGTGTAGAGATGGTAGTCTCGTTGGGTCTAAGCGTAGCTGTTGCTGGCGTGGAATTTGCTATAAGCTCCTTGTCTCTTGCCCCTGTGACTATTGAGCCCCTTAGATGTTTCAAATTATCTCGAACAAAAGTCGCAGGAGAAATCTGTCTTTGATGTATCATAGGAGAAAGCTGCGGTTGATGTAGAAGTTGCTATAAGCTTCTTGTGTGCCTTGCCTTTGTGACTATTGAGCCCCTGAGGTGTTTCAAATCGTCTTGGACCAAAATCTCAAGAGAAACGTGCCATTGATGTGTCAAAGGAGAAAGCTGCAGTTGATGTGGAAGTAGTTGATATAAGCTCCCTTTGTGCCTTACCCATGTGACAATTGAAGTCCTGAATTGTTTCAAATTGTTTACGACAGTGGTCACAGGAGAAAGGCATTGTTGAGGGATACGATAGAGAGGCAACATCCTTCATTGTTCCACAAATTGCTGATCCTGTTGCGGAAGAAGATGGGCACTCGTTCGCGTGCACATTCTGGTGACCTGTGAGACCTTCCTTTGTACTGAATTCTCGAGAACAGTATTCGCATGAGAAGATCGTCGACATTTCGAGAGAGATTAGAAATTATGCTTGATGGTCTGATGTATGGAGTTAATAATGTCAAAGGTTTGTGGATGGAGGAGGTGAAGTGTGATATTTTTTTTGAACTTTTTCAGTACCGAGGCCAGAAACTCTCCTATGAAGCTCAATTGCTTTAACTAATGGAACATATACTTTTTGTACAGGCAGACGACAATATGTTTATATATATAAACAAATATATAGTGCAGAGAGTAAAAGAGAGATAAAGAAATTAGTTGTGTTGGTTGTGTAGAGCTAGTGGGTTGCCTTATTTAAATGTGTGTACACATACATGCTGTTATTTATATTGAAGGGCAGTCTTCCAATGCTCTCTACAAAAACATAAAAGTCGTTTCTAAGTATTTTGTTTCCTCGTCTTATCGTCAACAATATATTTTTGGAAAACTTGCTACATACAATTGGCTAAAGATAAGTAATATTACTAATAAATAACAACATACTTCAAAAAACGAAGCAAAGAAGAATTAGAGAATATTTATTACTTATTTTAGATCACATGGAGCGTTCTTTGAAATATAATAGAAAGTTATTTGACTGAACCTTGAAGTGCAATGAAAACTTCTGTAAAATATCTATTTTCGTAGTTATATATTTTTTTAATTACATGGTCATTTAGAATTCTATCTGTAGCTCTAGCGAAAATTATAAATGCATGAATTTCAACTCAAATATTTGTAGTTAAAATTATATTTTTAGATCTTACAAATATTATCTCTTATCTATCTTCAATCATACAAGAATAAAACAAACCACGTACTTTATAAAATAATTCATAAATTATGTAATTTAAAATAAAAAATTTAATCTTTTCAATGATTTCATAGCTATTTGTGATGGTTTCAAATAATACAAGTTTGTAATTCTAATTATATATTTTGTAATGCAAAGTGAGATAAAGTAAATGACATAGATATTATTATGTATAACAATTAGTACAATAGATTGACATTCTCTTATTGAAAGATTATTTAATTATTAATATTATTTGATTATTTTTAGAAAAAGGTTCATCCATTAATTAATTTTATATATAATATTTTTTAAACAATACAATCAAAGATGTGATAATATTTAATAATAGTTTGATATCACTATTTGATCTATCTTTTTTTATTTTTTTTATGATTTGATTTATATATATATATATTTAAGACTAAATTGATTCAATTAATTGGTATATCACGTCGAGGACAATTTGACGGTCGAATTAGAAATAGAACAATTTTATTTTATATTTTTGTTATTTTTATAGTATTCTGACTCATGTAATAAGTGTTGTCTATAAGTTTATTTTATACTTTCTATTATATTTATTAAAATAATAGATAGAAATCATTAAATCAAGGATATCGTCATATCAAAATAAATGCCATCATGATATAATATTACTATTAGGCGTATCTATAAATTTTTTCATTCCTATTCCGAAAAATAAAAAATCTTTCTAACAATCCTTAGGCCTGTTCTATGGTGCTCTTAATCCGTATTAGGAAGGGAGAACACATCCAAACGCATTTATGAAAATACTCTAATTTGAAGAGATTAGATTGGATATGGATTCATTTGTGCATGAATCTAAAAATCACACAAGTTGTAAGGCAATTTTCACAAGAGGACGAATCCCAGAGCACCTATAAGAATACTATCTCAAAGAAACTCGATGGATTCTAAATCTATTTGACACGAATCTAAAACTCATTCAAGTCCTAACGTAATTTTGATGATATTTTACCCCTCAAAGATATTCAATCGTTAAACATCCGAGTTAGCACGAATTGCTATGACTTATTCTTTACAATTGTCGATGGACTTTGATACGTATGAAGCTCAAAATAAACCATATCTAGTGCCATCATTAGATAGGGATTTCTTTTATATTACCGAGATCAACAATCATACAAAAAATATTTTATCACATTTAATAATGTGCCTCATTTCTATATAAAAGAAACTCAGTAATGATTCACAAACAACGATGAAATTTAAAATTATACTTGACAAGTCTCTCCCAATCGATGAGACTTATAGGTCACACATCCATTACTAAATTCATCTTAAGGAACTATCCATTACTTTTTTTTCCCCTTAGAACTACTCTTTTAATAGCACATCATATGTTAAGTAGATTATAAAACAATAAGAATATATATTAATTTGACTTCCCAAAAATGGATATATACAATATTAACCTGAGTACTTGAGGGTAATAATTGATCTATTCTAAAAATTTAATTATTATAATATAAATATTCATTGTGTTATTATCTATGACAATCATTTATTATGAAATTTATTGTCGAAATAATTCATTGTCATCAATTAATTTAATAATTGATCATTATGATAATGACTTTAAAATAAAAGGCCTCTATTTATTTAAATATATTCATTGAAATTTATTTCTTAATTCATTTTACTCCTACTCCTGTTGCTACATTGAAAATTTATTGTTGGTTGTGGCACCACTAACTACCACCTTATATTTAAATATGTTAATCTTGCTATTGCATAGTGATAATCTATAGTGCCTCTCTCCTCCTTACCATACCATAGTGATTTTAGCAAGAATAAATGTTCAGGAGATAAAAGGATAAAATTTTATAATATTTTTTATACAAAACCACAAAAAATTATAAATCATTTCTTAATATCATTTATTAATTTCAAATATCATTGGTTTAACAATTCGGGAAGGAGTGAGTGGAATAAAGCTAGGGGGTACTCATATACAGTATTTATAAACATATTTATGCATAAGGATTTTTCGTTCTTCTTCAAGTGGACGAGGAAGGGGACGAGGTATGTCTAAGAAATTGTCTTCTCTTCTTTATCGGTAAGTAGAGATCAATATCAATTTCATTAGAGTTAGTATCATCAGGGCCCTCTTTAGTTGGAGGGGGTGTAGAGATGGCAGTCTCGTTGGGTCTAAGCGTAGCTGTTGCTGCCGTGGAATTTGCTATAAGCTCATTGTGTGCCTTACCCTTGTGACTATTGAGCCCCTGAGATGTTTCAAATTGTCTCGAACAAAAGTTATATTTTTGGAAAACTTGCTACATACAATTGGCTGAAGATAAGTAATATTACTAATAAATAACAACATTCTTCAAAAAATGAAGTAAAGAAGAATTTGACACGGTTGATAACCAACTGAGGAGTGGTTTAGCGATTGCGAGGTTGCTTGTCGCATTCCTAGATCATGGTTAGCCTCCCCTTCATCAAAGTCACAATTGTCACGCCCTGATCCATTGTCGATCCCATGACAACCGCCGTATGAGCGAAGTCCCACTCATACTACGCTAACAATATTATATAACTCAAACATAAATAGAAAGTTTTGTAGTCCAGTTCACTAAATAAGTATACAACCAACTTATAGGTTATTACAAAACTGATACAGTCTCTCTATGTTATGTTTGTATACACCATACCAATATAAATCATTCTAAAAATGTTCTTCTATAGCTCTCAATCTCGCTACCCATTGCTCCTCGCCGCCTCCTACGCAATGTCTGGATACCTGCGTGCGGGGAAAAATTTGCATGCGCTAAGTCTTGCGACTTAGTGCCTACAGATAGAAACTTCTACAAGGAAAAGAAATGGGCTAACAATACATGTCCGGATGAACAACAATTATATCAATATTAAATCATGAAATAGCAATGAACGGAAGCATGCATATAAATCACCAATTAAATGTTAAAAGTTTAAATATTTATCTATGTCTAGAGATTTCTAAGTTTCTAGTTTCAATACTATCTCCTAGGGCTGCCTGCCTATGCTTAAGGTAAGCCCTGGCCGGGGACTACCACAAGCCCGTCGGTGCCGAACTAAGTCTCTGCCAAGGCCCGTTGCACCAACGTTGGTGAAGAAGGCGGGTGACCGCTGTTCCTTCTCCTTCCAGTCTTGCGAGCCGTTTACCCCGACCGCACTCCGAGACTATCGTATCGTACGTCCCCCATGGACCCTAGGATACGAGACACCGTGTAGCGTTACACTTCTGCTTTACAGCAGGGTCACCGACTGACATATGTACTCACGGCCTGACCTGCCGGACCCAACACTTATGTATAACTCTGGTTGTCCGGACTACCCCCCAAGCCTGCAGGACTCAGTTGAAGTATGTCAGCCTCAACAGACACCTTAGTCCTCAGGGCAGCGGCTAAAGTGAGCTACCCGACTCCCAGCACCTTAGTTTCGGATACATGCCATGGGGATATCTGGCCGTTGGCGAGAACCCCCTTGTTGGTACTCACCGAACGCTAAAGGATGGGTCGGGTGATGCTGCCGCCACCCCTCTTTAGACTAACACAAATAGTATCTACTATTTGTGAGAGAAATACAGTGTTATATAGACCTATAAGATTCCTAGAGGTTTTATGTCCCTAGGAAGTTCAGGTCTATATCTCTACGTGTCCAAACTAGCTTAGGTAATCATGTAAGATATGTCACCTAACTAGTTTTGTCTATCACCTAGCATCTTCATATGTCGCTATGTATTCTAGATTCTTCCTAGTGTCATACAGTCCTAGAATTATAGAACACAAGCAAATAATATATTATTTGCAATTAGTTCATATCATACAAGATATCAAAACAAATGCACATCACGGACAGTAATAAAATTTTAATAACAACTTGCCCACTTGGGAGTTCTACTGCAGCGGCTATAAACTAGCCGAAATAACAACACACCTGAATCCTTTAAATTAGCTTAACAGAAACTTCACGGGCTTGCCGTGTTTTGTGTATCACCATTGCTGCAGACTTAAGAGTGCTCCTACAAACATAAGCAAGGTTTACTTTCTACCCTTTTTGTTTAATTATTTACTATCCTTTCCCTTCCTATGACTTAAGTTAGTGTGTAGGGTGTTTCTGTTCTAAATGAGGGAAATACCTCCATACCTTGAACGGAACATTCAAACAACCGAAAAGATAACAACTCAAGTGATTTCAAATAATACTTAAGCACATGCACAATCATCTCTGCAATATGTTTCCTATCAATTTAATATGCCCAATCAAAACCATACAACAAGAGAATATACCATAACTACACAGAATAATTATTGTAACAAATAGAGGAACCTTCACATCCAATTTGGCCGTATCTTGAATAATTCTGACATTATCCATTCGGCACAATTACATAACAACTAACGAAGACATAATTACAACCCCCATGATAAGTATCACAGCATGAAAATTATAATATTCAAACAATGAAGCCCACGACAATGTCACTTGTAAAAGTAAAACGAAACCAACAATATCGTCGCGAAAGCAATAAAACTCATAGTCATATCGTTCTCACACAATCTTATGGGTTGCTGCCAGACACGCTAGCAACCTATCCACCACTACAATCAATAATTTAAATCACCGAAATAAATTTATAATTGTCAGGATCCATCCATTATGCACCTTGAACTCATGGTTTTATGCCGGGAAACCGACTTCATCGCAAAACAGTTCCCACAATAAGGGTAGTGAGCCTCAAGTAGACAAAAAGGAATTTATCATCTGACATATTTACCAAACATCATTAACAAGTTCTTAAACCACCAAATCAAATTTAGGGACAGTAGCATCAGGGCAGCAGCAACTATGAACACAAATACCACTAATACCCATTTATTTTCCCATGCATAGCAGGTGAAGAAAGTAATAGAACATAGGATTTCATGTCTTAATGTCATCAGTGTACAAAAGTCTAACATACAAGCAATTTAACAACATTATTCACAAAGCTATGCACACGGTTTCCATCGAACAATTCCACGACAAGCAATTATATTGTCAAAAAGTTTTCTTATGGACTAAGCTACCCAATCCCTCAACATGATGAATATTTCTTGGCTAAAATTAAAATGTGGATTGGGGAGCCGACCTAGGGACGAAATCCGACTTTGTCGGAGCTTCGTCGGCGCCTTCCTGTCTTCCCGTTCGCTCCCACGCTTCACGTTTGCCGCACGCCCTCGCGTAGCCTCGGATCAGCGATGCTCTGCACCCTTGCTCCGACTGCTGGCAATGTGTTGCAGGTCCGGACCTCCATGTTGATCCGCCAACAACGAGGGGAGATGGGGAGGAGAGGAGAGACTGGAGGTTGAGGAAGAGGGGTTTGGAAGTGGAGGGGTGTCGGCAAAGAGGGAGGAGGGGCCTTCTGTGGTCTCTCGGCAAAAAGGGCAAAAGCCCTTTTGTTAACCCTCATGTGGAGGGAGATCGATCACAGAAGGGGTGGCAACTTTCCAAGTTGCCCCCTTTAGTTATTTATATTTATTTATTTAGTTTTTTTTTTTTTTGAGGTTTACAACAACTCCCCCCGCATTAAGGATTTCTCCTGCGACGGAAGATCGGGACCAATTTGCTTGTACGCATCTTAAGTCGAGGCGTGTGCATATCTGCTTGTACGCATCTTAAGTCGAGGCATGTGCATATCAATATGGATTTGATCCTTGCTGCAGAACTGAAAATACCCTTTCTCTCTAACTGGGGCTGAGAAGAAGGATAGAGATTCCTCTCCAATTGTCTTCCTATCATACTCTAATACAAATCAAAGTATAATAATGGTGACCTTCCTTCTCGACTCTATAGATTCAGAACTTGGTTAAGAACATAGTTAAATTGTAGAGTTTTATCCCTAGCTTTTATTAATTTTATCATCCTTTACTCATGAATCATAATCAGAGATCAATACCATCTCACATTCAACATTTTGTTCATAGGGTGTATCAAAAGTACTATCTTACCTCTCAATCTTGATATCCATCTCATTCAATCTCACTCCTCTCTCCATCTCTGACAATTTTATATGAATAACCATCAAGTACTTTCATATCAGAGGATCTATATTGTGCAATAGGGTTCTTCTTCCTTAAACTTGAAAAGTAAAATCTCGATACCCATGAACTATACTATGAATTCTGCATGTGTGGGTGTGGATAAGATCTATTCCCTTATTATTCATTCGCTGATATGTTTCAATTCTTTTCTTTACAAACCGTTAGCAGTGGTCATTCTTCAAATTCTGACCGTTCTCAAAATACTAACCATTCCTCTGTTGAATACTCTTAAGTGCATTTAAGAAATGGTATCATCCCTGGCACCAAACGAACTCAAATTCCTTCTAGTGATAGTTAACAATTTTTTTTCTTCCTTAGGATATTTCTCTCCCTAATCCTTATCATCTTTCAAAACTCTTTGGACGATACTCTTGACTCTTTCAAAAAGGGTCCAAATACTATCTAGAACCTCAAGTTACTGAACAATTTAGTAAGAATTATATGTAAATTCAATGAGTTTATAATGCGAAAAGATTAGCATTTTCAGCATGTTAAAATTGAAGCTTATCTCTTGTGCATATACTTACATATCCTAGATCTTTCCACCAAATCCTAGACAAGCATACCTACCGTACCAAACTAATATATCATAAACAAACCAACCTTGATTCTTAATTCTGAATTTTCCAAGTGATACTAAAAGAGAATCCAATTTGCAGCCTTATCATTCATTAAGGACCAAACTGTATTTCTCACCTTGTAATAAGGTCCTTACCTCAAAAACATAAATCATAACTCTCATGCACAACTAAAGGGTGAGCTAAAGCCAAAGGTAATGAAATGCATCAACTACTATATCAAAGTATCATAAACCTGGACAGATGAAATTTTAGATTTTCCTTATCTCAGAGAATTAATCACCCTGAGCTCTCTGAGTGTCCAATTCCTATGAGATTTGGTAGACACCTTCTTCAATGATGCCAAAATCCACCCTCAAAATATCAGCCTAATCTGATCTCTGTGGAAGGAGTTATGACCTTCCAAATTTTACTAAATCTTGAAAATTTAGTGTATCGAAAATTTATACTCTTGGATTGAAAAATCATTTATCTTTCCACTTGAATCTATCATGTCTATGCTAACAGCAGAATATATATACATTCTTTTCCCTTACCTTTGATCTATAATCTCCCAGTGGTGAATTTAGATTTCATTCTTCATCATAATAAGTACTATAAGCTTATATGAACAACAATACTGAAATTTTACCTTGCCTACCATAGTCTCCTCCTTGGTATCCTTGAGGGAGCTGCCATTATTATCTCTTGCTTAGGCTCCTTTTGAACAACTACAGACTTGTCTTATGCATTGCCAACACCTTCACCAGCACCTTTAAATTGACTAATTTTGATTAAAGTTTGTTGATGATCAAACTCCTGAACTTGCATGTAAATACTTTAGTATTAAAGAATTTTTTCCTATATTTTATTCTCCTAAACTTCTACAACCATGTTGGACAAATTTGTTACCTCTTGTTTCTTATTTGTAAACCTAACGCAGCCATTTAAGTACTAGCTCCAGTCTTAACCTTTATTTTGGTTATGAAATTTTATTCATCACTTTCAATTGGTCCTTCTCCATTATTTCAGTAATTATTTTTACTACTCTAATCTTTTCAGCAGTTAGTAACCGCTCTTATATCCTTATTACTATTCTTGCTTACCAATTCTAAGTTATATTTCTAAAATTTTTCCTCCAAGTTCCAACAATTGAGAGGGCATCGTTAAATTCAAAAGAGATTGATTTTACAGCTTCGAGTGTTATTTTTCCTTTCATATCGTCTTCACCTTTATATTCCAATGCTTGTACTTCCATACCTATAGTTCAAATAAAATTTTACAAGAGTTTAGGAGTTGTTCCTTTCCTTTATTATTCGAGTGATATTATTATTGAGAGGAAAGTGTAAACATTGTTATTGATCTCCAACAAATTGTGATGGCCTTGAATTAACTATTTTTTTTGTATTCATGGTCTAAAATCCTTGAAATTGATATCCAATCTCTTCCTTGATCATTCAAAGACAATATTCAGATTGTTAATTCCAGCTACCTTGGCCTTACAGATGGTGGCAATTTTTCTCCTCTCAATTTTGAAACTCCAGCTTTAGTAATTGTTCAATTTTTAAATAATTCCTTCTTTTGCTTGGCTTAAATGACTATATCTTCCTTTGAAGAGTGCGATCTCAAAATTTGTAATCCTTGAGAAAAGGTCTACTCCCTTCCAAATATTCTATAACAATTGTTAGAAGAGTCAATTGCAGGTTTCTCAAAATAATATACTTCCTAATAATCATTTTGTTTCTTTTTCTTTCTAAGTCAATAAATTACTTTGTTGGATACTTAAATTAATTATCTCAGCTTTGGACTACCTGTCTCTGCTATTCCTTTTGATTTCTTATTCCAATGCAATCGTTGGAATTATTTGAAGACCTTTAGTTAATTAATTTGTATTCTTTATTCCATGGTGTGCTATTCCTAAGATCTATGATCTTAATTGGTTCTGCTGCTTGTGTTCTGATCGATACCGGATAACAGAGGTCTTATGTGAACACGATATTTCTACGGGGGCTAATTGACCCTTAGAGATGCTAGGATACAATACTTTGATGTGATTTTGGGTATCGATTGGTTAACCAGGTATTGAGCCATGGTGAATTGTCTAGCAAGGACAGTGACCTATTATTTCATATTATTGATTTAAAAAGGTTAAGTGATTCCTATTGGCAGTGAGTGAGAATTGTATTAGGTTTGTTAGTCCTCACTTGAGTCAGTAGCTAAGATAAATGCATAGGGTAGCTGAAATCAACAATAGGGTAGAAACTGTTGAGGTATTCCTGTGATTACTGCAAATGGGTTGTAGTAATTAGAATTTTCTTTATGGCTTGAGTCTTGAGATTTTTGAATGAAAAATGAATGGATAAAACAGGTAGTGGTTGAAAGAATTGGTGAACGAGTAGATTCAATTGATGCTGCAGCGAGATTTGTGGTTTTGCTTTTGGACGATAAATTCTAAAATGAATGAGAAAGGCTAACATGGTTCCGTTCTTATGGCCATAGAAAGGATTTATATGATAACAGGATTAGTATAGCTCAAAAGCAACCTGCGATTGATACTTATCCTCCTTGTATGACTAGACAATAATTGGGTTTGATAAACCTATTGGTTGATCCATAAACAGGAGTATGTGATTTTAGTTGTTGGAATGTTTTTTTACAAAAGTAATCTGATCTAGATGGCTTGATTGTCGTCATGCTCCGACTCTATATTGGTAGTATGGCAACTACCATAGGAGTTGTTATACTCAAGGCTATTTATGAATAATTTTAATATTTATTGAAACTTTAATATTAAAATCTACTAAAAATTTATCGAAACCTATTTAGTCTAAGCCTAATACAGTCCATCTAAAACATACAATTTAATCTTACTTTATTTATGCTAATAATGTCTACTAGACTTTTGTTTACATCTTGTGATTTGTTATTACGTCACTTTTCCATCCTTCTAGTCCCTTTTCTTGATACCTGCATGTAGAAAATAAAATATGTTGAGTCTTGTGGCCCAATGGCTACAAAAAGAATGATCCTAACCAAAAGATAGGCATGCGTAGTAATTATTTAACAACACATACATTAAAGTGAAGAACAATTCGAGTAAGTATACATTTTTGTATGTTATGTCTCTAAATCGACTAAATTTCTATTTTCTAACGTTGTTTAGGACTGTCATCCTAGACTTAGAGTGTCAGGAACTACCCTCAAGCCCGTCAGTGCCAAACTAAGTTCTCTCTCTAGGCTCATCGCACTGATGTTGGTGGAGAAGACCTGTGACCTTAGAATCTTCTCTAATTGATCTCATAAGTCGTTAACCTTGATCGTACCTTGAGACCATCATACCGAGCGCATTAGAACTGATACATGTATTTACACGAAAGGTTCGGACTACCTCTTAGGTCTATAGAACCTAAATGAGGTACATTAGTTGTCGGTGAGACCCATAAGTAGATGAAGCAAACATATTGATACAAGATATTATTTCATCTAGAAACATATTACAAATAAAAAGTTGAGCTAAAGGATATTAACATGTCAAGAACCTAAATGTTATTCTAGGTTATTATGTCACTAGGATGTGTTTGGACCTTAATGCAAGTGGTATTAGACTAAGTTAAAGTGATGCATATAGCATGTCACTAACTAGCATCTCTACTGCCTAATTGCGTTCACTTGCTTTTTATTTAGTTAAGATTTCCTAATGTGAATTGCAAGTATAAATATTGAATAAAAAAAGAAAGGAACGTAGTTTATTAAATATGATCAAAAGCAATTTAATTCATGCATAAAATCGTAGATAAGCATTCGTTCAGACAATATCCAGGCCGCGTAGAAGCTCTAAATGTAATAATTTATAATTAAACTTTAACAACTCACGGTGGTTTAATTTAAATTCTCCAAATAATCAATCATGGTTTAACCGTGTTTTATCACCGTCAATGCATAATAAATTTTCCTAAAATCACAAAGCATCTTAAATTCTAAAGTTCACATTAACTTATTGTTAAGCCATTTCCATTCCTAATATTCAATTCAGTGTGGCAAAGAAAAGTCATTTTTGGAAAGAATTAGTTTCTACATTTATAAAATCCACGTGAATCCAAAACAAAGAAGCATTAAAGATTGTTATTATCATACATTTTTGTGTCAGTTACCTCTCGGCAGTAGGAATTTCAACAAGATTCACCCAATAATATTTGATCTCAGCCTCAACCCAGGTTTGTTAAGTGTAGTTTTTCCCAATTTCACTAAGCTACTTCCATTGCAACTCGTTTCCCTTAACTAAAATAATTCTTACATTTGTTTAGCAACCAAAAGGCAAAACAACAAAACTAACAGAACAAACCATTCAATTTGTTCGACGGTACCAATCAAATCAGTTTATCAACACTAAATCGGAACAAGTTAAACCTGTTCTTAGTCATATCGCCAAACAACTAAAATCAGCTTCCTAATAGAATTTGATGTATGATACAGCAATACAACATTATAAGTTCAACCGTGCAAACAAACAGTCTAACGATAAGGGTCCATTTATTCATATCAAACGCATGATGTCCAAAACATATTAGCCTAAAACTGAAAATTCCTACATTCGTAGCTTACGGCTAAACCCAAGGTACTAGGCAACAACAAGATCTATACTGATTCGTTAGTAGGTCAGAAATCTGAAACCATAAGCCCTCACTTGAGTCTCAAAGCAAAATCAAGCAATAATTTATAGCTTGGCTGTGATTCTTAAAAATAAGCAATCAAGCACAGTCATTCCATCTTACTCCAACACAAATCACGGCTTGGCCCTGATTTATCAAGTAACAACACAGCAATCAATTTTCCTAAGATAAAATAAATATATCTAACAACCATAAATCACGTAATTCAAACAATAATTTCCTATCTACCCTTCTACTCACATCATCACATCATTTTATTTATTTTATTTAATTTTTTTAAAATCAATTAATCATCCATCACATTAACAATGACAATTCAACACAATCTGTAAACCCTGTTTTTCTTTAACAAAAAAAAAAGTTATTACTTGGCTGGTTAGTGAAGTGATTTGAGTGTTGTAATAATAATGCAAAGGTCACGAGTTCAATACTTGCATGGGTCACTAGTCTCATGTATCATTTTCGAATTTAAGAAATATTTAGTCCCACATCTGGAAATTTTTGGAAAAGAGTTGAATTATTTTCTATTTAAGGGATGGTGCCCCTCCTTCACACCAGCAATATGAAATCTTTCCATACAATGGGTTGTGGGTTGTGGCTGATGATGAAGTTGCCTTGGAATTGTATCAGTGCTGCCCCGTATGAGGAGTGGTAGGTGATGGAGTTGAACGTCACCGTAATGAAGATAGAAGAAATGATGCATTGGGTAAAATTAAATTTACTATTCCTAGTTTTGATGAAAAGTTTAATCCAGAAGTCTATCTTGATTGGGAATTATTAGTTGAACCAAAGTTCAACTATCATCATTACCCATAAGAGTATAGAGTACGTGCGGCTACTACTAAATTTATTGGTTATGCTTCGATTTGGTGGAGTTAAATTCGACAAAGAAATGGAGGTCCTCATACTTGGGATGATTTGAAGCGCTTGATGAGGTCCAGGTTCGTGCCTTCAATTTTTGAGAGAGAATTACTTAATAAATTCCAAAGGATAAACCAAGGAAACAAATATGCGGAAGAATACTATCAAGAGTTGCAGGAGGGCATGCTACGTGCTAATGTGCAAGAAGATAATAATGCAAAGATAGCTAGATTCTTAGGAGGATTGAATGAGAGATACAAGATATACTTGATTTCTAGAAATACAATTATTTGGATCAACTATTTCATTATGCATACAAAGCTGAAAGACAAATTCAAATGAGGAAGCAACCATATAAATCTGGTTGTAGCTATCCAAGTTCTCCCATACCTTGGAGGGACACCAATCAGCAACAGAAGGGTGTTGGTAATTCTAGTAGGACTGCTGCACCAATTAGCCAAGGGAATTCAGGAAGCCGCTTTACTTCACCAACATCCAAACCTATCGATTCAAAAAAGATCACTGTTGCCCCTATAAAAGGTTTATCCTCAATTGCTTCTACAGGAAGAACAAGGGAGATTGAGTGCTTCAAGTGTAAGGGGAAAGGGCATTATATGCGTGATTATCCAAATCAGCATGCCCTTATCATTCGAGAAGATGGTGAGTATACATCGGCCAGTGAGGTTGAAGAGGGAGGTGGATCTGATCGTGAGGAGTCTCAATCTGTTTCAGGGTCAGAACCAGAAGAGATCACATTTGATACAAGCCATACAAGCCTTCTTGTTCGTCATGTTCTTAGCTCCTAGATGGAGAAGGCAGAAAACGGACAGCGTCACAATTTGTTCAAATCCAAATTTGTGATCAAGGAGCACTCTTGTAAGTTTATAATTGATGGTGGAAGCTGCAATAATATTGCAAGTTCAGAGATGGTTGGAAAGCTTGGCCTAACCACAAGATTACACCCGCAGCCATACTACATTTAATGGCTCAATTCTTGTGGAAAGTTGAAGGTAACAATGATGGTATGTGTTCATTTTTCTATTGGTATCTACTCTAACTTTGTGGACTGTGATGTGGTGCCAATGCAAGCTTGTGCATTACTACTTGGAAGACCATGTCAATATGATAAGGATGCTACACATTATGGGCATTCCAATAAGTACTCCTTTATGCACAAAGATAAGAAGGTCGAATTGGTTCCAATGATACCGGAAGAACTTCTCAAAGACGATTTAGATAGGGCTGAATGTTAGAGAAAAGAAAAGGAGAATAGTAACATCCACAATATAGGAAGTGAGAGTTATCAGCCAAAATTGAGAGAAAAGAAAAGAAAAATGTGAGAAGAAAAGAGAAATACCGATCAAGGGACAGGTTCTATTAGACACCAAAAGTGAGATGCGAGAATTAGAAACCAATCCCCAAGAGTGTTTTGCACTTGTATGCAAGGTCACTCTCTTTTCTACTAATTCTTTACCATCTTCTTTGCTTGTTTTGATTGTTTCTTTAATGCAATAGTTTGCTGATGTGTTTCCAGATGAGATACCTGCAGGATTGCCACCATTGCGGGAAATTGAGTATCAAATCGATTTGATTCCAGGAGCATCTCTGCCTAACTGTCCCCCATACCGTACCAATCCCGAAGAGATAAAAGAAATTCAACGCCAAGTGCAAGAGCTTATCGACAAAGGGTATGTGCGTGAAAGTTTAAGTCTGTCTACTGTTCTTGTTTTACTTGTACCAAAGAAAGATGGATCATGGAGGATGTGAATAGATTGTCGAGCTATCAACAATATTACGGTATGTTATCGTCATCCTATTCCTCGATTAGATGATATGCTTGATGAATTATGTGGTTCTACCGTCTTTTCTAAGATTGACCTGCGTAGTGGTTACCATCAAATTAGAATGAAGCTAGGTGATGAATGGAAAATAGCTTTTAACAATTGAAGCCCTGAATTGTTTCAAATTGTTTACGATAGTGGTCATATGAGAAAGGCATTATTGAGGGATACGATAGAGAGGCAACATCCTTCATTGTTCCAAACATTGCTGATCCTGTTGCGGTAGAAGAGGTGCACTCGTTCGCGTGCACATTCTGGTGACCTGTGAGACCTTCTTTTGTACTGAATTCTTGAGAACAGTATTTGCATGAGAAGATCGTCGATATTTCGAGAGAGATTAGAAATTATGCTTGATGGTCTGATGTATGGAGTTAATAATGTCAAAGGTTTGTGGATGGAGGAGACGAAGTGCGATATTTTTTTTTGAACTTTTTCAGTACCGAGGCGAGAACCTCTCCTATGAAGCTCAATTGCTTTAACTAGTGGAACGTGCACTTTTTGTACAGGCAGACGATAATATGTTTATATATATAAACAAATATATAGTGTAGAGAGAGCAAAAGAGAGATAAAAAAATTAGTTGAGTTGGTTGTGTAGAGCTAGTGGGTTGCCTTATTTAAATGTGTGTACACATACGTGCTGTTATTTATATTGAAGGGTAGTCTTCCAATGCTCTCTACAAAAACATAAAAGTCTGCTACAAATAATTGGCTAAAGATAAGTAATATTACTAATAAATAACAACATACTTCAAAAAATGAAGCAAAGAAGAATTAGAGAATATTTATTACTAATTTTAGATCACATGGAGCGTTCTTTGAAATATGATAGAAAGTTATTTGATTGAACGTCGAAGTGCAATGAAAACTTCTCTAAAATATCTATTTTCCTAGTTATATTTTTTTTTTAATTACATGGTCATTTAGAATTCTATCTATAGCTCTAGCAAAAATTATAAATGCATGAATTTCAACTCAAATATTTGTAGTTAAAATTATATTTTTAGATCTTACAAATATTATCTCTTATCCATCTTCAATCATACAACAATAAAACAAACCACGTACTTTATAAAATAATTCATAAATTATGTAATTTAAAATAAAAACATATTTAATCTTTGCAATGATTTCATAGCTATTTATGATGGTTTCAAATAATACAAGTTTGTAATAAATTCTATATTTAGTAATGCAAAGTGAGATAAAGTAAATGACATAGATATTATTATGTAGAACAATTAGTACAATAGATTGACATTCTCTTGATGAAAGATTATTTAATGATTAATATTATTTGATTATTTTAAAAAAAAGATTCATCAATTAATTAATTTTATATATAATATTTTTTTAAAAATACAATCAAAGATGTGATAATATTTAATAATAGTTTGATATCACTATTTGATCTATCTTTTTTTATTTTTTTTATGATTTAATTTATATATATATTTAAGACTAAATTGATTCAATTGATTGGTTTAGCACGTCGAGGACAATTTGACGGTCGAATTAGAAACAGAACAATTTTATTTTATATTTTTGTTATTTTTATAGTATTCTAATTCATGTAATAAGTGTTGTCTATAAGTTTATTTTATACTTTCTATTTTATTTATTAAAATAATAGATAGAAATCATTAAATCAAGGATATTGTCATATCAAAATAAATGCCACCATGATATAATATTACTATTGGGCATTACTATAAATTTTTTTCATTCCTATTCCGAAAAAGAAAAAAAATTTCCAACTATCCTTAGGCCTGTTATATAGTGCTCTTAATCCGCATTAGGAAGGGATAACACATCCAAACGCATTTATGAAAATACTCTAATTTGAAGAGATTTGATTGGATATGGATTCATTTGTGCATGAATCTAAAAATCACAAAAGTTGTAAGGCAATTTTCACAAGAGGACGTATCCCAGAACACCTATAAGAATACCATCTCAAAGAAACTTGATGGATTCTAAATCTATTTCGACACGAATCTAAAACTCATTCAAGTCCTAACGTAATTTTGATGACATTTTACCCCTCAAAGATATTGAATCGTTAAACATCCGAGTTAGCACGAATTGCTAGGCATATAAACTTATTCTTTACAATTGTCGATGGACTTGATACGGATGAAGCTCAAAGTAAACCATATCTAGTGCCATCATTAGATAGGGATTTCTTTTATGTTACCGAGATCAACAATCATACAAATAATATTTTGTCACATTTAATAATGTGCCTCATTTCTATATAAAAGAAACTCAGTAATGATTCACAAATAATGATGAAACTTAAAATTATACTTGACAAGTCTCTCTCAATCGATGAAACTTATAGGTCACACATCCATTACTGAATTCATCTTAAGGAACTATCCATTACTTTTTTTTCCCCTTAGAACTACTCTTTTAATAGCACATCATATTTTAACTAGATTATAATACAACAAGAATATATATAAATTTGACTCCCCAAAAATGGATATATACAATATTAATGTGAGTACTTGGTAGATGGCTGATGTTTAACTGTGTTTTGTCTGTTTTCTCATTTACCTAGGAGTATCAAGTGTTATCAGATCTCCGTATTCGGCATCTTGCTAAGAACAGGCACCGTCCTGATCAATTCACTGTGCTAGTTAAGGGAGTTCCACTTTGTATGGAACACAAGGCTCATGGATGTTCTATAGATCATTTTTTCTCGAAGCATCATCCTTATACATATCTATCATACCAAATAGTACATGATGGGAAAAACATTAGAAAACTACAGGTAAGCTTTTTATTAATATGCTAGGAATTTACTTTTACATCTTTATGCTGAAAATTCATATTTGTCATACTCTGCCATATTGCTGCTACCATATTTGCTTTCGTTTGATTTATCTCTTTAGTTATCTTAAATAATCAAAGAAACATTTTGGTTTCAGTTAGGAAAATTAATGCCTAATGATTTTAATGACGATAAGATTGTTTTTAATTGGTTTAACAGGCAATTTCCTAATTGGTTAGAAGCAAACTTGGATGCTATAATGTACCAGTTTTTGTACTAGTGCTTTTCTGTCAGTTTGTATAGCATATTACTTGGTTGCTGTACGTATGAGTGAGTTATTGCATATATGTTATTACTCTAGCACCTTTTCCACTTATTATGTATTTGCTCTTTGGTGGAATAGATAACACAATCACAATTCACGGGCAGAGATTTCTTTGTTTTGGACACAACAGAAAATTGACCAAGACCATAAACCTTACTAGCATCCACCTTCATTTTCTTTGATCTTTACATTCTCTGCATGCAACACAAAAAGATGATAGTACAACTTAAGAAGTTTCATTTGATAAGGAAGTGGAGTGAAGGGAGATAGAAAATGAAACTGCTAAAGATCAAGCAATTAGCTGTATGGTATTGGAGTGTATGGGGTGAGAGAATTTCTAAAAAATTAATACAATATTAATAATTTCTAAAAAATTAATTATTATAATATAAATATTCATTGTGTTATTATCTATGACAATCATTTATTGTCGAAATAATTAATTGTCATCAATTAATTTAATAATTGATCATTATGTTGAGTCTTGTGGCCCAATGGCTACAAAAAGAGTGATCCTAACCAAAAGATAGGTATGCGTAGTAATTATTTAACAACACATACATTAAAGTGAAGAACAATTCGGGTAAGTATACATTTTTGTATGTTATGTCTCTAAATCGACTAAATTTCTATTTTCTAACTTTGTTTAGGACTGTCATCCTAAACTTAGAGTGTCAGGAACTACCCTCAAGCCCGTCAGTGCCAAACTAAGTTCTCTCTCTAGGCTCATCGCACTGATGTTGGTGGAGAAGACCTGTGACCTTAGAATCTTCTCTAATTGATCTCATAAGTCGTTAACCTTGATCTTATCTTGATACCATCATACCGAGCGCATTAGAACTGATACATGTATTTACACGAAAGGTTCGGACTACCTCTTAGGTCTATAGAACCTAAATGAGGTACATTAGTTATCGGTGAGACCCATAAGTAGATGAAGCAAACATATTGATACAAGATATTATTTCATCTAGAAACATATTACAAATAAAAAGTTGAGCTAAAGGATATTAACATGTTAAGAACCTAAATGTTATTCTAGGTTATTATGTCACTAGGATGTGTTTGGACCTTAATGCAAGTGGTATTAGACTAAGTTAAAGTGATGCATATAGCATGTCACTAACTAGCGTCTCTGCTGCCTAATTGTGTTCACTTGCTTTTTATTTATTTAAGATTTCCTAATGTGAATTGCAAGTATAAATATTGAATAAAATAAGAAAGGAACGTAGTTTATTAAATATGATCAAAAGTAATTTAATTCATGCATAAAATCGTAGATAAACATTCGTTCAGACAATATCCAGGCCGCGTAGAAGCTCTAAATGTAATAATTTATAATTAAACTTTAACAACTCACGATGGTTTAATTTAAATTCTCCAAATAGTCAATTATGGTTTAACCGTGTTTTATCACCGTCAATGCATAATAAATTTTCCTAAAATCACAAAGCATCTTAAATTCTAAAGTTCACATTAACTTATTGTTAAGCCATTTCCATTCCTAATATTCAATTCAGTGTGGCAAAGAAAACAACATAAGGAAAGAATTAGTTTCTACATTTATAAAATCCACGTGAATCCAAAACAAAGAAGCATTAAAGATTGTTATTATCATACATTTTTGTGTCAGTTACCTCTCGGCAGTAGGAAAGTCAACAAGATTCACCCAATAATATTTGATCTCAGCCTCAACCCAGGTTTGTTAAGTGTAGTTTTTCCCAATTTCACTAAGCTACTTCCATTGCAACTCGTTTCCCTTAACTAAAATAATTCTTACATTTGTTTAGCAACCAAAAGGCAAAACAACAAAACTAATAGAACAAACCATTCAATTTGTTCCACGATACCAATCAAATTAGTTTATCAACACTAAATCGAAACAAGTTAAACCTGTTCTTAGTCATATCGCCAAACAACTAAAATCAGCTTCCTAATAGAATTTGATGTATAATACAGCAATACAACATTATAAGTTCAACTATGCAAACAAACAGTCTAACGATAAGGGTCCATTTATTCATATCTAACGCATGATGTCTAAAACATATTAGCCTAAAACTGAAAATTCCTACATTCGTAGCTTACGGCTAAACCCAAGGTACTAGGCAGCAACAAGATCTATACTGATTTGTTACATTCGCAGCATGCCAACTGTTTTGCCCACTTGGGGAAAACCAAACACACAACAACAATGACCGCAAAACAACTGGAAAAGAAAAACTCTTCAACGAAAATATCAACAACAGCAATGTCACAACATGTTATGGAAGAAAAGAAATAGTTTCAAAGCTGTCTTCAGTAATGATTTCACAGAAAACAAATTGGTACGACCTGATATGCTAATTTGTTTCATGAACCCAAACTCCCCTCCGATCACCTTCCCTTTATGGAATGCATCAGTTGCTTTAAATCAAAGATCCCAAGAACATTTTGTTTTCATCTCCAATTAAAAATTTAAGTCAAACAAAAAAGCTATAACAACCTCAAGAACCAATTTCCCAACCTTCTCTATAGTATTTATAACCTCCTAACCCTAGCCTCCAATTCAGATATATGATATGAAAAAAATATGAACAAAATCAAGAGCCAACCAACAGCGAACTCTAGTGTGCAGATCATCATAAAATGCTTCACAATCCTCGGCAAAATTCGAGAGAACAACAATCACAGACAAGAAATCATTTGGCAAAAATTCTTCCATAGGAAATCTCATAAAGACTCTCTAGTGAATCAGAGATGTTAAAACAAAATTTACTTTCAAGACGTTCGATTGCATCAAAATGATTTGGCAAAACATAACAAGTAGGAATCAAACAGAAAAACTCTCAGCATGTATTCCCAATTCAATATTTTTTCAAGTAAACCATCGTTGCTCAGGTAACCAAAATATCATGCATATCACTTTCAATGCATCTTCAATCGTATTTAAATTGGACAACAACAAGGTTATAACAGTGACGAGCATCAAGAGCAAATCTTTCTTACAGCTCATCCTTTGGGCAATACTAAAACATCCATAGCGATGAGACCATTACTCAGTAACATTTTCCTTTACTCAGAGAAACATCACAAATGCACACGCTGATATCATTATTCAATAAGACAAAATTCCCAAAAATTCAGATTTAACCAACTATTTCAGCTTATTGCTATGTTTCCAATTCAACTTATTTTGTTAACTTAAAACCCACTACTTGAACCGTCTAACAAACAAAAAAACCAATACTATCATTGACTACTGCATCAAACCCATTTCAAATCAAAGTTTATCCATTCAAACAACCGTCAAATCTCATTCATACGGTCAACACAATCCGAAAGGAAACAAAACTCATGAAAAGCAGTGTCGAATCAGTAGTTTTCCATAAACCATAGAAACCCAGCAACAACTAAACTTCACTAATTCAGAGATCGATGCAAACATCAATAAAAGAACATTACGTATGCAACTGATGTGAATTTCTATTCCAACTCTAACCACAGCGGTGCAGACTTAATCCTGAACTGGAACAATCTTTCCACAACCATCTACCACTAGGCATTTTTAATATTTACCGAACCTCCATCATTGCTTCAATGAAACTTATTAATGAAGGAAATCGAGCAGGTTAGGGATTCAATTCGGCATTCTGATTTAAATGAAATGCCAATCAAACAATTTGGGCTGGACTAACATCAAGCATTCTAAATTGTAGGCTATACCAACTTCTGAAATTTCATCATGTTTAACTCACAACGAGAACTCGAATCTAACAATCATCATGTAATTTTAATGAAATTGACATAAACGTTAGCAATGCAATGAGATCATCAATGAATTTCCATGAATTTTAATACACATTGCATCAATAGAACAGGGCATTGCAATATGGGAAATCAACTCAAATTTTTAGTTTGGTGGTTTCTAATTTCCCCTCTAAACCCAAAAAATTCTAATTTGACGAAGAAAAAGATGTAGAACCAACCTCTTCCTTTTAGAATTCCTCTGCACAGTGCCGTCGACCCTTCACTCCACAAGTTCTAGTCGTTGCGTCGCCTTCCCTTTCCAGTGATGCGAAGGAGTTTCGACGAGGCTTTCTTTCCACCTTAAGATCCCACCGAGCAGCTCTCCGACACAGATCGTCGGCAGCCTTGCAGGAATTTAGAGGGTTTTGGGGGTCAAGGTTTCAGGCTGTTGGGAACCCTTTCCCCCTTTACAATCCCTTCGTGATGAATGGGCACCGATAGGTAGCGCTTGAATTGGAGCAGACAATGACCTTATTGCCCCTACTATTTTCTCATTTATATAAAATCAAACTAAGCTTCTCAATTCTTGTTATTAAATTGGCAAGACTGCCCCTTCCATTTCCACAAACTTGCGGAATCCACCTAGTTGCCTTTTTAATTAACACCATTAGATCCCTATTTCTAATTTCCTTTTTCCTATTCATCATATTTCGAGTTTACAAGTTCTCCTCCCTCCTATTTTTAGTCCTCCAAAAATACAAAGACGTTAAAAAGAGTTTTCACTCACTTCCTCAAACATCAAGGATAAAACAGTGCTAACAAAACATCGTCGCCGCAAAAATAAGAGGAAGGAGGTCACTTGAAGAAGAGGGGAAGGAGGAGGAAGAGTAAGTTATGGGTTTGGTAACGGGTCAGATTCTCTCTCTTAACCCACTTACCACTAACCCGCTTACCGCTTACCACTAACACATAGCAAACTAATAACCTTAATGTCATCTCCTAAGTTACTATGACCCTAAGATGTCCAAAAGTTCTTAGTTAAATATCAAATAAGATCACATTAGGTATTGTCGTAACATGTACCTAAAGTATCTCTAGATTTATCTCATGTCATCATGTTTTATGTCTTGCTAAGTGTCTCTACATCTCTAGCACCACATGAACATATCAAATATCAACATAACATGAGCATAACATTTATAACATGCACATGATAGAATCATATCTATATACTGGCATGACATACATTCAAAATCAAATTTAATCACATGCAATTTAAATATGTAATAAAGCAGATATATAACTATCAACATGTACAATAATTAACCATGACCCTTAGGACTCAATACTGTAGTAGGTCAGAAATCTGAAACCTCACCTGAGTCTCAAAACAATGTCAAGCAAGAATTCACAGCTTGGCAGTGATTCTTAAAAATAAGCAAGCAAGCAATCAAGCACAGCCATTCCTTCTTACTCCAACACAAATCACAACTTGGCCGTGATTTGTCAAGCAATAGCACAACAATCAATTTTCCTAAGATAAAATAAATATATCCAACAACCGTAAATCATACAATTCAAACAAGGATTTTCTATCTACCCTTCTACTCACATCCTCACATCATTTTCTTTATTTTATTTAATTTCTTAAAATCAACTAATCATCCATCACATTAACAATCACAATCCAACACAATCAAACATAACCAAGCCTATAAAATAATATTTAGTTTAAAATTTTAATTATACCCAAAAATCTTAATCAATATATACCACCTTAATTAATTTTTAAAAAATAATTTTAATAATTATGTGAAAAATATGATTACATCAATAAAATTTATAAAATTCAAAATTATTCAATTTTACTAATTAGAAAATCTAAATAACCCAATTCTCCAAATTTTATCACATTATACATTTATAAAATTCTAAATTATTCAATTTGACTAATTAGAAAAATCTAAATAATCAAATTACCTCAATTTAGGGTATCCTAAATTCATTAATTCTGTAAAAATTTTAATTAAATTCTTTTAATTCCAACTAATGCAATTTAAATGTCATCACATCTACCAAAATATTTCTACATGCATATAACATACAATTAATTCATTTAAACCCTAAATTAATCCAATTTATCTTAATTAAATTAAAATTTGCATACTAATAATCTTAAAAATACTAATTAAATCATGAAAAATATGGTTAGTAACATAGCATCATAATTTTTTTTAGATTTTTCTGACATCGCACTCAAAACCCTGAACCCAACTTAAATAAATTCAAAAACAACACCTAAAATGTGTTAAAAAATTCTACATAAATTCCTCAAGATTCAAAACTCACCAATAAAGCCCTAGCAACGTTGAGTCGCACTGAACCGATTGTAAAACCGTGAGAACAGTCAACCTACAACCAAACCGACTCCAAACCGGACCGAACCAGCTTAAACCAAGTCGAACCGGCCTGAGCCGGGTTGGACCGAATCGACGCACGCTCATTGCATGCACCACCCCGGCCTTCTTCCCTGCTCGATGATCGTTCGAATGCCAGCCACGCCACCACGCATTTCATCGGTGATCGCCGCCGCTTTGCTGTTGTAGACACGCGCGGATGCTGCCCACTACCTCACCGCACCTTCCCTTACCCTATCACGCCCTAATCATGCCGCCGGTAGAGCCCAGTCGCTCCCACTATCGCTGCTACCTCCACTTCCTCTACCGCAGGCGGAACCACTGCCCTCAGCTGTTGCCTCGTCTCATCCGCCGTAGTCGCTGCTCGCTATCAACTCCAAAGGAGTCGAATCGAGCTCAGAGGGATTCGCCATGAAGGAAACGCCGTCAGCCACACTCCTTGTCGCGGAATATTCACGAACAGAGGAGTCCCTCTCTTCGCCGCCCCTTTCATGCTTTCTACCCGCCGGAGCCACTGCAGCGCATCTCACGACCTCTTCACCGTCCGAAGACCTCCGGCAACCTCCCCAGCGACTTCGGCGCGGAGGGAAATCTCGATCTCCCCCTCTCGCGGGTGCAATCGATGGGAACAGGGACATCCCCTATTCCGCCACTCCCTTAGCATTCTTCGATAGCCGGAGCTACTTCCACATGTCGTCGGCCTCGCAGACGATGCCTCAGCTCACTCGCATCCCCTCTCTACCGAAGACGATGGCCGCCGGAGCATTTGAGCTCCGCCATCGCCGTTTCATCCGAAAACAGGGTGCCCCCTATTAGTGAGGGTTTTAAACCCTCATTCAAACCCTCGCTAACGCTGCAGCATGCGCGAGTGCGCCGCATGTGCTGCTACGACATTTTTCCTTCTTTTTTTCTGTTTAATTTTATTTTCTTCTCTATTATATTTTTCTTATCTATTAATATTTATTTATTATTATTTTATTTATTATTTTTTCTGATTTATCTATTTTTTCTATTTTATTTTATCTATATTTTTTTATTTTATTTCCTATTTCTTATTTCATTACTTATTTTAATTTTATTTATTATTTTATTAATTTAATATTAAAAAAAATATTTTTTTAAAAAAAATTTAAATAGAAAACAGGATTTAAAATTCCTCTCCCCCTTAGGATTTTTGGTCCTCCAAAAATAATAACCTAACCCTTTAAATTTTTTCTAGACTTTTCATGTCTCCTAAGACACAAAAAGAACCTAGAGAATTTTTCAATCCAATTTAAATAAATTTCAAACATGTTTAAACAATTTATCAGGCAAAACACAATCAAAGCAAAGTATCAAGCAAACAATACAGGGTTTCAGACTCAAATCTTCTCACAGAGCAACCGACGGAGCAGTTAGAACATGTGATGGATCTGGCATATACTCCTTAAGCATCGATACATGAAACACATTATGGATTTTTGTCTAAGTCTACCGGTAGACTGTAATCTTTAAGCCACCGGCCCAACTCTCTCTCCAGAATCCCAAACGGTCCAATATACCTCAATTGCAACTTTCCTTTCAGGTTTTCCTAGGATACACCTTTAGAAATACTATGCCACAACCGCAATTCCCAATAGCCTCCGCCGATTGTCTGCATCCCTCTTTTGTCTATCCGGAGTTGCTTCTCAGACTACTTTTAGAAAGAAAAATAGAGTGGACTGGTCGAGAGAAGGAAAAATCATTGTCTTTGTCAAACAATTCATCATGACTCGATACTCGGTTAACCAATTGATATCCAAGATCACATTAAAATCTTTCATCCGAGCATTTCTAAGGGTCGATCAGCCCCCTTAGAAACGCCGTGTTCACATAAGATATCTGTGACCCAGTATCGATCGGAACACAAGCAGCAGAACTAATTAAGATCATAGATATTAGGAATAGCACTCAATAAAATAAAGACTACAAATTAGCTAACCTAAAGTCTTCAATTAATTCTAACAATTGCATTGTTACAAGTAACCAAAAGGAATAGAAGAGACAGTAGGAAGTCCAAAATTGAGACAATTAACTTAAGCATCCAACAAAATAAATTTATTGGTTTAGAAAGAAAAGAGACAATCATAGAAAGTTGATTATTAGGAAGTATCTCATTTTGAGAAATCTACAATTAACTCTTCTAACAATTGTTATAAAACATTTGGAAGGGAGTAGACCTTTTCTCAAGGATACCAAATTTGAGATCTTACTCTTCAAAGAAAGATATGGTAATTGGAGCCAAGCAAAAGGAAGAATTATTGAAGAATTGAACAATTTACTTGGAATAATACAACGAACTACCCCAAATATAGAGATAGTTGGATTGCTAAAGTTGGAGTTTTCAAATTAAGAGGATAAAATTTTGCCACCATCTGTAAGCCGAGGTAGCTAGAATTAAACAATCTGAATATTGTCTTTAAAGAATCGAGGAAGATGTTGATGAGGACATCACTAGTTCGCCCGTGCAAGACTTAATTAGCATACAAGGCCCAATGACACGAGCCCATGCCCGACGCTTCTATACGGAAGTTACATGAGTAATTAAAGAAATATTTATTCATGAGCAAATCAAGGAAGATTTATTCAAGATTAAATATTTATGCAAGAGCAAATTAAGGAAATTCTATTCAAGGTAAATCTTCATCAAATATTTATCCAAGAGCAAATCAAGGAATATTTATTCAAAGATAAATATTCATCAAGAGATATTTATTTTCCAAAATTCATGGCTTACAAGAGGAGGAGATTTATATATTTATTTTTCCTATTTTAGTGTAATAAAATAGGGAAAAACTTCCATTATTTTGTCTATATATTAGGTGGAGCATGCCCTCTTGCAAGGGGACTTTGATTTTTGCTTTAGCCACCACTTTTGTAATGCTTTTGCTACAAACTTGAAGTCCACTTTCTTAATCACTTTTTGAGTGATCCTTCCGCTGTTGCTCTTTCAATTCTCTTGAATTGTTTGTGCCGTTCTTCGTGAACAGGTCAGTCGTGTTTGACACGGTTGATAACCAACTGAGGAGTAGTTTAGCGATTGCGAGGTTGCTGGTCGTGTTCCTAGATCGTGGTTAGCCTCCCCTTCGTCAAAGTCACGACTCCCCCTATCTTAAGAATTTCTCCTACGACGGAAGATCGGGACCAACTTGCTTGCACTCATCTTAAGTCGAGGTGTGTGCATATCAGGTGGTATTAGAGCCTTCGTTGCCGGTAGGAATTCATCTATCCTTTATTAGATTCTCTTTTATTTTCCCTACATCAAAAAAAAAAAAATCCTTTTCCTTGAACTTCTATCTTGTACCATCATTGTTTTTTTTTGCCATCTTTTATTGTTCTTTTTCTTTATTATCTCCAAATTTACGTTTAATTGTTGAAGTAAAAATAAAAAAACAAAAAAAAAAGTATTGTTCGGCAAAAGAGAGTGTTCGGCCGAATTCTTGGTGGAAAAAAAAAAGGTAGAGAAAATAGAGGAGGAAGTAGTAGGTTAGAAAAAAAAAAAAAAAAAAAAAGAAAGAGAGGTAGAGAGAAAGGATGAGGTGTTTTGCATGAAAAGGGGAGAAGAAAGAGGAAGAAGTGTTCCGTGAGGAAAAATTGGAAAAAAAAAGGAGAGAGCGAGAAAAAGGAGGAGAAAAAAAGAGGAGGAAGTGTTTTGCTAGAAAAAAAGGAGAAAAAAGAGGGAGTAGTGTTTGGCAAGGAAAAAAAAAATAAACAAAAAAATATTTTATTCGAATTTTAATTATCTTGCATTTATTCTTCCTTTTTAACACCTTATACCTTACTGATTGAGTTAATTTTGCAATCCGAATTTTAATTATAATTATCCTTGCATTTTTTCTTCCTTTTGACACCTTCTACCTTGCTTAATTGAGTCAACTTTGTAATTTCTTGAATTATTATTTTTCTTCTCTTTGCTACAAATATATCCCCATCTAGATCTCCATAAATTAACCTTAATCACCGTGTTCTAGCACTTTGCAATCGCTTTATTCACTCCGTGTTGAAAGTTATCACGAACCAGCAAACACGCGAGCAATTTTTGAGAAGGGTTAGAGCTTCAGGTGGTAAGGTTTGTGAGGATTGTGTGTTTTTCATAAATAATTTACTAGTTTGGTGGAATTTCTCTTTTGTCTTACTAACAATGTCAGGATCGAGAAGTCCTCGTGATATTTCTTATGATGGGGAAGATGGGTCCCACTCATCAATGATATCATTGTCTCCACGTTCTCAAGCTTTGATGGCTCATGTTACAAACACCTTCGAGCAAATATTATCCGATCAAGTGCTTGTGCGCTTAAACGGGTTGGAGAATCGTCTCGGTGGAATTGAAGCGCGACTTGATCAAGTGGAGCGAACTCCTCCACGACGACACCCACCACCTCGAGTTCCTCGAGGACGAGTTGAAGCTCATAATAATGCTGCTGCTGCTGCTCCATTCGAACCAAGAGGAAATCTGAACACTGCATTTCAAGAAGCTGCTGATGAAGAGTTAAATGATAATTATGTGGCTGATGATGAAGTTGCCTTGGAATTGTATCAGTGCCGCCTCGCACGAGGAGTGTGAGTTGACGGAGGTCATGCACGTCACCGTAATGAAGAAAGAAGAAATGATGCATTGGGTAAAATTAAATTCACTATTCCTAGTTTTGATGGAAAGTTTAATCCAGAAGCTTATCTTGATTGGGAATTATTAGTTGAGCAAAAGTTCAGCTGTCATCATTACCCAGAAGAGTATAGAGTACGTGCAGCTACTACAGAATTTATTGGTTATGCTTCTATTTGGTGGAATCACATTCAACAAAGAAATGGAGGTCCTCATACTTGGAATGATTTGAAGCGCTTGATGAGGTCCAGGTTCGTGCCTTCATATTTTGAGAGAGAATTACTTAATAAATTTCAAAGGATGAACCAAGGAAACAAATCTGTAGAAGAATATTATCAAGAGTTGCAGGTGGGCATGCTACGTGCTAATGTGCAAGAAGATGATAATGCAAAGATGGCTAGATTCTTGGGAGGATTGAATGGAGAGATACAAGATATACTTGATTTCCAAAACTACAATTCTTTAGATCAACTATTTCATTATGCATGCAAAGCTGAAAGGCAAGTTCAAAGGAGGAAGCAATCATACAATTATAATCGTAGCTATCATAGTTCTTCTATGCATTGGAGAGATGCCAATCAGCAACCGGAGAGTGTTAGTCATTCTAGCAAGACTGCTGCACCAATTGGCCAAGGGTATTCAGGAAGCCGCTTTACATTACCAACATCCAAACCTATAGATTCCAAAGACACCACTATTGCCTCTACAAAAAGTTCATCCTCAGTTGCATCTACAGGAATAATAGGGGAGATTGAGTACTTCAAGTGTAAGGGGAAAGGACATTATATGTGTGATTGTCCAAATCAGGGTGCCCTTATCATTCGAGAAGATGGTGAGTACCCATCGGCCAGTGAGATAGAAGAGGGAGGTGGATCTGTTCACGAGGAGTCTCAACCTATTTCGAGGTCAGAACTAGAAGATATCACTTTTGATACAAGTCATGCAAGCTTAGTTGTTCGTCGTGTTCTTGGCTCCCACATGGAGAAGGCAGAAAATAGGCAGCGTCACAATATGTTCCAATCGAAATTTGTGAACAAGGAATATTCTTGTAAGAACATAATTGATGGTGGAAACTGGAATAATATTGCAAGTTCAAATGTGGATGATCTGTCACCATACTTGGGCGATGAAGATAAGCTGGAGTCGAGGACGACTCCACTTCAAGAAGGGGAGTATGATGAGGACATCACTAGTTCACCCGTGCAAGACTTAATTAGCATACAAGGCCCAATGACACGAGCCCATGCCCGACGCTTCTATACGGAAGTTACATGAGTAATTAAAGAAATATTTATTCATGAGCAAATCAAGGAAGATTTATTCAAGATCAAATATTTATGCAAGAGCAAATCAAGGAAATTCTATTCAAGGTAAATCTTCATCAAATATTTATCCAAGAGCAAATCAAGGAATATTTATTCAAGATAAATCTTCATCAAGAGATATTTATTTTCCAAAATTCGTGGCTTACAAGAGGAGGAGATTTATATATTTATTTTTCCTATTTTAGTGTAATAAAATATGGAAAAACTTCAATTATTTTGTCTATATATTAGGTGGAGCATGCCCTCTTACAAGGGGACTTTGATTTTTGCTTTAGCTACCACTTTTGTAATGCTTTTGCTACAAACTTGAAGTCCACTTTCTTAATCACTTTTTGAGTGATCCTTCCGCTGTTGCTCTTTCAATTCTCTTGAATTGTTCGTGCCGTTCTTCGTGAACAGGTCAGTCATGTTTGACACGGTTGATAACCAACTGAGGAGTGGTTTAGCGATTGCGAGGTTGCTGGTCGCGTTCCTAGATCATGGTTAGCCTCCCCTTCGTCAAAGTCACGACTCCCCCTATCTTAAGAATTTCTCCTACGACGGAAGATCGGGACCAACTTGCTTGCACGCATCTTAAGTCGAGGCGTGTGCATATCAGATGTGAAGATCAATTTTAAAGTTTCAGGCCATTAATAATGAGAAAGTAGAAATTCAAGGCTAATAAAATTTGTTGGAGGATGACAATAATTTACACTTTCCATAATTAAAGAGAATTGATTTCAAGGATGGCATTTAAATTTTTTTTTTTCCACTTAGCAAGGCATATCCTTATAAGTCCAGGGAAGGTTTATAATTAATAACACTGTGAAAGATCAAGTGTGGAATAATGTTGGATGAAATAGACATAAGTTATGAGAGAAAACCAACAACTGAAATTGTTGAAACTTTCTTTTTGAATCAAGAAGTCTGCCCTAATAGCAATGGGTATAATAGCGATTGCTATTGTTAGGGACTAAAGAATGCACAGCCACTATTGAAAGTAGTGAAGCAAAAGTTATAGATAGTAAAGAAGAATTTCAATAGCCACCGAAAAAAAGTATAAATGGAATCCGTAATATTAAGAATTTGTGGTAGTCAAAGAATATGAAAAGAAACTTGAAAAGGTTCCAATAATCAGCGGGATGTACCTATTGAAAGTGATGAATAAAATTCCACAACCAAAATGAAGGTTAAGAATTGGAGCTAGCACCTAAATGGTTGCTTTATTTTGTAGTACAACTGGGGATTGAAAAGGTGTAAGCCAAAACTTGCAGTAAGATGTTGTAGAGAGAGTACAAAAACATAGCAAATTTTTATAATTAATGAAAATTTCAAAAGAAAGAAAGCTTTAGTTTGCTGTACAGGTTTGTAGGATAGATTTGTATAAGGAAGTATAGTAGTGATACACACATCAGAAGAAGTTTTGGTAATTACAACAAGAAAGTATAGTGTTAACAACCATATCACTACCTCATATGAGAATTTACTCAAATTTTTAGATGAGGTTGTTCATCAGAGAGTGTAAAAATTTAGGAGAAAGGAATAAAGAAAACTGAAATTGTAAACATTCAGAATGCAGGCAAAGTAAAACCTCAGCATTGTTGTTCATATAGTACTTATTATGATGAGCAATGAAATTTAATTCACCACTAGTAATTTATAGATCAAAAGTAAGAGAAAAGAATGGATACATGCTCTACTGATAGCTAAGATATGGCAAGATTCAAGTGGAACGAAGAATGGTTTCTTAATCCGAGAATATCAAATTTTCTCGGTACACTAAATTTTCAGGACTCAGTAAACTTGGCAAGGTCATAACTTCCTCCACAGAGATCAGATTAAATTGAAATTTTGAGAGTAGGTTTTGACACCAGTGAAGAAGTTGTCTACCAAATTGATGAGGACATCACAGGTTCACCCGTGCAAGACCCGGTTAGCATACAAGACCCAATGACACGAGCCCGTGCACGACGCTTAGGACAACAGGTGAATTCTTTTCTTGAGCAAATTAATTACTTAATTACAGAACAAATGATATTACCTAATTATTATTATTTACTTGTCACTACATGCAAGGAAAAATATGGAGGAATTACTCGTATGGAAGTTGCATGAATTACTCATATGAAAGTTGCATAAATTACTCATATGAAAGTTGCATGAGTAATTAAAGGAATATTTATTCAAGAATTAAATCTTCATCAAATATTTATTCAAGAGCAAAACAAGGAAGATTTATTCAAGATCAAATCTTATCAAATATTTATTCAAAATCAAATCAAGGAATAATTATTCAAGATCAAATCTTCATCAAATATTTATTCAAGAGCAAATCAAGGAATATTTCATGAAGATTAAATCTTCATCAAATATTCATTCAAATCTTCATCAAGGGATATTTATTTTCCAAAATTCGTGGCTTACAAGAGGAGGAGATTTATATATTTATTTTTCCTATTTTAGTGAAACAAAATATAGAAAAATATTCATTATTGTGTCTATATATTTGGTGGAGCATGCCCTATTGAAGGGGACTTTGATTTTTGCTTTAACCACCACTTTTGTAATGCTTTGCTGTAAACTTGAAGTCCAATTTCTTTAATCACATCTTGAGTGATCCTTCTGTTGTTGCTCTTTCAATTCTTTTGAATTGTTCGTCCTGTTCTTCATGAACAGGTCAGTCGTATTTGACATGGTTGATAACCAACTAAGGAGTGGTTTAGCGATTGCGAGGTTGCTGGTCGCATTCCTAGATCATGGTTAGCCTTAAGGATTTCTCATACAACGGAAGATCGGAACCAACTGCTTGCACGCATCTTAAATCGAGGCGTGTGCATATCAGGTAGTATGAGAGCCTTCGTTACCGGTAGAAATTCATCTACCCTTTAGTATATTCTCTTTTATTTTCCCTACATCAAAAATAATAATAATAAATCCTCTAGTCCTTTTCTTGAACGTTATTTTTCCATCTTTTATACTGTTCATTTTTTTAATCTCCTAATTTCTGTTTGCTTTGTTGAATTTTTATCCTTCTTGCAAAAAAAAAAATTATTCGGCCAAAGAGATAGTGTCGGCCGAAATCTTGGAAAAAAAAAAGAGACGTAGAGAAAAAAGAGAAGGAAGTGTTCGGCTAAGGAAAAAAAAAGGAAAGAAAAATTCGGCTGAAATCTTGGAAAAAAAAGAGAGAGAGAAAAAAGAGAGGAGGAAGTGTGGGCAAGAAAAAAGGAGAAAGAGAAAAAATAGTGAGAGGAAGGTTCGGCCAAGGAAAAAAAATAAACAAAAAAAAATATTTTATCCGAATTTTAATTATAATTATCCTTGCACTTATTCTACCTTTGACACCTTCTACCTTACTTGATTGAGTCAACTTTTTAACTTCTTGAATTATTGTTTTCTTCTCTTTGTTATAAATATATCCCCACCTAGAGCTCCCTAAAATTAGCCTTGATCACCGTGTTCTAGCACTTTGCAATCACTTTATTTACTCGTTGAAAGTTATCACGAACCAACAAACATGCGAGCAATTTTTGAGAAGGGTAAGAGCTTCAGGTGGTAAGGTTTGTGAGGATCGAGAGTATTTCATAAATAATTTATTAGCTTGGTTGAATTTCTCTTGTCTTTACTAAGAATGTCAGGATCGAGAAGTCCTCTTAATGTTTCTTATGATGGAGAAGATGGGTCCCAATCATCAGCGATATTATTTTCTCCACATTCTTAGGCTTTGATGGCCCATGTTACAAATACCTTCGAGCAAATACTATCTGATCAAGTACTTGTACGCTTGAACGGGTTGGAGAATCGTCTTGATGAAATTGAAGCACGACTTAAACAAGTGGAGCGAACTCCTCCACAATGACACCCTCCACCTGGAGTTCCTCGAGGACGAATTGAAGCTAATAATAATGCTGCTGCTGCCGCTCCATTCGAACCAAGAGGAAATTTGAACGCTGCATTTCAAGAGGCTGCCAATGAAGAGTTAAATGATAATTATGTGGCTGATGATGAAGTTGCTTTGGAATTGTATCAGCGCTGCCCCGTATGAGGAGTGGTAGGTGATGGAGGTCCTGCACGTCACCGTAATGAAGAGAGAAGAAATGATGCATTGGGTAAAATTAAATTTATTATTCCTAGTTTTGAGAGAGAATTACTTGGGATGATTTGAAGCGCTTAATGAGGTCCAGGTTCGTGCCTTCATATTTTGAGAGAGAATTACTTAATAAATTTCAAAGGATGAACCAAAGAAATAAATCTGTGGAAGAATACTATCAAGAGTTGTAGGAGGGCATGCTACAGAAATACAATTATTTGGATCAACTATTTCGTTATGCATACAAACCTGAAAGATAAATTCAAAGGAGGAAGCAACCATACAAATCTGGTTGTAGCTATCCAAGTTCTTCCATGCCTTGGAGGGACACCGATCAGCAACAGAAGGATGTTGGTCATTCTAGCAGGACTGCTGCACTAATTGGCCAAGGAAATTCAGGAAGCCGCTTTACTTCACCAACATCCAAACCTATCGATTCAAAAAAGATCACTGTTGCCCCTATAAAAGGTTCATCCTCAGTTGCTTCTACAAGAAGAATAAGGGAGATTGAGTGCTTCAAGTGTAAGGGGAAAGGGCATTATATGCGTGATTGTCCAAATCAGCGTGCCCTTATCATTCGAGAAGATGGTGAGTATACATCGGCCAGTGAGGTTGAAGAGGGAGATGGATCTGATCGTGAGGAGTCTCAATCTATTTCAGGGTCAGAACTAGAAGAGATCACATTTGATATAAGCCATACAATGCTTCTTGTTCATCATGTTCTTAGCTCCTATATGGAGAAGGCAAAAAACGGGCAGCGTCACAATTTGTTGAAATCCAAATTTGTGATCAAGGAGCACTCTTGTAAGATCATAATTGATGGTGGAAGCTGCAATAATATTGCAAGTTCAGAGATGGTTGGAAAGCTTGGCTTAACCACAAGATTACACCCGCAGCCATACTACATTCAATGGCTCAATTCTTGTGGAAAGTTGAAGGTAACAATGATGGTATGTGTTCATTTTTCTGTTGGTATCTACTCTAACTTTGTGGACTGTGATGTAGTGCCAATGCAAGCTTGTGCATTACTACTTGAAAGACCATGGCAACATGAGAAGGATGCTACACATTATGTGCATTCCAATAAGTACTCCTTTATGCACAAAGATAAGAAGGTTGTATTAGTTCCAATGACACCAGAAGAACTTCTCAAAGACGATTTAGATATGGCTGAATGTGAGAGAAAAGAAAAGGAGAAGAGTGACATCCACAAAATAGGAAGTGAGAGTCATCAGCCCAAAGTGAGAGAAAAGAAAGAAAAATGTGAGAAAAAAAAAGAAATACCGATCAAGGAACAGGTTCTATTAGCCACCAAAAGTGAGATGCGAGAATTAAAAACCAATCCCCAAGAGTGTTTTGCACTTGTATATAAGGACACTCTCTTTTCTACTTATTCTTTACCATCTTCTTTGCTTGTTTCGATTGTTTTTTTGATGCAGGAGTTTGCTGATGTGTTTCCAGATGAGATACCTGCAGGATTGCCACCATTGCGGGGAATTGAGCATCAAATCGATTTGATTCTAGGAGCATCTCTACCTAACCATCCCCCATACCGTACCAATCCCGAAGAGATAAAAGAAATTCAGTGCCAAGTGCAAGAGCTTCTCGACAAAGGGTATGTGCGTGAAAGTTTAAGTCCATGTGCTGTTCCTGTTTTACTTGTACCAAAGAAAGATGGATTGTGGAGGATGTGAATAGATTGTCGAGCTATCAACAATATTATGGTATGTTATCCTCATCCTATTCCTCGATTAGATGATATGCTTGATGAATTATGTGGTTCTACCGTCTTTTCTAAGATTGACCTGCGTAGTGGTTACCATCAAATTAGAATGAAGCTAGGTGATGAATGGAAAATAGCTTTTAAGACTAAATTTGGATTATATGAGTGGTTAATTATGCTATTTGGTCTTACTAATGCACCTAGTACATTCATGCACTTAATGAATGAAGTGTTGAGAGCTTTTATTGAAAAATTTGTGGTAGTTTACTTTGATGACATATTAATCTATAGCAAGTCTTTGGATGAACATTTAGCACATATGCGCCAAGTTTTGATTGCTTTGAGAGAAGCACATTTGTTTGTTAACCTCGAGAAGTACACCTTTTGTACGGGTCGAGTCATATTTCTTGTTTTTGTTGTGACTGCACAGGGAATTGAGGTGGATGAGGAAAATATGAAAGCTATTCGAGCCTGGCCAATACCTACATCAGTCAACCAAGTACGGAGTTTTCATGGACTGGCAAGCTTTTATCGTCGATTCGTAAAGGATTTCAGCTCACTCGCCGCTCCACTCAATGCATTGACAAAGAACCTTTCAAGTGGGAAAAGGCACAAGAAGATGCCTTCAATTTGCTAAAAGATAAGTTAACCAATGCACCACTTTTACAACTTCCTGATTTTAATAAAACTTTTGAGATAGAATGTGATGCTAGTGGTATTGGAATTGGAGGTGTTCTTATGCAAGATAGGAAACCCATTGCTTAATTTAGTGAAAAGCTTAGTGGCCCAACCTTAAACTACTCAACATATGACAATGAATTATATGCATTGGTTAGAGTGTTAGAAACATAGCAACATTATCTCTGGCCAAAATAATTTATCATACATTCAGACCATAAATCATTAAAGCATATTTATAGCCAAAGTAAGTTGAATCGTAGACATGCTAAGTGGATTGAATTTATTGAAACTTTTCCATATGTTGTGAAATATAAGAAGGGAAAAGATAATTTAGTTGCCGATGCTTTATCTAGACTTTACATGTTATTATCCCAACTTGATTGTAAAATTCTCGATTTGGAAAGGTTAAAAGAATTATATGCTACTGGCTTGGATTTCAAAGACATTTACACTAAATGTAAAGAAAAGAGATGTTGGGATAAGTATGTATTAAATGATGGTTATTTATTTAGAGCTAACAAGCTCTGTGTCCCTGCAAGTTCTGTTCATCTTTTATTGTTGCAAGAAGCTCATGGAGGTGGTTTGATGGGATATTTTGTGATACATAAGATTGAGGACGTATTGGCCACACACTTTTATTGGCCAAAGATGAGGCACAATGTCGAGCGTTACGTAGGGAGATGCACCACTTGTCAAACAACTAAGTCTCCTTAAACCCACATAGTTTATATATGCCTCTTCCTATTCCGAAAGTACATTGGGAGGATATTTCAATGGATTTTATGTTGGGTTTACCAAGGACTAAGAAGGAGAGAGATAATATATTTGTTGTTGTTTATAAGTTTTCTAAGATGACTCATTTCATACCTTGTCATAAGAGCGATGATGCTACTCATGTTGCCGATTTATTTTTAGGGAGATCGTTCGTCTACATGGAGTGCCGAGGATAATTGTTTCAGATCGTGATGCAAAATTTTTAAGCCACTTTTGGAGGATGCTTTGGGGTAAGCTCGGGACAAAACTGCTATTTTCAACTACATATCATCCTCAAATGAACGGACAAACCGAGGTCGTCAACCGCGCACTTGGTACCATGCTATGAGCGATGCTCAAAAAGAACCTGAAGATGTGGGAGGAGTGCTTACCACATATTGAGTTTGCCTACAACTGAGTTGTGCATTCTATTACAAAGTTCCGCCCATTTGAGGTCGTCTATAGATTTAGGCCTGCTGCTCCATTTGATTTACTACCTCTACCACCATCAGAAAGAGGTAATCTTAATGCGGAGAAGCGTGCTGAGATGATTTGTAAGATACATCAGATGACCAAAACAAATATTGAGGAGATGCAAATACAATATAAGAAGCATGCAGACAAAAGTAGAAAGAAAGTTATTTTTGAAGGAGATTTGGTTTGGTTGCATTTGTGCAAAGATCGATTTCTAGAACATCGCAAGTCCAAGCTAAAGCCATGAGGTGATGGTCCATTCAGAGTTTTTGTAAAGATCAATGATAAAGCATACAGGCTGAAACTACATAAGGATTATGGAGTGAGTAATACATTTAATGTGGCTGATTTATCTCCATCCTTGGGTTATGAAGATGAGTTAGAGTCGAGGTCGACTTCTTTTCAAGAAGGGGAGTATGATGAGGACATCACAGGTTCGCCCGTGCAAGAACCGGTTAGCATACAAGGTCCAATAACACGAGCTCGTGCACGATGCTTAGGACAACAGGTGAATTCTTTTCTTGGTCAAATTAATTACTTAATTACAGAACAAATGATATTGCCTAATTATTATTATTTACTTGTCACTACATGTAAGGAAAAACATGGAGGAATTACTCATATGGAAGTTACATGAATTACTCATATGGAAGTTGTATGAGTAATTGAAGGAATATTTATTCAAGAATCAAATATTTATTCAAGAATCAAATATTTATTCAAAAGCAAATCAAGGAAGAATTATTCAAGATCAAATCTTCATCAAATATTTATTCTAGAGCAAATCAAGGAATATTTAATGAAGATTAAATCTTCATCAAATATTTAGGCATGCACATCTTAAATTGAGGCATGTGCATATCATGTGCATATCATAAATTTAATAGGAATTAGACATTAGATAGCTCAGGGTGATCAAATCTCTGATACAAGATAAATTTGAGGGTGATTCAATTCCAGATTTTATACTACTTTGCCATAGTGATTTATAAATTTCATCATCTTCAGTTTTAACTTACTTTTTAATAGTGAGGGAGTTATGAAATTTTAATTACTCCCCCACCTCCTTCTCCTTTCCTCACCATCCTCTCCCCTTTTACTTTAAATTATCTATGTAGGATAATAATGATGGATGTGGAGAGAATCGAATTGAGGTCGGCACTAAGAAAATGTTAGTAAATTCCAATTTGCTAGTTATTGCATGATAATGTTGCTTTATGGTGTTTTGCTCTTGAGTGGTGGATTTAATGGTGTTATTGTTCGTTTGTTGTGATTTATTATGTGAATTTTATGGGTTATCATATGATGGTTTTGATGAGGTTGTTTATGTGTAGTTTTGAATATGAGAACGTTGATATGATGGAATTGTTGATGTGGTTTGATTTATGTTGAATGTTTTGATGTGGTTTTTGCATATGGGGTGATTGAATGTTTTGATGCGGTTTTTGCATATGGAGTGATTGAATGTTTTGTTAATGTGCATATGGGGTGATTTATGATTGAATGTTTTGTTGATGTGTATATGGGTGATTATGATGAATGTTTTGTTGATGTGGAACTTTTGTTGAATGTTTTGTAGGTGTTTTATGTTGAATGAGATTTATGTTGAATGTAGTGATTTTTGATGTGTTGTTGACTGATTTATATTGGAAATGTTGAATGTGATTTATGAATGTTTGTTGATGGAAATGTTGAGTGTGATTATGCTGAATGTTTTATTGTTGAATATTTGATGTGGTTTGAATTATGCTGAATGTTTTGTTTGCTTTTGCTGAATTTAAATATTAAATATTTAATGCTGTGGCGTGGTGGCCGAATGTTATATAAATATTAAATATTTAATGCTGTGGCGCCGAATGTTGCATGTGTTTTGCCGTGATATTTATACTTCAAGTTAATGAAGCATGAGTTTACCTTACACGATCTGATGCCTTGTAGAAATCATAGTTTACCATCCATCTATATTTTTACTTCTTTTCGCCAATATATATATATATATATAGTAATTTTATGTTAAAAAAATTGGAGTTACCTCTGGAAGATCATATTTTGCAAGGGAAAAAAGAGACAACGGAGAGGAAAAAAAAATAAGGCAAAATTACTGCGAAAGCGTATACCCGTTACATTCCTCTTGTATCGCTTGTGTCGGTAAAAGTGTATCGCTTGTGTCGGTAAAAGAAGAGGCAATTGTTACAAATCCCCACGAATAGTTATTTATATTTTTATATATGAATTGGATGTGGACTTAGAGTTGATAAATTAACCTCTACCGCTTCATTGCTAATTACTTTTATTTACAAATGTTTTATGACACAGTAAAATATATTCTTTTATATATTATTATTATTTTTTCAAAAAAATTCAATTAAGAAGAGTGGAAGAAAAATATATTATTTTTTATTCATAGATCGTTTTTTATTGGACGAACTGTATTTTTTAATTTATTTATACTAACTGCTTAAACAACGACAAAGTGTGTGTATATATATATATATATCTTTTAAAAATAGAAAAAAACATATTTAGTTCGCAGTAATCATGAAATAAATAAATAATTCCAAAGTATTAGATGAGATAAATCATATAAGATAAAAAACTGAGAGGTTGGACTGCTCGATAAATAAATAAATAATTGGGCGCACGTGATGGGATGACAACGAGGGATTGTTTTTAGTACTAATTTAAAATCTTAATTTAATAAAATGATCAAGTTAACAAACTCACCCGTCCAACCGATTGCGTCAAAAAATTAACCTATTTTTTAATAAAAAATCGAACGTGCGCATCTCACGCCTCTCCCTGACCGCTCACCGCTTCTTTCTTCTTCCTCCTTTGTCTCCGGTCTCTCCTCCCATCTCCTACATTTCTTGTAGGCAGATGCAACAGTAGAGGCATCCTGTAGGTCAAGTTAGAGTACTGAAGTGTTAGAAATTACAAATTAAACTTGATTTTTTTTATATTTTTAGTTTCTATCTGTGGTATTTTTTATTTATTTTGGTTTAAGTTCATTTTTAACCATTTGATTTAGTCGATTTTTATATAGTCTATGTAATCATCATGTAGAGTAGAGGAAGTGAATACAATATCTACTTTTTGAAGAAAGTGCCTCCTCCTCTTTATTTTCCTCCTAATTTTTTTAATATCCAAGTTCTAGAACATGTGAAAGAGCTCCTATTTTTCCAACAAAGTAGTATCAGAGCTAATTTCTGAGGAGCTTATTTGAAGATGTCGTCATCCTCCTTTTCTTATCTATATCTGAAGTTTACATTTCTCAATTATAAGACTTGGGCACTTCAGATGAAGGTGACTCTTGACTCCCAATGTGTATAGGACATTATAAAGAAAAGCTACAACCAACCAAGAGATATAACAATACTCTCTCCAAGAGAAAGAGAAGGTGTGGAGAAAGAAAGGAAGAAAGATCAACAAGCTCTCACCATCATCTATCTAGGACTAGATGATAACATGCTCCACAAGATTGTGAAGGAGACTATATTGAAATAAGCATAGGAGGCTTTTTGAAACTCCATCATAGGAGTTGAGAAGGTGAGGAGAGTTCGACTTCAAACTCTAAAGGCTGAGTTTGAAAAACTCTCTTTGAAAGAAGGTGAATCTATTCAAGACTATTTTTCAAAATTTTTAATAATTATAAATCAAATTACAACTTTTAGAGAATCAATATCGGATGCTCGTATGGTGGAAAAAATTCTTCATTCTCTCGATGGGAGATTCAATCATATCATAGTAGCATTGAAGAATCTAAATAAATCGAAGCCATGACAATTGAGGAATTAAATGGGTCTTTAAGAGCCCATGAAGAGAGGATAACTCGAGGCAAGCAACAAGAACATGAACAAGTTATTCAAGCCAAGATGACTTGGAAGTCCAAAGGAGATAGTTCGAACAGAGATCGTGGTCGAGGTCAAGGCCGAAGCAGAGGTCGTGGTCTAGGAAGAACAAACTATGAGCACTCGCCAAATTTTCAAAGAAATCAAGTTTCTGCAACAAAATTTGCAAGAGGGTGAGGAAGAGGTAATTACTTGAGAAATTCTAATCAAGTAAATAAATCTAAACTTTAGTGTTATTCTTGTCATAAATTTGGGCATTACTCTTGGGAGTGTCGATCTAACAAAGTTTATGAAGAAGCAAGGTCTATTGAGTAGAAAGAAGAAGAAACATAACACTCTTTACTTGCATTAAAAGATAGTCACATGGAGAAATCAAGTGTATGGCATCTTGATAATGGAGCAAGCAACCATATGTCATGTGATAGAAGTAAGTTCTCTCAACTCAATACCAACAAGAAAGGATTTGCAAATTTTGGCGATGATACAAAGGTAGAAATTGAAGGTAATTGTGAGATTTTGATTCAAACAAAAGATGGAAGACATATAATTATTCATGATGTTTATTATATTTTGAAGCTAACTGAAAATATTCTAAGTGTTGGACACCTTTTGGAAGAGGATACACAATTTATATAGAAGATAATATGATATGGCTTAGAGATCAAAATTATAATCTTCTCGCAAAAGTTATATGCTGAATTTAGAAAATTATGATGCAATTTTTTTAAAGGTATGTCTAGAAGATATATCATGGATTTGGCACATGAGATTTGGTCACTTAAATTTTGGAAGCCTCAATTCTTTAGCAAAAAAGAAAATTGTGAAAGAGATTTCAAAAATTAATCATCCTAATCAATTATGTGAAGGATGTTTATTCGGCAAGAATTCAAGAAATTTTTTTCCAAAGCACTCGATATCAAGAGCCCAGAAGCCACGTCAACTAGTTCATGCTGATGTTTGTGGTCCGATCAAACCTTAATCTTTTGATGAAAACTCTTACTTTATTCTTTTTATTGATGATTATAGTAGAAAGACTTGGATTTATTTTCTAAAACATAAGTAAAAAGCTTTTAATTTATTCAAAAGATTTAAAGATTTTGTTGAGAAGGAAAGTCACTATAAAATTTAAGCTTCAAGAACTGATTGAGGTGGTGAATTTACTTCTAATGAATTTAAAATTTTTTGTGAGTTGCATGGTATTCGTCGTCCCTTGATAATTCCAAAAACTCCTCAACAAAATAGTGTTGCTGAAAGAAAGAACAAGAAAATCCTCAATATGGCTAGATGCATATTGAAATCAAAAGTTATGCTAAAGAAGTTTTGTGCTGAAGCAGTTGCATGTGCTATGTATCTCTCAAATCAAAGTCTAACTAAAAGTTTGAAAAATGAGACTCTTCAAGAAGCATAGAGTGGATGGAAACCAACTGTGGCACATTTAAGGGTCTTTGGATCTATTGCTTATGCCTATGTTCACAAGCAAGAGAGGTCCAAATAAAAAAGTAAACAGCTTATCTTCATTGTGTATGATGAGAACTTAAAAGGCTACAAATTATTCAATTCAGAAGAAAGAAAAGTTTTAGTCAGTAGAGATGTAGAGTTTGATGAAAATGCTTCATGGGATTGGAGTTCAAAACAAGAAGAATCTTATGATTTTCTACTATATTTCGAAGAAGAAGTAAATCATGAGCAAGAAGCTACTCCACCAGCATCACCAGTACATTCCACACACTTATCCTCACCATCAACATCTTCAGAAAGATAAATCAAAATAAGATCCCTTGAAGATATTTACAATAAAACTAAAAGGTTAGATAATTTTAATCTACTTTGTTTACTTATTGACTGTGAACTTGTGAATTTTGAAGAAGTAAAAAAGGAGGATAAATGGGTTCAAGCTATGAATGAAGAAATTCAAGCAATAGAGTAGAATGAAACTTGAGAGTTAACAACTCTTCTAGGTGGTCATAAACCGATTGGAGTTAAATGGGTGTACAAGATCAAGAGAAATGCAGATAGAAAGGTGATAAGATACAAGGCAAGACTTGTAGCTAATAGTTATAAACAACAATAAGACATTGACTATGAAGAGGTATTTGCTCCAGTTGTTTATATGGAAACTATTCGTTTGTTAATCTTATTTGCTGCAAAAAATAATTTAAAAATTCATCAATTGGATGTGAAATCTGCTTTCCTTAGTGGCAATCTTGAAGAAGACATTTATTGTAAACCCCCACTTTTGGGTGGTTTAATTAGAAAAAAAATAATAAATTTTTTCTTAAGCTTAGATTTGAGGAAAATAGGGTTAAAGAATCTTTGAGTGCAATAAATTTTATAGGGACCTAGTTAGAATTTTGATAAAGATTAGAAGGACTTAGTTGTCATATTATGAAGGTAGCAGATCAACGTGCAAATATGGGAAGGTTCACATGCACAACATGTGCCTCCCCAACTGGTCGAACTAAACCAAGTTTATGCTTCCCTCTCATTTTCCTATTGGATCTTTCCTCCTTCTTTGCTATATTTTCCTTACTTAAGATTTTGTATGTAGTTTAATAATTATGGGGTAGAAAGAATCGAACTAAGGTTTATACTGAGAAAGGGTTGTTTAATTTTAACTTACTAGCATGATTATATTGTGATGTAAATTGAATTAGGGGATCATTGCATATTGGTATGGACTTTGCTGATAAATTGAGCGATGACGGTTAACATGGGCTTAGTAACTGGACATACTTAATTAGGAAGAATACTTGGTTTAAGTATGATTAATCTAAGTAAGCTTAGGGGTAGATGAGCTAAGGAAATGAATAGGGCTTAAGTTTGAATAATAAATTGGGCCTATAATTTTATTAGGTTAGATGAAGAGAGTTGGGCTTAATGATTAACTTGGGTTTGATAATTTAATTTTAACTTGATCAATTAGAGTCAGATTTATTAAAGTGGACTGGGAGGTTGATTTGGATCTCGCAAATTATAAGTTGATTTATTAAATGAGTTTATCGAATTAATTAAAATATGTTACATTAATTTTTTACTAGGTTAATTAAATTGGGTTAATTGGATTGGGTTAGTTTTATGAATTGGGTTAAATAATTAATTTAGAAAGAGCTAAATTAATTAGATAACTTAGGTTCTTAATTAATTAAATTTCTACGAATAATTTGTAGAAATGATATTAAATTTTGTTATAAATAAATCTTATTATTTAGGAATATTATTTTGGCACGTGAGCTACTTTACGGTTGATACCTCTGAGCTTCAATTAGATTGGTTCTGAAGCTCAGACTTCAATCAGGTGGGTTGGTTCATCATAGTAGGATTATATTCATACTAGGGAAAATCTTAGAAAAATTTTATCTGGAAAGTCTTGGATGCCTTAAAAATAATTAAAACTTATGCTTGCTAAATACTATGGAACATGCATGATATATTAAATTATCTATTAAGCATGATTAATATGTCATATGCTATGCTACTTAGCTTTACTTGACATGTGTAATTAGTTCTCCTACATATTATTTATTTTATCATACGTGTTGAATATTACATTACTGTCATGTCACGCCCCGACCCTCTGTCGGGCATTTGACAACCGCAGTATGAGCAGTGTCTCACTCATATAAGGCTAACAATATCATGTAATTCCAACATAAATAACAATTTCTATAGTCAAGTCTACTAACTAGATTTATAAATTTGCTCACAGGTTACATAAAAAGATGATACAATCCGTCTACATTATGTGTTCTTTACATCGTACCGACTAATCGATTCTATTAATGTCCTTCTATAGCATTCACTCCGCTACCCATCGTTCCTCACCATCTCCTACGCGATGTTCCAAATACCTATGCGTGGGGGAAAATTTGCATGCGCTAAGTCTTGCGACTTAGTGCCTACAATACATGGGCAGGATGAGCAGCAATTATATCAACATTAAATTATAAAATAACAATGAAAGAAAGCATACACATAATAATAAATTAAATATTAAAGGTCTAAATATGTGTATGTGTCTAGAGATTTCTAAGTTTTTAATTTTAATACTAACTCCTAGGGCTGCCTGCCTATGCTTAAGGTAAGCCCTGGCCGAGGACTACCACAAGCCCATCAGTGTCAGACTAAGTCTCTGCCTAGGCCTGTTGTACTGACGTTGGCGGAGAAGGCGGGTGACCGCGGTTCCTTCTCCTTTCAGTCTCGCGAGTCGTTTACCCAGACCGCACTCCGAGACTATCGTATCGTACCTCTCCCATAGACCCTAGGATACGAGAAACCGTGTAGCGCTACACTTCTGCTTTACAGCAGGGTCGCCGACTGACATGTATACTCTCCGCCTGACCTGCCGGATTCAACACATATGTATAACTCTGGTTGTCTGGACTACCCCCCAAGCCTACAGTTGGAGTATGTCAGCGTCAACAAATACCTTAGTCCTCAGGATAATGGCTGAAGTGAGCTCCCAGTACCTTAGTTTCGGATACATGCCATGGGGATATCTGGCCATTGGCGAGAACCCCCTTGTTGGTACTCACCGAACGCTAAAGGATGGGTCGGGTGACGCCTCCGCCACCCCTCTTTAAACTAATACAAATGGTGTCTACCATTTGTGAGAGAAATACAGTGTTATGTAGACCTATATGATTCCTAAAGGTTTATATCCCTAGGAAGTTCAGGTCTATGTCTCAATGTGTCCAAACTAGCTTAGGTTATCATGGAAGATATGTCACCTAACTAGTTTTGTTTGTCACCTAGTATCTTCATATGTCGCTATGTGTTCTAGGTTCTTCCTAGTGTCATACACCTTTAGAATTTGTAGAACACAAGCATATGAGGAAACATAACATATAATATGTCATTTGCAATTAATTCACCTCAGTAAAATGCACATCACGGACAATAATAAAGATTTAATAACAAGTGGCCACTTGGGAGCTCTACTGCAGCGGCTGTAAACTAGCCGAAATAAAAACACATCTAAATCCTTTAAATTAGCTTAACAGAAATTTCACGGGCTTGCCGTGTTTTGTGTATTACCGTTGATGCAGATTTAAGAATGCTCCTACAATCATAAGTAAAGTTTACTTTCTATCCTTTTTTTGTTTAACTGTATCCTACTCTTCCCTTTCCTATGACCCACCCTAATCATATAGGGTGGTTGGGGCAAATGAAGAGGAGTTCTCCAATCTCCTTGAAGGAAGTGTTCTAGCTAAAGGAAAATGCATCTTAAATGATTTCAGATAATAACCGAGCACATGCACATTCGTTTCTACAATATGTTTCAAATTAATTTAATATATTTAATCAGATTGTGAAATAAAAGAATTTTGAGATAACTACGCAATTAATTGTTTTGGTAAATGAAGGGGATCTCTATTTTTAATTTGACCGTATCATACATAGTTCCAACAAAATCAATTTAGCACACCCAAATATCAACAAGAAGGAATAGTCATAACCACAATAATGAATCCTTTAAAAATCTTGATGTTTTCCTTCGACAATACCATGTGTACTATATAAAGAAAGTAATACTACTAAAACTTTATAATAACACAACAATGGAAAGCCGTGGCAACCTCACTTGTAAAAGGATCATAACACCGACATAGCCGTCATAAAATAGGGGAAATAATAATAACAAATCCAACAACAACATTACGTCAATGCAATCCTATTGGTTGCTGCCAAACGTGCTAGCAACCTATCCACCACTAAAAGTTAAGAATTTATATCCCTAAAATAATTTCACAAGAGTCATAATCCATCAATTATGTACGTTAGACGTATGGTTGTATTGTAGGAGAATCAACATCGTCACAAAACAAGTTTCCAACAGTAAAACAGTGAGCCTTAACTAATAACCATCAGTAAAATAGTAAGGCATGTTTTCCAGCCATTATTAACAGAACCATAAACCACCAATTCTAAATGTATGAACAGTAGCGTCAAGGCACAGTGGACATAACATTCTAGGAAATTTTTATTTTACATTTTAACAGCATCATTCACAACTAATTACGCAGACAATTTCATCAAATAATACCCAAGGTACATTTTTATTGTACATTTTAACAGCATCATTCACAACTAATTATGCATGCAATTTCATCAAATAATACTCAGGGTACTTAATTTAACAAGCAATCGTACAGACAGAACATTCCTTTATGAATTAAGCTACCCAAACCCCAATGCTTTGGATTTTTCTTAGTCAGAATCGAAGGGAGAAATGAGGAAACCAACCTAGAGACGAAATCCGACTTGGTCAGAGCTTCATTGGTGCCCTCCCGTATTCCCGTTCGCTCCCCGACCTCACGTCGTCTCGGATTAATGGAGCTCTGCCCCCTTGCCCCAATTTCCCAAAGATGCTGCAGGTTCTGCTCCCTGCTGGTCCTTCGATGGCATGAGGAGATGGGGAGGAGAGGAGGCGTCCTCTGCTGTCTTTGGCGACAAGGGCGGTGAAGAGATAGGCCCTCAGCGAGGGCTCGGCAGAGGGGAGGAAGGGAGAGGAGAGGGAGGCGTCGGCAGAGAGGGTGGAAAAGGGTCCTCTGTGATCGTTTAGCAAAAGGGGTTTTTGCCCCTTTTCTTAGCCCTCATGTGGAGGGGATCGGGCACAGAAAGGGTGGAAACTTGAGTTGCCCCCTTTAGTTATTTGTATTTTTTTTTTTTTTGAGGTTTACAAGTTCTCCCCCCCTTAATATTTTTGATCCTCCAAAAATAAGACATTCCATGTATCCTTTATTACTCAATCATCAGCCTACTAACAACTAGAAAAAAAGGAATATGATAATGTTTATGCTTAAAACTCATAAATAAACAAACGTGGATACTTATCTTTGACTTGAGCATCAGGTTCCCAAGTCACCTCTTCTACTTGTGAGTTCCTCCACAGGACCTTTACTAAAGGGATCGTCTTGCCCCTCAAATCTTTATTCTATCTGTCAAGAATTTCCACCGCCTGGACTTCATAACTTAAGTCCTTCCTGAGCTCAACAGGAGGAGTCCTCAATACATGCGAAGGATCGTGTATGTATTTCTTGAGCATGGACATATGGAACACGTTATGGATGCGTTCCAACTCCGCAGGTAATTCCAGACGGTAGGCGACTGGCCCTACCGTGGCAATGATTTTGAAAGGTCTGATATAGCGTGGATGCAGCTTCCCTTTCTGGTGGAATCGTAGGAGGCCCTTCCACGGGAAAACTTTTAAAAATACGAGGTCACCAACCTGGAACTCTAAAGGCCTGCGGCGATTATCTGCATAACTCTTTTGTCTGTCTTGCGCAGTTTTGATTCGATCTTTAATGACTCGGACCTTCTCCACCGTCTGGTCAACTAACTCGGTTCCTGCTAGGCATCATTCACCAACTTCTTTCCAGCAGATGGGTGTCCTGCACTGCCTGCCGTATAGTGCTTTATAAGGTGCCATCCCTATACTGGCTTGATAGATGTTGTTGAAAGCAAACTCTACGAGCGGTAGGTGGGTATCCCAACTCCTAGAGAATTCTAATACACAGACTCTCAACATATCCTCCAGGGTTTAGATCTACTGAAATTTTGCATCCTTCCTAGTTAACTTAGTCATTGGAGCTGCAATGTACGAGAAATCCTGGACAAAGCGTCTATAATATCCGGCTAGCCTAAGGAAACTCTGCACTTTTGTCGCGTTCTTTGGCTGCTCCCATTTAGTGATCGCTTCAATCTTGACTATTGTATCGTACATCTCTCATAGACCCTAGAATACGAGACACCGTGTAGTGCTACACTTCTGCTTTACAGCAGGGTCACCGACTGACATGTATACTCTTGGCCTGACCTGCCGGATCCAACACATATGTATAACTCTGATTGTCCGGACTACCCCCCAAGCCTGTAGGACTCAGTTGGAGTATGTCAGCGTCAACAGACACCTTAGTCCTCAGGATAGCGGCTGAAGTGATCTCCCAGTACCTTAGTTTCGGATACATGCCATGGGGATATCTGGCTGTTGGCGAGAACTCCTTTGTTGGTACTCACCGAACGCTAGAGGATGGTTCGGGTGATGCCTCCGCCACCCCTCTTTAGACTAACACAAATGGTGTCTACCATTTGTGAGAGAAATACAGTGTTATGTAGACCTATATGATTCCTAGAGGTTTATATCCCTAGGAAGTTCTGGTCTACGTCTCAAGGTGTCCAAACTAGCTTAGGTTATCATGGAAGATATGTCGCCTAACTAGTTTTGTTTGTCACCTAGTATCTTCATATGTCGCTATGTGTTCTAGGTTCTTTCTAGTGTTATACACCTTTAGAATTTGTAGAACACAAGCATATGTGGAAACATAACATATAATATGTCATTTGCAATTAATTCACATCATACAGAACATCAGTGAAATGCACATCACGGACAGTAATAAAGATTTAATAATAACTGGCCACTTGGGAGCTCTACTGCAGTGGCTGTAAACTAGCCGAAATAACAACGCACCTGAATCCTTTAAATTAGCTTAACAGAAATTTCACGGGCTTGCCGTGTTTTGTGTATCACCATTGATGCAGATTTAAGAGTGCTCCTACAATCATAAGCAAAGCTTACTTTCTACCCTTTTTTGTTTAACTGTATGCTACCCTTCCCTTTCCTATGACCCACCATAATCATATAGGGTGGTTTGGGCAAATGAAGAGGAGTTCTCCAATCTCCTTGAAGGAAGTGTTCTAGCTAAAGGGAAATGCATCTTAAATGATTTCAGATAATAACCGAGCACATGCACATTCATTTCTACAATATGTTTCAAATCAATTTAATATATTTAATCAGATTGTGAAATAAAAGAATTTTGAGATAACTACGCAATTAATTGTTTTGGTAAATGAAGGAGATCTCTATTTTTAATTTGACCGTATCATACATAGTTCCAACAAAATCAATTTAGCACACCCAAATATCAACAAGAAGGAATGGTCATAACCACAATAATGAATCCTTTAAAAATCTTGAAGTTTTCCTTCGACAATACCACGTGTACTATGTAAAGAAAGTAATACTACTAAAACTTTATAATAACACAACAACGGAAAGCCGTGGCAACCTCACTTGTAAAAGGATCATAACACCGACATAGCCGTCATAAAATAGGGGAAATAATAATAACAAACCCAACAACAACATTACGTCAATGCAATCCTATTGGTTGCTGCCAAACGCGCTAGCAACTTATCCACCACTAAAAGTTAAGAATTTACATCCCCGAAACAATTTCACAAGAGTCAGAATCCATCAATTATGTACGTTAGACGCATGGTTGTATTGTAGGTGAATCAACATCGTCAGAAAACAAGTTTCCAACCATACATTTGATCATTTTCTTGCCGAGCATGCAAAGTCAAGAATTGTAGCAAACAATATTTTGTACTCATATAAATTACATCTATGGAAAACCTATTTGCCAATGAGAACATAATCCTAGAAAAGCATAGAAAAACATGCCAGCTAAGATGATGAGAAAGCATGTTGGTTAAGGTGTCAATTCTCAAAGGTTATGCTAGTAACTTCCTTTCAAAGAATATTTACCAAACTGTTATGAATTAAAGCTTGGTATGATACATCTTATATCAATAATACAATATGACAGCACATTCTATCAAATCAATAGTTAGTACAATCATGGAATTAAAGGCAGTAACCATAATAGTTAAGAAATATATATAATGTCAATATGAAAGTATTGCTATTAGGACGGACCATAGAACTACCCTACCTTTGTTCCAGGTACTATAACAAGAACACGGTCCTACCACTTAAGAAAGCAAATTTTAAGATTCTTCCTTGGATATCTATATTTTAGATGGAAAACTGTGAATTCAAGATAGCCAATAAGGGCTTAAAAGTTGAATGATTCGTAATAATTAGAGTATCATAAGTTAGAAAACATGTGCAGATCAAAACAAGAGAAATGCAATTTCAATACCATTTGCTGACAATAACTTTGATCAATGACATGATGACACAATTCAATAAGTTATACAGGGACAACTTTTGGAGTACAAATGAAATAGGATAAGTACTTAATTTAATTAGTTGAAATGAAATATGTAGTAATGAGAGAGTAGATGACTTGAAAATCCACAACTTAAACGTGGTTAAAAGAATAATAACAAATAAAAGGTTGTTGTTATTAATGAATAAATAAGAACATCTTTGGACCAATCGTTAAAAGAGAAGCACGATGTAGTAAATCTTAGGATCTTGAATCAAAATTTTCTTAGAGTCTTTATAACCCTTGAACTAACAAGGAGCTTGATAATGGAGTGTTTTATAAAGCAAATAAAGATAAGCAATAGGCAAGGGAAAGACATTTGGTGCTAAGTTATTTTATAATCAATGTATTTACTTTTTTTTTTTTTAAGGATGTTTGGGAATGGAGACATAATAGATAAGCTAACTTACAGCTAAGTTGGCACATAACTACTTTAGGAGTAGAGAAGAAAATGAGGAGCACATTGAACAACCTTTGGAAGGGAATATGAAAGTTAAATATAGTATCAAAAGTGTAAATATTCATTTGAAGAATTTTATGGCATTGACTACCAATGAACAATTTTAAAAAAAATTCAATTATAAAGATACATTATTTATGATCAAGGCATTGACGAAGAAAAATAATTTTTTTTCAGATTGTGCATCTAAAATAAGGATACTGAATAAAGAGTATAGAGTGCAATGGAAGTTTAAAAATCTAGTCGGCAGATATCTATGATTTAAGTATCTCATTTGAAGTTATTATATTTAGGATAACCACCAAAAATGTGCTCAAAAGGGACTTGAGGTTGTCAATATTTAAGATAGGGATTTATATCATGAATTTAAATATGCAGAAATTTTTTTTTTATTAGAAACACCAAGGAAGGACCATCATGGATATTATTGTAAGAAAACTTAGAATTGAGTCACTCCATGATTCCTTAGCTAAAGATTTGGGTGTTGCAACCACAAAGATCAATACTAGACTTCAAGTAAGGTAATATGAAGCTAAGGAATTTTTCAAGAGAAATTTAATTATCTTAATGTACATTTGGAATTTTATATAGAAATAGGCTATTTAGCTTAAATATATATACATACATATATATATATATATATATATACATACTAGGCTTATTTGAGAGACAGGATTAGGAACGAAGGACATGAAGCTAGTTTCTCCAAGGAAACAAAAAAATTTCAAGAAGTCCGAGCCCAAAATATTGTTAAAGCTAACCTAAGGATTTAATAATATTTTTCTTAATTGCTTCGCTTGTTATGATAGGATCCAATTGATAAAAAAAAGGAGAAAACCAATGACAACTAGCAAGGTTGAAATTTTCATTTGGTCTTGATTGTAAGGTTGAAACTTGATGAAGATACCCAAAGAGTCAATTAAAACTCCTACATCATCATACTTGCCAAAACTAATCATGCAGCTATAGCTAAGTACATATATATAAAAAGAATATATGAACAAATCGAAATGGCATCTCTATAAAAAACATAAAGACTTGTGTTTGTTGGTCATACTGCTCAACGAATGACTTCGGCGAAGGTTAAACATATAAACTCATAAAGCCACTACACCAACTTTTTAAATAAGTTCACTCCTAATGGTTGCCTCCAGACATGCTAGCAACTTATCCACAACTAGACACATATTGGCTATTACCATATATGTAAACAACCGACCAACATTTATAAATTCCTTAAAATTATCAGCAGTTACATGAAAACAACAAGCAAAATAGCAGAAATCTATTGTATAGCGAAACACAATATTACCTACCAATTTCAGTATTAAAATCAATCCCAACAATCAAATAGAGTATAAAATCAACAAAGAAGGATTAATCAAGGAAAATATGAAGTCAAGCAAGGAATTTTTTTTTCTTCAATAAAAGTATTAGGTGCAAGATCTGCCAAACTTTAAGTATTTTCAAATTAAACCATGAGAATAAGGATTGTTGTACTTACTATAATCCATTGGAACATCATATTGAATGTTGTCATCACTCTATAACAAGGAACTGCATCAGAGCTAGAGGATCAAATTTCTTTGTTAGTTCCATACGATGACATCAATGCTCTCATAGTTCACTTCATAGTCGTCAGTATTAAGCAAGCCAACTAATTGGGAGACATAGCTAGGAGTTTACCTGATGCCATGATAGGACGACCTCAAGCCATCACTATATAATAAGGCATTTAGGTAGTTTAGTCATTCAGAGTGATTTTACCACCGAAAGAAGTCAATGGAGCATATATTTATTATGAATCTAATTCCTTCCGATAACTAAATGTAATGAGAGATAATGTATCCTCCTAGATTTAAAATTTTTGGAGAGTGAAAATAGGTTTACTTCAATATGGAATTTATCACTAATGAAGTTAGTACCAACTAATTCTGAGTATGATTCAAAAATTTAAAACATGAAACTAAAGTACACTAAGCATTAACTGAATCATGATAGAATAGAATAAGGTACACATGTCCTAAGAATTAACTCTACTAGGGAGAATTTGGTAGTAGGGTCTTAGCCACCAAAGAGTGATATGATTCAAACCAATTTGAGTCATGGTATTCATAACACAGTAGAGTACAACATTTTAGTAGGAATAGTTGATTAATTCTTACTTTTGTCCACAGAAAGTGCACCGGGGTTTACTTTTTAATTTCTATCATGAAGGGAGAAGTTAACTATACCACAACCACAATTAAACTTAGAGCACTAATTGCTTATAGCACTTGTGTACCCAAGCAATAGTAGGAGCTACATTTAATTGAAGACAATGACATGGACTTCAAACAACTAGTCCTTTCTTTCATTGAACAAAGTAGCTCTTTTATAATTGCATAGCATAATAATGAATTTTAGTAGTACTCTTGGAGTTTTAAAATACTATATCTGAGCTAAGGTAGAGAGGCAAGCAAAGAAAATTTGCAAGCAATCGATTTTTAATAACTCAATGATCAACCAGGCAATTAATCAAAACCACCGATAGTAGTCAAATAACTTATAGCAAGCAACTTATCAAGCAAGAAAGTGCAGAGAGGTAATAAGGAAAAGTTTAATCAAGGGAATCCTATTCCTAATCCTTTGTCACTCTCACCTTTGTTTACCCAATGTTTGCCTATAGACTGTATCAATAGCGTATCCCTAATCCTTAATCTCATAAATAATTTCCTAAATTTTCTAAACCTACTCTGATACCACAATAATTGTCACGCCCAGACCCTCTGTCGGGCAACTGACAACCGCCGTATGAGCAATATCTCACTCATACAAGGCTAATGATATCATATATCCCAAGCATAATTGAAAATTTCTATAATCAAGTCTACTAATTAGATACACAATTTACTTATGGGTTACACAAAAAGTTGATACAGTCCGTCTACATTATGTCTTGTATACATTGTACCGACTAATCGATTCCATAATGTTCTTCTATAGTATTCAATCCCGCTACCCATCGCTCCTCGCCATCTCCTAAGCGATGTCCCGATACCTACGCGCGGGGAAAAATTTGCATACGCCAAGTCTTGCGACTTATTGCCTACAGATAGAAACTTCTCCAAGTAAAAGAAATGGGCTAACAATACATGTCCGGACGAGCAGCAGTTATATCAATATCAATTCATAAAATAACTATAAAATAAAGCATACACATAACTGAGCAATGAATTATTAAAAATCTAAATATGTATCTCGAGTTTTCTAAGTTTTTATAACTCCTAGGGCTGCCTGCCTATGCTTAAGGTAAGCCCAAGCTGGGGACTACCCTAAGCCCGTCTGTGCCAATTTAAGTCTCTGCCTAGGCCCGTTGCACTGACATTGGCGGAGAAGGCGGGTGACCGTGGTTCCTCCTCCTTACAGTCTCGCGAGCCGTTTACCGAGACCGCACTCCGAGACTCAAGGCCTGACTTTATGATATGAGACACCATGTAGCGCTACACTTCTACTTTACAGCAGGGTTACCTACTGACATATATATATACTCAAGGCCTGACTTGTCGGATCCAACACGTGTATAACTCTAGCTGTCCGGACTACCTCCCAAGCCTGCAGGACTCGGTTGAGGTATGTCAGCATCAACAGATACCTTAGTCCTTAGACATAGTGGCTGAAGTGAGCTCCCCGGCTCCCAACACTTTAGTTTCGGATGCATACCATGGGGATATCTGGGCTATTGGCGAGAACCCTCTTGTTGGTACTCACCGAACGCTAAAGGATGTGTCGGGTGACACCTCCGCTATCCATCATTAGACTAACGCAAATGATACCTATCATTTGTGAGATAAATACTGTGTTACATAGACCTATATGATTCCTAGAAGTTCATGTAACTAGGAAGTTCAGGTCCATATTTCTAGGTGTTCTAACTAGTTTAGGTTATCATGTAAATATGTCACCTAACTAGCATTGTTTATCACCTAACATGTTCATATGTCATCTATGTGTTCTATGTTCTTCCTAGTGTCATACACTATTAGAATTTAAGAACACAAGCATAAGAGAGATCATATCATATAACATATTATTGCAATTAATTTACATTCTATAAAGAAGCAACAGAATACACATCACGGACAGTATAAAATTTATTAACAACTGCCCACTTGGGAGCTCTACTGCAGCGGCTGTAAACTAGCCGAAACAACAATGCACCTTAGCCTTTTAAATTAGCAATTTAACAGATTCACGGCCCTGTCGTATTTATCCATCGTCACTGCAGAATGTTTTCCTATCAATTGGCAAACATATTTAAATTTTCTAATACTCATGATATCAAGTATCTAACAACCTGCTCCCCTTTTCTTATTTCTTGTTTAGCATTATGGAAATAGAAGACAAGGAACAAAATAGGTGTTTTGATATTCATTGTTTAATGTCGCTCATGCATACGACTAAGAAAATGTTGAGCGCAAGACATGATAAATTTGTTTACCATAGTATGAAAGAAAACATCCGAGAAAAGAAGTGCAACAAAGTGTTTATCAATCATTTTAATTCAATAATACAATAACAAAAATACAACTATTCTTGGAACCTGTAAATACTATACTAAGTTACTAAATTTTAAAAGCATAACTTTTAATTCAATATGTCGTCCAACTCTCTAATAAAATAATTGCAGTTGTATATATTATATTAAGAAACAAATAGAATTTGATATCTAAAGTCTACATATTTACTACAATATATAAATATTTATTATACTATAAAATATATTTATCTACTATATATAAAGATATAAATATTAGGAATGGATGATTTATCCCATGTAACAACCGATGGCAGCAAGCAATACTCAAGCTATTACATAATTTTGAATATTAAATTATTATTAGATGTCACGAAGATAATTATTTTATATATCATCTTTATCCTCAATGTCCAATTTTTATTAATAGAGAACAATTGTATACTTTAAATATATATTTAATTAGTATTACTGTTGGCATTTCTTTTTATTTGATTCTTGAATCTACCTGATGTGATATATTATTTCTAAATATTACTTTAAAAAAAAATACTTTTTGTTTAAATTACTAGTAATCATCATGTACACATAAATGAAGACAAAAGAAATGTATATACATTCACTATGATCTAAGAGATGTATATAAAATGAAATATTTTTATTGTCATCAATTAATTTAATAATTGATCATTATGATATTGACTTTAAAATAAAAGGCCTCTATTTATTTAACTATATTTATTGAAATTTATTTCTTAATTCATTTTCCTCCTACTCCCTACCTACTCCTGTTGTTGCATTGGAAATTTATTATTGGTTGTGGCACCACTAACTACCACCTTATATTTAAATATGTTAATCTTGCTATTGCATAGTGATAATCTATAGTGTCTCTCTCCTCCTTACCATACCATAGTGATTTTAGCAAGAATAAATGTTCAAGAGATAAAAAGATAAAATTTTATAATATTTTTTATACAAAACCACAAAAAATTATAAATCATTTCTTAACATCATTTATTAATTTCAAATATCATTGGTTTAACAATACGGGAAGGAGTGAGTAGAATAAAGCTAGGGGGTACTGATATACAATATTTATAAACATATTTATGCATAAGGATTTTTCGTTCTTCTTCAAGTGGACGAGGAATGGGAGGAGGAATGTCTAAGAAATTGTCTTCTCTTCTTTATCGGTAAGTAGAGATCAATATCAATTTCATTAGAGTTAGTATCATCAGGGCCCTCTTTAGTTGGAGGGGTGTAGAGATGGTAGTCTCGTTGGGTCTAAGCGTAGCTGTTGCTAGCGTGGAATTTACTATAAGCTCCTTGTGTCTTGCCCCTGTGACTATTGAGCCCCTGAGATGTTTCAAATTGTCTCGAACAAAAGTCATAGGAGAAATCTGTCTTTGATGTATCATAGGAGAAAGTTGCGGTTGATGTAGAAGTTGCTATAAGCTTCTTGTGTGCCTTGCCTTTGTGACTATTGAGCCCCTGAGGTGTTTCAAATCGTCTTGGACAAAAATCTCAAGAGAAACGTGCCATTGATGTGTCAAAGGAGAAAGCTGCAGTTAATGTGGAAGTAGTTGATATAAGCTCCCTTTGTGCTGCCGTGGAATTTGCTATAAGCTCATTGTGTGCCTTACCCTTGTGACTATTGAGCCCCTGAGATGTTTCAAATTGTCTCGAACAAAAGTCACAGGAGAAATCCATCTTTGATGTATCATAGGAGAAAGTTGCGGTTGATGTGGAAGTTGCTATAAGCTCCTTGTGTGCCTTGCCTTTGTGACTATTGAGCCCCGAGGTGTTTCAAATCGTCTTGGACAAAAGTCACAGGAGAAACGTGCCATTGATGTGTCAAAGGAGAAAGCTGTAGTTGATGTGGAAGTTGTTATAAGCTCCCTGTGTGCCTTACCCATGTGACAATTGAAGCCCTGAATTGTTTAAAATTGTTTACGACAGTGGTCACAGGAGAAAGGCATTGTTGAGGGATACGATAGAGAGGCAACATCCTTCATTGTTCCACAAATTGCTGATCCTGTTGCGGTAGAAGAGGGGCACTTGTTCGCGTGCACATTCTGGTGACCTGTGAGACCTTCTTTTGTACTGAATTCTCGAGAACAGTATTCGCAGGAGAAGATCGTCGACATTTCGAGAGAGATTAGAAATTATGCTTGATGGTCTGATGTATGGAGTTAATAATGTCAAAGGTTTGTGGATGGAGGAGACGAAGTGCGATTTTTTTTTTGAACTTTTTCAGTATCGAGGCGAGAACCTCTCCTATGAAGCTCAATTGCTTTAACTAGTGGAACGTATACTTTTTGTACAGGCAGACGACAATATGTTTATATATATAAACAAATATATAGTGTAGAGAGAGCAAAAGTGAGATAAAGAAATTAGTTGTGTTGGTTGTGTAGAGCTAGTGGGTTGCCTTATTTAAATGTGTGTACACATACATGCTGTTATTTATATTGAAGGGCAGTCTTCCAATGCTCTCTACAAAAACATAAAAGTCGTTTCTAAGTTATTTTGTTTCCTCGTCTTATCTTCAACAATATATTTTTGGAAAATTTGCTACATACAATTGGCTGAAGATAAGTAATATTACTAATAAATAACAACATTCTTCAAAAAATGAAGTAAAGAAGAATTTGACACGGTTGATAACCAACTGAGGAGTGGTTTAGCGATTGCGAGGTTGCTGGTCGCATTCCTAGATCGTGGTTAGCCTCCCCTTCATCAAAGTCACAATTGTCACGCCCTGATCCATTGTCGATCCCTTGACAACCGCCGTATGAGCGAAGTCCCACTCATACTAGGCTAACAATATTATATAACTCAAACATAAATAGAAAGTTCTGTAGTCCAGTTCACTAAATAAGTATACAACCAACTTATAGGTTATTACAAAACTGATACAGTCTGTCTATGTTATGTTTGTATACACCATACCAATATAAATCATTCTAAAAATGTTCTTCTATAGCTCTCAATCTCGCTACCCATCGCTCCTCGCCGCCTCCTACGCAATGTCTAGATACCTGCGTGGGGGGGAAAATTTGCATGCGGAAAGTCTTGCGACTTAGTGCCTACAGATAGAAACTTCTCCAAGCAAAAGAAATGGGCTAACAATACATGTCCGGATGAACAACAATTATATCAATATTAAATCATGAAATAGCAATGAACGGAAGCATGCACATAAATCACCAATTAAATGTTAAAAGTTTAAATATTTATCTATGTCTAGAGATTTCTAAGTTTCTAGTTTCAATACTATCTCCTAGGGCTGCCTGCCTATGCTTAAGATAAGCCCTGGCCGGGGACTACCACAAGCCCGTCGGTGCCGAACTAAGTCTCTGCCTAAGCCCGTTGCACCAACGTTGGCGAAGAAGGCGGGTGACCGCGGTTCCTTCTCCTTCCAGTCTTGCGAGCCGTTTACCCCGACCGCACTCCGAGACTATCGTATCGTACGTCCCCCATGGACCCTAGGATACGAGACACCGTGTAGCGCTACACTTCTGCTTTACAGCAGGGTCACCGACTGACATATGTACTCACGGCCTGACATGCCGGACCCAACACTTATGTATAACTCTGGTTATCCGGACTACCCCCCAAGCCTGCAGGACTCAGTTGGAGTATGTCAGCCTCAACAGACACCTTAGTCCTCAGGGCAGCGGCTAAAGTGAGCTACCCGGCTCCCAGCACCTTAGTTTCGGATACATGCCATGGGGATATTTGGCCGTTGGCGAGAACCCCCTTGTTGGTACTCACCGAACGCTAAAGGATGGGTCGGGTGATGCTGCCGCCACCCCTCTTTAGACTAACACAAATAGTATCTACTATTTGTGAGAGAAATACAGTGTTATATAGACCTATAAGATTCCTAGAGGTTTTATGTCCCTAGGAAGTTCAGGTCTATGTCTCTAGGTGTCCAAACTAGCTTAGGTAATCATGTAAGATATGTCACCTAACTAGTTTTGTCTATCACCTAGCATTTTCATATGTCGCTATATGTTCTAGATTCTTCCTAGTGTCATACACTCCTAGAATTATAGAACACAAGCAAATAATATATTATTTGCAATTAGTTCACATCATACAAGATATCAAAACAAATGCACATCACGGACAATAATAAAATTTTAATAACAACTTGCCCACTTGGGAGTTCTACTGCAGCGGCTGTAAACTAGCCGAAATAACAACACACCTGAATCCTTTAAATTAGCTTAACAGAAACTTCACAGGCTTGCCGTGTTTTGTGTATCACCGTTGCTGCAGACTTAAGAGTGCTCCTACAAACATAAGCAAGGTTTACTTTCTACCCTTTTTGTTTAATTATTTACTATCCTTTCCCTTCCTATGACTTAAGTTAGTGTGTAGGGTGTTTCTGTTCTAAATGAAGGAAATACCTCCATACCTTGAACGGAACATTCAAACAACCGAAAAGATAACAACTCAAGTGATTTCAAATAATACTTAAGCACATGCACAATCATCTCTGCAATATGTTTCCTATCAATTTAATATGCCCAATCAAAACCATACAACAAGAGAATATACCATAACTACACAGAATAATTATTGTAACAAATAGAGGAACCTTCACATCCAATTTGGCCGTATCTTGAATAATTCTGACATTATCCATTCGGCACAATTACATAACAACTAACGAAGACATAATTACAACCCCCATGATAAGTATCACAGCATGAAAATTATAATATTCAAACAATGAAGCCCACGACAATGTCACTTGTAAAAGTAAAACGAAACCAACAATATCGTCGCGAAAGCAATAAAACTCATAGTCATATCGTTCTCACACAATCTTATGGGTTGCTGCCAGACACGCTAGCAACCTATCCACCACTACAATCAATAATTTAAATCACCGAAATAAATTTATAATTGTCAGGATCCATCCATTATGCACCTTGAACTCATGGTTTTATGCCGGGAAACCGACTTCATCGCAAAACAGTTCCCACAATAAGGGTAGTGAGCCTCAAGTAGACAAAAAGGAATTTATCATCTGACATATTTACCAAACATCATTAACAAGTTCTTAAACCACCAAATCAAATTTAGGGACAGTAGCATCAGGGCAGCAGCAACTATGAACACAAATACCACTAATACCCATTTATTTTCCCATGCATAGCAGGTGAAGAAAGTAATAGAACATAGGATTTCATGTCTTAATGTCATCAGTGTACAAAAGTCTAACATACAAGCAATTTAACAACATTATTCACAAAGCTATGCACACGGTTTCCATCGTACAATTCCACGACAAGCAATTATATTGTCAAAAAGTTTTCTTATGGACTAAGCTACCCAATCCCTCAACATGATGAATATTTCTTGGCTAAAATTAAAATGTGGATTGGGGAACCGACCTAGGGATGAAATCCGACTTTGTCGGAGCTTCGTCGGCGCCTTCCTGTCTTCCCGTTCGCTCCCACGCTTCACGTTTGCCGCACGCCCTCGCGTAGCCTCGGATCAGCGATGCTCTGCACCCTTGCTCCGACTGCTGGCAATGTGTTGCAGGTCCGGACCTCCATGTTGATCCGCCAACAACGAGGGGAGATGGGGAGGAGAGGAGAGACTGGAGGTTGAGGAAGAGGGGTTTGGAAGTGGAGGGGTGTCGGCAGAGAGGGAGGAGGGGCCTTCTGTGGTCTCTCGGCAAAAAGGGCAAAAGCCCTTTTGTTAACCCTCATGTGGAGGGAGATCGATCACAGAAGGGGTGGCAACTTTCCAAGTTGCCCCCTTTAGTTATTTATATTTATTTATTTAGTTTTTTTTTTTTTGAGGTTTACAACAACTCCCCCCGCATTAAGGATTTCTCCTGCGACGGCTGATCGGGACCAACTTGCTTGTACGCCTTAAGTCGAGGCGTGTGCATATCTGCTTGTACGCATCTTAAGTCGAGGCGTGTGCATATCAATATGGATTTGATCCTTGCTGCAGAACTGAAAATACCCTTTCTCTCTAACTGGGGCTGAGAAGAAGGATAGAGATTCCTCTCCAATTGTCTTCCTATCATACTCTAATACAAATCAAAGTATAATAATGGTGACCTTCCTTCTCGACTCTATAGATTCAGAACTTGGTTAAGAGAGTTTTATCCCTAGCTTTTATTAATTTTATCATTCTTTACTCATGAATCATAATCAGAGATCAATACCATCTCACATTCAACATTTTGTTCATAGGGTGTATCAAAAGTACTATCTTACCTCTCAATCTTGATATCCATCTCATTCAATCTCGCTCCTCTCTCCATCTCTGACAATTTTATATGAATAACCATCAAGTACTTTCATATCAGAGGATCTATATTGTGCAATAGGTTCTTCTTCCTTAAACTTGAAAAGTAAAATCTCGATACCCATGAATTATACTATGAATTCTGCATGTGTGGGTGTGGATAAGATCTATTCCCTTATTATTCATTCGCTGATATGTTTCAATTCTTTTCTTTACAAACCGTTAGCAGTGGTCATTCTTCAGATTCTGACCATTCTCAAAATACTAACCATTCCTCTGTTGAATACTCTTAAGTGCATTTAAGAAATGGTACCATTTAAGAAATGGTATCATCCCTGGCACCAAACGAACTCAAATTCCTTCTAGTGATAGTTAACAATTTTTTTTCTTCCTTAGGATATTTCTCTCCCTAATCCTTATCATCTTTCAAAACTCTTTGGATGATACTCTTGACTCTTTCAAAAAGGGTCCAAATACTATCTAGAACCTCAAGTTACTGAACAATTTAGTAAGAATTATAAGTAAATTCAATGAGTTTATAATGCGAAAAGATTAGCATTTTCAGCATGTTAAAATTGAAGCTTATCTCTTGTGCATATACTTACATATTCTCAATGTTAAGTTTTGAAGATCTTTCCACCAAATCCTAGACAAGCATACCTACCGTACCAAACTAATATATCATAAACAAACCAACCTTGATTCTTAATTCTGAATTTTCCAAGTGATACTAAAGGAGAATCCAATTTGCAGCCTTATCATTCATTAAGGACCAAACTGTATTTCTCACCTTGTAATAAGGTCCTTACCTCAAAAACATAAATCATAACTCCCATGCACAACTAAAGGGTGAGCTAAAGCCAAAGGTAATGAAATGAATCAACTACTATATCAAAGTATCATAAACCTGGACAGATGAAATTTTAGATTTTCCTTATCTCAGAGAATTAATCACCCTGAGCTCTCTGAGTGTCCAATTCCTATGAGATTTGGTAGACACCTTTTTCAATGATGCCAAAATCCACCCTCAAAATATCAGCCTAATCTGATCTCTGTGGAAGGAGTTATGACCTTCCAAATTTAATCTTGAAAATTTAGTGTATCGAAAATTTATACTCTTGGATTGAAAAATCATTTATCTTTCCACTTGAATCTATCATGTCTATGCTAACAGCAGAATATATATACATTCTTTTCCCTTACCTTTGATCTATAATCTCCCAGTGGTGAATTTAGATTTCATTCTTCATCATAATAAGTACTATAAGCTTATATGAACAACAATACTGAAATTTTACCTTGCCTACCATAGTCTCCTCCTTGGTATCCTTGAGGGAGCTGCCATTATTATCTCTTGCTTAGGCTCCTTTTGAACAACTACAGACTTGTCTTATGCATTGCCAACACCTTCACCAGCACCTTTAAATTGACTAATTTTGATTAAAGTTTGTTGATGATCAAACTCCTGAACTTGCATGTAAATACTTTAGTATTAAAGAATTTTTTCCTATATTTTATTCTCCTAAACTTCTACAACCATGTTGGACAACTTTGTTACCTCTTGTTTCTTATTTGTAAACCTAACGCAGCCATTTAAGTACTAGCTCCAGTCTTAACCTTTATTTTGGTTATGAAATTTTATTCATCACTTTCAATTGGTCCTTCTCCATTATTTCAGTAATTATTTTTACTACTCTAATCTTTTCAGCAGTTAGTAACCGCTCTTATATCCTTATTATTATTCTTGCTTTCCAATTCTAAGTTATATTTCTAAAATTTTTCCTCCAAGTTCCAACAATTGGGAGGGCATCGTTAAATACAAAAGAGATTGATTTTACAGCTTCGAGTGTTATTTTTTCTTTCATATCGTCTTCACCTTTATATTCCAATGCTTGTACTTCCATACCTATAGTTCAAATAAAATTTTACAAGAGTTTAGGAGTTGTTCCTTTCCTTTATTATTCGAGTGATATTATTATTGAGAGGAAAGTGTAAACATTGTTATTGATCTCCAACAAATTGTGATGGCCTTGAATTAACTCTTTTTTTTGTATTCATGGTCTAAAATCCTTGAAATTGATATCCAATCTCTTCCTTGATCATTCAAAGACAATATTCAGATTGTTAATTCCAGCTACCTTGGCCTTACAGATGGTGGCAATTTTTCTCCTCTCAATTTTGAAACTCCAGCTTTAGTAATTGTTCAATTTTTAAATAATTCCTTCTTTTGCTTGGCTTAAATGACTATATCTTCCTTTGAAGAGTGCGATCTCAAAATTTGTAATCCTTGAGAAAAGGTCTACTCCCTTCCAAATATTCTATAACAATTGTTAGAAGAGTCAATTGCAGGTTTCTCAAAATAATATACTTCCTAATAATCATTTTGTTTCTTTTTCTTTCTAAGTCAATAAATTACTTTGTTGGATACTTAAATTAATTATCTCAGCTTTGGACTACCTGTCTCTGCTATTCCTTTTGATTTCTTATTCCAATGCAATCGTTGGAATTATTTGAAGACCTTTAGTTGATTAATTTGTATTCTTTATTCCATGGTGTGCTATTCCTAAGATCTATGATCTTAATTGGTTCTGCTGCTTGTGTTCTGATCGATACCGGATAACAGAGGTCTTATGTGAACACGATATTTCTAAGGGGGCTAATTGACCCTTAGAGATGCTAGGATACAATACTTTGATGTGATTTTGGGTATCGATTGGTTAACCAGGTATTGAGCCATGATGAATTGTCTAGCAAGGACAGTGACCTATTATTTCATATTATTGATTTAAAAAGGTTAAGTGATTCCTATTGGCAGTGAGTGAGAATTGTATTAGGTTTGTTAGTCCTCACTTGAGTCAGTAGCTAAGATAAATGCATAGGGTAGCTGAAATCAACAATAGGGTAGAAACTGTTGAGGTATTCCTGTGATTACTACAAATGGGTTGTAGTAATTAGAATTTTCTTTATGGCTTGAGTCTTGAGATTTTTGAATGAAAAATGAATGGATAAAACAGGTAGTGGTTGAAAGAATTGGTGAACGAGTAGATTCAATTGCTGTAGCGAGATTTGTGGTTTTGCTTTTGGATGATAAATTCTAAAATGAATGAGAAAGGCTGACATGGTTCGGTTCTTATGGCCATAGAAAGGATTTATATGATAACAGGATTAGTATAGCTCAAAAGCAACCTGCGATTGATACTTATCCTCCTTGTATGACTAGACAATAATTGGGTTTGATAAACCTATTGGTTGATCCATAAACAGGAGTATGTGATTTTAGTTGTTGGAATGTTTTTTTACAAAAGTAATCTGATCTAGATGGCTTGATTGTTGTCATGCTCCGACTCTATATTGGTAGTATGGCAACTACCATAGCAGTTGTTATACTCAAGGCTATTTATGAATAATTTTAATATTTATTGAAACTTTAATATTAAAATCTACTAAAAATTTATCGAAACCTATTTAGTCTAAGCCTAATACAGTCCATCTAAAACATACAATTTAATCTTACTTTATTTATGCTAATAATGTATACTAGACTTTTGTTTACATCTTGCGATTTGTTATTACGTCACTTTTCCATCCTTCTAGTCCCTTTTCTTGATACCTGCATGTAGAAAATAAACTATGTTGAGTCTTGTGGCCCAATGGCTACAAAAAAAGTGATCCTAACCAAAAGATAGGCATGCGTAGTAATTATTTAACAACACATACATTAAAGTGAAGAACAATTCGGGTAAGTATACATTTTTGTATGTTATGTCTCTAAATTGACTAAATTTCTATTTTCTAACTTTGTTTAGGACTGTCATCCTAGACTTAGAGTGTCAGGAACTACCCTCAAGCCCGTCAGTGCCAAACTAAGTTCTCTCTCTAGGCTCATCGCACTGATGTTGGTGGAGAAGACCTGTGACCTTAGAATCTTCTCTAATTGATCTCATAAGTCGTTAACCTTGATCGTACCTTGAGACCATCATACCGAGCGCATTAGAACTGATACATGTATTTACACGAAAGGTTCGGACTACCTCTTAGGTCTATAGAACCTAAATGAGGTACATTAGTTGTCGGTGAGACCCATAAGTAGATGAAGCAAACATATTGATACAAGATATTATTTCATCTAGAAACATATTACAAATAAAAAGTTGAGCTAAAGGATATTAACATGTTAAGAACCTAAATGTTATTCTAGGTTATTATGTCACTAAGATGTGTTTGGACCTTAATGCAAGTGGTATTAGACTAAGTTAAAGTGATGCATATAGCATGTCACTAACTAGCATCTCTGCTGCCTAATTGTGTTCACTTGCTTTTTATTTAGTTAAGATTTTCTAATGTGAATTGCAAGTATAAATATTGAATAAAAAAAGAAAGGAACGTAGTTTATTAAATATGATCAAAAGCAATTTAATTCATGCATAAAATCGTAGATAAGCATTCGTTCAGACAATATCCAGGCCGCGTAGAAGCTCTAAATGTAATAATTTATAATTAAACTTTAACAACTCACGGTGGTTTAATTTAAATTCTCCAAATAGTCAATCATGGTTTAACCGTGTTTTATCACCGTCAATGCATAATAAATTTTCCTAAAATCACAAAGCATCTTAAATTCTAAAGTTCACATTAACTTATTGTTAAGCTATTTCCATTCCTAATATTCAATTCAGTGTGGCAAAGAAAAGTCATTTTTGGAAAGAATTAGTTTCTACATTTATAAAATCCACGTGAATCCAAAACAAAGAAGCATTAAAGATTGTTATTATCATACATTTTTGTGTCAGTTACCTCTCGGCAGTAGGAATTTCAACAAGATTCACCCAATAATATTTGATCTCAGCCTCAACCCAGGTTTGTTAAGTGTAGTTTTTCCCAATTTCACTAAGCTACTTCCATTGCAACTCGTTTCCCTTAATTAAAATAATTCTTACATTTGTTTAGCAACCAAAAGGCAAAACAACAAAACTAACAGAACAAACCATTCAATTTGTTCGACGGTACCAATCAAATCAGTTTATCAACACTAAATCGGAACAAGTTAAACCTGTTCTTAGTCATATCGCCAAACAACTAAAATCAGCTTCCTAATAGAATTTGATGTATGATACAGCAATACAACATTATAAGTTCAACTGTGCAAACAAACAGTCTAACGATAAGGGTCCATTTATTCATATCAAACGCATGATGTCCAAAACATATTAGCCTAAAACTGAAAATTCCTACATTCGTAGCTTACGGCTAAACCCAAGGTACTAGGCAGCAACAAGATCTATACTGATTCGTTAGTAGGTCAGAAATCTAAAACCATAAGCCCTCACTTGAGTCTCAAAGCAAAATCAAGCAATAATTCATAGCTTGGCTGTGATTCTTAAAAATAAGCAATCAAGCACAGTCATTCCTTCTTACTCCAACACAAATCACGGCTTGGCCCTGATTTATCAAGTAACAACACAGCAATCAATTTTCCTAAGATAAAATAAATATATCTAACAACCATAAATCATATAATTCAAACAATAATTTCCTATCTACCCTTCTACTCACATCCTCACATCATTTTATTTATTTTATTTAATTTTTTTGAAATCAATTAATCATCCATCACATTAACAATCACAATTCAACATAATCTGTAAACCCTCTTTTTCTTTAACAAAAAAAAAAGTTATTACTTGGTTGGTTAGTGAAGTGATTTGAGTGTTGTAATAATAATGCAAAGGTCACGAGTTCAATACTTGCATGGGTCATTAGTCTCCTGTATCATTTTCGAATTTAAGAAATATTTAGTCCCACATCAGGGAGTTGAATTATTTTTTATTTAAGGAATATTTAGTCCCACATCTGGAAATTTTTGGAAAGGAGTTGAATTATTTTCTATTTAAGGGATGGTGCCCCTCCTTCACACCAGCAATATGAAATCTTCCCATACAATGGGTTGTGAGTTGTGGCTGATGATGAAGTTGCCTTGGAATTGTATCAGCGCTGCCCCGTATGAGGAGTGGTAGGTGATGGAGGTCCTGCATGTCACCGTAATGAAGATAGAAGAAATGATGCATTGGGTAAAATTAAATTTACTATTCCTAGTTTTGATGAAAAGTTTAATCCAGAAGTCTATCTTGATTGGGAATTATTAGTTGAACCAAAGTTCAACTATCATCATTACCCATAAGAGTATAGAGTACGTGCGGCTACTACTAAATTTATTGGTTATGCTTCGATTTGGTGGAGTTAAATTCGACAAAGAAATGGAGGTCCTCATACTTGGGATGATTTGAAGCGCTTGATGAGGTCCAGGTTCGTGCCTTCATATTTTGAGAGAGAATTACTTAATAAATTCCAAAGGATGAACCAAGGAAACAAATATGCGGAAGAATACTATCAAGAGTTGCAGGAGGGCATGCTATGTGCTAATGTGCAAGAAGATAATAATGCAAAGATAGCTAGATTCTTAGGAGGATTGAATGAGAGATACAAGATATACTTGATTTCTAGAAATACAATTATTTGGATCAACTATTTCATTATGCATACAAAGCTGAAAGACAAATTCAAATGAGGAAGCAACCATATAAATCTGGTTGTAGCTATCCAAGTTCTCCCATACCTTGGAGGGACACCAATCAGCAACAGAAGGGTGTTGGTAATTCTAATAGGACTGCTGCACCAATTAGCCAAGGGAATTCAGGAAGCCGCTTTACTTCACCAACATCCAAACCTATCGATTCAAAAAAGATCACTGTTGCCCCTATAAAAGGTTTATCCTCAATTGCTTCTACAGGAAGAACAAGGGAGATTGAGTGCTTCAAGTGTAAGGGGAAAGGGCATTATATGCGTGATTGTCCAAATCAGCATGCCCTTATCATTCGAGAAGATTGTGAGTATACATCGGCCAGTGAGGTTGAAGAGGGAGGTGGATCTGATCGTGAGGAGTCTCAATCTGTTTCAGGGTCAGAACCAGAAGAGATCACATTTGATACAAGCCATACAAGCCTTCTTGTTCGTCATGTTCTTAGCTCCTAGATGGAGAAGGCAGAAAACGGACAGCGTCACAATTTGTTCAAATCCAAATTTGTGATCAAGGAGCACTCTTGTAAGTTTATAATTAATGGTGGAAGCTGCAATAATATTGCAAGTTCAGAGATGGTTGGAAAGCTTGGCCTAACCACAAGATTACACCCGCAGCCATACTACATTTAATGGCTCAATTCTTGTGGAAAGTTGAAGGTAACAATGATGGTATGTGTTCATTTTTCTATTGGTATCTACTCTAACATTGTGGACTGTGATGTGGTGCCAATGCAAGCTTGTGCATTACTACTTGGAAGACCATGATAATATGATAAGGATGCTACACATTATGGGCATTCCAATAAGTACTCCTTTATGCACAAAGATAAGAAGGTCGTATTGGTTCCAATGATACCGGAAGAACTTCTCAAAGACGATTTAGATAGGGCTGAATGTTAGAGAAAAGAAAAGGAGAAGAGTAACATCCACGATATAGGAAGTGAGAGTCATCAACCAAAATTGAGAGAAAAGAAAAAAAAATGTGAGAAGAAAAGAGAAATACCGATCAAGGGACAGGTTCTATTAGACACCAAAAGTGAGATGCGAGAATTAGAAACCAATCCCCAAGAGTGTTTTGCACTTGTATGCAAGGTCACTCTCTTTTCTACTAATTCTCTACCATCTTCTTTGCTTGTTTCGATTGTTTCTTTAATGCAATAGTTTGCTGATGTGTTTCCAGATGAGATACCTGCAGGATTGCCACCATTGCGGGGAATTGAGTATCAAATCGATTTGATTCCAGGAGCATCTCTGCCTAACCGTCCCCCATACCGTACCAATCCCGAAGAGATAAAAGAAATTCAACGCCAAGTGCAAGAGCTTATCGACAAAGGGTATGTGCGTGAAAGTTTAAGTCTGTGTGCTGTTCTTGTTTTACTTGTACCAAAGAAAGATAGATCATTGAGGATGTGAATAGATTGTCGAGCTATCAACAATATTACGGTATGTTATCGTCATCCTATTCCTCGATTAGATGATATGCTTGATGAATTATGTGGTTCTACCGTCTTTTCTAAGATTGACCTGCGTAGTGGTTACCATCAAATTAGAATGAAGCTAGGTGATGAACGGAAAATAGCTTTTAACAATTGAAGCCCTGAATTGTTTCAAATTATTTACGATAGTGGTCATAAGAGAAAGGCATTGTTGAGGGATACGATAGAGAGGCAACATCCTTCATTGTTCCACACATTGCTGATCCTGTTGCGGTAGAAGAGGGGCACTCGTTCGCGTGCACATTCTGGTGACCTGTGAGACCTTCTTTTGTACTGAATTCTTGAGAACAGTATTTGCATGAGAAGATCATCGATATTTCGAGAGAGATTAGAAATTATGTTTGATGGTCTGATGTATGGAGTTAATAATGTCAAAGGTTTGTGGATGGAGGAGACGAAGTGCGATATTTTTTTTTGAACTTTTTCAGTACTGAGGCGAGAACCTCTCCTATGAAGCTCAATTGCTTTAACGAGTGGAACGTGCACTTTTTGTACAGGCAGACAACAATATGTTTATATATATAAATAAATATATAGTGTAGAGAGAGCAAAAGAGAGATAAAAAAATTAGTTGTGTTGGTTGTGTAGAGCTAGTGGGTTGCCTTATTTAAATGTGTGTACACATACGTGCTGTTATTTATATTGAAGGGCAGTCTTCCAATGCTCTCTACAAAAACATAAAAGTCTGCTACATACAATTGGCTAAAGATAAGTAATATTACTAACAAATAACAACATACTTCTAAAAATGAAGCAAAGAAGAATTAGAGAATATTTATTACTAATTTTAGATCACATGGAGCGTTCTTTGAAATATGATAGAAAGTTATTTGACTGAACGTTGAAGTGCAATGAAAACTTCTCTAAAATATCTATTTTCCTAGTTATATATTTTTTTAATTACATGGTCATTTAGAATTCTATCTATAGCTCTAGTGAAAATTATAAATGCATGAATTTCAACTCAAATATTTGTAGTTAAAATTATATTTTTAGATCTTACAAATATTATCTCTTATCCATCTTCAATGATACAACAATAAAACAAACCACGTACTTTATAAAATAATTCATAAATTATGTAATTTAAAATAAAAAAATATTTAATCTTTGCAATGATTTCATAGCTATTTATGATGGTTTCAAATAATACAAGTTTGTAATTATAATTCTATATTTAGTAATGCAAAGTGAGATAAAGTAAATGACATAGATATTATTATGTAGAACAATTAGTACAATAGATTGACATTCTCTTATTGAAAGATTATTTAATGATTAATATTATTTGATTATTTTTAAAAAAAGATTCATCAATTAATTAATTTTATATATAATATTTTTTAAAAAAATACAATCAAAGATGTGATAATATTTAATAATAGTTTGATATCACTATTTGATCTATCTTTTTTTATTTTTTTTATGATTTGATTTATATATATATATTTAAGACTAAATTGATTCAACTGATTGGTTTAGCACGTCGAGGACAATTTGACGGTCGAATTAGAAACAGAACAATTTTATTTTATATTTTTGTTATTTTTATAGTATTCTAATTCATGTAATAAGTGTTGTCTATAAGTTTATTTTATACTTTCTATTTTATTTATTAAAATAATAGATAGAAATCATTAAATCAAGGATATTGTCATATCAAAATAAATGCCACCATGATATAATATTACTATTGGGCGTAACTATAATTTTTTTTCATTCCTATTCTGAAAAAAAAAATTTCCAACTATCCTTAGGCCTGTTATATAGTGCTCTTAATCCGCATTAGGAAGGGATAACACATCCGAACGCATTTATGAAAATACTCTAATTTGAAGAGATTTGATTGGATATGGATTCATTTGTGCATGAATCTAAAAATCACAAAAGTTGTAAGGCAATTTTCACAAGAGGACGTATCCCAGAACACTTATAAGAATACTATCTCAAAGAAACTTGATGGATTCTAAATCTATTTCGACACGAATCTAAAACTCATTCAAGTCCTAACGTAATTTTGATGACATTTTACCCCTCAAAGATATTGAATCGTTAAACATCCGAGTTAGCACGAATTGCTAGGCATATAAACTTATTCTTTACAATTGTCGATGGACTTGATACGGATGAAGCTCAAAATAAACCATATCTAGTGCCATCATTAGATAGGGATTTCTTTTATGTTACCGAGATCAACAATCATACAAATAATATTTTGTCACATTTAATAATGTGCCTCATTTCTATATAAAAGAAACTCAGTAATGATTCACAAACAATGATGAAACTTAAAATTATACTTGACAAGTCTCTCTCAATCGATGAGACTTATAGGTTACACATCCATTACTGAATTCATCTTAAGGAACTATCCATTACTTTTTTTTCCCCTTAGAACTACTCTTTTAATAGCACATCATATGTTAACTAGATTATAAAACAACAAGAATATATATAAATTTGACTCCCCAAAAATGGATATATACAATATTAATGTGAGTACTTGAGGGTAATAATTGATCTATTCTAAAAATTTAATTATTATAATATAAATATTCATTGTGTTATTATCTATGACAATCATTTATTATGAAATTTATTGTCGAAATAATTAATTGTCATCAATTAATTTAATAATTGATCATTATGATAATGAATTTAAAATAAAAGGCCTCTATTTATTCAAATATATTTATTGAAATTTATTTTTTAATTCATTTTCCTCCTACTCCCTACCTACTCCTGTTGCTGCATTGGAAATTTATTGTTGGTTGTGGCACCACTAACTACCACCTTATATTTAAATATGTTAATCTTGCTATTGCATAGTGATAATCTATAGTGCCTCTCTCCTCCTTACCATACCATAGTGATTTTAGCAAGAATAAATGTTCAGGAGATAAAAGGATAATATTTTATAATATTTTTTATACAAAACCACAAAAAATTATAAATCATTTCTTAATATTATTTATTAATTTCAAATATCATTGGTTTAACAATCCGGGAAGGAGTGAGTGGAATAAAGCAAGGGGGTACTCGTATACAGTATTTATAAACATATTTATGCATAATGATTTTTCGTTCTTCTTCAAGTGGACGAGGAAGGGGAGGAGGTATGTCTAAGAAATTGTCTTCTCTTCTTTATCGGTAAGTAGAGATCAATATCAATTTCATTAGATTTAGTATCATCAGGGCCCTCTTTAGTTGGAGGGGGTGTAGAGATGGCAGTCTCGTTGAGTCTATGCGTAGATGTTGCTGGCGTGGAATTTGCTATAAGCTCCTTGTGTGCCTTACCCTTGTGACTATTGAGCCCCTGAGATGTTTCAAATTGTCTCGAACAAAAGTCACAGGAGAAATCCATGTTTGATGTATCATAGGAGAAAGCTGCGGTTGATGTGGAAGTTGCTATAAGCTTCTTGTGTGCCTTGCCTTTGTGACTATTGAGCCCCTGAGGTGTTTCAAATTGTCTTGGACAAAAGTCACAGGAGAAACGTGCCATTGATGTGTCAAAGGAGAAAGCTGCAGTTGATGTGGAAGTTGTTATAAGCTCCCTGTGTGCCTTACCCATGTGACAATTGAAGCCCTGAATTGTTTCAAATTGTTTACGACAGTGGTCACAGGAGAAAGGCATTGTTGAGGGATACGATAAAGAGGCAACATCCTTCATTGTTCCACAAATTGCTGATCCTGTTGCGGTAGAAGAGGGGCACTCGTTCGCGTGCACATTCTGGTGATCTGTGAGACCTTCTTTTGTACTGAATTCTTGAGAACAATATTCGCAGGAGAAGATCATCGACATTTCGAGAGAGATTAGAAATTATGCTTGATGGTCTGATGTATGGAGTTAATAATGTCAACGATTTGTGGATGGAGGAGACGAAGTGCGATATTTTTTTTTTGAACTTTTTCAGTACCGAGGCGAGAACCTCTCCTATGAAGCTCAATTGCTTTAACTAGTGGAATGTATACTTTTTGTACTGGCAGACGACAATATGTTTATATATATAAACAAATATATAGTGTAGAGAGAGCAAAAGAGAGATAAAGAAATTAGTTGTGTTGGTTGTGTAGAGCTAGTGGGTTGCCTTATTTAAATGTGTTTACACATACGTGCTGTTATTTATATTGAAGGGCAGTCTTCCAATGCTCTCTACAAAAACATAAAAGTCGTTTCTAAGTTATTTTGTATCATTATCTTATCTTCGACAATATATTTTTGGAAAACTTGCTACATGCAATGTAAACCCCCAACCTTAATTTACAAAAAAAAAAAAAAAAAAAACGGCCCGGTTTGAATGACCGGCCGGTCCAAATGAACCGGATTGAACCGGTCTGCTCGAACCAGCTCGTGCGAACAAACCCCGAGCCCTAAATCTTTTTCCCCCAAATTCCTCTCCTCTTCTCCTCTTCGCATGCCCTCGACACCAATCCCTCTTCTTCTTCTTCTCCTCCGCTCCGCCGATGACCCGCATCGCTCAGATCCTTTGCTGCGAGTTCGACGGTGAAGCTCGCACTATTCGATCCTTCCTCTTCCTCCCTTGGCGGCCAATGACCACCCCTTCTTCCTCTGCAGTCCACCGCCGACCTCCTTTTTCCCTTTGACGATCGATTGGAGCTCCGCCGCAGCTCACAAACCCCACCGTCGGTGATTCGAGAGCTGCCGGCTCCTCCTTTCCCTTCGATCCACCGTCGCCGGAAGGGATCTCTTCTTCCTCCTCCTCCGAGCTGCCGATGAGCTGGGCACCACTTCACGCGACTGTTGCAGCTCGATCTCGTCGATGGTTTTGAGCACCCTTCCCAACTCGTCGACCTGCTGCCAAATGCGCATCTCACCGGTGGAGCTCGATAGAGAGATCCCAGGTCATCATCCCTTACCCTTCGCCCTCTTCGCATTCCATCACTCCGCCAAGTCGACGACCGCAACATTCGATTGGAGCTACCGTGCCTCGCCTACGTCATCTCACAGACCCTATCTCTGGTGATTCGAGGGCTGCCGTCGGCTTCGACCTTGCTGCGTCCTTTGCTCGATTTGGGGGTTTCTTGCGACGCCTTCAACCATCAATTTGCACCTCGACGCGCAGCCATCCTCCCCACTCCTCATCGTCCACCGAAGTGATCTTGGTGCATCGCCACTATCCACCAGTCGCCCTCTTCGATTTCACTCTTTGTCTGTCGATCGTAGCTCAATCTGATCTGAGGTGATTTCTATATCTTTCTTAATTGTATTGATCCTAATTCTTAGCCTTAATTGTTTGTAAGTCGTAATCTTTTGAATGGGATACCTTGACTATTTAATTGATGGGATGACATGGAATAGTTTGTGGATTATGCATGCCGAGGTGTTTTGATCAGTGGTTGTGGTTAGATAAGGTGGTATGTGAGATGATGATGGTATCCGATGTTGATCATGAATGCGTTGGTCTATGAAGTATGGATCATGGCTGCTATTCGATGGTCTTGTTTATGGATTTTGGATTTTTCGTGGTGGTGTTGTTGATGCCGTTTCATGGTCAAATCGATGGTGTTATTGCTGAGTTCTTCATGGCTGAATTTGATGGTTGTTTATGAATGTTTGTTGATGGAAATTTTGAATGTATTTGATGTGGTTTGATTTATGTTGAATGTGATTTATATTTGAATATTTGATGTGGTTTGATTTATGTTGAATGTGATGTGGAAATTTTGTTGAATGCTTTGTAGATGTTTTATGTTGAATGTGATGTGGAATTTTTGTTGAATGTTTTGTATATGTTTTATGTTGGAATGTTCTGTAGACCGTGGTGTGTTTCATGGCTGATTTTGATGGTGTTGTTGCCGTGGGGTTTGTTGTCAATGTTTTCATGGTGTTATTGAGTTTGGCTTTTCTAAGTCCTTTTATTTTTATTCTTATTTTCTTCTTCTTGCATTACTTAAAAGCATGTAGATAATAGAATAATTGTGTTAGAATAGGGAATCGAATCCGGGTCATCACTAGGATACAATTAATTTGGTTCCACCTTATTGTCCGTTAAATGTGATAGCTAAATAAAATTAGGGAGTGATTAGTTAAAACTAAGATGACTTGTCACCTTATGAACAAAGTTAATTATAAATCATATAAAAGTAAATATCTAAATATGACTTTATTTATAATAGGAAGATCTACTCGAAACGATTAAAGGAAGTACGACTTATTACACGGTTGGTTCCGAAGAAGACCCAACTACATTATCAGGTGCGTTGGTTCATCGATGTAGGATTTATTCAAGAAGGGAATTCCTGCCGAGGTTTTCTTAGGAAAATTCTTGGATGCCTCAAATATAATAAAATGAAATGCTTGTCATGATTATATATATATGGATACATACATGTTATGCTTACTATGATATTATCTAAATGCATGTTAGTATGATTATGCCATGTTTACCATGCTACATACTTAACATGTTTATAACTCTTGTCCTACATGTTATATTATTCATCTATGCTATGATAGCTTGATTACCATGCAGTTATATATAAGAATGATGACATGTTAGAAACTCTTAGGAGACATCACTAGAAACCAGACAGGAAGGGGTACTGCTTGCATACCCCGTTTGACCACTGCGTACCGCCGATGGTCAGAATGGTGATGCTCTGCCACATACCACTCTCGAGGTTATGCATAGCTTAGATACTGGGAGCACCACTCCCGAGGTTATGCATAGCTTAGATACTGGGAGCTGGTAGGGAAAGGGACTGTACAAACTCCAAGGTCACATTAGACCGGATATATGGAGTAAGTCCCTACCCAGAAAGTCATACTCGTACGTGTGCCGTCTAGGCGACACCGTGATAGTCCTGAAATGACTAGCCGGGACGAACCAAAATAAGAACCTAGCAAACATGTCACTGAGGTTGTAGCATTCCGGCGACAGCTAATTTGCACACCTCTTGGCAGGCATCGCTGCTCGGGGATTGGGACGGTGACATCCCTCCGCTTAGCCTTGGATAGTGGATCCTTAGACCACACGGCTACCATCCTTGACATTCTGCAGACGGTCGGATGGGTAGTCCGGATCCTAGGATTGTATTATATCGACTAGCCATGGTCGATGGTCTTGTTGATGGTGACCTCGCTTTCGGACAATGTTGTAGTACTACACGAGTCGTCGTTGCCCCTACGGAGTCCGGGGAGGATGTAAGGGCACGAGAGTTTCGCTAGGGGAGGCATCGTAGGCGACTAGCGAGATAGAGGAGTGTGATCAATGGTCACCCGTCACCTCCGCCAACATCAGTGCAGCGGGCATAGGAAGAGACAGAGACAAAATGCACTGATGGGCTTATGGGAAGTCCCCGACGGGGGAATTTCTCTAAGCATAGGCTGGCAGCCCGAGTCTTGAGATTGATAGTCATAGTATACTGTAGATAACATTCTAGTGACATTGACGACATAGTTAATAGAGACAGCTTAGGTGACATCTAGTGCTACACCTGTTGTATATGCTTACATAGTTATTTTGCATTTATGATATGCTTCACATATATTATATGAAAATGACTATTAATAAACCTAAGGCATCCTAGATTAATCCTCCTAGCCTTTGGATTCCTTAATCGGTTTCGAGCCGTAACTTCGCCCTAGGCCGCAAGGCTGAGCACACCACTTTTCCCCGTGTGTGCAGGTGTTAGATGATCGACTATGATGGTAGGTGAAGATGAGTCATTCGATGAATCTATTTTTATTTATCGATACCTTTTATCATAGAGTTGTAGTAGGTTTGTCGAGACTGTGTTAGAAATGTTGAGTTAGATATTTTAATTGTGTATTCCGCTGCGTAAATGATGTATTGGATGATATGTATCACTTGATGCCTTGTATGGGTCTGTTGGGCGCATACGGCGGTTGCCACGTGCCCAACAGTAGGGTCAGGGCGTGACATACAATTGGCTAAAGATAAGTAGTATTACTAATAAATAACAACATACTTCAAAAAATGAAGCAAAGAAGAATTAGAGAATATTTATTACTTATATTAGATCACATGGAGCGTTCTTTGAAATATGATAGAAAGTTATTTGACTGAAAGTTGAAGTGCAATGAAAACATCTCTAAAATATTTATTTTCTTAGTTATATATTTTTTTAATTACATAGTCATTTAGAATTCTATCTATAGCTGTAGCGAAAATTATAAATGCATGAATTTCAACTCAAATATTTGTAGTTAAAATTATATTTGTAGATCTTACAAATATTATCTCTTATCTATCTTCAATCATACAACAATAAAACAAACCACGTACTTTATAAAATAATTCATAAATTATGTAAGTTAAAATAAAAATAATATTTAATCTTTTCAATGATTTCATAGCTATTTATGATGGTTTCAAATAATACAAGTTTATAATTCTAATTCTATATTTAGTAATGCAAAGTGAGATAAAGTAAATAACATAGATATTATTATGTAGAACAATTAGTAAAATAGATTGACATTCTCTTATTGAAAGATTATTTAATGATTAATATTATTTGATTATTTTTTAAAAAAGATTCATCAATTAATTAATTTTATATATAATATTTTTTAAAAAATACAATCAAAGATGTGATAATATTTAATAATAGTTTGATATCACTATTTGATCTAACTTTTTTTATTTTTTTATGATTTGATTTATATATATATATTTAAGACTAAATTCATTCAATTGATTGGTTTAGCACGTCGAAGATAATTTGACGATTGAATTAGAAACAGAACAATTTTATTTTATATTTTTGTTATTTTTATAGTATTCTAACTCATGTAATAAGTGTTGTCTATAAGTTTATTTTATACTTTCTATTTTATTTATTAAAATAATAGATAGAAATCATTAAATCTAGGATATTATCATATCAGAATAAATGCCATCATGATATAATATTACTATTGGGCGTAACTATAAATTTTTTCATTCCTATTCCGAAAAAGAAAAAATCTTTCCAACTATCCTTAGGCCTGTTCTATGGTGCTCTTAATCCGCATTAGGAAGGGAGAACACATCCAAACGCATTTATGAAAATACTCTAATTTGAAGAGATTGGATTGGATATGGATTTATTTGTGCATGAATCTAAAAATCACAAAAGTTGTAAGGTAATTTTCACAAGAGGACGGATCCCAGAGCACCTATAAGAATACTATCTCAAAGAAACTCGATGGATTCTAAATCTATTTGGACACGAATCTAAAACTCATTCAAGTCCTAACGTAATTTTGATGACATTTTACCCCTCAAAGATATTCAATCGTTAAACATCCGAGTTAGCACGAATTGCTAGGCATATAAACTTATTCTTTACAATTGTCGATGGACTTGATACGGATGAAGCTCAAAATAAATCATATCTAGTGCCATCATTAGATAGGGATTTCTTTTATGTTTCTGAGATCAACAATCATACAAATAATATTTTGTCACATTTAATAATGTGCTTCATTTCTATATAAAAGAAACTCAGTAATGATTCACAAGCAACGATGAAACTTAAAATTATACTTGACAAGTCTCTCTCAATCGATGAGACTTATAGGTCACACATCCATTACTGAATTCATCTTAAGGAACTATCCATTACTTTTTTTTCCCCTTAGAACTACTCTTTTAATAGCACATCATATGTTAACTAGATTATAAAACAACAAGAATATATATAAATTTGACTCCCCAAAAATGGATATATACAATATTAACTTGAGTACTTGAGGGTAATAATTGATCTATTCTAAAAATTTAATTATTATAATATAAATATTCATTGTGTTATTATCTATGACAATCATTTATTATGAAATTTATTTTGGAAATAATTAATTGTCATCAATTAATTTAATAATTGATCATTATGATAATGAATTTAAAATAAAATGCCTCTATTTATTTAAATATATTTATTGAAATTTATTTCTTAATTCATTTTCCTCCTACTCCCTACCTACTCCTGTTGCTGCATTGGAAATTTATTGTTGGTTGTGGCACCACTAACTACCACCTTATATTTAAATATGTTAATCTTGTTATTGCACAGTGATAATCTATAGTGCCTCTCTCCTCCTTACCATACCATAGTGATTTTAGCAAGAATATATGTTCAGGAGATAAAAGGATAAAATTTTATAATATTTTTTATATAAAACCACAAAAAATTATAAATCATTTCTTAATATCATTTATTAATTTTAAATATCATTGGTTTAACAATCCGGGAAGGAGTGAGTGGAATAAAGCTAGGGGGTACCCATGTACAGTATTTATAAACATATTTATGCATAATGATTTTTCGTTCTTCTTCAAGTGGACGAGGAAGGGGAGGAGGTATGTTTAAGAAATTGTCTTCTCTTCTTTATCGGTAAGTAGAGATCAATATCAATTTCATTAGAGTTAGTATCATCAGGGCCCTCTTTAGTTGGAGGGGGTGTAGAGATGGCAGTCTCATTGGGTCTAAGCGTAGCTGTTGCTGGCGTGGAATTTGCTATAAGCTCCTTGTGTGCCTTGCCCTTGTGACTATCAAGCCCCAGAGATGTTTCAAATTGTCTCGAACAAAAGTCACAGGAGAAATCCAACTTTGATGTATCATAGGAGAAAGCTGCGGTTGATGTGGAAGTTGCTATAAGCTTCTTGTGTGCCTTGCCTTTGTGACTATTGAGCCCCTCAGGTGTTTCAAATCGTCTTGGACAAAAGTCACAGGAGAAACGTGCCATTGATGTGTCAAAGGAGAAAGCTGCAGTTGATGTGGAAGTTGTTATAAGCTCCCTGTATGCCTTACCCATGTGACAATTGAAGCCCTGAATTGTTTCAAATTGTTTACGACAGTGGTCACAGGAGAAAGGCATTGTTGAGGGATACGATAGAGAGGCAACATCCTTCATTGTTCCACAAATTGCTGATCCTGTTGCGGTAGAAGAGGGGCACTCGTTCGCGTGCACATTCTGGTGACCTGTGAGACCTTCTTTTGTACTGAATTCTCGAGAACAGTATTCGCAGGAGAAGATCGTTGACATTTCGAGAGAGATTAGAAATTATGCTTGATGGTCTGATGTATGGAGTTAATAATGTCAATTGCTTTAACTAGTGGAACGTATACTTTTTGTACAGGCAGACGACAATATGTTTATATATATAAACAAATATATAGTGTAGAGAGAGCAAAAGAGAGATAAAGAAATTAGTTGTGTTGGTTGTGTAGAGCTAGTGGGTTGCCTTATTTAAATGTGTGTACACATACGTGCTATTATTTATATTGAAGGGCAGTCTTCCAATGCTCTCTACAAAAACATAAAAGTCGTTTCTAAGTTATTTTGTTTCCTAGTCTTATCTTCAACAATATATTTTTGGAAAACTTGCTACGTACAATTGGCTAAAGATAAGTAATATTACTAATAAATAACAACATACTTCAAAAAATGAAGCAAAAAAGAATTAGAGAATATTTATTACTTATTTTAGATCACATGGAGCATTCTTTGAAATATAATAGAAAGTTATTTGACTGAACGTTGAAGTGCAATGAAAACTTCTCTAAAATATCTATTTTCTTTGTTATATATTTTTTTAATTACATGGTCATTTAGAATTCTATCTATAGCTCTAGCGAAAATTATAAATGCATGAATTTCAACTCAAATATTTGTAGTTAAAATTATATTTTTAGATCTTACAAATATTATCTCTTATCTATCTTCAATCATACAACAATAAAATAAACCACATACTTTATAAAATAATTCATAAATTATGTAATTTAAAATAAATTTTTTTAATCTTTTCAATGATTTCATAGCTATTTGTGATGGTTTCAAATAATACAAGTTTGTAATTCTAATATATATTTTGTAATGCAAAGTGAGATAAAGTAAATGACATAGATATTATTATGTAGAACAATTAGTACAATAGATTGACATTCTCTTATTGAAAGATTATTTAATGATTAATATTATTTGATTATTTTTAGAAAAAGATTCATCCATTAATTAATTTTATATATAATTTTTTTTTTAAAATACAATCAAAGATGTGATAATATTTAATAATAGTTTGATATCACTATTTGATCTATCTTTTTTTATTTTTTTTATGATTTGATTTATATATATATATATATATATATATATTTAAGACTAAATTGATTCAATTAATTAGTTTAGCCAGTCGAGGTCAATTTGACGGTCGAATTAGAAACAGAACAATTTTATTTTATATTTTTGTTATTTTTATAGTATTCTAACTCATGTAATAAGTGTTGTCTATAAGTTTATTTTATACTTTCTATTATATTTATTAAAATAATAGATAGAAATCATTAAATCAAGGATATTATCATATCAAAATAAATGCCATCATGATATAATATTACTATTGGGCGTAACTATAAATTTTTTCATTCCTATTCCGAAAAAGAAAAAATCTTTCCAACTATCCTTAGGCCTGTTCTATGGTGCTCTTAATCCGCATTAGGAAGGGAGAACACATCCAAACGCATTTATGAAAATACTCTAATTTGAAGAGATTGGATTGGATATGGATTTATTTGTGCATGAATCTAAAAATCACACAAGTTGTAAGGTAATTTTCACAAGAGGACGGATCCCAGAGCACCTATAAGAATACTATCTCAAAGAAACTCATGGATTCTAAATCTATTTCGATACGAATCTAAAACTCATTCAAGTCCTAACGTAATTTTGATGACATTTTACCCCTCAAAGATATTCAATCGTTAAACATCCGAGTTAGCACGAATTGTTAGGCATATAAACTTATTCTTTACAATTGTCGATGGACTTTGATACGGATGAAGCTCAAAATAAATCATATCTAGTGCCATCATTAGATAGAGATTTCTTTTATATTACCGAGATCAACAATCATACAAATAATATTTTGAATAAATATTAAATAATATTTTATATTTTATATTGAATAAGTGCACAAAGTGTACATCCCTTTGGTTAAAGTAATTGGGCTCTATACGGAAGGATCATGAGGTCTTGGGTTCAAGTCTTATTAAGTTCTAAAAAAAAAAATCATACAAATAATATTTTGTCACATTTAATAATGTGCCTCATTTCTATATAAAAGAAACTCGATAATGATTCACAAACAACGATGAAACTTAAAATTATACTTGATAAGTCTCTCTCAATCGATGAGACTTATAGGTCAAACATCCATTACTAATGTAAACCCCCACCTTTAAAAATTTTATTTTTAGGAAAAAAAAAAATCTCAGTCCGATCCAACCGAACCGGCCGGTCAACCGGTTCGGGTGAACCGTTCGGCCCTAATTAGGATCGCGGCCGCGAGCGAGAAGGGCAGAAGCCCTATCTCGCTCGAGCTTCTCGAGCGCCCCCTTTCTCCTGCTCCCGCTACTCTGCACACCGACAGGACGAGCGATGACGATGAGCTCGCCAGCGCGCCATTCGTCGGCCTCGTCCCCATCGCTGCCGGATCTTCTAGGCGAGGATTTCCGTAGCAACTCCCGTTGAGGAAACTCCCGCCTGCAACGCCTCCGCGCGACCTCGGCTTTCCTTTTCGCCATCTACACAGTAGCGATGCCGAGTAGAGAGGTCGCCGGTGAGCCACCATTTCCTCCCCATTCCCGTTTTCATCGCCGAAGGGTGTACCACCGGAGGAGGCGTAGCAGCGACCCCATTCACTCGCACGCCGCCTCGCTCCCAAATCTCCACCACGAGGCACAGTTGGTCGCCGCCCCCATTTCGATCTCGATCGGCCGCGCATCCCTCCTCCTCGCCTCGTTCCACCACCACGAACGGCTAGCAGTCGGCGTTCCACCCAGATCGACTCGAGGAGATGGCGACGGGCCGTTCGCTCGAGGCGGAATGTGCAGGAGGTGGTGACGACGGAGAATCGATCCTTCCGCCCGATGCTTTATCCTCGTGCTCGACGACGATCGACCCGCTTCCATCTTTCGGCAAGGAGACGCCGATCGACGACCTCATAGTCCACCGGAGACCCACATCAAGTCTCCACCTCCGCCCTTCCAGTGGCGGGCTCTCCGATCCTTCGTCGCCGCTGTTCGAGGGTGCTGCTGCTTCGTCCACCACAGCGACTCATCGGATGCCGACAACCGATTTGGGTTCATCGTCGGACGATCGATCGATCCTTCGTCGCTGCTCACAGATCGTCCGCATCCACTCCCACCCAATCTGATCTACCCAAGGTTGATTCCATCTACACCGAGATCCGGGTGCTATGGGTGCCATCGCCGAATTTTCGCCGGAACCCAGGCGGCCCTTCCATCGTCTAGTCGCCGCGAGCTCCTCTCTTTCTCATCAGTGGATCCGCCGACGACTGCAATATCGATTCGAGCTCAAGGCACCTCTCATTCCCTTCATCTCCATCTGCACCGAAGGCCGAGAGCTGATCTGGGTTCATTAATGTAGCTGCTCACCGGATTTGGGGATCTCGACAGATTTGGGTTCCATCCCACCGAGCTATTTCTCCATTCACCGATCGACCACATCTACTTCCACGCAATCTGATCTACCAAGGTCGAATCCATCTCTTCTCCTTCTCTTGATTCTATTTTAATTATCAATTGATGCCCGATTTGTTGGACCTATGTGTGAAATTGAAACCTATGTTAATTGATCATGTGAATTTGTTAATTGATCAGTAGTTGTGGTTAGAGAAGGTGGTATGTGAATGCGATTGTAGCTGATGATGATGGTAGGCGATGTTGATCATGAATGCATTGTCCTATGAAGTATGGATCATTGCTGCTATTCGGAATGCTGGGGTAGAATTAATTAGTTGACTGATCCCTATAGGGTTGGTTAGAATTAATTAGTTGACTGATCCCTATAGCGATTAACTCGGAGAGCATGTGTAGGATTAATCTGTCGATGGTCATGTTTATGGATTTTGGATTTTTCGTGATGGTGTTGTTGATGCCGTTTCATGGTCAAATCGATGGTGTTATTGCTGAGTTCTTCGTGGCTGAATTTGATGCGTTAGATGCTGAGTTTATATGGTTTGTTGTGGCTGAATTCGTGGTTTGAATGCATGTTTCTGTTGACTGATTTGTGGGTTGAATGCATGTTTATCCGAGAGAATGAGATCTGCATGTTTCTGCGGAATGCATGTTTTTGGGTTGATCCGAGAATTCTGCGGTTGACTGATTTATACTGGAAATGTTGAATGTGATTTATGAATGTTCGTTGATGGCAATGTTGAATATTTGATGTGGTTTGATTTATGTTTGTTGATGGAAATGTTGAATGTGATTTATGAATGTTTGTTGATGGAAATGTTGAATATTTGATGTGGTTTGATTTATGTTGAATGTTGAATGTGATTTATATTTGAATATTTGATGTGGTTTGATTTATGTTGAATGTTGAATGTGATTTATATTTTGTTGAATGTTTTATGTTGAATGTGATGTGGAATTTTTGTTGAATGTTCTATAGATGTTTTATGTTGTTTCATGGATTGTAATCTTTTATTTTTATTTCTTCTTCTTTCCTGTGTTTCATGTGTTTGTTTTTGAATGCTGATGTGGTTATGGTGAGTTAATGCCGTGTGTTTCATGGCTGATTTTGATGGTGTGTGTTGCTGAATTATTAGTTTGACGATGGTGTGGTTGGTTGGTTTGACGATGGTGTGGTTTTGGTTTTTTTTGTATGAAGTGTTGTGATCTGCTTTTGCATATGTTGTTATACCCCGACCCTACTGTCGGGCACGTGACAACCGCCGTATGGGCCCAACAGACCCATACAAGGCATCAATGTGATACATATCATCCATATACATCATTTACACAGCGGAATTTACAAATAGATCATCTAACTCAAGATTTCCTAACACAGTCCCGATAAACCTACTACAATTCTATGAAAAAGACATCGATAAATAAAAATAGACCCGTCGACGGACACATCTTCATCAAATATCTTGGACAGTCATCTAACACACCTGCACACACGGGGAAAAGTGGTGTGCTCAGCCTTGCGGCCTAGTGCGAAATTACGGCTCTACCGAATAAAGAAATCAAATGCTAGGAGTATTCTAGGATGCCTTTGGTAGTAAATCATCATTTTTCATGTATTTTATGTTAAACAACTTATATACAGCAATAAAACAGCATAAATAAATAAATAAATTTATTCCACTAGATGTCACATAAGTCATATCTAGTGTCAATGTCAACCGTCTGTCACCTACGTCATAATGAGACTTTAAGGTTTCAAAAACTCGGGCTGCCAACCTATGCTTAGTGAATACCCGGGCCCGGGGTATCAGTAAGCCCATCAGTACTTTTCTGTCTCTGTCTCTACCTATGCCCACTACACTGATGTTGGCGAAGAGGATGGGTGACCCAATATCCCTCTCAATTGTTTCACTAGTCGCCGACCATGCCTACCCTAGCGAAACCGTCGTGCCCTTACATCCTCCCCGGATTCCGTAGGGGCAACGACAAACGTGTAGTACTACACACTGTCCGTAGACAGGGTCACCTTTATATAAATCTCATCGGCCACGGCTAGCCGGAATAACCACCCTAGAATCCGGACTACTCATCCGATCGTCTGCAAACGTCAAGGGTGATAGCCGTGTGGTCTACGGATCCACTGTCGAAGGTGTCGCATGTGGAATCACCTTCTAGTCCAATAGCAGTCGACGTCTATCGAGATTGGCGCACATCCGCACGATGGGCTGTGGCAACCTCGACTCCATCGGTGCCGAGTCCATGGAAGGGCTCATCCTTGCTAACCATCTCAGGACTATCACGAGGCCGCCTAAACGACACTCGTGCGGGTGAAAATTTCGGGTAAGGACTTGCCCCATATTTCCGGTCTAATATGACCATGGAGTTTGTACAGTCTCTTACCCTACCAGCTCCCAGTATATAAGCTATGCATAACCTCGGGAGTGGTGCTCCAAGTTTCTAAGCTATGCATCAACCTCGGGAGTGGTGCTCCCCCCCTCCAATATCTAAGCTATGCATCAACTTCGGGAGCGGTGCACCCACTATCTAAGCTATGCATAACCTCGGAAGGGGTGCGTAGCGGGACGTCACCGTTTGACCACCGTCGGTACGCGGCGGTCAATCGGGGCATATGAAAAAGGCCCCTTTTTCTGTCTAAGTTGCGGTGACGTCGCCAAAGGTTCTAACATGTCATTATTTACTATCTATGTCTGCATGGTAGTTATTTAACACATAGCAAAGAAAACAATACAACATGCAGGACATGAATTTAAAACATCTTACATACCTAGCAGGTCATTCATGTTAGATAAAATAAATTATACTAACATGCATACATGTCAAATCTTATCAAGCATTATATTTTATTATATTTAAGACATCCAAGAATTGTTTCTAAGAAGACCCCAGCAAGAATTCTCTAGCTTGAATAAATCCTACATCGGAGAACCAATGCACCTGACTTGGCGGTTTACTCCTCGGAACCAACCTAAGGTCAGTTCGCTGAATTTTTATTCTCCGACATTGTCTCGATCCACGTGCCGTCATTTGCGCATTTTTTATACTTTCCTGTCAATTATTCAATGAATTTTAATTATCAATCTAGAAATAATTTCTCAAATCTCTCTTCACCACTACTCTTAGAATGATCTCTAGAATCACCCCAATTTTTTCCCAAGTTCGCCGGAAAATTTCTCCGGCGGTCACCGGAAAGTTCACCGGAAAGTTCGCCGGAACCCTCGCCGGCGAAGTTCTTCGATCAGCACCAATATAGGTACCAATCGAAAGCTCTCTTCATGAGGATTCCAAAAATCATATTTGCCCCAATTTTTATAGCTCATACGCGATCAATTTCACCGATTAAAATTTTGGGCGAAATCCTAAAGTTAGGGTTTTTAGCTCGCCGGCGGCCAACCGGCAGCCAATAGCCCTCAACTCTGGTACCAATGGATAGCTCTCATCAAGGAAAATCCATAGGTACCAAGTTTGTAAGGTTTAACGGCCGGAATGGCCGGTAATCGTCGGAGCAAGCTCCGGCGACGAAACTTTCGCCGTCGCCACCTCTCACATGATTTTTCCCTCATCTCTACACCAAATTTGGGCATCTTGGTATCAAAATGAAGAGGAGGTCGAGATCTAACTGTGGCTAAAATTTGGGAGCCTAATTCGTTGTGGTTTCACCGGAGCATCGTCGGAAAAATTGGTTGGCGTCGCCATCGCCGCTGCGGAAGATGAGAGAGAAGGAGACAGAGGAGCGCGCTCGGTGGGAAGAAAAGAAAATAAATTTTTTTTATTAGTTAATTAAAATCTTAAATATTAATTAAATCTTAATTGTACAATTGACCAACCAAACGATGTCCAAATTATGATCCGTCTGCGCCGTTGGATTCCTTATCAAAAATACTACCTGATGGTATAATTTTCACATCAAAATCTCATACTTCAAAAATTCATATGATTTTACAATTAAGTCCTTTAAAGAATTTCTTTTACAATTAAACCCTCCAATTACTAAAATTACTCTATTGCCCTTATTCAAAAATCACGGGTCTCACAACCTACCCCCCTTACAAAAATTTTGTCCTCAAAATTTCAGATCGATTGAGTGATGGAGAGATTAAAATTCTTTCTTTCTTCCCTTTAATTTTTTTTTTCAGAAATATTAGTTGAAATTGATTTCTAGTATGAAGTTGAATTGTGATACAAAATATAAGTTACTTTAACTGTAGAAAGCATCAAGTCGCAGGTTGATGATGTGTATAAGACGATATTATTATGATACGTGCAAATAGATTAATTGCTAGCACAAAGTAAGCTTTACTCTACTTAGAATAGAGTAAAAAGGACTGTATCTAAGTTTGTAGATGCAGAAATACAGTAGTTGTACCTAGGTTGCTATGTGCACTGAATACAAGCTGTAGCAGAAGTGACTGGAGTAAGAGAGGTCAATGATACATGCAGCTACTAAGAATATCATCATGGGCATCAACATGTGTTGGAGAAATCAATATGTAGAAATATCAACACGTGCTAGAGGTGTCAAGAAATTTGCAGCATCCAGAAATTAAAGGAGAAATCGAAAGAAGTACAGAAGTAAAGTTACCCCAAAATCTGCAGGTAGTTGAAATATGAGTTGCAGATATAGAAATGTTGCCAACTGCATTGACTGAATAAGACTGCAGAGAAAGACCGGGTATATATATAATAATACTGATGAAAGTATATGAATCTGAGCTGCAAAAATACTAAGTAAAGAACTGCGCTAAGCTGAGGGAGCTACAAAAATAAAAAGGAGTAAAGAAATCTACCAACGATAGATAAAATTTGACTAAGGACATTTGACAAAGGAAGTAGCTTCGCAAAAAGGGAACTGCAAACTGCAGAAAATAACTGAGGAAATAACTGCAAAGAAAATTGCAGAAATATTCAACAGAATTTGCATTCAGAAAGGCCACTAAGAAGAATTAAAGGAAGCAGATAAAAGAAATCTGCTTGACTAATAAGTTGGCCGTATAGGATATATGAAATAAGTGAAAGCTGCTCAACGCTCAGAAAGGAGACTGATAGATGAAAGAGAACAGCAGGAAACAACTTCATTGAATGCATAGAATGCTGGTACAAAGGAAGATGCTCCAAGCTCAGCAAAGATTTAATATGACCGAGAGAACTGCTTAAGAAAGTGTAGGAAGCTTTATAGATATAATGATGCAAGAGTGTAAGTGGATTGCTAGTAACAACCACGCCAACTGCAATAATGCACTGAAATATGAAATGAAGGGAAACTATAGAAGAATTTACATTTAGGAAGCCACTCAACATTACTGTAGATAAATCTGAAATGAATATGAAATATCAAAGTCGTAGAAGTTGAGAAATATAAGATGAAGCAAGTTGTAAAGCTGAGCTGCAAAAATGAAGCTACAGAAATATAACAAGTGAGCATCAAAGCTGCAGTATATCTAACCAGGAAAATGAAGAATGTTGTAGCATGCACAGCTAGAAATGTCATGCAATATACACAAGCTGAAATTGTGAAATGGAGTTGCAGATAGGGTGTAGAGCTGCAAAGAGAGTATATGTAGAAAGCTACAAATACTATACATAGAGCTGCAAGTGTTGGACACTAAATAATTGATAACGGTCAACTTCTAGTTGCAACTTAAAAATCATGATGACAACCCAAAATGATCAACCTATACTCATGAGAATTATATATATATATATAATTAACTCAAATGAGCTTAACGTCATAGATGACAATTTTAAATCATTTCACACCGATCCATTTATAATCAACTTTATGAATCGGGAATAAAGTCTATTTAAGAGATCTGAGAAAGAGTTAGGTCCAAACAAATTTTAATTCTAGGGTCTAGGATAGAGTCAATGAAGGATGTTTAAAACACTATCAAGTTCAGATAGTGACCAACTTGAAAGCGGATAAAATCGAATATTGATAGATTCATTCAAACTCAGTATCCCAACTGGGTCATGGGATACAAATAGTATGATAAAGATATCGCATGGGATATTTTGATATCAATACTCTTAAGATCAAAGTGATGATAGCTACCTATGTTGGTATAAGAGGTGATCATGATGCACCCAACAAGGTAACCTTGATATGATCATGGATAAATTTACTTGATCATTTAGAAATGAAACTTGATCGTAGATCTGAGCCTATTGATCTAAGTTTCTATCTCTTCTCCAATGCGGTGGAGATGGTATCCATATTTACTATATGAAGATAGTAGATTTACTATCTTTATATTACGGCAGTTATCAACTCAAGAAAAATTAATCAGAGCGATCAGCTGTCGTCTAAGTAAAAACTCATCACCAAGGAAATATACTACTATATTTCCGACTCGCACTTTATCCTATATTATATCGGGACTGTTATCTCAATTCTTAAAAACTCAAACTTAACTTAATCTCCTAGATTCTCCAAACCTAGGCTCTGAAATCACTTTAATAGTCAGGTTTTTAAACTTAAGCTCTGATACCACTTTAATTGTCACGCCCCGACCCTACTGTCAGGCACGTGGCAACCGCCGTATGCGCCTAACAGACCCATACAAGACATCAATGTGATACATATCATCCATATACATCATTTACACAGTGGAATTTACAAATAGATCATCTAACTCAAGATTTCCTAACACAGTCCCGATAAACCTACTACAATTCTATGAAAAAGACATCGATAAATAAAAATAGACCCGTCGACGGACACATCTTCATCAAATATCTTGGACAATCATCTAACACACCTGCACACACGGGGAAAAGTGGTGTGCTCAGCCTTGCGGCCTAGTGCGAAATTACGGCTCTACCGAATAAAGAAATCAAAGTTTAGGAGGAGTATTCTAGGATGCCTTTGGTAGTAAATCATCATTTTTCATGTATTTTATGTTAAACAACTTATATACAGCAATCAAAAATCATAAATAAATAAATAAATTTATTCCACTAGATGTCACCTAAGTCATATCTAGTGTCAATGTCAACCGTCTGTCACCTACGTCATAATGAGACTTTAAGGTTTCAAAAACTCGGGTTGCCAGCCTATGCTTAGTGAATACCCGGGCCCGGGGTATCAGTAAGCCCATCAGTGTCTTTCTGTCTCTGTCTCTACCTATGCCAGCTGCACTGATGTTGGCGGAGAGGACGGGTGACCCAATATCCCTCTCCATTGTTTCACTAGTCGTCGACCATGCCTCCCCTAGCGAAACCGTCGTGCCTTTACATCCTCCCCGGATTCCATAGGGGCAACGACAAACGTGTAGTACACACTGTCTGTAGACAGGGTCACCTTTATATAAATCTCATCGGCCACGGCTAGCCGGAATAACCACCCTAGGATCCGGACTACTCATCCGATCGTCTGCAGACGTCAAGGGTGATAGCCGTGTGGTCTACGGATCCACTGTCCAAGGTGTCGCATGTGGAATCACCTTCCCAGTCCAATAGCAGTCGACGTCTATCGAGATTGGCGCACATCCACACTATGGGCTGTGGCAACCTCGACTCCATCGGTGCCAAGTCCATGGTAGGGCTTATCCTTGCTAACCATCTCAGGACTATCACGAGGCCGCCTAAACGACACTCGTGCGGGTGAAAATTTCGGGTAAGGATTTGCCCCATATTTCCGGTCTAATATGACCATGGAGTTTGTACAGTCTCTTATCCTACCAGCTCCCAGTATATAAGCTATGCATAATCTCGGGAGTGGTGCTCCCATTATCTAAGCTATGCATCAACCTCGGGAGTGGTGCTCCCCCCCTCCAATATCTAAGCTTTGCATCAACTTCGGGAGCGATGCACACTCTATCTAAGCTATGCATAACCTCGGAAGGGGTGCATAGCGGAACGTCATCGTTTGACCACCGTCGGTACGCGACGGTCAACCGGGGCATATGAAAAAGGCCCCTTTTTCTGTCTAAGTTGCGGTGACGTCGCCAAAAGTTCTAACATGTCGTTATTTACTATCTATGTCTGCATGGTAGTTATTTAACACATAGCAAAGAAAACAATACAACATGCAGGACATGAATTTAAAACATGTTAGATACCTAGCAGGTCATTCATGTTAGATAAAATAAATTATACTAACATGCATACATGTCAAATCTTATCAAGCATTACATTTTATTATATTTAAGACATCCAAGAATTGTTCCTAAGAAGACCCTAGCAGGAATTCCCTAGCTTGAATAAATCCTACATCGGAGAACCAACGCACCTGACTTGGCGGTTTACTCATCGGAACCAACCTAAGGTCAGTTCGCTGAATTTTTATTCTCCGACACTGTCTCGATCCACGTGCTGTCATTTGCGCATTTTTATATTTTCCTGTCAATTATTAAACAAATTTTAATTCTCAATCTAGAAATAATTTCTCAAATCTCTCTTCACCACTACTCTTAGAATGATCTCTAGAATCACCCCAATTTTTTTCCCAAGTTCGTCGGAAAATTTCTCCGGCGATCGCCGGAAAGTTCACCGGAACCCTCGCCGACGAAGTTCTTCGATCAGCACCAATATAGGTACCAATCGAAAGCTCCCTTCATGAGGATTCCAAAAATCACATTTGCCCCAATTTTTATAGCTCATACTCGATCAATTTCACCGATTAAAATTTTGGGCGAAATCCTAAAGTTAGGGTTTTTAGCTCGCCGGCGGCCAACCGGCGGCCAATAGCCCTCAACTCTGGTACCAATGGATAGCTCTCGTCAAGGAGAATCCATAGGTACCAAGTTTGCAAGGTTTCACAGCCGGAATGGCCGGTAATCGTCCGAGCAAGCTCCGGCGACGAAACTTTCACCGTCGCCACCTCTCACATGATTTCTCCCTCATATATACACCAAATTTGGGCATCTTGGTATCAAAATGAAGAGGAGGTCGAGATCTACCTGTGGCTAAAATTTGGGAGCCTAATTCGTTGTGGTTTCACCGGAGCATCGTCGGAAAAATTGGTCGGCGTCGCAATCGCCGCTGCGGAAGAGGAGAGAGAGGAGCGCGCTCGGTGGGAAGAAAAGAAAATAATTTTTTTTAATTAGTTAATTAAAATCTTAAATATTAATTGTACAATTGACCAAACAAACGACGTCCAAATTATGATCCGTCTGCGCCGTTGGATTCATTATCAAAAATACTACCTGATGGTATAATTTTCACATCAAAATTTCATACTTCAAAAATTCATATGATTTTACAATTAAGTCCTTTAAAGAATTTCTTTTACAATTAAACCCTCCAATTACTAAAATTACTCTATTGCCCTTATTCAAAAATCACGGGTCTCACAACCTACCCCCCTTACAAAAATTTTATCCTCAAAATTTCAGATCGATTGAGTGATGGAGAGATTAAAATTCTTTCTTTCTTCCCTTTAATTTTTTTTTTTTTCAGAAATATTAGTTGAAATTGATTTCTAGTATGAAGTTGAATTGTGATACAAAATATTTTAGTGGTGTTATTGAGTTTGGCATTTCTAAGTCCTTTTATTTTTTATTCTTATTTTCTTCTTCTTGCATTACTTAAAAGCATGTAGATAATAAAATAATTGTGTTAAAATAGGGAATCGAATCAAAGTCATCACTAGGATACAATTAATTTGGTTCCAGCTAAATAAAATTAGGGAGTGATTAGTTAAAACTAAGAAGACTTGTCACCTTATGAACAGTGTTAATTATAAATCATATAAAAGTAAATATCTAAATATGACTTTATTTATAATAGGAATGTCTACTCGAAACGATTAAAGGAAGTATGACTTATTCTACGGTTGGTTCCGAAGAAGACCCAACTACATTATCAGGTGCGTTGGTTCATCGAATATAGGATTTATTCAAGCTAGGAAATTCCTGCCGGGGTTTTCTTAGGAAATATCTCGGGTGCCTCAAATATAATAAAAATGAAATGCATGATATGATTATATATACATATGAATAAATGCATGTTATGCTTACTATGATATTATCTAAATGCATGATGGTATGATTTACCTTGTCTAACATGCATGATTTGCCACATTTACCATGCTACATATTTAACGTGTCTACACATCTTGTCCTGCCTGTTATGTTATTTCTCTATGCTATGATAGCACAACTACCATGCAGATATAGATAAGAATAATGACATGTTAGAAACTATTACAAGACATCACTAGAAATTCAATAGGAAGGGGTACTGCTTGCATACCTCGTTTAACCACTGCGTACTGCCAATGGTCAGAATGGTGATGCTCCACCACATACCACTCCCGAGGCTACACATAACTTAGATATCGGGAGCTGGTAGGGAAAGGGACTATACAAACTCCAAGGTCACATTAGACCAGATATATGGGGCAAGTCCCTACCTGATGATTTATACCCGCATGAGTGTCGTTTCAGGGGCCTCGTGATAGTCCTGAGATGGCTAGCCGGGACGAACCAGAACAAGAACCTAGCAAACATATCGCCGAGGTTGTAGCATTCCGGCGACAGCTTGTTTGCACACCTCTTGGGACATTGCTGCTCGGGGACTGGGACGGTGACATTCCTCCGCATAGCCTTGGACAGTGGATCCGTAGACCACACGGCTACCATCCTTGACGTTCTGTAGACGGTCGGATGGGTATTCCGGATCCTATGATTTTACTATATCGACTAGCCATGGTTGATGTATCTTATTGATGGTGACCCCGTCTTCGGATTGTGTTGTAGTACTACACGAGTCGTCGTTGCCCCTACGGAGTCCTGGGAGGATGTAAGGGCACGACAATTTCGCTAGGGGAGGCATTGTAGGCGACTAGCGAGACAGAGGAGTGTGATCAAGGGTCACCCGTCACCTCCGCCAACATCAGTGCAGCGGGCATAGGGAGAGACAGAGACAAAGACACTGATGGGCTTGGTGATGCCCTTTGGCCGAGGTATTCACTAAGCATAGGCTGGCAACCCGAGTCTTGACATTGATAGCCATAGTACACTGTAGATGACATTCCGGTGATATTGATGACATAGTTACTAGACACAGCTTAGGCGATATCTAGTGCTACACCTGTTGTATATGCTTACACAGTTATTCTGCATTTATGATATGCTTCACATGTATTATATAAAAATGACTATTAATAAACCCAACGCATCATAGATTAATCCTCCTAGCCTTTGAATTCCTTATTCAGTTTCGAGCCATAAGTTCGCACTAGGCCACAAGGCTGAGCGTACCGCTTTTCCCCGTATGTGCAGGTGTGTTAAATGTTCATATGAGACGGTTGATGAAGATGTGTCCATCGACGGATCTATTCTTTATTTATCGATACATTTTATCATAGAATTGTAGTAGGTTTATCGGGACTGTGTTAGGAATATTCAGTTAGATATTTTATTTGTAAATTCCGCTGTGTAAACGATGTATATGGATGGTATGTATCACTTTGATGCCTTGTATGGGTCTGTTGGGCTCATACGGCGGTTGCTACGTGCTTGACAGTAGGGTCGGGGCGTGATAATTAAAGTGGTATCAGAGCTTAGGTTTAAGGACCTAAGGACTTAAGAGATATTAAAGTTTAGGCTTGGATTCTTAAAAGTTAGGGAAATCAGTCCCGATATAGCTAGGACGGTGAGAGAGTTAGTACGGGGTATAGTGATTTGACTATGACCTATAACGATATCATCCCTTAATAGATTAGTACTTATACATCTCAAATCTTGTATCCCATCTGCGATCAAATATGAGTTTTAAAGATCAAATCTAATCGTGTTAGATCATATTCAAATGTTACCTATCTTATTTTCGTCATGATCACTATCTATGCAAACCGATGCATTAAGTATTTCTTAGATCTTTGGAACTATTAATATTGAAGTCCCATGTGAGACCTATATCTATTTTAGTTCTATTTGGACTTGACTCTTACATGGATCTCTTTTATGGACTTTATCCTGGATCTATACATCTGTCTGTAGAGTGATTCTTATTAAATAATTTGATATTATCTATGACCAATATTGTGACAGTCATGTAGTATGCTATTTGTGTTAGCTTCTTACACTTGCAACTCCATGCGCAGTGCTTATGTCTTATTCATATACCTTACTTGTGACTCTATACCCTATTTGCAGCTCTATTTCACATATTGCTTGACATTTTCATTTGCCCATATTGCAGTCTTCCAAGCTTTCCTTGCTTATTTTACTTATGCAGCATAGATGCTCACTTGTTAGATTGTCACAGTGACCAATTCCTTTTTCTTAAAAATTTCTTTCTTGGTTATGGTTCCTGCGGTCATGTTGATTAACTTTATAAGCGCATCTTCTGCTTTCCAACCTACTGTATTTTAATTTTTCTCAACTTTTGTAGCTCTCTATATTTCATATTCATGTTAGATTTTCTGTAGTCATGTTGCTTAGCTATCTAAATGTCTTCTTAAATTCTACAACTTCCCTTCATTCTATATTTTTGGGTACCAAGGTAGCTTGATATAGCTGTCATCAGCTGAATCTTTGCACTCTCCCATCGGCATGTACTTAATATCCTTTGCACCTTGTCAAGCAATTTGCTGCAATACGTCTTGGTGACTTTTCTAAATGCAGGTTCCTGCATTTTGCAGTAGCTCATTTTGTTGGATATTTCTGCTGCTACCTCTTTTTGTAGTTTTCTTGGCAGTTATTTTCTTAGTCCTTTTCTGCAGTTGCAGCTCTTGGTAATGATATTTCCTCACTCCAATATCTGAGTTTTCTGATTTCCACGGCAAGTCCAATAATAGCTACGGACTAGAAGTAAAGTCATTTTCTGAGTTTGAAGTTCTTATTGTTATGAAGCTACATCCTTTGTCAAATGTCCTTAGTCAAATTCTATCCATGGTTGACAGATTGCTTCACATCTTTTTATTTCTATAACTCCCTTATATTAGCTCAATTCCTTAGAATTTTCGTAGCTCGGAGTCTTTCCATTTCATAAGTATCATTAAATATATTTGGTCAATTTCTTAGTCATATTTGGTCAAGGCAGGTTGCGACATTTCTTCATTTGCAGCTCATATTTTAACTGCCTGTGGATTCTATTGTATCTCTACTTTCTTACTCCTTATTTCTTCTTAAATCTTGAATACTGCTATTTTCTTGGCACCTCTAGCATATGTTGATGCGCATGTTGATATCCTTAGTCGCTGCATGTATTATTAACAGCTTTTATTTCAGTCACTACTTCTGTAGCTCATATCCAGTGCGCATAGCAGCTTAGATATAACTATAATATTTCTGCATCTACAAATTTGAATGAAGTCCTTTTATATCAAGAGTCCATTTAATATTATTATTATATTCTTTTACATAAGATATAGCATATTCTATATCAAATTTCATATCATCATATATGCATGATCTCCAAATTCCATATCAAACTCAGTTGTAGATTCCATTATGGACTCCCTTGAACCCAAAGTATTAGTTAAGTTCGGCCTACATTTCTTGGCACGAACTGGGAGTCTTGCTCCTAAATTAGGTTAACACTCATAGAGGAGATCACTGCGTACCTATACGTACCTCTTTGTGTTAAATAATATAGATACTCGTGAGAATCCAAATATGACTACGACGATCCATAGTATAGTGACAACGAGGGTGAGTTTACTAAATAATGAGATATATTATGTTGTCACGTGGGTTTAGTGGTTCAATCTTTAAGTGGATATTAGACCCATATTCTATTTAAGGGTACTTTCATTTAATTGAGCTACCATAAATTGTAGACCTCGTATCTTAGTACCAATGAGTTTATGACAAATAAAGTGGTATCACCTTAGAAATGGGTCATTGCTTTAGAGGGAATATAAAAGATCTACTTATTACCATTAATAATGATTCAATAAAGGAATCACCTATTGTGTTGAAAGGATATCGAGGTTGTATTTAGGGATGGCGTCGAGTGTTAGTGTTGTCTTAAGTTGGTGGGGTCATTTTTGGAGGACCAAAAATTTTTAAGGGGGGGAGTACTTGTAAACCCCCACCTTTAAAAATTTTATTTTTAGAAAAAAAAAAAATCTCGGTTCGGTCCGGTCCGGTCCAACCGAACCGGCCGGTCAACCGATTCGGGTGAACCGTCCGGCCCTAATTAGGGTCGTGGCCGCGAGCGAGAAGGGCAGAAGCCCTATCTCGCTCGAGCTTCTCGAGCACCCCCTTTCTCCTGCTCCCGCTACTCTGCACACCAAGCGGATGAGCGACGACGACGAGCTCGCGCCGGCGCGCCATTCGTCAGCCTCGTCCCCATCGCCGTCGGATCTTCTAGGCGAGGATTTCCGTAGCAACTCCCGTTGAGGAAACTCCCGCCTGCAACGCCTCCGCGCGACCTCGGCTTTCCTCTTCGCCATCTACACAGCAGTGACGCCGAGCAGAGAGGTCGCCGGTGAGCCGTCATTTCCTCCCCATTCCTGTTTTCATCGCCGAAGGGTGTACCACCGGAGGAGGCGTAGCAGCGACCCTATTCGCTCGCACGCCGCCTCGCTCCCAAATCTCCACCACGAGGCACAGTTAGTCGCCGCCCCCATTTCGATCTCGATCGGCCGCGCATCCCTCCTCGTCGCCTCGTTCCACCACCACGAACGGCTAGCGGTCGGCGTTCCACCCAGATCGACTCGAGGAGATGGCGACTGGCCGTTCGCTCGAGGCGGAATGCGCAGGAGGTGGTGACGATGGAGAATCGATCCTTCCGCCCGATGCTTTGTCCTCGTGCTCGACGACGATCGACCCGCCTCCATCTTTCGGCAAGGAGACGCCGATCGACGACCTCGTACTCCACCGGAGACCCACATCAAGTCTCCACCTCCGCCTTTCGAGTGGCGGGCTCTCCGATCCTTCGTCGCCGTTGTTCGAGGGTGCTGCTGCTTCGTCCGCCACAGCGACTTATTGGAGGCCGACAACCGATTTGGTTTCATCGTCGGACGATCGATCGATCCTTCGTCGCTGCTCATAGATCGTCCACATCCACTCCCACCAAATCTGATCTACCCAAGGTTGATTCCATCTCCATCGAGATCCGGGTGCCATGGGTGCCATCGCCGAATTTTTGCCGGAACCCAGGCAGCCCTTCCATCGTCGAGTCACCGCGAGCTCCTCTCTTTCTCATCGGTGGATCCGCCGGCGACTGCAATATCAATTCAAGCTCAAGGCACCTCTCATTCCCTTCACCTCCATCTGCACCAAAGGCCGAGAGCTGATCTGGGTTCATTAATGTAGTTGCTCACCGGATTTGGGGATCTCGACAGATTTGGGTTCCATCCCGCCGAGCTATTTCTCCATTCCCTCGATCGGCCACATCTACTTCCACACAATCTGATCTACCAAGGTCGAATCCATCTCTTCTCCTTCTCTTGATTCTATTTTAATTATCAATTGATGCCCGATTTGTTGGACCTATGTGTGAAATTGAAACCTATGTTAATTGATCATGTGAATTTGTTAATTGATCAGTAGTTGTGGTTAGAGAAGGTGGTATGTGAATGCGATTGTAGCTGATGATGATGGTAGGCGATGTTGATCATGAATGCGTTGTCCTATGAAGTATGGATCATTGCTGCTATTCGGAATGCAGGGGTAGAATTAATTAGTTGACTGATCCCTATAGGGTTGGTTAGAATTAATTAGTTGACTGATCCCTATAGCGATTAACTCGGAGAGCATGTGTAGGATTAATCTGTCGATGGTCTTGTTTATGGATTTTGGATTTTTCATGATGGTGTTGTTGATGTCGTTTCATGGTCAAATCGATGGTGTTATTGCTGAGTTCTTCGTGGCTGAATTTGATGTGTTAGATGCTGAGTTTATATGGTTTGTTGTGGCTGAATTCATGGTTTGAATGCATGTTTCTGTTGACTGATTTGTGGTTTGAATGCATGTTTATCCGAGAGAATGAGATCTGCATGTTTCTGCGGAATGCATGTTTTTGGGTTGATCCGAGAATTCTGCGGTTGACTGATTTATACTGGAAATGTTGAATGTGATTTATGAATGTTTGTTGATGGAAATGTTGAATATTTGATGTGGTTTGATTTATGTTTGTTGATGGAAATGTTGAATGTGATTTATGAATGTTTGTTGATGGAAATGTTGAATATTTGATGTGGTTTGATTTATGTTGAATATGATTTATATTTGAATATTTGATGTGGTTTGATTTATGTTGAATGTTGAATGTGATTTATATTTGAATATGTGATGTGGAATTTATGTTGAATGTTTTATGTTGAATGTGATGTGGAATTTTTGTTGAATATTTTGTAGATGTTTTATGTTGTGTTGATGGAAATGTTGAATATGATTTATGAATGTTTGTTGATGGAAATGTTGAATATTTGATGTGGTTTGATTTATGTTGAATGTGATTTATATTTGAATATTGAATGTGATGAATGTTCTGTAGATGTTTTATGTTGTCATATTTATGTCTGCTTTTGCATATGTTGTTGCCGTGGGGGTTGTTGTCAATGTTTTAATGGTGTTATTGAGTTTGGCATTTCTAAGTCCTTTTATTTTTTATTCTTATCTTCTTCTTCTTGCATTACTTAAAAGCATGTAGATAATAAAATAATTGTGTTAGAATGGGGAATTAAATCCAGGTCATCACTAGGATACAATTAATTTGGTTCCACCTTATTGTCCATTAGATGTGATAGCTAAATAAAATTAGGGAGTGAGTAGTTAAAACTAAGAAGACTTGTCACCTTATGAACAAAGTTAATTATAAATCATATAAAAGTAAATATCTAAATATGACTTTATTTATAATAGGAAGGTCTACTCGAAACGATTAAAGGAAGTATGACTTATTACACGGTTGGTTCCGAAGAAGATCCAACTACATTATCAAGTGCGTTGGTTCATCGAATATAGGATTTATTCAAGCTAGGGAATTCCTGCCGGGGTTTTCTTAGGAAATATCTCGGGTGCCTCAAATATAATAAAAATGAAATGCATGATATGATTATATATACATATGAATAAATGCATGTTATGCTTACTATGATATTATCTAAATGCATGATGGTATAATTTACCTTGTCTAATATGCATGATTTGCCACATTTACCATGCTACATATTTAACGTGTCTACACATCTTGTCCTGCCTGCTATGTTATTTCTCTATGCTATGATAGCACAACTACCATGCAGATATAGATAAGAATAATGACATGTTAGAAACTATTATAAGACATCACTAGAAATTCGATAGGAAGGGGTACTGCTTGCATACCCCGTTTAACCACTCCGTACTGCCAATGGTCAGAATGGTGATGCTCCACCACATACCACTCTCGAGGCTACACATAACTTAGATACCGGGAGCTGGTAGGGAAAGGGACTGTAGAAACTTCAAGGTCATATTAGACCGGATATATGGGGCAAGTCCCTACCTGATGATTTATACCCGCACGAGTGTTGTTTCAGGGGCCTCGTGATAGTCCTGAGATGGCTAGCTGGGACGAACCAGAACAAGAACCAAACAAATATGTCGCCGAGATTGTAGCATTCCGGCGACAGCTAGTTTGCACACCTCTTGGGACATTGCTGCTCGGGGACTGGGACGGTGACATTCCTCCGCATAACCTTGGACAGTGGATCCGTAGACCACACGGCTACCATCCTTGACGTTCTACAGACGGTCGGATGGGTAGTCCGGATCCTAGGGTTGTACTATATCGACTAGCCGTGGTCGATGGATCTTATTGATGGTGACCCCGTCTTCGGATGGTGTTGTAGTACTACACGAGTCGTCGTTGCCCCTACGGAGTCCGGAGAGGATGTAAGGGCACGACAGTTTTGTTAGGGGAGGCATTGTAGGCGACTAGCGAGACAGAGAAGAGTGATCAAGGGTCACCCGTTACCTCCGCCAACATCAGTGCAGCGGGCATAGGGAGAGACAGAGACAAAGGCACCGATGGGCTTGGTGATGCCCTTTGGCCGGGCTATTCACTAAGCATAGGCTGTCAACCCGAGTTTTGACATTGATAGCCATAGTACACTGTAGATGACATTCCGGTGACATTGAGGACATAGTTACTAGACACAGCTTAGGCGATATCTAGTGCTACACCTGTTGTATATGCTTACACAGTTATTCTGCATTTATGATATGCTTCACATGTATTATATAAAAATGACTATTAATAAACCCAAGACATCATAGATTAATCCTCCTAGTCTTTGAATTCCTTATTCGGTTTCGAGTCGTAATTTCGCACTAGGCCGCAAGGCTGAGCACACCGTTTTTTCCCGTGTGTGCAGGTGTGTTAGATGATCATATGAGACGGTTGATGAAGATGAGTCCATCGACGGATCTATTCTTTTTTTATCGATACATTTTATCATAGAATTGTAGTAGGTTTATCAGGACTGTGTTAGGAATATTGAGTTAGATATTTTATTTGTAAATTCCACTGTGTAAACGATGTATATGGATGGTATGTATCACTTTGATGCCTTGTACGGGTCTGTTGGGCTCATACGGCGGTTGCCACATGCCCGACAGTAGGGTCGGGCGTGACAACTAAATTCATCTAAGGAACTATCCATTACTTTTTTTCCCCTTAGAACTACTCTTTTAATAGCACATCATATGTTAAGTAGATTATAAAACAATAAGAATATATATTAATTTGACTCCCCAAAAATGGATATATACAATATTAACGTGAGTACTTGAGGGTAATAATTGATCTATTCTAAAAATTTAATTATTATAATATAAATATTCATTGTGTTATTATCTATAACAATCATTTATTATGAAATTTATTGTCGAAATAATTAATTGTCATCAATTAATTTAATAATTGATCATTATGATAATGACTTTAAAATAAAAGGCCTCTATTTATTTAAATATATTCATTGAAATTTATTTCTTCATTCATTTTACTCCTACTCCCTACCTACTCCTGTTGCTGCATTGGAAATTTATTGTTGGTTATGGCACCACTAATTACCTCCTTATATTTAAATATGTTAATCTTGCTATTGCATAGTTATAATCTATAGTGCCTCTCTCCTCCTTACCATACCATAGTGATTTTAGTAAGAATAAATGTTCAGGAGATAAAAGGATAAAATTTTATAATATTTTTTATACAAAACCACAAAAAAATTTAAATCATTTCTTAATATCATTTATTAATTTCAAATATCATTGGTTTAACATTCCGGGAAGGAGTGAGTGGAATAAAGCTAGGAGCTACTCATATACAGTATTTATAAACATATTTATGCATAATGATTTTTCGTTCTTCTTCAAGTGGACGAGGAAGGGGAGGAGGTATGTCTAAGAAATTATCTTCTCTAATTTATCAGTAAGTAGAGATCAATATCAATTTCATTAGAGTTAGTATCATCAGGGCCCTCTTTAGTTGGAGGGGGTGTAGAGATGGCAGTCTCATTGGGTCTAAGCATAGCTGTTGCTGGCGTGGAATTTGTTATAAGCTCCTTGTGTGCCTTACCCTTGTGACTATTGAGCCCCTGAGATATTTCAAATTGTCTCGAACAAAAGTCACAAGAGAAATCCATCTTTGATGTATCATAGGAGAAAGCTGCGGTTGATGTAGAAGTTGCTATAAGCTTCTTGTGTGCCTTGCCTTTGTGACTATTGAGCCTCTGAGGTGTTTCAAATCGTCTTGGACAAAAGTCACAGGAGAAACGTGCCATTGATGTGTCAAAGGAGAAAGCTGCAGTTGATGTGGAAGTTGTTATAAGCTCCCTGTGTGCCTTACCCATGTGACAATTGAAGCCCAAAATTGTTTCAAATTGTTTACGACAGTGGTCACAGGAGAAAGGCATTGCTGAGGGATACGATAGAGAGGCAACATCCTTCATTGTTCCATAAATTGCTGATCCTGTTGCGGTAGAAGAGGGGCACTCGTTCGCGTGCACATTCTGGTGACCTGTGAGACATTCTTTTGTACTGAATTCTTGAGAACAGTATTCGTAGGAGAAGATCGTCGACATTTCGAGAGAGATTAGAAATTATGCTTGATGGTCTGATGTATGGAGTTAATAATGTCAAAGGTTTGTGGATGGAGGAGACGAAGTGCGAGTTTTTTTTTTTTGAACTTTTTCAGTATCGAGGTGAGAACCTCTCCTATGAAGCTCAATTGCTTTAACAAGTGGAACGTATACTTTTTGTACAGGTAGACGACAATATGTTTATATATATAAACAAATATATAGTGTAGAGAGAGCAAAAGAGAGATAAAAAAATTAGTTGTGTTGGTTGTGTAGAGCTAGTGGGTTGCCTTATTTAAATGTGTGTACACATACGTACTGTTATTTATATTGAAGGGCAGTCTTCCAATGCTCTCTACAAAAACATAAAAGTCATTTCTAAGTTATTTTGTTTCCTCGTCTTATCTTCAACAATATATTTTTGGAAAACTTGCTACATACAATTGGCTGAAGATAAGTAATATTACTAATAAATATCAACATACTTCAAAAAATGAAGTAAAGAAGAATTTGACACGGTTGATAACCAACTGAGGAGTGGTTTAGCGATTGCGAGGTTGCTGGTCGCATTCCTAGATCGTGGTTAGCCTCCCCTTCATCAAAGTCACAACTGTCACGCCCTGATCCACTATCGATCCCATGACAACCGCCGTATGAGCGAAGTCCCACTCATACCAGGCTAACAATATGATATAACTCAAACATAAATAGAAAGTTTTGTAGTCCAGTTCACTAAATAAGTATACAACCAACTCATAGGTTCTTACAAAACTGATACAGTCCGTCTATGTTATGTTTGTATACACCATACCAATATAAATCATTCTAAAAATGTTCTTCTATAGGTCTCAATCTCGCTACCCATCGCTCCTCGCCGCCTCCTACGCAATGTCTGGATACCTGCATGCGGGGGAAAATTTGCATGCGCTAAGTCTTGCGACTTAGTGCCTACAGATAGAAACTTCTCCAAGCAAAAGAAATGGGCTAACAATACATGTCTGGATGAACAACAATTATATCAATATTAAATCATGAAATAGCAATGAACGAAAGCATGCACATAAATCACCAATTAAATGTTAAAAGTTTAAATATTTATCTGTGTCTAGAGATTTCTAAGTTTCTAGTTTCAATACTATCTCCTAGGGCTGCCTGCCTATGCTTAAGGTAAGCCCTGGCCGGGGACTACCACAAGCCCGTCGGTGCCGAACTAAGTCTCTGCCTAAGCCCGTTGCACCAACGTTAGCGAAGAAGGCGGGTGACCGCGGTTCCTTCTCCTTCCAGTCTCGCGAGCCATTTACCCCGACCGCACTCCGAGACTATCGTATCGTACGTCCCCGATGGACCCTAGGATACGAGACACCGTGTAGCACTACACTTCTGCTTTACAGCAGGGTCACCGACTGACATATGTACTCAGGGCCTGACCTGCCGGACCCAACACTTATGTATAACTCTGGTTGTCCGGACTACCCCCCAAGCCTGCAGGACTCAGTTGGAGTATTTCAGCCTCAACAGACACCTTAGTCCTCAGGGCAGCGGCTAAAGTGAGCTCCCCGGCTCCCAGCACCTTAGTTTCGGATACATGCCATGGGGATATCTGCCCATTGGCGAGAACCCCCTTGTTAGTACTCATCGAACGCTAAAGGATGGGTCAGGTGATGCTGCCGCCACCCCTCTTTAGACTAACACAAATAGTATCTACCATTTGTGAGAGAAATACAGTGTTATATAGACCTATAAGATTCCTAGAGGTTTTATGTCCCTAGGAAGTTCAGGTCTATGTCTCTAGGTGTCCAAACTAGCTTAGGTTATCATGTAAGATATGTCACCTAACTAGTTTTGTCTATCACCTAGCATCTTCATATGTCGCTATGTGTTCTAGATTCTTCTTAGTGTCATACACTCCTAGAATTATAGAACACAAGCAAATAATATATTATTTGCAATTAGTTCACATCATACAAGATATCAAAACAAATGCACATCACGGACAGTAATAAAATTTTAATAACAACTTGCCCACTTGGGAGCTCTACTGCAGCGGCTGTAAACTAGCCGAAATAACAACGCACCTGAATCCTTTAAATTAGCTTAAAAGAAACTTCACGGGCTTGCCGTGTTTTGTGTATCACCGTTGCTGCAGACTTAAGAGTGCTCCTACAAACATAAGCAAGGTTTACTTTCTACCCTTTTTGTTTAATTATTTACTATCCTTTCCCTTCCTATGACTTAAGTTAGTGTGTAGGGTGTTTCTGTTCTAAATGAAGGAAATACCTCCATACCTTGAACGGAACATTCAAACAACCGAAAAAATAACAACTCAAGTGATTTCAAATAATACTTAAGCACATGCACAATCATCTCTGCAATATGTTTCCTATCAATTTAATATGCCCAATCAAAACCATACAACAAGAGAATATACCATAACTACACAGAATAATTATTGTAACAAATAGAGGAACCTTCACATCCAATTTGGCCGTATCTTGAATAATTCTGACATTATCCATTCGGCACAATTACATAACAACTAACGAAGACATAAATATAACCCCAATGATAAGTATCACAGCATGAAAATTATAATATTCAAACAATGAAGCCCACGACAATGTCACTTGTAAAAGTAAAATGAAACCAACAATATCATCGCGAAAGCAATAAAACTCATAGTCATATCGTTCTCACACAATCTTATGGGTTGCTGCCAGACACGCTAGCAACCTATCCACCACTACAATCAATAATTTAAATCACCGAAATAAATTTATAATTGTCAGGATCCATCCATTATGCACCTTGAACTCATGGTTTTATGCCGGGAAACCGACTTCATCGCAAAATAGTTCCCACAATAAGGGTAGTGAGCCTCAAGTAGACAAAAAGGAATTTATCATCTGACATATTTACCAAACATCATTAACAAGTTCTTAAACCACCAAATCAAATTTAGGGACAGTAGCATCAGGGCAGCAGCAACTATGAACACAAATACCACTAATACCCATTTATTTTCCCATGCATAGCAGGTGAAGAAAGTAATAGAACATAGAATTTCATGTCTTAATGTCATCAGTGTACAAAAGTCTAACATACAAGCAATTTAACAACATTATTCACAAAGCTATGCACACGGTTTCCATCGAACAATGCCACGATAAGCAATTATATTGTCAAAAAGTTTTCTTATGGACTAAGCTACCCAATCCCTCAACGTGATGAATATTTCTTGGCTAAAATTAAAATGTGGATTGGGGAACCGACCTAGGGACGAAATCCGACTTTGTCGGAGCTTCGTTGGCGCCTTCCTATCTTTCCGTTCGCTCCCACGCTTCACATTTACCGCACGCCCTCGCATAGCCTCGTATCAGCGATGCTCTGCACCCTTGCTCTGACTGCTGGCAATGTGTTGCAGGTCCGGACCTCCATGTTGATCCACCGAGGGGAGATGGGGAGGAGAGGAGAGAGTGGAGGTTGAGGAAGAGGGGTTTGGAAGTGTAGGGGTGTTGGCAGAGAGGGAGGAGGGGCCTTCTGTGGTCTCTCAGCAAAAAGGGCAAAAGCCCTTTTGTTAACCCTCATGTGGAGGGGGATCGATCACAGAAGGGGTGGCAACTTTCCAAGTTGCCCCTTTAGTTATTTATATTTATTTATTTAGTTTTTTTTTTTTTTTTTGAGGTTTACAACAACTCCCCCCGCATTAAGGATTTCTCCTGTGACGGAAGATCGGGACCAACTTGCTTGTACGCATCTTAAGTCGAGGCGTGTGTATATCTGCTTGTATGCATCTTAAGTCGAGGCGTGTGCATATCAATATGGATTTGATCCTTGCTGCAGAACTGAAAATACCCTTTCTCACTAACTGAGGCTGAGAAGAAGGATAGAGATTCCTCTCCAATTGTCTTCCTATCATACTCTAATACAAATCAAAGTATAATAATGGTGACCTTCCTTCTCGACCCTATAGATTCAGAACTTGGTTAAGAACATAGTTAAATTGTAGAGTTTTATCCCTAGCTTTTATTAATTTTATCATCCTTTACTCATGAATCATAATCAGAGATCAATACCATCTCACATTCAACATTTTGTTCATAGGGTGTATCAAAAGTACTATCTTACCTCTCAATCTTGATATCCATCTCATTCAATCTCACTCCTCTCTCCATCTCTGATAGTTTTATATGAATAACCATCAAGTACTTTCATATCAGAGGATCTATATTGTGCAATAGGGTTCTTCTTCCTTAAACTTGAAAAGTAAAATCTCGATACCCATGAACTATACTATGAATTCTGCATGTGTGGGTGTGGAGAAGATCTATTCCCTTATTTTTCATTCACTGATATGTTTCAATTCTTTTCTTTACAAACCTTTAGCAGTGGTCATTCTTCAGATTCTGACCGTTCTCAAAATACTAACCATTCCTCTGTTGAATACTCTTAAGTGCATTTAAGAAATGGTACCATCCTTGGCACCAAACGAACTCAAATTCCTTCTAGTGATAGTTAACAATTTTTTTTCTTCCTTAGGATATTTCTCTCCCTAATCCTTATCATCTTTCAAAACTCTTTGGATGATACTCTTGACTCTTTCAAAAAGGGTCCAAATACTATCTAGAACCTCAAGTTACTGAACAATTTAGTAAGAATTATAAGTAAATTCAATGAGTTTATAATGCGAAAAGATTAGCATTTTCAGCATGTTAAAATTGAAGCTTATCTCTTGTGCATATACTTACATATTCTCAATGTTAAGTTTTGAAGATCTTTCCACCAAATCCTAGACAAGCATACCTACCATACCAAACTAATATATCATAAACAAACCAACCTTGATTCTTAATTCTGAATTTTCCAAGTGATACTAAAGGAGAATCCAATTTGCAGCCTTATCATTCATTAAGGACCAAACTATATTTCTCACCTTGTAATAAGGTCCTTACCTCAAAAACATAAATCATAACTCCCATGCACAACTAAAGGGTAAGCTAAAGCCAAAGGTAATGAAATGCATCAACTACTATATCAAAGTATCATAAACCTGGACAGATGAAATTTTAGATTTTCCTTATCTCAGAGAATTAATCACCCTGAGCTCTCTGAGTGTCCAATTCCTATGAGATTTGGTAGACACCTTCTTCGATGATGCCAAAATCCACCCTCAAAATATCAGCCTAATCTGATCTCTGTGGAAGGAGTTATGACCTTCTAAATTTTACTAAATCCTGAAAATTTAGTGTATCGAAAATTTATACTCTTGGATTGAAAAATCATTTATCTTTCCACTTGAATCTATCATGTCTGTGCTAACAGCAGAATATATATACATTCTTTTCCCTTACCTTTGATCTATAATCTCCCAGTGGTGAATTTAAATTTCATTCTTCATCATAATAAGTACTATAAGCTTATATGAACAACAATACTGAAATTTTACCTTGCCTACCATAGTCTCCTCCTTGGTATCCTTGAGGGAGCTGCCATTATTATCTCTTGCTTAGGCTCCTTTTGAACAACTACAGACTTGTCTTATGCATTGCCAACACCTTCACCAGCACCTTTAAATTGACGAATTTTGATTAAAGTTTGTTGATGATCAAACTCCTGAACTTGCATGTAAATACTTTAGTATTAAAGATTTTTTTCCTATATTTTATTCTCCTAAACTTCTACAACCATGTTGGACAACTTTGTTACCTCTTGTTTCTTATTTGTAAACCTAACGCAGCCATTTAAGTACTAGCTCCAGTCTTAACCTTTATTTTGGTTATGAAATTTTATTCATCACTTTCAATTGGTCATTCTCCATTATTTCAGTAATTATTTTTACTACTCTAATCTTTTCAGCAGTTAGTAACCATTCTTATATCCTTATTACTATTCTTGCTTACCAATTCTAAGTTATATTTCTAAAAAATTTCCTCCAAGTTCCAACAATTGGGAGGGCATCGTTAAATTCAAAAGAGATTGATTTTACAGCTTCGGGTGTTATTTTTCCTTTCATATCGTCTTCACCTTTATATTCCAATGCTTGTACTTCCATACCTATCGTTCAAATAAAATTTTACAAGAGTTTAGGAGTTGTTCCTTTCCTTTATTATTCGAGTGATATTATTATTGAGAGGAAAGTGTAAACATTGTTATTGATCTCCAACAAATTTTGATGGCCTTGAATTAACTATTTTTTTTGTATTCATGGTCTAAAATCCTTGAAATTGATCTCTAATCTCTTCCTTGATCATTCAAAGACAATATTCAGATTGTTAATTCCAGCTACCTTGGCCTTACAGATGGTGGCAATTTTTCTCCTCTCAATTTTGAAACTCCAGCTTTAGTAATTGTTCAATTCTTAAATAATTCCTTCTTTTGCTTGGCTTAAATGACCATATCTTCCTTTGAAGAGTGCGATCTCAAAATTTGTAATCCTTGAGAAAAGGTCTACTCCCTTCCAAATATTCTATAACAATTGTTAGAAGAGTCAATTGCAGGTTTCTCAAAATAATATACTTCCTAATAATCATTTTGTCTCTTTTTCTTTCTAAGTCAATAAATTACTTTGTTAGATACTTAAATTAATTGTCTCAGCTTTGGACTACCTGTCTCTACTATTCCTTTTGATTTCTTATTCCAATGCAATCGTTGGAAATATTTGAAGACCTTTAGTTGATTAATTTGTATTCTTTATTCCATGGTGTGCTATTCCTAAGATCTATGATCTTAATTGGTTCTGCTGCTTGTGTTCTGATCGATACCGGATAACAGAGGTCTTATGTGAACACGATATTTCTAAGGGGGCTAATTGACCCTTAGAGATGCTAGGATACAATACTTTGATGTGATTTTAGGTATCGATTGGTTAACCAGGTATTGAGCCATGGTGAATTGTCTAGCAAGGACAATGACCTATTATTTCATATTATTGATTTAAAAAGGTTAAGTGATTCCTATTGGCAGTGAGTGAGAATTGTATTAGGTTTGTTAGTCCTCACTTGAGTCAGTAGCTAAGATAAATGCATAGGGTAGCTGAAATCAACAGTAGGGTAGAAACTGTTGAGGTATTCCTGTGATTACTACAAATGGGTTGTAGTAATTAGAATTTTCTTTATGGCTTGAGTCTTGAGATTTTTGAATGAAAAATGAATGGATAAAACATGTAGTGGTTGAAAGAATTGGTGAACGAGTAGATTCAATTGATGCTGCAGCGAGATTTGTGGTTTTGCTTTTGGACGATAAATTATAAAATGAATGAGAAAGGCTGACATGGTTCGGTTCTTATGGCCATAGAAAGGATTTATATGATAATAGGATTAGTATAGCTCAAAAGCAACCTGCGATTGATACTTATCCTCCTTGTATGACTAGACAATAATGGAGTTTGATAAACCTATTGGTTGATCCATAAACAGGAGTATGTGATTTTAGTTGCTAGAATGTTTTTTTACCAAAGTAATCTGATCTAGATGGCTTGATTGTTGTCATGCTCCGACCCTATATTGGTAGTATGGCAACTACCATAGGAGTTGTTATACTCAAGGCTATTTATGAATAATTTTAATATTTATTGAAACTTTAATATTAAAATCTACTAAATTTTTTTTGAAACCTATTTAGTCTAAGCCTAATACAGTCCATCTAAAATATACAATTTAATCTTACTTTATTTATGCTAATAACGTCTACTAGACTTTTGTTTACATCTTGCGATTTGTTATTACGTCACTTTTCCATCCTTCTAGTCCCTTTTCTTGATACCTGCATGTAGAAAATAAAATATGCTGAGTCTTGTGGCCCAATGGCTCTAAAAAGAGTGATCCTAACCAAAAGATAGGCATGCGTAGTAATTATTTAACAACACATACATTAAAGTGAAGAACAATTCGGGTAAGTATACATTTTTGTATGTTATGTCTCTAAATCGACTAAATTTCTATTTTCTAACTTTGTTTAGGACTGTCATCCTAGGCTTAGAGTGTCTAAAACTACCCTCAAGCCCGTCAGTGCCAAACTAAGTTCTCTCTCTAGGCTCATCGCACTGATGTTGGTGGAGAAGACCTGTGACCCTAGAATCTTCTCTAATTGATCTCATAAGTCGTTAACCTTGATCGTACCTTGAGACCATCATACCGAGCGCATTAGAACTGATACATGTATTTACACGAAAGGTTCGGACTACCTCTTAGGTCTATAGAACCTAAATGAGGTACATTAGTTGTCGGTGAGACCCATAAGTAGATGAAGCAAACATATTGATACAAGATATTATTTCATCTAGAAACATATTACAAATAAAAAGTTGAGCTAAAGGATATTAACATGTTAAGAACCTAAATGTTATTCTAGGTTATTATGTCACTAGGATGTGTTTGGACCTTAATGCAAGTGGTATTAGACTAAGTTAAAGTGATGCATATAGCATGTCACTAACTAGCGTCTCTGCCGCCTAATTGTGTTCACTTGCTTTTTATTTAGTTAAGATTTCCTAATGTGAATTGCAAGTATAAATATTGAATAAAATAAGAAAGGAACGTAGTTTATTAAATATGATCAAAAGCAATTTAATTCATGCATAAAATCGTAGATAAGCATTCGTCAGACAATATCCAGGCCGCGTAGAAGCTCTAAATGTAATAATTTATAATTAAACTTTAATAACTCACGGTGGTTTAATTTAAATTCTCCAAATAGTCAATCATGGTTTAACTGTTTTTTATCACCGTCAATGCATAATAAATTTTCCTAAAATCGCAAAGCATCTTAAATTCTAAAGTTCACATTAACTTATTGTTAAGCTATTTCCATTCCTAATATTCAATTCAGCGTGGCAAAGAAAAGTCATTTTTGGAAAGAATTAGTTTCTACATTTATAAAATCCACATGAATCCAAAACAAAGAAGCATTAAAGATTGTTATTATCATACATTTTTGTGTCAGTTACCTCTCGGCAGTAGGAATTTCAACAAGATTCACCCAATAATATTTGATCTCAGCCTCAACCTAGGTTTGTTAAGTGTAGTTTTTCCCAATTTCACTAAGCTACTTTCATTGCAACTTGTTTCCCTTAACTAAAATAATTCTTACATTTGTTTAGCAACCAAAAGGCAAAACAACAAAACTAACAGAACAAACCATTCAATTTGTTCCACGGTACCAATCAAATCAGTTTATCAACACTAAATCGGAACAAGTTAAACCTGTTCTTAGTCATATCGCCAAACAACTAAAATCAGCTTCCTAATAGAATTTGATGTATAATACAGCAATACAACATTATAAGTTCAACTGTGCAAACAAACAGTCTAACGATAAGGGTCCATTTATTCATATCAAACGCATGATGTCCAAAACATATTACCCTAAAACTGAAAATTCCTACATTCGTAGCTTACGGCTAAACCCAAGGTACTAGGCAGCAACAAAATCTATACTGATTTGTTACATTCGCAGCATGCCAACTGTTTTGCCCACTTGGGGAAAACCAAACACACAACAACAATGATCTCAAAACAACTAGAAAAGACAAACTCTTCAACGAAAATATCAAAAACAGCAACGTCACAACATGGTATGGAAGAAAAGAAATAGTTTCAAAGCTGTCTTCAGTAATGATTTCACAAAAAACAAATTGGTACGACCTGATATGCTAATTTGTTTCATGAACCCAAACTCCCCTCCGATCTCCTTCCCTTTATGGAATGCATCAGTTGCTTTAAATCAAAGATCCCAAGAACATTTTGTTTTCATCTCCAATTAAAAATTTAAGTCAAACAAAAAAGCTATAACAACCTCAAGAACCAATTTCCCAACCTTCTCTATAGTATTTATAATCTCCTAACCCTAGTCTCCAATTCAGATATATGATATGAAAAAAATATGAACAAAATCAAGAGCCAACCAACAACAAATTCTAGTGTGCAGATCATCATAAAACGCTTCACAATCCTCGGCAAAATTCGAGAGAACAACAATCACAGACAAGAAATCATTTGGCAAAATTTCTTCCATAGGAAATCTCATAAAGACTCTCTAGTGAATCAGAGATGTTAAAACAGAATTTACTTTCAAGATGTTCGATTGCATCAAAATGATTTGGCAAAACATAACAAGTAGGAATCGAATAGAAAAACTCTCAGCATGTATTCCCAATTCAATATTTTTTCAAGTAAACCATCGTTGCTCAGGTAACCAAAATATCATGCATATCACTTTCAATGCATCTTCAATTATATTTAAATCGGACAACAACAAGGTTATAATAGTGACGAGCATCAAGAGCAAATCTTTCTTACAGCTCATCCATTGGGCAATACTAAAACATCCACAGCGATGAGACCATTACTCAATAACATTTTCCTTTACTCAGAGAAAAATCACAAATGCACACGCTGATATCATTATTCAATAAGACAGAATTCCCAAAAATTCAGATTTAACCAACTATTTCAGCTTATTACTATGTTTCCAATTCAACTTATTTTGTTAACTTAAAACCCACTACTTGAACCGTCTAACAAACAAAAAAACCAATACTATCATTGACTACTGCATCAAACCCATTTCAAATCAAAGTTTATCCATTCAAACAACCGTCAAATCTCATTCATACGGTCAACACAATCCGAAAGGAAACAAAACTCATGAAAAGCAGTGTTGAATCAGTAGTTTTCCATAAACCATAGAAACCCAGCAATAACTAAACTTCACTAATTCAGAGATAGATGCAAACATCAATAAAAGAACATTACGTATGCAACTGATGTGAATTTCTATTCCAACTCTAACCACAGCGGTGCAGACTTAACCCTGAACTGGAACAATCTTTCCACAGCCATCTACCACTAGGCATTTTTAATATTTACCGAACCTGCATCATTGCTTCAATGAAACTTATTAATAAAGGAAATCGAGCAGGTTAGGGATTCAATTCGGCATTCTGATTTAAATGAAATGCCAATCAAACAATTTGGGCAGGACTAACATCAAGCATTCTAAATTGTAGGCTATACCAACTTCTGAAATTTCATCATGTTTAACTCACAACGAGAACTCGAATCTAACAATCATCATGTAATTTTAATGAAATTGACATAAACGTTAGCAATGCAATGAGATCATCAATGAATTTCCATGAATTTTAATACACATTGCATCAATAAAATAGGGCATTGCAATATGGGAAATCAACTCAAATTTTTAGTTCGGTGGTTTCTAATTTCCCCTCTAAACCCAAAAAATTCTAATTTGACGAAGAAAAAGACGTAGAACCAACCTCTTCCTTTTAGAATTCCTCTACACAGCGTTGTCGACCCTTCGCTCCACAAGTTCTAGTCGTTGCGTCGCCTTCCCTTTCCAGTGACGCGAAGGAGTTTCGGCGAGGCTTCCTTTCCACCGGAAGATCCCACCGAGCAGCTCTCCGACTCAGATCGTCAGTGGCCTTGCAGGAATTTAGAGGGTTTTGGGTGTCAAGGTTTCAGGCCGTTGGGAACCCTTTCCCCCTTTACAATCCCTTCGTGATGAATGGCACCGATAGGTAGCGCTTGAATTGGAGCAGACAATGACCTTATTGCCCCTATTATTTTCTCATTTCTATAAAATCAACCTAAGCTTCTCAATTCTTGTTATTAAATTGGCAAGACTGCCCCTTCCATTTCCACAAACTTGCGGAATCAACCTAGTTGCCTTTTTAATTAACACCATTAGATCCCTATTTCTAATTTCCTTTTTCCTATTCATCATATTTTGAGTTTACAAGTTCTCCTCCCTCCTATTTTTAGTCCTCCAAAAATACAAAGACGTTAAAAAGAGTTTTCACTCACTTCCTCAAACATCAAGGATAAAACAGTGCTAACAAAAAATATATCCTAACAAACAAGTGTGGATATTGGTACCTAATTTGAGCACCAGCTTTTCAAATTCTGCAAATGACTTTTATTGAAGGAATCAATTTGCCTCTAAGACTTTTAATAAGTCGATCTAATATCTTTACTACCTCTAGTCCATACTTCAAGTCTTACCTCTACTCAATTGGAGAGGTTATAAGGACATGTGAAGGGTCATGTATGTATTTCTTAAGCATCGACACGTGAAACACGTTGTGAATGCATTCCAAGGGTCATGTATGTATTTCTTTTCAATTGTCCGAACCACTAACTCGGTATTGTTTAAATGACATTCTCCAACTTCACTCCGTAAGTTGGTGTTCTGCACTGCCTTCCATATAGAGCTTTGTAAGGAGTCATTCTTATGGTGGCTTGATAGTTATTATTATAATCTAACTCTACGAGGAGTAGGTGTGTGTCCCAAAGTTCTATGAAATCTAACACATAAGCCCTCAACATATCCTTTAGAGTTTGTATGGTACGCTTGAATTGTCCATTTGTTTATGGGTAGAAGGTTGTGCTAAACTTTAGAGTTGTTCCTTGTTCACTTTGAAACTTGAGTCGAGACCGTGAGGTGAATCTGGGATGTCAATTTAATACTATTTGTCACGCCTCGTACCTTTCCATAGGGCACGTGGTAGACTGTAGTGGACTCCACACATAATCCTGCTTACCCTCTAGGATTATAGGGGGACCCACTAAGCGTATCTGATATATATCCCTTTTATTTATGGAAGGACAGAACTTGAATAACAAGTCAATATAAATCTAAAATGATGCATTTTCAAAATCACAGTGCTCAAGCACATTAAAACACTTATATATAAATATCTTACATTTATAGTTGAGTACATGCCCAAATATATACAAAATACCTAGTCAGTATATCTCTCTATATACACAAAATACTGGTAGAATTGTCCTACCTTTCAAAAGTCGGGTGTTGGGCTACACGCCTCAGTATCTCTCAATCCCTCTCCTACTGTGGTCCTTAAAAAAATGAGTGCCCTATAAGGTGAGTACACTTGTACCAGTGAATTGGATAGAAAATAATGTAAAATCGAGAATATATAATAACAAAGTCTCATGAATAGAATATCCTGCTATTTGGGTGTTAGTCAATCAAAAAGAGCAATCATGGATTATACAAGAGTATATCCTGGGCTGGCATAGTTAACGACAGTTGTAGCTATCAACTGTTACCTTAGGGGGAGGTATCAAGCATCATAGGATACCTGAATCAAAGTTAAATAATAAGAATATAGGAACAAAGCTCTCTTTCCCAGGGTTGCCCACTGGACCTCATATCACACCCCGGACCACTTACCGGGCACGTGACAACCGCGGTATGAGCTCACCAACCTATGCAAGGCGTAGCAGGATCTCATCTCTACAGCACAAGTAACTAGTCATATCAATAATTAAATAATACAGTCTGCTAGTACAGTCCCGATACCAGTCTACTATATATTACTCTCCGAAATCAATAGATAAAATGAAATGGAGAAGATAGCCCATCTTGGCTGATGAGCTTCTCGTCTGCGAACTCGACCGTCACCGCTACACCTACACACACATTGAACGCGGTGTGCTCAACCTTGCAGCCTAGTGTGAAATTACGACTTGAAACCACAGCACGAAATCAAAGGCTAGGAGACTCATTCAAGGATGCCTTAGTGGGATTAGTTATCACACAATCATTTCTTTCTATGTATTACAATGATCATATGATAAAGTTATGTGTCAATCTAGGTTATAAGAACATGTATGTCATTAAATGTCACCTAAGTTGTACCTCATGTTGGTGTCACTAGAGTAGGTCATCACAAACAGCTCTATCTTATGTCACATGTTTCGGGCCAGGGACGTCCTTAAGCCCATCAGTGCATTTATCATCTATGTCTCTACCTATGCCCGCTGCACTGATGTTGGGGGAGAGGACGAGTGACCCAAAAATCCTCTCCCTCTTCTTGCTAGTTGCCGACTATGCATCCTCCCCTGGCGAAATCATTACAGCCACCTCGGACTCCGTAGGGGTACGACCTCAGTGTAGTACTACACTCTATCCGTAGACAGGGTCACCATTGCAAAGAACCATCGATCACGATTAGTCGAACTAAGAACAACCCTATGATTTGGACTACTCATCCGACCGTCTGCAGGACGTCGAGGATGCTAGTTGTGCGGTCTATGGATCCACCATCCAAGGCTTAAGAGAATCACCCCTCTAACTCAAAAGCAACCTATGCTGGCCAAGTCGAACTCACATCAACATAATGGGCTGTGGTGTCTCGACCCCATATCTACTAAGTCATCGAGCAGGATTATCTCCGATGGCCATCTCAGGATTATCAGGGTGGCGCCGAGGCGACACACATGCTGGTATAGGAACCTAGGTTGGAACCACTCCATGTGCTGGTCTAATATGACCCAGAAGTTAATTAGTCCAATCCCTTAGCCACATTCTTAGTATCTAAGCTATCAGAAGCCTTAGGAGGGGTGAACATCTGTAAACCCTGTTTTTCTTTAACAAAAAAAAAATGTTATTACTTGGCTGGTTAGTGAAGTGGTTTGAGTATTGTACTAATAATGCAAATGTCACAAGTTCAATACTTGCATGGGTCACTGGTCTCATGTATCATCCCACATCAGGGAATTCTTGGAAAGGAGTTGAATAATTTTATATTAAGGAATATTTAGTCCCACATCTGGGAATTCATGGAAAGGAGTTGCATCCTGGTTCTATATAAGGGATGGTGCCTCTCCTTCACACCTGCAATATGAAATCTTCCCATACAATGAGTTGTGGGTTGTGGTCTTGCCAAGCCTAACATAGCCCGACAACGTGCGTAGCGCGTTGGTTGATCCGGTTCGGTGAACTGCCGGTGTAACTACATTTCGGCTGCGGGTTGATTGGCTTCGCGGCTTGTTGACCGATTTAATTCGGTTCAACGTAGCTGGTGAGTTTTGAGCTTTAAGAAATTCATTTAAAATTTTTAATATGTTTTAGACCTGCCTTTAATTATTTTAGGTTGGGTTCAGGGTTTTGAGGGTATTAATGATGTTTGAAAAATCTAAAATAATTTGTGATGCTTTATCATGCTTAGTCGAACTAAGAACAACCCTATGATTTGGACTACTCATCCGACCGTCTGCAGGATGTCGAGGATGCTAGTTGTGCGGTCTATGGATCCACCATCCAAGGCTTAAGAGAATCACCCCTCTAACTCAAAAGCAACCTATGCTGGCCAAGTCGAACTCACATCAACATAATGGGCTGTGGTGTCTCGACCCCATATCTACTAAGTCATCGAGCAGGATTATCTCCGATGGCCATCTCAGAATTATCAGGGTGGCGCCGAGGCGACACACATGCTGGTATAGGAACCTAGGTTGGAACCACTCCATGTGCTGGTCTAATATGACCCAGAAGTTAATTAGTCCAATCCCTTAGCCACATTCTTAGTATCTAAGCTATCAGAAGCCTTAGGAGGGGTGAACATCTGTAAACCCTGTTTTTCTTTAACAAAAAAAAAATGTTATTACTTGGCTGGTTAGTGAAGTGGTTTGAGTATTGTACTAATAATGCAAATGTCACAAGTTCAATACTTGCATGGGTCACTGGTCTCATGTATCATCCCACATCAGGGAATTCTTGGAAAGGAGTTGAATAATTTTATATTAAGAAATATTTAGTCCCACATCTGGGAATTCATGGAAAGGAGTTGCATCCTGGTTCTATATAAGGGATGGTGCCTCTCCTTCACACCTGCAATATGAAATCTTCCTATACAATGAGTTGTGGGTTGTGGTCTTGCCAAGCCTAACATAGCCCGACAACGTGCGTAGCGCGTTGGTTGATCCGGTTCGGTGAACTGCCGGTGTAACTACATTTCGGCTGCGGGTTGATTGGCTTCGCGGCTTGTTGACCGATTTAATTCGGTTCAACGTAGCTGGTGAGTTTTGAGCTTTAAGAAATTCATTTAAAATTTTTAATATGTTTTAGACCTGTCTTTAATTATTTTAGGTTGGGTTCAGGGTTTTGAGGGTATTAATGATGTTTGAAAAATCTAAAATAATTTGTGATGCTTTATCATGCTTAAATAAAATTTATGTTATTTAATTAGAATTTTTCGAAATTATTGAAATATAGATCTTAATTTATTTAAGTTAATTTGGATTAATTTATAATTTAAATAAATTAATTGTATAATATATGCATGAAGAAATATTTTGATAGATGTTATGACATTTAAATTGTATTAATTTAAATTAAAATGATTTATTTAATATATTTTTTTGAAAATAATGAAACTAGAAGATTGTAAATGGAGGAATTTAGACTATTAGATTATTTCAATTTATGAAATTAAAAAATTTAGAATATTATGAATTTATAATGTGATAAAATTTAGAAAAAAAATATTTATTTAGATTTTCTAATTAACAAAGTTTGATAATTTAGGATTTATAAATTTAATTGATACAATTAGATCTTTTTACAGAATTTATACATTTTATGTTGAGATTAAATTGGATAAATAGGGTAATAAGGTTTATAATTAATGGAATTTGGAAATTTTGATTTAATATATTTATTTCTAAAAATTTGATTTTTATAGAATTTTTAAAAGTTATTTATAGATTAATTAAGGTAATATAGTTGATCAATATGATTAATTAAATTGTTAGAATAAATTATTTGTGGAAATAGATATTTATTATGGTCTTATGATATAATTTGAATGTAAACATATGTATAGCTAGGATTGGTTGATGTATGATTGTGGCAGTTGTGGTTATATGAATTGATTAATCCATTTGGTTGGTTAAAAGGAAATTAAATAAAAGTTGTGTGAGGTTGTGAGTAGAGGGGTTATTAAGATGATTGATTGAGATGTATTATTTATGCATGCTTGCTTGGTTTTACTTAAATTATTTTAGGAGATTGTGTTGCTGTGCTATTGCTTGACAAATCACGGCCAAATTGTGATTTATGTAGAAATAAATTACTTGCTGGATTGATTGCTTGCTTGCTTTAAGAATCACGGCCAAGCTGTGATTCTTGTTAAAGATCTGCTTAAGACTCAGGTGAGGACTTATGGTTTCAAATTTTATTTGGCCTACTACAGATGTTGAGTCCTAAGGGTCGTTGTTAACTATTGTACATGCTGATAAGTTATATATCTGCTTGGTTGCATATTTAATTAGCATGTGATTTATTGAAAGTTAAACCATGTTGTTATATGTATGATGTTATTATATGCATGCTTTTGATATGAGTTTGAAGGTGATATCATGCTAGTTTATATATGATGTTATTGTATGCATACTCTTGATATAAGTATGAAAGTTATATCATACTGGTACACGTATGATGCTATTGTATGCATGCTCCTGTTGTTTTATGCTCATGTTATGTTGATTATTTAATATGTTCATGTTGCTAGAGATGTAGAGACACCTAGTAAGAACATGGAACATATGGACATGAGATAAAACTTAAGATACTTTAGGTTCATGAGAATACCTAAAGCGATTTAAATTGATATATAACTAAGAACTTGGAACATCATAGGGTTATGATAACCTAGGAAGTGATGTGTGGTTCTTAGACTGGTATGTGCCAACATGTGGTGAGGAGCCATGTGCTAGTACGGTAGAGATGCAAGTTCGGTTGACTTAGGTCACTAATACTTTGGTGTAGCCGGGATCTCACTTCGGTGAAGAACTCAATTTATTTGTGTTACACCAAGGTAGAGGGTGGACTAGGAACAGTACCGTCTCATGCGCTACCAAGGCTAGGGAACCTGAAGACTCTGGCATGCTCAACAGTGGTGGTATCCCTGAGCAGTCCAGGTTCATTGGTATCGAATACAGTGGGTCTCAGCTTGCCAGGCTGGAGACGGATGTGATTGTTGTGTTTGTATGGTGATCCTGTCATGGTGCAGAATTACAGCGCTGTATGGTACTTGTGATTTGAAAGAAGGGGTGTCGTGATCACCAGCTCTTTCCGCCAACGTCAGTGTACAGGCATATAGGACAGAGACATAGAGTTGACAATGATGGGTTCAGGGAAATCTCTGACGAGGGGTTCACCCAGAACATAAGAGGCTGCCTTAGGTGTAGAATGGATAGATGATGATATATTAATTAAAGTAATATGACATATTTGATTTAGTGGCAATGTTATGATCATATTTCTTATATCCTGTGATTTGCCATATTATGATCATGTTCATAATGTTTCTTATTTGTTGCCTTGTAGTATTATTGACATGTTGGTTTAATATGTGATTTTAGTATATATATTTCTTGTTGGTTTGTACAATACCTTATGCCCATTTTTAGGGTGCTCTCTCTGTAACCTCACTGAGTTTCGCGACTCAGATGTGCACAATTTTTCCCTGTTGCTCAGGTTACAGGTTGGGCATTGGCGAGGTGTGAGGGAGAACCTAGTTGGTGAAAATATTTATCTTTGAAATCTAGATAGAGATGTAAATTTGTAGTATTGATTGAAAATGTAAAATGTATTTGCTTCCGCTATGTTTAATTAATAAAGTTGTAGTGCTTTGTGATACTTTCTAGCCTTGTATAAGTTGTGGTGTTGAAGTGCGGCTTATACGGCGGTTGCCACGTGCCCAAAGGTAGGTAGGTTTGGGGCGTGACAACATCACTAACCGATTGCTGGTGGTTCATGGTGTTTGTCACACTCCAAACCAACCTTTGGGCACGTGGCAACCGCCGTATAAGCTGCACTTCAACATTACAACTTAAATAATGCTAAAAAGTATTACAAAGCACTACAAATTTTATTAATTAAATAAAGCAGAAGCAAATACATTTAACAATAAAACCAACAATACCAATCTAGATCTCTATCTTGATCATAAAAATAAATATCATTTCTCCCTCTCTCCCCGCTAGTAGCTAACTTGTAACCTACGCAACAAGGAAAAATGTGCACATCTGAGTCACGAAACTCAGTGAGGCTACAGAGAGAGCACACTAAAAATGAGCATAAGGTATTGTACAAACCAACAAAAAAATATATCCACTAAAATCACATATTAATTCAACATGTCAACAAAATATCACATATTAATTACACATATCAATAAGGTATAACCAAACAACAAATATGGAACATTATAAACATGATCATAATAAGGTATATAATAGAATATGATCATAACAGTATCATTAAACCAAAGATGTTATATCACTTTAATTAACATATCATTATCTATCCATTCTACACCTAAGGCAGCCTCTTATGTTCAAGGTGAATCCCTCATCAGAGATTTTCCTAAAACCCGTCAGCGTCAACTCTATGTCTTTGTCCTATATGCCTGTACACTGATGTTGGCAGAAGGAGCTGGTGACCACGGCACCCCTTCTTTCTAAACACAAGTACCATACAGCGCTGTAATTCTGCACCATGGCAGGATCAACATACATATAACAAATCACATCCATCTCCAACGTGGTAAGCTGAGATCCACTGAATACGATACCAATGAACTTGGACTGCTCAAGGACCCACCATTGTTGAGCATGCTAGAGTCATCATGTTCCCTAGTCTTGGTAGTGTATTGAACGGTATTGTTTCTAATACACCCTCTATCTTGGTGTAACACAACCAAGTTGAGCTCTGCGCCGAAGCGAGATCCCGGTTACACCAAAATATTAGTGACTAAGTCAACCGAACTTGCACCTCTACCGTACTAGCACATGACTCCTCACCACATGTTGGGACATACTAGTCTAAGAACTCTACATCCTCTCCTAGGTTGTCATAACTTTAAGATGTCTAAAGTTCTTAGTCATATATCAATTTAGATCACTTTAAGTGTTATCATAACATATACCTAAAGTGTCTCAAGTCTTATCTCATGTCAACATATTTCATGCTCTTGCCAAGTGACTCTACACCTCTAGCAACATGAATATATTAAATAATCAACATAACATGAGCATAAATATCAATAACATGCATATAACAGCATCATACATACACCAGCATGGTATAATTTTGAAACTCATATCTAAAGCATGTATATTATAGCATCATACATGAACTAGCATGATATAACTTTCAATCTCATATCAAGAGCATGCATATAATAACATCATACTTGAACTAGCATGATATTAATTTCAATAATTCAAATGCTAATTAAATATGCAACCAAGCAGATATATAATATATCAACATGTACAATAATTAACAATGACCCTTAGGACTCAGCATGTAAACCCTCAAATACTTGTAAACCCTCAAATTTCCTACGATGGTAGAGTTGTAAATAGCCCAACTAGTGAGGGGAATTATGGATAATTTATTCCCAAAGGCTTAGGAAATAAACCCCTTCATTTCCGTAACCGTTGATGCGTTTCGAGGGTTTATGGATTCCACGAAGAGCTAAGAGAAACCTCCAGGGCCGATCGCTTTCCCTCTCTGTCACTTCCTCGTTTGTTGCTTGATCTTGGATTGGTTTTGGCGAGGAGAACGACAGCAGCAGGGCTGCCCTTTTCCCTTGCACCGACATGTCAGGGGACAGGGCTTGAGGGCATCGGAGGAAACATGGAGGGAGGAGCAAAGTTCCAACAACCGAACTAAGGAATCGTTGCGTTTAGCCTTCAATTAGGTATGCAGATGCTACATTCTTTTGCATCATTGTTTGAGTAGCCTAATGATTTCTAAATTTCCCTATGAATGGGATGCTTGCTGTTAAAGTTAAAAAAAAATTTGTGTTTTGCTTTTGCTCTCTCTTTGGATGTTGTTGTCTTGTTAAATTAAGTGAATGTTGAGCATTAGATTGATGGGTAGGCTGCCAACATTGATTAGAATCCATGCCATAGATATTGGATGCATTGAGGTTGTTTTTCCCTCATGGTTAATTGATGTTGCTGCTGCCAAAATTTGTAAAACCCTTCTTTTGTTCTTCATTTCATCAAGTTGTTTCCAAAGATGAGATATTAAGGTGTTGTTATTATTTTTAAATGGTGCATGCTGCTGTCCAAGGAGGATTAAGTTCAATTTAAATCTTTGCTTTTGAGTTTTTGCTGCCGAGAAAGGGGAAGTCCCTTTTTCTTTTTCTTTCTCTTTTTCCCTCTTTGTTTTTATTCCTTTGTTTTTCCTTCTCCTTTGCTACTGCCGAGAGCCCACTTCTTCTCTTTTCTCTCCTCTTAAGAAATTCCATGAATAAAACCTTGCAAGGAATTAATTATGCTTTGAATAATTATGTTGTTGCAACAAAACGTGAAGAGAGAAGTGGGGTTGTCACTTTCATAATGCTGCTGTGAATGGAGAAGTTTTGCCCTCCTGTCTTCTTTTGATTCTTCTTTCCCTATTACTAGTAACTGATATGCTTCTTCACTCTTACTGTGTGTTACTGTAGAGATTTCCATTTGTTGTTGGGAAGTTGATAATTAGCAAGTAAAAATCCTTGGTTGCTGAAAAATCTGTACATGGTTTGGATGCCAAGTTAAAGAGGTGTAGAAGTCAAGTAGAAGGGTGGCTGCAAATGTAAATGCAGAATAGTAAATGGATTTGAAGTTGACTTCCTATTTGCAAATGCTTTCTCTCTTCCTCCCATTTTATGCTACTGCAATATGATTATATAAGTTGCCATTAGTTGGACACTAAGGAACAAACTAATTGGAAGTATATACTACATACATTTGAATGAAATTATTTGCTACTTGGATTTCTTCCATCAAGTTTTGCTACTGTCAAACACCTTCTTTTACCTTGTAAATGCTGCCATAAATAAAGTGGCAAGGATTTGTCTCTATTTGTTTGAAAGTGTGTTAGCTTTGGCTTAAACATGAATCATACTTCACACAGCAGCAAATGGGAGTTAAATAAATATAGTGCAAGAATTTAGTTGCTATTGCCGAGGAGGGAGAAGTCTTTCCCCCTCTTACATTCTTTTGTCTACTATTTTTATTTTTCTCCAGCAGCATGCTTAAATGGATTTGGTTGACAATTGTCCTTTGATTTACAAATTAAATTCTTCTGCATTATGCTAAAAGTACTGATATGATGTGGTTTGTTGGACTAGGAGTAATAAAAGTAGAAACTTGTATTATGATTTTATTGTTCCTTGTTTTCCTAAGCTATTTGGGGAAAGTGAGATGGTGGCAACCTTAGTAGCCAGGAAATGTTAATAACTAACAGAAAAACATATGGATTGTTGTAGGACATCGTTCCACACTGAACGGTGATGTGATTATCCTTATAAATCAATCCTGGTTGGTTCTAAAAGAGTTGAGTCTTCAACTAAGTTGAGTTGTTAAATCTTACTGCAAGATTACTACCGTCGTGCCGTCGAGATGGGCAGTTGTTAAGTACCTCAGGTCGAGGGATGCCTCTCCCATGCTAGTTGCTTAAATTGTTTATTTACTTTAAATCATTTAAATTAAATCTTGCTACATCAATTGTTTATCAATGTACATGCTATTCAAATGTTCTTTACATGCTTTGTTGATATGAATATCTTGTACTACACCTGCTTGATAATAGGAGTAGTAGACATTATAACATCAACTTAGCAACAAGAACATAGACAATATTTATAGTACCCCCATAAGGGTGCTGAACACATGCATGTACTAGGTGGTAGAGATTGACAACTTGATTGTAATCTAAACTTAAGTTGAACAAATATTCTCCATCCACCTAGATTAAATATGGATCGAACATATCTTAGGGACATTGTAGCCCATGATACACCTAGGTCCAATTTACACTGTATTACCCGCACGCGTGACGGATGGTCGTCACTGTGATAGTCCTTAGATGGTTAGCTAGAGCGAAACCGTTCATGAGTCTAGCATGTATGCAGCTAAGGGTGTAGCTCTCCAATAACACTTAACTGAGGCTCATTCTGGTGGCATCGGTTGCGTATGACTTAGAATGTGTTTCCCTCCTGCAAATCTTGGACAGTGGATCTGATGACCACGGCCATCATTACAGATGTCCTGCAGGCAGTCTGATGACATGTCTGGATCCTTGGGATATAATACATGTGTAATTGCTCCAGCTGCCGTGGCTGCGAGGTTTATTATAAATTGTGAGGTGACTACTGTTTCAGTTGAGGGACAGTTGTATAGTACTATACTGGTCGTCGCGACGTGCGTACTACGGGGAGTAGTGTACGAAGCGACAGTCTCGATAACGCGGGAGGATTGACGGTTATCGAGGCTGATAGAGAAGGATCCAAAGTCACCCGCCTTCTCTGCTAACGTCAGTGCAACAGGCTTAGGAAGATATTTAGAGTGGCACTGATGGGTCTTGGGATAGTCCCCGGCCAGGGCATATCCTAAGCATAGACAGGCAGCCCAGATTCATAAGAATAAGTGAACTAGTTGATGCATTCTTGAAATTTATATATTTGTAACCAATTATGAATAACTTGTTATCTTACAATGCATGTACATGTGGAAATTCTTGCTAGTATAATGCTATCTTCATGTAACCATGTGATATGCTATGTTCGTCCTGATTGTTACTGTATTTTTATATAACTGCTTATGCATGGCAACATGAGGCACATATTCCTCGGTCTATACCCTTTGTTCTCGACGTGCCTTCTGTAGTTCACTGTGCCGCAAGGCTCAGCACGCATGGGTTCCTGGCGTGCAGGTATAGGAGCGAACGTGGTAAGTGAACGGGAAGGTGGGATCGATAGCAAATTAGAAATTTTAAAGATTTTTATCTTCTTGGTGAGTCGGACCTTAAGTCAGGTTTATTATAGACCTATGTTAACCGTATCTTGGACTTACACATATTTGTTATGTTTTCCATGTTATGCCTTGTACAGGTCATTGCGATTTGTACGGCGGTTGCCACGTGTCGGCCCACGGGTCGGGGCGTGACAATTTTAGTGGTATCAGAGCTTAGGTTTTTGTGGTCAATAAACTTATTAAAACCTAGGATATGCCCAAGAGTTAATCAAGTCAGTCTCATTAGGCACAAGAGATATGGAGAGAGTAACAGGGGAATTAGGAATATGTTTTTCCTAGAAATTCTTCTTTGCTCATTTCCTTGTTTTTCCTTGCCTGCTTACTGTATTCATATGCATTTCTCTTTGACTGTTGAAAAAAAAAATGATGCTTGTTTGGTTGGCCTTAATGCATGCCTTAGCATATGTTGAACTACAAGGCCAACATACACACATTAGATAATGTGGGAGACAACGGAGACAAAATAATAAAACATTTTGACTTGTGAAATGAGTAAACAAGCTCTTTTATTTTTTTATTTTTTATTTAGACTCATTTCAGACATATCTTGTGAAGATTGAATATCCATTCAAGTCAGCCTTACATCTCGCATTTTCAACTTCAAGAGTGATATCTTACACTCAGACTCTTTCCATAATCAAATCCATAGAGGTGATTGCCCCTTGTGGAGAAACTCAATAATCTTACAGCCATACAACATCTTGATGGTTCAATACCAACCCAAATCCGTCAGTGTTAGGGAGAGAATCTAGAAATATCCAGAGATCATCACATACTGTCCTCGAATACTATGTATTGAAAATTTAATGCAATTGAGCATTCGCTTGACAATTCGAAATCTTAAGTTATGCTCTTCTTTGCATTGAGTGAGATGGGTAGTAATATCAAGTTATTTAGTACATATATAAATAGAAGAAAAAGCAATATAATTTGATGTGTACAATTCAAATCATGTTTCATATTAACTATCAGCCTTATTCTTTGTGACAATGTGACAATATGTGTGACTGATTTGCAAATGATCCAGATCCACCCATCCCAGATTTTCTCCTTGGTGAACAATGTTTCCTTTACTTTCAGAAAAGTTGGACGAACCATTTCTTTTAAAGATAAAAGATAATTGCTGGAATCCACCTTTCTAATTGGAAGTCTCCGCTGAGTATTTTAAATCTACACGCCAACTTGGCTTGGTTCCGACAATACTAAAATCTTCTCTTTTGTTATTGGTTTTGCTTCCTATTTTGAGCCCCATTATAGCAGGAATATATGGGTACATACATGACACAATAGGGAGCACTGTAATTTCTATTTCGCATTCTGGTATTTAATAAGTGGGGAAAAGTATCAGGTTTGTCCCTGTTTTTGCAGCAACCTGGCTTGCTGTAGTATTTCCTTCCCCGCAGCAGCAGTAAATTCTGTGATTTCAAATGCTCCAACCTCAAGTTTAACAACCTGTGGAGCTTATCCATCTTTTGATGTTCCTCTTTCTCTAACCATAGCTTGTGTCGGGCATCAAAGTGACGAGTCCTAAACTGTGTCAAAAACTCCTTCATCTCCATCATTTTGGTTGTTGACCATATTATTTACCTATATGGTATGTTTTCTTGCCTCGTCATAAAATAGCGAAAACAACCCTATTGAACTCTGGGGATGTTTGAAGAAGGTACACTTGGCATCCTCCACTACTATTACTTTTCTCTAAATTTTGCACTATTGCAGGGCTCGATCTTAACTAGCATTTCCTATGCCATCGTGGGTAAATAACAAGGTTAGAAATTTCAAATAGCGAATTGCAATACTCCCTGCTTCATCCAGGTTGACTCCTTTGACTATCATTTGACCATATTTTCTGCAATCTAACATCCTACTGCTTCATCCAAGTTGACTCCTTTGACTATCATTGACCATATTGTCTGCAATCTAACATCCTACCGCTAAGACATGTAAGGATCACTTGGTCCCCATGAATCTATTACTTCCTTAATTTCATTTGGAGATGTTGAACAAGGAGTTTTCTGTAAGTTTCACTCTCAAGAGCCACTAGATCTTGCCTTAATCCCTTTCTATTTTGGCTATCAAAACATGCTACCTCTCTACAATTCTGCACTAAATTTCCTTCAAGGGACAACAATAACCTTTCTGATCAAATTTCCCCACATGTATGAGAGTATGAGCAAAACTTGAAGAACATCAAAAAAATAAATTTTTGGCTGACCTGATTTTGATTGCACTATCATTACTCCTTCCCTTAAATTTCCTCAGGTTTCCATCAACAAGAATTTAGAATTTGAAAACAATGGTATCAACTTCGACAGATAACTCAGAATCGTGTGTTATGCTGGCAATCCCAATCTAAGTATCAAATCTGATCATTTTTGTGTTCAGCACTGAGACATGTAAGAAAACTTGTTCCTCATCATTTCTATTATTTGTTGTTGAACTACTTGTGTTTTACCTTTGAGCTCTTGCAACCTGTTGTTTCTCCACAATCTTAAAATGCAGCTCTTTCAACTCCTTTGTTGGTTCCAAACTCTATCAAATTCTAACTTTGCTTGCGAACTATCATCTTTGTATAATTGGCTAAGTTCATGCATGCTAACAGCTGAAGATAGTATGTTTTCTTCAAGAGCCGCTATCCTCTTCTTGAGCTCTCTGTTTCAGTTGACAGCCCAGCGAATGATGCATGTATATTCGATAAGCTCCTGGTCTTTCATATTTGTAGACCCTAATGCTTCCTGAAGTAATTCCAGCTACAAAGCATACTTCTGCTCAACTAAAATTCTAAGTTCTTCAAATTCTGATCAAGTTCCAGTTTCTTCGCGATGCTTGCACCAATAGATTTAGCTACCTCTGCACAAACAGTGGCTACAAGCACAGTAGCTAAAAAAAAAAAGAAAAAAAAAAGAAAATGAGAGAGAGAGAATTGTTTTACTCATCTCCTTATAAATATTTCCTCCACAGGCTTTAGCCTTGTCACTGCTCTTACTTGTTTCAAAGATGACTGCTTCGCTGGATACATGGCAAATCATTTCTGATCTAATGTGCATCAGTATGATCGATTGAATCAGCTACTGTTCACGGTATCGGAACTGCTACAGTGCTCTTAGTACACTTGACCCAGTTCGGGTCTATCTCAAATTTTGAACTTGTTTCTCATCTGATTTCCCTGAAAATTTGGGAGCTCAATCAAGACTAATAGACCCACATCTCTGCCAAAAATTAGCATCATCCAATCACTGGATTTGCAGCAGCAATGCGAAATGCTCATGATTGAAATTAGATGTTCCTGAACATTGTGCCCAATCCTGATTTCGTTACTAATTCTTTGAGCCATCTGCTTATACACTCCAATGTAGTATGGCCATATATCATAATCATCTTCTACGCTCCCAAGTGAGTCTGTCCCTCAATTTGTTTAACACCCAAATTCCCTTGGTGTGCCCGAACTAGGGTCATAACCCAAATGGACTAAGCATGCCATGTGCTAAAATTTTCACAGCATTGCAAGGAGTGGCTAACCTAGCCGCCCTAACCTCGATAAAAGCTGAAACCACTAAGCTTTGAGGAAACCTGGTCTAAATCCTTACTTGCTTCTACCACAAAGTCCAATCCCCAAAACTGAACATGTAGTTGAAATTACTCATGCTGAAAACTGCATCAACATATCAATGTGGTTGCTGCGTCGGCTGCAATTGCTTTGACCAACCTACAAATCAACTCGGTCTTGCTGATAGTTGGTCAGGATCTTTATTTGCAGTAGCATCAAGACTCAATTCTGATCTGATCACAACAGTCCCATGGCTGAACCTTCTTAAACATATTCGGTTACTACTCAGTATGTTTCAGTAGCAATGCTTTTATATTTGAGCACCTACATGATGTTCCAAGGGTGCTCCTCAATCGGTGACTGATTTAAATCCATCACAACTACAATCTAGGACAATGAAATGAACTGATATCGTAGTCACTGTAGCGTGTCAGTTACTGTAGCATAGTATCAAGATTTTGGGCAGAATTGTTTGTGAATTACTGATTTCAGTGCATGAGTTGTTTGAGCTCTGTAGTTGTTCAAATCATCAAAAAATTTGTGGACAACTTCATCACTGATGCAAGCACCTACCCTCAAAAGGGCATCTAAATCTGATCACCAATGAGAGAGTCACATTTGTTTGAAGTTTGCTGAAAAATTTAACATTTCAGTTTGCTGGATTTACTATGTAGTTGAACGTATTACTGAAAATTTGCAACAGCACACCCAAGGGTTGCTGATCTGGCTGCAATAACCCTGACCCAAACTGCATAAAGCCAGCTTGGAAGAAATCTGGCCAAATTCTTCATGTACAGCATCATCAAACTTCCATTTCTAAATGGATCATCACAACCTCCATTGCTGAAAATTTCAGAACACGTTAAATGGACACAAATCATGCTCAACTGCTGTTGGGCAAAACCAACGTAGAGATTCTAAATACCCTTATTTCCTTATTTCCAATGTTGAGTTAAGAATATCATCATGCCACATTTGTGTTAAGAATTTATTTCCTTATTTCCAATGTTGCTCGATGTCTCTTTAACCTCAAATCATTTTAAATTGATCATTGGGGAAATACATTCATGGAATTTAGTTGGGAAAGTTTTCAATCAATATCCTCACCTATACCAAATCAAGGTGAATCATATATTCCTTTCTAATCACCTACGTTACCCTGTTTGGAGTAAACCTATATACACTAAGCCTATCAAGAGCAGGATTTTAAATAATATTTTTAGAGGACCAAAAATTTTAAGGAGGGGAGAACTTGTAAACCCTCAAATACTTGTAAACCCTCAAATTTCCTGCGACTAGTGAGGGGCATTATGGATAATTTATTCCCAAAGGCTTAGGAAATAAACCCCTTCATTTCCGTAACCGTTGATGCGCTTCGAGGGTTTATGGATTCCACGAAGCGCTAAGAGAAACCTCCAGGGCCGATCGCTTTCCCTCTCTGTCACTTCCTCGTTTGTTGCTTGATCTTGGATTGGTTTTGGCGAGGAGAACGACAGCAGCAGGGCTGCCCTTTTCCCTTGCACCGGCATGTCAGGGGACAGGGCTTGAGGGCATCGGAGGAATCATGGAGGGAGGAGCAAAGTTCCAACAACCAAACTAAGGAATCGTTGCGTTTAGCCTTCAATTAGGTAGGCAGATGCTACATTCTTTTGCATCATTGTTTGAGTAGCCTAATGATTTCTAAATTTCCCTATGAATGGGATGCTTGCTGTTAAAGTTAAAAAAGAATTTGTGTTTTGCTTTTGCTCTCTCTTTGGATGTTCCTGTCTTGTTAAATTAAGTGAATGTTGAGCATTAGATTGATGGGTAGGCTGCCAACATTGATTAGAATCCATGCCATAGATATTGGATGCATTGAGGTTGTTTTTCCCGCATGGTTAATTGATGTTGCTGCTGCCAAAATTTGTAAAACCCTTCTTTTGTTCTTCATTTCATCAAGTTGTTTCCAAAGATGAGATATTAAGGTGTTGTTATTATTTTTAAATGGTGCATGCTGCTGTCCAAGGAGGATTAAGTTCAATTTAAATCTTTGCTTTTGAGTTTTTGCTGCCGAGAAAGGGGAAGTCCCTTTTTCTTTTTCTTTCTCTTTTTCCCTCTTTGTTTTTATTCCTTTGTTTTTCCTTCTCCTTTGCTACTGCCGAGAGCCCACTTCTTCTCTTTTCTCTCCTCTTAAGAAATTCCATGAATAAAACCTTGCAAGGAATTAATTATGCTTTGAATAATTATGTTGTTGCAACAAAACGTGAAGAGAGAAGTGGGGTTGTCACTTTCATAATGCTGCTGTGAATGGAGAAGTTTTGCCCTCCTGTCTTCTTTTGATTCTTCTTTCCCTATTACTAGTAACTGATATGCTTCTTCACTCTTACTGTGTGTTACTGTAGAGATTTCCATTTGTTGTTGGGAAGTTGATAATTAGCAAGTAAAAATCCTTGGTTGCTGAAAAATTTGTACATGGTTTGGATGCCAAGTTAAAGAGGTGTAGAAGTCAAGTAGAAGGGTGGCTGCAAATGTAAATGCAGAATAGTAAATGGATTTGAAGTTGACTTCCTATTTGCAAATGCTTTCTCTCTTCCTCCCATTTTATGCTACTGCAATATGATTATATAAGTTGCCATTAGTTGGACACTAAGGAACAAACTAATTGGAAGTATATACTACATACATTTGAATGAAATTATTTGCTACTTGGGTTTCTTCCATCAAGTTTTGCTACTGTCAAACACCTTCTTTTACCTTGTAAATGCTGCCATAAATAAAGTGGCAAGGATTTGTCTCTATTTGTTTAAAAGTGTGTTAGCTTTGGCTTAAACATGAATCATACTTCACACAGCAGCAAATGGGAGTTAAATAAATATAGTGCAAGAATTTAGTTGCTATTGCCGAGGAGGGAGAAGTCTTTCCCCCTCTTACATTCTTTTGTCTACTCTTTTTATTTTTCTCCAGCAGCATGCTTAAATGGATTTGGTTGACAATTGTCCTTTGATTTACAAATTAAATTCTGTCGCAAGGCAAACTCACGAAGAAGGAGGGGGCGTCGTGAAGGAGAAGAGCCCTCGGCTCTTCTCGCCCGCAATGCCTCCTTCAAATCGGACCGGGTCGACTGGTTCATCTAGGCCGGCCGGTTTATCTGAACCGGCCCGGGTTGAGAGATTTTTTTAAAATCAAGGGTAGGGGTTTACAAGTACTCTCCCCTCCTTATAAACTTTTTGGTCCTCCAAAAAAAATAATTCTTCCAATATAAAAATGTTCAAATTACAACATAACACGTTCTAAAATCATTTTTACATCATGCTCAAACACTCTCTTCCTCAAATAAATGAGGATGCTGGGCCCGCATGTGGGTCTCAGTCTCCCACGTAGCTTCCTCAACATGTGTATTCCTCTAGAGGACTTTCACTAAGGGAATAAATTTAACTCAAAGTACCTTTATGATCCGATCAATGATCTCAACAGCCCGCACCCCGTAACTCAAATCCTCTCTCAGCTGAACTGGTGGTGCCGTGAGGACATAGGATGGATCTGATATGTACTTCCTCAGCATGGATACGTGGAAGACATCATGAATCTGCTCTAAGTCTGCAGGTAACTCTAGTCGATATGCCACCGGTCCGACTCTCTCAAGTATCTGGAATGGTTCGATGTATCTAGGGTGTAGCTTCCCTTTCTTTTGAAATCGAAGGATACCATTCCATGGGAAAACTTTTAGAAAAATCCTATCCCTAACTGCAAACTCTAGAGACTGGCGGCGATGATCTGCATAGCTCTTCTGCCGGTCCTGAGCTGTCTTCAGTCTGTCTCGAATGACACTGACCTTGGCTACAGTTTCACCGTATCCGTCAATTATCTCTCGCCAACCTCACTCCAACATAGTGGAGTCCGACACTGTCTGCCATATAGAGCCTCGTAGAGAGTCATACCAATACTGGTCTGATAGCTGTTATTTTAGATAAATTCCATCAAAGGAAGGTGTGTGTCCCAGCTACCAGTAAACTCAAGTACACATGCTCTCAGCATATCCTCTAGCGTCTGAATGGTATGCTCTGACTGTCCATCAGTCTGCGGGTGAAATGCAGTGCTAAACATCAATGATGTACCCAGCTCCTCCTAAAACTTCGGCCAGAACCTAGAAGTGAATCTAGGATCTCGGTCCGAAATAATAGATACCGACACTCCATAAAGGCGGACAATCTCGATGATGTATAACCTGGCTAACCTATCCACGAAGTCCATAATGATGTGCTCCTCTTCCACTCAGGTATCAGAAGAGGCTGCAAATACCTGCCGGCTTCTGATGCTCCACCTTAACCTGCTGGCACACTAGGCATCGAGCTAGAAACTCAGCTATATCCTGCTTCATGTCCGACCACCAATACGTTTGACGAATAATGTGATACATCTTCGTACTACCGAGATGCATAGTATAAGCGGAACTGTGTGCCTCCTCCAGAATCTGCCGACGTAAGTTCTCATCATGGGGTACGTAGATTCTGTCATTCAGTACCAGTATGTCGTCATTTCTGAGTCTGAAATCCTGACCCTGACCATCCTGTACCCTTTGGATCACCTGATAAAGTGGGTCGCACAGCAAACAGTGCCAGTAACCCACCCTGCGAGTCACACTACAACTCCGCCCCCAGTAATCTCAAGTCACGCAGTAAAGGTAGGTAGGCAGTGTGAATGTACGCCAAAGTGGCGGATGACTTTCTACTCAAAGCATCTGCCACAACGTTAACCTTCCTTGGGTGGTAGACAATAATAAAGTCATAATCCTTAATTAACTCCAACCAGCGGTGCTGCCTGAGATTCAACTACCTCTGTCTTAGTAAGTACTGTAGGCTTTTATGGTCTGTGAAAATATGATACTTCTCCCCGTATAGATAGTATCGCCAAATCTTAAGAGCTAGAACAATAGCTGCTAACTCAAAATCATGAGTCGGATAATTTACCTCATGCTTCTTCAACTGATACGAAGCATAGGCAATTACCTGTCCGCTCTGCATAAGAACGCAGCCTAATCCTTGCTTCGAAGCATCGCTGAATACCACATACTCTGTACCGCTGATAGGGAGGGTTAGTATCAGAGTGGCGGTCAAACGGATCTTAAGTTCCTGAAAATTTTGCTCACACTCCGGGGTCCACTGAAACTTGACGTCCTTTCAAGTCAACTTGGTCATCGGCGCTGCTATATGGGAGAAATTTTGCACAAATCGCCGATAATACCCAACTAATCCGAGAAAACTACGAACCTCTGTGGGACTCTTGGGCTGCTCCCACTTAGTCACTGCCTCAATCTTTGACGGATAAATCTGAATGCCCTCACCGGATACAATGTGTCCCAGAAATCCAACCCGAGTCAGCCAAAAATCACATTTAGAGAACTTAGCATAAAGCTGATTATCTCTCAATACCTGTAAAACAAGTCGGAGATGTCTCATATGCTCCTCCGGACTCTTCAAATAGACAAGTATGTCATCTATGAATACAATGACAAACTCGGTTCATCAAATCCATAAAGGTTGCGGGAGCATTTGTGAGTCCAAAAGACATAACTAGGAACTCATAGTGACCATACCGTGATCGAAATGTTGTCTTCGGAATATCCGAGTCCCTAATTTTTAACTGATTATACCTTGACCTCAGATCGATCTTCGAGAAAACCCGAGATCCCTGTAACTGATCAAACAAATCATCGATACGGGGAAGCGGATACCTGTTCTTGATGGTGACATTGTTCAGCTGCTTGTAATCAATGTACATCCTCATGGTCCCATCTTCTTCTTCACAAATAGGACGAGTGCGCCCCAAGAAGAGACACTAGGTCTTATGAACCCCTTGTCCACCAAGTCCTGCAACTATAGCCTGAGTTCCTTCAACTCTGCCGGTGCCATGCGATACGGGTGTCTAGAGATCGGCATCATCCCGGGAGCAAGATCGATGCAAAACTCTAACACTCGATCCGGAGTTAGGCCAAGCAGAACCTCAGGAAACACATTTGGGAACTTCCAGACTACAGGAATATCCGCCATCTGGCTATCCGACTGGTTACTATCCACCACGTGCGCTAGAAAATACTGATATCTTTTCTTGATGTACCTCTGCGCCGTGAGAGCGGATATAATGGCGGTCAGTAGGACCTGATGATCTCTCTCGAATACGAGCTCCGGTAGTCCCGATCCAACGAAAGACATTGACTTCATGAACCAACTCACCAAGGATCTATGTGCAGTCAACCAGTCCATACCGAGAATCACATCAAAATCTGTCATGTCCAGTGGAATCAGGTCCGCCTCAAGAGTGACACCCTATATCATAATAAGACAAGATCGATACACCTGATCCCATAAAATCTTTTCGCCCAAGGGAGTGTAGACAATCAACTCTGACTCTAACGGGGCAAGAGGTATATCGACTCGTCTGGCGAACTCTGAGCTAAGAAAAGATCGATGTGACCCGATATCTACGAGAATACGAGCCTATGCATTAAATAACCGCATATGTCCTAATCTACCATCACACAAACAACCACATAAGGCAAGTTAAATATAGTCCAACTAAACGAAAAAAAGTTTTAGTTCCAAAAGCCAACACATCATCAACTTATCAAGTTCAACTATTTAGCCTCCAAAATAAGATAACTCAAGGGGCATCAACATGCGAGGTGTTACTGGTGACTACGCCCGAGTTAGCTTGTGCGTCGATGCTGTCCAGCGCAAAGATGCGAGTCTTGGTGCGCTGGGGCATCTGGGAATGCAGATCAGAACTGGTGATAGGTCCTCTGGTCGATCCTATCATAGGTGCAACAGGTGGGATCGATACAGGCGGGCGACCACGACCCGCAGATGCAGGATGGATGGCCGACTACTGAGATCCGCCCATCTGAGTCCGCTACGGGCAGTTTGGCCGAATGTGCCCCTTCTGTCCACACTGATAGCATGAGACTACTCGGCATGATCCGATGTGGGTCCTGTGGCAAAAGGTACATGGGGCTAACGGTGGGGTACGGTGCATCTGAGAGGCCCTATATACTGACGGCGGGGGACGCGCCTGACTCTGCTGACCAGGCTACTCAGTCCTCTGTATAAATCGGCCCCCAGAAGGAGCCCCTCCTACAGCTGAGGCAACTGGTTGTATGGTGTTAGTTTGTCTGTCTCTCAAGTCACCTCGACCTTGGTGTGATGCTGACCTCTTCTTCTTATGCCCCTCCCTCCGTGTGCGGGTCGTCTGAATTATCCTCTCGGCCAACAAGGATTTATCCATCAATTGCTGAAAAGCAGTGTAGTTAAATAATCTAACCCTAGTACGAAGGTGGTCATCCGATCCCTGAATGAAACGCAGACGATGATATCTATCAGATGGTATCACATAGTGTACCAGGGAGGCCAATCGGTTAAACTCCACCACATACTCTGACATAGATATACCTCCCTGTGTACACTCCAAGAACTCCTGTATCTTTAGATCATGCTGCAGCTCTGTGTAGAAACGTCGTGGAACTCATCCAGAAAGATATCCCACGTCAGTCTTGTGGAATAGTGGGCCTCCAGCTCCTCTCGCCAGGTCTCAGCATCCCCGTCCACTAGATAGAGTGCCACTCCAAGCCGGTCTCTATCTGATAACTCCAAATCAGCTGTGATATGGCGGACATTGTTAATCCATGACTGGGCTATCTGGGGGTCTGATGATCCAGAAAATGTGACACAATCCAGATGCCGAGCGTCTCTCACCCAAGTGGCTAACGGTCTTTCAACTCGGGTACTAGGCACCGGAGTAGCAACTTCCCCTAGCGGGGTCTGATAATCAGTCCGGGTATAAGTCCTCTGTACTCCTGCTAGAAGGGTAGCAACTGTCGCCGCACCTACCACCGGATCTGTCTCTACACAACAGTCTGCTGGAGCGGGTGCAACGACTGGGGCAGTAGCCATTGGACTACTGGGGTACCGGTGGAGCCACCGGTGCGACAGGAGGCGGAGAAGGTGCTATCGTCTGTGGCTCCCCTAGTTCCTGCTGCGGGGAGGGAGTCAGTATGCTGATCATAGTTGCTGTTATCATGTTCAGCTATCCCTGAGATATAGGAGCCTGCCCAGATAGCACTATGGATCCGGTCCTCTGCCTCAAAGTCCGACCAGAACTCGAGCTCCGACGTGTACCCGATGATGCCTACTCAGGGATCACAGGCTCTGGTACCCTCTCGGAATCTCCGATAAAGCTAGCGGCCGGTACTGGTACGAGTGGCGCTAACGGATCCGCTAATGGACTGGAGGTGGCATCGAATGATCCTAGGGTTCTATGAGTTTTCGGGGCCTTCCCCGTTTGCGTCTCAGCGATACATTCGACATCTACACGAAATAGGCTTCGGTCAGTTCACATGCAACAAAATCAACGTAAGGTAACTTTTCCGGTACGTATAGTCACGATATAGGTAAATGACCGTACCACTAACTACCTAACTGGCCACCCTAATTATATCGGGACTGACTTTCTTATACTGAAAATTCGGAGCCGAAGCCCCAGAAATCCCTAGGTCTTTATACCTAGGCTCTGATACTACTTTAATTGTCACGCCCCAACCCGCAGGACGACACGTGGCAACCGCCGTATGGGCCCTACGACCCATACCAGGCATATATATAAATATCGCAATATACCCACCAACATTTCCAAATAATATTTTAGTATAGTCCCGATATATTCTAATACATTTCTAAGACCGACATTAGCAACATACGAAACCCATAACGGCGACCGCATACCTTCCGTGCTGATCCCTCCGTCAGCGACCTCGACTAGTACGTCTACACCTGAACACACATTGAACGTGGTGTGTTCAGCCTTGCGCCTAGTGCCAAATTACGACTCGAAATCGAATAAGGAAATCAAAAACTAAAAGGAGTACTCTAGGATGCCTTTGGTTGTTAATCATCATTTTTCATTTGATTTGTGTAAATCAGGACATAAAAGTAATAAAGCAGCATAAATAAATATTGACGTGTATTTCACTAGATGTTACCTAAGTTGTATAAGACTTTGATGTTTCAAGACTCGGGCTACCAACCTATGCTTAATGAATACTCGGGCCAAGGGCATCCATAAGCCCATCAGTGCCTTCCTGTCTCTGTCTCTACCTATACCCGCTGCACTGATGTTGGCGGAGAGGACGGGTGACCTTTGATCACTCTCCACTGTCTCGCTAGTCGCCCTCGATGCCTCCCCTAGCGAAATTATCGTGCCCTAACATCCTCCTCGGACTCCGTAGGGGCAACAGCGACTCGTGTAGTACTACACACTGCTCGAAGACAAGATCACTATCAACAAGACTAATCAGCTAGAGCTAACCGATAAAAATAACCCTAGGATCCGGACTACTCATCCGACTATTTGCAAAACGTCATGGATGATAGCCGAATGGTCTATGGATCCACTGTCCAGGCTTCACATAGGGAATCGCATTCCCAGTAAAATAGCAGTCAACGTCGACCGAGATTGACGCACATCCAAACGATGGGCTGTGGCAACCTCGACTCCATCGGTGCCAAGTTCATGGTAAGGCTCCTCTTCGCTGGCCATCTCAGGACTATCACGGGGTCGCCTAAACAACATCCGTGCAGGTATATATATTTTCGGGTAGGGACCTGCTCCATATTTTTGGTCTAATATAACCTTGGAGTTTGTGCGGTCCCTTTTCCTACCATCTCCCAGTATCTAAGCTATGTACAGCCTCAGGAGTGGTGCGAAGTGGAACATCACCATTTGACCATCGACGGTATGCGGTGGTCAACCGGGGTATGTGAGGTACACCCCTTTCTGTCTAAATCACAGCGATTTCTCCAAAATGGTTCTAACATATCGTTATTTATATCTATGTCCGCATAATAGTTGTGTTGAACATATCATAGAAATATAATAAAACATGCACGGTAATATATTACAACATGTTAAATGCTTAGCATGGTCATCATGGCATATCATGCATATTAGACAAAAATAAATTATACTAACATGCATATATGCATAATCTTGACAAACATTATATTTTATCATATTTAGGGCATCTAAGAATTTTCTAAGAAGACCTCAGCAGGAATTCCCTAGCTTGAATAAATGTTATATCGATGAACCAACGCACCTCGGTTAGCGATCCACTCTTGAGAACCAACTCACGTAGAGATAAATCACCCTTACGAAACTACTCATATCACGTACCAAAAGTAGTCCTAAATAACACAATTATTTAAAATAACACAAAAGCGTCAACGTTGGCCCGGTCAACGCTTGACACGGGCAACGTTTGACTCGGTCAACGTTTGACTCGGTCAACACTTGACCCGGTCAATGCTGGCCCGGTCAACGTTTGATCCGGTTAACACGGGCTTAACTTGAGTCTAACCCAAGCTCCAACTGGGTCGGTTCGATCAAGTCACCTCCTAACCATTCTAATTCGAGTCAGACTCGAGTTCGGGTTAAACTTGAGTTAACTTTGAGTTCGGTTGACTTGGTTCCACCCAATCAAGTTCATTGAAATTTACTCAACCAAACCCAAATGTGATTAATTTCCCCTTATTAAGCATGATTATCTTCATACATCAACTAAAAACCCATACAATATAAGTTCCACATTTAATTTACACTAAGTGGGGTTAATTAACACTAAGCATGTTTAACTTATCACTAATCGTGATTAAGGAAAGAAAATAAATCTACCTCAGTCGAACACTCTTCCCTTGTTGGAACCCTAGTCACCGGCGCCTGAACCCTAACCGCCACCTCGCTGGAGCTTGCGAAATCTGACGACCGACCCACACGCAGGCGACAAAGACGACCACAAGCCTGCCCGCGTGGGGGCTGGGAGTGCCCTGCAACAGTGGTCACTTATGAAAACCGAGCGGCAAGGTGGCAGCGATCGTCCGACCATCTGCCGACGGCGTAGTCGACGGCAGCCTCGAAGGCCCAGCGAAAAGGAACGACAGATGGGAAAATCCACTCACCTTCGAGCTCGTGAAGACCCAGCGGAAACGAGTTGAGCAGCGGACGGCGGGAGGGAATAATGCGCAGGTCTCCCCTTCGTCGACTCACCGGTGGACCTCTCCGCTGCATCGAACAAATTGACCAAGCAGCGGTCAAAACTCGAGGGACAGGCGACCGAGCAACTGAGGCGCATGCATGGGACAGGCGACCGAGAGGCGAGCAACCGAGGGATGTGCGCAAGGCAGGCACAAGGCAGCCGAACAGAGGGTGCACATGGAGCAAGCGCCCGAGCAACCAAGGGTCTCCGCAGGTCAGACGCCCAAGCAGATGAGGGCGCGTGCGGAGCCAACACCCGAGCAACGAGGAGCGCGTGCGGAGCAAGCGGCCGGACAACCAAGGATGCGCACGGATCAACAAGGGATGCATGCGGGGCAAGTGTCGGGCGGTCCCTTAGCCGAAGGCGCGCGCGAGCAAAGCACCGAGCCACGGAGCTCCTGTACGACTGAGGGTCATGCGCAGCAGACCGCCGACGCGCGGACAACACGTGTGTAATGGACGGAAACGGTCCGGGCATTAATGCCCCCGACCTTAATACTTGTAATCAAGAGGGCAGCCGAAAGGTCAGCCCTTTGCTTATATAAGGACCAGCCAAGGTACTTGGCTGGGCATCTTGGAAAATCGGACATCTTGGCATAGTAGCTCTTGAGAGAGCATAGAGTAGAATAGGTCCACTTGTAATAATCCCCTTCGAGGTTAGCTTGAGGGATTGAGAGGTTTTTAGTGAAGCTAATAAAGCATTCTCTTTTGTCCTCTCAACTCACGGGTAGCAACACGATCCTCTTCCGCAGTACAAGGCTTGTAAGCACCATTTCCCTCACGGTGTTGTTCACGCCGGCACGACTCGGGCTCGACCAAGGAGTCAAGGGAAAAAGTAGTCATGACACCTAGCCACGCATGCCTTTCCTACCAAGCTTTCAACCTTGACATTGGCTGAAGATCGACGCTGCCTTGAACCCCTTGCTTGTGTGTGCCTATGACATCGCCTATGTCATAGTCTCAAGAGCCCATGCTCGCATCCCAATGGCGCATGCCTTGCCAACCTCACATCTAGCCTAACATTGGCCAAAGGCCGTATTGTGCCCACACACCGTGCACCCGCTGCCTTGTCTCCTATGCAGTGCACCTAGCCACCACAAACCCTTCTCTCTATGCATTCACAACCTCACCTAGCAGACTACTCGTGCCATGCTAAACGTGCACATGCACCGCTGCCTCACCTTAATGTAGCAGATTGAACCTGTGCACACCCTTCCATCATGCATTCGTATCCTCGTTCAACACAATTCCCACTCTCTTGCTTCATCCCGCCTCATGTGCTTGTCGTGCTGCACTTGCCCAAACACCTCGTGCACCGTGACCTACCTGTGTCCTTGATGCAGTCATGTGCCCTAGAGCAACGTGTTGTATCCTACCTCGACCTAGCACCTCGTCGTGCTAATTCATGAAGCTAAGCCTTCACTAGAGCTTTCCGAAGCTAATTCTCTGAAATTTTGGGTTAAAGGAGATGGCACCGTAGTACGAGCAAGTCAAGAAGAGAATTGCTCTACTTAAGGAGATGATTGGAATAGCCCCCTACTAAAGGAGAAGGCCCTAGCAATGCTAACATATAGCTAAGGGAGTAGATGAAGAATGTTTTGCAATGCCCTGAAGTTTATGCACCAAAAGATTGATGAGCACTTATGTGACTTGATGGATGCAATCTGATTCAGGCTCTAACCCATCCGAGCTACTCAAGACAGAGCCTCAGACCATAGCTTAGGATGCTAGCACTTGCAATCCGATGATGAGATGCAACGCTTGAAGTCAAGCTGGAACATACTCCTCTTGCATTGCTTTTTTCCATTCTTTGTGTTTAACTGCTTCTTCATAATTCAGTGGCTCTTGGTCTATGCTTTGTGCGAGCCACACTTCCTCCTCCATGGGCTCTATCATCTTAGTATCATTGTAGAGACTTTCAAGGGAACGAAATTTTCTTCCTACAGCTGGTTCAGAAGCATCAAAAGAATCATTAGCATAAGTATCAGAAATAGTATCACCATTAGTATCACCAATAGTATCACTAGCTGATACTATATGCCGAGGAGTGCTACTGCCATCACTGTTCAGATTGAATGTAATTGGTGTAGGCTGCTTCCTTGACTCCCTAACAGGTTGTTCTCCTTCAAGCATATGCTGTCCTGATGAAGAACCACCAGTATCATTGCTGCTAAACTGATCAAATTCGGATTGATATTGAAACTGAACATTTTCAGGAATCAGTCTTTGCTGCAAAGTTCTGAATTGATCAGAAATCTCTTCAACTGTGCCTTTAGACCAATCCCATCTTTCTCCTTCTTCAAAAATACAGTCTCTGCTTATAGTGACTGAGTTCTTTTCTGGATCAAAGAAACGATAAGCTTTAGAACCAGCTTCATACCCAATAAACATCATAGGTTTACTTCTATCATCTAACTTTTTCAGATACACACCCAAAGTCTTCATATAAGCCTTGCAACCGAAGACTTTTAAGTATGAAACACTTGGTCTTCTGCCAGTCCATGCTTCATAGGGAGTTACATTGCTCAAACTCCTTGTAAATGATCTGTTTAGGAGATAAACAGCTGTGTTAACAGCCTCTCCCCAAAACTCAAGTGGCACATTCATGGACTTCAACAAGCTTCTAGCCATGGCCATAACAGTTCTATTCCTTCTCTCCACAACTCTATTTTGCTGTGGAGAGTAGGGTGCTGTTAGATGCCTTTTAATCCCATGTTGATCACAGAAATCATGAAATTCTCTTGAATTAAACTCTCCTCTATCTGTTCTGAAAATTTTTAGTTTATTGGCACAATCTGCTTCTGCCAATAGTTTGATCTTTTTTAATGCAGCAAAAGCTTCATCTTTTGATCTTAACATTGTCATCCACATGTATCTTGAACAGTCATCAACCAATAACAAGAAGTACCTATTTCCACCCAAAGTAGATGGAACAATAGGGCCACATAAATCACCATGCACTAATTCTAACAGATTCTTGGTTCGAAAGTTTGAAGAATGAAATGTTGATCTGCCATGCTTGGAAGAAACACATTCTTGACAGATTTTTTCATTCATATGGATATGTGATAAACCTTCTACTAGATGCTGATCATACATGTGTTTCAATGCTTGGAAGTTCAAATGGCCGAACCTCTTGTGCCACAACCAGCTGTTAGTATCATTACTAATCAACAAGCATTTTTCTGTAGTTTGAGTATGAAACAAGTATAACCTATTACTATCTCTTCTCACAGTAACAAAAAATCCTTCCCTTTATGTCATAAACTTTTAATTCACCCTACTTAATTATTGTGGAGAAACCCAATTCATCCAGCTGTCCAAGACTAAGTATATTAGTCTTCAAACTTGGTATGTAGAGAACATTTGTTATAATCCTCTTTTCATCATCATTTACAGTAAACTCTACATTACCCTTTCCTGCTATGCTAACAAGTGAGCCATCACCAAACCTCACTTGTCCACAACAAGTATTGTTTAAATCATATAGACATGCTAGATTTCCTGTCATATGGCTAGTGGCACCAGAATCTAAATACCAAGTATCAAAATTTGTATCAAAAACTGAGTTGCAAGAGTTGATACCTTGTAAGAGTGTATCACCCTTACTAACTTCATCTTCCATTGCCATAAATATTGCATGTTGCTCTTGAACACCCTTGTCTTCATTTGTTTCGGCCAAAAATATTTTTTCTTCTTTTCTGCATTCAGAAGCAAAGTGTCCAAACTTTTGACACCTGAAACACTTGACATGTGCTTTATCTTTCTTGGTTCTCTCTTGTGTAAAATTTGAAGAACTCCTGCCTTGGCCTCGTCCTCCATAGACATTACTAGAGAATCTTCCTCTACTATGAGCAAAGCCTCTTGCTCTCCCTTGACCTCTTCCTTGCCAATTGTTAGAATAAGCTCTCCTTTGCTTACTCTCTACATCTGCACGGGACTAGAGAACATGATTCTCTTCAACTTGTGTAGAGGGTGCAAACCTCATCTCAAAGGTTTTCAGTGCTCCAACAACATAGTCTACAGTCATTGTCTTCAAGTCTCCGAATTGCTCTAAGTTACAAGCAACCGGATAAAATTTGGAGGGAATTGAACGAAGCAGCTTCTCAACTACCCTTTGCTCCTTCATCTTCGATCTTGCACTCCTCATCTCAGACACCACAGCAGAAAACCGACTCACATATTCATCAATGGATTCTGAGTTTGACATCTGTAATTTTTCAAACTCACCACGCAATTTGCTCAGCTTAGCATCTCTGAATCTTTCATCTCCAACATGGAGATTTCTCAGTGTCTCCCAAGCTTCTCTTGCTGTCCTTCTATCAGCCACAAGCCTCAGTACTTCATCATTCATAGATTGATGAATCATGGATAGAGCAACCTTGTCTTTCTTCGCATCTATCTGCACGGGTCCTCCAACCGGCTCGATCACATCCCATACTCCTTGCGCATCAAGGAACGACCTCATGCGTACAGCCCATATGGCGTAATCTCCTCCTTTGGTCAGCAACAAGCCTGTGTTGTGACTCCCTCCTACTACAAAGGAGGTTTTGGATGCAGCTTCTCCGGACGTTCCAAGCACAGCCTTCTTCCAGGATGTCGGCGTCTGCATCATCGTCTTCTATGGTATCTACTGAGCGCACCTTGCTCTGATACCAATTGTAGACAAAACCCCAATGGAACAGTAACCGGAGATAGCAAAAACAGAGGAGATGCAGCAGCAGAGCAAGCAATGAAAAAGGGAAATTTGCCGAGAGAGATTAAATTCTCTCTTGCATTGAATTGTTTTATAAAGCATCAACGTTTACAATGTAACTTGGAAAGAAAAATAAAGCTGGAGAAGAATTAGAAATTGTTCCATCTTCTCATAAAAAACAAACATGAAAATGTAAAATTAGATGCATAAATCAAAACTGAATTTTTCCTACTACAAACTATGATTGAAACTTACCAAAAACAAGCTTATCCTTCAACAAACATGTCATTACTAATTCAGCTGTGCGCACTCCATAACTGTACATTGCTGCTCTCGGTGGTAGCTGAACATGCTCCATCCTTTGCAATGTTGCTGCCCGTCATCAAAACTGATCATAGTTGCGGCTTGACGGACAACCATGCATCATTGTTGCTCTCTCATGCAACCTTGGCTCTATCATACTCATGTTTGGTGAACCTCAACTGATTGCAATTCTCCTTGTAATATTGTGTCTCCGAGCCCCTAAATGCATCCTAGACACCTAGACATGTTCTGAAATCATGATCGTGAGACATGGTGTAGAAGAATGCATCTCTTGAAGATCAAAAATAAAAAATGGAGAGCATCTCATGTCAATAAATTTAAAGAGGAAAAGGAGCTATTAATCCATCAACCAAAAGTGATTGATGATATTAAAAACTTTGGCTACTTGTGTTCGAGCAAATCAGCCTTACAACCAAGCCAGAGGACTTACTTAATAAGGAGGCAATGTATTGGAGGTAACATGCTAAGATAAAGTGGGCATATATGTTGATGATGCAAACACCTCTTATTTCCATAAGGTAGGAAATGGAGAAGAGTTGCTAATACAATTTTCAACCTCAAATATCAAGAGCGCATGCTCACATCAGCAATAGACATTAAAGAAGGCATTAGAGATCTTCTAGAAGCTCTTTTCTCAAGAGCATAGTTGCTTTATTAGTTTATGTAATGACATATTGTACTTGGAATCAATTCCAAATATTGGCAACAATGGTCAATTCATTGAAGAAGAGATATTATACAGCCTCAAATCCGTTGAAAAGAATAAGGCCCCGGGACCTCACGGCATTACTGCAGAGTGTACACCCAATCACTGGGCACTAATAAAAGGGGAACTCATACCTCTTTTTCATGATTTTTTTGCAGGATCTCTAGAATTGGAACAATTCAATTATGCATTTATTGCCTCATTCTAAAGGAATTTGTAGAAGCTCCTAGGGACTTCAAACCCATATCTCTACAAATTTTTGTCCCAAGTTGATTGCAAAGGTGTTAGCAAACCGCCTCCAAAAGGTTGTCCCAATTGATTTCTCTAGAGCAGACAACCTTCATTAAGGGCAAGAGTATCATGGACACTTTCATGCTAGTATCAGAAGCTATCAATTGGTGTCGCACAAAACATGAAGAGGCAGTAATACTACAGCTGGATTTCTAAAAGCCTTTGACTTGGTCCAATGGTCAGCTCACTTCCACATTATGGAACACAATGACTTTTCACAGAGATGGATTTTATGGTGCACATCCTTATTATTGGCATCAAAATCAACTGTTCTCGTGAATGGAGAACCTACCAAATGCTTCAAAATATCATCGAGGTCTGTGATAAGGTTGCCCCTTATCCCCTTGTCTATTCTTATTAGTGGCTAACCTTTTATATAAATGCCTAAGATGGTCCAGGTCTAACATCTGCTGAAACAAATCACTAAATTATGCTTCCCGAATACACTCGAAATTGCTCGATTTTCAAATGATAGTATTATATTCAATACAGCCCTTGGAGCAAATGAGACATTTAAAGATCCTATTGACATTTTATGAGTTTCACAGAGGCTTGAAGGTGAATTTCTCCAGTACCAAAATGTTTCATGTTGGATCGTAAGCATTACAAGGTTAAAAACTTGTTGAGACCTTGGGTTACCTACTATACTATTGCCTACCTTATACCTTTGCCTCCCCCTTCACCGAAAATGATTAACAAGATAGGTATGGAACAATCTACTATCAAAAGTCCAATATAGACTTCAGACATGGAAGGCTAAATATTTGTCATTGGCAGAAAGGTTCATCCTAGTTGACCATGTATTGCTATATATTCCTTCATATTACAACTTAACTCTAATTGTTGCCAACCTAGGTAGTAGATTTATATGGAATAGGAATGAGGTGGGTAGCTTAATTAGACATCTTGTTAACTGGTCCAAGATGTGCAAGTTGAAGGAATTCAGAGGAGTAGGTATTGAAAACCTATTTGATCATAATATGGTATCCCTATGCAAACGGTGGAGGCAATTGTTGAATTCAAAGAGCAAAGCCATGGAAGGTACTCGTGAAACAATACCTTTCAGGAAAGCATTGGATCGAATTGCAAGTATCAAAGGATAGGAGTCACCGAGTTGAAAATCTTTCTATTGTATCCTCATTTATTGATTGTAGTATCAGAGCAGCCCAAATCAGAAAAGGGGCAGCAGTTAACCACAGAAGAATATGGTTAGGAATCATTGGGAGATTTGGATGATGAGAAAGACACATTGGTCTTCAACTCCCAACCTTGGGGATCCTTCAAAATTCAAACTCCCGTGGCTTGAGGAAATCAGAAGCTGGAACAAAAAACTTAAACCAGGGGAGATTGATCAACTTCGCCTGATCGTTGATAAGTTTCTTACAAACTAATACTTACTTTTGGTTTTTTTGAAGAGAAACTTACACTGTATCTAATAGTTGCTTTTATAGGTTAACTAGTTGACTTGTCACCTGGTTACATACGTATAGTTTATACTCACTGTATATACATTCTACTGAATCATAAAACCACGCAGTGGAGTAATATTCCACTTCCTTTTCATTATAAAAAAGAAAAAAAAAGCTTCCACATTTCCTCAAAATTAGTGTGAAATTTTAATCGAGATTATAACATACGAATACTAATACTTTGAGCAGTAGTGTCACTCGTCCGGTTGAGGATATTTTTTGCATACTAATAATTGAATGATCGTCTCGTAGACTAATTAAGTATAAATATCCAGGGCATCTTCGTATGAAAAAATATCCTTGGCATCGTTGACTCTCATGTGCTTTGTCAATTCTGCATCACTGCGGTGCAGCAGCTGAGAAGCTCTCGGCCATGGCTGGATTAGCGATCGGAGGGTCGCTTGCCTCTATTTTCCTCACAGAATTGGCCGACCAGGTCCACTCCTACATCGATAAGAAGCTCAATTATCAGAAGGGCGTCAAGAATAAGCTGAAGAAACTGGAGAACAACCTCAGATTAATCCACGCCCTCATTTACTCCGTCGAGCAGCGCCGCACCACTGAGATCACGCACTTGGAATGTTTCTGGCGGGAGCTCAAAGATGCTGCTCTCGCCGCCGAGGATGTGCTCGACACCTTCGAGTACCGGATCCTGGAAAACATGATCAAGAAGGAGTACAAGGTGCGCAACAAATTGCTCTCTTTCCCCTTTTCATCTGCCACCCTCGTGCAATCAACTACTACCCTCTTCAAGCGCTTAATCCTCGATGATGAGGATGTAAATGAACTGTGTTAGAAAATAAGCTTATTTTGGAAATAAGTATTTTGATTTAAATTTTGCATGGTTAGTTTATAATTTCCTTTCTGCATTGTAAGAGAATATGGAAGCACTTCCAAATTCTCTCCTTTGTTTTTTCAATTTTACTTTTGTAATCTGCTATATTATTGCAATAGATGTGAGGGATAGCAAGAAGCCACCCTACATGATTTTTTTTTCTTCCACTACAGAATTGCCATGAGTCTTCTATTCGCATCGCTTCACTTCCAACAATTGGTATCAGAGCAAGGTGCGCTCGGGTGATACCTTAGAAGGCAACGATGGAGACGCCGGTGTCCTGGAAGAAGGCGGTAGTTGGCATGTCCGGAGATGCGATGCTCAAAACCTCCTCAGTGGTAGGAGGGAGTCACAACACAGGTCTGTTGCTGACCAAAGGAGGGGACTATGCCATGTGGGCTGTGCGAATGAGATCGTTCCTTAATGCGCAAGGTGTGTGGGATGCAATCGAACCGGTCGGAGGACCCGTGCAGGTGGATGCGAAAAAAGAGAATGTGGCTCTATCTATGATTCATCAATCTGTGAATGATGAAGTCTTGAGGCTCGTTGCTGATAGAAGAACAACAAGAGAAGCTTGGGAAGCTTTGAAAAATCTCCATGTTGGAGATGAAAGGTTCAGAGATGCCAAGCTGAGTAAATTGCGTGGTGAGTTTGAGAAACTACAAATGACAAACTCAGAATTTGTTGATGAGTATGTTGGTCATTTCTCTACTGTAGTGGCTGAGATGAGAAGTGCCGGATCAAAGATGAAGGAGCAAAGGGTGGTTGAGAAGCTGTTGCGTTCACTTCCTTCAAAATTCTATCCCATTGTTTGTAATTTAGAGCACTTTGGAGATTTGAAGACTATGACCGTGGACTATGTTGTTGGAGCACTGAAAACCTTTGAAATAAGGTTTGCACCTTCTACACAAGTTGAAGAGAATCAGGTTCTTTGGTCCCGTGCAGAAGGAGAGACAAAGCACCGTAGGAATTCTTCAAGCTCTTGGCGTGGAAGAGGCCAAGGGAGAGCAAGAGGTTTTGCTCAAGGAAGAGGCCATGATCATGGCAGAGGGCATTCATATAGCCACAGCGATGGAGATTGGGACGATTCGTCTCCAAAGCGTGAGAAGACAAGGAAAGACAAATCTCACATCAGATACTTCAAGTGTTTTCGCTTTGGACACTATGCATCAGAGTGTGAGAAGGAAGAGAGGGTGTTCCTGGCTGAAGCCAGTGAAAAAGAAGAGATCCATCAAGTTCTTCATCAAGTTCTGTTTGTTGAAGAAATAGAAATTGAAGAAGACAAAGAAATTTTTCTTGAAGAATTTATTTTGCAGGAACTATCTCTGATGGAGGTGCAGGACGTGAGCAGTATGTTTGCGAAGGAGTTTGGCTAGGACGAACCAGTCATGCTCAAGTGCGAGCGTAGTGAAGTTGGAGACCTCATCGATGGGAACCTTGCGGAGGACATCGGACGAAATGCGGCGGGAAGCCCTCTCCAGAAGGTAGTTAAGGCGGTGGCCGAAGAAATTGCGGGAGTGCAGGTCGCGGACGAAGGTCGTCCCGAAGAAGCGGAGGCAGAGGCGAAAACAGAGTTCGCAGCCTCCCACTCCGTGGCGATGCAGAGGATGATGAAGAATCTGATCGATGTGGAGGATGAAGCTGCTGTGGTCGAATTCCAGAAGCAAGTGGAGGATGAGGTGGACGAGGTGGCTGCACTGCGAGAGACGATGGCGAGTCAGAAGGAGACGATCCAGGAGCTGTGTGCGGAGCTCGAGGAGGAGCGCAGCGTCGCCGTGTCAACCGCCAGCGAGATCATATCGATGATCCTCCGCATGCAGCGGGAGAATGCGGAGCTACAGATGGAGGCGCGACAGTTCAAGCGGTTCACTGATGAGAAGATGGAGCACGACTTGCAGGAGCTGCCTGACCTCGAGGACCTTCTCTTCAAGCACGAGGATGTCTTTTTCAGTGATGGGAACGCCTTCAACATTGCGAGGGAGGAGTTGGAGAAGATTCAGTCAACACCTTATTTTAATAATTTTGAGGAAGTTAAAGCACGAGAGATCGAGCAGGATTCGGCCGGAGAGGTTCTCAGGGGGTTGGAGCGCCAAGTTGATGCGCGAGCGGCGGCGAGGAAGGCTGCTGTGCTGGGCACCGTTCGCAGCAAGCGGGAGAGCCTCCGCCAGCAACAGGGCAGCAGCGGCTGCGATGATGGTGGCGGTGACGATGGCGTTCTGAAGAGCAGTAAGTTGGGAACCAAATCGCCTGTTGATGCAATTATTGGCCGGACGAAGAAGGCAGCGGAGAGGATGGCGGAGAAGGTCCGGAAGACGAAAGCCGCTGCTGCAGAAGGACCTCTCGAATTCCTCCGCAAAACCTCAGCCAGAAGAACGATGGCGTGGATGGGAACTGAAATAGGAGATGTATTCCTCTTGCCCGTTGTTTCAAATTGCAGGATGGAGGCGTGGCTGGAAGTTGTCGCTCGAGAGAAAGTTTCCATGGCAGGGAGGAATCGGATCTGATGACGAAGGATCACGTGAGATTTCTGGAAGAGGAGAACACTGCGATGGAGGCGGTCCTAAGAAGCAATAGGAACAGAACAATCCTGGAGAGCAACAGAAGCCTGCTGAGTTCCAAGTGCTCGAAGAAGAACGGGCATTCTTCTCAGTTCCTGGCGGAGCATTCCCTGGCGAAGTGGCCAGTTCCACCACAGTTGTAGTAGGAACGCTCACCACCGCCTTCAGCCCTGTTGTATCTCCCACGACCGCCGCCGCCGCCGCCGCCGCCCTGGTGGCAATCTTGAGCCAGATGCCCAGTCTCGCCACAGTTGTAGCAAATTGCTCTCTTTCCCCTTTTCATCTGCCACCCTCGTGCAATCAACTACTACCCTCTTCAAGCGCTTAATCCTCGATGATGAGGATGTAAATGAACTGGACAAGGTTCTCGAGAGGTTTGGCAATATTGTAAGCTCGATCTCCAGCTTCCAGACCATGGTACAGGATGCAAGCTCCCACATCCATGACAGGATTCCGAGGGATGATGCTCGGGGTAACGATATTCCAGAATGGAGGTACACGACGTCGATCCCCAACGAACCGGAAATATTCGGCCGAGAGGACGAGATCAACAATCTAGTAAGCTTGCTGACAGAGATGAGTGATGCTTCAACATCCACCAAGAACAAGGAGAGGTACTCGGTTGTGTCCATAGTCGGGATCGGAGGGGTGGGAAAGACCACTCTTGCACAATGCGTCTACAACGACACCCGAATAGATTACCATTTTGATCTGAAACTGCGGATTTGGATCTCAGAAAGATTTGATGTGAAGAGGATCACAAAGCAGATGCTGGAGTCTGTTTCCCCTCTCAATCGTCATCGGTTCACAAACCTCGACAAGGCCCAAGCAACTCTCAAGGACATGCTACAGGATAATCGAGTCTTGATTGTCCTCGATGATGTATGGAATGAAGTAAGAACTGGATGGGAGACCCTTAAGAAACCGTTTCAGTTTGCGAAAGAGGGCAGCAGAATCCTTGTAACTACGAGGACTCCAAAGGTTGCAAACATGATGGGGACAATGAAAATTATGCACCTAAACGGCTTAAACGATGCAGAGTACTGGAAATTCTTCGAGCGCTGCGCATTTGGTGAAGCGAACCCAAAGGATCATTCCAAGTTAGAGTTAATTGGCAGGCAAATAGCCAAGAAGCTTGTTGGCTCACCCTTGGCAGCCAAGACGATTGAAGGAGTGCTGAAGTCCAAGTTGACTGAAGAGCACTGGAGGAACATCAAGGAAAGCAGACTGTCCCAGGTGGAACAGAAGAAGGATGACATTTTTCCAGCTCTCAGATTGAGCTACGAGCACCTGCCTAATGCAGGCCTGAAGCAATGTTTTGCCTATTTTGCTTTGTTTCCCAAGAACTACCACTTTGATAAAGATAGATTGATAAGAATGTGGATGGTTCAAGGATTCCTTCAATTATATGAACCTTCAGGAAGAAGAATGGAGGACATAGGTCAAGATTACTTTGATGAACTACTACATAGGTCCTTTTTTCAAGACACTGCAATGGCCAAACAGTCCAAGAGATATGTGGTTCATGATCTGCTCCATCAGCTTGCAGAATCTATATCTGCTAGTGAGTACTACAGACTTGAAGATGATGAAACAGATGAGGTACATAACGGGGTGCACCATGTCTATATTAGCTCGAGTAATGTGTCTAAGCTCTACGAGAATGTGCATAAGCTGAAAAACTTGCGCAGCCTAGTAGTCAATGGTGGTTTACTAGATGGAGTCTCAAGGTCCAATCTTATAAATTTCATTGAGGCAGCTTTGAAGCAATGTAGATGCCTTCGGGTTATTGTACTTGATGAGCTAGTAATTGATGCATTACCCGAGAGTATCGATGACTTGAAGCATCTCAGATACCTGGATGTCCCAGCTGGGCAGTTCTTAGACCTCCCCAAGTCATTCTGCAAGCTTTACCATCTACAAGGACTGACTCTCCAGTTTCGAAAACAGCTGCATCATGGAAGGCCACTACCTAGGGGCATTCACAAACTGGTCAGCATGAGGTATCTAGGCATAGATCCAGAAAAAGTTTCCACCATCATCAAGATCGGTAAATTGAGATCACTCCAGGGGCTGCACGAGTTTCATGTTAAGAAGAAGAATGGATTTGAGCTAGGACAGTTACGAGACCTGAAACAACTTCGAGGACAGTTAAGCATTATGAATCTGGATATGGTTGCAAATAGTGCTGAGTGCAGAGAGGCAAGGTTGGACAACAAAGAGCACCTCAGTGCACTGTTTTTGTATTGGGGACATGGAGAGAGAAAAGACAATACACCTCACAAGCATGAGGAGGCACTTGAAGCCCTTGAGCCACATCCTAATCTCATTGAGCTGAGGATCACAGGCTACACGGGAATAAAGTCTCCAAATTGGCTGAACAATTCATGGTTATCCAATCTAGAACATACTGAGTTGGAGGACTGCCAGGGCTGGGAGGATTTACCACCACTGGGGCAACTTCCTTTCCTCAGAATTCTTCATCTAAGATCTCTCAAAGCAGTAAAGAAGATTGGACATGGTTTTTACGGTGGACAAGAGATAGCATTCCTATCGCTGGAGAAGCTTCTATTGAGCAATATGAGCGAATGGAGAGGATGGTCAGAAGCAAAGACAGGCTGCCGATTGTTTCCTAAACTTTGTCAGCTGCAGATCACTTGTTGCCACAGGTTAACTGGATCACTCACTATGCCCTCTTCTCTTGAGAAACTTCATGTCGTGGTTTCTGATGATGCTACCTGGGAGTCACATAAGAATCCTCAGGTTGTTTTGTCAGATGATGTTATTGAGGATCCAAGTGACAGAATAGATGTATCATCAATTCTGAAACTTAGCATAGATAACATCTCACTGCTCACTGTTTGTCTCCCACCTGAGAGCCTTTGCTCGCTCTACAGACTGGATGTCGTTTACTGTAGCTCCCTTGTTTCATTCTCTGAAGAGCAAGAACAGTGGTTTCAGAAACTCACTTCACTGGAAGAACTACGGTTCGCTGACTGTGAAAATCTAGTCAGTCTGCCCAGTAATCTGATAAGACTTGCATCCCTGGAGCGCTGCCCACAAATTGCCATCCAAACCATATGAAGTATTTAAGCTAGAAGGATTCCATGAATTGATCAAAAACACAACCACTGGATTCTGCATCTCCTTCATACATTTATTGCAGTACTACAAGAACTTAACTAAATTGCTGCTAATATCCCTGCATTAGGTATTTGTCCATTTCTATAGCATATAGTCATCAAGCAATCTAGTTATCCTCATGATATCATGAAACAAGGTACGGTGGTAAAGATTTTACTATTAACCCAATGTTAACACATTGAAGTCAATTCAAACTGATTATTTGTGTCAGGTCGGATTATATTAGTAGATTGAAGTTAATTCAAATGGACTTGCCAGAAATCGACTTTTCCCTCAGGAAAATAATCAGAATAGTTCATATTTTGCTTGAATGGTACAGACTGAGGCCACAAAAACCTAGCAATCATTGGTCCTGAAGTATTTGGGTGGTAAGGTTGGGCATTTCTCGTTCATGTGTGGGTATGGCTGCATGGTGTTGTAATCTGGAAGTTCCATCCGATACCTGCCCTTAATTTGACAGAAAGGAAGCTTCACATCGTCATATTTGTTGCACCACTCTTCGTTGTTAATTATTGTACATGCTGATAAGTTATATGTCTGCTTGATTGCATATTTAATTGGCATGTGAATTATTGAAAGTTATATCATGCTAGTTCATGTGTAATGTTATTATATGCACACTCTTGATATGAGTTGAAAGTGATATCATGCTAGTTCATGTTTGATGTTATTTACATGCTTGCTCTTGACATGAGGGTATATGTATGATGCTATTATATGCATGATGTTGATATTATGCTCATGTGATGTTATTATTAATATGTTCATGTTGTTAGAGTTGTAGAGACACCTAGTGAGAACATAAAACATGAGAACATGAGATAATAATTTGAGACACTTTAGGTTCATGTTATGATAACAACTAGAGTGGTCCGGTTGAACACATGACTAAGAACTTAAGGTTCTTAGGCTGGTATGTGCCAACATGTGGTGAGGAGCCATGTGCTAGCAATGGTAGAAATGCACGTTCGGTTGACTTATTCACTAATACTTTGGTGTAGCCGGGATCTCACTTCGGTGTAGAACTCAACTTGTTTGTGTTACACTAAGGTAGAGGGTGTACTAGGAACAGTACCGTCCCATGCGCTACCGAGGCTAGGGAACCTGATTGACACTGGCATGCTCAACAGATGTGGATCCCTGAGCAGTCCTGGTTCATTGGTAGTATATGCAGTGGGTCTCAGCGGGTCAGGCTGTAGACTGATGTGGCTGGTTGATTTTGTATGGTGATCCTACCATGGTGCAGAATTACAACGTTGTATGGTAATTGTGATTGGAAAGAAGGGGTGCCGTGATCACCAACTCCTTTCGCCAACGTCAGTGTACAAGCATATATGCCATGTTATGATTATGTTCATGCCATTGCACGTTGTTACCTTATTAGGTTATTGACATGTTGATTTAAATATGTGGTTTTAGTAGATATATTTTCTTGTTGGTTTGTACAATACCTTATGCCCATTTTTAGGGTGCTCTCTCTATAGCCTCACTGAGTTTCGCGACTCAGATGTGCACATTTTTCTCCTGTTGCGCAGGTTACAGGTTGGCCATTGGCGGGGAGTGAGGGAGAACCTAGTTGGTGGACAATATTTATTTTTGTAATCTAGATAGAGATATGAATGAGTAGTGTTGGCTTGAATGTATAATGTTATTACTTCCGCTTTGTAAATAAATGAAATGGTAGTGCTTTGTGATACTTTTTAGCATTATATAAGTTGTGACGTTGAAGTGCGGCTTATACGGCGGTTGCCACGTGCCCAAAGGTAGGTTTGGGGCGTGACAACAAGAGTATATCCAGGGCTGGCATAGTTAACGACAGTTGTAGCTATCAACTATTACCTTAGGGAGAGGTATCAAGCATCATAGGATACCTGAATCAAAGTTAAATAATAAGAATATAGGAACAAAGCTCTCTTTCTCAAGGTTGCCCACTGGACCTCATATCACACCTCGGACCACTTACTGGGCACGTGGCAACCGCCGCATGAGCTCACCAACCTATGCAAGGCATAGGAGGATCTCATCTCTACAGCACAAGTAACTAGTCATATCAATAATTAAATAATACAGTCTCCTAGTACAGTCCCGATACCAGTCTACTACATATTACTCTTCGAAATCAATAGATAAAATGAAACGGAGAAGATAGCCCATCTCGGCTGATAAGCTTCTCGTCTGCGAACTCGACCGTCATCGCTACACCTACACACATATTGAACGCGGTGTGCTCAACCTTGTGGCCTAGTGTGAAATTACGACTTGAAACCACAGCACGAAATCAAAGTCTAGGAGACTCGTTTAAGGATGCCTTAGTGGGATTAGTTATCACACAATCATTTCTTTTTATATATTACAATGATCATATGATAAAGTTATGTGTCAATCTAGGTTATAAGAACATGTGTGTCATAGTTATGTGTCAATCTAGGTTATAAGAACATGTGTGTCATTAAATGTCACCTAAATTGTACCTCATGTTGGTGTCAATAGAGTAGGTCATCACAAACAGCTCTATCTTATGTCACATGTTTCGGGTTGCCAACGTATACTCAAAGATTAGTCCGGGTCAGGGACGTCCTTAAGCCCATCAGTGTCTTTATCATCTATGTCTCTACCTATACCTGCTGCACCGATGTTGGCGGAGAGGACGAGTGACCCAAAAATCCTCTCCCTCGTCTTGCTAGTTGCCGACTATGCCACCTCCCCTGGCAAAATCATTACAGCCTCCTCGGACTTCATAGGGGTACGACCTCAGTGTAGCACTACACTCTATCCGTAGACAGGTTCACCATTGCAAAGAACCATCGGTTATGGCTAGTCGAACTAAGAACAACCCTATGATTTTGACTACTCATCCGACCGTCTGCAGGACGTTGAGGATGCTAGTCGTGCGGTCTATGGATCCACCATCCAAGGCTTAAGAGAATCACCCCTCTAACTCAAAAGCAACCTATGTTGGCCAAGTCGAACTCACATCAACACAATGGGCTGTGGTGTCTCGACCCCATATCTACTAGGTCATCGAGTAGGATTATCTCCGATAGCCATCTCAGGACTATCAGGGTGGCGCTGAGGCGACACACGTGCTGGTATAGGAACCTAGGTTGGAACCACTCCATGTGCTGGTCTAATATGACCCAGAAGTTAATTAGTTCAATCCCTTAGCCACATTCTCAGTATCTAAGCTATCAAAAGCATTAGGAGGGGTGAACATCACTAACCGATTGCTGGTGGTTCATGATGTTTGTCACACTCCAAACCAACCTTTGGGCACGTGGCAACCGCCGTATAAGCTGCACTTCAACATTACAACTTAAACAAGGCTAAAAAGTATCACAAAGCACTACAAATTTTATTAATTAAATAAAGCGAAAGCAAATACATTTAACAATTAAACCAACAATACCAATCTAGATCTCTATCTAGATCATAAAAATAAATATCATTTACCAACTAGGTTCTCCCTCTCTCCTCGCTAGTAGCTAACCTGTAACCTACGCAACAGAGAAAAATGTGCACATCTGAGTCACGAAACTCAGTGAGGCTACAGAGAGAGCACCCTAAAAATGGGCATAGAGTATTGTACAAACCAACAAGAAAATATATCCACTAAAATCACATATTAATTCAACATGTTAACAAAATATCACATATTAATTCCACATATCAAGAAGGTATAACTAAATAGCAAATATGGAACATCATAAACATGATCATAATAAGGTATATAACAGAATATGATCATAACAATGTCATTAAACCAAAGATGTTATATCACTTTAATTAACATATCATCATCTATCTACTCTACACCTAAGGCAGCCTCTTATGTTCAAGGTGAATCCTTCATCAGAGATTTTCCTAAACCCGTCAACGTCAACTCTATGTCTTTGTCCTATGTGTCTGTGCACTGATGTTGGCAGAAGGAGCTGGTGACCACGACACCCCTTCTTTTCAAACACAAGTACCATACAGCGCTGTAATTCTGCACCATGGCAGGATCACCATACACATAACAAATCACATCCATCTCCAGCGTGGTAAGCTGAGATTCATTGAATATGATACCAATAAACCTGGACTGCTCAGGGACCCACCATTGTTGAGCATGCTAGAGTCATCATGTTCCCTAGCCTTGGTAGTGTATTGAACGGTACTGTTCCTAGTACACCTTCTACCTTGGTGTAACACAACCAAGTTGAGCTCTACACTGAAGTGAGATCCCGGTTACACAAAAATATTAGTGACTAAGTCAACCGAACTTACACTTCTACCGTACTAGCACATGACTCCTCACCACATGTTGGGACATACTAGTCTAAGAACCCTACATCCTCTCCTAGGTTGTCATAACCTTAAGATGTCCAAAGTTCTTAGTCATATATCAATTTAGATCACTCTAAGTGTTATCATAACATGAACCTTAAGTGTCTCAAGTCTTATCTCATGTTAACATGTTTCATGCTCTTGCCAAGTGACTCTACACCTCTAGCAACATGAACATATTAAATAATCAACATAACATGAGGATAAATATCAATAACATGCATATAACAGCATCATATATACACCAGCATGGTATAATTTTGAAACTCATATCTAAAGCATGTATATTATAGCATCATACATGAACTAGTATGATATAACTTTCAATCTCATATCAAGAGCATGCATATAATAACATCATACAAGAACTAGCATGATACAAATTTCAATAATTCAAATGCTAATTAAATATGCAACCAAGCAGATATATAACTTATCAGCATATACAATAATTAACAACGACCCTTAGGACTTAGCAACTGTAGTAGGCCAAATAAATTTGAAACCATAAACCCTCACCTGAGTCTCAAAACAGATCTTTAAACAAGAATCACAGCTTGGCCGTGATTCTTAAAGCAAGCAAGCAAGCAATCAATAAATCAAGCAAGTAAAGCAATTCCTCTCTACTTCGACACAAATCACAGCTTAGCTGTAATTTTTCAAGCAACAATACAGCAACACAATCTCCTCAAATAAATTAAATACAAGCAAACAAGTACGCATAAATAACATAGCTCAAACAATCCCCCTAACAACACCCCACTACTCACAACCGCACACTAAATTTTATTCAACTACTTTTAAATCAATTAAACTTTTTAACACTTTAAATAATTACAACTACCACCATTACACCTCAGCCAACCATCGCCACACCTATGTTTACATTCAAATTATACCACCGTAATTAACCGAAAAATAATTTCTAAAAATTCTGTAAAAATCTAATTACTACAAATAAATATATTAAATCACAATTTCTCCAACTTCATTAATTAAAAAATCTAACTACCCAATTTAATCACAACATACAATTTATAAATTCTGTAAAAATTTTAATTAAATCATTTTAATTCTTTTTAACATAAATCAAACCTAATGACATATACTAAAATATTCTTTCATGCAAATATCATCCAAATAATTTATTTAACACTTAAATAAACGTGAACCATCACAATTAAATCAAAACACTACCGTAATTATTTGAAAAAATTCTGATTAAATCATAGAAATTATATTTAAGCATAAGCTAGCATTAAAAATTATTTTAGATTTTTTTGATATAAATAATATGCTCAAACCCTTAAACCCAACCTAAAATAATTTAAAAACCGAACCTAATGCCTGATAAAAATTCTAAATAATTTTATAAAAGCACAAAACTCACCAACCAAGTTATAGCAACATTCAACCAAGATAAATTGGTCAAACCACGTAAACCAGCTAAACACACTCTGAACCACGGTCAAACCGGCTGAATCGGACCGGACTAGCCCAACCCACTTCTTCTCCTACGTTCGAACCCCATTCGAATGCAGCGAGCGTCGCCGCCGATTGTCCGTCGATCCGCCCAGGCTCTGCTATCATTAACCCACCAGAAGCATGTGTAGAGCCTCCTCTCACCTTCCTCCCCCCACCGGCCGCCTCTTCTCATCGTTGGTGGAGCTCAAGAACCCTCACGACTTGCCGGATTCGCCGTTCACTGCCACGGGTTGAATCGTCGTTCCCAGCTGCCACCCAATCTTCTCCGTCATGTCCGTTGCTCGAGATCTATCCGAAGAGAGTCGAATCGAACTTAGAGAGCTCGCCGTGGAGGAAGAGTCGCTCACCGCGTTCCCTGCTAATGAATTCGTCGAGAACAGGGGAAGAGTCGCTCACTCTCCTGTTCCGCCTCCCCTTCCACGCTCTCCGCTGATCTCCAGCCTCCTCGCCGCGACAACCACACGGAATCAACTCCTTCTGGAGTCAACTCGATGCCCAGCTCCTGACCGCAAAGGGGGAGAATGATCTCTGTGCCCTTCGCCAGCGAGATCAACCAAAACAGCGCCTCCGCCAACCGCCTCCACTTCCGCGGCTTCCCATCAACATTTCTGCTCACCTGAGTCGTTCCCAAGGCTCGCCGGCCTTGCAGACGATAACCTACCTCCACTGCAACCTCTTCCTTTGCCAAACCGCCGACGGCTAAAGCTTCTACGAAGCCGCCGATGCCGATGCTCTCGGAATAGGGCAACCCCCTGTTTCCGAGGGTTTCAATTCCCCTTTTATCGGCGAGTCGGCCGACTCATCCGTGACAACTCACCCGCTCGCCCCGATTCAGCCCGACTCGCTTGAGTTAACCCAGCCCGACTTATCGTCATAAGTACGTCCTAACGCTTATCACTATCATTAATATCCCCATGCTTCTTACCAAATTTTTTGTGAATATTTTAATAAATTTTAATTCTCAATCTTGTAACAATTTTTCAAATCAATTTTCACCAACATGCTTAAAATAATCCATAGATTCACCCTAATTTTTATCTCATGTTTGCCAAAAAGTTCGTTGAAACCCTTGTCGGTGAAGTTCTCCGATCAGCATCAATATTGGTACCAAACAAAAACCCTCTTCATCAAGAATCCAAAAATCATATTTTCTTCAATTTTTAGAACTCACCAGCGCCCAATTTCACCGAGGAAGTTCACGTCGGCGGAACCCTAACTTTTAGGTTTTCCATTCGCCGACGGCCAATAGCCCTCAACCTAGGTACCAATGGATAGCTCTCATCAAGGAGAAGCCATTGGCCCCTAGTTTGTAAAGTTCCACGGTCGGAATGGTTGACAATCCTCGGAACAAACTCCGACGACACCATCATCACCGCTGATGCCAAAACTCCAATTTATCCCTCAAATCTTCACCAAAATTCAAAAATAATGGTTCTAATGTGTTTGCCCAGCTCACCTGATGTTCCAATTCAAACCCCATTAAAAAATTCCAACTATGGTGGCCGGCGAGTCGATGACACAGTGAGGAGGCGAGGTGTTCATCGTCGCCGCAAAAAGAAGAGGAAGGAGGTCACTTGAAGAAGAGGGGAAGGAGGAGGAAGAGTAAGTTATGGGTTTGGTAAGGGGTCAGATTCTCTCTCTTAACCCACTTACCACTAACCCACTAACCCGCTTACCGCTTACCACTAACACATAGCAAACTAAGAACCTGAATGTCATCTCCTAAGTTACTATGATCCTAAGATGTCCAAAAGTTATTAGTTAAATATCAAATAAGATCACATTAGGTATTGTCATAACATGTACGTAAAGTATCTCTAGATTTATCTCATGTCATCATGTTTTGTGTCTTGCTAAGTGTCTCTACATCTCTAGCACCACATGAACATATCAAATATCAACATAACATGAGCATAACATTTATAACATGCACATGATAGAATCATATCTATATACTGGCATGACATACATTCAAAATTAAATTTAATCACATGCAATTTAAATATGTAATAAAGCAGATATATAACTCATCAGCATGTACAATAATTAACCACGATCCTTAGGACTCAATATTGTAGTAGGCCAGAAATCTGAAACCATAAGCCCTCACCTGAGTCTCAAAACAAAGTCAAGCAAGAATTCACAGCTTGGCTGTGATTCTTAAAAATAAGCAAACAAGCAATCAAGCACAGCCATTCCTTCTTACTCCAACATAAATCACAACTTGACCGTGATTTGTCAAGCAATAGCACAACAATCAATTTTCCTAAGATAAAATAAATATATCCAACAATCATAAATCATACAATTCAAACAAGGATTTTCTATCTACCCGTCTACTCACATCCTCACATCATTTTCTTTATTTTATTTAATTTCTTAAAATCAACTAATCATCCATTACATTAACAATCACAATCCAACACAATCAAACATAAACAAGCCTATAAAATAATATTTAGTTTAATAATTTAATTATACACAAAAATCTTAATCAATATATACCACCTTAATTAATTTTTAAAAAATAATTTTAATAATTATGTGAAAAATATGATTGCATCAATAAAATTTATAAAACTCAAAATTATTCAATTTTACTAATTAGAAAATCTAAATAACCCAATTCTCCAAATTTTATCACATTATACATTTATAAAATTCTAAATTATTTAATTTGACTAATTAAAAAAATCTAAATAATCAAATTACCTCAATTTACATTATCCTAAATTCATTAATTCTGTAAATTTTTTAATTAAATTCTTTTAATTCCAACTAATACAATTTAAATGTCATCACATCTATCAAAATATTTCTTCATGTATATAACATACAATTAATTTATTTAAACCCTAAATTAATCTAATTTATCTTAATTAAATTAAAATTTTCATACTAATAATCTTAAAAATACTAATTAAATCATGAAAATATGTTTAGTAACATAGCATCATAATTTTATTTAGATTTTTCTGACATGGCACTCAAAACCCTGAACCCAACTTAAATAAATTTGAAAACAACACCTAAAATGTGTTAAAAAATCCTACATAAATTCCTCAAGGTTCAAAACTCACCAATAAAGCCCTAACAATGTTGAGCCGCACTGAACCGGTTGTAAAATCGTGAGAACAGCCAACTTACAACCAAACCGGCTCCAAACCGGACCGAACCGGCTTAAACCAAGTAGAACCGACCTGAGCCAGGTTGGACCGAATCGACACACGCTCATTGCATGCACCACCCCGCCCTTGTTTCCTGCTCGACGCTCGTTCGAACGCCGTGCCACCACGCATTTCGTCGGTGATCGCCGCCACTTTGCTGTTGTAGACACGCGCGGATGCTGCCCACTACCTTACCGCGCCTTCCCTTACCCTATCACCCCCTAATCGTGCCGCCGGTAGAGCCCAGTCGCTCCCACTATCACTGCTACCTCCACTTCCTCTACCGCAGGCGGAACCACTGCCCTCAGCTGCTGCCTCGTCTCCTCCGCCGTAGCCGCCGCTCGCTATCAACTCCAAAGGAGTCGAATCGAGCTCAGAGGGCTTCGCCGTGAAGGAAACACCGTCAGCCACACTCCTTGTCGCGGAATCGTCGCGAACAGAGGAGTCCCTCTCTTCGCCGCCCCTTTCATGCTTTCTACTCGCCGGAGCCACTATAGCGCATCTCATGACCTCTTCACCGTCCAAAGACCTCCGGCAACCTCCCCAGCGACTTCGTCGCGGAGGGAAATCTTGATCTCCGCCCCTCTCGCGGGAGCAATCGACGGGAACAGGGACACCCCCTATTATGCCACTCCCTTAGCATTCTTCGACAGCCGGAGCTACTTCCACATGTCCCCGGCCTCGCAGACGATGCCTCAGCTCACTCGCATCCCCTCTCTACCAAAGACGACGACCGCCGGAGCATTTGAGCTCCGCCGTCGCCGTTTCGTCCCAAAACAGGGTGCCCCTGAGGGTTTTAAACCCTCATTCAAACACTCGCTAACGCTGCAGCATGCGCGAGTGCACCGCGTGTGCTACTACGGCATTTTTCCTTCTTTTTTTTTGTTTAATTTTATTTTCTTCTCTATTATATTTTTCTTATCTATTAATATTTATTTATTATTATTTTATTTTTTCTGATTTATCTATTATATTTATTTATCTATTTTTTCTATTTTATTTTATCTGTATATTTTTTATTTTATTTCCTATTTCTTATTTCATTACATAATTTAATTTTATTTATTATTTTATTAATTTAATATTAAAAAAATATATTTTTACTTTTTTTTAAAATAGAAAACAGGATTTACAATTCCTCTCCCCCTTAGGATTTTTGGTCCTCCAAAAATAACAACCTAACCCTTTAAATTTTTTCTAGACTTTTCATGTCTCCTAAGATAGAAAAAGAACTTAGAGAATTTTTCAATCCAATTTAAATAAATTTCAAACATGTTTAAATAATTTAACAGGCAAAACACAATCAAAGCAAAGTATCAAGCAAAAAATACAGGGTTTCAGACTCAAATCTTCTGACAAAGCAACCGGCGGAGCAGTTAGAACATGCGATGGGTCTGGCATATACTCCTTAAGCATCGATACATGGAACACATTATGGATTTTGTTTAAGTCTACCGGTGGACTGTAATCTTTAAGCCACCGGCCCAACTCTCTCTCCAGAATCCCAAACGGTCCAATATACCTCAATTGCAACTTTCCTTTCAAGTTTTCCCAGGATACACCTTTAGAAATACTATGCCCCAACCGCAATTCCCAATGGCCTCCGCCGATTGTCTGCATCCCTCTTTTGTCTATCTGGAGTTACTTCTCAGACTACTTTTAGAAAGAAAAATAGAGTGGATTGGTCGAGAGAAGGAAAAATCATTGTCTTTGTCAAACAATTCATCATGACTCGATACTCGGTTAACCAATTGATACCCAAGATCACATTAAAGTCTTTCATCCTAGCATCTCTAAGGGTCGATCAGCCCCCTTAAAAATGCCGTGTTCACATAAGATATCTGTGACCCAGTATCGATCGGAAAACAAGCAGCAGAACCAATTAAGATCATAGATCTTAGGAATAACACTCAATAAAATAAAGAATACAAATTAGCTAACCAAAAGTCTTCAATTAATTCCAACAATTGCATTGTTACAAGTAACCAAAAGGAATAGAAGAGACAGTAGGAAGTCCAAAATTGAGACAATTAACTTAAGCATCCAACAAAATAAATTTATTGGTTTAGAAAGAAAAGAGACAATCATAGAAAGTTGATTATTAGGAAGTATCTCATTTTGAGAAATCTGCAATTAGCTCTTCTAACAATTGTTATAGAACATTTGGAAGGGAGTAGACCTTTTCTCAAGGATACCAAATTTGAGATCTTACTCTTCAAAGAAAGATACGGTAATTGGAGCCAAGCAAAAGGAAGAATTATTGAAGAATTGAACAATTTACTTGGTATAATACAACGAACTACCCCAAATATAGAGATAGTTGGATTGCTAAAGTTGGAGTTTTAAAATTAAGAGGATAAAATTTTGCCACCATCTGTAAACCGAGGTATCTAGAATTAAACAATCTGAATATTGTCTTTAAAGAATCGAGGAAGATGTGAAGATCAATTTTAAAGTTTAAGGCCATTAATAATGAAAAAGTAGAAATTCAAGGCTAATAAAATTTGTTGGAAGATGACAATAATTTACACTTTCCATAATTAAAGAGAATCGATTTCAAGGACGGCATTTTAAATTTTTTTTTTCCACTTAGCAAGGCATATCCTTATAAGTCCAGGGAAGGTTTATAATTAATAACACTATAAAAGATCAAGTGTGGAATAATGTTGGATGAAATAGACATAAGTTATGAGAGAAAACCAACAACTGAAATTGTTGAAACTTTCTTTTCGAATCAAGAAGTCTGCCCCAATAGCAATGGGTATAATAGCGATTGCTATTGTTAGGGACTAAAGAATGCACAGCCACTATTGAAAGTAGGGAAGCAAAAGTTATAGATAGTAAAGAAGAATTTCAATAGCCACCGAAAAAAAAGTATAAATGGAATCCGTAATATTAAGAATTTGTAGTAGTCAAAGAATATGAAAAGAAACTTGAAAAGGTTCCAATAATCAGCGGGATGTACCTATTGAAAGTGATGAATAAAATTCCACAACCAAAATGAAGGTTAAGAATTGGAGCTAGCACCTAAATGGTTGCTTTATTTTGTAGTACAACTGGGGACTAAAATGGTGTAAGCTAAAACTTGCAGTAAGATGTTGTAGAGAGAGTACAAAAACATAGCTAATTTTTATAATTACTGAAAATTTCAAGAGAAAGAAAGCTTTAGTTTGTTGTACAGGTTTGTAGGATAGATTTGTATAAGGAAGTATAGTAGTGATACTCACCTCAGAAGAAGTTTTGGTAATTGCAACAAGAAAGTATAGTGTTAACAACCATATCACTACCTTATATGAGAATTTGCTCAAATTTTTAGATGAGGTTGTTCATCAGAGAGTGTACAAATTTAGGAGAAAGGAATAAAGAAAACTGAAATTGTAAACATTCCAAATGCTATTGTTGATATAGTACTTATTATGATGAGCAATGAAATTTAATTCACCACTAGTAATTTATAGATCAAAAGTAAGGGAAAAGAATGGATACATGCTCTACTAATAGCTGAGACATGACAAGATTCAAGTGGAAAGAAGAATGGTTTCTCAATCCGAGAATATCAAATTTTCTCGGTACACTAAATTTTCAGGACTTAGTAAACTTGGCAATGTCATAACTTCCTCCACAGAGATCAGATTAAATTGAAATTTTGAGAGTAGGTTTTGACACCAGTGGAGAAGGTGTCTACCAAATTGATGAGGACATCACAAGTTCACCCATGCAAGACCCGATTAGCATACAAGACCCAATGACACGAGCCCGTGCACGACGTTTAGGACAACAGGTGAATTCTTTTCTTGAGCAAATTAATTACTTAATTATAGAATAAATGATATTACCTAATTATTATTATTTACTTGTCACTACATGCAAGGAAAAACATGGAGGAATTACTCATATGGAAGTTGCATGAATTACTCATATGAAAGTTGCATGAATTACTCATATAAAAGTTGCATGAGTAATTAAAGGAATATTTATTCAAGAATCAAATCTTCGTCAAATATTTATTCAAGAGCAAAACAAGGAAGATTTATTCAAGATCAAATCTTTATCAAATATTTATTCAAAAGCAAATCAAGGAATAATTATTCAAGATCAAATCTTCATCAAATATTTATTCAAGAGCAAATCAAGGAATATTTCATGAAGATTAAATCTTCATCAAATATTTATTCAAATCTTCATCTAGGGATATTTATTTTCCAAAATTCGTGGCTTACAAGAGGAGTAGATTTATATATTTATTTTTCCTATTTTAGTGAAACAAAATATAGAAAAATATCCATTATTATATCTATATATTTGGTGGAGCATGCCCTATTGAAGGGGACTTTGATTTTTTGCTTTAGCCACCACTTTTGTAATGCTTTGCTGCAAACTTGAAGTCCAATTTCTTTAATCACATCTTGAGTGATCCTTCTGCTGTTGCTCTTTCAATTATCTTGAATTGTTCGTTCTGTTCTTCGTGAATAGGTCAGTCGTATTTCACATTGTTGATAACCAACTAAGGAGTAGTTTAGCGATTGTGAGGTTGCTGGTCGCATTCCTAGATCGTGGTTAGCCTTAAGGATTTCTCCTACGACGGAAGATCGGGACGAACTTGCTTGCACGCATCTTAAATCGAGGCGTGTCCATATCAGGTGGTATGAGAGCCTTCGTTACCGGTAGGAATTCATCTACCCTTTAGTATATTCTCTTTTATTTTCCCTACATCAAAAATAATAATAATAAATCCTCTAGTCCTTTTCTTGAACGTTGTTTTTCCATCTTTTATACTGTTCATTTTTTAATCTCCTAATTTTTTTTTGCTATCCTTCTTGCAAAAAAAAAAAGGTTGTTCGGCCAAAGAGATAGTGTCGGCCAAAATCTGGAAAAAAAAAGAGAGGTAGAGAAAAAAGAGGAGGAAGTGTTCGGCTAAGGAAAAAAAAAGGAAAGAAAAATTCGGCTGAAATCTTCGAAAAAAAAGAGAGAGAGAAAAAAGAGGAGAAAAAAGAGGAGGAAGTGTGGGCAAGAAAAAAGGAGAAAGAGAAAAAATAATGAGAGGAAGGTTCGGCCAAGGAAAAAAAAATATTTTATCCGAATTTTAATTATAATTATTCTTGCACTTATTCTTCCTTTGACACCTTCTACCTTGCTTGATTGAGTCAACTTTTCAATTTCTTGAATTATTATTTTCTTCTCTTTGTTACAAATATATCCCCACCTAGAGCTCCTTAAAATTAGCCTTGATCACCGTGTTCTAGCACTTTGCAATTGCTTTATTTACTCCTTGTTGAAAGTTATCACGAACCAACAAACAGGCGAGCAATTTTTGAGAAGGATAAGAGCTTCAGGCGGTAAGGTTTGTGAGGATCGAGAGTATTTCATAAATAATCTATTAGCTTGGTGGAATTTCTCTTGTCTTTACTAACAATGTCAGGATTGAGAAGTCCTCGTGATGTTTCTTATGACGGAGAAGATGAGTCTCAATCATCAGCGATATTATTATCTTCACGTTCTCAGGCTTTGATGGCTCATGTTACAAATACCTTCGAGAAAATACTATCCGATCAAGTACTTGTGCGCCTGAACGGGTTGGAGAATCGTCTTGGTGAAATTGAAGCACGATTTGAACAAGTGGAGCGAACTCCTCCACGACGACACCCACCACCTCGAGTTCCTCGAGGACGAGTTGAAGCTAATAATAATGTTGCTGCTGCCGCTTCATTCGAACCAAGAGAAAATTTGAACGCTGCATTTCAAGAGGCTGCCAATGAAGAGTTAAATGATAATTATATGGCTGATGATAAAGTTGCCTTGGAATTGTATCAGCACCGCGCCGTATGAGGAGTGGTAGGTGATGGAGGTCTTGCATGTCACCGTAATGAAGAGAGAAGAAATGATGCATTGGGTAAAATTAAATTTACTATTCCTAGTTTTGATGAAAAGTTTAATCCAGAAGCCTATCTTGATTGGGAATTATTAGTTGACCAAAAGTTCAACTGTCATCATTATCCAGAAGAGTATAGAGTACGTTCGGCTACTACTAAATTTATTGGTTATGCTTTGATTTTGTGGAGTCAAATTCGATAAAGAAATGGAGGTCCTCATACTTGGGATGATTTGAAGCGCTTGATGAGGTCCAGGTTCGTGCCTTCATATTTTGAGAGAGAATTACTTAATAAATTCCAAAGGATGAACCAAGGAAACAAATCTATGGAAGAATACTATCAAGAGTTGCAGGTGGGCATGCTACGTGCTAATGTGCAAGAAGATAATAATGCAAAGATGTCTAGATTCTTAGGAGGATTGAATGGAGAGATACAATATATACTTAATTTCGAGAACTACAATTATTTGGATCAACTATTTCATTATGCATACAAAGCTGAAAGATAAATTCAATGGAGGAAGCAACCATACAAATCTGGTTGTAGCTATCCAAGTTCTTCCATTCCTTGGAGGGACACCAATTAGCAACAAAAGGGTGTTGGTCATTCTAGCAGGACTGCTGCACCAATTGGCCAAGGGAATTCAGGAAGCCGCTTTACTTCACCAATATCCAAACCTATCGATTCAAAAAAGATCACTGTTGCCCCTATAAAAGGTTCATCCTCAGTTGCTTCTACAGGAAGAACAAGGGAGATTGAGTGCTTCAAGTGTAAGGGAAAATGGCATTATATGCGTGATTGTCCAAATCAGCGTGCCCTTATCACTCGAGAAAATGGTGAGTATACATCGGCCAGTGAGGTTGAAGAGGGAGGTGGATCTGATCATGAGGAGTCTCAATCTGTTTCAGGGTAAGAACCAGAAGAGATCACATTTGATACAAGCCACACAAGCCTTCTTGTTTGTCATGTTCTTAGCTCCCAGATGGAGAAGGCAGAAAACAGGCAGCGTCAAAATTTGTTCCAATCCAAATTTGTGATCAAGGAGCACTATTGTAAGATCATAATTGATGGTGGAAGCTACAATAATATTGCAAGTTCAGAGATGGTTGGAAAGCTTGGCTTAACCATAAGATTACACCCCCAGTCATACTACATTCAATGACTCAATTCTTGTGGAAAGTTGAAGGTAACAATGATGGTATGTGTTCATTTTTCTGTTAGTATCTACTCTGACTTTGTGGACTGTGATGTGGTGCCAATGCAAGCTTGTGCATTACTACTTTGAAGACCATGACAATATGATAAGGATGCTATACATTATGGGCATTCTAATAAGTTTTCCTTTATGCACAAAGATAAGAAGGTCGTATTGGTTCCAATGACACCGGAAGAACTTCTCAAAGACGATTTAGATAGGGCTGAATGTGAGAGAAAAGAAAAGGAGAAAAGTGACATCCACAAAATAGAAAGTGAGAGTCATCAGCCCAAATTGAGAGAAAAGAAAGAAAAATGTGAGAAGAAAAGTGAAATATCGATAAAGGGACAGGTTCTATTAGCCACCAAAAGTGAGATGCGAGAATTAGAAACCAATCCCCAAGAGTGTTTTGCACTTGTATGCAAGGACACTCTCTTTTCTACTAATTCTTTACCATCTTCTTTGCTTGTTTCGATTGTTTCTTTGATGCAGGAGTTTGCTGATGTGTTTCCAGATGAGATACCTACAGGATTGCCACCATTGTGGGAAATTGAGCATCAAATCGATTTGATTCCAGGAGCATCTCTGCCTAACCGTCCCCCATACCGTACAAATCCCGAAGAGATAAAAGAAATTTAGCGCCAAGTGCAAGAGCTTCTCGACAAAAGGTATGTGCGTGAAAGTTTAAGTCTGTGTGTTGTTCCTGTTTTACTTGTGCAAAGAAAGATGGATCATGGAGGATGTGAATAGATTGTCGAGCTATCCACAATATTACGGTATGTTATCGTCATCCTATTCCTCGATTAGATGATATGCTTGATGTATTGTGTGGTTCTCCCGTCTTTTTTAAGATTGACCTGCGTAGTGGTTACCATCAAATTAGAATGAAGCTAGGTGATGAATGGAAAATAGCTTTTAAGACTAAATTTGGATTATATGAGTGGTTAATTATGCTATTTGGTCTTACTAATGCACCTAGTACGTTCATGCACTTAATGAATGAAGTGTTGAGAGCTTTTATTGAAAAATTTGTGGTAGTTTACTTTGATGACATATTAATCTATAGCAAGTCTTTGGATGAACATTTAGCACATATGCGCCAAGTTTTGATTGATTTGAGAGAGGCATATTTGTTTGTTAACCTCGAGAAATACACCTTTTGTACGGGTCGAGTTATATTTCTTAGTTTTGTTGTGACTGTACAGGGAATTGAGGTCGATGAGGAAAAGGTGAAAGCTATTCGAGCTTGGCCAATACCTACATCAGTCACGCAAGTGCGGAGTTTTCATGGACTGGCAAGCTTTTATCGTCGATTCGTAAAGGATTTCAGCTCACTCGCCGCTCCACTCAATGCATTGACAAAGAAGAATATACCTTTCATGTGGGAAAAGGCACAAGAAGATGCCTTCAATTTGCTAAAAGATAAGTTACCAATGCACCACTTTTACAACTTCCTGATTTTAATAGAACTTTTGAGATAGAATGTGATGCTAGTGGTATTGGAATTGGAGGTGTTCTTATGTAAGATAGGAAACCCATTGCTTAATTTAGTGAAAAGCTTAGTGGCCCAACCTTAAACTACTCAACATATGACAATGAATTATATGCATTGGTTAGAGTGTTAGAAACATGGCAACATTATCTCTGGCCAAAAGAATTTGTCATACATTCAATGTCACGCCCCGACCCTACTGTCGGGCATGTGGCAACCACCGTATGAGCCCAACGGACCCATACAAGGCATTTAATGGTAATCACAGTCCATATACATCATTAACACAGCGTAAATACATTTAAAACATCTAACTCAACACTGCTAACACAGTCCCGATAATCCTACTACAATTCTATGATAAGTATCAATCAATAAAAATAAATCCGTCGACAAACTCATCTTCATCAACCGTCATGATCGATCGTCTAACACACCTACACACACATTGAACGTGGTGTGCTCAGCTTTGCGGCCTAGTGCGAAATTATAGCTCGAAATCGTAGCTAGGAAATCAAGCACTAGGGGGAAGTACAAGGATGCCTTTGGGTTTATTAATTATCAATTATTAACTTTTTGGTGTAAATAACGTCATTGACAAAGTTGAGTTATAATTGTTTGCGCAAAACTGTATATGTTCTTAGTTGTCATCTATGTTGAACAATATGTCTGTCACTAGTAAAAGTCATCTATGTTACATAAATGCATGTATCTCTAGTATATGTCAACTAAGAGTATTTCTGTCTTTATGTCAAGTGCTTCGGGCCGCCAGCCTATGCTTAAGGGATATCCTGATCAGAGATTCCCATAAGCCCATCCGTGCCGTGAATGTCCAGGTCTACCTATGCCCGCTGCACGGATGTTGGCAGAGAGATCGGGTGACCATGTATCTCTCTATACTGTCCCGCTGGTCGATCCCTACACCCCGTCCCAGCAAAACCGGTTGCTTCCGTACCTTTTCCCTTGGAAACTCAGTACGGTCACAACCCACAGTGTAGCGCTACACAACTGTCCGTCGACAGGGTCACCTCAATTAATACGTCCTCGGCCACGGCTAGCCGAATTAATTTATAACCCTAGGATCCGGACTGCTCATCAGATCGTCTGCAGAACGTCTGGAATAGTAGTCGTGTTGTCTACGGATCAATTGTCCAAGGCTTTAAGGAAATTCACCTCTTCAATTCAATAGCAGTTGATGTTGGCCGAGTTGAGGTCGCATCCGCACAATGGGCTGTGGCTAACTCGACTACATGCCTGCTAAATCCTTGGAAGGGTTCATCTCCGCTGGCCATTCCGGGACTATCACGGTGATGCTCAAACGTCACGCGTGCGGGTAATTATATCCGGGTATGGACTTACTCCACTTTCTGGTCTATCTTGACCTTGGAGTTAATCTAGTCCATTTCCCAACCAACTCCCAGTATCTAAGCTGTTTGTAGCCCCAGGAGTGGTAATAGTGAGTGAACATCACTATTCGAACAACAAGGGTTCGATTTATCATCTAGGGTGTGTTACTAAGACACCCTCACAATTTGTGATCTAGTGATGTCCCTAGGAGATGCTAGTATCAAATGTTACCTATGTCTCTATCTAAACTAGAGTGTCAGGTAACCATTTTTGATATTATCTCCTATATGGTATTTTAACTTTATAATCGATATATCATCTTCTTTATCAAGGTAGTAGCATATTACAAAATAATAAGGCAAAGTAAAGCAACATGTAAAAGAATTTGATAAAGCATGTTAAGTAGCATAAACATGGCATATAATTCATACTACATAAATAATATCACTCTAGCATGCGTGTTATCACATATTTAGTTGGGCTGGTCCGGTTCAGCCAGTTCGGTCACGTGGGAAACACATGCTTACAACATTTTACGATTACGTCCATTACTTCCAAAATAATGCAACTAAGCCCCTCTAAATTTAATTAAATTTCTAACTAGGTCCCTATTAATTTTAATAACTTATAATTAGATTCTTTTTAATATCAAAAATCAACCTAATGTCACCATCTAGTCCTAATTCAACTTAAAAGTTCTTTAACCTCTTTTACATTAATCTAAACTTAAGAAAAATTTTAATATCTAATTTGTCACTAATTAAACCACATAAAGTGGGGGTTTACATTCAGATCATAAATCATTAAAGCATATTTATAGCCAAAGTAAGTTGAATTGTAGACATACGAAGTGGATTGAGGCGCGACATCGAGCGTTACATGGGGAGATGCACCACTTGTCAAACAGCTAAGTCTCGCTTAAACCCACATGGTTTATATACACCTCTTCCTGTTCTAAAATTACCTTGGGAGGATATTTCAATGGATTTTGTGTTGGGTTTACCAAGGACAAAGAATGGGAGAGATAATATATTTGTTGTTGTTGATAGGTTTTCTAAGATGGCTCATTTCATACCTTGTCATAAGAGCGATGATGCTACTCATATTGCCAATTTATTTTTCAGGGAGATCGTGCCTACATGAAGTGCCGAGAACAATTGTTTCAGATCGCGATGCAAAATTTTTGGGCCACTTTTGGAGGACGCTTTGGGGTAAGCTCGGAACAAAGCTGCTATTTTCAACTACATATCATCCCCAAACGGACGGACAAACCGAGGTCGTCAACCGCACACTTGGTACCATGCTACAGGCGATACTCATAAAGAACCTGAAGATATGGGAGGAGTGTTTATCACATATTGAGTTTCCCTACAACCGAGTTGTACATTCTACTACAAAGTTCTGCCCATTTGAGGTCGTCTATGGATTTAAGCCTGTTGCTCCAATTGATTTACTACCTCTACCACCATCAGAAAGAGGTAATATTGATGCGGAGAAGCGTGCTGAGATGATTTGTAAGATGCATCAGATGACCAAAATAAATATTGAGGAGATGCAAATACAATATAAGAAGCATGCAGACAAAGGTAGAAAGAAAGTTATTTTTGAAGAAGGAGATTTGGTTTGGTTGCATTTGTGTAAAGATCGATTTCTAGAATAACGTAAGTCCAAGCTAAAGCCATGAGGTGATGGTCCATTCAGAGTTATTGCAAAGATCAATGATAATGCATACAGGCTGGAACTACCTAAGGATTATGGAGTGAGTAATACATTTAATGTGGCTGATTTATCTCCATCCTTGGGTCATGAAGATGAGTTAGAGTCGAGGTCGACTCCTTTTCAAGAAGGGGAGTATGATGAGGACATCACAGGTTCACCCGTGCAAGAACCGGTTAGCATACAAGGCCCAATGACACGAGCCCGTGCACGACGCTTAGGATAACAAGTGAATTCTTTTTTTGGGCAAATTAATTACTTAATTACAGAACAAATAATATTACCTAATTATTATTATTTACTTGTCACTACATGTAAGGAAAAACATGGAGGAATTACTCAAATGGAAGTTGCATGAATTACTCATATGAAAGTTGTATGAGTAATTGAAGGAATATTTATTCAAGAATCAAATCTTTATCAAATATTTATTCAAAAGCAAAATAAGGAAGATTTATTCAAGATCAAATCTTCATCAAATATTTATTCAAAAGTAAATCAAGGAATAATTATTCAAGATCAAATCTTCATCAAATATTTATTCTAGAGCAAATCAAGGAATATTTAATGAAGATTAAATCTTCATCAATTATTTATTCAAATCTTCATCAAGGGATATTTATTTTCCAAAATTTGTGGTATATTATTGTGTTTATATATTTGGTAGAGTATGCCCTATTGAAGGGGACTTTGATTTTTTGCTTTAGCCACCGCTTTTGTAATGCTTTGCTACAAACTTGAAGTCCAATTTCTTTAATCAGATCTTGAGTGATCCTTCTGCTGTTGCTCTTTCAATTCTCTTGAATTGTTCGTATCATTCTTCTTAACAGGTCAGTTATGTTTGACACGGTTGATAATCAACTGAGGAGTGGTTTAGCGATTGCGAGGTTGCTAGTCGCATTCCTAGATCGTGGTTAGCCTCCCTTTCGTCAAAGTCACAACTCCCCACCTTAAGGATTTCTCCTACGATGGAAGATCGAGACCAACTTGCTTGCACGCATCTTAAATTGAGGCATGTGCATATCATAAATTTCATAGGAATTAGACATTAGATAGCTCAAGCTGATCAAATCTCTGATACAAGATAAATCTGAGGGTGATTCAATTCTAGATTTTATGCTACTTTGCTATAGTGATTTATAAATTTCATCATCTTCAGTTTTAACTTACTCTTTAATAGTGTATGGGAGTTGTGGTTGAGATTTTGAGGTAGAGACAGTATTGCTAAGTGAGAAATACCATATGGGTCCTAAATGAAGGATAAAACTACAAATTGGACTCTCTGTTAGCATCACTTACAAAATTTTAGAATTGGAAACTAAGGTTGGTTTATTTCTGATATATTAGTTTGGTACAATAGGTATACTGGTCTAGGATTTGGTAAAAAGGTTTTTAATAATTGACCTTGAGGTTCTGTAAGTAAATGAATAAAAGAAAGGCTCAATCTTTTTAATTTAACATGCTGAAAATGCTAAACTTTCAACATTATGAGTTCATTAAATTTACATGCAAATCTTACTAGATTGTTCAGAAATCTTGAGGTTCTAGATGGTATTTGGACCCTTTCTAGAAGGAGTCAAGAGTATCACCCAAATGGTTTTGAAAGATGAGAAAGATTAGGGAGAGATCCATACTAAAAAAGAAAAAGAAATTATTAACAATCACTAGTAGGAATTTGAGTTCATTTGGTGCCAGGGATAGTACCACCTTTTGAATGCACTCAAGAGTATTTAACAGAGGAATGGTCAATATTTTGTGAACAATCTGCATCTGAAGAATGGCCATTGCTAAAGGTTTGTAAAGAAAAGGATTGAAACATATCAATGAATGCAAACAAGAGAATAGATCTTCTCCTCACCCACACATGAAGAATTTATAGTATAGTTTCCTAGGTAACAATAATTTATTTTCCAAGTTTAAGAAAGGAAAACTATATTGCATAATATAGTTCCTATGATGTACCAATATTTGATGGTTATTTATACAAAACTGTCCAATAGGGATAAAGGAGTGAGATTGAATAAGATGGATATCAAGATTCAGATTGAGAGGTAAGATAATACTTTTGATACACCCCATGGACACAATGTTGAATGTGAGATGATATTGATCTCTGATTATGATTCAAAAGTAAGGGATGGTAAAATCAATAAAAACTAAGGATGAAACTCTACCATTTAACTATGTTCTTAACCAAATTTTGCATCTATAGAGAAGAGAAGCAAAAAGTAGTTGTTGCTACCTAAAATAATTAAAGGTTTAGCTTGGACAGAAATCTCAGCATGGAAACTTAGGAACTTAATTAGGAGAAAATCTATGGTTCTAGCTAGAGTAGTTGATTAGCCTATATCATGCGGGCAGATGGAGTCACGTGTTCAATAGCTAAGTGAGATTAACTAAATTTAAGGCAATTTAGTTGCTACATTAGACAAAAGAAACATAGGAAAATACTTTCACATAATTTCAGTGGGTTATCCAACATCAACATCAACCAAAATAAGTATAGAACTCCACAATAAGTTCTCTAAAGTTTCATGTGTAAGGCTCTAAATGTTCCTATATTTTCCTAGATTAAATTTTCAGCAATCACAATATATCACAAGCACTATACAAATTAATACAATCTACCAAATTAAACCACACCAAGCACAATCAATTTTACTCACTAATATCAACCAAAAAAATCACAGCACGTAAACAAGGAAGGAACATAGAATTTAACCCAACAAAGTAAGGAAAATATAAGGCCACAGTTAACAAAAATCAAGGGCAACATATGAATATAACACAAGTAAAGAAAGCATAAGGGCAAAATTTCAAATCCCTATAACCTCTCTTTACCCCGTCCACGTTATCTCACACGTATACTTAACCCTATAGTGTGTCCTAAGTCCTTATCCTTACTTTTAATTTCACCTTTTTAAACTTATGCTCTGATACCACCTTAATTATCACACCCCAAATCTACCTTTGGGCACGTGACAACCGCCGTATAAGCTGCACTTCTATACCACAACTTATACAAGACTAAATGTATCATAAAACACCACAATAAATTTTATTAAACACAGTTAAAATATAACAAATTACATTTAATACCAAAACTAAAAAATGATTTGCAAAGTGAATTCTATTTTTGACATAGCTAGGTTCTCCCTCGCTCCCTATATCAATGGCCAACTTGTAACCTGCGCAATAGGGGAAAAATGTGCACATCTAAGTCGCGAAACTCAGTGAGGTTACAGAGAGAGCACCCTAAAAATGGGCATAAGGTATTGTACAAGCCAACAAGAAAATATTTCTACCAAGTCACATAATTTAAATTGACATGTCACATAATATATAACAAGACTTAACATATCAAAGTAGCAGTCATATTATTTAAAATAAGGCATGTGAACATGGTACAAAAGCTGTATTCATAATAGTAACTTAAAAATAACATATCGCCTTAACCAATATATCATAAGTTATCCAATACTATTCCTAAGGTAGCCATCTTATATGATGAGGACATCGCTGGTTCACCCGTGCAAGACTCAATTACTATAGAAGGCCCAATGACACGAGCCGTGCACGACGCTTAGGACAGTAGGTGAATTCTTTTCTTGGGCAAATTAATTACTTAATTACAGAACAAATGATATTGCCTAATTATTATTGTTTATTTGTCACTACATGCAAGGAAACACATGGAGGAATTACTCATATGGAAGTTGCATGAATTACTCATATGGTAGTGTATGAGTAATTGAAGGAATATTTATTCAAGAGCAAATAAGGAAGAAGATTTATTCAAGAATCAAATCTTCATCAAATATTTATTCAAGAGCAAATCAAGGAAGAAGATTTATTCAAAAATGGAATCTTCATCAAATATTTATTCAAGAGAAAAACAAGGAAGATTTATTCAAGATCAAATTTTTATCAAATATTTATTTTCCAAATTCGTAGCTTACAAGAGTAGGAGATTTATATATTTATTTTTCCTATTTTAGTGAAACAAAATATGGAAAAACGTGCCATATTTTGTCTATATATTTGGTGGAACATGCTCTATTGCAAGGGGACTTTGATTTTTGCTTTAGCCACCACTTTTGTAATGCTTTTGCTACAAACTGGAAGTCCACTTTCTTAATCACTTCTTGAGTAATCCTTCCATTGTTGCTCTTTCAATTCTCTTGAATTTTTCGTGTCGTTCTTCGTGAATAGGTCAGTCGTGTTTGACACGGTTGATAACTAACTGAGGAGTGATTTAACAATTGTGAGGTTGCTGGTCACGTTCCTAGATCGTGGTTAGTCTCCCCTTCGTCAAAGTCACAACTTCCCCCGCCTTAAGAAATTTCTCCTACGACGGAAGATCGGGACCAACTTGCTTGCACGCATCTTAAGTCAAGGCATGTGCATATCACTATATTCAAGGTAAACCCCTCATTAGGGATCTCCCCAAACCTTATCAGTATCAACTCTATATCTCTGTCCTAGATGCATGTACACTAACATTGGCGGAAGGAGCTAGTGAATACGATACTTCTTTTATACAACATAAGTATCATACAAAGCTGTAATTCTGCCCCATGGCAGGATCACCATATAAAATTATATATCACTACCATCTACAGCCTGGCAAGCTGAGATCCGCTGCATATGCAACCAATAAATCTAGACTGCTCGGGGACCCACATCGTTGAGCATGCCAGTGTAATCAGGTTCCCTAGCGCTAGTAGCACATGACACGGTACTGTTCCTAGCAACAATCTATCTTGGAGTAACTCATATAAGTTGAGCTCTACACCGAAGTGAGATCCTGGCTACACCAAAATATTCGAGGCTAAGTCAACCGAGCGTGCATTTCTACCTTGGCTATGGCTCCTCACCGCATGTTGGCACATAGCAAACTAAGAACCCTAATGTCATCTCCTAGGTTACCATGATCCTAAGATGTCCAAAAATTCTTAGTTAAATGTCAAATAAGATCACTCTAGGTGTTGTCATAATATGTACCACAAGTGTCTCTAGTTTTATCTCATGTCATCATGTTCTGTGTCTTGTTAAGTATATCTACATCTCTAGCACCACATGAACATATCAAATATCAACATAACATGAGCATAACATTTATAACATGCACATGATAGAATCATATCTATATACTGACATGGCATACATTCAGAATCAAATTTAATCACATGCAATTTGAACATGTAACAAAGTAGATATATAACTCATCAGCATGTACAATAATTAACAATGACCCTCAGGACTCAACACTGTAGTAGGTCAGAAATCTGAAACCATAAGCCTTCACCTGAGTCTCAAAGCAAAATCAAGCAAGAATTTACAGCTTGGCTGTGATTCTTAAAAATAAGCAATCAAGCACAGTCATTCCTTCTTACTCCAACACAAATCACGGCTTGGGTATGATTTATCAAGCAACAAGACAGCAATCAATTTTCCTAAGATAAAAGAAATATATCCAACAACCATAAATCATACAATTCAAACAATAATTTCCGATTTACCCTTCTACTTACATCCTCATATCATTTTCTTTATTTTATTTAATTTTTTAAAATCAATTAATCATCCATCACATTAACAATCATAATTCAACACAATCAAACATAAACAAGCCTATAAAATAATATTTAGTTTAAAATTTTAATTATACCCAAAAATCTTAATCAATATATACTACCATCATTAATTTAAAAAAATAATTTTAATAATTCTGTGAAAAATATGATTTTATCAATGAAATTTATAAAATTTCAAATTATTTAATTTTACTAATTAAAAAATCTAAATAATCTAATTCTCCAAATTTTATCACATTATACATTTATAAAATTTTAAATTATTCAATTTTATTAATTAAGAAAATCTAAATAATTCAATTACCTCAAGTTACAATATCCTAAATTCATTAATTTTGTAAAAATTCTAATTAAATTCTTTTAATTCCAACTAATACAATTTAAATGTCATCACATCTATCAAAATATTTCTTCATGCATATAACATACAATTAATTTATTTAAACCCTAAATTAACCCAATTTATCTTAATTAAATTAAAAACCGCATACTAATAATCTTAAAAATTTTTAATTAAATCATGAAAACTATGCTTAAGCATAACATAACATCATAATTTATTTCAGATTTTTCTTACATTGTTAATGCACTCAAAACCCAGAACCCAACCTAAATAAATTCAAAAATCGTACCTAAAATGTGTTAAAAAATTCTAAATAAATTTCTTAAGGTTCAAAACTCAACAATAAAGCCTAGCAATGTTGAGCTGCATTGAACCAGTTGTAAAACCGCGAGAACCAGCCAACCTGCAACCGAACCGACTCCGAACCGGCTTAAATCGGGTCGAACCGACCTGAGCTGGGTTGGATTGAACTGACGCACGCGCATCGCACGTGCCACCCCGGCCTTCTTCCCGGCTCGACGCTTGTTCGAACGCCGGCCGTGCCACCATGCATTTCGCCGGCGATCGCCGCCGCGCTGCTGCCGTGGACCCACTACCTCACCGCACCTTCCCTTACCCTATCACTGCCTAATCGTGCCGCCGGTAGAGCCCAGTCGCTCCCACGACCGTATCTACCTCCGCTTCGTCTACCGTAGGCAGAATTTCCGCCCTCTGTCGCTACCTCATCTCCTCCGCCGCAGCCGCCGCTCACTATCAACTCCAAAGGAGTCGAATCGAGCTCAGAGGGCTTCACCGCGGAGGAAACGCCGTCAGCCGTGCTCCTCGCCGCGGAATCACCGCGAACAGATGAGTCCCTCTGTCGCCGCCCCTTTCATGCTTTCTACCCGCTGGAGCCCTTGTAGTGCATCTCACGACCTCTTCACCATCTGAAGACCTCCCGCAACCTTCCCAGCGACTTCGCCGCGAAGGAAAATCCTGATCTTCGCCCCTCTCGCTGGCGCAATCGACGGGAACAGGGACACCCCCAATTCCGCTGCTCCCTTCGCATTCTTCGACAACCGAAGCTACTTCCACATGCCACCGGCCTCGCAGACGACACCTCAGCTCGCTCGCATCCCTTCTCTACCGAAGACGACGGCTCCCGGAGCGTTTGAGTTCAGCCGTCGTCGTTTCATCCCAAAACAAGGTGCCCCCTGTTAGAGAGGGTTTTAAACCCTTGCTCAAACCCTCGCTAATGCCAGCACACGCGCGTGCTGCGACATTTTCCCTTCTTTTTCTGTTTAATTTTATTTTCTTCTCTATTATATTTTTCTTATCTATTAATATTTATTTATTATTTATTTCTTTTTCTGATTTATCTATTATATTTATTTATCTATTTTTTCTATTTTATTTTAGCCATATATTTTCTTATTTTATTTCCTATTTCTTATTTCATTACGTATTTTAATTTTATTTATTCTTTTATTAATTTAATAATAAATAAATTTTTTTTCAATTTTTTTAAAAATAGAAAATAGGATTTACAAAAGTACTTAGCCATGCTGTGATATCTCGTTTCATATTGACCACTAATATATTTGGCAGATGGTATGATATATTTTTATGCTCTCTGGATACATGGTGTATGCTAAACTATGTACTTCCTTCAAAATTTACCGTCGAAGTTTGTCATCATGCAATACATAGATTCTGCCCTGTAGGGTAAGGGCACCATGCTTCCTTACACAAAACCTTGTTCTTCTCCTTTTTGAACCTTCTGTGTTAATCCACTTAGCTTTGGGTTAGCTTACTATTTTTTTATTAGACTCTCTAAGAGTAGGTCATACTATAAACCATGCTAGTAGACCTCCTTGAGAGTTAGGCTGCAATTCAATGCCCGGTGCCTGAAGCTCTCATAGTAGGGGTAAGTAGGAGTTGCAATGAAAGCCAGTGCAGTTGAGGACTTTCAGCTTAGTGCGTCAACTACCACATTGGCTTTACCCGAATGATAGTCAATTACTAAGTTGTAATCCTTTAACTTCGATCTTAGCTGGATGTAGTTGGATTCCCTTATTAGTTATGATGTGTCTGAGAAAACCCACCTAGTCTAACCAAAACTCGCATTTTGAAAACTTGGCATACAGTTGGTTTTCTCTCAATATTTGAAGTAATATCCTGAGCTGCAGTGCATGTTCATCCTTATCCTATGAGTAGATAAGAATGTCATCAATGGATATGATGATGCACTTATTAAGATATTTATGGAATACTATGTGCATCAAGTTCATAAAGGCTGCTAGTGTGTTGATGAGTCCAAAGGCAAAAACGAAAAATTTATAGTGCTCATATCAAGTTCTGAATGCGGTCTTGGGCACATCTTCTTATCGGATTTCAACTTATGATACCTTGATTGTAGGTGTATCTTGAATAATACATTGACACCTTTTAGCAAGTCATCAATTTGAGGAAGCAGATTCTAGTTCTGAATTATTATGCCTTCTTTCTTTTTCAAGAACAATATTAGCATACCTCAAGGGGATACACTAGGTCGTATAAACTCCTTGTCCATTAGGTCTTGTAGCTACACATTGAATGTCTTTAGTTATGCGAATGTCATTCTATAAGGATGCTTTGATATTGACGTTATTTCGGGAGCTAAGTCGAGGTAGAATTCAAGAGCATTCTATCTAAAGGCAACTTGATAATCACCTTCAAAGGTCATACTAGGATGGCTTGGGTCGTCGAAAGTTACTGTCTTGGTGAAGTAAGCTACTATAACCCAATGAGTCATCAACCAAACAATTTTGAAAATCGCATCAAAATTTAAAATGTCAAGTGGAATTAGGTTGGCTTCTAGCTCCACATCTTTGATGGCTACAAGAAAAGCTCGATAGATTAGCTTCTTGAGGATCTACCCACCAAGAGGTGTGGAGACTATTAGCTCATACTCATTATTTGTATGGGCTTGTTAGCCTCTTTAGCAAATATTATACTTAGATACAATTTATTTGATATTTATACTTCAAGTTAATGAAGCATGAGTTTACCTTACACGATCTGATGCCTTGTAGAAATCATAGTTTACCATCCATCTATATTTTTACTTCTTTTCGTCGATATATATATATATAGTAATTTTATGTTAAAAAAATTAGAGTTACCTCTGGAAGACCATATTTTGCAAGGGAAAAAAGAGACAACGGAGAGGGAAAAAAACCAGGTAAAATTACCACGAAAGCGTATACCCGTTACATTCCTCTTGTATCTCTTGTGTTGGTAAAAGAAGAGGCAATTGTTACAAATCCCCACGAATAGTTATTTATATTTTTATATATGAATTGGATGTGGACTTAGCGTTGATAAATTAACCTCTACCGCTTCATTGCTAATTACTTTTATTTACAAATGTTTTATGACACAGTAAAATATATTCTTTTATATATTATTATTATTTTTTCAAAAAAAATCAATTAAAAAGAGTGGAAGAAAAATATATTATTTTTTATTCATAGATCGTTTTTTATTGGACTAACTGTATTTTTTAATTTATTTATACTAACCGTTTAAACAACGACAAAGTGTGTGTGTATATATATATATATATATATATCTTTTAAAAATAGAAAAAAACATATTTAGTTCGCAGTAATCATGAAATAAATAAATAATTCCAAAGTATTAGATGAGATCAATTATATAAGATAAAAAACTGAGAGGTTGGACTGCTCGATAAATAAATAAATAATTGGCTCACGTGATGGGATGACAATTAATAAAATGATCAAGTTAACAAACTCACCCGTCCAACCGATTGCGTCAAAAAATTAACCTATTTTTTAATAAAAAATCGAACCCTCTATGCATCGCCCTGCCTCCTTCCGCTTCTTCTAGTTCTCCTTTCCACCAACGCTCTACTCCTCTGCTATCCCTTGCTCACCGCTTCTTTCTTCTTCCTCCTCTGTCTCCTGTCTCTCCTCCCATCTCCTACATTTCTTGTAGGCAGACGCGACAGTAGAGGCATCCTGTAGGTCAAGTTGGAGTACTGAAGTGTTAGAAATTAGAAATTAAACTTGATTTTTTTTATATTTTTAGTTTCTATCTGTGGTATTTTTTATTTATTTTGGTTTAAGTTCATTTTTAACCATTTGATTTAGTCGATTTTTATATAGTCTATGTAATCATCATGTAGAGTAGAGGAAGTGAATACAATATCTACTTTTTAAAGAAAGTGCCTCCTCCTCTTTATTTTCCTCCTAATTTTTTAATATCCAAGTTCTAGAACATGTGAGAGAGCTCCTATTTTTCCAACAAAGTAGTATCAGAGCAAATTTATGAGGAGCTTATTTGAAGATGTCGTCATCCTCCTTTTCTTATCTATATCTGAAGTTTACATTTCTCAATTATAAGACTTGGGCACTTCAGATGAAGGTAACTCTTGGCTCCCAATGTGTATAGGACATTGTAGAGAAAAGCTACAACCAACCAAGAGATATGACAATACTCTCTCCAAGAGAAAGAGAAGGTGTGGAGAAAGAAAGGAAGAAAGATCAACAAGCTCTCACCATCATCTATCTAGGACAAGATGATAACATGCTCCACAAGATTGTGAAGGAGACTATATTGAAATAAGCATAGGAGGCTCTTTGAAACTCCATCATAGGAGTTGAGAAGGTGAGGAGAGTTCGACATCAAATTCTAAAGGCTGAGTTTGAAAAACTCTTTTTGAAAGAAGGTGAATCTATTCAAGACTATTTTTCAAAAATTTTAATAATTATAAATCAAATTACAACTTTTAGAGAATCAATGTCGGATGCTCGTATGGTGGCAAAAATTCTTCGTTCTTTCGATGCGAGATTCAATCATATCGTAGTAGCATTGAAGAATCTAAATACATCGAAGCCATGACAATTGAGGAATTAAATGGGTCTTTAAGAGCCCATGAAGAGAGGATGACTCGAGGCAAGCAATAAGAACATGAACAAGTTATTCAAGCCAAGATGACTTGGAAGTCCAAAGGAGATAGTTCGAACAGAGATCGTGGTCGAGGTCAAGGCCGAAGCAGAGGTCGTAGTCTAGGAAGAACAAACTATGAGCACTCGTCAAATTTTCAAAGAAATCAAGTTTCTGCAACAAAATTTGCAAGAGGGTGAGGAAGAGGTAATTACTTGAGAAATTCTAATCAAGTAAATAAATCTAAACTTCAGTGTTATTCTTGTCATAAATTTGGGCATTACTCTTGGGAGTGTCGATCTAACAAAGTTTGTGAAGAAGCAAGGTCTATTAAGTAGAAAGAAGAAGAAACATAACACTCTCTACTTGCATTAAAAGATAGTCACATGGAGAAATCAAGTGTATGACATCTTGATAATGGAGCAAGCAACCATATGTCAGGTGATAGAAGTAAGTTCTATCAACTCAATACCAACAAGAAAGGATTTGTAAATTTTGGCGATGATACAAAGGTAGAAATTGAAGGTAATTGTGAGATTTTGATTCAAGCAAAAGATGGAAGACATATAATTATACATGATGTTTATTATATTTTGAAGCTAACTGAAAATATTCTAAGTGTTGGATACCTTTTGGAAGAGGATACAAAATTTATATAGAAGATAATATGATATGGCTTAGAGATCAAAATTATAATCTTCTCGCAAAAGTTATATGCTGAATTTAGAAAATTATGATGCAATTTTTTTAAAGGTATGTCTGAAAGATACATCATAGATTTAGCACATGAGATTTGGTCACTTAAATTTTGGAAGCCTCAATTCTTTAGCAAAAAAGAAAATTGTGAAAGGGATTTCAAAAATTAATCATCCTAATCAATTATGTGAAGAATGTTTATTCGGCAAGAATTCAAGAAAAAGTTTTCCAAAGCACTCAATATCAAGAGCCCAGAAGCCACGTCAACTAGTTCGTGCTGATGTTTGTGGTCCGATCAAACCTTAATCTTTTGATGAAAACTCTTACTTTATTCTTTTTATTGATGATTATAGTAGAAAGACTTGGATTTATTTTCTAAAACATAAGTAAAAAGCTTTTAATTTATTCAAAAGATTTAAAGCTTTTGTTGAGAAGGAAAGTCACTATAAAATTTAAGCTTCAAGAACTGATAGAGGTGGTGAATTTACTTCTAATGAATTTAAATTTTTTTGTGAGTTGCATGGTATTCGTCGTCCCTTGATAGTTCCAAAAATACCTCAACAAAATAGTGTTGCTGAAAGAAAGAATAAGAAAATCCTCAATATGGCTAGATGCATATTGAAATCAAAAGCTATGCTAAAGAAGTTTTGGGCTGAAGCAGTTGCATGTGCTATGTATCTCTCAAATCGAAGTCTAACTAAAAGTTTGAAAAATGAGACTCTTCAAGAGCATAGAGTGGATTGAAACCAACTGTGGCGCATTTAAGGGTCTTTGGATCTATTGCTTATGCCTATGTTCTCAAGCAAGAGAGGTCCAAATAAAAAAGTAAACAACTTATTTTCATTATGTATGATGAGAACTTAAAAGGCTACAAATTATTCAATTTAGAAGAAAGAAAAGTTTTAGTCAGTAGAGATGTAGAGTTTGATGAAAATGCTTCATGGGATTGGAGTTCAAAACAAGAAGAATCTTATGATTTTCTACTATATTTCGAAGAAGAAGTAAATCATGATCAAGAAGCTACTCCACCAGCATCACTAGTACATTCCACACACTTATCCTCACCATCAACATCTTCAGAAAGATAAATCAAAATAAGATCCCTTGAAGATATTTACAATAAAACTAAAAGGTTAGATGATTTTAATCTACTTTGTTTACTTATTGACTGTGAACTTGTGAATTTTGAAGTAAAAAAGGAGGATAAATGGGTTCAAGCTATGAATGAAGAAATTCAAGCAATAGAGTAGAATGAAACTTGGGAGTTAACAACTCTTCCAGGTGGTCATAAACCGATTGGAGTTAAATGGGTGTAATCAAGAGAAATGCAGAAGTCCCCTTTTTTATCTCTTTCTGGATTATCCCAGAGGGGCCCGGGTGGGACTGATAGAAAGAAAAGACGGGGGGCGCCGATGCATGGCACTTCTCGACCCTGTCTCCGAGGGACAGTTGAAGGAGCGACTCATGTATGCAGCCGGTAAGGTATTGCGAGCCAATAACTCGAACGCGTTCGGTCCGTTTTTTGAGCAAGAATCAGAACCTGACCTTGACTAGAATTTCGGACTCCAAGTTCTTATGGCAGAGCACGTGATGATGGGAATGGAAACCAGAAGCACGACCTTGACTAGATAGATCAGTCACAATCACTCAAGCATGAGACATTTGGGTAGTACCGGTGAACCAGATGGCCGCGGCGAGGGAATCTGGGACGGAGGACTCGTACTATCTCTATAGATCCGACCTAACTAAAGGGGAAGGTTATGTATGTGGTATAATTATTATGGGGTAGAAAGAATCGAACTGAGGTTTATACTAAGAAAGGGTTGTTAAATTTCAACTTACTAGCATGATTATGTTGTGATGAAAATTGAATTAGGGGATCATTGCATATTGGTATGGACTTTGCTGATAAATTGAGCGATGACGGTTAACATGGGCTTAGTAACTGGACATACTTAATTAGGAAGAGTACTTGGTTTAAGTATGATTAATCTAAGTAAGCTTAGGGGTAGATGAGCTAAGGAAATGAATTGGGCTTAAGTTTGAATAATAAATTGGGCTTATAATTTTATTAGGTTAGATGAAGAGAGTTGGGCTTAATGATTAACTTGGGTTTGATAATTTAATTTTAACTTGATCAATTAGAGTCAGATTTATTAAAGTGGACTTGGAGATTGATTTGGATCTCGCAAATTATAAGTTGATTTACTAAATGAGTTTATCGAATTAATTAAAATATGTTACATTAATTTTCTACTAGGTTAATTAAATTGGGTTAATTGGATTGGGTTAGTTTTATGAATTAGGTTAAATAATTAATTTGGAAAGAGCTAAATTAATTAGATAACTTAGGTTCTTAATTAATTAAATTTCTGTACGAATAATTCGTAGAAATGATATTAAATTTTGTTATAAATAAATCTTATTATTTAGGAATATTATTTTGGCGCGTGACCTACTTTACGGTTGATACCTCTGAGCTTCAATTAGATTGGTTCTGAAGCTCAGACTTCAATCAGGTGTATTGGTTCATCGCAGTAGGATTATTTTCATACTAGGAAAAATCTTAGAAAAATTTTATCTGGAAAGTCTTGGATGCCTTAAAAATAATTAAAACTTATGCTTGCTAAATACTATGGAACATGCATGCTATATTAAATTCTCTAAGTATGATTAATATATCATATGCTATGCTATTTAGCTTAACTTGACATGTGTAATTAGTTCTCCTACATATTATTTATTTTATCATACGTGTTGAATATTACATTACTGTCATGTCACGCTTCGACCCTCTGTCGGGCATCTGACAACCGCCGTATGAGCAGTGTCTCATTCATACAAGGCTAACAATATCATGTAATTCCAACATGAATAACAATTTCTATAGTCAGTCTACTAACTAGATTTACAAATTTACTCACAGGTTACATAAAAAATTGATACAGTCCGTCTACATTATGTGTTCTTTACATCATACCGACTAATCGATTCTATTAATGTCCTTCTATAGCATTCACTCCCGCTACCCATCGTTCCTCGCCATCTCCTACGCGATGTTCCAAATACCTGTGCACGGGGGAAAATTTACATGCGCTAAGTCTTGTGACTTAGTGCCTACAGATAGAAACTTCTCCAAGCAAAAGAAATGGGCTAACAATACATGTCCGGATGAGCAGCAATTATATCAACATTAAATTATAAAATAACAATGAAAGAAAGCATACACATAATAATCAATTAAATATTAAAGGTCTAAATATGTGTATATGTCTAGAGATTTCTAAGTTTCTAATTTTAATACTAACTCCTAGGGCTGCCTGCCTATGCTTAAGGTAAGCCCAGGTCGGAGACTATCACAAGCCCGTCAGTGCCAGACTAAGTCTCTGCCTAGGCCTGTTGCACCGACGTTGGCGGAGAAGGCGGGTAACCGGGTTCCTTCTCCTTTCAGTCTCGCGAGTCGTTTACCCAGACCGCACTCCGAGACTATCGTATCGTACGTCTCCCATAGACCCTAGGATACGAGACACCGTGTAGCGCTACACTTCTGCTTTACAGCAGGGTCATCGACTGACATGTATACTCTCGGCCTGACCTGCCGGATCCAACACATATGTATAACTCTGGTTGTCCGAACTACCCCCCAAGCCTGCATGACTCAGTTGGAGTATGTCAGCGTCAACAGATACCTTAGTCCTCAGGATAGCGGCTGAAGTGAGCTCCCAGTACCTTAGTTTCAGATACATGCCATGGGGATATCTGGCCGTTAGCGAGAACCCCCTTGTTGGTACTCACCCAACGCTAAAGGATGGGTCGGGTGACGCCTCCGCCGCCACCCCTCTTTAGACTAACACAAATGGTGTCTATCATTTGTGAGAGAAATACAGTGTTATGTAGACCTATATGATTCCTGAAGGTTTATGTCCCTAGGAAGTTCAGGTCTATGTCTCAAGGTGTCCAAACTAGCTTAGATTATCATGGAAGATATGTCACCTAACTAGTTTTGTTTGTCACCTAGTATCTTCATATGTCGCTATGTGTTCTAGGTTTTTCCTAGTGTCATACACCTTTAGAATTTGTAGAACACAAGCATATGAGGAAACATAACATATAATATATCATTTGCAATTAATTCACATCATACAGAACATCAGTAAAATGCACATCACGGACAGTAATAAAGATTTAATAACAACTGCCCACTTGGGAGCTCTACTGCAGCGGTTGTAAACTAGCCGAAATAACAACGCACCTGAATCCTTTAAATTAGCTTAACAGAAATTTCATGGGCTTGCCGTGTTTTGTGTATCACCGTTGATGCAGATTTAAGAGTGCTCCTACAATCATAAGCAAAGTTTACTTTCTACCCTTTTTTTGTTTAACTGTATGCTACCCTTCCCTTTCCTATGACCCACCCTAATCATATAGGGTGGTTTGGGCAAATGAAGAGGTGTTCTCCAATCTCCTTGAAGGAAGTGTTTTAGCTAAAGGGAAATGTATCTTAAATGATTTCAGATAATAACCGAGCACATGCACATTCATTTCTACAATATGTTTCATATCAATTTAATATATTTAATCAAACTGTGAAATAAAAGAATTTTGAGATAACTACACTATTAATTGTTTTGGTAAATGAAGGAGATCTCTATTTTTAATTTGACCGTATCATACATAGTTCCAACAAAATCAATTTAGCACACCCAAATATCAACAAGAAGGAATGGACATAACCACAATAATGAATCCTTTAAAAATCTTGAAGTTTTCCTTCGACAATATCAAGAGTTAGCAGCTATAGTCCTTGCCTTGAAGATATGGAGACATTACCTATATGGGGAGCGGTGTCATATATACACCGACCACAAAAGTCTACAGTATTTGCTAATTCAAAAGGAGTTAAACCTACGGCAGAGGAGATGGTTGGAACTAATCAAAGATTACGATCTGGTAATCGACTATCACTCGAGCAAAGCTAACGTAGTAGCGGACGCACTCAGTAGAAAATCTACAACCACGTTGTCTTACATTCGGGAGTCCTATCTTCCACTATTACGAGACCTCCAAGCCTTGGGCACGAAGTTACAACCTAGTGCTCATGGAGGCTTACTAGCATAATTTAGAATAAGACCTACTTTGGGAGATAGTTTGGTAGAGAAACAGAAGTCCGGCCCAAAGTTGAATGTCCAGATACAGAAAGTACAGAGTGGCCAAGGGGAGGAATACAGTTTGAGGGGTGATGGGGTGCTGCTATTAAGAGGCAGATTCTGCGTACCGTACAATACCGACCTTCAGCAGCAGATCCTTGAGGAGGCCCACAGCTCAGCTTATGCGATGCATCCAGGAAGTACGAAAATGTACCATACAATTCGCCAGACTTACTAGTGGGCAGGTATGAAATGGGACGTAGCCGAGTTTGTCTCCAAATGCTTGATATGTCAGCAGGTTAAAGCTGAACACCAGAAACCAGCCGGTACACTCCAACCATTACCGATACCATAATGAAAGTGGGAGCATATCAATATGGACTTTGTCGTCGGTCTCCCGTGTACCCAACGACAACATGATGCCATATGGGTGGTGGTTGACCGACTTACTAAGTCAGCCTATTTTCTTCCCATAGCAGCCACATATACCTTGGATAGACTCGCCAAACTATATATCGGTGAGATAGTGCGATTGCATGGAGTTCCGGTATCTATTGTCTCAGACAGAGATACTAGATTCACATCAAGATTTTGGCCTAAGTTCTAGAGAGAGTTGGGGACATCACTAAAATTCAACACGACCTTCCACCCTCAGACAGATGGACAATCTGAGCGCACCATCCAAACCCTGGAGGATATGTTGAGAGCCTGCGTATTAGAATTTTCCGAGAGTTGAGATACTCACCTACCGCTCGTAGAGTTTGCTTATAACAACAGCTATTAAGCCAGTATAGGGATGGCACCTTATGAAGCACTATATGGCAGACAGTGCAGGACACCTATCTGCTGGAACGAAGTTGGTGAACGACTCTTAGCAGGAACTGAGTTAGTCGACCAGACGGTGGAGAAGGTCCGGGTCATTAGAAATCGAATCAAAACTGCACAAGATAGACAAAAGAGTTATGCAGATAATCGCCGCAGACCTTTAGAGTTCCAAGTGGCGACCTTGTATTTTTAAAAGTGTCCCCGTGGAAGGGCCTCCTGCGATTCCATCAGAAAGAGAAAATGCATCCACGCTATATCGGACCTTTCAAAATCATTGCCAAGGTAGGGACAGTCGCCTACCATCTGGAATTACCTGCAGAGTTGGAACACATCCATAACGTGTTCCATGTGTCCATGCTCAAGAAATACATACACGACCCTTCGCATGTATTGAGGACTCCTCCGGTTGAGCTCAGGAAAGACTTAAGTTACGAAGTCCGGGCGGTGAAAATTCTTAACAGACAGAATAAAGTCTTGAGGGGTAAGACAATTCTTGCCGAGCCCTCGCCGAGGGCCTATCTCTTCACCGCCCTCGTCGCCAAAGACAGCAGAGGATGCCTCCTCTCCTCCCTATCTCCTCATGCCATCGAAGGACTAGCAGGGAGCAAAACCTGCAACATCTTTGGGAAATTGGGGCAAGGGGGCAGAGCACCGTTAATCCGAGACAACGTGAGGTCGGGGAGCGAACGGGAAGACGGGAGGGCACCAACGAAGCTCCGACCAAGTTGGATTTTGTCTCTAGGTTGGTTTCCTCATTTCTCCCTTCGATTCTGACTAAGAAAAATCCAAAGCATTGGGGTTTGGGTATCTTAATTCATAAAGGAATGTTCTGTCTGTACGATTGCTTGTTAAATTAAGTACCCTGGGTATTATTTGATGAAATTGCATGCGTAATTAGTTGTGAATGATGCTGTTAAAATGTACAATAAAAATGTACCCTAGGTATTATTTGATGAAATTGCATGCGTAATTAGTTGTGAATGATGCTGTTAAAATGTATAATAAAAATTTCCTAGAATGTTATGTCCACTGTGCCTTGACGCTACTGTTCATACATTTAGAATTGGTGGTTTATGGTTCTGTTAATAATGGCTGGAAAACATGCATTACTATTTTACGGATGGTTGTTAGTTAAGGCTCACTGTTTTACTGTTGGAAACTTGTTTTGTGACGATGTTGATTCTCCTACAATACAACCATGCGTCTAACGTACATAATTGATGGATTCTGACTCTTGTGAAGTTGTTTCAAGGATGTAAATTCTTAACTTTTAGTGGTGGATAGGTTGCTAGCGCGTTTGGCAGCAACCAATAGGATTGCATTGACGTAATGTTGTTGTTGGGTTTGTTATTATTATTTCCCCTATTTTATGACGGCTATATCGGTGTTATGATCCTTTTACAAGTGAGGTTGTCATGGCTTTCCGTTGTTGTGTTATTATAAAGTTTTAGTAATATTACTTTCTTTACATAGTACACGTGGTATTGTCGAAGGAAAACTTCAAGATTTTTAAAGGATTCATTATTGTGGTTATGACCATTCCTTCTTGTTGATATTTGGGTGTGCTAAATTGATTTTGTTGGAACTATGTATGATACGGTCAAATTAAAAATAGAGATCTCCTTCATTTACCAAAATAATTAATTGCGTAGTTATCTCAAAATTCTTTTATTTCACAATCTGATTAAATATATTAAATTGAAATGAAACATATTGTAGAAATGAATGTGCATGTGCTCGGTTATTATCTGAAATCATTTAAGATGCATTTCCCTTTAGCTAGAATACTTCCTTCAAGGAGATTGGAGAACACCTCTTCATTTGCCCAAACCACCCTATATGATTAGGGTGGGTCATAGGAAACGGAAGGGTAACATACAGTTAAACAAAAAAAGGGTAGAAAGTAAACTTTGCTTATGATTGTAGGAGCACTCTTAAATCTGCATCAACGGTGATACACAAAACACGGCAAGCCCATGAAAATTCTGTTAAGCTAATTTAAAGGATTCAGGTGCATTGTTATTTCGGCTAGTTTACAGCCGCTGCAGTAGAGCTCCCAAGTGGGCAGTTGTTATTAAATCTTTATTATTGTTCGTGATGTGCATTTTACTGATGTTCTGTATGATGTGAATTAATTGCAAATGACATATTATATGTTATGTTTCCTCATATGCTTGTGTTCTACAAATTCTAAAGGTGTATGACACTAGGAAGAACCTAGAACACATAGCGACATATGAAGATACTAGGTGATAAATAAAACTAGTTAGGTGACATATCTTCCATGATAACCTAAGCTAGTTTGGACACCTTGAGACATAGACCTGAACTTCCTAGGGACATAAACCTTTAGGAATCATATAGGTCTACATAACACTGTATTTCTCTCACAAATGGTAGATACTATTTGTGTTAGTCTAAAGAGGGGTGGCGGAGGCATCACCCGACCCATCCTTTAGCGTTCGGTGAGTACCAACAATGGGGTTCTCGCCAACGGCCAGATATCCCCATGGTATGTATCCGAAACTAAGGTACTGGGAGCTCACTTCAGCCGCTATCCTGAGCACTAAGGTGTTTGTTGACATTGACATACTCCAACTGAGTCCTGCAGGCTTGGGGGGTAGTCCGGATAACCAGAGTTATACATATGTGTTGGATCCGGCAGGTCAGGCCGAGAGTATACATGTCAGTCGGTGACCTTGCTGTAAAGCAGAATTGTAGCGCTACATGGTGTCTCCTATCCTAGGGTCTATGGGAGACGTACGATATGATAGTCTCAGAGTGCGGTCTGGGTAAATGACTCGCGAGACTGAAAGGATAAAGAATCGCGATCACCCGCCTTCTCCGCCAACGTCGGTGCATCGGGCCTAGGCATAGACTTAGTCTAGCACTGACGGGCTTGTGGTAGTCCCCGGCCAGGGCTTACCTTAAGCATAGGCAGGCAGCCCTAGGAGTTAGTATTAAAATTAGAAACTTAGAAATCTCTAGACACATACACATATTTAGACCTTTAATATTCAATTGATTATTATGTGTATGCTTTCTTTCATTGTTATTTTATAATTTAATGTTGATATAATTGCTGCTCATCCGGATATGTATTGTTAGCCCATTTCTTTTACTTGGAGAAGTTTCTATCTGTAGGCACTAAGTCGCAAGACTTAGCGCATGCAAATTTTCCCCCGCGCGCAGGTATTTAGAACATCACGTAGGAGATGGTGAGGAACAATGGGTAGCGGAGTGAATTCTATAGAAGGACATTAATAGAATCGATTAGTCGGTACAATGTAAAGAACACATAATGTAGACGGATTGTATCAACTTTTTATGTAACCTGTGAGCAAATTTGTAAATCTAGTTAGTAGACTTGACTATAGAAATTGTTATTTATGTTGGAATTACATGATATTGTTAGCCTTGTATGAGTGAGACACTGCTCATACGGCGGTTGTCAGATGCCCGACAGAGGGTCGGGGCGTGACATGACAGTAATGTAATATTCAACACGTATGATAAAATAAATAATATGTAGGAGAACTAATTACGCATGTCAAGTAAAGCTAAGTAGCATAGCATATGACATATTAATCATGCTTAATAGAGAATTTAATATAGCATGCATGTTCCATAGTATTTAACAAGCATAAGTTTTAATTATTTTTAAGGCATCCAAGACTTTTCAGATAAAATTTTTCTAAGATTTTCCCTAGCATGAATATAATCCTACTGCGATAAACCAACGCACCTGATTGAAGTCTGAGCTTCAGAACCAATCTAATTGAAGCTCAGAGGTATCAACCGTAAAGTAGTTCACGCACCAAAATAATATTCCTAAATAATAAGATTTATTTATAACAAAATTTAATATCATTTCTACGAATTATTCGTACAGAAATTTAATTAATTAAGAACCTAAGTTATCTAATTAATTTAGCTCTTTCCAAATTAATTATTTAACCCAATTCATAAAACTAACCCAATCCAATTAACCCAATTTAATTAACCTAGTACAAAATTAATGTAACATATTTTAATTAATTCGATAAACTCATTTAATAAATCAACTTATAATTTGCGAGATCCAAATCAACCTCCCAGTCCACTTTAATAAATCTGACTCTAGAAAACTTTGAATTTTTTTGTTTTAACGGATGGGATCTATATTTCTTCCTCCTCCAACCTAGGATTTCCTTCGCTTAGGAAATTGAATCAAGCAATATTATTCTAGCGAAGATCTCACAAATGGCTGGAGGAAAGAGCAAAGGACAAGGACAAGGACAAGGACAAGGGAGCAAGGGACAAGGACGACCTCGTGGGAGGCCACGCAAGGTAACCCTTGAAAATTCCGTTGATGATGGCATGGAGAACAACAACAATATCATCTCTACGAATATAGATGCTCCTGTTATTCCTATTACCAATGGAATAGTAACTCATTTGTCAACAACGGACTCTCCAAATGAAACTGCTCATAAATTAGATGTGGGCAATGCTTCAAATACTGAGCCATCAAATATTAAAAGGAAGGAACATCTAGCAGAGATACAAAATGAACAATTATGCGCTGGACTCTTCTCGGGTAATAGATTGATAGAGAATGGTATGTCACTTAGCTACTTTTCTCCAAATAATAGAGATGGCAAACTATTTGTTGAATTAGAAAAGGAAGAAGTAGATAAAATGAATGATGAATGGAAATGTGCTTTAATCGCTTATATCGTTGGTACAAATCCTGGATTTAAGTACATGGAAGGATACATGAAAAAACATTGGAGTACCAAAGAAAATCCGAAATTATTTCTACATGATGATGGATATTTTATAGTCAAATTTAGCTCAATACAGGAAAGAGACAGAATTCTATCTTCAGGACCATATAGTATCAAAAATAATCCTATCATGCTTAAACCTTGGACTATGGATTTTGAATTCAAGGAAGAATTTTTAAGGGACATTCCTATCTGGGTTAGGCTACCTAAGTTACCTTTATGCTATTGGGGGAAAAACTCATTAAGCAGAATAGCAAGTTCTCTTGGTGTTCCTATGATTGCAGATGAGTGCACAACAAAACAAATGAGAATATCTTATGCAAGAGTTCTGGTTGAAATGAATGTGACACAACCATTACCTCACAGCATTCTTATTGGGGACAAACAAGGTAGAACTATTGCGCAAACAGTGGAATATGATTGGATTCCAGAAAATTGTGGTATTTGTAATAAAGTGGGTTACATATGGCAAGCCAACCAGACAAAGCCTCCAACCGACCTACAACAGGAAATGAGAAGGAAAAAAAGAACTGAAAAGATTATAAGGCAGGAATGGCTACCTACAAAGGGAGAGGAAAAAGAGAATAATCAACATTTGGAGATTACTGAAAAAATAGAGGATACAACTAATGAAAAGCAAAAGGTTATCCAAAATGAAGCAGAACAACACAATATCCAACCCTCACAACATGTGCTAACTATTGAAAGGAGTTCAACATCTATGGAAGAAAAAATGTATAATGCTCAAAAACTTAACTCTGATGAAACTTTAATGCTTGAGCCTATTATAGAATTGGAGCAGGAAATAACTAAGCCCCCTGATAAGGGGAAGACATCAACATGATATGGCACAGTTGGAATGTGCGAGGTATAAATAAACCTCATAAACAAAAAGAGGTTTGCCTATATCTCAAAAAAAATAGAATAAATTTGGCTGGTTTGATAGAAACAAGAGTTAAAGAGGATAAGGCTGATAAAGTGATGAAACGAATAGCAGCAAATTTTAAATATGCAGCTAATTATACAGCAGCTGCAAATGACAGAATTTGGTTATTATGGGATACAGATTTACTATATGTAATTGTACTTATTGTCGATGCTCAATTTATCCATTGTCTAGTAATTGATAGATGCTCTAATATACATTACAATCTTACACTTGTGTATGGATTTAACACTATTGAGCTGAGAAAAGATCTATGGCAGGGTCTAAGGAATATAGCTGCTCAAATTCATGGATTATAGCTTATTATGGGAGACTTTATTGCAGTGTTATCTATGGATGACAGATTGCAAGGTAATCCTATCACCGAACATGAAACAAGAGACTTTAATTCTACTATAGAGAACCTCCAGCTTACTGAGCTAATAACTATTGGAGGATATTACACATGGAGCAACAAACAAGAAGGAAGTGATAGGATATGGAGTAAGATAGACAGAGTATTTGGGAATAAAGATTGGATGAAAAATAATGAAGCAGTGGTGGTAGAGATAGGAGAAGCAATAATCTCAGATCATTCTCCATTAAAACTTGATGTTGGTACTACTACTAATAGAGGCATACCAAATTTCAGATTTTTGAATATAATAGCTAATCACATTGAATTTCTCCCTACTGTTGCAGCTATTTGGAGTACAGAAATTGAGGGCTTGGAGATGTACAAAGTATGGCAAAGACTTAAACTCATGAAAGGTGCAATGAAAGAACTATTTAAGAAAAATTTCAGTCAAGCAAAACTTAAGGCAGACAAAGCTAGAAGTAATTTGGAAAGTATCCAAAGACAATTGCAAAACACTCCTTTACTAGCTAATCTGCATGTGCAAGAGAAATATGCCTTAATGGAATTAGAGAAATGGGATAGAGTAGAGGAAAGTATATTGAGGCAAAAGTCTAGAGCTTATTGGATTACTTTAGGTGATTCAAACTCTAAATTCTTTTTTGCCTATACAAAAGCAAGGAATGATGCCAAAACTCTTAATATCCTATATAGTAGAGATGGGGAGAGATTAACTACTCATGATAAGATTAGTGCAGAAATAGTTGACTTTTATAAAGGTTTAATGGGAAATGCAGAATATGAACTTTCTATGGTGGATAAAATGACAGTTAGACTTGGTAGACTAGTTCAGCACCATCATTTCTCAGGTCTATGTGCAGCTGTCTCAGAAGCAGAAATCAATCAGGCTTTATTTGACATAAATGATGATAATGCTCCAGGAATTGATGGATTTGGTGCATTATTTTTTAAAAAAGCATGGCCTGTGGTAAAGCATGATATATGTGTAGTAATACAAGAGTTCTTCATGACAGGAAAAATGTTGAAAGCTATAAACTCTACTCTAGTTACACTCATACTCAAGGTACCAAATCCAGAAACTATTAAGGACCTAAGACCAATTGTTTGTTGTACAATTTTATACAAGATTATTTCTAAGATCTTGGTGAATAGACTTAAAGGAGTGATTGGAGAACTAGTTAGTGAAGCTCAGTCAGCCTTTGTACCAGGAAGAGTGATTGCAGATAATATCATATTAAGTCATGAACTCATTAAAGGATATACCAGGAAAATAATATCCCCTAGATGCATGATCAAGGTAGATCTTCAAAAGGCTTATGATTCAGTAGAATGGATATGTATGGAACAAATACTCATAGGATTGGGGTTTGCTCCTAGATTCATTCAATGGGTGATAGCTTGCATCAAATCAGTACATTATACCATTCTAATAAATGGTAAGAAAACGGTACATTTTCAAGCAAAAAGAGGATTAAGACAAGGTGACCCTCTATCACCTTATATCTTTGTCCTTGTGATGGAATACTTGAGTAGATGTATGAGGGAGCTAGAAAATAAGAAAAACTTTAAATATCATCCCAAATGTGCAAAATTATCTATTACTCACCTTTGTTTTGCAGATGATTTACTTATGTTTTCTAGAGGAGATGAGAAATCTTTCAAGCTCCTACATGAGGCATTTCTTAAATTCTCAAAGGCATCAGGTTTGAAAGCTAATGCACTTAAGAGTAGTATTTACTTTGGAGGAGTACCTGCTAAAACAAAAGACAAAATATTACATATACTTGACTATAGAGAGGGCTCTTTACCATTCAAGTATCTAGGAGTACCTTTGGCTCCTAAGAAACTAAAAATTACAGAATGTAAAGTACTGCTTGACAAAATGATGGTTAGACTTAAAAGTTGGACTGCCAAGTTGCCAACATATGCAGGAAGAGTTCAACTTATAAAGTCAGTATTATTTAGAGTGCAAAGTTATTGGTCACAATTATTCATATTGCCCAAAAAAAATAATCAAAATGAGGGATGCAGTTTGCAGGACATTCTTATGGACAGGATCAGTTGAGACTAGTAGGAAGGCCTTGGTAGCTTGGAATAAAGTTTGCACACCAAAGTCAGCCAGAGGACTTAACTTACTAAGACTAGACTTATGAAATAAGACAATTATCTTCAAGCTCTTTTGGGATATGCAGATGAAGAAAGATAAATTATGGATCAAATGGGTACACACTTATTATATAAAAAATAAAAATATTCATACTATGACTCTACCCAAACAAACAAGCTAGATGTTGAAGAAAGTGATGATGAGTAGAGAGGTATTACAATACCATCCCCAACTGGCAATAATACTAACTAGAAAAACCACAATCAGTGCAATTTATAATATATTGGTGGGTACATTGCCAAAGAAAAATTGGACAAGTTTGATATGTGATTCTACAGCTAGACCTAGAGCTACCTTCATTTTATGGCTTGCTTTGCATAAGAAATTAATGACTGCGGATAAACTACTCAAGCGGGGCATGCAAATAGAAGGAGGATGTCAGCTACGTCTAACTGCAATAGAAACCTTAGAACATTTGCTGAATGAATGTAAATATAGCAAGACTATATGGAGTGATTTGTTGAAATGGAATGAAGAAGTTTTAAAACAAGCTATATGGGAAACCACAATTAATATAGCTGCTAGAATAGTTAAAAGGAGAACATTGAAAGGACAACTTATGCAGGTGGTGATAACAGAGTTTGTATATCACATTTGGGAAGAAAGAAACTGGAGATTATTTAAGCAACAAGTAAGAGATGAAGTGGTCCTTCTTCGACATATCAAGACAGTAATTTTCACTAGGCTGGATAAAGAAAAAATAAGAGAGTTTGATGTTTTATGCTTAGCTTAGAACACTAGTGCTCTTTGAGATATTTATTTTTATCATATTTGCTTCTTTATAACTTGTAGCACATGATATTGTAGTGATGCTCAAATACCCTTCCTAGAAGGTGAGTTGACATTACTATTGATGCTATCAAACAAGTTATAATGAGTAAAATTTATGTAAGATGATGTAACTACACTGAAACAATGTAATATCCTATTGGTAAATGATAATTTAATTTATTTGCCAAAAAAAAAATCTGACTCTAATTGATCAAGTTAAAATTAAATTATCAAACCCAAGTTAATCATTAAGCCCAACTCTCTTCATCTAACCTAATAAAATTATAGGCCCAATTTATTATTCAAACTTAAGCTCAATTCATTTCCTTAGCTCATCTACCCCTAAGCTTACTTAGATTAATCATACTTAAACCAAGTACTCTTCCTAATTAAGTATGTCCAGTTACTAAGCCTATGTTAACCGTCATCGCTCAATTTATCAGCAAAGTCCATACCAATATGCAATGATCCCCTAATTCAATTTACATCACAACATAATCATGCTAGTAAGTTAAAATTTAACAACCCTTTCTTAGTATAAACCTTAGTTCGATTCTTTCTACCCCATAATTATTATACTACATACATAACCTTAAGTAAGGAAAATATAGTAGAGAAGGAGGAAAGGATCCAATAGGAAAATGAGAGGGAAGCATAGCATCATCCAACATCACAATATGCATTAACCTTCAAATCAACCACAGACTTGGTTCAGTTCGACCAGTCGGGGAGGCACATGTTGTGTATGTGAACCTTCCCATATTTGCAGGTTGATCCGTTATCTTCATAATATGACAACTAAGTCCTTCTAATCTTTATCAAAATTCTATCTAGGTCCTTATAAAATTTATCAAATTACTATTATACCCTTTTGAATCCAAAAATTTAGCTAAATTTTATCATTTGAGTCCTAATAGCACTCAAAGATTCTTTAACCCTATTTTCCTCAAATCTAAGCTTAAGAAAAAATTTATTATTTTTTTTATAATTAAACCACCCAAAAGTGGGGGTTTACAATAAATGTCTTCTTCAAGATAGCCACTGAGGAAAGTAGATTTCACATCCAATTGATGAATTTTTAAATTATTTTTTGCAGCAAATAAGATTAACAAACGAATAGTTTCCATATAAGCAACTGGAGCAAATACCTCTTCATAGTCAATGTCTTGTTGTTGTTTCTATCTGCATTTCTCTTGATCTTGTACACCCATTTAACTCCAATCGCTTTATGACCACCTGGAAGAGTTGTTAACTCCCAAGTTTCATTCTACTCTATTGCTTGAATTTCTTCATTCATAGCTTGAACCCATTTATCCTCCTTTTTTACTTCTTCAAAATTCACAAGTTCATAGTCAATAAGTAAACAAAATATATTAAAATCATCTAATCTTTTAGTTTTATTGTAAATATCTTCAAGGGATCTTATTTTGATTTATCTTTCTGAAGATGTTGATGGTGAGGATAAGTGTGTGGAATGTACTGGTGATGCTGGTGGAGTAGCTTCTTGATCATGATTTACTTCTTCTTCAAAATATAGTAGAAAATCATAAGATTCTTCTTGTTTTGAACTCCAATCCCATGAAGCATTTTCATCAAACTCTACATCTCTACTGACTAAAACTTTTCTTTCTTCTGAATTGAATAATTTGTAGCCTTTTAAGTTCTCATCATACACAATGAAAATAAGTTGTTTACTTTTTTATTTGGACCTCTCTTGCTTTTGAACATAGGCATAAGCAATAGATCCAAAGACCATTAAATGCGCCACAGTTGGTTTCCATCCACTCTATGCTTCTTGAAGAGTCTCATTTTTCAAACTTTTAGTTAGACTTTGATTTGAGAGATACATAGCACATCCAACTGCTTCAGCCCAAAACTTCTTTATCATAGCTTTTGATTTCAATATGCATCTAACCATATTGAGGATTTTCTTGTTCTTTCTTTCAGCAACACTATTTTGTTGAGGTGTTTTTGGAACTATCAAGGGACGACGAATACTATGCAACTCACAAAAAATTTTAAATTCATTAGAAGTAAATTCACCACCTCTATCAGTTCTTGAAGCTTAAATTTTATAGTGACTTTCCTTCTCAACAAAAGCTTTAAATCTTTTGAATAAATTAAAAGCTTTTTACTTATGTTTTAGAAAATAAATCCAAGTATTTCTACTATAATCATCAATAAAAAGAATAAAGTAAGAGTTTTCATCAAAAGATTAAGGTTTGATCGGACCACAAACATCAGCACGAACTAGTTGACGAGGCTTCTGGGCTCTTGATATTGAGTGCTTTGGAAAACTTTTTCTTGAATTCTTGCCGAATAAACATCCTTCACATAATTGATTAGGATGATTAATTTTTGAAATCCCTTTCACAATTTTCTTTTTTGCTAAAGAATTGAGGCTTCCAAAATTTAAGCAACCAAATCTCATGTGCCAAATCCATGATGTATCTTCCAGACATACCTTTAAAAAAATTACATCATAATTTTTTTAAATTCAGCATATAACTTTTGCGAGAAGATTATAATTTTGATCTCTAAGCCATATCATATTATCTTCTACACTTAGAATATTTTCAGTTAGCTTCAAAATATAATAAACATCATGAATAATTATGTCTTCCATCTTTTGCTTGAATCAAAATCTCACAATTACCTTCAATTCCTACCTTTGTATCATCGCCAAAATTTACAAATCCTTTCTTATTGGTATTGAGTTGATAGAACTTACTTCTATCACATGACATATTGTTGTTTGCTCCATTATCAAGATGCCATACACTTGATTTCTCCATGTGACTATCTTTTAATGCAAGTAGAGAGTGTTATGTTTCTTCTTCTTTCTACTCAATAGACCTTGCTTCTTCATAAACTTTGTTAGGTCAACACTCCCAAGAGTAATACTGAAGTTTAGATTTATTTACTTGATTAGAATTTCTCAAGTAATTACCTCTTCCTCACCCTCTTGCAAATTTTGTTGCAGAAACTATATTTCTTTGAAAATTTGACGAGTGCTCATAGTTTGTTCTTCCTAGACCATGACCTCTGCTTCGGCCTTGACCTCGACCACGATCTCTGTTCGAACTATCTCTTTTAGACTTTCAAGTCATCTTGGCTTGAATAACTTGTTCATGTTCTTGTTGCTTGCCTCGAGTTATCCTCTCTTCATAGGCTCTTAAAGACCCATTTAATTCCTCAATTGTCATGGCTTCGATGTATTTAGATTCTTCGATGCTACTATGATATGATTGAATCTCGCATCGAGAGAATGAATAATTTTTGCCACCATACGAACATCCGACATTGATTCTCTAAAAGTTGTAATTTGATTTATAATTATTAAAATTTTTGAAAAATAGTCTTGAATAGATTCACCTTCTTTCAAAGAGAGTTTTTCAAACTCAGCCTTTAGAGTTTGAAGTCGAACTCTCCTCACCTTCTCAACTCCTATGATGGAGTTTCAAAGAGCCTCCTATGCTTATTTCAATATAGTCTCCTTCACAATCTTGTGGAGCATGTTATCATCTAGTCCTAGATAGATGATGGTGAGAGCTTGTTGATCTTTCTTCCTTTCTTTCTCCACACCTTCTCTTTCTCATGGAGAGATTATTGTCATATCTCTTGGTTGGTTGTAGCTTTTCTTTATAATGTCCTATACACATTGGGAGCCAAGAGTCACCTTCAACTGAAGTGCCCAAGTCTTATAATTGAGAAATGTAAACTTCAGATATAGATAAGAAAAGGAGGATGACGACATCTTCAAATAAGCTCCTTAGAAATTAGCTCTGATACTACTTTGTTGGAAAAATAGGAGCTCTCTCACATTTTCTAGAACTTGGATATTAAAAAATTAGGAGGAAAATAAAGAGGAGGAGACACTTTCTTCAAAAAGTAGATATTGTATTCACTTCCTCTACTTTACATGATGATTACATAGACTATATAAAAATCGACTAAATCAAATGGTTAAAATTGATGCTGCAGTTGTGATCTGCAAGTGGATTCAATTGATGCTGCAGTGAGATTTGTGGTTTTGCTTTTGGTCGATAAATTCTGAAATGAATGAGAAAGGCTGACATGGTTCGGTTCTTATGGCCATAGAAAGGATTTATATGATAATAGGACTAGTATAGCTCAAAAGCAACCTGGGATCGATACTTATCCTCCTTGTATTACTTGACAATAATTGGGTTTGATAAACCTTTTGGTTGATCCATAAGCAGGAGTATGTGATTTTAGTTGCTGGAATGTTTTGTTACAGAAGTAATCTGATCTAGTGATGGCTTGATTGTTGTCATGCACTGACCCTGTATTGGTAGTATGGCAACTACCATAGGAGTTATTATACTCAAGGCTATTTATGAATAATTTTAATACTTATTGAAACTTTTATTTTAAAATCTACTAAAAATTTATCGAAACCTATTAAGTCTAAGCCTAATACAGTCCATCTAAAATATACAATTTAATCTTACTTTATTTGTGCTAATAACGTCTACTAGACTTTTGTTTACATCTTGCGATTTGTTATTACGTCACTTTCCCATCCTTCTAGTCCCTTTTCTTGATACCTGCATGTAGAAAATAAAATATGCTGAGCCTTTTGGCCCAATGGCTACAAAAAGAGTGATCCTAGCCAAAAGACAGGCATGCATAGTAATTATTTAACAACACATACATTAAAGTAAAGAATAATTCAGGTAAGTATACTTGTTGTATGTTATGTCTCTACATCGACTAAATTTCTATTTTCTAACTTTGTTTAGGACTGTCATCCTAGGCATAGAGTGTCAGGAAGTATCCACAAGCCCGTCAGTGCCAAACCAAATTCCCCTTCTAGGCTCATCGCACTGATGTTGGTGGAGAAGACCCATGACCATGGAATCTTCTCTAATTGATCATGTAAGCCGTTAACCTCGATCGTACCTTGAGACCATCATACCGAACGCATTAGAACTGATGCATGTATTTACATGAAAGGTTCAGACTACCTCTTAGCTCTATAGAACCTAAATGAGGTACATTAGTTATCAGTAAGACCCCCTAGTCCTAGGTATAACATCATCAATTCCCCATCTTAGCAATGGTTGAAAACACTCTTCTTCGACTTCATCTAGGCTAGTAGTTTGGCTTGGATGATACCCTGCTAATTTTTCATCAGACTAGAATGATGATACCCATCACATGTAACAATAATACTATGTTTTAAGAACCTAGATGTTATTCTAGGTTATTATGTCATCTAGATGATGACAACATCTTCAAACAACTTCAGAACCTTTCTCTGATACAATGCTCTAAAACTAAGAAGATATGGAGGAAGACAATAGTAGGGAGAAACTTTCTTCAATTGAAGAACGATTATATTGAAATTCCTTACTGAAATACATTAACATTAAAACATTTATTTAATATTGTGAGTAACTTTAGAGTAAGAGGATTCTAGAAACAAGTTTTATACTCTGATTCATTTTATGGAGAATCCAAACAAAATACACTTCTTGACAATCAGGAGGATTTTACGATACATTAAAGATACTATTGACTATAGAATTTGTTATACATCATCTTATAATGTGAAACTTATGGGGTATTATGATAGTTATTTTGTTGGAGATCTTGATGATAGAAAAAGTACAATTGACCTTATTTTTTCATGAAAAACAATGCGATCACATGGTAATCGAAGAAATAACATATTGACATGTTGTCTACTTATGAGTCTAAATATGTTGCAGCTACTTCATGTACTTATCGTGCTATTTGGTCGAAAAGACTGCTAAAGGATATTTCTCTCGAATAAGAAAATGCTACAGTCATTATGATTGACAACAAGTTGGCACAAGCATTAGCAAATGATTGAGTCTTTCATGATCAAAGCAAACATATTGATACAAGATATTATTTCATCTAGAAAAATATTACAAATAAAAAGTTGAGCTAAAGGATATTAATATCGTGGAACAAGTTGCAGATATTTTTTAAAGCCTCTCAAGTTTGATATTTTTTAAAGGCTCAAACTCAACCTAGGAGTTCGAAGCAATTCAAATTTTAAGGAGAACGTTAAAAGTTAAACTTGAATTATTATTTAATTTTGTATTTTTTAATTGTAAGTGGGAAATATTATGAGTGAATAGTTATAATAACTTTCCCATATTTTTTATGGATAGTTTTAAGAACTTTTTGTACCTTGTTTCTTAGACTAGTATAAATAGCTATATAATGTTAATGTTTTTCATCAAGCAATTTCAATACAAACATTCTTCAATTGAAGGAAGTTCCTCCTGCCTATTGTCCTTCATAGTCTTGGAGCGTGCTCGAGAGCCCTTATATTCCAACAAATAGTTGCAAAGAACGATGGTTGCTTACGGATGGTTTTTCAATGATAAAAGTAGTTGCTTGTACGATTTCATATTATTGATTTAAAAAGGTTAAGTGATTCCTATTGGCAGTGAGTGAGAATTGTATTAGGTTTGGTTAGTCCTCAATTGAGTCAGTAGCTAGGATAAATGCGTAGGGTAGCTGAAATCAACAGTAGGGTAGAAACTGTTGAGGTATTCTTGTGATTTCTGCAAATAGGTTGTAGTAATTAGAATTTTCTTTATGGCTTAAGTCTTCAGATTTTTGAATGAAAAATGAACGGATAAAACAGGTAGTGGTTGAAAGAATTGGTGAACGAGTAGATTCAATTGATGCTGCAGCGAGATTTGTGGTTTTTCTTTTGGTCGATAAAATTCTAAAATGAATGAGAAAGGCTGACGTGGTTCGGTTCTTATGGCCATAGAAAGGATTTATATGATAATAGGATTAGTATAGCTCAAAAGCAACCTGCGATCGATACTTATCCTCCTTGTATTACTTGACAATAATTGGATTTGATAAACCAATTGGTTGATCCATAAGCAGGAGTATGTGATTTTAGTTGCAGGAATGTTTTGTTACAGAAGTAATCTGATATAGTGATGGCTTGATTGTTGTCATGCTCTGAACCTGTATTGGTAGTATAGCAACTACCATAGGAGTTGTTATACTCAAGGCTATTTATGAATAATTTTAATACTTATTGAAACTTTAATATTTAAATCTACTAAAAATTTATCAAAACCTTTAAGTCTAAGCCTAATACATTCCATCTAAAATATACACTTTAATCTTACTTTATTTATGCTAGTAATGTCTACTAGACTTTTGTTTACATCTTACGACTTGTTATTACGTCACTTTCCCATCCTTTTAATCCCTTTTCTTAATACCTGCATGTAGAAAATAAAATATGCTGAGCCTTATGGTTCAATGGCTAGAAAAAGAGTGATCTTAGCCAAATGATAGACATGCTGTAAATCCTGTTTTCCTTATAGAAAAATAATTTAAATATATTATTATAATATTAAAATAATAAAATAATAAAATAAATAGTAAAAAATCAGTAATATATATGTATATATAATAAAATAATATGAAATAAATAATAGTGAAAAGAAATTATTAAATAAACATTATAATATTTAAAATATAAAATAAGGGGGAAATTTTAATTAAATAAAAGGTGAATAAAATATAATAAATAATTTTTAGTAAATATAAAATAAAATACATTAGAAATAAATAAAGAGTGTTAGAGAAAAAATATATAATAATATATTATTTTGATTATAAGATAAAGAAAATAATTTAAAATAGTAATAAAATATTAATAAAAATAGTAAGGAAAAATAATAGATAAAATTTATCAGATAATTATAGATAAAATAATAATAATAATAATATTATTATTATTAATATATAAGTAAGATATTTTTTTTAGTATTTGATAATATTAAAAGAAATAAACGCACGTGCGCGTGCTGCGACTAACCCGCGAGGGTTAAAACCCTCGAGGGTTCGAAACCTTCGAAACAGGAGTTCCCTATTTCGAGGGTGACGGCAGGCGGCGGGAGCGTTCGGAGCCCCGACTGCCGGTCGGTGTGTGCGACGAGAGCGACTGTGGCGGAGGTTAGTCCATCGCTGCGAGGCCTGCGGAATGTGGTAGCGACTCCGGCGAATGGTGCAGCAAAGAGGGCGAGGGATGAAAGCCACATAAATAGGGGGTTGCCCTGTTCCGAGGGCGACAGCATCGGCGAGCTTGGATTAAACTCCAACGGCCGACGATTTGACGAGTGGGGTTCCCGGCCAAGCTAGGGTGACGGTTCCAGGTGCGGCGAGATGTGGAGGAGACGTCAGCGGGCTGTGGACGAGAGGGAAGTGGCGGAATAGGGGAGTTACGTTGTTCCCGTTGTTTTCGCCAGCGAGAGGAACGACCGTCGATTTCCCCTCCCCGCAACGAAGTAGCTAAGCGGCATACAACTCCCGTGGAGTTGATTGGGAGTGGCGGTCGTGGTGTTATCGATTGGGAAGCAGTTGTTGGCGGAGCACGAGCGATGCGATGAAGGAAATCGGTGCACCGGTGCCTGTGGAAGTCGGGAGGCCAGCCGGCGACGATCGAGGGTAGAGGAGGTTGCGGCAAGCTCGTGCCGGTGCTCCGGCGAATGTGCGATGGCTGAAGGGGCAGAATTCGAGCGAAATCGGCAGCGAAGTCACCTGCAGCGGCGTCAAGCTGAGGTGTCAAATGAGGAAGAGGAGAGTTCGGCCGGCGCGTGTGAGACATCATAGGGTTATGATAACCTAGAAGATGATGTTAGGATTCTTAGCTGCTATGTGCCAACATATGGTGAGGAGCCATGTGCTAGCTGAGGTAAAGGTGCAAGTCCAGTTGACTTAGCCTCAGATGCTTTAGAGTAACCGAGATCTTATTTCGGTGAAGATCTCACCTTATTTGTGTTACTCTAAGGTAGATGATGTGCTAGGAACAGTACCGTTCAATGCGCTACAAGGCTAGGGAACCTAAGGACACTGACATGCTCAACGATGTGGGTCCCTGACAGTCCCGGTTCATTGGTAACATATGCAGGATATCTCAGTTTGTCAGGCTGGGACGAATGTGATGTTTGATTTTGTATGGTGATCCTGTCATGAGGCAGAATTACAGCGTTGTATGGTACTTGTATTTGCATAAAAGGAGTGTCGTGATCACTAGCTCCTTCTGCCAACGTCACTGTACAGGCACATAGGACAGAGACAAAGAGTTGACAGTGATGAGTTTTGGATAGTCCCTGACGAGGGATATACCTTGAATAGGCCTACTGCCTTAGGTGTAGTATGGATATATATGATATGATAGTTAAGGAATATGACATTTGTGAATCTGAGTTACTATTATGATTGAAATCCTCATGTATTGTTTTATGTGCCATGTCTATATCATGACTATGCCACATTGATCTATTTGTATGTTTATAAACTATTGAGCATGCTATTTTGATATGTGACTTAGTGGATATTTCTTCTTATTGGTTTGTACAATACATTATGCCCATTTTTAGGGTGCTCTCTCTATAGCCTCACTGAGTTTCGCGACTCAAATTTATATATTTTTCTCCTGTTGCGCAGGTTATAGTTTAGCCATTGGTACGGGGCGAGGAAGAACATAGTTATGACGAAAGAGAATTTACTTTGGAAATCTAGATAGAGAATTGTATTGTAGTGTTGGTATTAAATGTAATATGACTATGCTTCCGCTATGTTTGAATTAAAAATAATTGTGTTGCTTTGTGATACTTTTAAACCTTGTATAAGTTGTGGTAGAGAAGTGCAGTTTATACGGTGGTTGCCACGTGCCCAAAGGTGGATTCGGGGCGTGACAATTAAGGTGGTATCAGAGTACAAAGGTTAAAAAGATGAAATTAAAAGTAGGAATAAGGACTTAGGGTACACCATAAGGTTAAGTACACATGTGGGATAACTTCGACGGGGTAAAAAAAAGTTATAAGGATTTGAAATTTTTGCCTTTATGCTTTCTTTACTTGTCGTGTTATGTCCCTATATTGCCTTGCTTATTGATACTTTTTAGCCTTATGTTTTCCCTTACCTTGTTGGGTTATGTTCTATGTTTATTTTAGTTGATAATGGTGAGTAAAATTAATTGTGCCTTGTGTGTTTTAAGTTTGCGACTTGTGATGGTTGCTGTTGAGCTTGTGATGTGTTCTATGTTACTTACTATTTGATGCTTGTGACAACTATGGTTGATGTTAATAAGTAAATTTATTATGTATTGTGTTTGAGTTGTTTATGTGATTGCCTATTGTCCTTCATAGTTTTGGAGCGTGTTCGAGAGCCCTTATATTCTAATAAATAGTTGCAAAGATCGGTAGTTGCTTAGGAATGCTTTTTCAATGATAAAAGTAGTTGCTTGTACGATTTCATATTATTGATTTAAAAAGGTTAAGTGATTCCTATTGGCAGTGAGTGAGAATTGTATTAGTTTTTGTTAGTCCTCAGTTGAGTCAGTAGCTAAGATAAATGCATAGGGTAGCTGAAATCAACAGTAGGGTAGAAACTGTTAAGGTATTCCTGTGATTACTGCAAATGGGTTGTAGTAATTAGAATTTTCTTTATGGCTTAAGTCTTGAGATTTTTGAATGAAAAATGAATGGATAAAATAGGTAGTGGTTGAAAGAATTGGTGAACGAGTAGATTCAATTGATGCTGCAGCGAGATTTGTGGTTTTGCTTTTGGTCGATAAATTCTAAAATGAATGAGAAAGGCTGACATGGTTCGGTTCTTATGGCCATAGAAAGGATCTATATATGATAATAAGATTAGTATAGCTCAAAAGCAACCTGCGATTGATACTTATCCTCCTTGTATGACTAGACAATAATTGGGTTTGATAAACCTATTGGTTGATCCATAAACAGGAGTATGTGATTTTAGTTGCTGGAATGTTTTGTTACAAAAGTAATCTGATCTAGATGGCTTGATTGTTGTCATGCTCCGACCCTATATTGGTTATTATAGGTTATTATGTCACTAGGATGTGTTTGGACCTTAATGCAAGTGGTATTAGACTAAGTTAAAGTGATGCATATAGCATGTCACTAACTAGCGTCTCTGCCGCCTAATTATGTTCACTTGCTTTTTATTTATTTAAGATTTCCTAATGTGAATTGCAAGTATAAATATTGAATAAAATAAGGAAGGAACGTAGTTTATTAAATATGATCAAAAGCAATTTAATTCATGCATAAAATCATAGATAAACATTCGTTCAGACAATATCCAGGCTGCGTAGAAGCTCTAAATGTAATAATTTATAATTAAACTTTAACAACTCACGGTGGTTTAATTTAAATTCTCCAAATAGTCAATCATGGTTTAACCGTGTTTTATCACCGTCAATGCATAATAAATTTTCCTAAAATCACAAAGCATCTTAAATTCTAAAGTTCACATTAACTTATTGTTAAGCCATTTCCATTCCTAATATTCAATTCAATGTGGCAAAGAAAACAACATAAGGAAAGAATTAGTTTCTACATTTATAAAATCCATGTGAATCCAAAACAAAGAAGCATTAAAGATTGTTATTATCATATATTTTTGTGTCAGTTACCTCTCTAGGAATTTCAACAAGATTCACCCAATAATATTTGATCTCAGCCTCAACCCAGGTTTGTTAAGTGTAGTTTTTCCCAATTTCACTAAGCTACTTCCATTGCAACTCGTTTCCCTTAACTAAAATAATTCTTACATTTGTTTAGCAACCAAAAGGCAAAACAACAAAACTAATAGAACAAACCATTCAATTTGTTCCACGGTACCAATCAAATCAGTTTATCAACACTAAATCGAAACAAGTTAAACCTGTTCTTAGTCATATCGTCAAACAACTAAAATCAGCTTCCTAATAGAATTTGATGTATAATACAGCAATACAACATTATAAGTTCAATTGTGCAAACAAATAGTCTAACGATGAGGGTCCATTTATTCATATCAAACGCATGATGTCCAAAACATATTAGCCTAAAATTGAAAATTCCTACATTCGTAGCTTACGGCTAAACCCAAGGTACTAGGTAGCAACAAGATCTATACTGATTTGTTACATTCACAGCATGCCAACTGTTTTGCCCACTTGGGGAAAACCAAACACACAACAACAATGACCGCTAAACAACCGGAAAAGACAAACTCTTCAACGAAAATATCAAAAACAGCAACGTCACAACATGGTATGGAAGAAAAGAAATAGTTTCAAAGCTGTCTTCAGTAATGATTTCACAGAAAACAAATTGGTACGGCCTGATATGCTAATTTGTTTCATGAACCCAAACTCCCCTCCGATCACCTTCCCTTTATGGAATGCATCAGTTGCTTTAAATCAAAGATCCCAAGAACATTTTGTTTTCATCTCCAATTAAAAATTTAAGTCAAACAACAAAGCTATAACAACCTCAAGAACCAATTTCCCAACCTTCTCTATAGTATTTATAACCTCCTAACCCTAGCCTCCAATTCAGATATATGATATGAACAAAATCAAGAGCCAACCAACAGCGAACTCTAGTGTGCAGATCATCATAAAACGCTTCACAATCCTCGGCAAAATTTGAGAGAACAACAATCACGGACAAGAAATCATTTGGCAAAAATTCTTCCATAGGAAATCTCATAAATACTCTCTAGTGAATCAGAGATGTTAAAATAGAATTTACTTTCAAGACGTTCAATTGCATCAAAATGATTTTGCAAAACATAACAAGTAGGAATCGAACAGAAAAACTCTCAGCATGTATTCCCAATTCAATATTTTTTCAAGTAAACCATCGTTGCTCAGGTAACCAAAATATCATGCATATCACTTTCAATGCATCTTCAATCATATTTAAATTGGACAACAACAAGGTTATAACAGTCACGAGCATCAAGAGCAAATCTTTCTTACAGCTCATCCTTTGGACAATACTAAAACATCCATAGCGATGAGACCATTACTTAGTAACATTTTCCTTTACTCAGAGAAACATTACAAATGCACACGCTGATATCATTATTCAATAAGGCAGAATTCCCAAAAATTCAGATTTAACCAACTATTTCAGCTTATTGCTATGTTTCCAATTCAACTTATTTTGTTAACTTAAAACCCACTACTTGAACCGTCTAACAAACAAAAAAACCAATACTATCATTGACTACTGCATCAAACCCATTTCAAATCAAAGTTTATCCATTCAAACAACCGTCAAATCTCATTCATACGGTCAACAATCCGAAAGGAAACAAAACTCATGAAAAGCAGTGTCGAATCAGTAGTTTTCCATAAACCATAGAAACCCAGCAACAACTAAACTTCACTAATTCAGAGATCGATGCAAACATCAATAAAAGAACATTACGTATGCAACTGATGTGAATTTCTATTCCAACTCTAACCACAACGGTGCAGACTTAACCCTGAACTGGAACAATCTTTCCACAGCCATCTACCACTAGGCATTTTTAATATTTACCGAACCTCCATCATTGCTTCAATGAAACTTATTAATGAAGGAAATCGAGCAGGTTAGGGATTCAATTCGACATTCTGATTTAAATGAAATGCCAATCAAATAATTTGGGCAGGACTAACATCAAGCATTCTAAATTGTAGGCTATACCAACTTCTGAAATTTCATCATGTTTAACTCACAACGAGAACTCAAATCTAACAATCATCATGTAATTTTAATGAAATTGACATAAACGTTAGCAATGCAATGAGATCATCAATGAATTTCCATGAATTTTAATACACATTGCATCAATAAAATAGGGTATTGCAATATGGGAAATCAACTCAAATTTTTAGTTCGGTAGTTTCTAATTTCCCCTCTAAACCTAAAAAGTTCTAATTTGACGAAGAAAAAGACGTAGAACCAACCTCTTCCTTTTAGAATTCCTGTGCATAGCGCCGTCGACCCTTCGCTCCACAAGTTCTAGTCGTTGCGTCGCCTTCCCTTTCCAATGACACGAAGGAGTTTCGGCGAGGCTTCCTTTCCACCGGAAGATCCCACCGAGCAGCTCTCCGACTCAGATCGTCGGCGGCCTTGCAGGAATTTAGAGGGTTTTGGGGGTCAAGGTTTCAGGCCGTTGGGAACCCTTTCCCCCTTTACAATCCCTTCGTGATGAATGGGCACCGATAGGTAGCGCTTGAATTGGAGCAAACAATGACCTTATTGCCCCTACTATTTTCTCATTTCTATAAAATCAACCTAAGCTTCTCAATTCTTGTTATTAAATTGGCAAGACTGCCCCTTCCATTTCCACAAACTTGCGGAATCAACCTAGTTGCCTTTTTAATTAACACCATTAGATCCCTATTTCTAATTTCATTTTTCCTATTCATCATATTTCGAGTTTACAAGTTCTCCTTCCTCCTATTTTTAGTCCTCCAAAAATACAAAGACGTTAAAAAGAGTTTTCACTCACTTCCTCAAACATCAAGGATAAAACAGTGCTAACAAAAAATATATCCTAACAAACAAGTGTGGATATTGGTACCTAATTTGAGCACCAGATTTTTGAATCATTTCTTCTTGGTGGGCATTTCTGCAAAGGACTTTTATTGAAGGAATCAATTTGCCTCTAAGACTTTTAATAAGTTGATCTAATATAATATTAAATCCTAGTGGTCTACGTCGATTATCAGCGTAACTTTTCTACTTATCTTGTATAGTCTTTACTCTTTATCTAATGACTTTGATCTTTTCAATTGTCCGATCCACTAACTCAGTATTTTTTAAATGACATTCTCCAACTTCACTCCGTAAGTTGGTGTTCTGCACTGCCTTCCATATAGAGCTTTGTAAGGAGTCATTCTTATGGTGACTTGATAGTTATTACGAGGAGTAGGTGTGTGTCCCAAAGTTCTATGAAATCTAGCACATAAGCCCTCAACATATCCTTTAGAGTTTGTATGGTACACTCGAATTGTCCATTTGTTTTTGGGTAGAAAGTTGTGCTGAATTTTAGAGTTGTTCCTTGTTCACTTTGAAACTTGAGCTGAGACCGTGAGGTGAATTTGGGATGTCAATCTAATACTATTTGTCACGCCTCGTACCTTCCCATAGAGCACGTGGTAAACCGTAGTGGACTCCACACATAGTCCTGCTTACCCTCTAGGATTATAGGGGGACCCACTAAACATATCTGATATATATCCCTTTTATTTATGGAAGGAGAGAACTTGAATAACAAGTCAATATAAATCTAAAATGATGCATTTTCAAAATCACAGTACTCAAGCACATTAAAACACTTATATATAAATATCTTACAATTATAGTTGAGTACATGCCCAAATATATACAAAATACCTAGCCAGTATATCTCTCTATATACACAAAATACTGGTAGAATTGTCCTACCTTTTAAAAGTCAGGTGTTGGGCTACACGCCTCAATATCTCTTAATCCCTCTCCTACCGTGGTCCTTAAAATAATGAGTGCCCTATAAGGTGAGTACACTTGTACTAGTGAATTGGATAGAAAATAATGTAAAATCGAGAATATACAATAACAAAGTCTCATGAATAGAATATCCTGCTATTCGGGTATAATAGTCAATCAAAAAGAGCAATCATGGATTATACAAGAGTATATCCAGGGCTGGCATAGTTAACGACAATTGTAGCTATCAACTGTTACCTTAGGGGGAGGTATCAAGCATCATAGGATACCTGAATCAAAGTTAAATAATAAGAATATAGGAACAAAACTCTCTTTCCCAGGGTTGCCCACTAGACCTCATATCACACCCCGGACTACTTACCGGGCACGTGGCAACCGCCGCATGAGCTCACTAACCTATGCAAGGTGTAGCAGGATCTCATCTCTACAGTACAAGTCACTAGTCATATCAATAATTAAATAATACAGTCTCTTAGTACAGTCCCGATACCAGTCTACTACATATTACTCTCCGAAATCAACAGATAAAATGAAACGGAGAAGATAGCCCATCTCGGCTGATGAGCTTCTCGTCTGCGAACTCGACCGTCACCGCTACACCTACACACACATTGAACGCGGTGTGCTCAGCCTTGCGGCCTAGTGTGAAATTACGACTTGAAACCACAACACGAAATCAAAGGCTAGGAGACTCGTTCAAGGATGCCTTAGTGGGATTAGTTATTACACAATCATTTTTTTTTATGTATTACAATGATCATATGATAAAGTTATGTGTCAATCTAGGTTATAAGAACATATATGTCATTAATTGTCACCTAAGTTGTACCTCATATCGGTGTCATTAGAGTAGGTCATCACAAATAGCTCTATATTATGTCACATATTTCCGGTTGCCAACGTATACTTAAGGATTAGTCCAGGCTAGGGACGTCCTTAAGCCCATCAGTGCCTTTATCATCTATGTCTCTACCTATGCCCGCTGCACCAATATTGGCAGAGAGGACGAGTGACCCAAAAATCCTCTCCCTCGTCTTGCTAGTTGCCGACTATGCCTCCTCCCCTGGCGAAATCGTTACAGCCTCCTCGGACTTTGTAGGGGTACGACCTCAGTGTAGTACTACACTCTATCCGTAGACAGGGTCACCATTGCAAAGAACCATCGGTCACGGTTATTCGAACTAAGAACAACTCTATGATTTGGACTACTCATCCGACCGTCTGTAGGATGTCGAGGATGCTAGTCTTGCGGTCTATGGATCCACCATCCAAGGCTTAAGGGAATCACCCCTCTAACTCAAAAGCAACCTATGCTGGCCAAGTCGAACTCACATCAACACAATGGGCTGTGGTGTCTCGACTCCATATCTGCTAAGTCATCGAGTAGGATTATCTTCGATAGCCATCTCAGGACTATCAGGATGGCGCCGAGGCGACACACGTGCTGGTATAGAAACCTAGGTTGGAACCACTCCATTTGCTGGTCTAATATGACCCAGAAGTTAATTAGTCCAATCCCTTAGCCACATTCTCAATATCTAAGCTATCAGAAGCCTTAGGAGGGGTGAACATCACTAACCGATTGCTGGCGGTTCATGGTGTTTGTCACGCTCCAAACTAACCTTTGGGCACGTGGCAACCGTCGTATAAGCCACACTTCAACATTACAACTTAAACAAGGCTAAAAAGTATCACAAAGCACTATAAATTTTATTAATTAAATAAAACGGAAACAAATACATTTAAAAATTAAACCAACAATACCAATCTAGATCTCTATCTAGAACATAAAAATAAATATCATTCACCAACTAGGTTCTCCCTCTCTCCCCGCTAGTAGCAAACCTGTAACCTACGCAATAGGGAAAAATGTGCACATCTGAGTCACGAAACATAGTGAGGCTACAAAGAGAGCATCCTAAAAATGGGCATAAGGTATTGATTAATAAAACTTGTCTTTTTGCACTGTTTGGATTATCTTGAGAAACCTCCCCAACATCATGCATGATCCATCTTTAACACTTCTTTTGTTTTGTAAGGAGTGTATTAAGTAGTTTTGATAATCTCGAATGATGTACCATAGAAAGCCTGACTACTCTAATCAAATGAGCGTATATTTTGTCCACAGTTTTAATTTTATCTGATTAAACTAACATCAACTAAGAGCATGCAAATAGGAGGCAGAAAGGAAGTTCCCATACTAATAGTGAACCATTTGGGTGAACCCCATCGAGGATAAAGTCGGCTGCTATGCATTGTTGTCGCTGTAGTATAATAGTGAGTATTCCTGCCTGTCTTGTTGGTGACCCAGGTTTGATTCCCTGAATTGAGCTTTATGCTGAATTAGGCATTATTTGGATTAATGCCGGATTGCTCCAACCAAAATTAGTGTGCATTTTGTCCACTGTGCAGAAAGGAAGTTCTCCTACTAATAATGAACCATATGGGGTCGACCCCATAGAGGATAAAGTCAGCTACTATGCATTGTAGTAGTTGTATAGTGGTTAGTATTCCTGCCTGTCACCCCGGTGACTGGTGTACGGTATCCGGCAACGACGCTTATTGCTTTTCATCTCATAATATTCTGAAAATATACTACAATTAATAAATCGCTTATCATCTTAGGTTGATGCGAGCTTTACGTTGAATTTGGCAAATACTTTTTTGAACATTCCCCTCTGTCCTCTTCAATATCTAATCATAGTTTCACTTTTTTCAAGCTTAATGTGTATTTCATTTTAATGGGAATCGTATACGATATGTTTTGTGCATAAGTTGATTGATAAAACTTGCATTTCTGCATTGTTTGGATTAACACTATGTTTAGATATAATAGAAAATAAATTATCATGAGTAACCTCCCAAACATCATGCATGATCCATCTTTAACACTTTTTTGTTCCGAAAAGAGTGTAATAAGTAGGTTTCATAATCTCAAATGATGTATCGTAAAAAGCCTGATTGCTCTAATCAAATAAGCGTACATTTTGTCCACAGTTTAAATTTCATCAGATTAAACCAATATTAACTAAGAAATGCAAATAGGAGGCAGAAAGGAAGTTCCCCTACTAATAGTGAACCATATGGGGTGGACCCCACAGATGATAAAGTCGGCCACATTGCATCATCGTTGTTGTAGTATAGCGGTGAGTATTCTTGCTTGTCACATAGGTGACCTAAATTTGATCCCCAACAATGACTTTTATTGCTTTTCATCTCATAATATTTTGAAAATATATTGTGATTGATAAATCGCTTATCATCGTGGAAGGATGCGTGCTTTGTGCTGAATTCGGCAAAAACACTTTTTTGCATATTCCTCTCTCAGGTGATCAAACTGCGATTGATAAATCACTTATCATCATGGGTGGATGTGTGCTTTGTGCTAAATTCGGCAAAAAAATAGGAGGCAGAAAGGTAGTTCCCCTACTAATTGCAAACCATATGGGGTGGACCCCATGGATGATAAAGTCGGCAGCTTTGCGTCTTTGTTTTTGTATTCCATGCATGATAAAGTATTCCTGGCTGTCACGGAGGTAAATTAGGTTCAATTCCTAGCAATGGTGCTTATCGCTTTTCTTCATCTCATAATATTTTGAAAACATACAACGATTGATAAATCACTTATCATTGTGGGTGGATGTGTGCTTTGTGTTGAATTTGGCAAAAACACTTTTTTAGACATTCCTCTCTGTCATCTTCAATGTCTAATCCTAGTGTCACTTTTTTCAAGCTTAATCTGTATTTCACTTCAATGAGAATCGTATATGATATGTTCTGTGCATAAGTTGATTGATAAAACTTAATTTTTTGCATCATCCATGATCGAACTTTAACACTTTTTTATTCCCCAAAGAATGTATTAAGTAGGTTCAATAATCTCGAATGATTATCATAGAAAGCCTTATTGCTCTAACCAAATGAGCCTTTATTTTGTCTACAGTTTAAATTTTGTCGGAGAAAACTAATACCAACTAATAGCATTCAAATAAGAGGTATAAAGGAAGTTCACCTACCAATAATGAACCATAGGGGATGGACCCCATGGATGATAGATTCAAAAAACTAAAATTATCATCGTGGATGCAGATTATCCTTTAGTTCATCTTCAATGTCTAACACTAGTTTCTGTTTCAAGCTTAATCTGTATTTTATTTTTTTGGAAATCATATACGATATGTTATATGCATAAGTTGATTGATAAAACTTGCCTTTTTGCATTAAAATAAATTATCTTGAGAAACCTCCCCAATATCATGCATGAGCCAACTTTAACAGTATATTAAGTAGGTTTGATAATCTCAAACGAATTGCTCTAACCAAATGAGCATACATTTTGTTTACAGTCTAAATTTTATCTAATTAAACTAATATCGACTAAGATCATGCAAATGATAAAACTTGCCTTTTTGCATTAAAATAAATTATCTTGAGAAACCTCCCTAATATCATACATGAGCCAACTTTAATAGTGTATTAAGTAGGTTTGATAATCTCAAACGAATTGCTCTAACCAAATGAGCATACATTTTGATTACAGTCTAAATTTTATCTGATTAAACTGATATCAACTAAGACCGTGGAAATAGGAGGCAGAAAGGAAGTTCCCATACTAATAGCGAACCATATGGGGTGGACACCACAAATTGTAAATTTGACCACTTTGCATTGTTGTTATAAAAGTATAGTGGTGAATATTCGTGCCTATCATGAAAGAGACCTAGGTTCAATCCTTGACAATGGTGCTTATTGCTTTTCATCTCATGAAATTTTGAAACTATAGAGTGATAAATCGCTACGAATGATGTACCGTAGAAAGCCTGATTGCTCTAATCAAATATGCATACATTTTAACCAATATCAACTAAGACCATGCAAATAGGAGGCATAAAGGAAGTTCCCCGATTAATAGCGAAACATATGTGTATTCCTGCTTGTCATGGCATATTGCTTTTAATCTTATAATGTTTTGAAAACATACTACAATTGATTATCATCATGGGTGGATGCGTGCTTTGTGCTGAATTTGGCAAAAATACTTTTTTGGACATTCCTCTCTGTCATCTTTAATGTCTAATCCTAGTTTCACTTTTTTATGCTTAATCTGTATTCACTTCAATGGGAATCATATACGATATGTTCTGTGTTAGGTAGAACCCTTAGATAATAAAGTTTTGATTGATAAAACTTGATTTTTTGCAATGTTAGGTGGAACCCTCAAATAATAAATTTAGCCAATTTGCATCAGGTGACTCGATTTTTTGCAACGTTAGGTAGAACCCTTAGATAATAAATTTGGCCAATTTACATCGTTGTTGTTGGGGAATAATGGTGAGTATTTTTACCTGTCATGTTGTTGACTTTGGTTTGATCCTCATCAATGGTGCTTGTTGCTTTTCATCTTAATATTTTTTGGAAACTCACTACGATTGATAAATCACTTATAATCATGGATGCGTGCTTCGTGCTGAATTTGTTTTCCACACTAAGCTTTACCGTAAATATATTTCCTAAGAATGGGTTTGGCAAAAATACTTTTTTGAATATTCCTCTTTGTCAACTTTAATGTCTAATCCTAGTTTTACTTTTTTCATGCTTAATCAGAATTTCACTTCAATGGTAATCGTATATGCAAAAGTTGATTGATAAAACTTTCCTTTATGTATTGTCAAGATTAATGTTGTGTTTAGATATAACATAAAATAAATTATCTTAAGAAACCTCCCCAACATCATGCATGATCCAACTTTAACACTTTTTTTATTCCCTAAAGAGTATATTTAGTAGGTTTGATAATCTCCAATGATGCACAATAGAAAGTCAGATTGCTCTAACTAAAGGAACATAAACTTTGTCTACAGTTTAAAATTTATCTCATTAAACTAATAACAACTAAATGCATGCAAATAGGAGGCAAAAAGGAAGTTTCCCTACTAAAAGCGAATCATTTGGGCACGGGCTCGTGTTATTGGGCATTGTATACTAATTGGATCTTGTACGGGTGAACCAGTGATGTCCTCATTATAATTCCCTTCCTAAAAAGGAGTCGACCTCGACTCCGGCTCATCTTCATCACCTAAGTATGAAGATAAATCAGCCATTTGAACGTATTTCTCACTCCATAATCCTTGCATTTGAACCAAGCTTGATCTGACCTGCCCCTAACTCGCTGCACGTGCGACGCAAGTGTAGCGATGGTTTAGATTTTTTTTCTATTTACTTTATATTTTTTTATATTATATTTTATTTATTTATTTACTTTTCTTTTAAATCAATCTGATAAATAAATATTTTATTTATTTTATTTTCATTTCTATTTTATTTTATTTATCTATTATTTTATTTTTTATTTTTTAAAAAAAATAAGGTTTACAAATGAAAAGCTTATTTCAATAAACATGGATATTAAAAGGAGATTCACAACTCACTTATAAGCATAATCATGAATATTAACTAGTAGGAGAGTCAACGGGTATCAAATATAGGTCATCAAAGGGATATAGTTCTCCTGGACTAAACATTGAGAACTATCCGGTCTATTCTGCCTGGAGAATAAATACTCACCTGATCCTATCGTTGTAAGCACATTCTAATTCGTATCGCGATCTTTAGTATCCTTGTGCTTGCTTATCAAATTTTCTATGAATATTTTAATAAATTTTAATTCTCAATCTAGTAATAATTTTACAAATCTGTCTTCACCAACACTCTTAGAATGATCTCTAAATACACCCTAATTTTTATCTCCTCGTCGGAAAGTTCACCGAAGACACGACGAAGACTCGTCGGAAAGTTCCCCGGAACCCTCGCTAGTGAAGTTCTTCGAATAGCACCAATATTGGTATCAATTAAATCATGAAGATTCCAAAAATTATATTTGCCCCAATTTTTATAGCTCACCCGCGATTAATTTCACCGATTAAATCAATTTGGGCAAAATTCCTAAGCAAGGGCTTTTAGCTCGCTGGCAGCCAGTAGCCCTCAACCCCGGTACCAATGGATAGCTCTCATTGAGGAGAAGTCATAGATACCAATTTACAAAGTTTCGTGGCCGAAATGGCCAGCAATTGTCAGAGTTTGCTCCGACGGTGGAACTTTCGCCGCTGTCGCTTCTCTCCTCTTTTCCTCCTCAAATCTTGATCAAAACTCAAAAATAATGGTTCTACTATGTTCGCCCAGCTCACCTGATATTGTGGTTCAAATCTCATCAAAAAATTTACTTGGAGCTGCCGGAGCGTCATCGACAAAGGTGCTCGCCATCGCTGCCGCGTGAAACAGGAGACGAGGCAGAGAAGGGAAGGGGAAGCTCGCGCGTGAGCTGAGATGGGAGGAAAAATGTATTTTTCTAAAATATTTAATTAAAAGTTGGCGTTGCTGTGTTTGTTTGTTTTCTCTCTTTTTTTAAGATCAAATCCTGGCCGTTCACCACTTTAAGTGATTTAATCTGGACCGTCCATTGGATCAATCCTTGCTTCATCAATTTGATCAATCAAACGACGTCCAAATTATGATCCGTCTACGCCGTTGGATTTCATATCAAAAATCCTATCTGAAGGTATAATTTTTACATCAAAATTTTATACTTTAAAAATCCATGTAATTTTACAAATAAGTCATTCGTATTATTTTTTTGTTCATAAAACCCCTCAAAATTACCATCTATTACATAATTACTCTTAATGCAAAAATACAAATCTCACAAATGATGACAAATGAACTTTTGCTCAACTAATAATTCTCAATCAAGATAGGCTTCTAGATTAAACTTTTCATTAAAACTAGGAATAGTGAATTTAATTTTACCCAATGAATCTTTTTTTTTTCTTCATTACAGTGATATGCATGACCTCCCCCACCTCGATGATGACATGCGAGGCAGTGCTGATACAATTCCAAGAAAACTTTATCATCAGCCACATAATTATCATTTAACTCTTCATCGACAGCCTCTTGAAATGCATCATTCAAATTTGCTCTTAGTTGAAATGGATCGGCAGCAGCAGCATTATTGTCACGCCCCATACCTTGCACTAGGGCACGTGGCAGACCACAGTGAACTCCACATACAGCTCTACTAAGCCCCTAGAACTATATGGGAATCCACTAAGCGTACCGGATGTATATCCCCTATATTTATGGAAAGAGAGAACCTGAATAACAGATTAATATAACTCTAAAACCATGCATATGCAAAATCAAATTTCTTATACTAGAAATCACTTATATACAAATATTTTACAACCAAAATAGGACACATGCCCAGTGATACACAAAATACCTATCCAGTGGATCTTTCTGTACAAAAAATAAAGGTAGAACTGTCTTACCTTTCAAAAGTCAGGAGTTTGGCTAATCTCCTCTATCTCTATCTGTCACTCTCCTGCTGTGATCTTGAAAAAAATGAGTTCCCCTTTAGGGTGAGTACACTTGTACCCAGTGAGTTGGATAGAAAACAATGTAAACCGAGAACATATAATAGCAAAGTCTCATAAACAGAATAACCTGGCTACTCGGGTATTGTAAACCCCTACTCTAAAAAAAAAAAAATGAAATCGGACCGCCGGTTCAATTAGGCCAGCTTAGTCGACCGGTTCGGGCGAACCAACCCCTCGAAGAGCAACCCCGCAGAAGAGGGCGAACGAGCTCGCCCTAATCTGCGCGGCGTCATCTTCCTCCGCTGCTCCGCACAGCAGCAGGGGCGTTGAGGCCGCCGGTGAGCTGCCGTCACCTCACCCCCTCCCGTCCTCGCCGTCGCGAGGTGGACCACCGGAGGAAGCATAGGAGCGATCCCCATTTGCTCGCGATCACGCCCTTCCTCCTCTTCCACCGCAGCAGAGCGAACGTAGGCGCCCGCCGCCTGCCGTTCGCCGTCCACCGTCTGTCGCCCGCCGCCTTCCACCTTCAGTAGATCCTCACCGTGACAAGAAGAGTGTGGCGGATGTCTGCTGTCGCGCCCCCTTCTTCCACAACCTTCTCCTCTTCACGAGAGAAGTTGTCCGCCGCCCCACCTTGCTGCCGTCGATTCGCCGCTGCAATCGCCGGGGAGCCGTGCTCCGAGCCTCCTTGCAAGCTTAGAGGCAAGCCTTTTCCCAAATTTACTTGCGAAGGCTTCGATCGGGGGTCGGCATTTGAAGCGGTTCAGCCGCGCGCCGGCGTCGAGCAAATAGCTCGTTTTCCTTCCCCTCCGCTGCTCGGTCTGCTACCACCGAGTTCGCACGAGTTCGTAGGATCTCCGTGCCACCTCCTCACCCATCGCCGTCGTCCTCTCGTCGGCGACCTTCCTCCATCCCCCATCCATTGGTCGCGAGCTCGAGGAAGGCTCGCCGGAGCGTCGTCCCTCGTCAATCACCTCCCACGCGGGAGCGAGCTTGCCTTCGCCGCGCTCGTCGCCATCGTCATCACCGCTGCTCGCGAGGACCCCGGCAGACCTTCACAGGAGCTGGAGAGCCGTCTCCGGGGCTGGGTCGACCTCGCCGAAGCCGGAGCTCCATCGCCAGCGTCGGAAAGGAAGAAGCGAACGAGTAGAGGTACCCATGCGCTCGCCCTCCTCCTTAATCGCGATTAATGTATGATTAATTAAGTTAAGTAAGATTAATGATTTAATTGAGTTTGGTTAGTGAATGGGTTGAGTTGAACCGGATTGAAGTTGATTGGGTTGGATTTGAATTGAATCTGGGTTCAGGTTTAGTTAAGTTGGGTGAGCTAAATTAATTAATTAGATTGGGTTCGAGCCAAATCAGTTAATTAGATTTAGTTTGGACTCGAGTCTGATTAAGCTGGATTGGGCTGGATGAACCGAATCACTTGGACCATATCTAATTGAATCAGATTGCATCCGAATTGAACCTGAGTGAATTGATTTGGACCCAGATAAAGTTGAACTGAATTGAACTGAATCTAGGCTGAACCGAATTGAATCAAATTGGATCGAAATCGAGCCAATTTTATTATTTAAGCCCGAATTGAACTCAATCAAATTGAATTAAGTCAGATTCAAACCAAATTAAATAATATTGAATCCAAATTAAACCAATTTGACTGTTTGAACCCGAATTGAGTCAAATTAATTGGGATTGGGTCAAAATTGATCAATTTGGTTAATTAAGATTAAATTTGACCAATTTTGACTTTTATTGTATGCATTGGGTTTGAACCCAAATTAAAGTCAATTTTGACTAGATTAAATTGGATAATAAATGGATTGGGTTTGGGCTTCATGAATAGACTTGGACCAAGCAGATTGGGTCAATTACATAGTTAGGTCCAAATTAAGGGGATAGATCGGATCAATATAAATTAATATATTTCTATCCAAATTAATTCTAGAAAATTTATTTAAAATTCTAAATAAATTTTCTTATGTTAAGAAAATTATTTGGACTTGATGTACCCTACTATTATCACTCCAGAACTTCAATTGGATTGATTCTGAAGCCCAAACATCACTACAAGTGCGTAGGCTCATCATAATATAATTCATTCCAGCTAGGGAAAATCTTAATTAGATTTTGTTGGAAAATTTTTGGATGCCTGCTAACTAAATAAATATCATGCTTCTAAAACTACCAAGAAAAATGTCTGCTATGTTATTATATTTTATTTAGCATGCTAATATGCCACATATGCTTATTTCATCTTTTACTCTGCATGATATATTATTTTTACTGCCTGTTAGTTAATTATGCTGAAATGTTGAATGCAAATAATATCATGCGTAAAATGATAAAAGATGAAGCAAACATAGAACATAGTATCATGATTTACACCGAACACTTTAATATAGAGACATAGGTGACATGATACTAGTACCACGTAAGAACATCACTAAATTTTAAACTAAGGGTGTTATTAATGCACCCTAGATAACATCGCGAACCATTAGCGTTCGGTTAGTGATGTTCCCACACCAGCACCTCCCGAGGCTACCGATCATAGATTGCTTAGATACTGGGAGTGAGCTGAGGGTTGGACCAGATTAACTCCTAGGTCAAGATAGACCAAAAATGGAGTGGGTCCATACCCAGATACCGATACCCGCACGTGTGCCGCTTAGGCGACACCGTGATAGTCCTTAGATGGCTAGCGAGGATGAACCATACCATGGACTTAGCCATGATGTAGTCGGGATAGCCATAGCCCATTGTGCGGATGTGTGTTTATTCCGGCCAATGTTGATTATTATTGGATTGGGAAGGTGATTCACTACGTGAGGCCTTGGATAATGGATCCATAGACCACATGATTATCATCCTTGACATTTTGCAGACAGTCGGATGAGTAGTCCGGATCCTAGGGTTATTATTTCGGCTAGCCATGACCAATGAGACTGTTGTGATAGTGACCCTGTCTACGGACAGTGTGTAGTACTACACAGATGTCGTTGCCCCTACGGATCCGGGGAGGATGTACGGGCATGACGGTTTTGCTAGGGGAGGCATGGTTAGCGACTAGCGAAACAATGGAGAGTGATTATGGGTCACCCATCCTCTCCGCCAGCATCAGTGCAGCGGGCACAGGTAGAGACATAGACTGTAATGGCACTGATGGGCTTAGGGAAGTGCTAGGCCAGGACTTTCCTTAAGCATAGGCCGGCAGCCCGAGTCAAGTGATATAAAAATAAAGATATTATATATGATTCACACTAGTGACACCGATATTGTATATAACCTAGGTGAGATTCAGAGACATACATCTACTTACAACCTAGGTTGACATATAACACAGTCGGATAATACATGTAAAATATTAAAAAACTTGTTATGTGATAACTAATCTCACTAAGGCATCCTTGAATGATCCCCTTAGTCTTGGATTTCGTATTGTGGTTTCGAGCTGTAATTTTGTACTAGGCCGTAAGGCTGAGCACACCGCGTTCAATGTGTGTGCAGGTTGTTAGATGACTGTCCGGGATATTTGATGAAGATGAGGGCTATCGATGGATTTAGTTTTATTTATCGATGTTGTTATTGTAGAATTGTAGTAGGTATATCGGGACTGTGTTAGTAGAGATTCATAGATGATTTAATTATATATTCCGCTGTGTTGATTATGTGTATGGATAATATTTAATACCAAATGCCTTTTATGGGTCCTTTGGGCACATACGGCGGTTGCCACGTGTCCGACAGGTGGGTCGGGGCGTGACAGGTATAATAACCAATCAAACAGAGCAATCATGGATCATACAAGAATATATATCTGGGGCTAGCATAGTTAACGACAGTCGTAGCTATCAACTGTCACCTCAGGGGGAGATATCAAGAATCATAGGGTACCCGGATCAAAACGAAATCATAATAATGCATAAACAAAGCCCCCTTTCCCCTTGGGTTGCCCACCGGACCTCACTACCTAGTTTACCATAGTTAATCCAGTGAATATCCACAGCGAGGAGTTATCTAACCTCCCATCCTGACTGCCCGGCATTTTAATCCCACGCCCCTCTATGTAGGTTGCCCATGGGAGTACAAACCGAATATCACTGCAGTGATTGTGCTCTAAGCACACCAGTATGGTTATCCTAGTCATACGCACCTAAAAGATGAAGTATAATCATACGTAGATCAATAAATCTCCTAGGGTATGCTTTTCACCATACCTCCAGCTTTTCAGGAAAAATAGGTGCATATGCTAGCTTTAGAATAAAAAAAAAACATCGTATCATGCTTATAATGAATCAATGAATAATAGCAATGAAAATCTTATATCAAGAAGCATGGATATCAAAGGTTATTCACAACTCATATATAATCATAATGAGGATAATTAACTAGCAAGAGTCAATGAATATCAAGTATAGCTAATCCTGGACTAAATATTGAGAACTATCTTATTTATTCTACCTGGAGAATAAACACTCACCTGATCCTATCGTCACAAGCACGTTCTAATTCGTATCACGATTGTTCGTATCCTCATACTTGCTTATCGAATTTCCTGTGAATATTTTAATAAATTTTAATTCTCAATCTGATAACTATTTTACAAATCCGTCTTCACCAATACTCTTAGAATGATCTTTAGAATCACTCTAATTTTTATCTCAAGTTCGCTGGAAAGTTCGCCGGAGCTCGCCGGAAAGTTCGCCGGAACCCTCGCTGGCGAGGTTCTTCGATCAGCCCCAATATTAGTACCAATCGAAAGCTCTTCTCATCAGGAATCAAAAAATACTATTTGCTCCAATTTTTACTGTTCATACGTGGTTATTTTCGTCGGAGAAGCTCAATTGGGCAAAAACCCTAAATTTAGGTTTTTCGTTCGCCGACTGCCAACCAACGGCCTCTAGCTCTCAACTCTAGTACCAATGGGTAGCTCTCATTGAAGAGAAGCTATAGGTACCAACCTTGCAAAGTTTCATGGCCGGAATAGTCGGCAATCGCCGGAGAAATCTCCGGCGACGAACTTTCGCCGCCGCCCACTTCTCTCCTCTTTTCTCCCTCAAATATCCTCCAAAACTTGAAAATGATAGTTCTAATGTGTTCTCCTAGATCACCTGAAGTTGTGTCCAAAATTTCACGAAAAAATTCGTTCGGGAAGACCTCCAACCGTCGTCGTCAAGTTGAAAAAGTGAAGTTGCAGTCGCTGGTTCGGAGCAAGGGAGGAGAGAGAAAGTCATAGGTGGGGAAGGAAGAAGAAGAGGGTAAGTTAAATGGGTTGGGTAACGGGTCGAATTTCCTCACTTAACCCGCCCGCTAACCCGGTTCACCTATTGGTTCAATAAAATCAAATCTGGACCGTTCGTTTTAAGTGATTTAATCTCGTCCGTCCATTTGGATTAATCCTTGATTCAATGATTTGACCAATCAAACAACGTCCAAATTACGATCCGTCTACGCTGTTGGATTCCTTATCAAAAATCCTATCTGATGGTATAATTTTTACATCAAAATTATCTATTACAAAAATTCATATAATTTTACAAATAAGTCCTCCATATTATTTATTTCATAAAATTTCTCCATAAAACCTTAATCATCCATACATCCTTATTCCTTAAGGTTTTCTTCTTTCGTTCTAAGATTTGCACAGGTTGTACTTTAAAACTCAAATCTCCCTTAAGTTCAATCGGGGGTGTTTCTAATATCTGTTCAGAGTCTGCCATATGTTTCATTAACATAGATACATGAAATATATCATTTATACTGGCCATTTCCTGAGGTATCTCCAATCTGTACGCTACAAGACCCACTCTGTTAATGATTCTGAAAGGTTTAATATATCTAGGACTTAGTTTTCCTGTGTTTCCAAACCGTATGATCCCCTTCCATGGAGCTACTTTTAAGTATATCATGTCTCCAGGTTGAAATTTCAATTCTCTTCTTCGGTTATCTGCATAACTCTTTTGCCTATCCTAAGCTATTTTCAATCTTTCCTTAATGATTCTTACTTTTTCTGCCATAGTTTCAATCAATTCATTCCCTTCTATTTTTCTTTCTCCAACTTCATCCCAACATAATGGCGTTCTACATTTTCTTTCATATAAAGTTTCATATGGTGGCATTCCGATGCTAGCCTGATAACTGTTATTGTAAGCAAATTCAATCAACGGTAAGTGTTGATCCCAACTTCCCTGGAATTCAAGTACACAAGCCATTAGCATATATTCTAGAGTTTAAATTGTTCTTTCAGATTGACCATCAATCTGAGGATGAAAAGCGGTACTAAACTATAATGACGTACCCAAAGCTTCATGCATCTTTGGCCAAAAACGAAAAGTAAATCTAGGATCTTTATCAGACACAATGGTAATGGGAACTCCATGGAGTTTCACAATCTCCTGAATATAGATTATGGCTAATTTATCCAATGAATAAGTATTATGAATTCCCGGAAAATGAGCAGACTTGGTAAGTCTATCCACAATTACCCATATTACATTATGATTATTTGACGTACGGGGTAATCCTATCACAAAATCAATTGTGATACATTCCCATTTCCATTCAGGAATTGGCAAAGGTTGTAGCTTTCCTGCGGGTTTCTGATGCTCAGCTTTAACTTGCTGACAAATGTGGCATTTAGCTATAAACTCTGCAATGTCTTTCTTTATTCCTGGCCACCAATAGCTTCCTTTTATTGTGCGGTACATCTTTGTTCTTCCCGGGTGCATTGCATATGCCGAGGAATGAGCTTCCTCCAAGATAGCTTTCTTGAGTTCAGCTTTATTAGAGACGCAGACTCTTTCACGATATACCAGTAATCCCTCATCCCTCATCCTGAACTCAGTATTTTCTTCTGTTTGTATTCTTTGGAGTACTTTCCTCAATTCCTCGTCTGAGCTCTGCAACACCCGAATTTCCTCGTGAAGTGTGGGTCGCACAATAAATGTTGCTAAAATCTCACTAGATTTATCATAATCTAGTTGAACTCTCAAATATTTCAATTCCATAAGTTGAGGTAATGTAGTGGCTAAGATACTAGATAACGTAACTGATTTCCTACTCAATGCATCTGCCACAACATTAGCCTTTCATGTATTATACTCAATTATGAGATCATAATCTTTTATTAACTCCAACCATCTTCTTTGTCTCAGATTTAGCTCCTTCTGAGTCATAATATATTTCAAACTCCGATGGTCGGTAAAAATATGGCATCGAACTCCGTATAAGTAGTGTCGCCATATCTTTATTTAAAAAACTACTGCTGCCAGTTCCAGATCATGAGTAGGGGTAATTTAATTCATGCTTCCTTAACTGACGAGATGCATATGCAATCAAATTTCTTTCTTGCATCAGTACACATCCCAATCCTTGTCTGGAAGCGTCACTATATACAGTATAATCCTCATCAAGCTTTGCTAATATTAGAACTGGAGCAGAATAAGACAATCCTTGAGTTTCTGAAAACTATTTTCACAATCCTGGTCCCAATAAAATTTCACTTCCTTTCTAGTTAATCGAGTCAGTGGTCCAGCTATCTTAGAAAATCCCTCAATAAATCTTCTATAATATCCAGCCAGATCTAAGAAACTACGAATCTCTATAACATTTTTGGATCGTTCCTATTTCAAAACTGCTTCCACTTTACTTGAATCAACCATGATACCTTTTTCTGATACTATGTGCCCCAAGAATTTCACTTCTTTCAACCAAAACTCGCATTTGGAGAACTTTGCATACAGTTTCATTCCTCGTAGTGTTCTTAACACTGTTCTTAATTATTCAGCATGCTTTTTTTCTCCTGGCGAGTATATCAAAATATCATCAATAAATACAATCTCAAACTCATCTAGATATGGATGGAATACCCTATTCATTAAATCCATAAATGTAGTTGGGGCATTTGTTAATCCAAAAGGCATTACTATGAATTCATAATGTTCATATCTGGTTTTGAAGGCAGTCTTAGGTATGTCCGACTCCCTGATCCTCAATTGATAATATCCTGATCTCAAATCAATCTTTGAGAATACATTTGCTCCTTATAGTTGATCAAAGAGATCATGAATTCTTGGCAAAGGATATTTATTCTTGATGGTCACCTTATTTAACTGTCTATAATCAATGCATAATCTTAAGGTACCATCTTTCTTCTTTACAAATAATACAAGTACTCCCCAAGGTGAGGTACTCGGTCTGATAAATCCTTTATCTAGTAATTCTTGTAATTATACCTTCAATTCACTGAGTTCTGCAGGTGCCATTCTATATGGTTGAATCGTGATAGGGTGAGTTCCTGGTTATAATTCAATAAAGAAATCAACCTCCCTATCAGGTGCTACACCTGGTAACTCTTTTGGAAATACATCGAGGAATTAACACACCACCGGTATCTCTTCTAGCTTGGTTCCAGACGTGGATGTGTCTATTATGTGAGCTAAATAAGCTATACATCCTTTTCTTAGTAATTTCCAAGCTTGTAATGCCGAAATCACACAAGTCGGTAGGATTCGGCGGTTTCTACTAAAATATAAATTAGGTATTCCTTCCTTTGAGAATACCACTTCCTTGGCAAAACAGTTGACTGTGACTCTTAAAAGCAAGCAAGCAATTAATCAAGCACAACAATTTCCTTCTTACTCCAATACAAATCACGGTTTGGCCATGATTTGACAAGCAACAGCACAGCAATAAATTTTCCTAGGATAAAGTAAATACATTCAACAACCATAAGTCATACAAATCCAACAAAGATTTTCTATCTATCCTTCTCCTCATATCCTCTCATCATTTTCTTTATTTTATTCTATTTCGTATAATCAAACAATCATCCATCACATTACAATCACCATCCAATACAATCAAACATCAACAAGCCAATAAAATAATATTTAGTTTAATAATTTAATTTTACCCAAAAATCTATATCAATATATACCACCTTAATAAATTCTAAATAAATTTAATAATCTTGTGAATAATCTAACTACATTAATTAAATTCACAATACCTCAAATTAACCAATTTCATTAATTACAAAATCTAAATAAATCAATTTCCTAAATTTTATCACATTATAAATTTATAACATTCTAAAATATTCAGTTTCATAAATTGTAAAAATCTAAATAATCTAATTACCTAAATTTACTATATCCTAAATTCATTAATTTTGTAAAAAATCTAAATAAATCGTTTTAATTTTAATTAATATAGTTTAAATGACATAACACCTACAAAATATTTCTTCATGCATATAACATACAATTAATTTATTTAAATCCTAAATTACCCAAATTATCTTAATTAAATTAAAATCCGAATTCAAATAACGTTAGAAAATTCTAATTAAATCATGAAGAATATGTTTAAGCATAACATCGCATCATAATTTATTTTAGATTTTTCTGATATCGTTAGCACACTCAAAACTTTGAACCCAACCTAAGATAATTCGAAAACCGCAACTAAAATATGTTAAATATTCTAAATAAATTTCTTAAGGTTCAAAACTTACCAAAAAAGCTCTAGGAATGTTGAAACAAATCAAACCGGTCAAAAAACTGTTAAAACCGGTTAAAACTTGCATCAAACCGTAGTTGAACCAGCCCGGGATGAACCGAACCGAACCAATCGGTCAAACCGGCCGAACTAAGCCGTCCCACGTGCGCCTGCTCGATCCGCCTTCTCACCTCCGCTCGAACCCTGCTACACCGCCGCCGCGTTCGCCGCCATTCGTCCACCATCCACTCGTCGGAACGCAGCATGCGGCCTCTCCTTTACTCCCTCGACCCCTCAGCCACTGTTCCGCAGTGGAAAAGCCAATCTCCGCTCCTTCTGCGCCGGTGGAATCACTGCAGATAGAGGGGTGCTTTGTCCGCCGCACAACTCCGACCACCGCTAGATTCCGACCTCCCACGCTGCTTCCGCCGTTCCAATTCAACTTCTTAAGAGTTGAATTGCTTCCAGTAGCCTCATCGTGGAGGGAGGTGCATTCGCTGCGTTTCCTGCCGATGAATTCGATGGGAACAGAGGAAGAGTTGATCGCTTCCCTGTTTCGCCGCCCCTTCCATGCTCCCTACCAATTTCTGGCCTCCTCGCCGTAGCCACCGGCGAAATCAACTCCCTCTGGAGTCGATTAAATGCCCAGCACCTCACCGCGAAGGGGAAGGATGGTCTCCGTGCCCTTCGCCGATGAAATCGCCCGAAGTCTGCACCTCTGTCAACCACCTCCGCTCCAGTTACCTCCCCGCAGTCTTCTGCCCGTCGGAACCCCTCCCCTCGGCTCGCCGGCCTTGTAGAGGACGGCCTAATCTCCAGCCGCAGTCTCTCCTCGTCGAAACCGTCGAAAACCGGAGCTCCTCGAAGCCCGCAAGCGCCGACGCCCTCGTAACAAGGAAAACCCCTGTTTCCGAGGGTTTACATCCTCTCTTATTAGCGAGTCATCTGACTCGCCCGAGTCGACTCCGCCGACTCGCTCTCAACTTTTTTATATATTTTTTCTTTTTTTTTTACTTTACATTTTTTATATTTTATTATTTTTTTATGATAAATAGATATTATTATTTAATTTTACTTTCTTTTCTACTTTTTTTATTTGTTTATTATTTTATTACTTTAATATTAAAATAATATATTATTATTATTATTATTATTAGAAAAAAGGGTTTACAATCTTCCAAGAACATGTATCAATATCACACCTATCGTAAATCAACATCCAATAAACTACTCAAAATAGCATCCCTTGGATCAACAAACTTCAATTATAATAGTAATTATTTTATTACACCAATGCATCAAATAATCCAAATCATGACGTCCATTCTTATTTTTTACATTGCACCAAAGAACATAATCACCACTACATATAAGAAGACCAACTTCCAATAAATAATATGGACCTCACCGATAATTCAATTCATCTATCAACCGTACAACACCAATTTATTAAACATAATAACTTCATCTAACTTACTCAAATCAAATGTTCAACCTCCCATCTACCACAATAGAGATGCAAAACAGAAGTATAATACGCCCATAAAAAGTAAGAAAATCCTTAATCAGAAACTATCGTCGATGCAACCTATCATTTTCATTTCTCAACCTTAGACCAATTAAAACGACACACACAATAAACAGACAAAACCACCGCAAGCCTGACACTATTATGTGTAGATAAGAGAATTAGATAACCGACCTGATTGTAATGTATTCCACATTCATAATTCACCTAGTAATCTCAGAAACCAAAAACGTACATACTCGACCAATATCAAGTTAATCTTGAATCCCATAAATCTTGTAATAAAAATCACATCGTCAATGAGGACGAATTTGGTAGTATCTACCGTCAAACAGGTTGTTGTGATAACACTATATTTAACATTACTACATACATAAATTTAATAGTTAGAAGGCCTCCAATCGAGTAATATACTTGCCTGAAATTGCGTCGATGAGTCTTCTTCAGCTCAAGATATAAAGAAATCCACAACCATTAACTTTTTCTTTACTAATACGACCATTTAATTATTTACTAATATAATATATTTTTAATAATAATATTTTTATATATATTATTAGTATACTTAACATAATACCTATATTCTAAAAAGTATGACTTTATGTAAATATAATTAAAGAACAATGTATATGCATAAGTAAGGTGCATATTGAGAAAAGTGATAATGAGTATAGCGGTGTTACAATGTCCCATCAATTGGCTGGAGCATCAACTAGAAAAACTATCATTAGCGTAAAATATACAAGACTTTTGGGCACATTATGGAAGAAGACTTGGAAGAGTCTGGTTGGCGATTCAACTACTCGGCCTAAAGCTACCTTCATTCTATTGCTTACTTTTATCAAAAGTTAATGATTGCAGATAAACTACTCTTGTAGGGAATGTAGACAGAAGGAAGATGACAACTGCGTTTGGCTACCGTAGGAATCATGGAGCATTTGCTCAATTAATATTATATAGTAATATTATTTTGAGTGGTTTATTGAATTAAAATAAAGAAATATTAATATATACTACAAAGGAAATCATAATTAATATTAGTAGAAGATCTAAAGGTAGGATAAGGAAAAGGTAGCGGTTTTCGTAGGTGGTCATGGTTGAGTTTGCATCACATTTGGGAAGATGAGAACTAGAAGTTGTTTAGACGATTAGTCAAGAAAGAAATATGTTTTTGATTGTTATTATTAGGCTTCACCACCTACGATACCCGGTGTCCTAGTTGAACTCATATTTCTTTAACAAGGCTCAACAACCTCAAAGATAAATATAATAAGCGCGTCTTCTCTTCCTCCCCTCGCATTATAACAATTGACTGTGAGCGAGCGAGCGAGTAAGGAGGAAACAAAAAAGTGAGCTCTCTCTTTGCTTGTCCTCTTCTTCCTTCCTAACAATTCCTCATCAATATCCCTAGCTGTGGAGGTGTTCTTGGAGTCAAATTCACCAGCCTATTGTTCTATTTGGTTTGGAGTTGAAAGGATGAGTCTAGGAGACAACGACGTCAAGTACTTGAAGATACAGAGTTGTGATCTGCAAGTGGACAACCTTTGCTGTGAAGGATGCCAAAAGAAGGTGAAGAAGATGCTTCAGAAGATCGAAGGGGTTTGCAAGTCTACAATTGATGCGGATGCGAAGAAGGTGATAGTGATTGGGAATGTGGATCCTGAGATCCTGATAGAAAAGCTCAACAAGGTTGGGAAACATGCGCGGTTCTGGTCTGCAAATGGGTCGAAAAAACAGAATCTCCCCAATAAGCTGCAAAGTCTCCAACTAGAGCTTTCTAAAGATCAGCAGAAGGGTAGTGAAAATGCCCAAAAGGGTAGGGGCAAGGAGCAGATAACTCCACAACCACATAAGCAGGCGAAAGGGTTCAAAGATCTGAAGTTTTCGAGCCTCAAGGACTTTAATAATCCATTCAAGATGACCTCCAAGACTGTAAAATCCGACCATCCTACTAAAGAAGCTGAGGTGGAGGATGTAAGTGAGTTCGACGATGATGTTCACGGGTACGCCGAGGATGAGGAGGTGTTGTGTGATGGAAATGACGAAGATGACGTGGAGGATTACGACGATCCTAGGATGATGAGGGCTACGAAACTTCAACTTAATCATAATAAAATGAGTAGCGATAAGAAAGGCAGAGGCGGTGGCAGTAGCAGTAGAGGTGGCGGTGCTAAGGCTTGAATTTTTGTATAAACATAAACGACTGTTCTATCTATCTTCCCAAGAACATGTATCAGAATCACACCTATCGTAAATCAACATCCAACTAACTACTCAAAATAGCATCCCTCGGTTCAACAAACTTCAATTATAATAGCAATTATCTTATTACACCAATGCATCAAATAATCCATATTGTGACATCCATTCTTATTTTTTACATTGCACCAAACAACATAATCACCACTACAAATAAGAAGGCCAACTTCCAATAAATAATATGGACCTCACCGATAATTCAATTCATCTATCAACCATACAACACCAATTTATTAAACACAATAACTTCATCTAACTTACTCAAATCACATGTTCAACCTGCCATCTACCACAATAGAGATGCAAAACAGAAGTATAATACGCCCATAAAAAGTAAGAAAATCCTTAATCAGAAACTATCATCGATGCAACATATCATTTTCATTTGTCAACCTTAGACCAATTAAAACGACACACACAATAAACAGACAAAACCACCGCAAGCCTGACAATATTATGTGTAGACAAGAGAATTAGATAACCGACCCGATTGTAATGTATTCCACATTCATAATTCACCTAGTAATCTCAGAAACTAAAAACGTACAAACTCGACCAATATCAAGTTAATGCTTAATCCCTCAAATCATGTAATAAAAATCACATCGTCAATGAGTAAGAATTTGGTAGTATCTACCATCAAACAAGTTGTTGCGATAACACTATAATTAACATTACTACACACATAAATTTAACAGTTCGAAGGCCTCCAATCGAGTAATATACTTGCCTGAAATTGCGTCGATGAGTCTTCTTCAGCTCCAGATATAAAGAAATCCACACCCATTCACTTTTTCTTTACTAATACGACCATTTAATTATTTACTAATATAATATATTTTTAATAATAATTTATATATATATATTATTAGTATACTTAACATAATACCTATATTCTAAAAAGTATGACTTTATGTAAATATAATTAAAGAACAATGTATATGCATAAGTACGGTGCATATTGAGAAAAGTGATAACTAGTATAGTGGTGTTACAATTTCCCCTCAATTGGCTGGAGTATGAACTAGAAAGACTATCATCAGCGTAAAATATACAAGACTTTTGGGCACATTATGAAAGAAAACTTGGAAGAGTCTGGTTGGCGATTCAACTACACGGCCTAGAGCTACCTTTATTCTATTGCTTACTTTTATCAAAAGTTGATGATTGCAGATAAACTACTCATGTAGGGACAGAAGGAAGAAGTCAACTGCGTTTGGCTACAGTAGGAATCATTGAGCATTTGCTCAATTAATATTATATAGTAAGACTATTTTGAGTGGTTTATTGAATTAAAATAAAGAAATATTAATACATACTACAAAGGAAATAATAATTAATATTAATAGAAGATCTAAAGGCAGGATAAGGAAATGGTAGCGGCTTTCGTAGGTGGTCATGGTTGAGTTTGCATCACATTTGGGAAGAGGAGAACTAGAAGTTGTTTAGAGAATAAGTCAAGAATGAAATATGTTTTTGATTGTTATTATTACGCTTCACCACCTACGATACCCGGTGTCCGAGTTGAACTCGTGTTTTTTTAACAAGGCTCAACAACCTCAAAGATAAATATAATAAGCACGTCTTCTCTTCCTCCCCTCGCATTATAACAGTTGACTGTGAGCGAGCGAGCGAGCAAGGAGGAAACAAAAAAACGAGCTCTCTCTTTGCTTGTCCTCTTTTTCCTTCCTAACAATTCCTCATCAATATCCCTAGCTGTGGAGGTGTTCTTGGAGTAAAATTCACCAGCCTATTATTCTATTTGGTTTGGAGTTGCAAGGATGTGTCTAGGAAACAACGACGTCAAGTACTTGAAGATACAGAGTTGTGATCTGCAAGTGGACAACCTTTGCTGTGAAGGATGCCAAAAGAAGGTGAAGAAGGTGCTTCATAAGATCGAAGGGATTTGCAAGTCTACAATCGATGCAAATGCGAAGAAGGTGACGGTGATCGGGAATGTGGATCCTGAGATCCTGATAGAAAAGCTCAACAAGGTTGGGAAACACGCGCGGTTCTGGTCTGTAAATGGGTCGAAAAAACATAATCTCCCCAATAAGCTGCAAAGTCTCCAACTAGAGCTTTCTAAAGATCAGTAGAAGGGTAGTGGAAATGCCCAAAAGGGTAGGGGCAAGGAGCAGATAACTCCGCAACCACATAAGCAGGCGAAAGGGTTCAAAGATCTGAAGTTTTCGAGCCTCAAGGACTTTAAGAATCCATTCAAGATGACCTCCAAGACTGTAAAATCCGACCATCCTACAAAAGAAGCTGAGGTGGAGGATGTAAGTGAGTTCGACAATGATGTTCACGAGTACATCAAGGATGAGGAGGTGTTGTGTGATGGAAATGACGAAGAAGACGTGGAGGATTACGACGATCCTAGGATGATGAGGGCTACGAAACTTCAACTTAATCATAATAAAATGAGCAGCGATAAGAAAGGTAGTGGCGGTGGCAGTAGCAGTAGAGGTGGCGGTGCTAAGACTTGAATTTTTGTATAAACATAAACGACTGTTCTATCTATCTTCCCAAGAACATGTATCAGAATCACACCTATCGTAAATCAACATCCAACTAACTACTCAAAATAGCATCCCTCGGTTCAACAATCTTCAATTATAATAGCAATTATCTTATTACACAAATGCATCAAATAATCCATATCGTGACATCCATTCTTATTTTTTACATTGCACCAAACAACATAATCATCACTACAAATAAGAAGACCAACTTCCAATAAATAATATGGACCTCATTGATAATTCAATTCATCTATCAACCATACAACACCAATTTATTAAACACAATAACTTCATCTAACTTACTCAAATCACATGTTCAACCTCCCATCTACCACAATAGAGATGCAAAACAGATGTATAATACGCCCATAAAAAGTAAGAAAATCCTTAATCAGAAACTATTATCGACGCAACATATCATTTTCATTTCTCAACCTTAGACCAATTAAAACGACACACACAATAAACAGACAAAACCACCGCAAGCGTGACACTATTATGTGTAGACTAGAGAATTAGATTACCGATCCGATTGTAATGTATTCCACAATCATAATTCACCTAGTAATCTCAGAAACCAAAAACGTACATACTCGACCAATATCAAGTTAATCCTTAATCCCACAAATCTTGTTACAAAAATCACATCATGAATGAGGAGGAATTTGGCAGTATCTACCGTCAAATTTGTTGTTGTAATAACACTATAATTAACATTACTACACATATAAATTTAACAGTTCGAAGGCCTCCTATTGGGTAATATACTTGCCTGAAATTGCATCGATGAGGAATCCTCAGCTCAAGATATAAAAAAATCCACATCCATTCACTTTTTCATTACTAATACGACCATTTATTTATTTATTTATTTATATAATTTATTTTTAGTTATAAATTTTTTATATATATTATTAGTATACTTACCATAATACCTATATTCTAAAAAGTATGACTTTATGTAAATATAATTAAAGAACAATGTATATGCACAAGGTGCATATTGAAACAATGAGTATAGCGGTGTTACAATGTCACCCTCAATTGGCAGGAGCATCAACTAGAAAGACTATCATCAGCATAAAATATACAAGACTTTTGGGCACATTACGGAAGAAGACTTGGAAGAGACTGGTTGGTGATTCAACTACTCGGTCTAGAGCTACCTTCATTCTATTGCTTACTTTTATCAAAAGTTGATGATTGTAGATAAACTACTCATGTAGGGAATGTAGACAGAAGGAAGATGTCAACTGCGTTTGGCTACCGTAGGAATCATGGAGCGTTTGCTCAATGAATATTATATAGTAAGACTATTTTGAGAGGTTTATTGAATTAAAATAAAGAAATATTAATACATACTACAAAGGAAATCATAATTAATATTAGTAGAAGATCTAAAAGAAGGATAAGGAAAAGGTAGCAAATTTCGTAGGTGGTCATGGTTGAGTTTGCATCACATTTAGGAAGAGGAGAACTAGAAGTTGTTTAAACAATAAGTGAAGAATGAAATATGTTTTTGATTGTTATTATTACGCTTCACCACCTACGATACCCAGTGTCCTAATTGAACTCGTGTTTTTTTAACAAGGCTCAACAACATCAAAGATAAATATAATAAGCACGTCTTCTCTTCCTGCCCTCACATTATAGCAGTTGACTGTGAGCGAGCGAGCGAGCAAGGAGGAAACAAAAAAGAGAGCTCTCTCTTTGCTTGTCCTCTTCTTCCTTCCTAGCAATTCCTCATCAATATCCCTAGCTGTGGAGGTGTTCTTGCAGTCAAATTCGCCAGCCTATTGTTCTGTTTGGTTTGGAGTTGCAAGGATGAGTCTAGGAGACAACGACGTTAAGTACTTGAAGATACAGAGTTGTGATCTGCAAGTGGACAACCTTTGCTGTGAAGGATGCCAAAAGAAGGTGAAGAAGGTGCTTCATAAGATCGAAGGGGTTTGCACGGGGTTTGCACGTCTACAATCGATGCAGATGCGAAGAAGGTGACGGTGATCGGGAATGTGGATCCTGAGATCCAAATAGAAAAGCTCAACAGGATTGGGAAACACGCGCGGTTCTGGTCTACAAATGGGTCGAAAAAATAGAATCTCCCCAATAAGCTGCAAAGTCTCCAACTAGAGCTTTCTAAAGATCAGCAGAAGGGTAGTGGAAATGCCCAAAGGGGTAAGGGCAAGGAGCAGATAACTCTGCAACCACAGAAGCAGGCGAAAGGGTTCAAAGATCTGAAGTTTTCGAGCCTCAAAGACTTTAAGAATCCATTCAAGATGACCTCCAAGACAGTAAAATCCGACCATCCTACTAAAGAAGCTGGGGTGGAGGATGTAAGTGAGTTCGACGATGATGTTCACGGGTACGCCGAGGATGAGGAGGTGTTGTGTGATGGAAATGACGAAGATGACGTGGAGGATTACAACGATCCTAGGATGATGAGGCTACGAACCTTCAACTTAATCATAATAAAATGAGCAGCAATAAGAAAGGCAGTGGCGGTGGCAGTAGCAGTAGAGTTGGCGGTGCTAAGGCTTGAATTTTTGTATAAACATAAACGACTTATTTATCTATTTTCCCAAAAACATGTATCAGTATCACACCTATTGTAAATCAACATCCAACTAACTGCTCAAAATAGCATCCCTTGGATCAACAAACTTCAATTATAATAGCAATTATCTTATTACACCAATGCATCAAATAATCCATATCACGACTGTTGTATGATTGTATGATTTATGTTGCCTTACTTAAACATGACTCGATCAATGTGATTTTTGTGTGCTACTGCCTCATGTCATTGGTACATGGATGCTTTGCCATCAATATGTTTCAGTAATTTGGTTCATTACTAACTACTTTTAAATTGACTCCAAATCTAACATCATTGAATTGTAGTATGCAAAGTTTCAATTCTGCCTTGATCACTTGATCACACTAAACTATTATCCATTGATATGTAATAGGTTCGTTAATGTTGCTCTCCTATATTAATTGTTCATTTGCACAAGGCACAAACATGTTGACTAGATAAGGGAATTTGGGAAAATTATTTTGCTTACGTGTTGTATTTTTATACTCGTAGACACACTACATATTTTACTCTTTTCAATTAGCTCTACGTCATTTCCTTTTCCCTAATTCCTGATAACTTCTAGTGCATGAGTAGTCAAGTACTACATTTTCATCTTCCCTTTATGTGATACTACATTTTCATGTTCCCTTTTTGTGATGCATGAGAAGGAAAAAGAAAATAAATTCCCTAATGGAAGTTAGAATGTGGGAAACCATTTATAAAAGTACAAATTTTTTGTGATAGGTTAGCCTCATCTTCTATTTATGTTACTATTAATGGGCAGTGAATTGCATGCTTCAATACTAAATAATCATTGAGACTAAATAAAGAGATGACCTTATCATAGGGCAGAATGTAGTGCTACATAGCAGTTGCATAGTGTGGATCTAGGGAGACACGTGCGTTGGTCTCAAAGTGCAGGCTAAGATGCGTTTTGCAAGATCGAAAGGAGATGATTCTGCAGTCACTGGTTATCTTCGCAAACATCAGTATAATGGGTACTAGGCAGAGAGACCTATATGGATACTAATGGGCTGATGGATAGTCCTTGGATCGAGCTTATCCTAAGCATAAGATGGCAACTCTAGAAAAGAGAATATAGAAAAACTTAGTGAATGATGAGATTTTACACACAAAAAATGACGTGCAGGAGTTTTTTATAATCAAGCTTATTTTCCACAACATAATTATATCACTCTTTCTGAACTACTAAGCCGCAAAGCTCAGCACAAATTTTCCATGCGCAGGTACCTGGACATCGGGTAGATTACTGGGGAGTTATGTGGACAAAAATTAAAATGACGTGAATTTTTTTTTTTATATGTAGGCGTACTGTATTAGGTGAAACTAAACATTTCATTCTAATGTAAACGTAAAACATTCTCATAGAAATTTATGATATGTTTTTATTCCATGCAAAAAATTTATTTAGCTTTGTATGAGCCATGATGACTCATACGATAATTGTCATCTTACCGATATAAGGTCGAGGTGTGATAGATTTACTGCTGAGGGTCCAAGTGATGTATTCATGATACTCACATGTGTAGCGAGTAATTGCCACAGTGATAGTCATGAGATGACTAACAGGAATGAAACCAAACTAAGGATCTAGCAAGCATATGCCCGAGGTTGTAGCATTCTAATGACAGTTGTGAAGCATACCTCCTAGCAAACATCACTACTTTTGAATTGGAATGGTGATTCCTTTGTGTAGCCTTGGACAATGGATCCATCAATCACACGACTACTATTCTAAACGTTCTGTAAATATTATAATGAGTAGTTTGGATCCTAGGATTTACGTTATTTTTGGCTAACCATTACTTATGTGTGTATTTAGATATAGTGATCCTATCTAGGGACAATATGTACTATAAGAGTTGCATCATCGATTACTTAGGAAGGACACATGGAGTGGGAATTTTGCTAGGACATGGCCGTGGAGAGATTTATCTAATGAACATCTGGAGAGGAATTTACGGTCACCCAACTTCTCCGCTAACATGAGTGTAATGGGCATAGGTATAGATGTATATAGAGTCGACACTGATGGACGTACGAGAACTCCCTGATTAGGAGGTCCCTTAAGCATAGTTGGTTGCCTAGATCACGGAGTTTGAATAAAATAGAGGAGTCTTTGGTGATTATAATCTAGAGACACAGATACACTCTATAGTTATAGCTTGATATCATAAACAGAGACATATACCCATGATACATATTCTACTTATGAATATTCCATATTTTCATCTATTGACTTTACATATATTATTTGATATTACTAAATGATTTATGGACTTCCTAGTTGTCACGCCCCAATTCCACCTTTGGGCACGTGGCAACCGCCATATAAGATGTACTTCAACACCACAACTTATACAAGGCTAAAAAGTATCACAAAACACTACAATTTTATTAATTAAACATAGCGGAAGTAAATATATTTGACAGTTTAACTATCACAACCATTTTACATCTCTATCTAGGTCGCCAAATTGATATTGTTCGCCAAGCTAGGTTCCCCCTCACTCCTGGCTACTAGCCAACCTGTAACCTGCGCAACAGGAGAAAAATGTGCACATTTGAGTCGCAAGACTCAGTGAGGCTACAGAGAGAGCACCCTAATGATGGGTAAAAATATTGTACAACCCACAAGAAATATATTTACTAAAATCACATACTTAAATGAACATGTCAAAAATATATAATAAGGAAATAAATTTAGAATAACATAATGATAATTATAACAAGTTATATCACAAGATATCATAAATCTGTTCATAACATAGTACACAAAATTAAACATATCATATCTTTTTAATGTGTATATCATTATCATCTCATTTCACACTTAAGGCAGCCAGCCTATGTTTAAGGTAAATCTCTCGTCAGAGATTACCCCAAACCCATCAGTGTCAACACTAGGTCACTGTCCTATGTGCCTGTACACTGATGTTAGCAGAAGGAGCTGGTGATCACGGTACCTCTTCTAATACAAACACAGGTACCATACAACGCTATAATTCTGCATCATGGTAGGATCACCATACAAAAATAATAGACACATCCGTCTCCAGCCTAGCAAGCTGAGACACACTGTATACGATATCAATGAATCAGGATTGCTCAGGGATCCCACCAATGTTGAGCATGCCAGAGTCATCAGGTTCCCTAGCCTCGGTAGCGCATGGGACGGTACTGTTCCTAGTGCACCCTCTACCTTGTGTAACACAATTAAGTTAAGCTCTGCACCAAAGTGAGATCTCGGCTACACCAAGGTATTAGTGACCGAGGTCAACCGAACTTGCATCTCTACCTTACTAGCACATAGCTCCTCACCACATGTTGGTACATACCAGTCTAAGAACCACACATCTTCTCCTAGGTTACATAACCTTAAGATGTTCAGGGTTCTTACTCATATAACAATTTAGATCACTCCATGTGTTATCACCTCATGAATCTAAAATGTCTCAAATTTGTTTATCTCATGTCAACATGTTTCATGTTCTTGCTAAGTGTCTCTACATCTCTAGCAACATGAACATATTAAATAATCAAACTAACATGAGCGTAAACATCAATAGCATGCATATAACAGCATCATATATATATACCAGCATGGTATAACCAACAACTCACATCAGGAGCAAATATATTATTGCATCATACATGAACTAGTATGATATAACTTTTAATCTCATATCAAGAGCAAGCATATAATAACATCATACATGAACTAGCATGATATAACATTCAATCTCATATCAAGAGCATGCATATAATAACATCATACATCTGCTAGTATGATTCAAGTTTCAACTCACATCAATAATATGCATATATTAGCATCTTACAGAAACTAACATGGCATACTTTCAAGTTCACAGTAACCCACATGCTAATAAGTATATAACGAAGTAGATATATCACTTATCAGGAGGTATAATAATAATTAAAATAACTCTTAGGACTCAGCATCTGTAGTAGACAAAATTAAATTTGAAACCATAAAACCTCACCTGAGTCTCAAGTAGATCTTTAAACAAGAATCACAGCTTGGCCGTGATCCTTAAGAGCAAGCAAACAAGCAAGCAAATTCCTTCTTACTTCAATATAAATCACAGCTTGGCTGTGATTTATCAAGCAATAGCACAGCAACCAATAATTTCCTAAAATAAATTCAATGCAAACAAACAAGCATGCATAAATAACATATCTCAAACAATCCACTTAACTAGCCCCACTACCCATAACCTCACATCAATTTCCTTTTTTGTTACTTTTCTTTTAATCAATTAACCATTTCACAATTCAATCAATACCACCACCATAGTTATTCAATCAAACATGTTTACATTTAATTTATACAATAAGAACACCCTTTTAAATTTCTATTTGCACAATTAAATCATTCTAACAGTTTGATCTATTATACTACCTTATTCATCTAAAATAATTTTAATACTTTTGTAAAACTTTAATTACTATATATAAATCAATTAATAATTCTCTAATTTCATTAATTAGAAAATCTAATTAACCTAATTACTCAATTTAATCACAGTCTAAAGTTCATAAATTCTGTAGAAGATCTAACTGCATCAATTAAATTTATAAATCCTAAATTATCAAACTTCATTAATTAGAAAATCTAAATAACTAATTTTCTAAATTTTATCACATTATAAATTTATAAAATTCTAAATTATTCAATTTCATAAATTAAAATAATCTAATAATCTAATTGCCTCAATTTACAATCTAATCTCCTAGTTTCATTAACTTCATAAAGAAATTTTAAATAAATCTTTTTAATTTCAATTAATACAATTTAAATGTCATAACATTTATCAAAATATTTCTTCATGCATATAATATACTATTAATTTATTTAAATCCTAAATTAATCCAAATTAACTTAAATAAATTAAGAACTTGGATTTCAATAATTCTGAAAAATTCTAATTAAATCACATAAATTATATTTAAGCATGATAAAGCATCACAAATTATTTTAAATTTTTTAGACATTAATGCCCTCAAAACCTAGACCCAACCTAAAATAATCAAAGGCAGCTCTAAAATATATTAAAAATTTTAAATAAATTTCTTAAGGCTCAAAAATCACCAGTCAACCCGCAACCGAAACGCAGTTACACCGGCCATTCACCGAACCGGATCAACCGACGCGCTACGCACATTTTCGGGCTATGTTAGACTTGGCAAAACCACAGCCCACAACCCATTGTATGGGTAGATTTCATATTGCAAGTGTGAAGGAGGGCACCATCTAATAAATAGATCAAGTTGCAACTCCTTTCCAAGAATTCCCGATGTGGGACTAAATATTTCTTAAATAGAAAATGATACAACTCCTTTTCAAGAATTTCCTGATGTGGGACTAAATATTTCTGAAATAGAAAAAGAAGAAATGATACATGAGACCAATAGCCTATGCAAGTATTGAACTCGTGACCTTTGTATCAGTAGCACGATGCTTTAACCAACTAAGCTAATAGGCTATGTTATTATTAATATTATTATTATTATTATTTTATAAAAGCAAAATAGGGTTTACACTAGTATCTCTTCCTACTTACTTGAGATATTTTACCACAGTTTGAGCTATAATTTTGCATAAGGCTGTAAGACTGAGCATACTACATTCAATATGTGTATAGGTGTAATAGACGATCGGTCGAGATAGTTGATGGAGATGAGGTTGTCGACAGAATTATTTTAGGTTACTTATACATTTATCAAAGTGTTGTAGTAGCTATATTGGGAAGATATTAGTAAAATTGAGGTAGTTGATTTGATTATATTATCTGATGAGTGGATGACGTTAGATTTTGTTGATATATGTGGACTGTGTTTATTGATAAATATCTTGTATGGATCTTTTAGGCTCATACGGTGTGTTAGACCCCTCTTCCCAGCCAGTCTCGGGTCTAGCTCAAGTCTCGCTTGAAGACACCGAGGGTCAAGTGCCAACGAGCAGCCCGCGTGTAGCGCGTAGGGCCGCTTCAAGGACGCGGTCGAGTGGTGCGTGTGGGATAAGCCGAGGGGCCAAGCGGCCAACGACCAAGGCACACGCGCGAGACAAACACCTGAAGGATGGACAACCAAGGGGCATGCACAGGACAACGCAAGGCAACAGAGCAACCAAGGCCATGTGTAGCTGCCAAGCGAGCGGACGGTGCGGGCATAATAGCCGAAAATGGTCAGGACATTTATCGTATCAAGTTGTAACCTATGTAATCAAGAGGGGCAGCCCAACCACCAGCCCTCCACCTATAAAAGGCGCTGCTGAGCATGAAGCAAAGCAACTTGGTCCAGGAGAGAAAAGTTAGAGTGCTTCTTGTAATAAGCCCTCTTCAAGGTTGACTTATGACCTTGAAGAGTAGAGAGGTTTTTACCGGTGCTTAATCAAGTAGTCCATTTTATCCTCTCAATCCAAAGGTGTGCAAATTCCATAATTCTGCAACTTAGGCTTGTAAGCACCGGAGAGTATGATGTCATTCACACCGGCATGACCTTGACACGACCACGGTCCGATCGAAGCAAAAAAAGTTGGTCATAACATTTTGGTGTCAGAGCATGGTTCGGGCAAGCCAACACCACTGATCCCACTTCGCGCACCATCTAAAGCGAGGTGCAAGGAGCAACCGACAAGCAAGTGAGTATACCTTGACCCATCGACGTCTTTTCTCTCTTATCTACCACGTCGAGCAAGCAGACCAAGAAGATGTTCGAGAAGAGGTTGGCAACCCTAGAAGGGTTCATCGGCACCCCTCCAGCAGAGGAGGAGATGGACCTAGGAACCGAACCGCTATGGAGCCGTGTATGCGACTTGTATGTGGCCATAGCGTACATTCGGGGAGAAACTTCAAGCATCTTGCCAACCGGACTTCCAATGTGGGTGAGCCCAGCATGGTGATCCCCCCTAACATGAGCACCCTTGAGCAAAGGATGCATGAGGAACTCGAGAGCTTACACAACAAGTTCAGTTCCTCCGTTAAACTATAGGCGATACCTCAGCCCAACGTGCGCTTGCTCGAGCCAAAGATGTATTCAGGCGCACGTAACACCAAGGTCCTTGAAAATTATATTTGGGACATGACCCAACACTTGAAGGCCATGAAGATTGTCGAGGAGGATAAGGTACCGACAGCAGCAGCATTCCCCGACGGCGACATGAATCAATGGTGGTGTGTCAAATGTGAGGCTCCGGGCTACGCACAGCATACCGAGTCGGACATATGGGCCACCATGGTGTTGAAAAAATATGACGGTGTTTCCTCCCGATCAACACGGCATACCATGCATGGAAATGACTCCGAGACCTTCGTCAAACCTAGAGCATCCATGAGTATATCCAGGATTTTAATAACATCACTTTAGATGTGAAGGACATGGGTGAACAGGAACTATTCTTCATATTCATTAAGGGACTACAACAAGGAGCTAGGGATGAGCTCCAATGACACGGAGTGGCTACTCTGTAAGAAGCCATCAAGACCACAAAGAGTCTGATGGACTTGTGGTTAGGCCCATGGCAGCTATGCGACGAAGAATCACGCCCAGCGAGAGTGCCCGTGCACGGTGCACCATGACCGCCCGCATTAGCAAATGGGTGAAGGCGCATAATTGCAATAGCACCAGTGCGCGACAACCAACAGGGCACGGGGATGCAAGGACCGCCCTGATGGTGGGGATGCATGCTTTGCAGGGGACCGCACAACAAATTATTTATTTATATCCTAGGTCTAGGCTACCCTCCTTAGGTCTACAGAACATAAATAGGGTATGTCAGTTGTCTTTGACCCTTTTGCCCTCGAGCAGAGCGGTTTTGTAGCTCCTTAGCTATGTAGCTCCCCAGCTCCTAACTCATTATCCTTGGATGTGTGCGTAGAGGACATCTCTATGAACTCTCCCTTTTTGGCTTTACCACGGATTTAGAGTTAGGTTGAGTGACGCTTCCGGTTACTCTTCACTAGACTAGTACAGTGTTACCCATATACCGTGAGAGAAATAATGTGCATAAGGACCCATATTATTTTCCTAGGTTCTGATATCACTAGGATTTTCTGGTCCTTAATTTTAGGTGATTTGGAAATAACCTATAGTGATTCCACCTCTGTGTCACTAGTTAGTTACCTCCCCCACCTAAGTTTCATGTATTGTCTAATAGTTCAAAAATCCTATGTGTTAGATACAGACAAGGTATTTTGAATAGTAGTATAATATGAACATGTAATCATGAAATATAATCAAAATTAATCGTAGTTCATAGTAAAGTAGTAAAGCACTGGGTAACAACTTCATAGACACATAAAAAGGTTTTCATAATTTGCCCTCTTGAGAGCTTAGACTGTAGCAAGTATTGAGATTACCGTGTTTATCAACATCGATGTAGAGTGTTTTTGTCCCTACAATCATAACTATTTTTACTTCTAACAATTCATGTTCAAATCTTATCTACCCTTTCCCTTTCTTAAGCTTCATTTCAACATCAGGTAGCATATGAATACAAGAAAAAAAATGGATTGCTTCAACATTCTAACAACATGAACTCAAATAAGCAAACGACAGTGTTTCCTAAACATCACTTTGTTCTAATATTTTCTCTCGGCAAGCATACGACAAGAACAATAGAAAAGAATGAATAAGGAAAGGGAAAATAATCTAATATCTTCAAATCCAAGAACACGAGATAAAATCAAAAGGTCAAAACATATATATATGTATATATATTTTTTTGGGTACTCCCTCTCAGCAGAACCTTGGCCAAGAAGAAAATTACAAATTTACTCAAAGTAAGCATTATCATTCCATTACCCTAGACTTTGTCAATCAACAATAAGATAAATGGCACTTTATTAACAATTTCAGCATGAAATATATGATCAACACTACTCACTGTAGTCATAACTTAAAATTGAAGATCTAGACTAGGTTATCTTGCAAGACTATAAATCTACAAGTAATATGAGGGAAGGAACAAATAAATAAAAGGAGAAACCCGATAGCTAAAAAAAGTTATATGCACATATTAAGGATAAGGTTTATAATCCAAAAGGAGCTAAATTCCAAATGCTTATTACAAGCTACGGAAGAAATAACAATAATGATAAATGAAAATGATCTTAAGATGAAATTAAGAAACATTTCAAAACTGGGTCAAATTTTATTATGTTGTCAACTTCAAAACAAATTTATACATAGTAGATGATCAGATTTCTGCAATACATGAAGTAGATAGGAAAGCTAATATGTTGTCAACAAAAATTCATGTGGATGAAAATCAATGTACTAAGATCATAAAAAAAGCAAAAGAAACATCCAAGCCCCATGGTATGAAGGAACTTGAGAAAATATCAAATAGTGCATCAGTCCACAATAACTATGCCTGATAAATCACAAGATTAATTGCATGGAGATGTACTATGACATTTTTTTCCCTGCACCTATATGCAAAAGACAAGATTATCATATTTGAGAATAGAAAGGCTTAAGATATTGTACTATTTCCTATGAAATTAGAGTAATCAAAGCTCTCTATATAGCAAACCCAAGGGCATAAGTACAAGGAAGCAGTTCCACTTACAATACTTCAAATAAAAATATAGAACAAAGAAACTATAAGAAACAAGTGAAATAAGTCTCATGGGTTGCAACACAAAATATGAATGCTTAAAAAGTGACGAAGAAAGAGAATACTATGCATTAACTGCTCAGAATTATAAGATGCAACCATTGTGAATTATAAGATGCACAACTAGATACAACCATTGTGGTTATACAACATAAATTTGCATTAACATCTACATTGTGAAATAAGAGTCTTAAGTTGACAAGAGATAGAAACATGTTGTGTCAATCTTTAACATAACCAACAAAATAGTATCGCATTCTCCAAAGCCTTGGACGATAATAATAACCAAGAAACAAGGGGAAGTAGGGAAGCAGACATAAGTAAATGAGAGTACATCTAAAGAAGTGATACATGGTGTGATATGCAAGGAGAAAGTAGAGGCATGCAAGGAGGTATAATTGTTTAGGGAAATAATTATGGTCAAGATATAGGTAAGTAATATCATAACTAGTAGCATCCTGTACACTAAGCGAAAACCAAGAAAAGAGGAAACTATATATTTTGGCGTACGTGATTATGTAGTGGAATCATTCTTAAATTACAAGAGTTTTTTTTAAGGAACACAATGACTTTCCAAAAGAACCTTACAAAGAGAGAAATGACCCATAAGTTCCTGTAATTTCTCAGGCACATTTTTCATACTAGAACTCAAGAAACCTATGAATTTTCAAGAAGAATGTTCATATTGATGGTTAGTATTAGTATATGTCATCAAAGTATGAAGATTCAACTGTCGATGACACAACAAATGAAATGAAGAAAAGAGTGTATCATCAAGTAATCCAAGACATTTTATGTGAGTCAGATTTTGTGTGTCCAAGATGGAAATCTATCAACTAAAGAAGTTGAAAAGGGAACAGTAGCCTAAGAGATGGGTTATGGAATCCTATCATTAGAAATTCTTCTTGAGCTGTAGGTCAAGAAAAATAGTGACTACCTCCCATGGAAGTAATTGACCAACATACATAAACTTACACAGTTGAGGCTCTAGCAATATGATCTCAGTTTAACTGCAGGTTCAAACCATATGGGTGGACCCCACAATGACGAAAGTTGGCTACTTTGTATAGTTGTCATTGTAGTATAGTGGTGAGTATTCCTGCCTATCACCCAGGTGACCTGTTGATTGATAAAACTAGCCTTTCTGCATTGCTTGGATTAACGTTGTGTTTAGATATAAGAGAAAATAAATTATCTTGAGAAACCTTCCCAACATCATGTATGATGTATCTATAAAAAAAAATTGTATGACAAAGAGTGTACGAAGTATGTTTGATAATTTTGAATGATATATCGGAGAAATTTGGATTGTTCAAACCAAATTAGCATGCATGTTGTCCATAGTTTAGAAATATAGTTTAGAAATTATCTGATTAAACTAATATCAACTACGAGCATGCAAATAGGAGGCAGAAAGGAAGTTCCCCTATGAATAGCGAACTAATAAAACTAGCCTTTCTGCATTGCTTCGATTAACACTATGTTTAGATATAATAGAAAATAAATTATCTTGAGAAACCTTCACAACATCATGCATGATCCATCTATAATAATTTTTTGTACCACAAAGAGTGTATGAATTAGGTCTGATAATTTCGAATGATGCAACGGAGAAAGTTGGATTGCTCAAACCAATTGAGCATGCATATTGACCATAGTTTAGAATTTATCTGATTAAACTAATATCAAATAAGAGCATGCAAATAGGAGGCAGAAAGGAAGTTCCCTACTAATAGCGAACCATACGGGGTGGCCCCATAGAGGTGAATGTCGGTTGCTTTAGATCATGTTGTTATAGTATAGTGGTGAGTATTCCTGCCTTTCATGCAGGTTGATGTGACCTGATTATTGCTTTTCACCTCATAATATTTTGAAAATATACTGCGATTGATAAATCGATTATCATCGTGGGTTGATGTGAGCTCTCTGCTGAATTTGGCAAGCACTTTTTTGAACATTCCACTCTGTCATCTTCAATGTCTAATCCAAGTTTCACTTTTTTCATGCTTAATGCATATTTCACTTCAATGGGAATCGTATATGATATATTTCGTGCATGAGTTGATTGATAAAACCAGCCTTTCTGCATTGTTTGGATTAACGCTGTGTTTAGATATAATAGAAAATAAATTATCTCAAGAAACCTCCCCAACATCATGCATGATCCATGTATAACATTTTTTGTGTGCGACAAAGAGTGTAAGAAGTAGGTTTGATAATTTCGAATGATGTAGCAGAGAAATCCAGATTGCTCAAACCAAATGAGCGTGCATATTGCCCACAGTTTAGAATTTATCTGATTAAACTAATATCAACTAAGAGCATGCAAATAGGAAGCAGAAAGGAAGTTCCCCTACTAATGGCGAACCATATGGGGTGGACCCTACCATGTAGTCGGCCACTTTACATCATTGTTGTTGTAGTTGACCTGAGTTCGATCCCTAGCAACAACGGTTATTGTTTTTCACCTCATAATATTTTCAAACTATACTACGATTGATAAATTGCTTATCATCGTGGGTTGATGCGAGCTGCATGCTGAATTAGGCAAGAACTTTTCTGAATATTCCACTCTGTCATCTTCAATGTCTAATCCTATTTTCACTTTTTTCGCGCTTAATGTGTATTTCACTTCAATGGTTCGTATACATTACGTTCCGTGCGTGAGTTGATTGATAAAACTAGCCTTGCTGCATTGTTCAGATTAACACTGTATTTAAATATAATAGAAAATAAATTATCTTGAGAAACCTTCCGAACATAATGAATGATCCATCTATAAATTTTTTGTACCGCAATGATTGCACAAAGTAGGTTTGATAATTTGGAATGATATACCGGAGAAAGTCTGATTGCTCAAATCGAATTAGGGTGCATGTTGTCCACTGTTTAGAAATTATCTTATTAAACTAATATCAACTAATAGCATGCAAACAGGAGGCAGAAAGGAAGTTCCCCTACTAATAATGAACCATATGGTGTCGACCCCACGGTGGAGAAAGTCAGCAGTTTTGAATTGTTGTCGTTGTAGTACGGTGGTGAGTATTCCCGCTTGTCATGCAGATGACCTAGGTTTGATCCTTGGCGAAGGCGATTATCGGTTTTCATCTCAAAACATTTTGAAAATATATTGTGATTGATAAATCGCTTATCATCTTGGGTTGATGCGAGCTCTATGCTGAATTCGGCAAGAACTTTTCTGAACATTCAACTCTGTCATCTTCAATGTCTAATCCTAGTTTCACTTTTTTCGAGCTTAATGTGTATTTCTCTTCATTAGTGCGTGAGTTGATTGATAAAACTAGCCTTGCTGCATTGTTTGGAGTAACACTGTGTTTAGATATAATAGAAAATAAATTATCTTGAGAAACTTTCCCAACATCATGCATGATCCATCTATAATTTTTTTTTGTACCGCAATGATTGTACGAATTAGGTTTGATAATTTCGAATGATGTATCAGAGAAAGTCGGATTGCTCAAACCAAATTAGCGTGCATGTTGTCCACTATTTAGAAATTTTCTGATTAAATTAATATCAACTAAGAGCATGCAAACAAGAGGTAGAAAGGAATTTCCCCTACTAATAGCGAACCATATGGTGTGGACCCCACGGCGGATAATGCTGGCGACCTTGCATCATTGTCGTTGTAGTATAGTGGTGGGTATTCCTCCCTATCACGTAGGTGACTTGGGTTCGATACCCATCAATCGTGATTATTGCTTTTCATCTAATAATATTTTGAAAATGCACTACGATTGATAAATCGCTTATCTTTGTGGGTTGATGTGTGCTCTGTGCTGAATTCAGCAAACAATTTTTTGAACATTCCACTTTGTCATCTTAAATTTCTAATCTTGGTTTCACTTTTTTAATGCTTAATATGTATTTCACTTCAATGGTAATCGTATACGATATGTTCCGTGCGTGAATTCATTGATAAAACTAGCCTTTCTGCATTGTTTTGATTAACGCTGTGTTTAGATATAATAGAAAATAAATTTTCTCGAGAATCCTTTCTAACATCATGCATGATCCATCTATAACATTTTTTTGGACCGCAAAGAGTGTATGAAGTAGGTTTGAAAATCTCAAATGATGTACAGGAGAAAGCCGGATTGCTCAAACCAAATGAGCTCGCATATTACCCGCAGTTTAGAATTTATCTGATTAAACTAAAATCAACTAAGAGCAAGCAAATAAGAGGAAGAAAAGAAGTTCCCCTACTAATAGCAAACCATATGGGGTGGACCCCACGACTGATAAAGTCAGCCCCTTTGCATCGTTGTCGTTGTAGTATAGTGGTGGGTATTCCTAGATATCACGCAGGTGACCCGCACTTGATCCCTAACAACGGCGATTATTGCTTTTCACCTCATAATATTTTGAAAATATACTGCGATTGATAATTTGCTTATCATCGTGGGTTGATGCGAGCTCCATGCTGAATTCGGCAAGAACTTTTTTGAACATTCCACTCTATCATCTTCAATGTCTAATCCTAGTTTCACTTTTTTCACAGTTAATGTGTATTTCACTTCATTGGTAATCATATACGATACGTTTCGTGCTTGAGTTTATTGATATAACTAGCCTTGCTGCATTGTTTGGATTCACGCCGTGTTTAGATATAATAGAAAATAAATTATCTTGAGAAACCATCCCAACATCATGCATGATCCATCTATAAATTATTTTTGTACCGTAAAGATTGTACGAAGCAGGTATGATAATTTTGAATGATGTATCGGAAAAATTTGGATTGCTCAAACCAAATTAGCGTGCATGTTGTCCATAGTTTAGAAATTATCCAATTAAACTAATATCAACTACGAGCATGAGAACAGGAGGCAGAAAGGAAGTTCCCCTACAAATAGCGAACCATATGGAGTAAACCCCACGGCGGAAAAAGTCGGCGAATTTATATTGTTGTCGTTGAAGTATATGGTGGTGAGTATTCCTGCCTATCACGTAGGTGACCTGGGTTTGATTCCTGGCAATGGCAAAATATACTACAATTGATAAATTGCTTATCATCGTGGGTTGATGCGAGCTCTATGCTGAATTTTTTGAACATTCCACTCTGTCATCTTCAATGTCTAATCCAAGCTTCGCTTTTTTCTTGCTTAGTGTGTATTTCACTTACAATATGTTCCGTGCATAGATTGATTGATAAAACTAGCCTTTCTTCATTGTTTTGATTAACGCTGTGTTTAGATATAATAGAAAATAAATTTTCTCGAGAAACCTTCCCAACATCATGCTTGATCCATCTACAACTTTTTTTTCGATGCAAAGAGTGTATGAAGTAGATTTGAAAATTTCAAATGATGTATAGGAGAAAGCTGGATTGCTCAAACGAAATGCGCTTGCATACTGCCCACAGTTTAGAATTTATCTGATTAAACTTAAATAAACTAAGAGCATGCAAATAGGAGTCAGAAATGAAGTTCCCCTACTAATAGCAAACTATATGGTGTGGACCCCACGGCTGATAAAGTCGGCCACTTTGCATCATTGTCATTGTAGTATAGTGGTGGGTATTCCTAGATGTCATGCAGGTGACCCGCATTTGATTCCTGATAACAGTGATTATTTCTTTTCATCTCAAAATATTTTGAAAATATATTGCAATTAATAAATCACTTATCATGGGTTAATGTGAGCTCTATGCTGAATTCGGCAAACATTTTTTTGAACATTCCACTCTCTCATCTTCAATATCTAATCCAAGTTTTGCTTTTTTATAACTTAGTGTGTATTTCAATTCAATGGTAATCGTATACGATATGTTCCGTGCATGAATTGATTGATAAAACTAGTCTTTCTCCATTGTTTTGATTAACGCTGTATTTAGATATAAAAGAAACTTAATTTTCTCGAGAAACCTTCCAAACATCATGCATGATCCATCTATAATATTTTTTTGGACTGCAAAGAGTGTATGAAGTATGTTTGAAAATTTTGAATGATGTACAGAAGAAAGCCGGATTGCTCAAACGAAATGAGCGTGCAAAGTGCCCACAGTTTAGAATTTATCCGATTAAACTAAAATCAACTAACAGCATGCAAATAGGAGGTAGAAATGAAGTTCCCCTACTAATAGCGAACCATATGGGGTGGACCCCATGGCGGATAATGTTGGCCACCTTGCATCATTGTCGTTGTAGTATAGTGGTGGGTATTCCTCCATGTCACGTAGGTGACCCGGGATCGTTCCCGGCAACGGTGATTATTGTTTTTCACCTCATCATATTTTGAAAATATACTACGATTGATAAATTACTTATCATCGTGGGTTGATGCGAGCTCTATGCTGAATTCGACAATAACTTTTTTGAACATTCCACAGTGTCATCTTCAATGTCTAATCCTAGTTTTACTTTTTTCATGCTTAATGTGTATTTCACTTCATTGGTAATTGTATACAATACGTTCCGTGCGTGAGTTGATTGATAAAACTAGTCTTGCTGAATTGTTTGGATTAAGGTTGTGTTTAGATATAATAGAAAATAAATTATCTTGAGAAACCTTCCCAACATCATGCATGATCCATCTATAAAAATTTTTTGTACCGCAAAGAGTGTACGAAGTAGGTTTGATAATTTCGAATGATGTGTCGGAGAAAGTTGGATTGCTCAAACCAAATTAGCGTGCCTGTTTAGAAATTATCTGATTAAACTAATATCAACTCCAAGCATGCAAACAGGAGGCAGAAAGGAAGTTCCCCTACTAATAGCGAACCATATGATGTGGACCCCACGGTGGAAAAAATCGACAACTTTGCACTATTGTCGTTGTAGTATGGTGGTGAGTATTCCTGCCTGTCATGCAGGTGACTCGGGTTCGATCTGTGGCTACGATGATTATTGCTTTACACCTCATAATATTTTGAAAATATATTACGATTCATTAATTGAATGTATTTCACTTTTTTCATGCTTAATGTGTATTTCACTTCATTGGTAATTGTACACGATACGTTCCGTGCGTGAGTTGATTGATAAAACTAGCCTTGCTACATTGTTTGGATTAACCCTGTGTTTAGTATAATAGAAGATAAATTTTCTCGAGAAACCATCCCAACACCATGCATGATCCATTTATAACATTTTTTTGAACCGCAAAGAGTGTATGAAGTAGGTCTGAAATTTCAAATGATATACAGGAGAAAGCCGTATTGCTCAAACCAAATGAGCTTGCATACTACCCACAGTTTAGAATTTATCTGATGAAACTAAAATCAACTAAGAGCATGCAAATAGGGGACAAAAATGAAGTTCCCCCACTAATAGCGAACCATATGGGGTGGACCCCACAACAGAAAAAGTCAGCAGCTTTGAATTGTTGTTGTTGTAGTATAGTGGTGGGTATTCCTAGATGTCACGCAAGGGACCTGTGTTTGATCCCCGACAACGACAATTATTGCTTTTTACCTCATAATATTTTGAAAATAAACTACGATTGATAAATTGCTTATCATCGTGGGTTCATGCGAGCTCTATGCTGAATTCGGCAAGAACTTTTTTGAACATTCCACTCTGTCATCTTCAATATCTAATCCTAGATTCACTTTTTTCGCGCTTAATGTGTATTTCACTTCAATGGTAATCATATACGATACGTTCCGTGCGTGAGTTGATTGATTAAACTAGCCTTGCTGAATTGTTTGCATTAACGCTGTGTTTAGATATAATAGAAAATAAATTATCTTGATAAACCTTCCCAACATAATGCATGATCCATTTATAAATTTTTTTTGTACCGCAATGATTGTACAAAGTAGATTTGATAATTTCGAATGATGTATCAGAGAAAGTCAGATTGCTCAAACCAAATTAGCGTGCATGTTGTCCACTGTTTAGAAATTATCTAATTAAACTAATATCAACTAAGAGCATGCAAACAGGAGGCAGAATGGAAGTTCCCTACTAATAGCGAACCATATGGTGTGGACCCCACAACAGCGAAAGTCGGCAACTTTGCATTGTTGTCGTTGTAGTATAATGGTGAGTATTCCTACCTATCACGTAGGTGACTTGGGTTTGATACTCATCAACGGTGATTATTGCTTTTCATCTCATAATATTTTGAAAATGCACTGCGATTGATAAATCGCTTATCTTCGTGGGTTGATGCAAGCTCTATGCTGAATTCGACAAACACTATTTTGAACATTCCACTTTGTCATCTTCAATGACTAATCCTAGTTTCACTTTTTTCATGCTTAATGTGTATTTCACTTCAATGGTAATCGTATACAATATGTTCCGTACGTGAATTGATTGATAAAACTAACCTTTCTTCATTATTTTGATTAATGTTGTGTGTTGATATAATAGAAAATAAATTTTCTAGAGAAACCTTCCCAACATCATGCATGATCCATCTATAATATTTTTTTGGACCGCAAAGAGTGTATGAAGTATGTTTGAAAATTTCGAATGATGTAGGAGAAAGCCGGATTGCTCAATCCAAATGAGCATGCAAATTTCCCATAGTTTAGAATTTATCTGATTAAACTAATATCAACTAAGAGCATGCAAATAGGAGGCAGAAATAAAGTTCCCTACTAATAGCGAACCATATGGTGTGGACCCCATGGCGAAGAAAGTCGGCATCTTGAATCGTTGTTGTTGTAGTATAGTGGTTAGTATTCCTGCCTGTCACGCAGGTGACCTGAGTCTGATCACTGGCAACGACGATTATTGTATTTCACAATATTTTGAACTTTTTTCACACTTAATGTGTATTTCACTTCAAAGGTAATCGTATACGATACCTTCTGTGTGTGAGTTGATTGATAAAACTAGTCTTACTTCGTTGTTTGGATTAACGCTGTGTTTAGATATAATAGAAAATAAATTTTCTTGAGAAACCATCCCAACATCATGCATGATCTATCTATAATATTCTTTTGGATCGCGAAGAGTGTTCGAAGTAGGTTTGATAATTTTGAATGATGTACCGAAGAAAGTTGGATTGCTCAAACCAAATTAGCGTGCATGTTGTCCATAGTTTAGAAATTATCTAATTAAATTAATATCAACTGAGAGCGTGCAAACAGCAGGCAGAAAGGAAGTTCCCCTACTAATAGCGAACCATATGGTGTGGACCCCACAGCGGCGAAAGTCAGCATCTTTGAATCATTGTTGTTGTAGTATGGTGGTGAGTATTCCTGCCTGTCACGCATGTGACCGGGGATTTATCCTCGACAACGGCGTTTATTGTTTTTCATCTCAAAATATTTTGAAAATATATTGCAATTGATAAATTGCTATCATCGTTAGTTGATGCGAGCTCTATGCTGAAATCGGCTAACACTTTTTTGAACATTCCACTCTCTCATCTTTAATGTATAATCCTAATTTCACTTTTTTTACTCTTAATGTGTATTTCACTTGAATGGTAATCGTATAAGATACGTTCCGTGCATGAGTAGATTTATAAAACTAGCCTTTCTGCATTGTTTTGATTAACATAAACAAAGTACATTTTACATCAATAATATAATAATGAAATCTCTATCTAGATTTTCAAATAAATTCTATCTCGTCACAACTTGGATCTCCCTCACTCCCCGCATCAATGGCCAGCTTGTAACCCGCACAACAGGAGAAAAATGTGCACATCTGAGTCGCGAAACTCAGTGAGGCTACAGAGAGAGCACTCTAAAATTGGGCATAAGGTATTGTATAAACCAATAAGTAAATATATCTACCAAGTCACAAAATTTTAAATTAACATGTCACACAACATACCATAAGACTTAGCATATCAAAGTAGTAGTCACATTATTTAAAACAAGGCATGTGAACATGGTACAAAACTGTGTTCATAACAGTAACTTAAATTTAAATATAATATATCATATTAACCAATATATCATAAGTTATCCAGTACTATTCCTAAGGCAGCCATCCTATATTCAAGGTAAACCCCTCATCAGGGATTTCCCCCGAACCCATCAGTGTCCTAGAAGCCTGTACACTGACGTTGGGAGAAGGGACTAGTGACCACGACACCCCTTCTATGCAACACAAGTACCATATAGTGCTGTAATTCTGCCCCATGGCAGGATCACCATATAAAACTACCTAATTCATCCGTCCACAGCCTGGCAAGCTGAGACCATCACATATACTACCAATGAACCTGGACTGCTTAGGGACCCACATCATTGAGCATGCCAGTGTCAATCATGTTTCCTAACACTAGTAGCACATGGCCCGGTACTGTTGCTAGCACCCATCTACCTTGGAGTAACCCAAATAAGTTGAGCTCTGCACCGAAGTGAGATCCCGGCTACACCAACGTATTTGAGGCTAAGTCAACCGAGCATACATTTCTACCTTAGCTAGCACAAGGCTCCTCATCACATATTGGTAGCATATCCAACCAAGAACCTAATATCATTTCCTAGGTTACCATGACCCTAAGATGTCCAAAAGTTCTCGGTTAAATGTCAAATAAGATCACTCTAGTGTTGTCAAAACATGTACCTAAAGTGTCTCTAATTATATCTCATGTCATCATGTTCCATGTTCTTGCTAAGTGTCTCTACATCTCTAGCAACATGAAAAAATCAAGAATAACATAACATGAGTATAAACATCAAGAGCATGCATATAACAGCATCATACGCATACCAACATGGTATAACTTTCAAACTCATATCAAGAGCATGCATATAATAGCATCATATGTAAACTAGCACGACATACTTGTAATAATTTACATGCTAATTAAATATGCAACCAAGCAGATATATAACTTATCAGCATGTACAATAATTAAGAACGACCCTTCAGACTCAGCATCTGTAGCAGGCCAAATAAATTAAAACCATAAATCCTCACCTGAGTCCCAAAATAAAATCAAACAAGAATTCATAGCTTGGTTGTGATTCTTAAAAACAAGCAAGTAATCAATCAAGCACAACAATTCCTTCTTACTCCAACACAAATCGAAGCTTGACCATAATTTGTCAAACAACAATACAGAAATTAATTTTTTTATAATAAAATAAATACATCTAATAACCATAAATCATACAAGTCAAACAAGGATTTCCTATCTACACTTCTACTCACATTCTCACACCAATTTCTTTATTTTATTTAAATTCCTCAAAATAACCAATCATCCATGACATTTCCAATCACAACCTAACACATTCAAACTTAACAACCTTATAAAATAATATTTAGTTTAATCATATCCAATTATCTTCAACAATATATATCTCCTTAATTAATTCTAAAATAATTTTAATAATTTTATGAAAAATCTAATTACATCAATTAAAATTACAAAATCCCAATTTACGAATTTCACTAATTAGAAAATTTAAATAAATTAATTTTCTAAATTTTACCACATTATGAATTTATAAAACTCTAAATTATTCAATTTTATTAATTAGAAAAATCTAATTAATCTAATTACCTCAATTTACAAAATCCTAAATTCATTAATTCTGTTAAAATTCCAAGTAAATCATTTTAATCCCATTTAATACAATTTAAATATCATAACACCTACCAACATATTTCTTCATGCAAATTTCATACAATTTGTTCATTTAAACCTTAAATTAACTCAAATTATCTTAATTAAATTAAAAACTGTAATCTAACAATCTTAAAAAAATCTAATTAAATCATAAAAATTTAATCATAACACAGCATCATAATTTATTTTAGATTTTTCTACCATCGTTAATGTACTCAAAATCCTGAACTCAACTTAAAATAATTCAAAAACCCTAGCTAATATGTGTTAAAAATTCTAAATAAATTTCGCAAGGATCAAAACTTACCAATCAAGCCCTAGTCATGTTGAACCTACTCGAACCAGTCGTAGAGCCATGAAAACCAATGAAAACTGTCGAAAAATGTAGTATACACATAATGTCCACTGGCAAAAATTTATGAATCGAATAAAATGACCCTTTTATCTCAATGGTAGAGTAACGCCATAGTGAGGCATAAGTCATCGGTTGAAATCTGATAAGGGGCTTTTTCCACAAAACTATTTAGTCTTCATTTTTTTTCAAAAATTTTAAAATAAAAACAAAGGGGCAACTACCATTCCATTATAATGACTTCTGCATATTACGAGTTACAGTTACTTCAATGGTAATCGTATATGATATGTATTCCATTATAATGACTTCTGCGTATTACGAGTTACATTTACTTCAAAGGTAATCATATACGATATGATCCGTGCATGAGTTGATTGATAAAACTAGACTTTCTGTATTATTTTGATTAACACTGTGTTTAGATTTAATAGAAAATAAATTATTTTGAGAAACCTCCCCAACATCATGCATGATCAATCTATAACATTTTTTTGTACCGTAAAAAGTATATGAAGTAGGTTTGATAATTTCGAATGATATACCAGAGAAAGTCCGATTGGTCCTACTAAATGAGCGAGCATTTTGTCCACAATTTAAAATTTATCTGATTAAAATAATATCAACTAAGAGCATGCAAATAGGAGGCATAAAGGAAGTAATTGTGCAATCCTAGTTTCACTTTTTTCACACTTAATGTGTATTTCACTTCAATGGTAATCGTATACGATATGTTCCGTACGTGAATTGATTGATAAAACTAGCCTTTATGCATTGATAAAATAAATTTTCTCGAGAAACCTTCCCAACATCATGCATGATCCATCTATAACTATTTTTTTAGACCGCAAAGAGTGTATGAAGTAGGTTTGAAAATTTTGAATGATGTACAGGAGAAAGCTAGATTGCTCAAACCAAATAACCGTGCAAACTGCCCACAATTTAGAATTTATCTAATTAAACTAAAATCAACTAAGAGCATGCAAATAGGAGGCAGAAATGAAGTTCCCCTACTAATAGAAAACCATATGGGGCGGACCCCACAGCGGAAAAGTCAGCAACTTTGAATTGTTGTTGTTGTAGTATAGTGGTGAGTATTCCTGCCTATCACGAAGGTCACTTAGGTACGATCCCTAGCAATGTTGATTATTGCTTTTCATCTCATAATATTTTCCAAATATTCTATAGTTGATAAATCTCCTATCATCGTGGGTTAATGTGAGCTCTATGCTGAATTCGACATATACTTTTTTGAACATTTCACTCTGTCATCTTCAATGTCTAATCCTAGTTTTATTTTTTTCACGCTTACTGTGTATTTCACTTCATTGGGAATCATATACGATATGTTATGTGCATAATTGATTAATAAAACTTGCATTTTTGCATTGTTTGGATTATCTTGAGAAACCTCCCCAACATCATGCATGATCCATCTTTAACACTTCTTTTGTTTTGTAAGGAGTGTATTAAGTAGTTTTGATAATCTCGAATGATGTACCGTAAAAAGCCTGACTACTCTAATTAAATGAGCGTATATTTTATCCACAGTTTTAATTTTATCTGATTAAACTAACATCAACTAAGAGCATGCAAATAGGAGGCAGAAAGGAAGTTCCCATACTAATAGTGAACCATTTGGGTGAACCCCATCGAGGATAAAGTCGGCTGTTATGCATTGTTGTTGCTGTAGTATAATTGTAAGTATTTCTGCCTGTCACCCAGGTGACTTGTGTACGGTATCCGGCAACGATGCTTATTGCTTTTCATCTCATAATATTCTGAAAATATACTACAATTAATAAATCGCTTATCATCTTAGGTTGATGCGAGCTTTATGTTGAATTCGGCAAATACTTTTTTGAACATTCCCCTCTGTCCTCTTCAATGTCTAATCCTAGTTTCACTTTTTTCAAGCTTAATGTGTATTTCATTTTAATGGGAATCGTATACGATATGTTTTGTGCATAAGTTGATTAATAAAACTTGCCTTTCTGCATTGTTTGGATTAACACTGTGTTTAGATATAATAGAAAATAAATTATCATGAGTAACCTCCCAAACATCATGCATGATCCATCTTTAACACTTTTTTGTTCCGAAAAGAGTGTAATAAGTAGGTTTCATAATCTCAAATGATGTATCGTAAAAAGCCTGATTGCTCTAATCAAATAAGCGTACATTTTGTCCACAGTTTAAATTTCATCAGATTAAACCAATATTAACTAAGAAATGCAAATAGGAGGCAGAAAGGAAGTTCCCCTACTAATAGTGAACCATATGGGGTGGACCCCACAGATGATAAAGTCGGCCACATTGCATCATTGTTGTTGTAGTATAGTGGTGAATATTCCTGCTTGTCACGTAGGTGACCTGAATTTGATCCCCAGCATTGACTCTTATTGCTTTTCATCTCATAATATTTTGAAAACATATTGTGATTGATAAATCGCTTATTATCATGGAAGGATGTGTGCTTTGTGTTGAATTCGGCAAAAACACTTTTTTGCATATTCCTCTCTCAGGTGATCAATCACTTATCATTGTGGGTGGATGCGTCCTTTGTGCTGAATTCGGCAAAAAAATAGGAGGTAGAAAGGTAGTTCTCCTACTAATTGCGAACCATATGGGGTGGACCCCATGGATGATAAAGTTGGCAGCTTTGCATCTTTGTTGTTGTATTCCATGCATGATAAAGTATTCCTGGCTGTCACGAAGATAAATTAGGTTCAATTCCTAGCAATGGTGCTTATCGCTTTTCTTCATCTCATAATATTTTGAAAACATAGAACGATTGATAAATCACTTATCATCGTGGGTGGATGTGTGCTTTGTGTTGAATTTGGCAAAAACACTTTTTTAAGCATTCCTCTCTGTCATCTTCAATGTCTAATCCTAGTGTCACTTTTTTCAAGCTTAATCTGTATTTCACTTCAATGAGAATCGTATATGATATGTTCTGTGCATAAGTTGATTGATAAAACTTAATTTTTTGCATCATCCATGATCGAACTTTAACACTTTTTTATTCCCCAAAGGATGTATTAAGTAGGTTCAATAATCTCGAATGATTATCATAGAAAGCCTTATTGCTCTAACCAAATGAGCCTTCATTTTCTACAGTTTAAATTTTGTCGGAGAAAACTAATACCAACTAATAGCATTCAAATAAGAGGCAGAAAGGAAGTTCACCTACCAATAATGAACCATAGGGGATGGACCCCATGGATAATAGATTCAGAAAATTAAAATTATCATCGTGGATGCAGATTATCCTTTAGTTCATCTTCAATGTCTAACACTAGTTTCTGTTTCAAGCTTAATCTGTATTTTATTTTATTGGAAATCATATACGATATGTTATATGCATAAGTTGATTGATAAAACTTGTCTTTTTGCATTAAAATAAATTATCTTGAGAAACCTCCCCAATATCATGCATGAGCCAACTTTAACAGTATATTAAGTAGGTTTGATAATCTCAAACGAATTGCTCTAACCAAATGAGCATACATTTTGTTTACAGTCTAAATTTTATCTGATTAAACTAATATCAACTAAGACCATGCAAATGACAAAACTTGCCTTTTTGCATTAAAATAAATTATCATGAGAAACCTCCCTAATATCATGCATGAGCCAACTTTAATAGTGTATTAAGTAGGTTTGATAATCTCAAACGAATTGCTCTAACCAAATGAGCATACATTTTGATTATAGTCTAAATTTTATCTGATTAAACTAATATCAACTAAGACCATGCAAATAGGAGGCAGAAAGGAAGTTCCCATACTAATAGCGAACCATATGGGGTGGACCCCATAAATTGTAAATTCGACCACTTTGCATTGTTATTGTTATAGTATAGTGGTGAATATTCATGCCTATCATGAAGGAGACCTAGGTTCAATCCTTGACAATGGTGCTCATTGCTTTTCATCTCATGATATTTTGAAACTACAGAGTGATAATCGCTTACGTGCTTTATCGTAAATATATTTCCTAACCATTGGTTTAGAAAAAAATACTTTTTTAATTTGCATTGTTGGCATTGTAATATAGTGGTTGGTATTCTTGCGTGCTATGCAGGTGACTCGAGTTTGATCATCAGCAATGGTGCTTATTGCTTTTCATCTCATAATATTTTTTCGGACATTCCTCTTTGTCATCTTCAATGTCTAGAGTGTATTAAGTAGATTTAATAATCACGAATGATGTAGCATAGAAAGCCTAATTACTCTAATCAAATATGCATATATTTTGTTTTTATCTGATTAAATTAATATCAACTAACAATATGGAAATAGGAGGCAGAAAGGAAGTTCCCCGACTAATAGCGAAACATATGAGTCTTCCTGCTTGTCATGGCATATTCCTCTCTATCATATTTAATGTCTAATCCTAGTTTCACTTTTTTTATGCTTAATCTGAATTTCACTTCAATGGGAATCATATAAGATATGTTCTGTGTTAGGTAGAACCCTTAGATAATAAAGTTTTGATTGATAAAACTTGATTTTCTGCAATGTTAGGTGGAACCCTCAAATAATAAATTTGGCCAATTTGCATCAGGTGACTCGATTTTTTGCAACGTTAGGTAGGACCCTTAGATAATAAATTTGGCCAATTTACATCATTGTTGTTGGGGAATAATGGTGAGTATTCTTACCTGTCATGTTGTTGACTTTGGTTTGATCCACATCAACGGTGCTTGTTGCTTTTCATCTTAATATTTTTTCGAAACTCACTACGATTGATAAATCGCTTATAATCATGGATGAAAATACTTTTTTCAATATTCCTCTTTGTCAACTTTAATGTCTAATCCTAGTTTTACTTTTTTCATGCTTAATCTGAATTTCACTTCAATGGTAATCGTATATGCAAAAGTTGATTGATAAAACTTTCTTTTATGTATTGTCAAGATTAACGTTGTGTTTAGATATAACATAAAATAAATTATCTTAAGAAACCTCCCCAACATCATGCATGATCCAACTTTAACATTTTTTTTATTCCCTAAAAGAGTATATTTAGTAGGTTTGATAATCTCCAATGATGCACCATAGAAAGTCAGATTGCTCTAACTAAAGGAACATAAACTTTGTCTACAGTTTAAAATTTATCTCATTAAACTTTTAACAACAAAGTGCATGAAAATAGGAGGCAAAAAGGAAGTTTCCCTACTAAAAGCGAATCATTTGGGCACGGGCTCGTGTTATTGGGCATTGTATACTAATTGGATCTTGTACGGGTGAACCAGTGATGTCCTCATTATAATTCCCTTCCTGAAAAGGAGTCGACCTCGACTCCGACTCATCTTCATCACCTAAGTATGAAGATAAATCAGCCATTTGAATGTATTTCTCACTCCATAATCCTTGCACTTGAACCAAGCCCGATCTGACCTGCCCCTAACTCGCTGTACGTGCGATGCATGTGTAGCGATGGTTTAGATTTTTTTTCTATTTACTTTATATTTTATTTATTTATTTATTATATTATATTTATTTATTTATTTATTTTCTTTTAAATCCATATGATAAATAAATATTTTATTTATATCATTTTCTTTTCTATTTTATTTTTTTATATATTATTTTATTATTTTTATTTATTTATATTTTTTTAAAAAATAGGGTTTACAAATGAAAAGCTTATTTCAATAAACATGGATATTAAAAGGAGATTCACAACTCACTTATAAGCATAATCATGAATATTAACGGGTATCAAATATAGGTCATCAAAGGGATATAGTTCTTCTCGACTAAACATTGAAAACTATCTGGTCTATTCTGCCCGGAGAATAAATACTCACCAGATCCTATCGTGGTAAGCACTTTCTAATTCGTATCGCGATCTTTAGTATCCTTGTGCTTGCTTATCAATTTTTTTATGAATATTTTAATAAATTTTAATTCTCAATCTAGTAATAATTTTACAAATCCGTCTTCACCAACACTCTTAGAATGATCTCTAAATATACCCTAATTTTTATCTCCTCATCAGAAAGTTCACCGGAGACACACCGAAGACTCGTCGGAAAGTTCCCCGGAACCATCACTAGTGAAGTTCTTGGAATAGCACCAATATTGGTATCAATTAAATCATGAGGATTCCAAAAATTATATTTGCCCCAATTTTTATAGCTCACCCGCGATTAAATTTCACTGATTAAATCAATTTGGGCAAAATTCCTAAGTAAGTACTTTTAGCTCGCTGGCAGCCAGTAGCCCTCAACCCCGGTACCAATGGATAGCTCTCATTGAGGAGAAGTCATAGATACCAAGTTTGCAAAGATCCGTGGCCGAAATGGCCGGCAATCGCCGGAGCTTGCTCAAGCGGTGGAACTTTCGCCGCTGCAACTTCTCTCCTCTTTTCCTCCTCAAATCTTCATAAAAACTCAAAAATAATGGTTCTACTATGTTCGCCCAGCTCACCTGATATTGTGGTTCAAATCTCATCAAAAAATTTACTCGGAGATGGCCGGAGCGTCATCGACAAAGATTCTTACCATCGCTGCCGCATGAAACAGGAGAGTAGGGAGAGAAGGGAAGGGGAAGCTCGCGCGTGAGGTGAGATGGGAGGAAAAATGTATTTTTCTAAAAAAAATGTATTTTTTTTAAGATCAAATCCTGACCGTTCACAGCTTTAAGTGATTTAATCTGGACCGTCCATTTGGATCAATCCTTGCTTCAACGATTTGATCAATCAAAAGACGTCCAAATTATGATCCGTCTACGCCATTGGATTTCATATCAAAAATCCTATCTGAAGGTATAATTTTTACATCAAAATTTTATACTTTAAAAATCCATGTAATTTTACAAATAAGTCCTTCGTATTATTTTTTTGTTCATAAAATCCCTCAAAATTACCATCTATTACATAATTACCCTTAATGCAAAAATACAAATCTCACAAATGATGACAAATGAACTTTTGCTCAACTAATAATTCACAATCAAGATAAGCTTTTGGATTAAACTTTTCATTAAAACTAGGAACAGTGAATTTAATTTTACCCAATGCATCATTTCTTTTTTCTTCATTACAGTGATATGCATGACCTCCATTACCTCCCCCACCTCGATGATGGCATGCGAGGCGGTGCTGATACAATTCCAAGAAAACTTTATCATCAGTCACATAATTATCATTTAACTCTTCATCGACAGCCTCTTGAAATGCAGCATTCAAATTTGCTCTTAGTTGAAATGGATCGGCAGCAGCAGCATTATTGTCACGCCCCATACCTTGCCCTATATTTATTGTCAGCGTACCGGATGTATATCCCTTATATTTATGGAAGGAGAGAACCTGAATAACAGAGTAATATAACTCTAAAACCATGCATATGCAAAATCATATTTCTTATACCAGAAATCACTTATATACAAATATTTTACAACCAAAATAGGACACATGCCTAGTGATACACAAAATAACTATCCAGTGGATCTTTCTGTACAAAAAACAAAGGTCGAACTATCCTACCTTTCAAAAGTCAGGAGTCTGGCTAATCTCCTCTATCTCTATCTGTCCCTCTCCTGCTGTGATCCTGAAAAAAATGAGTTCCCCTTGTACCCAGTGAGTTGGATAGAAAATAATGTAAAACCGAGAACATATAATAGCAAAGTCTCATAAACAGAATAACCTGGCTACTCGGGTATAATAACCAATCAAACAGAGCAATCATGGATTATACAAGAATATATATCTGGGCTAGCATAGTTAATGACAGTTGTAGCTATCAACTATCACCTCAGGGGGAGGTATCAAGAATCATAGGGTACCCGGATCAAAACGAAATCATAAGAATGCATAAACAAAGCCCCATTTCCCCTTAGGTTGCCCACCGAACCTCACTACCTGGTTTACCATAGCTAGTCCAGTGAATATCCACAGCCAGGAGTTATCTAACCTCCCATCCTGACTGCCAGGCACTTTAGTCCCACGCCCCTCTATCTAGGCGGCCCATGGGAGTGTGAACTGAATATCACTGCAGTGACTGTGCTCTAAGCACACCAGTATGGTCATCCTAGTCATACGCACCCAAAAGATGAAGTAGAATCATACGTAGATCAATAAATCTCCTAGGGTATGCTTTTCACCATACCTCTAGCTTTTCAGGTAAAATAGGTGCATATGCTAGCTTTAGAATCAAACAAAAGCATCGTATCATGCTTATAATGAATCAATGAACAATAGCAATGAAAAGCTTATATCAAGAAGCATGGATATCAAAGGTTATTCACAACTCATATATAATAATAATCAGGATAATTAACTAGCAGGAGAGTCAATAAATATCAAGTATAGCTAATCAAAGAGATATAGTTCTCCTGGACTAAATATTGAGAACTATCTCGTTTATTCTACTGGAGAATAAACATTCACCTGATCCTATTGTCACAAGCACGTTCTAATTCGTATAGCGATCGTTTGTATCCTCGTGCTTGCTTATCGAATTTCCTGTGAATATTTTAATGGATTTTAATTCTCAATCCGATAACCATTTTACAAATCCTTCTTCACCAATACTCTTAGAATGATCTCTAGAATCACCCTAATTTTTATCTCAAGTTCTCTGGAAAGTTTGCCGGAGCTCGCCGGAAAGTTCGCCGGAACCCTCGCCGGCGAGGTTCTTTGATCAGCCCCAATATTGGTATCAATCGAAAGCTCTTCTCATTAGGAATCCAAAAATACTATTTTCTCCAATTTTTACTGTCCATACGCGGCTAATTTCACCGGAGAAGCTCAATTGTGCAGAAACCCTAAATTTAGGTTTTTCGTTCGTCGGCGGCCAATAGCTCTCAACTCCAGTACCAATGGGTAGCTCTCGTCAAGGAGAAGCTATAGGTACCAACCTTGCATAGTTTTGTTGCCGGAATAGTCGGCAATCGCTGGAGAAATCTCCGGCGACGAACTTTCGCCGCCACCCTCTTCTCTCCTCTTTTCTCCCTCAAATCTCTACCAAAACTTGAAAATGATGGTTCTAATGTGTTCTCGTAGATCACCTGAAGTTGTGTCCAAAATTTCATGGAAAAATTGGTCCGAGAAGATCTCCAACCGTCGTCGTCAAGTTGAGAAAGCGAAGCTGCAGTTGCGGTTCGGAGCAGGGGAGGAGAGAGAAAGTCACGGGTTGGGAAGGAAGAAGAAGAGGGTAAGTTAAATGGGTTTGGTAATGGGCCGGATTTCCTCACTTAACCCGCTTACCACTAACCCACTAACCAGGTTCACCTATTGGTTTAATAAAATCTAATCTGGGCCGTCCATTTTAATTGATTTAATCTCGTCCGTCCATTTGGATTAATCATTGATTCAATGATTTCACCAATCAAATGACGTCCAAATTATGATCCGTCTGCGCCGTTGGATTCCTTGTCAAAAATCCTATCTGATGGTATAATTTTTATATTAAAATTATATATTACAAAAATTCATGTAATTTTACAAATAAGTCCTCCATATTATTTAAACTCTTGAGCTATATAAGTCTTTCAGCTATATAACATATACATATCAATGTTTCTGCCATAGAATAGTAAAGACCATCTAAGCTTTAAAAAAAAAGAAACTATTTTTCTCCTAGTCTGGTAGTTGTGGCGTTGTGGCGAAATACGTGATAGTGTCTATGTGACGAGAGATTGAGAACCTCCACCACAAGATTGAGCTCAATCGAGTCTTCACCACTCAAGGAAGAGTATTGGACACTAACTCCATAGATCAGTCCATGCTGTTAAAGGAAGAGATATAGTGCATGAGGGTAAAATTGAAGCAACTTTGTGCTGAACTCCTCAAACCCGAGACATGTAACAATGCATGTCTAAGCATCTCTGTCATTGATCCACAAATCTATGCTGGTGAGTAAGACATCAAGACCCTAGAAATTTTTTTATAGGATTAAGAGCAATATTTCTAAGTTGCACAAGTGGAGGACGAAGACCAAGCTCCTACTGCAGTCACTAAAGATGCCAAACAATGAGTTTTTGACCTCATTAACCAATCTTTATTTTAGTAATATCATAAATAACAAGGCAAATTTTTTTTGTCAAAACTGATCGGTCAATATTACATGTTAGAATATTTGTCCAAATTTATTAATTAAAAAATACTTGCATCGCTCGTCCAGTCCAATCTATCGGTTTGCCCTCCCGTCAATATCACCCTATTTTTAGGCTCACTTGGCTTGATCTGAGGAACTATTCTACTTCAGTTAATGTTGTCTTATTTTACTCATTTTTATGATTTTATTACTGACCCATTCTTTCGATTATTTTTTAAATACATTTATAGTTAATTATTATTTTTAGACTTATCTATTTAATGCATTGTATTTAGAAGACATAATCATAAAAAGACTCTTTCTTTTCTCATTATAAAATGAATATTAGTTTTTTTTCACAAAAATCATACCGAGAATGATTTAGTTTAAAATGTATATAAGTTTTTTTCACAAAAAGCATACCGAGTTTGAAGAATAAATATATAAAATAATTAGAATAGTTCATTCTAAAAAAAAAATTGAACTTAATCAAGTGAAATAATACATAATATTAATTTGATACTTCGCTTCTACTTCTATTTCTTGAAAAAATATAAAAAACATCATTTTTTGAATCTAAAAGTTTCAAGCAACTGTGGTCTTAGTTCAGAATATGTTAAAAGAAGTATAACTTCTTTCACTATTAAGGACTTTAAGCCTTAATCCTTGTAATATAAGATCAAACTATTTTTTACAAAAGAAATCAGAAAATTTATAGGGTAAAACATGGATAGTAGAATTATTTGTTTAAGACCATCACTCTTTTTCAATAAATAAACTAAATATATTTATAGTTAATTATTTACTTTAGTTCTCATTAATCTTTATTATATATAATTTGTTCTATTATAATTTTATTTCTTCATCCCCTATACTCACTCAAATTGCACTCGATCAAAACACATGGATAATATAAAGTTGTAAAATCAACAACTTTTTGGAGTATTAATTGTAAAATAGAATTAAAATGTGGATGCAATTGGAAGCTACGAGCATGCAAGAAATGAAGTCATGGGTTTTTTGAAGTGACGAAATATAATAATCCACATACTTGTGTTTTTCCAAGATTAAGTCGAGATCATCCTCAACTTGATTATCGATTATTTTTAGCAGAACTTGAAGGCATTGTAAATGTACAACCATCTATTACCGTTTCTGCATTAAAAAAACTCATATTTGACATATTCAATTACAATATTTCTTATAAGAAGGTATGGGTGGCAAAACAAAAGGCAATTGGAAAAATATTTGGTGATTGGAAATAGTTGTATGCATACTTGCCTAGATTTATGAAAGCATTACAATGTTACAATGAATATACTATTGTTAAATGAAAATTGGTCTCAATTGATACTGATAATGTTTGTATATTTTAAAGTATTTTTTGGGCTTTTAGACCATCAATTGAAGAATTTAAACATTGTATGCCTTTAATCAGCATTGATGTGACATACTTATATGGCAAGTATAAAGGCAAATTGATGATAGCAATGACAATTGATGGTAATGACCAGTTATTTCCACTTTCATTTGCTATAGTTGAGGAAGAAAGTTAAAATACATGGAGCTGGTTTCTTACTTGCATTAGAAATAGAGTGTCTCAGCGTAATGACATTTGCCTAATATTAGATCGTCATAAGGGAATTTTATTTGCAGTTAGAGAATTGCATCGATTTGGTTGACATCATTGATTCTACTTACTATACTTGTGCAGTAATTTTAATGATAATTTCATAATGCAAAATTAAAAAATATTGTGTATGAAAATTCAATAAAGTCATGCAAAAAATTGAGAGTTTAAATAGTGAAGTAAAAAAATTGGCTCGATTGGATATTACATAATTTTCCTTAGTACAAAATTACAAACCTCACATCCTACCCCCTTAAAGAAATTTTGTCCTCAAAATTTAGTTTAGGTTATCACTTGGAATAGCTGAGGATACTTTCTCTTCATATACTCTTCTGATTCCCAAGTGATTTCCTCCACCTGTGCACTTCTCCATAAAACCTTAATCATCCATACATCCTTATTCCTTAAGGTTTTCTTCTTTCGTTCTAAGATTTGCACAGGTTGTACTTTAAAACTCAAATCTCTCTTAAGTTCAATCGGGGGTGTTTCTAATATCTGTTCAGAGTCTGCCATATGTTTCATCAACATAGATACATGAAATACATCATGTATTCTGGCCATTTCCTGAGGTAACTCCAATTTGTACGCTACAAGACCCACTATGTTAATGATTCTGAAAGGTTTAATATATCTAGGACTTAGTTTTCTTGTGTTTTCAAACCGTATGATCCCCTTCAATGGAGCTACTTTTAAGTATATCATGTCTCCAGGTTGAAATTTCAATTCTCTTATTCGGTTATCTACATAACTCTTTTGCCTATCCTGAGCTATTTTCAATCTTTCCTTAATGATTCTCACTTTTTCTGCCATAGTTTCAATCAATTCATTCCCTTCTATTTTTCTTTCTCCAACTTCATCCCAACATAATGGTATTCTACATTTTCTTTCATATAAAGCTTCATATGGTGGCATTCCGATGCTAGCCTGATAACTGTTATTGTAAGCAAATTTAATCAACGGTAAGTGTTGATCCCAACTTCCCTGGAATTCAAGTACACAAGACTTTAGCATATCTTCTAGAGTTTGAATTGTTCTTTCAGATTGACCATCAGTCTGAGGGTGAAAAGCGGTACTAAACTATAATGACGTACCCAAAGCTTCATGCATCTTTGGTCAAAAACAGAAAGTAAATCTAGGATCTCTATCAGACACAATGGTAATGGGAACTCCATGGAGTTTCATAATCTCCTGAATATAGATTCTAGCTAATTTATCTAATGAATAAATATTATGAATTGCCAGAAAATGAGCAGACTTGGTAAGTCTATCCATAATTACCCATATTGCATTATGATTACTTGACGTACAGGGTAATCCTATCATAAAATCCATTGTGATACATTCCCATTTCCATTCAGGAATTAGCAAAGGTTGTAGCTTTCCTGCGGGTTTCTGATGCCCAGCTTTAACTTGCTGACAAATATAGCATTTAGCTACAAACTATGTAATGTCTTTCTTCATTCCTGGCCACCAATAGCTTCCCTTTATTGTGCAGTACATCTTTCTACTTCCGGGGTCCATTGCATATGCCGAGGAATGAACTTCCTCCAAGATAGCTTTCTTGAGTTCAGCTTTATTAGGGATGCAGACTCTTTCACGATGTACCAGTAATCCATCATTCCTCATCCTGAACTCAGTATTTTCTTCTATTTGTATTCTTTGGAGTACTTTCCTCAATTCCTCGTATAAGCTCTACAACACCCGAATTTCCTCGTGATGTGTGGGTCGCACAATAAATATTGCTAAAATCTCACTAGATTTATCATAATCTAGTTGAACTCTCAAAGATTTCAATTCCATATGTTGAGGTAATGTAGTGGCTGAGATACTAGATGACGTAACTGATTTCCTACTCAATGCATCTGCCACAACATTAGCCTTTCCTGGATGATACTTAATTATGAGATCATAATCTTTTATTAACTCCAACCATCTTCTTTGTCTCAGATTTAGCTCCTTCTGAGTCATAATATATTTCAAACTCCGATGGTCGGTAAAAATATGGCACCAAACTCCATATAAGTAGTGTCGCCATATCTTTAATGCAAAAACTACTGCTGCCAGTTCCAGATCATGTATAGGGTAATTTAATTCATGCTTCCTTAACTGACGAGATGCATATGCAATCACATACATCCCAATCCTTGTCTGGAAGCGTCACTATATACAGTATAATCCTCATCAGGCTTTGGTAATATCAGAACTGGAGCAGAAATAAGACAATCCTTGAGTTTCTGAAAACTATTTTCACAATCCTCATCCCAGTAAAATTTCACTTCCTTTCTCGTTAACCGAGTCAGTGATCCAACTATCTTAGAAAATCCCTCAATAAATCTTCTATAATATCCAGCCAGACCAAAGAAACTACGAATCTCTGTAACATTCTTGAGTCGTTCCCATTTCAAAACCGCTTCCACTTTACTTGAATCAATCATGATACCTTTATATGATACTGTGTGCCCCAAGAATTTCACTTCTTTGAACCAAAACTCGCATTTGGAGAACTTTGCATATAGTTTCTTTCCTCGTAGTGTTCGTAACACTATTCTTAAGTGTTCAGCATGCTCTTTTTCTCTTGGCGAGTATATCAAAATATCATCAATAAATACAATCACAAACTCATCGAGATATGGATGTAATACCCTATTCATTAAATCCATAAATGTAGCTGGGGCATTTGTTAATCCAAAAGGTATTACTATGAATTCTTAATGTCCATATCTGGTTCTGAAGGCAGTCTTAGGTATATCCGACTCCCTGATCCTCAATTGATAATATCCTGAACTCAAATCAATCTTTGAGAATACATTTGCTCTTTATAGTTGATTAAAGAGATTATCAATTCTTGGCAAAGGATATTTATTCTTGATAGTCACCTTATTTAACTGTCTATAATCAATGCATAATCTTAAGGTACAATCTTTCTTCTTTACAAATAATACCGGTGCTCCCCAAGATGAGGTACTCGGTCTGATAAATCCTTTATCTTGTAATTCTTGTAATTGTACCTTCAATTCACTGAGTTCTGCAGGTGCCATTCTATATGGTTGAATCGTGATAAGGTGAGTTCCTGGTTGTAATTCATTAAAGAAATCAACCTCCCTATCAGGTGGTACACCTAGTAACTCCTCTGGAAATACATCGAAAAATTCACACACCACCGGTATATCTTTTAGCTTGGTTCCAAACGTGGATGTGTCTATTATATGAGCTAAATAAGCTACACATCCTTTTCTTAGTAATTTCTAAGCTTGTAACGACGAAATCACACAAGTCGGTAGGATTCGGCGGTTTCTACTAAAATGCAAATAAGGTATTCCTTCCTTTGAGAATACCACTTCCTTGGCAAAACAGTTGACTGTGACTCTTAAAAGCAAGCAATCAATCAATCAAGCACAGCAATTTCCTTCTTACTCTAATACAAATCACAGCTTGGCCGTGATTTGACAAGCAACAGTACAACAATAAATTTTCCTATGATAAAGTTAATACATTCAACAACCATAAGTTATACAAATCCAACAAAGATTTTCTATCTACCCTTCTCCTCATATCCTCACATCATTTTCTTTGTTTTATTCTATTTCGTATAATCAAACAATCAACCATCACATTACAATCACCATCCAGTACAATCTAACATCAACAAGCCTATAAAATAATATTTAGTTTAATAATTTAATTATACCCAAAAATCAATATCAATATATACCACCTTAATAAATTCTAAACAATTTTAATAATCTTGTGAATAATCTAACTATATTAATTAAATTCACAATACCTCAAATTAACCAATTTCATTAATTAGAAAATCTAAATAAATCAATTTCTTAAATTTTATCACATTATAAATATATAACATTCTAAAATATTCAGTTTCATAAATTGTAAAAATCTAAATAATCTAATTACCTAAATTTACTGTATCCTAAATTCATTAATTTTGTAAAAATTCTAAATAAATCATTTTAATTCTAATTAATATAGTTTAAATGACATAACACCTACAAAATATTTCTTCATGCACATAACATACAATTAATTTATTTAAATCCTAAATTACCCAAATTATCTCAATTAAATTAAAATCGAAATTCTAATAACCTTAGAAAATTCTAATTAAATCATGAATAATATGTTTTTTTAGATTTTTTTGATATCGTTAACACACTCAAAACCTTGAACCCAACCTAAGATAATTCAAAAACCGCAACTAAAATATGTTAAAAAATATAAATAAATTTCTTAAGGTTCAAAACTTACCAACAAAGCTCTAGGAATGTTGAACCGAATCAAACCGGTCGAAAAACTGTGAAAACCGGTTAAAACTTGCATTAAACCGCAGTTGAACCAGCCCGGGGTGAACCGAACCGAACCAACCGGTCGAACCGGCTGAATTGAGCTATCCCACGTGCGCCTACTCGATCCGCAAGCAAGCACAATCAAACATCAAGCACGGCAATAAATATTTTCCTTCTTACTGTGACTATTAAAAGTTGACTGTGACTATTAAAAGCAAGCAAGCAAGCAAGCAAGCAATCAAGCACAACAATTTCCTTCTTACTCTAATACAAATCACAGCTTGGTCGTGATTTGACAAGCAACAGCACGGCAATAAATTTTCCTATGATAAAGTAAATACATTCAACAACCATAAGTCATACAAATCCAACAAAGATTTTCTATCTACCCTTCTCCTCATATCCTCACATCATTTTCTTTATTTTATTCTATTTCGTATAATCAAACAATCATCCATCACATTACAATCACCATCCAATACAATCAAACATCAACAAGCCTATAAAATAATATTTAGTTTAATAATTTAATTATACCCAAAAATCTATATCAATATATACCACCTTAATAAATTCTAAACAATTTTAATAATCTTGTGAATAATCTAACTATATTAATTAAATTCACAATACCTCAAATTAACTAATTTTATTAATTAGAAAATCTAAATAAATCAATTTCCTAAATTTTGTCACATTATAAATATATAACATTCTAAAATATTCGGTTTCATAAATTTTAAAAATCTAAATGATCTAATTACCTAAATTTACTATATCCTAAATTCATTAATTTTGTAAAAATTCTAAATAAATTATTTTAATTCCAATTAATATAGTTTAAATGACACAACACCTACAAAATATTTCTTCATGCATATATCATACAATTAATTTATTTAAATCCTAAATTACCCAAATTATCTAATTAAATTAAAATCCAAATTCTAATAACGTTAGAAAATTCTAATTAAATCATGAATAATATCATAATTTATTTTAGATTTTTCTGATATCATTAACACACTCAAAACCTTGAACCCAACCTAAGATAATTCGAAAACCGCAACTAAAATATGTTAAAAATTCTAAATAAATTTCTTAAGGTTCAAAACTTACCAACAAAGCTCTAGGAATGTTGAACTGAATCAAACCGGTCGAAAAACTATGAAAACCGGTTAAAACTTGCATCAAACCGTAGTTGAACCAGCCCGGGATGAACCGAACCGAACAAACCGGTCGAATTGAGCCGTCCCACGTTTGCCTGCTCGATCCGCCTCCTCTCGAACCAAGCTGCACCGCCGCCACGTTCACCGCTATTCGTCCACCATCCACTCGCCGGAACGCAGCATGCGGCCTCTCCTTTACTCCCTCGACCACTCGGCTACTGTTCCGCGGTGGAAAAGCCGATCTCCGCTCCTTCTTCGCCGGTGGAATTACGACGATCCTAGGATGATGAGGGCTACGAACCTTAAACTTAATAATAATAAAATGAGCAGCGATAAGAAAGGCAGTGGCGGTGGCAGTAGTAGTAGAGGTGGCGGTGCTAAGGCTTGAATTTTTGTATAAAAATAAACGACTGTTCTATCTATTTTCCCAAGAACATGTATCAGTATCACACCTATCGTAAATCAATATCCAACTAACTACTCAAAATAGCATCCCTCGGATCAACAAACTTCAATTATAATAGCAATTATCTTATTACACCAATGCATCAAATAATCCATATCATGACATCCATTCTTATTTTTTACATTGCACCAAACAACATAATCACCGCTACAAATAAGAAGACCAACTTGCAATAAATAATATGGACCTTACCGATAATTCAATTCATCTATCAACCGTACAACACCAATTTATTAAACACAATAACTTCATCTAACTTACTCAAATCACATGTTCAACCTCCCATCTACCACAATAGAGATGAAAAACAGAAGTATAATACACCCATAAAAAGTAAGAAAATCCTTAATCAGAAACAATCGTCGACGCAACCTATCATTTTCATTTCTCAACCTTAGACCAATTAAAATGACACACACAATAAACAGACAAAACCACCGCAAGTCCTGACACTATTATGTGTAGACAAGAGAATTAGATAACCGACCCGATTGTAATGTATTCCATATTCATAATTCACCTAGTAATCTCAGAAACCAAAAATGTACATACTCGACCAATATCAAGTTAATCCTTAATCCCACAAATCTTGTAATAAAATCACATCGTCAATGAGGAAGAATTTGGTAGTATCTACCATCAAACAAGTTGTTATGATAACACTATAATTAACATTACTACACACATAAATTTAACAGTTCGAAGGCCTCCAATCGAGTAATATACTTGCCTGAAATTGCGTCGTTGAGTCTTCTTCAGCTCAAGATATAAAGAAATCCAAATCCATTCACTTTTTCTTTACTAATACGAAAATTTAATTATTTACTAATATAATATATTTTTAATAATACTTTTTTATATATATTATTAGTATACTTACCAAAATACCTATATTCTAAAAAGTATGACTTTATGTAAATATAATTAAAGAACAATGTATATGAATAATTAAGGTGCATATTGAAAAAAGTGATAATGAGTATAGCGGTGTTACAATGTCCCCTCAATTGGTTGAAGCATCAACTAGAAAAACTATCATCAGCATAAAATATACAAGACTTTTGGGCACATTATGGAAGAAGACTTAGAAGAGTCTGGTTGATGATTCAACTACTCGGCCTTGAGCTACCTTCATTCTATGGCTTACTTTTATCAAAAGTTGATGATTGCAGATAAACTACTCATGTAGGGAATGTAGACAGAAGGAAGATGTCAACTGCATTTGGCTACTGTAGGAATCATGGAGCATTTGCTCAATTAATATTATATAGTAAGACAATTTTGAGTGGTTTATTGAATTAAAATAAAGAAATATTAATGCATACTACAAAGGAAATCATAATTAATATTAGTAGAAGATCTAAAAGAAGGATAAGGAAAAGGTAGCGGCTTTCGTAGGTGGTCATGGTTGAGTTTGCGTCAAATTTGGGAAGATGAGAACTAGAAGTTGTTTAGACAATAAGTCAAGAATGAAATATGTTTTTGATTGTTATTATTAGGCTTCACCACCTACGATACCCGGTGTCCTAGTTGAACTCATGTTTTTTTAACAAGGCTCAACAACCTCAAAGATAAATATAATAAATGCGTCTTCTCTTCCTCCAAATCTAACATCATTGAATTGTAGTATGCAAAGTTTCAATTATGCCTTTATCACTTGATCACACTAAACTATTATCCATTGATATGTAATAGGTGCGTTAATGTTGCTCTCCTATATTAATTGTCCGTTAGAATAAGGCACAAACATGATGACTAGATAAGGGAATTTGTGAAAATTATTTTGCTTATGTGTTGTATTTTTATACTCATAGACACACTACATATTTTACTCTTTTCAATTAGCTCTACTTCATTTCCTTTTCCCTAATTCCTGATAACTTCTAGTGCATGAGTAGTCAAGTACTACATTTTCATCTTCTCTTTATGTGATACTACATTTTCATGTTCCCTTTTTGTGATGCATGAGAAGGAAAAAGAAAATAAATTCCCTAATGGAAGTTAGAATGTGGGAAACCATTTATAAAAGTACAAAATTTTTGTGATAGGTTAGCCTCATCTTCTATTTATGTTACTATTAATGGGCAGTGAATTGCATGCTTCAATACTAAATAATCATTGAGACTAAACAAAGAGATGACCTTATCATAGGGCAGAATGTTGTACTACATAGCAGTTGTATAGTGTGGATCTAGGGAGATACGTGCGTTGGTCTCAAAGTGCAGGCTAAGATACGTTTTGCAAGATTGAAAGGAGATGATTCTGCAGTCACTGGTTATCTTCGCAAACATCAGTATAATGGGTACTAGGCAGAGAGACCTATATGGATACTAATGGGCTTATGGATAGTCCTTGGATCGAGCTTATCCTAAGCATAGGATGACAACTCTAGAAAAGAGAATATAGAAAAACTTAGTGAATTATGAGATCTTACAAACAAAAAATAACGTGCAGGAGTTTTTTATAATCAAGCTTATTTTCCACAACATAATTATATCACTCTTTCTGTAACTACTAAGCCGCAAAGCTCAGCACAAATTTTCCATGCACAGGTACCTTTGTGGGGAGTTATGTGGACAAAAATTAGAATGACGTGAATATTTTTTTTATATGTAGGCATACTGTATTAGGTGAAACTAAACATTTCATTCTAATGTAAACGTAAAACATTCTCATAGAAATTTATGATATGTTTTATTCCATGCAAAAATTTTATTTAGCTTTGTATGAGCCATGATGACTCATACGATGATTATCATCTTACCGATATAAGGTCGAGGTGTGATAGGTTTACTGCTGAGGGTCCAAGTGATGTATTCATGATACTCACACGTGTAGCGAGTAATTGCCACAGTGATAGTCATGAGATGACTAACAGGAATGAAGTAAGGATCTAGCAAGCATATGCCCGAGGTTGTAGCATTCTAATGACAGTTGTGAGGCATACCTCCTAGCAAACATCACTACTTTTGAATTGGAATGGTGATTCCTTTGTGTAGCCTTGGACAATGGATCCATCAATCACACGGCTACTATTCTAAACGTTCTGTAAATATTATGATGAGTAGTCTGGATCCTAGGATTTAAGTTATTTTTGGCTAACCATTACTGATGTGTGTATTTAGATATGGTGATCCTATCTAGAGACAATATGTACTATAAGAGTTACATCATCGATTGCTTAAGGAGGTCGCATGGAGTGAGAATTTTGCTAGGACATGGCGGTGGAGAGATTTATCTAATGAACATCTGGAGAGGAATTTACGGTCACCCAACTTCTCCGCTAACATGAGTGTAATGGGCATAGGTATAGATGTATATAGAGTCGACACTGATGGACGTACGAGAACTCCCTGATTAGGAGGTCCCTTAAGCATAGTTGGTTGCCTAGATCACGGAGTTTGAATAAAATAAAGGAGTCTTTGGTGATTATAATCTAGAGACATAGATACACTCTATAGTTATAGCTTGATATCATAAACAGAGACACATGCCCAAGATACATATTCTGCTTATGAATGTTCCGTATTTTCATCTATTGACTTTACATATATTATTTGATATTACTAAATGATTTATGGACTTCCTAGTATCTCTTCCTATTTACTTGAGATATTTTACCACATTTTAAGCTATAATTTTGCATAAGGCTGTAAGACTGAGCATACTACATTCAATATGTGCGTAGGTGTAATAGACGATCGGTCGAGATAATTGATGGAGATGAGGTTGTCGATAGAATTATTTTAGGTTACTTATACATTTATCAAAGTGTTGTAGTAGCTATATTTGTCACGCCCCGACCCTACTATCAGACACGTGGCAACCGCCGTATGAGCCCAACAGACCCATACAAGGCATCAAGTGATACATATCATCCAATAGATCATTTATACAGCGGAATTTACACATAATCATCTAACTCAATATTCCTAACACAGTCCCGATAAACCTACTACAACTCTATGATAGAAGATATCGATAAATAAAATAGATCTGTCGATGGACTCATCTTCATCAACCGTCTCGTATGATCATCTAACTCACCTGCACACACGGGAAAAAGTGGTGTGCTCAGCCTTGCGGCCTAGTGCGAAATTTACGGCTCGAAACCGAATAAGGAAATCAAAGGCTAGGAGGATTAATCTAGGATGCCTTGGGTTTATTAATAGTCATTTTCATATAATACATGTGAAGAATATCATAAATGCAAATAATAGTGTAAGCAAATACAACACGTGTAACACTAGATGTCGCCTAAGCTGTCTTTAGTCACTATGTCATCAATGTCCCCTAAGCTGTCTCTAGTATCTGTGTCATCAATGTCGCCGGAATGTCATCTACGGTGCACTATGTCTATCAGTCTCATGATTCGAGCTGCCAGCCTATGCTTAGTGAATACTCCGGGCAAAGAGCATCACTAAGCCCATCAGTGCCTTTCGTCTCTGTCTCTCCCTATGCCCGCTGCACTGATGTTGGCGGAGGTGACGGGTGACCCGTGATCACTCTCCTCGGTGTCGCTAGTCACTTACCATGCCTCCGCTAGCGAAACCGCCGTGCCTTACATCCTCCCCGGATGCCGTAAGGACAACGACAATCGTGTAGTACTACACACCGTCCGAAAACGGGGTCACCATCAATAAAATCCATCGACTACGGTCTCGATCGATATAATACAACCCTACCACAACTCACAAAAACTCACATCTATTGAAAACCGCCACATGAAACAACATCAACCACCCAAAACTGTCATATGAAGGTACCATGTAATCACAATGAATAATTCAAAACCATCAAAACCAACAACAATACCACGTACAACAATATCAAAGCCACCACCAAAACCCAATATCGTTAGCAACACTACTACCATCATTGAAAACAACACATCACAACATAAAACAAAAGCATGTAACAATTCCACATCACATTCAACATAAAACATCTACAAAAATTCAACAAAACAATTCCACATCACACTCAACATAAAACATCTACAAAACATTCAACAAAAATTCCACATCAACAAAAGCCCACAACAAACATCGTCAACTCATCCATCAAAGCACCATTTAATCCACCACATAATCACATTATCACATTATCATGAAAACAAAGCACTCACATTATCATGAAAATAAAGCACGGATAACTCAACAACAACATATTAATCAAAATCATCACTAAGCAATAAATGATTAATCATCATCAAAACCATCACCTAACACCATAAGAAACACTATCACATAACATCATTAAATCACCAACAAACCAACAACGTTATCACTATTCATCCGAATATCATTAAAATTAATAACACGGAATAATCAACATTAAAATCAATAACACGGAGTAAATATCACTCAATTGTCAACTAACCAACATCAACAAATCTCATATTTAAAACTACACATAAACAACCTCATCAAAGCCATCATAAGATAAACCTATAAAATTCACATAACAAATCACAACAAACAAAGAATAGCACCATTAAATCCACCGCTCAAGAGCAAAACACCATAAAGCAACATCATCATGCAATAGCTAGCAAATTGGAATTTACTAACATTTTCCTAGTGCCGACCTCAATTCGATTCTCTCCACATCCATCATTATTATACTATATACATAACTTAAAGTAAAGGAGAGAGAAAAGCAACAAAGGAGAAAGCATGAGTATGATGGGGAAAGGAGAAGGAGGTGGGGGAGATAGCATTCACTGAAATATCTCAAGTGAGGGAAATAAGGAAAACTATAGTATGGTAGGAATGTAGAAAGTAATATTAGCCTAGATGTAGGCTAGATCAAAATATCAGGTTCGATCAATGTAATGTAAATATTATGATTAAACCTTTTGGAACAATAATCACAATAGTCCCAAGATTTAAGAATTGATCGCTGCAAAGATTTGCATAAGATATATACCTATGATGCATAATAAAAAGATATCATATGAGAATAATCAAGATCAATAAACTTTGTTCAAAAGGAGAACTAATAGGTTGAGATGATATGATGTAGCATAACGAGTTCATACATCCTAAATAATCAGATTGCGTTGGTATATCTCAACGCACAAGTACTCGTCATCTTTAGAGACCATATCGTATACGGGTCTAGGTCAACTGATCTTACCAATTACGGACACTCTCCAAATCCTAACTATATCGGGACTGACTATCCTTAACTTCTAAGACTCCAAGCCTAAGCTTTAATTCTACTTTGATCCTTAGGTTCTTAAACCCAAGCTCTGATACCACTTTCATTGTCACGCCCCGACCCTACTGTCGGACACGTGGCAACCGCCGTATGAGCCCAACAGACCCATACAAGGCATCAAGTGATACATATCATCCAATACATCATTTACACAGCGGAATTTACAAATAATCATCTAACTCAATATTCCTAACACAGTCCCGATAAACCTACTACAACTCTATGATAGAAGATATCGATAAATAAAATAGATCTGTCGATGGACTCATCTTCATCAACCATCTTGTATGATCATCTAACTCACCTGCACACACGGGAAAAAGCGGTGTGCTCAGCCTTGCGGCCTAGTGCGAAATTTACGGCTCGAAACCGAATAAGGAAATCAAAGGTTAGGAGGATTAATCTAGGATGCCTTGGGTTTATTAATAGTCATTTTCATATAATACATATGAAGAATATCATAAATGCAAATAACAGTGTAAGCAAATACAACACGTGTAACACTAGATGTCGCCTAAGCTGTCTTTAGTCACTATGTCATCAATGTCACCTAAGCTGTCTCTAGTATCTGTGTCATCAATGTCACCGGAATGTCATCTACGGTGCACTATGTCTATCAGTCTCATGATTGGGGCTGCCAGCCTATGCTTAGTGAATACTCCGGCCAGAGAGCATCACTAAGCCCATCAGTGCCTTTCGTCTCTGTCTCTCCCTATGCCCGCTGCACTGATGTTGGCGGAGGTGACGGGTGACCCGTGATCACTCTCCTCGGTATCGCTAGTCGCTTACCATGCCTCCCCTAGCGAAACCATCGTGCCCTTACATCCTCCCCGGATACCGTAAGGACAACGACAATCGTGTAGTACACACCATCCAAAGACGGGGTCACCATCAATAAAATCCATCGACTACGATCTCGGTCGATATAATACCACCCTACCACAACTCACAAAAACTCACATCTATTGAAAACCGCTACATGAAACAACATCAACCACCCAAAACTATCATATGAAAGTACCATGTAATCACCATGAATAATTCAAAACCAACAACAATACCACGTACAACAATATCAAAGCCACCACCAAAACCCAATATCGTTAGCAACACTACTACCATCATTGAAAACAACACATCACAACATAAAACAAAAGCATGTAACAATTCCACATCACATTCAACATAAAACATCTACAAAAATTCAACAACAATTCCACATCACACTCAACATAAAACATCTACAAAACATTCAACAAAAATTCCACATCAACAAAAGCCCACAACAAACATCGTCAACTCATCCATCAAAGCACCATTTAATCCACCACATAATCACATTATCACATTATCATGAAAATAAAGCACTCACATTATCATGAAAACAAAGCACGGATAACTCAATAACAACATATTAATCAAAATCATCACTAAGCAATAAATGATTAATCATCATCAAAACCATCACCTAACACCATAAGAAACACTATCACATAACATCATTAAATCACCAACAAACCAACAACGTTATCACTATTCATCCGAACATCATTAAAATTAATAACACGGAATAATAAACATTAAAATCAATAACACGGAGTAAATATCACTCAATCGTCAACTAACCAACATCAACAAATCTCATATTTAAAACTACACATAAACAACCTCATCAAAGCCATCATAAGATAAACCTATAAAATTCACATAACAAATCACAACAAACAAAGAATAGCACCATTAAATCCACCGCTCAAGAGCAAAACACCATAAAGCAACATCATCATGCAATAGCTAGCAAATTGGAATTTACTAACATTTTCCTAGTGCCGACCTCAATTCGATTCTCTCCACATCCATCATTATTATACTATATACATAACTTAAAGTAAAGGAGAGAGAAAAGCAACAAAGGAGAAAGCATGAGTATGATGGGGAAAGGAGAAGGAGGGGGAAGAGGTGGTGCAGTATGAATTCGCACTATCTCCCCCTTCTTCCTCCTTCTCCCCTATTACCATCTCTTTTCTTTCCTTTTTCTTCCCCTTGATTATGAGCATGCATGTAGTACAATAATTACGATGGAATGAGTAATCGAACTTAGAGCAATGGATAATTAATGAAAGTAGGAAATGATTAATTTCGAGTATTGATGATGTGAAATTTTAATTGCGCTTATAAGGAAGTTGGGGATTGAATAGTTGCTTGGAGATTGTGAGGAAATAAAGTTTGAAAGTTTAATAAGATTGATCAATTAAGTTAGTTTGGATTAATTAAATCTAGTTGAATAATTAATTAACTAAGGATGGGTTAGGTGAACAAAAGGGTAAAGATGGTGGATTTGGTATCTTGTAATAAGATTAATGATAGACAATATATCTAAAGGTAATGTTGTTTGTAATAGGTAAATACCTCGAAATAATTAAATGATTTGCAAGCTGATGTACGGTTGGTTCTGAAGACCATTCTGCTTATCCAGGTGCTTATCGGAAGTAGAGACATAGACAGAGAGGACACTGATGGGCTTATCGGAACTCCCTGATCAGGAGATCTCCTAAGCATAGGCTGGCTGCCCAGATCATGATATTGAAATGAGATGATATTTTTATTGACAATAATCTTGAGATATAAACACACTTCATATTTATAGCTGAGTTACACACTTGTACTATATGTTCTTCTCATGATGCTTCATGTTTTATTTGCTGATTTTACATGCTTTGTTTGATATTATTAAATGAGTTATGAACATGTTAGAATCTCCCTTTTCTCTACTTGAGTTATTCTACTGCGGTTAAAGCCATAAGCACAAAGCCGCAAGGTTGAGCACACTACGATCAATATGTGTGCAGGTCTATTAAACGACCGATCAAGATAGCTAACGGAGATGAGACTATCAACAAACATAGTTATCTACTATTTTTGTGATCATAGTATTTAGTAGGTATATCGGGACTGTGTTAGTAGAGTTGAGTTAATTAATTTAATTGTATTATCCACTGCGTTGATAATGTATGTAAGTTGTGTAAATTAATAAATGTCTTGTATGGGTCCTTTAGGCTCATACGGCAGTTGCTACGTGCTCAACAGATGGGTCAGGGCGTGACAATTAAAGTGGTATCAGAGCCTAGGTTCGAGGATTTAAGGATTAGGCTAATTATCCCGATATACATAGGATATTGAGTAGGGTCAGAAGGATGGTACCTTAGTACTCTTAACCTTACTTATATCTCATTCTGGATTGATTATCTTGACCTTGTATCTCTTCTATGATCTATTAACACCTCTTACAAACTAGATCTGTATCTTGACAAAAATTTAAATTCATGTTATAGATGATTTGAGTTATTTGTCATCCCCATATTTATCCTTGTTATGGTGATTGGATACTTCTTCTAAATAAGTTTATCACACCTATAAATGGATCATGGATCAAGTAGGTGCATAGATCTTAACTATTACAAGATCATTGTTGTAATTGCCCAAGATCATTGATCTTTTATTTCTTTTCCTCTTTATTGAGTTGGTTGTAGTATTCCAAGAATTTCTTCCCTTCTGTTGATAGTGCATGTTGATTGTAGGGGCATTTTTAAACTCCTATTTCTAATAAATTCTATTCTTAATGAGTTTTAATATCTATATGCTCTTGACGAATTATATCAACAATTTGAAATATTAGTTGAAATTTTATCAAAGCTTGCTGGTTGAAATTTTATCAAAGCTTGTTGCCCATTATGATGACAATTCTAGTTGCATTGAAAACTGACTCACCTTGTGAAATATCATTTCTAGGAGAATTCATTTCCTTCTTCAAAGTCTTGAATTTTGAATAACATCTTTTTTTTTTATGATCAAATGTTTCATTGATTTAAATCTTCAAATACGCACTTAAATTGAGATCACCTTGCTGGAGTCTCATCAATTTCTTAAGTTGGATCTTATTATCAAAATCTCCTCAAGCAAATATGTATTTTGCAACTTGTTTATCATCAATTGGAGAGAAACCAACTCTGAACATTTAGCAGTAATTGTCGCTCGTGCAACACTATCCTCTGATTTTGCAATCTTAAACTTCGTATAGAATGCGTTAAATACACCCTTTACTTCTCAATAGTAAAGTTGATAAAATTTCTAATATGTAACTTTATTGGTTGACTACATCCATTTACCTTTTCATGACCTACAACTCAACAAAAGTTTCTGAGTACATGATTCCATAACCTATCTCGTGGGCTGTTGTTCCTTTTTCAACTTCTTTGGTTGATAAGTTTCTATCTTGAATACACCTATGCTATCTCACATAAAGTGTCTTACTTGATGATACACTATTTTCTCCTTATTATTTGTGGTATCATCGACGGTTGAATCTCTATACTTTGATGACGTATTTATACCAACCATCGGTATGAACATCCTTCTTGAAAAGTCATGGGTTTCCTGAGTTCTAGTATATATAATATGCTCAAGAAATTACATGAACATATGAGCCATTCCTCTATTTGCATTATTCTTTTGGAAAGTCATGGTGATCCTTGAAAACTCGTACAGTTAAGATTATTCCACTATATATTCATGTACATCAAAACATTTAGTTCCTCTTCTCTTGGTTTTTGTTCCTAATATATTGGATGCTATCCATCATGATATTATTTATTTATATTGTTACCACAATTATTCTCAAAACAATATACCTCCTTACATGCCTCTTTCACCTCGCTTATCACCTCAACGTACTCTCATTTACTTCTGTCTACTTTCTTACTTCCCATGTTTCTTGATTATTGCTATCCACCAAGGATTTGAAGAATGCAATGCTACTTTGTTGGGTATGTTCAAAGTTGATATAACATGTTTCTATCTCTTATCAACTTGAGACTCTTACTTCATCATGTAGATGTTATGAAAAAAATTTGTTGTATAACTGCAATGGTTGTATCTAGTTATGCATCTTGTCATTTTGATCATCTAGATGCAAGATCTTAAAGTTTCTTTTCTATTCCCAAATATGATAAACTTATCTTGTATATAGATTGAAAAAAAAAATGGTACATCCCTATGTGATTAGTCTTGGGAATCATTGGCATAAGTTATTGTTGGATAATATATCATTTTGACATTTTCTCTAATTCCTTCATACTCTGCTACTCCACAATAATTTTGTATCTGTATTAGTTTGGCACTTTAGAATCTTTGCAGCAAAAAGAATATCTTAACTTCCATTGGTCTTGGAAAAAAAAAAATTTGTATCCTATTCTACTTGATGATGAGAGCCATTTATCATGGGTTCATCTTCACTATGAGAGTCGTTTGTCATAGTTTCATCTTCATTATCTCTTGCAATATTGAGCTTGGTTATTTCTTATCTTTTTATGATCTTCGTACATTGAATTTCATCCCTATGAATTGCTATTGACAACATACTAGTTTTTTTTGTCCGCTTCACATATTGTAATAAGATGATCATCTGTTGTGTATAAATTCACACATATTCAAATTTGACTTAGTTTTGAGATGCTTTCCCAATTCCATCTTAAGATCATTTTCATTTATCATTGTTTATATGCTCACTCATACATGTAAAAAACATTTGGGATTTAGCTCCTTTTGGATTATCAATCATATGCTTAATATGTGCATATAACTTCTATTAACTATCGGTTTCTCCTTTCATTTATTCGTTCATTCCCCCGTATTAATTATAGGTTTATAATCTGGCAGGATAACCTAATCTAGATTTTCAGTTATGCTATCTTTGAGATCTTAGAGAATATATATATATATATATATATTAACAATTGGGGTTGTATCTTGAACCCCTCTTCTCTACTCAACATCAAAGTGAGAATGCACATTCAATCATTTTGACTCAGTTCATTGTCATGTATATCCTCCTAGGATTTGTATTAACAAAGGTTATCCTCGGATCTATCGAATAGAATATCCTTAAGGAAGTTTGCGTTAATACTACAATTACCTACAAGGATGTAATAAAAGGTGAAATTTTAAAGGTTGTTGCTAAATCAGATTCAAAAATTTATTGACACTATTAAAAGAAAGATTTGGCACAAAATGGAGTGTCTATGTGTATCTTCAAATTGGACATCCATGAATACATACTCATGTATTGAGTTTTTGTTATATGGGGTATGATCTTGAAAATAAGGAAAAATATACTCCCTACTTTTATCTTGATATTTAACTTCAACTATCAGTCAGATAAATTGTAGTATTTCTTTGGGAATAAGTTGCACTTACTCACCTATGTTTTCCTTTTGGTTTCCATGATCTTCTCAAGCATTCTATAGGGAAGTATATGACCTTTCACTACATGACTTAAGTGTTCACATACAAACTTAGCCATGTTATGCTAGACTTTGATTGATCATAGTGATATGCATAGCTTCCTATTCACTAAAAAAAATATCTTTTGATCGCCTGCAACTTCATTTGAATTTTTTTTATTATGATATGATTACATTACTTTGGTGGAAAAAAAAAGTTTTTCATGTTGTTTTACTTTGAGTTTGTTTACAGTAATTTGCTTGTTTTACATTACATTAGTATAGATTTTTGAGCTTTAGACGTTGGATCCTTGTATGTTGTCTTACTTTATTTTGTTGGGAGTCGAATCACTGTTGGTTGGGATTATACTAAACAAAAGCCTCTTTTGACCTTTCTAGATATTCTTAAGGTACCTAACTTAACGAGCTCTTTGATTTTTCATAGTACCATATCTTCTCTTTTTCTCTCCTTGGCTTCTATGGGTTAAAGTGGTGGATAATTTAGCTGTGTCACTTTTACTATTAGAGAGGATCAAAGAAGATGTAATAAAATATCTAATCAAATATATGAGAAATCCCAACTAAGGAAAGTAGAATTTTTATCAGTCTCCCTTGGAATCCAAAAGTAGGCCACATGCTTGTTCTAGGATTTAGAAATATTTAGTGGAGATAAATGTCATAACTTCCTTCCAATGTTAAAGTGTCATAATTGAGGATTAGTTAATATAAACTTGTTCAAATAACACAAAATCCACAACTTGCAAATATATATCAAGGAAATAAACTACATTATTGATTATCGGGTGGAGATACAACAATATGACTATTTGTCTTCTCTATAAGAGACCCCTAGATCGTGAGGAAGGTAATACTATTAGTGAAAGATCCTTTAGAGGAAAAAAAAGAAGAATGATGATGAAGGTAGAGAAAGACACTTAGAAAACCGACATAACAGATTAAGTCCCCACTATTTGGATCTCTTCGAAGCACTTAGTAGTTGGAAACCCTAATTATTTTCCACAATTCCATCGCCACCACCTCCCGCTCGCATCGCCTTCCTCTCTCGAATCCATCGATCGCAGCGGCAATCGGAGTACCCTCTGCTTTTCCTTTCCTTCTCCCCTATTACCATCTCTTTTCTTTCCTTTTTCTTCCCCTTGATTATGAGCATGCATGTAGTACAATAATTACGATGGAATGGGTAATCGAACTTAGGGCAACACTAAGGCATGATAACTAGCTCCCACTTAGCTAGTGCCTTATGGATAATTAATGAAAGTAGGAAATGATTAATTTGGAGTATTGATGATGTGAAATTTTAATTGCGCTTATAAGGAAGTTGGGGATTGAATAGTTGCTTGGAGATTGAGACGAAATAAAGTTTGAAAGCTTAATAAGATTGATCAATTAAGTTAGTTTGGAGTAATTAAATCTAGTTGAATAATTAATTAACTTAGGATGGGTTAGGTGAACAAAAGGGTAAAGATGATGGATTTGGTATCTTGTAATAAGATTAATGAAAGGTAATGTTGTTTGTAATAGGTAAATACCTCGAAATAATTAAATGATATGCAAGCTGATGTACGGTTGGTTCTGAAGACCGTTCTGCTTATCCAGGTGCGCCGGTTCACTATAGTAGACTATTCTCAAGTTGGTGAAACTTTAGGAGATAAATATTTTACTGCTTAGAAATTAATATTTAATTATTCATGATTTATGATTTGTTTGTTGGAATAACCTATTTATAATATTAATGTGATATGCTTGTTATCTTATGTCTACTGTTATTATGTCTACTGCTATGCTGATGTGATGAAAAATAATAAAATGTTACAGTTACATCTAGAAACTATTATGTTACACTATAGTTTGATATATTCATAGAAATCAACAGGCATCACTTATAGTCATGTGACATTGACATACTTATGTATGAAAACTTTGATGATGCACCATATACGATCTCCTAAGTTACGGATACAAGCTTTAATGCTCATAAACCTATACTACCCAAAGAGGTTGAAACCATCTTGGACATAAAGGGTGGGGATAAAATATAGATTGGCTTATTGCCAGATAACATTGTGATGTATTCACTATACCCGCACGGTGTCGCTAAGTCATCACCGTGATAGTCCTAAGATGGCTAGCATGGATGAAACCAAACCAATGATCTAGCAAACATGTCGCCGAGGTTGTAGCATTCCGGTGACGGTTAGGATGTGCACCTCCTGGCAGGTATCGCTGCTTGTAAATTGGTACAGTGACTCCTTCCGCATAGCCTTGGACAATGTATCCATGGACCACACGGCTATTATTCCAGACATTCTGCAGACGTTCTGATGAATAGTCTGGATCCTAGGGTTTATTACTGGCTAGCCGTGGCCGATGTATATAATTAGGTGCGGTGACCTTATTTGGGGACAGTGTGTAGTACTACACGAGTTGCTCCATGGATTGTCTGGGAAGATGCATGGAGTGACAGGTCGCTAGGATGCGGAGATGAAGAGATTCGCCTAGCGGACCAATAAGAGAGGGATTCACAGTCACCCGACCTCTCTGCCAACATCAGTGTGACGGGCATAGGTAGAGACATAGATAGAGAGGATACTGATGGGCTTATGGGAACTCCCTAATCAGGAGATCTCCTAAGCATAGGCTGGCTGCCCAGATAACGATATTGGAATGAGATGATATTTTTAGTGACAATAATCTTGAAATATAAACACACTTCATATTTATAGCGGAGCTACACACATGTACTATATGTTCTTCTCATGATGCTTCATGTTTTATTTGCTGATTTTACATACTTTGTTTGATATTATTAAATGAGTTATGAACATGTTAGAATCTCCCTTTTATCTACTTGAGTTATTCTACTGTGGTTAGAGCCATAAGCACAAAGCCGCAAGGCTGAGCACACTACGATCAATATGTGTGCAGGTCTATTAAACGACTGATCAAGATAGCTAACGGAGATGAGACTATCAACAAACATAGTTATCTACCTTTTTTGTGATCATAGTATTGTAGTAGGTATATCGGGACTGTGTTAGTAGAGTTGAGTTAATTAATTTAATTGTATTATCCGCTGCGTTGATAATGTATGTAAGTTGTGTAAATTAATAAATGTCTTGTATGGGTCCTTTGGGCTCATACGGCAGTTGCACGTGCTCGACAGATGGGTTGGGGCGTGACATGTGGGATAAGCCGAGGGGCCAAGCGGCCAACAACCAAGGCACACGCACGAGATAAACACCCGAAGGATGGACAACCAAGGGGCATGCACAGGACAAGCGCAAGGCAACAGAGCAACCAAGGCTGCGTGTAGCTGCCAAGCGAGCGGACGGTGCGGGCGTAATAGCCGAAAATGGTCAGGAATTTTATCGTATCAAGTTGTAACATATGTAATCAAGAGGGGCAGCCCAACCGCCAGCCCTCCACCTTTAAAAGGAGCTGCTGAGCATGAAGCAAAGCAACTTGGTCCAGGAGAGAAAAGTTAGAGTGCTTCTTGTAGTAAGCCCTCTTCAAGGTTGACTTATAACCTTGAAGAGTTGAGAGGTTTTTATCGGTGCTTAATAAAGTAGTCCTTTTTGTCCTCTCAATCCAAAGGTGTGCAAATTCCATAATTCTGCAACTTAGGCATGTAAGCACCGGAGAGCATGATGTCGTTCATGCCAGCACGACCTTGACACGACCACGGTCCGATCGAAGCAAAAAAATTTGGTTGTGACATTTTGGTGTCAGAGCATGGTTCGGGCAAGCCAACACCACCGATCCCACTTCGTGCACCATCTGAAGCGAGGTGCAAGGAGCAACCAACAAGCAAGTGAGTATACCTTGATCCATCGACGTCTTTTCTCTCTTATCTACCATGTCGAGCAAGCAGACCAAGAAGATGTTCGAGAAGAGGTTGGCAACCGTAGAAGGGTTCATCGGCACCCCTCCAGTAGAGGAGGAGATGGACCTAGGAACCGGACCACTATGGAGCCGTGTATGCGACTTGTATGTGGCCATAACGTACATTCAGGGAGAAACTTCAAGCATCTTGCCAACCGGACTTCCAATGTGGGTGAGCCCAGCATGGTGATCCCCCCTAACATGAGCACCCTTGAGCAAAGGATGCGTGAGGAACTCGAGAGCTTGCACAACAAGTTCAGTTCCTCCGTTAAACTAAAGGCGATACCTCACCCCAACGTGCGCATGCTCGAGCCAAAGATGTATTCAGGCGCACGTAATGCCAAGGTCCTTGAAAATTATATTTGGGACATGACCCAACACTTGAAGGCCATGAAGATTGTTGAGGAGGATAAGGTACCGACAGCAGCAGCATTCCTCGACGGCGACATGAATCAATGGTGGTGTGTCAAATGTGAGGCTCCGGGCTACGCACAGCATACCGAGTCGGACATATGGGCCACCATGGTGTTGAAAAAATATGACAGTGTTTCCTCCCGATCAACACGGCATACCATGCATGGAAATGACTCCGAGACCTTCGTCAAACCTAGAGCATCCATGAGTATATCCAGGATTTTAATAGCATCACTTTAGATGTGAAGGACATGGGTGAACAGGAACTATTCTTCATATTCATTAAGGGACTACAACAAGGAGCTAGGGATGAGCTCCAATGACACGGAGTGGCTACTCTGTAAGAAGCCATCAAGACCACAAAGAGTCTGATGGACTTGTGGTTAGGCCCATGGCAGCTATGCGACGAAGAATCACGCCCAGCGAGAGTGCCCGTGCACGGGGCACCATGACCGCCCGCATTAGCAAATGGGTGAAGGCGTGTAATTGCAATAGCACTAGTGCGCGACAACCAACAGGGCACGGGGATGCAAGGATCGCCCTGATGGTGGGGGTGCATGCTTTGCAGGGGACCGCACAACAAATTATTTATTTATATCCTAGGTCTAGGCTACCCTCCTTAGGTCTACAGAACCTAAATAGGGTACGTCAGTTGTCTTTGACCCTTTAGCCCTAGAGCATAACGGTTTTGTAGCTCCTTAGCTATGTAGGTCCCCAGCTCCTAACTCATTATCCTTGGATGTGTGCGTAGAGGACATCTTTATGAACTCTCCCTTTTTGGCTTTACCACGAATTTAGAGTTAGGTTGAGTGACGCTTCCGGTTACTCTTCACTAGACTAGTACAGTGTTACCAATATACTGTGAGAGAAATAATGTGCATAAGGACCCATATTGTTTTCCTAAGTTCTGATATCACTAGGATTTTCTGGTCCTTAATTTTAGGTGATTTGGAAATAACCTATAGTGATTCCACCTCTGTGTCACTAGTTAGTTGCCTCCACCACCTAAGTGTTCATGTATTGTCTAATAGTTCAAAAATCCTGTGTTAGATAGCATATGAATACAAGAAAAAAAATGGATTGCTTCAACATTCTAACAATAGGAACTCAAATAAGCAAACGACAGTGTTTCCTAAACATCACTTTGTTCTAATATTTTCTCTCGGCAAGCATACGACAAGAACAATAGAAAAGAATGAATAAGGAAAGGGAAAATAATCTAATATCTTCAAATCCAAGAACACGAGATAAAATCAAAAGGTCAAAACATATATATATATGTATATATATATTTTTGGGTACTCCCTCTCAGCAGAACCTTGAGCAAGAAGAAAATTACAAATTTACTCAAAGTAAGCATTATCATTCCATTACCCTAGACTTTGCCAATCAACAATAAGATAAATGACACTTTATTAACAATTTCAGCATGAAATATATGATCAACACTACTCACTGTAGTCATAACTTAAAATTGAAGATCTAGACTAGGTTATCTTGCAAGACTATAAATCTACAAGTAACCCAAATAAGTTGAGCTCTGCACCGAAATGAGATCCCGGCTACACCAACGTATTTGAGGCTAAGTCAACCGACCCTTAGGACTCAGCATCTGTAGCTTGGCTGTGATTCTTAAAAGCAAGCAAGTAATCAATCTTGGTGCAAATAACATACAATTTATTCATTTAAACCTTAAATTAACTCAAATTATCTTAATTAAATTAAAAATTGCATTCTAACAATCTTAAAAAATTCTCATTAAATCATAGAAAATATGTTTAATCATAACATAGCATCATAATTTATTTTAGATTTTTCTGCCATTGTTAATGTACTCAAAACCCTGAACCCAAATTGAAATAATTCAAAAACCCTAGCTAATATGTGTTAAAAATTCTAAATAAATTTCTCAAGGATCAAAACTTACCAATCAAGCCCTAGTCATGTTGAACCCACTCGAACTAGTCGTAGAACCATGAAAACCAATGAAAACTGTCGAAAAATCTTGTATACACATAATGTCCAATGGCTAAAATTTATGAATCAAATAAAATGACCCTTTTATCTCAATGGCAGAGTAACGCCATAGAGAGGCGTAAGTCATCGGTTCAAATTTGATAAGGGGCTTTTTCCACAAAACTATTTAGTCTTCATTTTTTTTCAAAATTTTTAAAATAAAAAGAAAGGGGCAACTACCATTCCATTATAATGACTTCTACATATTATGAGTTACAGTTACTTCAATGGTAATCGTATACGATATGTATTCCATTATAATAACTTCTGCGTATTACGAGTTACATTTACTTCAAAGGTAATCGTATACGATATGATCCGTACATGAGTTGATTGATAAAACTAGGATTTCTGCATTATTTTGATTAACACTATGTTTAGATTTAATAGAAAATAAATTATTTTGAGAAACCTCCCCAACATCATGCATGATACATCTATAACATTTTTTTGTACCGCAAAAAGTGTATGAAGTAGGTTTGATAATTTCGAATGATGTACCAGAGAAAGCCGGATTGCAACAACTAAATGAATGAGCATTTTGTCCACAATTTACAATTTATCTGATTAAAATAATATCAACTAAGAGCATGCAAATAGTAGGCAGAAAGGAAGTAAATGTCTAATCTTAGTTTCACTTTTTTCACACTTAATGTGTATTTCACTTCAATGCTAATCGTATACGATATGTTCCGTACGTGAATTGATTGATAAAACTAGCATTTCTTCATTGATAAAATAAATTTTCTCGAGAAACCTTCCCAATATCATGCATGATCCATCTATAACTATTTTTTTGGACCGCAAAGAGTGTATGAAGTAGGTTTGAAAATTTCGAATGATGTACAGGAGAAAGTCGGATTGCTCAAACCAAATAACCGTGCAAACTGCCCACAATTTAGAATTTATCTAATTAAACTAAAATCAACTAAGAGCATGCAAATAGGAGGCAGAAATGAAGTTCCCCTACTAATAGAAAACCATATGGGGCGGACCCCACGACGGAAAAGTCAGCAACTTTGCATTGTTGTCGTTGTAGTATAGTGGTGAGTATTCCTACATATCACGAAGGTAACTTGGGTACGATCACTAGCAACAATGATTATTGCTTTTCATCTCATAATATTTTCAAAATATTCTATAGTTGATAAATCTCTTATCATCATGGGTTGATGCAAGCTCTATGCTGAATTCGGCATATACTTTTTTGAACATTCCACTCTGTCATCTTTAATGTCTAATCCTAGTTTCACTTTTTTCACCCTTACTGTGTATTTCGCTTCATTGGGAATCATATACGATATGTTATGTGCATAATTGATTAATAAAACTTGCCTTTTTGCACTGTTTGGATTATCTTGAGAAACCTCCCCAACATCATGCATGATCCATCTTTAACACTTCTTTTGTTTTGTAAGGAGTGTATTAAGTAGTTTTGATAATCTCGAATGATGTACCGTAGAAAGCCTGACTACTCTAATCAAATGAGCGTATATTTTGTCCACAGTTTTAATTTTATCTGATTAAACTAACATCAACTAAGAGCATGCAAATAAGAGGCAGAATGTCACGCTCCGACCCACCTGTCGGCCACGTGGCAGCCGCCGTATGAGCCCAACGGACCCATACAAGGCATCAAGTGATACATACCATCCATATACATCATTTATGCAGCGGAATTTACAATTTAATTATCTAACTCAACATTTCCTAACACAGTCCCGATAAACCTACTGCAATTTTATGAAAAAGACATCGAAAAATAAAATTAGACCCGTTGACGGACTCATCATCATCAAATCTCTCGGACAGTCATCTAATACACCTGCACACACGGGGAAAAGTGGTGTGCTCAGCCTTGCGGCCTAGTGCGAAATTTCGGCTCTACCGAATAAAGAAATCAAAGGCTAGGAGGAGTATTCTTGGATGCATTGGGTTCATTAAAAGTCATTTTCAGGTAATACATGTGAAGCAGATCATAATCGCAAAATAACTGTGTAAGCATATACCACGTGTAGCACTAGATGTCACCTACGGTGTCTCTAGTAGCTATGTCATCGATGTCACTAGAATGTCATCTGTGGTGTACTATGTCTATCAGTCTAAAGACTCGGGCTGCCAGCCTATGCTTAGTGAATACCCAGGCCAGAGGGCATCACAAAGCCCATCAGTGCCTTTTGTCTCTGTCTCTCCCTATGCCCGATGCACTGATGTTGGCGGAGGTAACGGGTGACCCTTGATCACTCTCCTCTGTCTCGCTAGTCGCCTACGATGCCTCCCCTAGCGAAACTGCCGTGCCCTTACATCCTCCCCGGACTCCGTAGGGGCAACGACGACTCGTGTAATACTACAACACCATCCGAAGATAGGTTCACCATCAACAAGACCATCGACCATGGCTAGTCGATATAATACAACCCTAGGATCCGGACTACCCATCCGATCGTCTGCAGAACGTCAAGGATGGTAGCCGTGTGGTCTACGGATCCACTGTCCAAGGCTATACGGAGGGATGTTACCGTCCCAATCCCCGAGCAGCGATGCCTGCCAAGAGGTGTGCAGACTAGCTGTCGCCGGAATGCTACTACCTCGGCGACATGTTTGTTAGGTTCTTATTTTGGTTCATCCCGGCTAGCCATCTCAGGACTATCACGGTGTCGCCTAGACGGCACACGTGCGGGTATGACTTTCTGGGTAGGGACTCACTCCGTATATCCGATCTAATGTGACCTTGGAGTTAGTACAATCCTTTCCCTACCAGCTCCTAGTATCTAAGCTATGCATAACCTCGGGAGTGGTACTCCCAGTATCTAGCTATGCATAACCTCAGGAGTGGCGCCTAACGGGACGTCACCGTTTGACCTCCGTCGGGACGCGGCGGTCAACCGGGGCATATGGGAAAAGCCCCTTTTTCTGTCTAAGTGGCGGTGACGTCGCCAAAGGTTCTAACATGTCGTTATTTACTATCTATGTCTGCATAGTAGGTATGCTAGTCTAGCATAGAAACACAATAAAATAATATTTAACATGCCTGACAAGATACTACGACATATTAAGACTAGCATAGAAAATCATAGTATATCATGCATGTCAGGTAAAGTAAATTAAACTAACATACAAACATATCAAATCTTATCAAGCATTATATTTTATTATATTTAAGGCATCCAAGAATTTTTCCTAAGAAAACCCCAGCGGGAATTCTCTAGTTTGAATAAATCCTACCATCGGAGAACCAACGCACCTGGGTTAGCGATCCGGTCCTTAGAACCAACCCGCGTAGCAACGAATCACTCCAACGAACTACTCGGATCGCGTACCCGCGATAATCCTAATTAACACAATTATTTAAAAAGAAAATTTAATTTAATTTTTCCCTAAAGTAAATCAATTAAAAATCTATCAATCCATTAATTAAAATAATTATTACATTAAATTAATCCTATACAAGTTTAGGATTAATCCCACCTAATCAATTCTTAATTAATCATATTTTAAATTTTTTTGATCTATTAACTTAAATGAATTTTTATTCAATTTCTACTCATTAAACTCACTCATAACTTAGCCCAATCACCCAAGGGCCCAAGTAGAACCCATAGAAATTTTTATTATTTTTATGATTTTTTTAAATATATTTTATTATTTTAATATTATTTTATTAATTATTTAATTATTTTATTATTTTCTGACCGGTCAACGGTCAACGATTGAAAGTTGACCGGTCAACGCTGACTTGGTCAGCGGTGGGCCCGGTCAACGCTGACTGGGTCAGCTGTTGACTCGGTCAACGCTGACTGGGTCAGCGGTGGGCCCGGTCAATGCTGTCTTGGTCAGCTGTTGACTCGGTCAAACTGGCCGGTTACTGTTCATCCGGTTCGGTTCGGTTCGTTTTAGTTCGGTTCGGTTCAGCTCGGATCCAGTTCACCTAACTCAATTCAACCCGAACCCAAACTTAACTCAAACTTAACCCGACTAACTTCAACCTGGTTTAACCCAACCGTTTTCATTAAATTAATAATTTCTTATTTACTAAGCTTAGTTAATTAGCACTAATCATGTTTTTAATTTAAACTAAGCATGCAATAACATAATTTTCACTAATTATATTTTATAACCTCTAAGCGAAATTAATTAGCGCTAATCGTGACTTAATCACGATTAGGAGAAAGGGGCGGAAACGGACCCCTTCGCCGCGCCCCTTTGTCGATCGCCCCCTCGCCTCCTCCTCGTCGGTGCTCCGTCCGCGCCCGCTCGAACGGAGCTCGCCGGCCAAACCCAGCGCCCTCGTGCGCGAGACGGCAAGAACCCCGCTGCACCAAATCCGTCGTCAAAACCCGAACGCCGGAGGGTTGAGGGGGTCGGCGGACCACCCGCGAACAGCGGCAGCAATGCCGCGGAAATAGGGGATCGAAGGGCCGATCGAGATGGGATTCCTCACCGATTACCTCGCTAGTGGCTAGTGGAGGTCGGATCAAGCAACGACGAGGGCGGAAACGAAGGACTCGCTCGCCGCTGCCGATCGCATGTCTCGCCCCAACGTCTCGTCAGTCGCTCGCTTCGCCAGCCAAATCCGGGTGGAATGCCGGCTGCTAGGCGCTCATGGTGGTGCGGTGAAGCGATCTCGAGGGATGCGGAGGCGGATCGAGGTCGAAGTCGCCGGCGAAGAGAGCGGCGACCCACCTCGGTTCGTCACGACGGAAGGGCTGGCGGCGGGGGTTTCGTCCCGACTGAAGCCGCTGCCGAGCTCCCCTCCGACCCGACTCACAGCCGACGGGGACGAGGGCCAACGGACGGCGCGCCAGCGGGCTCGTCGGCGTTCGTCCGTGTTGCGTGCAGAGGCGCAGAGAGCGCTCGAGGAAAACGTAGCTCGAGCGAGATAGGGCTTCTGCCCTTCTCGCTCGCGGCCGCATCCCCGTGTAAAGGGGCGGCCGGTTCACCCGAACCGGTTGACCGACCGGTTCGGTTGGACCGGGCTGAATTAATATTTTTTTTTAAAAAAAAATGAGATTTTAAAGGTGGGGGTTTACAAGTACTCCCCCCCTTAAAAATTTTTTGGTCCGCCAAAAATAACCAGAATAGATGATCCCTTCCTCGAATCATGATCGATGATAATATAAGTAGATCCTTTATATTTCCTTTAAAGTAATAATCCCTTTCCAAGGTGATATCACTTTAGTTAAAGGTGGGGGTTTACACAGAAAGGAAGCTCCCATACTAATAGAGAACCATTTGGGTGGACCCCATAGAGGATAAAGTCGGCTGCTATGCATTGTTGTTGCTGTAGTATAATGGTGAGTATTCCTGCCTGTCTTGTTGTTGACGTAGGTTTGATTCCCTAAAATGAGCTTTATGCTGAATTAGGCATTATTTGGATTAACATCATGTTTAGATGTAATAGAAAATAAATTATCTTGAGTAACCTCCCCAACATCATACATGATCCATCTTTAACACTTTTTTTGTTTCGTAAAGAGTGTATTAAGTAGGTCTGATAATCTCAAATGATGCATGAGAGAAAGCCAGATTGCTCCAACCAAAATTAGCGTGCATTTTGTCCACTGTTTAAAATTTATCTAATTAAACTAATATCAACTAAGAGCATGCAAATAGAAGGTAGAAAGGAAGTTCTCCTACTAATAATAAACCATATGGGGTCGACCCCATGGAGGATAAAGTCAGCTACTATGCATTGTAGTAGTTGTATAGTGGTTAGTATTCCTGCCTGTCACCCAGGTGACTTGTGTACGGTATCCGACAATGATGCTTATTGCTTTTCATCTCATAATATTCTGAAAATATACTACAATTAATAAATCGCTTATCATCTTAGGTTGATGCGAGCTTTATGTTGAATTCGGCAAATACTTTTTTGAACATTCCCCTCTGTCCTCTTCAATGTCTAATCCTAGTTTCACTTTTTTCAAGCTTAATGTGTATTTCATTTTAATGGGAATCATATACGATATGTTTTGTGCATAAGTTGATTGATAAAACTTGCCTTTCTGCATTGTTTGGATTAACACTATGTTTAGATATAATAGAAATTAAATTATCATGAGTAACCTACCAAACATCATGCATGATCCATCTTTAACACTTTTTTGTTCCGAAAAGAGTGTAATAAGTAGGTTTCATAATCTCTAATGTTGTATCGTAAAAAGCGTGATTGCTCTAATCAAATCTTTTTTGTTCCGAAAAGAGTGTAATAAGTAGGTTTCATAATCTCTAATGTTGTATCGTAAAAAGCGTGATTGCTCTAATCAAATAAGCGTACATTTTGTCCACAGTTTAAATTTCATCAGATTAAACCAATATTAACTAAGAAATGCAAATAGGAGGCAGAAAGGAAGTTCCCCTACTAATTGCGAACCATATGGGGTGGACCCCATGGATGATAAAGTATTCCTGGCTATCACGGAGGTAAATTAGGTGATAAATCACTTATCATCGTGGTTGGAAATCATATACAATATGTTATATGCATAAGTTTTTTTTTTAGAACTTAATGAGACTTGAACCCAAGACCTCATGATCCTTCCATATAGAGTCCAATTACTTTAACCAAAGGGATGTACACTTTGTGCACATGTTATATGCATAAGTTGAGTGATAAAACTTGCCTTTTTGTATTAAAATAAATGATCTTGAGAAACCTCCCCAATATCATGCATGAGCCAACTTTAACAATATATTAAGTAGGTTTGATAATCTCAAACGAATTGCTATAACCAAATGAGCATACATTTTGTTTACAGTCTAAATTTTATCTGATTAAACTAATATCAACTAAGACCATGCAAATGATAAAACTTGCCTTTTTGCATTAAAATAAATTATCTTGAGAAACCTCCCTAATATCATGCATGAGCCAACTTTAATAGTGTATTGAGTAGGTTTGATAATCTCAAACGAATTGCTCTAACCAAATGAGCATACATTTTGATTACAGTCTAAATTTTATCTGATTAAACTAATATCAACTAAGACCATGCAAATAGGAAGCAGAAAGGAAGTTCCAATACTAATAGCGAACCATATGGGGTGGACCCCACAAATTGTAAATTCGACCACTTTGCATTATTGTTGTTGTAGTATAGTGGTGAATATTCGTGCCTATCATGATGGAGACCTCGGTTCAATCCTTGATAGTGGTGTTTATTGCTTTTCATCTCATTATATTTTGAAACTACAGAGTGATAAATATATTTCCTAACCATTGGTTTAGCAAAAATACTTTTTTAATTTGCATTGTTGGCATTGTAATATAGTGGTGGGTATTCTTGCCTGCTATGCTGGTGACTCGGGTTTGATCCTCAGCAATGGTGCTTATTGCTTTTCATCTCATAATATTTTGAAAATATACTACAATCGATAAATCGCTTATCCTCATAGGTGGATACGTGCTTTGTGCTGAATTCGTTGAATGATGTACCAAAAATACTTTTTCGGACATTCCTCTCTGTCAACTTTAATGTCTAATCCTAGTTTCACTTTTTTTATGCTTATTCTATATTTCACTTCAATGGGAATCATATACGATATGTTCTGTGTTAGGTAGAACCCTTAGATAATAAAGTTTTGATTGATAAAACTTGATTTTTTGCAATGTTTGGTGGAACCCTCAAATAATAAATTTGGCCAATTTGCATCAGGTGACTCGATTTTTTGCAACGTTAGGTAGAACCCTTAGATAATAAATTTGGCCAATTTACATCATTGTTGTTGGGGAATAATGGTGAGTATTCTTACCTGTCATGTTGTTGACTTTGGTTTGATCCTCATCAATGGTGCTTGTTGCTTTTCATCTTAATATTTTTTGGAAACTCACTACCATTGATAAATCGCTTATAATCATGGATGCGTGCTTCGTGCTGAATTTGTTTTCCACACTAAGCTTTACCATAAATATATTTTCTAAGAATGGGTTTGGCAAAAACACTTTTTTGAATATTCGTCTTTGTCAACTTTAATGTCTAATCCTAATTTTACTTTTTTCATGCTTAATCTGAATTTCACTTCAATGGTCATCATATATGCAAAAGTTGATTGATAAAACTTTCTTTTATGTATTGTCAAGATTAACGTTGTGTTTAGATATAACATAAAATAAATTATCATAAGAAACCTCCCCAACATCATGCATGATCCAACTTTAACACTTTTTTATTCCCTAAAGAGTATATTTATTAGGTTTGATAATCTCCAATGATGCACCATAGAAAGTCAGATTGCTCTAACGAAAGGAACATAAACTTTATCTACAGTTTAAAATTTATCTCATTAAATTAATAACAACTAAGTGCATGCAAATAGGAGGCAGAAAGAAAGTTTCACGACTAAAAGCGAATTATTTGGGCACGGGCTCGTGTTATTGGGCATTGTAAACTAATTGGATCTTGCACGGGTGAACTAATGATGTTCTCATTATAATCCCCTTCCTGAAAAGGAGTCGACCTCGACTCCGGCTCATCTTCATCACCTAAGTATGAAGATAAATCAGCCATTTGAATGTATTTCTCACTCCATAATCCTCGCACTTGAACCAAGCCCGATCTGACCTGCCCCTAACTCGCTGCACGTGCGACGCATTTGTAGCGATGGTTTAGATTTTTTTTCTATTTACTTTATATTTTATTTATTTATTTATTATATTTTATTTATTAATTTATTAATTTATTAATTTTTCTTTTAAATCTATCTGATAAAATAAATATTATATTTATTTCATTTTCTTTTCTATTTTATTTTATTTATCTATTATTTTATTATTTATTTATTTATTTTAAAAAAATAGGGTTTACAAATGAAAAGCTTATTTAAATAAACATGAATATTAAAAGGAGATTCACAACTCACTTATAAGCATAATCATGAATATTAACTAGCAGGAGAGTCAACGGGTATCAAATATAGGTCATCAAAGGGATATAGTTCTCCTGGACTAAACATTGAGAACTATCCGGTCTATTCTGCCCAGAGAATAAATACTCACCTGATCCTATCGTCGTAAGCACGTTCTAATTCGTATCGCGATCTTTAGTATCCTTGTGCTTGCTTATCAAATTTTTTATGAATATTTTAATAAATTTTAATTCTAAATCTAGTAATAATTTTACAAATCTATCTTCACGACACTCTTAGAATGATCTCTAAATACACCCTAATTTTTATCTCCTCGTCGGAAAGTTCACTGGAGACACGCCGAAGACTCGCCGGAAAGTTCCCCGGAACCCTCATTAGTTAAGTTCTTCGAATAGCACCAATATTGGTATCAATTAAATCATGAGGATTCCAAAAATTATATTTGCCCCAATTTTTATAGCTCAACCGTGATTAATTTTACCAATTAAATCAATTTGGGTAAAATTCCTACGTAAGGGCTTTTAGCTCGCTGGCAGCCAGTAGCCCTCAACCCCGGTACCAATGGATAATTCTAATTGAGAAGAAGTCATAGATACCAAGTTTGCAAAGTTCCGTGGCCGAAATGGCCAACAATCGCCGGAGCTTGCTCAAGCGGTGGAACTTTCGCCGCTGCCGCTTCTCTCCTCTTTTCCTCCTCAAATCTTCATCAAAACACAAAAATAATGGTTCTACTGTGTTCGCCCAACTCACCTAATATTGTGGTTCAAATCTCATCAAAAAATTTACTCGGAGCTGGCCAGAGCGTCATCGAGAAATGTGCTCGCCATTGCTGCTGCGTGAAACAGGAGAGGAGGGAGAGAAGGGAAGGGGAAGCTAGTGCGTGAGGTGAGATGGGAGGAAAAACGTATTTTTCTAAAATAAATAATTAAAAGCTAGCGTTGCTGTGTTTGTTTGTTTTCTCTCTTTTTTTAAGATCAAATCCTGGCCGTTCACCGCTTTAAGTGATTTAATCGAGACCGTCTATTTGGATCAATCATTGCTTCAACGATTTGATCAATCAAACAACGTCCAAATTATGATCCGTCTACATCGTTGGATTTCGTATCAAAAATCCTATCTGAAGGTATAATTTTTACATCAAAATTTATACTTTAAAAATCCATGTAATTTTACAAATAAGTCCTTCGTATTATTTTTTTGTTCATAAAACCCCTCAAAATTACCATCTATTACATAATTACCCTTAATGCAAAAATACCAATCTCACAAATGATGACAAATGAACTTTTGCTCAACTAATAATTCTCAATCAAGATAGGCTTCTGGATTAAACTTTTCATTAAAACTAGGAACAATGAATTTAATTTTACCCAATGCATCATTTCTTCTTTCTTCATTATTGTGATATGCATGACCTCCATTACCTCCCCCACCTTAATGATGGCATGCGAGGCAGTGCTGATACAATTCCAAGAAAACTTTATCATCAGCCACATAATTATCATTTAACTTTTCATCGACAGCCTCTTGAAATGCAGCATTCAAATTTGCTCTTAGTTGAAGTGGATCGGTAGCAGCAGCATTATTGTTACGTCCCATACCTTGCCCTAGGGCACGTGGCAGACCGCAGTGAACTTCACATACAACAGTACTAAGCCCCTAGAACTATATGGGAATCCACTAAGCATACCGGATGTATATCCCTTATATTTATGAAAGGAGAGAACCTGAATAACAGAGTAATATAACTCTAAAACCATGCATATGCAAAATCAGATTTCTGTCTTGATCTGCTTTTGAAAATCAGTCTGAGGAGCAACTACGGCTGCCTACACTGGTGGAATGGGAGCCTGTATCGGTGCAGTCTGGGCCTGAATCATTCTAATAAGTGTCTGAAACTGCTCATTAATTAAAGTGACTCCTCTCATAACAGGTGGTGCAGCCTGTCCACCCTCTATTGGCATCGCATAGGAGACAAAGGAACCTTCCTGTCCTTGTGGTACTTTATCCCTTGAGTTACTATGCTCTGGCTGCATTCTAAATATCCTGCGCGAATATTACGATCAATATCACGTATACCAGGTATATCCTAGGGCCACTAAACTGGTTCTTATCTGAGATCTACTGGACTCTTTATATCCTAATATGAATTATTTCTGAAATATCATTTATGCAATTGATGCCCTAACATACCGAGGTTCTCAAATAATCTTGTTAGGAAATACATATATGCTGATATGAACCTGCTCTGATACCACCAAAATCTGTCGCGCACCATACCTTCCCCTAGGGCACGTGGCAGACCGTAGTAAATTCCACATACAGCTCTACTAAGCCCCTAGAACTATATAGGAATCCACTAAGTGTAACATATATATATCCCCTATATTTATGGAAGGAGAGAACCTGAATAACAGAGTAATATAATTCTAAAACCATGCATATGCAAAATCTGTTTTCTTATACCAGAAATCACTAATATACAAATATTTTACAACCAAAATAGGACACATGCCCAGTGATACACAAAATTTCTATCCAGTGGATCTTTCTGTATACAAAACAAAGGTAGAACTGTCCTACCTTTCAAAAGTCAGGAATCTGGCTAATTGCCTCTATCTCTATCCATTCCTCTCCTGCTGTGATCCTGAAAAAAATGAGTTCTCTTTTGGGGTGAGTACGCTTGTACCTAATGAGTTGGATAGAAAACATTGTAAAACCGAGAACATATAATAGCAAATTCTCATAAACAGAATAATCTGGCTACTTGAGTATAATAGCCAATCAAACAGAGCAATCATAGATCATACAAGAATATATATCTGGGCTAGCAACTGTCACCTCAGGGGGGAGGTATCAACTGTCACCTTAGGGGGGAGGTATCAAGACTCATAGGGTACCCAGATCAAAACGAAATCATAAGAATGCATAAACAAAGTCCCCTTTCCCCTTGGGTTGCCCATCGGACCTCACTACCTGGTTTACCATAGCTAGTCCAGTGAATATCCACAGCCAAGAGTTATCTAACCTCCCATCCTGACTTTAGTCCCACGCCCCTCTATCTAGGCGACCCATGTGAGTGCGAACCGAATATCACCGTAGTGACTCTGCTCTAAGCACACCAGTATGGTCATCCTAGTCATACGCACCCAAAAGATGAAGTAGAATCATACGTAGATCAATAAATCTCCTAGGGTATACTTTTCACCATACCTCTAGCTTTTCAGGAAAAACAGGTGCATATGCTAACTTTAGAATCAAACAAAAGCATCGTATCATGCTTATAATGAATTAATGAACAATAGTAATGAAAAGCTTATATCAAGAAGCATGGATATCAAAGGTTATTTACAACTCATATATAATCATAATCAGGATAATTAACTAGCAGGAGAGTCAATGAATATCAAGTATAGCTAATCAAAGGGATATAGTTCTCCTGGACTAAATATTGAGAACTATCTCATTTATTCTACCTGGAGAATAAACACTCACCTGATCCTATTGTCACAGGCACATTCTAATTTGTATCGCGATCGTTCGTATTCTCGTGCTTGCTTATCGAATTTCCTATGAATATTTTAATAAATTTTAATTCTCAATCTGATAACCATTTTACAAATCTATCTTCACCAATACTCTTAGAATGATCTCTAGAATCACCTTAATTTTTATCTCAAGTTCACTGGATAGTTTGCCGAAGCTCGCCGAAAAGTTCGCCGGAACCCTTGCCGGCGAGGTTCTTCGATCCGCCCCAATATTGGTACCAATCGAAATCTCTTCTCATCAGGAATCCAAAAATACTATTTTCTCCAATTTTTACTATCCATACGCAGCTAATTTCGCCAGAGAAGCTGAATTGGGCGAAAACCCTAAATTTAGGTTTTCTGTTCGCCGGCAATCAACCAGTGGCCAATAGCTCTCTACTCCAGTACCAATGGGTAGCTCTCGTCGAGGAGAAGCTATAGGTACCAACCTTGCGAAGTTTCATGGCCGGAATAGTCGGCAATCGCCGGAGAAATCTCCAGCGATGAACTTTTGCCGCCACCCTCTTCTCTCCTCTTTTCTCCCTCAAATCTCCACCAAAACTTGAAAATAATGGTATAATGTGTTCTCCTGGATCACCTGAAGTTGTGTCCAAAATTTCATGGAAAAATTCATCCTGGAAGACCTCCAACCGTCGTCGTCAAGTTGAGAAAGCGAAGCTGTAGTCGTTGGTTCGGAGCAGGGGAGGAGAGAGAAAGTCGCGGGTGCGGAAGGACGAAGAAGAGGGTAAGTTAAATGGGTTTGGTAACGGGTCGGATTTCCTCTCTTAACCCGCTTACCACTAACCCGCTAACCCGGTTCACGTATTGGTTTAATAAAATCAAATCTGGGCCGTCCCTTTTAAGTGATTTAATCTCGTCCGTCCATTTAGATTAATCCTTGATTCAATGATTTGACCAATCAAACGACGTCCAAATTACGATCCGTCTGCGCCGTTGGATTCCTTATCAAAAATCCTATCTGATGGTATAATTTTTACATCAAAATTTCATACTTCAAAAATCCATATAATTTTATAAATAAGTCCTCCATATTATTTAAACTCTTGAGCTCTATAAGTCTTTCAGCTATATAACATATACATATCAATGTTTCTGCCAAAGAATAGTAAAGACCACCTAAGCTTAAAAGAAAAAGAAACTGTTTTTCTCCTAGTCTGGTAGTTGTGGCGTTGTGGCGAAATATGTGATAGTGTCTATGTGACGAGAGATTGAGAACCTCCACCACAAGATTGAGCTTAATCGAGTCTGCACCACTCAAGGAAGAGTATTGGACCCTAACTCCATAGATCCGTCCATGCTGTTAAAGGAAGAGATATAGTGCATGAGGGTAAAATTGAAGCAACTTTGTGCTGAACTCCTCAAACCCGAGACATGTAACAATGCATGTCTAAGCATCTCTGTCATTTATCCACAAATCTATACTGGTGAGTAAGACATCAAGACCCTAGAAATTTTTTTATAGGATTAAGAGCAATATTTCTAAGTTGCACGAGTGGAGGACAAAGACCAAGCTCCTACTGCAGTCACTAAAGATGCCAAACAATGAGTTTTTGACCTCATTAACCAATCTTTATTTTAGTAATATCATAAATAACAAGGCAAAATTTTTTTGTCAAAAATGATCGGTCAATATTACATGTTAGAATATTTGACCAAATTTATTAATTAAAAAATATATGCATCGCTCGTCCCGTCCAATCTATCGGTTTGCCCTCCTATCAATATTATCCTATTTTTAGGCTCACTTGGCTTGATGTGAGGAACTATTCTACTTCAGGTAATGTTGTTTTATTTTACTCATTTTTATGATTTTATTACTGACCCGTTCTTTCGATTATTTTTTAAATACATTTATAGTTAATTATTATTTTTAGACTTATCTATTTAATGCATTGTATTTAGAAGACATAATCATAAAAAGACTCTTTCTTTTCTCATTATAAAATGAATATTAGTTTTTTTTCACAAAAATCATACCGAGAATGATTTAGTTTAAAATGTATATAAGTTTTTTTCACAAAAATCATACCGAGTTTGAAGAATAAATATATAAATAATTAGAATAGTTCATTCTAAAAAATATTTGAACTTAATCAAGTGAAATAATACATAATATTAATTTGATACTTTGCTTATACTTCTATTTCTTAAAAAAATATAAAAAACATCTTTTTTTGAATCTAGAAGTTTCAAGCAACTGTGGTCTTAGTTCAAAATATGTTAAAAGAAGTATAACTTCTTTCACTATTAAAGACTTTAAGCCTTAATCCTTGTAATATAAGATCAAACTATTTTTTACAAAAGAAAAATCAGAAAATTTATGGGGTAAAAGATGGATAGTATAATTATTTGTTTAAGACCATCACTCTTTTTCAATAAATAAACTAAATATATTTATAGTTAATTATTTACTTTATTTCTCATGAATCTTTATTATATATAATTTGTTCTATTATAATTTTATTTCTTCATCCCCTATACTCACTCAAATTGCACTCGATCAAAACACATGGACAATATAAAGTTGTAAAATCAACAACGTTTTGGAGTATTAATTGTAAAATAGAATTAAAATGTGGATGCAATTGGAAGCTACGAGAATGCAAGAAATGAAGTCATGAGTTTTTTGAAGTGACGAAATATAATAAGCCACATACTTGTATTTTCCCAAGATTAAGTTGAGATCATCCTCAACTTGATTCTCGATTATTTTTAGCAGAACTTGAAGGCATTGTAAATGTACAACCATCTATTACCGTTTCTGCATTAAAAAAACTCATATTTGACATATTCAATTACAATATTTCTTATAAGAAGGTATGGGTGGCAAAACAAAAGGCAATTGGAAAAATATTTGGTGATTGGAAATAATTGTATGCATACTTGCCTAGATTTATGAAAGCATTACAATGTTACAATGAATGTGCTATTGTTAAATGGAAATTGGTCTCAATTGATAATGATAGTGTTTGTATATTTGAAAGTATTTTTTGGGCTTTTAGACCATCAATTGAAGAATTTAAACATTGTATGCCTTTAATCAGCATTGATGTGACATACTTATATGGCAAGTATAAAGGCAAATTGATGATAGCAATGACAATTGATGGTAATAACCAGTTATTTCCACTTTCATTTGCTATAGTTGAGGAAGAAAGTTAAAATACATGGAGATGGTTTCTTACTTGCATTAGAAATAGAGTGTCTCAGCGTAATGACATTTGCTTAATATTAGATCATCATAAGGGAATTTTATCTGCAGTTAGAGAATTGCATCGATTTGGTTGACATCATCAATTCTACTTACGACACTTGTGCAGTAATTTTAATGATAAGTTTCATAATGCAAAATTAAAAAATCTTGTGTATGAAGCAGGTTCGTAGTGTCAGATTTGAAAATTCAATAAAGTCATGCAAAAAATTGAGAGTTTAAATAGTGAAGTAAAAAAATTGGCTCGATAGGATACCTCAGGATAATCATCATCTATTACATATTACATAATTTTCCTTAGTACAAAATTACAAACCTCACATCCTTACCCCCTTAAAGAAATTTTATCCTCAAAATTTAGTTCAGGTTATCACTTGGAATAGCTGAGGATACTTTCTCTTCATATACTCTTCTGATTCCCAAGTGATTTCCTCCACCTGTGCACTTCTCCATAAAACCTTAATCATCCATACATCCTTATTCCTTAAGGTTTTCTTCTTTCGTTCTAAGATTTGCACAGGTTGTACTTTAAAACTCAAATCTCCCTTTAGTTCAATCGGGGGTGTTTCTAATATTTGTTTAGAGTCCGCCATATGTTTCATCAACATAGATACATGAAATACATCATGTATTCTGACCATTTCCTGAGGTAACTTCAATCTGTACGCTACAAGGCCCACTCTGTTAATGATTCTGAAATGTTTAATATATCTAGGACTTAGTTTTCCTATGTTTCCAAACCGTATGATACCCTTCCATGGAGCTACTTTTAAGTATACCATGTCTCCAGGTTGAAATTTGAATTCTCTTCTTCGGTTATCTTCATAACTCTTTTGCCTATCCTGAGCTATTTTCAATCTTTCCTTAATGATTCTCACTTTTTCTGCCATAATTTCAATCAATTCATTCCCTTCTATTTTTCTTTCACCAACTTCATCCCAACATAATGGTATTCTACATTTTCTTCCATATAAAGCTTCATATGGTGGAATTCCGATGCTAGCCTGATAAATGTTATTGTAAGCAAATTCAATCAACGGTAAGTGTTAATCCCAACTTCCCTTGAATTCAAGTACACGAGTCTTTAGCATATCTTCTAGAGTTTGAATTTTTCTTTCAAATTGACCATCAGTCTGAGGGTGAAAAGCGGTACTAAACTATAATGACGTACCCAAAGCTTCATGCATCTTTGACCAAAAACGGAAAGTAAATCTGGGATCTCTATCAGACACAATGGAAATGGGAACTCCATGGAGTTTCACAATCTCCTGAATATAGATTCTGGCTAATTTATCCAATGAATAAGTATTATGAATTGCCAAAAAATGAGCAGATTTGGTAGGTCTATCCACAATTACCCATATTGCATTATGATTACTTGACGTACGGGGTAATCTTATTACAAAATCCATTGTGATACATTCCCATTTTCATTCAGGAATTGGCAATAGTTGTAGCTTTCTAGCGGGTTTCTGATGCTCAGCTTTAACTTGCTGACAAATGTGGCATTTAGCTACAAACTCTGCAATGTCTTTCTTCATTCCTGGCCACCAATAACTTCCCTTTATTGTGCGATACATCTTTCTACTTCCTAGGTGCATTGCATATGTCGAGGAATGAGCTTCCTCTAAGTAATCCATCATCCCTCATCTTGAACTCAGTATTTTCTTCTATTTGTATTCTTTGGAGTACTTTCCTTAATTCCTCGTCTGAGCTCTGTAACACCCGAATTTCCTCGTGAAGTGTAACAATAAATGTTGCTAAAATCTCACTAGATTTATCATAATCTAGTTGAACTCTCAAAGATTTCAATTCCATAAGTTGAGGTAATGTAGTGGCTGAGATACTAGATAACGTAACTGATTTCCTACTCAATACATCTGCCACAACATTAGCCTTTCTTGGATGATACTTAATTATGAGATCATAATCTTTTATTAACTCCAACCATCTTCTTTGTCTCAGATTTAGCTCCTTCTGAGTCATAATATATTTCAAACTCCAATGGTCGGTAAAAATATGGCATCGAACTCCGTATAAGTAGTGTCGCCATATCTTTAATGCAAAAACTACTGCTGCCAGTTCCAGATCATGAGTAGGGTAATTTAATTCATGCTTCCTTAACTGACGAGATGCATATGCAATCACATTTCTCCCTTGCAACAGTACACATCTCAATCCTTGTCTGGAAGCGTCACTATATACAGTATAATCCTCATCAGGCTTTGGTAATATCAGAACTGGAGCAGAAATAAGACAATCCTTGAGTTTCTAAAAACTATTTTCACAATCCTGATCCTAGTAAAATTTCACTTCCTATCTTGTTAATCGAGTCAGTGGTCCAGCTATCTTAGAAAATCCCTCAATAAATCTTCTATAATATACAGCCATACCTAAGAAAATATGAATCTCTGTAACATTCTTGGGTTGTTCCCATTTCAAAACTGCTTCCAGTTTACTTGAAACAACCATGATACCTTTTTCTGATACTGTGTGCCCCAAGAATTTCACTTCTTTCAACCAAAACTCGCATTTGGAGAACTTTGCATACAATTTCTTTCCTCGTAGTATTCGTAACATTATTCTTAAGTGTTTAGCATGCTCTTTTTCTCCTGGCGAGTATATCAAAATATCATCAATAAATACAATCACAAACTCATCAAGATATGGATGGAATACCCTATTCATTAAATTCATAAATGTAGCTGGGGTATTTGTTAATCCAAAAGGCATTACTATAAATTCATAATGTCCATATCTGGTTCTGAAGGCAGTCTTAGGTATGTCCGACTCCTTGATCCTCAATTGATAATATCCTGATCTCAAATCAATCTTTGAGAATACATTTGCTCCTTATAGTTGATCAAAGAGATCATCAATTCTTGGCAAAGGATATTTATTCTTGATGGTCACCTTATTTAACTGTCTATAATCAATGTATAATCTTAAGATACCATCTTTCTTCTTTACGAACAATACCGGTGCTCCCTAAGGTGAGGTACTCGGTCTAATAAATCCTTTATCTAGTAATTCTTGTAATTGTACCTTCAATTCATTGAGTTCTGCAGGTGCTATTCTATGTGGTTGAATCGTGATAGGGTGAGTTCCTTGTTGTAATTCAATAAAGAAATCAACCTCCCTATCATTGGTACACATGGTAACTCTTCTGGAAATACATCGGGGAATTCACACATCACCGGTATCTCTTCTAGCTTGGTTCCAGACGTGGATGTGTCTATTATGTGAGCTAAATAAGCTACACATCCTTTTCTTTGTAATTTCCAAGCTTGTAATGCCGAAATCACACAAGTCGGTAGGATTCGGCGGTTTCTACTAAAATGCAAATAAGGTATTCCTTCCTTTGAGAATACCACTTCCTTGGCAAAACAGTTGACTGTGACTCTTAAAAGCAAGCAATCAATCAATCAAGCACAGCAATTTCCTTCTTACTCTAATACAAATCACAGCTTAGCCGTGATTTGACAAGCAACAGTACAACAATAAATTTTCCTATGATAAAGTTAATACATTCAACAACCATAAGTTATACAAATCTAACAAAGATTTTCTATCTACCCTTCTCCTCATATCCTCACATCATTTTCTTTGTTTTATTCTATTTCGTATAATCAAACAATCAACCATCACATTACAATCACCATCCAGTACAATCTAACATCAACAAGCCTATAAAATAATATTTAGTTTAATAATTTAATTATACCCAAAAATCAATATCAATATATACCACCTTAATAAATTCTAAACAATTTTAATAATCTTGTGAATAATCTAACTATATTAATTAAATTCACAATACCTCAAATTAACCAATTTCATTAATTAGAAAATCTAAATAAATCAATTTCTTAAATTTTATCACATTATAAATATATAACATTCTAAAATATTCAGTTTCATAAATTGTAAAAATCTAAATAATCTAATTACCTAAATTTACTGTATCCTAAATTCATTAATTTTGTAAAAATTCTAAATAAATCATTTTAATTCTAATTAATATAGTTTAAATGACATAACACCTACAAAATATTTCTTCATGCACATAACATACAATTAATTTATTTAAATCCTAAATTACCCAAATTATCTCAATTAAATTAAAATCGAAATTCTAATAACCTTAGAAAATTCTAATTAAATCATGAATAATATGTTTTTTTAGATTTTTTTGATATCGTTAACACACTCAAAACCTTGAACCCAACCTAAGATAATTCAAAAACCGCAACTAAAATATGTTAAAAAATATAAATAAATTTCTTAAGGTTCAAAACTTACCAACAAAGCTCTAGGAATGTTGAACCGAATCAAACCGGTCGAAAAACTGTGAAAACCGGTTAAAACTTGCATTAAACCGCAGTTGAACCAGCCCGGGGTGAACCGAACCGAACCAACCGGTCGAACCGGCTGAATTGAGCTATCCCACGTGCGCCTACTCGATCCGCCTCCTCGCCTCCGCTCGAACCTAGCTACACTGCCGCCGCATTCGCCACTATTCGTCCACCATCCACTCGCCGGAACGCAGCATGCGGCCTCTCCTTTACTCCCTCGACCCCTCGGCCACTATTCTGCGGTGGAAAAGACGATCTCCGCTCCTTCTTCGCCGGTGGAATCGCTGCAGAAAGAGGGGTGCTCTGTCCGCCGCCCAACTTCGACCACAGCCATATTCCGACCTCCCACGCTTCTTCCGCCGTTCCAATTCAACTTCTTAGGAGTTGAATTGCTTCCAGTAGCCTTGTCGTGGAGGGAGGTGCGTTCGCCGCATTTCCTGCCAGGGAATTCGATGGGAACAGAGGAAGAGTTGATCGCTTCCCTGTTCCGCCGCCCCTTCCATGCTCTCTACCAATTTTCAGCCTCCTCGCCGTAGCCACTGGCGAAATCAACTCCATCTGGAGTCGATTAAATGCCCAGCTCCTCATCGCGAAGGGGAAGGACGGTCTCCGTGCCCTTTGCCGGTAAAATCGCCCGAAGTCTGCGCCTCTGTCAACCACCTCCGCTCCAGTTACCTCCCCACAGTCTTCCGCCCGCCGGAACCACTCCCCACGGCTTGCCGGCCTGGCAGAGGACGGCCTAATCTCCAGCCGCAGTCTCTCCTCGTTGAAACCATTGACAACCGGAGCTCCTCGAAGCCCGTCGGCGCCGACGCCCTCAGAATAGGGAAAACCCCTATTTCCTAGGGTTTACATCCTCTCTTATTAGCGAGTCGGCCAACTCGCCCGAGTCGACTCCGCCGACCCGCTCTCTTCTTTTTTATATTTTTTTCTTTTTTTTTACTTTACATTTATTATTTATTTATTATAATTTATTATTTTTTATGATAAATAGATATTATTATTTACTTTTATTTTATTTGTTTATTATTTTATTATTTTAATATTAAAAAAATATTTTTTTTTTGGAAAACAGGGTTTACAATCTTCAAAGAACATATATCAGTATCGCACCTATCATAAATCAATATCCAACTAACTACTTAAAGTAGCATCCCTCGGATCAACAAACTTCAATTATAATAGCAATTATTTTATTACACCAATGCATCAAATAATCCATATCATGACATCCATTCTTATTTTTTACATTGCACCAAACAACATAATCACCACTAAAAATAAGAAGACCGACTTGCAATAAATAAAATGGACCTCACCGATAATTCAATTCATCTATCAACCGTACAACACCAATTTATTAAACACAATAACTTCATCTAGCATACTCAAATCACATGTTCAACTTCCCATCTAGCACAATAGAGATGCAAAACAGAAGTATAATACGCCCATAAAAAGTAAGAAAATCCTTAATCGGAAACAATCGTCGACGCAACGTATCATTTTCATTTCTCAACCTTAGACCAATTAAAACGACACACACAATAAACAGACAAAACCACCGCAAGCCTGACACTATTATGTGTAGAAGAGAGAATTAGAAAACCAACCCGATTGTAATGTATTCCACATTCATAATTCAACTAGTAATCTCAGAAACCAAAAACGTACATACTCGACCAATATCAAGTTAATCCTTAATCCCACAAATCTTGTAATAAAAATCACATCATCAATGAGGAAGAATTTGGTAGTATCTACCGTCAAACAAGTTGTTGTGATAACACTATAATTAACATTACTACACACATAAATTTAAAAGTTCGAAGGCCTCCAATCGAGTAATATACTTACTTGAAATTGCGTCGACGAGTCTTCTTCAGCTCAAGATATTAAGAAATCCACACCCATTCACTTTTTCCTTACTAATACGACCATTTAATTATTTACTAATATAATATATTTTTAATAATAATTTTTTTAATATATTATTAGTATACTTACCATAATACCTATATTCTAAAAAGTATGACTTTATGTAAACATAATTAAAGAACAATGTATATGCATAAGTAAGGTGCATATTGAGAAAAGTGATAATGAGTATAACGGTGTTACAATGTCTCCTCAATTGGCTTGAGCATCAACTAGAAAGACTATCATCAGCATAAAATATACAGTACTTTTGGGCACATTATGGAAGAAGACTTGAAAGAGTCTGGTTGGTGATTCAACTACTCGGCCTTGAGCTACCTTCATTCTATTGCTTAATTTTATCAAAAGTTGATGATTGTAGATAAACTACTCATGTAGGGAATGTAGACAGAACGAAGATGTCAACTGCGTTTGGCTACCGTAGGAATCATGGAGCATTTGCTCAATTAATATTATATAGTAAGACTATTTTGAGTGGTTTTTTGAATTAAAATAAAGAAATATTAATACATACTACAAAGGAAATCATAATTAATATTAGTAGAAGATCTATAAAATCTGACCATAATAAAATGAAGCTGAGGACGAGGAGGTGTTGAGGTTGAGGATGTAAGTGAGTTCGACGATGATGCTCACGGGTACGCTGAGGACGAGGAGGTGTTGTGTGATGGAAATGACAAAGATGACGTGGAGGATTAGGACGATCCTAGGATGATGAGGGCTACGAACCTTCAACTTAATCATAATAAAATGAGTAGCGATAAGAAAGGCATTGGCGGTGGCAGTAGCAACAGAGGTGGCAGTGCTAAGGCTTGAATTTTTGTATAAACATAAACGACTGTTCTATCTATCTTCCCAAGAACATGTATCAGTATCACACCTATCGTAAATCAACATCCAACTAACTGCTCAAAATAGCATCCCTCGGATCAACAAACTTCAATTATAATAGCAATTATCTTATTACACCAATGCATCAAATAATCCATATCACGACTGTTGTATGATTGTATGATTTATGTTGCCTTACTTAAACATGACTCGATCAATGTGATTTTTGTGTGCTACTGCCTCATGTCATTGGTACATGGATGCTTTGCCATCAATATGTTTCAGTAATTTGGTTCAGTACTAACTACTTTTAAATTGACTCCAAATCTAACATCATTGAATTGTAGTATGCAAAGTTTCAATTCTGCCTTGATCACTTGATCACACTAAACTATTATCCATTGATATGTAATAGGTGCGTTAATGTTGCTCTCCTATATTAATTGTCCGTTAGAACAAGGCACAAACATGATGACTAGATAAGGGAATTTGTGAAAATTATTTTGCTTACGTGTTGTATTTTTATACTCGTAGACACACTACATATTTTACTCTTTTCAATTAGCTCTACTTCATTTCCTTTTCCCTAATTCCTGATAACTTCTAGTGCATGAGTAGTCAAGTACTACATTTTCATCTTCCCTTTATGTGATACTACATTTTCATGTTCCCTTTTTGTGATGCATGAGAAGGAAAAAGAAAATAAATTCCCTAATGGAAGTTAGAATGTGGGAAACTATTTATAAAAGTACAAAATTTTTGTGATAGGTTAGCCTCATCTTCTATTTATGTTACTATTAATGGGCAGTGAATTGCATGCTTCAATACTAAATAATCATTGAGACTAAACATAGAGATGACCTTATTATAGGGCAGAATGTAGTGCTACATAGCAGTTGCATAGTGTCGATCTAGGGAGACACGTGCATTGGTCTCAAAGTGCAGGCTAAGATACGTTTTGCAAGATCGAAAGGAGATGATTCTGCAGTCACTGGTTATCTTCGCAAACATCAGTATAATGGGTACTAGGCAGAGAGACCTATATGGATACTAATGGGCTTATGGATAGTCCTTGGATCGAGCTTATCCTAAGCATAGGATGGCAACTCTAGAAAAGAGAATATAGAAAAACTTAGTGAATGATGAGATCTTACACACAAAAAATGACGTGCAGGAGTTTTTTATAATCAAGCTTATTTTCCACAGCATAATTATATCACTCTTTCTGTAACTACTAAGCCGCAAAGCTCAGCACAAATTTTCCATGCGCAGGTACCTGGACATCGGGTAGATTTGTGAGGAGTTATGTGGACAAAAATTAGAATGACGTGAATATTTTTTTTTATATGTAGGCGTACTGTATTAGGTGAAACTAAACATTTCATTCTAATGTAAATGTAGAACATTCTCATAGAAATTTATGATATGTTTTATTCCATGCAAAAATTTTATTTAGCTTTGTATGAGCCATGATGACTCATACGATGATTGTCATCTTACCGATATAAGGTCGAGGTGTGATAGGTTTACTGCTGAGGGTCCAAGTGATGTATTCATGATACTCACATGTGTAGCGAGTAATTGCCACAGTGATAGTCATGAGATGACTAACAGGAATGAAGCCAAACTAAGGATCTAGCAAGCATATGCCCAAGGTTGTAGCATTCTAATGGCAGTTGTGAAGCATACCTCCTAGCAAACATCACTACTTTTGAATTGGAATGGTGATTCCTTTGTGTAGCTTTGGACAATGGATCCATCAATCACACGGCTACTATTCTAAACATTCTGTAAATATTATGATGAGTAGTCTGGATCCTAGGGTTTACGTTATTTTTGGCTAACCATTACTGATGTGTGTATTTAGATATGGTGATCCTATCTAGGGACAATATGTACTATAAGAGTTGCATCATCGATTGCTTAGGGAGGACGCATGGAGTGGAAATTTTGCTAAGACATGGCGGTGGAGAGATTTATCTAATGAACATCTAGAGAGGAATTTACGGTCACCCAACTTCTCCGCTAACATGAGTGTAATGGGCATAGGTATAGATGTATATAGAGTCGACACTGATGGACGTACAAGAACTCCCTGATTAGGAGGTCCCTTAAGCATAGTTGGTTGCCTAGATCACGGAGTTTGAATAAAATAGAGGAGTCTTTGGTGATTATAATCTAGAGACATAGATACACTCTATAGTTATAGTTTGATATCATAAAGAGAGACACATGCCCATGATACATATTCTACTTATGAATGTTCCATATTTTCATCTATTGACTTTACATATATTATTTGATATTACTAAATGATTTATGGACTTCCTAGTATCTCTTCCTATTTACTTGAGATATTTTACCATAGTTTAAGCTATAATTTTGCATAAGGCTGTAAGACTGAGCATACTATATTCAATATATGCGTAGGTGTAATAGACGATCGGTCGAGATAGTTGATGGAGATGAGGTTGTCGACAGAATTATTTTAGGTTACTTATACATTTATCAAAGTGTTGTAGTAGCTATATTGGGAAGATATTAGTAAAATTGAGGTAGTTGATTTGATTATATTATCCAATGAGTGGATGACGTTAGATTTTGTTGATATATGTGGACTGTGTTTATTGATAAATATCTTGTATGGATCTTTTAGGCTCATACGGTGTGTTAGACCCCTCTTCCCAGCCAGTCTCGGGTCCAGCTCAAGTCTCGCTTGAAGACACTGAGGGTCAAGTGCCAACGAGCAGCCCGCGTGTAGCGCGTAGGGCCGCTTCAAGGCCGCGGTCGAGAGGTGCGTGTGGGATAAGCCGAGGGGCCAAGCGGCCAACAACCAAGGCACACACGCGAGACAAACACCTGAAGGATGGACAACCAAGGGGCATGCACAGGACAAGTGCAAGGCAACAGAGCAACCAAGGCCGCGTGTAGCTGCCATGCGAGCGGACGGTGCGGGCGTAATAGCCGAAAATGGTCAGGACATTTATCGTATCAAGTTGTAACATATGTAATCAAGAGGGGCAGCCCAACCGCCAGCCCTCCACCTATAAAAGGAGCTGCTGAGCATGAAGCAAAGCAACTTGGTCTAGGAGAGAAAAGTTAGAGTGCTTCTTGTAATAAGCCCTCTTCAAGGTTGACTTATGACCTTGAAGAGTAGAGAGGTTTTTACCGGTGCTTAATAAAGTAGTCCTTTTTGTCCTCTCAATCCTGCAAATTCCATAATTCTGCAACTTAGGCTTGTAAGCACCGGAGAGCATGATGTCATTCACGCCGGCACGACCTTGACATGACCACGGTCCGATCGAAGCAAAAAAAGTTGGTCGTGATATTTTGGTGTCAGAGCATGGTTTGGGCAAGCCAACACCACTGATCCCACTTCGCGCACCATCTGAAGCGAGGTGCAAGGAGCAACCGACAAGCAAGTGAGTATACCTTGACCCATCGATGTCTTTTCTCTCTTATCTACCACATCGAGTAAGCAGACCAAGAAGATGTTCGAGAAGAGGTTGGCAACCCTAGAAGGGTTCATCAGCACCCCTCCAGCAGAGGAGGAGATGGACCTAGGAACCGGACCGCTATGGAGCCATGTATGCGACTTGTATGTGGCCATAGCGTACATTCGGGGAGAAACTTCAAGCATCTTGCCAACCAGACTTCCAATGTGGGTGAGCCCAGCATGGTGATCCCCCCTAACATGAGCACCCTTGAGCAAAGGATGCGTGAGGAACTCGAGAGCTTGCACAACAAGTTCAGTTCCTCCGTTAAACTATAGGCGATACCTCACCCCAACGTGTGCATGCTCGAGCCAAAGATGTATTCAGGCGCACGTAATGCCAAGGTCCTTGAAAATTATATTTGGGACATGACCCAACACTTGAAGGCCATGAAGATTGTCGAGGAGGATAAGGTACCGACAGCAGCAGCATTCCTCGACGGCGACATGAATCAATGGTGGTGTGTCAAATGTGAGGCTCCGGGCTATGCACAGCATACCGAGTCGGACATATGGGCCACCATGGTTGAAAAAATATGACGGTGTTTCCTCCCGATCAACAGGGCATACCATGCATGGAAATGACTCCGAGACCTTCGTTAAACCTAGAGCATCCATGAGTATATATAGGATTTTAATAGCATCACTTTAGATGTGAAGGACATGGGCGAACAGGAACTATTCTTCATACTCATTAAGGGACTACAACAAGGAGCTAGGGATGAGCTCCAATGACACGGAGTGGCTACTCTGTAAGAAGCCATCAAGACCACAAAGAGTCTGATGGACTTGAGGTTAGGCCCATGGCAGCTATGCGACGAAGAATTACGCCCAGCGAGAGCGCCCGTGCACGGCGCACCATGACCGCCCGCATTAGCAAATGGGTGAAGGTGCGTAATTGCAATAGCACCAGTGCAGGGCACGGGGATGCAAGGACCGCCCGGATGGTGGGGATGCATGCTTTGCAAGGGACCGCACAACAAATTATTTATTTATATCCTAGGTCTAGGCTACCCTCCTTAGGTCTACAGAACCTAAATAGGGTACGTCAGTTGTCTTTGACCCTTTAGCCCTGGAGCATAGCGGTTTTGTAGCTCCTTAGCTATGTAGCTCCCCAACTCCTAACTCATTATCCTTGGATGTGTGCTTAGAGGACATCTCTATGAACTCTCCTTTTTTGGCTTTACCACAGATTTAGAGTTAGGTTGAGTGACACTTCTGGTTACTCTTCACTAGAATAGTACACTGTTACCCATATACCGTGAGAGAAATAATGTGCATAAGGACCCATATTATTTTCCTAAGTTCTGATATCACTAGGATTTTCTGGACCTTAATTTTAGGTGATTTGGAAATAACCTATAGTGATTCCACTTCTGTATCACTAGTTAGTTGCCTCCACCACCTAAGTGTTCATGTATTGTCTAATAGTTCAAAAATCCTATGTGTTAGATACAGACAAGGTATTTTGAACAGTAGTATAATATGAACATGTAATCATGAAATATAATCAAAATTAATCGTAGTTCATAGTAAAGTAGTAAAGCACTGGGTAACAACTTCATAGACACATATAAAGGTTTTCACAATTTGCTCTCTTGAGAGCTTAGACTGTAGCAGGTATTGAGATTACCGTGTTTATCAACATCGATGTAGAGTGTTTTTGTCCCTACAATCATAACTATTTTTACATCTAACAATTCATGTTCAAATCTTATCTACCCTTTCCCTTTCTTAAGCTTCATTTCAACATCCGGTAGCATATGAATACAAGAAAAAAAATGGATAACTTCAACATTCTAACAACATGAACTCAAATAAGCAAACGTCAATGTTTCCTAAACATCACTTTGTTCTAATATTTTCTCTCGGCAAGCATACGACAAGAACAATAGAAAAGAATGAATAAGGAAAGGGAAAATAGTCTAATATCTTCAAATCCAAGAACACGAGATAAAATCAAAAGGTCAAAACATATATATATATGTATATATATTTTTTTGGGTACTCCCTCTCAGCAGAACCTTGAGCAAGAAGAAAATTACAAATTTACTCAAAGTAAGCATTATCATTCCATTACCCTAGACTTTGCCAATCAACAATAAGATAAATGACACTTTATTAACAATTTCAGCATGAAATATATGATCAACACTACTCACTGTAGTCATAACTTAAAATTGAAGATCTAGACTAGGTTATCTTGCAAGACTATAAATCTACAAGTAATATGAGGGAAGGAACAAATAAATAAAAGGAGAAACCCGATAGCTAAAAAAAGTTATATGCACATATTAAGGATAAGGTTTATAATCCAAAAGGAGCTAAATTCCAAATGCTTATTACAAGCTACGGAAGAAATAACAATAATAATAAATGAAAATGATCTTAAGATGAAATTAAGAAACATTTCAAAACTGGGTCAAATTTTATTATGTATGAATTTATACATAGTAGATGATCAGATTTCTGCAATACATGAAGTAGATAGGAAAGCTAATATGTTGTCAACAAAAATTCATGTGGATGAAAATCAATGTACTAAGATTATAAAAAAAGCAAAAGAAACATCCAAGCCCCATGGTATGAAGGAACTTGAGAAAATATCAAATAGTGCATCAGTCCACAATAACTATGCCTATATAAATCACAAGACTAATTGCATGGAGATGTACTATGACATTTTTTTCCCTGCACCTATATGCAAAAGACAAGATTATCGTATTTGAGAATAGAAAGGCTTAAGATATTGTACTATTTCCTATGAAATTAGAGTAATCAAAGCTCTCTATATGGCAAACCCAAGGGCATAAGTACAAGGAAGCAGTTCCACTTACAACACTTCAAATAAAAATATAGAACAAAGAAACTATAAGAAACAAGTGAAATAAGTCCCATGGGTTGCAACACAAAATATGGATGTTTAAAAAGTGACGAAGAAAGAGAATACTATGCATTAACTACTCAAAATTATAAGATGCACAACTAGATACAACCATTGTGGTTATACAACATAAATTTTCATTAACATCTACATAGTGAAATAAGAGTCTTAAGTTGACAAGAGATAGAAACATGTTATGTCAATCTTTAACATAACAACAAAATAGTATCACATTCTCCAAAGCCTTGGAAGGTAATAATAACCAAGAAACAAGGGGAAGTAGGGAAGCAGACAGAAGTAAATGAGAGTACATCTAAAGAAGTGATACATGGTGTCATGTGCAAGGAGAAAGTAGAGGCATGGAAGGAGGTATAATTGTTTAGGGAAATAATTGTTGTCAAGATATAGGTAAGTAATTTCATAACTGGTAGCATCCCGTACACTGAGCGAAAACCAAGAGAATAGGAAACTATATATTTTGGCATACATGATTATGTAGTGGAATCATTCTTAAATTACAAGAGTTTTTTTTAAGGAACACAATGACTTTCCAAAAGAACCTTGCAAAGAGAGAAATGGCCCATAAGTTCCTGTAATTTCTCAGGCACATTTTTCATACTAGAACTCAAGAAACCTATGAATTTTCAAGAAGAATGTTCATATTGATGGTTGGTATTAGTATATGTCATTATGAAGATTCAACTGTCGATGACACAACAAATAAAATAAAGAAAAGAGTGTATCATCAAGTAATCCAAGATATTTTATGTGAGTCAGATTTTGTGTGTCCAAGATGGAAATCTATCAACTAAAGAAGCTGAAAAGGGAATAGTAGCCTAAGAGATGGGTTATGGAATCCTATCCTTAGAAATTCTTGTTGAGCTGTAGGTGAAGAAAAATAGTGACTACCTCCCATGGAAGTAATTGACCAACATACATAAACTTACACAGTTGAGGCTCTAGCAATATGATCTCAGTTTAAGTGTAGGTTCAAACCATATGGGGGGACCCCACAATGACGAAAATCGGCTACTTTGCATAGTTGTCATTGTAGTATAGTGGTGAGTATTCCTGCCTATCACGTAGGTGACCTGTTGATTGATAAAACTAGTCTTTCTGTATTGTTTGGATTATCGATGTGTTTAGATATAATATAAAATAAATTATTTTGAGAAACCTCCCTAACATCATGCATGATCCATCTATAATTTTTTTTTTGTACCGCAAAGAGTGTACGAAGTAGGTTTGATAATTTTGAATGATGTACCGGAGAAAGTCGGATTGCTCAAACCAAATGAGCGTGCATGTCGTACATAGTTTAGAATTTATCTGATTAAAGTAATATCAACTAAGAGCATGCAAATAGGAGGCAGAAAGGAAGTTCACCTATTGATAGCGAACCATATAAGGTGGACCCCATAATGGCAAACGTCAGCAACTTTACATTCTTGTCATTGTAGTATAGCGGTGAGTATTCCTGCTTATTACGTAGGTGACACGGGTGCGATCCTTAGCAATGGCGATTATTTCTTTTCATCTCATAATATTTTAAAATATACTACGATTTTTGAACATTTTTGAACATTTTTGAACATTCCACTCTATCATCATCAATGTCTAATCCAAGTTTCAATTTTTTCATGCCTAATGTGTATTTCACTTCAATGGTAATCGTATACGATATGTTCTATGCATGAGTTGATTGATAAAACTAGCCTTTCTGCATTGCTTGGATTAACGTTGTGTTTAGATATAATAGAAAATAAATTATCTTGAGAAACCTTCCCAACATCATGCGCGATCCATCTATAAATTTTTTTTGTACGGCAAAGAGTGTACGAAGATTGTTCAAACCAAATTAGCGTGCATGTTGTCCATAGTTTAGAAATTATTTGATTAAACTAATATCAATTACGAGCATGCAAACAGGAGGCAGAAAGGAAGTTCCCCTACGAATAGCGAACTAATAAAACTAGCCTTTCTGGATTGCTTAGATTAACGCTGTGTTTAGATATAATAGAAAATAAATTATCTTGAGAAACCTTCCCAACATCATGCATGATCCATCTATACCAATTTTTTGTACCACAAAGAGTGTATGAATTAGGTCGGATAATTTTGAATGATGCAACAGAGAAAGTTGGATTGCTCAAACCAATTGAGCATGCATATTGACCATAGTTTAGAATTTATCTAATTAAACTAATATCAAATAAGAGCATGCAAATAGGAGGCAGAAAGGAAGTTCCCTACTAATAGCGAACCATATGGGGTGGCCCCACAGCAGTGAAAGTCGGCTGCTTTAGATCATGTTGTTTTAGTATAGTGGTGAGTATTCCTGCCTTTCATGTAGGTGACTTGAGTTCGATCCCTGACAACGGTGATTATTGCTTTTCACCTCATAATATATTGAAAATATACTGCGATTGATAAATCGATTATCATTGTGGGTTGATGTGAGCTCTCTATTGAATTCGGCAAGCACTTTTTTGAACATTCCACTCTGTCATCTTCAATGTCTAATCCAAGTTTCACTTTTTTCACGCTTAATGCGTATTTCACTTCAATGGGAATTGTATATGATATGTTTCGTACATGAGTTGATTGATAAAACCAGCCTTTCTGCATTGTTTGGATTAACGTTGTGTTTAGATATAATAGAAAATAAATTATCTTAAGAAACTGATATGCACATGCCTCGATTTAAGATGCATGCAAGCAAGTATCGAATGATGTATCAGAGAAAGTCAGATTGCTCAAACCAAATTAGTGTGCATATTGTCCACTATTTAGAAATTATCTGATTAAACTAATATCAACTAAGAGCATGCAAACAGGAGGCAGAAAGGAAGTTCCCCTACTAAAAGCGAACCATATGGTGTGGAACCCACGGCGGATAATGCCGGCCACCTTGCATCATTGTCGTTGTAGTATAGTGGTGGGTATTCCTCCCTGTCACGCAGGTGACTTGGGTTTGATACCCATCAACGGTGATTATTGCTTTTCATCTCATAATATTTTGAAAATGCACTGTGATTGATAAATCGCTTATCTTTGTGGGTTGATGCGTGCTCTGTGCTGAATTCGGCAAACACTTTTTTGGAATGTGTATTTCAATTCAATGGTAATCATATACGATATGTTCTGTGCATGAATTGATTGATAAAACTAGTCTTTCTCCATTGTTTTGATTAACGTTGTGTTTAGATATTATAGAAACTTAATTTTCTCGAGAAACCTTCCAAACATCATGCATGATCCATCTATAACATTTTTTTGGACTGCAAAGAGTGTACGAAGTATGTTTGAAAATTTTGAATGATGTACAGGAGAAAGTCGGATTGCTCAAACGAAATGAGCGTGCATAGTGCCCACAGTTTAGAATTTATCCGATTAAACTAAAATCAACTAAGAGCATGCAAATAGGAAGTAGAAATGAAGTACCCCTACTAATAGCGAACCATATGGGGTGGACCACACGGCGGATAATGTTGGCCACCTTGCATCATTGTTGTTGTAGTATAGTGGTGGGTGTTCCTCCATGTCACGTAGGTGACCTGGGTCGTTCCCGACAACAGTGATTATTGCTTTTCACCTCATAATATTTTGAAAATATACTACGATTGATAAATTACTTATCATCGTGGGTTGATGCGAGCTCTATGCTGAATTCGGGAAGAAATTTTTTGAACATTACACTCTGTCATCTTCAATGTCTAATCCTAGTTTTACTTTTTTCGTGCTTAATGTGTATTTCACTTCATTGGTAATTGTATACGATACGTTCCGTGCGTGAGTTGATTGATAAAACTAGTCTTGCTGCATTGTTTGGATTAACGCTGTGTTTAGATATAATAGAAAATAAATTATCTTGAGAAACCTTCCCACCATCATGCATGATCCATCTATAAATTTTTTTTGTACCGCAAAGAGTGTACGAAGTAGGTTTGATAATTTCGAATGATGTGTCGGAGAAAGTTGGATTGTTCAAACCAAATTAGCGTGCATGTTTAGAAATTATCTGATTAAACTAATATCAATTGTGAGCATGCAAACAGGAGGCAGAAAGGAAGTTCCCCTACTAATAGTGAACCATCTGGTGTGGACCCCACGGTGGAAAAAGTCGACAACTTTGCATTGTTGTTGTTGTAGTATGGTGGTGAGTATTCTTGCCTATTATGCAGGTGACTCGGGTTCGATTTGTGGCTACGGCGATTATTGCTTTACACCTTATAATATTTTGAAAATATACTGCGATTCATTAATTTCTTATCATCGTGGGTTGATGCGAGCTCTTTGCTGAATTTGGCTAATACTTTTTTGAACATTCCTCTCTGTCATCTTCAATGTCTAATCCTAGTTTCACTTTTTTCATGCTTAATGTCCATTTCACTTCATTGGTAATTGTATACGATACGTTCCGTGCGTGAGTTGATTGATAAAACAAGCCTTGCTACATTGTTTGGATAAATGCTGTGTTTAGATATAATAGAAAATAAATTTTCTCGAGAAACCTTGCCAACATCATGCATGATCCATTTATAACATTTTTTTGGACCGCAAAGAGTGTATGAAGTAGGTCTGAAATTTCAAATGATATACAGGAGAAAGTCGGATTGCTCAAACCAAATGAGTTTGCATACTACCCACAGTTTAGAATTTATCTAATGAAACTAAAATCAACTAAGAGCATGCAAATAGGAGACAGAAATGAAGTTCCCCCACTAAAAGCGAACCATATGGGGTGGATCCCACAGCGGAAAAAGTCGGCCACTTTGAATCGTTGTCGTTGTAGTATAGTGGTGGGTATTCCTAGATGTCTAATCCTCTCTGTCATCTTCAATGTCTAATCCTAGTTTCACTTTTTTCATGCTTAATGTCCATTTCACTTCATTGGTAATTGTATACGATACGTTCCGTGCGTGAGTTGATTGATAAAACAAGCCTTGCTACATTGTTTGGATAAACGCTGTGTTTAGATATAATAGAAAATAAATTTTCTCGAGAAACCTTGCCAACATCATGCATGATCCATTTATAACATTTTTTTGGACCGCAAAGAGTGTATGAAGTAGGTCTGAAATTTCAAATGATATACAGGAGAAAGCCGGATTGCTCAAACCAAATGAGTTTGCATACTACCCACAGTTTAGAATTTATCTAATGAAACTAAAATCAACTAAGAGCATGCAAATAGGAGACAGAAATGAAGTTCCCCCACTAAAAGCGAACCATATGGGGTGGATCCCACAGCGGAAAAAGTCAGCCACTTTGAATCGTTGTCGTTGTAGTATAGTGGTGGGTATTCCTAGATGTCACGTAAGTGACCTGCGTTTGATCCCCGACAACAATGATTATTGCTTTTTACCTCATAATATTTTGAAAATATACTGCGATTGATAAATTGCTTATCATCGTGGGTTGATGCGAGCTCTATGCAGAATTCGGCAAGAACTTTTTTTAACATTCCACTCTGTCATCTTCAATATCTAATCCTAGATTCACTTTTTTCGCGCTTAATGTGTATTTCACTTCAATGGTAATCATATACGATACGTTCCGTGCGTGAGTTGATTGATAAAACTAGCCTTGCCGAATTGTTTGCATTAACGTTGTGTTTAGATATAATAGAAAATAAATTATCTTGAAAAACCTTCCCAACATAATGCATGATCCATCTATAAATTTTTTTTGTACCGCAATGATTGTACGAAGTAGGTTTGATAATTTCGAATGATGTATCAGAGAAAGTCGGATTGCTCAAACCAAATTAGCGTGCATGTTGTCCACTATTTAGAAATTATCTGATTAAACTAATATCAACTAAGAGCATGCAAACAGGAGGCGGAAAGAAAGTTCCCCTACTAATAGCGAACCATATGGTGTGGACCCCACAACGGCGAAAGTCGGCAGCTTTGCATTGTTGTCGTTGTAGTATAGTGGTGATTATTCCTACCTATCACGTAGGTGACTTGGGTTTGATACTCATCAACAGTGATTATTGCTTTTCATCTCATAATATTTTGAAAATGCACTACGACTGATAAATCGCTTATCTTCGTGGGTGAATTCGGCAAACACTTTTTTGAACATTCCACTTTGTCATCTTCAATGACTAATCCTAGTTTCACTTTTTTCATGCTTAATGTGTATTTCACTTCAATGGTAATCGTATACGATATGTTCCGTACGTGAATTGATTGATAAAACTAGCCTTTCTGCATTGTTTTGATTAATGTTGTGTTTTGATATAATAGAAAATAAATTTTCTCAAGAAACCTTCCCAACATCATGCATGATCCATCAATAATATTTTTTTGGACCGCAAAGAGTGTATGAAGTATGTTTGAAAATTTCGAATGATGTATAGGAGAATGCCGGATTGCTCAAGCCAAATGAGCATGCAAATTTCCCAGAGTTTAGAATTTATCTGATTAAACTAATATCAACTAAGAGCATGCAAATACGAGGCAGAAAGAAAGTTCCCTACTAATAGTGAACCATATGGTGTGGACCCCACGAAGGCGAAAGTCGGCATCTTGAATCATTGTTGTTGTAGTATAGTGGTTAGTATTCTTGCCTATCACGCAGGTGACCTGGGTTTGATCGCTGGCAATGGCAATTATTGTATTTCACATCATAATATTTTGAACTTTTTTCGCCCTTCATGTGTATTTCACTTCAAATGTAATCGTATACGATACTTTCTGTGTGTGAGTTGATTGATAAAACTAGCCTTACTGCATTGTTTGGATTAACGCTGTCTTTAGATATAATAGAAAATAAATTTTCTCGAGAAACCTTCCCAACATCATGCATGATCTATCTATAATATTCTTTTGGACCGCAAAGAGTGTTCGAAGTAGGTTTGATAATTTCGAATGATGTACCAAACCTTCCCAACATCATGCATGATCTATCTATAATATTCTTTTAGACCGCAAAGAGTGTTCGAAGTAGGTTTGATAATTTCGAATGATGTACCGAAGAAAGTCGGATTGCTCAAACCAAATTAGCGTGCATGTTGTCCACAGTTTAGAAATTATCTGATTAAATTAATATCAACTGAGAGCATGCAAACAGCAGGCAGAAAGGAAGTTCCCCTACTAATAGTGAACCATATGGTGTGGACCCCACAGCGTATTTGAATCATTGTCGTTGTAGTATGGTGGTGAGTATTCCTGCCTGTCACGCAGGTGATCGGAGTAAATTCTATGGGCATAAGGGTATTGTATAAACCAATAAGTAAATATATCTACCAAGTCACAAAATTTTAAATTAACATGTCACACAACATACCAACTGTATTCATAACAGTAACTTAAATTTAAATATAATATATCACATTAACCAAAATATCATAAGTTATCCAGTACTATTCTTAAGGCAGCCATTCTATGTTCAAGGTAAACCCCGCATCAGGGATTTCCCCTGAACCCATCAGTGTCAACTCTACATCTCTGTCCTAGAATCTTGTACACTGATGTTGGCAGAAGGGGCTAGTGACCACGGCACCCCTTCTATGCAACACAAGTACCATACAGTGCTGTAATTCTGCCCCATGGCAGGATCACCATACAAAACTACCTAATTCATCCGTCCACAGCCTGGCAAGCTGAGACCATCACATATACTACCAATGAACCTAGACTGCTCAGGGAACCACATTGAGCATGCCAGTGTTAATCATGTTTCCTAGCACTAGTAGCACATGGCCCGATACTGTTCCTAGCACCCATCTACCTTGGAGTAACCCAAATAAGTTGAGCTCTGCACTGAAGTGAGATCCCGGCTACACCAACGTATTTGAGGCTAAGTCAACCGAGCGTGTATTTCTAGCTTGGCTAGCACATGGCTCCTCATCGCATGTTGGTAGCATATCCAACCAAGAACCTAATATCATCTCCTAGGTTACCATGACCCTAAGATGTCCAAAAGTTCTCGGCTAAATATCAAATAAGATCACTCTAGTGTTGTCAAAACATGTACCTAAAGTGTCTCTAGTTATATCTCATGTCATCATGTTCCATGTTCTTGCTAAGTGTCTCTACATCTCTAGCAACATAAACATATCAAGAATTACATAACATGAGTATAAACATCAAGAGTATGCATATAACAATATCATACGTATACCAACATGGTATAATTTTCAAACTCATATCAAGAGCATGCATATAATAGCATCATATGTAAACTAGCACGACATACTTCTAATAATTTACATGCTAATTGAATATGCAACCAAGCAGATATATAACTTATCAGCATGTACAATAATTAATAACGACCCTTAGGACTCAGCATCTGTAGTAGGCCAAATAAATTGAAACCATAAATCCTCACCTGAGTCCCAAAGTAAAATCAAACAAGAATTCACAGCTTGACTGTGCTTCTTAAAAGCAAGCAAGTAATCAATCAAGCACAACAATTCCTTCTTACTCCAACACAAATAACAGCTTGGCTATAATTGTCAAGCAACAGCACAGTAATTAATTTTTTTATAATAAAATAAATACATCTAATAATCATAAATCATACAACTCAAACAAGGATTTCCTATCTACCCTTTTGCTCACATTCTCACACCAATTTTTTTATTTTATTTAAATTCCTCAAAATAACCAATCATCCATCACATTACCAATCACAACCTAACATATTCAAACATAACAACCTTATAAAATAATATTTAGTTTAATCATTTAATTATATCCAAAAATCTTCATCAATATATATCTCCTTAATTAATTCTAAAATAATTTTAATAATTTTGTGAAAAATTTAATTACATCAATTAAAATTACAAAATCCCAATTTACGAATTTCACTAATTAGAAAATTTAAATAAATTAATTTTCTATATTTTACCACATTATAAATTTATAAAACTCTAAATTATTCAATTTTATTAATTAGAAAAATCTAATTAATCTAATTACCTCAATTTACAAAATCTTAAATTCATTAATTCTGTTAAAATTCTAAGAAAATCATTCTAATTCTATTTAATACAATTTAAATGTTATAACACCTACCAACATATTTCTTCGTGCAAATAGCATACAATTTGTTCATTTAAACCTTAAATTAACTCAAATTATCTTAATTAAATTAAGAATTGCATTCTAACAATCTTAAAAATTCTAATTAAATCATAAAAAATATGTTTAATCATAACATAGCATCATAATTTATTTTAGATTTTTCTGCCTTCGTTAATGTACTCAAAATCCTGAATCCAACTTAAAATAATTCAAAAACCCTAGCTAATATGTATTAAAAATTCTAAATAAATTTCTCAATGATCAAAACTTACCAATCAAGCCCTAGTCATGTTGAACCCACTCGAACCAGTCGTAGAACCATGAAAACCAATGAACATTGTCGGAAAATTTAGTAGTGTCCAATGGTTACATTTTATGAATTGAATAAAACAACCCTTTTATCTCAATGGTGGAGTAACGCCATAGTGAGGTGTAAGTCATCGTTTCAAATCTAATAAGGGGCTTTTTCCACAAAACTATTTAGTCTTCATTTTTTTTCAAAATTTTTAAAATAAAAAGAAAGGGGCAACTATCATTCCATTATAATGACTTCTGGATATTACGAGATACAGTTACTTCAATGGTAATCGTATACGATATGTATTCCATTATAATAACTTCTGCGTATTACGAGTTACATTTACTTCAAAGGTAATCGTATATGATATGATCCGTGCATGAGTTGATTGATAATACTAGACTTTCTGCATTGTTTTGATTAACACTGTGTTTAGATTTAATAGAAAATAAATTATTTTGAGAAACCTCCCCAACATCATGCATGATCCATCTATAACATTTTTTTGTACCGCAAAAAGTGTATGAAGTAGGTTTGATAATTTCGAATGATGTAACAGAGAAAGCCGGATTGCTCCAACTAAATAAACGAGCATTTTGTCCATAATTTAAAATTTATCTGATTAAAATAATATCAACTAAGAGCATGCAAATAGGTGGCAGAAAGGAAGTAAATGTCTAATCCTAGTTTCACTTTTTTCACACTTAATGTGTATTTCACTTCAATGGTAATCGTATACGATATGTTTCGTCCGTGAATTGATTGATAAAACTAGCCTTTCTACATTGATAAAATAAATTTTCTCGAGAAACCTTCCCAACATCATGCATGATCCATCTATAACTATTTTTTTGGACCGCAAAGAGTGTATGAAGTAGGTTTGAAAATTTCGAATGATGTACAGGAGAAAGCCAGATTGCTCAAATAACCGTGCAAACTGCCAACAATTTAGAATTTATCTAATTAAACTAAAATCAACTAAGAGCATACAAATATGAGGCAGAAATGAAGTTCCCCTACTAATAGAAAACCACATGGGGCGGACCCCACATCGGAAAAGTTAGTAACTTTGCATTGTTGTTGTTGTAGTATAGTGATGAGTATTCCTGCCTATCACGAAGGTCACTTGGGAATGATCCCTAGCAATGGTGATTATTGCTTTTCATCTCATAATATTTTCAAAATATTCTATAGTTGATAAATCTCTTATCATCGTGGGTTGATGCGAGCTCTATGCTGAATTTGGCATATACTTTTTTGAACATTCCACTCTATCATCTTAAATGTCTAATCCTAGTTTCACTTTTTTCATGCTTACTGTGTATTTCACTTCATTGGGAATCATATACAATATGTTATGTGCATAATTGATTAATAAAACTTGCATTTTTGCAATGTTTGGATTATCTTGAGAAACCTCCCCAACATCATGCATGATCCATCTTTAACACTTCTTTTGTTTTGTAAGGAGTGTATTAAGTAGTTTTGATAATCTCGAATGATGTACCGTAAAAAGCCTGACTACTCTAATCAAATGAGCATATATTTTGTCCACAGTTTTAATTTTATCTGATTAAACTAACATCAACTAAGAGCATGCAAATAGGAGGCAGAAAGAAAGTTCCCATACTAATAGTGAACCATTTGGGTGGACCCCATAGAGGATAAAGTCGGCTGCTATGCATTGTTGTTACTGTAGTATAATGGTGAATATTCCTGCTTGTCTTGTTGGTGACCCAGGTTTGATTCCCTAAAATGAACTTTATGCTGAATTAGGCATTATTTGGATTAACGTCGTGTTTAGATATAATAGAAAATAAATTATCTTGAGTAACCTCCCCAACGTCATACATGATCCATCTTTAACACTTTTTTTGTTTCGTAAAGAGAGTAGGTCTGATAATATCAAATGATGTATGAGAGAAAGCCGGATTGCTCCAACCAAAATTAGCGTGCATTTTGTCCACTATTTAAAATTTATCTAATTAAACTAATATCAACTAAGAGCATGCAAATAGAAGGCTCGCCGCTGCCGCTTCTCTCCTTTTTTCCTCCTCAAATCTTCATCAAAACTCAAAAATAATGGTTCTACTGTGTTTGCCCAGCTCACCTGATATTGTGGTTCAAATCTCATTAAAAATTTACTCGGAGCTGGCCGGAGCGTCATCGACAAAGGTGCTCGCTATCGCTGCCACGTGAAACAGTAAAGGAGGGAGAGAAGGGAAGGGGAAGCTCGCGCGTGAGGTGAGATGGGAGGAAAAATGTATTTTTTCTAAAATAATTAATTAAAAGCTCGCGTTGCTATGTTTGTTTGTTTTCTCTTTTTTTTAAGATCAAATCCTGGTCGTTCACCGCTTTAAGTGATTTAATCTGGACTGTCCATTTGGATCAATCCTTGCTTCAATGATTTGATCAATCAAACGGCGTCCAAATTATGATCCTTCTACGCCATTGGATTTCATATCAAAAATCCTATCTGAAGGTATAATTTTTACATCAAAATTTTATACTTTAAAAATCAATGTAATTTTACAAATAAGTTATTCGTATTATTTTTTTGTTCATAAAACCCCTCAAAATTACCATCTATTACATAACTACCCTTAATGCAAAAATACAAATCTCACAAATGATGACAAATGAACTTTTGATCAACTAATAATTCCCAATCAAGATAGGCTTCTGGATTAAACTATTCATTAAAACTAGGAACAGTGAATTTAATTTTACCCAATGCATCATTTCTTCTTTCTTCATTACAGTGATATGCATGACCTCCATTACCTCCCCCACCTCGATGATGGCATGCGAGGCGGTGCTGATACAATTCCAAGAAAACTTTATCATCAGCCACATAATTATCATTTAACTCTTCATCGACAGCCTCTTGAAATGCAGCATTCAAATTTGCTCTTAGTTGAAATGAATCGGCAGCAGCAGTATTATTGTCACGCCTCATACCTTGCCCTAGGGCACGTGGCAGACCGCAGTGAACTCCACATACAGCTCTACTAAGCCCCTAGAACTATATGAGAATCCACTAAGCGTACCGGATGTATATCCCTTATATTTATGGAAGGAGAGAACCTGAATAACAGAGTAATATAACTCTAAAATTATGCATATGCAAAATCAGATGTCTGTCTTGATCTGCTTTAGTAAATCAGTCTGAAAAGCAACAACGACTGCCTGTACTGGAGGAATGGGAGCCTGTACCGGTGCAGTCTGGGCCTGAATCATTCTAATAAGTGTCTGAAACTGCTCATTAGTTAAAGTGACTCCTCCCATAACAGGTGGTGCAGCCTGTCCACCCTCTACTGGCATCGTATGGAAAAAAAAGGAACCTTCCTGTACTTGTGGTACTTTATCCCCTGAGTTACTATGCTCCGGCTGCATTCTAAATATCCTGCGCGAATATTACGATCAATATCATGTATACCAGGTATATCCTAGGGCCACTAAACTGGTCCTTATCTGAGATCCACTGGACTCTTTATATCCTAATATGAATTATTTCTGAAAGATCATTTATACAATTGATGCCCTAACATACCCAGGTTCTCAAATAATCTTATCAGGATATACATATATGCTGATATGAACCTGCTCTGATACCACCAAAATCTATCACTCACCATACCTTCCCCTAGGGCACGTGGTAGACCGTAGTGAACTCCACATACAGCTCTACTAAGCCCCTAAAACTCTATGGGAATCCACTAAGCCTACCGAATATATATCCCCTATATTTATGGAATGAGAGAACCTGAATAACAGAGTAATATAACTCTAAAACCATACATATGCAAAATCAGATTTCTTATACCAGAAATCATTTATATACAAATATTTTACAACCAAAATAGGACACATGCCCAGTGATACACAAAATACCTATCCAGTGGATCTTTCTGTATACAAAACAAAGGTAGAATTGTCCTACCTTTCAAAAGTCGGGAGTCTGGCTAATCAACTCTATCTCTATCCGTCCCTGTCTTGTTGTGATCCTAAAAAAAATGAGTTCCCCTTTGGGGTGAGTACGCTTGTACCCAATGAGTTGGATAGAAAACAATGTAAAACCGAGAATATATAATAGCAAAGTCTCATTAACAGAATAACCTGGCTACTCGAGTATAATAGCCAATCAAACAGAGCAATCATGGATCATACAAGAATATATATCTGGGCTAGCATAGTTAACGACAGTTGTAGCTATCAACTGTCACCTTAGGGGGAGGTATCAAGAATCATAGGGTACCCAAATCAAAACGAAATCATAAGAATGCATAAACAAAGCCCCCTTTCCCCCTGGGTTGCCCACCGGACCTCACTACCTGATTTATCATAGCTAGTCCAGTGAATATCCACAGCCAGGAGTTATCTAACCTCCCATCCTGACTGCCGGCACTTTAGTCCCACGCCCCTCTATCTAGGCGGCCCATGGAAGTGCGAACCGAATATCACTGCAGTGACTGTGCTCTAAGTACACCAGTATGGTCATCCTAGTCATACGCATCCAAAAGATGAAGTAGAATTATACGTAGATCAATAAATCTCCTAGGGTATGCTTTTCACCATACCTCTAGCTTTTCAGAAAAAACAGGTGCATATGCTAGCTTTAGAATCAAACAAAAGCATCGTATCATGCTTATAATGAATCAATGAACAATAGCAATGAAAAGCTTATATCAAGAAGCATGGATATCAAAGGTTATTCACAACTCATATATAATCATAATCAGGATAATTAACTAGCAGGAGAGTCAATGAATATCAAGTATAGCTAATCAAAGGGATATAGTTCTTCTGGACTAAATATTGAGAACTATCTCATTTATTCTACCTGGAGAATAAACACTCACTTGATCCTATCATCACAAGCACGTTCTAATTCGTATCGCGATCGTTCGTATCCTCGTGCTTGCTTATCAAATTTTCTGTGAATATTTTAATAAATTTTAGTTCTCAATCCGATAACCATTTTACAAATCCGTCTTCACCAATACTCTTAGAATGATCTCTAGAATCACCTTAATTTTTATCTCAAGTTCACTGGATAGTTCGCCGAAGCTCGCCGGAAAGTTCGCCTGAACCCTCGCCGGCGAGGTTCTTCGATCGGCCCCAATATTGGTACCAATGGAAAGCTCTTCTCATCATGAATCCAAAAATACTATTTTCTCCAATTTTTACTGTCCATACGCGGCTAATTTCGCCGGAGAACCTCAATTGGGCGAAACCCCTAAATTTAGGTTTCCTGTTTGCCGGCGGTCAACCGGCGGCCAATAGCTCTCAACTCCAGTACCAATGGGTAGCTCTCGTCGAGGAGAAGCTATAGGTACCAACCTTGCGAAGTTTTGTGATCGAAATAGTCGGCAATCGCCGGAGAAATCTCCGGCGATGAACTTTCGCCGCCACCCTCTTCTCTCCTCTTTTCTCCCTCAAATCTCCATAAAAATTTGAAAATGATGGTTCTAATGTATTCTTCTGGATCACCTGAAGTTGTGTCCAAAATTTTACGGAAAAATTCATCCTGGAAGACCTCCAACCGTCGTCGTCAAGTTGAGAAAGCGAAGCTGCAGTCGCTGGTTCGGACCAGGGGAGGAGAGAAAAAGTCGCGGGTGAGGAAGGATGAAAAAGAGGGTAAGTTAAATGGGTTTGGTAACGGGTCGGATTTCCTCACTTAACCCGCTTACCACTAACCCGCTAACCCGGTTCACCTATTGGTTTAATAAAATCAAATCTGGGCCGTCCGTTTTAAGTGATTTAATCTCGTCCGTCCATTTGGATTAATCCTTGATTCAATGATTTGACCGATCAAACGACGTTCAAATTATGATCCGTCTGCACTGTTGGATTCCTTATCAAAAATCCTATCTGATGGTATAATTTTTACATCAAAATTCTATATTACAAAAATCTATGTAATTTTACAAATAAGTCCTCCATATTATTTAAACTCTTGAGCTATATAAGTCTTTCAGCTATATAACATATACATATCAATGTTTCTGCCAAAGAATAGTAAAGACCACCTAAGCTTAAAAGAAAAAGAAACTGTTTTTCTCCTAGTCTGGTTGTTGTGGTGAAATACGTGATAGTGTCTATGTGACGAGAGATTGAGAACGTCCACCACAAGATTGAACTCAATCGAGTCTGCACCACTCAAGGAAGAGTATTGGACCCTAACTCCATAGATCAGTCCATGCTGTTAAAGAAAAAGATATAGTGCATGAGGGTAAAATTGAAGCAACTTTGTGGAACTCCTCAAACTCGAGATATGTAACAATGCATGTCTAAGCATCTCTGACATTTATCCACAAATCTATGCTGGTGAGTAAGACATCAAGACCCTAGAAATTTTTTTATAGGATTAAGAGCAATATTTCTAAGTTGCACGAGTGGAGGACAAAGACCAAGCTCCTACTGCAGTCACTAAAGATGCCAAACAATGAGTTTTTGACCTCATTAACCAATCTTTATTTTAGTAATATCATAAATAACAAGGCAAATTTTTTTTGTCAAAACTGATCGGTCAATATTGCATGTTAGAATATTTGACCAAATTTATTAATTAAAAAAATACTTGCATCGCTCGTCCCGTCCAATCTATCGGTTTGCCCTCCCGTCAATATTACCCTATTTTTAGGCTCACTTGGCTTCATCTGAGGAACTATTCTACTTCAGGTAATATTGTCTTATTTTACTCATTTTTATGATTTTATTACTGACCCGTTCTTTCGATTATTTTTTAAATACATTTATAGTTAATTATTATTTTTAGACATCTATTTAATGCATTGTATTTAGAATATATAATCATAAAAAGACTCTTTCTTTTCTCATTATAAAATGAATATTAGTTTTTTTTCACAAAAATCATACTGAGAATGATTTAGTTTAAAATGTATATAAGTTTTTTTCACAAAAATCATACCGAGTTTGAAGAATAAATATATAAAATAATTAGAATAGTTCATTCTAAATTTTTTTTTGAACTTAATCAAGTGATATAATACATAATATTAATTTGATACTTTGCTTCTACTTCTATTTCTTGAGATACATTCTCATTTCCATTCAGGAATTGGCAAAGATTGTAGCTTTCCTGCGGGTTTCTGATGCTCAGCTTTAACTTGCTGACAAATGTGGCATTTAGCTACAAACTGTGCAATGTCTTTCTTCATTCCTGGCCACCAATAGCTTCCCTTTATTGTGCGGTACATATTTCTACTTCCTGGGTGCAATGCATATGCCGAGGAATGAGCTTCCTCTAAGATAGCTTTATTGAGTTCAGCTTTATTAGGGACGCAGACTCTTTCACGATATACGAGTAATCCATCATCCCTCATCCTGAACTCAGTATTTTCTTCTATTTGTATTCTTTGGAGTACTTTCCTTAATTCCTTGTCTTAACTCTGCAACACTCGAATTTCCTCGTGAAGTGTGGGTCGCACAATAAATGTTGCTAAAATCTCACTAGATTTATCATAATCTAGTTGAACTCTCAAAGATTTCAATTCCATAAGTTGAGGTAATGTAGTGGCTGAGATACTAGATAACGTAACTGATTTCCTACTCAATGCATCTACCACAACATTAGCTTTTCCTGGATGATACTTAATTATGAGATCATAATCTTTTATTAACTCCAACCATCTTCTTTGTCTCAGATTTTTCTCCTTCTGAGTCATAATATATTTCAAACTCCGATGGTCGGTAAAAATATGGCATCGAACTCCGTATAAGTAGTGTCGCCATATCTTTAATGCAAAAACTACTGCTGCCAGTTCCAGATCATGAGTAGGGTAATTTTATTCATGCTTCCTTAATTGACGAGATGCATATTCAATCACATTTCTCCCTTGCAATAGTACACATCTCAATCCTTGTCTGGAAGCGTCACTATATACAGTATAATCCTCATCAGGCTTTGGTAATATCAGAACTCGAGCAGAAATAAGACAATCCTTGAGTTTCTGAAAACTATTTTCACAATCCCGATCCCAGTATAATTTCACTTCCTTTCTCGTTAACCGAGTCAGTGGTTCAACTATCTTAGAAAATCCCTCAATAAATCTTCTACAATATATAGCCAGACCTAAGAAACTACGAATCTCTGTAACATTCTTGGGTCGTTTCCATTTCAAAACTGCTTCCACTTTACTTGAATCAACCATGATACCTTTTCCTGATATTGTGCCCCAAGAATTTCACTTCTTTCAACCAAAACTAGCATTTGGAGAACTTTGCATACAATTTCTTTCCTCGTAGTGTTCGTAACATTATTCTTAAGTGTTTAGCATGCTCTTTTTCTCCTGGAGAGTATATCAAAATATCATCAATAAATACAATCACAAACTCATCAAGATATGGATGGAATACCCTATTCATTAAATCCATAAATGTAGCTGGGGTATTTGTTAATCCAAAAGGCATTACTATGAATTCATAATGTCCATATCTGGTTCTGAAGGCAGTCTTAGGTATGTCCGACTCCCTGATCCTCAATTGATAATATCCTGATCTCAAATCAATCTTTGAGAATACATTTGCTCCCTATAGTTGATCAAAGAAATCATCAATTCTTGGCAAAGGATATTTATTCTTAATGGTCACCTTATTTAATTGTCTATAATCAATGCATAATCTTAAGGTACCATCTTTCTTCTTTACGAACAATACCGGTGCTCCGCAAGGTGAGGTACTTGGTCTGAAAAATCCTTTATCTAGTAATTCTTGTAATTATACCTTCAATTCACTGAGTTCTGCAGGTGCCATTCTATATGGTTGAATCATGATAGGGTGAGTTCCTGGTTGTAATTCAATAAAGAAATCAACCTCCCTATCAGGTGGTACACCTGGTAACTCTTCTGGAAATACATCAAAGAATTCACACACCACCGGTATCTCTTCTAGCTTGGTTCCAGACATAGATGTGTCTATTATGTGAGCTAAATAAGCTACTCATCCTTTTCTTTGTAATTTCCAAGCTTGTAATGCCGAAATCACACAAGTCGGTAGGATTCGGCGGTTTCCACTAAAATGCAAATCAAATATTCCTTCCTTTGAGAATACCACTTCCTTGGCAAAATAGTTGACTGTGACTCTTAAAAGCAAGCAAACAATCAATCAAGCATAACAATTTCCTTCTTACTCCAATACAAATCACAGCTTGGCCGTGATTTGACAAGCAAAAGCACAACAATAAATTTTCCTATGATAAAGTAAATACATTCCACAACCATAAGTCATACAAATCCAACAAAGATTTTCTATCTACCCTTCTCCTCATATCCTCACATTATTTTCTTTATTTTATTCTATTTCGTATAATCAAACAATCAACCATCACATTACAATCACCATCCAATACAATCAAACATCAACAAGCCTATAAAATAATATTTAGTTTAATAATTTAATTATACCCAAAAATCTATATCAATATATACCACCTTAATAAATTCTAAATAATTTTAATAATCTTGTGAATAATCTAACTACATTAATTAAATTCACAATACCTCAAATTAACCAATTTCATTAATTAGAAAATCTAAATAAATCAATTTCCTAAATTTTATCACATTATAAATATATAACATTCTAAAATATTCAGTTTCATAAATTGTAAAAATCTAAATACCTAAATTTACTATATCCTAAATTCATTAATTTTGTAAAAATTCTAAATAAATCATTTTAATTTAATTAATATAGTTTAAATGACATAACACCTACAAAATATTTCTTCATGCACATAACATATAATTAATTTATTTAAATCCTAAATTACCCAAATTATCTCAATTAAATTAAAATCCAAATTCTAATAACGTTAGAAAATTCTAATTAAATCATGAATAATATATTTTTTTAGATTTTTTTGATATCGTTAACACATTTAAAACCTTGAACCCAACCTAAGATAATTTGAAAACCGCAACTAAAATATGTTAAAAATTCTAAATAAATTTCTTAAGGTTCAAAACATACCAACAAAGCTCTGGGAATGTTGAACCGAATCAAACCGGTCGAAAAACTGTGAAAACCGATTAAAACTTGCATCAAACCGCAGTTGAACTAGCCCGGGATGAACCGAACCGAACCAACCGGTCGAACCGACCGAATTGAGCTGTCCCACATGCGCCTGCTCGATCCGCCTCCTCGCCTCCACTCGAGCCCAGTTGCACCGCCACCGCGTTCGCCACTATTCATCCACCATCCACTTGCCGGAACGCAGCTCACGGCCTCTCCTTTACTCCCTCAACCCCTCGGCCACTGTTCCGCGGTGGAAAAGCCGATCTCCGCTCCTTCTTCGCTAGTGGAATCACTGCAGATAGAGGGGTGCTCTGTTCGCCGCCCAACTCCGACCACCGCCAGATTCCGACCTCCCACGCTGCTTCCGCCGTTCCAATTCAACTTCTTAGGAGTTGAATTGCTTCCAGTAGCCTCGTCGTGGAGGGAGGTGCGTTCGCCGCGTTTCCTGTCAGTGAATTAGATGGGAACAGAGGAAGAGTTGATCGCTTCCCTGTTCCGCCGCCCCTTCCATTCTCTCTACCAATTTCAGGCTTCCTCGTCGTAACCACCAGCGAAATCAACTCCCTCTAGAGTCGATTAAATGACCAGCTCCTCATCACGAAGGGGAAGGACGGTCTCCGTGCCCTTCGCCGGTGAAATCGCCCGAAGTCTGCGCCTCTGTCAACCACCTCCTCTCCAGTTACCTCCATGCAGTCTTCCGCCCTCCGGAACCCCTCCCCTAGGCTTGCCGGCCTTGCAGAGGACGGCCTAATCATTAGCCGCAGTCTCTCCTCGTCGAAACTGTCGACAACCGGAGCTCCTCGAAGCCCGCCGGCGCCGACGCCCTCGGAACAGGGAAAACCCCTGTTTCCGAGGGTTTACATCCTCTTATTAGCGAGTCGGCCGACTCGCCCGAGTCGACTCCGCCGACCCGCTCTCATCTTTTTTATATATATATTTTTTTTTTATTTTTATTTTTTTACTTTACATTTATTATAATTTATAGTATTTTTATGATAAATAGATATTATTATTTACTTTTATTTTATTTTCTACTTTATTTTATTTGTTTATTATTTTATTATTAAAATAATATATTATTATTATTATTATTATTTTGAAAACAGGGTTTACAATCTTCAAAGAACATGTATCAGTATCACACCTATCGTAAATCAACATCCAACTAACTATTCAAAATAGCATCCCTCGGATCAACAAACTTCAATTATAATAGCAATTATTTTATTACACCAATGCATCAAATAATTCATATCATGACATCCATTCTTATTTTTTACATTGCACCAAACAACATAATCACCACTACAAATAAAAAGACCAACTTGCAATAAAGAATATGGACCTCACCGATAATTCAATTCATCTATCAACCGTACAACACCAATTTATTAAACACAATAACTTCATCTAACTTACTCAAATCACATGTTCAACCTCCCATCTACCACAATAGAGATGCAAAATAGAAGTATAATACGCCCATAAAAAGTAAGAAAATCCTTAATCGGAAACAATCGTCGACGCAACCTATCATTTTCATTTCTCAACCTTAGACCAATTAAAACGACACACACAATAAACAGACAAAACCACCGCAAGCCTGACACTATTATGTGTAGACAAGAGAATTAGTTAACCAACCCGATTGTAATGTATTCCACATTCATAATTCAACTAGTAATCTCAGAAACCAAAAACGTACATACTCGACCAATATCAAGTTAATCCTTAATCCCACAAATCTTGTAAAAAAAATCACATCGTCAATGAGGAAGAATTCGATAGTATCTACCGTCAAACAAGTTGTTGTGATAACACTAATACTACACAAAGTATCGTTGCCCTTACGGAGACCGGGGAGGAAGTAGGGGCGCGATGTTTCGCTGGGATGGGGTGTAGGATGCGACTGGCGAAATAGTGGAGAGAGATAAGCGGTCACCCGTCCTCTCCGCCAACCATAGTGCAGTGGGCCTAGGTAGAGACATAGAACGACACTGCACTGATAGGCTTATGGGAAGTCCTCGATGGGGGAATTCCTATAAGCATAGGCTGGCAGCCCGAGATATTTAACATAAGGATAAAGAAAATCTAGATAACATTTGTTAGTGGCACAAACATGTTTAACAACATAGACAACACATAGTAACATACGACTAGGTAAATTTTCATACTTTACATGAACTATTGATAATATCATCTATTCTACCAACCTATAATGTGATAATTAATTAAGCAAAGGCATCCTAGAATCTTCCCCCTAGTATTGATTTCCTCACTACGATTTCAAACCGTAATTTCACACTAGGCCGCAAGGCTGAGCACACCCCATTCAATGTGTGTACAGGTCTTGGGATATGAGTCGAGATCATTGACGATGAGTAGGACCTCAGAAGTTTTCATTATTAGCATGGAGATTCTTTCATTATCAAATATAGAATTGTATTAGTTCTATATCGGGACTTTACAAAAGGAGTCACACCTCGTACCTTCCCCTATGGCACATGGCAGACCGCAGTAAACTCCACATACAGCCCCGTTTATCCTCGGAACTATATGAAAACCCACTAAGCGTACCTGATGTATATCCCCTCTATTTATGGAAGGAGAGAACCTGGATAACAGATCAATATAACTCTAAAAACATATATTCTTAAAATTAGATTTTTACTACAGTGACACACACTTATATACAAAGAATTTACAATCAAAAGGAGCGCATGCCCGATGTTATACATAGTACCTTACTAGTGGATCTTTCTTATACACACCAAACAAAGGTAGAACCGTCCTACCTTTCCGAAATCAGGTGCCTGACTATACGCCGCGATATCTATCAGTCTCTCTCCTGCTGTGATCTTGAAAAATAAAAAAGAGTTCCCCTATGGGGTGAGTAATGCTGTACTCAGTGAGTTGGATAGAAAACAATGTAAAACCGAGACATAAATAACAAAGTCTCAAGAATATGATAATCTAGCTATCCGTGTGCAATAGCCAATTAAAAAGAGTAATCAAGAATCACACGAGACTATATACGGGGCTGGCATAATCAAATACAGTTGCTGCAGACAACTGTCACCTCAGGGGGAGGAATCAAATATCATAAGGTACCCAGATCATAATAGGAATGCAAAAATAAGGAAACAAAGCCCCCTTTCTCCCTGGGTTGCCCACTAGACTTCGCTACATGGTATCCATAGCTAGTCCAGAGTAAAAACCAGTCAGGAGTATCCAGTCTTCCATCCTGACCTCGAGCACTATTCCCCATGCCCCTCTCAATAGGTGACCCATGGAGGTGCTAATAATGTAATAACCTATCACTGCAATGAAAGTGCCTATAGCACTATCCAGTAATGTGTCATCCTAGCCATATGCATTTCATAAGTGAATTGAAATAGTATCACGAATAATTAAACAAATGCATATGTTAGTTTGGAAGTCAACAATAGCATAGTATCATGCTTATAATGAATCAAGTAACAAGAGCAATGAACAGCTTATCTCATCAAGCATGGATATCCAGAATTATTCGCAACTCATTTATAATCATAATCAGGATTATATTAAATAGCAGGAGAGCCAAAGGATATCAAATATAAATAATCAAAGGGATTATAGTTCTCCTCGACTAAATATTGAGAACTATCCCATCTATTCTGCCCAGAGAATAAACACTCACCTGATCCTATCGTCGTAAGCACGTTCTAATTTGTATCACGAACGTTCGTATCCTCGTGCTTGCTTATCGAATTTCCTATAAATATTTCAATGAATTTTAATTCTCAATCCGATAATAATTTCACAAATCCGTCTTCACCAACATTCTTAGAATGATCTCTAGATTCACCCTAATTTTTTATCTCAAGTTCGCCGGAAAGTTCGCCGGAGACCCGTCAGAGACTCGCCGAAAAGTTCGCCTGAACCCTTACCGGCGAAGTTCTTCGATCAGCACCAATACTGGTACCAATCGAAAGCTCTCTTTATGAGGATTCCAAAAATCATATTTGCCCCGATTTTTACAGCTCATACACGATCAATTTCACCGATCTAATCAATTTGGGTGAAATCCCTAATTTAGGATTTTTAGCTCGCCGGTGGCCAACCGGCGGACAATAGCCCTCAACTCCGGTACCAATGTATAGCTCTCGTCGAGGAGAAGCCATAGGTACCAAGTTTGCGAAGTTCCGCGACCGGAATAGTCAGCAATCGTCGGAGTAAGCTCCGGTGATGAATCTTTTACCGCCGCCACCTCTCTCCTCCTTTTCTCCTCAAATCTCAATCAAAACTTGAACTTTATGGTTCTAATGTGTTCTCCTAGCTCACCTGAATTTGTGTCTGAAATCTCGTCGAAAAATTCGATCGGGAAGTAGTCCTATCGTCGTCGACGAATCAATAGAAGCGTCACCCATTGCTACTGTGCGCATGCGAAGGTAGAAACAGAGGAGCGCTCGAGCGGTGGGAGGAAATTCCGAATTTTATAAAATTATTAATTAAAATCTAAAATCTTAGATCAGATCTGGACCGTCCATTTGGATTGATGCTTGATTCATCGATTTGACCAATCAAACGACGTCCAAATTACGATCCGTCTGCTCCGTTGGATTCCTTATCAAAAATCCTATCTGATGGTATAACTTTCGCATCAAAATTCCATACTACAATAATCTATAAAATTTTACAAATAAGTCCTTCTATTATCGTTTTACAAAATTATCCTTAATACAAAAATACAAATCTCACAAAAGGGACTTTAAATGCGGACTTTATTGAGATTGTTATTATATTTAGTGACTTCTGATGTATATCATATGTCTTGTATGGGTTTCCGGATCCATATGGCGGTTACCACTGTCCGACCTATAGGTCGGGGCGTGACATTTATGTTCAATAACCACTAGGTTATGTTGCTCTAAGACAAGAGAACAAAGTTTTGAAGTTGAATAAAGTATTATATTAGCTCAAATAAGCACCAAGAACATGGAATAATCGTCTTGACAAATATCTATAAGAAAATAATTTTGTTAGATGTCAACATGAATATGTTCTATATAAAAAAAAAGAAAAAGAGAATATTTTATTTCTTTGTATACATGTGGATGATTTTATTTTCATAGGAAATAATCCCAAGATGTTTGAAGATTTCAAGAAGGCAATGGTTCAAGAATTTGATATGACAAACTTAGAGCTTATGACGGACTATTTGGGAATACAAGTAGTGCAAATGGAAGACTATATTTTTCTCTCACTAGAGAGATATGCAAAGGAGGTACTCAAAAAGTTCAACATGCTAGATTACAATTCTATCAGCACTCCTATAAAATATGGAGCAAAATCATCCAAGTATATGGAAGATGGAGAGAAGGTTGATTCAACCATATTTAAGAGTTTTATTGGAAGTCTAAGGTACTTGACTATCACAAGACCTGAAATTTTATTTGCAGTAGAGATTGTGAGTCAATTTATTGAGAATCCAAACAAAATACATTTTATGACATCTAAGATGATTCTATAGTACATCAACGGTACTATTGACTATGAAATTTATTATACTTCTTCTGATATTGTCAAACTCGTTGGCTATTATGATAGTGATTTTGTTGGAGATCTTGATGATAGAAAAAGTACAACTGGTTTTGTATTTTTTATGGGAGACAATGCAGTTTCATGGTATTCAAAGAAACAATCAATTGTCATATTAGCTAGTTGTGAGTCAGAGTATATTGCAGCTACTTCATGCACTTATCATGCTATTTGGTTGAGAAGACTTCTAAAGAAACTTTCCTTTGAGCAAAAAAATGCTACTACATTTATAATTGAAAATAGATCTGCATATGCATTAGCAGAGAATCCAATATTAAATGATCGAAGCAAGCATATTATACAAGGTATCAATTTATTCGAGAGAATATTACAAACAATGAAGTTGAGCTTAAACATATCAATACTATGGATCAGATTATGGATATTTTTACAAAATCCCTCAACGTTGAAAGTTTTCAAAAGCTCAAACTTAAGTTTAGAGTTCGAAGCAATTCAAGTTTAAGGGGGAGTGTTAGAAATTAGAAATTAAACTTGATTTTTTTATATTTCTAGATTCATTTTATTGCATTTTGGTTTAAGTTAATCTTTAACCATTTGATTTAGTCAATATTTATATTTTAATATATGATTTAGATTATTTCTTGGCATTAAGTTAGGGTTTTGTTTAGGTTTTACTTTCCGATTAATAATCCATGTAATCATCATATAGAGCTGAGCAAGTGAATATAATATCTTCTTTTTGAAGAAAGTGCCTCCTACTCTTTGTTCATCTTAATTCTCCAATATCTAAGTTCTAGAGTGTGTGTGAGAGCTCCTATTTTTTAAATAGGAAGCTCCTTGAGCACCAGTTGACCATCGGGGTCTTCGGCATCGGAAAGTAGTGCTCCTCCGCCTCGTGAGGATGAAAGACTGCGACCCGACCCAAAGCAGAACGGATTGAACGACACCTCTATCGTCATCGCACCCTCGGCCTAGGTTATGAGTCGCTGATCGCAACCTCGATGTAGCTCCGATGGCAGTTGCGATAAGCGGAGAAGGCATTGAGCATGCCAGGGTAAAGGAGATGGCATCATAGGTGAAGCAAAAGGAGTGGAGGAGGATGCAACTACTTCCTCTTCAGTATCGTCGTCATCCTTCTCATTGTCTCCGTCGTCTCCTTCGTTTTTTTAAAAGTTCTATTTTTTAAGTACCCCTGCACACCACCAACGATAAAGGCATTCCAAGGGAGGGAGAAAAGTCTGCTTCATCCCCTTTGCCGTCAAATACTGGGAGCCCCTCCGTTTCCTCTTCCCCCATTCTTCCCTCCCACCTCACTGCTTCTTCTCCTTCACGCTCCCTTCCAATCTATGCAATTTCTCCCTTCCCTGTAACTTTTTTACCAACACAAGGAGCCCAGCGTGTCATGAGGGTCATCGAAAATATTTGTAGGTATGAGAAGGAAAATGACGAGAGATAAGCGTTATTAAAAAATGAATCAACATTTTTACGTGGCGAATTGAATGGTTAGATTGTTAAAAATTATTTTAATTGATCGTTTTATTAAATTGATTAGTATGGAAAATACTCAAAAAAGGAGGGCATCGACGTTTATGGGCGTGCAGCCCGGAATCGAAGGAGGAGGAGGAGGAGGAGACGTTAATTAATCCATGCTGGTGTAAACAAAATAAAATTAGGGTGATTTTTCTTAATAAAATTTTTCTAGGTTCGATGAAATAAAACAAAATTATGAACCCATCGTAAAGAACACTGAGAAAAAACAAATTAGGATTCGCGCAAAAAAAAAAAAAAAAATTAATGATGATGAGCGAGCGGTCTACTTCTGGTTAATTAATGCGCATAAGGACAAGCAAATTGATTACATGGAGATCAAATTGGGGAGACAGATTTAAATGCACTGAACAAACAAAATATAGAAGGATGAAGATGGAACGGGAAAAAATAACGAATACGGAGATCAAAAGTTTTTTATTTTCATTTAGTTGGAGTACTTATATATATACACATAGCATAATTATTATACATAGACAAAGCCAAAGAGAAAATAGTTGCATAAGATTATTATTATTATTATTAGGAGGAGGAGGAGGAGGAAGAAGAAGAAGGGATGAAGGCAAGCTCACTAACTTTACCCATGTTTGACACGACAATTTGATAGCAAATCATCAAAATGTGTAGTAGGTCTCACTAATTAATTGTCATATCATATTATATGTATACTTTGTATTATAATATACTCTTCATATCATGTATAGAACTTAGTTAGTATTAAGCCCATAATCTTATATATAAAATTCAATTAATCTAATCAGAGGGGCGTGCTGAGAGGATGTATGCGGAGAAAATTAAAGCTGGGAAGAAGACATGCATGCAATGCGGCAAAAGAAAATGTGTCAACGTAACACTAGAATCTGAGGAAGAAATGCATGCAAAAGCTCGTACGTGATTGATTTGTAAGGACGACCATTTAAATTAATATATCGTTGTTTCATTTTGGTACGAAACACGCTCATCATCATCATTTTCATCGTCACCGATAATAAAAGGAGAGAGAGAGAGGAAAATGGAGGGCATGAATGAAAGTGAACGAATGGTGTGGTGTACGTATAGCTTTAATCTGCTTATAGTGGGCAGCTTTTAGCTCATCACATCAACCAGGGAAAGAGAGAAAAAAAAGGAAGAGCAGGATCAGACTGCACGCCCTTTTATTTCTTCACCACAATTATTTACTCTTCGTTTTATTTAATTACTGTGCATTTTATTCCATTTTTACATTAAGAATTATACATATAAGTGAATATTAACCCAATCCAGTGCCAAATTTGAGTCTGAGATGTCCTGATACATAATGCGTATCCTATATCTATCTATCATCCGTGTATATACAAGCTGAGAGAAAGAGAGCGCATTTGTGGCATCTCAGAACATGACATGATTCCCCATCTAAATAAGATATATATCAATCTGCATATATATATACTCACTGGACGATGCATGATATCGATTAAATCAACGGGGTAATTAAAATAAAAGGAAGTGAATAGTAGCCTATCGCATCCTGTCGTCCTCGTAGAGACACCACGCTTCTCTGCACCACCATTCGCAGTAACTCTTTATATATATATACACACGCACAGACTACGGTTGGCGGTGAGTGCAGGTTGACGGAGGTAGGGATCCGGGAATCAATTAAAAAAGCGTGGCTTTCTTTTGCTGCCGTCGCCGTCCATCCCTTCTCGATCGGCTTCTTCTCCGCCTTCCACGGGCGGGCGAGCCGATGGATGAGCGTCAGGCCTTCCTTCCTTCCCTCTCGATGGACATCGACGTCGAAAGCAGTAGAGACAGCGCTCCGCAATTTCCGACCCATGCACGCCCACATGCACCCCTGCCCATCATCGACTTTATTTATTTATATACGCACGCACGTACTCATTCATATGAAATTACCCGGCCTAACTACGTGTAAACACGGAGGAGGTACGTGTAGAGCACATGAATGTCCTCAGCTGCTGTACTCTTCTTCTCTTCTCATGAAAAAGAAAACGATAATAGAATGTTAACTCATCTGTCACTTCATAATAAAATTAATCCCACTCTACGCTGCAGCGATGAATTCAAATGTGTGACGCATGGGGTTAGAATAATTAGATGGCTGCGGAGTGTGGAGCAAGCAGATGGATATAGATAGACATCGTGTGAAAGAATCGCGGAGATGGAGGCTTCTTGCTGCAGGTGAAGTGATGTGTGAATATATATATAAATTGGAATTAATGATGAGGTTAATTGATGGATGGTCCCGGGTGGGGAGGGAGGGATGGGGACAGGAACGCAGCATGTCGAGCGGGCAGGCTAAGAGAAGGACAGCGACTCCATGTCAACCCCCATTTGTATCAATATTGATTACGTTTTGATCGAGTAATTAATCAACTGGCCCGTAATTAATCAATCAACTGGGGCCATCGCATTAACTGCTGCACCTACGCATTGTAAGAAATAAGAGAATGATAAAATATTTTTTGATTATTGAGGCTAAGCTCTTACATGTTTATATAGGTCTTGGTAGATCTTGGTACAACTAAAAATAACACATCAAAAAATAGTAAGTAAATTACAACCATAAAAACTGAGTCTTTTAGACCGGGTCTTTTAGACTAAGTCTTTTATTTATTACTTCCCCTCAATTGAAACATTATCAAGGTTTAGATTGAGCTTGAAATTCTCCAGTTGTCGTAGTGAAAAAAGCTTAGTAAATCCATCGGCCACCTGATCACCTGAGGGAACAAACTTGATTTCTAACTGTTTGCGAGATACCATTTCTCTTGCAAAATGATAATCCACTTCTATATGTTAAAAGGAAGCATAGGGAACAAACCTGATCACCTATGCGGCGTGGAAATATTCACAGATTTCACCCACTAGCCTGTACTCGATCAAAATAGAGGAAAAGTGGAAAGAACAGAAGATGGTGATGGGAAGAACAAGAAAAGTTGAGAGTTAAAAGGAATGCTTTATTATTAAAGCTCCAATAAAAACCCTCTCTACCGAAACAAAGATAAATATACTCTCACTCTCTCTTGATCTCTCAATCTATCTTCCTCTACCTTCAGAAGTGTAGTTCCTACGTCCACTTCTCTGCCTCTTCTCCACTGGAGCTGAGCGCCTTAGATTTCATTGAGGAGGCACTCCATCGATGCCATTTCCTCTCACGTGGAACTTCCTCACAATACGTGTCTCTTGGAGGATCATCAAACTCCCACTCGATGATATTGGGTCCTGAAGAAGGTTGAACTTTGGTTCGCAGTCGAGCTAAATGACAATTCAACTTGGGAAGTGACAATTCTCCCCCACCAAGCTAGACGACGTCCCTGTCATCCCCTGTTCTAGAAACAAGCGAATGAGGGGTTCGAACTGCCACAACGTCACGTCCTTCTCCCAACTATTTTCTTCCAGTGGGGTATCCCTCCATTGAACGAGGTACTCTATGTGTCCAGATAGGAGGACAACTCTCTTGTCGAGGATCTTCTCAACCTAGCGAGTAAACTCCTTCGTAATTGTTGGATGCGGTCGGACAGGTTGTTGTCTCATAGGACCAGAGTCCCGATAGAATGATTCAGCATACTCACATGGAAGGTGGGATGGATGTGAAGTCTCGATGGTAAATCCAATAGGTAAGTGACTTCACCTACCTTCTTGATGATCCTAAAAGGTCCATTGTACTTGGGAATCAATCCCTTATGCATCTGGGTATCCCAAACTCACTTCCATATCTGAGGTGTGAGTTTTAAAAGTATATCATCACCTACTATGAATTATTATGGTTGTCTTCGATGGTTTGCCGATTTCTCCATGCACCGAGTTGCCCTTCCCAAACTTTCTGCAACTTCCTCCCACTTCTTTAGCCGGGCTATGATGAAATGTGTTGTAGTAGGACAATGTTCTCGTGGAGAAGTTCGGGTTAACTCCACGGGGTATATATCTCGAATGGGGAACGTGACGTAGTTGAACTTTTCTATAGATTGTAACAAAATCAAGCAACGTCAAGTAGATCAACCTAGTTACCATGATTAACAACTACAAAGTGGCATAAATATTCTTCTAAGAGTGTGTTGATCCTCTCAGTTTGCCCATCTATCTGCGAATGGTTGGCTATAGAAAATTTTAGTTTTATTCCTAATTCATTAAACAACCCTATCCAGAATCTATTATTAAATCAAGCGTCCCGATCACTTACAATATCTTGAAGAGGTCCAAAATTTCTCACAGCATGATGGAAGAAGAGGTCCGTCGTTGGTTCAGCCGTCACTTGTTCGGTAGTGGGAATAAATATTACAAACTTACTAAATCAGTCTACCACCACCAGCACAACCAAGTATCCTTTAAGTTTTGGAAAAGATTTACATATCCATGATACTAAGATCCAGGGCCATGAAGGTGTTGGCAAGGGTTGGAGGAGTTCGGCAGCTTTATTTTTCTCGGTTTTATCCTTTTGACAGATTTCATAAGTCCGCACGTATATTTCCACCTCATCCTCCATCTTCAGCCAGAAATATGACTGATCAAGGAGAGCCATGGTTCATTCGATTCTTGGGTGACCTGTCCAAATTATATCATGGAATTTGGCCACTAGAGCTTTCCTGATCTCTGGAGATTAGGGAACCACCGTTCTCCCACCTTGCAACTGTGGGAGACCCATTTCATCCTTCCAATATTGGAGGGATTCGCCCTTTCCACCTAATGAAGAAGGCATTGATAAATTGCATCTTTGGTTGTAGCCTCTTTCAATTGCTCTAGTAGGCCCCCCTGTACTCTATACATCATATGAATCCTTTAACTAAGAGTATCGGCTGCCTCATTGTGTCTCCCTACACGATGTTCCCATATAAAATCAAACTTAGCAAGTTGCTCCTACCATCCTGCTTGATTCGATGATATCTTTCACTGGGTTTAGAAGTAAGTATTGCTCACATTATCTGTAGGAACAATAAAATGATTACTAAGTTAATAAACACGCCAAATCCTTAAACAATGCACCACCACCAACATTTCTTTCTCATGGGCACTGTATCTTCATTCAGCATCATTTAACTTTCTACTTTCGAAGGCTACCAGATGTCTCCCCTACATCATTATCCCTCCGAGGGTCCTATCCGAAGCATCCATTACTACATTGAAGGGCTGTTGGAAGTCAGGTAGGATCAAGACCAGGGCAAACGATGTTGATCTTTAGTCCTTCAAAGGCCTGTTAGCACTCCTTTATCCACACCCATGCTTTGTCCATCTTTAGCAATCTGTAAGAGGGGCAATTATTTTGGAATAACCTTCGACAAACCTCCTGTAATAGTGTGACTAGGGAACAATCATAATTCTGATGGGTTCATAGGCTGCTTCCATTCTCGAACAGTGTGGACCTTCTGATCGTCCATCCACACTTGTCCTTCCCCAATTTGGTGGCTAAGAAATTGGATGAAGGTCTGCCTAAATTCACACTTCTTCTCCTGTACAAATAGCCAGTATTATCTCAGTTTCTTGAACACCAAGGGAAGGTGACGTAGATGGGGGCCCTCTGATTCAAAATAGAGGACAATGTCATCTAAATGAACTACTATAAACTTATCCAAGAATTCATTAAACACATCATTCATCAGATTATGAAAAGTGACAGGAGCGTTGGTGACACCGAAGGGTATCACCATGAACTCATATGATCTGTACATGGTGACATAGGTTGTCTTGGTTTCATCGCCTTCTGTTATTCACACCTGCCAATACCTAGAACGAAGGTCTAGCTTGGAGAAGATTTGAGTGTGCACCAGCTGATCAAAAAGGTCTGCCACGGGAGGTATTGGATATTGATTCCTCATCATAACTTTATTGAGGACCCTGTAATTCACGCACATTCGAAGCTTGCCATCTTTCTTTTTGGAACAATACTCATATGCTATACGGTGGTTTAGATAGGCAAATGAGACCCAACTCTAGCAGTTCTGTAAGCTGCATTTTGAGTTCTACTAGTTCCACCAATACCATTATATAGGGAGCTTGGGCAGGGGCCTTTGTCCCAAGAACCAACCCGATGTGATTGTCCATCGCTCTCCAAGGAGGTAATTTCTTCAGAAGTTCGCTAGGCTTAATATCCTTGACTCTGTTATCAACTTTTGCATAGGTGGCGTCTCCCTTACTCAACCCTTTTGCAAGCTACATAGCCCCATGGTTCAATCGATTCCTGGGTGACCCACCCAAATTGTATCATGGCATTCGGCCACTAGAGCTTTCCTGATCTCTGGAGATTGGGGAACCACTGTTCGTCCACCTCGCCACTATGGGAGACCCATTTCATTTTTCCAATATTGGAGGGATTCTCCCTGTTCCACCTGATGCAGAAGGCATTGATCACTCGCATCTTTGGTTCTAAGCCTCTTTCAATTGCTCCAGTAGGTCCCCCTGTGCTCTGTACATCACATAAATCCTTCAACTAAGAGCATCAGCTGCCTCATTGTGTCTCCCTACATGATGTTCCCATGTAAAATCGAACTTAACAAGTTGCTCCTACCATCTTTCTTGTTTCGATGATAGCTTTCGCTTGATTTGGAAGTAAGTATTGCTCATATTTTTTGTAGGAATAGTAAAATGATTACTAAGGAAATAAACATGTCAAATCCTCAAACAATGCACCACTGCCAATATTTCTTTCTCATGGGCACTATATCTTCATTCAGTGTCATTTAACTTTCTACTTTCGAAGGCTACCGGGTGTCTCCCCTGCATCAATATCCCTTCGAGGGTCCTATCCGAAGCATCCATTACTACATTGAAGGGTTGGAAGTCGGGTAGGATCAACACCAGGGCAAACGACATGTTGATCTTTAGTCCTTCAAAGGCTTATTCGCACTCCTTTATCCACGCCCATGCTTTGTCCATCTTTAGCAATCTATAAGAGGGGCAATTATTTTGGAATAACCTTCGACAAACCTTCTATAATAGTGTGTGTAAACCCTGTTTTTATTTTGTTTAAAAAAAATCATTATCTACCTATTAGTATAGTTGGTTAAAGCATCGTGCTAATGATACAAAGGTCACGAGTTCAATACTTGCATAGGCTATCGGTCTCATGTATCATTGCATTTTTTTCTATTTAAAAAATATTTAGTCCCACATCAGGAACTTCTTGAAAAGGAGTTGTATCATTTCATGTATCATTGCATTTTTTTCTATTTAAAAAATATTTAGTCCCACATCAGGGACTTCTTGAAAAGGAGTTGTATCATTTTCTATTTAAGAAATATTTAGTCTCACGTCAAGAAATTCTTGAAAAGGAGTTGCAACTTGATCTTATTTAAGAGATGGTGCCCTCCTTCACAACTTGAATAAAAAATCTACCTATACAATGGGTTGTGGGCTGTGGTCTTGCTATGCCTAGCATAGTCCGACAACGTGCGTCGCGTGTGTGTTGATCCGATTCGGTGAACGGTCGGTTTAGCTGTGTTTCGGCTGTGGGTTGGCTGGTTTCGCGGCTTGTTGATTGGTTTAATTCGGTTCAAGTGGCTAAGACTTGATTGGTGGGTTTTGAGCCTTAAGAAATTTATTTAAAATTTTTAACATATTTTAGACCTGCCTTTTGAATTATTTTATGTTGGGTTCAGGGTTTTCAGTGCATAAATAATACCAGAAAAATTTAAAATAAATTGTAATACATGTTTATGCTTAGATATATTTTTTATGATTTAATTAAAAATTTTCTGAACTATTAAGGTGGTATTTAGAACTAATTTAGATGGTTCAGGTTTATTTCGGTGTTAGATAAATTAATTGGATGATATTTGCTTGAAAGAATATTTTGATAGGTGTTATTATGTTAGATTCATGTTAAATAGAATTAAAATGATTTATAAAGTCTATGATCTTAATAGGTCCACCTACTTGTATTTTGACCGATGTCGAAGCACAGAGCTCTTATGTGAACATGATATTTCTAAGGGGTCTGATCGACCCTTAGAGATGCTAAAATGAGAGTTAAAGAGCTGATTTGATACCTTTAGGTATGAAAAGACTTTGATGTGATTATAGGTATTGGTTGGATAACCGGGTATCGAGCTATAAGTAATTAATTGACGGAATTAGATTGTCTAGCAAAGACAGTGATTTTTTTTCCTAGACTAGCCTGCTCTATCTTTCTTTTTAAATTGGTCCGAGTGAGACTGAGGGTAGCTCAGGATAGACAAAAGAGTATATGCAGACAGTCGGTGGGTGCTGTTAGAGATTGCAGTTGGGGACAGAGTGTTCCTAGTGGTGTCTCCTTGGAAAGAACTTTTTCTAGTTTCACCTGAGAGGAAAGTTGCATCCGATCTATATTGGGCCGACTGAGATTCTAAAGAGAGTTAGACTAGTGATTATAGATTCCAGCTATTGGTAGACATTGATAGAATCCATAACGTGTTCCATATGTCGATGCTTAAGAAATATGTGTCGGATCCACCGCATATTCTTACGAATCATCTCAGCACGCTTCTCCGCATCAAGATTCCTCTTTCTGTTGGTGGTAGAGGAAGTAAATCAATTGGAGCAGCAGGCTTAAAGCCATAGACAACCTCAAATGGGCAGAACTTGGTAGTAGAATGCACAACTCGGTTGTAGGCAAACTCAATATGTGGTAGGCATTCCTCCCACATCTTCAGGTTCTTTTTGAGTATCGCCCGTAGCATGGTACCAAGTGTGCGGTTGACGACCTCGGTTTGTCCGTCCGTTTGGGGATGACAAGTAGTTGAAAACAGCAGTTTTGTCCCGAGCTTACCCCAAAGCGTCCTCCAAAAGTGGCTTAAAATTTTTGCATCACGATCCGAAACAATCGTCCTCGGCACTCCATGTAGGCGCATGATCTCCCTAAAAAATAAATCGACAATATGAGTAGCATCATCGCTCTTATGACAAGGTATGAAATGAGCCATCTTAGAAAACTTATCAACAATAACAAATATACTATCTCTCTCCTTCTTAGTCCTTGGTAAACCCAATACAAAATCCATTGAAATATCCTCCCAAGGTAATTTGGGAACAGGAAGAGGTTTATATAAACCATGTGGGTTTAAGCGAGACTTAGCTATTTGACAAGTGGTGCATCTCCCCACGTAACGCTTGATGTCGCACCTCATCGTTGGCCAATAAAAGTGTGTGGCCAATACGTCCTCAGTCTTACGTATCCCAAAATGTCCCATCAAACCACCTCCATGCGCTTCCTGCAACAATAGAAGACGAACAGAACTTGCATGAATACAAAGCTTGTTAGCTCTAAATAAATAACCATCATTCAACACCTACTTATCCCAACATCTCCCTTCTTTACATTTCATGAAAATGTCTTTGAAATATAAGTCAGTAGCATATAATTCTTTTAACATTTCCAAACCAAGAATTTTGCAATCAAGTTAGGACAACAACAAGTAACGTCTAGACAAAGCATCGACAACTAGATTATCTTTTCCCTTCTTATATTTCACAACATAGGAAAAACATTTAATAAATTCGATCCACTTAGCATGTCTACGATTCAATTTACTTTGGCTATGAATATGCTTCAAGGATTCATGGTCTGAATGTATGACGAATTCTTTTGGCCAGAGATAATGTTGCCATGTTTCTAATACTCTAACCAATGCATATAATTCCTTGTCATATGTTGAGTAGTTTAAAGTTGGACCACTAAGCTTTTCACTAAAATAAGCAATGGGTTTCCTATCTTGCATAAGAACACCTCCAATTCCAATACCACTAGCATCACATTCTATCTCAAAAGTTTTATTAAAATCAGAAAGTTGTAAAAGTGATGCATTGGTTAACTTATCTTTTAGCAAATTGAAGGCATCTTTTTGCACTTTTTCCCACTTGAAAGGTATGTTCTTTTTTGTCAACGCATTAAGGGGTGCGGCGAGTGAGCTGAAATCCTCTACGAATCGACGATAAAAGCTTGCCAGTCTATGAAAACTCCACACTTGAGTGACTGATGTAGGTGTTGGCCAAGCTCGAATAGCTTTCACCTTTTCCTCATCCACCTCAATACCCGTAATATTGTTGATAGCTCGACAATCTATGCACATCCTCCATGATCCATCTTTCTTTGGCACAAGTAAAACAGGAACAACACATGGACTTAAGCTTTCACGCACATATCCTTTATCTAGGAGCTCTTGCACTTGGCGCTGAATTTCCTTTGTCTCCTCGGGATTGGTACGGTATTGGGGACGGTTAGGCAGAGATGCTCCTGGAATCAAATGAATTTGATGCTCAATCCCTCGCAATGGTGGCAACCCTGCAGGTATCTCATCTGGGAATACATCAGCAAACTCCTGCATCAAAGAAACAATCGAAACAGGCAAAGAAGAGGGTAAAGAGTTAGTAGAAAATAGAGCGTCCTTGCATACAAGTGCAAAACACTCTTGGGGATTGGTTTCTAACTCTCGCATCTCACTTTTGGTAGCTAATAGAACTTGTCCCTTGATTGGTATCTATCTTTTCTTATCATATTTTTCTTTCTTTTCTCTCATTTTGGGTTGATGACTCTCACTATCATTTTTGTGAATGTCACTCCTCTCTTTTTCTTTTCTCTCACACTCAGCCCTATCTAAATCATCTTTGAGAAGTTCTTCCGGTGTCATTGGAACCAACACGACCTTCTTATCTTTGTGCATAAAGGAGTACTTGTTGGAACGCCCATAATGTGTAGCATCCTTATCATATTGCCATGGTCTTCCAAGTAGTAACGCACAAGCTTGCATTGGCACCACATCACAGTCCACAAAGTCAGAATAGGTACCAACAGAAAAATGAACACGTACCATCATTGTCACCTTCAACTTTCCACAAGAATTGAGCCATTGAATATAGTATGGCTGCGGGTGTAATCTTGTGGTTAGGCCAAGCTTTCCAACCATCTCTGAACTTGCAATATTATTGCAGCTTCCACCATCAATTATGATCTTACAAAAATGCTCCTTGATCATAAATTTTGATTGGAACAAATTGTGACGCTGTCCATTTTCTACCTTCTCCATCTGGGAGCTAAGAACACGACGAACAACAAGGCTTGCATGGCTTGTATCAAAAGTGATCTCTTCTGGTTCTGACTCCGAAATATGTTGAGACTCATCATAATCAGATCCACCTCCCTCTTCAACCTCACTGGCTGATGTGTACTCACCATCTTCTCGAATGATAAGGGCACGTTGATTTGGACAATCACGCATATAATGCCCTTTTCCCTTACACTTGAAGCACTCAATCTCCCTTGTTCTTCCTGTAGATGCAATTGAGGATGAACTTTTTGTAGGTACAACAGTGGTCTTTTTTGAATCAATAGGTTTGGATGTTGGTGAAGTAAGGCGGCTTCCTGAATTCCCTTGGCCAATTGGTGCAGCAGTCTTGCTAGAATGACCAGCACTCTTCTATTGTTGATTAGTATCCCTCCAAGGCATGGAAGAACTAGGATAGCTACGACTAGATTTGTAAGGCTGCTTCCTTCTTTGAACTTGCCTTTCAGCTTTGCATGCATAATGAAATAGTTGATCCAAAGAATTGTAGTTCTAAAAATCAAGTATATCTTGTATCTCACCATTCAATCCTCCCAAGAATCTAGCCATCTTTGCATTATCATCTTCTTGCACATTAGCACGTAGCATGCCCACCTGCAACTCTTGATAGTATTCTTCCATAGATTTATTTCCTTGATTCAATCTTTGAAATTTATTAAGTAATTCTCTTTCAAAATAGGAAGGCACAAACCTGGACCTCATCAAGTGCTTCAAATCATCCCAAGTACGAGGAGCTCCATTTCTTTGTCGAATTTGACTCCACCAGATAGAAGCATAACCAATAAATTCGGTAGTTGCCGCACGTACTCTATACTCTTCTGGGTAATGATGACAGCTGAACTTTTGCTCAACTAATAATTCCCAATCAAGATAAGCTTCTGGATTAAACTTTCCATCAAAACTAGGAACAGTGAATTTAATTTTACCCAATGCATCATTTCTTCTTTCTTCGTTACGGTGACGTGCATGACCTCCGTCAACTCCCACTCCTCGTGCGGGGTGGCGTTGATACAATTCCAAGGCAACTTCATCATCAGCCACATAATTATCATTTAACTCTTCATCAGCAGCTTCTTGAAATACAGCATTCAGATTTCCTCTTGGTTCGAATGGAGCAGCAGCAGCAGCATTAGTATTAGCTTCAACTCGTCCTCGAGGAACTCGAGGTGGTGGGTGTCGTCGTGGAGGAGTTTGCTCCACTTGATCAAGTCGTGCTTCAATTTCTCTAAGACGATTCTCCAACCCGTTCAAGCGCACAAGTACTTGATCGGATAGTATTTGCTTGAAGGTGTTTATAATATGAGCCATCAAAGCTTGAGAATGTGGAGACAATGATATCATCGATGATTGAAACCCATCTTCCCCATCGTAAGGAACATCATGAGGACTTCTTGATCCTGACATTGTTAGTAAAGACAAAAGAGAAATTCCACAAAACTAGTAAATTATTTATGAAAAACTCACAATCCTCACAAACCTTACCACCTGAAGCTCTAACCCTTCTCAAAAATTGCTCGCGTGTTTGCTGGTTCGTGATAACTTTCAACACGGAGTGAATAAAACGATTGCAAAGTGCTAGAACACGGTGATTAAGGCTTATTTATGGAGATCTAGATGGGGATATATTTGTAGCAAAGAGAAGAAAAATAATAATTCAAGAAATTACAAAGTTGACTCAATTAAGCAAGGTAGAAGGTGTCAAAAGGAAGAATAAATGCAAGGATAATTATAATTAAAATTTGGATTGCAAAATTAACTCAATCAAGGAAGGTATAAGGTGTCAAAAAGGAAGAATAAGTACAAGACAATTAAAATTCGAATAAAATATTTTTTTGTTTTTTTTTTGTTTTTTTTTTTTTGGTTCTTGGCCGAACCTTCCTCTCACTTTTTTTTTTCTTTTCTACTCGCCGAAAGCTTACTCCTCTCTTTCTCCACCTATTTTTTCCTTGCCGAACACTACTCCCTCTTTTTTCTTCTTTTTTCTAGCAAAACACTTCCTCCTCTTTTTTCTCCTCCTTTCCCTCTCTCTCTCCTTTTTTTTCCAATTTTTCCTCACGGAACACTTCTTCCTCTTTCTTCTCCCCTTTTCTTGGAAAACACCTCCTCCTTTCTCTCTACCTCTCTTTCTTTCCTTTTTTTTTTTCCTAACCGACTACTTCCTCCTCTATTTTCTCTACCTTTTTCTTTTATTCACCAAGAATTGTTCTGCCGAACAATACTTTTTTTTTTATTTTTTTTATTTCAACAATCAAACAGAAATTTGGAGATAATAAAGAAAAAGAACAATAAAAGATGGAAGAAAAAAAACGATGATGGGTACGAGATAGAAGTTCAAGAGAAGGATTTTTTTTTTTTTGATGTAGGGAAAATGAAAGAGAATCTAATAAAGGATAGATGAATTCCTACCGGCAACGAAGGCTCTGATACCACCTGATATGCACACGCCTCAACTTAAGATGCGTGCAAGCAAGCTGGTCCCGATCTTCCGTCGTAGGAGAAATCCTTAAGATAGGAGGAGTCGTGACTTTGACGAAGGGGAGGCTAACCACGATCAAGGAACGCGACCAGCAACCTCGCAATCTCTAAACCACTCCTCAGTTGGTTATCAACCGTGTCAAACACGACTGACCTGTTCACGAAGAACGGCACGAACAATTCAAGAGAATTGAAAGAGCAACAGCGGAAAGATCACTCAAAAAGTGATTAAGAAAGTGGACATCAAGTTTGTAGCAAAAGCATTACAAAAGTGGTGGCTAAAACAAAAATCAAAGTCCCTTTTCAATAGTGCACGTCCCACCAAATATATAGACAAAATATGACACGTTTTTCCATATTTTGTTTCACTAAAATTGAAAAAATAAATATATAAATATCCTCCTCTTGTTAGCTACGAAATTTGGAAAAATAAATCCCTTCATGAAGATTTGAATATATATTTGAGGAAGATTTGATCTTGAATAAATCTTCCTCGATTTGCTCTTGAATAAATCTTCTTCCTTGTTTTGCTCTTCAATAAATATTTGATAAAGATTTGATTCTTGAATAAATCTTCCTTCACTCATTCACTTCCATATGAGTAATTAATGCAACTTCCATATAAGTAATTCCTCCATGTGTTTCCTTGCATGTAGTGATAAGTAAACAATAATAATTAGGCAATATCATTTATTCTGTAATTAAGTAATTAAGTTGTCCAAGAAAAGAATTCACCTGCCGTCCTAAGCGTCGTGCACGGGCTCGTGTCATTGGGTCTTCTATGGTAATTGAATCTTGCACGGGTGAACCAACGATGTCCTCATCATACCTTCGATTGCTTTGAGAGATGATCTGAGTTGTGGGCTTAGGATAGTGGCTATAGTTGATAGCCGTGATGAAGTATTGAGGGGTAAGACTACCTCTAGTCTGGGTGCTCTGAAGAGACATGGGAAACCGAATCCCAAATTAAGGCCCAATACCCAAAATTATTTACTTAGTCTTTGCTTTGGTTGTATTCTTGTTTGATAAATTATTTGAAGATGTTTGGAAATTATTTGAATTGATTGAATGATTTCTTTAGGTTGTTCTATGTCTTAAAGGACAGTAGAAAGTCTAGAAAACTTGTTATTTTTGGAGGACCAAAAATCTTAAGAGAGAGAGGAATTGTAAACCTTGTTTTTCTTTTAAATTTTTTTTTATTATTTGCCTATTAGCATAGTTGGTTAAAGTGTCATGCTAATGACACAAAGGGCACGAGTTCAATACTTACATAGGCTACCGGTCTCATGTATCATTGCATCCTTTTCTATTTAAGAAATATTTAGTCCCACATCAGGGAATTCTTGAAAAGGAGTTGTATCCTTTTGTATTTAAGAAATATTTAATCCCACGTCAGAAAATTCTTGGAAAGGAGTTGCAACCTGATCCTAATTGAGATGGTTCTGGTTTATTTAGGTGTTAAATTAATATTTTGATAGGTATTATTATGTGAGATTCGTGTTAAATAGAATTAAAATAATTTAATTGAGATTTTTGTAGAATTTATAAATTTTATATTGTAATTAAATTAGGTAATTAGATTACTTAGTTTGTTATTTAATAAAATTGGAGAAATTGTGACTTAATAGATTTATATATAGTGATTGGATTTTCACAGAACTATTAAAATTATTTCTAGATTAATTAATGTAGTATAGTAGATCAAATTGTTAGAATGATGTAATTGTGCAAGTAGAAATTTAATTTGTGTTCTTACTGCATAATTTAAATGTAAACATATTGTACATGTGTAGCTAGGGTTGGTGTGATGTATAACTATAGTGATTGTATTTATTTAAATTGTTAAATAATTTAATGGATTAAAAATAAATTAACTAAAAATTTGATGTGAGGTTGAGTAGTGGGGATAGTTAAGAGGATTGTTTGAGTTGTGTTATTTATGCATGTTTGTTTACTTGTATTTAATTTATTTTAAGAGATTGTGTTGTGTTATTGCTTGACAAATCATAGTCAAGCTGTGATTTGTGTCGAAGTAGAGAGAAATTGTGTTGCTTGCTTGAGTTATTGACTGTCTTGCTTGCTTACTTTTAAGGATCACGTCCAAGCTGTGATTCTTGTTTAAAGATCTGCTTGAGACTCAGGTGAGGGTTTATGGTTTCAAATTTAATTTGGCCTACTACAGATGCTGAGTCTTAAGGGTTGTTTTGTTTATTATTGTACCTCTTGATAAGTGATATATCTATTTTGTTACATACTTATTTAGCATGTGGGTTACTGTGAACTTGAAAGTATGCCATGTTAGTTCCTGTAAGATGCTAATATATGCATATTATCGATATGAGATTGAAGGTTATATCATGTTAGTTCATGTATGATGTTATTATATGCATGCTCTCGATATGAGATTAGAATTTATATCATGCTAGTTCATGTATGATGCAATAATATACTTGCTCTTGATACGAGTTGTTGGTTATATCATGCTGGTATATATATGATGCTGTTATATGCATGCTATTATTGTTTATGCTCATGTTAGATTGATTATTTAATATGTTCATGTTGTTAGAGATGTAGAGACACTTAGCAAGAACATGGAACATGTTTGACATGAGATAAAAAATTGAGACATTTAAATTCATGAGGTGATAACACCTGGAGTGAACTAAATTGTTATATGAATAAGAACCCTGGACATCTTAAGGTTATGTAACCTAGGAGAAGATGTGTGGTTCTTAGACTGGTATGTGCCAACATATGGTGAGGAGCCATGTGCTAGTAAGGTAGAGATGCACGTTCGGTTGACCTAAGTCACTAATACCTTGGTGTGACCGAGATCTCACTTCGTTGCAGAACTCAACTTCATTGTGTTACACAAGGTAGAGGGTATACTAGGAACAGTACCGTCCCATGCACTACCGAGGCTAGGGAACCTGATTGACACTGGCATGCTCAACAGTGGTGGGATCACTGAGTAGTCCGGGTTCATTGGTATCGTATACAGTGGAAATGGATGTGTTTGTTGTTTTTGTATGGTGATCCTGCCATTGTGCAGAATTACAGCGCTGTATAGTACCTATGTTTGTATTAGAAGGGGTACCGTGATCACCAGCTCCTTCTGCTAACGTTAGTGTACAGGCACATAGGACAGTGACCTAGAGTTGACACTGACGGGTTTGGGGTAATCTCTCATGAGGAATTTACCTTGAACATAGGCTGGCTGCCTTAGGTGTGGAATGAAATGATAATAATATACACATTAAAGAGATATGACATGTTTAATTTTGTGTACCTTGTTATGAACAGATTTTTGATATCTTGTGATATATCTTGTTATAATTATGATTATGTTATTCTACATTTATTTCCTTGTTATATATTTTTTACATGTTGATTTAAGTATGTGATTTTAGTAAATATATTTCTTGTGGGTTGTACAATACTTTTTACCCATCATTATGGTGCTCTCTCTGTAGCCTCACTGAGTCTCACGACTCAGATGTGTACATTTTTTCCTGTTGCGCGGGTTACAGATGGATCTTTAGTTGGGACTGAGGGAGAACCTAGCTTGGCGAACAATATCAATTTGGCGACCTAGATAGAGATTTAAAATGGTAATGATGGTTAAATTATTAAATGTATTTGCTTCCGCTATATTTAATTAGTAAAATTATAGTGTTTTTTGATACTTTTTAGCCTTGTATAAGTTGTGGTGTTGAAGTACATTTTATACGGCAGTTGTCACGTGCCCAAAGGTGGAATTGGGGCATGACAGTATGACCGAGGAACGATCGTAATTCTAATGGGTTCATATGCTGCTTCCATTCCCGAACAGCTTGGACCTTCTGATCGTCCATCCACAGTTGTCCTTTCCCAATTTGGTGGCTAAGAAAGTGGATGAAGGTTTGCCCAAATTTACACTTGTCCTCTTGTACAAATAGCTGGTATTCTCTTGGTTTCTCGAACATCATGCAAATATGATGTAGATGGGAGGCCTCTGATTCAAAATAGATGACAGTGTCATCTAAATAAACTATTACAAACTTGTTCAAGAATTCATTAAACATATCATTATCAAATTACAAAAAGTGGTAGGAGTGTTGGTGAGGCTGAAGGTTATCGCCATGAATATATATGATCCATACCTAGTGATACCTAGTGACATTTATCTTGGCTTCATCGCCTTTTGCTATTTTCACCTGCTAATATCCAGAACAAAGTTCTAGCTTGGATAAAATTCGAGCATGCATGAGTTGATAAAAAAGGTCTGCTACAAGGGGTATTGGATACCAATTCTTGATTGTGACTTTGTTGATGGCCTTGTAGTCCAAGCACATTCGAAGCTTGCTATCTATTTTTTTGGAACAGTACTGGTATGCTATATGATGGTTCAGACAAGCAAATGCGACCCGACTCCAACTGTTCTACAAGCTGCCTTTTGAGTTCTACTAGTTCCACCGACGCCATTAAATAGGGAGCTTGGTAGGGGGCCTTCGTCCCCGAAACCAACTCGATGCGAATGTCCATCACTCTCCGAAGAGGCAATTTCTTCATAAGTTCGCTAGGCATAATATCCTCGAACTCTGTTATCAATATTGCTATCTTGTTGGAAATCGACCTAGGGTCTGCCTATGGCTCCTTTTTTTTTCCTAAATTGATGCAGCATAGGTGGCGTCTCCTTTACTCAACCCTTTTGCCAGCTACATAGTTGAAAGTAAGCAATTTGGGGTAGCATCCTTGGACAATGGTCTATCTGAAACCTTAGTTTTTATGAACCTAGGCTGGATTTTGTCCATCATTAGGAGCCCTCCTAAGTGTGGGGTAACCAATGTTTGTGAATTGACCAAGAACTCTATGCCAAGTGTGAATTCAAAATCATTCATCACCACTACAGTTATGTCCATTTGCCCGCTCCCTAGTTCTACTTATAAAAGTTCTTGGTGAACCATACCTTTGCCTGCTCCATGGTCCTACCTGCAAAAGTTCTTGGCGAACCAAACCTTTAATGCATGACGCTGCTGCATTCACCATTTTTATCTTGAGATTTCTTGCCTCCATCTTCAGATTTAGTCTTCGAGACAGATCTTTACACATAAAATTATATGTTGCCCCTATGTCAATCATTGCGTCACAAGGCTGCTCATTGACAAGAAGGGAGATTTACATTAATTTGGGATCTACTTCTATTCGAACTGCATTGGTGCTTTGCATGGGGGTCACTCGAATGGGAGTCATCGGTATGTCATCTCTAATCCCAGAGGTCCAGGCAGCAATAGTGGCAATCATGACAACGGTGGCCTCTGCATCTTCATAGGCGGTAATGGCAGCAGCTCTTTCTTATCATGGGTAGAGGTACATCGGTTGCATCCCCTTGCAGAGGAGGCATGCCCTTCAGCATTTGAGTCCCCTATTGTGTGCGGCATTTTGGTTTCCTTCCGAACCGCATGTAGGAATCATAGTGGGCAGAAATCTTCTTCCTTCCCGTATGGCATCTTGGAGTGCCCGAAACTAGAGTTTCGGGCATTCTAGGATAATCTATACGTGGTGTACTTGTTCCTAACTGCAGGTCCATGAATCCCTCTATGATATATCCTGTAGTGAGGTCACAACTCTCCTAATCAACTCATTTTGGTTTGATGTTTGGAGACCTTAGATGAATGGAGCAAATCTTATTCAGATATATCCTTGACGCACATCCGAATACTATTGAATTCTTGGATGTAGTCGCGTATTTATATATTTTAATACAGATCTCGGAGATGCTTCCGAGTAGCCCAAGCTGAGTTCACGGGAAGGAACTGCTAGCATAGTTCACCAACCATCTCCTGCCAGTCGTTTGGTTCCTTTGTCTTATCATTAGCCTGGAGATTGCAGCGGACTCTCTACCATTGCTTTGCATTGCTGCTCAGGTACGCCCCTGCAGTATGAATTTTATCCTCCTCCACAGTCTTCATTATTTTGAAGAATTGATTCATATCCCAAATCAAATTCTCCAAAGTCTTAGCGTTCCTCTCCTAGAGTATGGTTTTGGATTAGGTTCCTTCGCAGACTATCGATTTTGAATGTCATTGCCCATCCGAAACTTTGTCTAAAGGGCATCAAGTTCTTCTTGGAGTTTGTCTACCAAAACAAACCGAGAAGGAGGAAGGATATCGAGAGACTGAGGATTGGTGTCGTGAAGTGCTTCCAGATCGTCATGCAGGAGGACGATCACAATATATACTTCATTCAATTGCTCATGGATCGAATTGGAATTAGAACTCCCTTCCTCTCGCATGGGAGGCTTGTCGATCGCCTTCTCAAGTAAACTAATGTGTGAGATTTGTATTTTTGCATTAAGGGTAATTAGGTAATAGACGAGAATTTTGAGGGGTTTTATGAAAAAAATAATATGAAGGACTTATTTATAAAATTACATTGATTTTTGAAGTATAAGATTTTTATATAAAAATTATACCATTAGATATGATTTTTGATAAGGAATCCAACGACGCAGACGGATCGTAATTTGGACGTCGTTCGATTGGTCAAATCATTGAATCAACGATTGATCCAAATGTACGGCTAAGATTTAATATGAGATTTAAGATTTTAATTCATTAATTTATAAAAAGAAAACCCAACATTTCTTCCCATCGCACGCGAGCTCTCTCTTCTCTCCCCTATTTCCGCGGCAGCTTCATCTCCGCACCTTGTCGATGATGCTCCGGCCAACTCCGGTGGCATTTTTTTGCAATATTTCAGATACGACATTAGGTGAGCTAGGAGAATACCTTAGAACCTTAAATTTCAAGTTTTGGTTGAGATTTGGGGAGGAAAAGAGGAGAGAAGTGGCAGCGGCAAAAACTTTATCCGGCTACGAAACTTTGCAAAGTTGGTACCTATGGCTTCTCCTTCACGAGAGTTATCCATTTGTATTAGAGTTGAGGGCTATTAGCTGTCGGTTGGCCGCCAGCGAGCTAAAAACCCTAACTTATGGATTTCACTCAAATTGATTTAATTGGTGAAATTGATCGCGTATGAGTTATAAAAATTGGGGCAAATACGATTTTTGGAATCCTCATGAAGAGAGCTTTCGATTGGTACCAATATTGGTGATGATCGAAGAACTTCATCGGCGAGGGTTCCGATGAACTTTCCGGTGAGTCTCTAGTGAACTTTCCGGCGAACTTGAGATAAAAATTAGGGTGAATCTAGAGATCATTCTAAGAGTATTGGTGAAGATGGATTTACAAAATTATTACCTGATTAAGAATTAAAATTTGTTGAAATATTCACAAGAAATTCAATAAGCAAGCACGAGGATACTAACGATCGCGATACGAATTAAGACGTGCTTACGATAATAGAACCAGGTGAGTGTTTATTCTCCAGGTAGAATAGACGAGATAGTTCTCAATGTTTAGTCCAGGAGAACTATATCCCTTTGATTAGCTATACTTGATATTCATTGACTTCCTGCTAGTTAATTATCCTGATTATGATTATATATGAGTTGTGAATAACCTTTGATATCCATGCTTCTTAATATAAGCTTTTCATTTCTATTGCTCATTGATTCGTTATAAGCATGATACGATGCTTTTGTTTGATCCTAAAGCTAGCATATGCACCTGTTTTTCCTAAAAAGTTAGAGGTATGATGAAAAGCATACCCTAGGAGATTTACTGATCTATATATGATTATGCTTCATCTTTTAGGTGCGTATGACTAGGATGACCATAAATTGGTGTGTTTAGAGCACAGTCACTTGCAGTGATATTCTATTCGTACTCCCATGGGTTGCCTAGATAGAGGGGCATGGGGTTAATGTGCCAGACAGTCAGGATAGAAGGTTAGATAACTCCTGGCTGTGAATATGCACTGGACTAGCTACGGTAAACCAAGTAATGAGGTCCAGTGGGCAACCTAGGGGGAAAGAGGGCTTTGTTTCTTTGTTCTTGCACTCCTATTTTGATATGGGTACCTTATGATGCATGATTCCTCCCCCTGAGGTGATAATTATCTGCAGCAACTATATTTGATTAAGCCAGCCCCGGATACAGTCTCGTGTGATTCTTGATTATTCTTTTTGATTGGCTATTGCACACGATTAACCAGAGTATTATATTCTTGAGACTGTTATTTTATGTTCTCAGTTTTACATTATTTTCTATCCAACTTACTGGGTACAAATGTACTCACCCCCAGAGGGGACTTATTTTTATTTTTCAGGGTCACAGCAGGAGAGAGACCGATAAATATCAAGGCGTATAGCCAGGCTCTTGATTTATTTTAAAAGGTAGGACAGTTCTACTTTTATTTTGTTTATAGAGAGATCCACTGGATAAGCATTTTGTATATTATTGGGCATATGCCCCTATTTTGATTGTAAAATATTTACATATAAGTGATTTCTTGTGTAAGAAATCTAATTTATAATATGCATGGTTTTAGAGTTATATTAATCTGTTATCCAAGTTCTCTCATTTTATAAATAGAGGGGATATACATCAGGTACCCTTAGTGAGTTCCCATATAGTTCCGTAAGTAAGCAGGGCTATATGTGAAATTCACTGCGGTCTGTCACGTGCCTTAGGGGAAGGTATGGGGTGTGAGATAATGTATTCTTCCAATTGATCAAATTTCTAGGCCATAACTTGGCTCTGATACCAATTAACACAGTGAAATTTCTTGCTTCACCATTTCTACGAAGTCTTCACCTATGCAGCATAAACGAATTCATAGATTTCACCCACCAGCTTGTACTCAACCAAAACAGAGGAAAAGTGGAAAGAACAGAGGATGATGATGGGAAGAATAGCGGAAGTTGAGACGGAAAATGAATACCTTATTAGTAAAGCTCCAATCAAAATTCTCTGTCGAAACAAAGATGAATACACTCTCACTCTCTCGATCTCTCAATCTATCTTCCTCTACCTTCAGAAGTGTAGTTCCTGCATCCACTCTTTGCCTCTTCTCCATTGGAGCCAAGCGTCTTAAATCTCACTGAGGACGCGCGTATGTTGATGTCGTTTCCTCTTCCGTGGAACTTTCCACCATATGCGTGTCTCGGAGGATCATCTAACTCCCACCATATTTGGATATATCTTTGATGCACATTCGAATACTATTAAATTCTTGGATGTAGTCGCGTATTTATATGTTTTAATATAGATGAGCTGAATGATTATTCAACTTGGGTGGTGAAACATCCCCTTCAACCATGGCGGCATGTGGGAAATGCATCCATGAAATCAGGTGACGACTTTTGCGTGGGAGAGCTTCGACTATTCCAAGCGACACCACCATCCATCAAGGAATGAAGATTGGATGGAACGAGAAGAGGGTTATACTTCAACATACACTGGGTGATTGCATCCCTGGGCTTCCACTTGCAGGGCTCCGTGTTGAATACCGGAGAATAATTTTCAAAGCGTTAAGTAGAAAATTTTAATTGAAACCTAATTTTCTCCCTAGTCTATATATTTATTTTCCTTTGAATTTTCTATAAGTTTTTAAGATGATGAATATATTTTTTTAAAAAAGATTGGCAATAGTTATAATAATATTTTAGTTGATTTGAAAGAAGTTGCAGATTTGACGGCAACTTAATTAATAGGTCCGGTCAACCATTTTGTTATCGTGAAGATCAGAAAGAAAAGAAATAAAAATATATTTTTGTCAGGTATTACTGTGGCATCCATCGATCACATTTATGTGTGCGGAGAAGTGAGAAGTAAAAGCTCGTTTTAATTTCTACAGTAATCCCAAGTAGTCAAAACATTGGCTTTTGGATATTTCCGTCCCGTGTAGAACTTTATTCATAAAATAAATAAACATGAGCTCAACGCTCGGCGGAAGCCTCCTCTCATAGAAATAAGAAGGAAAAGAAAAGGAGAAACTTGACCAGGACTGTGCGAACCACCGTGGCCTCCTTCATCGTCTTCCTTCTCCTTGCCGTTGTTCTCCCCCACCCCCTCGTTTGGACGTGACACCTTGTCCCCTTCCCGACCTCTCGCCGATGACAGCACAACCTTGATCTCCGCCAATTCAAGCTTTGAGTTGGGCTTCTGCTGCCCTGTCGGCTCCACCTACTGCTACGTCGGATATGGTAGCACAACATCCCAACTCAGACCGTGGTATGGGTGGCCAACCGCAAGCAGTCTCTGACCGATCACTCTGGCCGCCTCTCTATTACGACCAACGGAACGCTACTCATCTCCGGCAACAACTCCACTATAATTTTCAGGCTCACCCACCCATGCAGTTGCGAGCTCGGTCATCATTACATGGCTCTTGGAAGATGGGAACTTGGTAGTCACAAAGCCCAACATCGGGGGCTCTGATTCCTCTTCATGAAAGAGCATCAATTTTTAGATTGGAATATGATGTAGTCCATCAATAAATAACACCTCCATCAATATCAGAAATATAAATATAATAGGGTTGCCAAATAATATTTATAATATAATTAGAAATGTCAAAAGAATATGTCTACTATTGAGTACTACTCAAATATTTGAAGAATAAATGAAAAACCTATTCGTATTGCAAGTGAAAGAGTTTTGAATGAAAATATAAGTCTTTTAAATAATTTAAGGGTCAAAGCTTGTATTTGTATGAAAATTTGATTGGAGATTGAAGATAGACTTCAAAATAATAATTATAATGATATGTGCTTGATCGAATTTGATGAGGTTTTATAAGATAATAGGTTTTTTTTAGAACTTAATAAGTCTCGAACCCAAAACCTCATAATACTCCCGTATAGAGCCCAAAATCTCATAATACTCCGGTATAGAGCCCAATTACTTTAACTAGAGAAGGATATACACTTTGTGTACTTTATAAGATTATAATTGATTTATTCTAATATATATTTTATAAATAATATATATTTTTAAAAAAATTATATACTTTAATAAAATTAAAAAATTATATTTATATTAATAAAATTTAAAAGTAATTAATTCATAAACTTAATGGCTTGAGATGATTTTTTTTAATTAAAAAAGGATGGACGTTGACTAGTGAGGAATCTACCATTAACCAAGGGTTGTTTTTAGTCCTACCTAAGAGAATTCATTCAAAATCATTACATACTTAAAGATAGTGCCTTCACAAGTAATAGTGTACTTATGTGGGCGTGTTAGACTAGGCTTGGCCTGACATGCACTTGCTATGTGCTATATGCTATGTTGGGCTGGATGAGTGGGAGGGGAAAGGATTGGGGTTTTGTGCGAGTAGACTGGTCAGAGTGGGTCAACGAGCGATTGGGCAGGCCAATCGAGTAAGCCAGCGAACCACATGATTGGACCCGTGATAACATGGCACGCATGGGAAAGGTATTTTATTATTTTTAGATTTTTTTTCTTATTTTTTAAAAATTATCTAAATTTTTATCTAGAAGTAGGTAGACTAGTTCTCTTAATATTTATTAGAAGATAGGTAAGCATCCCAATTTGGGTTCAGTCTTATTTTGTCAGTACTCTTGGGTGGGCCATGCCTAAGTGTATGACACAACTTTGCAAGGTTGTCGGCCTTCAATCAACATTTTGGAGTAGCTCTTGTTCTTAGGTTTGGTTCTCCTCTCCATAAGGCCTCCTTTGATAGCCTTTTTATATGAGAAGCACTGGCTTATACTTAGGTTGTCATATTATTAGTTAGCTTGTCTTATGGCTAATGCTTGTCTCCCTTTAAGGGTGTGACAATGCATGCTCCCCCACCTAAAGACATTGATGCCAACATAGACTCCTCAACCAAGTATGCTTAGAGGAGATCTTTAAATTGTCATAGCATGGTATCTCATTCTCAGCTTGCTTCACATGGCCTATTAGTTGGAAGGTTTGACATCCAAGAATCTTCTTAGCTTTGCGTGTGAATTCAATGGAACACAAGCAATAAATAGCTTATGTTATCAAGGAGGAATATTAAAGATTATTCACAACTCATTTATAATAATAATCAAGATTATATAGACTAGTAGGAGAGTCCAAAGAAATACCAGGCATATTTAATCAAAGGGATATAGTTCTCTTGGACTAAACATTGAGAACTATCCCGTTTATTCTGCCCAGAGAATAAACACTCACCTGATTCTATACTCGTAAGCACGTTTTAATTCGTATCGCGATTGTTCGTATCCTCGTGCTTGCTTATCGGATTTCATGTGAATATTTAACGAATTTTAATTCTCAATCCGATAACAATTTCTCAAATCCGTCTTCACCAACATGCTTAAAATGGTCTCTAGAATCACTCTAATTTTTATCTCGAGTTCACCGGAAAGTTCGTTGGAAAACCGTCGGAGACTCGTCGGAAAGTTCGCCGGAACCCTCCCCGGTGAAGTTCTTCAATCAGCACCAATATTAGTACCAATCGAAAGCTCTCTTCATGAGGATTCCAAAAATCATATTTGCCCCAATTGTTATAGCTCATACGCGATCAATTTCACTGATTAATCCTATTTGGGCGGAATTCCTAAGTTAGGTTTTTAGCTCGTCGGCGGCCAATAGCCCACAACTCCGGTACCAATAGATAGCTCTCATTGAGGAGAAGCCATAGGTACTAAGTTTGCGAAGTTCCGCAGCCGGAATGGCCGGCAATCGTCGGAGCAAGCTCCGGCGATAAATTTTCGCCGCCACCATCTCTCTCCTCTTTTTCTCCTCCAATCTCAACCAAAACTTGAAATTTATGGTTCTAATGTATTCTACTAGCTTACCTGAGGTTGTATTTGAAATCTCGTCGAAAAATTCAATCAGGAAGTGGTCCAAATGTCATCCACGAATTGATAGAGGCGTCGCCCGTCGTTACTGTGCGCGTGCGAAGGAGGAAACAGTGGAGCGCTCGAGCGGTGGGAAGAAATTCCAAATTTTATAAAATTATTAATTAAAATCTTAAATCTAAGATCGAATCTGGACCGTTCATTTGGATTAATCCTTGATTCATCGATTTGATCAATCAAACGACGTCCAAATTACGATCCGTCTGCGCCGTTGGATTCCTTATCAAAAATCTTATCTGATGGTATAACTTTCACATCAAAATTCTATACTTCAAAAATCTATAAAATTTTACAAATAAGTCCTTCCTATTATTGTATTATAAATTTATCCTTAATATAAAAATACAAATCTCACATCCTACCCCCCTTAAAGAAATTTTATCCTCAAAATTTAGCTTAAGTCGTCACTTGAAATAGTTGAGGATACTTCCTCTTCATGTTCTCTTCAGATTCCCAAGTGACTTCTTCTACCTGTGCACTTCTTCACAACACCTTAATCATCCATACATCCTTATTCCTTAAGATTTTCTTCTTTCGTTCTAAGAACTGCACAGGTTGTATCTTAAAACTTAGATTATCTGTAAGCTCTATCGGGGTGTTTGTAGTACTCATTCTGGGTCCACAATACATTTCATCAGCATCGATACATGAAATACATCGTGTATTCTAGCCATCTCCTGAGGTAACTCCAATCTATAAGCTACAGGACCAATTTTATTAATGATTCTGAAGGATCCAACATATGTAGGACTTAGCTTTCCTGTGTTTCTAAACCGTATAATTCCTTTCCATAGAGCTACTTTCAAGTATACCATATCCCTAGGTTGAAACTCTAACTCTCTTGTTCGATTATCCGCATAACTCTTCTGTCTATCCTGGGCTATTTTCAGTTTTTCCTTAATAATCTTAATCTTTTCTGTAATAGTTTCTACCAACTCATTCCCTTCTATTCGTCTTTCTCCCACTTCATCCCAACATAATGGTGTTCCGCATTTCCTTCCATATAAAGCCTCATATGGTGGCATTCCAATGCTAGCTTGATAACTGTTATTGTAAACAAACTCGATCAAAGGTAAATGTTGATCCTAGTTTTCCTGAAATTCAATTACACAAACCCTTAACATATCTTCCAAAGTTTGTATTGTCCTTTCAGATTGGCCATCTGTTTGAGGATGAAAAGTTATGCTAAACTGTAACGTCATCCCCAAAGCTTCATGCATCTTTGATCAAATATGGGAAGTAAATCTGGGATCGCTATCAAAAATAATGGTAATGGGAACTCCATGAAGTTTCACAATCTCCTAAATATAGATTATGGCTAATTTGTCCAATGAATAAGTATTGTTAATTGTCAGAAAATAAGCAGATTTTATAAGTCTATATTGCATTATGATTGCTGGATGTACGGGGTAATCCTATCACAAAATCTATAGAAATATGTTCTCATTTCCATTCTGGAATTGGCAAAGGTTGCAACTTTCATGCAGGTCTTTGATGCTCAGCTTTAACTTGCTGATATATAGGACACTTAGCTACATAATCTACAATATCTTTCTTCAAACCTGGCCACCAATAACTTCCTTTTATTGTGCGATACATCTTTGTACTGCCCGGGTGTATTGCATATGCCGAGGAATGAGCTTCCTCCAAAATAGCTTTCCTGAGTTCAACTTTATTAGGGACGCAAACTTTGTTTCGGTATACCAACAACCCATCATCCCTCATTCTAAACTCAGTGTTTTCTTCGATTTGTATTCTTTGGAGTATTTTTCTCAATTCCTCATCTGTGCTTTGAAAAATCTGAATTTCTTCATTAAGTGTAGGTCGCACAACAAATGTAGCTAGTATCTCACTAACTGTATTATAATTCAGCTGAATTTCCAAAGATTTCAATTCTACTAGCTGCGGTAATGTAGTGGCTGCAATATTTGACAGTGTAACTGACTTTCTACTCAAAACATCAGCTACCACATTTGCCTTTCCTGGATGATACTCAATTATCAAATCATAATCTTTTATCAACTCTAACAATATTCTCTGTATCAAGTTTAGCTCTTTCTGAGTCATAATATATTTCAAGCTTTGATGGTCAGTAAAAATATGATATCGAATTCCATATAAATAATGTCGCTATATCTTTAATGCAAGTACTACTACTGCCAGTTCCAAATCATGAGTCGGATAGTTTAATTCATGCTTCCTTGCTGACGGGATGCATAAACAATAACTTTTCCTTCCTGCATCAATACACATCCTAGTCCTTGTCTAGAAGCATCACTGTATACTGTATAATCTTCATTAGGCTTTGGTAATGTCAGAACTGGAGCAGAAGTAAGACAGTCTTTGAGTTTCTGAAAACTCTTTTCACATTCTTCATTCCAATGAAATTTCACATCCTTTCTGGTCAATCGAGTAAGTGATCCAGCTATCTTAGAAAATCTTTCAATAAATCTTCTGTAATATCTAGCTAGACCTAAGAAACTACAGATCTCCGTAACATTCTTGGATTGTTCCCATTTCAAAATTGCTTCCACTTTATTTGAATCAACTATAATACCTTTTTCTGATATGGTGTGTCCCAAGAATTTCATTTCTTTCAACCAAAACTCACTTTGGAGAATTTTGCATACGGTTTCTTTTCTCGCAGTGTCTGTAATACTATTCTCAAATGTTCAGCATGTTCCTTTTCTCCAAAAGAGTATATCAGAATATCATCTATGAATACAATAACAAACTTATCCAAATATGGATGGAATACTCTGTTCATCAAGTCCATGAATGCAGCTGGGGCATTTGTCAAACCAAAAGGCATTACTATAAACTCATAGTGTATATATCTGGTCCTGAAGGCAGTCTTAGGGATATCTGACTCCCTAATCCTCAATTGATGATATCCTTATCTCAAATCAATTTTTGAAAATACTTTAGTTTCTTATAGTTGATCAAAAATATCATCAATTCTCGGCAAAGGGTATTTATTCTTGATGGTCACCTTATTTAATTGTCTATAATCAATGCATAATCTTAAGGTACCATTTTTCTTCTTTACAAATAATACCGGTGCTCCCCAAGGTGAGGTACTTTAATTCTTTATCCTTTATCCAATAATTCTTGTAATTGTACCTTCAATTCACTGAGTTTTGCAGGTGTCGTTCTATATGGTTGGATCGTGATAGGGTGTCACGCCCCGACCCAACCGTCGGCCACGTGGCAACCGCCGTATGAGCCCGACAGACCCATACAAGGCATCAAGTGATACATACCATTTATATACATCGTTTATGCAGCGGAATTTACAATTTAATTTATCTAACTCAACATTTCCTAACACAGTCCCGATAAACCTACTACAATTCTAAAATAAAAGACATCGAGAATTTAAAATAGACTCGTCGACAGACTCATCTTCATCAAATCTCTCGGACGGTCATCTAACACACCTGCACACACGGGGAAAAGTGGTGTGCTCAGCCTTGCGGCCTAGTGCGAAATTACGGCTCTACCGAATAAAGAAATCAAAGGCTAGGAGGAGTATTCTAGGATGTCTTAGGTAATTAATCATCATGTTTCATGCCACATCGTGTAACCAATTTATATAAAGATAGACAACATACATAAACAATTAAATAAATAATTAAATACATGTGTACATGCCACTAGATGTTACCTAAGTCATGTCTAGTGTGCATGTCAGTAGTATGTCACCTACATCATGGTGAGACTTTTAGGTTTCATAAACTCGGGCTGCCAGCCTACGCTTAGTGACTACCCGGGCCGGGGGTATCAGTAAGCCCATCAGTGTCTTTCTGTCTCAGTCTCTACCTATGCCCGCTGCACTGATGTTGGCAGAGAGGACGGATGACCCAGAGTCCCTCTCCAGTTGTTTCACTAATCGCCAACCATGCCTCTCCTAGCGAAACCGTCGTGCCCTTACATCCTCCTCAGATTCCGTAGGGGGCACGACACCCATGTAGTACTACATACTGCCCGTAGACAGGGTCACCTCTCTTAAATCTCATCGGCCACGGCTAGCCGGAATAACCACCCTAGGATCCGGACTACTCATCCGATCGTCTGCAGACGTCAAGGGTGATAGCCGTGTGGTCAACGGATCTACTGTCCAAGGCATCGCATGTGGAATCACCTTCCCAGTCCAATAACCGTCGACGTCTGTCAAGATTTGGTGCACATCCGCACGATGGGCTGTGGTAACCTTGACTCCATCGGTGCCAAGTCCATGGTAGGGTTCATCCTAGCTAACCATCTCAGGACTATCACGAGGCCGCCTACAACGATACTCGTACGGGTGAAGATTTCGGTAAGGACTTGCTCCATATTTTTAGTCTAATATGACCATGGAGTGTGTACAGTCCTTTACCCTACCAGCTCCCCGTATATAAGCTATGCATAACCTCGGGAGTGGCGCTCCCAGTATCTAAGCTATGCATCAACCTCGGGAGTGGCGCCTAACGGGAACGTCACCGTTTGACCACCGTCGGGACGCGGCAGTCAACCGGGGCATATGGGAAAGGCCCCTTTTCTGTCTAAGTGGCGGTGACGTCGCCAAAGGTTCTAACATGTCGTTATCAACTATCTATGTCCACATGGTAACTATTTAACACATAACAAAGAAAACAATACAGCATGTCGGACATGGATTTAGAACATGTTAGATAAAATAAATTACACTAACATGCATACAAGTCAAATCTTATCAAGCATTATGTTTTATCATATTTAAGACATCCAAGAATTGTTCCTAAGAAAACCCCAGCGGGAATTTCCTAGCTTGAATAAATCCTACCATCGGAGAACCAACACACCTGACTTGGCGGTTTACTCCTCGGAACCAACTTAAGGTCTGCCTCGATCCACGTGCCGTCATTTACGCATTTTTATATTTTCCTGTCAATTATTCAATGAATTTTAATTCTCAATCTAGAAATAATTTCTCAAATCTCTCTTCACCACTACTCTTAAAATGATCTCTAGAATCACCCCAATTTTTTTCCCAAGTTCGCCGGAAAATTTCTCCGACGGTCGCCGGAAAGTTCGCCGGAACCCTCGCCGGCGAAGTTCTTCGATCAGCACCAATATTGGTACCAATCGAAAGCTCTCTTCATGAGGATTCCAAAAATCATATTTGCCCCAATTTTTATAGCTCATACGCGATCAATTTCACCGATTAAAATTTTGGCCGAAATCCTAAAGTTAGGGTTTTTAGCTCGCCGGCGGCCAACCGGCGGCCAATAGCCCTCAACTCCGGTACCAATGGATAGCTCTCGTCAAGGAGAATCCATAGGTACCAAGTTTGCAAGGTTTCACGGCCGGAATGGCCGGTAATCGCCGGAGCAAGCTCCGGCGACGAAACCCTCGTCGCCGATGCCTCTCACGCGATTTCTCCCTCATCTCTACACCAAATTTAGGCATCTTGGTATCAAAATGAAGAGGAGGTCGAGATCCACCTGTGGCTAAAATTTGGGAGCCTAATTCGATGTGGTTTCGCCGGAGCATCGACGGGAAAAATGGTCGCCTTCACCGTCGCCGCTGCGGAGGAGGAGAGAGAAGAGAGAGAGGAAGAGGAGCACGCGCGAGGGCGCGCTCGGTGGGAAAAAGAAAAAAAATATTTTTTTTATTTTTTTATTTGTTAATTAAATCTTAATTGTTTAATTGACCGATCAAACGACGTCCAAATCACGATCCGTCTGCGCCGTTGGATTCCTTATCAAAAATACTATTTGATGGTATAATTTCACATCAAAATCTCATACTTCAAAAATTCATATGATTTTACAAATAAGTCCTTTAAAGAATTTTTTTTACGATTAAACCCTCCAAATACTAAAATTACTCTATTGCTCTTATTCAAAAATCACGGGTCTCACATAGGGTGAGTGACTGGTTGCAATTCAATAAAGAAATTCACTTACCTATCAGGTGGTACACCTGGTAACTCTTCTGGAAATAAATCGGAGAATTCACGCATCACCGGTATCTCTTCTAGTTTTGTTTCTGATATGGATGTGTCTATTATGTGAGCTAAATATGCTAAATATCCTTTTCTTATTAATTTTCAAGCTTGTAGTGTCGAAATTACACAAGTTGGTAGGATTTGGTGATTTTCAGTAAAATATAATTCAGGTGTTCCTTCTTTTGAGAATACTACTTCCTTGGTAAAATAGTTGACTGTAGCCTTGTGTCGGGCTAACCAATCAATCCCCAGTATCAAGTCAACATCTAACATATCTAATGGGATTAGGTCTGCTAGTAATGTGACATCTCCCAACATAATCTCACAGTCCTTATAAACTGTGTTACTAAGTAATTGTTGTCATAAAGGTGTACATACAATAAGTTCCGGTTTCAAAGGAATTAACAGTTTATTACTAAACTTTACAAACTCAGGATTAATGTAAGATCTATGAGAACCATTATCAATAAGGACTCTAGTAGAATGCTGAAAAAGCTATAAAATACCTGTAATCAGATCTGGGTTAGCTTCAGCCTCCTTATCAGAACTGGCAAATATTCTGATATTCTCTCATGGAGGAATCCCAGAACTATCCTGTGTCCCTCTAGCACTGCTTCCTTGATCGGCTTTCTGGCCTCTCGCTGCCCCTGATGGTTGCCTACTCTGAGTGGTTAATCCTCTATCATTTGGTAACTGTCTAGGCATCCCCATGCTTCTATTGTCACCTTTTTGTTGAAGTTTTGGGCAGTTGCTACGGTAATGCCCTGTCTCGTGACAATAATATCTGCAAGTATCTCTAGCCATGAATCGGACCTAGGACTCAGAATCCAGAACATGTAAAGCTCGAGGATAGGCTTGTGGTCTAGAAACACTACCAGATGATTCTCTCATTCTTTGTGATCCTTTAACTATAGTACTCTTTCTCTGAAATGTAGGGCTGAAAAATCATGACTTTCTTTTTCCCACAGAAACTTCCTTACCCTTAGAAGATTTCCTAGATAGATGCTCAATCTCCACTGTCATCTGTACCAGCTCATGATAACTAACCAACTCATGATAACTAACAGCCTTCTGATTCTTAAATTCAGTCCCTTTTTAAATCTGTTACGCATATATTCTGTATCTCGAGCATATTTTGAGACAAATACTGATAAAGCTCGTAATTTAGTATCTAACTCTAGTACAGACCTATGATCCTGTCTCAAGGCAAAGAATTCTTCTCTCTTCTGATCCTTATAAAAACTGGTATAATATTCCCTATTAAATATAGCTGTGAACTCTGCCCATGTAGTCAAAGTAACTCCACTAGCACTGAGGGATTCCCACCAAACTTGTGCATCACCCTCTAGTAACTGAGCTGCTAGTCTAATAGTGTCTGCTTTTATCAATCTCATGTCTCTAGCAGTCTTTGAGACTTTCTGTAACCATTTATGTGCTATTTCCGGGTCTCTGGAATCCCTCAAAATTATAACAGCCTAACTGCCGAGTTGTCTTGATATATTTCAGTAAGTCAGTCTGAGTGCCAATTATCGGTATCTGCACTAGTGGAACGGGAGCCTGTGCCTGGGTAGACTGAGTCTGAATCGCTCTGAGGAGTGTTTGAAACTGCTCATTTGTCAAAGTGACTCCTCCTGTAACAGATGGTGCAGCCTGACCACCCTCTACTGATATCGTATGGGAGGCAGAGGAACCCTCCTATCTTTGTGATTCCTTATCCCTTGAGATACCACACTCTGCCTGCATTCTGAATATCCTGCGCGAATATTACGATCAATATTGTAGATATGACGTATATCCTAGAGCCACTAGACTGGTCCTTATGCAAATTATATCCTAATATATCCAAGTTCTCCAATGATCTGGTCAGGATATACATAAGTTCTAATATGAACCTGCTCTGATACCACCAAAATCTGTCATGCCTCATACCTTCCCCTAAGGCACGTGGCAGACCGCAGTGAACTCTAAATATAATCCCACTTACCTCCAGAACTATATAGGAATCCACTAAGCGTGCCTGATGTATATCCCCTCTATTTATGGAAGGAGAGAACCTGGACAACAGATCAAATATAACTCTAAAACCATATATTTCACAAAATCATATCTCTTACACAGAGATATATGTATGTACAAATGATATACAATCAAAATGGGGCACATGCCCAATGATACACAAAATACCTATCCAGTGGATCTGTCTGTACACAAAATAAAGGTAGAACTGTCCTACCTTTCAAAATCAAATAAGAGTCTGGCTATGCATCATAATATCTATCAGTCCCTCTCCTGTTGTGATCCTGGAAAATAAAAATGAGTTCCCCTACGGGGTGAGTAACGCCGTACCCAGTGAGTTGGATAGAAAACAATGTAAAACCGAGAACATAAAATAACAAAATCTCAAGAATAAGATAATCTGACTATCCGTGTGTGATAGCCAATCAAAAGGAGCAATCAATAGTCACACGAGACTATATCTAGGGTTGGCTTAATCAAATACAGTTGTGGTCAACAACTGTCACCTTAGGGGGAGGAATCAAATATCATAGGGTATCCAGATCAAAGTAGAAGCACAAGAATATGGAATCAAAGTCCCCTTTCCCCCTAAGTTGCCACTGGACCTCACTACCTGGCATCCATAGCTAGTCCAGTCTAAAGACCAGTCAGGAGTATTCCAATCCCAATCTCCCCTCCTGACCTCGTGCACTATTATCCCATGCCCCTTTGCATAGGTGGCCCATGCGAGTGCTAATCAAATATCACTGTAGTGACTGTGCTTATAGCAGTATCCAGTATCAGATCATACTAGCCATATGCATTCATAAGTGAAATAGTATCACAAATAATCAACAAGATGCATATGCTAGATCTAAAGTCAACAAAAGCATAGTATCATGCTTATAATGAATCAAGGAACACAAGCAATAAATAGTTTATGTTATCAAGCAGGAATATCAAAGATTATTCACAACTCATTTATAATAATAATCAAGATTATATAGACTAGCAGGAGAATCTAAAGAAATACCGAGCATATCTAATCAAAGGAATATAGTTCTCCTAGACTAAACATTGAGAACTATCCCATTTATTCTGCCCAGAGAATAAACGCTCACCTAATTCTATCATCGTAAGCACATTTTAATTCGTATTGCGATCATTCGTATCCTCGTGCTTGCCTATCGGATTTCCTGTGAATATTTCAACGAATTTTAATTCTCAATCCGATAACAATTTCTCAAATCTGTCTTCACCAACATGCTTAAAATGGTCTCTAAAATCACCTAATTTTTATCTCGAGTTCGCCGGAAAGTTCACCGGAAACCCGTCGGAAAGTTCGCCGGAACCCTCGCCGGCGAAGTTCTTCGATCAGCACCAATATTGGTACCAATCGAAAGCTCTCTTCATGAGGATTCCAAAAATCATATTTACCCCAATTGTTATAGCTCATACGTGATCAATTTCACCGATTAATCCTATTTGGGCGGAATCCCTAAATTAGGATTTTTAGCTCGCCGGCGACCAACCGACGGCCAATATCCCTCAACTCTGATACCAATGGATAGCTCTCATCGAGAAGAAGCTATAAGTACCAAGTTTGTGAAGTTCTGAGGAATGGCCGGTAATCGTCGAAGCAAGCTCCGGCGATAAATTTTCGCCGCTGCCACCTCTCTCCTCTTTTTCTCCTCCAATCTCAACCAAAACTTGAAATTTATGGTTCTAATGTATTCTACTAGCTCACCTGAGGTTGTATCTGAAATCTCATCGAAAAATTTGATCGGGAAGTGGTCCAAACATCGTCGACGAATTGATAGAGGCGTCGCTCGTCATTACTGTGCGCGTGCGAAGGAGGAAACAGAGGAGCGCTCGAGCGGTGGGAAGAAATTCCAAATTTTATAAAATTATTAATTAAAATCTTAAATCTAAGATCGAATCTGGACCATCCATTTGGATTAATCCTTGATTCATCGATTTGATCAATCAAACGACGTACAAATTACGATCCGTCTGCGCCGTTAGATTCCTTATCAAAAATCCTATCTGATGGTATAACTTTCACATCAAAATTATATACTTAAAAAATCTATAAAATTTTATAAATAAGTCCTTCCTATTATTGTATTACAAATTTATCCTTAATATAAAAATACAAATCTCACAAAACTCATCTCATGGCATTCACAAGTGGGGAGGAATGGTTCCTGACGTACGCCAGGGTGCCTAAATGTTGTTTGGAGGAGTTTGACGTCCTCTCACAACAATCATATGGCAAGGTGGAGCTCTTCCACACATTCACGTAGTGGTCTGGGATTTGAGCTGCTCTCATCTAGTGTCGTTGCCAACCCTATGGATGCCTCCAATGAGTTAACTCGATCGATGAGTTGCTCATAGGCTTGTTTTGTCACCATATCGAGGATGTAAGGGAGGCAGGAGAGGTTGGCTCTGATACCAATGTCATGCCCTTACTCTTTGGTGGGCCATGCTTGGGAGTGCGGTACAACTTTGCAAGGTTGCTAACCTTCAATCGACACTTTGAAGTAGCTCTTATTCTCAGGCTTGATTCGCCTCTTATTAGGGCCCCTTTTGATGACCTTTTTATATGAGAAATATTGACCTATAATTAGGTTGTCCTATTATTAGTCGGCCCGTCTTGTGGTCGACGCTTCTCTCCCCTTAAGGGCATGACAGTAGCGGTTGTAGATAATATTATAATATTAATTTTGTAAATAGTTTTTAATATTAATCGATTATTTTTATTTTATTTCTAATTTTTTAAAATCAAACCAGTGTGTGATGAGCCACTTTATAATGCACTCACCTGCCGCACGCACACGCCATGCCAAGCTTAGCCGAGCACACGAGCAATGTATACCACGTGTTGGACTAGGCTGGAGGGCGGGAAATGCCTCATGCCAACCTCGGTATAGGGCCCTTGTCATGTTGGGCCAAGCTCAGCATGGTAGGTGCTTGTTGGGTACGACCCACACGACCCGTTTGAATGTCTATGGGCTAACGATGCTTCAATTTTGGTTAATAAGGTTACAAACTCTAAATTAATTAAAGCAGACTGCTTATCTTATAACTTTAACTAGCAGCTTTTTGTATAGAATACAATTAAAAATTGTAATAAAGATTGCAACATATAATATTGTTGTTTATAAGGGGATCTAAACTGACTCGTTACAACATTCCAATAAAATCTTTAAATAATAGATTGAAACATTCCAATTAACAAGTTCCAATTGTTAATCGGATAACACATCAATGATTGAAACGTTTGATGCTATGAAAAGTGAATCATAAAAATGAAGATGTTGTCTTCGGCACACTCACAATAGATTATGAAAAGTGAAGAATAAAAATAGAAAGTGCACTCGCAATAGATTAGAACTCGAACTGCATCTCCTTTCTATAATCGAGATCATCCAGATGTGCAGCCATGGCCTTGTTCATGGGAGGCGGACCGCATCTGAGGATCTGTCAATCACTAGTGCAAAACTTAGGTAACAATTAGTTGGACATAGCTAATTTTAATTAGGTGATCAATTTCTAATGCTAACAACTTAAATTATAAGGAAGTAACATTCTCCATTATGAATAGATAGTTCATTTCAAGTTTGATTAGGTGTTCACTTATTTTAAGCATTTAAATAGTCACGAATATATCTATTCTTAATTTTAAAAATATCACTCTCCTGGGTTATAACTATACTTCCAATAGATGAAGTACCTGGATATCAACTGATGGTGAGGGACAATGAGCTTTAATCATCTCCTTCGATACAAAGTCAACACCGCCATCCCATGCCTCAAGCTGAAAAAAGGAACATAAATAAATTCATAATGTCTAAGAAACTCATAGATAATGAAATAAGTAAACATTTTCATGCTTAAGAAACATACTATCAAATCAATCTCACATGCTACGCTCCATTTGACTGATTAAAATTTTTTTAACTTTTATTTTGTAAATGAAATATGATAATGCTTTGAAAATTTTATTATTTATGTTCAACCAAAATTGCCACCAAATACATTTTCATTTTCAGTTTTCATAAAAAAAATAAAATTTTAAAAATATTTCATCAACTAAAATAGTCTTAGGTACACAGTGTACACTCCTTTAGTTAGAGCAATTGAGTTTTATACGGAGGATTGTGAATTCAATATTCACCAACTTAAAATAAAAAGCAAAACAACTTTAGTTCTCGTACTCATAAAGATGATAAATAATATTGTGATAAAGATGATAAATAATATTGTGATAAAGAGTTTCACTATTATGTATACTTTGAAGTATGAAAGTATAAACATGCCCTGATAAGTGCCATTAGCATAAAATATTATGATTTTGTTTATTGCTTAGTCGTAATGCACATGAAATTGATACTAAAATATGCATCACTCTGTACTTAAAACATTGGACTTATGCCATATCATCCAGCTAGCATCCCGAAGGCTCTGACTTGCCCAATTTGATACTTCAAAAGTCCCTGAAAGGATTGAGCACAAAAATACATCATATTCCGATCATGGATTTAAAAATGTTCAGTGTCAGTATACAAAAAACTAGTCACTGTCAGGATTGTATGTTTTGAGTTTTATCATGACTTGAGCTAATGTGTGTTAGGGTTGGAATGAGCCCAATATTGATTTAATTGGTAACTGAAATTGGAGCCACAGTAGCCCTCAATTTTTTGGCGTACATGTGAGATTATATTTCTACAAAATTATCACTTTTATTTTAAAACATATTCAACCTCTGAATGTCCATAAGTTCGTTGCATCAAAATGTGCCGTAAATTTTTTCCCCTTTTCGGAAAAGTATAAACAGTGAAGTCAAGATTTCAACCTAAGATCTTGCCTAACAATGGCAAAGGGCCAGCCTTATCAACTAAAGATAGCTGACAGCTCCATTTATCATGTACTAGACACTGCCGTGCTACTTACTGGATTTACAAGGTACAGATAACTCTCATATTTTGTCATTCTAGATCTCCTCTAGAATGCACAAGAGGTAAATTATATAGATGCAGATATAGATACCTACATAAGATAATTTTTCAAAGCTTTTATATTAATAACCATTGAATAATTTGTTTTAAACTTATAGTGATCTATTCCGAATTCTCGGTTTTGGGTGCGAGCAGGCCTTTGTCTTTCCTGGGGTCGTAATACTTCGCCTTCGGGGACTGCTCTACTTAGTTCCTGCAAAGTCCAACCTTCACGCCCTCTGCCCTCTGCTTCTTATAAATAGTTGGGCTTCGGTGAAAGGAAAAAACAAAAGCTTTAAAAACCAACAGAAGTTGGAGAAGTTATAAAAACTAATAGCCTTCTTTCTCACCAAATGTCCAACAATTAGGTTGTTGGTAAAAATAAATAAACAAACCCATATCCATCTCCTACAACGAGGCTTAAGTACTTATCAACTCTTCCAAGATCATTTCATCTCAAATGAATAAAATAAATTAAATATATTATTTCGTGAGCCCTGCTGCATCATAATATAGCGGCCCGACGTAGCACACTTATAGCGGTGGATCATGCTAGGCACGACCCAAGGCTTGCAGTGCTCGTGCCACCAATGGGATTCGTGAAGCAGAGCAGCCTGAAGGTTCCGGACACATGGAGGGATTCGTGAAGCAGAGCAGCCTGAAGGTTCCGGACACATGGACCTCCATTGTTAACATCTGCTTGAACCTGGAGCAGTGCAGGGCTTTGTGCTTGGCCAATTGCGCTTTGCACGGCATACGCCAGCGCAGACATAAGCACTGCAGGTGGCAGAGGCTGCATCCTATGGACTGCCGATCTAGAAGGTGAGTAATTAATTGCAATATATATATAAACATGTACCTCTGGATTCGTTAAAGTGATAAATTCACTCTCTCTCTTTTAGGATAATAAACCTCCCCTTTTCCTTTGTTTGCTTGGGAGTTCAGGCATGGAGCAAAACCATTCCCAGCCAATTAGTCACGCAGTCGTGATCGTTTTGGTTCTCAAGTCAACTTCTCCATAGATAATAAGTTCGGACGAGGTGGTTTTGATCCAGTCTACAGGGTATGTACAATGAACCTATATATATATAACTAGCGCATGGAAGTCAGGTACATACTTTGACAATGATGTGATGTGGGTATGACGGGGTAAGCTGAGCGATGAACAAGAAATAGCGATAAAGCGACTCCCCAAGACATCGGCGCAGGTAATGAACGAATTCAAAAGTGAGGAGTTCTAATTGCTAAGCTACAACATCGAAATCTTATTCGACTTCTTGGGTGTTGTATTCAAGGAGGGGAAAGGATGTTGGTCTATGAGTACATGCCTTAATACCTTTTTTATTTGGTGAGTTTCTCTTTAATTTTATTTTTATGACTCATCATGGATGCTTCGATTTAATCACTTCTTTTCTTGATATATTTTCCAAAAATTCAACCAGATGAAGTTAAAGGTGCATTGTTGGATTGGCCAACGCGAAATAAAATCATAATCGTGATAGTCCTAGGTCTTCTCTACATTCACCAATATTCTAGATTCCTAATTATCTATAGAGATCTAAAAGCAAGTAATATTCTTCTCGACAATAAAATGACGACAAGAATATTTGAAGGACAAGTCAGAGTTAAACACGAGAAATATTATGGGAAACTAGTAAGTAAATATCTATCTTTATATGTATTTAAGTAGTTTCCTAGATACCTCTTATAACTAGTAATGCTTATATCTTTTTTGTTATTAAACGTAGTGGATGACATGGCTCCTGAGTACATTTTGGATAGAATATTTTCAGTAAAATCTGATGTGTTTAGCTTTAGTGTGCTGGTGCTTGAAATTATAACTGACAGAAAAAACAAAGGAGTTTATAATTATTCATCCGAACAAAGTCTTTTAGCACTTGTAAGTATTTGTATCTTTTAAATTAGTAATAGTATATCATAATTTTTTACTGTCATTATGCTGACAGGTATGGAGATTTTGGAAGGAAGACAGAGCATTACAATTAATTGATAGATCAATTGAGAATTCAATGGTATATCTAATGTCTTAACTTTGCTTAAAAGTTGGTCTTTTGTGTGTTCAAGAACAACCAAAAGATCGACCAACAATATCTTCCGTAGCAAAAATGTTGGGGGAAGTGAGCGTTCTCCTACCAGAACCATTGCATCCTGGCTTTATTACTACGAAAGGTCCGTCTATCCAAATAGATTCATCAGCAGGTAAACAGGTGCTATCTAAAAATAATATATCAACTACCATATTGGATGGTCGATAGGTGATGCATAATTAAGATATATGTCATGTGTATATGTTAAAGTGGTATCCTGAATGCGCTTCGGTGTATTATATTAATATTAAAAGTATCCTACATTTTGTTATTTATGGATATTTGTTCTTCCATTCAGATTCAGTTTTTCTTTGTAAAAAGAAAAAGTCTCACCTTCCAGATGGGTTGAAATTTGGACTTGGACTCTTAAATTTAATTTAATCTGCTTGAACCAACTATTAAAATATAAATAACGTCTCGATCAAATTAAAGAATCAATATCTGTATTCTTATCTATTTGGTGGAACTTGACCGCTACCTATTTTTTATTTATATTGATGACAGATATGTGCTCTCAGTTTTAACGGGGGGACTACAAACATAATATATTCTTATTCAGCATAAAATAATGCATTATTCATTTCGATGGAAAGTCATTGCAGAGGTGACTGGTGAGATTCGTCCAACTCTTTTTTTGCAACCAACAGCACTCTTCTCCATCATCAGGATGATGATCTTTTCTAATTCGTTTATGTTTCCGGATGCTCTTTGTGTAGCTTATTTTGAGTTATGTTTCATCAGTGCAACCCCCTATGAGCTCTGTGTTAGGTGCCGTGAGATAGTTAATGGAGTAGGGGTTAAATCCTTCTCTTTTAAAGAAAACATCATCGATCTGACTGACCCTGCGACTACTTTTAAGATTAATTCCTTAATTTCCGGTTACTGCCAAATCTTCCTTCAGACTTGTGCTGTAAGATTAGGGTGACCTAAATGTCTTCGGCCACCGCATCCATCAGCAGTTTGTGCTGTGTTCCCAATCATGATCGTTACCATCATCAAGGTTTGCTTTGTCCTCTACTTGTCAATTACAGCTACATCGGTGAGCGGTGAAGCTGACACCTTAACTCCCGGCAAGCCTCTTTCTGACGATGATAACGGTGGAGCCTTCTTGATCTCTGCTGGTGGCAATTTCAAGCTCGGCTTCTTCACCCCCGCCGGCTCCGACCGCCGCTATGTCGGCATATGGTACAACAAGATCCCCGTCCAAACTGTGGTGTGGGTGGCCAATCGCAAACGCCCAGTCGTCGGACGCTCCGGCAGCCTCTCCTTTTCCGCTGATGGAAGACTCGTCATCACCGACGAGAACTCCACCCTCATCTGGTCTTCAAACTCGCCGGCCCTTTCGAACCCACTCGCCCAACTCCTCGACGACGGGAACCTCGTCGTCAGAGGGGCCGGCGGCGATGCTGACAGCTTCGAAGCGTGGCAGAGCTTCGACTTTCCTAGCGACACGCTGCTCCCGGGAATGAAGCTGGGCTGGGATCTGAGGACGGGGTTGGATCACAATGTCACGTCGTGGAGGAGCGACAGCGATCCGTCGCCGGGGCAGTATGTGTCAGGCATCGACAAGCAGGGGGTTCCTCAGTTGTTTCTTTGGTCGGGAACTCGGAAATACTGGCGCGGCGGTCCGTGGAACGGCCTCTACTTCAGCGGCACGCCGGACATGGTGGGCGACGATCTGGCAACGTGGTATTTCGTTGCGGACAGCCGTCGTGCATTCTTCTCGTACCAACTCAAGGAGACGGCCAGGAGTTCGCTGATCGCTAGGTTCTGCATGACCCCGTCGGGCGTGTCGCAGCGGATGTTGTGGGACGAGGGGAGTAAGGCGTGGAACGTGATCCGGGTTGCGCCCCGGGACGAGTGCGACAGCTGGTCGCCGTGCGGCCCGAACAGCTTCTGCTCCCCCAACGAGTCGCAGCTGTGCTCGTGTTTGCCGGGGTATCGTCCCAGGAATCCGGCGAATTGGGACGTCATGGTTTGGTCGGACGGGTGCGTGAGGAAGACGCATCCGGACTGCGTTAACGGGACCGACGGGTTCATCAAGCGGACCAACCTGAAGCTGCCGGACACGTCGGAGGCGACGGTGGACTGGAGCGGGAGCGTGACCCTGGAAGAGTGCAGAGCTTCATGCTTGAGGAATTGCAGCTGCACGGCCTACGCGAGCGCCAACATCAGCGGGGGCAGTGGCGGCGGCGGCTGCATAATTTGGACTACCAATCTCAGTGATATCAAGTCTTTCTACGGCAAGTTGGGCCAGGATCTCTACGTCAGGGTTGCAGCTGCTGATCTAGGTACGCTTGTGCCGTGTGTTTTCGTTTCATTTCAGGATCAAACCAAATATCGATGTTCTCAGCAAATTACCATTTCATGTTCAGGATCAGGTCGTTCTAAACGGGGACCAATCATCGTGATCGTTACGGTCTCCTCAGCCGTGGCAATTTTTTGTTTGGCTGCTGTTGCTTTCTTCATCAGGAGGAGAAGGCGGACTGGTAGTTTTCTACACCCTTTTGCCCCTCTTTTTTACCCTGTTTCTGGTTAGTAGTATTACACTGATGATTTCGCTCTGTTTCACAGAGTGCTTCACTGATGTAGGTCAAACAGAGCAAGGAAACGACTTGAACCTGCCCTTATTTGAATTAGGCTCCATTGTTGAGGCCACCGGCAACTTTTCTAATGACAACAAGCTTGGAGAGGGTGGATTTGGCCCTGTGTACAAGGTGCTTCTCAAAAATTCTCTCTTAAAAGCCAATTGCTTTCTCTCGGGTTTACCAGAAATTGTATACATATTTTTCTAATGACTATAAATTTCTTCTTTATTCCAAATCTGACGTGACTATAATATTTTTTTCCAGAAGAAAGTAGATATATCTTTTGCTGATAGCTTACTCTGCCGTAGTAGAGCTAGCTTGCAACGGGAGATAGAGGTTATTTAACACGGAATGCCTGCGTTGTCCACAGGGCAAGCTGAGTCAAGGGCAGGAAATTGCTGTGAAGAGGCTTTCGACAACATCAAGTCAAGGGGTGGATGAGTTCAGAAATGAGGTAAAATTGATTGCTAAACTACAGCACCGTAATCTGGTTCGGCTTCTGGGATACTGCATTCAAGGCTCGGAGAGGATGTTGATCTATGAATACATGCCCAATGGAAGCTTGGATACCTTCATATTTGGTTAGTCATTGAAGTACACTTTTAAGTTCATTGCTTTTTAAATGTATTTTTCTTATATCAATTATTAAATTTTATGAAACAAATAGTTATTTTATCTTGAGATTAGAAGTTTATTAACTTTGCAAGTATTTGCTTTTCTTATGTTCTCAGATAAAGCTAAAAGTGAAATGTTGAGTTGGCGAACACGATACGACATTATCATGGGGATTGCTCGAGGTCTTCTCTACCTCCATCAAGATTCTAGATATAGAATCATCCACAGGGATCTAAAGGCAAGTAATATTCTTCTTGACAATGATATGAATCCAAAAATATCAGATTTTGGCATGGCACGGCTATTTGGCGGTGATGAAAAGTTTGGAAAGACAAAGAGAGTAGTCGGAACATAGTACGTTTTTGTTCCCAAAAAATTTATTCATTTACATAATTACGCTATTAAGACTACATATATTTAGACTTATTGGTTCTATTACTTTTATTGCAGTGGATATATGTCACCAGAATATGTGATGCATGGAGCCTTCTCAACAAGCTCTGATGTCTTTAGTTTCGGTGTATTAGTACTTGAAATCATATGTGGAAGGAAAAATAACAGACCTTATTATAATTCAGCACAACAAAATCTTCTTGAGCACGTAAGTCTACCGAGTTTTTTTTGGGCAAATTATTTATAGATGATACCTATATTTATCTCTTTAATGCTGATTGATTAGACATGATTACAGATGTGGAATATGTGGAGAGAAGGTAATGCCCTGCAATCAATAGACGATGGTTCAACTGATGATGCATTTTCTGTGGTTGAAATTTTAAGATGCATAAATGTCGGCCTTTTATGTGTGCAAGAGCGACCGGAAGATAGACCAACGATGTCTTCAGTAGTTTTATTGATAAGCAGTGATACTGCTCAACTACCTGAACCTAAACGACCAGGATTTATTATGGCAAATGATCCATCAGGGACCAACTCATCAATGAGCAAGGAAGACTCATCGTGCAAAAACAATGTATCGATCACGGTCTTGGAAGGACGGTAGCGCATGAAGTAGAACTTGTATGTGACGATCAATCAAGTGTTTATAGTAGCATTTTAGCTTTACTATTCTTTCCTTTAGAACATCTATCTTTTTCGAGGTAAAGTGGGTGGCTGAATGCCACTACCTGCTTTTATTCAGCATGAACTGTTAGAAATTAGGATTAAACTTGAATTTTTATATTCCTAATTTCTATATTTATCAGTTTAGTTTAGTTGATGTTTATCATTTTGATTTAGTCTAAGTTATCTTTCTATTTTATATTTTAATACATGGTTCAGATTATTTCTTGGGCAACAAGTTAGGTTTTTGTTTAGGGTTTATTTTCCTATATAAAGCTTATGTAATCATCATGTAAAGTAAGAGAAAGCAGAGCAATTAATACAATCTCCTTTTTATTTCAAGAAAATGTCTCCACCTTGTGTTTCTTCCTTATTCTCCAAATTGTACATTGTTCATATTTCCAACAAAGTGGTATCAGAGCAAGGTTCTAAGGAAGCTATTTGAAGATATCGTCATCGGTTTCTTTTCCATATCCGAAGCTCACTTCTCTCAACTATGAGAATTGGGCACTTCGGATGCAGGTGACTCTTGGCTCCCAAGGCGTATGGGACATTGTAGAGAATGGCTACAATCGACCAAGAGATATGACAACACTCTCTCAAAGAGAAAGAGAAAGTGTTGAGAAAGAAAGGAAGAAAGATCAACAAGCTCTCGCCATCATCTATCTAGGCATAGATGACAACATGCTTCAAAGATTGCAAAGGAGACTACATCGAAAGGAGCGTGGGAGGCTCTTCGAAACTCCATCATAGGAGTTGAGAAGGTGAAGAGAGTTCGACTTCAAACTCTAAGAGCTGAGTTTGAAACTCTCTCCATGAAAGAAGGTGAATCTATTCAAGATTATTTTTCGAGAATTTCTATCCTTGTAAATCAAATGACAAGTTTTGGAGAATCAATGTCGGATTCTCGTGTGGTGGCAAAAATTATTCGTTCTCTCCATAAAAGATTCAATCATATCGTGGTGGCGATTGAAGAGTCTAAAGACATCGAAGCCATGACGATTGAAGAATTAAATGGGTCTTTAAGAGCCCATGAAAAAAGGATGATTAGAGATAATCAAGAAGAACCCGAATAAGTTCTTCAAGCAAAGATGCTCTGGAAGTCCAGAGGAGATAATTCAAATAGAGATCGTGGTCGAGGTCGAGGCCGAAGCAGAGGTCGTGGTCCGGGAAGAACAAATTATGAGTATCCATCCAATTTCCAAAGAAATCAATTTTCTACAAAATTTGCAAGAGGGCGAGGAAGAGGTAATTACTTGAGAAATTCTAATCAAGTAAATAAATCTGAAATTCAATGCTATTCTTGTCAAAAATTTGGACATTATTCTTGGGAGTGCCGATCTAACAAAGTTTATGAAGAAGCAAGATTTATTGAGCAGAAAGATGAAGAAACAGAACACTCTCTCCTTCTTGCATTAAAAGATGGACACATGAAGAAATCAAATGTGTGGTACCTTGATAATGGAGCGAGCAACTATATGTCAGGTGATAGAAGCAAGTTTTACAAATTCAATACAAACAAAAAGGATTTGTAAGCTTTGGTGATGATACAAAGATAGAAATTGAAGGTAATGATGATATTTTAATTCAAGCAAAAGATGGAAGACATATAATTATTCATGATGTTTATTGTATTCCAAAGCTCACTAGCAATATTCTAAGTATTGGACAACTTTTGGAAAGAGGACACACAATTCATATGGAAAATAATTTGCTATGGCTTAGAGATCAAAATTTTAATCTTCTTGCAAAAGTTGTCATGTCACAAAATCGTATGTTTATGCTGAATTTAAATTATGGTGATGCAATTTGTTTAAAGACATGTCTTGAATATATATCATGGATTTGGCACATGAGATTTGGTCACTTGAATTTTGAAAGCCTCAATTCTTTAGCAGAAAAAAATATTGTGAAAGGGATTCCAAAAATTAATCATCCTAATCAGTTATGTGAAGGTTGTTTATTTGGCAAGCATTCAAGGAAAAGTTTTCCAAAGCACTCAATATCAAGGGCCCAGAAGCCGCTCCAAATAGTTCATGCTGATGTATGTGGTCCGATCAAACCTCAATCTTTTGGTGGAAATTCTTATTTTATTCTTTTTATTGATGATTATAGCAGAAAGACGGGTTTATTTTCTGAAGCGTAAGTCAGAAGCTTTTAATTCATTTAAAAAATTTAAAGCTTTTGTTGAGAATGAAAGTGGTTATAAAATTCAAGCTTTAAGAACTGACAGAGGTGGTGAATTTACCTCTAATGAATTTAAGAATTTTTGTGAGATGCCTGGTATTCGTCGTCCCTTGACAGTTCCAAGAACACCTCAACAAAATGGTATTGCTGAAAGAAAGAACAGAACAATTCTCAATATAGCTAGAAGTATGCTGAAGTCAAAAAATATGCCCAAGGAATTTTGGGCTGAAGCAGTTGCATGTGCAGTGTATCTCTCAAATCGAAGTCCAACTAAAAGTTTAAAGAATGAGACTCCTCAAAAAACATGGAGTGGATGGAAGCCTAGTGTGGCCCATTTAAAGGTGTTTGGATCTCTTGCTTATGCCCATGTTCATGAGCAAGAGAGATCCAAACTTGATGATCGAAGTAAAAAGCTTATTTTCATTGGTTATGATGAAAATTCAAAAGGCTACAAATTATTCAATCCAAAAGAAAAGAAAATTCAGATTAGTAGAGATGTGGAGTTTGATGAAAATACTTCATGGGATTGGAATTCAAATCAAGATGAATCTTATGATTTTCTACCATATTTTGAAGAAGAAGTTGATCATCATCAAGAAGTTATTCCACCAACATCACCACTACATTCCACACCCTCATCATCATCATCCTCACCATCATCATCATCATCTTCAGAGAGGCCAATAAAAACAAGATCTCTTGCAGATATTTACAATAAAACTGAGAGGTTTGATGATTTCAATTTATTTTGTTTACTTACTGAATGTGAACCTGTGAATTTTGAAGAAGCAAAAAAGGAGGATAAATGGGTTCAAGCTATGAATGAAGAAATTGAAGCTATAGAGAAGAATGGGACTTGGGAGTTAGCAACACTTCCAAGTGATCATAAACCGATTAGAGTCAAATGGGTGTACAAAGTCAAGAGAGATTCTAATGGAAAGGTGACAAGATACAAAGCAAGACTTGTAGCCAAAGGGTATAAACAACAACAAGGCATTGATTATGAAGAGGTATTTGCTCCAGTTGCTCGTATGGAAACTATTCGTTTATTAATTTCATTTGCTGCACAAAATCATTGGAAGATTCATCAATTGGATGTGAAATCTACTTTTCTCAATGGTTTTCTTGAAGATGATATTTATATTCAACAACCACTGGGATATGTTACTCCAGGACAAGAGAACAAAGTTCTAAAGTTGAAGAAAGCATTATATGGGCTCAAACAAGCACCAAGAGCATAAAATAATCGTCTTGACAAATATCTACAATAAAATAATTATGTTAGATGTCAACATGAATATGCTCTATATAAACAAGAAGAAAATGGGAATATTTTATTTCTTTGTGTATATGTGGATGATCTTATTTTCACAGGGAATAATCCTAAGATATTTGAAGAATTCAAGAAAACAATGGCTCAAGAATTTGAGATGACAGATTTAGGGCTTATGTCTTATGGCATACAAGTTGTGCAAATGGACAACTATATTTTTCTCTCACAAGAAAGATATGTACAGGAGGTACTCAAAAAGTTCAACATGTTAGATTGCAATTCTATTGATACTCCTATGGATAGTGGAGCAAAACTCTCCAAGTACATGAAAGATGAAGAGAAAGTTGATTAAACAATGTTTAAGAGCCTTGTTGGAAGTCTACGGTACTTAACTATTACAAGACCTGAAATTTTGTTTGCGGTGGGGATTGTGAGTCGATTTATGGAGAATCCAAACAAAATATATTTTATGGCAGCTAAAAGGATTCTACGGTACATCAAATGTACTTTTGACTATGGGATTTTCTATACTTCTTCTGATGTTGTCAAACTTATTGGTTATTGTGATAGTGATTTTGTTGGAGATGTTGATGATAGAAAAAGTACAACTGGTTTTGTATTTTTTATGGGAGACAATGCAGTTTCATGGTGTTCAAAGAAACAACCAATTGTCACACTATCTAGTTGTGAGTCAGAAAATGTTGCAGCTACTTCATGTACGTGCCATGCTATCTGGTTGAGAAGACTCCTAAAGGAACTTTCCTTTGAGCAAGAAAAGGCTACTACAATTATGATTGATAATAAATCTGCATAGGCATTAGCAAAAAATCCAGTATTTCATGATCGAAGCAAGCATATTGATACAAGATATCATTTTATTCGAGAGCACATTACAAACAAAGAAGTGGAGCTCAAGCATATTAATACTGTGGATCAAGTTGCAGACATTTTTACGAAACCCCTCAAAGTTGAAAGTTTTCAAAAGCTCAGACTCAAGCTTGGAGTTCGAAGCAATTCAAGTTTAAAGGGGATGTTAGAAATTAGAATTAAACTTGAATTTTTATATTCCTAATTTCTATATTTATTTAGTTGATGTTTATCATTTTGATTTAGTCTAAGTTATCTTTCTATTTTATATTTTAATACATGGTTTAGATTATTTCTTGGGCAACAAGTTAGGTTTTTGTTTAGGGTTTATTTTCCTATATAAAGCTTATGTAATCATCATGTTAAGTAAGAGCAAGCAGAGCAATTAATACAATCTCCTTTTTATTTAAGAAAGTACCTCCACCTTGTGTTTCTTCCTTATTCTCCAAATTCTATATTGTTCCTATTTCCAATATGAACATGTTCAGGAATGAGATATAAGGTTTTGGGTAACCTCATCATGCAGTTCCGCACTTCCTGCTTGCATTTCTTTGTTTTTTTTCCCTTGATTCCTTACTTTGAATGAAATAATTGACCTAACGCGATGTAATTTATTAATTTTTAGCCAAATCCACGAGGAATTTAACAATACAATTTTCGCTGAAAACTATTGTTTTAGTCAACGCTATGATTTTCTATTTCAATCTTTATCTGTACCTGATCATGAGTACGCCATCCATGTCAAACATTGATTACCAAATTTCCAACGAGGGCCTTGAACGAATTAAAGAAGGACCTTGCTGAGGGTGAGGAAGGTTCATCCATCGAGTAGAAGGCCACATAATTCATGTGATCCCAACCTGTCACCCTCAAAAGATTCAGCACATCATTTATGTTACTAAACCACTCACGAGTTTGCAAGGGGTCAGTGGTTCCTGCAAAAATAATGTAAAATCATTTTTCAACCAGTAGCAAAAACCTTTCCATTCGATCCAGACTTGTCATATCTGGCATTGGCCCATGAACTACCTTTGCTAGTGGAACAGTAGTTGAGCAAGAGCTAGTAGAGGATAGGGTGGGGCGGAACACGACATAGTCATGAATGTAGTGTAATACTGGGCCACATATGGTACTATAAAGACCGTGGCATACAACATGGTGACATGTGGAATGATAGCAGCTGTGACACAAGGTGACTTATGGAGTAGAGGGTACCACCTGAGGAGCAGAAGGTGTTGGAATATAGGGCTCTCACACAATGCTCCTTGAACTAGAAGGTATGAAAGAGGAGAAAATAGGAAGAACTTTCTTCAATAGAGAAGTAATTATATTAAATGGGAATTAATAACCTTGACACTTACATCACCTATTTATAATAGAATAAAGTGCTAAATTAAGCACTAAATTTACAAGTATTGAAATATTATGAACCATGCTTTTTTAAATAATTATAAACCAAATCAACCAATAAATATGAACCATAAACTAAGAGCTAGATAATATAAAAATTAGAAATATAAATTTCAAGTTTAGTTTTCAACACTTCCCCTTAAACTTGAAATACTTTGAACTCTGAGCTTTAGTCTGAGCTTTTTAAAACTATCGATCTTGAGAAGCTTCGTAAAGATATCTGCGACTTGTTCAACAGTATTAATATTCTTTAGCTCAATCTCTTTATTTGCAACATATTCTCGAATAAAATGATACCTTGTATCAATATGTTTGCTTCGATCATGAAAGACTGGATTTTTTGTTAATGCTTGTGCTGACTTATTATCAATCATAATTTCTGTAGCAGTTCCTTGTTTGTGGGAAAGTTCCTTTAGCAGCCTTCTCAACTAAATAGCATGGTATGTACATGAAGCAGCTGCAACATATTCAGACTCACAAGTAGATAATGTAACGATAGGTTATTTCTTCGAACACCATGTGATAGCATTATTTCCCATGAAAAAAACAAAGCCAGTTGTGCTTTTTCTATCATCAATATCTCCAGCAAAATCACTATCACAATACCCCATAAGTTTGACATCATTAGAGGAAGTATAAAAAATTCCATAGTCAACAGTACCTTTGATATATCGTAGAATTCTCTTGGCTATCATGAAGTGTGTTTTGTTTGGAGTCTCCATATAACGATTCACAATCCCCACCGCAAACAAAATCTCAGGTCTTGTGATAGTTAAATACCTTAGACTTCCAACAAGACTCTTAAATATGGTTGAATCAACCTTCTCTTCATCATCCATGTGTTTGGATAATTTTGCTCCACATTCCATAGGAGTGCTGATGGAATTGCAATCTAGCATGTTGAACTTTCTGAGTACCTCCCTTGCATATCTTTCTTGTGAAAGAAAAATAGAGTCTTCCATTTGCACAACTTGTTTTCCTAAATAATATGTCATAAGCCCCATGTCTGTCATCTCAAATTCGCGGGTCATTGCCTTCTTAAAATCTCCAAACATCTTGAGATTATTTCCTATGAAAATAAGATCATCCACATATACACAAAGAAATAAAATATTCTCTTTTTCTTCTTTTTTTATATAGAGCATATTCATGTTGACATCTATAAAAATTATTTTCATGTATATTTGTCAAGTCGATTATTCCATGCTCTTGGTGCTTGTTTGAGCCCATATAATGCTTTCTTCAGCTTCAAAACTTTGTTCTCTTGTCCTGGAGCAACATACCCCAGTGGTTGTTGAACATAAATGTCTTCTTCAAGATAGCCATTTAAGAAAGCAGATTCCACATCCAATTGATGAATCTTCCAATGATTTTGCGCAGCAAATGATATTAATAAACGAATAGTTTCCATACTCGCAACTGGAGCAAATACCTCTTCATAGTCAATGCCTTGTTGTTGTTTGTAACCTTTGGCTACAAGTCTTGCTTTGTATCTTGTCACCTTTCCATTTGAATCTCTCTTTACTTTGTACACCCATTTGACTCCAATCGGTTTATGACCACTTGGAAGATTTGCTAACTCCCAGGTCTCATTCTTCTCTATTGCCTGAATTTCTTCATTCATAGCTTGAACCCATTTATCCTTCTTTTTTGCTTCTTCAAAATTCACAGGTTCACAGTCAGTAAGTAAACAAAATAGATTAAAATCATCTAACCTTTCGGTTTCATTGTAAATATCTGCAAGGGATCTTGTTTTGATTTGCCTTTCTGAAGATGATGATGGTGAGGATGAGTATGTGGAATGTGTGGAATGTATTGGTGATACCGGTGGAGTAGCTTCTCGATTATGATTTTCTTCCTATTCAAAATATGGTAGAAAATTATACAAATCTTCTTGTTTTTCATTCCAATCCCATGACATATTCTCATCAAATTCCACATCTCTACTAATCACAACTTTTCTTTTTTCAGGGTTAAATAATTTATAGCCTTTTGAGTTTTCATCATACTCGATAAAAATAAGCTTTTGACTCCTGTCATCAAGCTTAAATCTCTCTTGTTCAGGTACTTGTGCATAAGTGATGGATCCGAACACTTTTAAGTGCGCCACACTTGGTTTCCGTCCACTCCATGCTTCTTGAGGAGTTTCATTCTTCAAACTCTTGGTCGGACTTTGATTCGAGAGATAAACTGCACATGCCACTGCTTCAGCCCAAAATTCCTTCGGTATATCTTTTGACTTCAGCATGCTTCGAGCCATATTGAGAATTGTTCTGTTTTTTTGCTCAGCAATACCATTCTGTTGGGGTGTTCTTAGAACTGTCAAGGGATGACGAATACCATGCAATTCACAAAAACTCTTAAATTCATTAGAAGTAAATTCACCACCTCTATCTATTCTTAAGGCTTGAATTTTACAACCAATTTCCTTCTCAACAAAAGCTTTAAATTTTTTGAATGAAATAAAAGCTTCTGACTTATTCTTCAGAAAATAAACCCAAATCTTTCTACTATAATCATCAATGAAAAGGATGAAGTAAGAATTTTCACCAAAATATTGTGGTTTGATTGGACCACAAATATCAGCATGAATTAGTTGAAGTGGCTTCTCGGCTCTTGATTCAGATTGCTTTGGAAAACTTTTTCTTGAATGTTTGCCAAGTAAACATCCTTCACATAACTGATCGGGATGATGAATTTTTGGAATCCCTTTCACGATCTTCTTTTCTGCTAAAGAGCTGAGGCTTCCAAAATTTAAGTGACCAAGCCGCATGTGCCAAATCCATGATGTATCTTCAAAGCATGTCTTTAAGCAAATTGCATCACAGTTTTCTAGATTTAACATAAACATACAATTTTGTGACATTGTGACTTTTGCAAGGAGATTAGATTGCTTATCTCTAAGCTATAATATATTATCTTCCATATAAATTTTGTGTCATCTTTCCAAAAGTTGTCCAACACTTAGGATATTACTAGTGAGCTTTGGAATATAATAGACATCCTGAATAATTATATGACTTCCATCTTTTGCTTGAATTAAAAATTCGCTATTACCTTCAATTTCTACCTTTGTGTCATCGCCAAAGCTTACAAATCCCTTCTTGTTGGTATTGAGTTTGTAGAATTTGTTTCTGTCACCTGACATGTGGTTGTTTGCTCCGTTGTCAAGATACCACATGCTTGACTTGTCCACGTTCACCGCACCATCCTTCAATGCGAGGAGTAAAGAGTGTTCTGTTTCTTCTTCTTTGTATTCAATAAGTTTTGCTTCTTCATATATTTTGTTAGACCGACACTCCCAAGAATAGTGTCCAAACTTATGACAGGAATAACACTGAATATCAGATTTATTTACTTGATTAGGATATCTCAAGTAATTACCTCTTCCTCGTCCTCTTGAAGATCTTGTTGTGGGAAATTGATTTCTTTGATGGCTTTGTGTGTGCTCATAATTTGTTCTTCCTGGACCGCTACCTCTACTTCTGCCTTGTACTCGACCACGACCTCTGTTCAATCGACCTCCTCTGGACTTCAAGGTCATCTTGGCTTGGAGTACTTGCTCAGGCTGTTGTTGCTTGCCTCGAGTCATCCTTTCTTCATAGGCCCTTAAAGACCCATTTAATTGATCAACGGTCATGGCTTCGATATCCTTTGATTCTTCGATCGCCACTACGATATGATCGAACCTCCCATCGAGAGAGCGTAGAATTTTCTCCACCACTCGAGCCTCCGGCATTGATTCTCCCATATTCTTCATTTGATTCACAATTACAGAAATTCTTGTAAAATAGTCTTGGATTGCCTCACCATCTTTCATTGAGAGAGATTCAAACTCAGCCCTTAGAGTTTGAAGACGAACTTTCTTTACCTTCTCTACTCCTATGATGGAGTTTTGAAGGGCCTCCCATGCTTGTTTTGAGGTAGTCTCGTTCGCAATCCGGTGGAGCATTTCATCATCCAGACCTTGATGGATGATTGCGAGAGCATGTTGATCCCTCTTCCTTTCCTTCTCCAAAACTTCTCTTTCTCTTTGAGAAAGAGTTGCTTCATCTCTTGGCTGATTGTAGCCTTTTTCTACAATCTCCCATACTCCTTGGGCGCCAAGTATCGTCTTCATCCGAATTACCCAAATCCCATGATTAAGGGAAGTGAGTCTCGGATATTGATAAGAATAAGAGGATGATGATGACATCTTCTGACAATTTCAGAACCTTGCTCTGATATCACTTTGTTGGAATATAGGGCTCTCACACAATGCTCCTTGAACTAGAAGGTATGAAAGAGGAGAAAATAGGAAGAACTTTCTTCAATAGAGAAGTAATTATATTAAATGGGAATTAATAACCTTGACACTTACATCACCTATTTATAATAGAATAAAGTGCTAAATTAAGCACTAAATTTACAAGTATTGAAATATTATGAACCATACTTTTTTAAAGAATTATAAACCAAATCAACCAATAAATATGAACCATAAACTAAGAGCTAGATAATATAAAAATTAGAAATATAAATTTCAAGTTTAGTTTTCAACAGAAGGTGCTGCAAACATTGGAGCTTGATGGACATCAATGGCTACAGCCTGAGGAACATAAGGTGTAACAAACAATGGAGCTTGAGGCATAGCACTGGCTGCGACATGAGGGATGTGAGGCACAGCAGTGGAGTCCGAGGTATAGAGGTGGCTGCAACCTAAGGGATAGAAAGCGAAGCAAATAGTAGAGCTTGTGGCCCAACGGTGATGGCGACAAGAAGCTCGGGAGTGGCTACGACTTGAGGAAAAGAGGGCGAAACAAAAATTGGTTCTTGCGGTGCATTGGCGGCTGCGACAGGAGGCACTACAACAGCTGTGACTTAGGAACAGAAGGTGCAGCGAATAATGGAACATGCGGCTGATTCATTTATTTTTTCTACATGTCGTGCAACATTGCAACTTTTATCTCGTGCTTCAGACCAGTGGTAAAATTTCCATCAAGTATTGATGGAAGCTGTGCTACTAAGATGTATCTACACTACTAACTACTAGTATGATAAGATATTGTAGGTTAGAATTTGGTGAAAATATCTTTTTTGTTGATTTGCATGTGTTGGAACCATTAGGATTTGATGTCATACTAGGTATGAATTTGCAATCTACTAAAGGTGCCTGTGTAGATTGTTGTAGGAAGGTGGTCACCTTTTATCCGATAATTCGACATCCTTATGTTTGGTAAAGTATGCAAATTGTAGGACCCTTAGTGATTAGAAGCCTTTTGTTGTATTTATGCAAATTGTAGTAGAGGTGGCAACACATGTAGAATAAAGAACCTTATAGGAGGTGTTTGTGGTCCAAGAGTTTTTGGATGTCGCCCCTAAAGAGTACTAAAGTGCTTCCTGACCGTATGGTTGAGTTTGTGATAGAGGTATGTGTGTGATAAAGTATCATGGATGCCCTAAGCTTTCTTCAGTCTTAGACTGGAACACGTGTGGAAGTCTTGGAGTCTTGCTTCGATAAATTGATAAAGGAAGGAGGATGTTGGGCTTTCTATTCTTCAAGGCAATGATTGAGAGAAAAGGAAAATTTTCATTAACTTGAAAAACTCTTAAAAGTTCATGCCATAAGCCAATATGGTAGCTTTGCTTTGAGGTCCTATCTTATTATACAGAACTAGAACTCTACAACTAATCTCCTCTTGAGATTGCCTACTTTAGATGGTCCTTGGATCTTTATATGATCGCTCTTATCCATGTATCTTTCTTGGCTTGATTGAGTTGGATCTCAAAATATTCAATCTTTGAGCCTCCTTGGGTTGGAGCATTCCCACGCTTTCTACGATTGCTCTTGTCCATATATCTTGTCTTGGCTTGATTGAGTTGGATCTCAAAATATTCAATCTTTGAGCCTCCTTGGGTTGGCCTAGGCTTTCACATTTCATTGACCACCTTTGGGCAAACCCCAAGCCACTTGGGTTCGACTTGGGTGTGTCATGGAGTTTAGGGTGTAACACCAAGTGTATCCCATAGGGAGCCACCACATTGTTCATAAAAAAAAGGGTTACTTTGGTCGTGCATAGATTGCCGATTATTAAACTAGGTAGTAGAAAATAAATAAATACTCGTTATGATGAATTGATGATTCATTTGACCAACTTCAAGGGAGTAGGGTATAATCTAAATTGACTAGCAAACTGGATACCACCAACTGAAAAGAAAAAGGGAGGATATGATGAGGACATCACCGGTTCACCCATGTAAGATTAATTTAGTATACAAGGCCCAATGGCACGAGCCCGTGCTCGACGAGTGAATTCTTTCCTTGAGCAAATTAATTACTTAATTACAGAATAAATGATATTGTCTAATTATTATTGCTTGCTTGTCACTACATGCAAGAAACACGTGGAGGAATTACTGATATGGAAGTTCCATGAGTAAGGAATATTTATTCAAGAGCAAATCAAATATTTATTCGAGAGCAAATCAAGGAATATTTATTCAAGAGCAAATTAAGGAATATGATCAAATCAAATATTTATTCCCCAAATTTGTGGCTCTAACAAAGGAAGTTGCATATATGCAACTAATTTTGCTTTTAAGAGAAGGAACTTATTTATTTATTTTTCCTATTTTAGTGGGAAAAAATATCTATTATTGTGTCTATATATTTAGTAGAGCATGTCCTATTGAGGGGGACTTTGATTTTTGTTTAGTCACTGCTATTGTAATGCTTTTACTGCAAACTTAAAATTCAATTTATTTGATCATACATCTTGAGTGATCCTTCCGTTGTTGCTCTTTCAATTCTCATAAATTGTTCATGTCATTCTTCATGAATAGGTCAATCCTGTTTGACATAGTTGATAACTAAAGTGGTTTAGCGATTGGGAGGTTACTGGTCGTGTTCTTGGATTGTGGTTAGCCTCCCCTTCATGAAAGTCACAACTCGCCTCCTTAAGGATTTCTCCTACGACGGAAGATCGGGACCAACTTGCTTGCACACATTTTAAGTCGAGACTTATGCATATCAGGTGGTATCAGAGCCTTCGTGGCCGGTAAGAATTCATCTATCCTTTAGTAGTAGATTACCTTTTATTTTACCTACATCAAAAAAAATCCTCTCGTTCCTATTTCGAACTTCTATTTCGTGCCTCTTTATCTTATTTTTTCCAACTTTTATTCCGTTCTTTTTTTCTATCTCCTAATTTCAATTTGCTTTATTGAATTTTTGTTCATATTTATTGTGTCTAGTTGCTAGCCTTAACTTAAATCCTTTGCTTTATTTATTTTATCCTTCTTGCAAAAAAAAAAGAGAAGAAAAGGTGTTCGCCAGAAAGAGAGAGAGAGAAAGAGAGGAGAAAGCATTCCGCGAGGAAAAAAAAAGAGAGGAAGGTTCGACGGCAGAAAAAAAAAAAAAGCTAAATTTTGATTATAATTATCCTTTTACTTATTCTTGTTTTTTACACCTTGCTTGATTGAGTCTTAGCATATCCTAAAAATGTGCAACTAAGGCTAGTACTTGTTTGAACGTTTTATTCAATTTTGTAAATTCTAGAATTATTGATTGTTTCTCTTTACTACAAGACAGAGGTGCGTTTATTTGCTAACCTCGAGAAGTGCACCTTTTGCACAGATCAAGTCGTGTTTCTTGGTTTTATTGTGACTGCATAGGGAATTAAAGTGGATGAGAAAAAGGTAAAAGTTATTCGATCATGGCCAATACCCGTAACAGTCATGCAAGTACGAAGTTTTCATGGACTGGCTAGCTTTTATCATCGATTCGTAAAAGATTTCAGCACACTCGCTGCTCCACTCAATGTGTTGACAAAAAAAAAACGTGCCTTTCAAGTGGGAAAAAGCACAAGAAGATGCCTTCAATACATTGAAAGATAAGTTAACCAATGCACAACTTTTACAACTTTTTAATTTTAATAAAACTTTTGAGATAGAATATGATGCTAGCGATATTGGAATTGGAGGTGTTCTTATGCAAGATTGGAAAGCCATTATTTAGTTTAGTGAAAAGTTTAATGGTCCAGCCTTAAACTACTCAACATATGACAAGGAATTATATGTGTTGGTTAAAGTGTTAGAAACATGGCAACATTATCTCTGGCCAAAAGAATTTATCATACACTCAGATCATGAATCATTGAAGTATATTCATAGACAAAGTAAGTTGGATCGTAGATATGCTAAGTAGATTGAATTTATTAAAAAATTTCGTATGTTGTGAAATATAAAAAGGGCAAGAATAATCTAATTGTCGATGCTTTATCTAGACGATACATGTTGTTGTCCCAACTTGATTGTAAAATTTTTAGTTTGGAAAGATTAAAAGATTTATATGCTACTGACTTTGATTTCAAAGATATTTATATAATTGTAAAGAAGGGAGATGCTAGGATAAATATGTATTGAACAATGGCTATTTATTTAGAGTTAACAAGCTCTGTGTTCCTGCAAATTCTGTTCGTCTTCTATTGTTGCAAGAAGTGCATTGAGGTAGTTTGATGGGACATTTTGGGATACATAAGACTGAGGATAAGTTGACCACACTTTTATTAGCCAAAGATGAGGCATGACGTTTGAGCGTTATATGGGGAGATGCACTACTTGTCAAACAGCTAAGTCTCGCTTAAACCCACATGGTTTATATACGCCTCTTCCTATTCTGAAAGTACCTTGGGAGGATATTTTTATAGATTTTATGTTGGGTTTACCAAGGACCAAGAAGGAGAGAAACAGCATATTTATTGTTGTTGATAGGTTTTCTAAGATGTCTCATTTCATACCTTGTCATAAGAGCAATAATGTTACTCGTGTTGTTTATTTATTTTTCAGGGAGATCGTTCGCCTACATAGAGTACTGAGAACAATTATTTCAGATCATGATGCAAAAATTTTAAGCCACTTTTGGAGGATGCTTTGGGGTAAGCTCGGGATAAAACTACTATTTTCAACTACATGTCATCCCCAAACTGACGGACAAACCGAGATCATTAATCGCACCCTTGGTACCATACTACGGGCAATACTCAAAAAGAATCTAAAGCTTTGGGAGGTGTGCTTACCACACATTGAGTTCGCCTATAACCGGGTCGTGCATTCTACTACAAAGTCCTATCCGGTCAAGGTCGTCTATGGATTTAAGCCTACTGCTCCAATTTATTTACTACCTCTACCGCCTTCGAAAAGAGACAATCTTGATGTCGAAAAACATGCTAAGATGAATTCGAAAGATACATCAAATGACCAAAATAAATATTGAGAAGATGTAAATACAATATAAGAAGCATGCAAAGAAAGGTAGAAAGAAAGTTATTTTTGAAGAAGGAGATTTGGTTTGGTTGCATTTGCACAAAAATCGATTTCCAGAACAGCGCAAGTCCAAACTAATGCCATGAGGTGACGGTCCATTCAAGGTTCTTGCAAAGATTAATGATAATGCCCACAAGCTGAAGCTACCTAAGGATTATGGAGTGAGCAATACTTCAATGTGGTTGATTTATCTTCATACTTGGGTGATGAAGATGAGCTAGAGTCGATGTTGACTCCTTTTCAAGAAGGGGGAGTATGATGAGGACATCACTGGTTCACCTATGCAAGATTCATTTAGTATATAAGGCCCAATGACACGAGCCCGTGCCCGACGATTAGGATAATATGTGAATTCTTTTTTTGGAAAAATTAATTACTTAATTACAGAACAAATGATATTGCCTAATTATTATTGCTTGTTTGTCACTACATGCAAGGAAATACATGGAGAAATTACTGATATGGAAGTTGCAAATCAAGGAATATTTATTCAGGAGCAAATCAATGAATATGTATTCCCCAAATTTGTGGTTCCAATAAAGGAAGTTGCATATATGCAACTAATTTTGCTTGCAAGAGAAGAAGACTTTTTTTTTCTATTATAGTGGAAAAAAAGTTCATTATTGTGCCTATATATTTGGTGGAGCATGCCCTATTGAGGGGGATTTTGATTTTTGTTTAGTCACCGCTATCGTAATGCTTTTGCTGCAAACTTGAAGTCTAATTTATTTGATCATACATCTTGAGTGATCCTTCCACTGTTGCTCTTTTAATTCTCGTGAATTGTTCGTGTCATTCTTCATGAACAGGTATGGTTGATAACCAATGGAGGAGTGGTTTAGCGATTGCAAGGTTGCTGGTCACATTCCTGGATCGTGATTAGCCTCCCCATTATGAAAGTCACAACTCGCCTCCTTAAGGATTTCTCCTACGATGGAAGATCGGGACCAACTTGCTTGCACGCATCTTAAAATGAGGCGTGTGCATATCAGGATATCCAGAAGATGACTCTCCGCATGAAGTATGGTCATTTCAGATTTGTGATAATGCCTTTTGGTTTAACTAATACTCTCACAATGTTTTATGTACCTAATGAATAGGATATTTGAGGCGCAACTAGATAAATTTGTGATTATATTTATAACCGACAGCTTAGTTTACTTAAGATAATACATATACTACTAAAGGAAAAACGACATGTTAAATTCAGGAAGTGTTCTTTTTGACTACTTAAGGTGGGGTTTTTGGGCCATACAAGGGGCAGGGTGCAATGGAGGTGGCTGCAGTCATAGAATGGTCGCCACCTAGTTAATAATAGAGTTTCATAGCTTTCTAGGATTAGCAGGATACCATGGACAGTTCATTGAAGGATTTACACATCTTGTGGCACCTTTTGATATGATTGACAAAAAAGGGAGTTAGATTTGAGTGGGACTTTTGAATTCAAGCTTACCTTTTGAGAATTGAAGATGCGATTAACCAGTGCATTGATTCTTATAATACTTGAAGGGCAAGAAAGCTTCATGCTATACCCAAATTTTTCACATGAAGGGCTCAACATGGTATTAACGTAGCAAGGTTGGGCGGTAGCATATACATCCCGTCAGCTTAAAGACCACGAAAAGTGCTACCCAACACATGATCTCAAATTAGAAGTGGCAATCATCTTCGCAATCAAATTAGCAGCAACACATGATCACCTTCAACTGATGGTGTGTCATGCCCCAAACCACCTTTTGGCACGTGGCAACCGTTGTATAAGCCGCACTTCAACACCATAACTTATACAAGGCTAGAAAGTATCACAAAACACTACAACTTTATTAATTAAACATAGCGGAAGCAAATACATTTTACATTTTCAATCAATACTACAAATTCACTTCTCTATCTAGATTTCAAAAATAAATATTTTCACCAACTAGGTTCTCCCTCACACCCCGCCAATGGCCAACCTGTAACCTGCGCAACAGGAAAATTGTGCACATCTGAGTCGCGAAACTCAGTGAGGCTACAGAGAGAGCACCCTAAAAATGGGCATAAGGTATTGTACAAACCAACAAGAAAATATATCTACTAAAATCACATATTAAACCAACATGTCAATAATACAACAAGGCAACAAATAGGAAACATTATGAATATGATCATAATATGGCAAATCACTGGATATAAGAAATATGATCATAACATTGCCACTAAATCAAATATGTCATATTACTTTAATTAATATATCATCATCTATCCATTCTACACCTAAGGCAGCCTCTTATGTTCAAGGTAAATCCCTCGTCAGAGATTTCCCTAAATCCGTCAGTGTCAACTCTATGTCTCTGTCCTATAAGCCTGTACACTGACGTTGGCGGAAGGAGCTGGTGATCACGACACCCCTTCTTTCCAATCACAAGTATCATACAGTGCTGTAATTCTGCCCCATGGCAGGATCACCATACAAAATCAACAGCGACATCAGTCTACAGCCTGGCCCGCTGAGACCCACTGTATACGATACCAATGAACCAGGACTGCTCAGGGATCCACATCTGTTGAGCATGCTAGTGTCAATCAGGTTCCCTAGCCTCGGTAGCGCATGGGACGGTACTGTTCCTAGTACACCCTCTACCTTAGTGTAACACAACAAGTTGAGTTCTACACCGAAATGAGATTCCGGCTACACCAAAGTATTAGTGACTAAGTCAACCAAACGTGCATTTCTACCTTACTAACACATGGCTCCTCACCACATGTTGGCACATACCAGCCTAAGAACCTTAAGTTCTTAGTCATGTGTTTAACCAGACCACTTTAGGTGTTATCATAACATGAACCTAAAGTGTCTCAAATTATTATCTCATTTTCCATGTTCTCACTAGGTGTCTCTACAACCTAGCAACATGAACATATCAATAATAACATCACATGAGCATAATATCAACATCATGCATATAATAACATCATACATATACCCTCATGGTATATCTTTCACTCACATTAGGAGTATGCATATAGCAACATTTCACATACCAGCATGATATATCTTTCAGCTCATATCAAGAGCAAGCATGTAAATAACATCAACATGAACTAGCATGATATCACTTTCAACCTTATAACAAGAGCATACATATGATACCATCATACATGAACTATCATGTTATAACTTTCAGACTCATGTCATTAGCATGCATATAAGAACATCATACACAACTAGCATGGTATAACTTTTCAATAAATCACATGCTAATTAAATATGCAATCAAGCAGATATACAACTTATCAGCATGTACAATATTTAACAACGACCCTTAGGACTCAGCATCTGTAGTAGGCCAAATAAAATTTGAAACTATAAATCCTCACCTGAGTCTTAAGCAGATCTTTAACAAGAATCACAGCTTGGTTGTGATTCTTAAAGCAAGCAAGTAATCAATCACATAGGCAATTCATTTCTACACAAATCACAGCTTGGTCGTGATTTGTCAAGCAATAGCATAGCAATGTAATCTCTTAAAATAATTTTAAAGACAACCAAGCAAGCATGTATAAATAACACATCTCAATCAAACATCTTAACAACCCTTCTACTCACAACCTCACACCAATTTTTATTTAATTTCTCTTTAATCAACCAAATAGATTAATCAATTCAAATAAACACAACTACCACAATTTTTCATCAACCAACCCTAGCCATACATATGTTTACATTCAAATTATATCATAAGACCACAATAAATATCTATTTTCACAATTAAATTATCCTAACAAATTAATTAATCATATTGATCAACTATACCACCTAAATCAATCTATAAACAACTTTTAATAATTCTGTAAAAATCTAATTTTCAGAAATAAATATATTAAATCACAATTTCCACAATTTCATTAAATAGAAAATCTAATTACCCTAATTATCCAATTTAATCAACACATAAAATTTATAAATTCTGTAAAAATTCTAATTAAATCATTTTAACTCTGTTTAACCTGAATCAAACATAATAACATCTACCAAAATATTCCTTCATGCAAATAGCATCCAAATAATTTATTTAACATTTAAATAAACCTAAACCACCTTAATTAAATAAAAACACTATCTTCGTAGTTTCGTAAAATTCCAATTAAATCACAGAAATTATTTCTACGCACAAAATAGCTTCACAAATTATTTTACATTTTTCTGACATCATTAACGCGCTCAAACTCTTTGAACCCAACATAAAATAAATTGAAAATTGAACCTAAAACTTGATAAAAATTCCAAATAAATTCTTAAAATCCTAAAACTTACCAACAAAGCTAGAGAAACGTTGAACCACAAAGAACCGGTTGTAAGACTGAGAAATCAAGCAAAAAACCGAGGGAAACCGGTCCTGAACCGGCCGGCCGAACCTCTCGGACCGAACCGCCCTTGGGCCGGACCGCCACACTCGCGTTGCACGTGCGGTCCGGTTTCATCTTCCCCGATCGAGCTCTCCTTTGTCGTTTCTGCCGACGCCGATTCCGCCGCCGTTCTCGCTCCACGCCGCCCCTCCAACCACCGAAAGTTCGTCGGAGCACCCGTACGAACCCGCAGCTGCATTCTCCATCCGCTATCACTGCCAGCGAGCCTCCCAACTCCCCTGGTCGTCGGCGCAAGGATTTCTGCCACCGCACCGCTCGCCCTCCGCCGGCAGCCAACTCCCGGCCTCCGGCGTCGCTGCCCACTCAATGAGACGGAGCGCTCGCTCTCCTCTTCTGCCCCGACCCACCGGTAACCCTTCTGTGGTGGAAGGAATGATCGCCGCGCCTTCCTCGCCGTCGACCACGCTGCGAACAGAGGGATGCTCTGTTCGCCGCCCGACTCCGATCTCTGCCAGAAATCGAGCCCTTACGCAGCTGCCTTCGCTCGAAATCAACTACTCAAACGTCGTGTTGATTCTGAAGAGCTCGCCGCAGTGGGAGGAAACACTCGCCGCACTTTTCTGCCGACAAAATCGACGGAACAAGGGTCTGCCCCCTGCTCGCCGTTTGTCCGCCGCCTCCCACGAGATCACAGCTCGCCGGAGCTGTTTCCTCGCCACGCCGACCTTGCTGAAGACGCCCCAACTTCCCAGCACTCTCCTCCGTTGCCAAACAACAGCCGCCGGCGAGATTTGAGCCGCCGCCGCAAGCCTCCCTCGAACAGGGCATCGCCCCTGTTCGAGGGTTTAAGCCCTCTGCCCCGAGCTTTTCGCTCGCAGAACGCGGGTGCGTCGCGCGTGCTGCGACGATATATTTTTTTTTATAAATTCTTTTTTTCTACATCTTTAAATATAATTTCCTTTTTATTTCATATAAACCCCTCCTCTTTCCTAAATTGTATGCTAGTCCTTTTCTTTTCCTATTTTATATTAAATATATTGTATTATTTTATTAACTTAAATTTTATATATATATATATATAGAAATGAGGGTTTACATTGTGCACTTCAAAGTGGATGGTGATGGTGTACTTCGACGAGTGATATGCATCGGAGAGGACGGAGTGATGCCCGACGACAGAACAGGCATTGGAGGGGATTGTAGTGACATCCCTTTATGGGTGGTGCATGTTGGAGTGGATGGTGATGATGTCCCTCGATTGGTGAACGATTATTAGAGAGGATGCTAGTGATGTCCCTTGATGGGTGATGCATATTAGAGAGGCCTCACTCGATGAGTAATATTTTAATTTACTATGCTGCATGTTGAGGTAAGCTCACTCCTTGTTGGAGAAGACCATGAATTATGCTGAGTTTAAATCCCATTTGTTAGGATAAACTTTCATCGTAGTTGACTCTAGATGTTATAGGTTTAATACTCATTAAAAAGCAAAACCCCTTACTTCAACAGATGCACTGTCTTCCGTTCCAACCTTCGAGTTTCCTTGCATTCGTCTTCTCCCCGTTGCTCCCTTCATCCGAGTGTTTTTTTTTTTCATTCACCCACCTCGCGCTTTGGTTCCTCCCTTTTACTCGATGGTTTCAATGTTCGCTTCCTTCATCACCACCGCCTCCTCCGCGTCATTCATGTTTTTTCCTTTATTCTCATCGTGAACAGCCAGTGGATTCTGTGTGCCTCTTCGATTTGATGGCTCCATGATTCCCATCATGGATGGCGGGCGGATGACCTCCTTCTCGGTTCGGCGGTGACTCCTGGCAGCCAGATGAGGCGCTCTTTGATTCTCGATGGCTCCTTTGGTTCTCGTCGTCGATGGCGAGTAGATGAGCTTCTTCTCGATTCGTTCTCCAAATTTTTCTACCACCACATTGACTTCATCGTTCTTGGCATGATGTTGGCGTATCTGGACATCCAAACATCCAAAGGAGAGGAGTGTATTGGCATGAGATGATTTGGTAGACGAAGTTATTGTTACGCAGGAGGCAATTTAAAGGATGCTACTGCAGCAGATTCTTTCTGCAGCATTATTATGTCGACGAAAACTCCTGCATATTCATATGCTATCCAAGCAGCTGTATCACTCGATCACATTATTCCAACGCACTTGTTTTGTAATCTTGGAGAGACAGGGGGAGAGAGTATTATTCTTTTCTTTCTGGAGCGCTAGGCTGGATTATTGTCCAAGAAGAAAGAAAAAAAACTTACCTGGGGAACGCCTGAGACGGGTGATATGAACAGGGTTTTTAATCCCATCCTCCTCCAAGTCACATCTCATGTGCAAAATTTCACAGATATATATTTTTTTTCAACTTGATGAGTATTTAAACCCACAACTAGAGCACGCACTTTCTGTACAAATTTCAGAGATCTGTTGATGGTGAAAACTACAAGAAGAAGAAAAGATTCATAAGAGATCACACACCAGAGACTTGATTCCACTAATTTCTTGAAGGGGACTAATTCACTGGATTTGTTCCTCCACTACATCAGTTAAAAGCTTCGAATATATACAATCGATTGCATCGGCAACTGACAAAGAAGCAAAATCATCAGAACCGACGCACCCAACAAAAGCACCACCGACAAACACTGCTCGATCTCCAGGAAGCTCTTACTCGCTCATTAGAAGTGCTGTTCATCGTCATTTAAGTTCTTGTCCACCTGTAGTGTCATTTCCCATGAACCATTGGAACTTGGTTCGGTTGGAATTTCGTCCGATGCAGCATAACTGGAGAAGAGAATCAAAGATCAACAATTAAAATACAAAAAATCAAGAAAGTACAAAATAGAACTTAATGCATGATATGACATCAGATCTTCAAAACTTTACCCCGTTCATTGTGCTGAGTTTACATAGATGGCTCACTGGGGTTGTCTTGATGAAAAGATTCTACTTTGGTTTCAGCTGTTGAATCATTGTAAGTTGATGCTCTGCTACCACTAGGTTTTTGTTCTACATCACGAATGGCAAAAATTTTAGACTGATCTTTGCTTGAACACAACCCACAATTTTGAGCAGTTTTCTTTTAAAACGAAAAACCAGCTACCATGACAATTAAAAAAAATGAAACGTTAATAATAAAAGATGGACCATAAACCATTTACCATGTATTAGTATGAGACTTCCCAAATATGACCTGACTAAGATGACAACGTTTTTACATTGAACCAGACTAACCGGTTCAACCAACCCAATCGAAACTGGTCCTGGTTCGGTCTGAGCATGCACCTCAACATGGTTGGTCAAAGAACTGGGTGAACCCAGACAACGGCTGGTTTCTCTCTCTCTCTTTACTTCAACTGGATGAATGGAATGGAGTAGGAATGGTTCGAAGGCTGGTCTATAATTAAAGGCACTGCAAAATAATCTGACAGGTCAAATAGTTAGCAACACTTCCCCCAAGATCTCAAGATGGAAGCAAATTGCAGCAAAGGACCTAACCAAAGGGCCAAATTCCCGCTAGATACTTGATGTGTCCTAATAAAGAGTAGCTGAAGAGAAATGGAAATAAGACTTAAGAAAATGACTTAGAAGTTACACCTGCTGTTTTCGCTGGAGCTTTATTTAAGTTCTTTTTCAGCAGAACTGTTCCTGGAAGCATCATGAGGTTGATATTTTCCAGCAGCCTCTCATTTTCTTCAACTTGCACAAACCCAAAGATTGATGTCCAGGTTTCAAGTAAAGTAGGAATAGCTAATAAGACCAGCACTTCAACCTTTAAAGATCTCAACATCTATTTAAAAGAAAGTCAAATAGTTAAGAAAAGATGCATAAAGAATCGACCCAGGTGAAACAGGAATATTGGAAAAAAAATGCATAAAAAGAAAAACTGCATAAGAAGAATGCTATAAGTTAAGAAAAAAAAGAAATGAATAAGAAAGATTGAATCCTGGACACTAGCATTGGGCACAAGTGTGACTGAGTCGAGAAACAAAGAACTGGGTACCTCTTCAATTGCTCCAAGAAGGCGCCTGCACATTCCTTGCTGTCGATGCTCAAAACAAGTTGTAATGAGTGGCATCTCTGCAATGTTGAACCTATGTACCCTACAGATAGACAGATGATCTTGTTTTTAATGCTCCATATCTTGAATGGAACTTTAAGGATAATCAAAAACTAGATATTGAAATATTGGATCTTAATGCACAGTCTGGTTTGTGAATTACGATCTAAAATGGCAAGTATAGTTTACTTGTGAACATCCAGGGGAACATTAGTCAACAAATCAGATTCCTCAGAGCATCCACAATGTCTCTCTACATCTCAACTTTGAACTCCATAAAAGATTCTCAGGCTGTTTCCAGACAACTCGATCTTCTTGCTAAAATTTTTTTCATCCAACTTAAATTATTTGTTTTAAACAGCTCAGTCACTTCAAGATCAGAATTGTAAATATGAACTTTGTATATTTCGATTTGCATGCTGAATTTATTATCTAAATCCATCTTAACATACCCCCAATGACACGTAAACTAATAAAGATATATATTAGCTTTGAGACAAAAAATATCAGGTTAAAAGAGCATAAAGCAGTTTTTCCCCAAAAAAATAGTTTTATTTTTTTAAGAAAAATTATGTATTCACTCCTTATGAAATGATACATCAGAGAAGTGGCTTCGAGGTGAAGCCATGTAGACTAACCCCTCCCCCCCCCCCCCCACCCCCCCAACCCCACCCCGGGGAAAAAAAAAAGAAAAAAAAAACATTACAACAATTTTATACGTGATAGGGCAGTATATGCCATTATGTTGTCGTCCCCAGTGAAAAATCAGAGGTAGAAATAAAGTGGATTTCTTTCTTCAATTCACATTTCTCTACTAGTTTACACTAGATAAATAACGAATTTTCAATTTCCAACGACTATTATGCACTAATTACCACGCACCTTATAAATGTTATAGTTAACTATTTGTGGTTAGCCTACACTAGTCATAATTAATCACAGTTTTATTATTCTAATATTCTCCCTCAAGCTGGTGCATATATATCATATGTACCAAGCTTATTATAAATATCAGCTAGATTTTGTCCTTGTAAGTATTTCATAAAGATATTTGCTAATTGATCTTTTGACTCAATTAAAGCTATTTTGATATGTTAGATACAATCTTTTCGCTAACAAAATGATAGTCAACTTCTGTGTTTTGTTATTTCATGAAACACTAGATTTGATGCCAAGTGTAAAACCGACTAGTTATCATAAACTAACTTCATAAAATTGATTTCACATCACTTTAATTTTTGAAATAGTTGCTTTTACTAGAGGAGTTCACACGTTATTAATGCCATAACTTTATATTTAGCCTCTATACTTGATCTTGCCACTACACTTTGTTTCTTACTTTTCCATGAAATTTATTTTCTCCAATGAACACAATATCCTAAAGTTGATCTTTTATCACAAGGTGATCCTGCCCAATCTACATCCATCTAACCTACAATATTTGTACTACCTCTGTCTCTCTGTATACTATTCTTTTCCTTAGTAACTTTTTAAGGTATCTAACAATTCTCATGACTGCATTCCAATTTTTGATATCTATTTTGATATCTGATTAGAGTAATTTAGCTCTACTCTAATCCATTAGGGTACTAGGCGGCTTGCAATTTACCATTCCTGCTTCCTGTATTAGGTCTAGAGTATATTTCCTTTGAGATATAATATCCCTCCTATTCTTTATCGAGTCACTTCAATACCAAGGAAGTATTGCAGTTAATCCAAGTCTTTGGTTTGAAAATGTTGACACAAATTATATTTTAAATCATTGATGCCTTTTTGATCATTCCCTGGAATGATTATATCATCCACACACAAAACAAGTTATATAAGTTTGTTGTTTGAAGATGACTTAAAAAATATCAAATGATTGATTTTACACTTTTTCCTACCAAATTGGTTCAGAATGATCAAATCTTGCAAACAATGCTCTAGGTGCTTACTTTAACTCGTATAAAGATTTCTTCAGTTTGCATACAAGACAAGATTCCTCCTAAGCAATAAACCCAGGAGGTTGCTCTATATAAATCTCATCATCTAAGTCCCCATGTAGGAAGTCATTTTTGATATATAATTGATACAATAGCCAATTTTTCATATTTGTTATTGATAAAAAGAGTCACACTCAGGCAATTTTTGCAATTGGAGAGAAGGTATCATTGTAACTTAGCCCATAATTTTGAGTGTATCATTTTGCTACAAGTCTTGCTTTCAATCTATCTAACTTACACATTAGGTCCAATTTTGAGTATGAAAATCCATCAATAACTGAAGATTGACTTTCTAGGAGGAATAAGCATCCGCATCTGATTTGATCCTAAAGCAATCATTTCCTCAACCATTGTTTGTCGCCATCCTAGATAAGATAGAGTTCCCTAGATATTTTTATTAATTGTAACAAGGTGGATACAAAAACAAAATATGATAGAGATAAATGATGATAGCTCATGAAATTATACATTAGATGTGGACTATGTGGACTTTTTACCTTTGTGAATTGCAATGGATAAGTTAGCTAGATTTGAAATTTGAGGAGCTTGAATAAGATCTTCTGCAAGTGGAGGAGCTTAAATAAGGGCTAAATCAATTGCAGAATCATTCTCAACAAGAGCTTTAGTTATTAGTCGATGCTCATAAGTGATATCAAACCAATTATGGGGTTATATTGCTACTTTTTAATTCATATTGATCATTAACTTCAGAAACTAGAGCCTCAAAACTTATTTTTCTATATGTTGTTAGCTTATTTATCGGAGACAATGAGTCAATATTAGGTATTGGTAGTCTAGAGACCCTGATTCAATTGGAGCTAGAAAAATAGGGAATATTTTCAAAAAATGTGACATTTAGAATAACATCGATACCTTTTTTGCAATTGTGAGTACCCTAGGAATATACATTTGATTGAACGGGGCTATAGTTTGACATGATTAGGACAAAGCAAGTTGAGCCAAATACCCAAGGAGAACTATATAGAGTCTCTTTAGGAAACAAAAGGGAATGTGGAGTTTAATTATTAAGCATTGAGCATGGCATATTATTAATTAGATACCCTATTGTGAGAATCATCAACCCAAAACTTTAATGAAACATTAGCATTAATCAGAAGGGATCAAGTTGTATCAATGATATGTTGATGTTTCCTTTCAGCTATACCATTTTTTTGAGGAGTGTGAAGGCAACTAGATTGATACAAGATGCCATTGGATGCAAGAAAGGAGTTGAAGGAAGCTAAGAAGTATTTTCCAACATTGTCACTTTGTAGGATGCAAATTATTTTCCCAAACTGTGTTTTAATTTCATAATAAAAACTTTGAAAGATTTTGAATAATTCAAAATGATCCTTCATCAAGAAAATCCAAGTATACCTTGAAAAGTCATCAACAAAAGTGACATATAACCTAAGATAGATCAAACACAACTTAGACCCCAAATATTAGAATGAACGATATCAAAGGGTGATATAGTTTGATCATTGTTTCTAACTGTATAGTAAGCTCTAATATATTTTCCTAGTTGACATGGCTCACAAATTCAAGGCATGTAGTTGAGAAAGATGAGGTACCATCCTTTTGAGTTTGTGGAGATTTGGATGTCTTAATCATTGGTGAAGCATTTTAGGAGTTTCTATAGCAACATAGACTGTAACTAAGGATGGCTTGAAGTCAGCTATAAGAATAAAGGCCTCTTGATTCAACTCTTGCTCCAATTATCCTGCCCATACTTTGATCCTGTATTATAAAACAAACACAAGAAGATGGCATAAAAATTAAAGTCGGCAACAAGAAATAAAGGCCTCTCGATTCAACTCCTACTCCAATCATCCCCCTATGCTTTGATCCTACATTATTATTATAACAAAATTAGGTTTGAAAATGACGAGACAATTCTAGGTGTGAGCAAGTTTGCTAGTTGACATTAGATTAAACTAGCATTCAGGAACAAATAGGATAGATTTTAATGTTAAATTTGGAAGTAATGAAATTCTTCCAGTCCCTTTTGCTTGAGCTTTAGATCCATCAGTAAGGTGATTTGAAGTGATGTTTTAGAAAGTGAGAGATTAAAGAACAAAGGGAAATTACTGGTGATGTGATCAGAAGCTCCTGAATCCAAAGTCCAGGATCCAACAGGCAGAGAATGAGAAATAGATTATAGAATAACCATTGGCAATTAAAGAAGTGGCTTGTTTGGCAACCTTGAGCTGTAGACACACCTGTTATTCATTCACAAAAAACAAATTGAAGGATTCTAAAGTTTCTACCTTGTTCTTTATTATTGGTTGGGACTGTATCATGTTAGCAGTCCTATTTGTAAATCCATGCAAGGAATAATATCAATCTTGAGTATGACCTTCCTTTTGGCAATAGGTGCAGCGTAAGTTTCCTTTTCCACATCTTCTTCCTTTATTTCTATTTCTTCATTCAGTCAAACCACCGATAAGGGCTGAATCATGATTACTTTCAGTTATTATGATTTCTAGTGGAGGAACTTGTGGGAGTCTATCAATAAGTTCCTCCACAGTTGAGATGTTGGGATTTGTTAAATTTTGATTTCTAATTGACTCAAAATCCTTGTGAAGGCCATGAAGAACGAAGATGATAAATATGTTGTCCAACTTCCTTAATATTCCTTGAAGATCATCGCTAATAAACATTAACTTGAGCTCCTTTATTATAGATTATGAATTATTTAAATAGCTGAATAGGTCATGATCTGCCATTTGGAGTGTTGCTAAGTTGTGGACAGATTCATAGAGGATGTCATATGCATAGACATTTTATGCTTTCTTCCAAATAGCAAAGCATATTTTGTGTGGCCTAAAATGCACCACCAGCTTGGGGTTAATAGATTTCCAAAGTAAAGATACCAATAAATAGCCGACCTTCTCCCATTCCTCTTTCTCTGCATCAACCACATCATCAACTCTTGTGATAGGATGATCAAATAATTATCGACCCATAAACCATATTTCTACTACATTGTACCAATCCAAATAATGTTCTGCTATTGAGTTTCTTTGACGTGATAGTTGGAGAGCCGGCAAACATGGAGGTAGTGGGAGGCATATATTGTGGCAAACTTATAGAGGAGGCTAGCAAGATGAAATAGGCTACCTTTATAGCCAGGCTACATTCTGTTTATCTGAAATTTCAATCACAAGACAGAGGATAATGCAAGTTTTGATGTACCATATTCATAGTCCCTCATTTTTTGTTACTTTTCTCACTGTGCCCGACAATTTCTGAAACATAATAAAGGAAAAGAGGTAGAATAGGCAATTTATCATCCATTAAACCCTAAGAACTTGACACGGACACTAAACAATTGATTTGTTCACCTGAACAGAGAATTTTCAAACTTCTATCACTTGTTAGCATATCAATCAAGTAATGTGGTGGGTACAAAATAAAGGAAAGAGATTTTTATACATCAAAATAGGTAATTCTTTAGAGGCTGTTCTTTATGTAGGGAAGACTAGAATTGCTGGTGATCCAGCCTGGTATAAATTGAGATTATTGCTCTTGATATTGGAAGTGATCTTTGCAACATCGAGCAGTTTGTGACATATGTTGCCACCTTAATATGGCTGTATAGAAGCAGGAAGTTAAGTTGAGAATGCAAGCATACCTAGCAAGCAACTGACCACCTTCTGGAGGGAAAGATAAAGGAGGAGCATGAGGCAAAGGTGATGATGATGGGAAAACATATTGAAAGCATAGAATAAATAAAAGAAATAGCCCCCTTCTGGAGGCAAAGACTAAAGAGGAGCGTGGAAGAGGTGTCAACGACAGTAATGACTTGTTGGTGAGCAAAGAAGAATAAGCAGAACTCAATGTATTGAAATTTACTAGGTTTGCCTCTTCATCGTATTCTTCTTATGTTTCTTACTTGTTCTGGTTTTTTCTTCCTTTTTCTTTTCTTATTCAGCCTTTTCTTTGACACCATTAGAATTGTCAGCTACTATACCAATCTAGTAGAAGACTGGAGTGTATTAGAATTTGAAACCTTAGCTAGTACAGTCCTTTTTATGGTGAAATAGAAGTGAACACAAATATTAGATTGCATAGTCCTTGGTACAGCCCTTTACAGCTTAGTACTTTTTCATGTTTCTACAGTTGAAACACTAAAATCACTGTATGTATTTATATTTTTTTAAAAATACACAACTTACCACCTAGCACAGAGTGGCATTGGACTAATATATACTACTCAAACCAAGATGGAAGAGTCTAATACCAAAAGCCCAAGATTAACCATAAACAATAATTAAATGTAAAATTTCATAAACTCAACCAGAATTACGAACAGCCATGAAAAAGCAATCTAACAGGAATAAGAAATAAACATTTGGTAAAAAGTATTACCTGTCGCTTATTCCACAAATATATTCCACCAAACCAATAACACCATGATGTAAATTAACATAATGAAAATAAAACAAACAGAAAGTCCTAAAAGGATAATGTATTGTGCTGTCAAGTAATACCTGATAGATGCTACAGAAATAAGCTCATCATTCTTTTCCAACACTATGGTGTAGAAACCTTTATAATTCCAGCATGCAAATTTATACCTGAATTTCATGTTGATAACAAACTGTAAAAATTTAGAACATCTGATAAAGATGTAAATAAAGGGAAACACTTGCCAGGAGAATCTTAGATGCTTTCTGTATTTTACTAAATAGCCCCAGATTGCAAAAGGCAACCTAAAAGATTGCATGTTGGTAAGGTGACAAGTACTAATGACAGAAAGCATTCTTGTTTATGAACAATTATGTATCAGAGGAAGCCAAGCAGCATTTTGTGGCTGATATGAGGGGTATTAAATCATGCACAGGCACCAAGGAGATTTTCTGGCATTGACGACCGATGGTAAATACTCTACTTGGTCCTTTTACAATTTCATCAGAGTCTGGTGTCAAAGATGTAGAAGGTCACCAAATATGGAAGTTGAAGTGGACCCAAAAAATAAATTTCTTCAATTGGTCGAAGAGAAAGGATAAACTACATAACAAAATATGACTAATTTGCAAAGGGATAATGGTAGAGGAAAGATGTATTATTTGTGAAATGGTGGAGTTAGAGATAAGAGACCATCTTTTCTTTGAATGTCCTTAGGATGGCCTCTTTCATTGGCACAACTCAAGGTTGAATTCCATAGCAGTACTGAACTGTGGGGAGAAAGAAATAGGAGGTGCTTTCAAGGAAATTGTAAATCAGTAAGAGCATTGGCTGGAGAAGTAGCAACTGCCCTTGCATTTTCACAATTCACTTGCCACCTTGAAGCTGAATGGCCACAGGAGCAGTGGAAGTTTTCGCTCTTTTTATGTTTTGCTTCTTTTGTTTTCTTTGCTTGTATTTTCTTTCTTTTCTTTTTAAGTTTTACTGCTACTGTTCCTCATCAATTTGGATGAGTCATTTGTTGCATGTAACAAAGCAAAATATGCTGAGAAAAATTATAAAGGAGGAACAGGAATTCCATCAAAGAGCTATTCTATATTCTAAAAACATTAAATATCACTGTGACAAGTAGCTAAGTAATATAGACTGGAAAGCCACAACATACATGAAACATATTCGCAATAATCAAAGAAACTGAACAGAAACCTACCCCCAATTGTACAAGATATGTGGAATCATGTCCCTTCCTGTTTCTGGATCAATCATGGGAAGAAAGGATTCCTCCATAATACTCAATGCAATGGATAATTTTATGTTGCATTCTGCTATTACGGCAATTTTTTGTGTGGACTGGGGCTTTTGCTCACCATGACTACATCTAAGAACAGTCACTGAGAACCCATCACCAATACAGTTCATTACCCCCACAAGAGAACGTAAACCCAAATATACCTGATAATAACCACGAGCACAAGTTGGTGCTTTAACTATAAAGACCGTAAACAAAAATACTAAAATGCTAAAACTGACAAGCATATGAAAACCAGTCTTAACGTAATATATCAGACTGCAATAGATTTTCATGTAATTTACATCTCTTTCTTGACAAACTTCAGTCAAAAAATTATATTTCTTGTTAAGTGCTACCTGAAAGTGCAGTGCTGACAAGTTGAATAAGCTTTAGTATTTTTTTCAAAATGATAATAAGCAACTGAAGCTATTAAAGCATACAGTCACTACAGGACCTTATTTTATTATCCACAGGTTGCGAAATAGAATAGTGATAATTTATTATAAAGCATGTGATTTATTGAAAGAACAACTTTTATTTAAATTGATTGAGAGAGAAACCTTTACCTGCTGTGCAAATCCACAATAAAGAAACTAAATAGAAGGGTATCATAAATTTTCATCATTATAATCAATTCTTATAGTTCATCAGAAACTGATCAGAGACATAATTTCCCTTCTCTGTAGCATTGCACTCTTTTAGTCTTTTGGAAATTATGTGCACCAGGAGCACAATGTCAATAGCAGCGTTCTCATTGTCTAGATTATGTAATATATTCTTAGAAACTGTACAAATCAACCAGGCCAGTTGAATAGATAGCTTAGAAGATTGTTTATCAAATCTGAAATGGAACTCACCTTTTGGCACTCTACTCCACAGAACCAAGCACCAGATGACACTTCTCCATGACATGTACTCTTCTCTTTTATGCATTTGTCATGGTCTATAATGATAGTAAAAATTTAGGGAGGAACAAAACATATTTATACTAACAATTTTAGATGCATGAGATCACAGCATTGCTTCTATTAAGTCAATATAAAATTTTAGAATATTTCAGCAGTTTCAATGAAAAATCTTAATTCTGACGACATTTGTAAATAACAGATACTTTTACTAATTTATTCACTCTTTATTACCTCAAAAATCTTAATTTATGTGATCTCAATCTACTAAAGAGGTCTGAGAACTCTTAGTGAAATGTTTTAAGGTTCTAAACCATTAATTAAGTTAAATGATGAAAAGAGCAATTACAGGACCTATAGGTAAACATCAATAGGAGGATGAAAAGCAGCAATAGGACAGAATTAACGCGCAAGCTTTCTCGAATAAATTGAATCATTATGTTACTACTATAATATCAAAATATGATTTACTAGCCAGTACAATAACTGGACGTGCTCCCTGCAAATTTGTTTTTAAAAGGGAAGTCAACATGATCTAAGATATGTACACAAAGTGTATACCCCTCTAGTTAAACCAATTAAGTTCTATACGGGAGGTTGTGGGTTCAATACTCATCAAGTTCTAAGAAAAATATGATCTAAGATATAGAGTAATGACATGTTGATTCTCATAAACAATGAACAGAGTGTAAGCAACCAAACTGCTATTTAACTGAAAGCAAGCTTACATCGACTTTCACATAACGAGCACTCCAAAGCAGACATGGCATTTGATAGCTCATCTGTGATAACATCTCCACATGCATCACAAGTGCAATTAGGACAATACCATCTGTCTTCTGATAGTTTCTGACTCAAAAATAGAGATGTTTTGCATAATTAAGGTGATGAAAAGAGGGGCAGTTAATAATTAGAATAAGAAAGAACAGATGAAAACAGATTATCCTACACAAACAATGCCTTGAGAAATTGATAGCAATTATTAGCATGCAGTCCTAGAATGCTGTATAAAAAACAGATATGAAACTGAGTGTTTCATATCATGGCGTATTACCACTATCAATCTTAATTGATTAAATTAGTATGATAACAGTATCTACCCCATGTTCAGTATGAGTAGGAATGGACCAACATCAGATGCCCACTGTTTTAAACTACCCTTGAACCCTTGTAAGTCATTCTGATAAGGGCTACTTTGTCAGTAATTAAAAAATTAAAAAATATCCATCCAACTAAGAGAAGGCCTTTGTACACAAAGTGTACATCCCTCTGGTTAGAGTAATTGGGCTCTATACGGGAGGATTATGAGGTCTTGAGTTCAAGACTCATTAAGTTCTAAAAAAAACTAAGAGAAGGCCTTTGATAATGTATCATGGGATTTCATCCAACAAATACTGACAACAAACAACTTGGCACCAAGATGGATTGATTGGGTTATGAGAATAGTTCAAGTGCAAAATCAACAGTGGTGGTCGATGGCTCTACATGACATCCATTTAAACATCGAAGAGCTCTGAGATAGGGGAATCCCCTTTCTCCGTACCTCTTTGTGCTTGTCATAGAGTGCTTCCGAAAAATGCTACATGGAGCAGAAAACTTGGGGTTGATCAGTGGTGTATTGAAGAGAATGGAGGGTGGAGGAATTACATACATCAGATTTGCAAATGATATTATGCTATTAACGGAGGCACAGGAAGAATATATAGCCAATTTTGCGGCTACTGTTGGAATTTTCTGATCAAATATTTGGGTCTCACCTAAGGGAATCAATGTTCAAAGAGATAATTGGAGGCCAATGATTGCAAGAATGGATCAGCACCTTGACAGATGGAATAGATCAAAGGTAGGAAGGCTGATTTTGCCCAATTCAGTACTTTCCAAGTGCCATCTTATCATTTGGCTACCCTTAAGATACCAAGCTGTGTAATCAGAAAAATTAACTGGAGAAGAATGTGTTTTCTGTGCGGGAGATTGGATAGCTGCAAGGTCAAAATAAATCCTGTGAATTGAAGGGTAGTGACTAAGAAGAAAAATGGGACTTTGGTGTGCTAGACATTAAAAATCATAATGATGCTAGGCTTGCATCATGGCCGAAGTTAATTTCAAAGGACCCTTCTCCATGGGAAAGAATGGTGCATTGGAAATATTTCAGGAGGAAAAGATGGTATAGGAACTGTGGCACCCTTGGTTGGACCTTTACTTGGAGAGCAATTTATAAACTAAAGGAAATATTTATGTTCAGCCTAAAGTATGAGGTCGAGAGGAGTGATGCAGGCTGGAAGATTGGCATAACTACAGATCACTGGTCTTTTTTTAGAGCACCCTAAAATGTATTTTGCAGCTGCTAACAAGAACAGTTTAGTAGCCCAGGTGGCTGTTTGGAACTCAAATGAATTCAGAGGGTGGCCGATTGCATTAAATGAGGAAGTTTCAGATGGTGCAGCTCAAAAATTTTTAAAAGATATGCAGGATGCAAGACTTTTCTCAGGGCCAAAAGGTGATCAGGTGGAGATGGACTCCTCACGGTCTATTCTTGGTAAAGTCCCTATATAATCTGATTCATGAAACAGGGATTGTTAATGAGCAAGCTTGACCACATTTGGAAGGTCAATCTGCCTTTGAAGCTAAAAGTTTTTAACTAGCAGCTAAGGAAGGACAACTTGCACACGAAATTGAGACTCATTTGTAAGGGAGTACCGGTGGATGAAATATATATGTTGTGTGGTTAGGAGGTTGAATCCAAAGACCATTTATTCTCCCAACATCTTTATACTTGCACAGGTTGGACAAAGTTCCTCCATGTTGTGAGTATAAAACCACCTTTCAGCATGGAGTATTCTCCTTGATCGAGGAATGCGAGGAGATTAAATTTTAAAATTTTCAATATATCAACACCTGGCATTGGAGTGTTTGGGGTGAAAGAAATGGGAGATATTTCAAGGAGGTGGAGATGTCAACTAAAATGCTTGCATCACAAGCAGCTGCCACATGATATACTAACACATATTTACCTTCATGATGTCTTACGAGGCAAATGTTTTAAATTGTTTTGTTTTGTAGTTGTTTCTTGTTTTTTCTCTTTTCCTTGTTCCTGTATATGCTTTTTTTTCTGAATTTCTTTTGGAATGTATATTGTATTGTTTCATAATGGTGAAATGAATGCAATCTTCCATTTCAAAAAAAACTAAGAGAAGCTTTAGGTGAAACAAAGATAAGAACAAGCAGTCTCAATGTGTATATTATGCTCCACTTCATTATATTTAAGAAACTATTTTTAAGCTAATAGGATCATGTAGCTTTTTTCATACTAAGCTAGACCCAAGTGAAGCAATGGGGAAATATTAATTTGTTGCCTATTGTCACTTCAGCTACAGGAGACGTTGAATGAGTGAAAAAAACTAAGAGTGACTATGATCTTTTGCACACCTTCAAACCTCCCTAGATGGGATAGGGTGGCAAATCCTCTATTCATCTCTTTTTCTTCTTTTTTTTAGAACTTAATGAGACTTGAACCCAAGACCTCATGATCCTCACGTATAAAGCCTAATTACTCTAACCAGAGGGACATACACTTTTTGTACATCTCTTTTTCTTTTTTAAATGGAAGATTGCATTCATTTCATCATTCTGAAACAATACAACATACATTCCTTTTCCTCTCTTTGTAAGTTGCTCCTTTAAACTTGAATATATATATGAACATAAAGGTCGGGATGCACCTAGTGTCATCCATCTGCACGCCTCAGGGCATGACTAGGGCATCCAGGTGGGACGCACTATAGTACCCAACAGGATGCAACACAATGTCAAGGCTCAAGTGCTAGAGTCCATGCCCGAGGCACAAGCGTGACGGTAGCAGCAAGGCGGGAGGAGCATGCCCAAGAGCCAGGTTTGGAGGCAAAGCAGCAGGGCCATTCGAGATAACACATGGGCCTCCCTCTGCATGAGGCATGCTGGGACAGAGTGCGAGCATCCCTCCATGTGAGGTACGCACAGAGGCACTCCATTTGATGACATTGAGCGCCGCGCAAGTCCCCCTCCATGCGAGGTGCACAGAGACTCGTTCTTCTGAGCACGCGTAAAGACTTCCAAGCAAGAGTCCTGCGAGCTAGCACGTGGACCTCCTTCTGCGTGAAGTATGCATGGAGGTCTTCTACTAGACGAGCAAATCGGTGCATCAAAAGGGCAAAGCAGACAAGGTGCACGCAGGAGGCACGCACCACACAGACGCCTGTGGTTGGACCACCCTGATCAAGGCGCTCAGTGCATTGGACAACTTCATAGGCCCAGCAACCTTAGGTTCACGTGCCGCGGTGAGGCGCACGCACAGGAAGCTAAAGAGGGATGTGCACCGCTAGGAGCTCGAAGAGGCGCACGTGCCCCTAATGGTTAGTGATTCAACTCTAACCATTACAGAATGGTTCAATTGACCGTCAGTACCTAGTTGGTCACAAAAAAATAGAGTGAGTTCAGGCGAGATTGTAAATTATGAGCTTGTAATTAAGGGTTAAGTGCGGTGTCCCGATTTGGGGAATGCCTGGAAGGTTTTCAGGTGATCAATATATTGCATTTCCTCTAAATTATGAGAATGTTATGTGTTGTTGATGTGCAATCAAAAAAAATTTGTTTGTAGGTTGGTAGTGTCACACAAACACTATGTTGGGCAAACTATTTGATCGTTGTGCATCTCTAGGGTGCAACTTGAATCATCTAGTCTGTCACACCATGGCTCCTTTTGACGAGAAAAAAAAGAGCATGCAAATAATGTAACAATATGTTTAAATTGTAAGCTAGTGCTTTTGCAACACAATTAGAAACTATAAACATAAAAGACAAGCAGGTAAACCATACCCTTGAGATTAACTTCTAGCAACATAATCAGAACTTCAATGTAATCTATAATTATGAATCCTATTGTGATCAACTTGGAGCAAAAGAATTACATTTAGGATTAATATCCAGTTTAATGAGAGGATTTGGAAGAATGTAGAGGTGAATGGATGAAGAGATTGATGTTCAAAGGGCCTTATACATGTTTTTTCTATTGAGTCTTGAACTCTATTATTGAGTCATACCACACTAACCGGATGAGTCATCTACTAGATTGTGGGCCTTGGGCCTTATACATACCTAAAACCCATATTTGAATTTTTTTTTATACTTTCCAAATCCGACTTTATAGAAAAGCTTTAAAGTCAAGCCAAAGGGGCATGACAACTTTTCTGCAAACATCATGAATAGAAGGTAGATCGGACAAGATGACTTAACAAGGAAAGCATTAAGATGGAAATTGTTGATAGCATGACCAGTTTTATTTTTGTTTGATTTTTTTCAGTCTTGTTTCTTTATTTTTCTTTTTTGGCATATTATCATGTGTCATTTCTTCCCTCTCTCTAAATTCGTAATGTCATATCAGCATTATTTCTCTGTTATCTTTTTCTTTCCACAAACTTTTGTACTTCCATTTAGCCTTTTTCAGTTTAATGGTGATTATAACTTTATCCACTGAAATGATATATTTTGATCATTGATCTTTCTTCTGTTAGCAATTCAAAGTACAGTTTTAGTAACAAGCTGGTCGAACAAGTATGGTACAGCACCAATGAAAGCCAGAAAAGGAAAAAAGAAACATGTCTGCATAGTGAAAAGCTGGACAGTATTTGGACAACTTATACAGCAACTCCAAACTTTAATAACATATCTTCACATTTTAAAATATAAAGGATGAAGGTGACATTGATTCTAACAAGCTGATGATGGGTGGTCTACATCTTGGTGCTTTATTGGGCTAGAATAGTACAGCTATGAGCTAACAATGACCATTGCTTCAACATTCTTTATCGCTTTTTCCATCAAAAAAATTCTTTTATCACTTTGACTTTTTTTTTTATCTTTCTTCCTTTTTTGTTCATGTACATCTGGGTAACATGTAAAATTCCATTTTTTTCTGCAATCAGTTTGCTCGCCTTTTTGTATGGTTACTTATTTTATTTTCCTCAAAGTTCTTTGGTCCTCCATAGGCAATCAGAGGCTCTACCGCTAATAGATCACATGCCCACACTGACAGCATTAATCACATCTATAGTCTAATTAAAAAACAGAATGGTAGATACTAGTTATCAAAACAGAACATGCCATCTATCAAATAGTACCTAAAGTCAAGTCATCTAGATCATACACAAGTTGCAGATAGCACTAACAATGAGAACAATTATATGAAGTTTTAAAAATATAAATACTGGAACTCATATTAAGTACCAGTATGGGTACTCATATATTTAGTTGCACTGCTTGATAGCAGAAAATAAGAAATGTGCATAGCGGGTGGCAGTTTCCTCAGGTCTTAGTTGTTAATTAGATTTGTGCGACCCATCATACCAAGCAACAAAACTTTAAGTCATGAATTAACCATACTGGTCGATGATATATGAATGCTAATAATCAAACATAAATATACCACCAGATTTAGTAAGAAAGATTCTAAAAAGTAAGATGGAAAGTGTTAACAAACCTCTGAAAGCAAGCATCCCAGATGATAAGAAGAAGGGCAGTTGTCACAGCATATTAATTCACCACCATCACCACAGTGCCGGCAGGTATCATCATTTTTTACTTTTTTTTTATTGTCCATCACAGGAATAGCATCTTTCCGCATTTGGTACTCAATGGACCAAGCTTGAAGCTGACAAAAAGTGTAAGACTTACCAGATCCAAGGTAAAGATTCAAACAGGGTTTTTGTTTATTGTACCCTGAATGGAGCTTGAACTCAGATATGGAAAGAATCTCTTTGCAGCATGTACAAAGTATGCCATTCTTTGTAACCCGCCCATTTTTAACCACTGTGTTATTCTTTGGTTCCCAATACCGGAGAGTACTGTGTAGAGTTACTATACCTACATCAATCAACCTGCGTATTACTGTTCTTGCTCCTAAGGACCGCTTGGCATCATATATCTTTCCACCTCTCCCAAAATTCTGCAGAGCTAACTTGCAAGATTCACTTTGATTTTCCAGATTTCTAAATGCATCTAATTCTAATGACCTCGCTTTTGAAGCTACAGCTCTACCAGAGTACCTAAGCCTTTTTCTTTTGATGAAAGTAGAAAATGAAATATCATCATCACGTTCCTTAATCTGTCTCTTCACTTTATCTTCCTTAGAGTTTCCTGTGCTCTCTATGTTCTTAGCATCTAGATTATTCGTGGAATGTGAGAGCTCCACAGTAACTGGACACACAGGCACGGAGAAGTAACTATCACCACCAGGTTCTGCTGAGCTCATCTTCAAATGATTGTTATCACCTTTACATAACCTACGTATAGGCACATCATCTTCATGTAGTTTCAACAAAGTATCTCCTCCAGCATCTAAATTCATGATAGGACAACTGTTACCGTCGTTGCTATGCCTTTTTCTTGCCCTTGCTCCCACTTTTGCAGTCTTCTTTAGTACCATTTGAGATGCATTCTTCCTTCCAACTTCTGAAGCATTCCTACTCATCTTTCTGGGATGCAATTTCAAGTGTTCTGAAATGGTATTTGTGGGGCCAGATGTGGCACTAGAGGTAACAAAACGAGCTAATATAGGTTTGCTATGGTTGCCATCCGTTGCAAGAAACAAATTTTCACCCTGAGGAAATAAGCTGTGCTGCTCTGTTTTTTGATGTTGCAAAGTATAATTTTCTGCAACTGAGTTTGTCATGTTTTCTTGAGTTAATTCATCCTTTTGTGTGAGTCGACAATCTGAATACTCTACTCCATTGCCAAAATTAGAGTGAGCTGGCCTATCTTGTCCACTAACATTTTTTGCACAAGTATGTTGTGTGTCCAGAGCAAGTCGTGTCTTCTTGGAAAAACTGTCCCTTTCTTGATGTAAGCTCTTCTTTTTCAAATGAATCATCGCCAGCTTGGGAGAACTATTGGATTCATTCACGCATAGCTTCTCACATTTCCCACTTTGAGCTTCCTTTGGGAGCCTGACTAGATCAGTTAAGCATGGATGTTCCACAGTCACTACATGAAAGCTAGATGAAATATTTGGTTCATGCAAAATTTCTGTTGCTTTGGCTTTGTAATTTGGTACAACAAAATCACTATCATCAGCAGATCCTTTATGTTTATATCTGGCCAGACCTCTAATGCTTTTACTACCTACATTTTCTTGACAACTAGATCTCTTCCATGATCTGCGAAGGCAAGCTCTTTCTTTCAGATTTGGAGTAAGGCACCCTAGTGCAGAAGATTTGCTAGTGGAAACAACAGATGAAGAAAGACTGTGAGGTGAACTGCATGGTGAACATGAGCCTTGTCGAAATCTTTTGGAAGTATTTTTTGATAATACCACAGTTTCATTTCCTTCGAGAACAGTTGTCATACTATTTACAGCTTTCAGTGCTTTTCCATCTTTCAGAGCTTGGATCTTTCGGTCAATGCATACAACAGCCATAAATGGATCAAGAAGTAGCCAACGCTGCAGGAGAGAGAAAGAATTGTCAGGACACTCAATTTCTTTTTCAATGTAGCCCAAAACATCAGCCAAATCACACCAAAACCCATCAATATTAATCCATACCCTTCCATTTTCTTCCCCTTTTGCATTTGGATAATTTGCAGATAACCCAATACCACACAATATCCATGCTTTGCAAAGTGAATATAAGTGAGGTCTGTTGTTTGGTGGGCAATAGGTCAAATCAATTTTACCATCTGTCTTAAAATCTCTCCTTTGATTCATAAAAATCCTCCATCCAGCATCCATCAGAAGGTGATGTGCATGCGAACGAAGATGGGGCTTGAGATATGTATACCAGGCCCTTCTTACTCTAACATTTTCAAACTTTGAACTAGAGCCATTGACTGTCTTTGCACCTGTGCTCTCGAGTAGAATCTTTTTGTTTCTTGCATCTGCTAGTAATGGAGACGGCTTTTGAAGTGAAATAGGTGCAGAAGGAACCAACTTTGTGAAAGAACAATTTTCAGGGCAACCATGAAGGTTATTTGAATGTGATGTTCCTTCTACATTATGTTTTTTTCCACACTTTCCCTTATTTTTAAGGCAGAGTCCTTCACAGAGGTCAGAAAGCTTATCCTTAACCAAAAACACATGGTAGCCAGATTTGATACCCTGATCAAAAATTTCTACAATGCAGCATGGTACTTGCTGACAAACACTATATGAATCTTCTTTGCCCTCACGCACAATATATTTCTGACCAAAGGAAAAGTTCAGCTGTCTCATATTCATCTCATCAACATTTAATCGAGTCCAAGAAGATGAATTGTACAGAAGGCATTCTGAGCCACCTATTTCTTCAAGATTGATCTTTCCATGCTGTAAATCGTCAGCATTTGACACTTCTTCAGGAGACAAGCTTGCAGAAAACAAACTTCCATTACTGACATTAACAGGTGGTTTACTAGTAGGAATTTCTCTCAGTTGAAAAACTGACGACTCAGATGCATCATTGATTTTGCTCACATCAAATTTGTTGGACTCCAAGAAAACCTCTACAAATATCTGATTGTACGGTAACAAGTCCTCAAACTTATCTCGTGCAAAACTCATGATTTCATCACCAAAGAGCATTTGCATCACACGTTCCTCCTTAGACAAATGTGATGCATCAAAAGACATACGTGGTATATCCACTCCTGATGCCAACATTGTGACTGAGTAGATACTCACCACACTGTAAATATTTGTGCATATCAAGAATATTTTCAAAAATTGCAATTAGGAATTTAACTGCTTGAGAAAATTGATCACTAAAAGGATTCTGCCATTGTTTTTTGAGAGTAGTAGATTTGGCATGCAAATCAACACAAAGAGTTCATGATTTTCCAGCTCCAAATCCATCAGCAAGACCCCAACATATGGTACCAACAGTAGTACCATTAACTTCCAGGTAACATTTAAATGTACCACAAGGAACATTTAAAACAATGTCATCCATGCAACCAAAGAAAAAAAAGGAAACAATTAACTTGCAGGTAAACATAAATACTTCAATATTGCACTTGCATCAACAACTATATTCAAAATTAGAGCAATTGTCATTTGAAAGAGAACCAAAACATATATTCTTCAGGAAAAAAAATTTCGTTTCACCACTACCATCATATAATGAGGCAAATGACTAAACCAACCATTATTGTGAAATTCTTGTTGGAGATTGTCTATTTCTTTGGCTCATATTCAGCTCGTTATCGGACCTTATCTTTTTTAGGGTTTCTAAAGGGGAGCGATCGGCACCTGAGGGTTAATAGAAACATGCAACCAAGGACAGAAAGGGGCACCTTAGAGGAGGTATCCCCGGTGTCTCGTCGGTTTCCAAGTAGGCTTGCGTGCGAGAGAATGAGATGCCCACGGAGGAGGAGACCGACGCCCAAGGTGGAGGAGTCCGTGCGGAAGCTCAAGAACCACCAACGCCGAAGTTTATTGGGCACGTTCTCTCGTCTTCCGCGCCGACGGCCGACGCCCACTCTCACCAGCCCTCGCCCGAGAGCCACCCAAGGACGATGGCGATGATGGCTAGTCCTCTCTATCAAAGCAAACTGACAGAACAAGCTAAGAAGTGAGAAAATTTCGGTTGTTTTCAATAGCAGAGCAGGAGCGCACTCCCACTGAAGCTGCCTTAAATATATTTTAAGAAAATAATACAAACTAAAAAAAAAATGGATTCTTTTTAAATACGATTAAAAATAATTATAGATATCTCAGTCTTATGAAACTTTTTAAATACGATTCGAAGGATAAGATATTTCTAAAAATAAAGCAAAATATTAATAGACTTTAAATTTTTATTTTCTTAATTATTATTTCTAATCTGACCAAATGTAATATAAATTTTTTTTTATTAATATTTTTTCTAAGATAATGATAGCCAAATATAATATTTTTTCTAAGATAATGATAACCAAATATAATATTTTTTCTAAGATAATGATAACCAAATATAATATTTTTTCTAATGCATACTCTCTTCTTTTTTTATGCATTGGGTGTAAATTGTTTTCTTCATTTCTCCCTTCCCTTGTGGGGAAGGGAGGGGGCCAGGTGTATCCAACATAATTTTGCTCGGTGGGAGAGATTAAAAAAACTATTTCAACTTTTAATATCACACGTCACTTTATCACGCTAACCCGGCTTTTTAAGGTTTAATTTTTCAACGCTTTGACCGTAAAATAAATATTAGTGAAGAAATCGGCCACCGTGCATCATCTTACGTGACTTATTAATCATCACTCGTCACTGCACATCCACATGCATGACCCGTGACCTCCATCGTTCACGCGTCGCCCCTCCCTCAGGGCATACATCATTCGTTCTCAATGACCCAAAACCCCAAAACTCTCTACGTCGACGCCCTTTCCATGCCTTTGACCATCCCTGCTGCCCCCTTGACTCCTCCACATGTCCCAAGAGTTATCTAACCCACGTGCCTATTCCTGACTACAATTCTATCTTATTCTTTTAAAACACGTGCGCATATCTTTCCAGCACATTTCTGCTGTCACACGGCGCCCTGCCCTTATCCGAAACACGAGTCCCAGGCATCGCGCACGCCATCCCGCCGCGTCCGTCCCGCAGAGATACGTGTCGACGGATCCGACGACCGACGTGGCCCGCCACGCGCCTCCGGAGGTGGACGCTCCCCGCGCCGTCCGATCACCGCCCCAACCCCCCGCGCTTCCGGAGCGCACGTGCGGGTCCCGCCCGAGCCGCTCCAAAAACGTTTACGTAAGCGGTGACAGCATCCGCCCTTCCGCTCTCCTCTTCGGCCCTCCGCGTGTCTTGGATCGGCCGTCCGATGTCGGCCACGACTTCGTCATCGGTCAACCTGCCGATGCCCGTCGCCTTGCGCACGCGTGCAGCCCTCGAAGACTCTCCGTTGCTCGACGCGTGGCGCTTCGGGCGCCGAGCGGCTCCTTTAAGAGGCCCTCTGCCTTCCTCCCCGCTCGCTTTAATCAACGAACAGCCCGCGGGGGAAAGGAGAACAGAGAGAGGTAAACGAGAGGGAAGAAGACGCGAGTGCGAGTGCGAGAGAGAGAAGATGAACGGGAGAGATCTGGTGCTGCCGCCGGGATTCCGGTTCCATCCGACGGACGAGGAGCTGGTGATGCATTACCTCTGCCGCAGATGCGCAGGGCTGCCGATCTCTGTGCCCATCATCGCCGAGCTCGACCTCTACAAGTACGACCCATGGCAACTCCCAGGTACGTTCGTACTGCATCTCTGTCCCTCCACCCACCGGTCGGATTTGCATCGCACGATCGCAGGGGTCGCTCAATGTTCGTGTTGCTTCGTGAATTGCAGGGATGGCTTCGTACGGGCAGAAGGAGTGGTATTTCTTCTCGCCGCGGGATCGCAAGTACCCGAACGGGTCGCGGCCGAACAGGGCGGCCGCGTCGGGGTACTGGAAGGCGACAGGCGCCGACAAGCCCATCGGCTCACCTCGGACTGTGGCGATCAAGAAGGCGCTTGTGTTCTACACCGGCAAGGCGCCGAAGGGGGTGAAGACCGACTGGATCATGCACGAGTACCGCCTCGCCCACGTCGACCGCTCCGCCGCCAGGAAGAAGCATTCCCTCCGGGTTCGTCTTCTTAATTCCCTTTTTCCTCCTCCTCCTAATTTATTAACCTCACGTATGTGTATATACTCTGTTCTAATTGGGGGATTTTTTTCTCTTCTTTTTGTGCTGGCTGCAGTTGGACGATTGGGTGCTCTGCCGGATCTACCACAAGAAGGGGGACGCCAGGGGGGGGCGGATCGAGGCAGCGCAGCCGAAGCGGGAGCCGGTGGCGTCGCCGACGGTGACGACGGACATGTTCAACCTGGACGCGGCGGAGTCGCTGCCGCGGCTGGTGGGGGACTCGAGCTGCTCGGAGCACGCGGAGTTCGCGTGCGAGAGGGAAGTGCAGAGCCTGCCGCGGTGGGGGACGGAGGAATGGGAGGAGGCCATTAACTTGGGCAATAATTACGTCTGCGCCCCGTTGCCCCTGGCGGATCCGCTCCAAGACGAGATATTCGCGTTGCTGCAGAGGCCCTTCTGAGGAGTCGGCACGTGTGGAGCGGAGGAGCGGCTGTTGGATCTGGACGAGACCACGGCGGACCGTCGGGTTGAGATGGTCGATGGAGATCAGGAGGTGGCGATGAGCCATACAGGAGTCCGCGTACGTAGACGAGAGATATATGCGGAGGAAAAAAAGAGAAGATTTTGTTTGACTGGAGATGTTTTAGAGTTTAGGAATTCGACTGTTATTATAATTGACTCCGATGTGCCTACCTTGTTTTGTTGAAAATTAATTAAAAATCTTAGATACTGTTAGCATTCTGATTAATATTACGGTTTTTTAATCTTGTTTGCTGCGTGCGATTTTGGGATCAAATTAGATGGATGATTTTTTCTGAGCTCTGATTCATCTTATCTTAAGAAAGGAAGGACCTCTTTATTATTATTATTACTACTTTCTGCTGCCATTAGCCCACTGTAGGCGGCTGGGCCAAACAGATGCCAAGGGATTCAACCCAAAATTGCATCTCAGATCACAGTAGCAGTCCGTCTCACATATCACATGATCAGGTATGCAGTAGCAGTCCGTCTCGTACCTTTGGGATGTATTTGTACTCCTCTAGATGGTCAAAATAACAGAAATTTTGTCTGTATTACTGATCCCTAGATCAATAATGATAAAGAATAATGATATATCATGATTCTTCATCACAGTTTTGTCCGTACTAATAATACAAAATTTTAAGAATATACTACCATCTAGATCAAAGCAAGTAAGGAAAATAGGTAATTAGGATCAAAAGCAACGCAAATAGTTAATTAGGATCAATATTAATATTCAAAGCGGAGGTTGGAGAGAGTTGTTCTTACCAAAACTTATCAACCAATCATATAAGAGAGATGATTATTACAAGAGAGTTATTGAGTTGAATAATTAATTATTCGATTTACAAATAATGAGTTTTTATTCTTATTTTTTTTATTTTTCTAACTTCTGTATTGCTCACTTAGCACTATTGTAAATGCTAGTAGTATCGACAATATTACATCACACACCCATTAAACGATGCGATTCTCTCAAATATATTATGATTTAATTAGAAGTTATCAATTGGTATTGGAGCTAATGTTACTCGTTCTATGTAAAGCAAAATAACTCCTCTTGTCAAAGGATACTACTTAGAGGATCCCCATTGGATCTAAGCGGAATCCTTAGTGTTTGGAAGAAGCCTTAAAGCGAATTACTTCCTTCCAAACTTCTCTCTCCTCTCCATCAAAATGATATCTTAATATGTCTCAAAGTAACTCGCACAACAAATAGGCTCGACATCAACATTCAGAGTAAAGTATATAATTATGATAGAATAAAAAGAGTTATTTAGATGATTATAATAATGGAGTGGAGTTGGATCTGTGGATGATGATGAATTTTTATTCTTATTATTGTATTATATTATAATGAGGCTCGAAGATGTTATATCATTATCCATTAAAAGATGAGAATGTAAGATGGTTTAAGTATGTTATCACTTTTGAATTTTAATATATTAATATGCCGTAAATTAACCACTTAGGAGGTTATTTTAGTTGATTAGGGTGAGGACGTGGGCACATAATAATAAAAAGAAATAAAGAAAGAATAACAGGAGGCCGTGTAGTTTTGGCTCCTTTCCTTCTAGAAGAAGGAAGGAATTGAGGGGCGGGAGGGACCATCGCCAGTGGCAGTGGCCGTCGGTGGTTCCCCACACCGATGGATGGGTTGGTAATTGGTGATGGCAGATCGCATTTGCTCGGCGGCGCTAGCAGACAAGCAGAGACGGACAAATAAAAAGGGCAATTAAACAGCGGCGATGACGTGGGAGGAGGAGGACGGTGTGATGACGGGCACGAAGAAGACAGCGTTGGAGGATCGACGTCGTGTCATCCGACCGCCAGCTACCAACCACCACCGACCACTCTGACTCTAATCCCATGAGTGACGAGGAAGGAGGTGGGGCGGGTAAAAGGTAGGTAGGTAATCGTCTTCCCCCCCCCCCCCCCCCCCCTCCCCCATCTAATTTTTTAATTAACTAATTAATAAATCAATTAATTGGGTGCTGCGATCAACCCGCTGCTTATTTTAAATTTACTCCTCATGCCCACCCCCAACTTACTTAGCAGCGGTGGATGTGTGCGGACTACTACGCCTGCTGCTGTCTTTTCTTTTTTTTATATACTGTAGTTGAAAATGGAGAGGAGAGAATATTGCAACATGGGGCATGGCAGAGGAGAGGAGAGAGGATATGCCCGCACTGCAGCTTAATATTTAATGCATTCTTCAGGGAAGGGACGACGTATCTCGAGTCATCCGAGGCATATGCGTAGTTATTTTATCCAACATCACAGGCGTAACCCCCCCCCCCCCCCCCCCCCCCCCCCCCCTTGTACGCTGCCTGCACCCAACGATGAGTTTATGTCGGCTATTATTTTAAACCTCCTGATAGAACCATCAAAATTTATCATTCAGTAGCCTCACCCGCAACTGCATCGCACGATAAAACTTTACAATATGCGAGCATATGAAAATTACAACTTATATGTATATGATTATAATTTTTAATTATATTAAGTTTTTTTAAAACTGAATAAATATTAAATTCATATATAACTTAATTATTTTAATCAGAAAAACTTACTTTATAATTTTTAAATATATATATATAAATTATAGGATAATTTATAATTTTATTTTATAAATTATATAATAGTTATTAAGATTCTTAGATATAAGTTAAGTGTCTCTAAAGTTCTAAAAATATATAAAAATATGTAAATTTAAGCATATACACTAGAATAGACTCATATTTATAATTTTAATATATTTTTATAATTTAATTAACGAATCTATCAACTTTGATGCTGAACTTTTTATCATTCGTATTAATCCCTTATATTTAAATTTTATTATTGAATAGTGATGATGCTCATGCATTTTTTTAAAAATTTAATAAATATTAAATTTATAATTTCTAGTATAAAATTTTATCATTTCAATATATATTACCATGTCCACGTTGTAATTGAGAAATATTATTAAATTTTTTAATGATAAGGAGTAGGTTTATTAGTATTATTATCCTGGGAGAAAAGCACGACCGCAGGCGCACATGACAAGAACTGACAAATCCTCAACTAACCACACCCCTCCCATCTCCTCCTTTTATTTAGTTTGCTGTTTCCTTCACCTACCACCCCAACCCCACACCACGACACCAATCACATGTTCCCCACGCTCTCCAAGTGCTGCTTGCCTAATTAAAGCTCGTATGCCCTCCCCCTCCCCCCCGCGGCAGCGCCACATGAAACCTAACTCTCACAACCACCCTTCCCAACTTGGGCATCGGCCTCATCCATCACCTTTAATTACTCCCCCCTCCTTTTTTTTAACGGCACACAGAGCATACAGTACACATCACACATCACATGGACAAATACATATGCCCTGAATGCTTTGGAATACTTTGATCCTAATTCATCGTCACCGCCACATCAATCGATTAGCATTGACGATTGAATCTTCTTTTCTATAGAAAACATCTGGCGCCGCTCATTTCCTCGTCCTCTTCGCCGCAGCGTGCAGCAGCAAACAGGAAGGAATCCATCTCTGCGTTGCCCTCTTCCTCCGACGGCCTCATGTATCTCCACACGTATGGCTTCGGAACGTCCCGTGCTCTGCAAGCTTCGCAGCTTTCCACCCCGAGATGCCAGCACAGGCATACGGCGCCCTCAGGGTAACCACCGCCAGCACCGGACGGCTTCGGACGAGAAGGTTTCCCCGCCGGCGAGCTGATGCGAAGGCTGAGGTCGAGGGCGAGTCGGTCGTCGTCGGCGTCGCCGCCGGTGCCGTGCTGATCATCGCTCGCCGCTCCGCTGCTCGTCCGCCCTCCCTCCTCGCTGGAGGAGTTATCGGCTGCGGCCGCGACGCCCACGGCCTTTGCGACGGCGTCCGGCGGCGGTTGCGGGGCGGCGAGAGGACGGTGGGTCTGAGGGTGGATGCCCCGGCTGAGGAGCTTTCGCTTGATGTGGGTGTTCCAGTAGTTCTTGATCTCGTTGTCCGTCCTCCCTTGTAATCGGCCGGCGATCAGCGACCACCTATGGCGGTCGATCATATGATTAGATAATGATCGGATCAGATCAATCAGAACGATGGAGAGACGGATGATTATAGGTACGAACTTGTTTCCGAGCAATCCGTGGAGTTTGATGATGAGTTCGTCTTCCTCGTCGGTGAAATTACCACGCTTGAGGTCGGGGCGGAGGTAGTTTATCCACCTGAGGCGACAGCTCTTTCCACATCTAAGCAGACCTACGATTAATAAATAAGAGAACATGATATATATAATATATAATATGGGAAGAAAACTCTCGAGGCGGACATGAATGGTTAAACAAGAAAGAGAGGGAGAAAGAAATTATTGAACCTGCAGCTTTAGGGAGGGATCTCCAGCAACCTTCGCCATGATCTTTGATGTAGGCGACGAGCTTCTGGTCCTCCTCCTTGGTCCAAGCTCCCTTGTTCGTGTGCGCCTTCTCGCAGCAAGGCGACCTGCCCATTCGAAGAAGAAGAAGAGAGCAGGAGAGGAAGAAGGAGAGAAGGATAAATAACGGGAGCGAGAGAGAGAGGAAGAAATATATATGAAGGGGGAGGGGGAGGAATTAATTAATTAATCAGTCGATGAGGTTGTGAGCGCCGACCGGGGTCATGTATTTGACCGGGGAAGGGAGTGGTGGCAAATTGCAAAGGCCGCCGGCCGGCGCCGGATAGGGTAGGTAGGTCTACAGGGGCCTACTTTTACGCGAGTCTTCCTTTCTTCTCTTCCTCCTCCTAATTAATTTATTCTCCTCTCTCTCTCTCTCTCTCTCTGGCGCTGGTGGCACCGACATTTTTTTTTGCACCTCAAAGTGGCTCCACCTTTTAAGGATCCTCTAAAGCCCCAACTTAAGAGCTCCTCCAGCTTAAGGGTGCATGTGAGCGTGTGCATAATATATATATATATGTGTTTGTGTGGAAGGTATGGGGAGAGATGTGGAAGACGAATCTATTTGGTGACCTACCCCACTCTCCTCCTCCTTTCTTGTTTCATGCTGCACGCCCCCTGCTTTCCCTTTATATGTTGTGGAATGAGTTGCCCTTTCTTGATAATTACAGCTCTTGCTGTCAATGCTTTTTTTAAATTGTTTTTGGCTTTTGCATTTGCAAGGTTTGTGGAAGTTTTTTCAATAAGCAATAGTTTCCTCTCTTTTCTTTCCCTTTTCCTTCAGTCAAGTTAAAAAAGCTAAACTTTTATTCATCTTAATTTGACTTCAAGTAACTGGTTCTCTTTTTCAATAATAAGTAAACTCAATATATATATATATATATTCTCGAATAAGGGATATAAGTCTAATCACAATTCTTTTTCCATTAACAGAATTTAATTAAAATAAAATTCACAGTGTAAATATTAGAATATATATTTATATTTTCCTAAACTTATGCTTTACTCCATGTTTGCACAAAATCAGTATCTATTTCAATGGACTAGTAACTCAGATAGTTTAATTTTCTAACTTTTTTTTAAAAAAAATAAGGAAAAATATGAAACAAATTAGAAGTACATTAAGAAAACAATAATTCTATCTACAATTGTTATACTATTATTTAATTAATTTGGACTCATATAAATTTTGATAATTTTTTCTTTAAATTTAAAATCTACACTTACGCCTCCATCCTGTTCACTATTTACGGGATATGATTTATTTTAAAAATTAAGTCATCATTTTCAAATTTTATTTTTGCTTACCTTTCATTTCATTCTACTCGGTCAATTAAAAAATCTTCTATTTTTTTTAAATAAAATAAATTTTCATTCATTTCAACTTAATATTATATTACTGTTACACCCAAATTTTTATCTCAATATAACTTATTTGATAGCATTAAAAGTAATTCTAAAAAGAATATTTGAGCATTACTATAATATCATACGCTACCAATTATAGATGGATCATATATATTAAGAAAGAATATTCACTATACAAACGAGTACATCATAATGTATAACTCTAAGCTAAATATAAGACATTAATTTCTTATTTTATCTCTGTTCAACTTAAAAAATATTACTGTATTAATGTTCTAAAAAAGGACTATTTTATCACTGACTTGTTGCTTAAATAACCTCCAATTTCTCTCATTCCAAATATGATACACTAACTCCACCATTACCACCTACATAATTATCCTTTCCATATCCTCATTTTAGCTATTCTAGCAGTTGTATTAATTATGATTTCTCACATAGTCTACTTTAATATTTCTTTATTCTATTTTAATAAATCACTTTACATATCTTGTTATAACTATATTCATTCAGTAAATATTATAAGATTTCTACTATAGTCAAACATAATTAACATCTTCCTTTTATCTGCATGCCCCGCTTGAGTAGTTTATTTATAGTCATCAATTTTTTGTGAAAAATAAGTTATATATTGAAGGTAACTCTAGGCTGAATAATTGAATCAAAAACTAAATTCGTCCAAATCTTCTTTAGCGATGTGTCTACTAGTATTATATAAATTATGCCAACGGTTGTCTTCCTAGTTAGTGCGCCTCTTTTTATTTTTAGTAAGTAACTCTATACTAATTTGATCTGTAATTTATCTCTCTTTATCTACATATCCCAAAAAAGCTGGAAGATGACCACCTTATTCCTTAAATCCAATCTTAGCAACTTAAGCCCTCTAATTAACTTTGGTGTATTGACATTATTCCATGTTATTAAGGCCTTCCTACTTGTCTAAATGGATCTTATCCATAAAAATGTCATATACTATGTAGATTGTATCTATCATTTTTAATATCTTCTTAGATAATATGAATAGTTGTGACCAATAAGTTTGCACCCCAAACAACATCGACTTTATGAGTTGAATTCTCTCTATATATATTAACAACTTAGCAGTCCAACTCTTAAGTTAAGTCATCATTTTATCAAGTAATACTTTACATCCTGTAATTTTTAATTTCTTAGAAGATAAAGATACTCATAAATACTTGAATGATAAAGAGCCTTGCCTATAGCCAAATATATGCAATATTATATCTTTTATTTCAACAAGTAATCTTTCAAGTACTTTGTGTACACCCCTAAAATTTAAAAAAAAAGCAATTGATAAATTCTCATTTTCTCTAACAAACAAAGGTAAGCAATAGACAAGTTTTGAACATTTAGGGTGATAATTAATTTTTTCATATTCAACTTCTTTATCCATCTACTCCATCACAATGATAGAAATATAAGGTGATTGAGAGTCACCCTATCTTAATCCTCTTTTAAGGGTATCAAAATGGCAAAAGTTAATATTCTTTTGCTATTGATCATGATTAATTATGATAGTATAAACTACCTATATACAATTATTCTACTCAATTGATATCATTATTTTTAAAATATTTTTAATAATATATGTATCATTCTATTGAAGCTATTACTAAAAATACTAATTTAATTTTTTTAACATAATAATTATTAAACTCATTCTTGTATATAAAATTTAATTGCTTTATACAGAAGAGGCTACACTTTGTGTGCAATACAATGATTTAGTTGGATCAACCATATTTACATCAAACTCCAATTAAACCTAACTTAAAACCTGAATCACTGTACACGTACTCTTTTTCCTCCCTCTTTGATCGAGTGAATAGAAGTCACTTTGGTCAACATCCATTGAAAACTAAACTTAAAGATTATATTTCTAATTTTTATATATTATTTATTTCTTTATTTATGGTACATATTTCTTGGTTGATTTGACTTATAATTATTAGGAAAATATGTGGTTCATACTCTTTGAATACTAACTAAATGCTTAATTTAGGACTTTATTCAAATATAAATAGTTGATATAAGTGAAGTGTGTGTGAGAGCTCTTATATTCCAACCAAGTGGTATCAGAGCGAGGTACTAAGATTGTTTGAAGATGTCGTTGTCATTATCGTCCTTTTCTTATCAATAACCAAGGCTCACTTCTCTCAACTATGAGATTTGGATAATTCAGATGAAGGAGATTCTTGGCGCCCAATGTGTATGAGATTTTATAGAAAAAGATTATAATGAGCCGAGAGATGAAGAAACTCTTTTTGAAAGAGAAAAAGAAGATTTGAAGAGAGAAATGAGGAATGATCAGTATGTGCTCACAATCATCCATCAAGGTTTAGATGATAATATGCTCCTAAAGATTATGAACGAGACTACAGTTGAAAAAGCATGAGAGATGTTACAAAACTCCATTCTAGGAGTTGAGAAGGTGAAGAAAGTACGACTTCAAACTCTAAGGCTGAGTTTGAGTTCTTCTCTATGAGAGAAGGTGAGTCTATTCAAGACTAATTTATAAGAATCTCGATAATTGTGAATCATATGAAGAATATGGGAGAGTCAATAACGTATGTGCATGTGGTGGAGAAAATTCTACGCTCTCTTGATGAGAGGTTTGATTATATCATAGTGGCGATCGAAGAATCGAAGGATACTGAAGTCACGACCATTGATGAATTAAATGGGTCTTTAAGAGCTCATAAAGAAAGGATAAATCAAGGCAAACATCGACAAATTGAACAAGTCTTGCAAGCAAATGATAAGCATCCATCATATTTTGAAAGAAGAAATCAATTTTCTAAGACAATGTATTCAAGAGGATGAGGAAGAGATAAAGAAGCAAAACTTGTTGAGTACAAAGAAGAAGATACATAATGCTCCCTACTTCTTGCAGTAAAAGGGGATCATGTATCTTGACAGTGGACCAGCATCATCGTCTGAAGCATCATCTTCTGAAAGACCAATCAAAATAATATCTCTTGAAGATATTTATAATGAACCCCAAAGGTTAGAGGATGATATAAATTTATTTTATTTATTTATGGACTGTGAACCTTTGAGTTTTGAAAAAGCTCTAACGAAAGATAACTGGGTCAAACTATGAATGAAGAAATCAAAGCAATAGAAAAGAATGATACTTGGGAGTTAGAAACTCTTCTAAGTAATCACCAATCTATTGAAGTTAAACGGGTAATTTAAGATCAAGAAAGATCTCAATGAAGATGTAAAAAGATACCATACAAAATTTATAACCAAAGACAATGAGAAAAAAAAATGTTGACTATGAAGAACATATTTTCAACGAACCTCACAAGTTCAACAGCTTTCGAAAGCTCAAACTGAAGCTTAGAGTTCAAAGTATTTAAAGATTAAGGGGGAGTGTTAAAAACTAAACTTGAAATATATCTTTCTAATTTTTATATATTATTTATTTCTTTGTTTATAGTTCATATTTATTAGTTGATTTTGTTTATAATTATTAGGAAATTATATGGTTCATACTCTTTGAATACTTGTAAACTAAATGCTTAATTTAGAACTTTGTTCTAGTATAAATAGTTGATATAAGCGTCAAATTTATTCATCCAATTCAATACAATTATTCTTCTATTCAAGATAATTCTTCCTATTATTCTCCTCTTCCATATTTTCTATGTTCTAAGAGCGTATGTGAGAGCCCTTATATTCCAATAAAGTGTTATCAAAGCGAGGTTCTGAGATTGTTTGAAGATGTCGTCGTCATCATTGTCCTTTTCTTATCAATATCCGAGGCTCAGTTCTCTCAACTATGAGATTTGGGTAATTCAAACAAAAGAGATTCTTGGCACCCAATGTGTATGAAATTTTGTAGAAAAAGGCTACAATGAGCCTAGAGATGAAGAAACTCTTTCTGAAAGAGAAAGAGAAGTTTTGAAGAGAGAAAGAATGAATGATCGGCATGCTCTCGCAATCATCCATCAATGTTTAGATGATAATATGCTCCTGAAGATTATGAACGAGACTTCAACAAAAAAAGCATGGGAGATGCTACAAAACTCCATCCTAGAAGTTGAGAATATGAAGAAAGTACGACTTTAAACTTGAAAGTTGAGTTTGTGTCCTTCTATATAAGAGAAGGTGAGTATATTCAGGACTATTTTATAAGAATCTCGATAATTGTGAATCAGATGAAGAGTATGGGAGAGTTAATAACGCATCTGCAGGTGGTGGAGAAAATTCTACGCTCTCTTGATGAGAGGTTTGATCATATAGTAGTGGCAATCGAAGAATCGATCCTGCTGACCAAACCTATAACCTGCGCAACAGGAAAAAATGCGTGCATCTGAGTTGCAAGACTCAGTGAGGCTATAGAGAGAGCAGCCTAAAAATGGGTATAAGGTATTGTACAAACTAATAAGAAGACATATCTACTAAATCATACATCAAATCAACATATCAACAAGCATAGTATAACAACCACCACAAATATTATCACATGAAGCATATACTAGCATCACCAATCAACAAAGTATAGAAAACTTGATCATAATAGCAAAATTAATATCCAAGATGTTATAATATCCTCAAAACTACTTCATCATGTTTTCCACACTACTCCTAGGGCAGCCATCCTATGTTTAAAGCAAATCTCTCATCAGGGATTACTCCGAACCCGTCAGTGTCAATTCTACATCACTATCCTATATGCTCGTACACTAACGTTGGCAGAAGGAGCTGGTGACTAAGGTACCCCTTCTATACATCATAAGTACCATACAGTGCTGTAATTCTACCCTATGATAGGGTCACCACACTAAATCATAAACTACGCCATCTACAACATGACCTGCTGAGATATCCTACATATGGTACCAATGAACTTGGACTGCTTAGGAACCCACATCTTGAGTATGTCAGTGTCCTCAGGTTCCCTAGCCTTGTAGTGCATTGAACGGTACTGTTTCTAGCATACCATCTACCTTGGAGTAACACAAATAAGTTGAGTTCTGCACCAAAATTAGATACCGGTTACACCAAAGCATCTATGGCTAAGTCAACCGAACTTGTACCTCTACCTTAGCTAGCACATGGCTCCTCACCACATGTTAGTAGCCTAAGAATCTAATATCATCTCTTAGGTTATTATAACATTGAGCATGTCAGTATCCTCAGTTTCCTAGCTTTGTAGCGCATTGAACGGTATTGTTCATAGCATATCATCTACCTTGGAGTAACACAGATAAGTTGAGTTCTGTACCAAAATGAGATTTTGGTTACACCAAAGCATCTGTGGCTAAGTCAACCGAACTTGCATCTCTACCTTAACTAGCACATGGCTCCTCACCACATGTTGGCACATAGCAGCCTAATAATCTAATATCAACTCCTAGGTTATTATAACCCTAAGATGTCCAAAGTCCTTAGTCATATGTCACTTAAGATCATTTTAGGTATTAACATAACATGAACCTAAAGTGTCTTTAGATCAAATCCTATGTCATCATGTTCTATGTTTTTGCTAAGTGTCTCTACATCTCTAGCATAATATAAACATACCAATAATAACATAACATGAGCAAAACCATAGACAACATGCATATCATAGAGTCACATAGCATATCATCCTATCCTACATCAAAATCACATGTTAATTAAATATGTAACAAAGCAGACATATAACTTATCAATCTGTACAATAAATAACAATCGACCCTTAGGACTCAACACTATAGTAAGGCATAAATTAAAACCATAAACTCTTACCTGAGTCTCAAAGTAAACTTTTAGCAAGAATCACAGCTTGACCGTGATTCTTAAAAAGCAAGCAAGTAATCAAGCAAAGCAGCTCCTTCCTTCTTCAACACAAATCACAGTTTGACCGTAATTTATTAAGCAATAGTACAACAACTCAAACCTCTTAAAATAAAAATAAATACAGCCAAATAAAACATAAATAATACAAACCAACAAAATTTTCTACTCTTCCTACTCACATCCTCACGTAATTTTATTTAATTCCTTTTTTAATCAACTAATTAATTAATAAATTTAAATATAAAACAACCACAATTAAACATCAAGTCAACCTTCCTCATCACAATCCTAGTCACACCTATAAAATATATTTCACTTAAACCCGATAATTTATCCTAAATTAAAATAAATCCAACAACCTAAATGTCAACACCTAAATATAATTTTTTTATCAATACATCAATAAGACTATAAATTAAATATCCATTTTAATAAATAAATTATGCTAACAATCCCAATCTACCTATACCACCTTAATTAACCTAAAAATAATAATTTAATAATTCTGTAAAAAATCTAGCACACCAAATTAATATGTAAAATCCCAAATTAGCCAAATTCACTAAATAAAAAAATCTAACTAGCCTAATTACCTAAATTTATAACAACACCAATTTAATAATTCTGTAAAAATTCTAATTAAATTATTTTAATTTTGTTTAATATAATTTAAACACAGTAATCTCCATCAAAATATTCATTCGTGCATATAACATACAAATAATCCATTTATGATTCTATTCAAACATTAAGAATAGAGAATAGAAAAAGTATGCAAGACATCAAAATGTAAAATCCAAAATAGAGCATTACAAAACAACGGATCAAATTTAAATTTTTTGTTTAGGATGACTTCTATCTATCCCTTTATCCCCAAAACTGCTGTAATTTCATGTAGAAAGGGATTTTAGGACCAACCTCTTCTTATCAATTTTCCAGAACTAGCATGGAATTCCTCTATCCAATGTTGTTGGGTTTTGCTCTTTTTGGTTGGTGTCCTCCTCCCTCTATTTGCTGCAAAGAGCATTGGTGTGACTCCCTTTCCACCAAAGGCTCCAGTATAATTCTCCCAAACTTAAATTACCAGTAGCTTTAAGAGGATTTGGAGAAGTTTAGAAATAAGAGTTCTTCGATTGCTAGGAATCCTACCTCTTTTTCAACTCCTTGCGTATAATGAGTTGCGTATGTGGAGAAGGATTGGGTTGACAATTAACTCAATTGCCCCTATAATTTCTTCAAAATATTCTGTTGGTCCCTATAGTATTTTATTGTCGGCCCCTAAGTTGATTTAATATGTATATGTATATATATATATATATATATATATATATTTAATTTCTACATGTATAAATTTATCAAATTAATAATTAAATATATATTTTTATTTATTTTCTTCTCTCCCTTAGATATTCTTGTATTTGTAACTTCTTTTATCCACTACTCAATAAATTCTAAAATTATGGGGATTTATTCATGTTGATAATAATAGAGATCTTAATTTAAGAAAAATCCTAACTAATATTACCATCGATACTCAATTAGAATAATAATAGGTAAATAAAGTCTAAATTGAGAACACTCAACCTTAAAGAAAAGTCCACAAGTAAATATATATTTTTATATTTACTTTATTATTCTTTCTCTTACTATTTTTATTACTATCTTTTTTATTAACTTATCAATCTCCAAATCAAAAATCTCCTAAAAAATTTGTTTATAGTAATACTACAGAGGGAAGAATAAAATAAAAGATAGATATTAAAAGAATCATTCCTAATATTAAAGACTAGTCTAAGGATGAGATATCTCTATTTAGATATCTAATTTCCTAATTTACTTTTTTCTTCACGTCGTGATGTCCACATTTCCCTTCCTTTATTTGTCTAGTAATTTCCTAATTTCTGTATTTACTATTCTCTAAATTTATCATTACGAAAAATTAAATAAATTAATTTAAAATAGAAAAGATTCAAAAATTAATAAAATCTTTTTCTTATATATATATATATATAATAGGGTTTATTTGGTTTATAGTTATTAGAAAAATACATGGTTCATACTCTTTGAATACTTGTAAACTAAATTGTGAGATTTGTGTTTTTGTATTAAGGATAAATTTGTAAAATTTTAATAAGAATGACTTATTTATAAAATTTTATGAATTTTTGAAGTATATAATTTTGATGTGAAAAGTTTAGCATCAGATATTTTTTTGATAAGGAATCCAACGGCGCAGACGGATCGTAATTTGGACGTTGTTTGATTGGTCAAATCGTTGAATCAAGAATGGACGGTCCATATTTGATCTTAGATTTAAGATTTTAATTAATTTATTTATAAAAATCAGAATTTTCCCCATCGAGCGCATGCGTGTTCGAGCTTCTTCCTCTCACCTCCCCTGTTTCTGCAGCGACTTTGGCCCTTCACTTTGCCGACGACGTTCCGACCAACTCCGGTGGAGTTTTTCGACGGAATTTGAACCACGACTTCAGGAGAGTGAGGAGAATACAATAGAGGTATAAATTTACAGCTTTGGTGAAGATATGAGGGAGAAAAGAGGAGAGAGGCGTCGGCAGTGAAAGTTTCATCGCCGGAGCTTTCTCCGGCGATTGCTGGCCATTCCGGCCGCGGAACTTCGTAAACTTGGTACCTATGGCTTCTCCTCGATAAGAGCTTTCCATTAGTACGAGAGTTGAAGGTTGTTGGCCGCCGACGAACTAAAAACCCTAAATTAGGGATTTCGCCCAAATAGATTTAAACGGTGAAATTGAGCGCGTATGATCTATAAAAATTGGGGCAAGGTACGGGGCATGACAGATTTTGGTGGTATCAGAGTAGGTTCATATTAGAACATATGCATATCCTGACAAGATTATCTAAGAACCTGGGTATATTAGGACATCATTTGCATAGATCTTTCAGAAGTAATTCATTTTAGGATATAAGGAGTCTAGTGTATCTTCGATAAGGACTAGTCTAGCGGCCCTAGGATATATGTCGTATACGTAATATTAATGGTAATATTCACGCAGGATATTCAGAATGCAGCCAGAGCATAGTCACTTAAGCGATGAGGCATCACATGGACAGGAGGGTTCCTCTGCTTCCCATGCGGTACCAATAGAGGGTGGCCAGGCCGCACCACCTGTTGCAGGAGGAGTCACTCTGATACATGAGCAATTTCAAACACTCCTCAGAGCGATTCGAACTCCGACTGCACCGATACAGGCACCCGTTCCCCCAGTGCAGGCACCCGCAGTTGCTCCTCAGACTGACTTACTGAAGCATATCAAGACAGCTCGACAGTTAGACTGTTACAATTTTGAGGGATCTAGAGATCCAGAAATAGCTCACAAATGGTTACATAAAGTTTCAAAGACTGTTAGAGACATGAGATTGACAGAAGCAGACACTATCAGACTAGCAACTTAGTTACTGGAGGGTGATGCACAGGTTTGGTGGGAGTCCCTCAACGCTAGTGGAGCTTTACCTACTACCTGGGAAGGATTTATAGATATCTTTAACAGGGAATATTATACTAATTTTTACAAAGATCAGAAGAGAGAGGAATTCTTTGCTTTGAGACAGGACCATAGATCAATATTAGAGTTTGACACTGAGCTACGAGCTTTATCAGTATTTGTCCCAGAGTATGCTCGAGATACTGAGTATATGCGTAGCAGGTTTAGAAAGGGACTGAATTCAGAGATTAGAAGGTTGTTGGTTACTTCTACCACTGTCAGTTATCATGAGTTAGTGTAGATGGCAGTGGAGATTGAGCAGTTATCCCCAGCACCTTCTAAGGGTAAGGAAGTTTTCGCAGGAAAGAGAAAGTCAGGATTTTTCAGTCCTACATTCCAGAGAAAGAGTACGATAGTTAAATGATCACAGAGAATGGGAGAATCATCTGGTAGTACTTTTAGATCACAGGCTTACTCTCGAGCTTTACCCATTCCAGATTCTGAGTCTCAGGTCCGACCCCTGACTAAAGATACTTGCAGAAATTGTGGTAAGAATTATTCTGGAATTTGCAGAGCTCCCCTGAGATGTTTCTATTATCATCAGACAGGATATTATCGTAGTAACTGCCCAAGACTCCAACAAAGAGGTGACAGTAGAAGCATTGGGATGCCCAAACAGTTACCTAGTGGTAAATGATCAACCACTCAGGATAGACAACCATCTGGGGCAGCGAGAGACTAGAAAGTTGAGCAAGGGAGCAGTGCTAGAGGATCACAGGGTGGTTCCAGGATTACACCACGAGAGCATACTAAGATTTTTGCCAGCTCTAATAAGGAGGCTGAGGCTAATCCAAATCTGATCACAAGTACTTTTCAGCTTTTTCAGCATTCTGCTAGAGTACTTATTGATAGTAGTTCTCATAGATCTTATATTAATTCTGAGTTTGCAAAATTTAGTGATAAACCCTTAGTTCCTTTGAAACTTGAGCTTATCATATGCACCCTTCTAGGACAACAACTTCTTAGAAATATGATTTATAAAGACTGTGAGATCATGTTGGGGAATACTATATTACTGGCAGATTTATCCCCTTAGATATGATAGCTCTTGACTTAATATTGGGGATTGATTGGTTAGCCCGACATAAAGCCACAGTCAACTATTTTATCAAGGAAGTGATATTCTCAAGGGAGGGAATATCTGAGTTACATTTTACTAGGAACCGTCGGATCCTACCGACTTGTGTAATCTCGATGCTACGAGCTTGGAAATTAATAAGGAAAGGATGTGTAGCCTACTTAGCTCATATAATAGACACATCCACCTCTGGAACCAAGCTAGAAGAGATACCGGTGGTGCGTGAATTCCCCGACGTATTCCCAGAAGAGTTACCAGGTGTACCATCTGATAGGAAAGTTGATTTCTTTATTGAATTGCAACTAGGAACTCACCCTATCAGTTCTGAAGTGGGAACGACCCAATATTGTTACAGAGATCCGCAGTTTCATAGATATTACAGAAGATTCATTGAGGGATTTTCTAAAATAGCTAGACCACTCACCAGATTGACACGAAAGGAAGTGAAATTTCATTGGGATCAGGATTGTGAAAATAGTTTTCAGAAACTCAAAGATTGTCTTACTTCTGCTCCAGTTCTGACATTACCAAAGCCTAATGAAGATTATACGGTATACAATGATGCTTCCAAACAAGGACTAGGATGTGTATTGATGTAGGAAGGAAAAGTTTGTGTTTATGCATCCCGTCAGTTAAGAAAGCATGAATTAAATTATCCTACCCATGATTTGGAGCTGACAGCAGTAGTTTTTGCCTTAAAGATATGGCGATACTATTTATACGGAGTTCGATGTCATATTTTTACTGACCATTAGAGCTTGAAATATATTATGACTCAGAAAGAACTAAATTTGAGACAAAGAAGATGATTGGAGTTAATAAAAGATTATGATCTAGTAATTGAATATCATCTAGGAAAAGCTAATTTGGTTGCAGATGCATTGAGCAGAAAATCAGTTACGTTATCTAGTATCTCAGCCACTACCTTACCTCAGCTTATGAAATTGAGATCTTTGGGAGTTCAGCTAGTTTATGATAAATCTAGTGAGATCTTGACTACATTTATTGTGCGACCTACACTTCACGAGGAAATTTGAGTTTTGCAAAGCTCAGACGAGGAATTGGGTAAAGTACTTCAAAGAGTACAAATAGAAGAAAATACTGAGTTTAGAAGGAGGGATGATGGATTATTGGTATATCGAGACAGAGTCTGCGTCCCGAATAAAGTTGAACTCAGGAAGGTTATTTTGGAGGAAGCTCATTCCTCGGCATACGCAATGCATCCGAGAAGTACAAAAATGTATCGCACAATAAAAATAAGTTATTGGTGGCCAGGAATGAAGAAAGATATAGCATATTATTTAGCTAAGTGTCATATATGTCAACAAGTTAAAGCTGAGCACTAAAGACCGGCAGAAAAGTTACAACCTTTGCCAATTCCAGAATGGAAATGAGAACATATCACAATAGATTTTGTGATAGGATTACCCCGTATGTCAAGTAATTATAATGCAATATGGGTAATTGTGGATAGACTTATGAAGTTTGCTCATTTTCTAGTAATTCATAATACCTATTCATTGGACAAATTATCCAGAATTTATATTCAGGAAATTGTGAAACTTCATGGAGTTCCCATTACCATTATTTCTGATAGAGATCCCAGATTTACTTCTCGTTTTTGGCCAAGGATGCATGAAGCTTTGGGGACGACATTACAGTTTAGCACAGCTTTTCATCCCCAAACAGATGGCTAATATGAAAGAATAATTCAAACTTTGGAAGATATGTTAAGGGCATGTGTAATTGAATTCCAGGAAAATTGGGATCAACACTTACCGTTGATTGAATTTGCTTATAATAACAGTTACCAGGCTAGCATTAGAATGCCACTATATGAGGTATTATATGGAAGGAAATGTAGAACACCGTTATGTTGGGATGAAGTTGGAGAAAGAAAGATAGAAGGAAATGAATTGATTGAAACTACGACAGAAAATATTAAAATTATCAAGGAAATATTAAAAGTAGCCCATGATAGACATAAAAGTTATGCGGACAACTGAAGAAGAGAATTAGAGTTTCAACCTGGGAATATGGTCTATTTGAAAGTAGCTCCGTGGAAAGGAATTATACGATTTGGAAACACAGGCAAGTTGAGTCCTAGATATATTGGACCTTTCTGAATTATTAGTAGAATTAGTCTGGTGGCTTACAGATTAGAGTTACCTCAGGAGATGGCCATGTATCGATGTTGAGGAAACATATTGTGGATCGAGAACGAGTATTATTGACACCCCCGATGGAGCTTATGGATAACTTAAGCTATAAGATACAACCTATGCAAATCCTGGAACGAAAGAAGAAAATCTTAAGGAATAAGGATGTATGGATGATTAAGGTTTTGTGGAGAAGTGCACAAGTAGAAGAAGTCACTTGGGAATCTGAAGAGTACATGAAGAGGAAGTATCCTGAACTATTTCAAGTGACGAATTAAGCCAAATTTTGAGGATAAACTTTTTTTTAAGGGGGGTAGGATGTGAGATTTATGTTTTTGTATTAAGGATAAATTTGTGAAATTTTAATAAGGACTTATTTGTAAAATTTTTGAAGTATAGAATTTTGATGTGAAAAGTATACTATCAGATATGATTTTTAATAAGGAATCCAACGGCGCGTATGATCTATAAAAATTAGAGCAAAAATAATTTTTGGAATCCTCATTAAGAGAGCTTTCGATTGGTACCAATATTGGGGCTGATCGAAGAACTTCGTCGGCGAGGGTTCCGGTGAACTTTCCGGCGAGTCTTCGGCGAGCTCCGGCGAACTTTCCGGCGAACTCGCGAGAAAAATTAGGATGATTCTAGAGATCATTTTAAGAGTATTGGTGAAGAAGGAGTTGTAAAATTATTATTAGATTGAGAATTAAAATTCGTTGAAATATTCACAAGAAATTTGATAAGCAAGCACGAGTATACTAACGATCGCGAAACAAATTAAAACGTGCCTACGTCGATAGGATCAGGTGAGTGTTTATTCTCTGAGCAGAATAGACGGGATAGTTCTCAATGTTTAGTCCAGGAGAACTATAATCCCTTTGATTATTTATATTTGATATCCTTTGGCTCTCCTACTAGATAATATAATCCTGATGATGATTATAAATGAGTTGTGAATAATCCTTGATATTCATGTTTAATGACATAAGTTATTCATTACTCTTGTTACTTGATTCATTTTAAGCATGATACTATACTTCTGTTGACTCTTGATCTAGCATATGCAGCTGTTTAATTATTCGTGATACTATTTCACTTGAGAATGCATATGACTAGTATGATATTATACTGGATAGTTCTATAGACACTTTTCATTGCAGTGATAGGTTATTACACTATTAGCACTCCCATGGGCCACCTATGAGGAGGGGCATGAGATGATAGTGCTCGAGGTCAGGATGGGAGATTGGGACACTCCTGACTAGTTTTTACTCTAGATTAGCTATTGATACCAGGTAGCGAAATCCAGTGGGCAACCCAAGGGGAAAAGGGGCTTTGTTTATCTATTCTTGCACTTCTATTATGATCTGGGTACCTTATGATTCATGATTCCTCCCCCTGAGGTGACAGTTGTTTGCAGCAACTGTATTTGATTATGCCAGCCCCGGGTATAGTCTCGTGTGATCCTTGATTACTCTTTTTGATTGGCTATTGCATACGAATAACCATATGATTCTATTTTTGAGACTTTGTTATTTTATGTTCTCGGTTTTACATTGTTATCTATCCAACTCACTGAGTACGGTGTTACTCACTCCGTAGGGGAACTCATTTTTATTTTTCAGGATCACAGCAGGAGAGAGACTGATAGATATCACATCGTATAGCTAGGTACCTGATTTCTTTTGAAAGGTAGGACAGTTCTACCTTTGTTTTGTGTGTATAGAGATACACTGGCTATGTACTTTATATAACCTCGGGCATGTTGTCACGCCCCGACCCAACTGTCGGGCACGTGGCAACCGCCGTATGAGCCCAACAGACCCATACAAGGCATCAAAGTGATACATATCATCCATATACATCGTTTACACAGTGGAATTATAAATAAATCATCTAACTCAAGATTTCTAACACAGTCCCGATAAGCCTACTACAATTCTATGAGAAAAGGTATCGATAAATAAAAATGGACCCGTCGATGGATTTATCTTCATCAACCATCTCGTATGATCATCTAACACACCTGCACACACGGGGAAAAGTGGTGTGCTCAGCCTTGCGGCCTAGTGCGAAATTACGGCTCTACCGAATAAAGAAATCAAAGGCTAGGAGGAGTATTCTAGGATGCCTTTGGTTGTTATTCATCATTTTCATTTGATTTGTATAAAATAATTTCTATAACGCAGTAAAACAACATAATTAAATAAATATGTATATTTAACTAGATGTCACCTAAGTTATATCTAGTGTCAATGTCAACAGTATGTCACCTACGTCAAATGATAATATTTTAAGGTCGCAAAACTCGGGCTGCCAGCCTATGCTTAGAGAATACCCGGGCCGAGGGTATCAGTAAGCCCATCAGTGCCTTTCTGTCTCTGTCTCTACCTATGCCCACTGCACTGATGTTGGCGGAGAGGACGGGTGACCCAATATCACACTAGTCGCCGACCATACCTCTCCTAGCGAAACCGTCGTGCCCTTACATCCTCCCCGGATCCGTAGGGGCAACGACAACTGCGTAGTACTACACACTATCCATAGACAGGGTCACCATCATATGACTCTCATCGGCCATGGCTAGTCGGAATAACAACCCTAGGATCCGAACTACTCATCCGATCGTCTGCAGATGTCAAGGGTGATAGCCGTATGGTCTACGGATCCGCTGTCCAAGGCATCGCATGTGGAATCACCTTCCCAGTCCAATAGCAGTCGACGTCTACCGAGGTTGACGCACATCCGCACGATGGGTTGTGGCAACCTCGACTCCATTGGTGCCAAGTCCATAGTAGGGCTCATCCTCGCTAGCCATCTCAGGACTATCACGAGGCCGCCTAAACGATACTCGTGCGGGTATAAATTTCGGGTAAGGACTGGCTCCATATTTCCGGTCTAATATGACCATGGAGTTTGTACAATCTCTTACCCTACAAGCTCCCAGTATCTAAGCTATGCATAACCTCGGGAATGGTGCTCCCAGTATCTAAACTATGCATAACCTCGGGAGTGGTGCTCCCCCCTCCAGTATCTAAGCTATGCATAACCTCGGGAGTGGTGCCCTCAGTATCTAAGCTATGCATAACCTCGGAAGGGGTGCGTGATGGGACGTCACCGTTTGACCATCGTCGGTACGCGGCGGTCAACCGGGGCACGTGAGTAAGGCCCCTTTTTGTCTAAGTTACGGTGATGTCGGCAAGAGGTTCTAACATGTCGTTATTTACTATTTATGTCTGCATGATAGTTGTGCTAGCATAGAATAGAGAATAATAAAATAATACACAACATGCAGGACACGCTATGTAAACCCCCATCATCTAAATTATAGTTTTAGGAAAAAAAAAATTAATTTTTCCGGTCCGGTTCAACTGAACCGGCCAGCTGGCCGGTCCGAGTGAACCGGTCCGACCCGGTCCGAAGGGGTCGACGCGAGCGAGAAGAGCTGCGGGCTCTTCCCACTCGCGAGGCGCCCCTCCCCTCTTCCCCTTCTTCTTCCCTTTCTTCTCCTTCTTCTTCCTTTTCTTCTTCTGCTCCCTCGCGACCGCCCGCAACCGCAGCAGCGCTAGCGCTGCTCCAGCTCGTCAAAGCCGCTGCTCGCCGACCGTCTCCCTCCTCCACGTCGAGAAGAGCTCGGCAAAGGTCAACAGCGTTGACCGGGTCCACCGTGTTGACCGGGTCCACCGCATTGACCGGGTCAACTGTTGACCGTTGACCAGTCAAAATAATAATAAAACAATAAAAATAATTTAACTTTTCATGAGTATGATTAGGTGATTTAAATAGCTAATTAACGTTTAATTGATCTAATTAAGTATTGATGAGTGTTAATTGGGCCCTTAGGTGACTTGGGCTAGATGATGGGTTTAAATGGATAAATTTGATAGAATTTATCTAAGCTTAACTAAGTTAATTTAATTTGTAAAATAAAAATTTGGTTAATTAGTATTTGAATGATTAGGTTAGATTGATAAATTAATATTTGATTTACTTTAAGAAAAAAAAAGGAATTAAATTTGATTTTAAATAATTGTGTTAATTAGGATTATCGTGGGTACGTGATCCGAGTAGTTCGACGGAGTGATTCGTTGTTACGCGGGTTGATTCTGAAGACCGGATCGCTAACCCAGGTGCGTTGGTTCTCCGATGGTAGGATTTATTCACGCTAGGGAATTCTCGCTAGGGTTTTCTTAGGAACAATTATTGGATGTCTTAAATATGATAAACCATAATGTTCGATAAGATTTGAATTGTATGCATGCTAGCATAGTTATCTTATCTAACATGTTGATCCGCAAGGTATCTAACATGCTTTATAATCATGTCTTGCATGTTATATTGCTTTCGGTATTATGTGCTAAATGATTACTATGCAGACATAGATAGTATATGCGACATGTTAAAATCTTTGGCGACGTCACCGCCACTTAGACAAAAATAAAAGGGGGGCCTTTTTCATATGCCCCGGTTGACCGCCGCGTCCCGACGGTGGTCAAAACGGTGACGTCCCGCTAGGCACCACTCCCGAGGTTGATGCGTAGCTTGGATACTGGGAGCGCTACTCCCGAGGTTATGCATAACTTATATACGGGGAGCTGGTAGGGTAAGGGACTGTACACACTCCATGATCATATTAGACTGGAAATATGGAGCAAGTCCTTACCCGAAATCTTCACCCGCACGAGTGTCGTTGTAGGCGGCCTCGTGATAGTCCTGAGATGGTTAGCTAGGATGAACCCTACCATGGACTTGGCACCGATGGAGTCAAGGTTACCACAGCCCATCGTGCGGATGTGCACCAAATCTTGACAGACGTCGACGGCTATTGGACTGGGAAGGTGATTCCACATGCGACGCCTTGGACAGTGGATCCGTTGACCGCACGGCTATCACCCTTGACGTCTGCAGACGATCGGATGAGTAGTCCGGATCCTAGGGTGGTTATTCTGGCTAGCCGTGGCCGATGAGATATAATAGAGGTGACCTTGTCTACGGATATCGTGTAGTACTACATGGGTGTCGTGGCCCCTACGGAATCTGGAGAGGATGTAAGGGCACGACGGTTTCGCTAGGGGAGGCATGGTTGGCGACTAGTGAAACAAATTTGGAGAGGGATTCTGGGTCATCCGTCCTCTCTGCCAACACCAGTGCAGCGAGCATAGGTAGAGACTGAGACAGAAAGGCATTGATGGGCTTATTGATACCCCCGGCCCGGGTAGTCATTAAGCGTAGGCTGGCAGCCCGAGTTTATGAAACCTTAAAGTCTCATCATGACGTAGGTGACATACTGTTGACAGTGACACTAGATACAATGTAGGTGGCATCTAGTGGAATGTACATGTGACTGATTGTTGATTTTGACACTAGATATAACTTAGTTGACATCTAGAGGAATGTACACATTTATTATTTATTTATGTTGTCTTATCGCTCTAGATGAATTGTTTAAAATGTATTACATGAAAGATGATTGATTAACCGCCAAAGACATCCTAGAATACTCCTCCTAGCCTTTGATTTCTTTATTCGGTAGAGCCGTAATTTCGCACTAGACCGCAAGGCTGAGCACACCACTTTTCCCCGTGTGTGCAGGTGTGTTAGATGACTGCCCGAGTTATTCGATGAAGATGTGTCCGTCGACGGGTCTATATTTTTATTTATCGTTGCCTTTTTCTTAGATTGTAGAGTTTCATTCCTAGCTTTTATTAATTTTATCATCCTTTACTCATGAATCATAATCAGAGATCAATACCATCTCACATTCAACATTTTGTTCATAGGGTATATCAAAAGTACTATCTTACCTCTCAATCTTGATATCCATCTCATTCAATCTCACTCCTCTATCCATCTCTGACAGTTTTATATGAATAACCATCAAGTACTTTCATATCACAGGATCTATATTGTGCAATAGGGTTCTTCTTCCTTAAACTTGAAACGTAAAATCTCGATACCCATGAACTATACTATAAATTCTGCATGTGTGGGTGTGGAGAAGATCTATTCCCTTATTTTTCATTCGCTGATATGTTTCAATTATTTTCTTTACAAACCTTTAGCAGTGGTCATTCTTTAGATTCTGACCATTCTCAAAATACTAACCATTCCTCTGTTGAATACTCTTAAGTGCATTTAAGAAATGGTACCATCCCTGGCACCAAACGAACTCAAATTCTTTCTAGTGATAGTTAACAATTTTTTTCTTCCTTAGGATATTTCTCTTCTTAATCCTTATCATCTTTCAAAACTCTTTGGATGATACTCTTGACTCTTTCAAAAAGGGGTCCAAATACTATCTAGAACCTCAAGTTACTGAACAATTTAGTAAGAATTGTAAGTAAATTCAATGAGCTTATAATGCGAAAAGTTTAGTATTTTCAGCACGTTAAAATTGAAGCTTATCTCTTGTGCATATACTTACATATTCTCAATGTTAAGTTTTAAAGATCTTTCCACCAAATCCTAGACAAGCATACCTACTGTACCAAACTAATATATCATAAACAAACCAACCTTGATTCTTAATTCTGAATTTTCCAAGTGATACTAAAGGAGAATCCAATTTGCAGCCTTATCATTCATTAAGGACCCTACTGTATTTCTCACCTTGTAATAAGGTCCTTACCTCAAAAACATAAAACATAACTCCCATGCACAACTAAAGGGTGAGCTAAAGTCAAAGGTAATGAAATGCATCAACTACTATATCAAAGTATCATAAACCTGGACAGATGAAATTTTAGATTTTCCTTATCTCGGAGAATTAATCACCCTGAGCTCTTTGAGTGTCCAATTCCTATGAAATTTGGTAGACACCTTCTTCAATGATGTCAAAATACACCGTCAAAATATCAGCCTAATCTGATCTCTATGGAAAGAGTTATGATCTTCCAAATTTTACTAAATCCTGAAAATTTAGTGTATCGAAAATTTATACTCTTGGATTGAAAAATCATTTATCTTTCCACTTGAATCTATCATGTCTATGCTAACAGCAGAATATATATACATTCTTTTCCCTTACCTTTGATCTATAATCTCCCAGTGGTGAATTTAGATTTCATTCTTCATCATAATAAGTACTATAAGCTTATATGAACAACAATACTGAAATTTTACCTTACCTACCATAGTCTCCTCCTTGGTATCCTTGAGGGAGCTGCCGTTATTATCTCTTGCTTAGGCTCCTTTTGAACAACTACAGACTTGTCGTATGCATTGTCAACACCTTCACCAGCACCTTTAAATTGACTAATTTTGATTAAAGTTTGTTGATGATCAAACTCCTGAACTTGCATGTAAATACTTTAGTATTAAAGAATTTTTTCCTATATTTTATTCTCCTAAACTTCTACAACCATGTTGGACAACTTTGTTACCTCTTGTTTCTTATTTGTAAACCTAACACAGACATTTAAGTACTAGCTCCAGTCTTAACCTTTATTTTGGTTATGAAATTTTATTCATCACTTTCAATTGGTCCTTCTCCATTATTTCAGTAATTATTTTTACTACTCTAATCTTTTCAGCAGTTAGTAACCACTCTTATATCCTTATTACTATTCTTGCTTACCAAATCCAAGTTATATTTCTAAAATTTTTCCTCCAAGTTCCAACAATTGGGAGGGCATCGTTAAATTCAAAAGAGATTGATTTTACAGCTTCGGGTGTTATTTTCCCTTTCATATCGTCTTCACCTTTATATTCCAATGCTTGTACTTCCATACCTATTGTTCAAATAAAATTTTACAAGAGTTTAGGAGTTGTTCCTTTTCTTTATTATTCGAGTGATATTATTATTGAGAGGAAAGTGTAAACATTGTTATTGATCTCCAACAAATTTTGATGGCCTTGAATTAACTATTTTTTTTGTATTCATGGTCTAAAATCCTTGAAATTGATCTCCAATCTCTTCCTTGATCATTCAAAGACAATATTCAAATTGTTAATTTCAGTTACCTTGGCCTTACAGATGGTGGTAATTTTTCTCCTCTCAATTTTGAAACTCCAGCTTTAGTAATTGTTCAATTCTTAAATAATTCTTTCTTTTGCTTGGCTTAAATGACCATATCTTCCTTTGAAGAGTGCAATCTCAAAATTTATAATCCTTGAGAAAAGGTCTACTCCCTTCCAAATATTCAATAACAATTGTTAGAAGAGTCAATTGCAGGTTTCTCAAAATAATAAACTTCCTAATAATCATTTTGTCTCTTTTTCTTTCTAAGTCAATAAATTACTTTGTTGGATACTTAAATTAATTGTCTCAGCTTTGGACTACCTGTCTCTGCTATTCCTTTTGATTTCTTATTCCAATTCAATCGTTGGAATTATTTGAAGACCTTTAGTTGATTAATTTGTATTTTTTATTCCATGGTATGCTATTCCTAAGATCTATGATCTTAATTGGTTCTGCTGCTTGTGTTCTGATCGATACCGGATAACAGAGGTCTTATGTGAACACGATATTTCTAAGGGGACTAATTGACCCTTAGAGATGCTAGGATACAATACTTTGATGTGATTTTGGGTATCGATTGGTTAACCAGGTATTGAGCCATGGTGAATTGTCTGGCAAGGACAGTGACCTATTATTTCATATTATTGATTTAAAAAGGTTAAGTGATTCCTATTGGCAGTGAGTGAGAATTGTATTAGGTTTTGTTAGTCCTCACTTGAGTCAGTAGCTAAGATAAATGCATAGGGTAGCTGAAATCAACAGTAGGGTAGAAACTGTTGAGGTATTCCTGTGATTACTGCAAATGGGTTGTAGTAATTAGAATTTTCTTTATGGCTTGAGTCTTGAGATTTTTGAATGAAAAATGAATGGATAAAATAGGTAGTGGTTGAAAGAATTGGTGAACGAGTAGATTCAATTGATGCTGCAGCGAGATTTGTGGTTTTGCTTTTGGACTATAAATTCTAAAATAAATGAGAAAGGCTGACATGGTTCGGTTCTTATGGCCATAGAAAGGATTTATATGATAATAGGATTAGTATAGCTCAAAAGCAACCTGCGATTGATACTTATCCTCCTTGTATGACTAGACAATAATTGGGTTTGATAAACCTATTGGTTGATCCATAAACATGAGTATGTGATTTTAGTTGCTGGAATGTTTTTTTACAAAAGTAATCTGATCTAGATGGCTTGATTGTTGTCATGCTCTGACTCTATATTGGTAGTATGGCAACTACCATAGGAGTTGTTATACTCAAGGCTATTTATGAATAATTTTAATATTTATTGAAGCTTTAATATTAAAATCTACTAAAAATTTATCGAAACCTATTTAGTCTAAGCCTAATACAGTCCATCTAAAATATACAATTTAATCTTACTTTATTTATGCTAATAATGTCTACTAGACTTTTGTTTACATCTTGCGATTTGTTATTACGTCACTTTTCCATCCTTTTAGTCCCTTTTCTTGATACCTGCATGTAGGAAATAAAATATGCTAAGTCTTGTGGCCCAATGGCTACAAAAAGAGTGATCCTAACCAAAAGATAGGCATGCGTAGTAATTATTTAACAACACATACATTAAAGTGAAGAACAATTCGAGTAAGTATACATTTTTGTATGTTATGTCTCTAAATCGACTAAATTTCTATTTTCTAACTTTGTTTAGGACTGTCATCCTAGGCTTAGAGTGTCAGGAACTATCCTCAAACCCGTCAGTGCCAAACTAAGTTCTCTCTCTAGGCTCATCGCACTGATGTTGGTGGAGAAGACCTGTGACCTTAGAATCTTCTCTAATTGATCTCATAAGTCGTTAACCTTGATCGTACCTTGATACCATCATACCGAGCGCATTAGAACTGATACATGTATTTACACGAAAGGTTCGGACTACCTCTTAGGTCTATAGAACCTAAATGAGGTACATTAGTTGTCGGTGAGACCCATAAGTAGATGAAGCAAACATATTGATACAAGATATTATTTCATCCAGAAACATATTACAAATAAAAAGTTGAGCTAAAGGATATTAACATGTTAAAGTGATGCATATAGCATGTCACTAACTAGCGTCTCTGCCGCCTAATTGTGTTCACTTGCTTTTTATTTATTTAAGATTTCCTAATGTGAATTGCAAGTATAAATATTGAATAAAATAAGAAATGAACGTAGTTTATTAAATATGATCAAAAGCAATTTAATTCATGCATAAAATCGTAGATAAACATTCGTTCAGACAATATCTAGGCGACGTAGAAGCTCTAAATGTAATAATTTATAATTAAACTTTAACAACTCACGGTGGTTTAATTTAAATTCTCCAAATAGTCAATCATGGTTTAACCGGGTTTTATCACCGTCAATGCATAATAAATTTTCCTAAAATCACAAAGCATCTTAAATTCTAAAGTTCACATTAACTTATTGTTAAGCCATTTCCATTCCTAATATTCAATTCAGTGTGGCAAAGAAAACAACATAAGGAAAGAATTAGTTTCTACATTTATAAAATCCACGTGAATCCAAAAGAAAGAAACATTAAAGATTGTTATTATCATACATTTTTGTGTCAGTTACCTCTCGGCAGTAGGAATTTCAACAAGATTCACCCAATAATATTTGATCTCAGCCTCAACTCAGGTTTGTTAAGTGTAGTTTTTCCCAATTTCACTAAGCTACTTCCATTGCAACTCGTTTCCCTTAACTAAAATAATTCTTATATTTGTTTAGCAACCAAAAGGCAAAACAACAAAACTAACAGAACAAACCATTCAATTTGTTCCACGGTACCAATCAAATCAGTTTATCAACACTAAATCGGAACAAGTTAAACCTGTTCTTAGTCATATCGCCAAACAACTAAAATCAGCTTCCTAATAGAATTTGATGTATAATACAGCAATACAACATTATAAGTTCAACTGTGCAAACAAACAGTCTAATGATAAGGGTCCATTTATTCATATCAAACGCATGATGTCCAAAACATATTAGCCTAAAACTGAAAATTCCTACATTCGTAGCTTACGGCTAAACCCAAGGTACTAGGCAACAACAAGATCTATACTAATTTGTTACATTCGCAGCATGCCAACTGTTTTGCCCATTTGGGGAAAACCAAACACACAACAACAAAGACCGCAAAACAACTGGAAAAGACAAACTCTTCAACGAAAATATCAAAAACAGCAACGTCACAACATGGTATGGAAGAAAAGAAATAGTTTCAAAGCTGTCTTTAGTAATGATTTCACAGAAAACAAATTGGTAGGGCCTGATATGCTAATTTGTTTCATGAACCCAAACTCCCCTCCGATCACCTTCCCTTTATGGAATGCATCAGTTGCTTTAAATCAAAGATCCCAAGAACATTTTGTTTTCATCTCCAATTAAAAATTTAAGTCAAACAAAAAAGCTATAACAACCTCAAGAACCAATTTCCCAACCTTCTCTATAGTATTTATAACCTCCTAACCCTAGCCTCCAATTCAGATATATGATATGAAAAAAATATGAACAAAATCAAGAGCCAACCAACAGCGAACTCTAGTGTGCAGATCATCATAAAACGCTTCACAATCCTCGGCAAAATTCGAGAGAACAACAATCACAGACAAGAAATCATTTGGCAAAAATTCTTCCATAGGAAATCTCATAAAGACTCTCTAGTGAATCAGAGATGTTAAAACAGAATTTACTTTCAAGACGTTCAATTGCATCAAAATGATTTGGCAAAACATAACAAGTAGGAATCGAACATAAAAACTCTCAGCATGTATTCCCAATTCAATATTTTTTCAAGTAAACCATCGTTGCTCAGGTAACCAAAATATCATGCATATCACTTTCAATGCATCTTCAATCATATTTAAATCGGACAACAACAAGGTTATAACAGTGACGACCATCAAGAGCAAATCTTTCTTACAGCTCATCCTTTGGGCAATACTAAAACATCCATAGCGATGAGACCATTACTCAGTAACATTTTCCTTTACTCAGAGAAACATCACAAATGCACACGCTGATATCATTATTCAATAAGATAGAATTCCCAAAAATTCAGATTTAACCAACTATTTCAGCTTATTGCTATGTTTCCAATTCAACTTATTTTGTTAACTTAAAACCCACTACTTGAACAGTCTAACAAACAAAAAAACCAATACTATCATTGACTACTGCATCAAACCCATTTCAAATCAAAGTTTATCCATTCAAACAACCGTCAAATCTCATCCATACGGTCAACACAATCTGAAAGGAAACAAAACTCATGAAAAGTAGTGTCGAATCAGTAGTTTTCCATAAACCATAGAAACCCAGCAACAACTAAACTTCACTAATTCAGAGATCGATGCAAACATCAATAAAAGAACATTACATATGCAACTGATGTGAATTTCTATTCCAACTCTAACCATAGCGGTGCAGACTTAACCCTGAACTGGAACAATCTTTCCACAGCCATCTACCACTAGGCATTTTTAATATTTACCGAACCTCCATCATTGCTTCACTGAAACTTATTAATGAAGGAAATCGAGCAGGTTAGGGATTCAATTCGGCATTCTGATTTAAATGAAATACCAATCAAACAATTTGGGCAGGACTAACATCCAGCATTCTAAATTGTAGGCTATACCAACTTCTGAAATTTCATCATGTTTAACTCACAACGAGAACTCGAATCTAACAATCATCATGTAATTTTAATTAAATTGACATAAACGTTAGCAATGCAATGAGATCATCAATGAATTTCCATGAATTTTAATACACATTGCATCAATAAAACAGGGGATTGCAATATGGGAAATCAACTCAAATTTTTAGTTCGGTGGTTTCTAATTTCCCCTCTAAACCCAAAAAATTCTAATTTGACGAAGAAAAAGACGTAGAACCAACCTCTTCCTTTTAGAATTCCTCTGCACAGCGCCGTCGACCCTTCGCTCCACAAGTTCTAGTCGTTGCGTCGCCTTCCCTTTCCAGTGACGCGAAGGAGTTTCCGCGAGGCTTCCTTTCCACCGGAAGATCCCACCGAGCAGCTCTCCGACTCAGATCGTCGGCGGCCTTGCAGGAATTTAGAGGGTTTTGGGGGTCAAGGTTTCAGGCCGTTGGGAACCCTTTCCCCCTTTACAATCCCTTCGTGATGAATGGGCACCGATAGGTAGCGCTTGAATTGGAGCATACAATGACCTTATTGCCCCTACTATTTTCTTATTTCTATAAAATCAACCTAAGCTTCTCAATTCTTGTTATTAAATTGGCAAGACTGCCCCTTCCATTTCCACAAACTTGCGGAATCAACCTAGTTGCCTTTTTAATTAACACCATCAGATCCCTATTTCTAATTTCCTTTTTCCTATTCATCATATTTCGAGTTTACAAGTTCTCCTCCCTCCTATTTTTAGTCCTCCAAAAATACAAAGACGTTAAAAAGAGTTTTCACTTACTTCCTCAAACATCAAGGATAAAATAGTGCTAACAAAAAATATATCCTAACAAACAAGTGTGGATATTGGTACCAAATTTGAGCACCAACTTTTCGAATTCTGCAAAGGACTTTTATTGAAGGAATCAATTTGCCTCTTAGACTTTTAATAAGTTGATCTAATATCTTTACTACCTCTAGTCCATACTTCAAGTCTTACCTCTACTCAATTGGAGAGGTTATAAGGACATGTGAAGGGTCATGTATGTATTTCTTAAGCATCGACACGTGAAACACGTTGTGAATGCATTCCAAGTCAGTAGGTAACTCCAATTGGTATGATATCGGTCTGATTCTAGTGATTACCCTGAATGGTTCGATATATCGAGGATACAGTTTACCTTTTTGATGAAACCACATAAAATATTTCCACGTGATACTTTCAAAAATACCATATTGTTAATATTAAATCCTAGTGGTCTACGTCGATTATCAACGTAACTTTTCTACTTATCTTGTATAGTCTTTATTCTTTATCTGATGACTTTGATCTTTTCAATTGTCCGAACCACTAACTCGGTATTGTTTAAATGACATTCTCCAACTTCACTCCGTAAGTTGGTGTTCTGCACTGCCTTCCATATAGAGCTTTGTAAGGAGTCATTCTTATGGTGGCTTGATAGTTATTATTATAAGCTAACTCTACGAGGAGTAGGTGTGTGTCCCAAAGTTCTATGAAATCTAGCACATAAACCCTCAACATATCCTTTAGAGTTTGTATGGTACGCTCGAATTGTCCATTTGTTTATGGGTAGAAGGTTGTGCTGAACTTTAGAGTTGTTCCATGTTCACTTTGAAACTTGAGTCGAGACCGTGAGGTGAATCTGGGATGTCAATCTAATACTATTTGTCATGCCTCGTACCTTTCCATAGGGTACGTGGTAGACCGTAATGGACTCCACACATAGTCCTGCTTACCCTCTAGGATTATAGGGGGACCCACTAAGCGTATCTGATATATATCCCTTTTATTTATGAAAGGAGTGAACTTGAATAAACAAGTCAATATAAATTTAAAATGATATATTTTCAAAATCACAGTGCTCAAGAACATTAAAACACTTATATATAAATATCTTACAATTATAGTTGAGTACATGCCCAAATATATACAAAATATCTAGCCAGTATATCTCTCTATATACACAAAATACTGGTAGAATTGTCCTACCTTTCAAAAGTCGGGTGTTGGGCTACACGCCTCAGTATCTCTTAATCCCCTTTCCTACTGTGGTCCTTAAAAAAATGAGTGCCCTATAAGGTGAGTACACTTGTACCAGTGAATTGGATAGAAAATAATGTAAAATCGAGAATATACAATAACAAAGTCTCATGAATAGAATATCCTGCTATTCGGGTGTAATAATCAATCAAAAAGTACAATCATAGATTATACAAGAGTATATCCTAGGCTGGCATAGTTAATGACAGTTGTAGCTATCAACTGTTACCTTAGGGGGAGGTATCAAGCATCATAGGATACCTGAATCAAAGTTAAATAATAAGAATATAGGAACAAAACTCTCTTTCCCAGGGTTGCCCACTGGACCTCATATCACACCCCGGACCACTTACCAGGCACGTGGCAACCGTGGTATGAGCTCACCAACCTATGCAAGGCGTAGCATGATCTCATCTCTACAGCACAAGTAACTAGTCATATCAATAATTAAATAATACAGTCTCCTAGTACAGTCCCGATACCAGTCTACTACATATTACTCTCCGAAATCAATAGATAAAATGAAATGGAGAAGATAGCCCATCTTGGCTGATGAGTTTCTCGTCTGCGAACTCGACCGTCATCGCTACACCTACACACACATTGAACGCGGTGTGCTCAGCCTTGCGGCCTAGTGTGAAATTACGACTTGAAACCACAACACGAAATCAAAGGCTAGGAGACTCGTTCAATGATGCCTTAGTGAGATTAGTTATCACACAATCATTTCTTTCTATGTATTACAATGATCATATGATAAAGTTATGTGTCAATCTAGGTTATAAGAATACGTATGTCATTAAATATCACCTAAGTTGTACCTCATGTCGGTGTCATTAGAGTAGGTCATCACAAACAGCTCTATCTTATGTCACATATTTCGGGTTGCCAACGTATACTTAAGGATTAGTCCGGGCTAGGGACATCCTTAAGCCCATCAGTACCTTTATCATCTATGTCTCTACCTATGCCCGCTGCCCCGATGTTGAGGGAGAGGACGAGTGACACAAAAATCCTCTCCCTCGTCTTGCTAGTTGCCGACTATGCCTCCTCCCCTGGCGAAATCGTTACAGCCTCCTCGGACTCCGTAAGGGTACGACCTCAGTGTAGTACTATACTCTATCCGTAGATAGGGTCACCATTGCAAAGAACCATCGGTCACGGCTAGTCGAACTAAGAACAACCCTATGATTTGGACTACTCATACGACCGTTTGCAGGACGTCGAGGATGCTAGTTGTGCGGTCTATGGATCCACCATCCAAGGCTTAAGAGAATCACCCCTCTAACTCAAAAGCAACCTATGCTGGCCAAGTCGAACTCACATCAACACAATGGGCTGTGGTGTCTCGACCCCATATCTACTAAGTCATCGAGTAGGATTATCTCCGATAGCTATCTCAAGATTATCAGGGTGGCACCGAGGCGACACACGTGCTGGTATAGGAACCTAGTTTGGAACCACTCCATGTGCTGGTCTAATATGACCTAGAAGTTAATTAGTCCAATCCCTTAGCCACATTCTCAGTATCTAAGCTATCAGAAGCCTTAGGAGGGGTGAACATCACTAACCGATTGCTGGTGGTTCATGGTGTTTGTCACACTCCAAACCAACCTTTGGGCACGTGGCAACCGCCGTATAAGCTGCACTTCAACATTACAACTTAAACAAGGCTAAAAAGTATCACAAAACACTACAAATTTTATTAATTAAATAAAGTGGAAGCAAATACATTTAACAATTAAACCAACAATACCAATCTAGATCTCTATCTTGATCATAAAAATAAATATCATTTACCAACTAGGTTCTCCCTCTCTCCCCGCTAGTAGCTAACCTGTAACCTACGCAACAGGAAAAAATATGAACATCTAAGTCACGAAACTTAGTGAGGCTACAGAGAGAGCATACTAAAAATGGGCACAAGGTATTGTACAAACCAACAAGAAAATATATCCACTAAAATCACATATTAATTCAACATGTCAACAAAATATCACATATTAATTCCACATATCAATAAGGTATAACCAAACAACAAATATGGAACATCATAAACATGATCATAATAAGGTATATAACAAAATATGATTATAACAGTGTCATTAAACCAAAGATGTTATATCACTTTAATTAACATATCATCATCTATCCATTCTACACCTAAGACAGCCTCTTATGTTCAAGGTGAATCCCTCATCAAAGATTTTCCTAAACTCGTCAGCGTCAACTCTATGTCTTTGTCCTATATGTCTGTACACTGATGTTGGCAGAAGGAGCGGGTGACCACGACACCCCTTCTTTCTAAACACAAGTATCATACAGCGCTGTAATTCTGCACCATGGCAGGATCACCATACACATAACAAATCACATCTATCTCCAACGTGGTAAGCTGAGATCCACTGAATACGATACCAATGAACTTGGACTGCTCAAGGACCCACCACTGTTGAGCATGCTAGAGTCATCATGTTCCCTAGCCTTGGTAGTGTATTGAATGGTACTGTTACTAGTACACCCTCTACCTTGGTGTAACACAATCAAGTTGAGCTCTACACCGAAGCGAGATCCCTGTTACACCAAAATATTAGTGACTAAGTCAACTGAACTTGCACCTTTACCATACTAGCACATGACTCCTCACCACATGTTGGGACATACTAGTCTAAGAACCCTACATCCTCTCCTAGGTTATCATAACCTTAAGATGTCCAAAGTTCTTAGTCATATATCAATTTAGATCACTCTAAGTGTTATCATAACATGAACCTAAAGTGTCTCAAGTCTTATCTCATGTCAACATGTTTCATGCTCTTGCCAAGTGACTCTACACGTCTAGCAACATGAATATATTAAATAATCAACATAACATGAGCATAAATATCAATAACATGCATATAACAGCATCATACATACACCAGCATGGTATAATTTTAAAACTCATATCTAAAGCATGTATATTATAGCATCATACATGAACTAGCATGATATAACTTTCAATCTCATATCAAGAGCATGCATATAATAACATCATACTTGAACTAGCATGATATAAATTTTAATAATTCAAATGCTAATTAAATATGCAACCAAGCAGATATATAACTTATCAGCATGTACAATAATTAACAACGACCCTTAGGACTCAGCAACTGTAGTAGGCCAAATAAATTTGAAACCATAAACCCTCACCTGAGTCTCAGAGCAGATCTTTAAAGCAGGCAAGCAAGCAAAGCAATTCCTCTCTACTTCGACACAAATCACAGCTTGGCTGTGATTTTTCAAGCAACAACAGAGCAACACAATCTCCTCAAATAAATTAAATACAAGCAAACAAGCACGCATAAATAACACAGCTCAAACAATCCCCCTAACAACCCCCCACTATTCACAACTATACACTAAATTTTATTCAACTACTTTTAAATCAATTAAACTATTTAACACTTTAAATAATTACAACTACCACCATCACACCTTAGCGAACCATCGCCACACCTATGTTTACATTCAAATTATACCACCATAATTAACCAAATTTTTTTTTCTAATAATTCTGTAAAAATCTAATTACCACATATAAATATATTAAATCACAATTTCTCAAACTTCATTAATTAGAAAATCTAACTACCCAATTTAATCACAACATAAAATTTATAAATTCTGTAAAAATTCTAATTAAATCATTTTAATTCTTTTTAACATAAATCAAACCTAATGACACATACTAAAATATTCTTTCATGAAAATATCATCCAAATAATTTATTTAACACTTAAATAAATGTGAACCATCAAAATTAAATCAAAACACTACCGTAATTGTTTCAAAAAATTCTGATTAAATCACAAAAATTATATTTAAGCATAAACAAGCATCAAAAATTATTTTAGATTTTTTTGATATAAATAATATGCTCAAACCCTTAAACTCAACCTAAAATAATTTAAAAACCGAACCTAATACGTGATAAAAATTCTAAATAATTTTATTAAAGCACAAAACTCACCAAACAATTTATAGCAACGTTCAACCAAGATAAATCGGTCGAAAAACCACGTAAACCAGCTAAACACACTCTGAACCACGGTCAAACCGGTTGAACCGGACCGGACCGGCCTAAGCCGGGTTGGACCAATAGCCCTCAACCTACGTACCAATGGATAGCTCTCATCAAGGAGAAGCCATAGGCACCTAATTTGTAAAGTTCCACAGTCGGAATGGTTGATAATCCTCGGAACAAGCTCCGACAACACCATCATCGCCGCTGATGCCAAAACTCCAATTTATCCCTCAAATCTTCACCAAAATTCAAAAATAATGATTCTAATGTATTTGCCCAGCTCACCTAATGTTCCAATTCAAACCCCATTAAAAAATTCCAACTATGGTGGTCGGCGAGTCGATGACACAGTGAGGAGGCGAGGTGTTCGTCGTCGCCGCAAAAAGAAGAGGAAGGAGGTCACTTGAAGAAGAGGGGAAGGAGGAGGAAGAGTAAGTTATGGGTTTGGTAACGGGTCGGATTCTCTCTCTTAACCCACTTACCACTAACCCGCTTACCGCTTACCACTAACACATAGCAAACTAAGAACCTTAATGTCATCACCTAAGTTACGATGACCCTAAGATGTCCAAAAGTTCTTAGTTAAATATCAAATAAGATCACATTAGGTATTGTCGTAACATGTATCTAAAGTATCTCTAGATTTATCTCATGTCATCATGTTTTGTGACTTGCTAAGTGTCTCTACATCTCTAGCACCACATGAACATATCAAATATCAACATAACATGAGCATAACATTTATAACATGCACATGATAGAATCATATCTATATACTGGCATGACATACATTCAAAATCAAATTTAATCACATGTAATTTAAATATGTAATAAAGCAGATATATAACTCATCAGCATATACAATAATAAACCACGACCCTTAGGACTCAATACTGTAGTAGGCCAGAAATCTGAAACCATAAGCCCTCACCTGAGTCTCAAAACAAAGTCAAGGAAGAATTCACAGCTTGCTGTGATTCTTAAAAATAAGCAAACAAACAATCAAGCACAGCCATTCCTTCTTACTCCAACACAAATCACAACAAATCAAGCAATAGTACAACAATCAATTTTCCTAAGATAAAATAAATATATCCAACAACCATAAATCATACAATTCAAACAAGGATTTTCTATCTACCCTTCTACTCACATCCTCACATCATTTTCTTTATTTTATTTAATTTCGTAAAATCAACTAATCATCCATCACATTAACAATCACAATCCAACACAATCAAACATAAACAAGCCTATAAAATAATATTTAGTTTAAAATTTTAATTGTACCCAAAAATCTTAATCAATATATACCACCTTAATTAATTTTTAAAAAATAATTTTAATAATTATGTGAAAAATATGATTACATCAATAAAATTTATAAAATTCAAAATTATTCAATTTTACTAATTAGAAAATCGAAATAATCCAATTCTCCAAATTTTATCACATTATACATTTATAAAATTCTAAATTATTCAATTTGACTAATTAGAAAAATCTAAATAATCAAATTACCTAAATTTATAGTATCCTAAATTCATTAATTTTGTAAAACATTTAATTAAATTCTTTTAATTCCAACTAATGCAATTTAAATGTCATCACATCTACCAAAATATTTCTTCATGCATATAACATACAATTAATTCATTTAAACCCTAAATTAATCCAATTTATCTTAATTAAATTAAAATTTGCATACTGATAATTTTAAAAATACTAATTAAATCATGAAAAATATGTTTAGTAAGATAGCATCATAATTTTTTTTAGATTTTTCTGACATCGCACTCAAAACCCTGAACCCAACTTAAATAAATTCGAAAACAACACCTAAAATGTGTTAAAAAATTCTACATAAATTCCTTAAGGTTCAAAACTCACCAATAAAGCCCTAGCAACGTTGAGCCGCACTAAAACGGTTGTAAAACTGTGAGAACAGCCAACCTACAACCAGACCGGCTCCAAACCGGACCAAATCGGCTTAAACCAAGTCGAACCGGCCTGAGCCGGGTTAGACCGAATCGACGCACGCTCATTGCATGCACCACCCCGGCCTTCTTCCCTGCTCGACGCTCGTTCGAATGCAAGCCGCGCCACCACGCATTTCGTCGGTGATCGCCGCCGCTTTGCTGTCGTAGACATGCGCGGACGCTGCCCACTACCTCACCGCACCTTCCCTTACCCTATCACCCCCTAATCATGCCGCCGGTAGAGCCCAGTCGCTCCCACTATCGCTGCTACCTCCACTTCCTCTGCCGCAGGCAGAACCACTGCCCTCAGCAGCTGCCTCGTCTCCTCCGTCGTAGCCGCCGCTCGCTATCAACTCCAAAGGAGTCGAATCGAGCTCAGAGGGATTCGCCGTGAAGGAAACGCCGTCAGCCACGCTCCTTGTCGCGGAATCTTCACGAACAGAGGAGTCCCTCTCTTCGCCGCCCCTTTCATGCTTTCTACCCGCCGGAGCCATTGTAGTGCATCTCATGACCTCTTCACCGTCCGAAGACCTCCGACAACCTCCCCAGCGACTTCGCCACGGAGGGAAATCTCGATCTCTGCCCCTCTCGCGGGTGCAATCGATGGGAACAGGGACACCCCCTATTCCGCCACTCCCTTAACATTCTTCGACAGCCGGAGCTACTTCCACATGTCGCCGGCCTCGCAGACGATGCCTAAGCTCACTTGCATCCCCTCTCTACCGAAGACGACGGCCGCCGGAGCATTTGAGCTACGCCGTCGCCGTTTCGTCCCAAAACAGGGTGCCCCCTATTAGTGAGGGTTTTAAACCCTCATTCAAACCCTCGCTAACGCTGCAGCATGCGCGAGTGCGCCGTGTGTGCTGCTACGCATTTTTTCTTCTTTTTTCTGTTTAATTTTATTTTCTTCTCTATTATATTTTTCTTATCTATTAATATTTATTTATTATTATTTTATTTATTATTTTTTTCTAATTTATCTATTATATTTATTTATCTATTTTTTCTATTTTATTTTATCTATATATTTTTTTATTTTATTTCCTATTTCTTATTTCATTACTTATTTTAATTTTATTTATTATTTTATTATTTTATTAATTTAATATTTCAAAAATATATTTTTTTAAAAACAATTAAATAGAAAACAGGATTTAGAATTCCTCTCCCCGTTAGGATTTTTGGTCCTCCAAAAATAACAACCTAACCCTTTAAATTTTTTCTAGACTTTTCATGTCTCCTAAGACACAAAAAGAACCTAGAGAATTTTTCAATCCAATTTAAATAAATTTCAAACATGTTTAAACAATTTATCAGGCAAAACATAATCAAAGCAAAGTATCAAGCAAACAATACAAGGTTTCAGACTCAAATCTTCTCACAGAGCAACCGGCGGAGCAGTTAGAACATGCGATGGGTCTGGCATATACTCCTTAAGCATCGATACATGGAACACATTATGGATTTTTGTCTAAGTCTACCGATAGACTGTAATCTATAAGCCACCGGCCCAACTCTCTCTCTAGAATCCCAAACGGTCCAATATACCTCAATTGCAACTTTCCTTTCAGATTTTCCCAGGATACAACTTTAGAAATACTATGCCCCAACTGCAATTCCCAATGGCCTCCGCCGATTGTCTGCATCCCTCTTTTGTCTCTCCGGAGTTACTTCTTAGACTACTTTTAAAAAGAAAAATAGAGTGGACTGGTCGAGAGAATGAAAAATCATTGTCTTTGTCAAACAATTCATCATGACTCGATACGCGGTTAACCAATTGATACCCAAGATCACATTAAAGTCTTTCATCCTAGCATCTCTAAGGGTCGATCAGCCCCCTTAGAAACGCCGTGTTCACATAAGATATCTGTGACCCAGTATCGATCGGAACACAAGCAGCAGAACTAATTAAGATCATAGATCTTAGGAATAGCACTCAATAAAATAAAGACTACAAATTAGCTAACCAAAAGTCTTCAATTAATTCCAACAATTGCATTGTTACAAGTAACCAAAAGGAATAGAAGAGACAGTAGGAAGTCCAAAATTGAGATAATTAACTTAAGCATCCAACAAAATAAATTTATTGGTTTAGAAAGAAAAGAGACAATCATAGAAAGTTGATTATTAGGAAGTATCTCATTTTGAGAAATCTGCAATTAACTCTTCTAACAATTATTATAGAACATTTGGAAGGGAGTAGACCTTTTCTCAAGGATACCAAATTTGAGATCTTACTCTTCAAAGAAAGATACGGTAATTGGAGCAAAGCAAAGGGAAGAATTATTGAAGAATTGAACAATTTACTTGGTATAATACAACGAACTACCCCAAATATAGAGATAGTTGGATTGCTAAAGTTGGAGTTTTAAAATTAAGAGGATAAAATTTTGCCACCATCTGTAAGCCGAGGTAGCTAGAATTAAACAATCTGAATATTGTCTTTAAAGAATCGAGGAAGATGTGAAGATCAATTTTAAAGTTTCAGGCCATTAATAATGAAAAAGTAGAAATTCAAGGATAATAAAATTTGTTGGAGGATGACAATAATTTACACTTTCCATAATTAAAGAGAATCGATTTCAAGGATGGCATTTAAATTTTTTTTTTCCACTTAGCAAGGCATATCCTTATAAGTCGAGGGAAGGTTTATAATTAATAACACTATGAAAGATCAAGTGTGGAATAATGTTGGATGAAATAGACATAAGTTATGAAATTGTTGAAACTTTCTTTTCGAATCAAGAAGTCTGCCCCAATAGCAATGGGTATAATAGCGATTGCTATTATTAGGGACTAAAGAATGCACAACCACTATTGAAAGTAGTGAAGCAAAAGTTATAGATAGTAAAGAAGAATTTCAATAGCCACCGAAAAAAAGTATAAATGGAATCCATAATATTAAGAATTTGTAGTAGTCAAAGAATATGAAAAGAAACTTGAAAAGGTTCCAATAATCAGCGGGATATACCTATTGAAAGTGATAAATAAAATTCCACAACCAAAATGAAGGTTAAGAATTGGAGCTAGCACCTAAATGGTTGCTTTATTTTGTAGTATAACTGGGGACTGAAAAGGTGTAAGCCAAAACTTGCAGTAAGATGTTGTAGAGAGAGTACAAAAACATAGCTAATTTTTATAATTACTGAAAATTTCAAGAGAAAGAAAGCTTTAGTTTGCTGTACAGGTTTGTAGGATAGATCTGTATAAGGAAGTATAGTAGTGATACACACATCAGAAGAAGTTTTGGTAATTACAACAAGAAAGTATAGTGTTAACAACCATATCACTACCTCATATGAGAATTTACTCAAATTTTTAGATGAGGTTGTTCATCAGAGAGTGTACAAATTTAGGAGAAAGGAATAAAGAAAACTGAAATTGTAAACATTCAGAATGCAGGCAAGGTAAAACCTCAGCATTGTTGTTCATATAGTACTTATTATGATGAGCAATGAAATTTAATTCACCACTAGTAATTTATAGATCAAAAGTAAGGGAAAAGAATGGATACATGCTCTACTGATAGCTGAGACATGGCAAGATTCAAGTGGAAAGAAGAATGGTTTCTCAATCCGAGAATATCAAATTTTCTCGGTACACTAAATTTTCAAGACTCAGTAAACTTGGCAAGGTCATAACTTACTCCACAGAGATCAGATTAAATTGAAATTTTGAGAGTAGGTTTTGACACCAGTGAAGAAGGTGTCTACCAAATTGATGAGGGCATCACAGGTTCACTCGTGCAAGACCCGGTTAGCATACAAGACCCAATGACACGAGCCCGTACACGACGCTTAGGACAACAGGTGAATTCTTTTCTTGAGCAAATTAATTACTTAATTGTAGAACAAATGATATTACCTAATTATTATTATTTACTTGTCACTACATGCAAGGAAAAACATGGAGGAATTACTCGTATGGAAGTTGCATGAATTACTCATATGAAAGTTGCATGAATTACTCATATGAAAGTTGCATGAGTAATTAAAGGAATATTTATTCAAGAATCAAATCTTCATCAAATATTTATTCAAGAGAAAAACAAGGAAGATTTATTCAAGATCAAATCTTTATCAAATATTTATTCAAAAGCAATTCAAGGAATAATTATTCAAGATCAAATCTTCATCAAATATTTATTCAATAGCAAATCAAGGAATATTTCATGAAGATTAAATCTTCATCAAATATTTATTCAAATCTTCATCGAGGGATATTTATTTTCCAAAATTCGTGGTTCAAATCTTCATCAAGGGATATTTATTTTCCAAAATTCGTGGCTTACAAGAGGAGGGGATTTATATATTTATTTTTCCTATTTTAGTGAAACAAAATATATAAAAATATCCATTATTGTATCTATATATTTAGTGGAGCATGCCCTATTGAAGGGGACTTTGATTTTTGCTTTAGCCACCACTTTTGTAATGCTTTGCTGCAAACTTGAAGTCCAATTTCTTTAATCACATCTTGAGTGATCCTTCTGCTGTTGCTCTTTCAATTCTCTTGAATTATTCGTCCTGTTCTTCGTGAACAGGTCAGTCGTATTTGATACAGTTGATAACCAACTAAGGAGTGGTTTAGCGATTGCGAGGTTGCTGGTCGCATTCCTAGATCGTGGTTAGCCTTAAGGATTTCTCCTACGACGGAAGATCGGGACCAACTTGCTTGCACGCATCTTAAATCGAGGCATGTGCATATCAGGTGGTATCAGAGCCTTCGTTACTGGTAGGAATTCATCTACCCTTTAGTATATTCTCTTTTATTTTTCCTACATCAAAAATAATAATAATAAATCCTCTAGTCCTTTTCTTGAACTTTGTTTTTCCATCTTTTATACTGTTCTTTTTTTTAATCTCCTAATTTCTGTTTGCTTTGTTGAATTATAATCCTTCTTGCAAAAAAAAGTTGTTCGGCCAAAGAGTGTCGGCTGAAATCTTGGAAAAAAAAGAGGAAAAAAAGAGGAGAAAAAAAAGGAGGAAGTGTGGGCAAGAAAAAAGGAGAAAGAGAAAAAATAGTGAGAGGAAGGTTCGGCCAAGGAAAAAAAAAATAAACAAAAAAATATATTTTATCCAAATTTTAATTATAATTATCCTTACACTTATTCTTCCTTTCACACCTTCTACCTTGCTTAATTGAGTCAACTTTTTAATTTCTTGAATTATTATTTTCTTCTCTTTGTTATAAATATATCCCCACCTAGAGCTCCCTAAAACTAGCCTTGATCACCGTGTTCTAGCACTTTGCAATCGCTTTATTTACTCCTTGTTGAAAGTTATCACGAACCAACAAACACACGAGCAATTTTTGAGAAGGGTAAGAGCTTCAGGTGGTAAGGTTTGTGAGGATCGAGAGTATTTCATAAATAATTTATTAGCTTGGTGGAATTTCTCTTGTCTTTACTAACAATGTCAGGATCGAGAAGTCCTCGTGATGTTTCTTAGGACGGAGAAGATGGGTCCCAATCATCAGCGATATTATTGTCTCCACATTCTCAGGCTTTGATGGCTTATGTTACAAATACCTTCGAGCAAATATTATCCGATCAAGTACTTGTGCGCCTGAACGATTTGGAGAATCGTCTTGGTGAAATTGAAGCACGACTTAAATAAGTGGAGCGAACTCCTCCACGACTACACCCACCACCTCGAGTTTCTTGAGGATGAGTTGAAGCTAATAATAATGCTGCTGCTGCCGCTCCATTCAAACCAAGAGGAAATTTGAACGCTGCATTTCAAGAGGCTGCCAATGAAGAGTTAAATGATAATTATGTGGCTGATGATGAAGTTGCCTTGGAATTGTATCAGCGCTGCCCCGTATGAGGAGTGGTAGGTGATGGACGTCCTGCACGTCACCGTAATGAAGATAGAAGAAATGATGCATTGGGTAAAATTAAATTTATTATTCCTAGTTTTGATGAAAAGTTTAATCCAGAAGTTTATCTTAATTGTGAATTATTAGTTGAGCAAAAGTTCAACTGTCATCATTACCCAGAAGAGTATAGAGTACGTGCGGCTACTACTGAATTTATTGGTTATGCTTCGATTTGGTGGAGTTAAATTCGACAAAGAAATGGAGGTCCTCATACTTGGGATGATTTGAAGCACTTGATGAGGTCCAGGTTCGTGCCTTCATATTTTGAGAGAGAATTACTTAATAAATTCCAAAGGATGAACCGAGGAAACAAATATGCGGAAGAATACTATCAAGAGTTGCAGGAGGGCATGCTACGTGCTAATGTGCAAGAAGATAATAATGCAAAGATGACTAGATTCTTAGGAGGATTGAATGGAGAAATACAAGATATACTTGATTTCTAGAAATACAATTATTTGGATCAACTATTTCATTATGCATACAAAGCTGAAAGATAAATTCAAATGAGGAAGCAACCATATAAATCTGGTTGTAGCTATCCAAGTTCTTCCATGCCTTGGAGGGACACCAATCAGCAACAGAAGGGTGTTGGTAATTCTAGCAGGACTGCTGCACCAATTAGCCAAGGGAATTCAGGAAGCCGCTTTACTTCACCAACATCCAAACCTATCGATTCAAAAAAGATCACTGTTGCCCCTATAAAAAGTTTATCCTTAATTGCTTCCACAGGAAGAACAAGGGAGATTGAGTGCTTCAAGTGTAAGGGGAAAGGACATTATATGCGTGATTGTCCAAATCAGCATGCCCTTATCATTCGAGAAGATGGTGGTGGATTTGATCGTGAGGAGTCTCAATCTGTTTCAGGGTCAGAACCAGAAGAGATCACATTTGATACAAGCCATACAAGCCTTCTTGTTCGTCATGTTCTTAGCTCCTAGATGGAGAAGGCAGAAAACGGACAGCGTCACAATTTGTTCAAATCCAAATTTGTGATCAAGGAGCACTCTTGTAAGATCATAATTGATGGTGGAAGCTGCAATAATATTGCAAGTTTAGAGATGGTTGGAAAGCTTAGCCTAACCACAAGATTACACCCGCAGCCATACTACATTTAATGACTCAATTCTTGTGGAAAGTTGAAGGTAACAATAATGGTATGTGTTTATTTTTCTATTGGTATCTACTCTAACTTTGTGGACTGTGATGTGGTGCCAATGCAAGCTTGTGCATTACTACTTGGAAGACCATGGCAATATGATAAGGATGCTACACATTATGGGCATTCCAATAAGTACTCTTTTATGCACAAAGATAAGAATGTCGTATTGGTTCCAATGATACCGGAAGAACTTCTCAAAGACGATTTAGATAGGGCTGAATGTGAGAGAAAAGAAAAGGAGAATAGTGACATCCACAATATAGGAAGTGAGAGTCATCAGCCAAAATTGAGAGAAAAGAAAGAAAAATATGAGAAGAAAAGAGAAATACCGATCAAGGGACAGGTTCTATTAGCCACCAAAAGTGAGATGCGAGAATTAGAAACCAATCCCCAAGAGTGTTTTGCACTTGTATGCAAGATCACTCTCTTTTCTATTAATTCTTTACCATCTTCTTTGCTTGTTTCGATTGTTTCTTTGATGCAATAGTTTGCTGATGTGTTTCCAGATGAGATACCTGCAGGATTGCCACCATTGCAGAGAATTGAGTATCAAATCGATTTGATTCCAGGAGCATCTCTGCCTAACCGTCCCCCATACCATACCAATCCCGAAGAGATAAAAGAAATTCAGCGCCAAGTGCAAGAGCTTCTCGACAAAGGGTATGTGCGTGAAAGTTTAAGTCTGTGTGCTGTTCTTGTTTTACTTGTACCAAAGAAAGATGGATCATGGAGGATGTGAATAGATTGTCGAGCTATTAACAATATTATGGTATGTTATCATCATCCTATTCCTCGATTAGATGATATGCTTGATGAATTATGTGGTTCTACCGTCTTTTCTAAGATTGACCTGCATAGTGGTTACCATCAAATTAGAATGAAGCTAGGTGATGAATGGAAAATAGCTTTTAAGACTAAATTTGGATTATATGAGTGGTTAATTATGCTATTTGGTCTTACTAATGCACCTAGTACGTTCATGCACTTAATGAATAAAGTGTTGAGAGCTTTTATTGAAAAATTTATGGTAGTTTACTTTGATGACATATTAATCTATAGCAAGTCTTTGGATCAACATTTAGCACATATGCACCAAGTTTTGATTGCTTTGAGAGAGGTATATTTGTTTGTTAACCTCCAGAAGTACACCTTTTGTATGGGTCGAGTCATATTTCTTGGTTTTGTTGTGATTGCACAGGGAATTGAGGTAGATGAGGAAAAGGTGAAAGCTATTCGAACCTGGCCAATACCTACATCAGTCACGCAAGTACGGAGTTTTCATGGACTGACAAGCTTTTATCGTCGATTCGTAAAGGATTTCAGCTCACTCGCCGCTCTACTCAATGCATTGACAAAGAAACTTTCAAGTGGGAAAAGGCACAAGAAGATGCCTTCAATTTGCTAAAAGATAAGTTAACCAATGCACCACTTTTACAACTTCCTGATTTTAATAAAACTTTTGAGATAGAATGTGATGCTAGTGGTATTGGAATTGGAGGTGTTCTTATGCAAGATAGGAAACCCATTGCTTAATTTAGTGAAAAGCTTAGTGGCCCAACCTTAAACTACTCAACATATGACAAGGAATTATATGCATTGGTTAGAGTGTTAGAAACATAGCAACATTATCTCTAGCCAAAAGAATTTGTCATACATTCAGACCATAAATCTTTAAAGCATATTTATAGCCAAAGTAAGTTGAATCGTAGACATGCGAAGTGGATTGAATTTATTGAAATCTTTCCATATGTTGTGAAATATAAGAAGGGAAAAGATAATTTAGTTGTCGATGCTTTATCTAGACGTTACATGTTATTGTCCCAACTTGATTGTAAAATACTCGGTTTGGAAAGGTTAAAAGAATTATATGCTACTGTCTTGGATTTCAAAGACATTTACACTAAATGTAAAAAAAAGAGATGTTGGGATAAGTATGTATTAAATGATGATTATTTATTTAGAGCTAACAAGCTCTGTGTCCCTGCAAGTTCTGTTCGTCTTCTATTGTTGCAGGAAGCTCATGGAGATGGTTTGATGGGACATTTTGGGATACATAAGATTGAGGACGTATTGGCCACACACTTTTATTGGCCAAAGATGAGGCGCGATGTCGAGTGTTATGTTGGGAGATGCACCACTTGTCAAACAGCTAAGTCTCACTTAAACCCACATAGTTTATATATGCCTCTTCCTATTCCGAAAGTACCTTGGGAGGATATTTCAATGGATTTTGTGTTGGGTTTACCAAGGACTAAGAAGGGGAGAGATAGTATATTTGTTGTTGTTGATAAGTTTTCTAAGATAGCTCATTTCATACCTTGTCATAAGAGCGATGATGCTACTCATGTTGCCGATTTATTTTTCAGGGAGATCATTCGTCTACATGGAGTGTCGAGGATAATTGTTTCAGATCGTGATGTGAATTTTTTAAGCCACTTTTGGAGGACGCTTTGGGGTAAGCTCGGGATAAAACTGTTATTTTCAACTACATGTCATCCCTAAATGGACGGACAAACTGAGGTCGTCAACCGCACACTTGGTACCATGCTACGGGCGATGCTCAAAAAGAACCTGAAGATGTGGGAGGAGTGCTTACCACATATTGAGTTTGTCTACAACTGAGTTGTGCATTCTACTACAAAGTTCTGCCCATTCGAGGTCGTCTATAGATTTAGGCCTGCTACTCCATTTGATTTACTGCCTCTACCACCATCAGAAAGAGGTAATCTTGATGCGGAGAAGCGTGCTGAGATGATTTGTAAGATACATCAGATGACCAAAATAAATATTGAGGAGATACAAATACAATATAAGAAGCATGCAGACAAAGGTAGAAAGAAAGTTATTTTTGAAGAAGGATATTTAGTTTGGTTGCATTTGTGCAAAGATCGATTTCTAGAACAGCGCAAGTCCAAGCTAAAGCCACGAGGTGATGGTCCATTCAGAGTTTTTGCAAAGATCAATGATAATGCATACAGGCTGGAACTACCTAAGGATTATGGAGTGAGTAATACATTTAATGTGGCTGATTTATCTCCATCCTTGGGTCATGAAGATGAGTTAGAGTCGAGGTCGACTTCTTTTCAAGAAGGGGAGTATGATGAGGACATCATAGGTTCGCCCGTGCAAGAACCGGTTAGCATACAAGGCCCAATGACAGGAGCTCGTGCATGACGCTTAGGACAACAGGTGAATTCTTTTCTTGGGCAAATTAATTACTTAATTACAGAACAAATGATATTACCTAATTATTATTATTTACTTGTCACTACATGTAAGGAAAAATATGGAGGAATTACTCATGGAAGTTACATGAATTACTCATATGGAAGTTATATGAGTAATTGAAGGAATATTTATTCAAGAATCAAATATTTATTCAAAAGCAAAACAAGGAAGATTTATTCAAGATCAAATCTTCATCAAATATTTATTCAAAAGCAAATCAAGGAATAATTATTCAAGATCAAATCTTCATCAAATATTTATTCTAGAGCAAATCAAGGAATATTTAATGAAGATTAAATCTTCATCAAATATTTATTCAAATCTTCATCAAGGGATATTTATTTTCCAAAATTTGTGGCTTACAAGAGGTGGATATTTATAATTTATTTCTCTTATTTTTGTGAAATAAAATATGTAAAAATATCTATTATTGTGTCTATATATTTGGTGGAGTATGCCCTATTGAAGGGGACTTTGATTTTTTGCTTTAGCCACCACTTTTGTAATGCTTTGCTACAAACTTGAAGTCCAATTTCTTTAATCACATCTTGAGTGATCCTTCCGCTATTTCTCTTTCAATTCTCTTGAATTGTTCGTGTCATTCTTCGTTAACAGGTCAGTCATGTTTGACACGGTTGATAATCAACTGAGGAGTGGTTTAGCGATTGTGAGATTGCTGGTCGCGTTCCTAGATCGTGGTTAGCCTCCCCTTCGTCAAAGTCACAACTCCCCACCTTAAGGATTTCTCCTACAACGGAAGATCGGGACCAACTTGCTTGCACACATCTTAAATTGAGGCATGTGCATATCATAAATGTCATAGGAATTAGATATTAGATAGCTCAGGGTGATCAAATCTCTGATACAAGATAAATTTGAGGGTGATTCAATTCCAGATTTTATGCTACTTTGCCATAGTGATTTATAAATTTCATCATCTACAGTTTTAACTTACTCTTTAATAGTGTATGGGAGTTATGGTTCAGATTTTGAGGTAGAGACGGTATTACTAAGTGAGAAATACCATATGGGTCTTAAATGAAGGATAAAACTACAAATTGGACTCTCCGTTAACATCACTTACAAAATTTTAGAATTGGAAACCAAGGTTGGTTTATTTCTGATATATTAGTTTGCTATAATAGGTATACTGGTCTAGGATTTGGTAAAAAGGTTTTTAATAATTGACCTTGAGGCTCTGTAAGTAAATGAACAAAAGAAAAGCTCAATCTTTTTAATTTAACATGCTGAAAATGCTAAACTTTCAGCATTATGAGTTCATTAAATTTACTTGCAAATCTTACTAGATTGTTCAGAAATCTTGAGGTTCTAGATGGTATTTGGACCCTTTCTAGAAGGAGTCAAGAGTATCACCCAAAGGATTTTGAAAGATGAGAAAGATTAGGGAGAGATCTATACTAAGAAAGAAAAAAGAATTATTAACAATCACTAGTAGGAATTTGAGTTCGTTTGGTGTCAGGGATAGTACCACTTTTTTAATACACTCAAGAGTATTTAACAGAGGAATGGTCAATATTTTGCGAACAGTCTGCATCTAAAGAATGGCCATTGCTAAAGGTCTGTAAAGAAAAGGATTGAAACATATCAATGAATGCAAACAAGAGAATATATCTTCTCCTCACCCACACATGAAGAATTTATAGTATAGTTTCCTAGGTAACAAGAATTTATTTTCCAAGTTTAAGAAAGGAAAACTATATTGCATAATATAATTCCTATGATGTACCAATATTTGATGGTTATTTATACAAAACTGTCCAATAGGGATAAAGGAGTGAGATTGAATGAGATGGATATCAAAATTCAGATTGAGATGTAAGATAATACTTTTGATACACCCCATGGACACAATGTTGAATGTGAGATGGTATTCATCTCTGATTATGATTCAAAAGTAAGGGATGGTAAAATCAATAAAAACTAAGGATGAAACTCAACCATTTAACTATGTTCTTAACCAAATTCTGCATTTATAGAGAAGAGACAGAAAAAGTAGTTGTTGCTACCTAAAACAATTAAAGGTTTAGCTTGGACAGAAATCTCAACATGGAAACTTAGGAACTTAATTAGGAGAAAATCTATGGTTCTAACTAGAGTAGTTGATTAGCCTATATCATACGGGCAGATGGAGTCACATGTTCAATAGCTAAGTGAGATCAACAAAATTTAAGGCAATTTAGTTGCTACATTAGACAAAGGAAACATAGGAAAATACTTTCACATAATTTCAGTGGGTTTTCCAACATCAACATCAACCAAAATAAGTATAGAACTCCACAATAAGTTCTCTAAATGTTCCTATATTTTCCTAGGTTAAATTTTCAGGAATTACAATATATCACAAGCACAATACAAATCAATACAATCTACCAAATTAAACCACACCAAGCACAATCAATTTTACTCACTAATATCAACCAAAAAAATCACAGCACATAAACAAGGAAGGAACATAGAATTTAACCCAACAAAGTAAGGAAAATATAAGGCCATAGTTAGCAAAAAGCAAGGGCAACATATGAATATAACACAACAAGTAAAGAAAGCATAAGGGCAAAATTCCAAATCCCTAGAACCTCTCTTTACCCCGTCCACGTTATCTCACATGTATACTTAACCCTATAGTGTGTCCTAAGTCCTTATCCTTACTTTTAATTTCACCTTTTTAAACTTATGCTCTGATACCACCTTAATTGTCACGCCCCAAATCTACCGTCGTATAAGCTGCACTTCTATACCACAACTTATACAAGACTAAATGTATCATAAAGCACCACAATAAATTTTATTAAACACAGCGAAAATATAACAAATTATATTTAATACCAAAACTACAAAATGATTTGCAAAGTGAATTCTATTTTCGTCATAGCTAGGTTCTCCCTCGCTCCCTGCATCAATGGCCAACTTGTAACCTGCGCAATAGGGAAAAAATGTGCACATCTGAGCTGTAAAACTCAGTGAAGTTACAGAGAGAGCACCCTAAAAATGGGCATAAGGTATTGTACAAGCCAACAAGAAAATATATCTACCAAGTCACATAATTTAAATTGACATATCACATAATATATAACAAGACTTAACATATCAAAGTAGCAGTCACATTATTTAAAATAAGGCATGTGAACATGGTACAAAAGCTGTATTCATAATAGTAACTTAAAAATAACATATCGCCTTAACCAATATTTCATAAGTTATCCAATACTATTCCTAAGGCAGCCATCCTATATTCAAGGTAAACCCCTCATTAGGGATCTCCCTGAACCTTGTCAGTATCAACTCTACATCTCTGTCCTAGATGCCTGTACACTAATGTTGGCGGAAGGAGCTGGTGAATACGACACCTCTTTTATACAACACAAGTACCATACAAAGTTGTAATTCTGCCCCATGGCAGGATCACCATATAAAATTATAAATCACTACCATCTACAGCCTGGCAAGCTGAGATCCGCTGCATATGCAACCAATAAATCTGGACTGCTCGGGGACCCACATCGTTGAGCATGCCAGTGTAATCAGGTTCCCTAGCACTAGTAGCGCATGACACGATACTGTTCCTGACAACAATCTATCTTAGAGTAACTCATATAAGTTGAGCTCTACACCGAAGTGAGATCCCGACTACACCAAAGTATTCGAAGCTAAGTCAACCGAGCGTGCATTTCTACATTAGCTATGGCTCCTCACTGCATGTCGGCACATAGCAGACTAAGAACCTTAATGTCATCTCCTAGGTTACCATGACCCTAAGATGTCTAAAAGTTCTTAGTTAAATGTCAAATAAGATCACTTTAGGTGCTGTCATAATATGTACGTCAAGTGTCTCTAATTTTATCTCATGTCATCATGTTCTGTGTCTTGTTAAGTATCTCTACATCTCTAGCACCACATGAACATATCAAATCTCAACATAACATGAGCATAACATTTATAACATGCACATGATAGAATCATATCTATATACTGACATGGCATACATTCAAAATCAAATTTAATCACATGTAATTTGAACATGTAACAAAGTAGATATATAACTCATCAGCATGTACAATAATTAACAATGACCCTCAGGACTCAACACTGTAGTAGGTCAGAAATCTGAAACCATAAGCCCTCACTTGAGTCTCAAAGCAAAATCAAGCAAGAATTCACAGCTTGGCTGTGATTCTTAAAAATAAGCAATCAAGCACAGCCATTCCTTCTTACCCCAACACAAATCATGGCTTGGCCATGATTTATCAAGTAACAACACAACAATTAATTTTCCTAAGATAAAATAAATATATCTAACAACCATAAATCATACAATTCAAACAATAATTTCCTATCTACCCTTCTACTCACATCCTCACATCATATTCTTTATTTTATTTGATTTTTTAAAATCAATTAATCATCCATCACATTAATAATCACAATTCAATACAATCAAACATAAACAAGCCTATAAAATAATATTTAGTTTAATAATTTAATTATACCCAAAAATCTTAATCTATATATACTACCTTCATTAATTTTAAAAAAAAATAATTAATAATTCTGTGAAAAATATGATTATATCAATGAAATTTATAAAATTTCAAATTATTTAATTTTACTAATGAAAAAATATAAATAATCTAATTCTCCAAATTTTATCACATTATGCATTTATAAAATTTTAAATTATTAAATTTCATTAATTAAAAAAATCTAAATAATTCAATTACCTCAAGTTACAATATCATAAATTCATTAATTTTGTAAAAATTCTAATTAAATTCTTTTAATTCCAACTAATATAATTTAAATGTCATAACATCTATCAAAATATTTCTTCATGCATATAACATACAATTAATTTATTTAAATCCTAAATTAACCCAATTTATCTTAATTAAATTAAAAACCGCATACTAATAATCTTAAAAAATTTTAATTAAATCATGAAAACTATGCTTAAGCATAACATAGCATCATAATTTATTTCAGATTTTTCTTACATTGTTAATGCACTAAAAACCCAGAACCCAACCTAAATAAATTCAAAAACCGGACCTAAAATGTGTTAAAAAAATTCTAAATAAATTCCTAAGGTTCAAAACTCACTAATAAAGCCTAGCAACGTTGAGCCGCATTAAACCAGTTGTAAAACCGCAAGAACCAACCAACCTGCAACCGAACCGACTTCGAACCAGACCGAACCGGCTTAAATCGGGTCGAACTGGCCTGAGCCAGGTTGGATTGAACTGACGCACGCGCATCGCACGTGCCACCCCGGCCTTCTTCCCCGCTCTACGCTCGTTCGAACGCCAGCCGTGCCACCACGCATTTCGTCAGTGATCGCCGTCGTGCCGCTGCCGCGGACCCACTACCTCACCGCACCTTCCCTTACCCTATCACTGCTTAATCGTGCCGCTAGTAGAGCCCAGTCGCTCCCACGACCGTGTCTACCTCCGCTTCGTCTACCACAGGCAGAATTGCCGCCCTTAGTCACTACCTCATCTCCTCCGCCGCAGCTGCCGCTCGCTATCAACTCCAAAGGAGTCGAATCGAGCTCAGAGGGCTTCACCGCGGAGGAAATGCCGTCAGTTGTGCTCCTCGCCGCGGAATCGCCGCGAACAGATGAGTCCCTCTGTTCGCCGCCCCTTTTATGCTTTCTTCCCGCCGGAGCCCTTGCAGTGCATCTCACGACCTCTTCACCATCTGAAGACCTCCGGCAACCTTCCCAGCGACTTTGCCGCGAAGGAAAATCCCGATCTTCGCCCCTCTCGCCGGCGCAATCGACGGGAACAGGGACACCCCCTATTCCGCTGCTCCCTTCACATTGTTCGAACACCGAAGCTACTTCCACATGTCGCCGGCCTCGAAGATGACACATCAGCTCGCTCGCATCCCTTCTCTACCGAAGACGACGCCTCCCGGAGCGTTTGAGTTCTCGCTCGCTAATGCCGCAGCACATGCACGTGCTGCGGCATTTTCCCTTCTTTTTTCTGTTTAATTTTATTTTCTTCTCTATTATATTTTTCTTATATATTAATATTTATTTATTTTTCTGATTTATCTATTATATTTATTTATCTATTTTTTCTATTTTATTTTAGCCATATATTTTCTTATTTTATTTCCTATTTCTTATTTCATTACGTATTTTAATTTTATTTATTATTTTATTAATTTAATAAGTAAATAATATTTTTTTCAATTTTTTTTAAATATAAAATAGGGTTTATAAAAGTACTTAGCCATAAATGTTGTGATATCTCGTTTCATATTGACCATCAATATATTTGGCAGATGGTATGATATATTTTTATGCTCTCTAGATACATGGTGTATGCTAAACTATGTACTTCCTCCAGAATTTACCGTCGAAGTTTGCCACCATGCAATACATAGATTCTGCCCTGTAGGGTAAGGGCACCATGCTTCCTTACACAAAAACCTTGTTCTTCTCCTTTTTGAACATTCTGTGTTAATCACTTAGCTTTAGGTTAGCTTACTAATTTTTTATTAGACTATCTCTAAGAGTAGGTCATACTATAAACCATGCTAGTAGACCTCCTTGAGAGTTAGGCTGCAATTCGATGCTCGGTGCCTGAAGCTCTCATAGTAGGGGTAAGTAGGAGTTGCAATGAAAGCCAGTGTAGTTGAGGACTTTCAGCTTAGTGTGTCAACTACCACATTGGCTTTACCCGAATGATAGTCGATTACTAAGTTGTAATCCTTTAAATTCGATCTTAGCTGGATCTAGTTGGATTCCCTTATTAGTTATGATGTGTCTGAGAAAACCCACCTAGTCTAACCAAAACTCGCATTTTGAAAACTTGGCATACAGTTGGTTTTCTCTCAATATTTGAAGTAATATCCTGAGCTGCTGTGCATGTTCGTCCTTATCCTGTGAGTAGATAAGAATGTCATCAATGGATATGATGATGCACTTATTAAGATATTTATGGAATACTATGTGCATCAAGTTCATAAAGGCTGCTAGTGTGTTGATGAGTCCAAAGGCAAAAACAAAAAATTTATAGTGCTCATATCAAGTTCTGAATGCGGTCTTGGGCACATCTTCTTATCAGATTTCAACTTATGATACCTTGATTGTAGGTCTATCTTGAATAATACATTGACACCTTTTAGCAGGTCATCAATTTTAGGAAGCAGATTCTAGTTCTGAATTATTATGCCTTCTTTCTTTTTCAAGAACAATATTAGCATACCTCAAGGGGATACACTAGGTCGTATAAACTCCTTGTCCATTAGGTCTTGTAGCTGCACATTGAATGTCTTTAGTTATGCGAATGTCATTCTATAAGGATGCTTGGATATCGAGGTTATTTCGGGAGCCAAGTCAAGGTAGAATTCAAGAGCATTCTATCTAAAGGCAACTTGATAATCACCTTCAAAGGTCATACTAGGATGGCTTGGGTCGATCAAAGTTACTGTCTTGGTGAAGTAGGCTACTATAACCCAATGAGTCATCAACCAAACAATTTTGAAAATCGCATCAAAGTTTAAAATGTCAAGTGGAATTAGGTTGGCTTCTAGCTCCACATCTTTGATGGCTACAAGAAAAGCTCGATAGATTAGCTTCTTGAGGATCTACCCACCAAGAGGTGTGGAGACTATTAGCTCATACTCATTATTTGTAAGGGCTTGTTAGCCTCTTTAGCAAATATTATACTTAGATACAATTTATGTGATATTTATACTTCAAGTTAATGAAGCATGAGTTTACCTTACACGATCTGATGCCTTGTAGAAGTCATAGTTTACCATCCATCTATATTTTTACTTCTTTTCGCCAATATATATATATATATATAGTAATTTTATGTTAAAAAAATTGGAGTTACCTCTGGAAGACCATATTTTGCAAGGGAAAAAAGAGACAACGGAGAGGGAAAAAAACCAGGTAAAATTACCGCGAAAGCGTATACCCGTTACATTCCTCTTGTATCCCTTGTGTCGGTAAAAAAAGAGGCAATTGTTACAAATCCTCACGAATAGTTATTTATATTTTTATATATGAATTGGATGTGGACTTAGCGTTGATAAATTAACCTCTACCACTTCATTGCTAATTACTTTTATTTACAAATGTTTTATGACACAGTAAAATATATTCTTTTATATAGTATTATTATTTTTTCAAAAAAAATTCAATTAAGAAGAGTGGAAGAAAAATATATTATTTTTTATTCATAGATCGTTTTTTATTGGACTAACTGTATTTTTTAATTTATTTATACTAACCGTTTAAACAACGACAAAGTGTGTGTGTATATATATATATATATATTCTAAAAATAGGAAAAAACATAATTAGTTCGCAGTAATCATGAAATAAATAAATAATTTCAAAGTATTAGATGAGATAAATCATATAAGATAAAAAACTGAGAGGTTGGACTGCTCGATAAATAAATAAATAATTGGGCGCACGTGATGGAATGACAACGAGGGATTGTTTTTAGTACTAATTTAAAATCTTAATTTAATAAAATGATCAAGTTAACAAACTCACCCATCCAACCCATTGCGTCAAAAAATTAACCTATTTTTAAATAAAAAATCGAACGTGCGCATCTCACGTCTCTCCCTGACCGCTCCTCCTCTCTGCTTCTTACCCTCTATGCAGCGCCCTGCCTCCTTCCGCTTCTTCTAGTTCTCCTTCCCACCAACGCTCTACTCCTCTGCTATCCCTTGCTCACCGCTTCTTTCTTCTTCCTCCTCTGTCTCCTGTCTCTCCTACCATCTCCTACATTTCTTGTAGGCAGACGCAACAGTAGAGGCATCCTGTAGGTCAAGTTGGAGTACTGAAGTGTTAGAAATTAGAAATTAAACTTGATTTTTTTTATATTTTTAGTTTCTATCTGTGGTATTTTTTATTTATTTTGGTTTAAGTTCATTTTTAACCATTTGATTTAGTCGATTTTTATATAGTCTATGTAATCATCATGTAGAGTAGAGGAAGTGAATACAATATCTACTTTTTGAAGAAAGTGCCTCCTCCTCTTTATTTTTCTCCTAATTTTTTAATATCCAAGTTCTAGAACATGTGAGAGAGCTCCTATTTTTCCAACAAAGTAGTATCAGAGCTAATTTCTGAGGAGCTTATTTGAAGATGTCGTCATCCTCCTTTTCTTATCTATATCTGAAGTTTACATTTCTCAATTATAAGACTTGGGCACTTCAGATGAAGGTGACTCTTGGCTCCCAATGTGTATAGGACATTATAGAGAAAAGCTACAACCAACCAAGAGATATGACAATACTCTCTCCAAGAGAAAGAGAAGGTGTGGAGAAAGAAAGGAAGAAAGATCAACAAGCTCTCACCATCATCTATCTAGGACTAGATGATAACATGCTCCACAAGATTGTAAAGGAGACTATATTGAAATAAGCATAGGAGGCTCTTTGAAACTCCATCATAGGAGTTGAGAAGGTGAGGAGAGTTCGACTTCAAACTCTAAAGGCTGAGTTTGAAAAACTCTCTTTGAAAGAAGGTGAATCTATTCAAGACTATTTTTCAAAAAATTTAATAATTATAAATCAAATTACAACTTTTAGAGAATCAATGTCGGATGCTCGTATGGTGGCAAAAATTCTTCATTCTCTCGATGCGAGATTCAATCATATCATAGTAGCATTGAAGAATCTAAATACATCGAAGCCATGACAATTGAGGAATTAAATGGGTTTTTAAGAGCCCATGAAGAGAGGATGACTCGAGGCAAGCAACAAGAACATGAACAAGTTATTCAAGCCAAGATGACTTGGAAGTCCAAAGGAGATAGTTCGAACAGAGATCGTGGTCAAGGTCAAGGCCGAAGCAGAGGTCATGGTCTAGGAAGAACAAACTATGAGCACTCGTCGAATTTTCAAAGAAATCAAGTTTCTGCAACAAAATTTGCAAGAGGGTGAGGAAGAGGTAATTACTTTAGAAATTCTAATCAAGTAAATAAATCTAAACTTCAGTGTTATTCTTGTCATAAATTTGGGCATACTCTTGGGAGTGTCGATCTAACAAAGTTTATGAAGAAGCAAGGTCTATTGAGTAGAAAGAAGAAGAAACATAACACTCTCTACTTGCATTAAAAGATAGTCACATGGAGAAATCAAGTGTATGACATCTTGATAATGGAGCAAGCAACCATATGTCAGGTGATAGAAGTAAGTTCTATCAACTCAATACCAACAAGAAAGGATTTGTAAATTTTGGCGATGATACAAAGGTAGAAATTGAAGGTAATTGTGAGATTTTGATTCAAGCAAAAGATAGAAGACATATAATTATTCATGATGTTTATTATATTTTGAAGCTAACTGAAAATATTCTAAGTGTTGGACACCTTTTGGAAGAGGATACAAAATTTATATAGAAGATAATATGATATGGCTTAGAGATCAAAATTATAATCTTCTCGCAAAAGTTATATGCTGAATTTAGAAAATTATGATGCAATTTTTTTAAAGGTATGTCTGGAAGATACATCATGGATTTGACACATGAGATTTGGTCACTTAAATTTTGGAAGCCTCAATTCTTTAGCGAAAAAGAAAATTATGAAAGGGATTTCAAAAATTAATCATCCTAATCAATTATGTGAAGGATGTTTATTCGGCAAGAATTCAAGAAAAAGTTTTCCAAAGCACTCAATATCAAGAGCCCAGAAGCCATGTCAACTAGTTCATGCTGATGTTTGTGGTCCGATCAAACCTTAAACTTTTGATGAAAACTCTTACTTTATTCTTTTTATTGATGATTATAGTAGAAATACTTGGATTTATTTTCTAAAACATAAGTAAAAAGCTTTTAATTTATTCAAAAGATTTAAAGCTTTTGTTGAGAAGGAAAGTCATTATAAAATTTAAGCTTCAAGAACTGATTGAGGTGGTGAATTTACTTCTAATGAATTTAAAATTTTTTGTGAGTTGCATGGTATTCGTCGTCCCTTGATAGTTCCAAAAACACCTCAACAAAATAGTGTTGCTGAAAGAAAGAACAAGAAAATCCTCAATATAGCTAGATGCATATTGAAATCAAAAGCTATGCTAAAGAAGTTTTGGGCTGAAGCAGTTGCATGTGCTATGTATCTCTCAAATCAAAGTCTAACTAAAAGTTTGAAAAATGAGACTCTTCAAGAAGCATAGAGTGGATGGAAACCAACTGTGGCGCATTTAAGGGTCTTTGGATCTATTGCTTACGCCTATGTTCACAAGCAAGAGAGGTCCAAATAAAAAAGTAAACAACTTATTTTCATTGTGTATGATGAGAACTTAAAAGGCTACAAATTATTCAATTCAGAAGAAAGAAAAGTTTTAGTCAGTAAAGATGTAGAGTTTGATGAAAATGCTTCATGGGATTGGAGTTCAAAACAAGAAGAATCTTATGATTTTCTACTATATTTCGAAGAAGAAGTAAATCATGATTAAGAAGCTACTCCACCAGCATCACCAGTACATTCCACACACTTATCCTCACCATCAACATCTTCAGAAAGATAAATCAAAATAAGATCCCTTGAAGATATTTACAATAAAACTAAAAGGTTAGATGATTTTAATCTACTTTGTTTACTTATTGACTGTGAACTTGTGAATTTTGAAGAAATAAAAAAGGAGGATAAATGGGTTCAAGCTATGAATGAAGAAATTCAAGCAGTAGTGTGAGACCCGTGATTTTTTAATAAGGGCAATAGAATAATTTTAGTATTTGGAGGGTTTAATCGTAAAAGAAATTCTTTAAAGAACTTAATTGTAAAATCATATGAATTTTTGAAGTATGAGATTTTGATGTAAAAATTATACCATCAGGTAGTATTTTTGATAAGGAATCCAATGGAGCAGACGGATCGTAATTTGGATGTCGTTTGATTGGTAAATTGGACAGTTAAGATTTAATTAGATTTAAGATTTTAATTAACTAATTTAAAAAAAAAAACTCAATTTTTCCCACCTAGCGCGCGCGAGTTCCTCCCTCTTCCTCTCTCTCCTTCTCTCTCCTCTTCCGCAGCGGCGACGGCGACGGCGACGGCGACCAATTTTTCCGACGATGCTCCGGTGAAACCACAACGAATTAGGCTCCCAAATTTTAGCCACAGGTAGATCTCGACCTCCTCTTCATTTTGATACCAAGATGCCCAAATTTGGTGTAGAGATGAGGGAGAAATCATGTGAGAGGTGGCGACGGCGAAAGTTTCGTCGCCGGAGCTTGCTACGGCGATTATCGGCCATTCCGGCCGTGAAACCTTGCAAACTTGGTACCTATGGATTCTCCTTGACGAGAGCTATCCATTGGTACCGGAGTTGAGGGCTATTGGCCGCCGGTTGGCCGCCGGCGAGCTAAAAACCCTAACTTTAGGATTTCGTCCAAAATTTTAATCGGTGAAATTGATCGCGTATGAGCTATAAAAATTGGGGCAAATATGATTTTTGCAATCCTCAAGAAGAGAGCTTTCGATTGGTACTAATATTTGTGCTGATCGAAGAACTTCGCCGGTGAGGGTTCCGACGAACTTTCCGGTCAACTTTCCGGCGACCGCCGGAGAAATTTTTCGGCGAACTTGGGAAAAAAAATTGGGGTGATTCTAGAGATCATTCTAAGAGTAGTGGTGAAGAGAGATTTGAGAAATTATTTCTAGATTGAGAATTAAAATTCGTTGAATAATTGACAGGAAAATATAAAAATGCGTAAATGACGGCACGTGGATCGAGACAGTGTCAGAGAATAAAAATTCAACGAACGGACCTTAGGTTGGTTCCAAGGAGTAAACCGCCAAGTCAGGTGCGTTGGTTCTCCAATGTAGGATTTATTCAAGCTAGGGAATTCCCGCTAGTATCTTCTAAGGAACAATTCCTGGATGTCTTAAATATAATAAAATATTATGCTTGATAAGATTTGATTGTCCGCATGTTAGTTTAATTCATTTCTGTCTAACTTGCATGATATATCATGATTTCCTGCAAAGTTTTAATATGTCGTGATATCTTGTCTTGCATGATATATAATATTTTATTATTATTATTCTATGTTATGATAGCACAACTACCATGCATATATAGATAAGAATAATGACATATTAGAAACTATTAGGAGACATCACTAGAAATTCGATAGGGAGGGGTACTGCTTGCATACCTCGTTTGACCACTGCATACCGCCGATGGTCAGAATGGTGATTCTCCACCACATACCACTCCCGAGGCTACATGTAGCATAGATACTGGGAGCTGGTTGGGAAATGAGCCAGATAAACTCCAAGGTCGGATAGACTAGATAGCAGAGTGGTCCATACTCGGATACTATTACCCGCACGAGTGACGGTTGGGCGTCACCGTGATAGTCCTAATATGGCTAGCGGGGATGAACCTTCCAACAAATTAGCAAAAATGTGGTCGAGGTACCTCAAACCCATTGTGCGGATTGATGGTCAACTCGGCCAACATTGATCGCTTTTGAGTTGGGACGGGGATTCTCTCAAGCCTTGGACAGTGGATCCATAGACCACACGGTTATCATCCTAGACGTTCTGCAGACGGTCGGATGAGTAGTCCGGATCCTAGGGTTATTAAAATTTCGGTTAGCCATGACCGATGATATATTATGTTGAGGTGACCCTGCCTACAAGCAATGTGTAGCGCTATACAGAATGTCGTTGCCCTTACGGAGACCGGGGAGGAAGTAGGGGCGCGATGTTTCGCTGGGACGGGGCGTAGGGTGCGACTGGCGAAACAGTGGAGAGAGATATACGGTCACCCGATCTCTCCGCCAACATCAGTGCAGCGGGCCTAGGTAGAGACATAGAAAGACACCGCACTGATGGGCTTATGGGAAGTCCCCGATGAGGGAATTTCACTAAGCATAGGCTGGCGGCCCGAGTCTTGAGATTGATAAACATAGTACACCGTATATGACATTCCGGTGACATTGATGACATAGTTACTAGAGACAGCTTAGGTGACATCTAGTGTTACACATTTTGTATATACTTACCCTGTTATTTAAATTTACGATATGCCTCACATGTATCATATGAAAATGACAAATAAATAAACCAAGGGCATCCTAGAATACTCCTCCTAGCCTTTGATTTCTTTATTCGGTAGAGCCGTAATTTCGCACTAGGCCGCAAGGCTGAGCACACCACTTTTCCCCTTGTGTGCAGGTTATTAGATGATCGATCGAGATAGTAAATGAAGATGGATCCACCGACGGATTTATTTTTCTTTATCGTTACCGTTTATCATAGAATTGTAGTAGGTTTATCGGGACTGTGTTAGGAATATTGAGTTCGATGAATTATTTGTAAATTCCGCTGCGTAAATGATGTATTGGATGATATGTATCACTTGATGCCTTGTATGGGTCTGTTGGGCTCATACGGCGGTTGCCACGTGCCCGACAGTAGGGTCGGGGCGTGACAATTAAAGTGGTATCAGAGCTTAGGTTTGGAGAACCTAGGAGATTAAGTTAAGTTTGAGGTTTTAAGGATTTAGATATCAGTCCCGATATAATCTAGGATAAAGTGCGAGTCGGAAATATAATAATATATTTCCTTAGTGATGAGTTTTTACTCGGACAATAGTTGATCGCTATGATGAAATTTTTCTTGAGTCGATAACTGTCGTAATATAAAGATAGTAAATCTACTATCTTCAGATAGTAGATATGGCTACAATCTCCACCGCATCGGAGAAGAGATAGAAACTTAGATCAATATGCTCAGATCTACGATCAAGTTTCATTTCTAAATGATCAAGTAAATTTATCCATGATCATATTAAGGTTACCTTGTTGGGTGCATCGCAATCACCTCTTATACCAACATAGGTAGCTATCATCACTTTGATCTTAAGAGTATTGATATCAAAATATCCCATGTGATATCTTTATCATACTATTTGTATCCCATGACCCAGTTGGGATACTAAGTTTGAATGAATCTATCAATATTTGATTTTATCCGCTCCGATTCGAGCATGTGCTTCTGAGTTTGACTCGTAGGCATAGAAGCACCAGATGCACTCCCACATCTGTACTCTCATACTAAATAGATGAGGTATCAGGTAGTCTATCACGATCATTAAATTATGGATTATCCGTGAACCTTATCATCGATTCATATGTCACGATCTAGCCAAACAATTAGTACATTATTATATTATTTTATTGACTCTCCTACGTGAGTTAACACGTGTGCTACTATATGACATTTGAGTATGTGGTTATTTAGGTATCTCGTTTAACTTTTATTTATGTTGTAAATTATAGTTATATTATCAGATCAAGAAATCTGGTGATATGAATATATTGACTATTGTCGGTATACGTGATTTTCAGAAAAATTTGAAATCTTGAATCCTAAGTTCAATCTATGACCAATGTGGACGTATAGAAAATGATGTAAATTATCCCACATCATGCACAAGTGCCACATCTTTATTTTTACCATAAAAATATTTCGTGCAAATATTTGCATTAATTATTTCTTAGATCTTGGGAATTACTGATATTGAATGTCTATATGAGATCTGGATCATAGAATTTATATCTGATTTATCTACGTAAGATCACTGAGCTTGAAGAAAAATCTACCGATATTTTAAGTTATCTTACGTATGAGTTAATTTTGTTTAAACCCGACTCTTACTCGGATCTCTTAAATGGACTTTATTCCAGATTCATAAAGTTGTTTGTAGATGGATCTGTATCAAATGATTTGAAATTATCTATGACCTTATTCTCATTCGAGTCAATTATATATATATATATAAATCTCATGAGTATATGTTGATCATTTTGGGTGGTCATCATGATTTTTAAGTTGCAACTAGAAGTTGACCGCCATCAATTATCATATTAGTGTCAACTCCCAACACTTGCAGCTCTATGTATAGTATTTGTAGCTTTCTACATATACTCTCTTTGCAGCTCTACACCCTATCTGCAACTCCATTTCACAAATTCAACTTGCGTATATTGCATGATATTTCCAGTTGTGAATGCTACAACCTTCTTCATTTTCCTGGTTAGATATACTGTAGCTTTGATGCTCACTTGTTATATTTCTGTAGCTTCATTTTTGCAGCTCAGCTTTACAACTTGCTTCATCTTATATTTCTCAACTTCTATGACTTTGATATTTCATATTCATTTCAGATTTATCTACAGTAATGTTGACTGGCTTCCTAAATGTAAATTGTTCTATAGTTTCCCTTCATTTCATATTCCAGTGCATTATTGCAGTTGACGTGGTTGTTACTAGCAATCCACTTACACTCTTGCATCATTATATCCATAAAGCTTCCTACACTTTTTTTAAGCAGTTCTCTCGGTCATATTAAATCTTTGCTGAGCTTGGAGCATCTTCCTTTGTACCTTCTATGCATTCAATGCAGTTGTTTCCTGCTGTTCTCTTTCATCTATTAGTCTCCTTTCTGAGCGTTGAGTAGCTTTCACTTATTTCATATATCCTATACGGCCAACTTATTAGTCAAGCAGATTTCTTTTATCTGCTTCCTTTAATTCTTCTTAGTGGCCTTTCTGAATGTAAATTTTGTCAAATATCTTTATGGTTATTTCCTCAGTTATTTTCTGCAGTTTGCAGTTCCCTTTTGTGAAGCTACTTCCTTTATCAAATGTCCTTAGTCAAATTCTATCTATCGTTGGTAGATTTCTTTACTCCTTTTTATTTCTATAGCTCCCTCAACTTAGCTCAGTTCTTTACTTAGTATTTTTGCAGCTCAGATTCCTATATTTTCATCAGTATCATTATATATACCCGATCTTTCTTTGCAGTCTTATTCAGTCAATGCAGTTGGCAGCATTTCTGCATCTACAACTCACATTTCAACTGCCTGCATATATTGTAGTAACTTTGTTGCCTTACTCCTTTCGATTTCTCCTTTAAGTTCTGGATACTGCAACTTCTTGGCACTTTTTGCACATGTTGATGTGCATGTTGATATTTCTACATCTACAAACTTGGATGTAGTCCTTTTACATCAAGAGTCCACTTTGTTATTATTATTACTATATCCTTTTATATAGGATATAACATATTCCGTACCAAATTTCATATCATCATATAAGCATGATCTATAAATTTCGTATAAAACTCAGTTTTAGATTTCATTCGGACTCCCATGAAGTCAAGTATTAGTTAAGTTCGGCCTACATTTCTTGGCACGAACTGGAAGTCTTGCCTAAATTAGGTCAACACTCATAGAGGAGATCATTGCATACATAGACGTACCTCCTCGTGTTAAATAATATGGATGCTCGTGAAGATCCAAGTATGACTACAACGATCTATTATATAGTGAAACTAGTGTGGAGCAAGTTAATGATCATTTAATGAGTGGCTATTAATATCTTTTATTATTATCCTTAATCTAGAGGTGACTCCATTATGATCATATTATAGTACAGAGATGTTTGATCCTGATCCAACTTGAACCATGAAAGGATTTTTCATATGCTAGAGTTATAGGGACTCCCTAGCATATCTACCCAAGAAAACTGAATCGATCAAAAAATTTGAGGACAAATTTTTTTTTGTAAGGGGGGTAGGTTGTGAGACCCGTGATTTTTGAGTAAGGGCAATAGAATAATTTTAGTATTTGGAGGGTTTAATCGTAAAAGAAATTCTTTAAAGGACTTAATTGTAAAATCATATGAATTTTTGAAGTATGAGATTTTGATGTGAAAATTATACCATCAAGTAGTATTTTTGATAAGGAATCCAACGGCGCAGACGGATCGTAATTTGGATATCGTTTGATTGGTAAATTGGACAGTTAAGATTTAATTAGATTTAAGATTTTAATTAACTAATTAAAAAAAAAAATCAATTTTTCCCACCGAGCGCGCGCGAGTTCCTCCCTCTTCCTCTCTCTCCTTCTCTCTCCTCTTTTGCAGCGGCGACGGCAACGACGACCAATTTTTCCGATGATGTTCCAGTGAAACCACAATGAATTAGGCTCCCAAATTTTAGCCACAGGTACATCTCGACCTCCTCTTCATTTTGATACCAAGATGCCCAAATTTGGTGTAGAGATGAGGGAGAAATCATGTGAGAGGTGGCGACGGCGAAAGTTTCATCGCCGGAGCAAGCTCCGGCGATTACCGGCCATTCCGGCTGTGAAACCTTTCAAACTTGGTACCTATGGATTCTCCTTGACGAGAGCTATCCATTGGTACTAGAGTTGAGGGCTATTGGCCACCGGTTGGCCGCCGGCGAGCTAAAAACCCTAACTTTAGGATTTCGCCCAAAATTTTAATCGGTGAAATTGATCACGTATGAGCTATAAAAATTGGGGCAAATATGATTTTTGGAATCCTCATGAAGAGAGCTTTCGATTGGTACTAATATTGGTGCTGATCGAAGAACTTCGCCGGCGAGGGTTCCGGCGAACTTTCCGGTCAACTTTCAGGCGACCGCTGGAGAAATTTTTCGGCGAACTTGGGAAAAAAAATTGGGGTGATTCTAGAGATCATTCTAAGAGTAGTGGTGAAGAGAGATTTGAGAAATTATTTCTAGATTGAGAATTAAAATTCGTTGAATAATTGACAGGAAAATATAAAAATGCGTAAATGACGGCACGTGGATTGAGACAGTGTCAGAGAATAAAAATTCAGCGAACGGACCTTAGGTTGGTTCCGAGGAGTAAACCGCTAAGTCAGGTGCGTTGGTTCTCCGATGTAGGATTTATTCAAGCTAGGGAATTCCCGCTGGGGTCTTCTTAGGAACAATTCCTGGATGTCTTAAATATAATAAAATATTATGCTTGATAAGATTTGATTGTCCGCATGTTAGTTTAATTCATTTCTGTCTAACATGCATGATATTTCATGATTTCCTGCAAAGTTTTAATATGTCGTGATATCTTGTCTTGCATGATATATAATATTTTATTATTATTTTTCTATGTTATGATAGTACAACTACCATGCAGATATAGATAAGAATAATGACATGTTAGAAACTATTAGGAGACATCACTAGAAATTCGATAGGGAGGGGTACTGCTTGCATACCTCGTTTGACCACTGCGTACTGCCGATGGTCAGAATGGTGATTCTCCACCACATACCACTCCCGAGGCTACATGTAGCTTAGATACTGGGAGCTAGTTGGGAAATGGGCCAGATAAACTCCAAGGTCGGATAGACCAGATAGCGGAGTGGTCCATACCCTGATACTATTACCCGCACGAGTGACGGTTGGGCTTCACCGTGATAGTCCTGATATGGCTAGCGAGGATGAACCTTCCAACAAATTAGCAAAAATGTGGTCGAGGTACCTCAAACCCATTGTGCGGATTGACGGTCAACTCGGCCAACATTGATCGCTTTTGAGTTGGGACGGGGATTCTCTCAAGCCTTGGACAGTGGATCCGTAGACCACACGGCTATCATCCTAGACGTTCTGCAGACGGTCGGATGAGTAGTCCGGATCCTAGGGTTATTAAAATTTCGGTTAGCCGTGACCGATGATATATTATGTTGAGGTGACCCTGCCTACACTGAATGTCGTTGCCCTTACGGAGACCGGGAAGGAAGTATGGGCGCGATGTTTCGCTGGGATGGGGCGTAGGGTACGACTGGCGAAACAGTGGAGAGAGATATACAATCACCCGATCTCTCCGCCAACATCAGTGCAGCGGGCCTAGGTAGAGACATAGAGGGACACCGCACTGATGGGCTTATGGGATGTCCCCTACGGGAGAATTTCACTAAGCAGAGACTGGCAGCCCGAGTCTTGAGATTGATAAACATAGTACACCGTAGATGACATTCCGGTGACATTGATTATATAGTTACTAGAGACAGCTTAGGTGACATCTAGTGTTACACATTTCGTATATACTTATACTGTTATTTGAATTTACGATATGCCTCACATGTATCATATGAAAATGACAAATAAATAAACCAAGGGCATCCTAGAATACTCCTCCTAGCCTTTGATTTCTTTATTCGGTAGAGCCGTAATTTCGCACTAGGCCGCAAGGCTGAGCACACCACTTTTCCCCGTGTGTGCAGGTTATTAGATGACCGATCGAGATAGTAAATGAAGATGGATCCACCGACAGATTTATTTTTCTTTATCGTTACCGTTTATCATAGAATTGTAGTAGGTTTATCGGGACTGTTTTAGGAATATTGAGTTAGATGAATTATTTGTAAATTCCGCTGCGTAAATGATGTATTGGATGATATGTATCACTTGATGCCTTGTATGGATCTGTTGGGCTCATACGGCGGTTGCCACGTGCCCGACAGTAGGGTCGGGGCATGACAAATAGAGTAGAATGAAACTTGGGAGTTAACAACTCTTCCAAGTGGTCATAAACAGATTGGAGTTAAATTGGTGTACAATATCAAGAGAAATGCAGATAGAAAGGTAATAAGATACAAAGCAAGGCTTGTAACTAATAGTTATAAACAATAATAAGATATTGACTATGAAGAGGTATTTGCTCCAGTTGCTTATATGGAAACTATTCGTTTGTTAATCTTATTTGCTGCAAAAAATAATTTAAAAATTCATCAATTGGATGTGAAATCTGCTTTCCTCAGTGGCTATCTTGAAGAAGACATTTATTGAACCACATGTGCCTCCCCAACTGGTCGAATTGAACCAAGTCTGTGGTTGATTTGAAGGTTAATGCATATTGTGATGTTGGATGATGCTCTGCTTCCCTCTCATTTTCCTATTAGATCCTTTCCTCCTTCTCTGCTATATTTTCCTTACTTAAGGTTATGTATGTAGTATAATAATTATGGGGTAGAAAGAATCGAACTAAGGTTTATACTAAGAAAGGGTTGTTTAATTTTAACTTACCAGCATGATTATGTTGTGATATAAATTGAATTAGGGGATCATTGCATATTGGTATGGACTTTGCTGATAAATTGAGCGATGACGGTTAACATGGGCTTAGTAACTGGACAAACTTAATTAGGAAGAGTACTTGGTTTAAGTATGATTAATCTAAGTAAGCTTAGGGGTAGATGAGCTAAGGAAATGAATTGGGCTTAAGTTTGAATAATAAATTGGGCCTATAATTTTATTAGGTTAGATGAAGAGAGTTGGGCTTAATGATTAACTTGGGTTTGATAATTTAATTTTAACTTGATCAATTAGAGTCAGATTTATTAAAGTGGACTGGGAAGTTGATTTGGATCTCGCAAATTATAAGTTGATTTATTAAATGAGTTTATCGAATTAATTAAAATATGTTACATTAATTTTGTACTAGGTTAATTAAATTGGGTTAATTGGATTGGGTTAGTTTTATGAATTGGGTTAAATAATTAATTTGGAAAGAGCTAAATTAATTAGATAACTTAGGTTCTTAATTAATTAAATTTCTGTACGAATAATTCGTAGAAATGATATTAAATTTTGTTATAAATAAATCTTATTATTTAGGAATATTATTTTGGCGCGTGAGCTACTTTACGGTTGATACCTCTGAGCTTCAATTAGATTGATTCTGAAGCTCAGACTTCAATCAGGTGCGTTGGTTCATCGTAGTAGGATTATATTCATGCTGGGGAAAATCTTAGAAAAATTGTATCTGGAGAGTCTTGGATGCCTTAAAAATAATTAAAACTTATACTTGCTAAATACTATGGAACATGCATGCTATATTAAATTCTCTATTAAGCATGATTAATATGTCATATGCTATGCTACTTAGCTTTACTTGACATGCGAAATTAGTTCTCCTACATATTATTTATTTTATCATACGTGTTGAATATTACATTACTGTCATGTCACGCCCCGACCCTCTGTCGGGCATCTAACAACCGTCGTATGAGCAGTGTCTCACTCATACAAGGCTAATAATATCAAGTAATTCCAACATAAATAACAATTTCTATAGTCAAGTCTATTAACTAGATTTACAAATTTGCTCACAGGTTACATAAAAAGTTGATACAACCCGTCTACATTATGTGTTCTTTACATCGTACCGATTAATTGATTCTATTAATGTCCTTCTATAGCATTCACTCTGCTACCCATCGTTCCTCACCATCTCCTATACGATGTTCCAAATACCTGCGCGCGGGAGAAAATTTGCATGCGCTAAGTCTTGCGACTTAGTGCCTACAGATAGAAACTTCTCAAAGCAAAAGAAATGGGCTAACAATACATGTCCGGATGAACAGCAATTATATCAACATTAAATTATAAAATAATAATGAAAGAAAGCATACACATAATAATCAATTGAATATTAAAGGTCTAAATATGTATATGTGTCTAGAGATTTCTAAGTTTCTAATTTTAATACTAACTCCTAGGGCTGCCTGCCTGTGCTTAAGGTAAGCCCTGGCCGGGGACTACCACAAACCCGTCAGTGCTAGACTAAGTCTCTGCCTAGGCCCGTTGCACCGACATTGGCGGAGAAGGCAGGTGACCGCGGTTCCTTCTCCTTTCAGTCTCGCGAGTCGTTTACCCAGACCGCACTCCGAGACTATCGTATTGTACGTCTCCCATAGACCCTAGGATACGAGACACCGTGTAGCGCTACACTTCTGCTTTACAGCAGAGTCACCGACTGACATGTATACTCTCGGCCTGACCTGCCGGATCCAACACATATGTATAACTCTGGTTGTCCGGACTACCCCCCAAGCCTGCAGGACTCAGTTGGAGTATGTCAGTGTCAACAGACAACTTAGTCCTCAAGATAACGGCTGAAGTGAGCTCCCAATACCTTAGTTTCGGATACATGCCATGGGGATATCTGGCTGTTGGCGAGAACCCCCTTGTTGGTACTCACCGAATGCTAAAGGATGGGTCGGGTGACGCCTCCGCCACCCCTCTTTAGACTAACACAAATGATGTCTACCATTTGTGAGAGAAATACAGTGTTATGTAGTCCTATATGATTCCTAAAGGTTTATGTCCCTAGAAAATTCAGGTCTATGTCTCATGGTGTCCAAACTAGCTTAGGTTATTATGGAAGATATGTTACCTAACTAGTTTTGTTTGTCACCTAGTATCTTCATATGTCGCTATGTGTTCTAGGTTCTTCCTTGTGTCATACACCTTTAGAATTTGTAGAACACAAGCATATGAGGAAACATAACATATAATATGTCATTTGCAATTAATTCACATCATACAGAACATCAGTAAAATGCACATCACGGACAGTAATAAAGATTTAATAACAACTGCCCACTTGTGAGCTCTACTGCAGCGGCTGTAAACTAGCCGAAATAACAACGCACCTGAATCCTTTAAATTAGCTTAACAGAAATTTCACGGGCTTGCCGTGTTTTGTGTATTACCGTTGAAGCAGATTTAAGAGTGCTCCTACAATCATAAGCAAAGTTTACTTTCTACCCTTTTTTTGTTTAACTGTATGCTACCCTTCATTGTTCCCCGAGTAAATAAGTATATCATCAATGAAGACTATGACAAACTTGTCTAAGTACTTGTGGAATACTCAGTGCTTTAGATCCATGAATGCTGCTTGTGCATTAGTTAGTCCAAAAGACATAACTAGAAACTCGTAGTGCCCATAGCGAGTCCTGAATGCAGTTTTTGGCGCATCTTCTTCTCTGATTCTGAGTTGGTGATATCCTGACCGTAGGTCTATCTTTGAGAACACTTTTGCACCTTGCAATTGATCAAATAGATCATCAATTCGAGGTAGTGGATATTGATTTCGTATAATGACCTTGTTCAGTTGTTGGTAATCGATACACATCCGCATGGTCCCATCCTTTTTCTTGACGAATAATACCGGTGCTCCCAGGGAGACACGCTGGGGCGGATGAATTCCTTATCCACTAGATCCTGTAATTGTGTCTTCAATTCCTTTAACTCTACTGGTGCCATTCTATAGGGTGGCTTGGAGATTGGAAGTGTCCCAGGCGCCAAGTCCATGCAGAAGTCTACTGCTCTTGCTGGAGGTAGTCCTGGTAAATCCTTGGGAAATACGTCTGAAAATTCTCTAACAATAGGAATATCTTCCAACTTGGCATCCTTCTGTCTTGTATCAATGACATGCGCGGGGTACCCATGACAACCTTTTTGTAGGAATTTCCTGGCTGTTATCACTGAGATCACACTAGATGGCAGTACGCGGTGATCTCCGATAAAGGTCAAGCAAGGATGTCTGAGATTTCTGAATTCCATTGTCTTGGTAAAACAATCTATCAATACCCCATGAGCCGTGAGCCAATTGATACCAAGGATCACGTCGAAGTCCGAGATGTCCAGCGGAATTAAATGAGCCAATAGCTTTACCTCCTTAATGGTCATGGGGTGGGCTCGATACACCTGGTCCCTGAGTATTTGTCCACCGAGGGGCGTTGAGACTATCAACTCGTACCCGAGCATTTTTAGTGGCTTGTCAGCCCTCTTAACAAATGCCATACTGACATACGACTTTTGTGATCCGGTATCGATTAGGACTCGAGCCAAGGAGCTGAATAAGACCGTAGAACCTATTCACACAACAAACATCAAAGAAAACAAAAATTTCTAAGTTTTTATTATGCTTATGGGGCTAACAAAAGTTCTTTATTTGTTAAAGTAACTTGAAAGAATAAAATGGAATATAGTGCAAAGTAAAATAAATATGGTTCTAATACTCATCCTGATGGGGAGTGTTACTAGTGATAATGTCTGGGTTTATTTGTGCATCAACACTATCCATCGCAAATATGCGGGTCTGCGTGCACGGTGGTGGTGCCTGCGTCTGTTGCCTGGGTCTAGCTAATGGTGGTCTGCTCGGTGCTACAGTGGACACAGTATGAACAGTTGGGGTAGTAGAACGACCTCTGTTAGCACGTCCAGACGTTGGTTGTTGTGATGCTGTCTGGTTCCTCAGTTATGGGCAGTTGGGATGAATATGTCCTGCCTGGCCACATTGATAGCAGGAAACACTTCGGCACAGTCTTGTGTGCACTCGAGTATAGTGGCGACAAACTGGAGGAGGCTTTGCCGGCATCATGGCGGTAGGAGGTGGTCCGCGAGGAGGTGGCCTCGAATGACTCGGTGCAGACTGGTTAGTTGTACCTCGCACCGGTGGTGTGATAGGGGAGCTGATAGTGTTTGAAGGTGCGGGGGGTACTGGCCTCTATTTCTGCTGATTACGACTGCTCTGAGAGGCTTGTCGCTTCCTTTTCTTACCTTCGCTCTTTCCCCTCAATTCTTGTAGGACCCTCTCCACCTAATAGCCTCATTGGCAATCTCTCTAAAGCTTGAAATCTTGGTGTGAGTTATCCGTGAGCGGATGGCCAAGTCCAACCCCCACTTAAACCTCTTGCAACGGTATGCTTCAGAGTGTAACACCTCAGGAACAAGGATGGACATCCGACTAAATTCAATCGAGTACTCTTTCACTGACCTCCCATTTTGCTTATAGTCAAGGAACTCTCGTATATTATCATCGTGTTGTAGCTCTGTGTGATACTCTATGTTGAACTCTTCTGTGAATACAGCCCACGTGATTGCAGTGTCGATTCTAGCCTTTAGTGTATTCGACCAAAACCTAGCATCTCCTGTCAGCAGATGACGGGCCACACTGACTCTTCCACTGTTGGGAATGCCCATCTCCTTAGTGACTTGGCTCAAGTTGTCGAGCCACATTTGGGCTTCCTAAGAGTCGGAGGACCCAGAGAACTCATGGCAACCCAACTGCTCTGCATCCCTGAGCCAGGCTGGCACTTGTCTAGTATGGTTATGGACACCATACTCAGTGGTAGCTGTGGTGTCTGTGCCACCACTAGGAGTTGCTTGATATGTCACTGGGTGGGTAATACTGGTGTAGTCGGCAGGGTGGTATGTACTGGAGTCACTGCTGGTGGGATTATTGGGAGTGGTTCTGGTGTAACCTCCACTGGTGTTGGCGCCTGTGCTGGTGGGGCTGTAGGCACTGCAACTGGTGTTTGTGATTGCTGTTGAAACCCGGGCAGAAATTCGCCTATTACCTCTCACATCATTGCTCTATTAGCATCTCTAAGCTCCGGCTGCCCACTGCTGGCATGTGATGCTGACGCCATGGGGCCAGACCCAGTCTCCCCTTGCGTCTCCGACTGTTCTGGTCCGATGGCCGATATGGGTTGTACCTGCGGCTGAACTCCTGCAGTTGGCCCCACGGGTGCCGGCCCAAGTGTTGGCGGCACCGGCGGCACTGGCAGCATTGGCTGCACTGGCGGCACTGGCAGCACTGACGACACTAGCTGCATTGGCGGATCCTGGGACGGCTGCGTGGGCCCAGCTGCAGTGGATCTTCCTCGTGCCCGTTTCTCCGTCTGGGCCGATCCTGTCTGCGCTCCTCCCGACTTAGTTTTCCCTGCTATCTACATCAGGTCGAGTCTTCGATAAATTTCTAAGCGAATACATTGGGTATACAAGTGTCCAGTGTATTTTTTTTTTTGATCTCCCATTTGTACAGCCGACTATTGCAGTTTAAAATGGGAAGTGAGGTAATCAATGTAAAACAAAGCAAGCAATGTCAAACAAGACAAGCAAGGCAAACACAGCAAGGAAGAAAACAACATCTTATCTAATAACTCAATAAGCAAACAGACAATTGATCAAAACCACCAAAAGTAGTCAAATAACTTGTAGTAAGCAACTTATCAAACAAGGAAGTGCAGAGAGGTAATAAAGAAAGTTTAATAAAAGAAATCATGTTCCTAATCCCTTGTCACTCTCACCCTCGTTGATCTAATGTTTACCTATGGACTGTATCAGGGGGTTATGTTTATAATTATCAATCTTCCTAAATTTCATCCTAGATATTTCTGAACTTGGCTCTGATACCACTTTAATTGTCACGCCCCGACCCTCTGTCGGGCATCTGACAACCGCCGTATGAGCAGTGTCTCACTCATACAAGGCTAACAATATCATGTAATTCCAACATAAATAACAATTTCTATAGTCAAGTCTACTAACTAGATTTACAAATTTGCTCACACGTTACATAAAAAGTTGATACAGTCCGTCTACATTATGTGTTCTTTACATCGTACCGATTAATCGATTCTATTAATGTTCTTTTATAGCATTCATTCCCGCTACCCATCGTTCCTCGCCGTCTCCTACTCGATGTTCCAAATACCTGCGCGCGGGGGAAAATTTGCATGCGCTAAGTCTTGTGACTTAGTGCCTACAGATAGAAACTTCTCCAAGCAAAAGAAATGGGCTAACAATACATGTCCGGATGAGCAGCAATTATATCAACATTAAATTATAAAATAATAATGAAAGAAAGCATACACATAATAATCAATTGAATATCAAAGGTCTATATATGTGTATGTGTCTAGAGATTTCTAAGTTTCTAATTTTAATACTAACTCCTAGAGCTGCCTGCCTATGCTTAAGGTAAGCCCTGGTCGGGGACTACTACAAGCCCGTCAGTGTCAGACTAAGTCTCTGCCTAGGCCCGTTGCACCGACGTTGGCGGAGAAGGCGGGTGACCGCGATTCCTTCTGCTTTCAGTCTCGCGAGTCGTTTACCCAAACCGCACTCCAAGACTATTGTATCGTACATCTCCCATAGACCCTAGGATACGAGACACCGTGTAGTGCTACACTTCTGCTTTACAGCAGGATCACCGACTGACATGTATACTCTTAGCCTGACCTGCCGGATCTAACACATATGTATAACTCTGGTTGTCCGGACTACCCCCCAAGCCTGCAGGACTCAGTTGGAGTATGTCAGCGTCAACAGACAACTTAGTCCTTAGGATAGCGGCTGAAGTGAGTTCCCAGTACCTTAGTTTCGGATACATGCCATGGGGATATCTGGTTGTTGGCGAGAACCCCCTTGTTGGTACTCACCGAATGCTAAAGGATGGTTTGGGTGACGCCTCCGCCACCCCTCTTTAGACTAACATAAATGGTGTCTACCATTTGTGAGAGAAATACAGTGTTATGTAGAACTATATGATTCCTAGAGGTTTATGTCCCTAAGAAGTTCAGGTCTATGTCTCAAGGTGTCCAAACTAGCTTAGGTTATCATGGAAGATATGTCACCTAACTAGCTTTTTTGTCACCTAGTATCTTCATATGTCGCTATGTGTTCTAGGTTCTTTCTAGTGTCATACACCTTTAGAATTTGTAGAACACAAGCATATGAGGAAATATAACATATAATATGTCATTTGCAATTATTCACATCATACAGAACATCAGTAAAATGCACATCACGGACAGTAATAAAGATTTAATAACAACTACCCACTTGGGAGCTCTACTGCAGCGGCTGTAAACTAGCCGAAATAACAACGCACCTGAGTCCTTTAAATTAGCTTAACATAAATTTTACGGGCTTGTCGTGTTTTGTGTATCACCATTGATGCAGATTTAAGAGTGCTCCTACAATCATAAGCAAAGTTTACTTTCTACCCTTTTTTGTTTAACTGTATGCTACCCTTCCCTTTCCTATGACCCACCCTAATCATATAGGTTGGTTTGGGCAAATGAAGAGGAGTTCTCCAATCTCCTTGAAGGAAGTGTTCTAGCTAAAGGGAAATGCATCTTAAATGATTTCAGATAATAACTTAGCACATGCACATTCATTTCTACAATATGTTTCAAATCAATTTAATATATTTAATCAGATTGTGAAATAAAAGAATTTTGAGATAACTACGCAATTAATTGTTTTGGTAAATGAAGGAGATCTCTATTTTTAATTTGACTGTATCATACATAGTTCCAACAAAATCAATTTAGCACACCCAAATATCAACAAGAAGGAATGGTCATAACCACAATAATGAATCCTTTAAAAATCTTGAAGTTTTCCTTCGACAATACCACGTGTACTATGTAAAGAAAGTAATACTTCTAAAAGTTTATAATAACACAGCAACGGAAAGCCATGGCAACCTCACTTGTAAAACGATCATAATACCGACATAGCCGTCATAAAATAGGGGAAATAATAATAACAAACCCAACAACAACATTACGTCAATGCAATCCTATTGGTTGCTGCCAAACGCACTAGCAACCTATCCACCACTAAAAGTTAAGAATTTACATCCCGAAACAATTTCACAAGAGTCAGAATCCATCAATTATTTACGTTAGACGCGTGGTTGTATTGTAGGAGAATCAACATCATCAGAAAACAAGTTTCCAACCATACATTTAATCATTTTCTTGCCGAGCATGCAAAGTCAAGAATTGTAGCAAACAATATTTTGTACTCATATAAATTACAACTATGGAAAACCTATTTGCCAATGAGAACATAATCCTAGAAAAACATAGAAAAGCATGCCAGCTAAGATGATGAGAAAGCATGTTGGTTAAGGTGTCAATTCTCAAAGGTTATGCTAGTAACTTTCTTTCAAAGAATATTTACCAAACTGTTATGAATTAAAGCTTGGTATGATACATCTTATATCAATAATACAACATGACAGCACATTCTATCAAATCAATAGACAGTACAATCATGGAATTAAAGGCAGTAACCATAATAGTTAAGAAATATATATAATGTCAATATGAAAGTATTGCTATTAGGACGGACCATAGAACTACCTTACCTTTGTTCTAGGTACTATAACAAGAACACGGTCCTACCACTTAAGAAAGTAAATTTTAAGATTCTTCCTTGGATATCTATATTTTAGATGGAAAACTGTGAATTCAAGATAGCTGATAAGGGCTTAAAAATTGAATGATTCGTAATAATTAGAGTATCATAAGTTAGAAAACATGTGCAGATCAAAACAAGAGAAATGAAATTTCAATACCATTCGCTGACAATAACTTTGATCAATGACATGATGACACAATTCAATAAGTTATACAGGGACAACTTTTGGAGTACAAATGAAATATGATAAGTACTTAATTTAATTAGTTGAAATGAAATATGTAGTAATGAGAGAGTAGATGACTTGAAAATCCACAACTTAAATGTGGTTAAAAGAATAATAACAAATAAAAGGTTGTTGTTATTAATGAATAAATAAGAACATCTTTGGACCAATCGTTAAAAGAGAAGCACGATGTAGTAAATCTTAGGATCTTGAATCAAAATTTTCTTAGAGGCTTTATAACCCTTGAACTAACAAGGAGCTTGATAATGGAGTGTTTTATAAAGCAAATAAAGATAAGCAATAGGCAAGGGAAAGACATTTGGTGCTAAGTTATTTTATAATCAATGTATTTACTAATTTTTTTTTTTTAAGGATGTTTGGGAATGGAGACATAATAGATAAGCTAACTTACAGCTAAGTTGGCACATAACTACTTTAGGAGTAGAGAAGAAAATGAGGAGCACATTGAACAACCTTTGGAAGGGAATATGAAAGTTAAATATAGTATCAAAAATGTAAATATTCATTTCAAGAATTTTATGACATTGACTACCAATGAACAATTTAAAAAAAAATTCAATTATAAAGATACATTATTTATGATCAAGGCATTGATGAAGAAAAATATTTTTTTTTTCAGATTGTGCATCTAAAATAAGGATACTGAATAAAGAGTATAGAGTGCAATGGAAGTTTAAAAATCTAGTCGACAGATATCTATGATTTAAGTATCTCATTTGAAGTTATTATATTTAGGATAACCACCAAAAATGTGCTCAAAAGGGACTTGAGGTTGTCAATATTTAAGATAGGGATTTATATCATGAATTTAAATATGAAGAAAAAAAAATTTATTTGAAACACCAAGGAAGGACCATCAAGGATATTATTGTAAGAAAACTTAGAATTGAGTCAATCCATGATTCCTTAGCTAAAGATTTGGGTGTTACAACCACAAAGATCAATACTAGACTTCAAGTAAGGTAATATGAAGCTAAGGAATTTTTCAAGAGAAATTTAATTATCTTAATGTACATTTGGAATTTTATATAGAAATAGGATATTTAGGCTTAAATATATATACATATATATATATAAATATTTTTAAAGCTAACCTAAGGATTTAATAATATTTTTCTTAATTGCTTCGCTTGTTATGATAGGATCCAATTGATAAAAAAAAGGAGAAAACCAATGGCAACTAGCAAGGTTGAAATTTTCATTTGGTCTTGATTGTAAGGTTGAAACTTGATGAAGATACCCAAAGAGTCAAATTAAAACTCCTACATCATCATACTTGCCAAAACTAATCATGCAGCTATAGCTAAGTACATATATATAAAAAGAATATATGAACAAATCGAAATGGCATCTCTATAAAAACATAAGGACTTGTGTTTGTTGGTCATACTGCTCAACAAATGACTTCAGCGAAGGTTAAATATATAAACTCATAAAGCCACTACACCAACTTTTTAAAAAAATTCACTCCTAATGGTTGCCTCCAGACATGCTAGCAACTTATCCACAACTAGACACATATTGGCTATTACCATACATGTAAACAACCGACCAACATTTATAAATTCCTTAAAATTACCAGCAGTTACATGAAAACAACAAGCAAAATAGCAGAAATCCATTGTATAGCCAAACACAATATTACCTACCAATTTCAGCATTAAAATCAATCCCAACAATCAAATAGAGTATAAAATCAACAAAGAAGGATTAATCAAGGAAAATATGAAGTCAAGCAAGGAATTTTTTTTTCTTCAATAAAAGTATTAGGTGCAAGATCTGCCAAACTTTAAGTATTTTCAAATTAAACCATGAGAATAAGGATTGTTGTACTTACTATAATCCATTGGAACATCATATTGAATGTTGTCATCACTCTATAACAAGGAACTGCATTAGAGCTAGAGGATCAAATTTCTTTGTTAGTTCCATACGATGACATCAATGCTCTCATAGTTCACTTCATAGTCGTCAGTATTAAGCAACCCAACTAATTGGGAGACATAGCTAGGAGTTTACCTGATGCCATGATAGGACGACCTCAAGCCATCACTATATAATAAGGCATTTAGGTAGTTTAGTCATTCAGAGTGATTTTACCACCGAAAGAAGTCAATGGAGCATATATTTATTATGAATCTAATTCCTTCCGATAACTAAATGTAATGAGAGACAATGTATCCTCCTAGATTTAAAATTTTTGGAGAGTGAAAATAGGTTTACTTCAATATGGAATTTATCACTAATGAAGTTAGTACCAACTAATACTGAGTAGGATTCAAAAATTTAAAACATGAAACTAAAGTACACTAAGCATTAACTGAATCATGATAGAATAGAATAAGGTACACATGTCCTAAGAATTAATTCTACTAGGGAGAATTTGGTAGTAGGGTCTTAGCCACCAAAGAGTGATATAATTCAAGCCAATTTGAGTCATGGTATTCATAATACAGCAGAGTACAACATTTTAGTAGGAATAGTTGATTAATTCTTACTTTTGTCCACAGAAAATGCACCAGGGTTTACTTTTTAATTTCTGTCATGAAGGGAGAAGTTAACTATACCACAACCACAGTTAAACTCAGAGCACTAATTGCTTATAGCACTTGTGTACCCAAGCAATAGTAGGAGCTACATTTGTTGGAAGGCAATGACATGGACTTCAAACAACTAGTCCTTTCTTTCATTGAACAAAGCAACTCTTTTATAATTGCATAGCATAATAATGAATTTTAGTAGTACTCTTGGAGTTTTAAAATACTATATATGAGCTAAGGTAGAGAGGCAAGCAAAGAAAATATGCAAGCAATCGATTTTTAATAACTCAATGATCAACCAGGCAATTAATCAAAACCACCGATAGTAGTCAAATAACTTATAGCAAGCAACTTATCAAGCAAGAAAGTACAGAGAGGTAATAAGGAAAAGTTTAATTAAGGGAATCCTATTCCTAATCCTTTGTCACTCTCACCTTTGTTTACCCAATGTTTGCCTATAGACTGTATCAATAGCGTATCCCTAATCCTTAATCTCATAAATAATTTCCTAAATTTTCTAAACCTGCTCTGATACCACAATAATTGTCACGCCTTGACCCTCTGTCGGGCAACTGACAACCGCCGTATGAGCAATATCTCACTCATACAAGGCTAACGATATCATATATCCCAAGCATAATTGAAAATTTCTATAATCAAGTCTACTAATTAGATATACAATTTACTTATAGGTTACACAAAAAGTTGATGCAGTCCGTCTACATTATATCTTGTATACATTGTACCGACTAGTCGATTCCATAATGTTCTTCTAAAGTATTAAATCCCGCTACCAATCGCTCCTTGCCATCTCCTAAGCGATGTCCCGATACCTACGCACGGGGAAAAATTTGCATGCGCTTAGTCTTGCGACTTAGTGCCTACAGATAGAAACTTCTCCAAGCAAAAGAAATGGGCTAACAATACATGTCCGGACGAGCAGCAGTTATATCAATATCAATTCATAAAATAACTATAAAATAAAGCATACATATAACTGAGCAATGAATTATTAAAAATCTAAATATGTATCTCGAGTTTTCTAAGTTTTTAGTTTCAAATACTAACTCCTAGGGCTGCCTGCCTATGCTTAAGGTAAGCCCTGGCCGGGGACTACTCTAAGCCCGTCAGTGCCAGTTTAAATCTCTGCCTAGGCCCGTTGCACTGACGTTGGCAGAGAAGGCGGGTGACCACGGTTCCTCCTCCTTCCAGTCTCGCGAGCCGTTACCCGAACCGTACTCCGAGACTATCGTATCGTACGTCTCCCATAGACCCTACGATATGAGACACCATGTAGCGCTACACTTCTACTTTATAGCAGGGTCACCTGCTGACATATATATATACTCAAGGTCTGACTTGTCGGATCCAACACGTGTATAACTCTAGCTGTCCGGACTACCTCCCAAGCCTGCAGGACTCGGTTGAGGTATGTTAGCGTCAACAGACACCTTAGTCCTTAAACATAGTGGCTGAAGTGAGCTCCCCGGCTCCCAACACTTTAGTTTCAGATGCATGCCATGGGGATATCTGGGCTATTAGCGAGAACTCCCTTGTTGGTACTCACCGAACGCTAAAGGATGTGTCGAGTGATGCCTCCGCTATCCATCATTAGACTAACACAATTGATACCTATTGTAACCCCTGATTTCTATAAATTTTTTTTTTTTTAGGAAAATAATAAAATAATAATAATAAATATTAAAATAAAATAGATAAAAAGAAAATAAAGATTTAGATTTATTTTATAATTTTTATTTAATAATAATCAATTTTATTTATTTATTAAAATTAGATTTGTTTAAAAAAAAAGAGAAAAAAAAAGAAAAAAAAAATCGTCGCTGCACGTGCGATGCACGTGCACCGGATGTGCGAGGGTTTTAAAGCCCCGAAATAGAGCGCCGCTCTGTTCCGAGGGCGACGGCGTCGGCAGCCTTCGCCGAGCTCCGACGAGGGTCGAGAGACAGAGGGAAGGTCTGGCCGGAGGTGGGAAGCCTACTGCGAGGACGACGGTGGTGGGATACGACTCCGGCAGGCAGAGAATTTCTGGGGAGCGGCGAACAGGGGAGCTCCGGCGAGAAGCACGGTGATCGACCCTTACTCGATGACGAGGTCGATTCTAGCGCCAGAGAAGTCGGTTGAGTCTCGATTCCGTGGAGACGACGGTGTGGAAGCGGCTCCGGCGGGTAGAAGAGGGTGAAGAAGGCGGCGAGAAAAAAGGGCTCCTCTGTTCGCGGCGATTCTGCCGGTGGAGAGCGAGGCGAACAACGTTCCACCACGGCGAAGCTCTTGAAGCTCAATTCGACTCTCTGGGAAACGTTAACGAGCAACGGTTGCGGTGGAAGGGACGTAGTGGTGGCTGAGGGTGGCGATTAGGCCGGCGGCAGAGAATCCTAAGGAGAAGGCGGCCATGGGAGCAGCTAGGCTCTACCGACGGCGCGATTAAGGCGCCGTAGACATGGAGGAAGGTAGAGCCCGAGCCAGGAACGGGTTCCGGCATGGTTGTGGCCGTAGAACGGCGGCGATCAACGGAGGAAGGAGACGGCGACGTGGGGGATTCGAAGCAGAGGTGAGGCTTCGATCGAGCAGACCGCGCGTGCAGAACGTGTGCGGCGGTCCGGTTCGTTTGCTTCGACCGGGTCGGTCTGGTCCGAGCGGTCCGGTTCGTTTGCTTCGACCGGGTCGGTCTGGTCCGAGCGGTTCATGCCGATTCAGCTGCAGTTGGACGTGGGTTCAACCGATTTTCACAGTTTTCCGATTTGGTTGATTCGGTTCAACGTTCCTATAGCTCTAGTGGTAAGTTTTGAGTCTTTAAGAATTTATTTAGAGTTTTTACCGAGTTTTAGATTTGGTTTTCAAATTATTTTATATTTGATTCAAGGGTTTGAGCGCGTTAATGATGTCAGAAAAATCTAAAATAATTTATGATGCTAGTTTGTGCTTAGGCATAATTTCTTTGATTTAAATTGAAATTTTACCGAACTGTGAAGATGGTGTTTTTATTTAATTAAGGTGGTTTAAGTTTATTTAAGTGTTGAATAAATTATTTGGATGCTATTTGCATGAAAGAATATTTTGGTGGATGTTATTATATTTGATTTATGTTAAACATAATTAAAAAGGTTTAATTAGGATTTTTACAGAATTTATAAATTTCATGTTGAGATTAAATTGGATAAATAGGGTAATTAGATTTTCTAATTAATGAAATTAGGAAAATTATGATTTAATATAATTATTTCTGAAAATTAGATTTTTACATGATTGTTAAAAGTTATTTAAAGATTAATTAAGATAGTATAGTTGATCAATACGATTAATTAAATTGTTAAGAATAATTTATTTGTGGAAATAGATATTTATGGTGGTCTGATGATATAATTTGAATGTAAACATATGTATGACTAGGGTTGGTTGATGTAAGATTGTGGTAGTTGTGTTTATTTGAATTGATTAATCTATTTGGTTGATTAAAGAGAAATTGAATGAAAATTGGGTGAGGTTGTGAGTAGAGGGGTTGTTATTAAGATGATTGATTTAGATGTATTATTTATGCATGCTTTCTTGGTTGTCTTTAAATTATTTTAGGAGATTGTGTTGCTGTGCTATTGCTTGACAAATCACGGCCAAGCTGTGATTTGTGTGGAAAGAAATTGCTTGCTGGATTGATTGCTTGCTTGTTTTAAGAATCACGGCCAAGCTGTGATTCTTGTTAAATATCTACTTTGAGACTCAGGTGAGGACTTATGGTTTCAAATTTTATTTGGCCTACTACAGATGCTGAGTCCTAAGGGTCGTCGTTAACTATTGTACATGCTGATAAGTTATATATCTGCTTGGTTGCATATTTAATTAGCATGTGATTTATTGAAAGTTAAACCATGTTGTTATATGTATGATGTTATTATATGCATGCTTTTGATATGAGTTTGAAGGTGATATCATGCTAGTTCATATATGATGTTATTGTATGCATACTCCTGATATAAGTATGAAAGTTATATCATACTAGTACACGTATGATGCTATTGTTTACATGCTCCCGTTGTTTTATGCTCATGTTATGTTGATTATTTAATATGTTCATGTTGCTAGAGATGTAGAGACACCTAGTAAGAACATGGAACATGTGGACATGAGATAAAACTTAAGATACTTTAGGTTCATATTATGAGAACACCTAAAGTGATTTAAATTGATATATGACTAAGAACTTGGAACCTCATAGGGTTATGATAACCTAGGAGGTGATGTGTGGGTTCTTAGACTGGTATGTGCCAACATGTGGTGAGGAGCCATGTGCTAGTACGGTAGAGATGCAAGTTCGGTTGACTTAGGTCACTAATACTTTGGTGTAGCCGGGATCTCACTTCGGTGAAGAACTCAATTTGTTTGTGTTACACCAGGGTAGAGGGTGGACTAGGAACAGTACCGTCCCATGCGCTACCAAGGCTAGGGAACCTGAAGACTCTGGCATGCTCAACAGTGGTGGGATCCCTGAGCAGTCCAGGTTCATTGGTATCGTATGCAGTGGGTCTCAGCTTGCCAGGCTGGAGACGGATGTGATTGTTGTGTTTGTATGGTGATCCTGCCATGGTGCAAAATTACAGCGCCGTATGGTACTTGTATTTGGAAAGAAGGGGTGCCGTGATCACCAGCTCCTTCCGCCAACGTCAGTGTGCAGGCATATAGGACAGAGACATAGAGTTGACACTGACGGGTTCAGGGAAATCTCTGACGAGGAGTTCTCCTTGAACTTAAGAGGCTGCCTTAGGTGTAGAATGGTTAGATGATGAAATATTAATCAAGGTGATATGATATCTTTGATTAATGACATTGTTATGATCCTATTTTCTTATATGTTGTTATATGCCATGTTATGATCATATTCGTAATGTACTTATTTATTGTCTTGTCATATTATAGATATGTTAGTTTAATATGTGATTTTAGTAGATATGCTTTCTTGTTGGTTGTACAATACCTTATGCCCATTTTTAGGGTGCTCTCTCTTTAGCCTCACTGAGTTTCGCGACTCAGATGTGCACATTTTTCCCCTGTTTCACAGGTTATAGGTTAGCTACTAGGGGGGAGTGAGGGAGAACATAACTTGGCGAACAATATCGACTTGGTGATCTAGATAGAAATTTAAAGTGATAGTGTTGGTTTACTTGTAAATTGTAATTGCTTCCGCTTTGTTTAAATAATAAAATTGTAGTGCTTTGTGATACTTTTAGCTTTGTATAAGTTGTGGTGATTTTAGTACAGCTTATACGGCGGTTGCCACGTGCCCAAAGGTGGTTTGGGGCGTGACACCTATCATTTGTGAGAGAAATACTGTGTTACATAGACCTATATGATTCCTAGAAGTTCATGTTCCTAGGAAGTTCAGGTTCATATTTCTAGGTGTTCTAACTTATTTAGGTTATCATGTAAATATGTCACCTAACTAGTATTGTTTATCACCTAGCATGTTCATATGTCATCTATGTGTTCTATGTTCTTCCTAGTGTCATACACCATTAGAATTTAAGAACACAAGCATAAGAGAGATCATATTATATAACATATTATTGCAATTAATTTACATTCTATAAAGAAGCATCAGAATACACATCACGGACAGTATAAAATTTATTAACAACTGTCCACTTGGGAGCTCTACTGCAGCGGCTGTAAACTAGCCGAAACAACAACGCACCTTAGCCTTTTAAATTAGCAATTTAACGGATTTACGACCCTGCCATATTTATCCATCGTCACTGTAGAATGTTTTCCTATCAATTGGCAAACATATTTAAATTTTCTAATACTCATCATATCAAGTATCTAACACCCTGCTCCCCTTTTCTTATTTTTTGTTTGGCATTATGAAAATAGAAGACAAGGAACAAAATAGGTGTTTTGATATTCATTGTTTAATGTCGCTCATGCATACGACCAAGAAAATGTTGAGCGCAAGACATGATAAATTTATTTACCATAGTATGAAAATAGAAGATATGGAACAAAATAGGTGTTTTGATATTCTTCTTCAAGTGGACGAGGAAGGGGAGGAGGTATGTCTAAGAAATTGTCTTGTATTCTTTATCAGTAAGTAAAGATCAATATCAATTTCATTAGAGTTAGTATCATTAGGGCCCTCTTTAGTTAGAGGTGGTGTAGAGATAGCGGTCTCGTTGGATCTAAGCGTAGCTGTTGCTGGTGTAGAATTTGCTATAAGCTCCTTGTGTGCCTTACCCTTGTGACTAATGAGCCTCTGAGGTGTTTCAAATTATCTCGAACAAAAGTCATAGGAGAAATCCATCTTTGATGTATCATAGGAGAAAGATGCGGTTGATGTGGAAGTTGCTATAAGCTTCTTGTGTGCCTTGCCTTTGTGACTATTGAGCCCCTGAGGTGTTTCAAATCATCTTGGACAAAAGTCACAGGAGAAACGTGTCATTGATGTGTCAAAGGAGAAAGCTGCAGTTGATGTGAAAGTTGTTATAAGCTCCCTGTATGCCTTACCCATGTGACAATTGAAGCCCTAAATTGTTTCAAATTATTTACGACAGTGGTCACAGGAGAAAGGCATTGTTGAGGGATACGATAGAGAGGCAACATCCTTCATTGTTCCACAAATTGCTGATCCTGTTGCGGTAGAATAGGGGCACTCGTTCGCGTGCACATTCTGGTGACCTGTGAGACCTTCTTTTGTACTGAATTCTCGAGAACAGTATTCGTAGGAGAAGATCGTCGACATTTCGAGAGATATTAGAAATTATGCTTGATGGTCTGATGTATGGAGTTAATAATGTCCTAGCATCTCTAAGGGTCAATTAGCCCCCTTAGAAATATTGTGTTCACATAAGACCTCTGTTATCCGGTATCAATCAGAACACAAGCAGCAGAACCAATTAAGATTATAGATCTTAGGAATAGCACACCATAGAATAAAGAATACAAATTAATCAACTAAAGGTCTTCAAATAATTCCAACGATTGCATTGGAATAAGAAATCAAAAGGAATAGCAGAGACAGGTAGTCCAAAGCTGAGACAATTAATTTAAGTATCCAACAAAGTAATTTATTGACTTAGAAAGAAAAAGAGACAAAATGATTATTAGGAAGTATATTATTTTGAGAAACCTGCAATTGACTCTTCTTACAATTGTTATAGAATATTTGGAAGGGAGTAGACCTTGGAAGGGAGTAAACCTTTTCTCAAGGATTACAAATTTTGAGATCGCACTCTTCAAAGGAAGATATGGTCATTTAAGCCAAGCGAAAGAATGAATTATTTAAGAATTGAACAATTACTAAAGCTGGAGTTTCAAAATTGAGAGGAGAAAAATTGCCACCATCTGTAAGGCCAAGGTAGCTGGAATTAACAATCTGAATATTGTCTTTGAATGATCAAGGAAGAGATTGGAGATCAATTTCAAGGATTTTAGACCATGAATACAAAAAAAATAGTTAATTCAAGGCCATCAAAATTTGTTGGAGATCAATAACAATGTTTACACTTTCCTCTCAATAATAATATCACTCGAATAATAAAGGAAAGGAACAACTCCTAAACTCTTGTAAAATTTTATTTGAACAATAGGTATGGAAGTACAAGCATTGGAATATAAAGGTGAAGACGATATTGATATGCACACGCCTCGACTTAAGATGCATGCAAGCAAGTTGGTCCCGATCTTCCGTCGTAGGAGAAATCCTTAAGGTGGGGAGTTGTGACTTTGACGAAGGGGAGGCTAACCACGATCTAGGAACGCGACCAGCAACCTCGCAATCGCTAAACCATTCCTCAATTGGTTATCAACCGTGTCAAACATGACTGACCTGTTCACGAAGAACGGCACGAACAATTCAAAAGAATTGAAAGAGCAACAGCGGAAGGATCACTCAAAAAATGATTAAGAAAGTGGACTTCAAGTTTGTAGCAAAAGCATTACAAAAGTAGTGGCTGAAGCAAAAATCAAAGTCCCCTTGTAAGAGGGCATGCTCCACCTAATATATAGACAAAATAATGGAAGTTTTTTCATATTTTATTACACTAAAATAGGAAAAATAAATATATAAATCTCCTCGTCTTGTAAGCCACGAATTTTGGAAAATAAATATCTCTTGATGAAGATTTATCTTGAATAAATATTCCTTGATTTGCTCTTGGATAAATATTTGATGAAGATTTACCTTGAATAGAATTTCCTTGATTTGCTCTTGCATAAATATTTGATCTTGAATAAATCTTCCTTGATTTGCTCATGAATAAATATTTCTTCAATTACTCATGTAACTTCTGTATAGAAGCGTCGGGCATGGGCTCGTGTCATTGGGCCTTATATGCTAATTGAGTCTTGCACGGGCGAACTAGTGATGTCCTCATCAGATATGAAAGGGAAAATAACACCCGAAGCTGTAAAATCAATCTCTTTTGATTTTAACGATGCTCTCCCAATTGTTGTAACTTGGAGGAAAAATTTTAGAAATATAACTTGGATTTGGTAAGCAAGAATAGTAATAAGGACATAAGAGCGGTTACTAACTGCTGAAAAGATTAGAGTAGTAAAAATAATTACTAAAATAATGGAGAAGGACCAATTGAAAGTGATGAATAAAATTTCATAACCAAAATAAAGGTTAAGACTGGAGCTAGTACTTAAATAGCTACGTTAGGTTTACAAATAAGAAACAAGAGGTAACAAAGTTGTCCAACATGGTTGTAGAAGTTTAGGAGAATAAAATATAGGAAAAAATTATTTAATACTGAAGGATATTAACATGTTAAGAACCTAAATGTTATTCTAGGTTATTATGTCACTAGGATGTGTTTGGACCTTAATGCAAGTGGTATTAGACTAAGTTAAAGTGATGCATATAGCATGTCACTAACTAGCGTCTCTGCCGCCTAATTGTGTTCACTTGCTTTTTATTTATTGAAGATTTCCTAATGTGAATTGCAAGTATAAATATTGAATAAAATAAGAAAGGAACGTAGTTTATTAAATATGATCAAAAGAAATTTAATTCATGCATAAAATCGTAGATAAACATTCGTTCAGACAATATCCAGGCTGCGTAGAAGCTCTAAATGTAATAATTTATAATTAAACTTTAACAACTCACGGTGGTTTAATTTAAATTCTCCAAATAGTCAATCATGGTTTAACCGTGTTTTATCACCGTCAATGCATAATAAATTTTCCTAAAATCACAAAGCATCTTAAATTCTAAAGTTCACATTAACTTATTGTTAAGCCATTTCCATTCCTAATATTCAATTCAGTGTGGCAAAGAAAACAACATAAGGAAAGAATTAGTTTCTACATTTATAAAATCCACGTGAATCCAAAACAAAGAAGCATTAAAGATTGTTATTATCATACATTTTTGTGTCAGTTACCTCTCGGCAGTAGGAATTTCAACAAGATTCACCCAATAATATTTGATCTCAGCCTCAACTCAGGTTTGTTAAGTGTAGTTTTTTCCAATTTCACTAAGCTACTTCCATTGCGACTCGTTTCCCTTAACTAAAATAATTCTTACATTTGTTTAGCAACCAAAAGGCAAAACAACAAAACTAACAGAACAAACCATTCAATTTTTTCCACGGTACCAATCAAATCAGTTTATCAACACTAAATCGGAACAAGTTAAACCTGTTCTTAGTCATATCGCCAAACAACTAAAATCAGCTTCCTAATAGAATTTGATGTATAATACAGCAATACAACATTATAAGTTCAACTGTGCAAACAAACAGTCTAATGATAAGGGTCCATTTATTCATATCAAACGCATGATGTCCAAAACATATTAGCCTAAAACTGAAAATTCCTACATTCGTAGCTTACGGCTAAACCCAAGGTACTAGGCAGCAACAAGATCTATACTGATTTGTTACATTCGCAGCATGCCAACTGTTTTGCCCACTTGGGGAAAACCAAACACACAACAATAATGACCGCAAAATAACTAGAAAAGACAAACTCTTCAACGAAAATATCAAAAACAGCAACGTCACAACATGGTATGGAAGAAAAGAAATAGTTTCAAAGCTCTCTTCAGTAATGATTTCACAGAAAACAAATTGGTAGGGCCTGATATGCTAATTTGTTTCATGAACCCAAACTCCCCTCCGATCACCTTCCCTTTATGGAATGCATCAGTTGCTTTAAATCAAAGATCCCAAGAACATTTTGTTTTCATCTCCAATTAAAAATTTAAGTCAAACAAAAAAGCTATAACAACCTCAAGAACCAATTTCCCAACCTTCTCTATAGTATTTATAACCTCCTAACCCTAGCCTCCAATTCAGATATATGATATGAAAAAAATATGAACAAAATCAAGAGCCAACCAACAGCGAACTCTAGTGTGCAGATCATCATAAAACGCTTCACAATCCTCGGCAAAATTCGAGAGAACAACAATCACAGACAAGAAATCATTTGGCAAAAATTCTTCCATAGGAAATCTCATAAAGACTCTCTAGTGAATCAGAGATGTTAAAACAGAATTTACTTTCAAGACGTTCAATTGCATCAAAATGATTTGGCAAAACATAACAAGTAGGAATCGAACATAAAAACTCTCAGCATGTATTCCCAATTCAATATTTTTTCAAGTAAACCATCGTTGCTCAGGTAACCAAAATATCATGCATATCACTTTCAATGCATCTTCAATCATATTTAAATCGGACAACAACAAGGTTATAACAGTGACGACCATCAAGAGCAAATCTTTCTTACAGCTCATCCTTTGGGCAATACTAAAACATCCATAGCGATGAGACCATTACTCAGTAACATTTTCCTTTACTCAGAGAAACATCACAAATGCACACGCTGATATCATTATTCAATAAGATAGAATTCCCAAAAATTCAGATTTAACCAACTATTTCAGCTTATTGCTATGTTTCCAATTCAACTTATTTTGTTAACTTAAAACCCACTACTTGAACCGTCTAACAAACAAAAAAACCAATACTATCATTGACTACTGCATCAAACCCATTTCAAATCAAAGTTTATCCATTCAAACAACCATCAAATCTCATCCATACGGTCAACACAATCTGAAAGGAAACAAAACTCATGAAAAGTAGTGTCGAATCAGTAGTTTTCCATAAACCATAGAAACCCAGCAACAACTAAACTTCACTAATTCAGAGATCGATGCAAACATCAATAAAAGAACATTACATATGCAACTGATGTGAATTTCTATTCCAACTCTAACCATAGCGGTGCAGACTTAACCCTGAACTGGAACAATCTTTCCACAGCCATCTACCACTAGGCATTTTTAATATTTACCGAACCTCCATCATTGCTTCACTGAACTTATTAATGAAGGAAATCGAGCAGGTTAGGGATTCAATTCGGCATTCTGATTTAAATGAAATACCAATCAAACAATTTGGGCAGGACTAACATCCAGCATTCTAAATTGTAGGCTATACCAACTTCTGAAATTTCATCATGTTTAACTCACAACGAGAACTCGAATCTAACAATCATCATGTAATTTTAATTAAATTGACATAAACGTTAGCAATGCAATGAGATCATCAATGAATTTCCATGAATTTTAATACACATTGCATCAATAAAACAGGGCATTGCAATATGGGAAATCAACTCAAATTTTTAGTTCGGTGGTTTCTAATTTCCCCTCTAAACCCAAAAAATTCTAATTTGACGAAGAAAAAGACGTAGAACCAACCTCTTCCTTTTAGAATTCCTCTGCACAGCGCCGTCGACCCTTCGCTCCACAAGTTCTAGTCGTTGCGTCGCCTTCCCTTTCCAGTGACGCGAAGGAGTTTCGGCGAGGCTTCCTTTCCACCGGAAGATCCCACCGAGCAGCTCTCCGACTCAGATCGTCGGCGGCCTTGCAGGAATTTAGAGGGTTTTGGGGGTCAAGGTTTCAGGCCGTTGGGAACCCTTTCCCCCTTTACAATCCCTTCGTGATGAATGGGCACCGATAGGTAGCGCTTGAATTGGAGCAGACAATGACCTTATTGCCCCTACTATTTTCTCATTTCTATAAAATCAACCTAAGCTTCTCAATTCTTGTTATTAAATTGGCAAGACTGCCCCTTCCATTTCCACAAACTTGCGGAATCAACCTAGTTGCCTTTTTAATTAACACCATCAGATCCCTATTTCTAATTTCCTTTTTCCTATTCATCATATTTCGAGTTTACAAGTTCTCCTCCCTCCTATTTTTAGTCCTCCAAAAATACAAAGACGTTAAAAAGAGTTTTCACTCACTTCCTCAAACATCAAGGATAAAACAGTGCTAACAAAAAATATATCCTAACAAACAAGTGTGTACAAGTAACCAAAAGGAATAGAAGAGACAGTAGGAAGTCCAAAATTGAGATAATTAACTTAAGCATCCAACAAAATAAATTTATTGGTTTAGAAAGAAAAGAAACAGTCATAGAAAGTTGATTATTAGGAAGTATCTCATTTTGAGAAATCTGCAATTAACTCTTCTAAAAATTATTATAGAACATTTGGAAGGGAGTAGACCTTTTCTCAGGGATACCAAATTTGAGATCTTACTCTTCAAAGAAAGATACGATAATTGGAGCCAAGAAAATGAAGAATTATTGAAGAATTGAACAATTTACTTGGTATAATACAACGAACTACCCCAAATATAGAGATAGTTGGATTGCTAAAGTTGGAGTTTTAAAATTAAGAGGATAAAATTTTGCCACCATCTGTAAGCCGAGGTAGCTAGAATTAAACAATCTGAATATTGTCTTTAAAGAATCGAGGAAGATATGAAGATCAATTTTAAAGCTTCAAGCCATTAATAATGAAAAAGTAGAAATTCAAGGCTAATAAAATTTGTTGGAGGATGACAATAATTTATACTTTCCATAATTAAAGAGAATCGATTCCAAGGATGGCATTTAAAATTTTTTTTTTCCACTTAGCAAGGCATATCCTTATAAGTTCAGGGAAGGTTTATAATTAATAACACTATGAAAGATCAAGTGTGGAATAATGTTGGATGAAATAGATATAAGTTATGAGAGAAAACCAACAACTGAAATTGTTGAAACTTTCCTTTCGAATCAAGAAGTCTGCCCTAATAGCAATAGGTATAATAGCGATTGCTATTGTTAGGGACTAAAGAATGCACAGCCACTATTGAAAGTAGTGAAGCAAAAGTTATAGATAGTAAAGAAGAATTTCAATAGCCACCGAAAAAATTATAAATGGAATCCGTAATATTAAGAATTTGTAGTAGTCAAAGAATATGAAAAGAAACTTGAAAAGGTTCCAATAATCAGCGGGATGTACCTATTGAAAGTGATGAATAAAATTCCACAACCAAAATGAAGGTTAAGAATTGGAGCTAGCACCTAAATGGTTGCTTTATTTTGTAGTACAACTGGGGACTAAAAAGGTGTAAGCCAAAACTTGCAGTAAGATGTTGTTGAGAGAGTACAAAAACATAGCTAATTTTTATAATTACTGAAAATTTCAAGAGAAAGAAAGCTTTAGTTTGCTGTACAGGTTTGTAGGATAGATCTGTATAAGGAAGTATAGTAGTGATACTCACATCAGAAGAAGTTTTGGTAATTGCAACAAGAAAGTATAGTGTTAACAACCATATCACTACCTCATATGAGAATTTACTCAAATTTTTAGATGAGGTTGTTCATCAGAGAGTGTACAAATTTAGGAGAAAAGAATAAAGAAAACTGAAATTGTAAACATTCAGAATGCAGGCAAGGTAAAACCTCAGCATTGTTGTTCATATAGTACTTATTATGATGAGCAATGAAATTTAATTCACCACTAGTAATTTATAGATCAAAAGTAAGGGAAAAGAATGGATACATGCTCTACTGATAGCTGAGACATGGCAAGATTCAAGTGGAAAGAAGAATGGTTTTTCAATCCGAGAATATCAAATTTTCTCGGTACACTAAATTTTCAGGACTCAGTAAACTTGGCAAGGTCATAACTTACTCCACAGAGATCAGATTAAATTGAAATTTTGAGAGTAGGTTTTGACACCAGTGAAGAAGGTGTCTACCAAATTGATGAGGGCATCACAGGTTCACCCGTGCAAGACCCGGTTAGCATACAAGACCCAATGACACGAGCCCGTGCACGACGCTTAGGACAATAGGTGAATTCTTTTCTTGAGCAAATTAATTACTTAATTGTAGAACAAATGATATTACCTAATTATTATTATTTACTTGTCACTACATGCAAGGAAAAACATGGAGGAATTACTCGTATGGAAGTTGCATGAATTACACATATGAAAGTTGCATGAATTACTCATATGAAAGTTGCATGAGTAATTAAAGGAATATTTATTCAAGAATCAAATCTTCATCAAATATTTATTCAAGAGAAAAACAAGGAAGATTTATTCAAGATCAAATCTTTATCAAATATTTATTCAAAAGTAAATCAAGGAATAATTATTCAAGATCAAATCTTCATCAAATATTTATTCAAGAGCAAATCAAGGAATATTTCATCAAGATTAAATCTTCATCAAATATTTATTCAAATCTTCATCAAGGGATTTTTATTTTCCAAAATTCGTGGTTTATAAGAGGAGGAGATTTATATATTTATTTTTCCTATTTTAGTGAAATAAAATATAGAAAAATGTCCATTATTGTGTCTATATATTTAGTGGAGCTTGCCCTATGGAAGGGGACTTTGATTTTTGCTTTAGCCACCACTTTTGTAATGCTTTGCTGCAAACTTGAAGTCCAATTTCTTTAATCATATCTTGAGTGATCATTCTGCTGTTGATCTTTCAATTCTCTTGAATTGTTCGTCCTGTTCTTCGTAAACAGGTCAGTCATAATTGACACGGTTGATAACCAACTAAGGAGTGGTTTAGCGATTGCGAGGTTGCTGGTTGCGTTTCCAGATCGTGGTTAGCCTTAAAGATTTCTCCCACGACGGAAGATCGGGACCAACTTGCTTGCACGTATCTTAAATCGAGGTGCGTGCATATCAGGTGGTATCAGAGCCTTCGTTACCGGTAAGAATTCATCTACCCTTTAGTATATTCTCTTTTATTTTCCCTACATCAAAAATAATAATAATAAATCCTTTAGTCCTTTTCTTGAACGTTGTTTTTCCATCTTTTATACTGTTCTTTTTTTTAATCTCCTAATTTCTGTTTGTTTTGTTGAATTTTTATCCTTCTTGCAAAAAAAAAAGTTGTTCGACCAAAGAGATAGTGTCGGTCGAAATCTTGGAAAAAAAAAGAAAGGTAGAGAAAAAAGAGGAGGAAGTGTTCGGCTAAGAAAAAAAAAAGGAAAGAAAAATTTGGCTGAAATCTTGCAAAAAAAAGAGAGAGAAAAAAAAGAGAGGAGGAAGTATAAAAAAGGAGAAAGAGAAAAAATAGTGAGAGGATGGTTCGACCAAAAAAATTTTATCCGAATTTTAATTATAATTATCCTTGCACTTATTCTTCCTTTGACACCTTCTACCTTGCTTGATTGTCAACTTTTTAATTTCTTGAATTATTATTTTCTTCTCTTTATTACAAATATATCCCCACCTAGAGCTCCCTAAAATTAGCCTTGATCACCGTGTTCTAGCAATTTGCAATCGCTTTATTTGCTTCTTGTTGAAAGTTATCACGAACCAATAAACACGCGAGCAATTTTTGAGAAGGGTAAGAGCTTCAGTTGGTAAGGTTGGTGAGGATCGAGAGTATTTCATAAATAATTTATTAGCTTGGTGGAATTTCTCTTGTCTTTACTAACAATGTTAGGATCGAGAAGTCCTCGTGATGTTTCTTATGATGGAGAAGATGGGTCCCAATCATCAGCGATATTATTGTCTCTACGTTCTCAGGCTTTGATGGCTCATGTTACAAATACCTTCGAGCAAATACTATCCGATCAAGTACTTGTGCGCCTGAACGGGTTGGAGAATCGTCTTGGTGAAATTGAAGCACGACTTGAACAAGTGGAGCGAACTCCTCCACGACGACACCCACCACCACGAGTTCCTCGAGGACGAGTTGAAGCTAATAATAATGCTGCTGCTGCCGCTCCCATTCGAACCAAGAGGAAATTTGAATGCTGCATTTCAAGAGGCTGCCAATGAAGAGTTAAATGATAATTATGTGGCTGATGATGAAGTTGCCTTGGAATTGTATCAACGCCGTCCCGTATGAGGAGTGGTAGGTGATGGAGGTCCTGCACGTCACCATAATGAAGAGAGAAGAAATGATGCATTGGGTAAAATTAAATTTACTATTCCTAGTTTTGATGAAAAGTTTAATCCAAAAGCCTATCTTGATTGGGAATTATTAGTTGAGCTAAAGTTCAGCTGTCATCATTACCCAGAAGAGTAAAGAGTACGTGCAGCTACTACTGAATTTATTGGTTATGCTTCGATTTGGTTGAGTCAAATTCGACAAAGAAATGGAGGTCCTCATACTTGGGATGATTTGAAGCGCTTGATGAGGTCCAGGTTCGTGCCTTCATATTTTGAGAGAGAATTACTTAATAAATTCCAAAGAATGAACCAAGGAAATAAATCTGTGAAAGAATACTATCAAGAGTTGCAGGTGGGCATGCTACATGCTAATGTGCAAGAAGATAATAATACAAAGATGGCTAGATTCTTAGGAGGATTGAATGGAGAGATACAAGATATACTTGATTTCTAAAACTACAATTATTTGGATCAAATATTTCATTATGCATACAAAGCTGAAAGACAAATTCAAAGGAGGAAGCAACCATACAAATCTAGTTGTAGCTATCCAAGTTCTTCCATGCCTTGGAGGACACCAATCAGCAACAGAAGGGTGTTGGTCATTCTAGCAAGACTGCTGCACCAATTGGCTAAGGGAATTTAGGAAGCTGCTTTACTTCACCAACATCCAAACTTATCGATTCAAAAAAGATCACTGTTGCCCCTATAAAAGGTTCATCCTCAGTTGCTTCTACACGAAGAACAAGGGAGATTGAGTGCTTCAAGTGTAAGGGGAAAGGGCATTATATGCGTGATTGTCCAAATCAGCGTGCCCTTATCATTTGAGAAGATGGTGAGTATATATCGGCCAGTGAGGTTAAAGAGGGAGGTGGATCTGATCATGAGGAGTCTCAATCTGTTTTAGGGTCAGAACCAGAAGAGATCACATTTGATATAAGCCTTCTTGTTCGTCATGTTCTTAGCTCCCAGATGGAGAAGACAGAAAACGAGCAGCGTCACAATTTGTTTCAATCCAAATTTGTGATCAAGGAGCACTCTTGTAAGATCATAATTGATGGTGGAAGCTGCAGTAATATTGTAAGTTCAGAGATGGTTGGAAAGCTTGGACTAACCACAAGATTACACCCCAGCCATATTATATTCAATGGCTCAATTCATGTGGAAAGTTGAAGGTAATAATGATGGTATGTGTTCATTTTTTTGTTGGTATCTACTCTGACTTTGTGGATTGTGATGTGGTGCCAATGCAAGCTTGTCCATTACTACTTGAAAGACCATGCAACATGATAAGGATGCTACACATTATGTGCATTCCAATAAGTACTCCTTTATGCACAAAGATAAGAAGGTCGTATTAGTTCCAATGACATCAGAAGAACTTCTCAAAGATGATTTAGATAGGGCTGAATGTGAGAGAAAAGAAAATGAGAAGAGTGACATCCACAAAATAGGAAGTGAGAGTCATCAGCCCAAAGTGAGAGAAAAGAAAGAAAAATGTGAGAAAAAAAAGAAATACCGATCAAGGAACAGGTTCTATTAGCCACCAAAAGTGAGATGCGAGAATTAAAAACCAATCCCCAAGAGTGTTTTGTATTTGTATGTAAGGACACTCTCTTTTCTACTAATTCTTTACCATCTTCTTTGCTCGTTTCGATTGTTTTTTTGATGCAGGAGTTTGCTGATGTGTTTCCAGATGAGATACCTGCAGGATTGCCACCATTGCGGGGAATTGAGCATCAAATTGATTTGATTCCAGGAGCATCTCTACCTAACCGTCCCCCATACCGTACCAATCCCGAAGAGATAAAAGAAATTCAGTGCCAAGTGCAAGAGCTTCTCGACAAAGGGTATGTGCGTGAAAGTTTAAGTCCATGTGCTGTTCCTGTTTTACTTGTACCAAAGAAAGATGGATCATGGAGGATGTGAATAGATTGTCGAGCTATCAACAATATTACGGTATGTTATCGTCATCCTATTCCTCGATTAGATGATATGCTTGATGAATTATGTGGTTCTACCGTCTTTTCTAAGATTGACCTGCGTAGTGGTTACCATCAAATTAGAATGAAGCTAGGTGATGAATGGAAAATAGCTTTTAAGACTAAATTTGGATTATATGAGTGGTTAATTATGCTATTTGGTCTTACTAATGCACCTAGTACATTCATGCACTTAATGAATGAAGTGTTGAGAGCTTTTATTGAAAAATTTATGGTAATTTACTTTGATGACATATTAATCTATAGCAAGTCTTTGGATGAACATTTAGCACATATGCGCCAAGTTTTGATTGCTTTGAGAGAAGCACATTTGTTTGTTAACCTCGAGAAGTACACCTTTTGTACGGGTCTAGTCATATTTCTTGGTTTTGTTGTGACTGCACAGGGAATTGAGGTGGATGAGGAAAAGGTGAAAGCTATTCGAGCCTGGCCAATACCTACATCAGTCATGCAAGTGCGGAGTTTTCATGGACTGGCAAGCTTTTATCATCGATTCGTAAAGGATTTCAGCTCACTCGCCGCTCCACTCAATGCATTGACAAAGAAGAATATATCTTTCAAGTGGGAAAATGCACAAGAAGATGCCTTCAATTTGCTACAAGATAAGTTAAACAATACACCACTTTTACAACTTCCTGATTTTAATAAAACTTTTGAGATAGAATGTGATGTTAGTGGTATTGGAATTGGAGGTGTTCTTATGCAAGATAGGAAACCCATTGCTTAATTTAGTGAAAAGTTTAGTAGCCCAACCTTAAACTACTCAACATATTATCAACTCCAAAGGAGTCGAATCGAGCTCAGAGGGCTTCACCGCGGAGGAAACGCCGTCAGCCGCGCTCCTCGCCGCGGAATCGCCACGAACATATGAGTCTCTCTGGTCGCTGCCCCTTTCATGCTTTCTACCCCCCGGAGCCCTTGCAGTGCATCTCACGACCTCTTCACCATCTGAAGACCTCCGGCAACCTTCCCAGCGACTTTGCCACGAAGGAAAATCCCGATCTTCGCCCCTCTTGCCGGCGCAATCGACGGGAACAGGGACACCCCCTATTCCGCTGCTCCCTTCGCATTCTTCGACAACCGAAGCTACTTCCACATGCTGCCGGCCTCGCAGACGACACCTCAGCTCGCTCGCATCCCTTCTCTGCCGAAGACGATGGCTCCTAGAGCGTTTGAGTTCAGTCGTCGTCGTTTCATCCCAAAACAAGGTGCCCCCTGTTAGCGAGGGTTTTAAACCCTTGCTCAAACCCTCGCTAATGTCGCGGCACACGCGCGTGCAGCGGCATTTTCCCTTCTTTTTTCTGTTTAATTTTATTTTCTTCTCTATTATATTTTTCTTATCTATTAATATTTATTTATTACTATTTTATTTATTATTTATTTCTTTTTCTGATTTATCTATTATATTTATTTATCTATTTTTTCTATTTTATTTTAGCCATATATTTTCTTATTTTATTTCCTATTTCTTATTTCATTACGTATTTTAATTTTATTTATTATTTTATTAATTTAATAAGTAAATAATATATTTTTTTTCAATTTTTTTTAAAATAGAAAATAAGGTTTACAAAAGTACTTAGCCATAAATGCTGTGATATCTCATTTCATATTGACCACTAAGATATTTGGCAGATGGTATGATATATTTTTATGCTCTCTGGATACATGGTGTATGCTAAACTATGTACTTCCTCCAGAATTTACCGTCGAAGTTTGCCACCATGCAATACATAGATTCTGCCCTGTAGGATAAGGCACCATGCTTCCTTACACAAAAACCTTGTTCTTCTCCTTTTTGGACCTTCTGTGTTAATCCACTTAGCTTTGGGTTAGCTTACTAATTTTTTATTAGACTATCTCTAAGAGTAGGTCATACTATAAACCATGCTAGTAGACCTCCTTGAGAGTTAGGCTGCAATTCGATGCTCGGTGCCTGAAGCTCTCATAGTAGGGGTAAGTAGGAGTTGCGATGAAAGCCAGTGCAGTTGAGGACTTTCAGCTTAGTGCGTCAACTACCACATTGGCTTTACCCGAATGATAGTCGATTACTAAGTTGTAATCCTTTAACTTCGATCTTAACTGGATCTAGTTGGATTCCCTTATTAGTTATGATGTGTCTGAGAAAACCCACCTTGTCTAACCAAAACTCGCATTTTGAAAACTTGACATACAGTTGGTTTTCTCTCAATATTTGAAGTAATATCCTGACCTGCTGTGCATGTTCATCGTTATCCTTTGAGTAGATAAGAATGTCATCAATAGATATGATGATGCACTTATTAAGATATTTATGGAATACTATGTGCATCAAGTTTATAAAGGCTGCTAGTGTGTTGATGAGTCCAAAGGCAAAAACGAAAAATTTATAGTGCTCATATCAAGTTCTGAATGCGGTCTTGGGCACATCTTCTTATCGGATTTCAACTTATGATACCTTGATTGTAGGTCTATCTTGAATAATACATTGACACCTTTTAGCAGGTCATCAATTTGAGGAAGCAGATTCTAGTTCTGAATTATTATGCCTTCTTTCTTTTTCAAGAACTAATATTAGCATACCTCAAGGTGATACACTAGGTCGTATAAACTCCTTGTCCTACACATTGAATGTCTTTAGTTATGCGAATGTCATTCTATAAGGATGCTTGGATATTGAGGTTATTTCGGGAGCCAAGTCAAGGTAGAATTCAAGAGCATTCTATCTAAAGGCAACTTGATAATCACCTTCAAAGGTCATACTAGGATGGCTTGGGTCGTCCAAAGTTACTGTCTTGGTGAAGTAGGCTACTATAACACAATGAGTCATCAACCAAACAATTTTGAAAATCGCATCAAAGTTTAAAATGTCAAGTGGAATTAGGTGGGCTTCTAGCTCCACATCTTTGATGGCTACAAGAAAAGCTCGATAGATTAGCTTCTTGAGGATCTACCCACCAAGAGGTGTGGAGACTATTAGCTCATACTCATTATTTGTAAGGGCTTGTTAGCCTCTTTAGCAAATATTATACTTAGATACAATTTATGTGATATTTATACTTCAAGTTAATGAAGCATGAGTTTACCTTACATGATCTGATGCCTTGTAGAAATCATAGTTTACCATCCATCTATATTTTTACTTCTTTTCGCCGATATATATATATATATATAGTAATTTTATGTTAAAAAATTTGGAGTTACCTCTGGAAGACCATATTTTGCAAGGGAAAAATGAGACAATGGATAGGGAAAAAACCAGGTAAAATTACCGCGAAAGCGTATACCCATTACATTCCTCTTGTATCGCTTGTGTCAGTAAAAGAAGAGGCAATGATTACAAATCCCCACAAATAGTTATTTATATTTTTATATATGAATTGGATGTGGACTTAGCGTTGATAAATTAACCTCTACCGCTTCATTGCTAATTACTTTTATTTACAAATGTTTTATGACACAGTAAAATATATTCTTTTATATATTATTATTATTATTTCAAAAAAATTCAATTAAGAAGAGTGGAAGAAAAATATATTATTTTTTATTCATAGATCGTTTTTTATTGGACTAACTGTATTTTTTAATTTATTTATACTAACCGTTTAAATAACGACAAAGTGTGTGTATATATATATATATCTTTTAAAAATAAATAAAAAAAATATTTAGTTCACAGTAATCATGAAATAAATAAATAATTCCAAAATATTAGATGAGATAAATCATATAAGATAAAAAACTGAGAGGTTGGACTACTCGATAAATAAATAAATAATTGGGCGCACGTGATGGGATGACAATGAGGGATTGTTTTTAGTACTAATTTAAAATCTTAATTTAATAAAATGATCAAGTTAACAAACTCACCCGTCCAACCGATTGCGTCAAAAAATTAACCTATTTTTTAATAAAAAATCGAACGTGCGCATCTCACGTCTCTCCCTGACCGCTCCTCCTCTCTGCTTCTTACCCTCTATGCAGCGCCCTGCCTCCTTCCGCTTCTTCTAGTTGTCCTTCCCACCAACGCTCTACTCCTCTGCTATCCCTTGCTCACCGCTTCTTTCTTCTTCCTCCTCTGTCTCTTGTCTCTCCTCCCATCTCCTACATTTCTTGTAGGCAGACGCAACAGTAGAGGCATCCTGTAGGTCAAGTTGGAGTACTGAAGTGTTAGAAATTAGAAATTAAACTTGATTTTTTTTATATTTTTAGTTTCTATCTGTGGTATTTTTTATTTATTTTGGTTTAAGTTCATTTTTAACCATTTGATTTAGTCGATTTTTATATAGTCTATGTAATCATCGTGTAGAGTAGAGGAAGTGAATACAATATCTACTTTTTGAAGAAAGTGCCTCCTCTTTATTTTCCTCCTAATTTTTTAATATCCAAGTTCTAGAACATGTGAGAGAGCTCCTATTTTTCCAACAAATTAGTATCAGAGCTAATTTCTGAGGAGCTTATTTGAAGATGTCGTCATCCTCCTTTTCTTATCTATATCTGAAGTTTACATTTCTCAATTATAAGACTTGGGCACTTCAGATGAAGGTGACTCTTGGCTCCCAATGTGTATAGGACATTATAGAGAAAAGCTACAACCAACCAAGAGATATGACAATACTCTCTCCAAGAGAAAGAGAAGGTGTGGAGAAAGAAAGGAAGAAAGATCAACAAGCTCTCACCATCATCTATCTAGGACTAGATGATAACATGCTCCACAAGATTGTAAAGGAGACTATATTGAAATAAGCATAGGAGGCTCTTTGAAACTCCATCACAGGAGTTGAGAAGGTGAGGAGAGTTCGACTTCAAACTCTAAAGCTGAGTTTGAAAAACTCTCTTTGAAAGAAGGTGAATCTATTCAAGACTATTTTTGAAAAATTTTAATAATTATAAATCAAATTACAACTTTTAGAGAATCAATGTCGGATGCTCATATGGTGGCAAAAATTCTTCATTCTCTCGATGCGAGATTCAATCATATCATAGTAGCATTGAAGAATTTAAATACATCGAAGCCATGACAATTAAGGAATTAAATGGGTCTTTAAGAGCCCATGAAGAGAGGATGACTCGAGGAAAGCAACAAGAACATGAAGTTATTCAAGTCAAGATGACTTGGAAGTCCAAAGGAGATAGTTCGAATAGAGATCGTGGTCGAGGTCAAGGCCGAAGCAGAGGTCGTGGTCTAGGAAGAACAAACTATGAGCACTCGTCAAATTTTCAAAGAAATCAAGTTTCTGCAACAAAATTTGCAAGAGGGTGAGGAAAAGGTAATTACTTTAGAAATTCTAATCAAGTAAATAAATCTAAACTTCAGTGTTATTCTTGACATAAATTTGGGCATTACTCTTGGGAGTGTCGATCTAACAAAGTTTATGAAGAAGCAAGGTCTATTGAGTAGAAAGAAGAAGAAACATAACTCTCTCTACTTGCATTAAAAGATAGTCACATGGAGAAATCAAGTGTATCGCATCTTGATAATGGAGCAAGCAACCATATGTCAGGTGATAGAAGTAAGTTCTATCAACTCAATACCAACAAGAAAGGATTTGTAAATTTTGGCGATGATACAAAGGTAGAAATTGAAGGTAATTGTGAGATTTTGATTCAAGCAAAAGATGGAAGACATATAATTATTCATGATGTTTATTATATTTTGAAGCTAACTGAAAATATTCTAAGTGTTGGATACCTTTTGGAAGAGGATACAAAATTTATATAGAAGATAATATGATATGGCTTAAAGATCAAAATTATAATCTTCTCGCAAAAGTTATATGCTGAATTTAAAAAATTATGATGTAATTTTTTTAAAGGTATGTCTGGAAGATACATCATGGATTTGGCACATGAGATTTGGTCACTTAAATTTTGGAAGCCTCAATTCTTTAGCAAAAAAGAAAATTGTGAAAGGGATTTCAAAAATTAATCATCCTAATCAATTATGTGAAGGATGTTTATTCGGCAAGAATTCAAGAAAAAGTTTTCCAAAGCACTCAATATCAAGAGCCCAGAAGCCACGTCAACTAGTTCATGCTGATGTTTGTGGTTCGATCAAACCTTAATCTTTTGATGAAAACTCTTACTTTATTCTTTTTATTGATGATTATAGTAGAAAGACTTTTCTAAAACATAAGTAAAAAACTTTTAATTTATTCAAAAGATTTAAAGCTTTTGTTGAGAAGGAAAGTCACTATAAAATTTAAGCTTCAAGAACTGATAGAGGTGGTGAATTTACTTCTAATGAATTAAAATTTTTTATGAGTTGCATGGTATTCGTCGTCCCTTGATAGTTTCAAAAATACCTCAACAAAATAGTGTTGCTGAAAGAAAGAACAAGAAAATCCTCAATATGGCTAGATGCATATTGAAATCAAAAGCTATGCTAAAGAAGTTTTGGGCTGAAGCAGTTGCATGTGCTATGTATCTCTCAAATCAAAGTCTAACTAAAAGTTTGAAAAATGAGACTCTTCAAGAAGCATAGAGTGGATGGAAACCAACTGTGGCGCATTTAAGGGTCTTTGGATCTATTGCTTATGCCTATGTTCACAAGCAAGAGAGGTCCAAATAAAAAAGTAAACAGCTTATTTTCATTGTGTATGATGAGAACTTAAAAGGCTACAAATTATTCAATTCAGAAGAAAGAAAAGTTTTAGTCAGTAGAGATGTAGAGTTTGATGAAAATGCTTCATGGGATTGGAGTTCAAAACAAGAAGAATCTTATGATTTTCTACTATATTTCGAAGAAGAAGTAAATCATGATCAAGAAGCTACTCCACCAGCATCACCAGTACATTCCACACACTTATCCTCACCATCAACATCTTCAGAAAGATAAATCAAAATAAGACCCCTTGAAGATATTTACAATAAAACTAAAAGGTTAGATAATTTTAATCTACTTTGTTTACTTATTGACTGTGAACTTCTGAATTTTGAAGAAGTAAAAAAGGAGGATAAATGGGTTCAAGCTATGAATGAAGAAATCCAAGCAATAGAGTAGAATGAAACGTGGGAGTTAACAACTCTTCCAGGTGGTCATAAACCGATTGGAGTTAAATGAGTGTACAAGATCAAGAGAAATGCAGATGGAAAGGTGATAAGATACAAGACAAGACTTGTAGCTAATAGTTATAAACAACAAGACATTGACTATGAAGAGATATTTGCTCCAGTTGCTTATATGGAAACTATTCGTTTGTTAATCTTATTTGCTGCAAAAAATAATTTAAAAATTCATCAATTGGATGTGAAATCTGCTTTCCTCAATGGCTATCTTGAAGAAGATATTTATTGTAAACCCCCACTTTTGGATGGTTTAATTAGAAAAAAAATAATTTTTTTTTCTTAAGCTTAGATTTGAGGAAAATAGGGTTAAAGAATCTTTGAGTGCTATTAGGACTCAAATGATAAAATTTAGCTAAATTTTTGGATTCAAAAGAGTATAATAGTAATTTGATAAATTTTATAGGGACCTAGTTAGAATTTTGATAAAGATTAGAAGACCAGCGCCTATGGAAGTCAGGAGGCCAGCCGGCGGCGATGGAGGGTAGAGGAGGTTGCAGTGAGCTCGTGCTAATGCTCCGACGAACGTGCGATGGCTGAAGGGGCAGAATTCGAGCGAAATCGGTGGTGAAGTCGGCTGCAGCAGTGTCGAGTTGAGGCGTCGAACGGGGAAGAGGAGAGTTCGGCCGGCTCGTGTGAGACATAATAGGGTTATGATAACCTAGAAGCTGATGTTAGGATTTTTAACTGCTATGTGCAAATATATGGTGAGGAGCCATGTGCTAGATGAGGTAGAGGTGCAAGTCCGGTTGACTTAGCCTGAGATGTTTTAGAGTAACCGAGATCTTACTTCGGTGCAGAGCTCACCTTATTTGTGTTACTCTAAGGTAGATGGTGTGCTAGGAACAGTACCATTCAATGCGCTACAAGGTTAGGGATCCTAAGGACACTGACATTTTCAATGATGTGGGTCCCTGAGCAGTCCGAGTTCATTGGTAGCATATGCAAGATGTCTCAGTTTGTTAAGCTGGGACAGATGTGATGTTTGATTTTGTATTGTGATCCTGTCATGAGGCAGAATTACAGCATTGTATGGTACTTGTGTTTGCATAGAAGCTATCAACTATTACCTTAGGGGGAGGTATCAAGCATCATAGGATACCTGAATCAAAGTTAAATAATAAGAATATAGGAACAAAGCTCTCTTTCCTAGGGTTGCCCACTGGACCTCATATCACACCCCGGATCATTTACCGGGCACGTGGCAACCGCCGCATGAGCTCACCAACCTATGCAAGGCGTAGCAGGATCTCATCTCTACAGCACAAGTAAATAGTCATATCAATAATTAAATAATACAGTCTCCTAGTACAGTCCTGATACCAGTCTACTACATATTACTCTCCGAAATCAATAGATAAAATGAAACGGAGAAGATAGCCCATCTCGGCTGATGAGCTTCTCGTCTGCGAACTCGATCGTCACCATTACACCTACATACACATTGAACGCGATGTGCTCAGCCTTGCGGCCTAGTGTGAAATAACGACTTGAAACCACAGCACGAAATCAAAGGCTAGGAGACTCGTTCAATGATGCCTTAGTGGGATTAGTTATCACACAATCATTTCTTTCTATGTATTACAATGATCATATGATAAAGTTATATGTCAATCTAGGTTATAAGAACATGTATGTCATTAAATGTCACATAAGTTGTACCTCATGTCGGTGTCACTAGAGTAGGTCATCACAAACAGCTCTATCTTATGTCACATGTTTCGGGATGCCAACGTATACTTACGGATTAGTCCGGGCCAGGGACGTCCTTAAGCCCGTCAGTACCTTTATCATCTATGTCTCTACCTATGCCCGCTGCACCGATGTTGGCTGAGAGGACGAGTGACCCAAAAATCCTCTCCCTCGTATTACTAGTTGCCGACTATGCTTCCTCCCCTAGCGAAATCGTTACAGCCTCCTCGGACTCCGTAGGGGTACGACCTCAGTGTAGTACTACACTCTATCGGTAGACAGGGTCACCATTGCAAAGAACCATCGATCACGGCTAGTCGAACTAAGAACAATCCTATGATTTGGACTACTCATCTGACCGTCTGCAGGACGTCGAGGATGCTAATCGTACGGTCTATAGATCCATCATCCAAGGCTTAAGAGAATCACCCCTCTAACTCAAAAGCAACCTATGCTGGCCAAGTCGAACTCACATCAACACAATGGGTTGTGGTGTCTCGACCCCATATCTACTAAGTCATCGAGTAGGATTATCTCCGATAGCCATCTCAGGACTATCAGGGTGGCGCCGAGGCAACACACGTGCTGGTATAGGAACCTAGGTTGGAACCACTCCATGTGCTGGTCTAATATGACCCAGAAGTTAATTAGTCCAATCCCTTAGCCACATTCTCAGTATCTAAGCTATCAAAAGCCTTAGGAGGGGTAAACATCACTAACCGATTGCTGGTGGTTCATGGTGTTTGTCACACTCCAAACCAACCTTTGGGCACGTGGCAACCGCCGTATAAGTTGCACTTCAACATTACAACTTAAACAATGCTAAAAAGTATCACAAAGCACCACAAATTTTATTAATTAAATAAAGCGGAAGCAAATATATTTAACAATTAAACCAACAATACCAATCTAGATCTCTATCTAGATCATAAAAATAAATATCATTTACCAACTAGGTTCTCCCTCTCTCCCCGCTAGTACCTAACCTGTAATCTATGTAACAGGGAAAAATGTGCACATCTGAGTCACGAAACTCAGTGAGGCTACAGAGAGAGCACCCTAAAAATGGGCATAAGGTATTGTACAAACCAACAAAAAAATATATTCACTAAAATCACATATTAATTCAACATGTCAACAAAATATCACATATTAATTCCACATATCAATAAGGTATAACCAAACAGCAAATATGGAACATCATAAACATGATCATGATAAGGTATATAACAGAATATGATCATAATAGTGTCATTAAACCAAAGATGTTATATCACTTTAATTAACATATCATCATCTATCCATTCTACACCTAAGGCAGCCTCTTATGTTCAAGGTGAATCCCTCATCAGAGATTTTCCTAAACCCGTCAGCGTCAACTCTATGTCTTTGTCCTATATGTTTGTACACTGATGTTGGCAGAAGGAGCTGGTGACCACGGCACCCCTTCTTTCCAAACACAAGTACCATACAGCGCTGTAATTCTGCACCATGGCAGGATCACCATACACATAACAAATCACATCCATCTCCAGTGTGGTAAGCTGAGATCCACTGAATACGATACCAATGAACTTGGACTGCTCAGGGACCCACCACTGTTGAGCATGCTAGAGTCATCATGTTCCCTAGCCTTTGTAGTGTATTGAACGATATTATTCCTAGTACACCCTCTACCTTGGTGTAACACAACCAAGTTGAGCTCTGCACCGAAGCGAGATCCCGGTTACACCAAAATATTAGTGACTAAGTCAACCGGACTTGCACCTCTACCGTACTAACACATGACTCCTCACCACATGTTGGGACATACTAGTCTAAGAACCCTACATCCTCTCCTAGGTTGTTATAACCTTAAGATATCCAAAGTTCTTAGTCATATATCAATTTAGATCACTCTAAGTGTTATCATAACATGAACCTAAAGTGTCTCAAGTCTTATCTCATGTCAACATATTTCAGGTTCTTGCCAAGTGACTCTACACCTCTAGCAATATGAACATATTAAATAATCAACATAACATGAGCATAAATATCAATAACATGCATATAACAGCATCATACATACACTAGTATGGTATAATTTTGAAACTCATATCTAAAGCATGTATATTATAGCATCATACATGAACTAGCATGATATAACTTTCAATCTCATATCAAGAGCATGCATATAATAACATCATACTTGAACTAGCATGATATAAATTTCAATAATTCAAATGCTAATTAAATATACAACCAAGCAGATATATAAATTATCAGCATGTACAATAATTAACAACGACCCTTAGGACTCAGCAACTGTAGTAGGCCAAATAAATTTGAAACCATAAACCCTCACCTGAGTCTTAAAGCAGATCTTTAAACAAGAATCACAGCTTGGCCGTGATTCTTAAAGCAAGCAAACAATCAATCAATAAATCAAGCAAGCAAAGCAATTCCTCTCTACTTAGACAAAAATCACACTGTGATTTTTCAAGCAACAACACAGCAACACAATCTCCTCAAATAAATTAAATACAAGCAAACAAGTACGCATAAATAACACAGCTCAAACAATCCCCCTAACAACCCCCCCACTACTCACAACCACACACTAAATTTTATTCAACTACTTTTAAATCAATTAAACTATTTAACACTTTAAATAATTACAACTACCACCATCACACCTTAGCGAACCATCGCCACACCTATGTTTACATTCAAATTATACCACCGTAATTAACCAAAAAATAATTTCTAATAATTCTGTAAAAATCTAATTACCACAAATAAATATATTAAATCACAATTTCTCCAACTTCATTAATTAGAAAATCTAACTACAAAATTTAATCACAACATAAAATTTATAAATTTTGTAAAAATTTTAATTAAATCATTTTAATTCTTTTTAATATAAATCAAACCTAATGACATATACTAAAATATTCTTTCATGAAAATATCATCCAAATAATTTATTTAACACTTAAATAAACGTGAACCATCACAATTAAATCAAAACACTACCTTAATTATTTGAAAAAATTCTGATTAAATCACAGAAATTATATTTAAGCATAAACTAGCACCAAAAATTATTTTAGATTTTTTTGATATAAATAATACGCTCAAACCCTTAAACTCAACCTAAAATAATTTGAAAATCAAACCTAATACGTGACAAAAATTCTAAATAATTTTATAAAAGCACAAAACTCACCAACCAAGTTATAGCAATGTTCAACCAAAATAAATCGGACGAAAAACCACGTAAACCAGCTAAACACACTCTGAACCACGGTCAAACCGGCTGAACCGGACCGGACCGGCCTAAGCCGGGTTGGACCAGACCGACGCATGCGCGTCGCACACGCGCCCGCCCAACCCACTTCTTCTCCTACATTCGAACCCTGTTCGAATGCAGCGAGCGTCGCCACCGATCGTCCGTCGATCCGCCACCGCTCCACTGTCATTAACCCACCGGAAGCATGCGTAGAGCCTCCTCTCACCTTTCTCCACCCGCCGGCCGCCTCTTCTCATCGTTGGTGGAGCTCAAGAACCCTCACGACTTGCCGGATTCGCAGTTCCCTGCCAGGGGTTGAATCGTCGTTCCCAACTGCCACCCTATCTTCTCCGTCGTGGCCGTTGCTCGATATCTACCCCAAGAGAGTCGAATCGAACTTAGAGAGCTCGCCGTGGAGGAAGAGTCGCTCGCCGCGCTCCCTGCCGGCGAATTCGTCGGGAATAGTGGAAGAGTCGCTCACTCCCCTGTTCCGCCGCCCCTTCCACGCTCTCCGCTGATCTCTGGCCTCCTCGCCGCGGCCACCACACGGAATCAACTCCTTCTGGAATCGACTCGATGCCCAACTCCTGACTGCGAAGGGGGAGAACGATCTCTGTGCTCTTCGCCGGCGAGATCAACCGAGACGGTGCCTCCGCCTACCGTCTCCACTTCTGCGGCTTCCCATCAACATTTCTGCTCACCTGAGTCATTCCCAAGGCTCGCCGGCCTTGCAGACGATAGCCTACCTCCGCTACAGCCTCTTCCTTTGCCAAACCACCGACGGCCAAAGCTTCCACGAAGCCGCCGACGCCGATGCCCTCGGAACAGGGCAACCCCCTGTTTCCGACGGTTTCAATTCCCCTTTTATCGGCGAGTCGGCTGAATCATCTGTGACGACTCGTCCGCTCACCCCGATTCAGCCCGACTCGCTTGAGTTGACCCAGCCCGACTTATCTTCATAAGTAGGTCCTAACGCTTATCACTATCGTTCATATCCCCATGCTTCTTACCAAAGTTTTTATGAATATTTTAATAAATTTTAATTCTCAATCTCGTAACAATTTTTCAAATCCATTTTCACCAACATGCTTAAAATGATCTAGAAATTCACCCTAATTTTTATCTCAAGTTTGCCAAAAAGTTCGCCAAAACCCTTATTGGTGAAGTTCTCCAATCAGCATCAATATTGATACCAAACAAAAACCCTCTTCATCAAGAATCCAAAAATCATATTTTCTCCAATTTTTAGAACTCATCGGCATCCAATTTCACCGGAGAAGTTCACGTCGGTGGAACCCTAACTTTTGGGTTTTCCATTCACCGACAGCCAATAGCCCTCAACCTAGGTACCAATGGATAGCTCTTATTAAGGAGAAGCCATAGGCACCTAGTTTGTAAAGTTCCACAGTCGGAATGGTTGACAATCCTCGAAACAAGCTCCGACGACACCATCATCGCCGCTGATGCCAAAACTCCAATTTATCCCTCAAATCTTCACCAAAATTCAAAAATAATGGTTCCAATGTGTTTGCCCAGCTCACCTAATGTTCCAATTCAAACCCCATTAAAAAATTCCAACTATGGTGGCCGGCAAGTCGATGACACAGTGAGGAGGCGAGGTGTTCGTCGTCGCCACAAAAAGAAGAGGAAGGAGGTCACTTGAAGAAGAAGGGAAGGAGGAGGAAGAGTAAGTTATGGGTTTGGTAACGGGTCGGATTCTCTCTCTTAACCCACTTACCACTAACCCACTAACCCGTTTACCGCTTACCACTAGCACATAGCAAACTAAGAACCTTAATGTCATCTCCTAAGTTACTATGACCCTAAGATGTCCAAAAGTTCTTAGTTAAATATCAAATAAGATCACATTAGGTATTGTCGTAACATGTACCTAAAGTATCTCAAGATTTATCTCATGTTATCATGTTTTGTGTCTTGCTAAGTGTCTCTACATCTCTAGCACCACATGAACATATCAAATATCAACATAACATGAGCATAACATTTAGAACATGCACATGATAGAATCATATCTATATACTGGCATGACATACATTCAAAATCAAACTTAATCACATGCAATTTAAATATGTAATAAAGCAGATATATAACTCATCAGCATGTACAATAATTAACCATGACCCTTAGGACTCAATACTGTAGTAGGCCAGAAATCTGAAACCATAAGCCCTCACCTGAGTCTCAAAATAAAGTCAAGCAAGATTTCACAGCTTGGCTGTGATTCTTAAAAATAAGCAAGCAAGCAATCAAGCACAGCCATTCCTTCTTACTCCAACACAAATCATAACTTGGCCGTGATTTGTCAAGCAATAGCACAACAATCAATTTTCCTAAGATAAAATAAATATATCCAACAACCATAAATCATACAATTCAAACAAGGATTTTCTATCTACCCTTCTACTCACATCCTCATATCATTTTCTTTATTTTATTTAATTTCGTAAAATCAACTAATCATCCATCACATTAACAATCACAATCCAACACAATCAAACATAAACAAGCCTATAAAATAATATTTAGTTTAAAATTTTAATTATACCCAAAAATCTTAATCAATATATACCACCTTAATTAATTTTTAAAAAATAAATTTAATAATTATGTGAAAAATATGATTACATCAATAAAATTTATAAAATTCAAAAATATTCAATTTTACTAATTAGAAAATCTAAATAATCCAATTCTCCAAATTTTATCACATTATACGTTTATAAAATTCTAAATTATTCAATTTGACTAATTAGAAAAATCTAAATAATCATATTACCTAAATTTATAGTATCCTAAATTCATTATTTCTGTAAAAATTTTAATTAAATTCTTTTAATTCCAACTAATGCAATTTAAATGTCATCACATCTACCAAAATATTTCTTCATGCATATAACATACAATTAATTCATTTAAACCCTAAATTAATCCAATTTATCTTAATTAAATTAAAATTTGCATACTAATAATTTTAAAAATACTAATTAAATCATGAAAAATATGTTTAGTAACATAGCATCATAATTTTTTTTAGATTTTTCTCACATCGCACTCAAAACCCTGAACCCAACTTAAATAAATTCGAAAACAATACCTAAAATGTGTTAAAAAATTCTACATAAATTCCTCAAGGTTCAAAACTCACCAATAAAGCAATAGCAACGTTGAGCCGCACTGAACCGGTTGTAAAACCGTGAGAACAGCCAACCTACAACCAAACCGGCTCCAAACCGGACCGAACCGGCTTAAACCAAGTCGAACCGGCCTGAGCTGGGTTGGACCGAATCGACGCACGCTCATTGCACGCACCGCCCCGGCCTTCTTCCTTGCTCGACGCTCGTTCGAATGCTAGCCTCGACACCATGCATTTCGTCGGTGATCACCGCCGCTTTGCTGTCGTAGACACGCGCGGACGCTGCCCACTACCTCACCGCACCTTCCCTTACCCTATCACCCCCTAATCATGCCGCCGATAGAGCCCAGTCGCTCCCACTATCATTGCTACCTCCACTTCCTCTGCCGCAGGCGGAACCACTGCCCTCAGCAGTTGCCTCGTCTCCTCCGCCGTAGCCGCCGCTCGCTATCAACTCCAAAGGAGTCGAATCGAGCTCAGAGGGATTCGCCGTGAAGGAAACGCCGTCAGCTACGCTCCTTGTCGCGGAATCTTCACGAACAGAGGAGTCCTTCTCTTCGCCGCCCCTTTCATGTTTTCTACCCGCCGGAGCCATTGTAGTGCATCTCATGACCTCTTCACCGTCCGAAGACCTCCGACAACCTCCCCAACGACTTCGCCGCGGAGGGAAATCTCGATCTCTGCCCCTCTCGCGGGTGCAATCGATGGGAACAGGGACACCCCCTATTCCGCCACTCCCTTAGCATTCTTCGACAGCCGGAGCTACTTCCACATGTCGCCGGCCTCGCAGACGATGCCTAAGCTCACTTGCATCCCCTCTCTACCGAAGACGACGGCCGCCGGAGCATTTGAGCTCCGCCGTCGCCGTTTCGTCCCAAAACAGGGTGCCCCCTATTAGTGAGGGTTTTAAACACTCATTCAAACCCTCACTAACGCTGCAGCATGTACGAGTGCGCCGCGTGTGCTGCTACTGCATTTTTCCTTCTTTTTTCTGTTTAATTTTATTTTCTTCTCTATTATATTTTTCTTATCTATTAATATTTATTTATTATTATTTTATTTATTATTTTTTTCTGATTTATCTATTATATTTATTTATCTATTTTTTCTATTTTATTTTATCTATATATTTTTTATTTTATTTCCTATTTCTTATTTCATTACTTATTTTAATTTTATTTATTATTTTATTAATTTAATATTTCAAAAATATATTTTTTAAAAACAAATTAAATAGAAAACAGGATTTACAATTCCTCTCCCCCTTAGGATTTTTGGTCCTTCAAAAATAACAACCTAACCCTTTAAATTTTTTCTAGACTTTTCATGTCTTCTAAGACACAAAAAGAACCTAGAGAATTTTTCAATCCAATTTAAATAAATTTCAAACATGTTTAAACAATTTATCAGGCAAAACATAATCAAAGCAAAGTATCAAGCAAACAATACAAGGTTTCAGACTCAAATCTTCTCACAGAGCAACCGGCGGAGCAGTTAGAACATGCGATGGGTCTGGCATATACTCCTTAAGCATCGATACATGGAACACATTATGGATTTTTGTCTAAGTCTACCGATAGACTGTAATCTATAAGCCACCAGCCAAACTCTCTCTCCAGAATCCCAAACGGTCCAATATACCTCAATTGCAACTTTCCTTTCAAGTTTTCCCAGGATACACCTTTAGAAATACTATGCCCCAACCGCAATTCCCAATGGCCTCCGCCGATTGTCTGCATCCCTCTTTTGTCTATCTGGAGTTACTTCTCAGACTACTTTTAGAAAGAAAAATAAAGTGGACTGGTCGAGAGAATGAAAAATCATTGTCTTTGTCAAACAATTCATCATGACTCGATACGCGGTTAACCAATTGATACCCAAGATCACATTAAAGTCTTTCATCCTAGCATCTCTAAGGGTCGATCAGCCCCCTTAGAAACGCCGTGTTCACATAAGATATCTGTGACCCAGTATCGATCGGAACACAAGCAGCAGAACTAATTAAGATCATAGATCTTAGGAATAGCACTCAATAAAATAAAGACTACAAATTAGCTAACCAAAAGTCTTCAATTAATTCCAACAATTGCATTGTTACAAGTAACCAAAAGGAAAAGAAGAGACAGTAGGAAGTCCAAAATTGAGATAATTAACTTAAGCATCCAACAAAATAAATTTATTGGTTTAGAAAGAAAAGAGACAATCATAGAAAGTTGATTATTAGGAAGTATCTCATTTTGAGAAATCTGCAATTAACTCTTCTAACAATTGTTATAAAACATTTGGAAGGGAGTAGACCTTTTCTCAAGGATACCAAATTTGAGATCTTACTCTTCAAAGAAAGATACGGTAATTGGAGCAAAGCAAAGGGAAGAATTATTGAAGAATTGAACAATTTACTTGGTATAATACAACGAACTACCCCAAATATAGAGATAGTTGGATTGCTAAAGTTGGAGTTTTAAAATTAAGAGGATAAAATTTTGCCACCATCTGTAAGCCGAGGTAGCTAGAATTAAACAATCTGAATATTGTCTTTAAAGAATCGAGGAAGATGTGAAGATCAATTTTAAAGTTTCAAGCCATTAATAATGAAAAAGTAGAAATTCAAGGCTAATAAAATTTGTTGGAGGATGACAATAATTTACACTTTCCATAATTAAAGAGAATCGATTTCAAGGATGGCATTTAAAAAAAAAAGCCCAGGGAAGGTTTATAATTAATAACACTATGAAAGATCAAGTGTGGAATAATATTGGATAAAATAGACATAAGTTATGAGAGAAAACCAACAACTAAAATTGTTGAAACTTTCTTTTCGAATCAAGAAGTCTGCCCCAATTATAGATAGTAAAGAATGCACAACCACTATTGAAAGTAGTGAAGCAAAAGTTATAGATAGTAAAGAAGAATTTCAATAGCCACCGAAAAAAAAGTATAAATGGAATCTGTAATATTAAGAATTTGTAGTAGTCAAAGAATATGAAAAGAAACTTGAAAAGGTTCCAATAATTAGCGGGATGTACCTATTGAAAGTGATGAATAAAATTCCACAACCAAAATGAAGGTTAAGAATTGGAGCTAGCACCTAAATGGTTGCTTTATTTTATAGTACAACTGGGGACTGAAAAGGTGTAAGCCAGAACTTGCAGTAAGATGTTGTAGAGAGAGTACAAAAACATAGCTAATTTTTATAATTACTAAAAATTTCAAGAGAAAGAAAGCTTTAGTTTGCTGTACAGGTTTATAGGATAGATCTGTATAAGGAAGTATAGTAGTGATACACACATCAGAAGAAGTTTTGGTAATTGCAACAAGAAAGTATAGTGTTAACAACCATATCACTACCTCATATGAGAATTTACTCAAATTTTTAGATGAGGTTGTTCATCAGAGAGTGTACAAATTTAGCAGAAAGGAATAAAGAAAACTGAAATTCTAAACATTCAGAATGCAGGCAAGGTAAAACCTCAGCATTGTTGTTCATATAGTACTTATTATGATGAGCAATAAAATTTAATTCACCACTAGTAATTTATAGATCAAAAGTAAGGGAAAAGAATGGATACATGGCAAGATTCAAGTGGAAAGAAGAATGGTTTCTCAATCCGATAATATCAAATTTTCTCGGTACACTAAATTTTCAAGACTCAGTAAACTTGGCAAGGACATAACTTCCTCCATAGAGATCAGATTAAATTGATATTTTGAGAGTAGATTTTGACACCAGTGAAGAAGGTGTCTACCAAATTGATGAGGACATCACAGGTTCACCCGTGCAAGACCCGGTTAGCATACATGACCCAATGACACGAGCCCGTGCACGACGCTTAGGACAACAGGTGAATTCTTTTCTTGAGCAAATTAATTACTTAATTGCAGAACAAATGATATTACCTAATTATTATTATTTACTTGTCACTACATGCAAGGAAAAACATGGAGGAATTACTCGTATAGAAGTTGCATGAATTACTCATATGAAAGTTGCATGAATTACTCATATGAAAGTTGCATGAGTAATTAAAAGAATATTTATTCAAGAATCAAATCTTCATCAAATATTTATTCAAGAGCAAAACAAGAAAGATTTATTCAAGATCAAATCTTATCAAATATTTATTCAAAAGCAAATCAAGGAATAATTATTCAAGATCAAATCTTCATCAAATATTTATTCAAGAGCAAATCAAGGAATATTTCATAAAGATTAAATCTTCATCAAATATTTATTCAAATCTTCATCAAGGGATATTTATTTTCCAAAATTCGTGGTTCAAATCTTCATCAAGGGATATTTATTTTCCAAAATTCGTGGATTACAAGAGGAGGAGATTTATATATTTATTTTTCTTATTTTAGTGAAACAAAATATAGTAAAATGTCTATTATTGTGTCTATATATTTGGTGGAGCATGCCCTATTGAAGGGGACTTTGATTTTTGCTTTAGCCACCACTTTTGTAATGCTTTGCTGCAAACTTGAAGTCCAATTTCTTTAATTACATCTTGAGTGATCCTTCTGCTGTTGCTCTTTCAATTCTCTTGAATTGTTCGTCTTGTTCTTCGTGAATAGGGCAGTTGTATTTGATACAGCTGATAACCAACTAAGGAGTGGTTTAGCGATTGCGAGGTTGCTGGTCGCATTCCTAGATCGTGGTTAGCCTTAAGGATTTCTCCTACGACGGAAGATCGGGACCAACTTGCTTGCACGCATCTTAAATCGAGGCATGTGCATATCAGGTGGTATCAGAGCCTTCGTTACTGGTAGGAATTCATCTACCCTTTAGTATATTCTTTTTTATTTTCCCTACATCAAAAATAAAAACAATAAATCCTCTAGTCCATTTCTTGAACGTTGTTTTTTTCCATCTTTTATACTGTTCTTTTTTTTAATCTCCTAATTTCTGTTTGCTTTGTTGAATTTTTATCCTTCTTGCACACAAAAAAAGTTGTTCGGCCAAAGAGATAGTGTCGGCCGAAATCTTGAAAAAAAAAAGAGAGGTAGAGAAAAAAGAGGATGAAGTGTTCGGCTAAGGAAAAAAAAGGAAAGAAAAATTCTGCTGAAATCTTGGAAAAAAAGAGAGAGAGAGAGAAAAAAGAGGAGGAAGTGTGGACAAGAAAAAAGGAGAAAGAGAAAAAATAGTGAGAGGAAGGTTCGGCCAAGAAAAAAAAAACAAAAAAAATATATTTTATCTGAATTTTAATTATAATTATCCTTACACTTATTCTTCCTTTGACACCTTCTACCTTGCTTGATTGAGTCAACTTTTTAATTTCTTGAATTATTATTTTTTTCTCTTTGTTATAAATATATCCCCACCTAGAGCTCCCTAAAATTAGCCTTGTTCTAGCACTTTGCAATCGCTTTATTTACTCCTTGTTGAAAGTTATCACGAACTAACAAACACGCGAGCAATTTTTGAGAAGGGGAAGAGCTTCAGGTGGTAAGGTTTGTGAGGATCGAGAGTATTTCATAAATAATTTATTAGCTTGGTGGAATTTCTCTTGTCTTTACTAACAATGTCAGGATCGAGAAGTCCTCGTGATGTTTCTTATGACGGAGAAGATGGGTCCCAATCATCAGCGATATTATTGTCTCCACATTCTCAGGCTTTGATAGCTCATGTTACAAATACCTTCGAGCAAATACTATCTGATCAAGTACTTGTGCATCTGAACGGGTTGGAGAATCATCTTGGTGAAATTGAAGCATGATTTAAACAAGTGGAGCGAACTCCTCCACGACAACACCCACCACCTCGAGTTCCTTGAGGACGAGTTGAAGCTAATAATAATGCTGCTGCTGCCGCTCCATTCGAACCAAGAGGAAATTTGAACGCTGCATTTCAAGAGGCTGTCAATGAAGAGTTAAATGATAATTATGTGGTTGATGATGTAGAATTGTATCAGCGCTGCCCCGTATGAGGAGTGGTAGGTGATGGAGGTCCTGCACGTCACCGTAATGAAGAGAGAAGAAATGATGCATTGGGTAAAATTAAATTTACTATTCCTAGTTCTGATGAAAAGTTTAATCCAGAAGTCTATTTTGATTGGGAATTATTAGTTGAGCAAAAGTTCAGCTGTCATCATTACCCAGAAGAGTATAGAGTACGTGCAGCTACTACTGAATTTATTGGTTATGCTTCGATTTGGTGGAGTTAAATTCGACAAAGAAATGGAGGTCCTCATACTTGGGATGATTTGAAGCGCTTGATGAGGTCCAGGTTCGTGCCTTCATATTTTGAGAGAGAATTATTTAATAAATTCTAAAGGATGAACCAAGGAAATAAATCTGTGGAAGAATACTATCAAGAGTTGCAGGAGGGCATGCTACGTGCTAATGTGCAAGAAGATAATAATACAAAGATGGCTAGATTCTTAGGAGGATTGAATGGAGAGATACAAGATATACTTGATTTCTAGAAATACAATTATTTGGATCAACTATTTCATTATGCATACAAAGCTGAAAGACAAATTCAAAGGAGGAAGCAACCATATAAATCTCTATCTAGGTCGCCAAATTGATGTTGTTCGCCAAGTTAGGTTCTTCCTCACTCCCGGCTAAGATCCATCTGTAACCTGTGCAACAGGGAAAAGTGTGCACATCTGAGTCGCAAGACTCAAAGAGGCTACAGAGAGAGCACCCTAATGATGGGTACAAAATATTGTACAACCGACAAGAGATATATTCACTCGAATCACATACTTAAATCAACATCTCAAAAATATATGACAATGCAATAAATATAGAACAGCATGATCACAATTATAATAAGATATATCACAAGATATCTAATATCTGAGCATAACAGAATACCCAAAATTTAAAGATTTCATATCACTTTAATGTGTATATCTTTTTCATTATCATTCCACATCTAAGGCAGACAGTCTAAGTTCAAGGAAAATCCCTCGTCAGAGATTACCCCAAACCCGTCAGTGTCAGCTCTATGTCACTGTCCTATGTGCCTGTATACTGATGTTGGCAGAAGGAGCTGGTGATCACGATACCCCTTCTAATACAAACATAGGTACCATACAACGCTGTAATTCTGCACCATGGTAGGATCACTATACAAAAATAACAAACACATCCGTCTCCAGCCTGGCAAGCTGAGACCCACTGTATACGATACCGATGAACCAAGTCTGCTCAGGGATCCCACCACTGTTGAGCATGCCAGAGTCATCAGGTTCCCTAGCCTCGGTAGCGCATGGGACGATACAGTTCCTAGTACACCCTCTACCTTGTGTAACACAATTAAGTTGAGTTCTGCACCGAAGTGAGATCTCGGCTACACCAAGGTATTAGTGACTGAGGTCAACCGAACTTGCATCTCTACCTTACTAGCACATGGCTCCTCACCATATGTTGGCACATACTAGTCTAAGAACCACACATCTTCTCCTAGGTTATATAACCTTAAGATGTCCAGGGTTCTTATTCATATGACAATTTAAATCACTCCAGGTGTTATCACCTCATGAATCTAAAATGTCTCAAATTTTTATCTCATATCAAATATGTTCCATGTTCTTGCTAAGTGTCTCTAGATCTCTAGCAATATGAACATATTAAATAATCAACCTAACATGAGCATAAACATCAATAACATGCATATAACAGCATCATATATATACGAGCATGGTATAACCAACAACTCATAACAGGAGCAAGTATATTATTGCATCATACATGAACTAGCATGATATAACTTTTAATCTCATATCGAGAGCATGCATATAATAACATCATATATGAACTAGCATGATATAACCTTCAATCTCATATCGAGAGAATGCATATAATAACATCATACATCTGCTAGTATGATTCAAGTTTCAACTCATATCAATAATATGCATACATTAGCATCTTACAGGAACTAATATGGTATACTTTCAAGTTCACAGTAACCCACATATTAATAAGTATATAACAAAGTAGATATATCAATTATCAAGAGGTACAATAATAAACAAAACAAATCTTAGGACTCAGCATCTATAGTAGGCCAAATTAAATTTGAAACCATAAACCCTCACCTGATTCTCAAGCAGATCTTCAAACAAGAATCACAGCTTGACCGTGATTCTTAAGAGTAAGCAAGTAAGCAAGCAAGGCAAATCCTTCCTACTTCAACACAAATCACAGCTTGGCTGTGATTTATCAAGCAATAGCACAGCAACCAACAATTTCCTAAAATAAATCCAATGCAAACAACCAAGCATGCATAAATAACATATCTCAAACAATCCTCTTAATTAACCCCACTACCCACAACCTCACACCAATTTCCTTTTTTGTTGCTTTCCTTTTGATCAATTAAACATCTAACAATTCAATCAAATATCACCACCATCGTTGTTCAATCAAACATGTTTACATTTAAATTATACGGTAAGAACATAATTTAAATTTCTATTAGCACAATTAAATCATTCTAACAGTTTGATCTACTATACCACCTTATTAATCTAAAAATAATATTAATAGTTCTGTGAAAATCCAATCACTATATATAAATCTATTAAGTCACAATTCTCCAATTCCATAAAATAAAAAAATTAATAAATTTATACAAGTATTGAACTCGTGACTGTTATGTCATTAGCACAACGCTTTCACCAACTAAGCTAATAGACATATAATAATTTGTTTTTTTTTCTTTCTAAAGAAAAAGAGGGTTTACAGAAGGTACGGGCGTAATAGATTTTTGGTGGTATCAGATCATTTGAGAACATGTGTATACCCTAATAAAAATCATTTGAGAACTTCGATATATTAGGACATCATTTTCATAAACGATCTTTCAAAAGTAATTAGTACTAGGAGATAAGGAGTTCAGTGGATCTTAGATAAGGACCAGTCTAGTGGCCCTAGGATGTAAGTCACATACGTAATATTGATCGTAATATTACCGTAGAAAATTCAGAATGTAGCTAGAGAATGACGACTTAAGAGATGAGACACCATAAGGATAAGAGGGTTCCTCTACCTCTCATGCGGTGTCTCTTGAGATGGGTCAGGTTCCATCAATATCGAGCGAAGGGATAACTTTTACCCCTAAACATATTCAAGTAATCATTAGGTTGATACAAACTGAGGCTGCACAGTTACAATCACCCATCCTACCAACATATACATCCCCTATTGCAACACAAGTAAAGATCATTCCACCATCAGCTCCTATGCAGATAAATTCATCTAAACGATAGAAGGGTAAGGAAGTATACACCGCAAAGAAAAAGTTAGCATCTTTTCGTCCCACTTTTCAGAAAAAGAAAATAATTAGTAGAGGAAAACAATGGGTGGGAGAATCTTCCAGTAGCACTTTGAGGTGACAAATTTGTTCACAAGCATTACAAATTCCTGATCTTGAATTTCACGCTCGATCTATAATTAGAAAGACTTGTGGAAATTGTGGAAGATTTCATCCTGAAATATGTAGACTTTCCTTACGATGTTTTTATTGTCATGAGATGGGTCATCTAAAAAGGAATTGCCCAAGAGTTCAACAAAAGGGTAATAAGGAAAACATAGAAATACTGAAGCAACGATCTAAGGGTAAAGGACCAGACAGTCAGACCAACCAACCATCAGCGATAGTAAGAAAATTAGGAACTGAGGGAGAAGACAGTATTAGAGGACCTCATAAAGCTCTAATGTTCTACCTCAAGAACAAACTCAAATTTCTAGTGGCCAAGGAAAGGAAGTCGAGACTAATCCAAAGCTAATCACAGGTATTTTATAATTATTTTAAAATCTTATCAGAATATTTGCTATTAGTGGCTTATGTAGATTTTAAATTAATCTTGAGTTTACAAAGTATAGATAAACCGATAGTTCTTCTGAAACCTGAAGTTTATTGTATGCATATTATTAGATTATCATATTATGTTGGGAGATACCATATTATTAGCAGATCTAAGACTCTTAGAGATATTGATTCTTAATTTTACATTAGAAATTGATTGATTAGCTGGACATTAGGCCAATGTTATCTATTTTTATCAAAGAAGTAGGATTAGTAAGAGACATTACACTTGAGTTACACTTTACTATAACTTATTGAACTTTATGCTTTTGGATAATTTTGACATTACAAGCCTCAAAGTAGATTAAGAATGGATGCATAGTTTACTTGATGCACCTAATTGATACATCTAGAACTAGAATTAAGTTAAAAGAGATATTAGCTGTATGTGAATTTTTGGATATATCTTTAGGAGATTTATCGAGAGTACTACCTGATAGGGAAGTAAATTTCTTTAGAGAATGACAACCAAACACTCACCCTATTATTAATCAACCATAGAGAAGGATAGCTGCAAAACTTAATGAATTGAGGAAATAATTATTAGAATTATTATTTAAAGAGATTATTTGATCGAATGCATCACTCTAGGAAGCATCAGTATTAGTTGTAAAAGAGAAAGATGGTACATTAAGAGGGTGCATTATTTATAGATAACTAAATAAGGTGACCATCAAGAATAAATTCTTTATTGAGGAGTAATAATCTCTTGGACTAACTATAAGGAGATCAAAGTATCTTCAAAGATTAATCTCAGATGAGGATATTATCAAATAAGAATTTGGGAGTCAGATGTATCACAAACTACTTCTAGGATCAACTAGTGATATTACGATGTTATTGAAATTCTTTGTAGATTGAGGAATGTCGGAGCTGTAGTTAGGAATTCAATGAATGGGATATTTCATCCATTTCCAAATGAAATTATTATTGTGATTATTGGGGGACATTTTGGATATACTCTTCTAGAGGGAATAAGCATATAAAACATTTGAGAGTAGCTTTACAGGCATTACGAAATAAGAAAGGGTATGCAAAACTTCTCAAGTGTGAGTTTTAGTTAAAAGAAATGAAATTTTTAAAAGCATATTGAAAAAAAGCGGGGGGCACTATGATATATTTCAATAAAGAGAAAGTAATTTTGAATTGTGAATGTCCAAAGAATGTAATTGAAATATGGAGTTCCTTGGATCTAGCGGAATATTATAGAAAATTTATTGAAGGATTATCTTAGACAGATGGACCGCCCACAAAACTAATTAGAAATGAAGAAAAGTTTTAATGGGATGAGGAGTATAAAAGGAGTTTTCAGAAACTCTAGGATTATCTCATTTCTACCCAGTTTTGATTTTATCAAAGCCCAAGGAAAATTTTAGATAGTGATTGAGATACCTATTGATGTAGTTATGAAAAGTGACTGCTTAGGCATCTTATCAATTAAGAAACCCTAAATTGAAACACCCTACTTGTAATTTAGAATCAGCAATAACAATATTTACTTTGCAAATATGATGATATTGTTTGGAATTTAAAATATATTTTTATCTAAAAAAAAAGAATTAAATTTGAGACATATGAAATAGTTAGAATTAATGAATGGTTATGATTTGGTGATCTAGTACCCGTTAGGCAAGGCGAATGTAGTTATGGATGCATTAAGTAGAAAATTAGTTATTTTGTCAATTATCTCAACCACAAAATCATCTTAATTAGTGGAACTAAAATCCTTAGGAGTTTAATTAGACCATGACACATCTAGTAAGATAATAACCACATTTATAGTGTGATCTAAGTACATGAAGAAATTCGGGTTGGCATGGCAAAATGAAAGAATTGAGGAAAGTATTTCAAAGACTGAAAATATAAGAAAATATTGAGGTCATCATGAGAGATAATGATTATTGGCATATAGAAACCGAGTCTGTATTCTTAATAAGGTTGGACTCAGAAAAGTTATTTTGGAGAGAGCTCATTCCTCGGTATATGCAATACCCTCGGGAATTACAAGAATGTATCACATAAAAAAAAGGAAATTGTTAGTGGCCCTAAATGAAAAAGAACATTGTAGATTACATAACTAAGTGTCACATATGTCAATGAGCTAAAGTTGAGCATCAAAGACCCCCAAGAAAGCTGCAACCTTTATTTATTCCTGAAGGAAAATAAGATCATATCATAATAGACCTTATGATAAGATTACTCTGCACATCAAGTAATTATATTACGATCTGGTTAATTGTGGATAAACTTTTCTAACATTCATAATACTTATTCATTGAATAAGTTAGCCTAAATTTATATTTAAGAGATCGTAAAACTTTATAGGATTTATATTACAAGGAGTTCAGATCGAAACCCCTAATTTATTTTTTCTTTTTGGGCTAAGCATGCATGAAGCTTTAGGGACAACCTTATAGTCTGGCATAACTTTCGTCTTTAGATTAATGGTCAATCTAAAAGGACAATCCAAAACTTGAAAGTTATATTGAGAAATATGGGTGATTGAATTCTAAGAAAGTTGAAGCAATAGTTAGGTTGATTAAGATTGGTTGTAATAATAGTTAGCAAGCTACCATTAGAATGTCATCATATGAGGCTTCATATGGGAGAAAATGCAGAAATATCATCACGTTGAGATGAGGTTGGAGAAAGATGAATGAAGGGGAATAAATTGATTAAAACTACTATAGAGAAGATTATGAATTTAAAGAGTGATTGAAAGTGGCACATGATGGACAGAAGAACTATGCAGACAAAGGAAGGAGGGAGTTAGAGTTCAGATGTATCTAAAAATAGATCTTTGGAAAGGAATCATATGATTTGGAAACCCAGGAAAGTTAAGTTCTAGATATATTGGACCTTTTAGGATTATTAATAGATTGGTCTTGTGGCTTACAAATTGGACTTACCTTAAGAAATGGCCAAGATACATAATGTGTCTCATATATCCATCTTAGAATGCAAAAAGAATGCAAAAAGAATGGCCAAGAATGCACCAAATTGACGAATTAGATAGTGGATTATGATCAAATATTACAATAACCCTCGATTGAGCTTAAGGAGAATTTAAGTTTTAAAGTACAACCTATGCAGATCTTAGAATGCAAAAAGAAAATCTTAAGGAATAAGAATGTAAAGATGATTAAGGTATTATGGAAAAATACCTAGGTAAAGTAAATCACTTGGGAGTTAGACGAGTATATCAAGAGAAAGTATCCTCAATTATTCCATGTGATGATCTAAACTAAATTTTGAGGAAAATTTTTTTTAAGGGGGGTAGGATGTGAGATTTGCATTTTTTGCTAAGGGTAATTGTATAATAGAAAGAGATTTTGTGGGGTTTTATAGAAAAAAAATATGGAGGACTTATTTGAAAAAAAATACATGAAGTTTTGAAGTATGGAATCTTGATATAAAATTTATACAATCAGATAGGATTTTTAATAAGGAATCCAACTACACAGACAGAACATAATTTGGACATCGTTTGATCAAATCGTTGAACCAAGGATAGATCTAAATGGACGGATGAGATTAAATCACATAAAGCGATGGACGGTCCAGATCTAATCTCATCGAACCCATTTTGAACCAGGGTTAAGTTAAACCTGGGTTGAGTTAACCGCTTAGCTTAAATGATATTTTATTTTATTTTTTTTATTTCTTCCCATCGTGCAATCTTCTCTCCCTCTCCGTTCGGGCACGAGCAGCAACAGTGTGTAACTCATCGTCCACTTCACCGATAATGTTTGGACCACCTCCCCATCGAATTTTTTCACAAGATTTCAGAGACAACTTCAGTTGAGCTAGGAGAACACGTTCGGATCATTAATTTTGTATTTTGGTGGAGATTTGAGGAGGAAAAGAGGAGAGAAGCAGCGGCGGCGAAAGATCCACCGTCGGAGCTTGCTTAGGCAATTGCTAGCCATTCCGGTCACGGAACTTCACAAACATGGTATCTATGCCTTCTTCTCGACGAGAACTATCCATTGGTACCGGGGTTGAGGGTTATTGGCTGTCGGTTGGCCGCCGGGAGCTAAAAACCCTAACTTAGGGATTTCATCAAAATTGATGTAATCAGTAAAATTGATCGCGTGTGAGCTATAAAAATTGGGGCAAATATAATATTTGAAATCCTCGTGAAGAGAGGTTTCGATTGGTACCCATATTGGTGCTAATTGAAGAACTTCACCGGCGAACTTTCCGGCGGGTCTCCGGCAAACTTGAGATAAAAATTAAGGTGAATCTAGAGATCATTCTAAAAATGTTGGTGAAGACGGATTTGTAAAATTATTACCAGATTGAGAATTAAAATTTATTAAAATATTCACAGAAAATTCGATAAGCAAGCACAAGGATACTAAGGATCGTGATACGAATTAGAACGTGCTTACGACGATAGGATCAGGTGAGTATTTATTCTCCAGGCAGAATAGACGAGATAATTTTCAATGTTTAGTTCAGGAGAACTATATCCCTTTGATTACCTATATTTGATATATGTTGACTCTCCTTCTAGTTAATATTCATGATTATGCTTATATGTGAGTTGTGAATCTCCTTTTGATATCCATATTTATTGAAATGAACTTTGCATTGTTATTGTTCCTAAGCATGATACTATGCTTTTTTTTACTCTAAATCTAGCATATGCATTTGTTTGGTTATTCGTGATACTTTTCACTTTTGAATACATATAGCTAGTATGATCTAATACTGGATAGTGCTACAGGCACTTTCATTGCAGTGATAAGAGATTATACTAGTGGCACTCCCATGTGCCGCCTATGAAGAGGGGCGTGGGTGACAGTTCTCGAGGTCAGGATGGGATTGGGTTACTCCTGACTGGTTTTACGCTGGACTAGTTATGGATACCAGGTAGCGAGGTCCAGTGGGCAACTCAGGGAAAAAAAGGGGCTTTGTTTCTATATTCTTGTGACTCTACTTTTATTTAGGTACCCTATGATGCTTGATACCTCCACCTGAGGTGATAGTTATGGCCACGACTTTCGTCGATATAGCTAGCTCAGATTCAGTCTCGTATGATTCTTGATTGCTATTGTTACTTGGTTATAGCACCCAAATAACCCACTTGTTCTGTTCATCAGACTTTGTTATTCTATATTCTCGGTTTTACAATATTTTTTATCCAACTCACTGGGTACAGGCGTACTCACCCTGTAAGGGGACTTATTTTTATTTTTCAGGACCACAGTAGGAGAGAGACTTATAGATCGTGAACGAGTAGCTAGGTGCCCGACATTTGAAAGGTAGAATAGTACTACCTTTATTTTGTGTATATAGAGATCCACTAGCTAGATCTTTTGTATATCTTAAGGCATTTGCCCAATTTTGATTATTAGATGTTTGTATATAAGTGTTTTATTGTACATGAGACCTGATTTTTAAAATAAATAGTTCTAGAGTTATATTGATCTGTGATCCAGGTTCGCTCCTTACATAAGTAAAGGGGATATACACTAGGTACGCTTAGTAGGCTCCCATATAGTCACGAAGATGGAGCAGGGTTATGTGTAGAGTTCACTGTGGTCTGCCACGTGCTCTAGGGAAAGTGATGAGGACATCACAGGTTCACCCTTGCAAGACCCGGTTAGCATACAAGGCCCAATAACACGAGCCCGTGCACGACGCTTAGGACAATAGGTGAATTCTTTTCTTGGGCAAATTAATTACTTAATTACAGAACAAATGATATTGCCTAATTGTTATTGTTTAATTGTCACTACATGCAAGGAAACATATGGAGGAATTACTCATATGGAAGTTGCATGAGTAATTGAAGGAAGAAGATTTATTCAAGAATCAAATCTTCATCCAATATTTATTTAAGAGAATATCAAGGAAGAAGATTTATTCAAGAATCAAATCTTCATCAAATATTTATTCAAGAGCAAATCAAGGAAGAAGATTTATTCAAGAATCAAATCTTCATCAAATATTTATTCAAATCTTCATCAAGAGATATTTATTTTCCAAATTCGTAGCTTACAAGAGGAGGAGATTTATATATTTGTTTTTCCTATTTTAGTGAAACAAAATATGGAGAAACATGTCATATTTTATCTATATATTTGGTGGAGCATGCTCTATTGAAAGGAGACTTTGATTTTTGCTTTAGCCACCACTTTTGTAATGCTTTTGCTACAAACTTGAAGTCTAATTTCTTGAGTGATCCTTCCGTTGTTGCTCTTTCAATTCTCTTGAATTGTTCGTGCCGTTCTTCGTGAACAGGTCAGTCGTGTTTGACACGGTTGATAACCAACTGAGGAGTGGTTTAGCAATTACGAGGTTGCTGGTCGTGTTCCTAGATCGTGGTTAGCCTCCCCTTCGTCAAAGTCACAACTCCCCACCTTAAGGATTTCTCCTACGACGGAAGATCGGGACCAACTTGCTTGCACGCATCTTAAGTCGAGGCGTGTGCATATCAGGTGGTATCAGAGCCTTCATTACCGGTAGGAATTCATCTATCCTTTAGTATATTCTCTTTTATTTTCCCTACATCAAAAAAAAAAAGAAAAAAAAATCCTTTAGTCCTTTTTCTTGAACTTCTATTTCATACCTATCATCGTATTTTTTTTTTCATCTTTTATTCTGTTGTTTTTTTTGTTATCTTCTAGTTTCCATTTGCTTTCAATTTTTATTCTTCTTAAAAAAAAAAAAGTGTTTTCGGCCAAAGATAATGTTGGCCGAAATCTTGGAAAAAAAAAGAGGTAGAGAAGAAAGAGGAGGAAGTATTCGGCTAAGGAAAAAAAAAAAAAAGGAAAATTCGGCTGAAATCTTAGGAAAAGAGAGAGAGAGAGAGAGAAAAGAGGAGGAAGTGTGCAGCAAGAAAAAAAAAATAAGGAAGAGAGGAGGAAGCTTTCGGCGAGGAGAAAAAAAAATAATAGAGAGAGGAAGTTTTGGCCAAAGAAAAAATAATAATAAATAAATAATATATATATATATATATATATTTTCCGAATTTTAATTATTCTTGCACTTATTCTTCCTTTTGACACCTTCTACCTTGCTTGATTGAGTCAACTTAGCAATTTCTTGAATTATTATTTCCTTCTCTTTGCTACAAAGATATCCCTATCTAAATCTCCATAAATTAGCCTTGATCACAATGTTCTAGCACTTTGCAATCGCTTTATTCACTCCCTGTTGAAAGTTATCACGAACCAGCAAACACGCGAGTAATTTTTGAGAAGGCTTAGAGCTTCAGGTGGTAAGGTTTGTGAGGATTGTGAGTTTTTCATAATAATTTACTAGTTTGGTAGAATTTCTCTTTTGTCTTTACTAACAATGTTAGGATCAAGAAGTCCTCGTGATGTTTCTTATGACGGGGAAGATGGGTCCCAATCGTCGGTAATATCATTGTCTCCATGCTCTCAGGCTTTAATGGCTCATGTTACAAATACCTTCGAGCAAATACTATCCGATCAAGTACTTGTGTGCCTGAACGGGTTGGAGAATCGTCTTGGTGAAATTGAAGCACGACTTGATGGAATGGAGCGAACTCCTCCATGACGACACCCACCACCTCGAGTTCCTCGAGGACGAGTTGAAGCTAGTAATAATGCTGCTGCTACTGCTCCATTCGAACCAAGAGGAAATTTGAACGCTGCATGTCAAGAAGCTGCTGATGAAGAGTTAAATAATAATTATGTGGCTGATGATGAAGTTGCCTTGGAATTGTATCAGCGCCGCCCCGCACGAGGAGTGGGAGTTGACGGAGGTCATGCACGTCACCGTAACGAAGAAAGAAGAAATGATGCATTGGGTAAAATTAAATTCACTGTTTCTAGTTTTGATGGAAAGTTTAATCCAGAAGCCTATCTTGATTGGGAATTATTAGTTGAGCAAAAGTTCAACTATCATCATTACTCATAAGAGTATAGAGTACGTGCAGCAACTACTGAATTTATTGATTATGCTTCTATCTAGTGGAGTCAAATTCGACAAAGAAATGGAGATCCTCGTACTTGGGATGATTTGAAGCACTTGATGAGGTTCAGGTTCGTGCCTTCCTATTTTGAGAGAGAATTACTTAATAAATTCCAAAGAATGAATCAATGAAACAAATCTATGGAAGAATACTATCAAGAGTTGCAGGTGGGAATACTACGTACTAATGTGCAAGAAGATGATAATGCAAAGATGGCTAGATTCTTGGGAGGATTGAATGGAGAGATACAAGATATACTTGATTTCCAGAACTACAATTCTTTGGATCAACTATTTCATTATGCATACAAAGCTGAAAGGCAAGTTCAAAGGAGGAAGCAGCCATACAAAGCTAGTCATAGTTATCCTAGTTCTTCTATGCCTTGGAGGGATGCCAATCAACAATAAAAGAGTGTTGGTCATTTTAGCAGGACTGCTGCACCCATTAGCCAAGGGAATTCAAGAAGCCGCTTTACTTCACCAACATCCAAACCTATTGATTCAAAAAAGACCACTGTTACACCTATAAAAAGTTCATCTTCAATTGCATCTACAGGAAGAACAAGGGAGATTGAGTGCTTTAAGTGTAAGGGGAAAGGGCATTATATGCGTGATTGTCCAAATCAGCGTGCCCTTATCATTCGAGAAGATGGTGAGTACACATCAGCTAGTGAGGTTGAAGATGGAAGTGGATCTGATCACGAAGAGTCTCAACCTGTTTCGGGGTCAGAATCAGAAGAGATCACTTTTGATACAATTCATGCAAGCCTTGTTGTTCGCCATGTTCTTAGCTCCCAGATGGAGAAGGCAGAAAACGGGCAGCGTCACAATTTGTTCCAATCCAAATTTGTGATCAAGGAGCACTCTTGTAAGATCATAATTGATGGTGGAAGCTGCAATAATATTGCAAGTTCGGAGATGGTTGGAAAGCTTGGCCTAACCACAAGATTACTCCCGCAGCCATACTACATTCAATGGTTCAATTCTTGTGGAAAGTTGAAGGTAACAATGGTGGTACGTGTTCATTTTTCTGTTGGCACTTATTCTGACTTTGTGGACTGTGATATGGTGCCAATGCAAGCTTGTGCATTAATACTTGGAAGACCATGACAATATGATAAAGATGCTACACATTATGGGCGTTCCAACAAGTACTCCTTTATGCACAAAGATAAGAAGGTCGTGTTGGTTCCAATGACACCAAAAGAACTTCTCAAAGATAATTTAGATAGGGCTGAATGTTAGAGAAAAGAAAAAGAGAAGAGTGACATTCACAAAATGGGAAGTGAGAGTCATCAGCCCAAATTGAGAGAAAAGAAAGAAAAATGTGAGAAGAAAAGAGAAATACCGATCAAGGGACAGGTTCTATTAGCCACCAAAAGTGAGATGCGAGAATTAGAAACCAATCCCCAAGAGTGTTTTGCACTTGTATGCAACGACGCTTTCTTTTCTACTAATTATTTACCCTCTTCTTTGCCTGTTTTGATTGTTTCTTTGATGCAGGAGTTTGCTGATGTCTTTCCAGATGAGATACCTGCAGGGTTGCCACCATTATGGGGGATTGAGCATCAAATCGATTTGATTTTAGGGGCATCCCTGCCTAACCGACCCCCATACCATACCAATCCCGAGAAGACAAAAGAAATTCAGCGCCAAGTGCAAGAGCTTCTAGATAAAGGATATGTGCATGAAAGTTTAAGTCCATGTGCTGTTCCTATTTTACTTGTGCCAAAGAAAGATGGATCATGGAGGATGTGTATAGATTGTCGAGCTATCAACAATATTACGGTACATTATCGTTATCCTATTCCTCGATTAGATGATATGCTTGATGAATTATGTGATTCTACTATCTTTTCTAAGATTGACTTGCGTAGTGGTTACCATTAAATTAGAATGAAGCTAGGTGATGAATGAAAAACTGCTTTTAAGACTAAATTTGAATTATATGAGTGGTTAGTTATGCCATTTGGACTTACTAATGCTCCTAGTACGTTCATGCCCTTAATGAATGAAGTCTTGAGAACTTTTATTGGAAAATTTATGGTAGTTTACTTTGATGATATATTAATTTATAGCAAGTCTTTGGATGAACATTTAATACATATGCGTCAAGTTTTGAGTGCTTTGAGAGAGACACACTTGTTTGCTAACCTTGAGAAGTGCACCTTTTGCACGAATCGAGTCATTTTTCTTGGTTTTGTTGTGACTGCGCAGGGAATTGAGGTGGATGAGGAAAAGGTGAAAGCTATTCGAGCATGGCCAACACCGACATCAGTCACGCAAGTGCGGAGTTTTCATGGACTGGTAAGCTTTTATCGTCGATTCGTAAAGGATTTCAGCTCACTCGCCGCTCCACTCAATGCACTGACAAAGAAGAAGATACCTTTCAAGTGGAAAAAGACATAAGAAGATGCCTTCAATTTGTTAAAAGATAAGTTAACCAATGCACCACTTTTACAACTTCCTGATTTTAATAAAACTTTTGAGATAGAATGTGATGCAAGCGGTATTGGAATTGGAGGTGTTCTTATGCAAGATAGGAAACCCATTGCTTACTTTAGTGAAAAGCTTAGTGGTCCAACCTTAAACTACTCCACATATGACAAGGAATTATATGCATTGGTTAAAGTGTTAGAAACATAGCAACATTATCTCTGGCCAAAAGAATTTATCATAAATTCAGACCATAAATCCTTAAAGCATATTCATTGCCAAAGTAAGTTGAATCGTAGACATGCTAAGTGGATCGAATTTATTGAAACTTTTTCATATATTGTGAAATATAAGAAATGAAAAGATAATCTAGTTGCCGATGCATTATCTAGACATTACATTTGTTGTCCCAACTTGATTGTAAAATTCTCGATTTGGAAAGGTTAAAAGAATTATATGCTACTGACTTGGATTTTAAAGACATTTACATTAAATGTAAAGAAGAGAGATGTTGGGATAAGTATGTATTAAATGATGGCTATTTATTTAGAGCTAACAAGCTCTGTGTTCCTGCAAGTTCTATTCGTCTTCTATTGTTGCAGGAAGCGCATGGAGGTGGTTTGATGGGACATTTTGTGATACATAAGACTGAGGACGTATTGGCCACACACTTTTATTGGCCAAAGATGAGGCGCGACGTCGAGCGTTACATGAGGAGATGCACCACTTGTCAAACAACTAAGTCTCGCTTAAACCCACATAGTTTATATACCCCTCTTCCTATTCCGAAAGTACCTTGGGAGGATATTTCAATGGATTTTGTGTTGGGTTTACCAAGGACTAAGAAGGGGAGAGATAGTATATTTGTTGTTATTGATAGGTTTTCTAAGATGGCTTATTTTATACCTTGTCATAAGAGCGATGATGCTACTCATGTTGCCGATTTATTTTTCTGGGAGATTGTTCGTCTACATGGAGTACCGATGACAATTATTTCAGATCGGGATGCGAAATTCTTAAGCCACTTTTAGAGGACGCTTTGGGGTAAGCTCGGGACAAAACTGCTATTTTCAACTACATGTCATCCCTAAACGGACAGACAAATCGAGGTCGTCAACCGCACACTTGGTACCATGCTACGGGTGATACTCAAAAAGAACCTGAAGATGTGGGAGGAGTGCTTACCACATATTGAGTTTGCCTACAACCAAGTTATGCATTCTACTACAATGTTCTGCCCATTCAAGGTCGTCTATGGATTTAAGCCTGCAGCTCCAATTGATTTATACCTCTACCACCATCAGAAAGAGGTAATCTTGATGCGGAGAAGCGTGCTGAGATGATTCGTAAGATACATCAGATGACTAAAACAAATATTGAGGAAATGCAAATACAATATAAGAAGTATGCAGACAAAGGTAGAAAGAAAGTTATTTTTGAAGAAGGAGATTTAGTTTGGTTGCATTTGCGCAAAGATCGATTTCCAAAACAACGCAAGTCGAAACTAATTCCACGAGGTAACGGTCCATTCAAGGTTCTTACAAAGATCAATGATAATGCCTACAAGCTGGAACTACCTAAGGATTATAGAGTGAGTAATACATTTAATGTGGCTGATTTATCTCCATACTTGGGTGATAAAGATGAGCTAGAGTCGAGGACGACTCCTTTTCAAGAAGGGGAGTATGATGAGGACATCACAGGTTCACCATTTCAAGACCCGGTTAGCATACAAGGCCCAATAACACGAGCCCGTGCACGACGCTTAGGACAACAGGTGAATTCTTTTCTTGGACAAATTAATTACTTAATTACAGAACAAATGATATTGCTTAATTGTTATTATTTACTTGTCACTATATGCAAGGAAACACATAGAGGAATTACTCATATGGAAGTTGCATGAATATGGAAGTTGCATGAGTAATTGAAGGAAGAAGATTTATTCAAGAATCAAATCTTCATCAAATATTTATTTAAGAACAAATCAAGGAAGAAGATTTATTCAAGAATCAAATCTTCATCAAATATTTATTCAAGAGCAAATCAAGGAAGAAGATTTATTCAAGAATCAAATCTTCATCAAATATTTATTCAAGAGCAAATCAAGAAAGATTTATTCAAGATCAAATCTTCATCAAATTTATATTCAAATCTTCATCAAGAGATATTTATTTTCCAAATTCATGGCTTACAAGAGGAGGAGATTTATATATTTATTTTTCCTATTTTAGTGAAATAAAATATGGAAAAATGTGTCATATTTTCTCTATATATTTGGTGGAGTATGCTCTATTGAAAGGGGACTTTAATTTTTACTTTAGCCACCACTTTTGTAATGCTTTTGCTACAAACTTGAAGTCCACTTTCTTAATCACTTCTTGAGTGATCCTTCCGCTGTTGCTCTTTCAATTCTCTTGAATTGTTCGTGCCGTTCTTCGTGAACAAGTCAGTCGTGTTGATAACCAACTGAGGAGTGGTTTAGTGATTGTGAGGTTGCTGGTCGCGTTCCTAGATCGTTGTTAACCTCTCCTTCGTCAAAGTCACAACTCCCCACCTTAAGGATTTCTCCTACGACAGAAGATCGAGACCAACTTGCTTGCACGCATCTTAAATCGAGGCGTGTGCATATCAGAAAGGTACGGGGCGTGACAAAAATTGTATATTATCAAGTAATCCAAGACACTTTATGTGAGACAGATTTGGTGTGTCCAAGATGAAAACCTATCAACAAAAGAAGCTGAAAAGGAACAGCAGCCCAAAAGATGGGTTATGGTATCCTATCCTTAGAAACTTATTGTTGGGTTGTAGATCATGAAAGGGCCCCATGGATGTAGTCAACGAACATATATAAACTTATGCAATTGAGACTCCGACAATGTGATCTCAATTTAAGTGCAGGTTCGAATATAGAAATCAATGAAATATTTGATCATAAGAAATAAATTATTCAAAAATTTAAGACTTTGAAGAGGGAACTGAATTCTTTTAAAAATGACATTTCTCATAAAATGATGAGCAATGGGCATTGATAAAACTTCAAACAAAGTTTTAAATTGCTGATGCACTTCATCAAGAGCATATGAAAATTGGAACTCATTAAGAATGGAATTTATTAGGAATGGGGAGTCTATAAATGCCTTGACCACTAACATGCATTAACAACAGAAAGGAAAAAAAATACTTGGAATATTAAAACCAATTCAATAAGAAGGAAAAGATGTACACAAAGTGTACATCCCTCTTGTTAGAGTAATTGGGCTCTATACGGGAGGATCATGAGGTATTGGATTCAATACTCATTAAGTTCTAAAAAAATAAGGAGGAAAAGATATAAAAGATCCATGATCTTGGGAAGCACATAGAAGTGATATAATACCTAACTACCATTACAACAATGACCTTGTATAGTTGAGATCTTGCACCTAGATGATCCATTTATCGAAGGTGCGATAAATTTATTTAGAAGAAGTATCCAACCACTATAACAAGAACTAATATAAAGTTGGTAAATAACTCAAACCAAAATTTAAATTTTTATTCAGGTATAACTCTAGCGTGTAAGAGGTACTAATAGATCAAAGAAGAAATACCGGGTCAAGAGAATCAATTAAAAGGAGATATAAAAATGGTTAGAAGAACAAATATACCATCTTTTTGACTGTTCACAATATCCTATGCATATTGGGACTATCATCCTAACCCTTAAAACTTTAAACCCAAGCTCTGATACCACTTTAATTGTCACGCCCTGATCCATCGGTCGAGAGACCTACAGACATTTATTGATAAACACAATTTATATACATCATCAACTCAATGGATAATACAAGTAAATCAACTATTTTAACTCTACTAATATAATCGCGATATACCTACTACAACTCTAGGACAATGATATCAACAAATAAAATAAATTTGTTGATAGTTTCACTTTCGTCAACTACCTTCACCGATCATTTACTAAACTTGTACATATTTACGCGGTGTGCTCAACCTTGTGGCCTAGTGCGAAATTATGGCTCAAAACTTTAGTAAGAAATCAAAAGCTAGGGGGAAGGTTCGAGGATGTCTTTAATTTATTAATTATCATTCATTAGCTTCTTATTGTAAAAGATATTATTAGTACTGCTATCTACTAGCTCATAGTGTATGTACATGTGTCTCTAAATATCAACTATGTTGTATAACATATTTATTTTTCTAGTATATGTCATCTAAGAATGTTTTTATCTTTTGATCAAATGTTACTAGTGTACGTCCTTTAAAGAAAAATAGGACTTTATGGCAGGTGTCTTGGGTAGCCAACCTATGCTTAAGGGACCTCCTGATCAGGGAGTTCCCATAAGCCCATCAGTATCAACCATATCTATGTCTCTATCTATGCTCATTACACTGATGTTGATGGAGAGGTCGGACGACCGTAAATCCCCTCCAAAGGTACGCTAGACTTATTCTCTGCATCTTGACCTAGCGCACTGCCACTTTTTGTGTCCTCCTCGGACAATCCATGAAGTGACTCATATAGTACTACATATTGTCCTTAGACAGGGTCACCACACCTAATTATACACATTGGCCACGGCTAGCGAAAATAATATAATCCTAAGATCCTGACTGCTCATCAGAATGTCTAGAATTATAGTCGTGTAGTCGACGTATCCACTATCCAAGGCTGCGGGAAGGATTCATCATTCTAATTCAAAAGCAGCAATGCCTGCCAGGAGGTGTGAATCCCAACCATCGCCGGAATGCTATAACCTCGACTACATGCTTGCTAGATCCTTAATCTGACTTTATCTCCACTATCCATCTTAGGACTATCACGGTGACGACTGAGCGTCACATGTGCTGGTAATAGTTATCGGGTGTGGACTAACTCTGCTTGCTGGTTTAATATTTCCTAGGAGTTAATATGATGATTTAAGCTTTCTAAATCATTAACGTTATATTATTCCACTTGATAGTAAAATAATATTCAACAACATAGCATAGCAAGTATCATGTGGGAATAAGAAAGCATACTGAATAAACATTAAGCAACATATTACTTCATATCATAATCATGCTGGATAAAATAAACTAGTTAGCATGTATATCATCATGATATTTTAGCAAACATAGCACTCATTCATGTTCAAGGCATCCAAGACATTCCAAATAAAATATTCTTAAGATTTTTTCTAGTTTGAATTAAATCCTACTGCAATGAACCAACATACCTGAAAAAGTAGATCGGTCTTTAGAACCAACCGTATATAAATTTGTTCGTCGCATGATCTTTTTAAGGTGATCTACATAATATAAGTAACATCATCTTTATATGTTATTTCTAATGTTATATATCACCCAACCTATCTATAAGTTACTAACTTAATCATCTTCATCATTTACTTAAATCTAACCCAACCTATGTTAATTAATTACTCAACTAGATTTAATTAATCCAACTTAATCTTCATCATTTTCAAGCAATCATTGAAGTCCCAATTTCCTTAAAAGCCTAATTTAAGTTTCAAATCATCCATAGTCTCAATTAACCATTTCCTACTTTTATTTAATTTTAACATAAATTCATTAGCTAAGTGGAAGTGGGAGAAGGAGAGAGGTGGGAGGCATGCTGATTGCTGAAATACAATGACCTTGCTCATGTTCTCTCCAAATAGCTGCCTCCAAGATCATGCCGTGCAAATGATGGCACAGGGAGGTCTCAAGGGCACTAGATCCCATTAGAACTCTGAAGTCAAATGTGCTTGGGCGAGAGTACTACTAGGATGAGAGACCTTCTCGCGGCAAGTCTTTGTGTAACACCCCTCCTCTTACTTTTTGCATTAGGAATTCTACTCGATGATTGTAGTTGCCACAGGAGCGATCCCTGCACTCTGGGCCACTTTTCAGGCGGCACGATGTAGAAAAGTGCTCTGTGTTTTTTATCCCATCATCTCGTCTTGCAGTGCACCGATCGTTGAAATCCAACAATTGAGCTCACCCCATGACAAAAGTCTACGCTCCTTCAACTTTGCTCGCATTTGCTCTAAATAATTGCCTCAAAGTTTATGCCATGTAAATGACAGCACGGAAAGATCCCTAAGGGTCGTTGGACGATACTAAAGTAGACAAGAGGGGACCAGCACCGTATGCCATGTAGAGATCATCGTCAAGTCTTCCATGACTACAATACCCAGGTTTATTCTAATGGGTGTGATCATACTAACAAAAATTCACTGAATCCCATCAGAACTTCGAAGTCAAACGTTCTTGGGCACTCATTTTGCTTTTTGCATATTTTGCATCAAAATTTTTGCTTGACGATTGTGGTTGCCTTGGGAGCAATCCCTATACTTTGGGCCACTTTTCGAGGGTCATTAGGGTGTGTGATGTAAAAAAATACTTCGTATTTTTGATATGTTGTCATCTCCCTTCGCAATTTTGAGACCCGTGATTTTTGAATAAGGGCAATAAAGTAATTTTAGTATTTGGAGAATTTAATCGTAAAAGAAATTCTTTAAATGATTTATTTGTAAAATCATATGGATTTTTGAAGTATGAGATTTTGATGTGAAAATTATACCATCAATTAGTATTTTTGATAAGGAATCCAACGGCGCAGACGAATCGTAATTTGGACATCGTTTGATTGGTCAATTGGACAGTCAAGATCTAATCTAGGATTTAAGATTTTAATTAATTACTTTATAAAAAAACCTCATTTTCTTCCCACCGCAGCTCGCGCGCTCCCTCTCTCTCTCACTCTCTCTCCTCCTCTGCGCGGACCGGCGACGATGATGCTAACTTCCCGACGATGCTCCGGTGAAATCACGACGAACTAGGCTCCCAAATTTTAGCCACAGGTAGTTCTCGACCTCCTCTTCATTTTGATACCAAGATGCCCAAATTTGGTGTAGAGATGAGGGAGAAATCACGTGAGAGGCGTCGGCGGCGAGGGTTTCGATTACCGGAGCTTGCTCCGACGATATCTGGCGATTCCGGCCGTGAAATCTTGCAAACTTAGTACCTATGGATTCTCCTTGATGAGAGCTATCTATTGGTACTGGAGTTGAGGGCTATTAGCCGCCGGTTGGCCGCCGACGAGCTAAAAACCCTAACTTAGGGATTTCGCCCAAATTGATTTAATCGGTGAAATTGATCGCGTATGAGCTATAAAAATTGGGGCAAATATAATTTTTGGAATCCTTATAAAGAGAGCTTTCGATTGGTACCAATATTAATGTTGATCGAAGACTTCGTCGGCGAGTGTTCCGGCGAACTTTCCGATGATCGCCGAAGAGATTTTCCGGCGAACTTGGAAAATAAAATGGGGTGATTCTAGAGATCATTCTAAGAGTAGTGGTGAAGAGAGATTTGAGAAACTATTTCTGAATTGAGAATTAAAATTGATTGAATAATTGACAGAAAAATATAAAATGCATAAATGACATCACGTGGATCGAGACAGTGTCAGAGAATAAAATTCAGCGAACGGACCTTAGGTTGGTTCTGAAGAGCGGATTGCTAACCCAGGTGCGTTGGTTCATCGATGTAGGATTTATTCAAGTTAGGAAATTCCTGCTGAGGTTTTCTTAGGAAATTCTTGGATGCCTTAAATTTGATAAAATGTAATGCTTGATAATATTATGCCTATCAACTAAATAAATATCATGCTTCTAAAACTATCAAGAAAATTACATGCTATGTCATTATATTTTATTTAGCATGTTAATATGCAATGTATGCTTATTTTTTCTCTTTACTTGACATGATATATTATTTTTACCGCATGCTAGTTAATTATGTTAAAATGCTGAATACAAAATAATATCATGCGGAACATAATAAAAATAAGCAAATATAGAACATAGTATCATGATTTACACCGGACACTTTAGTATAGAGACATAGGTGACATGATACTAGTACAACGTAAGAACATCACTAAATTTTAAACTAAGGGTGTTATTAATGCACCATAGATAACATCGCGAACCATTAGCGTTCGGTTAGTGATGTTCACACACCAGCACCTCCCGAGGCTACAGATCATAGGTAGCTTAGATATTGGGAGTGAGCTGAGGGTTGGACCAGATTAACTCCTAGGTCAAGATAGATCAAAATTGGAGTGAGTACATACCCAGATACCGATACCCGCACGAGTGTCGTTTAGGCGGCACCGTGATAGTCTTGAGATGGCTAGCGAGGACGAACCCTACCATGGACTTGGCACCGATGGAGACAGGGTTGCCATAGCCCATTATACGGATGTGTGTTTATTCTGATCAACATCGACTGCTATTGGACTGGGAAGGTGATTCCCTATGCAACGCCTTGGATAGTGGATCCGTAGACCACGTGGCTATCATCCATGACGTTCTGTAGACAGTTGGATGAGTAGTCCGGATCCTAGGGTTGTTATTTTTCTCGGTTAGCCATGGCCGATTAGTTTTCGTTGATGGTGACCCTATGGGTCCTTTGGACTTATACGGCGGTTGCCACGTATCCGACAGGTGGGTCGGGGCATGAAAACAATAGTGCACTGATTGCTGAAATCCGATGATCGAGCGCAAAGTTATGTGCCCCGCAATGAAAGGCTGTGCTCCTCGAACTTGCTACGTTTTCTCTGAACAACTTCCTCGAAGTTCATGTCATGCAAATTCAATACTCTTTGTGGAAGGTTATAAGTTTGAAAAAAAAAAGGTTCTTTTATTTATGTCTTTGGAAATAGCTATATATATGCATTTAATTAGTTTATGCTCGGGTCAGTCAAAGCACAGGCTCAACACGATAATGAATCATTTTTGTTGGGTACGAAGTGCATCGTGCTTTATTTTGCTTGGCATAGGAGGTCATGCTCCAAAGTTAGGAGGTGTGATCATACTAACACAAATTCACTGAATCCCATTAGAACTCTGAAGTCAAGCGTGCTTGGGTGAGAGTACTATGAGGATGGGTCACCTTTTGGGAAGTCTTCGTATTGCCCCCTCCTTTTGCTTTTTGCATATTTTGTATCAAAAATTTTGCTTGACGATTGTGGTTGCCTCGGGAGCAATCCCTACATTTTGAGCCACGTTTCGGGGGTCATCGGGATGTGTGATGCAAAAAAGTGCTTCGTATTTTTGATCTGTTGTCATCTCCCTTCGCAATAGTGCACCGATTGCTAAAATCCGATGATCGAGTGCACAGTTATGTGCCCCATGATGAAGGGCTGCGCTCCTCCAACTTGCTACATTTGTTCTGAACAACTGTCTCGATGTTTATATATGCAAATTCAATACTCTATGTGGAAGGTTATAAGTTTGAAAAAAAAGTTCTTTTATCTATGTCTTTGTAAATGCTATATATATATGCATTTAATTAGGTTATGCTCGGGTCAATCAAAGCACAGGCTCAGCACGATAATGAATCATTTTTGTCGGGTACGAAGTGCATAACACTTTATTTTGCTCGGCATAGGAGATCATGTAAACCCTGTTTTCTTAAAAATATATATATATATATAATTATTTTAATATTAAACTAATAAAATAATATTAAAAAAATTAATAAATAAAAAAATAAGAATGGATAAAATGAAAATAAAGATTTAATTTAAAATTTAATTTTTAAAAGTTTTGAATTAATTAATCAAATAAAAGGAAAAAAATCGTCGATGCACGTGCGAAGCACGTGCAGCGAGTTAGGCGGGTGGACCGGCCAGTTCGGCCGAGTCGATCGGCGAGTCACCAACTCGCCGACTGAGGGGTATTTAAACCCTCGCGAAACAGAGGGCATAGGGGGGAGGAGAAACGGCGGCGGCGGAGCTCCAAATCGCTCCGGTGGTCGACGGATTCGACGGAGGAGGGCTAGGAGATGGGTCTGAAAAGTCGGTGAGATGTGGACGAGGCGCCGGCGAGCGGAGCTCGCGTGGGAAAAGGTGAACAGGGGACTTCCCTTGTTTTCGTTCAATCTGCCGGCGAAGAGCTCGACCACCAGTCCTCCCTCTGCAGCGAACTTCCTAGACGCGATTCGACTCTTGTGGAGTCGATATCGAACTGTAGACGTGGTGGGGAAGACGGAGTGGCGATTATAGACGGCGTCTTCACCACGGCGGAGGTCAGCGGGCACCAGCGGTGGGTGGTGAACTCCTGGGCTCCATTGGCGGCGAGTGGAGGCTGTCGGTGGTTCGAGGAAGACGGGGTGAGTCCAGTCCAAGGATTTTGAGGGATTTCGGAGGCCAAACGGGCGGCGATTGGCGATGGAATTGTCGATCGAGCAGCGAGGCAGAGGAGCGTGTTACGCGGCGGCCGCTGGAGCGGCTGGGCGTTACTGGCGATGCGATTAGGTTGTCGGAAGGTGGAGGAAGGTGGGGAGAAACAGCACACGTCGTTCCGGCGTGTTTGATGCAGTGAAACGCGGTGAAATCGGCGATGATCGGCGGCGTTGCAGCGAGCGGCGTCAAGAGGTGGCGAAGGTGGGTTCGAGCCGACGGCACGTGCGCTACACACGAGTGATCTGGTCCAATCTGGTTCAGGTTGGCCGGTTCAGTCCGGTTTGCCGGTTCAGTTGCGGTTCAATATGGGTTTGGCCGGTTCTTATAGTTTTTAGACCAATTTGAGCTGGTTCAATATTGATAGGGCTTTATTGGTAAGTTTTGAGTATTTAGAATTTTTATTAAGTTTTAGGTTCGGTTTTCGAATTATTTTAGGTTTGGTAAGAGTTTGAGCATATTATTGATGTTAGAAAAATCTGAAATAAGTTTTGATGCTAGATTTTGCTTAGATATAATTTTTATGATTTAATTAGAATGTTTTCGAACTGTTAAGTAGGTTTTTTGATTTAATTAAGATAATTTAGGTTAATTCAGATCTTAAATAAATTATTTATATGTTATTTACATAAGAGAATATGTTGGTAGGTATTGTTATGTTAGATTCATGTTAAATAGAATTAAAATGATTTAATTAGAATTTTTACAGAATTTATAAATTTTATGTTGAAATTAAATTGGGTAATTAGGTTAATTAAATTTTCTAATTACTAAAATTAAGGGAAAGTGTGATTTAATATATTGGTTAGTGGTATTTTGATTTTTTACATAATTATTAAAAATTATTTTTAAATTTATTAAGGTGGTATGATTGATTTATATGATTAATTAAGGTGGTGTAGTTGGTCAATGTGATTTGTTGAATTGTTAGAATAATTTATTTGTGGAAATAGATATTTGATTTGTGGCCTTATGATATAATTTGAGTGTGAACATAGGTATGGTTAAGGTTGGTTGATGTATAGCGGTGGTAGTTGTATTTATTTGAATTGATTAATCTATCTGGTTGGTTAAAAAGAAAATTAAATAAAAATTAGTGTGAGGTTGTGAGTAGAGGGGTTGTTAAGATGATTGTTTGAGATGTGTAATTTATGCATGCTTGCTTGGATGTCTTTAATTTATTTTAGGAGGTTGTGTTGTTGTGCTATTGCTTGCTCGATTGGTTGTTTGCTTACTTTAAGAATCACGGCCAAGCTGTGATTCTTGTTTAAAGGTCTGCTTTGAGACTCAGGTGAGGGTTTATAGTTTCAAATTTATTTGTCCTACTACAGATACTGAGTCCTAAGGGTCGTTGTTAATTATTGTACATGCTGATAAGTTATATTTCTGCTTGGTTGCATATTTAATTGACATGTGAATTGTTGGAAGTTATATAATGCTAGTTCCTGCTGATGTTATAATAAGCATGCTCTTGATATGAGTTTGAAAATAATATCATGCTAGTCAATATATGATGCTATCATATGTTTGCTCCTGATGTGAGTTGTAAGTTATACCATGTTGGTATGTGAATTGATGTTGTTATATGCATGTTATTGATATTATGCTCATATTATGATATTATTTGATATGTTCATGTTGCTAAAGATGTAGAGATACTTAGCGAGAACATGGAACATGTGGACATGAGATAATACTTGAGACACTTTAGGATGATGTTATGATAATACCTAAAGTGATCTGGATTGATATATGATTAAGAACTCTAGACATCTTAAGGTTATGATAACCTAGGAGAGGATGTGAATTCTTGAGGGTGGTATGTGCCAACATGTGGTGAGGAGCCATGTGCTAGCAATGATAGAGGTGCAAGCTCGGTTGACTTAGACACTAATACTTTGGTGTAGCCGGAATCTCACTTCGGTTCAGAACTCAACTTATTTATGTTACACCAAGGTAGAGGGTGTGCTAGGAACAGTACCGTGCAATGCGTTACCCAGGCTAGGGAACCTGTTGACTCTAGCATGCTCAACAGATGTGGATCCTTGAGTAGTCTAGGTTCATTGGTATCATATGTGGTGGATCCCAGCTTGCCAGGCTGGTGTTGGATGTGATTTGTGATTTGTATGGTGATTCTGCCATGGTGCAGAATTACAGCGCTGTATAGTACTTGTGTTTGGAAAGAAGGGGTACCGTGATCACCAGCTCCTTCCGCCAACGTCAGTGTACAGGCATATAGGACAGAGACATAGAGTTGACACTGACGGGTTCAGAAAAATCTCTGACGAGGGATTCACCTTGAACATAAGAGGCTACCTTAGGTGTAGAATGGTTACATAATGAAATATTAATTGAAGTGATATGATATCTTTGATTTAGTGGCATTATTATGATCATATTTCTTATATGCAGTTATATGCCATGTTATGATCATGTTCATGATGTTTCCTATTTGTTGTCTTGGTATATTATTGCCATGTTGATTTAATATATGATTTTAGTAGATATATTTTCTTGTGGGTTTGTACAATACCTTATGCCCATTTTTAGGGTGCTCTCTCTATAGCCTCACTGAGTTTTGCGACTCAGATGTGCACATTTTTCCCCTGTTGCGAAGGTTATAGATTGGCTACTGGCGGGGAGTGAGGGAGAACATAGCTTGACGAACAATATCGACTTGGTGATCTAGATAAAGAATTAAAGTGATAGTGTTAGTTTACTTATAAAATGTAATTGCTTCTGCTATGGTTAAATAATAAAATTATACTGCTTTGTGATACTTTTAGCCTTGTATGAGTTATGGTGTTGTAGTACAGCTTATACGGCGGTTGCCACATACCCAAAGGTGGTTTGGGGCGTGATAGATCATGCTTGCTAGTGGGAGCTGAAGGAGCTTATAGTGGCAAGGACAAAGATGATAATCTTGACGAAGGTGGTGATGTATTTTTTGCCTAGTCGTGACAGTGAAGATAAGGAGGAGACGTCGAGGGGTCACCATTCATCTTGAAGCTCCACCTACAGAGTTAATGGGAGCTCGTGAGTAGTTTGCCGGACATCGTGAAACCCATGAGCATACAATCGAGGAGGATCAAAGACAAATCGATTAGGAACGACAAACGGTAGACAATAGAGAAGGAAAAGGTGGTGCTAGTAAAGACGTCCTAGAACCACGGGGCATGGAGTGAAGGCTCGGCTAATGAGCCAGCTCATCTTGTTGGTGAGTCGCAAGATGTTCTTAGGCTCGATCTCTGCCACCTAATTCAGGTTTATGTGATCGCCGCAACCATCACTATCTTTAGCACCATTTGAGAAGCTAATAAAGATGAAATCGTCCTACAAAGGGGCATCATTATAGAGTAAGACAGAGAAGAGTAGAGTAAAAAGGAAGAAAAGTTTAGTCACTTAGATAAGGGAGTGATAAAAACATCGAAAATTTCATTAATGAGCTCACTTTTATTTCTAGCGAGTGTCAGGAAGGAAATAAAGAAGCAACAACTTAACCATGCAGTGTATCTAAAATCTTGAGCTACTTCATTCCAGAAATGATAGTATTGCAGTCTACACAACCCAACAGTTAGCTAGTTGTGTTAGGCATGACCCGATCTAGGCCAAGCATGTGTCGTCCATAAGTCACTCGGCCCATATTATACAAAATAAATATATATAGTATCATCTACTATTGAAATTATTTGATAAGATTCGAGCCCCTTGGGTTCAGACAATCTTATTTTTCTAGATGTGAAGGAAAAAACCATTAAAGGTAAGTTGAAATCTATTGAATATTTGAATCAATTTAATATTTTTATCCAATAAATATATATTTAAAAATTATATTATAGGTAATATCAAGTTATTTTTTAAAATAAAATAAATTTTACATCATACATAACTCCATGTAACTTATTTGATAGAATCAAGAGAAATCTTCATCTCACCCTCTAAGATAAAAATAAAATAAAATAAATTTTACATCATACATAACTCCATGTAACTTTCTTTTTTTTGAAAAGAAGATATTGCATTTATTTCACCATTCTGAAATGATACAATATATCATCCCAAAAGGGATGTGAAAAAGAAGAAAAAAACACAGAGCTTAGCTAGAAAGGAGAGAAAACAACAAGAAAAATACAAGAGAGTAAAGTAAAACATGCACAAGGACAACACCCCCCTGAGAATATGTAGCATCAAATATTTAAGGTTCTATGGTGGCTTGTAGGATGTGAAAAACGTGAAAGTAGTAGCTACTTGTATGGCTAGACTTCTGGTTATTTTTGAAGTCCCCATGAAACATCTCCTATTCCTCTCACCCCATACACTCCAATGCCATACTGCTAGTTGGCTAATCTCCATGTAACTTATTTGATAGCATCAAGAGAAATCTTCATCTCACATTCTAGGAAAGGTATTTGAGTATCATTACTATATCATGTGCTAAAAATCATAAAGAGAGCAAATACATTAAAGAAGAACATATCACTACACAAACTAATACATCACAATAATAACACTCTAAGCTAAATAAATAAACTCTCTTATTTTATCTTTGTCCAACCTAATAAAGATTAATACCTTGATGTGTTGAAGAATGACTGTATCATCCCTAACTCATTGCTTAAATAACTTTCAGTTCCTCTCCTCCCAAATGTAATACATAAATTCTACTATCACCATCTACTTTCTATATCATCCTTTTAGTTATTCGAGAAGTTGTATTAATTGTGGTTTCCCATGTAGTTTGTATTGAAACTTCTTCATTCCATTTCAACAAAGCACTCTATATATCATTGTTATAATTATATTCATTCAATAATTATTCCAAGGTTTATATTGCAAACAAATATAGATGACATCTTCCTTCTATCTGCATACCTCACTTGAGAATCTGTAATCATCAATTTCTGATGCATAGCAAGCTATAGAATAAAGGTAGCTCTAGGTTGAGCAATTGAATCACATACCAAACTCATCCAAGTCTTCTTTGACATGTGCCCACCAGTATTATATAAATTATATACTAATTATCTTCCTTGTTAGTTCCCCCATTCAGTTGAGGGTGACATTGTAACAGCTTTTTATGATCCTCACTTTCTTTAATATCCGGCTTATTTATCTTAGCAAAGTCAGGATGTTTTGTTTTTAATGTAGTAAGTATGTACCCATTTGATGCATAATTTATATTTCTTCATCTGAATTCTTAAAAGAGCTTGAAGATGACTAATTTATCCTATAAGTCTAGTCTTAGTAAGTTAAGCCCTCTAGCTGACTTTGGTGTGCAAAATTCATCCTATGCTACCAAAGCCTTCCTACTAGTCTCAACTAATCATATCCATAAGAATATCCTACAAACTATATCTATCATTTTAACATCTTTTTAAACAATATGAATAATCGTGACCAATAGCTTTGCACCTTAAACAACACTGACTTTATGAGTCGAACTTCCCTACGTATGTTTGTAACTTAGCAGTTCCACTTTTAAGTCGAGACATCATTTCATTAAGCAATACTTTATATTCTATAATTTTTAATTTTTTAGGAGCAAATCATACTTCTAGATACTTTAATGACAAGGAGCCCTCACTATGGCAAAATATATTTAATATTTTATCTTTTATTTCAGTCTTTGGACACTTCTCTTAAGTGCTTTCCAATATAAGAAATAATTTATCTTATTTGACAAATATAAATAAATCATCTGTAAAATAAAGATGAGTAATTAATAGTTTTGTACATTTAGGATGGTAGTTAAATTATTTTCAACTTACTTATATATTAAGTATTCCATCGTAAGTATAAAAACATGTCACCTTGTTATTATGTTAGATCAATATTAAAAATAAATGGTTTTTTTAATGAGGCTTGAGTTCAACTTATTATTAAATTCAAAAAGTTCATATTGTAGATATTATAATAATTATAGCAATGAAATAATAATAATAACTTATTTAATCGGTAAGTGATCAGTAATATCAAAACTTAACTAATTTATAAGTAATTAAGTAAATTTTGATTTATTAGGTAGAAACTATTTGCTCCTTTGATAAAATTTTATTAATGATAAATATAGATTAAATTTTTATTACATATAATCGTGATAAAAAAAGAGATATATTATCGAAATAGAATATATTTTTTCTATATATTTATTTTTGTTTCTCCTATATTTGATAAAATTTTATTAATGACATTAAAATTGTTATTACATGTGATCCTGATAAAATAAAATATAATTGATTGAATGAGATATTTTTATATATTTATTAGATAGAAACTATTTGTTCTCGAGATATTTGATAAAGTTATGTAGCTTAATTGAGGAGCATAATTATATATATACATGTTAACAAGTATTTTAATATATTTTTACCTAACTATTTTTTTAAAATTTTAAATCATTGAATGAATTTTATATGAAATTGGTTACGTTTTATAAGATATAAATATACATACATTAATAATAATATAGAAAAAAAATCTTACACGGCCAAATTATTCAAACTGGATCAGGTTTGCACATTGTTATACCCCCTCCTGTTAAGCTGAATTTGCGGGTCCCATATCTGAATCCCCAACAACGAAAAAACAGGTATACTGGGTGGTAACAAAATTAGCTAATGGTGGCGGAGAGGGCGGCTGCGTGGCCTTCTCCTGACGAGCGCGCGCCCTCCTTGTTCTCCTGCGGGGAGGGTGGACGCCTACGGCCTCCACTCGAGTTGCTGTTTCCACCCCCTCCATTCCTGCCCTGGCGGTGGCGACGATGATGATGTCGGCCTCTCGCCATTCTGCCTCTGTGAGCTCCCCCTCCCCTCACTCTCTCCCCCTCGCTTCTTGGTTTGCGGCGATCTGCGAATTCTATTCTTACTCTACACGGGATACTTAGGGAGTGTTTTTCCGGTTGTTTTCTTGCTGCCGCCCTGGTGTCGGTGATGACCTAGGGGGCATGGGAAAATAGCCTAATTGAGGTTATTTTTTACTTCGTCGTTGATAAGCTTGCTATTTATGTTTTGATGATTTATTTACTGATATTTCTATTCTGTGGAATCAATACTGAATTTTAACGAATTCCTAAAGCTGTATCTCACCCTTAGTACGTTGGCTTTCTCTTGATCCTGATTTTAGTGTTGCTTCCTCTGTGTTTGCTAGTTCTGAGCACCTACTGAATATATGACCAGTAGGATTGTTCATTTCTATTAATATAGGTGAGCAGCAGAAATAGCCACATCGAGTGTTTTGCATGACATAAACTGCTGCAAGATGAAATGAGGAGAAAAGTTGTCTCACTTCATTTATTGGATTATAATGGAGGTACACGAGTGGACTCCCAATGAACGTTTGAAGCTTACTAACTTTAGGGGCTCTACAGGATAATTCACTAACTCAAAGATGTCTCAAACAAGCATCATATGTAGTAGCCATTGAGGCAAATTAGGGCATGGACGTGGTGCTTCTTTATCTGTATACGTAATGGTTCCCATCAGCTCTCTCTCATGACATAAAAATCAGGGCATGGGCGTGGTGTTGCTATCTCTGTTGAGTGAAAGTCATATATATGCAACGGCCTAACCAGAGTTAATGCCATTTCTTCCGTTGGACATGGTGAATTTAATACTCATCTTAGAATGAGTGGAGCATTCTTAGTATTGACACACAGCACTAAAATATCAATTAACATATAACATCTTGTTTGGAGAAGTGTCATGGTGAATTTAATACTCATTTTTGAATGAATGAAGCATTCTTAGCTTTGACTCACAACACTAAAATATTAACAGTTAACTTATTGCTGAAAGTTTATAGTGCACGGAATAAACGGTACGATTTCTATAATACAAAATGCTTTAAGAATAATGCTAGATACTTCTGAAGTTTGTGTTAATCACTTGAGCTCAATATATGGAAAGGGCACAGAGCTATCCACAATGTAATTTTCCTATGTCTATTGTTTTTTGGGAATATCTTAATATTAGCTTACGACAGGTCTACTTTTTATCTTAACTAAGAGTAGTTTTGTAATTTCAACGTGTTGTACAAAAGGACGATATATTGTTTCATGTTCATTCTTCTTCATATCCTTTGTTAACTAGTTAACTCCATTTTTTGACATTTTTTCTTGGGAAGAAAAAAAATTGCTATTCAAATTATTTACCAATTTTCTAACAGTCTGTGATCCTCACAAAACTGCAGATCGTTGGAAATCTTAGAGAAGCTTTTGCATTAGCATCAAAAGGCAAGTCATATTCTTATTTGTTATCTTGGGAATATTTTCTCCTGGGGCCATATTTCTGGATTCTTCCCACCATAACTTCTGGTTATCCATTGTAGGGTCTTGTCTCAATGTGTCTACTGTTCGAGCAACTTTGACATGCAGACTGTTTTACAAACGACAGAAGGGTGTTCTTTCTTATTGCTGCACAAGTCGATTGGCAACTGGCAGTTATTCTACATATGGTTCCACATTCAAATACCAGGATGTATCTCGCTTTCAAAATTTAAATGACAGGAAGATAGTTCCTGATTCTGATCCTCCTAGTGATAACGATGTCAACCTTCTATATAAATTCATTGATAGGAGGTAGGTACAAATTGGATTATAAATCTTTTACTTTTTTTTTGAATCATCTGGGTGCAGATGAGAACATTTGTTTGTATTTCATCCTCAATCGGTTTTGTTATTTTTACGGACTACTTTCTTGACTGTCTTAGCCGCAAGCTTATGGTGTTGACTGGCGCAGGATTAAGCACAGAATCAGGAATTCCAGATTATAGAAGGTATACATGTTTGAAATTTGATCTTCCAGTCTCTCATCAAAAAAAGGAAAAAGAAATTTGATCTTTCAAACTTGGAACGCTAGATTGCTTTGTTGTTTCATCAGCTAAAATTCCATTTTTCCTTTTTTCATAGCCCACATGGAGCTTATAGTACTGGATTCAAGCCGATTACTCATCAGGTGATTTGTCTACATTATGAAAGATTATTTGTATGATATTCTTATTTGCTCATGTGCATCTATGTATCCTTGACTGTTTTTACAGCTGTTTGATGGTAGCATATCTATGCCCTCTCTTAAATATATTATAGGGATCAAACAATAACTAACCTTCAAAAGATTCTAGCTTCCTAAAGCTTAACTTCAAATGCACTTGATAGTACCTAAAAGACAAATTTATCTGCTTGTTATCTAAGTAAATTGGAGTCAGTTTTGTAGAAGCTTCCACTGTGATGGTTTTAGATGGAAAAGTCTTAAAAGTTGGACATATAATAAGAGATATGGTAAGATCTGCTATTATATGCTTTAATATTTCATTTTCACTCTAAAAGGCTGCATCCTCTAGCAGCCCATAGGAAAGAAAGGATAACAAAGATCTGGAAAATTACTTTCTAACAGGAAATAAAACACAAGGGCATTAAATAATAAAAGTATGCAATAGAGGCCTATATATAGGAAGACTTAAAGTGCTAGAAAATTCGAAACAATTGGGGCTTTTTTGGAGATTGGATGTAGTTACTATTTCATGATTTGGCATGTACAGAACAAAAACTTCATTTTCTCGATTCACAATAACAAGTTTTACAATGTATTTTCTATCATGGTCCAGGAACAATCATTCACAGTTTTGCAGCTTGGAAAATTGAGTAAAAAAGTTAAATAAATTGGCTACAACTGTTTGAGCCAGCTTTTCTATAGAACTGTAAAACTATAAAGAAGCATCACATCAACTTTTGAACTGCCCTGGAGTAACTTTTTATCTGTTCGACTAGTACAAGGCAATCTGCAACTGGGACCATGACAAACCATTATATATTGTCCCATGTAAATGCTGCTGATTGAGATTTTTTATCATGCCTATGATCTTCCTCTCTCACAGTTAACCCTCTAATCACCTTTTTCTTCCTACATTGACAGTACCGTTGCACGTGTAAATTAATGTAAAAACCATAGCTTAATTTTTTTTATCTGATGGATGGATAAATAATTGAAAATTATTATTTCCTCCCTTGCTGTTACTCCTGTCGTGCTACTCTTTTTACTCTCTTGGGTCACCTACTCCAATCGAATTGAAGCCTTTATCTTTAGGACTTCTATCAAAATCAATGATTCCAACTATCTGATTCAGATGGGCTTTTCAATATCTTGTTGATTATTGATAATGCTCTGGCTGTATGCTTCCTTTCATTGATAGCATGTAACATCATATTAGCTGAATTTAGTTTCTCTATTTTCTTTAGCCATACTACTACAGAAGTGTGCAATGCTCTTTCACCAAAAGCTTACCATCACTCAGGCAGTCCCTTTCTCTGCCACTAATCGAAGTGGCTTATTCTATTGCTTCCTTTGTGACTATCATTGTGGTCAAGTTTGGGACCTTGAGAATCAAGCTAATTCTAGCAAACAAAACTTCATTAGATGATACCTGAATCTACAAGGTGCTTTTTTCTCTGTATCATGGATGAATCTTAGTTTGACCAATCTTTGCCAATGACTGTTTTTGCAATATTGATTCTTTGTAATTAGGAGTTTGTTCGCTCAGTTCGTTCTCGGAGGAGATATTGGGCTAGGAGCTTTGCTGGTTGGATAAGATTTATTTCTGCAAATCCGAATGCAGCTCACTATGCTTTATCATCATTGGAGAAGGTTGGTAGAATTCATTATATGGTCACACAAAATGTTGATAGGTGAGATATTTATCTATCTTTTATTATCTCGTTTAGATATTTATCTATCTTTTATTATCTCGTTTATTATTCTTTTTTATTTCAAAAGATGGTAAACCAATCATAATTTCAGGTTGCATCATCGAGCTGGTAGTGACCCCCTTGAATTACATGGGACTGTTTATTCTGTTGTATGCTTAGAGTGCAACAATTCTGTTGATCGAAATTCTTTTCAAGATAGGTTGAAGGACCTTAACCCAGAGGTAGTATTTGCAAATAAATCATATTACTGGAAAAGTTACAACTTGGAATTTCATTTTACATACCACGTGTAGTTGATAAGTGCATCTCAGCTAGTTAGAGTGGTGAGACTTGATATGATTTTAATAGTCTATAACTACTAAAACACCAAGTTCATAGTAATTTTATCAAATTTTTTTAGTGTTATAGGCAAAATTTACTATTCTGTTCAGTGAACAGTCTACTCAAGCTCGAGTTTGTCATAAACATATTCTTTGTTTACTAGTAGAAATATCGAGTGTCTTGTACCATATCAAAAAATATGGCCTACATTTATCATACTGACACATGCCTGAAAATTGGAACAGGCAAAATTATGGTTGATAAAAATGTATCATTTAATACAAGTCCATAGGCAATCATTGAAACAAAGATTGAAATATAATTACTGATACTTGTATTTTTCATTGATCGGCTAGGTATGATGTTAATTAACATGTACCTCTTGTCATTTCTAATGATGATGTCTTGGACCATATGAGTTGGTAATGTGAGTTAGGTTCGTCCAACTGAGATCAATTTAATATCCACTTAGTGCTCAGATTTGGTAACTCTTCCAATTGATGTATTTATGGTAGCATCTCTCACATGGATAATAGTGATTTCCTAGAAATGTTTGTTTGTGGTTTAACAATCTGTTCCACAAAACCTAAGAAATAAAAAAAAGGATAATTGCATTGACCTCTCCTCTATTTACCCTTAATTGTGGAAACCTCCCCTCAAAGCTTTAATATTACGGAAGCCTCCCCTCTCAAGTTTTGATATTGTAGAGACTTCTCCTCTAAGTTTTAATATTACAATGATCTCCCTTCTCGGGTTTTAATATTGCAGTAACCTTTCCTCTAATGTTTTGATATTTGAATGATCCCCCCTCTTATTCACAATTATTATCCAACAATGATAGAGGAGGTCACATATGTCAGATTTGCAGATGATATTATTCTTTTTTTACAAGGGAAAGAAGAGTACATAAATAATTTGAGTCTACTCATCGATTATTTTCACGCTGCATCAGGACTTAAAGCTAATTTAGATAAATCCACGGTCATTGATTTATAGGGAAGAAAGGAAATTTCTAAAAGATTGGCTGAGATTTTGGGATGCACAGCGGGAGAGTTTCCAGTAAACTACTTGGGACTATCTTTGAGAGACGGTAAGTTAAAGAAAGATGATTGGAGAACCATTATAACAAAGATAGACAGTCATCTTGCAGGTTGGAAGGGTCGCCTGCTATCTAAGGGCGGTAGACTTGTTCTACTAAATTCGGTACTCTCCTCAATTCCTTCATATTTTTCAGTAGTTTTTAAAATTCCTCAATGGATGGTTAAGGAGGTGGATAGACGTAGAAGACGATTCTTATGGGGAAAAAATGAGAAGCAAAAAGGCACACTTAATCTAGTAAATTGGAAGGTGATCACTATGAAAAGAGAGAATGGTGGTCTTGGTGTTCTAGACATTTATGCTCATAATGATAATGATGTTAGATTGGGATCTTGGCTATAGAAACTAATTAGAGGAAACTTCTCAACATAGGCTAGGGTTGTGCAATGGAGTTACTTCAGAAGAAAAAATTGGTATATAAATATGGGCACTGCAGGTTGGTCAAGCACATAGTGTGCAATTACTAAACTAAGAGGGGTGTTTATGTATAGTCTAGAATATGAAATTGGAAATGGGGTTAATTAAGTTTCAAGTTTGAGCCATGACACAGTTACAAAAAGATGGCCGATATGCATAAAGAGATTTTCTTAGCAGTTGAGCACTCAAATGTAACATTATCTCAGCTTGCAAGGTGGGAAGGTGGTTTACTCAAAGGTTGGGTAGTAGCTGTAAACAATAATATTTCTTCTGTAGCCATGGAAAGGTTCATTGAAGACATGAAGGACATTCACATTGGTGAAGGAAACAAACAAATTGGGTGGAGATGAACAAAACTAAAGAATTTTCAGTACATTCCATGTATAATCTTTTGAAAGAGTTAGGTATCAAGGATGAGGAAGGTTGTATTTTGTGGAAACCTAGGTTGCCATTAAAAATCAACTTTTTTAACTGGCTAATGAGGAAGGACAAGCTGTACACTAAAATTCATTTAGTATGCAAGGGCATCATGGTTGATGAAGATTGTAGCCTATGCAAAGAAGAAGTTGAGACAAGAGATCATATGTTCTTTCAATATCCTTACACAGAAAATGGATGGCTTATATACTTATAATATTTGCAAATGTAGCCATACGTCATCTCACATGTTCCATGGGTGGTGAAAGGAGATAAGAACTTGAATCTGATAAAGATCAAGCAATTAGTTGTATGGCATTGGAGTGTATAGGGTGAAAGGAATAGGAGATGCTTTATGGGAAAATCAATATCAACAAGGACCTTAACCGTACACAAAGTGTACACCACTCTGGTTAGAGTAATTGGGCTCTATACGGGAGGATCATGAGGTCTTGGTTCAAGACTCATTAAGTTCTAAAAAAAAAAAAGGACTTTAGCCATACAAGCAGCTGCAGCGCTATCATTTTTCAATACTCATAAGACTCATTGAGTATCAAATAGCCATTGGGTGCTTCATTCTAATTTGCTTGGAAAGTATTGTTGATGGTTATGTTGCTTAGATTATGTAAATTTTCTATTTTTTCTCACATCCCTTTGGATGATTTATTGTATCGTTTCAGATAGGTGAAATGAATGCAATGTTATTATTAAAAAAAAAAGAGAAAGAAGGTCACTATTGTAAAGAACTTTGAGGAGAGAAAAAATAATTTACTCACTTTATATTAGTTTGCTTACATGTGGTATTTATATTGAAACTAAATCTAGGGTTACAACCATAGGGAAATCTGAGCCACACATTTATAAAGGCTATGGACCACATATTAAATATAATTATTCTAACATTCCCCCTCAAGCTGGCGCATATATATCATATGTACCCAGCTTGTCACAAACATCTGTTAGCTTTTGTCCTTGTAAGGATTTAGTAAAAATATCTGCTAACTGATCCTTTGACTGAACCGAGTTGTTTTGATGATGCCAGATACAATCTTTTCCCTGATAAAATAACAATCCACTTCAATGTGTTTTGTTCTTTCATGAAATACTGGATTTGATGTCAAGTGTAAAGTTGATTGATTATCACAAACTAACTCCATAGAACTAACTTTACAAAATTTTAATTCTTGAAGTAGTTGCTTTAACCAAAGGAGTTCATATGTTGTAAGTGTCATAGCTCTATATTCAGCCTCTGTACTTGACCTAGCTACTACACTTTGTTTCTTACTTTTCCATGAAATTAGGTTTCCTCCAATGAACACAATATCCTGAAGTTGATCTTCTATCACATGGTGATCCTGCCTAATCTGCATCTGTGTAACCCACAATATTTGTGTTGCCTCTGTCTTTGTATATTATTCATTTTCCTGGTGACTTTTTAATGTATCTAAGAATTCTTATAGCTGCATTCTAATGACTAACTCGAAGAGAATTAAGAAACTGACTTACCACAATGACCGGGAATGATATATTCGGTCTAGTTATAGTAAGGTAATTGAGCTTTCCAACTAATCTTCGATATCTATTAGGATCTGAGAAGAGTTCCTCTTGATCTGGTAGAAGTTTTTCACTCAGATCCATTGGAGTATCAAGTGGCTTGCAATTCAACATTTTTGCTTCATGTAGCAAATTTAGAGCATATTTTCTTTGAGATATAATTGTCCCTCTTGTTTTTGAACGAGCTACCTCAATACCAAGGAAATATCGTAGCTTACCTAAGTCTTTGGTTTGAAAATGTTGAGACAAATGTTGCTTTAAATTTTCGATACCTTCTTGGTTATTCCCTGTTATGATTATATCATCCACATACACAGCAAGATATATGAGCTTGTTGTTTGAAAAGGATTTAGAAAATACTGAATGATCAGCTTCACACCTTTTCATTCCAAATAGTTTCAGAACTTGATTGAATCTTGTAAACCATGCTCTAGGTGATTGCTTCAACCCATATAAGGATTTTTTTAATTTGCAAACAAGACCAGATTCCCCCCGAGCAATAAACCCAAGAGGTTGTTCTATATAGATCTCCTCATTTAAGTCCCCATTTAAGAAGGCATTTTTGATATCAAGTTGATATAATGGCCAATTTTTCATAGTTGCCATTGATAAAAAGAGTCGTATTGAGGCAATTTTGGCAACTGGAGAGAATATATCACTGTAGTCTAGCCCATAAATTTGAGTATATCCCTTTGCTACAAGCCTGGCTTTCAATCTGTCAATCTCCCCATTAGGTCTAGTTTTAATTGTGAATATCCATCGACAACCCACGATAGACTTTCCTGGAGGAGGAAGAGTAAGTGTCCATGTTTGATTTGTTTCCAAAGCACTCATTTCCTCAATCATAGCCTGTCGCCATCCTGGATGAGATAGAGCTTCCTCGAAATTTTTAGGAATTGCAATGGAAGACAGGGTGGATACAAAAGCAAAATGTGTTGGAGATAAACGATGATAGCTTATAAAATTATATATTGGATGTGGATTGAGTGTGGACCTTTACCTTTGCGAATTGCAATGTGTAAATCAGCTGGGTCTGAAATTTGAGAAGCTTGAATAGGATCTTCTGCAAGTGGAGAAGCTGGAACATGAGTTGAATCAATTGCAGAATCATTCTCAGCAGGGGCTTCAGTTGTTGGTCGACGCTCATAAGTGATACCAAACCGATTAGATGGGGTTGTATCACTATCATTTAGTTCTTGTTGCTCATTAACTTCAGGAACTAGAGCCTCAACTTGTTTTTCTATATATTGCTGACCATAATTAACATCAATTATAGGTATTGGTAAGGCTTGTTCTAGAGACTCTGTTTCAACTGGAGATGAAAAATACGGAACATTTTCAAAGAATGTGACATCTAGAGAGGTATAACACTTATTTGTAGATGGAGAATAACATCGATACCCTTTTTGCAATCGAGAGTATCCTAAGAATATACATTTGGTTGAACGGGGTTGTAGTTTATCATGATTAGGAGATAAGTCATGTACAAAGCAAGTTGAGCCAAATACCCTAGGAGGAACTATATAGAGAGTCTCTTGAGGAAACAAAAACGAGTGTGGAGTTTGATTATTGAGGGTAGAACATGACATTCTATTAATTAGATACACAACAGTAAGAACAGCATCAGCCCAAAATTTTAATGGAACATTAGCATTAATCAAAAGGGTTCGGGCTGTATCAATAATATGTCGATGTTTCCTTTCAGCTATCCCATTCTGTTGAGGAGTATGAGGACAACTAGATTGATGTAAGATGCCATTGGATGCAAGAAAGGAGTTTAAGGAAGCTGAGAAGTACTCTTTAGCATTGTCACTTCGCAGGATGCGAATTATTTTTCCAAATTATGTCTTAATTTCATTATAGAAACTTTGAAATATTTTGAATAATTCAGAACGATCCTTCATTAAGAAAATCCAAGTACACCTTGAAAAGTCATCAACAAAGGTGACATAATACCTATAACCTAGGATAGATGGGACACGACTTGGACCCCAGATATCAGAATGAATGATATCAAAGGGTGATGTAGTTTGAACATTGTTATTTCTAATTGGATGGGAAACTCTAACATGTTTTCCTAGCTGACATAATTCACAATTAAGAGCTTGTAATTGAGAAAGATGAGGTACCATTTTTTTGAGTTTGTTGAGGTTTGGATGTCCTAATCTTTGATGAAGCAGTTTAGGAGTTTTTACAGCAACATTGGCTGTAATTGAGGGTGGAATAACAACTGAAGTCGGCTGCAAGAAGTAAATGCCTCTTGATTCAACTCCTGCTCCAATCATCCTCCCCATGCTTTGTTCCTGTATTGTAAAAGAATTAGGTTTGAAAATAATAAGACAATTCTGGGTATGAGCAAGTTTGCTAATCGAAATTAGATTAAACTTGCATTCAGGAACAAATAGGACAGATTCTAATGTTAAATTTGGAAGTAATGAAACTCTTCCAATTCCTTTTGTTTGAGCTTTAGATCCATCAGCAAGAGTGATATAAAGTGTTGTTTTAGAAGGAGAGAGATTAAAGAATAAAGTGATATTACTAGTGATGTGATCAGAAGCTCCTGAATCCACTATCCAGGATCCAATAGGCAGAGAATGAGAGAAATAGGTTGTAGAATTACCATGGGCAGTTGAGGATGTGGTGATAGGGGAGGCTTGTTGGGCAGTCTTGAGTTGTAAATACTCCTTGTATTCATTTATAGAAAATAAATTCAAGGATCTTACACTTTCTGCCTTGTTCTTTATTATTGGTTGACACTGCATTATATTAGCAGTCCTCTTTGGAAATCCATGCAAGAAGTAACATCGATCTCGTGTATGACCTTTCCTTCTACAATAGGTGCATCGTATTGCTACTTGCTCCATGAGGATATGTAGGCAATCCTTTATTTGATGATCTACTGCTGAACGGATTACACAGCTACACCAGAGGATGACATCGCTTATGTGATGATGAATAAAGTGACAGCGGCATATAGAGTTAGGGTTTTTACCCGCTCTGATACCATGTAAAGAACTTTGAGGAGAGAAAAGATAATTTACTCACTTCATATTAGTTTGCTTACATGTGGTATTTATATTGAAACTAAACCTAGGGTTACAACCATAGAGAAATCTGAGCCACACATCTATAAAGGTTATGGACCACATATTAAATATAATTATTCTAACAACTATAATATCAAACCCTGGGAGGGAGGTCACTACAATATTAAAACTTTAGAAGGGAGGCGACTGCAATACTAAATTAGAGAGGAGATCTCTACAAAATCAAAACCTAAAAGGGGAGGTTCTGCGATATTGAAACTTAGAGGGGAGGTCTTTGCAATTATGGATAAATAGAGGGGAGATGAATGCAATTATCCCAAAGCAAAGGTTTGATCCAATTCCTTGGCTAGTGTAAGTCTTAAGAGCTCTAAGGATCAATTTGTGGCAGTCTCAACATTTCATGCTAATGGTAGACATTGTTGACAATCATAGGATGATCCTTCAGTTCTGATTATATTTTTGGCAGTTTTCATCAGCTATACCTTTATTTGCCAATGACTGCTGCTGATTAGAGGTTCATATATATTGTTAGCCTATTTTTGTTAGAACATCATCACTCTATTTGGTTGAGGGTTGAATGGCGTCGTCTCCACCTCCTTTGCTGCCATGGTATGTAGAAAGATTGTGGCCAGTATCATTATCGTCATTAGGAACTTGCTCTCTCATTTCTTCACAAGATGGTGATGTAGTTTCTTCTTAATCAATTGCATATGAATGTCTTTATTAAGGTGCTCGTCTCCAGTTCTTTGTTTTTTTCTTTTTAACTAGGTAGATGTTTATTAGGACAACTGTAGCTGTGCTGGTGGATATTACGGTCTCCTCATGGTGCTTTTGAAGATCCTTCATTTGACCTGCTTGTACTCATCTTTTGAATTGGCTAGATTTGTTGAGGAATTAGCCTTTTCTTGTTGGATCCTGTCAAGGATAAATTTGAGGCCTTACTTGAGTTTTGATAAATCTTCAAAAAAAATCACACTTGAGTTGGGAGCATCACAGCTACAGCTATTCCATCGATTGACTGCAATCAAGAATTGAATTTTTTTATGAACTATAAAGGAAAAGTTTAAGAACCAAAGAATTCTTAAAAAATTAAATTATGATTTTCCGTTACTCACCACGTCCATTTATATCCTACTTGGAGTTATCAAATGAGCTGACTGTTTCATGATAGGAACTGGGCTCATATGTAACATCTATAAATATGAAATTGTCTCTTGCAACTTGGTTAATGACTAGTTGAAAAGGACCTAATATGTCATGATTATGCTTGAGATTTTTATTGAAAGTAATGATATGGATTTAAATAATAAGCTGCAAAATGACAAATTCAATTAAATGAAAATCTGTAAGTAAAAATTTTAAATCAAACTTTTATGGGATTAAGACATACTAGCTAGATGAACATCTTTTGACATCTTACTTTGCCATATATCTGCTATAGTATCTATGTATTGCTTTTATTTTTTATCCATCTGCTCTTAGTTTTTGCATAATTTTCACTCATTCTATAATCTTTCACAGTGGGCTGCAGCAATTGCAGGTTTAGCATCTGGAAATCCTGGTTCAGATAAGAACTTTGGAATGCAACAACGACCTGATGCTGACATTGAGATAGATGCAAAATTTTGGGAGGATTTAGAGATTCCAAACTGCCAACAATGTGGTGGAATGCTCAAGCCTGATGTGAGCATTTTTAACAGTAATAGGACAAAGCCCCCTCCGCCCTCTTTGATTTGTGCTTATCTGAGTACATTTAGGCCAAGGCATATACTGCACTCTTTTTTTCTGCAGTAATTTTATATAATTTGGTATATTTACTTAATCTAAGGCTCTCGGTTTCAAGATTGATGGAACTCAATTAGTTTGAACTGCAAGTAGTAAAATAATCCTTCTAAGAAAAAAGGGCTCATTTTAGCATGAAATCGCAAAATAGCAAGTTATGGTACTTGCATATTTTTATATAATCAACATGAAAACCTGTTTCCCTTTTCAAAGGAAATAAATATAGAGGGACAAGGAGAAGAAAGTTTAGGTAAATAAAAATATATTAGTTATGGATAAATTTCAAAGACTGAAGTCTTGGGAACGAAATTCATAACAAGCTTTGGAATATTGGAAAGAATAAACAATTTCTATTTTTCAGAGTTTGTTTGACTGTGGGAATAGGAACTGTTGCTTACCGTCTAAATCATTATCCTACTCATATTATGCTATTTTATGCAATACCAAATATATCCTACTGGTTTATTTTTTTTTTGCATTTCTTGCTCAAATAAATCTTCTATATAATATAAAAGAATTGCAGTGTTTTTATTTTTTTCTATTTTAGTTTTGAGGTGCTAATAAATGGAATACTACATTTGTGGATCGTCTTGTTTTATATTTTTGTTGCATATTGTTTCATGTATGTTTGTATATCAAATTTGAGATAGCATGTACCGGTGATGATAGAATCAGACAAATTAGCCTTGGGATGAAAGAGAGGCTTCATTCTTTTTTCTTTTTTTTTTGTTGAACTTAGTGAGTATTGAACCCACGATCTCCCATATAGAGTTAATTACTTTAATCAGAGAAGCGTACACTTTGTGTATGGCTTCATTCTTCTATTGATTTCAGTTTATTCAGTTTTGTTGTAAGAAAAATTATCATCTTTCCTCTTGTTGAATCAAAAGGTTAGTATTTGCCAATGAAAGATAGCATTGCATTCAGTTTTCCTAATTACACTGCCCCTTACTGCTTTACTCATAGCAGTTGCTTTTTTTGGTCCGATGCTATTATTCTATTTATCATAGGGATGAATACAGATGGATACCAATGGGGGTGAATACAATGCTATCTATTTTTGGTCCAATGCTAGTAGACAGATGGATGCATTTTTTGGTCCATTTCAGATTGGTGAAATGAATGCAATGCTATCTTTCAAAAAAAAAAAAAGGGGGTGAATACAGATGGATACCAAAAATATCTGAAGCTAGATGTGAAATTTATCTTTTTTGTTTAAAGCTCCTCATAGCCAAAGTATCAACATTTACTGGTTCTTTTGGGATGAGGATATTTACAAAATGAATAATGTAATTATATCTAGTTTTTGCAGTTGTAAGTCATTATTGGTATAGAAGAGAGAGTATCATAAGAACATCTTGTTCATTGTGATTCATTGTCATTGCTTATAAACCATGATATCGCTCTGACTAAGTAATGTCTCTTTATTATTTCAATTAATCACTGTCAAAAAAATTGGTTACATTTTAGCTTTACTGTAAATCATTTTTGGTCTCCATCTATATAGGATTTATTCTAATTAAAGTTAACAATGTAGTTTGTGTTTGAACATGACTTGAGCTTATATCTAACAAAATTACTAAGATTATTATACAATTCCTGTATATGGATCTTGACTTTTAAGTTTTATATTAATCCTCTAACCCCAATGTAAAACTGACATCTGGAAAATGAACTTACTGTTTTTCTATTACTTGAATTTGGAATAGACTAGCAACTTTTGAGAGAGTGTTCAAAATAATGTTACCAGGAATTTGATCATTCAACACTCAGAAGGGCATACAATTGATCAAATAGAGCATTTCCCCAAAAAATGAAGAGGAACATTCATATATATCAGCAAGGTTCTTGCACTTTCAATCAAATGTCACTTTTCAGTTCAATAACTCCATTTGGATGTGGAGTATGGGGACAAGTTGTTTGGTGTAGGATGCCCTGTTTGCTAGAAAGTCTTGGAATTGACTAGATAAGTACTCACCTGCATTATCACCGTTTATTACTCCATATCAATGAACAAGTTCCAATTCATAGTGAAAGTAATAGATCAATCCATAGATTGAATTAGTTGGCTAACAGATGTCAAATTGAAAGGACAACAAGGAACATATAGAACTAAAGTTAAAGATAAACTAGGACATGGTTGTGCTTGACCAATGCCAGCCATGAGATAGGAGCTTTAGTCCTATTAGCTAGTGTAATCATAGATTCAGATCAGAGAGAATTAGTAAGGGTACATATAGAGCAGTCCATAGATTGTATTAGTTGGCTAACAGATATCAACCGGGAACTTATAGAACTAAAGTTAAAGATAAACTAGGACATGGTTGTGCTCGACCAATGCCAGCCATGAGATAGGAGCTTTAGTCCCATTAGCAAGTGTAATCATAGATTTAGTTTAGAGAGAATTTGTGGTGAGAAGATTTTTGTTACAACATTAATGGTTTTAAACACCTGAATCAATCACCCAAGGTCCAAGTGACAATTGAGAGATGCAGGCTGTAAGGTTCCTGTTCTGTTCAATCACTATAAAGGGCTATGAGGGTGCTTTAAAGCAAAGGAAAGGCTCATAATCTGCTGTTGTATGAGTAATAGTAGGTGGTGAAAAGATAACGTCAGCTTGTGCAAAGTTTGCAACAGCAGGTTTACCATGTTTTCGCTGACAATGTTCCTCCAAATGTTCCTAGTCTATGGCAGAAAGTGTATCAAGGCCTGTTGCCACTACGTCCTCTTCGTCAACCATGATCCGAACCACATGAATTTTCAATATATGCAACAAACATAGAAGATTCTGATGAGATAGAGAGGTTCAGTTGGCATTGAAGAAGATGCTATCACTGAAGGAGATGCCAATACGAAGCACGGCAGGGAATGTTATAGCCGGTAGGATGCTCAGCTGAAACATTCAATGAGTAGCTCTGGTACCAACTTGAATTCAGGATAGACTCTGAACTTTTGAGAGGAATGAGTATGATATCAACTTTTTTGAAAGATAAAATTGCATTTATTTCACTAATTTGAAATGATACAACATATCATCCAAAGGGATGTGAAATGTAAATAAAATATACTTAAAGAAAAGTAAAAGCAAAGTAAACATAAGCTGTAATAATACAACCATCAACTATACTTCACTGAATCGGCTCAAATTGAAACACTAGCGATTATAAGGTCATCAAGGTGGCTTGTGAGTATTGAAAAATGTTAGGGCTGCAGCTGCTTGTATGGCCAATGCCTTGTTGATTTTGAGTTACCCATGAAGCATCTCCTATTTCTCTTACCCCATATACTCCAATGCCATACAACTAATTGTTTGATTTTTAGCAATTTCATTTTTTCATCTTCCTTCACAGCCCATGGGATATGTGAGAGCATATGGCTGCACTTGCAAATGTTGCAGATATATGCACCATTTTTTGTATAAGGATATTGAAAGAACAAATGATCTCTTGTCTCAACTTCTCCTTTGCATAGGCTACAATCTTCATAGACCATAATGCCCTTACATATTAAACACATTTTGGTATGCAATTTATCTTTCCTCATTAGCCAGTTGAAGAAATTATTTTTTAATGCAACTTAGGTTTCCATAAGATACAATCTTCAGTATCCTTGAGACCCAACTCCTTCATAAGGTTACATATGGAATGCACTAAGAACTTTTTAGTTTTTGTCCATCTCTACCAAATTTGTTTATTTCCTTCACCAACTTGTATGTCCTTCATGTTATCAATGAACCTCTTCGTAGCTGCTGGGGAAATATCATTATTCATAACTACTGCCCAGCCTCTGAACAGACCATCTTCCCACCTAGCAAATTGAGATAATGTGGTATTTGAATGTTCGATGCTAGGAAGACCTCACTATGCATATCTGCCATCTTTCTGTAATTGTGCCATGGCTCGAACCAAAAACTTATGTAAGCCCCATCTCCAATTTCATAGTCTAGGCTACATATAAATACCATTCTTAGAAAGTAGAAACATACATGATATATTTATATCAAGGAATTCTTTGCAATCTGTGTTCACACTTTAATAAGGTTGTCATTTATAGTTTAGCTGATAAGGAATGGAATCATATTTCTAATACTACCTAAAACTCTAATATACACATTAGTGGTGCTTCCAACACTATTGATGAAAAATTGAATCGTTGGTTGGGATTTCTGTATGAAAATTTCCTTTGTTTGCCTTTTCTTTTTTTCTGTATCCATTGTAAAGATTTCGTTTACATTTACTTGTATCATGAATTTGCAACTGTTGGAGAATCCATACACGTCCACACTCTAAATTTGGTCATATATATTAAGCCATTGTGATGCAGATCGCCAATTGTATTTGAATATAGTCTATGCTTTCTTGATGCCAGACATGAATGAAAAAACATTTGTATCTTCAGCAATACAATGAAATTCTTTGTCCTTAACATATAATTCTTTGAATCCTGAAGGTTGTCTTTTTTGGTGATAATGTGCCCAAAGAGAGAGCTGAGGAGGTTAAAGAAGCTGCAAGAGAATGTGACAGTTTTCTAATAATTGGTTCATCGGTGATGACAATGTCTGCTTTCAGGATAGTAAGGTATATGCATGTTCTCAGTAATTTGCGTTTTCCCCTTTTTCTTTGTCAACAGCTTGGACTTAGATGTGCAATCCAATGAACTCTGATTTGTTTGCTTTCGACTAGCAGCAGAGGAGCTAAGCTTCTACCATTAGGCAAATATAGGGGAATTGTACGACCACTTTTAACAATGAGATTGAGAAATTTTTCCAGGTTATGCATTTTCATGAATCACAAATAACTCTTTTTCACAGTTAGTCATAGTTAATTGTATCCTTCCCCCCTCTCAATTCTCTTCTGTTGATGATGACACAAATGTGCAATGAGGAAGGATTAGAGAAGATGACATGGCTGGTGCATAACGGTGATGAGTATAGAATAGGAGTGGTGGTTAAGGAGATGGGCAGGGAAATAGGGGAATGCAGGCAGAGAGGCAGTGAGGATCATGATTGAGATAGTGGTAATGCTGGTCATAAGGAGCTTGGGCATGATAAATTTGGTGATGATAGGAAGGATGGGGATGGTATGGTGGCATAGAGTCATCATAAGCGTGAGAGTTCTTAGTTTCCTACAAATTAAAGCAACAATAAATGTATGATCAGATGAACATTTCATTGGAGGTTCTAAAGTGGTTCTGACCTCTAAATCTGCTGAGAAAACAACTGTCCAAAGTAGTAGGTTTTAATTACATGATTGGTCCTCAGCATGTGTCCTCAATTCACTCTGCTCCCCAAAGTTCAAAATGTTTTGATTGAATCTCCAAAGTTCAACCATCAAATTTTTGGTTTCGAATAGGTTCCTCCATAAATTTTCTTACAACATACCAAGTGAACCGAAGGAATTCTGTTCTCAGCCACACAGTATTTCTTTAATTAAATATGAAATACCAAGTTAGAGTACTCATTTGAAACATTTTTAAGGTTTACGAACTAACCGTGCACAATGCTCAATTACTTTTCTTATTGCTCAAGATGTATGGTGTTAAGCATCAGCCATGTATAGGGTTTGATTTTTCTGTAGAGGATATTGCATGAAATTTTTTACTAAAATATAATTGGAAAGTGCGCATTGATATGGAGACAACAACTTCAACCCTATTCATCCTGCAACAATTAAGGGCTTGATCTCTGTTTTTTGTTAAATTTGCATAACTACCGGGTATGCTTACGCATTTGTTTGTTTTATCTTTGATATTGCTTCACAGAACTGCTCATGAGGCAGGTGCTCCTGTCGCAGTGGTGAACATAGGGGATACAAGGGCTGATGAGTTCGTGTCGTTGAAAATCCAAGCAAGATGTGGGGAGGTAGGCACCATCTGCAGGTGATGTGATTTAGAATTAATTTGTTTCCTCACAATCCTTTTGCATCTCCTAATTTATACAGTTTGTAGATTCTTCCAAGAGTGCTCCAGATGGGATCCCTTTCTCTACCCAGTGCACATTAGTTTATACTTGAAGATAAGCAGTCAACGACCAAGTTCAATTCCTCCGATTAATCCACATAAGATTTTCTTGTCACGGAAAACCAAGTGTAAAAGTACAGGAGATCTTTTCTAAGGTTGACCGTCGTTTAACGTATCATTGTTCTAATCACAGCATAATAATGCAAATGATGCATGATCACATGCATGTCATATATCTCTACATTATTGAAAGAAATGTGATGATGATAAAAAGGTAATTAGTGGGAATAAATGATTGAGAAGTTTTTGACGATTAAGTATTCAAAAACGTCATATTTTAATTTCTACTTCTCCAAACTTCCTAGCTTTCTTGCTTTTTCGACTTTTCTGTGTCATTGTAGCAAGTCCTGCATTTGTTCAGTGCTGTAGCATGTTTATTTTAGCACTTATAATTAGCAGGGTAGGGTTGCTGTTGATTCACTCTATAAATAAATAAATGCTCGAATTATGGATGCCTGGTTGTTGTTGAATGTAAACAAAGTCTCAGTTATGAAAACAACATGGCCTTGTTTTGCAATACATATACATATACATATGTATAGTTCAAAATCAGCATAACATGCTATAGGAAGCAATTTTTTAATTTTGAAACATTAATTGCGGGCCTTCTTTGCTGCGGAGGTGCTCACTTTAAAATTGCCTTCATCATATCTTCAGAAATAAAAAATCCAAACTCAGGAGTCTTGTCGTAATACACATCTTTTCTCAAGTCTCGGACCAATGATCGATCTTAAGCCAATTAGGGAAGATGTCTAAAGTCAGTCTAAGCATCCTCATAACCACAACACCTACTATTATTCTTCCTTGTGATTTTTCAAACAAGAATCTTTTTTACCCTTCAAATTAGTAAATCTGTTAATTTAATATAATTAGTTAATGTGTGTGACGCAAGGTGTCCCCGGGGGAAATTTTTCACAAGCTTGCTTCAGCCCTCGCGCAAGCCAAACACGATATTGAAAACAAGTGTAGAAACATAGATGCTCTACTACTCTAGTGAAGCTCTGGTCTCCCTCAACATAATATTAGGACTAAACTCGCACTGTTAAAATCCACTTACAATGCACTATTCACAATAGTGTTACAAGGTTGGTCGACCAATAGCTCTCGTCGATGACCTCTTAGAAACACACTCCTCATGCTCACTCTCTCTTGCGGGACCTAGCCACACACCTATGTCCCATGCATACTCAGAACTCCGATAGCAACATGCTGCTGCCATTGCCTGAGCTCGCTGAAGGAGACCTCTCACTCCTGAGCTCACGACTCCTAAACCTTGCTCTCCCTCTCTCTCTCCTTTGGGGATGGATAACCCCTTAGGGTTTTGGGCACTCCATATAGACTCTGCCAACCCTTGGGGTCAAGCTTTTGCTCCATCTTTGCTACCATCGCAGTCGTAGATTGGGATGGAGTTCGTCGATTAAAGAAGCTCTGATAGAGTCATAGTGGAAGCTTCTCCTTTGGCCTCAAGTAAAGTAGAGGTGGTTGTTGTCACGCCTCAACCCACCTGTTTGCATGTGGCAACCGTCATGAGTCTGCAAATCCATACGAGGCATTTAGAGGAATATAAAACTATAATATAATTCATTCTAGTATAGTGTTGATATGCTTACTGCCTCTCTATCTCACACAACCCCTCGAACAATATTTACGAAGCCTCGAATGCGGCTCAATTGATGCTCCTAATGGCTTCGTAATCCTCGACGAACTTCTCTCACACCTTAAGGTACCTGCACATGTGGGAAATAAACTACACTGAACTTTGCGGCTTGGTGGCTATAAAAGAGTGGTCTTGAGGAAAACAAACATAGAAGTCTGAAACATTTTTATTCTCATACATAGCATATACAATACTAGCGAATGTAAGGAGACAGGCAATGCAAGATGACAAAGTAAAATAAAAAAAATTTCTTATGTTATTGGCGTATCCTAAAAGTTCTTTGTCATTATGTTCATGATGTTCTGTATACGTTCGACCTATTCACTTCCTAATGTGAGCTGCCAGCCTATGCTTAGACTATGCCCTGACCAGGGACTACCTTTAAGCCCATTAGTGCCGCCTCTAGGCCTCTACCTATGCCTGTTGCACTGATGTTGGTGAAGAGGGTGGGCGACTGTGGACCTCTCCTCTAGCCTCGATAGCTGTTTACTCGAACTACACTAACAAGACTACTATATTCGTGTAGCCTCCTTGTATACACAACAAACACACCGAACCTCTACACACTGTCTTATTATCGACAAGGTCACCTCGCAAAAAGAAACTATTCCAACTACAGCTAACCAAAAATCTTACACTTGTATCTAACCCAGACACATCTATTGTTCTAGTGAACAGTAGCAACAAACAGGAAAAGAAACGAACTCAAAAGCATAATCTAAGGCAACAAAACAGAAACAAAAGAAGTCATATGCTTCACTTAAATTTTGCTATTTAGTTTCACTGTTATTTAATTTATCAGCATTTATTTTTCCTCCATCTACAACGAACCTCCCCCTTTTTCTTTATTCATTTATCCCTTTTTAAACTCAGCAGTCACCACTAATCACAACAACATCCACTTTCTAAACAGGATCTAATATATCATACAATTCACCAATTTAACTCAAACCCCTCCCACACTAGAGTAAGCCTTTTAAATTGAAAATTATAATCTTTTTACCATTTAACTGTCCCTACTGACCTCTTATAAGCAACTTCATGAATTTGCACTATTAGAGACACACCAACTGAATCAAATTCTTGTTCTATTTGTCAGCATTTTGCTGAGATCCAACCATTCGAAACAAACAACAGTTAAATCAGAATTATATTCTCCCTACAATTTAGTTCCTAATTAACTTAGTAAGTAATTCAATTTCCATAACTTAGCAATAACAGTGTACTCTAATATCCCCCTTCCATACTCTGCTTAGTCCTAATTATCATAGCAACCATCTGATTAAACTTGCAATAGTTGAGGCAACTCAACTTCCAGTTATTAACTTTCATCATAACAATTCATCACTACTATCTACCCCTCTATCATTGAAATATTAAATGCCTACACTTCACAGACCATATAACAAAATAAACTGCATACAATTTGATTGACTACAACTACAGTGACTCACTGATTTCTTTTCGACATCAGGTTAATATCTCACTGTGCCAATGAACTCATCACTCTAGTTAACAGCAATTTCCATTAGTATAGTTACAGTTTTCTTTCCTTTGCTTCTACAACTTCAAGCAACAACATGTACATTTATGTAACAATCAAATAAGGAAGAGTTGCATCTGTTCGGTTTATTCCTAGATGAAAAGATTTACTCCAATTTACACCAACTATTATTTATACTATATTGGTTCCAATCACACGACCAGTCATCCCTTTCTAACCCCTAGTCATCATCAACTACTTAGCACATTTATAATCCTTTACTGAAAGAGATCCAATCCTAATGAACATTCCCTATTAACTACCCAAATGCAGAAGTTATAGATTGTAACAGAACCTAACTTATCCTATCTGTTCAGTAATAGTGCTATACTTTATGGTGACATTTTTCGTTGGTGAATCCTATTCCCCCATTTTCTAGCATGCATCCAAATGTACAATTTTTCAGACCCTACTGTTATCTATCTTCCTTCTTAGTGTTTCATATAAAGCATCATCAGAGAATTTATCAATTCAAGCATCAATTAATTTGTCTCGGAAACCATCATCAGAGAATTTTGGTTGACATGTCAAGGACGAAATTAACAAATAGAGACAACCTACTTCAAACTATGATTTCACCAACAAAATTCACACTAAAACCGATTGTTTAAACAATCCCCCCCTCCCCTAATAAGAATGCCACTAAAGCCACGGAGCTTTTTATGAATACCTCCATTAGCTTATCCCCGTTCAAAGGTTGAGTTTTTGCGCTGAGAAAGTCCGACTCCTTCCACCCAAAACCTCTACGGCTCCAACGCCCCACGTCGCCCTCCCTCCTTCCGGTCGAGAGTGGAAAGCTTAAGAACGATGCGATACGATGAAAGCTCGGTGGCGGCCGGATCTCGTGAAAGGGAAAAAGAGAACAGAGTCACTCTGATTTGGAGAAAAAGGGAGCTTCAGAATCGCGTGCCCTACGCAACGATAGAGATGCAAACAGGCCGTGCTCGGGCCGGCCCGAGCACGGCCTATATGGGCACGGTACTGTAGTGTGTCGTGTTAGGAGTCCCAGCACGGCACGCTACAGGACCGGGCCTTGCCTGGCACGGCCCGGTCAGCTCGTTGTCCCGCCCGGCACGGCCCGAAGCCAGCGTGCCGAGCCGGACCCAGCACGGTTCGGGCGGGCCGGCCCGCTGAAAATTCGCTTGCACCCGAGAAGAAAAATGTATTAACCATTTTGCCATCTAATATTTCTGAAATATATATATATATATTATATATAAGATTCGTGCCGTGCTGAGCCGGCCCACGGGCCTGAACCTTGCGGCCCAGCCCGATAGGGTAATAGTGGCGGGCCGTGCTGGGCACGGCCTGCTTGTGCTTCGGGCCGGGCTCGGGCCGCCCACAGGCAGCCCGGGCCCGTTTGTATCCCTACGCAATGACCAAGTATTCGTCACGTGCTGTGCACGTGACCGTGCAAGTTTTCAATCTCGCCTTCAGTTTTGCTAAATCATGAGTTTGTCACTTCCCATTTTACCCCACCAACTTTTAACTATTCACATCCTTGTCCTACGACTCTTCGAACAGTAATTCTTTTCATTCGGGTTTACGGTTGCCACATCAATGCCAGCTGCGATGAAGTGTCACCAAGTAGTCTAGCTGACCACGTCATCGTTGGAGACTTGGACTGGGTTCGGGTGGAGGCATTTTGTTCACAACTGGGAGGAGTCGCACGTTGACTGGATCAAGCTCAAGTGCTGGTTAGCTCGACTTGCACTTGCTCCATAACTGAACATGTTTGCTGAATTTGCACATCAACACAAGTTAGCTGAACATGTCCAGTAATGTTGCTGAACATGGTGGTCTTGGTGGCAACTGCGTATCAAAACGGCTGCCATGGCTTCTCCATACTTCAAAAACACTATCACCACTGATTACTGATGTGTTTGCAAGCTTGAAACCAGCTCCAACTTGAAACTGAACATGTTACTGAAAACAACAGTTCCCAAACACTATAGCATCGCAATTACTGTTCACTGTAACACTTATTGTGATACTCTTCAATGCTGCTTCAATTTGAGCTCTGATGGCTGCCAACACTTGCTCCACAAGTTGTACCAAGTGCTCCTCATCTTGCAGACATCTCCACTGATCAGAATCACTGCCAATCATAGTTGAACATGGTGAAATCTGAAAATTGCAATGTTCAGTTATAACTAAACATTGCTGGGTTGCTTGTCGGTGGAGTTGCTCTTTGTTGCAAACTGAGCCAAACTCCATCATCTGAACTTGCAGCATGTCAAAACTCCATTGCTGCATCACTGACCATGATTCCAACTTGCTGTACCATCAATTAGGCAATCACATGTTGTGAATTGCCTTGAACCCAAGAGCACCCAAAGTGGACCGGGCACCCTCTCGGGCATGTCCAACCTTATGGTCGTGACAATCCTCCCCCTCCTGAGGCAGATGATATGTCCTCGTTGTCTCCCCAGCAAGGTAATCTCGGACTAGATTCTCATACTCCCAAAGCATAGCATCCTTCTCCCAACTAGCTTCGGTTTCGGGGAGGTCTTTCTATTTCACTAGGTACTCAACTTCGCCCATGTGAATGGTCTTCTTACCCAAAATTTTCTCAACTTTCCTACTGAATTCCTTAGCAACAGTAGGTGGCGCCCGCATGTCCTGCCTTCTCCCTGGATTAACATCCTCATGGTAAGTCCTTAGAAATGATACATGGAAGGTAGGGTGGATTCTCAACCTGCTCGGTAGCTGCAACTGATAAGCTACCGCACCCACCTTCTTCACCACAGTGAAGGGCCCATCAAACTTGGGTATCAATCCCTTGTGGACACTTGTACCTCTAGCCTTACGCCACACCTATGGTGTAAGCTTCAACAACACACGACTCCAACAACAAACTCTCGGTGTTGCCTCGTTGCCTCGGCATGCTTCTTCATCATGTAAGCAGCACGCTCCAAACTGATTCTTGCCTCAACAATCAGTTCCTCATGATCTCTTACAAACTTGGATGCCGCAGGGCATCTCTTCAAGGGTGGCTCGTGCAATTCAGTTGGTTCAGGAGCTGTTGGCCGAAGACCAATTCAAAAGGAGACTTCCCGGTAGAAGAAGACCGATGAGTGTTATAAGCAAATTGGGCTGGATCAAGAAGTGTTAGCCAATTTTTCTGTGAAGCTATCACAAAATGCTAGATACTCCTCTAGCATGGCATTGACATGCTCTGTTTGGCCATCGGTCTATGGATGATTGGTCATTAACAACTTGAGCTTGGTACCCATCCTCTCAAACATGGTTGTCCAAAACTTGCCTGTGAACCTTAGAACCCTATGACTGATGATGTCTTTAGGTAACCCAAAGTATTTAATCACTGATTGAAAGAACAAAGTGGTTGTTTCTTCAACTGTAGCATGCTCGGAAGTGGGAGTGAAAACTACATACTTGCTGAATCTGTCTACTACCATAAACACAGCTGCGAATCCATCTACCACGGGGAATGACTTGATAAATTCCATGGAAACTGACATCCATGGCCTGCTGGGTACTGGTAGTGGCCGATGTAAGCCTACTGGCCATGTCCTTTCCGGCTTATCCGACTGACAGGTGCTGCAGGTGTGAACATAGTGCTCAACGTCCCTCTCCATGCATGGCTAATTGTACCCACGCTAAAGGAGTCCACAAGTGTGCTCGAGTCCTGGGTGACCTGCCCAAAGGGAGTCGTGGAATTCTGCAATTTCATCTCTTATCAGATCTTCTAAATTGGGGATGTAGTATCTTCCTTCCCGAGTTATCAGCAGCCCACCAGCATTGACCCAAAATCAACCAGTTTCACCTTTCTTTGCCTTACTGCACAGTAGCTGATAGGTGTTGTCTTTTGCCCCTGCAGCTCGCACACACTCTCCTATGTTGCTGAACGTGCGTGTGTTGACGGCACAAACACTCAGGCCGGGTGCATCTGCAGCTTGGTTGTGCTTGCCGGGCTTGTGCTCCCATATGAAGTTAAATTCGGCTAACATTTCTTGCCACCTTGTTTGTTTAGCTGAAAACTTCTTCCGAGTGATGAAGAATGTATTTGTCACATTGTCAATCCTCACTAAAAATGAGTGCTCAGTAAATAAACTCTCCAATTCCTCAAGTAGTGTCTTACAACTAGCATTTCTTTCTCATGAGCGTTGTAATGCTGCTCGTGCAGGGGTTGTTGAACGAGCTTGTGCTCCCATATGAAGTCAAATTCGGCTAACATTTCTTGCCACCTTGGTTGTTTAGCTGAAAACTTCTTCTGAGTGGTGAAGAATGTATTTGTCCCATTGTCAATCCTCACTACAAATGGAGTGCTCAGTAAATAAACTCTCCAATTCCTCAAGTAGTGTATTATAGCTAGCATTTCTTTCTCATGTGCGTTGTAACACTGCTCAATAGGATTTAATTTTCTACTCTCAAATGCAATGGGGTGTCCTTCCAGCACTAGAACACCACCCAATGCTCGATCAGATGCATCAGTAATGACCTCAGAGCTCTTGTTGAATTCTGGGAGCTTCAAGACTTGTTTTGACATCAAATTTGTTTCAGTTCTTGGAATGTAGCTTAGCACTCTTGCGACCAAGTCCACTCTTGATCCTTCTTGAGCAAATCAGTCAATGGTGTGACTATCCTTGCAAAGTTCTTGATGAACTTTCTGTAATAGCTTGCCAACCCCAGAAATGACCTCAATTCAGTGGAATTGGTCGGCTATGGCCATTCCTGAATCGCTTGAATCTTGAGCATCTCCATCTTGATAGTGCCACCACCAATAATGTGGCCAAGGAAGGAGATTTGATCCTGTGCAAACTCACACTTGCCCTTCCTCAAGAACAGATGATGCTCCCTTAAACAGGTCTGCACAAAAACAATTTGTAGGTGCTTGAGGTGTTTTTCCATGGACTCGAAGTACACTGTAATATCATCCAAGTATACCACCACAAATCTATCTAGGAATTATCTGAATACATCTGTCATCAAATTGCAAAATGTTCTAGGTGCATTGGTAGCCCGAATAGCATAACCAAGAACTCATCTGCACCATATCTTGTCACGCAAGTAGTCTTGGCCTCACCTCCCTTTGTTAGCCTCTCTGACCTCTACTATGTTATCAAGTGTTTCGTTAGTGGAAGAGAGAAAAAAATAGAGGAAGAAGGAAGGTGGTGGCTGCCCACAAAAATGATATAATTTTTTTTTGACACTCACATTACAAGTTTTAGGTCATAATTATATGATCCCGTACAAGGAGTTACATGACTATTTCCACATCAATATTAAACTAACCACTAAGATATTAAATCAATATTGTACACAAAGTGTACATCCCTCTGGTTAGAGTAATTTGGCTCTATACGGGAGGATCATGAGGTCTTGGGTTCAAGACTCATTAAATTAAAAAAAAAAGATATTAACTCAAAACATTAATTTCAACACATTGGTCATCGATCACTTCTTGTCAAAAAGAGAATATATAATTATGTTTGTCGATAATCTCATTTCCGTTAGCTATCTTGACCAGTCGTTTCATTGACCTGCACACATTTTGAACACAGTGTGCTCAGCCTTGCGGCTTTGTGCTTATGGCTCTAACCATAGTAGAATATCTCAAGTAAGGAATGAGAGATTTATTTTGGCTCTAACCATAGTAGAATATCTCAAGTAAGGAATGAGAGATTTATTTTGACATATTCATAAATTATTCAAAAATATCAAGCAAAGCAAGCAAAGCATGTAAAAGCAACAATAAAGAAAATATAGCATTCCTGATCAAAATATGGAATATAATTGTGTATGTCAAACTGTAAGCATGAAATATGTTTGTCTTTAGATCATTATCCCGAAAGAATTCATGGTCTCATTAAACCCTAGGATCCAGACTACTCTTTATATTCATAAATTATTCAAAAATATCAAGCAAAGCAAGCAAAGCATGTAAAAGCAACAATAAAGAAAATATAGCATTCCTGATCAAAATATGGAATATAATTGTGTATGTCAAACTGTAAGCATGAAATATGTTTGTCTTTAGATCATTATCCCCAAAGAATTCATGGTCTCATTTAATTCTGTGCTTTGGGCTGCCGGCTTATGCTTAGGGGACCTCCTGATCAGGGAGTTCCCATAAGCCCATCAGTGTCTTTCATCTATGTCTCTACCTAGGCCCGTCACACTGATGTTGGCAGAGAGGTCAGGCGACCGTGAATCCCTCTCTATTGGTCCGCTAGGCGTATCTCTCCATCGCCGCGTCCTAGCGACCTGTCACTCCATGCGTCTTTCCCAGACAATCCATGGAGCAACTCGTGTAGTACTTACTACACACTGTCCCCTGGATAGGGTCACCGCACCTAAATGTATACAATGACCACGGCTAGCCGATATTTAATAAAACCCCAGGATCCAGACTACTCTTTATAATGTCTGCAGTACGTCTAGTATAGCCGTGAGGTCCATGGATCCATTGTCTAAGGTTGTGAAAGGTGTGACCGTCCTGATTCAAAAGCAACGATGCCTGCCAGGAGGTGGGCATTCTAGCTGTCGCCGAAATACTACAACCTCGGCGACATGCTGGCTAGATCATCAGTATGGTTGCACCCCTGCTAGCCATCTTAGGACTATCACGGTGACAGTTTCGCGTCACACGTGAGGGTATAATGACTATGTCACAAGATTCTTTAGCGGTTAGCTGATCCACATTGAATTCCACCCTTTATGACCATCATGGATTCGACATCTTGGGTGACATAGGTTTCTGAGTGTCAGAGCTTGTGTCCATAAATCGAAACATCTACTATGATGTATGGTAATGTTTTCTTACATATAGGTGATAGTGTCACATGAAAATAGATTTCATTTCTAGATGTCCATATAAATGTCAAATATTGGTATAACCTAATTTCCTACACCATGCTTATAAATGTAACACCATCATTTAATTCATCATATCATCATAGTGGATAAAAAGGAAGTATTAAGAGCATCCTAACATACTCGGATAACAGTACATGCAAGGTTATAAGCATATCACAAAAGCGGGATTAAAATTGTAAGCATAATACAAAAGCAAGATTTAGGTTTCAAGCATATTACGATAACAAGTCTTTTAATATACAAACATGCATCAAGTTAAATTTAAATATTAGTTTTCCCAAGCAGTAACGATGTTATCTCCATAGATTCCTCAACTTGGGAATAGTCTACTATGGTGAACCGGCGCACCTGGATGTTGTCGTGCGTTCTTCGGAACCAGCCGTACAATAGCTTGCACGTCGTCTAATTGTTTCGAAGTGGCCTACCTAATACAAATAACATTACCTTTAGATATTGTTTCTAATATTATGTATCACCCCATCTATTTACAATAAGCTAAATTGATCACCTTTCCTTATTTTATTTAAACTCATCTCAACCCAATTTAGTTAAATGTCATTCAACTCAATTTAGTTTATTCAACATAATCTACCCTAACTACATAACCCCTGTTACTTTACAATCTAACCACCCCAGTTCTAATTCCCTTGTGAGCTAATTAACATTCTAAGTCATCTATAATTTCAACTAATGACTCCCTAATTTTATTTAGTTATCATATCTAATAACTAACAAGGTGGAATATTGCAATTATGTCCTAGTATTGACATGCGTTCGATTACCCACTACATCATAATTATTATATTACATAGGGTAGAAGGAGGGAGGTGGGGGAGATAGCACATATAAGAGTTAATCAACAGCATCAGTAACCAATATCATGGCACCATCAAATTAATCAATGTCATTAGAATCATCAAACAAACAAACTCTCGGCTATCAAACTAACATGTGCAAGCAAGGCATTTGCAAATAGAATATGTGACGTCGTCGCGTGCTCGCCCGATCTAGGGCTTGGAGCGCGCGTGCGTCGCACATGCACGAGTAAGGTTCCGTTTAATTACAACGTTACCCTGTTTTACCAATTATTCCCCCATCAGATATAATTATTTACCTATAATTGCTTTTCCATCTTTATCCCTACTTCTTTGAATTAATTACGAGGCCATTTTACACTATACCCCTTTCACTCCTACGTATTCCTATTAGCATTACTACATTTAAATTTTTTTTTTCCTAACAAAATTTAGGGTTTACAACAAGCGTGAGGAATACATGATATCAGGTCTAGTAGTGGTAAGATACATTAAGCTTCCAACCAAACTCCTATAATCCGCTGCATCGGCATTACCACTACAATCATCTTTCACCAATTTCTCATTTACCAACAATGGTGTCGATACCGGATTGTAATTTTTCATCTTGAACTTAGAGAGAATATTCTGGGCATACTTCTTTTGAAAAATAAAAACACCATCATCCTTTTGATCAATTTCAATACCCAAGAAATAATGTAGTAAACCCAAATCATTCATCTCATATTTTCTCATCATGTCATTCTTGAACTCATGCATCATTTCCTCATTATTTCCATTAAATATCAGATCATCAACATAAAGGGCGACAATAAGCATACCGATTTTACCACATTTGACATAGAGTGTTGGCTCGCTAGGACTTCATATGAATCCATTTTCGATGAAGTAACCATCAATGTTATCATACCATGTAGGGGGTGCTTGCCACAACTATGACACATCTTCTACATCAACTTTCAAAGCAACACAACTTGCAGGTTCAAGAGTAAGAGGGAAATTTCTATGTCTTTCCATATACACAATCACCATCAATTCTCTTTTATTTTCAACCTTACCATAGATTTTGCAAGTCTCCCTCTCAAAGTGAACCGCATGACCATGCTCTATCAATTGGCCAACACTTAGCAAATTTTGAGCTAATTCCGGCACAAGCAACACATCATGAATCAATATCCTACCTTTCTTGGAGTTAACGGCAATCATGCCTTTTCCCTTTGACTTCACAACAACTCAATTACCCATTGTAATTTGAGTAGTAGCTGTCGTGTCAAGCTTGCAAAAAATTGACTCATCTCCGGTTATGTGATTGCTACACCCGCTATCAATATACCACTCATTATCTTTCTTCTCAACCACCGCTTGACATGCATAAAAGGTACTTCCATCACTTCCACCATACTTTTTCTCCTCGGTGTAGTTGGCTTACTCTTTATTCTTGTCCCGACAATCCTTTTGCTTGTGGCCATACCTCTTGCAATGGTAACATTGAAGCTTTCCCTTGTTATAGCAAGTTTCTTCTACATAACCTGACTTCCTGCAAAAATTACAGAATTTACCATCACCATTGCCTCTACCTCCTCCTCTACCTCTACCTCGACCTCTACCATTTTGGTTAGAACCAACCTTCACATTCAACTTCGATTGGAAGACACTTTCAAGAGAGATATCATCATGCTTACCCAATCGTTGTTCATGCATCTCAAGAGAACCCATCAGGTCTTGAATACTTAGAGTGGAGAGGTCTTTGGTTTCTTCAATAATGGCCACAATATTGTCATACTTGAAAGTAAGGCTAATCAAAATTTTCTCACAAACCGCTTTGTCGGTTAAGTTTTCACCCAAGGAAAAGACCCATTGATTCATAAATTAGTGATCAAAGAAGAGTTCCTAGGCAAATGATACTGTATATACACCATGGATCTCACTTTGCCCATTCATTGGCTTGGGTTGTCTCTCTACATCAACAAACATAAGTCGAAACTCTTGTTGATGCAAATTCTTATTGAGTTGCACTTCAAATTCATATCAGATTTTTCTTTTTTTTCCTTTCCAACCCTAATCTCACTGATATGGTAAGCCAGATCTATTATTTTGACATCCCTAATTTACATGATAGGTTGATGTATATACCTTTATCAAATATTTATGATACACAAGCTCATGAAGTGTCTTGACATGGGATAAGCTTGATGGTTTTTGTTTTCTACTGCTTGGTATAATAAATGCTTTACTGCAAGTTAGCTTGTTACTTTGTTACCTTACTTCATTAAACATTTCTTCAGTTGTGGTACCCTAGACTGATGGCTAAAGAAAAAAACTTTGCTTTTCTAAGTTGAACAATGTTTTTGATGAAAATCTATCGTTCCTCTATCTCTGTTCTCCATTTCCATGTTCCTCTCTTTATTGATCTATTATCATTATTTCCACCCCATTGTTGATAGTTCAAAGGAAACAAGAGCGCATTTATTCATTGCAGAAATTTCTCCAACGTGAACTTATTTCATAATCCTGGCTAAAACTGAAAAGTATGTTCTTCTTCTTCTTGTTGTGGCTGTACTCTCTCTGGTACGAAGGGAACAGTTTGCCTGTTCCTCAATAGTGCCACCATAAATTGCCTGGTCCAGCCATATATAGTAGGAAGTCTTGGGAATTTTGGGTGAAAGGTTGGTCTTTCCACCGTCTTATTTCAAATAGGGAGCTTTGGGTTTAAGGGGATGATTAGAAACCAATCAAATTAAGATCTTTGATTTCTCACGTATGAGTTGTGATTGAGTAAATCATGAAATCTTACGCCTAAATTTATTGAGATAACAATTCTGTGAATATGGAATACTGGTTGCAAATAAATGTCAAGGTCAATCTCGTGTTCTTGATTAAATGACCTACTTGTTGATTCATTTTGCACTATCATATGCTGTTTGATTTCAAAATCCACGGAAGGTGGATCCATATAGTTTATCTAACTCGGGTGATTGATTGAAAATGAAGTATGCTAGATGTTTTCAATGATTCTTATAAATATTATAATGCATGCGTGAATTACCATACTGTTGAAACTGTGTTGGTTAAGTCAAAAAGTGTGTGCCCCGCTGTTTGATAAATGCTTGGCTATTGAATGTCGCAACCATGAACTCTCTAGTTATTTTAGATTCACGCCAAGATAGAAACTTCCTCCGATGGGTTGGCCTCCCGGTGATGGGGGCATGCGCTGTTGAAGGCTTCGGAGACGAAGGCGATTAGGGCGTGCATCACGGCCGCCTTTAACGCGTGGAATGATTTTGTTTTGGGACCCGGTCCGATCGGACTAGTTCGGTTGGCTGGTTCAGTTGGTCCTATTTGAGGAGTTTTCCCTTTTTTTTCTTTTGGTGCTTGTTCGCCCTACCTAATCACAGACCCACCCTTGGCCTCTAGTTTGGCCCAAAACTAACATTGGGCTGAGAAAACAATCATGGGCTCAGTCTTCCCATTTACTGTGCATCACAAGGGGCAAGGTCTCCCATATGAGTTTGACCCAATTTGAATTAGGCTAAGCTCTTCCATACAAATAAATCGTCTTATTAGCCTACAATTACCCATTATTTAAAAGAGGGGTTTAATATTTGGTAGACCAGGGCTACGGCCTTGAGACAACAATGTTGAGCACGACCCTGTTCAACAACAGTGCCACCTGCTATGTTCAAGACTGATAGGCCTGAAGTCCCCTGTAGTATTCGATCCCTGCTTTTTTGGGAGAAGAATAATGTGAATCATTGAGATTCTCATATCAACTTTTCCTTCCTTGAAAGATTTGAAGATTTGCATAACTTCTACTTTACATCTTTCCAAACACATTATAGAATTCTAGAATAAAATCATTAGGACCTAAGGCCTTCATTTTGCCCATGTTGTTGATTGCACCCTTCACTTCCTTCTCATCAAAGTCGTTGTTCAAGCTATCCAAAGCTATATTGTGAGGTTGATAGAACTCATCCCACCTAATGAGTAGTTTTGAATGGTTTTGAACTCCCAGGAGTTGTTTATAATGAGTATAGAATGCTTGAATTTTTTTTTAATCAAAAATTTCCAATTTCAGTAAACCAATATGATTTCTCCTGTATTTAACACTAGCATATATATGGAAGAACTCTGTGTTTCGGTCACCATCTTTGCACCATCTAATTTTTGCCCGTTGTTTCCAAAATCGTTCCTCAGCTTCATAACATGCATCCAGCCGATGCCTTAGTGCTCTCAATTCATCAAATTCCTGTTGCATTATGGATCCCTTCTCAACTTTGATATAAAGTGTATTAATCTGCTCTTCCAACACAATTCTGAATTTTCTTTCCATGACTTTTAGATCAACACTCCATCTCTTGAGTACTTTCCTTAACTTTTTAGCTTTGATGAGCCATACTTTTAGTGGGTCTTCCATATGAGGTAAATCTGCATTTGACACCTAACTCTGCTGAAATGTTTCTTTACAAGTTTGTTGCTTCAGCCAATAACGTTCAAACTTGAAGTGGGCCGGTGGACAACTAGTTGAGTTGGAGCTGAAATTTAAAGGACAATGATATGATAATCACATGTTACCTGCTGAGCATGTGCCAAGGTGCAAATGGTTCTGAGCTACTGCATTTAGGAACACTCTATCTAGCTTTGCAAATGCCGGAGGCTGCTAATGGTTTATCCATGTAAAGACTCTTCCTATGATTGGTAATTCTATCAGATTCAGGTCTGCAATAGCCTTAGAGAATTTCATTGAATCTCTCGGATAGCCCGTACAATTTATCCTTTCATCTGAATTCTTTGTCAAGTTAAAATCACCACCCACAATAGTCATTTCCTCCTGGCTAGCTACCTCCTCCAGCTCCTGCCACAAATAATTCCTTCCTTCATGATACGGTGGACCATAGAAGTTTGCAACTTTGATAATCTTGAGGCTATACTTGCATTTCAGCTGTACAGATATGAGAGTTTCCCCAATGTGAGATGCAAGTAAGTCCCAAAAATCAGTGTGCCGTCCAATTAGAAGCCCCCCACTCATGCCAATAGAGTCCTTAGCAATGAAAGCATAGCTATATGAGCCTATGATGCTTTTGACTATTGAGCTTGTACAAGTCTCCAACTTTGTCTCTTGTAAGGCAAAGATTCGAGTCATATCATCATTTAGTACATCATTGACCATTCGTCTCTTTCCCATTCTGTTAAGACCCCTAACATTCCAAAATAAGATTTTAAAAGGTAACTTATCCATAAAACAAATCAGCTCCAAGATCAACACCTAGTCGCACTTGCAAACCTCTCCTTCAACTCAAACCCTAACATTCTGATCTTGACCATAAGATCTGGATTTGAGTCCAACTCTTTGAGCTGTGAACTTCTTTGTTGTTGGCTATTTGATTTTTCTTCCATATTGTCATTATAGGTGACATTTCCTTGATGTTTCTACAGCCCCTTCTTTGCAAGTCGTTCACTTCGTCTCTCACCTTCATATCATTTGAGTCTAGTGCTTTTAGGCTTCTTGTCGAGGTAGGTTGTCGTTCACCCTTCCATCGAACCTTCCTTCTATACTTCTACCCTTTCCATCTGTTAGTATTCATACCTATCGTATTGGTGACCTTCCATGTATGTAGCTAAAAATCCTTCTGCTTCTGAGGCTATAGAATTTCTGTGCTATTGGACAGCAGCAGATATTCTCTAGCATTATCAAATGAGGTTTTGCACCATACGCCATTCTAGATTAAATCTGATATACCTTTGGTTCAGTGGTTGCAATATGCTTAGTTCCTGAAATCCTTCCCCTTTCTTATACATTGACAAGCTGATGCCCATTTGGCCTACCTGAATGCTTAGATTTTGCTTATTCAGCTGCTATTACCAAACATCAGTATTTTGCTGGGTATATTCCAAAGAATTGATGCCAAGTTTATGATACTTGCTTGAGGTTAAAAAATCCCTTTTTAACCTCTTGAATATTGATGACACATAAATGATATACTTCATGATTATATCCTCATGTGTAGGGCCTACTTCATCTGCATAATTGACCCTCCCCTTCCACCCGAGGACTGGAAGGCAGAGGCCCAATGGGCGTGCACTCCCTGCATGGGGGTTGGAGACAACAATCATTATGTCATTTGAAGTGGAGGCCTCATGGGTTAGGTGAACTGTGCCCATTACTTGTCTTTGAGGATGTTCCCTACTTTCTTGACATGTATCATTGTCTTTTGTGCTTTGATATTTTGCTTGAGAGGTGTTGAAATAGTCTGGGGTGATATGGTTGAAGGAAAGTTCGGACTGCACTACCTCCTCCCTTCTTTCCTGTTTATCTTGATTTTGAGGGTCTTTGAGGTTGGCCTCATCGCTTTCCCATCCATTCTTGATTGAAATCATATATTCCTTCCCTCCTAAGTGCGAGATGACATACAAAGGGAGAGTTATTGCTGTTGATTTACGAATAACTATTTGCACTTTTCAACATTCCTCCATGATACACAGTCTCCATCTATCTCCTCTAGATTAGCAAAAGATGAGATGATTTTTGCTATTGCTTTTGTGTGCCACATGGCCATTGGCAATCCATGTAATGAGATCTTCATCCTTGTTTTCTTGCTTAAGGTATTGCAGCCATATTGCAATTTCCAATCTTTAATTGTAAGTAAAGTTTGATTATAATAGATGAGCTTGACTTGTAATAAACACCTCTTGTAGTATCCATGGCTAATTGTTGGGGTAGTGACCAAGAATTTTCCATCTGCAATATTAGCTTGCTTCGATAGATGTTTATGAATTCTAGCATCTTTAAATATATCTGCCAATGTACTTGCAACATTCATATTCCTCTCCGTAAGGCCTTCAACGCTAACAACAACACAATGTTCCTTTAGAAATCTTAATCTCTTTTGTATAGCCATAGAGTAGGATTCCCCTGATGTCTTCTGAATCACATTTGCTATAAATAGTTGTTTCCTTCAGTGTTTGCTAGCTTACGATGCTTGGATCTGCATAACTTTCCTTCATGGCCTTTATGCCTACATTTATAACATATCCTAACAGATCTGCAAATTTCTGCTTGGTGCCCTTTTCCTAGGCATCAGAAATATCTATTTTGTCCCCTTAACTTGGCAATGGACATACTTAGATGTGTATGATTGTCTTTTGTTTATGTTGTGACTTGATGTCTCTCAATACATTTTTTCTAAAGCACTTCTGCATATGAAGGTTTGGGTATGCTGCTACGTTCCTTGCTGCCAATCAATGTTTATCTTTGCTATGCAGTATTTCTCGGATGCAGCCACTGATCACTTTTAATTCTGCCTTCCTTCCATGTGTCCATTGAGGCATACTATTATGTTTCTCATTTGTGAATTGTTTCCTTAACATGTGCTGAAGCTGCTCCTTTTTCCCCTTTTTACTAGTGACCATTTGCCATCCTTGATCCTCCTGATTTGGAGCAGTATCTAGTGATCCTTGAGTACCCTTCGCTCTCCATGTGGGGGCCTTGTGGGAGACATGTGAATATAGCTTCTTTGGGTGTCGTTGCCCCTTTGATAAGTTCCTCCTCTCACTCAACAATTTCAAGTGCAATCCTTGAATATAGTGAACCATATTATACTTAGGATGCCTTGAAATCAAGTTCTCCATGATATCAGGACTTGCTGCTAACCATTCTGATATCCTTTTCTTGCTGACCAGAATATCATTGTCTAACTATTGCAACCAATTATAGACAAACTTCCACAGATTGGAATCCATCGAGAATTCAGATGAGAGGACGAATACGATTAAGATGATGAATGTAGAAATCTGTGGGATTGCAGGTGGGCAGGCTAAGAATTTGGAGTCGAGACAAGCAAAGAGAGGAAGTCTTTGGATTAGCAGTCCTTCTTTTCTGAACCCTACAGACTAGCTGAGCAGTTGCAGGATTCAAGATGATCGAATTCAAGCAGCTTGCAAAAGCATTGAAGGAGTACGATCACATAAGAAAAGAACTAGGCAGAATTTGGAATGAGTCGTGTGAGAGGATAAGTCGCTTGAGTGAAGGCGCTCGATTGAAGGAGTCAAGCGGCTGTTGTATTGGAAGATGCAAAGCTAGAAGCGAGTTGAGTGGGAGGAGGAGTCAGGCGAGAGGAGTGGTTGCTTGATTGAAGAACGATCAGTTGAAGGATTGTAGGGATCATGTGACTGTACGATTTGAAAGAGTTCTTGCTGATCCCTTGGAAATCTAGGTTAAAGGGATGGAGAAGGCGAGCAAACTATCACCATCACTAGGGAGGAGACGAACACCGTCGCCATCTCCGTCTACTTTTCCAACTGAATGGATACATAATAAAAAAAAATATAATGTATACCATAATATAGAATTCTTAATTTGGAATCATGGAATTTCTTCCATTATTTAGAATTTTTATTTTTTAGAACAGATCCTAATTTGATACGATCATATTTTTTTAGTAAACCGATATGATTCAAATCAAGTTAAATAGGATCAACTTACTTAGAGCGATCAACGACTGACATTTGATATTAATAATCCTTGTTTAAACCAAGTTAACTGGTAAGTGGTTTCTTTCTTTCTCCTTTGTGTGAGCGGCGACGTCGAATGACAAGATTGGCAAGCAACACTTTCTCCATTTCGGCAACATACCTGCTCTAGGAGGAATTCTTTGATGAAACTTCTGTCACAGAATCAGGTGAGCCTTCCGAATAGGCATGATGGTGGGTCATATCCGTGCCAGCCTGGGCACGGCCTGCCAATGGCATGAGGGTTATCGTGCCGAGCTATGACACGAGGGTTATCGTGCCGGGCTTAGCCATGCACGGTCGAGTCGCATGCCGGGCCACATGTGGTGTGTCCCGTGCCTGAGCACGGTCCACCATCATGCCTATTCAAAAGGCTCACCTAATTTTGTGACAGAAGTTTTGTTGAAGAATTCCTTCTGGAGCAGGTATATCGTCGGAAAGGAGAAAGTGTCACTTGCCAATGTCGCCGTTCGATGTTGCTGCTCATGCAAAGGACAAAGAAAGGAATTGCTTAACTTGATTTGAATCATATTGGTTTACTCATAACGTCAGCCGTTGATCACTCTAAGTAAGTTGATCTAAACCATCCATTTTAACCCTGTTTAACTCGATTTGAATCATATCGGTTTACTCATAACGTCAGCCATTGATCCCACAAAGTAAGTTGATCTAAACCATCCATTTTAACCCTGTTAACTTGATTTGAATCATATCGGTTTACTCATAATTTAAATAATTCATTATAGAAAAAATTTAGAAACGACACGAGTTGATCTAAACCATCCATTTTAACCTTGGTTAACTTGATTTTAATCATATCGGTTTACTCATAATTTAAATAATTCATTAACCCTGTTTAACTTGATTTGAATCATATCGGTTTACTCATAATTTAAATAATTCATTATAGAAAAAATTTAGAAATGGCACGAGTTGATCTAAACCATCCATTTTAACCCTGTTTAACTTGATTTGAATCATATCGGTTTACTCATAATTTAAATAATTAATTATGGAAAAAATTTAGAAACAAGTGTCAAAACCAAGATTCAAACTCGTCTTCAACTTAGAATTATTAACCTTTACCGCTACACCATTCAAACTTATCAATTTTGTTATATATATATATATATATATATATATATATATATATATAATATTCTCGTGTCGTGCTATGCTTGGCACCGAGCCAAGATGTGATAGCCTGACATGACACGTATGATTCAGCATGCCGTGCTACAATGTTGGGCCATGCCAAGTACAACCTGATAAGCGGCGAAGGCGATAATGGCATCATCAAATACTTGCTCCGGAGATTTTCGGGTGATTTAGGCCATGGTAGGTGCCAAAATTGGTACCTATAGATTCGTCTCGATGAGATCTATCAGCTGGTATTGGAATTGAGGTACGGCGAGCGAAAACCTCAATTTCAAGGGTTTTGCCAGTGAGGTTAAATTCGGTAAAATTGGCTGTTAGTGAGCCTCCAATAATGGAAAAAATGTGATATATGGAACCCCGATGAGGAGAGCGATTAATTGGTATTATTATCGAGATGTTCGATCCTTGGATCTCAATCAAAGTCGGCCCATAGGAATTACTAATCTAAAAATAAAGGTTGATTCTAGAATCTATAAGATTGAAACTTCTGTAGATTGTTTGTTTTGGAATTATCATTTTAGAGGTACGTTGCGCAGTTGTGCTGTCAAGTACAATGATATATCCACTTGGACTTACTTTTTCAATTACTTTGATTAAAGGTCTAGAAGTATCGGGTGGAGAGGACATGAATCTACTAGATCAATTCAAAAATATTTTGGAAGGAGATAAGCTCGTGTAAGTCCACAATCCATTTTTTGATAATAAGATTAATTCTCTCCATGATTTTTTCCCCTAATTATAATGACTACTATTGATCGAGAAGAAAGAGGAGGGTCTTATTCTAACTATTATTGTTTATTTGTAACTAAGGAAGAGATAAGAACATTCAGAAATATGAGATCTTTTTGAAAAATTCAATTTTGGTAGGTTTTTTTTTGGATTCAAAATGAAGGGGAGAAACTTTCGATACAAAAGAAGAAGGAAGGGAATGGAGGTTTCTCTTGTGTACTTAGAATGAAGAGTTAGGAGGCAAAGGAAGACAACAATCATTGTATAATTGTAATGCTGTTAGATTTGTTACTTGTAGTCCTTGAGGGCAATAAATGTGGGACAACTTCAAGTTTTGATGGATTGGGCCTGTTTTTGGAACTTTTTTTCTTATGCTTATGCCTGTTAGTGAAGGAGAATAGCACATCATATGCGTAAGAACAATTGGTATTTGTGAAAAAATATTTCTAATTGTTGAAAGGGGAGGGATTAATATGAGCCATATACGACAACACAAAGTATGAGGAGGTCGGAAAAATTAAATTTATTTATAAATGAGAATAAATATGGTATTGGAATGAAAATATTTCCATAACTTGGCTCTTCTTTCTTTCCTTACCTCTCGTCTTTTGATATGGATGACACAAAACTTGGCATCCTTCCTTCCTCTTTTTAAACCAAACAAAATGAAAATTAGTTTTTTCCTTTTTCTTCTCATTTATCTTCTAACCAAGAAGCCCTAAGGAAGAACAAATAGAAACTTACTGATGTGTGTTACAATGCTTTTAGAACATCCAATTTAGTAGGATTTTCAGTAATTGTTTATTTTTGTGTTACAATTAGGTTTCTGACCCAAGTTTGTGTGCGGTGCTTGGGATCACCACCTAGGTGCGAAGAGAAGTCTTATTCAAATTCCAAGCCTTGTCCTCAACAGATTTATGTGCATGTTCAGAGATATTCTTAAAAAAACATTACAGCTTGTAGGCAAGTTAAAAAGAGAGTGGGGGAGTGGGGGCAAGACGAACGAAGTAGGAGGTGAGCGACTTATTTTTGGTAGGCGGTGAAGGTCTGTGACAAGATTGCAATAGGATGAGGAAAAGAGGTCGAGATTATTTTCCCAATTGAAATTCATATGGGGGTAGAAAGGAGAAGTGGATGATCCAGAATTATTGTCCTGATCCCCCCTTCTACCAATTCCATGGCAGCCCAAATGCAAGAATAGCACATCATATTCCTGCGAACTAAACACACCTTTATGGTTTTTTAAAAGTCTTCTATTTGATAAATGATGCTAGTTTTGTACATTGAAAGTCTCATGGAAGAGCTAATAGCATGATAGCCTTATTTGGGTTTTGTCAAAAATGACTTCTAAGCGCTTTTATCTTGAGATCTTCTTTTGAACTGTTTACTAATGTATTTGTGCAGTGATGAGATAGGGTTCTTGCATCCATCTCATTTTTCATCACTAGATGAAGATCCAAGTAATTCCCCTCCTGCTGTAGTCACAACAAGTCAGTCAGCTGATGATGAATCAGAGATAAACACTGCAAAGAGAGCCCAACATGAGCAGACAGTATTTTGGAATAGAAATCATAAGCTGAGAATCTCCACAGATGTTCTTTCTCATTTATACATTGCTGCTCCAAATGCATACGTGGATGCATCCAGAAGATATGAAGCATCTATCAACGTATCATTGAATACAGGAGCTATTTGTAGTGCAGTTGCTGGTGCAGACTTTGATCACATCATTGAAAGAGAAATATTAAAACACACGAAGGCCTTACTGATTTTAAGCTGCGACTTTGGGAGTGCCTGGAATATCAGGTCGGTTCTGATTTCCTTTCTTCTCCTGTACAATTTGTTTACCGTAATGAATGCACACTTAATATTAACATGTATCTTTGGTGAAATTTTAATTGAACAACTTATTTTTATATAAGAACATAAAAATTCTTTCCCTAAGATATATTTATCAAAGAACTTAGTGGGTATGTTTTGTACTGCAATCTAAAGTTAGCTAAGTGGGATACATGTAATACTATCAGATTTTTCTTGATGAGTTATTTGTATCTTTACAGAAGGTTAGTGCTTTTGAGGAATCATGAGATATCATTGCTTGTTGATGAGCTCTATTTCTCCACACTTATTCTTTCATATGCATCAAAATGTGAATATGCATGGAGTCAAAGGTAAAATACCGTTTTTTGTTGTTAGAGCTTATAGCTGAAGTACATCTTCTCATTTTTCCACCATGAAATAAATGGTTGTGGTGTAATGAATCAACAGATTCTTATTCATTGAATCTGAAGCCCATCATCTTTTTCATGTTGATATGTGTTGACAGCTCTTTGCAATTAATCTTTTTCTCTTCTTCTTTCTGATGGTAACATAATAGATAGAGATGTGGATCTTTAAATTTATCTTACATGGAATTGGTATTTAACTATTATAGAATTATCAGAAATTCTTAAGATAAATATTTGGAGAACTTTGTTCACATAAAGATATCTTGTCTTCGGTGTGTTGGAGGATTTGATCTCCGACAATCATTCTTGTCATTTTTCAAAAATCTATAATAAATGTTAGACATTAGATTCGATCATCATGCTATGATACATTGATTAAGAGAGTAATGTTTAGGAGCAATGTAATGGTCTGGTTGTTTCTTTTGGAGCAAATTCTAGTATTCAAAATAAATTTAACAAACTCATTGTTTCACTATATTAGGATGCTTTAAAGTATCAAATTCTTTTGTTCTTTGTGTTAATTGGATTAACCTTCTATCAGCAACAAAATAGACAACGTACCCATGTCTTTACTTGTAGCAAACCTCATCAAGCTTTAAATGCAAAATCACTAACATCCATACAATTTTCTCTTTTGTTTTTAGTATTTAAGTTCCATTAACTTCAAACAACTTTTCTTTTGGTTCATGATATTCTTGAAGGTTTCTAATAATCAATTCTTGGTGGCAGGAACTAGTGATAAGTCTTTCAACCTTTCTTCTTGATACACACCAATATGAACTTGAATTTGTATTTTTTGCTACTCCTATTTCATGAGGTATCCAACAAAATTTCCATTTGGTCCTCTGTTCACCTTTTCAATTAAGTTGTGCCATGTCTTTTGCATTTTTAGATAGATATGGCCACATCTAATTGAATATTGAAACTGTTTGAACTAGATGTTTGATTTTTTTTTTTAAAGAAATATTTTATAAAATTATTTTTTTCATCTCCACTATGATCTTCTTGGATAATTTACATGTTTTTCTTTCTTTTAAGAAAGTCAACGGTTGGAATGGATTATGTTTGGAATAAAATCTAATCTTATCTCAGATGCAATTTATATAAATACATATTTTTAGTGTTTGGATTCATTGAAGAAATTACAGTCATAACCTTATCTCAAATGCAATTCTTGGTTTTTTAATCATTTTTAAAGATTAGTTTACAAACTTGGTTTGTGATGAGAATGTTGAATTGGTTGAAGGCCATAGTTTGCAAAAAAAAAACACTCATCCTGCCACACTGTCAAATAATTTTAGATAGATGTTGTCCTCTTCTTTCCTGTGAGAACACCATTTAGCATTGCATCTAGTTCATCAATCATAAATGATTGAAAGATAGCATTGCATCTAGTTCATCAATCATAAATGATTCAATATATCATGCAAAGAGATGTAAAAAAAAAGTGTAAAAGTATACGTATATAGTAAATATAAATAGTATCATCAAAATGTCAAAAAAGCCAAATGACCAAAACACCAATATATCTCTTTATAAGCCTCTTCAAGGTGGCGTATGATTAGTAAAGAAAATGAGAATTTCAACTGCTTGTGTCGCTAAGACTTTTGTTGGTATTGCATTGTCCATAAAATATCTTTTATTTCTCTCCCTAAATACTCTAATGTCATACAACTAATTGTTTGATTTAAAATAAATTCAGTGCCCTATCGCCCTTTGCCTCCCATAGTGTATGAGTGAAGGCATATGGTTGTATTGGCAAGAAATGCAAGTAAGTAGACTAGCCATTTATTGTATAAGGACATTGATAGAAAAGATGATTCCTTATTTCTACTTCTCCCTTACATAAACTACAAGCTTTATCAACCAAAATGCCCTTACATATCAAACACATTTTTGTATGTAACTTATCTTTCCTCATTAATCAGTTAAAGAAATTTATTTTCAATGGAAGTCTCGGTTTTCATAAGATGTAGCCCTTAACATCCTTAATACCTGACTCTTTCATAATATTATACATTGAGTGCACAGAGAATATCCTAAACTTTGTCCATCGTCACTAAATATGCTTATTTCCTTCACCAATTTGTATGTCTTTTATATCCTCATGAAACCTCACTATGGCTGTTTAGGAAATATTATTATTTATAATAACTGCCCAACCACTGAATGAACCATCTTCCCATCTAGCAAGCTGAGACAATGTGACATTTGAATGTCCGACTGCTCTGCAAATTTCTTTATACCTATCTGTTATTTTCATATGATTGTGCCATGGCTTAAACTAAAAATTTTCGTCAGCCCCATCTCCAACTTCATAGTCTAGACTGTAAATAAAAAACCCTCTTAGCTTTGCTATAGTGTGCCATGTGTTAGACCATCCTACAGTGCCCTTGTTCATATACCAATCCTTCCTTTTGAAGTATTTCGAACACACAGCCCTAGCCCATGTTGAAGAATTTCTTGTGATTAGTTTCTAGAGCCAAGAGCCTAATCTTGCATTATTATGAACACAGATGTCTAGAACACCTAGACCGTCATTTTCTCTTTTCATTGTGGCCACTTTCCAGTTCACAAGATTTAGAGTGCATTTTTGCCCGTCACTCTTACCCCATAAGAATTATTTTTTGTGCTTATCTATTTCCCTAATCCCCAATTGGGGAATTTAAAGACTACTGAGAAATAAGAAGGGATGAGGATGATACCAAGTTTACTAATATGAGTCTGCCTCTCTTAGATAGTACACGACTTTTCCACCATACTAGGTGATTGTCAATTTTGGTTGTGATAAATCTCCAATCATCTTTCTTTAAATTACCATCTCTTAAAGACAATCCCAAATACTTAATAGGGAAAGCACCTGCTGGGTATCCCAAAATCTCAGTGGATCTTTTGGAGATTGCCTTTTTTCTTTATAGATTAATGACCGTGGATTTATCAAGATTGATCTTTAAACCTGACGCTGCATGAAAACAATCAATAAGTAGCCTCAAGTTTTGTATGTACTCCTCTTCTTTACCTTGTAAAAAAATAATATCATCTGCAAATCCCACATATGTGACTCCTCCCCCCTAAACCTAATTGAGCACTCCCTGAAAATTACTGTAGAATCAGCTTTAGTGATCAACTCCATTATCCATTGAATCTATTCTGGTGGAAATTGATTAGCCTTTAAAACGCTTTCAACAAAGTCCTAGGATACTGTGTCAAAAGCCTTCTCAATATCTTACTTAATAAATAGGTTGTCTTTAATTATCCTTTTGCATGCATTTATTATTTCGGCCACTGTCATGAAAGCATCAGATGCTGACTTACCCTGAATAAAAGCAATTTGTGATTCTAAGATGAGGTCGAGCATAAAGTTTTTGAGTCTATCTACTAAAACTTTAGATATCAGTTTTCTCATGCTATGTTCAAGGCTAATAGGCCTAAAATCCTCGATAGAATTCCCATCATCACTATTAAAGTCAGATTCAAACTCATCTGTTACCTCAATTTCTGAATCAAACATCTCCGACATTTCAGAGCCTGATTCATCTTATGGTGATTCCATTTCTTGGCTTTTGATGTCAGTGTTCTCCTGACTAGCAGCATCTCCTTCTGCTGCATATTCTCAGCTTTAACCTTCTTCATCTCTTGAAGATGGCTGAGCATCGAAGCACCTCCTCGTCCTCCAGCCATCACACTGCACACACTCCCTCTGTTTACCTGGGCGTGTAATTGTTGTATTAAAACCTCATCATCGTACAGGTTTCACTCCTCCACTGTGAGCTCAACATCTTGCACTTCCACCTTCTTCATCGAGTCCATCATCTCGTCATAGTGCTCAGCCTGCTCGACTGACTTGGCTATGCAGATAAAGTCCTCTTTTTGTGATGTCATGGGAGGTCAGATCGAGTCGATCTCCTCTGCTTCTTCATCAGAAGCTTCAAGAGTTTCCTCCGCAGCAATGAGCGCTTGGGAGAATCTAGAGGCTCCCAGTATAAGTTCCTGTGACCTCCTCGCTGCCTCCTTAATCCTCTCACTCAACAGGCTGGATCTTTCGATCAGGAGCATCTTCTCCTCTTTCATCAATTTGAGATCGTTTGTTGCCTCCTCCCTTGGCAGAACCAACTCGATCTCAGCCACCGCTGATTTAATCGCTGCCACAAGAATCTACAAAGATGTGGAAGTCGAAGTTGCTCTCTTTCTAGTGGCATCCAAGATGGATCTCTCCGTCTCCAGTGCCAACTTTCATAGTGCAGTCGAGACGTGAAACAAAACAGAGGAGTTCATCAAGTACTCTCTTTTTTCTTTCTCGATGCTTTCGGTGGTGTTAAAGGCACTGTGATCCGTGCTCCCATCACCGATCTTGAGAGGGTTCTCTGCTAGCAATGTGGAATTTGCATTGAGGTCTGCTCGCTTCAACTCAGAGATGCACTTCTCTGCTTTCCACAATGCTTCATTCTTCTCATTAGCAACTGCAGCATGCATGTCCATCGACTGGAACTCTCGTATCTTTGAGCTTAGTTCGTCGGGGATGCATCCCTCAGCATCCTGCAATTTCGAATAGATTGTGTCGGAGTGGGCAATATTGAACTTTGTTGTTCTCAGATTCTGCTGTGCAGTCCAAAATTTCTGCTTGGCTTGTGAGGAATTTTGATTTCTCCATCAGATTTTGATTTCTCCATACGACTCTGCTTTAGCTCTTCAATCAACATTGCGGAGGCCTAAAATTCTTCAAAAGAATTATATTTTTCTTCAATTTCTTTTTCTACCGCTAGCAGAACTTGATAATGTTTTTCATTTTTACTGGTCTCGGCCAGATACACTGTCTCCTCCTTCTTACACTTTGAGCCGTAATGCCCATAGCGATGACACTTGAAGCATTTGATGTAAGATTTATCTTTCTTGGGCTTCTCATGCAATGGAGATGAAGTACTATCCCAATCTCTATCTCTGCTTCCATATGAACGTCCTCTGTCATGACCATGGCTCCTCCATCTATTGTGACCATGCCCACGCCTTGAACCTGAAAAATCTCTGCAACCTTTTGCTTCCCATTCTGCCCGAGTTAAAAGAACTTGATTTTCTTCAACAGGGTTTGACAATTTAAGCCACACTTCATAGGTCTTTAAGGCACCATTTTCATAATCTAACGTCATCGTTCTTAGATTGCTGAACTGCTCCAAGTTGCAAGCGATGGGATCAAATTTGGACGGTACTGACCGTAGGAGCTTCTCAACGATCCTCCGCTCCTTGACTCTCCACCTTTAACGTATCCCACGTCTTTTTTGCCGTCCTTTTATTAGTGACAAGGGTCAAGATCTCATCTCCTAGTGCTGATGAATCACCGACTGTCACACCCTAATCCACCCTTGGGCACGTAGCAACCGCCGTATAAGCTGCACTTCTCCACCACAACTTATACAAGGCTCGATGTATCACACAGCACAATAAATTCCTTTGCATTAAACACAGCGGAAACATAAACCATGTACATTTTACATTAATGCTATAAAAATGAAATTACTATCTAGATTTCTAAAGTAAATTCTATTTCGCCACATCTAGGTTCTCCTTCACTTCCCGTATCAACGCCCAACCTGTAACCTGCACAACAGGGGAAAAATGTGCACATCTGAGTCGTGAAACTCAGTGAGACTACAGAGAGAGTACCTTAAAAATAGGCATAAGGTATTGTACAAACCAACAAGAAAATATATCTACTAAAATCACGTATTAATTCAACATGTCAACAAGACATCACATATTAATTCCACATATCAACAAGGTATAACCAAATAGCAATTAAGGAACATCATAACCATGATCACAATAAGGTATATAACATAATATGATCATAACAGCGCCATTGAAACAAAGATGTTATATCACTTTAATTAACATATCATCAGCTATCCATTCTACACCTAAGGCAGCCTATTATGTTCAAGGTGAATCCCTCGTTAGAGATTTTTCTGAACCCGTCAGTGTCAACTCTATGTCTCTGTCCTAGATTTTCCTGAACTAGTCTAAGAACGCACACATCACCTTCTAGGTTATCATAACCCTATGATGTTCAAAGTTCTTAGTCATATATCAATTTAGATCACTCCAGGTGTTATCACCTCATGAATCTAAAATATCTCAAACTTTTATCTCATGTCAACATGTTCCATGTTCTTGCTAAGTGTCTCTACATCTCTAGCAACATGAACATATTAAATAATCAACCTAACATGAGCATAAATATCAATAGCATGCACATAACAGCATCATACATATACCAGTATGGTATAACTTACAACTCAAATCCGGAGCAATCATATAATAGCATCATACATGAACTATCATGATATCATTTTCAAACTCATATCAAGAGCATGTATATAATAACATCATACATGAACTAGCATGATATAACTTTCAATAATTTACATGCTAATTAAATATGCAATCAAGCAGATATATAACTTATCAGCATGTACAATAATTAACAACGACCCTTAGGACTCAACATCTGTAGTAGGCCAAATTAAATTTGAAACTATAAACCCTCACTTAAGTCTCAAAGCAAGATTAAATAAGAATTCACAGCTTGGCTGTGATTCTTAAAAGCAATCAAGCAAACAATCAAACACAGCAACTCCTTCTTACTCCAACACAAATCACAACTTGGCCGTGATTTGTCAAGCAACAGCACAGCAAACAATCTTCCTAAGATAAAATAAATACATCTAACAACCATAAATCATACAATTCAAATAAGGATTTTCTATCTATCCTTTTACTCACACCCTCACATCATTTTCTTCATTTTATTAAATTTCTTATAATCAACTAATCAACCATCACATTAACAAATACAATCCAATACAATCAAACACAAATAAGCCTATAAAACAACATTTAGTTTAACAATTTAATTATACCCAAAAATCTATATCAATCTATACCACCTTAATTGATTCTTAAATATTCTCAATAATCTTGTGAATAATCTAACTACAATAATTAGATTAACAAAATCTAAATTTTCTAATTTCATTAATAAAATAAATAATTTAAATAAATCAATTTCCTAAATATTATCACATTATAAATTTATAACATTCTAAATTACTCAATTTCATTAATTAGAAATTTTAATTGATCTAATTATTCAATTTAATCACAACATAATATTAATAGTTTGGAAAAAATCTAATTAAATCTTGAAAATTATATCTAAGCATAATCTAGCATCATAAATTATTTCAGATTTTTCTGATATTGTTAATGCGCTCAAAACCCTGAACCCAACCACAAATAATTTAAAAACCAAACCTAAAGTCTGATAAAAATTCTAAATAAATTTCTAAAAGCTTAAAACTTACCAACAAGGCTATAGAAACATTGAACCCAAGTATACAGGTCGAAAAATTATGCAAACCGACTAAACTAGATTTGAATCGCAACTTGAACCAGCCCATACTGACCAGACCGGATCAGACCGGTCGAACCGAACCAAAACACGTGAAGTGCACGTGTCATCCCTTCCGCTCGTTTCCTTGCCCACGTTCTAATCCTCGTCGCACCGCCGCCACGGTTTCTCCTTGGATCGCCGCCGATCAGCACTGCAGATGCGACGGAATCCCTTTGGACTCTCTCTCCTAACCTTCCACTGCCCTCAGGTGACGGAATCGCAAGCTGGTAAAGCCCAAGTGCTGCCAAAGATCACTGCCTCCCTCGAGCTCTCTGCCGCCAGCGTAACCGCCGCCCTCAACTTCTTCCATGACTCCTCCACTGCCGCCGCCGCTATTTATCGACCCTAAGGAAGTCGAATCGACTTTAGGAAGCTCGCCATGGGGAAGAAACCACTTGACGCGTCCCTCACCAGTGAAATCACCGCGAACAGAGGAGCCTCTCTGTTCACCGCCCCCTTCACGATTCCGGCTCGCCGGAGTCGTGTCTCTCGCTCGCAACCCCCGATAACGACGCCTAGCTCCGCTCTCTACCTCGCCTTACCAGATTGAAGCCCTGTCGGAGCCTCGAACACGTCCGCCGTCGAGATATTCGGAACAGGGTAAACCCTTGTTTCCGAAATCCTTTATACTGTCGACGAGTCACTGACTCATCGACTGACTCGTTCACGGACTCGGCCGGTTCACTCAAGTCGACTCGCCCCTACTCGATGGTTTTTCTTTTTCTCTTTTTCTTCTTCTTTTTTTTAAAAAAAAACTAATTTTAAATAAATAAATAAAATTCGTTATTATTAAATAAAAATTCTATACGTAGCAACAAACATTAATTTGAAGAGAAATATATATATATATGTATATTTAAGATAATCTAATAGATTTATATATAAATTTAAATGTACTTAGAATGAAATATATTTAATCCCTTAACATTCAAAATTAAATAAATAATAGTGTCCTCAAACAATTTCAACTCGGCAAGAAATTAAAGACATTAGAGAAAAACTTATAAAAATCAATATGATGCGATACCCAAATTCATGTATTAATGATGATATCTACCCTATACCCAAAAAATTAGATTTTTTTGTATTACCTAAGGAATATGCACCAACCTTAATCGTTCCAATTTATATTTCCGACTAGGATTCATGGCATCGGGGCCATCAGCTTCCATTTTGCTAATGCGTCGCTCGTTTCCTCAGATTTCTTCACCTCCCATTCAAATAAGTTCAAACGAAAGCTTGCCATCCTTAAGCGTTGGTGACAGAAGGGTGTGAAGGTGGATATTTAGGGAGATAGGTTTAGGGATTTCAACCGTATATACCTATCCACCTATTGATTCCAATTTGTAGGGAGGGGCCACACTGGATGATCCGAAAACTAACATAGTAGCTTCCTGCTAGACTCTTTCTTTTTCTTATTAACCCTTAATTTATGAGAACTAAACCTATTTTAATACTTTTATATATATTATATTCTTATATACCTAGATATACCTAGATATACGGTCAAGAATTATTCTTCCAAGTATATAATTATATGTATGTCTTAAATGTACATATGTATTATATATATATATATATATTCACTTATATTTATTTATATTTAGGCTCTAGATTTTCTTTCCCCTTTAATCGAAACCTAACTACGTATCTATTTACACAATTTATTTATATATATTTGTATATATAGATATAGATCTAGATATTATTATCTTATTGTTATTATATTCATTTATTTATTTATATCTACAATCTACATATATATGCACGTATTGATGGATAGGTGTTGACATATCTAGCATACCTCTATTTAAATATATATGCACATTATTATATCTGCATTTTACATGTATACATATATATGATTGCACATATATGTATACACCTACTTATTTAAAATGCACATATATATATTTCTAAAAATTTAGGGTCGACAAGTTCTTCCCCCCTTAAATATTTTTTATCCTCCAAAAATGTAGAAGTCCATAAAAATTCTTTTTTCTTTAGAAGTTTATCTCCTAAACTATTCTAATGATCCTAACATATATATTAGTTACTGCAAACGCCTCCTATTTGTGCAGTTAAAATAAAAATTTGAAGAGGTACTTACAAAGGAAAGAATGTAGCTAGCATGTTTAGTAAGAGAACTATATATGGTTTACGAATAACTCCAGCAGTGAATGCAACAGTATTAGTCAAAAAATATAGATCACATAAAACAACTAAATATTCAACACAAATGCCAAAAAAATTAGTCATTGTTTCTACATATAAATGATTATGCTGGCTGTAATGTAAAATACATCTGTAAGATTAAATAATTAGAAATGTTATTCAATGCAATCTCATATATTAGCTCTATAAATAGGTGTAGAATACATATGACACATGAAAGTATCTTCCAATGAGATTATGGTTCCATGAATCAGGTAATACCTTAATAATATATTTAATCATGGATAGAATTCTTTGATGAGCATGCAAAATCAAGAATTGCAGCCGACACTACTTACTCTTCAGCAACTGGAGAGAATCATATGGTGGCAATTAGAGAGAATCATATGGTGACAAAATGAGGTAATCACTTAATTTTCACACAATGCAAACTTAATTACATATGTAAACATAATCTTAAGAAAGTATGCCCAATTAAGATAATGAGGAAGCATGTTGGTAAAGGTGTCAATTTCCAAGGGTTATGCTAGTAGCTTCCTTTCAAAGAATATTTACCAAGCTGTTATGAATTGAAGCTTGGTTTGATACATCTTAGTATCTATACTATACATGATAGTACACATCCTATCAGATCAATAGACAATGCAATTATGAAATTAAAAACAATAACCATAATAGTAAATATATATATACATATAATGTTAATATGAAAGTATTGCTATTAGGACCATAACACTACCTAGCCCTTGTTCCAGGTACCATAACAAGAGCACGGTCTTACCACTTAAGAAATTTTTTTTTAAGATTCTACCTTAGATATCTATATTTTAGATAGAAAACTGTGAATTTAAGATAGCTGACAAGGGCATAAAATTGAATGATTCGTAATAATTGGAGTATCACAAGTTAGGAAACAAGTGCAGATCAAAACAAGTAAAATACAATTTCAATGCCATTCACTGACAATAACTTGGATCAACGACAAGATATAGGGACAACTTTTGGAGTACAAATGAAATAGGATAAGTACTTAATTTAATTAATTGAAAGGAAATATGCAGTAATAAGAGAGTAGATGGCTTGGGAATCCGCAACTTAAATGTGGTTAAAAGAATAATAGCAAATAAAAGGTTGTTGCTATTAATGAATAAATAAGAACATCTTTGGACCAACCCTGGAAAGAGAAGTACAATGTAGTAAACCTACGGATCTTGAATCAAAAATTTTCTTGGAGGCTTCATAACCTTTGAACCAACAAGGAGCTCGATAAAGGAGGGTTTAATAAAGCAGACAAAGATAAGCAATAGCCAAGGCAAAGACATTTGGTGCTAAGTTATTTTATAATCAATGTATTTACTATTTTTTTAAAAAAAGATGTTTGGAAATGGAGACATAATAGACAAGGTAACTTATAGTTAAGTTAGTACATAGCTACTTTAAGAGTAGAGAAGAAAATGAGGAGCACATTGAACAGCTTTGGAAGGGAATATGAAAGTTAAATATAGTATCAAAAGTGTAAACATTCATTTAAGAGTTTTATAGGATTGACTACCAATGAACAATTTTTTTTTTTTTGTGTCAAAAATTAACAAAATTCAAGTAGAAAGATATAGTATTTATAGTTAAGGCATCGATGAAGAAAAATATTTTTTTCAGATTGTGCATTTACAATAAGGACACTGAATAAAGAGTATAGAGTGCAATGGAAGTTTAAGAATCTAGTTGGAGATATCTAGGATTTAAGTATCTCATTTGAAGTTATAACATTTAGGATAACCACCAAAAATGTGCTCAAAAGGGACTTGAGGTTGTCAGTATTTAAGATAGGGATCTATATGATGAATTTAGATACATAGAAATAATTGTTAGAAACACCAGAGAATGACCATCAAGGATATTACTGCAAGGAACATAGAATTGAGGTCACTCCATGATTCCTTAACCAAAGATTTGGGTGTTGCAACCATAAAGATCAATACTAGACTTCAATCAAGGTAATATGAAGCTAAGGAATTTTCCAAGGGTATTTATCTATCTTAATGCATATTTGGAATTTTATATAGAAATAGGCTATTTACGATAAGAAAAAAATACTGCCTTGTTTGAGGCAAGATTAGGAGTGAAGGACATGAAGCTAGTTTCTCCTAGGAAATTTTTTTTTGAGAAGCTTGAGCCCAAAATATTTTGAAGCTAATCTAAGGTTTAGACAATATTTTTCTTAAATTGCTTTGTTTGTTATGATAGCATCCAATTGATAGAAAAATGAGGAAACCAATGACATCTAACAAGGTTGAAATTTTCATTTAGTCTTAATTGTAAGGTTAAAACTTGATGAAGATACCCAAAGAGTCAATTAAAACTCATATATCATCATACTTGCCAAAACTAACCATGCAACTATAGCTAAGTACGTATGTCAAAAAAAAGAGAAAAGAATATATGAACAAATCCAAATGGCATCTCTATAAAACATAAAGACTTGCATTTGTTGGTCATACTCGCTCAACAAACAACTTCGGCGAAGGTTAGACATATAAAGTCGTAAAGCCACTACACCAACTTTTTAAATAAATTCACTCCTAATGGTTGCCGCCAAGCATGCTAGCAACCTATCCACCACTAGACACGTATTGGTTATTGCCATACATGTAAACAACTAGCCAACACTTATAAACTCTTTGAAAATACTAGCAGAACAAGCTTTACATGAAAACAATAATCAAAATAGTATAAATCCTTTGTGTAGCCAAACATAATATCACTTACCAATTTCGACATTAAAATCAATCCAAGCAACCAAATCAAGCATAAAATCAACAAGGAATGATCAATCAAGGAAAAGATAAAGTCAAACAAGGTTTTTTTTTTCAGTAGAAGTATTTGGTGCAAAATCTACTAAACTTAAACTTGTGAATTTGTTCAATCTACTAGGTATTAGTACAAGAAGACCTACTTCAAGTATTTTTAAATTAAACCATGAGGATAAAGATTATCATACTTACTATAAGCCACTGCAACATAATATTATTGTCATCACTCTAAAACAAGTAACTGCATCGTGTTAGAATGGAATAAGTCATAAAAACACATGTCCTAAGAATAAATTCTACAATGGAAGTAAATACATCGTGTTAGAATGGAATAAGTCATAAAAACACATGTCCTAAGAATAAGTTCTACAATGGAGAATTTGGTAGTAGGATCTTAACCACCAAGTGGTGATCTAGTTTAAGCCAATTTGAATCATGGTATCCAGAATATAGTGGAGTATAGTATGGTAGTAGGAATAGTCGAATAAATTCTTACTTATATCCATAAAAAGTGCACTGAGGTTTATATTCCAATTTCTGTCATGGAGGGAGAAGTTCTCTTTATACAACTTCGGTTAAACTCATAGCACTCATTGCTTATAGCACGTATGTACCCAAGAAATAGTAGGAGCCGCATTTTTAGAGAGGTAATGACATAGACTTCAAACAACTAGTCCTTTCTTTCATTGAATAAAGTAGCCATTTTATCATTACATGATATAGTAATGAATTATAGTAGTACCCTTGGAGTTTTAAAAAGTTGCCTTTGAGTTAAGACAGAGGCAAGCAAAGAAAATATGCAAGCAATCAATTTTAATAACTCAATGAGCAAACAGACAATTAATCAAAACTACCAAAAGCAGTCAAATAACTTGTAGCAAGCAACTTATCAAAAAAGGAAGTGCAGAGAGGTAATAAGGAAAAGTTTAATCAAGTGAATCATGTTCCTAATCCTTTGTTACTCTCACCCCTGTTTGCTCAATGTTTCCCTATGGACTGTATCAATAGCATATCCCTAATCTTTAATCTCATGAATAATTTCCTAGATTTTCTAAACCCGCTCTGATACCACTTTAATTGTCACGCCCCGACCCTCTGTCAGGCACATGACAACTGTCGTATGAGCGATGTCCCACTCATACAAGGCTAACAAGACCATATAACTCAAGCATTATAAAGTTCTACAGTTAAGTTCACTAAATAAGTTTACAACTGACTCATAGGTTCTTACAAAATTGATACAGTCCATCTGCATTATGTGTTGTATACATCATACCAATTAAACATCCTAATAATGCCCTTCTTTAGCGTTCAACCCTGCTACCCGTCATCCCTCGCAGTCTTCTAAATGGGGTCTCGATACCTACGCGCGGGGGAAAATTTGCATACGCTAAGTCTTGTGACTTAGCGCCTACAGATAAAAACTTCTCCAAGCAAAGTAATGGGCTAGCAATACATGTCCGAATGAGCAGCAGTTATATCAATATCAAATCATAAAATAATAATGATGGTGTAGTATCATACACCATTAGAATTTAAGAACACAATCATAAGGGAGAACATATCATTGCAATTAATTTACATTCTATAAAGCAGTAACAAAATGCACATCATGGACAGTATAAGAATTAATTAATAACTGTCCACTTGGGAGCTCTACTGCAGCGGCTGTAAACTAGTTGAAACAACAATGCACCCGAGTCTTTTAAATTAACAATTTAATAGATAGCCCTGCCATGTTTAATCATCATCGCTGCATAATGTTTCCCTATCAATTTGCAAGTACAATTAAATTTTCTAATACACATGAAATCAAGTATTTAACCTTGCTCCCTTTTCTTATTTCCTATTTAGCATCATGAAAATAGAAGACAAGGAATGAAATAGGTGTTTCAATTTTCCATTATTTAAATATCATTCACGTATATGACCAAGGAAATACTGATGTAAGACATAACAAATTTGTTTACAACATTAAGAAAGAAAGCATCTAAGAAAGTAAATGGATCAAAATATTTCTCAACATATCATTCTTTTTTTTCCAACATAATGCCCAAAACTCTAATGAAATAACACAATTGTAATGGCTAATTAAACTAATAAAATAAAAATAAATTTAATACCCAAAATTTTCTTTTATATTTACCATAACATATATATATTTGTTAAAACTATAAAAAGTATTTATCTATTACATATATATGTATACATATATATAAACATGTGGAGAGAATAATATAAAGTCATCATCATCCCAAGTGACTATAGGTAGCAACAAACATTAATTTGAAGAGAAATATATATATATGTATATTTAAGATAATCTAATAGATGTATATATAAATTTAAATGTACTTAGAATGAAATATTTTTAATCCCTTAACATTCAAAATTAAATAAATACCTCAAACAATTTCAACTCGGCAAGAAATTAAAGACATTAGAGAAAAACTTATAAAGGGTTATCCTCCAAAGGGTTTTAAAAGATGACAAAGATTAGGGAGAGAAATATACTAAGGAAGAAAAGGAATTATTAATTATCACTAGAAGGAATTTGAGTTCATTTGGTGCCAGGGATGGTGCCACCCTTTTGAATGCACTCAAGAGTATTTAACAGAGGAATGATTAGTATTTTGAGAATGGTCATCATCTGGAGAATGACCACTGCTAAAGGTTTGTAAAGAAAAGGATTAAAACATATCAGCGAATGAAAATAAGAGAATAGATCTTCTCTTCACCCACACATGCAGAATTCATAATATAGTTCTTAGGTAACAAGAATTTATTTTTCAAGTTTAAGGAAGAAGAACTATATTGCACAGTATAGTTCCTGTGATATGAATGTATCTGATGTCTATTTATATTAAAAACTATCAAATAAGGATAAAGGAGTGAGATTGAGGCAAGATGGTAGTTTTGATACACCACATGGTTAAACTAATTCATGTGATATTGATAACTTTGGGGTTTATTCAACTCTAATGTCAATACCCCAAGATCACCATTATCATGCTTTGATTTTGCATTAGGGTATGATAGGAAATTGGAGAGGATCTCTATCCTTCTTCTCAGCCCTAATTAGAAGGAAAAGATATTTTCAATTCTGCAACAAAGATCAAATCTACACATCCAAGACTACATAAAGTATCAATATTTCAACTTCCAATAAATCCTATACCAAGCTTTATTGATACCATTAGTGAAATGACTCCCATATCTTACAATAATAAAGGAAAAAGTAGCTGTTGCTACCTAAGACAATTAAATATTCAGTCTGAGCAGAAATCTCAGCCTAGCAACTTAGGAACTAAATCAAGGGGAAATTTATGGTTCTAGCTAGAGTAGTTGATCAGCCTGTATCATGTGGGCAGGTGGTACTGACTCCTCTCCTTCAACAGCTTTTATTTCAGGGATTAGTGCAGGTGGGACTTTAGGCTTTGCTTCCTCAATAGTAGGAACCTTAGATTCAGGTGCAGGTAACATAGCTAGTACTCCTGCCCTGCCTCCTCTCCCCCGAGCACCACCCTTAACAGCCTGATTAGATGGCATTTTGGTTTAATTGAAACACAAACCCCAACAATAAATTCTCTATAGAGTGCCTATATTTTTCTAGATCAAGTTTTCAGCAATCACAGCACAACTCAAACACAAAATAAAGTCAATATAACCCATAAAATATAAAATACACAATACACAATCAATTTACTTACTAACATCAACCACAACAAGCATAGAACATCAACAAGTAAGTGACATAGAACACAATGCAACAAGTAAGGAAAACATAGGGATAAAAGTTTAAATCCACATATCCCTATAACCTCTTTTTACCTCGTCAAAGTTATCTCACAGGTGCACTTAAGCCTATGGTGTATCCTAATTTCCTATCCTTACTTTTAATGGCATCTTTTTAAACTTATGCTCTGATACCACCTTAGTTGTCACGCCCCAAATCTCCCTTTAGGCATGTGGCAACCGTCGTATAAGCTGCACTTCTCCACCACAACATATACAAGATTAGAAGTATCAAACCACTACAATTATCTTATTTAAACACAGCGGAAATATAAATAATTTACCTTTAACACTAATACTACATACCAAATCTCTATTTAGATTTCTAGAATAAATCTTGTTTATCATAACTAGGTTCTCCTTTATTAATGGCCATGCTGTAACCTGTGTAATAGGGAAAAATGTGCATATCTGAGTCGTAAAACTTAGTGAGGCTACAAAGAGAGCACCCTAAAAATGGGCATAAGGTATTGTACAAACCAATAAAAAGATATACCCACTAAATTACATATTAAAAAAATATAACAATCAGTATATAACAAGTCATATAGGATAAAATAGAAGAAATAGGATAATAACAAAAACAAGATACAAGATCTGTAACTATAACGATAACTCCAAATCAAAGCTGTCATATTATCATAATTACTATATCAAGATTATCCACACTACACCTAAGGCAACCATCTATATTCAAGGTAAATCCCTCGTCAGAGATTTTTCCAAAACCCTAAGTGTCAACTCTATATCTCTGTCTTATGTTCCTGCACACTGATGTTGGCAGAAGGAGCTAGTGACCACGACACCCCTTCTATATAACATAAGTATCATACAGTGCTGTAATTCTGCCTCATGATAGGATCACCACACAACATTATAAATCACACAATCTACAGCCTGACAAGCAGATATATTTTGCATAAGCTAGCAATGAAGCTAGATTGCTAGGAACCTACATCTTGAGTATATTAGTGTCCTTAGGTTCCCTAGCCTTGTAGCGCATTGAACGGTATTATTCATAGCACACCATCTACCTTAGAGTAATACAAATAAGTTGTGTTCTGCACCGAAGTGAGATCTCGATTACCCTAAAGCATCTATGGCTAAGTCAATCGAACTTGCACCTCTACCTTCGCTAGCACATGGCTCCTCACCAAATATTGGCATATAGTAGCTTAAGAACCTAATGTCATCTCCTAGGCGATTATAACCCTAAGATGTCCAATGTTCTTAATCATATGTCACTTAAGACCACTCTAGGTATTAACATATATGAACCTAAAGTGTCTCTAGTTTTATCTCATATCATCATGTTCTATGTTCTTGCTAAGTGCATCTCATCTATAACATAACATGAACATATCAATCTATAGCATAACATGAGTATAACCATAAATAACATGCATATAATAACATGTATACTGATATAACATAACTTGCCAACTCATATCAAAACTCACATGTTTATTAAATATGCAACAAAGCAGATATTCAACTTATACAGCATGTACAATAAATAACAACAATCCTTAGGACTCAGCACTGTAGTAGTCCATAAATTTAAAACCATAAGCCCTCACTTGAGTCTCAAAGCAATCTCTAACAAGAATCACAGCTTGGCCGTAACTCTTAAAAGCAAGCAGGCAAGCAAGCAAGCAATCAAAGCAATTCCTTTGCACTTCTGCACAAATCACCGATCGGCCACATCCATGGCCAACTCAATCTTGCTGCCATCATAAGGTCGATTCCGAATGGCTATTTATGTTAGAACCCCAAGTTAATTGATGTTGAATGCCAATCTTTTTTATTTTAATTTTGAATTGATGCTCTATTCTTGTTCATCACCCATGTTTGAACCTATAGTATGCTGAATTGTAGAACACCTATATTTGATTGTGGCTACTGATCTATTTGAGATGGTGGGTGTTGGATGAATTATCATATTGAATTTTGAAGTGTTAGATGGTGATGTGCACTAGATTGGTTGAAATTGTGCTATCTTCCCCACCTCCTTCTCATTTCCCTATGTACTCTATCCTTCTTAGTTATTATGTTATCCTTTTCATTACTTGATGTTATGAATATAAGATAATAATGATGGATGTGGAGAGATTCAAACTAAGGTTTGCACTAGGGAAATATTATTAAATTCTAATTAGCTAGTTATTATATGATGTTATGATGGGGTGTGCTTCTGGTTTTATCTATTAAGGATACATGGTGCTACTGTTCGTTTGTTGTGATTTGTTATGTGAATTTTATGGGTTTATCTTATGATGGCTTTGATGAGGTTGTTTATGTGTAGTTTTGAATATGAGATTTGTTGATGTTGGTTAGTTAATGATGGAGTGGTATTGACTTGTTGATTATTCCGTGTTATTGACTTTAATGATGTTCGGATGAATGGTGATGATGTTGTTGGTTTGTTGGTGGTTTAATGGTGTTATGTGATAGTGTTTTTTTTATGGTGTTATGTGATGATTTTGATGATGACTAATTATTGATTGTTTATATTGTGGTGATGGTTTTGATGATGATTAATCATTGATTGTTTAGTGATGGTTTTGATTAATATGTTATTTGCGAGTTTTTCATGGTGCTTTGTTTTCATGATGATGTGGAGGTTTATATGGTGCTTGATGTGCATGTGGCATTATGGTTAATGGTTTCAATTGATTATGTTGCTGATATTGTTCGGTGTGTTTATGTGATGATGATATGGTTTTGTGGTTTTGGTGGTTGATGTTGTTTCATGTGGTGGTTTTCAATGGATGTGAATTTTTGTGAGTTGTTGTAATGGTTGTGTTTTAAATTGTTGTTATTGGTGATATGATGATTTTGCATGTGTTGGTATATTGATGTGAGAATTTGGTTGATTTTATGCTATCACCTCCATCATCTTCCTTCTTCTCACCTATTATGACATCCTTCTCATTTCTCTATTTTCTCACATTTTCCTATTGAACCCTCTCATTCTTCTTTGTTATTCTTCCCTACTTGAGATTATGAATAGGGTAAAATAATTGGGGATGTAGAGAGAATCAAATGAAAGTTGACACTAAGGAAGGAATGTTGAATGTTAGTTTACTAATGGTGATGTGATGATGTTAAATTAAATTAGAGAATAATTAGCTTAACCTTCCTATTGACTTGGACTTGAAGATATGATTAAGTTTAATTGAGATTTGACTATTCTAATAAGTTAGAGGTGATGGAAGAAGATTAGAGATTTTAAGTATTGGGCTTGAGTATGAAGTTAGGCCTAATAGTTGAAGTGCATCATTTATTTTGGATTGGGCCAAATAAATCACATAGGTCGAGTTATTTGTGAGTAAATAATTTCTATCATATTAGATTATGAAGATCTATATTTTAAATAAAATCTTTATTGTTTTAGGGATCTTACTCCAACTTGAGAGCTGTGTATTATTGATGTATCTGGATTGGTTCTGAAGTTCAGATCCCCATACAGTTGCGTTGGTTCATCGAATATAGGATTTATTCAAGCTGGGGAATTCCTGCCGAGGTTTTCTTAGGAAAATTCTTGGATACCTTAAACTTGATAAAAATTTATGCTTGCTATGATATTATTTAAATGCATGTTAACAGGATTTACTTTGTCTATATGCATGCTATACCCAGTTTGCCATGCTATGTATTTAATATGTCCTAAATTCTTGTCATGCATGTTATATTATATGTTCTATGCTATGTTAGCATGATCACCATGCAGACTTAGATAAGAATGATGATATGTTAGAATCTCTTAGGAGACATCACTAGAAATCAGATAGAAAAGGATACTCCTTGCATACCCCGTTTGACCACCGCGTACCGCTGATAGTCAGAATGGTGATGCTCCGCCACACACCACTCCCAAGGCTATACATAGCTTAGATACTGGGAGATTGGTAGGGAAAGGGACCGTACAAACTCCGAGGTTATATTAGACCGGAAATGCGGAGTAAGTCCCTACCCAAAAATTGATACTCGCACGAGTGTCGTTTAAGGGGCCTCGTGATAGTCCTTACATGGTTAGCTGGGATGAGCCCTACCAAGGACTTAGCATCGATGGAGTCGGGGCTACCACAACCCATTGTGCGGATGTGCGTCTGTCTCGGTCGACATTGTCTGCTACTGGACTGGGAAGGTGATTCCCTATGCGAAGCCTTGGATAGTGGATCCGTAGACCACGCGACTATCATCCATGACGTTCTGCAAACAGTCCGATGAGTAGTCCGGATCCTAGGGTTGTGTTTGTCGGTTAGCCGTGGCCGATGTGTCTTTATTGATGGTGACCCCGTTTTCGGACGGTGTTGTAGTACTACATGAGTCGTCGTTGCCCCTACGGAGTCCGGAGAGGATGTAAGGGCACGACAATTTTGCCGCTGATGGTCAGAATGGTGATGCTCCGCCACACACCACTCCCAAGGCTATACATAGCTTAGATACTGGGAGATTGGTAGGGAAAGGGACCGTACAAACTCCGAGGTTATATTAGACCGGAAATGCGGAGTAAGTCCCTACCCAAAAATTGATACTCGCACGAGTGTCGTTTAAGGGGCCTCGTGATAGTCCTTACATGGTTAGCTGGGATGAGCCCTACCAAGGACTTAGCATCGATGGAGTCGGGGCTACCACAACCCATTGTGCGGATGTGCGTCTGTCTCGGTCGACATTGTCTGCTACTGGACTGGGAAGGTGATTCCCTATGCGAAGCCTTGGATAGTGGATCCGTAGACCACGCGACTATCATCCATGATGTTCTGCAAACAGTCCGATGAGTAGTCCGGATCCTAGGGTTGTGTTTGTCGGTTAGCCGTGGCCGATGTGTCTTTATTGATGGTGACCCCGTTTTCGGACGGTGTTGTAGTACTACATGAGTCGTCATTGCCCCTACGGAGTCCGGAGAGGATGTAAGGGCACGAAAATTTTGCTAGGGGAGACATCGTAGGCGATTAGCGAGACAGAGGAGAGCGATCAATGGTCACCCGTCCTCTCCGCCAACATCAGTGCAGCGGGCATAGGGAGAGACAGAGACAAAAGGCACTGATGGGCTTGGTGATGCTCTTTGGCCGGAGTTTTCACTAAGCATAGGCTGGCAGCCCGAGTCTTGAGATTGATAGTCATAGTACACTGTAAATGACATTCCGGTGACACTGATGACATAGTTACTTGACATAGTTTAGGCGACATCTAATGCTACACCTGTTGTATATGCTTACACAGTTATTTTGCATTTATGATATGCTTCATATGTATTATATGAAAATGACTATTAATAAACCCAAGGCATCCTCGATTAATCCTCCTAACCTTTGGATTCCTTATTCGGTTTCGAGCCGTAATTTCGCACTAGGCCGCAAGGCTGAGCATACCACTTTTTCCTGTGTGTGCAGGTGTTAGATGATCATACAAGATGGTTGATGAAGATGAGTCCATCGACGGGTCTATTTTTCTCTATCGATACCTTATATTATAGAATTGTAATAGGTTTATCGGGACTGTATTAGGAATATTGAGTTAGATGTTTTATTTGTAAATTCCGCTGTGTAAACGATGTATATGGATGGTATGTATCACTTTGATGCCTTGTATGGGTCTGTTGGGCTCATACGGCGGTTGCCACGTGCCCGACAGTAGGGTCGGGGCGTGACAAGACCGGTCTGAACCAGACCGAACAGTACCAACCCACACACGACGCACGTGGTACCGTATACTCTTTCTTTGCTCGACACTGCCCGCTGCACCGCCACTGATCCATCGCCGATTCAGTGCCGCAGGCACACCAGAACAACGGGTACAACCTCGCCTCGCCTTCTTCGTCCTACTAGCCACCTCTCCGTGGAGGGAAGAGCGATCGCCGATCCCCCTCGCTGGCGAAATTGTCACGAACAAAGAGGTCCCTCTGTTCACTGCCCCCTTCGTGATTTCAGCTCACTGGAGTAGCTTCCTTCGCTTGCAGTCCCCCAACATCGACATCCAGCCTCAGCCACTACCTCTTCCTGTCGCGACGGTGCTCGCCGGTGCTCCTCCCGTGCCCGCCATCGCCGCAACTCCAGAAACAGGCACTACCCTGTTTCCGAGGTTTAAATACCCTTCGACCGATTTGCTCACCCCTTCGCCGAAGCACGCGCGCATGTGCTGCACGTGCTACAACGATTTTTCTTTCTTTTTCATTTTCTTCATATTTATCTATTTTATTATTATTTTCTTTTCCTTTTTTTCTTTTTCTTTTCATTTATTTTATTTTATTTTATTTTTTGTTTTTGTTTATTATCTATTATTATGTTATTTTTTTTTTCTTTTTTTTATTTTTTTTAAAAAATAGGGTTTACAGTTTGCAAGTCCATCAGGCTCTCTACATTAGAGATTGCTTATCGTAGAGTGGTAACATCTCGCCTGTTTAGTTCGTCCCATGCATTAGCCTACAATCCTTCAATAAAAGCGAAAAATAAGTCATGTTCCCCCAAATCCTTGAGGTCAAGAGTGACACTATTGAACTCTTAAATGTACTCTCGGATGCTCCGTGTTTATCGTAAGTCTTGAAGGCGATTCCTGGCTACATACGCCATGTTCACAGGGAGGAAATGAAGGCATAGTTCTTCAGCCATCGTATCCCAGTCCCTTGGTTCATCGCTGCCATCATAGCTGAGTGCGTCACAATGCATGTGCCACCATTACTTGTCATCGCCATCGAGGAAGGCCACTATGGTTGGGAACTTATCCTCCTCGCAATCTGAGTGGCTCGGAAGTACAAGTTTATATCCCACAGAAAGTTCTCCAAAACTTTTGCATTACTGGCACCAGAATACAGTTTTGATTTTGGGATGCATACAGTAGCCTCCGGTGCAAGGCGCAAGCTGAGTGGCGCACGGATTTTTGCCTGCAGGTCCTCTAGCTCTGCCAGTAGCTGCTGTTCTAAGGTGTCGGACTGGAGCTGGGCGACAGACTGGGTTCACCTTGTTCTACCACAGCCTGGAGCCTTTCTACCTCGGCCCGCAGTGATTGTACAGCAAGTTGGAGCTCTGCCATCTATCCACAGATCGAGCTGCTACTCAAGCCTGAGGAACCTTCGGCGGTTGAAGTTCCTACTCGTTCTTCTAGGAGAGTGAGTCGTCTCTCGACTCCCTCATTGGCTTGCTTAGCTACCATCGAAAAACAGAAAGGTGAAGGAGCAAAAACACTTCGAAAAACAGTGCTAAATATTCGTACAATTGTCGATTATGTTATAACTAAAACGTGCTCATTTTTATTACTAATTTCATCTAGCCAAACTATAAGCTATATTCCAATTGCTTCCCTTCACAATGTGCCCTCACAAAGCTATCCCTGATCATGTCCCTAGGCTTTTCATCTCCTTCGCACTCCAGTCTAGTTGAGGGTGAATTTGAGTCAAGGATTAGAGGTGGTAGAATCCACTACAAATGTTGAACCCATAATTACTTGAACACAGTGCTAAATATTCGTACAATTGTCGATTATGTTATAACTAAACGTGCTCATTTTTATTACTAATTTCATCTAGCCAAACTATAAGCTATATTCCAATTGCTTCCCTTCACAATGTGCCCTTACAATGCTATCCCTGATCATGTCCCTAGGCTTTTCATCCCCTTCGCACTCCAGTCTAGTTGAGGGTGAATTTAAGTCAAGGATTAGAGGTGGTAGAATCCACTACAAATGTTGAACCCATAATTACTTGAACACAGTGCTAAATATGCGTACAATTGTCGATTATGTTATAACTAAACGTGCTCATTTTTATTACTAATTTCATCTAGCCAAACTATAAGCTATATTCCAATTGCTTCCCTTCACAATGTGCCCTCACAATGCTATCCCTCATCATGTCCCTAGGCTTTTCATTCCCTTCGCACTCTAGTCTAGTTGAGGGTGAATTTGAGTCAATGATTAGAGGTGGTAGAATCCTCGACAGACAAAGGGAGATACTATATGGGAAGTCCCTTCCTTTAGTAAGGTTGTTGTGGAAAAATACCCATATAGAAATAACCTAGACATGGTAACACCTCCAATGATGGATTCTAAATAAATAACCTTCCATGTGGGGAATCAAGCTAAACAAATAACCTACTAAAGGTGGGACTCAAACATTGATTTAAATCCATCAAATTTTCAATATCTTATATCATGCCTGGTGGGACTTGAACCCACAATCGCTTGATTAAAAGTCAAGCGCCTTATCCATTAGGCCACAAGCACCACTACAAATGTTGAACCCATAATCACTTAAGCACAGTGCTAATTATTCGTACAATTGTTGAATATGTTATAACTAAACGTGCTCATCTTTATTTCTAATTTCATCTAGCCAAACTATAAGCTATATTCCAATTGCCTCCCTTCATCTTTATTTCTAATTTCATCTAGCCAAACTATAAGCTATATTCCAATTGCCTCCCTTCATCTTTATGTGCTCATCTTTATTTCTAATTTCATCTAGCCAATCTTTTCATCATCTTTATCTTTATTACTAATTTCATCTAGCAAAACTGTAAGCTATATTCCAATTGCCTCCATTCACAATGCTATGCTGCAAATACAATCTGATGTCAAGTTTGAATAAAATTGTCGGTGGTGATGGGACTTGAACTCACAATCACTTCATTAGAAGTCAAGTGCCTCATCCATTAGGCCACAGGAACCACTACAAATGTTGAACCCATAATCACTTAAACACAGTCCTAAATATTCATACAATTGTCGAATATGTTATAACTGAAAGTACTCATCTTTATTACTAATTTCAGCTAGCCAAACTATAAGCTATATTTCAATTGCCTCCCTTCACAATGTGACCTCACAATGCTATCCCTGATCATGTCCCTAGACTTTTTATCCCCTTCACACTCTAGTCTAGTTGAGGGTGAATTTGAGTCAAGGATTAGAGGTGGTAGAATCCTCGACGAACAAAGGGAGATACTATATGGGAAGTCCCTTCCTTTAGTAAGGTTGTTGTGGAAAAATACCCATATAGAGCAAATAACTTGAGAACCTGAACCGCAAGTGAGGTCTCTACTAAATTTTATTTTGTCTCGGCTGAGTAGCTCCCCAAGCGCAGTGGATCTTGCTAATAACAGTAAGAACTCTAGGTGGGATGTTGGGAAATGTTGGTTTGGTTGTGGGCTGCAAATCCAATCCAATGTCCATTTTGAATAAAATTGTCGACGGTTTTACATGAGTAACACTTCAAACATGGTCGAGATCTCTATTTTTATTAGCAAGTCCAAGGTGTGGTTGATGCATTGCTGAACACGATCATTGGATTCTAAACAAATAACCTTCGATGTGGGGAAAGGAACTGATGCTAAACAAATAACCTTCAATGTGGGGAAAGGGACTGATGCTAAACAAATAACCAAGACATGGTAACACCTCCAATGATGGATTCTAAATAAATAACCTTCCATGCGGGGAATCATGCAAAAGAAATAACCTACTCATGGTGGGACTCAAACATTGATTTAGATCCATCACATCTTCAATATCTAATATCATGCCTGGTTGGACTTGAACCCACAATCGCTTGATTAGAAGTCAAGCGCCTTATCCATTAGGCCACAAGCACCACTACAAATTTTGAACCCATAATCATTTGAACACAGTACTAAATATTCGTACAATTGTTGAATATGTTATAACTAAATGTGCTCATCTTTATTACTAATTTCATCTAGCCAAACTATAAGCTATATTCCAATTTCCTCCCTTCAGAATGCTATCCCTGGTTGCGGGCTGCAAATCCAATCTAATTTCCAGTTTGAATAAAATTGTCGGTGGTGGTGGGACTTGAACTCACAATCGCTTGATTAGAAGTCAGGTGCCTTATTCATTAGGCCACAGGAACCACTACAAATCTTGAACCCATAATCACTTAAACACAGTCCTAAATATTCATACAATTGTCGATATCCACATTTTTTCGCGAAGGCATAATATTCAATTTTATTTTGTCTCGACTGAGCAGCTCCATAGTCCCAATGGATCTTGCCGACAACAACAAGTACTCTAGGTGGGATGTTGGGAAATTTTGGTTTGGTTGCGGGCTGCAATACCAATCCAATGTCCATTTGAATAAAATTGTCGGCAGTTTTGCATGAGTAACCCTTCAAATTTTTTCGAGATCTCTATTTGCATTAGCAAGTCCAAGGGTGTGGTTGATCTATTTATATGTTATAACTGAAAGTACTCATCTTTATTACTAATTTCAGCTAGCCAAACTATAAGCTATATTCCAATTGCCTCCCTTCACAATGTGACCTCACAATGCTATCCCTGATCATGTCCCTAGACTTTTTATCCCCTTCACACTCTAGTCTAGTTGAGGGTGAATTTGAGTCAAGGATTAGAGGTGGTAGAATCCTCGACGAACAAAGGGAGATACTATATGGGAAGTCCCTTCCTTTAGTAAGGTTGTTGTGGAAAAATACCCATATAGAGCAAATAACTTGAGAACCTGAACCGCAAGTGAGGTCTCTACTAAATTTTATTTTGTCTCGGCTGAGTAGCTCCCCAAGCGCAGTGGATCTTGCTAATAACAGTAAGAACTCTAGGTGGGATGTTGGGAAATGTTGGTTTGGTTGTGGGCTGCAAATCCAATCCAATGTCCATTTTGAATAAAATTGTATGAGTAACACTTCAAACATGGTCGAGATCTCTATTTTTATTAGCAAGTCCAAGGTGTGGTTGATGCATTGCTGAACACGATCATTGGATTCTAAATAAATAACCTTCGATGTGGGGAACGGGGAATCATGCTAAAGAAATAACCTACTCATGGTGGGACTCAAACATTGATTTAGATCCATCACATCTTCAATATCTAATATCATGCTTGGTGGGACTTGAACCCACAATCGCTTGATTAGAAGTCAAGCGCCTTATCCATTAGGCCACAAGCACCACTACAAATTTTGAACCCATAATCACTTGAACACAGTACTAAATATTCGTACAATTGTTGAATATGTTATAACTAAATGTGCTCATCTTTATTACTAATTTCATCTAGCCAAACTATAAGCTATATTCCAATTTCCTCCCTTCAGAATGCTATCCCTGGTTGCGGGCTGCAAATCCAATCTAATTTCCAGTTTGAATAAAATTGTCGGTGGTGGTGGGACTTGAACTCACAATCGCTTGATTAGAAGTCAGGTGCCTTATTCATTAGGCCACAAGAACCACTACAAATCTTGAACCCATAATCACTTAAACACAGTCCTAAATATTCATACAATTGTCGAATATGTTATAACTGAAAGTACTCATCTTTATTACTAATTTCAGCTAGCCAAACTATAAGCTATATTCCAATTGCCTCCCTTCACAATGTGACCTCACAATGCTATCCCTGATCATGTCCCTAGGCTTTTTATCCCCTTCACACTCTAGCCTAGTTGAGGGTGAATTTGAGTCAAGGATTAGAGGTGGTAGAATCCTCGAAGGACAAAGGGAGATACTATATGGGAAGTCCCTTCCTTTAGTAAGGTTGTTGTGAAAAAATACCCATATAGAGCAAATGATTTGAGAACCTGAACCGCAAGTCAGGTCTCTACTAAATTTTATTTTGTCTTGGCTGAGTAGCTCCCCAGTCGCAGTGGATCTTGCCGACAACAGTAACAACTCTAGGTGGGATGTTGGGAAATTTTGGTTTGGTTGTGGGCTGCAAATCCACACCAATGTCCATTTTGAATAAAATTGTCGACGGTTTTACATGAGTAACACTTCAAACATGGTCGAGATCTCTATTTGTATTAGCAAGTCCAAGTTGTGGTTGATCCATTGCTGAACACTTCCATGCGGGGAATCATGCAAAACAATAAACCTACTCATGGTGGGAATCAAACATAAATTTAAATCCATCACATCTTCAATATCTAATATCATGCATGGTGGGACTTGAACCCACAATCGCTTGATTAGAAGTCAAGCGCCTTATCCATTTGGCCATGGGCACCACTACAAATTTTGAACCCATAATCACTTGAACACAGTGCTAAATATTCGTACAATTGTCGAATATGTTATAACTAAACATGCTCATCTTTTTTACTAATTTCATCTAGCCAAACTATAAGCTATATTCCAATTGCCTCTCTTCACAATGTGCCCTCACAATGCTATCCCTGATCATGTCCCTAGGCTTTTCATCCCCTTCGCACTCTAATCTAGTTGAGGGTAAATTGGTTCCCTTCGCACTCTAATCTAGTTGAGGGTAAATTGGTTTGGTTGTGGGATGCAAATCCGATCTAATGTCCAGTTTGAATAAAATTGTCGGTGGTTTTGCATGAGTAACTAGAACTCTGTTGAACACCTCCAATGATGGATTCTAAATAAATAACCTTCCATGTGGGGAATGATGCTAAACAAATCACCTACTCATGGTGGGACTCAAACATAGATTTAAATCCATCACATCTTCAATATCTAATATCATGCGAGGTGGGACTTGAACTCACAATCGCTTCATTAGAAATCAAGTGCCTCATCCATTAGGCCACAGGAACCACTACAAATGTTGAACCCATAGTCACTTGAACACAGTGCTAAATATTCATACAATTATCGAATATGTTATAATTGAAAGTACTCATCTTTATTACTAATTTCAGCTAGCCAAACTATAAGCTATATTCCAATTGCCTCCCTTCACAATGTGACCTCACAATGCTATCCCTAATCATGTCCCTAGGCTTTTCATCCCCTTCACACTCTAGTCTAGTTGAGGGTGAATTTGAGTCAAGGATTAGAGGTGGTAGAATCCTCGACGGACAAAGGGAGATACTATATGGGAAGTCCCTTACTTTAGTAAGGTTGTTGTGGAAAAATACCCATATAGAGCAAATGACTTGAGAACCTGAACCGCAAGTCAGGTCTCTACTAAATTTTATTTTGTCTCGGCTGAGCAGCTCCCCAGTTGCAGTGGATCTTGCCGATAACAGTAAGAACTCTAGGTGGGATGTTGGGAAATTTTGGTTTGGTTGTGTGCTGCAAATCCAATCCAATGTCCATTTTGAATAAAATTGTCCAATGTCCATTTTGAATAAAATTGTCGATGGTTTTGCACGAGTAACACTTCAAACATGGTCGAGATCTCTATTTGCATTAGCAAGGTTGATCCATTGCTGAACACGATCATTATATTCTAAACAAATAACCTTCAATGTAGGGAAAGGGACTGATGCTAAACAAATAACCTAGACATGCTAACACCTCCAATGATGGATTCTAAATAAATAACCTTCCATGTGGGGAATCATGCAAAGCAAATAACCTACTCATGGTGGGAATCAAACATAGATTTAAATCCATCACATCTTCAATATCTAATATCATGCCTGGTGGTACTTGAACACACAATCGCTTGATTAGAAGTCAAGCGCTTTATCCATTAGGCCACAAGCACCACTACAAATGTTGAACCTATAATTACTTGAACACAGTGCTAAATATTCGTACAATGCTAGTTTTGTATGAGTAAGAAGAACTCTGTTGAACACCTCCAATGATTGATTCTAAATAAATAACCTTCCATGTTGGGAATGATGCTAATCAAAAGAACTCTGTTGAACACCTCCAATGATTGATTCTAAATAAATAACCTTCCATGTTGGGAATGATGCTAATCAAATAACCTACTCATGGTTGGACTCAAACATAGAAGCTCCAATGATTGATTCTAAATAAATAACCTTCCATGTTGGGAATGATGCTAATCAAATAACCTACTCATGGTTGGACTCAAACATAGATTTAAATCCATCACATCTTCAATATCTAATATCATGTCTAGTGGGACTTGAACCCACAATCGCTTGATTAGAAGTCAAGCGCCTTATCCATTTGGCCACAAGCACCACTACTAATGTTGAACCCATAATTACTTGAATACAGTGCTAAATATTCGTACAATTATCGATTATGTTATAACTAAACGTGCTCATTTTTATTACTAATTTCATCTAGCCAAACTATAAGCTATATTCCAATTGCTTCCCTTCACAATGTGCCCCACAATGCTATCCCTGATCATGTCCCTAGGCTTTTGATCCCCTTCGCACTCCAGTCTAGTTGAGGGTGAATCTGAGTCAAGGATTAGAGGTGGTAGAATCCTTGACCGACAAAGGGAGATACTATATGGGAAGTCCCTTTCTTTAGTAAGGATGTTGTGGAAAAATATCCATATAGAGCAAATGACTTGAGAACCTGAATCGCAAATCAGGTCTCAATATCCACATTTTTTCGCGAAGGCATAATATTCAATTTTATTTTGTCTCGACTGAGCAGCTCCATAGTCCCAATGGATCTTGCCGACAACAACAAGTACTCTAGGTGGGATGTTGGGAAATTTTGGTTTGGTTGCGGGCTGCAATACCAATCCAATGTCCATTTGAATAAAATTGTCGGCAGTTTTGCATGAGTAACCCTTCAAACTTTTTCGAGATCTCTATTTGCATTAGCAAGTCCAAGGGTGTGGTTGATCTATTGCTGAACATGACCTCTGCTGTTGAATACCTCCAATGATGGATTCAAAACAAATAACCTTCAATGTGGGGAAGGAGACTAATGCTAAACAAATAACCTAGACATGGTAACACCTCCAATAATGGATTCTAAAAAAATAACCTTCCATGTGGGGAATGATGCCAAACAAATAACCTACACATGGTGGGACTCAAACATTGATTTAACTCTATCACATCTTCAATATCTAATATCATGCCTGGTGGGACTTGAATCCACAATTGCTTAATTAAAAGTCAAGCACCATATCCATTTGGCCACATGCACAACTACGAATGTTGAACACATAATCACTTAAAGCACATTGTTAAACATTCGTACAATTGTCGAATATGTTATAACTAAACGTGCTCATCTTTATTACTAATTACAGCTAGCCAAACTATAAGCTATATTCAAATTGCCTCCTTTAACAATGTGCCCTCACAGTGTTATCCCTGAATATGTCACTGGGCTTTTCGTCCCCTTCACACTCCAGTCTAGTTGAGGGTGAATTCGAGTCAATGATTAGAGATGGTAGAATCCACGATCGATAAAGGAGATACTATATGGGAAGTCCCTTCCTTTAGTTAGGGTGTTATGGAAAAATACCCATATAGAGCAAATGGCCTGGTTGATCTATTACTGAACACAACCTCTACTGTTGAACACCTCCAATGATGGAGGTGTGGTTGATCCATTGCTGAACATGACTTCTACTATTTAACACCTCCAATGATGGATTCTAAACCCAGGGGAATGATGCTAAATAAATAACCTTCACATGGTGGGAGTAATATGTTGATTTAAATCCATCATGGGACTGGAACCCACAATCGCTTGATTAGAAGTCAAACGCCTTATCCATTAGGCCACAAGCACCACAACAAATATTGAACCCACAATTACTTCAACACAAGGCTAAACATCCGTACAATTGTCGAATATGTTATAGCTAAACATGCTCATCTTTATTACTAATTTCAGTTAGCCAAACTATAAGCTATATTCAAATTGCCTCCCTACAAAATGTACCCTCACAATGCTATCCCTGGTCATGTCCTTAGGCTTTTCGTCCCCTTCACACTCTAGTCTAGTTGAGAGTGAATTTGAGTCAAGGATTAGAGGTGGTATCCATTAGGCCACAGACACCACTACTAATGTTAACCCATAATCACTTGAACACGGTGCTAAATATTCGTACAATTGTCGAATATGTTATAACTGAACGTGCACATCTTTATTACTAATTTCAGTTAGCCAAACTATAAGCTATATTCAAATTGCCTCCCTTCACAATGTGCCCTTACTATCCCTGATCATGTCCCTTGGCTTTTCGTCCCCTTCACACTTCAGTCTAGTTGAGGATGAATTTGAATCAAGGATTAGAGGTGGTAGAATCCTCTACCAATAAAGGGAGATACTACATGGCAAGTCCCTTCCTTTAGTAAGGGTGTTGTGGAAAAATGCCCATATAGAGCAAAATGATTTGAGAACCCGTGTCACGCCTCATACCTTCCCCTAGGACATGTGGTAGACCGCAGTGAACTTCATATATAACCCCGCTTACCTCTGAAATTATATGAGAACCCACTAAACATACCTGATGTATATCCCCTCTATTCATGGAAGGAGAGAACCTAGATAACAGATCAATATAACTCTAAAAGCATGTATTCTTAAAATCATGTCTTTACTATAGTGATACACACTTATTTACAATCGAAATAGAATACATCCCCAAAGTTATACAAAATACCTAGCAGTAGATCTTCATATACAAACAAAAAAAAGGTAGAATTATCCTACCTTTTAGAAATCAGGTTCCTCGTTATATACCACGATATCTACCAGTCTCTCTCCTGCAGTGATCCTAAAAAATAAAAATGAGTCCCCCTATGGGGTGAGTAACGCCGTACCCAAATCATACGAGACTTTATCCGGGGCTGGCATAATTAAATACAGTTACTGCAGACAACTGTCATATTAGGGGAGGAATCATGTATCGTAAGGTACCCAGATTAAAATAGGAGTGCAAGAATAAAGAAATAAAACCCCCTTTCCCCCTGGGTTGCCCACTGGACCTCGCTACCTGGCATCCATAGCTAGTCCAGACTAAAACCAATCAGGAGTATCCCAGTCTCTCATACTAACCTCGAGCACTAGTCTCCCACGCTCCTCTCAATAGGTGGCCCATGGGAATGTTTATAATGTAATATTCTATTACTGTAGTGAAAGTGCCTATAGTACTATCCAATATAATATCATGCAAGTCATATGCATTCACAAGTGAAATAGTATCACGAATGTATATGCTAGATTGGAAGTTAAAAGAATATTATCATGCCTATAATGAATCAAGGAATAAGAGCAATGAATACCTTATGTCATCAAGCAGGAATATCAAAGGTTATTCACAACTTATAATAATAATCAGGATTTCATTAACTAGCAGGAGAGCCAAAGGATATCAAATAGAAACAATCAAAGGGATATAGTTCTCCTGCACTAAACATTGAGAACTATCCCGTTTATTCTGCCCAGAAAAAAAATTTTCACCTGATCCTATCATTGTTATTGCATTTTAACTCGTATCGCGATCGTTCGTATCCTCGTGCTTGCTTATCAAATTTTCTGTGAATATTTTAATAAATTTTAATTCCCAATCTAGCAATAAATTTGCAAATCTGTCTTCACCAACACTCTTAGAATGATCTCTAGATTCACCCTAATTTTTATCTCAAGTTCGCCAGAGAATTTGCCAGAGACCCGCCAGAGACTTGCCAGAAAGTTCGCCAGAACCCTCGCTAGCAAAGATCTTCGATCAACACCAATATTGGTACCAAAAGAAATCTCTCTTCATAAGGATTCCAAAAATTATATTTGTCCCAATTTTTATAGCTCATATACGACCAATTTCACCGATTAAATCCAGTGGGGCGAAATCCCTAAGTTCGGGTTTTTAACTCGCCGGCCGCCAACCGGCAGTCAATAACCCTCAACTCCAGTACCAATGTATAGCTCTCGTCGAAGAGAAGCCATAGGTATTAATTTGACCTAGTTCTATGGTTGGAATAGTCGACAATAGCCGGAGAAAGCTCCGGCGACATCATTGTCGCCGCCGACACTTCTCTCTTCCTTTCTCTCTTAAATCTCCAACAAAATTTAAAATTGATAGTTCTAATATGTTCATCCCGCTCACCTGATGTCGTGGTCCAAATTCCATCGAAAAATTCCACTAGAGGTGGCCGGAGCATCATCAATAAGGTGAGGGGATGAAGTTGCCACGAAAACAGGGGAGGAGAGAGAGAAGAGGAGAAAGAGGCTCGCACAGGTGCAATGGGAGAAAAATACATTTTTCTAAAATAAATAATTAGAAGCTTAATATTGCATTTTTTCCCGATCAAATCCTTGCCGTTTACCGCTTAAGTGATTTGATCTCGTCCGTCCATTTGGATCAATCCTTGATTTAATAATTTGACAAATCAAACGGCATCCAAATTGCGATCCGTTTGCGCCGTTGGATTCCTTATCAAACATCCTATCTGATGGTATAATTTTTACATCAAAATTTTATATTTTAAAAAATCTATGTAATTTTACAAATAAGTTCTTCACATTGATTTTTCATAAAACTCCTCAAAATTACCATCTATTACATAATTACCCTTAATGCAAAAATACAAATCTCACATCCTACCCCACTTAAGAAATTTTGTCCTCAAAATTTAGTTCAGTTCGTCCTATTAAATAATTGAGAATACTTCCTCTTCATATACTCTTCTGATTCCCAAGTGATTTCTTCCACTTGTGCACTTCTCCATAAAACATTAATCATCAATACATCTTTATTCCTTAAAATTTTCTTCTTCCGTTACAGGATTTGCACAGGTTGTGATATGGATACGTCTCGACTGTGTTTTCAAATCGTATAGTTCCTTTCCACAGAGCTACTTTCAGATAGACCATGTCCCCAGGTTGAAACTCTAACTCCCTTCTTCGGTTGTCCGCATAACTCTTCTGTCTATCCTACGCTACTTTCAATCTTTCTTTTATGATCTTAATTTTTTTATCGTAGTTTCGATCAATTCATTCCCTTCTATTCTTCTTTCTCTGACTTCATCCCAACATAACGATATTCTGCATTTCCTTCCATATAAAGCCTCATATGGGGAAATTCCGATGCTAGCCTAGTAACTATTATTGTAAGCAAATTCAATCAACGGTAAGTGTTGATCCAACTTTCCTGAAACTCAAGTACACAAGCTCTCAGCATATCTTCTAGAGTTTGAATTGTCCTTTCACATTGGTTATCTGTTTAGGGATGAAAAACTGTGCTAAATTGTAACGTTGTCCCCAGAGCTTCATGTATCTTTTGCTAAAAATGAGAAGTAAATCTAGGATCTCTATCAGAAACAATGGTAATGGGAACTCCATTGAGTTTTACAATCTCCTGAATATAGATTATGGCTAACTTTTCCAATGAATAAGTATTATGAATTGCTAGAAAATGAGCATATTTCGTAAGTCTATCTACAGTTACCCATATTGCATTAAGATCACTAGATGTACGGGTTATCACAAAATCTATGATGATATATTTCCATTTCTATTCTGAAATTGGCAAAGGCTGTAGCTTTCCTGCCAGTCTTTGGTGCTCAGCTTTAACTTGTTGACATATATGACACTTAGCTACATAATCTGCAATATCCTTCTTCATCTCTGGCTACCAATAACTTCCTTTTATTGTGTAATATATTTTTGTACTTCTCTGGTGCATTGCATACGCTGAGGAATGAGCTTCCTCTAAGATAGCCTTCCCAAGTTCAGATTTATCCGGGATGCAAACTCTGTCTCGATATACCAATAATCCATCATCCCTCATTCTGAGTTTAGTATTTTCTTCTGTTTGCATCTTTTGAAGTATTTTTCTCAATTCCTCGTCTAAGCTCTGAAAACCCGAATTTCCTTATGAAGTGTAGGTCACACAATAAATGTAGCTAGTATCTCACTAGATTTGTCAGGATTTAGCTGAACTCTGAAAGATTTCAGTTCCACTAATTGAGGTAGTATAGTGGCTAAAATAGTTGACAGCGTAACTGATTTTCTACTCAAGGCATCAACCACCACATTTGCCTTTCCTGAATGATACTCAATTACCAGATCATAATCCTTTATCAACTCCAACCACCTTCTTTGTCTCAAATTTAGTTCTTTCTGAGTCATAATATATTTCTAGCTCTGATGATCGGTAAAAATATGACATCGAACTCCATATAAATAATATCGCTATATTTTTAATGCAAACACCACTACCACCAGTTCCAAATCATGAGTAGGATAATTTAATTCATACTTCCTTAATTGATGGGATGTATAAGCAATAATTTTTTCTTCCTACATTAATACACATCCTAGTCTCTGTCTCGAAGCATCACTATATATTGTATAGTCTTTATTAGGCTTTGGTTATGTCAGAACTGGAGCTGAAGTAAGACAGGCCTTGAGTTTTTGAAAACTCCTTTCACATTCTTGATCCCAATGAAATTTTACATCTTTTCTTGTCAATCTCGTGAGTGGTCCAGCTATCTTAGAAAATTCTTCAATAAATCTTATGTAATATCCAGCTAGACCTAAGAAACTTCAGATCTATGTGACATTCTTAGGTTGTTCCCACTTCAAAACTATTTACACCTTATTTGATTCAACTGTGATACCTTATTCTGATACTGTATCCCAAGAATTTTACTTCTTTTAACCAAAACTCATTTGAAAAATTTTGCATATAATTTTTTTTCTCACAGTGTTTGCAACACTATTCTCATATGTTCAGCATGTTTCTTTTCTTTAGGAAAGTATATCAGAATATCATCAATAAATACAATCACAAACTTATCTAGATATGGATGGAATACCCTATTTATTAAATCCATAAATACAACGGGGGCATTTGTCAAACCAAAAGATTTTACTACAAACTCATAATGCTCATATCTTGTTCTGAATGCAGTCTTAGGTATATTTGACTCTCTGATCCTAAATTGATGATATTCTTATCTGAGATCAATCTTTGAAAATACCTTAGCCCCTTGTAGTTGATCAAAAGGATCATCAATTCTCGGCAAAGGATATTTATTCTTGATGGTCACTTTATTTAATTATCTATAATCAATACATAATCTTAAGGTACTATTTTTCTTCTTTACAAACAATACCGGTGCTCCCCAAGGTGAGGTACTCGGTCTGATAATTTTTTTATCTAGTAATTCTTGTAATTGTACCTTCAATTCACTCAGTTCTGCAGGTTCCATTCTATATTGTTGAATAGTGATAGGGTGAGTGCCTCATTGTAATTCAATAATGAAATCTACTTTCCTATCAGTGGTATACTTGGTAATTCTTCTGGAAATACATTGGGGAATTCACACACCACTGGTATTTATTCTAGCTTGGTTCCCGATGTGGATGTGTCTATTATATGAGCTAAATAGGCTACACATTTTTTTCTTATTAATTTTCAAACTTGTAGCACTGAAATCACACAAGTCAGTAAAATTCGACGGTCCCCAATAAAATGTAACTCAGGTATTCCTTCCCTTGAGAATTTCAGTTCCTTGGTAAAACAGTTGACTGTGGCCTTATATCGGGTTAACCAATCAATCCCCAGTATCATGTCAAAATCTAGCATATCTAATGGGATTAGTAGTAATGTAAAATCTCCCAATATAATCTCACAGTCCTTATAAAGTGTATCTCTAAGTAATTATTATCTTAAAGGTGTGCATACGATAAGTTCAGGTTTCAAAGGAACTAATGGTTTATCACTAAACTTTGCAAACACAGAATTAATATAAGATCTATGAGAACCACTATTAATAAGGACTCTAGCCGAATGCTGAAAAAGTTATAAAATACCTGTGATCAGATCTAGATTAGCCTCAGCCTCTTTATCAGAACTGGCAAAAATTATGGTCTGCTCTCGTGATGAAATCCCAAAACCACCCTATGACCCTCTAGCATAGCTCCCTTGCTCAGCTTTTTTGGCCTCTCATTGCCCCTGATGGTTGTCTATCCTGAGTGGTTGATCCTCTACTACTTGATAATTGTCTGGGCATCCAAATGCTTCTACTGTCACCTCTTTATTGAAGTCTTGGGCAGTTGTTATGATAATGCCCTGTCTGATGACAATATTTTCATCTTAGAGGAGCTCTACAGGTTCTAGAATGATTCTTATCACAATTTCTGCAAGTATCTCTAACCATGGATCGGACATGGGACTCAAAATCTGGACTCAGAAGCACTACCAGATGATTCTCTTATTCTTTGTGATTCTTTAACTATAGTACTCTTCCTCTGAAATATAGGACTAAAAAATTCTGATTTCCTCTTTCCTATAGAAACTTTCTTACCTTTACAAGGTTCCCCGAATAGGTGCTCAATCTCCACTGCCATCTGCACTAGCTCATGATAACTGACAGTGGTGGAAGTAACTAACAACCTTCTGATTTCTAAATTTAATTCCTTTTTAAACCTGTTACGCATATATTCAGTATCTCGAGTATATTCTAGGACAAATACTGATAAAGCTCGTAGCTCAATATCAAACTCCAATACTGATCTATGATGTAAACCCCAAATCTTATGAAAAAAAATAAATAAATAAATAAATAAAAATAAACCTTAATTAAGTTAATTAATCTGCATAGGTGAGTTAGGAGTAGGTAATTAGAATTAATCGTTAGGGGTAGAATGGTCAATATAGGGTATGATTGTAGTTAAGTGGAAATTTGCCATCACACGCTGCTCACGTGCATTTCATGCCCTAGATCGGGCGAGAAGAGCGGCCCCGATTGAAGCGCGACTGCCAGTCGCCGGTGATCCGAGGGTATCGTCAACTTCGACCTCGTCCTCCTCCAGAACTGTGGCCACAAGCTACACAAGCTCGACAGCGAACCCCCAAATCTATCTCCCCCACCTCCCTCTTCCTACCCTATTAGGACCCTTTTACTCATGTAGTATTTTACATCTTTTTCTTTCTTGCTAGTGAACATGTAAGTAACATAATAATTACGTCTTAGTGGGTAATCGAACGCAGGTCAACACTAGGACATGTTTGCAAATGTCCCACCTTGCTAGTTATTAGATATGATCACTAGGTAAAAATTTAGAGTCATTAGTTGAAACTATGGATGACTTAGAATTCTAATTAGCTCACCATAGTATTGGAACTTGGGTGATTAGGTTGTAGAGTAATGGTGGATAAGTAATTAGGTAGATTATGTTGGATAAACTAAATTGAGTTGAACAACATTTAACTAAAGTGGGTTGAGATGGGTTTAAAGAAAATAAGGAAATGTGGTTAGTTTAGCTTGTTAAAAATAAAAATAAAATAGAAGATACTTTATATTAGAAATAATCTCTAAAGTCAATGATATTTGTAATAGGTAGGTCACCTCGAATTATTTAACGACGCTCAAGCTATTGTACGGTTGGTTTCGAAGGACGAATTACTACATCCAGGTGCGCTGGTTCACTACAGTAGACTACTTTCAAGATTGTGAAAATTAAGGAGATGATAATACTACTGCTTAGAAAAATTGATATTTAAATTGATCTTAATGTTTGTTTGTGCGTTAAATAATCTTGCTCTTATTATATGTAGTCTGAACCTTGCTTATATGATATGTGGTAGTTTTAACCTTACTTATGTGATCTACTTATAACCTTGTATGTGCTGCTATCTGAGAATGCTAGAATGCTCTTATTTCCTTTGATTCTTATCAGCCATGATGTCATGATAAATAAAATATTAAAGTTCCATTTATGGGTATGATGTAGATAAGTAGATAACACTAGAGTTGACATCTACCCGGACAATCAACAATAGAATCTATGGTCATATGACACTATCACACATATGTGAGGAAATATTAACGATACATCATGGCAGATATTTTGAACTACGGATACGGATTTTGACCCTCCGAAAACCATACCACCTAAAAGGAAAAATTATAAAGGACATAAATGGTAGAATCTACTATGGATCGGCTTATCGCCAAGAATCGCGTGACTTAGTCACCATACCCGCACGTGTGACGCGAAGTCGCCACCGTGATAGTCCTAATATGGTTAGTTGGGGGTGTGATCATACCGATGATCTTGCTAGCATGTCACCGAGGTTGTAGTATTTTGGTGGCCGCTAGAATGCTCACCTCCTGGCAGGCATTGCTGCTTTTGAATCGGGACGATCACCTCTTCAGCATAGCCTTGGACAGTGGATTCCTGGACCACACGGCTATACCAGACGTACTGCAGACGTTCTGAAGAGTAGTCCGGATCCTGGGGTTTAATTAAATATCGGCTAGCCGTGGCCGTGGTATACATTTAGGTGCGGTGACCCTGTCAAGGGGACAGTGTGTAGTACTACACGAGTTGCTCCATGGATTGTCTGGGGAAGACGCATGGAGTGACAGGTCGCTAGGTCGCGGCATTGAAGAGATTCGCCTAGCGTACCAATGAAGAGGGAATCACGGTCGCCCGACCTCTTCGCCAACATCAGTGTGGCGGGCATAGGTAGAGACATAGACAAAGAACACTGATGGGCTTATGAGAACTCCCTGATCAGGAGCTCTCCTAAGCATAGGCTGGCTGCCCAGAACACGTTATTTTATTGACAAGACACATTATCAATGATTGTTACTTAGAGACATCGACATACACTTTGTTTATAGTTTGAATTACATTTATCTGGTACATGCTTCATTTATTTATGAATACTTCAGGCTTTACTTATTGTCTTTATATGATTGCTTGCTTTACTGAACGATTTACGTACACCTTAAAATCTCCCTTTTCCTACTTGAAATATTCTACTGCGGTTAGAGCCATAAGCACAAAGCCGCAAGGCTGAGCACACTGCGTTCAAATGTGTGCAGGTTTAATATGTGATCGGCCGAGATAGCTGATAGACATGAAGTTGGTTGCGAATCTAGTTATTTTAGCGGTTGTGTTATCATAGTGATTGTAGTAGGTATATCGGGACTGTGTTAGAAAGGTTGAAGTAGTTGATTTAAATATATATATATTCCGCTGACTTGATGATGTATGTGAGTTGTATAAATCTATAAATGCCTTGTATGGGCCCTTTGGGCTCATACGGCGGTTGTCACGTGTTTGGCAGATGGGTCGGGGCGTGACATATGATCCTGTCTCAAGGTAAAGAATTCTTCTCTCTTCTGATCCTTATAAAAACTAGTATAATATTCTCTGTTAAAGATATCTGTAAATCCTTCATATGTAGTCGGTAATGCTCCACTAGCACTGAGGGATTCCCACCAAACCTGTACATCGCCCTCCAATAACTAAGCTACTAGTCGGATAGTGTTTGCTTCTGTTAACCTCATGTCTCTAGCAGTCTTTGAAATTTTTTGTAACCATTTATGCATTATTTCTAGGTCTCTGAATCCTTCAAAACTGTAATAGCCTAACTGTCAAGCTGTTTTGATCTGCTTTAGTAAATCAGTCTGAGGAGCAACTATCGGTGTCTGCACTGGTGGAATGAGAACCTGTATCTGTGCAGTCTGAGCCTGAATTATTCTGATAAATGTCTGAAGCTGCTCTTTAGTTAAAGTGACTCCTCCAACAATAGGTGGTGCAGTCTGACCACACTCTACTAACATCACATAGGAGGCAGAGGAACCCTCCTGTCCTTGTGGTACCTCATCCCCTGAGTTACTATGCTCTGGCTTCATTTTGAATATCCTACGCGAATATTACGATGAATATTGCGTATACGACGTATATCCTAGGGCCACTAGACTAGTCTTTATCTAAGATCCACTGGACTCTTTATATCCTAATATGAATTACTTCTAAAATATTATTTGCAAAAATGATATCATAATATACCCAAGTTCTCAAATGATTATGTCAGGATATACATATATTCTATTATGAACCTACTGTGATACCACTAAAATCTATCATGCTCCATACCTTTTCCTAAGACACATGGCAGACTGTAGTGAAGTTTATATATAACCCCGCTTACCTCCGAAATTATATAAGAACCTACTAAGCGTACCTGATGTATATCTCCTCTATTTATGGAAGGAGAGAACCTGGGTAATAGATCAATATAACTCTAAAAACATATATTCTTAAAATCAAGTCTTTACTACAGTGATGCACACTTATTTATAATTAAAATGGGGCACATGCCCAAAGTTATACAAAATACTTAGCTAGTGGATCTTTATATACACACAAAACAAAGGTAGAACTGTCCTACCTTTCAGAAATCAGGTGCCTGACTATACACCGCAATATCTATCAGTCTTTCTCCTGCTGTGATCCTAAAAAATAAAAATGAGTCCCCCTACGAGGTGAGTAACGCTGTACTCAGTAAGTTGAAAATAAAAATGAGTCCCCCTACGGGGTGAGTAACGTCGTACTCAGTAAGTTGGATAGAAAATAATTTAAAACCGAAAACATAAAATAACAAAGTCTTATGAACATGATAATCTGGTTATTCGTGTGCAATAGCCAATCAAAAAGAATAATTAAGAATCATACGAGACTGTATTCGGGACTGGCATAATCAAATACAGTTGCTGCAGACAACTATCACCTTAAGGGGAGGAATCATGTATCGTAATGTACCCAGATCAAAATAGGAGCTCAAATAGAAAAACAAAGCCCCCTTTCCTCCTGGGTTGCCTACTGGATCTCGCTACCTGGTATCCATAGCTAGTCAGGAGTATCCCGGTATCCCATCCTCACCTCAAGCACTGGTCCCCCATGCCCCTCTCAATAGGTGGCCCATGGGAGTACTAATAATGTAATATCCTATCAATGTAGTGAAAATGCCTATAGAACTATCCAGTATAATAATTCTAAAACAGCACCTAAAATTTGATAAAAATTCTAAATAAATTCTTCAAAACCCAAAACTCACTAACAAACCCTTGTTGAATCGGACAGAACCAAGCAAACAATTGCAAACTAGGTGAAAAACTCGTCGAACCGCCGCTAAATCGGCCATTCTCTGAATCAAACTCACACGCTACGCACACGCCGCCCACTTTCACCTTCTCCGTCCAAATCCACCACCGCTCCATTGACGATTGCCACCCGCTCAGTTGCTGCAGGCTTGTTGGAACACCACACACGACCTTGCCGTGCCTTGTGCAACCCACTGGCCACCCCCCATTAGTAGAGCTCAGAAGCTTCCACGGCCGCCAGTGCAAGCTCTTCCCCTGCCGCGATGCTCAACCTTTGCTTACAGTTGCCACCGAGCGCTCACCGCCGCTGCCACCACCTCAAATCAACTCCGCTAAAGTCGAATCGCTTTCAGACACTTCGTCGTGGAGGGAGGAAGGATTGTCGCTCCCCTCACCCACGAAATCGATGAAAAATAGGGTGGTCCCCTATTCCGCCGCTTTCTATTCGATTGCAACCTGCCGGAGCCACCACCATGCATCACCGGCCACGGGCGAGTGGGGAAGGGGACTGATGCTAAACAAATAAAATACACATGGTAACACGTCCAATGATGGATTCTAAACAAATAACCTTCCATGTGGGGAATGTTGTTAAATAAATAACCTTCACATGGTCGAACTCAAATGTTGATTTAAATTCATCACATCCTCAATATCTAATATCATGCCTGGTGGGACTTGAACCCACAATCGCTTGATTAGAAGTCAAGTGCCTTATCCATTAGGCCACAGGCACCACAACCAATATTCACCCCATAATTACTTCAACACAATGCTAAATATTCATACAATTGTCGAATATGTTATAACTGAACATGCTCATCTTTATTACTAATTTCAACTAACCAAACTATAAGCTATATTCAAATTGCCTCCCTACACAATGTGCCCTCACAATGCTATCCCTGATTATGACCCTAGGCTTTTTGTTCCCTTCACACTCTAGTCTAGTTGAGGGTGAATTTGAGTCAAGGATTAGAGGTGATATCCATTAGGCCACAAGCACCACTACCAATGTTGATGCATAATCACTTGAACACAGTGCTAAACATTTGTACAATTGTCGAATATGTTATAATTGAACGTGCTCATCTTTATTACTAATTTCAGCTAGCCAAACTATAAGCTATATTCAAATTGCCTCCCTTCATAATGTGACCTCACTATCCCTTCATAATGTGACCTCACTATCCCTGATCATGTCCATGGGCTTTTCATCCCCTTCACACTCCAATCTAGTTGAGGGTGAATTTGAGTCAAGGATTAGAAAATTTCGTCCCCTTCACAATGTGCCATCACCGTAGTGAACTCCACATATAACCCCACTTACCTCAGAAATTAATGAGAACCTACTAAACGTACCTGATGTATATCCCCTCTATTTATGGAAGGAGAAAACCTGGATAATAGATCAATATAACACTAAAAGTATCTATTCTTAAAATCATGTCTTTACTACAGTCATACACACTTCTTTACAATCAGAATAGGACACATGTCCAAAGTTATAAAAAATACCTAGCCAGTGGATCTTCATATACACACAAAACAAAGATAGAATTGTCCTACCTTTTAAAAATCAGGTTCCTCGTTATACGCCACAATATCTATCAGTCTCTCTCCTGTAGTGATCCTAAAAAATAAAAATGAGTCCCTCTACGAGGTGAGTAACACCATACCTAGTGAGTTAGATAGAAAATAATATTAAACCAAGAACATAAAATAACAAAGTCTCAAGAACATAATAATCTGGCTATTCGTGTGTAATAGCAAATCAAAAATAACAATCATGAATCACACGAGACTGTATCCGGGATTGGCATAATCAAATACAATTGTTGCAGACAACTGTCACATTAGGGGGAGGAATCATGTATTGTAAGGTACCCAGATTAAAATAGGAGTGCAAGAATAGAGAAATAAAGCCCCCTTCCACCCTAGGTTGCCCACTGGACCTCGCTACCTGGAATCCATAGCTAGTCTAGAGTAAAACCAATCAGGAGTATCCAGTCTCCCATCCTGACGTCGGGCACTAGTCCCCCACGTTCCTCTCAATAGGTGGCCTGTCACACCCCAAACCCACCTTTGGGCACGTGGCAACCGCCGTATAAGCTGCACTTCGCCACCATAACTTATACAAGACTAAGAGTATCACAAAACAATACTATTATTTTTATCAACATAGCGGAAGCATAACCAAATTACATTTAATTTTAATATTATAGATCAAATCTCTATCTAGCTTTTCAATAACAGTCTATTCCATCGAACTAGGTTCTCCCTCGCTCCCCGTACAAGTGACCAACCTGTAACCTGCATAATTGGGGAAAAATGTGCACATCTAAGTCGCGAAACTCACTGAGGCTACAAAGAGAGCACCCTAAAAATGGGTATAAGGTATTGTACAAACTAACAAGAAAATATATCTACGAAATCATATATTTAAATTAACATAACACAATATATAGCAAAACTTAACATATCAATGTAGCAGTCACATTATTCAAATAAAGCATATGAACATGATACTAGAAACTTATTTGCATAACTTAAATCTTAAAAAGATCTAATCACATATATCAATATATATATCATAAGTTATCCAGTACCATACCTAAGGCAGCTATCCTATATTTAATGCAAACCCCTCGTCAGGGATCTCCTCGAACCCCATCAGTGTTAACTCTACATCTCTGACTTAGATGCCTGTACACTGATGTTTGTAGAAGGAGCTGGTGACCACGGCACTCCTTCTATGCAACAACAAGTACCATACAATGCTGTATTTCTGCCCAATGGCAGGATCACCATACACAATCACAAATCACTACCATCTACAGCCTGGCAAGCTGAGATACGCTGCATATGCAACCAATGAACCCACACTGCTCAAGGACCCCACATTGTTGAGCATGTCAGTGTCAATCAGGTTCCTTAGCACTAGTAGCGCATGGCCCGGTACTGTTCCTAGCACCCATATACCTTGGAGTAACCCAATAGGTTGAGCTCTGCACCGAAGTGAGATCCCGGTTACACCAAAGCATCTGAGGCTAAGTCAATAGAGCGTGCATTTCTACCTTGGCTAGCACATGGCTCCTCACCACATGTTGGCACATAACAGACTAAGAATCTTAATATCATCTCCTAGATTACCATGACTCTAAGATGTCCACAGGTTCTCAGTTAAATGTCAAATAAGATCACTCTATGTGTTATCATAATATGTACCTAAAGTGTCTCTAGTTATGTCTCATGTCATCATGTTTCATATTCTTGCTAAATGTCTCTACATCTCTAGCAACATAAACATATTAATAATAACATAACATGGGTATCAACATCAAGAGCATGCATATAACAACATCATACATATACCAGCATGGTATAACTTTCAAACTCATATCAAGACATGCATATAATTGCATCACATGTCAACTAACATGCATCCTTCCAATAAACCACATGTTAATTAAATATGTAACTAAGTAGACATATAACTTATCAGCATGTATAATAATTAACAACGAGCTTTATGACTCAGCATCTGTAGAAGGCCAAATAAATTTGAAACCATAAATCCTCACTTGGGTCCCAAAACATTATTAAATAAGAATTCACAACTTGGCTGTGATTCTTAAAAGTAAGCAAGCATACAATCAAGCATAGCAACTCTTTACTCCAACACAAATCACAGCTTAGCCGTAATTTGTCAAGCAACAGCACAACAATCAATTTTCCTGAAATAAAATAAATACATCTAACAACCATAAATCATACAATTCAAACAAGAATTTCCTGTATACCCCTCTACTCACATCCTCACATCATTTTCTTTATTTTATTTAATTTCTTATAATCAATCAATCATCCATCACCTCACAATCACAATCCAACACAATCAAACATCAACAAGCCTATAAAATAATATTTAGTTAAATAATTTAATTATACTCAAAAATCTTAATCAATATATATCACCTTAATTAATCCTAAAATAATTTTAATAATTTTATAAAAATCTAATTACATTAATGAAATTTAATTTCATTAATTAGAAAATTTAAATAAATCAATTTCCTAAATTTCATCATATTCTGAATTTATGAAATTCTAAATTATTTAATTTCATTAATTAGAAAAATCTAATTAATCTTATTAATCCTTTTTACAATATCCTAAATTTATTAATTCTATAAAAATTCTAAATAAATCATTTTAATTCTAATTAATGTAATTTAAATGGCATAACACCTACAAAAATCTTCCTTCATACATTTAACATACAATTACTCCATTTAAATCCTAAATTAACCTAAATTATCATAATTAAACCAAAAACTGTATTCTAATAATCTGGAAAAATTCTAATTAAATCACAAAAATTATATCTAAGCATAATCTAGCACGAAAAATTATTTTAGATTTTTTTGATTTCGTTAACACACTCAAAACCCTGAACCTAACCTTAATAAATTCGAAAACTTATTCTAAAATATGTTAAAAATTCTAAATAATTTTTTTAAGGCTCAAAACTCACTAATCAAGCTCTAGTTACGTTGAACCGCACTAAACTGGTTATAAAACTACGAGAACCAGCGAGAAATCAGGGTGAACTACCCTGAACCGGTCAAGAACCGGACTAATCTAGCCCGATCCGTAGCCAGCCGAACCGCCGCACGTGCGACGCACGTGCGGTCGAAGCCCTCTTCCCCTTTTCGAAGCCGCCGCAGCTCCACCACTGAATCACCGCCGAATCACCGTTGATTCGGCTCCCACCGCCGCTACAGCTTCGCCAGAACAGCACCCTAACTCGGCCACATTTTCGTCGACCCTCCAGCCAGCTTCCCTTGCCACCGATAGAGCTCGCAATCTCGCCAAACCTCGTCGGTATGTGCTGCTCCCCTGCACAGGCGAAACCACCATTCCCAGTCGCCTCCTCGTCTCTCCACTGCGTGCACCGCTTGATATCGACTCTCAGAGGTCGATATCGTGTCTAGAGAGCGCACTAGAGAGGGAAAGATGGTGGACACGCCCCTCGCCAGTAGAATTGACAGAAACAGGGTATTCCCCTGTTCTCGTCATCCCCACTCGATCTCCGCCCGCCGGTGCGACGTCCACTCCCCACCTGCCTCGCTGCCGACTCCCCCAAGTACACCGCACACTCTCCCATAGAACTTGCCAGTAGCCGGATGAATACGAAACTCCGCCACGCCTCACAAACCTCACCCCTGTTATTGATTATTTTTAAATTTTTTATTTTCTTTTTCTATTTACTTTATATTTTCTATTTATTATTTATTTATTTATATATATATATATATATATATATATTCCATCTGAAAATTTATTTTTTTCTTTTCTATTTGATTTTACTTATTTCTTATTTTATTATTTTCCTATTAAAATATTATTATTATTATTATTATTTTATTTATTATATTATTATTTTTAAATTAAAAAAACAGAGTTTACATGGCCCATAAGAATGTTAATAATGTATTATCCTATCATTGTAGTGAAAGTGCCTATAGTACTATCCAGTATAATATCATGCTAGTCATGTGCATTCACAAGTGAAATAGTATCACAAATAATTAACAGATGTATATGCTAGATTGGAAGTCCACAAAAGCATATTATCATGCCTATAATGAATCGAGGAACAAGAGCAATGAATAGCTTATGTCATCAAGCAGGAATATCAAAGATTATTCATAACTCATTTATAATAATAATCAGGATTTTATTAACTAGTATGAGAGCCAAAGAATATCAAATATAAACAATCAAAGGGATATAGTACTCCTAGATTAAACATTGAGAACTATCCCGTTTATTCTACATAGAAAAAAAATACTCACCTGATCCTATCGTCGTTATTGTATTTTAATTCGTATCGCGATCGTTCGTATCCTCGTGCTTGCTTATCAACTTTTCTGTGAATACTTCAATAAATTTTAATTTCCAATCTGGCAATAATTTTGCAAATCCGTCTTCACCAACACTCTTAGAATGATTTCTAGATTCACCCTAATTTTTATCTCAAGTTCGTCGGAGAATTTGTCTGAGACCCGCCGGAGACTCGTCGAAAAGTTCTCCGGAACCCTCGCTAGCGAAGATCTTCGATCAGTATCAATATCGGTACCAAACGAAATCTCTCTTCATGAGGATTTTAAAAATTATATTTTTCCCAATTTTTATAGCTCATACGCGACCAATTTCATCGATTAAATCTATTTGGGCGAAATCTCTAAATTAGGGTTTTTAGCTCGCCGACAGCCAATAACCCTCAATTCTAGTCGCAATGTACAGCTCTCGTCGACAAAAAGCCATAGGTACTAATTTTAGCAAATTCTACGGTCGAAATAGTCAGCAATCGCCGGAGAAAGCTCCGGCGACATCATTGTCGCCGCCGATACTTTTCTCTTCCTTTCTCTCTTAAATCTCCACCAAAGTTTGAAATTGATAGTTTTAATATGTTCATCCTGCTCACCTGATGTCGTGGTCCAAACTCCGTCAAAAAATTCTACTGGAGGTGGCCGGAGTGAAATTGATAGTTCTAATATGTTCATCCTGCTCACCTGATGTCGTGGTCCAAACTCCGTCAAAAAATTCTACTGGAGGTGGCCGGAGTGTCATCGACAAGGTGAGGGGATGAAGCTGCCATGAAAACAGGGGAGGAGAGAGAGAAGAGGAGAAAGAGGCTCGCGCAGGTGCAATGGGAGAAAAATACAATTTTCTAAAATAAATAATTAGAAGCTTACTGTTGCATTTTTTTTTCCAAGATCAAATCTTGGCCGTTTGCCGCTTAAGTAATTTAATCTCGTCCGTCCATTTAGATGAATCCATCCATTTAATAATTTGATTAATCAAACAGCATTCAAATTGCAATCCGTCTATGCTGTTGGATTCCTTATCAAAAATCTTATCTGATGGTATAATTTTTACATTAAAATTTCATATTTTAAAAATCCTTATAATTTTACAAATAAGTTCTTCATATTAATTTCTTCCATAAAACCCCTCAAAATTACCATCTATTACATAATTGCCCTTAATGCAAAAATACATATCTCACAACCTGAACCGCAAGTCAGGTCTCAATGTCCACCTAGGTTGTAGATGGATATATATTTTTAGACATCACCTAGGTTATACATCATGTCAGTGTCACTAACACAAGTCATATATAACATTTCTATTTTTATATCATATAACTCGGGCTACCAGCCTATGCTTAAGGAATGTCCTGGCCTGAGACTTTCTGAGACCATTAGTGTCATTACAGTTTATGTCTCTACCTATTCCCATTGCATTAGTATTGGTGCAGAGGATGGTTGACCCTTGATTACTCTCTATCATTTTGCTAGTCGCCGACCATGCCTCCCTTAATGAAATCATCGTGCCAATACATCCTCTCCGGATCTGTAGGGGCAACGACATATGTGTAGTACCACACATTATCCGCAGATAATGTCACCATCATAACAGTCTGATCGGCCACGGCTAGCCGAAATCATAACCCTAAGATTCGGACTACTCATCTGATCGTCTGCAAAATGCCAAGCATACCAGCCGTAAGGTCTACGGATCCACTGTTCAAAGATTATGGGAATCACCTTTCCAATTCAAAAGAGGTCTACGTTGGCCTAGTTAAACATCACATCCTCACAATAGGTTGTGGTCACTTGACCATGTACGTGCAAAATTATCGCGAAGGTTTATCCTCGCCAACCATCTCAAGACTATCATGGTGATGTCCAATCATCACACGTACGGGTAACAGTATCTGGGTATGGACCCACTAGTCTATCATGACCTAGGAGATAATCTGGTCCAACCCTCAACTCACTTCTAGTATCTAAGTTATCTATGATCTGTAGCCTCGGGAGGTGCTGGTGGGTGAACACTACTAATTGAATACTAATGGTTCGCGATGTCATCTAGGGTGCATTAATGACACCCTCTATTTGGAATTCAATGATGTTTTTAAATGTTACTAGTATCATGTGATCTATGTCTCTATACTAGAATGTACAGTGTAAGTCATGATACTACTTCCTTTATTTGCTTCATTTTTATCATTTTCCGCATTATATTATTGCATTCAGCATTACAACATAATTAACTAATATACGATAAAAATAACATATCATACCAATTAAAGAAGAAAGTAAAAAATATATATGGTATATTAACATGCTAAATAAAATATAACAACATAACATGCATCATTTCTTAGCATTTTTAGAAGTACGGTAATTATTTAGTTGGTAGGCATCAAAATCTAATTAAGATTTTTCCTAGCTTGAATAAATTATACTATAATGAACCTAAGAACTTGCACAGATGTTAGGACTTCTTAACCAATCCAAATGAAGTCCTAGAGTATTAATATTAGGGTAGATCAAGTCAAAATAATTTTTCTAATATAAAAAAAATTATTTAGAATTTTTAAATAATTTTTTTAAATTTAATTAAGATCAAAATCAATTGATTTATATTGATCTAATCTATACTCTTAATTTGGGTCTAACTATGTAGTTAGCCCAATCTGTTTGGTTAAAGTCTACTTATAAAACCCAAATCCAAACTCATTCATTATTCAAGTCAATCAAGTTAAAATTGATCAATTTGTACTTTAATTAATGAAATTGGTCAAGTTTGACCCAATCTAAATCAATTTGATTCAATTCGGGTTTAAGCAGTAAAATTGGTTCAATTTAGATTCAATCAAAATCAATTTAGTTCAAATCTAGCTCGATTCAATCTGATTGAGCTTAATTCGAGCTTAAATAAGTTTATTGACTCAACTCAAATTCGGATTAACTCAATTTGGTTCGACCCATATTCAGGTTAATTTAATCTGAATTAACTCAGATCCGGTCCGATTCAATTAGATCTGGTCCAATCGATTCGGTCCAACCAGCCCAATCCGGCTTAATCTGACTCAAACTTGAACCAAATCTAATTAACTAATTTGGCTCGAACCCAACATTATTAATTGATTCAACTCACTTCAATTAAACTCAACCTAGATCCAAACTTGACCCAAATCTGAACTCAATTAACTTGATTCAACTAAACCCAACCCATTCACTAAATCAACTTAATTAACTCAGTAAACTCATTTAACTTAATTAATCACTAATTATGATTAAGAAAAAAGTACAAGATTACCTTGCTGGCCCTCTTCGCTTTGGCTCCACCTCGCTCGTGCGTCTCCTCCAGCACCGACGAGGTCGCTCCACTCCAGTGAAGGCTCCCTGGAGGCAACAATAATGGGTTCTGTAGCACCAGCAGTGGTGGTGGGATGGAGCGAAGGGTCGACGCCGTGGGGCGAGGGAACGGTGAAGGAAGGAGGTCGTCTCCTACCTCCACGCTCATTGCAAGGTCGGAGGTCTCTGCGACAACATATGGCAGCAGAGGGGGAGGTGAGGTCGGCGGTTACATTGCCATCCGTGCATGGAGAGGGTGAGGCTGGTAGCAGCGGAAACAGAGGAGGGTAGCTGCTTCGGTGGCTTGGCAAGCTCCGTGGGTGGCAAAGCTCGAAAGAGAGGGGTGGATGGTGATCGAAAATCGGTGAGGCACGAAGAGAGGGTGCAGCGACGATAGCGTCTGGATGGTAATGGAGAAATTGCTGGCTGGGGCATGCGGTCTAGGGCACTTTGCTTGTGCCCCTGTTCCTATCCATGAGCAGGGGAAGGCAGAGCTGCCTTTCGTGACCTCCGGCGGCGATGGGAAGGAGAGGAGGATGATGAATGAGGTGCCGACGAGTTCTTTGAAACTCCTCAACAGCTCGGGCATGTGGATCATCAGAGGGAACGGACACATGGGTAGGTTGTAGGGACGGCCGCATTCGTGGCCGTGGGAAGAGAACGAAGGCACCGGAACCTTTGTGTGGTGGAAGGGGAAACATTGCCAGCCTCTCTTCGATGGGTTGGCAAGCAACGACGAGGGTGGGCATGCGGCGTCGAACAAGGTGAGGAGGAAGGCGATGAGAGTGGAAGCAATGGGTACAAAGGGGGAAGGTGGAAGGCATGGTGTCACGACTAATTTTTCGCCTTAGCTCCTTGGTTGAGCCCGAGTCGTGCCGACGTGAACGACACCAAGATGGGATCGGTGCTCACAAGCCTTGAGTGCGGAAATGATGTGGAAAAAGATCTTTGGATGCCTTGGAGGTTGAGAGGACAAAAGGACTGCTTTATTAGCACCGGTGAAACCTCTCTCCCTCAAGCTAGACTTGAAGGGGATTATTACAAGTGGACTAAGCTACAATCGCTCCCTTACTTAGCACTCTTTCTTTTCTTTGCCTCCGCTTGCTTGCTCTCCTCCTGCTTGACTCTAAGTATTCGACAAGGGGGTTTATATAGGTGGAGGGCTGACCCTACAGCTGCCCTCTTGATTACACCTATTATTGCTCGGGCATTCAATGCCGCAAGTGTTACTAGCCGTTACGCCCGCACCGTCCACGCGCTTGGCGGCTGAGCGCCCGTGTTTTCATCGGCGGTGTCGGCGGGCTGTTGCACGTGACCCTTGATTATGCGGGAGCTCTGTGGCTCGATGCCACACGTGCACACGCCTTCTGCCAAGGGACCGCCCGGCTCTTGCCCCGCATGCGTCCCTTGTTGATCCTTGTGCATCGCTGGTCGCTCGACTGCTTGCTCCACGTGCGCACTATGTTGCTCGGCTGCTTGCTCCGCGCGTGCCTCCGATTGCTCGAGCGTCTTACCTGCGAAGTCCCTCAGTTGCACGGGCGCTTGCTTCGTGCACGCCCTCTGTTGTTCAGCTGTTGGTTCCACGTGCACCTCCGATTGCTCGGGCGTCTTACCCGCGAAGTCCCTCGGTTGCTCGAGCGCTTGCTCCGTGCATGCCCTTGGTTGTTCGACTATTGGTTCTGCGCGTGCCTCCGATTGCTCGGGCGTCTTACCCGTGAAATCCCTCGGTTGCTCAGGCACTTGCTCCGTGCGCGCCCTCGGTTGCTAGCTCCGCGCGTGCCTCGGTTGCTCAGGCGCTTGCTCTGCACGTGCCTCTGATTGCTCGGGCGTCTTACCTGCGAAATCCCTCGGTTGCTCGGGCGCTTGCTCCGTGCACGCCCTCAGTTGTTTGGCTGTTGGTTCCGCGTGCGCCTCCGATTGCTCGGGCATCTTACCCGCGAAGTCCCTCGGTTGCTCACGCGCTTGCTCCGTGCGCGCCCTCGGTTGCTCGGCTGCTGGTTCCGTGCGCGCCTTTGGTTATTCGCACGTCTATCCTGCGGAGTCCCTTGGTTGCTCGGGCACTTGCTCTGTGGCTCGTGTCTCGCGCGTCTCCTTGTTGTGGCCTTGAAGCGGCCCCGTATGCTGTGTGTGGGCTGTCCCTTCGCGCTCGACCCTCCGTGGTTCGTGGTGCGCTTCAGACTTGACCCTCAGGAATTGGGTCTAACAATCCTCCCCCACCTAAACCTGTTGACATCCCTGTCAACTCCACGTCTAGTTGTAGCCGGAGTGTAGCATTGTGCTCCTCGCGTGATATCTTCTAAGGGGGATCCTCCTGTTGCGCTAAGTACACTTGGTACCTAGCAAGTCTTGCGCTGCGCCATACACAAAGTGTACATCCCTCTGGTTAGAGCAATTGGACTCTATACAGGAGGATCATGAGGTCTTGGGTTCAAGGCTTATTAAGTTCTAAAGAAAAGTCTTGCACTGCGCCGTGGGGGGTCCTACGGTGTGCTCTCTCTGAATGCGGTACGTCGTCCTTGGGTCAGAGACATGTATCCTCGCGTTTCTCTTCGGTTGCTGATGGGGTAGCTGCTTCGGAGGTCTCTCCGGCATTGGGCTATCATACTCCCCTAGGGTTGTTGCTTCGGCTGGAATCGTCCCTTGTGCTAAGGCTGACTCCTCCAGTGGCACAGCGTCATCTGCTACCTCGTCGACTCGGATGGCCGATAGGAAGTTGATCGGGCTCCAGGATGAAGACGTAGGACTTATTATGCTTGCTGCCCTCGGCGACTCCACGTTGCTTCCGCTTAAGAACTACGGGCTGCTGGGTCGGGAGATGGTGTTGACTGTCTAGGTGAATCCCGGTTGATCTGTGTCCACGGTCATTAATCCGCCTAAGTGCGGCGCCACCATGGTGCGGGATTGCACCAAGAACTCCATGTCAAGGATGAAGTCGAAATCATCCATCGGTGCTATGGTCAAGTCCGTGTGACCACACCATTATCCGACTTGTATAGGAGCTTGTCGCACCATACCTGCGACAGTGGCTGCTGCGGCGTTCACTGTCTTGATCCGTAGTGTGCTCAGCTCGATGCGCAGTCCCAACTCGCGAGCTGTCTCCTCTCACATGAAGTTGTGGGATGCTCCGGTGTCCACCATCGCGGTACACGGTCGTCCGTTGACGAACAAGGAGACGTACATCAGCTGGTTCTCATGCTCGACATGCATCGTACTCAAATGTTGAATGGGTGTGGCTTGAGCGATCGCAGCTGGAGCGTTGGCGCGCCTTCGCAGCAGCCCTTGCGGCTCTGTGCCCTGCTGTATTGCACGCACTGGCTGTCCCATGATCACACATCTTTGCCCTGCTGCTCTTGCGGGCGGTCGATGGGCACCGTGCGCGGGCGCCCCGGCTGGGCGGTATTCGTGGTCGCGCAGCCTTAACGGGTCTAATCGCAGGTCCATCAGACTCTCCACAGTCTCTATGGCCTCTTGCAGCGTGGTCACTCCACAGCGATGGAGCTCGTCCTTGGCTCCTTGTTGTAGACCCTCCAGGAACATGAAAAAGAGATCCTGTTCTCCCATATCCTTCACGTCCAAAGTAAGATTGTTAAAATCTTGGATATACTCATGGATGCTCCGGGTTTGACGAAGCTCTTGGAGTCGCTTCCGTGCTTGATACGCGGTATTGATCGGGAGGAATCGACATTGCATCTCCTCGATCATGGTGGCCCATGTGTCCAGCTCGGTGCGTTCTCGGTAGCTCGGTGCTTCACATCGGACACGCCACCATTGCTTCATGTCTCCGTCGAGGAAGGCTGCCGCATTTAACACTCGATCTTCCTCGGCAATCTTGGCAGCGTTGAAGTATTGGGACATGTCCCAAATATAATTCTCCAACAGCTTTGCGCTGCATGCACCGGAATAGGTCCTCGACTCGGGCACGCACAAAGTCGGGCGCAACATTACCCGGGGTGCGATTGAGGAACTAAGCTCGGTGCGCAAGCTTTCGAGCTCCTCTTACATCCTCCGTTCGAGCAGGTTCATGTCGGGCGAGATTGACGTGCTGGGCTCTCCGATTGCGGTAGTTCGGTCGGCTGTTGTTTGGAGTTCTTCAAGCTTCAGCCACATGTCTGCCATAGCTATGTAGAGATCACCAATGCAACTCCATAGCGGTCTGGCTCCTAGGTCCTTCTCCTCCTCCGAGGGAGGAGTCCCAACTATCATGCCCCGACCCTACTGTCGAGCACGTGGCAACCACCGTATGAGCCTAACAGACCCATAAAAGGCATCAAAGTGATACATACAGTCCATACACATCATTTACACAGCGGAATATACAATCAAATTATCTATACAACTCTACTAACACAGTCCCGATAGACTTACTACAATTCTATGATAAACGGTATCGATAAATAAAAATAAATCCACTAATAGACTCATCTTCACCCACTACCATGATCGATCATCTAACACACCTGCACACACGGGAAAAAGTGGTGTGCTCAACCTTGTGGCCTAGTGCAAAATTACGGCTCGAAATCATAGATAGGAAATCAAATGCTAAGGGAAAGTACTAGGATGCCTTTAGGTTTATTAATTATCAATTATTAACTTTTTAAGGTAAATAATATTATCTAGAACGTCAAGTTCTAACCCGTAGTATATGTCTCTATATGTCCCTACTTATCATCTATATTGTATAACATGTCTGTTGCTAGTGTATGTCATTTGTATCATGTAATATGACTGTATCTCTAGTATATGTCAATTAGACGTATCTCTAATATATGTCAACTAGATGTATCTCTAGTATATGTCAGCTAGATGTATCTCTAGTATATGTCAACTAGATGTATCTCTAGTATATGTCAACTAGATGTATCTCTAGTATATGTCAACTAGACGTATCTCTAGTATATGTCAACTAGATGTATCTCTAGTATATGTCAACTAGATGTATCTCTATCTTTATATCAAGTGCATCGGGTCGCCATTCTATGCTCAGGGGATATCCTGATCAAGGATTCCCATAAGCCCATCCGTGCCGTGAATGTCTAGGTCTCTACCTATGCCTGCTGCACGAATGTTGGCAGAGAGATCGGATGACCGTGTATCTCTCTCTTTACTGTTCCGCTGGTCGATCCCTACACCCCGTCCCAGCAAAACCGGTTGCTCCCGTATCATTCCCTTTGGAATCCCAGTACGGTCACAACCCACCGTGTAGCACTACACAACTGTCCGTCGACAGGGTCACCTCAATTAATATATCATCGGCCACGACTAGCCGAAATAAGTATCAACCCTAGGATCCGGATTACTCATCAGATCGTCTGCAGAACGTCTGGAATAATAGTCGTGCGGTCTACGGATCCACTGTCCAAGGCTATGCAGAGGAACTCACCGTCCTAGTCCCCAAGCAGCAATGCCTACCAAGAGGTGTACATACTAGCAGTCGTCGGAATGCTACAATCTCGGCGACATATTTTCTAGGTTCTTGATTTGGTTCGTCCCAACTAGCCATCTCAGGACTATCACGGTGTCGCTTAGACGACACACGTGTGAGTATTTTATCTGGGTATGGACTTACTCCACTTTCTGGTCTATCTTGACCTTGGAGTTCATCTAGTCTGTTTCCCAACAAACTCCCAGTATCTGAGCTATGTGTAGTCCTAGGAGTGGTAATAGTGAGTGACATCACTATTCGAACACTAAGGGTTCGATTTATCATCTAGGGTGTGTTACTAATACACCCTCACAATATGTAATCTAGTGATGTCCCTAGGAGATGCTAGTATCAAATGTTACCTATATCTCTATCTAAACTAGAGTGTCAGGTAACCATTTTTGATATTATCTCCTATGTAGTATTTTAACTTTATAATCAATATATCATCTTCTTTAGCAAGGTAGTAGCAAATCATGTAATAATAAGGAAAAATAACGTAATATATAAAAGAATTTGATAAAGCATGTTAAACAGTATACACATGGCATATAAATCATGCTGCATAAATAATATCGTTTTTGCATGCATGTTATCACATATTAAGCAAACATAGCATTTTATTAGTTTAAGGCATTCAGAACCTTTCTAATAATACCTCAGCAGGTAATTCCCTAGTTTGAATAAATCCTACTTCGATGAACCAACGCACCTTTATCGGAATTTGAGCTTTAGAACCAATTGAATTAAAGCTCGGAGATAATAGCAATAGGTAGCTCCCAAGTCAAGATAATATCCCTAAAACAATAAAGATTTTATTTAAAATATAAAATCTTCATAATGTAATATGGTAAAAATTATTTAATCACTAATAACTCAACTCATGTGATTTATTTAGCCTAATCCAAATTAATTAACCAAACCCAACTTGCAGACCCAACTTCATGCTCAAGCCCACTACTTTAAATCCTTAACTACCATAGATCAACTTAAGTTTTATTAGACTAGTCCAAGTCAACCACATAGCCAACTCAATTATTCTATTTTTCAACTCCATATCAAACATCATCATCAACTATATGGAATTAGCAATGCCTTTCCCCAATGCAAACCTCAATTTGATTCTTCCTACATTCATCATTCTTATCCTATATACATAAATTCAAATAACGAAAAGGATAACATAACAACTAAGAAGGATATAGTACAATAGGAAAATGAGAAGGAGGTGGGGGAGATAGCATGAATTCAACCATCCTACTTCACCAACACCATTCAAGCCAAATCACATTCCCAAAACATTATCAACTAAACCTCAACATCACAACATGCACCGACCACAATGAATCTGGCCTTCGCAAACACAGCATGCGAATTGATTAGGATCGGAAGAAGGAAGCGACGACAACATTGCTGGTGGAGCTCGGTGAACATCTCCTTGCCAAAATATGGAGAATGGAAAGAAGAGGCAATCAGAGGATTAGGGGAAGATGGGCAGCGACGGTCGACATCTCATTGTCGGGAGATCCAGCCACCGTGTCTCGGCGGTAGACGGTGAGGAGTTTGCCGTCGACCTCGTTGTGATGCGAGAGATGCAGCGGCTGGGGATCACTCGGGTGAGGTTTGCCGTCGAACGGAGGATTGATGGAGCTCGCTGCGACGATGGAAGGACGAAGGGGATGGCAAGGAGGTTTTGCTACGACGAAGGCAACGTGATGAGGAAAGGGGCGAAGCGACGGATCGAGGGAGGAAGACGCGCGATGAGGGTGACGCGAGCAAGGGTGGAGGAGATGCTCTCCACGGTGAAGGCGACGCGACGAGGGCAACGCGATTTGAGGGAAATGGTTTAGGGCTCTACGGGGTTTGTTCGTCCGCAGGAGCCGGTTCAGGTGGACCGACTCGGTTCGGCCGGTTCGATCACATGAGAAGCACATGCATACAACTTTTTACAATCTCATCCACAACTTCTCTGGTATCACAAGTAAGTCCCTCACACCTTAATTAAAATTCTAACTAGGTCCCTAAATATTTTAATAAATTGCAACTAGGTCCTTTTTAATACAAAAATCAATCTAATATCACCATCTTGTTCCTAACCCAATCTCAAAGTCCTCTAACCTTAAATAAAATTCTAACTTGGTTCTTATAAAATTTTATAAGTTATAATTATATAAATTTTAATTAAAATTTAGTCCAATTTCATTACTTGAGTCCTATTTCCACTTAAAATTTCTTTGACCCTATTTTCTTCAAATCTAAACTTAAGATTTTTTTTTTTTACTTATTATTATTTTATTAATTAAACCACCTAAAGGTGGGGGTTTACACGGACCCTTCCAGCATCGTTAATCTCTTATTAAACGCTTCCTTCATTTGCTTGCCTGCATTATGGAGAGGGGAGGTTGAAAACGACGGTTCAAGTATGGACTTACTTGCTCGTCGATGGAGTGCTTCCACTTGTCCCACAAGTCAGCAGGTTGACGTCCCTTGAACTCTGCTCTGATACCAAAATGTCACGACTAATTTTTCACCTTGGCTCCTTGGTTGAGCCTGAGTCGTGCCGGCATGAACGACACTAAGAGTGGATCGGTGCTCACAAGCCTTGAGTGTGGAAATGATGCGGAAAAGAATCTTTGGACGCATAGGGGGTTGAGAGGACAAAAGGATTACTTTTTATTAGCGTCGGTAAAACCTCTCTGCCTCAAGCTAGACTTGAAGGGGATTATTACAAGTGGACTAAGCTATAATCGCTCCCTTACTTAGCCTCCGCTTGCTTGCTCTCCTCCTGCTTGACTCGAAGTGTTCGGCAAGGGGGTTTATATAGGTGGAGGGCTGACCCTTCGGCTGCCCTCTTGATTACACCTATTATTGCTCGGGCATTCAATGCCGCGAGCGTTACTAGCCGTTACGCCCGCGCCATCCGCGCGCCTGGTGGCTGAGCGCCCGTGTTTTGCATCAGCGGTGTCGGCGGGCTGTTGCACGCGACCCTCGATTGTGCGGGAGCTCCGTGGCTCGATGCCACACGCGCACACGCCTTCTGCCAAGGGACCGCCCGGCTCTTGCCCCGCATGCGTCCCTTGTTGATCCGCACGCATCGCTGGTCGCTCGACTGCTTGCTCCACATGCGCGCCGTGTTGCTCGGCTGCTTGCTCCGTGCGTGCCTCCGATTTCTCGAGCGTCTTACCTACGAAGTCCCTCGGTTGCTCGGGCACTTGCTCCGTGCGCGCCCTCTATTGTTCAGCTGTTGGTTCCACGTGCGCCTCCGATTGCTCGGGCGTCTTACCCGCGAAGTCCCTCGGTTGCTCGAGCGCTTGCTCCGTGCACGCCCTCGGTTGTTCAGTTGTTGGTTCTGCGCATGCCTCCAATTGCTCGGGCGTCTTATCCGTGAAATCCCTTGGTTGCTCAGGCGCTTGCTCCGTGCGCGCCCTCGGTTGCTAGCTCCGCGCGCGCCTTCGGTTGTTCGCGCGTCTGTCCTACGGTGTCCCTTGGTTGCTCGGGCGCTTGCTCCATAGCTCGTGTCTCGTGCGTCTCCTTGCTGTGGCCTTGAAGCGGCCTTGTGCGCCCCGTGCGGGCTGCCCCTTCACGCTCGACCCTTCGTGGTTCATGGTGCACTTCGAGCTTGACCCTCAGGAATTGGGTCTAACACATGGGTAGCACACGCGCATTGATGAAGGATGAGGCGCATGCAAGTTTTCCCTTCTCTCATCTTCGCCTTCTCTTATTATTTTTTTTTTAGAGGTAGCGGGCGAGGGTTTACAAGTACTTCCCCCCTTAAAAATTTTTGGTTCTCAAAAAATTAAATCATCATATCAAGCAAACCAACCAAATGACTTTTTTTTTCTTTGAAAAACTTAATGTCCTTTCCAAGCCCTCTATAATCTCATCCCTTAGACTACTATCATTCATTATTGATGGAGAATAAACATAGACAGAGCACATGGTATTAGATAGATTGTGGGAATGTTGTCACGCCCCGACCCTTTGTCAGGCACTTGACAACCGCCGTATGAGCAGTGTCTCACTCATACAAGACTAACAATATTATGTAATCCCAACATAAATAAAATTTCTATAGTCAAGACTACTAACTAAAATTACCACTTGCTCACAGGTTACATAAAAAGCTGATACAGTCCATCTACATTATGTGTTTTATACATCGTACTGACTAATCGACTATTAATGTCCTTCTATAGCATTCACTCCCACTACCCATCGTTGCTCGCCGTCTCCTAAGCGATGTTCCAAGTACCTGCACGCGGGGGAAAATTTGCATGCGCTAAGTCTTGCGACTTAGTGCCTACAGATAGAAACTTCTCCAAGCAAAAGAATGGGCTAACAATACATGTCCGGATGAGCAGAAAGTATATCAATATTAAATCATAAATTAACAATGAAAGGAAGCATGCACGTAAATAATCAATTAAATACTAAAAGTCTAAATATGTGTCTGTGTCTAAAGATTTCTAAGTTTCTAGTTTCAATACTAACTCCTAGGGCTGCTTGCCTATGCTTAAGGTAAGCCCTGGCCGGGGACTACCATAAGCCCGTCGGTGCCGAACAATGTCTCTGCCTAGGCCCGTTGCACCAATGTTAGTGGAGAAGGCTGGTGACCGCAGTTCCTTCTCCTTCCAGTCTCGTGAGCTGTTTACCCGGACTGCACTCCGAGACTATCGTATCGTATGTCTCTCATAGACCCTAGGATACGAGACACCGTGTAGCGCTACACTTCTGCTTTACAGCAGGGTCACCGACTGACATGTATACTCACGGCCTGACCTGCTGGATCCAACACATATGTATAACTTTGGTTGTCCGGACTACCCTCCGAGCCTGCAGGACTCAGTTGGAGTATGTTAGCATCAACAGACACCTTAGTCCTCAGGTATAGCGGCTGAAGTGAGCTCCCCGGCTCCCAGCACCTTAGTTTCGGATACATGCCATGGGGATATCTAGCCATTGGCGAAAACCCCCTTGTTGGTACTTACCGAAACACTAAAGGATGGATCGGGTGACGCCTCCGCTACCCCTCTTTAGACTAACACAAATGGTGTCTACCATTTGCGAGAGAAATACGGTGTTATGTAGACCTATATGATTCCTAGAGGTTTATATCCCTAGGAAGTTCAGGTCTATGTCTCTAGGTGTCCAAACTAGTTTAGGTTATCATGTAAGATATGTCGCCTAACTAGTTTTGTTTGTCGCCTAGTATCTTTATGTGTCGCTATGTGTTCTATGTTCTTCCTAGTGTCATACACTTTTAGAATTGTAGAACACAAGCATATGAAAAAAAAAACATAACATTTAATTTGTCATTTGCAATTAATTCATATCATATAATATATCAACAAAATGCACATCACGGACAGTATAAAAAAAGTTTAATAACAACTGCCCACTTAGGAGCTCTACTGCAGCGGCTGTAAACTAGCCGAAATAACAACGCACCTGAGCCTTTTAAATTAGCAATTTAACAGATTCACGGCTTTGCCGTGTTTATCTATCGTCACTGCAGAACGTTTCCTATCAATTTGCAAATATATTTAAATTTTCTAATACTCATGATATAAGTATCTAACACCCTGCTCCCCCTTTTCTTATTTCTTATTTGTCATAATGGAAATAGAAGACAAAGAACAAAATAGATATTTCGATATTCATTATTTAATGTCACTCATGCATATGACTAAGAAAATATTGAGTGCAAGACATAGCAAATTTGTTTATCAAATTATGAAAGAAAACATCAAAGAAAAGAAGTAGCAAAATATTTCTCAACTATTTCAATTTAATAATATATTAACAATAACACAACTATTCTTAGAACCTGTAATTAGTTTCTAAATTTTAGAGGCATAACTTTCTATTCAATATGTTGTCCAACTCTCTAATAAAATAATTGTAGTTGTATATATTATGCTAACAAACAAATAGAATTTAATATCTAAAGTCTCCAGATTTACTACAACAAGTATATATTTATTAAATTAGAAAGGGTATTTATCTGCTATATATAAATATATATAGAGATATAAATATGTGGAATGAATGATGTGAATCATCATTATCACATCTAACAATCCCTGGCAGCAAGCAATACTCATGTTATTAATATAATTTTGAGTATTAAATTATTATTAGATGTAAGGAGATAATTATTTCATATATCATCTACATCCAAAGTTTTAATTTTCATTAACAAAGAACAGTTGTAAACTTTAACTATATATATTTAATTATTATCACGATTAGTATTTTTATTTTTGGATTCTTGAGTCAACCCAATATGATATATTATTTCTAAATAGTACTTTTAGAAAAATATTTTTTGATTAAATTACTAGTAACCATCATGTACAAGTAAACGAAGGTAAAAGAAATATATATATACATTCACTGTGATCTAATAGATGTATAGAAAATGAAATATTTTAATCTCCTCAATATTCAAAATTAAACTAACAGTAGTATCATCAAACAATTTCATTCAAGAAGGAAATTGAAGATATGAGAGAAAAATTTATAAAAAAAATAATATAATCTGATACCCAAAATCTACACTAGTGACCGCATATCCCAAAAATTATATATCTGCATTACCTAGGGAATGGGCACAAACCTTAATCATTATTATTTTCATCTCGGATTCCTTGCATCGATGCCATCAGCTTTCACTCCACTACTGCATCGTCTATTTCCTCAAATGTCTTCTCTTCCTAGTAGAACAGATTCAACCATAGGTTTGCCAATCTTTATCGATGGCGACAGAACGGTGTGGAGGTGGAGATTTAGATTGTGGGATGATCAAGTAAATAAATAAAACTAATACGGTTGCCTCGGACTCCCTTTTTTTCCATTAACCCTTAATTATTTAATTTATACTTATATTTATATATATATATATATATATATATATATATCTATATATATACATACCGTAAAGAATTATTCTTACGAGGAGGATTGTATTTATATGTATACTTTATATATATATATCTATACATATTGACTTTTATATATAAAAAAATAAGATTTCATTTCTACTCTAATGATGGTACATATATATATAGACCTACTTATTTATTGACACATATATATTTTCTAAAAATTTAAGGGTTTAATTATTTATGGACATATGTATATATATTTCAAAAAAAAAATTTAGGGTTTACATTTAGCACTGTGTTCAAGTGATTATGGGTTCAATGTTTGTAGTGGTGCTTGTGGCCTAATAGATAAGGTACTTGACTTCTAATCAAGCAATTGTCGGTTCAAGTCCCACCAGGCATGAAATTAATTAATTTTATTATACCATAGTGAAGATGTGATGGATTTAAATCAATGTTCAAGTCGCACTATACGTGGGACATTTGTTTAGCATCATTCCCCACATTGAAGGTTATTTGATCAAATCCATCATTGGAGGTGTTCAATAGTAGTTCTCTCTCCTTCTTAGTCCTTGGTACTTTCGAAATAGGAAGATGCGTATATAAACCATATGAGTTTAAACAGGACTTATATGTTTGACAAGTGGTGCATCTTCCCACGTAATGCTCGACTAGTGAAAATGTCTTTGAACTTGCAGGAACACAGAGCTTGTTAGCTCTAAATAAATAGTCATCATTCAATAAATATTTATCCCAATATCTCCCTTCTTTACAATTTGTGTAAATATCTTTGAAATCTAAGTCAGACGCATATAATTCTTTTAACCTTTTAAAATCAGGAATTTTACAATCAAATTGGGACAAAAATATGTATCGTGTAGATAAAGCATCGACAACTAGATTATCCTTGCCCTTCTTATATTTCACAACATACAGAAAAGTTTCAATAAACTCGATTTACTTAACATGTCTATGATTTAACTTACTTTGGCGCTGAATATGCTTCAACAATTTATGGTCTGAATGTATGATAAATTCTTTTGGCTTGAGATAATGTTGTCATGTCTTTAACACTCTGACCAATGCATATAATTCATTATCATATGTTGAGTAGTTTAAGGCTAGACCACTAAGTTTTTCATTAAAGTAAGCAATAGGGTTTCTATCTTGAATAAGAACACTGCCTATTCCAATTTCAATACCACTAGCATCACATTCTATCTCAAAATTTTTATTAAAATTAGGAAGTTGTAAAAGCAGTGCATTGGTTAACTTATCTTTCAACATATTGAAGGCATCTTCTTGCGCCTTTTTTCTACTTAAAAGGCACGTCTTTTTTATCGATGCATTGAGTGGAACGGCGAGTGTGCTGAAATCCCTTACGAATCAACGATAAAAGATAGTCAATCTATGAAAACTCTGCACTTGCATGACTGTTGTTGGTGTTGGCTATGCTCGAATAGCTTTCACATTTTCCTCATCTACCTCAATTCCCTGCACGGTCATAACAAAATCAAGAAACACGACTCGATCCGTGCAAAAGGTGCACTTCTCGAGGTTAGCAAACAAACGCGTCTCTCTTAAAGCAATCAAAACTTGGTGTATATGTGTCAAATGTTCATCCAAAGACTTGCTATAAATTAATATATCATCAAAGTAAACTACCATAAATTTTTTAATAAAAGCTCTTAATACTTCATTCATTAAGCGCATGAATATACTAGGTGCATTAGTAAAATCAAATGGAATAACTAACCACTCATATAATCCAAATTTAATCTTAAAAGTAATTTTCCATTCATCATCCAACTTCATTTTGATTTGGTAGTAACTACTATACAAGTTAATTTTAGAAAAGACAGTGACACCATACAATTCATCAAACATATCATTTAATCGAGAAATAGGATGACGGTAACGTACTGTAATATTATTGATAGCTCGATGGTCTATACACATTCTTCATGACCCATCTTTCTTTGGCACAAGTAACACAGGAACAACATATGGACTTAAAATTTCATGCACATACCCTTTATCGAAAAGCTCTTACACTTGGTGCTGAATTTCTTTTGTCTCCTCGGGATTGGTACGGTATGGGGGATAGTTAAGTAGAGATGCCCCCGAAATCAAATCGATTTGATGCTCTATCCCCCGCAATGGTGGCAGTCCTGCAGGTATCTTATCTGGAAACACATCAGCAAACTCCTACATCAAAGAAAAAATCAAAACAAGCAAAGAAGAGGGTAAAGTATCAGTAGAAAAGAGAGTGTCCTTGCATACAAGCGCAAAGCACTCTTGGGGATTGGTTTCTAATTCTCGCATCTTACTTTTGTGGCTAATAGAACCTAGTCCCTTATGCGGTATCTTTCTTTTCTTCTCATATTTTTCTTTTTTTTCTCTCAATTTGGACCGATAACTCTCACTTCCCATTTTGTGGATGTCACTTATCTCCTTTTCTTTTTTCTCTCCTTTTCTTTTTTCTCACATTTAGCCCTATTTAAATCGTCTTTGAGGAGTTCTTCTGGTGACATTGGGACCAACACGACCTTCTTATCATCCTTATCATATTGTCATGGTCTTCCAAGTAGCAATGCATACACTTGCATTGGCACCACATTACAGTCCACAAAGTTAGAATAGGTACCAATAGAAAAATACACACGTACCATCATTATTACCTTCAACTTGCCACAAGCATTGAGTTATTGAATGTAGTATGGCTGCGAGTTTAATCATGTAGTTAGGCCAAGCTTTCCAACCATCTCTGAACTTGCAATATTGTTGTAACTTCCACCATCAATTATGATCTTGCACGAGTATTTTTTTATCACAAATTTTGATTGGAATAAATTATGGCGCTGCCCATTTTCTGCTTTCTCCATCTGGGAGCTAAGAACACGACGAACAACGAAGCTTGTATGACTTGTACCAAAGGTGATCTCTTCTGGTTTTGACCTTAAACCAGATCCACCTTCCTCTTCAACTTCACTGGCCGATGTGTACTCACCATCTTTTTGAATGATAAGGGCAAGCTGATTTGGATAATCCCGCATATAATGCCTTTTTTCCTTGCTTTTGAAGCACTCAATCTCCCTTTTTCTTCCTATAGAGGCAACTGAGGATGAACTTTTTATAGGGGCAGCAGTGGTCTTTTTTAAACCGCTAGATTTGGATATTGGTGAAGTAAAACGGCTTGTTCAATTCTCTTGGACACTTGGTGCAGCAGTCCTGCTAGAATCACTAATACTCTTTTGTTGCTGATTGGCGTCCCCCAAGGTATGGAAGAACTAGGGTAGCTACGACCAGATTTGTTTGACTGCCTTCTCCTTTGAACTTGCCTTTCAGCTTTGCATGCATAATGAAATAGTTGATCCAAAGAGTTGTAATTATAAAAATCAAGTATATCTTGTATCTCGTACACAAAGTGTACATCCCTCTAGTTAGAGTAATTGGGCTCTATACGGGAGGATTATGAGGTCTTGGGTTCAAGACTCATTAAGTTCTAAAAAAAAGTATATTTTGTATCTCTTCATTCAATCCTCCTAAGAATCTAACCATCTTTGCATTATCATCTTCTTGCACATTAGCACGTAGCATACCCACCTGCAACTCTTCATAGTATTCATTCTTTCCTTGATTCATTCTTTAGAATTAATCTGGACCTTATCAAGCGCTTCAAATCATCCCAAGTACGAGGATATTCATTTCTTTGTCGAATTTGACTCCATCAAATAGAAGCATAACCAATAAATTCAATAGTGGCCACACGTATTCTATGCTCTTCTAGGTAATGATGACAACTAAACTTTTGCTCAACTCATGATTCTCAATCAAGATAGGCTTCTGGAGTAAACTTTCCATCAAAACTAGGAATAGTGAATTTAATTTTACCCAAAGCATCATTTCTTCTTTCTTCATTACGACGACGTGCATGACCTCCATCACCTCCCACTCCTTGATGATGACGTGCGAGGCGGTGCTGGTACAGTTCCAAGGCAACTTCATCATCAGCCACATAATTATCATTTAACTCTTCATCGGCAGTCTCTTGAAATGCAGCGTTCAAATTTGCTCTTGCTTGGAATGGAATAGCAGTAACAACACTATTATTTGCTTTAACTCATCCTCGAGGAACTCGAGGTGGTGGGTGTCGTCGTGGAGGAGTTTGCTCGATTTGTTTAAGTCGTGCTTCAATACTGAGACGATTCTCCAACCCATTCAAGCGCATAAGTACTTGGTCGGACAGTATATGCTTGAAGGTGTTTGTAACTTGAGCCATCAAAGCCTCAAAATACGGAGACAATTAAATTGCTGATGGTTGGGACACATCTTCCCCATCATCAGAAATATCACGAGGACTTCTCGATCCTGACATTGTTAATGTAGATAAGAAAAGAAATTCTACTAAATTACTAAAATATTTATTGAATATTCTCAACCCTCACAAACCTCACCACTTGAAGCTTTTAACCTTCTTAAAAATTGCTTGTGTGTTTGCTAGTTCATGATAACTTTCAACAAAGAGTGGATAAAGCGATTGCAAAGTGCTAGAACACACCGATAAAACTTTCGCACAAATACTAGTCGTAGTTGCAGATTTATAGGATATACTAAGACTCAATCAAGCAAGGTATAGCAAGTAAGAATAAGTACAAGGACAAATATAATGAATTCAACTAAACTAATTTTTTTTTTTACTCTAGGCAACCCTTCTCTCACTTATTTTTTAAAAAAAATCGGCAACCCTTCCTCTTTCTCTCTTTTTAATTTTAGCCTTTTTTTTTCTCCTTCGACCAAACACTTCCTCCTCTCTTTCTCTCTCTCACTCTCCTTTTTTTATTTTTATTAACACAAATAGATAGGATCTTCAAATTTAGGAAATAAGATTAGCAACTAAACACAACGAATAAAAAGAGAATTTTTTTCTTTTTCTGATGTAGGGAAAATAAAAGATAAATAAATTTATACTGGCAACGAAGGCTTTGATACCACCAGATATGCACACGCCTCGACTTTCATGAAGGGGAGACTAACCATAATCTAGGAATATGACTAGCAATCTCGCAATCACTAAATCACTCTTCAACTGGTTATCAACTGTGTCAAACACGACTGACCTATTCACAAAAAATAGCACGAACAATTCACGAGAATTGAAATAGCAATAGCGGAAGGATCACTCAAGATGTATGATCAAAGAAATTGGACTTCAAGTTTGTGAGAAAAGCCTTATAATAGTGATGGCTAAAACAAAAATCAAAGTCCCCTGGTTTTCTCCACTAAATATTTAGAAATTATAATGGAAACTTTTTCCCTATTTTGTGTCACTAAAATAGGAAAAATAAATAATTAAGACTCATTCTCTTACAAATTAATGTCATATATACAACTTGTTTTATTAGAGCCACAAATTAGGAGGATAAATATTTCTTGATTTGCTCTTAAATAAATATTTGATTTGATCTTGAATAAATATTTCTTGATTTGCTCTTGAATAAATATTCCTTCAATTACTCATGCAACTTCCATATCAGTAATTTCTCCATGTATTTCCTTGCATATAGTGACAAGCAAACAATAATAATTAGGCAATATTATTTGTTCTGTAATTAAGTAATTAATTTACTTTAAAAAAAAATTTACTTGTTGTCTTATTCGTCAGGCACGAGCTCGTGTCATTGGGCTTTGTATACTAATTAAATCTTGTATGGGTGAACTGGTGATATCCTCGTCACTTTTGGTAGCCAGAATGAATTGATCCCCTATTGAGAATTTTGGATTCATTAGCATAAGGTGCCCTAGGTTGTTATGCATGTTCAAAGTATCTTTCTTTTGGATGAATTATGCTACGTTGATTGCATGCCTCTCCACCTTTGTTAAATTCCAAGAATTATGGGCTAGGAAATCTATTTGATGCACATGTATAAGTAATGATCTGAAAAGGTTACTGGTCAAGGTGTGTAAGTGATTGAGAAGAGCCCTCATCTGCATAGGAATTTGACCTTGTGCTCCATATTTAAGTACAATGTAACCATCTGCACTAGACTCATTCTACAGTGTGTTCCATACAAAATCCAACCAAGGAAAACCTCTGCAGATTGAATGCATGTGACATAGTTTTATAGGATACTCCATTCTAAACAGAATTGGATAACAAGTTTAACTACTAAACCTCAGAGAGATGTCCATTGGGAGGGTAGGCGAAGAGAGTAAAGAAAAGCTCCAATAGGGTGATCATAGCTAGGAATTTACCTTTAATTCTCTTATAAATAGAGAGTGAGTTAGATGGAAATCTAGGTATTACCATTGAGGTTGATTAACCAATGATTGACCAATGGCAAGTGAAAAATCTTAAATTTAGGGATTTCAACGGTGAGGTGATTCTACCAAGATTGAGTCTCTGATAAGCCTCTAATGATGGGGCGAATTAGATAGTTGGAATATTGATATTGAGAGTAATAGATAGGTACTCTTTCTGATGATCATCGGAGAATACCATGGGAGATACCACCATCGGTGAGGATCCTAGTGAAGGTTCTAGTGATTTTTTTGTGAAGTTTGATGGTGATTTTAAGATTTATTTTAAGATTAACCATTATAGCCTCCAACAATAAATAATTAGAATTTCTATTGAGTTAGACTAATCTAATTGAGTCAATTACCTATGGGATAAAATATATTAATTATTATAATATAAAAATATGTCTCATAGGTTATCATGGTTAAATAATAAAAATATTAAGGTACATATTAACTAAGCTAAAATAAATAAAGGTCTACCCATATTTATTTAGTTATCATTAAAAATAAATAATTTAGAGGAATAATTCACTCTTTATATAGAATTTCAAACGGTGCTTAGCTTAATGTTATAGCATTTAACTGCAGATCAAGAATTAACAGTTTCAAACCCGAATGGGCCCTTAGTTATTTTAGATTAGCTTTTAATCGTTGGAAATATGTTTATTATTTTAGTAGTTTGACTATGTAACTATAGTTAAGAAATGGGAGTGAGGTTTTATGATCCAACAGGTAGTTCATTATAATTTTCCCATTAACTTTTGGTCCTTTAAGTGAATGATTCACAATATCCTTAGTAATTTGACCATCATCTTGTTTTTTACTGCAATGTAATTTTTAAAAATGCAAACCAATAATGAATATAAGGAAGAAATAATTATTTATCAATACATTAAATTTATAGGACGTGTAAAATTATCACATATGAAGAAACATAAAAGGTGCAAACTAAGGAAAGAACTCCTGCTATAACTCATAGTGTTAGCCAAAAAAAGTAGAGTTAGCAAAAAACGTTAGCTAATTGATGGCTCTATGAAGCACCAGTTAGAGTTAGCAAAAAGAGTTTTGACATGAATGATTTGACCAAATCATCTATCCTACCCCAAGTGAAATAATTCGGTCGGATTTGGATGTAAGTAGAAAAGTCTATTATACCACCGTTTTGAGTCTCTGTTTGGCCGAATGAATTGTGAGTCAGTAATATAGAAATTTGTACAGATGATACTTTACTAAAGGAGAGAAACGTTCACATAAAACTTCTTTTGTTCCATGGACTTAATTGCAACACAGCGACGATACTTTACTCTCTTTTGTTGACCATTGTATTTGATTGAATTAAAATAGGGTTTGAGGGATAAAATACCATCCATGTTTTGGTTAGAAAAAGTACTGAGAAAAATGTAATATCCTTGTTATGATAGGAAAAGATTCAACATCAATGGTAATATGCTTAAGAAGACTTTATTTCCTCTTGGAGAGTTAATCAAAAATCACTGTGAGTTATTAAAGTTCAATTTTGAACTGTTACGGTTAGAACCCATAGTAGGTGGATTATAATTATATAACCAAGTTTGAATACTTGGCTTTACTACTTTATTATGTTATGATAAATTTTCTATGACATTCTATGTCAACTAAATCTAGAATCTTGAAATCAAAAGTACCAAATATCCTAGAGACATCAAAAATTAGGAAGACATATAGGTCCTTACATATTATTTTTCTCACGGTTCGTGGGTACCACCATGCTAGTCCAATGAAGTTTAACCAAATACATCACCCAATATAGTCCTTGAACAATGGATGAAGCCAAGTCCCTGCATAAACGAGATACTCCCTTAGGACACGTATTTAGACCTCAAGAGTGGGAATTGGGGAGCTACCTAGCCACAATGCCCTAGGACTAGGGGGGTCGTGAGACAGCTGATGTACCTTATTCAAGTTTTACAGACCTAAGGGGGTAGTCTAGATATTGAAGTTAAATATTTATGTGGAGTCTAATTCATCAGACTATTGAGACTATAATTAAAGAAGTGACCCTATCATGGGGCAGAATGTAATGCTACATGATAGTCATATAGTATGGTCTAGGAAGACACACGATATGAAGGTCACGAAGTGCGGGTAGAGGTTTGATTTGTGAGATCAATCGAAGAAGATTCTATGGTCACCAATCTTCTCCGCCAATGTCAGTGTGATGGGCTTAGGTAGAGACCTAGACAAGCACTAACGGGCTTATAAGTAGTCTACGTATAAGATTTACTCCAAGCATATGTGGGCAGCCTGTAGAGAAATTATACTTAGTTGACAAATAACATGTAAGCTGGACTAAATGAATAGTCTTGAGCTTATAATTGTTCAAACATTTTATATGCCTGATATTCATGACTTGTGCTTAATACTATTGCCAAATGTTCATGCTTCCGGACATCTTTGATTATATGCCTTTGTACTCTTAACATTCTTTTTGTAGCAACTGAGTCACAATAATTAGTGCATGTTATTTTTTCCTGGTGCATAGGTACTTAATTTGGGGATAGAACGAAGAGAGATCTAACCAAGAAGAACACTTCAAGTGAAGAATTCCCTACATAGCAATTGTAATCTAGAATGAATCTGCATTCATTTAAATGGACTGTATCATCTACAAAGTAGGACTATGCTTATCGATTAAAGATTTATCATATGTTAGCTATCAACATTATCAACATAATTGAAGTATTATGATTGTAATTGTTTAATATCTTGAATGAGTTAGAAATAACTCATACGGTTGTCATATTGCATACATAGGTCAAAGCATGACACATGAAGATAGCATCGATGATAGCATATATAGGGTCGAAGCATGACACATGACATCCCAAAAATTTTATTTTTTTTAAATAATCATAATTTTAGGAAATAGTAAATTGGAAAATAGTTGGAAAGATAGCAAAATTATAAAAAAAAAGCGACATCATAAGTTTTTATACGTGAGGAAAAGTAAAAAGTTTAGATCTTAGTCCCAGAGCCAAAAAATAGAGGTTAAGTTTTTAGAATTTTATGAATCTTGAACCCAAGACCTCGTGATCCTCCCGTATAGAATTCAATTACTCTAATCAGAGATGTACACTTTGTGTAAAAAAGAGGTTAAGTTAATTTAATAAAAATTCGAAAGGAGCAAGGGCAAGATAGTCTTTCTAACTTCAAATACTCTTTCTCCTTTCCGATATTTAGACCGAGCCCTGTGCGGGTGACTAATTCCGTTCTCCCCCGCTCGAATGAAAGGAGGGAGAAGGCGTCGAGCGGCGGGATCTCTCGAACCCTAAACCTCAACTTCCTCCTGCACATTTCACGGCCGCCAGCGAATTGACGACGGCGAACCCTCGGTGAGCCGTCCGGTGGAGAGGACGCAGTTGCCCACGACTTTTCTGCATCCGTGGAGAAAGAAGACGACGCAGCGGTCGAAAATTGGGGGAAACAGAGTGACGGCGCTGTTCGAAGAACGGCGACTGGAATCCGACGAATTAGATGGACATCTAGGTTGGTTCTTCGTCCCTTCCTTTTTCAAAATAGGATTTTAGTGGTTTAGGGGGATAATTAAGGACTAATCGCATGGATATTTCAATTAATTACTCACATTTCTTCTGCCCTGTTTTATCTTCGAAATTTATGTTTTAAGTCACTGATGTTACATGACGACATTGTTGGGATCGGCTCTTTTGTTTTGATAACATGATGGAATTTAAATGTGCTGCTAAGATTGTATTGCCCAAATCGAAAATTTATATTGCCTCATTGATTTATAAATAGTTCTGTTAACACGTCACAATAAAATTCCATGAATTCCCTGTTTTACTGAAATGTTTTGGTTGAAGTACCGATTGATGTGTTGGTTTGTTCTGTGTCCTTGGATCCAGCCAAAAACACTTACGCTCTTGACATTTATGTTAATGCAAATGCTTTGTTATGATTGAAAATTTGTATTTGGTTTAAATTCCAGTTGGCTATAAAGAGAATTGATTGCTGTTAGAACACTAAGTAGCATGTTTATACTTGAAAATGGCCTTATGCTGCTAAAACTGTGTAGGTTCTATTTCAGCAAATGTTGCACGAGTTGGAGTCCATTGAAATTGAAATGCATAATCCTTTGGTTGCCTTAGCAAGTTTGGTTGCATTTGACAATTCACTGAACTTGGAGTACATGCCGAGGATTTCCTGAAACTGTACTTTCCACATGCTTGTATTGCTCTGCAATTGCTGCATTACTGAAATCGATACTTGATTTCACTGAAACTACGTGATGATTTTGTTGGATCCGAGTCCTAGTTGTTGATTAACCTGCTGAAATTTCTGCAAATTGGTGTAGGATATGGTTGAAAATGTTTGTTCTTAGTTTTACCCTGTTAAATCGGAATCATACATTTAGTTCTGTGTAGGTGAAATCGAGTTTCCTTAAGATTAGTTGCAAAAGGAAGCTAATGACTAGATAAGTAAGAATTTAAACTAGAGAATCTAAGAGTTGTGGCTCACTTGATTAGGAGAGATAACAACACTGAATATGTTGAGTATTTTATTTAAATGCTTGCCTTTACCCGACTCATTATTATATGAAGTTTTGTTAAATTATGATAACATAATGATATACCTCAGACCAACAGAGATTAAGACTATAAATTCTTACTGGCTATTGAAGTTTAGTTAATTTCAAATGAGTTCATTTTGTTGTCCTACTTTGTTTTGATTTATGTTCGAGTAAATGTTAATATGCGAAAAATGGTTTAGGGATATATGTCTATGAACTTATTATAAACTGTACACATATGAAAACTTTTATTACTTGCTGTGATTGATAAAACTGAGTAGGCACAAGTGAAGGGTTTTGGTTGATTCGGATCTGATCAAATTTAGGGAAAAGAAGTTACAGAAATGAAATTGCTGTCAGAAATATTTGGCAATTATGTGGTAGATTGCAGGAATAGTTAATTTTATTGCAGAGTTATGAGTAGTAGAGTTGAAGTTTGGAAAGTGAAAATGAATCTTTAGTTACTGATCTAGTTCTAAGAAAGCCGAACACAAGAACAGTGGCAATTTCATATAGTATGTTGAAATCAGAACAAAGAAATTGAAGGTACAAAATGGAATGCATATGCTACATTGTTAAGTAAACTGAGAAAATTATTAAGTTAAAATGAGATGCATGATACCAGTTTGAAATGTTGCTTAAAAGTATTTTTTATTGCTGACTACTGTTTCCATTGTTGCCTTGTTTTTATATCCAGTTGAAATGGAGGAAGTTAAGTTTGATTTATCCTGAACAAACTTGATGATTCGATTGTGAACCAAATAAATGAAGTAGTTTTTTGTTATAGTTAAATTGTTCTGTTGTAGTTTATTTCAATGTAGAATGACATTGAAGTTGTGGTAAGAAATCATGATTTGAGAAGGGTAGTATAAAAGGTGAATATTGCCATGTTGATCGTTTCGAACAAGTAAGAGGGTGACATAACAAAATAAAAATATAGCTGCCATGTATGTAAAGTTTATATTGAAAGTAATGTAGCGCTACATTTATCGTGGGGTAGAAATGTAGCGCTACATGATTATTGAATAGTGTGGTCTTGAAGATGCACGATACAAAGGTCTCGAAGCATGTGTAGAGGTAATGACTTACAAGATCAATGAGAGAGGATGTTGCGGTCACCCATCTTCTCCGCCAACGTCAGTATGATGGACTTAGATAGACACCTAGTAAGGAACTGATGGACTTAAGGGTAGTCCCTAATAAGGGTATACTCTAAGCATAGGATGATAGCCATAAGAAGAAAGAAATAAAGTGAGTTAGATGACAAAAAAAATTGGACATCAAATCAATTAGAAAATAGTTAAAATAAAATTTTATTCATCTCATTATAGCCCATTCTTTGGCCTGAGAATACTTTTTTGTAGCCACTGAGCCATAAAACTTAGTGCACTTTTATTTCTTTCGTACACTAATAACAATGTATTTATTAGGAGGATGAGAGAGTGACATGTTTAGCAAATTCTAGGAACTTAGGTGAAAACCTAGTTGAATTTGCTAATTTAAATAAAGTGGAATGTAAATGTACACTTATGGATTATTTTAGGAGTTAATTGATTTATATTTAATGTTTTAGAATGTAAATTTTTTTTAGTGAATTTAGGAATATGATTTTTGTCATTTAGTTCTTAGATATTTAAAAATACTATAATATTGTACTATTGAAAGTATTTGTATGAGTAATGATAACTCATATGGTGATTGTCATGTTGTCGACAAAGGGTCACATGACAAATGATATTATGCTACACAACTCACGGTGAAAGGCAGGATGTGAGATTTGTAACTTTAGTTAAGAGTAATTATGTAATATGAAGTTATTTTGAGAATTTATTTATAAAATTATTTGCAAAACTACAAATAGATTTTTGAGGTTTTGAATTTTGATATAAAAATTATAATATCATATGAGATTTTGAATTTGAAATCCAACAATGTAAGTGGATCATAATTTAGACGTCGTTAGGTTGGTCAAATGCTTGAACTAAAATTAAATACAAACGAATGGTCCAGATTAAATTATTAAAGTAATGGATGATCATAATTTAATCTCAGTACCCTACAGTTAAACCTAGGTTAAGGAACAGTTATTTTGATAAAACCTGACATGTCTTCAACTTTTCTTGATGATGCCTTCTCCTTCTTGATGACATTTTGGCCACCATGTGGAATTTTTTGACAATATTTTAGCCATAGCTTTAGATGAGCCTTTTGAACCTAATTGAACCATCAATTTGAGTTTTTGGTGAAGATTTGAGGGAGAAAATTGAGGAGGGGCATCAATAGGCAACAACATTTTCCTCAGAGCTTGCTCTAAGGATTTTTAACCATTTTGCCCATAAAACATGATAAAATTGGTACATATGGTTTCATTTTGGTGAGATCTATCAAATGGTACTAGAGTTTGAGCGATTGGCTGATGGTTGGCCACCAACGAGCGAAAAACCTAAAAATGAGAGTTTTATCAATGTGATCTTTTCCTACAAAATTGATCGCAGATGAGCTCTGAATGATGAGCCAAATATAATTTATAGAATTCTTATAATGAGAGCTATCGGTTGGTACCGTTATTGGTGCCTATCGAGAACTTCATTGGCAAAGGTTTTGGTAAATCTCCAGTGAACTTTTTGATGAACTTGAGAAAAAAATTAAGATGAATTTAGAGACCATTTTAAGAGTGATGGTGAGGACGGACTTGAAAAAATATTACCGGATTAGAAATTAAAATTTATTAAAATATTTAGAAGAATTTAATAACCAAACATGTCGATAAGAATGAATGCAATATGGATTAGAGCATGATTACAGTAAAGAACTAGGTGAGTGTTTATTTCGTGGGTATAATAAATAAATTAATTATTAATATTTAGTTCAAGAGAATTATATCCCTTTGATTATGTATATTAGATATTTTTGACTCTCCTAGTTGATATAAATCCTGATTAGGATTATAAATAAGTTGTGATATTATCTTCATACTTGTTAATATGAGCAATTCATTGCTATCGTTATATGATTCATTATGAGAATGATCTTATTCCTTTGTTTGATTATGAAAGCTATCATATAAACATATTTTTTATATGTGATACTGCTTCATTTTTGGGTGTATATGACTAAGATGATATGATACTAGATGGTACTAGAGGCACTTGTACTGTAGTGATGTGATGTTATAATATATTAGCACTTCTGTAGGTCACCTATAGAGAGGCATAAGGTGAAAGTGTTTAAGATTAGGATGGGAGATCTCCTTACTGGTGTTTGCTTGGCTAGGTATGAAATTCAGGTAGTAAGGTCTAGTGGATAACCTAGGGAGAAAGGAGACTGTTTTCCTATATTCTCATATTTTTACTTTTATCTAGATATCCTATGATGATTGATACTTCTACCTAAAGTGATAGTTGTTAAATACAATTGTATTTAATTATGTTACCCTTGGATATAGTCTTATGTGATTCTTTGATTACTCATTTTACTTAGCTATTACACATAAATAGTCGAATTTTCATTATCTTATGTTTGCCTTGGATATAGTCTCATGTGATTCTTTGATTACTCATTTTACTTAGCTATTGCACACTGATAGTCGAATTTTCATTATTTTATTGACGAGACACACTCCTATTATATGTTCTCGATTTTATATTGTCCTCTATCTAACTCACTGGATACAAGATTACTCACCCCGTCAGGAGACTTATTTTTATTTTTCATGACCACAATAGGAAAAAGACTCATAGATAGTAAGATGAGTAATTAGGCGTCCGAATTTTGAAAGGTATGACAATATTACCTTTATTTTGTTTAAATAGAGATCCATTAGATATATATTATGAATATTTTTGAACATGAGTTCTATTTTGACCGTAAAATATTTGTATATAAATAATTCACTACACATAAAAAAATGTATATATATAGAGGATATACACTAGGTATGCTTAGTGAGATCCTATATGATCCCAAATGATGAAGCAGAGCTATATGTGAAGTTCAATATAGTTTGTCACATGCCCTAGTGAAGGTATGGGGTGTGATATGAGATCTTTCCAGTCTAGAGGAAGGCTTAAAGCATATCATCTCCTCCCATCTCCTCTCTCCTGTCCATCATAATAGTATCCCAATAGGTCTTCAATCAACTCAAGGAGCAAGTTGGCTTGTTAAAGGTGTTGGTCAAAGGCCCATCTGCACAAGGCGAGAGCAAATCGAGTGCTTACACGACAACATAGATGAGTTCAACGTGTCTCCTTCTCTTAGCTGAGAATCTACAAGGGTGCAAAAATATCGAACGGAGCTGGAAACACTATAAGCAGAGCCTCGACTGTGAGGGTTGGCATTTGCATTCATGGACCTCCCTCCACACATGGCAAGTACAATACCAAAACCAGTGGTGAAGAGGGTTACGAGTAGGTTCCTCTTCACACGAGGTGCACATAGAGGTTCTCAACTAGGTTTGCATGAGACAAACTCCTCTTTGCACGAAGGGCATGCAGAAATGCCACCGAGGTCACGAGAGATGCTATCGGCCTCCTGCTGCACGAGGACACATCGCAATAGCTTTCTGAAAAAACACTAGACAACCCGTAGGTTCCCTTTTGCACGAGGTGCATGTTGAGGCTCTCAACCATGCCTACATAGGATAGACTCCTCACAATGTAAAAAGTGTAGAGATCTTAGTGTGGTTGCACGGGATAGTACATAGATCTCCATCTATATAAAGGGCATATGAAGTTATTCACCCAATCAAGGCATGTGCCTAGATAGGTGTAAAGTGCTCCAATGCATGCAGAGCAATACAGTGTGCGAAGGTCTAATCAGGAGGTGTAGTTTAGCAGTAAAGTGCTTAGCCAAGTAGACGATGTACTTTTGAACCCTAACAAATTAAGAACTTGTTATGAGAAGGATATGACGGAGGATTTGACGAGGATGTCAATGGCTTCCAACGGGGGAGAATTATCACAAATGTTACGGATGCGTTCAGGTTGTACTACTCACCTGATCTAAGATGTATAATAGATGATCAAAGTGGCTCAATTCAACCCATCCCATTATTTGACTATCCATAATAGTGCGAAAAGAAGGCCTAATTCCACTTTACTATTTCTTGATGGGATCGGAAAAGGATATAACTCAATGGTAAAGTATCATCTTGATGTGGTGGAAGTTAGTTCGAGCCTGACTATCCTTAAAGCCAACGTAAGGTTTTATGTTTGGACTTGCTCCCCCACCATAATGGCACAAAATGATTCTTCATCGTAAGTTGGGTCCTGTTAATAATAGGAAATCCTAAAAATAGTTATAAAAGCCATCAATATTAATATTCAAAGCATTGAGTTATTTAAGACCAAAGGAGTTATGGAGAGGACCATAATAAGAGTTCAACTTATGGATGATAATGATTTCTTATTATTGTGGTCATTGTTCCTAGAGTTACAAGTTAAATTTAGTGCACACATGAAGGTTGGTGGCATTGATGACGTTACACCACACAACCCATTAAATAGTATGATTCCCATGGATGCACTGCAGTTTAATTAGGGGTATGACACTTAAAGAGTCCATGATATTGTTATCACTAGATATGATTATATTGGTATTGAGAAATTAAAACAACATTCATGTAAACATTTTCAGATAAAGGATCTTGGTATCAAATACTTTATGGGTATTGAAGTGGCACAATCCAAGCATGGTATCTATATTTCTCAAAGAAAATATGTCTTGGATATTTTAGAGGAAGCTAGGTTGAGGAAGCTAGATATGATTATATTGATATTGAGAAATTAAAACAACATTCATGTAAACATTTTCAGATAAAGGATCTTGGTATCAAATACTTTATGGGTATTGAAGTGGCACAATCCAAGCATGGTATCTATATTTCTCAAAGAAAATATGTCTTGGATATTTTAGAGGAAGCTAGGTTGATGGGGTGAAAAATTTTTAATACACCAATGGAGCCTAATATTAAGTTATTTCCTGAGTAAGGAAAACTTTTATCAAAGCTTGAAAAATATAGAAGATCGACTGAAAAGTTAACTATCTTATTATTCAAGATCTGATAAACTAGCTGATATCTTCACTAAATCACTTGGATATATTTCATTATTGTGATTATTTTAAGATAATTCTTTAATTTTCTATATAATTCATATTAGAATATTATTGTTCGGGTACTTAAACGGACAAGGCTTACTATATAGGGATAAATGACAAATGGATATATATGGTTATATAGATATAGATATTCTACCTCAGGATACTATGTGATGTTTGGAGGGAATTTAATGTCATAGAAAAGAAAAAAAGCAAATAGTTGTAACTAGATCAAATGTTGAAGCCTCTACTAGGCAATAACAAAGCAACATGTGAACTAATATGGCTAAAATAACTCTTATGGGAGCTAGATATATGCAAAGAACAACCTATAAAGCTTGTGTGTGATAATAAAGTAGCTCTCCATATAGCATCAAAATCTAACTTTTCATGAAAGAATAAAATATATAGAAGTTTACTATCATTTTATATAATATGCTAATTGATATCTTCATTAAATTACTATGCAATATATGTAATATCATAAATATGTGGTCCATATTTTTTATATAATATGTGATTTAGATCTATTAATAATTATAACATAAGGGTTTAGTTTCATATAAATATTATACGTAAACAGACCCATTAAACATCATAAATATAAGAAATTTATCTCTTCCCTTCTTCAAAGTTCTAAAATCCTTGTTTTAACCCATCAAAATTCACATTTAAAGCGAGAAGTTAATTATGATTGAAGAAAATGGAGTTGTTGAGAAGACCGTAATAAGAGAGCTAAATGACCTGTGGACCACAGTGATTTCTTATTCTTCTATTCATTAATCCTAGTGTACTCGTGAAGAATAGTGGCATCAATGATGTTATGCTTGTCATGCCCCGACCCGTAGGTCGGGTACGTGGCAACCACCGTATGGATCCGAAAACCCATACAAGGCATATGGTATACTCAACATTACACCAGAAGTCACTAAAATATAACAAAGGTCTCAATACAGTATGTATTTACAGTCCTTTAGTACAGTCTTGATATAGATCTAATACAATACTACTTTTGATAATTAATGACCTAATATATAAAAATAAAATAAAATCCTCTGACGTTATACTCATCATCAACGATCTCGACTCTTATCCCTAAACTTGCACATACATTGAATGCGGTGTGCTCAGCCTTATGGCCTAGTACGAAATTACGGCTCGAAATCATAGTAAGAAAAAAAATACTAGGGGGAAGATTTTAGGATGCCTTTATTTTATTAATTATCACATTATAAGTTAGTAGAGTAGATGATGTCATCAATAATTCATATAAAGTATGAGAGTACACCTAGTCGTATGTCTCTAATTGTCCTCTACATTATCAAATATGTTTGTGTCACTAACAAATGTCATCTGAATTTTCTTAATCTTTGTATCAATTATCTTGGGCTGCCAGCCTATTCTTAGAAAAATTCCCCCATCAGAGGACTTCCCATAAGCCCATCAGTGCGGTGTCATTCTATGTCTCTACCTAGGCCCGCTGCACTGATGTTGGTGGAGAGGATGAGTGACCACATATCTCTCTCCACTGTTTCGCCAGTCGCACCCTATACCTCATCCAACGAAACATTGCGCCCTTACTTCCTCCTCGATCTCCGTAAGGGCAACGACAATTTGTGTAGTACTTCACACTGCTCGCAGGCAAGCTCACCTCACACTTAATATATTCTCCATCACGGCTAATCGAAATTATAAAAATCCTAGGATCCGGACTACTCATCCGATCGTCTGTAAAATGTCTAGGTTGATAGTTGTATGGTCTACGGATCCACTGTCCAAGACTTAAGGGAGTTACCATCCCAACTCAAAAGTAATCGATGTTAGTCGAGTTGACCGTCAATTCGCACAATGGGTTTGAGGTACCTCGACCACATTTTTGCTGAATTATTAAAAGGTTCATCCCCACTAGCCATATTAGGACTGTCACAGTGATGTCCAACCGTCACGTACGGATAATAGTATCCGGGTATGGACTCACTCTGCTTTTTAGTCTATCTTGACCCTAGAGTTAGTCTGGTTCATTTCCCAACCAGCTCCCAGTATTTAAGCTATTTGTAGCCTTGGGAGTGGTGTTGGTAATTAAACATCACTATTCGAACATTAACAATTTGAAATGTCATCTAGGGTGCATTACTGACACCCTCTAATTATAATTTAGTGATGTCCCTAGGAATTATTCCCGATACTACCTCCTATGTAATGACATAAGTTTTTAATATTTAATTTCATAGTCCTCCAAATGATAGTAATATAACATTCAGCATGTATGAGAAAACAAATAACTTGTAGAAGAATTAATAAAGCATGCCATGTAATACTAAGCAACATAACGTATGATATATCAATCACGCTCGATAGCGTATTTAATCTAGCATGCATATTTCATGGCATTTAACAAACATAAGTTAATTATTTTTAAGGCATTCAAGTCTTTCCTAATATAATTTTTTTAAGATTCTCTCTAGCAAGAATATAATTCTACTACGATGAACCAACGCACCTATTCAAAGTCTGAGCTTCAGAACCAATCTCATTGAAGCTCAGAGATATCAACCATAAAGTAACTCACGTGCCAAAATAATGTTCCTAAATAATAAAATTTATTTAGAACAAATTTAATACAATTTTCATGAATTATTCAGATAGAAATTTGATTAATCGTGAACCTAAGTTATCAAATTACTTTGGCTCTATCTAAATTAATTATCTAACCTACTTTATGTAACCAACCCAAAATCAAATAACTTCCAATTCAATTAAGCTCCAATTTACTTAAGGTCCAATTTATTCCACCTAGCTCATGCAGCACAAGTTCAATTTCATAGCCCAAATAAATAATAATATATTCTAATTATTTAAATTAACTCAAATTATCATGCTCAAACTAACTAATAATCATATAATCAAATTATTATTTTATTTAAATAATCAAATCAAAATAAATTTCTAATTTTATTTCATTAAACTGTTTAAAATTAACCATCAATTCTAATCTTACGTAATCAACACAAATTAGATCATCAAGTCATTGTTGGACTCAATCCAAGGTATCAGCCTACATTTATCTCAGAAGTCCAACCTCTTAAACTCTTAATCCTTATTCATTAACTCCAACTTATTAGATTAATCTAAGTCAAATCCTAAATTAATTATTCCCTATTTAAACTCCATATCAAAACATATTTATTAGCTTTGTGGAGTTAACAATAACTTTCCTAGTGCATACACTATTTTAATTCTCTACCTCTTCACATTACATGCACCACATAGAGAGGAGGAGAAATGAGAGAATAGAATAGGGAAGTGAGAAGGAGGTGGGGGAGATAGCAACCCGAAAGTGAACAAAGGGCTCTGAGCCCTGAAACAAGGGAAAACAGACAATGTGGGAGTGCATGAGGAATGAGCATCAATCGATTGCAATTAAGGACTAAGGAGATTTAGAAATCAAATCTGCAGATCAGATGAGTGTTGGGCAGACATCCCTTTCAGAGGATGAAGCGATGGACGATGAGACATAGTAGGTTTGAGACAAAGCGAGGGCTACAAAATGGGTAATAGTGGGATGCTGGTAGATCCGATGGTCGTTGGCGAACGCAGGGAGGATGATGGAGGGAGCGGTGGCCAGCAGAATTGCCGTTCGCGAGGGCTGATGGTTGCCTGCAAAACTCCGTGGATGACGACCTCGCTCCGGTTGCTGCCGCGAGTTTGGGCGATCAGCGGTGGTGCATCCCTTGTTGTTACACGAAGGAGAGAAGTGGAGAAGGATCAACGGGAGACTGCGTCGGGCAATGTCGCTGCAATGGCCGACGAAATCACTCCTTTGCAGCCTCAAAGGCAAGAGGAGATCTAGGGCACAGAAATGGGGTCGACGACTGCACACGCGGAGGAAAGGAGGTCACTCACGTGAGGCACGCGTGAAAACACATAATCCCCAATCTACCCCCACCAACTCTGTTAATTTAGAATGGATGCCCTTTTCCCACTTTGCCCCCCTTAGTTCTACTTATTCATGAATCTACCCCTATTCCCATCGTACCCCTACTACTTCTTGTTATTTACATAATAATATTTTTCCCTATTTGTTCCTCCTTGCAAGTATTTACAATGATACTTTTTCACAATACCCCTTGCACTTATGAAAAATTTTCTTACACCTAGGATTGGGGTCTACAAGTTCTCATCCCCCCCCTTTTTTTTTTTGTGAAAATCGTGGGGGTTTACAATGCTACACAACTTATTAAACAATGCGATTCTCTTGGATGTATTGTGGTTTAATTGGGAGTGTGACACTTAATTTTAAAATCAATGTGCCATCCAATTGGGGGTGTTCGTCTCCCTCCCTTGTTCTCAATCTAGGATCTCCGATCATTGACGAGTGTTCTTCCAACCTTTGATAGAGACCTTCCAACTAAGTTCCGCATCACTCTCTTAATCCTCCTTTTTTTTTCCTCAACCAAGTGACATCTTCCGTTCAATTCGAACTTGCTCACTGAGCGACTTTTCTCCATTCGATTCAATTTCAAACTTCAGTCATATCCTTCATCTACTCGATCGAACTCCCTCAATGTTTCAATCCGGCTATCTTGTCAACTGCAATCGCTTAGTCTAAAGACTCTATCTGTTCGCTCGCCTCTAATCCCATAAGTTTCAATCCTCTCATTGTCTCCCAATCAGGCCGCTCAACGCATTTGCTATTTTCAATCCCTTCGCTACTTCATAATTCTACTTTCATCTTCATCATCCCCAACAATTGATTAATAGATACTTGTCTCTTTGATGGACTCCAAGTTGTGTAATCCTACCTATAGGTGGTTGATATCATTGGATACAACTAATCAGATCAGTAGAAAAAGGATTTTTGAATGGTTAGCTACAAACACAAAGCTCAGGGAGAAATTGGCCTTTGCATACTCTCAGTATCACATAACTCACTATATACGGAGAATGCATTTGAAACTACTTAATTCGTGAAAAGAACTTGCCAAAAGGGAAACTAACAGTTGCAGCGACTCAGGGTGGTTGTATCATCAACACCAAACCACGTGATCAAGGATGGAAGGTGGTGATTAACAAAAAAAGTAAGAAGGAACAACTACATTGTACGCCCAAGATAAGGTCCATGAAAATGGAATGAAACAGTAACAGTATCTGTACACAACAAAGAAGAGAATATAGACCCATGGCGTAAATTGAATCCTACAATGAAGTACATGCTACAAGCTGTTTAAGGCAATGGAGAATCAAAAGAGATCCGCGGCCACATATCAGCAACATTAACCAAGGAGGGCAAACATTGACTGGAAACACTATTGGCAGTAGGGACATTAACAACAAACCTTCATATGTAGAGGTGCTGAAGAAAAAAGGGACTATGACCCACCAAGCATCAACCACGAAGAAAGTAGATGAGCACAACTCAACATCCCTTTCGACACTTTGAGGGACCAAAAAAGATGCTTTTGATGCCTAGGAAAAGGGCATAAAGCAGAGCAGTGCAAATCTTTAAAGGTATGTTATAACTGTAAGAAAAAAGGGCATGAAGGAAATTTTGTAGGATCTATTACCGTAACACACAAAGGAAAATAAAGGAAAGAACCACCCAATAGCAACTGAGATTGCGAAGTCAGCAGTGAAGGTCCATTATAAGGCCACACAAAAAAGGTTAAAGTTCCTCAAAGAGTATTATGTAGTTGTCAGCATTGAGGGGTACATGGGAAAGCCACTAAACATCGCAGCTGCCTTAGCATGAATATTTGAAGATGCTAGGATACATAAATACCTACGGAAGCAAGCAAGTATAGCACAAGGGAAGTTCCTAGTCACTACACCAACTTTTGGCTATGGATATTACACGGAGTGCTTACTAAAAACTAAGTACATTCATTTCAACCAAGCTTTACTCACAATCCAAGATTGGTCACTAGAGCATGGATGTAATACCTTAAGTAAGAGGGCAAACATGAAGATTACTCTGAAGGGTTTACCAGTTGTCATGTGGCACAAAGAAACTATAGAAGAGATTATCTCATTTTTTGCAGATCTGGAGGAAATTGATAGGCAATATGTATCATGGTGAAATGTAGATCTATGTAAGATAGTTATTAGCAAACTAGCCACAGTAACACTTCCTAAGTATGTCACCTCACACTTTGAAGGTAAGGATTTTATAATTGAATTCATAAATGGATGGGGAATGAGGATGTGGAAACAAGAGCTCTTAAGAGGCAAAACAAACAAGAAAAAAGGAGGGATGAAGCACATCTAGATGTCTACAGAATTGGCACTTTTCATGACTTCACTAGCACAACACAAAAACAAAAAGAAATATACAAGGACACTGATATAAATCAAAAGAAAGAGGGCTGCTATCCTAAACACACAATGGGTTAGCTCACCTACAATTATGAGGACCTTACTTCAGAGGATGCAATGGTTGCTATCTCTAACCCCCCCACAGGGAGTGCACGCCTATTGGGCCTCTACTTTCCAGTCATCGGGTGGAAGAGGAGGGCTAAATATGCAGTTGAAGTAGACCCTACAGGTGAGGAGACATTCCCATGCTACTCCATTTTAGTGTCATCAGTATTCAGGAGGTTAAAGTAGGATTTCCTTCACTGCAGCAAGAATCACAGCCTTGACATCAAGTCTTTGGAGCTCTCTTGTTACAATTTTGGGTTTTTGGGATAGAAGTTGGATGTGCAAAAATTGAGCATTAAGGTAGGCAATTTTGGCATCATTTTATCAATGCATAAAGAAGGGGAAGATTTCAAGAAACTAAGCATAATGTAAACATCGATCAAATGGCATATCAAATTTAAACATGAGTGGCGGGTGGTGCAAAAGTTTATAATGCTACCCCAGACTATTTATTGTTGTCCAATAATGCACAATATTTCCAAGCCCATAAGCAAAATGAATTTTCCTTACTTATATCAAAGGTTAACAACATGATAGGTACACATAATGATAGATGGAAATGGTAGAAATATTAAAAAAAAAATTAGTGGATTGGTAAACTTCAATCACCTACAACTAGAACTTCAAGTATTATAGTCTCCAACGATATGGGGGTGAGATAGAGTAAATGGCTTGCTAAGAAGGGGTTACAAAAGCATCAGCAAAAGGACAACTGTAATGACAACATAGAAGAAAATTCAAATAGACAGCAAAGGTGCTTGGGGATAGGAAGAAGTTCACAACTAAAGAACTGGACTCAAACCCAAATCTTGTGTTTAAGATTAGAATATTAGGCTTTGAGCCGCAGGAGAGGCTTGCAGGTGGGCCTGAGTGTTGATCTTAGATAGGACCGAGAAGACAACCTTTATATGATATTCACTATTTCTTATGGATACACCACCTTCCAAATTCTTATTTGGAATGTTAGGGGTCTCAATAGAATGAGAAAAAAAAGAATAGTTAACAACGTACTATGCGATGACAAGATTAAAATCTTTGTTTTGCAAGAAACAAAGTTGGAGGCGTGTGCAGGTTTAATAATCAAAAGCATAACAGGTTCTTGCACCTTTTCAATAATCATGGAATGCTGTTGGCATCAGTGGTGGACTCCTAATTGGATGGCACATTGATTTTTGGGATTTAGTCGCATCTCATATTGGGAAAACTCATATATTAGTAGAGTTGAAATGCAAACAAAGCCATAAGATTATCCCAAATTGTAAATTTCTATAGTCCTCCACATCATGAATGAAGGAATTCTATGGTAGGAGCTGGAGGTGGTAGTTAGTCGAGAAAAAGAGGTGATTTTAACTTGACAAAAAACTCGGAACGAAAGGAAAAATTATATAGGTCAACCTAGAGATTTTGCAAAGTTCTCTAAACTTATTGCTGATCTAAACTTGATGGACATACAAATCACTAGTAGGATCTTTACATGGATAAACCAACAACAGCCCTTACATTTACAAAGCTAGACAAGGTGTTACTAAATGAAGTAGCTCAAGGTCATCTGCATCTTGGTTCTTGCTCAATAGGTAATGTGCGATTGTCAGATCATTATCCTCTAATATTCAGTTCAAGTTTACCCAAACGGTCATCAGCCCACTTTAAATTTGAATATTATTAGCTAAAGCAACAATATTTTAAAGAAGCATTTCTACAGGGTTGGGTAGAAAACACAGAGTTACATCATATGGAAGACCCTTTAAATGCGTGGATCATCAAAACCAAGAAATTAAGAAAGACAGTAAAGAGATGGAGTGCTGATCTAAAGGTCATGAGAAAAAAATTCAAAACTAATTTTGGAAGAGCAAATCAATGCATTTTATGTCAAAGCTCAAAAGGAGCCTATGTTGCAATAGGAGATTGATGAATTGGAAGGCTTAAGGCATCAATTAGATGCATGTTATGAAGCTGAGGAGCAATTTTGGAAACAATGGGTGAAAATTCGATGGTGTAAAGATGGTGACCAAAATACAAAGTTTTTCCATACATATACCAGTTCGAACGTAGGAAAAATCATATTAGCTTGCTGAATTTAAATGGAACAGAAATCTTTGATCAAAATAAAATCATTTAATCATTTTATACTCATTACAAATAACTTTTAGGGGTTCAACATCATCCAAAGCTTCTCATTAGGTCAGAGGAATTTTATCAGCCTCAAAATATAGTTTTGGACAGCTTGAATAATAATTTTGATGAAAACTAAGTGAAGGGTGTAATCAACAACTTGGGAAAAATAAAGGCTCCAGGTCCTGATGGTTTTATTCTAAAATTTTATAATGCAGCTTGGGATAATATGAAAAGGGAAGTTATGCAAATTTTAGAATTTTTCAAGGAAGGGAGGGTTGATATGAGAAGAATTCTCATGAGCCACGTTATTCTTCTTCCAAAGAAGCAAGGAGCAAATTCAATAGGAGACTTCAAACCTATTAGTCTTGAACATAATATGAAAAAGCTTATATCTAAGGTCCTAGCAGACAGACTCAAAAAATTCATGTCAGATCTCATTTCAGAGTCACAAAATGCGTCATTCAAGGTAGGTCAGCAACGGATGCTTTTATGGCAGTGGCAGAAACAATCCATGCATGTAGATAGACTAAGCAAGACTGCTTGTTTAAGAAACTAGATATTGAAAAGGCTTTTGACATAATATCTTGGGATTTCATTGAAAATGTGTTGAAGACAAATCAATTTCCAACTAAATGGACATATTGAATTATGAAGTTGCTCATCAAAGTTAATTCTACAATTATTATAAATGATAATATTCATTTGCTCACCAGCGAGGTTTACGCCAAGGTAACGTCTTATCCTTATACTTATTTGTTTTAGTTATGGAATGCTTCTCAAGGATGATTAAGAAAGTAGATCATATGGGTCTTATTAAGGGAGTGCTCAATCAAATTCAAGGGGATGAATTTACATATGTCAGGTTCATAGATAATATTGTCCTTTTTTATAAGGTAAAGAGAAGTACATTAATAACTTATAGTTGCTTATTGACTATTTTCATGTTGTATTTGGACTCAAGTCAATTTAGACAAATCCACAGTCATAAATTTAAAGGGGAGGAAGGAAGTATCAAACGGTTTTAACGAGATTTTAGGATTCACAGATGGCTTTTTTAAATTAAATATTTGAGACTACCTTTAAGAGATGGGAACTTAACAAAGGATGATTGGAGAATTATTTTATCCAAAATGAACAACCACCTTGTAGGATGGAAGGGTTGCTTTCTTTCCAAGGGCGGTAGACTTATTTTGATAAATTCAGTACTCTCTTCAATTTCTTCTTATTTCTTGGCACTCTTTAAGATCCCTCAATGGGTGGTTAAGAAGATGGATAGGCGTAGAAGAAGATTCTTATGGGGTAAAAAAGAGGAGCAAAAGTGCATGATCAATCTAGTAAACTAGAAAGTGGTCACAATGAAAAGAGAGAATGATGGTCTAGGGGTTCTCAATATTCATGCACACAATGACATTAGATTGGGCTCTTGGTTGTGGAAGTTGATAACAGGAAGCTCCTCAACATGAGCTAAGATTGTGTAGTGGAATTACTTCAGAAAGAAATTTTGGTTTATAGACAAGGTCACTGCAGGATAGTCCTACATCTAACACGTCATAGCAAAGTTAAGAGGGATATTTATATGTAGTTTGGACTATGAAGTTGGGGATAGGGCTAGTATAAACTTTTGATTTGAGCCATGTCACAAATACAAAAGAATGACAAATGTGCACAAAGCAATATTTTCAGCAATAATATATTCAAATGTAACACTATCTCAACTAGTTAGGTGGGAAGATGGTGCTTTTAGAGGTTGGGTAATATGTGTCAATAATGAGATCTCATCAACAGATATCGAGAGGTTCATTGATGACATGAGAGATATACGACTTAGTGAAGAAAATAAACAAATCTGATGGAGATGGACAAAAAATAAAAAATTCTCAGTGCATTCCATATATATAACCTTATAAAGGAGTCAGGTATAACAAATATAAAAGGTGGCATATTATGAAAGATTAGATTATCAATTAAAATTAATTTTTTAATTGGCTGATGAGAAAAGATAAATTACATAATAAAATGTACTTGGTATGCAAGGACATCATAGTTGATGAAGAATAGTAAAAAGAATGTTGAAACTCAAGACTATTTATTTTATTATTACCCTTATATAAAAAATGGATGGCAAGTATATTTGCAGTAATTGCAAGTGAAATCGTATGACATTTTACATTGCCCATGGGCTGGGAAAGGAGAAGAGAAGGAGAAATTGACGAAGATAGCACAACTGCGTATCGGAGTATATGGGGTGAGAGAAATAAAAAATATTTTACGAGGACAACAAAATCAATAATAAACTTAGCCATGTAGGTAGTTGCTGCCTTCATATTCTACACGTCTCATAAGCTACTTTAGCACCCCTACGACGAGAGCTTTTGGTGATTTATAGTAGGGGGGTTTCTTTAAATTCAAGCTTTCTTTTGATCTAAAATGTTTCTTTTGTTTTTCTCTTGTTTTGTTTTGTATTTTTCTCTCTCTGCCCACTCTAAAAGGATGATATTGTAGTGAATGCAATGTTTTTAAAAAAAAACTCAAACGGGGTGGATGTGGAATTTTTGTAAAATGTAAAAAACTATACATACCTAATTAATTATTTAAAAAAATTGCTTAATTTTACTTAGCCCCTCTAAATTTTGAATTATACTCGAGTGTTTAATTTACCATGTGGTAGTATTTATTGTAATATTTGATATTGCATCATTTACATTGGCGTCGTATAGAATATTATTAAAAATAATATAATATAGGTAAAAGTATATTTTAAAATTTAGAAAGGTTTCGATTGTAAAAGTACTTATAAAGAAAAGGGGAAAAAGTGATGAAATCTTCTACTAGGTAGGAAGGGAGGAAGGAAGAGTAGTGGTTCCATTCCATTCCATGCTGCCTGTGATTGGGTAAGTAGAAGTAGGAGTAGAAGTAGAAGATAGAGAAGAAGAGTTGCTGCTGCCTGCCCTGCGACTGCGACACACAGTCTTCCTCTACCTCTCTCGTCTAGCGAGAGAGTACGAGCCGGAAAAGAAATATACAAAAACAATCATCCAAAGCAATCCTCATCGTACCGCCCCTGGGAGCTAGCGAGTCCCCTCCCTCACCAGCAGCGATTCGAGGGCTCGAGGTAACTTTCCCTCGATTTCGACGCCAATGCGATGCGTTCTCGCCGGTTAGATCCTAAATTTCGTGCTTCTTTGTCTTCCTTTGAACCGCAAGTGAACCCTCCCTACGTTACTTGTCCCCCAGTGGTGCCTCGCCGAGATGCTTCGCTAGTTGTTCCTTTTCGGCGGTATTGCTGGAGTTTGAGGCCCCATTTTGCTTTTTCCGACGCTGCTGGATTCCCGGTTTCTTCTCGGCTTGGAGATCTCGCGTTGGCCCTGCTGTAATTTTTGGTCGCATTTTTAGAGGGAGGAGGAGATCTGAATTGGGTCTGGCCTCGCTGACGGGATTTTGTTTGTCGTCAGATGTTGCGGTGGATCAATTTGACGAAGGTGCGATCTTGCTCTCGCATCAATGGGTTTTTTTTTTTGGCCTCACTTTCACTTGTACTCTTGCTGAAATATCACATGTTCGTGTATTTTCAACGTTGATTGAAGAAGAAATGTTGAAATTTCGTTTATGAAAGTCCTGCTTTGACATGTTCTTCTCATTTAATTCCCTTTTATGATTTGGGGAGAGCTGTAGATCTATTGTAACTTTTTCAAGTATTTAGCGAATTGGTCACTTTCAAGTGCTAACTTTTTTTTTTTTCTGGTTTTAACGCTCTGTTTACTGAAAATCCTAGAGCGCTGTCCCTTAAAGACTAAAGGAGGAAGCTTTGAAGGTGATAAATCATATCATGGCAAGGTCTGGTGCACCTGAGCTTCGTGAACTTTCTTCACCTTCTACATCTTCTCAATCTCGGTACGACGATTGAACACAGTACCGTCTTATGAGAATCTTATAAATTGTCTCTTCTTTTTTTGTTTCTGTAAGTCCTAAATATATGTCCTGATCATCTTTCTCTGGTGCCACCATTCTTTTCTCTGCTCGCTGGGTCAAATTTGATGGGCTACAAAATACTCCTTGACATCAATTGGCTGTCGATAGTGGATCAAAAGGAATGGATGATCCTGAGTGTACAATTGCCAGTGTTGCTCGCTTTTTGGAGCAGCTTCACGCAAGTGTATCCTCGCCAAAAGAGAAAGAGCTAATAACAGCACAGCTGCTTGCAGTAGCCAGAGCGCAGAAGGATGCTAGGGTTTTGATTGGCACCCATTCTCAGGCTATGCCGTTGTTCATCTCGGTCCTCAGAAGTGGAACACCAGATGCCAAAGTGAACATTGCTACCATCCTTAGTGTCCTCTGCAAGGAAGAAGATTTGCGTGTTAAGGTTCTTTTAGGAGGTTGCATACCACCATTGCTTTCTCTTTTGAAGTCTGAATGTTCTGAGGCGAGGAAGGCAGCAGCAGAAGCTATCTTTGAGGTCTCCTCTGGTGGACTTTCAGATGACCATATTGGCATGAAAATATTTGTCACCGAGGGGGTTGTGCCTACACTCTGGGATCTTCTCAATCCTAGCATTAAGCAAGACCACGTGGTTGAAGGCTTCGTTACTGGCGCATTAAGGAATCTTTGTGGGGACAAGGATGGATATTGGAGGGCCACACTTGAAGCTGGAGGAGTGGAGATAATCACTAGTCTTCTGCTGTCAGACAACACAGCTGCTCAGTCAAATGCAGCTTCCCTCTTGGCTCGTTTGATCTCAGCATTTACAGACAGTATTCCCAAGGTTATAGATGCTGGAGCAGTTAAGGCCCTCCTACAACTTCTGGGACGAGACAATAACATTTCTGTCTGTGCTAGTGCTGCTGATGCTTTGGAGGTCCTATCTTCCAAGTCAACTACAGCCAAGAAAGCTGTGGTGGATGCAGGAGGTCTTTCTGTCCTCATTGGAGCAGTTGTAGCTCCTTCTAAGGAGTGCATACAAGGAGAGTCTGGTAGTTTGCTACAGTGGTGTGCTATTCGAGCTTTGGCAAACATCTGTGGTGGTTTCTCTTCTCTGATTCTTTACCTTGGAGAGCTATCCCAAACCTCACAGTTTGCTATTCCTGTTTCTGATGTAGTTGGTGCTCTTGCATATTCTTTGATGGTTTTTGAGGGAAAGGAAGAGAATATGTTTGACCCAGTTAAGATTGAAAAAAATTTAATACATCTACTGAAGTCCAGAGACAATAAACTGGTTCAGGAGAGGGTTCTTGAGGCTTTAGCAAGCCTTTATGGCAATAGTTCGCTTTCCAATAGGATTGATCATTCAGGTGCAAAAAGAGTGCTGGTTGGGTTGATAACTATGGCTTCTGCGGATGTGCAGGAACATCTCATTCTTTCACTAGCAAGACTGTGTTGTGATGGTGTTGGAATATGGAAGGCTCTTGGGGAGAGAGAAGGCATTCAAATGCTAATAGCATTTCTTGGGCTTTCCAGTGAACAACACCAGGAGTATGCAGTTACTTTACTTGCAATCTTGACTGAGCAAGTAGATGAGAGCAAGTGGGCCATTACAGCTGCTGGGGGAATCCCTCCGCTGGTTCAATTATTGGAGATTGGTTCCCAGAAAGCTAAGGAAGCTGCAGTTCATGTTCTGTGGAACTTATGCTGTCACAGCGATGACATTCGTGCTTGTGTTGAAAGTGCTGGAGCTGTTCCACCTCTTTTGTGGCTTTTGAAGAGTGGCAGCCAACAGGGAAAAGAAGCTTCAGTTAAGACACTGGAGAAGCTAATTAATTATGCTGACTCTGTCACTATTAATCAATTGTTAGTGCTGCTAGTTAGTGATGATTCTCTTAGTTCCAAGACTCATGCTATTATAGTGTTAGGCCATGTCCTCACAGTGGCTTCCTACAGGGACTTGGTCCAGAAGGGAACTCCTGCCAACAAAGGACTGAGGTCTCTTGTGGATGTTCTTAGCTCATCCAATGAAGAAACTCAAGAATGTGCTGCTTCAGCTTTGGCTGATCTATTTAGTGTCCGAGAAGATATCTGTGATAGCCTTGCCATTGATGAAATAGTTTATCCGTGTATGAAGCTTTTGACCAGCAAAGCTCAAGTTGTTGCAACACAGTCAGCTCGAGCTTTGGGTGCATTATCACATCCAACAAAGGCTACAACTGCTAATAAGATGTCTTTCATTGTCCTTGTGGAACCTCTCATTAAGATGGCTAAAACATCATCAATTGATGCTGCTGAAACTGCAGTAGCTACTTTGGCAAATCTTCTCTCAGATCCACAGGTCGCAGCGAAAGCACTGGCTGAAGATGTTTTATCAGCTTTGCTGAGAGTTCTCAGAGAAGGCACACTAGCAGGAAAGAAGAATGCTTCTTCTGCTCTTCATCAGTTATTGCATCAGTTCCCTATTAGTGATATTCTTACAGAGAACTCTGACTGTCGCTTTATAGTTCATGCACTTGCAGGTTCTCTTTCAGCCATGCGCATGGAAGGGATTAGCACAGATTCATTAGATGTGCTTGCTTTATTGGTGAAAACAAAAATGAACATGGACTTCTTTGCCCCTTGCAATGCACTAGTTGAGAATCCCGCAATGTTAGAGCCTTTGGTGCAATGTCTAGCTGTAGGGATTCCCACAGAGCAAGACAAAGCAATTGAAATTCTTTCAAGGATCCAGGATCAACATATTATAATTGGGGATCTTTTGGTAGGAAGGTCTCAATGTATTTCTTCACTTGCAGATAGAGTTATCAACTCTCAGAGTATGGATGTAAGGATTGGTGGGGCTTCTCTTCTCATTTGTGCTATGAAGGAGAATAGGCAGCAGTCAGTGGATATACTCAATGGATCAAGACTTTTACAGAAACTTGTTTATGCGCTTGTTGTTATGCTGAAGCATAGGTCAAGCACCAATACTCCAGATAATGAAGCTCAGAACCGTGGAAATTCTACAGAGAGAAATGGCTTCCATCATGAAGATGATGAATATTATTATACATCTAATCCAGGAACAATTTTGGGAGAAACAGTTGCTTTGTGGTTGCTTGCTATCATCACTTCTTCTCACGAAAAGAGCAAACTTACATTGATGGAGGCTGGTGGAATGGAGGTTCTCTCTGATAAGCTTGCTTCTTATACTGCTAATCCTCGGGTCTGACACTATCCTTTTCTTTCTTTTTGGTTCTACTTCTTTGAATTTACTTACTCTGGAATTGCAGTGTTAGTCATATGATAATAGTTCTGATCATAAATCTAAGCTTGCAGTTTAATTTAACAGTCAAAGGAGTGAGCAATTTGTGAATAGCCTTTACTTCAACTGTAGGCCTTTTTTTTATAGGATAATACTTAAAATGAGGTTGGATTTAGAAACCAACCTCCAATACCCCACACGAGGCATTGAAAGAATTTGCTCCTAATTAAGGGTTCTTCTGGACTATTCCATTCAGCCGAGGAGATGTGCCGTGCCAAAATTCTTATTGAACACCTGATTTTGGATCATTATATTGAAGGGGAGGAATGTTTACCCTTATCATATGCGTCTTTACTTCTTGTAACTCATTTTCTATGATTTCTTCATATAAAAGACAATCTTAATCCATTAGACTTCTTTTCTTTTATACTTTGACCTAAAATTGAGTTGTTTTATTTTTGTGTTAAAAGTACCACTCTATATAATGCAAAGTTCTTCGGTGCTTTAATCAGGCTTTCCCATTGTTATACAATATAAACCAGATTGACCAGGCCAGATCCAAAAAATGAAACAAACCCTTGGTTAGCTGAATCAGCTTTATAAAAAATATCTTGGATTATTGGTCAATTTTGTTAAATATATGTTTTAAAATATTATAGAATGACACAAGCATGAGTTTATTTTTATTAGTTGAGGCTAAAGCTACTACCAGGTATCAATTTGCTAATAGCTTTTTAAAATATTTTTTAAGCTCCTTACATTTGATGTTATATATATTTGATAATATTCATACTTTTTTAAAAATAAAACATACTGGTGGACAAGTTGAATAACTAATTCCAACCAGTGACCTAAATTTCATACATGTTGATCTATAGAGCCAGACCTGAAGCTCGTTCCTAGCTATAAATTCTTGATAGCTAGATATCAATATTTCAACCACTGGAGGTTAATTTTATTGGTAAACCAATGGGCAGCTTAGATTATGAGATCCAGCCAATGCTGTGTCGAGTGAATTGAATTTTCAGTGCTATCATCTTCCTAATTGTTTGAAGAATCTCTCATTATGACTGAATTTTTTTCATTTGCACGGGGTTCCACATTTAATTGATAAACCAAGAGACAGTTTGGAGTATGAGATTCTTCCCAGTGATCAGTCAATGTGTCTATATATGAAGTGTCAAATACACAAAGTCTGCAGTGATTTCATCTTACAAACTGTATAGAAGACCTCTCATTATGACAATCAGTAAACTGTTTGCCCTTCATCTTCTTTTTAAGAAGAAAAGGCAGAAAACTGTTTCTTTTCAGTTTTCCTTACCATATTGAATTTAAACTATTCATTTACAGATAGAATATGGAGATACGGAAGGCATTTGGACCAGTTCACTTCTATTGGCTGTACTCTTCCAAGACACTGCAGTTGTTCAATCTTCAGCAACCATTTGCATTATACCTTCTCTTGCTTTCTTGTTGAGGTCTGATGAAGTCAGTGACAAGTATTTTGCAGCTCAAGCAATGGCTAGTCTTTCTTGTAGTGGTAATAAGGACATACTTCTTGCTATCACAAATTCAGGTGCTCTTGGATGCCTCACATCATTGATTGGACATGTGGAATCAGATACACCAAACCTTGTTGCTCTATCTCGAGAATTTAATTTGGAAAAACAACCTGGTGAAGTTGTGTTGAATCATCTTTTTAAAATCGAAGATGTGAGGCTTGGTGCAACAGCTCGCAAGTCTATACCCTTGTTAGTTGACCTTCTGAAACCAATGCCAGATAGACCAGGTGCTCCACCAATTGCTATTCAGCTTCTGACACAGATAGCAGTAGGAAGTGAATCAAACAAACTGGCTATTGCTGAAGCTGGGGCTTTAGAGTCTTTAACTAAATATCTTTCCTTGAGTCCACAAGATTCGGTTGAAACTAGTATAACTGACCTTTTAGGAATCTTGTATAGCAACTCTGAACTGGTTCACCATGAATGTTCTCTTAGTACTTTGAATCAGCTCATAGCTGTTCTAAGAATGGGATCAAGGACTGCTCGCTTGAGTGCTGCAAGGACTTTACAGGAACTCTTTGATGTTGAGGATATCAGAGATACTGAAATGGCAAGGCAAGCCATTCAACCATTAGTTGACATGCTGAGTTTAGGATCTGAGAAGGAACAACATGCTGCACTTGTTGCTTTAATCAAACTGACTGATGGAAATGTTTCAAGGGCATCAGCATTAATTGATGTGGAAGGTAATCCACTTGAAAGCCTATATAAAATTCTGTCATCCAGTTCATGTTTGGAACTTAAGAAAAATGCAGCACAATTGTGCTATGTACTATTTGGAAATTCAACTGTACGAACAATGCCAATTGCCTCAGACTGTGTTGAACCTTTAATATCTTTAGTAACATTAGACTCCAGTGCTGAGGTAGAATTTAGTGTCCGTGCCCTAGAGAGGTTGCTTGATGATGAAAACCATGCTGATATTGCTGCTACAACTGAAGTGGTGGACCTTCTTGCAAGATATGTTTCACGGTCCAACTATCAACTTTCAGAGGCTAGTATAAGTGCTCTTATAAAGTTGGGAAAGGATCGGCCTCAATGTAAACTTGAGATGGTCAATGCTGGAATAATTGATAATGCACTTGACATGATACTTGATGCACCTGTTTCAGTTAGTTCTTCAATTGCTGAGTTGCTTCGTATTTTGACAAACAATAGTGGTATTGCCAAAAGTTCAGCTGCTGTGAGAATGGTTGAGCCTCTTTTCTCGGTTCTAATGCGTCCAGATTTTACCATGTGGGGACAGCATAGTGCATTGCAAGCACTTGTAAATATCTTGGAGAAGCCACAGAGCTTGACAGCCTTGGAGTTAACTCCAAGTCAGGTGATTGAGCCTTTGATATCATTTCTTGAATCCCCATCCCAAGCCATCCAACAACTTGGAACAGAATTACTTTCACACCTTCTGGAACAGGAGCATTTCCAACAGGATATTACTACAAAAAATGCAATTGGTCCTCTCGTGCAGCTTTCAGGAATTGGAATTTTGAGCTTACAGCAAACGGCAATCAAAGCACTTGAAAGTATATCTCAGAGCTGGCCCAAAGATGTTGCTGATGCAGGGGGAATATTTGAGCTCTCGAAGGTGATCATCCAGGATGATCCCCTACCTAGTCATGAATTATGGGAGTCTGCAGCACTTTGTTTAACAAATGTTGTCAAATCTAATCCAAAATACTATTTCAAAGTTTCATTGCTAGTGCTTGTGAGGTTGCTGCACTCAGCAGTTGAATGTACTGTTTCAGTAGCTCTGAGTGCCCTGCTTGTTCAAGAGAAAAACAACCCTTCAAATGCTGTCATGATGGCTGAGGCTGGTGCTGTTGATGCATTGCTTAAACTCCTAAAATATCACCGATATGAGGAAGCTTGTGGAAGATTACTTGAAGCAATATTTAACAATGTAAGAGTGCGAGAAATGAAGCTTGTAAAGTATGCAATTGCTCCTATTTCTGAATATTTGTTAGATCCACAGGCTAGATCACAATCTGCAAAGTTCCTAGCGACTCTTGCACTTGGTAATCTTTTCCAGCAAGATGCCCTTGCAAGAGCAAAAGATTCTGTGTCTGCATGCTGTGCTTTAATCAGGATTCTTGAAGATCAGCCAACTGAAGAGATGAAAGTGGTGGCAATATGTGCTTTGCAAAACTTGGTTATGCACAGTAGAACAAACAGGCGTGCTGTTGCCGAAGCTGGTGGAATACTTACTGTACAAGAGCTGATTTTGTCTCAAAATCCTGAGGTTGCTACACAGGCAGCATTACTTATCAAGTATCTGTTTTCAAACCATACGCTCCAAGAGTATGTATCAAATGAGCTTATCAGATCTCTTACTGGTAAGTAACACCTTTAATCTGCTATTTAACTCATGGTTATGTCTTTTCTTCAGTTAACATTTATTTCTCCACTACTTTCCCTTTCCTATTCTAGCAAGCTTTTAGGTAAATGACATGAGAATTTTTCTTGGAATGAATATTTTTACATAAATGAAATGAGTATTTTTCTATCTTTATTCAATGTTTCTTGGAATTGTTTGAAATCCAGATTTTTTAAACATTTTATTCAATGACCACTCTGTATAATTTTGGGAAAGATTTATCATTTTCATCAAGAAACTACTTAACTTTTAACATATTTTGGCTGTTCATAATATTGACTTTGCCATTCATACTAGTAAGAAACCAAAAGATTGCCACAAGTTATATTCTAGTGCTGGAGCCCTAAATTGCATCAACTGCATGCCTATTTAGGTCCTTTTATATCCAATTTATAACGGCATAGAATCCACATTGAATGAGAAAATAAAGAGAGAGAAGGAAAGACAGTGGCTTGCTAATGCTTATTCCTGATACTTATGGTTGAAAGAGATGGGCAAGAGGACAAAGAAATGGAAGAATAAGAACAGGAAGGAGTCAATACAGTAGGATAGTGCTTGTCCTCTATCATTTTCACACCTGTGCCAGTGCATTATAAAATACTTCATTGATCTTTATGTTTAGGTTTTTCTTCCTTTCCTAGAAGACATCCAAGAGGAAAGGGTTGAACATTGTGGATCTTTCAATTATACATTTTTAGTTTGGTTACATGGTAGGAGATGGAGAGGAGAAAGTGGTAAAGGAAAAAGGGAAGAGGATATAAGACAAACAATAGTTTTGTATGTGACTTGTCTTACCTTTTTGTTGCCCAATTGTGGTTTGGAAAGAATATCTTTACCCACCTGGGGTTTATTCCATTTAGTTTACTCGTACTCCCTCTTTTATGTATGTTTTTGTGTTGCTAAATTGCTAAAGTCAAGTTAAGCTTGTGATACACAGTTTTAACACTTTCCTCCTCCTTATACCCATGTGATTCGGTATCTTTTGTATGTCGTTTCTACAATCTCAAGCATGTATCTTTTGTATGTCATTTCTATGGATAATAGACTTTATTTTTTTGAAAAATAACATTGCATTTTTTTCACCAATCTAAAATATACAATATCAAAAGGATGAAATGAAACAAAACAAGCTAGAGAAAAAAAAACAGAAAAATAAGAAAGTACAAAACTTTTTGAAAAGAAAAGAGAAAAGAGCAAGAGGTCACAAAATAGGAACAAAGAACAAAATAGAGACAAGGCAGCTTGAGCATAGAAAAACAACAGTCCTCATGGTGGCAAGTGTGTTGTGAAAAACATAAGTCAGCAGCAGCTCGAATGGCTAAGATGCTCTTCTGTATTGTGTTCTTCCAGCACCTTTTATTTCCCTCCCTCCACCTTCTTCCCCTCCCCCCCCCCCCCCCCAAACAACAACATTCAAATGCCACCCTGCTAGTTGTTTCATTTTTAACAGCTTGTCCTTTCTCCTCTCCTTTGTTTACCATCCATGACTCATGCCGTGCTTTAAGCTAATCCAACTAAATAGGTGATGCTTTGTTGCAATCTCCTTTTGGCATAAAGTGCAAGTCTCCTTTCCTCATTAACTAATTAAATATGTTAACTTTTAAGGGCAGCGTTGGCTTCCTCAAGTTACATACCTCTGCATCCCTTATTCCTAATTCTTTCATGAAACTATATATGGATTTTATTGAAAATTTCTTATCAGTGGTCCATCTCCAGGATATTTTCTTTCTGCCTTCACCAATTCTAGTGTTTCCCATATCGATGCTAAACCTTGCCATTGTTTCTTGAGATGCATCATCTGTCAACACTGGCCAGCCAACTAAAGACCCCGTTCTCCAAGTAGCCAACTGAGATAGGCTGCAATTTGAGTTCTCAGCAGCAAGAAAAATCTCTTTGTGCGAATCAGCTATTCTTCTATACTCATCCAAAGGTTCTAGCCAAAATTTGATTTCATTTCCATCACTGATATCATAGTCCAAACTTATCATAAAAACTCCTCTTAGTATGAAAATTGCTCACCATCATGGATAATAGACTTAGTGGTACTGAATCATATGACTGGAAACTCAACATCATACTTCGTGCATGCTTCTCTAACTCAAAGAGATAAACAATGATTGCTGATGATTTTGTGTTTTCTATAAATGGAGGGAATAATCCAAACCTAATATTGAGTCTCTTCATTAAAGGATGAGATCAGACTATGATACTGAGTGCATAAAACAAGAAATTTAGGAATATCTGATGGGAATACATCAAATAATATGTCCTGACACTCTAGCCCAAGGTAGAATGTTGCAAAGAATAATATGCATATCATAAACGTAGCTAGATTCATACTTTTCTTAAAAGTTCCTAGAGGGGACTTCATGCTAGCTGTTAGACTTTTATATGTTGTTAAAACTCTTTTAAAATTCTAAATTTATAGTTCACCATAAACAAACATGATTTGAATGTATACTTTTAAACACAGGATGCCTGTTTCTTGGATTCAGCTATTTTAATCAATTCAAACTGGCCAAACTAGTCTGATTTTTAAAAACGTTACATTGAATACCATGCTTGTATGATGTTTATCTAATGATGTGAGGAACGAGTAGGTTATATATTTTTTATATCTAATTTTTAATTTTTTGCGTTCTCTTTATTTAGCATAGTTTATTGTTCTGCTGTTGGACTATGCTTACTTATTATAGTCAATATGCCACAGCTGCCTTGGAGAGAGAATTGTGGTCCTCTTCAACTATCAATGAGGAAGTTCTGAGAACCATATTTGTGATATTTAGCAACTTCAAGAAGCTCCGAACTTCAGAAGCAGCCACCCTCTGCATCCCACATTTAGTCAGTGCATTAGGGAAAGGAACCGAGGCTGCTCAGGAGTCAGTATTGGATACTCTCTGTTTGTTGAAGGAGTCATGGTCCCAAATGAATGAAGATGTTGCAAAAGCACAAGCCCTTATTGCTTCTGAAGCCATACCCATATTGCAGGCTCTTATGAAAACTTGTCCGCCCAGCTTTCAGGAAAGAGCAGACAGCTTACTGAATTGCCTACCAGGGTGCTTGATAGTAACCATCAAACGTGGGAATAACTTGAAGCAGACAATGGGGAGTACAAACGCTTTTTGTCAGCTTAAAATAGGGAATGGACCTCCAAGACAGACCAAGGTAAGCTAAGCGGCCAGAGTTGCATAAATGAAAATTTTCGATGTAGTTACATATTGATTTTATATTTTGTCTTTTCAATAATTCCTCAAATAAACATTTAGGTGGTGAGCCATAGTGCAACACCAGAATGGAAAGAAGGTTTTACGTGGGCATTTGATGTTCCACCCAAAGGACAGAAGCTCTATATAGCCTGCAAAAGCAAAAATACATTCGGAAAGGTGGTGTATCCATGCATTTTCTCTTTCTATATTATGTTTTAGCTCATCACACTTAGTTTTTTTTTCACCGATAGACTTTCATGGTTTGAAACGGTTAACAGAGTACACTTGGGCGAGTTACCATTCAGATAGACAAAGTTGTCACTGAAGGAGTCTACAGCGGATTTTTCAGCCTCAATCATGATGGTAACAGGGATGGGTCTTCACGGACACTCGAAATCGAGATTGTATGGTCCAATAGGACATCTGGTGGAGATGACATGTGAACCAGGTCAGCAAAAGATGAATGCACCCTTCTCATGTGGCAGGAAATGAAGCAAAACTGATGATTCAATGCTTGCTGACCTTGCCAATTACGTGTTCGCACATACCAGTTTTGTAGTTATTTTGGAACTTTCAGCAATGCCGGGTCCCACGAGAAAAAAGATTGTGGATCTACTGGTGCTTGAAACTGATGATCCAAATACCAACTGGGCGGCGCGTATATGTTTTTTGCTAGCTCAGGTTGGTGGAAACGAGAGAAGATTTTTTGTTTTTTCTTTGTACAGGCAAATTATTCTGTAGTTAGCACATGCTTGTGATCCCTAGAGCACACTCTTAAGAAAAGTGTCAAGGATTGCCTTATCTTTCTAGCCATGCTGAAGGAAAGGCAGCAGCACTGTTTCTCCGTATTGTATTCTTAGAAACAGATTTTTATCGATGTACTTGGCTTTTAAATCTTTCATGCTTGATGTCAGAATGAGTGAACATGCATCATCTTGGTGTCAAGCAGCTTCATCCAACTATCACACCTGATGTCATGAAGCGGTGAATATGATACTGGAGAAGGAGAAAGACACTTTTTTTTTTCTTAGATGAGAATATAGCAAAGAACAATCAATGGTGAATGGGCATTTTATAAGGATCAGGGTTCAGTCCTCATTTGGGCGACTTAGCAATATGGGAAGAAGGGGCGTTCCCAGCAGGGATGGATGGTCATTTAAGCATGCAGTGCCGGGGAAGTTTAATCAGAGGAGTTCGTGCTTGATGGCAGAATTTCCCACAAAACAAAGATGATTCGGTTGTTGGTGGATTGACGCAAGTACAGTTTACCCCGGCGAATGAGTTTATGATAATCTCAAAGTAATCATGAAGTTGAATATTTTTCAGTGGCTAAGCTAACGAGAAAAGATAAGGCTTGTATGCAGCGTGGTGCGATAGTTAGATGAAGCTGCTTGACACCAAGATGATGTGTGCTCACTCATTCTGCCAGGAACAAGAACAAAGGTAGATATAGGAAGCAAGTGGATATGTTTTTGCCTTGGAGTCATCCTGTTGATGGGTGGCATTAACCAACATTACAGTAAAATAAAAGCAAGCAGCTGCAAACATCCGTCACTGCAGTTTCTTGACTGAAGTAGATAGAACCGTTTTATGATAATAATATAGTAAAACTAAATTATAATTACGGCGACACGTACACGGCACGTGCCGACTCGATCAGGATGCGACCGTATTTTGACCTGAGCTGCTGACTCACACTCAAGGCGGGGGCGGCGCGGCTAGGTGGAGGTCGGAGATCAATCGAAGGCCACCGTGTTTGACCAACGACGCCTCTCCTCTCCCTTTCTAATTATTTCCCTGCCGACCACGAACTGAAATCAAAGGAATTATATGATTGACGTGCAAGGAAAATAAAACAAAAACAAACAGATGATATGTGATGGGATGGAACTCTAGAATCTAACAATATTTTATTATGACGTGTAAGGAAAAAAAGAAGAAGAAAAAAAAATGATTCGATCACGGCATTTACGCTGCCCATCTCAATTAATTGATATGAATTAAAATACATTCCATGTGTGGGTTTTGAAAGGATAAGGAGGGTGTTAAAAATTAGAATTAAATTTGAATTTTATATTTCTAATTTCTATGTTTATCATTTTAGTTTAGTTCATATTTATTTTTTTAATTTAGTTTATATTTATCTTTTAATATGTAGTTTAGATTGTTTCTTGGGCATTAAGTTAGGTTTTTACTTAGAGTTTATTTTCCTATAAAAAGATCATATAACCATCATGTTAATCATGAGCAATTGTATTGTGAAGAGCAATTGAATACATCTCCTTTTATTTGAAGAAAGTGCCTCTTCCTCTTTATTCTTCCTTATTCTCCTAATTCTAAATTGTGAGAGAGAGCCCATATTTCCACAAAGTGGTATCAGAGCTTCCAACAAAGTGGTATCAGAGCGATGTTCTGAGAAGATTATTTAAAGATGTCGTCATCATCCTTTTTTTATCCATATCCGATTCTCACTTCTTTCAATTATGAGTTTTGGGCAATTCGGATGAAGGCAATTCTTGGCGCCCAAGGTGTATGGGATTTTGTAGAAAAACGCTACGATGAGCCGAGAGATAAAGAAACTCTTTCTGAAGAAGAAAGATAAGTTTTGTCACGCCTCGACCCACCTGTCGGACACGTGGCAACCGTCGTATGAGCCCAACGGACCCATACAAGACATTTGAAAATAATTATTGTCCATACACATACTCAACACAGCGAAATATACAATTAAATCATCTATGAATCTCTACTAACATAGTCCCGATATACCTACTACAATTCTACAATAACATTATCGATAAATAAAATTAATTCCATCGATAGCCCTCATCTTCATCAAATATCCCGATCGGTCATCTAACAACCTGCACACACATTGAACGTGGTGTGCTCAACCTTGCGGCCTAGTACGAAATTACAGCTCGAAACCACAATACGAAATCCAAGGCTAAGGGTATCGTTCAAGGATGCCTTAGTGAGATTAGTTATCACATAACAAGCTTTTTAATATTTTACATGTATTATCCGACTATGTTATATGTCAACCTAGGTTGTAGGTAGATGTATGTCTCTAAATGTCACTTAGGTTATATATCATATCAGTGTCGCTAGTGTAAATCATATATAACATCCTTATTTTTATATCACATTACTCGGGCTGCCGGCCTATGCTTAAGGAAAGCCCTGGCCCAGGACTTTCCTAAGCCCATCAGTGTCATTACAGTCTATGTCTCTGTCTATGCCCACTGCACTGATGCTAGCGGAGAGGACGGGTGACCCAAAATCACTCTCCATCGTTTCACTAGTCGCTGACCATGCCTCCCCTAGTGAAACTGTCGTGCCCTTACATCCTCTCTGGATCTGTAGGGGCAACGACATCTGTGTAGTACTACACACTGTCCGTAGACAGGGTCACCATCATAACAGTCTCATCGGCCACGGCTAGCCGAAATAATAACCCTAGGATCCGAACTACTCATCCAACTGTCTGCAGAACGTCAAGGATGATAGCTGTGTGGTCTACAGATCCACTGTCCAAGGCCTCACGTAGAGAATCACATTCCCAGTCCAATAGCAATCAACATTGGTCGGAATAAACGCACATCCGCACAATGGGCTGTGGTTATCCCGACTACATCGTGGCTAAGTCCATGGTATGGTTCATCCTCGCTAGCCATCTAAGGACTATCACGGTGTCGCCTAAGCGGCACACGTGCGGGTATCGGTATCAGGGTATGGACCCACTCCATTTTTGGTCTATCTTGACCTAGGAGTTAATATGGTCCAACCCTCAGCTCACTCCCAGTATCTAAGCTATCTATGATCTGTAGCCTCGGGAGGTGCTGGTGTGTAAACATTACTAACCGAACGCTACGCGATGTCATCTAAGGTGCATTAATAACACCCTTAGTTTAAAATTTAGTGATGTTCTTACGTTATACTAGTATCATGTTACCTATGTCTTTATACTAAAGTGTCCGGTGTAAATCATGATACTATGTTCTATGTTTACTTATTTTTATCATGTTTCGCATGATATTATTTTGTATTTAGCATTTTAACATAATTAACTAGCATGCGGTAAAAATAATATATCATGCGTAAAGAGAAAAAATAAGCATGCATAGCATATTCACATGCTAAATAAAATGTAATAATATAGCATGTATTTTTCTTGATAGTTTTAGAAACATGATATTTATTTAATTGACAGGCATCCGAGAATTTTCCAACAAAATCTAATTAAGATTTTCCCTAGCTGGAATAAATCATACTATGGTGAGCCTACGCACCTGTATCGAAGTTAGGACTTCTTTATCACTCCAATTGAAGCTCCTATTAATAATAGGGTAGATCGAGTCCAAATAATTTTCCTAATATAAGAAAATTTATTTAGAATTTTAAATAAATTTTCTAGAATTAATTTGGATATAAATATATTAATTTATATTGATCCGATCTATCCCCTTAATTTGGACCTTACTATATAGTTAGCCTTATCCCCAATCCATTTATTATCCAAGTTAATGCAGTCAAAATTAGTCAAAATTGACTTTAATTTTGGGTTTAAACCCAATGCATACAATAAAAGTCAAAATTAGTCAAATTTAATCTTAATTAACCAAATTAATCAATTTTGACCCAATCCCAATCAATTTGACTCAATTTGGGTTCAAACAGTCAAATTGGTTTAATTTGAATTCAATCTCATTTAATTTGGTTCGAATCTGACTTGATTCAATTTGATTGGGTTCAATTCGGGCTTAAATCAATTTAATTGGTTCAACTCAAGTTCAAATCAATTCAATTTGGTTCGACCCATATTTAATTTAAGTCAATCTAGTTTAGCTCGGATCCGGTCTAATTCAATTAGATCTAGCCCAATTGATTCGGTCCAACCAACCCAATCTAACTCAATCAGACTCGAACTCGAACCACTTTCAATCAATTGATTCAGCTCACCCCAACTAAACTCAACCCGAACCCAAGTCCGGCCCAGACTCGACTCAACTCAACTAATTGGTTCGGCTCAATCAGTTACTTAATCCATTAATTAATTCACCTAATTAACTCATTAAACTAATCTTAACTTAATTAATTAAGCATTAATCATGCTTAAGGAAGTTTTCTTCGAACGAAAGAGGGCGAACGCGAGGTACCTCTGCTCGCGTGCGGTCATCTTCTCCAGCTCCGGTGAGAGCTCTCCCCAACTTCGGCGAGGGTTCGTTGGGGTCCTCAGAGGTGGCGACGGCGGTTCTCCGGCACCAGCGATGGCGGCGAGGCGAAGCGAGGAGTTGACGCCATGGGATGAACGGTGAAGGGAAAAGAAGTCGCCTCCCACCTCCACGCTCGTCACACGGTCGGAGGTCTCTGCGACAACTTCTGGCAGGCGAGAGGGAGGTGCATTCGATGGAAACGTTGTTGGTGACACGACTGCAAAGCGGGATGCCGACGGTCACCCGTGCACGGAGAGGGCGATCGTTTGGAGCAGAAACAGGGGAAAAGTAGGGCAGCCGCTCCGACGGTGTTTGGCAAGCTCCATGGACGGCGAAGCTCGAGAGGGAAGGCTCAATGGCAAGGGGAAACTGGTAAGGTGCACGGAGAGGGTGCAGCAGCGACGACGTTTGCTCAGCGAGGGAGAAATCGCCGGTCGCAGCCGCCCAATTTGGGCGTGCTCTGTTCGTTCCCCTGTTCTTATCCGTGAGCAGGGGAACATGGCGATGAAGGCGTCAGCTACCTTCTGCTACCTTCGGCGGTGTTGGGAATGAGAGGAAAATGATGGACGAGGCGCTGGCGAGACCTTCAGAACTCCTCTGCAGCTCGGTGCATGGATGGCAGGAGGGAGCGGACGCTCGGGCGCTGCAGGTGTGGTTGCATTTATGGCCGTGGGAAGAGGGCAAAGGTGTTGGCCCTTTCACGAATGAAAGGGAAGGCGTCGCCTTCCCTTCTCCGGCGGGTCGACGAGGACGAGTGCGTGCGGCGTTAAACGGGGTGAGGATGGAGACGATGAAGACGGAAGCAATGGGTTCGAAGGGGAAGGCGAAAGGCATGGGCAGCACGCGAATGGGATGGGGCGTGTGGTTCTCTCCTCTTCACCTTCTTCTTTTTTTCTTTTCTTTTTTTCCTCAATGAGTGAGGGGTTTACAAGTTTTGGAGAGAGAAAGAATGAATGATCAGCAAGCTCTTGCCATCATCTATCGAGGCTTATATGATAATATGCTCATGAAGATTACAAATGCGACCACAGCAAAAAAAACATGGGAGGCACTACAAATCTCCTTCCTAGGAGTTGAGAAGGTGAAGAAATTACAACTTCAAACTCTAAGGGCTGAGTTTGAATCATTCTCCATGACAGAATGTGAGTCTATTTAAGACTACTTTACTAGAGTTTCGGTAATTATGAATCAGATGAAGAGTATGGGAGAGTCAATGACGGATGCTGTGAGACCCGTGATTTTTGAATAAGAGCAATAGAGTAATTTTAGTATTTGGAGGGTTTAATCGTAAAAGAAATTCTTTAAAGGACTTATTTGTAAAATCATATGAATTTTTGAAGTATGAGATTTTGATGTGAAAATTTTACCATCAAATAGTATTTTTGATAAGGAATCCAACGGCGCAGACGGATCGTGATTTGGACGTCGTTTGATCGATCAATTAAACAATTAAGATTTAATTAAGATTTAAGATTTTAATTAACTAATTTAAATAAATAAATAAATAAACAATTTTTCCCACCGAGCGCGCGCGACCTCCTCCCTCTTCCTCTCTCTCCTTCTCTCTCCTCCTCCGCAGCGGCGACGGTGAAGGCGATCATTTTTCCCGTCGATGCTCCGGCGAGACCACATCGAATTAGACTCCCAAATTTTAGCCACAGGTAGATCTCGACCTCCTCTTCATTTTGATACCAAGATGCCTAAATTTGGTGTAGAGATGAGGGAGAAATCGCGTGAGAGGCGTCGGCGACGAGGGTTTCATCGCCGGAGCTTGCTCCGGCGATTACCGGCCATTCCGGCCGTGAAACCTTGCAAACTTGGTACCTATGGATTCTCCTTGACGAGAGCTATCCATTGGTACCGGAGTTGAGGGCTATTGGCCGCCGGCGAGCTAAAAACCCTAACTTTAGGATTTCGCCCAAAATTTTAATCGGTGAAATTGATCGCTTATGAGCTATAAAAATTGGGGCAAATATGATTTTTGGAATCCTCATGAAGAGAGCTTTCGATTGGTACCAATATTGGTGCTGATCGAAGAACTTCGCCGGCGAGGGTTCCGTCAAACTTTCCGGTGAACTTTCCGGCGATCGCCGGAGAAATTTTCCGGCGAACTTGGGAAAAAAATTGGGGTGATTCTAGAGATCATTCTAAGAGTAGTGGTGAAGAGAGATTTGAGAAATTATTTCTAGATTGAGAATTAAAATTCGTTGAATAATTGGCAGGAAAATATAAAATACGTAAATGACGGCACGTGGATCGAGGCAGACCTTAAGTTGGTTCCGAGGAGTAAACCGCCAAGTCAGGTGCGTTGGTTCTCCGATGGTAGGATTTATTCACGCTAGGGAATTCCCGCTGGGTTTTCTTAGGAATAATTCTTGGATGTCTTAAATATGATAAAACATAATGCTTGATAAGATTTGATTTGCCTGCATGTTAGTTTAGTTTATATCTATCTGACATGTAGGATATACTATGGTTTGCATGTTAGTTAATTTACTTTACTTAACATGCATGATATACCATGATTTCCTTATTAAATTTCTAATATGTCGTAGTATCATGTCAAGCATGTTAAATATTATTTTATTGTGTTTCTATGCTATGATAGCATACCTACCATGCAGACATAGATAGTAAATAACGACATGTTAGAACCTTTGGCGACGTCACCGCCACTTAGAGAAAAAGGGGCCTTTTTCCATATGCTCCGGTTGACCGCCGCGTCTCGACGGTGGTCAAACGGTGACGTTTCCGTTAGGCGCCACTCCCGAGGTTGATGCATAGCGGAGCACTGGGAGCACCACTCCCGACGTTATGCATAGCTCATATACTGGGAGCTGGTAGGGTAAGGGACTGTACACACTCCATGGTCATGTTAGACTGGAAATATGGAGCAAGTCCTTACCCGAAACCTTCACCCGCGCGAGTGTCGTTGTAGGCGGCCTCGTGATAGTCCTGAGATGGTTAGCTAGGATGAACCCTACCATGGACTTGGCACCGACGAAGTCGAGGGCCACAACCCATCGTGCGGATGTGCGCCAATCTCGATAGACGTTGACGACTATTGGACTGGGAAGGTGATTCCACATGCAACGCCTTGGACAGTGGATCCGTAGACCGCACGGCTATCACCCTTGACGTCTGCAGACGATCGGATGAGTAGTCCGGATCCTAGGATGGTTATTCCGGCTAGCCGTGGCCGATGATATTTAAGAGAGGTGACCCTGTCTACGGGCAGTGTGTAGTACTACATGGGTGTCGTGACCCCTACGGTATCTGGGGAGGATGTAAGGGCACGACGGTTTTGCTAGGGGAGGCATGGTTGGCGACTAGTGAAACAACAGGAGAGGGACTCTGGGTCATCCGTCCTCTCTACCAACATCAGTGCAGCGGGCATAGGTAGAGACTGAGACAGAAAGGCACTGATGGGCTTATTGATACCCCCGGCCCGGGTAGTCACTAAGCGTAGGCTGGCAGCCCGAGTTTATGAAACTTAAAAAGTCTCACCATGACGTAGGTGATAGACTACTGATATGCACACTAGACATGACTTAGATGACATCTAGTGGCATGTACACATGTATTTAATTATTTATTTAATTGGTTATTTATGCTGTATATTTTTATATAAATTATTTAAACGAAATGGCATGAAAGATGATGATTAATTACCAAAGACATCCTAGAATACTCCTCCTAGCCTTTGATTTCTTTATTCGGTAGAGCCGTAATTTTGCACTAGGCCGCAAGGCTGAGCACACCACTTTTCCCCGTGTGTGCAGGTGTGTTAGATGACTGTCCGAGTTATTCAATGAAGATGAGTCCGTCAACGAGTCTATTTTTATTTATTGATGTTATTATAGAATTGTAGTAGGTTTATCGGGACTGTGTTAGAAATATTGAGTTAGATAATTAAATTATAAATTCTACTGCATAAATGATGTATATGAATGATATGTTTCACTTGATGCCTTGTATGGGTCTGTCGGACTCATACGGCGGTTGCCACGTGGCCGACAGTTGGGTCGGGGCGTGACAGATGCGCAAGTGGTGGAGAAAATTCTGCGCTCTCTTGATGAGAGGTTTGATCACATTGTAGTGACGATTGAAGAATCGAAGGACACTGAAGTTATGACCATTGATGAATTAAATGGGTCTTTGAGAGCCCATGAAGAAATGATGAATCAAGGCAAGCATCAACAAATTGAACAAGTCTTGCAAGAAAAAGATGAGCATCCATCATATTTCGAAATAAGAAATCAAGTTTCTATGACAATGTATTCAAGAGGACGAGGAAGAGATGAAGAAGCAAAACTTGTTGAGTACAAAGAGAAGGATGCAGAATGCTCTCTATTTCTTATATTAAAAGAAGATCGCGTGGATAAGTCAAGTATATGGTATTTGAACAATGGATAAACATCATCATTTGAAGAATCAGAAAGACCAATTAAAACAAGATCTCTTGAAGATATTTATAACGAAGCCCAAAGGTTAGAGGATGATATAAATTTATTTGTATTTATTGATCATGAATATTTGAGTTTTGAAGAAGCTCTAAAGGAAGATAATTGGAGTCAAGCTATGAATGAAGAAATCCAAGGGATAAAAAGGAATGGTACTTGGGAGTTAAAAACTCTTCAAAGTGGTCATCAATCAATTGGAGTTAAATGTGTGTATAAGATCAACAAAGATCTTAATAAAGATATGAAGAGATACAGTGCAAAGTTTATAGCAAAAGTCAATGAGCAAAAACAAAAGGTCGACTATGAAGAAAATACTTTCAAAAAACCTCTCAAGTTTGATAGCTTTGAAAAGCTTAGACTGAAGTTCGGAGTTCTAAGTAATTTAAGTTTAAGGAAGAGTGTTAGAAATTAGAATTAAACTTGAATTTTATATTTCTAATTTCTATGTTTATCATTTTGGTTTAGTTCATATTTATTTTTTTGATTTAGTTTATATTTATCTTTTAATACGTAGTTTAGATTGTTTCTCCATCTATTTTATTTGAAGAAAGTGTCTCCATCTTTTGCTTTATTATTTTCTAAATTATAGATTGTCCCTTTTTCAAACAGAGGTACCTGCAACGCCCATATGCTTCTGAAATGGCGGAGAGGATGAGGATGAGGCGATCCACCGATCTGTTCATCATCATCCTCCTCCTCCACTTCTTCCCATCCCTATCGCTACTCTTCTGCCGTGCCCAGCAGCCGTACGCCGGCGACCACCAGCTCGACTGCTACGGTGCGAACGACTCCTCCAGCCTCGGCTACTCCTGCGACACCGCCGGCGCTCCCCGCTCCTGCGCCACCTACCTCTCCTTCCGCTCCCGGCCCTCCTACCAGTCCCCGCTCCAGATCGCCCACCTCCTGGGCGGCGACGCTGCCGGCATCGCGGCCGTCAACGGCGTTGACTACGTGACCTCCGCAGTCCCCCTCGGCGAGCTGGTCCTCGTGCCTGCCACCTGCTCCTGCGTTGGCGGCCGCTACCAGCACAACGCCTCCTACGCCGTGAAGCCCGGGGACTACTACTTCGCGGTGGCCAACAGCACGTACCAGGGCCTGACCACCTGTCAGTCTCTCTTGGCTCAGAACCCCTACGATGCCCTCAGCATCCCCATCGGCGCACGGCTGGTGGCGCCGCTGCGGTGCTCGTGCCCCACCGCCGACCAGGTCGTCGGTGGCATCAGGTACTTCCTCTCATATCTCGTCGTGCCGGGCGATGACCTCCGCTCCGTCGCCCGCCGGTTCCCCTTCGACCACCTGTTCGTGCTGATGTATTCGAACGAGCTGACGGCCAACTCTAGCTTGTATCCTTTCTCGACCCTGTTGGTGCCGCTGGGGGAGGAGCCCACCGGCAGGGGCCTCTCGCCGGTTCCTAACACGGCGCCGACGCCGCAGCTGCTGGCGGAGACAGGTGGCTTGCTGGCTGATATTGATCTTACAATCAGGTTATCTATAGGATTAATTACTTGATGTGGAACCAGTTTGATCGATCGTGGTTACCAGAGTGCACTTGTTTATTTCTTCTTATTCTTCTTTTGTTAGTATATAGAATCATTTGACTATCCGTACACATGCAGTGAACCTACCCTATTTCTGATGACCTTTTTTTCTCTGTTTTAGAACGATGTGTGTTAATTTGGAGAAGATGAAATATATTTCTATTTATTCAATTCAATTTTATTCTATAATTAGGTTTCATAATAAATCTTCCCACTTCAGCTTATCACTTTTTGGTGATAAAAATCCCTCTTTTTGGTGAATGTCATTGCGTCTGCCTTCCACGCAAGTAAATATCGTCGACGTTCAGAGCTTGGAGATCCCTCTTTGGTGACTACCTGCCTGGCAAATGTATCAGTCTCGATCGTTCCTAGCTAGCTTCTCCTCGTAAACATAGATGAAGCAGTGAAAGATTTTTATGCCATCGATCGAACATTGGAAATCCCATGGAGTAGAAGCTTTGTCGGTCAATGACTATTTGGATGGCTTCTTAGCAGTTGGGGTTTCAGTGATAAACTTTAGTTGAAGGCCCAATCGTAGTCCTGCATCCAAAAGAGTCGTTTGAATGTGCCAAAGCTAATATCCACTAAAGTGCTGTGGAGGAGGAATATTCCTGAGACGATAAGCTCCTTCCTTACGTGATTATGAGCTATTTTGGATAGCATCATTACTGATGAAGGAAACAGCGAGGAGGTTGGATAGCACCATTACTGATACAAAGCAATTGCATGGACAAAGAAAGGCAAACAACAAAGGAAAGGAAGGAACTCGTGCCATTCCTCAGTTAGCTGCAAAACAATTTCGTTTGGTCGAAACTCAATCTTTTGGAGGACAGAGGAGCTCAAAGAATTTGGAGAATCGTTGTCAAAACTGGAAAATGGATCCAACAATGGTAATATTTCGGTCTTAACTAATGTCCGCATCCGGGCGGGGGTCGGAAAGACCACTCTTGTGTACAGGAAGTATATAACAAACTTGTGAGGGATTGTTTTGATTCCAAGTTCTGGGTTTTTTACCAGAAAATTTCAACATAGAAAAACTTACTAGAGAGATAATTGACTCTGCAACTGGGAATATATCACCTGCCTATCTTAGGCAACTACCATGTCTCAAGATTTTTAGTTTCCTGCACTAAAAATATATTTATTATCCATTATGTGGTCCTAGAGAGAGTAAAACATTATTCCCTGTGCTAGAAGAACCGAACCATTTATTATTGTTGGAGGAGGACCTTTTGGCATTGGAGAGAATCCATAATCTTGGCAACTTTCATATCTCAAGATGCTTCAAATCATTAAAAATAAATAAATATATATATATAATGATCATCCATCAGAATCTAGTGTCAAAGGACCTTTTGGTACTAGAGGAGATCCCAAACCTTGGGCAACTTCAATGCCTTAAGTATTTTTATATTGAAGGAATTCCATACGATAAGAAGGCATGGATTCTTTGGTGCCGAAATAATTAATAGAGGAGCAAATCACTCTTTTCCTGCACCGAGTGGCACCTCATAATTGGAACTTCATTTTTTTATCCAATACTAAGAAGCTCATGTTTCATGTAGATTTTTCCGTCACTTTATACTCTTCGTAGGAACTTAATGTACGATGATACCAAAAGCACCAAAAATGAGACGAATGCAACACAGAAGCGTCCCATAAACAGTATATGTAATTCAAAATTTTATAACATGGACAATTGCTAAAACAATATCAACAAATAGCTATTGTTCATAAAATGATCTCAACTACTAACAAAAGAACCAGTATTCTAAAAGAATACAATAGATTGGTGATCACTTTGAAGAGTTTCTAACTCCCAAGTATCATTCTTTTCTATTGCTTCGATCTCTTCATTCTAGCTTAACTCGGTTATCTTCCTTTAAAGCTTCTTTAAACCTCAAAAGTTCACAGTCAGTAAATAAACAAAATAAATTTATATCATCCTCTAAATTATCCTCCAACCTTTGGGTTTCATTATAGACATTTTCAAGAGATCTTATTTTGATTGGTCTTTCAGAAGATGATGCTTCAGACGATGATGTTAGTCCACTGTCAAGATACGTGATCCTCTTTTGTTGCAGGAAGTAGGGAGCATTCTGTATCTTCCACTTTGTACTCAACCAGCTTTGCTTCTTCATCTCTTCCTCATCCTCTTGAATATATTGTCTTAGAAAATTAATTTCTTCTTTCAAAATATGATGGATGCTCATCATTTGCTTGCAAGACTTGTTCAATTTGTCGATGTTTGCCTTGATTTATCCTTTCTTATGGGCTCTTAAAGACCCAATTAATTCATCAATTGTCATGACTTCAGTGTCCTTTGATTCTTCGATCGCCACTACGATATGATCAAACCTTTCATCAACAGAGCGTATAATTTTTTTCACCACTTGCACATCCGTTATTGACTCTCCCATACTCTTCATCTGATTCATAATTATCAAGATTTTTATAAAGTAGTCTTAAATAGACTCACCTTTTCTCATAGAGAAGAACTCAAACTCAGCCTTCGAGTTTAAAATCGTACTTTCTTCATCTTCTCAACTTCTAGGATGGAGTTTTGTAGCATCTCCCATGCTTTTTTCGTTGTAGTCTCGTTCATAATCTTCAGGAGCATATTATCATCTAAACATTGATGGATGATTGCGAGAGCATGCCGATCATTCCTTCTTTCTCTCTTCAAAACTTCTCTTTCTCTTTCAGAAAGAGTTTCTTCATCTCTAAGCTCATTGTAGCCTTTTTCTACAAAATTTCATACACATTGGGTGCCAAGAATCTCTTTTGTCGGAATTACCCAAATCTCATAGTTCAGAGAACTGAGCCTCGGATATTGATAAGAAAAGGACAATGATGACGACGACATCTTCAAACAATCTCAGAACCTCGCTTTGATAACACTTTGTTGGAATATAAAGGCTCTCACATACGCTCTTAGAACATAGAAAATATGGAAGAGGAGAATAATAGGAAGAATTATCTTGAATAGAAGAATAATTGTATTGAATTGGATGAATAAATTTGACGCTTATATCAACTATTTATACTAGAACAAAGTTCTAAATTAAGCATTTATGTCACGCCCGGTACCTTCCCCTAGGGTACGTGGCAGACCGCAATAAACTCCCCATACAGCTCCGTTTACCCCAGGAACTATATGGGAACTCACTAAGCGTACCTGATATATATCCCCTCTATTTATGGAAGAAGAGAACCTCGATAACAGATCGATATAACTCTAAAAATATATATTATTAAAACCAGATCTTTACTACAATGACACATATTTATATACAAATAATTTATAATCAAAAAGGGCACATGTGTGAGACCCGTGATTTTTGAATAAGGGCAATAGAGTAATTTTAGTATTTGGAGGGTTTAATCGTAAAAGAAATTCTTTAAAGGATTTATTTATAAAATCATATAAAATTTTGAAGTATGAGATTTTAATGTGAAAATTATACCATCAGGTAGTATTTTTAATAAGGAATCCAACAGCGCAGACGGATCGTAAATTGGACGTCGTTTGATTGGTAAATTAGACAATTAAGATTTAATTAGATTTAAGATTTTAATTAACTAATAAAAAAAAACTCAATTTTTCCCACCGAGCGTGTGCGAGCTCCTCCCTCTTCCTCTCTCTCCTTCTCTCTCCTCCTCCGCAGCGACGACGGCGACAGCGACCAATTTTTCCGACGATGCTCCGGTGAAACCACAACAAATTAGGCTCCCAAATTTTAGCCACGGGTAGATCTCAACCTCCTCTTCATTTTGATACCAAGATGCCCAAATTTGGTGTAGGCGAAAGTTACGTCGCCGGAGCTTGCTCCGACAATTACCGGTCATTCCGATTGTGAAACCTTGCAAACTTGGTATCTATGGATTCTCCTTGATGAGAGCTATCCATTGGTACCGGAGTTGAGGGCTATTGGCCGCCGGCGAGCTAAAAATCCTAACTTTAGGATTTTGCCCAAACTTTTAATCGGTGAAATTGATCGCGTATGAGCTATAAAAATTGGGGCAAATAAGATTTTTGGAATCCTCATGAAGAGAGCTTTCGATTGGTACCAATATTGGTGCTGATCGAAGAACTTCACCGACGAGGGTTCCGGTGAACTTTCCGGTGAACTTTCCGGCGACCGCCGGAGAAATTTTCCGGCAAACTTGAGAAAAAAATTGGGGTGATTCTAGAGATCATTCTAAGAGTAGTGGTGAAGAGAGATTTGAGAAATTATTTCTAGATTGAGAATTAAAATTCGTTGAATAATTGACAGGAAAATATAAAAATGCGTAAATGACGGCACGTGGATCGAGATAATTTCAGAGAATAAAAATTCAGCGAACGGACCTTAGGTTGGTTCTGAGGAGTAAACCACCAAGTCAGGTGCGTTGGTTCTCCGATGTATGATTTATTCAAGCTAGGGAAGTCCCGCTGGGGTCTTCTTAGGAACAATTCGTGGATGTCTTAAATATAATAAAATATTATGCTTGATAAGATTTGGTTTGTCCGCATGTTAGTTTAATTTATTTCTGTCTAACATGCATGATATACCATGATTTCCTTGCTAAGTTTTAATATGTCGTTTTAGCGTGTCACGCCCCGACCCTACTATCGAGCACGTGGCAACCGCCGTATGAGCCCAACAGACCCATACAAGGTATCAAGTGATATATACAGTCCATATACATCATTTACGCAGCGGAATTTACAATTTAAAATGTCTAACTCAATACTTCTAACACAGTCTCGATAAACCTACTGCAATTCTAGGAAAAAGGCAACGATAAATAAAAATATAGATCCGTCGACGGACTCATCTTCATCGAATAACTCGGGCAGTCATCTAACACACCTGCACACACGGGAAAAAGTGGTGTGCTCAACCTTGCGGCCTAGTGCGAAATTACGGCTCTACCGAATAAAGAAATCAAATGCTAGGATGAGTATTCTAGGATGTCTTTGGTGGTTAATCAATCATCTTTCATGTAATACATTTTAAACAATTCATCTAGAGCGATAAGACAACATAAATAAATAATAAATGTGTACATTCCACTAGATGTCACCTAAGTTATATCTAGTGTCAAAATCAACAATCAGTCACATGTACATTCCACTAGATGCCACCTACATTGTATCTAGTGTCACTGTCAACAGTATGTCACCTACGTCATGATGAGACTTTAAGATTTCATAAACTCGGGCTGCCAGCCTACGCTTAATGACTACCCGGGTTGGGGGTATCAATAAGCCCATCAGTGCCTTTCTGTCTCAGTTTCTACCTATGCCCGCTGCACTGGTGTTGGCAGAGAGGACGGATGACCCAGAATCCCTCTCCAAATTTGTTTCACTAGTCGCCAACCATGCCTCCCCTAGCGAAACCGTCGTGCCCTTACATCCTCCCCGGATTCCGTAGGGGCCATGACACCCACGTAGTACTACACGCTGTCCGTAAACAAGGTCACCTCTATTATATCTCATCGGCCATGGCTAGCCGGAATAACCACCCTAGGATCCGGACTACTTATCCGATCGTCTGCAGACGTCAAGGGTGATAGCCGTGCGGTCAACGGATCCACTGTCCAAGGCGTCGCATGTGGAATCACCTTTCCAGTCCAATAGCCGTCGACGTCTGTCAAGATTTGGCGCACATCCGCACGATGGGCTGTGGCAACCTTGACTCCATCGGTGCCAAGTTCATGGTAGGGTTCATCCTAGCTAACCATCTCAGGACTATCACGAGGCCGCCTACAACGACACTCGTGCGGGTGAAGATTTCGGGTAAGGACTTGCTCCATATTTCCAGTCTAATATGACCATGGAGTGTGTACGGTCCCTTACCCTACTAGCTCCCCGTATATAAGCTATGCATAACCTCGGGAGTAGCGCTCCTAGTATCCAAGCTACGCATCAACCTCGGGAGTGGTGCCTAGCGGGACGTCACCGTTTTGACCACCGTCGGGACGCGGCGGTCAACCGGGGCATATGAAAAAGGCCCCCCTTTTATTTTTGTCTAAGTGGCGGTGACATCGCCAAAGGTTCTAACATGTCGCATATATTATCTATATCTGCATGGTAATCATTTAGCACATAATACTGAAAGCAATATAACATGCAAGACATGATTATAAAGCATGTTAGATACCTAGCAGATCAACATGTTAGATAAGATAACTATGCTAGCATGCATACAATTCAAATCTTATCAAACATTATGGTTTATCATATTTAAGACATCCAAGAATTGTTCCTAAGAAAACCCCAGCGGGAATTCCCTAGCGTGAATAAATCCTACCATCGGAGAACCAACGCACCTGGGTTAGCGATCCGGTCTTCAGAATCAACCCGCGTAACAACGAATCACTCCGTCGAACTACTCAGATTACGTACCCGCGATAATCCTAATTAACACAATTATTTAAAATCAAATTTAATTTCTTTTTTTTTCCTAAAGTAAATCAAATATTAATTTATCAATCTAACCTAATCATTCAAATACTAATTAACCAAATTTCTATTTTACAAATTAAATTAACTTAGTTAAGCTTAGATAAATTCTATCAAATTTATCCATTTAAACCCATCATCTAGCCCAAGTCACCTAAGGGCCCAATTAACACTCATCAATACTTAATTAGATCAATTAAACATTAATTAGCTATTTCAATCACCTAATCATACTCATGAAAAGTTAAATTATTTTTATTATTTTATTATTATTTTAACTGGTCAACGGTCAACAGTTGACCCGGTCAATGCGGTGGACCCGGTGAACACGGTGGACCCGATCAACACGGTGGACCCGGTCAACGCTGTTGACCCGGCCATCGCGGTGGACTCGGTCAACGCTATTGACCCGGCCAACGCGGTGGACCCAATCACTATTCGTTCGGCTTAACTTGAGTCTGACCCAAGCCTAGCCAGTTCGGTTCGATCGAGTCAGCTCCAACTCATCTAAATCCAAGTCCGACTCGAGTCTGGTTCAAGTTAATTTGGTTCGACTCAAGTTCAATTTAATTGATTCAGCTTACCTCAACTAACTCAACTCGAACCCAAACTTAACTCGAATTCAACCCAACTAACTCCAATCTGGTTCAACTCAACCCATTCACTAACTCTACTCAATTAAATCATAAATTTTTACTTAACTAAATTTATCATGCTTAATTAATCCACTAAACTTGGTTAATTAACACTAAGCATGTTTAAATTAATCTAAGCATTTCAACAACACTAATTTATTCTAAACGTGTTTAATTACGACTAAACATGCTTAAATAAATCGCTAATCGCGATTAGGGAAAAATAAAGCTACCTTAGCCGGAATCACTATTCACTATCGGAAACACTATTCACTTGCCGGAATAGTAACGTCATCGCCGGAACCCTAGCCGCCACCTCGCCGGAGCTCGCGAAACCAACAGCAAACTTGACGGCGAGCTCCGCAACTCTTCGCACAGGTGGAAACCAACGATGGCCTGCGAAAACTCCGGCCATCAATGCCTAAAAACTCACTTTTGGGTGGCGTCGCCGGCGAACTTTAGGGCAAGTTCGCCGGAGGGCGAAACCACCCGTTTGCAGAGGGGAAACGGAGCCGCTCACCTTGCGAACGAGCGGGGAAGGAAGGGAGGAAGCCACGACCGGCGAGGCGGGCGGATCCGTGGCTCCACCACTCGCCGGGATGCTGCGATCGAACGAGCAGCGGCGGTGGAAATCGCCGCCTACTGCAAGGGCGTCGAGGGTCGACGGCAGCTCACGGGGGCGCGGCGGGGGCGAGCGTCTCCAACCGTAGCTGGGGAGACGACGCACCGGTGACCTGGGCGCGGGATGGTGGCGGACGATCGCTGCAATCGCAGTGAACGAATAGGGCGGCAGCAGGCGGGGGAATGGCGCGCGGCGATGGCAGGCCTCCGCTGAGGTCTCTTCGTCGCGGCGGAGAGGAGAGGGCGGCGCCTGAGTGCGGTCGGCAGCCAGCGGCGGGCGGTGGAGGAGAGGAGCTCCTCTGCTCTGCTGTGGACGGAAGCGATTTCCGCAATGGGGAGAAAACAGGGGAATGGGTCGCGCGGCAGCCGCAGAGCACTCCTCATCTCCACCGAGTTCTCCTCGTCGCGGCGGAGCTCCATGGACGGCGAACAATTGAAGGCGGAAGGCGGGCGGGGGACAGTAGGTGCCGACGAGATGGAAGGGGCGCGGACGGGGGCTGCTCTCGCTAAGAAGGAAGCACAGCAGGAAGGAGGGAAGGTTGACCTCCGCCGAGCTCTTCTCGACGCGGAGGAGGGAGACGGTCGGCGAGCGGCGGCGCTGACGAGCTGGAGCAGCGCCGGCGCTGCTGCGGTTGCGGGCGCGAGGGAGCAGAAGAAGAAAAGGAAGAAGAAGGAGAAGAAAGGGAAAAAGAAGGGGAAGAGGGGAGGGGTGCCTCGCGAGGGGGAAGAGCCCGCGGCTCTTCTCGCTCGCATCGACCCCTTCGGACCGGGTCGGACCGGTTCACTCGGACCGGCCAGCTGGCCGGTGCAGTTGAACCGGACCGGAAAAATTAATTTTTTTTCCTAAAACTATAATTTAGATGATGGGGGTTTACAAGTACTCCCCCCTTAAAAATTTTTGATCCTCCAAAAATAAACACAACATATGATCCCTTCCTCGAATCATGATCGATGATAAATAAGTAGATCTTTTATACCCCCTTTAAGGCAATAACCCCTTTCTAAGGTGATACCACTTTAGTTATCATAACTCATTGGTACTCAGATATGGCGTCTGCAATTTATGGTAGCTCATCTAAATGACCCACGTGACAACATAACATATATCATGATATAGCGATCCACTTTAGTTGTCACTATACTGTGGATCATTGTAGTCATATCTGGATCCTCATGAGCATCCATAGTATTCAACAACAAGATGCGTATCCAAGTACGCGGTAGAAAGCAATTGCTTAGTAGAGTGTCAAACAATTGCTTAGTATGATAGATAAAAGTCTACTAAAGGTACTGAAAGAGCATTAAGAGTAGATCGAACTTCACCATAATAGATTGTTAAAATAAATCAAGATAATTATTCGTTGGTGAAGCACTAACCCCAATGGGAGAAATACAAGTGGGCAGAAGTTGAAGATATGGCTTTAACTTTCTCAAGTAGATACACTAGGTAGTCTCTTTTTTTCACTAGCATACGGGCAACCTTTCATGGTTCAGGTTGAATCAGGATCAGATATCTCTGAACTATAATATGGTCATAATGGAGTCACCTCCAGATAGAGGATAATATATAAAAAGATAGCAATAACCACTCAATAAAATGCACACTAACTTGCTCCGCGTCAGTTTTAAATTCCTTCAACCCCTACCTTATGATGCAAGGACAGGTTCCACAACCTAAAGTGAGCACATGATATTCTATAGATAGTTAAATCATAGTCGTAAAGAGGACATCAGTTCTCAATACGAAAATACTGGATAAGTAGTAGTGGTTAAGGCTTTGATATTTAGATCTAAAGATTTGCATTCGAACCTTAATGATATCTCTTTTTATCCAAATGCTCAACTATGATAGTTTGTTCTATGTCGGATAGCAAGAACTTGATTGCATAGCCCCCGAAATATATATAACAAAAATATAGGCCAAATGAAATCCGAAACTGAATTTTTTATAGTGCTAGATCACAACTGCACTGAGATTGACACTGTAGTGTTAGATCACGTACGATGTAGAGATATTGTGTATACGATGATATTATTATGATAACGTGCAATTGGATTGATTGCTAGCACGAAGTAAGCTTTAGTCAAAGCTCAAAATGGAGTAAAAAGATTACATCCGAGTTTGTAGATATAGAAATATCGTAGTTGTACCTAAGTTGCTACGTGCACTAGATATGAGCTGCAGAAGCAGTAACTGAAATAGACAATGTCAACAATACCTTCACCTACTAAGGATATCAACAGGTGCTAGAGGTGCCAAGAAAAACTGCAGCATCCAAAATTTAAAGGATAAATCGAAAGAAGTACAGAAGCAAAGTTACCCCAAAATCTGCAGGTAGTCGCAATATGAGTTACATATATAAAAATGCTGCCAACTGCATTGACTGAATAAGACTGTAGAGAAAGATCGAGTATATATAATGATACTGATGAATGTATAGGAATCTGAGCTGCAAAAATACCAAGTAAAGAACTGAGCTAAGCTGTGGGAGCTACCGAAATAAAAATGAGTAAAGAAATCTACCGACGATGAACATAATTGACTAAGGACATTTGATAAAGGAAGTAGCTCCGCAAAAAGGAAACTGCAAACTGCAGAAAACAACTGGAGAAATAACTGCAAAGAAAATTACAGAAATATTCAACAGAATTTGAATTCAAAAAGGCCACTAAGCAGAATTAAAAGAAGCAGATACAAGAAATCTGCTTGGCTAATAAGTCGGTCGTATATAGGATATATGAATTAAGCGAAAACTGCTCAAGCTCCAAAAAGAAACTGATAGATGAAGGAAAATAGCAGGAAACTGCTGCATTGAATGCATAGAATGCTGGTACAAAGGAAGATGCTCCCAGCTCAAGAAAAAGTAATATGACAGAGTGAACTACTTGAAGGAGGGTAGAAAGCTTCATGTATATAATCATGCAAGAGTGCAAGTGGTATGCTGATGACAGCTACACCGACTGTATTGTCGCATCAAAATATGAAATAAAGGGAGAAACAATAGAAGAATTTACATTTAGGAAGCCAGTCAACCTGACTGCAGATAAATCTGAAATGAACATGAAATATCGGAAGTTGAGAAACGTAAGATGAAGCAAGCGGTAAAGCTGAGCGGCAAAATGAAGCTACAGAAATCTAACAAGTGAGCATCGAAGCTGCAGAAACTGAGAAAATGAAGAAGGCTGTAGCATGCACATCTAGAAATGTCATGCAATATATGCTAGCTGAATTTGTGAAATGGAGTTGCAGATAGGGTGTAGAGCTGCAAAGAGAGTATATGTAGAAAGCTACAATTACTATACGTAGAGCTGCAAGTGTTGGGAGTTGACACTAATATGATAATTGGTGGCGGTCAACTTCCAGTTGCAACTTAAAAATCATGATGACGATCCAAGATGATCAACATATACACATAAGATTCACATGTATATAAATAATTAACTCAAATGAGAGTAAGGTCATAAATGACAATTTCAAATCATTTCATACTGATCTATCTATAATCAAATTTATGAATCGGGAATAAAGTCCATTGAAGAGATCCGAGTAAGAGTCAGATTTAAACAAAATTAACTCATACGTAAGCCAGCTTAAAATATCGGTAGATCCTTCTTTAAGCTCAGTGGTCTTACGTAGATAAATCTGATATAGATTCTATAATCCAGATCTTAAATGGACGTTCAATATCAGTTATTTCCAAGATCTAGGAAATGACTAAGGCAACGATTTGTATAGAAAATTCTCATAATCGACATCAAGATGTAAAAGGGTGTATAACTGGAGATAATCTACCTGGATTTCTATATCTCCAAACTGATTATAGATTTAACCTAAGATTCAAGATTTCAACTTTCTAGAAATCATTTATACCCGCGATAGTCAATATGATTATATTATCAGATTTCACAATCTGATAAGATAATTAGAACCTGCCATATCAGCAAAAGTTAAACGATATCACACATGCTCAAATGTCGTATAATAACACCCGTGCTAACTCAAGTAGGAAGGTCCATAGAATGATATGATAATGTACTAATTGTTTAACTAGATTGTAACATATGAACTGATGGTAAGATCTATAGATAATCCACAATTTAATGACCCTGATAGACTACCAGATATCTCAGCTATCTAGAATGAGAGTACAGGTGTGGGAGTGTATCAGGTGCTTCTATGTCACGAGTCCAACTCAGAAGCACGTGCTCGAATCAGAGCGGATAAAATCAAATATTGATAGATTTCATTCAAACTCAGTATCTCAACTGGATCATGGGATACAACTAGTATGATTAAGATATAACATGGGAGAATTTAATATCGATACTCTTTAAGATCAAAGTGATGATAACTACCTATGTTGGTATAAGAGGTGATTGTGATGCACCCAACAAGGTAACCTTAATATGATCATGGATAAATTTACTTGATCATTTAGAAATGAAACTTGATCGTAGATCTGACCATACTGATCTAAGTTTCTATCTCTTCTCCAATGTAGTGGAGATCGTAGCCATATATATTGTCCGGAGATTAATAAATTTAAAATCTCGTATATTAAGTCGATTAGCGGTCTAGGAAAAATTTATCCTAACGAAAATTACTATCGTCGGAGTAAAAACCCTTTACCAAAGAAATATACTACTATATTTCCGACTCGCACTTTATCCTATATTATATCGGGACTGTTATCTAAATCCTTAAAACCTCAAACTTAACTTAATCTCCTAGGTTCTCCAAACCTAGGTTCTCATATCACTTTAATGGTCAGGTCTTTAAACCAAAGCTCTGATACCACTTTAGTTGTCACGCCCCGACCCTACTGTCGAGCACGTGGCAACCGTCGTATGAGCCCAACAAACCCATACAAGGCATCAAGTGATACATACAGTCCATATACATCATTTACGCAGCGGAATTTACAATTTAAAATGTCTAACTCAACACTTCTAACACAGTCCCGATAAACCTACTACAAACTATGTTCTCAACCAAGTTTTGAATCTATAGAGTCGAGAAGGAAGGTCACCATTATTATACTTTGATTTGTATTAGATTATGATAGGAAGACAACTGGAGAGGAATCTCTATCCTTCTTCTCAGCCCCAGTTAGAGAGAACGGGTATTTTCAGTTCTGCAGCAAGGATCAAATCCATACTGATATGCATACGCCTCGACTTAAGATGCGTACAAGCAGATATGCACACGCCTCGACTTAAGATGTGTACAAGCAAGTTGGTCCCGATCTTCTGTCGTAGGAGAAATCCTTAATACGGGGGGAGTTGTGACTTTGACGAAGGGGAGACTAACCACGATCTAGGAACGCGACCAGCAACCTCACAATCGCTAAACCACTCCTCAGTTGGTTATCAATTGTGTCAAATTCTTCTTTGCTTCATTTTTTGAAGTATGTTGTTATTTATTAGTAATATTACTTATCTTTAGCCAATTGTATGTAGCAAGTTTTCCAAAAATATATTGTCGAAGATAAGACGAGGATACAAAATAACTTAGAAACGACTTTTATGTTTTTGTAGAGAGCATTGGAAGACTACCCTTCAATATAAATAACAGCACGTATGTGTACACACATTTAAATAAGGCAACCCACTAGCTCTACACAACCAACACAACTAATTTCTTTATCTCTCTTTTGCTCTCTCTATACTATATATTTGTTTATATATATAAACATATTGTCGTCTGCCTATATAAAAAGTATACTTTCCACTAGTTAAAGCAATTGAGCTTCATAGGAGAGGTTCTCGCCTCGGTACTGAAAAAGTTCAAAAAAAAATATCGCACTTCATCTCCTCCATCCACAAACCTTTGACATTATTAACTCCATACATCAGACCATCAAGCATAATTTCTAATCTCTCTCGAAATGTCGATGATCTTCTCCTGCGAATACTGTTCTCAAGAATTCAGTACAAAAGAAGGTCTCACAGGTCACCATAATGTGCACGCGAACGAGTGCCCCTCTTCTACCGCAACAGGATCAGCAATTTGTGGAACAATGAAGGATGTTGCCTCTCTATCGTATCCCTCAACAATGCCTTTCTCCTGTGACCACTGTCGTAAACAATTTGAAACAATTCAGGGCTTCAATTGTCACATGGGTAAGGCACACAGGGAGCTTATAACAACTTCCACATCAACTGCAGCTTTCTCCTTTGACACATCAATGGCACGTTTCACCTGTGACTTTTGTCCAAGACGATTTGAAACACCTCAGGGGCTCAATAGTCACAAAGGCAAGGCACACAAGAAGCTTATAGCAACTTCCACATCAACCGCAGCTTTCTCCTATGATACATCAAAGTTGGATTTCTCCTGTGACTTTTGTTCGAGACAATTTGAAACATCTCAGGGGCTCAATACTCACAAGGGCAAGGCACACAAGGAGCTTATAGCAAATTCCACGCTAGCAACAGCTACGCTTAGACCCAACGAGACTGCCATCTCTACACCCCCTCCAACTAAAGAGGGCCCTGATAATACTAACTCTAATGAAATTGATATTGATCTCTACTTACCGATAAAGAAGAGAAGACAATTTCTTAGACATACCTCCTCCCCTTCCTCGTCCACTTGAAGAAGAACGAAAAATCATTATGCATAAATATGTTTATAAATACTGTATATGAGTACCCCCTAGCTTTATTCTACTCACTCCTTCCCGGATTGTTAAACCAATGATATTTGAAATTAATAAATGATATTAAGAAATGATTTATAATTTTTTGTGGTTTTGTATAAAAAATATTATAAAATTTTATCCTTTTATCTCCTGAACATTTATTCTTGCTAAAATCACTATGGTATGGTAAGGAGGAGAGAGGCACTATAGATTATCACTATGCAATAGCAAGATTAACATATTTAAATATAAGGTGGTAGTTAGTGGTGCCACAACCAACAATAAATTTTCAATGCAGTAACAGGAGTAGGTAGGGAGTAGGAGGAAAATGAATTAAGAAATAAATTTCAATGAATATATTTAAATAAATAGAGGCCTTTTATTTTAAATTCATTATCATAATGATCAATTATTAAATTAATTGATGACAATTAATTATTTCGACAATAAATTTCATAATAAATGATTGTCATAGATAATAACACAATGAATATTAATATTATAATAATTAAATTTTTAGAATAGATCAATTATTACCCTCAGGTACTCACGTTAATATTGTATATATTCATTTTTGGGGAGTCAAATTTATATATATTTTTGTTGTTTTATAATCTAGTTAACATATGATGTGCTATTAAAAGAGTAGTTCTAAGCGGAAAAAAAAGTAATGGATAGTTCCTTAAGATGAATTCAGTAATGGATGTGTGACCTATAAGTCTCATCGATTGAGAGAGACTTGTCAAGTATAATTTTAAGTTTCATCGTTGTTTGTGAATCATTACTGAGTTTCTTTTATATAGAAATGAGGCACATTATTAAATGTGACAAAATATTATTTGTATGATTGTTGATCTCGGTAACATAAAAGAAATCCCTATCTAATGATGGCACTAGATATGGTTTATTTTGAGCTTCATCCGTATCAAGTCCATCGACAATTGTAAATAATAAGTTTATATGCCTAACAATTCGTGCTAACTCGAATGTTTAACGATTGAATATCTTTGAGGGGTAAAATGTCATCAAAATTACGTTAGGACTTGAATGAGTTTTAGATTCGTGTCGAAATAGATTTAGAATCTATCGAGTTTCTTTGAGATAGTATTCTTATAGGTGCTCTGGGATCCGTCCTCTTGTGAAAATTGCCTTACAACTTTTGTGATTTTTAGATTCATGCACAAATGAATCCATATCCAATCTAATCTCTTCAAATTAGAGTATTTTCATAAATGCGTTTGGATGTGTTCTACCTTCCTAATGCGGATTAAGAGCACCATATAACAGGCCTAAGGATAGTTGGAAAGATTTTTTCTTTTTCGAAATAGGAATGAAAAAATTTATAGTTACACCCAATAGTAATATTATATCATGGTGGCATTTATTTTGATATGACAATATCCTAGATTTAATGATTTCTATCTATTATTTTAATAAATAAAATAGAAAGTATAAAATAAACTTATAGACAACACTTATTACATGAGTTAGAATACTATAAAAATAACAAAAATATAAAATAAAATTTTTCTGTTTCTAATTCGACCGTCAAATTGTCTTCGAGTGCTAAACAAATTAATTGAATCAATTTAGTCTTAAATATATATATATATAAATCAAATCATAAAAAAAAAAAAAACGATAGATCAAATAGTGATATCAAACTATTATTAAATATTATCACATCTTTGATTGTATTTTTTAAAAAATATTATATATAAAATTAATTAATGGATGAATCTTTTTCTACAAATAATCAAATAATATTAATCATTAAATAATCTTTCGATAAGAGAATGTCAATCTATCGTACTAATTGTTCTACATAATAATATCTATATCATTTACTTTATCTCACTTTGCATTACTAAATATAGAATTAGAATTACAAACTTGTATTATTTGAAACCATCACAAATAGCTATGAAATCATTGAAAAGATTAAATATTTTTTTATTTTAAATTACATAATTTATGAATTATTTTATAAAGTATGTGGTTTGTTTTATTGTTGTATGATTGAAGATAGATAAGAGATAATATTTGTAAGATCTAAAAATATAATTTTAACTACAAATATTTGAGTTGAAATTCATGCATTTATAATTTTCTCTAGAGCTATAGATAGAATTCTAAATGACCATATAATTAAAAAAATATATAACTAAGAAAATAGATAATTAAAAATATATAACCTTTGACATTATTAACTCCATACATCAGACCATCAAGCATAATTTCTAATCTCTCTCGAAATGTCGACGATCTTCTCCTGCAATACTGTTCTCAAGAATTCAGTACTAAAGAAGGTCTCACAGGTCACCATAATGTGCACGCAAACGAGTGCCCCTCTTCTACCGCAACAGGATCAGCAATTTGTGGAACAATGAAGGATGTTGCCTCTCTATCGTATCCCTCAACAATGCCTTTCTCCAGGGACTACTGTCGTAAACAATTTGAAACAATTCAGGGCTTCAATTATCACATGGGTAAGGCACACAGGGAGCTTATAACAACTTCCACATCAACTGCAGCTTTCTCCTTTGACACATCAATGGCACGTTTCTCCTGTGAATTTTGTCCAAGACGATTTGACACACCTCAGGGGCTCAATAGTCACAAAGGCAAGGTACACAAGAAGCTTATAGCAACTTCCACATCAACCGCAGCTTTCTCCTATGATACATCAAAGTTGGATTTCTCCTGTGACTTTTGTTCTAGATAATTTGAAACATCTCAGGGGCTCAATAGTCACAAGGGCAAGGCACACAAGGAGCTTATAGCAAATTCCATGCCAGCAACAGCTACGCTAAAGAGGGTCCTGGTGATACTAACTCTATTGAAATTGATATGGATCTCTACTTACCGATAAAGAAGAGAAGACAATTTCTTAGACATTCCTCCTCCCCTTCCTCGTCCACTTGAAGAAGAACGAAAAATCTTTATGCATAAATATGTTTATAAATACTGTATATGAGTACCTCCTAGCTTTATTCCACTCACTCCTTCCCGTATTGTTAAACCAATGATATTTGAAATTAATAAGTGATGTTAAGAAATGATTTATAATTTTTTCTGGTTTTGTATAAAAAATATTATAAAATTTTATCTTTTTTATCTCTTGAACATTTATTCTTGCTAAAATCACTATGGTATGGTAAGGAGGAGAGAGGCACTATCGATTATCACTATGCAATAGCAAGATTAACATATTTAAATATAAGGTGGTAGTTAGTGGTGCCACAACCAACAATAAATTTCCAAAGCAGCAACAGGAGTAGGAGGAAAATGAATTATGAAATAAATTTCAATAAATATATTTAAATAAATAGAGGCCTTTTATTTTAAAGTCATTATCATAATGATCAATTATTAAATTAAGTGATGACAATAAAAATATTTCATTTTATATACATCTCTTAGATCATAGTGAATGTATATACATTTCTTTTGTCTTCATTTATGTGTACGTGATGATTACTAGTAATTTAAACAAAAAGTATTTTTTTAAAAAGTAATATTTAGAAAGAATATATCACATCAGGTAGATTCAAGAATCGAATAAAAAGAAATACCAACAGTAATACTAATTAAATATACATTTAAAGTATACAATTGTTCTCTGTTAATAAAAATTAGACATTGAGGATAAAGATGATATATAAAATAATTATCTTCGTGACATCTAATAATAATTTAATACTCAAAATTATGTAATAGCTTGAGTATTGCTTGCTGCCATCGGTTGTTACATGGGATAAATCATCCATTCCTAATATTTATATCTCTATATATCGTAGATAAATATATTTTCTAGTTTAATAAATTTTTATATATTATAGTAAATATGTAGACTTTAGATATCAAATTCTATTTGTTTCTTAATATAATATATACAACTGCAATTATTTTATTAGAGAGTTGGACAACATATTGAATTAAAAGTTATGCTTTTAAAATTTAGTAACTTAGTACAGTATTTACAGGTTCCAAGAATAGTTGTATTTTTGTTATTGTATTATTGAATTAAAATGATTGATAAACACTTTGTTGCACTTCTTTTCTTGGATGTTTTTTTCCATACTATGGTAAACAAATTTATCATGTCTTGCGCTCAACATTTTCTTGGTCGTATGCATGAGCGACATTAAACAATGAATATCAAAACGCCTATTTTGTTCCTTGTCTTCTATTTCGATAATGCCAAATAAGAAATAAGAAAAGGGGAATAGGGTGTTAGATACGTATTAAAAAATTTAAATATGTTTGCCAATTGATAGGAAAACATTCTGCAGTGATGATAGATAAATACGGCAGGGCCGTGAATCTGTTAAATTGCTAATTTAAAAGGCTAAGGTGCGTTGTTGTTTCGGCTAGTTTACAGCCGCTGCAGTAGAGCTCCCAAGTGGGCAGTTGTTAATAAATTTTATACTGTCCGTGATGTGTATTTTGTTGCTTCTTTATAATATGTAAACTAATTGCAATAATATGTTATATGATATGATCTCTCTTATGCTTGTGTTCTTAAATTCTAATGGTGTATGACACTAGGAAGAACATAGAATACATAGATGACATATGAACATGCTAGGTGATAAACAATACTAGTTAGGTGACATATTTACATGATAACCTAAACTAGTTAGAACACCTAGAAATATGGACCTGAACTTCCTAGGAACATGAACTTCTAGGAATCATATAGGTCTATGTAACACAGTATTTCTCTCACAAATGATAGGTATCATTTGTGTTAGTCTAATGATGGATAGCGGAGGCGTCACCTGACACATCCTTTAGCGTTCGGTGAGTACCAACAAGGGGGTTCTCGCTAATAGCCCAGATATCCCCATGGCATGCATCCGAAACTAAAGTGTTGGGAGCTGGGGAGCTCATTTCAGCCACTATGTCTAAGGACTAAGGAGTCTGTTGACGCTGACATACATCAGCTGAGTCCTGCATGCTTGGGAGGTAGTCCGGACAGTTAGAGTTATACACGTGTTGGATCCGATAAGTCAGGCCTTGAGTATATATATATATCAGCAGGTGACCCTGCTGTAAAGTAGAAGTGTAGCGCTACATGGTGTCTCATAACGTAGGGTCTATGGGAGACGTACGATACGATAGTCTCGGAGTGCGGTCCGGGTAAACGGCTCGCGAGACTGAATGAGGAGGAACCGCGATCACCCGCCTTCTCCGCCAATGTCAGTGCAACGGGCTTAGGCAGAGACTTAAACTGGCACTGACGGGCTTAGGGTAGTCCCCGACCAGGGCTTACCTTAAGCATAGGCAGGCAGCCCTAGGAGTTGGTATTTGAAACTAAAAACTTAGGAAACTCGAGATACATATTTAGATTTTTAATAATTCATTGCTCAGTTATGTGTATGCTTTATTTTATAGTTATTTTATGAATTGATATTGATATAACTAATGCTCGTCCGGACATGTATTGTTAGCCCATTTCTTTTGCTTGGAGAAGTTTCTATCTGTAGGCACTAAGTCGCAAGACTTAGTGCATGCAAATTTTCCCCCGCGCGTAGGTATCGGGACATCGCTTAGGAGATGGCGAGGAGCGATGGGTAGCGGGATTGAATACTATAGAAGAACATTATGGAATCGATTAGTCGGTACAATGTATACAAGACATAATGTAGACGGACTGTATCAACTTTTTGTGTAACCTATAAGTAAATTGTATATCTAATTAGTAGATTTGATTATAGAAATTTTCAATTATGTTTGGGATATATGATATCGTTAGCCTTGTATGAGTGAGATATTACTCATACGGTGGTTGTCAGTTGCCCGACAGAGGGTCAGGGCGTGATAATTATTGTGGTATCAGAGCAGGTTTAGAAAATTTAGGAAATTATTTATGAGATTAAGGATTAGGGATACGCTATTGATACAGTCTATAGGCAAACATTGGGTAAACAAAGGTGAGAGTGACAAAGGATTAGGAATAGGATTCCCTTGATTAAACTTTTCCTTATTGCCTCTCTACACTTTCTTGCTTGATAAGTTGCTTGCTATAAGTTATTTGACTACTATCGGTGGTTTTGATTAATTGCCTGGTTGATCATTGAGTTATTAAAAATCGATTGCTTGCATATTTTCTTTGCTTGCCTCTCTACCTTAGATCAGATATAGTATTTTAAAACTCCAAGAGTACTACTAAAATTCATTATTATGCTATGCAATTATAAAAGAGCTGCTTTGTTCAATGAAAGAAAGGACTAGTTGTTTGAAGTCCATGTCATTGTCTTCAAATAAATGTAGCTCCTACTATTGCTTGGGTACACAAGTGCTATAAGTAATTAGTGCTCTGAGTTTAATAGTGGTTGTGGTATAGTTAACTTCTCCCTTCATGACAGAAATTAAAAAGTAAACCCCGGTGCACTTTCTGTGGACAAAAGTAAGAATTAATCAACTATTCCTACTAAAATGTTGTACTCTGCTGTGTTATGAATACCATGACTCAAATTGGCTTGAATCATATCACTCTTTGGTGGCTAAGACCCTACTACCAAATTCTCCCTAGTAGAATTAATTCTTAGGACATGTGTACCTTATTCTATTCTATCATGATTCAGTTAATGCTTAGTGTACTTTAGTTTCATGTTTTAAATTTTTGAATCATACTCAGAATTAGTTGGTACTAACTTCATTAGTGATAAATTCCATATTGAAGTAAACCTATTTTCACTCTCCAAAAATTTTAAATCTAGGAGGATACATTATCTCTCATTACATTTAGTTATCGGAAGGAATTAGATTCATAATAAATATATGCTCCATTGACTTCTTTCGGTGGTAAAATCACTCTGAATGACTAAACTACCTAAATGCCTTATTATATAGTGATGGCTTGAGGTCGTCCTATCATGGCATCAGGTAAACTCTTAGCTATGTCTCCCAATTAGTTGGCTTGCTTAATACTGACGACTATGAAGTGAACTATGAGAGCATTGATGTCATCGTATGGAACTAACAAAGAAATTTGATCCTCTAGCTCTGATGCAGTTCCTTGTTATAGAGTGATGACAACATTCAATATGATGTTCCAATGGATTATAGTAAGTACAGCAATCCTTATTCTCATGGTTTAATTTGAAAATACTTAAAGTTTGGCAGATCTTGCACCTAATACTTTTATTGAAGAAAAAAAAATTCCTTGCTTGACTTCATATTTTCCTTGATTAATCCTTCTTTGTTGATTTTATACACTATTTGATTGTTGGGATTGATTTTAATGCTGAAATTGGTAGGTAATATTGTGTTTGGCTATACAATGGATTTCTGCTATTTTGCTTGTTGTTTTCATGTAACTGTTGGTAATTTTAAAGAATTTATAAATGTTGGTCGGTTGTTTACATGTATGGTAATAGCCAATATGTGTCTAGTTGTGGATAAGTTGCTAGCATGTCTGGAGGCAACCATTAGGAGTGAATTTATTTAAAAAGTTGGTGTAGTGGCTTTATGAGTTTATATGTTTAACCTTTGCCGAAGTCATTTGTTGAGCAGTATGACTAACAAACACAAGTCTTTATGTTTTTATAGAGATGCCATTTCGATTTGTTCATATATTCTTTTTATATATATGTACTTAGCTATAGCTACATGATTAGTTTTGGCAAGTATGATGATGTAGGAGTTTTAATTGATTCTTTGGGTATCTTCATCAAGTTTCAACCTTACAATCAAGACCAAATAAAAATTTCAACCTTGCTAGTTGCCATTGGTTTTCTCCTTTTTTTTTATCAATTGGATCCTATCATAACAAGCGAAGCAATTAAGAAAAATATTATTAAATCCTTATGTTAGCTTTAACAATATTTTGCGCTCGAACTTCTTGAAATTTTTTTGTTTCCTTGGAGAAACTAGCTTCATGTCCTTCATTCCTAATCCTGCCTCAAATAAGCCTAGTATGTATATATATATATATATATATATATATATGTATATATATTTAAGCGTAAATAGCCTATTTCTATATAAAATTCCAAATGTACATTAAGATAATTAAATTTCTCTTGAAAAATTCCTTAGCTTCGTATTACCTTACTTGAAGTCTAGTATTGATCTTTGTGGTTGCAACACCCAAATCTTTAGCTAAGGAATCATGGAGTGACTCAATTCTAAGTTTTCTTACAATAATATCCTTGATGGTCCTTCCTTGGTGTTTCTAATAAATTTTTTTCCTGCATATTTAAATTCATGATATAAATCTCTATCTTAAATATTGACAACCTCAAGTCCCTTTCGAGCACATTTTTGGTGGTTATCCTAAATATAATAACTTCAAATGATATACTTAAATAATAGATATCTGCCGACTAGATTTTTAAACTTCATTGCACTCTATACTCTTTATTCAGTATCCTTATTTTAGATGCACAATCTGAAAAAAAAAATTATTTTTCTTCGTCAATGCCTTGATCATAAATAATGTATCTTTATAATTGATTTTTTTTTTAAATTGTTCATTGGTAGTCAATGCCATAAAATTCTTCAAATGAATATTTACACTTTTGATACTATATTTAACTTTCATATTCCCTTCCAAAGGTTGTTCAATGTGCTCCTCATTTTCTTCTCTACTCCTAAAGTAGTTATGTGCCAACTTAGCTGTAAGTTAGCTTATCTATTATGTCTCCATTCCCAAACATCCTTAAAAAAAAAAAAAAAGTAAATACATTGATTATAAAATAACTTAGCACCAAATGTCTTTTAGAACTTGGTGAGACTTGAACCCAAGACCTCACATATCTCCCGTATAGAGCCCAATTGCTCTAACCAGAGGATGTACACTTTGTGTCATCATGTCATTGATCAAAGTTATTGTTAGCGAATGGTATTGAAATTGCATTTCTCTTGTTTTGATCTGCACATGTTTTCTAACTTATGATACTCTAATTATTACGAATCATTCAATTTTTAAGCCCTTATCGGCTATCTTGAATTCACAGTTTTCCATCTAAAATATAGATATCCAAGGAAGACTCTTAAAATTTACTTTCTTAAGTGGTAGGACCGTGTTCTTGTTATAGTACCTGGAACAAAGGTAGGGTAGTTCTATGGTCCGTCCTAATAGCAATACTTTCATATTGACATTATATATATTTCTTAACTATTATGGTTACTGCCTTTAATTCCATGATTGTATTGTCTATTGATTTGATAGAATCTGCTGTCATGTTGTATTATTGATATAAGATGTATCATATCAAGCTTTAATTCATAACAGTTTAGTAAATATTCTTTGAAAGGAAGTTACTAGCATAACCTTTGAGAATTGACACCTTAACCAACATGCTTTCTCATCATCTTAGCTGGCATGCTTTTCTAGGATTATGTTCTCATTGGCAAATAGGTTTTCCATAGATGTAATTTATATGAGTACAAAATATTGTTTGCTACAATTCTTGACTTTGCATGCTCGGCAAGAAAAATGATCAAATGTATGGTTGGAAACTTGTTTTCTGACGATGTTGATTCTCCTACAATACAACCATGCGTCTAATGTACATAATTGATGGATTCTGACTCTTGTGAAATTATTTCGGGGATGTAAATTCTTAACTTTTAGTGGTGGATAGGTTGCTAGTGCGTTTGGCAGCAACCAATAGGATTGCATTGACGTAATGTTGTTGTTGGGTTTGTTATTATTATTTTTCCTATTTTATGACGGCTATGTCGGTGTTGTGATCCTTTTACAAGTGAGGTTGCCATGGCATTCCGTTGTTGTGTTATTATAAAATTTTAGTAGTATTACTTTCTTTACATAGTACACGTGGTATTGTCGAAGGAAAACTTCAAGATTTTTAAAGGATTCATTATTGTGGTTATGACCATTCCTTCTTGTTGATATTTGGGTGTGCTAAATTTATTTTGTTGGAACTATGTATGATACGGTCAAATTAAAAATAGAGATCTCCTTCATTTACCAAAATAATTAATTGCGTAGTTATCTCAAAATAATCATTTAAGATGCATTTCCCTTTAGCTAGAACACTTCCTTCAAGGAGATTGGAGAACTCCTCTTCATTTGCCCAAACCACCCTATATGATTAGGGTGGGTCATAAGAAAGGGAAGGGTAGCATACAGTTAAGCAAAAAAGGGTAGAAAGTAAACTTTGCTTATGATTGTAAGAGCACTCTTAAATCTGCATCAATGGTGATACACAACACGGCAAACCCGTGAAATTTCTGTTAAGCTAATTTAAAGGATTCAGGTGCGTTTTATTTCGGCTAGTTTACAGCCGCTGCAGTAGAGCTCCCAAGTGGGCAGTTGTTATTAAATCTTTATTACTGTCCATGATGTGCATTTTACTGATGTTTTGTATGATGTGAATTAATTGCAAATGACATATTATATGTTATGTTTCCTCAAATGCTTGTGTTCTACAAATTCTAAAGGTGTATGACGTTAGAAAGAACCTAGAACACATAGCGACATATGAAGATACTAGGTGACAAACAAAACTAGTAAGGTGACATATCTTCCATGATAACCTAAGCTAGTTTGGACACCTTGAGACATAGACCTGAACTTCCTAGGGACATAAACCTCTAGGAATCATATAGGTCTACATAACACTGTATTTCTCTCACAAATGGTAGACACCATTTGTGTTAGTCTAAAGAGGGCTGGCGGAGGCGTCACCCGACCCATCCTTTAGCGTTCGGTGAGTACCAACAAGTGGATTCTCGCCAATAGATAGATATCCCCATGGCATGTATCCGAAACTAAGGTACTGGGAGCTCACTTCAGCCGCTATCCTAAGGACTAAGGTGTCTGTTGACGCTGACATACTCCAACTGAGTCCTGCAGGCTTGGGGGGTAGTCCGGACAACCAGAGTTATACATATGTGTTGGATCCGGCAGGTCAGGCCGAGAGTATACATGTCAGTCGGTGACCCTGCTGTAAAGCAGAAGTGTAGCGCTACACGGTGTCTCGTATCCTAGGGTCTATGGGAGACGTACGATACGATAGTCTCGGAGTGCGGTTTGGGTAAATGACTCGTGAGACTGAAAGGAGAAGGAACCGTGGTCACCCGCCTTCTCCGCCAACGTCGGTGCAATGCGCCTAGGCAGAGACTTAGTCTGGCACTGACGGGCTTGTGGTAGTCCCCGGCCAGGACTTACCTTAAGCATAGGTAGGCAGCCCTAGGAGTTAGTATTAAAATTAGAAACTTAGAAATCTCTAGACACATACACATATTTATACCTTTAATATTCAATTGATTATTATGTGTATGCTTTCTTTCATTATTATTTTATAATTTAATGTTGATAAAATTGTTGCTCATCCGGACTTGTATTGTTAGCCCATTTCTTTTGCTTGGAGAAGTTTCTATCTGTAGGCACTAAGTCGCAAGACTTAGCACATGCAAATTTTCCCCCGCGCGCAGGTATTTGGAACATCGCGTAGGAGACGGCGAGGAACGATGGGTAGCTATAAAAGAATATTAATAGAATCGATTAGTCAGTACGATTTAAAGAACACATAATGTAGACGGACTGTATCAACTTTTTATGTAACCTGTGAGCAAATTTGTAAATCTAGTTAGTAAACTTGGCTATAGAAATTGTTATTTATGTTGGAATTACATGATATTGTTAGCCTTGTATGAGTGAGACACTGCTCATATGGCGGTTGTCAGATGCTCGACAGAGGGTCGAGGCGTGACAATTAAAGTGGTATGAGAGGCAAGTTCAGAAATATCTAGGATGAAATTTAGGAAGATTGATAATTATAAACATAACCCCCTGATACAGTCCATAGGTAAACATTAGATCAACGAGGGTGAGAGTGACAAGGGATTAGGAACATGATTTCTTTTATTAAACTTTCTTTATTACCTCTCTGCACTTCCTTGTTTGATAAGTTGCTTGCTACAAATTATTTGACTACTTTTGGTGGTTTTGATTAATTGTCTGTTTGCTTATTGAGTTATTATATAAGATGTTGTTTTCTTCCTTGCTGTGTTTGCCTTGCTTGTCTTGTCTGACATTGCTTGCTTTGTTTTACATAGATTACCTCACTTCCCATTTTAAACTGCAATAGTCGGCTGTACAAATGGGAGATCAAAAAAAAAAAAACACACTGGACACTTGTATACCCAATGTATTCGCTTAGAAATTTATCGAAGACTCGACCTGATGTAGATAGCAGGGAAAACTAAGTCGGGAGGAGCGTAGACAGGATTGGCCCAGACGGAGAAACGGGCACGAGGAAGATCCACTGCAACTGGGCCCACGCAGCCATCCCAGGATCCGCCAGTGCAGCCAGTACCGTCAGTGCTGCCAGTGCCGCCAGTGCCGCTAGTGCCGCCAGTGCCACCGGTGCTGCCAACACTTGGGCCGGCACCCGTGGGGCCAACTGCAGGAGTTCAGCCGCAGGTACAACCCATACCGGTCATCGGACTAGAACAGTCGGAGACGCAAGGGGAGACTGGGTCTAGCCCCATGGCGTCAGCATCACATGCCAGCAGTGGGCAGCAGGAGCTTAGGGATGCTAATAGAGCAATAATGCGAGAGGTGATAGGGGAATTTCTTCCCGGGTTTCAACAGCAATCACAAACACCAGTTGCAGCGCCTACGACCCCACTAGCACAGGCGCCAGCACCAGTAGAGGTTACACCAGAACCAGTCCTAGTAATCCCACCAGCAGTGACTCCAGTACATACCACCCTGCTGACTACACCAGTATTACCCACCCCAGTGATGTATCAAGCAACTCCTAGTGGTGGCACAGACACCACAGCTACCACTGAGTATGGTGTCCATAACCATACTAGACAAGTGCCAGCCTGGCTCCGGGATGCAGAGCAGTTGGGATTCCATGAGTTCTCTGGGTCCTCCGGCTCTAAGGAGGCCCAAATGTGGCTCGACAAGTTGAGCCAAGTCACTGAGGAGATGGGCATTCCCAACAGTGGAAGAGTCAGTGTGGCCCGTCATCTGTTGACAGGAGATGCTAGGATTTGGTGGAATACACTAAAGGCTAGAATCGACACTACAATCATGTGGGCTGTATTCACAGAAGAGTTCAACATAGAGTATCACACAGAGCTACAACACGCTGATAATATACGAGAGTTCCTTAACTGTAAGCAAAATGGGAGGTCGGTGAAAGAGTACTCGATTGAATTTAGTCGGATGTCCGCCCTTGTTCCTGAGGTGGTACACTCTGAAGCATACCGTTGCAAGAGGTTTAAGTGGGGGTTGGACTTGGCCATCCGCTCATGGATAACTCATACCAAGATTTTAAGCTTTAGAGAGATTGCCAATGAGGCTATTGAGGTGGAGCGGGTCGTACAAGAATTGAGGGGAAAGAGCAAAGGAAAGAAAAGGAAGCGACAAGCCTCTCAGAGCAGTCGTAATCAGCAGAAATAGAGGCTAGTACCCCTACACCTTCAAGCACTATCAGCTCCCCTATCACACCACCGGTGCAAGGTACAACTTACCAGTCTGCACCGAGTCATTCGAGGCCACCTCCTCGCGGACCACCTCCTACCGCCATGATGCCGGCAAAACCTCCTCTAGTTTGCCGCCACTGTACTCGAGTGCACACAGGACTGTGCCGAAGTGTTTCCTGCTATCAATGTGGCCAGGCAGGGCATATTCATCCCAACTGCCCACAACTGAGGAAGCAGACAGCATCACAACAACCAGCGTCAGGACGTGCTAACAGAGGTCGTTCTACTACCCCAGTTGTTCGTACCATGTCCACTGCAGCACCGAGCAGACCACCATCAGCTAGACCCGGGCAACAGACGCAGGCACCACCACCGCGCACGCAGACCCGCATATTTGCGATGGATAGTGCTGATGCACAAATAAACCCAGACATTATCACCGGTAACACTCCCCATCAGGATGAGTATTAGAACCATATTTATTTTACTTTGAACTATATTCCATTTTATTCTTTCAAGTTACTTTAACAAATAAGGAACTTTTGTTAGCCCCATAAGCTTAATAAAAACTTAAAATTTTTTGTTTTCTTTGATGTTTGTTGTGTGAATAGGTTCTACGGTCTTATTCAGCTCCTTGGCTCGAGTCCTAATCGATACCGGATCACAAAAGTCATATGTCAGTATGGCATTTGCTAAGAGGGCTGACAAGCCACTGAAAATGCTCGGGTACGAGTTGATAGTCTCAACACCCCTCGGTGGATAAATACTCAGGGACCAGGTGTATCGAGCCTGCCCCGTGACCATTAAGGAGGTAAAGCTATTAGCTGATTTAATTTCGTTGAACATCTCGGACTTCGACGTGATCCTTGGTATCGATTGGCTCACAGCTCATGGGGCATTGATAGATTGTTTTACCAAGATCGTGGAATTCAGAAATCCCAGACATTCTTGCTTGACCTTTATCGGAGATCGCCGCATACTGCCATCTAGTGTGATCTCGGTGATAACAGCCAGGAAATTCCTATAGAAAGGTTGTCATGGGTACCTCGCGCATGTCGTTGATACAAGATAGAATGATGCCAAGTTGGAAGATATTCCTATTGTTAGAGAATTTTCAGACGTATTTCCCAAGGATTTACCAGGACTACCTCCAGCAAGAGCAGTAGACTTCTGCATCGACTTGGCGCCTGGGACACTTCCAATCTCCAAGCCACCCTATAAAGTGGCACCAGTAGAGTTAAAGGAATTGAAGACACAATTACAGGATCTAGTGGATAAGGGATTCATCCGCCCCAGCGTGTCTCCCTGGGGAGCACCGGTATTATTCATCAAGAAAAAGGATGAGACCATGCGGATGTGTATCGATTACCGACAACTGAAGAAGGTCACTATACGAAATCAATATCCACTACCTCGAATTGATGATCTATTTGATCAATTGCAAGGTGCAAAAGTGTTCTCAAAGATAGACCTACGGTCAGGAAATCACCAACTCAGAATCAGAGATGAAGATGTGCCAAAAACTGCATTCAGGACTCGCTATGGGCACTACGAGTTTCTAGTTATGTCTTTTGGACTCACTAATGCACAAGCAGCATTCATTGATCTAATGCACTGAGTATTCCACAAGTACTTAGACAAGTTTGTCATAGTCTTCATTGATGACATACTTATTTACTCGGGGAACAATGCGGAGCATGCTCATCATCTCAGGATCGCCCTTCAATTGCTTAGAGAAAACCAGTTGTATGCAAAATTCTCTAAGTGTGAATTTTGGCTAAATCAAGTGGGTTTCCCCGGACACATTGTAAATAATGAGGGAATTTAAGTAGACCCAGCCAATATTGAAGCGATCACTAAATGGGAGCAGCCAAAGAACGCGATAGAAGTGCGGAGTTTCCTCGGGCTAGCCAGATATTATAGATGCTTTGTCCAGGATTTCTCGCGCATTGCAGCTCCAATGACTAAGTTAACTAGGAAGGATGCAAAATTCCAGTGGATCCAAACCCTGGAGGATATGTTGAGAGCCTGTGTATTAGAATTCTCTGGGAGTTGGGATACCCACCTACCACTCGTAGAGTTTGCTTTCAACAACAGCTATCAAGCCAGTATAGGGATGGCACCTTATAAAGCACTATACGGCAGGCAGTGCAGGACACCCATCTGCTGGAATGAAGTTGGTGAACGACGCCTAGCAGGAATCGAGTTAGTCGACTAGACGGTGGAGAAGGTCCGAGTCATTAAAGATTGAATCAAAACTGCGCAAGACAGACAAAAGAGTTATGCAGATAATCGCCGCGGGCCTTTAGAGTTCCAGGTTGGTGACCTCGTATTTTTAAAAGTTTTCCCGTGGAAGGGCCTCCTACGATTCCACCAGAAAGGGAAGCTGCATCCACGCTATATCAGACCTTTCAAAATCATTGCCACGGTAGGGCCAGTCGCCTACCGTTTGTAATTACCTACAGAGTTGGAATGCATCCATAATGTGTTCCATATGTCCATGCTCAAGAAATACATACACGATCCTTTGTATGTATTGAGGACTCCTCCTATTGAGCTCAGGAAGGACTTAAGTTACGAAGTCCAGGCGGTGGAAATTCTTGACAGACAGAATAAAGTTTTGAGGGGCAAGACGATCCCTTTAGTAAAGGTCCCGTGGAGGAACTCACAAGTAGAAGAGGTGACTTGGGAACCTGAAGCTCAAGTCAAAGCTAAGTATCCACATTTGTTTATTTATGAGTTGTAAGCATAAACATTATCATATTCCTTTTTTTCTAGTTGTTAGTAGGCTGATGATTGAGTAATAAAGGATAAATGGAATGTCTTATTTTTGGAGGATCAAAAATATTAAGGGGGGGAGAACTTGTAAACCTCAAAAAAAAAAAAAAAAAAATCAAATAACTAAAGGGGGCAACTCAAGTTGCCACCCTTTCTGTGCCCCATCCCCTCCACATGAGGGCTAAGAAAAGGGGCAAAAACCCCTTTTGCCAAACGATCACAGAGGACCCTTCTCCACCCTCTCTGTCGACGCCTCCCTCTCCTCTCCCTTCCTCCCCTCTGCCGAGCCCTCGCCGAGGGCCTATCTCTTCACCGCCCTCATCGCCAAAGACAGCAGAGGACGCCTCCTCTCCTCCCCATCTCCTCATGCCATCGAAGGACCAGCAGGGAGTAGAACCTGCAGCATCTTTGGGAAATTGGGGCAAGGGGGCAGAGCACCGTTAATCCGAGATGACGTGAGGTCGGGGAGCGAATGGGAAGACGGGAGGGCACCAACGAAGCTCCGACCAAGTCAGATTTCGTCTCTAGGTTGGTTTCCACATGTCTCCCTTCGATTCTGACTAAGAAAAATCCAAAGCATTGGGGTTTAGGTAGCTTAATTCATAAATGAATGTTCTGTCTGTACGATTGCTTGTTAAATTAAGTACCCTGGGTATTATTTGATGAAATTGCATGCATAATTAGTTGTGAATGATGCTGTTAAAATGTACAATAAAAATGTACCCTGGGTATTATTTGATGAAATTGCATGCGTAATTAGTTGTGAATGATGCTGTTAAAATGTACAATAAAAATTTCCTAGAATGTTATGTCCACTGTGCCTTGACGCTACTGTTCATACATTTAAAATTGGTGGTTTATGGTTCTGTTAATAATGGCTGGAAAACATACCTTACTATTTAACTGATGGTTGTTAGTTAAGGCTCACTATTTTACTGTTGGAAACTTGTTTTGTGACGATGTTGATTCTCCTACAATACAACCATGCATCTAACGTACATAATTGATGGATTCTGACTCTTGTGAAATTGTTTCAGGGATGTAAATTCTTAACTTTTAGTGGTGGATAGGTTGCTAGCACATTTGGCAGCAACCAATAGGATTGCATTGACGTAATGTTGTTGTTGGGTTTGTTATTATTATTTCCCCTATTTTATGACGGCTATGTCGGTGTTATGATCCTTTTACAAGTGAGGTTGCCATGGCTTTCCGTTGTTGTGTTATTATAAAGTTTTAGTAGTATTACTTTCTTTACATAGTACACGTGGTATTGTCGAAGGAAAACTTCAAGATTTTTAAAGGATTCATTATTGTGGTTATGACTCTTCCTTCTTGTTGATATTTGGGTGTGCTAAATTGATTTTGTTGGAACTATGTATGATACAGACAAATTAAAAATAGAGATCTCCTTCATTTACCAAAATAATTAATTGCGTAGTTATCTCAAAATTCTTTTATTTCACAATCTGATTAAATATATTAAATTGATATGAAACATATTGTAGAAATGAATATGCATGTGCTCGGTTATTATCTGAAATCATTTAAGATGCATTTCCCTTTAGCCAGAACACTTCCTTCAAGGAGATTGGAGAACTCCTCTTCATTTGCCCAAACCACCCTATATGATTAGGGTGGGTCATAGGAAAGGGAAGGGTAGCATACAGTTAAACAAAAAAAGGATAGAAAGTAAACTTTGCTTATGATTGTAGGAGCACTCTTAAATCTGCATCAACGGTAATACACAAAACACGGCAAACCCGTGAAATTTCTGTTAAGCTAATTTAAAGGATTCAGGTGCGTTGTTATTTCGGCTAGTTTACAGCCGCTGCAGTAGAGCTCCCAAGTGGGCAGTTGTTATTAAATCTTTATTACTGTCCGTGATGTGCATTTTACTGATGTTCTGTATGATGTGAATTAATTGCAAATGACATATTATATGTTATGTTTCCTCATATGCTTGTGTTCTATAAATTCTAAAGGTGTATGACACTAGGAAGAACCTAGAACACATAGTGACATATGAAGATACTAGGTGACAAACAAAACTAGTTAGGTGACATATCTTCCATGATAACCTAAGCTAGTTTGGACACCTTGAGACATAGACCTGAACTTCCTAGGGACATAAACCTTTAGGAATCATATAGGTCTACATAACACTGTATTTCTCTCACAAATGGTGGACACCATTTGTGTTAGTCTAAAGAGGGGTGGCGGAGGCATCACCCGACTCATCCTTTAGCGTTCGGTGAGTACTAACAAGGGGGTTCTCACCAACGGCCAGATATCCCCATGGCATGTATCCGAAACTAAGGTACTGGGAGCTCACTTCAGCCGCTATCCTGAGGACTAAGGTGTTTGTTGACGCTGACATACTCCAACTGAGTCCTGCAGGCTTGGGGGGTAGTCCGGACAACCAGAGTTATACATATGTGTTGGATCCGGCAGGTCAGGCCGAGAGTATACATTTCAGTCGGTGACCCTGCTGTAAAGCAGAAGTGTAGCGCTACACGGTGTCTCATATCCTAGGGTCTATGGGAGACGTACGATACGATAGTCTCGGAGTGCGGTTTGGGTAAATGACTCGTGAGACTGAAAGGAGAAGGAACCGTGGTCACCCGCCTTCTCCGCCAACGTCGGTGCAATGGGCCTAGGCAGAGACTTAGTCTGGCATTGACGAGCTTGTGGTAGTACCCGGCCAGGGCTTACCTTAAGCATAGGCAGGCAGCCCTAGGAGTTAGTATTAAAATTAGAAACTTAGAAATCTCTAGACACATACACATATTTAGACCTTTAATATTCAATTGATTATTATGTGTATGCTTTCTTTTATTGTTATTTTATAATTTAATGTTGATATAATTGCTGCTCATCCGGACATGTATTGTTAGCCCTTTTCTTTTGTTTGGAGAAGTTTCTATCTGTAGGCACTAAGTCGCAAGACTTAGCGCATGCAAATTTTCCTCCGCGCGCAGGTATTTGGAACATCGCGTAGGAGATGGTGAGGAACGATGGGTAGCGAAGTGAATGCTATAGAAGGACATTAATAGAATCGATTATTCGGTACGATGTAAAGAACACATAATGTAGACGGATTGTATCAACTTTTTATGTAACCTGTGAGCAAATTTGTAAATCTAGTTAGTAGACTTGACTATAGAAATTGTTATTTATGTTGGAATTACATGATATTGTTAGCTTTGTATGAGTGAGACACTGCTCATACGGCGGTTGTGAGATGCCCGACAGAGGGTCGGGGCGTGACATGACAGTAATGTAATATTCAACACGTATGATAAAATAAATAATATGTAGGAGAACTAATTACGCATGTCAAGTAAAGCTAAGTAGCATAGCATATGACATATTAATCATGCATAATAGAGAATTTAATATAGCATGCATGTTCCATAGTATTTAGCAAGCATAAGTTTTAATTATTTTTAAGGCATCCAAGACTTTCCAGATAAAATTTTTCTAAGATTTTCCCTAGCATGAATATAATCCTACTGCGATGAACCAATGCACCTGATTGAAGTTTGAGCTTCAGAACCAATCTAATTGAAGCTCAGAGGTATCAACCGTAAAGTAGCTCACGCGCCAAAATAATATTCCTAAATAATAAGATTTATTTATAACAAAATTTAATATCATTTCTACGAATTATTCGTACAGAAATTTAATTAATTAAGAACCTAAGTTATCTAATTAATTTAGCTATTTCCAAATTAATTATTTAACCCAATTCATAAAACTAACCCAATCCAATTAACCCAATTTAATTAACCTAGTACAAAATTAATGTAACATATTTTAATTAATTCGATAAACTCATTTAATAAATTAACTTATAATTTGCGAGATCCAAATCAACCTCCCAGTCCACTTTAATAAATCCGACTCTAATTGATCAAGTTAAAATTAAATTATCAAACCCAAGTTAATCATTAAGCCCAACTCTCTTCATCTAACCTAATAAAATTATAGGCCCAATTTATTATTCAAACTTAAGCCCAATTCATTTCCTTAGCTCATCTACCCCTAAGCTTACTTAGATTAATCATACTTAAACCAAGTACTCTTCCTAATTAAGTATGTCCAGTTACTAAGCCCATGTTAACCGTCATCGCTCAATTTATCAACAAAGTCCATACCAATATGCAATGATCCCCTAATTCAATTTACATCACAATATAATCATGCTAGTAATTAAACAACTCTTTCTTAGTATAAACCTTAGTTCGATTCTTTCTACCCCATAATTATTATACTACATACATAACCTTAAGTAAGGAAAATATAGCAGAGAAGGAGGAAAGGATCCAATAGGAAAATGAGAGGGAAGCATAGCATCATCCAACATCACAATATGCATTAACCTTCAAATCAACCACAGACTTGGTTCAGTTCGACTAGTTGGGGAGGCACATGTTGTGCATGTGAACCTTCCCATATTTGTAGGTTGATCCGCTACCTTCATAATATGACAACTAAGTCCTTCTAATCTTTATCAAAATTCTAACTAGGTCCCTATAAAATTTATCAAATTACTATTATACCCTTTTGAATTCAAAAATTTAGCTAAATTTTATCATTTGAGTCCTAATAGCACTCAAAGATTCTTTAACCCTATTTTCCTCAAATCTAAGCTTAAGAAAAAATTTATTATTTTTTTCTAATTAAACCACCCAAAAGTGGGGGTTTACAATAAATGTCTTCTTCAAGATAGCCACTGAGGAAAGCAGATTTCACATCCAATTGATGAATTTTTAAATTATTTTTTGCAGCAAATAAGATTAACAAACGAATAGTTTCCATATAAGCAACTGGAGCAAATACCTCTTCATAGTCAATATCTTATTGTTGTTTATAACTATTAGCTACAAGTCTTGCCTTGTATCTTATCACCTTTCTATCTGCATTTCTCTTGATCTTGTACACCCATTTAACTCCAATCAGTTTATGACCACCTGGAAGAGTTGTTAACTCCCAAGTTTCATTCTACTCTATTGCTTGAATTTCTTCATTCATAGCTTGAACCCATTTATCCTCCTTTTTTACTTCTTCAAAATTCACAAGTTCACAGTCAATAAGTAAACAAAGTAGATTAAAATCATCTAACCTTTTAGTTTTATTGTAAATATCTTCAAGGGATCTTATTTTGATTTATCTTTCTGAAGATGTTGATGGTGAGGATAAGTGTGTGGAATATACTGGTGATGCTGGTGGAGTAGCTTCTTGATCATGATTTACTTCTTCTTCGAAATATAGTAGAAAATCATAAGATTCTTCTTGTTTTGAACTCCAATCCCATGAAGCATTTTCATCAAACTCTACATCTCTACTGACTAAAACTTTTCTTTCTTCTGAATTGAATAATTTGTAGCCTTTTAAGTTCTCATCATACACAATGAAAATAAGATGTTTACTTTTTTATTTGGACCTCTCTTGCTTGTGAACATAGGCATAAGCAATAGATCCAAATACCCTTAAATGCGCCATAGTTGGTTTCCATCCACTTCTTGAAGAGTCTCATTTTTTAAACTTTTAGTTAGACTTTGATTTGAGAGATACATAGCACATGCAACTACTTCAGCCCAAAACTTCTTTAGCATAGCTTTTGATTTCAATATGCATCTAGCTATATTGAGGATTTTCTTGTTCTTTCTTTCAGCAACACTATTTTGTTGAGGTGTTTTTGGAACTATCAAGGGACGACGAATACCATGCAACTCACAAAAAATTTTAAATTCATTAGAAGTAAATTCACCACCTCAATCAGTTCTTGAAGCTTAAATTTTATAATGACTTTCCATCTCAACAAAAGCTTTAAATCTTTTGAATAAATTAAAAGCTTTTTACTTATGTTTTAGAAAATAAATCCAAGTCTTTCTACTATAATCATCAATAAAAAGAATAAAGTAAGAGTTTTCATCAAAAGATTAAGGTTTGATCGGACCACAAACATCAGCATGAACTAGTTGACGTGGCTTCTGGGCTCTTGATATTGAGTGCTTTGGAAAACTTTTTCTTGAATTCTTGCCGAATAAACATCCTCCACATAATTGATTAGGATGATTAATTTTTGAAATCCCTTTCACAATTTTCTTTTTCGCTAAAGAATTGAGGCTTCCAAAATTTAAGTGACCAAATCTCATGTGCCAAATCCATGATGTATCTTCCAGACATACCTTTAAAAAAATTGCATCATAATTTTCTAAATTCAGCATATAACTTTTGCGAGAAGATTATAATTTTGATCTCTATGCCATATCATATTATCTTCTATATAAATTTTGTATCCTCTTCCAAAAGGTGTTCAACACTTAGAATATTTTCAGTTAGCTTCAAAATATAATAAACATCATGAATAATTATATGTCTTTCATCTTTTGCTTGAATCAAAATCTCACAATTACCTTCAATTTCTACCTTTGTATCATCGCCAAAATTTACAAATCCTTTCTTGTTGGTATTGAGTTGATAGAACTTACTTCTATCACCTGACATATGGTTGCTTGCTCCATTATCAAGATGCCATACACTTGATTTCTCCATGTGACTATCTTTTAATGCAAGTAGAGAGAGTTATGTTTCTTCTTCTTTCTACTCAATAGACCTTGCTTCTTCATAAACTTTGTTAGATCGACACTCCCAAGAGTAATGCCCAAATTTATGACAAGAATAACACTGAAGTTTAGATTTATTTACTTGATTAGAATTTCTAAAGTAATTACCTCTTCCTCACCCTCTTGCAAATTTTGTTGCAGAAACTTGATTTCTTTGAAAATTTGATGAGTGCTCATAGTTTGTTCTTCCTAAACCACGACCTCTGCTTCGGCCTTGACCTCGACCACGATCTCTGTTCGAACTATCTCCTTTGGACTTCCAAGTCATCTTGGCTTGAATAACTTGTTCATGTTCTTGTTGCTTGCCTCAAGTCATCCTCTCTTCATGGGCTCTTAAATACCCATTTAATTCCTCAATTGTCATGGCTTCGATGTATTTAGATTCTTCAATGCTACTATGATATGATTGAATCTCGCATCGAGAGAATGAAGAATTTTTGCCACCATACGAGCATCCGACATTGATTCTCTAAAAGTTGTAATTTGATTTATAATTATTAAATTTTTTGAAAAATAGTCTTGAATAGATTCACCTTCTTTCATAGAGAGTTTTTCAAACTCAGCCTTTAGAGTTTGAAGTCGAACTCTCCTCACCTTCTCAACTCCTATGATGGAGTTTCAAAGAACCTCCTATGTTTATTTCAATATAGTCTCCTTTACAATCTTGTGGAGCATGTTATCATCTAGTCCTAGATAGATGATGGTGAGAGCTTGTTGATCATTCTTCCTTTCTTTCTCCACACCTTCTCTTTCTCTTGGAGAGAGTATTGTCATATCTCTTGGTTGGTTGTAGCTTTTCTCTATAATGTCCTATACATATTGGGAACCAAGAGTCACCATCATCTGAAGTACCCAAGTCTTATAATTGAGAAATGTAAACTTTAGATATAGATAAGAAAAGGAGGATGACGACATCTTCAAATAAGCTCCTCAAAAATTAGCTCTGATACTACTTTGTTGGAAAAATAGGAGCTCTCTCACATGTTCTAAAACTTAAATATTAAAAAATTAGGAGGAAAATAAAGAGGAGGAGGCACTTTCTTCAAAAAGTAGATATTGTATTCACTTCCTCTACTCTACATGATGATTACATAGACTATATAAAAATCCACTAAATCAAATGGTTAAAAATGAACTTAAACCAAAATAAATAAAAAATACCACAGATAGAAACTAAAAATATAAAAAAAATCACGTTTAATTTCTAATTTCTAACACTTCAGTACTCCAACTTGACCTACAGGATGCCTCTACTGTTGTGTCTGCCTACAAGAAATGTAGGAGATGAGAGGAGAGACAGGAGACAGAGGAGGAAGAAAAAAGAAGCGGTGAGCAAGGGATAGCAGAGGAGTAGAGCGTTGGTGGGAAGGAGAACTAGAAGAAGCGGAAGGAGGCAGGGCGCTGCATAGAGGGTAAGAAGCAGAGAGGAGGAGCTGTCAGGGAGAGGCGTGAGATGCGCACGTTCAATTTTTTATTAAAAATAGGTTAATTTTTTGACGCAATCGATTGGACGGGTGAGTTTGTTAACTTGATCATTTTATTAAATTAAGATTTTAAATTAGTACTAAAAATAATCCCTCGTTGTCATTCCATCACGTGCGCCCAATTATTTATTTATTTATCGAGCAGTCCAACCTCTCAGTTTTTTATCTTATATGATTTATCTCATCTAATACTTTGGAATTATTTATTTATTTATTTCATGATTACTGCGAACTAAATATGTTTTTTTCTATTTTTAGAAGATATATATATATATACACACACTTTGTCATTGTTTAAACGGTTAGTATAAATAAATTAAAAAATACAATTAGTCCAATAAAAAATGATCTATGAATAAAAAATAATATATTTTTCTTCCACTCTTCTTAATTGAATTTTTTGAAAAAATAATAATAATATATAAAAGAATATATTTTACTGTGTCATAAAACATTTGTAAATAAAAGTAATTAGCAATGAAGTGGTAGAGGTTAATTTATCAACGCTAAGTCCACATCCAATTCATATTTAAAAATATAAATAACTATTCGTGGGGATTTGTAACAATTGCCTCTTCTTTTACCGACACAAGCGATACAAGAGGAATGTAACGGGTATACGCTTTCGCGGTAATTTTACATGGTTTTTTTCCCTCTCCGTTGTCTCTTTTTTCCCTTGCAAAATATGGTCTTCGAGAGGTAACTCCAATTTTTTGAACATAAAATTACTATATATATATATATATATCGGCGAAAAGAAGTAAAAATATAGATGGATGGTAAACTATGATTTCTACAAGGCATCAGATCGTGTAAGGTAAACTCATGCTTCATTAACTTGAAGTATAAATATCACATAAATTGTATCTAAGTATAATATTTGCTAAAGAGGCTAACAAGCCCTTACAAATAATGAGTATGAGCTAATCTATCGAGCTTTTCTTGTAGCCATCAAAGATGTGGAGCTAGAAGCCAACCTAATTCCCCTTGACATTTTAAACTTTGATGCGATTTTCAAAATTGTTTGGTTGATGACTCATTGGGTTATAGTAGCCTACTTCACCAAGATAGTAACTTTGGACGACAATCACATCCGTCTCCAGCCTGACAAGCTGAGACCCACTGTATACGATACCAATGAACCTGGACTGCTCAGGGATCCCACCACTGTTGAGCATGCCAGAGTCTTCAGGTTCCCTAGCCTTGGTAGCGCATAGGATGGTACTGTTCCTAGTCCACCCTTTACCCTGGTGTAACACAAATAAATTGAGTTCTTCACCGAAGTGAGATCCCGGCTACACCAAAGTATTAGTGACCTAAGTCAACCGAACTTGCATCTCTACCATACTAGCACATGGCTCCTCACCACATGTTGGCACATACCAGTCTAAGAACCACACATCACCTCCTAGGTTATCATAACCCTATGATGTTCCAAGTTATTAGTCATATATCAATTTAAATTACTTTAGGTATTTTCATGAATCTAAAGTATCTTAAGTTTTATCTCATGTCCACATGTTCCATGTTCTTACTAGGTGTCTTTACATCTCTAGCAACATGAACATATTAAATAATCAACATAACATGAGCATAAAACAACGGGAGCATGCATACAATAGCATCATACGTGTACCAGTATGATATAAATTTCATACTTATATCTGGAGTATGCATACAATAACATCATATATGAACTATCATGATATCACCTTCAAACTCATATCAAAAGCATGCATATAATAACATCATACATATAACAACATGGTTTAACTTTCAATAAATCACATGCTAATTAAATATGTAACCAAGCAGATATATAACTTATCAGCATGTACAATAGTTAACAACGACCCTTAGGACTCAGCATCTGTAGTAGGTCAAATAAAATTTGAAACCATAAGTCCTCACCTGAGTCTTAAGTAGATCTTTAACAAGAATCACAGCTTGGCCGTGATTCTTAAAGCAAGCAAGCAATCAATCCAACAAGCAATTTCTTTCCACACAAATCACAACTTGGCCGTGATTTGTCAAGCAATAGCACAACAACACAGTCTCCTAAAATAATTTAAAGACAACCAAGCATGCATGCATAAATAATCCATCTCAATCAATCATCTTAATAACCCCTCTACTCACAACCTCATACAACTTTTATTTAATTTCCTTTTAACCAACCAAATGGATTAATCAATTCATATAACCATAACTGCCACAATCATACATCAACCAATCCTAGTTATACATATGTTTACATTCAAATTATATCATAAGACCACAATAAATATCTATTTCCACAAATAATTTATTCTAACAATTTAATTAATCATATTGATCAACTATACTACCTTAATTAATCTATAAACAACTTTTAATAATTCTATAAAAATCAAATTTTTAGAAATAAATATATTAAATCAAAATTTCCAAATTCCATTAATTAGAAATCTAATTACCCTATTTATCCAATTTAATCTCAACATAAAATGTATAAATTCTGTAAAAAGATCTAATTGTATCAATTAAATTTATAAATCCTAAATTATCAAACTTCGTTAATTAGAAAATCTAAATAAACATTTTTTTCTAAATTTTATCAGATTATAAATTCATAATATTCTAAAATTTTTAATTTCATAAATTGAAATAATCTAATAGTCTAAATTCCTCCATTTACAATCTTCTAGTTTCATTATTTTCAAAAAAAAAAAATTAAATAAATCATTTTAATTTCAATTAATACAATTTAAATGTCATAACATCTATCAAAATATTTCTTCATGAATATATTATACAATTAATTTATTTAAATTCTAAATTAATCCAAATTAACTGAAATAAATTAAGATCTACATTTCAATATAAATTAAGATCTACATTTCAATAATTTCGAAAAATTCTAATTAAATCACATAAATTTTATTTAAGCATGATAAAGCATCACAATATATTCCTTTCCAATATATTTATATAGAATTCCCATAAATATTCCCTGATGTGGGACTAAATATTTCTTAAATTAGAAAATGATACATGAGACGAGTGACCCATACAAGTATTGAACTTGTGACATTTACATTATTAGTACAATACTCAAACCACTTCACTAACCTGCCAATTAATAACATTTTTTTTTTTGTTAAAGAAAAACAGGGTTTACAATTTCTCTCCCCCTTAAGATTTTTGGTCCTCCAAAAATTAACAACCTATCCACCGTAAGTTTCCTAGACTTACTATGTTTTCTAAGACACAAGAACCTGAATAAATCACTCAACCAAGTCAAACAAATTTTAAATATAGTCAAACAATTCATCAAGCAATAATTGGCCCGTAACATTTGCCCATGTCGATCAACTATAGCCACTGCCCGAATTTCACACTTTAGATCATCTCTCAAAGTAGTCGGAAGTACAGTTAAAATATGCGGTGGGTTTGGCACATATTTCTTAAGCAGTGACACTTGGAACACGTTATAGATTATGTCTAAGTTTATCGGTAAATGTAATTAAGCCACCGGCTCAAACTTCTTTCAGAAATCCCAAACGGTCCAATACACCTCAGGGGCAATCCGCTCCTTCAGGTGAAACCGGGAAAACCCTTTCCAAGGAGACATCTCTACGGACACTCTGTCCCCCAACCACAATCTCTAACAGCCTCCACCGATTGTTTGCATATACTCCTTTGTCTGTCCTAAGCTGCCTTCAATCTTACTTAGACCACTTTAGAAATAAGGTAAGTGCAGGCCAACCTAGGGAAGAAATAGTCACTGTCTTTTCTAGAATCCCATCAACTAATCCCTTTGTCTTGATACCCGGTTCACTAATCAATACCTAAGATCATATCAAAGTCTTGTACCTATATGTATTAATTCAGCTCTTTAGCTCACATCCTAGCATCTCTAAGGGTCGATTAGCTCCCTTAGAAACACCATGTTCGCATAAGAGCTCTATGCTCCGACATCGGTCAGAACACAAGTAGGTGGACCTATTAAGATCATAGACCTTAGGTTTAGCACTCTATGAATAAAGAATACTAATTGATCAACTAAATGTCTCTAAATAATTCCAACGATTGTATTCGAACAATGACCAAAAGAATAACAAGGACAATTCAGCTGGAGCAGTTTCAATTAAGCATCCAAACAAATCAGTCTACTTAGGAAAATAAAGAGACAATTATAACAGGTTAACTATTTGAATGTGTATCATCCAAAGAAGTTAAGCAATCGACTTTTCAAACATAAAATATTTAGAAGGAATAGACTCTTCATCAATGATACCAACTTTGAGATTTCACCTTTCAAAGGAAGATATACCCATATGAGCCAAGTAAAAGAATGGATCATTAAAAAATTCATCAAGCAATATGATCAAAGTCAAAAAGTAGATCGGGGATCTCGGTCCGACACTTTCAGCACCAGCACATCATGTAGTATTACTAACTCATGAAGGTTTCACTTCTAGCCTCTTTCCCATCCTCAGGTTTGGCTTTGTATCAAAGGGCCAAAGGAGCAAAAGAGGATGTTTCAAGGCTTCAATCAACCTTCCAGCAATTCAACCATCATACAATAAGTTATAAGTCAACTTTTATATAATAGACCACTAGCTTTGAAACCTACTTCAAGGGGTAGTAAACAATGTATCTTGGGTTTCCAACAGTCCCTCTACATTAAGTTCTCTCTGGATTTTACTAACTCAGTTGATAAGTCCAAGAGATCAGAAAAAGGTCAATGGGTATAGACTATAATTCAATCCCTTTAACTGGTATGACATCGAGATGGAAATTTAATTACTTCCTTTAGCCAATCAGAGGAGATAACTAGATAATTAGAAAGGATTTCATTAGATGAACTGGATGATGACTATTATTTCAGAATGAGTTAAATAGCAAGGGAAACAGAGAATGATTCCTTGAAGATGTGAGAATTGAATGCATCTTTCTTAAGTGATCTCAAAATATGATATATGAAGATGAACTTAAGATATTTGATATACAAGTTTGTAGGATAGATCTGAACAAGGAGGTATAGCAGCAACACTCACACCCGAAAAGGGTTCGGTAATTTCAACAAGAAGATATAGTATCAATAAACATGTCACTACCCTAGTCACGAGATTTTATTCTTCACTAGAGTGCACTTCTGCCTATTTGTACTTTTATGAAGTAATAGAAGGAAATCTAAATATTTTAGGGGAGATTATTCATCAAAGAGTATCTAAGTTTGAAATAAAGGAATAAAGAAAATTGGGATTCACAGGGTTTAGAATGTAGGCAAAGTAAAATTTAACATTGTTGTCCATATAAGCCCATAATCCTTATTATGATGAAGAATCACACTTAGATTCACAATTGGGAGATTCTAACTCAAAGGTAAGGAAAATAATGGATATAGATTCTTTTATTATCAAAGGCATGGTAAGATTCAAATGAAAAGATAAATAGTTTTCAACTCAAGAGTATCAAATTTTCGGCACACTAGATTTTCAAAATTTAGTGAACTTTGGAAGGTCATAACTTACTCAACAGAGATCAGATTAATCCAAAATTTTGAGGGTAGGTTTTGACATAAATGAAGAAGATGTCTACCAAATTTCATAAGAATTTGATACTCAGAGAGTTCAGGGTGATCAAAAATCTAAGACAAGGTAAATCTGATGGTGCATAAATTTCAGATTTATGATACTTGGCTATAATGATTGATACATCTCACTATCTTTGGCTTTAGTTCACCCTTTAGATGGGTATGAGAATTTATGGTTGAGATTTTGAGGTAAACGATCTTACTAACGGAGGAATACAGGAAGGTCTTTAATAAAGTAGGGATAGTAATCCGATTATGCCAGTATATGATATGAAACTGCAATGAAAGATAAGGCTACAATTTTGGGAACCATGATTGGTTTATTTTTGATATATTTATTTGATGTGGCAGATATGCTTGTCTAGGATCTGATAGAAAGGTCTTCAATAATCAACATTAAAGATATGCAAGTATATGAACGAGACATCAATTCTCTTTATCTAACAAACTGAGAATGTCAACTTTCAGCATTAGGTGTTCATTGAGTTTACTTGTAACCCTTAGTAGATTGTTCAACACCGTGAGGTTCTAGATTGTATTTAGAATCTCTCTTGAAAGAGTCAAGAGTATCACCAATAAGGTTTTGAAAGATGACAAAGATTAGGAAGGGAATTATACTAAAGAAGAATACAAGGAAATTAAGTTCTTTTAGTGCCAGGAATGGTACCACTTTTGAATGCACCCAAAAATACTCAACGAAAGGATGGTTAGTATTTTGAGAATGGTCAATACTTGTAGAATGGTCACTGCTAAAGATCTATAGAAAAGGGTTGAAGCATATCAGTGATTGACAATGATGGAATAGATAGAGTTGAGTATAGTTCATGGGTATCAGGACTTTGATTTCTCCTAGTTTAAGGAAGAAGAACTACATTGCATAGTATAGTTCCTGTGATATGAAAGTTTGTGATGTTTATTCGTATAAGACTGTTAAATAGGGCTAGAGGAATAAGATTGAAGTAAGATAGTGGATACACCCCAATAGTACCCACTAGTTCATATGATACCAAAGGTCTTCAACCAATTTTAACGATTACATTGGAACCAGTACCCAAAAGGAATAGTAAAGACAGTAGGGAGGTCCAAAACTGAGCCAATTTATTTAAGCATCTAATAAAATAATGTTGTCGGGTTAGAGAGAAAAAGAGACAATCACAAAAGATTGATTATTCTGAAGTACATCATCTTAAGAAATCCGCAATTGCCTCTCTAATAATGGTCCTAAAATATTTAGAATTAAATAGACCTTTTCTCCTAGGTATCAAGGTTGAGATCTTACTCTTCAAAGAAAATATGGTTATTTGCCAAAAGAATTATGGGAAAATGGAACCATTAACTCAATATAGTATTACGAACTACCCTAATATGAAGAGAGCAGTTGGATTGCTAAAGTTAGAGTTTCAAAATTGAGAGGAGAAAAATTTCTACCATTAGTAAAGAATAGCCCCAACAGCCTCCAAAAGACAAGTATAGACAGAACTCATAGTATTAAGAATACGTAGTAATCAAGGAATACGAACAATCAACTTGAATAAGTTCCAACGATCGGTGGAATATACCTAATCAAAGGTTAAGAATTTGGGAGGGATTTAAAAATTATTCTCTCCTAATCTTCCTTGTAATTTATTCCAAGAATAAGCACGAAAATACAAGCATTGGAAAATAAAGGAGAAAATGATAGGAAAAGAGAAGTAACAATCGAAGTTGACAAATCAATCTCTTTTGAATCCAATGATGCCTTCACAAATTGTTGGAACCTGGAGGAGAAATTTTTGGAGCTATAACTTGGAACTTGTAAGCAAGAATAATATCAAGGGTACATGAGTGATTTCTAACCGCTTGAAAGGTTAGAGTGGTAAAATAACTATTGAAATAATGGTGGGGTACCATTCAAAAATGAAGAATAAAATTTCATAGCCAAACGAAAACTAAGACTGGAACTAACACCCAGTTGGTTGCTTTAGTTGGTAGTTCATTGAGGAGTGAAGAAGATATAAGCCAAACTTGTAGTAAGATGGTGTAGATAGGGCACAAGACATAGTTAATTGTTGCAATCATTACGAGTTTCAAAATAAAAGAAGCTTTTAGTTTCTATACTGGTTTGTAAGGTAGATTGGTATAAGAAGGTATAGGGGTGATACTCCTACTAGAAGAAATTTTAGTAATGTAACAAGAAATTTTAGTATCAACAATCATACCGCTACTGGGTATGAGAATTTACTCTTTATTTAAATGTACCTTTTCCAATTTACACTTCTATAGAGTAATGAGAGGAACCCTATACCCTTTTAGATGAAATTATTCCTCAAAGAGTATACCAATTTAAGAGAATGAATAAAGAAGAATTGAAATGTCCATGGCTATATATGGTGTTAATATTTAAATTTCTAATAAATCTTATGCTATATTAATACCAATGGGTAGATGACTTCTCTATTTACAATAAGGAAGGGAAATAGTTGTTGTAATCCAAGACAATTAAATGCTCGGTTTGGCCAGAAGAAATTTATAAGCTTTTGCTAGAGTAGTTGATTAGTCCATATCATGTGGCCAGATGGGGTCATATGATCAATAGATGAGTAAGGTCAACTAAAATTGAGGCAGTCTCGGTTGCTAATTCAGACAAGGAAAATACAGTAATAATAATTTCACCTAATCTCAGTGGGGTATTCAACATCAACATCAACCAGTAGTTGGCATAAAATCCCAATAATAAGTTCTCTATAGTCTCATATGGAATACTCTAAATGTCCAGGTCTTCCTAGGTCAAGTTTTCAACAATCACAATATCATTCAAACACAATCAATATACCCCAAAAGCACATAACAACAAGTAACCAATTTACCTATTAATATCAACCAAACAAGCACAAAATATCATCAAGTAAGGACATAAAACACAGTGTAAACAAGTAAGGGTAGCATAGGCATAAAAGGATAAATCTCAATAGATCCTTAGAATCTCTCTTTACCCCGCCAAAGTCGTCTCACATGTGTAACTTAGGCCTATGGTGTATCCTAAGTCCTATCCTTACTTTTAATGTTATCTTTTTAAACTTATGCTCTGATAACACCTTAATTGTCACGCCCCAAACCACCTTTATGCGCGTGGCAACCGCTGTATAAGCTGTGCTACAACACCACAACTTATACAAGGCTTAAAAGTATTACAAAGCACCACAATTTTTATTAATTAAATAAATGAAAGTAACCACATTACAAGTAAACCAACACTGTCAATTCAAATCTCCATCTAGACTACTATGTCGATATTGTTCACCAAGCTAAGTTCTCCCTCACTCCCTGCTAGTAGCTGACTTGTAATTTGCGCAACAAGGAAAAAATGTGCACATCTGAGTCGCAAGACTCAGTGAGGCTACAAAGAGAGCACCCTAAAAATAGGCATAAGGTATTGTACAAACCAACAAGAAAATATATCTATTAAAATCTCATATTAAACCAACATGTCAATAATACAACAAGGCAACAAATAGAAAACATTATGAATATGATCATAATATGGCAAATCACAGGATATAAGAAATATGATCATAACATTACCACTAAATCAAATATGTCATATTACTTTAATTAATATATCATCATCTATCCATTCTACACCTAAGGCAGCCTCTTATGTTCAGGGTGAACCCCTCGTCAAAGATTCTCCTGAACCCGTCAGTGTCAACTCTATGTCTCTGTCCTATATGCCTGTACACTAATGTTGGCGAAAGGAGCTGGTGATCACGGCACCCCTTCTTTCCAATCACAAGTACCATACAGCGCTGTAATTCTGCACCATGGCAGGATCACCATACAAACACAACCATCACATCCGTCTCCAGCCTGGCAAGCTGAGACCCACTACATACGATACCAATGAACTTAGACTACTCAGGGATCCCACCACTGTTGAGCATGCCAGAGTCTTCAGGTTCCCTAGCCTTGGTAGCGCATAGGACGGTATTGTTCCTAGTCCACCCTCTACCCTGGTGTAACACAAATAAATTGAGTTCTTCACCGAAGTGAGATCCCGGCTACACCAAAGTATTAGTGACCTAAGTCAACCGAACTTGCATCTCTACCGTACTAGCACATGGCTCCTCACCACATGTTGGCACATACCAATCTAAGAACCCACACATCACCTCCTAGATTATCATAACCCTATGATGTTCCAAGTTCTTAGTTATATATCAATTTAAATCACTTTAGGTGTTCTCATAATATGAACCTAAAGTATCTTAAGTTTTATCTCATGTCTACATGTTTCATGTTCTTACTAGGTGTCTCTACATCTCTAGCAACATGAACATATTAAATAATCAACATAACATGAGTATAAAACAACGGGAGCATGCATACAATAGCATCATACGTATACCAGTATGATATAACTTTCATACTTATATCAGGAGTATGCATACAATAACATCATATATGAACTAGCATGATATCACCTTCAAACTCATATCAAAAGCATGCATATAATAACATCATACATATAACAACATGGTTTATTTTTCAATAAATCACATGTTAATTAAATATGCAATCAAGCAGATGTATAACTTATCAGCATGTACAATAATTAACAACGACCCTTAGGACTCAGCATCTGTAGTAGGCCAAATAAAATTTGAAACCATAAATCCTCACCTGAGTCTCAAAGTAGATCTTTAACAAGAATCACAGCTTGGTCGTGATTCTTAAAGCAAGCAAGCAATCAATCCAGCAAGCAATTTCTTTCCACACAAATCATAGCTTGGCCGTGATTTGTCAAGCAATAGCACAGCAACACAATCTCTTAAAATAATTTAAAGACAACCACAAGCATGCATAAATAATACATCTCAATCAATCATCTTAATAACCCCTCTACTCACACAACTTTTATTTAATTTCCTTTTAACCAACCAAATAGATTAATCAATTCATATAACCACAACTGCCACAATCATACATCGACCAATCCTAGCCATACATATGTTTACATTCAAATTATATCATAAGATCACAATAAATATCTATTTTCACAAATAAATTATTTTAACAATTTAATTAATCATATTGATCAACTATACTACCTTAATTAATCTATAAATAACTTTTAATAATTTTGTAAAAATTAAATTTTCAGAAATAAATATATTAAATCACAATATCCTAATTCCATTAATTAGAATTCTAATTACCCTATTTATCCAAATTAACTTAAATAAATTAAGAACTTGCATTTCAATAATTCTGAAAAATTCTAATTAAATCACATAAATTATATTTAAGCATGATAAACATCAAAAATTATTTTAGATTTTTCAGTCATCATAAATGCCCTCAAACACTGAACCCAACCTAAAATAATTAAAGGCAGGTCTAAAACATATTAAAAATTTTAAATGAATTTCTTAAAGCTCAAAACTCACCAGCTACGTTGAACCGAATTAAATCGGTCAACAAGCTGCAAAGCCAATCAACCCGCAGCCGAAACGCAGTTACACCGGCCGTTCACCGAACCGGATCAACCCACGCGCTACGCATGTTGTCGGGTTATGTTAGGCTTGGCAAGACCACAACCCACAACCCATTATATGGGAAGATTTCATATTGCAGGTGTGAAGGAGGGGCACCATCCCTTAAATAGAAAATAATTCAACTCCTTTCCAAGAACTCCCTGATGTGGGACTAAATATTTCTTAAATTAGAAAATGATACATGAGACCAGTGACCCATGCAAGTATTGAACTCGTGACCTTTGCATTATTAGTACAACACTCAAATTACTTCACTAACCAGCCAAGTAATAACTCTTTTTTTGTTAAAGAAAAACAGGGTTTACAGATTGTGTTGAATTGTGATTGTTAATGTGATGGTTGATTAATTTATTTTAAAAAATTAAATAAAATAAAGAAAATGATGTGAGGATGTGAGTAGAAGGGTAGATAAGAAATTATTGTTTGAATTGTATGATTTATGGTTGTTAGATATATTTATTTTATCTTAGGAAAATTGATTGCTGTGTTGTTACTTGATAAATCAGGGTCAAGCCGTGATTTGTGTTGGAGTAAGAAGGAATGACTGTGCTTGATTGCTTATTTTTAAGAATCACAGCCAAGCTGTGAATTCTTGCTTGATTTTGGTTTGAGACTCAAGTGAGGGCTTATGGTTTCAGATTTCTGACCTACTACAGTGTTGAGTCCTGAGGGTCATTGTTAATTATTGTACATGCTGATGAGTTATATATCTACTTTGTTACATGTTCAAATTGCATGTGATTAAATTTGATTTTGAATGTATGCCATGTCAGTATATAGATATGATTCTATCATGTGCATGTTATAAATGTTATGCTCATGTTATGTTGATATTTGATATATTCAAGTGATGCTAGAGATGTAGAGATACTTAATAAAACACAGAAAATGATGACATGAGATAAAATTAGAGTCACTTGAGGTACATATTATGACAGCACCTAAAGTGATCTTATTTAACATTTAACTAAGAACTTTTGGACATCTTAGGATTATGGTAACCTAGGAGATGACATTAAGGTTCTTAGTCTGCTATGTGCCAACATGCAGTAAGGAGCCATAGCTAAGGTAGAAATGCACGCTTGGTTGACTTAACTTCGAATACTTTGGTGTAGTCGGGATCTCACTTCGGTGTAGAGCTCAACTTATATGAGTTACTCTAAGATAGATTGTTGCCAGGAACAGTACCGTGTCATGCGCTACTAGTGCTAGGAAACCTGATTACACTGGTATGCTCAACGATGTGGGTCCCCAAGCAGTCAGATTTATTGGTTGCATATGCAGCGGATCTCAGCTTGCCAGGCTGTAGATGGTAGTGATTTATAATTTTATATGGTGATCCTGCCATGGGGCAGAATTACAGCTTTGTATGGTACTTGTGTTGTATAAAAGAGGTGTCGTATTCACAAGCTCCTTCCGCCAACATTAGTGTACAGGCATCTAAGACAAAGATGTAGAGTTGATACTGACAATGTTCGGGGAGATCCCTAATGAGGGGTTTACCTTGAATATAGGATGGCTGCCTTAGGAATAGTATTGGATAACTTATGAAATATTGGTTAAGGCAATATGTTATTTTTAAGTTACTATTATGAATACAGCTTTTGTACCATGTTCACATGCCTTATTTTAAATAATGTGACTGCTACTTTGATATGTTAAGTCTTGTTATATATTATGTGACATGTCAATTTAAATTATGTGACTTGGTAGATATATTTTCTTGTTGGCTTGTACAATACCTTATGCCCATTTTTAGGGTGCTCTCTCTGTAACTTCACTGAGTTTTACGGCTCAGATGTGCACATTTTTCCTCAACTGCGCAGGTTATAAGTTGGCCATTGATGCAGGGAGCGAGGGAGAACCTAGCTATGACGAAAATAGAATTCACTTTGCAAATCATTTTGTAGTTTTGGTATTAAATATAATTTGTTATATTTTCGCTATAACTTGGTTGGTGAGTTTTGTGCTTTTATAAAATTATTTAGAATTTTTGTCACATATTAGGTTAGGTTTTCAAATTATTTTAAGTTGAGTTTAAGAGTTTGAGCATATTATTTATATCAAAAAAATCTAAAATAATTTTTGATGCTAATTTATGCTTAAGTATAATTTCTGTGATTTAATTAGAATTTTTTCAAACAATTACGGTAGTGTTTTGATTTAATTGTGATAGTTCACGTTTATTTAAGTGTTAAATAAATTATTTGGATGATATTTTCATGAAAGAATATTTTAGTATGTGTCATTAGGATTGATTTATGTTAAAAAGAATTAAAATGATTTAATTAGAATTTTTACAGAATTTATAAATTTTATGTTATGATTAAATTAGGTAGTTAGATTTTCTAATTAATGAAGTTGGAGAAATTATGATTTAATATATTTATTTGTGGTAATTAGATTTTTACAGAATTATTAGAAATTATTTTTCGATTAATTATGATGGTATAATTTGAATGTAAATATAGGTGTGGCGATAGTTCGCTAAGGTGTGATGGTGGTAGTTGTAATTATTTAAAGTGTTAAATAGTTTAATTGATTTAAAAGTAGTTGAATAAAATTTAGTGTGTGGTTGTGAGTAGTGGGGGGTTGTTAGGGGGATTGTTTGAGCTGTGTTATTTATGCGTGCTTGTTTGCTTGTATTTAATTTATTTGAGGAGATTGTGTTGCTGTGTTGTTGCTTGAAAAATCACAGCTAAGCTGTGATTTGTGTCGAAGTAGAGAGGAATTGCTTTGCTTGCTTGCTTGAAAAATCACAGCCAAGCTGTGATTTGTGTCGAAGTAGAGAGGAATTGCTTTGCTTGCTTGATTTATTGATTGCTTGCTTGCTTGCTTTAAGAATCACGGCCAAGCTGTGATTCTTGTTTAAAGATCTGCTTTGAGACTCAGGTGAGGGTTTATGGTTTCAAATTTATTTGGCCTACTACAGTTGCTATGTCACGCCCCGACCCGTGGGCCGACATGTGGCAACCGCCGTACAAATCGCAATGATCTGTACAAGGCATAACATGGAAAACATAACAAATATGTGTAAGTCCAAGATACGGTTAACATAGGTCTATAATAAACCTGACTTAAGGTCCAACTCACCAAAAAGATAAAAATCTTTAAAAAATTTAATTTGCTATCGATCCCACCTTCCCGTTCACTTACCACGTTCGCTCCTATACCTGCACGCCAGGAACCCATGCGTGCTGAGCCTTGCGGCACAATGAACTACAGAAGGCACGTCGAGAACAAAGGGTATAGACCGAGGAATATGTGCCTCATGTTGCCATGCATAAGCAGTTATATAAAAATACAGTAACAATCAGGACGAACATAGCATATCACATGGTTACACGAAGATAGCATTATACTAGCAAGAATTTCCACATGTACATGCATTGTAAGATAACAAGTTATTCATAATTGGTTACAAATATATAAATTTCAAGAATGCATCAACTAGTTCACTTATTCTTATGAATCTGTCTGCCTATGCTTAGGATATGCCCTGGCCGGGGACTATCCCAAGACCCATCAGTGCCACTGTAAATATCTTCCTAAGCCCGTTGCACTGACGTTAGCAGAGAAGACGGGTGACTTTGGATCCTTCTCTATCAGCCTCGATAACCATCAATCCTCCCGCGTTATCGAGACTGCCGCTTCGTACACTACTCCCCATAGTACGCACGTCGCGACGACCAGTATAGTACTATACAACTGTCCCTCAACTGAAACAGTAGTCACCTCACAATTTATAATAAACCTCGCAGCCACGGCAGCTGGAGCAATTACACATGTATTATATCCCAAGGATTCGGATATGTCATCAGACTGCCTGCAGGACATCTGTAATGACGGCCGTGGTCATCAGATCCACTGTCCAAGGTTTGCAGGAGGGAAACACATTCTAAGTCATACGCAACCGATGCCATCAGAATGAGCCTCAGTTAAGTGTCATTGGAGAGCTACACCCTTAGCTGCATACATGCTAGACTCATGAACGGTTTCGCTCTAGCTAACCATCTAAGGACTATCACGGTGACGACCATCCGTCACGCGTGCGGGTAATACAGTGTAAATTGGACCTAGGTGTATCATGGGCTACAATGTCCCTAAGATGTGTTCGGTCCATATTTAATCTAGGTGGATGGAGAATATTTGTTCAACTTAAGTTTAGATTACAATCAAGTTGTCAATCTCTACCACCTAGTACATGCATGTCTTCAGCACCCTTATGGGGGTACTATAAATATTGTCTATGTTCTTGTTGCTAAGTTGATGTCATAATGTCTACTACTCCTATTATCAAGCAGGTGTAGTACAAGATATTCATATCAACAAAGCATGTAAAGAACATTTGAATAGCATGTACATTGATAAACAATTGATGTAGCAAGATTTAATTTAAATGATTTAAAGTAAATAAACAATTTAAGCAACTAGCATGGGAGAGGCATCCCTCGACCTGAGGTACTTAACAACTGCCCATCTCGACGGCACGACGGTAGTAATCTTGCAGTAAGATTTAACAACTCACCTCAGTTGAAGACTCAACTCTTTTAGAACCAACCAGGATTGATTTATAAGGATAATCACATCATCGTTCAGTGTGGAACAATGTCCTACAACAATCCATATGTTTTTCTGTTAATTATTAACATTTCCTGGCTACTAAGGTTGCCACCATCTCACTTTCCCCAAATAGCTTAGGAAAACAAGGAACAATAAAATCATAATACAAGTTTCTACTTTTATTACTCCTAGTCCAACAAACCACATCATATCAGTACTTTTAGCATAATGCAGAAGAATTTAATTTGTAAATCAAAGGACAATTGTCAACCAAATCCATTTAAGCATGCTGCTGGAGAAAAATAAAAAGAGTAGACAAAAGAATGTAAGAGGGGGAAAGACTTCTCCCTCCTCGGCAATAGCAACTAAATTCTTGCACTATATTTATTTAACTCCCATTTGCTGCTGTGTGAAGTATGATTCATGTTTAAGCCAAAGCTAACACACTTTTAAACAAATAGAGACAAATCCTTGCCACTTTATTTATGGCAGCATTTACAAGGTAAAAGAAGGTGTTTGACAGTAGCAAAACTTGATGGAAGAAACCCAAGTAGCAAATAATTTCATTCAAATGTATGTAGTATATACTTCCAATTAGTTTGTTCCTTAGTGTCCAACTAATGGCAACTTATATAATCATATTGCAGTAGCATAAAATGGGAGGAAGAGAGAAAGCATTTGCAAATAGGAAGTCAACTTCAAATCCATTTACTATTCTGCATTTACATTTGCAGCCACCCTTCTACTTGACTTCTACACCTCTTTAACTTGGCATCCAAACCATGTACAGATTTTTCAGCAACCAAGGATTTTTACTTGCTAATTATCAACTTCCCAACAACAAATGGAAATCTCTACAGTAACACATAGTAAGAGTGAAGAAGCATATCAGTTACTAGTAATAGGGAAAGAAGAATCAAAAGAAGACAGGAGGGCAAAACTTCTCCATTCACAGCAGCATTATGAAAGTGACAACCCCACTTCTCTCTTCACGTTTTGTTGCAACAACATAATTATTCAAAGCATAATTAATTCCTTGCAAGGTTTTATTCATGGAATTTCTTAAGAGGAGAGAAAAGAGAAGAAGTGGGCTCTCGGCAGTAGCAAAGGAGAAGGAAAAACAAAGGAATAAAAACAAAGAGGGAAAAAGAGAAAGAAAAAGAAAAAGGGACTTCCCCTTTCTCGGCAGCAAAAACTCAAAAGCGAAGATTTAAATTGAACTTAATCCTCCTTGGACAGCAGCATGCACCATTTAAAAATAATAACAACACCTTAATATCTCATCTTTGGAAACAACTTGATGAAATGAAGAACAAAAGAAGGGTTTTACAAATTTTGGCAGTAGCAACATCAATTAACCATGCGGGAAAAACAACCTCAATGCATCCAATATCTATGGCATGGATTCTAATCAATGTTGGCAGCCTACCCATCAATCTAATGCTCAACATTCACTTAATTTAACAAGACAGGAACATCCAAAGAGAGAGCAAAAGCAAAACACAAATTCTTTTTTAACTTTAACAGCAAGCATCCCATTCATAGGGAAATTTAGAAATCATTAGGCTACTCAAACAATGATGCAAAAGAATGTAGCATCTGCCTACCTAATTGAAGGCTAAACGCAACGATTCCTTAGTTCGGTTGTTGGAACTTTGCTCCTCCCTCCATGTTTCCTCCGATGCCCTCAAGCCCTGTCCCCTGACATGCCGGTGCAAGGGAAAAGGGCAGCCCTGCTGCTGTCGTTCTCCTCGCCAAAACCAATCCAAGATCAAGCAACAAACGAGGAAGTGACAGAGAGGGAAAGCGATCGGCCCTGGAGGTTTCTCTTAGCGCTTCGTGGAATCCATAAACCCTCTAAGCGCATCAACGGTTACGGAAATGAAGGGGTTTATTTCCTAAGCCTTTGGGAATAAATTATCCATAATGCCCCTCACTAGTCGCAGGAAATTTGAGGGTTTACAAGTATTTGAGGGTTTACAAGTTCTCCCCTCCTTAAAATTTTTGGTCCTCCAAAAATATTATTTAAAATCCTGCTCTTGATAGGCTTAGTGTATATAGGTTTACTCCAAACAGGGTAACGTAGGTGATTAGAAAGGAATATATGATTCACCTTGATTTGGTATAGGTGAGGATATTGATTGAAAACTTTCCCAACTAAATTCCATGAATGTATTTCCCCAATGATCAATTTAAAATGATTTGAGGTTAAAGAGACATCGAGCAACATTGGAAATAAGGAAATAAATTCTTAACACAAATGTGGCATGATGATATTCTTAACTCAACATTGGAAATAAGGAAATAAGGGTATTTAGAATCTCTACGTTGGTGTTGCCCAACAGCAGTTGAGCATGATTTGTGTCCATTTAACGTGTTCTGAAATTTTCAGCAATGGAGGTTGTGATGATCCATTTAGAAATGGAAGTTTGATGATGCTGTACATGAAGAATTTGGCCAGATTTCTTCCAAGCTGGCTTTATGCAGTTTGGGTCAGGGTTATTGCAGCCAGATCAGCAACCCTTGGGTGTGCTGTTGCAAATTTTCAGTAATACGTTCAACTACATAGTAAATCCAGCAAACTGAAATGTTAAATTTTTCAGCAAACTTCAAACAAATGTGACTCTCTCATTGGTGATCAGATTTAGATGCCCTTTTGAGGGTAGGTGCTTGCATCAGTGATGAAGTTGTCCACAAAATTTTTGATGATTTGAACAACTACAGAGCTCAAACAACTCATGCACTGAAATCAGTAATTCACAAACAATTCTGCCCAAAATCTTGATACTATGCTACAGTAACTGACACGCTACAGTGACTACGATATCAGTTCATTTCATTGTCCTAGATTGTAGTTGTGATGGATTTAAATCAGTCACCGATTGAGGAGCACCCTTGGAACATCATGTAGGTGCTCAAATATAAAAGCATTGCTACTGAAACATACTGAGTAGTAACCGAATATGTTTAAGAAGGTTCAGCCATGGGACTGTTGTGATCAGATCAGAATTGAGTCTTGATGCTACTGCAAATAAAGATCCTGACCAACTATCAGCAAGACCGAGTTGATTTGTAGGTTGGTCAAAGCAATTGCAGCCGACGCAGCAACCACATTGATATGTTGATGCAGTTTTCAGCATGAGTAGTTTCAACTACATGTTCAGTTTTGGGGATTGGACTTTGTGGTAGAAGCAAGTAAGGATTTAGACCAGGTTTCCTCAAAGCTTAGTGGTTTCAGCTTTTATCGAGGTTAGGGCGGCTAGGTTAGCCACTCCTTGCAATGCTGTGAAAATTTTAGCACATGGCATGCTTAGTCCATTTGGGTTATGACCCTAGTTCGGGCACACCAAGGCAATTTGGGTGTTAAACAAATTGAGGGACAGACTCACTTGGGAGCGTAGAAGATGATTATGATATATGGCCATACTACATTGGAGTGTATAAGCAGATGGCTCAAAGAATTAGTAACGAAATCAGGATTGGGCACAATGTTCAGGAACATCTAATTTCAATCATGAGCATTTCGCATTGCTGCTGCAAATCTAGTGATTGGATGATGCTAATTTTTGGCAGAGATGTGGGTCTATTAGTCTTGATTGAGCTCCCAAATTTTCAGGGAAATCAGATGAGAAACAAGTTCAAAATTTGAGATAGACCCGAACTGGGTCAAGTGTACTAAGAGCACTGTAGCAGTTCCGATACCGTGAACAGTAGCTGATTCAATCGATCATACTGATGCACATTAGATCAGAAATGATTTGCCATGTATCCAGCGAAGCAGTCATCTTTGAAACAAGTAAGAGCAGTGACAAGGCTAAAGCCTGTGGAGGAAATATTTATAAGGAGATGAGTAAAACAATTCTCTCTCTCTCATTTTCTTTTTTTTTTCTTTTTTTTTTTTAGCTACTGTGCTTGTAGCCACTGTTTGTGCAGAGGTAGCTAAATCTATTGGTGCAAGCATCGCGAAGAAACTGGAACTTGATCAGAATTTGAAGAACTTAGAATTTTAGTTGAGCAGAAGTATGCTTTGTAGCTGGAATTACTTCAGGAAGCATTAGGGTCTACAAATATGAAAGACCAGGAGCTTATCGAATATACATGCATCATTCGCTGGGCTGTCAACTGAAACAGAGAGCTCAAGAAGAGGATAGCGGCTCTTGAAGAAAACATACTATCTTCAGCTGTTAGCATGCATGAACTTAGCCAATTATACAAAGATGATAGTTCGCAAGCAAAGTTAGAATTTGATAGAGTTTGGAACCAACAAAGGAGTTGAAAGAGCTGCATTTTAAGATTGTGGAGAAACAACAGGTTGCAAGAGCTCAAAGGTAAAACACAAGTAGTTCAACAACAAATAATAGAAATGATGAGGAACAAGTTTTCTTACATGTCTCAGTGCTGAACACAAAAATGATCAGATTTGATACTTAGATTGGGATTGCCAGCATAACACACGATTCTGAGTTATCTGTCGAAGTTGATGCCATTGTTTTCAAATTCTAAATTCTTGTTGATGGAAACCTGAGGAAATTTAAGGGAAGGAGTAATGATAGTGCAATCAAAATCAGGTCAGCCAAAAATTTATTTTTTTGATGTTCTTCAAGTTTTGCTCATACTCTCATACATGTGGGGAAATTTGTTCAGAAAGGTTATTGTTGTCCCTTGAAGGAAATTTAGTGCAGAATTGTAGAGAGGTAGCATGTTTTGATAGCCAAAATAGAAAGGGATTAAGGCAAGATCTAGTGGCTCTTGAGAGTGAAACTTACAGAAAACTCCTTGTTCAACATCTCCAAATGAAATTAAGGAAGTAATAGATTCATGGGGACCAAGTCATCCTTACATGTCTTAGCGGTAGGATGTTAGATTGCAGACAATATGGTCAATGATAGTCAAAGGAGTCAACTTGGATGAAGCAGTAGGATGTTAGATTGCAGAAAATATGGTCAAATGATAGTCAAAGGAGTCAACCTGGATGAAGCAGGGAGTATTGCAATTCGCTATTTGAAATTTCTAACCTTGTTATTTACCCACGATGGCATAGGAAATGCTAGTTAAGATCGAGCCCTGCAATAGTGCAAAATTTAGAGAAAAGTAATAGTAGTGGAGGATGCCAAGTGTACCTTCTTCAAACATCCCCAGAGTTCAATAGGGTTGTTTTCGCTATTTTATGACGAGGCAAGAAAACATACCATATAGGTAAATAATATGGTCAACAACCAAAATGATGGAGATGAAGGAGTTTTTGACACAGTTTAGGACTCGTCACTTTGATGCCCGACACAAGCTATGGTTAGAGAAAGAGGAACATCAAAAGATGGATAAGCTCCACAGGTTGTTAAACTTGAGGTTGGAGCATTTGAAATCACAGAATTTACTGCTGCTGCGGGGAAGGAAATACTACAGCAAGCCAGGTTGCTGCAAAAACAGGGACAAACCTGATACTTTTCCCCACTTATTAAATACCAGAATGCGAAATAGAAATTACAGTGCTCCCTATTGTGTCATGTATGTACCCATATATTCCTGCTATAATGGGGCTCAAAATAGGAAGCAAAACCAATAACAAAAGAGAAGATTTTAGTATTGTCGGAACCAAGCCAAGTTGGCGTGTAGATTTAAAATACTCAGCGGAGACTTCCAATTAGAAAGGTGGATTCCAGCAATTATCTTTTATCTTTAAAAGAAATGGTTCGTCCAACTTTTCTGAAAGTAAAGGAAACATTGTTCACCAAGGAGAAAATCTGGGATGGGTGGATCTGGATCATTTGCAAATCAGTCACACATATTGTCACATTGTCACAAAGAATAAGGCTGATAGTTAATATGAAACATGATTTGAATTGTACACATCAAATTATATTGCTTTTTCTTATATTTATATATGTACTAAATAACTTGATATTACTACCCATCTCACTCAATGCAAAGAAGAGCATAACTTAAGATTTCGAATTGTCAAGCGAATGCTCAATTGCATTAAATTTTCAATACATAGTATTCGAGGACAGTATGTGATGATCTCTGGATATTTCTAGATTCTCTCCCTAACACTGACGGATTTGGGTTGGTATTGAACCATCAAGATGTTGTATGGCTGTAAGATTATTGAGTTTCTCCACAAGGGGCAATCACCTCTATGGATTTGATTATGGAAAGAGTCTGAGTGTAAGATATCACTCTTGAAGTTGAAAATGCGAGATGTAAGGCTGACTTGAATGGATATTCAATCTTCACAAGATATGTCTGAAATGAGTCTAAATAAAAAATAAAAAAATAAAAGAGCTTGTTTACTCATTTCACAAGTCAAAATGTTTTATTATTTTGTCTCCGTTGTCTCCCACATTATCTAATGTGTGTATGTTGGCCTTGTAGTTCAACATATGCTAAGGCATGCATTAAGGCCAACCAAACAAGCATCATTTTTTTTTTTCAACAGTCAAAGAGAAATGCATATGAATACAGTAAGCAAGCAAGGAAAAACAAGGAAATGAGCAAAGAAGAATTTCTAGGAAAAACATATTCCTAATTCCCCTGTTACTCTCTCCATATCTCTTGTGCCTAATGAGACTGACTTGATTAACTCTTGGGCATATCCTAGGTTTTAATAAGTTTATTGACCACAAAAACCTAAGCTCTGATACCACTAAAATTGTCACGCCCCGACCCGTGGGCCGACACGTGGCAACCGTCGTACAAATCGCAATGACCTGTACAAGGCATAACATGGAAAACATAACAAATATGTGTAAGTCCAAGATACGGTTAACATAGGTCTATAATAAACCTGACTTAAGGTCCGACTCACCAAGAAGATAAAAATCTTTAAAATTTCTAATTTGCTATCGATCCCACCTTCCCGTTCACTTACCACGTTCGCTCCTATACCTGCACGCCAGGAACCCATGCGTGCTGAGCCTTGCGGCACAGTGAACTACAGAAGGCACGTCGAGAACAAAGGGTATAGACCGAGGAATATGTGCCTCATGTTGCCATGCATAAGCAGTTATATAAAAATACAGTAACAATCAGGACGAACATAGCATATCACAAGGTTACATGAAGATAGCATTATACTAGCAAGAATTTCCACATGTACATGCATTGTAAGATAACAAGTTATTCATAATTGGTTACAAATATATAAATTTCAAGAATGCATCAACAAGTTCACTTATTCTTATGAATCTGGGCTGCCTGTCTATGCTTAGGATATGCCCTGGCCGGGGACTATCCCAAGACCCATCAGTGCCACTCTAAATATCTTCCTAAGCCCGTTGCACTGACGTTAGCAGAGAAGGCGGGTGACTTTGGATCCTTCTCTATCAGCCTCGATAACCGTCAATCCTCCCGCGTTATCGAGACTGCCGCTTCGTACACTACTCCCCGTAGTACGCACGTCGCGACGACCAGTATAGTACTATACAATTGTCCCTCAATTGAAACAGTAGTCACCTCACAATTTATAATAAACCTCGCAGCCACGGCAGCTGGAGCAATTACACATGTATTATATCCCAAGGATCCAGACATGTCATCAGACTGCCTGCAGGACATCTGTAATGACGGCCGTAGTCATCAGATCCACTGTCCAAGGTTTGCAGGAGGGAAACACATTCTAAGTCATACGCAACCGATGCCACCAGAATGAGCCTCAGTTAAGTGTCATTGGAGAGCTACACCCTTAGCTGCATACATGCTAGACTCATGAACGGTTTCGCTCTAGCTAACCATCTAAGGACTATCACAGTGACGACCATCCGTCACGCGTGCGGGTAATACAGTGTAAATTGGACCTAGGTGTATCATGGGCTACAATGTCCCTAAGATGTGTTCGGTCCATATTTAATCTAGGTGGATGGAGAATATTTGTTCAACTTAAGTTTAGATTACAATCAAGTTGTCAATCTCTACCACCTAGTACATGCATGTCTTCAGCACCCTTATGGGGGTACTATAAATATTGTCTATGTTCTTGTTGCTAAGTTGATGTTATAATGTCTACTACTCCTATTATCAAGCAGGTGTAGTACAAGATATTCATATCAACAAAGCATGTAAAGAACATTTGAATAGCATGTACATTGATAAACAATTGATGTAGCAAGATTTAATTTAAATGATTTAAAGTAAATAAACAATTTAAGCAACTAGCATGGGAGAGGCATCCCTCGACCTGAGGTACTTAATAACTGCCCATCTCGACGGCACGACGGTAGTAATCTTGCAGTAAGATTTAACAACTCACCTTAGTTGAAGACTCAACTCTTTTAGAACCAACCAGGATTGATTTATAAGGATAATCACATCACCGTTCAGTGTGGAATGATGTCCTACAACAATCCATATGTTTTTCTGTTAGTTATTAACATTTCCTGGCTACTAAGGTTGCCACCATCTCACTTTCCCCAAATAGCTTAGGAAAACAAGGAACAATAAAATCATAATACAAGTTTCTACTTTTATTACTCCTAGTCCAACAAACCACATCATATCAGTACTTTTAGCATAATGCAGAAGAATTTAATTTGAAAATCAAAGGACAATTGTCAACCAAATCCATTTAAGCATGCTGCTGGAGAAAAATAAAAAGAGTAGACAAAAGAATGTAAGAGGGGGAAAGACTTCTCCCTCCTCGGCAATAGCAACAAAATTCTTGCACTATATTTATTTAACTCCCATTTGCTGCTGTGTGAAGTATGATTCATGTTTAAGCCAAAGCTAACACACTTTTAAACAAATAGAGACAAATCCTTGCCACTTTATTTATGGCAGCATTTACAAAGTAAAAGAAGGTGTTTGACAGTAGCAAAACTTGATGGAAGAAATCCAAGTAGCAAATAATTTCATTCAAATGTATGTAGTATATACTTCCAATTAGTTTGTTCCTTAGTGTCCAACTAATGGCAACTTATATAATCATATTGCAGTAGCATAAAATGGGAGGAAGAGAGAAAGCATTTGCAAATAGGAAGTCAACTTCAAATCCATTTACTATTCTGCATTTACATTTGCAGCCACCCTTCTACTTGACTTCTACACCTCTTTAACTTGGCATCCAAACCATGTACAGATTTTTCAGCAACCAAGGATTTTTACTTGCTAATTATCAACTTCCCAACAACAAATGGAAATCTCTACAGTAACACACAGTAAGAGTGAAGAAGCATATCAGTTACTAGTAATAGGGAAAGAAGAATCAAAAGAAGACAGGAGGGCAAAACTTCTCCATTCACAGCAGCATTATGAAAGTCACAACCCCACTTCTCTCTTCACGTTTTGTTGCAACTACATAATTATTCAAAGCATAATTAATTCCTTGCAAGGTTTTATTCATGGAATTTCTTAAGAGGAGAGAAAAGAGAAGAAGTGGGCTCTCGGTAGTAGCAAAGGAGAAGGAAAAACAAAGGAATAAAAACAAAGAGGGAAAAAGAGAAAGAAAAAGAAAAAGGGACTTCCCCTTTCTCGGCAGCAAAAACTCAAAAGCAAAGATTTAAATTGAACTTAATCCTCCTTGGACAGCAGCATGCACCATTTAAAAATAATAACAACACCTTAATATCTCATCTTTGGAAACAACTTGATGAAATGAAGAACAAAAGAAGGGTTTTACAAATTTTGGCAGCAGCAACATCAATTAACCATGAGGGAAAAACAACCTCAATGCATCCAATATCTATGGCATGGATTCTAATCAATGTTGGCAGCCTACCCATCAATCTAATGCTCAACATTCACTTAATTTAACAAGACAACAACATCCAAAGAGAGAGCAAAAGCAAAACACAAATTCTTTTTTAACTTTAACAGCAAGCATCCCATTCATAGGGAAATTTAGAAATCATTAGGCTACTCAAACAATGATGCAAAAGAATGTAGCATCTGCATACCTAATTGAAGGCTAAACGCAACGATTCCTTAGTTCGGTTGTTGGAACTTTGCTCCTCCCTCCATGTTTCCTCCGATGCCCTCAAGCCCTGTCCCCTGACATGCCGGTGCAAGGGAAAAGGGCAGCCCTGCTGCTGTCGTTCTCCTCGCCAAAACCAATCCAAGATCAAGCAACAAACGAGGAAGTGACAGAGAGGGAAAGCGATCGGCCCTGGAGGTTTCTCTTAGCGCTTCGTGGAATCCATAAACCCTCGAAACGCATCAACGGTTACGGAAATGAAGGGGTTTATTTCCTAAGCCTTTGGGAATAAATTATCCATAATGCCCCTCACTAGTTGGGCTATTTACAACTCTACCATCGTAGGAAATTTGAGGGTTTACAAGTATTTGAGGGTTTACATGTTGAGTCCTAAGGGTCATTGTTAATTATTGTACATGTTGATATATTATATATCTGCTTGGTTGCATATTTAATTAGCATTTGAATTATTGAAATTTATATCATGCTAGTTCAAGTATGATGTTATTATATGCATGCTCTTGATATGAGATTGAAAGTTATATCATGCTAGTTCATGTATGATGCTATAATATACATGCTTTAGATATGAGTTTCAAAATTATACCATGCTGGTGTATGTATGATGCTGTTATATGCATGTTATTGATATTTATGCTCATGTTATGTTGATTATTTAATATATTCATGTTGCTAGAGGTGTAGAGTCACTTGGCAAGAGCATGAAATATGTTGACATGAGATAAGACTTGAGACACTTTAGGTATATGTTATGATAACACTTAAAGTGATCTAAATTGATATATGACTAAGAACTTTAGACATCTTAAAGTTATGACAACCTAGGAGAGGATGTAGAGTTCTTAGACTAGTATGTCCCAACATGTGGTGAGGAGTCATGTGTTAGTACGGTAGAGGTGCAAGTTCGGTTGACTTAGTCACTAATATTTTGGTGTAACCGGGATCTCGCTTCGGTGCAGAGCTCAACTTGGTTGTGTTACACCAAGGTAGAGGGTGTATTAGAAACAATACCGTTCAATACACTACCAAGACTAGGGAACATGATGACTCTAGCATGCTCAACAGTGGTGGGTCCTTGAGCAGTCCAAGTTCATTGGTATCGTATTCAGTGGATCTCAGCTTACCACGTTGGAGATGGATGTGATTTGTTATATGTATGTTGATCCTGCCATGGTGCAGAATTACAGCGCTGTATGGTACTTGTGTTTAGAAAGAAGGGGTGCCGTGGTCACCAGCTCCTTCTGCCAACATCAGTGTACAGGCATATAGGACAAAGACATAGAGTTGACGTTGTAGGAAAATCTCTGATGAGGGATTCACCTTGAACATAAGAGGCTGCCTTAGGTGTAGAATGGATAGATAATGATATGTTAATTAAAGTGATATAACATCTTTGGTTTAATGACACTGTTATGATCATATTCTGTTATATACCTTATTATGATCATGTTTATAATGTTCCATATTTGTTGTTTGGTTATACCTTATTGATATGTGTAATTAATATGTGATATTTTGTTGACATGTTGAATTAATATGTGATTTTAGTGGATATATTTTTTTGTTGGTTTGTACAATACCTTATGCTCATTTTTAGTGTGCTCTCTCTGTAGCCTCACTGAGTTTCGTGACTCAGATGTGCACATTTTTCCTTGTTGCGTAGGTTACAAGTTAGCTACTAGCGGGGAGAGAGGGAGAAATGATATTTATTTTTATGATCAAGATAGAGATCTAGATTGGTATTGTTGGTTTTATTGTTAAATGTATTTGCTTCTGCTTTATTTAATTAATAAAATTTGTAGTGCTTTGTAATACTTTTTAGCCTTATTTAAGTTGTAATGTTGAAGTGCAGCTTATACGGCGGTTGCCACGTGCCCAAAGGTTGGTTTGGAGTGTGACAAACACCATGAACCACCAGCAATCGGTTAGTGATGTTGTCACGCCCCAAACCTACCTACCTTTGGGCACGTGGTAACCACCGTATAAGCCGCACTTCAACACCACAACTTATACAATGCTAGAAAGTATCACAAAGCACTACAACTTTATTAATTAAACATAGCGGAAGCAAATACATTTTACATTTTCAATCAATACTACAAATTTACATCTCTATCTAGATTTCAAAGATAAATATTTTCACCAACTAGGTTCTCCCTCACACCTCGCCAATGCCCAACCTGTAACCTGAGCAACAGGGAAAAATTGTGCACATCTGAGTCACGAAACTTAGTGAGGTTACAGAGAGAGCACCCTAAAAATGGGCATAAGGTATTGTACAAACCAACAAGAAATATATATATACTAAAATCACATATTAAACCAACATGTCAATAATACTACAAGGCAACAAATAAGAAACATTATGAACATGATCATAATATGGCAAATCACAGGATATAAGAAATATGATCATAACATTGCCACTAAATCAAATATGTCATATTACTTTAATTAATATATCATCATCTATCCATTCTACACCTAAGGCAGCCTCTTATGTTCTGGGTGAACCCCTCGTCAGAGATTTCCCTGAACCCATCATTGTCAACTCTATGTCTCTGTCCTATATGCCTGTACACTGACGTTGGCGGAAAGAACTGGTGATCACGACACCCCTTCTTTCAAATCACAAGTACCATACAGCGCTGTAATTCTGCACCATGGCAGGATCACCATACAAAAACAACAATCACATCCGTCTCCAGCCTGGCAAGCTGAGACCCACTATATTCGATACCAATGAACCTGGACTGCTCAGGGATACCACCACTGTTGAGCATGCCAGAGTCTTCAGGTTCCCTAGCCTTGGTAGCGCATGAGACGGTACTGTTCCTAGTCCACCCTCTACCTTGGTGTAACACAAATAAATTGAGTTCTTCACCGAAGTGAGATCCCGGCTACACCAAAGTATTAGTGACCTAAGTCAACCGAACTTGCATCTCTACCGTACTAGCACATGGCTCCTCACCACATGTTGGCACATACCAGTCTAAGAACCACACATCACTTCCTAGGTTATCATAACCCTATGATGTTCCAAGTTCTTAGTTATATATCAATTTAAATCACTTTAGGTATTCTCATGAACCTAAAGTATCTTAAGTTTTATCTCATGTCCACATGTTCCATGTTCTTACTAGGTGTCTCTACATCTCTAGCAACATGAACATATTAAATAATCAACATAACATGAGCATAAAACAACAGGAGCATGCATACAATAGCATCATACGTGTACCAGTATGATATAACTTTCATACTTATATCAGGAGTATGCATACAATAACATCATATATAAACTAGCATGATATCACCTTCAAACTCATATCAAAAGCATGCATATAATAACATCATACATATAACAACATAGTTTAACTTTCAATAAATCACATGCTAATTAAATATGCAACCAAGCAGATATATAACTTATCAGCATGTACAATAGTTTACAACGACCCTTAGGACTCAGCATCTGTAGTAGGCCAAATAAAATTTGAAACCATAAGTCCTCACCTGAGTCTTAAGCAGATCTTTAACAAGAATCACAGCTTGGCCGTGATTCTTAAAGCAAGCAAGCAATCAATCCAGCAAGCAATTTATTTCCACATAAATCACAATTTGGCCGTGATTTGTCAAGCAATAGCACAGCAACACAATCTCCTAAAATAATTTAAATAAAACCAAGCAAGCATGCATAAATAATACATCTCAATCAATCATCTTAATAACCCCTCTACTCACAACCTCACACAACTTTTATTTAATTTCCTTTTAACCAACCAAATGGATTAATCAATTCATATAACCACAACTGCCACAATCATACATCAACCAATCCTAGCTATACATATGTTTACATTCAAATTATATCATAAGACCATAATAAATATCTATTTCCACAAATAATTTATTCTAACAATTTAATTAATCATATTGATCAACTATATTACCTTAATTAATCTATAAATAACTTTTAAAAATTCTATAAAAATCAAATTTTTTAGAAATAAATATATTAAATCAAAATTTCCAAATTCCATTAATTATAAACCTTATTACCCTATTTATCCAATTTAATCTCAACATAAAATGTATAAATTCTGTAAAAAGATCTAATTGTATTAATTAAATTTATAAATCCTAAATTATCAAACTTTGTTAATTAGAAAATCTAAATAAATATTATTTTTCTAAATTTTATCACATTATAAATTCATAATATTCTAAATTTTTTAATTTCATAAATTGAAATAATCTAATAGTCTAAATTCCTCCATTTACAATCTTCTAGTTTCATTATTTTCAAAAAAATATATTAAATAAATCATTTTAATTTAAATTAATACAATTTAAATGTCATAACATCTATTTCTTCATGCATATATTATACAATTAATTTATTTAAATTATAAATTAATCCAAATTAACTTAAATAAATTAAGATCTATATTTCAATAATTTCGAAAAATTCTAATTAAATAACATAAATTTTATTTAAGCATGATAAAGCATCACAAATTATTTTAGATTTTTCAAACATCACAAATTATTCAACTCATTTCCAAGAATTCCCTGATGTGGGATGATACATGAGACCAGTGACCCATGCAAGTATTGAACTTGTGACATTTGCATTATTAGTACAATACTCAAACCACTTCACTAACCAGCCAAGTAATAACATTTTTTTTTTGTTAAAGAAAAACAGGGTTTACAGATGTTCACCCCTCCTAAGGCTTCTGATAGCTTAGATACTAAGAATGTGGCTAAGGGATTGGACTAATTAACTTCTGGGTCATATTAGACCAGCACATGGAGTGGTTCCAACCTAGGTTCCTATACCAGCATGTGTGTCGCCTCTGCGCCACCCTGATAATCCTGAGATGGCCATCGGAGATAATCTTGCTCGATGACTTAGTAGATATGGGGTCGAGACACCACAGCCCATTGTGTTGATGTGAGTTCGACTTGGCCAGCATAGGTTGCTTTTGAGTTAGAGGGGTGATTCTCTTAAGCCTTGGATGGTGGATCCATAAACCGCACAACTAGCATCCTCGACGTCCTGCAGACGGTCGGATGAGTAGTCCAAATCATAGGGTTGTTCTTAGTTCGACTAGTCGTGATCGATGGTTCTTTGCAATGGTGACCCTGTCTACGGATAGAGTGTAGTACTACACTGAGGTCGTACCCCTACGGAGTCCGAGGTGGCTGTAACGATTTCGCCAGGGGAGGATGCATAGTCGGCAACTAGCAAGAAGAGGGAGAGGATTTTTGGGTCACTCGTCCTCTCCCCCAACATCAGTGCAGCGGGCATAGGTAGAGACATAGATGATAAAGGCACTGATGGGCTTAAGGACGTCCCTGGCCCGGACTAATCCTTAAGTATACGTTGGCAATCCGAAACATGTGACATAAGATAGAGCTGTTTGTGATGACCTACTCTAGTGACACCGACATGAGGTACAACTTAGGTGACATTTAATGACATACATGTTCTTATAACCTAGATTGACACATAACTTTATCATATGATCATTCTAATACATAGAAAGAAATGATTGTGTGATAACTAATCCCACTAAGGCATCCTTGAATGAGTCTCCTAGCCTTTGATTTCGTGCTGTGGTTTCAAGTCGTAATTTCACACTAGGCTGCAAGGTTGAGCACACCGCGTTCAATGTGTGTGTAGGTGTAGCGGTGACGGTCGAGTTCGCAGACGAGAAGCTCATCAGCCAAGATGGGCTATCTTCTCCATTTCATTTTATCTATTGATTTCGGAGAGTAATATATAGTAGACTGGTATCGGGACTGTACTAGCAGACTGTATTATTTAATTATTGATATGACTAGTTACTTGTGCTGTAGAGATGAGATCCTGCTACGCCTTGCATAGGTTGGTGAGCTCATACCGCGGTTGTCACGTGCCCGGTAAGTGGTCCGGGGTGTGATATGAGGTCCAGTGGGCAACCCTGGGAAAGAGAGCTTTGTTCCTATATTCTTATTATTTAACTTTGATTCAGGTATCCTATGATGCTTGATACCTCCCCCTAAGGTAACAGTTGATAGCTACAACTGTCGTTAACTATGCCAGCCCAGGATATACTCTTGTATAATCCATGATTGCTCTTTTTGATTGACTAACACCCAAATAGTAGGATATTCTATTCATGAGACTTTGTTATTATATATTCTCGATTTTACATTATTTTCTATCCAATTCACTGGTACAAGTGTACTCACCTTATAGGGCACTCATTTTTTTAAGGACCACAGTAGGAGAGGGATTGAGAGATACTGAGGCGTGTAGCCCAACACCCGACTTTTGAAAGGTAGGACAATTCTACCAGTATTTTGTGTATATAGAGAGATATACTGACTAGGTATTTTGTATATATTTGGGCATGTACTCAACTATAAATGTAAGATATTTATATATAAGTGTTTTAATGTTCTTGAGCACTGTGATTTTGAAAATGCATCATTTTAGATTTATATTGACTTGTTATTCAAGTTCTGTCCTTCCATAAATAAAAGGGATATATATCAGATACGCTTAGTGGGTCCCCTTATAATCCTGGAGGGTAAGCAGGATTATGTGTGGAGTCCACTACGGTCTACCACGTGCCCTATGGAAAGGTACGAGGCGTGACAAATAGTATTAAATTGACATCCCAGATTCACCTCACGGTCTCGACTCAAGTTTCAAAGTGAACAAGGAACAACTTTAAAGTTTAGCACAACCTTCTACCCATAAACAAATGGACAATTCAAGCGTACCATACAAACTCTAAAGGATATGTTGAGGGCTTATGTGTTAGATTTCATAGAACTTTGGGACACACACCTACTCCTCGTAGAGTTAGATTATAATAATAACTATCAAGCCACCATAAGAATGACTCCTTACAAAGCTCTATATGGAAGGCAGTGCAGAACACCAACTTACGGAGTGAAGTTGGAGAATGTCATTTAAACAATACCAAGTTAGTGGTTCGGACAATTGAAAAGAAATACATACATGACCCTTGGAATGCATTCACAACGTGTTTCACGTGTCGATGCTTAAGAAATACATACATGACCCTTCACATGTCCTTATAACCTCTCCAATTGAGTAGAGGTAAGACTTGAAGTATGGACTAGAGGTAGTAAAGATATTAGATCGACTTATTAAAAGTCTTAGAGGCAAATTGATTCCTTCAATAAAAGTCATTTGCAGAATTTGAAAAGCTGGTGCTCAAATTAGGTACCAATATCCACACTTGTTTGTTAGGATATATTTTTTGTTAGCACTGTTTTATCCTTGATGTTTGAGGAAGTGAGTGAAAACTCTTTTTAACGTCTTTGTATTTTTGGAGGACTAAAAATAGGAGGGAGGAGAACTTGTAAACTCAAAATATGATGAATAGGAAAAAGGAAATTAGAAATAGGGATCTAATGGTGTTAATTAAAAAGGCAACTAGGTTGATTCCGCAAGTTTGTGGAAATGGAAGGGGCAGTCTTGCCAATTTAATAACAAGAATTGAGAAGCTTAGGTTGATTTTATAGAAATGAGAAAATAGTAGGGGCAATAAGGTCATTGTCTGCTCCAATTCAAGCGCTACCTATCGGTGCCATTCATCACGAAGGGATTGTAAAGAGGGAAAGGGTTCCCAACGGCCTGAAACCTTGACCCCCAAAACCCTCTAAATTCCTGCAAGGCCGCTGACGATCTGAGTCGGAGAGCTGCTCGGTGGGATCTTCCGGTGGAAAGGAAGCCTCGCCGAAACTCCTTCGCGTCACTGGAAAGGGAAGGCGACGCAACGACTAGAACTTGTGGAGCGAAGGGTCGACAACGCTGTGTAGAGGAATTCTAAAAGGAAGAGGTTGGTTCTACGTCTTTTTCTTCGTCAAATTAGAATTTTTTGGGTTTAGAGGGGAAATTAGAAACCACCGAACTAAAAATTTGAGTTGATTTCCCATATTGCAATGCCCTATTTTATTGATGCAATGTGTATTAAAATTCATGGAAATTCATTGATGATCTCATTGCATTGCTAACGTTTATGTCAATTTCATTAAAATTACATGATGATTGTTAGATTCGAGTTCTCGTTGTGAGTTAAACATGATGAAATTTCAGAAGTTGGTATAGCCTACAATTTAGAATGCTTGATGTTAGTCCTGCCCAAATTGTTTGATTGGCATTTCATTTAAATCAGAATGCCGAATTGAATCCCTAACCTGCTCGATTTCCTTTATTAATAAGTTTCATTGAAGCAATGATGCAGGTTCGGTAAATATTAAAAATGCCTAGTGGTAGATGGCTGTGGAAAGATTGTTCCAGTTCAGGGTTAAGTCTGCACCGCTGTGGTTAGAGTTGGAATAGAAATTCACATCAGTTGCATACGTAATGTTCTTTTATTGATGTTTGCATCTATCTCTGAATTAGTGAAGTTTAGTTATTGCTGGGTTTCTATGGTTTATGGAAAACTACTGATTCGACACTGCTTTTCATGAGTTTTGTTTCCTTTCGGATTGTGTTGACCGTATGAATGAGATTTGACGGTTGTTTGAATGGATAAACTTTGATTTGAAATGGGTTTGATGCAGTAGTCAATGATAGTATTGGTTTTTTTGTTTGTTAGACGGTTCAAGTAGTGGGTTTTAAGTTAACAAAATAAGTTGAATTGGAAACATAGTAATAAGCTGAAATAGTTGGTTAAATCTGAATTTTTGGGAATTCTGTCTTATTGAATAATGATATCAGCGTGTGCATTTGTGATTTTTCTCTGAGTAAAGGAAAATGTTATTGAGTAATGGTCTCATCGCTGTGGATGTTTTAGTATTGCTTAATGGATGAGCTGTAAGAAAGATTTGCTCTTGATGCTCGTCACTGTTATAACCTTGTTGTTGTCCGATTTAAATATAATTGAAGATGCATTGAAAGTGATATGCATGATATTTTGGTTACCTGAGCAACGATGGTTTACTTGAAAAAATATTGAATTGGGAATACATGCTGAGAGTTTTTCTATTCGATTCCTACTTGTTATGTTTTGCCAAATCATTTTGATGCAATCGAACATCTTGAAAGTAAATTCTGTTTTAACATCTCTGATTCACTAGAGAGTCTTTATGAGATTTCCTATGGAAGAAATTTTGCCAAATGATTTCTTGTCTGTGATTGTTGTTCTCTCGAATTTTGCCGAGGATTGTGAAGCGTTTTATGATGATCTGCACACTAGAATTTGTTGTTGGTTGGCTCTTGATTTTGTTCATATTTTTTTCATATCATATATCTGAATTGGAGACTAGGGTTAGGAGATTATAAATACTATAGAGAAGGTTGGGAAATTGGTTCTTGAGGTTGTTATAGCTTTTTTGTTTGACTTAAATTTTTAATTGGAGATGAAAACAAAATGTTCTTGGGATCTTTGATTTAAAGCAACTGATGCATTCCATAAAGGGAAGGAGATCGGAGGGGAGTTTGGGTTCATGAAACAAATTAGCATATCAGGCCGTACCAATTTGTTTTTTGTGAAATCATTACTAAAGATAGCTTTGAAACTATTTCTTTTCTTCCATACCATGTTGTGACGTTGCTGTTTTTGATATTTTCGTTGAAGAGTTTGTCTTTTCTAGTTGTTTTGAGATCATTGTTGTTGTGTGTTTGGTTTTCCCCAAGTGGGCAAAACAGTTGGCATGCTGCGAATGTAACAAATCAGTATAGATCTTGTTGCTGCCTAGTACCTTGGGTTTAGCCGTAAGCTACGAATGTAGGAATTTTCAGTTTTAGGGTAATATGTTTTGGACATCATGCGTTTGATATGAATAAATGGACCCTTATCGTTAGACTGTTTGTTTGCACAGTTGAACTTATAATGTTGTATTACTGTATTATACATCAAATTCTATTAGGAAGCTGATTTTAGTTGTTTGGCGATATGACTAAGAACAGGTTTAACTTGTTCCGATTTAGTGTTGATAAACTGATTTGATTGGTACCGTGGAACAAATTGAATGGTTTGTTCTGTTAGTTTTGTTGTTTTGCCTTTTGGTTGCTAAACAAATGTAAGAATTATTTTAGTTAAGGGAAACAAGTTGCAATGGAAGTAGCTTAGTGAAATTGGGAAAAACTACACTTAACAAACCTAGGTTGAGGCTGAGATCAAATATTATTGGGTGAATCTTGTTGAAATTCCTACTGCCGAGAGGTAACTGACACAAAAATGTATGATAATAACAATCTTTAACGCTTCTTTGTTTTGGATTCATGTGGATTTTATAAATGTAGAAACTAATTCTTTCCAAAAATGACTTTTCTTTGCCACGCTGAATTGAATATTAGGAATGGAAATAGCTTAACAATAAGTTAATGTGAACTTTAGAATTTAAGATGCTTTGCGATTTTAGGAAAATTTATTATGCATTGACGGTGATAAAAAACAGTTAAACCATGATTGACTATTTGGAGAATTTAAATTAAACCACCGTGAGTTATTAAAGTTTAATTATAAATTATTACATTTAGAGCTTCTACGCGGCCTGGATATTGTCTGAACGAATGCTTATCTACGATTTTATGCATGAATTAAATTGCTTTTGATCATATTTAATAAACTACGTTCCTTTCTTATTTTATTCAATATTTATACTTGCAATTCACATTAGGAAATCTTAACTAAATAAAAAGCAAGTGAACACAATTAGGCGGCAGAGACGCTAGTTAGTGACATGCTATATGCATCACTTTAACTTAGTCTAATACCACTTGCATTAAGGTCCAAACACATCCTAGTGACATAATAACCTAGAATAACATTTAGGTTCTTAACATGTTAATATCCTTTAGCTCAACTTTTTATTTGTAATATGTTTCTAGATGAAATAATATCTTGTATCAATATGTTTGCTTCATCTACTTATGGGTCTCACCGACAACTAATGTACCTCATTTAGGTTCTATAGACCTAAGAGGTAGTCCGAACCTTTCGTGTAAATACATGTATCAGTTCTAATGCGCTCGATATGATGGTCTCAAGGTACGATCAAGGTTAACGACTTATGAGATCAATTAGAGAAGATTCTAAGGTCACAGGTCTTCTCCACCAACATCAGTGCGATGAGCCTAGAGAGAGAACTTAGTTTGGCACTGACGGGCTTGAGGGTAGTTTCAGACACTCTAAGCCTAGGATGACAGTCCTAAACAAAGTTAGAAAATAGAAATTTAGTCGATTTAGAGACATAACATACAAAAATGTATACTTACCCGAATTGTTCTTCACTTTAATGTATGTGTTGTTAAATAATTACTACGCATGCCTATCTTTTGGTTAGGATCACTCTTTTTGTAGCCATTGGGCCACAAGACTCAACATATTTTATTTTCTACATGCAGGTATCAAGAAAAGGGACTAGAAGGATGGAAAAGTGACGTAATAACAAATCGCAAGATGTAAACAAAAGTCTAGTAGACGTTATTAGCATAAATAAAGTAAGATTAAATTGTATATTTTAGATGGACTGTATTAGGCTTAGACTAAATAGGTTTCAAAAAAATTTTAGTAGATTTTAATATTAAAGTTTCAATAAATATTAAAATTATTCATAAATAGCCTTGAGTATAACAACTCCTATGGTAGTTGCCATACTACCAATATAGGGTCGGAGCATGACAACAATCAAGCCATCTAGATCAGATTACTTTGGTAAAAAAACATTCTAGCAACTAAAATCACATACTCCTGTTTATGGATCAACCAATAGGTTTATCAAACTCAATTATTGTCTAGTCATACAAGGAGGATAAGTATCAATCGCAGGTTGCTTTTGAGCTATACTAATCCTATTATCATATAAATCCTTTCTATGGCCATAAGAACCGAACCATGTCAGCCTTTCTCATTCATTTTAGAATTTATCGTCCAAAAGCAAAACCACAAATCTCGCTGCAGCATCAATTGAATCTACTCGTTCACCAATTCTTTCAACCACTACATGTTTTATCCATTCATTTTTCATTCAAAAATCTCAAGACTCAAGCCATAAAGAAAATTCTAATTACTACAACCCATTTGTAGTAATCACAGGAATACCTCAACAGTTTCTACCCTACTGTTGATTTCAGCTACCCTATGCATTTATCTTAGCTACTAACTCAAGTGAGGACTAACAAACCTAATACAATTCTCACTCACTGCCAATAGGAATCACTTAACCTTTTTAAATCAATAATATGAAATAATAGGTCACTGTCCTTGCTAGACAATTCACCATGGCTCAATACCTGGTTAACCAATCGATACCTAAAATCACATCAAAGTATTGTATCCTAGCATCTCTAAGGGTCAATTAGCCCCCTTAGAAATATCGTGTTCACATAAGACCTCTGTTATCCGGTATCAATCAGAACACAAGCAGCAGAACCAATTAAGATCATAGATCTTAGGAATAGCACACCATGGAATAAAGAATACAAATTAATCAACTAAAGGTCTTCAAATATTTCCAACGATTGCATTGGAATAAGAAATCAAAAGGAATAGCAGAGACAGGTAGTCCAAAGCTGAGACAATTAATTTAAGTATCTAACAAAGTAATTTATTGACTTAGAAAGAAAAAGAGACAAAATGATTATTAGGAAGTATATTATTTTGAGAAACCTGCAATTGACTCTTCTAACAATTGTTATAGAATATTTGGAAGGGAGTAGACCTTTTCTCAAGGATTACAAATTTTGAGATCGCACTCTTCAAAGGAAGATATGGTCATTTAAGCCAAGCAAAAGAAGGAATTATTTAAGAATTGAACAATTACTAAAGCTGGAGTTTCAAAATTGAGAGAAGAAAAATTGCCACCATCTGTAAGGCCAAGGTAGGTGGAATTAACAATCTGAATATTGTCTTTGAATGATCAAGGAAGAGATTAGAGATCAATTTCAAGGATTTTAGACCATGAATACAAAAAAAAAAGTTAATTCAAGACCATCAAAATTTGTTGGAGATCAATAACAATGTTTACACTTTCCTCTCAATAATAATATCACTCGAATAATAAAGGAAAGGAACAACTCCTAAACTCTTGTAAAATTTTATTTGAACGATAGGTATGGAAGTACAAGCATTGGAATATAAAGGTGAAGACGATATGAAAGGAAAAATAACACCCGAAGCTGTAAAATCAATCTCTTTTGAATTTAACGATGCCCTCCCAATTGTTGGAACTTGGAGGAAATTTTTTAGAAATATAACTTAGAATTGGTAAGCAAGAATAGTAATAAGGATATAAGAATGGTTACTAACTGCTGAAAAGATTAGAGTAGTAAAAATAATTACTGAAATAATGGAGAAGGACCAATTGAAAGTGATGAATAAAATTTCATAACCAAAATAAAGGTTAAGACTGGAGCTAGTACTTAAATGGCTGCGTTAGGTTTACAAATAAGAAACAAGAGGTAACAAAGTTGTCCAACATGGTTGTAGAAGTTTAGGAGAATAAAATATAGGAAAAAATTCTTTAATACTAAAGTATTTACATGCAAGTTCAGGAGTTTGATCATCAACAAACTTTAATCAAAATTCGTCAATTTAAAGGTGCTGGTGAAGGTGTTGGCAATGCATAAGACAAGTCTGTAGTTGTTCAAAAGGAGCCTAAGCAAGAGATAATAATGGCAGCTCCCTCAAGGATACCAAGGAGGAGACTATGGTAGGCAAGGTAAAATTTCAGTATTGTTGTTCATATAAGCTTATAGTACTTATTATGATGAAGAATGAAATTTAAATTCACCACTGGGAGATTATAGATCAAAGGTAAGGGAAAAGAATGTATATATATTCTGCTGTTAGCACAGACATGATAGATTCAAGTGGAAAGATAAATGATTTTTCAATCCAAGAGTATAAATTTTCGATACACTAAATTTTCAGGATTTAGTAAAATTTAGAAGGTCATAACTCCTTCCACAGAGATCAGATTAGGCTGATATTTTGAGGGTGGATTTTGGCATCATCGAAGAAGGTGTCTACCAAATCTCATAGGAATTGGACACTCAGAGAGCTCAGGGTGATTAATTCTCTGAGATAAGGAAAATCTAAAATTTCATCTGTCCAGGTTTATGATATTTTGATATAGTAGTTGATGCATTTCATTACCTTTGGCTTTAGCTCACCCTTTAGTTGTGCATGGGAGTTATGATTTATGTTTTTGAGGTAAGGACCTTATTACAAGGTGAGAAATACAGTTTGGTCCTTAATGAATGATAAGGCTGCAAATTGGATTCTCCTTTAGTATCACTTGGAAAATTCAGAATTAAGAATCAAGGTTGGTTTGTTTATGATATATTAGTTTGGTATGGTAGGTATGCTTGTCTAGGATTTGGTGGAAAGATCTTCAAAACTTAACATTGAGAATATGTAAGTATATGCACAAGAGATAAGCTTCAATTTTAACATGCTGAAAATGCTAATCTTTTCGCATTATAAACTCATTGAATTTACTTATAATTCTTACTAAATTGTTCAGTAACTTGAGGTTCTAGATAGTATTTGGACCCTTTTTGAAAGAATCAAGAGTATCATCCAAAGAGTTTTGAAAGATGATAAGGATTAGGGAGAGAAATATCCTAAGGAAGAAAAAAAATTGTTAACTATCACTAGAAGGAATTTGAGTTCGTTTGGTGTCAAGGATGGTACCATTTCTTAAATGCACTTAAGAGTATTCAACAGAGGAATGGTTAGTATTTTGAGAACGGTCAGAATCTGAAGAATGACCACTACTAAAGGTTTGTAAAGAAAAGAATTGAAACATATCAGTGAATGAAAAATAAGGGAATAGATCTTCTCCACACCCACACATGCAGAATTCATAGTATAGTTCATGGGTATCGAGATTTTACTTTTCAAGTTTAAGGAAGAAGAACCCTATTGCACAATATAGATCCTCTGATATGAAAGTACTTGATGGTTATTCATATAAAACTATCAGAGATGGAGAGAGGAGTGAGATTGAATGAGATGGATATCAAGATTGAGAGGTAAGATAGTACTTTTGATACACCCTATGAACAAAATGTTGAATGTGAGATGGTATTGATCTCTGATTATGATTCATGAGTAAAGGATGATAAAATTAATAAAAGCTAGGGATAAAACTCTACAATTTAACTATGTTCTTAACCAAGTTCTGAATCTATAGGGTCGAGAAGGAAGGTCACCATTATTATACTTTGATTTGTATTAGAGTATGATAGGAAGACAATTGGAGAGGAATCTCTATCCTTCTTCTCAGCCTCAGTTAGTGAGAAAGGGTATTTTCAGTTCTGCAGCAAGGATCAAATCCATATTGATATGCACACGCCTCGACTTAAGATGCGTACAAGCAGATATGCACACGCCTCGACTTAAGATGCGTACAAGCAAGTTGGTCCCGATCTTCCGTCACAGGAGAAATCCTTAATGCGGGGGGAGTTGTTGTAAACCTCAAAAAAAAAAAAAAAAAAAAAAATATAAATAACTAAAGGGGCAACTTGGAAAGTTGCCACCCCTTCTATGATCGATCCCCCTCCACATGAGGGTTAACAAAAGGGCTTTTGCCCTTTTTGCTGAGAGACCACAGAAGGCCCCTCCTCCCTCTCTGCCAACACCCCTACACTTCCAAACCCCTCTTCCTCAACCTCCACTCTCTCCTCTCCTCCCCATCTCCCCTCGGTGGATCAACATGGAGGTCCGGACCTGCAACACATTGCCAGCAGTCAGAGCAAGGGTGCAGAGCATCGCTGATACGAGGCTACGCGAGGGCGTGCGGTAAATGTGAAGCGTGGGAGCGAACAGAAAGATAGGAAGGCGCCAACGAAGCTTCGACAAAGTCGGATTTCGTCCCTAGGTCGGTTCCCCAATCCACATTTTAATTTTAGCCAAGAAATATTCATCACGTTGAGGGATTGGGTAGCTTAGTCCATAAGAAAACTTTTTGACAATATAATTGCTTGTCGTGGCATTGTTCGATGGAAACCGTGTGCATAGCTTTGTGAATAATGTTGTTAAATTGCTTGTATGTTAGACTTTCGTACACTGATGACATTAAGACATGAAATTCTATGTTCTATTACTTTCTTCACCTGCTATGCATGGGAAAATAAATGGGTATTAGTGGTATTTGTGTTCATAGTTGCTGCTGCCCTGATGCTACTGTCCCTAAATTTGATTTGGTGGTTTAAGAACTTGTTAATGATGTTTGGTAAATATGTCAGATGATAAATTCCTTTTTGTCTACTTGAGGCTCACTACCCTTATTGTGGGAACTATTTTGCGATGAAGTCGGTTTCCCGGCATAAAACCATGAGTTCAAGGTGCATAATGGATGGATCCTGACAATTATAAATTTATTTCGGTGATTTAAATTATTGATTGTAGTGGTGGATAGGTTGCTAGCGTGTCTGGCAGCAACCCATAAGATTGTGTGAGAACGATATGACTATGAGTTTTATTGCTTTCGCGACGATATTGTTGGTTTCATTTTACTTTTACAAGTGACATTGTCGTGGGCTTCATTGTTTGAATATTATAATTTTCATGCTGTGATACTTATCATTGGGGTTATATTTATGTCTTCGTTAGTTGTTATGTAATTGTGCCGAATGGATAATGTCAGAATTATTCAAGATACGGCCAAATTGGATGTGAAGGTTCCTCTATTTGTTACAATAATTATTCTGTGTAGTTATGGTATATTCTCTTGTTGTATGGTTTTGATTGGGCATATTAAATTGATAGGAAACATATTGCAGAGATGATTGTGCATGTGCTTAAGTATTATTTGAAATCACTTGAGTTGTTATCTTTTCGGTTGTTTGAATGTTCCGTTCAAGGTATGGAGGTATTTCCTTCATTTAGAACAGAAACACTCTACACACTAACTTAAGTCATAGGAAGGGAAAGGATAGTAAATAATTAAACAAAAAGGGTAGAAAGTAAACCTTGCTTATGTTTGTAGGAGCACTCTTAAGTCTGCAGCAACGGTGATACACAAAACACGGCAAGCCCGTGAAGTTTCTTTTAAGCTAATTAAAAGGATTCAGGTGCGTTGTTATTTCGGCTAGTTTACAGCCGCTGCAGTAGAGCTCCCAAGTGGGCAAGTTGTTATTAAAATTTTATTACTGTCCGTGATGTGCATTTGTTTTGATATCTTGTATGATGTGAACTAATTGCAAATAATATATTATTTGCTTGTGTTCTATAATTCTAGGAGTGTATGACACTAAGAAGAATCTAGAACACATAGCGACATATGAAGATGCTAGGTGATAGACAAAACTAGTTAGGTGACATATCTTACATGATAACCTAAGCTAGTTTGGACACCTAGAGACATAGACCTGAACTTCCTAGGGACATAAAACCTCTAGGAATCTTATAGGTCTATATAACACTGTATTTCTCTCACAAATGGTAGATACTATTTGTGTTAGTCTAAAGAGGGGTGGCGGCAGCATCACCTGACCCATCCTTTAGCGTTCGATGAGTACTAACAAGGGGGTTCTCGCCAACGGCCAGATATCCCTATGGCATATATCCGAAACTAAGGTGCTGGGAGCCGGGGAGCTCACTTTAGCCGCTGCCCTGAGGACTAAGGTGTCTGTTGAGGCTGAAATACTCCAACTGAGTCCTGCAGGCTTGGGGGGTAGTCCGGACAACCAGAGTTATACATAAGTGTTGGGTCCGGCAGGTCAGGCCCTGAGTACATATGTCAGTCGGTGACCCTGCTGTAAAGCAGAAGTGTAGTGCTACACGGTGTCTCGTATCCTAGGGTCCATGGGGGACGTACGATACGATAGTCTCGGAGTGCGGTCGGTGTAAACGGCTCGCGAGACTGGAAGGAGAAGGAACCGCGGTCACCCGCCTTCTTCGCTAACGTTGGTGCAACGGGCCTAGGCAGAGACTTAGTTCGGCACCGACAAGCTTGTGGTAGTCCCCGGCCATGGCTTACCTTAAGCATAGGCAGGCAGCCCTAGGAGATAGTATTGAAACTAGAAACTTAGAAATCTCTAGACACAGATAAATATATAAACTTTTAACATTTAATTGGTGATTTATGTGCATGCTTCCGTTCATTGCTATTTCATGATTTAATATTGATATAATTGTTGTTCATCCGGACATGTATTGTTAGCCCATTTCTTTTGCTTGGAGAAGTTTCTATCTGTAGGCACTAAGTCGCAAGACTTAGCGCATGCAAATTTTCTCCCGCGTGCAGGTATCCAGATATTGCGTAGGAGGCGGCGAGGAGCGATGGGTAGCGAGATTGAGACCTATAGAAGAACATTTTTAGAATGATTTATATTGGTATGGTGTATACAAACATAACATAGACGGACTGTATCAGTTTTGTAAGAACCTATGAGTTGGTTGTATACTTATTTAGTGAACTGGACTACAGAACTTTCTATTTATGTTTGAGTTATATCATATTGTTAGCCTAGTATGAGTGGGACTTCGCTCATACGGCGGTTGTCATGAGATCGATAGTGGATCAGGGCGTGACAGTTGTGACTTTGATGAAGGGGAGGCTAACCACGATCTAGGAATGCGACCAGCAACCTCGCAATCGCTAAACCACTCCTCAGTTGGTTATCAACCGTGTCAAATTCTTCTTTACTTCATTTTTTGAAGTATGTTGATATTTATTAGTAATATTACTTATCTTCAGCCAATTGTATGTAGCAAGTTTTCCAAAAATATATTGTTGAAGATAAGACGAGGAAACAAAATAACTTAGAAATGACTTTTATGTTTTTGTAGAGAGCATTGGAAGACTGCCCTTCAATATAAATAACAGTACGTATGTGTACACACATTTAAATAAGGCAACCCACTAGCTCTACACAACCAACACAACTAATTTTTTTATCTCTCTTTTGCTCTCTCTACACTATATATTTGTTTATATATATAAACATATTGTCGTCTACCTGTACAAAAAGTATACGTTCCACTAGTTAAAGCAATTGAGCTTCATAGGAGAGGTTCTCACCTCGATACTGAAAAAGTTCAAAAAAAAAAACTCGCACTTCGTCTCCTCCATCCACAAACCTTTGACATTATTAACTCCATACATCAGACCATCAAGCATAATTTCTAATCTCTCTCGAAATGTCGACGATCTTCTCCTACGAATACTGTTCTCAAGAATTCAGTACAAAAGAAAGTCTCACAGGTCACCAGAATGTGCACGCGAACGAGTGCCCCTCTTCTACCGCAACAGGATCAGCAATTTATGGAACAATGAAGGATGTTGCCTCTCTATCGTATCCCTCAGCAATGCCTTTCTCCTGTGACCACTGTCGTAAACAATTTGAAACAATTTTGGGCTTCAATTGTCACATGGGTAAGGCACACAGGGAGCTTATAACAACTTCCACATCAACTGCAGCTTTCTCCTTTGACACATCAATGGCACGTTTCTCCTATGACTTTTGTCCAAGACGATTTGAAACACCTCAGAGGCTCAATAGTCACAAAGGCAAGGCACACAAGAAGCTTATAGCAACTTCCACATCAACGGCAGCTTTCTCCTATGATACATCAAAGATGGATTTCTCTTGTGACTTTTGTTCGAGACAATTTGAAATATCTCAGGGGCTCAATAGTCACAAGGGTAAGGCACACAAGGAGCTTATAACAAATTCCACGCCAGCAACAGCTATGCTTAGACCCAAGGAGACTGCCATCTCTACACCCCCTCCAACTAAAGAGGGCCCTGATGATACTAACTCTAATGAAATTGATATTGATCTCTACTTACTGATAAATTAGAGAAGACAATTTCTTAGACATACCTCCTCCCCTTCCTCGTCCACTTGAAGAAGAACGAAAAATCATTATGCATAAATATGTTTATAAATACTGTATATGAGTAGCCCCTAGCTTTATTCCACTCACTCCTTCCCAGAATGTTAAACCAATGATATTTGAAATTAATAAATGATATTAAGAAATGATTTAAATTTTTTTGTGGTTTTGTATAAAAAATATTATAAAATTTTATCCTTTTATCTCCTGAACATTTATTCTTACTAAAATCACTATGGTATGGTAAGGAGGAGAGAGGCACTATAGATTATAACTATGCAATAGCAAGATTAACATATTTAAATATAAGGAGGTAATTAGTGGTGCCATAACCAACAATAAATTTCCAATGCAGCAACAGGAGTAGGTAGGGAGTAGGAGTAAAATGAATGAAGAAATAAATTTCAATGAATATATTTAAATAAATAGAGGCCTTTTATTTTAAAGTCATTATCATAATGATCAATTATTAAATTAATTGATGACAATTAATTATTTCGACAATAAATTTCATAATAAATGATTGTTATAGATAATAACACAATGAATATTTATATTATAATAATTAAATTTTTAGAATAGATCAATTATTACCCTCAAGTACTCACGTTAATATTGTATATATCCATTTTTGGGGAGTCAAATTTATATATATTCTTATTGTTTTATAATCTACTTAACATATGATGTGCTATTAAAAGAGTAGTTCTAAGGGGAAAAAAAGTAATGGATAGTTCCTTAGATGAATTTAGTTGTCACGCCCGACCCTACTGTCGGGCATGTGGCAACCGCCGTATGAGCCCAACAGACCCGTACAAGGCATCAAAGTGATACATACCATCCATATACATCGTTTACACAGTGGAATTTACAAATAAAATATCTAACTCAATATTCCTAACACAGTCCCGATAAACCTACTACAATTCTATGATAAAATGTATCGATAAAAAAAGAATAGATCCGTCGATGGACTCATCTTCATCAACCGTCTCATATGATCATCTAACACACCTGCACACACGGGAAAAAACGGTGTGCTCAGCCTTGCGGCCTAGTGCGAAATTACGACTCGAAACCGAATAAGGAATTCAAAGACTAGGAGGATTAATCTATGATGTCTTGGGTTTATTAATAGTCATTTTTATATAATACATGTGAAGCATATCATAAATGCAGAATAACTGTGTAAGCATATACAACAGGTGTAGCACTAGATATCGCCTAAGCTGTGTCTAGTAACTATGTCCTCAATGTCACCGGAATGTCATCTACAGTGTACTATGGCTATCAATGTCAAAACTCGGGTTGCCAGCCTATGCTTAGTAAATAGCCCGGCCAAAGGGCATCACCAAGCCCATCGGTGCCTTTGTCTCTGTCTCTCCCTATGCCCGCTGCACTGATGTTGGCGGAGGTAACGGGTGACCCTTGATCACACTTCTCTGTCTCGCTAGTCGCCTACAATGCCTCCCCTAACAAAACTGTCGTGCCCTTACATCCTCTCCGGACTCCGTAGGGGCAACGACGACTCGTGTAGTACTACAACACCATCCGAAGACGGGGTCACCATCAATAAGATCCATCGACCACGGCTAGTCGATATAGTACAACCCTAGGATCCGGACTACCCATCCGACCGTCTGCAGAACGTCAAGGATGGTAGCCGTGTGGTCTACGGATCCACTGTCCAAGGCTATGCGAAGGAATGTCACCGTCCCAGTCCCCGAGCAGCAATGTCCCAAGAGGTGTGAAAACTAGCTGTCGCCGAAATGCTACAACCTCGGCGACATGTTTGCTTGGTTCTTGTTCTGGTTCGTCCCAGCTAGCCATCTCAGGACTATCACGAGGCCCCTGAAACAACACTCGTGCGGGTATAAATCATCAGGTAGGGACTTGCCCCATATATCCGGTCTAATATGACCTTGAAGTTTCTACAGTCCCTTTCCCTACCAGCTCCCGGTATCTAAGTTATGTGTAGCCTCGAGAGTGGTATGTGGTGGAGCATCACCATTCTGACCATTGGCAGTACGCAGTGGTTAAACGGGGTATGCAAGCAGTACCCCTTCCTATCGAATTTCTAGTGATGTCTTATAATAGTTTCTAACATGTCATTATTCTTATCTATATCTGCATGGTAGTTGTGCTATCATAGCATAGAGAAATAACATAGCAGGCAGGACAAGATGTGTAGACACGTTAAATATGTAGCATGGTAAATGTGGCAAATCATGCATGTTAGACAAGGTAAATTATACCATCATGCATTTAGATAATATCATAGTAAGCATAACATGCATTTATTCATATGTATATATAATCATATCATGCATTTCATTTTTATTATATTTGAGGCACCCGAGATATTTCCTAAGAAAACCCCGGCAGGAATTCCCTAGCTTGAATAAATCCTATATTCGATGAACCAACGCACTTGATAATGTAGTTGGGTCTTCTTCGGAACCAACCGTGTAATAAGTCGTACTTCCTTTAATCGTTTCGAGTAGATCTTCCTATTATAAATAAAGTCATATTTAGATATTTACTTTTATATGATTTATAATTAACTTTGTTCATAAGGTGACAAGTCATCTTAGTTTTAACTAATCACTCCCTAATTTTATTTAGCTATCACATTTAACGGACAATAAGGTGGAACCAAATTAATTGTATCCTAGTGATGACCCGGATTCGATTCCCTATTCTAACACAATTATTCTATTATCTACATGCTTTTAAGTAATGCAAGAAGAAGAAAATAAGAATAAAAATAAAAGGACTTAGAAAAGCCAAACTCAATAACACCATGAAAACATTGACAACAAACCCCACGGCAACAACACCATCAAAATCAGCCATGAAACACACTGCATGAAACAACAAAAATTCATGCAACATAAAACATCTACAGAACATTCCAACATAAAACATATACAAAACATTCAACAAAAATTCTACATCACATTCAACATAAAACATCTACAAAGCATTCAACAAAATTTCCACATCACATTCAACATAAATCAAACCACTTCAAATATTCAAATATAAATCACATTCAACATAAATCAAACCACATCAAATATTCAAATATAAATCACATTCAACATAAATCAAACCACATCAAATATTCAACATTTCCATCAACAAACATTCATAAATCACATTCAACATTTCCATCAACAAACATAAATCAAACCACATCAAATATTCAACATTTTCATCAACAAACATTCATAAATCACATTCAAAATTTCCATCAACAAACATTCATAAACAACCATCAAATTCAGCCATGAAGAACTCAGCAATAACACCATCGATTTGACCATGAAACGACATCAACAACACCATCATGAAAAATCCAAAATCTATAAACAAGACCATCGACAGATTAATCCTACACATGCTCTCCGAGTTAATCGCTATAGGGATCAGTCAACTAATTAATTCTAACCAACCCTATAGGGATCAGTCAACTAATTAATTCTACCCCTGCATTCCGAATAGCAGCAATGATCCATACTTCATAGGACAACGCATTCATGATCAACATCGCCTACCATCATCATCAGCTACAATCGCATTCACATACCACCTTCTCTAACCACAACTACTGATCAATTAACAAATTCACATGATCAATTAACATAGGTTTCAATTTCACACATAGGTCCAACAAATCGGGCATCAATTGATAATTAAAATAGAATCAAGAGAAGGAGAAGAGATGGATTCGACCTTGGTAGATCAGATTGTGTGGAAGTAGATGTGGCCGATCGGGGAATGGAGAAATAGCTCGGCGGGATGGAACCCAAATCTGTCGAGATCCCCAAATCCGGTGAGCAGCTACATTAATGAACCCAGATCAGCTCTCGGCCTTTGGTGCAGATGGAGGTGAAGGGAATGAGAGGTGCCTTGAGCTTGAATTGATATTGCAGTCGCCGGCGGATCCACCGATGAGAAAGAGAGGAGCTCGCGGTGACTCGACGATGGAAGGGCTGCCTGGGTTCCGGCGAAAATTCGGCGATGGCACCCATGGCACCCGGATCTCGATGGAGATGGAATCAACCTTGGGTAGATCAGATTTGGTGGGAGTGGATGTGGACGATCTGTGAGCAGCGACGAAGGATCGATCGATCGTCCGACGATGAAACCAAATCGGTTGTCGGCGTCCAATAAGTCGCTGTGGCGGACGAAGCAGCAGCACCCTCGAACAACGGCGACGAAGGATCGGAGAGCCCGCCACTCGAAAGGCGGAGGTGGAGACTTGATGTGGGTCTCCGGTGGAGTACGAGGTCGTCGATCGGCGTCTCCTTGCCGAAAGATGGAGGCGGGTCGATCGTTGTCGAGCACGAGGACAAAGCATCGGGCGGAAGGATCGATTCTCCATCGTCACCACCTCCTGCGCATTCCGCCTCGAGCGAACGGCCAGTCGCCATCTCCTCGAGTCGATCTGGGTGGAACGCCGACCGCTAGCCGTTCGTGGTGGTGGAACGAGGCGACGAGGAGGGATGCGCGGCCGATCGAGATCAAAATGGGGGCGGCGACGAACTGTGCCTCGTGGTGGAGATTTGGGAGCGAGGCGGCGTGCGAGCGAATAGGGTCGCTGCTACGCCTCCTCCGGTGGTACACCCTTCGGCGATGAAAACAGGAATGGGGAGGAAATGACGGCTCACCGGCGACCTCTCTGCTCGGCGTCACTGCTGTGTAGATGGCGAAGAGGAAAGCTGAGGTCGCGCGGAGGCGTTGCAGGCGGGAGTTTCCTCAACGGGAGTTGCTACGGAAATCCTCGCCTAGAAGATCCGATGGCGATGGGGACGAGGCTGACGAATGGCGCGCCGGCGCGAGCTCGTCGTCGTCGCTCATCCGCTTGGTGTGCAGAGTAGCGGGAGTAGGAGAAAGGGGGTGCTCGAGAAGCTCGAGCGAGATAGGGCTTCTGCCCTTCTCGCTCGCGGCCACGACCCTAATTAGGGCCGGATGGTTCACCCGAACCGGTTGACCGGCCGGTTCGGTTGGACCGGACCGGACCGAACCGAGATTTTTTTTTTTTTCCTAAAAATAAAATTTTTAAAGGTGGGGGTTTACAAGTACTCCCCCCCTTAAAAAATTTTGGTCCTCCAAAAATAACCCCACCAACTTAAGACAACACTAACACTCGACGCCATCCCTAAATACAACCTCGATATCCTTTCAACACAATAGGTGATTCCTTTCTTGAATCATTATTAATGGTAATAAGTAGATCTTTTATATTCCCTCTAAAGCAATGACCCATTTCTAAGGTGATACCACTTTATTTGTCATAAACTCATTGGTACTAAGATACGAGGTCTACAATTTATGGTAGCTCAATTAAATGAAAGTACCCTTAAATAGAATATGGGTCTAATATCCACTTAAAGGTTGAACCACTAAACCCACGTGACAACATAATATATCTCATTATATAGTAAACTCACCCTCGTTGTCACTATACTATGGATCGTCGTAGTCATATTTGGATTCTCACGAGTATCTATATTATTTAACACAAAGAGGTACGTATAGGTACGCAGTGATCTCCTCTATGAGTGTTAACCTAATTTAGGAGCTAGACTCCCAGTTCGTGCCAAGAAATGTAGGCCGAACTTAACTAATACTTTGGGTTCAAGGGAGTCCATAATGGAATCTACAACTGAGTTTGATATGGAATTTAGAGATCATGCATATATGATGATATGAAATTTGATATAGAATATGCTATATCTTATGTAAAAGAATATAATAATAATATTAAATGGACTCTTGATATAAAAGGACTTCATTCAAATTTGTAGATGCAGAAATATTATAGTTATATCTAAGCTGCTATGCGCACTGGATATGAGCTACAGAAGTAGTGACTGAAATAAAAGCTGTTAATAATACATGCAGCGACTAAGGATATCAACATGCGCATCAACATATGCTAGAGGTGCCAAGAAAATAGCAGTATTCAAGATTTAAGAAGAAATAAGGAGTAAGAAAGTAGAGATACAATAGAATCCACAGGCAGTTAAAATATGAGCTGCAAATGAAGAAATGTCGCAACCTGCCTTGACCAAATATGACTAAGAAATTGACCAAATATATTTAATGATACTTATGAAATGGAAAGACTCCGAGCTACGAAAATTCTAAGGAATTGAGCTAATATAAGGGAGTTATAGAAATAAAAAGATGTGAAGCAATCTGTCAACCATGGATAGAATTTGACTAAGGACATTTGACAAAGGATGTAGCTTCATAACAATAAGAACTTCAAACTCAGAAAATGACTTTACTTCTAGTCCGTAGCTATTATTGGACTTGCCGTGGAAATCAGAAAACTCAGATATTGGAGTGAGGAAATATCATTACCAAGAGCTGCAACTGCAGAAAAGGACTAAGAAAATAACTGCCAAGAAAACTACAAAAAGAGGTAGCAGCAGAAATATCCAACAAAATGAGCTACTGCAAAATGCAGGAACCTGCACTTAGAAAAGTCACCAAGACGTATTGCAGCAAATTGCTTGACAAGGTGCAAAGGATATTAAGTACATGCCGATGGGAGAGTGCAAAGATTCAGCTGATGACAGCTATATCAAGCTACCTTGGTACCCAAAAATATAGAATGAAGGGAAGTTGTAGAATTTAAGAAGACATTTAGATAGCTAAGCAACATGACTACAGAAAATCTAACATGAATATGAAATATAGAGAGCTACAAAAGTTGAGAAAAATTAAAATACAGTAGGTTGGAAAGCAGAAGATGCGCTTATAAAGTTAATCAACATGACCGCAGGAACCATAACCAAGAAAGAAATTTTTAAGAAAAAGGAATTGGTCACTGTGACAATCTAACAAGTGAGCATCTATGCTGCATAAGTAAAATAAGCAAGGAAAGCTTGGAAGACTGCAATATGGGCAAATGAAAATGTCAAGCAATATGTGAAATAGAGCTGCAAATAGGGTATAGAGTCACAAGTAAGGTATATGAATAAGACATAAGCACTGCGCATGGAGTTGCAAGTGTAAGAAGCTAACACAAATAGCATACTACATGACTGTCAAAATATTGGTCATAGATAATATCAAATTATTTAATAAGAATCACTCTACAGACAGATGTATAGATCTAGGATAAAGTCCATAAAAGAGATCCATGTAAGAGTCAAGTCCAAATAGAACTAAAATAGATATAGGTCTCACATGGGACTTCAATATTAATAGTTCCAAAGATCTAAGAAATACTTAATGCATCGGTTTGCATAGATAGTGATCATGACGAAAATAAGATAGGTAACATTTGAATATAATCTAACACGATTAGATTTGATCTTTAAAACACATATTTGATCGCAGATGGGATACAAGATTTGAGATGTATAAGTACTAATCTACTAAGGGATGATATCGTTATAGGTCATAGTCAAATCACTATACCTCGTACTAACTCTCTCACCGTCCTAGCTATATCGGGACTGATTTCCCTAACTTTTAAGAATCCAAGCCTAAACTTTAATATCTCTTAAGTCCTTAGGTCCTTAAACCTAAGCTCTGATACCACTTTAATTGTCACGCCCCGACCCTACTGTCAGGCACGTAGCAACCGCCGTATGAGCCCAACAGACCCATACAAGGCATCAAAGTGATACATACCATCCATATACATCGTTTACACAGCGGAATTTACAAATAAATATCTAACTCAATATTCCTAACACAGTCCCGATAAACCTACTACAATTCTATGATAAAATGTATCGATAAATAAAGAATAGATCCGTCGATGGACACATCTTCATCAACCGTCTCATATGAACATTTAACACACCTGCACATACGGGGAAAAGCGGTGTGCTCAGCCTTGCGGCCTAGTGCGAACTTACGGCTCGAAACCGAATAAGGAATTCAAAGGCTAGGAGGATTAATCTATGATGCGTTGGGTTTATTAATAGTCATTTTTATATAATACATGTGAAGCATATCATAAATGCAGAATAACTGTGTAAGCATATACAACAGGTGTAGCACTAGATATCGCCTAAGCTGTGTCTAGTAACTATGTCCTCAATATCACCGGAATGTCATCTACAGTGTACTATGGCTATCAATGTCAAGACTCGGGTTGCCAGCCTATGCTTAGTGAATACCTCAGCCAAAGGGCATCACCAAGCCCATCAGTGTCTTTGTCTCTGTCTCTCCCTATGCCCGCTGCACTGATGTTGGCGGAGGTGACGGGTGACCCTTGATCACACTCCTCTGTCTCGCTAGTCGCCTACAATGCCTCCCCTAGCGAAATTATCGTGCCCTTACATCCTCCCAGGACTCCGTAGGGGCAACGACGACTCGTGTTGTACTACAACACAATCCGAAGACGGGGTCACCATCAATAAGATACATCGACCATGGCTAGTCGATATAGTAAAATCATAGGATCCGGAATACCCATCCGACCGTCTACAGAACGTCAAGGATGGTAGTCGTGTGGTCTACGGATCCACTGTCCAAGGATATGCGGAGGAATGTCACCGTCCCAGTCCCCGAGCAGCAATGTCCCAAGAGGTGTGCAAACAAGCTGTCGCCGGAATGCTACAACCTCGGCGATATGTTTGCTAGGTTCTTGTTCTGGTTCGTCCCGGCTAGCCATCTCAGGACTATCACGAGGCCCCTGAAACGACACTCATGCGGGTATAAATCATCAGGTAGGGACTTGCCCCATATATCCGGTCTAATGTGACCTTGGAGTTTGTATAGTCCCTTTCCCTACCAGCTCCCGATATCTAAGTTATGTGTAGCCTTGGGAGTGGTATGTGGTGGAGCATCACCATTCTGACCATTGGCAGTACGCAGTGGTTAAACGAGGTATGCAAGCAGTACCCCTTCCTATCGAATTTCTAGTGATGTCTTGTAATAGTTTCTAACATGTCATTATTCTTATCTATATCTGCATGGTAGTTGTGCTATCATAGCATAGAGAAATAACATAACAGGCAGGACAAGATGTGTAGACACGTTAAATATGTAGCATGGTAAATGTGGCAAATCATGCATGTTAGACAAGGTAAATCATACCATCATGCATTTAGATAATATCATAGTAAGCATAACATGCATTTATTCATATGTATATATAATCATATCATGCATTTCATTTTTATTATATTTGAGGCACCCGAGATATTTCCTAAGAAAACCCCGGCAGGAATTTCCTAGCTTGAATAAATCCTATATTCGATGAACCAACGCACCTGATAATGTAGTTGGGTCTTCTTCGGAACCAACCGTAGAATAAGTCATACTTCCTTTAATCGTTTCGAGTAGACCTTCCTATTATAAATAAAGTCATATTTAGATATTTACTTTTATATGATTTATAATTAACACTGTTCATAAGGTGACAAGTCTTCTTAGTTTTAACTAATCACTCCCTAATTTTATTTAGCTGGAACCAAATTAATTGTATCCTAGTGATGACTTGGATTCAATTCCCTATTTTAACACAATTATTTTATTATCTACATGCTTTTAAGTAATGCAAGAAGAAGAAAATAAGAATAAAAAATAAAAGGACTTAGAAATGCCAAACTCAATAACACCACTAAAATATTTTGTATCACAATTCAACTTCATACTAGAAATCAATTTCAACTAATATTTCTGAAAAAAAAAATTAAAGGGAAGAAAGAAAGAATTTTAATCTCTCCATCACTCAATCGATCTGAAATTTTGAGGATAAAATTTTTGTAAGGGGGGTAGGTTGTGAGACCCGTGATTTTTGAATAAGGGCAATAGAGTAATTTTAGTAATTGGAGGGTTTAATTGTAAAAGAAATTCTTTAAAGGACTTAATTGTAAAATCATATGAATTTTTAAAGTATAAAATTTTGATGTGAAAATTATACCATCAGGTAGTATTTTTTATAAGGAATCCAACGGCGCAACGGATCATAATTTGGACGTCGTTTGTTTGGTCAATTGTACAATTAATATTTAAGATTTTAATTAACTAATTAAAAAAAAATTATTTTCTTTTCTTCCCACCGAGCGCGCTCCTCTCTCTCCTCTTCCGCAGCGGCGATTGCGACGTCGACCAATTTTTCCGACGATGCTCCGGTGAAACCACAACGAATTAGGCTCCCAAATTTTAGCCACAGGTAGATCTCGACCTCCTCTTCATTTTGATACCAAGATGCCCAAATTTGGTGTATATATGAGGGAGAAATCATGTGAGAGGTGGCGACGGTGAAAGTTTCGTCGCCGGAGCTTGCTCGGACGATTACCGGCCATTCCGGCTGTGAAACCTTGCAAACTTGGTACCTATGGATTCTCCTTGACGAGAGCTATCCATTGGTACCAGAGTTGAGGGCTATTGGCCGCCGGTTGGCCGCCGACGAGCTAAAAATCCTAACTTTAGGATTTCGCCCAAAATTTTAATCGGTGAAATTGATCGAGTATGAGCTACAAAAATTGGGGCAAATGTGATTTTTGGAATCCTCATGAAGAGAGCTTTCGATTGGTACCTATATTGGTGCTGATCGAAGAACTTCGCCGGCGAGGGTTCCGGTGAACTTTCCGGCGATCGCCGGAGAAATTTTCCGACGAACTTGGGAAAAAAATTGGGGTGATTCTAGAGATCATTCTAAGAGTAGTGGTGAAGAGAGATTTGAGAAATTATTTCTAGATTGAGAATTAAAATTTGTTGAATAATTGACAGGAAAATATAAAAATGCGCAAATGACAGCACGTGGATCGAGACAGTGTCGGAGAATAAAAATTCAGCGAACTGACCTTAGGTTGGTTCCGATGAGTAAACCGCCAAGTCAGGTGCGTTGGTTCTCCGATGTAGGATTTATTCAAGCTAGGGAATTCCTGCTGGGGTCTTCTTAGGAACAATTCTTGGATTTCTTAAATATAATAAAATGTAATGCTTGATAAGATTTGACATATATGCATGTTAGTATAATTTATTTTATCTAACATGAATGACCTGCTAGGTATCTAACATGTTTTAAATTCATGTCCTGCATGTTGTATTGTTTTCTTTGCTATGTGTTAAATAACTACCATCAGACATAGATAGTAAATAACGACATGTTAGAACTTTTGGCGACGTCACCGCAACTTAGACAGAAAAAGGGGCCTTTTTCATATGCCCCGGTTGACCGTCGCGTACCGACGGTGGTCAAACGATGACGTTCCGCTATGCACCCCTTCCGAGGTTATGCATAGCTTAGATAGAGGGTGCATCGCTCCCGAAGTTGATGCAAAGCTTAGATACTGGAGGGGGGGAGCACCACTCTCGAGGTTGATGCATAGCTTAGATAATGGGAGCACCACTCCCGAGATTATGCATAGCTTATATACTGGGAGCTGGTAGGATAAGAGACTGTACAAACTCCATGGTCATATTAGAACGGAAATATGGGGCAAATCCTTACCCGAAATTTTCACCCGCACGAGTGTCGTTTAGGCGGCCTCGTGATAGTCCTGAGATGGTTAGCAAGGATAAGCCCTACCATGGACTCGGCACCGATGGAGTCGAGGTTGCCACAGCCCATCGTGCGGATGTGCGCCAATCTCGATAGACGTCGACTGCTATTGGACTAGAAGGTGATTCCACATGCGACACCTTCGACAGTGGATCCGTAGACCACACGGCTATCACCCTTGACGTTTGCAGACGATCGGATGAGTAGTCCGGATCCTAGGGTGGTTATTCCGGCTAGCCGTGGCCGATGAGATTTATATAAAGGTGACCCTGTCTACGGACAGTGTGTAGTACTACACGTTTGTCGTTGCCCCTACGGAATCCGGGGAGGATGTAAGGGCACGACGGTTTCGCTAGGGGAGGCATGGTCGGCGACTAGTGAAATAATTGAGAGGGATATTGGGTCACCCATCCTCTTCGCCAACATCAGTGTAGTGGGCATAGGTAGAGACAGAGACAGAAAAGTACTGATGGGCTTACTGATACCCCGGGCTCGGGTATTCACTAAGCATAGGTTGGCAGCCCGAGTTTTTGAAACCTTAAAGTCTCATTATGACGTAGGTGACAGACGGTTGACATTGACACTAGATATGACTTATGTGACATCTAGTGGAATAAATTTATTTATTTATTTATGCTGTTTTATTGCTGTATATAAGTTGTTTAACATAAAATACATGAAAAATGATGATTTACTACCAAAGGCATCCTAGAATACTCTTAGCATTTGATTTCTTTATTCGGTAGAGCCGTAATTTCGCACTAGGCCGCAAGGCTGAGCACACCACTTTTCCCCATGTGTGCAGGTGTGTTAGATGACTGTCCAAGATATTTGATGAAGATGTGTCCGTCGACGGGTCTATTTTTATTTATCGATGTCTTTTTCATAGAATTATAGTAGGTTTATCGGGACGGTGTTAGGAAATCTTGAGTTAGATGATCTATTTGTAAATTCCGCTGTGTAAATGATGTATATGGATGATATGTATCACATTGATGCCTTGTATGGGTCTGTTGGGCTCATACGGCGGTTGCCACGTGCCCGACAGTAGTGTCGGGGTATAACAACATATGCAAAAGCAGATCACAACACTTCATAAAAAAAAAACCAAAACCACACCATCGTCAAACCAACCAACCACACCATCGTCAAACTAATAATTCAGCAACACACACCATCAAAATCAGCCATGAAACACACGGCATTAACTCACCATAACCACATCAGCATTCAAAAACAAACACATGAAACACAGGAAAGAAGAAGAAATAAAAATAAAAGATTACAATCCATGAAACAACATAAAACATCTACAGAACATTCAACAAAAATTCCACATCACATTCAACATAAAACATTCAACAAAATATAAATCACATTCAACATTCAACATAAATCAAACCACATCAAATATTCAACATTTCCATCAACAAACATTCATAAATCACATTCAACATTTCCATCAACAAACATAAATCAAACCACATCAAATATTCAACATTGCCATCAACGAACATTCATAAATCACATTCAACATTTCCAGTATAAATCAGTCAACCGCAGAATTCTCGGATCAACCCAAAAACATGCATTCCGCAGAAACATGCAGATCTCATTCTCTCGGATAAACATGCATTCAACCCACAAATCAGTCAACAGAAACATGCATTCAAACCACGAATTCAGCCACAACAAACTATATAAACTCAGCATCTAACACATCAAATTCAGCCACGAAGAACTCAGCAATAACACCATCGATTTGACCATGAAACAGCATCAACAACACCATCACGAAAAATCCAAAATCCATAAACATGACCATCGACAGATTAATCCTACACATGCTCTCCGAGTTAATCGCTATAGGGATCAGTCAACTAATTAATTCTAACCAACCCTATAGGGATCAGTCAACTAATTAATTCTACCCCAGCATTCCGAATAGCAGCAATGATCCATACTTCATAGGACAATGCATTCATGATCAACATCGCCTACCATCATCATCAGCTACAATCGCATTCACATACCACCTTCTCTAACCACAACTACTGATCAATTAACAAATTCACATGATCAATTAACATAGGTTTCAATTTCACACATAGGTCCAACAAATCGGGCATCAATTGATAATTAAAATAGAATCAAGAGAAGGAGAAGAGATGGATTCAACCTTGGTAGATCAGATTGCGTGGAAGTAGATGTGGTCGATCGGTGAATGGAGAAATAGCTCGGTGGGATGGAACCCAAATCTGTCGAGATCCCCAAATCCGGTGAGCAGCTACATTAATGAACCCAGATCAGCTCTCGGCCTTCGGTGCAGATGGAGATGAAGGGAATGAGAGGTGCCTTGAGCTCGAATCGATATTGCAGTCGCCGGCGAATCCACCGATGAGAAAGAGAGGAGCTCGCGGCGACTAGACGATGGAAGGGCCGCCTGGGTTCCGGCGGAAATTCGGCGATGGCACCCATGGCACCCGGATCTCGGTGTAGATGGAATCAACCTTGGGTAGATCAGATTGGGTGGGAGCGGATGTGGACGATCTGTGAGCAGCGACGAAGGATCGATCGATCGTCCGACGATGAACCCAAATCGGTTGTCGGCATCCGATGAGTCGCTGTGGTGGACGAAGCAGCAGCACCCTCGAACAGCGGCGACGAAGGATCGGAGAGCCCGCCACTGGAAGGGCGGAGGTGGAGACTTGATGTGGGTCTCCGGTGGACTATGAGGTCGTCGATCGGCGTCTCCTTGCCGAAAGATGGAGGCGGGTCGATCGTCGTCGAGCACGAGGATAAAGCATCGGGCGGAAGGATCGATTCTCCGTCGTCACCACCTCCTGCACATTCTGCCTCGAGCGAACGGCCCGTCGCCATCTCCTCGAGTCGATCTGGGTGGAACGCCGACTGCTAGCCGTTCGTGGTGGTGGAACGAGGCGAGGAGGAGGGATGCGCGGCCGATCGAGATCGAAATGGGGGCGGCGACCAACTGTGCCTCGTGGTGGAGATTTGGGAGCGAGGCGGCGTGCGAGTGAATGGGGTCGCTGCTATGCCTCCTCCGGTGGTACACCCTTCGGCGATAAAAACGGGAATGGGGAGGAAATGGTGGCTCACCGGCGACCTCTCTGCTCGGCATCGCTACTGTGTAGATGGCGAAAAGGAAAGCCGAGGTCGCGCGGAGGCGTTGCAGGCGGGAGTTTCCTCAACGGGAGTTGCTACGGAAATCCTCGCCTAGAAGATCCGGCAGCGATGGGGACGAGGCCGACGAATGGCGCGCTGGCGAGCTCATCGTCGTCGCTCGTCCTGTCGGTGTGCAGAGTAGCGGGAGCAGGAGAAAGGGGGCGCTCGAGAAGCTCGAGCGAGATAGGGCTTCTGCCCTTCTCGCTCGCGGCCGCGATCCTAATTAGGGCCGAACGGTTCACCCGAACCGGTTGACCGGCCGGTTCGGTTGGATCGGACTGAGATTTTTTTTTTCCTAAAAATAAAATTTTTAAAGGTGGGGGTTTACATTAGTAATGGATGTTTGACCTATAAGTCTCATCGATTGAGAGAGACTTATCAAGTATAATTTTAAGTTTCATCGTTGTTTGTGAATCATTATCGAGTTTCTTTATATAGAAATGAGGCACATTATTAAATGTGACAAAATATTATTTGTATGATTTTTTTTTTTAGAACTTAATAAGACTTGAACCCAAGACCTCATGATCCTTCCGTATAGAGCCCAATTACTTTAACCAAAGGAATGTACACTTTGTGCACTTATTCAATATAAAATATAAAATATTATTTAATATTTATTCAAAATATTATTTGTATGATTGTTGATCTCGGTAATATAAAAGAAATCTCTATCTAATGATGGCACTAGATATGATTTATTTTGAGCTTCATCCGTATCAAAGTCCATCGACAATTGTAAAGAATAAGTTTATATGCCTAACAATTCGTGCTAACTCGGATGTTTAACGATTGAATATCTTTGAGGGGTAAAATGTCATCAAAATTACGTTAGGACTTGAATGAGTTTTAGATTCGTATCGAAATAGATTTAGAATCCATGAGTTTCTTTGAGATAGTATTCTTATAGGTGCTCTGGGATCCGTCCTCTTGTGAAAATTACCTTACAACTTGTGTGATTTTTAGATTCACGTACAAATAAATCCATATCCAATCCAATCTCTTCAAATTAGAGTATTTTCATAAATGCGTTTGGATGTGTTCTCCCTTCCTAATGCGGATTAAGAGCACCATAGAACAGGCCTAAGGATAGTTGGAAAGATTTTTTCTTTTTCGGAATAGGAATGAAAAAATTTATAGTTACGCCCAATAGTAATATTATATCATGATGACATTTATTTTGATATGATAATATCCTTGATTTAATGATTTCTATCTATTATTTTAATAAATATAATAGAAAGTATAAAATAAACTTATAGACAACACTTATTACATGAGTTAGAATACTATAAAAATAACAAAAATATAAAATAAAATTGTTCTGTTTCTAATTCGACCGTCAAATTGTCCTCGACGTGCTAAACCAATCAATTGAATCAATTTAGTCTTAAATATATATATATATATATATAAATCAAATCATAAAAAAAATAAAAAAAGATAGATCAAATAGTGATATCAAACTATTATTAAATATTATCACATCTTTGATTGTATTTTTTAAAAAAAATTATATATAAAATTAATTAATGGATGAATCTTTTTCTAAAAATAATCAAATAATATTAATCATTAAATAATCTTTCAATAAGAGAATGTCAATCTATTGTACTAATTGTTCTACATAATAATATCTATGTCATTTACTTTATCTCACTTTGCATTACAAAATATATATTAGAATTACAAACTTGTATTATTTGAAACCATCACAAATAGCTATGAAATCATTGAAAAGATTAAAATTTTTTATTTTAAATTACATAATTTATGAATTATTTTATAAAGTATGTGGTTTATTTTATTGTTGTATGATTGAAGATAGATAAGAGATAATATTTGTAAGATCTAAAAATATAATTTTAACTACAAATATTTGAGTTGAAATTCATGCATTTATAATTTTCGCTAGAGCTATAGATAGAATTCTAAATGACCATGTAATTAAAAAAATATATAACAAAGAAAATAGATATTTTAGAGAAGTTTTCATTGCACTTCAACGTTCAGTCAAATAACTTTCTATTATATTTCAAAGAATGCTCCATGTGATCTAAAATAAGTAATAAATATTCTCTAATTCTTTTTTGCTTCGTTTTTTGAAGTATGTTGTTATTTATTAGTAATATTACTTATCTTTAGCCAATTGTACGTAGCAAGTTTTCCAAAAATATATTGTTGAAGATAAGACGAGGAAACAAAATAACTTAGAAACGACTTTTATGTTTTTGTAGAGAGCATTGGAAGACTGCCCTTCAATATAAATAATAGCACGTATGTGTACACACATTTAAATGAGGCAACCCACTAGCTCTACACAACCAACACAACTAATTTCTTTATCTCTCTTTTGCTCTCTCTACACTATATATTTGTTTATATATATAAACATATTGTCGTCTGCCTGTACAAAAAGTATACGTTCCACTAGTTAAAGCAATTGACATTATTAACTCCATACATCAGACCATCAAGCATAATTTCTAATCTCTCTCGAAATGTCAACGATCTTCTCCTGCGAATACTGTTCTCGAGAATTCAGTACAAAAGAAGGTCTCACAGGTCACCAGAATGTGCACGCGAACGAGTGCCCCTCTTCTACCGCAACAGGATCAGCAATTTGTGGAACAATGAAGGATGTTGCCTCTCTATCGTATCCCTCAACAATGCCTTTCTCCTGTGACCACTGTCGTAAACAATTTGAAACAATTCAGGGCTTCAATTGTCACATGGGTAAGGCATACAGGGAGCTTATAACAACTTCCACATCAACTGCAGCTTTCTCCTTTGACACATCAATGGCATGTTTCTCCTGTGACTTTTGTCCAAGACGATTTGAAACACCTGAGGGGCTCAATAGTCACAAAGGCAAGGCACACAAGAAGCTTATAGCAACTTCCACATCAACCGCAGCTTTCTCCTATGATACATCAAAGTTGGATTTCTCCTGTGACTTTTGTTCGAGACAATTTGAAACATCTCAGGGGCTTGATAGTCACAAGGGCAAGGCACACAAGGAGCTTATAGCAAATTCCACGCCAGCAACAGCTACGCTTAGACCCAATGAGACTGCCATCTCTACACCCCCTCCAACTAAAGAGGGCCCTGATGATACTAACTCTAATGAAATTGATATTGATCTCTACTTACCGATAAAGAAGAGAAGACAATTTCTTAAACATACCTCCTCCCCTTCCTCGTCCACTTGAAGAAGAACGAAAAATCATTATGCATAAATATGTTTATAAATACTGTACATGAGTACCCCCTAGCTTTATTCCACTCACTCCTTCCCGGATTGTTAAACCAATGATATTTAAAATTAATAAATGATATTAAGAAATGATTTATAATTTTTTGTGGTTTTATATAAAAAATATTATAAAATTTTATCCTTTTATCTCCTGAACATATATTCTTGCTAAAATCACTATGGTATGGTAAGGAGGAGAGAGGCACTATAGATTATCACTGTGCAATAACAAGATTAATATATTTAAATATAAGGTGGTAGTTAGTGGTGCCACAACCAACAATAAATTTCCAATGCAGCAACAGGAGTAGGTAGGGAGTAGGAGGAAAATGAATTAAGAAATAAATTTCAATAAATATATTTAAATAAATAGAGGCATTTTATTTTAAATTCATTATCATAATGATCAATTATTAAATTAATTGATGATAATTAATTATTTCCAAAATAAATTTCATAATAAATGATTGTCATAGATAATAACACAATGAATATTTATATTATAATAATTAAATTTTTAGAATAGATCAATTATTACCCTCAAGTACTCAAGTTAATATTGTATATATCCATTTTTGGGGAGTCAAATTTATATATATTCTTGTTGTTTTATAATCTAGTTAACATATGATGTGCTATTAAAATAGTAGTTCTAAGGGGAAAAAAAAGTAATGGATAGTTCCTTAAGATGAATTCAGTAATGGATGTGTGACCTATAAGTCTCATCGATTGAGAGAGACTTGTCAAGTATAATTTTAAGTTTCATCGTTGCTTGTGAATCATTACTGAGTTTCTTTTATATAGAAATGAAGCACATTGTTAAATGTGACAAAATATTATTTGTATGATTGTTGATCTCAGAAACATAAAAGAAATCCCTATCTAATGATGGCACTAGATATGATTTATTTTGAGCTTCATCCGTATCAAGTCCATCGACAATTGTAAAGAATAAGTTTATATGCCTAGCAATTCGTGCTAACTCGGATGTTTAACGATTGAATATCTTTGAGGGGTAAAATGTCATCAAAATTACGTTAGGACTTGAATGAGTTTTAGATTCGTGTCCAAATAGATTTAGAATCCATCGAGTTTCTTTGAGATAATATTCTTATAGGTGCTCTGGGATCCGTCCTCTTGTGAAAATTACCTTACAACTTTTGTGATTTTTAAATTCATGCACAAATGAATCCATATCCAATCCAATCTCTTCAAATTAGAATATTTTCATAAATGCGTTTGGATGTGTTCCCTCTTCCTAATGCGGATTAAGAGCACTATATAGCAGGCCTAAGGATAGTTGGAAAGATTTTTTCTTTTTCGGAATAGGAATGAAAAAATTTATAGTTACGCCCAATAATAATATTATATCATGGTGGCATTTATTCTGATATGATAATATCCTAGATTTAATGATTTCTATCTATTATTTTAATAAATAAAATAGAAAGTATAAAATAAACTTATAGACAACACTTATTACATGAGTTAGAATACTATAAAAATAACAAAAATATAAAATAAAATTGTTCTGTTTCTAATTCAATCGTCAAATTATCTTCGACGTGCTAAACCAATCAATTGAATGAATTTAGTCTTAAATATATATATATAAATCAAATCATAAATAAATAAAAAAAGTTAGATCAAATAGTGATATCAAACTATTATTAAATATTATCACATCTTTGATTGTATTTTTTAAAAAATATTATATATAAAATTAATTAATTGATGAATCTTTTTTAAAAAATAATCAAATAATATTAATCATTAAATAATCTTTCAATAAGAGAATGTCAATCTATTTTACTAATTGTTCTACATAATAATATCTATGTCATTTACTTTATCTCACTTTGCATTACTAAATATAGAATTAGAATTATAAACTTGTATTATTTGAAACCATCATAAATAGCTATGAAATCATTGAAAAGATTAAATATTATTTTTATTTTAAATTACATAATTTATGAATTATTTTATAAAGTACGTGGTTTGTTTTATTGTTGTATGATTGAAGATAGATAAGAGATAATATTTGTAAGATCTACAAATATAATTTTAACTACAAATATTTGAGTTGAAATTCATGCATTTATAATTTTCGCTATAGCTATAGATAGAATTCTAAATGACTATGTAATTAAAAAAATATATAACTAAGAAAATAAATATTTTAGAGATGTTTTCATTGCACTTCAACTTTCAGTCAAATAACTTTCTATCATATTTCAAAGAACGCTCCATGTGATCTAATATAAGTAATAAATATTCTCTAATTCTTCTTTGCTTCATTTTTTGAAGTATGTTGTTATTTATTAGTAATACTACTTATCTTTAGCCAATTGTATGTCACGCCCTGACCCTACTGTTGGGCACGTGGCAACCGCCGTATGAGTCCAACAGACCCATACAAGGCATCAAGTGATACATATCATCCAATACATCATTTACGCAGCGGAATACACAATTAAAATATCTAACTCAACATTTCTAACACAGTCTCGACAAACCTACTACAACTCTATGATAAAAGGTATCGATAAATAAAAATAGATTCATCGAATGACTCATCTTCACCCACCATCATAGTCGATCATCTAACACCTGCACACACGGGGAAAAGTGGTGTGCTCAGCCTTGCGGCCTAGGGCGAAGTTACGGCTCGAAACCGATTAAGGAATCCAAAGGCTAGGAGGATTAATCTAGGATGCCTTGGGTTTATTAATAGTCATTTTCATATAATATATGTGAAGCATATCATAAATGCAAAATAACTATGTAAGCATATACAACAGGTGTAGCACTAGATGTCACCTAAGCTGTCTCTATTAACTATGTCGTCAATGTCACTAGAATGTTATCTACAGTATACTATGACTATCAATCTCAAGACTCGGGTTGCCAGCCTATGCTTAGAGAAATTCCCCCGTCGGGGACTTCCCATAAGCCCATCAGTGCATTTTGTCTCTGTCTCTTCCTATGCCCGCTGCACTGATGTTGGCGGAGGTGACGGGTGACCATTGATCACACTCCTCTATCTCGCTAGTCGCCTACGATGCCTCCCCTAGCGAAACTGTCGTGCCCTTACATCCTCCCCGGACTCCGTAGGGGCAACGACGACTCGTGTAGTACTACAACATTGTCCGAAAGCGGGGTCACCATCAACAAGACCATCGACCATGGCTAGTCGATATAATACAATCTTAGGATCCGGACTACCCATCCGACCGTCTGCAGAATGTCAAGGATGGTAGCCGTGTGGTCTAAGGATCCACTATCCAAGGCTAAGCGGAGGGATGTCACCGTCCCAATCCCCGAGCAGCGATGCCTGCCAAGAGGTGTGCAAATTAGCTGTCGCCGGAATGCTACAACCTCAGTGACATGTTTGCTAGGTTCTTATTTTGGTTCGTCCCGGCTAGTCATTTCAGGACTATCACGGTGTCGCCTAGACGGCACACGTACGAGTATGACTTTCTGGGTAGGGACTTACTCCATATATCCGGTCTAATGTGACCTTGGAGTTTGTACAGTCCCTTTCCCTACCAGCTCCCAGTATCTAAGCTATGCATAACCTCGGGAGTGGTGCTCCCAGTATCTAAGCTATGCATAACCTCGGGAGTGGTATGTGGCAGAGCATCACCATTCTGACCATCGGCGGTACGCAGTGGTCAAACGGGGTATGCAAGCAGTACCCCTTCCTGTCTGGTTTCTAGTGATGTCTCCTAAGAGTTTCTAACATGTCATCATTCTTATATATAACTGCATGGTAATCAAGCTATCATAGCATAGATGAATAATATAACATGTAGGACAAGAGTTATAAACATGTTAAGTATGTAGCATGGTAAACATGGCATAATCATACTAACATGCATTTAGATAATATAATAGTAAGCATAACATGTATGTATCCATATATATATAATCATGACAAACATTTCATTTTATTATATTTGAGGCATCCAAGAATTTTCCTAAGAAAACCTCGGCAGGAATTCCCTTCTTGAATAAATCCTACATCGATGAACCAACGCACCTGATAATGTAGTTGGGTCTTCTTCGGAACCAACCGTGTAATAAGTCGTACTTCCTTTAATCGTTTCGAGTAGATCTTCCTATTATAAATAAAGTCATATTTAGATATTTACTTTTATATGATTTATAATTAACTTTATTCATAAGGTGACAAGTCATCTTAGTTTTAACTAATCACTCCCTAATTTTATTTAGCTATCACATTTAACGGACAATAAGGTGGAACCAAATTAATTGTATCCTAGTGATGACCCGGATTCGATTCCCTATTCTAACACAATTATTCTATTATCTACATGCTTTTAAGTAATGCAAGAAACAAAAATTCATGCAACATGGCAACAACACCATCAAAATCAGCCATGAAACACACTGCATGAAACAACAAAAATTCATGCAACATAAAATATCTACAGAACATTCCAACATAAAACATATACAAAACATTCAACAAAAATTCCACATCACATTCAACATAAAACATATACAAAACATTCAACAAAATTTCCACATCACATTCAACATAAATCAAACCACATCAAATATTCAAATATAAATCACATTCAACATAAATCAAACCACATCAAATATTCAAATATAAATCACATTCAACATAAATCAAACCACATCAAATATTCAACATTTCCATCAACAAACATTCATAAATCACATTCAACATTTCCATCAACAAACATAAATCAAACCACATCAAATATTCAACATTTTCATCAACAAACATTCATAAATCACATTCAAAATTTCCATCAACAAACATTCATAAACAACCATCAAATTCAGCCATGAAGAACTCAGCAATAACACCATCGATTTGACCATGAAACGGCATCAACAACACCACCACGAAAAATCCAAAATCCATAAACAAGACCATCGACAGATTAATCCTACACATGCTCTCCGAGTTAATCACTCTAGGGATCAGTCAACTAATTAATTCTAACCATGCATTTCGAATAGCAGCCATGATCCATACTTCATAGACCAACGCATTCATGATCAACATCGGATACCATCATCATCTCACATACCACCTTATCTAACCACAACCACTGATCAAAACACCTCGGCATGCATAATCCACAAACTATTCCATGTCATCCCATCAATTAAATAGTCAAGGTATCCCATTCAAAAGATTACGACTTACAAACAATTAAGGCTAAGAATTAGGATCAATACAATTAAGAAAGATATAGAAATCACCTCAGATCAGATTGAGCTACGATCGACAGACAAAGAGTGAAATCGAAGAGGGCGACTGGTGGATAGTGGCGATGCACCAAGATCACTTCGGTGGACGATGAGGAGTGGGGAGGATGGCTGCGCGTCGAGGTGCAAATTGATGGTTGAAGGCGTCGCAAGAAACCCCCAAATCGAGCAAAGGACGCAGCAAGGTCGAAGCCGACGGCAGCCCTCGAATCACCAGAGATAGGGTCTGTGAGATGACGAAGGCGAGGCACGGTAGCTCCAATCGAATGTTGCGGTCGTCGACTTGGCGGAGTGATGGAATGCGAAGAGGGCGAAGGGTAAGGGATGATGACCTGGGATCTCTCTATCGAGCTCCACCGGTGAGATGCGCATTTGGCAGCAGGTCGACGAGTTGGGAAGGGTGCTCAAAACCATCGACGAGATCGAGCTGCAACAGTCGCGTGAAGTGGTGCCCAGCTCGTCGGCAGCTCGGAGGAGGAGGAAGAAGAGATCCCTTCCGGCGACGGTGGACCGAAGGGAAAGGAGGAGCCGGCAGCTCTCGAATCACCGACGGTGGGGTTTGTGAGCTGCGGCGGAGCTCCAATTGATCGTCAAAGGGAAAAAGGAGGTCGGCGGTGGACTGTAGAGGAAGAAGGGGTGGTCATTGGCCGCCAAGGGAGGAAGAGGAAGGATCGAATAGTGCGAGCTTCACCGTCGAACTCGCAGCAAAGGATCTGAGCGATGCGGGTCATCGGCGGAGCGGAGGAGAAGAAGAAGAAGAGGGATTGGTGTCGAGGGCATGCGAAGAGGAGAAGAGGAGAGGAATTTGGGGGAAAAAGATTTAGGGCTCGGGGTTTGTTCGCACGAGCTGGTTCGAGCAGACCGGTTCAATCCAGTTCATTTGGACCGGCCGGTCATTCAAACCGGGCCATTTTTTTTTTTTTTTTTTTTTGTAAACAAGTTTTCCAAAAATATATTGTCGAAGATAAGATAAGGATACAAAATAACTTAGAAACGACTTTTATATTTTTGTAGAGAGCATTGGAAGACTGCCCTTCAATATAAATAACAGCACGTATGTGTAAACACATTTAAATACGGCAACCCACTAGCTCTACACAACCAACACAACTAATTTCTTTATCTCTCTTTTGCTCTCTCTACACTATATATTTGTTTATATATATAAACATATTGTCGTCTGCCAGTACAAAAAGTATACATTCCACTAGTTAAAGCAATTGAGCTTCATAGGAGAGGTTCTCGCCTCGGTACTGAAAAAGTTCAAAAAAAAATATCGCACTTCGTCTCCTCCATCCACAAATCGTTGACATTATTAACTCCATACATCAGACCATCAAGCATAATTTCTAATCTCTCTCGAAATGTCGACGATCTTCTCCTGCGAATATTGTTCTCAAGAATTCAGTACAAAAGAAGGTCTCACAGATCACCAGAATGTGCACGCGAACGAGTGCCCCTCTTCTACCACAACAGGATCAGCAATTTGTGGAACAATGAAGGATGTTGCCTCTTTATCGTATCCCTCAACAATGCCTTTCTCCTGTGACCACTGTCGTAAACAATTTGAAACAATTCAGGGCTTCAATTGTCACATGGGTAAGGCACACAGGGAGCTTATAACAACTTCCACATCAACTGCAGCTTTCTCCTTTGACACATCAATGGCACGTTTCTCCTGTGACTTTTGTCCAAGACAATTTGAAACACCTCAGGGGCTCAATAGTCACAAAGGCAAGGCACACAAGAAGCTTATAGCAACTTCCACATCAACCGCAGCTTTCTCCTATGATACATCAAACATGGATTTCTCCTGTGACTTTTGTTCGAGACAATTTGAAACATCTCAGGGGCTCAATAGTCACAAGGGTAAGGCACACAAGGAGCTTATAGCAAATTCCACGCCAGCAACATCTACGCATAGACTCAACGAGACTGCCATCTCTACACCCCCTCCAACTAAAGAGGGCCCTGATGATACTAAATCTAATGAAATTGATATTGATCTCTACTTACCGATAAAGAAGAGAAGACAATTTCTTAGACATACCTCCTCCCCTTCCTCGTCCACTTGAAGAAGAACGAAAAATCATTATGCATAAATATGTTTATAAATACTGTATACGAGTACCCCCTTGCTTTATTCCACTCACTCCTTCACGGATTGTTAAACCAATGATATTTGAAATTAATAAATAATATTAAGAAATGATTTATAATTTTTTGTGGTTTTGTATAAAAAATATTATAAAATATTATCCTTTTATCTCCTGAACATTTATTCTTACTAAAATCACTATGGTATGGTAAGGAGGAGAGAGGCACTATAGATTATCACTATGCAATAGCAAGATTAACATATTTAAATATAAGGTGGTAGTTAGTGGTGCCACAACCAACAATAAATTTCCAATGCAGCAACAGGAGCAGGTAGGGAGTAGGAGGAAAATGAATTAAAAAATAAATTTCAATAAATATATTTGAATAAATAGAGGCCTTTTATTTTAAATTCATTATCATAATGATCAATTATTAAATTAATTGATGACAATTAATTATTTCGACAATAAATTTCATAATAAATGATTGTCATAGATAATAACACAATGAATATTTATATTATAATAATTAAATTTTTAGAATAGATCAATTATTACCCTCAAGTACTCACATTAATATTGTATATATCCATTTTTGGGGAGTCAAATTTATATATATTCTTGTTGTTTTATAATCTAGTTAACATATGATGTGCTATTAAAAGAGTAGTTCTAAGGGGAAAAAAAAGTAATGGATAGTTCCTTAAGATGAATTCAGTAATGGATGTGTGACCTATAAGTCTCATTGATTGAGAGAGACTTGTCAAGTATAATTTTAAGTTTCATCATTGTTTGTGAATCATTACTGAGTTTCTTTTATATAGAAATGAGGCACATTATTAAATGTGACAAAATATTATTTGTATGATTGTTGATCTCGGTAACATAAAAGAAATCCCTATCTAATGATGGCACTAGATATGGTTTATTTTGAGCTTCATCTGTATCAAGTCCATCGACAATTGTAAAGAATAAGTTTATATGCCTAGCAATTCGTGCTAACTCGGATGTTTAACGATTCAATATCTTTGAGGGGTAAAATGTCATCAAAATTACGTTAGGACTTGAATGAGTTTTAGATTCGTGTCGAAATAGATTTAGAATCCATCAAGTTTCTTTGAGATAGTATTCTTATAGGTGTTCTGGGATACGTCCTCTTGTGAAAATTGTCTTACAACTTTTGTGATTTTTAGATTCATGCACAAATGAATCCATATCCAATCAAATCTCTTCAAATTAGAGTATTTTCATAAATGCGTTTGGATGTGTTATCCCTTCCTAATGCGGATTAAGAGCACTATATAACAGGCATAAGGATAGTTGGAAATTTTTTTTCTTTTTCGGAATAGGAATGAAAAATTTTATAGTTACGCCCAATAGTAATATTATATCATGGTGGCATTTATTTTGATATGACAATATCCTTGATTTAATGATTTCTATCTATTATTTTAATAAATAAAATAGAAAGTATAAAATAAACTTATAGACAACACTTATTACATGAGTTAGAATACTATAAAAATAACAAAAATATAAAATAAAATTGTTCTCTTTCTAATTCGACCGTCAAATTGTCCTCGACGTGCTAAACCAATCAATTGAATCAATTTAGTCTTAAATATATATATAAATCAAATCATAAAAAAAATAAAAAAAGATAGATCAAATAGTGATATCAAACTATTATTAAATATTATCACATCTTTGATTGTATTTTTTAAAAAATATTATATATAAAATTAATTAATTGATGAATCTTTTTTTTAAAATAATTAAATAATATTAATCATTAAATAATCTTTCATTAAGAGAATGTCAATCTATTGTACTAATTGTTCTACATAATAATATCTATGTCATTTACTTTATCTCACTTTGCATTACTAAATATAGAATTTATTACAAACTTGTATTATTTGAAACCATCATAAATAGCTATGAAATCATTGCAAAGATTAAATATTTTTTTATTTTAAATTACATAATTTATGAATTATTTTATAAAGTACGTGGTTTGTTTTATTGTTGTATGATTGAAGATGGATAAGAGATAATATTTGTAAGATCTAAAAATATAATTTTAACTACAAATATTTGAGTTGAAATTCATGCATTCATAATTTTCGCTAGAGCTATAGATAGAATTCTAAATGACCATGTAATTAAAAAAAATATATAACTAGGAAAATAGATATTTTAGAGAAGTTTTCATTGCACTTCAACGTTCAGTCAAATAACTTTCTATCATATTTCAAAGAACGCTCCATGTGATCTAAAATTAGTAATAAATATTCTCTAATTCTTCTTTGCTTCATTTTTTGAAGTATGTTGTTATTTATTAGTAATATTACTTATCTTTAGCCAATTGTATGTAGCAGACTTTTATGTTTTTGTAGAGAGCATTGGAAGACTGCCCTTCAATATAAGGCAACCCACTAGCTCTACACAACCAACTCAACTAATTTTTTTATCTCTCTTTTGCTCTCTCTACACTATATATTTGTTTATATATATAAACATATTGTCGTCTGCCTGTACAAAAAGTGCACGTTCCACTAGTTAAAGCAATTGAGCTTTCATAGGAGAGGTTCTCACCTCGGTACTGAAAAAGTTCAAAAAAAAATATCGCACTTCGTCTCCTCCATCCACAAACCTTTGACATTATTAACTCCATACATGAGACCATCAAGCATAATTTCTAATCTCTCTCGAAATGTCGACGATCTTCTCCTGCGAATATTGTTCTCGAGAATTCAGTACAAAAGAAGGTCTCACAGATCACCAGAATGTGCACGCGAACGAGTGCCCCTCTTCTACCACAACAGGATCTGCAATTTGTGGAACAATGAAGGATGTTGCCTCTCTATCGTATCCCTCAACAATGCCTTTCTCCTGTGACCACTGTCGTAAACAATTTGAAACAATTCAGGGCTTCAATTGTCACATGGGTAAGGCACACAGGGAGCTTATAACAACTTCCACATCAACTGCAGCTTTCTCCTTTGACACATCAATGGCACGTTTCTCCTGTGACTTTTGTCCAAGACAATTTGAAACACCTCAGGGGCTCAATAGTCACAAAGGCAAGACACACAAGAAGCTTATAGCAACTTCCACATCAACCGCAACTTTCTCCTATGATACATCAAACATGGATTTCTCCTGTGACTTTTGTTCGAGACAATTTGAAACATCTCAGGGGCTCAATAGTCAAAAGGGTAAGGCACACAAGGAGCTTATAGCAAATTCCACGCCAGCAACATCTACGCATAGACTCAACGAGACTGCCATCTCTACACCCCCTCCAACTAAAGAGGGCCCTGATGATACTAACTCTAATGAAATTGATATTGATCTCTACTTACCGATAAAGAAGAGAAGACAATTTCTTAGACATACCTCCTCCCCTTCCTCGTCCACTTGAAGAAGAACGAAAAATCATTATGCATAAATATGTTTATAAATACTGTATACGAGTACCCCCTAGCTTTATTCCACTCACTCCTTCTCGGATTGTTAAATCAATGATATTTGAAATTAATAAATAATATTAAGAAATGATTTATAATTTTTTGTGGTTTTATATAAAAAATATTATAAAATTTTATCCTTTTATCTCCTGAACATTTATTCTTGCTAAAATCACTATGGTATGGTAAGGAGGAGACAGGCACTATAGATTATCACTATGCAATAGCAAGATTAATATATTTAAATATAAGGTGGTAGTTAGTGGTGCCACAACCAACAATAAATTTCCAATGCAGCAACAGGAGTAGGTAGGGAGTAGGAGGAAAATGAATTAAGAAATAAATTTCAATAAATATATTTAAATAAATAGAGGCATTTTATTTTAAATTCATTATCATAACGATCAATTATTAAATTAATTGATGATAATTAATTATTTCCAAAATAAATTTCATAATAAATGATTGTCATAGATAATAACACAATGAATATTTATATTATAATAATTAAATTTTTAGAATAGATCAATTATTACCCTCAAGTACTCACATTAATATTGTATATATCCATTTTTGGGGAGTCAAATTTATATATATTCTTGTTGTTTTATAATCTAGTTAACATATGATGTGCTATTAAAAGAGTATTTCTAAGGGGAAAAAAAAGTAATGGATAGTTCCTTAAGATGAATTCAGTAATGGATGTGTGACCTATAAGTCTCATCGATTGAGAGAGACTTGTCAAGTATAATTTTAAGTTTCATCATTGTTTGTGAATCATTACTGAGTTTCTTTTATATAGAAATGAGGCACATTATTAAATGTGACAAAATATTATTTGTATGATTGTTGATCTCGGTAACATAAAAGAAATCCCTATCTAATGATGGCACTAGATATGGTTTATTTTGAGCTTCATCCGTATCAAGTCCATCGACAATTGTAAAGAATAATTTTATATGCCTAGCAATTCGTGCTAACTCGGATGTTTAACGATTCAATATCTTTGAGGGGTAAAATGTCATCAAAATTACGTTAGGACTTGAATGAGTTTTAGATTCGTGTCGAAATAGATTTAGAATCCATCAAGTTTCTTTGAGATAGTATTCTTATAGGTGTTCTGGGATACGTCCTCTTGTGAAAATTGCCTTACAACTTTTGTGATTTTTAGATTCATGCACAAATGAATCCATATCCAATCAAATCTCTTCAAATTAGAGTATTTTCATAAATGCGTTTGGATGTGTTATCCCTTCCTAATGCGGATTAAGAGCACTATATAACAGGCATAAGGATAGTTGGAAATTTTTTTTCTTTTTCGGAATAGGAATGAAAAAAATTTATAGTTACGCCCAATAGTAATATTATATCATGGTGGCATTTATTTTGATATGACAATATCCTTGATTTAATGATTTCTATCTATTATTTTAATAAATAAAATAGAAAGTATAAAATAAACTTATAGACAACACTTATTACATGAGTTAGAATACTATAAAAATAACAAAATATAAAATAAAATTGTTCTCTTTCTAATTCGACCGTCAAATTGTCCTCGACGTGCTAAACCAATCAATTGAATCAATTTAGTCTTAAATATATATATAAATCAAATCATAAAAAAAATAAAAAAAGATAAATCAAATAGTGATATCAAACTATTATTAAATATTATCACATCTTTGATTGTATTTTTTTAAAAATATTATATATAAATTAATTAATTGATGAATCTTTTTTGTAAAATAATCAAATAATATTAATCATTAAATAATCTTTCATTAAGAGAATGTCAATCTATTGTACTAATTGTTCTACATAATAATATCTATGTCATTTACTTTATCTCACTTTGCATTACTAAATATAAAATTTATTACAAACTTGTATTATTTGAAACCATCATAAATAGCTATGAAATCATTGCAAAGATTAAATATTTTTTTATTTTAAATTACATAATTTATGAATTATTTTATAAAGTACGTGGTTTGTTTTATTGTTGTATGATTGAAGATGGATAAGAGATAATATTTGTAAGATCTAAAAATATAATTTTAACTACAAATATTTGAGTTGAAATTCATGCATTTATAATTTTCGCTAGAGCTATAGATAGAATTCTAAATGACCATGTAATTAAAAAAAATATATAACTAGGAAAATAGATATTTTAGAGAAGTTTTCATTGCACTTCAACGTTCAGTCAAATAACTTTCTATCATATTTCAAAGAACGCTCCATGTGATCTAAAATTAGTAATAAATATTCTCTAATTCTTCTTTGCTTCATTTTTTGAAGTATGTTGTTATTTATTAGTAATATTACTTATCTTTAGCCAATTGTATGTAGCAGACATTTATGTTTTTGTAGAGAGCATTGGAAGACTGCCCTTCAATATAAGGCAACCCACTAGCTCTACACAACCAACTCAACTAATTTTTTTATCTCTCTTTTGCTCTCTCTACACTATATATTTGTTTATATATATAAACATATTGTCGTCTGCCTGTACAAAAAGTGCACGTTCCACTAGTTAAAGCAATTGAGCTTTCATAGGAGAGGTTCTCACCTCGGTACTGAAAAAGTTCAAAAAAAAATATCACACTTCGTCTCCTCCATCCACAAACCTTTGACATTATTAACTCCATACATGAGACCATCAAGCATAATTTCTAATGTCACGCCCCGACCCAACCGTCGGCCACGTGGCAACCGCCGTATGAGCCCGACAGACCCATACAAGGCATCAAGTGATACATACCATTCATATACATCGTTTATGCAGCGGAATATACAATTAAATTATCTAACTCAAAATTTCTAACACAGTCCCGATAAACCTACTACAAATCTAGGAAAAAGGCAACGATAAATAAATAAAAATATAAACCCGTCGACGGACTCATCTTCATCGAATAACTCGGGCAGACATCTAATACACCTGCACACACGGGGAAAAGTGGTGTGCTCAGCCTTGCGGCCTAGTGCGAAATTACGGCTCTACCGAATAAAGAAATCAAAGGCTAGGAGGAGTATTCTAGGATGTCTTTGGTGGTTAATCATCATTTTTTTCATGTCATATAATTTAAACAATTCATATTGAGATAACATAAATAAATCAATAAATAAACAAAGGTGTACATGCCACTAGATGTCACCTAAGTTAAGCTTAGTGTCAACATCAACAGTCTGTCCCCATTTGATTTGTATAAATCGATTTATGGGGAGCAACAAACATCGTAAATACAATACCGATGTATAATTCACTAGATGTCACCTACGTGATATCTAGTGTCCACGTCAACAGTCTGTCACCTACATCGTGACGAGACTTTAAGGTTTCATAAACTCGGGCTGCCAGCCTACGCTTAGTGACTACTCTAGCTAAGAGTATCAGTAAGCCCATCAGTGCCTTTCTGTCTCTGTCTCTACCTATGCCCGCTGCACTGATGTTGGCAGAGAGGACGGATGACCCAGAGTCCCTCTCCTGTTGTTTCACTAGTCGCCAACCATGCCTCCCCTAGCGAAACCGTCGTGCCCTTACATCCTCCCCGGATACCGTAGGGGTCACGACACCCATGTAGTACTACACACTGCCCGTAGACAGGGTCACCTCTCTTAAATATCATCGGCCACGGCTAGCCGGAATAACCACCCTAGGATCCGGACTACTCATCCGATCGTCTGCAGACGTCAAGGGTGATAGCCGTGTGGTCTACGGATCCACTGTCCAAGGCGTCGCATGTGGAATCACCTTCCCAGTCCAATAGCCGTCGACCTCTATCGAGATTGGCGCACATCCGCACGATGGGCTGTGGCCCTCGACTTCATCGGTGCCAAGTCCATGGTAGGGTTCATCCTAGCTAACCATCTCAGGACTATCACGAGGCCGCCTACAACGACACTCGTGCGGGTGAAGATTTCGGGTAAGGACTTGCTCCATATTTCCAGTCTAACATGACCATGGAGTGTGTACAGTCTCTTACCCTACCAGCTCCCAGTATATAAGCTATGCATAACGTCGGGAGTGGTGCTCTCAGTGCTCCGCTATGCATCAACCTCGGGAGTGGCGCCTAACGGGACGTCACCGTTTGACCACCGTCGGAACGCGGCGGTCAACCGGGGCATATGGAAAAAGGCCCCATTTTCTGTCTAAGTGGCGGTGACATCGCCAAAGGTTCTAACATGTCGTTATTTACTATCAATGTCTGCATGGTAGGTATGCTAGCATAACATAGAAACACAATGAAATAATATTTAACATGCTTGACATGATACTACAACATATTAGAAACTTAATAAGAAAATCATGGTATATCATGCATGTTAAGTAAATTAAACTAACATGCAAATCAAGTCAAATCTTATCAAGCATTACGTTTTAACATATTTAAGACATCCAAGAATTGTTCCTAAGAAAACCCCAGCGGGAATTCCCTAGCTTGAATAAATCCTACCATCGGAGAACCAACGCACCTGGGTTAGCGATCCGGTCTTCAGAATCAACCCGCGTAACAACGAATCACTCCGTCGAACTACTCGGATCACGTACCCGCGATAAATCCTAATTAACACAATTATTTAAAATCAAATTAAATTCCTTTTTCCCTATGGTAAATTAAATATTAATTTATCAATCTAACCTAATCATTCAGATACTAATTAACCAAATTTCCATTTTACAAATTAAATTAACTTAGTTAAGCTTAGATAAATTCTATCAAATTTATCCATTTAAACCCCTCATCTAGCCCAAGTCATCTCAGGGCCCAAATAACACTCATCAATATTTAATTAGATCAATTAAACATTAATTAGCCATTTTGAATCACCTAATCATACTCATGAAAAGTTAAATTATTTTTATTATTTTTATTATTTTATTATTATTTGACTGGTCAACGGTCAACAGTTGACCCGGTCAACCCGGTGAACACGGTGGATCCAGTCAACGCTGTTGACTCGGCCATCGCGGTGGACTCAGCCAACGCTGTTGACCCGGCCAACGCGGTGGACCCAAATCACTATTCGTTCGGCTTAATTTGAGTCTGACCCAAGCCTAGCCAGTTCGATTCGATCGAGTCAGCTCCAACTCATCTAAATCCAAATCCGACTCAGGTTCAATTTAATTGATTCAGCTCACTTCAACTAACTCAACCCGAACCAAACTTAACTCGAATTCAACCCAACTAACTCCAAACCGGTTCAACTCAACTCATTCACTACTCTACTCAATTAAATCACTAATTTTTACTTAACTTAATTTATCATGCTTAATTAATCCACTAAGTTTGATTAATTAACACTAAGCATGTTAAATTAATCTAAGTATGTTAACAACACTAATTTATCCTAAACATGTTTAATTACAACTAACATGCTTAAAATAAATTTATAATCGTGATTAGGGGAAAGTAAAGCTACCTTAGCCGAAATCACTATTCATCGTCGGAAACACTATTCACCGCCGGAATAGTAGCACCGTCGCCGGAACCCTAGCCGCCACCTCGCCGGAGCTCGCGAAATCCGCGGCAAACTAGACGGTGAGCTCCGCAAGCCTACGCACGTGGGAACCGACGACTACCTGCGCAAAAATCCGGCCATCAACACCAAAAACCCATCTTTTGGGTGGCGTCGCCGGCGAACTTTAGGGCAAGTTCGCCGGAGGGCGAAATCGCCCAATAACAGGGGAGAAACAAAGCCGTTTACCTCGCGATCGCACAGAGGAGTCGGAGAGGGATGGCTCGCCGGCGAGGGGAGTGGAACCGCAGCTCCACTCCTCGCCGGGGGTGCTGCAAATTTGAGAGGACGGCGGCGACGAAATCGCCGCCTCCTGCGTCGGTGTTTTGGGAGGACGCGGGGCTCACGACTCGCGGAGGGACGAGCAGCTCAAGCCCCAGCCGCTAGCAGTGGCGCGTGAGCGATCGGTGCTCGGAACGGTGGCAGACGCAGCCGGCGGATGGCTGCGAACGCGAAGGAAGATGCAGGGGAAGACGGGGGTCGCGCGCTGCCTCCTTCGGGCTCCCGTTTCTGCTACGAGGGACGATGCACAGCGGACGACGGTGAGCGGGCGACGAACGTTGACAAAGCGGAGCGGCACCGGCGCTGCTCTACTGCGGGCGAGGGAGGCGAATGGCGAATGCGGAGGAAGGACAACGGACGGCGATCTGCGGATGCTATCGGCAGACGCAGCTGCTCTGCTGTGGGTGGTCGCGAAGGCGAGGGAGGAGCCGTCGTCGAGCTCCCCTTTCTGCAGGGAGTGATGCGCGGCTGGCAACGGAGATGGGCGGCCACCGACGAACGGTGGGCAGCGACCGACGGCGGAAATTTGTGAGCGTCGGCGCTGCTCTGCCGTGGACGAGAGAGGTGGCCTCGCGAAGGAGTGATTGCAGACGGAGATGGGGCGCGCGTCGGCAGCAGAGCTTCGTCGAGCTCCCTTCGTCGTGGCGGAGAGGAGAGAGTGGCGGACGCGAGTTGCGATCGACATCAGCTGCTGGCGACGGAAGAAAGGGCGGCGACTCTGCTGCGGAGGATGGGAGAAAACAGGGGGAGGGAAAGGGGGTCGCCAAGCTCCCTTTTCCGTCGAGGAGTGGCGCACGGTGGACGGCGATCGATGGGCGACGGCGGCGGGCAGCGACCGGCGGCAGAAGGGTTGGCGTTGCCGCTACTGCTGCCGAAGAGGGAGGCGAGGAAGAAGACGAAGAGGAAGAAGAAGAAGAAGAAGAGAAAGGGGAAGAAGGGAGGGGCGCCTCGCGAGGGGGAAGAGCCCGCGGCTCTTCTCGCTCGCGTCGACCCCTTCGGACCGGGTCGGACCGGTTCACTCGAACCGGCCAGCTGGCCGGTTCAGTTGAACCGGGCCGGAAATTTTATTTTTTTTTTTATTTTTTTTTTTTCCTAAAAATCTAATTTATTAAGTTGGGGGTTTACAAGTACTCCCCCCCTTAAAAATTTTTGGTCCCCCAAAAATAAACACCATCGGTGATCCCTTCCTCTAATCATGATCGATGATAATTAAATAGACCTTTTATATTTCCTTTAAAGCAGTAACCCCTCTCCAAGGTGGTACCACTTTAGTTATCATAAACTCATCGGTACTAAGATACGATGTCTGCAATATATGGTAGCTCATCTAAATGACCCACGTGACAACATAACATATATCGTGATATAGTGATCCACTTTAGTTGTCACTACACTGTGGATCATTGTAGTCACATCTGGATTTTCATGAGCATCCATATTATTCAACAACAAGATGCGTATCCTAGTACGTGGTAGGAAGCAATTTGCTTAGTAGAGTGTCAAACAATTGCTTAGTATGAGAGTGGTCTACTAGAGGTACTGTCTCGATCTTAGATGAGTAGATCAAACTTCACCACAATAGATTATTAAAATAAATCAAGGAAATTATTCGTTGGTGAAGCACTCACCCCAATGGGAGAAATACAAGTGGGCAGAAGTTGAAGATATGGCTTTAAATTATTTTTTTTTTTTTTTTTTTTTCAAGTAGATATACTAGGTAGTCTCTTTTTCACTAGCATAAGGACAACCTTCCGTGGTTCAGGTTGAATCAGGATCAGATATCTCTGAACTAAAATATGGTCATAATGGAGTCACCTCCAGACAGAGGATAATATAAAAAAAGATAGGAATGACCACTCATCAAAATGCCCACTAACTTGCTCCGCGTCAGTTTAAATTCCTTCAACCACTACTTTATGATGCAAGGACAGGTTCCACAACCTAAAGTGAGCACATGTTAATCTATAGATAGTTAAATCATAGTCGTAAAGAGGACATCAGTTCTCAATACGGAAATACTGGAAAAGTAGTAGTGGTTAAGGCTTTGATATTTAAATCTAAAGATTTGCACTCGAACCTTAATGATATCTCTTTTTACCCAAATGCTCAAACTATGATAGTTTGTTCTATGTCGGATAGCAAGAACTTGATTGTATGGCCACCGAAATATATATAACAAAAATATAGGCCAAATGAAATCCGAAACTAAATTTTTATAGTGCTAAATCACAACTGCACTGAGATTGACACTGTAGTGTTAGATCACGTACGATGTAGAGATATTGTGCATACGATGATATTATTATGATAACGTGCAATTGGATTGATTGCTAGCACGAAGTAAGCTTTAGTCAAAGCTCAAAATGGAGTAAAAAGATTACATTCAAGTTTGTAGATATAGAAATATCGTAGTTGTACGTAAGCTGCTATGTGCACTAGATACGAGCTGCAGAAGCAGTAACTGAGATAGACAATGTCAACAATACCTTCACCTACTAAGGATATCAACGGGTGCTAGAGGTGCCAAGAAAAACTGCAGCATCCAAAATTTAGAGGTGAAATCGAAAGAAGCACAGAAGCAAAGTTACCCCAAAATCTGCAGGTAGTCGCAATATGAGTCGCAGATATAAAAATGCTGCCAACTGCATTGACTGAATAAGACTGCAGAGAAAGATCGAGTATATATAATGATACTGATGAATGTATCGGAAATCTGAGCTGCAAAAATACCAAGTAAAGAACTGAGCTAAACTGTGGGAGCTACCGAAATAAAATGAATAAAGAAATCTACCGACGATGAACATAATTGACTAAGGACATTTGATAAAGGAAGTAGCTCCGCAAAAAGAAATTGCAGACTGCAGAAAACAACTGGAGAAATAACTGCAAAGAAAATTGTAGAAATATTCGACAGAATTTGAAATCAGAAAGACCACTAAGCAGAATTAAAAGAAGCAGATACAAGAAATCTGCTTGGCTAATAAGTCGGTCGTATATATAGGATATACGAATTAAGCGAAAATTGCTCAAGCTCCAAAAAGAAACTGATAGATGAAGGAAAATAGCAGGAAACAGCTGCATTGAATGCATAGAATGCTGGTACAAAGGAAGATGCACCCAGCTCAGCAAAAAGTAATATGACAGAGTGAACCGCTTGAAGTAGAGTAGAAAGCTTCATGTATAAAATCATGCAAGAGTGCAAGCGGTAAAGCTGAGCGGCAAAAATGAAGCCACAGAAATATAAAAAGTGAGCATCGAAGCTGTAGAAACTAAGAAGATGTAGAAAGTTGTAACATGCACAACTAGAAATGTCATGCAATATACGCCAGCTGAATTTGTGAAATGGAGTTGCAGATAGGGTGTAGAGCTGCAAAAAGAGTATATGTAGAAAGCTACAAATACTATACATAGAGTTGCAAGTGTTGGGGGTTGACACGAATATTATGATTGATGACGGTCAACTTTCATATGCAACTTAATAATCATGATGACGATCAAAAATGATCAACATATACACATAAGATTTATATACATATCAATAATTACTCAAATGAGAGTAATGTCATAGATGATTTCAAATCATTTGATGCAGATTCATCCACAACCAAATTTATGAATCTGGAATGAAGTCCATCTAAGAGATCCGAGTAAGAGTCAAATTTAAACAAAATTAACTAATACGTAAGCCAGCTTAAAATATCGGTAGATCCTTCTTTAAGCTCAGTGGTCTTACGTAGATAAATCTGATATAAACTATATGGTCCAGATCTCATATGGACGATCAATATCAATAGTTTTCCAAGATCTAACTGGAATAATTAAATCAAAGATTTGTATGGAAAATTTTCCTGATCAAAATAAAGATGTAAAGTTGTGTATAATTGGAGATAATTTACCTGGATTTATATATCTCCAAACTGATCATGAATTTAATCGAAGATTCAAGATTTCAACTTTCTAGAAATCATTTATACCCGATAGTCAATATGATCATAACATCAGATTTCACAATCTGATAAGATAATTATAACCCGTGATATAAGCAAAAGTTAAACGATATCACACGTGCTCAAATATCGTATAATAACACACGTGCTAACTCAGGTAGGAAGGTCCACAAAATGATATGATAATGCACAAATTGTTTAACTAGATTGTAACATATGAATAGATGATAAGACTCATAAATAATCTACAATTTAATAATCCTGATAGATTACCTGATACCTCAGCTATCTAGCATGAGAGTACAGATGTGAGAGTGCATCTGGTGCTTCTATGTCACGAGTCCAACTTAGAAGCACGTGCTCGAATCGGAGCGGATAAAATTAAATATTGATAGATTCATTCAAACTCAGTATTCCAACTAAGTCATGGGATACGAATAGTATGATACAGATATCGTATGAGATGTTTTGATATCAATACTCTTAAGATCAAAGTGATGTTAGCTACCTATATCGGTATAAGAGGTGATTGTGATGCACCCAATAAGGTAACCTTAATATGATCATGGATAAATTTACTTGATCATTTAGAAATGAAACTTGATCGTAGATCTGAGCCTATTGATCTAAGTTTCTATCTCTTCTCCAATGTAGTGGAGGTCGTAGCCATATATATTGTCCGGAGATTAATAAATTTATAATCTCATATATTAAGGCGATTAGCGGTCTAGGAAAGATTTATCCTAACGAAAATTACTATCGCCGGAGTAAAAACTCCTTACCAAGGAAATATACTACTATATTTCCGACTCGCACTTTATCCTATATCATATCGGGACTGTCGTCTTAATCCTTAAAACCTCAAACTTAACTTAATCTCCAAGGTTCTCCAAACCTAGGTTCTCTTATCACTTTAATAGTCAGGTCTTTAAAAACCTAAGCTCTGATACCACTTAAGTTGTCACGCCCCGACCCAACCGTCGGCCACGTGGCAACCGCCGTATGAGCCCGACAGACCCATACAAGGCATCAAGTGATACATACCATTCATATACATCGTTTATGCAGCGGAATATACAATTAAATTATCTAACTCAAAATTTCTAACACAGTCCCGATAAACCTACTACAAATCTAGGAAAAAGGCAACGATAAATAAATAAAAATATAAACCCGTCGACGGACTCATCTTCATCGAATAACTCGGGCAGACATCTAATACACCTGCACACACGGGGAAAAGTGGTGTGCTCAGCCTTGCGGCCTAGTGCGAAATTACGGCTCTACCGAATAAAGAAATCAAAGGCTAGGAGGAGTATTCTAGGATGTCTTTGGTGGTTAATCATCATTTTTTTCATGTCATATAATTTAAACAATTCATATTGAGATAACATAAATAAATCAATAAATAAACAAAGGTGTACATGCCACTAGATGTCACCTAAGTTAAGCTTAGTGTCAACATCAACAGTCTGTCCCCATTTGATTTGTATAAATCGATTTATGGGGAGCAACAAACATCGTAAATACAATACCGATGTATAATTCACTAGATGTCACCTACGTGATATCTAGTGTCCACGTCAACAGTCTGTCACCTACATCGTGACGAGACTTTAAGGTTTCATAAACTCGGGCTGCCAGCCTACGCTTAGTGACTACTCTAGCTAAGAGTATCAGTAAGCCCATCAGTGCCTTTCTGTCTCTGTCTCTACCTATGCCCGCTGCACTGATGTTGGCAGAGAGGACGGATGACCCAGAGTCCCTCTCCTGTTGTTTCACTAGTCGCCAACCATGCCTCCCCTAGCGAAACCGTCGTGCCCTTACATCCTCCCCGGATACCGTAGGGGTCACGACACCCATGTAGTACTACACACTGCCCGTAGACAGGGTCACCTCTCTTAAATATCATCGGCCACGGCTAGCCGGAATAACCACCCTAGGATCCGGACTACTCATCCGATCGTCTGCAGACGTCAAGGGTGATAGCCGTGTGGTCTACGGATCCACTGTCCAAGGCGTCGCATGTGGAATCACCTTCCCAGTCCAATAGCCGTCGACCTCTATCGAGATTGGCGCACATCCGCACGATGGGCTGTGGCCCTCGACTTCATCGGTGCCAAGTCCATGGTAGGGTTCATCCTAGCTAACCATCTCAGGACTATCACGAGGCCGCCTACAACGACACTCGTGCGGGTGAAGATTTCGGGTAAGGACTTGCTCCATATTTCCAGTCTAACATGACCATGGAGTGTGTACAGTCTCTTACCCTACCAGCTCCCAGTATATAAGCTATGCATAACGTCGGGAGTGGTGCTCTCAGTGCTCCGCTATGCATCAACCTCGGGAGTGGCGCCTAACGGGACGTCACCGTTTGACCACCGTCGGAACGCGGCGGTCAACCGGGGCATATGGAAAAAGGCCCCATTTTCTGTCTAAGTGGCGGTGACATCGCCAAAGGTTCTAACATGTCGTTATTTACTATCAATGTCTACATGGTAGGTATGCTAGCATAACATAGAAACACAATGAAATAATATTTAACATGCTTGACATGATACTACAACATATTAGAAACTTAATAAGAAAATCATGGTATATCATGCATGTTAAGTAAATTAAACTAACATGCAAATCAAGTCAAATCTTATCAAGCATTACGTTTTAACATATTTAAGACATCCAAGAATTGTTCCTAAGAAAACCCCAGCGGGAATTCCCTAGCTTGAATAAATCCTACCATCGGAGAACCAACGCACCTGGGTTAGCGATCCGGTCTTCAGAATCAACCCGCGTAACAACGAATCACTCCGTCGAACTACTCGGATCACGTACCCGCGATAAATCCTAATTAACACAATTATTTAAAATCAAATTAAATTCCTTTTTCCCTATGGTAAATTAAATATTAATTTATCAATCTAACCTAATCATTCAGATACTAATTAACCAAATTTCCATTTTACAAATTAAATTAACTTAGTTAAGCTTAGATAAATTCTATCAAATTTATCCATTTAAACCCCTCATCTAGCCCAAGTCATCTCAGGGCCCAAATAACACTCATCAATATTTAATTAGATCAATTAAACATTAATTAGCCATTTTGAATCACCTAATCATACTCATGAAAAGTTAAATTATTTTTATTATTTTTATTATTTTATTATTATTTGACTGGTCAACGGTCAACAGTTGACCCGGTCAACCCGGTGAACACGGTGGATCCAGTCAACGCTGTTGACTCGGCCATCGCGGTGGACTCAGCCAACGCTGTTGACCCGGCCAACGCGGTGGACCCAAATCACTATTCGTTCGGCTTAATTTGAGTCTGACCCAAGCCTAGCCAGTTCGATTCGATCGAGTCAGCTCCAACTCATCTAAATCCAAATCCGACTCAGGTTCAATTTAATTGATTCAGCTCACTTCAACTAACTCAACCCGAACCAAACTTAACTCGAATTCAACCCAACTAACTCCAAACCGGTTCAACTCAACTCATTCACTACTCTACTCAATTAAATCACTAATTTTTACTTAACTTAATTTATCATGCTTAATTAATCCACTAAGTTTGATTAATTAACACTAAGCATGTTAAATTAATCTAAGTATGTTAACAACACTAATTTATCCTAAACATGTTTAATTACAACTAACATGCTTAAAATAAATTTATAATCGTGATTAGGGGAAAGTAAAGCTACCTTAGCCGAAATCACTATTCATCGTCGGAAACACTATTCACCGCCGGAATAGTAGCACCGTCGCCGGAACCCTAGCCGCCACCTCGCCGGAGCTCGCGAAATCCGCGGCAAACTAGACGGCGAGCTCCGCAAGCCTACGCACGTGGGAACCGACGACTACCTGCGCAAAAATCCGGCCATCAACACCAAAAACCCATCTTTTGGGTGGCGTCGCCGGCGAACTTTAGGGCAAGTTCGCCGGAGGGCGAAATCGCCCAATAACAGGGGAGAAACAAAGCCGTTTACCTCGCGATCGCACAGAGGAGTCGGAGAGGGATGGCTCGCCGGCGAGGGGAGTGGAACCGCAGCTCCACTCCTCGCCGGGGGTGCTGCAAATTTGAGAGGACGGCGGCGACGAAATCGCCGCCTCCTGCGTCGGTGTTTTGGGAGGACGCGGGGCTCACGACTCGCGGAGGGACGAGCAGCTCAAGCCCCAGCCGCTAGCAGTGGCGCGTGAGCGATCGGTGCTCGGAACGGTGGCAGACGCAGCCGGCGGATGGCTGCGAACGCGAAGGAAGATGCAGGGGAAGACGGGGGTCGCGCGCTGCCTCCTTCGGGCTCCCGTTTCTGCTACGAGGGACGATGCACAGCGGACGACGGTGAGCGGGCGACGAACGTTGACAAAGCGGAGCGGCACCGGCGCTGCTCTACTGCGGGCGAGGGAGGCGAATGGCGAATGCGGAGGAAGGACAACGGACGGCGATCTGCGGATGCTATCGGCAGACGCAGCTGCTCTGCTGTGGGTGGTCGCGAAGGCGAGGGAGGAGCCGTCGTCGAGCTCCCCTTTCTGCAGGGAGTGATGCGCGGCTGGCAACGGAGATGGGCGGCCACCGACGAACGGTGGGCAGCGACCGACGGCGGAAATTTGTGAGCGTCGGCGCTGCTCTGCCGTGGACGAGAGAGGTGGCCTCGCGAAGGAGTGATTGCAGACGGAGATGGGGCGCGCGTCGGCAGCAGAGCTTCGTCGAGCTCCCTTCGTCGTGGCGGAGAGGAGAGAGTGGCGGACGCGAGCTGCGATCGACATCAGCTGCTGGCGACGGAAGAAGGGGCGGCGACTCTGCTGCGGAGGATGGGAGAAAACAGGGGGAGGGAAAGGGGGTCGCCAAGCTCCCTTTTCCGTCGAGGAGTGGCGCACGGTGGACGGCGATCGATGGGCGACGGCGGCGGGCAGCGACCGGCGGCAGAAGGGTTGGCGTCGCCGCTACTGCTGCCGAAGAGGGAGGCGAGGAAGAAGACGAAGAGGAAGAAGAAGAAGAAGAAGAGAAAGGGGAAGAAGGGAGGGGCGCCTCGCGAGGGGGAAGAGCCCGCGGCTCTTCTCGCTCGCGTCGACCCCTTCGGACCGGGTCGGACCGGTTCACTCGAACCGGCCAGCTGGCCGGTTCAGTTGAACCGGGCCGGAAATTTTTTTTTTTTTTTTTTCCTAAAAATCTAATTTATTAAGTTGGGGGTTTACATCTAATCTCTCTCGAAATGTCGACGATCTTCTCCTGCGAATATTGTTCTCGAGAATTCAGTACAAAAGAAGGTCTCATAGATCACCAGAATGTGCACGCGAACGAGTGCCCCTCTTCTACCACAACAGGATCTGCAATTTGTGGAACAATGAAGGATGTTGCCTCTCTATCGTATCCCTCAACAATGCCTTTCTCCTGTGACCACTGTCGTAAACAATTTGAAACAATTGAGAGCTTCAATTGTCACATGGGTAAGGCACACAGGGAGCTTATAACAACTTCCACATCAACTGCAGCTTTCTCCTTTGACACATCAATGGCACGTTTCTCCTGTGACTTTTGTCCAAGACAATTTGAAACACCTGAGGGGCTCAATAGTCACAAAGGCAAGGCACACAAGAAGCTTATAGCAACTTCCACATCAACGGCAGCTTTCTCCTATGATACATCAAACATGGATTTCTCCTGTGACTTTTGTTCGAGACAATTTGAAACATCTCAGGGGCTCAATAGTCACAAGGTTAAGGCACACAAGGAGCTTATAGCAAATTCCACGCCAGCAACATCTACGCATAGACCCAACAAGACTGCCATCTCTACACCCCCTCCAACTAAAGAGGGCCCTGATGATACTAACTCTAATAAAATTGATATTGATCTCTACTTACCGATAAAGAAGAGAAGACAATTTCTTAGACATACCTCCTCCCCTTCCTCGTCCACTTGAAGAAGAACGAAAAATCATTATGCATAAATATGTTTATAAATACTGTATATGAGTACCCCCTAGCTTTATTCCACTCACTCCTTCTCGGATTGTTAAATCAATGATATTTGAAATTAATAAATAATATTAAGAAATGATTTATAATTTTTTGTGGTTTTATATAAAAAATATTATAAAATTTTATCCTTTTATCTCCTGAACATTTATTCTTGCTAAAATCACTATGGTATGGTAAGGAGGAGAGAGGCACTATAGATTATCACTATGCAATAGCAAGATTAATATATTTAAATATAAGGTGGTAGTTAGTGGTGCCACAACCAACAATAAATTTCCAATGCAGCAACAGGAGTAGGTAGGGAGTAGGAGGAAAATGAATTAAGACATAAATTTCAATAAATATATTTGAATAAATAAAGGCCTTTTATTTTAAATTCATTATCATAATGATCAATTATTAAATTAATTGATGACAATTAATTATTTCGACAATAAATTTCATAATAAATGATTGTCATAGATAATAACACAATGAATATTTATATTATAATAATTAAATTTTTAGAATAGATCAATTATTACCCTCAAGTACTCACATTAATATTGTATATATCCATTTTTGGGGAGTCAAATTTATATATATTCTTGTTGTTTTATAATCTAGTTAACATATGATGTGCTATTAAAAGAGTATTTCTAAGGGGAAAAAAAAGTAATGGATAGTTCCTTAAGATGAATTCAGTAATGGATGTGTGACCTATAAGTCTCATGGATTGAGAGAGACTTGTCAAGTATAATTTTAAGTTTCATCATTGTTTGTGAATCATTACTGAGTTTCTTTTATATAGAAATGAGACACATTATTAAATGTGACAAAATATTATTTGTATGATTGTCGATCTCGGTAACATAAAAGAAATCCCTATCTAATGATGGCACTAGATATGGTTTATTTTGAGCTTCATCCGTATCAAGTCCATCGACAATTGTAAAGAATAAGTTTATATGCCTAGCAATTCGTGCTAACTCGGATGTTTAACGATTCAATATCTTTGAGGGGTAAAATGTCATCAAAATTACGTTAGGACTTGAATGAGTTTTAGATTCGTGTCGAAATAGATTTAGAATCCATCAAGTTTCTTTGAGATAGTATTCTTATAAGTGTTCTGGGATACGTCCTCTTGTGAAAATTGCCTTACAACTTTTGTGATTTTTAGATTCATGCACAAATGAATCCATATCCAATCAAATCTCTTCAAATTAGAGTATTTTCATAAATGCGTTTGGATGTGTTATCCCTTCCTAATGCGGATTAAGAGCACTATATAACAGGCCTAAGGATAGTTGGAAATTTTTTTTCTTTTTCGGAATAGGAATGAAAAAAATTTATAGTTACGCCCAATAGTAATATTATATCATGGTGGCATTTATTTTGATATGACAATATCCTTGATTTAATGATTTCTATCTATTATTTTAATAAATAAAATAGAAAGTATAAAATAAACTTATAGACAACACTTATTACATGAATTAGAATACTATAAAAATAACAAAAATATAAAATAAAATTGTTCTGTTTCTAATTCGACCGTCAAATTATCCTCGACCTGCTAAACCAATCAATTGAATCAATTTAGTCTTAAATATATATATATAAATCAAATCATAAAAAAAATAAAAAAAGATAGATCAAATAGTGATATCAAACTATTATTAAATATTATCACATCTTTGATTGTATTTTTTTTAAAATATTATATATAAAATTAATTAATTGATGAATCTTTTTTTTAAAATAATCAAATAATATTAATCATTAAATAATCTTTCAATAAGAGAATGTCAATCTATTGTACTAATTGTTCTACATAATAATATCTATGTCATTTACTTTATCTCACTTTGCATTACTAAATATAGAATTATAATTACAAACTTGTATTATTTGAAACCATCATAAATAGCTATGAAATCATTGCAAAGATTAAATATTTTTTTATTTTAAATTACATAATTTATGAATTATTTTATAAAGTACGTGGTTTGTTTTATTGTTGTATCATTGAAGATGGATAAGAGATAATATTTGTAAGATCTAAAAATATAATTTTAACTACAAATATTTGAGTTGAAATTCATGCATTTATAATTTTCACTAGAGCTATAGATAGAATTCTAAATGACCATGTAATTAAAAAAATATATAACTAGGAAAATAGATATTTTAGAGAAGTTTTCATTGCACTTCAACGTTCAGTCAAATAACTTTCTATCATATTTCAAAGAACGCTCCATTTGATCTAAAATTAGTAATAAATATTCTCTAATTCTTCTTTGCTTCATTTTTAGAAGTATGTTGTTATTTGTTAGTAATATTACTTATCTTTAGCCAATTGTATGTAGCAGACTTTTATGTTTTTGTAGAGAGCATTGGAAGACTGCCCTTCAATATAAATAACAGCACGTATGTGTATACACATTTAAATAAGGCAACCCACTAGCTCTACACAACCAACACAACTAATTTTTTTATCTCTCTTTTGCTCTCTCTACACTATATATTTGTTTATATATATAAACATATTGTCGTCTGCCTATACAAAAAGTGCACGTTCCACTCGTTAAAGCAATTGAGCTTCATAGGAGAGGTTCTCGCCTCAGTACTGAAAAAGTTCAAAAAAAAATATCGCACTTCGTCTCCTCCATCCACAAACCTTTGACATTATTAACTCCATACATCAGACAATCAAATATAATTTCTAATCTCTCTCGAAATATCGACGATCTTCTCATACAAATACTGTTCTCAAGAATTCAGTACAAAAGAAGGTCTCACAGGTCACCAGAATGTGCACGCGAACGAGTGCCCCTCTTCTACCGCAACAGGATCAGCAATGTGTGGAACAATGAAGGATGTTGCCTCTCTATCGTATCCCTCAACAATGCCTTTCTCTTATGACCACTATCGTAAACAATTTGAAACAATTCTGGGCTTCAATTGTTAAAAGCTATTTTCCATTCATCACCTAGCTTCATTCTAATTTGATGGTAACCACTACGCAGGTCAATCTTAGAAAAGACGGTAGAACCACATAATTCATCAAGCATATCATCTAATCGAGGAATAGGATGACGATAACATACCGTAATATTGTTGATAGCTCGACAATCTATTCACATCCTCAATGATCTATCTTTCTTTGGTACAAGTAAAACAAGAACAGTACACAGACTTAAACTTTCACGCACATACCCTTTGTCGATAAGCTCTTGCACTTGGCGTTGAATTTCTTTTATCTCTTCGGGATTGGTACGGTATGGGGGACGGTTAGGCAGAGATGCTCCTGGAATCAAATCGATTTGATACTCAATTCCCCGCAATGGTGGCAATCCTGCAGGTATCTCATCTGGAAATACATCAGCAAACTATTGCATTAAAGAAACAATCGAAACAAGCAAAGAAGATGGTAGAGAATTAGTAGAAAAGAGAGTGACCTTGCATACAAGTGCAAAACACTCTTGGGGATTGGTTTCTAATTCTCGCATCTCACTTTTGGTGTCTAATAGAACCTGTCCCTTGATCGGTATTTCTCTTTTCTTCTCACATTTTTCTTTCTTTTCTCTCAATTTTGGTTGATGACTCTCACTTCCTATATCGTGGATGTTACTCTTCTCCTTTTCTTTTCTCTAACATTCAGCCCTATCTAAATCGTCTTTGAGAAGTTCTTCCGGTATCATTGGAACCAATACGACCTTCTTATCTTTGTGCATAAAGGAGTACTTATTGGAATGCCCATAATGTGTAGCATCCTTATCATATTATCATGGTCTTCCAAGTAGTAATGCACAAGCTTGCATTGGCACCACATCACAGTCCACAAAGTTAGAGTAGATACCAATAGAAAAATGAACACATACCATCATTGTTACCTTCAACTTTCCACAAGAATTGAGCCATTAAATGTAGTATGGCTGCGGGTGTAATCTTGTGGTTAGGCCAAACTTTCCAACCATCTCTGAACTTGCAATATTATTGCAGCTTCCACCATCAATTATAAACTTACAAGAGTGCTCCTTGATCACAAATTTGGATTTGAACAAATTATGACGCTGTCCGTTTTCTGCCTTCTCCATCTAGGAGCTAAGAACATGATGAACAAGAAGGCTTGTATGGCTTGTATCAAATGTGATCTCTTCTGGTTCTGACCCTGAAACAGATTGAGACTCCTCACGATCAGATCCACCTCCCTCTTCAACCTCACTGGCCGATGTATACTCACAATCTTCTCGAATGATAAGGGCATGCTGATTTGGACAATCACGCATATAATGCCCTTTCCCCTTACACTTGAAGCACTCAATCTCCCTTGTTCTTCCTGTAGAAGCAATTGAGGATAAACCTTTTATAGGGGCAACAGTGATCTTTTTTGAATAGATAGGTTTGGATGTTGGTGAAGTAAAGCGGCTTCCTGAATTCCCTTGGCTAATTGGTGCAGCAGTCCTATTAGAATTACCAACACCCTTCTGTTGCTGATTGGTGTCCCTCCAAGGTATGGGAGAACTTGGATAGCTACAACCAGATTTATATGGTTGCTTCCTCATTTGAATTTGTCTTTCAGCTTTGTATGCATAATGAAATAGTTGATCCAAATAATTGTATTTCTAGAAATCAAGTATATCTTGTATCTCTCATTCAATCCTCCTAAGAATCTAGCTATCTTTGCATTATTATCTTCTTGCACATTAGCACGTAGCATGCCCTCCTGCAACTCTTGATAGTATTCTTCCGCATATTTGTTTCCTTGGTTCATCCTTTGGAATTTATTAAGTAATTCTCTCTCAAAATATGAAGGCACGAACCTGGACCTCATCAAGCGCTTCAAATCATCCCAAGTATGAGGACCTCCATTTCTTTATCGAATTTAACTCCACCAAATCGAAGCATAACCAATAAATTTAGTAGTAGCCGCACGTACTCTATACTCTTATGGGTAATGATGATAGTTGAACTTTGGTTCAACTAATAATTCCCAATCAAGATAGACTTCTGGATTAAACTTTTCATCAAAACTAGGAATAGTAAATTTAATTTTACCCAATGCATCATTTCTTCTATCTTCATTACGTGGCATGCAGGACCTCCATCACCTACCACTCCTCATACGGGGCAGTGCTGATACAATTCCAAGGCAACTTCATCATCAGCCACAACTCACAACCCATTGTATGGGAAGATTTCATATTGCTGGTGTGAAGGAGGGGCACCATCCCTTAAATAGAAAATAATTCAACTCCTTTCCAAAAATTTCCAGATGTGGGACTAAATATTCCTTAAATAAAAAACAATTCAACTCCTTTCCAAGAACTCCCTGATGTGGGACTAAATATTTCTTAAATTCGAAAATGATACATGAGACTAATGACCCATGAAAGTATTGAACTCGTGACCTTTGCATTATTATTACAACACTCAAATCACTTCACTAACCAACCAAGTAATAACTTTTTTTTTTGTTAAAGAAAAAGAGGGTTTACAGATTATGTTGAATTGTGATTGTTAATGTGATGGATGATTAATTGATTTTAAAAAATTAAATAAAATAAATAAAATGATGTGAGGATGTGAGTAGAAGGGTAGATAGGAAATTATTGTTTGAATTATATGATTTATGGTTGTTAGATATATTTATTTTATCTTAGGAAAATTGATTGCTGTGTTGTTACTTGATAAATCAGGGCCAAGCCGTGATTTGTGTTGGAGTAAGAAGGAATGACTGTGCTTGATTGCTTATTTTTAAGAATCACAGCCAAGCTATGAATTATTGCTTGATTTTGCTTTGAGACTCAAGTGAGGGCTTATGGTTTCAGATTTCTGACCTACTAACGAATCAGTATAGATCTTGTTGCTGCCTAGTACCTTGGGTTTAACCGTAAGCTACGAATGTAGGAATTTTCAGTTTTAGGCTAATATGTTTTGGACATCATGCGTTTGATATGAATAAATGGACCCTTATCGTTAGACTGTTTGTTTGCACAGTTGAACTTATAATGTTGTATTGCTGTATCATACATCAAATTCTATTAGGAAGCTGATTTTAGTTGTTTGGCGATATGACTAAGAACAGGTTTAACTTGTTCCGATTTAGTGTTGATAAACTGATTTGATTGGTACCGTCGAACAAATTGAATGGTTTGTTCTGTTAGTTTTGTTGTTTTGCCTTTTGGTTGCTAAACAAATGTAAGAATTATTTTAGCTAAGGGAAACGAGTTGCAATGGAAGTAGCTTAGTGAAATTGGGAAAAACTACACTTAACAAACCTGGGTTGAGGCTGAGATCAAATATTATTGGGTGAATCTTGTTGAAATTCCTACTGCCGAGAGGTAACTGACACAAAAATGTATGATAATAACAATCTTTAATGCTTCTTTGTTTTGGATTCACGTGGATTTTATAAATGTAGAAACTAATTCTTTCCAAAAATGACTTTTCTTTGCCACACTGAATTGAATATTAGGAATGGAAATAGCTTAACAATAAGTTAATGTGAACTTTAGAATTTAAGATGCTTTGTGATTTTAGGAAAATTTATTACGCATTGACGGTGATAAAACACGGTTAAACCATGATTGACTATTTGGAGAATTTAAATTAAACCACCGTGAGTTGTTAAAGTTTAATTATAAATTATTACATTTAGAGCTTCTACGCGGCCTGGATATTGTCTGAACGAATGCTTATCTACGATTTTATGCATGAATTAAATTGCTTTTGATCATATTTAATAAACTACGTTCCTTTCTTTTTTTATTCAATATTTATACTTGCAATTCACATTAGAAAATCTTAACTAAATAAAAAGCAAGTGAACACAATTAGGCAGCAGAGACGCTAGTTAGTGACATGCTATATGCATCACTTTAACTTAGTCTAATACCACTTGCATTAAGGTCCAAACACATCCTAGTGACATAATAACCTAGAATAACATTTAGGTTCTTAACATGTTAATATCCTTTAGCTCAACTTTTTATTTGTAATATGTTTCTAGATGAAATAATATCTTGTATCAATATGTTTGCTTCATCTACTTATGGGTCTCACCGACAACTAATGTACCTCATTTAGGTTCTATAGACCTAAGAGGTAGTCCGAACCTTTCGTGTAAATACATGTATCAGTTCTAATGCGCTCGGTATGATGGTCTCAAGGTACGATCAAGGTTAACGACTTATGAGATCAATTAGAGAAGATTCTAAGGTCACAGGTCTTCTCCACCAACATCAGTGCGATGAGCCTAGAGAGAGAACTTAGTTTGGCACTGACGGGCTTGAGGGTAGTTCCTGACACTCTAAGTCTAGGATGACAGTCCTAAACAAAGTTAGAAAATAGAAATTTAGTCAATTTAGAGACATAACATACAAAAATGTATACTTACCCGAATTGTTCTTCACTTTAATGTATGTGTTGTTAAATAATTACTACGCATGCCTATCTTTTGGTTAGGATCACTCTTTTTGTAGCCATTGGGCCACAAGACTCAACATAGTTTATTTTCTACATGCAGGTATCAAGAAAAGGGACTAGAAGGATGGAAAAGTGACGTAATAACAAATCGCAAGATGTAAACAAAAGTCTAGTATACATTATTAGCATAAATAAAGTAAGATTAAATTGTATGTTTTAGATGGACTGTATTAGGCTTAGACTAAATAGGTTTCGATAAATTTTTAGTAGATTTTAATATTAAAGTTTCAATAAATATTAAAATTATTCATAAATAGCCTTGAGTATAACAACTCCTATGGTAGTTGCCATACTACCAATATAGAGTCGGAGCATGACAACAATCAAGCCATCTAGATCAGATTACTTTTGTAAAAAAACATTCCAACAACTAAAATCACATACTCCTGTTTATGGATCAACCAATAGGTTTATCAAACCCAATTATTGTCTAGTCATACAAGGAGGATAAGTATCAATCGCAGGTTGCTTTTGAGCTATACTAATCCTGTTATCATATAAATCCTTTTTATGGCCATAAGAACCGAACCATGTCAGCCTTTCTCATTCATTTTAGAATTTATCATCCAAAAGCAAAACCACAAATCTCGCTACAGCAATTGAATCTACTCGTTCACCAATTCTTTCAACCACTACCTGTTTTATCCATTCATTTTTCATTCAAAAATCTCAAGACTCAAGCCATAAAGAAAATTCTAATTACTACAACCCATTTGTAGTAATCACAGGAATACCTCAACAGTTTCTACCCTATTGTTGATTTCAGCTACCCTATGCATTTATCTTAGCTACTGACTCAAGTGAGGACTAACAAACCTAATACAATTCTCACTCACTGCCAATAGGAATCACTTAACCTTTTTAAATCAATAATATGAAATAATAGGTCACTGTCCTTGCTAGACAATTCACCATGGCTCAATACCTGGTTAACCAATCGATACCCAAAATCACATCAAAGTATTGTATCCTAGCATCTCTAAGGGTCAATTAGCCCCCTTAGAAATATCGTGTTCACATAAGACCTCTGTTATTCGGTATCGATCAGAACACAAGCAGCAGAACCAATTAAGATCATAGATCTTAGGAATAGCACACCATGGAATAAAGAATACAAATTAATCAACTAAAGGTCTTCAAATAATTCCAACGATTGCATTAGAATAAGAAATCAAAAGGAATAGCAGAGACAGGTAGTCCAAAGCTGAGATAATTAATTTAAGTATCCAACAAAGTAATTTATTGACTTAGAAAGAAAAAGAAACAAAATGATTATTAGGAAGTATATTATTTTGAGAAACCTGCAATTGACTCTTCTAACAATTGTTATAGAATATTTGGAAGGGAGTAGACCTTTTCTCAAGGATTACAAATTTTGAGATCGCACTCTTCAAAGGAAGATATGGTCATTTAAGCCAAGCAAAAGAAGGAATTATTTAAAAATTGAACAATTACTAAAGCTGGAGTTTCAAAATTGAGAGGAGAAAAATTGCCACCATCTGTAAGGCCAAGGTAGCTGGAATTAACAATCTGAATATTGTCTTTGAATGATCAAGGAAGAGATTGGATATCAATTTCAAGGATTTTAGACCATGAATACAAAAAAAAGAGTTAATTCAAGGCCATCACAATTTGTTGGAGATCAATAACAATGTTTACACTTTCCTCTCAATAATAATATCACTCGAATAATAAAGGAAAGGAACAACTCCTAAACTCTTGTAAAATTTTATTTGAACCATTGGAATATAAAGGTGAAGACGATATGAAAGAAAAAATAACACTCGAAGCTGTAAAATCAATCTCTTTTGTATTTAACGATGCCCTCCCAATTGTTGGAACTTGGAGGAAAAATTTTAGAAATATAACTTAGAATTGGTAAGCAAGAATAGTAATAAGGATATAAGAGCGGTTACTAACTGCTGAAAAGATTAGAGTAGTAAAAATAATTACTGAAATAATGGAGAAGGACCAATTGAAAGTGATGAATAAAATTTCATAACCAAAATAAAGGTTAAGACTGGAGCTAGTACTTAAATGGCTGCGTTAGGTTTACAAATAAGAAACAAGAGGTAACAAAGTTGTCCAACATGGTTGTAGAAGTTTAGGAGAATAAAATATAGGAAAAAATTCTTTAATACTAAAGTATTTACATGCAAGTTCAGGAGTTTGATCATCAACAAACTTTAATCAAAATTAGTCAATTTAAAGGTGCTGGTGAAGGTGTTGGCAATGCATAAGACAAGTCTGTAGTTGTTCAAAAGGAGCCTAAGCAAGAGATAATAATGGCAGCTCCCTCAAGGATACCAAGGAGGAGACTATGGTAGGCAAGGTAAAATTTCAGTATTGTTGTTCATATAAGCTTATAGTACTTATTATGATGAAGAATGAAATCTAAATTCACTACTGGGAGATTATAGATCAAAGGTAAGGGAAAAGAATGTATATATATTCTGCTGTTAGCATAGACATGATAGATTCAAGTGGAAAGATAAATGATTTTTCAATCCAAGAGTATAAATTTTCGATACACTAAATTTTCAAGATTTAGTAAAATTTGGAAGGTCATAACTCCTTCCACAGAGATCAGATTAGGCTGATATTTTGAGGGTGGAATTTGGCATCATTGAAGAAGGTGTCTATCAAATCTCATAGGAATTGGACACTCAGAGAGCTCAGGGTGATTAATTCTCTGAGATAAGGAAAATCTAAAATTTCATCTGTCCAGGTTTATGATACTTTGATATAGTAGTTGATGCATTTCATTACCTTTGGCTTTAGCTCACCCTTTAGTTGTGCATGGGAGTTATGATTTATGTTTTTGAGGTAAGGACCTTATTACAAGGTGAGAAATACAGTTTGGTCCTTAATGAATGATAAGGCTGCAAATTGGATTCTCCTTTAGTATCACTTGGAAAATTCAGAATTAAGAATCAAGGTTGGTTTGTTTATGATATATTAGTTTGGTACGGTAGGTATGCTTGTCTAGGATTTGGTGGAAAGATCTTCAAAACTTAACATTGAGAATATGTAAGTATATGCACAAGAGATAAGCTTCAATTTTAACATGCTGAAAATGCTAATCTTTTCGCATTATAAACTCATTGAATTTACTTATAATTCTTACTAAATTGTTCAGTAACTTGAGGTTCTAGATAGTATTTGGACCCTTTTTGAAAGAGTCAAGAGTATCATCCAAAGAGTTTTGAAAGATGATAAGGATTAGGGAGAGAAATATCCTAAGGAAGAAAAAAAAATGTTAACTATCACTAGAAGGAATTTGAGTTCGTTTGGTGCCAGGGATGATACCATTTCTTAAATGGTACCATTTCTTAAATGCACTTAAGAGTATTCAACAGAGGAATGGTTAGTATTTTGAGAACGGTCAGAATCTGAAGAATGACCACTGCTAACGGTTTGTAAAGAAAAGAATTGAAACATATCAGCGAATGAATAATAAGGGAATAGATCTTATCCACACCCACACATGCAGAATTCATAGTATAGTTCATGGGTATCGAGATTTTACTTTTCAAGTTTAAGGAAGAAGAACCCTATTGCACAATATAGATCCTCTGATATGAAAGTACTTGATGGTTATTCATATAAAATTGTCAGAGATGGAGAGAGGAGTGAGATTGAATGAGATGGATATCAAGATTGAGAGGTAAGATAGTACTTTTGATACACCCTATGAACAAAATGTTGAATGTGAGATGGTATTGATCTCTGATTATGATTCATGAGTAAAGGATGATAAAATTAATAAAAGCTAGGGATAAAACTCTCTTAACCAAGTTCTGAATCTATAGAGTCGAGAAGGAAGGTCACCATTATTATACTTTGATTTGTATTAGAGTATGATAGGAAGACAATTGGAGAGGAATCTCTATCCTTCTTCTCAGCCCCAGTTAGAGAGAAAGGGTATTTTCAGTTCTGCAGCAAGGATCAAATCCATATTGATATGCACACGCCTCGACTTAAGATGCGTACAAGCAGATATGCACACGCCTCGACTTAAGATGCGTACAAGCAAGTTGGTCCCGATCAGCCGTCGCAGGAGAAATCCTTAATGCGGGGGGAGTTGTTGTAAACCTCAAAAAAAAAAAAAAAACTAAATAAATAAATATAAATAACTAAAGGGGGCAACTTGGAAAGTTGCCACCCCTTCTGTGATCGATCTCCCTCCACATGAGGGTTAACAAAAGGGCTTTTGCCCTTTTTGCCGAGAGACCACAGAAGGCCCCTCCTCCCTCTCTGCCGACACCCCTCCACTTCCAAACCCCTCTTCCTCAACCTCCAGTCTCTCCTCTCCTCCCCATCTCCCCTCGTTGTTGGCGGATCAACATGGAGGTCCGGACCTGCAACACATTGCCAGCAGTCGGAGCAAGGGTGCAGAGCATCGCTGATCCGAGGCTACGCGAGGGCGTGCGGCAAACGTGAAGCGTGGGAGCGAACGGGAAGACAGGAAGGCGCCGACGAAGCTCCGACAAAGTCGGATTTCATCCCTAGGTTGGTTCCCCAATCCACATTTTAATTTTAGCCAAGAAATATTCATCATGTTGAGGGATTGGGTAGCTTAGTCCATAAGAAAACTTTTTGACAATATAATTGCTTGTCGTGGAATTGTACGATGGAAACCGTGTGCATAGCTTTGTGAATAATGTTGTTAAATTGCTTGTATGTTAGACTTTTGTACACTGATGACATTAAGACATGAAATCCTATGTTCTATTACTTTCTTCACCTGCTATGCATGGGAAAATAAATGGGTATTAGTGGTATTTGTGTTCATAGTTGCTGCTGCCCTGATGCTACTGTCCCTAAATTTGATTTGGTGGTTTAAGAACTTGTTAATGATGTTTGGTAAATATGTCAGATGATAAATTCCTTTTTGTCTACTTGAGGCTTACTACCCTTATTGTGGGAACTGTTTTGCGATGAAGTCGGTTTCCCGGCATAAAACCATGAGTTCAAGGTGCATAATGGATGGATCCTGACAATTATAAATTTATTTCGGTGATTTAAATTATTGATTGTAGTGGTGGATAGGTTGCTAGCGTATCTGGCAGCAACCCATAAGATTGTGTGAGAACGATATGACTATGAGTTTTATTGCTTTCGCGACGATATTGTTGGTTTCGTTTTACTTTTACAAGTGACATTGTCGTGGGCTTCATTGTTTGAATATTATAATTTTCATGCTGTGATACTTATCATGGGGGTTGTAATTATGTCTTCGTTAGTTGTTATGTAATTGTGCCGAATGGATAATGTCAGAATTATTCAAGATACGGCCAAATTGGATGTGAAGGTTCCTCTATTTGTTACAATAATTATTCTGTGTAGTTATGGTATATTCTCTTGTTGTATGGTTTTGATTGGGCATATTAAATTGATAGGAAACATATTGCAGAGATGATTGTGCATGTGCTTAAGTATTATTTGAAATCACTTGAGTTGTTATCTTTTCGATTGTTTGAATGTTCCGTTCAAGGTATGGAGGTATTTCCTTCATTTAGAACAGAAACACCCTACACACTAACTTAAGTCATAGGAAGGGAAAGGATAGTAAATAATTAAACAAAAAGGGTAGAAAGTAAACCTTGCTTATGTTTGTAGGAGCACTCTTAAGTCTGCAGCAACGGTGATACACAAAACACGGCAAGCCCGTGAAGTTTCTGTTAAGCTAATTTAAAGGATTCAGGTGTGTTGTTATTTCGGCTAGTTTACAGCCGCTGCAGTAGAACTCCCAAGTTGGCAAGTTGTTATTAAAATTTTATTATTGTCCGTGATGTGCATTTGTTTTGATATCTTGTATGATGTGAACTAATTGCAAATAATATATTATTTGCTTGTGTTCTATAATTCTAGGAGTGTATGACACTAGGAAGAATCTAGAACATATAGCGACATATGAAAATGCTAGGTGATAGACAAAACTAGTTAGGTGACATATCTTACATGATTACCTAAGCTAGTTTGGACACCTAGAGACATAGACCTGAACTTCCTAGGGACATAAAACCTCTAGGAATCTTATAGGTCTATATAACACTATATTTCTCTCACAAATAGTAGATACTATTTGTGTTAGTCTAAAGAGGGGTGGCGGCAGCATCACCCGACCCATCCTTTAGCGTTCGGTGAGTACCAACAAGGGGGTTCTCGCCAACGGCCAGATATCCCCATGGCATGTATCCGAAACTAAGGTGCTGGGAGCCGGGTAGCTCACTTTAGCCGCTGCCCTGAGGACTAAGGTGTCTGTTGAGGCTGACATACTCCAACTGAGTCCTGCAGGCTTGGGGGGTAGTCCGGACAACCAGAGTTATACATAAGTGTTGGGTCCGGCATGTCAGGCCGTGAGTACATATGTCAGTCGGTGACCCTGCTGTAAAGCAGAAGTGTAGCGCTACACGGTGTCTCGTATCCTAGGGTCCATGGGGGACGTACGATACGATAGTCTCAGAGTGCGGTCGGGGTAAACGGCTCGCAAGACTGGAAGGAGAAGGAACCGCGGTCACCCGCCTTCTTCGCCAACGTTGGTGCAACGGGCTTAGGCAGAGACTTAGTTCGGCACCGACGGGCTTGTGGTAGTCCCCGGCCAGGGCTTACCTTAAGCATAGGCAGGCAGCCCTAGGAGATAGTATTGAAACTAGAAACTTAGAAATCTCTAGACATAGATAAATATTTAAACTTTTAACATTTAATTGGTGATTTATGTGCATGCTTCCGTTCATTGCTATTTCATGATTTAATATTGATATAATTGTTGTTCATCCGGACATGTATTGTTAGCCTATTTCTTTTGCTTGGAGAAGTTTCTATCTGTAGGCACTAAGTCGCAAGACTTTCCGCATGCAAATTTTCCCCCCCACGCAGGTATCTAGACATTGCGTAGGAGGCGGCGAGGAGCGATGGGTAGCGAGATTGAGAGCTATAGAAGAACATTTTTAGAATGATTTATATTGGTATGGTGTATACAAACATAACATAGACAGACTGTATCAGTTTTGTAATAACCTATAAGTTGGTTGTATACTTATTTAGTGAACTGGACTACAGAACTTTCTATTTATGTTTGAGTTATATAATATTGTTAGCCTAGTATGAGTGGGACTTCGCTCATACGGCGGTTGTCATGGGATCGACAATGGATCAGGGCGTGACAATTGTGACTTTGATGAAGGGGAGGCTAACCACGATCTAGGAATGCGACCAGCAACCTCGCAATCGCTAAACCACTCCTCAGTTGGTTATCAACCGTGTCAAATTCTTCTTTACTTCATTTTTTGAAGAATGTTGTTATTTATTAGTAATATTACTTATCTTCAGCCAATTGTATGTAGCAAGTTTTCCAAAAATATATTGTTGAAGATAAGACGAGGAAACAAAATAACTTAGAAACGACTTTTATGTTTTTGTAGAGAGCATTGGAAGACTGCCCTTCAATATAAATAACAGCATGTATGTGTACACACATTTAAATAAGGCAACCCACTAGCTCTACACAACCAACACAACTAATTTCTTTATCTCACTTTTGCTCTCTCTACACTATATATTTGTTTATATATATAAACATATTGTCGTCTGCCTGTACAAAAAGTATACGTTCCACTAGTTAAAGCAATTGAGCTTCATAGGAGAGGTTCTCGCCTCGATATTGAAAAAGTTCAAAAAAAAAAATCGCACTTCGTCTCCTCCATCCACAAACCTTTGACATTATTAACTCCATACATCAGACCATCAAGCATAATTTCTAATCTCTCTCGAAATGTCGACGATCTTCTACTGCGAATACTATTCTCGAGAATTCAGTACAAAAGAAGGTCTCACAGGTCACCAGAATGTGCACACGAACAAGTGCCCCTCTTCTACCGCAACAGGATCAGCAATTTGTGGAACAATGAAGGATGTTGCCTCTCTATCGTATCCCTCAACAATGCCTTTCTCCTGTGACCACTGTCGTAAACAATTTTAAACAATTCAGGGCTTCAATTGTCACATGGGTAAGGCACACAGGGAGCTTATAACAACTTCCACATCAACTACAGCTTTCTCCTTTGACACATCAATGGCACGTTTCTCCTGTGACTTTTATCCAAGACGATTTGAAACACCTCGGGGCTCAATAGTCACAAAGGCAAGGCACACAAGAAGCTTATAGCAACTTCCACATCAACCGCAACTTTCTCCTATGATACATCAAAGATGGATTTCTCCTGTGACTTTTGTTCGAGACAATTTGAAACATCTCAGGGGCTCAATAGTCACAAGGGTAAGGCACACAATGAGCTTATAGCAAATTCCACGGCAGCACAAAGGGAGCTTATATCAACTACTTCCACATCAACTGCAGCTTTCTCCTTTGACACATCAATGGCACGTTTCTCTTGAGATTTTTGTCCAAGACGATTTGAAACACCTCAGGGGCTCAATAGTCACAAAGGCAAGGCACACAAGAAGCTTATAGCAACTTCTACATCAACCGCAACTTTCTCCTATGATACATCAAAGACAGATTTCTCCTATGACTTTTGTTCGAGACAATTTGAAACATCTCAGGGGCTCAATAGTCACAGGGGCAAGACACAAGGAGCTTATAGTAAATATTGTATTCACTTCCTCTACTCTACATGATGATTACATAGACTATATAAAAATCGACTAAATCAAATGGTTAAAAATGAACTTAAACCAAAATAAATAAAAAATACCACAGATAGAAACTAAAAATATAAAAAAAATCAAGTTTAATTTGTAATTTCTAACACTTCAGTACTCTAACTTGACCTACAGGATGCCTCTACTGTTGCATCTGCCTACAAGAAATGTAGGAGATGGGAGGAGAGACCGGAGACAGAGGAGGAAGAAGAAAGAAGCGGTGAGCGGTCAGGGAGAGGCGTGAGATGCGCACGTTCGATTTTTTATTAAAAAATAGGTTAATTTTTTGACGCAATCGGTTGGACGGGTGAGTTTGTTAACTTGATCATTTTATTAAATTAAGATTTTAAATTAGTACTAAAAACAATCCCTCGTTGTCATCCCATCACGTGCGCCCAATTATTTATTTATTTATCGAGCAGTCCAACCTCTCAGTTTTTTATCTTATATGATTTATCTCATCTAATACTTTGGAATTATTTATTTATTTCATGATTACTGCGAACTAAATATGTTTTTTTCTATTTTTAAAAGATATATATATATATATACACACACTTTGTCGTTGTTTAAACGGTTAGTATAAATAAATTAAAAAATACAGTTCGTCCAATAAAAAACGATCTATGAATAAAAAATAATATATTTTTCTTCCACTCTTCTTAATTGAATTTTTTTGAAAAAATAATAATAATATATAAAAGAATATATTTTACTGTGTCATAAAACATTTGTAAATAAAAGTAATTAGCAATGAAGCGGTAGAGGTTAATTTATCAACTCTAAGTCCACATCCAATTTATATATAAAAATATAAATAACTATTCGTGGGGATTTGTAACAATTGCCTCTTCTTTTACCGACACAAGCGATACACTTTTACCGACACAAGCGATACAAGAGGAATGTAACGGGTATACGCTTTCGCAGTAATTTTGCCTTGTTTTTTTTTCCTCTCCGTTGTCTCTTTTTTCCCTTGCAAAATATGGTCTTCCAGAGGTAACTCCAATTTTTTTAACATAAAATTACTATATATATATATATATATATTGGCGAAAAGAAGTAAAAATATAGATGGATGGTAAACTATGATTTCTACAAGGCATCAGATCGTGTAAGGTAAACTCATGCTTCATTAACTTGAAGTATAAATATCACGGCAAAACACATGCAACATTCGGCGCCACAGCATTAAATATTTAATATTTATATAACATTCGGCCACCACGCCACAACATTAAATATTTAATATTTAAATTCAGCAAAAGCAAACAAAACATTCAGCATAATTCAAACCACATCAAATATTCAACAATAAAACATTCAGCATAATCACACTCAACATTTCCATCAACAAACATTCATAAATCACATTCAACATTTCCAATATAAATCAGTCAACAACACATCAAAAATCACTACATTCAACATAAATCACATTCAACATAAAACACCTACAAAACATTCAACAAAAGTTCCACATCAACAAAACATTCATCATAATCACCCATATACACATCAACAAAACATTCAATCATAAATCACCCCATATGCACATTAACAAAACATTCAATCACCCCATATGCAAAAACCGCATCAAAACATTCAATCACCCCATATGCAAAAACCACATCAAAACATTCAACATAAATCAAACCACATCAACAATTCCATCATATCAACATTCTCATATTCAAAACTACACATAAACAACCTCATCAAAACCATCATATGATAACCCATAAAATTCACATAATAAATCACAACAAACAAACAATAACACCATTAAATCCACCACTCAAGAGCAAAACACCATAAAGCAACATTATCATGCAATAACTAGCAAATTGGAATTTACTAACATTTTTCTAGTGCCGACCTCATCCTACATAGATAATTTAAAGTAAAAGGGGAGAGGATGGTGAGGAAAGGAGAAGGAGGTGGGGGAGTAATTAAAATTTCATAACTCCCTCACTATTAAAGAGTAAGTTAAAATTGAATCACCATCAAATATCACCCTGAGCTATCTAATGTCTAATTCCTATTAAATTTATGAATATTGTAGCAAAGCATTACAAAAGTGGTGGCTAAAGCAAAAATCAAAGTCCCCTTCAATAGGGCATACTCTACCAAATATATAGACACAATAATAGACGTTTTTTCATATTTTGTTTCACAAGAATAGGACTTGATTTGCTTTTGAATAAATATTTGATTCTTGAATAAATATTCCTTCAATTACTCATACAACTTCCATATGAGTAATTCATGTAACTTCCATATGAGTAATTCCTCCATATTTTTCCTTACATGTAGTGACAAGTAAATAATAATAATTAGGCAATATCATTTGTTCTGTAATTAAGTAATTAATTTGACCAAGAAAAGAATTCACCTGTTGTCCTAAGCATCGTGCACGAGCTCGTGTTATTGGGCCTTGTATGCTAACCGATTCTTGCACGGGCGAACCTGTGATGTCCTCATCATACTCCCCTTCTTTAAAAGAAGTCGACCTCGACTCTAACTCATCTTCATAACCCAAGGATGGAGATAAATCAGCCACATTAAATGTATTACTCACTCCATAATCCTTATGTAGTTTCAGCCTGTATGCTTTATCATTGATCTTTACAAAAACTCTGAATGGACCATCACCTCATGGCTTTAGCTTGGACTTGCGATGTTCTAGAAATCGATCTTTGCACAAATGCAACCAAACCAAATCTCCTTCAAAAATAACTTTCTTTCTACTTTTGTCTGCATGCTTCTTATATTGTATTTGCATCTCCTCAATATTTGTTTTTGTCATCTGATGTATCTTACAAATCATCTCAGCACGCTTCTCCGCATTAAGATTACCTCTTTCTGATGGTGGTAGAGGTAGTAAATCAAATGGAGCAGCAGGCCTAAATCTATAGACGACCTCAAATGGGCGGAACTTTGTAATAGAATGCACAACTCAGTTGTAGGCAAACTCAATATGTGGTAAGCACTCCTCCCACATCTTCAGGTTCTTTTTGAGCATCGCTCATAGCATGGTACCAAGTGCGCGGTTGACGACCTCGGTTTGTCCGTTCATTTGAGGATGACATGTAGTTGAAAATAGCAGTTTTGTCCCGAGCTTACCCCAAAGCATCCTCCAAAAGTGGCTTAAAAATTTCGCATCACGATCTGAAACAATTATCCTCGGCACTCCATGTAGACGAACGATCTCCCTAAAAATAAATCGACAACATGAGTAGCATCATCGCTCTTATGACAAGGTATGAAATGAGTCATCTTAGAAAACTTATCAACAACAACAAATATATTATCTCTCTCCTTCTTAGTCCTTGGTAAACCCAACATAAAATCCATTGAAATATCCTCCCAATGTACTTTCGGAATAGGAAGAGGCATATATAAACTATGTGGGTTTAAGGAGACTTAGTTGTTTGACAAGTGGTGCATCTCCCTACGTAACGCTCGACATTGTGCCTCATCTTTGGCCAATAAAAGTGTGTGGCCAATACGTCCTCAATCTTATGTATCACAAAATATCCCATCAAACCACCTCCATGAGCTTCTTGCAACAATAAAAGATGAACAGAACTTGCAGGGACACAGAGCTTGTTAGCTCTAAATAAATAACCATCATTTAATACATACTTATCCCAACATCTCTTTTCTTTACATTTAGTGTAAATGTCTTTGAAATCCAAGCCAGTAGCATATAATTCTTTTAACCTTTCCAAACCGAGAATTTTACAATCAAGTTGGGATAATAACATGTAAAGTCTAGATAAAGCATCGGCAACTAAATTATCTTTTCCCTTCTTATATTTCACAACATATGGAAAAGTTTCAATAAATTCAATCCACTTAGCATGTCTACGATTCAACTTACTTTGGCTATAAATATGCTTTAATGATTTATGGTCTGAATGTATGACAAATTATTTTGGCCAGAGATAATGTTGCTATGTTTCTAACACTCTAACCAATGCATATAATTCATTGTCATATGTTGAGTAGTTTAAGGTTGGGCCACTAAGCTTTTCACTAAATTAAGCAATGGGTTTCCTATCTTGCATAAGAACACCTCCAATTCCAATACCACTAGCATCACATTCTATCTCAAAAGTTTTATTAAAATCAGGAAGTTGTAAAAGTGGTGCATTGGTTAACTTATCTTTTAGCAAATTGAAGGCATCTTCTTGTGCCTTTTCCCACTTGAAAGGTTCTTTGTCAATGCATTGAGTGGAGCGGCGAGTGAGTTGAAATCCTTTACGAATCGACGATAAAAGCTTGCCAGTCCATGAAAACTCCGTACTTGGTTGACTGATGTAGGTATTGGCCAGGCTCGAATAGCTTTCACATTTTCCTCATCCACCTCAATTCCCTGTGCAGTCACAACAAAACCAAGAAATATGACTCGACCTGTACAAAAGGTGTACTTCTCGAGGTTAACAAACAAATGTGCTTCTCTCAAAGCAATCAAAACTTGGCGCATATGTGCTAAATGTTCATCCAAAGACTTGCTATAGATTAATATGTCATCAAAGTAAACTACCACAAATTTTTCAATAAAAGCTCTCAACACTTCATTCATTAAGTGCATGAATGTACTAGGTGCATTAGTAAGACCAAATAGCATAATTAACCACTCATATAATCCAAATTTAGTCTTAAAAGCTATTTTCCATTCATCACCTAGCTTCATTCTAATTTGATGGTAACCACTACGCAGGTCAATCTTAGAAAAGACAGTAGAACCACATAATTTATCAAGCATATCATCTAATCGAGGAATAGGATGAGGATAACATACCATAATATTGTTGATAGCTCGACAATCTATTCACATCCTCCACGATCCATCTTTCTTTGGTACAAGTAAAACAGGAACAGCACATGGACTTAAACTTTCACGCACATACCCTTTGTCGAGAAGCTCTTACACTTGGCACTGAATTTCTTTTATCTCTTCGGGATTGGTACGGTATGGGGGACGGTTAGGTACAGATGCTCCTAGAATCAAATCGATTTGATGCTCAATTCCCCGCAATGGTGGCAATCCTGCAGGTATCTCATCTGGAAACACATCAGCAAACTCCTGCATCAAAAAAACAATCGAAACAAGCAAAGAAGATGGTAAAGAATAAGTAGAAAAGAGAGTGTCCTTACATACAAGTGCAAAACACTCTTGGGGATTGGTTTTTAATTCTCGCATCTCACTTTTGGTGGCTAATAGAACCTGTTCCTTGATCGGTATTTCTTTTTTTTTTCTCACATTTTTCTTTCTTTTCTCTCACTTTGGGCTGATGACTCTCACTTCCTATTTTGTGGATGTCACTCTTCTCCTTTTCTTTTCTCTCACATTCAGCCCTATCTAAATCGTCTTTGAGAAGTTCTTCTGGTGTCATTGGAACTAATACAACCTTCTTATCTTTGTGCATAAAGGAGTACTTATTGGAATGCACATAATGTGTAGCATCCTTCTCATGTTGCCATGGTCTTTCAAGTAGTAATACACAAGCTTGCATTGGCACTACATCACAGTCCACAAAGTTAGAGTAGATACCAACAGAAAAATGAACACATACCATCATTGTTACCTTCAACTTTCCACAAGAATTGAGCCATTGAATGTAGTATGGCTGCGGGTGTAATCTTGTGGTTAAGCCAAGCTTTCCAACCATCTCTGAACTTGCAATATTATTGCAGCTTCCACCATCAATTATGATCTTACAAGAGTGCTCCTTGATCACAAATTTGGATTTCAACAAATTGTGACGCTGCCCGTTTTTTGCCTTCTCCATATAGGAGCTAAGAACATGATGAACAAGAAGCATTGTATGGCTTATATCAAATGTGATCTCTTCTAGTTCTGACCCTGAAATAGATTGAGACTCCTCACGATCAGATCCATCTCCCTCTTCAACCTCACTGGCCGATGTATACTCACCATCTTCTCGAATGATAAGGGCACGCTGATTTGGACAATCACGCATATAATGCCCTTTCCCCTTACACTTGAAGCACTCAATCTCCCTTATTCTTCTTGTAGAAGCAACTGAGGATGAACCTTTTATAGGGGCAACAATGATCTTTTTTGAATCGATAGGTTTGGATGTTGGTGAAGTAAAGCGGCTTCCTGAATTCCCTTGGCCAATTAGTACAGCAGTCCTGCTAGAATGACCAACACCCTTCTGTTGCTGATTGGTGTCCCTCCAAGGCATGGAAGAACTTGGATAGCTACAACCAGATTTGTATGGTTGCTTCCTCCTTTGAATTTATCTTTCAGGTTTGTATGCATAACGAAATAGTTGATCCAAATAATTGTATTTCTGTAGCATGCCCTCCTACAACTCTTGATAGTATTCTTCCACAGATTTATTTCTTTGGTTCATCCTTTGAAATTTATTAAGTAATTCTCTCTCAAAATATGAAGGCACGAACCTGGACCTCATTAAGCGCTTCAAATCATCCCAAGTAATTCTCTCTCAAAACTAGGAATAATAAATTTAATTTTACCCAATGCATCATTTCTTCTCTCTTCATTACGGTGACGTGCAGGACCTCCATCACCTACCACTCCTCATACGGGGCAGCGCTGATACAATTCCAAAGCAACTTCATCATCAGCCACATAATTATCATTTAACTCTTCATTGGCAGCCTCTTGAAATGCAGCGTTCAAATTTCCTCTTGGTTCGAATGGAGCGGCAGCAGCAGCATTATTATTAGCTTCAATTCGTCCTCGAGGAACTCCAGGTGGAGGGTGTCATCGTGGAGGAGTTCGCTCCACTTGTTTAAGTCGTGCTTCAATTTCATCAAGATGATTCTCCAACCCGTTCAAGCACACAAGTACTTGATCAGATAGTATTTGCTCGAAGGTATTTGTAACATGGGCCATCAAAGCCTAAGAATGTGGAGAAAATAATATCGCTGATGATTGGGACCCATCTTCTCCGTCATAAGAAACATTAAGAGGACTTCTCGATCCTGATATTGTTAGTAAAGACAAGAGAAATTCAACCAAGCTAATAAATTATTTATGAAATACTCTCGATCCTCACAAACCTTACCACCTGAAGCTCTTACCCTTCTCAAAAATTGCTCGCATGTTTGTTGGTTCGTGATAACTTTCAACGAGTAAATAAAGTGATTGCAAAGTGCTAGAACACGGTGATCAAGGCTAATTTTAGGGAGCTCTAGGTGGGGATATATTTATAACAAAGAGAAGAAAACAATAATTCAAGAAGTTAAAAAGTTGACTCAATCAAGTAAGGTAGAAGGTGTCAAAGGTAGAATAAGTGCAAGGATAATTATAATTAAAATTCGGATAAAATATTTTTTTTTGTTTATTTTTTTTCCTTGGCCGAACCTTCCTCTCACTATTTTTTCTCTTTCTCCTTTTTTCTTGCCCACACTTCCTCCTCTCTTTTTTCTCTCTCTCTTTTTTTTCCAAGATTTCAGCCGAATTTTTCTTTCCTTTTTTTTTCCTTAGCCGAACACTTCCTTCTCTTTTTTCTCTACGTCTCTTTTTTTTTTCCAAGATTTCGGCCGACACTATCTCTTTGGCCGAATAATTTTTTTTTTTTTGCAAGAAGGATAAAAATTCAACAAAGCAAACAGAAATTAGGAGATTAAAAAAATGAACAGTATAAAAGATGGAAAAACAACGTTCAAGAAAAGGACTAGAGGATTTATTATTATTATTTTTGATGTAGGGAAAATAAAAGAGAATATACTAAAGGGTAGATGAATTTCTACCGGTAACGAAGGCTCTCATACTACCTGATATGCACACGCCTCGATTTAAGATGCGTGCAAGCAGTTGGTTCCGATCTTCCGTCGTATGAGAAATCCTTAAGGCTAACCATGATCTAGGAATGCGACCAGCAACCTCGCAATCGCTAAACCACTCCTTAGTTGGTTATCAACCATGTCAAATACGACTGACCTATTCATGAAGAACAGGACGAACAATTCAAAAGAATTGAAAGAGCAACAACAGAAGGATCACTCAAGATGTGATTAAAGAAATTGGACTTCAAGTTTACAGCAAAGCATTACAAAAGTGGTGGTTAAAGCAAAAATCAAAGTCCCCTTCAATAGGGCATGCTCCACCAAATATATAGACACAATAATGAATATTTTTCTATATTTTGTTTCACTAAAATAGGAAAAATAAATATATAAATCTCCTCCTCTTGTAAGCCACGAATTTTGGAAAATAAATATCCCTTGATGAAGATTTGAATGAATATTTGATGAAGATTTAATCTTCATGAAATATTCCTTGATTTGCTCTTGAATAAATATTTGATGAAGATTTGATCTTGAATAATTATTCCTTGATTTGATTTTGAATAAATATTTGATAAGATTTGATCTTGAATAAATCTTCCTTGTTTTGCTCTTGAATAAATATTTGATGAAGATTTAATTCTTGAATAAATATTCCTTTAATTACTCATGCAACTTTCATATGAGTAATTTATGCAACTTTCATATGAGTAATTCATGCAACTTCCATACGAGTAATTCCTCCATATTTTTCCTTGCATGTAGTGACAAGTAAATAATAATAATTAGGTAATATCATTTGTTCTGTAATTAAGTAATTAATTTGCTCAAGAAAAGAATTCACCTGTTGTCCTAAGCGTCGTGCACGGGCTCGTGTCATTGGGTCTTGTATGCTAACCGGGTCTTGCACGGGTGAACCTGTGATGTCCTCATCAATTTGGTAGACACCTTCTTCACTGGTGTCAAAACCTACTCTCAAAATTTCAATTTAATCTGATCTCTGTGGAGGAAGTTATGACCTTGCCAAGTTTACTGAGTCCTGAAAATTTAGTGTACCGAGAAAATTTGATATTCTCGGATTGAGAAACCATTCTTCTTTCCACTTGAATCTTGCCATATCTTAGCTATCAGTAGAGCATGTATCCATTCTTTTCTCTTACTTTTGATCTATAAATTACTAGTGGTGAATTAAATTTCATTGCTCATCATAATAAGTACTATATGAACAACAATGCTGAGGTTTTACTTTGCCTGCATTCTGAATGTTTACAATTTTAGTTTTCTTTATTCCTTTCTCCTAAATTTTTACACTCTCTGATGAACAACCTCATCTAAAAATTTGAGTAAATTCTCATATGAGGTAGTGATATGGTTGTTAACACTATACTTTCTTGTTGTAATTACCAAAACTTCTTCTGATGTGTGTATCACTACTATACTTCCTTATACAAATCTATCCTACAAACCTGTACAGCAAACTAAAGCTTTCTTTCTTTTGAAATTTTCAGTAATTATAAAAATTAGCTATGTTTTTGTACTCTCTCTACAACATCTTACTGCAAGTTTTGGCTTACACCTTTTCAATCCCCAGTTGTACTACAAAATAAAGCAACCATTTAGGTGCTAGCTCCAATTCTTAACCTTCATTTTGGTTGTGGAATTTTATTCATCACTTTCAATAGGTACATCCCGCTGATTATTGGAACCTTTTCAAGTTTCTTTTCATATTCTTTGACTACTACAAATTCTTAATATTACGGATTCCATTTATACTTTTTTTCGGTGGCTATTGAAATTCTTCTTTACTATCTATAACTTTTGCTTCACTACTTTCAATAGTGGCTGTGCATTCTTTAGTCCCTAACAATAGCAATCGCTATTATACCCATTGCTATTAGGGCAGACTTCTTGATTCAAAAAGAAAGTTTCAACAATTTCAGTTGTTGGTTTTCTCTCATAACTTATGTCTATTTCATCCAACATTATTCCACACTTGATCTTTCACAGTGTTATTAATTATAAACCTTCCCTGGACTTATAAGGATATGCCTTGCTAAGTGGAAAAAAAAATTTAAATGCCATCCTTGAAATCAATTCTCTTTAATTATGGAAAGTGTAAATTATTGTCATCCTCCAACAAATTTTATTAGCCTTGAATTTCTACTTTCTCATTATTAATGGTCTGAAACTTTAAAATTGATCTTCACATCTGATATGCACACGCCTCGACTTAAGATGCGTGCAAGCAAGTTGGTCCCGATCTTCCGTCGTAGGAGAAATTCTTAAGATAGGGGGAGTCGTGACTTTGACGAAGGGGAGGCTAACCACGATCTAGGAACGCGACCAGCAACCTCGCAATCGCTAAACCACTCCTCAGTTGGTTATCAACCGTGTCAAACATGACTGACCTGTTCACGAAGAACGGCACGAATAATTCAAGAGAATTGAAAGAGCAACAGTGGAAGGATCACTCAAAAAGTAATTAAGAAAGTGGACTTCAAGTTTGTAGCAAAAGCATTACAAAAGTGGTAGCTAAAGCAAAAATCAAAGTCCCCTTGTAAGAGGGCATGCTCCACCTAATATATAGACAAAATAATTGAAGTTTTTCCATATTTTATTACACTAAAATAGGAAAAATAAATATATAAATCTCCTCCTCTTGTAAGCCACGAATTTTGGAAAATAAATATCTCTTGATGAAGATTTATCTTGAATAAATATTCCTTGATTTGCTCTTGGATAAATATTTGATGAAGATTTACCTTGAATAGAATTTCCTTGATTTGCTCTTGCATAAATATTTGATCTTGAATAAATCTTCCTTGATTTGCTCATGAATAAATATTTCTTTAATTACTCATGTAACTTCCGTATAGAAGCGTCGGGCATGGGCTCGTGTCATTGGGCCTTGTATGCTAATTAAGTCTTGCACGGATGAACTAGTGATGTCCTCATCATACTCCCCTTCTTGAAGTGGAGTCGTCCTCGACTCCAGCTTATCTTCATCGCCCAAGTATGGTGACAGATCATCCACATTTGAACTTGCAATATTATTCCAGTTTCCACCATCAATTATGTTCTTACAAGAATATTCCTTGTTCACAAATTTCGATTGGAACATATTGTGACGCTGCCTATTTTCTGCCTTCTCCATGTGGGAGCCAAGAACACGACGAACAACTAAGCTTGCATGACTTGTATCAAAAGTGATCTCTTCTAGTTCTGACCTCGAAATAGGTTGAGACTCCTCGTGAACAGATCCACCTCCCTCTTCTATCTCACTGGCCGATAGGTACTCACCATCTTCTCGAATGATAAAGGCACCCTGATTTGGACAATCACACATATAATGTCCTTTCCCCTTACACTTGAAGTACTCAATCTCCCATATTATTCCTGTAGATGCAACTGAGGATGAACTTTTTGTAGAGGCAATAGTGGTGTCTTTGGAATCTATAGGTTTGGATGTTGGTAATGTAAAGCGGCTTCCTGAATACCCTTGGCCAATTGGTGCAGCAGTCTTGCTAGAATGACTAACACTCTCCGGTTGCTGATTGGCATCTCTCCAATGCATAGAAGAACTATGATAGCTACGATTATAATTGTATGATTGCTTCCTCCTTTGAACTTGCCTTTCAGCTTTGCATGCATAATGAAATAGTTGATCTAAAGAATTGTAGTTTTGGAAATCAAGTATATCTTGTATCTCTCCATTCAATCCTCCCAAGAATCTAGCCATCTTTGCATTATCATCTTCTTGCACATTAGCACGTAGCATGCCCACCTGCAACTCTTGATAATATTCTTCTACAGATTTGTTTCCTTGGTTCATCCTGTGAAATTTATTAAGTAATTCTCTCTCAAAATATGAAGGCACGAACCTGGACCTCATCAAGCGCTTCAAATCATTCCAAGTATGAGGACCTCCATTTCTTTGTTGAATGTGATTCCACCAAATAGAAGCATAACCAATAAATTCTGTAGTAGCTGCACGTACTCTATACTCTTCTGGGTAATGATGACAGCTGAACTTTTGCTCAACTAATAATTCCCAATCAAGATAAGCTTCTGGATTAAACTTTCCATCAAAACTAGGAATAGTGAATTTAATTTTACCCAATGCATCATTTCTTCTTTCTTCGTTACGGTGACGTGCATGACCTCCGTCAACTCACACTCCTCGTGCGAGGCGGCGCTGATACAATTCCAAGGCAACTTCATCATCAGCCACATAATTATCATTTAACTCTTCATCAGCAGCTTCTTGAAATGCAGTGTTCAGATTTCCTCTTGGTTCGAATGGAGCAGCAGCAGCAGCATTATTATGAGCTTCAACTCATCCTCGAGGAACTCGAGGTGGTGGGTGTCGTCGTGGAGGAGTTCGCTCCACTTGATCAAGTCGCGCTTCAATTCCACCGAGACGATTCTCCAACCCGTTCAAGCGCACAAGCACTTGATCGGATAATATTTGCTCGAAGGTGTTTGTAACATGAGCCATCAAAGCTTGAGAACGTGGAGACAATGATATCATTGATAAGTGGGACCCATCTTCCCCGTCATAAGAAATATCACGAGGACTTCTCGATCCTGACATTGTTAGTAAGACAAAAGAGAAATTCCACCAAACTAGTAAATTATTTATGAAAAACTCACAATCCTCACAAACCTTACCACCTGAAGCTCTAACCCTTCTCAAAAATTGCTCGCGTGTTTGCTGGTTCGTGATAACTTTCAACACGGAGTGAATAAAGCGATTGCAAAGTGCTAGAACACGGTGATTAAGGTTAATTTATGGAGATCTAGATGGGGATATATTTGTAGCAAAGAGAAGAAAAATAATAATTCAAGAAATTACAAAGTTGACTCAATTAAGCAAGGTAGAAGGTGTCAAAAGGAAGAAAAAATGCAAGGATAATTATAATTAAAATTCGGATTGCAAAATTAACTCAATCAGGAAGGTATAAGGTGTTAAAAAGGAAGAATAAATGCAAGATAATTAAAATTCGAATAAAATATTTTTTTGTTTATTTTTTTTTCCTTGCCAAACACTACTCCCTCTTTTTTCTCCTTTTTTTCTAGCAAAACACTTCCTCCTTTTTTTTTCTCCTCCTTTTTCTCGCTCTCTCTTTTTTTTTCCAATTTTTCCTCACAGAACACTTCTTCCTCTTTCTTCTCCCCTTTTCATGCAAAACACCTCATCCTTTCTCTCTACCTCTCTTTCTTTTTTTTTTCTTTTTTTTTTTCTAACCTACTACTTCCTCCTCTATTTTCTCTACCTTTTTTTTTTTCCACCAAGAATTCGGCCGAACACTCTCTTTTGCCGAACAATACTTTTTTTTTTGTTTTTTTATTTTTACTTCAACAATTAATCGTAAATTTGGAGATAATAAAGAAAAAGAACAATAAAAGATGGAAAAAAAAACAATGATGGGTACAAGATAGAAGTTCAAGGAAAAGGATTTTTTTTTTTTTTGATGTAGGGAAAATAAAAGAGAATCTAATAAAGGATAGATGAATTCCTACCGGCAACGAAGGCTCTGATACCACCTGATATGCACACGCCTCGACTTAAGATGAGTGCAAGCAAGTTGGTCCCGATCTTCCGTCGTAGGAGAAATTCTTAAGATAGGGGGAGTCGTGACTTTGACGAAGGGGAGGCTAACCACGATCTAGGAACACGACCAGCAACCTCGCAATCGCTAAACTACTCCTCAGTTGGTTATCAACCGTGTCAAACACGACTGACCTGTTCACGAAGAACGGCACGAACAATTCAAGAGAATTGAAAGAGCAACAGCGGAAGGATCACTCAAAAAGTGATTAAGAAAGTGGACTTCAAGTTTGTAGCAAAAGCATTACAAAAGTGGTGGCTAAAGCAAAAATCAAAGTCCCCTTGCAAGAGGGCATGCTCCACCTAATATATAGACAAAATAATGGAAGTTTTTTCTTATTTTATTACACTAAAATAGGAAAAATAAATATATAAATCTCCTCCTCTTGTAAGCCACGAATTTTGGAAAATAAATATCTCTTTATGAATATTTATCTTTGAATAAATATTCCTTGATTTGCTCTTGGATAAATATTTGATGAAGATTTACCTTGAATAAAATTTCCTTGATTTGCTCTTGCATAAATATTTAATCTTGAATAAATCTTCCTTGATTTGCTCATGAATAAATATTTCTTTAATTACTCATGTAACTTCCGTATAGAAGCGTCGGGCATGGGCTCGTGTCATTGGGCCTTGTATGCTAATTAAGTCTTGCACGGGCGAACTAGTGATGTCCTCATCAACATCTTCCTCGATTCTTTAAAGACAATATTCAGATTGTTTAATTCTAGCTACCTCGGCTTACAGATGGTGGCAAAATTTTATCCTCTTAATTTGAAAACTCCAACTTTAGCAATCCAACTATCTCTATATTTGGGGTAGTTCGTTGTATTATTCCAAGTAAATTGTTCAATTCTTCAATAATTCTTCCTTTTGCTTGGCTCTAATTACCATATCTTTCTTTGAAGAGTAAGATCTCAAATTTGGTATCCTTGAGAAAAGGTCTAGTCCCTTCCAAATGTTTTATAACAATTGTTAGAAGAGTTAATTGTAGATTTCTCAAAATGAGATACTTCCTAATAATCAACTTTCTATGATTGTCTCTTTTCTTTCTAAACCAATAAATTTATTTTGTTGGATGCTTAAGTTAATTGTCTCAATTTTGGACTTCCTACTGTCTCTTCTATTCCTTTTGGTTACTTGTAACAATGCAATTGTTAGAATTAATTGAAGACTTTAGGTTAGCTAATTTGTAGTCTTTATTTTATTGAGTGCTATTCCTAATATCTATGATCTTAATTAGTTCTGCTGCTTGTGTTCCGATCGATACTGGGTCACAGATATCTTATGTGAACACGGCGTTTCTAAGGGGGCTGATCGACCCTTAGAAATGCTCGGATGAAAGATTTTAATGTGATCTTGGATATCAATTGGTTAACCGAGTATCGAGTCATGATGAATTGTTTGACAAAGACAATGATTTTTCCTTCTCTCGACCAGTCCACTCTATTTTTCTTTCTAAAAGTAGTCTGAGAAGCAACTCCGGATAGACAAAAGAGGGATGCAGACAATCGGCGGAGGCTATTGGGAATTGCAGTTGTGGCATAGTATTTCTAAAGGTGTATCCTAGGAAAACCTGAAAGGAAAGTTGCAATTGAGGTATATTGGACCGTTTGGGATTCTGGAGAGAGAGTTGGGCCGGTGGCTTAAAGATTACAGTCTACCGGTAGACTTAGACAAAAATCCAGAATGTGTTTCATGTATCGATGCTTAAGGAGTATATGCCAGATCCATCACATGTTCTAACTGCTCCGTCGGTTGCTCTGTGAGAAGATTTGAGTCTGAAACCCTGTATTGTTTGCTTGATACTTTGCTTTGATTGTGTTTTGCCTGATAAATTGTTTAAACATGTTTGAAATTTATTTAAATTGGATTGAAAAATTCTCTAGGTTCTTTTTGTGTCTTAGGAGACATGAAAAGTCTAGAAAAAATTTAAAGGGTTAGGTTGTTATTTTTGGAGGACCAAAAATCCTAAGGGGGAGAGGAATTGTAAATCTTGTTTTCTATTTAAATTTTTTTTTAAAATATTTTTTTTAATATTAAATTAATAAAATAATAAATAAAATTAAAATAAGTAATGAAATAAGAAATAGGAAATAAAATAAAAAAATATAGATAAAATAAAATAGAAAAAATAGATAAATCAGAAAAAATAATAAATAAAATAATAATAAATAAATATTAATAGATAAGAAAAATATAATAGAGAAGAAAATAAAATTAAACAGAAAAAAAGAAGGAAAAATGTCGTAGCAGCACATGCGGCACACTCGCGCATGCTGCAGCGTTAGCGAGGGTTTGAATGAGGGTTTAAAACCCTCACTAATAGGGGGCACCCTGTTTTGGGATGAAACGGCGATGGCGGAGCTCAAATGCTCCGGCGGCCATCGTCTTCGGTAGAGAGGGGATGCGAGTGAGCTGAGGCATCGTCTGCGAGGCCGACGACATGTGGAAGTAGCTCCGGCTATCGAAGAATGCTAAGGGAGTGGCGGAATAGGGGATGTCCCTGTTCCCATCGATTGCACCCGCGAGAGGGGGAGATCGAGATTTCCCTCCGCGCCGAAGTCGCTGGGGAGGTTGTCGGAGGTCTTCGGACGGTGAAGAGGTCGTGAGATGCGCTGCAGTGGCTCCGGCGGGTAGAAAGCATGAAAGGGGCGGCGAAGAGAGGGACTCCTCTGTTCGTGAATATTCCGCGATAAGGAGTGTGGCTGACGGCGTTTCCTTCATGGCGAATCCCTCTGAGCTCGATTCGACTCCTTTGGAGTTGATAGCGAGCGGCGGCTACGGCGGATGAGACGAGGCAACAGCTGAGGGCAGTGGTTCCGCCTGCGGTAGAGGAAGTGGAGGTAGCAGCGATAGTGGGAGCGACTGGGCTCTACCGGCGGCATGATTAGGGCGTGATAGGGTAAGGGAAGGTGCGGTGAGGTAGTGGGCAGCATCCGCGCGTGTCTACAACAGCAAAGCGGCGGCGATCACCGATGAAATTCGTGGTGGCGTGGCTGGCATTCGAACGATCATCGAGCAGGGAAGAAGGCCGGGGTGGTGCGTGCAATGAGCGTGCGTCGATTCGGTCCAACCCGGCTCAGGCCGGTTCGACTTGGTTTAAGCTGGTTCGGTCCGGTTTGGAGTCGGTTTGGTTGTAGGTTGACTGTTCTCACGGTTTTACAATCGGTTCAGTGCGACTCAACGTTGCTAGGGCTTTATTGGTGAGTTTTGAATCTTAAGGAATTTATGTAGAATTTTTTAACACATTTTAGGTGTTGTTTTTGAATTTATTTAAGTTGGGTTCAGGGTTTTGAGTGAGATGTCAGAAAAATCTAAAAAAAATTATGATGCTATGTTACTAACCATATTTTTCATGATTTAATTAGTATTTTTAAGATTATTAGTATGCAAATTTTAATTTAATTAAGATAAATTGGATTAATTTAGGGTTTAAATGAATTAATTGTATGTTATATGCATGTAGAAATATTTTGGTAGATGTGATGACATTTAAATTGCATTAGTTGGAATTAAAAGAATTTAATTAAAATTTTTACAGAATTAATGAATTTAGGATACCCTAAATTGAGGTAATTTGATTATTTAGATTTTTCTAATTAGTCAAATTGAATAATTTAGAATTTTATAAATGTATAATGTGATAAAATTTGGAGAATTGGGTTATTTAGATTTTCTAATTAGTAAAATTGAATAATTTTGAATTTTATAAATTTTATTGATGTAATCATATTTTTCACATAATTATTAAAATTATTTTTTAAAAATTAATTAAGGTGGTATATATTGATTAAGATTTTTGGGTATAATTAAAATTTTAAACTAAATATTATTTTATAGGCTTGGTTATGTTTGATTGTGTTGGATTGTGATTGTTAATGTGATGGATGATTAGTTGATTTTAAGAAATTAAATAAAATAAAGAAAATGATGTGAGGATGTGAGTAGAAGGGTAGATAGAAAATCCTTGTTTGAATTGTATGATTTACGGTTGTTGGATATATTTATTTTATCTTAGGAAAATTGATTGTTGTGCTATTGCTTGACAAATCACGGCCAAGTTGTGATTTGTGTTGGAGTAAGAAGGAATGGCTGTGCTTGATTGCTTGCTTGCTTATTTTTAAGAATCACTGCCAAGCTGTGAATTCTTGCTTGACATTGTTTTGAGACTCAGGTGAGGGCTTATGGTTTCAGATTTCTGACCTACTACAGTATTGAGTCCTAAGGGTCATGGTTAATTATTGTACATGTTGATAGTTATATATCTGTTTTATTACATATTTAAATTGCATGTGATTAAATTTGATTTTGAATGTATGTCATGCCAGTATATAGATATGATTCTATCATGTGCATGTTATAAATGTTATGCTCATGTTATGTTGATATTTGATATGTTCATGTGGTGCTAGAGATGTAGAGACACTTAGCAAGACATAAAACATGATGATATGAGATAAATCTAGAGATACTTTAGGTACATGTTACGACAATACCTAATGTGATCTTATTTGATATTTAACTAAGAACTTTTGGACATCTTAGGGTCATAGTAACTTAGGAGATGACATTAAGGTTATTAGTTTGCTATGTGTTAGTGGTAAGCGGTAAGCGGGTTAGTGGTAAGTGGGTTAAGAGAGAGAATCTGACCCGTTACCAAACCCATAACTTACTCTTCCTCCTCCTTCCCCTCTTCTTCAAGTGACCTCCTTCCTCTTCTTTTTGCGGCGACGACGTTTTGTTAGCACTGTTTTATCCTTGATGTTTGAGGAAGTGAGTGAAAACTCTTTTTAACGTCTTTGTATTTTTGGAGGACTAAAAATAGGAGGGAGGAGAACTTGTAAACTCGAAATATGATGAATAGGAAAAAGGAAATTAGAAATAGGGATCTAATGGTGTTAATTAAAAAGGCAACTAGGTGGATTCCGCAAGTTTGTGGAAATGGAAGGGGCAGTCTTGCCAATTTAATAACAAGAATTGAGAAGCTTAGTTTGATTTTATATAAATGAGAAAATAGTAGGGGCAATAAGGTCATTGTCTGCTCCAATTCAAGCGCTACCTATCGGTGCCCATTCATCACGAAGGGATTGTAAAGGGGGAAAGGGTTCCCAACGGCCTGAAACCTTGACCCCCAAAACCCTCTAAATTCCTGCAAGGCCGCCGACGATCTGTGTCGGAGAGCTGCTCGGTGGGATCTTAAGGTGGAAAGAAAGCCTCGTCGAAACTCCTTCGCATCACTGGAAAGGGAAGGCGACGCAACGACTATAACTTGTGGAGTGAAGGGTCGACGGCACTGTGCAGAGGAATTCTAAAAGGAAGAGGTTGGTTCTACGTCTTTTTCTTCGTCAAATTAGAATTTTTTGGGTTTAGAGGGGAAATTAGAAACCACCAAACTAAAAATTTGAGTTGATTTCCCATATTGCAATGCCCTGTTCTATTGATGCAATGTGTATTAAAATTCATGGAAATTCATTGATGATCTCATTGCATTGCTAACGTTTATGTCAATTTCATTAAAATTACATGATGATTGTTAGATTCGAGTTCTCGTTGTGAGTTAAACATGATGAAATTTCAGAAGTTGGTATAGCCTACAATTTAGAATGCTTGATGTTAGTCCTGCCCAAATTGTTTGATTGGCATTTCATTTAAATCAGAATGCCGAATTGAATCCCTAACCTGCTCGATTTCCTTCATTAATAAGTTTCATTGAAGCAATGATGGAGGTTCGGTAAATATTAAAAATGCCTAGTGGTAGATGGTTGTGGAAAGATTGTTCCAGTTCAGGATTAAGTCTGCACCGCTGTGGTTAGAGTTGGAATAGAAATTCACATCAGTTGCATACGTAATGTTCTTTTATTGATGTTTGCATCGATCTCTGAATTAGTGAAGTTTAGTTGTTGCTGGGTTTCTATGGTTTATGGAAAACTACTGATTCGACACTGCTTTTCATGAGTTTTGTTTCCTTTCGGATTGTGTTGACCGTATGAATGAGATTTGACGGTTGTTTGAATGGATAAACTTTGATTTGAAATGGGTTTGATGCAGTAGTCAATGATAGTATTGGTTTTTTTGTTTGTTAGACGGTTCAAGTAGTGGGTTTTAAGTTAACAAAATAAGTTGAATTGGAAACATAGCAATAAGCTGAAATAGTTGGTTAAATCTGAATTTTTGGGAATTTTGTCTTATTGAATAATGATATCAGCGTGTGCATTTGTGATGTTTCTCTGAGTAAAGGAAAATGTTACTGAGTAATGGTCTCATCGCTATGGATGTTTTAGTATTGCCCAAAGGATGAGCTGTAAGAAAGATTTGCTCTTGATGCTCGTCACTGTTATAACCTTGTTGTTGTCCAATTTAAATACGATTGAAGATGCATTGAAAGTTATATGCATGATATTTTGGTTACCTGAGCAACGATGGTTTACTTGAAAAAATATTGAATTGGGAATACATGCTGAGAGTTTTTCTGTTCGATTCCTACTTGTTATGTTTTGCCAAATCATTTTGATGCAATCGAACGTCTTGAAAGTAAATTTTGTTTTAACATCTCTGATTCACTAGAGAGTCTTTATGAGATTTCCTATGGAAGAATTTTTGCCAAATGATTTCTTGTCTGTGATTGTTGTTCTCTCGAATTTTGCCGAGGATTGTGAAGCGTTTTATGATGATCTGCACACTAGAGTTCGCTGTTGGTTGGCTCTTGATTTTGTTCATATTTTTTTCATATCATATATCTGAATTGGAGGCTAGGGTTAGGAGGTTATAAATACTATAGAGAAGGTTGGGAAATTGGTTCTTGAGGTTGTTATAACTTTTTTGTTTGACTTAAATTTTTAATTGGAGATGAAAACAAAATGTTCTTGGGATCTTTGATTTAAAGCAACTGATGCATTCCATAAAGGGAAGGTGATCGGAGGGGAGTTTGGGTTCATGAAACAAATTAGCATATCAGGTCGTACCAATTTGTTTTCTGTGAAATCATTACTGAAGACAGCTTTGAAACTATTTCTTTTCTTCCATAACATGTTGTGACATTGCTGTTGTTGATATTTTCGTTGAAGAGTTTGTCTTTTCCAGTTGTTTTGCGGTCATTGTTGTTGTGTGTTTGGTTTTCCCCAAGTGGGCAAAACAGTTGGCATGCTGCGAATGTAACAAATCAGTATAGATCTTGTTGCTACCTAGTACCTTGGGTTTAGCCGTAAGCTACGAATGTAGGAATTTTCAGTTTTAGGCTAATATGTTTTAGACATCATGCGTTAGATATGAATAAATGGACCCTTATCGTTAGACTGTTTGTTTGCATAGTTGAACTTATAATGTTGTATTGCTGTATTATACATCAAATTCTATTAGGAAGCTGATTTTAGTTGTTTGGCGATATGACTAAGAACAGGTTTAACTTGTTTCGATTTAGTGTTGATAAATTAATTTGATTGGTACCGTGGAACAAATTGAATGGTTTGTTCTATTAGTTTTGTTGTTTTGCCTTTTGGTTGCTAAACAAATGTAAGAATTATTTTAGTTAAGGGAAACGAGTTGCAATGGAAGTAGCTTAGTGAAATTGGGAAAAACTACACTTAACAAACCTGGGTTGAGGCTGAGATCAAATATTATTGGGTGAATCTTGTTGACTTTCCTACTGCCGAGAGGTAACTGACACAAAAATGTATGATAATAACAATCTTTAATGCTTCTTTGTTTTGGATTCACGTGGATTTTATAAATGTAGAAACTAATTCTTTCCTTATGTTGTTTTCTTTGCCACACTGAATTGAATATTAGGAATGGAAATGGCTTAACAATAAGTTAATGTGAACTTTAGAATTTAAGATGCTTTGTGATTTTAGGAAAATTTATTATGCATTGACGGTGATAAAAAACGGTTAAACCATAATTGACTATTTGGAGAATTTAAATTAAACCACCGTGAGTTGTTAAAGTTTAATTATAAATTATTACATTTAGAGCTTATACGCGGTCTGGATATTGTCTGAACGAATGTTTATCTACGATTTTATGCATGAATTAAATTGCTTTTGATCATATTTAATAAACTACGTTCCTTTCTTATTTTATTCAATATTTATACTTGCAATTCACATTAGGAAATCTTAAATAAATAAAAAGCAAGTGAACACAATTAGGCGGTAGAGACGCTAGTTAGTGACATGCTATATGCATCACTTTAACTTAGTCTAATACCACTTGCATTAAGGTCCAAACACATCCTAGTGACATAATAACCTAGAATAACATTTAGGTTCTTAACATGTTAATATCCTTTAGCTCAACTTTTTATTTGTAATATGTTTCTAGATGAAATAATATCTTGTATCAATATGTTTGCTTCATCTACTTATGGGTCTCACCGATAACTAATGTACCTCATTTAGGTTCTATAGACCTAAGAGGTAGTCCGAACCTTTCGTGTAAATACATGTATCAGTTCTAATGCGCTCGGTATGATGGTATCAAGATAAGATCAAGGTTAATGACTTATGAGATCAATTAGAGAAGATTCTAAGGTCACAGGTCTTCTCCACCAACATCAGTGCGATGAGCCTAGAGAGAGAACTTAGTTTGGCACTGACGGGCTTGAGGGTAGTTCTTGACACTCTAAGTCTAGGATGACAGTCCTAAACAAAGTTAGAAAATAGAAATTTAGTCGATTTAGAGACATAACATACAAAAATGTATACTTACCCGAATTGTTCTTCACTTTAATGTATGTGTTGTTAAATAATTACTACGCATGCCTATCTTTTGGTTAGGATCACTCTTTTTGTAGCCATTGGGCCACAAGACTCAACATAATGATCAATTATTAAATTAATTGATGACAATTAATTATTTTGACAATAAATGATTGTCATAGATAATAACACAATGAATATTTATATTATAATAATTAATTTTTTAGAATAGATCAATTATTACCCTCAAGTACTCACATTAATATTGTATATATCCATTTTTGGGAAGTCAAATTTATATATATTCTTGTTGTTTTATAATCTAGTTAACATATGATGTGCTATTAAAAGAGTAGTTCTAAGGGGAAAAAAAAGTAATGGATAGTTCCTTAAGATGAATTCAGTAATGGATGTGTGACCTATAAGTTTCATCGATTGAGAGAGACTTGTCAAGTATAATTTTAAGTTTCATCATTGTTTGTGAATCATTACTGAGTTTCTTTTATATAGAAATGAGGCACATTATTAAATGTGACAAAATATTATTTGTATGATTGTTGATCTCGGTAACATAAAAGAAATCCCTATCTAATGATGACACTAGATATGGTTTATTTTGAGCTTCATCCGTATCAAGTCCATCGATAATTGTAAAGAATAAGTTTATATGCCTAGCAATTCGTGCTAACTCGGATGTTTAACGATTCAATATCTTTGAGGGGTAAAATGTCATCAAAATTACGTTAGGACTTGAATGAGTTTTAGATTCGTGTCGAAATAGATTTAGAATCCATCAAGTTTCTTTGAGATAGTATTCTTATAGGTGTTCTGGGATACGTCCTCTTGTGAAAATTACCTTACAACTTTTGTGATTTTTAGATTCATGCACAAATGAATCCATATCCAATCAAATCTCTTCAAATTAGAGTATTTTCATAAATGCGTTTGGATGTGTTATTCCTTCCTAATGCGGATTAAGAGCACTATATAATAGGCCTAAGGATAGTTGGAAATTTTTTTTCTTTTTCGGAATAGGAATAAAAAAAATTTATAGTTACGCCCAATAGTAATATTATATCATGGTGGCATTTATTTTGATATGACAATATCCTTGATTTAATGATTTCTATCTATTATTTTAATAAATAAAATAGAAAGTATAAAATAAACTTATAGACAACACTTATTACATGAGTTAGAATACTATAAAAATAACAAAAATATAAAATAAAATTATTCTATTTCTAATTCGACCGTCAAATTGTCCTCGATGTGCTAAACCAATCAATTTAGTCTTAAATATATATATAAATTAAATCATAAAAAAAATAAAAAAAGATATATCAAATAGTGATATCAAACTATTATTAAATATTATCACATCTTTGATTGTATTTTTTAAAAAATATTATATATAAAATTAATTAATTGATGAATCTTTTTTTTAAAATAATCAAATAATATTAATCATTAAATAATCTTTCATTAAGAGAATGTCAATCTATTGTACTAATTGTTCTACATAATAATATCTATGTCATTTACTTTATCTCACTTTGCATTACTAAATATAGAATTTATTACAAACTTGTATTATTTGAAACCATCATAAATAGCTATGAAATCATTGCAAAGATTAAATATGTTTTTATTTTAAATTACATAATTTATGAATTATTTTATAAAGTACGTGGTTTGTTTTATTGTTGTATGATTGAAGATGGATAAGAGATAATATTTGTAAGATCTAAAAATATAATTTTAACTACAAATATTTGAGTTGAAATTCATGCATTTATAATTTTCGCTAGAGCTATAGATAGAATTCTAAATGACCATGTAATTAAAAAAAATATATAACTAGGAAAATAGATATTTTAGAGAAGTTTTCATTGCACTTCAATGTTCAGTCAAATAACTTTCTATCATATTTCAAAGAACGCTCCATGTGATCTAAAATTAGTAATAAATATTCTCTAATTCTTCTTTGCTTCATTTTTTGAAGTATGTTGTTATTTATTAGTAATATTACTTATCTTTAGCCAATTGTATGTAGCAGACTTTTATGTTTTTGTAGAGAGCATTGGAAGACTGCCCTTCAATATAAGGCAACCCACTAGCTCTACACAACCAACTCAACTAATTTTTTTATCTCTCTTTTGCTCTCTCTACACTATATATTTGTTTATATATATAAACATATTGTCGTCTGCCTGTACAAAAAGTGCACGTTCCACTAGTTAAAGCAATTGAGCTTTCATAGGAGAGGTTCTCACCTCGGTACTGAAAAAGTTCAAAAAAAAATATCGCACTTCGTCTCCTCCATCCACAAACTTTTGACATTATTAACTCCATACATCAGACAATCAAACATAATTTCTAATCTCTCTCGAAATATCGACGATCTTCTCATGCAAATACTGTTCTCAAGAATTCAGTACAAAAGAAGGTCTCACAGGTCACCAGAATGTGCACGCGAACGAGTGCCCCTCTTCTACCACAACAGGATCAGCAATTTGTGGAACAATGAAGGATGTTGCCTCTCTATCGTATCCCTCAACAATGCCTTTCTCCTGTGACCACTGTCGTAAACAATTTGAAACAATTCAGGGCTTCAATTGTCACATGGGTAAGGCACACAGGGAGCTTATAACAACTTCCACATTGACTGCAGCTTTCTCCTTTGACACATCAATGGCACGTTTCTCCTGTGTCTTTTGTCCAAGACAATTTGAAACACCTCAGGGGCTCAATAGTCACAAAGGCAAGGCACACAAGAAGCTTATAGCAACTTCCACATCAACCGCAGCTTTCTCCTATGATACATCAAAGATGGATTTCTCCTGTGACTTTTGTTCGAGACAATTTGAAACATCTCAGGGGCTCAATAGTCACAAGGGTAAGGCACACAAGGAGCTTATAGCAAATTCCACGCCAGCAACATCTACGCATAGACCCAACGAGACTGCCATCTCTACACCCCCTCCAACTAAAGAGGGCCCTGATGATACTAACTCTAATGAAATTGATATTGATCTCTACTTACCGATAAAGAAGAGAAGACAATTTCTTAGACATACCTCCTCCCCTTCCTCGTCCACTTGAAGAAGAACGAAAAATCATTATGCATAAATATGTTTATAAATACTGTATATGAGTACCCCCTAACTTTATCCTCGTTTTTAAGGTCAAGCCTCTCCTTGACTCCTATAAATAATTGTATAGGCCTATTGACTGGGATTAATGCTAGCTAGGTTTGGGATTGGGGATTTATTTGCATTCGCTATGTGTGGGATTTATTTCGCTGTGTTTATATTCTCGTTAATGCCGCTGTTGATTCAATTTGTGGCGGATTAATGCTGTGGATTCTTGTGTGGCGTGGTGATGATTACTATAAATATGGTATATGACTGGTCTGGTTTAGTATTTATTCGGTTTTTGTGGGTACTGATTAGGAGATTTATGCGCATGTGTGATTGGGTGTTTCTGATTCCGATTCCTGTGTGGGGATTTATGCGAATGTGTGCTACTGATTTGGTGGAGATTTAATTCTGATTCCTGTCTGATTTAATTGCATTTGGAGATTTACTGCTCAGATCTGTGCTGCATTTTTATTACTGATTGGGTTGAGGTGTTAATTGCTAATCTGATTTAATCTGCTGCATTATGGAGTTTTAATATTGCTAATCTGATGAGAGCATTTTTATTACTGATTGGGTTGAGGTGTTAATTGCTAATCTGATTTAATCTGCTGCATTATGGAGTTTTAATATTGCTAATCTGATGAGAATTAATGTGTTAGTTGCATTTTCATTTCATGTGGTTGCATCTGATTTGTGAGGAATCCTTTGCTGATTTAGTGCATGATTTGTGATGAATCCTTTGCTGAATTTTCCTTTGTGCGATTACCCTTCTTCTTCTATTTACTTAAAAGCATGTTATTATTGGGAATCGAACAAGGGTCATCACTAGGGCACTATTGCTTGGTTCAATCTCAATATCTATTAGATATGATAGTTAAATAACATTTAGGAGGCGATTAGTTAAAGCTCTAGATGACCCGGAATAATAATCCTTTAAGGGAATGAGAATTTTGGTTGGTAGGACGTTAATTAAATAGAGGATGATACTTAATATTAGAAGGCATTCCTAAAGATAGTGATATTTGAATAGGTAGTCCGTTTCGAAATAATTAGACGACTTGAGCTATTGTACGGTGGATTCCGAAGAACGAACTACATTATCAGGTGCGTTGGTTCATCGTAATTAGGATCTATTCAAGCTAGGGAACTACCTGCCGAGGTGTTCCTAGGAAGGTCCTGGATGCCTTGAACCCTTAAAATATTATGTTTGTTTAATAGGTGATATCATGCATGCTAGAATATAACTATTTCTATAGTATGAATTATATGCCATGTGTATGCTTGTTAACATGTTTTATCAAATCCTTTTACATACCTGCTTTACTTTTCCCTATTACCATATGTTATGTTTGTTGCTTTATATCTATGGTTATTCAAATATATATTTGGATTATTTTCTTGCTTGTTATCTATTATGTGGACGCGATGAAAACTAGTAATATGTTTCAGTTACACCTAGAGACTATTATGTTACACTCTAGGTTGACACGTACATAGACATCAACAAACATCACTTATAGATATGTGACATTGACATACTTATGTATGAAGACATTGACAATGTACCATACATGATTTCCTAAGTTATGGACACGAGCTTTAATGCTCATAAACCTATACCACTCAAAGATGTTGAAATCATCTTGGACATAAAGGGTGGAATAAGGTATGGATTGGCTTATTGCCAGAGAACTTGTGATACACTCACTATACCCGCACGTGTGTCGCCTAGTCGCCACCGTGATAGTCCTGACATGGCTAGCAAGGATGAAACTCAACCAAGGACCTAGCAACCATGTAGCCGAGGTTGTAGCATCCCAGCGACGGCTAGGATGCTCACCTCATGGCAGGCATCGCTGCTAGTGAATTGGGACGGTGACGCCTTTCGCATAGCTTTGGACAGTGGATCCTTGACCCTCACGGCTATAATTCCAGACGTTCTGCAGACGATCTGATGAGTAGTCCAGGATCCTGGGGTTATTATCGGCTAGCCGTGGCCGATGCATACACTTAGGTGCGGTGATCCTGTGGTGTAGTACTATACGAGTTGCTCCATGGATTGTCTGGGGAAGACGCATGGAGTGACGGCCCACTAGGTCGCGGAGCTGGGGTAATTCGCCTAGTGGACCACTGGAGAGGGATCACGGTCACCCGACCTCTCCGCCAACATCAGTGTGATGGGCATAGGTAGAGACATAGACAGACTGGACACTGATGGGCTTATGGGAATCCCTGATCAGGATATCCCTAAAGCATAGGCTGGCGGCCCGATGCACTTGACATAATGATAGTGATACTTTAGTTGACATATACTAGAGATACTGTTAGTTGACATATACTAGAGACACTGTTAGTTGACATATACTAAAGACACCGTTAGTCGACATATACTAGAGACACCGTTAGTAGACATATGCTAGAGACACAACTAGTTGTCATATACTAGATACACAGTTAGTTGACATATCCTAGTAATAGACATGTTGTACATCCTAGATGACACGTAGGAATACTTAGCAATTTACGTTATTAGTTAGATGTCGACGTTGTGGATGATATTATTTATCATAAACAATTATTAATTGACACTTAATAACACCAAAGGCATCCTAGTATTTCCCCCCTAGTACTTGATTTCCTGTTATGATTTCGAGCCGTAAATTCGTACTAGGCCGCAAGGCTGAGCACACCGTTTTCCCCGTGTGTGCAGGTGGGGTTAGACGATTTACCGAGGTGAAGGGAAGATGAGTCTTGCCATGAATTTATTTCATGTATTGATGTTATTATAGCATTGTAGTAGGTCTATCGGGACTGTATTAGAAAGTGTTGAGTAGATATTTTTAGTTATGTATTCCGCTGTGTAAATATCTTGTATGGGATGTATGTATCACTATATGCCTTGTATGGGTCCGTAGGGGCTTATACGGCGGTTGTCACGTGCTCGACAGATGGGTCGGGGCGTGACAGGGGAGGCGTCCCTAGCCGCAGGTCCTGGAGGCTCTCGGCAAGGGAGATCGCCTCTCGAAGGGAGGAGACTCCTCTGCAAATCAATTCGTTCTGTGGGGCTGGCTGGAGTCCGTGGATGAAGGCGAACAATAAGTCTTGTTCGGACATATCTCGGATGTCCATCCGGAGGTTGTTGAACTCCTGTACATAGTCCCTGACGGAGCGGCTTTGGTACAATTCTCGAAGTTTCTTGCGGGTAACCCAGGCGGTGTTGCTGGGAGAAATCGCTCGCGGAGTTCCCTTACCATCTCTTGCCAGTCTTCGGGTTCGTCGACTATGCCATCGGGGTGGACTTCGCACCGGATGCGCTACCATTGCTTTGCATCCCCGTCCAGGTAGGTGGCTGCTATGGAAATTTCGTCCTCTTCGGCGGTCCTCGTGGCCCTGAAGTACTGGTTCATATCCCATAGAAAGTTCTCTAGGGCCTTCGCGTTCCTCGCCCCTGCGAAGGTTTGAGGCTCTCAGACCTTCGTGAGGACCCGCAGGCGTACTTCATTGCTGAGGCGGAGCTCCTGGCGCACCTTCTGGAGCTCGGCCTGAAACACTTCCATGGTGACGACGCCAGGTGTGAAGGCCACGTTGAGGGGTCGGGCGGTGGTGCACCACAGTTCTTCGAGCTCCTCCCGGAGGCGGCCCACCGTCTGGGAGAGCTCTTGCACGAATGAGTCGCTCGAGCCATCTGAGGTCGAAGCCTTGCCCCGGTCGGATGGCGGATGGATCGTTGCAGGCTCCTCGCGCAGCTGGGCCACCGCTCGGAGGCGTTCGCCTAAGCACGAGTTGATCGTGCCCCCTGGGGTCGCATCTAGGGCTGGATCTGGTCCTATCGCCGCTTCTATCTAGGCCACGCATTCCTCCAGCTGTTCGAGCTGTTGTTTTGTCACCATGTTCGGCGACGGGGTTGGGAGTGTGGCTACGGTATTCCTCGAATGATCGGGTATAGCGAAGATTGGAGAGCTACCCCGTCCTTCGAGCAGTTGCCAGGGTCGTGACTTGGCTCTGATACCAGTTGTCACGGGGTCCTTCCGCTGGGACTGCTTTGCTCGAACAAGTACCCCGTTGCCTACGAGCCTCTCCCTCTCTCACGGAGGGAAAAGAAAACAGAGGAGCGACGAGAGAAGGGAAGGAACGAAAAAATGTTATTTCTTAGAAAAGAGGCTTACGGAGTGCCGGAGGGCGGGATGGAGGACCGCCCCTACCGGCGTACAGTCTCTCCCTCACTTTCTCTCGAGGATTCCTTATTCTATTGGAAGGGATGAAGCGAGCGTAGGATTCTCCTATCCGATCCTCTGCATCCGGGAGTATATATCCCGGAGGGAACACATCTTTGGTGGGCGTCCGCTCCTTCTCTTGGTTGGGGCTTGGTCAACTGCAGGTGGCGTGGGAGGAGGAGCGGTTTTGGTGGAGAGGGGTGACACTCTGCCTAGGCCCGTTGCACCGACGTTGGCAGAGAAGGCGGGTGACCGCGGTTCCTTCTCCTTTCAGTCTCGCGAGTCGTTTACCCAGACCGCACTTCGAGACCATCGTATCGTACGTCTCCCATAGACCCTAGGATACGAGACACCGTGTAGCGCTACACTTCTGCTTTACTGCAGGGTCACCGACTGACATGTATACTCTCGGCCTGACCTACTGGATCCAACACATATGTATAACTTTGGTTGTCCGGACTACCCCCCCAAGCCTGCAGGACTCAGTTGGAGTATGTCAGCGTCAACAAACACCTTAGTCCTCAGGATAGGTGAGAACCCTCTTGTTGGTACTCACTGAATGCTAAAGGATAGGTCGGGTGACGCCTCCGCCACCCCTCTTTAGACTAACACAAATGGTGTCTACCATTTGTGAAAGAAATACAGTGTTATGTAGACCTATATGATTCCTAAAGGTTTATGTCCCTAGGAAGTTCAGGTCTATGTCTCAAGGTGTCCAAACTAGCTTAGGTTATCATGGAAGATATGTCATCTAACTTGTTTTGTTTGTCACCTAGTATCTTCAATTGTCGCTATGTGTTCTAGGTTCTTCCTAGTGTCATACACCTTTAGAATTTGTAGAACACAAGCATATGAGGAAACATAACATATAATATGTCATTTGCAATTAATTCACATTATACAGAACATCAGTAAATTGCACATCACGGACAGTAATAAAGATTTAATAACAACTGCCCACTTGGGAGCTCTACTGCAGCGGCTGTAAACTAGCAGAAATAACAACGCACCTGAATCCTTTAAATTAACCTAACAGAAATTTCACGGGCTTGCCGTGTTTTGTGTATGACCGTTGATGCAGATTTAAGAGTGCTCCTACAATCATAAGCAAAGTTTACTTTCTACCCTTTTTTTGTTTAATTGTATGCTACCCTTCCCTTTCCTATGACCCACCCTAATCATATAGGGTGGTTGGGGCAAATGAAGAGGAGTTCTCCAATCTCCTTGAAGGAAGTGTTCTAGCTATAAGGGAAATGCATCTTAAATGATTTCACATAATAACCGAACACATGCACATTCATTTCTACAATATGTTTCAAATCAATTTAATATATTTAATCAGATTGTGAAATAAAAGAATTTTGAGATAACTACGCAATTAATTATTTTGGTAAATGAAGGAGATCTCTATTTTTAATTTGACCGTATCATACATAGTTCCAACAAAATCAATTTAGCACACTCAAATATCAACAAGAAGGAATAGTCATAACCACAATAATGAATCCTTTAAAAATCTTGAAGTTTTCCTTCGACAATACCACGTGTACTATGTAAAGAAAGTAATACTACTAAAACTTTATAATAACACAACAATGGAAAGCCATGGCAACCTCACTTGTAAAAGGATCATAACACCGACATAGTTGTCATAAAATAGGGAAAATAATAATAACAAACCCAACAACAACATTACGTCAATGCAATCCTATTGGTTGCTACCAAACGTGCTAGCAACCTATCCACCACTAAAAGTTAAGAATTTACATCCCTGAAACAATTTCACAAGAGTCAGAATCCATCAATTATGTACGTTAGACGCATGGTTGTATTGTAGGAGAATCAACATCATCACAAAATAAGTTTCCAACAGTAAAACAGTGAGCCTTAACTAACAACCATCAGTAAAATAGTAAGGCATGTTTTCCAGCCATTATTAAAAGAACCATAAACCACCAATTCTAAATGTATGAACAGTAGCATCAAGGCACAGTAGACATAACATTCTAGGAAATTTTTATTGTACATTTTAACAGCATCATTCACAACTAATTACGCATGCAATTTCATCAAATAATACCCAGGGTACATTTTTATTGTACATTTTAACAGCATCATTCACAACTAATTATGCATGCAATTTCATCAAATAATACCCTGGGTACTTAATTTAACAAGCAATCGTGCAGACAGAACATTCCTTTATGAATTAAGCTACCCAAACCCCAATGCTTTGGATTTTTCTTAGTCAGAATCGAAGGGAGAAATGAGGAAACCAACCTAGAGACGAAATCCGACTTGGTCGGAGCTTCGTTGGTGCCCTCCCGTCTTCCCGTTCGCTCCCCAACCTCACGTCGTCTCGGATTAACGGTGATCTGCCCCCTTGCCCCAATTTCCCAAAGATGATGCAGGTTCTGCTCCCTGCTGGTCCTTCGATGGTATGAGGAGATGGGGAGGAGAGGAGGCGTCCTCTGCTGTCTTTGGCGACGAAGGCGGTGAAGAGATAGGTCTTCGGCAAGGGCTCGACAGAGTGGAGGAAGGGAGAGGAGAGGGAGGCATCGGCAGAGAGGGTGGAGAAGGGTCCTCTGTGATCGTTTGGCAAAAGGGGTTTTTGCCCCTTTTCTTAGCCCTCATGTGGAGGGGATCGGGCACAGAAAGTGTGGCAACTTGAGTTGCCCCCTTTAGTTATTTGTATTTTTTTTTTTTTGAGGTTTACAAATTCTCCCCCCCTTAATATTTTTGATCCTCCAAAAATAAGACATTCCATGTATCCTTTATTACTCAATCATCAGCCTACTAACAACTAGAAAAAAAGGAATATGATAATGTTTATGCTTACAACTCATAAATAAACAAACGTGGATACTTAGCTTTGACTTGCGCTTCAGGTTCCCAAGTCTCCTCTTCTACTTGTGAGTTCCTCCATAGGACCTTTACTAAAGGGATCGTCTTGCCCCTCAAAACTTTATTCTGTCTGTCAAGATTTTCTACCGCCTGGACTTCGTAACTTAAGTCCTTCCTGAGCTCAACAGGAGGAGTCCTCAATACATGCGAAGGATCGTGTATGTATTTCTTGAGCATGGACATATGGAACACGTTATGGATGCATTCCAACTCCGCAGGTAATTCCAGATGGTAGGCGACTGGCCCTACCGTGGCAATGATTTTGAAAGGTCTGATATAGCGTGGATGCAGCTTCCCTTTCTGGTGGAATCGTAGGAGGCCCTTCCACGGGGAAACTTTTAAAAATACGAGGTCACCAACCTGGAACTCTAAAGGCCTGCGGCGATTATCTGCATAACTCTTTTGTCTGTCTTGCGTAGTTTTGATTCGATCTTTAATGACTCGGACCTTCTCCACCGTCTGGTCGACTAACTCGGTTCCTGCTAGGCGTCGTTCACCAACTTCATTCCAGTAGATGGATGTCCTGCACTCTCTACTGTATAGTGCTTTATAAGGTGTCATCCCTATACTGGCTTGATAACTGTTGTTGAAAGCAAACTCTACGAGCGATAGGTGGGTATTCCAACTCCCAGAGAATTCTAATACACAGGCTCTCAACATATCCTCCAGGGTTTGGATCCATTGGAATTTTGCATCCTTCCTAGTTAACATAATCATTGGAGCTGCAATGCACGAGAAATCCTGGACAAAGCGTCTATAATATCCGGCTAGCCCGAGGAAACTCCGCACTTCTGTCGCGTTCTTTGGCTGCTCCCATTTAGTGATCGCTTCAATCTTGGCTTGGTCTACTTGAATTCCCTCATTATTTACAATGTGTCCGAGGAAACCCACTTGATTTAGCCAAAATTCACACTTAGAGAATTTTGCATACAATTGGTTTTCTCTAAGCAGTTGAAGGGCGGTCCTGAGATGATGAGCGTGCTCCTCATTGTTCCCCGAGTAAATAAGTATATCATCAATGAAGACTATGACAAACTTGTCGGTGCATTAGATCCATGAACGCTGCTTGTGCATTAGTGAGTCCAAAAGATATAACTAGAAACTCGTAGTGCCCATAGCGAGTCCTGAATGCAGTTTTTGGCACATCTTCATCTTTGATTCTGAGTTGGTAATATCCTGACCATAAGTCTATCTTTGAGAACACTTTTGCACCTTGCAATTGATCAAATAGATCGTCAATTCGAGGTAGTGGATATTGATTTCGTATAGTGACCTTGTTCAGTTATCGGTAATCGATACACATCCGCATAGTCCCATCCTTTTTCTTGACGAATAATACCGGTGCTCCCCAGGGAGACACGCTGGGGCGGATGAATCCCTTATCAACTAGATCCTGTAATTGTGTCTTCAATTCCTTTAACTCTACTGGTGCCATTCTATAGGGTGGCTTGAAGATTGGAAGTGTCCCAGGCGCCAAGTCGATGCAGAAGTCTACTGCTCTTACTGGAGGTAGTGCTGGTAATCCTTGGGAAATACGTCTGAAAATTCTCTAACAATAGGAATATCTTCCAACTTGGCATCCTTCTGTCTTGTATCAACGACATGCGCGAGGTACCCATGACAACCTTTATGTAGGAATTTCTTGGCTGTTATCATTGAGATCACACTAGATGGCAGTACGCGGCGATCTTCGATAAAGGTCAAGCAAGGATGTCTGGGATTTCTGAATTCCACGGTCTTGGTAAAACAATCTATCAATGCGCCATAAGCCATGAGCCAATCGATACCAAGGATCACGTCGAAGTCCGAGATGTCCAGCGGAATTAAATCAGCCAATAGCTTTACCTCCTTAATGGTCATGGGGCAGACTCGATACACCTGGTCCCTAAGTATTTGTCCACCGAGGGGCGTTGAGACTATCAACTCGTACCCGAGCATTTTCAGTGGCTTGTCAACCCTCTTAACAAATGCCATACTGACATACGACTTTTGTGATCCGGTATCGATTAGGACTCGAGCCAAGGAGCTGAATAAGACCGTAGAACCTATTCACACAACAAACATCAAAGAAAACAAAAATTTCTAAGTTTTTATTATGCTTATGGGGCTAACAAAAGTTCCTTATTTGTTGAAGTAACTTGAAAGAATCAAATGGAATATAGTTCAAAGTAAAATAAATATGATTCTAATACTCATCCTGATGGGGAGTGTTATCGGTGATAATGTCTGGGTTTATTTGTGCATCAGCACTATCCATTGTAAATATGCGGGTCTGCGTGTGCAGTGGTGGTGCCTGCGTCTGTTGCCCGGGTCTAGCTGAAGGTGGTCTGCTCGGTGCTGCAGTGGACACGGTACGAACAACTGGGGCAGTAGAACGACCTCTGTTAGCACATCCAGACGCTGGTTGTTGTGATGCTGTCTGGTTCCTCAGTTGTGGGCAATTGGGATGAATATGCCCTGCCTGGCCACATTGATAGCAGGAAACACTTCGGCACAGTCATGTGTGCACTCGAGTACAGTGGCGGCAAATTGGAGGAGGGTTTGCCGGCATCATGGCGGTAGGAGGTGGTCCGCGAGGAGGTAGCCTCGAATGACTCGGTGCAGATTGGTAAGTTGTACCTCGCACCGGTGGTGTGATAGGGGAGCTGATAGTGCTTGAAGGTGCAGGGGGTACTGGCCTCTATTTCTGCTGATTACAACTTCTCTAAGAGGCTTGTCGCTTCCTTTTCTTACCTTCGCTCTTTCCCCTCAATTCTTGTAGCACCCGCTCTACCTCAATAGCCTCATTGGCAATCTCTCTAAAGCTTGAAATCTTGGTGTGAGTTATCCGTGCGAGGATGGCCAAGTCCAACCCCCACTTAAACCTCTTGCAACGGTATGCTTCAGAGTGTACCACCTCAGGAACAAGGGCGGACATCCGACTAAATTTAATCGAGTACTCTTTCACCGACCTCTCATTTTGCTTACAGTCAAGGAACTCTCGTATATTATCATCGTGTTGTAGCTCTGTGTGATACTCTATGTTGAACTCTTCTGTGAATACAGCCCATGTGATTGCAGTGTCGATTCTAGCCTTTAGTGTATTTCACCAAATCCTAGCATCTCCTGTCAGCAGATGACGGGCCACACTGACTCTTCCACTGTTGGGAATGCCCATCTCCTCAGTGACTTGGCTCAAGTTGTCGAGCCACATTTGGGCCTCCTGAGAGTCGGAGGACCCAGAGAACTCATGGCAACCCAACTACTCTGCATCCCGGAGCCAGGCTGGCACTTGTCTAGTATGGTTATGGATACCATACTCAGTGGTAGCTGTGGTGTCTGTGCCACCGCTAGGAGTTGCTTGATACGTCACTGGGGTGGGTAATACTGGTGTAGTCGGCAGGTTGGTATGTACTGGAGTCACTGCTGGTGGGATTACTGGGAGTGGTTCTGGTGTAACCTTCACTGGTGCTGGCGTCTGTGCTGGTGGGGTCGTAGGTGCTGCAACTGGTGTTTGTGATTGCTGTTGAAACCCGGGCAGAAATTCACCTATCACCTCTCGCATTATTGCTCTATTAGCATCCCTAAGCTCCTGCTGCCCACTGCTGGCATGTGATGCTGACGCCATGGGGCCAGACCCAGTCTCCCCTTGTGTCTCCGACTATTCTGGTCCGATGGCCGGTATGGGTTGTACCTGCGGCTGAACTCCTACAGTTGGCCCCACGGGTGACGGCCCGAGTTTTAACGGCACTGGTGGCACTGGTGGCACTGGCGGCACTGGCTGCACTGGCGGCACTGGCAGCACTGACGGCACTGGCTGCACTGGCGGATCCTGGGACGGCTACGTGGGCCCAACTGCAGTGGATCTTCCTCGTGCCCATTTCTCCGTCTGGGCCGATCCTGTCTGGGCTCCTCCTGACTTAGTTTTCCCTGTTATCTACATCAGGTCGAGTCTTCGATAAATTTTTAAGCGAATACATTGGGTATACAAGTGTCCAGTGTTTTTTTTTTTTTTGATCTCCCATTTGTACAGCCGACTATTGCAGTTTAAAATGGGAAGTGAGGTAAACAATGTAAAACAAAGCAAGCAATGTCAGACAAGACAAGCAAGGCAAACATAACAAGCAAGAAAACAACATCTTATCTAATAACTCGATAAGCAAACAGACAATTAATCAAAACCACCAAAAGTAGTCAAATAACTTGTAGCAAGCAACTTATCAAACAAGGAAGTGCAGAGAGGTAATAAAGAAAGTTTAATAAAAGAAATCATGTTCCTATTCCCTTGTCACTCTCACCCTCGTTGATCTAATGTTTACCTATGGACTGTATCAGGGGGTTATGTTTATAATTATCAACCTTCCTAAATTTAATCCTAGATATTTCTCAACTTGGCTCTCATACCACTTTAATTGTCACGCCCTGACCCTCAATCGGGCATCTGACAACCGCCGTATGAGCAGTGTCTCACTCATACAAGGCTAACAATATCATGTAATTCCAACATAAATAACAATTTCTATAGTCAAGTCTACTAACTAGATTTATAAATTTGCTCACAGGTTACATAAAAAGTTGATACAATCCGTCTACATTATGTGTTCTTTACATCGTACCGACTAATCGATTCTATTAATGTCCTTTTATAGCATTCACTCCCGCTACCCATCGTTCCTCGCCTTCTCCTACGCGATGTTCCAAATACCTGCACGCGGGGGAAAATTTGCATGCGCTAAGTCTTGCGACTTAGTGCCTACAGATAGAAACTTCTCCAAGCAAAAGAAATGGGCTAACAATACATGTCCAGAAGAGCAGCAATTATATCAACAATAAATTATAAAATAATAATGAAAGAAAGCATACACATAATAATCAATTGAATATTAAAGGTCTAAATATGTGTATGAGATTTCTAAGTTTCTAATTTCAATATTAAATCCTAGGGCTGCCTGCCTATGCTTAAGGTAAGCCCTGGCCGAGGACTACCACAAGCCCGTCAGTGTCAAACTAAGTCTGTGCCTAGGCCCGTCGCACCGACTATGGCGGAGAAGGCGGGCAACCGCGGTTCCTTCTCCTTCCAGTCTCGCGAGTCGTTTACCCAGACAACACTCCAAGACTATTGTATCGTACATCTCCCATAGACTCTAGGATACGAGACACCGTGTAGTGCTACACTTCTGCTTTACAGCAGGGTCACCGACTGACATGTATACTCTTGGCCTGACCTACCGGATTCAACACATATGTATAACTCTGGTTGTCCGGACTACCCCCCAAGCCTGCAGGACTCAGTTGGAGTATGTCAGCGTCAACAGACACCTAAGTCCTCAGGATAGCGGCTGAAGTGAGCTCCCAGTACCTTAGTTTCGGATACATGCCATTGGGATATCTGGCTGTTGGCGAGAACCCCCCTGTTGGTACTCACCGAACGCTAAAGGATGGTTCAGGTGACGCCTCCGCCACCCCTCTTTAGACTAACACAAATGGTGTCTACCATTTGTGAGAGAAATACAGTGTTATGTAGACCTATATAATTCCTAGAGGTTTATGTCCCTAGGAAGTTCAGGTCTATGTCTCAAGGTGTCCAAACTAGTTTAGGTTATCATGGAAGATATGTCACCTAACTAGTTTTGTTTGTCACCTAGTATCTTCATATGTCGCTATGTGTTATAAGTTCTTTCTAGTGTCATACACCTTTAGAATTTGTAGAACACAAGCATATGTGGAAACATAACATATAATATATCATTTACAATTAATTCACATCATATAGAACATCAGTAAAATGCACATCACGGACAGTAATAAAGATTTAATAACAACTGCCCACTTGGGAGCTCTACTGCAGCGGCTGTACACTAGCCGAAATAACAACGCACTTGAATCCTTTAAATTAGCTTAACAGAAATTTCACAGGGTTGCCGTGTTTTGTGTATCACAATTGATGCATATTTAAGAGTGCTCCTACAATCATAAGCAAAGTTTACTTTCTACCCTTTTTTGTTTAACTGTATGCTACCCTTCCCTTTCCTATGACCCACCCTAATCATATAGGGTGGTTTGGGCAAATGAAGAGGAGTTCTCCAATCTCCTTGAAGGAAGTGTTCTAGCTAAAGGGAAATGCATCTTAAATGATTTCAGATAATAACTGAGCACATGCACATTCATTTCTACAATATGTTTCAAATCAATTTAATATATTTAATCAGATTGTGAAATAAAAGAATTTTGAGATAACTACGCAATTAATTGTTTTGGTAAATGAAGGAGATCTCTATTTTTAATTTGACCGTATCATACATAGTTCCAACAAAATCAATTTAGCACACCCAAATATCAACAAGAAGGAATGGTCATAACCACAATAATGAATCCTTTAAAAATCTTAAAGTTTTCCTTCGACAATACCACGTGTACTATGTAAAGAAAGTAATACTACTAAAACTTTATAAAAACACAACAACGGAAAGCCATGGCAACCTCACTTGTAAAAGGATCATAACACTGACATAGCCGTCATAAAATAGGGGAAATAATAATAACAAATCCAACAACAACATTACGTCAATGCAATCCTATTGGTTACTGCCAAACGCGCTAGCAACCTATCCACCACTAAAAGTTAAGAATTTACATCCCCGAAACAATTTCACAAGAGTCAGAATCCATCAATTATGTACGTTAGACGCATGGTTGTATTGTAGGAGAATCAACATCATGAGAAAATAAGTTTCCAACCATACATTTGATCATTTTCTTGCCGAGCATGCAAAGTCAAGAATTGTAGCAAATAATATTTTGTACTCATATAAATTACATCTATGGAAAACCTATTTGCCAATGAGAACATAATCCTAGAAAAGCATGCCAGCTAAGATGATGAGAAAGCATGTTGGTTAAGGTGTCAATTCTCAAAGGTTATGCTAGTAACTTCCTTTCAAAGAATATTTACCAAACTGTTATGAATTAAAGCTTGGTATGATACATCTTATATCAATAATACAACATGACAACACATTCTATCAAATCAATAGACAGTGCAATCATGGAATTAAAGGCAGTAACCATAATAGTTAAGAAATATATATAATGTCAATATGAAAGTATTGCTATTAGGACGGACCATAGAACTACCCTACCTTTCTTCCAGGTACTATAACAAGAACACGGTCCTACCACTTAAGAAAGTAAATTTTAAGATTCTTCCTTGGATATCTATATTTTAGATGGAAAACTGTGAATTCAAGATAGCTGATAAGGGCTTAAAAATTGAATGATTCGTAATAATTAGAGTATCATAAGTTAGAAAACATGTGCAGATCAAAACAAGAGAAATGCAATTTCAATACCATTCGCTGACAATAACTTTGATCAATGACATGATGACACAATTCAATAAGTTATACAGGGACAACTTTTGGAGTACAAATGAAATGGGATAAGTACTTAATTTAATTAGTTGAAATGAAATATGTAGTAATGAGAGAGTAAATGACTTGAAAATCCACAACTTAAACATGGTTAAAAGAATAATAACAAATAAAAGGTTGTTGTTATTAATGAATAAATAAGAACATCTTTGGACCAATCGTTAAAAGAGAAGCACAATGTAGTAAATCTTAGGATCTTGAATCAAAATTTTCTTAGAGGCTTTATAACCCTTGAACTAACAAGGAGCTTGATAATGGAGTGTTTTATAAAGCAAACAAAGATAAGCAATAGGCAAGGGAAAGACATTTGGTGCTAAGTTATTTTATAATCAATGTATTTACTTTTTTTTTTTTTAAGGATGTTTGGGAATGGAGACATAATAGATAAGCTAACTTGCTTAGTTGGCACATAACTACTTTAGGAGTAGAGAAGAAAATGAGGAGCACACTGAACAACCTTTGGAAGGGAATATGAAAGTTAAATATAGTATCAAAAGTGTAAATATTCATTTGAAGAATTTTATGGCATTGACTACCAATGAACAATTTAAAAAAAAATTCTATTATAAAGATACATTATTTATGATCAAGGCATTGACGAAGAAAAATAATTTTTTTTTCAGATTGTGCATCTAAAATAAGGATACTGAATAAAGAGTATAGAGTGCAATGGAAGTTTAAAAATCTAGTCGGCAGATATCTATGATTTAAGTATCTCATTTGAAATTATATTTAGGATAACCACCAAAAATGTGCTCAAAAGGGACTTCAGGTTGTCAATATTTAAGATAGGGATTTATATCATGAATTTAAATATGCAAAAAAATAAAATTTATTAGAAACACCAAGGAAGGACTATCAAGGATATTATTGTAAGAAAACTTAGAGTCAATTAAAACTCCTACATCATCATACTTGCCAAAACTAATCATGCAGCTATAGCTAAGTACATATATATAAAAAGAATATATGAACAAATCGAAATGGCATCTCTATAAAAACATAAAGACTTGTGTTTGTTGGTCATACTGCTCAACAAATGACTTCGGCGAAGGTTAAACATATTAATTCATAAAGCCACTACACCAACTTTTTAAATAAATTCACTCCTAATGGTTGCCTCCAGACATGCTAGCAACTTATCTACAACTAGACACATATTGGCTATTACCATACATGTAAACAACCGACCAACATTTATAAATTCCTTAAAATTACCAGCAGTTACATGAAAACAACAAGCAAAATAGCAGAAATCCATTGTATAGCCAAACACAATATTACCTACCAATTTCAGCATTAAAATCAATCCCAACAATCAAATAGAGTATAAAATCAACAAAGAATGATTAATCAAGGAAAATAAGAAGTCAAGCAAGGAATTTTTTTTTTCTTCAATAAAAGTATTAGGTGCAAGATCCGCCAAACTTTAAGTATTTTCAAATTAAACCATGAGAATAAGGATTGCTGTACTTATTATAATCCATTGGAACATCATATTGAATGTTGTCATCACTCTATAACAAAGAACTGCATCAGAGCTAGAGGATCAAATTTCTTTGTTAGTTCCATACGATGACATCAATGCTCACATAGTTCACTTCATAGTCGTCAGTATTAAGCAACCTAACTAATTGGGAGACATAACTAGGAGTTTACCTGATGCCATGATAGGACGACCTCAAGGCATCACTATATAATAAGGCATTTAGGTAGTTTAGTCATTCAGAGTGATTTTACCACCGAAAGAAGTCAATGGAGCATATATTTATTATGAATCTAATTCCTTCCGATAACTAAATGTAATGAGAGATAATGTATCCTCCTAGATTTAAAATTTTTGGAGAGTGAAAATAGGTTTACTTCAATATGGAATTTATCACTAATGAAGTTAGTACCAACTAATACTGAGTAGGATTCAAAAATTTAAAACATGAAACTAAAGTACACTAAGCATTAATTGAATCATGATAGAATAGAATAAGGTACATATGTCCTAAGAATTAATTCTACTAGGGAGAATTTGGTAGTAGGGTCTTAGCCACCAAAGAGTGATATGATTCAAGCCAATTTGAGTCATGGTATTCATAATACAGCAGAGTACAACATTTTAGTAGGAATAGTTGATTAATTCTTACTTTTGTCCACAGAAAGTGCACCGGGGTTTACTTTTTAATTTCTGTCATGAAGGGAGAAGTTAACTATACCACAACCACAGTTAAACTCAGAGCACTAATTGCTTATAGCACTTGTGTACCCAAGCAATAGTAGGAGCTACATTTGTTAGAAGGCAATGACATGGACTTCAAACAACTAGTCCTTTCTTTCATTGAACAAAGCAGCTCTTTTATAATTGCATAGCATAATAATGAATTTTAGTAGTACTCTTGGAGTTTTAAAATACTATATCTGAGCTAAGGTAGAGAGGCAAGCAAAGAAAATATGCAAGCAATCGATTTTTAATAACTCAATGATCAACCAGGCAATTAATCAAAACCACCGATAGTAGTCAAATAACTTATAGCAAGCAACTTATCAAGCAAGAAAGTGCAGAGAGGTAATAAGGAAAAGTTTAATCAAGGGAATCCTATTCCTAATCCTTTGTCACTCTCACCTTTGTTTACCCAATGTTTGCCTATAGACTGTATCAATAGCGTATCCCTAATCCTTAATCTCATAAATAATTTCCTAAATTTTCTAAACCTGCTCTGATACCACAATAATTATCACGCCCTGACCCTCTATCGGGCAACTGACAACCGCCGTATGAACAATATCTCACTCATACAAGGCTAACGATATCATATATCCCAAGCATAATTGAAAATTTCTATAATCAAGTCTACTAATTAGATATACAATTTACTTATAGGTTACACAAAAAGTTGATACAGTCCGTCTACATTATGTCTTGTATACATTGTACCGACTAATCGATTTCATAAGGTTCTTCTATAGTATTCAATCCTGCTACCCATCGTTCCTCAGCGTCTCCTACGCGATGTTCCAAATACCTGCGCGCAGGGGAAAATTTGCATGCGCTAAATCTTGCGACTTAGTGCCTACAGATAGAAACTTCTCCAAGCAAAAGAAATGGGCTAACAATACATGTCCGGACGAGTAGCAGTTATATCAATATCAATTCATAAAATAACTATAAAATAAAGCATACACATAATTGAGCAATGAATTATTAAAAATCTAAATATGTATCTCGAGTTTTCTAAGTTTTTAGTTTCAAATACTAACTCCTAGAGCTGCCTGCCTATGCTTAAGGTAAGCCCTTGCCGGGGATTACCCTAAGCCCATCAGTGCCAGTTTAAGTCTCTACCTAGGTCCGTTGCACTGACGTTGGCGGAGAAGGCGGGTGACCGCGGTTCCTCCTCCTTCCAGTCTCGCGAGCCGTTTACCCGGACCGCACTCTGAGACTATCGTATCGTACGTCTCCCATAGACCCTACGATATGAGACACCATGTAGCGCTACACTTCTACTTTACAGCAGGGTCATTTGCTGACATATATATACACTCAAGGCCTAACTTGTCGGATCCAATACGTGTATAACTCTAGCTGTTCGGACTACCTCCCAAGCCTGCAGGACTCGGTTGAGATATGTCAGCGTCAACAGACACCTTAGTCCTTAGACATAGTGGCTGAAGTAAGCTCTCCGGCTCCCAACACTTTACTTTCGGATGCATGCCATGGGGATATCTGGGCTATTGGCGAGAACCCCCTTGTTGGTACTCACCGAACGCTAAAGGATGTGTCGGGTGACGCCTCTGCTATCCATCATTAGACTAACACAAATGATACCTATCATTTGTGAGAGAAATATTGTGTTACATAGACCTATATGATTCCTAGAAGTTCATGTTCCTAGAAAGTTCAGGTCCATATTTCTAGGTGTTCTAACTAGTTTAGGTTATCATGTAAATATATCACCTAACTAGTATTGTTTATCACCTAGCATGTTCATATATCATCTATGTGTTCTATGTTCTTCCTAGTGTCATACACCATTAGAATTTAAGAACACAAGCATAAGAGAGATCATATCATATAACATATTATTGTAATTAATTTATATTCTATAAAGAAGCAACAGAATACACATCACGGACGATATAAAATTTATTAACAACTGCCCACTTGGGAGCTCTACTGCAGCGGCTGTAAACTAGCCAAAACAACAATGCACCTTAGCCTTTTAAATTAGCAATTTAACAGATTCACGGCCCTACCGTATTTATCCATCGTCACTGCAGAATGTTTTCCTATCAATTGGCAAACATATTTAAATTTTCTAATACTCATGATATCAAGTATCTAACACAAGACATGATAAATTTGTTTACCATAGTATGGAAGAAAACATCCAAGAAAAGAAGTGGAACAAAGTGTTTATCAATCATTTTAATTCAATAATACAATAACAAAAATACAACTATTCTTGGAACCTGTAAATACTGTACTAAGTTACTAAATTTTAAAAGCATAAATTTTAATTCAATATGTTGTCCAACTCTCTAATAAAATAAAATAATTACAGTTGTATATATTATATTAAGAAACAAATAGAATTTGATATCTAAAGTCTACATATTACTACAATATATAAATATTTATTAAACTAAAAAATATATTTATCTACTATATATAGAGATATAAATATTAGGAATGGATGATTTATCCCATATAACAGCCGATGGCAGCAAGCAATACTCAAAGCTATTACATAATTTTGAGTATTAAATTATTATTAGATATCACGAAGATAATTATTTTATATATCATCTTTATCCTCAATGTCCAATTTTTATTAACAGAGAACAATTGTATACTTTAAATATATATTTAATTAGTATTACTGTTGGCATTTCTTTTTATTCGATTCTTGAATCTACCTGATGTGATATATTATTTCTAAATATTACTTTTTTAAAAAAAAAATTTGTTTAAATTACTAGTAATCATCACGTACACATAAATGAAGATAAAAGAAATGTATATACATATTCATTATGATCTAAGAGATGTATATAAAATGAAATATTTTTATTGTCATCAATTAATTTAATAATTGATCATTATGATAATGACTTTAAAATAAAAGGCCTCTATTTATTTAAATATATTTATTGAAATTTATTTCTTAATTCATTTTCCTCCTACTCCCTACCTACTCTTGTTGCTGCATTGGAAATTTATTGTTGGTTGTGGCACCACTAACTACCACCTTATATTTAAATATGTCAATCTTGCTATTGCATAGTGATAATCTATAGTGTCTCTCTCCTCCTTACCATACCATAGTGATTTTAGCAAGAATAAATGTTCAAGAGATAAAAAGATAAAATTTTATAATATTTTTTATACAAAACCACAAAAAATTATAAATCATTTCTTAACATCACTTATTAATTTCAAATATCATTGGTTTAACAATACGGGAAGGAGTGAGTGGAATAAAGCTAGGGGGTACTCATATACAGTATTTATAAACATATTTATGCATAAGGATTTTTCGTTCTTCTTCAAGTGGACGAGGAAGGGGAGGAGGAATGTCTAAGAAATTGTCTTCTCTTCTTTATCGGTAAGTAGATATCAATATCAATTTCATTAGAGTTAGTATCATCAGGGCCCTCTTTAGTTAGAGGGGGTGTAGAGATGGCAGTCTCGTTGGGTCTAAGCGTAGCTGTTGCTGGCGTGGAATTTGCTATAAGCTCCTTGTGTGCCTTGCCCTTGTGACTATTGAGCCCCTGAGATGTTTCAAATTGTCTCGAACAAAAGTCACAGGAGAAATCCAACTTTGATGTATCATAGGAGAAAGCTGCGGTTGATGTGGAAGTTTCTATACGCTTATTGTGTGCCTTGCCTTTATGACTATTGAGCCCCTGAGGTGTTTCAAATCGTCTTGGACAAAAGTCACAGGAGAAACGTGCCATTGATGTGTCAAAGGAGAAAGATGCAGTTGATGTTGAAGTTGTTATAAGCTCTCTGTGTGCCTTACCCATGTGACAATTGAAGCCCTGAATTGTTTCAAATTGTTCACGACAATGGTCACAGGAGAAAGGCATTGTTGAGGGATACGATAGAGAGGCAACATCCTTCATTGTTCCACAAATTGCTGATCCTGTTGCGGTAGAAGAGGGGCACCCATTCGCGTGCACATTCTGGTGACCTGTGAGACCTTCTTTTATACTGAATTCTCGAGAACAGTATTCGCAGGAGAAGATCGTCGACATTTCGAGAGAGATTAGAAATTATGCCTGATGGTCTGATGTATGGAGTTAATAATGTCAAAGGTTTGTGGATGGAGGAGACGAAGTGCGATATTTTTTTTTGAACTTTTTCAATACCAAGGCGAGAACCTCTCCTATGAAGCTCAATTGCTTTAACTAGTGGAATGTATACTTTTTGTACAGGCAGACGACAATATGTTTATATATATAAACAAATATATAGTGTAGAGAGAGCAAAAGAGAGATAAAGAAATTAGTTGTGTTGGTTGTGTAGAGCTAGTAGGTTGCCTTATTTAAATGTGTGTACACATACGTGCTGTTATTTATATTGAAGGGCAGTCTTCCAATGCTCTCTACAAAAACATAAAAGTCATTTCTAAGTTATTTTGTTTCCTCGTCTTATCTTCAACAATATATTTTTGGAAAACTTGCTACATACAATTGGCTAAAGATAAGTAATATTACTAATAAATAACAACATACTTCAAAAAATGAAGCAAAGAAGAATTTGACACGGTTGATAACCAACTGGGGAGTGGTTTAGCGATTGTGAGGTTGCTGGTCGCGTTCCTAGATCGTGGTTAGCCTCCCCTTCGTTAAAGTCACAACTCCCCCCTCATTAAGGATTTTTCGTACGACAGAAGATCGGGACCAACTTGCTTGTACGCATCTTAAGTTGAGGCGTGTGCATATCTGCTTGTACGCATCTTAAGTCGAGGCGTGTGCATATTAGTATGGATTTGATCCTTGCTGCAGAACTGAAAATATCCTTTCTCTCTAACTGGGGCTGAGAAGAAGGATAGAGATTCCTCTCCAATTGTCTTCCTATCATACTCTAATACAAATCAAAGTATAATAATGGTGACCTTCCTTCTCGACTCTATAGATTCAGAACATGGTTAAGAACATAGTTAAATTGTAGAGTTTCATCCCTAGCTTTTATTAATTTTATCATCCTTTACTCATGAATCATAATCAGAGATCAATACCATCTCACATTCAACATTTTGTTCATAGGGTGTATCAAAAGTACTATCTTACCTCTCAATCTTGATATCCATCTCATTCAATCTCACTCCTCTATTCATATCTGACAGTTTTATATGAATAACCATCAAGTACTTTCATATCACAGGATCTATATTGTGCAATAGGGTTCTTCTTCCTTAAACTTGAAAAGTAAAATCTCGATACCCATGAACTATACTATGAATTCTGCATGTGTGGGTGTGGAGAAGATCTATTCTCTTATTTTTCATTCGCTGATATGTTTCAATTCTTTTCCTTACAAACCTTTAGCAGTGGTCATTCTTCATATTCTGACCGTTCTCAAAATACTAACCATTCCTCTGTTGAATACTCTTAAGTGCATTTAAGAAATGGTATCATCCCTGGCACCAAACGAACACAAATTCCTTCTAGTGATAGTTAACAATTTTTTTTCTTCCTTAGGATATTTCTCTCCCTAATCCTTATCATCTTTCAAAACTCTTTGGATGATACTCTTAACTCTTTCAAAAAGGGATCCAAATACTATCTAGAACCTCAAGTTACTGAACAATTTAGTAAGAATTGTATGTAAATTCAATGAGTTTATAATGCGAAAAGTTTAGCATTTTCAGCATGTTAAAATTGAAGCTTATCTCTTGTGCATATACTTACATATTCTCAATGTTAAGTTTTGAAGATTTTTCCACCAAATCCTAGACAAGCATACCTACTGTACCAAACTAATATATCATAAACAAACCAACCTTGATTCTTAATTCTGAATTTTCCAAGTGATACTAAAGGATAATCCAATTTGCAGCCTTATCATTCATTAAGGACCCTACTGTATTTTTCACCTTGTAATAAGGTCCTTACCTCAAAAACATAAATCATAACTCCCATGCACAACTAAAGGGTGAGCTAAAGCCAAAGGTAATGAAATGCATCAACTACTATATCAAAGTATCATAAACCTGGACAGATGAAATTTTAGATTTTCCTTATCTCAGAGAATTAATCACCCTGAGCTCTCTGAGTGTCCAATTCCTATGAAATTTGGTAGACACCTTCTTCAATGATGCCAAAATCTACCCTCAAAATATCAGCCTAATCTGATCTCTGTGGAAGGAGTTATGACCTTCCAAATTTTACTAAATCTTGAAAATTTAGTGTATCGAAAATTTATACTCTTGGATTGAAAAATCATTTATCTTTCCGCTTGAATCTATCATGTCTATGCTAACAGCAGAATATATATACATTCTTTTCCCTTACCTTTGATCTATAATCTCCCAATGGTGAATTTAGATTTCATTCTTCATCATAATAAGTACTATAAGCTTATATGAACAACAATACTGAAATTTTACCTTGCCTACCATAGTCTCCTCCTTGGTATCCTTGAGGGAGCTGCCATTATTATCTCTTAATCAGGCTCCTTTTGAACAACTACATACTTGTCATATGCATTGTCAACACCTTCACCAGCACCTTTAAATTGACTAATTTTGATTAAAGTTTGTTGATGATCAAACTCCTGAACTTGCATGTAAATACTTTAGTATTAAAGATTTTTTTCTTATATTTTATTCTCCTAAACTTCTACAACCATGTTGGACAACTTTGTTACCTCTTGTTTCTTATTTGTAAACCTAACGCAGCCATTTAAGTACTAGCTCCAGTCTTAACCTTTATTTTGGTTATGAAAATTTATTCATCACTTTCAATTGGTAATTCTCCATTATTTCAATAATTATTTTTACTACTCTAATCTTTTCAGCAGTTAGTAACCGCTCTTATATCCTTATTACTATTCTTGCTTACCAATTCCAAGTTATATTTCTAAAATTTTTACTCCAAGTTCCAACAATTGGGAGGGCATCGTTAAATTCAAAAGAGATTGATTTTACAGCTTCGGGTGTTATTTTCCCTTTCATATCGTCTTCACCTTTATATTCCAATGCTTGTACTTCCATACCTATTGTTCAAATAAAATTTTACAAGAGTTTAGGAGTTGTTCATTTCCTTTATTATTCGAGTGATATTATTATTGAGAGGAAAGTGTAAACATTGTTATTGATCTCCAACAAATTTTGATGGCCTTGAATTAACTATTTTTTTTGTATTCATGGTCTACAATCCTTGAAATTGATCTCCAATCTCTTCCTTGATCATTCAAAGACAATATTCAAATTGTTAATTCCAGCTACCTTGGCCTTACAGATGGTGGCAATTTTTCTCCTCTCAATTTTGAAACTCCAGCTTTAGTAATTGTTCAATTCTTAAATAATTCCTTCTTTTGCTTGGCTTAAATGACCATATCTTCCTTTGAAGAGTGCGATCTCAAAATTTGTAACCTTGAGAAAAGGTCTACTCCCTTCCAAATATTCTATAACAATTGTTAGAAGAGTCAATTGCAGGTTTCTCAAAATAATATACTTCCTAATAATCATTTTGTCTCTTTTTCTTTCTAAGTCAATAAATTACTTTGTTGGATACTTAAATTAATTATCTCAGCTTTGGACTACCTTTCTCTGCTATTCCTTTTGATTTCTTATTCCAATGTAATCGTTGGAATTATTTGAAGACCTTTAGTTGATTAATTTGTATTCTTTATTCCATGGTGTGCTATTCCTAAGATCTATGATCTTAATTGGTTCTGCTGCTTGTGTTCTGATCGATACCGGATAACAGAGGTCTTATGTGAACACGATATTTCTAAGAGGGCTAATTGACCCTTAGAGATGCTAGGATACAATACTTTGATGTGATTTTGGGTATCGATTGGTTAACCAGGTATTGAGCCATGGTGAATTGTCTGGCAAGGGCAGTGACCTATTATTTCATATTATTGATTTAAAAAGGTTAAGTGATTCCTATTGGCAGTGAGTGAGAATTGTATTAGGTTTTGTTAGTCCTCACTCGAGTCAGTAGCTAAGATAAATGCATAGGGTAGCTGAAATCAACAGTAGGGTAGAAACTGTTGAGGTATTCTTGTGATTACTGCAAATGGGTTGTAGTAATTAGAATTTTCTTCATGGCTTGAGTCTTGAGATTTTTGAATGAAAAATGAATGGATAAAACAGGTAGATGTTGAAAGAATTGGTGAACGAGTAGATTCAATTGATGCTGCAACGAGATTTGTGGTTTTTCTTTTGGACGATAAATTCTAAAATGAATGAGAAAGGCTGACATGGTTCGGTTCTTATGGCCATAGAAAGGATTTATATGATAATAGGATTAGTATAGCTCAAAAGCAACCTGCGATTGATACTTATCCTCCTTGTATGACTAGACAATAATTGGGTTTGATAAACCTATTGGTTGATCCATAAACAGGAGTATGTGATTTTAGTTGCTGGAATGTTTTTTTACAAAAGTAATCTGATCTAGATGGCTTGATTGTTGTCATGCTCCGACCCTATATTGGTAGTATGGCAACTACCATAGGAGTTGTTATACTCAAGGCTATTTATGAATAATTTTAATATTTATTGAAACTTTAATATTAAAATCTACTAAAAATTTATCGAAACCTATTTAGTCTAAGCCTAATACAGTCCATCTAAAATATACAATTTAATCTTACTTTATTTATGCTAATAACGTCTACTAGACTTTTGTTTACAACTTGCGATTTGTTATTACGTCACTTTTCCATCCTTCTAGTCCCTTTTCTTGATACCTGCATGTAGAAAATAAAATATGCTGAGTCTTGTGGCCCAATGGCTACAAAAAGAGTGATCCTAACCAAAAGATAGACATGCGTAGTAATTATTTAACAACACATACATTAAAGTGAAGAACAATTCGGGTAAGTATACATTTTTATATGTTATGTCTCTAAATCGACTAAATTTCTATTTTCTAACTTTGTTTAGGATTGTCATCCTAGGCTTAGAGTGTCAGGAACTACCCTCAAGCCCGTCAGTGCCAAACTAAGTTCTCTCTCTAGGCTCATCGCACTGATGTTGGTGGAGAAGACCTGTGACCTTAGAATCTTCTCTAATTGATCTCATAAGTCGTTAACCTTGATCGTACCTTGAGACCATCATACTGAGCGCATTAGAACTGATACATGTATTTACACGAAAGGTTCGGTCTACCTCTTAGGTCTATAGAAACTAAATGAGGTACATTAGTTGTCGGTGAGACCCATAAGTAGATGAAGCAAACATATTGATACAAGATATTATTTCATCTAGAAACATATTACAAATAAAAAGTTGAGCTAAAGGATATTAACATGTTAAGAACCTAAATGTTATTCTAGGTTATTATGTCACTAGGATGTGTTTGGACCTTAATGTAAGTGGTATTATACTAAGTTAAAGTGATGCATATAGCATGTCACTAACTAGCGTCTCTGCCGCCTAATTGTGTTCACTTGCTTTTTATTTATTTAAGATTTCCTAATGTGAATTGCAAGTATAAATATTGAATAAAATAAGAAAGGAACGTAGTTTATTAAATATGATCAAAAGCAATTTAATTCATGCATAAAATCGTAGATAAACATTCATTCAAACAATATCCAGGCCACGTAGAAGCTCTAAATGTAATAATTTATAATTAAACTTTAGCAACTCACGGTGGTTTAATTTAAATTCTCCAAATAGTCAATCATGGTTTAATCGTGTTTTATCACCGTCAATGCATAATAAATTTTCCTAAAATCACAAAGCATCTTAAATTCTAAAGTTCACATTAACTTATTGTTAAGCCATTTCCATTCCTAATATATAATTCAGTGTGGCAAAGAAAACAACATAAGTAAAGAATTAGTTAAACAACATAAGTAAAGAATTAGTTTCTACATTTATAAAATGCACGTGAATCCAAAACAAAGAAGCATTAAAGATTGTTATTATCATACATTTTTGTGTCAGTTACCTCTCGGCAGTAGGAATTTCAACAAGATTCACCCAATAATATTTGATCTCAGCCTCAACCCAGGTTTGTTAAGTGTAGTTTTTCCCAATTTCACTAAGCTACTTCCATTGCAACTCGTTTCCCTTAACTAAAATAATTCTTACATTTGTTTAGCAACCAAAAGGCAAAACAACAAAACTAATAGAACAAAGCATTCAATTTGTTCCACAGTACCAATCAAATCAGTTTATCAACACTAAATCAGAACAAGTTAAACCTGTTCTTAGTCATATCGCCTTCCTAATAGAATTTGATGTATAATACATCAATACAACATTATAAGTTCAACTGTGCAAACAAACAGTCTAACGATAAGGGTCCATTTATTCATATCAAACGCATGATGTCCAAAATATATTAGCCTAAAACTGAAAATTCCTACATTCATAGCTTACGGCTAAACCCAAGGTACTAGGCAGCAACAAGATCTATACTGATTTGTTACATTCGCAGCATGCCAACTGTTTTGCCCACTTGGGGAAAGCCAAACACACAACAACAATGATCGCAAAACAACTGGAAAAGACAAACTCTTCAACGAAAATATCAAAAACAGCAACGTCACAACATGGTATGGAAGAAAAGAAATAGTTTCAAAGCTATCTTCAGTAATGATTTCACGGAAAACAAATTGGTACGGCCTGATATGCTAATTTGTTTCATGAACCCAAACTCCCCTCCGATCACCTTCCCTTTATGGAATGCATCAGTTGCTTTAAATCAAAGATCCCAAGAATATTTTGTTTTCATCTCCAATTAAAAATTTAAGTCAAACAAAAAAGCTATAACAACCTCAAGAACCAATTTCCCAACCTTCTCTATAGTATTTATAACCTCCTAACCCTAGCCTCCAATTCAGATATATGATATGAAAAAAATATGAACAAAATCAAGAGCCAACCAACAGCGAACTCTAGTGTGCAGATCATCATAAAACGCTTCACAATCCTCGGCAAAATTCGAGAGAACAACAATCACAGACAAGAAATCATTTGGCAAAAATTCTTCCATAGGAAATCTCATAAAGACTCTCTAGTGAATCAGAGATGTTAAAACAAAATTTACTTTCAAGATGTTCGATTGCATCAAAATGATTTGCAAAACATAACAAGTAGGAATCGAACAGAAAAACTCTCAGCATGTATTCCCAATTCAATATTTTTTCAAGTAAACCATCGTTGCTCAGGTAACCAAAATATCATGCATATCACTTTCAGTGCATCTTCAATCATATTTAAATCGGACAACAACAAGGTTATAACAGTGACGAGCATCAAGAGCAAATCTTTCTTACAGCTCATCCTTTGGGCAATACTAAAACATCCATAGCGATGAGACCATTACTCAGTAACATTTTCCTTTACTCAGAGAAACATCACAAATGCACACGCTGATATCATTATTCAATAAGACAGAATTCCCAAAAATTCAGATTTAACCAACTATTTCAGCTTATTGCTATGTTTCCAATTCAACTTATTTTGTTAACTTAAAACCCACTACTTGAACTACCTAACAAACAAAAAAACTAATACTATCATTGAATACTGCATCAAACCCATTTCAAATCAAAGTTTATCCATTCAAACAACCGTCAAATCTCATTCATACGGTCAACACAATCCGAAAGGAAACAAAACTCATGAAAAGGAGTGTCGAATCAGTAGTTTTCCATAAACCATAGAAACCCAGCAACAACTAAACTTCACTAATTCAGAGATCGATGCAAATATCAATAAAAGAACATTACGTATGCAACTGATGTGAATTTCTATTCCAACTCTAACCATAGCGTTGCAGACTTAACCCTGAACTGGAACAATCTTTCCACAGCCATCTACCACTAGGCATTTTTAATATTTACCGAATCTCCATCATTGCTTCAATGAAACTTATTAATGAAGGAAATCGAGCAGGTTAGGGATTCAATTTGGCATTCTGATTTAAATGAAATGTCAATCAAACAATTTGGGCAGGACTAACATCAAACATTCTAAATTGTAGGCTATACCAACTTCTGAAATTTCATGATGTTTAACTCACAATGAGAACTCGAATCTAACAATCATCATGTAATTTTAATGAAATTGACATAAACGTTAGCAATGCAATGAGGTCATCAATGAATTTCCATGAATTTTAATACACATTGCATCAATAAAACAGGGCATTGCAATATGGGAAATCAACTCAAATTTTTAGTTCGATGGTTTCTAATTTCCCCTCTAAGCCCAAAAAATTCTAATTTGACAAAGAAAAAGATGTATAACCAACCTCTTCCTTTTAGAATTCCTTTGCACAGCGTCGTCGACCCTTCGCTCCACAAGTTCTAGTCGTTGCGTCGCCTTCCCTTTCCAGTGATGCGAAGGAGTTTCGACGAGGCTTCCTTTCCACCAGAAGATCCCACCGAGCAGCGCTCCGACTCAGATCGTCGGCGGCTTTGCAGGAATTTAGAGGGTTTTGGGGGTCAAGGTTTCAGGCTGTTGGGAACCCTTTCCCCCTTTACAATCCCTTCGTGATGAATGGGCACCGATAGGTAGCGCTTGAATTGGAGCAGACAATGACCTTATTGCCCCTACTATTTTCTCATTTCTATAAAATCAACCTAAGCTTCTCAATTCTTGTTATTAAATTGGCAAGACTGCCCCTTCCATTTCCACAAACTTGCAGAATCAACCTAGTTGCCTTTTTAATTAACACCATTTGATCCCTATTTCTAATTTCCTTTTTCCTATTCATCATATTTCGAGTTTACAAGTTCTCCTCCCTCCTATTTTTAGTCCTTCAAAAATACAAAGACGTTAAAAAGAGTTTTCACTCACTTCCTCAAACATTAAGGATAAAACAGTGCTAACAAAAAATATATCCTAACAAACAAGTGTGGATATTGGTACCTAATTTGAGCACCAGCTTTTCGAATTCTGCAATGGACTTTTATTGAAGGAATCAATTTGCCTCTAAGACTTTTAATAAGTCGATCTAATATCTTTACTACCTCTAGTCCATACTTCAAGTCTTACCTCTACTCAATTGGAGAGGTTATAAGGACATGTGAAGGGTCATGTATGTATTTCTTAAGCATCGACACGTGAAACACGTTGTGAATGCATTCCAAGTTAGTAGGTAACTCCAATTGGTATGATATCGGTCTGATTCTAGTGATTACCCTGAATGGTTCGATATATCGAGGATACAGTTTACCTTTTTGATGAAACCACAGAAAATATTTCCACGTGATACTTTCAAAAATACCATATCGTTAATATTAAATCCTAGTGGTCTACGTCGATTATCAACGTAACTTTTCTACTTATCTTGTATAGTCTTTATTCTTTATCTGATGATTTTGATCTTTTCAATTGTCCGAACCACTAACTCGGTATTGTTTAAATGACATTCTCCAACTTCACTCCGTAAGTTGGTGTTCTGCACTACCTTCCATATAGAGCTTTGTAAAGAGTTATTCTTATGGTGGCTTGATAGTCATTATTATAAGCTAACTCTACGAGGAGTAGGTGTGTGTCCCAAAGTTCTATGAAATCTAGCACATAAGCCCTCAACATATCCTTTAGAGTTTGTATGGTATGCTCGAATTGTCCATTTGTTTATGGGTAGAAGGTTGTGCTGAACTTTAGAGTTGTTCCTTGTTCACTTTGAAACTTGAGCCGAGACCGTGAGGTGAATTTGGGATGTCAATCTAATACTATTTGTCATGCCTCGTACCTTTCCATAGGGCACGTGGTAGACCGTAGTGGATTCCACATATAGTCCTGCTTACCCTCTAAGATTATAGGGGGACCCACTAAGCGTATCTGATATATATCCCTTTTATTTATGGAAGAATAGAACATGAATAACAAGTCAAAATAAATCTAAAATGATGCATTTTCAAAATCATAGTGCTCAAGCATATTAAAACACTTATATATAAATATCTTACAATTATAGTTGAGTACATGCCCAAATATATACAAAATACCTAGCCAGTATATCTCTCTATATACACAAAATACTGGTAGAATTGTCCTACCTTTCAAAAGTCAGGTGTTGGGCTACACGCCTCAGTATCTCTTAATCTCTCTCCTACTGTGGTCCTTAAAAAAATGAATGCCCTATAAGGTGAGTACACTTGTACTAGTAAATTGGATAGAAAATAATGTAAAATCGAGAATATACAATAACAAAGTCTCATGAATAGAATATCCTACTATTCGGGTGTAATAGTCAATCAAAAAGAGCAATTATGGATTATACAAGAGTATATCCTAGGCTGGCATAATTAACGACAGTTGTAGCTATCAACTATTACCTTAGGGGGAGGTATCAAGCATCATAGGATACCTGAATTAAAGTTAAATAATAAGAATATAGGAACAAAGCTCTCTTTCCCAGGGTTGCCCACTGGACCTCATATCACACCCCGGACCACTTACCGGGCACGTGGCAACCGCGGTATGAGCTCACCAATCTATACAAGGCGTAGCAGGATCTCATCTCTACAGCACAAGTAACTAGTCATATCAATAATTAAATAATACAGTCTCCTAGTACAGTCCTGATACCAGTCTACTACATATTACTCTCCGAAATCAATAGATAAAATGAAACGGAGAAGATAACCCATCTCGGTCGATGAGCTTCTCGTCTGCGAACTCGACCGTCACCGCTACACCTACACACACATTGAACGCGGTGTGCTCAGCCTTGTGACCTAGTGTGAAATTACGACTTGATACCACAGCACGAAATCAAAGGCTAGGCGACTCGTTCAAGGATGCCTTAGTGGGATTAATTATCACACAATCATTTCTTTCTATGTATTACAATGATCATATGATAAAGTTATGTGTCAATCTAGGTTATAATAACATGTATGTTATTAAATGTCACCTAAGTTGTACCTCATGTCGGTGTCACTAGAGTTGGTCATCACAAACAGCTCTATCTTATGTCACATGTTTCGGGTTGCCAACGTATACTTAAGGATTAGTCCGGGCTAGGGACATCCTTAAGCCCATCAGTGCATTTATCATTTATGTCTCTACCTATGCCCGCTGCACTGATGTTGGGGAAGAGGATGAGTGACCCAAAAATCCTTTCCCTCGTCTTGCTAGTTGCTGACTATGCCTCCTCCCCTGGCGAAATCATTACAGCCTCCTCGGACTCCGTAGGGGTACGACCTCAGTATAGTACTATACTCTATCCGTAGACAGGGTCACCCTTGCAAAGAACCATCAGTCACGGCTAGTCGAACTAAAAACAACCCTATAATTTGGACTACTCATCCGACCGTCTGCAGGACGTTGAGGATGCTAGTTGTGCAGTCTATGGATCCACCATCCAAGGCTTAAGAGAATCACCCCTCTAACTCAAAAGCAACCTATGCTGGCCAAGTCAAACTCACATCAACACAATGGGCTGTGGTGTCTCGACCCCATATCTACTAAGTCATCGAGTAGGATTATCTCCGATAGCCATCTCAGGATTATCAGGATGGCACCGAGGCGACACACGTGCTGGTATAGGAACCTAGGTTGGAACCACTCCATGTGCTGGTCTAATATGACCTAGAAGTTAATTAGTCCTATCCCTTAGCCACATTCTCAGTATCTAAGCTATCAGAAGCTTTAGGAGGGGTGAACATCACTAACTGATTGCTGGTGGTTCATGGTGTTTGTCACACTCCAAACCAACCTTTGGGCATATGGCAACCGCCGTATAAGCTGCACTTCAACATTATAACTTAAACAAGGTTAAAAAGTATCACAAAGCACTATAAATTTTATTAAATAAATAAAGCGGAAGCAAATACATTTAACAATTAAACCAACAATACCAATCTAGATCTCTATCTTGATCATAAAAATAAATATCATTTACCAACTAGGTTCTCCCTCTCTCCCCGCTAGTAGCTAACCTGTAACCTACGCAACAGGGAAAAATGTGAGCATCTGAGTCACGAAACTCAATGAGGCTACAGAGAGAGCACACTAAAAATGGGCATAAGGTATTGTACAAACCAACAAGAAAATATATCCACTAAAATCATATATTAATTCAACATGTCAACAAAATATCACATATTAATTCCACATATCAATAAGGTATAACCAAACAACAAATATGGAACATCATAAACATGATCATAATAAGGTATATAACAGAATATTATCATAACAGTGTCATTAAACCAAAGATGTTATATCACTTTAATTAACATATCATCATCTATCCATTCTACACCTAAGGCAGCCTCTTATGTTCAAGGTGAATCCCTCATCAGAGATTTTCCTAAACCCGTCAGCGTCAACTCTATGTCTTTGTCCTATATACCTGTACACTGATGTTGGCAGAAGGAGCTGGTGACCACGGCACCCCTTCTTTCCAAACACAAGTACCATACAGCGCTGTAATTCCACACCATGGCAGGATCACCATACACAAAACAAATCATATCCATCTCCAACATGGTAAGCTGAGATCCACTGAATATGATACCAATGAACTTGGACTGCTCAAGGACCCACCATTATTGAGCATGCTAGAGTCATCATGTTCCCTAGCCTTGGTAGTGTATTGAATGGTACTGTTCCTAGTACACCCTCTACCTTTGTGTAACACAACCAAGTTGAGCTCTGCACCGAAGCAAGATCCCGGTTACACCAAAATATTAGTGACTAAGTCAACCGAACTTGCAGCTCTACCGTACTAGCACATGACTCCTCACCACATGTTCGGACATACTAGTCTAAGAACCCTACATCCTCTCCTAGGTTGTCATAACCTTAAGATGTCCAAAGTTGTCACGCCCCGTACCTTCCCCTAGGGCACATGGTAGACCGCAGTGAACTCCAAATACAGCCCCGTTTATTCCCGGAACTATATAGGAATCCACTAAGCGTGCCTGATATATATCCCCTCTATTTATGGAAGGAAAGAACCTGGATAGCAGATCAATATAACTCTAAAACAATGCATATATATGAAACTGGATCTCTTACACAGAGAACCACTTATATACAACTGATTTACAATCAAAATAGGGCACATGCCCAATGATATACAAAATATCTATCTAGTGGATCTTTCTATACACAAAATAAAGGTAGAACCGTCCTACCTTTCAAAATAAGTCAGAGTCTGGCTAACCGCCTCTATCTCTATCTGTCCCTCTCCTGCTGTGATCCTGAAAAAAATGAGTTCCCCTTTGGGGTGAGTACGCTTGTACCTAGTGAGTTGGATAGAAAATAATGTAAAACCGAGAACATAAAATAACAAAGTCTCAAGAATAGAATAATCTGGCTATTTGTGTGTAATAGCCTATCAAAAGAGTAAATAAGCATCACACGAGACTGTATCCGGGGCTGGCATAATCAAATACAGTTGCTGCAGACAACTGTCACCTCAGGGGGAGGAATCGTGAATCATAAGGTACCCAAATCATAGTAGATGTGCAAAAACAGATAAACAAAGCCCCCTTTCCCCCTGGGTTGCCCAATGGATTTCGCTACCTGGTATCCATAGCTAATCCATAGTAAAAACCCAATCAGGAGTATCCCGATCTCCCATCCTGACCTCGAGCACTAACATCCCACGCCCCTCTCACTAAACGGCCCATGGGTGTGCTAATAATGTAATATCCTATCACTGTAGTGAAAGTGCCTATAGCACTATCCAGTATCAGATCATACTAGCCATATGCCTTAACAAGTGAAAGAAGTATCATAAAGAGTCAACCAAATTCATATGCTAGATCTAGAGTCAAGAAAAGCATAGTATCATGCTTATAATGAATCAAGAAACATGAGCAATAAATAGCTTATATCATCAAGCAAGAATATCAAGGATTATTCACAACTCATTTATGTTAATAATCAAGGTTATATAAACTAACAGGAGAGTCCAAAGTAATATCAAGCATATCTAACCAAAGGAATATAGTTCTCCTGGACTAAACATTGAGAACTATCCCGTCTATCCTACCTGGAGAATAAACACTCACCTGATCCTATCGTCGTAAGCACGTTTAATTCGTATCGCAATCGTTCGTATCCTCGTGCCTGCTTATCGTATTTCTTGTGAATATTTCAACGAATTAAATCTCTCAATCTAGTAACAATTTTTCAAATCCGTCTTCACCAACATTCTTAAAATAGTCTCTAGAATCACCCTATTTTTTATCTCAAGTTCGCCGGAAACCCGCCGGAGACTCGCCGGAAAGTTCGCCGGAACCCTCGCCGGCGAAGTTCTTCGAACAGCACCAATATTGGTGTCAATCGAAAGCTCTTTCCATAAAGATTCTAAATATCACATTTTCCCCAATTTTTATAGCTCGTACGCGATCAATTTTACCAATTAAGCTAATTTGGGCGAAATCCCTAAGTTAGGGTTTTTAGCTCGCCGGCGGCCAACCGGCGGCCAACAACCCTCAACTCTGGTACCAATGGATAGCTCTCGTCGAGGAGAAGTCGTAGGTACTAAGTTTGCAAAGTTCCGCGGCCGGAATGGCCGGCAATCATCGGAGCAAGCTCCGACGATGAAATTTTCGCCGTCGACGCCTCTCTCCTCTTTTCTCCCTCAAATCTCCACCAAAACTCAAAAATGATAGTTCTAATGCGTTCTCCTAGCTCACCTGAGGTCGTGTCTGAAATTTTACGCAAAAATTTGTCTGGGAAGACCTCCAACCATCGTCACCAAAATGAGGAAGCAAAGTTGCGGGCTACTGTGCGCGTGCGAAGGAAGAAACGGAGGAGCGCTCGAGCGGTGGGAGGAAATTCCGAATTTTTATAAATAATTAAATTATTTAATTCACATTTAATCCTAGCCATCCATCCGTGATTCAATGATTTGATCAAGCAAACGATGTCCAAATTACGATCCGTCTGCGTCGTTGGATTCCTTATCAAAAATCCTATCTGATGGTGTAATTTCCATATCAAAATTTCATACTACAAAAATCCACAAAATTTTACAAATAAGTCCTTCTATTATTATTTTACAAGTTTATCCCTAATACAAAAATACAAATCTCACATCTTACCCTCCTTATAGGAATTTTATCCTCAAAATTTAGCTTAAGTTGTCACTTGAAACAGCTGAGGATACTTCCTCTTCATGTATTCTTCAGATTCCCAAGTAACATCTTCTACCTGTGCACTTCTCCACAACACCTTAATAATCCATACATCCTTATTCCTTTAAATTTTCTTCTTTCGTTCTAAAACCTGCACAGGTTGAATCTTATAGCTCAAATTATCTGCAAGCTCTATCGGGGGTGTTTCTAAAACTCGTTCTGGGTCCACAATACATTTCCTTAACATTGATACATGAAATACATCATGTATTCTAGCCATCAGCTGAGGTAACTCCAATCTGTAAGCCACAGGACTAATTCTATTAATGATTCTGAAAGGTCCAACATATATAGGACTTAGCTTTCCTGTGTTTCCAAACCGTATAATTCCTTTCCATGGAGCTACTTTCAAGTATAACATATCCTCGGGTTGGAATTATAATTCCCTTCTTCGGTTATCCGCATAACTCTTCTGTCTATCCTGGGCTATTTTCAATCTTTCCCTGATAACCTTAATCTTTTCCGTCATAGTTTCAACCAATTCATTCCCTTCTATCCTTTTTTCTCCAACTTCATCCCAACATAATGGTGTTCGGCATTTTCTTCCATACAAAGCCTCATACGGTGGCATTCCGATGCTAGCCTGATAGCTGTTATTATAAGCAAACTCAATCAAAGGTAAGTGTTGATCCCAACTTTCTTGAAATTCGAGTATACAAGCCCTTAACATATCTTCCAAAGTTTGAATTGTCCTTTCAGATTGGCCGTCTGTCTGGGGATGAAAAGCTATGCTAAACTGTAGTGTCGTCCCCAGAGCTTCATGTATCTTTGGCCAAAATCGGGAAGTAAATCTAGGATCTCTATCAGAAATAATGGTAATGGGAACTCCATGCAGCTTTACAATCTCTTGGATATAGATTCTGGCTAGCTTTTCTAATGAATAAGTGTTATTAATTGCCAGAAAATGAGCAGATTTTGTAAGTCTGTCCACAATTTCCCATAGTGCATTATGATTACTGGATGTACGGGGTAATCCTATCACAAAATCCATAGTAATATGTTCCCATTTCCATTCTGGAATTGGCAAAGGCTGTAGCTTTCTTGCTGGTCTTTGATGCTCTGCTTTAACTTGCTGACATACAGGATACTTAGCTACATAATCTGCAATATCTTTCTTCATACCTGACCACCAATAATTTCCTTTTATTGTGCGATACATCTTTGTACTGCCCGGGTGCATTGCATATGCCGAGGAATGAGCTTCCTCCAAAATAGCTTTCCTAAGTTCAACTTTATTCGGGACACAAACTCTATCCCAGTATAGCAATAACCCATCATCCCTCATTCTGAATTCAGAATGTTCTTCGGTTTGCATCTTTTGACATACCTTACTCAATTCCTCGTCTGAACTTTGCAAAACCCGGATTTCTTCATGAAGTGTGGGTCGCACCATAAATGTAGCTAGTATCTCACTAGACTTATCCAGATCCAGCTAAATTCCCAAATATTTCAGTTATATTAGTTGCGGTAATGTAGTAGCTGCAATATTTGCTAGTGTAACTGATTTTCTACTCAAGGCATCAGCTACTACATTTGTCTTTCCTGGATGATACTCAATTATCAAATCATAATCTTTTATCAACTCCAACCATCTTTTTTGTCTCGAGTTTAGCTCTTTCTGAGTCATAATATATTTCAAACTCTGATGGTCGGTAAAGATATGACATTGAACTCCATATAAATAATGTTGCCATATCTTTAATGCAAATACTACTGCTGCCAGTTTCAAATCATGTGTAGGGTAATTCAATTTGTGTTTTCTTAGTTGTCGGGATGCATAAGCAATAACTTTTCCTTCTTGCATTAATACACATCCTAACCCTTGTCTAGAAGCATCACTGTATACTGTATAATCTTCATTAGGCTCTGGTAATGTCAGAACTGGAGCAGAAGTAAGACAATCTTTGAGTTTCTGAAAACTCTTTTCACATTCTTCATTCCATTCAAACTTTACTTCCTTTCCGGTCAATCTAGTAAGTGGTCCAGTTATTTTAGAAAATCCTTCAATAAATCTTCTATAATATCCAACTAGACCTAAGAAACTACGAATCTCCGTAATATTCTTGGGTCGTTCCCACTTCACAACTGCTTCTACTTTATTTGCATCGACCATAATGCCTTTTTCTGATACGGTGTGTCCTAAGAATTTCACATCTTTTAGCCAAAACTCACATTTAGAGAACTTTACATACAGTTTCTTTTCTCGCAGTGTCTGTAACACTATTTCAAATGTTCAGCATGTTCCTTTTCTCTAGGAGAGTATATCAGAATATCATCTATAAATACAATAACAAACCTGTCCAGATATGGATGAAATACTCTGTTCATTAGATCCATAAATGCAGCTGGAGCATTTGTTAAACCGAAAGGCATCACTACAAACTCATAGTGTCCATATCTAGTCCTGAAGGCAGTCTTAGGGATATCTGACTCCCTAATCCTCAATTGATGATATCGTGATCTCAAATCAATCTTTGAAAATACTTGCTCCTTATAGTTGATCAAAAAGATCATCAATCCTTGATAAAGAATACTTATTCTTGATGGTTACCTTATTTAATTGTCTATAATCAATGCATAATCTTAAGGTACTATCTTTTTTTTTCACAAATAATATCATAAATCCTTTATCTAACAATTCTTGTAATTGTACCTTTAATTCATTCAGTTCTGCAGGTGCCATTCTATATGGTTGAATAGTGATAGGATGAGTGTCTGGTTGTAATTCAATAAAGAAATTCACTTCCCTATCCGGTGGTACTCCGAGTAATTCTTCTGGAAATACATCAAGGAATTCACACACCACCGGTATCTCTTCTAGCTTGGTTCCTGAGGTGGATGTGTCTATTACATGTGCTAAATAGGCCACACATCCTTTCCTTATTAATTTCCAAGCTTGTATCGCCGAAATCACACAAGTGGGTAAGATTTGGCGATTCCCAGTAAAATATAATTCAGGTATTCCGTCCTTTAAGAATCTCACTTCCTTGGTAAAATAGTTGACTGTGGCTTTATGTCGGGTTAACCAGTCAATCCCGAGTATCAAATCAAGATCTATCATATCTAATGGGATTAGGTGTGCTAGTAATGTAACATCTCCCAACATAATCTGACAGTCCTTATAAACGGTATCTCTGAGTAATTGTTGTCCTAAAGGTGTGCATACAATGAGTTCAGATTTCAAAGGAACTAAAGGTTTATCACTAAACTTTGCAAACTCAGGATTAATATAAGATCTATGAGACCACTATCAATAAGTACTCTAGCAGAATGCTGAAAAAGCTGTAAAGTACCTGTGATCAGATCTGGATTAGCCTCAGCCTCCTGATCCGAACTGGCAAAAATCCTGGTCTGCTCTCGTGATGGAATCCCAAAACCACCCTATTTTCCTCTAGCACTGGTTCCTTGATCTTCTTTCTGCCCTTTTGTTGCTCCTGCTGGTTGCCTATTCTGAATGATTGATCCTCTGCCGCTTGGTAACTGTCTAGGCATCCCGATGCTTTTGTTTTCACCTCTTTGTTGAAGTCTTGAGTAGTTATTTCGATAATGTCCTAGCTGATGACAATAAAAACATCTCATAGGAGCTCTGCAGGTTCCAGAATGATTCTTACCACAGTTTCTACATGTATCTCTAGCCATGAATCGGACCTGAGACTCAGAATCTGGAATAGGTAAAGCTCGAGAATAAGCCTGCAGTCCAGAAATACTGCCAGATGGTTCTCCTATTCTTTGTGATCCTTTAACAATAGTACTCTTTCTCTAGAATGTAGGGCTGAAAAAATCCTGACTTCCTTTTTCCTACAAAAACTTCATTACCCTTAGAAGGTTCCCTAGCCAGATGCTCAATCTCCACTGCCATCTGTACTAACTCATGGTAACTGACAGCGGTAGAAGTAACTAACAATCTTCTGATATCTACATTCAGTCCTTTTCTAAACCTGTTACGCATGTATTCCGTATCTCGAGCATATTCTGGAACAAATAGCGATAAAGCTCGTAATTCCGTATCAAATTCTAAAACAGACTTGTGATCCTGTCGTAATGCAAAGAATTATTCTCTCTTCTGATCTTTATAGAAACTCGTATAATATTCCCTGTTAAAGATATCTATGAACTCTGCCCATATCGTCAAAATAACTCCACTAGCACTTAGAGATTCCCACCAAACCTGTGCATCCCTTTCTAGTAACTGAGCTGCTAGTCTGATGGTGTCTGCTTCTGTCAGTCTCATGTCTCTAGCAGTCTTTGATACTTTCTGTAACCATTTGTGTGCTATTTCTGGATCTCTGGATCCCTCAAAACTGTAACAGCCTAACTGCCGAGCTGTCTTAATCTGTTTTAGTAAATCAGTCTGAGTGCCAGCTATCGGTATCTGCACTGGTGGAATAGGAATCTGTGTCTACACAGTTTGAGTTTGTATTGCCCTGAGGAGTATTTGAAACTTCTCATCTGTCAACGTAACTCCTCCTGCAATAGGGGGTGCAGCCTGATCACCCTCTACTGGCATCGCATGGGAGGCGGAGGAACCCTCCTGTCCTTGTGCTGCTTCATCCCCTGGGATATAATGTTCTGGCTGCATTCTGATTATCCTGTGCGAATATTACGATCAATATCGTAGATACGACATATATCCTAAGGCCACTAGACTGGTCCTTATCAAAGATCCACTAGCATCCTTATATCCTAATATGGATTACTTATAAAAGATTATTTATGCAAATGATGTCCTAATATATCCAGGTTCTCAAATGATCTTGTCAGGATATACATGTTCTAATATGAACCTGCTCTGATACCACCAAAATCTGTCACGCCCCGTACCTTCCCATAGGGCACATGGCAGACCGCAGTAAACTCCAAATACAGCCCCGTTTATTCCCGGAACTATATAGGAATCTACTAAGCGTGCCTGATGTATATCCCCTCTATTTATGGAAGGAAAGAACCTGGATAGCAGATCAATATAACTCTAAAACCATGCATATATATGAAACTGGATCTCTTACACAGAGAACCACTTATATACAACTGATTTACAATCAAAATAGGGCACATGCCCAATGATACACAAAATATCTATCCAGTGGATCTTTCTATACACAGAATAAAGGTAGAACCGTCCCACCTTTCAAAATAAGTCAGAGTCTGGCTAACCGCCTCTATCTCTATCCGTCCCTCTCCTGCTGTGATCCTGAAAAAAATGAGTTCCCCTTTGGGTGAGTACGCTTGTACCCAGTGAGTTGGATAGAAAACAATGTAAAACCGAGAACATAAAATAACAAAGTCTCAAGAATAGAATAATCTGACTATTTGTGTGCAATAGCCAATCAAAAGAGTAAATAAGCATCACACGAGACTGTATCCGGGGCTGGCATAATCAAATACAGTTGTTGTAGACAACTGTCACCTCAGGGGGAGGAATCGTGAATCATAAGGTACCCAAATCATAGTAGATGTGCAAAAACAGATAAACAAAGCCCCCTTTCCCCCTGGGTTGCCCAATGAATTTCGCTACCTGGTATCCATAGCTAATCCATAGTAAAAACCCAATCAGAAGTATCCCGATCTCCCATCCTGACCTCGAGCACTAACGTCCCACGCCCCTCTCACTAGGCGGCCCATGGCTGTGCTAATAATGTAATATCTTATCACTGCAGTGAAAGTGCCTATAGCACTATCCAGTATCAGATCATACTAGTCATATGCCTTAACAAGTGAAAGAAGTATCATAAAGAGTCAACCAAATGCATATGCTAGATCTAGAGTCAACAAAAGCATAGTATCATGCTTATAATGAATCAAGGAACATGAGCAATAAATAGCTTATATCATCAAGCAAGAATATCAAGGATTATTCACAACTCATTTATGTTAATAATCAAGGTTATATAAACTAGCAGGAGAGTCCAAAGTAATATCAAGCATATCTAACTAAAGGGATATAGTTCTCCTGGACTAAACATTGAGAACTATCCCGTCTATTTTACCTGGAGAATAAACACTCACCTGATCCTATCATTGTAAGCACATTTAATTCGTATCGCAATCGTTCGTATCCTCGTGCCTGCTTATCGTATTTTCTGTGAATATTTCAACGAATTCAATCTCTAAATCTGGTAACAATTTCTCAAATCCGTCTTCACCAACATTCTTAAAATAGTCTCTAGAATCACCTTAATTTTTATCTCAAGTTCGCCGGAAAGTTCGCCGGAACCCTCGCCAGCGAAGTTCTTCGAACAGTATCAATATTGGTGTCAATCGAAAGCTCTTTCCATAAAGATTCTAAATATCACATTTTCCCCAATTTTTATAGCTCGTACGCGATCAATTTCACCGATTAAGCTAATTTGGGCGAAATCCCTAAGTTAGGGTTTTTAGCTCGCCGGCAGCCAACGACCCTCAACTCCGGTACCAATGGATAGCTCTCGTCGAGGAGAAGCCGTAGGTACCAAGTTTGCGAAGTTCCACGGCCGGAATGGCCGGCAATCGTCGGAGCAAGCTCCGGCGACAGAATTTTCGCCATTGACGCCTCTCTCCTCTTTTCTCCCTCAAATCTCCACCAAAACTCAAAAATGATAGTTCTAATGCATTCTCCTAGCTCACCTGAGGTCGTGTCTGAAATTTTACGCAAAAATTCATCCGGGAAGACCTCCAACCATCGTCACCAAAATGAGGAAGCGAATCTGCAGGCTACGGTGCGCGCGCGAAGGAAGAAACGGAGGAGTGCTCGAGCGGTGGGAGGAAATTCCGAATTTTTATAAATAATTAAATTATTTAATTCACATTTAATCCTAGCCGTCCATCCATGATTCAATGATTTGATCAAGCAAACGATGTCCAAATTACAATCTGTCTGCATCGTTGGATTCCTTATCAAAAATCCTATCTAATGGTGTAATTTCTATATCAAAATTCCATACTACAAAAATTCTCAAAATTTTACAAATAAGTCCTTCTATTATTATTTTACAAGTTTATCCCTAATACAAAAATACAAATCTCACAAAAGTTATTAGTCATATATCAATTTAGATCACTCTAAGTATTATCATAACATGAACCTAAAGTGTCTCAAGTCTTATCTCATGTCAACATGTTTCATGCTCTTGCCAAGTGACTCTACACCTCTAGCAACATGAACATATTAAATAATCAACATAACATGAGCATAAATATCAATAACATGCATATAACAGCATCATACATACACCAGCATGGTATAATTTTGAAACTCATATCTAAAACATGTATATTATAGCATCATACATGAACTAGCATGATATAACTTTCAATCTCATATCAAGAGCATGCATATAATAACGTCATACTTGAACTAGCATGATATAAATTTCAATAATTCAAATGCTAATTAAATATGCAACCAAGCAGATATATAACTTATCAGCATGTACAATAATTAACAACAACCCTTAGGACTCAGCAACTATAGTAGGCCAAATAAATTTGAAACCATAAACCCTCACCTGAGTCTCAAAGCAGATCTTTAAACAAGAATCACAGCTTGGTCGTGATTCTTAAAGCAAGCAAGCAAGCAATCAATAAATCAAGCAAGCAAAGTAATTCCTCTCTACTTCGATACAAATCACAGTTTGGTTGTGATTTTTCAAGCAACAACACAGCAACACAATCTCCTCAAATAAATTAAAAACAAGCAAACAAGCACGCATAAATAACACATCTCAAACAATCCCCCTAACAACCCCCCACTACTCACAACCACACACTAAATTTTATTCAACTACTTTTAAATCAATTAAACTATTTAACACTTTAAATAATTACAACTACCACCATCACACCTGAGCGAACCATCGCCCCACCAATGTTTACATTCAAATTATACCACCATAATTAATCGAAAAATAATTTCTAATAATTCTGTAAAAATCTAATTACCACATATAAATATATTAAATCAAAATTTCTCCAACTTCATTAATTAGAAAATCTAACTACCCAATTTAATCACAACATAAAATTTATAAATTCTGTAAAAATTCTAATTAAATCATTTTAATTCATTTTAACATAAATCAAACCTAATGACACATACTAAAATATTCTTTCATGAAAATATCATCCAAATAATTTATTTAACACTTAAATAAACGTGAACCATCACAATTAAATCAAAACACTACCGTAATTGTTTGAAAAAATTCTGATTAAATCACAGAAATTATATGTAAGCATAAACTAGCATCAAAAATTATTTTAAATTTTTTTGATATAAATAATATGCTCAAACCCTTAAACTCAACCTAAAATAATTTGAAAACCCAACCTAATACATGACAAAAATTCTAAATAATTTTATAAAAGCACAAAACTCACCAACCAAGCTATAGCAACGTTCAACCAAGATAAATCAGTCGAAAAACCACGTAAACCAGCTAAACACACTCTGAACCGCGGTCAAACCGGCTGAAACGGACCGGACCGGCCTAAGCCGGGTTGGACCAGACCGATGCATGCGCATCGCACACGCGCCCGCCGAACCCACTTCTTCTTCTATGTTCGAACCCTGTTCGAATGCAGCGAGCGTTGCCGCCGATCATCCGTCGATCCGCCACCGCTCCACTGTCATTAACCCACCGGAAGCATGCGTAGAGCCTCCTCTCACCTTCCTCCACCCGCCGACCGCCTCTTCTCATTGTTGGTAGAGCTCAAGAACCCTCACGACTTGCCGGATTCGCCGTTCCCTGCCACGGGTTGAATCGTCGTTCCCAGCTGCCACCCCATCTTCTCTGTCGTGGCCATTGCTCGATATCTACCCCAAGAGAGTCGAGTCGAACTTAGAGAGCTCGTCATGGAGGAAGAGTCGGTCGCCACCCTCCTTGCCGGCGAATTCGTCGGGAACAGGGGAAGAGTTGCTCACTCCCTTGTTCCGCCACCCGTTCCACGCTCTCCGCTGATCTCCGGCCTCCCCGTCGTGGCCACCACACGGAATCAACTCCTTCTAGAATCAACTCGATGCCCAGCTCCTGACCGCAAAGGGGGAGAACAATCTTCGTGCTCTTCGCCGGCGAGATCAACCGAGACGGCGCCTCCGCCAACCGCCTCCACTTCCGCAGCTTCCCATCAACATTTCTGCTCACCTGAGTCATTCCCAAGGCTCGCCGGCCTTGCAGACGATAGCCTACCTCCGCAGCAACCTCTTCCTTTGCCAAACCGCCGACGGCCAAAGCTTCCACGAAGCCGCCGACGCCGATGCCCTCGGAACAGGGCAACCCCCTATTTCCGATGGTTTTAATTCCCCTTTTATCGGCGAGTCGGCCGACTCGTCCGTGACGACTCGCCCACTCGCCCCGATTCAGCCCGACTCGCTTGAGTTGACCCAGCTCGACTTATCTTCATAAGTACGTCCTAACACTTATCACTATCATTAATATCCCCATGCTTCTTACCAAATTTTTTGTGAATATTTTAATAAATTTTAATTCTCAATCTCGTAATAATTTTTCAAATCCATTTTCACCAACATGCTTAAAATGATCCATAAATTCACCATAATTTTTATCTCAAGTTTGCCAAAAAGTTCACTGAAACCCTTGTCGGTGAAGTTCTCCGATCAGCATCAATATTGATACCAAATAAAAACCCTCTTCATCAAGAATCTAAAAATCATATTTTCTCCAATTTTTAGAACTCATCGGCATCCAATTTCACCGGAGAAGTTCACGTCGGCGGAACCCTAACTTTTGGCTTTTCCATTCGCCGACGACCAATAGCCCTCAACCTAGGTACCAATGGATAGCTCTCATCAAGGAGAAACCATAGGCACCTAGTTTGTAAAGTTCCACAGTTGGAATAGTTGACAATCCTCGGAACAAGCTCCGACGACACCATCATCGCCGCTGATGCCAAAACTCCAATTTATCCCTCAAATCTTCACCAAAATTCAAAAATAATGGTTCTAATGTGTTTGCCCAGCTCACCTAATGTTCCAATTCAAACCCCATTAAAAAATTCCAACTATGGTAGCCGGCATGTCGATGACACAGTGAGGAGGCGAGGTATTCGTCATCGCCACAAAAAGAAGAGGAAGGAGGTCACTTGAAGAAGAGGGGAAGGAGGAGGAAGAGTAAGTTATGGGTTTGGTAACGGGTCGGATTCTCTCTCTTAACCCACTTACCACTAACCCGCTTACCGCTTACCACTAACACATAGCAAACTAAGAACCTTAATGTCATCTCCTAAGTTACTATGACCCTAAGATGTCCAAAAGTTCTTAGTTAAATATCAAATAAGATCACATTAGGTATTGTCGTAACATGTACCTAAAGTATCTCTAGATTTATCTCATGTCATCATGTTTTGTGTCTTGCTAAGTGTCTCTATATCTCTAGCACTACATGAACATATCAAATATCAACATAACATGTCACGCCCCGACCCTACTGTCGGGCACGTGGCAACCGCCGTATGAGCCCAACAGACCCATACAAGGCATCAAAGTGATACATACCATTCATATACATCGTTTACACAGCGGAATTTACAAATAAAATATCTAACTCAATATTCCTAACACAGTCCCGATAAACCTACTACAATTCTATGTTAAAAGGTATCGATAAATAAAGAATAGATCCGTCGATGGACTCATCTTCATCAACCATCTCATATGATCATCTAACACACCTGCACACACGGGGAAAAGCGGTGTGCTCAGCCTTGCGGCCTAGTGCGAAATTATGGCTCGAAACCGAATAAGGAATTCAAAGGCTAGGAGGATTAATCTAGGATGCCTTGGGTTTATTAATTGTTATTTTTATATAATACATGTGAAGCATATTATAAATGCAGAATAACTGTGTAAGCATATACAACAGGTGTAGCACTAGATGTCGCCTAAGCTGTGTCTAGTAACTATGTCCTCAATGTCACTGGATTGTCATCTATAGTGTATTATGGCTATCAATGTCAAGACTCGGGCTGCCAGCCTATGCTTAGTGAATACCCCGGCCAAAGGGCATCACCAAGCCCATCAGTGCCTTTGTCTCTGTCTCTTCCTATGCCCGCTGCACTGATGTTGACGGAGGTGACGGGTGACCCTTGATCACACTTCTCTGTCTCGCTAGTCGCCTATAATGCCTCCCCTAGCGAAACTGTCATGCCCTTACATCCTCTCCGGACTCCGTAGGGGCAACGACGACTCGTGTAGTACTACAACAGCATCTGAAGACGGGGTCACCATCAACAAAGACTCATCGACCATGGCTAGTCGATATAATACAACCCTAAGATCTGGACTACCCATCCGACCGTCTGCAGAACGTCAAGGATGGTAGCCGTGTGGTCTACGGATCCACTGTCCAAGGCCATGCGGAGGGATGTCACCGTCCCAGTCCCCGAGCAGCAATATCCCAAGAGGTGTGCAACCTAGCTATCGCCGGAATGCTACATCCTCGGCGACATGTGTGCTAGGTTCTTATTTTGGTTCGTCTCGGCTAGCCATCTCAGGACTATCACGGTGTCGCCTAGACGGCACACGTGCAGGTATGACTTTCTGGGTAGGGACTTACTCCGCATTTCCGGTCTAATATGACCTTGGAGTTTGTACAGTCTCGTTCCCTACCTGCTCCCAGTATCTAAGCTATGCATAACCTCGGGAGTAGTACTCCCAGTATCTAAGCTATGCATAACCTCAGGAATGGTGTGTGATGGAACATCACCATACTAATAATCGGCGGTACGTAGTGGTCAACCGGGGTATGCAAGTAGTGCCCCTTCCTGTCTGATTTCTAGTGATGTCTCCTAAGAGTTTCTAACATGTCATCATTCTTATCTATGTCTGTATGTAGTCGTACTAAAATAACAAAGAAAAATAATATAACATGCAAGATAAGATTCTAGGACATGTTAAGTGCATAGCATGATAAACATGACATATCAGTCATGTAGATAAAGTATATCACACTAACATGAATTTATGTATATATATATAAACATAGCATGCATTTCATTTTATCATATTTGAGGCATCCAAGAATTTTCCTAAGAAAACCTCGGCAAGAGTTCCTTAGCTTGAATAAATCCTACATTCGATGAACCAACGCACCTGATTTGGGGATCTGAACTTCGGAACCAACCCAGATATAGCAATAATACTCAGCTCCAAATCGGAGTAAAATCCCTAAAATAATAAAGATTTTATTTAAAATATTTTAAATTTAATATGATAAACATTATTCAATCATCCATGACTCCACGTCTGTAATTGATTTGGTCTAATCCAGATTAATCAACTCAACTCAACTAGTAAGCCCAAATCAATGTCAACTACATTCTCCATCTTAACACATTACATGCATCAAGAGGAAAAGAGAGAAAGTAGATAAGGGTATGAGAAGGAGATCATAATAGATAAGAAGAAGGAAGATGATGGGGGCGATAGCATAAATCAACTAAATTCTTATATTCACCATAACCCATCACATTAACAACTCACCATAATTCACATCCAAAAACATCGCGTGAAACAACATCAACTACCAAAACCGTTGTATGAAAATACCATGTAATCACCATTAATAATTCAAAACCATCAAAACCATCATTCCCATTAACTCGATAATTTAAAACCATTGATCAACAACAATATCAAAGCCATCATCAGCATCACCGCAATATAACAACACAAAATCACCCAAAAATATTATCGACTAAACACCACCCCAATATTAATACATCATCCACACATCAAATTAACTCAATCAGAACACTCACAAATTCTCATCCATTATAAATCATCGCATGCAACCACTAAAACTACCAATAATTCAAATTCATCAAAGCCCACAACAATACCACTTACACAACTAAACCATCATATAAACAACCCACAATCACCACTAACAACAAATATAATATCATCAAAGTCATTAACAACATTTCCACATAAACAACCTCATCGGAATCATCACAATCAAAACTATTAAAAACACAATCACATAACACCATTAAACCACCAATACCATTAAATCCAAAATTCAAATTCAGTACAAAAGAAGGTCTCGCCTCGGTACTGAAAAAGTTCAAAAATAAATATCGCACTTTGTCTCCTCCATCCACAAACCTTTGACATTATTAACTCCATACATCAGACCATCAAGCATAATTTCTAATCTCTCTCGAAATGTCGACGATCTTCTCCTGCGAATAATGTTCTCGAGAATTCAGTACAAAAGAAGGTCTCACAGGTCACCAGAATGTGCACGCGAATGAGTGCCCCTCTTCTACCGCAACAGGATCAGCAATTTGTGGAACAATGAAGGATATTGCCTCTCTATCGTATCCCTCAACAATGCCTTTCTCTTTCCCTTTGCTCCCCCCCTTGATTTCTCCTACGTCAGTAGAACTGGTGAACGAAAGAATCAAGGTAGAGGATAACTAAGAATCAAGACAATTAACATTATTTGGGTTGGTTCTGAAGTTTCTATGCTTTCATCAAAATATGATGTCTTAAAAATAATAAAATACTATGTTTGTTAAATGTCTTGATAATATACATGCTAGAATAATATAATTTATGTAGCACGATTCATGTAGCCATCTTAAAGTTGCTTGATTTTTTTATTAATTGATGTTGTACTCATTTTTGTTAAAAAACACTCATTTTACTGCTCTGCCCTTACCCTTTTTCCTATTTCTTTGATTAGACAGTGATCCATCCCTTTTCTCTGTAGTCTTGTTATCTTGGGAAACTACACAGGATTTGAAAGAGGAGCTCTTTGTCTCCCATTTGATGTGTTTGAGGTATTATACCTTTTAGTTTCTATCAAAATTTCAAATACTATATAAAAACTAAGCATTGTATATCTAATTTGGAAACCTGGATGATATATAATGGAGACTATAAAAATAGACAGCTATCTACTCATATTCTAGTAAATGGCAAATGATATGCAAATGATATCCAATTGTCTTTTTATTCTCATTTCTTTTTTACTTCTGTAGTGCAATATAAGAGTTCTTTTATTCTTGCAACTGATTCTAATAGAAATACTTACGGCATGGCTCATGGTGCAGTACCTAATCTCTGTACTCTGGACCGCAAGTTTAGATGAAAGTCTTAACACATCATCTTTTAAAGTAAATTTATCCTCTAATCTCTTAAATTAGTTATATGATTTCTAAGCAAAGACCTTTTGTGCTTTATTTATTCCAGTTTGGAACCTCCCTTTCTGGGGAACGGAGGAGGGGAGGAGATACTAACAAGGGTGGTGAAAAGAAGTCAGAAAACTCCACAGATATATCAACAAGTTCAAATAAGAACTATAGTAATAATGAAGGAAGCAAAAAATCACATCCATATTTTCTTGCTTCTACAAATATTACGAGTCTTATGATGATGACATGATTTTTATTCCGACGATGTCTTACTGCAGAAAATACACAAGTCGTAAATTAAAATCAAAGCCTAACTAGCAAACTATACTAACTAGGCAGGTAACCACCAGGTCCTCCATATGGGGTATTAAAATTATCATCCGCTGAATCCTTCCATATCTTATAATACTCATCCAAGCTAACATTAAAAGTTAGATTATTATTGTCAGGATAGAGACCTTGCTCGAGTTTTTTGAGTTAGCGGTGAGTAAGTCAGTCCACTAAAGTCAATATATGTCAAAAGATCCAAGTCATCGAAAATCTCCATAGGTCAATATCCTATGTATCCATTACCCACATACAGCCATCAATTTTTAATGTGTTCGTAGTGTATTGATTAATATTTACATATACATGCATACCTTGAGTATAGATATCAGTACATGTCTTTCTACACCGGATTTGGAAACCACTGATCAGGTTCAAACTTATTAGAAATTTGAACGAATCCACTGCAAAGCAAGTTGAAACAACCTGTTTTCTATTTAACGAGGCATTGTTAATTATACGCATATGGTTGATTGATTGACGAGAACAAAGTAATTGCTGCTTCCCAATATGTAGTAAGAATATGATCAGATCAGACTGTCTCACGTGCCAGCCAGTCTCGATGTTGTTTACTCCGAAACTCTATATCTCTGATTATCCAAACTCCACTGGAAGAAAATTGAGTCCCCTGGACTGAAGGAATCTCCCACACCGCTAGCTCTATTTTTTTTAGAACTTAATGAGTCTTGAACCCAAGAGCTCATGATCCTCCCGTATAGAGAGCCCAATTACTCTAACCAGAGTGGTGTACACTTTGTATACACCGTTAGCTCTGCTTTGAATCCAACAAAAGCAGTATTTCCACTATAGAGCAGAGCGTATTGGATATACAGGGATTGTCTTACCTTCTGATGAGGACATTTCTGGTTCACCCATGCCTGACTCAGTTAGCATACAAGGCCCAACGACACGAGCTCGTGCCTGACGCCTAGGACAATAGGTGAATTATTTTCTTGGGCAAATAAATTACTTAATTACAGAACAAATGATATTGTCTAATTATTATTGTTTACTTGCCACTACATGCAAGGAAACGCATGGAGGAATTACTGATATGGAATTTGCATGAGTAATTGAATGAATAGAGCAAATCAAATATTTATTCAAGAGCAAATCAAATATTCTTTCAAGAGAAAATCAAGGAATATTACTTAAGATCAAATTTTCATCAAATATTTATTTAAGAACAAATCAAGGAATAAATATTTTCCAAAATTCGTGGCTTGCAAGAGGGGGATACTTATTTAATTATTTTTCTTATTTTAGTGACACAAAATATGGAAAAATATCCATTATTGTGTCTATATAGTTGGTGGAGCATGTACTATTGAGGGGGACTTTGATTTTTATTTTATCCACCGCTATTGTAATGCTTTTGCTGCAAACTAGAAGTCCAATTTCTTTAATCACATCTTGAGTGATCCTTCCGCCGTTACTCTTTCAATTCTCGTGAATTGTTCGTGCCGTTATTCATGAACAGGTAAGTCATGTTTGACACGGTTGATAACCAATTGAGGAGTGGTTTAGCGATTGCGAGGTTGTTGATCGTGTTCCTGGATCGTGGTTAGCCTTCCATTCGTGAAAGTCACAACTTGCTGCCTTAAAGATTTCTCCTACGACAGAAGATCAGGACCAACCTTCTTGCATGCATCTTAAGTCGAGGCGGGTGCATATCACCTTCGTTTCATAAAGCTTTCTAAAGAATCTACCCGCTACGTTTCTTGATGCTATTAAATCTTCCTTGCTGGTTCATCGTATGAGAACGGTGACAGTAGGGCAACTCTCGTTGTATTTGCCAAAGCGTATCGCTGCCGACTCAGCGAGAGATGCAGATTTCTTCCGTAGCTCCTTCGGAAGAGATCCGCTAGGTCTCAACTGCAAGCAGATGCAGTATGCAAGAAAAAAGTAATCAGAAACTGCACTGAGAATGGATTAGTAAGAAATCAACGACGTTTACCTTAAGCTTGTGATACTTGAGCAAAGGGTTGTCGAATGCTGCAGGTTGCCTGTACATATCAACTCAGTCAAAGAGCTATCCGTTGATCACCGACTGCGGGTTGCAAAGTTCCAGTGAATTAAAATAATTAGAACCACCAGCTTAGCACAAAAATTGTAATTGCATCATTAATATATATATGTGCCTGGATAGTTTTGATGGGAGGCTTGTTCAGTTGTTTAAGTTGCGCTTCTAACTCTGCATTTTCCTCCTCTGTCGGCACCCAGCGGCCTTTGATGCTTCTCCATGTCAAAGCAGCAAAGAGGAGTAATAAGCCAAGTAGAAGAGAAGAAGAATAGGGAGCCATGATTCATATGGAGATATCTCTATATGAGTGCGTTATTAGAGTTAAGATTTGTTTAACTTCACGCCGATATGGTAGTAAACCTGTCACATTAACATTTATTCTTATCTACTTTTTTATTTTAATTTTTCAGAAAGGTATCCATCTTATATATATATCAATTTGTAAATTTGTATGCATATGTGGCAGTAAAGCATGACTGTCTATTTATCCTCTTAATTAATTTATTACAAAACAAATATTTCTAGTTTTTTTTGCAAAATATGCTATCAAATAACAAATTATACATATATATAGGCATGCATAGGGCATTTGAAATATATATATATATATATATATATATATATATATTATAATAATAATTACGGAAGACATTAATGGTTATATGGTGTGCATGAAACATCCGCCCTTATTTTAATTTTTGTTTTAGAATTCAATGAATATAAATATAATAATAATAATAATTTTAATTATTATACTAAGGATAAGTTATTCTTTCAAATAGTTTGAATATAAATCTCTTGCCTCGGTCCATCACTAGTGAATCACTCTTCAAGATGGACGGAGGTTGCAGTAGAGAGTTTTTAAGGAATTCATTACTCCACTACTTTTGTAGTGGATGTCACTAGAAATAGTTCAATCCCTTGCTGCAAGATTTGCATTCTTGTTGATTTTTGAATTGATAAACTATCTGTCTCCTTATGTTCTAAGCTTTCAAATGTATGCATTATCTTGGGAGTTTACTATTCAGTATACTATCTATCTCTTTTAAAGCTCTGCTTATAACTTATTTGTATTTTTTTTCTTTCTTTTAGGTTTTACATGCGTATGGTAACTGCATGGCTCATGCTTTTCTAGCAGGTTACGCCTCCTATTGATATACTTTCTCTGTACTTTTTGTTCGCTATCTTGAATCCTTGTTTTTTCACACCACTTCAACAATCTCCTCTTTTTCAGCATGATGAGTTAAAAACCTCTCAGGAACACTTTCACATATACTCTTCAGTGAACGTTGAAACTTCAAGGTGGTATAATTGATCCCACCTGTGAGTGTTCTTCTGCTGGCATAGGCAGGTCATGCTGAAATTTTATCACATTGGACAAGTTGGTATCAGAGATATCAAGGAGAAAGAGAGGTCTCGATTTGTTTTTGTTTCCCTAAAAATGGGCAGGTCAAGTCAATATTCTCCCTTTGGCTTTCCATCATTTTCACCGTACAAAAATTCAGATATTATTATTAGTATTACATTAGACGACTCCTCCGCCCGCCGGGGTGCCGACCGCAGGGTTAGCAGTGGCGGAAGGCTGACACGGGTGAAATTTACCTGGGGAAAAAGAATTTAAACTCACTTCATGTTGCTCTGTATTTTTCCTCTTCTTCTTCTCCTCCTCCTTTTTTTTAAAGAAAAAAAAAGTTTCATCTTACTAAAGAGGGTACGCAAATGCAAGTCTAATTGGTCATAGACCGCTCCTCACGGTCTGTCCAGTCTTACAGAGTAGTTTTCTCTGTAAATGAAACATAGGAACAACCCGATGAGCGTGGCAATTCTCATTAGAAAAATGCAGTTGCAGCAAGTAATATGAAACCTCTTATTTTTCTTTCCTAAAAACCCAGCAACTTTTTACATCTCTGAAGAAAACCATCCAACACAACGCAGAGAAGAGCATCGATTAAAAACTAATTTTTATTAATCGATGACTGTGGGAAGCTCAAAAGAAAACAGAGGAGGATGCACGATAAAGCAGCCCATAAGATGCTCGACTACTGTCTTCTTTGATATGTTGAACTTTGTAGCAAAAGATGCCGATAGGATGCTCCACTGTTGTCTTTTTCGATATGTTCTTAAAAAGAGAAAGCTACTAGTTGTCCCATTTGAATCAAGTGCTATCCTAAGATTATAGATCACAAGCCTTGAGAAGTAGCCATTTGTCCTTAAAATAAATCACCAATATGAATAAAAGCTATAGGTTAAGAACCAAGAACTTTCCATGGTTCGGAGGAGGATAAAACATTTGAAAAACTTTCATTTTGAACAATAAATTAGTTTTTTTAGAAGGATTTATTGAACTAGAGCTCAACCCTAAGAATAAGTGATTTTTTAATCAAACCGAACAAAGAAAAACATCAAATAAAAACCTAAACTTTGAAGACCAATAAGAATTCTAAGATAAGATTAGAAAATAAAAAGAATCTAACGTATGCGGATCAAATAGAAGTTCTAAGATGAAATCAAAATTCTAAGATGATATACGTATTCTAGGATGATATTTTCTCCGCCAAATTTTCACCCAAATAAAAAAAGAATCATAATATTTGAAATTCAATCGATGAGATCGAGGATGAATTGGAACTTGCCAATGATGATGACGAAGATGAGAAGAAGTAAAAGGACATACGGGGACCATTATGGGGCATAGATGAGTCCCCCATTGTCTCATAAGATATTTTCGACTAGTATCTTCTTCAAAAGAGGCTCTTATACTATGTAAAACTAGGGCTTTGGAAGTTTGGAGAAGAGAAGATATAACTTGATCATATTGATCATATCATTAGGTCTTTTATATGAAATGTTTATAGAAAAATAGTAAGTCACATTACATTATATACGTTATATATATATTATAAATCATATTTATCTCGTTTTTCATACGCCTCTAACCTAGCCATGTTGCATGCACCCTAGCGCTTTGCACACTGTTTTCCCAACTGTGAAGTCAATGCAATCGTGTGTAAAAATCATCATGCCACACCCTACCTGGACCTAGCACAACGTTGTGCTTGACTAACTTGGTAATATCATGTTTAGATAGCATCATTATATGAAGAAGTCAAGGCAAGGATCAACCTCTTTAAGGAGATGATTGGTGCACCTCTGGCCGAAGTATTGAGTGGCCCCTGTCTATTGCCATGGGAACAAATCATCGTATTTTGCACCGTGTTCAATTTTATGCCCAAGGAGATTGAGCACCTCGGTGATAGGATAGAGACACTATTGACACCAACCTTAATCATATTCGACTACTCATCAAAATGTTTGGAGAATGTTTGAAGTCTGTCTGGAATAATAGATATATGGTCGAGAGATTTACTGTCCTAGACTACGTAGAAGGAATCATCATTCTAATTCAAAATTTACAATGCCTGCAAGTAAATGTGCTTCATTGTCGTCGTCAAAATGCTAGAACCTTGACTACATGCTTGCTAGATCCTTGGTCTGGCTACATCCCCTACGAACTATCTTCACACGATGGCAACTTCGCACCACACTTATTAACTCCGTGAGGCTTGTTATTTTTGATAAAGGGTAATTAAGGAATATTACGTTAATTAGAGGATCTGTTGTCAAAGAAATTTTATTAAGGACTTATTTGTAAAATCGGTTTGATTAGATTTAAATGGACGACTTACATTAGAAGACTTAAATGATTGGACGATTGAGATTAAGCACCCCGAGTTAGGGTTTGTACTTAAGGGGTTGGTTGATTGGATACATTCTCCATCCTCTTAATGCATGGGCAAAGAAGATGGGATGATGAAACTTTCATGTCGACCTTTAATATCAAATCTAGGTTTCGATCCTAGGACCTGTGGGTTATGGGCCCACCATGCTTCCGCTCCGCCACTCTGATAGAGATAATATTGAATAAGAAATCATTCAGAGAGAAAACAGATTGAGGTCTTGGGATTAGTTAGATATGATAAGAGATTCATAGAAAAATTTCATAGTATAATTAAGTCACTAGAATTGACTAGAAAGGAAGTTAAAGTGCATTAAGGATAAAGATTGTTGTAACACTAGGGTTGTGGAAGTTTAGAAAAGTGAAGAAATAACTTTATTGTATTGATCATATCAATAGGTCTATTATATCATACACAAAGTGTACGTCATTCTAGTTAGAACAATTGAGTTTTATACGGGCAGTTGTAGGTTCAATACTTACTAACTTATAATAGGCCTATTACATAAACTATATATAAAAAAACTAAACTCTTAGGTTACAACTACTAAGAGATTTGAACCACACATTACACCAAGTTTGCTACATAAGAAGTTAGACCTAGATTCAATCCTTTCCCTCACAAAGCAATAATTAGTTGAACTTATGGAAGAAGATACCTGTAGGATGCAGGATAAAGCAGCCAATAAGATGCTCGACTGCTATCTTGCTTGATATGTTGAACTTTGTAGCAGAAGATACCGGCAGGATGCTCGACTGTTGTCTTTTTCGATATGTTCTTAAAAAGAGAAAGCCATTACGGGACTAGTCCTCGCATTTGAATCAAGTGTAATCCTATGATTATAGATCACAAGCCTTGAGAAGTAGCCATTTGTCCTTTAAATAAATCATCAATATGAATCAAAGCTATAGGTTAACAACCATGAACTTTCCATGGTTCGAAGGAGGATGAAACATTTGAAAAACTTTAATTTTGAACAATAAATTAGTTTTGTTAGAAGGATTTATTGAACTAAAGCTCAAACCTAAAAATAAATGATTTTTTTAAATCAAAGAAAACAAAGAAAAACATCAAATAAAAACGTAATCTTTGGAGACCAATAGAAATTCTAAGGTAAGATTAAAAAATCAAACAAAAATCTAAATTATGAGGATCAAATAGAAATTCAAAGATTTAATCAAAATTCTAAGATGACATTTTCTCCCCCAAATTTTCACCCAAATAAAAAAGGAATCATAATATAGGAAATTCATTCGATGAGATCGAGGATGAATTGGAACTTGCGAAAGATGATGATGAAGATGAGAAGATGTAAAAGGACATACGGGGAACCATCATGTGAACAAAATGATCATCGTATAGTAGACTCTTCATTAGGCATTGTCCTTACCGGCGACGGGTCGCTATCACTTTGAACAAAATGATAATTGTTTATATGATTTGAAGGGCCTTCAACCGAACATGAGTGATCTTCCTCTACTATTCTTTAGTTTCCTCTTACCATCTACGCAAGAGGTGACTTAAATAGACGAATTAGTGCAAGTGAAATAAGAGTGTAATAAAATCTAGTGCATGCCTTAATCGTTTCTAAGCATATATATACAGTTAGAAGTCTTGTGCAAACAAAATAAGTTAAGACAATTATGGGATTTTAATATTTGTCAAGAATACAAACATTCAAGGCAAATGTCTCCTTCACCAAAGAACCTATGGTATTATCACAAAGAGCATCACAAAAGGGAAAAAAATCCATTTTGCTCCTAGTGAACAGCAAACAAGGACAATTTAGAACAAACAATTTCCTAATTTAGCAAACAAATTCAATCAAGTGTCGTTCTACTTTTCCCTTGTGATGCTCACCCATGTTTTTCTTGGTGTTCTAGTGTTTGCCTACGAATTGTATTAGAGTTTAGTCTCTAATGTCAATGCTTAATTATTTTTCTCAAGTTTTGTGTCAAGCTTGGCTCTAATACCACTTTAAATAGTTTTGTGTCGGCAACATAACAACCGCCGTATGAGTTTGGAAGAACATATACAAGACTAAAATATAAATTACATAAACTCTACACATGACAGAAACCTATGAGAATTTTTTGCGATTACATCTTATTACAACAAGTGTTCCTTTTGAAACTAATACAGTTCGACTATAGTGTAAAATACGTAAACCATGTTATGCTAATCTTTGTGAGTTCACATCACTCCCCATTGAGTGTACCCAATGTTCGAAAACCTATGCACAGGAAAAATAATATGCGCGGAGCCTTGCAGCCTAGTGGCTTATAGAAAGAGTTATCCCAAGCAATTGTAAGGGCACAGACATTGACATGGGTAAATCTAAATAAAATATAGTATGCATGATGTAATTATACTGTAAGTATTTAAAAGACAAATAGGTAAATAATTTATCTACGGCCTTGTGTGTGTAAGATGTTATTTTCCACATTAACCCTAGTATTCTCTTTTCTAGGGGTGCCATCCTATGCTTAGGGTATATCCTGATCAGGGTCTACTTGTAAGCCTGTCAGTGTCCTTCTAGGTCTCTGCCTAGTGCCTGTCACACTGACGTTAGCAGAGATAACTAGTGACCGTGGAATTATGTCATTTCCAATCTCGCAAGCCGTATCCTCAGCACATGCTTTGAGGCCTTCGCATATGTGACCCCCTATACCAACACCACGCGACCTTCGAGACCTTGGTAGGATCATCTCTTTATTTAGTCCCAACGTTCGGATAAACCGGACTCCGCATTATTATTTAAACTTCAAGGTCTAGACTACCCTCTCATAGGCCTGCAGAGCTAGAATAGGGTACATCAACTGTCTTATGACCTTTTTATCCTAGGGCAGAGCGGCATTGTAGCTCCCCAGTTCTCAAATCCTTAAAGTTTGGTTGCATGCCACGAGGGGAGTATGTCAACTATGTGAGAAGACTTTTCTTTGGCTTCAACATGAAGTCATGTAGGAAGTCCTTTCTTCCAGTAATTTAAAACACCGTTGGTGCCAAGTAGATTGTCTAAAAGCATACATCAAGCAAAACTTTACTTCACTATCTTATGAAGGTTTTACTTCTACCCCTTTCCTATCTTAAAATTTTACCTTGCATCGAAGAAGGGTTTTTCGAGGTTTCAACAATGTTTCAGTAAGTTAAATATTCATACGATTGATTGTAGGTCAAACCTTTAATGATAGAGGTGATATAAGAGACTACTAGGTTTGAAACTTGCTTCAAGGGGTAGTAAAGAAATGTAAAAAATTGTGTTTCCTACAACTTCTCTACTTTTAGTTCCCGCTAGATTTTGATAATTCAGTTGACAACTCTAAGGGATCACAAGAAAGATCAATGGGTGTAGGGTTATAATTAAATCCTTTCGGCTTGTATTCGAGGTTGAATTCTAATTAGTTCATTTAGCTAAGTAGGGAAGATATTTTCACTTGCTTTACTAAATCTGCTGGTTCCATTGGATCTCATTAGGATGAAGCAAAACAACATGGGTTAAACAACAAGGAAAAGGGAAAATGGTTACTTGAAGATTTGAGAATTGATCGAACCTTTCTTAAGTGATTTCAAAGTGATATGTATCATGTTGAACTTAAGATGTTTGATATACAGGTTCGTAGGATAGATCTTTATAAAGAGGTATAGTAGTGATACTCACATTAGAAGAGGGTTTAGTATTTGCAAGTAGAAAGCATAGTATCAATAAACACATGTCAAGATCTCACTTGTGGTATTACCCTTCCTTGAAGTGTATTTCTGCCTATTTGCATTTCTATAGGGTAATGGAAAGGAACCTTAGTTGTTAGGTGAGGCTGTTCATTAGAGAGTGTATAGATTTAGGAGAAAGAAATAAAGGAAACTGAAATTGTCATGGTTTAGAATGAAGGAAGGGTAAAATTTAGCATTGTTGTTTATATAAGCTCATAGTACTATTATGATGAAGATTGATACTTAGAGTAACAATTGTTTATAGAGAAATAATATAAATTCATGTGATCACCCTAAATCTTCCCCCAAAACAAGTAAAGTTCTTGTTTTTATGAAATAGGAGGGAAGAAGATTATCTTAAGACGATATCTCCAGCTTGAGTGTTCGTCGACGTTTGGAGTCTTGACACTCGCTCCTTTCTTCATCTCCTTCCTCCTCTGTATTGCTTTGCCACCTCTCCACCAATTCCTCAATTTCACTTGTCTATAGGTCAAGGATCACTAGGGAATTCTTAGGAATCAATTTGCTGGCAATGAGGATAGATAAAAGGGATTGAATTGGTTCAATTAGATATAAATGGACGGCTCACATTAGATGACCTAAATGATGAACTGTTCAGACTAAGCAACCTGAGTTAGGGTTTGTAGTAAAGGAGTTGTTTCATTGGATTGAACCTGTAGCCACATTCTCCTTCTTCTTCATGCATAGGCAACAAAGACTGCCTAGTCGATGATTATTATTAGAAATGAGGCGATATGACCATAACATTATGATGTATTAGTTTAGTATAGTAGGTATCATTGTCTAGGATTTGGTAAAAAGGTTCTTAATAATTGACCTTGAGGATATGCAAGTATATGAACAAGGGATAGATTGAAATCTCTTGATCTAATATGCTGAAAATGTTGAATTTTCAACATTATGAGTGTACTGAATTTACTTGCAATACTTACTAGATTATTCAGTAACTTGAGGTTCTAGATTGTATTTAGAACCTTTCTTGATGGAATCATGAGCAACACTAAGGGTTTTGAAAAATGACAAAGATTAGGAAGAGAGGGAGAAGCCTCTTCCTTAAGTTTTCGAGTATCAAATAGCGTGCCATTTAATGTATCAAGAGCTCGAATCTATTGGCAAGGATAAATATCATGTGATATATTGGAGATAGTGAATTTTCCTTGATAGGAAGAAGAAAAATATACTAAGGAAGAAAAAGAATTTATCAGCTATTCATAAAAGGGATTAGATCTCATTTGATACAAGGAATGACACTCTTTTTGAAGAAATTTAGAAATGTTCAACTAGAGAAATTGTCAGCTCCTCTTTGATAGGTTTATGGAGGAAGAGTGAACACTTCTGACATTTAGAGTATATAATAAAGGTGAGAAATGCATTACCACATCTCTCTGGTTAAAATCCAACAGTAGGGGATGATAAAAATCAATAAAACTAGAGTATGAAGTCCTAATAATCAACATGTTCTCCACAAAATTCTACGTATGCAGAAAAGATGGAGAAATCCTCAATTGTAGTCTTAAGATATGAATGAAACCAATCAGTGTTGAAAAGAAAAAGGCAGAGATGAAAGTAGTTAAACATCTAACTCCTATGGGCAGATGGGATCATGTGGGCAGATGGGATCATATGTTCAATAGCTGAGTGAGATCAACTTTTTAGGCAACTTAGTTGTTGAATCAGACAAGGAATACATAAGGTAATAAATGCACAAAATATTGATATTATAAATTCTATGATGAAATCAAAATACTAAGATGATATAAGTATTCTAAGATGATATTATGTCCCCTAAATTTTCACCCAAATAAGAATCATAATATAGGAAATTGAATGGATGAGATCGAGGATGAATTGGAACTTGCCAAAGATGATGATGAAGATGAGAAGTAAAGGGACATACGGGGACCATCATGTAGCACAGATGAGTCCCCCACTATCTCATAAGATATCTTCGACTAGTCTCTTCTTCAAAAGGGGCTCTTATACTATGTAAAACTAGGGCTTTGGAAGTTTGGAGAGGAGAAGATACAACCTGATCATATTGATTATATCATTAGGTCTTTTATATGAAATATTTATAGAAAAATAGTAAGTCACATTACATTATATACATTACATAAATAATGTAAGTCACATTTATAAATTTCTGTTTGCACAATTACATCATTCTAGCAATTTGATCTACTATACCACTTAAATTAATCTAAAAATAATTATAATAGTTCTGTGAAAATCCAATCACTATATATAAATCTATTAAGTTACAATTTCTTTAATTTTATTATATATAAATTTATTAAGTCACAATTTCTCTAATTTTATTAAATAGCAAATTAAGTAATCTAATTACCTAATTTAATTACAATATAAAATTTATAAATTCTGTAAAAATCTCAATTAAATTATTTTAATTTTGTTTAACATGAATCTAACATAATAACACTTATCAAAATATTCTTTCAAGCAACTAATAATTTATTTAACACATAAATAAACCCGAACCACTTCAATTAGTTCAAAATACCACCTTAATAGTTCAAAAAAATTCTAATTAAATCATAAAAATATATCTAAACATAAACATGCATTATAATTTATTTTAAATTTTTCTGATATCATTTATGCACTCCCTGACCCAACCTAAAATAATTCAAAAGGCAGGTCTAAAATATGTTAAAAATTTTAAAAAAAATTCTTAAAGCTCAAAACTCACCAATCAAGCCTTAGCCACTTGAACGGAATTAAACCGATCGACAAGCCGTGAAATCAGCCAACCCACAACCGTGACACAGCTAAACCGGCCGTTCACCGAACCTGGCCAACACACGCGCGATGCACGTTGTCGGGCTATATAGGCATGGAAAGACCACAACACACAACCCATTATATGGGTAGATTTGATATTCAAGGTGTGTAGGAGTGCACCATCCCTTAAATAGGATCAGGTTGCAACTCCTTTTCTAGAATTCCTGATGTGGGACTAAATACTTCTTAAATAGAAAAAGATACAACTCCTTTTCAAGAATTTTCTGATGTGGGACTAAATGTTTCTTAAATAAAAAAGGATAAAATGATATATGAGACCAGTAACCAATGCAAGTATTGAACTCATAACCTTTGTGTCAATAACCTTTGTGTCAATAGCACAACACTTTAACCAACTAAGCTAATAAGCCAAGTTATTATTATTATTATTATTATTATCTTAAAAGAAAAACAGGGTTTACAATTCCTCTCCCCCTTAAGATTTTTGGTCCTCCAAAAATAATAACCCAACCCCTTTAAGTTTTCTAGACTTTCTTCTCCCCTTTAAGACACATAACAACCTAAAGAAATCATTCGATCAATTCAAATAATTTTCAAACATCTTCAAACAATTTATCTAACAAGAATACAACCAAAGCAAAGACCAAGTAAACAATTTTGGGTATTGGGCCTTAATTTGGAATTTGGTCTCCCATGTCTATTTCTCTATACTACCGTTTCTTCAGAGCACTCGAAACTAGAGGTATAGTCTTACCCCTCACCACTTCATCACGGCTATCAACTATAACCACTATCCTAAACCCACAGGTCAGATCATCTCTCAAAGCAATCGAAGGTGCACTCAGAATATGCGGTGGATCCGACACATATTTCTTAAGCATCGATATATGGAACACGTTATGGATTCTATCAACGTCTATCGATAGCTGAAATTTATAAGCCACCGGCCTAACTCTCTCTAGAATCTCAGATGGCCCAATATAGATCAGATGCACTTTCCTCTCAGGTGAAACCGAAGAAAGTTCTTTCCAAGGAGACACCTCTAAGAACACTCTATTCCCAACTGCAATCTCTAACAGCCCCCACTGACTATCTGCATATACTGTTTTATCTATCCTGAGCTTCCTTCAGTCTTGCCCAGACCACTTTAGAAAGATAGATAGAGCAGAACAAACTGGTCTAGGGCAGAAAGTCATTGTTCTGGCGAGATAATCTAATCCCATCAACTAATCGCTATTGCTCGATACCCGATTAATTAATCAACACCTAAGATTACATCAAGGTCTTTTCATACCTAAAGGTATCAAATCAGCTCTTTAGCTCAGATCCTAGCATCTCTAAAGGTCGATCAGCCCCCTTAGAAATGTCGTGTTCACATAAGAGCTTTGTGCTCCGACATCGATCAGAACACAGCAGGTGGACCTATTAAGATTATAGACCATAGGTTTAACACTCAATGGAATAAAGAATACCTATTGGTCAACTAAAGGTCTCCAAATAATTCCAACGGTTACATTCAAACAAGTAATCAAGAGGAACAACAAAGACAATTAAGAAGTTCAAGATGGAGCAATTTAAATTAAGCATCCCAATTAAATTGGTTGACTCAGAAAGATAATGAGACAATCACAAAAGGTTAATTATTATGAAGTATATCATCCCAAGAAATCATGCAAATAAATCTTTTCAAACATAGAACATTTGGAAGGAAACAGACTCTCTTCTCAAGGATAACCAATTTGAGATTTCACCCTTCCAAGGAAGATACAGCCATATGAGCCCGATAAAAGAATGAATCACTAAAGAATTCATCAAGCAATATAATCAAAATCAATAAGTAAATCAGGGATCCCGGTCCGACACACTCGGCACCGGCACATCATGTAGTCTTACTAACTTATGAAGGTTTTACTTCTGGCCTTTTTCCATCCTAAGGGTTGGCTTCACATCAAAGGGATAAAAATCAAAGGACCAAAAGAGCACTCGAAGATGTTTTGATATTTCAATCAATATTTTCAATAAATCAAACCATCATACCATGAATTATATGTCAAAACTCTAATACAACCAACCAATAGTTTTGAAAACCTGCTTTAAGGGATAGTAGATAATGTAACTGGGGTTTCCAACAGTTCCTAAATATGAAGTTCCTACTGGATCTAGATAACTTAATTGACAACTCCAAAAGATCAAAGAAAGATCAATGAATATAGGCTATAATTCAATCACTTCAGCTGGTATTCAGGATTAAAATCTAATTACCTTATTTAGCCTAGCAGGGTAGATACTTAGCTAAGTAGAAAGATCTCATTAGGATGGACTGGATAATGGCTACTGCTACAGCAAGGGTTAAACAGCAAGACAAAGGAAAAATGATTCCTTGAAGATTTGAGAATTGATTGAACCTTTCCTTAGTGATCATAAAATGTGATGTATCAAGATGAACTTAAGATGTTTGATGTACATGTGTACAGTATAGATCTGAACAAGAATGTATAGTAATGATCCTCACATCAGAAATGGACTTAGTATTTGCAATAATAAAGTATAGTATCAATAAACTTATCACTACCCTTAGTCATGGGATTTTACTTTTCACGGGAATGTACTTCTGCCTATTTGTACCTCTTTAGGGTTATATAAATTGTTAGGGGAGATTGTTCAGCCAAAGGTGTATGAGCTTAGGTGAAGGGAATAAAGAAAATTGGAATTGGCAAGGTAAAATTTCAGCTTGGTTCTTCACATTGTCCATAGTACTTATTATGCTGAAGAATCATGCTTAGATTCACAACGGGGAGATTTTAGATCAAAGATAAAAGAAAAGAATGGATATACATTCTATTGTTGGCATAGACATGACGGATTCAAGTGGAAAGATAAATGGTTTTTCAACTCCAGAGTTTCCAATTTTCGGCACACTAAATTTTTAGGATTTAGTGAACTTTGAAAGGTCATAGTTTCCTACGCAGAGATCAAATAAAATTAAAATTTTGAAGGTAGGTTTTGACATCAGTGAAGAAGGTTTCTACCAAATTTCATAGGATTTTCACATAAAGAGAATTCAGGGTGATTAAATCTTTGGGACAAGATAATCCTGATGGTGATTAAATTCCAGATTTCTGATACTTGGCTATAATGATTGATATATCTCACTATCTTCAGTTTTAGTTCACCCTTTAGTTGGGTATGAGAATTATGGTTGTGATTTTGAGGCAGGAATGGTATCACTAAGTGAGAAATGCAGTAAGAGTCCTTAATGAAGTAGGGATAGTAATCCGATCATTCAAGTATATGATAGGAAGACCTTAATGAAAGATAAATGTTACCAATTAAATTAGAAACCAAGGCTAGTTTATTTCGGATATATTAGTTTGATGCAGTAGGTATGCTTGTCTAAAATTAGATAGCAAGGTCTTCAATAATCAATATTGAGGATATGTAAGTATGTGAACAAAAGATCAATTCTCTTAATTTAACATGCTAAGAATGTCAACTTTCAGCACTAGGAGTTCATTGAGTTTACTTACACCCCTTACTAGATTGTTGAACACCTCAAGGCTCTAGATTGTATTTAGAACCTTTCTTGAAAGGGTCAAGAGTATCACCAAAATGGTTTTGAAGATGACAAGGATTAGAAAGCAAAATATAGTAAGGAAGAAATGTTAACTATCAATGGAAGAAAATTGAGTTCTTCTAGTATCAAGGATGATATCACTTCTTGAATTCATCCAAGAATACTCAACAAAAGGATGGCTAGTATTTTGAGAATGGTCAGCACCTGAATAATGGTCACTACTAAAGATTTGTAGAAAAAGGATTGAAACAGATCAGTGGATGACAATGATGGAATAGATCTTCTCTTTATCTATATAGTTCATGGGTATTAAGATTTTGGTTTTCCTAGTTTAAGGAATAATAACTATACTGCATAGTATAGTTCATGTGATACAAAAGTATGTGATATCTTCGTATAAGACTGTCAGATAGTGCTAAAAGAATAAGATTGAAGTAGGATAGTAGATACACCCCAATGGTACCAACTAGGTCATGTGATACCCATAACTTTGGGTTTTATTTGACTCCTGAGGTCATACCCTAAGATCACCAAAATATTTATTGTGAATGGTATTGATCTCTGATTACGATTCAAGAGGAAGGGGTGACAAAATCAATGAAAGTTAAGGAATCAAACTCTACAATTTAACCAAGTTTTCGATATAATAGAGGAAGAAAGGTTACCATTCTTAAACTTTAGTTTTGTATCAAGGTACGATAGGAAGACAATTGGAGAGGATCTCTATCCTTCTTCTCAACCTCAATTAGAGGAAAGGATATTTCCTGTGCTGCAGCAAGGATCAAAATTAAATATCCAAAGCTGCATAAGGTATCAATATACAAATTTCAATATTTCTGCCTAGAGGATCCTATACCATGCCTTATTGATACCAATAGTTAAATGATTCTCATATTTGGCGAAAGGGAAGGAAAAATAGTTGTTACACCCTAAGACCCTTAAATGCTTAGTTTGAGCAGAAGTTTCAGTCATGAAAATTTAGGGATTAAATCAAGAGGAAATTTATGAATTTCGCTAGAGTAGATGATTAGTCCATATCATGTGGCCAGATGGGGTCATATGATCAATAGATGAGTAATGTCAACTAGAATTGAGACAATCTCGGTTGCTAATTCAGACAAGAAAAATATAGTAACAATAATTTCACTTAATCTCAGTGGGGCATTCAACATCAACATCAACCAGTAGCAGGCATAAAATCCCAACAATAGGTTCTCTATAGTCTCATATGGAATACTCTTAATGTCTAGGTCTTCCTAGGTCAAGTTTTCAGCAATCACAATATAATTTAAGCACAATCAATACAACCCAAAACCACACAACAACCAAAAAATACTTTACATACTAACATCAACTAAAAACAAGCATAGAACATCATCAAGCAAGGACATAAACACAACGCAACTAAGTACAGGGTAACATCGTCATAAAAGGATAAATCTCCATGTATCCCTATTTACCCCCTCAAAGTTGTCTCACATAAGTACTTAGGCCTATGGTGTATCTTAAGTCTTATCCTTACTTTTAATGTCATCTTTTTAAACTTGGCTCTGATACCACTTTAATTGTCACGCCTCAATTCCACCTTTAGGCATGTGGCAACCGCCGTATCAGATGTACTTCAGCACCACAACTTATACATGGCTAAAAAGTATCACAAAGCACTACAATTTTATTAATTAAACATAGCGCAAGCAAATACATTTGACAATTTAACTATCACTACCATTTTACATCTCTATCTAGGTCGCCATATTGACATTGTTCGCCAAGCTAGGTTCTCCCTCACTCCCGGCTAAAGATCTATCCGTAACCTGTGCAACAGGAAAAAATGTGCACATCTGAGTCGCGAGACTCAGTGAGGCTACAGAGAGAGCACCCTAATGATGGGTAAAAATATTGTACAACCCACAAGAAGGTGAATAAGTATCATTTCTTTTAGATCATATGGAGTGCTCTCCGGGATATGGTAGGGACTTATTCTATAAACCCTAAAAAAATTTAAAATAAATTATAATAGTAAATAATAATAATAAAATTAGAGAGTGGTAAATAAAGAAATAGTTTAAAGTCGCTAGGAGAAAATAAGGAAATAAAAGGACATCACTTGTTCTACAACTGAAGAGAAACCGTGTCGGAAATTAGATCTCCAAATGGAGATATCTTGTTCAGACTAGGAATGATTCCCTAAAGTAAGGTACCATCTCCCTTTTATTATTATCCCTCGTTAGGAGATTTCATAATTAATAAAAGGATACTTAGAGAAAGTATAATAAAATACAATATATGTATATATATATATATATATTTATACATAAATTTTTCCTAAGTTTTCTTAATTAAGATTTTATTTGCCTATTATTATTATTCTAATTTCCCATAGTATAGTTATATGATCATGATGTAGTGGATAAAAGAAGTTACAGATATAAAAATACATAAGAGAGTGGAGGAAAACAAATATAAAAATAAAAATAAAAATTTATTAATCGGTAAGTTTATATAAAACTAATATATATATTATTAAATAAACCTATAATTAGATAATGAAATATTAAAAGAGTCTAGGTTGATGAAGTTAATTGGAGGAAATAGGCTTGAGCCTTAGGTTGGTTTGGAAATTTTGAGGAAGTCGGAGGGGTAACATGGGCATTTCCGCTCGAGATCGAGTGCTACGTGCGTTCAATCAAACACGACCAGTCCACTAACAACTTGCAGACAAATCAGATTGTGTAAAATATCAAACTTTGGAAGTAGATGAAGAAGCATTAGTTCATCACCAACTTCAGCATCAATTTAGTATAAATATCAATATCACTATAGTATCAATTTATGTATCATCAGCATTAGTTTGGTATCGTGCTTCTCTTAATCTTTATATCCCAACCCATTGTCTCAAAATATAGTTGTAGTAATTAATCCATAATAGAGAGAACTAATTGGATTAGATGTATTCCTAGTTCATGTTTCAACCATAACGTACATTGGATCCCCTGCAGCGGACTTAATAATGGTATAGCTAAGTTACTAAAAGATCCATACTTCTTCATCATGTCATATACCGAACAATATGTTAACATGGTAGTTATAACAGAAGCAAACAAAACACGTGAAATGTAAGCTTTTTATAATGCTTATCAAACTCTATAATTTTTGTTCTCCTCATCCTTCACCTTTTACTCTTTACCTTTCTCCTTGTTTGAACACATATATTCAATACAACAACTCTTCCTTAGTCACTCTCAAGGTTCCCAATGTTTTAAATGGTGCAAATTTATACTAATTGGTAACATTTTGATCGGTGCCAAGATGATCAATAATACTAACATTACCAAGCAACCCACTATTGTGGAGTTTTTTTTTTTCAACTTGGTGAGTATTGAACACACAACCTCCCGCAAAGAGCCCAATTACTCAAACCAGAGGGGCGTATACTTTATGTATGGCAAGACATTGAGTTACTATCATGATGCAATTGGGAACAATTCACAGAAACAAAACTTCCATTTTTAAGTTCAATCAAAACAATATCTTTTCTTTTTAATTATGGTTTGGAACGAATGATCTACCCTTAGAACCCAATTTAAACAATTATGTTGAACTAGGGATTTGACACCTACCTTACTTGTCGCACAAATGTGATGAAGTCCCTTCAGTTTCCTCGCACAATGCCTCCAACGTCTACTCTACCTTCTCGCTAATGGCCCAGATATCCGCGTGGCATGTATTCAAAACCAAAGAGCCGGGAGCTGGGGAGCTCACTTTAGCCGCTATACCAAAGGACTAAGGTGTCTGTTGATGCAGACATACCTTAACTGAGTACTGCAGTCCTGCACGTGTTAGATCCGATAGGTCAGACTGTGAGTATATATTAGTAGGTGATCCTACTATGAAGCAAAAGTGTAGCGCTACATGGTGTCTCATATCGTAGGGTCTATGGGACACGCACGATACGGTAGTGTCGGAGCACGGTCCGGGTAAATGGCTTGTGAGACTGGAAGGAGGAGGAACCGTGGTCACCCCCTTCTCCTCCAACGTCAGTGCAACGGGCCTAGGCAAAGACTTAGTCTGGCACTGACGGACACTCTTTTTATAGCCACTCAATGCATTTTTCTTTCCCACGTGCAAGTATCTAGTTTTGGGTTTGATAGAATGGGGAGAGATCGAAATAACAAGAACACTTTAAGTGAAGAAATCTCCACATAGATATTGTAATTAGAAAGCATGTTGACTGCATCAAACTATAAAGTAGGACTGTGTTTAGTGGTTAAAGAAATTAGTGTTCATCAAATTATAGTTACTAACACTTTGACATAATAATAGTTAATAGTGAAAAATATTTTTAATGAACTTTGAGATATTATTATTGTATTGTACTTGTATAATACCTTGTATGAGTTAGAAATAGCTCATAAGGTGGTTGCCATGTACCTACAGCGGGTTAGGGTGTGACAGATAGGCCTACCATATTTTTGCCAACATTCCTCCACCAAATGTTATTCATGGGAGTCATCTAAAACCTAAAAAATCAAAGAGATTAGCTTCAAAAAGCTCACGTGAAGATTCAACTTCACAAATTAGCATTTGACTGTGCTAGGTTGAGATAGCGCATGACATCTTGCTCCAGTGCATATGGTTGTGTTGAGAAAACAATTTGCAAGGTACAAGGGTGCATTGCGACATGACTTGATCATAGGTTTGGTAAGAAAGAGCGCATATGAACTCCACATACAGCTCTGCTAAGCCCCCAGAACTATATGAGAATCCACTAAGCGTACCGAATGTATATCCCCTATATTTTTGGAAGAAGAGAACCTGGATACCAGAGTAATATAACCCTAAAACCATGCATATGCAAAATCAGATTTTTTATACAAGAAATGCATTATATACAAATATTTACAACCAAAATAAGACACATGCCCCATAATACACAAAGTACCTATCCAGTTGATCTTTCTTGTACACAAAATAAAGGTAGAACTGTCCTGCCTTTCAAAAGTCAGGAGTCTGGCTAATCGCCTCTATCTCTATCCGTCCCTCTCCTGCTATGATCCTGAAAAAAATGAGTTCCCTTTGGGGTGAGTACGCTTGTACCCAGTGAGTTGGATAGAAAATAATGTAAAACCGAGAACATATAATAGCAAAGTCTCATAAGCTGAATAACCTGGCTATTCGGGTATAATAGCCAATCAAACAAAGCATTCATGGATCATACAAAAACATATCTGGGACTAGCATAGTTAACGATAGTTGTAGCTATCAACTGTCACCTCAAGGGGAGGTATCAAATATCATAGGGTACCGAATCAAAGTGAAATCATAGGAATTCATAAACAAAGCCCCCTTTCCCCCTGGGTTGCCCACTGGTCCTCGCTACCTGGTTTATCATAGCTAGTCCAATGAATATCCACAGTCAGGAGTTATCTAACCTCCCATCCTGACTGCCCGACACTTTAACCCCACGCCTCTCTATCTAGGCGGCCATAGGAGTGCGAACAAACCTACCATCACTGTAGTGACCATGCCATTGGCACACCAGTATACGATCATCCTAGTCATACGCAACCAAAAGATGAAGCAGAATCATATATAGATCAATAAATCTCCTAGGGTATGCTTTTCACAATACCTCTAGTTTTTAGGAAAAATACGTGCATATGCTAGCTTTAGAATCAAACAAACGCATAGTATCATGCTTACAATGAATCAAAGAACAATATATCAAGAAGCATGGATATCAAAGGTTATTCACAACTCATATAATCATAATCAGGATAATTAACTAGCAGGAGAGTCGATAAATATCAAGTATAGCTAATCAAAGGAATATAGTTCTCATGGACTAAACATTGAGAACTATCCCATTTATTCTACCTGGAGAATAAAATCTCACCTGATCCTATCGTTGCAAGCACGTTCGAATTCGTATCGCGATCGTTCGTATCCTCGTGCTTGCTTATCGTATTTCCTGTGAATATTTCAACGAATTTAATTCTCAATCTAACAACAATTTCACAAATCCGTCTTCACCAATACTCTTAGAATGATCTCTAGATTCACCCTAATTTTTATCTCAAGTTCGCCAGAAAGTTCGCCGGAGCTCACCGGAAACTCGCTAGAAAGTTCGCCGGAACCCTCGCCGGCGAAGTTCTTCGATCAGCACCAATATTGGTACCAATCGAAAGCTCTCTTCATCAGGAATCCAAAAATCCTATTTCCCCCAATTTTTACCATCCACACGCGACAAATTTCGCCGGAGAATTTCACTCGGGCGAAAGCCCTAAATTTGGGTTTTTAGCTCGCCGGCGGCCAATCGGCGGCCAACAGCCCTCAACTCTGGTATCAATGGAAAGCTCTCATCGTGGAGAAGCCATAGGTACCAAGTTTGCGAAGTTTCGTGACCGGAGTAGTCGGCAATCGCCGGAGAAAGCTCCGGCGACGAACTTTCGCCGCCCCTCACTTCTCTCCTCTTTTGTCCTTCAAATCTCCACCAAAACTCGAAAATAATGGTTCTAATGCATTCTCCTAGCTCACCTGAAGTTGTGTCTGAAATTTCATGGAAAAATTCATCCGGAAGACCTCCAATCGTCGTCGCCAATTTGATGAAGCGAAGCTGCCGGCGTAGTTCGAAGCAGGAGAGGATAGAGAAAGTCACGGGTAGAGGAGGAAGAAGAATAGGGTAAGTTAAATGGGTTTTTTAACGGGTCGGGTTTCCTCACTTAACCCGCTTACCACTAACCCCCTAACCCGGTTCACTTATTGGTTTAGTAAAATTAGATCTGGGTCGTCCGTTTACGTGATTTAATCTCGTCCGTCCATTTGGATCAATCAATGATTTCATGATTTGACTAATCAAACGATATCTAAATTACGATCCATTTGCACTGTTAGATTCCTTATCAAAAGTCCTATCTAATGGTATAATTTTTACATCGAAATATCATACTATAAAAATCCATGTAATTTTACAAATAAGTCCTCCATATTATTTATTTCATAAAACCCCTTAAAAATCATCATCTATTACAAAATTTTCCTTAATACAAAGTTACAAATCTCACATCCTACCCTCTTTAAAGAAATTTTATCCTCAAAATTTAGTTTAGGCTATCACTTGGAATAACTGAAGATACTTCCTCTTCATATACTCTTCTGATTCCCAAGTGATTTCTTCTACCTGTGCACTTCTCCACAGTAGCTTAATCATCCATACCTCTTTATTCCTTAATGTTTTCTTCTTTCGTTCTAAAATCTGCACAGGTTGTACCTTAAAACTCAAGTCTCTCTTAAGTTCAATCGGGGGTGTTTCTAATATCTGTTCAGGGTCCACCATATGTTTCCTCAACATAGACACATGAAATACATCATGTATTCTGACCATTTTCTGAGGTAACTCCAGTCTGTAAGTTACAAGACCCACTCTGTTAATGATTCTGAAAGGTCCAATATATCTAGGACTTAATTTTCCTATGTTTCCAAACTGTATGATTCCCTTCCAGGGAGCTACTTTTGAGTATACCATGTCCGCAGATTGAAATTTCAATTCCCTTCTTCGGTTATCTGCATAAATCTTTTGTCTATCGAGGGCTATTTTCAATCTTTTCTTAATGATTTTGACCTTTTTTGTCATAGTTTCAATCAACTCATTCCCTTCTATTTTTCTTTCTCCAACTTCATCCCAACATAATGGTGTTCTACATTTTCTTCGATATAAAACCTCGTATGGTGGCATTCCAATACTGGCTTGGTAACTATTATTGTATACAAATTCAATCAACGGTAAATGTTGATCCCAACTTCCCTGAAATTCAAGTACACAAGCTCTCAGCATATCTTCTAGAGTTTGAATCGTCCTTTTAGATTGACCATCAGTCTGAGGGTGAAAAGCAGTGCTAAACTGTAATGTCGTACCCAGAGTTTCATGCATCTTTGGCCAAAAATGGGAAGTAAATCTGGGATCTCTATCAGACACAATGGTAATGGAAACTTCATGGAGTTTCACAATCTCCAAAATATAGATTCTAGCTAATTTATCCAATGAATAAGTATTATGAATTGCCAGAAAATGAGCAGACTTGGTAAGTCAATCCACAATTACCCATATTGCGTTATGATTACTTGATGTGTGGGGTAATCCTATCACAAAATCCATTATGATATATTCCCATTTCGATTCAGGAATTGGCAAAGGTTGTAACTTTCCTGCAGGTTTCTAATGTTCAGCTTTAACTTGCTGACAAATGTGACATTTAGTTACAAACTCTGCAATATCCTTCTTCATTCCTGGCTACCAATAGTTTCCCTTTATTGTGCGGTACATCTTTGTACTTCCCGGGTGCATTGCATACGCCAAGGAATGAGCTTCCTCCAAGATAGCTTTCTTGAGTTCAGCTTTATTAGGGATGCAGACTCTTTCACGATATACGAGTAATCCATCATCCCTCATCCTGAACTCAATATTTTCTTCTGTTTGTATTCTTTGAAGTATTTTCCTCAATTCCTTGTCTGAGCTCTGCAAGACCCGAATTTCCTCATGAAGTGTCGGTCGCACAATAAATGTAGCCAAGATCTTACTAGATTTATCATAATCTAGTTGAACTCCCAAAAATTTCAATTGCATGAGCTGAGGTAATGTAGTGGCTGAGATACTAGATAATGTAACTGATTTCCTACTCAATGCATCTGCCACAACATTAGCCTTTCTGGGATGATATTTAATTATGAGATTATAATCTTTTATTAACTCTAACCATCTTCTTTGTCTCAGATTTAGCTCCTTTTGAGTCATAATATATTTCAAACTCTGATGGTCGGTAAAAATATGGCATTGAACTCCGTATAAGTAGTGTCGCCATATCTTTAATGCAAATACCACTGCTGCCAGTTCTAAATCATGAGTAGGGTAATTTAATTCATGCTTCCATAACTGACGAGATACATATGCAATAACTTTTCCTTCTTGTATCAATACACATTCCAATCCTTGTCTGGAAGCATCATTATATACAATATAATCTTCATTAGGCTTTGGTAATGTCAGAACTGGAGCAGAAGTAAGACAATCCATGAGTTTCTGAAAACTATTTTCACAATCATGATCCCAGTAAAATTTTACTTCCTTTCTCATTAACCGAGTCAGTGGTCCAACTATCTTAGAAAATCCCTCAATAAATCTTCTGTAATATCCAGCCAGACCTAAGAAACTGCGGATCTCTGTAACATTCTTGGATCGTTCTCATTTCAAAACTGCTTCCACTTTACTTGAATTAACCATAATACCTTTTCCTGATACTGTATACCCCAAGAATTTTACTTCTTTCAACCAAAACTCGCATTTGGAGAACTTTGCATATAGTTTCATTTCTTGCAGTGTTCGTAACACTATTCTTAAATGTTCAGCATATTTCTTTTCTCCAGGCGAGTATATCAGAATATCATCGATAAATACAATCACAAACTTGTCCAGATATGGATGAAATACCCTATTCATTAAATCCATAAATGCAGCTGGGGCATTTGTTAATCCAAAAGGCATTACTATAAATTTATAATGTCCGTATCTAGTTCTGAAGGCAGTCTTAGGTATATCCGACTCCCTAATTCTCAATTGATGATATCTTGATCTCAAATCAATCTTTGAGAACACCTTTGCTCCTTGTAGTTGATCAAAGAGATCATCAATTCTTGGCAAAGGATATTTATTCTTGATGGTCACCTTATTTAACTATCTATAATCAATGCAAAATCTTAAGGTACCACCTTTCTTCTTCATAAATAATACCGGTGCTCCCCAAGGTGAGGTACTTGGTCTAATAAATCCTTTATCTAGTAATTCTTGTAGTTGTACCTTCAATTCACTGTGTTCTGTAGGTGCCATTCTATATGGTTAAATCGTGATAGGGTGAGTTCCTGGTTGTAATTCAATAAAGAAATCAACCTTACACAAGTCAGTAGGATTCGGCGGTTCCCACTAAAATGCAAATCAGGTATTCCTTCCTTTGAGAATACCACTTCCTTGGTAAAACAGTTGACTGTGGCCTTATGTCGGGATAACCAATCAATCCCCAATATCAAGTCAAGATCTATCATATCTAATGGAATAAGATCTGCTAGTAATGTAGTATCTCCCAATATAATCTCACAATCCTTATAAACTGTATTTCTAAGAAGATGTTGTCCTAGAGGGGTGCATACGATAAGTTCAGGCTTCAGAGGAACCAAGGGTTTATTACTAAACTTTGCAAACTCAAGATTAACATATGATTTATGTGAACCACTATCAATAAGTACTTTAGCAGGATGCTGAAATAATTGTAAAGTACCTGTAATCAGATCTGGATTAGTCTCAACCTCCTTATCTGAAATAGTGAAAATCCTAGTTTGCTGTCACGATGGAATGTTAGAGCCACTCTGAGGTCCTATTGCAGTACTCCCTTGCTCTGCTCTTGAGCCTCTTACTGCCCCTGATGGTTGCCTTATCTGACTACAAGATCCTCTACCACCTGGCAACTATCTTTGCATCTATATACTTCCACTATCTCTCTTTTGCTGTAGAGCTGGACAGTCCCTTTTCAGATGACCTTTATGATGGCAATAGAAACATCTTAAGGGCTATCTACATACTCCGGGATGAACTCTTCCACAATTCCCATATGTCTTTCTAGTCAGATCTGACATGGGATTTAGAATCTGGAATATATGAGCCTCGTGGGTAAGTCGGTGGTTTAGAGATGCTGCCAGATGATTCTCCTATTTTCTGTGATCCTCCTATATTAATACCCTTTCTTTGAAATGCGGGACTGAAAAATCCAGACTTTTTTTTTCAGTAGCAACTTCCTTACCCTTAGAAGGTGCTGGGGATAACTGCTCAATCTCCACTGCCATCTGCACTAACTCATGATAACTGACAGTGGTAGAAGTAACCAACAACTTTCTGATCTCTATATTCAGTCCCTTTCTAAACCTATTACGCATGTACTCGGTATCTCGAGCATACTCTGGAATAAATAATGATAAGGCTCGTAACTCTGTATCAAACTCCAGTACTGATCTATGATCCTGTCTCAAAGCAAAGAATTCTTCCCTATTCTGATCCTTATAGAAACTAGTATAATATTCTCTGTTAAAGATATCTATAAATCATTCCCATGTAGTCGGGAAAGCTCCGCTAGTACTGAGGGATTCCCACCAGACCTGTGCATCACCCTCTAATAACTGAGCTGCTAGTGGAATAGTATCTGCATCCGTCAATCTCATGTCTCTAGCAGTCTTTGCTACTTTCTGTAACTATTTATGGGCTATCTCTAGGTCTCTAGATCCCTCAAAACTATAACAGCCTAACTATCGGGCTGTCTTGATCTGCTTTAATAAATCAGTCTGAGGAGCAACTACGACTGCCTGCACTGGTGGAATGGGAGCCTGTACCAGTGCAGTCTGAGCCTGGATCATTCTAATAAGTGTCTGAAACTGCTCATTAGTTAAAGTGACTCCTCCCATAACAGGTGGTGCAGCCTGTCCACCCTCTACTGACATCGCATGGGAGGCAGAGGAACCCTCCTGTCCTTGTGGTACTTCATCCCCTGAGTTACTATGTTCTGGCTGCATTCTAAATATCATGCGCGAATATTACGATCAATATCACGTATATCCGAGGGCCACTAGACTGGTCCTTATCAAAGATCCATTGGACTCTTTATATCCGAATATGAATTACTTCTGAAAAATCATTTATGCAATCGATGCATTAACATACCCAGGTTCTCAAAATATCTTGTCAGGATATACATATATGCTAATATGAACCTGCTCTGATACCACCAAAATCTGTCACGCCCCGTACCTTCCTCTAGGGCACGTGGCAGACCGCAGTGAACTCCATATACAGCTCTGCTAAGCCCCCAAAACTATATAAGAATCCACTAAGCATACCGGATTTATATCCCCTATATTTATGGAAGGAGAGAACCTAGATACCAGAGTAATATAACCCTAAAACCATGCATATGCAAAATCAGATTTCTTATACAAGAAATCCCTTATATATAAATATTTTACAACCAAAATAGGACACATGCCCCATAATACACAAAGTACCTATCCATTGGATCTTTCTTGTACACAAAATAAAGGTAGAAGTGTCCTACCTTTCAAAAGTCAGGAGTCTGACTAATCGCCTCTATCTCTATCCGTCCCTCTCCTGAAAAAAATGAGTTTCCTTTGGGGTGAGTACGCTTGTACCTAGTGAGTTGGATAGAAAACAAAGTAAAACCGAGAACATATAATAGTAAAGTCTCATAAGCTGAATAACCTGGCTATTCGGGTATAATAGCCAATCAAACAAAGCAATCATGGATCATATAAGAATATATCTGGGGCTAGCATAGTTAACGATAGTTGTAGCTATCAACTGTCACCTCAAGGGGAGGTATCAAGTATCATAGGGTACCGAATCAAAGTGAAATCATAGGAATTCATAAACAAAGCCCGCTTTCCCCTTGGGTTGCCCACTGGACCTCGCTACCTGGTTTACCATAGCTAGTCCAATGAATATCCACAGTCAGGAGTTATCTAACCTCCCATCCTGACTGCCCGACACTTTAACCCCACGCCCCTCTATCTAGGCGGTCATAGGAGTGCGAACAAACCTACCATCACTGCAGTGACCGTGCCATTGGCACACCAGTATACGATCATCCTAGTCATACGCACCCAAAAGATGAAGCAGAATCATATATAGATCAATAAATCTCCTAGGGTATGCTTTTCACAATACCTCTAGTTTTTAGGAAAAATAGGTGCATATACTAGCTTTAGAATCAAACAAACGCATAGTATCATGCTTACAATGAATCAAAGAACAATATATCAAGAAGCATGGATATCAAAGGTTATTCACAACTCATATAATCATAATCAGGATAATTAACTAGCAGGAGAGTCGATAAATATCAAGTATAGCTAATCAAAGGAATATAGTTCTCATGGAATAAACATTGAGAACTATCCCGTTTATTCCACCTGAAGAATAAACACTCACCTCATCCTATCGTCGCAAGCACGTTCGAATTCGTATCGCGATCGTTCGTATCCTCGTGCTTGCTTATCGTATTTCCTGTGAATATTTCAACGAATTTTAATTCTCAATCTAACAACAATTTTACAAATCCGTCTTCACCAATACTCTTAGAATGATCTCTAGATTCACCCTAATTTTTATCTCAAGTTCGCCAGAAAGTTCGTCGGAGCTCACCGGAAACTCGCTGGAAAGTTCGCCGGAACCCTCGCCGGCGAAGTTCTTCGATCAGCACCAATATTGGTACCAATCGAAATATCTCTTCATCAGAAATCCAAAAATCCTATTTTCCCCAATTTTTACCATCCACACGCGACCAATTTCGCCGGAGAAGTTCACTAGGGCGAAAACCCTAAATTTGGGTTTTTAGCTCGCTGGCGGCCAACCGGCGGCCAACAGCCCTCAACTCTGGTACCAATGGAAATCTCTCATCGAGGAGAAGCCATAGGTACCAAGTTTGTGAAGTTTCGTGACCGAAGTAGTCGGCAATCGCCGGAGAAAGCTCCGGCGACGAACTTTCGCCGCCCCTCACTTCTCTCATCTTTTCTTCTCCAAATCTCCATGAAAACTCGAAAATAATGGTCCTAATGCGTTCTCCTAGCTCACCTGAAGTTGTGTCTGAAATTTCATGGAAAAATTCATCCGGGAAGACCTCCAACCGTCGTCGCCAAGTTGATGAAGCGAAGTTGCCGGCGGAGTTCGAAGCAGGGGAGGAGAGAGGAGGAAGAAGAAGAGGGTAAGTTAAATGGGTTTGTTAACGGGTCGGATTTCCTCACTTAACCCGCTTACCACTAACCCGCTAACCCGGTTCACCTATTGGTTTAGTAAAATTAGATCTGGGCCATCCGTTTACATGATTTAATTTCGTTCGTCCATTTGGATAAATCCTTGATTTCATGATTTGACCAATCAAACGACATCCAAATTACGATCCGTTTCCGTTGTTGGATTCCTTATCAAAAATCCTATCTAATGGTATAATTTTTATATCAAAATATCATACTGCAAAAATCTATGTAATTTTACAAATAAGTCCTCCATATTATTTATTTCATAAAACCCCTTAAAAATCATCATCTATTACAAAATTTTCCTTAATACAAAGTTACAAATCTCACAACGAACATGCTGTGGAAAGGGCACATACAGTCTCAATCCAGTCATTTTCATGAGCAACGATGACCTAATCTCAAACGACTCCATAATTCAAGTTGGTCATTTGCATGAGCAAAGAGACAGTTCCAATATCACAAATGATGACCTAATCTCAAACGACTTCATAATTCAAGCAAGTCATTTGCAAACAGTAAGTCAGTTCTAATATCATCAAAGGAGGTCTCCATTTTAGAATTAGAGCCTGAAGATTATCTATAAATATATATAATGAAAAATTGAGGGTTACACCGGAGATTGAATATTAGTATGAAACATGTACAGAATCATGTGAGAGTTTTTGCTCCTATTTTTAAGGACACTTTAGCTTAATGTATCCCGTAATTAATGGTAAAGCGTGACATCAATCCAACAAGCAGATGAGCATGATTGTACTATAAAACATTTAGCTATTTTATTAAAGGGAAAACTTGTCATTCCTTCTATTTCAATTAGCTGGGCATGCAAACTTGTTCAACTAGATTTTTTGATTAATTAAGCGATCATTCTACATCGGTGAAGCTTGGATTATTTATATGTGTTCTTATTAAGCTCAAGATGGTCCTCCGTCTACCTCTTCAATTCATATGCATCTTAGTGTAAAGGAAGTAGAAAGGAAGTTCCCCTACTAATAGCTAAACATATGGTGTGGACCCCACAGGGAAGAAATTTGGCAACTTTGCATCGTTGTCGTTGTAATATAGTGGTGAGTATTCATGCCTGTCACGCAGGTGACCTGGGTTCGATCCTCGGCAATGTATCGCACAAACCAAATTAGCGTGCATGTTACTCACAGTTTAGAAATTATCTGATTAAACTAATATCAACTAAGAGTATTCAAATAGGAGGCAGAAAGGAAGTTCCCCTACTAATAGCGAACCATATAGTGTTGACCCCACAGCGGAAAATGTCGGCTACATTGCATTGTTGTTGTTGTAGTATGGTGGTGAGTATTCCTGCTTGTCATGTAGGTGACCTATGTTCGATCCCCGGCAACGGCGATTATTGCTTTTCACCTCATAGTATTTTGAAAATATACTATGATTGATAAATTGCTTATCACCGTGGGTTGATGCAAGCTCTGTGCTGAATTTGGCAAGCACTTTTTTGAACATTCCACTTTGTCATCTTCAATGTCTAATCTTAGTTTCTCTTTTTTCGCACTTAATGTGTATTTCACTTCAATGGTAATCGTATACGATAGATTCCGTGCTTGAGTTGATTGATAAAATTGGCCTTGCTGCATTGATTGGATTAAAGCTGTGTTTAGATATAATAGAAAATAAATCATCCTAAGAAACCTTCCCCACATCATGCATGATCTATCTATAAATTTTTCTTGTACTGCAAAGAGTGTACGAATTAGGTTGGATAATTTCGAATGCTATACTGGAGAAAGTCGGATTGCTCAAACCAAATTAGCATGCATGTTGTCCACAGTTTAGAAATTATCTGATTAAACTAATATCAACTAAGAGTATTTAAATAGGAGGCAGAAAGGAAGTTCCCCTACTAATAGCGAACTATATAGTGTGGACCCCACAGAGGAGAAAGTCGGCAACTTTGCATTATTGTCGTTGTAGTATAGTGCTCAGTATTCTTGCCTGTCATGCATGTGACCCAGGTTTGATCCTCGGTAACGGCTATTATTGCTTTTCCCCTCATAATATTTTGAAAATATACTACGATTGATAAATCGCTTATCATCGTGGGTTGATGCGAGCTCTGTGCTGAATTCGGCAAGCACTTTTTTGAACATTCCACTGTGTCATCTTCAATGTCTAATCTTAGTTTCACTTTTTTCACACTTAATGTGTATTTCACTAAAATGTTAATCGAATACGATAGATTCTGTGCTTGAGTTGATTGATAAAACTAGCCTTGCTGCATTCTTTGGATTAACGTTGTGTTTAGATATAATAGAAAATAAATCATCTTGAGAAACCTTCCCTCATCATGCATGATCCATCTATAAATTTTTCCTGTACCACAAAGAGTGTACGAAGTAGGTTGGATAATTTCGAATGATGTACTAGAGAAAGTCGGATTGCTCAAACCAAATTAGCGTGCATGTTGTCCAGTTTAGAAATTATCTAATTAAACTATTATCAACTAAGAGTATTTAAATAGGAGACAGAAAGGCAGTTCCCCTACTAATAGCGAACCATATGGTGTGGACCCCACAGCGGATATGTCGGCGGCTTTGCATCGTTGTCGTTGTAGTATAGTGGTGAGTATTCCTGCCTATCATGCAGGTGACTTGGGTTCGATCCCTAGCAAATCATTGTAGGTTGATGAGAGCTCTGTGCTGAAATCGCAAGCACTTTTTTGAACATTCCACTATGTCATCTTCAATGTCTAATCTTAGTTTCACTTTTTTCGCACTTAATTTGTATTTCATTTCAATAGTAATCGTATACGATAGATGCCGTGCTTGAGTTGATTGATAAAACTAGCCTTCCCGCATTGTTTGGATTAACGCTGTGTTTAGATATAATAGAAAATAAATCATCTTGAGAAACCTTCCCCACTTCATGCATGATCCATCTATAAGTTTTTTTGTACCGCAAAAAATTTACGAAGTAGGTTTGATAATTTCGAATGATGTATTGGAGAAAGTCGGATTGCTCAAACCAAATTAGCAAGCATGTTACCCGCAGTTTAGAAATTATCTGATTAAACTAATATCAACTAAGAGTATTTAAATAGGAGGCAGAAAGGAAGTTCCCTACTAATAGGGAACCATATAGTGTGGACCCCACAACGGAGAAGTCGGCAGCTTTACATCGTTGTAGTTGTAGTATGGTGGTGAGAATTCTTGCCTGTCATGCAGGTGACTCGAGTTTGATCCCCGGCAACGGCGATTATTGCTTTTCACCTCAGAATATTTGGAAAATATACTGTGATTGATAAATAGCTTATCATCGTAGCGTGGGTTGATGCAAAGAGTGTACGAAGTAGGTTGGATAATTTCGAATGCTATACTGGAGAAAGTCGGATTGCTCATAGTTTTGAAATTATCTGATGAAACTAATATTAACTAAGTGTATTTAAATAGGAGTCAAAAAGGATGTTCCCCTACTAATAGCGAACCATATGGTGTGGACCCCACAAAAGTGAAAGTCGGCAACTTTGCATTGTTGTCGTTGTAGTATAGTGGTGAGTAGTCTTGTTTGTCATGCATGTGACCCAGGTTTGATCCCCAGCAACGGCGATTATAACTTTTCACCTCTTAATATTTTGAAAAGATACTGTAATTGATAAATCGCTTATCACCGTGGGTTGATGCGAGCTCTGTGCTGAATTCGGCAAGCACTTTTTTTAACATTCCACTATGTAATCTTCAATGTCTAATCCTAGTTTCACTTTTTTCACACTTAATGTGTATTTCACTTCAATGGTAATCGTATACGATAAATTCTTTTCTTGAGTTGATTGATAAAACTAGCCTTGCTGCATTGTTTGGATTAACGCTGTGTTTAGATATAATAGAAAATAAATCAACTTGAGAAACCTTCCCCAAATCATGCATGATCCATCTATAAATTTTTTTGTACCGCAAAGAGTGTACGAAGTAGGTTCGATAATTTTGAATGCTGTACTGGAGAAAGTCGGATTGCTCAAACCAAATTAGCGTGCATGTTGCCCACAGTTTAGAAATTATCTGATTAAACTAATATCAACTAAGAGTATTTAAATAGGAGGCAGAAATGAAGTTCCCTTACTAATAGCGAACCATATGGTGTAATCCCACAGAGGTGAAAGTCGGCAGCTTTGCAATGTTGTCATTGTATTATGGTGGTGAGTAGTCCTGCATGTCATGCATGTGACCGAGGTTCGATCCTCGATAACTGTGATTATTTCTTTTCACCTAATACTATTTTGAAAATATACTATGATTGATAAATCGCTTATCATCGTGGGTTGATGCGAGCTCTGTGCTGAATTCGGCAAGCACTTTTTTAAACATTCCACTATGTTATCTTCAATGTATTTCAATTCAATGTTAATCGTATACGATAGATTCTGTGCTTGAGTTGATTGATAAAACTAGCTTTGCTGCATTGTTTGGATTAACGCTCTGTTTAAATATAATAGAAAATAAATCATCTTGAGAAACCTTCCCCACATCATGCATGATCCATCTATAAATTTTTCTTGTACCGCAAAGAGTGTACGAAGTAGGTTGGATAATTTCGAAAGCTGTACTAGAGAAAGTCGGATTGCTCAAACCAAATCAGCGTGCATGTTGTCCACAGTTTAGAAATTATCTGATTAAACTAATATCAACTAAGAGTATTTAAATAGGAGGCTGAAAGGATGTTCCCCTACTAATAGCGAACCATATGGTGCGGACCCCACAGAGGGAAAAGTCGGTAGCTTTGCAACGTTGTCGTTGTATTATAGTGGTGAGTAGTCCTGCCTCTCATTCATGTAACCCAGGTTCGATCCTTGGCAACATATACTATGATTGATAAATCACTTATCATCGTGGGTTGATGCGAGCTCTGTGCTGAATTCGGCAAGCACTTTTTTAAACATTCCACTATGTCATTTTCAATGTCTAATCTTAGTTTCACTTTTTTCACACTTAATGTGTATTTCACTTCAATGTTAATCTTATACGATAGATTCTGTGCTTGAGTTGATTGATAAAACTAGCCTTGTTGCATTGTTTAGATTAACGTTGTGTTTAGAAATAATAGAAAATAAATCATCTTGAGAAACCTTCCCCACATCATGCATGATCCATTTATAATCTTTTTTTTGTACCGCAAAGACTGTACGAAGTAGGTTTGATAATTTCGAATGCTGTACTGGAGAAAGTCGGATTGCTCAAACCAAATTAGTGTGCATGTTGTCCACAGTTTGGAAATTATCTGATTTAACTAATATCGACTAAGAGTATTTAAATAGGAGGCAGAAAGGAAGTTCTCCTACTAATAGCGAACCATATGGTGTGGACCCCTCAGAAGAGAAAGTCGGCAACTTTGCATCGATGTTGTTGTAGTACAATGGTGAGTATTCTTGCCTGTCACACAGGTGACCCGGGTTTGATCCTCGGCAACGGCGATTATTGCTTTTCACCTCATAATATTTTGAAAATATACTGCGATTGATAAATAGCTTATCATCGCGTTGATGCGAGCTCTATGCTGAATTCGGCAAGCACTTTTTTGAACATTCCACAATGTCATCTTCAAAGTCTAATCTTAGTTTTACTTTTTTCACACTTAATGTGTATTTCACTTCAATGGTAATCGTATACGATAGATTCCGTGCTTTTCACCTCATAATATTTTGAAAATATACTGCGATTGATAAATAGCTTATCATCGTGGGTTGATGCGAGCTTTATGCTGAATTCGGCAAGCACTTTTTTGAACATTCCACAATGTCATCTTCAAAGTCTAATCTTAGTTTTACTTTTTTCGCACTTAATGTGCATTTCACTTCAATGGTAATTGTATACGATAGATTCCGTGCTTTAGTTGATTGATAAAACTTGCCTTGCTGCATTGTTTGGATTAACGTTGTCTTTAGATATAATAGAAAATAAATCATCTTGAGAAACCTTCCCCACATCATGCATGATCCATCTATAAATTTTTCTTGTACCGCAAAGAGTGTACGAAGTAGGTTTGATAATTTCGAATGATGTACTGGAGAAAGTCGGATTGCTCAAATCAAATTAGCGTGCATGTTGTCCACAGTTTAGAAATTATATGATTAAACTAATATCAACTAAGTGTACACCACTCAGGTTGGAGTAATTGAGCTCTATACGGGAGGATCATGAGGTCTTCGGTTTAAGAATCATTAAGTTCTAAAAAACTAAGAGTATTTAAATAGGAGGCAGAAAGGAAGTTCCCTACTAATAGCGAACCATATGGTGTGGACCCTCTACAGAGAAAGTCGGCAGCTTTGCATTGATGTTGTTGTAGTATAGTGGTGAGTATTCTTGCTTGTCACGTAGGTGACTTGGGTTCGATCCTCGACAACGGTGATTATTGCTTTTCACCTCATAATATTTTGAAAATATACTGCAATTCATAAATCGCTTATCATCGTGGGTTGATACGAGCTTTGTGCTGAATTTCGGCAAGCAATTTTTTGAACATTCCACTATGTAATCTTCAATGTCTAATCTTAGTTTCACTTTTTTAGCACTTAATGTGTATTTCACTTCAATGTTAATCATATACGATAGATTATGTGCTTGAGTTGATTGATAAAACAATCCTTGCTGCATTGTTTGGATTAACGTTGTGTTTAGATATTATTGAAAATAAATCATCTTGAGAAACCTTCCCCACATCATGCATGATCCATTTATAAATTTTTCTTGTACCGCAAAGAGTGTACGAAATAGGTTGGATAATTTCGAATGTTGTACTGGAGAAAGTCGGATTGCTCAAACCAAATTAGTGTGCATGTTGTCCACAGTTTAGAAATTATCTGATTAAACTAATATCAACTAAGAGTATTTAAATAGGAGGCAGAAAGGAAGTTCCCCTACTAATAGCGAACCATATGGGGTGGACCCCACAGATGAGAAAGTCGGCAGCTTTGCAACGTTGTCGTTGTATTATAGTGGTGAGTAGTCTTGACTGTCATGCATGTGACCCAGGTTCGATCCTCGACAATTGTGATTATTGCTTTTCACCTCATACTATTTTGAAAATATACTACGATTGATAAATCGCTTATCATCGTGGGTTGATGCGAGCTCTGTGCTGAATTCGGCAAGCACTTTTTTAAACATTCCACTATGTCATCTTCAATGTCTAATCTTAGTTTCACTTTTTTCGCACTTAATGTGTATTTCACTTCAATGTTAATCGTATACGATAGATTCTGTGCTTGAGTTGATTGATAAAACTAGCCTTGCTGCATTGTTTGGATTAACGATGTGTTTAGATATAATTGAAAATAAATCATCTTGAGAAACCTTCCCCACATCATGCATGATCCATCTATAAATTTTTCTTGTACCGCAAAGTGTGTACGAAGTAGGTTTGATAATTTCGAATGATGTACTGGAGAAAGTCAGATTGCTCAAACCAAATTTGCATGCATGTTGTCCACAGTTTAGAAATTATTTGATTAAACTAATATCAATTAAGAGTATTTAAATAGGAGGCAGAAAGGAAGTTCCCCTACTAATAGCGAACCATATGGTGTGGACACCGCAGCGGATAATGTCGGCGGCTTTGCATCGTTGTCGTTGAAGTATAGTGGTGAGTATTCCTGCCTGTCACGTAGGTGACTCGGGTTCGATCCCCGGCAACATTGATTATTGCTTTTCATCTCATAATATTTTGAAAATATACTGCGGTTGATAAATTGCTTATCATTGTGGGTTGATGCGAGCTCTGTGCTGAATTCGGAATTGTTTGGATTAACGCTGTGTTTAGAATTATGTACCGGAGAAAGATGGATTGCTCAAACAAAATGAGCGTGCATGTTGTCCACAATTTAGAATTATCTGATTAACCTAATATCAACTAAGAGCGTGCAAATAGGTGGCAGAAAGAAAGTTCCCCTACTAATAGCGAATCATATGGGGTGGACCCCACAGAGGAGAAAGTCTGCCACTTTGCATCATTGTCATTGTACTATAGAGCTCTGTGCTCAATTCGGCAAGCACTTTTTTGAACATTCCACTCTGTCATCTTCAATGTCTAATCTTAGTTTCACTTTTTTCGTGCTTAATGTGTTTGCATTGTTTGGATTAACGCTGTGTTTAGATATAATGGAAAATAAATTATCTTGAGAAACCTCCCCAACATCATGCATGATCCATCTATAACATTTTTTTTGTACCGCAAAGAGTGTACCGGAGAAAGTTGGATTGCTCAAACAAAATGAGCATAATCTCAAGTAACAATTCAAACAACACTTTCCAAATAATGAGTACCCTCATGATGCAATTGGGAACTATTCACAGAAACAAAACTTCCATTTTTAAGTTCAATCAAAATAAGATCTTTTCTTTTTAATTATGGTTTGGTACGAATGATCTACCCTTAGAACCCAATTTAAATAATTATGTTGAACTAGGGATTTGACACCTACCTTACTTGTCGCTCAAATGTGATGAAGTCCCATCAGTTTCCTCGCACAATGCCTCCAGCCTCTACTCCACCTTCTCACCAATGGCCCAGATATCCTCATGGCATGTATTCGAAACTAAAGAGCTGGGCGTTGAGGAGCTCACTTCAGCCACTATAGCTAAGGACTAAGGTGTCTGTTGATGCAGACATACCTTAACTGAGTCCTGCAGTCCTGCACGTGTTGGATCCGACAGGTCAGACTGTGAGTATATATTAGCAGGTGATCCTACTGTGAAGCAAAAGTGTAGCGCTACACGGTATCTCATATCATAGGGTCTATGGGAGATGCACGATACAATAGTCTCAGAGCGCGTCCAGATAAATGGCTCGCGCGACTAGAAGGAGGAGGAACCGTGGTCACCCCCTTCTCCTCCAACGTCGGTGCAACGGGCCTAGGCAAAGACTTAATCTGGCACCGACGGACACTCTTTTTATAGCCACTCAGCGCATTTTTCTTTCCCACGTGCAAGTATCTTGTTTTGGGTTTGATAGGATGGGGAGAGATCGAAATAACAAGAACACTTTAAGTGAAGAAATCTCCACATAGATATTGTAATTAGAAAGCATGTTGTTCATTTAAATGGACTGCATCAAACTATAAAGTAGGACTGTGTTTAGTGGTTAAAGAAATTAGTGTTCATCAAATTATAGTTATTAACACTTTGACATAATAGTAGTTAATAGTGGAAAATATTTGTAATGAATTTTGAGATATTATTGTTGTGTTGTACTTGTATAATACCTTGTATGAATTAGAAATAGCTCATAAGGTGGTTGCCATGTATCTACAGCGGGTTAGGGTGCGACAGATAGGCCTACCATATTTTTGCCAACATTCCTCCACCAAATGTTATTCAAGGGAGTCATCTAAAACCTAAAATTTCAAAGAGATTAGCTTTAAAAAGCACACGTGAAGGTTCAACTTCACAAATTAGCACAGGACTGTGCTAGGTTGAGATAGCGCATGACACGTTGCTCCAGTGCATATGGTTGTGTTGAGAAAACATTTGCAACGTACAAGGGTGCATTGCTACATGACTAGATCATAGGTTTGGTAAGAGAGAGCGCAGATACGAGCACGGAAAGCATGCGACACTAATGTTTACGGTTTAATGAGGCTACAAACATGCTGTGGAAAGGGCACATACAGTCTCAATCCAGTCATTTTCATGAGCAACGATGACCTAATCTCAAACGACTCCATAATTCAAGTTGGTCATTTGCATGAGCAAAGAGACAGTTCCAATATCACAAATGATGACCTAATCTCAAACGACTTCATAATTCAAGCAGGTCATTTGCAAACAGTAAGTCAATCAAAGGAGGTCTCCATTTCAGAACTAGAGCCTGAAGTTTATCTATAAATATATATAATGAAAAATTGAGGGTTACACCGGAGATTGAATATTAGTATGAAAACATGTACAGAATCTTGCTCCTATTTTTAAGGACACTTTGGCTTAATGTATCCCGTAATTAATGGTAAAGCGTGACATCCATGCAACAAGCAGACGAGCATGCTTGTACTATAAAATATTTAGCTATTTTATTATAGGGAAAACTCGTCATTCCTTCTATTTCAATTAGCTGGGCATGCAAACTTGTTCAACTAGATTTTTTGATTAATTAAGCTACATCGGTGAAACTTGGACTATTTATATAAGTTCTTATTAAGCTCAAGATGGTCCTCCGTCCACCTCTTCAATTCATATCCATCTTAGCCAGCCAGATTCATCATAAACATTTGGGTTCCAGCATAAGATAGATTAATTTCTTGAAGAAATTGTGAGAACCGAAGATAAAACTAATACAAATATTCAATACATACAACTAGTATAAAGTACATATTAGGATTAGCATTGGGTGGTCAGATGATATTTATATTTCCATCTAAGTCATGCTTCGTACTAATTTTATAAATTAAAAATTTATATTTTTTAAACAAATTAAAGATTGAATGCTCTCTAATGCTTGAGGTTTCCACTAACTTAATGGAAGGGGGTCCTCATATATTAAGAGTATCAACCTAGGGAGGTAGGTTAGAAGAGAATTAATGGATGGACGATGAATTTATGGTGAAGCAGGAACGTATCAAAGAGTATGCACATTAAGTCTTACATTATGTTTTCTTTTCTTAAAAAAAATGACCTATATAATTAGAGGGATTAATTAGGTTAAGATAAAATTAGGATGTAAAGATATATTCTTAAGCCCCAATAAAGAGAGAGAGTCATTTTTAGAATTTATCGAAATGCAAAAAATTTATAAATTACTCGGAAGATAATTAGGATGAACTATCCAGAGCATGATTGACAGATATCGTTTGTTGTTTTGTAGATAGCATCAATGTGCTTGGAATCAATAAATATTATTTCATCCATCTATCTTATCCTATACGAGTATTTTTATTTACATGCATTGATTTGATTGTCTTAGCCATCTCTATTCATCTCCTAAAGTTTAAATCCCAGATAATTTTTCAGGTTCGCAATCAAATGGCCAACCAACGATGGGAATAACAATACATTCGATGGTAAACTTCAGGACTCTCTCTAGGCAATCTCCTTCGATGCCTACGAATGCTGTTTTGTAATGATACTGGTTTTACGGGAAACTTCAAGATTCTCTCGAGACAATTAAAATACTGGTTTCTCCAGTCTGTACGCGTTTCCTCTTTGCCCTCATGTTGGGGCTTTGAATGAGTCAAAAAAAAAAAAAAGTTGGTGGCAGCACTGATTAGAAGAAAGAATATATATATAAAAGTACGTTGATGGTATTCAATAGAAGAGCATGGAAAAGTTTCGTTAAGAAAACCGACAAGTTTCTAATAAAAAATGGTCGATATATATATTCGTGTGGACTTTGAATGAGTGAGTCAAAAGGAGGAGGAACTTAATTAGTTTCTAAAAGAGTATTTTATTAAATTTGGTAACTGGGGCTCTTCCTATCTACTTAGCCAGAGTTCATCGCCGCTCTAATTTTGATGGCTCTGTTTCCTTCCACCTCCTTCCTCTTCCTCGTCGGCCTCTGCCTCTTCTCCCTCGCCGAAGCCCAAGGACCGTATTACCGATGCGGCAACGACGGCAAATTCACTGCAAACAGCACCTACCAATCCAACCTCAACCTCCTCCTCTCCGCCCTCGCCTCCAATGCCTCCGCCTCCTTCTTCGACAAGTCCACCGTCGGCCAAATCCCCGACAGAGTCTACGGCCTCGTATACTGCCGCGATGACGTCGACATCACCGAGTGCTCCTCCTGCCTCGACGCCTATCCGAGCCTCCTCCAGTCCTGTCCCTACGACAGGACCGCCATGGTCGGGTACGACAACTGCTTCCTCCGCTTCTCCAACCAGCAGTTCCTCGTCCCTTCCGCGAGCAACTCGGATGGCTTCATCCTGGGGAGCCCCAACATGGTCAGAAGCACCGACGTCGACCGGTTCAGCCAGCTGGTGCTCCTCCTGCTCCACAATATCACGGAGCGGGCGATGGCGAACTCCACCAGGATGTCCTCCACCGGCGAACTTAGTAACTTCACGTCGTACAGCCCCACGATCTACGGCATGGTTCAGTGCAGTCCGGACATGTCGCCGGAGCAGTGCGGGAGCTGCTTGCGAGGCGAATTCAGTCCGCTGCCGACTTATCTGGTGGGGAGGAACGGAGGGAGGATTGTCGCCGATCGCTGCATATATAGGTACGAGACGAATCATTTCTTCGAGGGCGCTTCCTCCGTGAGGATCACTGTTCCGCTGCCACCGCCGAGCGAAGCACCGGCTTCTCCGCCGTCGCGGTCCCTCGTTCCACTACTTCCTAGCGGCGACAAGAAAGGTAAACGGCACCCTTCCTTCGTATTAACAGCAAGCAGCTAGCAAAATGAATGATTTCATCAGATTACTTTTAGAAAGTTAAGGAAATCAGCATCTCGATTTAGACCGTATGGATTAAGAATTAAGATGCGGATGAGTGGAGAAATAATCACTGGAATCAGAAAAAGTTTTAAAGGGAAATCATGAAGTAAAATTATGCATGGACCTCTTCTTATTATATTTTTAGGGGATTCAATTAAAAGACAGATAAATAAAGATGACGGGAGAATTAATGAGCTATGAAAATTGACTAGGGTTTGAAGGTCCGGAGGAATAACAACGTGCAGTACGTACCTACCTAAAGACTCGAATGGGTTATTTATTGTTTTCTTACAGCGTTATTCATCCTTTACTCTCTTTTTTTAATGTTCTAGTTCTGTGTCTTGAACTTTCTTTATATTTCAATCATATTACTGAAGTGATAAGGCTGTTCCTCGCACCCGTTGGACCGGAGTAGAAAATTACAATACGTCAAGAGGCAGATTTAATCAATCATATTTGTCGAGCTATAAGCCTATGACGAACCACTTGCAGCTTCCCATTTAAAGAATCAATTGGGCCACACCTTCTTCTGCCATCTTCCTAATTTATATTATCTGTATATTAAGCGTATATATAATATATCATCATCTGTGATTGCATAGACAAACCATCAAATATGGTCCACTTCTCTTTATTCTTTTTTTTTTGGTTAATTTTTTATGGACGATGAGTAATTGAGCTGCTTTCTTAGGATCGGATCACTATTCATCTTACCGCAAGTTACATCACGGCTAGGTTGATTTCTGTTAGAATGTTAATTATTAATTGTTAGCTGCATTGCGTTGCGTTGATGCACTTCAACAGCATATAGAGATAATATACATAATGAAGGCATAACTAATCATAATTTTTGTAGCAGAAAGCAAAAACAAAAAAGGAATGGTTTTAGCAATTACTTTATCTATCGGAGCTGTGTTACTGCTCGTCCCCTTGTGCTTCTGCTTCCTGAGGAGGAGGAGAAAACAAAATCTTGGTAAGCCATGCATTTCTAACACCAACACCATACTTGGTAAATATGAGATAACGCTTCTTGCTTAGATTGATTCAGCGATTAACTTGGATCTTCTGCTTTATTAGTTCGGTTGAGTATGATTAAGCTCATTTTATCTACTTATATTCATCTGTATCCATTGACGATGCTCTTAGAATTTTAAGCTTTAAAATCTACTCAGCTGCTAATATAATAAACTCCTCACTTACAGATAATGATAGCATTGATCCACAGCATGTCACTGGTCTTCAATCAACATTGTCATTATTCGATCTATCTACATTGCAAGTGGCAACATCTAATTTCTCCGAACATAACAAACTTGGAGAAGGTGGATTCGGAGCAGTTTACAAGGTGATTCTTGATAGATTAGTTCTTCTAATAATCTCTGTTCATCTTCTAAATATTTGTGTATTCCATATTTTTTTATCAGGGTTTGCTACCAAATGGACTTGAAATCGCGGTAAAGAAACTCTTAAATCATGGGCAAGGACTTGGAGAGTTGAGAAATGAGTTGATTTTGGTTGCTAAGCTCCAGCATCGAAATCTTGTAAAACTTCTTGGTGTTTCCTTGGAGGATGAGAAGATGATCGTTTATGAATATGTTCCTAATAAAAGCCTCGATACATTTCTCTTTGGTAATTTTCATTCTTTGTATCTTTTTATTCCGAAGAATTTTTAGTATAATCATATTGAAAAAGATAATCCTCGTGAATAAGAATAGAGATTTACAAAGATCCTAACTCTCTGTTCATTCGACAGATTATATGAGAGCTAGACAATTATATTGGGGAATTTGATACAAGATTATTAGTGGAATTGCACGAGGCCTACTTTATCTACACGAAGAATCTCAGCTAAAAATTATACATCGTGATCTAAAATCTAGTAATATATTACTAGATGAATATCTAAACCCAAAGATCATAGATTTTGGTTTAGCTAGGCTTTTTGACTATGATCAGACTACAGCCAATACAACTCGGGTTGTGGGAACATTGTGAGTAGATCGATATGATGACCACCTATCTAAATGAAAATTGCATGATATTTTTATTTAAGAAATTCTTTGATTTTATTACAGCGGATACATGGCACCTGAGTACGTAACGCATGGAATATTTTCTATTAAGTCAGATGTATTTAGCTTTGGTATTCTAGTGTTAGAGATTTTAACGGGAAGAAGGAATAGTGGAAGCTATAACTCTGAAGCATTTGAAGATCTTCTAGGCTTTGTGAGTAACTCTCATTTCATAAATATGTAAATTGTCGTCTAACAACATAATCATCCAAATCTAAATTTACTTTGAAATAGGCATGGAACAATTGGAATGGAGGAACACCATTGGAGATAGTAGATCCAGCTCTGGAGGGCCACTATGCGGCAAGTGATGTGATGAGATGCATCCAAATTGGCCTACTATGTGTCCAAGAGAATCCAACTGATAGACCAACAATGGGTACGGTGAATGTGATGCTAAATTCGGAGACAACCTCCATGCGGTCTCCTTCAAGACCTGCATTTTGTGCGGGAAAAAGCGATCGCAATCGTCCAATCTCAGGTGACTTCTCGATTCAAGATAACCATTCACATGATCATCAGAGACATGATAAGTTGTCAGTAATACCATCTAATGAGGTCTCAATTTCAGATCTAGAACCTAGATGAAGCCATTTTATTTTCTAATAGAAGAAAATTAAGTGTTATACCTACATTGATCCGAATGAAGGTTGGCTGAGTAATATACAAACAAGTGTGCGTTAAAGCATGTCATTTTTCTCTTCTAGATTTCCAAGACATTTGGGTGTATATTTTATGCTTCAATTAATAATGGAAGGTAAATGTGAGATTTTTTTCTTTTCTCTTCGACACATATTTGCCATTTCCATTTACTTTACTACGGACAAACCATGTAGCTCTTGTATATTTTTGGATCCCGCTCATTTAGAAGTTGGAAAATGAGACGCCGGCCAACGTAGAAGCTCAAACTTTGATCTCTTGTCCCACGCTAGTAAATATAGTGCATGATCCTCTCCCTTGTACGCTTCTTTTAGTTTTTTCTTAAAACTAATCAGTTATTTATAAAAACAGTCATTGAGACCGGGATCTCAAATTGTACAACTTAGTCTATCTTTTATAGCGAGTAAATGGTGGTTTAATGGAAGACCATGCAACAACTATATGGTCATAAACATAGAAAGAAAAATTATTTAAGCTCGATTTGCATATATCATTGGAGAGAGACATGGTCTTGCATAGCTGGATGTACCTTAAAATGAGACGTAAATATTTATTTGTAGAAGCTCCATCCGAAAATTCAAATCCATTTACTAGCTACTAATCACAAAAAGATTGCTAACTGAATATTTAGTGATGAGCAAGGGGCTTCAAATTTCTTTCAGTTATATCCTATGCAATACTCCTATTTGTTACTTAATGTCCTCTCATCATTGGAGATTAGAACATTCTTAATAGGATATAGGAGCGAAAGGCTAGATGTAGTGAAAGGGGTGTTGCACACAGTTTAGTAGGAGGTTGATCCTAAAGTTCAATAGTTCTTTCCCAGTGATTTAATCAATAGATCCAGTTATATCCTATGCAATACTACTATTTGTTACTTAATGTCCTCTCATCATTGGAGATTAGAACATTCTTAATAGGATATAGGAGCGAAAGGCTAGATGTAGTGAAAGGGGTGTGGCACACAGTTTAGTAGGAGGTTGATCCTAAAGTTCAATAGTTCTTTCCCAGTGATTTAATCAATAGATGAGGTGGGCTACAAGTCGTAACTCCCATCTTCATATGAGTTTTGAAGCCCCAAGTACGATGCAATTCAACAATGGCGTCTAAAGGTACCTCAAATTCAAGAAGTCGATGAGGTCCTTAATAACTTGTGGACGGGGTTGATGTAGATGAATTTGTAAATGGAGTATTGCCTCTGGCTATCACCTGCTGAAATCCACGTAACCTAAAGCGTGGGTTGCGCAACAGTCCAACTTCCAACAGTCAACGCTCTCATGTTTTAGTTTTCCATGCTTCCCAAGTCAACCCCATGTCATACGCGAATACTTGTGCAACGACGTAGCAGAAGATGCCCAAGAAATATGACCTTGAATTTGATCTAACAGTCAACCCCTATTTATATTACTTATTTCAAGAAATTTAAACGAGATCTGAAAACTCAACCCGATGGTTAATGATTGAACCGGTGAAGTTGTACCCTTTTTTTTTCTGAGTGAACGAGAACATACGATACCCGTTCCTGATATCAACTGCTAGATCTTGTTGACAGAGAGAAGAGCGATGCAGAGTTCGTTCGCACAATTCATTGCCATGCTTCGGCTACCATTTCTCTCTTTTTCCTCCTCGTCCTTCGCCTCTGCTTCCTCGCGGAAGCTCAATCAACCACCCTACCGCGCTATATATGCGATGCCGGCGATAACTTTGCTGCAAACGGCACGTAACAATTCAACCTCGACTGGCTCCTCCACAAACTCTCTTCAGACGGATCTGCCTCGGGCTTCCTCAATGACTCGGAGGGAGAAGTCCCTGACCAGGTCCACGGCCTCGTCCTCTGCCGGGGAGACCTCAACGCCACCGCATGCCGCTCCTGCCTAGCAGCTCTGAGCCCACAACAAGGTCGCGGTCGTCTGGTGCGACATCTGCTTCCTCCGTTTCTCCACCAGCGATCGATCCTCTCCGCCACCGATTTTTCTGACAGATTGCACATGTGGAACCCCAACGACGCCACCCTGCTCGGTCGCTTTAACCATCTCCTGGGTTTGCTGCTGAACGCCACAACCGACTTGTCGGCGAACTCCAACCGGCGGTTCGCGACAGCGGGGAGGTGAGCAACTACACGTCGGACTTCCCGACCATTTATGGGCTGATGCAGTGCATGCCGGATATGCCAGTGAGCTATTACGTTGAAAGGGATGCGAGGGGGGAGGGTGCTTGCCATAAGATTTCCAATGAGGTATGAGGTGTACTCCTTCCAAGGCACCCCCACCGTTGTGATAACGGTTCCCCTACCGCCGGAGAATGCGACAGAACCAGCGGCAGCTCCTGCGACACCGACGCTTCCACTTGCTCCTGCGTCACCACCACTTGCTGCTGTCCGCCGTGAGGTTGGAGGTTAGCAACATATTTCATCAAAAAATTCATAATTAAAGTATCAAAATTTTATTTTTTCTTATAAATTGTTTATTAGCCTGAAAGCCTTCTCGCTGTTTCTCTATCAAGAAAAACCAACATTATATTGTAGCAAAACCAACACTATATTGTGAGTGATAAAAACTGTATCGTCTTGTCACGTGTTTCTATATTAATTAGGATAATTGATTTTACTTTATAAGTAACAGGCTTCGAGTTTATTATTTTCACTTTTGCAGACGAAACAGAGCCAAAGGATGCCACTAACTTTGTGTTGATACAATTTGATCTATCCACTTTAAGAGTTGCAACAAACAACTTTTCTGAAACGAATAAACTTGGCGAAGGTGGATTTTGAGCAGTTTATGAGGTAAGTAGTCGATCTACTTTCTTCTCTTGTTTCTATTTTTGAGGGAAAGGGAGCTGAGAAATTTTCAGCTACCTGGTTTTATTCATTAGTTGCAGCACAGCGTTCATGGTTTACAGTGAAAAAATGTTGTATGTTCAGTAGACAAAAAGTGTTGAATTTCTACATTGAGTGGAAAACTCATACCACCATCATTCATTAGAGTATACCCTGAAGGTGTGCTGAATTCACCTGTCCCTTCCATCTCCACGGGTAGAGGTCCTCATGCTCCTCTTGAATCGCGGGCCAGGTTAGTAAAGTATGAAAGGCTCTGACTCAAGATCCTTCCTCTACGTAACAGTCTGTTAAAATCAATAATGTTGGATACTACTGATATGTTAGCACTTATTCCGTCACAACTTGTATATAGCTCCTGGAGCTGATCCTGAGATCGCTTCTCCATCTATCCTTCCAAAATTTAGCATGTGTTCCATCACCAATTGACACCAAGATGCTAATATCAGCATCGTCCCTTACTTTCAATTGTTCCTTCCAAGTGTTTGTCATTTCTGATTTGGGGCAACCTCTATCCATTGAGCTATCCTGAAGTTTAGATTTTTAACAATCCTCTTCCATGATTTTGTGTGCACTGTATCAAAGGTCAGAAAATGAGATCTTAATTTCAAAACTAAGACGAAGATGACTCTATCTTACCTATATATATTATTCAGAAATAAACGAACAGATGTATATATATATGCATCAATTAATGTATAAAAAGTACATATATTATTCAGAAATAAGATTGGTTGTTGGGAGCTCATCTAGGAACCTTAAAGCTTCTAATTATACGTTTTGAAAAAGAAATACTACTTGTAATTAATATAAGGTGGAGGAATCTGATTTAATTTGCCGCAAAGGAAACCACTCGAAAGGGAAATGGTCACTAATATTTCTCGAGCTGCTTGATCAATAATATTATATGATTAACGTAGAAAGAATTGTGCGGTGAGAATTATCCAGAGCATGAAGTAAAAATTGACAGAATCTTCAGATAATCCAGCAGCTCGTGCAATTCCATCTTCGTTTACTACTATAATGTGAATCCATATTCCATCTTCGTTTACTACTATAATGTGAATCCATCGGAGGCTGTAATAAAACTGCAAGAAAATATTGACTTATTATATCACTTGTGCCGGTGTGCCTTGGATGATCCACATATATCACTTATGGTCGAGAGCCCTGTAACTCAATAATCAAGAGTGTCCTCTATGAATAAGCTAATAGCCCATCGTGTGTCATTCTTTTTTCTTTTTACATCCTCATATCCCTCTCCTGTGGCAACATGAGGACATAGAAAGGGGGATCCCCATATCAAATACATCGGAGGTCTGTTGATTTACTCTTAGAATACACACGTGCCATCTATAGTTATGCCTTTGTTTATCATTCTGTCATTTGTAGGAAGATTTCCTAGTAAAAATTTATTACATTGGTGAGCTTAATATCATTTATTAAGAACTAATTATAAACCTTTTATTGTCTTGCAAGTTGAAAAGATGTCCAAAGTGTCTCTTATAACATCTTGCAACAAGTTGATAAGCATTGCAAACCCCAAAATCCTATCAAGGAAAAAAAAATACAATAACAGTAGCGGCAATGCCGTAAATACCCTAAACTAGAAGAGTAGAATGGGTAAAGTATTAGGGGTAATAAATTGTAATTAGAGAGAAACGGAAGGGTTAGAGTGGAGATTCTGCCTGTCATCCGCCCTTCACGTGCGACTTGCCATTTCCCCTTTCCTCCGAGCCATTCATTCGAGGGATTTCTCCTTCAAACGCAGAGCGTTGCCGCAGCGAATCACGGCGCCGTCGCCTGTTGCGTGAGCGTCCACCGATTCGCCGGTGCATTCAACCCCTCAGACGTCTCCGACTCCCCTCCACGCTTCGCCGTTCAGGAAATTTTCTTTTTTCATCTCTCTCCCGCGCCGGCCATCCCCCCAATTTGTCGTCCCCACATCGGTGCCTCCGATCGCCGCTCCCGGTGGGCTCTACTCGCGAGGATTAGGGTGCCTGGAGATTCCAGAGTCGTCCGCGACGGCTGCCCAAACCTTGATCGGGTCTCGGAGCCGAAGTCCCCCACCGGCAAAAAAATTTCGTCGGACGAGGAGTTGGAGTGTGAATTCGAGGTATTTTTCTTGCCGATCTCTACGATTGAAATTTTTTCGCAATTCATGCGGGTGCTTCCTCTAATTCCACTTCGTGGATACTTTGCTATGAACTAGTCCGATAGATTTATTGTTGAGGGTTAATGTTGGTTGTTTCACAAAGGGAATATGACCGGCAGTGGCTGGAAATTTCATTTGTCGTGTGTACGATGTCTTCCGAAGTCGAGTTTTTTCGAGTTGATGATGCTTCGATTGGTTAGGTTATGTTGAAAATATGGGATGCGATTCACTATTTTCATCGATAGTACGATCTCCCCGTTTGTGTGCGCAGTTGAGTCCATTACTGTAAACCCTGAATTTTTAAGTAATAATAGTATTATGCGTAGGTAGATTATAAATAATAGAAATAGATTGATAGCATGGTAGAGACATAAATGTGCAGAAGTCGGTCATTTCTCCTCCACTCTTTTCTATCTGACCATACTTTTATTTTACTTTTCTTTCCCCATTTCCTTATCTCCTCCTCGTGACCGAGCCGAGATCTCCTTTTATCATTAAATAATAATTTTTTAAGTATATGTATTATACATGGTATTCTGCATCTACCGTTAAATAGCATGAAAATAAAGGTAATTAACAACCCTAAGTTGAGCGAAAATTTTGGGTTTTTTTTGTCGGCCCTGCTTTTTCTCGCGCCGACCGATTCCTCCCCCAAATCGGATAAAAAGGGGCGAAGGGCAAAGATAGGAGTAGGAAAGGTTGAATTTTTATACAGGTTCTGTACTGTGAATGTCTGCTCCTGCTAGATTTTGCCTCATTGCTTGATGTTTCCACCGTTTGAAGTTTTAAATTATTTCTGATAATGCTTAGTAGTCCAATTGGTAGACTGAATATACTTTATCGGTAGGAAATATTATAGGAAGATGCAGATAGTGCTAAAAGTTAAACTAATTATTATTGAATTTTAGATTTTTCTATTATTAGCGGAGTAGTTTATCGTTTAAATTAATTATAAATGGGTAGCACTGGGAGTAGGTAGTTATAATAATTTTTCATATTTTATATGGATATCCAGTAACTTATTTCTTAGACTAATATAATACTCCGTGTCAAGAAGTTATTATAATATATGAAGAAAATTCTATGTTCTCTCGATATGAGGTTCAATTACATTGTAGTCACGAATGAAGAATAAAAGGATATCGAAACCATGATCGTTGATCAATTAAACGAGTCTTTAGCTCATGTAGAAAGGATGAATCGAGGCAAGCAATAAGAATCTGAACAAGTTATGTGAAGGATGTTTACTTGGCAAGCAATCAAGAAATTTTTTTTCTAAAGTACTCTACATCAAGAGCTGAGAAGGCACTTCAACCGGTTCATGTTGATATTTGTGATCCAATCAAGCCTCAATCCTTTGGTCAAAATTCTTATTTTATTATTTTTATTCATAATTATAATAAAAAAACTTGAGTATACTTTCTAAAACACAAGTTAGAGTCCTTTGATTTATTCAAAAAATTTAAAGCTTTTATTAAATACGAAAACGATCAGCTTTAAGAACTAATAGAGACTGTGAATTTTCTTCTAATGAGTTTAAGAAGTTCTGTGAGCTGCATGATATATGTTGCCCATTGATAGTTCCAAGAACATCCTAACAAAATAGTGTTCCCGAGAGAAAGAATATGATAATTCTTAATATGATCAGAAGCATGTTGAAATCAAAAGATATGCTAAAGGAGTTTTGGGTTGAAGTAGTTGCATATGCATTATATCTCTCTAATAGAAGTCTAACCAAAAGCTTGAAGAATGAAACACCTCAAGAAGCATGGAGTGAATAGAAACCAAGTGTAGCACATTTAAGTATTTTTGAATCCATTGCTTATGCGCATATTTCTCAACAAGAGAGATCCAAGCTCGATTTTTGAAGTTAAAAATTAATTTTCATTGGGTATGATGAAAATTCAAAAGGATATAAATTATTCAACCCGGAGAAGAGAGAAATTTTAAATAGTAGAGATGTAAAGTTTGATGAAAGTACTTTATGAGATTGGAATTCAAAAAGGAAAAAAATTTATGACTTTTTTTCATATTTTAAAGAGGAAAAAAATTATGGGCAAGAAATTACTCCAATGACTTCACCAATATGTTCAACACCTTTGTCCACACCTGTCCTCATCAGCGTCATCTTCTGAAGCATCATCTTCTAAAAGAGTACCCAAAACAAGAGCTCTTGAAGATATTTATAATGAAACTCAAAAGTTAGATTATATAAATCTACTTTATTTATTTACTAACTATGAATTTTTAAGTTCTGAATAAACACAAAAGGAGGATAAATAGGTTCAAGTAATGAATGAAGAAATTCAAGTCATTGAGAAGAATGATACTTGGAATGATCACCAATCAATTGGAGTTAAATGAGTATATAAGATCAAGAAAGATCATAATGAACAAGTATAAAGATATAAGGTAAGGCATATAGCCAAAGGCTATAAACAAAAATATGGTGCTGACTATAAAGAGGTATTTGCTTCAATTGCTCGTATGGAACTATTCGTTTGTTGATTTCTTTTGCTGCCCAAAATTATTGGAAGATTTATCAATTAGATGTGGAATTTGCTTTCCTCAGTGGTCATCTTGAAGAAGATATTTATGTTCAATAATCACTTGGGTATGTTACTAAAGGTTAAATAAAGTTTAAAAAAATATTATATGAGCTCAAACAAGCACTAAGAACTTGGAATAGTCGTCTTGACAAATATCTATAAGAAAATAATTGTTATAGATGCCAACATGAATATGCTCTATATGTAAAAGAAGAAAAATGAGATATTTTATTTCTTTGCATATATGTAGATGATCTTATTTTCACAGAAAATAATCCTCAGATGTAAGACTTTAAGAAAGTAATGACTTAAGAATTTGAGATGACTGATATGGGACTTATGATATTCTATTTGGGGATTCTAAGTAATTCAAATAGAAGAAATTTATATTGGAATATGGTGGGCTCTCACATGCTCAATTGACATAGAAAATATATTGAAGAGGAAAATACAAATAGAAGAAACTTTCTTAATAGGATGTTTGATAATTCTTGATGAAAAATATTAACATTACATAGATATTTATACTAGTTTGAGAAGCAAATTAAAGGAAGTTCTTAAAACTACCCATGTAAAATATGAGAAGTTATTATAACTATCCACTCACAACATTATCCACTTATAATTAATTTAAGCAATAAATTACTCTACTAATGATGGAAAAATATAAAATTAAATAATAATTAAAGTTTAACTTTTAATACTCCCCTCTAAACTTAAATTATTTCGAACTCCAAACTTGAGTTGAGGCTTTAAAAGCTATCAAACTCGAGAGACTTAGTGAAAATATATGCAATTTAACCCATAATATTAATATACTTTAGCTCAATTTCTTTATTTGTAATATGTTCTTGAATAAAATGATACCTTGTATCAATATGCTTGCTTCGATCATGAAGTACCGGATTCTTTGCTAATACTTGAGTTGACTTGTTATCAATCATAATTGTTATAACATTCTTATTCAAATAAAAGTTTCTTTAGAAGTCTTTCCAATTAGATAATATGATGAGTGCATAAAGTAGCTGCAACATATTCAGACTCATAACTAGATAAAATGATAATAGGTTGTTTCTTTGAAAATTATGAGGTACCTTTAATGTATGGTAGAATTCTCTTATAAGTTATAAAGTGTGTTTTGGTTGGATTCTCTATACAATGACTCATAATCCCTACTGCAAATAAAATTTCAGATCTTGTGATAATTAAATACATTAGACTTCCAATAAGACTCTTAAATATAGTTGAGTCAATCTTTTCTCCATCTTTCATGAACTTTGATAATTTTATTCCATACTCTATGGTAGTGTTGATAGAATTACAATTGAGCATGTTAAATTGTTAAAAGTTAAACTTTAATTATTATTTAATTTTGGATTTTTCTATTATCAATAGAGTAGTTTATTGCTTAAATTAAGTATAAGTAGGTATTACTCTGAGTGTTTTTCATCAAGCAATTATCAAGTAATCATCAAATATCCTATTGAAGAAAGTTTCTTCTATTTATATTTTCCTCTTCCATATATTTTCTAAGTCATTTGAGTGCGTGAGAGCCTACTATATTCCAATAAAGTGGTATTAGAACAAAGTTTTGAAGTTATTTGAAGATGTCATCATTATTATCCTTCTTTTCTTTTCAATATTCAAGGTTCACTTCTCATATCTATGAGATTTGGGTAATTTGATGAAGATAATTCTTGGCTCCTAAGGTGTATGGGAGATTCTAGAGAAATGCTACAATGAATCAAGAGATAAAGAAACACTTTCTCAAAAAGAAAGGAAAGTTGTGGAGAAAGAAAGGAAGAAGGATCAACATGCTCTCACCATCATCCATCAATGCTTGGATGATAATATGCTCTATAATATTGACTATATCGAAACAAGCACGGGAGGCTCTTCAAAACTCCATCATAAGAGTTGAGAAGGTGAAGAAGGTCTGACTTCAAGCTCTAAGAGCTGAGTTTGAATCTTTTTGCATGATAAAAGGTGAGTCTATTCAAGACTACTTTATAAGAATTTCAATAATTATGAATCAAATGAAGAGTATGTAGAATTAATGTCGAAGGCTCGGGCGGTGAAGAAAATTAAACTTGAACTAGTATTTAATTTTAAAATTTTCTTTTATTAATGGAGTAGCTTACTACTTAGATTAATTGTAAGTGGGTAGTTATAATAATTTCTTATATATTATATGAGAAGTTTTAAGAAATTTCCTTAACTTGTTTCTTAGACTAGTATAAATACCTAGGTAATGCTAATGTTTTTTATCAAGTAATTTCAATACAATCATTCTTTTATTAAAGGAAGTTCCTCCTTGCTCATTAACGCTCATTCCTGCTATTGTAATGTAGAATTTTCTCCATTGCAATAATATTGTGTCTCATTTTTATGGAAAATTCAAATAAAATATACTTCTTGATAATCAAGAGGATTTTACGATACATCAAAGATACTATTGACTATGAAATTTGTTTGACATCATCAGAGGATGTATAATAAATTTCATAATCAATAGTGCCTTTGATATATCATAGAATCTTCTTGGCTGTCAAGAAGTGTATTTTGTTTGGATTTTCTATAAAATGACTCACAATCCTCACCATAAATAAAATATCAGGTCTTGTAATGGTGAAATACTTCAAACTTCCAACAAGACTTATATATGGTGGAATCAGTTTTCTCATTATCATACATGTACTTGGACAACTTTGCTCCATGATTTATAGGAGTGTTGATAAAATTACAATCGAGCATATTGAATTTCTTGGGTACCTCCTTTGAGAGAAAAGTGCAATTTTCATTTGAAGCACTTATATTCCTAAATAGCATGTCATGACATGCCCCATACCTTCCCCTAAGGCACGTGGTAGACTACAATGAACTCCTCACATAGCCCCGCTTAAATCTTTGAAAATATATGAGAACCCACTAAGCATACTTGATGTATATCCCCTCTATTTATGAAAGGAGATAACCTGGATAACAGATCAATATAACTTTAAAACTATGTATTTTAGAAATATTTGATCCCTTATACTCAAAAACACTTATGTATAAATAATTTACAATCAGAATAGGGCACATGCCCAAGGACATACAAAATACTTATCTTGTTGATATCCATATACACACAAATAAAGATAGAACTATCTTACCATTCAAAAATGAGGTATCTCACTACATGCTTTAATATCTATCAATCTCTCCTCTAAAAATGAGTCTCTATATGGGGTGAGTAATGTTATACCCAATGAGTTGGATAGAAAATAAAATAAAATCGAGAACGTAAAATAACAAAGCCTCATGAATAAGATAATCTAGTTATTCGTGTGTAATAGCCAATCAAAAAAAAAATCAAGAATCACATTAGACTATATTCGGGGTTGGCATAATTAAATACAGTTATGGCTAACGACTGTCACATCAGAAGGAGAAATCAAGTATCATAAGGTACTCAGATCAAAGTAGAAGTACAAGAATATAGAACTAGAGCCCCATTTTCTCCTAGGTTGACCACTAGACCTCATTACTTAGTATTTATAGCTAGTCTAGCGTAGGTTTATCGGGACTGTGTTAGTAGTATTGAGTTAGATGATTTAACTGTATATTCCACTATGTTGATGATGTATATGGACTGTGATTACCATTAAATGCCTTGTATAGGTCTTTTAAGCTCATACGACGGTTGCCACGCGCCTGACAGTAGGGTCGGGGCATGCCAATTAAAGTGGTATCACAGCTTTAAGTTTAAAGACCTAAGGGTTAAAGTAGTATGAGAGTTTAGTCTTAGAGTTCTAAGAGTTAAGGTAACAGTCCCGATATGATAGGATGTCATATTAGAATTAAGATAGTAATTTGATTATCTAACATCGCATATCTCCTATGAACCTATTTAGTATGCGATCGTACTACCAAGATCTTGGATTTGAGATGTTGTTATTCAACATATTAATATGAAGTGAACGCGCCATACTTGGTTAGTCTGGAACGAGGGATGATATCTTGACTAAGATAAAGATCTGATTGAGATTAAATGAAACTCGCATTAGACTAGCGAATGGGTTATGTAATTCATCATCGTAGGTCGGTAAGGACTGCGGTGAACGGTTGAGTTTTTCCAGAGATTTTATCTTATTGTCTATTTTAGGGGAAAAGAACACGATATTAAAGTTTTTCAAAGATTTTACTTTTTAGAGAATTTAGTAATTTTAACCTTTCCTGCCATATAGGATTAAATTATCCCCTTTATTTTTTGAACTCCTCCACCTCTGCTTTAGATGTGAGGATTGTTTATAATAAAAAAAATCCTTTATTCATTTTCTTAGTATTGTAAGTGTATTTTTGGAGGACTAAAATTTTTTAGGGGGGAGAACTTATAAACCCTCACTTTTATGTGGTTTAATTAGTGAAAAATGAGATATTAAATTTTTTCTTAAGTTTAGTTTAATGTAAAAGAGGTTAAAGAACTTTTAGCTTGGGTTAGGACTAAGATTATGACATTAGGCTAAATTTTAAATTAAAAAGGATGTAGTTGTGATTTATTTAAAATTTATAGAGACCTAGTTGGAATTTTTTTTAAAATAGAGGGACGTAGTGGAGATTTAATAGACTCGAGGGGGCGAACTGCATAAGTTTACTGGTTACATCCTCCTCACATAACCAGCCTAATTAAGCCGCCCGCTTGAGTCGAACCGGACTGGCCTAACTGAGCGGGCCCAGCCGAACAGACCCCTACGGAGACAAATCCCTCGAGCCCTAATTTTTTTTCCATCAACGCCGACTCCACCCCCGCACTCGTCGCGTATCCTTCATTGCCGAGAGCTCGTCGGGCAATCTTGGTGTCATCGTCACAATAAATCCTATTTTCCTTTTAAAAAACAAAAAACTAAAAAGAGAAGAAATTCTTATTTCGTATGAACTGACAGAAGCTTGTTCATGTAGATGTCAGAAGTACCGCCCAGACGTAAACGGGGGAGGCCCCGAAAGCTCGCGGAGCCCCAGGATCATTCGACGGCCACCTCCCATCCAGCGGCAGATCAGTTAACGCCGCTAGCACCGGTACCAGCTGCGAGTGTTACCGGAGATTCCGACAGGGCACCAGTATCCATGGTCCCAGAGGGGGCATCATTGGGTACACGTCGGAGCTCGAGTTCTCGACGTACCGTGAGGCAGAGGACTACATCTACAGTGCCATCAGGGCAGGCACCCGTTGCTCAGGGACAGCTGAACATAATAGCAGCAGCGGTGGCCAGCGCGATGGTCAGCATTCTAAATCCCACTGCACAGCATGAGCCCGAGGTACCTCAGACTAGTGCACCTCCTCCTCCGCCTCCTGCTGCACCAGTGGTACCACCAGCACCGCGGGTGGTCCGGACGGCTCCTGCCCCAGCAGTTGTACCCGCTCCAGCTGATCGTAGTGCAGAGTCAGATCCAGTGAGGGTTGCAACAGCAGTTGCTACCCCTCCGATAGGAGCACAGGGGACTTATACTCGAGTGGATTATCAGACCCCGCCTGGGGGAGTTGTTACGTCGGAGCCCAGTACCCGAGCTGCGAGGCCGATAGCCGCTTGGGTGAGAGACGCTCGACATCTGGGGTGTGTTACATTTTCTGGATCATCTGACCCCCAAACAGCCCGGTCTTGGATTAACAACATTCGCCGTATCACTGCGGATTTGGAGTTATCTGATAGAGACCGACTTGGAGTGGCACTCTATCTGGTAGACGGGGAGGCTGAGACCTGGCGAGATGAGCTGGAGACCCGTTATTCTACAGGACTGACGTGGGACATATTTCTGGATGAGTTCCACGAGCGTTTCTATACAGAGCTCCAGCATGATCTGAAGGTACAGGAGTTCTTAGACTGTAGACAGGGAGACAGATCTGTGTCAGAGTATGTGGCGGAGTTTAATCTGCTGGCCTCCCTGGTACCCGACACGATCACATCCGACAGGTATCGTCGGATGCGCTTTATTCAGGGCTTGGATGACCACCTTAGTGTTAGGGTGGGAATATTGGATTACACTGCTTTCCAGCAGTTGGTGGATAAAGCCCTGTGGACTGAGAGTATGCTCCAGACGACGCGTATGCAGAGAGAGGGGCATAAGAAGAAGAGGTCAGCGACACATAGGGGTCGAGGTGACTTCAGGGACAGACAGACTGGCTCGGTAGCTTCAGTGGCCTCGGCTGCAGGAGGGGCTCCATCTGGGAGCCGATTTATACAGAGGACTGAGCAGCGGGGTCAGCCGAGTCAGGCACGTCCCCAGCCGTCAGTACATAGGGCCCCTCAGATACACCGTGCATCACAGTTGGCCCCATGTACCATTTGCCGCCGGACTCACACTGGGATGTGCCGAGAGATCACTTGTTATCAGTGCGGACAGAAGGGGCACATTCGGACCAGCTGTCCGCAGCGGATTCAGATGGGTGGATCCCAGCAGTCAGCCATCCACCCGGCATCTGCGGGTCGTGGTCGTCCTCCTGCACCGTTCCCACCGGCTGCACCTATGACGGGGTCTACCCGAGGATTTCCTACCGGATCGGGCCCACACTCTCAAAGGCCGCCCCAGCGCACCCAGACGCGCATATATGCATTGGACGGCATCGACGCCCAAGCCAACCCCGATGTAGTCACGGGTAACTCCTCCCATGCTGACGCCCCTTAAATAGAATTTTTATTTTGGAGATTTAGCCTTTCCATTTGATAAGTTGTTGTTGTGTTGGATTTTGGAACTAAAACTTATCTTTTGTTAAGTGAGACTAAATTTAACTTGTCGCATGTGTGTTTGTGTGATGTGGAATAGGACATATGCGATTATTTGATGCATGGGCTCGTATTCTTATTGACACCGGGTCACATCGGTCTTTCATTAGTTCGGAGTTCGCCAGGCGAGCCGATATACCTCTTACCCCGTTAGAGGCAGAGTTGATTGTCTGTACTCCCTTGGGTGAGAAGATTTTACGGAGTCAGGTGTATCGGTCCTGTCCCATTATGATACAGGAGGTTTCCCTTGAGGCGGACCTGATTCCACTGGACATGGCAGACTTTGATGTGATTCTCGGTATGGACTGGTTGACAGCACATAGAGCCCTGGTGAGCTGCTTCACAAAGTCAGTGTCCTTCGTTGGATCGGGACCCCCGGAGCTGGTATTCGAGGGGGATCGTCGAGTCCTGCCGACTGCCATTATATCCGCTCTCACGGCGCAGAGGTACATCAGGAAAGGGTATCAGTGTTTTCTTGCGCACGTAGTGGATAGCAGCCAGTCGGATAGCCAGATGGCAGATATTCCTGTAGTTCGCGAGTTCCCAGATGTTTTTCCAGAGGAATTGCCTGGCCTACCCTCGGATCGGGTGTTAGAGTTTTGCATCGATCTCGCCCCTGGGACGATGCCAATCTCTCGACCCCCGTATCGTATAGCACCGACAGAGTTGAAGGAACTCAAGCTACAGTTACATGACTTGGTAGATAAGGGGTTTATTCGACCTAGTGTCTCCCCTTGGGGCGCACCTGTTCTATTTGTGAAGAAAAAGGATGGGACCTTGAGGATGTGCATTGATTACAGGCAGTTGAATAAGGTCACCATCAGGAACAGGTATCCGCTTCCCCACATCGATGACTTATTTGATCAGTTACAGGGAGCTCGGGTTTTCTCGAAGATTGATTTGAGGTACGGGTATCATCAGTTAAAGATTAGGGACTCGGATGTTCCGAAGACGGCATTTCGGTCACGGTATGGACATTATGAGTTCCTAGTCATGTCTTTTGGACTTACTAATGCTCCCGCAGCCTTTATGGATTTGATGAACCGGATTTTTCATAGACATTTAGATAAGTGTGTCATTGTCTTCATTGATGACATACTTGTCTATTCGAAGAGCCCGGAGGAGCATATGAGGCATCTCCGACTTGTCCTTCAGGTACTGAGAGATAGTCAGCTTTATGCTAAGTTTTCCAAATGTGAGTTTTGGCTGACTCAGGTTGGATTTCTGGGACATATTATATCCAGTGAGGGCATACAGGTCGATCCGACTAAGATTGAGGCAGTGACTAAGTGGGAACAGCCTAAGAGTCCCACAGAGGTCCGTAGTTTCCTTGGATTAGCTGGATATTATCGGCGGTTTGTGCAGGATTTCTCACGTATTGCAGCGCCGATGACCAAGTTGACTAGGAAGGACATTAAGTTTCGGTGGACCCCAGAGTGTGAGCTCAGTTTCCAGGAGCTTAAGACTCGTTTAACCACTGCTCCGATACTCACCCTCCCAGTCAGCGGTACAGAGTATGTGGTATTCAGCGATGCTTCGAAGCAATGGCTGGGTTGTGTACTTATGCAGGGCGGACGGGTAATTGCCTATGTTTCACGACAGTTGAAGAAGCACGAGGTAAATTATCCGACTCATGATTTGGAGTTAGCCGCTATTGTTCTGGCTCTTAAGATTTGGCGATACTATCTTTACGGGGAGAAGTGTCATATTTTCACGGACCATAAGAGCCTACAGTACTTGTTGACCCAGAGGGAGTTGAACCTCAGGCAGCGCCGCTGGTTGGAGTTGATCAAGGACTATGACTTGATTATTGACTACCATCCGGGGAAGGCTAATGTTGTGGCAGATGCTTTGAGCAGAAAGTCGTCTGTCACTTTGGCGTATATACGCACTGCCTACTTACCCTTGCTGCGTGACATGAGATTGCTGGGGGTTGAGCTACAGTGTGACTCTTAGGGTGGGTTACTGGCACAGTTTACTGTGCGACCCACTTTATCAGACCGGCTGGCCGAGTTACAGAGGACAGACTCTGAGTTGAGTACGGTGATCCGGAGAGTACAGGATGGTCAGGGTCAGGAGTTCAGACTCAGAGATGACGGCATGCTGGTGCTGAATGACAGGATCTGCGTACCCCATGATGAGGATCTACGACGGCAGATTCTGGAGGAGGCACACAGTTCCGCTTATGCTATGCATCCGGGTAGTACGAAGATGTATCGTACTATTCGACAGACGTATTGGTGGTCGGGCATGAAGCGGGACATAGCTGAGTTTGTAGCTCGATGCCTAGTATGCCAGCAGGTTAAGGCGGAACATCAGAAGCCGACAGGGACTTTGCAGCCTCTTCCTATACCGGAGTGGAAGTGGGAGCACATCACTATGGACTTTGTGGTCGGGTTGCCGCGCACCCAGAGACACCATGACGCTATCTGGGTGATCGTTGATCGACTTACAAAGTCTGCCCACTTCTTGCCGATTGAGATTTCTTACACATTGGAGAGGTTAGCCAGGCTGTACATCAGCGACATTGTCCGCCTTCATGGAATACCTGTATCTATTGTGTCAGACCGAGATCCTAGGTTCACTTCTAGGTTCTGGCCGAAGTTTCAGGGGGAGCTGGGTACATCATTGAGGTTTAGCACCGCATTTCACCCACAGACTGATGGACAGTCAGAGCGTACCATACAGACGCTGGAGGACATGTTGAGAGCATGTGTGCTCGAGTTTACTGGTAGCTGGGATACCCACCTTCGTTTGGTGGAATTTGCATATAATAATAGCTACCAGGCCAGTATTGGTATGGCTCCCTATGAGGCTCTATATGACAGACAGTGTCGGACTCCATTATGTTGGAGTGAGGTAGGCGAGAGACGACTGACGGGTACGGAGTTGATTGATGAAACCGTAGCCAAAGTCAGTGTCATTCGAGGCAGACTGAAGACAGCTCAGGACCGACAGAAGAGCTATGCAGATAATCGTCGTAGGCCTCTAGAGTTTGCAGTCGGGGATATGGTTTTTCTAAAGGTATCCCCCTGGAAGGGCATCCTTCGTTTTCAGAAGAAAGGGAAGCTAAACCCTAGATACATCGGACCCTTCCAGGTACTTGAGAGAGTCGGGCCGGTGGCATACCGACTAGAGCTACCTGCAGACTTAGAGCAGATTCATGATGTCTTCCATGTATCCATGTTGAGGAAGTACATTTCAGATCCTTCCCATGTCCTCACAGCACCACCAGTTCAGCTGAGAGAGGACTTGAGCTACGGGGTGCGGGCTATTGAGATCATAGATCGGCGCGTAAAGGTGCTTCGAGGTAAGTCTATCCCCCTAGTAAAAGTCCTCTGGAGGAACGCTCATATCGAGGAAGCTACATGGGAGACTGAGGCCCACATGCGGGCCCAGCAACCTCACTTATTTGAGGGAGAGAGTGTTTGAGTGTGATGTACAAAAATTTTAGAAATTTATATGTTGATGTTGGATATCTTTTTGGATATTCAAGTGTTATTTTGGAGGACCAAAATTTTTAAGGGGGGGAGTACTTGTAAACCCCCATCAAAAAAAAAAAATATTATTTAATTCGGCCCGGTCCAACCGAACCGTCGGTCAACCGGTTCGGGTGAACCGGTTCGGGTGAACCGGCCGCCCCTTTACACGGAGATGCGGCCGCGAGCGAGAAGGGCAGAAGCCCTATCTCGCTCGAGCTGCGTTCTCCTCGAGTGCAAGCTGCGCCTCTGCACGCAGCAAGGGCGAACGCCGACGAGCCCGCCGGCGAGCCGCTCGTTGTCCTCGTCGCCGTCGGCTGTGAGTCGGGTCGGAGGGGAGCTCGGCAGTGGCTTCAGTCGGGACGAAACCCCCGCCGCCAGCCCTTCCGTCGCGACGAACAGAGGTGGGTCGCCGCTCTCTTCGCCGGCGACTTCGGCCTCGATCCGCCTCCGCATCCCTCGAGTTCGCTCCACCGCACCACCACGAGCGCCTAGCAGCCGGCATTCCACCCGGATTTGGCTGGCGAAGCGAGCAACTAGCAAGACGTTGGGGCGAGACGTGCGATCGGCAGCGGCGAGCGAATCCTTCGTTTCCGCCCTCGTCGTCGCTCGATCCGACCTCCACTAGCCACTAGCGAGGAAATAGGTGAGAAATCCCAGCTCGATCGGCCTTTCGATCCCCTCTTTCCGCGGCTTGCTGCCGCTGTTCGCGGGTGGTCCGCCGACCCCCCCCTCAACCCTCCGGCGTTCGGGTTTGACGACAGATTCGGTGCAGGAGTTCTTGCCGTCTCGCGCACGAGGGCGCTGGGCTTGGCCGGCGAGCTCCATTCGAGCGGGCGCGGAGGGAGCACCGGCGAGGAGGAGGCGAGAGGGCGATCGACGAAGGGGCGCGGCGAAAGGGTCTGTTTCCGCCCCTTTCTCCTAATCGTGATTAAGTCACGATTAGTGTTAATTAATCTCGCTGAGGGATAAAAAATATAATTTGTGGAAAATTATGTTATTGTATGCTTAGTTTAATTTAAAGCATGATTAGCGTTAATTAACTAGGCTTAGTGTATAAGAAATTATTTATTTAATGAAAATGGTTGGGTCGAATCAAGTGGGGTTAAATCGGTTGGGTTTGAGTTAAGTTTGTGTTCGAGTCAAGTTGGGTTGGGTGAGCCGAATCAAATAAGTTGAACCTGGTTCGAGCTCGAGTCAAATTAGATTGAATTTAATTTAGCTGAACCGGAACCGAACCGAACCAAATCGAACCGAACCGAACCGAACCGGGTGAACAGTAACTCGAACCGTTGACCGAGTCAACAGCGGACCCAGTCAGCGTTGACCGGGCCCACCGCCGACCCAGTCAGCGTTGACCGAGTCAACCGCTGACCCAGTCGGCGTTGACCGGTCAACAGCTGACCCGGTCGGCGTTGACCGGGCCCACTGCTGACCCGGTCGGCGTTGACCGGGCCCACTGCTGACCCGGTCAGCGTTGACCAGTCAACGTTGACCGTTGACCGGTCAACGTTGATCGTTGACCAGGTCAGAAAAATAAATAAAAATAAAATAATATTAAAATAATAAAATAATATTAAAATAATAAAATAATATTAAAATAAAAAAATAAAAAAAAATAAAAATTTCTATGGGTTCTACTTGGGCTCCTGGATGACTTGGGCCAAGTTATGGGTGAGTTTGATGAGTAGAAATTGAATAAAAATTCATTGAAGTTATTAGATAAAAATACAAAAATATGATTAATTCATAATTCATTAGGTGAGATTAATCCTAAACATGCATAGGATTAATTTAATGTAATAATTATTTAATTGATAGATTTTAATTTATTTATCTTAAGGGAAATAAATTAAATCTATTTTAAATAATTTTTATTAAATAGGATTATTGTGGGTACGCGATCCGAGAAGCTCGGCGGGTGATATTCTCCGCGCGACTTGGTTCCCAGGAGTAGATCGCTATCCCAGGTGCGTTGGTTCTCCGTTGGTAGGATTTATTCACGCTAGGGAATACCCGCTGGGGTTTCTTAGGAAAAATTCTTGGATGTCTTCAATATGATAAACCATAATGTTTGATAAGATTTAAATTTTATGCATGCTAGCATAGTTATCTTATCTAACATGTTTGATCTGCTAGGTATCTAACATGCTTTATAATCATGTCGTGCATGCTAAATTGCTTCGGTATGATATGTTAAATAACTACCATGCGGACATAGATAATACATGCGACATGTTAGAACCTTGGCGACGTCACCGCCACTTAGAGAAAAAGGGGCCTTTTTTCCATATGCCCCGGTAGACCGCCGCGTCCCGACGGTGGTCGAACGGTGACGTTTCCGTTAGGCGCCACTCCCGAGGTTGATGCATAGCAGAGCACTGGGAGCACCACTCCCGACGTTATGCATAGCTCATACATATACTGGGAGCTGGTAGGGTAAGGGACTGTACACACTCCATGGTCATGTTAGACTGGAAATATGGAGCAAATCCTTACCCGAAACCTTTACCCGCGCGAGTGTCGTTGTAGGCGGCCTCGTGATAGTCCTGAGATGGTTAACTAGGATGAACCCTACCATGGACTTGGCACCAACGAAGTCGAGGGCCACAACCCATCGTGCGGATGTGCGCCGATCTCGATAGACGTTGACGGCTATTGGACTGGGAAGGTGATTCCACATGCGACGCCTTGGACAGTGGATCCGTAGACCGCACGGCTATCACCCTTGACGTCTGCAGACGATCGGATGAGTAGTCCGGATCCTAGGGTGGTTATTCCGGCTAGCCGTGGCCGATGATATTTAAGAGAGGTGACCCTGTCTACGGGCAGTGTGTAGTACTACATGGGTGTCGTGACCCCTACGGTATCCGGGGAGGATGTAAGGGCACGACGGTTTCGCTAGGGGAGGCATGGTTGGCGACTAGTGAAACAACAGGAGAGGGATTCTGGGTCATCCATCCTCTCTGCCAACATCAGTGCAGCGGGCATAGGTAGAGATAGAGACAGAAAGACACTGATGGGCTTACTGATACTCTTAGCTAGGGTAGTCATTAAGCGTAGGCTGGCAGCCCGAGTTTATGAAACCTAAAAAGTCTCACTATGACGTAGGTGACATACTATTGATATGGACACTAGACATGACTAGGGTGACATCTAGTGACATGTACACATTTAATTATTTATTTAATTGTTTGTTTATGTTGTCTATTTTTATATGAATTGTTTAAAACAAAATGGCATGAAAGATGATGATTAATTACCAAAGACATCCTAGAATACTCCTCCTAGCCTTTGATTTCCTTATTCGCTAGAGCCGTAATTTCGCATTAGGCCGCAAGGCTGAGCACACCGCGTTCAATGTATGTGCAGGTGTCGATGCACGAGACGAGATCGATGATGGAGGGTTCGTCGTGGGAGGTATACGACTGCTGTTATGAGTTTTCGTATGTTGGTCTTAGTTTTGTATTAGGAGATATCGGGACTGTATTTAAGATGTTATTTGAAAATGTGGGTGTATGTAGTTTAGTATTTGTATTTATGCCTTGTATGGGCTTGTCGGGCTTGTCGGGCTCATACGGCGGTTGCCACGTGTCGTCCTGCTGGTCGGGGCGTGACAAAGTTAGGCCGGTGGCTTATAGATTATAGCTACCGGTAGACGTTGGTAGAATCCATAACGTGTTCCTTGTATTTATACTTAAGAAGCATGTGCCAAGACCCACCGCATATTCTGATTACACCTCCGATTGCCGTGAGGAATAATCTGAGCTATGAACCTAGGGCAGTGGCGATAGTTGATTTACAGGCTAAGGATGTTAAGGGGCAAAATTGTGCGGAAGACCGGAGCCAAATTAGGGCCTAATAACCACAATCGTTTACTTAGTAATTTGCCATGATTGAATTCTTGTTTGATAAATTGTTTGAACATTTTTAAAATTGTTTGACTTGATTAAGTGATTTCTTTAAGATTTTGGTATCTTACAAAATATAGCAAGTCTAGAAAATATTTAGGGGTTAGGTTGTCATTTTTAGAGGACCAAAAATCTTAAGGGGGAGAGGAATTGTAAACCCTATTTTCCTTTTAAAAAATAAAAAATAAAAAGAGAAGAAGAAATTATTACTTGGCCTATTAGCCAAGTTGGTTAGAGTATTGTGCAAATAACACAAAGGTCGCGAGTTTGATACTTGCATGAGTCATTGGTCTCATGTATCTTTTTCTATTTAAGAAATATTTAGTCCCACATTAGGGAATTCTTGAAAAGAAGTTGTATCATTTTCTATTTATGAAATATTTAGTCCCATATCTGAGAATTCTTGGAAAGGAGTTGCAACTGATCCTATTTAAGGGATGGTGCCCTCCTTCAGAGCTTGAATATCAAATCTACCAATACAATGGGTTGTGGGTTGTGGTCTATACAATGGGTTGTGGGTTGTGGTCTTTTCATGCCTACATAGCCCGATAATGTGCGTCGCACGTGTATTGGTTCGGTTTGGTGAATGGCCGGTTTAACTGCGTTTAGAATGTTATAAATTTATAATGTGATAAAATTTAGAAAATTTATTTATTTAGATTTTCTAATTAACGAAGTTTGATAATTTAGGATTTATAAATTTAATTGATGCAATTAGATCTCTTTACAGAATTTATAAATCTTAGACTTTGATTAAATTGGGTAATTAGATTAATTAGATTTTCTAATTAATAAAATTAGAGAAAATGTGACTTAATTGATTTATATATAGTAATTAAAATTTTACAAAAGTACTAAAATTATTTTAGATTAATAAGGTAGTATAGTATATCAAACTGTTAGAATGCTTTAATTGTGCAAATAGGATTTTAATTTATATTTTTATTGTATAATGTAGATGTAAAGATATTTTATTGGAAAATTTTATATAGTGGTATTTACTTTAATTGTTAAATGGTAAAAAGGAAATTGGTGTGAGGTTGTGAGAAGTGGAGTTTGGGAAGAATATTATTTGAGATGTATTATTTATGCATGCTTGGTTGTTTGCATTGGATTTATTTTAGGAAGTTATTCGTTGCTGTGTTATTGCTTGATAAATCACAGTCAAGCTGTGATTGATGTTGAAGTAAGAAGGATTGCTTGCTTGCTTGCTTGTTCTTAAGGGTCACGGCCAAGCTGTGATTCTTGTTTAAAGATCTGCTTGAGACTCAAGTCAGGGTTTATGATTTCAAATTTAATTTGGCCTACTATAGATGCTGAGTCCTATGGGTTGTTTTGTTTATTATTGTACCTCCTGATAAGTGATATATCTACTTCGTTACATATTTATTTAGCATGTGGGTTACTGTGAACTTAAAAGTATAACATGTTAGTTCCTGTAAGATGCTAATGTATGCATATTATTGATGTGAGTTGAAACTTGAATCATACCAGCAGATGTATGATGTTACTATATGCATGCTCCCGACGTGAGATTGAAAGTTATATCATGCTAGTTCAAGTATGATGCAATAATATATACATGCTCCTGATGTGAGTTGTTGGTTATACCATGCTAGTATATATATGATGCTGTTATATGCATGCTATTGATGTTTATGCTCATGTTAGATTGATTATTTAATATGTTCATATTGCTAGAGATGTAGAGACACTTAGCAAGAACATGTTTGACATGAGATAAAAATTTGAGACATTTAGATTTATGAGGTCATAACACTTGGAGTGATCTAAATTGTTATATGAATAAGAACCCTGGACATCTTAAGGTTATGTAACCTAGGAGAAGATGTGTCGTTCTTAGACTAGTATGTGCTAACATGTGGTGAGGAGCCATGTGCTAGTAAGGTAGAGATGCAAGTTCGGTTGACCTCAGTCACTAATACCTTGGTGTAGCCGAGATCTCACTTCGGTGCAGAGCTCAACTTAATTGTGTTACACAAGGTAGAGGGTGTACAAGGAACAGTACCGTCCCATGCGCTATCGAGGCTAGGGAACCTGATGACTCTGGCATGCTCAACAGTGGTGGGATCCCTGAGCAGTCCTGGTTCATTAGTATCGTATATAATGTGTCTCAGTTTGCCAGGCTGGAGACGGATGTGTTTGTTATTTTTGTATGGTTACTTAGCATGGAAAGATATTATGTTAGTGAGAAGGGGTACCGTGATCACCAGCTCCTTCTGCCAACGTCAGTGTACAAACATATAGGACAGAGATATAGAGTTGGCACTGACGGGTTTGGGAAAATCTCTGACGAGGGATTTACCTTGAACACAGGCCGGCTGCCTTAGGTGTGGAATGAAATGATCATGATATACACATTAAAGATATATGACATGTTTAATTTTATGTACCATGTTATGAACAGACTTCTGATATCTTGTTATAATTATAATTATGTTATTCTACGTTTATTTCCTTTTATATATTTTTGACATGTCGATTTAAGTATGTGATTTTAGTAAATATATTTTTTCTGGGTTGTACAATATTTTTACCCATCATTAGGGTGCTCTCTCTGTAGCCTCACTGAGTCTCGTGACTCAGATGTGCATATTTTTCCCTGTTGAGCATGTTACAGATGGATCTTTAGCCGGGAGTGAGGGAGAACCTAGTTTGGCGAACAATATCAATTTGGCGACCTAGATAGAGATGTAAAATGATAGTTATAGTTAAATTATCAAATGTATTTGCTTCCGCTATGTTTAATTAATAAAATTGTAGTGCTTTGTGATACTTTTTAGTCTTGTATAAGTTGTGTGTGTTGAAGTACATCTTATACAGCGGTTGCCACGTGCCCAAAGGTGGAATTGGGGCGTGACAGTCACTGCTAATTAAGCCGCCCGCTTGAGTCGAACCGGACTGGCCTAACTGAGCGGGCCCAGCCGAACAGACCCCTACGGAGACAAATCCCTCGAGCCCTAATTTTTTTTCCATCAACGCCGACTCCACCCCCGCACTCGTCGCGTATCCTTCATTGCCGAGAGCTCGTCGGGCAATCTTGGTGTTATCGTCACAATAAATCCTATTTTCCTTTTAAAAAACAAAAAACTAAAAAGAGAAGAAATTCTTATTTCGTATGAACTGACAGAAGCTTGTTCATGTAGATGTCAGAAGTACCGCCCAGACGTAAACGGGGGAGGCCCCGAAAGCTCGCGGAGCCCCAGGATCATTCGACGGCCACCTCCCATCCAGCGGCAGATCAGTTAACGCCGCTAGCACCGGTACCAGCTGCGAGTGTTACCGGAGATTCCGACAGGGCACCAGTATCCATGGTCCCAGAGGGGGCATCATTGGGTACACGTCGGAGCTCGAGTTCTCGACGTACCGTGAGGCAGAGGACTACATCTACAGTGCCATCAGGGCAGGCACCCGTTGCTCAGGGACAGCTGAACATAATAGCAGCAGCGGTGGCCAGCGCGATGGTCAGCATTCTAAATCCCACTGCACAGCATGAGCCCGAGGTACCTCAGACTAGTGCACCTCCTCCTCCGCCTCCTGCTGCACCAGTGGTACCACCAGCACCGCGGGTGGTCCGGACGGCTCCTGCCCCAGCAGTTGTACCCGCTCCAGCTGATCGTAGTGCAGAGTCAGATCCAGTGAGGGTTGCAACAGCAGTTGCTACCCCTCCGATAGGAGCACAGGGGACTTATACTCGAGTGGATTATCAGACCCCGCCTGGGGGAGTTGTTACGTCGGAGCCCAGTACCCGAGCTGCGAGGCCGATAGCCGCTTGGGTGAGAGACGCTCGACATCTGGGGTGTGTTACATTTTCTGGATCATCTGACCCCCAAACAGCCCGGTCTTGGATTAACAACATTCGCCGTATCACTGCGGATTTGGAGTTATCTGATAGAGACCGACTTGGAGTGGCACTCTATCTGGTAGACGGGGAGGCTGAGACCTGGCGAGATGAGCTGGAGACCCGTTATTCTACAGGACTGACGTGGGACATATTTCTGGATGAGTTCCACGAGCGTTTCTATACAGAGCTCCAGCATGATCTGAAGGTACAGGAGTTCTTAGACTGTAGACAGGGAGACAGATCTGTGTCAGAGTATGTGGCGGAGTTTAATCTGCTGGCCTCCCTGGTACCCGACACGATCACATCCGACAGGTATCGTCGGATGCGCTTTATTCAGGGCTTGGATGACCACCTTAGTGTTAGGGTGGGAATATTGGATTACACTGCTTTCCAGCAGTTGGTGGATAAAGCCCTGTGGACTGAGAGTATGCTCCAGACGACGCGTATGCAGAGAGAGGGGCATAAGAAGAAGAGGTCAGCGACACATAGGGGTCGAGGTGACTTCAGGGACAGACAGACTGGCTCGGTAGCTTCAGTGGCCTCGGCTGCAGGAGGGGCTCCATCTGGGAGCCGATTTATACAGAGGACTGAGCAGCGGGGTCAGCCGAGTCAGGCACGTCCCCAGCCGTCAGTACATAGGGCCCCTCAGATACACCGTGCATCACAGTTGGCCCCATGTACCATTTGCCGCCGGACTCACACTGGGATGTGCCGAGAGATCACTTGTTATCAGTGCGGACAGAAGGGGCACATTCGGACCAGCTGTCCGCAGCGGATTCAGATGGGTGGATCCCAGCAGTCAGCCATCCACCCGGCATCTGCGGGTCGTGGTCGTCCTCCTGCACCGTTCCCACCGGCTGCACCTATGACGGGGTCTACCCGAGGATTTCCTACCGGATCGGGCCCACACTCTCAAAGGCCGCCCCAGCGCACCCAGACGCGCATATATGCATTGGACGGCATCGACGCCCAAGCCAACCCCGATGTAGTCACGGGTAACTCCTCCCATGCTGACGCCCCTTAAATAGAATTTTTATTTTGGAGATTTAGCCTTTCCATTTGATAAGTTGTTGTTGTGTTGGATTTTGGAACTAAAACTTATCTTTTGTTAAGTGAGACTAAATTTAACTTGTCGCATGTGTGTTTGTGTGATGTGGAATAGGACATATGCGATTATTTGATGCATGGGCTCGTATTCTTATTGACACCGGGTCACATCGGTCTTTCATTAGTTCGGAGTTCGCCAGGCGAGCCGATATACCTCTTACCCCGTTAGAGGCAGAGTTGATTGTCTGTACTCCCTTGGGTGAGAAGATTTTACGGAGTCAGGTGTATCGGTCCTGTCCCATTATGATACAGGAGGTTTCCCTTGAGGCGGACCTGATTCCACTGGACATGGCAGACTTTGATGTGATTCTCGGTATGGACTGGTTGACAGCACATAGAGCCCTGGTGAGCTGCTTCACAAAGTCAGTGTCCTTCGTTGGATCGGGACCCCCGGAGCTGGTATTCGAGGGGGATCGTCGAGTCCTGCCGACTGCCATTATATCCGCTCTCACGGCGCAGAGGTACATCAGGAAAGGGTATCAGTGTTTTCTTGCGCACGTAGTGGATAGCAGCCAGTCGGATAGCCAGATGGCAGATATTCCTGTAGTTCGCGAGTTCCCAGATGTTTTTCCAGAGGAATTGCCTGGCCTACCCTCGGATCGGGTGTTAGAGTTTTGCATCGATCTCGCCCCTGGGACGATGCCAATCTCTCGACCCCCGTATCGTATAGCACCGACAGAGTTGAAGGAACTCAAGCTACAGTTACATGACTTGGTAGATAAGGGGTTTATTCGACCTAGTGTCTCCCCTTGGGGCGCACCTGTTCTATTTGTGAAGAAAAAGGATGGGACCTTGAGGATGTGCATTGATTACAGGCAGTTGAATAAGGTCACCATCAGGAACAGGTATCCGCTTCCCCACATCGATGACTTATTTGATCAGTTACAGGGAGCTCGGGTTTTCTCGAAGATTGATTTGAGGTACGGGTATCATCAGTTAAAGATTAGGGACTCGGATGTTCCGAAGACGGCATTTCGGTCACGGTATGGACATTATGAGTTCCTAGTCATGTCTTTTGGACTTACTAATGCTCCCGCAGCCTTTATGGATTTGATGAACCGGATTTTTCATAGACATTTAGATAAGTGTGTCATTGTCTTCATTGATGACATACTTGTCTATTCGAAGAGCCCGGAGGAGCATATGAGGCATCTCCGACTTGTCCTTCAGGTACTGAGAGATAGTCAGCTTTATGCTAAGTTTTCCAAATGTGAGTTTTGGCTGACTCAGGTTGGATTTCTGGGACATATTATATCCAGTGAGGGCATACAGGTCGATCCGACTAAGATTGAGGCAGTGACTAAGTGGGAACAGCCTAAGAGTCCCACAGAGGTCCGTAGTTTCCTTGGATTAGCTGGATATTATCGGCGGTTTGTGCAGGATTTCTCACGTATTGCAGCGCCGATGACCAAGTTGACTAGGAAGGACATTAAGTTTCGGTGGACCCCAGAGTGTGAGCTCAGTTTCCAGGAGCTTAAGACTCGTTTAACCACTGCTCCGATACTCACCCTCCCAGTCAGCGGTACAGAGTATGTGGTATTCAGCGATGCTTCGAAGCAATGGCTGGGTTGTGTACTTATGCAGGGCGGACGGGTAATTGCCTATGTTTCACGACAGTTGAAGAAGCACGAGGTAAATTATCCGACTCATGATTTGGAGTTAGCCGCTATTGTTCTGGCTCTTAAGATTTGGCGATACTATCTTTACGGGGAGAAGTGTCATATTTTCACGGACCATAAGAGCCTACAGTACTTGTTGACCCAGAGGGAGTTGAACCTCAGGCAGCGCCGCTGGTTGGAGTTGATCAAGGACTATGACTTGATTATTGACTACCATCCGGGGAAGGCTAATGTTGTGGCAGATGCTTTGAGCAGAAAGTCGTCTGTCACTTTGGCGTATATACGCACTGCCTACTTACCCTTGCTGCGTGACATGAGATTGCTGGGGGTTGAGCTACAGTGTGACTCTTAGGGTGGGTTACTGGCACAGTTTACTGTGCGACCCACTTTATCAGACCGGCTGGCCGAGTTACAGAGGACAGACTCTGAGTTGAGTACGGTGATCCGGAGAGTACAGGATGGTCAGGGTCAGGAGTTCAGACTCAGAGATGACGGCATGCTGGTGCTGAATGACAGGATCTGCGTACCCCATGATGAGGATCTACGACGGCAGATTCTGGAGGAGGCACACAGTTCCGCTTATGCTATGCATCCGGGTAGTACGAAGATGTATCGTACTATTCGACAGACGTATTGGTGGTCGGGCATGAAGCGGGACATAGCTGAGTTTGTAGCTCGATGCCTAGTATGCCAGCAGGTTAAGGCGGAACATCAGAAGCCGACAGGGACTTTGCAGCCTCTTCCTATACCGGAGTGGAAGTGGGAGCACATCACTATGGACTTTGTGGTCGGGTTGCCGCGCACCCAGAGACACCATGACGCTATCTGGGTGATCGTTGATCGACTTACAAAGTCTGCCCACTTCTTGCCGATTGAGATTTCTTACACATTGGAGAGGTTAGCCAGGCTGTACATCAGCGACATTGTCCGCCTTCATGGAATACCTGTATCTATTGTGTCAGACCGAGATCCTAGGTTCACTTCTAGGTTCTGGCCGAAGTTTCAGGGGGAGCTGGGTACATCATTGAGGTTTAGCACCGCATTTCACCCACAGACTGATGGACAGTCAGAGCGTACCATACAGACGCTGGAGGACATGTTGAGAGCATGTGTGCTCGAGTTTACTGGTAGCTGGGATACCCACCTTCGTTTGGTGGAATTTGCATATAATAATAGCTACCAGGCCAGTATTGGTATGGCTCCCTATGAGGCTCTATATGACAGACAGTGTCGGACTCCATTATGTTGGAGTGAGGTAGGCGAGAGACGACTGACGGGTACGGAGTTGATTGATGAAACCGTAGCCAAAGTCAGTGTCATTCGAGGCAGACTGAAGACAGCTCAGGACCGACAGAAGAGCTATGCAGATAATCGTCGTAGGCCTCTAGAGTTTGCAGTCGGGGATATGGTTTTTCTAAAGGTATCCCCCTGGAAGGGCATCCTTCGTTTTCAGAAGAAAGGGAAGCTAAACCCTAGATACATCGGACCCTTCCAGGTACTTGAGAGAGTCGGGCCGGTGGCATACCGACTAGAGCTACCTGCAGACTTAGAGCAGATTCATGATGTCTTCCATGTATCCATGTTGAGGAAGTACATTTCAGATCCTTCCCATGTCCTCACAGCACCACCAGTTCAGCTGAGAGAGGACTTGAGCTACGGGGTGCGGGCTATTGAGATCATAGATCGGCGCGTAAAGGTGCTTCGAGGTAAGTCTATCCCCCTAGTAAAAGTCCTCTGGAGGAACGCTCATATCGAGGAAGCTACATGGGAGACTGAGGCCCACATGCGGGCCCAGCAACCTCACTTATTTGAGGGAGAGAGTGTTTGAGTGTGATGTACAAAAATTTTAGAAATTTATATGTTGATGTTGGATATCTTTTTGGATATTCAAGTGTTATTTTGGAGGACCAAAATTTTTAAGGGGGGGAGTACTTGTAAACCCCCATCAAAAAAAAAAAATATTATTTAATTCGGCCCGGTCCAACCGAACCGTCGGTCAACCGGTTCGGGTGAACCGGTTCGGGTGAACCGGCCGCCCCTTTACACGGAGATGCGGCCGCGAGCGAGAAGGGCAGAAGCCCTATCTCGCTCGAGCTGCGTTCTCCTCGAGTGCAAGCTGCGCCTCTGCACGCAGCAAGGGCGAACGCCGACGAGCCCGCCGGCGAGCCGCTCGTTGTCCTCGTCGCCGTCGGCTGTGAGTCGGGTCGGAGGGGAGCTCGGCAGTGGCTTCAGTCGGGACGAAACCCCCGCCGCCAGCCCTTCCGTCGCGACGAACAGAGGTGGGTCGCCGCTCTCTTCGCCGGCGACTTCGGCCTCGATCCGCCTCCGCATCCCTCGAGTTCGCTCCACCGCACCACCACGAGCGCCTAGCAGCCGGCATTCCACCCGGATTTGGCTGGCGAAGCGAGCAACTAGCAAGACGTTGGGGCGAGACGTGCGATCGGCAGCGGCGAGCGAATCCTTCGTTTCCGCCCTCGTCGTCGCTCGATCCGACCTCCACTAGCCACTAGCGAGGAAATAGGTGAGAAATCCCAGCTCGATCGGCCTTTCGATCCCCTCTTTCCGCGGCTTGCTGCCGCTGTTCGCGGGTGGTCCGCCGACCCCCCCCTCAACCCTCCGGCGTTCGGGTTTGACGACAGATTCGGTGCAGGAGTTCTTGCCGTCTCGCGCACGAGGGCGCTGGGCTTGGCCGGCGAGCTCCATTCGAGCGGGCGCGGAGGGAGCACCGGCGAGGAGGAGGCGAGAGGGCGATCGACGAAGGGGCGCGGCGAAAGGGTCTGTTTCCGCCCCTTTCTCCTAATCGTGATTAAGTCACGATTAGTGTTAATTAATCTCGCTGAGGGATAAAAAATATAATTTGTGGAAAATTATGTTATTGTATGCTTAGTTTAATTTAAAGCATGATTAGCGTTAATTAACTAGGCTTAGTGTATAAGAAATTATTTATTTAATGAAAATGGTTGGGTCGAATCAAGTGGGGTTAAATCGGTTGGGTTTGAGTTAAGTTTGTGTTCGAGTCAAGTTGGGTTGGGTGAGCCGAATCAAATAAGTTGAACCTGGTTCGAGCTCGAGTCAAATTAGATTGAATTTAATTTAGCTGAACCGGAACCGAACCGAACCAAATCGAACCGAACCGAACCGAACCGGGTGAACAGTAACTCGAACCGTTGACCGAGTCAACAGCGGACCCAGTCAGCGTTGACCGGGCCCACCGCCGACCCAGTCAGCGTTGACCGAGTCAACCGCTGACCCAGTCGGCGTTGACCGGTCAACAGCTGACCCGGTCGGCGTTGACCGGGCCCACTGCTGACCCGGTCGGCGTTGACCGGGCCCACTGCTGACCCGGTCAGCGTTGACCAGTCAACGTTGACCGTTGACCGGTCAACGTTGATCGTTGACCAGGTCAGAAAAATAAATAAAAATAAAATAATATTAAAATAATAAAATAATATTAAAATAATAAAATAATATTAAAATAAAAAAATAAAAAAAAATAAAAATTTCTATGGGTTCTACTTGGGCTCCTGGATGACTTGGGCCAAGTTATGGGTGAGTTTGATGAGTAGAAATTGAATAAAAATTCATTGAAGTTATTAGATAAAAATACAAAAATATGATTAATTCATAATTCATTAGGTGAGATTAATCCTAAACATGCATAGGATTAATTTAATGTAATAATTATTTAATTGATAGATTTTAATTTATTTATCTTAAGGGAAATAAATTAAATCTATTTTAAATAATTTTTATTAAATAGGATTATTGTGGGTACGCGATCCGAGAAGCTCGGCGGGTGATATTCTCCGCGCGACTTGGTTCCCAGGAGTAGATCGCTATCCCAGGTGCGTTGGTTCTCCGTTGGTAGGATTTATTCACGCTAGGGAATACCCGCTGGGGTTTCTTAGGAAAAATTCTTGGATGTCTTCAATATGATAAACCATAATGTTTGATAAGATTTAAATTTTATGCATGCTAGCATAGTTATCTTATCTAACATGTTTGATCTGCTAGGTATCTAACATGCTTTATAATCATGTCGTGCATGCTAAATTGCTTCGGTATGATATGTTAAATAACTACCATGCGGACATAGATAATACATGCGACATGTTAGAACCTTGGCGACGTCACCGCCACTTAGAGAAAAAGGGGCCTTTTTTCCATATGCCCCGGTAGACCGCCGCGTCCCGACGGTGGTCGAACGGTGACGTTTCCGTTAGGCGCCACTCCCGAGGTTGATGCATAGCAGAGCACTGGGAGCACCACTCCCGACGTTATGCATAGCTCATACATATACTGGGAGCTGGTAGGGTAAGGGACTGTACACACTCCATGGTCATGTTAGACTGGAAATATGGAGCAAATCCTTACCCGAAACCTTTACCCGCGCGAGTGTCGTTGTAGGCGGCCTCGTGATAGTCCTGAGATGGTTAACTAGGATGAACCCTACCATGGACTTGGCACCAACGAAGTCGAGGGCCACAACCCATCGTGCGGATGTGCGCCGATCTCGATAGACGTTGACGGCTATTGGACTGGGAAGGTGATTCCACATGCGACGCCTTGGACAGTGGATCCGTAGACCGCACGGCTATCACCCTTGACGTCTGCAGACGATCGGATGAGTAGTCCGGATCCTAGGGTGGTTATTCCGGCTAGCCGTGGCCGATGATATTTAAGAGAGGTGACCCTGTCTACGGGCAGTGTGTAGTACTACATGGGTGTCGTGACCCCTACGGTATCCGGGGAGGATGTAAGGGCACGACGGTTTCGCTAGGGGAGGCATGGTTGGCGACTAGTGAAACAACAGGAGAGGGATTCTGGGTCATCCATCCTCTCTGCCAACATCAGTGCAGCGGGCATAGGTAGAGATAGAGACAGAAAGACACTGATGGGCTTACTGATACTCTTAGCTAGGGTAGTCATTAAGCGTAGGCTGGCAGCCCGAGTTTATGAAACCTAAAAAGTCTCACTATGACGTAGGTGACATACTATTGATATGGACACTAGACATGACTAGGGTGACATCTAGTGACATGTACACATTTAATTATTTATTTAATTGTTTGTTTATGTTGTCTATTTTTATATGAATTGTTTAAAACAAAATGGCATGAAAGATGATGATTAATTACCAAAGACATCCTAGAATACTCCTCCTAGCCTTTGATTTCCTTATTCGCTAGAGCCGTAATTTCGCATTAGGCCGCAAGGCTGAGCACACCGCGTTCAATGTATGTGCAGGTGTCGATGCACGAGACGAGATCGATGATGGAGGGTTCGTCGTGGGAGGTATACGACTGCTGTTATGAGTTTTCGTATGTTGGTCTTAGTTTTGTATTAGGAGATATCGGGACTGTATTTAAGATGTTATTTGAAAATGTGGGTGTATGTAGTTTAGTATTTGTATTTATGCCTTGTATGGGCTTGTCGGGCTTGTCGGGCTCATACGGCGGTTGCCACGTGTCGTCCTGCTGGTCGGGGCGTGACAAAGTTAGGCCGGTGGCTTATAGATTATAGCTACCGGTAGACGTTGGTAGAATCCATAACGTGTTCCTTGTATTTATACTTAAGAAGCATGTGCCAAGACCCACCGCATATTCTGATTACACCTCCGATTGCCGTGAGGAATAATCTGAGCTATGAACCTAGGGCAGTGGCGATAGTTGATTTACAGGCTAAGGATGTTAAGGGGCAAAATTGTGCGGAAGACCGGAGCCAAATTAGGGCCTAATAACCACAATCGTTTACTTAGTAATTTGCCATGATTGAATTCTTGTTTGATAAATTGTTTGAACATTTTTAAAATTGTTTGACTTGATTAAGTGATTTCTTTAAGATTTTGGTATCTTACAAAATATAGCAAGTCTAGAAAATATTTAGGGGTTAGGTTGTCATTTTTAGAGGACCAAAAATCTTAAGGGGGAGAGGAATTGTAAACCCTATTTTCCTTTTAAAAAATAAAAAATAAAAAGAGAAGAAGAAATTATTACTTGGCCTATTAGCCAAGTTGGTTAGAGTATTGTGCAAATAACACAAAGGTCGCGAGTTTGATACTTGCATGAGTCATTGGTCTCATGTATCTTTTTCTATTTAAGAAATATTTAGTCCCACATTAGGGAATTCTTGAAAAGAAGTTGTATCATTTTCTATTTATGAAATATTTAGTCCCATATCTGAGAATTCTTGGAAAGGAGTTGCAACTGATCCTATTTAAGGGATGGTGCCCTCCTTCAGAGCTTGAATATCAAATCTACCAATACAATGGGTTGTGGGTTGTGGTCTATACAATGGGTTGTGGGTTGTGGTCTTTTCATGCCTACATAGCCCGATAATGTGCGTCGCACGTGTATTGGTTCGGTTTGGTGAATGGCCGGTTTAACTGCGTTTAGAATGTTATAAATTTATAATGTGATAAAATTTAGAAAATTTATTTATTTAGATTTTCTAATTAACGAAGTTTGATAATTTAGGATTTATAAATTTAATTGATGCAATTAGATCTCTTTACAGAATTTATAAATCTTAGACTTTGATTAAATTGGGTAATTAGATTAATTAGATTTTCTAATTAATAAAATTAGAGAAAATGTGACTTAATTGATTTATATATAGTAATTAAAATTTTACAAAAGTACTAAAATTATTTTAGATTAATAAGGTAGTATAGTATATCAAACTGTTAGAATGCTTTAATTGTGCAAATAGGATTTTAATTTATATTTTTATTGTATAATGTAGATGTAAAGATATTTTATTGGAAAATTTTATATAGTGGTATTTACTTTAATTGTTAAATGGTAAAAAGGAAATTGGTGTGAGGTTGTGAGAAGTGGAGTTTGGGAAGAATATTATTTGAGATGTATTATTTATGCATGCTTGGTTGTTTGCATTGGATTTATTTTAGGAAGTTATTCGTTGCTGTGTTATTGCTTGATAAATCACAGTCAAGCTGTGATTGATGTTGAAGTAAGAAGGATTGCTTGCTTGCTTGCTTGTTCTTAAGGGTCACGGCCAAGCTGTGATTCTTGTTTAAAGATCTGCTTGAGACTCAAGTCAGGGTTTATGATTTCAAATTTAATTTGGCCTACTATAGATGCTGAGTCCTATGGGTTGTTTTGTTTATTATTGTACCTCCTGATAAGTGATATATCTACTTCGTTACATATTTATTTAGCATGTGGGTTACTGTGAACTTAAAAGTATAACATGTTAGTTCCTGTAAGATGCTAATGTATGCATATTATTGATGTGAGTTGAAACTTGAATCATACCAGCAGATGTATGATGTTACTATATGCATGCTCCCGACGTGAGATTGAAAGTTATATCATGCTAGTTCAAGTATGATGCAATAATATATACATGCTCCTGATGTGAGTTGTTGGTTATACCATGCTAGTATATATATGATGCTGTTATATGCATGCTATTGATGTTTATGCTCATGTTAGATTGATTATTTAATATGTTCATATTGCTAGAGATGTAGAGACACTTAGCAAGAACATGTTTGACATGAGATAAAAATTTGAGACATTTAGATTTATGAGGTCATAACACTTGGAGTGATCTAAATTGTTATATGAATAAGAACCCTGGACATCTTAAGGTTATGTAACCTAGGAGAAGATGTGTCGTTCTTAGACTAGTATGTGCTAACATGTGGTGAGGAGCCATGTGCTAGTAAGGTAGAGATGCAAGTTCGGTTGACCTCAGTCACTAATACCTTGGTGTAGCCGAGATCTCACTTCGGTGCAGAGCTCAACTTAATTGTGTTACACAAGGTAGAGGGTGTACAAGGAACAGTACCGTCCCATGCGCTATCGAGGCTAGGGAACCTGATGACTCTGGCATGCTCAACAGTGGTGGGATCCCTGAGCAGTCCTGGTTCATTAGTATCGTATATAATGTGTCTCAGTTTGCCAGGCTGGAGACGGATGTGTTTGTTATTTTTGTATGGTTACTTAGCATGGAAAGATATTATGTTAGTGAGAAGGGGTACCGTGATCACCAGCTCCTTCTGCCAACGTCAGTGTACAAACATATAGGACAGAGATATAGAGTTGGCACTGACGGGTTTGGGAAAATCTCTGACGAGGGATTTACCTTGAACACAGGCCGGCTGCCTTAGGTGTGGAATGAAATGATCATGATATACACATTAAAGATATATGACATGTTTAATTTTATGTACCATGTTATGAACAGACTTCTGATATCTTGTTATAATTATAATTATGTTATTCTACGTTTATTTCCTTTTATATATTTTTGACATGTCGATTTAAGTATGTGATTTTAGTAAATATATTTTTTCTGGGTTGTACAATATTTTTACCCATCATTAGGGTGCTCTCTCTGTAGCCTCACTGAGTCTCGTGACTCAGATGTGCATATTTTTCCCTGTTGAGCATGTTACAGATGGATCTTTAGCCGGGAGTGAGGGAGAACCTAGTTTGGCGAACAATATCAATTTGGCGACCTAGATAGAGATGTAAAATGATAGTTATAGTTAAATTATCAAATGTATTTGCTTCCGCTATGTTTAATTAATAAAATTGTAGTGCTTTGTGATACTTTTTAGTCTTGTATAAGTTGTGTGTGTTGAAGTACATCTTATACAGCGGTTGCCACGTGCCCAAAGGTGGAATTGGGGCGTGACAGTCACTGCTTCTTCCATCAGCGGCCGGTCATAGAGAGCTCCCTCCCGTTCTACTGGCTCCTCTCACTTCCTCGCCGTCCTTCATCTTGCGGCGAGGAGACGTCGATTGCCATCACCCTTGAGGCTTCAGCTGCCTCTGTCACAGCTGCCCTCTGGGCACCACTTCGCCAAGATCGCCAATGCTTGCTGCATCCCTCGCATCACCGCAAGTTCAGCGGTGAACACCTCGCCGTCCATCGCCTCACCGCGACCTGACCACGCCTCTCCTCTCCCACTGCTCGGCGACCATCAAAACTACCGGCATTCCACGGAGTCAGCTCGCCGCACCTCCGTCCTTTGTTTCTGGGTGATTCACCGGTGGGCAGCCATCCTTCCATCTTCTGGCCCCGAACCAATTCTTCCACACACCCCTGCTTCGCTGCCCTCTTTCCGATTCTGACCGCCGAACCATTACAATCGATTTGCAGCAGCGACACTTCAACCCGTGTTCGCAGCTGCTCACCAATCGATTAGTTTGATGTGGTTGCTGATGGAATTTTTGAGATGGTAGATTGTGCTCATATCTAATATGCTATTGTTGATAATGTTAGAAGGATGGTTGAAATTATGCTATCTCCCCCACCTATTCCTCATTATATTTTCTTTGTTCCTTTACTTAGAGATTATGCATATGATATAATAATTAGGTATGTGGAGAGAATCGAATAGAGGTTGACACTAAGGAATGATTGTTGAATATTAGTTTGATAGTGATGATACTATGATGTTAGATTAATTCAAGGAATAATTACTTGGATTTTATGTTGGTTTGGACTTAAAAATATAATTAGGTTTGATTGGGAACTTGACTATTCTAGTCAATTAAAGGTGATGAAAGAGGACTATGGATCTAAAGTGTTGGGCTTGAGTATGAACTTGGAGCTAGTAGTTGAAGTGGGTTATTTAATTTGGATTAAGCCGAATAGATCAGTAAGTTGAGTTATTAGTGATTAAATAATTTCTATCATATTAAATTATGAATAATTCATATTTTAAATAAAACCTTTATTATTTTAGGAATCTTACTCCGACTTGAGTGCTGTGTATTATTGATATATCTAGGTTGGTTCTGAAGTTCAGATCCCCATACAGATGCGTTGGTTCATCGTAGTAGGATTTAATTCAGCCTAGGGAAAATCTTAAAAAGATTTTATTAGGAAAGTCTTGGATGCCTTGAAAATAATAAAATCCTATGTTTGCTAAATATGTGATAACATGCATGCTTGAATAATATTATTTATGTAGCATGAATTATATGTCATGGGTATATTGTCTAATATTTGACATGCTTTATTAAGTTCTTTTACATACTACTTTATTTTTCCTTGTTGTTATATGATATGCTTATACCTTCCTAAAGAAGATAAAATATGGAGGTAGTATCAAAAATAATTACTTGACACTCTAGTTTAGATAGAGACATAGGTAACATATGATACTAGCACCTCCTAGGGACATCACTAGATCACAAATTGTGAGAGTATATTAATAACACACCCTAGATGATAAATCGAACCCTCAGTGTTCGAATAGTGATGTTCACTCACTATTACCACTCCTCGGGCTACAAACAGCTCAGATACTGGGAGTTGGTTGGGAAATAGGCTAGACTAACTCTAAGGTCAAGATAGACTAGAAAGCGGAGTAAGTCCATACCCGGATATAATTACCACTCGAGTAACGTTTGAGCGTCATCGTGATAGTCCTGGAATGGCCAGTGGGGATGAACCCTTCCAAGGATTTAGCAGACATGTAGTCGAGTTAGCTACAGCCTATTGTGCGGATGTGAGCTCAACTCGGCCAATATCAACTACTATTGAATTGAAGAGGTGAATTCCCTTAAAGCTTTGTACAGGGGATCCGTAGACAACACGACTACTGTTCTAGACGTTTTGCAGACGATCTGATGAGCAGTCTGGATCCTAGGGTTATTACTTAATTCGGCTAGCCGTGGCCGAGGACATACTAATTGAGGTGACCCTATCGAAGGACAGTTGTGTAGCGCTACACGGTGGTGTTGTGACCCGTACTGGAATTCCAAGGGTAAAGGTACAGGCACAACAGGTTTCACTGGGACAGGGTGTAGGTGTCGACCAGTGAGACAGTAGAGAGAGACATACGGTCACCCGATCTCTCTGCCAACATCCGTGCAGTGGGCATAGGTAGAGGCCTAAACATTTACGGTACGGATGGGCTTATGGGAATCCCTGATCAGGATATCCCCTGAGCATAGGCTGGCGGCCCGAGGCACTTGACATAAAGATAGAAACACTCCTAGTTGACATATCCTAGAGATACAGATATTTTATGCAACATAGATGACTTATACTAGTGACAGACATGTTGTTCAACATAGTTGACAACTAGGAACATATACAGCTATACACAAACAGTTAGAACTCAACTTTGTTAATGACGTTATTTACATTGAAAAGTTAATAATTAATAATTAATAAACCCAAAGGAATCCTAGTACTTACCCCTAGTGTTTGATTTCCAATCTACGATTTCGATCCGTAATTTCACACTAGGCCGCAAAACTGAGCGTTCCACATTCAATGTGTGTGCAGGTATGATTAGCTGATTGATCGGGATGGTTGATGAAGATGAGTCTATCGATGAATTTACTTTTATTTATCGTTACTGTTATTATAGAATTGAGTAGGTTTATCGGGATTGTGTTAGTAGTATTGAGTTAGATGATTTAACTGTATATTCCGCTGTGTTGATGATGTATATGGACTGTGATTATCATTAAATGCCTTGTATGGGTCTTTTAGGCTCATACGGCGGTTGCCACGTGCCCGACAGTAGGGTCGGAGCGTGAAAATTAAAGTGGTATCAGAGCTTTAGGTTTAAAGACCTAAGGGTTAAAGTAGTATGAGAGTTTAGGCTTAGAGTTCTAAGAGTTAAGGTAACAGTCCCGATATGATAGGATGCCATATTAGAATTAAGATAGTAATTTGATTGTCTAACATCGCGTATCTCCTATGGACTTATTTAGTATGCGATCGTACTACCAAGATCTTGGATTTGAGATGTTGTTATTCAACATATTAATATGAAATGAACGCGCCATACTTGGTTTGTCTGAAATGAGCGATGATATCGTAACTAAGATGAAGATCTGATTGACATTAAATGAAACCCGCACTAGACTAGCAAATGGGTTATGTAATTGATCATCGTAGGTCGGTAAGGACTGCGGTGAACGGTTGAGTTTTTCCAGAGATTTTATCTTATTGTCTATTTTAGAGGAAAAGAACACGATATTAAGGTTTTCCAAAGATTTTACTTTTTAGAGGATTTCGTAATTTTAACCTTTCCTGCCATATAGGATTAAGTTATCCCCTTTATTTTTGGAACTCCTCCACCTCTGCTTTAGATGTGAGGATTGTTTATAAGAAAAAAAAATCCTTTATTCATTTTCTTAGTATTGTAAGTGTATTTTTGGAGGACCAAAATTTTTTAAGGGGGGAGAACTTATAAACCCTCACTTTTATGTGGTTTAATTAGCGAAAAATGAGATATTAAATTTTTTCTTAAGTTTAGTTTAGTGTAAATGAGGTTAAAGAACTTTTAGCTTGGGTTAGGACTAAAATTATGACATTAGGCTAAATTTTGGATTAAAAAGGATGTAGTTGTAATTTATTTAAAATTTATAGGAACCTTGTTGGTATTTTATTTAAAATAGAGGGACTTAGTTGAGATTCAATAGACTTGAGGGGGCGAACTGCATAAGTTTACTAGTCACATGCTCCTCACATGACCGGCCTAACTAAGCCGCTCGCTTGAGCCAAACTAGACCGGTCTAACTGAGCTAGCCCGGCCGAACAAACCCCTACGAAGACAAACCCCTCGAGCCCTAATTTTTTTCCATCGACGCCTGTAGTTCGATAATTATCACAGTGGGTTAAGGCTACAAGACAATTAGGATGCTTTGAGTTCGCCGGCTCCACGGATGCCCAAGAATCATGTGCTTGGATCAACACTATTCGACGTATTACCAACGAGATGAGGCTTGCTGATGAAGATAAGTTGAGTGTTGCTCTACACTTGCTTAGTGGTGATGCTAGGATTTGCTGGGAAGAACTAGAAGGATGAAGTGATACATCAATCACTTGGACAAAATTTTTAAGGGAGTTCAACTTGGAATTCTACACCCCAATGCAACATCATATGAAGAGACAAGAGTTCTTAAGTTGTACGCAACATGGAAGGTCTGTAGCAGAATATGCCGCGGAGTTTAACAGGTTAGCATCATTTGCACTCGAGATGGTAGTATTGGAAGACTTTCGCTGTAATAAATTCATTAAAGGACTAGATTATGCCATCCGCTCACGCTTGGCAGTGTTAAAAGTAGAATGTTACAAGGACACGATGGAAGCTGCCATAAGAGTTGAGAGGGTAGTAATGGAATCTCGAGACAAAGGGAATGAGCGCAGAAGAAAATGATCGGGATCTTTGGCAACCCGAACCATGCAAAGGGAAGGTGACATATCCAGGGCGCTATCAGTTGCTTCTACTGCAGGATTTAACAACCCACGAACAACAACAAATGTCACGGCGGGTTACACTCGACCACAGCCTACGGGGTTAGCACCGATCCCAAGCTTAAACAAATGTTGTCGTTGCTATAGAGTGCATACGGGACCATGTCGGATTACTACTTGTTACCACTGCGGACAGGAGGGTCATGTTCATCCAAATTGTCTACAACGAGCACCACTGGAAGCTTCTGAAGCGTCAATAGCTCGGGGTAAGAATCAAGTACAAGTGCCAACTACACCGGCAGTGTCTGCTTCGACAGCAAGAAAGGTGCCAACTCCTAGGACTGGGCAACACTCCCAAAGACCCCAGACGCGTTCACAAATACGAATTTTTGCTCTAGAGGGTAGTACTGCGCAAGAAAACTCGGAGGTGTTCGAAGATGACACATGGCAAGTAGAGAACTTCTAAAGGTGAACTATTGGTAGTGAGAATGGAACAAAAATATGGAAGGGAGTGGTAGGAGGATGCTCAAAAATATTATTTAGCGATAGCCACAAGAATTTGGAGAATAAGGCATCTAGTTGGAATTAATGATTTTTTTCTAGCAATTATTGATTTCTTAGCAAATCTACTTTGAGTGAAGGAGTTAAAATTTTCTTGTGTTAACAGTGCTACTTTGAAAAAGTGAGTCTGATAGTTTCCTTCTAATTTGGTTGTCACTAAATAAAGTAGCCTAAGAAAAGGAAATATTCGTTACGTGTTGCTTCATTTTTGGAGGACCAAAAATGCTAAGTGGGGGAGAACTTGTAAACACCGATCATTACAAAAAAAAAAGAAGGTATATATATATATAGGTTTAGATAAATACGAATAGATATACATATAACATGATAATACTTATAAACATATAACAGGATAATACATATAACATGATAAGACTAAGATTTGGCTTTAAGTGATGGGGGTAAAATTGGAAATTTACCTCCCACATCTTGCCCTTTTTATGCTCTTGTACGTGAGGGTTGAGGACTTTTTTCCTCTAGCCGCAAACCACCACAACTACTGCCATCATTGGAGGATCTCTAGTTTGGAAGCGCAGGATTTTTCCGTCACGGTTGTTTCCTCTCAAGTCCTCTATAGGAATTGTTGGCTAGCAAAGGTAAAAATAAACACCCCTCCTCTATGCTACCATTGTTGCAATGCTTGATGAAATAGGTGAATTTTGTAGTTGCTAAAAGTGTTGGGATGTCTACTGTTGGCATGCTCTTTTCATTTTTCTTTTTCTTTTTCTTTTTCCTTCTGCTTTCGCTCTTCCTTTCTTCTGCTTCCCTTTGCCGAATTGCCAGCAAAGAAGAAATAGGAGGCTAATATTTTATTTAATACTGCCTGTTACTGCCGAAACCTTTTCTCCTCCTTTATAATTATTTTTTTTTCTTTTCTTCTCCTTGCTGCTGCTGAGAACCCCTACTCCTTTTCCTCCATCATCTTGTAAATTTTTTTACCTTTGCCTTTTTAGTTTCTGCTGCCGAAAAATAGGAAGCTTCTTTCCTCTTTCTCCTCTTTTACTTAATTACCTCCTTCCCCTCTTCAGTTAATGGGATTTTTTTTTCTTCTTTGGAATTTTGTGATGCTTTTTCCCAGCCACGTGAAGGCCTCCATGTTTTAATGTGGTCGTTGTGTTGGTGAGGCCTGTTGGGATTTTTCAATGTTAACTTATCTGTTTATTTTGAAATTTACTGCTGGGATTAAACAAATGAGTTTTGTGGTGTAATTGCAGCAGCTTTGTGACTGTTATTGTTATTGTTGAGAAGTTTTATTTTTGGTTGAAGAATTTATCAGCAAAGTGATTAAAAAGAATAATTTCATAAGGTAGAAGGGAGAAATTGTTTTGCAACTTGGATTCCTTAATTTTCTACTATCTACTGAGACTTCATTTCTTTCTTCTTTCTTTTTTTTTTGCTGCCATGAATAAGAATTGCAAGGATTTGTGCATACTGTTAAAATGGGTGTTGATACAACAAAATGTAAGGAGCGTCAAGTAGTAATATTATAAATCAAGAAAAAGCTGCCAAGGATGGGAAGTTTTCCCCCTCTTGCTTTCCTTGGTCTTTTCTCTTTCTTTTTCTCTCCCAGCCACATGAGATCAATTGTTGAATTTAATAGATGTTGTTCATTGAGAATAAGTTGAAAAGAATAAACTTAATGTGCATGAAGGCCAAGTGGCCAAATGAATATAATTATTATTATTATTATTGATTGTTACCTACGTAGCCTTATTCATTTGCAATGAGTCCTTGTTTGTATGTTGCTGTTAAATGGCTCGGTTTGTTGTTTGCAAATGGATGCTAAATTATCTTGTTTGACTGCTTGGTTGATTCCTTGGGCTTCCTTAGATGGGTTGTGTTAGGAGTAACGTATGATCATTTGTGGAAATTTTAAAAGTAAAATATGTGATTGTTATAGGGCATCGTTCCAAACTGAACGGTGAAGTGATAAACTCTTATAGTTCAGTTCCGCTTGATTCTAAAGATTTTGTACAAACCAGGTTCGTTTCATTGAACCATTGAGTAGACAAGTAACTAAATATTAAAAGTCCAATAACTGTCCTATGTATATTGTTTGTGTTTACTTTTATGATTTATCTGCTCAATACATGTCTTAGTTGTTGGAATTATAATAAATTGTGCATGATGATTATTGGAATTATACTTGTGTATTAAATGATAAACAGTTACATTGTTTATACGTATTGAAGAGAAGTCAAACATAGAGACACCTAACTTATTTAGTGACACCATACTCCCAACAAAGGACTAGGACATGTTTACACTGTATTCCCGCACGTGTAGTGAATGGTCGCTACCACGATAGTCCAGTTTTGGCAAATGGGGGATGTAGTTATCTCTGCACTGATGTGAGTGTTAGGTGACAAATTCTCTCCATACGCCGTGGACAGTGGGTCTGTCAACAATAGCAACCGTCCTAGATGCTCTGCAGGCATACCGACGGTAGTCCAGATCCTAGGGTTTAATACGTGTGTAGGATTTCCGGTTAGCCGTAGCCGGAGGAGTATTGTTGCAAGGTGACCCTGCCCATAGGGGCAGTGTGTAGTACTACACAGGTGTGTGTTTGGTGTACCTACAGGGAGGTTATACAAACACATTAGTCTCGATAGCGCGGATCGGGGTAAATGGCTACCGAGACTGGAGGAGAGGGATCCATGTTTACCTACCCTCTCTGCCAATATCAGTGTGATGGGCATAAGCAGATACCTAGACAAGCACTAATGGGCTTAAGGGTAGTCCCTGGCCAGGGCATACTCTAAAGCATAGGTTGGCAGCCCGTGATAGGAGATAGACAATATGGTAGTGACATGAACAATAATGTGGTGAAAAAGGACATGAATTTAGAACGCACAAAGAGTAAATTTTAGTACATTATCTCTTTTTGTTATAAACTATATTTGTACATCATTGTTGATTTTGTTTCATCTTATGAAGTTATTTAATTCTTATTATTCAACAAGAGATGCTATTATGATATTTTTATCTTACTGGTTGATCTATTCTTTATAATACTTGTGATACATATGGATGGTTCGGACTTGATGGCCTATTTCCCTCAAGACCATTCTTTGTAGCCACTGGGCCGCAAGGTTCAGCGTATTTATCTTACATACGCAGGTAGCTTGGGATAAGCACCATGATTGTTTATGAGTATTAGGTTTTCGGAAATGTAATGTCTGAGTCTACACGAACATCGGTCTAAAGGTTGTGTGCTACCTTAATATTTACAAAATTTGTAGTGTGGTCATTTTGTATTATTTCTAATACCCCTTGTATGGGTTGTAGACTCGTACTGCGGTTGCCATGTGTCGATAGGTAGATCAGGGCATGACAACTTTAGTGGTATCAGAGCTTAGGTTTAAGGTTAATTGGGAAACTTTAGACCTAACTTATACTTGAAAAGAGAATTGACCACTAGTGATAACCGAGTATTACAAATTAGGGATTTCAAATTAGGGGTAACGGTAACGAAGGATTAGGAAACACGATCTCCTAATTCGAAATTTTCTTCCCTAAACAATTTCCTTGTTTGACAAGCTATCTACTATGACTAAATTAACTATTTTGAGTTGGGTGGGTTCTTTTTTTGCGGACTTGTCATATTACTAGAATTGTTTTCTTACTTATGTACATAAATATTTATTGGTTGCTTAGATGTATTTTACTGAATAATGTTGAGGATTTGGAAACATAGGAAAGAAAAATGTCATCCGCTAGAGTTAGTTCGTCGGAGGAGGACCCTATGCAGCTGCCTTCATCAATGGATAATAGAAGTATCACAGCCAACATGGTGGAAGTCACTGACGGTGGTCAACAACTATGGCGGTTGATAAGGAGAGCGCAGAAATTCGGTTGTGAGATGTTTGCTGGATCATTTGACTCATGGGAAGCCTACGTGTGGTTTAAGAACATCAATTTAGTTTTGAAGAGAATGACATTTCGTGTGCAATAGCCAATCAAAATGAGTAATCAAGAATCACACGAGATTATATCTGGGGCTGGCATAATCAAAATACAGTTGCGGCCAACAACTGTTACCTCAGGGGGAGGAATCAAATATCATAAGGTACCCAGATCAAAGCAGAAGTGCAAGAATAAATAAACAAAGCCCCCTTTCCCCCTGGGTTGCCCACTGGATTTCGCTACCTGGTATCCATAGCTAATCCAGAGTAAAAAACCAGTCAGGAGTATCCCAATCTCCCATCCTGACCTCGAGCATTATCGTCCCACGCCCCTCCTCATAAGTGGCCCATGGGAGTGCTAATAGTATAATAACCTATCACTGCAGTGAAGAGTGCCTATAGCACTATCTAGTATAATATCATGCTAGTCATACGCATTTTCAAGTGAAATAGTATCACGAATAATTAAACAGATGCATATGCTAGATCAGAAGTCAACAGAAGCATAGTATAATGCTTAAAATGAATAGAGTAGCAAGAGTATCAACATGGATATCAAAGATTATTTACAACTCATTTATGATCATAATCAGGATAATACTAACTAGCAGGAGAGCCAAAGGATATCAAATATAAATAATCAAATGGACTATAGTTCTCCTGGACTAAATATTGAGAACTATCCCGTCTATTCTGCCCAGAGAATAAACACTCACCTGATTCTAGCATTACAAGCACGTTCTAGTTCGTATCGTGAACGTTCGTATCCTCGTGCCTGCTTATCGTATTTCCTGTGAATATTTCAACGAATTAAATCTCTCAATCCGGTAATAATTTTACAAATCCGTCTTCACCAACATGCTTAAAATAGTCTCTAGAATCACCCAAATTTTTATCTCAAGTTCGCCGGAAAGCTCGTCGGAGCTCGCCGGAAACTCGCCGGAAAGTTCGCCGGAACCCTCACAGGCGAAGTTCTCCGAACAGTACCAATATTGGTACCATTCGAAAGCTCTCATCACAAGGATTCCAAAAATCATATTTTCCCCAATTATTATAGCTCGTACACGATCAATTTTACCGATTTATCTAATTTGGGCGGAAACCCTAAGTTAGGGTTTTTAGCTCGCCGGCGGCCGACCGGCAACCAACAGCTCTCAACTCTGGTACCAATGGAAAGCTCTCCTCGAGGAGAAGCCATAGGTACCAAGTTTTCTAGACGAAGTTTCGCCGCCGCCACCTCTCTCTTCGTTTTCTCCTCAAATCTCAACCAAAACTGTAAATTTATACCTCTAATGTATTCTCCTCACTCTCCTGAAGCTGTATCTAAAATCTCGTCGAAAAATACGATCGGAAAGTCCTCCAAACGTGGATTACAAAGTAACAACTTTATTTTCGTTGTTACTGTGCGAGGGAAGGAAAGAGAGAGAAAAGGAGCGCTCGACGGTGGGAAGAAATCTAATTTTTTATAAATAGTTAAAATCTTTAATTCACATTTAATCCTAGTCGTCCATCCTTAACTCAACTATTTGATCGATCAAACGACGTCCAAATCACGATCTCCACATCGCCTTTTTAACGGCCCCAATGAGACTAATCGGTTCCCCTCAAAGGGGTTGTAAACGATGAGGTTCCCCGTTGGGGAACCGATTGGGAACAGAGGAGCTTATAGTTTCACTACCTCGCGGGTCTTTGAGTCTGTTTGGCGTTTTTGCGCTTTCTCAGGCCTAATTCTGAAAATGGTGAGAATGGACTTAAGAACTTAAACCGCGAGGTGCTGTAAGCGGGGCTAATTCCGTCCTTATTCCATATCTCTTTTTAGTAGGGCCTTCTGTTCGCATCAGCCTTCAATTCTCATTAGCAAAAGCCTGATCTGCTCCGTCGCTACGCATTTGAACAAGAGTTATTTGGAAGATTTTTCGCCCATTAAGACTCTAGAATAGTCATGTCGCCGCCGTTGGATTCCTTATCAAAAATACTATCTGATGGTATAATTTTCATGTCAAAATTTCATACTACAAAAATTCACAAAATTTTACAAATAAGTCCTTCTTATTCAAATTTTTTATAAATTTATCTATAATACAAAAATACAAATCTCACACGTATATCCTTTTACTTCTTCTCATCTTCGTCATCATCATTGGTAAGTTCCAATTCATCCTCGATCTCATCGATTGAATTTCCAATATTATGATTCTTTTTTTATTTTGGTGAAAATTTGGCGGAGAAAATATCATCCTAGAATACGTATATCATCTTAAAATTTTGATTTCATCTTAGAACTTCTATTTGATCCGCATAGGTTAGATTCTTTTTATTTTCTAATCTTATCTTAGAATTCTTATTGGTCTTCAAAGTTTAGGTTTTTATTTGATGTTTTTCTTTGTTCGGTTTGATTAAAAAATCATTTATTCTTAGGGTTGAGCTCTAGTTCAATAAATCCTTCTAAAAAATTTAATTTATTGTTCAAAATGAAAGTTTTTCAAATGTTTTATTCCTTCGAACCATGGAAAGTTCTTGGTTCTTAACCTATAGCTTTTATTCATATCGATGATTTATTTTAAGGACAAAGTCTCAAGGCTTGTGATCTATAATCTTAGGATAGCGCTTGATTCAAATGGGACAACCAGTCGCTTTCTCTTTTTAAGAACATATCGAAAAAGACAACAGTGGAGCATTGTAAACCCTATTTTTCTTTAAAAAAAAGAAGAAGAAGAAATTATTACTTGGCCTGTTAGCGGAGTTGGTTAGAGTGTTGTACAAATAACACAAAGGTCAAGAGTTCAATATTTACATGGGTCACTTATCTTGTGCATTTTTTTCTATTTCAGAAATATTTAGTCCCACATCTGGGAATTCTTGGAAAGGAGTTGTACCATTTTCTATTTAAGAAATATTTTGTCCCACATCTGGGAATTCTTGGAAATGAGTTGCATCCTGGTTCTATTTATTAGATGGTGTCCTCCTTCACACCTGCAATATGAAATCTATCCATACAATGGGTTGTGGGCTGTGGTCTTGCCAAGCCTAACATTGCCCGACAACGTTGCGTAGCGTGTTGGTTGATCCAGTTCGGTGAACGGCCGGTGTAATTGCATTTTGGCTGCGAGTTGATTGGCTTCGCGGCTTGTTGTCTGGTTTAGTTCAGTTCAACGTGGCTGGTGAGTTAGAGCCTTAAGAAATTTATTTAAATTTTTTAATATGTTTGAGACCTGCCTTTGATTATTTTTAGTTGTGTTCTGGGTTTTGAGGGCATTAATGATGTCTGAAAAATCTAAAATAATTTGTGATGCTTTATCATGCTTAAATATAATTTATGTGAATTAATTAGAATTTTTCAGAATTATTGAAATGCAAGTTCTTAATTTATTTAAGTTAATTTGGAATGTTTGAAAAAAAATATTTATATAGATGTTATGATATTTAAATTGTATTAATTAAAATTAAAATGATTTATCTAAAATTTTTATGGAATTAATGAAACTAGGAGATTGTAAATTGAGGAAATTAGATTATTAAATTATTTCAATTTATGAAATTGAATGATTTATAATTTTATAAATATATAATGTGATAAAATTTAGAAATTTAGATTTTGTTCTTACTGTATAATTTAAATGTAAACATGTTTGATTGAATAACTATGGTGGTGGTATTTGATTGAATTGTTAAATAGTTAATTGATCAAAAGAAATGTAATAAAAAAAGGAAATTGATGTGAGGTTGTGGGTAGTGGGGTTAGTTAAGAGGATTATTTGAGATGTGTTATTTATGCATGTTTAATTGTTTGCATTGGATTTATTTTAGGAAATTGTTGGTTGTTGTGCTATTACTTGATAAATCACAACCAAGTTGTGATTTGTGTTGAAGCAGAGAGGAACTGCTTTGCTTGATTGAATTGCTTGTTCGCTTAAAGAATCACGGCCAAGCTGTGATTCTTGTTTAAAAATCTTCTTTGAGACTCAGGTGAGGATTTATGGTTTCAAATTTATTTTGGCCTACTACAGATGCTCAGTCCTAAGGGTCGTTGTTAATTATTGTACATGCTGATAAGTTATATATCTGCTTGATTGCATATTTAATTAATATGAGAATTATTGGAAAGCTATACCATGCTAGTTGGAGTATGATGTTCTTATATGCATGCTATTGACATGGGTTGAAAGTTATAACATGATAGTTCATGTATGATGATATTATATGCATGCTCTTGTTATAAGGTTGAAAGTGATATCATGCTAGTTCATGTTTGATGTTGTCTACATGCTTGCTCTTGATATGAGCTGAAAGTTATACCATGCTGGTATGTGAAATGTTGCTATATGTATACTCCTGATGTGAGTTGAAAGATATACAATAAGGGTATATGTATGATGTTATTATATGCATGATGTTGATATTATGCTCATGTGATGTTATTATTGATATGTTTATGTTGCTAGAATTGTAGAGACACCTAGTGAGAACATAGAACATGAGAACATTAGATAATAATTTGAGACACTTTAGGTTCATGTTATGATAACACCTAGAGTGGCCTGGTTAAACATATGACTAAGAACTTAAGGTTCTTAGGCTGGTATGTGCCAATATGTGGTGAGGAGCGATATGTTAACAATGTTAGAAATGCACGTTCGGTTGACTTAGCCACAGATGCTTTGGGGTGACCTGAGTGTCACTTCGGTGTAAAGTTCAACTGATTTGTGTTACTCCCAAGTAGAGGGTGAGCTAGGAACAGTACCGTCTTATACGCTACCCGGGCTAGGGATTCTGATTGACACTAGCATACTCAACAGATGTGGATCCTTGAGTAGTCCTGGTTCATTGGTAGCATATGCAGTGGGTCTCAGCGGGTCAGGCTGTAGATTGATGTGGCTGGTTGATTTTGTATGGTGATCCTGCCATGGGGCAGAATTACAGCCCTGTATGGTACTCGTGATTGGAAAGAAGGGGTGCCGTGATCACCAGCTCCTTCCGCCAATGTCAGTGTGCAGTCATATAGGACAGAGACATAGAGTTGACACTTACGGGTTCAGGGAAATCTCTGACAAGGGGTTCTCCTTGAACTTAAGAGGTTGCCTTAGGTATAAAATGGTTAGATGATGAGATATTAATTGAAGTGATATGAGATCTTAATTTAGTGGCATTGTTTGATCATATTTCTTATATGTTGTTATATGCCATGTTATAATCGGGTTCATGATGTTTCTTATTTGTTGCTTGTTATACTATGAACATGTTGATTTAATATGTTATTTTAAGTGTATATATTTTCTTGATTGGTTTGTACAATACCTTATGCCCTTTTTTAGGGTGCTCTCTCTATAGCCTCACTGAGTTTCGCGACTCAGATGTGCACATTTTTCCCCCGTTGCACAGGTTATAGGTTGGCTACTAGCGGGAATGAGGGAGAACATAGCTTGGCGAACAATATCGACTTGGTGATCTAGATAGAGATTTAAAGTTATAGTGTTGGTGTACTTGTAAAATGTAATTGCTTCTGTTTTGTTTAAATAATAAAATTGTAATGCTTTGTGATACTTTTAGCCTTGTATGAGTTGTGGTGATTGTAGTACAGCTTATACGGCGGTTGCCACATGCCCAAAGATGGTTTGGGGCGTAACAATTAAGGTGGTATCAGAGCATAAGTTTAAAAAGATAACATTAAAAGTAAGGATAGGACTTAGAATACACCATAGGCCTAAGTTACACATGTGAGACAACTTTGACGGGGTAAAGAGAGATTCTTAGGATATATTGGGATTTATCATTTTATGCCTATGCTACCCTTACTTGTTTACACTGTATTTTATGTCCTTACTTGATGATGTTTTGTGCTTGTTTGGTTGATATTAATAGGTAAACTGGTTGTTTGTTGTTGTGTACTTTTGGGATATATTGATTATGTTTGAATGATATTGTGATTGTTGAAAACTTGACCTAGGAAGACCTAGACATTTGGAGCCTTTCATGTGAGACTATAGAGGACTTGTTAGAATTATATACCTATTTTGGTGATGCGGGTAACCCATTGAAAACATGTGCAATTATTTTTCCTATGCTGTCTTTGCCTGATTGAGTATCTAAGTGGTCTAAGTTCCAGTTGATCTTACTTATCTACAGATCATATGACCTTATCTGACCACATGATACAAACTAATCATTTATTCTGGCTAAATTCCTATGTTTCCTCCTAATTTGGTTCTTGAATTCTAATGATTGATAGTTCTGTCCAAACTGAGCATTTATGGTCTTAGGGTGCAGTAACTATCTTTCCTTCTCTATTGCCAAATATGAGAGTCATTTAACTATTGGTATCATTAAGGCCTGACTTAGGATCCTCTATGCAGAAGTATTGAAATTTGAATATTGATATTTTATGCAGCATTGGATGTTTAAAATTTGATCCTTGTGCAGCACTGGAAATCTCCTTCCTTCTAGTAGAGGTTGAGAAGAAGTTTAGAGATCCTCTCCAATTGTCTTCCTATCATATCCAGATACCAAACCAAAGTCTAAGGACTTTTCTTCCTTTCACTATATATCCAGAACTTGGTTAGAGAACATAGTCCAATTATAGAGTGTAATTCTCCTGACTTTTGTTGATGTTATCATCCCTTACTTTTGAATCATAATCAAGGACCAATATCATCTCACATTCCATATTTCAAAATCTTAGGGTGTTGACCTCAGGAGTCAAATATGCCCCAAAGTTATTGATATCTCATGAACTAGTTACACCATTGGGGTGTATCTACTATCTCATTTTAATCTTATTCTTTTAGCCCTATCTGAAAGTCTTATATGAATAACCACCAGGTACTTACATGTCAAAGGAACTATACTATGCAATATAGTTCTTCTTCCTTAAAGTAGGAAAACCAAAATCCCATGAACTATATCATGAATTCGACATCTGTTCCATCATTATTATCCATTGATCTGTTTCAATCCCTATCCTACAAATCTTTAGCAGTGACCATTCTTCAGGTACTAACCATTTTCAAAATACTACCCATCTTTTGTTGAGTATTCTTGAGTGTATTCAAAAAGTAGTACCATCCTTGATACTAAAAGAACCCAAATTCTTTCCATTGACTGTTAACAATTCTTTTCTTCCTTAACATAATTCTCTCCCCGGTCTTTGTTAGCTCTCAAAACCTTTTTGGTGATACTCTTGACTATTTCAAGAAAGGGGTCAAATACAATCTAGAACCTCGAGTTATTAAACAATCTAGTAAGAGTTGCAAGTAAATTTAATAAACTCTTAATGCTGAGAGTTTAACAATTTCAGCATGTTAAATTAAGAGAATTGATCTCTTGTGCATATAATTGCATATCCTCAAGGTTGATTTGTGAAAACTTTTCCACCAAATCCTAGACAAGCATACCTGCTAAACTAGACTAATATAGTAATAATAAAAAAAAAATCATCGACCTTAGTTCCAAATTCTAAATTTTCCAAGTGGTACTAGAGGAGAATCAAAATGGTAACATTTATCCTTCATTAAGGACCCTTATTGTATTTCTCACTTGGTGATACCATTCCTACCTAAAAATCTCAACCATAATTCCCATACTCAACTAAAGGCTGAGCTAAAATCAAAAATAGTGAGATGTATCAATCATTATAGCCAAGTATCATAAATCTGGAATTTAATCATCATCAGATTTACCTTGTCTTAGAGATTTAATCACCCTGAACTCTTTGTGTCTCCAAATCCCATGAAATTTGGTAAACACCTTCTTCGCTGATGCCAAAGCCTACCTTCAAAATTTTAGCTTAATCTGATTCTGGTGGAGGAAGTTATGACCTTCCGAAGTTCACTAAATCCTGAAAATTTAGTGTGCCGAAAATTTGATACTCTTGAGTTCAACAACCATCTGAAATAAACTAGCCTTGGTTTCTAATTTAATTGGTAACATTTATCTTTCATTAAGGTCTTCCTATCATATACTTGAATGATCGGATTACTATCCCTACTTCATTAAGGACTCTTACAGTATTTCTCACTTAGTGATACCATTCCTGCCTCAAAATCACAACCATAATTCTCATACCCAACTAAAGGGTGAACTAAAACTGAAGATAGTGAGATATATCAATCATTATAGCCAAGTATCAGAAATCTGGAATTTAATCACCATCAGGATTATCTTGTCCCAGAGATTTAATCACCCTGAACTCTCTTTATGTGAAAATCCTATGAAATTTGGTAGACACCTTCTTCGCTGATGTCAAAACCTACCTTCAAAATTTTAATTTTATCTGATCTCTGCGTAGGAAACTATGACCTTTCAAAGTTCACTAAATCCTAAAAATTTAGTGTGCCGAAAATTGGAAACTCTGGAGTTGAAAAACCATTTATCTTTCCACTTGAATCCGTCATGTCTATGCCAACAATAGAATCTAAGCATGATTCTTCAGCATAATAAGTACTATGGACAATGTGAAGAACCAAGCTGAAATTTTACCTTGCCAATTCTAATTTTCTTTATTCCCTTCACCTAAGCTCACACACCTTTGGCTGAATAATCTCCCCTAACAATTTATATAACCTTAAAGACGTACAAATAGGCAGAAGTACATTCCCGTGAAAAGTAAAATCCCATGACTAAGGGTAGTGATAAGTTTATTGATACTATACTTTATTATTGCAAATACTAAGTCCATTTCTGATGTGAGGATCATTGCTATACATTCTTGTTCAGATCTATATTGTACACTTGTACATCAAACATCTTAAGTTCATCTTGATACATCACGTTTTATGATCACTTAGGTAAGGTTCAATCAATTCTCAAATCTTCAAGGAATCATTTTTCCTTTGTCTTGCTGTTTAACCCTTGCTGTAGCAGTAGCCATTATCCAGTCCATCCTAATGAGATCTTTCTACTTAGCTAAGTATCTACCCTGCTAGGCTAAATAAGGTAATTAGATTTTAATCCTGAATACCAGCTGAAGTGATTGAATTATAGCCTATATTCATTGATCTTTCTTTGATCTTTTGTAGTTGTCAATTAAGTTATCTAGATCCAGTAGGAACTTCAAATTTAGGAACTGTTGGAAACCCAAGTTACATTATCTACTATCCCTTAAAGCAGGTTTTCAAAACTACTGGTTGGTTGTATTAGAGTTTTGACATATAATTCATGGTATGATGGTTTGATTTATTGAAAATATTGATTGAAATATCAAAACATCCTCGAGTGCACTTTTGGTCCTTTGATTTTTATCCATTTGATGTGAAGCCAACCCTTAGGATGGGAAAAGGCCAGAAGTAAAACCTTCATAAGTTAGTAAGACTACATGATGTGCCGGTGCTGAGTGTGTCGGACCGGGATCCCTGATTTACTTATTGATTTTGATTATATTGATTGATGAATTCTTTAGTGATTCATTCTTTTATCGGGCTCATATGGCTGTATCTTTCTTGGAAGGGTGAAATCTCAAATTGGTTATCCTTGAGAAGAGAGTATGTTTCCTTCCAAATGTTCTATGTTTGAAAAGATTTATTTGCATGACTTCTTGGGATGATATACTTCATAATAATTAACCTTTTGTGATTGTCTCATTATCTTTCTGAGTCAACTAATTTAATTGGGATGCTTAATTTAAATTGCTCCATCTTGAACTTCTTAATTGTCTTTGTTGTTCCTCTTGATTACTTGTTTGAATGTAACCGTTGGAATTATTTGGAGAACTTTAGTTGACCAATAGGTATTCTTTACTCCACTGAGTGTTAAACCTATGGTCTATAATCTTAATAGGTCCACCTGCTGTGTTCTGATCGATGTCGGAACACAAAGCTCTTATGTGAACACGACATTTCTAAGGGGGCTGATCGACCCTTAGAGATGCTAGGATCTGAGCTAAAGAGATGATTTGATACCTTTAGGTATGAAAAGACCTTGATGTAATCTTAGGTGTTGATTAATTAATCGGGTATCGAGCAATAGCGATTAGTTGATGGGATTAGATTATCTCGCCAGAACAATGACTTTCTGCCCTAGACCAGTTTGTTCTGCTCTATCTTTCTTTCTAAAGTGGTCTGGGCAAGACTGAAGGATGCTCATGATAGATAAAAGAGTATATGCAGATAGTCGGTGGGGGCTGTTAGAGATTGCAGTTGGGAATAGAGTATTCCTAGAGGTGTCTCCTTGGAAAGAACTTTCTTCGGTTTCACCTGAGAGGAAAGTTGCATCGGATCTATATTGGGCCATCTGAGATTCTAGAGAGAGTTAGGCTGGTGGCTTATAAATTTCAGCTATCGATAGACGTTGATAGAATCCATAACGTGTTCCATATGTCGATGCTTAAGAAATATGTGTCGGATCGACCGCATATTCTGAGTGCACCTTCGATTGCTTTGAGAGATGATCTGAGCTGTGGGTTTAGGATAGTGGTTATAGTTGATAGCCGTGATGAAGTGGTGAGGGATAAGACTATACCTCTAGTTTCGAGTGCTCTGAAGAAACGGTAGTATAGAGAAAGAGACATGGGAGACCAAATTCCAAATAAAGGCCCAATACCCAAAATTGTTTACTTGGTCTTTGCTTTGGTTGTATTCTTGTTAGATAAATTGTTTGAAGATGTTTGAAAATTATTTGATTTGATCGAATGATTTCTTTAGGTTGTTATGTGTCTTAAAGGGGAGTAGAAAGTCTAGAAAACTTAAAGGGGTTGGGTTATTATTTTTGGAGGACCAAAAATCTTAAGGGGGAGAGGAATTGTAAATCATATTTTTCTTTTAAGATAATAATAATAATAATAATAATAACTTGGCTTATTAGCTTAGTTGGTTAAAGCGTCGTGCTAATGACACAAAGGTTATGAGTTCAATACTTGCATTGGTTATTGGTCTCATATATCATTTTATCCTTTTCTATTTAAGAAACATTTAGTCCCACATCAGGAAATTCTTGAAAAAGAGTTGTATCTTTTTCTATTTAAGAAATATTTAGTCCCACATCAGGAATTCTAGAAAAGGAGTTGCAACCTGATCCTATTTAAGGGATGGTGCCCTCCTACACACCTTGAATATCAAATCTACCCATATAATGGGTTGTGTGTTGTGGTCTTTCCATGCCTACATAGCCCGACAACGTGCGTTGCGCGTGTGTTGGCCAGGTTCGATGAACGGTCGGTTTAGCTGCGTTACGGTTGTGGGTTGGCTGGTTTCACAGCTTGTTGATCGGTTTAATTCCGTTCAAGTGGCTAAGGCTTGATTGGTGAGTTTTGAGCATTAAGAAATTTTTTTAAAATTTTTAACATATTTTAGACCTGCCTTTTGAATTATTTTAGGTTGGGTCAGGGTTTTGAGTGCATAAATGATATCAAAAAATTTTAAAATAAATTATAATGCATGTTTATGTTTAGATATATTTTTATGATTTAATTAGAATTTTTTTGAACTATTAAGGTGGTATTTTGAACTAATTGAAGTGGTTCGGGTTTATTTATGTGTTAAATAAATTATTAGTTGCTTGAAAGAATATTTTGATAAGTGTTATTATAGGTAATTAGATTACTTAATTTGCTATTTAATAAAATTAGAGATATTGTGACTTAATAAATTTATATATAATAAAATTAAATAAATTGTAACTTAATAGATTTATATATAGTGATTGGATTTTCACAGAACTATTAAAATTATTTTTAGATTAATTTAGGTGGTATAGTAGATCAAATTGCTAGAATGATGTAATTGTGCAAACAGAAATTTATAAATGTGACTTACATTATTTATGTAATGTATATAATGTAATGTGACTTACTATTTTTCTATAAATATTTCATATAAAAGACCTAATGATATAATCAATATGATCAGGTTGTATCTTCTATTCTCCAAACTTCCAAAGCCCTAGTTTTACATAGTATAAGAGCCCCTTTTGAAGAAGAGACTAGTCGAAGATATCTTATGAGATAGTGGGGGACTCATCTGTGCCACATGATGGTCCCCGTATGTCGCTTTACTTCTCATCTTCAACATCATCTTTGGCAAGTTCCAATTCATCCTCGATCTCATCCATTCAATTTCCTATATTATGATTCTTTTCTTATTTGGGTGAAAATTTAGGGGACATAATATCATCTTAGAATACTTATATCATCTTAGTATTTTGATTTCATCATAGAATTTATAATATCAGTATTTTGTGCATTTATTACCTTATGTATTCCTTGTCTGATTTAGCAACTAAGTTGCCTAAATATTAGTTGATCTCACTCAGCTATTGAACATATGATCCCATCTGCCCACATGATCCCATCTGCCCATAGGAGTTAGATGTTTAACTACTTTCATCTCTGCCTTTTTCTTTTCAACACTGATTGGTTTCATTCATATCTTAAGACTACAATTGAGGATTTCTCCATCTTTTCTGCATATGTAGAATTTTGTGGAGAACATGTTGATTATTAGGACTTCATACTCTAGTTTTACTGATTTTTATCATCCCCTACTGTTGGATTTTAACCAGAGAGATGTGGTAATGCATTTCTCACCTTTATTATATACTCTAAATGTCAAAAGTGTTCACTCTTCCTCCATAAACCTATCAAAGAGGAGCTGACAATTTCTCTAGTTGAACATTTCTAAATTTCTTCAAAAAGAGTGTCATTCCTTGTATCAAATGAGATCTAATCCCTTTTATGAATAGCTGATAAATTCTTTTTCTTCCTTAGTATATTTCTCTTCTTCCTATCAAGGAAAATTCACTATCTCCAATATATCACATGATATTTATCCTTGCCAATAGATTCGAGCTCTTGATACATTAAATGGCACGCTATTTGATACTCGAAAACTTAAGGAAGAGGTTTCTCCCTCTCTTCCTAATCTTTGTCATTTTTCAAAACCCTTAGTGTTGCTCATGATTCCATCAAGAAAGGTTCTAAATACAATCTAGAACCTCAAGTTACTGAATAATCTAGTAAGGATTGCAAGTAAATTCAGTACACTCATAATGTTGAAAATTCAACATTTTCAGCATATTAGATCAAGAGATTTCAATCTATCCCTTGTTCATATACTTGCATATCCTCAAGGTCAATTATTAAGAACCTTTTTACCAAATCCTAGACAATGATACCTACTATACTAAACTAATACATCATAATGCTATGGTCATATCGCCTCATTTCTAATAATAATCATCGACTAGGCAGTCTTTGTTGCCTATGCATGAAGAAGAAGGAGAATGTGGCTACAGGTTCAATCCAATGAAACAACTCCTTTACTACAAACCCTAACTCAGGTTGCTTAGTCTGAACAGTCCATCATTTAGGTCATCTAATGTGAGCCGTCCATTTATATCTAATTGAACCAATTCAATCCCTTTTATCTATCCTCATTGCCAGCAAATTGATTCCTAAGAATTCCCTAGTGATCCTTGACCTATAGACAAGTGAAATTGAGGAATTGGTGGAGAGGTGGCAAAGAAATATAGAGGAGGAAGGAGATGAAGAAAGGAGCGAGTGTCAAGACTCCAAACGTCGACGAACACTTAAGTCGGAGATATCGTCTTAAGATAATCTTCTTCCCTCCTATTTCATAAAAACAAGAACTTTACTTGTTTTGGGGGAAGATTTAGGGTGATCACATGAATTTATATTATTTCTCTATAAACAATTGTTACTGTAAGTATCAATCTTCATCATAATAGTACTATGAGCTTATATAAACAACAATGCTAAATTTTACCCTTCCTTTATTCTAAACCATGACAATTTCAGTTTCCTTTATTTCTTTCTCCTAAATCTATACACTCTCTAATGAACAGCCTCACCTAAAAACTAAGGTTCCTTTCCATTACCCTATAGAAATGCAAATAGGCAGAAATACACTTCAAGGAAGGGTAATACCACATAAGTGAGATCTTGACATGTGTTTATTGATACTATGCTTTCTACTTGCAAATACTAAACCCTCTTCTAATGTGAGTATCAGTATTATACCTCTTTATAAAGATCTATCCTACGAACCTGTATATCAAACATCTTAAGTTTAACATGATACATATCACTTTGAAATCACTTAAGAAAGATTCGATCAATTCTCAAATCTTCAAGTAACCATTTTCCCTTTTCCTTGTTGTTTAACCCATGTTGTTTTGCTTCATCCTAATGAGATCCAATGGAACCAGCTGATTTAGTAAAGCAAGTGAAAATATCTTCCCTACTTAGCTAAATGAACTAATTAGAATTCAACCTCGAATACAAGCCGAAAGGATTTAATTATAACCCTACACCCATTGATCTTTCTTGTGATCCCTTAGAGTTGTCAACTGAATTATCAAAATCTAGCGGGAACTAAAAGTAGAGAAGTTGTAGGAAACACAATTTTTTACATTTCTTTACTACCCCTTGAAGCAAGTTTCAAACCTAGTAGTCTCTTATATCACCTCTATCATTAAAGGTTTGACCTACAATCAATTGTATGAATATTTAACTTACTGAAACATTGTTGAAACCTCGAAAAACCCTCCTTCGATGCAAGGTAAAATTTTAAGATAGGAAAGGGGTAGAAGTAAATCCTTCATAAGATAGTGAAGTAAAGTTTTGCTTGATGTATGCTTTTAGGCAATCTACTTGGCACCAACGGTGTTTTAAATTACTGGAAGAAAGGACTTCCTACATGACTTTAGGTTGAAGCCAAAGAAAAGTCTTCTCACATAGTTGACATACTCCCCTCGTGGCATGCAACCAAACTTTAAGGATTTGAGAACTGGGGAGCTACAATGCCGATCTGCCCTAGGATAAAAAGGTCATAAGACAACTGATGTACCCTATTCTGGCTCTGCAGGCCTATGAGAGGGTAGTCTAGACCTTGGAGTTTAAATAATAATGCGGAGTCCGGTTTATCCGAACGTTGAGACTAAATAAAGAGGTGATCCTACCAAGGTCTCAAAGGTCGCGTGGTGTGGGGGTGTCACATATGCGAAGGCCTCGAAGCATGTGCTGAGGATACGGCTTGCGAGATTGGAAATGACATAATTCCACGGTCACTAGTTATCTCTGCTAACGTCAGTGTGACGGGTACTAGGCAGAGACCTAGAAGGACACTGACAGGCTTACAAGTAGACCCTGATCAGGATATACCCTAAGCATAGGATGACATCCCTAGAAAAGAGAATACTAGGGTTAATGTGGAAAATAACATCTTACACACACAAGGCCGTAGATAAATTATTTACCTATTTGTCTTTTAAATACTTACAGTATAATTACATCATGCATACTATATTTTATTTAGATTTACCCATGTCAATGTCTGTGCCCTTACAATTGCTTGGGATAACTCTTTCTATAAGCCACTGGGCTGCAAGGCTCCGCGCATATTATTTTTCCTGCGCATAGGTTTTCGAACATTGGGTACACTCAATGGGGAGTGATGTGAACTCACAAAGATTAGCATAACATGGTTTACGTATTTTACACTATAGTCGAACTGTATTAGTTTCAAAAGGAACACTTGTTGTAATAAGATGTAATCACAAAAAATTCTCATAGGTTTCTGTCATGTGTAGAGTTTATGTAATTTATATTTTAGTCTTGTATATGTTCTTCCAAACTCATACGGCGGTTGTTATGTTGCCGACACAAAACTATTTAAAGTGGTATTAGAGCCAAGCTTGACACAAAACTTGAGAAAAATAATTAAGCATTGACATTAGAGACTAAACCCTAATACAATTCGTAGGCAAACACTAGAAAACCAAGAAAAACATGGGTGAGCATCATAAGGGAAAAGTAGAACGACACTTGATTGAATTTGTTTGCTAAATTAGGAAATTGTTTGTTCTAAATTGTCCTTGTTTGCTGTTCACTAGGAGCAAAATTGATTTTTTTCCCTTTTGTGATGCTCTTTGTGATAATACCATAGGTTCTTTGGTGAAGGAGACATTTGCCTTGAATGTTTGTATTCTTGACAAATATTAAAATCCCATAATTGTCTTAACTTATTTTGTTTGCACAAGACTTCTAACTGTATATATATGCTTAGAAACGATTAAGGCATGCACTAGATTTTATTACACTCTTATTTCACTTGCACTAATTCGTCTATTTAAGTCACCTCTTGCGTAGATGGTAAGAGGAAACTAAAGAATAGTAGAGGAAGATCACTCATGTTCGGTTGAAGGCCCTTCAAATCATATAAACAATGATCATTTTGTTCAAAGTGATAGCGACCCATCGCTGGTAAGGACAATGCCTGATGAAGAGTCTACTAGACGATGATCATTTTGTTCACATGATGGTTCCCCGTATGTCCTTTTACTTCTTCTCATCTTCATCATCATCTTTCGCAAGTTCCAATTCATCCTCGATCTCATCGAATGAATTTCCTATATTATGATTCCTTTTTTATTTGGGTGAAAATTTGGGGGAGAAAATGTAATCTTAGAATTTTGATTTAATCTTCAAATTTCTATTTGATCCTCATAATTTAGATTTTTGTTTGATTTTTTAATCTTACCTTAGAATTTCTATTGGTCTCCAAAGATTACGTTTTTATTTGATGTTTTTCTTTCTTTTCTTTGATTTAAAAAAATCATTTATTTTTAGGTTTGAGCTTTAGTTCAATAAATCCTTCTAACAAAACTAATTTATTGTTCAAAATTAAAGTTTTTCAAATGTTTCATCCTCCTTCGAACCATGGAAAGTTCATGGTTGTTAACCTATAGCTTTGATTCATATTGATGATTTATTTAAAGGACAAATGGCTACTTCTCAAGGCTTGTGATCTATAATCATAGGATTACACTTGATTCAAATGCGAGGACTAATCCCGTAATGGCTTTCTCTTTTTAAGAAGATATCGAAAAAGACAACAGTCGAGCATCCTGCCGGTATCTTCTGCTACAAAGTTCAACATATCAAGCAAGATAGCAGTCGAGCATCTTATTGGCTGCTTTATCCTGCATCCTACAGGTATCTTCTTCCATAAGTTCAACTAATTATTGCTTTGTGAGGGAAAGGATTGAATCTAGGTCTAACTTCTTATGTAGCAAACTTGGTGTAATGTGTGGTTCAAATCTCTTAGTAGTTGTAACCTAAGAGTTTAGTTTTTTTATATATAGTTTATGTAATAGACCTATTATAAGTTAGTAAGTATTGAACCTACAACTGCCCGTATAAAACTCAATTGTTCTAACTAGAATGATGTACACTTTGTGTATGATATAATAGACCTATTGATATGATCAATACAATAAAGTTATTTCTTCACTTTTCTAAACTTCCACAACCCTAGTTTTACAACAATCTTTATCCTTAATGCACTTTAACTTCCTTTCTAGTCAATTCTAGTGACTTAATTATATTATGAAATTTTTCTATGAATCTCTTACCATATCTAACTAATCCCAAGACCTCAATCTGTTTTCTCTCTAAATGATTTCTTATTCAATATTATCTCTATCAGAGTGGCGGAGCGGAAGCATGGTGGGCCTATAACCCACAGGTCCTAGGATCGAAACCTAGATTTGATATTAAAGGTCGACATGAAAGTTTCATCATCCCATCTTCTTTGCCCATGCATTAAGAGGATGGAGAATGTATCCAATCAACCAACCCCTTAAGTACAAACCCTAACTCGAGGTGCTTAATCTCAATCGTCCAATCATTTAAGTCTTCTAATGTAAGTCGTCCATGGATCCTCTAATTAACGTAATATTCCTTAATTACCCTTGATAAAAAATAACAAGCCTCATGGAGTTAATAAGTGTGGGGCGAAGTTGCCACTGTGTGAAGATAGTTCGTAGGGGATGTAGCCAGACCAAGGATCTAGCAAGCATGTAGTCAAGGTTCTAGCATTTTGACGACGACAATGAAGCACATTTACTTGCAGGCATTGCAAATTTTGAATTAGAATGATGATTCCAAATTTTGAATTAGAATGATGATTCCTTCTACGTAGTCTGGGACAGTAAATCTCTCGACCATATATCTATTATTCCAGACAGTCTTCAAACATTCTCCAAACATTTTGATGAGTAGTCGAATATGAATAAGGTTGGTGTCAATAGTATCTCTATCCTATCTCCGAGGTGCTCAATCTCCTTGGGCATAAAATTGAACACGGTGCAAAATACGATGATTTGTTCCCATGGCAATAGACAGGGGCCACTCAATACTTCGGCCAGAGGTGCACCAATCATCTCCTTAAAGAGGTTGATCCTTGCCTTGACTTCTTCATATTATGATGCTATCTAAACATGATATTACCAAGTTAGTCAAGCACAACGTTGTGCTAGGTCCAGGTAGGGTGTGGCATGATGATTTTTACACACGATTGCATTGACTTCACAGTTGGGAAAACAGTGTGCAAAGCGCTAGGGTGCATGCAACATGGCTAGGTTAGAGGCGTATGAAAAACGAGATAAATATGATTTATAATATATATATAATGTATATAATGTAATATGACTTACTATTTTTCTATAAACATTTCATATAAAATACCTAATGATATGATCAATATGATCAAGTTATATCTTCTCTCCTCCAAACTTCCAAAGCCCTAGTTTTACATAGTATAAGAGCCTCTTTTGAAGAAGATACTAGTCGAAAATATCTTATGAGACAATGGGGGACTCATCTATGCCCCATGATGGTCCCCGTATGTCCTTTTACTTCTTCTCATCTTCGTCATCATCATTGGCAAGTTCCAATTCATCCTCGATCTCATCGATTGAATTTCCAACATTATGATTCTTTTTTTATTTGGGTGAAAATTTGGCGGAGAAAATATCATCCTAGAATACGTATATCATCTTAGAATTTTGATTTCATCTTAGAACTTCTATTTGATCCGCATACGTTAGATTCTTTTTATTTTCTAATCTTATCTTAGAATTCTTATTGGTCTTCAAAGTTTAGGTTTTTATTTGATGTTTTTCTTTGTTCGATTTGATTAAAAAATCACTTATTCTTAGGGTTGAGCTCTAGTTCAATAAATCCTTCTAAAAAAACTAATTCATTGTTCAAAATGAAAGTTTTTCAAATGTTTTATCCTCCTCCGAACCATGGAAAGTTCTTGGTTCTTAACCTATAGCTTTTATTCATATTGGTGATTTATTTTAAGGACAAATGGCTACTTCTCAAGGCTTGTGATCTATAATCTTAGGATAGCACTTGATTCAAATGGGACAACTAGTAGCTTTCTCTTTTTAAGAACATATCGAAAAAGACAACAGTGGAGCATCCTATCAACATCTTTTGCTACAAAGTTCAACATATCAAAGAGGACAGTAGTCGAGCATCTTATGGGCTGCTTTATCGTGCATCCTCCTCTGTTTTCTTTTGAGCTTCCCACAATCATCGATTAATAAAAATTAGTTTTTAATCGATGCTCTTCTCTGCGTTGTGTTGGATGGTTTTCTTCAGAGATGTAAAAAGTTGCTGGGTTTTTAGGAAAGAAAAATAAGAGGTTTCATATTACCTGCTGCAACCGCATTTTTCTAATGAGAATTGCCACGCTCATCGGGTTGTTCCTATGTTTCATTTACAGAGAAAACTACTCTGTAAGACAGGACAGACCGTGAGGAGCGGTCTATGACCAATTAGACTTGCATTTGCGTACCCTCTTTAGTAAGATGAAACTTTTTTTTTCTTTAAAAAAAAGGAGGAGGAGAAGAAGAAGAGGAAAAAACAGAGCAACATGAAGTGAGTTTAAATTCTTTTTCCCCAGGTAAATTTCGCCCGTGTTAGCCTTCCGCCACTACTAACCCTGCGGCCGGCACACCGGCGGGCAGAGGAGTTGTCCAATGTAATACTAATAATAATATCTGAATTTTTGTACGGTGAAAATGATGGAAAGCCAAAGGGAGAATATTGACTTGACCTGCCGATTTTTAGGGAAACAAAAACAAATCGAGACCTCTCTTTCTCCTTGATATCTCTGATACCAACTTGTCCAATGTGATAAAATTTCAGCATGACCTGCCTATGCTAGCAGAAGAACACTCACAGGTGGGATCAATTATACCACCTTGAAGTTTCAACGTTCACTGAAGAGTATATGTGAAAGTGTTCCTGAGAGGTTTTTAACTCATCATGCTGAAAAAGAGGAGATTGTTGAAGTGGTGTGAAAAAACAAGGATTCAAGATAGCGAACAAAAAGTACGGAGAAAGTATATCAATAGGAGGCGTAACCTGCTAGAAAAGCATGAGCCATGCAGTTACCATACGCATGGTAAAACCTAAAAGAAAGAAAAAAAATACAAATAAGTTATAAGCAGAGCTTTAAAAGAGATAGATAGTATACTGAATAGTAAACTCCCAAGATAATGCATACATTTGAAAGCTTAGAACATAAGGAGACAGATAGTTTATCAATTCAAAAATCAACAAGAATGCAAATCTTGCAGCAAGGGATTGAACTATTTCTAGTGACATCCACTGCAAAAGTAGTGGAGTAATGAATTCCTTAAAAACTCTCTACTGCAACCTCCCTCCAACTATCAGCATTCTTGAAGAGTGATTCACTAGTGATGGATCGAGGCAAGAGATTTATATTCAAACTATTTGAAAGAATAACTTATCCTTAGTATAATAATTAAAATTATTATTATTATTATATTTATATTCATTGAATTCTAAAAATAAAAAAAAAATAAGGGCGGATGTTTCAGGCACACCATATAACCATTAATGTCTTCCTTAATTATTATTATTATTATTATATATATATATATATTTCAAATGCCCTATGCATGCCTATATATATGTATAATTTGTTATCTAGTAGCATATTTTGCAAAAAAAACTAGAAATATTTGTTTTGTAATAAATTAATTAAGAGGATAGATAGATAGTCATGCTTTACTGCCACATATGCATACAAATTTATAAATTGATATATATATAAGATGGATACCTTTCTGAAAAATTAAAATAAAAAAGTAGATAAGAATAGATGTTAATGTGATAGGTTTACTGCCATATCGGCGTGAAGTTAAACAAATCTTAACTCTAATAACGCACTCATATAGAGATATCTCCATATGAATCATGGCTCCCTATTCTTCTTCCCTTCTACTTGGCTTATTACTCCTCTTTGCTGCTTTGACATGGAGAAGCATCAAAGGCCACTGGGTGCCGACAGAGGAGGAAGATGCAGAGTTAGAAGCGCAACTTAAACAACTGAACAAGCCTCCCGTCAAAACTATCCAGGCACATATATATATTAATGATGCAATTACAATTTTTGTGCTAAGTTGGTGGTCCTAATTATTTTAATTCACTGGAACTTTGCAACCCGCAGTCGGTGATCAACGGATAGCTCTTTGACTGAGTTGATATGTACAGGCAACCTGCAGCATTCGACAACCCTTTGCTCAAGTATCACAAGCTTAAGGTAAACGTCGTTGATTTCTTAATAATCCATTCTCAGTGCAGTTTCTGATTACTTTTTTCTTGCGTACTGCATTTGCTTGCAGTTGAGACCTAGCGGATCTCTTCCAAAGGAGCTATGCAAAAAATCTACATCTCTCGCTGAGTCGGCAGCGATACGCTTTGGCAAATACAACGAGAGTTGCCCTACTGGCATCGTTCTCATACGATGAACCAGCAAGGAAGATTTAATAGCATCAAGAAATGTAGCGGGTAGATTCTTTAGAAAGCTTTATGAAACGAGGGTGATATGCACCCGCCTCGACTTAAGATGCGTGCAAGCAAGTTGGTCCTGATCTTTCGTCGTAGGAGAAATCCTTAAGGCAGCGAGTTGTGACTTTCACGAATGGGAGGCTAACCACGATCTAGGAACACGATCAACAACCTCGCAATCGCTAAATCACTCCTCAATTGGTTATCAACTGTGAGATTTGTAGTTTTGTATTAGGGATAATTTTGTAAAATAATAGTAGAAGGACTTATTTGTAAAATTTTGTGAATTTTTGTAGTATGAAATTTTGACATAAAAATTATACCATCGGATAGTATTTTTGATAAGGAATCCAACGGCGCCGACGGATCGTGATTTGGACGTCGTTTGATGGGTCAAATCATTGAATCAAGGATGAACGGCTAAGATTAAACGGAAATTAAAGAATTTAATTATTTATTAAAAACCGGATTTTTAACCCACCGAGCGCGCGTCTTCTTTTTCTCTCTCTTCCCCTGTTTCTTCTTCTTCGCGGCAGCGACGACAGAGCATTTTGGCGACGTCAGTTGGGGGTATTTTCGGACGAATTTTTCCGTGAAATTTCAGACACAACTTCAGGTGAGCTAGGAGAACATATTTGAACCATCATTTGCAAGTTTTGGTGGAGATTTGAGGGAGAAAAGAGGAGAGAAGTAGGGGGCGGCGAAAGTTCGTCGCCGGAGCTTTCTCCGGCGATTGCCGGCCATTCCGGCCGCGGAACTTCGCAAACTTGGTACCTATGGCTTCTCCTAGACGAGAGCTTTCCATTGGTACCGGAGTTGAGAGCTGTTAGCCGCCGGTCGGCCGCCGGCGAGCTAAAAATCATAACTTAGGATTTTCGCCCAAATTGGATTAATTCGTGAAATTGATCTCGTATGAGCTATAATAATTGGGGAAAATATGATTTTTGGAATCCTTGTGATGAGAGCTTTCGAATGGTACCAATATTGGTACTGTTCGGAGAACTTCGCCGGTGAGGGTTCCGACGAACTTTCCGGCGAGTTTCCGGCGAGCTCCGGCGAACTTGAGATAAAAATTAGAGTGATTCTAGAGACTATTTTAAGAATGTTGGTGAAGACAGAATTGTAAAATTGTTATCAGATTGAGAGAATTAATTCGTTGAAATATTTACAGGAAATTCGATAAGCAAGCACGAGGATACGAACGTTCGCGATACGAACTAGAACGTGCTTGTAACGCTAGAATCAGGTGAGTGTTTATTCTCTAGGTAGAATAAACGGGATAGTTCTCAATGTTTAGTCCAGGAGAACTATATCCCTTTGGTTAGATATGCTTGATATTTCTTTGGACTCTCCTGCTAGTGTATATAATCTTGATTATTAACTTAAATGAGTTGTGAATAACCCTTGATATTCTTGCTTGATGATATAAGCTATTTATTGTTGTTCCTTGATTCATTATAAGCATGATACTATGCTTTTATTGACTCTAGATCTAGCATATGTATTTGCCTGACTCTTTGTGATACCTCTTTCACTTGTTAATGCATATGGCTAGTATTATCTGATACTGGATAGTGCTATAGGCACTTTCACTGCAGTGATAGGATATTACATTATTAGCACACCCATGGGCCGCCTAGTGAGAGGGGCATGGGATGTTGGTGCTCGAGGTCAGGATGGGAGATCGGGATACTCCTGACTGAGGTCCTTTACTCTGGATTAGCTATGGATACCAGGTAGCGAAATCCAGTGGGCAACCCAGGGGGAAAGGGGGCTTTGTTTATTTATTCTTGCACTTCTGCTTTAATCTGAGTTCCTTATGATATTTGATTCCTCCCCCTGAGGTAACAGTTGTTGGCCACAACTGTATTTGATTATGCCAGCCCCAGATATAGTCTCGTGTGATTCTTGATTACTCATTTTGATTGGCTATTGCACACGAATAGTCATATGATTCTATTCTTGAGACTTTGTTATTTTATGTTCTCGGTTTTACATTATTTTCTATCCAACTCACTGAGTACGACGTTACTCACCCCGTAGGGGAACTCATTTTTTTTATTTTTCAGGATCACAGCAGGAGAGAGACTGATAGATATCGCAGTATATAGTCAGGCACCCGATTTCTTTTGAAAGGTAGGACAGTTCTACCTTTGTTTTGTGTGTATAGGGATCCACTGGCTAGGTACTTTGTATAACATTGGGCATGTATATATTTTGATTGTAAATTACTTGTATATAAGTGTGTGCCACTGTAGTAAAGACTTGGTTTTAATAATATATGTTTTTAGAGTTATATTGATCTGTCATCCAGGTTCTCTCCTTCCATAAATAGAGGGGATATACATCAGGTACGCTTAGTGGGTTCCCATATAGTTTCGGTAATAAACGGGGCTATGTGTGGAGTTCACTGCGGTCTGCCATGTGCCCTAGGGGAAGGTACGGGGCGTGACAGATTTTGGTGGTATCAGAGCAGGTTCATACTAGAGCATATGTATATCCTGACAAGATCATTTGAGAACCTGGGTATATTAAGATACCATTTACATAGACTTTTTAGAAGTAATTCATATTAGGGTATAAATAGTCCAGTGGATCTCAGATAAGGACCAGTTTAGTGGCCCTAGGATATATGTCGTATACGTAACATTGATCGTAATATTCGTGCAGGATATTCAGAATGCAGCCAGAGCATAGTCATTCAGGTAATGAGGCATCACATGGACAGGAGGGTTCCTCTGCCTCCCATGCAGTTCCAGTAGAGGGTGGTCAGGCTGCACCACCTGTTGCAGGAGGAGTCACTCTGACGGATGAGCAGTTTCAAACACTCCTTAGAGCGATTCAAACTCAGACTGCATCCGTACTAGCTCCCGTTCCACCAATGCAGGCACCCGTTGTTGCTCCTCAGACTGATTTACTAAAGCAGATCAAGACAGCTCGACAATTAGGCTGTTACAGTTTTGAGGGATCTAGAGACCCAGAAATAGCTCATAAATGGTTACAGAAAGTTTCAAAGACTGCTAGAGACATGAGATTGACAGATGCAGACACTATCAGACTAGCAGCTCAGCTATTAGAGGGTGATGCACAGGTTTGGTGGGAGTCTCTTAGCGCTAGTGGAGCTTTACCTACTACTTGGGAAAGATTTATAGATATCTTCAACAGGGAATACTACACTAGCTTTTATAAGGATCAGAAGAGAGAAGAATTCTTTGCACTACGACAGGATCATCGGTCAGTATTGGAGTTTGACACTGAGCTACGAGCTTTATCGGTATTTGTCCCAGAGTATGCTCGAGATACTGAGTATATGCGTAGCAGGTTTAGAAAGGGACTGAATACAGAGATTAGAAAGTTGTTGGTTACTTCCACCACTGTCAGTTATCATGAGTTAGTGCAAATGGCAGTGGAGATTGAGCAGTTATCCCCAGCACCTTTTAAGGGTAAAGAAATTTTCTCAGGAAAGAGAAAGTCAAAATTTTTCAGTCCTACATTCCAGAGAAAGAGTATGACGGTTAAGGGATCACAAAGAATGGGGGAATCATCTAGTAGTGCTCCTAGATCACAAGCTTACCCTCGAGCTTTACCCATTCCAAATTCTGAGTCTCAAATTCGACCTATGACTAGAGATACTTGCAGAAATTGTGGTAAGAATCATTTTGGAATCTGCAGAGCTCACCTGAGATGTTTCTATTGTCATCAGCTAGGGCATTATCGTAGTAACTGCCCAAGACTACAACAAAGAGGTGATAGTAGAAGCAGTGGGATGTCCAGACCAGTACCAAGTGGTAGGGGATCGACCACTCAGGACAGACAACCATCTGGGACAGTGAGAAGCTATAAAGTAGATCAAGGAAGCAGTGTTAGAGGGACACAAGGTGGTTCTGGGATTCCACCACGAGAGCAGACCAGGATCTTTGCCAGTTCAGATAATGAGGCTGAGGCCAATCCAGATCTGATCACAGGTACTTTACAGCTCTTTCAGCATTCTGCTAGAGTACTTATTGATAGTGGTTCTCATAGATCTTATATTAATCCTGAGTTTGCAAAGTTTAGTGATAAACCCTTAGTTCCTCTGAAACCTGAACTTATTGTATGCACACCTCTAGGAGAACAACTTCTTAGAGATACAGTTTATAAGGACTGTGAGATTATGTTGGGAGATATCATATTACTAGCAGACCTAATCCCATTAGATATGTCTGATCTTGACTTGATACTGGGGATTGACTGGTTAGCCCGACATAAAGCCACAGTCAACTGTTTTACAAAGGAAGTGATATTCTCGATAGAGGGAACACCTGAATTACATTTTACTGGAAATCGCCGAATTCTACCGACTTGTATAATTTCGGCACTACAAGCTTGGAAATTAATAAGAAAAGTATGTGTAGCGTATTTAGCTCATATAATAGACACATCCACCTCATGAACCAAGCTAGAAGAGATACCGGTGGTATGTGAATTCCCTAATTTATTTCCTGAAGAATTACCAGGTGTACCACCTGATAGGGAAGTGAATTTCTTTATTGAATTACAACCAGACACTCACCCTATCACTATCCAACCATATAGAATGGCACCTGCAGAACTTAGTGAATTGAAAGTACAGTTACAGGAATTACTAGACAAAGGATTTATTAGACCGAGTACTTCACCTTGGGGAGCACCAGTATTATTTGTAAATAAGAAAGATGGTACCTTGAGATTATGCATCGATTATAGACAATTAAATAAGGTGACCATCAAGAATAAATATCTTTTGCCAAGAATTGATGATCTTTTTGATCAACTACAAGGAACTAAGGTATTTTCAAAAATTGATTTGAGATCAGGATATCATCAATTGAGGATTAGGGAGTCAGATATCCCTAAGACTGCCTTCAGGACCAGATATGGACATTATGAGTTTGTGGTAATGCCTTTTGGTTTGACAAATGCCCCAGCTGCATTCATGGATTTAATGAACAGAGTATTTCATCCATATCTGGATAAGTTTGTTATTGTATTCATAGATGATATTCTGATATACTCTTCTGGAGAAAAGGAACATGTTGAACATCTGAGAATAGTATTACAGACACTGCGAGAAAAGAAACTATATGCAAAATTCTCCAAATGTGAGTTTTGGCTGAAAGAAGTAAAATTCTTGGGACATACCATATCAGAAGAGGGTATTATGGTTGATTCAAATAAAGTTGAAGCGGTTTTGAAATGGGAACAACCCAAGAATGTTACGGAGATTCGCAGTTTCTTAGGTCTAGCTGGATATTATAGAACATTCATTGAGGGATTTTCTAAGATAGCTGGACCACTCACTCGATTAACCAGAAAAGGAGTGAAGTTTGAATGGGATCAGGAATGTGAAAAGAGTTTTCAGAAACTCAAAGATTGTCTTACTTCTGCTCCAGTTTTGATATTACCAAAGCCTAATGAAAATTATACAGTATACAGTGATGCTTCCAGACAAGGGTTAGGATGTGTATTGATGTAGGAAGGAAAAGTTATTGCTTATGCATCCCGTCAGCTAAGGAAACATGAATTAAACTATCCTACTCATGATTTGGAACTGACAGCAGTAGTATTTGCATTAAAGATATGGCGACATTATTTATATGGAGTTCAATGTCATATCTTTACTGACCATCAAAGCTTGAAGTATATTATGACTCAAAAGGAACTAAACTTGAGACAGAGAAGATGGTTGGAGTTAATAAAGGATTATGATTTGATAATTGAGTATCATCCGGGAAAAGCAAATGTAGTAGCTGATGCCTTGAGCAGAAAGTCAGTTACACTATCAAATATTTCAGTCACTACATTACCGTGGCTAATAGAATTGAAATCTTTGGGAATTCAGCTAAATGGTGATACAATTAGTGAGGTGCTAGCTACATTTGTTGTGCGACCTACACTTCATGAAGAAATTCGAGTTTTGCAAAGCACATACGAGGAATTAAGTAAAGTAATTCAAAAGATGCAAACCGAAGAAAATTCTGAGTTCAGAATGAGAGATGACAGGTTATTAGTATACCGAGACAGAGTTTGTGTCCCTAATAAAGTTGAACTCAGGAGAGCTATTTTGGAGGAAGCTCATTCTTCGGCATATGCAATGCACCCGGACAGTACAAAGATGTATCGCACCATAAAAGGAAATTATTGGTGGCCTGGTATGAAGAAAGACATTGCAGATTATGTAGCTAAGTGCCCTATATATCAGCAAGTTAAAGCTGAGCATCAAAGACCGGCAGGAAAGCTACAGCCTTTGCCAATTCCAGAATGGAAATGGGAACATATCACTATGGATTTTGTGATAGGATTACCCCGTATATCCAGCAATCATAATGCAATATGGGTAATTGTGGACAGACTTACTAAATCTGCCCATTTTTTGGCAATTAATAATACTTATTCATTGGAAAAGTTAGTCAGAATTTACATTCAGGAAATTGTGAAGCTCCATAGAGTTCCCATTACCATTGTTTCTGATAGAGATCCCAGATTTACTTCTCGTTTCTGGACAAAGATGCATGAAGCTTTGGGGATGACATTACAGTTTTGCACAGCTTTTCATCCCTAAACTGATGGCCAGTCGGAAAGAACAATCCAAACTCTAGAAGATATGTTAAGGGCTTGTGTACTGGAATTTCAAGGAAATTGGGATCAACACTTACCGTTGATTGAGTTTGCTTACAATAACAGTTATCAGGCTAGCATCGGAATGCCACCGTATGAGGCTTTGTATGGAAGAAAATGTAGAACACCGTTATGTTGGGATGAAGTGGGAGAAAGGAGAATAGAAGGAAATGAGTTGATAGAAACTACGACAGAAAAGATTAAGATTATCAAGGAAAGGTTGAAAGTAGCCCAGGATAGACAGAAAAGTTATGCAGATAACCGAAGAAGGGAATTAGAATTCCAACCTGGGGATATGGTATACCTGAAAGTAGCTCCATGGAAAGGAATTATACGGTTTGGAAACACAGGAAAGTTAAATCCTAGATATGTTGGACCTTTCAGAGTCATTAATAGAATTGGTCCAGTAGCTTACAAATTGGAGTTACCACGGGAGATGGCTAGGAAACATGATGTATTTCATGTATCAATGTTAAGGAAATGTATTTTAGACCCAGAACGAGTTTTAGAAACACCCCCGATAGAGCTTGCAGATAACTTAAGTTATAAGATACAACCTGTGCAGATTTTAGAACGAAAGAAGAAAATCTTAAGATATAAGGATGTATGGATGATTAAGGTACTATGGAGAAGTGCACAGGTAGAAGAAATCACTTAGGAATCTCAGGAATATATGAAAAAGAAGTATCCTCAACTATTTCAAGTGACGACTTAAGCTAAATTTTGAGGACAAAATTCCTTTAAGGGGGGTAGGATGTGAGATTTGTAGTTTTGTATTAGGGATAATTTTGTAAAATAATAGTAGAAGGACTTATTTGTAAAATTTTGTGAATTTTTGTAGTATGAAATTTTGACATGAAAATTATACCATCAGATATTATTTTTGATAAGGAATCCAACGGCGCCGACGGATCGTGATTTGGACGTCGTTTGATGGGTCAAATCGTTGAATCAAGGATGGACGACTAAGATTAAACAGAAATTAAAGAATTTAATTATTTATTAAAAACCGGATTTTTAACCCACCGAGCGTGCGTCTTCTTTTTCTCTCTCTTCCCCTGCTTCTTCTTCTTCGCGGCAGCGACGACGGAGCGTTTTGGCGACGTCGGTTGGGGGTCTTTCCGGACGAATTTTTCTGTGAAATTTCAGACACAACTTCAGGTGAGCTAGGAGAACATATTTGAACCATCATTTGCAAGTTTTTGTGGAGATTTGAGGGAGAAAAGAGGAGAGAAGTAGGGGGCGGCGAAAGTTCATCGCCGGAGCTTTCTCCGGCGATTGCTGGCCATTCCGGCCGTGGAACTTCGCAAACTTGGTACCTATGGCTTCTCCTAGACGAGAGCTTTCCATTGGTACCGGAGTTGAGAGCTGTTGGCCGGCGGTCGGCCGCCGGCGAGCTAAAAACCATAACTTAGGGTTTTCGCCCAAATTGGATTAATTCGTGAAATTGAACTCGTATGAGCTATAATAATTGGGGAAAATATGATTTTTGGAATCCTTGTGATGAGAGCTTTCGAATGGTACCAATATTGGTACTGTTCGGAGAACTTCGCCTGTGAGGGTTCCGGCGAACTTTCCGGCGAGTTTCCGGCGAGCTCCGGCGAACTTGAGATAAAAATTAGAGTGATTCTAGAGACTATTTTAAGAATGTTGGTGAAGACGGAATTGTAAAATTGTTATCAGATTGAGAGAATTAATTCATTGAAATATTTACAGGAAATTCGATAAGCAAGCACGAGGATACGAACGTTCGCGATACGAACTAGAACGTGCTTGTAACGCTAGAATCAGGTGAGTGTTTATTCTCCAGGTAGAATAAACGGGATAGTTCTAAATATTTAGTCCAGGAGAACTATATCCCTTTGGTTAGATATGCTTGATATTTCTTTGGACTCTCCTGCTAGTGTATATAATCTTGATTATTAACTTAAATGAGTTGTGAATAACCCTTGATATTCTTGCTTGATGATATAAGCTATTTATTGTTGTTCCTTGATTCATTATAAGCATGATACTATGCTTTTATTGACTCTAGATCTAGCATATGTATTTGCCTGACTCTTTGTGATACCTCTTTCACTTGTTAATGCATATGGCTAGTATTATCTGATACTGGATAGTGCTATAGGCACTTTCACTGCAGTGATAGGATATTACATTATTAGCACACCCATGGGCCGCCTAGTGAGAGGGGCATGGGATGTTGGTGCTCGAGGTCAGGATGGGAGATCGAGATACTCCTGACTGAGGTCCTTTACTCTGGATTAGCTATGGATACCAGGTAGCGAAATCCAGTGGGCAACCCAGGGGGAAAGGGGGCTTTGTTTATTTATTCTTGCACTTCTGCTTTAATCTGAGTTCCTTATGATATTTGATTCCTCCCCCTGAGGTAACAGTTGTTGGCCACAACTGTATTTTGATTATGCCAGCCCCAGATATAGTCTCGTGTGATTCTTGATTACTCATTTTGATTGGCTATTGCACACGAATAGTCATATAATTCTATTCTTGAGACTTTGTTATTTTATATTCTCAGTTTTACATTATTTTCTATCCAACTCACTGAGTACGACGTTACTCACCCCGTAGGGGAACTCATTTTTTTTAATTTTCAGGATCACAGCAGGAGAGAGACTGATAGATATCGTAGTATATAGTCAGGCACCTGATTTCTTTTGAAAGGTAGGACAGTTCTACCTTTGTTTTGTGTGTATAGGGATCCACTGGCTAGGTACTTTGTATAACATTGGGCATGTATACATTTTGATTGTAAATTACTTGTATATAAGTGTGTGCCACTGTAGTAAAGACTTGGTTTTAATAATATATGTTTTTAGAGTTATATTGATCTGTCATCCAGGTTCTCTCCTTCCATAAATAGAGGGGATATACATCAGGTACGCTTAGTGGGTTCCCATATAGTTTCGGTAATAAACGGGGCTATGTGTGGAGTTCACTGCGGTCTGCCATGTGCCCTAGGGGAAGGTACGGGGCGTGACATCAACCGTGTCAAACATGACTTACCTGTTCATGAATAACGGCACGAACAATTCACGAGAATCGAAAGAATAACAACGGAAGGATCACTCAAGATGTGATTAAAGAAATTGGACTTCTAGTTTGCAGCAAAAGCATTACAATAGCGGTGGCTAAAACAAAAATCAAAGTCCCCCTCAATAGTGCATGCTCCACCAACTATATAGACACAATAATGGATATTTTTCCATATTTTGTGTCACTAAAATAAGAAAAATAATTAAATAAGTCTCCCCCTCTTGCAAGCCACGAATTTTGGAAAATATATATTCCTTGATTTGTTCTTAAATAAATATTTGATGAAAATTTGATCTTGAGTAATATTCCTTGATTTTCTCTTGAAAGAATATTTGATTTGCTCTTGAATGAATATTTCTTGATTTGCTCTTGAATAAATATTTGATTTGCTCTATTCATTCAATTACTCATGAAAATTCCATATCAGTAATTCCTCCATGCGTTTCCTTGCATGTAGTGGCAAGTAAACAATAATAATTAGACAATATCATTTGTTCTGTAATTAAGTAATTTATTTGCCCAAGAAAATAATTCACCTATTGTCCTAAGCGTCGGGCACGAGCTCGTGTCGTTGGGCTTTGTATGCTAACTGAGTCAGGTATGGGTGAACCAGAAATATCCTCATCAGAGGGTAAGACAATCCCTGTATATCCAATACGCTCTGCTCTACAGTGGAAATACTGCTTTTGTTGGATTCAAAGCAGAGCTAACGGTGTATACAAAGTGTACACCACTCTGGTTAGAGTAATTGGGCTCTCTATACGGGAGGATCATGAGCTTTTGGGTTCAAGACTCATTAAGTTCTAAAAAAAATAGAGCTAGCGGTGTGGGAGATTCCTTCAGTCCAGGGGACTCAATTTACTTCCAATGGAGTTTGGATAATCGGAGATATAGAGTTTCGGAGCAAACAACATCGAGGCTGGCTGGCACGTGAGACAGTTTGATCTGATCATATTCTTACTACATATTGGGAAGCAGCAATTACTTTGTTCTCGTCAATCAATCAACCATATGCGTATAATTAACAATGCCTCGTTAAATAGAAAATAGGTTGTTTCAACTTGCTTTGTAGTGGATTCGTTCAAATTTCTAATAAGTTTGAACCTGATCAGTAGTTTCCAAATCCGGTGTAGAAAGACATGTACTGATATCTATACTCAAGGTATGCATGTATATGTAAATATTAATCAATACACTACGAACACATTAAAAATTGATGGCTGTATGTGGGTAATGGATACATAGGATATTAGCCTATGGAGATTTTCGATGACTTGGATCTTTTGACATATATTGACTTTAGTGGACTGACTTACTCACCGCTAACTCAAAAAACTCAAGCAAGGTCTCTATTCTGACAATAATAATCTAACTTTTAATGTTAGCTTGGATGAGTATTATAAGATATGGAAGGATTCAGCGGATGATAATTTTAATACCCCATATGGAGGACCTGGTGGTTACCTGCCTAGTTAGTATAGTTTGCTAGTTAGGCTTTGATTTTAATTTACGACTTGTGTATTTTCTGTAGTAAGACATCGTCGGAATAAAAATCATGTCATCATCATAAGACTCGTAATATTTGCAGAAGCAAGAAAAGATGGATGTGATTTTTTGCTTCCTTCATTATTACTATAGTTCTTATTTGAACTTGTTGATATATCTGTGGAGTTTTCTGACTTCTTTTCCCACCCTTGTTAGTATCTCCTCCCCTCCACCGTTCCCCAGAAAGGGAGGTTCCAAATTGGAATAAATAAAGCACAAAAGGTCTTTGCTTAGAAATCATATAACTAATTTAAGAGATTAGAGGATAAATTTACTTTAAAAGATGATGTGTTAAGACTTTCATCTAAACTTGCGGTCCAGAGTACAGAGATTAGGTACTGCACCATGAGCCATCCGTAAGTATTTCTATTAAAATCAGTTGCAAGAATAAAAGAACTCTTATGTTGCACTACAGAAGTAAAAAAGAAATGAGAATAAAAAGACAATTGGATATCATTTGCCATTTACTAGAATATGAGTAGATAGCTGTCTATTTTTATAGTCTCCATTATATATCATCCAGGTTTCCAAATTAGATATACAATGCTTAGTTTTTATATAGTATTTGAAATTTTGATAGAAACTAAAAGGTATAATACCTCAAACACATCAAATGGGAGACAAAGAGCTCCTCTTTCAAATCCTGTGTAGTTTCCCAAGATAACAAGACTACAGAGAAAAGGGATGGATCACTGTCTAATCAAAGAAATAGGAAAAAGGGTAAGGGCAGAGCAGTAAAATGAGTGTTTTTTAACAAAAATGAGTACAACATCAATTAATAAAAAAATCAAGCAACTTTAAGATGGCTACATGAATCGTGCTACATAAATTATATTATTCTAGCATGTATATTATCAAGACATTTAGCAAACATAGTATTTTATTATTTTTAAGACATCATATTTTGATGAAAGCATAGAAACTTCAGAACCAACCCAAATAATGTTAATTGTCTTGATTCTTAGTTATCCTCTCCCTTGATTCTTTCGTTCACCGGTTCTACTGACGTAGGAGAAATCAAGGGGGGGAGCAAAGGGAAAGAGGGGTCGTCGAACACTTGCAGAAATGGAATGGAGAAGGCTTCAAAAGATTGGGAATTATTGGCTAGCCAATCATCATTTCCAATAATGCAAAATCCTGCTCACTCACATGCTAGTTTGCAGAGGAGGAGGTGCTCGTCAAACCCCCCGAGAGCTCGAAACAGGGGAAGCATCGAATTTGTCCTATAGACAGCAGCTATTCATGCAGCCACTATGGTTCATGCGCGAGAGGAGGTGGATGCGCGGCTGCCAAGATTGCGATGCACAACTGGGAAGGGCAGTGAGGCTTCGGAGAAAGTGGAGGTGACGAACGCGAGCAACGTTGCAGCAATGCTCGTCGATAAGGTTGTCGAGCAGTGAAGAGCTAGTATCGTAGGTCTGTGGTAGGCGTATGACGTGGAGGAGGCAAAAACTACGGGAGGAGCATTGGAGGCAGATGGATGCGTCGCTCATAGAGTCCGATGGCTGCTCGCCAAGCTCCGTGGAAGACGACCTTGCTTCAATGTCTACTACTGATGAATGCAGGTAGGACGATGGAGCTCACCGATGGAACCGATATAGAAATCGAGTGCTAGAGCTAACAATGCAAGCATGCGTGAATTGGGGGAATAGTTAGGGCTTCTCTGCATAGGGTTTTGTCGCACAGGAGTTAGTTCATTCAACCTGGTTTGATCAGTCCGGCTCGACTAGGCTAAATTGGTTCGGTAGGTTCAGTCATCTGGGAGATTAAACTAGTCATGTGAGCCGCACGTGACTATGCAGGACTACCCAATTACCCTCAACACCCTAGTTAAATCGTAGTTCCAATCTTGAGTCCAAGTTTTGTTACAATAAAAATCCTCCAAGGCTCTAAGGCACACTGCTTAGTACGAAGCTACCACCGCCTCCCCTGTAGCCAAGAGGGTAGATAACTTGATAGTGGAAATAGGGGATGAGGAGACGGTGTGGAAGTAGGGAATTATGGAGAGTATTGTTGGTGAAAAAGTAGCCATAGTCATCGTTGAAAGAGGAGGAGAGGTCAAGGTAGAAGAGGGTTGTGGAGAGTGCGAGTGTTGCCGGAAGATGATCAGAATGAATGATGGCACGAGGAAGATAGCAGCAAGCATGAGGAAGAAGATGGTGGTGTAGCTGACGTGGGCGTGGGCGTGGGCGAGTGCCGGTTGAGCACTGAACTGGGCGAATGTTGCTCGAGCACTGTGTTAATTTTTTTGATTAAAAAGTTAGTCAACGTTTTGAAGTGGCACGTTGACTGATCATTTTTATTAAAAACTTCAAGCATGGTCTTTTTAGTCGTAGAAGAATGTTCAAAACAGAAAGAGGTGACTATTGCAAGTTAAGTATTTAGTCTTAAAGATTTTACAAAAGCCCCAACTCTCTACACATCACCATCGTATTCGCCACCGACGCTTTGCAGAAGAAGATCTTCCTTAACTGCAGCTTCGCCGAACTAGACTATGATAGCGACGCGCAGAATTGAAGACGTGGCCGCGTCCATGTTTGCCCCTTCCTTCATCGGTAGCAACGTTGATGCTCCGCAAGCTTCAACAATTCCCCCAATCCTTTTCTTGACCTACTCCTTGCTTCTCAATTTCGGCCATCCACGCTCTGATATAAACCTTAGAATCTAGACTACTCTAATAGACTGCAATATTAGGCATGTGGTTGAGAGATCCTAACTATCTTTGGACTATCATAGTGGCAATTTCGTGCCACATTTGTAAGTATAGTGAATACATCACAAGGATTCTTGGCGGTAAGCCGGTCCATATCCTATGGATCCAAGTTTTTGATCCTAAGACCCATGGGTTATGGGCCCACCATGCTTTCGTTATGCCACTCTGAAAAGATGATATTAAATAAGGAATCATCCTAAGAAAAATAAATATTGAGATCGTGGGATTAGTTAGTATGGTAAGAGATTTATTTTAAAATTCCTTAGTATCATTAAGTTATTAGAATTGACTAGAAAGAAAGTTAAAGTGCAATAAAGATAAAAGTTGTTATAAAACTAGGGTTTTGGAAGTTTGGAGAAGAGAAGAGATAACTTTATTATATTGATCATATCAATAGGTCTATTGTATAATATATAAAGTATCCCTAGTATTAAATCAAGATCTATCATATCTAATGGAATTAGATCAGCTAATAATATTGTATCTCTCAACATAATCTCACAGTCCTTGTAAATTATATCTCTATGTAATTGTTGTCCTAGAGGTGTGCATACGATAAGTTTAGGTTTCAGAGGAACTTATAGTTTATTAGTAAATTTTAAAAACTCAGGATTAATATAAGATCTATGAGAACCACTATCAATAAGTATTCTAGCAAAATACTGAAATAACTGTAAGGTACCTTAATCAAATCTAGGTTAGCCTTAGCCTCCTTATCAAAACTAACAAAAATCCTGGTCTGCTCTCGTGGCGGAATCCTAGAACCCGCCTATGATCATCTAGCATTGCTCCCTTGCTCAACTTTTTGGCCTCTCACTGCCCTTGATGGTTGTCTTTCCTGAGTGGTTGATCCTCTACCACTTGGTATTTGTCTAGACATCTCAAAGCTTCTACTGTCACCTCTTTGTTGGAGTCTTAGGCAGTTGCTACAATAATGTCCCGTCTAATGACAATAAAAATATCTCGAAGAGGCTCTATAGGTTCCGGAATGGTTCTTACCATAATTTCTGCAAGTATCTCTAGCCATGGATCGAGCATGAGACTCAACATCAAGCACAAGTAAAGCTTGGGAGTAAGTCTATGGTCTAGGAGAACTAATAGATGATTCTTTAATTCTTTGTGATCCTCTAACTATAGTACTCTTTCTCTGAAATATAAGACTGAAAATTCCTAACTTTCTCTTTCTCATAGAGACTTCCTTACCCTTAAAAGGTTCCATAGATAGGTGCTCAATCTCCACTGCTATCTGCACTAACTCATGATAATTGACAGTGGTAGAAGTAACTAACAGTCTTTTGATTTCTAAATTCAGTCTCTTTTTAAATCTACTACACATATTAGTATCTCGAGCATACTTTGGGATGAATACGGATAAAGCTCATAACTTAGTATCAAACTCCAATACTGATCTATGGTCCTGTCATAACGCTATGAATTCTTCTCTCTTCTGATCCTTATAAAAACTTGTATAATATTCTCTATTAAAGATATCTATAAATCTTTCCTAGGTAGTCAGTAAAGCTCCACTAGCACTGAGGGATTCCCACCAAACCTCTGCATCGCTCTCTAGCAACTACGCTACTAATCTGATAGTATCTGTTACTATTAACCTCATGTCTCTAGCAGTCTTTGAAACTTGTAACCATTTATGTGTTATTTCTGAGTCTCTGGATCCCTCAAAACTGTAACAACCTAACTGTTGAGCTATTTTTATCTTCTTTAGTAAATCATTTTGAGGAGAAACTACAGGTGCCTACACTGATTGAGTGAGAGCCTGTGTCTGTGCAGTCTGAGCCTGAATCATTCTGAGGAATATCTGAAACTACTCATTTGTCAAAGTAACTCCTCCAACAACAGGTGGTGTAGCCTGACCACCCTCTACTGGCATCGCATGGGAGGCAGAGGAACCGTCATGTCCTTATGGTGCCTCAGCTGCTAAGTTATCACGCTCTGGCTGCATTCTGAATTTCCAACGTGAGTATTACGATCAATATTAGGTATACAACTTATATCCTAGGGACACTAGACTTGTCCTTATCGAAGATCCACTGAACTCTTTTTACCCTAATATGAATTACTTCTTAAAAATCATTTATACAAATGATGCCCTAATATACCCAAGTTCTCAAATGATCTTGTCAGGATATACATATGTTCTAATATGAACCTGCTCTGATACCACCAAAAATCTCTTACGCCCCATACCTTCCCTTAGGGCACGTGACAGATCGTAGTGAACTCTGCATATAACCTCACTAAGCCTCCATAACTATATGAGAATCCACTAAGCGTACCTGATATATATCCCCTCTATTTATGGAAGGAGAGAACTTAGATAACAGATTAATATAACTCTAAAACTATGTATATTCAAAAATAGATTTCTTATACAAGAAAACACTCAAATACAAATGATTTACAATCAAAATAGGGCACCTGCCCAATGATACACAAAATACCTATCCAACAGATCTTTCTGTACACAAAATAAATGTAGAATTGTCCTACCTTTTAAAAATTAGGAGTCCGGCTAAACGTCTCGATATCTATCAGTCCCTCTCCTGCTATATTCTTGAAAAATAAAAATAAGTTCCCCTACGGGGTGAGCAACGTCGTACCTAGCGAGTTGGATAAAAAATAATGTAAAACTAAGAACATAAAATAACAAAGTCTCAAGAAAGGATAATCTGGCTATTCGTGTGCAATAGCCAAGCAAAAAGAGTAATCAAGAATCACATGAGAATGTATCCAGGGCTTGCTTAATCAAATACAGTTGTAGCCAACAACTGTTAACTCTGGGGGAGGAATCAAGTATCATAAGATACCTAGATCAAAGTAGAAGCACAAAATTATAGAACCAAAGCCCCCTTTTCCTCTGGGATGCCACTAGACCTCGCTACCTCGTATACATAGCTAGTCCAGTATAAAAACCAGTCATGAGTAGCAATCTCCCATCCTCACCTCGAGCACTACCATCCCACTCCATAGGTGTAAATCCTGTTTTCTTTATATGTAATTTTTTTAATATTAAAATAATAAAATAATAGAAAAATAAATAAATAAAAATAATAATATTTTAAACATAAAATAAAGGATTTATATTATTTTAATAGATAAAATAAAATAGGAAATAAAAAATATATAAATAAAGTAAGATAGATAATTTTAGAAAAAAAAAATAAAATAAATAAGAAAAATAATAGATAAAAGATGAATATTAGGTAAAGATAATGATAATAATAAAAATAATAATGTTTGATGATAAGTTAATAGGAAAACAATTTAAAATAAAATAATAATAAAATATTAAATAAAAATAGTAGAGAAAAAATAATAATAATAATAATAATGTGTTGGAAAATTTATCAGATAATTGTAAAATAAAATAAAATTTGAAATTTAAATAAATTTTAAGATAAGAAAATTATTTTTTTTAAAAAAGAAGAAAATGTCGCTGCACGTGTCGAGTCGGCCGAGTCGGTCGACGAGTCACCGACTCGTCGACGGAGATTTAAACCCTCGTAGAGTAGGGGTGTGTGAGGGAGGCGATGACGAAGCTTCGAAACCCTCCGGCGGCCGGCGACTTCGACGGGGGAGTGCGAAGACGAGTGCAGGGTGTCGTTTGCGAGGCTGGCGAGGAGTGGGTGTGGCTCCGGCAGATCGATAGAGCGCAAAAGGCGGCGAAAGGGCAGCAGACAGGGGACTTCCCTATTTTCATCGACGAAGGGCACGACGAGCTCTTCGCGGCGAACCTTTAGGAGGGGAGTCGACTCCTATAGAGTCGACTCGACGCTGAAACTGGAGCGGGGAGATGCTGCGGAAGCAGGATCCAAAGTTGAAGCGGTGAAGGCAGAGGAGTCGTTGCATTCCCTTCAATTTGAACCAACGAAGGGGGTCGGCAGCCAGTTTCCCTTCTGCGGTGAGGCACTTGGGGATGAATCGACTCTAGCAGGAGTTGATTTGAAGCGAAAGCTGCGGCGTGGAGGCTTAATTTCTGATGGGAATCGGAGTTAGGCGGAGACCGATTAGTGTGGCGGAGGATGGGCCGCAACAGTGGCCGTGGGGATTTCTAGTCTTCATCGGCGGCAAGTAAGAGGGAACTGGTGGGCAGAGGATGGGTTAGAGAGGTCGGACACGGAGGTCTGGCAAGAGTGCGATGGTGAGGAAGCGGCGGAATGCAGCGGCGTGGCTGCGGGTCGAGCAGGGGAAGGAAACCGGCGGCACGTGTTTTGTGCGTGGCCTAGCCGGTTCGGTTCGGTCCGACCGATCCGGTTCGGTCCGGTTCATAGCCGATTCGGATGCGGTTTTGCTGGTTTTCACGATTTTGTTAATGGTTCTGTTCAGAACAACATGGTTAGGGCTTGATTAATGAGTTTTGAGTCTTAAAAAATTTATTTAGAATTTTTGACATAATTTAGGCTTGGTTTTCGAATTTATTTAGGATGAGTTTAGAGTTTTGAGTGCCCTAACGATATGAGAAAAATCTAAAATAAATTAGGGTGATATATCATGTTTAGATATATATTTCATAATTTAATTAGAATTTTTCAGTATTATTATATTCGGTTTTTGATTTAATTAAGATAATTTAGGGTTTAAATGAATTAATTGCATGATATTTGCATGATATTTGCATGAAGAAATATTTTGTAGGTGTTATCTCATTTAAACTATAGTAATTGAAATTAAAATAATTTATTGAGAATTTTTACAAGATTTGATGAATTTAGGATATTGTAAGTTAAGGTAATTAGATTAATTAGATTTTTTCTAATTGATGAAATAAAATTAAGTGGAATTTTATAAATTTATAATATGATGAAATTTAGAAAATTGGTTATTTAGATTTTTTAATTAGTCAAATTGTATAATTTAGGATTTTATGAATTTAAATAGATTTTTACATAATTATTAAAATTATTTTAGAATTAATTAAGGTGATATACATTGATGAAGATTTTGGATATAATTAAATGATTAAATTAAAATATTATTTTGTGATGTTTGAATGTGTTAGGTTGTGAGTAGTAATGTGGTGGATGATTGGTTGGTTAAGAGGAATTAAATAAAATAAAGAAATTGGGATGAGGATCTGAGTAGAAGGGTAGATAGATATCCTTGTTTGAATTGTATGATTGATGGCTGTTAGATGTATTTATTTTATCTTAGAAAAATTAATTTTTGTGCTGTTGCTTGACAAATCATGACCAAGATTTACCATCTATAAAATTTCCCTTCTATAGATCATTAGAATATTATCTTCTTCTATGAAAAAAAATCAACAACTTACTGCGATCAAATCAAGCATTAAATTGATCAATTTCCCTCATGTCTAAAGACAAGAACAATAGGTTTCAGCGAAAAGATATTCACACCTTCCATTTTTACATCATTTGATACCAAATATTTTCTCAAATTTTTCTTCTTAGGAAATAAATTCCTAAATTTCATTTCCTTCAAAGTGAATGAGATAGGTTCATCGAAAAAGGAAATTTTGATGTTTGGGAGATTCTTTTTTTTTCATTTCTTCTTTTATGAAAAAGAGAGTTGGTAAAATTCCTTTGACTTCTACCTACTCTTGATAAATTAATCAAGAAAATCAAGGATCAAATTTTTATTTTCCTTAGAGTGACTATTTCTCGTGAATTGAATGCCAAGATGTTCTCAACTCGTCAAGACTATTAAATGATGGATTAGAAAAATTATAAAATCTTAAATGAGTTCATTCTAGTGTTCATTAACAAATACTTTACTGCTGGACTGAATCCTATGCTTAGTTTCTACAAAAGAAACATCCAATGGATTGTTAGAGATATCTTCACATTGGTGGTAGAAATATTTCAACACAAATAAATTACTATTCATAGTAACTTGGATGCAAGTAAGGGTTCAAAAGCCTAAAATACATGAGTCAGAGATAAGGGATGAAGAAGATACTAGTCCAATATATCTTATGAGACAGTGGGGGACTCATCTTTGCCACATGATGGTCCCCGTATGTCCTGTTGCTTCTTCTCATCTTCATCATCATTTTTGGCAAGTTCAAATTCATCCTCGATCTCATCGAATCAATTTCCTATATTATGATTCTTTTTTTATTTAGGTGAAAATTTGGGAGAGAAAATATCATCTTAGAATTTTGATTTCATCTTAGAATTTCTATTTGATCCTCATAGTTTAGATTTTTATTTGATTTTCTAATCTTATCTTAGAATTCCTATTGGTCTTCAAAGTTTAGGTTTCTATTTGATGTTTTCTTTGTTTTGTTTGATTAAAAAAATCATTTATTTTTAGGTTTGAGCTCTAGTTCAATTAATCCTTCTAAAAAAACAAATTTATTGTTCAAAATGAAAGTTTTTCAAATGTTTCATCCTCCTTCGAACCATAGAAAGTTCTTGGTTCTTAACCTATAGCTTTGATTCATATTGGTGATTTATTTTAAGGACAAATGGCTACTTCTCAAGGCTTGTGATCTATAATCATAAGATTCCACTAGATTCAAATGCGAGGACTAGTCCCATAATGGCTTTCTCTTTTTAAGAATATATCGAAAAAGACAACAGTTGAGCATCCTACCGGCATCTTCTGCTACAAAGTTCAACATATCAAATAAGATAGTAGTTGAGCATCTTATTGGCTGCTTCATCATGCATCCTACTGGAATCTTCTTCCATTGGTTCAACTGATTATTGCTTTGTGAGGGAAAGGATTGAATCTAGGTCTAACTTCTTATGTAGCAAAATTGGTGTAATGTGTGTGGTTTAAATCTCTCAGTAGTTGTAACCTAAGAGTTTAGTTTTTCTATATATAGTTTATTTAATAGACCTATTATAAGTTAGTAAGTATTTAACCTACAACTGCCTATATAAAACTCAATTGTTCTAACTAGAAGGACGTACACTTTGTCTATGATATAATAGACCTGTTAATATGATCAATACAATAAAGTTATTTCTTCCCTTTTCTAAACTTAATACAATAAAGTTATTTCTTCCCTTTTCTAAACTTCCACAACTGTAGTTTTACAACAATCTTTATCCCTATTGCATTTTAACTTCCTTTCTAGTCAATCCTAATAACTTAATTATACTAAAGAATTTTTCTATGAATCTCTTACCATATCTAATTAATCCCAAACCTCAATCTTATTTTTCTCTGGATGAATTCTTAATCAATATCATCTCTATCAGAGTGGCGCAGCGGAAGTGTGGTGGGCCCATAACCCACAAGTCCTAGGGTTGAAACCTGGCTCTGATGGAGGTGGCGAAGCTATAGAGAGGAGGAAGGAGATGAAGAAAGGAGCAAGTGTCAAGACCCCAAATGTTGACGAACACTCAAGCCAGAGATATTGTCTTATGGTAATCTTCTTCCCTCCTATTTCATAAAACAGGAACTTTACTTATTTTGGGGGAAGATTTAGGGTGATCACACGAATTTATATTGTTTCCCTAATCTAATTCTGTTCTTGCTGTTTTGATAGCCCTAAATTAGTTAATTAAGAGTATTTGTCCTCAATTTAGATGACACTTCAATAAACATGACTTTTTATGTATACCCTTGAATCCGAATTCAAGATTTTTGCATGATAATCCATGTTGTGATTCATTACCATTAGCTTTGTTGTGAATTTTTCTATCTTTCATTGTATAAATTACTATATGATTGTGTTAGGAGATTTCCATGTTGAGTTAACAGATGAACACTTGTATAAACCCATGATGATCTCGCTGAACTATCAAAAATATAACTTGATATCCCTAATTATTATCAGCAGGTCAAGTATTTAGTTAAGGGTCTCAACATCTCTTATTTGATTTCATATCCCTCCATACTTGGATTTCATCTCTTATTTGTTGCTAATAACTCCTTCAAGAAAGGTTCCAAATACAATCTAGAACCTCAATATACTGAACAATCTAGTAAGGATTACAAGTAAATTCAGTAAACTCATAATATTTAAAATTCAGCATTTTAAGCATGTTAGATCAAGAGATTTGAGTCTATCCCTTGTTCATATACTTGCATATCCTCGAGGTCAATTATTAAAGACCTTTCTACCAAATCCTAGACAAGGATACCTACCGTACCAAACTAATATATCAGAAATAAACCAATCGTAAATTTCATTTTCTAAATTCTACAAACTTTAACCAAATGAGTATCCAACTAATGTCTTTGTCTGATATTAAGGACCCCTACTTTATTCCTCACCTAGTAATACCATCCTTACCTCAAAATATCAACCATAACTTCCGTACACAACCATACAATAGTTAAAACCGAAGATAATGATATGTATCAATCACTGTAGTAGAGTATCAGAAATCTGGACAGATTCAATGTCCAATTCCTCTGAAATTTGGTGGACACCTTCATCACCGATGCAACACCTACCCTCAAAATGTCAGCCTAATCTGATCTCTGTGGAAGTAGTTCTGTGCCTCCAAAGTTCAATGATCCTGAAAATTCAATGTAACGAAAATTGATATTTTTTTATTTAAAACCTATTCATCTTTCTACCTGAGCATTTCCATGTCTTTGCTAAACAGAACATATATCCATTCTCTTCTTTTATCTTTGAATTATAATTAACCAATTGTTACTCTAAGTATCAATCTTCATCATAATAGTACTATGAGCTTATATAAACAGCAATGCTGAATTTTACCCTTCATTCTAAACCATGACAATTTCAGTTTCCTTTATTTCTTTCTCCTAAATCTATACACTCTCTAATGAACAGCCTCACCTAACAACTAAGGTTCCTTTCCATTACCATATAGAAATGCAAATAGGCAAAAATACACTTCAAGGAAGGGTAATACCACATAAGTGAGATCTTGACATGTGTGTATTGATACTATGCTTTCTCCTTGCAAATACTAAACCCTCTTCTAATGTGAGTATCACTACTATACCTCCTTATAAAGATCTATCCTATGAACCTATACATCAAACATCTTAAGGTCAACATGATACATGTCACTTTGAAATCACTTAAGAAAGGTTCAATTAATTCTCAAATCTTCAAGCAACCATTTTTCCTTTTCCTTGTTGTTTAACCCATGTTGTTTTGCTTCATCCTAATGAGATCCAATGGAACCAGCTGATTGAGTAAAGCAAGCGAAAATATCTTCCCTACTTAGCTAAATGAACTAATCAGAATTCAACCTCGAATACAAGCTTAAAGGATTGAATTATAACCCTACACCCATTGATCTTTCTTGTGATCCCTTAGAGTTGTCAACTGAAATTTCAAAATCTAGCGGGAACTAAATGTAGAGAAGTTGTCGGAAACACAAATTTTTACACTTCTTTACTACCGCTTGAAGTAAGTTTCAAACCTAGTAGTCTCTTATATCACCTCTAACATTAAAGGTTTGACCTGCAATCAATTGTATGAATATTTGACTTACTGAAACGTTGTTGAAACCTCAAAAAACCCTCCTTTGATGCAAGGTAAAATTTTAAGATAGGAAAGGGGTAGAAGTAAAACCTTCATGAGATAGTTGAGTAAAGTTTTACTTGATGTATGCTTTTAGGCAATCTGCTTGGCACCAATGGTCTTTTAAATTACTGGAAGAAAGGACTTCCTACATGACTTTAGGTTGAAGCCAAAAAAAAGTCTTCTCACATAGTTGACATACTCCCCTCGTGGCATGCAACCAAACTTTAAAGATTTGAGAACTGAGGAGCTATATTGCCACTCTGCCCTAGGATAAAAAGGTCATAAGACAACTAATGTACCCTATTCTGGCTCTGCAGGCTTATGAGAGGGTAGTCTAGACCTTGGAGTTTTAATAATTATGCGGAGTCCGGTTTATCAGAACGTTGAGACTAAACAAAGAAGTGATCCTGCCAAGGTGTCGAAGGTCGCATGGTGTGGGCATAGGGGGACACCTGTGCAAAGGCCTCGAAGCATGTGTTTAGGGTACGGCTTGCGAGATTGGAAATGACATAATTCCACGGTCACTAGTTATCTTTGCTAACGTCGGTGTGACGGATACTAGGTAGAGACCTAGAAGGACACTGACGGGCTTACAAGTAGTCCCTGATCAGGATATACCCTAAGCATAGGACGGCACCCTTAGAAAAGAGAATACTAGGGTTATGATGTGGAAAATAACATCTTACACACACAAGGCTGTAGATAAATTATTTTTCTATTTATCTTTTAAATACTTACAGTATAATTACATCATGCATACTATGTTTTATTTAGATCTACCCATGTCAATGTCTGTGCCCTTACAATTGCTTGGGACAACTCTTTCTATAAGCCACTGGGCCGCAAGGCTCCGCGCATATTATTTTTCCTGCTTATAGGTTTTCGAACATTGGGTACACTCAATGGGGACTGATGTGAACTCACAAAGATTAGCATGACATGGTTTACGTATTTTACACTATAGTCCGACTGTATCAGTTTCAAAAGGAACACTTGTTGTAATAAGATGTAATCGCAAAAAAATTCTCATAGGTTTCTGTCATGAGTAGAGTTTATGTAATTTATATTTTAGTCTTGTATGAGTTCTTCCAAACTCATATGACGGTTGTTATGTTGCCGACACAAAACTATTTAAAGTGGTATTAGGGCCAAGTTTGATACAAAACTTGAGAAAAATAATTAAGCATTGACATCAGAGACTAAACCCTGATATAGTCCATAGGCAAACACTAGAACATCAAGAACAACATGGGTGAGCATCACAAGGGAAAAGTAGAACGACACTTGATTGAATTTGTTTGCTAAATTAGGAAATTGTTTGTTCTAAATTGTCCTTGTTTGCTGTTCACTAGGAGCGAAATTGATTTTTTTCCCTTTTGTGATGCTCTTTGTGATAATACCATAGGTTCTTTGGTGAAGGAGACATTTACCTTGAATGTTTGTATTCCTGACAAATATTAAAATCCCATGATTGTCTTAACTTATTTTGTTTGCACTACACTTCTAACAGTATATAATAGCTTAGAAACGATTAAGGCACGCACTAGATTTTATTACACTCTTATTGCACTTGCACTAATTCGTCTATTTAAGTCACCTCTTGCGTAGATGGTAAGAGGAAACCAAAGAATAGTAGAGGAAGATCACTCATGTTCAATTGAAGGCCCTTCAAATCATATTAACGATGATCATTTTGTTCAAAGTGATAGCGACCCGTGGCCAGTAAGGACAATGCCTGATGAAGAGTCTACTAGACGATGATCATTTTTTTCACATGATGGTCCCCGTATGTCCTTTTACTTCTTCTCATCTTCATCATCATCTTTCGCAAGTTCCAATTCATCCTCGATCTCATCGAATCAATTTCCCATATTATGATTCCTTTTTTATTTGGGTGAAAATTTGGGGGAGAAAATGTCATCTTAGAATTTTGATTTCATCTTAGAATTTCTATTTGATCCTCATAGTTTAGATTTTTGTTTGATTTTCTAATCTTATCTTAGAATTTCTATTGGTCTCCAATGATTACGTTTTTATTTGATATTTTTCTTTGTTTTCTTTGATTAAAAAAATCATTTATTTTTAGGTTTGAGCTCTAGTTCAATTAATCCTTCTAAGAAAACTAATTTATTGTTCAAAATCAAAGTTTTTCAAATGTTTCATCCTCCTTCGAACCATGGAATGTTCTTTGTTCTTAACCAATAGCTTTGATTCATATTGATGATTTATTTAAAGGACAAATGGCTACTTCTCAAGGCTTATGATCTATAATCATAGGATTACACTTGATTGAAATGCGAGGACTAGTCCCGAAATGGCTCTCTTATTTTGAACATGTCGAAAAAGACAACAGTCGAGCATCCTACCGGCATCTTCTGCTACAAAGTTCAACATATCAAACAGGATATTAAGGGTCCTAAGATTGAAACCTCGCTCTGATATTAAGGGTCGACATGGAAGTTTCATCATCCCATCTTTATTGCTATTAAGAGGATGGAGAATGTGGTTACAATTTCAATCCAATCATCGAACCCCTTTACTACAAACCCTAACTCGGGTTGCTTAATCTCAACCGTCCAATCATTTAAAACTAGGCTATGATATTAAAGGTCGACTCAATCCAATCAACCAACCCTTTTACTACAAACCCTAACTCGGGTTGCTTAATCTCAACCGTCCAATCAACCAACCAATCATTTAAGTCATCTAATGTGAGTCATCCATTCAAATCTAATTAAACCGAGAATGTGGCTACAGTTTCAATTCAATCAACCAACCCCTTTACTACAAATCCTAACTCGGGTTGCTTAATGTCCATTCAAATCTAATTAAGCCGATTTTGCAAATAAGTCTATAAAATTTCTTTGACAATGGATCCTCTAATTAACGTAATATTTCTTAATTACCTAGGATCGAACACTGGCTCTGATATTAAAGGTCAACATGAAAGTTTCATCATCCCGTCTTCATTGCCCATGCATTAAGAGGATGGAGAATGTGGCTACAGTTTCAATCCAATCAACCAACCCCTTTACTACAAACCCTAACTCGGGTTGCATAATCTCAACCGTCCAATCATTTAAGTCATCTAATGTGAGCCGTCCATTCAAATCTAATTAAACCCGATTTTGCAAATAAGTCCTCTATAAAATATCTTTGACAATGGATCCTCTAATTAAAGTAATATTCCTTCATTACCCTTGATCAAAAATAACAAGTCTCACGGAGTTTATCTCAGAGATAAGATAGTTCGTAGGGGATGTAGCTAGATTAAGGATCTAGCAAGCATGTAGTCAAGGTTCTAGCATTTTAACGACGACTATGAAGCACACTTACTTGCAGGCATTGCAAATTTTGAATTAGAATGATGATTCCTTTTAGGTAGTCTTGGATAGTAAATCTCTCGACCATAGATCTATTATTCCAGACAGTCTTCAAACAAACATTCTCCAAACATTTTGATGAGTAGTCTGGATCCTAAGATTTATGTTATTTCCGGCTAGCTATGGCCGATATATATACTTAGGTGCGAGGACGCTATCTGGGGACAGTGTGTAGTAACACGAGTCACTTCATGGATTGTCTGGGGAGGACGTGTGGAGTGAAAATTTTGCTAGGACATGACCGTAGAGAGATTCGACTAGTGAATAACTGAGAGAGAATCACGGTCACCTGACCTCTCTGCCAATATTAGTATAACAGACATAGGTAAAAATATAGATGGAATTTAACACTGATGGGCTTACCTATACTCTCTGATCATAAGGTCTCCTAAGCATAGACTGGCTGCCTAGATCACTGTTTTGAATGAAATATTAGAATCTTTGGCGACAATAATCTAAAGGCATAGACACACTCTACAGTTGTAACTTGATATAATAAGTAGAGACATGTACTTATGATACATATTCTGCATATGAGTGTTTCATATTTTTATTTGTTCACTGCACATGCTTTACGTGATATTATTAAATAATTTATGAACATTGTAGTATCTATTTCCTATTTACTCGAGATATTCTACTACGGTTAAACTGTAATTTCGTATAATGGAGCAAGGCTTAGCACAATAGATTTTATGATTTTTAGGTATAATAGATTATTGTCGATATAGTCGATGGAAACAAGGTTGTAGGAAGATTTATTTGGATTTACTTATACCATTACCATAGTATTATAGTAGGTTTATTGAGACTGTGTTAGATAAGCTAAGTGGGTTGATCGGATGGTATTATTTGATGAGATGATGATATTAGATTTTTATGATGTGTGGAATTGTGTTATATCCATAAATGCTTGTATGGGTTAGTTGGGCTCATAAGTGGTTATCACGTGTCGATCTATAGGTTAGGGTGTAACAAAGTGAGTGTTTATTCTCTTGGTGGAATAAACACGATAGACTGGGAGAACTATGTCCATTTGATTATTCTTAATTGATATTATTTTGACTCTCTTGTTGCATTATTTATATCCTTCTTATCCTTATATGAGCTATGAATGTTTTCTATATTCATTATTGTTGATATGAATTCTCCATTGCTATTATTCTTTGATTCAGTATGAACTTATTTTTCCTAAATGCTAGAGGTATGATGATAAGCATACCCTAGGAGTCTTATTATTCTATATATGATGGTCGTTCATCTTTGTGTGTATATGACTAGGTTGATATGATACTAGATGGTGTTAGGGGCACCCTCACTCTATAATCATGTATTATGACATATTAACACTCCCATGAGCCACCTATATAAAGAGGCATGTGGCATAAGTGCAACTTGCTAGGATGAGAGATTGGTTAACCCTTGGTTGATGAGTATTACGAGACTAGCTATAGATATCGAGTAGTAAGGTATAGTGGGCAACCTAGGGGAGAAGGGACTATATTTCTATATTCTCAAACTTCTAGTTTGATTTATGTACCTTACAATGATTGATACCTCCTCTTAAGGTAATAATTATATGCAGCGACTATATTTGATTATGCTAACCCCGGATATAGTCTCGTGTGACTTTTTATTATTTTTCTTAATGGGCATTGCACACAAATAGTAGAATTTCATCACTTTACTCATAAGACACTATCATTATATGGTTTTGGTTTTACATTGTTCTTTATCAAACTCACTGGGTACAATATTACTCATCCCATTGGGAACTCAGCATTACTATCTTTATCCTATATAAGTAGAGATCTACTAGATGTGCACCATATATATCTTTAGATAAGAGTATTATTCTGATCCAAACAAATTTGTATATAAATATTTTACTTTCCATGAACTGTAGTTTTAAAAATACATCATATCTAGATAAGCCTTGAGTTAAAATGAGATGTGATACAGATTTTTACCTTTTATTTTTAGAGGGGACATACACAATGTACCATAAGTGAGTTTTCACATAGCCTCGAAGGGCAAAGGGTGATTATGTGTGGAGTTCACTACGGTCTGCCACTTGTCCTATGGAAGTATGGGACATGACATGTAATGTATGTAGTGGATATTTTAAAATAAGAAAAGAAACATCGATAACGAAAATATAATGTAAAGATTTCAAAATAATATGTCATGTAGAATATTGAGCGAAAAACCTAGGGTTATAGCTCGATAAACCTGGGGTGGAAAACATCACATTCTTTGAAAAAGAACATGCCTTAAAAACCAAAGAAGTAGAAATAGAGAAGTTATAGAGGACTTATACAAGTGACACCGACATGATATATAATCAAGGTGACATCTAAAAATATATTTCTACATATATCATCAGTTGACACATAGCATTAGTAAGTGATATCTTTTATATATTAAAAAGCTTGTTGTATGAGAACTAATCAAACCGCATCATCCTTGGACGATCCCCCTAACCTTTGATTTCTTGCTACAGTTTCGAGCCGCAATTTTGCACTGGGCCTTAAGGTTGAGCACAGTGCATTTATTGTGTGTGCAAGTATAGCAGTAATGCACAAGATCGTAGATGAGGATTACGTCGTCGGAGGTTAACCATCATCCTCATCTAGACTTTTTTATTATTTATTGTCGGATGTAGCTTGTAGTAAATTTGTTTTGGGACTGTACTACGTGACTGTATTTAGTTATCTTCTTATGTCTTGCATGGGTCTTTGGACCCATGCGGTGGTTGTCAAGTGCCCGACAGGTGGGTTAGGGCATGACAGATGGACTGAAAGTATCAGACACACCACTATTGCTTAGTTTCTTCGATGAAATAGACTAATGCGGTAAGAACTTGATCTTTACGGTTTGAAAATATTACTCCAAATCCCATAAAATATTTCCTAGGGTTTTGCCATTTTACTCATTGGGATATATGTTGGTGGAATAGGGACCGAGACACTTAGTTGGGTGTTGCTACAAATCTTAGGCGGAAGATAACATTCAGCTCGAAGTTGCTCTAATTCGGCCCTCGTGCACCATGTCTCTTCCTCTAATGGCATGGGATGGCTCTCAAAGTTGTGGTCCAAAGCTCTATCTTGAGTTTCTCGAATATGATTAAGGATGGTGTCAGTAGTGTCTCTATCCTATCACGGAGGTGCTCAATCTCCTTGGGCATAAAATTGTACACGGTGCAAAATACGATGATTTGTTTCCCTAGCAATAGACAGGGGCCACTCAATACTTTGGCCAGAGGTGCACCAATCATCTCCTTAAAGAGGTTGATCCTTGCCTTGACTTCTTCATATTATGATGCTATCTAAACATGAAATTACCAAGTTAGTCAAGCACAATGTTGTGCTAGGTCCAGGTAGGGTGTGGCATGATGATTTTTACACAGGATTGCATTGACTTCACAGCTGGGAAAACAATGTGCAAAGCGCTAGGGTACATGCAACATGGCTAGGTTAGAGGCATATGCAAAATGAGATAAATATGATTTATAATATTTATATAACATATATAATGTAATGTGACTTACTATTTTTCTATAAACATTTCATATAAAAGACCTAATGATATGATCAATATTATCAAGTTATATCTTCACTTCTCCAAACTTCCAAAGCCCTAGTTTTACATAGTATAAGAGCCTCTTTTGAATAAGATACTAGTCAAAAATATCTTATGAGACAGTGGAGGACTCATATGTGCCACATGATGGTCCCCATATGTCCTTTTACTTCTTCTCATCTTCGTCATCATCATTGGCAAGTTCCAAATTATCCTCCATCTCATCGATTGAATTTCCAATATCATGATTCTTGTTTTATTTGGGTGAAAATTTGGCGGAGAAAATATCATCCTAGAATACATATATCATCTTAGAATTTTGATTTCAGCTTAGAACTTCTATTTGATCCGCATAGGTTAGATTCTTTTTATTTTCTAATCTTATCTTAGAATTCTTATTGGTCTTCAAAGTTTAGGTTTTTATTTGATGTTTTCTTTGTTCGGTTTGATTAAAAAATCATTTATTCTTAGGGTTGAGCTCTAGTTTAATAAATCCTTCTAAAAAAACTAATTTATTATTGAAAATGAAAGATTTTCAAATATTTTATCCTCCTTCGAACCATGGAAAGTTCTTGGTTCTTAACCTATAGCTTTTATTCATATTGGTGATTTATTTTAAGGACAAAGGGCTACGTCTCAAGGCCTGTGATCTATAATCTTAGGATAGCACTTGATTCAAATGGGACAACCAGTCGCTTTCTCTTTTTAAGAACATATCGAAAAAGACAATAGTCGAGCATCCTACCGGCATCTTCTGCTACAAAGTTCAACATATCAAGCAAGACAGTAGTTGAGCATCTTATGGGCTGCTTTATCGTGCATCCTACTAGTATCTTCTTCTATTGGTTCAACTAATTTTTGCTTTCTGAGGGAAACAATTCAATCTACGTCTAACTGCTTATGTAGCAAACTTTGTGTAATGTGTGGTTCAAATCTCTTAGTAGTTGTAACCTAAGATTTTAGGTTTTCTATATATAGTTTATGTAATAAACCTATTATAAGTTAGTAAGTATTGAACCTACAACTGCCCGTATAAAACACAATTGTTCTAATTAGAGGGACGTACACTTTGTATATGATATAATAGACCTATTGATATGATCAATACAATAAAGTTATTTCTTCCCTTTTCTAAACTTCCACAACCCTAGTTTTACAACAATCTTTATCCTTAATGCACTTTAGCTTCCTTTCTAGTCAATTCTAAAGACTTAATTATACTTCGGAATTTTTCTATGAATCTCTTACAATATCTAACTAATCCCAAGACCTCAATCTTTTTTCTCTCTGGATGATTTCTTATTCAATATTATCTCTACCAGAATGGTGCAGTAGAAGCATGGTGGGCCCATAACCCATAGGTTCCATGATTGAAACTTGGCTATTACATGAATTGTTGATGACATCATTTACTAGGTGCCATATGAGGTGGATTTCAAAAAGAGGAGAAAGTTTTGGCCAGAAAACAAAACTCAAATCCCCCAAATTCAATCCCTTTTATCCATCCTCATCGCTAGCAAATTGATTACTAAGAATTATCCATCCTCATCGCCAGCAAATTGATTACTAAGAATTCCCTAGTGATCCTTGACCTATAGACGAGTGAAATTGAGGAATTGTCAGAGAGGTGGCGAAGCAATAGAGAGGAGGAAGGAGACTCTGGTCAAGCCGGATATATCTTCTTAAGGCAATCTTCTTCCCTCCTGTTTCATAAAAATAGGAACTTGTTTTGGGGGAAGATTTAAGGTGATCATACGAATTTATGTTGTTTCCTTAATCTAATTCCGTTCTTGCTGTTTTGGTAGCCCTAAATTAGTTAATTAAGAGTATTTATCCTTAATTTAGATGACACTTCAATAAACATGAGTTTTACGTATACCCTTGAATCCAAATTCAAGATTTTTGAATGATAATTCATGTTGTGATTCATTACCGTTAGCTTTGTTATGAAATTTTCCTATCTTTGATTGTATAATTTGCTATATGATTGTGTTAAGAGATTTCCATGTTGAGTTAACAGATGAACACTTGTATAAACCCATGACGATCTTGCTTAACTATCAAAAATATTACGTGATATCCCTAATTATTTTCAGCAAGTCAAGTATTTAGTTAAGGGTCTCAACATCTCTTATTTGATTTCATATCCCTCCATACTTGGATTTTTGAGCATGAATTATACCTACATTACCTTGTCCTATGATCCGTCTTCTTTTCCTTCCTAAATCAGATCTATGTTTCGCTTGGCAATGTAGAAAATTCAGTATCAAAGGGAAATATTTTAAGTATCAGTAAGTTGATGCTTATGTTGGATAACCCACTGAATTTTTGTGCATTTATTACCTTATGTATTCCTTGTCTGATTTAGCAACTAAGTTGCCTAAATATTAGTTGATCTCACTCAGCTATTGAACATATGATCCCATCTGCCCACATGATACGAGCTGATCAACTATTCAAGTTAGAGTCACAAATCCTCCCTTGATTAAGTTCCTATGTGTCATGCTAAGGTTTCTGGTCAAACTGAGCATTTAATTGTCTTATGTATCAGCAGCTATCTTTTCTTCCTTTTTGCAAGGTATGAGAGTAAGTTAACTATTAGTTTCAATAAAGCATGGTATAGGATCTATTGGAAATTTAAATATTGATACTTTTAGCAGCCTTGGATGTTTGGATTTGATTCTTGCTACAAAGTTTTGAACATCTCTGTTCTTGTTGAGGCCAAGAGGAGTTATATGTTTAACTACTTTCATCTCTGCCTTTTTCTTTTCAATACTGATTGGTTTCTTTCATATCTTAAGACTACAATCGAGGATTTCTCCATCTTTTCTGCATATGCAGAATTTTGTGGAGAACATGTTGATTATTAGGACTTCATACTCTAGTTTTACTGATTTTTATCATCCGCTACTGTTGGATTTTAACGAGAGAGATGTGGTAATGCATTTCTGACCCTTATTATATACTCTTAATGTCAGAAGTGTTCACTCTTCCTCCATAAACCTATCAAAGAGGAGCTGACAATCTCTCTAGTTGAACATTTCTAAATTTCTTCATAAAGGGATTCATTCCTTCTGTCAAATGAGATCTAATCCCTTTTATGAATAGCTGATAAATTCTTTTTCTTCCTTAGTATATTTTTCTTTTTCCTATCAAGGAAAATTCACTATCTCCAATGTATCACATGATATTTATCCTTGCCAATAGATTCGAGCTCTTGATACATTAAATGGCACGCTATTTGATACTCAAAAACTTAAGGAAGAGGCTTCTCCCTCTCTTCCTAATCTTTGTCATTTTTCAAAATCCTTAGTGTTGCTCATGACTCCATCAAGAAAGGTTCCAAATACAATCTAGAACCTCAAGTTACTAAATAATCCAGTAAGGATTGCAAGTAAATTCAGTACACTCATAATGTTGAAAATTCACAATTTTCAGCATATTAGATCAAGAGATTTCAATCTATCCCTTGTTCATATACTTGCATATCCTCAAGGTTAATTATTAAGGACCTTTTTACCAAATCCTAGACAATGATACCTACTGTATCAAACTAATATATCAGAAATAAACCAATCTTAAATTTCATTTTCTGAATCCTACAAACTTTAACCAAAAGAGTATCCAACTAAAGTCTTTGTCTTATATTAAGAACCCTTATTGTATTCCTCACCTTGTAATACCATCCCAACCTCAAAGTCTCAATTATAACATCCATGGACAACTAGAGATTGAGCTAAAACGGAAGATAATGATATGTATCTATCACTGAAGCAGAGTATCACAAATTTGGACAGATTTAATTCCAGATCAGTGGTTTGATCACCCTGAGCTCTTTAAGTATCCAATTTCTCTAAAATTTGGAGGACACCTTCGTCACTGATGTAATATGTACCCTCAAAATATCAGCCTAATCTAATCACTATAGAGGAAGTTATGAGCCTCCAAAGTTCACTGATCCTGAAAATTTAGTATAACGGAAATTGATACTTTTTGATTTAAAACCTATTAATCTTTCTACATTAGCATTTCCATGTCTCTGCTAACAACAGAACACATATCCATTCTCTTCTTTTATCTTTGAATTATAATTAACTAATTGTGACTCTAAGTATCATTTTTCATCATAATAGTACTACGGGCTTATATCAACAAGAATGTTGAATTTTACCCTTCCTTGATTTTAAACCTTGACAATTTCAGTTTCCTTTATTTCTTTCTCCAAAATCTATACACTCTTTGATGAACGACCTCACCTAACAACTAAGGTTCCTTTCCATTACCTTATATAAATGCAAACAGGCTGAAATACTCTTTAATAAATGGTAATACATCATTAGTAATCTTAACATGTGTTTATTGATATTATGCTTTCTCCTTGCAAATACTAAACCCTCTTCTGATGTGAGTATCACTATTATACCTCCTTATACAGATCTATCCTACAAACCTGTACATCAAACATCTTATATTTAATATGATACATCTCACTTTGAAATCACTTGAGAAAGGTTCAATCAATTCTCAAATCTTCAAGGGACCATTTTCCCTTTTCCTTACTATTTAATTCATGCTATAATAACAGCCATCATCCACTTCATCCTAATGAGATCTAATGGAACCAACTGATTCAGTAAAGCAAGGGAAAATATCTTCCCTACTTAGCTAAATGAACTAATCAGAATTCAACCTTGAATACAAGTTGAAAGGATTAAATTATAACCCTACACCCATTGATCTTTCTCTGATCTCTTGGAGTTGTCAACTGAATTATCAAAATTTTGTGGGAACTAAATGTAGAGAAGCTGCTGGAAACCCAAATTTACATTTCTCTACTTCCACTTGAAGCAAGTTTCAAACCAAGTAGTCTCTTATATCACCTCTATCGTTAAATGTTTAACTTACAATCAATTGTATGAATGTTTGACTTACTGAAACATTGTTGAAAACTTGAAACACCCTCCTTTGATGCAAGGTAAAATCTTAGGATGGAAAAGGGGTAGAAGTAAAACCTTCACGAGATAGTGAAGTAAAGTTCTACTTGATATATGCTTTTAGGCAATCTGCTTGGCACCAACGGTGGTTTCAATTATGGAAGAAAGGGCATCCTACACTGTGAGTTGTTTTTAAGTTCAATTATGAGCTACTGCAGATTGAGCCCTTAGTGGGTGGTTGTTAATATTTTTAGATATATGGCATGGTTTAAATTTGTAGCTTTATATTATGGTTAAACTATGTGCCAAAGCATTCAAACTTCTATCATATTTAAATGAATCTAAATATGCTCTTTTTCATAATATACATGTTGATATCATACTCGAATTATTGAGAGTATGGAAAACTCATGAGCTATAATATGCAGGTTAATATGCTCTAAATATGCTCTCTTGTATAATATACATGTTGAAGTCGAGGAAGAGTCTTCTCACATATTTGAGATACTGCCCTCATACCATGCAACCAAACCTTAAAGATTTGAGAACTGAGGAGCTACATTACCACTCTACCCTAGGACAAGAAGGTTATAAGACAACTGATGTAACCTATTTGGGCTCTGCAGGCCCATAAGAGGGTAGTCTAGACCTTACAGTTTAAATAATTATGCAAAGTTTGGTTCATCAGACAGTTGAGACTAAACAAAGAGGTGATCCTGCCAAGGGGGCAAAATATAGTACTACATGGTAGTCGTATGGTGTGTGTCTAGGGGGACACACATGCGAAGGTCTCAAAGCACCGGTGAGGGTACGACTTGTGAGATCGAAAAAGAGAAAATTCCACGGTCACTAGTTATCTCTGCTAAAGTCAGTGTGACGAGCACTAGGCAGAGGCCTAGAAGGACACTAACGGGCTTACGAGTAGTCCTTGATCAGGATATACCCTAAACTAAGGATGGCAGCACTATAAAAGAGAATACTGGAGATATAATGTGGAAAATGATATCTTATACACAACAAGGTCATACATAAATTATTTACCTATTCGTCTTTTAAATACTTACAGTATAATTACATCATGCATGCTATGTTTTATTTAAATTCACGTGCGTCAATATATGTGCCCTTATAATTGCTAGGGACAACTCTTTCTATAAGCCACTGGGCCGTAAGGCTCAACGCATATTATTTATACTGCGCATAGGTTTTTGAACATTGGGTACACTCAATGGGGAGTGACGTGAACTCACAAAGATTAGCATGACATGGTTTACGTATTTTACACTATAGTCAGACTGTAACAGTTTTAAAAGAAACACTTGTTGTAATAAGATGTAAGCGCAAAAATTCTCATAGGTTTCTGTCATGTGTAGAGTTTATGTAATTTATATTTTAGCATTGTATGAGTTTTTCTAAACTCATACGGCGGTTGTTACGTTACCGACAGAGGGTCGAGCTTGACAATTATAGTGGTATCAGAGCCATGTTTGACACAAAGCTTGAGAAAAATAATTAAGGATTGATATTAGAGACTAAACCCGAGTACAATCCGTAGGCAAACACTAGAACATTAAGAACATCATGGTGAGCACGAGAAGGGAAAAGTAGAATGACACTTGATTGATTTTGTTTGCTAAATTAGGAAAATGTTTGTTCTAAATTGTCCTTGTTTGCTGTTCACTAGGAGCAAAATTAATTTTCTTTCCCTTTTGCAATATTCTTTGTGATAATACCATATGTTCTTTAGTGAAGGAGACATTTTCCTTGAATGTTTGTATTCTTGACAAATATTAAAATCCCATGATTGTCTTAACTCATTTTGTTTGTACTAGACTTCTAAATGTATATATATGCTTAGAAACGATTAAGGCATGCACTAGATTTTATTACACTCTTATTGCACTTGCACTAATTTGTCTATTTAAGTCACCTCCTGCGTAAATGGTAAGAGAAAACCAAAGAATAGTAGAGGAAGATCACTCATATTTGGTTGAAGGCCCAAGAGCACCTTCAAATCATATAAACGATGATCATTTTGTTCAAAGTGATAGCGATCCGTCGCCGGTAAGGACAATGCCTGATGAAGAGTCTACTAGAAAATTAAAAGACTGATAGAAGAAGAGTTACCTATAGAATCAAGGGCAAATACTACACCACTGCAACCTGCTACGAGCGAAAGTCAAGTAGCCAGTAGAATCAATTCTAGAACTTGGAAACAAGATGATAAAGATGATGGAGCAAGTAGGAGAACTTATACATATGTTACACAATTAAATTGACAAAGAAAACTCTTAGCCTACACACACATCAACTACAACAAATCCATGTGTCCAGCGATTAAAAAGTTTACTACAGGACGCAAAGGAATTAGGGTGCGATTAAAAATTTTGATCCATTAGAGGCACATGGTTGAGTTACCAATATATGCCTCATGATAGAAGATATGGGACTATTGGAGGAAGATAGGCTAGTAGTAGCACAATACCTCCTAAAAGGTAATGTGAAGTTGTGGTGGAACGAAGTTAGTATAAATGATACCATTCTTGCTACATTGACAAAATTTTTAGAATTCTTTAAGTCTAAATACTACTTCATGGTACACAAAGTGTATGTCCCTCTAGTTAGAGTAATTGTGCTCTATACGGGAGGATCATGAGGTCTTGGGTTCAAGACTCATTTAATTCTAAAAAAAAATACTGCTTCATGAGACTTAATGATCAGAATTAATCTCCAATTTTGTGTTAGTAAATTGATTCTTGAAAAATTTAAATTCTAAGGTTGATTATAAACCTTAAGATATGAAGAGAAGATATAAGAGATATTAGAACCTTTTGTGTTTATCTTTACACCTTAAATTCTCTTTACTTTACTTTCATATTCTTTCTCTAGGAAGAATTTGCTTCCAAACACATTAAATACTGAATTTATATAAGTATCAATAATTTACTTCCAAACCCATTTGATCCATAATTTATCTTTCTTCATCTGCATATCCCAAAAAGAGTTTGAAGATGGCTGCCTTGTTCCATAAGTCTAGTCTTAGTAAGTTAAGTCCTACGATTGACTTTGGTGTGCAGACTTTATTCCAAGCTACCAAAGCCTTCCTACTAGTCTCAACTGATCCTGTCCATAAGAATGTTCTGCAAACTGCATCCATCATTTTAGTTATTTTTTTGGGCAATATGAATAGTTGTGACCAATAGCTTTACACTCCAAATTACGCTGACTTTATAAGTTGAACTCTTCATGCATATGTTAGCAACTTGACAGTCCAACTTTTAAGTCTAACTATCATTTTGTCAAGCAATACTTTACATTTTATAATTTTTAGTTTCTTAAGAGCCAAAGGTACTCCTAGACACTTGAATAATAAAGAGCCTTCTCTATATCCAAGTACATATAATATTATGTCTTTTGTTTCAGCAGGTACTCCCCTAAAGTAAATGCTACTCTTAAATGCATTAGCTTTCAAACCTGATGCCTTTGTGAATTTAAGAAATGCCTCATGTAGGAGCTTGATAGATTTTTCATCTCCTCTAGAAAACATAAGTAAATCATCTGCAAAACAAAAGTGAGTAATAGATAATTTTGCACATTTGGGATAATATTTAAAGTTTTTCATATTTTCCAGCTCCCTCATACATCTACTCAAGTATTCCATCACAAGCATAAAAATATAAGGTGATAGAGGGTCACCTTGTATCAATCCTCTTTTTACTTGAAATGGTACCTTTTTTACCATTAATTAGGATGGTGTATTGTACTGATTTGATGTAAGCCATCATCCATTGAATGAATCTAGGAGGAAATCCTAATTCTATGAGCATTTGTTTTGGTATTTTAATAATACTAAAAGAATTTAGTTTGAAAATATTTAAGATTAAATTATAAATTATAGGTCGAGAAAAATATAATATTAAGATGATGGGAAGACGAAAAATAAATAATGCAGAAAATAGAGATCAAGAGAAAAAAAGTTATAAGAGGAAAGGAATATAAAAAACAAAGACTAAGAGAAAAAAAATATTACAAGAGGAACAGAATAATTAAATTGAACAGAGATTAAAAATTTAGGAGAGGGACGCAATAAAAAAATAGAGATTAAGAGAAAAAATATATATTACAAGAGGATCAGAATAATTAAATTGCAAAAAATAGAGATTAAGAAAAAAAAATTAAGAGAGCCTGTGGCAATATAAAAAATAGAGACTAAGAGAAAAAGAATAAAATATTATAAGAGGAACAATAATTAAATTGATAAATAAAAATTTATTTTCAAGAAAGGGAGTATGATGAGGACATCGTTGGTTCACCCGTACAAAACTCAATGATACGAGCCTGTGCGGGACGCTTAGGATAACAGGTAAATTCTTTTATTGGGTAAATAAATTACTTAATTACAGAACAAATAATATTGCCTAATTATTAGTGTTTACTTATCACTACATGCAAGGAAACACATGGTGGAATTACTCATATCGAAGTTGCATGAGTAATTGGAGGAATATTTATTCAAGATTAAATCTTCGTGAAATATGGGAGTTGCATAAGTAATTGAAGGAATATTTATTCAAGATCAAATCTCCATCAAAAGCAAATCAAAGGAATATTTATTCAAGATCAAATCTTCATCAAATATATATTCAAGACCAAAATAAGGAATATTTATTGTCCAAAATTAGTGGCTTGCAAGAGGAGAAGACTTATTTATTTATTTTTACTATTTTAGTGACACAAAATATGGAAAAACGTCCATTATTGTGTCTATATATTTGGTGGAGCATGCCCTACTGAGGGAACTTTGATTTTGGTTTTAACCACTGCTATTGTAGTGCTTTTGCTGCAAACTTGAAGTCCAATTTCTTTAATTACATCTTGAGTGATCCTTCCGCTATTGCTCTTTCAATTCTCGTGAATTGTTCGTGCCGTTCTTCGTGAACAGGTCAGTCGTGTTTGACACGGTTAATAACCAATTGAAGAGTGGTTTAGCGATTATGAGGTTGCTGGTCGCATTCCTGGATCGTGGTTAGCCTTCCCTTCGTGAAAGTCACAATTCGCCGCCTTAAGGATTTCTCCTATGATGGAAGATCGGGACTAACTTGCTTGCACGCATCTTAAGTCGAGGCGTGTGCATATCAATAATTTTGCTTCCTCCTTGGTTAGTGACAGAAATGGCTTTGGTAGTATCTGCTTCAATCTGCCAAGTTCATGGCTGGTTCCTTTCAGATTTAGCTTGTCAATTGTTCTTGTGACCTTATACATAGCCTCTCTATATTTTGCAGCAGTTTAGTTGGTTTCTAAACTAAGCTTCAACCGGTTATAATTCTTGTCTATGGTTCCTGCTTTCCTAACTTCTATTTTTGTTGTTCCACTGGAGCATCAAGTAACAATTATGTACTAGTTGGGACGTGTATTTCATCTTTTGCTGTAAATTTTGTTGGTTGTGCAAACTTCTGGGTTGATTATGTTCATGGTTCTACAATTTAAAGCTACAACCCATGAGATTTATTCCAACATTTTTCTTGCAGTTGCTTTTTTTTTCTAAATTTTGAGTTGAAGTGATGTAAACTCCTTGTATCTATGCTCTATACATGTCTCATCTTTGTCGAGAAATTTGTGCTATGTTAAAAACAGTTGATTTTGCCTCTTGTTTCATCTCCTTCAATTCAAGCGGTATCCATCAGTATCATTATGAAGATTTTTAGTTACCTCCTTCAAACGCCTTAGCTATTTTATAAGTATATTAACATTACTTAATTATCAGAACTGCATATACATTTTTGCTGGGGAAAATTCCATTTATTTGGTCCTTTTACATGGTTGTTGCTTGCGTGTCCATACAAATGATGGTCATAATGTTCTGAGTTGTAGAGTTCCTTTTCAACCTCCACAGATATTTTCCCTTTATTCCCTTCATCGGGTTGAGCTCCTAGCTCCTTGGCTTCTACATCGATAATATTAGCCAAAATAATAATAATAATAAGGTCTACTTGATTTGGCTACCAGCTAACTACTTTTAGCCCTTGTTGTTGCTCTACTCGTATCAATTCCAAATGTTCACTTTGGATCTTCAACTTCAGGAATTCTACTTCTTGGTTATGGGTGACTTCAACTTCTAGCTCAGTAGGCTTTTATGCATTTTTTATCAAATTTATGGGTTGTTGTTTCTTCTACATTGGAACTACCTATTCCATCAATAGCTAAATCGGGAAAAAAAAGTCTAGTTATTTTGCAGTTTCTAGTATGGATGTGGAAATTGTCTCCTATTTCTATTGGTTTCTGTTGGCAGTTCTGGAACTTATACCTTCGTAACTAGGTTCTGCAGCCTAACAGTTTCCTACCTTCAGTTAGTCCAGTCAAGTTTAGTCTCCATGTCCACTTCACATTTCTACAATCATGCAGTCATGTTAGTCAACCCTTTATATATATATATATTTTTTTTTTCTACCACTTGCTTCCACGACTAGAACAAGCTATCTTAGTGAAGCATTTTGGTAAATGACTACCTATATTTGTACCAGTGAATATTGAAAATATAAAATAAAGGTTTCATTGGGGTTCAAACGCAGACCATCAGACCCAAAGACCAGAGCTCTAACCGCTACTAAATGTTTTATTTTTATATATTAAGTTGAAGGAAAGAATTTTATCGTATCCTGATATGATGTTCATCTTGCAACTATGATTTAACTATCTAGTAATGTCATATGTTTGTCAAAGTCTAATATCCTATGTGAACTTATCATCCTCTGTGATGATATTATTTTTGGAGGACCAAAAATTTTTAAGGGGGGAGAACTTCTAAACCCCTTGCACCATCTTTTCATTGTTCACATAAAGTTTGATTTTCATCAACCACTTGTACCATTATTCATGATCAATATACTCACCAAACACCAAATATACCTATAAGTCTCTTCTGCAACCACAGGTAGAGCACTTAAGTACCAACCTAAACAGTTATCATGGAAATAGTGCATATTGTGGTGCTGACATTCCATGGCAAGGGGAGTTATGCTATGTGTAAACCCCTCCTCCTCACATGTTCATATCCTTAGGAATGATGAAGTAGATGTATATGATTTTCATAGGGTTAAAGTAAATGAAGGGTAAAATAGAAATTTTAAGGTTGCAAATAACCTAAGGTAGAAAGGGTAGCATGGGTAAGGACACATCTAAAAGTAGGCCCAAGGAATGAGGATTGAATGGGGAAAAGAGGAACAAGGTGTAAAATGTTGGAAGTAGAGGGCCAAATAGTATCCTCGCAGGAGTCAGTAACGCGAGTGCTGAAGAGGTCAACCCTATTGCATTAGGTAATTTACTTTCACCTCCCTCATATTGATTGAAGAAAAATTATGTTCATAAGAGGATTCGAATTATGTTAATGTAGGAAAATATCTCAATACAGATTTACTATAGCGGCTGCGTACGCTGTATCCATTCAGGTGGTTCTACATAGTCAATTTACAAGTCAGGTGCGTAGGATTCACTACAGTAGTTACTTATGCAAGTTAGGAAAAAGTTTAATTTAAACTTTTAGTGGAAATTTCTGGATGCCTAAAATAATAATAATAATAATATACCTGCTAAAGATAGACATGGTAGAAGCATGTATTATTAAAATACATTATAATATTATTTTTGCTAAGCATGCTAAGTTTACATGTTCACATAATATGTATGGTTATGCCATGCATGTTATTATTCTAAGTATGTATTATCTACTAGTTACATTTTTACATTTAAAATGATCTGCTATGTGAAAATAATATTGAAATATTTACCTTTGATTGAATCAACATAAAACAATACAATGATATACTCAAAGATATAACAATTCGACTTAGGAGGTGCTAGCTCAAGTACCCCTACTGGTTTAGATTCTACACTTGGCACTTTGGGAATACTAGAACCTTTTGGATACATGTTACATACTAAATGTTGAGGGTGTATAGCAGTGCACCCAGAGGACATCATGGACTATATAGTCTCTGATAGGATGTCTACATACCAGCTCTAATTTGGAGGCTAAGCGAAGCCCAAACACAAAGAGTAGACTGAGTGAAAGCCAAAAGTTAAGGTTCTACCGGAGTAAGCTTTTCCGATGAAGTTGGTTGCCGATGAGCTCCAAATGATGAGATAAATATAATTTTTAGAATCCTTGTGAGGAGAGGTATCGATTGGTGCCATTATTAGTGCTACAATAGAGAATATTGCTTGGCAAGGGTTCCGGCGAACATTCCGATAAACTTGAGGAAAAAATTAGAGTGAATAAAGGGATTAATCTAAAAGTGATTGTTAAGATAGATTTAAGAAATTGTTACTAGATTGAGAATTAAAATTAATTAAAATTTTTAAAACAAATTTGATGACCAAATATGGGGATTTGGATAAACATGACACAAATTAGAGCATGATTACAACAATAGAACAATATGAGTGTTTGTATCTGAGCAGAATAAATAGGATAGTTCTTAATATTTAGTCTAGAAGAACTATCTGACTTTGATTTTCTATACTTTAAATTATTTAACTCTTCGGCTAGTAGATATTCCTCATTATGATTATAAATAAGTTATTAACTTGCTATGTCCATGTTTGTCGTTATAAGTTGTTCATCACTATTGTTATTTGTTTCATTATCAGCTTGATACTATAACTCTTTTTGATTTTAAAGCTAACATATGCACTTGATTTTTCTTAAGAGTTAAAGGTACGGTGAAAAACATACCTAGGAGACTTCTTGGTTTATATATATGATTTTATTTTATTCTTAGGTGCATATGGCTAGGATGTCATTACACTGGTGTGCTAATGGCACTGCCATCGTAGTGATGTTATGTTTCTTAGCACTGCTGTGATCTATCGAAAGAGAGGGGCATGGGGCTAAAGTTCTAGATCAATAGGATGGCTGGTTAGATAACTTCTAGTTGATACCAATTCACTCGACTTGCTATAATAAACTAGGTAGTCTGTTCCAGTAGCCAACTCAGGAGGAAAGGAGGTTTTATTCCTCTTATGTTCTAGTATTATTACTCAGATTCGGGTATCCTATGATGTTTGATCTCTCCCCCTAAGGTGACAGTTGCGACTAGAAGTATGTAACTGTGAGACCCGTGATTTTTGAATAAGAGTAATAGAGTAATTTTAGTATTTGGAGGGTTTAATCGTAAAAGAAATTCTTTAAAGGACTTATTTGTAAAATCATATGAACTTTTGAAGTATAAGATTTTAATGTGAAATTTTTTCCATCAGATAGTATTTTTGATAAGGAATCTAACTGCGCAGACGGATCGTGATTTGGACGTCGTTTGATCGATCAATTAAACAATTAAGATTTAATTAAGATTTAAGATTTTAATTAACAAATAAAAAAATATTTTTTTTTTCATTTTTTCCCACCGAGCGCGCGCGCGACCTCCTCCCCCTCTCTCTTCTCTCTCCTCCTCCGCAGCGGCGACGGTGAAGGCGACCATTTTTCCCGTTGATGCTCCGGCGAAACCACATCGAATTAGGCTCTCAAATTTTAGCCACAGGTAGATCTCGACCTCCTCTTCATTTTGATACCAAGATGCCTAAATTTGGAGTAGAGATGAGGGAGAAATCGTGTGAGAGGCGTCGGCGGCGAGGGTTTCGTCGCCGGAGCTTGCTCCGGCGATTACCGGCCATTCCGGCCGTGAAACCTTGCAAACTTGGTACCTATGGATTCTCCTTGACGAGAGCTATCCATTGGTACCGGAGTTGAGGGCTATTGGCCGCCGGTTGGCCGCCGGCGAGCTAAAAACCCTAACTTTAGGATTTCGCCCAAAATTTTAATCGGTGAAATTGATCACATATGAGCTATAAAAATTGGGGCAAATATGATTTTTGGAATCCTCATGAAGAGAGCTTTCGATTGGTACCAATATTGGTGCTGATCGAAGAACTTCGCCGGCGAGGGTTCCGGCGAACTTTCCGGTGAACTTTCCGGCGACCGCCGGAGAAATTTTCCGGCAAACTTGGAAAAAAAAAGGGGTGATTCTAGAGATCATTCTAAGAGTAATGGTGAAGAGAGATTTGAGAAATTATTTCTAGATTGAGAATTAAAATTCGTTGAATAATTGACAGGAAAATATAAAAATGCGTAAATGACGGCACATGGATCGAGGCAGACCTTAAGTTGGTTCCGAGGAGTAAACCGCCAAGTCAGGTGCGTTGGTTCTCCGATGGTAGAATTTATTCAAGCTAGGGAATTTCCGCTGGGGTTTTCTTAGGAACAATTCTTGGATGTCTTAAATATGTTAAAACATAATGCTTGATAAGATTTGACTTGCCTGCATGTTAGTTTAGTTGTTTCTGTCTGACATGTAGGATATACTCTGATTTGCATGTTAGTTTAATTTACTTAACATGCATGATATACCATGATTTTCTTATTAAGTTTCTAATATGTCGTAGTATCATGTCAAGCATGTTAAATATTATTTCATTGTGTTTCTATGCTATGCTAGCATACCTACCATGCAGACATTGATAGTAAATAACGACATGTTAGAACCTTTGGCGATGTCACCGCCACTTAGACAGAAAATGGGGCCTTTTTCCATATGCCCCGGTTGACCGCCGCCGCGTTCCGACGGCGGTCAAACGGTGACGTCCCGTTAGGTGCCACTCCCGAGGTTGATGCATAGCGGAGTACTGGGAGCACCACTCCCGACGTTATGCATAGCTTATATACTGGGAGCTGGTAGGGTAAGAGACTGTACAAACTCCACGGTCAGGTTAGACTGGAAATATGGAGCAAGTCCTTACCCGAAACCTTCACCCGCACGAGTGTCGTTGTAGGCGGCCTCGTGATAGTCTTGAGATGGTTAGCTAGGATGAACCCTACCATGGACTTGGCACCGACGAAGTCGAAGGCCACAGCCCATCGTGCGGATGTGTGCCAATCTCGATAGACGTTGACGGCTATTGGACTGGGAAGGTGATTCCACATGCGACGCCTTGGACAGTGGATCCGTAGACCGCACGGCTATCACCCTTGACATCTGCAGACGATCGGATGAGTAGTCCGGATCCTAGGGTGGTTATTCCGGCTAGCCGTGGCCGATGATATTTAAGAGAGGTGACCCTGTCTACGGGCAGTGTGTAGTACTACACGGGTTGTCGTGGCCCCTACGGAATCTGGGGAGGATGTAAGGGCACGACGATTTCGCTAGGGGAGGCATGGTTGGCGACTAGTGAAACAACAGGAGAGGGACTCTGGGTCATTCGTCCTCTCTGCCAACATCAGTGCAGCGGGCATAGGTAGTGACTGAGACAGAAAGGCACTGATGGGCTTATTGATACCCCCGGCTCGGGTAGTCACTATGCGTAGGCTGGCAGCCCGAGTTTATAAAATTTTAAAGTCTCATCACGATGTAAGTGACAGACTGTTGACGTGAATACTAGATATAACGTAGGTGACATCTAGTGAATTATACATTGGTATAGTATTTATGATGTTTGTTACTCCTCATAAATTGATTTACACAAATCAAATGGGGATAGACTGTTGATGTTGACACTAGACTCAACTTAAGTGACACCTAGTGGCATGTACACATTCATTATTTATTTATGTTGTCTTATCGTTAGAGATGAATTGCTTAAATTGTATTACATGAAAGATGATGATTAACCACCAAAGACATCCTAGAATACTCCTCCTAGCCTTTGATTTCTTTATTCGGTAGAGCCGTAATTTCGCACTAGGCCGCAAGGCTGAGCACACCACTTTTCCCCGTGTGTGCAGGTGTGTTAGATGACTGCCTGAGTTAATTGATGAAGATGAGTCCGTCGACGAGTTTATATTTTTATTTATCGTTGCCTATTTCCTAGAATTGTAGTAGGTTTATCGGGACTGTGTTAGAAATGTTGAGTTAGATAATTAAATTGTAAATTCCGCTGCATAAATGATGTATATGAATGGTATGTATCACTTGATGCCTTGTATGGGTCTGTCGGACTCATACGGCGGTTGCCACGTGGCCGACAGTTGGGTCGGGGCGTGACAACTTAAGTGATAACAGAGCTTATGTTTAAAGACCTGATAATTAAAGTGATATAAGAACTTAGGTTTGGAGAACCTAGGAGATTAAGTGAAGTTTGAGGTTTTAAGGATTTAGATAACAGTCCCGATATAAGATAGGATAAAGTGCGAGTCGGAAATATAGTAGTATATTTCCTTGGTAAGGAGTTTTTACTCCGGCGATAGAAATTTTCGTTAGGACAAATTTTTCCTAGACCGCTAATCGCCTTAATATATGAGATTATAAATTTATTAATCTCCGGACAATATTTATGGCTACTATCTCCACTGCATTGGAGAAGAGATAGAAACTTAGATCAATAGGCTCAGATCTACGATCAAGTTTCATTTCTAAATGATCAAGTAAATTTATCCATGATCATATTAAGGTTACCTTGTTGGGTGCATCACAATCACCTCTTATACCAACATAGGTAACGATCATCACTTTGATCTTAAAGGTATTTATATCAAATCATCACATGTGATATCTTAATCATACTAGTTGTATCCCATGATCCAGTTGGGATATTGAGTTTGAATGAATCTATCAATATTTGATTTTATCTGCTCCGATTTCGAGCACTTGCTTCTGAGTTTGACTCTTAGACATAGAAGCACCAGATGCACTCCCACATCTGTTCTCTCATGCTAGATAGCTGAGGTATCAGGTAGTCCATCAGGATCATTAAATTATGGACCTTCCTACTTGAGTTAGCACGTGTGTTATTATACGACATTTGAGCACGGGTGATATCGTTTAACTTTTTCTTATATTGCAGGTTATAATTATCTTATCAGATTGTGAAATCTGATGATATCATCATATTGACTATCGAGTATAAATGATTTCTAGAAAGTTGAAATCTTGAATTTTAGGTTAAATCCATGATCAATTTGGAGATATGGATATCCAAGTAAATTATCTCCAGTTATACCCAATTTTACATCTTTATCTTGATCATGAAATTTTTTTCATACAAATCTTTGACTTAATTATTCCTGTTAGATCTGGAAAAAACTACTGATATTGAACGTTTATATGAGATCTGGATCATAGAAGTTATATTAGATTTATCTACGTAAGACCACTGAGCTTAAAGAAAGATCTACCGATATTTTAAGCTGGCTTACGTATGAGTTAATTTTCTTTGAACCTAACTCCTACTCGGATCTCTTAGATGGACTTTATTCCCGATTCATAAATTTGATTATAGATGGATCGGTATGAAATGATTTGAAATTGTCATCTATGACCTTACTCTCATTTGAGTTAATTATTTACATACATGTGAATCTTATGTGTATATGTTGATCAACTTGGATCGTCATCATGATTTTTAAGTTGCAACTAGAAGTTGACCACCATCAATTATCATATTAGTGTCAACTCCCAACACTTGCAACTCTATGCATAGTATTTGTAGCTTTCTACATATACTCTCTTTGCAGCTCTACACCCTATCTGCAACTCCATTTCACAAATTCAGCTGGCGTATATTACATGACATTTCTAGTTGTGCATGCTACAACTTTCTACATTTTCTTAGTTTCTGTAGCTTCGATGCTCACTTGTTATATTTCAATGGCTTCATTTTTGCCGCTCAACTTTACCGCTTGCTTCATCTTACATTTCTCAACTTCTGATATTTTATATTCATTTCAGATTTATCTGCGGTCATGTGGACTGACTTCCTAAATGTAAATTCTTTATTATTCCTCCCTTCATTTCATATTTTGATGCGTCAATATAGTCGGTATAGCTGTCATCAGCATACCACTAGCCTTCTATGCATTCAATGCAGCTGTTTCCTGTTATTTTCTTCTATCTATCAATTTCTTTTTGGAGCTTGAGCAGCTTTCGCTTAATTCGTATATCCTATATAGGGCCAACTTATTAGCCAAGCAGATTTCTTTTATCTGCTTCTTTTAATTCTGCTTGGTGGCTTTTCTGAATCCAAATTCTATCAAATATTTCTACAATTTTCTTTGTAGTTATTTCTTTATTCCTTTTCTGCAGTTTGCAGTTCCCTTTTTGCGAAGCTACTTCCTTGGTCAAATGTCCTTAGTCCAATTTCTATCCATCGTTGGTAGATTTCTTTACTCCTTTTTATTTCTAAAGCTCCATCGGCTTAGCTCAGTTCTTCACTTAGTATTTTTGCAGCTCAGATTCCTATATTTTTATCAGTATTGTTATATAGATTCGGACTTTCTCTGCAGTCTTATTCAGTCAATGCAGTTGGCAGTATTTCTATATTTGCAGCTCAAATTTCAACTGCCTGCAGATTTTGTAGTATCTTTACTTCCTTACTCTTTTTCATATCTTCTCTAATTTTTGGATACTGTAAATTTCTTGAATCTCCAACACATGTTGATGCACATGATGATATCCTTAGTAGCTGCATGTACTATTGACCTCTCTTACTCCAGTCACTACTACTGCAGCTCGTATCCTGTACGCATAGCAGCTTAGTTATAATTATAATATTTATGCATCTATAGACTTGGATGAAGTCCTTATACATCAAGAGTCTACTTTGTTATTATTATTATTATATCCTTTTACATAGGATATAACATATTTCATATCAAATTTTATATCATCATATAAGTATAATCTATAAATTCCGTATCAAACTCAGTTTTAGATCCTATTAGGACTCTTATGAACTCGAGTATTGGTTAAGTTCGGCCTACATTTCCTGCCACGAACTGGGAGGCTTACTCTTAATTAGGTCGACACTCATAGAGGAGATCACTGCGTACCTAGACGTACCTCTTTGTGTTAAATAAGATGGATGCTCATGAGGATCCAAATATGACTACAATGATCTATAGTATAGTGACAACTAAAGTGGATCCCTATATCATGATATATACTATGTTGTCACATGGGTCATTTAGTTGAGCTACCATAAATTGCAGATCTTATATCTTAGTACTAATAAGTATATGATAACTAAAGTGGTATCACCTTGGAAAGGGGATTATTGCTTTAAAGGAAATATAAATGATCTACTTATTTATCATCGATCATGGTTATTGATGATGCCAACATAATTTTTGTTGACTTAGAGTTGGCAATTGATGACCCATCATATAGATGCATATCTTGAGTATCTCATTTTATTCTAATCTTGGAATTTGCCATAATGCAATCGTACTTTGATATATGAAGAAATTATTTGTGGAGGACTACAAATTTTTAAGGGGGAGAGTAATCTCTCCATCACGGAATCGATCGAAAATTTTGAGGACAAAATTTTTGTAAGGGGGGTAGGTTGTGAGACCCGTGATTTTTGAATAAGAGTAATAGAGTAATTTTAGTATTTGGAGGGTTTAATCGTAAAAGAAATTATTTAAAGGACTTATTTGTAAAATCATATGAATTTTTGAAGTATGAGATTTTAATGTGAAATTTTTTCCATCAGATAGTATTTTTGATAAGGAATCCAACTGCGCAGACGGATCGTGATTTGGACGTCGTTTGATCGATCAATTAAATAATTAAGATTTAATTAAGATTTAAGATTTTAATTAACAAATAAAAAAATATTTTTTTTTATTTTTTCCCACCGAGCGCGCGCGCGACCTCCTCCCCCTCTCTCTTCTCTCTCCTCCTCCGCAGCGGCGACGGTGAAGGCGACCATTTTTTCCGTTGATGCTCCGGCGAAACCACATCGAATTAGGCTCACAAATTTTAGCCACAGGTAGATCTCGACCTCCTCTTCATTTTGATACCAAGATGCCTAAATTTGGAGTAGAGATGAGGGAGAAATCGTGTGAGAGGCGTCGGCGGCGAGGGTTTCGTCGTCGGAGCTTGCTCCGGCGATTACCGGCCATTCCGGCCGTGAAACCTTGCAAACTTGGTACCTATGGATTCTCCTTGACGAGAGCTATCCATTGGTACCGGAGTTGAGGGCTATTGGCCGCCGGTTGGCCGCCGGCGAGCTAAAAACCCTAACTTTAGGATTTCGCCCAAAATTTTAATCGGTGAAATTGATCACATATGAGCTATAAAAATTGGGGCAAATATGATTTTTGGAATCCTCATGAAGAGAGCTTTCGATTGGTACCAATATTGGTGCTGATCGAAGAACTTCGCCGGCGAGGGTTCCGGCGAACTTTCCGGTGAACTTTCCGGCGACCGCCGGAGAAATTTTCCGGCAAACTTGGAAAAAAAAAGGGTGATTCTAGAGATCATTCTAAGAGTAATGGTGAAGAGAGATTTGAGAAATTATTTCTAGATTGAGAATTAAAATTCGTTGAATAATTGACAGGAAAATATAAAAATGCGTAAATGACGGCACATGGATCGAGGCAGACCTTAAGTTGGTTCCGAGGAGTAAACCGCCAAGTCAGGTGCGTTGGTTCTCCGATGGTAGAATTTATTCAAGCTAGGAAATTCCCGCTAGGGTTTTCTTAGGAACAATTCTTGGATGTCTTAAATATGTTAAAACATAATGCTTGATAAGATTTGACTTGCCTGCATGTTAGTTTAGTTGTTTCTGTCTGACATGTAGGATATACTCTGATTTGCATGTTAGTTTAATTTACTTAACATGCATGATATACCATGATTTTCTTATTAAGTTTCTAATATGTCGTAGTATCATGTCAAGCATGTTAAATATTATTTCATTGTGTTTCTATGCTATGCTAGCATACCTACCATGCAGACATTGATAGTAAATAACGACATGTTAGAACCTTTGGCGATGTCACCGCCACTTAGACAGAAAATGGGGCCTTTTTCCATATGCCCCGGTTGACCGCCGCGTTCCGACGGTGGTCAAACGGTGACGTCCCGTTAGGCGCCACTCCCGAGGTTGATGCATAGCGGAGCACTGGGAGCACCACTCCCGACGTTATGCATAGCTTATATACTGGGAGCTGGTAGGGTAAGAGACTGTACAAACTCCACGGTCAGGTTAGACTGGAAATATGGAGCAAGTCCTTACCCGAAACCTTCACCCGCACGAGTGTCGTTGTAGGCGGCCTCGTGATAGTCTTGAGATGGTTAGCTAGGATGAACCCTACCATGGACTTGGCACCGACGAAGTCGAGGGCCACAGCCCATCGTGCGGATGTGTGCCAATCTCGATAGACGTTGACGGCTATTGGACTGGGAAGGTGATTCCACATGCGACGCCTTGGACAGTGGATCCGTAGACCGCACGGCTATCACCCTTGACGTCTGCAGACGATCGGATGAGTAGTCCAGATCCTAGGGTGGTTATTCCGGCTAGCCGTGGTCGATGATATTTAAGAGAGGTGACCCTGTCTACGGGCAGTGTGTAGTACTACACGGGTTGTCGTGGCCCCTACGGAATCCGGGGAGGATGTAAGGGCACGACGGTTTCGCTAGGGGAGGCATGGTTGGCGACTAGTGAAACAACAGGAGAGGGACTCTGGGTCATCCGTCCTCTCTGCCAACATCAGTGCAGCGGGCATAGGTAGTGACTGAGACAGAAAGGCACTGATGGGCTTATTGATACCCCCGGCTCGGGTAGTCACTAAGCGTAGGCTGGCAGCCCGAGTTTATAAAATTTTAAAGTCTCATCACGATGTAAGTGACAGACTGTTGACTTGAACACTAGATATAACGTAGGTGACATCTAGTGAATTATACATTGGTATAGTATTTATGATGTTTGTTACTCCTCATAAATTGATTTACACAAATCAAATGGGGATAGACTGTTGATGTTGACACTAGACTCAACTTAAGTGACACCTAGTGGCATGTACACATTCATTATTTATTTATGTTGTCTTATCGTTAGAGATGAATTGCTTAAATTGTATTACGTGAAAGATGATGATTAACCACCAAAGACATCCTAGAATACTCCTCCTAGCCTTTGATTTCTTTATTCGGTAGAGCCATAATTTCGCACTAGGCCGCAAGGCTGAGCACACCACTTTTCCCCGTGTGTGCAGGTGTGTTAGATGACTGCCTGAGTTAATTGATGAAGATGAGTCCGTCGACGAGTTTATATTTTTATTTATCGTTGCCTATTTCCTAGAATTGTAGTAGGTTTATCGGGACTGTGTTAGAAATGTTGAGTTAGATAATTAAATTGTAAATTCCGCTGCATAAATGATGTATATGAATGGTATGTATCACTTGATGCCTTGTATGGGTCTGTCGGACTCATACGGCGGTTGCCACGTGGCCGACAGTTGGGTCGGGGCGTGACAGTAACACTAGCGTAGGAAATTTAAAATGCAACCAAAGGTAGATAATTCAAGGGAGGAGTACCATAAAGATATGAATATTCATCAACCTCCTACGCGATGCACGTAGATAGTGGTAAGGCTGCACCGTTAATAGTTGGAGGAGTACATTTTACTAATGAACAATTTCAAACGATCATCATAATGATATAAGCTCAGACTGCATAGATACAAACCCCCGTTCCACCATGACCTGCTAATAGGAGGTGGACAGTGGTGACACTGTAGGGAACCTCGATGCGGGGTGAGGGGATGGTGGAGAAGTCGGACAAGATCGAGGCCTGCCCGACGTGGCCTTGAGGGAAATCGAAACCCACGATCGGACGAAAGGAATGTACCCCCCGGAGTCCACGCTTGCCCTCCACAACTAGGGTTCCACTAATTATGCCGGAGGAGCCTCAATCTCCAGCACCTTACTAAATAGGCTTTCCATATTGTAGCGAGCGAGCAAGAAAGATAAAGAGAGAGAGAGAGAGTTGATTTAAAACGAAGCAGGAAGAGGAGAGATATTTATAGGGCAATTGGGAAAAGGGCAAAAAAAAGAGTTACAACGAAAGGAGCAAAACAGAATGAGGTTGCCTAGTTGAGTATTGAGCTTTGGGAAAGAGGATGACAATCGAATACGGTTCCCCATCAACCACCCGAATTGATCCAGCCCATGCTTTTGGATTCGTAAGAAGATATCTACGCAATCTCAACAATCGATCGGATTGTCTTTACTTGTGTGTGACCGAAATTAATTTAACAAAAATACATCAAAATCATAACAAATTTATTACGAGATAAGAAAATATACATTCATTCCTTTGCATGTCATCAATGTATTTAGAAAAATTGTATGAGTTAATTAATTTATTACTTTTAAATACTCATTAATATTAAACTCTCCTAATATTATTGGATATCATGGCCAGATAATTTGAATGATCTCTTTGCAGATGCTCCTTGCGATTGCGTGCTTCCTCCCTCTTTTTTACTATCATCATCTTCAAATATTTTGCCTCTTGATCTATTTATATGATCCAAAGATTGCACCTAAGGAACTCCTTGAACTAGTTTGCCTTTATTCGAGCTCTGCAATGCCTCTGCTGCTCCTTCAACTCGGAAAACCTGATAGAATTATACGAGATAAAGGAGTGATCCGTTCGATCCATCAACATGTAACATGGACGGCAATGGACTACATGATGAGGCATTGGGACCGCCGCCACCACGTGCTCGGGTGATTCCAGCCCTGGGTAATAAGTGACTTCGAAAGGGAGGCCCTGCAAACCCTGTTTTTCTATAAAAAAATTTTTTTTTGATAGTAAATAAATAAATAAATAAAATAAGAAAAAAAAAATAGGAAAAGAAAAGGGTTAAAATATAATTTAGGAAGAAGGAGGGGTTTAAATGAGAAAAGGTTTGAATAAAAAAAGGAATGAAGGGTTAAATTTAATTTAGTAAAATAGGAGGGGCTTATCTGAAAAAGGGATAGTTAAAAAAAAAAAAATTTAACCGCCGCTGCGCGTGCGGAGTGGGGGAAGGGGGGATAAAACCCCGAGGGTGTAAACCCTCAAAACAGAGCTTCTCTGTTTCGAGGATTTCGAGCGGCGGTCGAGCGAATCGGAGCTCAGGTGAGCTACGATCCGATGAGGGGAGTTCTAGCGTGGTTATTCATTGTCGGCAAGACCGGTGGTCGTGTTAGAGGTGGCTCCGGCGAGCCGGAATCGCGAAGGGGGCGGCAAACAGAGGGGTTCCTCTGTTCGTGACAATTTCACCGGCGAGGGGGGGCGCAGCGAACACTTTCTCCTCCGTGGCAAGCTCCTTACACTTGTTTCGCTTCTCTTGGAAGTGATTGCGAGCGGCTACGGCGGTGGAAGAGTGGAGAAGGAGGCTGGAGGCGGCGATGTCCGGTTGCGGCAAGGGAGTCCGAGGAAGCTGCGACCGTGTGAGCGCCTGGACTTGTCCAGCGGCGCGATCGAGTCACCGAGGGCTAGATGAAGGTGAAGGGAGAGGAACCGGAGAGTTCCATCACAGATGCAGTGGTGGGACGGTAGTGGACGGCGGAGAAATCACGTCGGCGACGCGGCTGGGGTTGAACGCGGGCGAAGGATCAGGTGAAGGAGACGACACGTGCTCTGCACGTGTTTTGGTTCGGTTCGACCCGTCTCGACCGGTTCGGTCCGGCCGATTCAAGCTACGGTTCAGATCTGATTTAGCCGATTTTCATGAGTTTTCGACCGGTTCATCTCGAGTTAACGTTCGTAGAGCTTAGTTGGTATGTTTTGGACTTTTAGAAATTTATTTAGAATTTTTTAACATGTTTTAGGTTCGGTTTTTGAATTATATTATGTTGGGTTCAAGGGTTTGAGCGCATTAAAGATGTTAGAAAAAATCTAAAATAATTTATGATGCTAGTTTGTGCTTAGACATAATTTCTGTGATTTAATTAGAATTTTACCGAACTGAAGATGGTGTTTTTATTTAATTAAGTTGGTTTAGGTTTATTTAAGTGTTAAATAAATTATTTGGATGCTCTTTGCATGAAAGAATGTTTTGTTAGATGTTATTATGTTTGATTCATATTAAATAGAGTTAAAATGATTTAATTAGAATTTTTATAGAATTTATAAATTTTATGTTGTGATTAAATTGGATAATTAGGGTAATTAGATTTTCTAATTATTGGAATTAGGAAAATTGTGATTTAATATATTTATTTTTGAAAATTAAATTTTTACATAATTATTAAAAGTTGTTTATAGATTAATTAAGGTGGTATAGTTGATCAATATGATTAATTAAATTGTTAGAATAATTTATTTGTGGAAATAGATATCTATTGAGGTCTTATGATATAATTTAAATGTAGCCATATGTATGACTAGGGTTGGTTGATGTCTAATTGTAGTAGTGTGGTTATTTGAGTTGATTTATCTATTTGGTTGATTAAAGAGAAATTGAATAAAAATTGAGTGAGGTTGTGAGTAGAGGGGTTGTTGTCAAGATGATTATTTGAGATGTGTTATTTATGCATGCTTGCTTGGATATCTTTAATTTATTTTAGGAGATTGTGTTGCTGTGCTATTGCTTGACAAATCACAACTAAGCTGTGATTTGTGTAGAAAGAAATTGCTTGCTGGATTGATTGCTTGCTTGCATTAAGAATCACGGCCAAGCTGTGATTCTTGTTAAAGATCTGCTTAAGACTCAAGTTAGGATTTATGGTTTCAAATTTTATTTGGCCTACTACAGATGTTGAGTCCTAAGGGTCGTTGTTAAATATTATACATGCTGATAAGTTGTATATCTGCTTGATTGCATATTTAATTAGCATGTGATTTATTAAAAAGTTATACCATGCTAGTTGTGTATGATGTTCTTATATGCATGCTATTGACATGAGTCTGAAAGTTATAACATGATAGTTCATGTATGATGGTATCATATGCATGCTCTTGTTATAAGGTTGAAAGTGATATCATGCTAGTTCATGTTGATGTTATTTACATGCTTGCTCTTGATATGAGCTGAAAGATATACCATGCTGGTATGTGAAATGTTGCTATATGCATACTCCTAATGTGAGTTGAAAGATATACCTTGAGGGTATAAGTATGATGCTATTGTATGCATGATGTTGATATTATGCTCATGTGATGTTATTATTGATATGTTCATGTTGCTTGAGTTGTAGAGACACCTAGTGAGAACATAGAACATGAGATAATAATTTGAGACACTTTAGGTTCATGTTATGATAACACCTAGAGTGGTCTGGTTAAACACATGACTAAGAACTTAGGGTTCTTAGGCTGGTATGTGCCAACATGTGGTGAGGAGCCATGTGTTAGCAATGGTAGAAATACACGTTCGGTTGACTTAGTCAATAATACTTTAGTGTAGTCGGGATCTCACTTTGGTGCAGAACTCAGCTTATTTGTGTTACATCATGGTAGAGGGTGTACTAGGAACAATACCGTCCCATGTACTACCCAGGCTAGGGAACCTGATTGACACTGGCATGCTCAACAGATATGGATCCCTTAGCAGTCCTGGTTCATTGGTAGCATATGCAGTGGGTCTCAGTGGGCCAGTCTGTAGACTGATGTGGCTGGTTGATTTTGTATGGTGATCCTGCCATTGGGTAGAATTACAGCGTTGTATAGTACTCATGATTGGAAAGAAGGGGTGCCGTGATCACCAGCTCCTTCCGCTAACGTCAGTGTACAGGCCTATAGGATAGAGACATAGAGTTGACACTGATGGGTTCAGAGAAATCTCTGACGAGGGGTTCACCTTGAACATAAAAGGCTGTCTTAGGTGTAGAATAGTTAGATGATGAGATAATAATTGAAGTGATATGATATCTTGATTTAGTGGCATTATTATGATCATATTTTTCATATGTTGTTATATGCCATGTTATGATCATGTTCATGATGTTCTTATTTATTGCTTGATATATTATGAACATGTTTAATATGTGATTTTAAGTGGATATATTTTCTTGTTGGTTTGTACAATGCATTATGCTCATTTTTAGGGTGCTCTCTCTGTAGCCTCACTGAGTTTCGCAACTCAGATGTGCACATTTTTCCCCTGTTGCACAGGTTATAGGTTGGCTACTAGCGGGGAGTGAGGGAGAACATAGCTTGGCGAACAATATCGACTTGGTGATCTAAATAGAGATTTAAAGTGATAGTGTTGGTTTACTTGTAAATTGTAATTGTTTCCGCTTTGTTTAAATAATAAAATTATAGTGCTTTGCGATACTTTTAGCCTTGTATAAGTTGTGGTGATTGTAGTACAGCTTATACGGCAGTTGCCACATGCCCAAAGGTGGTTTGGGGCATGACAGGCCCGCTCTAGCTAACTGGGTTGCCTTCACAATCGAAGTCACCTGCATGCTGGCTCTCTTTCTGGTATAGGAGGAGATTGCAGTATGTCTGACGCCGATGTACAGATTGCTAGCATGGTGCTTGGAAAAGACCACGGTGTCATCTTTGATCAGCCCCTTCCCAGCGGTGAACTCCCTCCATTTGTACAGGGAGTAGCATTGGCGATAGCTCCTACGGGCGAGTTCAAAGTTCCAAGACCTCCCGTGCATGTCCAGCGCCAACACGTCCTCTGTCAGCGTAGCCCTATTGACATTGATGTGAACGGGAGGGAATACAGCGAGTGCGCAGGAATTCAGCTCGTTGAGAACTTTCCCCAGATCAGTCTTGGTGAGGATCTTGGTGAAGGAGGTAAACTCGCCCACACTGACCACACAATCAATCTCCGATGTAGAAGAGGAGAAGGCGACAGGCGTCCAGGTACTCGCTAGGTGGTTAGAGTTAGTGATCGGGTGGGGATCAAGGCCAATTTTGGCGAATACCTCATCGGTATCGAGGTCGGCGAGGAGGCAGATGGAGGAGACACAGCAAAGCAAGGCATCAGAGAGTCGGAGTTCATCAGGCAAGGACTATCCGCGGTAGCCCTCGGGGAAGAAGAAGACACAGGAGCCCTGGGCACGGGCTCCCACGGCAACGGCAGGGCCGGCTAAGGCATTCCAGAGGTAGGGTTCCACGGATATTGTTGGAACTACAACAGGCTACAAAGCTATTGGGATGGGTTTTAAAGAGGGCGATCGATAGCAAACTTGATCCAATGGAGAGGAATATATATTTAATTTTCAACAGTCGAGGCAGTTAATTTAATCACGCAATTTTTCTTTATTTTCGAGGAAAAAATTCGAGTGGGGAGGTAAACTCTGTCATCAATTTTCTCTCGTGGATAATATCAAATTTTCTCTCGTGGATAATATCAGTCGTTTGTTAATAAACGAAGTGTCCAACCATTACCTTGTTATTTTATCTATCGTTTTTGAAATAACAGTTGTTTTCTTAAAAGGAGAATTCAGATTTTCTTATTTTATTTAATTCTTTTGTTGAATAAATAATTTTGTCTTTTTTACTTAAGTCACCTTATTAGAAAATAAAAGAATTTATTAATTGGAAACTTTTTTTTTCTTGTAAAAAAATTTATATAATAAAATATCATCCAGGAAGAAACAACTGAATTTTTTTGCAAAGATGAGTTTTTATTTTCTGCACAAAGCATACACTCTTTTCGTTTAGACTTATTAAATACGCCCCGTATCTTCCCCTAGGGCATGTGGCAGACCGTAGTGAATTCCATATGTAGCTATGCTAAGCCTCCAGAACTACACGGAAATCCACTAAGCGTACCTGATGTATATCCCCTCTATTTATGGAAGGAGAGAACTTGGATGAACTGATTAATATAACACTGAAACTAAAACTATTTATTTTACAAAATTTGACCTTTGAAATAGGGCACATGCCCAATGAGATACAAAATACATAGCCAGTGGATCTCTAAATACATAAAACAAAAGCAGTATTATTCTACCTTTACAAAGTTGGGCATCAAGCTACTCGTTTCACAATCTATACGTCCCTCTCCTGATGTGGTCCTGAAAAATAAAAATGAGTCCCCCCATGGGGTGAGTACACTTGTACCCAGTGAGTTGGATAGAAAACAATGTAAAACCGAGAACATAGAATAACAAGGCAAGAATGGAACTAATCGGCTATTTAAGTGCAATAACCCATCAAGGAGAACAAACAAGAGTCATATGATCTGGGGCCGGCTATATCAATGACAGTCGTGGCCAACAACTGTCACCTCAGGGGAAGGTATCAAACATCATAGGATACCCAAATCAAAGTAGAGTCACAAGAAGACAGAAACAAAGCCCCCTTTCCCCCTGAGTTGCTCACTAAGCCTCGCCACCTGGTATCCATAGCTAGTCCAGCGTAAAACCAGTCAGGAGTAACCCGGCCTCCCATCCAGACCTCGGGCACTGTGGCCCGTGGGGAGTGCCAATAGTATAATAACTCATCACTGCAGTGAAAGTGCCTATAGCACTATCCAGTATTGAATCATACTAGTCATATGCATTCATAAGTGAAAAAGTATCATGTATAATCAAACAGATGCATATGCTAGATTTAGAGTCAACAAAAGCATATTATTATGCTTATAATGAATCGAGGAGCAATAGCCATGAAGAGCTTAATTCAATAAACATGAGTATCAGAAGTAGATTCACAACTCATTTATAATCAGAATCAGGAATAGTAACTAGCAGGAGAGTCAATGAATATCAAGTATAGTTAATCAAAGGGATATAGTTCTCCTGGGCTAAACATTGAGAACTATCCCGTTTATTCTACCTGGAGAATAAACACTCACCTGATTCTATCGTCGTAAGCACGTTTTAATTTGTATCGCGATCCTTAGTATCCTCGTGCTTGCTTATCGAATTTCCTGTGAATATTTTCATGAATTTTAATTCTCAATCTAGTAATAATTTTGCAAATCCGTCTTCACCAACACTCTTAGAATGATCTCTAGATTCACCCTAATTTTTATCTCAAGTTCGTCGGAAAGTTCGCCGAAAACCCGCCGGAGATTCGCCGGAAAGTTCGCCGGAACCCTCGTCGGCGAAGTTCTTCGATCAGCCCCAATATTTGTACCAATCGATAGCTCCCTTTACGAGGATTTCAAAAATCATATTTGTCCCAATTTTTATAGCTCACACGTGATCAATTTTACCGATTACATTAATTTGGGCGAAATTCCGAATTTAGGAGTTTTAGCTCGCCGGCGGCCAACCGACGGCCAACAGCCCTCAACTCTGGTACCAATGGATTGCTCTCGTCGAGGAGAAGCCATAGGTACCAAGTTTGCGAAGTTCCGTGACCGGAATGGCCGGCAATCGCCGGAGCAAGCTCCGACGATGAAACTTTCGCCGCCGACACCAAACCTAATTTTTCTCCCTCAAATCGTCACCAAAACTTAAAAACAATGGTTTTAATGCGTTCTCCTAGCTCACCTGATGTTATCCTAGAAATCTCGTCGAAAAACTCCAACTATGGTGGTCGGACCGTCGAAAACAAAGTGATGAAGATTTGATGCCGCGGAATAGGGGAGGAGAGAGAAAGGGAAAGCGCTCGAGCGGCCGGTGGGTGGAAAATGCTGTTTTTTATAAATTAATTAATAAAAATCTTAAATCTAAGATTAAATCTGGACCGTCCATTCTTGATTCAACGATTTGACCAATCAAACGACGTCCAAATTATGATCCGTTTGCGTTGTTGGATTCTTTATCAAAAATTCTATCGGATGGTGTAATTTTCACATTAAAATTTCATACTTCAAAAATTCATATAATTTTACAAATAAGTCCTCCATATTATTTATTTCATAAAATCCCTTAAAATCATCAACTTTTATATATTTATCCTTAATGCCAAAAATACGAATCTCACATCCTACCCCCCTTAAAGAAATTTTGTCCTCAAAATTTAGTTCAGGTTGTCCCTTATAATAGTCGGTGATGCTTTCTGTTCATATATTCTTCTGATTCCCAAGTAATTTCTTCTACTTGTGCACTTCTCCCCAATACCTTAATCATCTATACCTCTTTATTCCTTAAGGTTTTCTTCTTTCGTTTTTAGATCTGCAGAGGTTGTACTTTAAAACTTAAATTCTCCTTAAGCTCAATCGAAGGCAATTGTAATATCTGATCATAATCCACTATATAATTCCTCCACATAGATATATGAAACACACTATGTATCCTGGTAATTTCCTAAAGTAAATTCAATCTGTAAGCCACAAAAAAATCTATTAATGATTTTAAAAGATCTAGTATATCGAGAACTTAATTTTTTTTTTCTAGGTTTTCACATCGTATGATTTCTTTCCAAGGATCTATTTTCAGGTACATCATATTCCTAGATTGAAACTCTAACTCCCTTCTTTCTTTATCTGAATAATTATTTAATATATTATGGGCTATTTCCAATCTTTCCTTAATAATCTTAATCTTCTCTTTAGTAATCATAATCAATTTGTTTCCTTTGATCCTTCTTCCTCTTACTTTATCCCAACACAACGGTATCCTGTATTTGCTTTCATAATAAGCCTTATATGCTAATATTCTAATACTAAGGTAATAATTATTATTATAACCAAACGTCAATCAATAGTAAATGTTGATTCGACTACCGTGGAATTTAATCACGCATACCTTTAACATAACTCCAAAGTTTTGGATTCCTTTAAGATTGACCATTAATCTAAAGATGAAAATTGTGCTAAATTATAGGGTTGTACCTAAAGCCTCATGCATGCTTAGCCCAAAAAGGGAAAAATAATTCAGGGATCTATATCCGAACTTATTGTAATGTGAACCCTATAAAATTTTACAATCACCAAAATATAAATTTTTGGTTAAATTACTCAATGAATAAATATTATGAATGCCAGAAAAGTTTATCCACAATTACTCAGATCATAGTATAATTATTTAATATGCGGAGTAATAATATCATAAGGTCTATTATGATATATTCTTATTTCCTTTCAGGGATAAGCAAAGGTTGCAGTTTTCTTGTGGGTCTTTGATACCTAGGTTTCAATTGCTAATATAAATAACACTTAGCCTCATAACCTACAATGTTCTCTTTCATTTAGGGCCATTAACAATTTCCTTTAATTACGTCATTATTATTTTGTCAATTATCTTAACCACAATATCATCTTGAGTAGTCGAACTGAAACTCTTGAGAGTTTAGTTAGACCATGAAACACTGAATAAGATAATAACCACATCGTGCGAGGCACAGTATGTGAATAATTTCGAGTTTGGCAAAGTAGAAATAAAGCATTGAGGAAAGTAGTTCAAAGGATGTAAATAGAACAAAGTATTGAGATTATCATGAGGGATAATACATTATGGCAATATAGAAACTGAGTCTGTATTACCAATAAGGTTGAACTCAGGAAAGTTATCTTAGAGGGCTCTTATTCTTCGGTACATGCAATGCACTCGGGAATCACATACCTAATGCATCCGTAATCACATTCACCCTACCTAATGGGTATTTGATCACCAAATCATTACTATTTATTAATTCTGACTATTTCCAATGTCTCAAATTTAATTATTTTGGATCAAAATATATATTTCAAATTCCCTATAGATAGTATCATCATATTTACAAAGTAAACCCTGTTATTACTGATTCTAAATTACAAGTAGGATGATTCAATTTAGGGTCTCTTAACTGATGTGATACATAAGCAGAAATTTTTCGTAATCACCTCAATATGTATCTCAATCATTATTTAAAAATATCATTATATCGTTATAAAATTTTCCTTGGGCTTTGATAAAATCGGAACTTAGGTGGAAATGAGATAATCCTAGAGTTTTTGAAAACTCCTTTAGTAATCCTCATCCCATTAAAACTTTTCTTCAATTCTAATTAATTTTATGTGTGGTCCAACTATCTAAAGATAATCCTTCAATAAATTTTCTCTAATATCCAGCTAGACTTAAGAAACTTCATATTTCAGTAACATTTCTCAGACGTATACAATTTCGGATTATTTTCGCTTCACCAGCCAGAATCTAGCATAATGCCCTTATTAATATGATACCTCTCTCTCTTTTTTTCTAGGACCCACACCTAAGAAGTTTCGGATACTCTCTCTTATTTCGTAATGTCTGTGAAGCTACTCTCAGATATTTTATATGCTTATTCTCTTTAGGAGAGTGTATCCAAAATGTCCCTCAATAATCATAATAATAGTTTTATTTATATATGGATGAAATATTTCATTCGTTAAACTCCTAACTATAGCTCCAACATTTATCAATCTACAAAGATTTTTCAATAACATCATAGTATCTCTAGTTGATCCTAGAAGTAGTTATTGATACATCTAACTCCCAAATTCTTGTTTGATAGTATCCTAACCTAAGATCAATCTCTGAAGATACGTTTATCTCCTTATAGTTAGTCCAAGAGATTATTACTCATCAATAAAGAATTTATTCTTGATGATCATCTTATTTACTTATTCATAAATAATGCACCCTCTTAATGCACCATCTTTCTCTATTATAACTAATACTGATGCTTCCTAGAGTGATGTACTCAATTAAATAATTTCTTTAGGTAATAGTTCTTATAATTGTATCCTCAACTTATTAAGTTTGGTAGCTATCCTTCTCTATGGTTGATTAACAATAGAGTGAGTGTTTGATTATCATTCTCTAAAGAATTTTATTTCCCTATCAAGGGATACACTTGATAAATTTCCTAGATATATGTCCAAAAGTGCATATACAACTAATATCTCTTTTAACTTAATTCTAGTGACAGATATATCAGTTAGGCACATCAAGTAAACTAGACATCCATTCCTAATATACTTTTGACCTTAAAATGTCAAAGTTATCCGAAAGCATAAAGTTCCATATGTCCCAGTGAAGTATAACTCAAATATACTATCTTTATGAATCATACTTCTATGATACGCTAGTTAACATTGACATGACGTCTAGCTAACCAATCAATCTCTAATGTAAAATTAAGATCTAACATTTCCAAAGGACCTAGATCTGCTAATAGTATTGTGTCTCCCAATATAATATGATACTCTCTATAAATTGTGTGCCTGGGCTATTGTTAATCTAATAATATGCATACAATAAATTTCAGGTTTCAGAAGAGCTAGCAGTTTATCACTATACTTTGTAAACTCAAGATCAATTTAAAATCTACATAAGCCACTAATAGCAAGTATTCTGATAAAGATTAAAATAATTATAAAATACCTGTGATTAGCTTTAGATTAGTCTCGATTTCCTTTTCCTGGTCACTAGAAATCCTAGTTTGTTCCTGAGGTGGAACATCAGAGCTACTATGGGGTCTTCTTACCCTGTCTTCTCCCTCAGTTCCTAAGTTTCGTACTACTACTGATGGTTGATTGGTCTGACTGTCTGATCCTTTACCCTTAGATCGTTGCATCTGCACTTCTACGCTTCCCTTATTACCCTTTTGTTGAAGTCTTAGGCAATTCCTTTTTAGATGACCTATCTCATGACAATAAAAATATCTCAAGGGAAGTCTACACATTCCAGGGTGAAATCTTCCACAATTTCCACAAGCCTTTTTAATCATAGATCGAGCATGACATTCAGGATCAGAAATATGTAATGCTCGTGAACAGATTTGTCGGCTCAAAGTGCTACTGGAAGATTCTCCCACCCATTGTTTTCCTCTACTAATGATTTTCTTTTTCTGAAAAGTTGGACGAAAAGATGCCAACTTTTTCTTCCCAGTGTATACTTCCTTACCCTTATATCGTTTGGATGAATTTGTTTGCATAGGAACTGATGGTGGAAGGATCGTTACTTGTGGTGCAACAGGGGATGTATGTGTTGGTAGGATAGGTGATTGTAGTTGTGCAGCCTGGGTTTGCATCAACCTAATGATCACTTGAACTTGCTCAGGGGTAAAAGTTACTCCTTCACTCGATATAGGCACAACCTGTCCCATCTCAAGAGATGTCGCATGAGTGGCAGAAGAACCCTCTTGTCCTTGTGGTGCTTTATCCCTTGAGTTACCTTTCTTTGGCTGCATCCAGAATTTCCTGTTGTAATATTATGATCAATATTACGTATGTGACTTAAATCCTAAGGCCGCTAGACTGTTCCTTATCTGAGATCCACTGGAATCCTTATACCTTTACTTCAAATACTTCTAAACGACTTCATTAACTACCGGGGTTCTCAAATGATCTTATTAGAATACACATGTTCTGATATTACCTTGCTTTGATACCACCAAAATCTATCATGCCCCGTATCTTCCCCTAGGGCACGTGGCAGACCGCAGTGAATTCCACATGTAGCCCTACTACGCCTCCAGAACTACACGAAAATCCACTAAGCGTACCTGATGTATATCCCCTCTATATATGGAAGGAGAGAACCTGGATGAACTGATTAATATAACACTGAAACTAAAACTATTTATTTTACAAAATTTGACCTTTGATACAGTGACATACTTATTTAAAAATAATTTACCATCAAAATAGGGCACATGTCCAATGAGATACAAAATACCTAGCTAGTGGATCTCTAAATACATAAAACAAAGGCAGTATTATTCTGCCTTTACAAAGTTGGGCACCTGGCTACTCGTTTCACAATCTAAATGTCCCTCTCCTGCTGTGGTCCTGAAAAATAAAAATGAGTCCTCCTTTGGGGTGAGTACACTTGTACCTAGTGAGTTGGATAGAAAACAATGTAAAACCGAGAACATATAATAACAAGGCAAGAATGGAACTAATCGGCTATTTAAGTGCAATAACCCATCAAGGAGAACAAACAAGAGTCATATGATCTGGGGCTGGCTATATCAACGACAGTCGTGGCCAACAACTATCACCTCAAGTGAAGGTATCAAACATCATAGGGTACCCAAATCAAAGTAGAGTCACAAAAAGACAGAAACAAAGCCCCATTTCCCCCTGAGATGCTCACTAGGCCTCGCTACCTAGTATCCATAGCTAGTCCAGCGTAAAACTAATCAGGAGTAACCCGACCTCCCATCCTGACCTCGGGCACTGTGGCCCCAGGCCCCTCTTCATAGGTGGCCCGTGGGGAGTGCCAATAGTATAATAACTTATCACTGCAGTGAAAGTGCCTATAGCACTATCCAGTATTGAATCATACTAGTCATATGCATTCATAAGTGAAAAAGTATCATGTATAATCAAACAAATGCATATGCTAGATTTAGAGTCAACAAAAGCATATTATCATGCTTATAATGAATCGAGGAGCAATAGCCATGAAGAGCTTAATTCAATAAACATGAGTATCAGAAGTAGATTCACAACTCATTTATAATCAGAATCAGGAATAATAACTAGCAGGAGAGTCAATGAATATCAAGTATAGTTAATCAAAGGGATATAGTTCTCCTGGGCTAAACATTGAGAACTATCCCGTTTATTCTACCTGGAGAATAAACACTCACCTGATTCTATCGTCGTAAGCACGTTTTAATTTGTATCACGATCCTTAGTATCCTCGTGCTTGCTTATCGAATTTCCTGTGAATATTTTCATGAATTTTAATTCTCAATCTAGTAATAATTTTGCAAATCCGTCTTCACCAACACTCTTAGAATGATCTCTAGATTCACCCTAATTTTTATCTCAAGTTCGCCGGAAAGTTCGCCGAAAACCCGCCGGAGATTCGCCGGAAAGTTCGCCGGAACCCTCGTCGACGAAGTTCTTCGATCAGCCCCAATATTTGTACCAATCGATAGCTCCCTTTATGAGGATTTCAAAAATCATATTTGTCCCAATTTTTATAGCTCACACGTGATCAATTTTACCGATTACATTAATTTGGGCGAAATCCCGAATTAAGGGATTTTAGCTCGCCGGCGGCCAACCGGCGGCCAACAGCCCTCAAGTCTGGTACCAATGGATTGCTCTCGTCTAGGAGAAGCCTTAGGTACCAATTTTGTGAAGTTCCGCGATCGGAATGGCCGGTAATCGTCGGAGCAAGCTCCGGCGATGAAACTTTCGCCGCCGACACCAAACCTAATTTTTCTCCCTCAAATCGTCACCAAAACTTAAAAACAATGATTTTAATGCGTTCTCCTAGCTCACCTGATGTCATCCTGGAAATCTCGTTGAAAAACTCCAACTATGGTGGCCGGACCGTCGAAAACAAAGTGATGAAGATTTGTTGCCGCGGAACAGGGGAGGAGAGAGAAATGAAGATTTTTATAAATTAATTAATAAAAATCTTAAATCTAAGATTAAATCTGGACTATCCATTCTTGATTCAACGATTTGACCAATCAAACGACGTCCAAATTATGATCCGTCTACGCCCTTGGATTCCTTATCAAAAATTCTATCTGATGGTGTAATTTTCACATTAAAATTCCGTACTTCAAAAATTCATATAATTTTACAAATAAGTCCTTCATATTATTTATTTCATAAAATCCCTTAAAATCATCAACTTTTATATATTTATCCTTAACGCCAAAAATACGAATCTCACATCCTAACCCCCCTTAAAGAAATTTTATCCTCAAAATTTAGTTCAGGTTGTCCCTTATAATAGTCGGTGATGCTTTCTGTTCATATATTCTTCTGATTCCCAAGTAATTTCTTCTACTTGTGCACTTCTCCCCAATACCTTAATCATCTATACCTTTTTATTCCTTAAGGTTTTCTTCTTTCGTTTTTAGATCTACAGAGGTTGTACATTAAAACTTAAATTCTCTTTAAGCTCAATCGAAGGCAATTGTAATATCTGATCATAATCCACTATATAATTCCTCCACATAGATATATGAAACACACTATGTATCCTGGTAATTTCCTAAAGTAAATTCAATCTGTAAGCCACAAAAAAATCATTTAATGATTTTAAAAGATCCAGTATATCGAGAACTTAATTTTTTTTTTCTAGGTTTTCACATCGTATGATTTCTTTCCAAGGATCTATTTTCAGGTACATCATATTCCTAGATTGAAACTCTAACTCTCTTCTTTGTTTATCCAAATAATTATTTAATATATTATGGGCTATTTCCAATCTTTCCTTAATAATCTTAATCTTCTCTTTAGTAATCTCAATCAATTTGTTTCCTTTGATCCTTCTTCCTCTTACTTTATCCCAACACAACGGTATCCTGTATTTGCTTTCATAATAAGCCTTATATGCTAATATTCTAATACTAAGGTAATAATTATTATTATAACCAAACCTCAATCAATCAATAGTTTTTTTGAGGTGTTATTCTTCAAATGTGATTAAGTACTTATTTATAAAATTAAACATAGATTTTGAAGTATTGAATTTTAATTTAAAATTTATATCATCTGATAGGATTTTATATTTAGAATTTAACAGTACAAACCGATCGTAATTTTGATTTCATTTTGTCGGTCAAATTATTACTAAGCTATGGTCCAAATTAAATCATATAAAGCGATTGACAGAAGTGATTTAATCTCAATGAACCAAGAGTTGAACCCGAGTTAATGGTTAAATGGTAAGTGGGTTAAGTGGTAAAACTCGATCTGTTACCAACCCTTGACGAATATATATTTATTTTTCAATAGTTGAGGCGGTTAAGTAAGCAACGCGATTTTTCTTTTTTTTCGAGGAAAAAATTTGAATGGGGAGGTAAACTTTATCGTCGATTTTCTCTCGCGGATAATATCAGTCGTTTGTTAATAAACGAAGTATCCAACCATTACCTTTTTATTTTGTCTAACTATTATTTTCAAAATAACATGGTTGTTTTCTTAAAAGGAGAACTTAGATTTTCTTATTTTACTGAAAAAATAATTTTGTTTTTTTACTTAAGTAACCTTATTAGAAAATTAAAGAATTTAATAATTAAATTTTTTTATTTTTTCTTGTAAAAAAATTTAAATAATAAAATATCATCGATATCTTGAAAGAAACAATAAATCTTTTGTAAAGGTGAGTTTTTATTTTATGCACAAAGCATACAATCCTTTCTTAAAATGGTATTAAATGCATATTTATAAATTAAACATAGATTTTGAAGTATTAAATTTTGATTTAAAAATTATATCATCTGATAGGATTTTAAATTTAGAATCTAACAGTGTAAAGCGATCGTAATTTTGATTTTATTTTGTGGGTCAAATTATTACCAAGCTAAAGTTCAAATGGATGGTCCAGATTAAATCATATAAAGCTATTGACAGAAGTGATTTAATCTCAGTGAACCAAGAGTTGAACTCGGGTAAATGGTTAACTGGTAAGTGGGTTAAGTGGTAAAACCCGATCCGTTACCAACCCATGACTTCTTCTTCGTCCTTCACGCATGAGCATCAGCCGCGATCAGGGTGTCCGACTCCTTTGCCTTGCCGACGATGTTTCGGCCAACTTCGATGGATTTATTCTTCCAGATATGGATCACGACATCAAGTGAGCTGGACGAACATAATGGAACTATTCTTTGGGGTTTTTTGTGAGGCTTTAAGGGTGAAATTTGAGTTAGGGCGTCTGTGGGCTGCGTAACTAGAAATGTCATGCGATATACGCAAGCTGAATTATGTGAAATAGAGTTGCAGATAGGGTGTAGAGCTGCAAAAAGAGTACATGTAGAAAGCTACAGATACTGTACATAGAGTTGCAAGTGTTGGGAGTTGACACGAATATTATAATTGATGACGGTCAACTTCTAGTCGTAACTTAAAAATCATTATGACAACCCAAAATGATCAACATATACTCATGAGATTTATATATATATATAATTAACTCAAATGAAAATAAGGTAATAGATAATTTCAAATCATTTGATACAGATCCATCTACAAACAACTTTATGAATCTGGAATAAAGTCCATTTAAGAGATCTGAGAAAGAGTTAGGCTCAAACAAAATTAACTCATACGTAAGCCAACTCAAAATATCGGTAATTTTTTATTTCTTAAGCTCAGGGGTCTTACATAGATTAATCTGATATAAATTTTATACTCCAGATCTCATATGGACGTTCAATATCAGTTGTTTCCAAAATCTAAGAAATAATTAGGGCAAAGATTTGCACAAAAAATTTTTTATGATAAAATAAAGATGTGGCACTTGTGTATGATGTGAGATAATTTACATTATTTTCTATATGTCCAAATCGGTCATAGACTGAACTTATGATTCAAGATTTCAAACTTTTCTGAAAATCACATATACCGACGATAGTCAATATATTATTATCGTCCGGTTTCATGGTCTGATAATATAACTATAATTTGTAACATAAGTAAAAGTTAAATGAGATATCTAATTAACAACATACCCAAATGTCATATAGTAGCATATGTGCTAACTCGCGTAGGAGAGTTAATAATATAATATAATAATGTACCAGTTGTTTGGCTAGATTATCACATATGAATCGATAATAAGATTCATAGATAATCCACAATTTAACAATCCTGATAGACTACCTGATACGTCAGCTATCTAGCATGAGAGCACGAACGTGAGAGTGCATCTGGTGCTTCCATATCTAAGAGTACGAATCGGAGCGAATAAAATCGAATAGTGATAGATTTATTTAGACTCAATATCTCAAGATGGGGTCATGGGATACAAATAGTATGATTAAGATATAACATGGGATAATTTGATATCAATACTCTTAAGATCAAAGCAATAATCACTACCTATGTTAATATAAAAGGTGATCATGATGCACACAATAAGGTAACATTGAGTATGATCATGGATAACTTTAGTTGATCCTTTAGAAATAAAAATTGATCATAGATCTGAGCATATTGATCTAAGTTTCTATCTCTTCCCCAACGTAATGAAAATTGTAGCCATATATACTATCTGGAGATTAATAGATTAATTAAATTAAGCCAATTATAGGCCTAAGGAAAATTAATCATAGTGATAATTTCTATCGTCAGTGTAAAAACTCATTACCAAGGAAATATACTATTATATTTCCCACTCGGACTTTATCCTAGATTATATCGGGACTGTCATCTTAATCCTTAAGACCTCAAACTTAACTTAATCTCATAGATTCTTCAAACTTAGGCTCTGATATCACTTTAGTTGTCACGCCCCGACCCGCAGGTCGACATGTGGCAACTGTCGTATGAGCCCAAAAGACTCATACAAGGCTTTTGGTAATAAATATTGTCCATACACATAATCAACACAGCGGAATATACAATTAAATCACTTATGCAACTCTACTAACACAGACCCAATATACCTACTACAATTCTATAATAACGACATCAATAAATAAAACTAAATCCATTGATAGCCCTCATCTTCATCAAATATCTCAGTCAATCATCTAACAACCTGCACACACATTGAATGTGGTGTGCTCAGCCTTGCGGCCTAGTGCAAAATTACGGCTCGAAATCGGAGCAAGGAAATCAAAAACTAGGATGAGTACTCTAGGATGCCATTGGTTTGTTAATCATCATTTTTCTTTGATATATGTGATTCGTGACACAAAAATAAGTATAGCGATGTAACAAATACAAATATACATGTCACTAAATGTCACCTAATTATATGTAGTGTCTATGTCATCAATGTGTGTCATCTATATTATAATATGACTTTAAGTCTCAAGACTGGGGCTGCTAGCCTATGCTTAGTGAATACCCAGGCCAACGGCATCCATAAGCCCATCAGTGCCTTTTTATCTCTGTCTCTACCTATGCCCGCTAAACTGATGTTGGCGGAGAGGACGGGTGACCCTTGATCACTCTCCACTATCTCCCTAGTTGCCCATCAGTGTCATTACAGTCTATGTCTCTACCTATGCCCACTGCATTGATGCTGGCGGAGAGGACGGGTGACCCATAATCACTCTCCATTGTTTCGCTAGTCGCTGACCATGCCTCCCCTAGCAAAACCGTCGTGCCCTTACATCCTCCTTGGATCCGTAGGGGCAATGACATCTGTGTAGTACTACACACTGTCCGTCGACAAGGTTACCATCATAACAGTCTCATCGGCCACGGTTAGCCGAAATAATAACCCTAGGATCCGGACTGCTCATCCGACTGTCTGCAGAACGTCAAGGATGATAGTCGTGTGGTCTACGGATCCACTGTCCAAGACCTCACGTAGTGAATCACCTTCCCAGTCCAATAGAAATCAACGTTGGCCAGAATAAACGCACATCCGCACAATAGGCTGTGGTTATCCCCACTACATCGTGGCTAAGTCCATGGTATGGTTCATCCTCGCTAGCCATATAAGGACTATCACGGTATCGCCTAAGCGACACACGTGCGGATATCGGTATCTGGGTATGGACCTACTCCATTTTTGGTCTATCTTGACCTAGGAGTTAATCTGGTCCAACCCTCAGCTTACTCCCAGTATCTAAGCTATCTATGATCTGTAGCCTCGGGAGGTGCTGGTGTGTGAACATCACTAACCGAATGCTAATGGTTCGTGATGTTATCTAGGGTACATTAATAACACCCTTAGTTTAAAATTTAGTGATGTTCTTACTTGGTACTAGTATCATGTCACCTATGTCTCTATACTAAAGTGTCCGGTGTAAATCATGATACTATGTTATATGTTTGCTTCATCTTTTATCATTTTACGCATGATATTATTTGCATTCAACATTTTAGCATAATTAACTAACATGCAGTAAAAATAATATATCATGCAGAGTAAAAGATGAAACACTCGTCGGAAAGTTCGCCGGAACACTCGCCGGCGAAGTTCTTCGATCAACACCGATATTGGTACCAATCAAAAGCTCTCTTATGTGGTACTGGTATCATGTCACCTATGTCTCTATATAAAGTGTCTGGTATAAATCATGATACTATGTTCTATGTTTGCTTCATCTTTTATCATTTTACGCATGATATTATTTGCATTCAACATTTCAGCAAAATTAACTAACATGCAGTAAAGATAATATATCATACAGAGTAAAAGATGAAATAAGCATATGTGGCACATTATCATGCTAAATAAAATATAATAACATAGCAGACATTTTTCTTGGTAGTTTTAGAAGCATGATATTTATTTAGTTGGCAAGCATTCAAAAATCTAATTAAGATTTTTCCTAGCTGGAATAAATCATACTGTGATGAGCCTACACACCTGATTTGGTGGTTTACTCTTTGGAACCAACCTAAGGTCTGTTCGTTGAATTTTTATTCTCTAACACTATCTCGATCCACGTGCAATCATTTACGCATTTTATATTTTCCTGTCAATTATTCAATGAATTTTAATTCTCAATTCAGAAATAGTTTCTCAAATCTCTTTTCACCACTACTCTTAGAATGATCTCTAGAATCTCCCCAATTTTTTTTCAAGTTCGCCGGAAAGTTCGCTTGCGGTTTACTCTTCAGAACCAACCCACGAAAATAATCATTCCGACGAACTACTCAGATCGCGTATCAATAATAGTCCTAAATAACACAATTATTTAAAATAAAATTTAATTTATTTTTCCCTAAAATAAATAAAATTGAAATTTATCTATCTAACTTATACAATTATCCTAGCTAACTTATACAATGTCACCTATGTCTCTATACTAAAGTGTCCGGTGTAAATTATGATACTATGTTCTATGTTTGCTTCATCTTTTATCATTTTACGCATGATATTATTTGCATTCAACATTTCAGCATAATTTACTAACATGTAGTAAAAATAATATATCATATAGAATAAAAGATGAAATAAGCATATGTGGCACATTAGCATGCTAAATAAAATATAATAACATAGCAGATATTTTTCTTGGTCGTTTTAGAAGCATGATATTTATTTAGTTGGCAGGCATCCAAAAATCTAATTAAGATTTTTCCTAGCTGGAATAAATCATACTATGATGAGTCTACACACCTAATTTGGCGGTTTACTCTTTGGAACCAACCTAAGGTCCGTTCGCTGAATTTTTATTCTCTGACACTATCTCGATCCACGTGCCATCATTTACGCATTTTATATTTTTCTGTCAATTATTCAATGAATTTTAATTCTCAATTCAGAAATAGTTTCTCAAATCTCTCTTCACTACTACTCTTAGAATGATCTCTAGAATCACCCCAATTTTTTTTCAAGTTCGCCGGAAAGTTCGCCGGCGGTTTACTCTTTAGAACCAACCCACAAAAATAATCATTCCAACGAACTACTCGGATCGCGTATCAATAATAGTCCTAAATAACACAATTATTTAAAATAAAATTTAATTTATTTTTTCCTAAAATAAATAAAATAGAAATTTATCTATCTAACTTATACAATTATCCTAGCTAACTTTTATAATTTGATAACTAATTCTATCTAATCATTCAAATATTAATTAATTTAATTGTAATCATGCTAATTAAAACTTAATTTAAATTTTAAATTAATTTAGTTAGGCTTAGATAAATTTTTATCAATTATACCCATTTAAATCCAAACATATGATCTCTCCCAAGTCACCCAAGGGCCTAATTAAAAACACATCAGTAATTATTAGATTTATTTAATCTTAATTAACTAGGTTAATCATCTAAACTAAGTGTACTCAATTTAATCATCCCCTAATCCAATTAAGCCCAATTTATTAGCCCAATTCGGTCCAAGTCAAAATTTGGTTAAAATTGACCCAGTCAACTAAAATTACTATGTTGACCATTAAGAAAATTTCAATTTATCATTACCCAACCCAATTCAAGTTGTCAACCCAATCCAGCCGGCCCAAATTAGTGTTCATGAAATCCAAATCCAATTCTGGGTAAACATTGGCTCGATCAACGTTGACCCTGTCAACATTGCCCACATTGACCGATCAACATTGAATGGTCAATATTGACCTAGGTTTACCACCTAACTTAATATAATTTAAACCCATGAGTCAAAATTGGTCAAATCTGTCTTTAATTTGGGTTCAAACCCAATGCATATAATAAAAGCCAAAATTGGTCAATTTTGACCCAATCCCAATTAATTTGGCTCAATTCAGGTTCAAACAGTCAAATTGGTTTAATTTAAATTTAATCTGATTCAATTTGGTTCGAATCTGACCTGAATTAATTTGATTGGGCTCAATTCGGACTTAAGTCAATTTAATTGGTTCAACTCAGGTTTGGATCAATTCATTTTGGTTCAACCTAGATTCAATTTAGCTCAATCTGGTTCAACTTGGATTTGGTCTAGCCAGCCCAATCTAATTTGATTTGACTCGAGCTCGAACCAATTTCAATTAATTAATTCAGCTCACCCTAACTAAACTCAACCTGAACCTAAACTTAACTCAAATCCAACCCAACTAACTTCAATTCGGTTCAACCCAACCCATTTACTATTCTCACTTAATTAAATCACTAACCTTGCTTAACTTAATTAAGCATGCATTACTCATGATTAATGAGAAAAATGTTCTTCGAAGGGGGCAGAGGTGTTACCTCTTCTCGTTCGCTCCTTCTTCTCCAATGCCGATTATGGAGCTCCGGTGGCAGCCCTCCAGCTTCGGCGAAGGTTCGGCGGACGCGGCGGAAAGGCGACGAATGGTGGACAGCTGCTCTCGTGAAGAGGGGAAATGGGGAGAAAGGAGTGGCGCGCCGCAGGAATACTTCCGTCGAGCTCCCCTTTCCTCGACGGGGAACGGCGCACAGCAGAAGACGAACGGCGGGCGGCGGATGCTGTTGAAGGGCAGCGGACGACAGACTGCCGCTCTCGCAAAGAGATGGCAGGGAAGAAGGGGGCGCGTGGCTGCAGACCTCCACCGCACTCTCCTTGTTGCGGCGGGGGTACCGCTGCAGTGGAAGAGGAGGAGGCGGGCGTTGCGAGGCGAGGGGGAAGGCGTCGCGACTGAGGACTTTGGAGGCGGGGCGCGTGCAGCAGGAATGCTTCCGCCTAGCTCCCCTTTCCGCGGTGAGGAGGGGTGCCCGGCGATCAACGGACGGCGGACGGGCAGATGGCGGATGGCGGGCGCAGGGGAGGGTCGTCAGCGCTCACCTTATTGCGGGGGAAGCAGGCGAGTGCGAGCGTTCATGAGAGGGAAGGCTCGCTTGCTTGCCCGCTGTCGCGTGAAGCCCTAAACAACAGGGCCCGGCCATCTGGGTCAGTTCGGTTGGACCGCCCGGATGAACCGGTTTGGTCGAATCGGTCGGTTTTTTTTTTTTTAAGGTAGGAGTTTACAACTGCAATTAGGAATAAGCAATTGTTGCAATGCAAAGTTAATCTCTTTCCCTTGTCTTGTCTTGCTTTCGCTTTTCGGGTACGCAATGAGCGGCCAATTGGTAAGTAAGAGCAACGTGTAAAGATTTTTCTTTTTTGGTTGTAAGGAAGTAGTTCGAGGTACCCAATCATTAGTATTGGAGGAATATATATCCAATGTTAATTGCTTGGTTACAAAAACCAAATAATCCTGGGCAAGATTTAGAAATGTTCAGGAGTTGTTCCTAGACATTGCTATTAAAAAAATCTACCTACTTTCACAAGATGTTCAAAAATGCTCAAGAGTTAGAGGAACATTGTTGTATGTTCAACATCTTGAAATGAAGATTGCTAAAAGAATGAGGTGCAAATAATAGCTTTGGAGGTTTCCTTCTTCTTGAGCTACGAATTGGAAAAAATAGTTGTTTAATCACACAAGTTGTACGTCTTTTCGCACCACGATTGTCACAAAGGCAAAAGTTTTTTTTTAGCTATTTTACCCTATGCGTTTTGTCGATCATGAAAAATACAACTCTGAACCTAAATTAGGATAAAATTACGTTTTCTTTTCTATGGTGCACAAATAATGAACCAGATAACTTTTAGTTTGAAGAGAGATTATAAGCATAGAAATATTTTGTAAAGGCAACTTCGCACCCTAATCGACTACTTCTCTTTACAGCTCATGGATGTAAATGCTTTCTACAAGCTTTTTTGCGATTGCTTCTATGATGCATTCTACAGGTAGCACCTGCCAATTGATCATTTGGCAATGATGTTGCTTTGGCCGAGTTGTTAAGGCGTGTGCCTGCTAAGTACATGGGGTTTCCCCGCGAGAGTTCGAATCTCTCACGCGACGAATGTTTCTTTTCTACTTTTATTTTGTAGGCCCGTACTTCTCAAAAGAATGTGATGTTTTCTAACCTTCGTTTTGCTTGATCTTCTACATCGTAGATTATTTAAAAATGTTTACATTATCTTTTTATTGAAGATGCTTCTTTTCTTGTTATACGTTCTATAGTACATGTACCACATATGCAATAATGGAGGATGTTATTCCCTCATAATTCCCAATTCCAAATCTCTAGTTCTCTTCCCAAAAATAATTCAAGTATTTGCAACAAATTCATCAGGTACTGCAATTTGGAACAAACAATTGCTGCAATGCGAAGTTAATCTCTTTCCGTTATCTTCACTTGCCTTTGCTTATTAGGTATGCGATGAGCAGGCAATTGGCAAGTAAGAGCAACATGTAAAGCTTTTTTCTTTTTTGGTTGAAAGGAAGTAATTTCAGGTGCCCACTCATGCGTATTTGAGGAATATATCTCCAATGTTATAAAAACCAATTAATCCTCGGCAAGAAGTAGAAATGTTCAAGAGTTCTTCCTAGACTTTGCTATAAAAAAATCTACCTTTTACAAGATGTTCAGAAATGCTCAGGAGTTAGAGGAATATGGATGTATGTTCAACAACTTACAATGAAGATTGCTAAAAGAGTGAGGTGCAAATGAATTTCTTTGGAGGTTTCCTTCTTCTTGAGCTACGAATTAGAAAAAATAGTTGTTTAATCACACAAGTTGTACGTCTTTTCACACCACGATTGTCACCAAAAGCAAAAGTATTTTTTTTAGCTACTTTACCTTATACATTTTGTCGATCATGAAACATACAACTCTGAACCTAAATGAGGACAAAATTAGATATTTTTTTTGTATGGTGCACAAATAATGAACCATATAACTTTTAGTAGTAACCCAGTCTCCCATCCTGACCTCGAGCACCGTCGCCCCATGCCCCTCTCTATAGATGGCCCATGGGAGTGCCAATAACATAATCTCCTATCACTGCAATGAAGTTGCCTAAAATACTATCCAGTAATATGTCATCCTATCCATATGCATTCTAAAAGTGAAGTATTATCATGAATAATCAAACAGATGCATATGCTAGATTTAGAGTCAACAAAAGCATAGTATGATCATTTCTCCCTTCGATTCTGACTAAGAAAAATCCAAAGCATTGGGGTTTGGGAAGCTTAATTCATAAAGGAATGTTCTGTCTGTGCGATTGCTTGTTAAATTAAGTACCCTGGGTATTATTTGATGAAATTGCATGCGTAATTAGTTGTGAATGATGCTGTTAAAATGTACAATAAAAATGTACCCTGGGTATTATTTGATGAAATTGCATGCGTAATTAGTTGTGAATGATGCTGTTAAAATGTACAATAAAAATTTCCTAGAATGTTATGTCCACTGTGCCTTGACGCTACTTTTCATATATTTAGAATTGGTGGTTTATGGTTCTGTTAATAATGGCCGGAAAATATGCCTTACTATTTTACTGATGGTTGTTAGTTAAGGCTCACTGTTTTACTGTTGGAAACTTGTTTTGTGACGATGTTGATTCTCCTACAATACAACCATGCATCTAACGTACATAATTGATGGATTCTTACTCTTGTGAAATTATTTCAGGGATGTAAATTCTTAACTTTTAGTGGTGGATAGGTTGCCAGCGCGTTTGGCAGCAACCAATAGGATTGCATTGACGTAATGTTGTTGTTGGGTTTGTTATTATTATTTTTCCTATTTTATGACGGCTATGTCGATGTTATAATCCTTTTACAAGTGAGGTTGCCATGGCTTTCCGTTGTTGTGTTATTATAAAGTTTTAGTAGTATTACTTTCTTTACATAGTACACGTGGTATTGTCGAAGGAAAACTTCAAGATTTTTAAAGGATTCATTATTGTGGTTATGACCACTCCTTCTTGTTGATATTTGGGTGTGCTAAATTGATTTTGTTGGAACTATGTATGATACGGTCAAATTAAAAATAGAGATCTCCTTCATTTACCAAAATAATTAATTGCGTAGTTATCTCAAAATTCTTTTATTTCACAATTTGATTAAATATATTAAATTGATATGAAACATATTGTAGAAATGAATGTGCATGTGCTCGGTTATTATCTGAAATCATTTAAGATGCATTTCCCTTTAGCTAAAACACTTCCTTCAAGGAGATTGGAGAACACCTCTTCATTTGCCCAAACCACCCTATATGATTAGGGTGGGTCATAGAAAGGGAAGGATAGCATACAGTTAAACAAAAAAAGGGTAGAAAGTAAACATTGCTTATGATTGTAGGAGCACTCTTAAATCTGCATCAACGGTGATACACAAAACACGGCAGGCCCGTGAAATTTCTGTTAAGCTAATTTAAAGGATTCAAGTGCGTTGTTATTTCGGCTAGTTTACAGCCGCTGCAGTAGAGCTCCCAAGTGGGCAGTTGTTATTAAATCTTTATTACTGTCCGTGATGTGCATTTTACTGATGCTCTGTATGATGTGAATTAATTGCAAATGACATATTATATGTTATGTTTCCTCATTTGCTTGTGTTCTACAAATTCTAAAGGTGTATGACACTAGGAAGAACCTAGAACACATAGTGACATATGAAGATACTAGGTGACAAACAAAACTAGTTAGGTGACATATCTTCCATGATAATCTAAGCTAGTTTGGACAACTTGAGACATAGACCTGAACTTCCTAGGGACATAAACCTTTAGGAATCATATAGGTCTACATAACACTGTATTTCTCTCACAAATGATAGACACCATTTGTGTTAGTCTAAAGAGGGGTGGCGGCGGAGGCGTCACCCGACCCATCCTTTAGCGTTGGGTGAGTACCAACAAGGGGGTTCTCGCCAACGGCCAGATATCCCCATGGCATGTATCTGAAACTAAGGTACTGGGAGCTCACTTCAGTCGCTATCCTGAGGACTAAGGTATCTGTTGACGCTGACATACTCCAACTAAGTCCTGCAGGCTTGGGGGGTAGTTCGGACAACCAGAGTTATACATATGTGTTGGATCCGACAGGTCAGGCCGAGAGTATACATGTCAGTCGGTGACCCTGCTGTAAAGTAGAAGTGTAGCGCTACACGGTGTCTCGTATCCTAGGATCTATGGGAGACGTACGATACGATAGTCTCGGAGTGCGGTCAGGGTAAATGACTCGCGAGACTGAAAGGAGAAGGAACCGCGGTCACCCGCCTTCTCCGCCAACGTCGGTGCAACGGGCCTAGGCAGAGACTTAGTCTGGCACTGACGGGCTTGTGGTAGTCCCCGACCTGGGATTACCTTAAGCATAGGCAGGCAGCCCTAGGAGTTAGTATTAAAATTAGAAACTTAGAAATCTATAGACAAATACACATATTTAGACCTTTAATATTCAATTGATTATTATGTGTATGCTTTCTTTCATTGTTATTTTATAATTTAATGTTGATATAATTGCTGCTCATCCGGACATGTATTGTTAGCCCATTTCTTTTGCTTGGAGAAGTTTCTATCTGTAGGCACTAAGTCGCAAGACTTAGTGCATGCAAATTTTCCCCCCCGCGCAGGTATTTGGAACATCGCGTAGGAGATGGCGAGGAACGATGGGTAGCGGGAGTGAATGCTATAGAAGGACATTAATAGAATCGATTAGTCGGTATGATGTAAAGAACACATAATGTAGACGGATTGTATCAACTTTTTATGTAACTTGTGAGCAAATTTGTAAATCTAGTTAGTAAACTTGACTATAGAAATTGTTATTCATGTTGGAATTACATGATATTGTTAGCCTTGTATGAATGAGACATTGCTCATACGGCGGTTGTCAGATGCCCGACAGAGGGTCGAAGCGTGACATGACAGTAATGTAATATTCAACACGTATGATAAAATAAATAATATGTAGGAGAACTAATTACACATGTCAAGTAAAGCTAAATAGCATAGCATATGATATATTAATCATGCTTAATAGAGAATTTAATATAGCATGCATGTTTCATAGTATTTAGCAAGCATAAGTTTTAATTATTTTTAAGGCATCCAAGACTTTCCAGATAAAAATTTTCTAAGATTTTCCCTAATATGAAAATAATCCTACTATGATGAACCAACGCACCTGATTGAAGTCTGAGCTTCAGAACCAATCTAATTGAAGCTCAGAGGTATCAACCGTAAAGTAGCTCACGCGCCAAAATAATATTCCTAAATAATAAGATTTATTTATAACAAAATTTAATATCATTTCTACGAATTATTCATACAGAAATTTAATTAATTAAGAACCTAAGTTATCTAATTAATTTAGCTCTTTCCAAATTAATTATTTAACCTAATTCATAAAACTAACCCAATCTAATTAACCCAATTTAATTAACCTAGTAGAAAATTAATGTAACATATTTTAATTAATTCGATAATCTCATTTAGTAAATCAACTTATAATTTGCGAGATCCAACCTCCGAGTCCACTTTAATAAATCTGACTCTAATTGATCAAGTTAAAATTAAATTATCAAACCCAAGTTAATCATTAAGCCTAACTCTCTTCATCTAACCTAATAAAATTATAAGCCCAATTTATTATTCAAACTTAAGCCCAATTCATTTCCTTAGCTCATCTACCCCTAAGCTTACTTAGATTAATCATACTTAAACCAAGTACTCTTCCTAATTAAGTATGTCCCATTACTAAGCCCATGTTAACCGTCATCGCTCAATTTATCAGCAAAGTCCATACCAATATGCAATGATCCCCTAATTCAATTTTCATCACAACATAATCATGCTAGTAAGTTGAAATTTTTAACAACCCTTTCTTAGTATAAACCTTAGTTCGATTCTTTCTACCCCATAATAATTATACCACATACATAACCTTCCCCTTTAGTTAGGTCGGATCTATAGAGATAGTACGAGTCCTCCGTCCCAGATTCCCTCGCCGCGGCCATCTGGTTCACCGGTACTACCCAAAAGTCTCATGCTTGAGTGACTGTGACTGATCTATCTAGTCAAGGTCAGGCTCTGATTCTTGCTCAAAAAACAGACCAAACGCGTTCGAGTTATTGGCTCGCAATACCTTACTGGCTGCATTCATGAGTCGCCCCTTCAACTATCCCTCGGAGACAGGGTCGAGAAGTGCCATGCATCGGCACCCCCCGTCCTTTCTTTCTATCGGTCCCACCCGGGCCCCTCTGGGATAATCCAGAAAGAGATAAAAAAGGGGACTTCTGCATTTCTCTTGATCTTGTACACCCATTTAACTCCAATCGATTTATGACCACCTGGAAGAGTTGTTAACTCCCAAGTTTCATTCTACTCTATTGCTTGAATTTCTTCATTCATAGCTTGAACCCATTTATCCTCCTTTTTTACTTCAAATTCACAAGTTCACAGTCAATAAGTAAACAAAGTAGATTAAAATCATCTAACCATTTAGTTTTATTGTAAATATCTTCAAGGGATCTTATTTTGATTTATCTTTCTAAAGATGTTGATGGTGAGGATAAGTGTGTGGAATGTACTGGTGATGCTGGTGGAGTAGCTTCTTGATCATGATTTACTTCTTCTTCGAAATATAGTAGAAAATCATAAGATTCTTCTTGTTTTGAACTCCAATCCCATGAAGCATTTTCATCAAACTCTACATCTCTACTGACTAAAACTTTTCTTTCTTCTGAATTGAATAATTTGTAGCCTTTTAAGTTCTCATCATACATAATGAAAATAAGTTGTTTACTTTTTTATTTGGACCTCTCTTGCTTGTGAACATAGGCATAAGCAATAGATCCAAAGACCCTTAAATGCGCCACAGTTGGTTTCAATCCACTCTATGCTCTTGAAGAGTCTCATTTTTCAAACTTTTAGTTAGACTTTGATTTGAGAGATACATAGCACATGCAACTGCTTCAGCCCAAAACTTCTTTAGCATAGCTTTTGATTTCAATATGCATCTAGCCATATTGAGGATTTTCTTATTCTTTCTTTCAGCAACACTATTTTGTTGAGGTGTTTTTGGAACTATCAAGGGACGACAAATACCATGCAACTCACAAAAAAATTTAAATTCATTAGAAGTAAATTCACCACCTCTATCAGTTCTTGAAGCTTAAATTTTATAGTGACTTTCCTTCTCAACAAAAGCTTTAAATCTTTTGAATAAATTAAAAGCTTTTTACTTATGTTTTAGAAAATAAATCCAAGTCTTTCTACTGTAATCATCAATAAAAAGAATAAAGTAAGAGTTTTCATCAAAAGATTAAGGTTTGATCGGACCACAAACATCAGCACGAACTAGTTGACGTGGCTTCTGGGCTCTTGATATTGAGTGCTTTGGAAAACTTTTTCTTGAATTCTTGCCGAATAAACATCCTTCACATAATTGATTAGGATGATTAATTTTTGAAATCCCTTTCACAATTTTCTTTTTTGCTAAAGAATTGAGGCTTCCAAAATTTAAGTGACCAAATCTCATGTGCCAAATCCATGATGTATCTTCCAGACATACCTTTAAAAAAATTGCATCATAATTTTCTAAATTCAGCATATAACTTTTGCGAGAAGATTATAATTTTGATCTCTAAGCCATATCATATTATCTTCTATATAAATTTTGTATCCTCTTCCAAAAGGTGTCCAACACTTAGAATATTTTCAGTTAGCTTCAAAATATAATAAACATCATGTATAATTATATGTCTTCCATCTTTTGCTTGAATCAAAATCTCACAATTACCTTCAATTTCTACCTTTGTATCATCGCCAAAATTTACAAATCCTTTCTTGTTGGTATTGAGTTGATAGAAATTACTTCTATCACCTGACATATGGTTGCTTGCTCCATTATCAAGATGCCATACACTTGATTTCTCCATGTGACTATCTTTTAATGCAAGTAGAGAGTGTTATGTTTCTTCTTCTTTCTACTCAATAGACCTTGCTTCTTCACAAACTTTGTTAGATCGACACTCCCAAGAGTAATGCCCAAATTTATGACAAGAATAACACTGAAGTTTAGATTTATTTACTTGATTAGAATTTCTCAAGTAATTATCTCTTCCTCACCCTCTTGCAAATTTTGTTGCAGAAACTTGATTTCTTTGAAAATTTGACGAGTGCTCATAGTTTGTTCTTCCTAGACCACGACCTCTACTTCGGCCTTGACCTCGACCACAATCTCTGTTCGAACTATCTCCTTTGGACTTCCAAGTCATCTTGGCTTGAATAACTTGTTCATGTTCTTATTGCTTGCCTCGAGTCATCCTCTCTTCATGGGCTCTTAAAGACCCATTTAATACCTCAATTGTCATGGCTTCGATGTATTTAGATTCTTCAATGCTACTACGATATGATTGAATCTCGCATCGAGAGAATGAAGAATTTTTGCCACCATACGAGCATCCGACATTGATTCTCTAAAAGTTGTAATTTTATTTATAATTATTAAAAATTTTAAAAAATAGTCTTGAATAGATTCACCTTCTTTCAAAGAGAGTTTTTCAAACTCAGCCTTTAGAGTTTGATGTCGAACTCTCCTCACCTTCTCAACTCCTATGATGGAGTTTCAAAGAGCCTCCTATGCTTATTTCAATATAGTCTCCTTCACAATCTTGTGGAGCATGTTATCATCTTGTCCTATATAGATGATGGTGAGAGCTTGTTGATCTTTCTTCCTTTCTTTCTCCACACCTTCTCTTTCTCTTGGAGAGAGTATTGTCATATCTCTTGGTTGGTTGTAGCTTTTCTCTACAATGTCCTATACACATTGGGAGCCAAGAGTTACCTTCATCTGAAGTGTCCAAGTCTTATAATTGAGAAATGTAAACTTCAAATATAGATAAGAAAAGGAGGATGACGACATCTTCAAATAAGCTCCTCAGAAATTTGCTCTGATACTACTTTGTTGGAAAAATAGGAGCTCTCTCACATGTTCTAGAACTTGGATATTAAAAAATTAGGAGGAAAATAAAGAGGAGGAGGCACTTTCTTTAAAAAGTAGATATTGTATTCACTTCCTCTACTCTACATGATGATTACATAGACTATATAAAAATCGACTAAATCAAATGGTTAAAAATGAACTTAAACCAAAATAAATAAAAAATACCGCAGATAGAAACTAAAAATATAAAAAAAATCAAGTTTAATTTCTAATTTCTAACACTTCAGTACTCCAACTTGACCTATAGGATGCCTCTACTGTTGCGTCTGCCTACAAGAAATGTAGGAGATGGGAGGAGAGACAGAAGACAGAGGAGGAAGAAGAAAGAAGCGGTGAGCAAGGGATAGCAGAGGAGTAGAGCGTTGGTGGGAAGGAGAACTAGAAGAAGCTGGCAGGGCGCTGCATAGAGGGTTCGATTTTTTATTAAAAAATAGGTTAATTTTTTGACGCAATCGGTTGGACGGGTGAGTTTGTTAACTTGATTATTTTATTAATTGTCATCCCATCACGTGCGCCCAATTATTTATTTATTTATCGAGCAGTCCAACCTCTCAGTTTTTTATCTTATATAATTTATCTCATCTAATACTTTGGAATTATTTATTTATTTCATGATTACTGCGAACTAAATATGTTTTTTTCTATTTTTAAAAGATATATATATATATATACACACACTTTGTCATTGTTTAAACGGTTAGTATAAATAAATTAAAATATATAGTTAGTCCAATAAAAAACGATCTATGAATAAAAAATAATATATTTTTCTTCCACTCTTTTTAATTGAATTTTTTTGAAAAAATAATAATAATATATAAAAGAATATATTTTACTGTGTCATAAAACATTTGTAAATAAAAGTAATTAGCAATGAAGCGGTAGAGGTTAATTTATCAACGCTAAGTCCACATCCAATTCATATATAAAAATATAAATATAGATGGATGATAAACTATGATTTCTACAAGGCATCAGATCGTGTAAGGTAAACTCATGCTTCATTAACTTGAAGTATAAATATCAAATAAATTGTATCTAAGTATAATATTTGCTAAAGAGGCTAACAAGCCCTTACAAATAATGAGTATGAGCTAATAGTCTCCACACCTCTTGGTGGGTAGATCCTCAAGAAGCTAATCTATCGAGCTTTTCTTGTAGCCATCAAAGATATGGAGCTAGAAGCCAACCTAATTCCACTTGACATTTTAAACTTTGATGCGATTTTCAAAATTGTTTGGTTGATGACTCATTGGGTTATAGTAACTTTCGATGACCCAAGCCATCCTAGTATGACCTTTGAAGGTGATTATCAAGTTGTCTTTAGATAGAATGCTCTTGAATTCTACCTCGACTTAGCTCCCGAAATAACCTCAATATCCAAGCATCCTTATAGAATGACATTCGCATAACTAAAGACATTCAATGTGTAGCTACAAGACCTAATGGACAAGGAGTTTATACGACCTAGTGTATCCCCTTGAGGTATGCTAATATTGTTCTTGAAAAAGAAAGAAGGCATAATAATTCAGAACTAGAATCTGCTTCCTCAAATTGATGACCTGCTAAAAGGTGTCAATGTATTATTCAAGATACACCTACAATCAAGGTATCATAAGTTGAAATCCGATAAGAAGATGTGCCCAAGACCGCATTCAGAACTTGATATGAGCACTATAAATTTTTCATTTTTGCCTTTGGACTCATCAACACACTAGCAGCCTTTATGAACTTGATGCACATAGTATTCCATAAATATCTTAATAAGTGCATCATCATATCCATTGATGACATTCTTATCTACTCACAGGATAAGGACGAACATGCACAGCAGCTCAGGATATTACTTCAAATATTGAGAGAAAACCAACTGTATGCCAAGTTTTCAAAATGCAAGTTTTGGTTAGACTAGGTGGGTTTTCTCAGACACATCATAACTAATAAGGGAATCCAACTAGATCCAGCTAAGATCGAAGTTAAAGGATTACATCTTAGTAATCGACTATCATTCGGGTAAAGCCAATGTGGTAGTTGACGCACTAAGCTGAAAGTCCTCAACTGCACTGGCTTTCATCGCAACTCCTACTTACCCCTACTATGAGAGCTGCAGGCACCGGGCGTTGAATTGCAGCCTAACTCTCAAGGAGGTCTACTAGCATGGTTTATAGTATGACCTACTCTTAGAGAGTCTAATAAAAAAATAGTAAGCTAACCCAAAGCTAAGTGGATTAACACAGAAGGTTCAAAAAGGAGAAGAACAAGGTTTTTGTGTAAGGAAGCATGATGCCCTTACCCTACAGGGTAGAATCTATGTATTCCATGATGGCAAACTTCGACGGTAAATTCTGGAGGAAGTACATAGTTTAGCATACACCATGTATCCAGAGAGCATAAAAATATATCATACCATCTGCCAAATATATTAGTGGTCAATATGAAACGAGATATCACAGCATGGCTAAATACTTTTGTAAATCCTAGTTTCTATTTTTAAAAAAATTGAAAAAATATATTATTTATTATTAAATTAATAAAAGAATAAATAAAATTAAAATACGTAATGAAATAAGAAATAGGAAATAAAATAAGAAAATATATGGCTAAAATAAAATAGAAAAAATAGATAAATAAATATAATAGATAAATCAGAAAAAGAAATAAATAATAAATAAAATAGTAATAAATAAATATTAATAGATAAGAAAAATATAATAGAGAAGAAAATAAAATTAAATAGAAAAAGAAGGGAAAATGCCGCAGCACCCGCGTGTGCTGCGGCATTAGCGAGGGTTTGAGCAAGGGTTTAAAACCCTCTCTAACAGGGGGCACCTTGTTTTGGGATGAAACGACGACGACTAAACTCAAACGCTCCGGGAGCCGTCGTCTTCGGCAGAGAAGGGATGCGAGCGAGCTGAGGTGTCGTCTGCGAGGCCGGCGGCATGTGGAAGTAGCTTCGGTTGTCGAAGAATGCGAAGGGAGCAGCGGAATTGGGGGTGTCCCTGTTCCCGTCGATTGCGCCAGCGAGAGGGGCAAAGATCAGGATTTTCCTTCGCGGCAAAGTCGCTGGGAAGGTTGCGGGAGGTCTTCAAATGGTGAAGAGGTCGTGAGATGCACTACAAGGGCTCCAGCAGGTAGAAAGCATGAAAGGGGCGGCGAACAGAGGGACTCATCTGTTCGCGGCGATTCCGCGGCGAGGAGCGCGGCTGACGCCGTTTCCTCTGCGGTGAAGCCCTCTGAGCTCGATTCGACTCCTTTGGAGTTGATAGCGAGCGGCGGCTGCGACGGAGGAGATGAGGTAGCGACAGAGGGCGGCAATTCTACCTACGGTAGACGAAGCAGAGGTAGATACGGTCGTGGGAGCAACTGGGCTCTACCGGCGACACGATTAGGCAGTGATAGGGTAAGGGAAGGTGCGGTGAGGTAATGGGTCCACGGCAGCAGCGCGGCGGCGATCGCCGGCGAAATGCATGGTGGCACGGCTGGCGTTCGAACGAGCGTCGAGCGGGGAAGAAGGCCGGGGTGGCACATGCGATGCGCGTGCGTCAGTTCAATCCAACCCGGCTCAGGCCGGTTCGACCCGATTTAAGCCGGTTCGGTCCGGTTCGGAGTCGGTTCGGCTGCAGGTTGGCTGGTTCTCGCGGTTTTACAACTGGTTCAATGCAGCTCAACGTTGCTAGGCTTTATTGTTGAGTTTTGAACCTTGAGGAATTTATTTAGAATTTTTTTAACATATTTTAGGTACAGTTTTTGAATTTATTTAGGTTGGGTTCTGGTTTTGAGTGCATTAACAATGTAAGAAAAATCTGAAATAAATTTTGATGCTATGTTATGCTTAAGCATAGTTTTCATGATTTAATTAAATTTTTTTAAGATTATTAGTATGCGGTTTTTAATTTAATTAAGATAAATTGGGTTAATTTAGGGTTTAAATAAATTAATTGTATGTTATATGCATGAAGAAATATTTTGATAGATGTGATGACATTTATATTGTATTAGTTGGAATTAAAACAATTTAATTAGAATTTTTACAAAATTAATGAATTTAGGATATTATAACTTGAGGTAATTGAATTATTTAGATTTTTTTAATTAATAAAATTGAATAATTTAAAATTTTATAAATGTATAATGTGATAAAATTTGAAGAATTAAATTATTTAGATTTTTTAATTAGTAAAATTAAATAATTTGAAATTTTATAAATTTCATTGATAAAATCATATTTTTCACAGAATTATTAAAATTGTTTTCTTAAAATTAATGATGGTAGTATATATTGATTAAGATTTTTGGGTATAATTAAAATTTTAAACTAAATATTATTTTATAGGCTTGTTTATGTTTGATTGTGTTGAATTGTGATTGTTAATGTGATGGATGATTAATTGATTTTAAAAAATTAAATAAAATAAAGAAAATGATGTGAGGATGTGAGTAGAAGGGTAGATAGGAAATTATTATTTGAATTGTATGATTTATGGTTGTTGGATATATTTATTTTATCTTAGAAAAATTGATTGCTGTGTTGTTGCTTGATAAATCATGGCCAAGCCGTGATTTGTGTTGCAGTAAGAAGGAATGGCTGTGCTTGATTGCTTATTTTTAAGAATCACAGTCAAGCTGTGAATTCTTGCTTGATTTTGCTTTGAGACTCAAGTGAGGGCTTATGGTTTTAGATTTCTAACCTACTACAGTGTTGAGTCCTGAGGGTCATTGTTAATTATTGTACATGCTGATGAGTTATATATTTACTTTGTTACATGTTCAAATTGCATGTGATTAAATTTGATTTTGAATGTATGCCATGTCAGTATATAGATATGATTCTATCATGTGCATGTTATATATGTTATGCTCATGTTATGTTGATATTTGATATGTTCATGTGGTGCTAGAGATGTAGAGATACTTAACAAGACACAGAACATGATGACATGAGATAAAACTAGAGACACTTATGGTACATATTATGACAACACCTAGAGTGATCTTATTTGACATTTAACTAAGAACTTTTAGACATCTTAGGGTCGTGGTAACCTAGGAGATGACATTAAGGTTCTTAGTCTGCTATGTGCCAACATGCGGTGAGGAGCCATAGCCAAGGTAGAAATGCACACTCGGTTGACTTATCCTCGAATACTTTGGTGTAGCCGGGATCTCACTTCGGTGTAAAGCTCAACTTATATGAGTTACTCCAAGATAGATTGTTGCTAGGAACAGTACCGTGTCGTGTGCTACTAGTGCTAAGGAACCTGATTACACTAGCATGCTCAACGATGTGGGTCCCCGAGCAGTCCAGATTTATTGGTTGCATATGCAGCGGATCTCAGCTTGCCAGGCTGCAGATGGTAGTGATTTATAATTTTATATGGTGATCCTGCCATGGGGCAGAATTACAGCTTTGTATGATACTTGTGTTGTATAAAAGAAGTGTCGTATTCACTAGCTCCTTCCGCCAATGTTAGTGTACAGGCATCTAGGATAGAGATGTAGAGTTGATACTGATAAGGTTCGGGGAGATCCCTAATGAGGGGTTTACCTTGAATATAGTGATATGCACATGCCTTGACTTAAGATGCGTGCAAGCAAGTTGGTCCCGATCTTCCGTCGTAGGAGAAATCCTTAAGGCGGGGGAAGTTGTGACTTTGACGAAGGGGAGACTAACCACGATCTAAGAATGCGACCAGCAACCTCACAATTGCTAAACCACTCCTCAGTTGGTTATCAACCGTGTCAAACACGACTAACCTGTTCACGAAGAACGACACGAACAATTTAAGAGAATTGAAAGAGCAACAGCGGAAGGATCACTCAAGAATTGATTAAGAAAGTGAACTTCAAGTTTGTAGCAAAAGCATTACAAAAGTGGTGGCTAAAGCAAAAATCAAAGTCCCCTTGCAATAGAGCATGTTCCAAATATATAGCTAAAATATAGCACGTTTTTCCATATTTTGTTTCACTAAAATAGGAAAAATAAATATATAAATCTCCTACTCTTGTAAGCTACGAATTTGGAAAATAAATATTTGATAAAGATTTGATCTTGAATAAATCTTCCTTGTTTTGCTCTTGAATAAATATTTGATGAAGATTCGATTCTTAAATAAATCTTCTTCCTTGATTTGGTCTTGAATAAATATTTGATGAAAATTTGATTCTTGAATAAATCTTCTTCCTTGATTTGCTCTTGAATAAATATTCCTTCAATTACTCATACACTACCATATGAGCAATTCATGCAGCTTCCATATGAGTAATTCCTCCATGTGTTTCCTTGCATGTAGTGACAAATAAACAATAATAATTAGGCAATATCATTTGTTCTGTAATTTAGTAATTAATTTGCCCAAGAAAAGAATTCACCTGCTGTCCTAAGCGTCGTGCACGGCTCATGTCATTGGGCCTTTGATAGTAATTGAGTCTTGCACGGGTGAACCAGCGATGTCCTCATCATATAGGATGGCTACCTTAGGAATAGTATTGGATAACTTATGATATATTGGTTAAGGCGATATGTTATTTTTAAGTTACTATTATGAATACAGCTTTTGTACCATGTTCACATGCCTTATTTTAAATAATGTGACTGCTACTTTGATATGTTAAGTCTTGTTATATATTATGTGACATGTCAATTTAAATTATGTGACTTGGTAGAAATATTTTCTTGTTGGCTTGTACAATACCTTATGCCCATTTTTAGGGTGCTCTCTCTGTAACCTCACTGAGTTTCGCGGCTTAGATGTGCATATTTTTCCCCTATTGCGCAGGTTACAAGTTGGCCATTGATGTAGGGAGCGAGGGAGAACCTAGCTATGTCGAAAATAGAATTCACTTTGCAAATCATTTTTTAGTTTTGGTATTAAATATAATTTGTTATATTTTCACTGTATTTAATAAAATTTATTGTGGTGCTTTATAATACATTTAGTCTTGTATAAGTTGTGGTATAGAAGTGCAGCTTATACGGCGGTTGTCACGTGCCCAAAGGTAGATTTGGGGCGTGATAATTAAGGTGGTATCAGAGCATAAGTTTAAAAAGGTGAAATTAAAAGTAAGGATAAGGACTTAGGACACACTATAGGGTTAAGTATACATGTGAGATAACGTGGACGGGTAAAGAGAGGTTATAGGGATTTGGAATTTTGCTCTTATGCTTTCTTTACTTGTTGTGTTATATTCATATGTTGCCCTTGATTTTTGCTAACTATGGCCTTATATTTTCCTTACTTTGTTGGGTTAAATTCTATGTTCCTTCCTTGTTTACGTGCTGTGATTTTTTTGGTTGATATTAGTGAGTAAAATTGATTGTGCTTGGTGTGGTTTAATTTGGTAGATTGTATTGATTTGTATTGTGCTTGTGATATATTGTGATTGCTGAAAATTTAACCTAGGAAAATATAGGAACATTTAGAGCCTTACACATGAAACTTTAGAGAACTTATTGTGGAGTTCTATACTTATTTTGGTTGATGTTGATGTTGGATAACCCACTGAAATTATGTGAAAGTATTTTCCTATGTTTCCTTTGTCTAATGTAGCAACTAAATTGCCTTAAATTTAGTTAATCTCACTTAGCTATTGAACACGTGACTCCATCTGCCCGCATAATATAGGCTAATCAACTACTTTAGCTAGAACCATAGATTTTCTCCTAATTAAGTTCCTAAGTTTCCATGCTGAGATTTCTGTCCAAGCTAAACCTTTAATTGTTTTAGGTAGCAACAACTACATTTTGCTTCTCTTCTCTATAGATGCAAAATTTGGTTAAGAACATAGTTAAATGGTAGAGTTTCATTCTTAGTTTTTATTGATTTTACCATCCCTTACTTTTGAATCATAATCAGAGATCAATACCATCTCACATTCAACATTGTGTCCATGGGGTGTATCAAAAGTATTATCTTACCTCTCAATCTGAATCTTGATATCCATCTCATTCAATCTCACTCCTTTATCCCTATTGGACAGTTTTGTTTAAATAACCATCAAATATTGGTACATCATAGGAACTATATTATGCAATATTGTTTTCCTTTCTTAAACTTGGAAAATAAATTATTGTTACCTAGGAAACTATACTATAAATTCTTCATGTGTGGGTGAGGAGAAGATCTATTCTCTTGTTTGCATTTATTGATATGTTTCAATCATTTTCTTTACAAACCTTTAGCAATGGCCATTCTCCAGATGCAGACTGTTCGCAAAATATTGACCATTCCTCTGTTAAATACTCTTGAGTGCATTCAAAAAGTGGTACTATCCCTGGCACCAAACAAACTCAAATTCCTACTAGTGATTGTTAATAATTCCTTTTTCTTTTTTAGTATGGATCTCTCCCTAATCTTTCTCATCTTTCAAAACCATTTGGCTGATACTCTTGACTCCTTCTAGAAAGGGTCCAAATACCATCTAGAACCTCAAGATTTCTGAACAATCTAGTAAGATTTGCAAGTAAATTTAATGAACTCATAATGCTGAAAGTTTAGCATTTTCAGCATGTTAAATTAAAAAGATTGAGGTTTTCTTTTATTCATTTACTTACAGAACCTCAAGGTCAATTATTAAAAACCATTTTACCAAATCCTAGACCAGTATACCTATTGTACCAAACTAATATATCAGAAATAAACCAACCTTAGTTTCCAATTCTAAAATTTTGTAAGTGATGCTAACGGAGAGTCCAATTTGTAGTTTTATCCTTCATTTAGGACCCATATGGTATTTCTCACTTAGCAATACCGTCTCTACCTCAAAATCTCAACCATAACTCTCATACACTATTAAAGAGTAAGTTAAAACTGAAGATGATGAAATTTATAAATCACTATGGCAAAGTAGCATAAAATCTAGAATTGAATCACCCTCAGATTTATCTTGTATCAGAGATTTGATCAGCCTGAGCTATCTAATGTCTAATTCCTATGAAATTTATGATATGCACATGCCTCAATTTAAGATGCGTGCAAGCATGTTGGTCCCGATCTTCCGTCGTAGGAGAAATCCTTAAGGTGGGGAGTTGTGACTTTGACGAAGGGGAGGCTAACCACGATCTAGGAACGCGACCAGCAACCTCGCAATCGCTAAACCACTCCTCAGTTGATTATCAACCGTGTCAAACATGACTGACCTGTTAAGAAGAACGACACGAACAATTCAAGAGAATTGAAAGAGCAACAGCGGAAGGATCACTCAAGATCTAATTAAAGAAATTGGATTTCAAGTTTGTAGCAAAGCATTACAAAAGCGGTGGCTAAAGCAAAAATCAAAGTCCCCTTCAATAGGGCATACTCCACCAAATATATAGACAAAATAATAGACCACAAATTTTGGAAAATAAATATCCCTTGATGAAGATTTGAATAAATGTTTGATGAATATTTAATCTTCATTAAATATTTCTTGATTTGCTCTAGAATAAATATTTGATGAAGATTTGATCTTGAATAATTATTCCTTGATTTACTTTTGAATAAATATTTGATGAAGATTTGATCTTGAATAAATCTTCCTTGTTTTGCTTTTGAATAAATATTTGATAAAGATTTGATTCTTGAATAAATATTCCTTCAATTACTCATACAACTTCCATATGAGTAATTCATGCAACTTTCATTTGAGTGATTCCTCCATATTTTTCCTTACATGTAGTGACAAGTAAATAATAATAATTAGGCAATATCATTTATTCTGTAATTAAGTAATTAATTTGCCCAAAAAAAGAATTCACCTGTTATCCTAAGCGTCGTGCACGGGCTCGTGTCATTGGGCCTTGTATGCTAACCGGTTCTTGCACGGGTGAACCTGTGATGTCCTCATCATACTCCCCTTCTTGAAAAGGAGTCGACCTCGACTCTAACTCATCTTCATGACCCAAGGATGGAGATAAATCAGCCATATTAAATGTATTACTCACTCCATAATCCTTAGGTAGTTCCAGCTTGTATGCATTATCATTGATCTTTGCAAGAACTCTGAATGGACCATCACCTCGTGGCTTTAGCTTGGACTTACGCTGTTCTAGAAATCGATCTTTGCACAAATGCAACCAAACCAAATCTCCTTCTTCAAAAATAACTTTCTTTCTACCTTTGTCTGCATGCTTCTTATATTGTATTTGCATCTCCTCAATATTTGTTTTGGTCATCTGATGTATCTTACAAATCATCTCAGCACGCTTCTCCGCATCAATATTACCTCTTTCTGATGGTGGTAGAGGTAGTAAATCAATTGGAGCAGCAGGCTAAAATCCATAGACGACCTCGAATGGGCAGAACTTTGTAGTAGAATGCACAACTCGGTTGTAGGCAAACTCAATATGTAATAAGCACTCCTCCCACATCTTCAGGTTCTTTTTGAGTATCGCCTGTAGCATGGTACCAAGTGCGCGGTTGACAACCTCGGTTTGTCTGTCCGTTTGGGGATGACATGTAGTTGAAAACAGCAGCTTTGTCCCGGGCTTACCCCAAAGCGTCCTCCAAAAGTGGCTTAAAAATTTTGCATCACGATCTGAAACAATTGTCCTCGGCACTCCATGTAGGCGCACGATCTCCCTGAAAAATAAATCGACAACATGAGTAGCATCATCGCTCTTATGACAAGGTATGAAATGAGCCATCTTAGAAAATCTATCAACAACAACAAATATATTATCTCTCCCCTTTTTAGTCATTGGTAAATCCAACACAAAATCCATTGAAATATCCTCCCAAGGTAATTTTGGAACAGGAAGAGGTGTATATAAACCATGTGGGTTTAAGCGAGACTTAGCTGTTTGACAAGTGGTGCATCTCCCCACGTAACGCTCGATGTCGCGCCTCAATCCACTTCGCATGTCTACAATTCAACTTACTTTGGCTATAAATATACTTTAATGATTTATGGTCTGAATGTATGACAAATTCTTTTGGCCAGAGATAATGTTGCCATGTTTCTAACACTCTAACCAATGCATATAATTCCTTGTCATATGTTGAGTAGTTTAAGGTTGGGCCACTAAGCTTTTCACTAAATTCAATTGTTCTAACTAGAAGGACATACACTTTGTCTATGATATAATAGACCTGTTAATATGATCAATACAATAAAGTTATTTCTTCCCTTTTCTAAACTTCCACAACCGTAGTTTTACAACAATCTTTATCCCTATTGCATTTTAACTTCCTTTCTAGTCAATCCTAATGACTTAATTATACTAAAGAATTTTTCTATGAATCTCTTACCATATCTAATTAATCCCAGACCTCAATCTTATTTTTCTCTAGATGAATTCTTAATCAATATCATCTCTATCAGAGTGGCGCAGTGGAAGTATGGTGGGCCCATAACCCACAAGTCCTAGGGTTGAAACCTGGCTCTGATGGAGGTGGCGAAGCTATAGAGAGGAGGAAGTAGATGAAGAAAGGAGCAAGTGTCAAGACCCCAAATGTTGACGAACACTCAAGCCGGAGATATTGTCTTATGGTAATCTTCTTCCCTCCTATTTCATAAAAATAGGAACTTTACTTATTTTGGGGGAAGATTTAGGGTGATCACACGAATTTATATTGTTTCCCTAATCTAATTCTGTTCTTGCTGTTTTGATAGCCCTAAATTAGTTAATTAAGAGTATTTGTCCTTAATTTAGATGACACTTCAATAAACATGACTTTTTATGTATACCCTTGAATCCAAATTCAAGATTTTTGCATGATAATCCATGTTGTGATTCATTACCATTAGCTTTGTTGTGAATTTTTCTATCTTTCATTGTATAAATTACTATATGATTGTTTTAGGAGATTTCCATGTTGAGTTAACAGATGAACACTTGTATAAACCCATGATGATCTCGCTGAACTATCAAAAATATAACTTGATATCCCTAATTATTATCAGCAGGTCAAGTAATTAGTTAAGGGTCTCAACATCTCTTATTTGATTTCATATCCCTCCATACTTGGATTTCATCTCTTATTTGTTGCTAATAACTCTTTCAAGAAAGGTTCCAAATACAATCTAGAACCTCAATATACTGAACAATCTAGTAAGGATTACAAGTAAATTCAGTAAACTCATAATATTTAAAATTCAGCATTTTAAGCATGTTAGATCAAGAGATTTGAGTCTATCCCTTGTTCATATACTTGCACATCCTCGAGGTCAATTATTAAAGACCTTTCTACCAAATCCTAGATAAGGATACCTACTGTACCAAACTAATATATTAGAAATAAACCAATCGCAAATTCCATTTTCTAAATTCTACAAACTTTAACCAAAAGAGTATCCAACTAATGTCTTTGTCTGATATTAAGGACCCCTACTTTATTCCTCACCTAGTAATATCATCCTTACCTCAAAATATCAACCATAACTTCCGTACACAACCATACAATAGTTAAAACCGAAGATAATTATATGTATCAATCACTGTAGCAGAGTATCAGAAATCTGGACAGATTCAATTCCAGATTTACCTTGCCTCGTTGTTTGATCACCCTGAGCTCTCTGAGTGTCCAATTCCTCTGAAATTTGGTGGACACCTTCATCACCGATGCAACACCTACCCTCAAAATGTCAGCCTAATCTGATCTCTGTGGAAGTAGTTCTGTGCCTCCAAAGTTCAATGATCCTGAAAATTCAATGTAACGAAAATTGATACTTTTTGATTTAAAACCTATTCATCTTTCTACCTGAGCATTTCCATATCTCTGCTAAACAGAACATATATCCATTCTCTTCTTTTATCTTTGAATTATAATTAACCAATTGTTACTCTAAGTATCAATCTTCATCATAATAGTACTATGAGCTTATATAAACAGCAATGCTGAATTTTACCCTTCATTCTAAACCATGACAATTTCAGTTTCCTTTATTTTTTTCTCCTAAATCTATACACTCTCTAATGAACAGCCTCACCTAACAACTAAGGTTCCTTTCCATTACCATATAGAAATGCAAATAGGCAGAAATACACTTCAAGGAAGGGTAATACCACATAAGTGAGATCTTGACATGTGTGTATTGATACTATGCTTTCTCCTTGCAAATACTAAACCCTCTTCTAATGTGAGTATCACTACTATACCTCCTTATAAAGATCTATCCTATGAACCTGTACATCAAACATCTTAAGGTCAACATGATACATGTCACTTTGAAATCACTTAAGAAAGGTTCAATTAATTCTCAAATCTTCAAGCAAACATTTTTCCTTTTCCTTGTTGTTTAACCCATGTTGTTTTGCTTCATCCTAATGAGATCCAATGGAACCAGCTGATTGAGTAAAGCAAGCGAAAATATCTTACCTACTTAGCTAAATGAACTAATCAGAATTCAACCTCGAATACAAGCTTAAAGGATTGAATTATAACCCTACACCCATTGATCTTTCTTGTGATCCCTTAGAGTTGTCAACTGAATTTTCAAAATCTAGCGGGAACTAAATGTAGAGAAGTTGTAGGAAACACAAATTTTTACATTTCTTTACTACCACTTGAAGTAAGTTTCAAACCTAGTAGTCTCTTATATCACCTCTATCATTAAAGGTTTGACCTACAATCAATTGTATGAATATTTGACTTACTGAAACATTGTTGAAACCTCGAAAAACCCTCCTTTGATGCAAGGTAAAATTTTAAGATAAGAAAGGGGTAGAAGTAAAACCTTCATGAGATAGTTAAGTAAAGTTTTACTTGATGTATGCTTTTAGGCAATCTGCTTGGCACCAATGGTCTTTTAAATTACTGGAAGAAAGGACTTCCTACATGACTTTAGGTTGAAGCAAAAAAAAAGTCTTCTCACATAGTTGACATACTCCCCTCGTGGCATGCAACCAAACTTTAATGATTTGAGAACTGAGGAGCTATATTGCCACTCTGCCCTAGGATAAAAAGTTCATAAGACAACTAATGTACCCTACTCTAGCTCTGCAGGCCTATGAGAGGGTAGTCTAGACCTTGGAGTTTAAATAATTATGCGGAGTCCAGTTTATCAGAACGTTGAGACTAAACAAAGAAGTGATCCTGCCAAGGTGTCGAAGGTCGCATGGTGTGGGCATAGGGGGACACCTGTGCGAAGGCCTCGAAGCATGTGTTTAGGGTACGGCTTGCGAGATTGGAAATGACATAATTCCACGGTCACTAGTTATCTCTGCTAACGTCAGTGTGACGGACACTAGGTAGAGACTTAGAAGGACACTGACGGGCTTACAAGTAGTCCCTGATCAGAATATACCCTAAGCATAGGATTACAAGTAGTCCCTGATCAGGATATACCCTAAGCATAGGATGGCACCCCTAGAAAAGAGAATACTAGGGTTATGATGTGGAAAATAACATCTTACACACACAAGGCCCTAGATAAATTATTTTTCTATTTATCTTTTAAATACTTACAGTATAATTACATCATGCATACTATGTTTTATTTAGATCTACCCATGTCAATATCTGTGCCCTTACAGTTGCTTGGGACAACTCTTTCTATAAGCCACTGGGCCGCAAGGCTCCGCTCATATTATTTTTCCTGCACATAGGTTTTCGAACATTGGGTACACTCAATGGGGAGTGATGTGAACTCACAAAGATTAGCATGACATGGTTTACGTATTTTACACTATAGTCCGACTGTATCAGTTTCAAAAGGAACACTTGTTGTAATAAGATGTAATCGCAAAAAATTCTCATAGGTTTCTGTCATGTGTAGAGTTCATGTAATTTATATTTTAGTCTTGTATGAGTTCTTCCAAACTCATACGGCGGTTGTTATGTTGCCGACACAAAACTATTTAAAGTGGTATTAGGGCCAAGTTTGATACAAAACTTGAGAAAAATAATTAAGCATTGACATCAGAGACTAAACCCTGATATAGTCCATAGGCAAACACTAGAACATCAAGAACAACATGGGTGAGCATCACAAGGGAAAAGTAGAACGACACTTGATTGAATTTGTTTGCTAAATTAGGAAATTGTTTGTTCTAAATTGTCCTTGTTTGCTGTTCACTAGGACCAAAATTGATTTTTTTCCCTTTTGTGATGCTCTTTGTGATAATACCATAGGTTCTTTGGTGAAGGAGACATTTGCCTTGAATGTTTGTATTCCAGACAAATATTAAAATCCCATGATTGTCTTAACTTATTTTGTTTGCACTACACTTCTAAGAGTATATAAGAGCTTAGAAACGATTAAGGCACACACTAGATTTTATTACACTCTTATTGCACTTGCACTAATTCATCTATTTAAATCACCTCTTGCGTAGATGGTAAGAGGAAACCAAAGAATAGTAGAGGAAGATCACTCATGTTCAATTGAAGGCCCTTCAAATCATATAAATGATGATCATTTTGTTCAAAGTGATAGCGACCCGTGGCCAGTAAGGACAATGCCTGATGAAGAGTCTACTAGACGATGATCATTTTTTTCACATGATGGTCCCCGTATGTCCTTTTACTTCTTCTCATCTTCATCATCATCTTTCGCAAGTTCCAATTCATCCTCGATCTCATCGAATCAATTTCCTATATTATGATTCCTTTTTTATTTGGGGGAAAATTTGGGGGAGAAAATGTCATTAGAATTTTGATTTCATCTTAGAATTTCTATTTGATCCTCATAGTTTAGATTTTTGTTTGATTTTCTAATATTATCTTAGAATTTCTATTGGTCTCCAACGATTACGTTTTTATTTGATATTTTTCTTTGTTTTCTTTGATTAAAAAAATCATTTATTTTTAGGTTTGAGCTCTAGTTCAATTAATCCTTCTAAGAAAACTAATTTATTGTTCAAAATCAAAGTTTTTCAAATGTTTCATCCTCCTTCGAACCATGGAATGTTCTTGGTTCTTAACCAATAGCTTTGATTCATATTGATGATTTATTTAAAGGACAAATGGCTACTTCTCAAGGCTTGTGATCTATAATCATAGGATTACACTTGATTGAAATGCGAGGACTAGTCCCGAAATGGCTCTCTTATTTTGAACATGTCGAAAAAGACAACAGTCGAGCATCCATCCAGCATCTTCTGTTACAAAGTTCAACATATCAAACAAAACAACAGTCGAGCATCTTATTGGCTGCTTTATCATGCATCCTACTAGTATATTCTTCCATAAGTTCAACTGATTATTGCTTTGTGAGGGAAATGATTGAATCTAGGTCTAACTTCTTATGTAGCAAACTTGGTGTAATTTGTGGTTTAAATCTCTTAGTAGTTGTAACCTAAGAGTTTAGTTTTTCTATATATAGTTTATGTAATAGACCTATTATAACTTAATAAGTATTGAACCCACAACCCCCCATATAAAACTCAATTTCTCTAACTAGAGGGACGTACACTTTGTGTATAATATAATTGACATGTTGATATAATCAATACAATATAGTTATTTCTTCCCTTTTTTAAACTTCCACAACCCTAGTTTTACAACAATCTTTATCCTTAAAGCACTTTATCTTCCTTTCTAGTCAATTCTAGTGACTTAATTATACTATAGAATTTTTCTATGAATCTCTTACCATATTTAACTAATCCCAAGACCTCAATCTATTTTCTCTCTGGATGATTTTTTATTCAATATCATCTCTATCAGAGTGGCGCAGTGGAAGTGTGGTGGGCCCATAACCCACAGGTCCTAGGATCGAAACCTGGCTCTGATATTATCAATCCAATCATTGAACCCCTTTACTACAAACCCTAACTCGGGTTGCTTAATCTCAACTGTCCAATCATTTAAAACTAGGCTATGATATTAAAGGTCGACTCAATCCAATCAACCAACCCTTTTACTACAAACCCTAACTCGGGTTGCTTAATCTCAACCGTCCAATCATTTAAGTCATCTAATGTGATATTATCAATCCAATCATCGAACCCCTTTACTACAAACCCTAACTCGGGTTGCTTAATCTCAACCGTCCAATCATTTAAAACTAGGCTATGATATTAAAGGTCGACTCAATCCAATCAACCAACCCTTTTACTACAAACCCTAACTCGGGTTGCTTAATCTCAACCGTCCAATCAACCAACCCTTTTACTACAAACCCTAACTCGGGTTGCTTAATCTCAACCGTCCAATCATTTAAGTCATCTAATGTGAGTCATCCATTCAAATCTAATTAAACTGAGAATGTGGCTACAGTTTCAATTCAATCAACCAACCCCTTTACTACAAATCCTAACTCGGGTTGCTTAATGTCCATTCAAATCTAATTAAACCGATTTTGCAAATAAGTCCTCTATAAAATTTCCTTGACAATGGATCCTCTAATTAACGTACTATTTCTTAATTACCTAGGATCGAAACCTGGCTCTGATATTAAAGGTCAACAGGAAAGTTTCATCATCCCGTCTTCATTGCCCATGCATTAAGAGGATGGAGAATGTGGCTACAGTTTCAATCCAATCAACCAACCCCTTTACTACAAACCCTAACTCGGGTTGCATAATCTCAACCGTCCAATCATTTAAGTCATCTAATGTGAGCCGTCCATTCAAATCTAATTAAACCCGATTTTGCAAATAAGTCCTCTATAAAATATCTTTGACAATGGATCCTCTAATTAAAGTAATATTCCTTCATTACCCTTGATAAAAAATAACAAGTCTCACGGAGTTTATCTCAGACATAAGATAGTTCGTAGGGGATGTAGCTAGATTAAGGATCTAGCAAGTATGTAGTCAAGGTTCTAGCATTTTAACGACGACTATGAAGCACACTTACTTGCAGGCATTGCAAATTTTGAATTAGAATGATGATTCCTTTTAGATAGTCTTGGACAGTAAATCTCTCGACCATAGATCTATTATTCCAGATAGTATTCAAACAAACATTCTCCAAACATTTTGATGAGTAGTCTGGATCCTAAGATTTATGTTATTTCCGGCTAGCTATAGTCGATATATATACTTAGGTGCGAGGACGCTATCTGGGGACAGTGTGTAGTAACACGAGTCACTTCATGGATTGTCTGGGGAGGACGTGTGGAGTGAAAATTTTGCTAGGACATGACCGTAGAGAGATTCGACTAGTGAATAACTGAGAGAGAATCACGGTCACCTGACCTCTCTGCCAATATTAGTATAACAGACATAGGTAAAAATATAGATGGAATTTAACACTGATGGGTTTACCTATACTCTCTGATCATAAGGTCTCCTAAGCATAGACTGGCTGCCTAGATCACAGTTTTGAATGAAATATTAGAATCTTTGGCGACAATAATCTAAAGACATAGACACACTCTACAGTTGTAACTTGACATAATAAGTAGATACATGTACTTATGATACATATTCTGCATATGAGTGTTTCATATTTTTATTTATTCACTGCACATTCTTTACGTGATATTATTAAATAATTTATGGACATTGTAGTATCTATTTCCTATTTACTCGAGATATTCTACTACGGTTAAACTGTAATTTCGTATAATGGAGCAAGGCTTAGCACATTAGATTTTATGATTTGTAGGTATAATAGATTATTGTCGATATAGTCGATGGAAACAAGGTTGTAGGAAGATTTATTTGGATTTACTTATACCATTACCATAGTATTATAGTAGGTTTATTGAGACTGTGTTAGATAAGCTAAGTGGGTTGATCGGATGGTATTATTTGATGAGATGATGATATTAGATTTTTATGATGTGTGGAATTGTGTTATATCCATAAATGCTTGTATGGGTTAGTTGGGCTCATAAGTGGTTATCACGTGTCGATCTATAGGTTAGGGTGTAACAAAGTGAGTGTTTATTCTCTTGGTGGAATAAACACGATAGTTCTCAATGTTTAGACTGGGAGAACTATGTCCATTTGATTATTCTTAATTGATATTATTTTGACTCTCTTGTTGCATTATTTATATCCTTCTTATCCTTATATGAGCTATGAATGTTTTCTATATTCATTATTGTTGATATGAATTCTCCATTGCTATTATTCTTTGATTCAGTATGAACTTATTTTTCCTAAATGCTAGAGGTATGATGATAAGCATACCCTAGGAGTATAATTATTCTATATATGATGGTCGTTCATCTTTGTGTGTATATGACTAGGTTGATATGATACTAGATGGTGTTAGGGGCACCTTCACTCTATAATCATGTATTATGACATATTAACACTCCCATGAGCCACCTATATAAAGAGGCATGTGGCATAAGTGCAACTTGCTAGGATGAGAGATTGGTTAACCCTTGGTTGATGAGTATTACGAGACTAGCTATAGATATCGAGTAGTAAGGTATAGTGGGCAACCTAGGGGAGAAGGGACTATATTTCTATATTCTCAAACTTTTATTTTGATTTATGTACCTTACAATGATTGATACCTCCCCTGAAGGTGACAATTATATGCAGCGACTATATTTGATTATGCTAACCCCGGATATAGTCTCGTATGACTTTTTATTATTTTTCTTAATGGGCCATTGCACACAAATAGTAGAATTTCATCACTTTACTCATAAGACACTATCATTATATGGTTTTGGTTTTACATTATTCTTTATCAAACTCACTGGGTACAATATTACTCATCCCATTGGGAACTCAGCATTACTATCTTTATCCTATATAAGTAGAGATCTACTAGATGTGCACCATATATATCTTTAGATAAGAGTATTATTCTGATCCAAACAAATTTGTATATAAATATTTTACTTTCCATGAACTGTAGTTTTAAAAATACATCATATCTAGATAAGCCTTGAGTTAAAATGAGATGTGATACAGATTTTTACCTTTTATTTTTAGAGGGGACATACACAATGTACCATAAGTGAGTTTTCACATAGCCTCGAAGGGTAAAGGGTGATTATGTGTGGAGTTCACTATGGTCTGCCACTTGTCCTATGGAAGTATGGGACATGACATGTAGTGTATGTAGTGGATATTTTAAAATAAGAAAAGAAACATCGATAACGAAAATATAATGTAAAGATTTCAAAATAATATGTCATGTAGAATATTGAGCGAAAAACCTAGGGTTATAGCTCGATAAACCTAGGGTGGAAAACATCACATTCTTTGAAAAAGAACATGCCTTAAAAACCAAAGAAGTAGAAATAGAGAAGTTATAGAGGACTTATACAAGTGACACCGACATGATATATAATCAAGGTGACATCTAAAAATATATTTCTACATATATCATCAGTTGACACATAGCATTGGTAAGTGATATCTTTTATATATTAAAAAGCTTGTTGTATGAGAACTAATCAAACCGCATCATCCTTGGACGATCCCCTTAACCTTTGATTTCTTGCTACAGTTTCGAGCCGCAATTTTGCACTGGGCCTTAAGGTTGAGCACAGTGCGTTTATTATGTGTGCAAGTATAGCAGTAATGCACAAGATCGTAGATGAGGATTACGTCGTCGGAGGTTGACCATCATCCTCATCTAGACTTTTTTATTATTTATTGTCAGATGTAGCTTGTAGTAAATTTGTTTTGGGACTGTACTACGTGACTGTATTTAGTTATCTTCTTATGTCTTGCATGGGTCTTTGGACCCATGCGGTGGTTGTCACGTGCCTGACAGGTGGGTTAGGGCATGACAGATGGACTGAAAGTATCAGACACACCACTATTGCTTAGTTTCTTCGATGAAATAGACTAATGCGGTAAGAACTTGATCTTTACGGTTTGAAAATATTACTCCAAATCCCATAAAATATTTCCTAGGGTTTTGCCATTTTACTCATTGGGGTATATGTTGGTGGGATAGGGACTGAGACACTTAGTTGGGTGTTGCTACAAATCTTAGGCGGAAGATAGCATTCAGCTCGAAGTTGCTCTAATTCGGCCCTCATGCACCATGTCTCTTCCTCTAATAGCATGGGATGGCTCTCAAAGTTGTGGTCCAAAGCTCTATCTTGAGTCTCTCGAATATGATTAAGGATGGTGTCAGTAGTGTCTCTATCCTATCACGGAGGTGCTCAATCTACTTGGGCATAAAATTGAACACGGTGCAAAATACGATGATTTGTTTCCCTGGCAATAGACAGGGGCCACTCAATACTTTGGCCAGAGGTGCGCCAATCATCTCCTTAAAGAGGTTGATCCTTGCCTTGACTTCTTCATATTATGATGCTATCTAAACATGAAATTACCAAGTTAGTCAAGCACAATGTTGTGCTAGGTCCAGGTAGGGTGTGACATGATGATTTTTACACAGGATTGCATTGACTTCACAGCTGGGAAAATAGTGTGCAAAGCGCTAGGGTGCATGCAATATGGCTAGGTTAGAGACATATGCAAAATGAGATAAATATGATTTATAATATTTATATAACATATATAATGTAATGTGACTTACTATTTTTCTATAAACATTTCATATAAAAGACCTAATGATATGATCAATATTATCAAGTTATATCTTCACTTCTCCAAACTTCCAAAGCCCTAGTTTTACATAGTATAAGAGCCTCTTTTGAATAAGATACTAGTCAAAAATATCTTATGAGACAGTGGAGGACTCATATGTGCCACATGATGGTCCCCATATGTCCTTTTACTTCTTCTCATCTTCGTCATCATCATTGGCAAGTTCCAATTTATCCTCGATCTCATCGATTGAATTTCCAATATCATGATTCTTGTTTTATTTGGGTGAAAATTTGGTGGAGAAAATATCATCCTAGAATACATATATCATCTTAGAATTTTGATTTCATCTTAGAACTTCTATTTGGTCCGCATAGGTTAGATTCTTTTTATTTTCTAATCTTATCTTAGAATTCTTATTGGTCTTCAAAGTTTAGGTTTTTATTTGATGTTTTCTTAGTTCGGTTTGATTAAAAAATCATTTATTCTTAGGGTTGAGCTCTAGTTCAATAAATCCTTCTAAAAAAACTAATTTATTATTGAAAATGAAAGTTTTTCAAATATTTTATCCTCCTTCGAACCATGGAAAGTTCTTGGTTCTTAACCTATAGCTTTTATTCATATTGGTGATTTATTTTAAGGACAAAGGGCTACGTCTCAAGGCCTGTGATCTATAATCTTAGGATAGCACTTGATTCAAATGGGACAACCAGTCGCTTTCTCTTTTTAAGAACATATCGAAAAAGACAATAGTCGAGCATCCTACCGGCATCTTCTGCTACAAAGTTCAACATATCAAACAAGACAGTAGTTGAGCATCTTATGGGCTGCTTTATCGTGCATCCTACGAGTATCTTCTTCTATTGGTTCAACTAATTTTTGCTTTCTGAGGGAAACGATTCAATCTACGTCTAACTGCTTATGTAGCAAACTTTGTGTAATGTGTGGTTCAAATCTCTTAGTAGTTGTAACCTAAGATTTTAGGTTTTCTATATATAGTTTATGTAATAAACCTATTATAAGTTAGTAAGTATTGAACCTACAACTGCCCGTATAAAATACAATTGTTCTAATTAGAGGGACGTACACTTTGTATATGATATAATAAACCTATTGATATGATCAATATAATAAAGTTATTTCTTCCCTTTTCTAAACTTCCACAACCCTAGTTTTACAACAATCTTTATCCTTAATGCACTTTAACTTCCTTTCTAGTCAATTCTAAAGACTTAATTATACTAATCCCAAGACCTCAATCTTTTTTCTCTCTGGATGATTTCTTATTCAATATTATCTCTACCAGAATGGTGCAGTAGAAGCGTGGTGGGCCCATAACCCATAGGTTTCATGATTGAAACTTGGCTATTACATGAATTATTGATGATATCATTTACTAGGTGCCATATGAGGTGGATTTCAAAAAGAGGAGAAAGTTTTGGCCAGAAAACAAAACTCAAATCCCCCAAATTTAATCCCTTTTATCCATCCTCATCGCTAGCAAATTGATTACTAAGAATTATCCATCCTCATCGCCAGCAAATTGATTACTAAGAATTCCCTAGTGATCCTTGACCTATAGACGAGTGAAATTGAGGAATTGTCAGAGAGGTGGCGAAGCAATAGAGAGGAGGAAGGAGACTCTGGTCAAGCCGGATATATCTTCTTAAGGCAATCTTCTTCCCTCCTGTTTCATAAAAATAGGAACTTGTTTTGGGGGAAGATTTAAGGTGATCATACGAATTTATGTTGTTTCCTTAATCTAATTCCGTTCTTGCTGTTTTGGTAGCCCTAAATTAGTTAATTAAGAGTATTTATCCTTAATTTAGATGACACTTCAATAAACATGAGTTTTACATATACCCTTGAATCCAAATTCAAGATTTTTGAAAGATAATTCATGTTGTGATTCATTACCGTTAGCTTTGTTATGAAATTTTCCTATCTTTGACTGTATAATTTGCTATACGATTGTGTTAGGAGATTTCCATGTTGAGTTAACAGATGAACACTTGTATAAACCCATGACGATCTTGCTGAACTATCAAAAATATGACGTGATATCCCTAATTATTTTCAGCAAGTCAAGTATTTAGTTAATGGTCTCAACATCTCTTATTTGATTTCATATCCCTCCATACTTGGATTTTTGAGCATGAATTATACCTACATTACCTTGTCCTATGATCCGTCTTCTTTTCCTTCCTAAATCAGATCTATGTTTCGCTTAGCAATGTAGAAAATTCAGTATCAAAGGGAAATATTGTAAGTATCAGTAAGTTGATGCTTATGTTGGATAACCCACTGAATTTTTGTGCATTTATTACCTTATGTATTCCTTGTCTGATTTAGCAATTAAGTTGCCTAAATATTAGTTGATCTCACTCAGCTATTGAATATATGATCCCATCTGCCCACATGATACGAGCTGATCTACTATTCAAGTTAGAGTCACAAATCCTCCCTTGATTAAGTTCCTATGTGACATGCTAAGGTTTCTGGTCAAACTGAGCATTTAATTGTCTTATGTATCAACAACTATCTTTTCTTCCTTTTTGCAAGGTATGAGAGTAAGTTAACTATTAGTTTCAATAAAGCATGGTATAGGATCTATTGGAAATTTAAATATTGATACTTTTAGCAGCCTTGGATGTTTGGATTTGATTCTTGCTACAAAGTTTTGAACATCTCTGTTCTTGTTGAGGCCAAGAGGAGTTAGATGTTTAACTACTTTCATCTCTGTCTTTTTCTTTTCAATATTGATTGGTTTCTTTCATATCTTAAGACTACAATCGAGGATTTCTCCATCTTTTCTGCATATGCAGAATTTTGTGGAGAACATGTTGATTATTAGGACTTCATACTCTAGTTTTACTGATTTTTATCATCCGCTACTGTTGGATTTTAACGAGAGATATGTGGTAATGCATTTCTGACCCTTATTATATACTCTTAATGTCAGAAGTGTTCACTCTTCCTCCATAAACCTATCAAAGAGGAGCCGACAATTTCTCTAGTTGAACATTTCTAAATTTCTTCATAAAGGGATTCATTCCTTCTGTCAAATGAGATCTAATCCCTTTTATGAATAGCTGATAAATTCTTTTTCTTCCTTAGTATATTTTTCTTCTTCTTATCAAGGAAAATTCACTATCTCCAATGTATCACATGATATTTATCCTTGCCAATAGATTCGAGCTCTTGATACATTAAATGGCACGCTATTTGATACTCAAAAACTTAAGGAAGAGGCTTCTCCCTCTCTTCCTAATCTTTGTCATTTTTCAAAATCCTTAGTGTTGCTCATGACTCCATCAAGAAAGGTTCCAAATACAATCTAGAACCTCAAGTTACTAAATAATCCAGTAAGGATTGCAAGTAAATTCAGTACACTCATAATGTTGAAAATTCACAATTTTCAGCATATTAGATCAAGAATTTCAATCTATCCCTTGTTCATATACTTGCATATCCTCAAGGTCAATTATTAAGGACCTTTTTACCAAATCCTAGACAATGATACCTACTGTATCAAACTAATATATCAGAAATAAACCAATCTTAAATTTCATTTTCTGAATCCTACAAACTTTAACCAAAAGAGTATCCAACTAAAGTCTTTGTCTTATATTAAGAACCCTTATTGTATTCCTCACCTTGTAATACCATCCCAACCTCAAAATCTCAATTATAACTTCCATAGACAACTAGAGATTGAGCTAAAACGGAAGATAATGATATGTATCTATCACTGTAGCAGAGTATCACAAATTTGGACAGATTTAATTCCAGATCAGTGGTTTGATCACCCTGAGCTCTTTAAGTATCCAATTTCTCTAAAATTTGGAGGACACCTTCGTCACTGATGTAATATGTACCCTCAAAATATCAGCCTAATCTAATCACTATAGAGGAAGTTATGAGCCTCCAAAGTTCACTGATCCTGAAAATTTAGTATAACAGAAATTGATACTTTTTGATTTAAAACCTATTAATCTTTCTACGTGAGCATTTCCATGTCTCTGCTAACAACAGAACACATATCCATTCTCTTCTTTTATCTTTGAATTATAATTAACTAATTGTGACTCTAAGTATCATTTTTCATCATAATAGTACTATGGGCTTATATCAACAAGAATGTTGAATTTTACCCTTCCTTGATTTTAAACCTTGACAATTTCAGTTTCCTTTATTTCTTTCTCCAAAATCTATACACTCTTTGATGAACGACCTCAGCTAACAACTAAGTTTCCTTTCCATTACCTTATATAAATGCAAACAGGCTGAAATACTCTTTAATAAATGGTAATACATCATTAGTAATCTTAACATGTGTTTATTGATATTATGCTTTCTCCTTGCATATACTAAACCCTCTTCTGATGTGAGTATCACTATTATACCTCCTTATACAGATCTATCCTACAAACCTGTACATCAAACATCTTATATTTAATATGATACATCTCACTTTGAAATCACTTGAGAAAGGTTCAATCAATTCTCAAATCTTCAAGGGACCATTTTTCCTTTTCCTTACTATTTAATTCATGCTATAATAACAACCATCATCCACTTCATCCTAATGAGATCTAATGGAACCAACTGATTGAGCAAAGCAAGGGAAAATATCTTCCCTACTTAGCTAAATGAACTAATCAGAATTCAACCTTGAATACAAGTTGAAAGGATTAAATTATAACCCTACACCCATTGATCTTTCTCCGATCTCTTGGAGTTGTCAACTGAATTATCAAAATTTAGTGGAAACTAAATGTAGAGAAGCTGCTGGAAACCCAAATTTACATTTCTCTACTTCCACTTGAAGCAAGTTTCAAACCAAGTAGTCTCTTATATCACCTCTATCGTTAAATGTTTAACTTACAATCAATTGTATGAATGTTTGACTTACTGAAACATTGTTGAAAACTTGAAACACCCTCCTTTGATGCAAGGTAAAATCTTAGGATGGAAAAGGGGTAGAAGTAAAACCTTCACGAGATAGTGAAGTAAAGTTCTACTTGATATATGCTTTTAGGCAATCTGCTTGGCACCAACGGTGGTTTCAATTATGGAAGAAAGGGCATCCTACACTGTGAGTTGTTTTTAAGTTCAATTATGAGCTACTGCAGATTGAGCCCTTAGTGGGCGGTTGTTAATATTTTTAGATATATGGCATGGTTTAAATTCGTAGCTTTATATTATGGTTAAACTATGTGCCAAAGCATTCAAACTTCTATCATATTTAAATGAATCTAAATATGCTCTTTTTCATAATATACATGTTGATATCATACTCGAATTATTGAGAGTATGGAAAACTCATGAGCTATAATATGCAGGTTAATATGCTCTAAATATGCTCTCTTGTATAATATACATGTTGAAGTCGAGGAAGAGTCTTCTCACATATTTGAGATACTGCCCTCATACCATGCAACCAAACCTTAAAGATTTGAGAACTGAGGAGCTACACCACCACTCTACCCTAGGACAAGAAGGTCATAAGACAACTGATGTAACCTATTTGGGCTCTGCAGGCCCATAAGAGGGTAGTCTAGACCTTACAGTTTAAATAATTATGCAAAGTTTGGTTCATCAGACAGTTGAGACTAAACAAAGAGGTGATCCTGCCAAGGGGGCAGAATATAGTACTACATGGTAGTCGTATGGTGTGTGTCTATGGGGACACACATGCGAAGGTCTCAAAGCATCGATGAGGGTACGGCTTGTGAGATCGAAAAAGAGAATTCCACGGTCACTAGTTATCTCTACTAAAGTCAGTGTGACGAGCACTAGGCAGAGGCCTAGAAGGACACTAACGGGCTTACGAGTAGTCTCTGATCAGGATATACCCTAAGCTAAGGATGGCAGCACTATAAAAGAGAATACTGGAGATATAATATGGAAAATGATATCTTATACACAACAAGGTCGTACATAAATTATTTACCTATTCGTCTTTTAAATACTTACAGTATAATTACATCATGCATGCTATGTTTTATTTAAATTCACGTGCGTCAATATCTGTGCCCTTATAATTGCTAGGGACAACTCTTTCTATAAGCCACTGGGCTGCAAGGCTCAACGCATATTATTTATACTGCGCATAGGTTTTTGAACATTGGGTACACTCAATGGGGAGTGACGTGAACTCACAAAGATTAGCATGACATGGTTTACGTATTTTACACTATAGTCAGACTGTAACAGTTTCAAAAGGAACACTTGTTGTAATAAGATGTAAGCGCAAAAATTCTCATAGGTTTCTGTCATGTGTAGAGTTTATGTAATTTATATTTTAGCATTGTATGAGTTTTTCTAAACTCATACGGCAGTTGTTACGTTACCGACAGAGGGTCGAGCTTGACAATTATAGTGGTATCAGAGCCATGTTTGACACAAAGCTTGAGAAAAATAATTAAGGATTGATATTAGAGACTAAACCCGAGTACAATCTGTAGGCAAATACTAGAACATTAAGAACATCATGGTGAGCACGAGAAGGGAAAAGTAGAATGACACTTGATTGATTTTGTTTGCTAAATTAGGAAAATGTTTGTTCTAAATTGTCCTTGTTTGCTGTTCAATAGGAGCAAAATTGATTTTCTTTCCCTTTTGCGATATTCTTTGTGATAATACCATATGTTCTTTAGTGAAGGAGACATTTTCCTTGAATGTTTGTATTCTTGACAAATATTAAAATCCCATGATTGTCTTAACTCATTTTGTTTGTACTAGACTTCTAAATGTATATATATGCTTAGAAACGATTAAGGCATGCACTAGATTTTATTACACTCTTATTGCACTTGCACTAATTCGTCTATTTAAGTCACCTCCTGCGTAAATGATAAGAGAAAACCAAAGAATAGTAGAGGAAGATCACTCATATTTGGTTGAAGACCCAAGAGCACCTTCAAATCATATAAACGATGATCATTTTGTTCAAAGTGATAGCGATCCGTCGCCGGTAAGGACAATGCCTGATGAAAAGTCTACTAGAAAATTAAAAGACTGATAGAAGAAGAGTTACCTGTAGAATCAAGGGCAAATACTACACCACTGCAACCTGCTACGAGCGAAAGTCAAGTAGCCAGTAGAATCAATTCTAGAACATGGAAACAAGATGATAAAGATGATGGAGCAAGTAGGAGAACTTATACATATGTTACACAATGAAATTGACAAAGAAAACTCTTAGCCTACACACACATCAACTACAACAAATCCATGTGTCCAGCGATTAAAAAGTTTACTACAGGACGCAAAGGAATTAGGGTGCGATTAAAAAGTTTGATCCATTAGAGGCACATGGTTGAGTTACCAATATATGCCTCATGATAGAAGACATGGGACTATTGGAGGAAGATAGGCTAGTAGTAGCACAATACCTCCTGAAAGGTAATGTGAAGTTGTGGTGGAACGAAGTTAGTATAAATGATACCATTCTTGCTACATTGACAAAATTTCTAGAATTCTTTAAGTCTAAATACTACTTCATGGTACACAAAGTGTATGTCCCTCTAGTTAGAGTAATTGTGCTCTATACGGGAGGATCATAAGGTCTTGGGTTCAAGACTCATTTAATTCTAAAAAAAAATACTGCTTCATGAGACTTAATGATCAGAATTAGTCTCCAATTTTGTGTTAGTAAATTGATTCTTGAAAAATTTAAATTCTAAGGTTGATTATAAACCTTAAGATATGAAGAGAAGATATAATAGATATTAGAACCTTTTGTGTTTATCTTTACACCTTAAATTCTCTTTACTTTACTTTCATATTCTTTCTCTAGGAAGAATTTGCTTCCAAACACATTAAATACTGAATTTATATAAGTATCAATAATTTGCTTCCAAACTCATTTGATCCATAATTTATCTTTCTTCATCTGCATATCCCAAAAGAGTTTGAATATGGCTGCCTTGTTCCATAAGTCTAGTCTTAGTAAGTTAAGTCCTCCGGTTGACTTTGGTGTGCAGACTTTATTCCAAGCTACCAAGGCCTTCCTACTAGTCTCAACTGATCTTGTCCATAAGAATGTCCTGCAAACTGCATCCATCATTTTAATTATTTTTTTGGGCAATATGAATAGTTGTGACCAATAGCTTTACACTCCAAATTACACTGACTTTATAAGTTGAACTCTTCATGCATATGTTAGCAACTTGGCAGTACAACTTTTAAGTCAAACTATCATTTTGTCAAGCAATACTTTACATTTTATAATTTTTAGTTTCTTAAGAGCCAAAGGTACTCCTAGATACTTGAATGATAAAGAGCCTTCTCTATATCCAAGTACATGTAATATTATGTCTTTTGTTTCAGCAGGTACTCCCCTAAAGTAAATGCTACTCTTAAGCTTTCAAACCTGATGTCTTTGTGAATTTAAGAAATGCCTCATGTAGGAGCTTGATAGATTTTTCATCTCCTCTAGAAAACATAAGTAAATCATTTGCAAAACAAAAGTGAGTAATAGATAATTTTGCACATTTGGGATAATATTTAAAGTTTTTCATATTTTCCAGCTCCCTCATACATCTACTCAAGTATTCCATCACAAGGATAAAAATATAAGGTGATAGAGGGTCACCTTGTATTAATCCTCTTTTTACTTGAAATGGTACCTTTTTTTACCATTAATTAGGATGGTGTATTGTACTGATTTGATGTAAGCCATCATCCATTGAATGAATCTAGAAGGAAATCCTAATTCTATGAGCATTTATTTTGATATTTTAATAATACTAAAAAATTTAGTTTGAAAATATTTAAGATTAAATTATAAATTATAGGTCGAGAAAAATATAATATTAAGATGATGGGAAGACGAAAAATAAATAATGCAGAAAATAGAGATCAAGAGAAAAAAAGTTATAAGAGGAAAGTAATATAAAAAACAGAGACTAAGAGAAAAAAATATTACAAGAGGAACATAATAATTAAATTGAACAGAGATTAAAAATTTAGGAGAGCGACGCAATAAAAAAATAGAGATTAAGAGAAAAAATATATATTACAAGAGGATCAGAATAATTAAATTGCAAAAAATAGAGATTAAGAAAAAAAAATTAAGAGAGCCTGTGGCAATATAAAAAATAGAGACTAAGAGAAAAATAATAAAATATTATAAGAGGAACAATAATTAAATTGATAAATAAAAATTCATTTTCAAGAAAGGGAGTATGATGAGGACATGGTTCACCCGTACAAAACTCAATGATACGAGCTTGTGCCGGACGCTTAGGATAACAAGTAAATTCTTTTATTGGGCAAATAAATTACTTAATTACAGAACAAATAATATTGCCTAATTATTAGTGTTTACTTATCACTACATGCAAGGAAACACATGGTGGAATTACTCATATGGAAGTTGCATGAGTAATTGAAGGAATATTTATTCAAGATTAAATCTTCGTGAAATATGGGAGTTGCATAAGTAATTGAAGGAATATTTATTTAAGATCAAATCTCCATCAAATATTTATTCAAGAGCAAATCAATGAATATTTATTCAAGATCAAATCTTCATCAAATATATATTCAAGACCAAAATAAGGAATATTTATTGTCCAAAATTAGTGGCTTGTAAGAGGAGAAGACTTATTTATTTATTTTTACTATTTTAGTGACACAAAATATGGAAAAACGTCCATTATTATGTCTATATATTTGGTGGAGCATGCCGTACTGAGGGAACTTTGATTTTGGTTTTAACCACCGCTATTGTAGTGCTTTTGCTGCAAACTTGAAGTCCAATTTCTTTAATTACATCTTGAGTGATCCTTCCGCTATTGCTCTTTCAATTCTCGTGAATTATTCGTGCCGTTCTTCGTGAACAGGTCAGTCGTGTTTGACACGGTTAATAACCAATTGAGGAGTGGTTTAGCTATTATGAGGTTGCTGGTCGCATTCCTGAATCGTGGTTAGCCTTCCCTTCATGAAAGTCACAATTCGCTGCCTTAAGGATTTCTCCTATGATGGAAGATCGGGACCAACTTGCTTGCACGCATCTTAAGTCGAGGCGTGTGCATATCAATAATTTTGCTTCCTCCTTGGTTAGTGACAGAAATGGCTTTGGTAGTATATGCTTCAATCTGCCAAGTTCATGGCTGGTTCCTTTCAGATTTAGCTTGTCAATTGTTCTTGTGACCTTATACATAGCCTCTCTATATTTTGCAGCACTTTAGTTGGTTTCTAAACTAAGCTTCAACCAGTTATAATTCTTGTCTATGGTTCCTGCTTTCCTAACTTCTTATTTTGTTGTTCCACTGGAGCATCAAGTAACAATTATGTACTAGTTGGGACGTGTATTTCATCTTTTGCTGTAAATTTTGTTGGTTGTGCAAACTTCTGGGTTGATTATGTTCATGGTTCTACAATTTAAAGCTACAACCCATGAGATTTATTCCAACATTTTTCTTGCAGTTGCTTTTTTTTCTTCTAAATTTTGAGTTGAAGTGATGTAAACTCCTTGTATCTATGCTCTATACATGTCTCATCTTTGTCGAGAAATTTGTACTATGTTAAAAACAGTTGATTTTGCCTCTTGTTTCATCTCCTCAATTCAAGCGGTATCCATCAGTATCATTATGAATATTTTTAGTTACCTCCTTCAAACGCCTTAGCTATTTTATAAGTATATTAACATTACTTAATTATCAGAACTGCATATACATTTTTGCTGGGGAAAATTCCATTTATTTGGTCCTTTTACATGGTTGTTGCTTGCGTGTCCATACAAATGATGGTCATAATGTTCTAAGTTGTAGAGTTCCTTTTCAACCTCCACAGATATTTTCCCTTTATTCCCTTCATCGGGTTGAGCTCCTAGCTCCTTGCTTCTACATCGATAATATTAGCCAAAATAATAATAATAATAAGGTCTACTTGATTTGGCTACCAGCTAACTACTTTTAGCCCTTGTTGTTGCTCTACTCGTATCAATTCCAAATGTTCACTTTGGATCTTCAACTTCAGGAATTCTACTTCTTGGTTATGGGTGACTTCAACTTCTAGCTCAGTAGGCTTTTATGCAATTTTTATCAAATTTATGGGTTGTTGTTTCTTCTATATTGGAACTACCTATTCCATCAATAGCTAAATCGGGAAAAAAAAGTCTGGTTATTTTGCAGTTTCTAGTATGGATGTGGAAATTGTCTCCTATTTCTATTGATTTCTGTTGGCAGTTCTGGAACTTATACCTTCGTAACTAGGTTCTGCAGCCTAACAGTTTCCTACCTTCAGTTAGTCCAGTCAAGTTTAGTCTCCATGTCCACTTCACATTTCTATAATCATGCAGTCAAGTTAGTCAACCCTTTATATATATATATATAAATATTTTCTACCACTTGCTTCCACGGCTAGAACAAGTTATCTTAGTGAAGCATTTTGGTAAATGACTACCTATATTTGTACCACTGAATATTGAAAATATAAAATAAAGGTTTCATTGGGGTTCAAACGCAGACCATCAGACCCAAAGACCAGAGCTCTAACAGCTACTAAATGTTTTATTTTTATATATTAAGTTGAAGGAAAGAATTTTATCGTATCCTGATATGATGTTCATCTTGCCACTATGATTTAACTATCTAGTAATGTCATATGTTTGTCGAAGTCTAATATCCTATGTGAACTTATCATCCTCTGTGATGATATTATTTTTGGAGGACCAAAAATTTTTAAGGGGGGGAGAACTTCTAAACCCCTTGCACCATCTTTTCATTGTTCACATAAAGTTTGATTTTCATCAACCACTTGTACCATTATTCATGATCAATATACTCACCAAACACCAAATATACCTATAAGTCTCTTCTGCAACCACAGGTAGAGCACTTAAGTACCAACCTAAACAGTTATCATGGAAATAGTGCATATTATGGTGCTGACATTCCATGGCAAGGTGAGTTATGCTATGTGTAAAGCCCTCCTCCTCACATGTTCATATCCTTAGGAATGATGAAGTAGATGTATATGATTTTCATAGGGTTAAAGTAAATGAAGGGTAAAACAGAAATTTTAAGGTTGCAAATAACCTAAGGTAGAAAGGGTAGCATGGGTAAGGACACATCTAAAAGTAGGCCCAAGGAATGAGGATTGAATGAGGAAAAGAGGAACAAGGTGTAAAATGCTGGAAGTAGAGGGCCAAATAGTATCCTCGCAGGAGTCAGTAACGCGAGTGCTATTGCATTAGGTAATTTACTTTCACCTCCCTCATATTGATTGAAGAAAAATTATGTTCATAAGAGGATTCGAATTATGTTAATGTAGGAAAATATCTCAATACAGATTTACTATAGCGGCTGCGTACGCTGTATCCATTCAGGTGGTTCTACATAGTCAATTTACAAGTCAGGTGCGTAGGATTCACTGCAGTAGTTACTTATGCAAGTTAGGAAAAAGTTTAATTTAAACTTTTAGTGGAAATTTCTGGATGCCTAAAATAATAATAATAATAATATACCTGCTAAAGATAGACATGGTAGAAGCATGTATTATTAAAATACATTATAATATTATTTTTGTTAAGTATGCTAAGTTTACATGTTCACATAATATATATGGTTATGCCATGCATGTTATTATTCTAAGTTTGTATTATCTACTAGTTACATTTTTACATTTAAAATGATCTGCTATGTGAAAATAATATTGAAATATTTACCTTTGATTGAATCAACATAGAACAATACAATGATATACTCAAAGATATGACAATTCGACTTAGGAGGTGCTAGCTCAAGTACCCCTACTGGTTTAGATTCTACACTTGGCACTTAGGGAATACTAGAACCTCTTGGACACATGTTACATACTAAATGTTGAGGGTGTATAGTAGTGCACCCAGAGGACATCATGGACTATATAGTCTCTGATAGGATGTCTACACACCAGCTCTAATTTGGAGGCTAAGCGAGGCCCAAACACAGAGAGTAGACTGAGTGAAAGCCAAAAGTTAAGGTTCTACCAGAGTAAGCTTTTCCGACGAAGTTGGTTGCCGATGAGCTCCGAATGATGAGATAAATATAATTTTTCGAATCCTTGTGAGGAGTGGTATCGATTGGTGCCATTATTAGTGCTACAATAGAGAATATTGCTTGGCAAGGGTTCCGGCGAACATTCCGATAAACTTGAGGAAAAAATTAGAGTGAATAAAGGGATTAATCTAAAAGTGATTGTGAAGATAGATTTAAGAAATTGTTACTAGATTGAGAATTAAAATTAATTAAAAATTTTAAAACAAATTTGACGACCAAATATGGAGATTTGGATAAACATGACACAAATTAGAGCATGATTACAACAATAGAACAATATGAGTGTTTGTATCTGAACAGAATAAATAGGATAGTTCTTAATACTTAGTCTAGAAGAACTATCTAACTTTGATTTTCTATACTTTAAATTATTTAACTCTTCGGCTAGTAGATATTCCTCATTATGATTATAAATAAGTTATTATTAACTTGCTATGTCCATGTTTGTCGTTATAAGTTGTTCATCACTATTGTTATTTGTTTCATTATCAGCTTGATACTATAACTCTTTTTGATTTTAAAGCTAACATATGCACTTGATTTTTCTTAAGAGTTAAAGGTACGGTGAAAAACATACCTAGGAGACTTCTTAGTTTATATATATGATTTTATTTTATTCTTAGGTGCATATGGCTAGGATGTCATTACACTGGCGTGCCAATGGCACTGCCATCGTAGTGATGTTATGTTTCTTAGCACTGCCGTGAGCTATCGAAAGAGAGGGGCATGGGGCTAAAGTTCTAGATCAATAGGATGGCTGGTTAGATAACTTCTAGTTGACACCAATTCACTCGACTAGCTATAATAAACTAGGTAGTGTGTTCCAGTAGCCAACTCAGGAGGAAAGGAGGTTTTATTCCTCTTATGTTCTAGTATTATTACTCAGATTTGGGTATCCTATGACAGTTGCGACCCGAAGTATGTAACACTAGCGTAGGAAATTTAAAATGCAACCAGAGGTAGGTAATTCAAGGGAGGAGTACCATAAAGATATGAATATTCATCAACCTCCTATGCGATGCACGTAGATAGTGGTAAGGCTGCACCGTTAATAGTTGGAGGAGTACATTTTACTAATGAACAATTTCAAACGATCATCATAATGATATAAGCTCAGACTGCATAGATACAAACCCCCGTTCCACCATGACCTGCTAATAGGAGGTGGACAGTGGTGACACTGTAGGGAACCTCGATGCGGGGTGAGGGGATGGTGGAGAAGTCGGACAAGATCGAGGCTTGCCCGACGTGGCCTTGAGGGAAATCGAAACCCACGATCGGACGAAAGGAATGTACCCCCCGGAGTCCACGCTTGCCCTTCACAACTAGGGTTCCACTAATCGTGCCGGAGGAGCCTCAATCTCCAACACCTTGCTAAATAGACTTTCCATATTGTAGCGAGCGAGCAAGAAAGATAAAGAGAGAGAGAGAGAGTTGATTTAAAACGAAGCAGGAAGAGGAGAGATATTTATAGGGCAATTGGGAAAAGGGCAAAAAAAAGAGTTACAACGAAAGGAGCAAAACAGAATGAGGTTGCCTAGTTGAGTATTGAGCTTTGGGAAAGAGGATGACAATCGAATACGGTTCCCCATCAACCACCCGAATTGATCCAGCCCATGCTTTTGGATTCGTAAGAAGATATCTACGCAATCTCAACAATCGATCGGATTGTCTTTACTTGTGTGTGACCGAAATTAATCTAACAAAAATACATCAAAATCATAACAAATTTATTACGAGATAAGAAAATATACATTCATTCCTTTGCATGTCATCAATGTATTTAGAAAAATTGTATGAGTTAATTAATTTATTACTTTTTAATACTCATTAATATTAAACTCTCCTAATATTATTGGATATCATGGCCAAATAATTTGAATGATCTCTTTGCAGATGCTCCTTGCGATTGCGTGCTTCCTCCCTCTTTTTTACTATCATCTTCTTCAAATATTTTGCCTCTTGATCTATTTATATGATCCAAAGATTGCACCTGAGGAACTCCTTGAACTAGTTTGCCTTTATTCGAGCTTTGCAATGCCTCTGCTACTCCTTCAACTCGGAAAACCTGATAGAATTATACGAGATAAAGGAGTGATCCGTTCGATCCATCAACATGTAACATGGACGGCAATGGACTACCTGATGAGGCATTGGGACCGCCGCCACCACGTGCTTAGGTGATTCCACCCCTGGGTAATAAGTGACTTCGAAAGGGAGGCCCTGTAAACCCTGTTTTTCTATTAAAAAAATTTTTTTTGATAGTAAATAAATAAATAAATAAAATAAGAAAATAGAAATAGGAAAAGAAAAGGGTTAAAATATAATTTAGGAAGAAGGAGGGGTTTAAATGAGAAAAGGTTTGAATAAAAAAAGGAATGAAGGGTTAAATTTAATTTAGTAAAATAGGAGGGGCTTATCTGAAAAAGGGATAGTTAAAAAAAAAAAAATTTAACCGCCGCTGCGCGTGCGGAGCGGGGGAAGGGGGGATAAAACCCCGAGGGTGTAAACCCTCAAAACAGAGCTTCTCTGTTTCGAGGATTTTGAGCGGCGGTCGAGCGAATCGGAGCTCAAGTGAGCTACGATCCGATGAGGGGAGTTCTAGCGTGGTTATTCATTGTCGGCGAGACCGGTGGTCGTGTTAGAGGTGGCTCCGGCGAGTCGGAATCGCGAAGGGGGCGGCGAACAGAGGGGTTCCTCTGTTCGTGACTATTTCACCGGCGAGGGGGGGCGCAGCGAACACTTTCTCCTCCGTGGCAAGCTCCTTACACTTGTTTCGCTTCTCTTGGAAGTGATAGCGAGCGGCTACGGCGGTGGAAGAGTGGAGAAGGAGGCTGGAGGCGGCGATGTCCGGTTGCGGCAGGGGAGTCCGAGGAAGCTGCGACCGTGTGAGCGCCTGGAATTATCCAGCGGCGCGATCAAGTCGCCGGGGGCTGGATGAAGGTGAAGGGAGAGGAACCGGAGAGTTCCATCACAGATGCAGTAGTGGGACGGTAGTGGACGGCAGAGAAATCACGTCGGCAATGCGGCTGGGGTTGAACGTGGGCGAAAGATCAGGTGAAGGAGACGACACGTGCTCTGCACGTGTTTTGGTTCGGTTCGACCCGTCTCGACCGGTTCGGTCTGGCCGGTTCAAGCTGCGGTTCAGATCTGGTTTAGCCGATTTTCATGAGTTTTCGACCGGTTCATCTCGAGTTAACGTTCGTAGAGCTTAGTTGGTATGTTTTGGACTTTTAAAAATTTATTTAGAATTTTTTAACATGTTTTAGGTTCAGTTTTTGAATTATATTATGTTGGGTTCAAGGGTTTGAGCGCATTAAAGATGTTAGAAAAAATATAAAATAATTTATGATGCTAGTTTGTGCTTAGACATAATTTCTGTGATTTAATTAGAATTTTACCGAACTATGAAGATGGTGTTTTTATTTAATTAAGTTGGTTTAGGTTTATTTAAGTGTTAAATAAATTATTTGGATGCTCTTTGCATGAAAGAATGTTTTGTTAGATATTATTATGTTTGATTCATATTAAATAGAGTTAAAATGATTTAATTAGAATTTTTATAGAATTTATAAATTTTATGTTGTGATTAAATTGGATAATTAGGGTAATTAGATTTTCTAATTAATGGAATTAGGAAAATTGTGATTTAATATATTTATTTCTGAATATTAAATTTTTAGATAATTACTAAAGTTGTTTATAGATTAATTAAGGTGGTATAGTTGATCAATATGATTAATTAAATTGTTAGAATAATTTATTTGTGGAAATAGATATCTATTGAGGTCTTATGATATAATTTGAATGTAGCCATATGTATGACTAGGGTTGGTTGATGTCTAATTGTAGTAGTGTGGTTATTTTAGTTGATTTATCTATTTGGTTGATTAAAGAGAAATTGAATAAAAATTGGGTGAGGTTGTGAGTAGAGGGGTTGTTGTCAAGATGATTATTTGAGATGTGTTATTTATGCATGCTTGCTTGGATATCTTTAATTTATTTTAGGAGATTGTGTTGCTGTGCTATTGCTTGACAAATCACAACTAAGCTGTGATTTGTGTAGAAAGAAATTGCTTGCTGGATTGATTGCTTGCTTGCATTAAGAATCACGACCAAGCCGTGATTCTTGTTAAAGATCTGCTTAAGACTCAGGTGAGGATTTATGGTTTCAAATTTTATTTGGCCTACTACAGATGTTGAGTCCTAAGGGTCGTTGTTAAATATTGTACATGTTGATAAGTTGTATATCTACTTGATTGCATATTTAATTAGCATGTCATTTATTGAAAATTTATACCATGCTAGTTGTGTATGATGTTCTTATATGCATGCTATTGACATGAGTCTGAAAGTTATAACATGATAGTTCATGTATGATGGTATCATATGCATGCTCTTGTTATAAGGTTGAAAGTGATATCACGCTAGTTCATGTTGATGTTATTTACATGCTTGCTCTTGATATGAGCTGAAAGATATACCATGTTGGTATGTGAAATGTTGCTATATGCATACTCCTAATGTGAGTTGAAAGATATACCTTGAAGGTATATGTATGATGCTATTGTATGCATGATGTTGATATTATGCTCATGTGATGTTATTATTGATATGTTCATGTTGCTAGAGTTGTAGAGACACCTAGTGAGAACATGAACATGAGAACATGAGATAATAATTTGAGACACTTTAGGTTCATTTTATGATAACACCTAGAGTGGTCTGGTTAAACACATGACTAAGAGCTTAGGGTTCTTAGGCTGGTATGTGCCAACATGTGGTGAGGAGCCATGTGTTAGCAATGGTAGAAATGCACGTTCGGTTGACTTAGTCAATAATACTTTAGTGTAGCCGGGATCTCACTTCGTTGCAGAACTCAGCTTATTTGTGTTACATCATGGTAGAGGGTGTACTAGGAACAGTACCGTCCCATGCACTACCCAGGCTAGGGAACCTGATTGACACTGGCATGCTCAACAGATATGGATCCCTGAGCGGTCCTGGTTCATTGGTAGCATATGCAGTGGGTCTCAGCGAGCCAGGTTGTAGACTGATGTGGCTGGTTGATTTTGTATGGTGATCCTGCCATGGGGTAGAATTACAGCGTTGTATGGTACTCATGATTGGAAAGAAGGGGTGCCGTGATCACCAGCTCCTTCCGCCAACGTCAGTGTACAAGCCTATAGGATAGAGACATAGAGTTGACACTTACGGGTTCAGAGAAATTTCTGACGAGGGGTTCACCTTGAACATAAAAGGCTGTCTTAGGTGTAGAATAGTTAGATGATGAGATAATAATTGAAGTGATATGATATCTTGATTTAGTGGCATTTTTATGATCATATTTTTCATATGTTGTTATATGCCATGTTATGATCATGTTCATGATGTTCTTATTTGTTGCTTGATATATTATGGACATGTTTAATATGTGATTTTAAGTGGATATATTTTCTTGTTGGTTTGTACAATGCATTATGCCCATTTTTAGGGTGCTCTCTCTGTAGCCTCACTGAGTTTCGCAACTCAGATGTGCACATTTTTCCCCTGTTGCACAGGTTATAGGTTGGCTAATAGCGGGGAGTGAGGGAGAACATAGCTTGGCGAACAATATCGACTTGGTGATCTAAATAGAGATTTAAAGTGATAGTGTTGGTTTACTTGTAAATTGTAATTGCTTCCGCTTTGTTTAAATAATAAAATTATAGTGCTTTGCGATACTTTTAGCCTTGTATAAGTTGTGGTGATTGTAGTACAACTTATACGGCAGTTGCCACATACCCAAAGGTGGTTTGGGGCATGACAGGCCCGCTCTAGCTAACTGGGTTGCCTTCACAATCGAAGTCACCTGCATGCTGGCTCTCTTTCTGGTGTAGGAGGAGATTGCAGTATGTCTGACGCCGATGTACAGATTGCTAGCACGGTGCTTGGCAAAGACCACGGTGTCATCTTTGATCAGCCCCTTCCCAGCGGTGAACTCCCTCCATTTGTACAGGGAGTAGCATTGGCGATAGCTCCTACGGGCGAGTTCAAAGTTCCAAGACCTCCCGTGCATGTCCAGCGCCAACACGTCCTCTGTCAGCGTAACCCTATTGACATTGATGTGAACGGGAGGGAATACAGCGAGTGCGCAGGAATTCAGCTCGTTGAGAACTTTCCCCACATCAGTCTTGGTGAGGATCTTGGTGAAGGAGGTAAACTCGCCCACACTAACCACACAATCAATCTCCGATGTAGAAGAGGAGAAGGCGACAGGCGTCCAGGTACGCGCTAGGTGGTTAGAGTCAGTGATCGGGTGGGGATCAAGGCCAATTTTGGCGAATACCTCATCGGTATCGAGGTCAGCGAGGAGGCAGATGGAGGAGACACAGCAAAGCAAGCCATCAGAGAGTCGGAGTTCATCAGGCAAGGACTATCCGCGGTAGCCCTCGGGGAAGAAGAAGACACAGGAGTCCTGGGCACGGACTCGCGCGGTAGGGCAGGGCCGGCTAAGGCATTCCAGAGGTAGGGTTCCACGGATATTGTTGGAACTACAACAGGCTACAAAGCTATTGGGATGGGTTTTAAAGAGGGCGATCGATAGCAAACTTGATCCAATGGAGAGGAATATATATTTAATTTTCAACAGTCGAGGCAGTTAATTTAGTCACGCGATTTTTCTTTATTTTCGAGGAAAAAATTTGAGTGGGGAGGTAAACTCTGTCATCAATTTTCTCTCGTAGATAATATCAGTCGTTTGTTAATAAACGAAGGGTCCAACCATTACCTTGTTATTTTATCTATCGTTTTTGAAATAACAATTGTTTTCTTAAAAGGAGAATTCAGATTTTCTTATTTTATTTAATTATTTTGTTGAATAAATAATTTTGTCTTTTTTACTTAAGTCACCTTATTAGAAAATAAAAGAATTTATGAATTGGAAACTTTTTTTTTCTTGTAAAAAAATTTATATAATAAAATATCATCCAGGAAGAAACAACTGAATTTTTTTGCAAAGATAGTTTTTATTTTAATTGGAATCCACTAAGCGTACCTGATGTATATCCCCTCTATTTATGGAAGGAGAGAACCTGGATGAACTGATTAATATAATACTGAAACTAAAACTATTTATTTTACAAAATTTGACCTTTGATACAGTGACATACTTATTTAAAAATAATTTACCATCAAAATAGGGCACATGCCCAATGAGATACAAAATACCTAGCCAGTGGATCTCTAAATACATAAAACAAAAGCAGTATTATTCTACCTTTACAAAGTTGGGCACCTAGCTACTCGTTTCACAATCTATACATCCCTCTCCTACTGTAGTCCTGAAAAATAAAAATGAGTCCCCCTATGGGGTGAGTACACTTGTACTCAGTGAGTTAGAGAGAAAACAATGTAAAACCGAGAACATAGAATAACAAGGCAAGAATGGAACTAATCGGCTATTTAAGTGCAATAACCAATCAAGGAGAACAAACAAGATTCATATGATCTGGGGCTGGCTATATCAACGACAGTCGTGGCCAACAACTGTCACCTCAGGGGAAGGTATCAAACATCATGGGGTACCCAAATCAAAGTAGAGTCACAAGAAGACAGAAACAAAGCCCCCTTTCCCCCTGAGTTGCTCACTAGGCCTTGCTACCTGGTATCCATAGCTAGTCCAGCGTAAAACCAGTCAAGAGTAACCCGGCCTCCCATCCTGACCTCGGGCACTGTGGCCCCACGCCCCTCTTCATAGGTGGCCCGTGGGGAGTGCCAATAGTATAATAACTTATCACTGCAATGAAAGTTCCTATAGCACTATCCAGTATTGAATCATATTAGTCATATACATTCATAAGTGAAAAAGTATCATGTATAATCAAACAGATGCGTATGCTAGATTTAGAGTCAACAAAAGCATATTATCATTCTTATAATGAATCGAGGAGCAATAGCCATGAACAGCTTAATTCAATAAACATGAGTATCAGAAGTAGATTCACAACTCATTTATAATCAGAATCAGGAATAGTAACTAGCAGGAGAGTCAATGAATATCAAGTATAGCTAATCAAAGTGATATAGTTCTCCTGGGCTAAACATTGAGAACTATCCCGTTTATTCTACCTGGAGAATAAACACTCACCTGATTCTATCGTCGTAAGCACGTTTTAATTTGTATCGTGATCCTTAGTATCCTCGTGCTTGCTTATCGAATTTCCTGTGAATATTTTCATGAATTTTAATTCTCAATCTAGTAATAATTTTGTAAATCCGTCTTCACCAACACTCTTAGATTGATCTCTAGATTCACCCTAATTTTTATCTCAAGTTCGCCGGAAAGTTCGCCGAAAACCCGTCGAAGACTCGCCGGAAAGTTCGCAGGAACCCTCGTCGGCGAAGTTCTTCGATCAGCCCCAATATTTGTACCAATCGAAAGCTCTCTTTATGAGGATTTCAAAAATCATATTTGTCCCAATTTTTATAGCTCATACGTGATCAATTTTACCGATTACATTAATTTGGGTGAAATCCTGAATTTAGGGATTTTAGCTCGCCGGCGGCCAACCGGCGGCCAACAGCCCTCAAGTCTGGTACCAATGGATTGCTCTCGTCGAGGAGAAGCCATAGGTATCAAGTTTGCGAAGTTCCACGATCGGAATGGCCGGCAATCGCCGGAGCAAGCTCCGGCGATGAAACTTTCGCCGCCGACACCAAACCTAATTTTTCTCCTTTAAATCGTCACCAAAACTTAAAAACAATGGTTTTAATGCGTTCTCCTAGCTCACCTGATGTCATCCTGGAAATCTCGTCGAAAAACTCCAACTATGGTGGCCGGACCGTCGAAAACAAAGTGATGAAGATTTGCTACCGCGGAACAGGGGAGGAGAGAGAAATGAAGATTTTTATAAATTAATTAATAAAAATCTTAAATCTAATATTAAATCTGGACTGTCCATTCTTGATTCAACAATTTGATCAATCAAACGACGTCTAAATTATGATCCGTCTGTGCCGTTGGATTCCTTATCAAAAATTCTATCTGATGGTGTAATTTTCATATTAAAATTCCATACTTAAAAAATTCATATAATTTTACAAATAAGTCCTGCATATTATTTATTTCATAAAATCCCTTAAAATCATCAACTTTTATATATTTATCCTTAACGCCAAAAATACGAATCTCACATCGTACCCCCCTTAAAGAAATTTTGTTCTCAAAATTTAGTTCAGGTTGTCCCTTATAATAGTCGGTGATGCTTTCTGTTTATATATTCTTCTGATTCCCAAGTAATTTCTTCTACTTGTACACTTCTCCCCAATACCTTAATCATCTATACCTCTTTATTCCTTAAGGTTTTCTTCTTTCGTTTTTAGATCTGCAGAGGTTGTACTTTAAAACTTAAATTCTCCTTAAGCTTAATCGAAGGCAATTGTAATATCTGATCATAATCCACTATATAATTCCTCCACATAGATATATGAAACACACTATGTATCCTGGTAATTTCCTAAAGTAAATTCAATCTGTAAGCCACAAAAAAATCTATTATTGATCTTAAAAGATCTAGTATATCGAGAACTTAATTTTTTTTCTTCTAGGTTTTCACATCGTATGATTTCTTTCCAAGGATCTATTTTCAGGTACATCATATTCCTAGATTGAAACTCTAACTCTCTTCTTTGTTTATCCAAATAATTATTTAATATATTATGGGCTATTTCCAATCTTTCCTTAATAATCTTAATCTTCTCTTTAGTAATCTCAATCAATTTGTTTCCTTTGATCCTTCTTCCTCTTACTTTATCCCAACACAACGGTATCCTATATTTGCTTTCATAATAAGCCTTATATGCTAATATTCTAATACTAAGGTAATAATTATTATTATAATCAAACCTCAATCAATCAATAGTTTTTTTGAGGTGTTATTCTTCAAATGTGATTAAGTAATTATTTATAAAATTAAACATAGATTTTGAAGTATTGAATTTTAATTTAAAATTTATATCATCTGATAGGATTTTATATTTAGAATTTAACAGTGCAAACCGTAATTTTGATTTCATTTTGTCGGTCAAATTATTACTAAGCTATGCTCCAAATTAAATCATATAAAGCGATTGACAGAAGTGATTTAATCTCAGTGAACCAAGAGTTGAACCCGGGTTAATGGTTAAATGGTAAGTGGGTTAAGTGGTAAAACTCGATCTGTTACCAACCCTTGACGAATATATATTTATTTTTCAACAGTTGAGGCGGTTAAGTAAGTAACGCGATTTTTCTTTTTTTTCGAGGAAAAAAATTGAGTGGGGAGGTAAACTCTATCGTTGATTTTCTCTCGCGGATAATATCAATCGTTTGTTAATAAACGAAGTATCCAACCATTACCTTTTTATTTTGTCTAACTATTATTTTCAAAATAACATGGTTGTTTTCTTAAAAGGAGAACTTAGATTTTCTTATTTTACTGAAAAAATAATTTTGTTTTTTTACTTAAGTCACCTTATTAGAAAATTAAAGAATTTAATAATTAAAAAAAATTATTTTTTCTTGTAAAAAAATTTAAATAATAAAATATCATCGATATCTTGAAAGAAACAATAAATCTTTTGCAAAGGTGAGTTTTTATTTTATGCACAAAGCATACAATCCTTTCTTAAAATGGTATTAAATGCATATTTATAAAATTAAACATAGATTTTGAAGTATTAAATTTTGATTTAAAAATTATATCATCTGATAGGATTTTAAATTTAGAATCTAACAGTGTAAAGCGATCGTAATTTTGATTTTATTTTGTGGGTCAAATTATTACCAAGCTAAAGTTCAAATGGATGGTCCAGATTAAATCATATAAAGCTATTGACAGAAGTGATTTAATCTCAGTGAACCAAGAGTTGAACCCGGGTAAATGGTTAATTGGTAAGTGGGTTAAGTGGTAAAACCCGATCCGTTACCAACCCTTGACTTCTTCTTCGTCCTTCACGCATGAGCATCAGCCGCGATCAGGGTGTCCGACTCCTTTGCCTTGCCGACGATGTTTCGGCCAACTTCGATGGATTTATTCTACCAGATATGGATCACGACATCAAGTGAGCTGGATGAACATAATGGAACTATTCTTTGGGGTTTTTTGTGAGGCTTTAAGGGTGAAATTTGAGTTAGGGCGTCTGTGGGCTGCGTAACTAGAAATATCATGCGATATACGCAAGCTGAATTATGTGAAATAGAGTTGCAGATAGGGTGTAGAGCTGCAAAAAGAGTACATGTAGAAAGCTACAGATACTGTACATAGTGTTGCAAGTGTTGGGAGTTGACACGAAAATTATAATTGATGACGGTCAACTTCTAGTCATAACTTAAAATTCATTATGACAACCCAAAATGATCAACATATACTCATGAGATTTATATATATATATATAATTAACTCAAATGAAAATAAGGTAATAGATAATTTCAAATCATTTGATACAGATCCATCTACAAACAACTTTATGAATCTGGAATAAAGTCCATTTAAGAGATCTGAGAAAGAGTTAGGCTCAAACAAAATTAACTCATACGTAAGCCAACTCAAAATATCGGTAATTTTTTATTTCTTAAGCTCAGGGGTCTTACATAGATTAATCTGATATAAATTTTATACTCCAGATCTCATATAGACGTTCAATATCAGTTGTTTCCAAAATCTAAGAAATAATTAGGGCAAAGATTTGCACAAAAAAAATTTTATGATAAAATAAAGATGTGGCACTTGTGTATGATGTGAGATAATTTACTTTATTTTCTATATGTTCATAGATAATCCACAATTTAACAATCCTGATAGACTACCTGATACGTCAGATATCTAGCATGAGAGTACGAACGTGAGAGTGCATCTGGTGCTTCCATGTCTAAGAGTCAAACTCTAGGAGCAAGTGCTCGAATCGGAGCGAATAAAATCGAATATTGATAGATTTATTTAGACTAATATCAAAAGATGGGGTCATGGGATACAAATAGTTTGATTAAGATATAACATGGAATAATTTGATATCAATACTCTTAAGATCAAAGCAATAATCACTACCTATGTTAATATAAAAGGTGATCATGATGCACACAACAAGGTAACATTGAGTATGATCATGGATAACTTTAGTTGATCCTTTAGAAATAAAAATTGGTCGTAGATCTGAGCATATTGATCTAAGTTTCTATCTCTTCCCCGACGTAATGAAAATTGTAGCCATATATACTATCCGGAGATTAATAGATTAATTATATTAAGCCAATTATTGGCCTAAGGAAAATTAATCATAGCGATAATTTCTATCGTCAGAGTAAAAACTCATTACCAAGGAAATATACTATTATATTTCCGACTCGCACTTTATCCTAGATTATATTGGGACTATCATCTTAATTCTTAAGACCTCAAACTTAACTTAATCTCATAGATTCTTCAAACCTAGGCTCTGATACCACTTTAGTTGTCACACCCCGACCCGCAGGTCGACATGTGGCAACTGCCGTATGAGCCCAAAAGACCATACAAGGTATTTGGTAATAAATATTGTCCATACACATAATCAACACAGCGGAATATACAATTAAATCACTTATGCAACTCTACTAATACAGACCCGATATACCTACTACAATTCTATAATAACGACATCAATAAATAAAACTAAATCCATTGATAGCCCTCATCTTCATCAAATATCTCAGTCAATCATCTAACAACCTGCACACACATTGAATGTGGTGTGCTTAGCCTTGCGGCCTAGTACAAAATTACGGCTCGAAATCGGAGCAAGGAAATCAAAAACTAGGAGGAGTACTCTAGGATGCCATTGGTTTGTTAATCATCATTTTTCTTTGATATATGTGATTCGTGACACAAAAATAAGTATAGCGATGTAACAAATACAAATATACATATCACTAAATGTCACCTAAGTATATGTAGTGTCTATGTCATCAATGTGTGTCATCTATATTATAATATGACTTTAAGTCTCAAGACTCAGGCTGCTAGCCTATGCTTAGTGAATACCCAGGCCAAGGGCATCCATAAGCCCATCAATGCATTTTTATCTCTGTCTCTACCTATGCCTGCTACAATGATGTTGGCGGAGAGGATGGGTGACCCTTGATCACTCTCCACTATCTCCCTAGTTGCCCTCAATGCCTCCCCTAGCGAAACTGCCATGCCCTTACATCCTCCCCAGACTCCGTAGGGTCAACGGCGACTCGTGTAGTACTAAAACACTGCCCAAAGAAAGGGTCACCATTAACGAAGACTAATTGGCCACGGCTAACCGATAAAAATAATAATCCTAGGATCCGGACTACTCATCCGACTGTCTGCAGAACATCCTGGATGATAGCCGTGTGGTCTAAGGATCCACTGTCCAAGGATTCGCATAGGGAATCATCTTCCCAGTCCAATAGCAGTCGACGTTGATCGGGATAAACACACATCCGTACAATGAGTTGTGGGAACCTCGTCTCCATCGGTGCCAAGTCTATGGTAGGGTTCATCCTCGCTAGCCATCTCAGGACTATCACGGTGCCGCCTAAACGACACTCATGAGGGCATAAATTTTTAGGTAGGAACCTACTCCATATTTCCGGTCTAGTATGACCTTAGAGTTTGTATGATCCCTTTTTCCACAACTTCTAGTATCTAAGCTATGGGAGGTTCTAGCATCTCATATCACCTAAGACTAAATCTAGTGCGTCTAGTGTTATTGTTGATTCTACCTCCTATGTATGTTTGTTATTCATATATTCCACTATTTATATTCAAGTCCGCATGGTAATTGTGTGGTACATAGCATGTCACGGCCCAACCCACCTGTCGAACACGTGACAACCGCCGTATGAGCCCAAAGGACCCATACAAGGCATTTGGTAATAATATTGTCCATACACATAATCGACACAAAGGAATATACAATTAAATCACTTATACAACTCTACTAACACAATCCCGATATACCTACTACAATTCTAAAATAATGTTATTGATAAATAAAACTAACTCCATTGATATCCCTCATCTTCATCAAATATCCCCGTCGGTCACCTAACAACCTGCACACACATTGAACGCGGTGTGCTCAGCCTTGCGGCCTAGTGCGAAATTACAGCTCAAAACCACAACACGAAATCCAAGGCTAGAGGGATCGTTCAAGGATGCCTTAGTGGGATTAGTTTTCACATAATAAGCTTTTTAGTATTTTACATGTATTATCCGACTATATTTTATGTCAACCTAGGTTGTAGGTAGATGTATGTTTCTAAATGTCACCTAGGTTATATACCATATCGGTGTCACTAGTGTAAAATCATATATAACCTCTTTATTTTTATATCACATGACTCGAGCTGCCGACCTTTGCTCAAGGAAAGCCCTGGCCTAGGACTTCCCTAAGCCCATCAGTGTCATTACAGTCTATGTCTCTACCTATGCCCACTGCACTGATGCTGGCGGAGAGGACGGGTGACCCATAATCACTCTCCATTGTTTCGCTAGTCGCTGACCATGCCTCCCCTAGCAAAATCGTCGTGCCCTTACATCCTCCTTGGATCCGTAGGGGCAATGACATCTATGTAGTACTACACACTGTCCGTCGACAGAGTTACCGTCATAACAGTCTCATCGCCCACGGCTAGCCGAAATAATAACCCTAGGATCCGGACTGCTCATCCGATTGTATGTAGAACGTCAAGGATGATAGCCGTGTGGTCTACGGATCCACTGTCTAAGGCCTCACGTAGTGAATCACCTTCCCAGTCCAATAGAAATCAACGTTGACCGGAATAAACGCACATCCGCACAATAGGCTATGGTTATCCCCACTACATCGTGGCTAAGTCCATGGTATGGTTCATCCTCGCTAGCCATATAAGGACTATCACGGTATCGCCTAAGTGACACACGTGCGGGTATCGGTATCTGGGTATGGACTCACTCCATTTTTGGTCTATCTTGACCTAGGAGTTAATCTGGTCCAACCCTCATCTTACTCCCAGTATCTAAGCTATCTATGATCTGTAGCCTCGGGAGGTGCTGGTGTGTGAACATCACTAACCGAACGCTAATGGTTCGTGATGTTATCTAGGGTACATTAATAACACCCTTAGTTTAAAATTTAGTGATGTTCTTACGTGGTACTAGTATCATGTCACCTATGTCTCTATACTAAAGTGTCCGGTGTAAATCATGATACTATGTTATATGTTTGCTTCATCTTTTATCATTTTACGCATGATATTATTTGCATTCAACATTTTAGCATAATTAACTAACATGCAGTAAAAATAATATATCATGCAGAGTAAAAGATGAAACACTCGCCGGAAAGTTCGCTGGAACACTCGCCGGCGAAGTTCTTCGATCAGCCCCGATATTGGTACCAATCGAAAGCTCTCTTACGTGGTACTAGTAACATGTCACCTATGTCTCTATACTAAAGTGTCTGGTGTAAATCATGATACTATGTTTTATGTTTGCTTCATCTTTTATCATTTTACGCATGATATTATTTGCATTCAACATTTCAGCATAATTAACTAACATGCAGTAAAAATAATATATCATACAGAGTAAAAGATGAAATAAGCATATGTGGCACATTAGCATGATAAATAAAATATAATAACATAGCAGACATTTTTCTTGGTAGTTTTAGAAGCATGATATTTATTTAGTTGGCAGGCATCCAAAAAACTAATTAAGATTTTTTCTAGCTGGAATAAATCATACTATGATGAGCCTACACACCTAATTTGGCGGTTTACTCTTTGGAACCAACTTAAGGTCCGTTCGCTGAATTTTTATTCTCTGACACTGTCTCGATCCACGTGCCATCATTTACGCATTTTATATTTTCCTGTCAATTATTCAATGAATTTTAATTCTCAATTCAGAAATAGTTTCTCAAATCTCTCTTCACCACTACTCTTACAATGATCTCTAGAATCACCCCAATTTTTTTTCAAGTTCGCCGGCGGTTTACTCTTCAGAACCAACCTACGAAAATAATCATTCCGACGAACTACTCGGATCGCGTATCAATAATAGTCCTAAATAACACAATTATTTAAAATAAAATTTAATTTATTTTTTTCTAAAATAAATAAAATAGAAATTTATCTATCTAACTTATACAATTATCCTAGCTAACTTTTACAATTTGATAACTAATTCTATCTATTATTCAAATATTAATTAATTTAATTGTAATCATGCTAATTAAAACTTAATTTAAATTTTAAATTAATTTAGTTAGGCTTAGATAAATTTTTATCAATTATACCTATTTAAATCCAAACACATGATCTCGCCCAAGTCACACAAGAGCCTAATTAAAAACACATCAATAATTATTAGATTTATTTAATCTTAATTAACTACGTTAATCATCTAAACTAAGTGTACTCAATTTAATCATCCCCTAATCCAATTAAGCCCAATTTATTAGCCCAATTCGGTCCAAGTCAAAATTTAGTTAAAATTGACCCAGTCAACTAAAATTACCATGTTGACCATTAAGAAAATTTCATTTTATCATTACCCAACCCAATTCAAGTTGTCAACCCAATCCAGTCGGCCCAAATTAGTGTTCATGAAATCCAAATCCAATTCTGGGTAAACATTGACTCGGTCAACGTTGACCCGGTCAACATTGCTCACATTGACCAATCAACATTGAATGGTCAATATTGACCTAGGTTTACCACCTAACTTAATATGATTTAAACCCATGAGTCAAAATTGGTCAAATTTGTCTTTAATTTGGGTTCAAACTCAATGCATATAATAAAAGCCAAAATTGGTCAATTTTGACCCAATCCCAATTAATTTGGCTCAATTCAGGTTCAAACAGTCAAATTGGTTTAATTTAAATTTAATCTGATTCAATTTGGTTCGAATCTGACCTGAATTAATTTGATTGGGCTCAATTCGGACTTAAGTCAATTTAATTGGTTCAACTCAGGTTCAGATCAATTCAATTTGGTTCGACCTAGATTCAATTTAGCTCAATCTGGTTCAACTTGGATTTGGTCTAGCCAGCCCAATCTAATTTGATTTGACTCGAGCTCAAACCAATTTCAATTAATTAATTCAGCTCTCCCTAAATAAACTCAACCTGAACCTAAACTTAACTCAAATCCAACCCAACTAACTTCAATTCGGTTCAACCCAACCAATTTACTAATCTCACTTAATTAAATCATTAACCTTGCTTAACTTAATTAAGCATGCATTAATCATGATTAATGAGAAAAATGTTCTTCGAAGGGGGCAGAGGTGTTACCTCTTCTCGTTCCCTCCTTCTTCTCCGATGCCGATGATGGAGCTCCGGTGGCAGCCCTCCAGCTTCGGCGAAGGTTCGACGGACGCGGCAGAAAGGCGACAAATGGCGGACAGCTGCTCTCGCGAAGAGGGGAAATGGGGAGAAAGGAGTGGCACGCCGCGGGAATACTTCCGCCGAGCTCCCCTTTCCTCGACGGGGAACGACGCACAGCAGAAGACGAACGGCGGGCGACGGATGCTGTTGAAGGGCAGGGACGACAGACTGCCGCTCTCGCAAAGAGATGGCAGGGAAGAAGGGGGCACGTGGCTGCAGACCTCCGCCGCACTCTCCTTGTCGCGGCGGGGGTATACAGGGGGGGAACGGTGGCGGTGGACGGCGGACGCGGTGGAAGGCGACGGCGTTCACTCTGCTGCAGTGGAAGAGGAGGAGGCGGGCGTTGCAAGGCGAGGGAGAAGGCGTCGCGACTGAGGACTTTGGAGGCGGGGCACGTGCAGCAGGAATGCTTCCGCCGAGCTCCCCTTTCCTCGGCGAGGAGGGGTGCTCGGCGATCTGCAGACGACGGACGGGCAGATGGCGGATGGCGGGTGCAGGGGAGGGTCGTCAGCGCTCACGTTGTTGCGGGGGAAGCAGGCGAGTGCGAGCGTTCGCGAGAGGGAAGGCTCGCTTGCTTGCCCGCTGTCGCGTGAAGCCCTAAACAACAGGGCCCGGCCATCTGGGTCGGTTCGGTTGGACCGCCCGGATGAACCGATTTGGTCGAATCGGTCGGTTTTTTTTTTTTTAAGGTAGGGGTTTAGAACTGCAATTAGGAATAAGCAATTGTTGCAATGCAAAGTTAATCTCTTTCCCTTGTCTTGTCTTGCTTTCGCTTTTCGGGTACGCAATGAGCGGCCAATTGGTAAGTAAGAGCAACGTGTAAAGATTTTTCTTTTTTGGTTGTAAGGAAGTAGTTCGAGGTACCCAATCATTAGTATTGGAGGAATATATATCCAATGTTAATTGCTTGGTTACAAAAACCAAATAATCCTGGGCAAGATTTAGAAATGTTCAGGAGTTATTCCTAGACATTGCTATAAAAAAAATCTACCTACTTTCACAAGATGTTCAAAAATGCTCAGGAGTTAGAGGAACATTGTTGTACGTTCAACATCTTAAAATGAAGATTACTAAAAGAATGAGGTGCAAATAATAGCTTTTGAGGTTTCCTTCTTTTTGAGCTACAAATTTGAAAAAATAGTTGTTTAATCACACAAGTTGTACGTCTTTTCACACCACGATTGTCACAAAGGCAAAAGTATTTTTTTTAGCTATTTTACCCTATGCGTTTTGTCGATCATGAAAAATACAACTCTGAACCTAAATTAGGATAAAATTACTTTTTTTTTTTCTATGGTGCACAAATAATGAACCAGATAACTTTTAGTTTGAAGAGAGATTATATGCATAGAAATATTTTGCAAAGGTAACTTCGCACCCTAATCGATTACTTCTCTTTACAGCTCATGGATGCAAATGCTTTCTACAAGCTTTTTTGCGATTGCTTCTGTGATGCATTCTACAGGTAGCACCTGCCAATTGATCATTTGGCAAACAATTGCCTCTTCTTTTACCGACACAAGCGATACAAGAGGAATGTAACGGGTATACGCTTTCGCGGTAATTTTACTTGGTTTTTTTCCCTCTCCGTTGTCTCTTTTTTCCCTTGCAAAATATGGTCTTCCAGAGGTAACTCTAATTTTTTTAACATAAAATTACTATATATATATATATATATATATATATATATATATCGGCGAAAAGAAGTAAAAATATAGATGGATGGTAAACTATGATTTCTACAAGGCATCAGATCGTGTAAGGTAAACTCATGCTTTATTAACTTGAAGTATAAATATCAAATAAATTGTATCTAAGTATAATATTTGCTAAAGAGGCTAACAAGCCCTTACAAATAATGAGTATGAGCTAATAGTCTCCACACCTCTTGGTGGGTAGATCCTCAAGAAGCTAATCTATCGAGCTTTTCTTGTAGCCATCAAAGATGTGGAGCTAGAAGCCAACCTAATTCCACTTGACATTTTAAACTTTGATGCGATTTTCAAAATTGTTTGGTTGATGACTCATTGGGTTATAGTAACTTTCGACGACCCAAGCCATCCTAGTATGACCTTTGAAGGTGATTATCAAGTTGTCTTTAGATAGAATGCTCTTGAATTCTACCTCGACTTAGCTCCCGAAATAACCTCAATATCCAAGCATCCTTATAGAATGACATTAGCATCCTTATACGACCTAGTGTATCCCCTTGAGGTATGCTAATATTGTTCTTGAAAAAGAAAGAAGGCATAATAATTCAGAACTAGAATCTGCTTCCTCAAATTGATGACCTGCTAAAAGGTGTCAATGTATTATTCAAGATACACCTACAATCAAGGTATCATAAGTTGAAATCCGATAAGAAGATGTGCCCAAGACCGCATTCAGAACTTAATATGAGCACTATAAATTTTTCGTTTTTGCCTTTGGACACATCAACACACTAGCAGCCTTTATGAACTTGATGCACATAGTATTCCATAAATATCTTAATAAGTGCATCATCATATCCATTGATGACATTCTTATCTACTCACAGGATAAGGACAAACATGCACAGCAGCTCAGGATATTACTTCAAATATTGAGAGAAAACCAACTGTATGCCAAGTTTTCAAAATGTGAGTTTTGGTTAGACTAGGTGGGTTTTCTCAGACACATCATAACTAATAAGGGAATCCAACTAGATCCAGCTAAGATCGAAGTTAAAGGATTACAATTTAGTAATCGACTATCATTCGGGTAAAGCCAATGTGGTAGTTGACGCACTAAGCTGAAAGTCCTCAACTGCACTGGCTTTCATCGCAACTCCTACTTACCCCTACTATGAGAGCTTCAGGCATCGGGCATTGAATTGCAGCCTAACTCTCAAGGAGGTCTACTAGCATGGTTTATAGTATGACCTACTCTTAGAGAGTCTAATAAAAAAATAGTAAGCTAACCCAAAGCTAAGTGGATTAACACAGAAGGTTCAAAAAGGAGAAGAACAAAGTTTTTGTGTAAGGAAGCATGGTGCCCTTACCCTACAGGGTAGAATCTATGTATTGCATGATGGCAAACTTCGACGGTAAATTCTGGAGAAAGTACATAGTTTAGCATACACCATGTATCCAGAGAGTATAAAAATATATCATACCATCTGCCAAATATATTAGTGGTCAATATGAAACGAGATATCACAGCATGGCTAAGTACTTTTGTAAATCCTATTTTCTATTTTAAAAAAATTTGAAAAAAATATTATTTATTATTAAATTAATAAAAGAATAAATAAAATTAAAATACGTAATGAAATAAGAAATAGGAAATAAAATAAGAAAATATATGGCTAAAATAAAATAGAAAAAATAGATAAATAAATATAATAGATAAATCAGAAAAAGAAATAAATAATAAATAAAATAGTAATAAATAAATATTAATAGATAAGAAAAATATAATAGAGAAGAAAATAAAATTAAACAGAAAAAGAAGGGAAAATGCCGCAGCACGCGCGTGTGCTGCGGCATTAGCGAGGGTTTGAGCAAGGGTTTAAAACTATAAATGTATAATGTGATAAAATTTGAAGAATTAATTTATTTAGATTTTTTAATTAGTAAAATTAAATAATTTGAAATTTTATAAATTTCTTTAATAAAATCATATTTTTCACAGAATTATTAAAATTGTTTTCTTAAAATTAATGATGGTAGTATATATTGATTAAGATTTTTGGGTATAATTAAATTTTTAAACTAAATATTATTTTATAGGCTTGTTTATGTTTGATTGTGTTGAATTGTGATTGTTAATGTGATGGATGATTAATTGATTTTAAAAAATTAAATAAAATAAAGAAAATGATGTGAGGATGTGAGAAGAAGGGTAGATAGGAAATTATTGTTTGAATTGTATGATTTATGGTTGTTGGATATATTTATTTTATCTTAGAAAAATTGATTGCTGTGTTGTTGCTTGATAAATCATGGCCAAGCCGTGATTTTTGTTGGAGTAAGAAGGAATGGCTGTGCTTGATTGCTTATTTTTAAGAATCACAGCCAAGCTGTGAATTCTTGCTTGATTTTGCTTTGAGACTCAAGTGAGGGCTTATGGTTTCAGATTTCTGACCTACTATAGTGTTGAGTCCTGAGGGTCATTGTTAATTATTGTACATGCTGATGAGTTATATATCTACTTTGTTACATGTTCAATTTGCATGTGATTAAATTTGATTTTGAATGTATGCCATGTCGGTATATAGATATGATTCTATCAGAAAAATGAAGCTTCGAGCTAGTTTTTCATTCTGACACCACCAACACGTCTCGTGCTCCATTTCTAACCTATAATCGTTACTTTTACGGATTTTAGAGCATGTGGATCTAATTTTATACCCTCTATCCACCCGAAAGAAAAACGAGGCTTCGAGCTCGTATTTTTATTCCGACACCACCAACACGTCTCGTGCTCCATTTCAAACCTATAATCGTCACTTTTGCGGGTTTTAGAGAAAGTGGATCTAATTTTATACCCTCTCTCCTCCAGACAGAAAAACGAAGCTTCGAGCTCGTTTTTCGTTCTGACACCTCCAACACGTCTCGTTCTCTATTTGTAACCTATAATCGTCACTTTTGCGGGTTTTAGAAAGAGTGGATCTAATTTCATACCCTCTCTCCTCCAGATAGAAAAATGAAGCTTCGAGCTCGTTTTTCGTTCTGACACCACCAACATGTTTCGTGCTCCATTTCTAATCTATAATCATCACTTTTGTGGGTTTTAGAGCAAGTGGATCTAATTTCATACCCTCTCTTGTTATATATTATGTGACATGTCAATTTAAATTATGTGACTTGGTAGAAATATTTTCTTGTTGGCTTGTACAATACCTTATGCCCATTTTTAGGGTGCTCTCTCTGTAACCTCACTGAGTTTCGCGGCTTAGATGTGCACATTTTTCCCCTATTGCGCAGGTTACAAGTTGGCCATTGATGTAGGGAGCGAGGGAGAACCTAGCTATGTCGAAAATAGAATTCACTTTGCAAATCATTTTTTGGTTTTGGTATTAAATGTAATTTGTTATATTTTCACTGTGTTTAATAAAATTTATTATGGTGCTTTATGATACATTTAGTCTTGTATAAGTTTTGGTATAGAAGTGCATCTTATACGGCAGTTGTCACGTGCCCAAAGGTAGATTTGGGACGTGATAATTAAGGTGGTATCAGAGCATAAGTTTAAATAGGTGAAATTAAAGTAAGGATAAGGACTTAGGACACACTATAGGGTTAAGTATACGTGTGAGATAACGTGGACGGGGTAAAGAGAGGTTATAGGGATTTGGAATTTTGCCCTTATGCTTTCTTTACGTGTTGTGTTATATTCATATGTTGCCCTTGAGTTTTGCTAACTATGGCCTTATATTTTCCTTACTTTGTTGGGTTAAATTCTATGTTCCTTCCTTGTTTACGTGCTGTGATTTTTTTGGTTGATATTAGTGAGTAAAATTGATTGTGCTTGGTGTAGTTTAATTTGGTAGATTGTATTGATTTGTATAGTGCTTGTGATATATTGTGATTGCTGAAAATTTAACCTAGGAAAATATAGGAACATTTAGAGCCTTACACATGAAACTTTAGAGAACTTATTGTGGAGTTCTATACTTAATTTGGTTGATGTTGATGTTGGATAACCCACTGAAATTATGTGAAAGTATTTTCCTATGTTTCCTTTGTCTAATGTAGCAACTAAATTGCCTTAAATTTAGTTAATCTCACTTAGCTATTGAACACGTGACTCCATCTGCCCGCATGATATAGGCTAATCAACTACTCTAGCTAGAACCATAGATTTTCTCCTAATTAAGTTCCTAAGTTTCCATGCTGAGATTTCTGTCCAAGCTAAACCTTTAATTGTTTTAGGTAGCAACAACTACATTTTGCTTCTCTTCTCTATAGATGCAAAATTTGGTTAAGAACATAGTTAAATGGTAGAGTTTCATCCTTAGTTTTTTTGATTTTACCATCCCTTACTTTTGAATCATAATCAGAGATCAATACCATCTCACATTCAACATTGTGTCCATGGGGTGTATCAAAAGTATTATCTTACCTCTCAATCTGAATCTTGATATCCATCTCATTCAATCTCACTCCTTTATCCCTATTGGACAGTTTTGTATAAATAACCATCAAATATTGGTACATCATAGGAACTATATTATGCAATATTGTTTTCCTTTCTTAAACTTGGAAAATAAATTATTGTTACCTAGGAAACTATACTATAAATTCTTCATGTGTGGGTGAGGAGAAGATCTATTCTCTTGTTTGCATTTATTGATATGTTTCAATCTTTTTCTTTACAAACCTTTAGCAATGGTCATTCTTCAGATGCAGACTGTTCGCAAAATATTGACCATTCCTCTGTTAAATACTCTTGAGTGCATTCAAAAAGTGGTATTATCCCTGGCACCAAACGAACTCAAATTCCTACTAGTGATTGTTAATAATTCCTTTTTCTTTTTTAGTATGGATCTCTCCCTAATCTTTCTCATCTTTCAAAACCATTTGGGTGATACTCTTGACTCCTTCTAGAAAGGGTCCAAATACCATCTAGAACCTCAAGATTTCTGAACAATCTAGTAAGATTTGCAAGTAAATTTAATGAACTCATAATGCTGAAAGTTTAGCATTTTCAGCATGTTAAATTAAAAAGATTGAGCTTTTCTTTTATTCATTTACTTACAGAACCTCAAGGTCAATTATTAAAATCCTTTTTACCAAATCCTAGACCAGTATACCTATTGTACCAAACTAATATATCAGAAATAAACCAACCTTGGTTTCCAATTCTAAAATTTTGTAAGTGATGCTAACGGAGAGTCCAATTTGTAGTTTTATCCTTCATTTAGGACCCATATGGTATTTCTCACTTAGCAATACCGTCTCTACCTCAAAATCTCAACCATAACTCCCATACACTATTAAAGAGTAAGTTAAAACTGAAGATGATGAAATTTATAAATCACTATGGCAAAGTAGCATAAAATCTAGAATTGAATCACCCTCAGATTTATCTTGTATCAGAGATTTGATCAGCCTGAGCTATCTAATGTCTAATTCCTATGAAATTTATGATATGCACATGCCTCAATTTAAGATGCGTGCAAGCATGTTGGTCCCGATCTTCCATCGTAGGAGAAATCCTTAAGGTGGGGAGTTGTGACTTTGACGAAGGGGAGGCTAACCACGATCTAGGAATGCGACCAGCAACCTCGCAATCGCTAAACCACTCCTCAGTTGATTATCAACCATGTCAAATATGACTGACCTGTTAAGAAGAACGACACGAACAATTCAAGAGAATTGAAAGAGCAACAGCGGAAGGATCACTCAAGATCTGATTAATGAAATTGGACTTCAAGTTTGTAGCAAAGCATTATAAAAGCGGTGGCTAAAGCAAAAATCAAAGTCCCCTTCAATAGGGCATACTCCACCAAATATATAGACACAATAATAGACCACAAATTTTGGAAAATAAATATCCCTTGATGAAGATTTGAATAAATGTTTGATGAAGATTTAATCTTCATTAAATATTCCTTTATTTACTCTAGAATAAATATTTGATGAAGATTTGATCTTGAATAATTATTTCTTGATTTACTTTTGAATAAATATTTGATAAAGATTTGATCTTGAATAAATCTTCCTTGTTTTTCTTTTGAATAAATATTTGATAAAGATTTGATTCTTGAATAAATATTTCTTCAATTACTCATACAACTTCCATATGAGTAATTCATGCAACTTTCATTTGAGTAATTCCTCCATGTTTTTCCTTACATGTAGTGACAAGTAAATAATAATAATTAGGCAATATCATTTATTCTGTAATTAAGTAATTAATTTGCCCAAGAAAAGAATTCACCTGTTATCCTAAGCGTCGTGCACGGGCTCATGTCATTGGGCCTTGTATGCTAACCGGTTCTTGCACGGGTGAACCTGTGATGTCCTCATCATACTCCCCTTCTTGAAAAGGAGTCGACCTCGACTCTAACTCATCTTCATGACCCAAGGATGGAGATAAATCAGCCACATTAAATGTATTACTCACTCCATAATCCTTAGGTAGTTCCAGCCTGTATGCATTATCATTGATCTTTGCAAGAACTCTGAATGGACCATCACCTCGTGGCTTTAGCTTGGACTTACGCTGTTCTAGAAATCGATCTTTGCACAAATGCAACCAAACCAAATCTCCTTCTTCAAAAATAACTTTCTTTCTACCTTTGTCTGCATGCTTCTTATATTGTATTTGCATCTCCTCAATATTTGTTTTGGTCATCTGATGTATCTTACAAATCATCTCAGCACACTTCTCCGCATCAATATTACCTCTTTCTGATGGTGGTAGAGGTAGTAAATCAATTGGAGCAGCAGGCTTAAATCCATAGACGACCTCGAATGGGCAGAACTTTGTAGTAGAATGCACAACTCGGTTGTAGGCAAACTCAATATGTGATAAGCACTCCTCCCACATCTTCAGGTTCTTTTTGAGTATCGCCTGTAGCATGGTACCAAGTGCGCGGTTGACGACCTCGGTTTGGCCGTCCGTTTGGGGATGACATGTAGTTGAAAACAGCAGCTTTGTCCCGAGCTTATCCCAAAGCATCCTCCAAAAGTGGCTTAAAAATTTTGCATCACGATCTGAAACAATTATCCTCGGCACTCCATGTAGGCGCACGATCTCCCTGAAAAATAAATCGGCAACATGAGTAGCATCATCGCTCTTATGACAAGGTATGAAATGAGCCATCTTACAAAACCTATCAACAACAACAAATATACTATCTCTCCCCTTCTTAGTCCTTGGTAAACCCAAAACAAAATCCATTGAAATATCCTCCCAAGGTAATTTTGGAACAGGAAGAGGTGTATATAAACCATGTGGGTTTAAGCGAGACTTAGCTGTTTGACAAGTGGTGCATCTCCCCACGTAACGCTCGATGTCGCGCCTCAATCCACTTCGCATGTCTACAATTCAACTTACTTTGGGTATAAATATACTTTAATGATTTATGGTCTGAATGTATGACAAATTCTTTTGGCCAGAGATAATGTTGCCATGTTTCTAACACTTTAACCAATGCATATAATTCATTGTCATATGTTGAGTAGTTTAAGGTTGGGCCACTAAGCTTTTCACTAAATTCAATTGTTCTAACTAGAAGGACGTACACTTTGTCTATGATATAATAGACCTGTTAATATGATCAATACAATAAAGTTATTTCTTCCCTTTTCTAAACTTCCACAACCATAGTTTTACAACAATCTTTATCCCTATTCCATTTTAGCTTCCTTTCTAGTCAATCCTAATGACTTAATTATACTAAAGAATTTTTCTATGAATCTCTTACCATATCTAATTAATCCCAGACCTCAATCTTATTTTTCTCTAGATGAATTCTTAATCAATATCATCTCTATCAGAGTGGCGCTGTCACGCCCCGACCCAACTGTCGGCCACGTGGCAACCGCCGTATGAGTCCGACAGACCCATACAAGGCATCAAGTGATACATACCATTCATATACATCGTTTATGCAGCGGAATTTACAATTTAATTATCTAACTCAAAATTTCTAACACAGTCCCGATAAACCTACTACAATTCTAGGAAAAAGACAACGATAAATAAATAAAAATATAAACCCGTCGACGGACTCATCTTCATCGAATAACTCGGGCAGTCATCTAATACACCTGCACACACGGGGAAAAGTGGTGTGCTCAGCCTTGCGGCCTAGTGCGAAATTACGGCTCTACCGAATAAAGAAATCAAAGGCTAGGAGGAGTATTCTAGGATGTCTTTGGTGGTTAATCATCATCTTTCATGCCATATAATTTAAACAATTCATATTGAGATAAACAGCATAAATAAATAAATAAATAAATAAACAAAGGTGTACATGCCACTAGATGTCACCTAAGTTAAGCCTAGTGTCAACATCAACAGTCTGTCCCCATTTGATTTGTATAAATCAATTTATGAGGAGCAACAAACATCGTAAATACAATACCGATGTATAATTCACTAGATGTCACCTACGTGATATCTAATGTCCACGTCAACAGTCTGTCACCTACATCGTGACGAGACTTTAAGGTTTCATAAACTCGGGCTGCCAGCCTACGCTTAGTGACTACCCTAGCCAAGAGTATCAGTAAGCCCATCAGTGTCTTTCTGTCTCTGTCTCTACCTATGCCCGCTGCACTGATGTTGGCAGAGAGGACGGATGACCCAGAGTCCCTCTCCTGTTGTTTCACTAGTCGCCAACCATGCCTCCCCTAGCGAAACCGTCGTGCCCTTACATCCTCCCCGGATACCGTAGGGGTCACGACACCCATGTAGTACTACACACTGCCCGTAGACAGGGTCACCTCTCTTAAATATCATCGGCCACGGCTAGCCGGAATAACCACCCTAGGATCCGGACTACTCATCCGATCGTCTGCAGACGTCAAGGGTGATAGCCGTGCGGTCTACGGATCCACTGTCCAAGGCGTCGCATGTGGAATCACCTTCCCAGTCCAATAGCCATCGACGTCTGTCAAGATTTGGCGCACATCCGCACGATGGGCTGTGGCAACCTTGACTCCATCGGTGCCAAGTCCATGGTAGGGTTCGTCCTAGCTAACCATCTCAGGACTATCACGAGGCCGCCTACAACGACACTCGTGCGGGTGAAGATTTCGGGTAATGACTTGCTCCATATTTCCAGTCTAACATGACCATGGAGTTTGTACAGTCTCTTACCCTACCAGCTCCCAGTATATAAGCTATGCATAACGTCGGGAGTGGTGCTCCCAGTGCTCCGCTATACATCAACCTCGGGAGTGGCGCCTAACGGGACGTCACCGTTTGACCACCGTCGGAACGCGGCGGTCAACCGGGGCATATGGAAAAAGGCCCCATTTTCTGTCTAAGTGGCGGTGACATCGCCAAAGGTTCTAACATGTCGTTATTTACTATCAATGTCTGCATGGTAGGTATGCTAGCATAGCATAGAAACACAATGAAATAATATTTAACATGCTTGACATGATACTACGACATATTAGAAACTTAATAAGAAAATCATAGTATATCATGCATGTTAAGTAAATTAAACTAACATGCAAATCAGAGTATATCCTACATGTCAGATAGAAACAACTAAACTAACATGCAGGCAAGTCAAATCTTATCAAGCATTATGTTTTAACATATTTAAGACATCCAAGAATTGTTCCTAAGAAAACCCCAGCGGGAATTCCCTAGCTTGAATAAATCCTACCATCGGAGAACCAACGCACCTCGGTTAGCGATCTGCTCCTCGGAACCAAGTTGCGCGGAGAAAATCACCCGCCGAGCTACTCGGATCGCATACCCACAATAATCCTATTTAACAAAAATTATTTAAAATAGATTTAATTTATTTTCCCTAAGATAAATAAATTAAAATCTATCAATTAAATAATTATTACATTAAATTAATCCTATACATGTTTAGGATTAATCTCATCTAATCAATTCTAAATTAATCATATTTTTACATTTTTAGCTAATAATTTAAATGAATTTTTATTCAATTTCTACTCATCAAACTCACTCATAACTTGGCCCAAGTCACCCAGGGGCCCAAGTAGAACCCATAGAAATTTTTACTATTTTTATGCTTTTTTTTTTATATTTTAATATTATTTATTATTTTAATATTATTTTAATATTTTATTAATTATTTAAATTAAATTTTATTTTTATTATTTTCTGACCGGTCAACGGTCAATGGTTGACCGGTCAACGATCAACAATTGACCGGTCAACGCTGACTGGGTCAGCGGTTGACCCGGTCAACGCTGACTGTGCCAGCGGTGGGCCCGGTCAATGCTGGATGGGTCAGCTGTTGACTCGGTCAACGGTTCGATTACTGTTCATCCGGTTCGGTTCGGTTCGGTTCGATTCGGTTCGACTCGGGTCCGGTTCAACCAACCCAATTCAATTGGGTTTGACTCGAGTTCGAACTGATTTCGATTAGTTGATTCGGCTCACCCAACCCAACTCAACCTGAACCCAAACCCAACTGATTTAATCCTACTTGATTCAACCCATTCACTAACCTCACTTAATTAAATCACTAACATCGTTTAACTAACACTAATCATGCAACTTAACTTAACCCGAACCCAAGTCCGACCCAAACTCAACCAACTCGTTCAGCTCAACCAATTACTTAACTCATTAATTACTCAACTTAATTAATTCATTAACTAAACTTATATTAATCTAACTAAACATTAATCATGCTTAATTAACAATAACCATATCATAAATCTATTTTATACTAAGCATACTTAATTTTTAATTAACCATGCTTAATTAGTCCTTAAGCATGATTAAGGAAGAGGGCGAGGGCATGGGTACCTATACTCGTCCGCTTCCTCCTTCGACGCCGGTGGTGGAGCTCCTCCGGCTTCGGCGAGCTCGACCCAGCCCCGGAGACGACTCTCCGGCTCCGGCGAAGGTCTGCCGAGGTGTCTCGCGAGCAGCGGCGGCGCCAACGGCGACGAGGGCGGCGAAGGCGAGCTCGCTCCCGCTTCGGAGGCGATCGACGAGGGGCGACACTTTGGCGAGCCCTCCTTGGTCTCGCAGCCAACGGATGGGGGATGGAGGAAGGTTGCCGACGAGAGGACGTCGACGATGGGCGATGAGGAGCTGCGGCGGCGAGGGATCGCCGCTCGGGGCATGCGAGCAAACGTTTCTGCTCGCGGCCCTATTTTCCGCCCGCAAGCAGGGGAAAGGTCGGGGAAGAAGGGGGGAGACGCGCGGCTGCAGGGGACCTCCGCCGAGCTCCCCTCGTCGTGGCGGAAATGGGCAGCGGCGAGGAGGCTACGGACGGCGGATGCGAAGGGCGAGCGGCGACGATCTGCGGAAGCTCTGCTGCGGGTGGTCGCGGCAACGAGGGAGCTGTCGCCGAGCTCCCCTTTCCGCAGGGAGTGTGCGCCGGGGGTGGATGAAGGCAGGCCGACGCCGACGGACGGCGGGCAGCGGCCGACGACGAAATGCTAGGCGTCGGCGCTGCTTCGCTGCGATGGAAGAGGGCGGCGAACAGCGACTGCCCTTTGCGAAGGGGGAGAAGGCCGGAGAAAGGGCAGATGCAGGGGAGAGGTCGCGCGGCAGCAACAAAGCTCCGTCGAGCTCTCCTCGTCACGGTGGGAAGGAACGAGTTGCGACGGCGGCTGCGAACGGCCGGCGGTGGGCGCGGAGGAAATGTGATGGGCAGCTGCAACCACTCCCACGAAGGGGAGGAAGCAGGGGACGGGAGAGGGGCGCAGCAGCACCGCTGCGCTCTCCTTGCCGCGGTGCCGGCGATGAACGGCGGACGGCGAACGCGGCGGGAAGGCACCGACGTTCGCTCCGCTGTGGTGGAGAAGGGCGGCGTCGCGAGCTCGAAGAAGAAGGAGGAGGAGAAGACGAAGGAGAAAAAGAAGGAGAAGAAGAAGGAGAAGAGGAAGAGGAGGGGCGCCTCGCGAGTGGGAAGAGCCCGCGGCTCTTCTCGCTCGCGTCGACCCCTTCGGACCGGGTCAGCCGGTTCACTCGGACCGGCCAGCTGGCCGGTTCAGTTGAACCGGACCGAAATTTAATTTTTTTTTTCCTAAAATTATAATTTAGAAGATGGGGGTTTACAAGTACTCCCCCTCTTAAAAATTTTTGGTCCACCAAAAATAAACACAATCGGGGATCCCTTCCTCGAATCATGATCGATAATAATTAAATAGCCTCTTTATATTCTCTTTAAGCAATAACTCCCTTCTAAAGTGATACTACTTTAGTTATCATAAACTCATTGGTACTAAGATACGATGTCTGCAATTTATGATTGCTCATCTAAATGACCCACGTGACAACATAGCATATATCATGATATAGCGATTCACTTTAGTTGTCACTATACTGTGGATCATTGTAGTCATATCTGGATCTTCTTGAGCATCCATATTATTCAACAACAAGATGCGTATCCTAGTACGTGGTAGAAAGCAATTGATTAGTAGAGTGTCAAACAATTGCTTAGTATGATAGTAGTCTACTAGAGGTACTGTATGAGCATTATGAGTAGATCAAACTTCACCATAATAGATTGTTAAAATAAATCAAGATAATTATTCATTGGTGAAGCACTAACCCCAATGGGAGAAATACAAGTGGGCAGAAGTTGAAGATATGACTTTAACTTTTTCAAGTAGATATACTAGGTAGTCTCTTTTTCACTAGCATACGGACAACCTTTCGTGGTTCAGGTTGAATCAGGATCAGATATCTCTGAACTATAATATGATCATAATGGAGGCACCTCCAGATAGAGGATAATATATAAAAAGATAGCAATAACCACTCAATAAAATGCCCACTAACTTGCTCCGCGTTAGTTTTAAATTCCTTCAACCACTACCTTATGATGCAAGGACAGGTTCCAAAACTTAAAGTGAGCACATGATATTATATAGATAGTTAAATCATAGTCGTAAAGAGGACATCAGTTCTCAATACGAAAATACTGGATAAGTAGTAGCGGTTAAGGCTTTGATATTTAGATCTAAAGATTTGTATTCGAACATTAATGATATCTCTTTTTATCCAAATGCTCAAATTATGACAGTTTGTTCTATGTCTAATAGCAAAAACTTGATTGCATGGCCACCGAAATATATATAACAAAAACATAGGCCAAATGAAATCTGAAACTGAATTTTATAGTGCTAGTTCACAACTGCACTGAGATTGACACTGTAGTGTTAGATCGCGTACGATGTAGAGGTATTGTGTATACGATGATATTATTATGATAACGTGCAATCAGATTGATTGCTAGCACGAAGTAAGCTTTAGTCAAAGCTCAAAATGGAGTAAAAAGATTACATCCGAGTTTGTAGATATAGAAATATCGTGGTTGTACCTAAGTTGCTACGTGCACTAGATATGAGCTGCAGAAGCAGTAATTGAAATAGACAATGTCAACAATACCTTCACCTACTAAGGATATCAACAGGTGCTAGAGGTGCCAAGAAAAACTGCGGCATCCAGAATTTAAAGGAGAAATCGAAAGAAGTACAAAGCAAAGTTACCCCAAAATCTGCAGATAGTCGCAATATGAGTTGCAGATATAAAAATGCTGCCAACTGCATTGACTGAATAAGACTGCAGAGAAAGATCGGGTATATATAATGATACTGATGAATGTATAGGAATCTGAGCTGCAAAAATACCAAGTAAAGAACTGAGCTAAACTGTGGGAGCTACCGAAATAAAATGAATAAAGAAATCTACCGACGATGAACATAATTGACTAAGGACATTTGATAAAGGAAGTAGCTCCGCAAAAAGAAACTGCAACTGCAGAAAACAACTGGAGAAATAACTGCAAAGAAAATTGCAGAAATATTCAACAGAATTTGAATTCAGAAAGGCCACTAAGCAGAATTAAAAGAAGCAGATACAAGAAATCTGCTTGGCTAATAAGTCGGTCGTATATATAGGATATACGAATTAAGCGAAAATTGCTCAAGCTCCAAAAAGAAACTGATAGATGAAGAAAAATAGCAGGAAACAACTGCAAGAGAGTATATGTAGCAAGCTACAAATACTGTCCGTAGAGCTGCAAGTGTTGGGAGTTGACATTAATATGATAATTGATGGCGGTCAACTTCTAGTTGCAACTTAAAAATCATGATGACAATCCAAGATGATCAACATATGCACATAAGATTCACATGTATATAATAATTAACTCAAATGAGAGTAAGGTCATAGATGACAATTTCAAATCATTTCATACCGATCCATCTAAAATCAAATTTATAAATCGGGAATAAAGTCCATTGAAGAGATTCGAGTAAGAGTCAGATTTAAACAAAATGAACTCATACGTAAGCCAGCTTAAAATATCGGTAGATCCTTCTTTAAGCTCAGTGGTCTTACGTAGGTAAATCTGATATAAACTATATGGTCCAGATCTCATATGGACGATCAATATCAATAGTTTTCCAAGATCTAACTGGAATAATTAAATCAAAGATTTGTATGGAAAATTTTCCTGATCAAAATAAAGATGTAAAGTTGTGTATAATTGGAGATAATTTACCTGTATTTATATATCTCCAAACTGATCATGGATTTAACCTATGATTCAATATTTCAACTTCCTAGAAATCATTTATACTCACGATAGTCAATATGATCATATGATCAGATTTCATAATTTGATAAGATAATTATAACCCGCGATATAAGCAAAAGTTAAACGATATCACACGTGCTCAAATGTCATATAATAACACACGTGCTAACTCAAGTAGGGGAGTCAATAAAATAATCAGATAATGTATTAATTTTTTTGACTAGATCGTGACATATGAACTGATAGTAAGATTTACAGATAATCCACAATTTAACAATTCTGATAGACCACCTGATACCTCAACTATCTAGCATGAGAGTACAGATGTGAGAGTGTATCTGGTGCTTCTATGCCTAAGAGTCCAACTCAGAAGCACGTGCTCGAATCGGAGCGGATAAAATCGAATCTTGATAGATTCATTCAAACTCAGTACCCCAACTGGGTCATGAGATACAAATAGTATGATAAAGATATCGTATGAGATATTTTGATATCAATACTATTAAGATCAAAGTGATGATAGCTACCTATGTTGGTATAAGAGGTGATTGTGATACACCCAACAAGGTAACCTCAATATGATCATGGATAAATTTACTTGATCATTTAGAAATGAAACTTGATCGTAGATCTGAGCATATTGATCTAAGTTTCTATCTCTTCTCCAATGTAGTGGAGATCGTAGTCATATATATTGTCCGAAGATTAATAAATTTATAATCTCATATATTAAGACGATTAGCAGTTTAGGAAAAATTTGTCCTAACGAAAATTACTATCGCCGGAGTAAAAACTCCTTACCAAGGAAATATACTACTATATTTCCGACTCGCACTTTATCATATATTATATCGGGACTGTTATCTAAATCCTTAAAACCTCAAACTTAACTTAACCTCCTAGGCTCTCCAAACCTAGGTTCTCATATCACTTTAATGATCAGGTCTTTAAACCTACGCTCTGATACCACTTAAGTTGTCACGCCCCGACCCAACTGTCGGCCACGTGGCAACCGCCGTATGAGTCCGACAGACCCATACAAGGCATCAAGTGATACATACCATTCATATACATCGTTTATGCAGCGGAATTTACAATTTAATTATCTAACTCAAAATTTCTAACACAGTCCCGATAAACCTACTACAATTCTAGGAAAAAGACAACGATAAATAAATAAAAATATAAACCCGTCGACGGACTCATCTTCATCGAATAACTCGGGCAGTCATCTAATACACCTGCACACACGGGGAAAAGTGGTGTGCTCAGCCTTGCGGCCTAGTGCGAAATTACGGCTCTACCGAATAAAGAAATCAAAGGCTAGGAGGAGTATTCTAGGATGTCTTTGGTGGTTAATCATCATCTTTCATGCCATATAATTTAAACAATTCATATTGAGATAAACAGCATAAATAAATAAATAAATAAATAAACAAAGGTGTACATGCCACTAGATGTCACCTAAGTTAAGCCTAGTGTCAACATCAACAGTCTGTCCCCATTTGATTTGTATAAATCAATTTATGAGGAGCAACAAACATCGTAAATACAATACCGATGTATAATTCACTAGATGTCACCTACGTGATATCTAATGTCCACGTCAACAGTCTGTCACCTACATCGTGACGAGACTTTAAGGTTTCATAAACTCGGGCTGCCAGCCTACGCTTAGTGACTACCCTAGCCAAGAGTATCAGTAAGCCCATCAGTGTCTTTCTGTCTCTGTCTCTACCTATGCCCGCTGCACTGATGTTGGCAGAGAGGACGGATGACCCAGAGTCCCTCTCCTGTTGTTTCACTAGTCGCCAACCATGCCTCCCCTAGCGAAACCGTCGTGCCCTTACATCCTCCCCGGATACCGTAGGGGTCACGACACCCATGTAGTACTACACACTGCCCGTAGACAGGGTCACCTCTCTTAAATATCATCGGCCACGGCTAGCCGGAATAACCACCCTAGGATCCGGACTACTCATCCGATCGTCTGCAGACGTCAAGGGTGATAGCCGTGCGGTCTACGGATCCACTGTCCAAGGCGTCGCATGTGGAATCACCTTCCCAGTCCAATAGCCGTCGACGTCTGTCAAGATTTGGCGCACATCCGCACGATGGGCTGTGGCAACCTTGACTCCATCGGTGCCAAGTCCATGGTAGGGTTCGTCCTAGCTAACCATCTCAGGACTATCACGAGGCCGCCTACAACGACACTCGTGCGGGTGAAGATTTCGGGTAATGACTTGCTCCATATTTCCAGTCTAACATGACCATGGAGTTTGTACAGTCTCTTACCCTACCAGCTCCCAGTATATAAGCTATGCATAACGTCGGGAGTGGTGCTCCCAGTGCTCCGCTATACATCAACCTCGGGAGTGGCGCCTAACGGGACGTCACCGTTTGACCACCGTCGGAACGCGGCGGTCAACCGGGGCATATGGAAAAAGGCCCCATTTTCTGTCTAAGTGGCGGTGACATCGCCAAAGGTTCTAACATGTCGTTATTTACTATCAATGTCTGCATGGTAGGTATGCTAGCATAGCATAGAAACACAATGAAATAATATTTAACATGCTTGACATGATACTACGACATATTAGAAACTTAATGAGAAAATCATAGTATATCATGCATGTTAAGTAAATTAAACTAACATGCAAATCAGAGTATATCCTACATGTCAGATAGAAACAACTAAACTAACATGCAGGCAAGTCAAATCTTATCAAGCATTATGTTTTAACATATTTAAGACATCCAAGAATTGTTCCTAAGAAAACCCCAGCGGGAATTCCCTAGCTTGAATAAATCCTACCATCGGAGAACCAACGCACCTCGGTTAGTGATCTGCTCCTCGGAACCAAGTTGCGCGGAGAAAATCACCCGCCGAGCTACTCGGATCGCATACCCACAATAATCCTATTTAACAAAAATTATTTAAAATAGATTTAATTTATTTTCCCTAAGATAAATAAATTAAAATCTATCAATTAAATAATTATTACATTAAATTAATCCTATACATGTTTAGGATTAATCTCATCTAATCAATTCTAAATTAATCATATTTTTACATTTTTAGCTAATAATTTAAATGAATTTTTATTCAATTTCTACTCATCAAACTCACTCATAACTTAGCCCAAGTCACCCAGGGGCCCAAGTAGAACCCATAGAAATTTTTACTATTTTTATGCTTTTTTTTTTATATTTTAATATTATTTATTATTTTAATATTATTTTAATATTTTATTAATTATTTAAATTAAATTTTATTTTTATTATTTTCTGACCGGTCAACGGTCAATGGTTGACCGGTCAACGATCAACAATTGACCGGTCAACGCTGACTGGGTCAGCGGTTGACCCGGTCAACGCTGACTGTGCCAGCGGTGGGCCCGGTCAATGCTGGATGGGTCAGCTGTTGACTCGGTCAACGGTTCGATTACTGTTCATCCGGTTCGGTTCGGTTCGGTTCGATTCGGTTCGACTCGGGTCCGGTTCAACCAACCCAATTCAATTGGGTTTGACTCGAGTTCGAACTGATTTCGATTAGTTGATTCGGCTCACCCAACCCAACTCAACCTGAACCCAAACCCAACTGATTTAATCCTACTTGATTCAACCCATTCACTAACCTCACTTAATTAAATCACTAACATTGTTTAACTAACACTAATCATGCAACTTAACTTAACCCGAACCCAAGTCCGACCCAAACTCAACCAACTCGTTCAGCTCAACCAATTACTTAACTCATTAATTACTCAACTTAATTAATTCATTAACTAAACTTATATTAATCTAACTAAACATTAATCATGCTTAATTAACAATAACCATATCATAAATCTATTTTATACTAAGCATACTTAATTTTTAATTAACCATGCTTAATTAGTCCTTAAGCATGATTAAGGAAGAGGGCGAGGGCATGGGTACCTATACTCGTCCGCTTCCTCCTTCGACGCCGGTGGTGGAGCTCCTCCGGCTTCGGCGAGCTCGACCCAGCCCCGGAGACGACTCTCCGGCTCCGGCGAAGGTCTGCCGAGGTGTCTCGCGAGCAGCGGCGGCGCCAACGGCGACGAGGGCGGCGAAGGCGAGCTCGCTCCCGCTTCGGAGGCGATCGACGAGGGGCGACACTTCGGCGAGCCCTCCTTGGTCTCGCAGCCAACGGATGGGGGATGGAGGAAGGTTGCCGACGAGAGGACGTCGACGATGGGCGATGAGGAGCTGCGGCGGCGAGGGATCGCCGCTCGGGGCATGCGAGCAAACGTTTCTGCTCGCGGCCCTATTTTCCGCCCGCAAGCAGGGGAAAGGTCGGGGAAGAAGGGGGGAGACGCGCGGCTGCAGGGGACCTCCGCCGAGCTCCCCTCGTCGTGGCGGAAATGGGCAGCGGCGAGGAGGCTACGGACGGCGGATGCGAAGGGCGAGCGGCGACGATCTGCGGAGGCTCTGCTGCGGGTGGTCGCGGCAACGAGGGAGCTGTCGCCGAGCTCCCCTTTCCGCAGGGAGTGTGCGCCGGGGGTGGATGAAGGCAGGCCGACGCCGACGGACGGCGGGCAGCGGCCGACGACGAAATGCTAGGCGTCGGCGCTGCTTCGCTGCGATGGAAGAGGGCGGCGAACAGCGACTGCCCTTTGCGAAGGGGGAGAAGGCCGGAGAAAGGGCAGATGCAGGGGAGAGGTCGCGCGGCAGCAACAGAGCTCCGTCGAGCTCTCCTCGTCACGGTGGGAAGGAACGAGTTGCGACGGCGGCTGCGAACGGCCGGCGGTGGGCGCGGAGGAAATGTGATGGGCAGCTGCAACCACTCCCACGAAGGGGAGGAAGCAGGGGACGGGAGAGGGGCGCAGCAGCACCGCTGCGCTCTCCTTGCCGCGGTGCCGGCGATGAACGGCGGACGGCGAACGCGGCGGGAAGGCACCGACGTTCGCTCCGCTGTGGTGGAGAAGGGCGGCGTCGCGAGCTCGAAGAAGAAGGAGGAGGAGAAGACGAAGGAGAAAAAGAAGGAGAAGAAGAAGGAGAAGAGGAAGAGGAGGGGCGCCTCGCGAGTGGGAAGAGCCCGCGGCTCTTCTCGCTCGCGTCGACCCCTTCGGACCGGGTCAGCCGGTTCACTCGGACCGGCCAGCTGGCCGGTTCAGTTGAACCGGACCGAAATTTAATTTTTTTTCTTCCTAAAATTATAATTTAGAAGATGGGGGTTTACAGGCGCAGTGGAAGTATGGTGGGCCCATAACCCACAAGTCCTAGGGTTGAAACCTGGCTCTGATGGAGGTGGCGAAGCTATAGAGAGGAGGAAGGAGATGAAGAAAGGAGCAAGTGTCAAGACCCCAAATGTTGACGAACACTCAAGCCGGAGATATTGTCTTATGGTAATCTTCTTCCCTCCTATTTCATAAAAACAGGAACTTTACTTATTTTGGGGGAAGATTTAGGGTGATCACACAAATTTATATTGTTTCCCTAATCTAATTTTGTTCTTGCTGTTTTGATAGCCCTAAATTAGTTAATTAAGAGTATTTGTCATGCAACTTAACTTAACCCGAACTCAAGTCCGACCCGAACTCAACCCAACTCAACTAACTGGTTCAGCTCAACCAATTACTTTAACTCATTAATTACTCAACTTAATTAATTCATTAACTAAACTTATATTAATCTAACTAAACACTAATCTTGCTTAATTAACATTAACCATATCATAAATCAATTTTATACTAAACATACTTAATTTTTAATTAACCATGCTTAATTAGTCCTTAAGCATGATTAAGGAAGAGGGCGAGGGCATGGGTACCTATACTCGTCCGCTTCCTCCTTGGACGCCGGTGGTGGAGCTCCTCCGGCTTCGGCGAGCTCGACCCAGCCCCGGAGACGACTCTCCGGCTCCGGCGAAGGTCTGCCGAGGTGTCTCGCGAGCAGCGGCGGCGCCAACGGCGACGAGGGCGGCGAAGGCGAGCTCACTCCCGCTTCGGAGGCGATCGACGAGGGGCGACACTTCGGCGAGCCCTCCTTGGTCTCGCAGCCAACGGATGGGGGATGGAGGAAGGTTGCCGACGAGAGGATGTCGACGATGGGCGAGGAGGAGCTTCGGCGGCGAGGGATCGCCGCTCGGGGCATGCGAGCAGACGTTTCTGCTCGCGGCCCTGTTTTCCGCCCGCAAGCAGGGGAAAGGTCGGGGAAGAAGGAGGAGAAGGCCGGAGAAAGGGCGGATGCAGGGGAGAGGTCGCGCGGCAGCAACAGAGCTCCGCCGAGCTCTCCTCGTCACGGTGGGAAGGAACGAGCTGCGACGGCGGCTGCGAACGGCCGGCGGTGGGTGCGGAGGAAATGTGATGGGCAGCTGCAACCACTCCCACGAAGGGGAGGAAGCAGGGGACGGGAGAGGGGCACAGCAGCACCGCTGCGCTCTCCTTGCCGCTGCGCCGGCGATGAACGGCGGACGGCGAACGCGGCGGGAAGGCACCGACGTTCCCTCCGCTGCGGTGGAGAAGGGCGGCGTCGCGAGCTCGAAGAAGAAGAAGGAGGAGAAGACGAAGGAGAAAAAGAAGGAGAAGAAGAAGGGGATGGGCGCCTCGCGAGTGGGAAGAGCCCGCGGCTCTTCTCGCTCGCGTCGACCCCTTTGGACCGGGTCGGACCGGTTCACTCGGACCGGCCAGCTGGCCGGTTCAGTTGAACCGGACCGGAAATTTTTTTTTTTTCTAAAACTATAATTTAGATGATGGGGGTTTACACCAGGGGCTCTTCGAACTTGCTCCCTGTCCACCGAAGTCCTCCACCTCGTGACAAGGAGACCACGATAAACCCGTGTTATGCTGTTTAACATGCTTTATCAAATTCTTTTACATGTTGCTTTATTTTGCCTTATTATTTTGTGATATGCTACTACCTTGATAAAGAAGATGATATATCAATTATAAAGTTAAAATACCACATAGACCAGAAAGTGAAGTAAGTCCATACCCGGATATAATTATCCACACGCGTGACGTTTGAGCATTACCGTGATAGTCCCGGAGTGGCTAACGGGGATGAACTCTTCCAAGAATTTAGCAGGCATGTAGTCGAGTTAGCCACAGCCCATTGTGCGGAAGCGAGCTCAACTTGGCCAACATCAACTGCTATTGAATTGAAGAGGTGAATTTCCTTAAAGCCTTGGACAGTGGATCCGTAGACAACACGGTTACTATTCCAGACGTTCTGCAGACGATCTGATGAGCAGTCCGGATCCTAGGGTTATTAATTAATTCGGCTAGCCGTGGCCGAGGATATATTAATTGAGGTGACCCTGTCGGCGGACAGTTGTGTAGCGCTACATGGTGGGTTGTGACCGTACTGGGTTTCCAATGGGAAAGGTACGGGAGCAGCCGGTTTTGCTGGGATGGGGTGTAGGGATCGACCAGCGGGACAGTAGAGAGAGATACACGGTCACTCGATCTCTCTGCCAACATCCGTGCAGTGCGCATAGGTAGAGACCTGGACATTCACGGCACGGATGGGCTTATGGGAATCCCTGATCAAGATATCCCCTGAGCATAGGCTGGCGGCCCGAGGCACTTGACATAAAGACAAAAATACTTCTAGTCGACATATACTAGAGATACAGATATGTTATTCAACATAGATGACATATGCGACAGACAAGTTGTTCCACATAGATGACTTTTTGGTTCAACATAGATGACAATTAGGAATATATACAGATATATATAAACAGTTAGAACTCAACTTTGTTAGTGACGCTATTTACACCAAAAAATTAATAATTGAAAATTTATAAATCCAAAGGCATCCTAGTACTTCCCCCTAGTGTTTGATTTCCTACCTACGATTTCGAGCTGTAATTTCACACTAGGCCACAAGGCTGAGCACACCACGTTCAATGTGTGTGCAGGTGTGTTAGACGATCGATCACGACGGTTGATGAAGATGAGTTTGTCGACGGATTTATTTTTATTGATTGATACTTATCATAGAATTGTAGTAGGATTATCGGGACTGTATTAGCAGTGTTGAGTTAGATGTTTTAAATGTATTACCATTAAATGCCATGTATGGGTCCGTTGGGCCCATACGGCGGTTGCCACGTGCCCGACAGTAGGGTCGGGGCGTGACAAAGGGCCTAATTAAAAACCCATCAGTAATTATTAGATTTATTTAATCTTAATTAACTAGGTTAATCATCTAAACTAGGTGTACTCAATTTAATCATCCCCTAATCCAATTAAGCCCAATTTATTAGCCCAATTCGGTCCAAGTCAAAATTTGGTTAAAATTGACCGAGTCAACTAAAATTACCATATGGACCATTAAGAAAATTTCAATTTATGATTACCCAACCCATTTCAAGTTGTCAACCCAATCCAGTCGGCCCAAATTAGTGTTCATGAAATCCAAATCCAATTCTGGGTAAACATTGACTCGGTCAACGTTGACCCGGTCAACATTGCCCACATTGACCAATCAACATTGAATGGTCAATATTGACCTAGGTTTACCACCTAACTTAATATGATTTAAACCCATGAGTCAAAATTGGTCAAATCTGTCTTTAATTTGGGTTCAAACCCAATGCATATAATAAAAGCCAAAATTGGTCAATTTTGACCCAATCCCAATTAATTTGGCTCAATTCAGGTTCAAACAGTCAAATTGGTTTAATTTAAATTTAATCTGATTCAATTTGGTTCGAATCTGACCTGAATTAATTTGATTAGGCTCAATTCGGACTTAAGTCAATTTAATTGGTTTAACTCAGGTTCGGATCAATTCAATTTGGTTCGACCTAGATTCAATTTAGCTCAATCTGGTTCAACTTGGATTTGGTCTAGCCAGCTCAATCTAATTTGATTTGACTCGAGCTCGAACCAATTTCAATTAATTAATTCAGCTCACCCCAACTAAACTCAACCTGAACCTAAACTTAACTCAAATCCAACCCAACTAACTTCAATTCGGTTCAACCCAACCCATTTACTAATCTCACTTAATTAAATCACTAACCTTGCTTAACTTAATTAAGCATGCATTAATCATGATTAATGAGAAAAATGTTCTTCGAAGGGGGCAGAGGTGTTACCTCTTCTCGTTCGCTCCTTCTCCGATGCCGATGATGGAGCTCCGGTGGCAGCCCTCCAGCTTCGGCGAAGGTTTGGCGGACGCGGTGGAAAGGCGACGAACGGCGGACAGCTGCTCTCGCGAAGAGGGGAAATGGGGAGAAAGGAGTGGCGCGCCGCGAGAATACTTCTGCTGAGCTCCCCTTTCCTCGACGGGGAACGGCGCACAGCAGAAGACGAACGGCGGGCGGCGGATGCTGTTGAAGGGTAGTGGATGACGGACTGCCGCTCTTGCAAAGAGATGGCAGGGAAGAAGGGGGCGCGTGGCTGCAGACCTCCACCGCACTCTCCTTGTCGCGGCGGGGGTATACAGAGGGGGAACGGTGGCGGTGGACGGCGGACGCGGTGGAAGGCGCCGGCGTTCACTCCGCTGTAGTGGAAGAGGAGGAGGCGGGCGTTGCGTGGCGAGGGAGAAGGCGTCGCGACTGAGGACTTTGGAGGCGGGGCGCGTGCAGCAGGAATGCTTCCGCCGAGCTCCCCTTTCCGCGGCGAGGAGGGGTGCCCGACGATCAGCGGACGGCGGACGGGCAGATGGCGGATGGCGGGCGCAGGGGAGGGTCGTCAATGCTCACGTTGTTGCGGGGGAAGCAGGCGAGTGCGAGAGTTCGCGAGAGGGAAGGCTCGCTTGCTTGCCCGCTGTCGCGTGAAGCCCTAAACAACAGGGCCCGGCCATCTGGGTCGGTTCGGTTGGACCGCCCGGATGAACCGGTTTGGTCGAATCGGTCGGTTTTTTTTTTTTTTAAGGTAGGGGTTTACAACTGCAATTAGGAATAAGCAATTTTTGCAATGCAAAGTTAATCTCTTTCCCTTGTCTTGTCTTGCTTTTGCTTTTCGAGTATGCAATGAGCGGCCAATTGGTAAGTAAGAGCAACGTGTAAAGATTTTTCTTTTTCGGTTGTAAGGAAGTAGTTCGAGGTACCCAATAATTAGTATTGGAGGAATATATATCCAATGTTAATTGCTTGGTTACAAAAACCAAATAATCCTGGGCAAGATTTAGAAATGTTCAGGAGTTGTTCCTTGACATTGCTATAAAAAAAATCTACCTACTTTCAAAAGATGTTCAAAAATGCTCAGGAGTTAGAGGAACATTGTTGTATGTTCAACATCTTAAAATGAAGATTGCTAAAAGAATGAGGTGCAAATAATAGCTTTGGAGGTTTCCTTCTTCTTGAGCTACGAATTGGAAAAAATAGTTGTTTAATCACACAAGTTGTACGTCTTTTCACACCACGATTGTCACAAAGGCAAAAGTATTTTTTTTAGCTATTTTACCCTATGCGTTTTGTCGATCATGAAAAATACAACTCTGAACCTAAATTAGGATAAAATTACATTTTTTTTTCTATGGTGCACAAATAATGAACCAGATAACTTTTAGTTTGAAGAGAGATTATATGCATAGAAATATTTTGCAAAGGTAACTTAGCACCCTAATCGACTACTTCTCTTTACAGCTCATGGATGCAAATGCTTTCTACAAGCTTTTTTGCGATTGCTTCTGTGATGCATTCTACAGGTAGCACCTGCCAATTGATCATTTGGCAATGATGTCGCTTTGGCCGAGTGGTTAAGGCGTGTGCCTGCTAAGTACATGGGGTTTCCCCGCAAGAGGTCGAATCTCTCAGGCGACGAATGTTTCTTTTCTACTTTTATTTTTTAGGCCCGTACTTCTCAAAAGAATGTGATGTTTTCTAACCTTCATTTTGCTTGATCTTCTACAGCGTAGATTCTTTAAAAATGTTTACATTATCTTTTTATTGAAGATGCTTCTTTTCTTGTTATATGTTCTATAGTACATGTACCACATATGCAATAATGGGGGATGTTATTCCCTCATAATTCCCAATTCCAAATTTCTTGTTATATGTTCTATAGTACATGTACCACATATGCAATAATGGGGGATGTTATTCCCTCATAATTCCCAATTCCAAATCTCTAGTTCTCTTCCCAAAAATAATTCAAGTATTTGCAACAAATTCATCAGGTACTGCAATTTGGAACAAACAATTGCTGCAATGCGAAGTTAATCTCTTTCCGTTATCTTCACTTGCCTTCACTTATTAGGTATGCAATGAGCAGGCAATTGGCAAGTAAGAGCAACATGTAAAGCTTTTTACTTTTTTGGTTGAAAGGAAGTAATTTCAGGTACCCACTCATGCGTATTTGAGGAATATATCTCCAATGTTATAAAAACCAATTAATCCTTGGCAAGAAGTAGAAATGTTCAGGAGTTCTTCCTAGACTTTGCTATAAAAAAATCTACCTTTTACAAGATGTTCAGAAATGCTCAGGAGTTAGAGGAATATGGATGTATGTTCAACAACTTACAATGAAGATTGCTAAAAGAGTGAGGTGCAAATGAATTGCTTTGGAGGTTTCCTTCTTCTTGAGCTACGAATTGGAAAAAATAGTTGTTTAATCACACAAGCTGTACGTCTTTTCACACCACGATTGTCACCAAAAGCAAAAGTATTTTTTTTAGCTACTTTACCTTATGCATTTTGTCCATCATGAAACATACAACTCTGAACCTAAATGAGGACAAAATTAGATATTTTTTTTGTATGGTGCATAAATAATGAACCAGATAACTTTTAGTAGTAACCCAGTCTCCCATCCTGACCTCGAGCACCGTCGCCCCATGCCCCTCTCTATAGATGGCCCATGAGAGTGCCAATAACATAATCTCCTATCACTGCAATGAAGTTGCCTAAAACACTATCCAGTAATATGTCATCCTATCCATATGCATTCTAAAAGTGAAGTATTATCATGAATAATCAAACAGATGCATATGCTAGATTTAGAGTCAACAAAAGCATAGTATAATCATTTCTCCCTTCGATTCTGACTAAGAAAAATCCAAAGCATTGGGGTTTGGGTAGCTTAATTCATGAAGGAATGTTCTGTCTGTGCGATTGCTTGTTAAATTAAGTACCCTGGGTATTATTTGATGAAATTGCATGCGTAATTAGTTGTGAATGATGTTGTTAAAATGTACAATAAAAATGTACCCTGGGTATTATTTGATGAAATTGCATGCGTAATTAGTTGTGAATGATGCTGTTAAAATGTACAATAAAAATTTCCTAGAATGTTATGTCCACTGTGCCTTGATGCTACTTTTCATATATTTAGAATTGGTGGTTTATGGTTCTGTTAATAATGGCCGGAAAATATGCCTTACTATTTTACTGATGGTTGTTAGTTAAGGCTCACTATTTTACTGTTGGAAACTTGTTTTGTGACGATGTTGATTCTCCTACAATACAACCATGCATCTAACGTACATAATTGATGGATTCTTACTCTTGTGAAATTGTTTCAGGGATGTAAATTCTTAACTTTTAGTGGTGGATAGGTTGCTAGCGCATTTGGCAGCAACCAATAGGATTGCATTGACGTAATGTTGTTGTTGGGTTTGTTATTATTATTTCCCCTATTTTATGACGGCTATGTCGATGTTATGATCCTTTTACAAGTGAGGTTGTCATGGCTTTCCGTTGTTGTGTTATTATAAAGTTTTAGTAGTATTACTTTCTTTACATAGTACACGTGGTATTGTCGAAGGAAAACTTCAAGATTTTTAAAGGATTCATTATTGTGGTTATGACCATTCCTTCTTGTTGATATTTGGGTGTGCTAAATTGATTTTGTTGGAACTATGTATGATACGGTCAAATTAAAAATAGAGATCTCCTTCATTTACCAAAACAATTAATAGCGTAGTTATCTCAAAATTCTTTTATTTCACAGTTTGATTAAATATATTAAATTGATATGAAACATATTGTAGAAATGAATGTGCATGTGCTCGGTTATTATCTGAAATCATTTAAGATGCATTTCCCTTTAGCTAAAACACTTCCTTCAAGGAGATTGGAGAACACCTCTTCATTTGCCCAAACCACCCTATATGATTAGGGTGGGTCATAGGAAAGGGAAGGGTAGCATACAGTTAAACAAAAAAAGGGTAGAAAGTAAACTTTGCTTATGATTGTAGGAGCACTCTTAAATCTGCATCAACGGTGATACACAAAATACGGCAAGCCCGTGAAATTTCTGTTAAGCTAATTTAAAGGATTCAGGTGCGTTGTTATTTCGGCTAGTTTACAACCGCTGCAATAGAGCTCCCAAGTGGGCAGTTGTTATTAAATCTTTATTACTGTCTGTGATGTGCATTTTACTGATGTTCTGTATGATGTGAATTAATTGCAAATGACATATTATATGTTATGTTTCCTCATATGCTTGTGTTCTACAAATTCTAAAGGTGTATGACACTAGGAAAAACCTAGAACACATAGCGACATATGAAGATACTAGGTGACAAACAAAACTAGTTAGGTGACATATCTTCCATGATAATCTAAGCTAGTTTGGACACCTTGAGACATAGACCTGAACTTCCTAGGGACATAAACCTTCAGGAATCATATAGGTCTACATAACACTGTATTTCTCTCACAAATGATAGACACCATTTGTGTTAGTCTAAAGAGGGGTGGCGGCGGAGGCGTCACCCGACCCATCCTTTAGCGTTGGGTGAGTACCAACAAGGGGGTTCTCGCCAACGGCCAGATATCCCCATGGCATGTATCTGAAACTAAGATACTGGGAGCTCACTTCAGCCGCTATCCTGAGGACTAAGGTATCTGTTGACGCTGACATACTCCAACTGAGTCCTGCAGGCTTGGGGGGTAGTTCGGACAACCAGAGTTATACATATGTGTTGGATCCGGCAGGTCAGGCCGAGAGTATACATGTCAGTCGATGACCCTGCTGTAAAGCAGAAGTGTAGCGCTACACGGTGTCTCGTATCCTAGGGTCTATGGGAGACGTACGATACGATAGTCTCGGAGTGCGGTCTGGGTAAACGACTCGCGAGACTGAAAGGAGAAGGAACCGCGGTCACCCGCCTTCTTCACCAACGTCGGTGCAACGGGCCTAGGCAGAGACTTAGTCTGGCACTGACGGGCTTGTGGTAGTCTCCGACCTGGGCTTACCTTAAGCATAGGCAGGCAGCCCTAGGAGTTAGTATTAAAATTAGAAACTTAGAAATCTCTAGACATATACACATATTTAGACCTTTAATATTTAATTGATTATTATGTGTATGCTTTCTTTCATTGTTATTTTATAATTTAATGTTGATATAATTGCTGCTCATCCAGACATGTATTGTTAGCCCATTTCTTTTGCTTGGAGAAGTTTCTATTTGTAGGCACTAAGTCACAAGACTTAGCGCATGCAAATTTTTCCCCGTGCGCAGGTATTTGGAACATCGCATAGGAGATGGCGAGGAACGATGGGTAGCGGGAGTGAATGCTATAGAAGGACATTAATAGAATTGATTAGTCGGTATGATGTAAAGAACACATAATGTAGACGGACTGTATCAATTTTTTATGTAACCTGTGAGCAAATTTGTAAATCTAGTTAGTAGACTGACTATAGAAATTGTTATTCATGTTGGAATTACATGATATTGTTAGCCTTGTATGAATGAGACACTGCTCATACGGCGGTTGTCAAATGCCCGACAGAGGGTCGAAGCGTGACATGACAGTAATGTAATATTCAACACGTATGATAAAATAAATAATATGTAGGAGAACTAATTACACATGTCAAGTAAAGCTAAATAACATAGCATATGATATATTAATCATACTTAATAGAGAATTTAATATAGCATGCATGTTCCATAATATTTAGCAAGCATAAGTTTTAATTATTTTTAAGGCATCCAAGACTTTCCAGATAAAATTTTTCTAAGATTTTTCCTAATATGAAAATAATCCTACTGCGATGAACCAATGCACCTAATTGAATTCTGAGCTTCAGAACCAATCTAATTGAAGCTCAGAGGTATCAACCGTAAAGTAGGTCACGCGCCAAAATAATATTCCTAAATAATAAGATTTATTTATAACAAAATTTAATATCATTTCTACGAATTATTCGTACAGAAATTTAATTAATTAAGAACCTAAGTTATCTAATTAATTTAGCTCTTTCCAAATTAATTATTTAACCTAATTCATAAAACTAACCCAATCCAATTAACCCAATTTAATTAGCCTAGTAGAAAATTAATGTAACATATTTTAATTAATTCGATAAACTCATTTAGTAAATCAACTTATAATTTGCGAGATCCAAATCAACCTCCGAGTCCACTTTAATAAATCTGACTCTAATTGATCAAGTTAAAATTAAATTATCAAACCCAAGTTAATCATTAAGCCCAACTCTCTTCATCTAACCTAATAAAATTATAAGCCCAATTTATTATTCAAACTTAAGCCTAATTCATTTCCTTAGCTCATCTACCCCTAAGCTTACTTAGATTAATCATACTTAAACCAAGTACTCTTCCTAATTAAGTATGTCCAGTTACTAAGCCCATGTTAACCGTCATCGCTCAATTTATCAGCAAAGTCCATACCAATATGCAATGATCCCCTAATTCAATTTTCATCACAACATAATCATGCTAGTAAGTTGAAATTTAACAATCCTTTCTTAGTATAAACCTTAGTTCGATTCTTTCTACCCCATAATAATTATACCACATACATAACCTTCCCCTTTAGTTAGGTCGGATCTATAGAGATAGTACGAGTCCTCCGTCCCAGATTCCCTCGCCGCGGCCATTTGGTTCACCGGTACTACCCAAAAGTCTCATGCTTGAGTGACTGTGACTGATCTATCTAGTCAAGGTCAGGCTCTGATTCTTGCTCAAAAAACGGACCGAACGCGTTCGAGTTATTGGCTCGCAATACCTTACCGGCTGCATTCATGAGTCACTCCTTCAACTATCCCTCGGAGACAGGGTCGAGAAGTGCCATGCATCGGCGCCCTCCGTCTTTTCTTTCTATCAGTCCCACCCGGGCCCCTCTGGGATAATCCAGAAAGAGATAAAAAAGGGGACTTCTGCATTTCTCTTGATCTTGTACACCCATTTAACTCCAATCGGTTTATGACCACCTAGAAGAGTTGTTAACTCCCAAGTTTCATTCTACTCTATTGCTTGAATTTCTATATTCATAGCTTGAACCCATTTATCCTCCTTTTTTACTTCAAAATTCACAAGTTCACAATCAATAAGTAAATAAAGTAGATTAAAATCATCTAACCTTTTAGTTTTATTGTAAATATCTTCAAGGGATCTTATTTTGATTTATCTTTCTGAAGATGTTGATGGTGAGGATAAGTGTGGAATGTACTGGTGATGCTGGTGGAGTAGCTTCTTGATCATGATTTACTTCTTCTTCGAAATATAGTAGAAAATCATAAGATTCTTCTTGTTTTGAACTCCAATCCCATGAAGCATTTTCATCAAACTCTACATCTCTACTGACTAAAACTTTTCTTTCTTCTGAATTGAATAATTTGTAGCCTTTTAAGTTCTCATCATACATAATGAAAATAAGTTGTTTACTTTTTTATTTGGACCTCTCTTGCTTGTGAACATAGGCATAAGCAATAGATCCAAAGACCCTTAAATGCGCCACAGTTAGTTTCAATCCACTCTATGCTCTTGAAGAGTCTCATTTTTCAAACTTTTAGTTAGACTTCGATTTGAGAGATACATAGCACATGCAACTGCTTCAGCCCAAAACTTCTTTAGCATAGCTTTTGATTTCAATATGCATCTAGCCATATTGAGGATTTTATTGTTCTATCTTTCAGCAACACTATTTTGTTGAGGTGTTTTTGGAACTATCAAGGGACGACGAATACCATGCAACTCACAAAAAAATTTAAATTCATTAGAAGTAAATTCACCACCTCTATCAGTTCTTGAAGCTTAAATTTTATAGTGACTTTCCTTCTCAACAAAAGCTTTAAATCTTTTGAATAAATTAAAAGCTTTTTACTTATGTTTTAGAAAATAAATCCAAATCTTTCTACTATAATCATCAATAAAAAGAATAAAGTAAGAGTTTTCATCAAAAGATTAAGGTTTGATCGGACCATAAACATCAGCACGAACTAGTTGACGTGGCTTCTGGGCTCTTGATATTGAGTGCTTTGGAAAACTTTTTCTTGAATTCTTGCCGAATAAACATCCTTCACATAATTGATTAGGATGATTAATTTTTGAAATCCCTTTCACAATTTTCTTTTTTGCTAAAGAATTGAGGCTTCCAAAATTTAAGTGACCAAATCTCATATGCCAAATCCATGATGTATCTTTCAGACATACCTTTAAAAAAATTGCATCATAATTTTCTGAATTCAGCATATAACTTTTGCGAGAAGATTATAATTTTGATCTCTAAGCCATATCATATTATCTTCTATATAAATTTTGTATCCTCTTCCAAAAGGTATCCAACACTTAGAATATTTTCAGTTAGCTTCAAAATATAATAAACATCATGTATAATTATATGTCTTCCATCTTTTGCTTGAATCAAAATCTCACAATTATCTTCAATTTCTACCTTTGTATCATCGCCAAAATTTACAAATCCTTTCTTGTTGGTATTGAGTTGATAGAACTTACTTCTATCACCTGACATATGGTTGCTTGCTCCATTATCAAGATGTCATACACTTGATTTCTCCATGTGACTATCTTTTAATGCAAGTAGAGAGTGTTATGTTTCTTCTTCTTTCTACTTAATAGACCTTGCTTCTTCACAAACTTTGTTAGATCGACACTCCCAAGAGTAATGCCCAAATTTATGACAAGAATAACACTGAAGTTTAGATTTATTTACTTGATTAGAATTTCTCAAGTAATTACCTCTTCCTCACCCTCTTGCAAATTTTGTTGCAGAAACTTGATTTCTTTGAAAATTTGACGAGTGCTCATAGTTTGTTCTTCCTAGACTACGACCTCTGCTTCGGCCTTGACCTCGACCACGATCTCTGTTCGAACTATCTCCTTTGGACTTCCAAGTCATCTTGGCTTGAATAACTTGTTCATGTTCTTATTGTTTGCCTCGAGTCATCCTCTCTTCATGGGCTCTTAAAGACCCATTTAATTCCTCAATTGTCATGGCTTCGATGTATTTAGATTCTTCAATGCTACTACGATATGATTGAATCTCGCATCGAGAGAACGAAGAATTTTTGCCACCATACGAGCATCCGACATTGATTCTCTAAAATTTGTAATTTGATTTATAATTATTAAAAATTTTGAAAAATAGTCTTGAATAGATTCACCTTCTTTCAAAAAGAGTTTTTCAAACTCAGCCTTTAGAATTTGATGTCGAACTCTCCTCACCTTCTCAACTCCTATGATGGAGTTTCAAAGAGCCTCCTATGCTTATTTCAATATAGTCTCCTTCACAATCTTGTGGAGCATGTTATCATCTTGTCCTAGATAGATGATGGTGAGAGCTTGTTGATCTTTCTTCCTTTCTTTCTCCACACCTTCTCTTTCTCTTGGAGAGAGTATTGTCATATCTCTTGGTTGGTTGTAGCTTTTCTCTACAATGTCCTATACACATTGGGAGCCAAGAGTTACCTTCATCTGAAGTGCCCAAGTCTTATAATTGAGAAATGTAAACTTCAGATATAGATAATAAAAGGAGGATGACGACAAATACCTTAATTTTTTGACGCAATCGGTTGGACGGGTGAGTTTGTAACTTGATCATTTTATTAATTGTCATCCCATCACGTGCGCCCAATTATTTATTTATTTATCGAGCAGTCCAACCTCTCAGTTTTTTATCTTATATAATTGATCTCATCTAATACTTTGGAATTATTTATTTATTTCATGATTACTGCGAACTAAATATGTTTTTTTTCTATTTTTAAAAGATATATATATATATATACACACACACTTTGTCGTTGTTTAAACGGTTAGTATAAATAAATTAAAAAATACAGTTAGTCCAATAAAAAACGATCTATGAATAAAAAATAATATATTTTTCTTTCACTCTTTTTAATTGATTTTTTTGAAAATAATAATAATAATATATAAAAGAATATATTTTACTGTGTCATAAAACATTTGTAAATAAAAGTAATTAGCAATGAAGCGGTAGAGGTTAATTTATCAACGCTAAGTCCACATCCAATTCATATATAAAAATATAAATAACTATTCGTGGGGATTTGTAATAATTGCCTCTTCTTTTACCGACACAAGCGATACAAGAGGAATGTAACAGGTATACGCTTTCGCGGTAATTTTACCTGGTTTTTTTCCCTCTCCGTTGTCTCTTTTTTCCCTTGCAAAATATGGTCTTCCAGAGGTAACTCTAATTTTTTTAACATAAAATTACTATATATATATATATCGACGAAAAGAAGTAAAAATATAGATGGATGGTAAACTATGATTTCTACAAGGCATCAGATCATGTAAGGTAAACTCATGCTTCATTAACTTGAAGTATAAATATCAAATAAATTGTATCTAAGTATAATATTTGCTAAAGAGGCTAACAAGCCCATACAAATAATGAGTATGAGCTAATAGTCTGCACACCTCTTGGTGGGTAGATCCTCAAGAAGCTAATCTATCGAGCTTTTCTTGTAGCCACCAAAGATGTGGAGCTAGAAGCCAACCTAATTCCACTTAACATTTTAAACTTTGATGCGATTTTCAAAATTGTTTGGTTGATGACTCATTGGGTTATAGTAGCTTACTTCACCAAGACAGTAACTTTCGACGACCCAAGCCATCCTAGTATGACCTTTGAAGGTGATTATCAAGTTGCCTTTAGATAGAATGCTCTTGAATTCTACCTCGACTTAGCTCCCGAAATAACCTCAATATCAAAGCATCCTTATAGAATGACATTCGCATAACTAAAGACATTGAATGTGTAGCTTCAAGACCTAATGGACAAGGAGTTTATACGACCTAGTGTATCCCCTTGAGGTATGCTAATATTGTTCTTGAAAAAGAAAGAAGGCATAATAATTCAGAACTAGAATCTGCTTCCTCAAATTGATGACTTGCTAAAAGGTGTCAATGTATTATTGAAGATACACCTACAATCAAGGTATCATAAGTTGAAATCCGATAAGAAGATGTGCCCAAGACCGCATTCAGAACTTGATATGAGCACTATAAATTTTTCGTTTTTGCCTTTGGACTCATCAACACACTAGCAGCCTTTATGAACTTGATGCACATAATATTCCATAAATATCTTAATAAGTGCATCATCATATCCATTGATGACATTCTTATCTACTCACAGGATAAGGATGAACATGCACAGCAGCTCAGGATATTACTTCAAATATTGAGAGAAAATCAACTGTATGCCAAGTTTTCAAAATGCGAGTTTTGATTAGACTAGGTGGGTTTTCTCAGACACATCATAACTAATAAGGGAATCCAACTACATCCAGCTAAGATCGAAGTTAAAGGATTACAACTTAGTAATCGACTATCATTCAGGTAAAGCCAATGTGGTAGTTGACGCACTAAGCTGAAAGTCCTCAACTGCACTGGCTTTCATCGCAACTCCTACTTACCCCTACTATGAGAGCTTCAGGCACCGGGCATTGAATTGCAGCCTAACTCTCAAGGAGGTCTACTAGCATGGTTTATAGTATGACCTACTCTTAGAGAGTCTAATAAAAAAATAGTAAGCTAACCCAAAACTAAGTGGATTAACACAGAAGGTTCAAAAAGGAGAAGAACAAAGTTTTTGTGTAAGGAAGCATGGTGCCCTTACCCTACAGGGTAGAATCTATGTATTGCATGATGGCAAACTTCGACGGTAAATTCTGGAGAAAGTACATAGTTTAGCATACACCATGTATCCAGAGAGTATAAAAATATATCATACCATCTGCCAAATATATTAGTGGTCAATATGAAACGAGATATCACAGCATGGCTAAGTACTTTTGTAAATCCTATTTTCTATTTTAAAAAAATTTGAAAAAAAATATTATTTATTATTAAATTAATAAAAGAATAAATAAAATTAAAATACGTAATGAAATAAGAAATAGGAAATAAAATAAGAAAATATATGGCTAAAATAAAATAGAAAAAATAGATAAATAAATATAATAGATAAATCAGAAAAAGAAATAAATAATAAATAAAATAGTAATAAATAAATATTAATAGATAAGAAAAATATAATAGAGAAGAAAATAAAATTAAACAGAAAAAGAAGGGAAAATGCCGCAGCACGCGCGTGTGCTGGCATTAGCGAGGGTTTGAGCAAGGGTTTAAAACCCTCTCTAACAGGGGGCACCTTGTTTTGGGATGAAACAACGACGGCTGAACTCAAACGCTCCGGGAGCCGTCGTCTTCGGTAGAGAAGGGATGCGAGCGAGCTGAGGCGTCGTCTGCGAGGCCGGTGGCATGTGGAAGTAGCTTCAGTTGTCGAAGAATGCGAAGGGAGCAGCGGAATTGGGGGTGTCCCTGTTCCCGTCGATTGCGCCAGCGAGAGGGGCAAAGATCAGGATTTTCCTTCGCGGCGAAGTCGCTGGGAAGGTTGCGGGAGGTCTTCAGATGGTGAAGAGGTCGTGAGATGCACTACAAGGGCTCCAGCGGGTAGAAAGCATGAAAGGGGCGGCGAACAGAGGGACTCATCTGTTCGCGGCGATTCCGCGGCGAGGAGCGCGGCTGACGGCGTTTCCTCCGCGGTGAAGCCCTCTGAGCTCGATTCGACTCCTTTGGAGTTGATAGTGAGCGGCGGCTGCGGCGGAGGAGATGAGGTAGCGACAGAGGGCGGAAATTCTACCTACGGTAGACGAAGCGGAGGTAGATACGATCGTGGGAGCGACTGGGCTCTACCGGCGGCACGATTAGGCAGTGATAGGGTAAGGGAAGGTGCGGTGAGGTAGTGGGTCCACGGCAGCAGCGCGGCGGCGATCGCCAGCGAAATGCATGGTGGCACGGCCGGCGTTCGAACGAGCGTCGAGCGGGGAAGAAGGCCGAGGTGGCACGTGCGATGCGCATGCGTCAGTTCAATCCAACCCAACTCAGGCCGGTTCGACCCGATTTAAGCCGGTTCGGAGTCGGTTCGGTTGTAGGTTGGCTGGTTCTCGTGGTTTTACAACTGGTTCAATGCAGCTCAACATTGCTAGGCTTTATTGTTGAGTTTTGAACCTTGAGAAATTTATTTAGAATTTTTTAACACATTTTAGGTACGGTTTTTGAATTTATTTAGGTTGGGTTCTGGGTTTTGAGTGCATTAACAATGTAAGAAAAATCTGAAATAAATTATGATGTTATGTTATGCTTAAGCATAGTTTTCATGATTTAATTAAAATTTTTTAAGACTATTAGTATGCGGTTTTTAATTTAATTAAGATAAATTGGGTTAATTTAGGGTTTAAATAAATCAATTGTATGTTATATGCATGAAGAAATATTTTGATAGATGTGATGACATTTAAATTGTATTAGTTGGAATTAAAAGAATTTAATTATAATTTTTACAAAATTAATGAATTTAGGATATTGTAACTTGAGGTAATTGAATTATTTATATTTTTTTAATTAATAAAATTGAATAATTTAAAATTTTATAAATGTATAATGTGATAAAATTTGGAGAATTAGATTATTTAGATTTTTTAATTAGTAAAATTAAATAATTTGAAATTTTATAAATTTCATTGATAAAATCATATTTTTCACAGAATTATTAAAATTATTTTTTTAAAATTAATGATGGTAGTATATATTGATTAAGATTTTTTGGTATAATTAAAATTTTAAACTAAATATTATTTTATAGGCTTGTTTATGTTTGATTGTGTTGAATTATGATTGTTAATGTGATGAATGATTAATTGATTTTAAAAAATTAAATAAAATAAAGAAAATGATATGAGGATGTGAGTAGAAGGGTAGATGGGAAATTATTGTTTGAATTGTATGATTTATGGTTGTTGGATATATTTATTTTATCTTACGAAAATTGATTGCTGTCTTGTTGCTTGATAAATCATGCCCAAGCCGTGATTTGTATTGGAGTAAGAAGGAATGGCTGTGCTTGATTGCTTATTTTTAAGAATCACAGCCAAGCTGTGAATTCTTGCTTGATTTTGCTTTGAGACTCAGGTGAGGGCTTATGGTTTCAGATTTCTGATCTACTACAGTGTTGAGTCCTGAGGGTCATTGTTAATTATTGTACATGCTGATGAGTTATATATCTACTTTGTTACATGTTCAAATTGCATGTGATTAAATTTGATTTTGAATGTATGCCATGTCAGTATATAGATATGATTCTATCATGTGCATGTTATAAATGTTATGCTCATGTTATGTTGATATTTGATATGTTCATGTGGTGCTAGAGATGTAGATATACTTAACAAGACACAGAACATGATGACATGAGATAAAACTAGAGACACTTGTGGTACATATTATGACAACACCTAGAGTGATCTTATTTGACATTTAACTAAGAACTTTTGGACATCTTAGGATCATTGTAACCTAGGAGATGACATTAAGGTTCTTAGTTTGCTATGTAAACCCCCACTTCTATATAGTTTAATTAGGAAGAAAAAAAAAATTTCTTTACACGTAAATACGAGTAGAGGAGGATTTAAATAATTTGTGGGTTAAATTTATACTTAATTGATGAGTTTAGCCAAAGTTAGAAATGAAAAAGGAACCTAGTTGTAACTTATAAAATGTTATAGGTCTTATAGGGGCCTAGTTAAAATTTTATTAAGATTAGAGGGACTTAGTTGGGTTATTACGGAAGTTGTGGACCAATATGTAAACATGTAGAAGGTGACAACACCTCACATGCGTAGCATGTGCACCCCTCGGACCGGTCCAACTCAAACCGGATGGGTTCAGTTGAACCACCCGGCGAGTTGAGGAGAAGGGGCCGAATGCGTGCCCTAAACCCGACGAAGCGCGCCCCCAAATCACGTCCTCTTCCTTCACCCTGCTCGCGTCGCCCTCATCTTTGTGAGCTCAGCGGCGAAATCCTCCGTCCACTCCATCTTCCTCCATTCCGTCGACGGCAGCACTTGGGGCGGGATGGTCCTTCGCCAAGCTCAACGGTGACCATCAGACTCACCGGCATTCCACTACTCCGTCTTCTTCGCAACCACCCAGGCGCATCGGCAGCGCTAGCTGCGTCTTCCGCATCACAGTGAGCCCTTCGGTGTCCATCGCGCCGCACCTCTTTCCATCATTTTCCTGGCTCCACGGTGAAGTTGCGGAGGGACGAGTCGGTCAACTTCGCCTGCTTGATCTGTCGACAGTAGGGGAGACTTCATCGCACCGTCGGAACCCCTTCTGACTCCTCCTCATCTCCCTCCTTTGTGCGACGCCCATACCGTTGTTGATTCGACGAACCTGGGTTCTTCGACGCCACTGTCGACTGAGACTCTTGTGCTTGACGACAATCGACCCCCGCTGTGTACGTGGCTGCTCACCGGAGACCCAAATCGAGTCTCCACTTCCATCCTTCGAGCGACGCCAGAGGGGCTCCGTCGCACTAACTCCAGCGACTCTGCAACCTCCCCAACGCCGCGATTTGCTGGCTCCTCGCACTTCCTCGCCGCCCTCCATCTTGTGGCGAGGAGACGTCGATCGCCCTAGAGGCTTCAGCTGCCTCTGTCGCAGCTGCCATCGGAGCCACCGCGAGTGCAAACTCCTCACCGTCCCCCGCTTCCTTCTCATTTCCCCATGAGACACTCTCTCTTTTCTCTCTATTATGGTGAATGTAATGTGTTAAGGTAGAGAATCGAATAAGGGTGTGCACTAGGAAAATTATTGTGAATTCCATATATGATGATCATGTTTTGATTTTAAGTGGAAATATAGAATATTTGGTAGGTATTTATGTTGACTTGGACTAATCTAATAAAGTAGAATTGATGGATGAGGATTAAGAGTTTAAGAGGTTGGATTTTTGAGTTAAATTGGGCTGTTGGATTAGATGGATTTAAGGTTGATTAATTTATTTAGAGATTTATGTTGGAGGGTTCAAGATAAACTAACTGACGTTAGAAATTTAATTTAATTGATTAAGTTAGTAATTTAATTTTATACGATTTCTTAGTGAAATTTGGTGTAGTAGTTTATTTGATTTGAACAATTACAAGATGTATTGCTTTGAGTTAAATGTGGAATTTAGTTTTCATGCTTGGACTTGGGCTTTATAATAGAATATGAGCTAGGTGGATAGAATTTGACCTTAATTGAATTAGGTTAAGTGGATTGGGTTGATTTAATGAATTGGATTAGATAAGTAATTTAGATAGAATAATTAGATAACTTAGGTTCTCAATAAATTAAATTTCTATCCGAATAATTCTTAGAAATTATATTAAATTTGTTCTAAATAAATTTTATTATTTATGAATATTAGTTTGGCACGTGAGCTACTTTACGGTTGATACGTCGAGCTTCAATTGGATTAGTTCTGAAGCTCAGATCGCTCGCAATTCAGGTGCGTTGGTTCTCCGATGTAGGATTTATTCAAGCTAGGAAATTCTCGCTGGAGTTTTCTTAGGAACAATTCCTGGATGTCTTAAATTAAATAAAATACTATGCTTGATAAGATTTGATTATCCGCATGTTAGTTTAATTTATTTTTGTCTAACATGCATGATATAGCATGATTTCCAATTAAGTTTTAATATGTCGTTATATCTGTCCTGCATGTTATATAATATTTTAATATTATTTCTCTATGTTATGATAGCACAACTATCATGCAGATATAGATAAGAATAATGACATGTTAGAAACTATTAGGAGACATCACTAGAAATTCGATAGCAAGAGGTACTGCTTGCATATCTCGTTTGACCACTGCGTACCGCCGATGGTCAGAATGGTGATGCTCCACCACATACCCCTCCCGAGGCTACGTGTAGCTTGGATACTGGGAGCTGGTTGGGAAATGGGCCAGATAAACTCCAAGGTCGGATAGACCAGATAGCGGAGTGGTCCATACCCGGTTACTATTACCCGCGCGAGTGACGGTTGGGCGTCACCGTGATAGTCCTGATATGGCTAGCGGGGATGAACCTTCCTACAAATTAGCAAAAATATGGTCGAGGTACCTCAAACCCATTGTGCGGATTGACGGTCAACTCGGCTAACATTGATCGCTTTTGAGTTGGGACGGAGATTCTCTCAAGCCTTGGACAGTGGATCCGTAGACCACACGGCTATCATCCTAGACGTTCTGCAGACGGTCGGATGAGTAGTCCGGATCCTAGGGTGGTTATTTCGGTTAGCCGTGACCGATGATATGTTATGTTGAGGTGACCCTGCCTGCGGGCAGTGTGTAGTGTTACACAGAATATCGTTGCCCTTACGGAGACCGGGGAGGAAGTAGGGGCGCGATGTTTCGCTGGGACGGGGCGTAGGGTGCGACTGGCGAAACAGTGGAGAGAGATATACGGTCACCCGATCTCTCCGCCAACATCAGTGCAGCAGGCCTAGGTAGAGACATAGAAGGACACCGCACTGACGGGCTTATGGGAAGTCCCCGACGGGGGAATTTCACTAAGCATGGGCTGGCGGCCCGAGTCTTGAGATTGATAAACATAATACACCGTAGATGACATTCCGGTGACATTGATGACATAGTTACTAGAGACGGTTTAGGTGACATCTAGTGTTACACATTTTGTATATACTTACCATGTTATTTAAATTTACGATATGCCTCACATGTATCATATGAAAATGATAAATAAATAAACCAAGGGCATCCTAGAATACTCCTCCTAGCCTTTGATTTCTTTATTCGGTAGAGCCGTAATTTCGCACTAGGCCGCAAGGCTGAGCACACCACTTTTCCCCGTGTGTGCAGGTTATTAGATGACCGATCGAGATAGTAAATGAAGATGGATCCACCGACGGATTTATTTTTCTTTATCATTACGGTTTATCATAGAATTGTAGTAGGTTTATCGGGACTGTGTTAGAAATGTTGAGTTAGATAATTTAATTATATATTCCGCTGCGTAATTGATGTATTGGATGATATGTATCACTTGATGCCTTGTATGAGTCTGTTGGGCTCATACGGCGGTTGCCACGTGCCCGACAGTAGGGTCGGGGCGTGACATGCTATGTGCCAACATGCGGTGAGGAGCCATAGCCAAGGTAGAAATGCACACTCGGTTGACTTAGCCTCGAATACTTTGGTGTAACCGGGATCTCACTTCGGTGTAGAGCTCAACTTATATGAGTTACTCCAAGATAGATTGTTGCTAGGAATAGTACCGTGTCATGTGCTACTAGTGCTAGGGAACCTGATTACACTGGCATGCTCAACGATGTGGGTCCCCGTGCAATCTAGATTTATTGGTTGCATATGCAGCGGATCTCAGCTTGCCAGGCTGTAGATGGTAGTGATATATAATTTTATATGGTGATCCTGCCATGGGGCAGAACTACAACTTTGTATGGTACTTATGTTGTATAAAAGAAGTGTCGTATTCACTAGCTCCTTCCGCCAATGTTAGTGTACATGCATCTAGGATAGAGATGTAGAGTTGATACTGATAAGGTTCGGGGAGATCCCTAATGAGGGGTTTACCTTGAATATAGTGATATGCACATGCCTTGACTTAAGATGCGTGCAAGCAAGTTGGTCCCGATCTTCCGTCGTAGGAGAAATTTCTTAAGGCGGGGGAAGTTGTGACTTTGACGAAGGGGAGACTAACCACGATCTAGGAACGTGACCAGCAACCTCACAATTGTTAAACCACTCCTCAGTTGGTTATCAACCGTGTCAAATACTACTGACCTATTCACGAAGAACGACACGAAAAATTCAAGAGAATTGAAAGAGCAACAATGGAAGGATTACTCAAGAAGTGATTAAGAAAGTGGACTTCAAGTTTGTAGCAAAAGCATTACAAAAGTGGTGGCTAAAGCAAAAATCAAAGTCCCCTTGCAATAGAGCATGTTCCACCAAATATATAGACAAAATATGGCACGTTTTTCCATATTTTGTTTCACTAAAATAGGAAAAATAAATATATAAATCTCCTACTCTTGTAAGCTACGAATTTGGAAAATAAATATTTGATAAAAATTTGATCTTGAATAAATCTTCCTTGTTTTTCTCTTGAATAAATATTTGATGAAGATTCGATTCTTGAATAAATCTTCTTCCTTGATTTGATCTTGAATAAATATTTGATGAAGATTTGATTCTTAAATAAATCTTCTTCCTTGATTTGCTCTTGAATAAATATTCCTTCAATTACTCATACACTACCATATGAGTAATTCATGCAACTTACATATGAGTAATTCCTCCATGTGTTTCCTTGCATGTAGTGACAAATAAACAATAATAATTAGGCAATATCATTTGTTCTGTAATTAAGTAATTAATTTGCCCAAGAAAAGAATTCACCTACTGTCCTAAGCGTCGTGCACGGCTCGTGTCATTGGGCCTTCTATAGTAATTGAGTCTTGCACGGGTGAACCAGCGATGTCCTCATCATATAGGATGGCTACCTTAGGAATAGTATTGGATAACTTATGATATATTGGTTAAGGCGATATGTTATTTTTAAGTTACTATTATGAATACAGCTTTTGTACCATGTTCACATGCCTTATTTTAAATAATATGACTGCTACTTTGATATGTTAAGTCTTGTTATATATTATGTGACATGTCAATTTAAATTATGTGACTTGGTAGAAATATTTTCTTGTTGGTTTGTACAATACCTTATGCCCATTTTTAGGGTGCTCTCTCTGTAACCTCACTGAGTTTCGCGATTTAGATGTGCACATTTTTCTCCTATTGCGCAGGTTACAAGTTGGCCATTGATGCAGGGAGCGAGGGAGAACCTAGCTATGTCGAAAATAGAATTCACTTTGCAAATCATTTTTTAGTTTTGGTATTAAATGTAATTTGTTATATTTTAACTGTGTTTAATAAAATTTATTGTGGTGTTTTATGATACATTTAGTCTTGTATAAGTTGTGGTATAGAAGTGCAGCTTATACGGCGGTTGTCACGTGCCCAAAGGTAGATTTGGGGCGTGATAATTAAGGTGGTATCAGAGCATAAGTTTAAAAAGGTGAAATTAAAAGTAAGGATAAGGACTTAGGACACACTATAGGGTTAAGTATACGTGTGAGATAACGTGGACGGGGTAAAGAGAGGTTATAGGGATTTAAAATTTTGCCCTTATGCTTTCTTTACTTGTGTTATATTCATATGTTGCCCTTGATTTTTGTTAACTGTGGCCTTATATTTTCCTTACTTTGTTGGGTTAAATTCTATGTTCCTTCCTTGTTTACGTGCTGTGATTTTTTTGGTTGATATTAGTGAGTAAAATTGATTGTGCTTGGTGTGGTTTAATTTGGTAGATTGTCTTAATTTGTATAGTGCTTGTGATATATTGTGATTGCTGAAAATTTAACCTAGGAAAATATAGGAACATTTAGAGCCTTACACATGAAACTTTAGAGAACTTATTGTGGAGTTCTATACTTATTTTGGTTGATGTTGATGTTGGATAACCCACTGAAATTATATGAAAGTATTTTCCTATGTTTCTTTTGTCTAATGTAGCAACTAAATTGCCTTAAATTTAGTTAATCTCACTTAGCTATTGAACACGTGACTCCATCTGCCCGCATGATATAGGCTAATCAACTACTCTAGCTAGAACCATAGATTTTCTCCTAATTAAGTTCCTAAGTTTCCATGCTGAGATTTCTGTCCAAGCTAAACCTTTAATTATTTTTAGGTAGCAACAACTACTTTTTGCTTCTCTTCTCTATAGATGTAAAATTTCGTTAAGAACATAGTTAAATGGTAGAGTTTCATCCTTAGTTTTTATTGATTTTACCATCACTTACTTTTGAATCATAATCAGAGATCAATACCATCTCACATTCAACATTGTGTCCATGGGGTGTATCAAAAGTATTATCTTACCTCTCAATCTGAATCTTGATATCCATCTTATTCAATCTCACTCCTTTATCCCTATTGGACAGTTTTGTATAAATAACCATCAAATATTGGTACATCATAGGAACTATATTATGCAATATAGTTTTCCTTTCTTAAACTTGGAAAATAAATTATTGTTACCTAGGAAACTATACTATAAATTCTTCATGTGTGGGTGAGGAGAATATCTATTCTCTTGTTTGCATTCATTGATATGTTTCAATCCTTTTCTTTACAAACCTTTAGCAATGGCCATTCTTCAGATGCAGACTGTTCACAAAATATTGACCATTCCTCTATTAAATACTCTTGAGTGCATTCAAAAGGTGGTACTATCCCTGGCACCAAACGAACTCAAATTCCTACTAGTGATTGTTAATAATTCCTTTTTCTTTTTTAGTATGGATCTCTCCCTAATCTTTCTCATCTTTCAAAACCATTTGGGTGATACTCTTGACTCCTTCTAGAAAGGGTCCAAATACCATCTAGAACCTCAAGATTTCTGAACAATCTAGTAAGATTTGCATGTAAATTTAATGAACTCATAATGTTGAAAGTTTAGCATTTTCAGCATGTTAAATTAAAAAGATTGAGCTTTTCTTTTATTCATTTACTTACAGAACCTCAAGGTCAATTATTAAAAACCTTTTTACCAAATCCTAGACTAGTATACCTATTGTACCAAACTAATATATCAGAAATAAATCAACCTTGGTTTCCAATTCTAAAATTTTGTAAGTGATGCTAACGGAGAGTCCAATTTGTAGTTTTATCCTTCATTTAGGACCCATATGGTATTTCTCACTTAGCAATACTGTCTCTACCTCAAAATCTCAACCACAACTCCCATACACTATTAAAGAGTAAGTTAAAACTGAAGATGATGAAATTTATAAATCACTATGGCAAAGTAGCATAAAATCTAGAATTGAATCACCCTCAGATTTATCTTGTATCAGAGATTTGATCAGCCTGAGCTATCTAATGTCAAATTCCTATGAAATTTATGATATGCACATGCCTCAATTTAAGATGTGTGCAAGCAAGTTGGTCTCGATCTTCCGTCGTAGGAGAAATCCTTAAGGTGGGGAGTTGTGACTTTGACGAAAGGGAGGCTAACCACGATCTAGGAATGCGACCAGCAACCTCGCAATCGCTAAACCACTCCTCAGTTGATTATCAACCGTGTCAAACATAACTGACCTGTTAAGAAGAATGACACGAACAATTCAAGATAATTGAAAGAGCAACAGCAGAAGGATCACTCAAGATCTGATTAAAGAAATTGGACTTCAAGTTTGTAGCAAAGCATTACAAAAGCGGTGGCTAAAGCGAAAATCAAAGTCCCCTTCAATAGGGCATACTCTACCAAATATATAAACACAATAATAGACCATAAATTTTGGAAAATAAATATCCCTTGATGAAGATTTGAATAAATATTTGATGAAGATTTAATCTTCATTAAATATTCCTTGATTTGCTCTAGAATAAATATTTGATGAAGATTTGATCTTGAATAATTATTCCTTGATTTACTTTTGAATAAATATTTGATGAAGATTTGATCTTGAATAAATCTTCCTTGTTTTGCTTTTGAATAAATATTTGATAAAGATTTGATTCTTGAATAAATATTCCTTCAATTACTCATACAACTTTCATATGAGTAATTCATGCAACTTCCATTTGAGTAATTCCTCCATGTTTTTTCTTACATGTAGTGACAAGTAAATAATAATAATTAGGTAATATTATTTGTTCTGTAATTAAGTAATTAATTTGCCCAAGAAAAGAATTCACTTGTTATCCTAAGCGTCGTGCATGGGCTCGTGTCATTGGGCCTTGTATGCTAACCGGTTCTTGCATGGGTAAACCTGTGATGTCCTCATCATACTCCCCTTCTTGAAAAGGAGTCGACCTCGACTCTAACTCATCTTCATGACCCAAGGATGGAGATAAATCAGCCACATTAAATGTATTACTCACTCCATAATCCTTAGGTAGTTCCAGCCTGTATGCATTATCATTGATCTTTGCAAGAACTCTGAATGGACCATCACCTCATGGCTTTAGCTTGGACTTACGCTGTTCTAGAAATCAATCTTTGCACAAATGCAACCAAACCAAATCTCCTTCTTCAAAAATAACTTTCTTTCTACCTTTGTCTGCATGCTTCTTATATTGTATTTGTATTTCCTCAATATTTATTTTGGTCATCTGATGTATCTTACAAATCATCTCAGCACGCTTCTCCGCATCAATATTACCTCTTTCTGATGGTGGTAGAGGTAGTAAATCAATTGGAGCAGCAGGCTTAAATCCATAGACGACCTCAAATGGGCAGAATTTTGTAGTAGAATGCACAACTCGGTTGTAGGCAAACTCAATATGTGATAAGCACTCCTCCCATATCTTCAGGTTCTTTTTGAGTATCGCCTGTAGCATGGTACCAAGTGCGCGGTTGACGACCTCGGTTTGTCCGTCCGTTTGGGGATGACATGTAGTTGAAAATAGCAGCTTTGTTCCGAGCTTACCCCAAAGCGTCCTCCAAAAGTGGCCCAAAAATTTTGCATCGCGATCTGAAACAATTGTCCTCGGCACTCCATGTAGGCACGATCTCTCTGAAAAATAAATTGACAATATGAGTAGCATCGTCGCTCTTATGACAAGGTATGAAATGAGCCATCTTAGAAAACCTATCAACAACAACAAATATATTATCTCTCCCCTTCTTTGTCCTTGGTAAACCCAACACAAAATCCATTGAAATATCCTCCCAAGGTAATTTTAGAACAGGAAGAGGTGTATATAAACCATGTGGGTTTAAGCGAGACTTAGCTGTTTGACAAATGGTGCATCTCCCCATGTAACGCTCGATGTCACGCCTCAATCCACTTCGCATGTCTACAATTCAACTTACTTTGGCTATAAATATGCTTTAATGATTTATGGTCTGAATGTAAACCCTCACTTTATGTGGTTTAATTAGTGACAAATTAGATATTAAAATTTTTCTTAAGTTTAGATTAATGTAAAAGAGGTTAAAGAACTTTAAAGTTGAATTATGACTAGATGGTGACATTAGGTTGATTTTTGATATTAAAAAGAATCTAATTATAAGTTATTAAAATTAATAGGGACCTAGTTAGAAATTTAATTAAATTTAGAGGGGCTTAGTTGCATTATTTTGGAAGTAATGGACGTAATCGTAAAATGTTGTAAGCATGTGTTTCCCACGTGACCGAACTGGCTGAACCAGACCAGCCCAACTAAATATGTGATAACACGCATGCTAGAGTGATATTATTTATGTAGTATGAATTATATGCCATGTTTATGCTGCTTAACATGCTTTATCAAATTCTTTTACATGTTGCTTTACTTTGCCTTATTATTTTATAATATGCTACTACCTTGATAAAGAAGATGATATATCGATTATAAAGTTAAAATACCACATAGGAGATAATATCAAAAATGGTTACCTGACACTCTAGTTTAGATAGAGACATAGGTAACATTTGATACTAGCATCTCCTAGGGACATCACTAGATCACAAATTGTGAGGGTGTATTAGTAACACACCCTAGATGATAAATCGAACCCTTGTTGTTCGAATGGTGATATTCACTCACTATTACCACTCCTGGGGCTACAAACAGCTTAGATACTGGGAGTTGGTTGGGAAATGGACTAGATTAACTCCAAGGTCAAGATAGACCAGAAAGTGGAGTAAGTCCATACCCGGATATAATTACCCGCACGCGTGACGTTTGAGCGTCACCGTGATAGTCCCGGAATGGCCAGCGGGGATGAACCCTTCCAAGGATTTAGCAGGCATGTAGTCGAGTTAGCCACAGCCCATTGTGCGGATGTGACCTCAACTCGGCCAACATCAACTGTTATTGAATTGAAGAGGTGAATTTCCTTAAAGCCTTGGACAGTGGATCCGTAGACAACACGACTACTATTCCAGACGTTCTGCAGACGATCTGATGAGCAGTCCGGATCCTAGGGTTATAAATTAATTCGGCTAGCCGTGGCCGAGGACATATTAATTGAGGTGACCCTGTCGACGGACAGTTGTGTAGCGCTACACTGTGGGTTGTGACCGTACTGAGTTTCCAAGGGAAAAGGTACGGAAGCAACCGGTTTTGCTAGGACGGGGTGTAGGGATTGACCAGCGGGACAGTAGAGAGAGATACACGGTCACCCGATCTCTCTGCCAACATCCGTGCAGCGGGCATAGGTAGAGACCTGGACATTCACGGCACGGATGGGCTTATGGGAATCTCTGATCAGGATATCCCTTAAGCATAGGCTGGCGGCCCGAAGCACTTGACATAAAGATAGAAATACTCTTAGTTGACATATACTAGAGATACATGCATTTATGTAACATAGATGACTTTTACTAGTGACAGACATATTGTTCAACATAGATGACCACTAAGAACATATACAGTTTTGCACAAACAATTATAACTCAACTTTGTCAATGACGTTATTTACACCAAAAAGTTAATAATTGATAATTAATAAACCCAAAGGCATCCTTGTACTTCCCCCTAATGTTTGATTTCCTAGCTACGATTTCGAGCTATAATTTCGCACTAGGCCGCAAAGCTGAGCACACCACGTTCAATGTGTGTGCAGGTGTGTTAAACGATCGATCACGACGGTTGATGAAGATGAGTTTGTCGACGGATTTATTTTTATTGATTGATACTTATCATACAATTGTAGTAGGATTATCGGGACTGTGTTAGCAGTGTTGAGTTAGATGTTTTAAATGTATTTCCGCTGTGTTAATGATGTATATGGACTGTGATTACCATTAAATGCCTTGTATAGGTCCGTTGGGCTCATACGGCGGTTGCCACGTGCCCGACAGTAGGGTCGGGGCGTGACATTGAATGTATGACAAATTCTTTTGGCCAGAGATAATGTTGTCATGTTTCTAACACTCTAACCAATGCATATAATTCATTGTCATATGTTGAGTAGTTTAAGGTTGGGCCACTAAGCTTTTCACTAAATTAAGCAATGGATTTCCTATCTTACATAAGAACACCTCCAATTCCAATACCAGTAGCATCATATTCTATCTCAAAAGTTTTATTAAAATCAGGAAGTTGTAAAAGTGGTGCATTGGTTAACTTATCTTTTAGCAAATTGAAGGCATCTTCTTGTGCCTTTTCCCACATGAAATGTATATTCTTCTTTGTCAATGCATTGAGTGGAGCGGCGAGTGAGCTGAAATCCTTTACGAATCGACGATAAAAGCTTGTCAGTCCATGAAATCTCCGCACTTGCGTGACTGATGTAGGTATTGGCCAAGCTCGAATAGCTTTCACCTTTTCCTCATCCACCTCAATTCCCTGTACAGTCACAATAAAACTAAGAAATATGACTCGACCCGTACAAAAGGTGTATTTCTCGAGGTTAACAAACAAATGTGCCTCTCTCAAATCAATCAAAACTTGGCGCATATGTGTTAAATGTTCATCCAAAGACTTGCTATAGATTAATATGTCATCAAAGTAAACTACCACAAATTTTTCAATAAAAGCTCTCAACACTTCATTCATTAAGTGCATGAACGTACTAGGTGCATTAGTAAGACCAAATAGCATAATTAACCACTCATATAATCCAAATTTAGTCTTAAAAGCTATTTTCCATTCATCACCTAGCTTCATTCTAATTTGATGGTAACCACTACGCAGGTCAATCTTAAAAAAGACAGGAGAACCACACAATACATCAAGCATATCATCTAATCGAGGAATAGGATGACGATAACATACCGTAATATTGTTGATAGCTCGACAATCTATTCACATCCTCCATGATCCATCTTTCTTTGCACAAGTAAAACAGGAACAACACACAGACTTAAACTTTCACGCACATACCCTTTGTCGAGAAGCTCTTGCACTTAGCGCTAAATTTCTTTTATCTCTTCGGGATTTGTACGGTATGGGGGACGGTTAGGCAGAGATGCTCCTGGAATCAAATCGATTTGATGCTCAATTTCCCACAATGGTGGCAATCCTGTAGGTATCTCATCTGAAAACACATCAGCAAACTCCTGCATCAAAGAAACAATCGAAACTAGCAAAGAAGATGGTAAAGAATTAGTAGAAAAGAGAGTGTCCTTGCATACAAGTGCAAAACACTCTTGGGGATTGGTTTCTAATTCTCGCATCTCACTTTTGGTGGCTAATAGAACCTGTCCCTTGATCGATATTTCACTTTTCTTCTCACATTTTTCTTTCTTTTCTCTCAATTTGGGCTGATGACTCTCACTTTCTATTTTGTGGATGTCACTTTTCTCCTTTTCTTTTTTCTCACATTCAGCCCTATCTAAATCGTCTTTGAGAAGTTCTTCCGGTGTCATTGGAACCAATACGACCTTCTTATCTTTGTGCATAAATGAAAACTTATTAGAATGCCCATAATGTATAGCATCCTTATCATATTGCCATGGTCTTCAAAGTAGTAATGCACAAGCTTGCATTGGCACCACATCACAGTCCACAAAGTCAGAGTAGATACTAACAGAAAAATGAATACATACCATCATTGTTACCTTCAACTTTCCACAAGAATTGAGTCATTGAATGTAGTATGACTGGGGTGTAATCTTATGGTTAAGCCAAGCTTTCCAACCATCTCTAAACTTGCAATATTATTGCAGCTTCCACCATCGATTATGATCTTACAATAGTGCTCCTTGATCACAAATTTGGATTGGAACAAATTGTGACGCTGCTTGTTTTCTGCCTTCTCCATCTGGGAGCTAAGAACATGACGAACAAGAAGGCTTGTGTGGCTTGTATCAAATGTGATCTCTTCTGGTTCTGACCCTGAAACAGATTGAGACTCCTCATGATCAGATTCACCTCCCTCTTCAACCTCACTGGCCGATGTATACTCACCATTTTCTCGAGTGATAAGGGCATGCTGATTTGGACAATCACGCATATAATGCCATTTTCCCTTACACTTGAAGCACTCAATCTCCCTTGTTCTTCCTGTAGAAGCAACCGAGGATGAACCTTTTATAGGGGCAACAGTGATCTTTTTTGAATCGATAGGTTTGGATATTAGTGAAGTAAAGCGGCTTCCTGAATTCCCTTGGCCAATTGGTGCAGCAGTCCTGCTAGAATGACCAACACCCTTTTGTTGCTAATTGGTGTCCCTCCAAGGAATGGAAGAACTTGGATAGCTACAACCAGATTTGTATGGTTGCTTCCTCCATTGAATTTGTCTTTCAGCTTTGTATGCATAATGAAATAGTTGATCCAAATAATTGTAGTTCTCGAAATTAAGTATATATTGTATCTCTCCATTCAATCCTCCTAAGAATCTAGACATCTTTGCATTATTATCTTCTTGCACATTAGTACGTAGCATGCCCACCTGCAACTCTTGATAGTATTCTTCCACAGATTTGTTTCCTTGGTTCATTCTTTGGAATTTATTAAGTAATTCTCTCTCAAAATATGAAGGCACGAACCTGGACCTCATCAAGTGCTTCAAATCATCCCAAGTATGAGGACCTCCATTTCTTTATCGAATTTGACTCCACCAAATTGAAGCATAACCAATAAATTCAGTAGTAGCCGAACGTACTCTATACTCTTCTGGATAATGATGACAGTTGAACTTTTGGTCAACTAATAATTCTCAATCTAGATAGGCTTCTGGATTAAACTTTTCATCAAAACTAGGAATAGTAAATTTAATTTTACCCAATGCATCATTTCTTCTCTCTTCATTACGGTGACGTGCAAGACCTCCATCACCGACCACTCCTCATACGGTGCGGTGCTGATACAATTCCAAGGCAACTTCATCATCAGCCATATAATTATCATTTAACTCTTCATTGGCAGCCTCTTGAAATGCAGCGTTCAAATTTCCTCTTGGTTCGAATGAAGCGGCAGCAGCAGCATTATTATTAGCTTCAACTAGTCCTCGAGGAACTCGAGGTGGTGGGTGTCGTCGTGGAGGAGTTCGCTCCACTTGTTCAAATCGTGCTTCAATTTCACCAAGACGATTCTCTAACCCGTTCAGGCGCACAAGTACTTGATCGGATAGTATTTTCTCGAAGGTATTTGTAACATGAGCCATCAAAGCCTGAGAACGTGAAGATAATAATATCACTGATGATTGGGACCCATCTTCTCCGTGATAAGAAACATCACGAGGACTTCTCAATCCTGACATTGTTAGTAAAGACAAGAGAAATTCCACCAAGGTAATAAATTATTTATGAAATACTCTCGATCCTCACAAACCTTACCTCCTGAAGCTCTTATCCTTCTCAAAAATTGCTCGCGTGTTTGTTGGTTCGTGATAACTTTCAACAAGGAGTAAATAAAGCAATTGCAAAGTGCTAGAACACGGTGATCAAGGCTAATTTTAAGGAGCTCTAGGTGGGGATATATTTGTAACAAAGAGAAGAAAATAATAATTCAAGAAATTGAAAAGTTGACTCAATCAAGCAAGGTAGAAGGTGTCAAAGGAAGAATAAGTGCAAGAATAATTATAATTAAAATTCGGATAAAATATATTTTTTTCCTTGGCCGAACCTTCCTCTCATTATTTTTTCTCTTTCTCCTTTTTTCTTGCCCACACTTCCTCCTCTTTTTTCTCCTCTTTTTTCTCTCTCTCTTTTTTTTAGAAGATTTCAGCCGAATTTTTCTTTCCTTTTTTTTTCCTTTGCCGAACACTTCCTCCTCTTTTTTCTCTACCTCTCTTTTTTTTTTCCAGATTTTGGCCGACCCTATCTCTTTGGCCGAACAACTTTTTTTTTTTGCAAGAAGGATAAAAATTCAACAAAGCAAACAAAAATTAGGAGATTAAAAAAAGAACAGTATAAAAGATGGAAAAACAACGTTCAAGAAAAGGACTAGAGGATTTATTATTATTATTTTTGATATAGGGAAAATAAAAGAGAATATACTAAAGGGTAGATGAATTCCTACTGGTAACGAAGGCTCTCATACCACCTGATATGGACACGCCTCGATTTAAGATGCGTGCAAGCAAGTTGGTCTCAATCTTCCGTCGTAGGAGAAATCCTTAAGGCTAACCACGATCTAGGAATGCGACCAGCAACCTCACAATCGCTAAACCACTCCTTAGTTGGTTATCAACCATGTCAAATACGACTGACCTATTCACGAAGAACAGGACGAACAATTCAAGATAATTGAAAGAGCAACAGCAAAAGGATCACTCAAGATGTGATTAAAGAAATTGGACTTCAAGTTTGCAACAAAGCATTACAAAAGTGGTGGCTAAAGCAAAAAATCAAAGTCCCCTTCAATAGGGCATGCTCCACCAAATATATAGACATAATAATGGATATTTTTCTATATTTTGTTTCACTAAAATAGGAAAAAAAAAAATATAAATCTACTCCTCTTGTAAGCCACGAATTTTGGAAAATAAATATCCCTTGATGAAGATTTGAATAAATATTTGATGAAGATTTAATCTTCATGAAATATTCCTTGATTTGCTCTTGAATAAATATTTGATGAAGATTTGATCTCGAATAATTATTCCTTGATTTGCTTTTGAATAAATATTTGATAAAGATTTGATCTTGAATAAATCTTCCTTGTTTTGCTCTTGAATAAATATTTGACGAAGATTTGATTCTTGAATAAATATTCCTTTAATTACTCATGCAACTTTTATATGAGTAATTCATGCAACTTTCATATGAGTAATTCATGCAACTTCCATATGAGTAATTCCTCCATGTTTTTCCTTGCATGTAGTGACAAGTAAATAATAATAATTAGGTAATATCATTTATTCTGTAATTAAGTAATTAATTTGCTCAAGAAAAGAATTCACCTGTTGTCCTAAGCGTCGTGCACGGGCTCGTGTCATTGGGTCTTGTATGCTAACCGGGTCTTGCATGGGTGAACTTGTGATGTCCTCATCAATTTGGTAGACACCTTCTTCACTGGTGTCAAAACCTACTATCAAAATTTCAATTTAATCTGATCTCTGTGGAGGAAGTTATGACATTGCCAAGTTTACTAAGTCCTGAAAATTTAGTGTACCGAGAAAATTTGATATTCTCGGATTGAGAAACCATTCTTCTTTCCACTTGAATCTTGTCATGTCTCAGCTATCAGTAGAGCATGTATCCATTCTTTTCCCTTACTTTTGATCTATAAATTACTAGTGGTGAATTAAATTTCATTGCTCATCATAATAAGTATTATATGAACAACAATGCTGAGGTTTTACCTTACCTGCATTTTGAATGTTTACAATTTCAGTTTTCTTTATTCCTTTCTCCTAAATTTGTACACTCTCTGATGAACAACCTCATCTAAAAATTTGAGCAAATTCTCATATAAGGTAGTGATATGGTTGTTAACACTATACTTTCTTGTTGCAATTACCAAAACTTCTTCTGAGGTGAGTATCACTACTATACTTCCTTATACAGATCTATCCTACAAACCTGTACAGCAAACTAAAGCTTTCTTTCTCTTGAAATTTTCAGTAATTATAAAAATTAGCTATTTTTTTGTACTCTCTCTACAACATCTTACTGCAAGTTTTAGCTTACACCATTTTAGTCCCCAGTTGTACTACAAAATAAAGCAACCATTTAGGTGCTAGCTCCAATTCTTAACCTTCATTTTGGTTGTGGAATTTTATTCATCACTTTCAATAGGTACATCCCGCTGATTATTGGAACCTTTTCAAGTTTCTTTTCATATTCTTTGACTACTACAAATTCTTAATATTACGGATTCCATTTATACTTTTTTTTTGGTGGCTATTGAAATTCTTCTTTACTATCTATAACAGCAATCGCTATTATACCCATTGCTATTGGGGCAGACTTCTTGATTCGAAAAGAAAGTTTCAACAATTTCAGTTGTTGGTTTTCTCTCATAACTTATGTCTATTTGATCCAACATTATTCCACACTTGATCTTTCATAGTGTTATTAATTATAAACCTTCCCCGGACTTATAAGGATATGCCTTGCTAAGTGGAAAAAAAAAATTTTAAATGCCGTCCTTGAAATCGATTCTCTTTAATTATGGAAAGTGTAAATTATTGTCATCCTCCAACAAATTTTATTAGCCTTGAATTTCTACTTTTTCATTATTAATGGCCTGAAACTTTAAAATTGATCTTAACATCTTCCTCGATTCTTTAAAGACAATATTCAGATTGTTTAATTCTAGTTACCTCGGCTTACAGATGGTGGCAAAATTTTATCCTCTTAATTTTAAAACTCCAACTTTAGCAATCCAACTATCTCTATATTTGGGGTAGTTCGTTGTATTATACCAAGTTAATTGTTCAATTCTTCAATAATTCTTCCTTTTGCTTAGCTCCAATTACCGTATCTTTCTTTGAAGAGTAAGATCTCAAATTTGGTATCCTTGAGAAAAGGTCTACTCCCTTCCAAATATTCTATAACAATTGTTAGAAGAGCTAATTGCAGATTTCTCAAAATGAGATACTTCCTAATAATCAACTTTCTATGATTGTCTCTTTTCTTTCTAAACCAATAAATTTATTTTGTTGGATGCTTAAGTTAATTGTCTCAATTTTGGACTTCCTACTGTCTCTTCTATTCCTTTTGGTTACTTGTAACAATGCAATTGTTGGAATTAATTGAAGACTTTTGGTTAGCTAATTTGTATTCTTTATTTTATTGAGTGTTATTCCTAAGATCTATGATCTTAATTGGTTCTGCTGCTTGTGTTCCGATCGATACTGGGTCATAGATATCTTATGTGAACACGGCGTTTTTAAGGGGGCTAATCGACCCTTAGAGATGCTAGGATGAAAGACTTTAATGTGATCTTGGGTATCAATTGGTTAACCGAGTATCGAGTCATGATGAATTGTTTGACAAAGACAATGATTTTTCCTTCTCTCGACCAGTCCACTCTATTTTTCTTTCTAAAAGTAGTCTGAGAAGTAACTCCAGATAGACAAAAGAGGGATGCAGACAATCGGCGGAGGCCATTGGGAATTGCGGTTGGGGCATAGTATTTCTAAAGGTGTATCCTGAGAAAACTTGAAAGGAAAGTTGCAATTGAGGTATATTGGACCGTTTGGGATTCTGGAGAGAGAGTTGGGCCGGTGGCTTAAAGATTACAGTCCACCGGTAGACTTAAACAAAATCCATAATGTGTTCCATGTATCGATGCTTAAGGAGTATATGCCAGACCCATCGCATGTTCTAACTGCTCCGCCGGTTGCTTTGTCAGAAGATTTGAGTCTGAAACCCTGTATTTTTTGCTTGATACTTTGCTTTGATTGTGTTTTGCCTGTTAAATTGTTTAAACATGTTTGAAATTTATTTAAATTGGATTGAAAAATTCTCTAAGTTCTTTTTCTATCTTAGGAGACATGAAAAGTTTAGAAAAAATTTAAAGGGTTAGGTTGTTATTTTTGGAGGACCAAAAATCCTAAGGGGGAGAGGAATTGTAAATCTTGTTTTCTATTTAAAAAAAAATTAAAAATATATTTTTTTAATATTAAATTAATAAAATAATAAATAAAATTAAATTAAGTAATGAAATAAGAAATAGGAAATAAAATAAAAAATATACAGATAAAATAAAATAGAAAAAATAGATAAATAAATATAATAGATAAATCAGAAAAAATAAAATAATAATAAATAAATATTAATAGATAAGAAAAATATAATAGAGAAGAAAATAAAATTAAACAAAAAAAAAGAAGGAAAAATGCCGTAGTAGCACACGCGGCGCACTCGCGCATGCTGCAGCGTTAGCGAGGGTTTGAATGAGGGTTTAAAACCCTGAGGGGCACGCTGTTTTGGGACGAAACGGCGACGGCGGAGCTCAAATGCTCCGGCGGTCGTCGTCTTTGGTAGAGAGGGGATGCGAGTGAGCTGACGCATCGTCTGCGAGGCCGGGGACATGTGGAAGTAGCTCCGGCTGTCAAAGAATGCTAAGGGAGTGGCATAATAGGGGGTGTCCCTGTTCCCGTCGATTGCTCCCGCGAGAGGGGCGGAGATCAAGATTTCCCTCCGCGACGAAGTCGCTGGGGAGGTTGCCGGAGGTCTTTGGACAGTGAAGAGGTCGTGAGATGCGTTGTAGTGGCTCCGGCGGGTAGAAAGCATGAAAGGGGCGGCGAAGAGAGGGACTCCTCTGTTCGCGACGATTTCGCGACAAGGAGTGTGGCTGACGGTGTTTCCTTCACGGCGAAGCCCTCTGAGCTCGATTCGACTCCTTTGGAGTTGATAGCGAGCGGCGGCTACGGCGGAGGAGACGAGGCAGCAGCTGAGGGCAGTGGTTCCGCCTGCGGTAGAGGAAGTGGAGGTAGCAGTGATAGTGGGAGCGACTGGGCTCTACCGGCGGCACGATTAGGGGGTGATAGGGTAAGGGAAGGCGCGGTAAGGTAGTGGGCAGCATCCGCGCGTGTCTACAACAGCAAAGTGGCGGCGATCACCGACGAAATGCGTGGTGGCACGGCTGGTGTTCGAACGAGCGTCGAGCAGGAAACAAGGGTGGGGTGGTGCGTGCAATGAGCGTGCGTCGATTCGGTCCAACCTGGCTCAGGTCGGTTCGACTTGGTTTAAGTGTCACGCCCCGACCCATCTGTCGAGCACGTGGCAACCGCCGTATGAGCCCGAAGGACCCATACAAGGCATTTAATGATATACATAATTCATATACATTAACAATGCAGCAGAAGATACAATTAAATCATCTAACTAAACTCTACTAACACAGTCCCGATATACCTACTACAATACTATGGTCACAAAAATAGTAGATAACTAGGTTCGTCGATAATCTCGCCTCCATAAACTATCCTGACCGGTCGTCTAGTAGACCTGCACACATTTGAACGTCGTGTGCTCAGGCGCAAGCGGCTGAGTGCTTATAGCTCTAACCGCAGTAGAATAACTCAAGTAGCAAACAAGGAGATACTAGCATGTCCATAACATCATTTCATAATCTCAAACAAAGCATGTAAAATCAACAAATAAAACATGAAGCATTGTAAGGAGAACATGTAATATAAGTGTGATATCAAACAAAGCATATGATGTCAGCAAATAAAACTTGAAACATTATAAAAAGAACATGTAATATAAGTGTGTAGCTCAACTATAAATATGAAGTGTGTTTATTTCACAAGATTATTGTCACTAAAAATATCATCACATTCAAATATTGTGATCTGGGCAGCCAGCCTATGCTTAGGGGATCTCCTGATCAGAGAGTTCCCATAAGCCCATCAGTGTCCACTGTCTATGTCTCTACCTATGCCCGTCACACTGATGTTGGCAGAGAGGTCGGGTGACCGTGAATCCCTCTCCGGTGGTCCACTAGGCGAATCACTTCATCTCCGCGACCTAGCAACCTGTCACTCCATGCGTCTTCCCCAGACAATCCATGGAGCAACTCGTGTAGTACTACACCAAGGGTCACCGCACCTATGTATACGCATCGGCCACGGCTAGCCAGTAATAAACCCCAGGATCTGGACTACTCATCAGAACGTCTGCAGAACGTCTGGAATAATAGCCGTGAGGTTCATAGATCCACTGTTCAAGGCTATGCGGAAGGAGTCACCGTACCAACTTACAAGCAGCTATGCCTGCCAGGAGGCATGCATCCTAGCCGTCGCCGGAATGCTATAACCTCGGCGACATGTTTGCTAGGTCATTGGGTTGGTTTCGTCCATCCTAGCCATCTTAGGACTATCACGGTGACGACTTAGCGGCACCATGCGGGTATAGTGAATACATCACAACGTTCTCTGGCAATAAACTAATCCATATATTATCCTTACCCTTTTATATCCAAGATGATTTCAACATCTTTGGGTGGTATAGGTTTATGAGCATTAAAGCTCGTATCCGTAACTTAAAGATGATTTCAAAACGGTGCATCGTCAATAATTACATACGTAAGTATGTCAATGTCACATGTCTATTAGTGATGTTTATCGATGTCTATGAATATGTCACACTATAGTGTAACATAATAAGTTCTAGAAGTAATTATAATATTGTATTACTTTTTGTCACATCAATCTAGTAGATAATGAACGAGAAAATAACCTAGCACATATTTGAATAACAGTAGCAATAAGACAATAAGAATATCACATTAATCATATAAATAGGCTATTCTAACATACAAAGCATGAATCATGAATGATTAAATATTTATTTCTAAGCAGTAAAACATTTATCTCCTAAAGTTTCGCCAACTTGAGAATAGTCTACTGTAGTGAACCGGCGCACCTGATTAGGTAGAACGATCTTCAGAACCAACCATATATCAGCTTGTACGTCAAATAATTACTTTGAGGTATTTACCTATTGCAAATAACATTACCTTTAGATATGACCTTTAATATTATCTATCATTAATTTTATCTACAAGATACCAAATATCCCATCTTTACTATTTTGCTCACCTAACTCATCCTAAGTTAAATAATTATTCAACTAGATTTACTTAATCCAAACTAATCCTAATTGATCAACCTCATTTAATTTATTAACCTCAATCATAATCTTCAACTAATCATGTCTCAATTTTCTTAAAAAACCCAATTAACATTTCACAACATTTCTAATCTAAATTAATCATTTTCTACTTCCATCTACTTACAACATATCATCACTAGCTAAGTGAAAGCTAATCATCATGCCTTAGTGTTGACCTAGGTTCAATTACCCATTAAGACATAATTATTATATTACATACATGCTCACAAGTAAAAGAAGAAAAGAATACAAAATACTTCATAAGTAAAAAGGATCCTAATAGGGTAGAAAGAGAGAGGTTGGGGAGATAGCATGATTTCAACCAAAAACACACCAATGACTCGTCAGCAGCAAATTCAGCTCACAAAATTCAGTAACCCACAACATTCATCAAAACACCATGAAAACTCAGCAGCATATAACCTCACTTCGCAACCATCAGCAACAATGCAACATTGAAATCAGATAGGAATTAGTGAGTTCAACCTTAGCGAAGCAGCAGCAGCGCGTAAAGGAGGAGAAGAGGATTTGGAGGCGCCGTCGCGTGCTCGCCCGCTCTAGGGCTTGGAGCGCGCGTGCGGCGCACATACACTGTCCACAATTATTACCTATTTACCCTCGCTAGCTCCCTCAAATTACCAGTAAATCCCACTTGACAATTTTACCCCTAACATATACAATTATTTACCTGATCTTACCTTTCCAAATTTGTCCCTACTCCTTTCAACTATTTACTATGCTATTTTTTCATACTACCCCTTCATTTTTTGAATTTTTTTTTCCATCCATAAAATTTGGGGTTTACAAGTTCTCACCCCCTTAAAAATTTTTGGTCCTCCAAAAATTAAAATTATCACAAAAATAAGCATAATTAGGGTGTACATTATGAATAAAGAAGTTTACTGTCCTTATAAATTTCACTAACTGCTAAGTACCTTGAAGAGATTCGAATATTGGGAGATCTTTCTCTACCTTCATTATTATTATTATTATTTTCCTATAAAGGATCTTTCACCAAAGATATTACCTTCCTGAAGATCTAGAGGTACTTTATCAACCAAATAAATAGTTATATTGTTGTATCTCCACCCTATAATCACTAAAGTAGTTTATTTCCTTGATACCTATTTACAAGTTGTGGATTTTGTGTTGTTTCAACAAGTTTATATTAACTAATTCCTCAACTAAGACACTTTAACATTGGAAGGAAGGTTTGACATTTATCTCTACTAAATGTTTCTGGATCCTAGAGCAAGCATGTGGACTACCTTTGAATTCTAAGGAAGACTAATACAAATTTTACTTTTCCTTAGTTGGGATTTCTCATATATCCTATAAGATATTTTATTACCTTTTCTTTGATCCTCTCTAATAGTAAAAGTGACAGAGCTAAATCATCAACCACTTTAACCCATAAAAGACAAGGAGTGAAAAGCGAAGGTATGGTACTAGGAAAAAATCAAAGAACTAGTTAAGTTAGGTACCTTAAAAATATCTAGAAATGTCAAAAGAGGCTCATGTTTAGCATTCTCCCAACTAACTGTGAAATCGACCCCCAATGAAACAAAGTAAGACAACATACAAGGGTTAATGTCTAAGGCTAAAATTTCTATACTAATGTAATGTAAAACAAACAAATTACTGTAAACAAACTCAAAGTAAAACAACATGAAAACTATTTTCCACTAGAGTAATGTCATCACATTATGATTAAAATTCAAGCAATCAAAAGATATTTTCTTAGTGAACAAGAAGCTATGCATATAACATGGCTAGGTTCATAAGTGAACACTTAAGTCATGTAATGAAAGGCCATACGCTTCCATATGCAATACTTGACAAGATTATTGAAACCAACAGGAAAACATAGGTAAGTAAGTGCAACTTATTCCCAAAGAAATGCTGCAATTTATCCGACTGATAGTTGGAGTTAAATATTAAGATAAAAGTAAGGGGTATATTTTTCCTTATTCTCAAGATCATACCCCAATATAACAAAAACTCAATACATGAGTATGTATTCATGGATATACCATTTGAAGATACACATGGATACTCCATTTGTGTCACATCTTCCTTTTAATAATATCAATAGATTTCATAATCACATCCTTGAAGGCAATTGTAGTATTAATGCAAACTTCCTTACAAATATTTTATTTGATAGATCCGAGAATAACCTTTGTTAATACAAGTCCTAGGAGAATATGAATGACAATGAACTGAGTCAAAATAATTGAATGTGCATTCTCACTTTGATGTTGAGTAGAGAAAATAACAATACAGATAAAATAAAAATGGTATCAAGATAGAATCGGGGAAAGCATTTCAAAACTAAGTCAAATTTGAATATGTATGAATTTATACACAACTGTTGATCGTCTTTCTACAATATGTGAAGTGGACAGAAAAGCTAATATGTTGTTAATAGAACTTCATAGGGATTAAATTTGATGTACTAAGATCATAAAAAGACAAGAAACAACCAAGCTCAATATTGCAAGAGATAAAGAAGATGAACTATGACAAACGACTCTCATAGTGAAGATGAAACCATGATAAATGGCTCTCATCATCAAGTATAAGAGGATAAAATTTTCAAGACCAATGGAAGTCAAGATATTATTTCTGCTGTAAAGATTTTAAAGTGCCATTTAATGACACACATGTTCTTATAACCTAGATTGACACATAACTATGACCAACATGTTCTTATAACCTAGATTGACACATAACTATGACACATATATTCTTATAACCTAGATTGACACATAACTTTATCATATGATCATTGTAATATATAAAAAGAAATGATTGTGTGATAACTAATCCCACTAAGGCATCCTTGAACGAGTCTCCTAGACGTTGATTTCGTGCTGTGGTTTCAAGTCGTAATTTCACACTAGGCCGAAAGGTTGAGCACACCGCGTTCAATATGTGTGTAGGTGTAGCGAAAACGGTCGAGTTCGCAGACGAGAAGCTTATCAGCCGAGATGGGCTATCTTCTCCATTTCATTTTATCTATTGATTTCGAAGAGTAATATGTAGTAGACTGGTATCGAGACTGTACTAGGAGACTGTATTATTTAATTATTGATATGACTAGTTACTTGTGCTGTAGAGATGAGATCCTCCTATGCCTTGCATAGGTTGGTGAGCTCATGCGGCGGTTGCCACGTGCCCGGTAAGTGGTCCGAGGTGTGATATGAGGTCCAGTGGGCAACCTTGGGAAAGAGAGCTTTGTTCCTATATTCTTATTATTTAACTTTGATTCAGGTATCCTATGATGCTTGATACCTCCCCCTAAGGTAATAGTTGATAGCTACAACTGTCGTTAACTATGCCAGCCCTGGATATACTCTTGTTGTCACGCCCCAAACCTACCTTTGGGCACGTGGCAACCGCCGTATAAGCCGCACTTCAACGTTACAACTTATACAATGCTAAAAAGTATCACAAAGCACTACCATTTCATTTATTTACAAAGCGGAAGTAATAACATTATACATTCAAGCCAATACTACTCATTCATATCTCTATCTAGATTACAAAAATAAATATTGTCCACCAACTAGGTTCTCCCTCACTCCCCGCCAATGACCAACCTGTAACCTGCGCAACAGGGAAAAAATGTGCACATTTGAGTCGCGAAACTCAGTGAGGCTACAGAGAGAGCACCTTAAAAATGGGCATAAGGTATTGTACAAACCAACAAGAAAATATATCCACTAAAACCATATATTTAAATCAACATGTCAATAATCTAATAAGGTAACAACGTGCAATGGCATGAACATAATCATAACATGGCATATATGCCTGTACACTGACGTTGGCGGAAGGAGCTGGTGATCACGGCACCCCTTCTTTCCAATCACAATTACCATACAACGTTGTAATTCTGCACCGTGGCAGGATCACCATACAAAATCAACCAGCCACATCAGTCTACAGCCTGACCCGCTGAGACCCACTGCATATGCTACCAATGAACCAGGACTGCTCAGGAATCCACATCTGTTGAGCATGCCAGTGTCAATCAGGTTCCCTAGCCTCGGTAGCGCATGGGACGGTACTGTTCCTAGTACACCCTCTACCTTAGTGTAACACAAACAAGTTGAGTTCTACACCGAAGTGAGATCCCGGCTACACCAAAGTATTAGTGAATAAGTCAACCGAACGTGCATTTCTACCATTGCTAGCACATGGCTCCTCACCACATGTTGGCACATACCAGCCTAAGAACCTTAAGTTCTTAGTCATGTGTTCAACCGGACCACTCTAGGTGTTATCATAACATGAACCTAAAGTGTCTCAAATTATTATCTCATATTCTCATGTTTTATGTTCTCACTAGGTGTCTCTACAACTCTAACAACATGAACATATTAATAATAACATCACATGAGCATAATATCAACATCATGCATATAATAGCATCATACATATACCCTCATGGTATATCTTTCAACTCACATCAGGAGTATGCATATAGCAACATTTCACATACCAGCATGGTATAACTTTCAGCTCATGTCAAGAGCAAGCATGTAAATAACATCAAACATGAACTAGCATGATATCACTTTCAACTCATATCAAGAGTGTGCATATAATAACATTACACATGAACTAGCATGATATAACTTTCAATAATTCACATGCCAATTAAATATGCAATCAAGCAGACATATAACTTATCAGCATGTACAATAATTAACAACGACCCTTAGGACTCAGCATCTGTAGTAGGCCAAATAAATTTGAAACCATAAATCCTCACCTAAGTCTTAAGCAGATCTTTAACAAGAATCACAGCTTAGCCGTGATTCTTAAAGCAAGCAAGTAATCAATCGCACAGGCAATTCCTTTCTACACAAATCACAGCTTGGCTGTGATTTGTCAAGCAATAGCACAACAACTTAATCTCCTAAAATAATATTAAAGACAACCAAGCAAGCATGCATAAATAACACATCTCAATCAAACATCTTAACAACCCCTCTACTCACAACCTCACACCAATTTTTATTTAATTTATTTTTAATCAACTAAATAAATTAATCAATTCAAATAAACACAACTACCACAATTTTACATCAACCAACCCTAGCCATACATAAGTTTACATTCAAATTATATCATAAGACCATAATAAATATCTATTTTCACAAATAAATTATTCTAACAAATTAATTAATTATATTGATCAACTATACCACCTTAATCAATCTATAAACAACTTTTAATAATTCTGTAAAAATCCAATTTCCAGAAATAAATATATTAAATCACAATTTCCCCAATTTCATTAAATAGAAAATCTAATTACCCTTACCTTTCAAAAGTCAGGAGTCTGGCTAACCGCCTCTAACTCTATCCGTCCCTCTCCTGCTGTGATCCTGAAAAAAAATGAGTTCCCCTTTGGGGTGAGTACACTTGTACCCAGTGATTTGGATAGAAAACAATGTAAAACCGAGAACATATAATAGCAAAGTCTCATAAGCTAAATAACCTGGCTATTCGGGCATAATAGCCAATCAAACAAAGTAATTATGGATCATACAAGAATATGTTTGGGGCTAGCATAGTTAACGACAGTTGTAGCTATCAATCGTCACCTCAAGGGGAGGTATCAAGTATCATAGGGTACCGAATCAAAGTGAAATCATAGGAATTAATAAACAAAGCCCCCTTTCCCCCTCGGTTGCCCACTGGACCTCGCTACCTGGTTTACCATAGCTAGTCCAATGAATATCCACAGTCAGGAGTTATCTAACCTCCCATCCTGACTGCCCGACACTTTAACCCCACGCCCCTCTATCTAGGCGGCCATAGGAGTGTGACCAAATCAAATGTCACTGCAGCGACTAACACCAGTATAAGGTCATCCTAGTCATACACACCCAAAAGATGAAGCAGAATCGTATATCAATCAATAAATCTCCTAAGGTATGCTTTTCACCATACCTCTAGTTTTTAGGAAAAATAGGTGCATATGCTAGCTTTAGAATCAAACAAAAGTATAGTATCATGCTTACAATGAATCAAAGAACAGTATATCAAGAAGCATGGATATCAAAGGTTATTCACAACTCATATAATCATAATCAGGATAATTAACTAGCAGGAGAGCCAAAGAATATCAAGCATAACCAATCAAAGGGATATAGTTCTCTTGGACTAAACATTGAGAACTATCCCATTTATTCTACCCGGAGAATAAACACTCACCTGATCCTATCGTCACAAGCACGTTCTAATTCGTATCGCGATCGCTCATATCCTCGTGCTTGCTTATCGTATTTCTTGTGAATATTTCAATGAATTTTAATTTTCAATCTGATAAAAATTTTATAAATCCGTCTTCACCAATACTCTTAAAATGATCTCTAGAATTATCCTAATTTTTACCTCAAGTTCGCCGAAAAGTTCGCCGGAGCTCGCCGGAAACTCGCCGGAAAGTTCGCCGGAACCCTCGCTGGCGAAGTTCTTCGAACAGTACCAATATTGGTACCATTCGAAAGCTCTCATCACAAGGATTTCAAAAATCATATTTTCCCCAATTATTATAGCTCATACGCGATCGATTTCACGAATTAATCGAATTTGGGTGGAAACCCTAAGTTAGGGTTTTTAGCTCGTCGGCGGCCGATCAGCGGCCAACAGCTCTCAACTCCGGTACCAATGGAAAGCTCTCGTCGAGGAGAAGCCATAGGTACCAAGTTTACGAAGTTCCACGGTCGGAATGGCCGGCAATCGCCGGAGCTTGCTCCGGCGACGAAGTTTCGCCGCCAACTACTTCTCTCCTCTTTTCTTCCCCAAATCTCAACCAAAACTTGTAAATAATGGTTCTAATGCATTCTCCTAGCTCACCTGAGTTTGTGTCTGAAATTTTATCGAAAAATTCAGCCGGGAAGACCTCCAACCGTCGTCGCCAAAATGCTCCATCGTCGTTGCCACGCGAAGAAGAAGTAGGGGAAGAGAGAGAAAATGAAGACGCGCGCTCTGTGGGTGAAAAATCCGGTTTTTAATAAATAATTAAATTCTTTAATTCACGTTTAATCCTAGCCGTCCATCCTTGATTCAATGATTTGATCAATCAAACGACGTCCAAATTACGATCCGTTGGCACCGTTGGATTTCTTATCAAAAATACTATCTGATAGTATAATTTTCATGTCAAAATTTCATACTAAAAAAATTCACAAATTTTTTTACAAATAAGTCGTTCTATTATTATTTTACAAAATTATCCCTAATACAAAATACAAATCTCACATCCTACCCCCCTTAAAGAAATTTTGTCTCAAAATTCAGCTTAAGTTGTCACTTGAAATAACTGAGGAAACTTTCTTTTCATATATTCTTCAGATTCCCAAGTGATTTCTTCCACCTGTGCACTTCTCCATAGTACTTTAATCATCCATACATACTTATTCCTTAAGGTTTTCTTCTTTCGTTCTAAGATTTGCACAAGTTGTACTTTAAAGCTCAAGTCTCTCTTAAGTTCAATCGGGGGTATTCCTAATATCTGCTCAGGGTCCGTCATATGTTTTCTTAACATAGATACATGAAATACATCATATATTCTAGCCATTTCTTGAGATAACTCTAGTCTGTAAGCTACAGGACCCATTCTGTTAATGATTCTGAGTTTTCCTGTATTTCCAAACCGTATGATTCCTTTCCATGGAGCTACCTTTAAGTATACCATATCCCCAGGTTGAAATTCTAATTCCCTTTTTCGGTTATCTGTATAATTCTTTTGCCTATCCTGAGCTATTTTCAATCTTTCCTTAATGATTTTGACATTTTCTGTCATAGTTTCAATCAACTCATTTCATTCTATTTTTCTTTCTCCAACTTCATCCCAACATAATGGTGTTCTACATTTTCTTCCATATAAAGCCTCATATGGTGTCATTCCAATACTGGCTTGGTAACTATTATTGTATGCAAATTCAATCAACGGTAAATGTTGATCCCAACTTCCTTGGAATTCAATTACACAAGCCCTTAGCATATCTTCTAGAGTTTGAATCGTTCTTTCAGATTGACCATCAGTCTGAGGATGAAAAGCGGTACTAAACTGTAATGACATACCCAAAGCTTCATGCATCTTTGGCCAAAAATGAGAAGTAAATCTAGGATCTCTATCAGACACAATGGTAATGGGAACTCCATGGAGTTTTACAATCTCTTAAATATACATTCTGGCTAATCTATCCAATGAATAAGTATTATGAATTGCCAGAAAATGGGCAGACTTGGTAAATCTATCCACAATTACCCATATCGCATTATGATTACTTGATGTACGGGATAATCCTATCATAAAATCCATTGTGATATGTTCCCATTTCCATTCAGGAATTGACAAAGGTTGTAGCTTTCCTGCGGGTTTCTGATGCTCAGCTTTAACTTGCTGACAAATGTGGCACTTAGCTACAAACTCTGCAATATCCTTTTTCATTCCTGTCCACCAATAGCTTCCTTTTATTGTGCGATACATCTTTGTACTTCCCGGGTGCATTGCATATGCCGAGGAATGAGCTTCCTCGAAGATAGCTTTCTTGAGTTCAGCTTTATTAGGGACGCAGACTCTTTCACGATATACCAGTAATCCATCATCCCTCCTCCTGAACTCAGTATTTTCTTCTGTTTGTATTCTTTGGAGTACTTTCCTCAATTCCTCATCTGAGCTCTGCAACACCCGAATTTCCTCGTGAAGTGTGGGTCGTACAATAAATGTAGCTAAAATCTCACTAGATTTATCATAATCTAGTTGAACTCTGAAAGATTTTAATTCCATAAGCTGAGGTAATGTAGTGGCTGAGATAAAAGATAAAGTAACTGATTTCCTTCTCAATGCATCTGCCACAACATTAGCCTTTCCTCGATGATACTCAATTATGAGATCATAATCTTTTATTAACTCCAAACATCTTCTTTGTCTCAGATTTAGCTCCTTCTGAGTCATAATATATTTCAAACTCTGATGGTCGGTAAAAATATGGCATCGAACTCCGTATAAGTAGTGTCGCCATATCTTTAATGCAAAAACTACTGCTGCCAGTTCCAGATCATGAGTAGGGTAATTTAATTCATGCTTCCTTAACTGACGAGATGCATATGCAATCACATTTCTCCCTTGCATCAGTACACATCCTAATCCTTGTCTGGAAGCATCACTATATACAATATAATCATCATCAGGCTTTGGTAATGTAAGAACTGGAGCAGAAGTAAGACAATCCTTGAGTTTCTGAAAACTATTTTCACAATCTTGATCCCAATGAAATTTCACTTCCTTTCGTGTCAATCTGGTGAGTGGTCCAGCTATTTTAGAAAATCTCTCAATAAATCTTCTATAATATCCAGCCAGACCTAAGAAACTGCGGATCTCTATAACATTCTTGGGTCGTTCCCACTTCAAAACTGCTTCCACTTTACTTGAATCAACCATGATACCTTCTTCTGATACTGTGTGTCCCAAGAATTTCACTTCTTTCAACCAAAACTCGCATTTGGAGAACTTTGCATATAGTTTCCTTTCTCGCAGTGTTCGCAACACTATTCTTAAATGTTCAGCATGTTTCTTTTCTCCAGGCGAGTATATCAAAATATCATCAATAAATATAATCACAAACTTATCCAGATGTGGATGGAATACCCTATTCATTAAATCCATAAATGCAGGTGGGGCATTTGTTAATCCAAAAGGTATTACTATGAATTCATAATGTCCATATCTAGTTTTGAAGGCAGTCGTAGGTATATCCGACTCCCTGATCCTCAATTGATGATATCCTGATCTCAAATCAATCTTTGAGAATACCTTTGCTCCTTGTAGTTGATCAAAGAGATCGTCAATTCTTGGCAAAGGATATTTATTCTTGATGATCACCCATTCTATAGAGTTGAATCGTGATAGGGTGAGTCCCTGGTTGTAATTCAATAAAGAAATCAACCTCCCTATAAGGTGGTACACCTAGTAACTCTTCTGGAAATACATCGGGAAATTCACAAACCACCGGTATCTCTTCTAACTTGGTTCCAGACGTGGATGTGTCTATTATATGAGCTAAATAAGCTACACATCCTTTTCTTATTAGTTTCCAAGTTTGTAATTCCGAAATCACACAAGTCGGTAGGATTCAGCGGTTCCCACTAAAATGCAAATCAGGTACTCCCTCCTTTGAGAATACCACTTCCTTAGCAAAACAGTTGACTGTGGCCTTATGTCGGGATAACCAATCAATCCCCAATATTAAGTCCAAATATATCATATCTAATGGAATAAGATCTGCGAGTAATATAGTATCTCCCAACATAATCTCACAATCCTTATAAACTATATTTCTAAGAAGTTGTTGTCCTAGAGGGGTGCAGACAATAAGTTCAGACTTCAGAGGAACCAAGGGTTTATTACTAAACTTAGCAAACTCAGGATTAACATATGATCTATGTGAACCACTATCAATAAGTACTTTAGCAGGATGCTGAAATAATTGTAAAGTACCTGTAATCAGATCTGGATTAGTCTCAGCCTCCTTATCTGAAACAGTGAAAATCCAAGTTTGCTGTCGAGGTGGAATGTTAGAGCCACTCTGAGGTCCTCTTGCAATACTCCCTTGCTCTGCTCTGGAGCCTCTCACTGCCCCTGATGGTTGCCTTATCGGACTAGTAGATCCTCTACCACCTGGCAACTGTCTTTTCATCTCTATACTTCCACTATCTCTCTTTTGCTGTAGAGCTGGACAGTCCCTTTTCAGATGGCCTGTCTGATGGCAATAGAAATATCTTAAGGGTTGTCTACATACTCCGGGATGAACTCTTCCACAATTTCCACATGTCTTTCTAGTCATAGATCTGACATGGGATTCAGAATATGGAATATATAGCTTCGTGGGTAAGTCGGTGGTCTAGAGATGCTGCCAGATGATTCTCCTGTTTTCTGTGATCCTCCTATATTAATACCTTTTCTTTGAAATGCAGGACTGAAGAATCCAGACTTTCTTTTTCCAATAGCAATTTCCTTACCCTTAGAAGGTGCTAGGGATAACTGCTCAATCTCCACTGCCATCTGTACCAAATCATGATAGCTGACAGTGGTAAAAGTAACCAGCAACCTTCTGATCTCTACATTCAGTCCCTTTCTAAACCGACTGCGCATATACTCGGTATCTCGAGCATACTCTGGAACAAATAGTGATAAGGCTCGTAGCTTGGTATCAAACTCCAATATTGATCTATGATTCAGTCTCAAAGCAAAGAATTCTTCCCTTTTTTGATCCTTATAGAAACTTGTATAATATTCTCTATTAAAGATATTTATAAATCATTCCCATGTAGTCGGTAAAGCTCCACTAGTGCTGAGGGATTCCCACTAGACCTGTGCATCGCCCTCTAATAACTGAGCTGCTAGTCGAATAGTATCTACATCCGTCAATCTCATGTCTCTAGCGGTCTTTGTTACTTTTTGTAACCATTTATGGGCTATCTCTGGGTCTCTGGATCCCTCAAAACTGTAACAGCCTAACTGTCGGGCTGTCTTGATCTGCTTTAATAAATCAGTCTGAGGAGCAACTATAGCTACCTGCACTGGTGGAATGGGAGCCCGTACCGGTGCAGTCTGAGTCTGGATCATTCTAATGAGTGTCTGAAACTGCTCATTAGTTAAAGTAACTCCTCCGGTAACAGGTGGTGCAGCCTGACCACCCTCTACTAGCATTACATGGGAGGCAGAGGAACCTTCCTGTCCTTGTGGTACCTCATCCCCTGAACTACTATGCTCTGGCTGCATTCTAAATATCCTACGTGAATATTACGATTAATATCACGTATACCACGCATATCCTAGGGCCACTAAACTGGTCCTTATCTAAGATCCACTGGACTATTTATATCCTAATATGAATTACTTCTAAAAGATCATTTATGCAATTGATGCCTTAACATACCCAGGTTCTCAAAATATCTTGTCAGGATATACATATATGCCAATATGAACCTGTTCTGATACCACCAAAATCTGTCACGCCCCGTACCTTTCCCTAGGGCACGTGGTAGACCGCAGTGAACTCCACATACAGCTCTGCTAAGCACCCAGAACTATATGGGAATCCACTAAGCGTACCGGATGTATATCCCCTATATTTATGGAAGGAGAGAACCTGCATAACAGAGTAATATAACTCTAAAACCATGCATATGTAAAATCAGATTTCTTATACAAGAAATCTCTTATATAGAAATATGTTACAACCAAAATAAGACACATGTCTCATAATACACAAAGTACATATCCAGTAGATCCTTCTGTACACAAAACAAAGGTAGAATTGTCCTACCTTTCAAAAGTCAGGAGTCTGGCTAACCGCCTCTAACTCTATCCGTCCCTCTCCTGCTGTGATCCTGAAAAAAAATGAGTTTCCCTTTGGGGTGAGTACGCTTGTACCCAGTGAGTTGGATAGAAAACAATGTAAAACCGAGAACATATAATAGCAAAGTCTCATAAGCTGAATAACCTGGCTATTTGGGTATTATAGACGCGGAGTTTCCTCGGGCTAGTCGGATATTATAGACGCTTTGTCCAGAATTTCTCGCGCATTGCAGCTCCAATGACTAAGTTAACTAGGAAGGATGCAAAATTCCAATGGATCCAAACCCTGGAGGATATGTTGAGAGCCTGTGTATTAGAATTCTCTGAGAGTTAGGATACCCACCTACCGCTCTTAGAGTTTGCTTTCAACAACAGCTATCAAGCTAGTATAGGGATGGCACCTTATAAAGCACTATACGGCAGGCAGTGCAGAACACCCATCTGCTGGAATGAAGTTGGTGAACGATGCCTAGCAGGAACCGAGTTAGTCTTTAAAGATTGAATCAAAACTGCACAAGACAGACAAAAGCGTTATGCAGATAATCGCCGCAGGCCTTTAAAGTTCCAGGTTGGTGACCTCGTATTTTTAAAAGTGTCCCCATGGAAGGGCCTCCTACGATTCCACCAGAAAGGGAAGTTGCATCCACGCTATATCGGACCTTTCAAAATCATTGCCATGGTAGGGCCAGTTGCCTACCGTCTGGAATTACCTGCGGAGTTGGAATGCATCCATAACGTGTTCCATATGTCCATGCTCAAGAAATATATACACGATCCTTCACATGTATTGAGGACTCCTCCTGTTGAGCTAATGAAGGACTTAAGTTACGAAGTCCGGGCAGTGGAAATTCTTGACAGACAGAATAAAGTTTTGAGGGGCAAGACGATCCCTTTAGTAAAGGTCCTGTGGAGGAACGCACAAGTAGAAGAGGTGACTTGGGAACCTGAAGCTCAAGTCAAAGCTAAGTATCCACATTTGTTTATTTATGAGTTGTCAGCATAAACATTATCATATTCCTTTTTTTCTAGTTGTTAGTAGGCTGATGATTGAATGATAAAGGATACGTGGAATGTCTTATTTTTGGAGGATCAAAAATATTAAAGGGGGGAGAACTTGTAAACCTCAAAAAAAAAAAAAAACAAATAACTAAAGGGGACAACTTGGAAAGTTGCCACCCTTTCTGTGCCTGATCCCCTCCACGTGAGGGCTAACAAAAGGGGCAAAAACCCCTTTTGCCAAACAATCACAGAGGACCCTTCTCCACCCTCTCCTCTCCCTTCCTCCCCTCTGCCGAGCCCTCGCCGAGGGCCTGTCTCTTCACCGCCCTCGTCGCCAAAGACAGTAGAGGACGCCTCCTCTCCTCCCCATCTCCTAACGCCATCGAAGGACCAGCAGGGAGCAGAACCTGTAGCATCTTTGGGAAATTGGGGCAAGGGGGCAGAGCACCGTTAATCCGAGACGACGTGAGGTCAGGGAGCGAATGTGAAGCATAGGAGCGAACGGGAAGATGGGAGGGCACCGACGAAGCTCCGACCAAGTCGGATTTCGTCTCTAGGTTGGTTCCCTCATTTCTCCCTTCGATTCTGACTAAGAAAAATCCAAAGCATTGGGGTTTGGGTGGCTTAATTCATAAAGGAATGTTCTGTCTGTGCAATTGCTTGTTAAACTAAGTACCCTGGGTATTATTTGATGAAATTGCATGCGTAATTAGTTGTGAATGATGCTGTTAAAATGTACAATAAAAATGTACCCTGGGTATTATTTGATGAAATTGCATGCGTAATTAGTTGTGAATGACGCTGTTAAAATGTACAATAAAATTTTCCTCAAAATCTAAGCTTAAGAAAAAATTTATTATTTTTTTCTAATTAAACCACCCAAAAGTGGGGGTTTACAATAAATATCTTCTTCAAGATAGCAACTAAGGAAAGCAGATTTCACATCCAATTGATGAATTTTTAAATTATTTTTTGCAACAAATAAGATTAACAAACGAATAGTTTCATAGTCAATGTCTTGTTGTTGTTTATAACTATTAGCTACAAGTCTTGCCTTGTATCTTATCACCTTTCCATCTGCATTTCTCTTGATCTTGTACACCCATTTAACTCCAATCGGTTTATGACCACCTGGAAGAGTTGTTAACTCCCAAGTTTCATTCTACTCAATTGCTTGAATTTCTTCATTCATAAGTTGAACCCATTTATCCTCCTTTTTTACTTCTTCAAAATACACAAGTTCACAGTCAATAAGTAAACAAAGTAGATTAAAATCATCTAACCTTTTAGTTTTATTGTAAATATCTTTAAGGGATCTTATTTTGATTTATCTTTATGAAGATGTTGATGGTGAGGATAAGTGTGTGGAATGTACTGGTGATGCTGGTAGAGTAGTTTCTTGATCATGATTTACTTCTTCTTCGAAATATAGTAGAAAATCATAAGATTCTTCTTGTTTTGAACTCCAATCCCATGAAGCATTTTCATCAAACTCTACATCTCTACTGATTAAAACTTTTCTTTCTTCTGAATTGAATAATTTGTAGCCTTTTAAGTTCTCATCATACACAATGAAAATAAGTTGTTTACTTTTTTATTTGGACCTCTCTTGCTTGTGAACATAGGCATAAGCAATAGATCCAAAGACCCTTAAATGCGCCACAATTAGTTTCCATCCACTCTATGCTTCTTGAAGAGTCTCATTTTTTAAACTTTTAGTTAGACTTTGATTTGAGAGATACATAGCACATGCAACTGCTTCAGCCCAAAACTTCTTTAGCATAGCTTTTGGTTTCAATATGCATCTAGCCATATTGAGGATTTTCTTGTTCTTTCTTTCAGCAACACTATTTTGTTAAGGTGTTTTTGGAACTATCAAGGGACGACGAATACCATGCAACTCACAAAAAATTTTAAATTCATTAGAAGTAAATTCACCACCTCTGTCAGTTCTTGAAGCTTAAATTTTATAGTGACTTTCCTTCTCAACAAAAGCTTTAAATCTTTTGAATAAATTAAAAGCTTTTTACTTATGTTTTAGAAAATAAATCCAAGTCTTTCTACTATAATCATCAATAAAAAGAATAAAGTAAGAGTTTTCATCAAAAGATTAAGGTTTGATCGGACCACAAATATCAGCATGAACTAGTTGACGTGGCTTCTGGGCTCTTGATATTGAGTGCTTTGGAAAACTTTTTCTTGAATTCTTGCCGAATAAACATCCTTCACATAATTGATTAGGATGATTAATTTTTGAAATCCCTTTCACAATTTTCTTTTTTGCTAAAGAATTGAGGCTTCCAAAATTTAAGTGATTAAATCTCATGTGCCAAATCCATGATGTATCTTCCAGATATACCTTTAAAAAAATTGCATCATAATTTTCTAAATTCAGCATATAACTTTTGCGAGAAGATTATAATTTTGATCTCTAAGCCATATTATATTATCTTCTATATAAATTTTGTATCCTCTTCCAAAAGGTGTCCAACACTTAGAATATTTTCAGTTAGCTTCAAAATATAATAAACATCATGAATAATTATATGTCTTCCATCTTTTGCTTGAATCAAAATCTCAAAATTACCTTCAATTTCTACCTTTGTATCATCGCCAAAATTTACAAATCCTTTCTTGTTGATATTGAGTTGATAGAACTTACTTCTATCACCTGACATATGGTTGCTTGCTCCATTATCAAGATGTCATACACTTGATTTCTCCATGTGACTATCTTTTAATACAAGTAGAGAGTGTTATGTTTCTTCTTCTTTCTACTCAATAGACCTTGCTTCTTCATAAACATTGTTAGATCGACACTCCCAAGAGTAATGCCCAAATTTATAACAAGAATAATACTGAAGTTTAGATTTATTTACTTGATTAGAATTTCTCAAGTAATTACCTCTTCCTCACCCTGTTGCAAATTTTGTTGCAGAAACTTGATTTCTTTGAAAATTTGACGAGTGCTCATAGTTTGTTCTTCCTAGACCACGATCTCTGCTTCGGCCTTGACCTCGACCACGATCTCTGTTCGAACTATCTCCTTTGGACTTCCAAGTCATCTTGGCTTGAATAACTTGTTCATGTTCTTATTGCTTGCCTCGAGTCATCCTCTCTTCATGGGCTCTTAAAGACCCATTTAATTCCTCAATTGTCATGGCTTCGATGTATTTAGATTCTTCAATGCTACTACGATATGATTGAATCTCGCATCGAGAGAATGAAGAATTTTTGCCACCATACGAGCATCCGACATTGATTCTCTAAAAGTTGTAATTTGATTTATAATTATTAAAATTTTTGAAAAATAGTCTTGAATAGATTCACCTTCTTTCAAAGAAAGTTTTTCAAACTCAGCCTTTAGAGTTTGAAGTCGAACTCTCCTCACCTTCTCTACTCCTATGATGGAGTTTCAAAGAGCCTCCTATGCTTATTTCAATATAGTCTCCTTCACAATCTTGTGGAGCATGTTATCATCTAGTCCTAGATAGATGATGGTGAGAGCTTGTTGATCTTTCTTCCTTTCTTTCTCCACACCTTCTCTTTCTCTTGGAGAGAGTATTGTCATATCTCTTGGTTGGTTGTAGTTTTTCTCTACAATGTTATATACACATTGGGAGCCAAGAGTCACCTTCATCTGAAGTGCCCAAGTCTTATAATTGAGAAATGTAAACTTCAGATATAGATAAGAAATTAGCTCTGATTCTACTTTGTTGGAAAAATAGGAGCTCTCTCACATGTTCTAGGACTTGGATATTAAAAAATTAGGAGGAAAATAAAGAGGAGGAGGCACTTTCTTCAAAAAGTAGATATTGTATTCACTTCCTCTACTCTACATGATGATTACATAGACTATATAAAAATCGACTAAATCAAATGGTTAAAAATGAACTTTAACCAAAATAAATAAAAAATACCACAGATAGAAACTAAAAATATAAAAAAAATCAAGTTTAATTTCTAACACTTCAGTACTCCAACTTGACCTACAGGTATAATAATTAGGTATATGGAGAGAATCGAATAGAGGTTGACACTAAGGAATGATTGTTGAATATTAGTTTGATAGTGATGATACTATGATGTTAGATTAATTCAAGGAATAATTACTTGGATTTTATGTTGGTTTGGACTTAAAAATATAATTAGGTTTGATTGGGAACTTGACTATTCTAGTCAATTAAAGGTGATGAAAGAGGACTATGGATCTAAAGTGTTGGGCTTGAGTATGAACTTGGAGCTAGTAGTTGAAGCGGGTTATTTAATTTGGATTAAGCCGAATAGATCAGTAAGTTGAGTTATTAGTGATTAAATAATTTCTATCATATTAAATTATGAATAATTCATATTTTAAATAAAACCTTTATTATTTTAGGAATCTTACTCCGACTTGAGTGCTGTGTATTATTGATATATCTAGGTTGGTTCTGAAGTTCAGATCCCCATACAGGTGCGTTGGTTCATCGTAGTAGGATTTAATTCAGCCTAGGAAAAATCTTAAAAAGATTTTATTAGGAAAGTCTTGGATGCCTTGAAAATAATAAAATCCTATGTTTGCTAAATATGTGATAACATGCATGCTTGAATAACATTATTTATGTAGCATGAATTATATGCCATGAGTATATTGTCTAATATTTGACATGCTTTATTAAGTTCTTTTACATATTACTTTATTTTTCCTTGTTGTTATATGATATGCTTATACCTTCCTAAAGAAGATAAAATATGGAGGTAGTATCAAAAATAATTACTTGACACTCTAGTTTAGATAGAGACATAGGTAACATATGATACTAGCACCTCCTAGGGACATCACTAGATCACAAATTGTGAGAGTGTATTAATAACACACCCTAGATGATAAATCGAACCCTTAGTGTTCGAATAGTGATGTTCACTCACTATTACCACTCCTCGGGCTACAAACAGCTCAGATACTGGGAGTTGGTTGGGAAATGGGCTAGACTAACTCTAAGGTCAAGATAGACCAGAAAGCGAAGTAAGTCCATACCCGGATATAATTACCCACTCGAGTAACGTTTGAGCGTCATCGTGATAGTCCCAGAATGGCCAGCGGGGATGAACCCTTCCAAGGATTTAGTAGACATGTAGTCGAGTTAGCTACAGCCTATTGTGCGGATGCGAGCTCAACTCGGCCAACATCAACTGCTATTGAATTGAAGAGGTGAATTCCCTTAAAGCTTTGGATAGGGGATCTGTAGACAACACGGCTACTGTTCTAGACGTTTTGCAGATAATCTGATGAGCAGTCTGGATCCTAGGGTTATTACTTAATTCGGCTAGCCGTGGCCGAGGACATACTAATTGAGGTGACCCTATCGACGGACAGTTGTGTAGCGCTACACGGTGGTGTTGTGACCCGTATTGGAATTCCAATGGTAAAGGTACAGGCACAACAGGTTTCACTAGGACAGGGTGTAGGTGTCGACCAGTGAGACAGTAGAGAGAGACATACGGTCACCCGATCTCTCTCTGCCAACATCCGTGCAGTGGGCATAGGTAGAGACCTAAACATTTACGGTACGGATGGGCTTATGGGAATCCCTGATCAGGATATCCCCTGAGCATAGGCTGGCGGCCCGAGGCACTTGACATAAAGATAGAAACACTCCTAGTTGACATATCCTAGAGATACAGATATTTTATGCAACATAGATGACTTATACTAGTGACAGATATGTTGTTCAACATAGTTGACAACTAGGAACATATACAGCTATACACAAACAATTAGAACTCAACTTTGTTAATGACGTTATTTACACTGAAAAGTTAATAGTTAATAATTAATAATTAATAAATCCAAAGGAATCCTAGTACTTACCCCTAGTGTTTGATTTCCAATCTACGATTTCGATCCGCAATTTCACACTAGGCCGCAAAACTGAGCGTTCCACGTTCAATGTGTGTGCAGGTGTGATTAGCTGATCGATCGGGATGGTTGATGAAGATGAGTCTATGGATGAATTTACTTTTATTTATCGTTACTGTTATCATAGAATTGAGTAGGTTTATCAGGATTGTGTTAGTAGTATTGAGTTAGATGATTTAACTGTATATTCCACTGTGTTGATGATGTATATGGACTGTGATTACCATTAAATGCCTTGTATGGGTCTTTTAGGCTCATACGGCGGTTGCCACGTGCCCGACAGTAGGGTCGGGGCGTGAAAATTAAAGTGGTATCAGAGCTTTAGGTTTAAAGACCTAAGGGTTAAAGTAGTATGAGAGTTTAGGCTTAGAGTTCTAAGAGTTAAGGTAACAGTCCCGATATGATAGGATGTCATATTAGAATTAAGATAGTAATTTGATTGTCTAACATCGCGTATCTCCTATGGACTTATTTAGTATGCGATCGTACTACCAAGATCTTGGATTTGAGATGTTGTTATTCAACATATTAATATGAAATGAACGCGCCATACTTGGTTTGTCTGAAATGAGCGATGATATCGTAACTGTCACGCCCCGACCCAACTGTCGGCCACGTGGCAACCGCCGTATGAGCCCGACAGACCCATACAAGGCATCAAGTGATACATACCATTCATATACATCATTTATGCAGTGGAATTTACAATTTAATTATCTAACTCAACATTTCTAACACAGTCCCGATAAACCTACTACAATTCTAAAATAAAAGACATCGAGAATTTAAAATAGACTCGTCGACGGACTCATCTTCATCAAATCTCTCGGACAGTCATCTAATACACCTGCACACACGGGAAAAAGTGGCGTGCTCAGCCTTGCGGCCTAGTGCGAAATTACGGCTCTACCGAATAAAGAAATCAAAGGCTAGGAGGAGTATTCTAGGATGTCTTTGGTGGTTAATCATCATCTTTCATGCCATATAATTTAAACAATTCATATTGAGATAGATAGCATAAATAAATAAATAATTAAACAAAGGTGTACATGCCACTAGATGTCACCTAAGTTAAGTCTAGTGTCAACATCAACAGTCTGTCCCCATTTGATTTTTATAAATCAATTTATGGGGAGCAACAAACATCATAAATACAATACCGATGTATAATTCACTAGATGTCACCTACGTGATATCTAGTGTCCACGTCAACAGTCTGTCACCTACATCGTGACGAGACTTTAAGGTTTCATAAACTCGGGCTGCCAGCCTACGCTTAGTGACTACCCGGGCCGGGGGTATCAATAAGCCCATCAGTGCCTTTCTGTCTCAGTCTCTACCTATGCCCGCTGCACTGATGTTGGCAGAGAGGACGGATGACCCAGAGTCCCTCTCTAGTTGTTTCACTAGTCGTCAACCATGCCTCCCCTAGCGAAATCGTTGTGCCCTTACATCCTCCCCGGATTCCGTAGGGGCCACGACACCCATGTAGTACTACACACTGTCCGTAGACAGGGTCACTTCTATTAAATATCATCGGCCACGGCTAGCCAGAATAACCACCCTAGGATCCGGACTACTCATCCGATCGTCTGCAGACGTCAAGGGTGATAGCCGTGCGGTCTACGGATCCACTGTCCAAGGCGTCGCATGTGGAATCACCTTCCCAGTCCAATGGCCGTCGACGTCTATCGAGATTGGCGCACATCCGCACGATGGGCTGTGGCCCTCGACTTCGTCGGTGCCAAGTCCATGGTAGGGTTCATCCTAGCTAACAATCTGAGGATTATCACGAGGCCGCCTACAACAACACTCGTGCGAGTGAAGATTTCGGGTAAGGACTTGCTTCATATTTCTAGTCTAACCCGACCATGGAGTTTGTACAGTCTCTTACCCTACCAGCTCCCAGTATATAAGCTATGCATAACGTCGGGAGTGGTGCTCCCAGTGCTCCGCTATGCATCAACCTCGGGAGTGGCGCCTAACGGGACGTCACCGTTTGACCACCGTCGGAACGCGGCGGTCAACCGGGGCATATGGAAAAAGGCCCAATTTTTCTGTCTAAGTGGCGGTGACATCGCCAAAGGTTCTAACATGTCGTTATTTATTATCTATGTCTGCATGGTAGGTATGCTAGCATAGCATAGAAACACAATAAAATAATATTTAACATGCTCGACATGATACTACGACATATTAGAAACTTAATAAAGAAATCATGGTATATCATGCATGTTAAGTAAAGTAAATTAAACTAACATGCAAACCAGAGTATATCCTAAATGTCAGACGGAAATAAACTAAACTAACATGCAGGCAAGTCAAATCTTATCAAGCATTATGTTTTATCATATTTAAGACATCCGAGAATTTTTCCTAAGAAATCCCCAGCGGGAATTCCCTAGCGTGAATAAATCCTACCATCGGAGAACCAACGCACCTGACTTGGCGATTTACTCCTCGGAACCAACTTAAGGTCTGTCTCGATCCACGTGCCGTCATTTACGCATTTTTTTATATTTTCCTGTCAATTATTCAACGAATTTTAATTCTCAATCTAGAAATAATTTCTCAAATCTCTCTTCACCACTACTCTTAGAATGATCTCTAGAATCACCCCATTTTTTTTCCCAAGTTCGGCGGAAAATTTCTCCGGCGGTCGCCGGAAAGTTCACCGGAAAGTTCGTCGGAACCCTCGCCGGCGAAGTTCTTCGATCAGCACCAATATTGGTACCAATCGAAAGCTCTCTTCATGAGGATTCCAAAAATCATATTTGCCCCAATTTTTATAGCTCATACGCGATCAATTTCACCGATTAAAATTTTGGGCGAAATCCTAAAGTTTGGGTTTTTAGCTCGCCGGCGGCCAACCGGCGGCCAATAGCCCTCAACTCCGGTACCAATGGATAGCTCTCATCAAGGAGAATCCATAGGTACCAAGTTTGCAAGGTTTCACGGTCGGAATGGCCGGTAATCGCCGGAGCAAGCTCCGGCGACGAAACCCTCGCCGCCGACGCCTCTCACGCGATTTCTCCCTCATCTCTACACCAAATTTGGGCATCTTGGTATCAAAATGAAGAGGAGGTCGAGATCTACCTGTGGCTAAAATTTGGGAGCCTAATTCGATGTGGTTTCGCTGGAGCATCGATGGGAAAAATGGTCGCCTTCACCGTCGCCGCTGCGGAGGAGGAGAGAGAAGAGAGAGGGGATGAGGGAGGAGGTCGCGCGCGCTCGGTGGGAAAAATTGTTTTTTTATTATATATATATATATTTAAATTAGTTAATTAAAATCTTAAATCTAATTAAATTTTAACTGTCCAATTTACCAATCAAACGACGTCCAAATTACGATCCGTCTGCGCCGTTGGATTCCTTATCAAAAATACTACCTGATGGTATAATTTTCACATCAAAATCTCATACTTCAAAAATTCATATGATTTTACAATTAAGCCTTTTAAAGAATTTTTTTTTACGATTAAACCCTTCAATTACTAAAATTACTCTATTGCCCTTATTCAAAAATCACGGGTCTCACAGTAACTAAGATGAAGATCTGATTGACATTAAATGAAACCCGCACTAGACTAGCGAATGGGTTATGTAATTGATCATCGTAGGTCGGTAAGGACTGCGGTGAACGGTTGAGTTTTTCCAGAGATTTTATCTTATTGTCTATTTTAGAGGAAAAGAACACGATATTAAGGTTTTCCAAAGATTTTACTTTTTAGAGGATTTAGTAATTTTAACCTTTCCTGCCATATAGGATTAAGTTATCCCCTTTATTTTTGGAACTCCTCCACCTCTGCTTTAGATGTGAGGATTGTTTATAAGGAAAAAAAAATCCTTTATTCATTTCTTAGTATTCTAAGTGTATTTTTGGAGGACCAAAAATTTTTAAGGGGGGAGAACTTATAAACCCTCACTTTTATGTGGTTTAATTAGCGAAAAATGAGATATTAAAATTTTTCTTAAGTTTAGTTTAGTGTAAAAGAGGTTAAAGAACTTTTAGCTTGGGTTAGGACTAAAATTATGACATTAGGCTAAATTTTGGATTAAAAAGGATGTAGTTGTAATTTATTTAAAATTTATAGGAACCTTGTTGGTATTTTATTTAAAATAGAGGGACTTAGTTGAGATTCAATAGACTTGAGGGGGCGAACTGCATAAGTTTACTAGTCACATGCTCCTCACATGACCGGCCTAACTAAGCCGCTCGCTTGAGCCAAACTAGATCGGTCTAACTGAGCTAGCCCGGCCGAACAAACCCCTGCGAAGACAAACCCCTCGAGCCCTAATTTTTTTCCATCGACGCCTGTAGTTCGATAATTATCACAGTGAGTTAAGGCTACAAGACAATTAGGATGCTTTGAGTTCGCCGGCTCCACGGATGCCCAAGAATCACGTGCTTGGATCAACACTATTCGACGTATTACCAACGAGATGAGGCTTGCTGATGAAGATAAGTTGAGTGTTGCTCTACACTTGCTTAGTGGTGATGCTAGGATTTGCTGGGAAGAACTAGAAGGACGAAGTGATACATCAATCACTTGGACAAAATTTTTAAGGGAGTTCAACTTGGAATTCTACACCCCAATGCAACATCATATGAAGAGAAAAGAGTTCTTAAGTTGTACGCAACATGGAAGGTCTGTAGCAGAATATGCCGCGGAGTTTAACAGGTTAGCATCATTTGCACTCGAGATGGTAGTATTGGAAGACTTTCGCTGTAATAAATTCATTGAAGGACTAGATTATGCCATCCGCTCACGCTTGGCAGTGTTAAAAGTAGAATGTTACAAGGACACGATGGAAGCTGCTATAAGAGTTGAGAGGGTAGTAATGGAATCTCGAGACAAAGGGAATGAGCGCAGAAGAAAATGATCGGGATCTTTGGCAACCCGAACCATGCAAAGGGAAGGTGACATATCCAGGGCGCTATCAGTTGCTTCTACTGCAGGATTTAACAACCCACGAACAACAACAAATGTCACGGCGGGTTACACTCGACCACAGCCTACGGGGTTAGCACCGATCCCAAGCTTAAACAAATGTCGTCGTTGCTATAGAGTGCATACGGGACCATGTCGGATTACTACTTGTTACCACTGCGGACAGGAGGGTCATGTTCATCCAAATTGTCTACAACGAGCACCACTGGAAGCTTCTGAAGCGTCAATAGCTTGGGGTAAGAATCAAGTACAAGTGCCAACTACACCGGCAGTGTCTGCTTCGACAGCAAGAAAGGTGCCAACTCCTAGGACTGGGCAACACTCCCAAAGACCCCAGACGCGTTCACAAATACGAATTTTTGCTCTAGATGGTAGTACTGCGCAAGAAAAATCGAAGGTGTTCGAAGATGACACATGGCAAGTAGAGAACTTCTAAAGGTGAACTATTGGTAGTGAGAATGGAACAAAAATATGGAAGGGAGTGGTAGGAGGATGCTCAAATATATTATTTAGCGATAGCCACAAGAATTTGGAGAATACGGCATCTAGTTGGAATTAATGATTTTTTTCTAACAATTATTGATTTCTTAGCAAATCTACTTTGAGTGAAGGAGTTAAAATTTTCTTGTGTTAACAGTGCTACTTTGAAAAAGTGAGTCTGATAGTTTCCTTCTAATTTGGTTGTCACTAAATAAAGTAGCCTAAGAAAAGGAAATATTCGTTACGTGTTGCTTCATTTTTGGAGGACCAAAAATGCTAAGTGGGGGAGAACTTGTAAACCCCGATCATTACAAAAAAAAAAGAAGGTATATATATATATAGGTTTAGATAAATACGAATAGATATACATATAACATGATAATACTTATAAACATATAACAGGATAATACATATAACATGATAAGACTAAGATTTGGCTTTAAGTGATGGGGGTAAAATTGGAAATTTACCTTCCACATCTTGCCCTTTTTATGCTCTTGTACGTGAGGGTTGAGGACTTGTTTCCTCTAGCCGCAAACCACCACAACTACTGCCATCATTGGAGGATCTCTAGTTTGGAAGCGCAGGATTTTTCCGTCACGGTTGTTTCCTCTCAAGTCCTCTATAGGAATTGTTGGCTAGCAAAGGTAAAAATAAACACCCCTCCTCTATGCTACCATTGTTGCAATGCTTGATGAAATAGGTGAATTTTGTAGTTGCTAAAAGTGTTGGGATGTCTACTGTTGGCATGCTCTTTTCATTTTTCTTTTTCTTTTTCTTTTTCCTTCTGCTTTCGCTCTTCCTTTCTTCTGCTTCCCTCTGCCGAATTGCCAGCAAAGAAGAAATAGGAGGCTAATATTTTATTTAATACTGCCTGTTACTGCCGAAACCTTTTCTCCTCCTTTATAATTATTTTTTTTTTCTTTTCTTCTCCTTGCTGCTGCTGAGAACCCCTACTCCTTTTCCTCCATCATCTTGTAAATTTTTTTACCTTTGCCTTTTTAGTTTCTGCTGCCGAAAAATAGGAAGCTTCTTTCCTCTTTCTCCTCTTTTACTTAATTACCTCCTTCCCCTCTTCAGTTAATGGGATTTTTTTTTCTTCTTTGGAATTTTGTGATGCTTTTTCCCAGCCACGTGAAGGCCTCCATGTTTTAATGTGGTCGTTGTGTTGTTGAGGCCTGTTGGGATTTTTCAATGTTAACTTATCTGTTTATTTTGAAATTTACTGCTGGGATTAAACAGATGAGTTTTGTGGTGTAATTGCAGCAGCTTTGTGACTGTTATTGTTATTGTTGAGAAGTTTTATTTTTGGTTGAAGAATTTATCAGCAAAGTGATTTAAAAGAATAATTTCATAAGGTAGAAGGGAGAAATTGTTTTGCAACTTGGATTCCTTAATTTTCTACTATCTACTGAGACTTCATTTCTTTCTTCTTTCTTTTTTTTTTGCTGCCATGAATAAGAATTGCAAGGATTTGTGCATACTGTTAAAATGGGTGTTGATACAACAAATGTAAGGAGCGTCAAGTAGTAATATTATAAATCAAGAAAAAGCTGCCAAGGATGGGAAGTTTTCCCCCTCTTGCTTTCCTTGGTCTTTTCTCTTTCTTTTTCTCTCCCAGCCACATGAGATCAATTGTTGAATTTAATAGATGTTGTTCATTGAGAATAAGTTGAAAAGAATAAACTTAATGTGCATGAAGGCCAAGTGGCTGAATGAATATAATAATAATTATTATTATTGATTGTTACCTACGTAGCCTTATTCATTTGCAACGAGTCCTTGTTTGTATGTTGCTGTTAAATGGCTCGGTTTGTTGTTTGCAAATGGATGCTAAATTATCTTGTTTGACTGCTTGGTTGATTCCTTGGGCTTCCTTAGATGGGTTGTGTTAGGAGTAACGTATGATCAGTTGTGGAAATTTTAACAGTAAAATATTTGATTGTTGTAGGGCATCGTTCCAAACTGAACGGTGAAGTGATAAACTCTTATAGTTCAGTTCCACTTGATTCTAAAGATTTTGTACAAACCAGGTTCGTTACATTGAACCATTGAGTAGACAAGTAACTAAATATTAAAAGTCCAATAACTGTCCTATGTATATTGTTTGTGTTTACTTTTATGATTTATCTGCTCAATACATGTCTTAGTTGTTATTATTACGTGCGCATGTGCTTACTAAAGAAACATAATAAATTGTGCATGATGATTATTGGAATTATGCTTGTGTATTAAATGATAAACAGTTAAATTGTTTATACGTATTGAAGAGAAGTCAAACATAGAGACACCTAACTTATTTAGTGACACCATACTCCCAACAAAGGACTAGGACATGTTTACACCGTATTCCCGCACGTGTAGTGAATGGTCGCTACCACGATAGTCCAGTTTTGGCAAATGGGGGATGTAGTTATCTCTGCACTGATGTGAGTGTTAGGTGACAAATTCTCTCCATACGCCGTGGACAGTGGGTCTGTCAACAATAGCAACCGTCCTAGATGCTCTGCAGGCATACCGACGGTAGTCCAGATCCTGGGGTTTAATACGTGTGTAGGATTTCCGGTTAGCCGTAGCCGGAGGAGTATTGTTGCAAGGTGACCCTGCCCATAGGGGCAGTGTGTAGTACTACACAGGTGTGTGTTTGGTGTGCCTATAGGGAGGTTATACAAACACATTAGTCTCGATAGCGCGGATCGGGGTAAATGGCTACCGAGACTGGAGGAGAGGGATCCATGGTTACCTACCCTCTCTGCCAATATCAGTGTGATGGGCATAAGCAGATACCTAGACAAGCACTAATGGGCTTAAGGGTAGTCCCTGGCCAGGGCATACTCTAAAGCATAGGTTGGCAGCCCATGATAGGAGATAGACAATATGGTAGTGACATGAACAATAATGTGGTGAAAAAGGACATGAATTTAGAACGCACAAAGAGTAAATTTTAGTACATTATCTCTTTTTGTTATAAACTATATTTGTACATCATTGTTGATTTTGTTTTATCTTATGAAGTTATTTAATTCTTATTATTCAACAAGAGATGCTATTATGATATTTTTATCTTACTGGTTGATCTATTCTTTATAATACTTGTGATACATATGGATGGTTCGGACTTGATGGCCTATTTCCCTCAAGACCATTCTTTGTAGCCACTGGGCCGCAAGGTTCAGGGTATTTATCTTACATACGCAGGTAGCTTGGGATAAGCACCATGATTGTTTATGAGTATTAGGTTTTCGGAAATGTAATGTCTGAGTCTACACGAACATCGGTCTAAAGGTTGTGTGCTACCTTAATATTTACAAAATTTGTAGTGTGGTCATTTTGTATTATTTCTAATACCCCTTGTATGGGTTGCAGACTCGTACTGCGGTTGCCACGTGTCGATAGGTAGATCAGGGCATGACAACTTTAGTGGTATCAGAGCTTAGGTTTAAGGTTAATTGGGAAACTTTAGACCTAACTTATACTTGAAAAGAGAATTGACCACTAGTGATAACCGAGTATTACAAATTAGGAATTTCAAATTAGGGGTAATGGTAACGAAGGATTAGGAAACATCATCTCCTAATTCGAAATTTTCTTCCCTAATCAATTTCCTTGTTTGACAAGCTATCTACTATGACTAAATTAACTATTTTGAGTTGGGTGGGTTCTTTTTTTGCGGACTTGTCATATTACTAGAATTGTTTTCTTACTTATGTACATAAATATTTATTGGTTGCTTAGATGTATTTTACTGAATAATGTTGAGGATTTGGAAACATAGGAAAGAAAAATGTCATCCGCTAGAGTTAGTTCGTCGGAGGAGGACCCTATGCAGCTGCCTTCATCAATGGATAATAGAAGTATCACAGCCAACATGGTGGAAGTCACTGACGGTGGTCAACAACTGTGGCGGTTGATAAGGAGAGCGCAGAAATTCGGTTGTGAGATGTTTGCTGGATCATTTGACCCATGGGAAGCCTACGTGTGGTTTAAGAACATCAATTTAGTTTTGAAGAGAATGAGACTAGTAGACGAAGATAAATTAGATGTGACACACCATCTTCTAAGGGGTAGAGCAAGGACTTGGTGTAATGATCTTAGAGTATACCATCCGGACCTTGCTTGGGAGGAATTTTCAATTAGGTTCTACCGCAAATATTTTACGCAAAGTCAAAGAGAGCAGAAAAGAAGGGAATATCTAGAATGCAAACAAAATGGAAGAACGATAGAAGAATATATAGAAGAGTTCCGTCGTCTAACGAAATTGGTACCGGAGATAGCAGGAGACAACACATAGGGTTGTATCAAGTTTAGGAATGGTTTGGATCTAACCATACGCTCCAGATTATTTTTGCATGAGATGAATAGCTTTAGTCAACTTGTAGACTGGGCCACTGTAGCTAAGGCGCTTGAACAAGAAGTAAAACAAAAGAAAAATAGTAAGAAGAGAGAATGATCTACCTTAATATTTACAAAATTTATAGTGTGGTCATTTTGTATTATTTCTAATACGCCTTGTATGGGTTGCAGACTCGTACAACGGTTGCCACGTGCCGATAGGTGGATCGGGGCGTGACAGCACCAATCATCTCCTTAAAGAGGTTGATCCTTGCCTTGACTTCTTCATATTATGATGCTATCTAAACATGAAATTACCAAGTTAGTCAAGCACAACGTTGTGCTAGGTCCAGGTAGGGTGTGGCATGATAATTTTTACACACGATTGCATTGACTTCCTAGCTGCGAAAACAGTGTGCAAAGCGCTAGGGTGCATGCAACATGGCTAGGTTAGAGGCGTATGCAAAACGAGATAAATATGATTTATAATATTTATATAAGGTATATAATGTAATGTGACTTACTATTTTTCTATAAACATTTCATATAAAAGACCTAATGATATGACCAATATGATCAAGTTATATCTTCTCTTCTCCAAACTTCCAAAGCCCTAGTTTTACATAGTATAAGAGCCTCTTTTGAAGAAGATACTAATCGAAAATATCTTATGAGAGAGTGGGGGACTCATCTGTGCCCCATGATGGTCCCCGTATTGTCACGCCCCGTACCTTCCCCTAGGGCACGTGGCAGACCGCAGTGAACTCCACACATAGCCCCGTTTACTCCGGAAACTATATGGGAACCCACTAAGCGTACCTGATGTATATCCCCTCTATTTATGGAAGGAGAGAACCTGGATGACAGATCAATATAACTCTAGAAACATATATTATTAAAACCAAATCTTTACTACAGTGGCACACACTTATATACAAGTAATTTACAATCAAAATGGATACATGCCCAAGGTTATACAAAGTACCTAGCCAGTGGATCTCTGTACACACAAAACAAAGGTAGAACTGTCCTACCTTTCAAAAGAAATCAGGTGCCTGACTATACACTGTGATATCTATCAGTCTCTCTCCTGCTGTGATCCTGAAATATAAAAATGAGTTCCCCTACGGGGTGAGTAATGCCGTACTCAGTGAGTTGGATAGAAAACAATGTAAAACCGAGAACATAAAATAACAATGTCTCAAGAATAGAATCATATGACTATTCGTGTGCAATAGCCAATCAAAATGAGTAATCAAGAATCACACGAGACTATATCTAGGGCTGGCATAATCAAAATACAGTTGCGGCCAACAACTGTTACCTCAGGGGAAGGAATCAAATATCATAAGGTACCCAGATCAAAGCAGAAGTGCAAGAATAAATAAACAAAGCCCCCTTTCCCCCTGGGTTGCCCACTGGATTTCGCTACCTGGTATCCATAGCTAATCCAGAGTAAAAAACCAGTCAGGAATATCCCAATCTCCCATCCTGACCTCGAGCACTATCGTCCCACGCCCCTCCTCATAAGTGGCCCATGGGAGTGCTAATAGTGTAATAACCTATCACTGTAGTGAAGAGTGCCTATAGCACTATTCAGTATAATATCATGCTAGTCATACGCATTTTCAAGTGAAATAGTATCACGAATAATTAAACAGATGCATATGCTAGATCAGAAGTCAACAGAAGCATAGTATAATGCTTAAAATGAATAGAGTAGCAAGAGTATCAACATGGATATCAAGGATTATTTACAACTCATTTATGATCATAATCAGGATAATACTAACTAGCAGGAGAGCCAAAGGATATCAAATATAAATAATCAAATGGACTATAGTTCTTCTGGACTAAATATTGAGAACTATCCCGTCTATTCTGCCCAGAGAATAAACACTCACCTGATTCTAGCATTACAAGCACGTTCTAGTTCGTATCGTGAACGTTTGTATCCTCGTGCCTGCTTATCGTATTTCCTGTGAATATTTCAACGAATTAAATCTCTCAATCCGGTAACAATTTTACAAATCCGTCTTCACCAACATGCTTAAAATAGTCTCTAGAATCACCCAAATTTTTATCTCAAGTTCACCGGAAAGCTCGCCGGAAACTCGCCGGAGCTCGCCGGAAACTCACCGGAAAGTTCGCCGGAACCCTCACAGGCGAAGTTCTCTGAACAGTACCAATATTGGTACCATTCGAAAGCTCTCATCACAAGGATTCCAAAAATCATATTTTCCCCAATTATTATAGCTCGTACACGATCAATTTTACCGATTTATCTAATTTGGGCGGAAACCCTAAGTTAGGGTTTTTAGCTCGCCGGCGGCCGACCGGCGGCCAACAGCTCTCAACTCCGGTACCAATGGAAAGCTCTCCTCGAGGAGAAGCCATAGGTACCAAGTTTGCGAAGTTCCGCGGCCGGAATGGCTGGCAATCGCCGGAGCAAGCTCCGGCGACAAAGTTTCGCCGCCGCCACCTCTCTCTTCGTTTTCTCCTCAAATCTCAACCAAAACTGTAAATTTATACCTCTAATGTGTTCTCCTCACTCTCCTGAAGCTGTATCTAAAATCTCGTCGAAAAATACGATCGGAAAGTCCTCCAAACATGGATTACAAAGTAACAACTTTATTTTCGTTGTTACTGTGTGAGGGAAGGAAAGAGAGAGAAAAGGAGCGCTCGACGGTGGGAAGAAATCTAATTTTTTATAAATAGTTAAAATCTTTAATTCACATTGAATCCTAGCCGTCCATCCTTAACTCAATGATTTGATCGATCAAACGATGTCCAAATCACGATCTCCCCATCGCCTTTTTAACGGCCCCAACGAGACTAATCGATTCCCCTCAAAGGGGTTGTAAACGATGAGGTTCCCCGTTGGGGAACCGATTGGGAACAGAGGAGCTTATAGTTTCACTACCTCGCGGGTCTTTGAATCCGTTTGGCGTTTTTGCGCTTTCTCGGGCCTAATTCTGAAAAGGGTGAGAATGGACTTAAGAACTTAAATCGCGAGGTGCTGTAAGCGGGGCTAATTCCATCCTTATTCCATATCTCTTTTTAGTAGGGCCTTCTGTTCGCGTCAGCCTTCAATTCTCATTAGCAAAAGCTTGATCCGCTCCGTTGCTACGCATTTGAACAAGAGTTATTTCGAAGATTTTTCGCCCATTAAGACTCTAGAATAGTCATGTCAGCGCCGTTGGATTCCTTATCAAAAATACTATCTGATGGTATAATTTTCATGTCAAAATTTCATACTACAAAAATTCACAAAATTTTACAAATAAGTCCTTCTTATTCAAATTTTTTACAAATTTATCTATAATACAAAAATACAAATCTCACACGTATATCCTTTTACTTCTTCTCATCTTCTTCATCATCATTGGTAAGTTCCAATTCATCCTCGATCTCATCGATTGAATTTCCAATATTATGATTCTTTTTTTATTTTGGTGAAAATTTGGCGGAGAAAATATCATCCTAGAATACGTATATCATCTTAAAATTTTGATTTCATCTTAGAACTTCTATTTGATCCGCATAGGTTAGATTCTTTTTATTTTCTAATCTTATCTTAGAATTCTTATTGGTCTTCAAAGTTTAGGTTTTTATTTGATGTTTTTCTTTGTTCGGTTTGATTAAAAAATCATTTATTCTTAGGGTTGAGCTGTAGTTCAATAAATCCTTCTAAAAAAATTAATTTATTGTTCAAAATGAAAGTTTTTCAAATGTTTTATCCTCCTTCGAACCATGGAAAGTTCTTAGTTCTTAACCTATAGCTTTTATTCATATCGATGATTTATTTTAAGGATAAATGGCTACATCTCAAAGCTTGTGATCTATAATCTTAGGATAGCGCTTGATTCAAATGGGACAACCAGTCGCTTTCTCTTTTTAAGAACATATCGAAAAAGACAACAGTGGAGCATTGTAAACCCTATTTTTCTTAAAAAAAAAGAAGAAGAAGAAATTATTACTTGGCTTGTTAGCGGAGTTGGTTAGAGTGTTGTACAAATAACATAAAGGTTAAGAGTTCAATATTTACATGGGTCACTTATCTTGTGCATTTTTTTCTATTTCAGAAATATTTAGTCCCATATCTGGGAATTCTTGGAAAGGAGTTGTACCATTTTCTATTTAAGAAATATTTAGTCCCACATCTGGGAATTCTTGGAAAGGAGTTGCATCCTGATTCTATTTATTAGATGGTGTCCTCCTTCACACCTGCAATATGAAATCTATCCATACAATGGGTTGTGGGCTGTGGTCTTGCCAAGCCTAACATTGCCCGACAACGTTGCGTAGCGTGTTGGTTGATCCGGTTCGGTGAACGGCCGGTGTAACTGCGTTTTGACTGCGAGTTGATTGGCTTCGCGGCTTGTTGTCCGGTTTAGTTCAGTTCAACGTGGCAGGTGAGTTAGAGCCTTAAGAAATTTATTTAAAATTTTTAATATATTTGAGACCTGCCTTTGATTATTTTTAGTTGGGTTCTGGGTTTTGAGGGCATTAATGATGTCTGAAAAATCTAAAATAATTTGTGATGCTTTATCATGCTTAAATATAATTTATGTGAATTAATTAGAATTTTTTAGAATTATTGAAATGCAAGTTCTTAATTTATTTAAGTTAATTTGGAATGTATGAAAAAAAATATTTATATAGATGTTATGACATTTAAATTGTATTAATTAAAATTAAAATGATTTATCTAAAAATTTTATGGAATTAATGAAACTAGGAGATTGTAAATTGAGGAAATTAGATTATTAAATTATTTCAATTTATGAAATTGAATGATTTATAATTTTATAAATATATAATGTGATAAAATTTAGAAATTTAGATTTTGTTCTTACTGTATAATTTAAATGTAAACATGTTTGATTGAATAACTATGGTGGTGGTATTTGATTGAATTGTTAAATGGTTAATTGATCAAAAGAAATGTAATAAAAAAAGGAAATTGATGTGAGGTTGTGGGTAGTGGGGTTAGTTAAGAGGATTATTTGAGATGTGTTATTTATGCATGTTTAATTATTTGCATTGGATTTATTTTAGGAAATTGTTGGTTGTTGTGCTATTACTTGATAAATCAGAACCAAGTTGTGATTTGTGTTGAAGCAGAGAGGAACTGCTTTGCTTGATTGAATTGCTTGTTCGCTTAAAGAATCACGGCCAAGCTGTGATTCTTGTTTAAAAATCTTCTTTGAGACTCAAGTGAGGATTTATGGTTTCAAATTTATTTTGGCCTACTACAGATGCTCAGTCTTAAGAGTCGTTGTTAATTATTGTACATGCTGATAAGTTATATATCTGCTTGATTGCATATTTAATTAATATGAGAATTATTGGAAACCTATACCATGCTAGTTGGAGTATGATGTTCTTATATGCATGCTATTGACATGGGTTGAAAGTTATAACATGATAGTTCATGTATGATGATATTATATGCATGCTCTTGTTATAAGGTTGAAAGTGATATCATGCTAGTTCATGTTTGATGTTGTCTACATGCTTGCTCTTGATATGAGCTGAAAGTTATACCATGCTGGTATGTGAAATGTTGCTATATGTATACTCCTGATGTGAGTTGAAAGATATACAATAAGGGTATATATATGATGTTATTATATGCATGATATTGATATTATGCTCATGTGATGTTATTATTGATATGTTTATGTTGCTAGAATTGTAGAGACACCTAGTGAGAACATAGAACATGAGAACATTAGATAATAATTTGAGACACTTTAGGTTCATGTTATGATAACACCTAGATTGGTCTGGTTAAACACATGATTAAGAACTTAAGGTTCTTAGGCTGGTATGTGCCAACATGTGGTGAGGAGCGACGTGTTAACAATGTTAGAAATGCACGTTCGGTTGACTTAGCCACAGATGCTTTGGGGTGACCTGAGTGTCACTTCGGTGTAGAGTTCAACTGATTTGTGTTACTCCCAGGTAGAGGGTGAGCTAGGAACAGTACCGTCTTATACGCTACCCGGGTTAGGGAACCTGATTGACACTAGCATACTCAACAGATGTGGATCCTTGAGTAGTCCTGGTTCATTGGTAGCATATGTAGTGGGTCTCAGCGGGCCAGGCTGTGGACTGATGTGGCTGGTTGATTTTGTATGGTGATCCTGCCATGGGGCAAAATTACAGCCCTGTATGGTACTCGTGATTGGAAAGAAGGGGTGCCGTGATCACCAGCTCCTTCCGCCAATGTCAGTGTGCAGTCATATAGGACAAAGACATAGAGTTGACACTTACGGGTTCAGGGAAATCTCTGACGAGGGGTTCTCCTTGAACTTAAGAGGTTGCCTTAGGTATAAAATGGTTAGATGATGAGATATTAATTGAAGTGATATGAGATCTTAATTTAGTGGCATTGTTTGATCATATTTCTTATATGTTGTTATATGCCATGTTATAATCGCGTTCATGATGTTTCTTATTTGTTGCTTGTTATACTATGAACATGTTGATTTAGTATGTTTTTTTAAGTGTATATATTTTCTTGATTGGTTTGTACAATACCTTATGCCCTTTTTTAGGGTGCTCTCTCTGTAGCCTCACTGAGTTTCGCGACTCAGATGTGCACATTTTTCCCCTGTTGCACAGGTTATAGGTTGGCTACTAGCGGGGAATGAGGGAGAACATAGCTTGGCGAACAATATCGACTTGGTGATCTAGATAGAGATTTAAAGTGATTGTGTTGGTGTACTTGTAAAATGTAATTGCTTCCATTTTATTTAAATAATAAAATTGTAATGCTTTGTGATACTTTTAGCCTTGTATGAGTTGTGGTGATTGTAGTATAGCTTATACGGCGGTTGCCAAGTGCCCAAAGATGGTTTGGGGCGTAACAATTAAGGTGGTATCAGAGCATAAGTTTAAAAAGATAACATTAAAAGTAAGGATAGGACTTAGAATACACCATAGGCCTAAGTTACACATGTGAGACAACTTTGACGGGGTAAATAGAGATTCTTAGGATATATTGGGATTTATCATTTTATGCCTATGCTACCCTTACTTGTTTACACTGTATTTTATATCCTTACTTGATGATGTTTTGTGCTTGTTTGGTTGATATTAATAGGTAAATTGGTTGTTTGTTGTTGTGTACTTTTGGGACATATTGATTATGTTTGAATGATATTGTGATTGTTGAAAACTTGACCTAGGAAGACCTAGACATTTGGAGCCTTTCATGTGAGATTATAGAGGACTTGTTAGAATTATATACCTATTTTGGTGATGCGGGTAACCCATTGAAAACATGTGCAATTATTTTTCCTATGCTGTCTTTGCCTGATTGAGTATCTAAGTGGTCTAAGTTCCAGTTGATCTTACTTATCTACAGATCATATGACCTTATCTGACCACATGATACAGACTAATCATTTATTCTGGCTAAATTCATATGTTTCCTCCTAATTTGGTTCTTGAATTCTAATGATTGATAGTTCTGTCCAAACTGAGCATTTATGGTCTTAGGGTACAGTAACTATCTTTCCTTCTCTATTGCCAAATATGAGAGTCATTTAACTATTGGTATCATTAAGGCCTGACTTAGGATCCTCTATGCAGAAGTATTGAAATTTGAATATTGATATTTTATGCAGTATTGGATGTTTAAAATTTGATCCTTGTGCAGCACTGGAAATCTCCTTCCTTCTAGTAGAGGTTGACAAGAAGTTTAGAGATCTTCTCCAATTGTCTTCCTATCATATCCAGATACCAAACCAAAGTCTAAGGACTTTTCTTCCTTTCACTATATATCCAAAACTTGGTTAGAGAACATAGTCCAATTATAGAGTGTAATTCCCCTGACTTTTGTTGATGTTATCATCCCTTACTTTTGAATCATAATCAAGGACCAATATCATCTCACATTTCATATTTCAAAATCTTAGGGTGTTGACCTCAGGAGTCAAATACGCCCCAAAGTTATTGATATCTCATGAACTAGTTACACCATTGGGGTGTATCTACTATCTCATTTTAATCTTATTCTTTTAGCCCTATCTGAAAGTCTTATATGAATAACCACCAGGTACTTACATGTCAAAGGAACTATACTATGCAATATAGTTCTTCTTCCTTAAAGTAGGAAAACCAAAATCCCATGAACTATATCATGAATTCGACATCTGTTCCATCATTATTATCCATTGATCTGTTTCAATCCCTATCCTACAAATCTTTAGCAGTGACCATTCTTCAGGTACTAACCATTTTCAAAATACTACCCATCTTTTGTTGAGTATTCTTGAGTGTATTCAAAAAGTAGTACCATCCTTGATACTAAAAGAACCCAAATTCTTTCCATTGACTGTTAACAATTCTTTTCTTCCTTAACATAATTCTCTCCCCGATCTTTGTTAGCTCTCAAAACCTTTTTGGTGATACTCTTGACTATTTCAAGAAAGGGGTCAAATACAATCTAGAACCTCGAGTTATTAAACAATCTAGTAAGAGTTGCAAGTAAATTTAATAAACTCTTAATGCTGAGAGTTTAACAATTTCAGCATGTTAAATTAAGAGAATTGATCTCTTGTGCATATAATTGCATATCCTCAAGGTTGATTTGTGAAAACTTTTCCACCAAATCCTAGACAAGCATACCTGCTAAACTAGACTAATATAGTAATAAAAAAAAAAAAAATCATCGACCTTAGTTCCAAATTCTAAATTTTCCAAGTGGTACTAGAGGAGAATCAAAATGGTAACATTTATCCTTCATTAAGGACCCTTATTGTATTTCTCACTTGGTGATACCATTCCTACCTAAAAATCTCAACCATAATTCCCATACTCAACTAAAGGCTGAGCTAAAATCAAAAATAGTGAGATGTATCAATCATTATAGTCAAGTATCATAAATCTGGAATTTAATCACCATCAGATTTACCTTGTCTTAGAGATTTAATCATCCTGAACTCTTTGTGTGTCCAAATCCCATGAAATTTGGTAAACACCTTCTTCGCTGATGCCAAAGCCTACCTTCAAAATTTTAGCTTAATCTGATTCTGGTGGAGGAAGTTATGACCTTCCGAAGTTCACTAAATCCTGAAAATTTAGTGTGCCGAAAATTTGATACTCTTGAGTTCAACAACCATTGTCCTTCCACTTGAATCTATCATGTCTATGCAAACAATAGAATATATATCTATTCCCATCCCTTACCTTTGGTCTAAAATTGCCCAGTTGCGAATTTAAGTTTGATTGTTCATCATAATAAGTACTGTGGGCTTATGTGAAGAACAAAGTTGAAATTTTACCTTGCCTACATTCTAAACCTTATGAACCTTTCCTTTGTTCTAAAGTTATATACTCTCTGACGAATAATATCCCTTAATAATTTAGATCTCTTTTCATTTCTCTATAAGAGTGCAAATAGATAGGAGTACACTCTAGAAAGGAGTAAAATCTCCTACATGGGATAATGGCATGTTTTGTTGATACTATACTTTCTTGTTGAAATTACTGAACCCTTTTCTGATGTGAGTGTTGCTGTTGTACCTCCTTGTTCAGATCTATCCTACAAACTTGTACATCGAACATCTTAAGTTCATCTTGATACATCTTATATTGAGATCACTTAAGAAGGGTTTAATCAGTCCTCAAATCTTCATGGAATCATTTTTCCTTTTCCTTGCTATTTAACCTATTCTATAACAGCAGTCATCATCTGATTTATCCTAATGAGATCTTTTCTATTTAGCTAAATATCTGCCCTATTTGGTTAAACGAAGTAATTAGACTCCATTTCGAATCAAGCTGAAGGGATTGAATTATAGCCTATACTGATTGACCTTTCCCTAACCTCTTGGGAATTGCCAACTTAATTATCAAAGTCCAGTAGGAATTAAATGTATAGGAGCTATTGGAAACCCAAGTTGTATTCTCTACTACCCCTTGAAGTAGGTTTCAAGGCTAGTGGTTTGTTATATAAAAGTTTTGACTTACAACTTATTGTATGATGGTTTAAATTACTGGAAGGTTGATTTCGACTTAACACACCCTTATTTGCTTCATTGATCCTTGGATTCTTTGACCCTTTGATGCATGCCAAACCCTAGGATGGAAAAAGGGATTAAAAGTAAAACCTTCATGAGTTGTGAGACTACATGATGTGTCGATGCCGATTATGTCGGACCGAGGTTCCCAATTTACTTCTTGATTATGAGAATATTGTTTGATGAATTCTTTAATAATTTATGTGGCCATATTTTCCTCGGAATGGTGGAATCTCAAATTGAGTACTCTTGAGAAAGGACATATTTACTTCCAAATATTCTATGTTTAAAAAGTTGATTGCATAACTCCTCTGGATGGTACACATTCAAATAGTTAACCTTTTATAATTATCTCTTTATTTCTCTGAGTCAATTAAATTGTTTGGATGCTTAATTCAATTTGCATTAGCTTGGGCTACGAAAATTATCTTTATTCTTCCTCTTGGTTACTCATTTGAATGCAACCGTTGATATTATTTAAAGACCTTTAGTTAACCAATTGATATTCCTTATTCCATTGAGTGTTAAACCTAAGGTCTATGAACTTAAATAGGTCCATCCACTTGTGTTCTGATCAATGTCGGAGCACAGAGCTCTTATGTGAACACGGTATTTTTAAGGGGGCTGATCGACCCTTAGAAATGCTAGGATGTGAGCTAAAGAGCTGAATTGATACCTATAGGTAAAAGACTTTGATATGATCTTAGGTATTGGTTAGTGAACCGGGTATCAAGACATAGTGATTAGATGGTGGGATTGGACTGCCTAGCAAAGACAGTGACTGTTTCTTCCCTAGGTTGGCCTGCTCTTATCTTATTTCTAATGTGGTCTAAGTAAGATTGAAGGCAGATTAGGACAGACAAAGGAGTATATGCAGACAATCGGCGGAGGCTGTTAGAGATTACGGTTGGGGGATAGAGTATCCCTAGAGATGTTCCCTTGGAAGGATTTCTTCGATTTCACCTGAACAGAGGGTTGCCTCTAAGGTGTATTGGATTGTTTGGGATTTATAAAAGAAGTGGGTCGGTGGCTTAATTGCATTTACCGGTAAACTTAGACAGAATCTATAACATGTTCCAAGTGTCAATGCTTAAGAAATATGTGCCAAACCCACCGCATATTCTAACTGTACTTCTGATTACCTTGAGAGATGGTCTGAAGTGTGAAATTCGGACAGTGGCTATAGTTGATCGACATAAGCGAATGTTACGGGGTAAAACCATATGGAGATCAAGGCCAAATTAGGGCTAATAACCATGAATTGTTTGCTTAGTATCATGTTTTAGTTGAATTCTTGCTTGATAAATTGTTTGATTATATTGAAATTTGTTTGACTTAGTTGAATGATTTATTTAGGTTCTTGTATCTTAGGAAACATAGTAAGTTTAGGAAACTTATGGTGGGTAAGTTGTCATTTTTGGAGGACCAAAAATCTTAAGGGGGAGAGGAATTGTAAACCCTGTTTTTCTTTATAAAAAAAAAGAAAAAATTATTACTTGGCCTATTAGCGGAGTTGGTTAGAGTGTTGTGCAAATAACACAAATGTCACAAGTTTGATACTTGCACGAATCACTGGTCTCGTGCATCCTTTTCTATTTCAGAAATATTTAATCCCATATCTGGCAATTCTTGGAAAGGAGTTGTACCATTTTCTATTTAAGAAATATTTAGTCCCATATCTGGGAATTCTTAGAAAGGAGTTGCATCTTGGTTCTATTTATTAGATGGTACCCTCCTTCACACCTGTAATATGAAATTTATCCATACAATGGGTTGTGGGCTGTGGTCTTGCCAAGCCTAACAAAGCCCGACAACGTACGTAGCGTGTTGGTTGATCCGGTTCGACAAACGGTCGGTGTAACTGCGTTTCGGCTGCAGGTTGACTGGCTTCGCAGCTTGTTGACCGGTTTAGTTCAGTTCAACATGGCTAGTGAGTTTTGAGCCTTAAGCTTGTTGACCGGTTTAGTTCGGTTCAACATGGCTAGTGAGTTTTGAGCCTTAAGAAATTTATTTAAAATTTTTAATATTTTTTAGACCTGCCTTTGATTATTTTAGGTTGAGTTCTGGGTTTTGAGGGCATTAATGATGTCTGAAAAATCTAAAATAATTTGTGATGCTTTATCATGCTTAAATATAATTTATGTGAATTAATTATAATTTTTCAGAATTATTGAAATGCAAGTTCTTAATTTATTTAAGTTAATTTGGAATGCATGAAAAAAATATTTTGATAGATGTTATGATATTTAAATTGTATTAATTAAAATTAAAATGATTTATCTAAAATTTTTATGGAATTAATGAAACTAGGAGATTGTAAATTGAGGTAATTAGATTATTAAATTATTTCAATTTATGAAATTGAATGATTTAGAATTTTATAAATATATAATGTGATAAAATTTAGAAATTTAGATTTTGTTCTTACTGTATAATTTAAATGTAAACATGTTTGATTGAATAACTATGGTGTTGGTATTTGATTGAATTGTTAAATGGTTAATTGATCAAAAGAAAAGTAACAAGAAAAGGAAATTGATGTGGGGTTGTGGGTAGTGGGGTTAGTTAAGAGGATTGTTTGAGATGTGTTATTTATGCATGTTTGGTTGTTTGCATTGGATTTATTTTAGGAAATTGTTGGTTGCTGTGCTATTGCTTGATAAATCACAGCCAAGCTGTGATTTGTGTTGAAGCAGAGAGGAACTATTTTGCTTGATTGAATTGCTTGTTTGCTTAAAGAATCACGGCCAAGCGGTGATTCTTGTTTAAAAATCTTCTTTGAGACTCAGGTGAGGATTTATGGTTTCAAATTTATTTTGGCCTACTACAGATGCTGAGTCCTAAAGGTCGTTGTTAATTATTGTACATGTTGATAAGTTATATATCTGCTTGATTGCATATTTAATTAACATGAGAATTATTGGAAAGCTATACCATGCAAATAGGAGTATGATGTTCTTATATGCATGCTATTGACATGGGTTGAAAGTTATAACATGATAGTTCATGTATGATGATATTATATTCATGCTCTTCTTATAAGGTTGAAAGTGATATCATGCTAGTTCATATTTGATGTTGTCTACATGCTTGCTCTTGATATGAGCTGAAAGTTATACCATGCTGGTATGTGAAATATTGCTATATACATACTCCTAATGTGAGTTGAAAGATATTCCATGAGGGTATATGTATGATGCTATTATATGCATGATGTTGATATTATGCTCATGTGATGTTATTATTGATATGTTTATGTTGCTAGAGTTGTAGAGACACCTAGTGAGAACATAGAACATGAGAACATGAGATAATAATTTGAGGCACTTTAGGTTCATGTTATGATAACACCTAGAGTGGTTTGGTTAAACACATGACCAAGAACTTAAGGTTCTTATGCTGGTATGTGCCAACATGTGGCGAGGAGCCACGTGCTAGCAATGGTAGAAATGCACGTTCGGTTGACTTAGCAACAAATGCTTTGGGGTGACCTAAGTCTCACTTCGGTGTAGAGCTCAACTGATTTGTGTTACTCCCAGGTAGATGTTGAGCTAGGAACAGTACCGTCCCATGCGCTACCCAGGCTAGGGAACCCGATTGACACTGGCATACTCAACAAGTGTGGATCCCTGAGCAGTCCTGGTTCATTGGTAGCATATGCAGTGGGTCTCAACGGGCCAGGCTGTAGACTGATGTGGCTGGTTGATTTTTTATGGTGATCCTGCCATGGGGCAGAATTACAGCGCTGTATGGTACTCGTGATTGGAAAGAAGGGGTGCGGTGATCACCAGCTCCTTCCGCCAATGTCAGTGTGCAGGCATATAGGACAGAGACATAGAGTTGACACTGACGGGTTCAGGGAAATCTCTGACGAGGGTTCTCCTTGAACTTAAGAGGTTGCCTTAGGTGTAGAATGGTTAGATGATGAGATATTAATTGAAGTAATATAAGATCTTAATTTAGTGGCATTGTTTGATCATATTTCTTATATGTTGTTATATGTCGTGTTATAATCGGGTTCATGATGTTTCTTATTTGTTACTTGTTATATTATGGACATGTTGATTTAATATGTGATTTTAAGTGTATATATTTTCGTGATTGGTTTGTACAATACCTTATGCCCATTTTTAGGGTGCTCTCTCTGTAGCCTCACTGAGTTTCGCGACTCAGATGTGCACATTTTTCCCCTGTTGCACAGGTTATAGGTTGACTACTAGCGGGGAGCGAGAGAGAACATATCTTGGCGAACAATATCGACTTAGTGATCTAGATAGAGATTTAAAGTGATAGTGTTGGTGTACTTGTAAAATGTAATTTCTTCCATTTTGTTTAAATAATAAAATGTAGTGCTTTGTGATACTTTTTGCCTTGTAGAAGTTGTGGTGATTGTAGTACAGCTTATACGGCGGTTGTCACGTGCCCAAAGGTGGTTTGGGGCGTGACAAGCATCCTACCGGCATCTTCTGCTACAAAGTTCAACATATTAGAGAAGACAGTAGTCGAGCATCTTATGGGCTGCTTTATCGTGCATCCTACTAGTATCTTCTTCTATTAGTTCAATTAATTTTTACTTTGTGAGGGAAAGGATTCAATCTACATCTAATTGCTTATGTAGCAAACTTTGTGTAATGTGTGGTTCAAATCTCTTAGTAGTTGTAACCTAAGAGTTTAGTTTTTCTATATATAGTTTATGTAATAGACCAATTATAAGTTAGTAATTATTGAACTTACAACTGCTCGTATAAAATTCAATTGTTCTAATTAGAGGGACGTACACTTTATGTATCATATAATAGACCTATTGATATGATCAATACAATAAAGTTATTTCTTCTCTTTTCTAAACTTCCACAACCCTAGTTTTGCAACAATCTTTATCCTTAATGCACTTTAACTTCTTTTCTAGTCAATTCTAATGACTTAATTATACTATGGAATTTTTCTATAAATCTCTTACCATATCTAACTAATCCCAAGACCTCAATCTTTTTTTTCTCTGGATGATTTCTTATTCAATATCATCTCTACCAGAATGGTGCAGCGGAAGCATGGTGGGCTCATAACCCATAGGTTTCCAGGATTGAAACTTTGCTATTACATGAATTGTTGATGACATCATTTACTAGGTGTCATATGAGGGGAAAGTTTTGGTTAGAAAACAAAACTCAAATCCCCCAAATTCAATCCCTTTTATCCATCCTCATCGCCAGCAAATTGATTACTAAGAATTCCCTAGTGATCCTTGACCTATAGATGAGTGAAATTGAGGAATTGTCGAAGAGGTGGCCAAGCAGTAGAGAGGAGGAAGGAGACTCTGGTCAAGCCGGATATATCTTCTTAAGGCAATCTTCTTCCCTCCTATTTCATAAAAATAGGAACTTGTTTTGGGGGAAGATTTAAGGTGATCATACAAATTTATGCTGTTTCCCTAATCTAATTCTGTTATTACTGTTTTGGTAGCCTAAATTAGTTAATTAAGAGTATTTCTCCTCAATTTAGATGACACTTCAATAAACATGACATTTTATGTATACCCATGAATCCGAATTCAAGATTTTTGCATGATAATCCATGTTGTGATTTATTACCCTTAGCTTTGTTATGAATTTTTCTATCTTTCATTGTATAAATTGCTATATGATGTGTTAGGAAATTTCCATGTTGAGTTAACAGATGAACACTTGTATAAACCCATGATGATCTCGCTGAACTATCAAAAATATGACTTGATATCCCTAATTATTATCAGCAGGTCAAGTATTTAGTAAAGGGTCTCAACATCTCTTATTTGATTTCATATCCCTCCATACTTGGATTTCTGAGCACGAATTATACCTACATTACCTTGCCCTATGATCCATATTTTTTTTCCTTCCTAAATCGGATCTATGTTTCGCTTGGCAATGTAGAAAATTCAGCATCAAAGGGAAATATTGTAAGTATCAGTAAGTTGATGCTTATGTTGGATAACCCACTGAATTTTTGTGCATTTATTACCTTATGTATTCCTTGTCTGATTTAGCAACTAAGTTGCCTAAATATTAGTTGATCTCACTCAGCTATTGAATATATAATCCTATCTGCCCACATGATTAAGTTCCTATGTGACATTTTGAGGTTTCTGCTCAAACTGAGCATTTAATTGTCTTATGTATCAGCAGCTATCTTTTCTCCCTTCTTGCAAGGTATGGGGGTAAGTTAACTATTAGTTTCAATAAAGAATGGTATAGGATCTATTGGTAATTTAAATATTGATACTTTTAGCAGCCTTGGATGTTTGGATTTGATTCTTGCTGCAAAGTTTTGAACATCTCTATTCTTGTTGAGGCCAAGAGGAGTTAGATGTTTAACTACTTTCATCTCTGCCTTTTTCTTTTCAATACTGATTGGTTTCATTCATATCTTAAGACTACAATTGAGGATTTCTCCATCTTTTCTGCATATGCACAATTTTGTGGACAACATGTTGATTATTAGGACTTCATACTCTAGTTTTACTAATTTTTATCATCCCCTACTGTTGGATTTTAACCAGAGAGATGTGGTAATGCATTTCTCACCTTTATTATATACTCTAAATGTCAGAAGTGTTCACTCTTCCTCCATAAACCTATCAAAGAGGAGCTGACAATTTCTCTGGTTGAACATTTCTAAATTTCTTCAAAAAGGGTGTCATTCCTTGTATCAAATGAGATCTAATCCCTTTTATGAATTGCTGATAAATTCTTTTTCTTCCTTAGTATATTTTTCTTCTTCCTATCAAGGAAAATTCACTATCTCCAATGTATCACATGATATTTATCCTTGCCAATAGATTCGAGCTCTTGATACATTAAATGGCATGCTATTTGATACTCGAAAACTTAAGGAAGAGGCTTCTCCCTCTCTTCCTAATCTTTGTCATTTTTCAAAACCCTTAGTGTTGCTCATGACTCTATCAAGAAAGGTTCTAAATACAATCTAAAACCTCAAGTTACTGAATAATCTAGTAAGGATTGCAAGTAAATTCAGTACACTCATAATGTTGAAAATTCAACATTTTCAGCATATTAGATCAAGAGATTTCAATCTATCCCTCGTTCATATAATTGCATATCCTCAATGTCAATTATTAAGGACCTTTTTACCAAATCCAAGACAATGATACCTACTGTACAAAACTAATATATTAGAAATAAACCAATCTTAAATTTTATTTTCTGAATCCTACAAACTTTAACCAAAAGAGTATCCAACTAAAGTCTTTGTCTTATATTAAGAACCCTTATTATATTCCTCAACTTGTAATACCATCCCTACCTCCAAATCTCAACTATAACTTCCATACATATCCAGAGATTGAGCAAAAATCGAAGATAATGATATGTATCTATCACTGTAGCAGAGTATCACAAATTTGGACAGATTTAATTCCAGATCAGTTGTTTGATCACCCTGAGCTCTTTGAGTGTCCAATTCCTCTAAAATTTGGTGGACACCTTCGTCACTGATGTAATACCTACCCTCAAAATGTCAGCCTAATCTAATCACTGTAGAGGAAGTTATGACCCTCCAAAGTTCACAGATCCTGAAAATTCAGTATAACAAAAATTGATACTGTTTGATTTAAAACCTATTCATCTTTCTACTTGAGCATTTCCATGTCCCTGCTGACAACAGAACATATATCCATTCTCTTCTTTTATCTTTGAATTACAATTAACCAATTGTGACTCTAAGTATCATTTTTCATCATAATAGTACTATGGGCTTATATCAACAACAATGCTTAATTTTACACTTCCTTCATTTTAAACCTTGACAATTTCAGTTTCCTTTATTTCTTTCTCCTAAATTTATACACTCTCTGATGAACAACCTCACCTAACAACTAAGTTTCCTTTCCATTACCTTATAGAAATGCAAACAGGCAGAAATACTCTTTAATAAATGGTAATACCTCATAAGTGATCTTAACATGTGTTTATTGATATTATGCTTTCTCCTTGCAAATACTAAACCCTCTTCTGATGTGAGTATCACTATTATACCTCCTTATAGAGATCTATCCTACAAACCTGTACATCAAACATCTTATGTTTAATATGATACATCTCACTTTGAAATCACTTGAGAAAGATTCAATCAATTCTCAAATCTTCGAGGGACCATTTTCCCTTTTCCTTACTATTTAATTCATGCTATAATAACAGCCATCATCCACTTCATCCTAATGAGATCTAACGGAACCAACTGATTGAGTAAAGCAAGGGAAAATATCTTCCCTACTTAGCTAAATGAACTAATCAGAATTCAACCTCGAATACAAGTTGAAAGGATTAAATTATAACCCTACACCCATTGATCTTTCTCTGATCTCTTGGACTTGTCAACTGAATTATCAAAATTTGGTGGGAACTAAATGCAGAGAAGCTGCTGGAAACCCAAATTTACATTTCTCTACTTCTACTTGAAGCAAGTTTCAAACCAAGTAGTCTCTTATATCACCTCTATCATTAAATGTTTAACTTACAATCAATTGTATGAATGTTTAACTTACTGAAACATTGTTGAAAACTTGAAACACCCTCCTTTGATACAAGGTAAAATTTTAGAATGGAAAAGGGGTAGAAGTAAAACCTTCACGAGATAATGAAGTAAAGTTCTGCTTGATATATGCTTTTAAGTAATCTGCTTGGCACCAATGGTGGTTTGAATTACTGGAAGAAAGGACTTCCTACACTGTGAGTTATTTTTAAGTTCAATTATGAGCTATTGCAGATTGAGCCCTTAGTAGGCGGTTGTTAATATTTTTAGATGTATGGCATTGGTTTAAATTCGTAGCTTTATATTATAGTTAAACTATGTGCCAAAGCATTCAAACTTCTATCATATTTAAATGAATCTAAATATGCTCTTTTTTATAATATACATGTTGATATCATACTCAAATTATTGAGAGTATGGAAAACTCATGAGCTATAATATGCAGGTTAATATGCTCTAAATATGCTCTCTTGTATAATATACATGTTGAAGTCGAGGAAGAGTTTTCTCACATATTTGAGATACTACCCTCGTACCATGCAACCAAACTTTAAAGATTTGAGAACTGAGGAGCTACATTACCACTCTACCCTAGGACAAGAAGGTCATAAGACAACTAATGTAACCTATTTGGGCTCTGCAGGCCCATGAGAGGGTCGTCTAGACCTTACAGTTTAAATAATTATGCAAAGTTCAGTTCATCAGACCGTTGAGACTAAACAAAGAGGTGATCCTACGAAGGGGGCAGAATATAGTACTACATGGTAGTCGTATGGTGTGTATCTAGGGGGATAAATATGCGAAGGTCTCAAAGCACCGGCTAAGGGTACAGCTTGTGAGATTGAAAAGGAGATAATTCCACGATCACTAGTTATCTCTGCTAAAGTCAGTGTGATGGGCACTAGGCAGAGACCTAGAAGGACACTAACGGGCTTACGAGTAGTCCCTGATCAGGATATACCCTAAGCTTAGGATGACAGCCCTAGAAAATATAATACTGGAGATATAATGTGGAAAATGACATCATATACACAATAAGGCCGTACATAAATTATTTACCTATTCGTCTTTTAAATACATACAGTACAATTACATCATGCATGCTATGTTTTATTTAAATTCAAATGCATCAATGTATGTGCCCTTACAATTGCTAGGGATAACTCTTTCTATAAGCCATTGGGCCGCAAGGCTCAGCACATATTATTTTTCCTGCGCATAGGTTTTCGAACATTGGGTACACTCAATGGGGAGTGACGTGAACACACAAAGATTAGCATGACATAGTTTACATATTTTACACTATAGTCAGACTGTATTAGTTTCAAAAGGAACACTTGTTGTTCGTAAAATATTCTCATAGGTTTCTATCATGTGTAGAGTTTATGTAATTTATATTTTAGCCTTTTATGAGTTTTTTTAAACTCATACAGCAGTTGTTACGTTACCGACAGAGGGTCGAGCTTGACAATTACAATGGTATCAGAGCCATGTTTGACACAAAGCTTGAGAAAAATAATTAAGAATTGACATTAGAGACTAAACCCTAGTACAATTCAAAGGCAAACACTAGAACATTAAGAACAACATGGTGAGCATGAGAAGGGAAAAGTAGAATGACACTTGATTGATTTTGTTTGCTAAATTAGGAAAATGTTCGTTCTAAATTGTCCTTGTTTGCTGTTCACTAGGAGCAAAATTGATTTTCTTTTCCTTTTGCGATGTTCTTTGTGATAATACCATATGTTCTTTAGTGAAGGAGACATTTGCCTTGAATGTGTGTATTCTTGACAGATATTAAAATCCAATGATTGTCTTAACTCATTTTGTTTGTACTAGACTTCTAAATGTATATATATGCTTAGAAACGATTAAGGCATGCACTAGATTTTATTACACTCTTATTGCACTTGCACTAGTTCGTCTATTTAAGTCACCTCTTGCGTAAATGGTAAGAGGAAACCAAAGAATAGTAGAGGAAGATCACGCATATTTGGTTGAAGGCCCAAGAGCACCTTCAAATCATATAAACGATGATCATTTTGTTCAAAGTGATAGCGATCCGTCGCCGGTAAGGAAATGCCTGATGAAGAGTCTACTAGAAAATTAAAAGACCGATAGAAGAAGAGTTACCTATAGAATCAAGGGCAAATACTACACCACTGCAACCTACTACGAGCGAAAGTCAAGAGCCAGTAGAATCAATTCCAGAACTTGGAAACAAGATGATAGAGATGATGGAGCAAGTAGGAGAACGTATACATATGTTACACAATTAAATTGACTAAGAAAACTTTGAGCCTACACACACATCAACTACAGCAAATCCATGTGTCCAAAGATTAAAAAGTTTACTACAGGACGCAAAGGAATTAGGGTGCGATTAAAAAGTTTGATCCATTGGAGGCACATGGTTGAGTTACCAATATATGCCTCATGACAGAAGATATGGGACTATTGGAGGAAGATAGGTTAGTAGTAGCACAATACCTCCTAAAAGGTAATGCGAAGTTGTGGTGGAACGAAGTTAGTATAAATGATACCATTCTTGCTACATTGACTAAATTTCTGGAACTGTTTAAGTCTAAATACTACTTCACGGTACACAAAGTGTACATCCCTCTAGTTAGAGTAATTGTGCTTTATACAGGAGGATCATGAGGTCTTGGGTTCAAGACTCTTTGAATTAAAAAAAAAAAATACTGCTTCATGAGACCTAATGATTAGAATTAACCTTCAATATTGTGTTAGTAAATTGATTCTTGAAAAATTTAAATTCTATGGTGGATTATAAACCTTAAGATATGAAGAGAAGATATTAGAACCTTTTTTGTTTATCTTTACACATTAAATTCTCTTTACTTTACTCTCATATTCTTTCTCTAGGAATAATTTGCTTCCAAACACATTAAATACTGAATTTATATAAGTATAATTTGGATTTACCATCTATAAAATTTTCCTTCTATAGATCATTAGAATATTTTTCTTCTCCTATGAAAAAAAATCAACAACTTACTGGGATCAAATCAAGCATTAAATTGATCAATTTCCATCATGTCTAAAGACAAGAACAATAGGTTTCAGTGAAAAGATATTCACACCTTCCATTTTTACATCATTTGATTCCAAATATTTTATCAAATTTTTCTTCTTAGGAAATAAATTCCTATATTTCATTTCCTTCAAAGTGAATGAGATAGCTTCATTGAAAAAGGAAATTTTGATGTTTGGGAGATTCTTTTTTTATGTTTCTTCTTCTATGAAAAAGAGAGTTGGTAAAATTCCTTTGACTTCCACCTACTCTTGATAAATTAATCAAGAAAATCAAGGATCAAATTTTTATTTTCCTTAGAGTGACTATTCCTTGTGAATTGAATGCCAAGATGTTCTCAAATCGTCAAGACTATTAAATAATGGATTAGAAAAATTATAAAATCGTGAATGAGTTCATTCTAGTGTTCATTAACAAATACTTTACTACTGGACAAAATCCTATGCTTAGTTTCTACAAAAAAAACATCCAATGAATTGTTAGAGATATCTTCACAATGGTGGTAGAAATATTTCAACACAAATAAGTTACTGTTCATAGTAACTTTGATGTAAGTCAAGGGTTGAAAAGCCTGAAATACACGAGTTAGAGAAAAGGGATGAAGAAGATACTAGTCCAAGATATCTAATGAAACCGTGGGGGACTCATCTTTGCCACATGATGGTCCTCGTATGTCCTGTTGCTTCTTCTCATCTTCATCATCATCTTTGGCAAGTTCCAATTCATCCTCGATCTCATCGAATCAATTTCCTATATTATGATTCATTTTTTATTTAGGTGAAAATTTGGGGGAGAAAATATCATCTTAGAATTTTGATTTCATCTTAGAATTTTTATTTAATCCTCATAGTTTAGATTTTTTTTAATTTTCTAATCTTATCTTAGAATTCCTATTGGTCTTTAAAGTTTAGGTTTTTATTTGATGTTTTTCTTTGTTTGTTTGATTAAAAAAATCATTTATTTTTAGGTTTGAGCTCTAGTTCAATTAATCATTCTAAAAAACTAATTTATTGTTCAAAATCAAAGTTTTTCAAATGTTTCAACCTCCTTCGAACCATTGAAAGTTCTTGGTTCTTAACCTGTAGCTTTGATTTATATTGGTGATTTATTTTAAGGACAAATGGATACTTCTCGAGGCTTGTGATATATAATCATAGGATTCCACTTGATTCAAATTGAGGACTAGTAATGGCTTTCTCTTTTAAAGAATATATCGAAAAAGACAACAGTCGAGCATCATACCGGCATCTTCTGCTACAAAGTTCAACATATCAAATAAGACAGCAGTCAAGCATCTTATTGGCTGCTTCATCATGCATCCTACTGGAATATTCTTCCATAGGTTCAACTGATTATTGCTTTGTGAGGGAAAGGATTGAATCTAGGTCTAACTTCTTATGTAGCAAACTTGGTGTAATGTGTGTGGTTTAAATCTCTTAGTAGTTATAACCTAAGAGTTTAGTTTTTCTATATATAGTTTATGTAATAGACCTATTATAAGTTAGTAAGTATTGAACTTACAACTGCCCGTATAAAACTCAATTGTTCTAAGTAGAAGGACGTACACTTTGTGTATGATATAATAGACCTGTTGATATGATCAATATAATAAAGTTATTTCTTCTCTTTTCTAAACATCCACAACTGTAGTTTTACAACAATCTTTATCCCTATTGCATTTTAACTTCCTTTCTAGTCAATCCTAATGACTTAATTATACTAAGGAATTTTTCTATGAATCTCTTACCATATCTAATTAATCCCAGACCTCAATCTTATTTTTCTCTAGATGGATTCTTAATTAATATCATCTCTATTAGAGTTGCGCAGCGGAAGCGTGGTGGGCCCATAACCCACAGGTCCCAAGATCGAAACTTGGCTCTGATATTTAAAGTTGACATCATAACGCTATGGTCATATCACCTCATTTCTAATAATAATCATCGACTAGGCTGTCTTTGTTTCCTATGCATGAAGATGAAGGAGAATTTGGCTGCAGGTTCAATCCAATGAAACAACTCCTTTACTACAAACCCTAACTCAGGTTGTTTAGTCTGAACAGTCCACAGTCCATCATTTAGGTCATCTAATGTGAGCCGTCCCTTTTATCTATCCTCATTGCCAGCAAATTGATTCCTAAGAATTCCCTAGTGATCCTTGACCTATAGACAAGTGAAATTGAGGAATTGGTGGAGAGGTGGCAAAGCAATAGAGAGGAGGAAGGAGATGAAGAAAGGAGCGAGTGTCAAGACTCCAAACGTCGACAAACACTCAAGCCAGAGATATCGTCTTAAGATAATCTTCTTCCCTCCTATTTCATAAAAACAAGAACTTTACTTGTTTTGGAGGAAGATTTAGGGTGATCACACGAATTTATATTGTTTCCCTATTCTAATTCTATTCTTGCTGTTTTGGTAGCCATAAATTAGTTAATTAAGAGTATTTTTCCTCAATTTAGATAACACTTCAATAAACATGACATTTTACGTATACCCATGAATACGAATTCAAGATTTTTGCATGATAATCCATGTTGTGATTCATTACCATTATCTTTGTTATGAATTTTTCTATTTTTCATTGTATAAATTGCTATATGATTGTGTTAGGAGATTTCCATGTTGAGTTAACAAATGAACACTTGTATAAACCCATGATGATCTCGTTGAACTATCAAAAATATAATTTGATATCCCTAATTATTATCAGCAGGTCAAGTATTTAGTTAAGGGTCTCAACATCTCTTATTTGATTTCATATCCCTCCATACTTGGATTTCATCTCTTATTTGTTGCTAATAACTCCTTCAAGAAAGGTTCCAAATACAATCTAGAACCTCAATTTACTGAACAATCTAGTAAGGATTACAAGTAAATTCAGTAAACTCATAATGTTGAAAATTCAGCATTTTCAGCATGTTAGATCAAGAGATTTGAGTCTATCCCTTGTTCATATACTTGCATATCCTCGAGGTCAATTATTAAAGACCTTTCTTCCAAATCCTAGACCAGGATACCTACTGTACCAAACTAATATATCAGAAATAACCCAATCGTAAATTCCATTTTCTGAATACTACAAACTTTAACCAAAAGAGTATCCAACTAAAGTCTTTGTCTGATATTAAGAACCCCTACTTTATTCCTCACCTAGTAATATCATCCTTACCTCAAAATATTAACCATAACTTCCGTACACAACCAGACAGTAGTTAAAACCAAAGATAATGATATGTATCAGTCACTGTAGCAGAGTATCAGAAATCTGGACAGATTCAGTTCCAGATTTACCTAGCCTCGTGGTTTGATCACCCTGAGCTCTTTGAGTGTCCAATTCCTCTGAAATTTGGTGGATACCTTCATCACGGATGCAACACCTACCCTCAAAATGTCAGCCTAATCTGATCTCTGTGGAAGAAGTTATGTCCCTCCAAAGTTCATTGATCCTAAAAATTCAATGTAATGAAAATTGATACCTTTTGATTTAAAACCTATTCATCTTTCTACTTGAGCATTTCCATGTCTCTGCTAACAACAGAACATATATCCATTCTCTTCTTTTATCTTTGGATTATTATTAAACAATTGTTACTCTAAGTATCAATCTTCATCATAATAATACTATGAGCTTATATAAACAGCAATGCTAAATTTTACCCTTCCTTCATTCTAAACCATGACAATTTCAGTTTCCTTTATTTCTTTCTCCTAAATCTATACACTCTCTAATGAATAATGTAAACCCTATTTTTCTTTAAAAAAACAAATAATAATAATAATAATAAATTGGCCTATTAGTTTAGTTGGTTAAAGCATCGTGTTAATGATAAGTGATATATCTACTTCGTTACATACTTATTAGCATGTGGATTACTGTGAACTTAAAAGTATGCCATGTTAGTTTCTGTAAGATGATAATGTATGCATATTATTGATGTGAGTTAAAACTTGAATCATACTAGCAAATGTATGATGTTATTATATGCATGCTCTCGATATGAGATTGAAGGTTATATCATGCTAGTTCATGTACGATGTTATCATATGCATGCTCTCGATATGAGATTGGTAGTTATATCACTTAGTGTAGCCGAGATCTTACTTCGGTGTAGAGCTCAACTTAATTGTGTTACACGAGGTAGAGGGTGTACTAGGAACAGTACCGTCCCATGCGCTACCGAGGCTAGGGAACCTGATGACTCTGGCATGCTCAATAGTGGTGGGATCCCTGAGCAGTCATGGTTCATTGGTATCATATACAGTGGGTCTCAGCTTGCCAGGCTGGAGACGGATGTGTTTGTTGTTTTTGTATCGTGATCCTGCCATGGTGCAGAATTACAGCGCTGTATGGTACTTGTGTTTATATTAGAATGGGTACCGTGATCACCAGCTCTTTCTGCTAATGTCAGTGTACAGGCACATAGGACAGTGACCAAGAGTTGATACTGACGGGTTTGGGGTAATCTCTGACGAGGGATTTACCTTGAACATAGGCTGGCTGCCTTAAGGTGTGGAATGAAATGATAATGATATACACATTAAAGAGATATGACAGGTTTAATTTTGTGTACCTTGTTATGAACAGATTTCTGATATCTTGTGATATATCTTGTTATTATTATGATTATGTTATTCTATATTTATTTCCTTGTTATATATTTTTGACATGTTGATTTAAGTATGTAATTTTAGTAAATATATTTCCTGTGGGTTGTACAATATTTTTACCCATCATTAGGGTGATCTCTCTGTAGTCTCACTCAGTCTCACGACTCAGATGTGTACATTTTTCCTTGTTGCGCAGGTTACAGATAGATCTTTAGCCGGGAGTGAGGGAGAACCTAGCTTAGCGAAAAATATCAATTTGGCGACCTAGATAGAGATGTAAAATGGTAGTGATAGTTAAATTGTCAAATGTATTTGCTTCCGCTATGTTTAAATAAATAAAAATGTAGTGCTTTATGATACTTTTTAGTATTGTATAAGTTGTCGTGTTGAAGTATATCTTATACGGCGGTTGCCACGTGCCCAAAGGTGGTATTGGGGCGTGACAAATAGCCTCACCTAACAACTAAGGTTCCTTTCCATTTCCCTATAGAAATGCAAATAGGCAAAAATAAACTTCAAGGAAGGGTAGTACCACATAAGTGAGATCTTAACAAGTGTTTATTGATATTATGCAAATACTAAACCCTCTTTTAATGTGAGTATCACTACTATACCTCCTTATAAAGATCTATCCTACGAACCTGTATATCAAACATCTTAAGTTCAACATGATACATATCACTTTCAAATCACTTAAGAAAGGTTCGATCAATTCTCAAATCTTCAAGGAACCATTTTCCCTTTTCCTTATTGTTTAACCCATGTTGTTTTGCTTCATCCTAATGAGATCCAATGGAACCAGCTGATTTAGTAAAGTAAGCGAAAATATCTTCCCTGCTTAGCTAAATGAACTAATCAGAATTCAACCTCGAATACAAGCTGAAAGGATTTAATTATAACCCTAAACCCATTGATCTTTCTTGTGATCCCTTAGAGTTGTCAACTGAATTATCAAAATCTAGCGAGAACTAAATGTAGAGAAGTTGTAGGAAACACAATGTTTTATATTTCTTTACTACCCCTTGAAGCAAGTTTCAAACCTAGTAGTCTCTTATATCACCTCCATCATTAAAGGTTTGACCTACAATCAATTGTATGAATATTTAATTTACTGAAACTTTGTTGAAACCTCGAAAAACCCTCCTTTGATGCGAGGTAAAATTTTAAGATAGGAAAGGGGTAGAAGTAAAACCTTCATAAGATAGTGAAGTAAAGTTTTGCTTGATGTATGCTTTTAGGCAATCTGCTTGGCACCAATGGTTCTTTAAATTACTGGAAGAAAGGACTTCCTACATGACTTTAGGTTGAAGCCAAAGAAAAGTCTTCTCACATAGTTGAGATACTCCCCTCATGGCATGCAACCAAACTTTAAGGATTTGAGAACTGGGGAGCTACATTGCTGCTCTGTCCTAGGATAAAAAGGTCATAAGACAACTGATGTATCCTATTCTGGCTCTACAGGCCTATGAGAGGGTAGTCTAGACCTTGGAGTTTAAATAATTATGCGGAGTCCGGTTTATCAGAACATTGAGACTAAACAAAGAGGTGATCCTACCAAGGTCTCGAAGGTCGCATGCTATGGGTATAGGAGGACACATATGCGAAGGCCTCGAAGCATGTGCTGAGGGTACGGCTTGCAAGATTGGAAATGACATAATTCTACGGTCACTAGTTATCTCTACTAACATCAGTGTGACAGGCACTAGGCAGAGACCTAGAAGGACACTGACGGGCTTACAAGTTGTCCCTGATCAAGATATACCCTAAGCATAGGATGGCACCACTAGAAAAGAGAATACTAGGGTTATGATGTGGAAAATAACATCTTACACAAACAAGGCCGTAGATAAATTATTTACCTATTTATCTTTAAATACTTACAGTATAATTACATCATGCATACTATGTTTTATTTAGATCTACCCATGTTAATTTCTATACCCTTACAATTGCTTGGGATAACTCTTTCTATAAGTCACTGGGCCACAAGGCTCCGCGAATATTATTTTTCCTACGCATAGGTTTTCGAACATTGGGTACACTCAATGGGGAGTGATGTGAACTCACAAAGATTAGCATAACATGGTTTACGTATTTTACACTATAGTCGGACTGTATCAGTTTCAAAAGGGACACTTGTTGTAATAAGATGTAATCGCAAAAAATTCTCATAGGTTTCTATCATTTGTAGAGTTTATGTAATTTATATTTTAGTATTGTATGAGTTCTTCCAAACTCATACGCCAATTGTTATGTTGCCGACACAAAACTATTTAAAGTGGTATTAGAGCAAAGCTTGACACAAAACTTGAGAAAAATAATTAAGTATTGACATTAGAGACTAAACCCTAATACAATCCGTAGGCAAACACTAGAATATCAAGAACAACATGGGTGAGCATCACATGGGAAAACTAGAACGACACTTGATTGAATTTGTTTTCTAAATTAGGAAATTATTTGTTCTAAATTGTCCTTGTTTACTATTCACTATGAGCAAAATTGATTTTTTTCCCTTTTGTGATGCTCTTTGTGATAATAACATAGGTTCTTTGGTGAAGGAGACATTTGCCTTGAATGTTTGTGTTATTGACAAATATTAAAATCCCATGATTGTCTTAACTTATTTTGTTTGCACTAGACTTCTAACTGTATATATATGCTTAGAAACGATTAAGGCATGCACTAGATTTTATTACACTCTTATTGCACTTGCACTAATTCGTCTATTTAAGTCACCTCTTGCGTAGATGGTAAGAGGAAACTAAAGAATAGTAGAGGAAGATCACTCATGTTCGGTTGAAGGCCCTTCAAATCATATAAACAATGATCATTTTGTTCAAAGTGATAGCGACCCGTCGTCGGTATGGACAATGCCTGATGAAGAGTCTACTAGACGATGATCATTTTGTTCACATGATGGTCCCCGTATGTCCTTTTACTTCTTCTCATCTTCATCATCTTCATTCGCAAGTTCCAATTCATCCTCGATCTCATCGAATCAATTTCCTATATTATGATTCCTTTTTTATTTGGGTGAAAATTTGGGGGAGAAAATGTCATCTTAGAATTTTGATTTAATCTTAGAATTTCTATTTTATCCTCATAGTTTAGATTTTTGTTTGATTTTCTAATCTTATCTTAGAATTTCTATTGGTTTCCAAAGATTATGTTTTTATTTGATGTTTTTCTTTGTTTTCTTTCATTAAAAAAAATCATTTATTTTTAGGTTTGAGCTTTAGTTCAATAAATCCTTCTAACAAAACTAATTTATTGTTCAAAATCAAAGTTTTTCAAATGTTTCATCCTCCTTCGAACTATGGAAAGTTCATGGTTCTTAACCTATAGCTTTGATTCATATTGATGATTTATTTAAAGGACAAATGACTACTTCTCAAGGCCTGTGATCTATAATCATAGGATTACACTTGATTCAAATGCGAGGACTAGTCCTGTAATGGCTTTCTCTTTTTAAGAACATATCGAAAAGGACAACAGTCGAGTATCCTACTGGCATCTTCTGCTACAAAGTTCAACATATCAAGCAAGATAGCAGTCGAGCATCTTATTGGCTGCTTTATCATGCATCCTACAGGTATCTTCTTCCATAAGTTCAAATGATTATTGCTTTGTGAGGGAAAGGATTGAATCTAGGTCTAACTTCTTATGTAGCAAACTTGGTGTAATGTGTGGTTCAAATCTTTTAGTAGTTGTAACCTAAGAGTTTAGTTTTTCTATATACAGTTTATGTAATAGACCTATTATGAGTTAGTAAGTATTGAACCTACAACTGCCCGTATAAAACTCAATTGTTCTAACTAGAATGACGTATACTTTTGTATGATATAATAGACCTATTGATATGATCATCCCTTTTATGAATAGCTGATAAATTATTTTTCTTCCTTAGTATATTTTTCTTCTTCCTATCAAGGAAAATTCACTATCTCCAATGTATCACATGATATTTATCCTTGCCAATAGATTCGAGCTCTTGATACATTAAATGGCATGCTATTTGATACTCAAAAACTTAAGGAAGAGGCTTCTCCCTCTCTTCCTAATCTTTGTCATTTTTCAAAATCCTTAGTGTTGCTCATGACTCCATCAAGAAAGTTTCCAAATACAATCTAGAACCTCAAGTTACTAAATAATCCAGTAAGGATTGCAAGTAAATTCAGTACACTCATAATGTTGAAAATTCACAATTTTCAGCATATTAGATCAAGAGATTTCAATCTATCCCTTGTTCATATACTTGCATATCCTCAAGGTCAATTATTAAGGACCTTTTTACCAAATCCTAGACAATGATACCTACTATATCAAACTAATATATCAGAAATAAACCAATCTTAAATTTCATTTTCTGAATCCTACAAACTTTAACCAAAAGAGTATCCAACTAAAGTCTTTGTCTTATATTAAGAACCCTTATTGTATTCCTCACCTTGTAATACCATCCCAACCTCAAAATCTCAATTATAACTTCCATAGACAACTAGAGATTGAGCTAAAACGGAAGATAATGATATGTATCTATCACTATAGCAGAGTATCACAAATTTGGACAGATTTAATTCCAGATCAGTGGTTTGATCACCCTGAGCACTTTAAGTATCCAATTTCTCTAAAATTTGGAGGACACCTTCGTCACTGATGTAATATGTACCCTCAAAATATCAGCCTAATCTAATCACTATAGAGGAAGTTATGAGCCTCCAAAGTTCACTAATCCTGAAAATTTAGTATAACGGAAATTGATACTTTTTGATTTAAAACCTATTAATCTTTCTACGTGAGCATTTCCATGTCTCTGCTAACAACAGAACACATATCCATTCTCTTCTTTTATCTTTGAATTATAATTAACTAATTGTGACTCTAAGTATCATTTTTCATCATAATAGTACTATGGGCTTATATCAACAAGAATGTTGAATTTTACCCTTCCTTGATTTTAAACCTTGACAATTTCAGTTTCCTTTATTTCTTTCTCCAAAATCTATACACTCTTTGATGAACGACCTCACCTAACAACTAAGGTTCCTTTCCATTACCTTATATAAATGCAAACAGGCTGAAATACTCTTCAATAAATGGTAATACATCATTAGTAATCTTAACATGTGTTTATTGATATTATGCTTTCTCCTTGCAAATACTAAACCCTCTTCTGATGTGAGTATCACTATTATACCTCATTATACAGATCTATCCTACAAACCTGTACATCAAACATCTTATATTTAATATGATACATCTCACTTTGAAATCACTTAAGAAATGTTCAATCAATTCTCAAATCTTCAGGGGACCATTTGCCCTTTTCCTTACTATTTAATTCATGCTATAATAACAGCCATCATCCACTTCATCCTAATGAGATCTAATGGAACCAACTGATTGAGTAAAGCAAGGAAAAATATCTTCCCTACTTAGCTAAATGAACTAATCAGAATTCAACCTTGAATACAAGTTGAAAGGATTAAATTATAACCCTACACCCATTGATCTTTCTCTGATCTCTTGGAGTTGTCAACTGAATTATCAAAATTTTGTGGGAACTAAATGTAGAGAAGCTGCTGGAAACCCAAATTTACATTTCTCTACTTCCACTTGAAACAAGTTTCAAACCAAGTAGTCTCTTATATCACCTCTATCGTTAAATGTTTAACTTACAATCAATTGTATGAATGTTTGACTTACTGAAACATTGTTGAAAACTTGAAACACCCTCCTTTGATGCAAGGTAAAATCTTAGGATGGAAAAGGGGTAGAAGTAAAACCTTCACGAGATAGTGAAGTAAAGTTCTACTTGATATATGCTTTTAGGCAATCTGCTTGGCACCAACGGTGGTTTGAATTATGGAAGAAAGGGCATCCTACACTGTGAGTTGTTTTTAAGTTTAATTATGAGCTACTGCAGATTGAGCCCTTAGTGGGTGGTTGTTAATATTTTTAGATGTATGGCATGGTTTAAATTCATAACTTTATATTATGGTTAAACTATGTGCCAAAGCATTCAAACTTCTATCATATTTAAATGAATCTAAATATGCTCTTTTTCATAATATACATGTTGATATCATACTCGAATTATTGAGAGTATGGAAAACTCATGCTCTAAATATGCTCTCTTGTATAATATACATGTTGAAGTCGAGGAAGAGTCTTCTCACATATTTGAGATACTGCCCTCATACCATGCAACCAAACCTTAAAGATTTGAGAACTGAGGAGCTACATTACCACTCTACCCTAGGACAAGAAGGTCATAAGACAACTGATGTAACCTATTTGGGCTCTGCAGGCCCATAAGAGGGTAGTCTAGACCTTACAGTTTAAATAATTATGCAAAGTTTGGTTCATCAGACAGTTGAGACTAAACAAAGAGGTGATCCTGCCAAGGGGGCAGAATATAGTACTACATGGTAGTCGTATGGTGTGTGTCTAGGGGGACACACATGCGAAGGTCTCAAAGCACCGGTGAGGGTACGGCTTGTGAGATCGAAAAAGAGAAAATTCCACGGTCACTAGTTATCTCTGCTAAAGTTAGTGTGACGAGCACTAGGCAGAGGCCTAGAAGGACACTAACGGGCTTACGAGTAGTCCTTGATCAGGATATACCCTAAACTAAGGATGGCAGCACTATAAAAGAGAATACTGGAGATATAATGTGGAAAATGTTATCTTATACACAACAAGGTCATACATAAATTATTTACCTATTCATCTTTTAAATACTTACAGTATAATTACATCATGCATGCTATGTTTTATTTAAATTCACGTGCGTCAATATATGTGCCCTTATAATTGCTAGGGACAACTTTTTCTATAAGCCACTGGGCCGCAAGGCTCAACGCATATTATTTATACTGCGCATAGGTTTTTGAACATTGGGTACACTCAATGGGGAGTGACGTGAACTCACAAAGATTAGCATGACATGGTTTACATATTTTACACTATAGTCAGACTGTAACAGTTTTAAAAGGAACACTTGTTGTAATAAGATGTAAGCGCAAAAATTCTCATAGGTTTCTGTCATGTGTAGAGTTTATGTAATTTATATTTTAGCATTGTATGAGTTTTTCTAAACTCATACGGCGGTTGTTACGTTACCGACAGAGGGTCGAGCTTGACAATTATAGTAGTATCAGAGCCATGTTTGACACAAAGCTTGAGAAAAATAATTAAGGATTGATATTAGAGACTAAACCCGAGTACAATCCGTAGGCAAACACTAGAACATTAAGAACATCATGGTGAGCACGAGAAGGGAAAAGTAGAATGACACTTGATTGATTTTGTTTGCTAAATTAGGAAAATGTTTGTTCTAAATTGTCCTTGTTTGCTGTTCACTAGGAGCAAAATTAATTTTCTTTCCCTTTTGCGATATTCTTTGTGATAATATCATATGTTCTTTAGTGAAGGAGACATTTTCCTTGAATGTTTGTATTCTTGACAAATATTAAAATCCCATGATTGTCTTAACTCATTTTGTTTGTACTAGACTTCTAAATGTATATATATGCTTAGAAACGATTAAGGCATGCACTAGATTTTATTACACTCTTATTGCACTTGCACTAATTCATCTATTTAAGTCACCTCCTGCGTAAATGGTAAGAGAAAACCAAAGAATAGTAGAGGAAGATCACTCATATTTGGTTGAAGGCCCAAGAGCACCTTCAAATCATATAAACGATGATCATTTTGTTCAAAGTGATAGCGATCCGTCGCCGGTAAGGACAATGCCTGATGAAGAGTCTACTAGAAAATTAAAAGACTGATAGAAGAAGAGTTACCTATAGAATCAAGGGCAAATACTACACCACTGCAACCTGCTACGAGCGAAAGTCAAGTAGCCAGTAGAATCAATTCTAGAACTTGGAAACAAGATGATAAAGATGATGGAGCAAGTAGGAGAACTTATACATATGTTACACAATTAAATTGACAAAGAAAACTCTTAGCCTACACACACATCAACCTACAACAAATCCATGTGTCCAGCGATTAAAAAGTTTACTACAGGACGCAAAGGAATTAGGGTGCGATTAAAAATTTTAATCCATTAGAGGCACATGGTTGAGTTACCAATATATGCCTCATGATAGAAGATATGGGACTATTGGAGGAAGATAGGCTAGTAGTAGCACAATACCTCCTGAAAGGTAATGTGAAGTTGTGGTGGAACGAAGTTAGTATAAATGATACCATTCTTGCTACATTGAAAAAATTTCTAGAATTCTTTAAGTCTAAATACTACTTCATGGTACACAAAGTGTATGTCCCTCTAGTTAGAGTAATTGTGCTCTATACGGGAGGATCATGAGGTCTTGGGTTCAAGACTCATTTAATTCTAAAAAAAAAATACTGCTTCATGAGACTTAATGATCAGAATTAATCTCCAATTTTGTGTTAGTAAATTGATTCTTGAAAAATTTAAATTCTAAGGTTGATTATAAACCTTAAGATATGAAGAGAAGATATAAGAGATATTAGAACATTTTGTGTTTATCTTTACACCTTAAATTCTCTTTACTTTACTTTCATATTCTTTCTCTAGGAAGAATTTGCTTCCAAACACATTAAATACTGAATTTATATAAGTATCAATAATTTGCTTCCAAACCCATTTGATCCATAATTTATCTTTCTTCATCTGCATATCCCAAAAAGAGTTTGAAGATGGCTGCCTTATTCCATAAGTCTAGTCTTAGTAAGTTAAGTCCTACGGTTGACTTTGGTGTGCAGACTTTATTCCAAGCTACCAAGACCTTCCTACTAGTCTCAACTGATCCTGTCCATAAGAATGTTCTGCAAACTGCATCCATCATTTTAATTATTTTTTTGGGCAATATGAATAGTTGTGACCAATAGCTTTACACTCCAAATTACACTGACTTTATAAGTTGAACTCTTCATGCATATGTTAGCAACTTGGCAGGCCAACTTTTAAGTCTAACTATCATTTTGTCAAGCAATACTTTACATTTTATAATTTTTAGTTTCTTAAGAGCCAAAGGTACTCCTAGACACTTGAATGATAAAGAGCCTTCTCTATATCCAAGTACATATAATATTATGTCTTTTGTTTCAGCAGGTACTCCCCTAAAGTAAATGCTACTCTTAAATGCATTAGCTTTCAAACCTGATGCCTTTGTGAATTTAAGAAATGCCTCATGTAGGAGCTTGATAGATTTTTCATCACCTCTAGAAAACATAAGTAAATCATCTGCAAAACAAAAGTGAGTAGTAGATAATTTTGCACATTTGGGATAATATTTAAAGTTTTTCATATTTTCCAGCTCCCTCATACATCTACTCAAGTATTCCATCACAAGCATAAAAATATAAGGTGTATTGTACCTTTTTTTTTACCATTAATCTAGGAGGAAATCCTAATTTTATGAGCATTTGTTTTGGTATTTTAATAATACTAAAAAATTTAGTTTGAAAATATTTAAGATTAAATTATAAATTATAGGTCGAGAAAAATATAATATTAAGATGATGGGAAGACGAAAAATAAATAATGCAGAAAATAGATATCAAGAGAAAAAAAGTTATAAGAGGAAAGGAATATAAAAAACAAAGACTAAGAGAAAAAAATATTACAAGAGGAACAGAATAATTAAATTGAACAAAGATTAAAAATTTAGGAGAGGGACGCAATAAAAAAATAGAGATTAAGAGAAAAAATATATATTACAAGAGGATCAGAATAATTAAATTGCAAAAAATAGAGATTAAGAAAAAAAAATTAAGAGAGCCTGTGGCAATATAAAAAATAGAGACTAAGAGAAAAAGAATAAAATATTATAAGAGGAACAATAATTAAATTGATAAATAAAAATTTATTTTCAAGAAAGGGAGTATGATGAGGACATCATTGGTTCACCCGTACAAAACTCAATGATACGAGCCTGTGCCGGACGCTTAGGATAACAGGTAAATTCTTTTATTGGGTAAATAAATTACTTAATTACAGAACAAATAATATTGCCTAATTATTAGTGTTTACTTATCACCACATGCAAGGAAACACATGGTGGAATTACTCATATGGAAGTTGCATGAGTAATTGAAGGAATATTTATTCAAGATTAAATCTTCGTGAAATATGGGAGTTGCATAAGTAATTGAAGGAATATTTATTCAAGATCAAATCTCCATCAAATATTTATTCAAGAGCAAATCAAAGGAATATTTATTCAAGATCAAATCTTCATCAAATATATATTCAAGACCAAAATAAGGAATATTTATTGTCCAAAATTAGTGGCTTGCAAGAGGAGAAGACTTATTTATTTATTTTTACTATTTTAGTGACACAAAATATGGAAAAACGTCCATTATTGTATCTATATATTTGGTGGAGCATGCCCTACTGAGGGAACTTTGATTTTGTTTTAACCACCGCTATTGTAGTGCTTTTGCTGCAAATTTGAAGTCCAATTTCTTTAATTACATCTCGAGTGATCCTTCCGCTATTGCTCTTTCAATTCTCGTGAATTGTTCGTGTCGTTTTTCGTGAACAGGTCAGTCGTGTTTGACACGGTTAATAACCAATTGAGGAGTGGTTTAGCGATTATGAGGTTGCTGGTCGCATTCCTGGATCGTGGTTAGCCTTCCCTTCGTGAAAGTCACAATTCGCCGCCTTAAGGATTTCTCCTATGATGGAAGATCGGGACCAACTTGCTTGCACGCATCTTAAGTCGAGGCGTGTGCATATCAATAATTTTGCTTCCTCCTTGGTTAGTGACAGAAATGGCTTTGGTAGTATCTACTTCAATCTGCCAAGTTCATGGCTGGTTCCTTTCAGATTTAGCTTGTCAATTGTTCTTGTGACCTTATACATAGCCTCTCTATATTTTGCAGCAGTTTAGTTGGTTTCTAAACTAAGCTTCAACCGGTTATAATTCTTGTCTATGGTTCCTGCTTTCCTAACTTCTATTTTTGTTGTTCCACTGGAGCATCAAGTAACAATTATGTACTAGTTGGGACGTGTATTTCATCTTTTGCTGTAAATTTTGTTGGTTGTGCAAACTTCTGGGTTGATTATGTTCATGGTTCTACAATTTAAAGCTACAACCCATGAGATTTATTCCAACATTTTTCTTGCAGTTGCTTTTTTTTTTTCTAAATTTTGAGTTGAAGTGATGTAAACTCCTTGTATCTATGCTCTATACATGTCTCATCTTTGTCGAGAAATTTGTGCTATGTTAAAAACAGTTGATTTTGCCTCTTGTTTCATCTCCTTCAATTCAAGCGGTATCCATCAGTATCATTATGAAGATTTTTAGTTACCTCCTTCAAACGCCTTAGCTATTTTTTAAGTATATTAACATTGCTTAATTATCAGAACTGCATATACATTTTTGCTGGGGAAAATTCCATTTATTTGGTCCTTTTACATGGTTGTTGCTTGCGTGTCCATACAAATGATGGTCATAATGTTCTGTGTTGTAGAGTTCCTTTTCAACCTCCACAGATATTTTCCCTTTATTCCCTTCATCGGGTTGAGCTCCTAGCTCCTTGGCTTCTACATCGATAATATTAGCCAAAATAATAATAATAATAAGGTCTACTTGATTTGGCTACCAGCTAACTACTTTTAGCCCTTGTTGTTGCTCTACTCGTATCAATTCCAAATGTTCACTTTGGATCTTCAACTTCAGGAATTCTACTTCTTGGTTATGGGTGACTTCAACTTCTAGCTCAGTAGTTTCTTCTATATTGGAACTACCTATTCCATCAATAGCTAAATCGGGAAAAAAAAGTCTAGTTATTTTGCAGTTTCTAGTATGGATGTGGAAATTGTCTCCTATTTCTATTGATTTCTGTTAGCAGTTCTGGAACTTATACCTTCGTAACTAGGTTCTGTAGCCTAACAGTTTCCTACCTTCAGTTAGTCCAGTCAAGTTTAGTCTCCATGTCCACTTCACATTTCTACAATCATGCAGTCATGTTAGTCAACCCTTTATATATATATATATATATATATATATTATACCACTTGCTTCCACGGCTAGAACAAGCTATCTTAGTGAAGCATTTTGGTAAATGACTACCTATAAAATAAAGGTTTCATTGGGGTTCAAACGCAGACCATCAGACCCAAAGACCAGAGCTCTAACCGCTACTAAATGTTTTATTTTTATATATTAAGTTGAAGGAAAGAATTTTATCGTATCCTGATATGATGTTCATCTTGCAACTATGATTTAACTATCTAGTAATGTCATATGTTTGTCAAAGTCTAATATCCTATGTGAACTTATCATCCTCTGTGATGATATTATTTTTGGAGGACGAAAATTTTTTAAGGGGGGGAGAACTTCTAAACCCCTTGCACCATCTTTTCATTGTTCACATAAAGTTTGATTTTCATCAACCACTTGTACCATTATTCATGATCAATATACTCACCAAACACCAAATATACCTATAAGTCTCTTCTGCAACCACAGGTAGAGCACTTAAGTACCAACCTAAACAGTTATCATGGAAATAATGCATATTGTGGTGCTGACATTCCATGGCAAGGTGAGTTATGCTATGTGTAAACCCCTCATCCTCACATGTTCATATCCTTAGGAATGATGAAGTAGATGTATATGATTTTCATAGGGTTAAAGTAAATGAAGGGTAAAATAGAAATTTTAAGGTTGCAAATAACCTAAGGTAGAAAGGGTAGCATGGGTAAGGACACATCTAAAAGTAGGCCCAAGGAATGAGGATTGAATGGGGAAAAGAGGAACAAGGTGTAAAATGCTGGAAGTAGAGGACCAAATAGTATTCTCGCAGGAGTCAGTAATGCGAGTGCTGAAGAGGTCAACCCTATTGCATTAGGTAATTTACTTTCACCTCCCTCATATTGATTGAAGAAAAATTATGTTCATAAGAGGATTCGAATTATGTTAATGTAGGAAAATATCTCAATACAGATTTACTATAGCGGCTGCGTACGCTGTATCCATTCAGGTGGTTCTACATAGTCAATTTACAAGTCAGGTGCGTAGAATTCACTGCAGTAGTTACTTATACAAGTTAGGAAAAAGTTTAATTTAAACTTTTAGTGGAAATTTCTGGATGCCTAAAATAATAATAATAATAATATATCTGCTAAAGATAGACATGGTAGAAGCATGTATTATTAAAATACATTATAATATTATTTTTGCTAAGCATGCTAAGTTTACATGTTCACATAATATGTATGGTTATGCCATGCATGTTATTATTCTAAGTATGTATTATCTACTAGTTACATTTTTACATTTAAAATGATCTGCTATGTGAAAATAATATTGAAATATTTACCTTTGATTGAATCAACATAGAACAATACAATGATATACTCAAAGATATGACAATTCGACTTAGGAGGTGCTAGCTCAAGTGCCCCTACTGGTTTAGATTCTACACTTGGCACTTTGGGAATACTAGAACCTCTTGGACACATGTTACATACTAAATGTTGAGGGTGTATAGTAGTGCACCCAGAGGACATCATGGACTATATAGTCTCTGATAGGATGTCTACATACCAGCTCTAATTTGGAGGCTAAGCGAAGCCCAAACACAGAGAGTAGACTGAGTGAAAGCCAAAAGTTAAGGTTCTATCGGAGTAAGCTTTTCCGACGAAGTTGGTTGCCGATGAGCTCCAAATGATGAGATAAATATAATTTTTAGAATCCTTGTGAGGAGAGGTATCGATTGGTGCCATTATTAGTGCTACAATAGAGAATATTGCTTGGCAAGGGTTCCGACGAACATTCCGATAAACTTGAGGAAAAAATTAGAGTGAATAAAGGGATTAATCTAAAAGTGATTGTTAAGATAGATTTAAGAAATTGTTACTAGATTGAGAATTAAAATTAATTAAAATTTTTAAAACAAATTTGATGACCAAATATGGGGATTTGGATAAACATGACACAAATTAGAGCATGATTACAACAATAGAACAATATGAGTGTTTGTATCTGAGCAGAATAAATAGGATAGTTCTTAATATTTAGTCTAGAAGAACTATCTGACTTTGATTTTCTATACTTTAAATTATTTAACTCTTCGGCTAGTAGATATTCCTCATTATGATTATAAATAAGTTATTAACTTGCTATGTCCATGTTTGTCGTTATAAGTTGTTCATCACTATTGTTATTTGTTTCATTATCAGCTTGATACTATAACTCTTTTTGATTTTAAAGCTAACATATGCACTTGATTTTTCTTAAGAGTTAAAGGTACGGTGAAAAACATACCTAGGAGACTTCTTGGTTTATATATATGATTTTTTTTATTCTTAGTTGCATATGGCTAGGATGTCATTACACTGGCGTGCTAATGGCACTGCCATTGTAGTGATGTTATGTTTCTTAGCACTGCTGTGAGCTATCGAAAGAGAGGGGCATGGGGCTAAAGTTCTAGATCAATAGGATGGCTGGTTAGATAACTTCTAGTTGACACCAATTCACTCGACTTGCTATAATAAACTAGGTAGTCTGTTCCAGTAGCCAACTCAGGAGGAAAGGAGGTTTTATTCCTCTTATGTTCTAGTATTATTACTCAGATTCGGGTATCCTATGATGTTTGATCTCTCCCCCTAAGGTGACAGTTGCGACTAGAAGTATGTAACACTAGCGTAGGAAATTTAAAATGCAACGAGAGGTAGGTAATTCAAGGGTGGAGTACCATAAAGATATGAATATTCATCAACCTCCTACGCGATGCACGTAGATAGTGGTAAGGCTGCACCGTTAATAGTTGGAGGAGTACATTTTACTAATGAACAATTTCAAACGATCATCATAATGATATAAGCTCAGAGTGCATAGATACAAACCCCCGTTCCACCATGACCTGCTAATAGGAGGTGGACAGTGATGACACTGTAGGGAACCTCGATGCGGGGTGAGGGGATGGTGGAGAAGTCAGACAAGATCGAGGCCTGCCCGACGTGGCCTTGAGGGAAATCGAAACCCACGATCGGACGAAAGGAATGTACCCCCCGGAGTCCACGCTTGCCCTCCACAACTAGGGTTCCACTAATTATGTCGGAGGAGCCTCAATCTCCAGCACCTTACTAAATAGGCTTTCCATATTGTAGCGAGCGAGCAAGAAAGATAAAGAGAGAGAGAGAGAGTTGATTTAAAACGAAGCAGGAAGAGGAGAGATATTTATAGGGCAATTGGGAAAAGGGCAAAAAAAAGAGTTACAACGAAAGGAGCAAAACAGAATGAGGTTGCCTAGTTGAGTATTGAGCTTTGGGAAAGAGGATGACAATCGAATACGGTTCCCCATCAACCACCCGAATTGATCCAGCCCATGCTTTTGGATTCGTAAGAAGATATCTACGCAATCTCGACAATCGATCGGATTATCTTTACTTGTGTGTGACCGAAATTAATTTAACAAAAATACATCAAAATCATAACAAATTTATTACGAGATAAGAAAATATACATTTATTCCTTTGCATGTCATCAATGTATTTAGAAAAATTGTATGAGTTAATTAATTTATTACCTTTAAATACTCATTAATATTAAACTCTCCTAATATTATTGGATATCATGGCCAAATAATTTGAATGATCTCTTTGCAGATGCTCCTTGCGATTGCGTGCTTCCTCCCTCTTTTTTACTATCATCATCTTCAAATATTTTGCCTCTTGATCTATTTATATGATCCAAAGATTGCACCTGAGGAACTCCTTGAACTAGTTTGCCTTTATTCGAGCTTTGCAATGCCTCTGCTGCTCCTTCAACTCGGAAAATCTGATAGAATTATACGAGATAAAGGAGTGATCCGTTCGATCCATCAACATGTAACATGGACGGCAATGGACTACCTGATGAGGCATTGGGACCGCCGCTACCACGTGCTCGGGTGATTCCACCCCTGGGTAATAAGTGACTTCGAAAGGGAGGCCCTGCAAACCCTGTTTTTCTATAAATTTTTTTTTTTTGATAGTAAATAAATAAATAAATAAAATAAGAAAATAAAAATAGGAAAAGAAAAGGGTTAAAATATAATTTAGGAAGAAGGAGGGGTTTAAATGAGAAAAGGTTTGAATAAAAAAAGGAATGAAGGGTTAAATTTAATTTAGTAAAATAGGAAGGGCTTATCTGAAAAAGGGATAGTTAAAAAAAAAAAATATTAGCCGCCGCTGCGCGTGCGGAGTGGGGGAAGGGGGGACAAAACCCCGAGGGTGTAAACCCTCAAAATAGAGCTTCTCTGTTTCGAGGATTTCGAGCGGCGGTCGAGCGAATCGGAGCTCAGGTGAGCTACGATCCAATGAGGGGAGTTCTAGCGTGGTTATTCATTGTCGGCGAGACCGGTGGTCGTGTTAGAGGCGGCTCCGGCGAGCCGGAATCGCGAAGGGGGCGGCGAACAGAGGGGTTCCTCTGTTCGTGACGATTTCACCGGTGAGGGAGGGCGCAGCGAACACTTTCTCCTCCGTGGCAAGCTCCTTACACTTGTTTCGCTTCTCTTGGAAGTGATAGCGAGCGGCTACGGCGGTGGAAGAGTGGAGAAGGAGGCTGGAGGCGGCGATGTCCGGTTGCGGCAGGGGAGTCCGAGGAAGCTGCGACCGTGTGAGCGCCTGGACTTGTCCAACGGCGCGATCGAGTCACCGGGGTCTAGATGAAGGTGAAGGGAGAGGAACCGGAGAGTTCCATCACAGATGCAGTGGTGGGACGGTAGTGGACGGCGGAGAAATCACGTCGGCGACGCGGCTGGGGTTGAACGTGGGCGAAGGATCAGGTGAAGGAGACGACACGTGCTCTGCACGTGTTTTGGTTCGGTTCGACCCGTCTCGACCGGTTCGGTCCGGCCGGTTCAAGCTACGGTTCAGATCTGGTTTAGCCGATTTTCATGAGTTTTCGACCGGTTCATCTCGAGTTAACGTTCGTAGAGCTTAGTTGGTATGTTTTGGACTTTTAGAAATTTATTTAGAATTTCTTAACATGTTTTAGGTTCGGTTTTTGAATTATATTATGTTGGGTTCAAGAGTTTGAGCGCATTAAAGATGTTAGAAAAAATCTAAAATAATTTATGATGCTAGTTTGTGCTTAGATATAATTTCTGTGATTTAATTAGAATTTTACCGAACTGAATGGTGTTTTTAGTTAATTAAGTTGGTTTAGGTTTATTTAAGTGTTAAATAAATTATTTGGATGCTCTTTGCATGAAAGAATGTTTTGTTAGATGTTATTATGTTTGATTCATATTAAATAGAGTTAAAATGATTTAATTAGAATTTTTATAGAATTTATAAATTTTATGTTGTGATTAAATTGGATAATTAGGGTAATTAGATTTTCTAATTAATGGAATTAGGAAAATTGTGATTTAATATATTTATTTCTGAAAATTAAATTTTTACATAATTATTAAAAGTTGTTTATAGATTAATTAAGGTGGTATAGTTGATCAATATGATTAATTAAATTGTTAGAATAATTTATTTGTGGAAATAGATATCTATTGAGGTCTTATGATATAATTTGAATATAGCCATATGTATGACTAGGGTTGGTTGATGTCTAATTGTAGTAGTGTGGTTATTTGAGTTGATTTATCTATTTGGTTGATTAAAGAGAAATTGAATAAAAATTGAGTGAGGTTGTGAGTAGAGGGGTTGTTGTCAAGATGATTATTTGAGATGTGTTATTTATGCATGCTTGCTTGGATGTCTTTAATTTATTTTAGGATATTGTGTTGCTGTGCTATTGCTTGACAAATCACAACTAAGCTATGATTTGTGTAGAAAGAAATTGCTTGCTGGATTGATTGCTTGCTTGCATTAAGAATCACGGCCAAGCTGTGATTCTTGTTAAAGATCTGCTTAAGACTCAGGTTAGGATTTATGGTTTCAAATTTTATTTGGCCTACTACAGATGTTGAGTCCTAAGGGTCGTTGTTAAATATTATACATGCTGATAAGTTGTATATCTGCTTGATTGCATATTTAATTAGCATGTGATTTATTAAAAAGTTATACCATGCTAGTTGTGTATGATGTTCTTATATGCATGCTATTGACATGAGTCTGAAAGTTATAACATGATAGTTCATGTATGATGGTATCATATGCATGCTCTTGTTATAAGGTTGAAAGTGATATCATGCTAGTTCATGTTGATGTTATTTACATGCTTGCTCTTGATATGAGCTGAAAGATATATCATGCTGGTATATGAAATGTTGCTATATGCATACTCCTAATGTGAGTTGAAAGATATACCTTGAGGGTATAAGTATGATGCTATTGTATGCATGATGTTGATATTATGCTCATGTGATGTTATTATTGATATGTTCATGTTGCTAGAGTTGTAGAGACACCTAGTGAGAACATAGAACATGAGAACATGAGATAATAATTTGAGACACTTTAGGTTCATGTTATGATAACACCTAGAGTGGTCTGGTTAAACACATGACTAAGAACTTAGGGTTCTTAGGCTGGTATGTGTCAACATGTGGTGAGGAGCCATGTGTTAGCAATGGTAGAAATGCACGTTCCGTTGACTTAGTCAATAATACTTTAGTGTAGTCGGGATCTCACTTCGATGCAGAACTCAGCTTATTTGTGTTACATCATGGTAGAGGGTGTACTAGGAACAGTACCGTCCCATGCACTACCCAGGCTAGGGAACCTGATTGATACTGGCATGCTCAACAGATATGGATCCCTGAGCGGTCCTGGTTCATTGGTAGCATATGCAGTGGGTCTCAGCGGGCCAGGCTGTAGACTGATGTGGCTGGTTGATTTTGTATGGTGATCCTGCCATGGGGTAGAATTACAACATTGTATAGTACTCATGATTGGAAAGAAGGGGTGCCGTGATCACCAGCTCCTTCCGCTAACATCAGTGTACAGGCCTATATGATAGAGACATAGAGTTGACACTGACCGGTTCAGAGAAATCTCTGACGAGGGGTTCACCTTGAACATAAAAGGCTGTCTTAGGTGTAGAATAGTTAGATGATGAGATAATAATTGAAGTGATATGATATCTTGATTTAGTGGCATTATTATGATCATATTTTTCATATGTTGTTATATGCCATGTTATGATCATGTTCATGATGTTCTTATTTATTGCTTGATATATTATGAACATGTTTAATATGTGATTTTAAGTGGATATATTTTCTTGTTGGTTTGTACAATGCATTATGCCCATTTTTAGGGTGCTCTCTCTGTAACCTCACTGAGTTTCGCGACTCAGATGTGCACATTTTTCCCCTGTTGCACAAGTTATAGGTTGGCTACTAGCGGGGAGTGAGGGAGAACATAGCTTGGCGAACAATATCGACTTGGTGATCTAAATAGAGATTTAAAGTGATAGTGTTGGTTTACTTGTAAATTGTAATTGCTTTTGCTTTATTTAAATAATAAAATTATAGTGCTTTGCGATACTTTTAGCCTTGTATAAGTTGTGGTGATTGTAGTACAGCTTATACGGTAGTTGCCACGTGCCCAAAGGTGGTTTGGGGCATGACAGGCCCGCTCTAGCTAACTGGGTTGCCTTCACAATCGAAGTCGCCTGCATGCTAGATCTCTTTCTGGTGTAGGAGGAGATTGCAGTATGTCTGACACCGATGTACAGATTGCTAGCATGGTGCTTGGCAAAGACCACGGTGTCATCTTTGATCAGCCCCTTCCCAGCGGTGAACTCCCTCCATTTGTACAGGGAGTAGCATTGGTGATAGCTCCTACGGGCGAGTTCAAAGTTCCAAGACCTCCCATGCATGTCCAGCGCCAAGACGTCCTCTGTCAGCGTAGCCCTATTGACATTAATGTGAACGGGAGGGAATACAGCGAGTGCGCAGGAATTCAGCTCGTTGAGAACTTTTCCCACATCAGTCTTGGTGAGGATCTTGGTGAAGGAGGTAAACTCGCCCACACTAACCACACAATCAATCTCCGATGTAGAAGAGGAGAAGGCGACAGGCGTCCAGGTACGCGCTAGGTGGTTAGAGTCAGTGATCGGGTGGGGATCAAGGCCAATTTTGGCGAATACCTCATCGGTATCGAGGTGGGCGAGGAGGCAGATGGAGGAGACACAGCAAAGCAAGGCATCAGAGAGTCGGAGTTCATCAGGCAAGGACTATCCGCGGTAGCCCTCGGGGAAGAAGAAGACACAGGAGCCCTGGGCACGGACTCGCGCGGCAGCGGCAGGGCCAGCTAAGGCATTCCAGAGGTAGGGTTCCACGGATATTGTTGGAACTACAACAGGCTACAAAGCTATTGGGATGGGTTTTAAAGAGGGCGATCGATAGCAAACTTGATCCAATGGAGAGGAATATATATTTAATTTTCAACAGTCGAGGCAGTTAATTTAGTCACGCGATTTTTCTTTATTTTCGAGGAAAAAATTCGAGTGGGGAGGTAAACTCTATCATTAATTTTCGAGGAAAAAATTCGTTGAATAAATAATTTTGTCTTTTTTACTTAAGTCACCTTATTAGACAATAAAAGAATTTATTAATTGGAAACTTTTTTTTTCTTGTAAAAAAATTTATATAATAAAATATCATCCAGGAAGAAACAACTGAATTTTTTTGCAAAGATGAGTTTTTATTTTCTGCACAAAGCATACACTCTTTTTGTTTAGACTTATTAAATACTTTATGCTAGATTATGGGTGTCACACCCCGTACCTTCCCCTAGGGCACGTGGCAGACCACAGTGAATTTCATATGTAGCCATGCTAAGCCTCCAGAATTACACGGAAATCCACTAAGCGTACCTAATGTATATCCCCTCTATTTATGGAAGGAGAGAACTTGGATGAACTGATTAATATAACACTGAAACTAAAACTATTTATTTTACAAAATTTGACCTTTGAAATAGGGCACATGCCCAATGAGATACAAAATACATAGCCAGTGGATCTCTAAATACATAAAACAAAAGCAGTATTATTCTACCTTTACAAAGTTGGGCACCAAGCTACTCGTTTCACAATCTATACGTCCCTCTCCTGCTGTGGTCCTGAAAAATAAAAATGAGTCCCCCTATGGGGTGAGTACACTTGTACCCAGTGAGTTGGATAGAAAATAATGTAAAACCGAGAACATAGAATAACAAGGCAAGAATGGAACTAATCGGCTATTTAAGTGCAATAACCCATCAAGGAGAACAAACAAGAGTCATATGATCTGGGGCTGGCTATATCAACGACAGTCGTGGCCAACAACTGTCACCTCAGGGGAAGGTATCAAACATCATAGGTACCCAAATCAAAGTAGAGTCACAAGAAGATAGAAACAAAGCCCCCTTTCCCCCTGAGATGCTCACTAGGCCTCGCCACCTGGTATCCATAGCTAGTCCAGCCTAAAACCAGTCAGGAGTAACCCGGCCTCCCATCCTGACCTCGGGCACTGTGGCCCCACGCCCCTCTTCATAGGTGGCCCGTGGGGAGTGCCAATAGTATAATAACTCATCACTGCAGTGAAAGTGCCTATAGCACTATCCAGTATTGAATCATACTAGTCATATGCATTCATAAGTGAAAAAGTATCATGTATAATCAAACAGATGCATATGCTAGATTTAGAGTCAACAAAAGCATATTATCATGCTTATAATGAATCGAGGAGCAATAGCCATGAACAACTTAATTCAATAAACATGAGTATCAGAAGTAGATTCACAACTCATTTATAATCAGAATCAGGAATAGTAACTAGCAGGAGAGTCAATGAATATCAAGTATAGTTAATCAAAGGGATATAGTTCTCCTGGGCTAAACATTGAGAACTATCCCGTTTATTCTACCTGGAGAATAAACACTCACCTGATTCTATCGTCGTAAGCACGTTTTAATTTGTATCGCGATCCTTAGTATCCTCGTGCTTGCTTATCGAATTTCCTGTGAATATTTTAATGAATTTTAATTCTCAATCTAGTAATAATTTTGCAAATCCGTCTTCACCAACACTCTTAGAATGATCTCTAGATTCACCCTAATTTTTATCTCAAGTACGCCGGAAAGTTCGCCGAAAACCCGCCGGAGACTCGCTGGAAAGTTCGTCGGAACCCTTGTCGGCGAAGTTCTTCGATCAGCCCCAATATTTGTACCAATCGAAAGCTCCCTTTATGAGGATTTCAAAAATCATATTTCTCCCAATTTTTATAGCTCACACGTGATCAATTTTACCGATTACATTAATTTGGGCGAAATTCTGAATTTAGGAGTTTTAGCTCGCCGGCGGTCAACCGGCGGCCAACAGCCCTCAACTCTGGTACCAATGGATTGCTCTCGTCGAGGAGAAGCCATAGGTACCAAGTTTGCGATGTTCCGTGACCGGAATGGCCGGCAATCGCCGGAGCAAGCTCCGGCGATGAAACTTTCGTCGCCGACACCAAACCTAATTTTTCTCCCTCAAATCGTCACCAAAACTTAAAAACAATGGTTTTAATGCGTTCTCCTAGCTCACCTGATGTGATCCTGGAAATCTAGTCGAAAAACTCCAACTATGGTGGTCGGACCGTCGAAAACAAAGTGATGAAGATTTGATGCCGCGGAATAGGGGAGGAGAGAGAAAGGGAAAGCGCTCGAGCGGCCGGTGGGTGGAAAATGCGGTTTTTTATAAATTAATTAATAAAAATATTAAATCTAAGATTAAATCTGGACCGTCCATTCTTGATTCAACGATTTGACCAATCAAACGACGTCCAAATTATGATCCGTTTGCATCGTTGGATTCTTTATCAAAAATTCTATCTGATGGTGTAATTTTTACATTAAAATTCCATACTTCAAAAATTCATATAATTTTACAAATAAGTCCTCCATATTATTTATTTCATAAAATCCCTTAAAATCATCAACTTTTATATATTTATCCTTAACGCCAAAAATACGAATCTCACATCCTACCCCCCTTAAAGAAATTTTGTCCTCAAAATTTAGTTCAGGTTGTCCCTTATAATAGTCGGTGATGCTTTCTGTTCATATATTCTTCTGATTCCCAAGTAATTTCTTCTACTTGTGCACTTCTCCCCAATACCTTAATCATCTATACCTTTTTATTCCTTAAGGTTTTCTTCTTTCGTTTTTAGATCTGCAGAGGTTGTACTTTAAAACTTAAATTCTCCTTAAGCTCAATCGAAGGCAATTGTAATATCTGATCATAATCCACTATATAATTCCTCCACATAGATATATGAAACACACTATGTATCCTGGTAATTTCCTAAAGTAAATTCAATCTGTAAGCCACAAAAAAATCTATTAATGATTTTAAAAGATCCAGTATATCGAGAACTTAATTATTTTTTTTCTAGGTTTTAAAATCGTATGATTTCTTTCCAAGGATCTATTTTCAGGTACATCATATTCCTAGATTGAAACTCTAACTCCCTTCTTTCTTTATCCGAATAATTATTTAATATATTATGGGCTATTTCCAATCTTTCCTTAATAATCTTAATCTTCTCTTTAGTAATCTCAATCAATTTGTTTCCTTTGATCCTTCTTCCTCTTACTTTATCCCAACACAACGGTATCCTGTATTTGCTTTCATAATAAGCCTTATATGCTAATATTCTAATACTAAGGTAATAATAATTATTATAACCAAACCTCAATCAATAGTAAATGTTGATTCGACTACCGTGGAATTTAATCACGCATACCTTTAACATAACTCCCAAGTTTTGGATTCCTTTCAGATTGACCATTAATCTAAAGATGAAAATTGTGCTAAATTATAGGGTTGTACCTAAAGCCTCATGCATGCTTAGCCCAGAAAGGGAAAAATAATTCAGGGATATCTATCCGAACTTATTGTAATGTGAACCCTATAAAATTTTACAATCACCAAAATATAAATTTTTGGTTAAATTACTCAATGAATAAATATTATGAATGCCAGAAAAGTTTATCCACAATTACTCAGATCATAGTATAATTTTTTAATATGCGGAGTAATCATATCATAAGGTCTATTATGATATATTCTTATTTCCTTTCAGAGATAAGCAAAGGTTGCAGTTTTCTTGTGGGTCTTTGATACCTAGATTTCAATTGCTAATATAAATAATACTTAGCCTCATAACCTACAATGTTCTCTTTCATTTAGGGCCATTAACAATTTCCTTTAATTACGTCATTACATTCTTGTGATTCCCGAGTGCATTGCATGTACCGAAGAATAAGAGCCCTCTAAGATAACTTTCCTGAGTTCAACCTTATTGGGAATACAGACTCAGTTTCTATATTGCCATAATGTATTATCCCTCATGATAATCTCAATACTTTGTTCTATTTACATCCTTTGAACTACTTTCCTCAATGCTTTATTTCTACTTTGCCAAACTCGAAATTATTCACATACTGTGCCTCGCACGATGTGGTTATTATCTTATTCAATGTTTCATGGTCTAACTAAACTCTCAAGAGTTTCAGTTCGACTACTCAAGATGATATTGTGGTTAAGATAATTGACAAAATAACTAATTTTATACCTAATGCATCCGTAATCACATTCACCCTACCTAATGGGTATTTGATCACCAAATCATTACTATTTATTAATTCTGACTATTTTCTATGTCTCAAATTTAATTATTTTGGATCAAAATATATATTTCAAATTCCCTATAGATAGTATCATCATATTTACAAAGTAAACCCTATTATTACTGATTCTAAATTACAAGTAGGATGATTCAATTTAGGGTCTCTTAACTGATGTGATACATAAGCAGAAATTTTTCGTAATCACCTCAATATGTATCTCAATCATTATTTAAAAATATCATTATATCGTTATAAAATTTTCCTTGGGCTTTGATAAAATCGGAACTTAGGTGGAAATGAGATAATCCTAGAGTTTTTGAAAACTCCTTTAGTAATCCTCATCCCATTAAAACTTTTCTTCAATTCTAATTAATTTTATGTGTGGTCCAACTATCTAAAGATAATCCTTCAATAAATTTTCTCTAATATCCAGCTAGACTTAAGAAACTCCATATTTCAGTAACATTTCTCAGACGTATACAATTTCGGATTATTTTTGCTTCACCAGCCAGAATCTAGCATAATGCCCTTATTAATATAATACCTCTCTCTCTTTTTTTCTAAGACCCACACCTAAGAAGTTTCGGATACTCTCTCTTATTTCGTAATGTCTGTGAAGCTACTCTCGGATATTTTATATGCTTATTCTCTTTAGGAGAGTGTATCCAAAATGTCCCTCAATAATCATAATAATAGTTTTATTTATATATGGATGAAATATTTCATTCGTTAAACTCCTAACTATAGCTCCAACATTTATCAATCTACAAAGATTTTTCAATAACATCATAGTATCTCTAGTTGATCCTAGAAGTAGTTATTGATACATCTAACTCCCAAATTCTTGTTTGATAGTATCCTAACCTAAGATCAATCTCTGAAGATACGTTTATCTCCTTATAGTTAGTCCAAGAGATTATTACTCATCAATAAAGAATTTATTCTTGATGATCATCTTATTTACTTATTCATAAATAATGCACCCTCTTAATGCACCATCTTTCTCTATTATAACTAATACTGATGCTTCCTAGAGTGATGTACTCAATTAAATAATTTCTTTAGGTAATAGTTCTTATAATTGTATCCTCAACTTATTAAGTTTGGTAGCTATCCTTCTCTATGGTTGATTAACAATAGAGTGAGTGTTTGATTATCATTCTCTAAAGAATTTTATTTCCCTATCAAGGGATACACTTGATAAATTTCCTAGATATATATCCAAAAGTGCATATACAACTAATATCTCTTTTAACTTAATTCTAGTGATAGATATATCAGTTAGGCACATCAAGTAAACTAGACATCCATTCCTAATATACTTTTGACCTTAAAATGTCAAAGTTATCCGAAAGCATAAAGTTCCATATGTCCTAGTGAAGTATAACTCAAATATACTATCTTTATGAATCATACTTCTATGATACGCTAGTTAACATTGGCATGACGTCTAGCTAACCAATCAATCTCTAATGTAAAATTAAGATCTAACATTTCCAAAGGACCTAGATCTGCTAATAGTATTGTGTCTCCCAACATAATATGATACTCTCTATAAATTGTGTGCCTGGGCTATTGTTAATCTAATAATATGCATACAATAAATTTCAGGTTTCAGAAGAGCTAGCAGTTTATCACTATACTTTGTAAACTCAAGATTAATTTAAAATCTACATAAGCCACTAATAGTAAGTATTATGATAAAGATTAAAATAATTATAAAATACCTGTGATTAGCTTTAGATTAGTCTCGATTTCCTTTTCCTGGTCACTAGAAATCCTAGTTTGTTCCTAAGGTAGAACATCAGAGCTACTATGGGGTCTTCTTACCCTGTCTTCTCCCTCAGTTCCTAAGTTTCTTACTACTACTGATGGTTGATTGGTCTGACTGTCTGATCCTTTACCCTTAGATCATTGCATCTGCACTTCTACGCTTCCCTTATTACCCTTTTGTTGAAGTCTTAGGCAATTCCTTTTTAGATGACCTATCTCATGACAATAAAAATATCTCAAGGGAAGTCTACACATTCCAGGGTGAAATCTTCCACAATTTCCACAAGCCTTTTTAATCATAGATCGAGCATGACATTCAGGATCAGAAATATGTAATGCTCGTGAACAGATTTGTCGGCTCAAAGTGCTACTGGAAGATTCTCCCACCCATTGTTTTCCTCTACTAATGATTTCCTTTTTCTGAAAAGTGGGACGAAAAGATGCCAACTTTTTCTTCCCAGTGTATACTTCCTTACCCTTATATCGTTTGGATGAATTTGTTTGCATAGGAACTGATGGTGGAAGGATCGTTACTTGTGGTGCAACAGGGGTTCTCAAATACTTCTAAACGAATGGTGGAAGAATCCTTATACCTTTACTTCAAATACTTCTAAACGACTTCATTAACTACCGGGGTTCTCAAATGATCTTATTAGGATACACATGTTCTGATATTACCTTGCTTTGATACCACCAAAATCTATCACGCACCGTACCTTCCCTTAGGGCACGTGGGAGACCGCAGTGAATTCCACATGTAGCCCTACTACGCCTCCAGAACTACACGGAAATCCACTAAGCGTACCTGATGTATATCCCCTCTATATATGGAAGGAGAGAACCTGGATGAACTGATTAATATAACACTGAAACTAAAACTATTTATTTTACAAAATTTACCTTTGATACAGTGACATACTTATTTAAAAATAATTTACCATCAAAATAGGGCACATGCCCAATGAGATACAAAATACCTAGCTAGTGGATCTCTAAATACATAAAATAAAGGCAGTATTATTCTACCTTTACAAAGTTGGGCACCTGGCTACTCGTTTCACAATCTAAATGTCCCTCTCCTGCTGTGGTCCTGCAAAATAAAAATGAGTCCCCCTATGGGGTGAGTACACTTGTACCCAGTGAGTTGGATAGAAAATAATATAAAACCGAGAACATAAAATAACAAGGCAAGAATGGAACTAATCGGCTATTTAAGTGCAATAACCCATCAAGGAGAACAAACAAGAGTCATATGATCTGGGGCTGGCTATATCAACGACAGTCGTGGCCAACAACTATCACCTCAGGGGAAGGTATCAAACATCATAGGGTACCCAAATCAAAGTAGAGTCACAAGAAGACAGAAACAAAGCCCCATTTCCCCCTAAGTTGCTCACTAGGTCTCGCTACCTGGTATCCATAGCTAGTCCAGCGTAAAACTAGTCAGGAGTAACCCGGCCTCCCATCCTGACCTCGGGCACTGTGGCCCCAGGCCCCTCTTCATAGGTGGCCCGTGGGGAGAGCCAATAGTATAATAACTTATCACTGCAGTGAAAGTGCCTATAGCACTATCCAGTATTGAATCATACTAGTCATATGCATTCATAAGTGAAAAAGTATCATGTATAATCAAACAGATGCATATGCTAGATTTAGAGTCAACAAAAGCATATTATCATGCTTATAATGAATCGAGGAGCAATAGCCATGAACAGCTTAATTCAATAAACATGAGTATCAGAAGTAGATTCACAACTCATTTATAATCAGAATCAGGAATAGTAACTAGCAGGAGAGTCAATGAATATCAAGTATAGTTAATCAAAGGGATATAGTTCTCTTGGGCTAAACATTGAGAACTATCCCATTTATTCTACCTGGAGAATAAACACTCACCTGATTCTATCGTCGTAAGCACGTTTTAATTTGTATCGCGATCCTTAGTATCCTCGTGCTTGCTTATCGAATTTCCTGTGAATATTTTCATGAATTTTAATTCTCAATCTAGTAATAATTTTGCAAATCCGTCTTCACCAACACTCTTAGATTGATCTCTAGATTCACCCTAATTTTTATCTCAAGTTCGCCGGAAAGTTCGCCGAAAACCCGACGGAGACTCGCCGGAAAGTTCGCCGAAACACTCGTCGGCGAAGTTCTTCGATCAGCCCCAATATTTGTACCAATCGAAAGCTCCCTTTATGAGGATTTCAAAAATCATATTTGTCCCAATTTTTATAGCTCACACGTGATAAATTTTACCGATTACATTAATTTGGGCGAAATCCCGAATTAAGGGATTTTAGCTCGTCGGCGGCCAACCGGCGGCCAACAGCCCTCAAGTCTGGTACCAGTGGATTGCTCTCGTCTAGGAGAAGCCATAGGTACCAAGTTTGTGAAGTTCCGCGATCGGAATGGCCGGTAATCGTCGGAGCAAGCTCCGGCGATGAAACTTTCGCCGCCGACACCAAACCTAATTTTTCTCCCTTAAATCGTCACCAAAACTTAAAAACAATGGTTTTAATGCGTTCTCCTAGCTCACCTGATGTCATCCTGGAAATCTCGTTGAAAAACTCCAACTATAGTGGCCGGACCGTCGAAAACAAAGTGATGAAGATTTGCTGCTGCGGAACAGGGGAGGAGAGAGAAATGAAGATTTTTATAAATTAATTAATAAAAATCTTAAATCTAAGATTAAATCTGGACTATCCATTCTTGATTCAACGATTTGACCAATCAAACGACGTCCAAATTATGATCCGTCTACGCCGTTGTTTTCCTTATCAAAAATTCTATCTGATGGTATAATTTTCACATTAAAATTCCATACTTCAAAAATTCATATAATTTTACAAATAAGTCCTCCATATTATTTATTTCATAAAATCCCTTAAAATCATCAACTTTTATATATTTATCCTTAACGCCAAAAATACGAATCTCACATCCTACCCCCCTTAAAGAAATTTTATCCTCAAAATTTAGTTCAGGTTGTCCCTTATAATAGTCGGTGATGCTTTCTGTTCATATATTCTTCTGATTCCCAAGTAATTTCTTCTACTTGTGCACTTCTCCCCAATACCTTAATCATCTATACCTTTTTATTCCTTAAGGTTTTCTTCTTTCGTTTTTAGATCTGCAGAGGTTGTACTTTAAAACTTAAATTCTCCTTAAGCTCAATCGAAGGCAATTGTAATATCTGATCATAATCCACTATATAATTCCTCCACATAGATATATGAAACACACTATGTATCCTGGTAATTTCCTAAAGTAAATTCAATCTGTAAGCCACAAAAAAATCTATTAATGATTTTAAAAGATCCAGTATATCGAGAACTTAATTATTTTTTTTCTAGGTTTTCACATCGTATGATTTCTTTCCAAGGATCTATTTTCAGGTACATCATATTCCTAGATTGAAACTCTAACTCTCTTCTTTGTTTATCCAAATAATTATTTAATATATTATGGGCTATTTCCAATCTTTCCTTAATAATCTTAATCTTCTCTTTAGTAATCTCAATCAATTTGTTTCCTTTGATCCTTCTTCCTCTTACTTTATCCCAACACAACGGTATCCTGTATTTGCTTTCATAATAAGCCTTATATGCTAATATTCTAATACTAAGGTAATAATTATTATTATAACCAAACCTCAATCAATCAATAGTTTTTTTGAGGTGTTATTCTTCAAATGTGATTAAGTACTTATTTATAAAATTAAACATAGATTTTGAAGTATTGAATTTTAATTTAAAATTTATATAATCTGATAGGATTTTATATTTAGAATTTAATAGTACAAACCGATCGTAATTTTGATTTCATTTTGTCGGTCAAATTATTACTAAGCTATGGTCCAAATTAAATCATATAAAGCGATTGACAAAAGTGATTTAATCTCAGTGAACCAAGAGTTGAACCCGAGTTAATGGTTAAATGGTAAGTGGGTTAAGTGGTAAAACTCGATCTATTACCAACCCTTGACGAATATATATTTATTTTTCAACAGTTGAGGCGGTTAAGTAAGCAAAGCGATTTTTCTTTTTTTTCGAGGAAAAAATTTGAGTGGGGAGGTAAACTCTATCGTCGATTTTCTCTCGCGGATAATATCAGTCGTTTGTTAATAAACGAAGTATCCAACCATTACCTTTTTATTTTATCTAACTATTATTTTCAAAATAACATGGTTGTTTTCTTAAAAGGAGAACTTAGATTTTCTTATTTTACTGAAAAAATAATTTTGTTTTTTTACTTAAGTAACCTTATTAGAAAATTAAAGAATTTAATAATTAATTTTTTTTTATTTTTTCTTGTAAAAAAATTTAAATAATAAAATATCATCGATATCTTGAAAGAAACAATAAATCTTTTATAAAGGTGAGTTTTTATTTTATGCACAAAGCATACAATCCTTTCTTAAAATGGTATTAAATGCATATTTATAAAATTAAACATAGATTTTGAAGTATTAAATTTTGATTTAAAAATTATATCATCTGATAGGATTTTAAATTTAGAATCTAACAGTGTAAAGCGATCGTAATTTTGATTTTATTTTGTGGGTCAAATTATTACCAAGCTAAAGTTCAAATGGATGGTCTAGATTAAATCATATAAAACTATTGACAGAAGTAATTTAATCTCAGTGAACCAAGAGTTGAACCCGGGTAAATGGTTAACTGGTAAGTGGGTTAAGTGGTAAAACCCGATCCGTTACCAACCCATGACTTCTTCTTCGTCCTTCACGCATGAGCATCAGCCGCGATCAAGGTGTCCGACTCCTTTGCCTTGCCGACGATGTTTCGGCCAACTTCGATGGATTTATTCTTCCAGATATGGATCACGACATCAAGTGAGCTGGACGAACATAATGGAACTATTCATTGGGGTTTTTTGTGAGGCTTTAAGGGTGAAATTTGAGTTAGGGCGTCTGTAGGTTGCGTAACTAGAAATGTCATGCGATATACGCAAGCTGAATTATGTGAAATAGAGTTGCAGATAGGGTGTAGAGCTGCAAAAAGAGTACATGTAGAAAGCTACAGATACTGTACATAGAGTTGCAAGTGTTGGGAGTTGACACGAATATTATAATTGATGACGGTCAACTTCTAGTCGTAACTTAACAATCATTATGACAACCCAAAATGATCAACATATACTCATGAGATTTATATATATATATATAATTAACTCAAATGAAAATAAGGTAATAGATAATTTCAAATCATTTGATACAGATCCATCTACAAAGAACTTTATGAATCTGGAATAAAGTCCATTTAAGAGATCTGAGAAAGAGTTAGGCTCAAACAAAATTAACTTATACGTAAGCCAACTCAAAATATCGGTAATTTTTTATTTCTTAAGCTCAGGGGTCTTACATAGATTAATCTGATATAAATTTTATACTCCAGATCTCATATGGACGTTCAATATCAGTTGTTTCCAAAATCTAAGAAATAATTAGGGCAAAGATTTGCACAAAAAATTTTTTATGATAAAATAAATATGTGGCACTTGTGTATGATGTGAGATAATTTACATTATTTTCTATATGTCCAAAATCACGTATACCGACGATAGTCAATATATTATTATCGTCAGGTTTAATGGTCTGATAATATAACTATAATTTGCAACATAAGTAAAAGTTAAATGAGATATCTAATTAACAACATACTCAAATGTCATATAGTAGCATATGTGCTAACTCGCGTAGGAGAATCAATAATATAATATAATAATGTACTAGTTGTTTGGCTAGATTGTCACATATGAATCGATAATAAGATTCATAGATAATCCATAATTTAACAATCCTGATAGACTACCTGATACGTCAGCTATCTAGCATGAGAGTACGAACGTGAGAGTGCATCTGGTGCTTCCATGTCTAAGAGTCAAACTCTAGGAGCAAGTGCTCGAATCGGAGCGAATAAAATCGAATAGTGATAAATTTATTTAGACTCAATATCTCAAGATGGGGTCATGGGATACAAATAGTATGATTAAGATATAACATGGGATAATTTGATATCAATACTCTTAAGATCAAAGCAATAATCACTACCTATGTTAATATAAAAGGTGATCATGATGCACACAACAAGGTAACATTGAGTATGATCATGGATAACTTTAGTTGATCCTTTAGAAATAAAAATTGATCATAGATCTGAGCATATTGATCTAAGTTTCTATCTCTTCCCCGACGTAATGAAAATTGTAGCCATATATACTATCTGGAGATTAATAGATTAATTATATTAAGCCAATTATCGGCCTAAGGAAAATTAATCATAGCGATAATTTCTATCGTCAGTGTAAAAACTCATTACCAAGGAAATATACTATTATATTTCCCACTCGCACTTTATCCTAGATTATATCGGGACAGTCATCTTAATCCTTAAGACCTCAAACTTAACTTAATCTCATAGATTCTTCAAACCTAGGCTCTGATACCACTTTAGTTGTCACGCGACCCGCAGGTCGACATATGGCAACTGCCGTATGAGCCCAAAAGACCCATACAAGGCATTTGGTAATAAATATTGTCCATACACATAATCAACACAGCGGAATATACAATTAAATCACTTATGCAACTCTACTAACACAGACCCGATATACCTACTACAATTCTATAATAACGACATCAATAAATAAAACTAAATCCATTGATAGCCCTCATCTTCATCAAATATCCCAGTCAATCATCTAACAACCTGCACACACATTGAATGTGGTGTGCTCAGCCTTGCGGCCTAGTGCAAAATTACGGCTCGAAATCGGAGCAAGGAAATCAAAAACTAGGAGGAGTACTCTAGGATGCCATTGGTTTGTTAATCATCATTTTTCTTTGATATATGTGATTCGTGACACAAAAATAAGTATAGCGATGTAACAAATATAAATATACATGTCACTAAATGTCACCTAAGTATATGTAGTGTCTATGTCATCAATATGTGTCATCTATATTATAATATGACTTTAAGTCTCAAGACTCGGGCTGCTAGCCTATGCTTAGTGAATACCCAGGCCAAGGGCATCCATAAGCCCATCAGTGTCTTTTTATCTCTGTCTCTACCTATGCCCGCTACACTGATGTTGGCGGAGAGGACGGGTGACCCTTGATCACTCTCCACTATCTCCCTAGTTGCCCTCAATGCCTCCCCTAGCGAAACTGCCATGCCCTTACATCCTCCCCAGACTCCGTAGGGGCAACGGTGACTCATGTAGTACTACAACACTGCCCGAAGAAAGGGTCACCATTAACGAAGACTAATCGGCTACGGCTAACCGATAAAAATAATAACCCTAGGATCCGGACTACTCATCCGACTGTCTGTAGAATATCCTGGATGATAGCCGTGTGGTCTAAGGATCCACTGTCCAAGGATTCACATAGGGAATCACCTTCCCAGTCCAATAGCAGTCGACGTTGATCGGGATAAACACACATCCGTACAATGAGCTGTGGGAACCCCGTCTCCATCGGTGCCAAGTCCATGGTAGGGTTCATCCTCGCTAGCCATCTCAGGACTATCACGATGCCACCTAAACGACACTCATAAGGGCATAAATTTTTAGGTAGGAACCTACTCCATATTTCTGGTCTAGTATGACCTTGGAGTTTGTATGATCCCTTTTTCCACAACTTCTAGTATCTAAGCTACATGTAGCCTTGGGAGTGGTGCGAAGAGAAGCATCACCATTGTGACCATCGATAGTATACGGTGGTCAACTGGGGTATATGGGAGACACCCCTATCCATTTAAATCTTGGCGATGTCTCATGGGAGGTTCTAGCATCTCATATCACCTAAGACTAAATCTAGTGCGTCTAGTGTTATTGTTGATTCTACCTCCTATGTATGTTTGTTATTCATATATGCCACTATTTATATTCATGTCCGCATGGTAATTGTGTGGTACATAGCATGTCACGCCCCGACCCACTTGTCGAACACGTGACAACCGCCGTATGAGCCCAAAGGACCCATACAAGGCATTTGGTAATAATATTGTCCATACACATAATCGACACAGAGGAATATACAATTAAATCACTTATACAACTCTACTAACACAATCCCGATATACCTACTAACTCTATTTATTTTATTTTAATATTATTGATAAATAAAACTAACTCCATTGATATCCCTCATCTTCATCAAATATCCCCGTCAGTCACCTAACAACCTGCACACACATTGAACGCGGTGTGCTCAGCCTTGTGGCCTAGTGTGAAATTACGGCTCAAAATCACAACACGAAATACAAGGCTAGAGGGATCGTTCAAGGATGCCTTAGTGGGATTAGTTATCACATAATAAGCTTTTTAGTATTTTACATGTAGTATCCGACTATATTTTATGTCAACCTAGGTTGTAGGTAGATGTATGTCTCTAAATGTCACCTAGGTTATATACCATATCGGTGTCACTAGTGTAAAATCATATATAACCTCTTTATTTTTATATCACATGACTCGAGCTGTCGGTCTATGCTCACGGAAAGCCCTGGCCTAGGACTTCCCTAAGCCCATCAGTGCCATTATAGTCTATGTCTCTACCTATGCCCACTGCACTGATGCTGGCGGAGAGGACGGGTGACCCATAATCACTCTCCATTGTTTCGCTAGTCGCTGACCATGCCTCCCCTAGCAAAATCGTCGTGCCCTTACATCCTCCTTGGATCCGTAGGGGCAATGACATCTGTGTAGTACTACACACTGTCCGTCGACAGGGTTACCATCATAACAGTCTCATCGGCCACGGCTAGCCGAAATAATAACCCTAGGATCCGGACTGTTCATCCGACTGTCTGCAGAACGTCAAGGATGATAGCCGTGTGATCTACGGATCCACTGTCCAAGACCTCACGTAGTGAATCACCTTCCCAATCTAATAGAAATCAACGTTGGCCAGAATAAACGCACATCTACATAATAGGCTGTGGTTATCCCCACTACATCGTGGCTAAGTCCATGGTATGGTTCATCCTCGCTAGCCATATAAGGACTATCACGGTATCGCCTAAGCGACACACGTGCGGGTATCGGTATCTGGGTATGGACCCACTCCATTTTTGGTCTATCTTGACCTAGGAGTTAATCTGGTCCAACCCTCAGCTTACTCCCAGTATCTAAGCTATCTATGATCTGTAGCCTCGGGAGGTGCTGGTGTGTGAACATCACTAACCGAATGCTAATGGTTCGTGATGTTATCTAGGGTACATTAATAACACCCTTAGTTTAAAATTTAGTGATGTTCTTACGTGGTACTAGTATCATGTCACCTATGTCTCTATACTAAAGTGTCCGGTGTAAATCATGATACTATGTTATATATTTGCTTCATCTTTTATCATTTTACGCATGATATTATTTGCATTCAACATTTTAGCATAATTAACTAACATGCAGTAAAAATAATATATCATGTAGAGTAAAAGATGAAACACTCGCCGGAAAGTTCGCCGGAACACTCGCCGGCGAAGTTCTTCGATCAACACCGATATTGGTACCAATCGAAAGCTCTCTTATGTGGTACTAGTATCATGTCACCAATGTCTCTATACTAAAGTGTTTGGTATAAATCATGATACTATGTTCTATGTTTGCTTCATCTTTTATCATTTTACGCATGATATTATTTGCATTCAACATTTCAGCATAATTAACTAACATGCAGTAAAAATAATATATCATACAGAGTAAAAGATGAAATAAGCATATGTGGCACATTAGCATGCTAAATAAAATATAATAACATAACAGACATTTTTCTTGGTAGTTTTAGAAGCATGATATTTACTTAGTTGGCAGGCATCCAAAAATCTAATTAAGATTTTTCCTAGCTAGAATAAATCGTACTGTGATGAGCCTACAAACCTGATTTGGCGGTTTACTCTTTGGAACCAACTTAAGGTCTGTTCGCTGAATTTTTATTCTCTAACACTGTCTCGATCCACGTGCAATCATTTACGCATTTTATATTTTCCTGTCAATTATTCAATGAATTTTAATTCTCAATTCAGAAATAGTTTCTCAAATCTCTTTTCACCATTACTCTTAGAATGATCTCTAGAATCACCCCAATTTTTTTTCAAGTTCGCCGGAAAGTTCGTCGGCGGTTTACTCTTCAGAACCAACCCACGAAAATAATCATTCCGACGAACTACTCGGATCGCGTATCAATAATAGTCCTAAATAACACAATTATTTAAAATAAAATTTAATTTATTTTTTCCTAAAATAAATAAAATAGAAATTTATCTATCTAACTTATACAATTATCCTAGCTAACTTATACAATGTCACCTATGTCTCTATACTAAAGTGTCTGGTGTAAATTATGATACTATGTTCTATGTTTGCTTCATCTTTTATCATTTTACGCATGATATTATTTGCATTCAACATTTCAGCATAATTTACTAACATGCAGTAAAAATAATATATCATACAGAATAAAAGATGAAATAAGCATATGTGACACATTACCATGCTAAATAAAATATAATAACATAGCAGACATTTTTCTTGGTCATTTTAGAAGCATGATATTTATTTAGTTGGCAGGCATCCAAAAATCTAATTAAGATTTTTCCTAGCTGGAATAAATCATACTATGATGAGCCTACACACCTGATTTGGCGGTTTACTCTTTGGAACCAACCTAAGGTCCGTTCGCTGAATTTTTATTCTCTGATACTATCTCGATCCATGTGCCATCATTTACGCATTTTATATTTTCCTGTCAATTATTCAATGAATTTTAATTCTAAATTCAGAAATAGTTTCTCAAATCTCTCTTCACCACTACTCTTAGAATGATCTCTAGAATCACCCCAATTTTTTTTCAAGTTCGCCGGAAAGTTCACCGGCGGTTTACTCTTCAGAACCAACCCACGAAAATAATCATTCCAACGAACTACTCGGATCGCGTATCAATAATAGTCCTAAATAACACAATTATTTAAAATAAAATTTAATTTATTTTTCCCTAAAATAAATAAAATAGAAATTTATCTATCTAACTTATACAATTATCCTAGCTAACTTTTACAATTTGATAACTAATTCTATCTAATCATTCAAATATTAATTAATTTAATTGTAATCATGCTAATTAAAACTTAATTTAAATTTTAAATTAATTTAGTTAGGCTTAGATAAATTTTTATCAATTATACCCATTTAAATCCAAACACATGATCTCGCCCAAGTCACCCAAGGGCCTAATTAAAAACACATCAGTAATTATTAGATTTATTTAATCTTAATTAACTAGGTTAATCATCTAAACTAGGTGTACTCAATTTAATCATCCCCTAATCCAATTAAGCCCAATTTATTAGCCCAATTCGGTCCAAGTCAAAATTTGGTTAAAATTGACCCAGTCAACTAAAATTACCATGTTGACCATTAAGAAAATTTCAATTTATCATTACCCAACCCAATTCAAGTTGTCAACCCAATCCAGCCGGCCCAAATTAGTGTTCATGAAATCCAAATCCAATTCTGGGTAAACATTGACTCGGTCAACGTTGACCCGGTCAACATTGCCCACATTGACCGATCAACATTGAATGGTCAATATTGACCTAGGTTTACCACCTAACTTAATATTATTTAAACCCATGAGTCAAAATTGGTCAAATCTGTCTTTAATTTGGGTTCAAACCCAATGCATATAATAAAAGCCAAAATTGGTCAATTTTGACCCAATCCCAATTAATTTGGCTCAATTCAGGTTCAAACAGTCAAATTGGTTTAATTTAAATTTAATCTGATTCAATTTGGTTCGAATCTGACCTGAATTAATTTGATTGGGCTCAATTCGGACTTAAGTCAATTTAATTGGTTCAACTCAGGTTCGGATCAATTCAATTTGGTTCAACCTAGATTCAATTTAGCTCAATCTGGTTCAACTTGGATTTGGTTTAGCCAGCCCAATCTAATTTGATTTGACTCGAGCTCGAACCAATTTCAATTAATTAATTCAGCTCACCCTAACTAAACTCAACCTGAACCTAAACTTAACTCAAATCCAACCCAACTAACTTCAATTTGGTTCAACCCAACTCATTTACTAATCTCACTTAATTAAATCACTAACCTTGCTTAACTTAATTAAGCATGCATTAATCATGATTAATGAGAAAAATGTTCTTCGAAGGGGGCAGAGGTGTTACCTCTTCTCGTTCGCTCCTTCTTCTCCGATGCCGATTATGGAGCTCCGGCGGCAGCCCTCCAGCTTCGGCGAAGGTTTGGCGGACGCGGCGGAAAGGCGACGAATGGTGGACAGCTGCTCTCGTGAATAGGGGAAATGGGGAGAAATGAGTGGCGCGCCGCGGGAATACTTCCATCAAGCTCCCCTTTCCTCGACGGGGAACGGCGCACAGCAGAAGACGAACGGCGGGCGGCGGATGCTGTTGAAGGGCAGCGGATGACGGACTGCCGCTCTCGCAAAGAGATGGCAGGGAAGAAGAGGGCGCGTGGCTGCAGACCGCCACCGCACTCTCCTTGTCGCGGCGGGGGTACCACTGCAGTGGAAGAGGAGGAGGCGGGCGTTGCGAGGCGAGGGAGAAGGCGTCGCGACTGAGGACTTTGGAGGCGGGGCGCGTGCAGCAGGAATGCTTCCGCCTAGCTCCCCTTTCCGCGGTGAGGAGGGGTGCCCGGCGATCAACGGACGGTGGACGGGCAGATGGCGGATGGCGGGCGCAGGGGAGGGTCGTCAGCGCTCACCTTATTGCAGGGGAAGCAGGCGAGTGCGAGCGTTCGCGAGAGGGAAGGCTCGCTTGCTTGCCCGCTGTCGCGTGAAGCCCTAAACAACAGGGCCCGGCCATCTAGGTCGGTTCGGTTGGACCGCCCGGATGAACCGGTTTGGTCGAATCGGTCGGTTTTTTTTTTTAAGGTAGGGGTTTACAACTGCAATTAGGAATAAGCAATTGTTGCAATGCAAAGTTAATCTCTTTCCCTTGTCTTGTCTTGCTTTCGCTTTTCGGGTATGCAATGAGCGGCCAATTGGTAAGTAAGAGCAACGTGTAAAGATTTTTCTTTTTTGGTTGTAAGGAAGTAGTTCGAGGTACCCAATCATTAGTATTGGAGGAATATATATCAAATGTTAATTGCTTGGTTACAAAAACCAAATAATCCTGGGCAAGATTTAGAAATGTTCAGGAGTTGTTCCTAGACATTGCTATTAAAAAAATCTACCTACTTTCACAAGATGTTCAAAAATGCTCAGGAGTTAGAGGAACATTGTTGTATGTTCAACATCTTAAAATGAAGATTGCTAAAAGAATGAGGTGCAAATAATAGCTTTGGAGGTTTCCTTCTTCTTGAGCTACGAATTGGAAAAAATAGTTGTTTAATCACACAAGTTGTACGGCTTTTCTCACCACGATTGTCACAAAGGCAAAAGTATTTTTTTTAGCTATTTTACCCTATGCGTTTTGTCGATCATGAAAAATACAACTCTGAACCTAAATTAGGATAAAATTACTTTTTTTTTTCTATGGTGCACAAATAATGAACCAAATAACTTTTAGTTTGAAGAGAGATTATAAGCATAGAAATATTTTGTAAAGGTAACTTCGCACCCTAATCGACTACTTCTCTTTACAACTCATGGATGCAAATGCTTTCTACAAGCTTTTTTGCGATTGCTTCTGTGATGCATTCTACAGGTAGCACCTGCCAATTGATCATTTGGCAATGATGTCGCTTTGGCCGAGTGGTTAAGGCGTGTGCCTGCTAAGTACATGGGGTTTCCTCGCGAGAGTTCGAATCTCTCAGGCGACGAATGTTTCTTTTCTACTTTTATTTTGTAGGCCCATACTTCTCAAAAGAATGTGATGTTTTCTAACCTTCGTTTTGCTTGATCTTCTACATCGTAGATTATTTAAAAATGTTTACATTATCTTTTTATTGAATATGCTTCTTTTCTTGTTATACGTTCTATAGTACATGTACCACATATGCAATAATGGGGGATGTTATTCCCTCATAATTCCCAATTCCAAATCTCTAGTTCTCTTCCCAAAAATAATTCAAGTATTTGCAACAAATTCATCAGGTACTGCAATTTGGAACAAACAATTGCTGCAATGCGAAGTTAATCTCTTTCTGTTATCTTCACTTGCCTTCGCTTATTAGGTATGCGATGAGCAGGCAATTGGCAAGTAAGAGCAACATGTAAAGCTTTTTTCTTTTTTGGTTGAAAGGAAGTAATTTCAGGTGCCCACTCATGCGTATTTGAGGAATATATCTCCAATGTTATAAAAACCAATTAATCCTCGGCAAGAAGTAGAAATGTTCAGGAGTTCTTCCTAGACTTTGCTATAAAAAAATCTACCTTTTACAAGATGTTCAGAAATGCTCAGGAGTTAGAGGAATATGGATGTATGTTCAACAACTTACAATGAAGATTGCTAAAAGAGTGAGGTGCAAATGAATTGCTTTGGAGGTTTCCTTCTTCTTGAGCTACAAATTGGAAAAAATAGTTGTTTAATCACACAAGTTGTACGTCTTTTCACACCACGATTGTCACCAAAAGCAAAAGTATTTTTTTTAGCTACTTTACCTTATGCATTTTGTCGAACATGAAACATACAACTCTGAACCTAAATGAGGACAAAATTAGATATTTTTTTTGTATGGTGCACAAATAATGAACCATATAACTTTTAGTAGTAACCCAGTCTCCCATCCTGACCTCGAGCACCGTCGCCCCATGCCCCTCTCTATAGATGGCCCATAGGAGTGCCAATAACATAATCTCCTATCACTGCAATGAAGTTGCCTAAAACACTATCCAGTAATATGTCATCCTATCCATATGCATTCTAAAAGTGAAGTATTATCATGAATAATCAAACAGATGCATATGCTAGATTTAGAGTCAACAAAAGCATAGTATCATCATTTCTCCCTTCGATTCTGACTAAGAAAAATCCAAAGCATTGGGGTTTGGGTAGCTTAATTCATAAAGGAATGTTCTGTCTGTGCGATTGCTTGTTAAATTAAGTACCCTGGGTATTATTTGATGAAATTGCATGCGTAATTAGTTGTGAATGATGCTGTTAAAATGTACAATAAAAATGTACCCTGGGTATTATTTGATGAAATTGCATGCGTAATTAGTTGTGAATGATGCTGTTAAAATGTACAATAAAAATTTCCTAGAATGTTATGTCCACTGTGCCTTGACGCTACTTTTCATATATTTAGAATTGGTGGTTTATGGTTCTGTTAATAATGGCCGGAAAATATGCCTTACTATTTTACTGATGGTTGTTAGTTAAGGCTCACTATTTTACTGTTGGAAACTTGTTTTGTGACGATGTTGATTCTCCTACAATACAACCATGCATCTAACGTACATAATTGATGGATTCTTACTCTTGTGAAATTGTTTCAGGGATGTAAATTCTTAACTTTTAGTGGTGGATAGGTTGCCAGCGCGATTGGCAGCAACCAATAGGATTGCATTGACGTAATGTTGTTGTTGGGTTTGTTATTATTATTTTCCCTATTTTATGACGGCTATGTCGATGTTATGATCCTTTTACAAGTGAGGTTGCCATGGCTTTCCGTTGTTGTATTATTATAAAGTTTTAGTAGTATTACTTTCTTTACATAGTACACGTGGTATTGTCGAAGGAAAACTTCAAGATTTTTAAAGGATTCATTATTGTGGTTATGACCACTCCTTCTTGTTGATATTTGGGTGTGCTAAATTGATTTTGTTGGAACTATGTATGATACGGTCAAATTAAAAATAGAGATCTCCTTCATTTACCAAAATAATTAATTGTGTAGTTATCTCAAAATTCTTTTATTTCACAATTTGATTAAATATATTAAATTGATATGAAACATATTGTAGAAATGAATGTACATATGCTCGGTTATTATCTGAAATCATTTAAGATGCATTTCCCTTTAGCTAAAACACTTCCTTCAAGGAGATTGGAGAACACCTCTTCATTTGCCCAAACCACCCTATATGATTAGGGTGGGTCATAGGAAAGGGAAGGGTAGCATACAGTTAAACAAAAAAAGGGTAGAAAGTAAACATTGCTTATGATTGTAGGAGCACTCTTAAATCTGCATCAACGGTGATACACAAAACACGGCAGGCCCGTGAAATTTCTGTTAAGCTAATTTAAAGGATTCAAGTGCGTTGTTATTTCGGCTAGTTTACAGCCGCTGCAGTAGAGCTCCCAAGTGAGCAGTTGTTATTAAATCTTTATTACTGTCCGTGATGTGCATTTTACTGATGTTCTGTATGATGTGAATTAATTGCAAATGACATATTATATATTATGTTTCCTCATATGCTTGTGTTCTACAAATTCTAAAGGTGTATGACACTAGGAAGAACCTAGAACACATAGTGACATATGAAGATACTAGGTGACAAACAAAACTAGTTAGGTGACATATCTTCCATGATAATCTAAGCTAGTTTGGACAACTTGAGAGACATAGACCTGAACTTCCTAGGGACATAAACCTTTAGGAATCATATAGGTCTACATAACACTGTATTTCTCTCAGAAATGATAGACACCATTTGTGTTAGTCTAAAGAGGGGTGGCGGCGGAGGCGTCACCCGACCCATCCTTTAGCGTTGGGTGAGTACCAACAAGGGGGTTCTCGCCAACGGCCAGATATCCCCATGGCATGTATCTGAAACTAAGGTACTAGGAGCTCACTTCAGTCGCTATCCTGAGGACTAAGGTATCTGTTGACGCTGACATACTCCAACTAAGTCCTGCAGGCTTGGGGGGTAGTTCGGACAACCAGAGTTATACATATGTGTTGGATCCGGCAGGTCAGGCCGAGAGTATACATGTCAGTCGGTGACCCTGCTGTAAAGTAGAAGTGTAGCGCTACACGGTGTCTCGTATCCTAGGGTCTATAGGAGACGTACGATACGATAGTCTCGGAGTGCGGTCTGGGTAAACGACTCGCGAGACTGAAAGGAGAAGGAACCGCGGTCACCCGCCTTCTCCGCCAACGTCGGTGCAACGGGCCTAAGCAGAGACTTAGTCTGGCAATGACGGGTATGTGGTAGTCCCCGACCTGGGCTTACCTTAAGCATAGGCAGGCAACCCTAGGAGTTAGTATTAAAATTAGAAACTTAGAAATCTCTAGACATATACACATATTTAGACCTTTAATATTCAATTGATTATTATGTGTATGCTTTCTTTCATTGTTATTTTATAATTTAATGTTGATATAATTGCTGCTCATCCGGACATGTATTGTTAGCCCATTTCTTTTGCTTGGAGAAGTTTCTATCTGTAGGCACTAAGTCGCAAGACTTAGCGCATGCAAATTTTCCCCCGCGCGCAGGTATTTGGAACATCGCGTAGGAGATGGCGAGGAACGATGGGTAGCGGGAGTGAATGCTATAGAAGGACATTAATAGAATCGATTAGTCGGTATGATGTAAAGAACACATAATGTAGACGGATTGTATCAACTTTTTATGTAACTTGTGAGCAAATTTGTAAATCTAGTTAGTAAACTTGACTATAGAAATTGTTATTCATGTTGGAATTACATGATATTGTTAGCCTTGTATGAATGAGACACTGCTCATACGGCGGTTGTCAAATGCCCGACAGAGGGTCGAAGCGTGACATGACAGTAATGTAATATTCAACACGTATGATAAAATAAATAATATGTAGGAGAACTAATTACACATGTCAAGTAAAGCTAAATAGCATAGCATATGATATATTAATCATGCTTAATAGAGAATTTAATATAGCATGCATGTTTCATAGTATTTAGAAAGCATAAGTTTTAATTATTTTTAAGGCATCCAAGACTTTCCAGATAAATTTTTTCTACGATTTTCCCTAATATGAAAATAATCCTACTGCGATGAACCAACGCACCTGATTGAAGTCTGAGCTTCAGAACCAATCTAATTGAAGCTCAGAGGTATCAACCGTAAAGTAGCTCACGCGCCAAAATAATATTCCTAAATAATAAGATTTAATTATAACAAAATTTAATATCATTTCTACGAATTATTCGTACAGAAATTTAATTAATTAAGAACCTAAGTTATCTAATTAATTTAGCTCTTTCCAAATTAATTATTTAACCTAATTCATAAAACTAACCCAATCCAATTAACCCAATCCAATTAACCCAATTTAATTAACCTAGTAGAAAATTAATGTAACATATTTTAATTAATTCGATAAACTCATTTAGTAAATCAACTTATAATTTGCGAGATCCAAATCAACCTCCGAGTCCACTTTAATAAATCTGACTCTAATTGATCAAGTTAAAATTAAATTATCAAACCCAAGTTAATCATTAAGCCTAACTCTCTTCATCTAACCTAATAAAATTATAAGCCCAATTTATTATTCAAACTTAAGCCCAATTCATTTCCTTAGCTCATCTACCCCTAAGCTTACTTAGATTAATCATACTTAAACCAAGTACTCTTCCTAATTAAGTATGTCCCGTTACTAAGCCCATGTTAACCGTCATCGCTCAATTTATCAGCAAAGTCCATACCAATATGCAATGATCCCCTAATTCAATTTTCATCACAACATAATCATGCTAGTAAGTTGAAATTTAACAACCCTTTCTTAGTATAAACCTTAGTTCGATTCTTTCTACCCCATAATAATTATACCACATACATAACCTTCCCCTTTAGTTAGGTCGGATCTATAGAGATAGTACGAGTCCTCCGTCCCAGATTCCCTCGCCGCGGCCATCTGGTTCACCGGTACTACCCAAAAGTCTCATGCTTGAGTGACTGTGACTGATCTATCTAGTCAAGGTCGTGCTTCTGGTTTCCATTCCCATCATTACGTGCTCTGCCATAAGAACTTGGAGTCCGAAATTCTAGTCAAGGTTAGGCTCTGATTCTTGCTCAAAAAACGGACCGAACGCGTTCGAGTTATTAGCTCGCGATACCTTACCGGCTGCATTCATGAGTCGCTCCTTCAACTATCCCTCGGAGATAGGGTCGAGAAGTGCCATGCATCGGCACTCCCCGTCCTTTCTTTCTATCGGTCCCACCCGGGCCCCTCTAGGATAATCCAGAAAGAGATAAAAAAGGGGACTTCTGCATTTCTCTTGATCTTGTACACCCATTTAACTCCAATCGATTTATGACCACCTGGAAGAGTTGTTAACTCCCAAGTTTCATTCTACTCTATTGCTTGAATTTCTTCATTCATAGCTTGAACCCATTTATCCTCCTTTTTTACTTCAAATTCACAAGTTCACAGTCAATAAGTAAACAAAGTAGATTAAAATCATCTAACCTTTTAGTTTTATTGTAAATATCTTCAAGGGATCTTATTTTGATTTATCTTTCTGAAGATGTTGATGGTGAGGATAAGTGTGTGGAATGTACTGGTGATGCTGGTGGAGTAGCTTCTTGATCATGATTTACTTCTTCTTCGAAATATAGTAGAAAATCATAAGATTCTTCTTGTTTTGAACTCCAATCCCATGAAGCATTTTCATCAAACTCTACATCTCTACTGACTAAAACTTTTCTTTCTTCTGAATTGAATAATTTGTAGCCTTTTAAGTTCTCATCATACATAATGAAAATAAGCTGTTTACTTTTTTATTTGGACCTCTCTTGCTTGTGAACATAGGCATAAGCAATAGATCCAAAGACCCTTAAATGCGCCACAGTTGGTTTCAATCCACTCTATGCTCTTGAAGAGTCTCATTTTTCAAACTTTTAGTTAGACTTTGATTTGAGAGATACATAGCACATGCAACTGCTTCAGCCCAAAACTTCTTTAGCATAGCTTTTGATTTCAATATGCATCTAGTCATATTGAGGATTTTCTTATTCTTTCTTTCAGCAACACTATTTTGTTGAGGTGTTTTTGGAACTATCAAGGGACGACAAATACCATGCAACTCACAAAAAAATTTAAATTCATTAGAAGTAAATTCACCACCTCTATCAGTTCTTGAAGCTTAAATTTTATAGTGACTTTCCTTCTCAACAAAAGCTTTAAATCTTTTGAATAAATTAAAAGCTTTTTACTTATGTTTCAGCATATAACTTTTGCGAGAAGATTATAATTTTGATCTCTAAGCCATATCATATTATCTTCTATATAAATTTTGTATCCTCTTCCAAAAGGTATCCAACACTTAGAATATTTTTAGTTAGCTACAAAATATAATAAACATCATGTATAATTATATGTCTTCCATCTTTTGCTTGAATCAAAATCTCACAATTACCTTCAATTTCTACCTTTGTATCATCGCCAAAATTTACAAATCCTTTCTTGTTGGTATTGAGTTGATAGAACTTACTTCTATCACCTGACATATGGTTGCTTGCTCCATTATCAAGATGCCATACACTTGATTTCTCCATGTGACTATCTTTTAATGCAAGTAGAGAGTGTTATGTTTCTTCTTCTTTCTACTCAATAGACCTTGCTTCTTCACAAACTTTGTTAGATCGACACTCCCAAGAGTAATGCCCAAATTTATGACAAGAATAACACTGAAGTTTAGATTTATTTACTTGATTAGAATTTCTCAAGTAATTACCTCTTCCTCACCCTCTTGCAAATTTTGTTGCAGAAACTTGATTTCTTTGAAAATTTGACGAGTGCTCATAGTTTGCTCTTCCTAGACCACGACCTCTGCTTCGGCCTTGACCTCGACCACAATCTCTGTTCGAACTATCTCCTTTGGACTTCCAAGTCATCTTGGCTTGAATAACTTGTTCATGTTCTTATTGCTTGCCTCGAGTCATCCTCTCTTCATGGGCTCTTAAAGACCCTTTTAATACCTCAATTGTCATGGCTTCGATGTATTTAGATTCTTCAATGCTACTACGATATGATTGAATCTCGCATCGAGAGAATGAAGAATTTTTGCCACCATACGAGCATCTGACATTGATTCTCTAAAGGTTGTAATTTGATTTATAATTATTAAAATTTTTGAAAAATAGTCTTGAATAGATTCACCTTCTTTCAAAGAGAGTTTTTCAAACTCAGCCTTTAGAGTTTGATGTCGAACTCTCCTCACCTTCTCAACTCCTATGATGGAGTTTCAAAGAGCCTCCCATGCTTATTTCAATATAGTCTCCTTCACAATCTTGTGGAGCATGTTATCATCTTGTCCTAGATAGATGATGGTGAGAGCTTGTTGATCTTTCTTCCTTTCTTTCTCCACACCTTCTCTTTCTCTTGGAGAGAGTATTGTCATATCTCTTGGTTGGTTGTAGCTTTTCTCTACAATGTCCTATACACATTGGGAGCCAAGAGTTACCTTCATCTGAAGTGCCCAAGTCTTATAATTGAGAAATGTAAACTTCAAATATAGATAAGAAAAGGAGGATGACGACATCTTCAAATAAGCTCCTCAGAAATTTGCTCTGATACTACTTTGTTGGAAAAATAGGAGCTCTCTCACATGTTCTAGAACTTGGATATTAAAAAATTAGGAGGAAAATAAAGAGGAGGAGGCACTTTCTTTAAAAAGTAGATATTGTATTCACTTCCTCTACTCTACATGATGATTACATAGACTATATAAAAATCGACTAAATCAAATGGTTAAAAATGAACTTAAACCAAAATAAATAAAAAATACCACAGTTAGAAACTAAAAATATAAAAAAAATCAAGTTTAATTTCTAATTTCTAACACTTCAGTACTCCAACTTGACCTATAGGATGCCTCTACTGTTGCGTCTGCCTACAAGAAATGTAGGAGATGGGAGGAGAGACAGGAGACATAGGAGGAAGAAGAAAGAAGCGGTGAGCAAGGGAAAGCAGAGGAGTAGAGCGTTGGTGGGAAGGAGAACTAGAAGAAGCTGGCAGGGCGCTGCATAGAGGGTTCGATTTTTTATTAAAAAATAGGTTAATTTTTGACGCAATCGGTTGGACGGGTGAGTTTGTTAACTTGATCATTTTATTAATTGTCATCCCATCACGTGCGCCCAATTATTTATTTATTTATCGAGCAGTCCAACCTCTCAGTTTTTTATCTTATATAATTTATCTCATCTAATACTTTGGAATTATTTATTTATTTCATGATTACTGCGAACTAAATATGTTTTTTTTTTATTTTTAAAAGATATATATATATATACACACACACTTTGTCGTTGTTTAAATGGTTAGTATAAATAAATTAAAAAATATAGTTAGTCCAATAAAAAACGATCTATGAATAAAAAATAATATATTTTTCTTCCACTCTTTTTAATTGAATTTTTTTGAAAAAAAAATAATAATATATAAAAGAATATATTTTACTGTGTCATAAAATATTTGTAAATAAAAGTAATTAGCAATGAAGCGATAGAGGTTAATTTATCAACGCTAAGTCCACATCCAATTCATATATAAAAATATAAATATAGATGGATGGTAAACTATGATTTCTACAAGGCATCAGATCGTGTAAGGTAAACTCATGCTTCATTAACTTGAAGTATAAATATCAAATAAATTGTATCTAAGTATAATATTTGCTAAAGAGGCTAACAAGCCCTTACAAATAATGAGTATGAGCTAATAGTCTCCACACCTCTTGGTGGGTAGATCCTCAAGAAGCTAATCTATCGAGCTTTTCTCGTAGCCATCAAAGATATGGAGCTAGAAGCCAACCTAATTCCACTTGACATTTTAAACTTTGATGCGATTTTCAAAATTGTTTGGTTGATGACTCATTGGGTTATAGTAACCTTCGACGACCCAAGCCATCCTAGTATGACCTTTGAAGGTGATTATCAAGTTGTCTTTAGATAGAATGCTCTTGAATTCTACCTCGACTTAGCTCCCGAAATAACCTCAATATCCAAGCATCCTTATAGAATGACATTCGCATAACTAAAGACATTCAATGTGTAGCTACAAGACCTAATGGACAAGGAGTTTATACGACCTAGTGTATCCCCTTGAGGTATGCTAATATTGTTCTTGAAAAAGAAAGAAGGCATAATAATTCAGAACTAGAATCTGCTTCCTCAAATTGATGACCAGCTAAAAGGTGTCAATGTATTATTCAAGATACACCTACAATCAAGGTATCATAAGTTGAAATCCGATAAGAAGATGTGCCCAAGACCGCATTCAGAACTTGATATGAGCACTATAAATTTTTTGTTTTTGCCTTTGGACTCATCAACACACTAGCAGCCTTTATGAACTTGATGCACATAGTATTCCATAAATATCTTAATAAGTGCATCATCATATCCATTGATGACATTCTTATCTACTCACAGGATAAGGACGAACATGCACAACAGCTCAGGATATTACTTCAAATATTGAGAGAAAACCAACTGTATGCCAAGTTTTCAAAATGTGAGTTTTGGTTAGACTAGGTGGGTTTTCTCAGACACATCATAACTAATAAGGGAATCCAACTAGATCCAGCTAAGATCGAAGTTAAAGGATTACAACTTAGTAATCGACTATCATTCGGGTAAAGCCAATGTGGTAGTTAACGCACTAAGCTGAAAGTCCTCAACTGCACTGGCTTTCATCGCAACTCCTACTTACCCCTACTATGAGAGCTGCAGGCACCGAGCGTTGAATTGCAGCCTAACTCTCAAGGAGGTCTACTAGCATGGTTTATAGTATGACCTACTCTTAGAGAGTCTAATAAAAAAATAGTAAGCTAACCCAAAGCTAAGTGGATTAACACAGAAGGTTCAAAAAGGAGAAGAACAAGGTTTTTGTGTAAGGAAGCATGGTGCCCTTACCCTACAGGGTAGAATCTATGTATTCCATGATGGCAAACTTCGACGGTAAATTTTGGAGGAAGTACATAGTTTAGCATACACCATGTATCTAGAGAGCATAAAAATATATCATACCATCTGCCAAATATATTAGTGGTCAATATGAAATGAGATATCACAGCATGGCTAAATACTTTTGTAAATCCTATTTTCTATTTTTAAAAAAATTGAAAAAAATATTATTTATTATTAAATTAATAAAAGAATAAATAAAATTAAAATACGTAATGAAATAAGAAATAGGAAATAAAATAAGAAAATATATGGCTAAAATAAAATAGAAAAAATAGATAAATAAATATAATAGATAAATCAGAAAAAGAAATAAATAATAAATAAAAAAGTAACAAATAAATATTAATAGATAAGAAAAATATAATAGAGAAGAAAATAAAATTAAACAGAAAAAGAAGGGAAAATGCCGCAGCACGCGCGTGTGCTGCGGCATTAGCGAGGGTTTGAGCAAGGGTTTAAAACCCTCTCTAACAGGGGGCACCTTGTTTTGGGATGAAACGACGACGGCTAAACTCAAACGCTCCGGGAGCCGTCGTCTTCGGCAGAGAAGGGATGCGAGCGAGCTGAGGTGTCGTCTGCGAGGCCGGCGACATGTGGAAGTAGCTTCGGTTGTCGAAGAATGCGAAGGGAGCAGCGGAATTGGGGGTGTCCCTGTTCCCATCGATTGCGCCAGCGAGAGGGGCGAAGATCAGGATTTTCCTTCGCGGCGAAGTCGCTGGGAAGGTTGCGGGAGGTCTTCAAATGGTGAAGAGGTCGTGAGATGCACTACAAGGGCTCCAGCAGGTAGAAATCATGAAAGGGGCGGCGAACAGAGGGACTCATCTGTTCGCGGCGATTCCACGGCGAGGAGCACGGCTGACGCCGTTTCCTCCGTAGTGAAGCCCTCTGAACTCGATTCGACTCCTTTGGAGTTGATAGCGAGCGGCGGCTGCGGCGGAGGAGATGAGGTAGCGATAGAGGGCGGCAATTCTGCCTACGGTAGACGAAGCGGAGGTAGATACCGTCGTGGGAGCGACTGGGCTCTACCGGCGACACGATTAGGTAGTGATAGGGTAAGGGAAGGTGCGGTGAGGTAGTGGGTCCACGGCAGCAGCGCGGCGGCGATCGCCGGCGAAATGCATGGTGGCACGGCTGGCGTTCGAAGGAGCGTCGAGCGGGGAAGAAGGCCGGGGTGGCACGTGCGATGCGCGTGCGTCAGTTCAATCCAACCCGGCTCAGGCCGGTTCGACCCGATTTAAGCCGGTTCGGTCCGGTTCGGAGTCAGTTCGGTTGCAGGTTGGCTGGTTCTCGCGGTTTTACAACTGGTTCAATGCAGCTCAACGTTGCTAGGCTTTATTGTTGAGTTTTGAACCTTGAGGAATTTATTTAGAATTTTTTTAACATATTTTAGGTACATTTTTTGAATTTATTTAGGTTGGGTTCTGGGTTTTGAGTGCATTAACAATGTAAGAAAAATCTGAAATAAATTTTGATGCTATGTTATGCTTAAGCATAGTTTTCATGATTTAATTAAAAAATTTTAAGATTATTAGTATGCGGTTTTTAATTTAATTAAGATAAATTGGGTTAATTTAGAGTTTAAATAAATTAATTGTATGTTATATGCATGAAGAAATATTTTGATAGATGTGATGACATTTAAATTGTATTAGTTGGAATTAAAACAATTTAATTAGAATTTTTACAAAATTAATGAATTTAGGATATTGTAACTTTAGGTAATTGAATTATTTAGATTTTTTTAATTAATAAAATTGAATAATTTAAAATTTTATAAATGTATAATGTGATAAAATTTGAAGAATTAAATTATTTAGATTTTTTAATTAGTAAAATTAAATAATTTGAAATTTTATAAATTTCATTGATAAAATCATATTTTTCACAGAATTATTAAAATTGTTTTCTTAAAATTAATGATGGTAGTATATATTGATTAAGATTTTTGGGTATAATTAAAATTTTAAACTAAATATTATTTTATAGGCTTGTTTATGTTTGATTGTGTTGAATTGTGATTGTTAATGTGATGGATGATTAATTGATTTTAAAAAATTAAATAAAATAAAGAAAATGATGTGAGGATGTGAGTAGAAGGGTAGATAGGAAATTATTATTTGAATTGTATGATTTATGGTTGTTGGATATATTTATTTTATCTTAGAAAAATTGATTGCTATGTTGTTGCTTGATAAATCATGGCCAAGCCGTGATTTGTGTTGGAGTAAGAAGGAATGGCTGTGCTTGATTGCTTATTTTTAAGAATCACAGTCAAGCTGTGAATTCTTGCTTGATTTTGCTTTGAGACTCAAGTGAGGGCTTATGGTTTTAGATTTCTGACCTACTACAGTGTTGAGTCCTGAGGGTCATTGTTAATTATTGTACATGCTGATGAGTTATATATCTACTTTGTTACATGTTCAAATTGCATGTGATTAAATTTGATTTTGAATATATGCCATGTCAGTATATAGATATGATTCTATCATGTGCATGTTATATATGTTATGCTCATGTTATGTTGATATTTGATATGTTCATGTGGTGCTAGAGATGTAGAGATACTTAACAAAACACAGAACATGATGACATGAGATAAAACTAGAGACACTTATGGTACATATTATGACAACACCTAGAGTGATCTTATTTGACATTTAACTAAGAACTTTTAGACATCTTAGGGTCATGGTAACCTAGGAGATGACATTAAGGTTCTTAGTCTGCTACGTGCCAACATGCGGTGAGGAGCCATAGCCAAGGTAGAAATGCACACTCGGTTGACTTAGCCTCGAATACTTTGGTGGAGCCGGGATCTCACTTCGGTGTAGAGCTCAACTTATATGAGTTACTCCAAGATAGATTGTTGCTAGGAACAGTACCGTGTCGTGTGCTACTAGTGCTAAGGAACCTGATTACACTAGCATGCTCAACGATGTGGGTCCCCGAGCAGTCCAGATTTATTAGTTGCATATGCAGCGGGTCTCAGCTTGCCAGGCTGTAGATGGTAGTGATTTATAATTTTATATGGTGATCCTGCCATGGGGCAGAATTACAGCTTTGTATGATACTTGTGTTGTATAAAAGAAGTGTCGTATTCACTAGCTCCTTCCGCCAATGTTAGTGTACAGGCATCTAGGACAGAGATGTAGAGTTAATACTGATAAGGTTCGGGGAGATCCCTAATGAGGGGTTTACCTTGAATATAGTGATATGCACATGCCTTGACTTAAGATGCGTGCAAGCAAGTTGGTCCTGATCTTCCGTCGTAGGAGAAATCCTTAAGGCGGGGGAAGTTGTGACTTTGACGAAGGGGAGACTAACCACGATCTAGGAATGCGACCAGCAACCTCACAATTGCTAAACCACTCCTCAGTTGGTTATCAACCGTATCAAACACGACTGACCTGTTCACGAAGAACGACACGAACAATTTAAGAGAATTGAAAGAGCAACAGCGGAAGGATCACTCAAGAATTGATTAAGAAAGTGGACTTCAAAGTGGTGGCTAAAGCAAAAATCAAAGTCCCCTTGCAATAGAGCATGTTCCAAATATATAGATAAAATATGGCACGTTTTTTCATATTTTGTTTCACTAAAATAGGAAAAATAAATATATAAATCTCCTACTCTTGTAAGCTACGAATTTGGAAAATAAATATTTGATAAGATTTGATCTTGAATAAATCTTCCTTGTTTTGCTCTTGAATAAATATTTGATGAAGATTCGATTCTTAAATAAATCTTCTTCCTTGATTTGCTCTTGAATAAATATTTGATGAAAATTTGATTCTTGAATAAATCTTCTTCCTTGATTTGCTCTTGAATAAATATTCCTTCAATTACTCATACACTACCATATGAGTAATTCATGCAACTTCCATATGAGTAATTCCTCCATGTGTTTCCTTGCATGTAGTGACAAATAAACAATAATAATTAGGCAATATCATTTGTTCTGTAATTAAGTAATTAATTTGCCCAAGAAAAGAATTCACCTACTGTCCTAAGCGTCGTGCACGGCTCATGTCATTGGGCCTTCTATAGTAATTGAGTCTTGTACGGGTGAACCAGCGATGTCCTCATCATATAGGATGGCTACCTTAGGAATAGTATTGGATACTTATGATATATTGGTTAAGGCGATATGTTATTTTTAAGTTACTATTATGAATACAGCTTTTGTACCATGTTCACATGCTTTATTTTAAATAATGTGACTGCTACTGTGATATGTTAAGTCTTGTTATATATTATGTGACATGTCAATTTAAATTATGTGACTTGGTAGAAATATTTTCTTGTTGGCTTGTACAATATCTTATGCCCATTTTTAGGGTGCTCTCTCTGTAACCTCACTGAGTTTCGCGGCTTAGATGTGCACATTTTTCCCCTATTGCGCAGGTTACAAGTTGGCCATTGATTTAGGGAGCGAGGGAGAACCTAGCTATGTCGAAAATAGAATTCACTTTGCAAATCATTTTTTAGTTTTGGTATTAAATTTAATTTGTTATATTTTCACTGTATTTAATAAAATTTATTGTGGTGCTTTATAATACATTTAGTCTTGTATAAGTTGTGGTATAGAAGTGCAGCTTATACGGCGGTTGTCACGTGCCCAAAGGTAGATTTGGGGCGTGATAATTAAGGTGGTATCAGAGCATAAGTTTTAAAAGGTGAAATTAAAAGTAAGGATAAGGACTTAGGACACACTATAGGGTTAAGTATACGTGTGAGATAACGTGGACGGGGTAAAGAGAGGTTATAGGGATTTGGAATTTTGCCCTTATGCTTTCTTTACTTGTTGTGTTATATTCATATGTTGCCCTTGATTTTTGCTAACTGTGGCCTTATATTTTCCTTACTTTGTTGGGTTAAATTCTATGTTCCTTCCTTGTTTACGTGCTGTGATTTTTTTGGTTGATATTAGTGAGTAAAATTGATTGTGCTTGGTGTGGTTTAATTTGGTAGATTGTATTGATTTGTATTGTGCTTGTGATATATTGTGATTGCTGAAAATTTAACCTAGGAAAATATAGGAACATTTAGAGCCTTACACATGAAACTTTAGAGAACTTATTGTGGAGTTCTATACTTATTTTGGTTGATGTTGATGTTGGATAACCCACTGAAATTATGTGAAAGTATTTTCCTATGTTTCCTTTGTCTAATGTAGCAACTAAATTGCCTTAAATTTAGTTAATCTCACTTAGCTATTGAACACGTGACTCCATCTGCCCGCATGATATAGGTTAATCAACTACTCTAGCTAGAACCATAGATTTTCTCCTAATTAAGTTCCTAAGTTTCCATGGTGAGATTTCTGTCCAAGCTAAACCTTTAATTGTTTTAGGTAGCAACAACTACATTTTGCTTCTCTTCTCTATAGATGAAAAATTTGGTTAAGAACATAGTTAAATGGTAGAGTTTCATCCTTAGTTTTTTTGATTTTACCATCCCTTACTTTTGAATCATAATCAGAGATCAATACCATCTCACATTCAACATTGTGTCCATGGGGTGTATCAAAAGTATTATCTTACCTCTCAATCTGAATCTTGATATCCATCTCATTCAATCTCACTCCTTTATCCCTATTGGACAGTTTTGTATAAATAACCGTCAAATATTGGTACATCATAGGAACTATATTATGCAATATTGTTTTCCTTTCTTAAACTTGGAAAATAAAAAATTATTGTTACCTAGGAAACTATACTATAAATTCTTCATGTGTGGGTGAGGAGAAGATCTATTCTCTTGTTTGCATTTATTGATATGTTTCAATCCTTTTCTTTACAAACCTTTAGCAATAGCCATTCTTCAGATGCAGACTGTTCGTAAAATATTGACCATTTCTCTGTTAAATACTCTTGAGTGCATTCAAAAAGTGGTACTATCCGTGGCACCAAACGAACTCAAATTCCTACTAGTGATTGTTAATAATTCCTTTTTCTTTTTTAGTATGGATCTCTCCCTAATCTTTCTCATCTTTCAAAACCATTTGGGTGATACTCTTGACTCCTTCTAGAAAGGGTCCAAATACCATCTAGAACCTCAAGATTTCTGAACAATCTAGTAAGATTTGCAAGTAAATTTAATGAACTCATAATGCTGAAAGTTTAGCATTTTCAGCATGTTAAATTAAAAAGATTGAGCTTTTCTTTTATTCATTTACTTACAGAACCTCAAGGTCAATTATTAAAAACCTTTTTACCAAATCCTAGACCAGTATACCTATTGTATCAAACTAATATATCAGAAATAAACCAACCTTGGTTTCCAATTCTAAAATTTTGTAAGTGATGCTAACGGAGAGTCCAATTTGTAGTTTTATCCTTCATTTAGGACCCATATGGTATTTCTCACTTAGCAATACCGTCTCTACCTCAAAATCTCAACCATAACTCCCATACACTATTAAAGAGTAAGTTAAAACTGAAGATGATGAAATTTATAAATCACTATGGCAAAGTAGCATAAAATCTAGAATTGAATCACCCTCAGATTTATCTTGTATCAGAGATTTGATCAGCCTGAGCTATCTAATGTCTAATTCCTATGAAATTTATGATATGCACATACCTCAATTTAAGATGCGTGCAAGCATGTTGGTCCCGATCTTCCGTCGTAGGAGAAATCCTTAAGGTGGGGAGTTGTGACTTTGACGAATGGGAGGCTAACCACGATCTAGGAACGCGACCAGCAACCTCGCAATCGCTAAACCACTCCTCAGTTGATTATCAACCGTGTCAAACATGACTGACCTGTTAAGAAGAACGACATGAATAATTCAAGATAATTGAAAGAGCAACAGCGGAAGGATCACTCAAGATCTGATTAAAGAAATTGGATTTCAAGTTTGTAGCAAAGCATTACAAAAGCGGTGGCTAAAGCAAAAATCAAAGTCCCCTTCAATAGGGCATACTCCACCAAATATATAGACAAAATAATAGACCACAAATTTTGGAAAATAAATATCCCTTGATGAAGATTTGAATAAATGTTTGATGAATATTTAATCTTCATTAAATATTCCTTGATTTGCTCTAGAATAAATATTTGATGAAGATTTGATCTTGAATAATTATTCCTTGATTTACTTTTGAATAAATATTTGATGAAGATTTGATCTTGAATAAATCTTCCTTGTTTTGCTTTTGAATAAATATTTGATAAAGATTTGATTCTTGAATAAATATTCCTTCAATTACTCATACAACTTCCATATGAGTAATTCATGCAACTTTCATTTGAGTAATTCCTCCATGTTTTTCCTTACATGTAGTGACAAGTAAATAATAATAATTAGGCAATATCATTTATTCTGTAATTAAGTAATTAATTTGCTCAAGAAAAGAATTCACCTGTTATCCTAAGCGTCGTGCACGGGCTCGTGTCATTGGGCCTTGTATGCTAACCGGTTCTTGCACGGGTGAACCTGTGATGTCCTCATCATACTCCCCTTCTTGAAAAGGAGTCGACCTCGACTCTAACTCATCTTCATGACCCAAGGATGGAGATAAATCAGCCACATTAAATGTATTACTCACTCCATAATCCTTAGGTAGTTCCAGCCTGTATGCATTATCATTTATCTTTGCAAGAACTCTGAATGGACCATCACCTCGTGGCTTTAGTTTGGACTTACGCTGTTCTAGAAATCGATCTTTGCACAAATGCAACCAAACCAAATCTCCTTCAAAAATAACTTTCTTTCTACCTTTATCTGCATGCTTCTTATATTGTATTTGCATCTCCTCAATATTTGTTTTGGTCATCTGATGTATCTTACAAATCATCTCAGCACGCTTCTCCGCATCAATATTACCTCTTTCTGATGGTGGTAGAGGTAGTAAATCAATTGGAGCAGCAGGCTTAAATCCATAGACGACCTCGAATGGGCAGAACTTTGTAGTAGAATGCACAACTCGGTTGTAGGCAAACTCAATATGTGATAAGCACTCCTCCCACATCTTCAGGTTCTTTTTGAGTATCGCCTGTAGCATGGTACCAAGTGCGCGGTTGACGACCTCGGTTTGTCCGTCCGTTTGGGGATGACATGTAGTTGAAAACAGCAGCTTTGTCCCGAGGTTACCCCAAAGCGTCCTCCAAAAGTGGCTTAAAAATTTTGTATCACGATCTGAAACAATTGTCCTCGGCACTCCATGTAGGCGCACGATCTCCCTGAAAAATAAATTGACAACATGAGTAGCATCATCGCTCTTATAACAAGGTATGAAATGAGCCATCTTAGAAAACCTATCAACAACAACAAATATACTATCTCTCCCCTTCTTAGTCATTGGTATATCCAACACAAAATCCATTGAAATATCCTCCCAAGGTAATTTTGGAACAGGAAGAGGTGTATATAAACCATGTGGGTTTAAGCGAGACTTAGCTGTTTGACAAGTGGTGCATCTCCCCACGTAACGCTCGATGTCGCACCTCAATCCACTTCGCATGTCTACAATTCAACTTACTTTGGCTATAAATATAATTTAATGATTTATGATCTGAATGTATGATAAATTCTTTTGGCCAGAGATAATGTTGTCATGTTTCTAACACTCTAACCAATGCATATAATTCCTTGTCATATGTTGAGTAGTTTAAGGTTGGGCCACTAAGCTTTTCACTAAATTCAATTGTTCTAACTAGAAGGACGTACACTTTGTCTATGATATAATAGACCTGTTAATATGATCAATACAATAAAGTTATTTCTTCCCTTTTCTAAACTTTCACAACCGTAGTTTTACAACAATCTTTATCCCTATTGCATTTTAACTTCCTTTCTAGTCAAATCTAATGACTTAATTATACTAAAGAATTTTTCTATGAATCTCTTACCATATCTAATTAATCCCAGACCTCAATCTTATTTTTCTCTAGATGAATTCTTAATCAATATCATCTCTATCAGAGTGGCGTAGTGGAAGTATGGTGGGCCCATAACCCACAAGTCCTAGGGTTGAAACCTGGCTCTGATGGAGGTGGCGAAGCTATAGAGAGGAGGAAGGAGATGAAGAAAGGAGCAAGTGTCAAGACCCCAAATGTTGACGAACACTCAAGCCGGAGATATTGTCTTATGGTAATCTTCTTCCCTCCTATTTCATAAAAACAGGAACTTTACTTATTTTGGGTTTATATTGTTTCCCTAATCTAATTCTGTTCTTGCTATTTTGATAGCCCTAAATTAGTTAATTAAGAGTATTTGTCCTTAATTTAGATGACACTTCAATAAACATGACTTTTTATGTATACCCTTGAATCCGAATTCAAGATTTTTGCATGATAATCCATGTTGTGATTCATTACCATTAGCTTTGTTGTGAATTTTTCTATCTTTCATTGTATAAATTACTATATGATTGTTTTAGGAGATTTTCATGTTGAGTTAACAGATGAACACTTGTATAAACCCATGATGATCTCGCTGAACTATCAAAAATATAACTTGATATCCCTAATTATTATCAGCAGGTCAAGTATTTAGTTAAGGGTCTCAACATCTCTTATTTGATTTCATATCCCTCCATACTTGGATTTCATCTCTTATTTGTTGCTAATAACTCCTTCAAGAAAGGTTACAAATACAATCTAGAACCTCAATATACCGAACAATCTAGTAAGGATTACAAGTAAATTCAGTAAACTCATAATATTTAAAATTCAGCATTTTAAGCATGTTAGATCAAGAGATTTGAGTCTATCCCTTGTTCATATACTTGCATATCCTCGAGGTCAATTATTAAAGACCTTTCTACCAAATCCTAGATAAGGATACCTACTGTACCAAACTAATATATCAGAAATAAACCAATCGCAAATTCCATTTTCTAAATTCTACAAACTTTAACCAAAAGAGTATCCAACTAATGTCTTTGTCTGATATTAAGGACCCCTACTTTATTCCTCACCTAGTAATATCATCCTTACCTCAAAATATCAACCATAACTTCCGTACACAACCATATAATAGTTAAAACTGAAGATAATGATATATATCAATCACTGTAGCAGAGTATCAGAAATCTGGACAGATTCAATTCCAGATTTACCTTGCCTCGTTGTTTGATCACCCTGAGCTCTCTGAGTGTCCAATTCCTCTGAAATTTGGTGGACACCTTCATCACTGATGCAACACCTACCCTCAAAATGTCAGCCTAATCTGATCTCTGTGGAAGTAGTTCTGTGCCTCCAAAGTTCAATGATCCTAAAAATTCAATGTAACGAAAATTGATACTTTTTGATTTAAAACCTATTCATCTTTCTACCTGATCATTTCCATATCTCTGCTAAACAGAACATATATCCATTCTCTTCTTTTATCTTTGAATTATAATTAACCAATTGTTACTCTAAGTATCAATCTTCATCATAATAGTACTATGAGCTTATATAAACAGCAATGCTGAATTTTACCCTTCATTCTAAACCATGACAATTTCAGTTTCCTTTATTTCTTTCTCCTAAATCTATACACTCTCTAATGAACAGCCTCACCTAACAACTAAGGTTCCTTTCCGTTACCATATAGAAATGCAAATAGGCAGAAATACACTTCAAGGAAGGGTAATACCACATAAGTGAGATCTTGACATGTGTGTATTGATACTATGCTTTCTCCTTGCAAATACTAAACCCTCTTCTAATGTGAGTATCAGTACTATACCTCCTTATAAAGATCTATCCTATGAACCTGTACATCAAACATCTTAAGGTCAACATGATACATGTCACTTTGAAATCACTTAAGAAAGGTTCAATTAATTCTCAAATCTTCAAGCAACCATTTTTTCTTTTCCTTGTTGTTTAACCCATGTTGTTTTGCTTCATCCTAATGAGATCCAATGGAACCAGCTGATTGAGTAAAGCAAGCGAAAATATCTTCCCTACTTAGCTAAATGAACTAATCAGAATTCAACCTCGAATACAAGCTTAAAGGATTGAATTATAACCCTACACCCATTGATCTTTCTTGTGATCCCTTAGAGTTGTCAACTGAATTTTCAAAATCTAGCGGGAACTAAATGTAGAGAAGTTGTAGGAAACACAAATTTTTACATTTCTTTACTACCACTTGAAGTAAGTTTCAAACCTAGTAGTCTCTTATATCACCTCTATCATTAAAGGTTTGACCTACAATCAATTGTATGAATATTTGACTTACTGAAACATTGTTGAAACCTCGAAAAACCCTCCTTTGATGCAAGGTAAAATTTTAAGATAGGAAAGGGGTAGAAGTAAAACCTTCATGAGATAGTTAAGTAAAGTTTTACTTGATGTATGCTTTTAGGCAATCTGCTTGGCACCAATGGTCTTTTAAATTACTGGAAGAAAGGACTTCCTACATGACTTTAGGTTGAAGCCAAAAAAAAGTCTTCTCACATAGTTGACATACTCCCCTCGTGGCATGCAACCAAACTTTAAAGATTTGAGAACTGAGGAGCTATATTGCCACTCTGCCCTAGGATAAAAAGGTCATAAGACAACTAATGTACCTACTCTAGCTCTGCAGGCCTATGAGAGGGTAGTCTAGACCTTTTAGTTTAAATAATTATGCGGAGTCCGGTTTATCAGAACGTTGAGACTAAACAAAGAAGTGATCCTGCCAAGGTATCGAAGGTCGCATGGTGTGGGCATAGGGGGACACCTGTGCGAAGGCCTCGAAGCATGTGTTTAGGGTACGGCTTGCGAGATTAGAAATGACATAATTCCACGGTCACTAGTTATCTCTGCTAACGTCAGTGTGACGGACACTAGGTAGATACCTAGAAGGACACTGACGGGCTTACAAGTAGTCCCTGATCAGGATATAACCTAAGCATAGGATGGCACCCCTAGAAAAGAGAATACTAGGGTTATGATGTGGAAAATAACATCTTACACACACAAGGCCCTAGATAAATTATTTTTCTATTTATCTTTTAAATACTTACAGTATAATTACATCATGCATACTATGTTTTATTTAGATCTACCCATGTCAATATCTGTGCCCTTACAATTGCTTGGGACAACTCTTTCTATAAGCCACTGGGCCGCAAGGCTCCGCGCATATTATTTTTCCTGCGCATAGGTTTTCGAACATTGGGTATACTCAATGGGGAGTGATGTGAACTCACAAAGATTAGCATGACATGGTTTACGTATTTTACACTATAGTCCGACTGTATCAGTTTCAAAAGGAACACTTGTTGTAATAAGATGTAATCGCAAAAAATTCTCATAGGTTTCTGTCATGTGTAGAGTTCATGTAATTTATATTTTAGTCTTGTATGAGTTCTTCCAAACTCATAAGGCGGTTGTTATGTTGCCGACACAAAACTATTTAAAGTGGTATTAGGGCCAAGTTTGATACAAAACTTGAGAAAAATAATTAAGCATTGACATCAGAGACTAAACCCTGATATAGTCCATAGGCAAACACTAGAACATCAAGAACAACATGGGTGAGCATCACAAGGGAAAAGTAGAATGACACTTGATTGAATTTGTTTGCTAAATTAGGAAATTGTTTGTTCTAAATTGTCCTTGTTTGCTGTTCACTAGGACCAAAATTGATTTTTTTCCCTTTTGTGATGCTCTTTGTGATAATACCATAGGTTCTTTGGTGAAGGAGACATTTGCCTTGAATGTTTGTATTCCTGACAAATATTAAAATCCCATGATTGTCTTAACTTATTTTGTTTGCACTACACTTCTAAGAGTATATAAGAGCTTAGAAACGATTAAGGCACGCACTAGATTTTATTACACTCTTATTGCACTTGCACTAATTCATCTATTTAAATCACCTCTTGCGTAGATGGTAAGAGGAAACCAAAGAATAGTAGAGGAAGATCACTCATGTTCAATTGAAGGCCCTTCAAATCATATAAACGATGATCATTTTGTTCAAAGTGATAACGACCCGTGGCCAGTAAGGACAATGCCTGATGAAGAGTCTACTAGACGATGATCATTTTTTTCACATGATGGTCCCCGTATGTCCTTTTACTTCTTCTCATCTTCATCATCATCTTTCGCAAGTTCCAATTCATCCTCGATCTCATCGAATCAATTTCCTATATTATGATTCCTTTTTTATTTGGGTGAAAATTTGGGGGAGAAAATGTCATTAGAATTTTGATTTCATCTTAGAATTTCTATTTGATCCTCATAGTTTAGATTTTTGTTTGATTTTCTAATCTTATCTTAGAATTTCTATTGGTCTCCAACGATTACGTTTTTATTTGATATTTTTCTTTGTTTTCTTTTATTAAAAAAATCATTTATTTTTAGGTTTGAGCTCTAGTTCAATTAATCTTTCTAAGAAAACTAATTTATTGTTCAAAATCAAAGTTTTTCAAATGTTTCATCCTCCTTCGAACCATGGAATGTTCTTGGTTCTTAACCAATAGCTCTGATTCATATTGATGATTTATTTAAAGGACAAATGGCTACTTCTCAAGGCTTGTGATCTATAATCATAGGATTACACTTGATTGAAATGCGAAGACTAGTCCCGAAATGGCTCTCTTATTTTGAACATGTCGAAAAAGACAACAGTCGAGCATCCTACCGGCATCTTCTGTTACAAAGTTCAACATATCAAACAAAACAACAGTCGAGCATCTTATTGGCTGCTTTATCATGCATCCTACTGGTATATTCTTCCATAAGTTCAACTGATTATTGCTTTGTGAGGGAAATGATTGAATCTAGGTCTAACTTCTTATGTAGCAAACTTGGTGTAATTTGTGGTTTAAATCTCTTAGTAGTTGTAACCTAAGAGTTTAGTTTTTCTATATATAGTTTATGTAATAGACCTATTATAACTTAATAAGTATTGAACCCACAACCCCCCATATAAAACTCAATTTCTCTAACTAGAGGGACGTACACTTTGTGTATAATATAATTGACATGTTGATATAATCAATACAATATAGTTATTTCTTCCCTTTTTTAAACTTCCACAACCCTAGTTTTACAACAATCTTTATCCTTAAAGCACTTTATCTTCTTTTCTAGTCAATTCTAGTGACTTAATTATACTATAGAATTTTTCTATGAATCTCTTACCATATTTAACTAATCCCAAGACCTCAATCTATTTTCTCTCTGGATGATTTTTTATTCAATATCATCTCTATCAGAGTGGTGCAGTGGAAGTGTGGTGGGCCCATAACCCACAGGTCCTAAGATTGAAACCTGGCTCTGATATTAAGGGTCGACATGAAAGTTTCATCATCTCAACTTTATTGCTATTAAGAGGATGGAGAATGTGGTTACAGTTTCAATCCAATCATCGAACCCCTTTACTACAAACCCTAACTTGGGTTGCTTAATCTCAACCGTCCAATCATTTAAAACTAGGCTATGATATTAAAGGTCGACTCAATCCAATCAACCAACCCTTTTACTACAAACCCTAACTCGGGTTGCTTAATCTCAACCGTCCAATCAACCAATCAATCATTTAAGTCATCTAATGTGAGTCATCCATTCAAATCTAATTAAACCGAGAATGTGGCTACAATTTCAATTCAATCAACCAACCCCTTACTACAAATCCTAACTCGGGTTGCTTAATGTCCATTCAAATCTAATTAAACTGATTTTGCAAATAAGTCCTCTATAAAATTTATTTGACAATGGATCCTCTAATTAACGTACTATTTCTTAATTACCTAGGATCCAAACCTGGCTTTGATATTAAAGGTCAACATGAAAGTTTCATCATCCCGTCTTCATTGCCCATGCATTAAGAGGATGGAGAATCCAATCAACCAACCCCTTTACTACAAACCCTAACTCGGGTTGTATAATCTCAACCGTCCAATTATTTAAGTTATCTAATGTGAGCCGTCCATTCAAATCTAATTAAACCCGATTTTGCAAATAAGTCCTCTATAAAATATCTTTGACAATGGATCCTCTAATTAAAGTAATATTCCTTCATTACCCTTGATCAAAAATAACAAGTCTCACGGAGTTTATCTCAGACATAAGATAGTTCGTAGGGGATGTAGCTAGATTAAGGATCTAGCAAGTATGTAGTCAAGGTTCTAGCATTTTAACGACGACTATGAAGCACACTTACTTGCAGGCATTGTAAATTTTGAATTAGAATGATGATTCCTTTTAGGTAGTCTTAGACAGTAAATCTCTCGACCATAGATCTATTATTCCAGACAGTATTCAAACAAACATTCTCCAAACATTTTGATGAGTAGTCTGGATCCTAAGATTTATGTTATTTCTGGCTAGCTATAGCCGATATATATACTTAGGTGCGAGGACGCTATCTGGGGACAGTGTGTAGTAACACGAGTCACTTCATGGATTGTCTGGGGAGGACGTGTGGAGTGAAAATTTTGCTAGGACATGACCATAGAGAGATTCGACTAGTGAATAACTGAGAGAGAATCACAGTCACCTGACCTCTCTGCTAATATTAGTATAACAGACATAGGTAAAAATATAGATGGAATTTAATACTGATGGGCTTACCTATACTCTCTGATCATAAGGTCTCCTAAGCATAGACTGGCTGCCTAGATCACAGTTTTGAATGAAATTTTAGAATCTTTAGCCACAATAATCTAAAGACATAGACACACTCTACAGTTGTAACTTGACATAATAAGTAGAGACATGTACTTATGATACATATTCTGCATATGAGTGTTTCATATTTTTATTTATTCACTGCACATGCTTTACGTGATATTATTAAATAATTTATGGACATTGTAGTATCTATTTCCTATTTACTCGAGATATTCTACTACGGTTAAACTGTAATTTCGTATAATGGAGCAAGGCTTAACACATTAGATTTTATGATTTGTAGGTATAATAGATTATTGTCGATATAGTCGATGGAAACAAGGTTGTAGGAAGATTTATTTGGATTTACTTATACCATTACCATAGTATTATAGTAGGTTTATTGGGACTGTGTTAGATAAGCTAAGTGGGTTGATCGGATAGTATTATTTGATGAGATGATGATATTAGATTTTTATGATGTGTGGAATTGTGTTATATCTATAAATGCTTGTATGGGTTAGTTGGGCTCATAAGTGGTTATCACGTGTCGATCTATAGGTTAGGGTGTAACAAAGTGAGTGTTTATTCTCTTGGTGGAATAAACACGATAGTTCTCAATGTTTAGACTGGGAGAACTATGTCCATTTGATTATTCTTAATTGATATTATTTTGACTCTCTTGTTGCATTATTTATATCCTTCTTATCCTTATATGAGCTATGAATGTTTTCTATATTCATTATTGTTGATATGAATTCTCCATTGCTATTATTCTTTGATTCAGTATGAACTTATTTTTCCTAAATGCTAAAGGTATGATGATAAGCATACCCTAGGAGTATTATTATTCTATATATGATGGTCGTTCATCTTTGTGTGTATATGACTAGGTTGATATGATACTAGATGGTGTTAGGGGCACCCTCACTCTATAATCATGTATTATGACATATTAATACTCCCATGAGCCACCTATATAAAGAGGCATGTGGCATAAGTGCAACTTGCTAGGATGAGAGATTGGTTAACCCTTGGTTGATGAGTATTACGAGACTAGCTATAGATATCGAGTAGTAAGGTATAGTGGGCAACCTAGGGGAGAAGGGACTATATTTCTATATTCTCAAACTTTTATTTTGATTTATGTACCTTACAATGATTGATACCTCCCCTTAAGGTGACAATTATATGCAGCGACTATATTTGATTATGCTAACCCCGGATATAGTCTCGTATGACTTTTTATTATTTTTCTTAATGGGCCATTGCACACAAATAGTAGAATTTCATCACTTTACACATAAGACACTATCATTATATGGTTTTGGTTTTACATTGTTCTTTATCAAACTCACTGGGTACAATATTACTCATCTCATTGGGAACTCAGCATTACTATCTTTATCCTATATAAGTAGAGATCTACTAGATGTGCACCATATATATCTTTAGATAAGAGTATTATTCTGATCCAAACAAATTTGTATATAAATATTTTACTTTCCATGAACTGTAGTTTTAAAAATACATCATATCTAGATAAGCCTTGAGTTAAAATGAGATGTGATACAGATTTTTACCTTTTATTTTTAGAGGGGACATACACAATGTACCATAAGTGAGTTTTCACATAGCCTCGAAGGGTAAAGGGTGATTATGTGTGGAGTTCACTACGGTCTGCCACTTGTCCTATGGAAGTATGGGATATGACATGTAATGTATGTAGTGGATATTTTAAAATAAGAAAAGAAACATCGATAACGAAAATATAATGTAAAGACTTCAAAATAATATGTCATGTAGAATATTGAGCGAAAAACCTAGGGTTATAGCTCGATAAACCTAGGGTGGAAAACATCACATTCTTTGAAAAAGAACATGCCTTAAAAACCAAAGAAGTAGAAATAGAGAAGTTATAGAGGACTTATACAAGTGACACCGACATGATATATAATCAAGGTGATATTTAAAAATATATTTCTACATATATCATCAGTTGACACATAGCATTGGTAAGTGATATCTTTTATATATTAAAAAGCTTGTTGTATGAGAACTAATCAAACCGCATCATCCTTGGACGATCCCCCTATCCTTTGATTTCTTGCTACAGTTTCGAGCCGCAATTTTGCACTGGGCCTTAAGGTTGAGCACAGTGCGTTTATTGTGTGTGCAAGTATAGCAGTAATGCACAAGATCGTAGATGAGGATTACGTTGTCGGAGGTTGACCATCATCCTCATCTAGACTTTTTTATTATTTATTGTCGGATGTAGCTTGTAGTAAATTTGTTTTGGGACTGTACTACGTGACTGTATTTAGTTATCTTCTTATGTCTTGCATGGGTCTTTGGACCCATGCGGTGGTTGTCACGTGCCTGACAGGTGGGTTAGGGCATGACAGATGGACTGAAAGTATCAGACACACCACTATTGCTTAGTTTCTTCGATGAAATAGACTAATGCGGTAAGAACTTGATCTTTACGGTTTGAAAATATTACTCCAAATCCCATAAAATATTTCCTAGGGTTTTGCCATTTTACTCATTGGGGTATATGTTGGTGGAATAGGGACTGAGACACTTAGTTGGGTGTTGCTACAAATCTTAGGCGGAAGATAGCATTCAGCTCGAAGTTGCTCTAATTCGGCCCTCATGCACCATGTCTCTTCCTCTAATGGCATGGGATGGCTCTCAAAGTTGTGGTCCAAAGCTCTATCTTGAGTCTCTCGAATATGATTAAGGATGGTGTCAGTAGTGTCTCTATCCTATCACGGAGGTGCTCAATCTCCTTGGGCATAAAATTGAACACGGTGCAAAATACGATGATTTGTTTCCCTGACAATAGACAGGGGCCACTCAATACTTTGGCCAGAGGTGCACCAATCATCTCCTTAAAGAGGTTGATCCTTGCCTTGACTTCTTCATATTATGATGCTATCTAAACATGAAATTACCAAGTTAGTCAAGCACAATGTTGTGCTAGGTCCAGGTAGGGTGTGACATGATGATTTTTACACAGGATTGCATTGACTTCACAGCTGGGAAAACAGTGTGCAAAGCACTAGGGTGCATGCAATATGGCTAGGTTAGAGACATATGCAAAATGAGATAAATATGATTTATAATATTTATATAACATATATAATGTAATGTGACTTACTATTTTTCTATAAACATTTCATATAAAAGACCTAATGATATGATCAATATTATCAAGTTATATCTTCACTTCTCCAAACTTCCAAAGCCCTAGTTTTACATAGTATAAGAGCCTCTTTTGAATAAGATACTAGTCAAAAATATATTATGAGACAGTGGAGGACTCATATGTGCCACATGATGGTCCCCATATGTCCTTTTACTTCTTCTCATCTTCGTCATCATCATTGGCAAGTTCCAATTTATCCTCGATCTCATCGATTGAATTTCCAATATCATGATTCTTGTTTTATTTGGGTGAAAATTTGGCGGAGAAAATATCATCCTAGAATACATATATCATCTTAGAATTTTGATTTCATCTTAGAACTTCTATTTGATCCGCATAGGTTAGATTCTTTTTATTTTCTAATCTTATCTTAGAATTCTTATTGGTCTTCAAAGTTTAGGTTTTTATTTGATGTTTTCTTTGTTCGGTTTGATTAAAAAATCATTTATTCTTAGGGTTGAGCTCTAGTTCAATAAATCCTTCTAAAAAAACTAATTTATTATTGAAAATGAAAGTTTTTCAAATATTTTATCCTCCTTCGAACCATGGAAAGTTCGTGGTTCTTAACCTATAGCTTTTATTCATATTGGTGATTTATTTTAAGGACAAAGGGCTACGTCTCAAGGCCTGTGATCTATAATCTTAGGATAGCACTTGATTCAAATGGGACAACCAGTCGCTTTCTCTTTTTAAGAACATATCGAAAAAGACAATAGTCGAGCATCCTACCGGCATCTTCTGCTACAAAGTTCAACATATCAAACAAGACAGTAGTTGTGCATCTTATGGGCTGCTTTATCGTGCATCCTACTAGTATCTTCTTCTATTGGTTCAACTAATTTTTGCTTTCTGAGGGAAACGATTCAATCTACGTCTAACTGCTTATGTAGCAAACTTTGTGTAATGTGTGGTTCAAATCTCTTAGTAGTTGTAACCTAAGATTTTAGGTTTTCTATATATAGTTTATGTAATAAACCTATTATAAGTTAGTAAGTATTGAACCTACAACTGCCCGTATAAAACACAATTGTTCTAATTAGAGGGACGTACACTTTGTATATGATATAATAGACCTATTGATATGATCAATATAATAAAGTTATTTCTTCCCTTTTCTAAACTTCCATAACCCTAGTTTTACAACAATCTTTATCCTTAATGCACTTTAACTTCCTTTCTAGTCAATTCTAAAGACTTAATTATACTATGGAATTTTTCTATGAATCTCTTACAATATCTAACTAATCCCAAGACCTCAATCTTTTTTCTCTCTAGATGATTTCTTATTCAATATTATCTCTACCAGAATGGTGCAGTAGAAGCGTGGTGGGCCCATAACCCATAGGTTCCATGATTGAAACTTGGCTATTACATGAATTATTGATGACATCATTTACTAGGTGCCATATGAGGTGGATTTCAAAAGGAGGAGAAAGTTTTGGCCAGAAAACAAAACTCAAATCCCCCAAATTTAATCCCTTTTATCCATCCTCATCGCTAGCAAATTGATTACTAAGAATTATCCATCCTCATCGCCAGCAAATTGATTACTAAGAATTCCCTAGTGATCCTTGACCTATAGACGAGTGAAATTGAGGAATTGTCAGAGAGGTGGCGAAGCAATAGAGAGGAGGAAGGAGACTCTGGTCAAGCCGGATATATCTTCTTAAGGCAATCTTCTTCCCTCCTGTTTCATAAAAATAGGAACTTGTTTTGGGGGAAGATTTAAGGTGATCATACGAATTTATGTTGTTTCCTTAATCTAATTCTGTTCTTGCTGTTTTGGTAGCCCTAAATTAGTTAATTAAGAGTATTTATCCTTAATTTAGATGACACTTCAATAAACATGAGTTTTACGTATACCCTTGAATCCAAATTCAAGATTTTTGAAAGATAATTCATGTTGTGATTCATTACCGTTAACTTTGTTATGAAATTTTCCTATCTTTGATTGTATAATTTGCTATATGATTGTGTTAGGAGATTTCCATGTTGAGTTAACAGATGAACACTTATATAAACCCATGATGATCTTGCTGAACTATCAAAAATATGACGTGATATCCCTAATTATTTTCAGCAAGTCAAGTATTTAGTTAACGGTCTCAACATCTCTTATTTGATTTCATATCCCTCCATACTTGGATTTTTGAGCATGAATTATACCTACATTACCTTGTCCTATGATCTGTCTTCTTTTCCTTCCTAAATCAGATCTATGTTTCGCTTGGCAATGTAGAAAATTCAGTATCAAAGGGAAATATTGTAAGTATCAGTAAGTTAATGCTTATGTTGGATAACCCACTGAATTTTTGTGCATTTATTACCTTATGTATTCCTTGTCTGATTTAGCAATTAAGTTGCCTAAATATTAGTTGATCTCACTCAGCTATTGAATATATGATCCCATCTGCCCACATGATACGAGCTGATCTACTATTCAAGTTAGAGTCACAAATCCTCCCTTGATTAAGTTCCTATGTGACATGCTAAGGTTTCTGGTCAAACTGAGCATTTAATTGTCTTATGTATCAGTAGCTATCTTTTCTTCCTTTTTGCAAGGTATGAGAGTAAGTTAACTATTAGTTTCAATAAAGCATGGTATAGGATCTATTGGAAATTTAAATATTGATACTTTTAGCAGCCTTGGATGTTTGGATTTGATTCTTGCTACAAAGTTTTGAACATCTCTGTTCTTGTTGAGGCCAAGAGGAGTTAGATGTTTAACTACTTTCATCTCTGCCTTTTTCTTTTCAATATTGATTGGTTTCTTTCATATCTTAAGACTACAATCGAGGATTTCTCCATCTTTTCTGCATATGGAGAATTTTGTGGAGAACATGTTGATTATTAGGACTTCATACTCGTTTTACTGATTTTTATCATCCGCTGCTGTTGGATTTTAACGAGAGAGATGTGGTAATGCATTTCTGACCCTTATTATATACTCTTAATGTCAGAAGTGTTCACTCTTCCTCCATAAACCTATCAAAGAGGAGCTGACAATTTCTCTACTTGAACATTTCTAAATTTCTTCATAAAGGGATTCATTCCTTCTGTCAAATGAGATCTAATCCCTTTTATGAATAGCTGATAAATTCTTTTTCTTCCTTAGTATATTTTTCTTCTTCCTATCAAGGAAAATTCACTATCTCCAATGTATCACGTGATATTTATCCTTGCCAATAGATTCGAGCTCTTGATACATTAAATGGCACGCTATTTGATACTCAAAAACTTAAGGAAGAGGCTTCTCCCTCTCTTCCTAATCTTTGTCATTTTTCAAAATCCTTAGTGTTGCTCATGACTCCATCAAGAAAGGTTCCAAATACAATCTAGAACCTCAAGTTACTAAATAATCCAGTAAGGATTGCAAGTAAATTCAGTACACTCATAATGTTGAAAATTCACAATTTTCAGCATATTAGATCAAGAGATTTCAATCTATCCCTTGTTCATATACTTGCATATCCTCAAGGTCAATTATTAAGGACCTTTTTACCAAATCCTAGACAATGATACCTACTGTACCAAACTAATATATCAGAAATAAACCAATCTTAAATTTCATTTTCTGAATCCTACAAACTTTAACCAAAAGAGTATCCAACTAAAGTCTCTGTCTTATATTAAGAACCCTCAAACCCTCAAACCCTCACCTTGTAATACCATCCCAACCTCAAAATCTCAATTATAACTTCCATAGACAACTAGAGATTGAGCTAAAATGGAAGATAATGATATGTATCTATCACTGTAGCAGAGTATCACAAATTTGGACAGATTTAATTCCAGATCAGTGGTTTGATCACCCTGAGCTCTTTAAGTATCCAATTTCTCTAAAATTTGGAGGACACCTTCGTCACTGATGTAATATGTACCCTCAAAATATCAGCCTAATCTAATCACTATAGAGCAAGTTATGAGCCTCCAAAGTTCACTGATCCTGAAAATTTAGTATAACGGAAATTGATACTTTTTGATTTAAAACCTATTAATCTTTCTACGTGAGCATTTCCATGTCTCTGCTAACAACAGAACACATATCCATTCTCTTCTTTTATCTTTGAATTATAATTAACTAATTGTGACTCTAAATTATCATTTTTCATCATAATAGTACTATGGGCTTATATCAACAAGAATGTTGAATTTTACCCTTCCTTGATTTTAAACCTTGACAATTTCAGTTTCCTTTATTTCTTTCTCCAAAATCTATACACTCTTGGATGAACGACCTCACCTAACAACTAAGTTTCCTTTCCATTACCTTATATAAATGCAAACAGGCTGAAATACTCTTTAATAAATGGTAATACATCATTAGTAATCTTAACATGTGTTTATTGATATTATGCTTTCTCCTTGCAAATACTAAACCCTCTTCTGATGTGAGTATCACTATTATACCTCCTTATACAGATCTATCCTACAAACCTGTGCATCAAACATCTTATATTTAATATGATACATCTCACTTTGAAATCACTTGAGAAAGGTTCAATCAATTCTCAAATCTTCAAGGGACCATTTTTCCTTTTCCTTACTATTTAATTCATGCTATAATAACAGCCATCATCCACTTCATCCTAATGAGATCTAATGGAACCAACTGATTGAGTAAAGCAAGGGAAAATATCTTCCCTACTTAGCTAAATGAACTAATCAGAATTCAACCTTGAATACAAGTTGAAAGGATTAAATTATAACCCTACACCCATTGATCTTTCTCTGATCTCTTGGAGTTGTCAACTGAATTATCAAAATTTAGTGGGAACTAAATGTAGAGAAGCTGCTGGAAACCCAAATTTACATTTCTCTACTTCCACTTGAAGCAAGTTTCAAACCAAGTAGTCTCTTATATCACCTCTATCGTTAAATGTTTAACTTACAATCAATTGTATGAATGTTTGACTTACTGAAACATTGTTGAAAACTTGAAACACCCTCCTTTGATGCAAGGTAAAATCTTAGGATGGAAAAGGGGTAGAAGTAAAACCTTCACGAGATAGTGAAGTAAAGTTCTACTTGATATATGCTTTTAGGCAATCTGCTTGGCACCAACGGTGGTTTGAATTATGGAAGAAAGGGCATCCTACACTGTGAGTTGTTTTTAAGTTCAATTATGAGCTACTGCAGATTGAGATCTAAGTGGGCGGTTGTAAATATTTTTAGATATATAGCATGGTTTAAATTCGTAGCTTTATATTATGGTTAAACTATGTGCTAAAGCATTCAAACTTCTATCATATTTAAATGAATCTAAATATGCTCTCTTTCATAATATACATGTTGATATCATACTCGAATTATTGAGAGTATGGAAAACTCATGAGCTATAATATGCAGGTTAATATGCTCTAAATATGCTCTCTTGTATAATATACATGTTGAAGTCGAGGAAGAGTCTTCTCACATATTTGAGATACTGCCCTCATACCATGCAACCAAACCTTAAAGATTTGAGAACTGAGGAGCTACATTACCACTCTACCCTAGGACTAGAAGGTCATAAGACAACTGATGTAACCTATTTGGGCTCTGTAGGCCCATAAGAGGGTAGTCAAGACCTTACAGTTTAAATAATTATGCAAAGTTTGGTTCATCAGACAGTTGAGACTAAACAAAGAGGTGATCCTGCCAAGGGGGCAGAATATAGTACTACATGGTAGTCGTATGGTGTGTGTCTAGGGGGATACACATGCAAAGGTCTCAAAGCACCGGTGAGGGTACGGCTTGTGAGATCGAAAAAGAGAAAATTCCACGGTCACTAGTTATCTCTTCTAAAGTCAGTGTGACGAGCACTAGGCAGAGGCCTAGAAGGACACTAACGGGCTTACGAGTAGTCCCTGATCAGGATATACCCTAAGCTAAGGATGGCAGCACTATAAAAGAGAATACTAGTGATATAATGTGGAAAATGATATCTTATACACAACAAGGTCGTACATAAATTATTTACCTATTCGTCTTTTAAATACTTACAGTATAATTACATCATGCATGCTATGTTTTATTTAAATTCACGTGCATCAATATATGTGCCCTTATAATTGCTAGGGATAACTCTTTCTATAAGCCATTGGGCCGCAAGGCTCAATGCATATTATTTATACTGTGCATAGGTTTTTGAACATTGGGTACACTCCATGGGGAGTGACGTGAACTCAAAAAGATTAGCATGACATGGTTTACGTATTTTACACTATTGTCAGACTGTAACAGTTTCAAAAGGAACACTTGTTGTAATAAGATGTAAGCGCAAAAATTCTCATAGGTCTCTGTCATGTGTAGAGTTTATATAATTTATATTTTAGCATTGTATGAGTTTTTTTAAACTCATATGGCGGTTGTTACGTTACCGACAGAGGATCGAGCTTGACAATTATAGTGGTATCAGAGCCATGTTTGACACAAAGCTTGAGAAAAATGATTAAGTATTGATATTAGAGACTAAACCCGAGTACAATCCGTAGGCAAACACTAGAACATTAAGAACATCATGGTGAGCACGAGAAGGGAAAAGTAGAATGACACTTGATTGATTTTGTTTGCTAAATTAGGAAAATGTTTGTTCTAAATTGTCCTTGTTTGCTGTTCAATAGGAGCAAAATTGATTTTCTTTTCCTTTTGCGAGATTCTTTGTGATAATACCATATGTTCTTTAGTGAAGGAGACATTTTCCTTGAATGTTTGTATTCTTGACAAATATTAAAATCCCATGATTGTCTTAACTCATTTTGTTTGTACTAGACTTCTAAATGTATATATATGCTTAGAAACGATTAAGGCATGCACTAGATTTTATTACACTCTTATTGCACTTGCACGAATTCGTCTATTTAAGTCACCTCCTGCGTAAATGGTAAGAGAAAACCAAAGAATAGTAGAGGAAGATCACTCATATTTGGTTGAAGACCCAAGAGCACCTTCAAATCATATAAACGATGATCATTTTGTTCAAAGTGATAGCGATCCGTCGCCGGTAAGGACAATGCCTGATGAAAAGTCTACTAGAAAATTAAAAGACTGATAGAAGAAGAGTTACCTGTAGAATCAAGGGCAAATACTACACCACTGCAACCTGCTACGAGCGAAAGTCAAGTAGCCAATAGAATCAATTCTAGAACTTGGAAACAAGATGATAAAGATGATGGAGTAAGTAGGAGAACTTATACATATGTTACACAATTAAATTGACAAAGAAAACTCTTAGCCTACACACACATCAACTACAACAAATCCATGTGTCCAGTGATTAAAAAGTTTACTACAGGACGCAAAGGAATTAGGGTGCGATTAAAAAGTTTGATCCATTAGAGGCACATGGTTGAGTTACCAATATATGCCTCATGATAGAAGACATGGGACTATTGGAGGAAGATAGGCTAGTAGTAGCACAATACCTCCTGAAAGGTAATGTGAAGTTGTGGTGGAACGAAGTTAGTATAAATGATACCATTCTTGCTACATTGACAAAATTTCTAGAATTCTTTAAGTCTAAATACTACTTCATGGTACACAAAGTGTATGTCCCTCTAGTTAGAGTAATTGTGCTCTATACGGGAGGATCATGAGGTCTTGGGTTCAAGACTCATTTAATTCTAAAAAAAAATACTGCTTCATGAGACTTAATGATCAGAATTAATCTCCAATTTTGTGTTAGTAAATTGATTCTTGAAAAAATTAAATTCTAAGGTTGATTATAAACCTTAAGATATGAAGAGAAGATATAAGAGATATTAGAACCTTTTGTGTTTATCTTTACACCTTAAATTCTCTTTACTTTACTTTCATATTCTTTCTCTAGGAAGAATTTGCTTCCAAACACATTAAATACTGAATTTATATAAGTATCAATAATTTGCTTCCAAACTCATTTGATCCATAATTTATCTTTCTTCATCTGCATATCCCAAAAGAGTTTAAAGATGGCTGCCTTGTTCCATAAGTCTAGTCTTAGTAAGTTAAGTCCTCCGGTTGACTTTGGTGTACAGACTTTATTCCAAGCTTCCAAGGCCTTCCTACTAGTCTCAACTGATCCTGTCCATAAGAATGTCCTGCAAACTGCATCCATCATTTTAATTATTTTTTTGGGCAATATGAATAGTTGTGACCAATAGCTTTACACTCCAAATTACACTGACTTTATAAGTTGAACTCTTCATGCATATGGTAGCAACTTGACAGTCCAACTTTTAAGTCTAACTATCATTTTGTCAAGCAATACTTTACATTTTATAATTTTTAGTTTCTTAAGAGCCAAAGGTACTCCTAGATACTTGAATGATAAAGAGCCTTCTCTATATCCAAGTACATGTAATATTATGTCTTTTGTTTCAGCAGGTACTCCCCTAAAGTAAATGCTACTCTTAAATGCATTAGCTTTCAAACCTGATACCTTTGTGAATTTAAAAAATGCCTCATGTAGGAGCTTGATGGATTTTTAATCTCCTCTAGAAAACATAAGTAAATCATCTGCAAAACAAAAGTGAGTAATAGATAATTTTGCACATTATAAGAGGAAAGTAATATAAAAAACAGAGACTAAGAGAAAAAAATATTACAAGAGGAACAGAATAATTAAATTGAACAGAGATTAAAAATTTAGGAGAGGGACGCAATAAAAAAATAGAGATTAAGAGAAAAAATATATATTACAAGAGGATCAGAATAATTAAATTGCAAAAAATAGAGATTAAGAAAAAAAATTAAGAGAGCCTGTGGCAATATAAAAAATTGAGACTAAGAGAAAAAGAATAAAATATTATAAGAGGAACAATAATTAAATTGATAAATAAAAATTCATTTTCAAGAAAGGGAGTATGATGAGGACATCATTGGTTCACCCGTACAAAACTCAATGATACGAGCTTGTGCCGGACGCTTAGGATAACAGGTAAATTCTTTTATTGGGCAAATAAATTACTTAATTACAGAACAAATAATATTGCCTAATTATTAGTGTTTACTTATCACTACATGCAAGGAAACACATGGTGGAATTACTCATATGGAAGTTGCATGAGTAATTGAAGGAATATTTATTCAAGATTAAATCTTTGTGAAATATGAGAGTTGCATAAGTAATTGAAGGAATATTTATTCAAGATCAAATCTCCATCAAATATTTATTCAAGAGCAAATCAAGGAATATTTATTCAAGATCAAATCTTCATCAAATATATATTCAAGACCAAAATAAGGAATATTTATTGTCCAAAATTAGTGGCTTGTAAGAGGAGAAGACTTATTTATTTATTTTTACTATTTTAGTGACACAAAATATGGAAAAACATCCATTATTGTGTCTATATATTTGGTGGAGCATGCCCTACTGAGGGAACTTTGATTTTGGTTTTAACCACCGCTATTGTAGTGCTTTTGCTACAAACTTGAAGTCCAATTTCTTTAATCACATCTTGAGTGATCCTTCTGCTATTGCTCTTTCAATTCTCGTGAATTGTTCGTGTCGTTCTTCGTGAACAGGTCAGTCGTGTTTGACACGGTTAATAACCAATTGAGGAGTGGTTTAGCGATTATGAGGTTGCTGGTCGCATTCCTGAATCTTGGTTAGCCTTCCCTTCGTGAAAGTCACAATTAGCCGCCTTAAGGATTTCTCTTATGATGGAAGATCGGGACCAACTTGCTTGCACGCATCTTAAGTCGAGGCGTGTGCATATCAATAATTTTGCTTCCTCCTTGGTTAGTGACTGAAATGGCTTTGGTAGTATCTGCTTCAATCTGCCAAGTTCATGGCTGGTTCCTTTCAGATTTAGCTTGTCAATTGTTCTTGTGACCTTATACATAGCCTCTCTATATTTTGCAGCACTTTAGTTGGTTTCTAAACTAAGCTTCAACCGGTTATAATTCTTGTCTATGGTTCCTGCTTTCCTAACTTCTATTTTTGTTGTTCCACTGGAGCATCAAGTAACAATTATGTACTAGTTGGGACGTGTATTTCATCTTTTGCTGTAAATTTTGTTGGTTGTGCAAACTTCTGGGTTGATTATGTTCATGGTTCTACAATTTAAAGCTACAACCCATGAGATTTATTCCAACATTTTTCTTGTAGTTGCTTTTTTTTTCTAAATTTTGAGTTGAAGTGATGTAAACTCCTTGTATCTATGCTCTATACATGTCTCATCTTTGTCGAGAAATTTGCACTATGTTAAAAACAGTTGATTTTGCCTCTTGTTTCATCTCCTCAATTCAAGCGGTATCCATCAGTATCATTATGAAGATTTTTAGTTACCTCCTTCAAACGCCTTAGCTATTTTATAAGTATATTAACATTACTTAATTATCAGAACTGCATATACATTTTTGCTGGGGAAAATTCCATTTATTTGGTCCTTTTACATGGTTGTTGCTGCGTGTCCATACAAATGATGGTCATAATGTTCTAAGTTGTAGAGTTCCTTTTCAACCTCCACAAATATTTTCCCTTTATTCCCTTCATCGGGTTGAGCTCCTAGCTCCTTGGCTTCTACATCGATAATATTAGCCAAAATAATAATAATAATAAGGTCTATTTGATTTGGCTACCAGCTAACTACTTTTAGCCCTTGTTGTTGCTCTACTCGTATCAATTCCAAATGTTCACTTTGGATCTTCAACTTCAGGAATTCTACTTCTTGGTTATGGGTGACTTCAACTTCTAGCTCAGTAGGCTTTTATGCATTTTTTATCAAATTTATGGGTTGTTGTTTCTTCTATATTGGAACTACCTATTCCATCAATAGCTAAATCGGGAAAAAAAAGTCTGGTTATTTTGCAGTTTCTAGTATGGATGTGGAAATTGTCTCCTATTTCTATTGATTTCTGTTGGCAGTTCTGGAACTTATACCTTCGTAACTAGGTTCTGCAGCCTAACAGTTTCCTACCTTCAGTTAGTCCAGTCAAGTTTAGTCTCCATGTCCACTTCACATTTCTATAATCATGCAGTCAAGTTAGTCAACCCTTTATATATATATATATATATTTTCTACCACTTGCTTCCACGGCTAGAACAAGTTATCTTAGTGAAGCATTTTGGTAAATGACTACCTATATTTGTACCACTGAATATTGAAAATATAAAATAAAGGTTTCATTGGGGTTCAAACGCAGACCATCAGACCCAAAGACCAGAGCTCTAACCGCTACTAAATGTTTTATTTTTATATATTAAGTTGAAGGAAAGAATTTTATCGAATCCTGATATGATGTTCATCTTGCAACTATGATTTAACTATCTAGTAATGTCATATGTTTGTCGAAGTCTAATATCCTATGTGAACTTATCATCCTCTGTGATGATATTATTTTTGGAGGACCAAAAATTTTTAAGCGGGGGAGAACTTCTAAACCCCTTGCACCATCTTTTCATTGTTCACATAATGTTTGATTTTCATCAACCACTTGTACCATTATTCATGATCAATATACTCACCAAACACCAAATATACCTATAAGTCTCTTCTGCAACCACAGGTAGAGCACTTAAGTACCAACCTAAACAGTTATCATGGAAATAGTGCATATTGTGGTGCTGACATTCCATGGCAAGGTGAGTTATGCTATGTGTAAACCCCTCCTCCTCACATGTTCATATCCTTAGGAATGATGAAGTAGATGTATATGATTTTCATAGGGTTAAAGTAAATGAAGGGTAAAACAGAAATTTTAAGGTTGCAAATAACCTAAGGTAGAAAGGATAGCATGGGTAAGGACACATCTAAAAGTAGGCCCAAGGAATGAGGATTGAATGGGGAAAAGAGGAACAAGGTGTAAAATGCTGGAAGTAGAGGGCCAAATAGTATCCTCGCAGGAGTCAGTAACGCGAGTGCTGAAGAGGTCAACCCTATTGCATTAGGTAATTTACTTTCACCTCCCTCATATTGATTGAAGAAAAATTATGTTCATAAGAGGATTCGAATTATGTTAATGTAGGAAAATATCTCAATACAGATTTACTATAGCGGCTGCGTACGCTGTATCCATTCAGGTGGTTCTACATAGTCAATTTACAAGTTAGGTGCGTAGGATTCACTGCAGTAGTTACTTATGCAAGTTAGGAAAAAGATTAATTTAAACTTTTAGTGGAAATTTCTGGATGCCTAAAATAATAATAATAATAATATACCTGCTAAAGATAGACATGGTAGAAGCATGTATTATTAAAATACATTATAATATTATTTTTGTTAAGTATGCTAAGTTTACATGTTCACATAATATATATGGTTATGCCATGCATGTTATTATTCTAAGTATGTATTATCTACTAGTTACATTTTTACATTTAAAATGATCTGCTATGTGAAAATAATATTGAAATATTTACCTTTGATTGAATCAACATAGAACAATACAATGATATACTCAAAGATATGACAATTCGACTTAGGAGGTGCTAGCTCAAGTACCCCTACTGGTTTAGATTCTACACTTGACACTTAGGGAATACTAGAACCTCTTGGACACATGTTACATACTAAATGTTGAGGGTGTATAGTAGTGCACCCAGAGGACATCATGGACTATATAGTCTCTGATAGGATGTCTACACACCAGCTCTAATTTGGAGGCTAAGCGAGGCCCAAACACAGAGAGTAGACTGAGTGAAAGCCAAAAGTTAAGGTTCTACCAGAGTAAGCTTTTCCGACGAAGTTGGTTGCCGATGAGCTCCGAATGATGAGATAAATATAATTTTTCGAATCCTTGTGAGGAGTGGTATCGATTGGTGCCATTATTAGTGCTACAATAGAGAATATTGTTTGGCAAGGGTTCCGGCGAACATTCCGATAAACTTGAGGAAAAAATTAGAGTGAATAAAGGGATTAATCTAAAAGTGATTGTGAAGATAGATTTAAGAAATTGTTACTAGATTGAGAATTAAAATTAATTAAAATTTTTAAAATAAATTTGATGACCAAATATGGGGATTTGGATAAACATGACACAAATTAGAGCATGATTACAACAATAGAACAATATGAGTGTTTGTATCTGAGCAGAATAAATAGGATAGTTCTTAATATTTAGTCTAGAAGAACTATCTGACTTTGATTTTCTATACTTTAAATTATTTAACTCTTCGGCTAGTAGATATTCCTCATTATGATTATAAATAAGTTATTATTAACTTTCTATGTCCATGTTTGTCGTTATAAGTTGTTCATCACTATTGTTATTTGTTTCATTATCAGCTTGATACTATAACTCTTTTTGATTTTAAAGCTAACATATGCACTTGATTTTTCTTAAGAGTTAAAGGTACGGTGAAAAACATACCTAGGAGACTTCTTAGTTTATATATATGATTTTATTTTATTCTTAGGTGCATATGGCTAGGATGTCATTACACTGGCGTGCCAATGGCACTGCCAATGTAGTGATGTTATGTTTCTTAGCACTGCCGTGAGCTATCGAAAGAGAGGGGCATGGGGCTAAAGTTCTAGATCAATAGGATGGCTGGTTAGATAACTTCTAGTTGACACCAATTCACTCGACTAGCTATAATAAACTAGGTAGTGTGTTCCAGTAGCCAACTCAGGAGGAAAGGAGGTTTTATTCCTCTTATGTTCTAGTATTATTACTCAGATTTGGGTATCCTATGATGTTTGATCTCTCCCCCTAAGTGACAGTTGCGACCCGAAGTATGTAACACTAGCGTAGGAAATTTAAAATGCAACCAGAGGTAGGTAATTCAAGGGAGGAGTACCATAAAGATATGAATATTCATCAACCTCCTACGCGATGCACGTAGATAGTGGTAAGGCTACACCGTTAATAGTTGGAGGAGTACATTTTACTAATGAACAATTTCAAACGATCATCATAATGATATAAGCTCAGACTGCATAGATACAAACCCCCGTTCCACCATGACCTGCTAATAGGAGGTGGACAGTGATGACACTGTAGGGAACCTCGATGCGGGGTGAGGGGATGGTGGAGAAGTCGGACAAGATCGAGGCTTGCCCGACGTGGCCTTGAGGGAAATCGAAACCCACGATCGGACGAAAGGAATGTACCCCCCGGAGTCCACGCTTGCCCTTCACAACTAGGGTTCCACTAATCTTGCCGGAGGAGCCTCAATCTCTCCAGCACCTTGCTAAATAGGCTTTCCATATTGTAGCGAGCGAGCAAGAAAGATAAAGAGAGAGAGAGAGAGTTGATTTAAAACGAAGCAGGAAGAGGAGAGATATTTATAGGGCAATTGGGAAAAGGGCAAAAAAAAGAGTTACAACGAAAGGAGCAAAACAGAATGAGGTTGCCTAGTTGAGTATTGAGCTTTGGGAAAGAGGATGACAATCGAATACGGTTCCCCATCAACCACCCGAATTGATCCAGCCCATGCTTTTGGATTCGTAAGAAGATATCTACGCAATCTCGACAATCGATCGGATTGTCTTTACTTGTGTGTGACCGAAATTAATCTAACAAAAATACATCAAAATCATAACAAATTTATTACGAGATAAGAAAATATACATTCATTCCTTTGCATGTCATCAATGTATTTAGAAAAATTGTATGAGTTAATTAATTTATTACTTTTTAATACTCATTAATATTAAACTCTCCTAATATTATTGGATATCATGGCCAAATAATTTGAATGATCTCTTTGCAGATGCTCCTTGCGATTGCGTGCTTCCTCCCTCTTTTTTACTATCATCATCTTCAAATATTTTGCCTCTTGATCTATTTATATGATCCAAAGATTGCACTTGAGGAACTCCTTGAACTAGTTTGCCTTTATTCGAGCTTTGCAATGCCTCTGCTGCTCCTTCAACTCGGAAAACCTGATAGAATTATACGAGATAAAGGAGTGATCCGTTCGATCCATCAACATGTAACATGGACGGCAATGGACTACCTGATGAGGCATTGGGACCGCCGCCACCACGTGCTCGGGTGATTCCACCCCTGAGTAATAAGTGACTTCGAAAGGGAGGCCCTGTAAACCCTATTTTTCTATAAATTTTTTTTTTTTGATAGTTAATAAATAAATAAATAAAATAAGAAAAAAGAAATAGGAAAAGAAAAGGGTTAAAATATAATTTAGGAAGAAGGAGGGGTTTAAATGAGAAAAGGTTTGAATAAAAAAAGGAATGAAGGGTTAAATTTCATTTAGTAAAATAGGAGGGGCTTATCTGAAAAAGGGATAGTTAAAAAAAAAAAAAAAATTAACCGCCGCTGCGCGTGCGGAGCGGGGGAAGGGGGGATAAAACCCCGAGGGTGTAAACCCTCAAAACAGAGCTTCTCTGTTTCGAGGATTTCGAGCGGCGGTCGAGCGAATCGGAGCTCAGGTGAGCTACGATCCGATGAGGGGAGTTCTAGCGTGGTTATTCATTGTCGGCGAGACCGGTGGTCGTGTTAGAGGTGGCTCCGGCGAGCCGGAATCGCGAAGGGGGCGGCGAACAGAGGGGTTCCTCTGTTCGTGACGATTTCACCGGCGAGGGGGGGCGCAGCGAACACTTTCTCCTTCGTGGCAAGCTCCTTACACTTGTTTTGCTTCTCTTGGAAGTGATAGCGAGCGGCTACGGCAGTGGAAGAGTGGAGAAGGAGGCTGGAGGCGGCGATGTCCGGTTGCGGCAGGGGAGTCCGAGGAAGCTGCGACCGTGTGAGCGCCTGGAATTGTCCAGCGGCGCGATCAAGTCGCCAGGGGCTGGGTGAAGGTGAAGGGAGAGGAACCAGAGAGTTCCATCACAGATGCAGTGGTGGGACGGCAGTGGACGGCGAAGAAATCACATCGGCGATGCGGCTGGGGTTGAACGTGGGCAAAGGATCAGGTGAAGGAGACGACACGTGCTCTGCACGTGTTTTGGTTCGGTTCGACCCGTCTCGACCGGTTCGGTTTGGCCGGTTCAAGCTACGGTTCAGATCTGGTTTAGCCGATTTTCACGAGTTTTCGACCGGTTCATCTCGAGTTAACGTTCGTAGAGCTTAGTTGGTATGTTTTGGACTTTTAAAAATTTATTTAGAATTTTTTAACATGTTTTAGGTTCGGTTTTTGAATTATATTATGTTGGGTTCAAGGGTTTGAGCGCATTAAAGATGTTAGAAAAAATCTAAAATAATTTATGATGCTAGTTTGTGCTTAAACATAATTTCTGTGATTTAATTAGAATTTTACCGAACTATGAAGATGGTGTTTTTATTTAATTAAGTTGGTTTAGGTTTATTTAAGTGTTAAATAAATTATTTGGATGCTCTTTGCATGAAAGAATGTTTTGTTAGATGTTATTATGTTTGATTCATATTAAATAGAGTTAAAATGATTTAATTAGAATTTTTATAGAATTTATAAATTTTATGTTGTGATTAAATTGGATAATTAGGGTAATTAGATTTTCTAATTAATGGAATTAGGAAAATTGTGATTTAATATATTTATTTCTGAAAATTAAATTTTTAGATAATTACTAAAAGTTGTTTATAGATTAATTAAGGTGGTATAGTTGATCAATATGATTAATTAAATTGTTAGAATAATTTATTTGTGGAAATAGATATCTATTGAGGTCTTATAATATAATTTGAATGTAGCCATATGTATGACTAGGGTTGGTTGATGTCTAATTGTAGTAGTGTGGTTATTTGAGTTGATTTATCTATTTGGTTGATTAAAGAGAAATTGATTAAAAATTGGGTGAGGTTGTGAGTAGAGGGGTTGTTGTCAAGATGATTATTTGAGATGTGTTATTTATGCATGCTTGCTTGGATATCTTTAATTTATTTTAGGAGATTGTGTTGCTGTGCTATTGCTTGACAAATCACAACTAAGCTGTGATTTGTGTAGAAAGAAATTGCTTGCTGGATTGATTGCTTGCTTGCATTAAGAATCACGGCCAAGCCGTGATTCTTGTTAAAGATCTGCTTAAGACTCAGGTGAGGATTTATGGTTTCAAATTTTATTTGGCCTACTACAGATGTTGAGTCCTAAGGATCGTTGTTAAATATTGTACATGCTGATAAGTTGTATATCTACTTGATTGCATATTTAATTAACATGTGATTTATTGAAAATTTATACCATGCTAGTTGTGTATGATGTTCTTATATGCATGCTATTGACATGAGTCTGAAAGTTATAATATGATAGTTCATGTATGATGGTATCATATGCATGCTCTTGTTATAAGGTTGAAAGTGATATCATGCTAGTTCATGTTGATGTTATTTACATGCTTGCTCTTGATATGAGCTGAAAGATATACCATGTTGGTATGTGAAATGTTGCTATATGCATACTCCTAATGTGAGTTGAAAGATATACCTTGAAGGTATATGTATGATGCTATTGTATGCATGATGTTGATATTATGCTCATGTGATGTTATTATTGATATGTTCATGTTGCTAGAGTTGTAGAGACACCTAGTGAGAACATAGAACATGAGAACATGAGATAATAATTTGAGACACTTTAGGTTCATGTTATGATAACACCTAGAGTGGTCTGGTTAAACACATGACTAAGAACTTAGAGTTCTTAGGCTGGTATGTGCCAACATGTGGTGAGGAGCCATGTGTTAGCAATGGTAGAAATGCATGTTCGGTTGACTTAGTCAATAATACTTTAGTGTAGCCGGGATCTCACTTCGGTGCAGAACTCAGCTTATTTGTGTTACATCATGGTAGAGGGTGTACTAGGAACAGTACCGTCCCATGCACTACCCAGGCTAGGGAACCTGATTGACACTGGCATGCTCAACAGATATGGATCCCTGAGCGGTCCTGGTTCATTCGTAGCATATGTAGTGGGTCTCAGCGGGCCAGGTTGTAGACTGATGTGGCTGGTTGATTTTGTATGGTGATCCTGCTTTGGGGTAGAATTACAGCGTTGTATGGTACTCATGATTAGAAAGAAGGGGTGCCGTGATCACCAGCTCCTTCCGCCAACGTCAATGTACAGGCCTATAGGATAGAGACATAGAGTTGACACTGACGGGTTCAGAGAAATCTCTGACGAGGGGTTCACCTTGAACATAAAAGGCTGTCTTAGGTGTAGAATAGTTAGATGATGAGATAATAATTGAAGTGATATGATATCTTGATTTAGTGGCATTATTATGATCATATTTTTCATATGTTGTTATATGCCATGTTATGATCATGTTCATGATGTTCTTATTTGTTGCTTGATATATTATGGACATGTTTAATATGTGATTTTAAGTGGATATATTTTCTTGTTGGTTTGTACAATGCATTATGCCCATTTTTAGGGTGCTCTCTCTGTAGCCTCACTGAGTTTCGCGACTCAGATGTGCACATTTTTCTCCTGTTGCACAAGTTATAGGTTGGCTACTAGCGGGGAGTGAGGGAGAACATAGCTTGACGAACAATATCGACTTGGTGATCTAAATAGAGATTTAAAGTGATAGTGTTGGTTTACTTGTAAATTGTAATTGCTTCCGCTTTGTTTAAATAATAAAATTATAGTGCTTTGCGATACTTTTAGCCTTGTATAAGTTGTGGTGATTGTAGTACAGCTTATACGGCAGTTGCCACGTGCCCAAAGGTGGTTTGGGGCATGACTGGCCCGCTCTAGCTAACTGGGTTGCCTTCACAATCGAAGTCACCTGCATGCTGGCTCTCTTTCTGGTGTAGGAGGAGATTGCAGTATGTCTGACGCCGATGTACAGATTGCTAGCACAGTGCTTGGTAAAGACCACGGTGTCATCTTTGATCAGCCCCTTCCCAGCAGTGAACTCCCTCCATTTGTACAGGGAGTAGCATTGGCGATAGCTCCTACGGGCGAGTTCAAAGTTCCAAGACCTCCCGTGCATGTCCAGCGCCAACACGTCCTCTGTCAGCGTAACCCTATTGACATTGATGTGAACGGGAGGGAATACAGCAAGTGCGCAGGAATTCAGCTCGTTGAGAACTTTCCCCACATCAGTCTTGGTGAGGATCTTGGTGAAGGAGGTAAACTCGCCCACACTAACCACACAATCAATCTCCGATGTAGAAGAGGAGAAGGCGACAGGCGTCCAGGTACGCGCTAGGTGGTTAGAGTCAGTGATCGGGTGGGGATCAAGGCAAATTTTGGCGAATACCTCATCGGTATCGAGGTCGGCGAGGAGGCAGATGGAGGAGACACAGCAAAGCAAGCCATCAGAGAGTCGGAGTTCATCAGGCAAGGACTATCCGCGGTAGCCTTCGGGGAAGAAGAAGACACAGGAGCCCTGGGCACGGACTCGCGCGGCAGCGGCAGGGCCGACTAAGGCATTCCAGAGGTAGGGTTCCACGGATATTGTTGGAACTACAACAGGCTACAAAGCTATTGGGATGGGTTTTAAAGAGGGCGATCAATAGCAAACTTGATCCAATGGAGAGGAATATATATTTAATTTTCAACAGTCGAGGCAGTTAATTTAGTCACGTGATTTTTCTTTATTTTCGAGGAAAAAATTTGAGTGGGGAGGTAAACTCTGTCATCAATTTTCTCTCGTGGATAATATCAGTCGTTTGTTAATAAACGAAGTGTCCAACCATTACCTTGTTATTTTATCTATTGTTTTTGAAATAACAGTTGTTTTCTTAAAAGGAGAATTCAGATTTTCTTATTTTATTTAATTATTTTGTTGAATAAATAATTTTGTCTTTTTTACTTAAGTCACCTTATTAGAAAATAAAAGAATTTATTAATTGGAAACTTTTTTTTTCTTGTAAAAAAATTTATATAATAAAATATCATCCAAGAAGAAACAACTGAATTTTTTTTGCAAAGATGAGTTTTTATTTTAATTGGAATCCACTAAGCGTACCTGATGTATATCCCCTCTATTTATGGAAGGAGAGAACCTGGATGAACTGATTAATATAACACTGAAACTAAAACTATTTATTTTACAAAATTTGACCTTTGATACAGTGACATACTTATTTAAAAATAATTTACCATCAAAATAGGGCACATGCCCAATGAGATACAAAATACCTAGCCAGTGGATCTCTAAATACATAAAACAAAAGCAGTATTATTCTACCTTTACAAAGTTGGGCACCTAGCTACTCGTTTCACAATCTATACGTCCCTCTCCTGCTGTGGTCCTGAGAAATAAAAATGAGTCCCCCTATGGGGTGAGTACACTTGTACTCAGTGAGTTAGATAGAAAACAATGTAAAACCGAGAACATAGAATAACAAGGCAAGAATGGAACTAATCGGCTATTTAAGTGCAATAACCAATCAAGGAGAACAAACAAGATTCATATGATCTGGGGCTGGCTATATCAACGACAGTCGTGGCCAACAACTGTCACCTCAGGGGAAGGTATCAAACATCATGGGGTACCCAAATCAAAGTAGAGTCACAAGAAGACAGAAACAAAGCCCCCTTTCCCCCTGAGTTGCTCACTAGGCCTCGCTACCTGGTATCCATAGCTAGTTCAGCGTAAAACCAGTCAAGGGTAACCCGGCCTCCCATCCTGACCTCGGGCACTGTGGCCCCACGCCCCTCTTCATAGGTGACCCGTGGGGAGTGCCAATAGTATAATAACTTATCACTGCAGTGAAAGTGCCTATAGCAATATCCAGTATTGAATCATACTAGTCATATGCATTCATAAGTGAAAAAGTATCATGTATAATCAAACAGATGCATATGCTAGATTTAGAGTCAACAAAAGCATATTATCATTTTTATAATGAATCGAGGAGCAATAGCCATGAACAGCTTAATTCAATAAACATGAGTATCAGAAGTAGATTCACAACTCATTTATAATCAGAATCAGGAATAGTAACTAGCAAGAGAGTCAATGAATATCAAGTATAGCTAATCAAAGGGATATAGTTCTCCTGGGCTAAACATTGAGAACTATCCCGTTTATTCTACCTGGAGAATAAACACTCACTTGAGCACGTTTTAATTTGCATCGCGATCCTTAGTATCCTCGTGCTTGCTTATCGAATTTCCTGTGAATATTTTCATGAATTTTAATTCTCAATCTAGTAATAATTTTGCAAATCCGTCTTCACCAACACTTTTAGATTGATCTCTAGATTCACCCTAATTTTTATCTCAAGTTCGCCGGAAAGTTCGCCGAAAACCCGCCGGAGACTCGCCGGAGACTCGCCGGAAAGTTCGCCGGAACCCTCGTCGGCGAAGTTCTTCGATCAGCCCCAATATTTGTACCAATCGAAAGCTCCCTTTATGAGGATTTCAAAAATCATATTTGTCCCAATTTTTATAGCTCATACGTGATCAATTTTACCGATTACATTAATTTGGGCGAAATCCCGAATTTAGGGATTTTAGCTCGCCGGCGGCCAATCGGCGGCCAACAGCCCTAAAGTCTGGTACCAATGGATTGCTCTCATCGAGGAGAAGCCATAGGTACCAAGTTTGCGAAGTTCCGCGATCGGAATGGCCGGCAATCGCCGGAGCTTGCTCCGGCGATGAAACTTTCGCCGCCGACACTAAACCTAATTTTTCTCCTTTAAATCGTCACCAAAACTTAAAGACAATGGTTTTAATGCGTTCTCCTAGCTCACTTGATGTCATCCTGGAAATCTCGTCGAAAAACTCCAACTATGGTGGCCGGACCGTCGAAAAAAAAGTGATGAAGATTTGCTGCCGCGGAACAGGGGAGGAGAGAGAAATGAAGATTTTTATAAATTAATTAATAAAAATCTTAAATCTAAGATTAAATCTGGACCGTCCATTCTTGATTCAATGATTTGACCAATCAAACGACGTCCAAATTATGATCCGTCTGCGCCGTTGGATTCCTTATCAAAAATTCTATCTGATGGTGTAATTTTTACATTAAAATTCTATACTTCAAAAATTCATATAATTTTACAAATAAGTCCTCCATATTATTTATTTCATAAAATCCCTTAAAATCATCAACTTTTATATATTTATCCTTAACGCCAAAAATATGAATCTCACATCGTACCCCCCTTAAAGAAATTTTGTCCTCAAAATTTAGTTCAGGTTGTCCCTTATAATAGTCGGTGATGCTTTCTGTTCATATATTCTTCTGATTCCCAAGTAATTTCTTCTACTTGTGCACTTCTCCCCAATACCTTAATCATCTATACCTCTTTATTCCTTAAGGTTTTCTTCTTTCATTTTTAGATCTGCAGAGGTTGTACTTTAAAACTTAAATTCTCCTTAAGCTCAATCGAAGGCAATTGTAATATCTGATCATAATCCACTATATAATTCCTCCACATAGATATATGAAACACACTATGTATCCTGGTAATTTCCTAAAGTAAATTCAATCTGTAAGCCACAAAAAAATCTATTAATGATCTTAAAAGATCCAGTATATCGAGAACTTAATTTTTTTTTCTTCTAGGTTTTCACATTGTATGATTTCTTTCCAAGGATCTATTTTCAGGTACATCATATTCCTAGATTGAAACTCTAACTCTCTTCTTTGTTTATCCAAATAATTATTTAATATATTATGGGCTATTTCCAATCTTTCCTTAATAATCTTAATCTTCTCTTTAGTAATCTCAATCAATTTGTTCATTTGATCCTTCTTCCTCTTACTTTATCCCAACACAACGGTATCCTGTATTTGCTTTCATAATAAGCCTTATATGCTAATATTCTAATACTAAGGTAATAATTATTATTATAACCAAACCTCAATCAATCAATAGTTTTTTTGAGGTGTTATTCTTCAAATGTGATTAAGTACTTATTTATAAAATTAAACATAGATTTTGAAGTGTTGAATTTTAATTTAAAATTTATATTATCTGATAGGATTTTATATTTAGAATTTAACAGTGCAAAGCGATTGACAGAAGTGATTTAATCTCAGTGAACCATGAGTTGAACCCGGGTTAATGGTTAAATGGTAAGTGGGTTAAGTGGTAAAACTCGATCTGTTACCAACCCTTGACGAATATATATTTATTTTTCAACAGTTGAGGCGGTTAAGTAAGTAACGCGATTTTTCTTTTTTTTCGAGGAAAAAATTTGAGTGGGGAGGTAAAATCTATCGTCGATTTTCTCTCGCGGATAATATCAATCGTTTGTTAATAAACGAAGTATCCAACCATTACCTTTTTATTTGGTCTAACTATTATTTTCAAAATAACATGGTTGTTTTCTTAAAAGGAGAACTTAGATTTTCTTATTTTACTGAAAAAATAATTTTGTTTTTTTACTTAAGTCACCTTATTAGAAAATTAAAGAATTTAATAATTAAAAAAAAATTATTGTAAAAAAATTTAAATAATAAAATATCATCGATATCTTGAAAGAAACAATAAATCTTTTGCAAAGGTGAGTTTTTATTTTATGCACAAAGCATACAATCCTTTCTTAAAATGGTATTAAATGCATATTTATATAATTAAACATAGATTTTGAAGTATTAAATTTTGATTTAAAAATTATATCATCTGATAGGATTTTAAATTTAGAATCTAACAGTGTAAAGCGATCGTAATTTTGATTTTATTTTGTGGGTCAAATTATTACCAAGCTAAAGTTCAAATAAATGGTCCAGATTAAATCATATAAAGCTATTGACAGAAGTGATTTAATCTCAGTGAACCAAGAATTGAACCCGGGTAAATGGTTAACTGGTAAGTGGGTTAAGTGGTAAAACCCGGTCCGTTACCAACCCTTGACTTCTTCTTCGTCCTTCACGCATGAGCATCAGCCGCGATCAGGGTGTCCGACTCCTTTGCCTTGCCGACGATGTTTCGGCCAACTTCGATGGATTTATTCTACCAGATATAGATCACGACATCAAGTGAGCTGGACGAACATAATGGAACTATTCTTTGGGGTTTTTTGTGAGGCTTTAAGGGTGAAATTTGAGTTAGGGCGTCTGTGGGCTGCGTAACTAGAAATATCATGCGATATACGCAAGCTGAATTATGTGAAATAGAGTTGCAGATAGGGTGTAGAGCTGCAAAAAGAGAACATGTAGAAAGCTACAGATACTGTACATAGAGTTGCAAGTGTTGGGAGTTGACACAAATATTATAATTGATGACGGTCAACTTCTAGTCATAACTTAAAAATCATTATGACAACCCAAAATGATCAACATATACTCATGAGATTTATATATATATATATAATTAACTCAAATGAAAATAAGGTAATAGATAATTTCAAATCATTTGATATAGATCCATCTACAAACAACTTTATGAATCTGGAATAAAGTCGATTTAAGAGATCTGAGAAAGAGTTAGGATCAAACAAAATTAACTCATACGTAAGCCAACTCAAAATATCGGTAATTTTTTATTTCTTAAGCTCAGGGGTCTTACATAGATTAATCTGATATAAATTTTATACTCCAGATCTTATATGGACGTTCAATATCAGTTGTTTCCAAAATCTAAGAAATAATTAGGGCAAAGATTTGCACAAAAAATTTTTTATGATAAAATAAAGATGTGGCACTTGTGTATGATGTGAGATAATTTACATTATTTTCTATATGTCCAGATTGGTCATAGACTGAACTTACGATTCAAGATTTCAAACTTTTCTAAAAATTACGTATACCGACGATAGTCAATGTGTTATTATCGTCAGGTTTCATGGTCTGATAATATAACTATAATTTGCAACATAAGTAAAAGTTAAATGAGATATCTAATTAACAACATACTCAAATGTCATATAGTAGCATATGTGCTAACTCGCGTAGGAGAGTCAATAATATAATATAATAATGTACTAGTTGTTTGGCTAGATTGTCACATATGAATCGATAATAAGATTCATAGATAATCCACAATTTAACAATCCTGATAGACTACCTGATACGTCAGCTATCTAGCATGAGAGTACGAACGTGAGAGTGCATCTGGTGCTTCCATGTCTAAGAGTCAAACTCTAGGAGCAAGTGCTCGAATCGGAGCGAATAAAATCGAATATTGATAGATTTATTTAGACTAATATCAAAAGATGGGGTCATGGGATACAAATAGTATGATTAAGATATAACATGGGATAATTTGATATCAATACTCTTAAGATCAAAGCAATAATCACTACCTTTTTTAATATAAAAGGTGATCATGATGCACACAACAAGGTAACATTGAGTATGATCATGGATAACTTTAGTTGATCATTTAGAAATAAAAATTGGTCGTAGATCTGAGCATATTGATCTAAGTTTCTATCTCTTCCCCGACGTAATGAAAATTGTAGCCATATATACTATCCGGAGATTAATAGATTAATTATATTAAGCCAATTATTGGCCTGAAGAAAATTAATCATAGCGATAATTTCTATCGTCAGAGTAAAAACTCATTACCAAGGAAATATACTATTATATTTCTGACTCGCACTTTATCCTAGATTATATTGGGACTATCATCTTAATTCTTAAGACCTCAAACTTAACTTAATCTCATAGATTCTTCAAACCTAGGTCTGATACCACTTTAGTTGTCACACCCCGACCGCAGGTCGACATGTGGCAACTGCCGTATGAGCCCAAAGGACCATACAAGGTATTTGGTAATAAATATTGTCCACACACATAATCAACACAGCGGAATATACAATTAAATCACTTATGCAACTCTACTAACACAGACCCAATATACCTACTACAATTCTATAATAACGACATCAATAAATAAAACTAAATCTATTGATAGCCCTCATCTTCATCAAATATCCCAGTCAATCATCTAACAATCTGCACACACATTGAATGTGGTGTGCTTAGCCTTGCGGCCTAGTGCAAAATTACGGCTCGAAATCGGAGCAAGGAAATCAAAAACTAGGAGGAGTACTCTAGGATGCCATTGGTTTGTTAATCATCATTTTTCTTTGATATATGTGATTCGTGACACAAAAATAAGTATAGCGATGTAACAAATACAAATATATATATCACTAAATGTCACCTAAGTATATGTAGTGTCTATGTCATCAATGTGTGTCATCTATATTATAATATGACTTTAAGTCTCAAGACTCGGGCTGCTAGCCTATGCTTAGTGAATACCCAGGCCAAGGGCATCCATAAGCCCATCAGTGCCTTTTTATCTCTGTCTCTACCTATGCCCGCTACACTGATGTTGGCGGAGAGGATGGGTGACCATTGATCACTCTCCACTATCTCCCTAGTTGCCCTCAATGCCTACCCTAGCGAAACTGCCATGCCCTTACATCCTCCCCAGACTCCGTAGGGTCAACGGCGACTCGTGTAGTACTAAAACACTACCCAAAGAAAGGGTCACCATTAACGAAGACTAATCGGCCACGGCTAACCGATAAAAATCCTAGGATCCGGATTACTCATCCGACTGTCTGCAGAACATCCTGGATGATAGCCCTGTGGTCTAAGGATCCACTGTCCAAGGATTCGCATAGGGAATCATCTTCCCAGTCCAATAGCAGTCGACGTTGATCCGAATAAACACACATCCGTACAATGAGCTGTGGGAACCCCGTCTCCATCGGTGCCAAGTCCATGGTAGGGTTCATCCTCGCTAGCCATCTCAGGACTATCACGGTGCCACCTAAACGACACTCATGAGGGCATAAATTTTTAGGTAGGAACCTACTCCATATTTCCGGTCTAGTATGACCTTGGAGTTTGTATGATCCCTTTTTCCACAAGTTCTAGTATCTAAGTTACATGTAGCCTTGGGAGTGGTGCGAAGAGAAGCATCACCGTTGTGACCATCGATAGTATACGGTTGTCAACTGGGGTATATGGGAGACACCCCTATCCATTTAAATTTTGGCGATGTCTCATGGGAGGTTCTAGCATCTCATATCACCTAAGACTAAATCTAGTGCGTCTAGTGTTATTGTTGATTCTACCTCCTATGTATGTTTGTTATTCATATATTCCACTATTTATATTCAAGTCCACATGGTAATTGTGTGGTACATAGCATGTCACGCCCCGACCCACCTGTCGAACACGTGACAACCGCCGTATGAGCCCAAAGGACCCATACAAGGCATTTGGTAATAATATTGTCCATACACATAATCGACACAAAGGAATATACAATTAAATCACTTATACAACTCTACTAACACAATCCCGATATACCTACTAACTCCATTTATTTTATTTTAATATTATTGATAAATAAAACTAACTCCATTGATATCCCTCATCTTCATCAAATATCCCCGTCGGTCACCTAACAACCTGCACACACATTGAACGCGGTGTGCTCAGCCTTGTGACCTAGTGTAAAATTACAGCCCAAAACCACAACACGAAATCCAAGGCTAGAGGGATCGTTCAAGGATGCCTTAGTGGGATTAGTTATCACATAATAAGCTTTTTATTATTTTACATGTATTATCCGACTATATTTTATGTCAACCTAGGTTGTAGGTAGATGTATGTCTCTAAATGTCACCTAGGTTATATACCATATCGGTGTCACTAGTGTAAAATCATATATAACCTCTTTATTTTTATATCACATGACTCGAGCTGCCGGCCTATGCTCACGGAAAGCCCTGGCCTAGGACTTCCCTAAGCCCATCAGTGCCATTACAGTCTATGTTTAATAAAATTTATTGTGGTGCTTTATGATACATTTAGTCTTGTATAAGTTGTGGTATAGAAGTGCATCTTATACGGCGGTTGTCATGTGCCCAAAGGTAGATTTGGGACGTGATAATTAAGGTGGTATCAGAGCATAAGTTTAAATAGGTGAAATTAAAAGTAAGGATAAGGACTTAGGACACACTATAGGGTTAAGTAGACGTGTGAGATAACGTGGACGGGGTAAAGAGAGGTTATAGGGATTTGAAATTTTGCCCTTATGCTTTCTTTACTTGTGTTATATTCATATGTTGCCCTTGATTTTTGTTAACTGTGGCCTTATATTTTCCTTACTTTGTTGGGTTAAATTCTATGTTCCTTCCTTGTTTACGTGCTGTGATTTTTTTGGTTGATATTAGTGAGTAAAATTGATTGTGCTTGGTGTGGTTTAATTTGGTAGATTGTATTGATTTGTATAGTGCTTGTGATATATTGTGATTGCTGAAAATTTAACCTAGGAAAATATAGGAACATTTAGAGCCTTACACATGAAACTTTAGAGAACTTATTGTGGAGTTCTATACTTATTTTGGTTGATGTTGATGTTGGATAACCCACTGAAATTATGTGAAAGTATTTTCCTATGTTTCCTTTGTCTAATGTAGCAACTAAATTGCCTTAAATTTAGTTAATCTCACTTAGCTATTGAACACGTGACTCCATCTGACCGCATGATATAGGCTAATCAACTACTCTAGCTAGAACCATAGATTTTCTCCTAATTAAGTTCCTAAGTTTCCATGCTGAGATTTCTGTCCAAGCTAAACCTTTAATTGTTTTAGGTAGCAACAATTACTTTTTGCTTCTCTTCTCTATAGATGCAAAATTTGGTTAAGAACATAGTTAAATGGTAGAGTTTCATCCTTAGTTTTTATTGATTTTACCATCCCTTACTTTTGAATCATAATCAGAGATCAATACCATCTCACATTCAACATTGTGTCCATGGGGTGTATCAAAAATATTATCTTACCTCTCAATCTGAATCTTGATATCCATCTCATTCAATCTTGCTCCTTTATCCCTATTGGACAGTTTTGTATAAATAACCATCAAATATTGATACAACATAGGAACTATATTATGCAATATAGTTTTCCTTTCTTAAACTTGGAAAATAAATTATTGTTACCTAGGAAACTATACTAAAAATTCTTCATGTGTGGGTGAGGAGAAGATCTATTCTCTTGTTTGCATTCATTGATATGTTTCAATCCTTTTCTTTACAAACCTTTAGCAATGGCCATTCTTCAGATGCAGACTGTTCGCAAAATATTGACCATTCCTCTGTTAAATACTCTTGAGTGCATTCAAAAAGTGGTATTATCCCTGGCACCAAACGAACTCAAATTCCTACTAGTGATTGTTAATAATTCCTTTTTCTTTTTTAGTATGGATCTCTCCCTAATCTTTCTCATCTTTCAAAACCATTTGGGTGATACTCTTGACTCCTTCTAGAAAGGGTCCAAATACCATCTAGAACCTCAAGATTTCTGAACAATCTAGTAAGATTTGCAAGTAAATTTAATGAACTCATAATGCTAAAAGTTTAGCATTTTCAGCATGTTAAATTAAAAAGATTGAGCTTTTCTTTTATTCATTTACTTACAGAACCTCAAGGTCAATTATTAAAAACCTTTTTACCAAATCCTAGACTAGTATACCTATTGTACCAAACTAATATATCAGAAATAAACCAACCTTGGTTTCCAATTCTAAAATTTTGTAAGTGATGCTAACGGAGAGTCCAATTTGTAGTTTTATCCTTCATTTAGGACCCATATGGTATTTCTCACTTAGCAATACCGTCTCTACCTCAAAATCTCAACCATAACTCCCATACACTATTAAAGAGTAAGTTAAAACTGAAGATGATGAAATTTATAAATCACTATGGCAAAGTAGCATAAAATCTAGAATTGAATCACCCTCAGATTTATCTTGTATCAGAGATTTGATCAGCCTGAGCTATCTAATGTCTAATTCCTATGAAATTTATGATATGCACATGCCTCAATTTAAGATGCGTGCAAGCATGTTGGTCCCGATCTTCCGTCGTAGGAGAAATCCTTAAGGTGGGGAGTTGTGACTTTGACGAAGGGGAGGCTAACCACGATCTAGGAATGCGACCAGCAACCTCGCAATCGCTAAACCACTCCTCAGTTGATTATCAACCATGTCAAATATGACTGACCTGTTAAGAAGAACGACACGAACAATTCAAGAGAATTGAAAGAGCAACAGCGGAAGGATCACTCAAGATCTGATTAAAGAAATTGGACTTCAAGTTTGTAGCAAAGCATTACAAAAGCGGTGGCTAAAGCAAAAATCAAAGTCCCCTTCAATAGGGCATACTCCACCAAATATATAGACACAATAATAAACCACAAATTTTGGAAAATAAATATCCCTTGATGAAGATTTGAATAAATGTTTGATGAAGATTTAATCTTCATTAAATATTCCTTGATTTACTCTAGAATAAATATTTGATAAAGATTTGATCTTGAATAATTATTTCTTGATTTACTTTTGAATAAATATTTGATGAAGATTTGATCTTGAATAAATCTTCCTTGTTTTTCTTTTGAATAAATATTTGATAAAGATTTGATTCTTGAATAAATATTCCTTCAATTACTCATACAACTTCCATATGAGTAATTCATGCAACTTTCATTTGAGTAATTCCTCCATGTTTTTCCTTACATGTAGTGACAAGTAAATAATAATAATTAGGCAATATCATTTGTTCTGTAATTAAGTAATTAATTTGCCGAAGAAAAGAATTCATCTGTTATCCTAAGCGTCGTGCACGGGCTCGTGTCATTGGGCCTTGTATGCTAACCGGTTCTTGCACGGGTGAACCTGTGATGTCCTCATCATACTCCCCTTCTTGAAAAGGAGTCGACCTCGACTCTAACTCATTTCATGACCCAAGGATGGAGATAAATCAGCCACATTAAATGTATTACTCACTCCATAATCCTTAGGTAGTTCCAGCCTATATGCATTATCATTGATTTTTGTAAGAACTCTGAAGGGACCATCACCTCGTGGCTTTAGCTTGGACTTACGCTGTTCTAGAAATCGATCTTTGCACAAATGCAACCAAGCCAAATCTCCTTCTTCAAAAATAACTTTCTTTCTACCTTTGTCTGCATGCTTCTTATATTGTATTTGCATCTCCTCAATATTTGTTTTGGTCATCTGATGTATCTTACAAATCATCTCAGCACGCTTCTCTGCATCAATATTACCTCTTTCTGATGGTGGTAGAGGTAGTAAATCAATTGGAGCAGCAGGCTTAAATCCATAGACGACCTCGAATGGGCAGAACATTGTAGTAGAATGCACAACTCGGTTGTAGGCAAACTCAATATGTGATAAGCACTCCTCCCACATCTTCAGGTTCTTTTTGAGTATCGCCTGTAGCATGGTACCAAGTGCGCGGTTGACGACCTCGGTTTGGCCGTCCGTTTGGGGATGACATGTAGTTGAAAACAGCAGCTTTGTCCCGAGCTTACCCCAAAGCATCCTCCAAAAGTGGCTTAAAAATTTTGCATCACGATCTGAAACAATTGTCCTCGGCACTCCATGTAGGCGCACGATCTCCCTGAAAAATAAATCGGCAACATGAGTAGCATCATCGCTCTTATGACAAGGTATGAAATGAGCCATCTTACAAAACCAATCAACAACAATAAATATACTATCTCTCCCCTTCTTAGTCCTTGGTAAACCCAACACAAAATCCATTGAAATATCCTCCCAAGGTAATTTTGGAACAGGAAGAGGTGTATATAAATCATGTGGGTTTAAGTGAGACTTAGCTGTTTGACAAGTGGTGCATCTCCCCACGTAACGCTCGATGTCGCGCCTCAATCCACTTCGCAAGTCTACAATTCAACTTACTTTGGCTATAAATATACTTTAATGATTTATGGTCTGAATGTATGACAAATTCTTTTGGCCAGAGATAATGTTGTCATGTTTCTAACACTCTAGCCAATGCATATAATTCCTTGTCATATGTTGAGTAGTTTAAGGTTGGGCCACTAAGCTTTTCACTAAATTCAATTGTTCTAACTAGAAGGACGTACACTTTGTCTATGATATAATAGACCTGTTAATATGATCAATACAATAAAGTTATTTCTTCCCTTTTCTAAACTTCCACAACCGTAGTTTTACAACAATCTTTATCCCTATTGCATTTTAACTTCCTTTCTAGTCAATCTTAATGACTTAATTATACTAAAGAATTTTTCTATGAATCTCTTACCATATCTAATTAATCCCAGACCTCAATCTTATTTTTCTCTAGATAAATTCTTAATCAATATCATCTCTATCAGAGTGGTGCAACGGAAGTGTGGTGGGCCCATAACCCACAAGTCCTAGGGTTGAAACCTGGCTCTGATGGAGGTGGCGAAGCTATAGAGAGGAGGAAGGAGATGAAGAAAGGAGCAAGTGTCAAGACCCCAAATGTTGACGAACACTCAAGCCGGAGATATTGTATTATGGTAATCTTCTTCCCTCCTATTTCATAAAAACAGGAACTTTACTTATTTTGGGGGAAGATTTAGGGTGATCACACGAATTTATATTGTTTCCCTAATCTAATTCTGTTCTTGCTGTTTTGATAGCCCTAAATTAGTTAATTAAGAGTATTTGTCCTCAATTTAGATGACACTTCAATAAACATGACTTTTTATGTATACCCTTGAATCCGAATTCAAGATTTTTGCATGATAATCCATGTTGTGATTCATTACCATTAGCTTTGTTGTGAATTTTTCTATCTTTCATTGTATAAATTACTATATGATTGTGTTAGGAGATTTCCATGTTGAGTTAACAGATGAACACTTGTATAAACCCATGATGATCTCGCTGAACTATCAAAAATATAACTTGATATCCCTAATTATTATCAGCAGGTCAAGTATTTAGTTAAGGGTCTCAACATCTCTTATTTGATTTCATATCCCTCCATACTTGGATTTCATCTCTTATTTGTTGCTAATAACTCCTTCAAGAAAGGTTCCAAATACAATCTAGAACCTCAATATACTGAACAATCTAGTAAGGATTACAAGTAAATTCAGTAAACTCATAATATTTAAAATTCAGCATTTTAAGCATGTTAGATCAAGAGATTTGAGTCTATCCCTTGTTCATATACTTGCACATCCTCGAGGTCAATTATTAAAGACCTTTCTACCAAATCCTAGACAAGGATACCTACTGTACCAAACTAATATATCAGAAATAAACCAATCGTAAATTCTATTTTCTAAATTCTACAAACTTTAACCAAAAGAGTATCCAACTAATGTCTTTGTCTGATATTAAGGACCCCTACTTTATTCCTCACCTAGTAATATCATCCTTACCTCAAAATATCAACCATAACTTCCGTACACAACCATACAATAGTTAAAACCGAAGATAATGATATGTATCAATCACTGTAGCAGAGTATCAGAAATCTGGACAGATTCAATTCCAGATTTAACTTGCCTCGTTGTTTGATCACCCTGAGCTCTCTGAGTGTCCAATTCCTCTAAAATTTGGTGGACACCTTCATCACCGATGAAACACCTACCCTCAAAATGTTAGCCTAATCTGATCTCTGTGGAAGTAGTTCTGTGCCTCCAAAGTTCAATGATCCTGAAAATTCAATGTAACGAAAATTGATACTTTTTTATTTAAAACCTATTCACCTTTCTACCTGAGCATTTCCATGTCTCTGCTAAACAGAACATATATCCATTCTCTTCTTTTATCTTTGAATTATAATTAACCAATTGTTACTCTAAGTATCAATCTTCATCATAATACTACTATGAGCTTATATAAACAGCAATGCTGAATTTTACCCTTCATTCTAAACCATGACAATTTCAGTTTCCTTTATTTCTTTCTCCTAAATCTATACACTCTCTAATGAACAGCCTCACCTAACAACTAAGGTTCCTTTCCATTACCATATAGAAATGCAAATAGGCAGAAATACACTTCAAGGAAGGGTAATACCACATAAGTGAGATCTGGACATGTGTGTATTGATTCTATGCTTTCTCCTTGCAAATACTAAACCCTCTTCTAATGTGAGTATCACTACTATACCTCCTTATAAAGATCTATCCTATGAACCTGTACATCAAACATCTTAAGGTTAACATGATACATGTCACTTTGAAATCACTTAAGAAAGGTTCAATTAATTCTCAAATCTTCAAGCAACCATTTTTCCTTTTCCTTGTTGTTTAACCCATGTTGTTTTGCTTCATCCTAATGAGATCCAATGGAACCAGCTGATTGAGTAAAGCAAGCGAAAATATCTTCCCTACTTAGCTAAATGAACTAATCAGAATTCAACCTCGAATACAAGCTTAAAGGATTGAATTATAACCCTACACCCATTGATGTTTCTTGTGATCCCTTAGAGTTGTCAACTGAATTTTCAAAATCTAGCGGGAACTAAATGTAGAGAAGTTGTAGGAAACACAAATTTTTACATTTCTTTACCACCACTTGAAGTAAGTTTCAAACCTAGTAGTCTCTTATATCACCTCTATCATTAAATGTTTGACCTACAATCAATTGTATGAATATTTGACTTACTGAAACGTTGTTGAAACCTCGAAAAACCCTCCTTTGATGCAAGGTAAAATTTTAAGATAGGAAAAGGGTAGAAGTAAAACCTTCATGAGATAGTTAAGTAAAGTTTTACTTGATGTATGCTTTTAGGCAATCTGCTTGGCACCGATGGTCTTTTAAATTACTGGAAGAAAGGACTTCCTACATGACTTTAGGTTGAAGCCAAAAAAAAGTCTTCTCACATAGTTGACATACTCCCCTCATGGCATGCAACCAAACTTTAAAGATTTGAGAACTGAGGAGCTATATTGCCACTCTGCCCTAGGATAAAAAGGTCATAAGACAACTAATGTACCCTATTCTGGTTCTGCAGGCCTATGAGAGGGTAGTCTAGACCTTGGAGTTTAAATAATTATGCGGAGTCTGGTTTATCAGAACGTTGAGACTAAACAAAGAAGTGATCCTGCCAAGGTGTCGAAGGTCGCATGGTGTGGGCATAGGGGGACACCTGTGCGAAGGCCTCGAAGCATGTGTTTAGGGTACAGCTTGCGATATTGGAAACGACATAATTCCACGGTCACTAGTTATCTCTGCTAACGTCAGTGTGACAGACACTAGGTAGAGACCTAGAAGGACACTGACGGGCTTACAAGTAGTCCCTGATCAGGATATACCCTAAGCATAGGATGGCACCCCTAGAAAAGAGAATACTAGGGTTATGATGTGGAAAATAACATCTTACACACACAAGGCCGTAGATAAATTATTTTTCTATTTATCTTTTAAATACTTACAATATAATTACATCGTGCATACTATGTTTTATTTAGATCTACCCATGTCAATATCTGTGCCCTTACAATTGCTTGGGACAACTCTTTCTATAAGCCACTGGGCCGCAAGGCTCCGCACATATTATTTTTCCTGCGCATAGGTTTTCGAACATTGGGTACACTCAATGGGGAGTGATGTGAACTCACAAAGATTAGCATGACATGGTTTACATATTTTACACTATAGTCCGACTGTATCAGTTTCAAAAGGAACACTTGTTGTAATAAGATGTAGTCGCAAAAAATTCTCATAGGTTTCTGTCATGTGTAGAGTTCATGTAATTTATATTTTAGTCTTGTATGAGTTCTTCCAAACTCATACGCCGGTTGTTATGTTGCCGACACAAAACTATTTAAAGTGGTATTAGGGCCAAGTTTGATACAAAACTTGAGAAAAATAATTAAGCATTGACATCAGAGACTAAACCCTGATATAGTCCATAGGCAAACACTAGAACATCAAGAACAACATGGGTGAGCATCACAAGGGAAAAGTAGAACGACACTTGATTGAATTTGTTTGCTAAATTAGGAAATTGTTTGTTCTAAATTGTCCTTGTTTGCTGTTCACTAGGACCAAAATTGATTTTTTTCCCTTTTGTGATGCTCTTTGTGATAATACCATAGGTTCTTTGGTGAAGGAGACATTTGCCTTGAATGTTTGTATTCCTGACAAATATTAAAATCCAATGATTGTCTTAACTTATTTTGTTTGCACTACACTTCTAACAGTATATAAGAGCTTAGAAACGATTAAGGCACGCACTAGATTTTATTACACTCTTATTGCACTTGCACTAATTCGTCTATTTAAATCACCTCTTGCGTAGATGGTAAGAGGAAACCAAAGAATAGTAGAGGAAGATCACTCATGTTCAATTGAAGGCCCTTCAAATCATATAAACGATGATCATTTTGTTCAAAGTGATAGCGACCCGTGGCCAGAAAGGACAATGCCTGATGAAGAGTCTACTAGACGATGATCATTTTTTTCACATGATGGTCCCCGTATGTCCTTTTACTTCTTCTCATCTTCATCATCATCTTTCGCAAGTTCCAATTCATCCTCGATCTCATCGAATCAATTTTCTATATTATGATTCCTTTTTTATTTGGGTGAAAATTTGGGGGAGAAAATGTCATCTTAGAATTTTGATTTCATCTTAGAATTTCTATTTGATCCTCATAGTTTAGATTTTTGTTTGATTTTCTAATCTTATCTTAGAATTTCTATTGGTCTCCAACGATTACGTTTTTATTTGATATTTTTCTTTGTTTTCTTTGATTAAAAAAATCATTTATTTTTAGGTTTGAGCTCTAGTTCAATTAATCCTTCTAAGAAAACTAATTTATTGTTCAAAATCAAAGTTTTTCAAATGTTTCATCCTCCTTCGAACCATGGAATGTTCTTGGTTCTTAACCAATAGCTTTGATTCATATTGATGATTTATTTAAAGGACAAATGGCTACTTCTCAAGGCTTGTGATCTATAATCATAGGATTACACTTGATTGAAATGCGAGGACTAGTCCCGAAATGGCTCTCTTATTTTGAACATGTCGAAAAAGACAACAGTCGAGCATCCTACCGGCATCTTCTGCTACAAAGTTCAACATATCAAACAAGACAACAGTCGAGTATCTTATTGGCTGCTTTATCATGCATCCTACTGGTATATTCTTCCATAAGTTCAACTGATTATTGCTTTGTGAGGGAAATGATTGAATCTAGGTCTAACTTCTTATGTAGCAAACTTGGTGTAATGTGTGGTTTAAATCTCTTAGTAGTTGTAACCTAAGAGTTTAGTTTTTCTATATATAGTTTATGTAATAGACCTATTATAACTTAATAAGTATTGAACCCACAACCCCCCGTATAAAACTCAATTTCTCTAATTAGAGGGACGTACACTTTGTGTATGATATAATTGACATGTTGATATAATCAATACAATATAGTTATTTCTTCCCTTTTTTAAACTTCCACAACCCTAGTTTTACAACAATATTTATCCTTAAAGCACTTTATCTTCCTTTCTAGTCAATTCTAGTGACTTAATTATACTATAGAATTTTTCTATGAATCTCTTACCATATTTAACTAATCCCAAGACCTCAATCTATTTTCTCTTTAGATGATTTTTTATTCAATATCATCTCTATCAGAGTGGCGTAGCGGAAGCGTGGTTGGCCCATAACCCATAGGTCCTGGATCGAAACCTGGCTCTGATATTAAGGGTCGACATGAAAGTTTCATCGTCCCATCTTTATTGCTCATGCATTAAGAGGATGGAGAATGTGGTTACAGTTTCAATCCAATCATCGAACCCCTTTACTACAAACCCTAACTCGGGTTGCTTAATCTCAACCGTCCAATCATTTAAAACTAGGCAACCGTCCAATCAACCAACCCTTTTACTACAAACCCTAACTCAGGTTGCTTAATCTCAACCGTCCAATCATTTAAGTCATCTAATGTGAGTCATCCATTCAAATCTAATTAAACCGAGAATGTGGCTACAGTTTCAATTCAATCAACCAACCCCTTTACTACAAATCCTAACTCGGGTTGCTTAATGTCCATTCAAATCTAATTAAACCAATTTTGCAAATAAGTCCTCTATAAAATTTCTTTGACAATGGATCCTCTAAATAACGTAATATTTCTTAATTACCTAGGATCGAAACCTGGCTCTGATATTAAAGGTCAACATGAAAGTTTCATCATCCCATCTTCATTGCCCATGCATTAAGAGGATGGAGAATGTGGCTACAGTTTCAATCCAATCAACCAACCCCTTTACTACAAACCCTAACTCGGGTTGCATAATCTCAACCGTCCAATCATTTAAGTCATCTAATGTGAGCCGTTCATTCAAATCTAATTAAACCCGATTTTGCAAATAAGTCCTCTATAAAATATCTTTGACAATGGATCCTCTAATTAAAGTAATATTCCTTCATTACCCTTGATAAAAAATTAACAAGTCTCACGGAGTTTATCTCAGACATAAGATAGTTCGTAGGGGATGTAGCTAGATTAAGGATCTACAAGCATGTAGTCAAGGTTCTAGCATTTTAACGACGACTATGAAGCACACTTACTTGCAGGCATTGCAAATTTTGAATTAGAATGATGATTCCTTTTAGGTAGTCTTGGACAGTAAATCTCTCGACCATAGATCTATTATTCCAGACAGTCTTCAAACAAACATTCTCCAAACATTTTTATGAGTAGTCTGGATCCTAAGATTTATGTTATTTCTGGCTAGCTATGGCCAATATATATACTTAGGTGCGAGGACGCTATCTGGGGACAGTGTGTAGTAACACGAGTCACTTCATGGATTGTCTGGGGAGGACGTGTGGAGTGAAAATTTTGCTAGGACATGACCGTAGAGAGATTCGACTAGTGAATAACTGAGAGAGAATCACGGTCACCTGACCTCTCTGCCATGATTAGTATAACAGACATAGGTAAAAATATAGATGGAATTTAACACTGATGGGCTTACCTATACTCTCTGATCATAAGGTCTCCTAAGCATAGACTGGCTGCCTAGATCACAGTTTTGAATGAAATATTAGAATCTTTGGCGACAATAATCTAAAGACATAGACACACTCTACAGTTGTAACTTGACATAATAAGTAGATACATGTACTTATGATACATATTCTGCATATGAGTGTTTCATATTTTTATTTATTCACTGCACATTCTTTACGTGATATTATTAAATAATTTATGGACATTGTAGTATCTATTTCCTATTTACTCGAGATATTCTACTACGGTTAAACTGTAATTTCGTATAATGGAGCAAGGCTTAGCACATTAGATTTTATGATTTGTAGGTATAATAGATTATTGTCGATATAGTCGATGGAAACAAGGTTGTAGGAAGATTTATTTGGATTTACTTATACCATTACCATAGTATTATAGTAGGTTTATTGGGACTGTGTTAGATAAGCTAAGTGGGTTGATCGGATGGTATTATTTGATGAGATGATGATATTAGATTTTTATGATGTGTGGAATTGTGTTATATCCATAAATGCTTGTATGGGTTAGTTTGGCTCATAAGTGGTTATCACGTGTCGATCTATAGGTTAGGGTGTAACAAAGTGAGTGTTTATTCTCTTGGTGGAATAAACACGATAGTTCTCAATGTTTAGACTGGGTGAACTATGTTCATTTGATTATTCTTAATTGATATTATTTTGACTCTGTTGTTGCATTATTTATATCCTTCTTATCCTTATATGAGCTATGAATGTTTTCTATATTCATTATTGTTGATATGAATTCTCCATTGCTATTATTCTTTGATTCAGTATGAACTTATTTTTCCTAAATGCTAGAGGTATGATGATAAGCATACCCTAGGAGTCTTATTATTCTATATATGATGGTCGTTCATCTTTGTATGTATATGACTAGGTTGATATGATACTAGATGGTGTTAGGGGCACCCTCACTCTATAATCATGTATTATGACATATTAACACTCCCATGAGCCACCTATATAAAGAGGCATGTGGCATAAGTGCAACTTGCTAGGATGAGAGATTGGTTAACCCTTGGTTGATGAGTATTACGAGACTAGCTATAGATATCGAGTATTAAGGTATAGTGGGCAACCTAGGGGAGAAGGGACTATATTTCTATATTCTCAAACTTCTATTTTGATTTATGTACCTTACAATGATTGATACCTCCCCTTAAGGTGACAATTATATGCAACGACTATATTTGATTATGCTAACCCCGGATATAGTCTCGTGTGACTTTTTATTATTTTTCTTAATGGGCTATTGCACACAAATAGTAGAATTTCATCATTTTATTCATAAGACACTATCATTATATGGTTTTGGTTTTATATTGTTCTTTATCAAACTCACTGGGTACAATATTACTCATCCCATTGGGAACTCAGCATTACCATCTTTATCCTATATAAGTAGAGATCTACTAGATATGCACCATATATATCTTTAGATAAGAGTATTATTCTGATCCAAACAAATTTGTATATAAATATTTTACTTTCCATCAACTGTAGTTTTAAAAATACATCATATCTAGATAAGCCTTGAGTTAAAATGAGATGTGATACAGATTTTTACCTTTTATTTTTAGAGGGGACATACACAATGTACCATAAGTGAGTTTTCACATAGCCTCGAAGGGTAAAGGGTGATTATGTGTGGAGTTCACTATGGTCTGCCACTTGTCCTATAGAAGTATGGGACATGACATGTAGTGTATGTAGTGGATATTTTAAAATAAGAAAAGAAACATCGATTACGAAAATATAATGTAAAGATTTCAAAATAATATGTCATGTAGAATATTGAGCGAAAAACCTAGGGTTATAGCTCGATAAACCTAGGGTGGAAAACATCACATTCTTTGAAAAAGAACATGCCTTAAAAACCAAAGAAGTAGAAATAGAGAAGTTATAGAGGACTTATACAAGTGACACCGACATGATATATAACTAAGGTGACATCTAAAAATATATTTCTACATATATCATCAGTTGACACATAGCATTGGTAAGTGATATCTTTTATATATTAAAAAGCTTGTTGTATGAGAACTAATCAAACCGCATCATCCTTGGACGATCCCCCTAATCTTTGATTTCTTGCTACAATTTCGAGCCGTAATTTTCCACTGGGCCTTAAGGTTGAGCACAGTGCGTTTATTGTGTGTGCAAGTATAGCAGTAATGCACAAGATCGTAGATGAGGATTACGTCGTCGGAGGTTGACCATCATCCTCATCTAGACTTTTTTATTATTTATTGTCGGATGTAGCTTGTAGTAAATTTGTTTTGGGACTGTACTACGTGACTGTATTTAGTTATCTTCTTATATCTTGCATGGGTCTTTGGACCCATGCGGTGGTTGTCACGTGCCCGACAGGTGGGTTAGGGCATGACAGATGGACTGAAAGTATCAGACACACCACTATTGCTTAGTTTCTTCGATGAAATAGACTAATGCGGTAAGAACTTGATCTTTACGGTTTGAAAATATTACTCCAAATCCCATAAAATATTTCCTAGGGTTTTGCCATTTTACTCATTGGGGTATATGTTGGTGGAATAGGGACTGAGACACTTAGTTGGGTGTTGCTACAAATCTTAGGCGGAAGATAGCATTCAGCTCGAAGTTGCTCTAATTCGGCCCTCATGCACCATGTCTCTTCCTCTAATGGCATGGGATGGCTCTCAAAGTTGTGGTCCAAAGCTCTATCTTGAGTCTCTCGAATATGATTAAGGATGGTGTCAGTAGTGTCTCTATCCTATCACGGAGGTGCTCAATCTCCTTGGGCATAAAATTGAACACGGTGCAAAATACGATGATTTGTTTCCCTGGCAATAGACAGGGGCCACTCAATACTTTGGCCAGAGGTGCACCAATCATCTCCTTAAAGAGGTTGATCCTTGCCTTGACTTCTTCATATTATGATGCTATCTAAACATGAAATTACCAAGTTAGTCAAGCACAATGTTGTGCTAGGTCCAGGTAGGGTGTGGCATGATGATTTTTACACAGGATTGCATTGACTTCACAGTTGGGAAAACAGTGTGCAAAGCGCTAGGGTGCATGCAACATGGCTAGGTTAGAGGCATATGCAAAATGAGATAAATATGATTTATAATATTTATATAACATATATAATGTAATGTGACTTACTATTTTTCTATAAACATTTCATATAAAAGACCTAATGATATGATCAATATTATCAAGTTATATCTTCACTTCTCCAAACTTCCAAAGCCCTAGTTTTACATAGTATAAGAGCCTCTTTTGAATAATATACTAGTCAAAAATATCTTATGAGACAGTGGAGGACTCATATGTGCCACATGATGGTCCCCATATGTCCTTTTACTTCTTCTCATCTTCGTCATCATCATTGGCAAGTTCCAATTTATCCTCGATCTCATCGATTGAATTTCCAATATCATGATTCTTGTTTTATTTGGGTGAAAATTTGGTGGAGAAAATATCATCCTAGAATACATATATCATCTTAGAATTTTGATTTCATCTTAGAACTTCTATTTGATCTGCATAGGTTAGATTCTTTTTATTTTCTAATCTTATCTTAGAATTCTTATTGGTCTTCAAAGTTTAGGTTTTTATTTGATGTTTTCTTTGTTCGGTTTGATTAAAAAATCATTTATTCTTAGGGTTGAGCTCTAGTTCAATAAATCCTTCTAAAAAAACTAATTTATTATTGAAAATCAAAGTTTTTCAAATATTTTATCCTCCTTCGAACCATGGAAAGTTCTTGGTTCTTAACCTATGGCTTTTATTCATATTGGTGATCTATTTTAAGGACAAAGGGCTATGTCTCAAGGCCTGTGATCTATAATCTTAGGATAGCACTTGATTCAAATGGGACAACCAGTCGCTTTCTCTTTTTAAGAACATATCGAAAAAGACAATAGTCGAGCATCCTACCGGCATCTTCTGCTACAAAGTTCAACATATCAAACAAGACAGTAGTTGAGCATCTTATGGGCTGCTTTATCGTGCATCCTACTAGTATCTTCTTCTATTGGTTTAACTAATTTTTGCTTTCTGGGGGAAACGATTCAATCTACGTCTAACTGCTTATATAGCAAACTTTGTGTAATGTGTGGTTCAAATCTCTTAGTAGTTGTAACCTAAGATTTTAGGTTTTCTATATATAGTTTATGTAATGAACCTATTATAAGTTAGTAAGTATTGAACCTACAACTGCCCGTATAAAACACAATTGTTCTAATTAGAGTAACGTACACTTTGTATATGATATAATAGACCTATTGATATGATCAATACAATAAAGTTATTTCTTCCCTTTTCTAAACTTCCACAACCCTAGTTTTACAACAATCTTTATCCTTAATGCACTTTAACTTCCTTTCTAGTCAATTCTAAAGACTTAATTATACTATGGAATTTTTCTATGAATCTCTTACAATATCTAACTAATCCCAAGACCTCAATCTTTTTTCTCTCTGGATGATTTCTTATTCAATATCATCTCTACCAGAATGGTGCAGTAGAAGCGTGGTGGGCCCATAACCCATAGGTTCCATGATTGAAACTTGGCTATTACATGAATTGTTGATGACATCATTTACTAGGTGCCATATAAGGTGGATTTCAAAAAGAGGAGAAAGTTTTGGCCAGAAAACAAAACTAAAATCCCCCAAATTCAATCCCTTTTATCCATCCTCATCGCTAGCAAATTGATTACTAAGAATTATCCATCCTCATCGCCAGCAAATTGATTACTAAGAATTCCCTAGTGATCCTTGACCTATAGACGAGTGAAATTGAGGAATTGTCAGAGAGGTGGCGAAGCAATAGAGAGGAGGAAGGAGACTTTGGTCAAGCCGGATATATCTTCTTAAGGCAATCTTCTTCCCTCCAGTTTCATAAAAATAGGAACTTATTTTGGGGGAAGATTTAAGGTGATCATACAAATTTATGTTGTTTCCTTAATCTAATTTCGTTCTTGCTGTTTTGGTAAGAGTATTTATCCTTAATTTAGATGACACTTCAATAAACATGAGTTTTACATATACCCTTGAATCCAAATTCAATATTTTTGAATGATAATTCATGTTGTGATTCATTACCGTTAGCTTTGTTATGAAATTTTCCTATCTTTGATTGTATAATTTGCTATATGATTGTCTTAGGAGATTTCCATGTTGAGTTAACAGATGAACACTTGTATAAACCCATGACGATCTTGCTGAACTATCAAAAATATGACGTGATATCCCTAATTATTTTCAGCAAGTCAAGTATTTAGTTAAGGGTCTCAACATCTCTTATTTGATTTCATATCCCTCCATACTTGGATTTTTGAGCATGAATTATACCTACATTACCTTGTCCTATGATCCGTCTTCTTTTCCTTCCTAAATCAGATCTATGTTTCGCTTGGCAATGTAGAAAATTCAGTATCAAAGGGAAATATTGTAAGTATCAGTAAGTTAATGCTTATGTTGGATAACCCACTGAATTTTTGTGCATTTATTACCTTATGTATTCCTTGTCTGATTTAGCAATTAAGTTGCCTAAATATTAGTTGATCTCACTCAGCTATTGAATATATGATCCCATCTGCCCACATGATACGAGCTGATCTACTATTCAAGTTAGAGTCACAAATCCTCCCTTGATTAAGTTCCTATGTGACATGCTAAGGTTTCTGGTCAAACTGAGCATTTAATTGTCTTATGTATCAGCAGCTATCTTTTCTTCCTTTTTGCAAGGTATGAGAGTAAGTTAACTATTAGTTTCAATAAAGCATGGTATAGGATCTATTGGAAATTTAAATATTGATACTTTTAGCAGCCTTGGATGTTTGGATTTGATTCTTGCTACAAAGTTTTGAACATCTCTGTTCTTGTTGAGGCCAAGAGGAGTTAGATGTTTAACTACTTTCATCTCTGCCTTTTTCTTTTCAATATTGATTGGTTTCTTTCATATCTTAAGACTACAATCGAGGATTTCTCCATCTTTTCTGCATATGGAGAATTTTGTGGAGAACATGTTGATTATTAGGACTTCATACTCGTTTTACTGATTTTTATCATCCGCTGCTGTTGGATTTTAACGAGAGAGATGTGGTAATGCATTTCTGACCCTTATTATATACTCTTAATGTCAGAAGTGTTCACTCTTCCTCCATAAACCTATCAAAGAGGAGCTGACAATTTCTCTACTTGAACATTTCTAAATTTCTTCATAAAGGGATTCATTCCTTCTGTCAAATGAGATCTAATCCCTTTTATGAATAGCTCATAAATTCTTTTTCTTCCTTAGTATATTTTTCTTCTTCCTATCAAGGAAAATTCACTATCTCCAATGTATCACATGATACTTATCCTTGCCAATAGATTCGAGCTCTTGATACATTAAATGGCACGCTATTTGATACTCAAAAACTTAAGGAAGAGGCTTCTCCCTCTCTTCCTAATCTTTGTCATTTTTCAAAATCCTTAGTGTTGCTCATGACTCCATCAAGAAAGGTTCCAAATACAATCTAGAACCTCAAGTTACTAAATAATCCAGTAAGGATTGCAAGTAAATTCAGTACACTCATAATGTTGAAAATTCACAATTTTCAGCATATTAGATCAAGAGATTTCAATCTATCCCTTGTTCGTATACTTACATATCCTCAAGGTCAATTATTAAGGACCTTTTTACCAAATCCTAGACAATGATACCTACTATACCAAACTAATATATCAGAAATAAACCAATATTAAATTTCATTTTCTGAATCCTACAAACTTTAACCAAAAGAGTATCCAACTAAAGTCTCTGTCTTATATTAAGAACCCTTATTGTATTCCTCACCTTGTAATACCATCCCAACCTCAAAATCTCAATTATAACTTCCATAGACAACTAGAGATTGAGCTAAAATGGAAGATAATGATATGTATCTATCACTGTAGGAGAGTATCACAAATTTGGACAGATTTAATTCCAGATCAGTGGTTTGATCACCCTGAGCTCTTTAAGTATCCAATTTCTCTAAAATTTGGAGGACACCTTCGTCACTGATGTAATATGTACCCTCAAAATATCAGCCTAATCTAATCACTATAGAGGAAGTTATGAGCCTCCAAAGTTCACTGATCCTGAAAATTTAGTATAACGGAAATTGATACTTTTTGATTTAAAACCTATTAATCTTTCTACGTGAGTATTTCCATGTCTCTGCTAACAACAGAACACATATCCATTCTCTTCTTTTATCTTTGAATTATAATTAACTAATTGTGACTCTAAGTATCATTTTTCATCATAATAGTACTATGGGCTTATATCAACAAGAATGTTGAATTTTACCCTTCCTTCATTTTAAACCTTGAAAATTTCAGTTTCCTTTATTTCTTTCTCCAAAATCTATACACTCTTTGATGAATGACCTCACCTAACAACTAAGGTTCCTTCCCATTACCTTATATAAATACAAACAGGCAGAAATACTCTTTAATAAATGGTAATACATCATTAGTAATCTTAACATGTGTTTATTGATATTATGCTTTCTCCTTGCAAATACTAAACCCTCTTCTGATGTGAGTATCACTATTATACCTCCTTATACAGATCTATCCTACAAACCTGTACATCAAACATCTTATATTTAATATGATACATCTCACTTTGAAATCACTTGAGAAAGGTTCAATCAATTCTCAAATCTTCAAGGGACCATTTTCCCTTTTCCTTAGTATTTAATTCATGCTATAATAACAGCCATCATCCACTTCATCCTAATGAGATCTAATGGAACCAACTGATTGAGTAAAGCAAGGGAAAATATCTTCCCTACTTAGCTAAATGAACTAATCAGAATTCAACCTTGAATACAAGTTGAAAGGATTAAATTATAACCCTACACCCATTGATCTTTCTCTGATCTCTTGGAGTTGTCAACTGAATTATCAAAATTTAGTGTGAACTAAATGTAGAGAAGCTGCTGGAAACCCAAATTTACATTTCTCTACTTCCACTTGAAGCAAGTTTCAAACCAAGTAGTCTCTTATATCACCTCTATCGTTAAATGTTTAACTTATAATCAATTGTATGAATGTTTGACTTATTGAAACATTGTTGAAAACTTGAAGCACCCTCCTTTGATGCAAGGTAAAATCTTAGGATGGAAAAGGGGTAGAAGTAAAACCTTCACAAGATAGTGAAGTAAAGTTCTACTTGATATATGCTTTTAGGCAATCTGCTTGGCACCAACGGTGGTTTGAATTATGGAAGAAAAGGCATCCTACACTGTGAGTTGTTTTTAAGTTCAATTATGAGCTACTGCAGATTGAGCCCTTAGTGGGCGGTTGTTAATATTTTTAGATATATGGCATGGTTTAAATTCGTAGCTTTATATTATGGTTAAACTATGTGCCAAAGCATTCAAACTTCTATCATATTTAAATGAATCTAAATATGCTCTTTTTCATAATATACATGTTGATATCATACTCGAATTATTGAGAGTAAGGAAAACTCATGAGCTATAATATGCAGGTTAATATGCTCTAAATATGCTCTCTTGTATAATATACATGTTGAAGTCGAGGAAGAGTCTTCTCACATATTTGAGATACTGCCCTCATACCATGCAACCAAACCTTAAAGATTTGAGAACTGAGGAGCTACATTATCACTCTACCCTAGGACAAGAAGGTCATAAGACAACTGATGTAACCTATTTGGGCTCTGCAGGCCCATAAGAGGGTAGTCTAGACCTTACAGTTTAAATAATTATGCAAAGTTTGGTTCATCAGAGAGTTGAGACTAAACAAAGAGGTGATCCTGCCAAGGGGGCAGAATATAGTACTACATGGTAGTCGTATGGTGTGTGTCTAGGGGGACACACATGCGAAGGTCTCAAAGCATCGGTGAGGGTACGGCTTGTGAGATCGAAAAAGAGAAAATTCCACGGTCACTAGTTATCTCTGCTAAAGTCAGTGTGACGAGCACTAGGCAGAGGCCTAGAAGGACACTAACGGGCTTACGAGTAGTCCCTGATCAGGATATACCCTGAGCTAAGGATGGCAGCACTATAAAAGAGAATACTGGATATATAATGGAAAATGATATCTTATACACAACAAGGTCGTACATAAATTATTTACCTATTCGTCTTTTAAATACTTACAGTATAATTACATCATGCATGCTATGTTTTATTTAAATTCACGTGCGTCAATATCTGTGCCCTTATAATTGCTAGGGACAACTCTTTCTATAAGCCATTGGGCCGCAAGGCTCAACGCATATTATTTATACTGTGCATAGGTTTTTGAACATTGGGTACACTCAATGGGGAGTGACGTGAACTCACAAAGATTAGCATGACATGGTTTACGTATTTTACACTATAGTCAGACTGTAACAGTTTCAAAAGGAACACTTGTTGTAATAAGATGTAAGCGCAAAAATTCTCATAGGTTTCTATCATGTGTAGAGTTTATGTAATTTATATTTTAGCATTGTATGAGTTTTTCTAAACTCATACGGCGGTTGTTACGTTACCGACAGAGGGTCGAGCTTGACAATTATAGTGGTATCAGAGCCATGTTTGATACAAAGCTTGAGAAAAATAATTAAGGATTGATATTAGAGACTAAACCCGAGTACAATCCGTAGGCAAACACTAGAACATTAAGAACATCATGGTGAGCACGAGAAGGGAAAAGTAGAATGACACTTGATTGATTTTGTTTGCTAAATTAGGAAAATGTTTGTTCTAAATTGTCCTTGTTTGCTGTTCACTAGGAGCAAAATTGATTTTCTTTCCCTTTTGCGATATTCTTTGTGATAATACCATATGTTCTTTAGTGAAGGAGACATTTTCCTTGAATGTTTGTATTCTTGACAAATATTAAAATCCCATGATTGTCTTAACTCATTTTGTTTGAACTAGACTTCTAAATGTATATATATACTTAGAAACGATTAAGGCATGCACTAGATTTTATTACACTCTTATTGCACTTGCACTAATTCGTCTATTTAAGTCACCTCCTGCCTAAATGGTAAGAGAAAACCAAAGAATAGTAGAGGAAGATCACTCATATTTGGTTGAAGGCCCAAGAGCACCTTCAAATCATATAAACGATGATCATTTTGTTTAAAGTGATAGCGATCCGTCGCCGGTAAGGACAATGCCTGATGAAGAGTCTACTAGAAAATTAAAAGACTGAGAGAAGAAGAGTTACCTATAGAATCAAGGGCAAATACTACACTACTGCAACCTGCTACGAGCGAAAGTCAAGTAGCCAGTAGAATCAATTCTAGAACTTGGAAACAAGATGATAAAGATGATGGAGCAAGTAGGAGAACTTATACATATGTTACACAATTAAATTGACAAAGAAAACTCTTAGCCTACACACACATCAACTACAACAAATCCATGTGTCCAGCGATTAAAAAGTTTACTACAGGACGCAAAGGAATTAGGGTGCGATTAAAAAGTTTGATCCATTAGAGGCACATGGTTGAGTTACCAATATATGCCTCATGATAGAAGACATGGGACTATTGGAGGAAGATAGGCTAGTAGTAGCACAATACCTCCTGAAAGGTAATGTGAAGTTGTGGTGGAACGAAGTTAGTATAAATGATACCATTCTTGCTACATTGACAAAATTTCTAGAATTCTTTAAGTCTAAATACTACTTCATGGTACACAAAGTGTATGTCCCTCTAGTTAGAGTAATTGTGCTCTATACGGGAGGATCATGAGGTCTTGGGTTCAAGACTCATTTAATTCTAAAAAAAAATATTGCTTCATGAGACTTAATGATTAGAATTAATCTCCAATTTTGTGTTAGTAAATTGATTCTTGAAAAATTTAAATTCTAAGGTTGATTATAAACCTTAAGATATGAAGAGAAGATATAAGATATATTAGAACCTTTTGTGTTTATCTTTACACCTTAAATTCTCTTTACTTTACTTTCATATTCTTTCTCTAGGAAGAATTTGCTTCCAAACACATTAAATTCTGAATTTATATAAGTATCAATAATTTGCTTCCAAACTCATTTGATCCATAATTTATCTTTCTTCATCTGCATATCCCAAAAGAGTTTGAATATGGCTGCCTTGTTCCATAAGTCTAGTCTTAGTAAGTTAAGTCCTCTGGTTGACTTTGGTGTGCAGACTTTATTCCAAGCTACCAAGGCCTTCCTACTTGTCTCAACTGATCTTGTCCATAAGAAAGTCCTGCAAACTGCATCCATCATTTTAATTATTTTTTTGGGCAATATGAATAGTTGTGACCAATAGCTTTACACTCCAAATTACACTGACTTTATAAGTTGAACTCTTCATGCATATGTTAGCAACTTGGCAGTCCAACTTTTAAGTCAAACTATCATTTTGTCAAGCAATACTTTACATTTTATAATTTTTAGTTTCTTAAGAGCCAAAGGTACTCCTAGATACTTGAATGATAAAGAGCCTTCTCTATATCCAAGTACAAGTAATATTATGTCTTTTATTTCAGCAGGTACTCCCCTAAAGTAAATGCTACTCTTAAGCTTTCAAACCTGATGTCTTTGTGAATTTAAGAAATGCCTCATGTAGGAGCTTGATAGATTTTTCATCTCCTCTAGAAAACATAAGTAAATCATCTGCAAAACAAAAGTGAGTAATAGATAATTTTGCACATTTGGGATAATATTTAAAGTTTTTCATATTTTCCAGCTCCCTCATACATCTACTCAAGTATTCCATCACAAGGATAAAAATATAAGGTGATAGAGGGTCACCTTGTATTAATCCTCTTTTTACTTGAAATGGTACCTTTTTTTACCATTAATTAGGATGGTGTATTGTACTGATTTGATGTAAGCCATCATCCATTGAATGAATCGAGGAAGAAATCCTAATTCTATGAGCATTTGTTTTGGTATTTTAATAATACTAAAAATTTTAGTTTGAAAATATTTAAGATTAAATTATAAATTATAGGTCGAGAAAAATATAATATTAAGATGATGGGAAGACGAAAAATAAATAATGCAGAAAATAGAGATCAAGAGAAAAAAAGTTATAAGAGGAAAGGAATATAAAAAACAGAGACTAAGAGAAAAAAATATTACAAGAGGAACAGAATAATTAAATTGAACAGAGATTAAAAATTTAGGAGAGGGACGCAATAAAAAAATAGAGATTAAGAGAAAAAATATATATTACAAGAGGATCAGAATAATTAAATTGCAAAAAATAGAGATTAAGAAGAAAAAAAATTAAGAGAGCCTGTGGCAATATAAAAAATAGAGACTAAGAGAAAAAGAATAAAATATTATAAGAGGAACAATAATTAAATTGATAAATAAAAATTTATTTTCAAGAAAGGGAGTATGATGAGGACATCAGAGCCTGTGCCAGACACTTAGGATAACAGGTAAATTCTTTTATTGGGCAAATAAATTACTTAATTACAGAACAAATAATATTGCTTATGAGTAATTGAAGGAATATTTATTCAAGATTAAATCTTCGTGAAATATGGGAGTTGCATAAGTAATTGAAGGAATATTTATTCAAGATCAAATCTCCATCAAATATTTATTCAAGAGCAAATCAAGGAATATTTATTCAAGATCAAATCTTCATCAAATATATATTCAAGACCAAAATAAGGAATATTTATTGTCCAAAATTAGTGGTTTGCAAGAGGAGAAAACTTATTTATTTATTTTTACTATTTTAGTGACACAAAATATGGAAAAACGTCCATTATTGTGTCTATATATTTGGTGGAGCATGCCCTACTGAGGGAACTTTGATTTTGGTTTTAACCACCGTTATTGTAGTGCTTTTGCTGCAAACTTGAAGTCCAATTTCTTTAATCACATCTTGAGTGATCCTTCTGCTATTGCTCTTTCAATTCTCGTGAATTGTTCGTGTCGTTCTTCGTGAACAGGTCAGTCGTGTTTGACACGGTTAATAACCAATTGAGGAGTGGTTTAGCGATTATGAGGTTGCTGGTCGCATTCCTGGATCGTGGTTAGCCTTCCCTTCGTGAAAGTCACAATTCGCCGCCTTAAGGATTTCTCCTATGATGGAAGATCGGGACCAACTTGCTTGCACGCATCTTAAGTCGAGGCGTGTGCATATCAATAATTTTGCTTCCTCCTTGGTTAGTGACAGAAATGGCTTTGGTAGTATCTGCTTCAATCTGCCAAGTTCATGGCTGGTTCCTTTCAGATTTAGCTCGTTAATTGTTCTTGTGACCTTATATATAGCCTCTCTATATTTTGCAGCAGTTTAGTTGATTTCTAAACAAAGCTTCAACCGGTTATAATTCTTGTCTATAGTTCCTGCTTTCCTAACTTCTATTTTTGTTGTTCCACTGGAGCATCAAGTAACAATTATGTACTAGTTGGGACGTGTATTTCATCTTTTGCTGTAAATTTTGTTGGTTGTGCAAACTTCTGGGTTGATTATGTTCATGGTTCTACAATTTAAAGCTACAACCCATGATATTTATTCCAACATTTTTCTTGCAGTTGCTTTTTTTTCTTTCTAAATTTTGAGTTGAAGTGATGTAAACTCCTTGTATCTATGCTCTATACATGTCTCATCTTTGTCGAGAAATTTGTGCTATGTTAAAAACATTTGATTTTGCCTCTTGTTTCATCTCCTTCAATTCAAGCGGTATCCATCAGTATCATTATGAAGATTTTTAGTTACCTCCTTCAAATGCCTTAGCTATTTTATAAGTATATTAACATTACTTAATTATCAGAACTGCATATACATTTTTGCTGGGGAAAATTCCATTTATTTGGTCCTTTTACATGGTTGTTGCTTGCGTGTCCATACAAATGATGGTCATAATGTTCTGAGTTGTAGAGTTCCTTTTCAACCTCCACAGATATTTTCCCTTTATTCCCTTTATCGGGTTGAGCTCCTAGCTCCTTGGCTTCTACATCGATAATATTAGCCAAAATAATAATAATAATAAGGTCTACTTGATTTGGCTACCAGCTAACTACTTTTAGCCCTTGTTGTTGCTCTACTCGTATCAATTCCAAATGTTCACTTTGGATCTTCAACTTCAGGAATTCTACTTCTTGGTTATGGGTGACTTCAACTTCTAGCTCAGTAGGCTTTTATGCATTTTTTATCAAATTTATGGGTTGTTGTTTCTTCTATATTGGAACTACCTATTCCATCAATAGCTAAATCGGGAAAAAAAAGTCTAGTTATTTTGCAGTTTCTAGTATGGATGTGGAAATTGTCTCCTATTTCTATTGATTTCTGTAGATATATGAAACACACTATGTATCCTGGTAATTTCCTAAAGTAAATTCAATCTGTAAGCCACAAAAAAATCTATTAATGATCTTAAAAGATCTAGTATATCAAGAACTTAATTAAATTTTTTTCTAGGTTTTCACATCGTATGATTTCTTTCCAAGGATCTATTTTCAGGTACATCATATTCCTAGATTGAAACTCTAACTCCCTTCTTTCTTTATCCGAATAATTATTTAATATATTATGGGCTATTTCCAATCTTTCCTTAATAATCTTAATCTTCTCTTTAGTAATCTCAATCAATTTGTTTCCTTTGATCCTTCTTCCTCTTACTTTATCCCAACACAACGGTATCCTGTATTTGCTTTCATAATAAGCCTTATATGCTAATATTCCAATACTAAGGTAATAATTATTATTATAACCAAACCTCAATCAATAGTAAACGTTGATTCGACTACCGTGGAATTTAATCACGCATACCTTTAACATAACTCCCAAGTTTTGGATTCCTTTCAGATTGACCATTAATCTAAAGATGAAAATTATGCTAAATTATAGGGTTGTACCTAAAGCCTCATTCATGCTTAGCCCAAAAAGGAAAAAATAATTCAGGGATCTCTATCCGAACTTATTGTAATGTGAACCCTATAAAATTTTACAATCACCAAAATATAAATTTTTGGTTAAATTACTCAATGAATAAATATTATGAATGCCAGAAAAGTTTATCCACAATTACTCAGATCATAGTATAATTATTTAATATGCGGAGTAATCATATCATAAGGTCTATTATGATATATTCTTATTTCCTTTCAGGGATAAGCAAAGGTTGCAGTTTTCTTGTGGGTCTTTGATACCTAGATTTCAATTGCTAATATAAATAACACTTAACCTCATAACCTACAATGTTCTCTTTCATTTAGGGCCATTAACAATTTCCTTTAATTACGTGATACATTCTTGTGATTCCCGAGTGCATTGCATGTACCGAAGAATAAGAGCCCTCTAAGATAACTTTCCTGAGTTCAACCTTATTGGGAATACAGACTCAGTTTCTATATTGCCATAATGTATTATCCCTCATGATAATCTCAATACTTTGTTCTATTTACATCCTTTGAACTACTTTCCTCAATGCTTTATTTCTACTTTGCCAAACTCGAAATTATTCACATACTGTGCCTCGCACGATGTGGTTATTATCTTATTCAATGTGTCATGGTCTAACTAAACTCTCAAGAGTTTCAGTTCGACTACTCAAGATGATATTGTGGTTAAGATAATTGACAAAATAACTAATTTTATACTCCGTAATCACATTCACCCTGCCTAATGGGTATTTGATCACCAAATCATTACTATTTATTAATTCTGACTATTTCCTATGTCTCAAATTTAATTCTTTTGGATCAAAATATATATTTCAAATTCCCTATAGATAGTATCATCATATTTACAAAGTAAGCCCTGTTATTACTGATTCTAAATTACAAGTAGGATGATTCAATTTAGGGTCTCTTAACTGATGTGATACATAAGTAGAAATTTTTCGTAATCACCTCAATATGTATCTCAATCATTATTTAAAAATATCATTATATCGTTATAAAATTTTCCTTGGGCTTTGATAAAATCGGAACTTAGGTGGAAATGAGATAATCCTAGAGTTTTTGAAAACTCCTTTAGTAATCCTCATCCCATTAAAATTTTTCTTCAGTTCTAATTAATTTTATGTGTGGTCCAACTATCTAAAGATAATCCTTCAATAAATTTTCTCTAATATCCAGCTAGACTTAAGAAACTCCATATTTCAGTAACATTTCTCAGACGTATACAATTTCGGATTATTTTCGCTTCACCAGCCAGAATCTAGCATAATGCCCTTATTAATATGATACCTCTCTCTCTTTTTTTTTCTAGGACCAACACCTAAGAAGTTTCAGATACTCTCTCTTATTTCGTAATGCCTGTGAAGTTACTCTCGGATATTTTATATGCTTATTCTCTTTAGGAGAGTGTATCCAAAATGTCCCTCAATAATCATAATAATAGTTTTATTTATATATGGATGAAATATTTCATTCGTTAAACTCCTAACTATAGCTCCAACATTTATCAATCTACAAAGATTTTTCAATAACATCATAGTATCTCTAGTTGATCCTAGAAGTAGTTATTGATACATCTAACTCCCAAATTCTTGTTTGATAGTATCCTAACCTAAGATCAATCTCTGAAGATACGTTTATCTCCTTATAGTTAGTCCAAGAGATTATTACTCATCAATAAAGAATTTATTCTTGATGATCATCTTATTTACTTATTCATAAATAATGCACCCTCTTAATGCACCATCTTTCTCTATTATAACTAATACTGATGCTTCCTAGAGTGATGTACTCAATTAAATAATTTCTTTAGGTAATAGTTCTTATAATTGTATCCTCAACTCATTAAGTTTGGTAGCTATCCTTCTCTATGGTTGATTAACAATAGAGTGAGTGTTTGATTATCATTCTCTAAAGAATTTTATTTCCCTATCAAGGGATACACTTGATAAATTTCCTAGATATATATCCAAAAGTGCATATACAACTAATATCTCTTTTAACTTAATTCTAGTGATAGATATATCAGTTAGGCACATCAAGTAAACTAGACATCCATTCCTAATATACTTTTGACCTTATAATGTCAAAGTTATCCGAAAGCATAAAGTTCCATATGTCCTAGTGAAGTATAACTCAAATATACTATCTTTATGAATCATACTTCTATGATACGCTAGTTAACATTGGCATGACATCTAGCTAACCAATCAATCTCTAATGTAAAATTATGATCTAACATTTCCAAAGGACCTAGATCTGCTAATAGTATTGTGTCTCTCAACATAATATGATACTCTCTATAAATTGTGTGCCTGGGCTATTGTTAATCTAATAATATGCATACAATAAATTTCAGGTTTCAGAAGAGCTAGCAGTTTATCACTATACTTTGTAAACTCAAGATTAATTTAAAATCTACATAAGCCACTAATAGCAAGTATTCTGATAAAGATTAAAATAATTATAAAATACCTATGATTAGCTTTAAATTAGTCTCGATTTCCTTTTCCTGGTCACTAGAAATCCTAGTTTGTTCCTGAGGTAGAACATCAGAGCTACTATGGGGTCTTCTTACCCTGTCTTCTCCCTCAGTTCCTAAGTTTCTTACTACTACTGATGGTTGATTGGTCTGACTGTCTGATCCTTTACCCTTAGATCGTTGCATCTGCACTTCTACGCTTCCCTTATTACCCTTTTGTTGAAGTCTTAGGCAATTCCTTTTTAGATGACCTATCTCATGACAATAAAAACATCTCAAGAGAAGTCTACACATTCCAGGGTGAAATCCTCCACAATTTCCACAAGCCTTTTTAATCATAGATCGAGCATGATATTCAGGATCAGAAATATGTAATGCTCGTGAACAGATTTGTCGGCTCAAAGTGCTACTGTAAGATTCTCCCACCCATTGTTTTCCTCTACTAATGATTTCCTTTTTCTAAAAAGTGGGACGAAAAGATGCCAACTTTTTCTTCCCAGTGTATACTTCCTTACCCTTATATCGTTTGGATGAATTTGTTTGCATAGGAACTGATGGTGGAAGGATCGTCACTTGTGGTGCAACAGGGGATGTATGTGTTGATAGGATAGGTGATTGTAGTTGTGCAGCCTGGGTTTGCATCAACCTAATGATTACTTGAACTTGCTCAGGGGTAAAAGTTACTCCTTCACTCGATATAGGCACAAGCTGTCCCATCTCAAGAGATGTCGCATGAGTGGCAGAAGAACCCTCTTGTCCTTGCGGTGCTTTATCCCTTGAGTTACCTTTCTCTGGCTGCATCCGGAATTTCATGCGGTAATATTACGATCAATATTACGTATGTGACTTAAATCCTAGGGCCGCTAGACTGTTCCTTATTTGAGATCCACTGGAATCCTTATATCTTTATTTCAAATACTTCTAAACGACTTCATTAACTACCCGGGTTCTCAAATGATCTTATTAGGATACACATGTTCTGATATTACCTTGCTCTGATACCACCAAAATCTATCACGCCCCGTACCTTCCCCTAGGGCACGTGGCAGACCGCAGTGAATTCCACATGTGGCCCTACTACGCCTCCAGAACTAGACGGAAATCCACTAAGCGTACCTGATGTATATCCCCTCTATATATGGAAGGAGAGAACCTGGATGAACTGATTAATATAACACTGAAACTAAAACTATTTATTTTACAAAATTTGACATTTGATACAGTGACATACTTATTTAAAAATAATTTATCATCAAAATAGGGCACATGCCCAATGAGATACAAAATACCTAGCCAGTGGATCTCTAAATACATAAAACAAAGACAATATTATTCTACCTTTACAAAGTTGGGCACCTGGCTACTCGTTTCACAATCTATACATCCCTCTCGTGCTGTGGTCTTGAAAAATAAAAATGAGTCCCCCTATGGGGTGAGTACACTTGTACCCAGTGAGTTGGATAGAAAATAATGTAAAACCGAGAACATAGAATAATAAAGCAAGAATGGAACTAATCGGCTATTTAAGTGCAATAACCCATCTAGGAGAACAAACACGAGTCATATGATCTGGGGCTGGCTATATCAACGACAGTCGTGGCCAACAACTGTCACCTCAGGGGAAGGTATCAAACATCATAGGGTACCCAAATCAAAGTAGAGTCACAAGAAGACAGAAACAAAGCCCCCTTTCCCCCTGAGTTGCTCACTAGGCCTCGCTACCTACTATCCATAGCTAGTCCAGCATAAAACCAGTCAGGAGTAACTCGGCCTCCCATCCTGACCTCGGGCACTGTGGCCCCACGCCCCTCTTCATAGGTGGCCCGTGGGGAGTGCCAATAGTATAATAACTTATCACTGCAGTGAAAGTGCCTATAGCACTATCCAGTATTGAATCATACTAATCATATGCATTCATAAGTGAAAAAATATCATGTATAATCAAACAGATGCATATGCTAGATTTAGAGTCAACAAAAGCATATTATCATGCTTATAATGAATCGAGGAGCAATAGCCATGAACAGCTTAATTCAATAAACATAAGTATCAAAAGTAGATTCACAACTCATTTATAATCAGAATCAGGAATAGTAACTAGCAGGAGAGTCAATGAATATCAAGTATAGCTAATCGAAGGGATATAGTTCTCCTGGCTAAACATTGAGAACTATCCCGTTTATTTTACCTGGAGAATAAACACTCACCTGATTCTATCGTCGTAAGCACGTTTTAATTCGTATCGTGATCCTTAGTATCCTCGTGCTTACTTATCGAATTTCCAGTGAATATTTTCATGAATTTTCATTCTCAATCTAGTATAATAACTAGTATAATTTTCATGAATTTTCATTCCAGGAGTAACCCGGCCTCCCATCCTGACCTCGGGCACTTGGCCCCACGCCCCTCTTCATAGGTGGCCCGTGGGGAGTGCCAATAGTATAATAACTTATCACTGCAGTGAAAGTGCCTATAGCACTATCCAGTATTGAATCATACTAATCATATGCATTCATAAGTGAAAAACTATCATGTATAATCAAACAGATGCATATGCTAGATTTAGAGTCAACAAAAGCATATTATCATGCTTATAATGAATCAAGGAGCAATAGCCATGAACAGCTTAATTCAATAAACATGAGTATCAGAAGTAGATTCACAACTCATTTATAATCAGAATCAGGAATAGTAACTAGCAGGAGAGTCAATGAATATCAAGTATAGCTAATCGAAGGGATATAGTTCTCCTGGGCTAAACATTGAGAACTATCCCGTTTATTCTACCTGGAGAATAAACACTCACCTGATTCTATCGTCGTAAGCACGTTTTAATTCGTATCGCTATCCTTAGTATCCTCGTGCTTGCTTATCGAATTTCCTATGAATATTTTCATGAATTTTAATTCTCAATCTAGTAATAATTTTGCAAATCCATCTTCACCAACACACTTAGAATGATCTCTAGATTCACCCTAATTTTTATCTCAAGTTCGCCGAAAAGTTCGTCGAAAACCCGCCGGAAAGTTCGCCGGAACCCTCGTCGGCGAAGTTCTTCGATCAGCCCCAATATTTGTACCAATCGAAAGCTCCCTTTATAAGGATTTCAAAAATCATATTTGTCCCAATTTTTATAGCTCACACGTGATCAATTTTACCGATTACATTAATTTGGGCGAAATCCCGAATTTAGGGGTTTTAGCTCGCCAGTGGCCAACCGGCGGCCAACAGCCCTCAACTCTGGTACCAATGGATTGCTCTCATCGAGGAGAAGCCATAGGTACTAAGTTTGCGAAGTTCCGCGATCAGAATGGTCGGCAATCGCCGGAGCAAGCTCCGGCGATGAAACTTTTGCTGCCGACACCAAACCTAATTTTTCTCCCTCAAATCGTCACCAAAACTTAAAAACAATGGTTTTAATGCGTTCTCCTAGCTCACCTGATGTCATCTTGGAAATCTCGTCGAAAAACTCCAACTATGGTGGCCGGACCGTCGAAAACAAAGTGATGAAGATTTGCTGCCGCGGAACAGGGGAGGAGAGAGAAATGAAGATTTTTATAAATTAATTAATAAAAATCTTAAATCTAAGATTAAATCTGGACCGTCCATTCTTGATTCAACGATTTGACCAATCAAACGACATCCAAATAATGATCCGTCTGCGCCGTTGGATTCCTTATCAAAAATTCTATCTGATGGTGTAATTTTCACATTAAAATTCCATACTTCAAAAATTCATATAATTTTACAAATAAGTCCTCCATATTATTTATTTCATAAAATCCCTTAAAATCATCAACTTTTATATATTTATCCTTAACGCCAAAAATATGAATCTCACATTGTACCCCCCTTAAAGAAATTTTATCCTCAAAATTTAGTTCAGGTTGTCCCTTATAATAGTCGGTGATGCTTTCTGTTCATATATTCTTCTGATTCCCAAGTAATTTCTTGTACTTGTGCACTTCTCCCCAATACCTTAATCATTTATACCTCTTTATTCCTTAAGGTTTTCTTCTTTCGTTTTTAGATCTGCAGAGGTTGTACTTTAAAACTTAAATTCTCCTTAAGCTCAATCGAATGCAATTGTAATATCTGATAATAATCCACTATATAATTCCTCCACATAGATATATGAAACACACTATGTATCCTGGTAATTTCCTAAAGTAAATTCAATCTGTAAGCCACAAAAAAATCTATTAATGATCTTAAAAGATCCAGTATATCGAGAACTTATTTTTTTTTTTCTAGGTTTTCACATCGTATGATTTCTTTCCAAGGATCTATTTTCAGGTACATCATATTCCTAGATTGAAACTCTAACTCTCTTCTTTCTTTATCCGAATAATTATTTAATATATTATGGGCTATTTCCAATCTTTCCTTAATAATCTTAATCTTCTCTTTAGTAATCTCAATCAATTTGTTTCCTTTGATCCTTCTTCCTCTTACTTTATCCCAACACAACAGTATCCTGTATTTGCTTTCATAATAAGCCTTATATGCTAATATTCTAATACTAAGGTAATAATTATTATTATAACCAAACCTCAATCAATCAATAGTTCTTTTGAGGTGTTATTCTTCAAATGTGATTAAGTACTTATTTATAAAATTAAACATAGATTTTGAAGTATTGAATTTTAATTTAAAATTTATATCATCTGATAGGATTTTATATTTAGAATTTAACAGTGCAAACCGATCGTAATTTTTATTTCATTTTGTCGGTCAAATTATTACTAAGCTATGGTCCAAATTAAATCATATAAAGCGATTGACAGAAGTGATTTAATCTCAGTGAACCAAGAGTTGAACCCGGGTTAATGGTTAAATGGTAAGTGGGTTAAGTGGTAAAACTCGATCTGTTACCAACCCTTGACGAATATATATTTATTTTTCAACAGTTGAGGCGGTTAAGTAAGTAACGCGATTTTTCTTTTTCTTTTAGGAAAAAATTTGAGTGGGGAGGTAAACTCTATCGTCGATTTTCTCTCGCGGATAATATCAGTCGTTTGTTAATAAACAAAGTATCCAACCATTACCTTTTTATTTTATCTAACTATTATTTTCAAAATAACATGGTTGTTTTCTTAAAATGAGAACTTAGATTTTCTTATTTTACAGAAAAATAATTTTGTTTTTTTACTTAAGTCACCTTATTAGAAAATTAAAGAATTTAATAATTAAAAAAATTTATTTTTTCTTGTAAAAAAATTTAAATAATAAAATATCATCGATATCTTGAAAGAAACAATAAATCTTTTGCAAAGGTGAGTTTTTATTTTATGCACAAAGCATACAATCCTTTCTTAAAATGGTATTAAATGCATATTTATATAATTAAACATAGATTTTGAAGTATTAAATTTTGATTTAAAAATTATATCATCTGATAGGATTTTAAATTTAGAATCTAACAGTGTAAAACGATCATAATTTTGATTTTATTTTGTGGGTCAAATTATTACCAAGCTAAAGTTCAAATGGATGGTCTAGATTAAATCATATAAAGCTATTGACAAAAGTGATTTAATCTCAGTGAACCAAGAGTTGAACCCGGGTAAATGGTTAACTAGTAAGTGGGTTAAGTGGTAAAACCCGATCCGTTACCAACCCATGACTTCTTCTTCGTCCTTCACGCATGAGCATCAGCCGTGATCTGGGCGTCCGACTCCTTTGCCTTGTCGACGCTGTTTCGGCCAACTTCGATGGATTTATTCTACCAGATATGGATCACGACATCAAGTGAGCTGGACGAACATAATGGAACTATTCTTTGGGGTTTTTTGTGAGGCTTTAAGGGTGAAATTTGAGTTAGGGCGTCTATGGGTTGCATAACTAGAAATGTCATGCGATATACGCAAGCTGAATTATGTGAAATAGAGTTGCAGATAGGGTGTAGAGCTGCAAAAAGAGTACATGTAGAAAGCTACATATACTGTATATAGAGCTGCAAGTGTTGGGAGTTGACACGAATATTATAATTGATGACGGTCAACTTCTAGTCGTAACTTAAAAATCATGATGACAACCCAAAATGATCAACATATACTCATGAGATTTATATATATATATATAATTAACTCAAATGAAAATAAGGTAATAGATAATTTCAAATCATTTGATACAGATCCATCTACAAATAACTTTATGAATCTGGAATAAAGTCCATGTAAGATATCTGAGAAAGAGTTAGGTTCAAACAAAATTAACTCATACGTAAGCCAACTCAAAATATCGGTAATTTTTTATTTCTTAAGCTCAGGGGTCTTACATAGATTAATCTGATATAAATTTTATACTCCAGATCTCATATGGACGTTCAATATCAGTTGTTTCCAAAATCTAAGAAATAATTAGGGCAAAGATTTGCACAAAATTTTTTTTATGATAATATAAAGATGTGGCACTTGTGTATGATGTGAGATAATTTACATTATTTTCTATATGTCCAAATTGGTCATAGACTGAACTTACGATTCAAGATTTCAAACTTTTCTGAAAATGACGTATACCGACGATAGTCAATATGTTATTATCGTCAGGTTTCATGGTCTGATAATATAACTATAATTTACAACATAAGTAAAAGTTAAATGAGATATCTAATTAACAACATACTCAAATGTCATATAGTAGCATATGTGCTAACTCGCGTAGGAGAGTCAATAATATAATATAATAATGTACTAGTTGTTTGGCTAGATTGTCACATATGAATCGATGATAAGATTCATAGATAATCCACAATTTAACAATCCTGATAGACTACCTGATACATTAGCTATTTAGCATGAGAGTACGAACGTGAGAGTGCATCTGGTGCTTCCATGTCTAAGAGTCAAACTCTAGGAGCAAGTGCTTGAATCGGAGCGAATAAAATCGAATATTGATAGATTTATTTAGACTCAATATCTCAAGATGGGGTCATGAGATACAAATAGTATGATTAAGATATAACATGAGATAATTTGATATCTATACTCTTAAGATCAAAGCAATAATCACTACCTATGTTAATATAAAAGGTGATCATGATGCACACAACAAGGTAACATTGAGTATGATTATGGATAACTTTAGTTGATCCTTTAGAAATAAAAATTGGTCGTAGATCTAAGCATATTGATCTAAGTTTCTATCTCTTCCCCGACGTAATGAAAATTGTAGCCATATATACTATCCGGATATTAATAGATTAATTATATTAAGCCAATTATCGGCCTAAGAAAAATTAATCATAGCGATAATTTCTATTGTCAGAGTAAAAACTCATTACCAAGGAAATATACTATTATATTTCCGACTCGCACTTTATCCTAGATTATATCGGGACTGTCATCTTAATCCTTAAGACCTCAAACTTAACTTAATCTCATAGGTTCTTCAAACCTAGGCTCTGATACCCCTTTAGTTGTCACGCCCCGACCCGCAGGTCGACATGTGGCAACTGCCGTATGAGCCCAAAAGACCCATACAAGGCATTTGGTAATAAATATTGTCCATACACATAATCAACACAGCAGAATATACAATTAAATCACTTATGCAACTCTACTAACATAGACCCGATATACCTACTACAATTCTATAATAACGACATCAATAAATAAAACTAAATCCATTGATAGCCCTCATCTTCATCAAATATCCCAGTCAATCATCTAACAACCTGCACACACATTGAATGTGGTGTGCTCAGCCTTATGGCCTAGTGCAAAATTACGGCTCGAAATCGGAGCAAGGAAATCAAAAACTAGGAGGAGTACTCTAGGATGCCATTGGTTTGTTAATCATCATTTTTCTTTGATATATGTGATTCGTGACACAAAAATAAGTATAGCGATGTAACAAATACAAATATACATGTCACTCAATGTCACCTAAGTATATGTAGTGTCTATGTCATCAATGTGTGTCATCTATATTATAATATGACTTTAAGTCTCAAGACTCGGGCTGCTAGCCTATGCTTAGTGAATACCCAGGCCAAGGGCATCCATAAGCCCATCAGTGCCTTTTTATCTCTGTCTCTACCTATGCCCGCTACACTGATGTTGGTGGAGAGGACGGATGACCCTTGATCACTCTCCACTATCTCCCTAGTTGCCCTCAATGCCTCCCCTAGCGAAACTGTCATGCCCTTACATCCTCCCAAGACTCCGTAGGGGCAACGGCGACTCGTGTAGTACTACAACACTGCCCAAAGAAAGGGTTACCATTAACGAAGACTAATCGGCCACGGCTAACCAATAAAAATAATAACCCTAGGATCCGGACTACTCATCCGACTGTCTGCAGAACATCCTGGATGATAGCCGTATGGTCTAAGGATCCACTGTCCAAGGATTCGCATAGGGAATCACCTTCCCAGTCCAATAGCAGTCGACGTTGATCGGGATAAACACACATCCGTACAATGAGCTGTGGGAACCCCGTCTCCATCGGTGCCAAGTCCATGGTAGGGTTCATCCCCGCTAGCCATCTCAGGACTATCACGGTGCCACCTAAACAACACTCATGAGGGCATAAATTTTTAGGTAGGAACCTACTCCATATTTTCGGTCTAGTATGACCTTGGAGTTTGTATGATCCCTTTTTCCACAGCTTCCAGTATCTAAGCTACGTGTAGCCTTGGGAGTGGTGCGAAGAGAAGCATCACCGTTGTGACCATCGATAGTATACGGTGGTCAACTAGGGTATATGGGAGACACCCCTATCCATTTAAATCCTGGCGATATCTCATGGGAGGTTCTAGCATCTCATATCACCTACGACTAAATCTAGTGCGTCTAGTGTTATTGTTGATTCTACCTCCTATGTATGTTTGTTATTCATATATGCCACTATTTATATTCATGTCCGCATGGTAATTGTGTGGTACATAGCATGTCACGCCCCGACCCACTTGTCGGACACGTGACAACCGCCGTATGAGCCCAAAGGACCCATACAAGACATTTGTTAATAATATTGTCCATACACATAATCGACACAGAGGAATATACAATTAAATCACTTATACAACTCTACTAACACAATCCCGATATACCTACTACAATTCTAAAATAATGTTATTGATAAATAAAACTAACTCCATTGATATCCCTCATCTTCATCAAATATCCCCGTCGGTCACCTAACAACCTGCACACACATTGAACGCGGTGTGCTCAGCCTTGCGGCCTAGTGCGAAATTACAACTCGAAACCACAACACGAAATCCAAGGCTAGAGGGATCGTTCAAGGATGCCTTAGTGGGATTAGTTATCACATAATATGCTTTTTAGTATTTTACATGTATTATCCGACTATATTTTATGTCAACCTAGGTTGTAGGTAGATGTATGTCTCTAAATGTCACCTAGGTTAAATATCATATCGGTGTCACTAGTGTAAAATCATATATAACCTCTTTATTTTTATATCACATGACTCGAGCTGCCGGCCTATGCTCAAGGAAAGCCCTGGCCTAGGACTTTCCTAAGCCCATCAATGTCATTACAGTCTATGTCTCTACCTATGCCCACTGCACTGATGCTGGCGGAGAGGACGGGTGACCCATAATCACTCTCCATTGTTTCGCTAGTCGCTGACCATGCCTCCCCTAGCAAAATCATCGTGCCCTTACATCCTCCTTGGATCCGTAGGGGCAATGACATCTGTGTAGTACTATACACTGTTCGTCGACAGGGTTACCAACATAACAGTCTCATCGGCCACGGCTAGCCGAAATAATAACCCTAGGATCCGGACTGCTCATCCGACTGTCTGCAGAACGTCAAGGATGATAGCCGTGTGGTCTACGGATCCACTGTCCAAGGCCTCACGTAGTGAATCACCTTCCCAGTCCAATAGAAATCAACGTTGACCGGAATAAACGCACATTCGCACAATAGGCTATGGTTATCCCCACTACATCGTGGCTAAGTCCATGGTATAGTTCATCCTCGCTAGCCATATAAGGACTATCACGGTATCGCCTAAGCGACACACGTGCGGGTATCGGTATCTGGGTATGGACCCACTCCATTTTGGTCTATCTTGACCTAGGACTTAATATGGTCCAACCCTCAAATTACTCCCAGTATCTAAGCTATCTATGATCTGTAGTCTCGGGAGGTGCTGGTGTGTGAACATCACTAACCGAATACTAATGGTTCGTGATGTTATCTAGGGTACATTAATAACACCCTTAGTTTAAAATTTAGTGATGTTCTTACGTGGTACTAGTATCATGTCACCTATTTCTCTATACTAAAGTGTCCGGTGTAAATCATGATACTATGTTATATGTTTGCTTCATCTTTTATCATTTTACGCATGATATTATTTGCATTCAACATTTTAGCATAATTAACTAACATGCAGTAAAAATAATATATCATGCAGAGCAAAAGATGAAACACTCGTCGGAAAGTTCGCCGGAACACTCGCCGGCGAAGTTCTTCGATCAACACCGATATTGGTACCAATCGAAAGCTCTCTTATGTGGTACTGGTATCATGTCACCTATGTCTCTATATAAAGTGTCTGGTATAAATCATGATACTATGTTCTATGTTTGCTTCATCTTTTATCATTTTACGCATGATATTATTTGCATTCAACATTTCAGCAAAATTAACTAACATGCAGTAAAGATAATATATCATACAGAGTAAAAGATGAAATAAGCATATGTGGCACATTAGCATACTAAATAAAATATAATAACATAGCAGACATTTTTCTTGGTAGTTTTAGAAGCATGATATTTATTTAGTTGGCAGGCATCTAAAAATCTAATTAAGATTTTTCCTAGCTGGAATAAATCATACTATGATGAGCCTACACACCTGATTTGGCGGTTTACTCTTTGGAACCAACCTAAGGTCCGTTCGCTGAATTTTTATTCTCTAATACTGTCTCGATCCACGTGCCATCATTTACGCATTTTATATTTTCCTGTCAATTATTCAACGAATTTTAATTCTCAATTCAGAAATAGTTTCTCAAATCTCTCTTCACCACTACTCTTAGAATGATCTCTAGAATCACCTCAATTTTTTTTCAAGTTCGAAAGTTCGCCAGCGGTTTACTCTTCAGAACCAACCCACGAAAATAATCACTCCGACGAACTACTCGGATCGTGTATCAATAATAGTCCTAAATAACACAATTATTTAAAATAAAATTTAATTTATTTTTCCATAAAATAAATAAAATAGAAATTTATCTATCTAACTTATGCAATTATCCTAGCTAACTTATACAATTTGATAACTAATTCTATCTAATCATTCAAATATTAATTAATTTAATTGCAATCATGCTAATTAAAACTTAATTTAAATTTTAAATTAATTTAGTTAGGGTTAGATAAATTTTTATCAATTATACCCATTTAAATCCAAACACATGATCTCGCCCAAGTCACCCAAGGGTGTAAAACCCCACTTTTATGTGGTTTAATTAGTGAAAAATTAGATATTAAATTTTTTCTTAAGTTTAGATTAATGTAAAAGAGGTTAATGAACTTTTAAGTTGAATTAGGACTAAATGGTGATATTAGACAAGTTTTTGAACCTAAAAAGGATGTAGTTGTAATTTATAGGGACCTAGTTAGAATTTAATTAAAAATAAATGGACTTAGTTGAGATTTAATAGAGTTGAGGGGGCGAACTGCATAAGTTACTAGTCACATGTAGCTCACATGACTGAGCCGGACCGGTTTATCTAAACCGGCTTGCCCGAACCGACCAAATTAAGTCGGTTCACTCGAACCGACTCCTGCGGACAAAACCCACACGCTGCGAAGAACCCTAACAATTTTCCCCCAAATCGCATCTCCTCCACCTGCTAGCATCGCCCTCATCCCTTCCCCTTTGCTCGACGCCTTGGCTTAGCGCATTCCACCGCTCGACGGTGAAGCGGTGGAGGGACGAGTCGATCGACCATCGCCGCAATCGACCTCGCCCGCTTGATCTCCAGCCGCTGCATCTCTCGCATCACAGCGAGCTCCTCGCCGACTGCACCTCCTTCAACGACGACGGCAGAGTTGTGGAGGGATGGTTCTACCGATCCTCGCCGCACTGTCCACCGAGCCGCCGGCTATGAGACGTCGACCGTCGTCGCACATCTAATCTTCCACTCACGACATGAGTCAGCAGCTTGCTGCATCCATCACTGCTCGATTTGGTCGAGCCTCGCTGATCCCCGAACCCTGCTGCCCTCTTTTCGATTTCGACCGCTAAACCATTAGGGTCGATTTGCAGCAGCGGCTCTTCATCTCGGTGCATCGCAGCGGACAGTTCACCGAAGCTCACTCCACCAGGGGCTCTTCGAACTTGCTCCCTGTCCACCGAAGTCCTCCACCTCATGACAAGGAGACCACGATAAACCCGTGTTATGCTGTTTAACATGCTTTATCAAATTCTTTTACATGTTGCTTTATTTTGCCTTATTATTTTGTGATATGCTACTACCTTGATAAAGAAGATGATATATCAATTATAAAGTTAAAATACCACATAGGAGATAATATCAAAAATGGTTACCTGACACTCTAGTTTAGATAGAGACATAGGTAACATTTGATACTAGCATCTCCTAGGGACATCACTAGATCACAAATTGTGAGGGTGTATTAGTAACATACCCTAGATGATAAATCGAACCATTGGTGTTCGAATAGTGATATTCACTCACTATTACCACTCCTGGGGCTACAAACAGCTTAGATATTGGGAGTTGGTTGGGAAATGGACTAGATTAACTCCAAGGTCAAGATAGACCAGAAAGTGGAGTAAGTCCATACCCGGATATAATTACCCGCACGCGTGACGTTTAAGCATTACCGTGATAGTCCCGGAGTGGCCAACGGGGATGAACCCGTCCAAGAATTTAGCAGGCATGTAGTCGAGTTAGCCACAGCCCATTGTGCGGAAGCGAGCTCAACTCAGCCAACATCAACTGCTATTGAATTGAAGAGGTGAATTTCCTTAAAGCCTTGGACAGTGGATCCGTAGACAACACGGCTACTATTCCAGACGTTCTGCAGACGATCTGATGAGCAGTCCGGATCCTAGGGTTATTAATTAATTCGGCTAGCCGTGGCCGAGGACATATTAATTGAGGTGACCCTGTCGGCGGACAGTTGTGTAGCGCTACATGGTGGGTTGTGACCGTATTGGGTTTCCAATGGGAAAGGTACGGGAGCAGCCGGTTTTGCTGGGATGGGGTGTAGGGATCGACCAGCGGGACAGTAGAGAGAGATACACGGTCACCCGATCTCTCTGCCAACATCCGTGCAGTGGGCATAGGTAGAGACCTGGACATTCACGGCACGGATGGGCTTATGGGAGTCCCTGATAAAGATATCCCCTGAGCATAGGCTGGCGGCCCGAGGTACTTGACATAAAGACATAAATACTTCTAGTAGACATATACTAGAGATACAGATATGTTATTCAACATAGATGACATATGCGACAAACAAGTTATTCCACATAGATGACTTTTTGATTCAACATAGATGACAATTAGGAATATATACAGATATATATAAACAGTTAGAACTCAACTTTGTTGGTGACGCTATTTACACCAAAAAATTAATAATTGAAAATTTATAAATCCAAAGGCATCCTAGTACTTCCCCCTAGTGTTTGATTTTCTACCTACGATTTCGAGCTATAATTTCGCACTAGGCCACAAGGCTGAGCACACCACGTTCAATGTGTGTGCAGGTGTGTTAGACGATCGATCACGACGGTTGCTGAAGATGAGTTTGTCGACGAATTTATTTTTATTGATTGATACTTATCATAGAATTGTAGTAGGATTATCGGGACTGTGTTAGCAGTGTTGAGTTAGATGTTTTAAATGTATTACCATTAAATGCCATGTATGGGTCCGTTGGGCCCATACGGCGGTTGCCACGTACCCGACAGTAGGGTCGGGGCATGACAAAGGGCCTAATTAAAAACCCATCAGTAATTATTAGATTTATTTAATCTTAATTAACTAGGTTAATCATCTAAACTAGGTGTACTCAATTTAATCATCCCCTAATCCATTAAGCCTAATTTATTAGCCCAATTCGGTCCAAGTCAAAATTTGGTTAAAATTGACCGAGTCAACTAAAATTACCATGTTGACCATTAAGAAAATTTCAATTTATCATTACCCAACCTATTTCAAGTTGTCAACCCAATCCAGTCGGCCCAAATTAGTGTTCATGAAATCCAAATCCAATTCTGGGTAAACATTGACTCGGTCAACGTTGACCCGGTCAACATTGCCCACATTGACCGATCAACATTGAGTGGTCAATATTAACCTAGGTTTACCACCTAACTTAATATGATTTAAACCCATGAGTCAAAATTGGTCAAATCTGTCTTTAATTTGGGTTCAAACCCAATGCATATAATAAAAGCCAAAATTGGTCAATTTTGACCCAATCCCAATTAATTTGGCTCAATTCAGGTTCAAACAGTCAAATTGGTTTAATTTAAATTTAATTTGATTCAATTTGGTTCGAATCTGACCTGAATTAATTTGATTGGGCTCAATTCGGACTTAAGTCAATTTAATTGGTTCAACTCAGGTTCGGATCAATTCAATTTGGTTCGACCTAGATTCAATTTAGCTCAATCTGGTTCAACTTGGATTTGGTCTAGCCAGCCCAATCTAATTTGATTTGACTCGAGCTCGAACCAATTTCAATTAATTAATTCAGCTCACCCCAACTAAACTCAACCTGAACCTAAACTTAACTCAAATCCAACCCAACTAACTTCAATTCGGTTCAACCCAACCCATTTACTAATCTCACTTAATTAAATCACTAACCTTGCTTAACTTAATTAAGCATGCATTAATCATGATTAATGAGAAAAATGTTCTTCGAAGGGGGCAGAGGTGTTACCTCTTCTCGTTCGCTCCTTCTTCTCCGATGCCGATGATGGAGCTCCGGTGGCAGCCCTCCAGCTTCGGCGAAGGTTCGGCAGACGCGGCGGAATGGCGACGAACGGCGGACAGCTGCTCTCACGAAGAGGGGAAATGGGGAGAAAGGAGTGGCGTGCCGCAGGAATACTTCTGTCGAGCTCCCCTTTCCTCGACGGGGAACGGCACACAGCAGAAGACGAACGGCGGGCGGCGGATGCTGTTGAAGGGCAGTGGACGACGGACTGCCGCTCTCGCAAAGAGATGGCAGGGAAGAAGGGGGCGCGTGGCTGCAGACCTCCACCGCACTCTCCTTGTCGCGGCGGGGGTATACAGAGGGAGAACAGTGGCGGTGGACGGCGGACGCGGTGGAAGGCGCCGGCGTTCACTCCGCTGTAGTGGAAGAGGAGGAGGCGGGCGTTGCGAGGCGAGGGAGAAGGCGTCGCGACTGAGGACTTTGGAGGCGGGGCACGTGCAGCAGGAATGCTTCCGCCGAGCTCCCCTTTCTGCGGCGAGGAGGGTTGCCCGACGATCAGCGGACGGCGGACGGGCTGATGGCGGATGGCGGGCGCAGGGGAGGGTCGTCAATGCTCACGTTGTTGCGGGGGAAGCAGGCGAGTGCGAGAGTTCGCGAGAGAGAAGGCTCGCTTGCTTGCCCGCTGTCGCGTGAAGCCCTAAACAACAGGGCCCGGCCATCTGGGTCGGTTCGGTTGGACCGCCCGGATGAACCGGTTTGGTTGAATCGGTCGGTTTTTTTTTTTTAAGGTAGGGGTTTACAACTGCAATTAGGAATAAGCAATTTTTGCAATGTAAAGTTAATCTCTTTCCCTTGTCTTGTCTTGCTTTCACTTTTCGGGTATGCAATGAGTGGCCAATTGGTAAGTAAGAGCAACGTGTAAAGATTTTTCTTTTTTGGTTGTAAGGAAGTAGTTCGAGGTACCCAATCATTAGTATTGGAGGAATATATATCCAATATTAATTGCTTGGTTACAAAAACCAAATAATCCTGGGCAAGATTTAGAAATGTTCAGGAGTTGTTCCTAGACATTGCTATATAAAAAATCTACCTACTTTCACAAGATGTTCAAAAATGCTCGGGAGTTAGAGGAACATTGTTGTATGTTCAACATCTTAAAATGAAGATTGCTAAAAGAATGAGGTGCAAATAATAGCTTTGGAGGTTTCCTTCTTCTTGAGCTATGAATTGGAAAAAATAGTTGTTTAATCACACAAGTTGTACGTCTTTTCACACCACGATTGTCACAAAGGCAAAAGTATTTTTTTTAGCTATTTTACCCTATGCGTTTTGTCGATCATGAAAAATACAACTCTGAACCTAAATTAGGATAAAATTACTTTTTTTTTTCTATGGTGCACAAATAATGAACCAGATAACTTTTAGTTTGAAGAGAGATTATATGCATAGAAATATTTTGCAAAGGTAACTTCGCACCCTAATCGACTACTTCTCTTTACAGCTCATGGATGCAAATGCTTTCTACAAGCTTTTTTGCGATTGCTTCTGTGATGCATTCTACAGGTAGCACTTGCCAATTGATCATTTGGCAATGATGTCGCTTTGGCCGAGTGGTTAAGGCGTGTGCCTGCTAAGTACATGGGGTTTCCCCGCGAGAGGTCGAATCTCTCAGGCGACGAATGTTTCTTTTCTACTTTTATTTTTTAGGCTCGTACTTCTCAAAAGAATGTGATGTTTTCTAACCTTCGTTTTGCTTGATCTTCTACATCGTAGATTGTTTAAAAATGTTTACATTATCTTTTTATTGAAGATGCTTCTTTTCTTGTTATACGTTCTATAGTACATGTACCACATATGCAATAATGGGGGATGTTATTCCCTCATAATTCCCAATTCCAAATCTCTAGTTCTCTTCCCAAAAATAATTCAAGTATTTGCAACAAATTCATCAGGTACTGCAATTTGGAACAAACAATTGCTGCAATGCGAAGTTAATCTCTTTCCGTTATCTTCACTTGCCTTCGCTTATTAGGTATGCGATGAGCAGGCAATTGGCAAGTAAGAGCAACATGTAAAGCTTTTTTCTTTTTTGGTTGAAAGGAAGTACTTTCAGGTACCCACTCATGCGTATTTGAGGAATATATCTCCAATGTTATAAAAACCAATTAATCCTTGGCAAGAAGTAGAAATGTTCAGGAGTTCTTCCTAGACTTTGCTATAAAAAAATCTACCTTTTACAAGATGTTCAGAAATGCTCAGAAGTTAGAGGAATATGGATGTATGTTCAACAACTTACAATGAAGATTGCTAAAAGAGTGAGGTGCAAATGAATTGCTTTGGAGGTTTCCTTCTTCTTGACCTACGAATTGGAAAAAATAGTTGTTTAATCACACAAGCTGTACGTCTTTTCACACCACGATTGTCACCAAAAGCAAAAGTATTTTTTTTAGCTACTTTACCTTATGCATTTTGTCCATCATGAAACATACAACTCTGAACCTAAATGAGGACAAAATTAGATATTTTTTTTGTATGGTGCACAAATAATGAACCAGATAACTTTTAGTAGTAACCCAGTCTCCCATCCTGACCTCGAGCACCGTCGCCCCATGCCCCTCTCTATAGATGGCCCATGGGAGTGCCAATAACATAATCTACTATCACTGCAATGAAGTTGCCTAAAACACTATCCAGTAATATGTCATCCTATCCATATGCATTCTAAAAGTGAAGTATTATCATGAATAATCAAACAGATGCATATGCTAGATTTAGAGCCAACAAAAGCATAGTATCATCATTTCTCCCTTCGATTCTGACTAAGAAAAATCCAAAGCATTGGGGTTTGGGTAGCTTAATTCATGAAGGAATGTTCTGTCTGTGCGATTGCTTGTTAAATTAAGTACCCAGGGTATTATTTGATGAAATTGCATGCGTAATTAGTTGTGAATGATGCTGTTAAAATGTACAATAAAAATGTACCCTGGGTATTATTTGATGAAATTGCATGTGTAATTAGTTGTGAATGATGCTGTTAAAATGTACAATAAAAATTTTCTAAAATGTTATGTCCACTGTGCCTTGATGCTACTTTTCATATATTTAGAATTGGTGGTTTATGGTTCTGTTAATAATGGCCGGAAAATATGCCTTACTATTTTACTTATGGTTGTTAGTTAAGGCTCACTGTTTTACTGTTGGAAACTTGTTTTGTGATGATGTTGATTCTCCTACAATACAACCATGCATCTAACGTACATAATTGATGGATTCTTACTCTTGTGAAATTATTTCAGGGATGTAAATTCTTAACTTTTAGTGGTGGATAGGTTTCTAGCACGTTTGGCAGCAACCAATAGGATTGCATTGACGTAATGTTGTTGTTGGGTTTGTTATTATTATTTTCCCTATTTTATGACGGCTATGTCGATGTTATGATCCTTTTACAAGTGAGGTTGCCATGGCTTTCCGTTGTTGTGTTATTATAAAGTTTTAGTAGTATTACTTTCTTTACATAGTACACGTGGTATTGTCGAAGGAAAACTTCAAGATTTTTAAAGGATTCATTATTGTGGTTATGACCATTCCTTCTTGTTGATATTTGGGTGTGCTAAATTGATTTTGTTGGAACTATGTATGATACGATCAAATTAAAAATAGAGATCTCCTTCATTTACCAAAACAATTAATAGCGTAGTTATCTCAAAATTCTTTTATTTCACAGTTTGATTAAATATATTAAATTGATATGAAACATATTGTAGAAATGAATGTGCATGTGCTCGGTTATTATCTGAAATCATTTAAGATGCATTTCCCTTTAGCTAAAACACTTCCTTCAAGGAGATTGGAGAACACCTCTTCATTTGCCCGAACCACCCTATATGATTAGGGTGGGTCATAGGAAAGGGAAGGGTAGCATACAGTTAAACAAAAAAAGGGTAGAAAGTAAACTTTGCTTATGATTGTAGGAGCACTCTTAAATCTGCATCAACGGTGATACACAAAACACGGCAACCCCGTGAAATTTCTGTTAAGCTAATTTAAAGGATTCAGGTGCGTTGTTATTTCGACTAGTTTACAACCGCTGCAGTAGAGCTCCCAAGTGGGCAGTTGTTATTAAATCTTTATTACTATCCGTGATGTGAATTTTACTGATGTTCTGTATGATGTGAATTAATTGCAAATGACATATTATATGTTATGTTTCCTCATATGCTTGTGTTCTACAAATTCTAAAGGTGTATGACACTAGGAAAAACCTAGAACACATAGCGACATATGAAGATACTAGGTGACAAACAAAACTAGTTAGGTGACATATCTTCCATGATAATCTAAGCTAGTTTGGACACCTTGAGACATAGACCTGAACTTCCTAGGGACATAAACCTTCAGGAATCATATAGGTCTACATAACACTGTATTTCTCTCACAAATGATAGACACCATTTGTGTTAGTCTAAAGAGGGGTGGCGGCGGAGGCATCACCCGACCCATCCTTTAGCGTTAGGTGAGTACCAACAAGGGGGTTCTCGCCAACGGCCAGATATCCCCATGGCATGTATCTGAAACTAAGGTACTGGGAGCTCACTTCAGCCGCTATCCTGAGGACTAAGGTATCTGTTGACGCTGACATACTCCAACTGAGTCCTGCAGGCTTGGGGGGTAGTTCGGACAACCAGAGTTATACATATGTGTTGGATCCGGCAGGTCAGGCCGAGAGTATACATGTCAGTCGATGACCCTGTTGTAAAGCAGAAGTGTAGCGCTACACGGTATCTCGTATCCTAGGGTCTATGGGAGACGTACGATACGATAGTTCGGAGTGCGGTCTGGGTAAACGACTCGCGAGACTGAAAGGAGAAGGAACCGCGGTCACCCGCCTTCTCCGCCAACGTCGGTGCAACAGGCCTAGGCAGAGACTTAGTCTGGCACTGACGGGCTTGTGGTAGTCTCCGACCTGGGCTTACCTTAAGCATAGGCAGGCAGCCCTAGGAGTTAGTATTAAAATTAGAAACTTAGAAATCTCTAGACATATACACATATTTAGACATTTAATATTTAATTGATTATTATGTGTATGCTTTCTTTCATTGTTATTTTATAATTTAATGTTGATATAATTGCTGCTCATCCGGACATGTATTGTTAGCCCATTTCTTTTGCTTGGAGAAGTTTCTATCTGTAGGCACTAAGTCACAAGACTTAGCGCATGCAAATTTTCCCCCGTGCGCAGGTATTTGGAACATCGCGTAGGAGATGGCGAGGAACGATGGGTAGCGGGAGTGAATGCTATAGAAGGACATTAATAGAATCGATTAGTCGGTATGATGTAAAGAACACATAATGTAGACGGACTGTATCAATTTTTTATGTAACCTGTGAGCAAATTTGTAAATCTAGTTAGTAGACTGACTATAGAAATTGTTATTCATGTTGGAATTACATGATATTGTTAGCCTTGTATGAATGAGACACTGCTCATACGGCGGTTGTCAGATGCCCGACAGAGGGTCGAAGCGTGACATGATAGTAATGTAATATTCAACACGTATGATAAAATAAATAATATGTAGGAGAACTAATTACACATGTCAAGTAAAGCTAAATAGCATAGCATATGATATATTAATCATGCTTAATAGAGAATTTAATATAGCATGCATGTTTCATAGTATTTAGAAAGCATAAGTTTTAATTATTTTTAAGGCATCCAAGACTTTCCAGATAAATTTTTTCTAAGATTTTCCCTAATATGAAAATAATCCTACTGCGATGAACCAACGCACCTGATTGAAGTCTGAGCTTCAGAACCAATCTAATTGAAGCTCAGAGGTATCAACCGTAAAGTAGGTCACGCGCCAAAATAATATTCCTAAATAATAAGATTTATTTATAACAAAATTTAATATCATTTCTATGAATTATTCGTACAGAAATTTAATTAATTAAGAACCTAAGTTATCTAATTAATTTAGCTCTTTCCAAATTAATTATTTAACCTAATTCATAAAACTAACCCAATCCAATTAACCAAATTTAATTAACCTAGTAGAAAATTAATGTAACATATTTTAATTAATTCGATAAACTCATTTAGTAAATCAACTTATAATTTGCGAGATCCAAATCAACCTCCGAGTCCACTTTAATAAATCTGACTTTAATTGATCAAGTTAAAATTAAATTATCAAACCCAAGTTAATCATTAAGCCCAACTCTCTTCATCTAATCTAATAAAATTATAAGCCCAATTTATTATTCAAACTTAAGCCCAATTCATTTCCTTAGCTCATCTACCCCTAAGCTTACTTAGATTAATCATACTTAAACCAAGTACTCTTCCTAATTAAGTATGTCCAGTTACTAAGCCCATGTTAACCGTCATCGCTCAATTTATCAGCAAAGTCCATACCAATATGCAATGATCCCCTAATTCAATTTTCATCACAACATAATCATGCTAGTAAGTTGAAATTTAACAACCCTTAGTATAAACCTTAGTTCGATTCTTTCTACCCCATAATAATTATACCACATACATAACCTTCCCCTTTAGTTAGGTCGGATCTATAGAGATAGTACGAGTCCTCCGTCCCAGATTCCTCGCCGCGGCCATCTGGTTCACCGGTACTACCCAAAATTCTCATGCTTGAGTGATTGTGACTGATCTATCTAGTCAAGGTTGTGCTTCTGGTTTCCATTCCCATCATCACGTGCTCTGCCACAAGAACTTGGAGTCCGAAATTCTAGTCAAGGTCAGGCTCTGATTCTTGCTCAAAAAACGGACCGAACGCGTTCGAGTTATTGGCTCGCAATACCTTACCGGCTGCATTCATGAGTCGCTCCTTCAATTGTCCCTCGGAGACAGGGTCCCACCCGTCTTTTCTTTCTATCAGTCCCACCCGGGCCCCTCTGGGATAATCCAGAAAGAGATAAAAAAGGGACTTCTGCATTTCTCTTGATCTTGTACACCCATTTAACTCCAATCGGTTTATGACCACCTGGAAGAGTTGTTAACTCCCAAGTTTCATTCTACTCTATTGCTTGAATTTCTTCATTCATAGCTTGAACCCATTTATCCTCCTTTTTTACTTCAAAATTCACAAGTTCACAGTCAATAAGTAAACAAAGTAGATTAAAATCATCTAACCTTTTAGTTTTATTGTAAATATCTTCAAGAGATCTTATTTTGATTTATCTTTCTGAAGATGTTGATGGTGAGGATAAGTGTGTGGAATGTACTGGTGATGCTGGTGGAGTAGCTTCTTGATCATGATTTACTTCTTCTTCGAAATATAGTAGAAAATCATAAAATTCTTCTTGTTTTGAACTCCAATCCCATGAAGCATTTTCATCAAATTCTACATCTCTACTGACTAAAACTTTTCTTTCTTCTGAATTGAATAATTTGTAGCCTTTTAAGTTCTCATCATACATAATGAAAATAAGTTGTTTACTTTTTTATTTGGACCTCTCTTGCTTGTGAACATAGGCATAAGCAATAGATCCAAAGACCCTTAAATGTGCCACAGTTGGTTTCAATCCACTCTATGCTCTTGAAGAGTCTCATTTTTCAAACTTTTAGTTAGACTTCGATTTGAGAGATACATAGCACATACAACTGCTTCAGCCCAAAACTTCTTTAGCATAGCTTTTGATTTCAATATGCATCTAGCCATATTGAGGATTTTCTTATTCTTTCTTTCAGCAACACTATTTTGTTGAGGTGTTTTTGGAACTATCAAGGGACGACGAATACCATGCAACTCACAAAAAAATTTAAATTCATTAGAAGTAAATTCACCACCTTTATCAGTTCTTGAAGCTTAAATTTTATAGTGACTTTCCTTCTCAACAAAAGCTTTAAATCTTTTGAATAAATTAAAAGCTTTTTACTTATGTTTTAGAAAATAAATCCAAGTCTTTCTACTATAATCATCAATAAAAAGAATAAAGTAAGAGTTTTCATCAAAAGATTAAGGTTTGATCGGACCACAAACATCAGCACGAACTAGTTGACGTGGCTTCTGGGCTCTTGATATTGAGTGCTTTGGAAAACTTTTTCTTGAATTCTTGCCGAATAAACATCCTTCACATAATTGATTTGGATGATTAATTTTTGAAATCCCTTTCACAATTTTCTTTTTTGCTAAAGAATTGAGGCTTCCAAAATTTAAGTGACCAAATCTCATGTGCCAAATCCATGATGTATCTTTCAGACATACCTTTAAAAAAATTCATCATAATTTTCTAAATTCAGCATATAACTTTTGCGAGAAGATTATAATTTTGATCTCTAAGCCATATCATATTATCTTCTATATAAATTTTGTATCCTCTTCCAAAAGGTATCCAACACTTAGAATATTTTCAGTTAGCTTCAAAATATAATAAACATCATGTATAATTATATGTCTTCCATCTTTTGCTTGAATCAAAATCTCACAATTACCTTCAATTTCTACCTTTGTATCATCGCCAAAATTTACAAATCCTTTCTTGTTGGTATTGAGTTGATAGAACTTACTTCTATCACCTGACATATGGTTGCTTGCTCCATTATCAAGATGTCATACACTTGATTTCTCCATGTGACTATCTTTTAATGCAAGTAGAGAGTGTTATGTTTCTTCTTCTTTCTACTTAATAGACCTTGCTTCTTCACAAACTTTGTTAGATCGACACTCCTAAGAGTAATGCCCAAATTTATGACAAGAATAACACTGAAGTTTAGATTTATTTACTTGATTAGAATTTCTCAAGTAATTACCTCTTCCTCACCCTCTTGCAAATTTTGTTGCAGAAACTTGATTTCTTTGAAAATTTGACGAGTACTCATAGTTTGTTCTTCCTAGACTACGACCTCTGCTTCGGCCTTGACCTCGACCACGATCTCTGTTCGAACTATCTCCTTTGGACTTCCAAGTCATCTTGGCTTGAATAACTTGTTCATATTCTTATTGCTTGCCTCGAGTCATCCTCTCTTCATGGGCTCTTAAAGACCCATTTAATTCCTCAATTGTCATGGCTTCGATGTATTTAGATTCTTCAATGCTACTACGATATGATTGAATCTCGCATCGAGAGAACGAAGAATTTTTGCCACCATACGAGCATCCGACATTGATTCTCTAAAAGTTGTAATTTGATTTATAATTATTAAAATTTTTGAAAAATAGTCTTGAATAGATTCACCTTCTTTCAAAGAGAGTTTTTCAAACTCAGCCTTTAGAGTTTGATGTCGAACTCTCCTCACCTTCTCAACTCCTATGATGGAGTTTCAAAGAGCCTCCCATGCTTATTTCAATATAGTCTCCTTCACAATCTTGTGGAGCATGTTATCATCTTGTCCTAGATAGATGATGGTGAGAGCTTGTTGATCTTTCTTCCTTTCTTTCTCCACACCTTCTCTTTCTCTTGGAGAGAGTATTGTCATATCTCTTGGTTGGTTGTAGCTTTTCTCTACAATGTCCTATACACATTGGGAGCCAAGAGTTACCTTCATCTGAAGTGCCCAAGTCTTATAATTGAGAAATGTAAACTTCAGATATAGATAAGAAAAGGAGGATGACGACATCTTCAAATAAGCTCCTCATAAATTTGCTCTGATACTACTTTGTTGGAAAAATAGGAGCTCTCTCACATGTTCTAGAACTTGGATATTAAAAAATTAGGAGGAAAATAAAGAGGAGGAGGCACTTTCTTTAAAAAGTAGATATTGTATTCACTTCCTCTACTCTACATGATGATTACATAGACTATATAAAAATTGACTAAATCAAATGGTTAAAAATGAACTTAAACCAAAATAAATAAAAAATACCACAGATAGAAACTAAAAATATAAAAAAAATCAAGTTTAATTTCTAATTTCTAACACTTCAGTACTCCAACTTGACCTACAGGATGCCTCTACTATTGCGTCTACCTACAAGAAATGTAGGAGATGGGAGGAGAGACAGGAGACAGAGGAGGAAGAAGAAAGAAGCGGTGAGCAAGGGATAGCAGAGGAGTAGAGCGTTGGTGGAAAGGAGAACTAGAAGAAGCAGAAGGAGGCAGGGCGCTGCATAGAGGGTTCGATTTTTTATTAAAAAATAGGTTAATTTTTTGACGCAATCGGTTAGACGGGTGAGTTTGTTAACTTGATCATTTTATTAATTGTCATCCCATCACGTGCGCCTAATTATTTATTTATTTATCGAGCAATCCAACCTCTCAGTTTTTTATCTTATATAATTGATCTCATCTAATACTTTGGAATTATTTATTTATTTCATGATTACTGCGAACTAAATATGTTTTTTTCTATTTTTAAAAGATATATATATATATATATATATATATACACACACACTTTGTCGTTGTTTAAACGGTTAGTATAAATAAATTAAAAAATACAGTTAGTCCAATAAAAAACGATCTATGAATAAAAAATAATATATTTTTCTTCCACTCTTTTTAATTGATTTTTTTTGAAAAAATAATAATAATATATAAAAGAATATATTTTACTGTGTCATAAAACATTTGTAAATAAAAGTAATTAGCAATGAAGCGGTAGAGGTTAATTTATCAACGCTAAGTCCACATCCAATTCATATATAAAAATATAAATAACTATTCGTGGGGATTTGTAACAATTGCCTCTTCTTTTACCGACACAAGCGATACAAGAGGAATGTAACGGGTATACGCTTTCGCGGTAATTTTACCTGGTTTTTTTCCCTCTCCGTTGTCTCTTTTTTCCCTTGCAAAATATGGTCTCCGTTGTCTCTTTTTTCCCTTGCAAAATATGGTCTTCCAGAGGTAACTCTAATTTTTTTAACATAAAATTACTATATATATATATATCGACGAAAAGAAGTAAAAATATAGATGGATGGTAAACTATGATTTCTACAAGGCATCAGATCGTGTAAGGTAAACTCATGCTTCATTAACTTGAAGTATAAATATCAAATAAATTGTATCTAAGTATAATATTTGCTAAAGAGGCTAACAAGCCCATACAAATAATGAGTATGAGCTAATAGTCTCCACACCTCTTGGTGGGTAGATCCTCAAGAAGCTAATCTATCGAGCTTTTCTTGTAGCCATCAAAGATGTGGAGCTAGAAGCCAACCTAATTCCACTTGACATTTTAAACTTTGATGCGATTTTCAAAATTGTTTGGTTGATGACTCATTGGGTTATAGTAGCTTACTTCACCAAGACAGTAACTTTCGACGACCCAAGCCATCCTAGTATGACCTTTGAAGGTGATTATCAAGTTGCCTTTAGATAGAATGCTCTTGAATTCTACCTCGACTTAGCTCCCGAAATAACCTTAATATCAAAGCATCCTTATAGGATGACATTCGCATAACTAAAGACATTCAATGTGTAGCTACAAGACCTAATGGACAAGGAGTTTATACGACCTAGTGTATCCCCTTGAGGTATGCTAATATTGTTCTTGAAAAAGAAAGAAGGCATAATAATTCAGAACTAGAATCTGCTTCCTCAAATTGATGACTTGCTAAAAGGTGTCAATGTATTATTCAAGATACACCTACAATCAAGGTATCATAAGTTGAAATCCGATAAGAAGATGTGCCCAAGACCGCATTCAGAACTTGATATGAGCACTATAAATTTTTCGTTTTTGCCTTTGGACTCATCAACACACTAGCAGCCTTTATGAACTTGATGCACATAGTATTCCATAAATATCTTAATAAGTGCATCATCATATCCATTGATGAAATTCTTATCTACTCACAGGATAAGGATGAACATGCACAGCAGCTCAGGATATTACTTCAAATATTGAGAGAAAACCAACTGTATGCCAAGTTTTCAAAATGCGAGTTTTGGTTAGACTAGGTGGGTTTTCTCAGACACATCATAACTAATAAGGGAATCCAACTACATCCAGCTAAGATCGAAGTTAAAGGATTATAACTTAGTAATCGACTATCATTCGGGTAAAGCCAATGTGGTAGTTGACGCACTAAGCTGAAAGTCCTCAACTGCACTGGCTTTCATCGCAACTCCTACTTACCCCTACTATGAGAGCTTCAGGCACCGGGCATTGAATTGCAGCCTAACTCTCAAGGAGGTCTACTAGCATGGTTTATAGTATGACCTACTCTTAGAGAGTCTAATAAAAAAATAGTAAGCTAACCCAAAGCTAAGTGGATTAACACAGAAGGTTCAAAAAGGAGAAGAACAAGGTTTTGTGTAAGGAAGCATGGTGCCCTTACCCTACAGGGCAGAATCTATGTATTGCATGATGGCAAACTTCGACGGTAAATTTTGAAGGAAGTACATAGTTTAGCATACACCATGTATCCAGAGAGCATAAAAATATATCATACCATCTGCCAAATATATTAGTGGTCAATATGAAACGAGATATCACAACATGGCTAAGTACTTTTGTAAACCCTATTTTCTATTTTTAAAAAAATTGAAAAAAAAATTATTTATTATTAAATTAATAAAAGAATAAATAAAATTAAAATACGTAATGAAATAAGAAATAGGAAATAAAATAAGAAAATATATGGCTAAAATAAAATAGAAAAAATAGATAAATAAATATAATAGATAAATCAGAAAAAGAAATAAATAATAAATAAAATAGTAATAAATAAATATTAATAGATAAGAAAAATATAATAGAGAAGAAAATAAAATTAAACAGAAAAAGAAGGGAAAATGCCGCAGCACGCGCGTGTGCTGGCATTAGCGAGGGTTTGAGCAAGGGTTTAAAACCCTCTCTAATAGGGGGCACCTTGTTTTGGGATGAAACGACGACGGCTGAACTCAAACGCTCCGGGAGCTGTCGTCTTCAGTAGAGAAGGGATGCGAGTGAGCTGAGGTGTCGTCTGCGAGGCCGGTGGCATGTGGAAGTAGCTTCGGTTGTCGAAGAATGCGAAGGGAGCAGCGGAATTGGGGGTGTCCCTGTTCCCGTCGATTGCGCCAGCGAGAGGGGCGAAGATCAGGATTTTCCTTCGCGGCGAAGTCGCTGGGAAGGTTGCGGGAGGTCTTCAGATGGTGAAGAGGTCGTGAGATGCACTACAAGGGCTCCAGCGGGTAGAAAGCATGAAAGGGACGGCGAACAGAGGGACTCATCTGTTCGCGGCGATTCCGCGGTGAGGAGCGCGGCTGACGGCATTTCTTCCGCGGTGAAGCCCTCTGAGCTCGATTCGACTCCTTTGGAGTTGATAGTGAGCGGCGGCTGCGGCGGAGGAGATGAGGTAGCGACAGAGGGCGGAAATTCTGCCTATGGTAGACGAAGCGGAGGTAGATACGGTCGTGGGAGCGACTGGGCTCTACCGGCGGCACGATTAGGCAGTGATAGGGTAAGGGAAGGTGCGGTGAGGTAGTGGGTCCACGGCAGCAGCGCGGCGGCGATCGCCGACGAAATGCATGGTGGCACGGCCGGCGTTCGAACGAGCGTTGAGCGGGGAAGAAGGCCGGGGTGGCACGTGCGATGCGTGTGCGTCAGTTCAATCCAACCCAGCTCAGGTCGGTTCGACCCGATTTAAGCCGGTTCGGAGTCGGTTCGGTTGCAGGTTGGCTGGTTCTCGCGGTTTTACAACTGGTTAAATGCAGCTCAACATTGCTAGGCTTTATTGTTGAGTTTTGAACCTTGAGAAATTTATTTAGAATTTTTTAACACATTTTAGGTACGGTTTTTGAATTTATTTAGGTTGGGTTCTGGGTTTTGAGTGCATTAACAATGTAAGAAAAATCTGAAATAAATTATGATGTTATGTTATGCTTAAGCATAGTTTTCATGATTTAATTAAATTTTTTTAAGATTATTAGTATGCGGTTTTTAATTTAATTAAAATAAATTGGGTTAATTTAGGGTTTAAATAAATTAATTGTATGTTATATGCATGAAGAAATATTTTGATAGATGTGATGACATTTAAATTGTATTAGTTGGAATTAAAAGAATTTAATTAGAATTTTTACAAAATCAATGAATTTAGGATATTGTAACTTGAGGTAATTGAATTATTTAGATTTTTTTAATTAATAAAATTGAATAATTTAAAATTTTATAAATGTATAATGTGATAAAATTTGGAGAATTAGATTATTTAGATTTTTTAATTAGTAAAATTAAATAATTTGAAATTTTATAAATTTCATTGATAAAATCATATTTTTCACAGAATTATTAAAATTGTTTTTTTAAAATTAATGATGGTAGTATATATTGATTAAGATTTTTGGGTATAATTAAAATTTTAAACTAAATATTATTTTATAGGCTTGTTTATGTTTGATTGTGTTGAATTATGATTGTTAATGTGATGGATGATTAATTGATTTTAAAAAATTAAATAAAATAAAGAAAATGATATGAGGATGTAAGTAGAAGGGTAGATAGGAAATTATTGTTTGAATTGTATGATTTATGGTTGTTGGATATATTTATTTTATCTTAGGAAAATTGATTGCTGTCTTGTTGCTTGATAAATCATGCCCAAGCCGTGATTTGTGTTGGAGTAAGAAGGAATGACTGTGCTTGATTGCTTATTTTTAAGAATCACAGCCAAGCTGTGAATTCTTGCTTGATTTTGCTTTGAGACTCAGGTGAAGGCTTATGGTTTCAGATTTCTGACCTACTACAGTGTTGAGTCCTGAGGGTCATTGTTAACTATTGTACATGCTGATGAGTTATATATCTACTTTGTTACATGTTCAAATTGCATGTGATTAAATTTGATTTTGAATGTATGCCATGTAAGTATATAGATATGATTCTATCATGTGCATGTTATAAATGTTATGCTCATGTTATGTTGATATTTGATAAGTTCATGTGGTGCTAGAGATGTAGATATACTTAACAAGATACAGAACATGATGACATGAGATAAAACTAGAGACACTTGTGGTACATATTATGACAACACCTAGAGTGATCTTATTTGACATTTAACTAAGAACTTTTGGACATCTTAGGATCATGGTAACCTAGGAGATGACATTAAGGTTCTTAGTTTGCTATGTGCCAACATGCGGTGAGGAGTCATAGCCAAGGTAGAAATGCACGCTCGGTTGACTTAGCCTCGAATACTTTGGTGTAGCTGGGATCTCACTTCGGTGTAGAGCTCAACTTATATGAGTTACTCCAAGATAGATTGTTGCTGGGAACAGTACCGTATCATGTGCTACTAGTGCTAGGGAACCTGATTACACTGGCATGCTCAACGATGTGGGTCCCCGAGCAGTCTAGATTTATTGGTTGCATATGCAGCGGATCTCAGCTTGCCAGGCTGTAGATGGTAGTGATATATAATTTTATATGGTGATCCTGCCATGGGGCAGAATTACACCTTTGTATGGTACTTATGTTGTATAAAAGAAGTATCGTATTCACTAGCTCCTTCTGCCAATGTTAGTGTACATGCATCTAGGACAGAGATGTAGTGTTGATACTGATAAGGTTCGGGGAGATCCCTAATGAGGGGTTTACCTTGAATATAGTGATATGCACATGCCTTGACTTAAGATGTGTGCAAGCAAGTTGGTCCCGATCTTCCGTCGTAAGAGAAATTTCTTAAGGCGGGGGAAGTTGTGACTTTGACGAAGGGGAGACTAACCACGATCTAGGAACGTGACCAGCAACCTCACAATTGTTAAATCACTCCTCAGTTGGTTATCAACCGTGTCAAACACGACTGACCTATTCACGAAGAACGACACCAAAAATTCAAGAGAATTGAAAGAGCAACAATGGAAGGATTACTCAAGAAGTGATTAAGAAAGTGGATTTCCAGTTTGTAGCAAAAGCATTACAAAAGTGGTGGCTAAAGCAAAAATCAAAGTCCCCTTGCAATAGAGCATGTTCCACCAAATATATAGACAAAATATGGCACGTTTTTCCATATTTTATTTCACTAAAATAGGAAAAATAAATATATAAATCTCCTACTCTTGTAAGCTACGAATTTGGAAAATAAATATTTGATAAAAATTTGATCTTGAATAAATCTTCCTTGTTTTTCTCTTGAATAAATATTTGATGAAGATTCGATTTTTGAATAAATCTTCTTCCTTGATTTTCTCTTGAATAAATATTTGATGAAGATTTGATTCTTGAATAAATCTTCTTCCTTGATTTGCTCTTGAATAAATATTCCTTCAATTACTCATACACTACCATATGAGTAATTCATGCAACTTCCATATGAGTAATTCCTCCATGTGTTTCCTTGCATGTAGTGACAAATAAACAATAATAATTAGGCAATATCATTTGTTCTGTAATTAAGTAATTAATTTGCCCAAGAAAAGAATTCACCTACTGTCCTAAGCGTCGTGCACGGCTCGTGTCATTGGGCCTTCTATAGTAATTGAGTCTTGCACGGGTGAACCAGGGATGTCCTCATCATATAGGATGGCTACCTTAGGAATAGTATTGGATAACTTATAATATATTGGTTAAGGCGATATGTTATTTTTAAGTTACTATTATGAATACAGCTTTTGTACCATGTTCACATGCCTTATTTTAAATAATATGACTGCTACTTTGATATGTTAAGTCTTGTTATATATTATGTGATATGTCAATTTAAATTATGTGACTTGGTAGAAATATTTTCTTGTTGGCTTGTACAATACCTTATGCCCATTTTTAGGGTGCTCTCTCTGTAACCTCACTGAGTTTCGCGACTTAGATGTGCACATTTTTCCCCTATTGCGCAGGTTACAAGTTGGCCATTGATGCAGGGAGCGAGGGAGAACCTAGCTATGTCGAAAATAGAATTCACTTTGCAAATCATTTTTTAGTTTTGGTATTAAATGTAATTTGTTATATTTTAACTGTGTTTAATAAAATTTATTGTGGTGTTTTATGATACATTTAGTCTTGTATAAGTTGTGGTATAGAAGTGCAGCTTATATGGCGGTTGTCACGTGCCCAAAGGTAGATTTGGGGCGTGATAATTAAGGTGGTATCAGAGCATAAGTTTAAAAAGGTGAAATTAAAAGTAAGGATAAGGACTTAGGACACATTATAGGGTTAAGTATACGTGTGAGATAACGTGGACGGGGTAAAGAGAGGTTATAGGGATTTGAAATTTTGCCCTTATGCTTTCTTTACTTGTGTTATATTCATATGTTGCCCTTGATTTTTGTTAACTGTGGCCTTATATTTTCCTTACTTTGTTGGGTTAAATTCTATGTTCCTTCCTTGTTTACGTGCTGTGATTTTTTTGGTTGATATTAGTGAGTAAAATTGATTGTGCTTGGTGTGGTTTAATTTGGTAGATTGTATTAATTTGTATAGTGCTTGTGATATATTGTGATTGCTGAAAATTTAATCTAGAAAAATATAGGAACATTTAGAGCCTTACACATGAAACTTTAGAGAACTTATTGTGGAGTTCTATACTTATTTTGGTTGATGTTGATGTTGGATAACCCACTGAAATTATGTGAAAGTATTTTCCTATGTTTCTTTTGTCTAATGTAGCAACTAAATTGCCTTAAATTTAGTTAATCTCACTTAGCTATTGAACACGTGACTCCATCTGCCCGCATGATATAGGTTAATCAACTACTCTAGCTAGAACCATAGATTTTCTCCTAATTAAGTTCCTAAGTTTCCATGCTGAGATTTCTGTCCAAGCTAAACCTTTAATTATTTTAGGTAGCAACAACTACTTTTTGCTTCTCTTCTCTATAGATGCAAAATTTGGTTAAGAACATAGTTAAATGGTAGAGTTTCATCCTTAGTTTTTATTGATTTTACCATCCCTTACTTTTGAATCATAATCAGAGATCAATATCATCTCACATTCAACATTGTGTCCATGGGGTGTATCAAAAGTATTATCTTACCTCTCAATCTGAATCTTGATATCCATCTTATTCAATCTCACTCCTTTATCCCTATTGGACAGTTTTGTATAAATAACCATCAAATATTGGTACATCATAGGAACTATATTATGCAATATAGTTTTCCTTTCTTAAACTTGGAAAATAAATTATTGTTACCTAGGAAACTATACTATAAATTCTTCATGTGTGGGTGAGGAGAAGATCTATTCTCTTGTTTGCATTCATTGATATGTTTCAATCCTTTTCTTTACAAACCTTTAGCAATGGCCATTCTTCAGATGCAGATTGTTCACAAAATATTGACCATTCCTCTGTTAAATACTCTTGAGTGCATTCAAAAGGTGGTACTATTCCTGGCACCAAATGAACTCAAATTCCTACTAATGATTGTTAATAATTTCTTTTTCTTTTTTAGTATGGATCTCTCCCTAATCTTTCTCATCTTTCAAAACCATTTGGGTGATACTCTTGACTCCTTCTAGAAAGGGTCCAAATACCATCTAGAACCTCAAGATTTCTGAATAATCTAGTAAGATTTGCATGAAAATTTAATGAACTCATAATGTTGAAAGTTTAGCATTTTCAGCATGTTAAATTAAAAAGATTGGGTTTTTCTTTTATTCATTTACTTACAGAACCTCAAGGTCAATTATTAAAAACCTTTTTACCAAATCCTAGACAAGTATACCTATTGTACCAAACTAATATATCAGAAATAAACCAACCTTGGTTTCCAATTCTAAAATTTTGTAAGTGATGCTAACGGAGAGTCCAATTTGTAATTTTATCATTCATTTAGGACCCATATGGTATTTCTCACTTAGCAATACTGTCTCTACCTCAAAATCTCAACCACAACTCCCATACACTATTAAAGAGTAAGTTAAAACTGAAGATGATGAAATTTATAAATCACTATGGCAAAGTAGCATAAAATCTAGAATTGAATCACCCTCAAATTTATCTTGTATCAGAGATTTGATCAGCCTGAGCTATCTAATGTCTAATTCCTATGAAATTTATGATATGCACATGCCTCAATTTAAGATGCGTGCAAGCAAGTTGGTCCCGATCTTCCATCGTAGGAGAAATCCTTAAGGTGGGTTGTGACTTTGACGAAAGGGAGGCTAACCACGATCTAGGAATGCGACTAGCAACCTCGCAATCGCTAAACCACTCCTCAGTTGATTATCAACTGTGTCAAACATAACTGACCTGTTAAGAAGAATGACACGAACAATTCAAGAGAATTGAAAGAGCAACAGCAGAAGGATCACTCAAGATCTGATTAAAGAAATTGGACTTTAAGTTTGTAGCAAAGCATTACAAAAGCGGTGGCTAAAGCAAAAATCAAAGTCCCCTTCAATAGGGCATACTCTACCAAATATATAAATACAATAATAGACCACAAATCTTGGAAAATAAATATCCCTTGATGAAGATTTGAATAAATATTTGATGAAGATTTAATCTTCATTAAATATTCCTTGATTTGCTCTAGAATAAATATTTGATGAAGATTTGATCTTGAATAATTATTCCTTGATTCACTTTTGAATAAATATTTGATGAAGATTTGATATTGAATAAATCTTCCTTGTTTTGCCTTTGAATAAATATTTGATAAAGATTTGATTCTTGAATAAATATTCCTTCAATTACTCATACAACTTTCATATGAGTAATTCATGCAACTTCCATTTGAGTAATTCCTCCATGTTTTTCCTTATATGTAGTGACAAGTAAATAATAATAATTAGGTAATATTATTTGTTCTGTAATTAAGTAATTAATTTGCCCAAGAAAAGAATTCACTTGTTATCCTAAGCGTCGTGCACGGGCTCGTGTCATTGGGCCTTGTATGCTAACCGGTTTTTGCATGGGTGAACCTGTGATGTCCTCATCATACTCCCCTTCTTGAAAAGGAGTCGACCTCGACTCTAACTCATCTTCATGACCCAAGGATTAATGATTTATGGTCTGAATGTAAACCCCCACTTTATGTGGTTTAATTAGTGACAAATTAGATATTAAAATTTTTATTAAGTTTAGATTAATGTAAAAGAGGTTAAAGAACTTTTAAGTTGAATTAGGACTAGATGGTGACATTAGGTTGATTTTTGATATTAAAAAGAATCTAATTATAAGTTATTAAAATTAATAGGGACCTAGTTAGAAATTTAATTAAATTTAGAGGGGCTTAGTTGCATTATTTTGGAAGTAATGGACGTAATCGTAAAATGTTGTAAGCATGTGTTTCCCACGTGACCGAAATGGCTGAACAGGACCAGCCCAACTAAATATGTGATAACACGCATGCTAGAGTGATATTATTTATGTAGTATGAATTATATGCCATGTTTATGCTGCTTAACATGCTTTATCAAATTCTTTTACATGTTGCTTTACTTTGCCTTATTATTTTGTAATATGCTACTACCTTGATAAAGAAGATGATATATCGATTATAAAGTTAAAATACCACATAGGAGATAATATCAAAAATGGTTACCTGACACTCTAGTTTAGATAGAGACATAGGTAACATTTGATACTAGCATCTCCTAGGGACATCACTAGATCACAAATTGTGAGGGTGTCTTAGTAACACACCCTAGATGATAAATCGAACCCTTGTTGTTCGAATAGTGATGTTCACTCACTATTACCACTCCTGGGGCTACAAACAGCATAGATACTGGGAGTTGGTTGGGAAATGGACTAGATTAACTCCAAGGTCAAGATAGACCAAAAAGTGGAGTAAGTCCATACCCGGATATAATTACCCGCACGCGTGACGTTTGAGCGTCACCGTGATAGTCCCGGAATGGCCAGCGGGGATGAACCCTTCCAAGGATTTAGCAGGCATGTAGTCGAGTTAGCCACAGGTCATTGTGCGGATGCGACCTCAACTCGGCCAACATCAACTGCTATTGAATTGAAGAGGTGAATTTCCTTAAAGCCTTGGACAGTGGATCCGTAGACAACACGACTACTATTCCAGACGTTCTGCAGACGATCTGATGAGCAGTCCGGATCCTAGGGTTATAAATTAATTCGGCTAGCCGTGGCCGAGGACATATTAATTGAGGTGACCCTATCGACGGACAGTTGTGTAGCGCTACACTGTGGGTTGTGACCGTACTGAGTTTCCAAGGGAAAAGGTACGGAAGCAACCGGTTTTGCTGGGACGGGGTGTAGGGATCGACCAGCGGGACAGTAGAGAGAGATACACGGTCACCCGATCTCTCTGCCAACATCCGTGCAGCGGGCATAGGTAGACCTGGACATTCACGGCACGGATGGGCTTATGGGAATCTCTGATCAGGATATCCCTTAAGCATAGGCTGGCGGCCCGAAGCACTTGACATAAAGACAGAAATACTCTTAGTTGACATATACTAGAGATACATGCATTTATGTAACATAGATGACTTTTACTAGTGACAGACATATTGTTCAACATAGATGACAACTAAGAACATATACAGTTTTGCGCAAACAATTATAACTCAACTTTGTCAATGACGTTATTTACACCAAAAAGTTAATAATTGATAATTAATAAACCCAAAGGCATCCTTGTACTTCCCCCTAGTGTTTGATTTCCTAGCTACGATTTCGAGCTATAATTTCGCACTAGGCCGCAAAGCTGAGCACACCACGTTCAATGTGTGTGCAGGTGTGTTAGACGATCGATCACGACGGTTGATGAAGATGAGTTTGTCGACGGATTTATTTTTATTGATTGATACTTATCATAGAATTGTAGTAGGATTATCGGGATTGTGTTAGCAGTGTTGAGTTAGATGTTTTAAATGTATTTCCGCTGTGTTAATGATGTATATGGACTGTGATTACCATTAAATGCCTTGTATGGGTCCGTTGGGCTCATACGGCGGTTGCCACGTACCCGACAGAAGGGTCGGGGCGTGACATTGAATGTATGACAAATTCTTTTGGCCAGAGATAATGTTGCCATGTTTCTAACACTCTAACCAATGCATATAATTCATTGTCATATGTTGAGTAGTTTAAGGTTGGGCCACTAAGCTTTTCACTAAATTAAGCAATGGGTTTCCTATCTTACATAAGAACACCTCCAATTCCAATACCACTAGCATCACATTCTATCTCAAAAGTTTTATTAAAATCAGGAAGTTGTAAAAGTGGTGCATTGGTTAACTTATCTTTTTGCAAATTGAAGGCATCTTCTTGTGCCTTTTCCCACATGAAAGGTATATTCTTCTTTGTCAATGCATTGAGTGGAGCGGCGAGTGAGCTGAAATCCTTTACGAATCGACGATAAAAGCTTGTCAGTCCATGAAAACTCCGCACTTGCGTGACTGATGTAGGTATTGGCCAAGCTCGAATAGCTTTTACCTTTTCCTCATCGACCTCAATTCCCTGTACAGTCACAACAAAACTAAGAAATATGACTCGACCCGTACAAAAGGTGTATTTCTCGAGGTTAACAAACAAATATGCCTCTCTCAAATCAATCAAAACTTGGTGCATATGTGCTAAATGTTCATCCAAAGACTTGCTATAGATTAATATGTCATCAAAGTAAACTACCACAAATTTTTCAATAAAAGCTCTCAACATTTCATTCATTAAGTGCATGAACGTACTAGGTGCATTAGTAAGACCAAATAACATAATTAACCACTCATATAATCCAAATTTAGTCTTAAAAGTTATTTTCCATTCATCACCTAGCTTCATTCTAATTTGATGGTAACCACTACGCAGGTCAACCTTAAAAAAGACGGGAGAACCACACAATACATCAAGCATATCATCTAATCGAGGAATAGGATGACGATAACATACCGTAATATTGTTGATAGCTCGACAATCTATTCACATCCTCCATGATCCATCTTTCTTTGCACAAGTAAAACAGGAACAACACACAGACTTAAACTTTCACGCACATACCCTTTGTCGAGAAGCTCTTGCACTTGGCGCTAAATTTCTTTTATCTCTTCGGGATTTGTACGGTATGGGGGACGGTTAGGCAGAGATGCTCCTGGAATCAAATCGATTTGATGCTCAATTTCCCACAATGATAGCAATCCTGTAGGTATCTCATCTGGAAACACATCAGCAAACTCCTGCATCAAAGAAACAATCGAAACAAGCAAAGAAGATGGTAAAGAATTAGTAGAAAAGAGAGTGTCCTTGCATACAAGTGCAAAACACTCTTGGGGATTGGTTTCTAATTCTCGCATCTCACTTTTGGTGGCTAATAGAACCTGTCCCTTGATCGATATTTCACTTTTCTTCTCACATTTTTCTTTCTTTTCTCTCAATTAGGGCTGATGACTCTCACTTTCTATTTTGTGGATGTCACTTTTCTCCTTTTCTTTTCTCTCACATTCAGCCCTATCTAAATCGTCTTTGAGAAGTTCTTCCGGTGTCATTGGAACCAATACGACCTTCTTATCTTTGTGCATAAAGGAAAACTTATTAGAATGCCCATAATGTATAGCATCCTTATCATATTGTCATGGTCTTCAAAGTAGTAATGCACAAGCTTGCATTGGCACCACATCACAGTCCACAAAGTCAGAGTAGATACTAACAGAAAAATGAACACATACCATCATTGTTACCTTCAACTTTCCACAAGAATTGAGTCATTGAATGTAGTATGACTGGGGGTGTAATCTTATGGTTAAGCCAAGCTTTCCAACCATCTCTGAACTTGCAATATTATTGCAGCTTCCACCATCAATTATGATCTTACAATAGTGCTCCTTGATTACAAATTTGGATTGGAATAAATTTTGACGCTGCCTGTTTTTTGCCTTCTCCATCTGGGAGCTAAGAACATGACAAACAAGAAGGCTTGTGTGGCTTGTATCAAATGTGATCTCTTCTGGTTCTGACCCTGAAACAGATTGAGACTCCTCATGATCAGATCCACCTCCCTCTTCAACCTCACTGGCCGATGTATACTCACCATTTTCTCGAGTGATAAGGGCACGCTGATTTGGACAATCACGCATATAATGCCATTTTCCCTTACACTTGAAGCACTCAATCTCCCTTATTTTTCCTGTAGAAGCAACTGAGGATGAACCTTTTATAGGGGCAACAGTGATCTTTTTTGAATCGATAGGTTTGGATATTGGTGAAGTAAAGCGGCTTCCTGAATTCCCTTGGCCAATTGGTGCAGCAGTCCTGCTAGAATGACCAACACCCTTTTGTTGCTAATTGGTGTCCCTCCAAGGAATGGAAGAACTTGGATAGCTACAACCAGATTTGTATGGTTGCTTCCTCCATTGAATTTGTCTTTCAGCTTTGTATGCATAATGAAATAGTTGATCCAAATAATTGTAGTTCTCGAAATTAAGTATATATTGTATCTCTCCATTCAATCCTCCTAAGAATCTAGACATCTTTGCATTATTATCTTCTTGCACATTAGCACGTAGCATGCCCACCTGCAACTCTTGATAGTATTCTTCCACAGATTTGTTTCCTTGGTTCATCCTTTGGAATTTATTAAGTAATTCTCTCTCAAAATATGAAGGCACGAACCTGGACCTCATCAAGCGCTTCAAATCATCCCAAGTATGAGGACCTCCATTTCTTTATCGAATTTGACTCCACCAAATCAAAGCATAACCAATAAATTCAGTAGTAGCCGAACGTACTCTATACTCTTCTGGATAATGATGACAGTTGAACTTTTGGTCAACTAATAATTCCCAATCAAGATAGGCTTCTGGATTAAACTTTTCATCAAAACTAGGAATAGTAAATTTAATTTTACCCAATGCATCATTTCTTCTCTCTTCATTACGGTGACGTGCAAGACCTCCATCACCTACCACTCCTCATACGGCGCGGTGCTGATACAATTCCAAGGCAACTTCATCATCAGCCATATAATTATCATTTAACTCTTCATTGGCAGCCTCTTGAAATGCAGCGTTCAAATTTCCTCTTGGTTCGAATGAAGCGGCAGCAGCAGCATTATTATTAGCTTCAACTCGTCCTCGAGGAACTCGAGGTGGTGGGTGTCGTCGTGGAGGAGTTCGCTCCACTTGTTCAAATCGTGCTTCAATTTCACCAAGACGATTCTCCAACCCGTTCAGGCGCACAAGTACTTGATCGGATAGTATTTTCTCGAAGGTATTTGTAACATGAGCCATCAAAGCCTGAGAACGTGAAGATAATAATATCGCAGATGATTGGAACCCATCTTCTCCGTCATAAGAAACATCACGAGGACTTCTCAATCCTGACATTGTTAGTAAAGACAAGAGAAATTCCACCAAGCTAATAAATTATTTATGAAATACTCTCGATCCTTACAAACCTTACCGCCTGAAGCTCTTATCCTTCTCAAAAATTGCTCGCGTGTTTGTTGGTTCGTGATAACTTTCAACAAGGAGTAAATAAAGCAATTGCATAGTGCTAGAACACGGTGATCAAGGCTAATTTTAAGGAGCTCTAGGTGGGGATATATTTGTAACAAAGAGAAGAAAATAATAATTCAAGAAATTGAAAAGTTGACTCAATCAAGCAAGGTAGAAGGTGTCAAAGGAAGAATAAGTGCAAGAATAATTATAATTAAAATTCGGATAAAATATTTTTTTTTCCTTGGCCGAACCTTCCTCTCATTATTTTTTCTCTTTCTCCTTTTTTCTTGCCCACACTTCCTCCTCTTTTTTCTCCTCTTTTTTCTCTCTCTCTTTTTTTTTCGAAGATTCCGACACTATCTCTTTGGCCGAACAACTTTTTTTTTTTTGCAAGAAGGATAAAAATTCAACAAAGCAAACAAAAATTAGGAGATTAAAAAATGAACAGTATAAAAGATGGAAAAACAACGTTCAAGAAAAGGACTATTTATTATTATTATTTTTGATGTAGGGAAAATAAAAGAGAATATACTAAAGGGTAGATGAATTCCTACCGGTAACGAAGGCTCTCATACCACCTGATATGGACACGCCTCGATTTAAGATGCGTGCAAGCAAGTTGCTCCCGATCTTCCGTCGTAGGAGAAATCCTTAAGGCTAACCACGATCTAGGAATGCGACCAGCAACCTCACAATCGCTAAACCACTCCTTAGTTGGTTATCAACAATGTCAAATATGACTAACCTATTCACGAAGAACAGAACGAACAATTCAAGATAATTGAAAGAGCAACAGCAGAAGGATAACTCAAGATGTGATTAAAGAAATTGGACTTCAAGTTTGCAGCAAAGCATTACAAAAGTGGTGTCTAAAGCAAAAAATCAAAGTCCCCTTCAATAGGGCATGCTCCACCAAATATATAGACATAATAATGGATATTTTTCTATATTTTGTTTCACTAAAATAGGAAAAATAAATATATAAATCTACTCCTCTTGTAAGCCACGAATTTTGGAAAATAAATATCCCTTGATGAAGATTTGAATAAATATTTGATGAAGATTTAATCTTCATGAAATATTCCTTGATTTGCTCTTGAATAAATATTTGATGAAGATTTGATCTTGAATAATTATTCCTTGATTTGCTTTTGAATAAATATGATAAAGATTTGATCTTGAATAAATCTTCCTTGTTTTGCTCTTGAATAAATATTTGACGAAGATTTGATTCTTGAATAAATATTCCTTTAATTACTCATGCAACTTTTATATGAGTAATTCATGCAACTTTCATATGAGTAATTCATGCAACTTCCATATGAGTAATTCCTCCATATTTTTCCTTGCATGTAGTGACAAGTAAATAATAATAATTAGGTAATATCATTTATTCTATAATTAAGTAATTAATTTGCTCAAGAAAAGAATTCACCTGTTGTCCTAAGCGTCGTGCACGGGCTCGTGTCATTGGGTCTTGTATGCTAACCGGGTCTTGCATGGGTGAACTTGTGATGTCCTCATCAATTTGGTAGACACCTTCTTCACTGGTGTCAAAACCTACTCTCAAAATTTCAATTTAATCTGATCTCTGTGGAGGAAGTTATGACATTGCCAAGTTTACTAAGTCCTGAAAATTTAGTGTACCGAGAAAATTTGATATTCTCGGATTGAGAAACCATTCTTCTTTCCACTTGAATCTTGTCATGTCTCAGCTATCAGTAGAGCATGTATCCATTCTTTTCCCTTACTTTTGATCTATAAATTACTAGTGGTGAATTAAATTTCATTGCTCATCATAATAAGTACTATATGAACAACAATAGCATTTTGAATGTTTACAATTTCAGTTTTCTTTATTCCTTTCTCCTAAATTTGTACACTCTCTGATGAACAACCTCATCTAAAAATTTGAGCAAATTCTCATATAAGGTAGTGATATGGTTGTTAACACTATACTTTCTTGTTGCAATTACCAAAACTTCTTCTGAGGTGAGTATCACTACTATACTTCCTTATACAAATCTATCCTACAAACCTGTACAGCAAACTAAAGCTTTCTTTCTCTTGAAATTTTCAGTAATTATAAAAATTAGCTATGTTTTTGTACTCTCTCTACAACATCTTACTGCAAGTTTTAGCTTACACCATTTTAGTCCCCAGTTGTACTACAAAATAAAGCAACCATTTAGGTGCTAGCTCCAATTCTTAACCTTCATTTTGGTTGTGGAATTTTATTCATCACTTTCAATAGGTACATCCCGCTGATTATTGGAACCTTTTCAAGTTTCTTTTCATATTCTTTGACTACTACAAATTCTTAATATTACGGATTCCATTTATACTTTTTTTTCGGTGGCTATTGAAATTCTTCTTTACTATCTATAACTTTTGCTTCCCTACTTTCAATAGTGGCTGTGCATTCTTTAGTCCCTAACAATAGCAATCGCTATTATGCCCATTGCTATTGGGGCAGACTTCTTGATTCGAAAAGAAAGTTTCAACAATTTCAGTTGTTGGTTTTCTCTCATAACTTATGTCTATTTCATCCAACATTATTCCACACTTGATCTTTCATAGTGTTATTAATTATAAACCTTCCCTGGACTTATAAGGATATGCCTTGCTAAGTGGAAAAAAAATATTTTAAATGCCGTCCTTGAAATCGATTCTCTTTAATTATGGAAAGTGTAAATTATTGTCATCCTCCAACAAATTTTATTAGCCTTGAATTTCTACTTTTTCATTATTAATGGCCTGAAACTTTAAAATTGATCTTCACATCTTCCTCGATTCTTTAAAGACAATATTCAGATTGTTTAATTCTAGCTACCTCGGTTTACAGATGGTGGCAAAATTTTATCCTCTTAATTTTAAAACTCCAACTTTAGCAATCCAACTATCTCTATATTTGGGGTAGTTCGTTGTATTATACCAAGTAAATTGTTCAATTCTTCAATAATTCTTCCTTTTGCTTGGCTCCAATTACCGTATCTTTCTTTGAAGAGTAAGATCTCAAATTTGGTATCCTTGAGAAAAGGTCTACTCCCTTCCAAATGTTCTATAACAATTATTAGAAGAGCTAATTGCAGATTTCTCAAAATGAGATACTTCCTAATAATCAACTTTCTATGATTGTCTCTTTTCTTTCTAAACCAATAAATTTATTTTGTTGGATGCTTAAGTTAATTGTCTCAATTTTGGACTTCCTACTGTCTCTTCTATTCCTTTTGGTTACTTGTAACAATGCAATTGCTGGAATTAATTGAAGACTTTTGGTTAGCTAATTTGTATTCTTTATTTTATTGAGTGTTATTCCTAAGATCTATGATCTTAATTGGTTCTGCTGCTTGTTTTCCGATTGATACTGGGTCACAGATATCTTATGTGAACACGACGTTTTTAAGGGGGCTGATCGACCCTTAGAGATGCTAGGATGAAAGACTTTAATGTGATCTTGGGTATCAATTGGTTAACCGAGTATCGAGTCATGATGAATTGTTTGACAAAGACAATGATTTTTCCTTCTCTCGACCAGTCCACTCTATTTTTCTTTTTAAAAGTAGTCTGAGAAGTAACTCCAGATAGACAAAAGAGGGATGCAGACAATCGGCGGAGGCCATTGGGAATTGCGGTTGGGGCATAGTATTTCTAAAGGTGTATCATGGGAAAACTTGAAAGGAAAGTTGCAATTGAGGTATATTGGACCGTTTGGGATTCTGGAGAGAGAGTTGGGCCGGTGGCTTAAAGATTACAGTCCACCGGTAGACTTAAACAAAATCCATAATGTGTTCCATGTATCGATGCTTAAGGAGTATATGCCAGACCCATCGCATGTTCTAACTGCTCCGCCGGTTGCTTTGTCAGAAGATTTGAGTCTGAAACCCTGTATTTTTTGCTTGATACTTTGCTTTGATTGTGTTTTGCCTGTTAAATTGTTTAAACATGTTTGAAATTTATTTAAATTGGATTGAAAAATTCTCTAAGTTCTTTTTCTATCTTAGGAGACATGAAAAGTCTAGAAAAAATTTAAAGGGTTAGGTTGTTATTTTTGGAGGACCAAAAATCCTAAGGGGGAGAGGAATTGTAAATCCTGTTTTCTATTTAAAAAAAAAGTAAAAATATATTTTTTAATATTAAATTAATAAAATAATAAATAAAATTAAATTAAGTAATGACATAAGAAATAGGAAATAAAATAAAAAAATATACAGATAAAATAAAATAGAAAAAATAGATAAATAAATATAATAGATAAATCAGAAAAAAATAAAATAATAATAAATAAATATTAATAGATAAGAAAAATATAATAGAGAAGAAAATAAAATTAAACAAAAAAAAAGAAGTAAAAAAATGTCGTAGTAGCACACGCGGCGCACTCGCGCATGCTGCAGCGTTAGCGAGGGTTTGAATGAGGGTTTAAAACCCTCAGGGGCACCCTGTTTTGGGACGAAACGGCGACGGCGGAGCTCAAACGCTCCGGCGGTCGTCGTCTTTGGTAGAGAGGGGATGCGAGTGAGCTGAGGCATCGTCTGCGAGGCCGGGGACATGTGGAAGTAGCTCCGGCTGTCGAAGAATGCTAAGGGAGTGGCATAATAGGGGGTGTCCCTGTTCCCGTCGATTGCTCCCGCGAGAGGGGCGGAGATCAAGATTTCCCTCCGCGACGAAGTCGCTGGGGAGGTTGCCAGAGGTCTTTGGACGGTGAAGAGGTCGTGAGATGCGCTATAGTGGCTCCGGCGGGTAGAAAGCATGAAAGGGGCGGCGAAGAGAGGGACTCCTCTGTTCGCGACGATTCCACGACAAGGAGTGTGGCTGACGGTGTTTCCTTCACGGCGAAGCCCTCTGAGCTCGATTCGACTCCTTTGGAGTTGATAGCGAGCGGCGGCTACGGCGGAGGAGACGAGGCAGCAGCCGAGGGCAGTGGTTCCGCCTGCGGTAGAGGAAGTGGAGGTAGCAGTGATAGTGGGAGCGACTGGGCTCTACCGGCGGCACGATTAGGGGGTGATAGGGTAAGGGAAGGCGCGGTAAGGTAGTGGGCAGCATCCGCGCGTGTCTACAACAGCAAAGTGGCGGCGATCACCGACGAAATGCATGGTGGCACGGCTGGCGTTCGAACGAGCATCGAGCAGGAAACAAGGGTGGGGTGGTGCATGCAATGAGCGTGCGTCGATTCGGTCCAACCTGGCTCAGGTCGGTTCTACTTGGTTTAAGCCGGTTCGGTCCGGTTTGGAGCCGGTTTGGTTGCAGGTTGGCTGTTCTCACGGTTTTACAACCGGTTCAGTGCGGCTCAACATTGCTAGGGCTTTATTGGTGAGTTTTGAACCTTGAGGAATTTATGTAGGATTTTTTAACACATTTTAGGTGTTGTTTTCAAATTTATTTAAGTTGGGTTCAGGGTTTTGAGTGCGATGTCAGAAAAATCTAAATAAAATTATGATGCTATGTTACTAAACATATTTTTCATGATTTAATTAATATTTTTAAGATTATTAGTATGAAAATTTTAATTTAATTAAGATAAATTAGATTAATTTAGGGTTTAAATAAATTAATTGTATGTTATATACATGAAGAAATATTTTAGATGTGATGACATTTAAATTGTATTAGTTGGAATTAAAAAAATTTAATTAAAAATTTTACAGAATTAATGAATTTAGGATACTGTAAATTGAGGTAATTTGATTATTTAGATTTTTTAATTAGTCAAATTAAATAATTTAGAATTTTATAAATGTATAATGTGAAAAAATTTGGAGAATTGGGTTATTTAGATTTTCTAATTAGTAAAATTGAATAATTTTGAGTTTTATAAATTTTATTGATGCAATCATATTTTTCACATAATTATTAAAATTATTTTTTTAAAATTAATTAAGGTGGTATATATTGATTAAGATTTTTGGGTATAATTAAATTATTAAACTAAATATTATTTTATAGGCTTGTTTATGTTTGATTGTGTTGGAGTGTGATTGTTAATGTAATGGATGATTAGTTGATTTTAAGAAATTAAATAAAATAAAGAAAATGATGTGAGGATGTGAGTAGACGGGTAGATAGAAAATCCTTGTTTGAATTGTATGATTTATGATTGTTGGATATATTTATTTTATCTTAGGAAAATTGATTGTTGTGCTATTGCTTGACAAATCACGGTCAAGTTGTGATTTATGTTGGAGTAAGAAGGAATGACTGTGCTTGATTGCTTGTTTGCTTATTTTTAAGAATCACAGCCAAGCTGTGAATTCTTGCTTGACTTTGTTTTGAGACTCAGGTGAGGGCTTATGGTTTCAGATTTCTGGCCTACTACAATATTGAGTCCTAAGGATCGTGGTTAATTATTGTACATGCTGATGAGTTATATATCTGCTTTATTACATATTTAAATTGCATGTGATTAAATTTAATTTTGAATGTATGTCATGCCGGTATATAGATATGATTCTATCATGTGCATGTTATAAATGTTATGCTCATGTTATGTTGATATTTGATATGTTCATGTGGTGCTAGAGATGTAGAGATACTTAGCAAGACACAAAACATGATGACATGAGATAAATCTAGAGATACTTTAGGTACATGTTATGACAATACCTAATGTGATCTTATTTGATATTTAACTAATAACTTTTGGACATCTTAGGGTCATAGTAACTTAGGAGATGACATTCAGGTTCTTAGTTTGCTATGTGTTAGTGGTAAGCGGTAAGCGGGTTAGTGGGTTAGTGGTAAGTGGGTTAAGAGAGAGAATCCGACCCCTTACCAAACCCATAACTTACTCTTCCTCCTCCTTCCCCTCTTCTTCAAGTGACCTCCTTCCTCTTCTTTTTGCGGCGACGATGAACACCTCGCCTCCTCACTGTGTCATCGACTCGCCGGCCACCATAGTTGGAATTTTTTAATGGGGTTTGAATTGGAACATCAGGTGAGCTGGGCAAACACATTAGAACCATTATTTTTGAATTTTGGTGAAGATTTGAGGGATAAATGGAGTTTTGGCATCAGCGGTGATGATGGTGTCGTCGGAGTTTGTTCCGAGGATTGTCAACCATTCCGACCGTGGAACTTTACAAACTAGGGGCCAATGGCTTCTCCTTGATGAGAGCCATCCATTGGTACCTTGGTTGAGGGCTATTGGCCGTCGGCGAACGGAAAACCCAAAAGATAGGGTTCCGCCGACGTGAACTTCCTCGGTGAAATTGGGCGCTGGTGAGTTCTAAAAATTGGAGAAAATATGATTTTTGGATTCTTGATGAAGAGGGTTTTTGTTTGGTACCAATATTGATGCTGATCGGAGAACTTCACCGACAAGGGTTTCAACGAACTTTTTGGCAAACATGAGATAAAAATTAGGGTGAATCTATGGATTATTTTAAGCATGTTGGTGAAAATTGATTTGAAAAATTGTTACAAGATTGAGAATTAAAATTTATTAAAATATTCACAAAAAATTTGGTAAGAAGCATGGGGATATTAATGATAGTGATAAGCGTTAGGACGTACTTATGACGATAAGTCGGGCTGGGTCAACTCAAGCGAGTCGGGCTGAATCGGGGCGAGCGGGTGAGTTGTCACGGATGAGTCGGCCGACTCGCCGATAAAAGGGGAATTGAAACCCTCGAAAACAGGGGGTTGCCCTATTCCGAGAGCATCGGCATCGGCGGCTTCGTAGAAGCTTTAGCCGTCGGCAGTTTGGCAAAGGAAGAGGCTGCAAAGGAGGTAGGTTATCGTCTGCAAGGCCGGCGAGCCTTGGGAACGACTCAGGTGAGCAGAAATGTTGATGGGAAGCCGCGGCAGTGGAGGCGGTTGGCGGAGGCGCTGTTTTGGTTGATCTCGCTGGCGAAGGGCACGGAGATCATTCTCCCCCTTCGCGGTCAGGAGCTGGGCATCGAGTCGACTCCAGAAGGAGTTGATTCCGTGTGGTGGTCGCGGCGAGGAGGCTGGAGATCAGCGGAGAGCGTGGAAGGGGAGGCGGAACAGGAGAGTGAGCGACTCTTCCCCTGTTCTCGACGAATTCATTGGCAGGGAATGCGGTGAGCGACTCTTCCTCCACGGCGAGCTCTCTAAGTTCGATTCGACTCTCTTCGGGTAGATCTCGAGCAACGGACATGACGGAGAAGATTGGGTGGCAGCTGGGAACGACGATTCAACCCGTGGCAGTGAACGGCGAATCCGGCAAGTCGTGAGGGTTCTTGAGCTCCACCAACGATGAGAAGAGGTGGCCGGCGGGGGGAGGAAGGTGAGAGGAGGCTCTACACATGCTTCTGGTGGGTTAATGATAGCAGAGCCGGGGCGGATCGACGGACAATCGGCGGCGACGCTCGCTGCATTCGAACGGGGTTTGAACGTAGGAGAAGAAGTGGGTTGGGCTAGTCCGGTCCGATTCAGCCGGTTTGACCGTGGTTCAGAGTGTGTTTAGCTGGTTTACGTGGTTTGACCAATTTATCTTGGTTGAATGTTGCTATAACTTGGTTGGTGAGTTTTGTACTTTTATAAAATTATTTAGAATTTTTGTCAGGCATTAGGTTCGGTTTTTAAATTATTTTAGGTTGTGTTTAAGGGTTTGAGCATATTATTTATATCAAAAAAATCTAAAATAATTTTTAATGCTAGCTTATGCTTAAATATAATTTATGTGATTTAATCAGAATTTTTTCAAATAATTACGGTAGTGTTTTGATTTAATTGTGATGGTTCACGTTTATTTAAGTGTTAAATAAATTATTTGGATGATATTTGCATGAAAGAATATTTTAGTATATGTCATTAGGTTTGATTTATGTTAAAAAGAATTAAAATGATTTAATTAGAATTTTTACAGAATTTATAAATTGTATATTGTGATTAAATTGGGTAGTTAGATTTTTTAATTAATGAAGTTGGAAAAATTATGATTTAATATATTTATTTGTAGTAATTAGATTTTTACAGAATTATTAAAAATTATTTTTCGATTAATTACGGTGGTATAATTTGAATGTAAACATAGGTGTGGCGATGGTTGGCTGAGGTGTGATGGTGGTAGTTGTAATTATTTAAGGTGTTAAAAAGTTTAATTGATTTAAAAGTAGTTGAATAAAATTTAGTGTGCGGTTGTGAGTAGTGGGGTGTTGTTAGGGGGATTGTTTGAGCTATATTATTTATGCGTACTTGTTTGCTTGTATTTAATTTATTTGAGGAGATTGTGTTGTTGTATTGTTGCTTGAAAAATCACAGCCAAGCTGTGATTTGTGTCGAAGTAGAGAGGAATTGCTTTACTTGCTTGATTTATTGATTGCTTGCTTGCTTGCTTTAAGAATCACGGCCAAGCTGTGATTCTTGTTTAAAGATCTGTTTTGAGACTCAGGTGAGGGTTTATGGTTTCAAATTTATTTGGCCTACTACAGTTGCTAAGTCCTAAGGGTCGTTGTTAATTATTGTATATGCTGATAAGTTATATATCTGCTTGGTTGCATATTTAATTAGCATTTGAATTATTGAAATTTGTATCATGCTAGTTCTTGTATGATGTTATTATATGCATGCTCTTGATATGAGATTGAAAGTTATATCATACTAGTTCATGTATGATGCTATAATATACATGCTTTAGATATGAGTTTCAAAATTATACCATGCTGGTGTATATATGATGTTGTTATATGCATGTTGTTGATATTTATCCTCATGTTATGTTGATTATTTAATATGTTCATGTTGCTAGAGGTGTAGAGTCACTTGGCAAGAGCATGAAACATGTTAACATGAGATAAGACTTGAGACACTTAAGGTTCATGTTATGATAACACTTAGAGTGATCTAAATTGATATATGACTAAGAACTTTGGACATCTTAAGGTTATGACAACCTAGGAGAGGATGTAGGGTTCTTAGACTAGTATGTCCCAACATGTGGTGAGTAGTCATGTGCTAGTACGGTAGAAGTGCAAGTTCGGTTGACTTAGTCACTAATATTTTGGTGTAACCGGGATCTCACTTCAGTGTAGAGCTCAACTTGGTTGTGTTACACCAAGGTAGAAGGTGTACTAGGAACAGTACCGTTCAATACACTACCAAGGCTAGGGAACATGATGACTCTAGCATGCTCAACAGTGGTGGGTCCCTGAGCAGTCCAGGTTTATTGGTATCATATTCAATGAATCTCAGCTTACCACGCTGGAGATGGATGTGATTTGTTATGTGTATGGTGATCCTGCCATGGTGCAGAATTACAGCGCTGTATGGTACTTGTGTTTGGAAAGAAGGGGTGTCGTGGTCACCAGCTCCTTCTGCCAACATCAGTGCACAGACACATAGGACAAAGACATAGAGTTGACGTTGACGAGTTTAGGAAAATCTCTGATGAAGGATTCACCTTGAACATAAGAGGCTGCCTTAGGTGTAGAGTAGATAGATGATGATATGTTAATTAAAGTGATATAACATCTTTGGTTTAATGACATTGTTATGATCATATTCTGTTATATACCTTATTATGATCATGTTTATGATGTTCCATATTTGCTGTTTAGTTATACCTTATTGATATGTGGAATTAATATGTGATATTTTGTTGACATGTTGAATTAATATGTGATTTTAGTGGATATATTTTCTTGTTGGTTTGTACAATACTCTATGCCCATTTTTAGGGTGCTCTCTCTGTAGCCTCACTGAGTTTCGTGACTCAGATGTGCACATTTTTCCCTGTTGCGTAGGTTACAGGTTAGCTACTAGCGAGGAGAGAGGGAGAACCTAGTTGGTAAATGATATTTATTTTTATGATCTAGATAGAGATCTAGATTGGTATTGTTGGTTTAATTGTTAAATGTATTTGCTTTCGCTTTATTTAATTAATAAAATTTGTAGTGCTTTGTGATACTTTTTAGCCTTGTTTAAGTTGTAATGTTGAAGTGCAGCTTATACGGCGGTTGCCACGTGCCCAAAGGTTGGTTTGGAGTGTGACAAACATCATGAACCACCAGCAATCGGTTAGTGATGTTCACCCCTCCTAAGGCTTTTGATAGCTTAGATACTGAGAATGTGGCTAAGGGATTGAACTAATTAACTTCTGGGTCATATTAGACCAGCACATGGAGTGGTTCCAACCTAGGTTCCTATACCAGCACGTGTGTCGCCTCGGCGCCACCCTGATAGTCCTGTGATGGCTATCGGAGATAATCCTACTCGATGACCTAGTAGATATGGGGTCGAGACACCACAGCCCATTGTGTTGATGTGAGTTCGACTTGGCCAGCATAGGTTGCTTTTGAGTTAGAGGGGTGATTCTCTTAAGCCTTGGATGGTGGATCCATAGACAGCACGACTAGCATCCTCAACGTCCTGCAGACGGTCGGATGAGTAGTCAAAATCATAGGGTTGTTCTTAGTTCGACTAGCCATAACCAATGGTTCTTTGCAATGGTGAACCTGTCTACGGATAGAGTGTAGTGCTACACTGAGGTCGTACCCCTACGGAGTCCGAGGAGGCTGTAACGATTTTGCCAGGGGAGGAGGCATAGTCGGCAACTAGCAAGACAAGGGAGAGGATTTTTGGGTCACTCGTCCTCTCCGCCAACATCGGTGCAGCGAACATAAGTAGAGACATAGATGATAAAGGCACTGATTGGCTTAAGGACGTCCCTGACCCGGACTAATCTTTGAGTATACGTTGGCAACCCGAAATATGTGACATAAGATAGAGCTGTTTGTGATGACCTACTCTATTGACACCAACATGAGGTACAATTTAGGTGACATTTAATGACACACATGTTCTTATAACCTAGATTGACACATAACTATGACACACATGTTCTTATAACCTAGATTGACACATAACTTTATCATATGATCATTGTAATATATAAAAAGAAATGATTGTGTGATAACTAATCCCACTAAGGCATCCTTGAACGAGTCTCCTAGACTTTGATTTCGTGCTGTGGTTTCAAGTCGTAATTTCACACTAGGCCGCAAGGTTGAGCACACCGCGTTCAATATGTGTGTAGGTGTAGCGATGATGGTCGAGTTCGCAGACGAGAAGCTTATCAGCCGAGATGGGCTATCTTCTCCGTTTCATTTTATCTATTGATTTCGAAGAGTAATATGTAGTAGACTGGTATCGGGACTGTACTAGGAGACTGTATTATTTAATTATTGATATGACTAGTTACTTGTGCTGTAGAGATGAGATCCTCCTATGCCTTGCATAGGTTGGTGAGCTCATGCGGCGGTTGCCACGTGCCCAGTAAGTGGTCCGAGGTGTGATATGAGGTCCAGTGGGCAACCTTGAGAAAGAGAGCTTTGTTCCTATATTCTTATTATTTAACTTTGATTCAGATATCCTATGATGCTTGATACCTCCCCCTAAGGTAATAGTTGATAGCTACAACTGTCGTTAACTATGCCAACCCTGGATATACTCTTGTTGTCACGCCTCAAACCTACCTTTGGGCACGTGGCAACCGCCGTATAAGCCGCACTTCAACGTCACAACTTATATAATGCTAAAAAGTATCACAAATCACTACCATTTCATTTATTTACAAAGCGGAAGTAGTAACATTATACATTCAAGCCAACACTACTCATTCATATCTCTATCTAGATTACAAAAATAAATATTGTCCACCAACTAGGTTCTCCCTCACTCCCCGCCAATGGCCAACCTGTAACCTGTGCAACAGGGAAAAAATGTGCACATCTGAGTCGCGAAACTCAGTGAGGCTACAGAGAGAGCACCCTAAAAATGGGCATAAGGTATTGTACAAACCAACAAGAAAATATATCCACTAAAACCACATATTTAAATCAACATGTCAATAACCTAATAAGGTAACAACGTGCAATGGCATGAACATAATCATAACATGGCATATATGCCTGTACACTGACGTTGGCGGAAGGAGCTGGTGATCACGGCACCCCTTCTTTCCAATCACAATTACCATACAACGTTGTAATTCTGCACCATGGCAGGATCACCATACAAAATCAACCAGCCACATTAGTCTACAGCCTGACCCGCTGAGACCCACTGCATATGCTACCAATGAACCAGGACTGCTCAGGGATCCACATCTGTTGAGCATGCCAGTGTCAATCAGGTTCCCTAGCCTCGGTAGCGTATGGGACGGTACTGTTCCTAGTACACCCTCTACCTTAGTGTAACACAAACAAGTTGAGTTCTACACCGAAGTGAGATCCCGGCTACACCAAAGTATTAGTGAATAAGTCAACCGAACGTGCATTTCTATCATTGCTAGCACATGGCTCCTCACCACATGTTGGCACATACCAGCCTAAGAACCTTAAGTTCTTAGTCATGTGTTCAACCGGACCACTCTAGGTGTTATCATAACATGAACCTAAAGTATCTCAAATTATTATCTCATGTTCTCATGTTTTATGTTCTCACTAGGTGTCTCTACAACTCTAACAACATGAACATATTAATAATAACATCACATGAGCATAATATCAACATCATGCATATAATAGCATCATACATATACCCTCATGGTATATCTTTCAACTCACATCAGGAGTATGCATATAGCAACATTTCACATACCAGCATGGTATAACTTTCAGCTCATGTCAAGAGCAAGCATGTAAATAACATCAAACATGAACTAGCATGATATCACTTTCAACTCATATCAAGAGTGTGCATATAATAACATTACACATGAACTAGCATGATATAACTTTCAATAATTCACATGCCAATTAAATATGCAATCAAGCAGACATATAACTTATCAGCATCTACAATAATTAACAACGACCCTTAGGACTCAGCATCTGTAGTAGGCCAAATAAATTTGAAACCATAAATCCTCACCTAAGTCTTAAGCAGATCTTTAATAAGAATCACAGCTTGGCCGTGATTCTTAAAGCAAGCAAGCAATCAATCGCACAGGCAATTCCTTTCTACACAAATCACAGCTTGGCTGTGATTTGTCAAGCAATAGCAAAACAACTTAATCTCCTAACATAATATTAAAGACAACCAAGCAAGCATGCATAAATAACACATCTCAATCAAACATCTTAACAACCCCTCTACTCACAACCTCACACCAATTTTTATTTAATTTATTTTTAATCAACTAAATAAATTAATCAATTCAAATAAACACAACTACCACAATTTTACATCAACCAACCCTAGCCATACATAAGTTTACATTCAAATTATATCATAAGACCATAATAAATATCTATTTTCAAAAATAAATTATTCTAACAAATTAATTAATCATATTGATCAACTATACCACCTTAATCAATCTATAAACAACTTTTAATAATTCTGTAAAAATCCAATTTCCAGAAATAAATATATTAAATCACAATTTTCCCAATTTTATTAAATAGAAAATTTAATTACCCTAATTATCTAATTTAATCACTACATAAAATTTATAAATTATGTAAAAATTTTAATTAAATCATTTTAACTCTGTTTAACATGAATCAAATATAATAACATCTACCAAAATATTCCTTCATGCAAATAGCATCCAAATAATTTATTTAACATTTAAATAAACCTAAACCAACTTAATTAAATAAAAACACTATCTTCATAGTTCGTAAAATTCCAATTAAATCACAGAAATTATCCCTACGCACAAAATAGCATCACAAATTATTTTAGATTTTTCTGACATCATTAATGTGCTCAAACCCTTGAACCCATCATAAAATAAATTGAAAACCGAACCCAAATCTTGATAAAAATTCTAGATAAATTCCTAAAGCCTGAAACCTCACCAATAAAACTATAGGAAGGTTGAACCGTATAGAACCGGTTGTTAAATCATGAAAACCGGCTAAACCGATGCCTGAACCGTAGCTGAAACCAGCGAACCGGACCGTCGCATGCGCCGTGCACGCACGATCGTCTTCCTCCTTCGCTCCAGCCCTGTTCGAGCACCGAGCGCCGGCGTCGAATCGAGCACCGATCGCCGCTCGTCCACCGTCGAAACCCACCGGAAAACATTTTCAGGGCTTCTCTCCACCTTCCTCCGCTCTCTGGCGGCCTGATCGCTCTGCCGGTAGTGCCCAGGCACCCTCATGGCCCTCGCCACCTCTGCTGCAGGTAGAGCGGCTTCAACCACCGACCCCAGCTCCGTCGAGCTCTCACTACAGCTTCCCATGCCTCGCTACGACCTTACGAGTGTCGTATCGACCTCATCGCGGTGGGAGGGTCGCTCGCCGCGCTCCTCACCGGTGGAATCGCCGCGAACAGAGAAGGCTCCCTGTTCGCCGCCCCTTTCGCGATTCGAGCTCGTTGGCGTCGCGTCCTTCGCTCGCAGCCCCCGACTCCGACGTCCAAGGCTTCTCATCACCTCTCCCTGACCAACCGCGGCCTGCCGGAGCTCCAGTCGCCTCCGCCGTCGTCGTGTACCTCGGAACAGGGCAACCCCTGTTTCCGAAGGTTTAATACCTAGCACCGAGTCGGGCGACTCGATCCCGACTCGCCTCCAACTCAGCCCACTCGGCCGGACTCGGCCCGACTCGCCGAGTTAACCCGTATAACTCGCTCCGACTCTGTCCGACTCGCTGAGTCGACCCTCCCCCAACGCATGTGTAGCGACGATTTTAATTATTTTTTTTAACTAATTAAAAAACATTAAAAGATTTAAATATTAAATGTTTAATTTTTTTTCTAATTTAATTTATATTACTATTTCATTTATTTTCTTTTCCGTTTCTATTTTATTTATTTATTATTTTTAACATATTATTTTATTATTTTCCTATTAAAATAATATTATCTTTTTTTAAAAAAAATTTATAGAAATTAGGGTTTACAATTTCTCCTCTCCCTTAGGATTTTTGGTCCTCCAAAAATGACAACCTAACCCATTAAAATATTCTCTAGACTCCTTATGTTTTTCCAAGATGTAACCCAGATCCTAAGGAAATGATTCAGCCAATTCAAACATATTTCAAACATAGTCAGACAATTCCAACATGTTCAACACTAGGACGTAATTACAATGTTCCACCCTATTAGCTACTTGATATGACAACTAAGTAAAATTAGGGAGTCATTAGTTGAACCAATGGATGACTTGGAATTTTTAATTAGCTCACAAGGGAATTAGAACTTGGGTGGTTAGGTTGTAGAGTAATAATGGTTAAGTAGTTAGGGTAGATTATGTTGAATAAACTAATTTGAGTTGAATGATATTGAACTAAATTGGGTTGAGGTGAGTTTAAATAAAAGAGGTGATACTTAGCAGATGCACCATCGGACTCAATACCGCCAATACAGAGTCACATGAACCTCATAGCAGCTGCAATTACTAGCGCTTTCCTGCCCATGCTGCAAAACCCAATGGGAGCACCGCAGAGCGTGCATCCTCCACCTCTGACTGCACAGATTACCTCGGCGGTACCACCAGTTGCCCCGACACATGCTACTCCGACTATGCTCTCACCACAAAGGAGAGTTCCTCCGAGTCAGTGCCGGTGGTGGCCCGAGCTCCTATGTTTACTCCTTTGGCAACTTTTCAGAGGCCACCGATACGTGCGACTCGTCCGAGGCCACATACTAGTGATTCTACTTTATCTTCGATGTCTTCAGGGGCTGTACGTCCGGCTAGACAGTTGGCGGCTTGGGTACGTGATGTCTAAAGATTAGGATGTGGCACATTTGCTGGGTCGTCTGACCCACAGGAGGCTCGAGAGTGGCTTGATACTGTTCGTGACATTACCACTGAGTTGGAGCTGGCAGATAAGGACAAACTCAGTGTAGCTCTTCACTTGTTGAACGGGGAAGCTACGGTATGGTGGCGGGAACTGGTGGGCCGCAACCCTTCAGATGTCACATGGACACGTTTTCAGGAGGACTTTAACATGCGCTTCTACACCCCTATGCAACATGAAGCAAAAAGACTAGAGTTCTTGGATTACAGACAGGTGGGTAAGTCTGTGACAGAATATGCAGCAGATTTCCATCGATTGGCTTCTTTTGTGCCAGAGTTGATAGTATCAGAGCGGTAGTCAGTTCAGTATATTAATTATTATACAACATGGTTTCTCTTCTCTTAATCAGAATTTTAAAACTTCAACTCACACTCTTATTAGTCGTAGCGATGATAAAAGGCCTATCTCCTTTAGAATTTATATTAAAAACTCTAGTGGATACCCTTAATAAATTATGATCTTCTTTTTACAGTAAGAAAAAATATTATTTTATTAGCACTTAAGGAATAAATTCTCTTATTACGGTTACTTTTATAATACTAAATACCATCGCGTCTTATGTTCTTATAATTCTAAACCTAAATATTACATATCACGGATTTAATCTATTCAAAAAAGAAAATAAGATACAAAAGAGTAATTGTATAGTAATCAGAAATTAACAATCACTGTCAAGTGAAAAAATATCAATAGAGCTATCGAACATGAAAAATATTTATCCAACGCAAATTGTTATGCATTTCAAATATAATATCTAACTAAAAAACCAATAAAGAAATTTGGACATTCATAGATGACATACTGATATATTCTAGAAGTCAGGAGGAACACAATAAACATCTTCGACTGGTGCTACAAGTGTTGAGGGAGAATCAACTTTACGCGAAGTTCTCCAAATATGAATTTTGGCTCAAGCAAGTGGGATTTCTTGGACATATTGTATCCAGTGAGGGTATCCAGGTTGACCCTGCAAAGATCGATGCAGTAACGAAGTGAGAATAACCTAAAAATGCTACTGAGGTTCGGAGTTTCCTCGGGTTGGCTGGATACTATCGTCATTTCGTCCAAGATTTCTCTCGCATTGCAGCACCGATGACAAAGTTGACCGGAAAGGATATTAAGATCCATTGGAGTCCGGAGTGCGAGCAGAGCTTTCAGGAGCTAAAGACCCGTTTGACCTCAGCACCTGTACTTACTCTTCCTGTCAGTGGCATAGAATATGTGGTCTTTAGTGATGCTTCCAAGCAGGGATTATGCTGTGTTTTAATGCAGAATGGTCGGGTAATTACTTATGCTTCTAAGCTGCTAAAAAAACATGAGATTAATTATCCGACTCACGATTTCGAGTTAGCTGCTATCGTTTTGGCTCTGAAGATTTGGAGGCATTATTTATATGGTGAGCGATGTCACATTTTTACCAACCATAAAAGTCTGCAGTACTTGCTAACTCAAAAGGAGTTAAATCTGAGGCAGTGCCAATGGCTGGAATTAATCAAGGACTATGACTTGGTTATTGATTACCATCCTAGGAAGGCAAATGTGGTGGCTGACATATTGAGTAGAAAATCCTCTACTACACTAGCCTATATTCGTACTGCATACATGCCATTGTTGCATGACCTCAGAACTTTAGGCATCGACATAAGGTGCAACTCTCATGGTGGGCTGCTAGCACAATTCATGGTGAGACCTACCTTATCAGATCGCCTAGCAGAGTTGCAGAAGACAGACCCAGAGTTGAGTGGTATTATCCAGAGAGTAGAGGATGGGCATGGGCAAGATTTCAGGATCAGAGCCGATGGTATGTTGGTGTTACGAGATCGGATCTGTGTTCCTCATGACGATGATTTACGATGACAGATTCTTGAGGAAGCCCATTGCTCAGCGTATGCCATGCATCCTGGTAATACGAAGATGTACCGTACTATTCGGCAGACATATTGGTGGTCAGGCATGAAACGAAATATTGCAGAGTTTGTGGCTAGAAGCCTGGTGTGTCAGCAAGTCAAGGCAGAGCATCAGAAACCAGCAGGATCACTACAGCCTCTTTCGATACCAGAATGTAAGTGGGAGCACGTTACTATGGACTTTGTGGTAGGTCTTCCACGCACCCAACGACACCACGATGCTATATGGGTCATAGTGGATCGACTTACAAAGTCTGCCCACTTCCTACTGATAGATGTCACCTACTCCTTGGAGAGACCGGCCAGATTATATATTGATGAGATTGTCCGTCTCCATGGTGTCCCAGTGTCGATAGTGTCAGATCGTGATCCTCGGTTCACATCTAAATTTTGGCCAAAATTTCAGAAGGAGTTGGGTACCGCCTTGAAGTTTAGTATGGTGTTTCATCCTCAGACTGATGGGCAGTCAAAGCGCACCATTCAGACACTGGAGGATATGCTCTGAGCATGTGTTCTGAAGTTCACAGGTAGCTGGGATTCTCATCTCCCGTTAGTGGAGTTTGCATATAATAATAGCTACCAGGCCAGCATAGGCATGGCACCGTGTGAGGCACTATATGGCAGACCATGTCAGACACCCTTATGCTGGGGTGAAGTTGGAGAGCGATGCTTGGCCGGTACTAAGTTGCTTGATGAGACGGTTACCAAGGTCAAGATTATTCGGGATAAATTGAAAACGGCTCAGGATCGGCAAAAGAGTTATGCAGACTATCGCCGTAGGCCATTGGAATTCTCTGTGGGAGATTTGATCTTTTTGAAGTTATCCCCATGGAAAGGGATCCTTCGATTTCATAAGAAAGGGAAGTTGCATCCCAGATATATTGGACCTTTCCCGATTCTTGATAGGGTTGGACCCGTGGCCTACCGGTTGGAGTTGCCTGCAGACTTAGAGCGAATTCACAATGTCTTCTATGTGTCTATGTTGAAAAAGTACGTGTCGGATCCCTCACACATTCTTACTGCTCCACCAGTCCAGTTGAGAGAGGATTTGAGTTACGGAGTACAGGCAGTTGGCATTTTAGACAGGTATGACAAATGTTTGCGAGGAAAGTCCATCCCTTTGGTGAAGGTATTATGGAGGAATGCATATGTTGAGGAGGTTACTTGGGAACTTGAAGCTCAGATGAGAGCCCAGTATCCTCACTTGTTTGAGTAGTTTGGAGAATGAATGAATTGTAAAGATTTAAAAGTTTTGCTATGTTTGATCGAAACATAAGTATATATTACTTTAGTTTCATATTCAAACAGAATTTTGGAGGACCAAAATTTTTTTTAGGGGGAGAACTTGTAAACACTTCAAGCCCTAGATCGGGCGAGAAGCTTGACACGTTCCTTTTCCTCCTCTTCTCCGTCGTCGCCCCGCCAACGAGCTAACGAGAGCTTAGAGCTATCTCCCCCACCTCCCTCCTTCTACCCTATTACTTGTGAGCATGTATGTATTATAATAATTATGACGTAATGGGTAATCGAACGCAGGTCAACACTAGGACGTAATTACAATGTTCCACCCTGTTAGCTACTTGATATAACAACTAAGTAAAATTAGGGATTCATTAGTTGAACCTATGGATGACTTGAAATTTTTAATTAGCTAACAAGGGAATTAGAACTTGGGTGGTTAGGTTGTAGAGTAATAATGGTTAAGTAGTTAGGGTAGATTATGTTGAATAAACTAATTTGAGTTGAATGATATTTAACTAAATTGGGTTAAGGTGAGTTTAAAGAAAATAAGGAAAGGTGGTTAACTTAGTTTATTAGAAATAAAAGAGGTGATACTTAGTATTAGAAACAATCTCTAAAGGTAATGATATTTGTAATAGGTAGGCCATCTTGATACATTTAACGACGTGCAAGCTATTATACAGTTGGTTCCGAAGGACGAACTACAACATCCAGGTATGCTGGTTCACTACAGTAGACTACTTTTAAGTTGTGAAACTTAAGGAGATGATAACACTACTAGGAAACTGATATTTAAATTTAACTTGAAGCGTGTTTGTATATTAAATAATCTTGCTCTCGTGAATTATATGTAGTCTGAACCTTGCTTACATGATATGTGGTAGTCTTAACTTTGCTTACGTGAGATATTTATAGCCTTGCATGTACTGTTATCTGAGGATGTTAGGATGCTCTTATTTCCTTTTATTATTATCAGCCATGATGTCATGAAAAATGAAATATTAGTGTTCCATTTATGGGTATGATGTAGAGAATTAGATTACACTAGAGTTTAACATATACCCGGACAATCAAAAATAGAATCTATGGTCACGTGACACTATCACACATATGTGAGGAAATATTAACGATACATCATGGTGGATATTTTGAACTACGGATACAGGTTTTGACCCTCCGAAAACCATACCACCCAAAAGGTAAAATTTATAAAGGATATAAAGGATGGAATTTAATATGGATCGGCTTATTGCCAAGGAATCTCGTGACTTAGTCACCATACCCGCATGTGTGATGCGAAGTCGTCACCGTGATAGTCCTAATATGGTTAGCTGGGGGTGCAATCTTACCAAGGATTTTGCTAGCATGTCGCCGAGGTTGTAGTATTTTGGTGGCCGCTAGAATGCTCACCTCCTGGTAGGCATCGCTGCTTTTGAATTAGGACGGTTACCTTTTCTGCATAGCCTTAGACAGTGGATCCACGGACCACATGGCTATACCAGACGTACTACAGACGTTCTAAAGAGTAGTCCGGATCCTGAGGTTTAACTAAATATCAGCTAGCCGTAGCCGTTGTATACATTTGGGTGCGGTGACTCTGTCCAGGGGACAGTGTGTAGTACTACACGAGTTGCTCCATGGATTGTCTGGGGAGGACGCATGGAGTGACAGGTCGCTAGGACGCGACGATGAACAGATTCGCCTAGCGGACCAATGAAGAGGGATTCATGGTCGCCCGACCTCTTTGCCAACATCAGTGTGATGGGCATAGGTAGAGACATAGATAAAGGACACTGATGGGCTTTTGAGAACTCCCTGATCAGGAGCTCCCCTAAGCACAGGCTGGCTGCCCAGAATACAGTATCGTAAAGATATGACACATCATTAGTGATTGCTGCCTAGAGACATCGACATACACTATGTTTACAGTTTGAATTACATACATCTATTACATGCTTTGTTTACGAATACTTCATGTTATACTTATTAGCTTTACTTGTTTGTTTGATTTACTGAATGATTTACGGATACATTAAATCTCCCTTTTATTACTTGAAATATTCTACTGCGGTTAGAGCCATAAGCACAAAGCCGCAAGGCTGAGCACACTACATTCAAAATGTGTGCAGTTCCACTAATCGATCGACCGAGATAATTGATAGAGAGGAAGTTGTTTACAAATTCATCTATCTACCACTTCTGATGTCATAGTATTTGTAGTAGGTATATCGGGACTGTGCTAGTAAGGTCGAGGTAATTGATTTAAATATATGTTCCGCTGACTTGATGATGTATGTGAGTTGTATAAATCTATAAATGCATTGTATGGGTTTTTTGGGCTCATACGGCGGTTGTCACGTGTTCGGTAGATGGGTCGGGGCGTGACAATGAGACCCATCAAATCCCAAGCAACATTAACATACCACAACACTGCATAATTTAAGAGTATAACATACAGCATGTAGAGACGGTGAAGTGACAACGAGCTCGAGAATAGATCAATTATAACCCTTAAGTACTCACATTAATATTGTATATATCCATTTATTGGAGTCAAATTTATATATTCATAGTGTTTTATGATCCACTTAACATATGATGTGCTTTTAAAAGAGTAGTTCAAAGGGAAAAAAAGTCGTGGATAGTACCTGAAGATAAATTTATTAATAGATGTGTGACCTATAAGTCTCATCAATTGAGAGAGCCCTGTCAAGTATAATTTAAAGTATCAACGTTGTTGGTGTATCATTACTAAGTTTCTTTTATATAGAAATGAAGCACATTATTGAATGTGCCAAAATATTATTAGTATGATCGTTGATCTCAGTAACATAAAAGAAAATCTCTATCTAATGATGGCACTAAACATGGTGTACTTTAAAAATCATGCATATCAAGTCCATCGAAAATTGGGAAGAATAAGTTTATATACCTAGTGATTCGTGCTAACTCGGATGTTTTGTCGATTGAATATCTTTATGGGGAAAAATGTCACCAAAATTATGTTAGGACTTGAATAATTTTTAGATACATGCCGAAATGGATTTAGAATCCATCGAGTTTCTTTGAGATTGTAATCTTATAGATGCTCTGTGTGAGATTTGTAGTTTTGTATTAGGGATAATTTTGTAAAATAATAGTAGAAGGACTTATTTGTAAAATTTTGTAAATTTTTGTAGTATGAAATTTTGACAAGAAAATTATACCATCAGATAGTATTTTTGATAAGGAATCCAACGGCGCAGACGGATCGTGATTTGGACGTCGTTTGATCGATCAAATCGTTGAATCAAGAATGAACGGTTAGGATTAAATGTGAATTAAAGATTTAAATTATTTATAAAAATCAGAATTTTCACCCACCGACGACGCGCGCGGGTTTTCTTCCTCTCTCTCCTCTTTCTTTTGCACAGTAACAACGAAGAACAAGTTGTTACTTTGGTGTTGACATTTGGAGGACTTGATCGTATTTTTCGACGGGATTTGAACCACGACATCAGGAGAGTGAGGAGAACACATTAGAGGTATCACTTTACAACTTTGGTTGAGATTTGGAGGAGAAAAAGAAGAGAGAATGGGGGCGGCGAAAGTTCGTCGCCGGAGCTTTCTCCGGCGATTGCCGGCCATTCCGGCCGCGGAACTTTACAAACTTGGTACCTATGGCTTCTCCTCGACGAGAGCTTTCCATTGGTACCGGAGTTGAGAGCTGTTGGCCGCCGGTCGGCTGCCGGCGATCTAAAAACCATAACTTAGGGTTTTCGCCCAAATTGAATTAATTCGTGAAATTGATCTCGTATGAGCTATAATAATTGGGGAAAATATGATTTTTGGAATCCTTGTGATGAGAGCTTTCGAATGGTACCAATATTGGTACTATTCGGAGAACTTCGCCGGTGAGGGTTCCGGCGAACTTTCCGGCGAGCTCCGGCAAACTTTCCGGCGAACTTGAGATAAAAATTAGGGTGATTCTAGAGACTATTTTAAGCATGTTGGTGAAGACGGATTTGTAAAATTGTTACCGAATTGAGAGATTTAATTCATTGAAATATTCACAGGAAATACGATAAGCAGGCACGAGGATACGAACGTTCGCGATACGAACTAGAACGTGCTTATCACGATAGAATCAGGTGAGTGTTTATTCTCCAGGTAGAATAAACGGGATAGTTCTCAATGTTTAGTCCAGGAGAACTATATCTCTTTGGTTAGATATGCTTGATATTTCTTTGGACTCTCCTGCTAGTGTATATAATCTTGATTACTAACTTAAATGAGTTGTGAATAACCCTTGATATTCTTGCTTGATGATATAAGCTATTTATTGTTGTTCCTTGATTCATTATGTAAACCCCGACTTTGTAGGTGGTTAAATTATAAATAAATAAATAATAATAATGAGAGGTTAAAGAAAGTTTTTAGTTTGGGTTAGAATTAGGATGGTAGCATTATGTTGATTTTTAAGTTAAAAAGGATGTGATTGTAATTTATTAAAATATTTAGGGACCTAGTTAAAATTTTAATTAAGTTATGAAGGACTTAATTGTGATACTAGAGAAGTAGTGGATGAGAGTGTAAAATGTTGGATGCATATGACTCCCATGTGATCGAACCGGCCGAACCAGCTTACCCGAACTGGTCCATCTGAACCGGCTCCCACGAATAAAACCCTACACTATTTCCCCAAATCAAGCCTCTCCTTGACTCCTATAAATAATTGTATAGGCCTATTGACTGGGATTAGAATGTGCTGCTATTGTGATGTCTTTCATTTCATGTGGTTGCATCTGATTTGCGAGGAATCCTTTGCTGATTTAGTGCATGATTTGTGATGAATCCTTTGCTGAATTTTCCTTTGTGCGATTACCCTTCTTCTTCTATTTACTTAAAAGCATGTTATTATTGGGAATTGAACACGGGTTATCACTAGGGCACTATTGCTTAGTTCCACCTCAATATCTATTAGATATGATAGCTAAATAACATTTAGGAGGTGATTAGTTAAAGCTCTAGATGACCCGGAATAATAATCCTTTAAGGGAATGAGAATTTTGGTTGGTAGGACGTTAATTAAATAGAGGATGATACTTAATATTAGAAGGCATTCCTAAAGATAGTGATATTTGAATAGGTAGTCCGTTTCGAAACAATTAGACGACTTGAGCTATTGTACGGTGGATTCCGAAGAACGAACTACATTATCAGGTGCGTTGGTTCATCGTAATTAGGATCTATTCAAGCTAGGGAACTACCTGCCGAGGTGTTCCTAGGAAGGTCCTGGATGCCTTGAACCCTTAAAATATTATGTTTGTTTAATAGGTGATATCATGCATGCTAGAATATAACTATTTCTATAGCATGAATTATATGCCATGTGTATGCTTGTTAACATGTTTTATCAAATCCTTTTACATACCTGCTTTACTTTTCCCTATTACCATATGTTATGTTTGTTGCTTTATATCTATGGTTATTCAAATATATATTTGGATTATTTTCTTGCTTGTTATCTATTATGTGGACGCGATGAAAACTAGTAATATGTTTCAGTTACACCTAGAGACTATTATGTTACACTCTAGGTTGACACATACATAGACATCAACAAGCATCACTTATGGATATGTGACATTGACATACTTATGTATGAAGACATTGACAATGTACCATACATGATTTCCTAAGTTATGGACACGAGCTTTAATGCTCATAGACCTAACCCACTCAAAGATGTTGAAATCATCTTGGACATAAAGGGTGGAATAAGATATGGATTGGCTTATTGCTAGAGAACTTGTGATACACTCACTATACCCGCACGTGTGTCGCCTAGTCGCCACCGTGATAGTCCTGACATGGCTAGCAAGGATGAAACTCAACCAAGGACCTAGCAACCATGTAGCCGAGGTTGTAGCATCCCAGCGACGGTTAGGATGCTCACCTCATGGCAGGCATCGCTGCTAGTGAATTGGGACGGTGACGCCTTCCGCATAGCTTTGGACAGTGGATCCTTGACCCTCACGGCTATAATTCCAAACGTTCTGCAGACGATCTGATGAGTAGTCCGGGATCCTGAGGTTATTATCGGCTAGCCGTGGCCGATGCATACACTTAGGTGCGGTGATCCTGTGGTGTAGTACTACACGAGTTGCTCCATGGATTGTCTGGGGAAGACGTATGGAGTGACGGGCCACTAGGTCGCGGAGTTGGGGTAATTCGCCTAGTGGACCACTGGAGAGGGATCACGGTCACCCGACCTCTCCGCCAACATCAGTGTGACGGGCATAGGTAGAGACATAGACAGACTGGACACTGATGGGCTTATGGGAATCCCTGATCAGGATATCCCTAAAGCATAGGCTGGCGGCCCGATGCACTTGACATAATGATAGTGATACTTTAGTTGACATATACTAGAGACACTGTTAGTTGACATATACTAAAGACACCGTTAGTCGACATATACTAGAGACACCGTTAGTAGACATATGCTAGAGACATAACTAGTTGTTATATACTAGATACACAGTTAGTTGACATATCCTAGTAATAGACATGTTGTACATCCTAGATGACACGTAGGAATACTTAGCAAATTTACGTTATTAGTTAGATGTCGACGTTGTGGATGATATTATTTATCATAAACAATTATTAATTGACACTTAATAACACCAAAGGCATCCTAGTACTACCCCCCTAGTACTTGATTTCCTGTTATGATTTCGAGCCGTAAATTCGTACTAGGCCGCAAGGCTGAGCACACCGTTTTCCCCGTGTGTGCAGGTGGGGTTAGACGATTTACCGAGGTGAAGGAAGATGAGTCTTGCCATGAATTTATTTCATGTATTGATGTTATTATAGCATTGTAGTAGGTCTATCGGGACTGTATTAGAAAGTGTTGAGTAGATATTTTTAGTTATGTATTCCGCTGTGTAAATATCTTGTATGGGATGTATGTATCACTATATGCCTTGTATGGGTCCGTAGGGGCTCATACGGCGGTTGCCATGTGCTCGACAGATGGGTCGGGGCGTGACACATTATAAGCATGATACTATGCTTTTATTGACTCTAGATCTAGCATATGCATTTGTCTGACTCTTTGTGATACTTCTTTTACTTGTTAATGCATATGGCTAGTATGATCTGATACTGGATAGTGCTATAGGCACTTTCACTGTAGTGATAGGATATTACATTATTAGCACACCCATGGGCCGCCTAGTGAGAGGGGCATGGGATGTTAGTGCTCGAGGTCAGGATGGGAGATCGGGATACTCCTGACTGGGTTTTTACTATGGATTAGCTATGGATACCAGATAGCAAAATCCATTGGACAACTCAGGGGGAAAGGGGGCTTTGTTTATCTATTCTTGCACATCTACTATGATTTGGGTACCTTATGATTCATGATTCCTCCCCCTGAGGTAACAGTTGTTGGCCATAACTGTATTTTGATTATGCCAGCCCCAGATATAGTCTCGTGTGATTCTTGATTACTCATTTTGATTGGCTATTGCACACGAATAGTCATATGATTCTATTCTTGAGACTTTGTTATTTTATGTTCTCGGTTTTACTTTGTTTTCTATCCAACTCACTGAGTACGGCGTTACTCACCCCGTAGGGGAACTCATTTTTATTTTTCAGGATCACAGCAGGAGAGAGACTGATAGATATCGCAGTGTGTAGTCCGGCACCTGATTTCTTTTGAAAGGTAGGACAGTTCTACCTTTGTTTTTTGTGTATAGAGATCCACTGGCTAGGTACTTTGTATAACCTTGGGCATGTATACATTTTGATTGTAAATTACTTGTATATAAGTGTGTGCCACTGTAGTAAAGACTTGGTTTTAATAATATATGTTTTTAGAGTTATATTGATCTGTCATGAAGTTCTCTCCTTCTATAAATAGAGGGGATATACATCAGGTACGCTTAGTGGGTTCCCATATAGTTTCGGAAATAAACGGGGCTATGTGTGGAGTTAACTGCGGTCTGCCATGTGCCCTAGGGGAAGGTACGGGGCGTGACAGATTTTGGTGGTATCAGAGCAGGTTCATACTACAGCATATGTATATCCTGACAAGATCATTTGAGAACCTGGGTATATTAAGATACCATTTACATAGACTTTTTAGAAGTAATTCATATTAGGGTATAAATAGTCTAGTGGATCTCAAATAAGGACCAGTTTAGTGGCCCTAGGATATGTGTCGTATACGTAACATTGATCGTAATATTCGTGCAGGATATTCAGAATGCAGCCAGAACATAGTCATTCAGGTGATGAAAAATCACATGGACAGGAGGGTTCCTCTGCCTCCCATGCAGTACCAGTAAAGGGTGGCCAGGCTGCACCACCTGTTGCAGGAGGAGTCACTCTGACGGCTGAGCAGTTTCAAACACTCCTTAGAGCGATTCAAACTCAGACTGCATCGGTACTAGCTCCCGTTCCACCAGTGCAGGCACCCGTTGTTGCTCCTCAGACTGATTTACTAAAGCAAATCAAGACAGCTCGACAATTAGGCTGTTACAGTTTTGAGGGATCTAGAGACCCAGAAATAGCTCACAAATGGTTACAGAAAGTTTCAAAGATTGCTAGAGACATGAGATTGACAGACGCAGACACTATTAGACTAGCAGCTCAGCTATTGGAGGGTGATGCACAGGTTTGGTGGGAGTCTCTTAGCGCTAGTGGAGCTTTACCTACTACTTGGGAAAGATTTATAGATATCTTCAACAGGGAATACTACACTAGCTTTTATAAGGATCAAAAGAGAGAAGAATTCTTTGCACTACGAAAGGATCATAGGTCAGTATTAGAGTTTGACACTGAGCTACGAGCTTTATCGGTATTTGTCCCAGAGTATGCCCGAGATATTGAGTATATGCGTAGCAGGTTTAGAAAGGGACTGAATACAGAGATTAGAAAGTTGTTGGTTACTTCTACCACTGTCAGTTATCATGAGTTAGTGCAGATGGCAGTGGAGATTGAGCAGTTATCCCCAGCACCTTCCAAGGGTAAGGAAATTTTCTCAGGAAAGAGAAAGTCAGGATTTTTCAGTCCTACATTCCAGAGGAAGAGTATAATAGTTAAGGGATCGCAAAGAATGGGAGAATCATCTAGTAGTGCTCCTAGATCACAAGCTTACCCTCGAGCTTTATCCATTCCAGATTCTGAGTCTCAAGTTCGACCTATGACTAGAGATACTTGCAGAAATTGTGGTAAGAATCATTATGGAATCTGCAGAGCTCCCCTGAGATGTTTTTATTGTCATCAGCCAGGGTATTATCGTAGTAACTGCCCAAGACTACAACTAAGAGGTGATAGTAGAAGCAGTGGGATATCCAGACAAGTACCAAGTGGTAGGGGATCGACCACTCAGGACAGACAACCATCTGGGGCAGTGAGAAGCTATAAAGCAGATCAAGGAAGTAGTGTTAGAGGGACACAAGATGGTTCTGGGATTCCACCATGAGAGCAGATCAGGATCTTTGCCAGTTCAAATAAGGAGGCTGAGGCCAATCCAGATCTGATCACAGGTACTTTACAGCTCTTTCAGCATTCTGCTAGAATACTTATTGATAGTGGTTCACATAGATCATATATTAATCCTAAGTTTACAAAGTTTAGTGATAAACCCTTAGTTCCTTTGAAACCTGAACTTATTGTATGCACATCTCTAGGAGAACAACTTCTTAGAGATACGGTTTATAAGGACTGTGAGATTATGTTGGGAGATATCATATTACTAGCAGACCTAATCCCATTAGATATGTCTGATCTTGACTTGATACTGGGGATTGACTGGTTAGCCCAACATAAAGCCACAGTCAACTGTTTTACAAAGGAAGTGATATTCTCGATAGAGGGAACATCTGAATTACATTTTACTGAGAATCATCGAATTCTACCGACTTGTATAATTTCGGCACTACTGTTGCGTTGCGAACAAGAAATGTAGGAGATGGGAGGAGAGACAGGAGACAGAGGAGGAAGAAGAAAAGCAGTGAGCAAGGGATAGCAGAGGAGTAGAGCGTTGGTGGGAAGGAGAACTAGAAGAAGCGGAAGGAGGCAGGGCGCTGCATAAAGGGTAAGAAGTAGAGAGGAGGAGCGGTCAGGGAGAGGCGTGAGATGCGCACGTTCGAATTTTTATTAAAAAATAGGTTAATTTTTTGACGCAATCGGTTGGACGGGTGAGTTTGTTAAGTTGATCATTTTATTAAATTAAGAATTTAAATTAGTACTAAAATACAATAAAAAACTATCTATGAATAAAAAATAATATACAATCAAGCACAGCCATTCCTTCTTACTCCAACACAAATCACAACAAATCACGCAAGCACAACAATCAATTTTTCTAAGATAAAATAAATATATCCAACAACCATAAATCATACAATTCAAATAAGGATTTTCTATCTACCCTTCTACTCACATCCTCACATCATTTTCTTTATTTTATTTAATTTCTTAAAATCAACTAATCATCCATCACATTAACAATCACAATCCAACACAATTAAACATAAACAAGCCTATAAAATAATATACCCAAAAATCTTAATCAATATATACCACCTTAATTAATTTTAAAAAAATAATTTTAATAATTATGTGAAAAATATGATTACGTCAATAAAATTTATAAAATTCAAAATTATTCAATTATACTAATTAGAAAATCTAAATAACCCAATTCTCCAAATTTTATCACATTATACATTTATAAAATTCTAAATTATTCAATTTGACTAATTAGAAAAATCTACATAATCAAATTACCTCAATTTACGGTATCCTAAATTTATTAATTCTGTAAAATTTTTAATTAAATTCTTTTAATTCCAACTAATGCAATTTAAATGTCATCACATCTACCAAAATATTTCTTCATGCATATAACATACAATTAATTCATTTAAACCCTAAATTAATCCAATTTATCTTAATTAAATTAAAATTTGCATACTAATTATGTTAAAAATACTAATTAAATCATGAAAAATATGTTTAGTAACATAGCATCATATTTTTTTTTTAGATTTTTTTGACATCGCACTCAAAATCCTGAACCCAACTTAAATAAATTCGAAATCAACACCTAAAATGTGTTAAAAAATTCTACATAAATTCCTAAAGATTCAAAACTCACCAATAAAGCCCTAGCAACGTTGAGCCGCACTGAACCGGTTGTAAAACCGTGAGAACAGCCAACCTACAACCAAACCGGCTCTAAACCGGATCGAACTGGCTTAAACTAAGTCGAACCGGCCTGAGCCGGGTTGGACCGAATCGACGCACGCTCATTGCACACACCACCCCGGCCTTCTTCCCTGCTCGACGCTCGTTCGAACGCCAGCCGCGCCACCACGCATTTCGTCGGTGATCGCCGCCGCTTTGTTGTCGTAGACACACGCGGACGCTGCCCACTACCTCACCGCACCTTCCCTTACCCTATCACCCCCTAATCATGCCGCCGGTAGAGCCCAGTCGCTCTCACTATCGCTGCTACCTCCACTTCCTCTGCTGCTGCCTCGTCTCCTCTGCCGTAGCCGCCGCGCGCTATCAACTCCAAAGGAGTCGAATCGAGCTCTGAGGGATTCGCCGTGAAGGAAACGCCGTCAGCCATGCTCCTTGTCGTGGAATCTTCACGAACAGAGGAGTCCCTCTCTTCGCCGCCCCTTTCATGCTTTCTACCCGCCGGAGCCACTGCAATGCATCTCACGACCTCTTCACCGTCCGAAGACCTCCGGCAACCTCCCCAGCGACTACGCCGCGGAGGGAAATCTCGATCTCCGCCCCTCTCGCGGGCGCAATCGATGGGAACAGGGAAACCCCATATTCCGCCACTCTCTTATCATTCTTCGACAGCCGGAGCTACTTCCACATGTCGCCGGCCTTGCAGACGATGCCTCAGCTCACTCGCATCCCCTCTCTACCGAAGACGACGGCCGCCGGAGCATTTGAGCTCCGCCGTCGCCGTTTCATCCCAAAACAGGGTGCCCCCTATTAATGGGGGTTTTAAACCCTCATTCAAACCCTCGCTAACGCTGCAGCATGCGCGAGTGCGCCGCGTGTGCTGCTACGGCATTTTTCCTTCTTTTTTTCTGTTTAATTTTATTTTCTTCTCTATTATAATTTCTTATCTATTAATATTTATTTATTATTTTTTCTGATTTATCTATTATTTTTTTATCTATTTTTTCTATTTTATTTTATCTATATAATTTTTTATTTTATTTCATATATCTTATTTCATTACTTATTTTAATTTTATTTATTATTTTATTAATTTAATATTAAAAAAAATATTTTTTAAAATAGAAAACAGGATTTACAATTCCTCTGCCCCTTAGGATTTTTGATCCTCCAAAAATAACAACCTAACCCTTTAAATTTTTTCTAGACTTTTCATGTCTCCTAATGTAAACCCCCATCTTCGAAATCCTATTTTTTCAAACAAAAAATAAAAAAATAAAAAAAATTGAACGGCCCGGTTCAGATGAACCGGTCGAGTCATTCGAACCGGCCTGACCCGGTTCGAATGAGGCACCACGAGTGAGAAGAGCCGAGGGCTCTTCCCCACTCGCGACGCCCCATTTCCTCGCCCTCGCGACCGCGCGTCCTCTTCTTCCACCGCAGCAGAAGGAATGCCGGCGCCGCCGTTCGCCGTCCGCCATCCGCCGCCCGCCGTCTGCCCTCTTTAGAGCTCCGCTGCGACAAGGAGAGCTCGACGGAGGTTCCCTGCCGTGCACCCCTTTCTCCTGCCTTCTCCCCCTTCGCAAATGGTCGTCGCTGTTCGCCGCCCTTCCCCCCCCTGCGGCTGCCGTTTGCTGCCGCCGCTCGCCCTCCGGAGATCCTCGCCGTGACGAGGAGAGCGCGGCGGAGGTCTGATGTCGCGCGCCTTCTCCTCTTCCCCGCATTCCCCTGCTTGCGGGCAAAAACAAAGCCACGAGCAGAAACGTCTACTCGCACGCCCCAAGCGGCGATTCCTCGCCGCCGCGCCTCCTCCTCGCCCATTGTCGTTGTTCCCTCGTCGGCGACCTCTCTCCGTCCCCGATCTGTTGTTCGTGAGCTCAACGAGGGCTCGCCGGAGTGAAGCCCTCGCTAATCGCTTCCCACGCGGCAGTGAGCGTCGCTTCGCCGCCTCCATCGTCATCGCCGTCGCTGCTACTTGCGGGAGCAGCGGCGGACCATCGCCGTAGCCGGAGGACTATCGCCGTTGCCGGAGGGCCATCGCCGGAGGGGGGGGGGGCCTAGTCGACCGCGTCGGAGCCGGAGCCGGAGCCGGAGCTTCATCGCCGGCGTCGGAAGAGAGGAAGCGGACGAGCAGAGGTACCCCTACTCTCGCCCCCTTTCTGCGTTGATTAATTCCCTTAATCATGCTTAACGATTAATTAAGCATGGTTAGCTATAAATAAATATATTTAGTATAAATTAAGTTATGATATGCTTAGTTTAAATTTAAACATGCTTAGAGTTAAATAAATCAAGTTTAGTTAAGTTAACTATGAATTAGAGTTAATTTAATGTAACTGGTTGGGCTGAACGAAGTTAGGATTAAATCGGTTGAGTTCGAGTTAAGTTTGGGTTCGGGTTGAGTTTAATTGGGTGAGCCGGATCAACTAGTTGAAACTCGTTCGAGCTCGAGTCAAACTAAATTAGTTTGGGTTAGGTGAACCAGATCCGAGCTGAACCAGACCAAAATTGAACCAAATTGAACCGAACCAAACCAAACCAAATCGAACCGAACCGAACCGAACATAATTGAACCGGTCAACTGTGGACCGTTGACCCGATCGACCGTTCACCGTCGACCAGTCAAAAAAATAAATAAATAATTAATAAAATAATAAAATAATATTAAAAAAATTAAAATAATATTAAAATAATAAAAATAGTAAAAATTTTCATGGGTTCTACTTGGGCCCTTGGGTGACTTGGGCCAAGTTATGGATGAGTTTAATGAGTATAAATTGGAAAAAAATTCATTTAAGTTAATTAAAGTAATTTAACATTGTAGTTAGTTAATAGATAAAAATTTAAAATATGATTAATTAAGATTTGATAAATTTATTGTGGATGGATCTGTATCAAATGATTTGAAATTATCTATGACCTTACTCTCATTTGAGTTAATTATTTTTATATATATGAATCTTATGTGTATATGTTGATCATTTTGGATCGTCATCATGATTTTTAAGTTGCATCTGAAAGTTAACCGTCATCAATCATAATATTTGTGTCAACCCCCAACACTTGTAGCTTTAGGTGCATTAATTGTGGTTTCTATATATACTCTCTTTGTAGCTCTATACCCTATCTGCAACTTCATTTCACATATTCGGCTTGCGTAAATTGTACGACTTTTCTAGTTGTGCATGCTACAACCTTATTCACTTTCTTGGTTATATTTTTACAGCTTTGATGCTCGCTTGTCATATTTCTATAGCTTCATTTTTGCAGCTCAGCTTTACAACTTACTTCATCTTATATTTCTCAACTTCTACAACTTTGAAATTTTATATTCATTTCGATTTATCTGCAGTCAGGTGGACTGGCTTCCTAAATGTAAATCCTTCTATTGTTTCTCCCTTCATTTCATATTTTGATGCGTCAATACAGTCGGTATAGCTGTCATCAGCATACCACTTGCACTCTTGCATGATTATATACAGGAAGTTTTCTACCCTCCTTCAAGTAGTTCACTCTGTCATATTACTCATTGCTGAGTTGGGAGCATCTCCCTTGGTACCAGCATCCAATATATTCAATATAGTTGTTTCATGTTATTTTCTTCAATCTATTAGTTTCCTTCTGAGCTTTGAGCAACTTTCACTTATTTCATATATCCTATATATTGCCAACTTATTGGCCAAGCAGTTTTTTTTATCTGCTTCTTTTAATTCTGCTTAGTGGCCTTTCTGAATGCAATTCTGTCGAATATTTCTGCAATTTTCTTTGCAGTCATTTGCTCAGTCATTTTCTGCAGTTTGCAGTTCCCTTTTTGCGAATCCACTTCCTTTGTCAAATGTCCTTAGTCAAATTCTTCCATCGTTGGTAGATTTCTGTACTCCTTTTTATTTCTATAGCTCCTCAGCTTAACTCAGTTCTTTAGTTACTGCTGCAGCTCGCATCCAGTGCGCATAGCAGCTTAGATATAACTATAATGTTTATGCATCTATAAACTTGGATGTAGTCCTTTTACATCAAGAGTCCACTTGGTTATTATTATTATTATATCCTTTTACATAGGATATAACATATTCCATATCAATTTTATATCATCTTATAAGCATGATCTACTAAATTCTGCATCAAAACTTAGTTTTTGATCCCATTAGGACTCTTATGAACTCAAGTATTAGTGAAGTTCGACCTACATTTACTTGCACGAACTGGAAGTCTTGCTCCTAGTTAGGTCGACATTCATAGAGGAGATCAATGCGTACCAAGACGTACCTCTTTGTGTTAAATAATAGGGATGCTCGTGAAGATCCAAATGTGACTACAATGATCCACAGTATAGTGACAACTAAAGTTGATCGCTATATCATGATATATGTTATGTTGTCACGTGGGTCATTTAGTTGAGCTACCATAAATTACAGACATCGTATCTTAGTACCAATAAGTATATGATAACTAAAGTGGTATCACCTTGGAAAGGGGTTACTACTTTAAAGGAAATATAAAGGATCTACTTATTTATCATCGATCATGATTCGAGGAAGGGATCACCTGTTCTGTTTAATTTTTTGGAGGACCAAAAATTTTTAAGGGGGGGAACCCCCATCTTCGAAATCCTATTTTTTCAAAAAAAATAAATAAATAAAAAATTGAACGGCCCGGTTCAGATGAACCGATCGAGTCAGATGAACCGGCCTAACCCGGTTCGAATGAGGCACCACGAGTGAGAAGAGCCGAGGGCTCTTCCCCACTCGCGGCGCCCCATTTCCTCGCCCTCGCGACCGCGCGTCCTCTTCTTCCACTACAGCAGAAGGAACGCCGGCGCCGCCGTTCGCCGTCCGCCATCCGCCGCCCGGTGTCTGCCCTCTTTAGAGCACCACTGCAACAAGTAGAGCTCGACGGAGGTTCCCTGCCGTGCGCCCCTTTCTCCCGCCTTCTCCCCCTTCGCAAATGGTCGTCGCTGTTCGCCGCCCTTCCCCCCCCTGTGGCTGCCGTTTGCCGCCGCCGCTCGCCCTCCGGAGATCCTCGCCGTGACGAGGAGAGCGCGGCGGAGGTCTGATGCCGCGCACCTTCTCCTCTTCCCCGCATTCCCCTGCTTGCGGGCAGAAACAAAGCCACGAGCAGAAACGTCTACTCGCACGCCCCAAGCGGCGATTCCTCGCCGTCGCGCCTCCTCCTCGCCCATTGTCGTTGTTCCCTCGTCGACGACCTCTCTCCGTCCCCGATCTGTTGTTCGCAAGCTCAACGAGGGCTCGCCGGAGTGAAGCCCTCGCCAATCGCTTCCCACGCGGCAGTGAGCGTCGCTTCGCCGCCTCCATCGTCATCGCCGTCGCTGCTGTTTGCGGGAGCCGCGGCGGACCATCGCCGTAGCCGGAGGGCCATCGCCGGGGGGGGGGGGGGGGGGGGGGGCCTAGTCGACCGCGCCGGAGCCGGAGCTTCATTGCCGGCGTTGGAAGAGAGGAAGCGGACGAGCAGAGGTACCCCTACTCTCGCCCCCTTTCTGCGTTGATTAATTCCCTTAATCATGCTTAACGATTAATTAAGCATGGTTAGCTATAAATAAATATGTTTAGTATAAATTAAGTTATGATATGCTTAGTTTAAATTTAAACATGCTTAGAGTTAAATAAATCAAGTTTAGTTAAGTTAACTATGAATTAGAGTTAATTTAATGTAACTTGTTGGGCTGAACCAAGTTAGGATTAAATCGGTTGAGTTGGAGTTAAGTTTGGGTTCGGGTTGAGTTTAATTGAGTGAGCCGGATCAACTAGTTGAAACTCGTTCGAGCTCGAGTCAAACTAAATTAGTTTGGGTTAGGTGAACCAGATCCGAGCTGAACCAGACCAAAATTGAACCAAATTGAACCGAACCGAACCGGCCGTTGGCCGTTGACCAGGTCAACCATTGACCATTGACCAGTCAAAAAAATAAATAATTAATTAATAAAATAATAAAATAATATTAAAATATTAAAATATTAAAATAAAAATAATAAAAATAGTAAAAATTTTCATGGGTTCTAATTGGGCCCTTTGGTGACTTGGGCCAAGTTATTGATGAGTTTAATGAGTATAAATTCGATAAAAATTCATTTAAGTTAATTAAAGTAATTTAACATTGTAGTTAGTTAATAGATAAAAATTTAAAATATGATTAATTAAGATTTGATTAGGTAAAAATAAATCATAAACTTGTATGCTTAGTTTGGGATTAATTTAATGTAATAATTATTTTAATTAATGGGTTGATAAATTTCTAATTTATTTATTTTAGGAGAAAAATGAATTAAATTTTTATTTTAAATAATTGTGTTAATTAGGACTATCATGGGTACGCGATCCGAGTAGTTCGGCGGGTGATTATTTCCGCGTGAGTTGGTTCTGAAGAACGGATCGCTAACCTAGGTGCGTTGGTTCTCCGATGTAGGATTTATTCGAGCTAGGGAATTCCCGCTGGGGTTTTCTTAGGAACAATTCCTGGATGTCTTAAATATAATAAGATATAATATTTGATAAGATTTGACATGTTTGCATGTTAGTTTAAATTACTTTACCTAACATACATGATATACCATGATTTCCCTATTAGGTTTTAATATGTCGTGATAGCGTGTTCTGCATGCTGTATATTATTTCATTGTTTTCTATGCTATGCTAGCACAACTACCATGCAGACATAGATAGTAAATAACGACATGTTAGAACCTTTGGCGACGTCACCGCAACTTAGACAGAAAGGGGCCTTTCCCATATGCCCCGGTTGACCGCCGCGTACCGACAGTGGTCAAACGGTGACGTCCCGCTACGCACCCCTCCCGAGGTTGATGCGTAGCTGAGATACTGGGAGCACCACTCCCGACGTTATGCATAGCTTATATACTAGGAGCTGGTAGGGTAAGAGACTGTACACCCTCCATGGTCATATTAGACCGGAAATATAGAGAAGTCCTTACCCGAAATTTTCACCCGCACGAGTGTCGTTTAGGCGGCCTCGTGATAGTCCTGAGATGGTTAGCAAGGATGAGGCCTACCATGGACTTGGCACCGATGGAGTCGAGGTTGCCACAACCCATCGTGTGGATGTGCGCCAATCTCGATAGACGTCGACTGTTATTAGACTGGAAAGGTGATTCCACATGCGACGCCTTGGACAGTGGATCCGTAGACCACACGGCTATCACCCTTGACATCTGCAGACGATCGGATGAGTAGTCCGGATCCTAGGGTGGTTATTCCGGCTAGCCGTGGCTGATGAGTTATATAAAGGTGACCCTGTCTACGGACAGTGTGTAGTACTACACGGTTAGTCGTTGCCCCTACGGAATCCGGGGAGGATGTAAGGGCACGATGGTTTCGCTAGGGGAGGCATGGTCGGCGACTAGTGAAACATTGGAGAGTGATATTGGGTCACCCTTCCTCTCCTTCAACATCAGTGCAGCGGGCATAGGTAGAGACAGAGACAGAAAAGCACTGATGGGCTTACTGATACCCTTAGCTCGGGTATTCATTAAGCATAGGCTGGCAGCCCGAGTCTTATAACTTCAAAGTATTATTATGACGTAGGTGACATACTGTTGACATTGACACTAGATACAATGTAGGTGACATCTAGTGAGTTATACATCGGTATTTTATTTATGATGTTTGCTGCTTCCTATAAATTGATTTACACAAATCAAATGGAAAATGATGATTAACAAACAAAGACATCCTAGAATACTCCTCCTAGCCTTTGATTTCTTTATTCGGTAAAGCCGTAATTTCGCACTAAGCCGCAAGGCCGAGCACACCACTTTTCCCCGTGTGTGCATGTGTGTTAGATGATCGTACGAGACGGTTGATGAAGATGAGTCTATCGACGGGTTTATTTTTATTTATCGATACTCTTTTATTATAGAATTGTAGTAGGTTTATCGGGACTGTGTTAGGAAATCTTGAGTTCGATGTTTTATTTGTAAATTCCGCTGTGTAAATGATGTATATGAATGGTATGTATCACTTGATGCCTTGTATGGGTCTGTTGGGCTCATACGGCGGTTGCCACGTGCCCGACAGTAGGGTCGGGGCGTGACACCTAAGACACAAAAAGAACCTAGAGAATTTTTCAATCCAATTTAAATAAACTTCAAACATGTTTAAACAATTTATCAGGCAAAACACAATCAAAGCAAAGTATCAAGCAAACTATACAGGGTTTCAGACTCAAATCTTCTCACAGAGCAACTGGCGGAGCAGTTAGAACATGCGATGGGTCTAGCATATACTCCTTAAGCATCGATACATGGAACACATTATGAATTTTTGTCTAAGTCTACCGGTAGACTGTAATCTTTAAGCCACCGGCGCAACTCTCTCCCCAAAATCCCAAACGGTCCAATATACCTCAATTGCAACTTTCCTTTTAGGTTTTCCCAGGATACACCTTTAGAAATACTATGCCCCAACCGCAATTCCCAATGGCCTCCGCCGATTGTCTGCATTCCTCTTTTGTCTATCCGGAGTTGCTTCTCAAACTACTTTTAGAAAGAAAAATAGAGTGGACTAGTCGAGAGAAGGAAAAATCATTGTCTTTGTCAAACAATTCATCATGACTCGATACTTGGTTAACCAATTGATACCCAAGATCACATTAAAGTCTTTCATTCTAGCATCTCTAAGGGTCGATCAGCCCCCTTAGAAACACCATGTTCACATAAGATATCTGTGACCCAGTATCGATCGGAACACAAGCAGCAGAACTAATTAAGATCATAGATCTTAGGAATAGCACTCAATAAAATAAAGACTACAAATTAGCTAACCAAAAGTCTTCAATTAATTCTAACAATTGCATTGTTACAAGTAACCAAAAGGAATAGAAGAGATAGTAGGAAGTCCAAAATTGAGACAATTAACTTAAGCATCCAACAAAATAAATTTATTGGTTTAGAAAGAAAAGAGACAATCATAGAAAGTTGATTATTAGGAAGTATCTCATTTTGAGAAATCTGCAATTAACTCTTCTAACAATTGTTATAAAACATTTGGAAGGGAGTAGACCTTTTCTCAAGGATACCAAATTTGAGATCTTACTCTTCAAAGAAAGATACGGTAATTGGAACCAAGCAAAAGGAAGAATTATTGAAGAATTGAACAATTTACTTGGTATAATACAACGAACTACCCCAAATATAGAGATAGTTGGATTGCTAAAGTTGGAGTTTTAAAATCAAGAGGATAAAATTTTTTGCCACCATCTGTAAGCCGAGGTAGCTAGAATTAAACAATCTGAATATTGTCTTTAAAGAATCGAGGAAGATATGAAGATCAATTTTAAAGTTTCAGGCCATTAATAATGAGAAATTAGAAATTCAAGCTAATAAAATTTGTTGGAGGATGACAATAATTTACACTTTCCATAATTAATGAGAATCGATTTCAAGGATGGCATTTAAAAAAAAAAATTTCACATAGCAAGGCATATCCTTATAAGTCCAGGGAAGGTTTATAATTAATAACACTATGAAAGATCAAGTGTGGAATAATGTTGGATGAAATAGACATAAGTTATGAGAGAAAACCAACAACTGAAATTCTTGAAACTTTCTTTTCGAATCAAGAAGTCTGCCCCAATAGCAATGGGTATATAGCGATTGCTATTGTTAGTGACTAAAGAATGCACAACCACTATTGAAAGTAGTGAAATAAAAGTTATAGATAGTAAAGAAGAATTTCAATAGCCACCGAAAAAAAAGTATAAATGGAATCCGTAATATTAAGAATTTGTAGTAGTCAAAGAATATGAAAAGAAACTTGAAAAGGTTCCAATAATCAGCGAGATGTACCTATTGAAAGTGATGAATAAAATTCCACAACCAAAATGAAGGTTAAGAATTGGAGCTAGCACCTAAATGGTTGCTTTATTTTGTAGTACAATTGGGGACTGAAAAGGTGTAAGCCAAAACTTGCAGTAAGATGTTGTAGAGAGAGTACAAAAACATAGCTAATTTTAATAATTACTGAAAATTTCAAGAGAAAGAAAGCTTTAGTTTGCTGTACAGGTTTGTAGGATAGATCTGTATAAGGAAGTATAATAGTGATACACACATCAGAAGAAGTTTTGGTAATTACAACAAGAAAGTATAGTGTTAACAACCATATCACTACCTCATATGAGAATTTACTCAAATTTTTAGATGAGGTTGTTCATCAGAGAGTGTACAAATTTAGGAGAAAGGAATAAAGAAAACTGAAATTGTAAACATTCAGAATGCAGGCAAGGTAAAACCTCAGCATTGTTGTTCATATAGTACTTATTATGATGAGCAATGAAATTTAATTCACCACTAGTAATTTATAGATCAAAAGTAAGGGAAAAGAATGGATACATGCTCTACTGATAGCTGAGACATTGCAAGATTCAAGTGGAAAGAAGAATGGTTTCTCAATCCGAGAATATCAAATTTTCTCGGTACACTAAATTTTCAAGACTCAGTAAACTTGGCAAGGTCATAACTTCCTCCACAGAGATCAGATTAAATTGAAATTTTGAGAGTAGGTTTTGACACCAGTGAAGAAGGTGTCTACCAAATTGATGAGGACATCACAGGTTCACCCCTGCAAGACCCGGTTAGCATACAAGACCTAATGACACGAGTCCGTGCACGACGCTTAGGACAACAGGTGAATTCTTTTCTTGAGCAAATTAATTACTTAATTACAGAACAAATGATATTACCTAATTATTATTATTTACTAGTCACTACATGCAAGGAAAAACATGGAGGAATTACTCATATGGAAGTTGCATGAATTACTCGAAAGTTGCATGAATTACTCATATGAAAGTTGCATGAGTAATTAAAGGAATATTTATTCAAGAATCAAATCTTCATCAAATATTTATTCAAGAGAAAAACAAGGAAGATTTATTCAAGATCAAATCTTATCAAATATTTATTCAAAAGCAAATCAAGGAATAATTATTCAAGATCAAATCTTCATCAAATATTTATTCAAGAGCAAATCAAGGAATATTTCATGAAGATTTAATCTTCATCAAATATTTATTCAAATTTTTATTTTCCAAAATTCGTGGTTCAAATCTTCATCAAGGGATATTTATTTTACAAAATTCGTGGCTTACAAGAGGAGGAGATTTATATATTTATTTTTCCTATTTTAGTAAAACAAAATATAGAAAAATATCCATTATTGTGTCTATATATTTGGTGGAGCATGCCCTATTGAAGGGGACTTTGATTTTTGCTTTAGCCACCACTTTTGTAATGCTTTGCTGCAAACTTGAAGTTCAATTTATTTAATTACATCTTGAGTGATCCTTCTGCTGTTGCTCTTTCAATTCTCTTGAATTGCTCGTCTTGTTCTTCATGAACAGGTCAGTCGTATTTGACATGATTGATAACCAACTAAGGAGTGGTTTAGCGATTGCGAGATTGCTGGTCGCATTCCTAGATCGTGGTTAGCCTTAAGGATTTCTCCTACGATGGAAGATCGGGACCAACTTGCTTGCACGCATCTTAAATCGAGGCGTGTGCATATCAGGTGGTATCAGAGCCTTCGTTACCGGTAGGAATTCATCTACCTTTTAGTATATTCTCTTTTATTTTCTCTACATCAAAAATAATAATAATAAATCCTCTAGTCCTTTTCTTGAACATTGTTTTTCCATCTTTTATACTGTTCTTTTTTTTAATCTCCTAATTTCTGTTTGCTTTGTTGAATTTTTATCCTTCTTGCAAAAAAAAAAAAAAGTTGTTCGGCCAAAGAGATAGTGTCGGCCTAAATCTTGGAAAACAAAATGAGAGGTAGAGAAAAAAGAGGAGGAAGTATTCGGCTAAAGAAAAAAAAAAGGAAAGAAAAATTCGGCTGAAATCTTGGAAAAAAGAGAGAGAGAGAGAAAAAGAGGAGAAAAAAGAGGAGGAAGTGTGGGCAAGAAAAAAGGAGAAAGAGAAAAAATAGTGAGAGGAAGGTTCGTCCAAGGAAAAAAAAATAAACAAAAAAAATATTTTATCCGAATTTTAATTATAATTATCCTTGCACTTATTCTTCCTTTGAGACCTTGTGTCAGCTTTTTAATTTCTTGAATTATTGTTTTCTTCTCTTTGTTATAAATATATCCCCATCTAGAGCTCCCTAAAATTAGCCTTGATCACCGTGTTCTAGAACTTTGCCGTCGCTTTATTTTTGAGAAGGGTAAGAGCTTCAGGTGGTAAGGTTTGTGAGGATCGAGAGTATTTCATAAATAATTTATTAGCTTGGTGGAATTTCTCGTCTTTACTAACAATGTCAGGATCTTGAAGTCCTCATGATGTTTCTTATGACGGAGAAGATGGGTCCCAATCATCAGCGATATTATTGTCTCCACATTCTGAGGCTTTGATGGCTCATGTTACAAATACCTTCAAGCAAATACTATCCGATCAAGTACTTGTGCGCCTGAACGGGTTGGAGAATCGTCTTGGTGAAATTGAAGCACGACTTAAACAAGTGGAGCAAACTCCTCCACGACGACACCCACCACCTCGAGTTCCTCGAGGACGAGTTAAAGCTAATAATAATGCTGCTGCTACCGCTCCATTCGAACCAAGAGGAAATTTGAACGCTGCATTTCAAGAGGCTGCCAATGAAGAGTTAAATGATAATTATGTGGCTGATGATGAAGTTGCCTTGGAATTGTATCAGTGCTGCCCCATATGAGGAGTGGTAGGTGATGGAGGTCCTGCACATCACCGTAATAAAGAGAGAAGAAATGATGCATTGGGTAAAATTAAATTTATTATTCCTAGTTTTGATGAAAAGTTTAATCCAGAAGCCTATCTTGATTGGGAATTATTAGTTGAGCAAAGGTTCAGCTGTCATCATTACCCAGAAGAGTATAGAGTACGTGCGGCTACTACTAATTTATTGGTTATGCTTCGATTTGGTGGAGTTAAATTCGACAAAGAAATGGAGGTCCTCATACTTGGGATGATTTGAAGTGCTTGATGAGGTCCAGGTTCGTGTCTTCATATTTTGAGAGAGAATTACTTAAAAAATTCCAAAGGATGAACCAAGAAAACAAATCTGTAGAAGAATACTATCAAGAGTTATAGGAGGGCATGCTACGTGCTAATGTGCAAGAAGATAATAATGCAAAGATGGCTAGATTCTTAGGAGGATTGAATGGAGAGATACAAGATATATTTGATTTCTAGAAATACAATGATTTGGATCAACTATTTCATTATGCATACAAAGTTGAAAGATAAATTTAAAGGAGGAAGCAACCATACAAATCTGGTTGTAGCTATCCAAGTTCTTCCATGTCTTGGAGGGAAACCAATCAGCAACAGAAGGGTGTTGGTTATTCTAGCAGGACTGCTGCACCAATTGGCCAAGAAAATTCAGGAAGCCGCTTCACCAATATCCAAACCTATTGATTCAAAAAAGATCACTGTTGCTCCTATAAAAGGTTCATCCTCAGTTGCTTCTACAGGAAGAACAAGGGAGATTGAGTGCTTTAAGTGTATGGGGAAAGGGCATTATATGCGTGATTGTCCAAATCAGTGTGCCCTTATCATTCGAGAAGATGGTGAGTATACATCGGCAAGTGAGGTTGAAGAGGGAGGTGGATCTGATCGTGAGGAGTCTCAATCTATTTCAGGATCAGAACCAGAAGAGATCACATTTGATACAAGCCATACAAGCCTTCTTGTTCATCATGTTCTTAGCTCCTAGATGGAGAAGGCAGAAAACGGGCAGCGTCACAATTTGTTGAAATCCAAATTTATGATCAAGGAGCACTCTTGTAAGATCATAATTGATGGTGGAAGCTGCAATAATATTACAAGTTCAGAGATGATTGGAAAGCTTGGCTTAACTACAAGATTACACCCGCAACCATACTACATTCAATGGCTCAATTCTTGTGGAAAGTTGAAGGTAACAATGATGGTATGTGTTTATTTTTCTGTTGGTATCTACTCTAACTTTGTGGACTGTGATGTGGTGCCAATACAAGCTTGTGCATTACTATTTGGAAGACCATGACAATATGATAAGGATGCTACACATTATGGGCATTCCAATAAGTACTCCTTTATGCACAAAGATAAGAAGGTCATATTGGTTCAAATGACACCGGAAGAATTTCTCAAAGACGATTTAGATAGGGCTGAATGTGAGAGAAAAGAAAAGGAGAAGAGTGACATCCATAAAATAGGAAGTGAGAGTCATCAGCCCAAATTGAGAGAAAAGAAAGAAAAATATGAGAAGAAAGAGAAATACCGATCAAGGGACAGGTTCTATTAGCCACCAAAAGTGAGATAGTGATCACTTCAATCTTGGCTGGGTCTACTTGAATTCCCTCATTATTTACAATGTGTCAGAGGAAACCCACTTGATTTAGCCAAAATTCACACTTAGAGAATTTTGCATACAACTGGTTTTCTCTAAGCAGTTGAAGGGCGGTCCTGAGATGATGAGCGTGCTCCTCATTGTTCCCCGAGTAAATAAGTGTGTCATCAATGAAGACTATGACAAACTTGTCTAAGTACTTGTGGAATACTCGGTGCATTAGATCCATGAACGCTGCTTGTGCATTAGTGAGTCCAAAAGACATAACTAGAAACTCGTAGTGCCCATAGCGAGTCCTGAATGCAGTTTTTGGCACATTTTCATCTCTGATTCTGAGTTGGTGATATCCTGACCGTAGGTCTATCTTTGAGAACACTTTTGCACCTTGCAATTGATCAAATAGATCGTCAATTCGAGGTAGTGGATATTGATTTCGTATAGTGACCTTGTTCAGTTGTCGGTAATCGATACACATCCGCATGGTCCCATCCTTTTTCTTGACGAATAATACCGGTGCTCCCCAGGGAGACACGCTGGGGTGGATGAATCCCTTATCCACTAGATCCTGTAATTGTGTCTTCAATTCCTTTAACTCTACTGGTGCCATTCTATAGGGTGGCTTGGAGATTGGAAGTATCCCAGGCGCTAAGTCGATGCAGAAGTCTACTACTCTTGCTGGAGGTAGTCCTGGTAAATCCTTGGGAAATACGTTTGAAAATTCTCTAACAATAGGAATATCTTCCAACTTGGCATCCTTCTGTCTTGTATCAACGACATGCGCGAGGTACCCATGACAACCTTTCTGTAGGAATTTTCTGGCTATTATCACCGAGATCACACAAGATGGCAGTACGCGTCGATCTCCGATAAAGGTCAAGCAAGGATGTCTGGGATTTCTGAATTCCACGGTCTTGGTAAAACAATCTATCAATGCCCCATGAGCCGTGAGCCAATCGATACCAAGGATCACGTCGAAGTCCGAGATGTCCAGCGGAATTAAATCAGCCAATAGCTTTACCTCCTTAATGGTCACGGGGTAGGCTCGATGCACCTGGTCCCTGAGTATTTGTCCACCGAGGGGCATTGAGACTATCAACTCGTACCCGAGCATTTTCAGTGGCTTGTCAGCCCTCTTAGCAAATGCCATACTGACATACGACTTTTATGATCCGGTATAAATTAGGACTCGAGCCAAGGAGCTGAATAAGACCATAGAACCTATTCACACAACAAACATCAAAGAAAACAAAAATTTCTAAGTTTTTATTAAGCTTATGGGGCTAACAAAAGTTCCTTATTTGTTAAAGTAACTTGAAAGAATAAAATGGAATATAGTTCAAAGTAAAATAAATATGGTTCTAATGCTCATCCTGATGGGGACTGTTACCGGTGATAATGTCTGGGTTTATTTGTGCATCAGCACTATCCATCGCAAATATGCGGGTCTGCGTGTACAGTGGTGGTGCCTGCATCTGTTGCCCGAGTCTAGCTGATGGTGGTCTGCTCGGTGCTGTAGTGGACACAGTACGAACAGCTGGGGCAGTAGAACGACCTCTGTTAGCATGTCCAGACGCTGGTTGTTGTGATGCTGTCTGGTTCCTCAGTTGTGGGCAGTTGGGATGAATATGCCCTGCCTGGCCACATTGATAGCAGGAAACACTTCGGCACAGTCCTATGTGCACTCGAGTACAGTGGCGGCAAACTGGAGGAGGGTTTGCCGGCATCATGGCGGTAAGAGGTGGTCCGCGAGGAGGTGACCTCGAATGACTCGGTGCAGACTGGTAAGTTGTACCTCGCACCGGTGGTGTGATAGGGGAGCTGATAGTGCTTGAAGGTGCGGGGGGTACTGGCCTCTATTTCTGTTGATCACGACTTCTCTGAGAGGCTTGTCGCTTCCTTTTCTTACCTTCGCTCTTTCCCCTCAATTCTTGTACGACCCGCTCCACCTCAATAGCCTCATTGGCAATCTCTCTAAATCTTGAAATCTTGGTGTGAGTTATCCATGAGCGGATGGCCAAGTCCAACCCCCACTTAAACCTCTTGCAACGGTATGCTTCAGAGTGTACCACCTCAGGAACAAGGGCGGACATTCGATTAAATTCAATCAAGTACTCTTTCACCGACCTCCCATTTTGCTTACAGTCAAGGAACTCTCGTATTATCATCGTGTTGTAGCTTTGTGTGATACTCTATGTTGAACTCTTCTGTGAATACAGCCCAAGTGATTACAGTATCGATTCTAGCCTTTAGTGTATTCCACCAAATCCTAGCATCTCTTGTCAGCAGATGACGGGCCACACTGACTCTTCCACTGTTGGGAATGCCCATCTCCTCAGTGACTTGGCTCAAGTTGTCGAGCCACATTTGGGCCTCCTGAGAGTCGGAGGCCCCAGAGAACTCATGGCAACCCAACTGCTCTGCATCCCTGAGCCAGGCTGGCACTTGTCTAGTATGGTTATGGACACCATACTCAGTGGTAGCTATGGTGTCTGTGCCACAACTAGGAGTTGCTTGATACGTTACTGGGGTGGGTAATACTGGTGTAGTCGGCAAGGTGGTATGTACTGGAGTCACTGCTGGTGGGATTACTAGGAGTGGTTCTGGTGTAACCTCCACTGGTGCTGGCACCTGTACTGGTTGGGCCGTAGGCGCTGCAACTGGTGTTTGTGATTGCTATTGAAACTCGGGCAGAAATTCGCCTATCACCTCTCGCATCATTGCTCTATTAGCATCCCTAAGCTCTTGCTACCCACTGCTGGCATGTGATTCTGACCCTATGGGGCCAGACCCAGTCTCCCCTTGCATCTCCGACTGTTCTGGTCCGATGGCCGGTATGAGTTGTACCTGCGGCTGAACTCCTGCAGTTGGCCCAACGGGTGCCGGCCCAAGTGTTGGCGACACTGGTGGCACTGGCGGCACTGGCAGTACTGACGGTACTGGCTGCACTGGCGGATCCTGGGACGGCTGCGTGGGCCCAGCTGTAGTAGATCTTCCTCGTGCCCGTTTCTCCGTCTGGGCCGATCCTGTCTGGGCTTCTCCTGACTTAGTTTTCCCTGCTATCTACATTAGGTCGAGTCTTCGATAAATTTCTAAGCGAATACATTGGGTATACAAGTGTCCAGTGTGTTTTTTTTTTTTTTTGATCTCCCATTTGTACAGCCGACTATTGCAGTTTAAAATAGGAAGTGAGGTAATCAATGTAAAACAAAGCAAGCAATGTCAGACAAAACAAGCAAGGCAAACACAGCAAGGAAGAAAACAACATCTTATCTAATAACTCAATAAGCAAACAAATAATTAATCAAAACCACCAAAAGTAGTCAAATAACTTGTAGCAAGCAACTTATCAAACAAGGAAGTGTAGAGAGGTAATAAAGAAAGTTTAATAAAAGAAATCATGTTCCTAATCCCTTGTCACTCTCACCCTCGTTGATCTAATGTTTACCTATGGATTGTATCAGGGGGTTATGTTTATAATTATCAACCTTCTTAAATTTAATCCTAGATATTTCTGAACTTGGCTCTGATACCACTTTAATTGTCACGCCCCGACCCTCTGTCAGGCATCTGACAACCGCCGTATGAGTAGTGTCTCACTCATACAAGGCTAACAATATCATGTAATTCCAACATAAATAACAATTTCTATAGTCAAGTTTACTAACTAGATTTACAAATTTGCTCCCAGGTTACATAAAAAGTTGATACAGTCCGTCTACATTATGTGTTCTTTACATCGTACCGACTAATCGATTCTATTAATATCCTTTTATAGCATTCACTCCCACTACCCATCGTTCCTCGCCGTCTCCTACGCGATGTTCCAAATACCTGCGCGCGGGGGAAAATTTACATGCGCTAAGTCTTGCGACTTAGTGCCTACAGATAGAAACTTCTCCAAGCAAAAGAAATGGCTAACAATACATGTCCGGATGAGCAGTAATTATATCAACATTAAATTATAAAATAATAATGAAAGAAAGCATACACATAATAATCAATTGAATATTAAAGGTCTAAATATGTGTATGTGTCTAGAGATTTCTAAGTTTCTAATTTCAATACTAACTCCTAGAGCTGCCTGCCTATGCTTAAGGTAAGCCCTGGCCGGGGACTACCACAAGCCTGTCAGTGCCAGACTAAGTCTCTGCCTAGGCCCGTTACATTGACGTTGGCGAAGAAGGCGGGTGACCGCGGTTCCTTCTCCTTTCAGTCTCGCGAGTCGTTTACCCAGACCACACTCCAAGACAATTGTATCGTACGTCTCCCATAGACCCTAGGATACGAGACACCTGTGTAGTGCTACACTTCTGCTTTACAGCAGGGTTACCGACTGACATGTATACTCTTGGCCTGACTTGCCGGATCCAACACATATGTATAACTCTGGTTGTCCGGACTACCCCCCAAGCCTGCAAGACTCAGTTGGAGTATGTCAGCGTCAACAGACACCTTAGTCCTCAGGATAGCGGCTGAAGTGAGCTCCCAGTACCTTAGTTTCAGATACATGCCATGGGGATATCTGGCTGTTGGCGAGAATCCCCTTGTTGGTACTCACCGAACGCTAAAGGATGGTTCGGGTGACGCCTCCGCCACCCCTCTTTAGACTAACACAAATGGTGTCTACCATTTGTGAGAGAAATACAGTGTTATGTAGACCTATATGATTCCTAGAGGTTTATGTCCCTAGGAAGTTCAGGTCTATGTCTCAAGGTGTCCAAACTAGCTTAGGTTATCATGGAAGATATGTCACCTAACTAGTTTTGTTTGTCACCTAGTATCTTCATATGTCGCTATGTGTTCTAGGTTCTTTCTAGTGTCATACACCTTTAGAATTTGTAGAACACAAGCATATTAGGAAACATAACATATAATATGTCATTTGCAATTAATTCACATCATACAGAACATCGGTAAAATGCACATCACGGACAGTAATAAAGATTTAATAACAACTGCCCACTTGGGAGCTCTACTGCAGCGGCTGTAAACTAGCCGAAATAACAACACACCTGAATCCTTTAAATTAGCTTAACAGAAATTTCACGGGCTTGCCGTGTTTTGTGTATCATCATTGATGCAAATTTAAGAGTGCTCCTACAATCATAAGCAAAGTTTACTTTCTACCCTTTTTTGTTTAACTGTATGCTACCCTTCCCTTTCCTATGACCCACCCTAATCATATAGGGTGGTTTGGGCAAATGAAGAGGAGTTCTCCAATCTCCTTGAAGGAAGTGTTCTAGCTAAAGGGAAATGCATCTTAAATGATTTCAGATAATAACCGAGCACATGCACATTCATTTCTACAATATGTTTCAAATCAATTTAATATATTTAATCAGATTGTGAAATAAAATAATTTTGAGATAACTACGCAATTAATTGTTTTGGTAAATGAAGGAGATCTCTATTTTTAATTTGACCGTATCATATATAGTTCCAACAAAATCAATTTAGCACACCCAAATATCAACAAGAAGGAATGGTCATAACCACAATAATGAATCCTTTAAAAATCTTGAAGTTTTCCTTCGACAATACCACGTGTACTATGTAAAGAATGTAATACTTCTAAAACTTTATAATAACACAACAACGGAAAGCCATGGCAACCTCACTTGTAAAATGATCATAACACCGACATAGCCGTCATAAAATAGGGGAAATAATAATAACAAACCCAACAACAACATTACGTCAATGCAATCCTATTGGTTGCTACCAAACGTGCTAGCAACCTATCCACCACTAAAAGTTAAGAATTTACATCCCCGAAACAATTTCACAAGAGTCAGAATCCATCAATTATTTACGTTAGACGCATGGTTGTATTGTAGGAGAATCAACATCGTCAGAAAATAAGTTTCCAACCATACATTTGATCATTTTCTTGCCGAGCATGCAAAGTCAAGAATTGTAGCAAACAATATTTTGTACTCATATAAATTACATCTATGGAAAACCTATTTGCCAATGAGAACATAATCCTAGAAAAGCATAGAAAAGCATGCCAGCTAAGATGATGAGAAAGCATGTTGGTTAAGGTGTCAATTCTCAAAGGTTATGCTAGTAACTTCCTTTCAAAGAATATTTACCGAACTGTTATGAATTAAAGCTTGGTATGATACATCTTATATCAATAATACAACATGACAACACATTCTATCAAATTAATAGACAATACAATCATGGAATTAAAGGCAGTAACCATAATAGTTAAGAAATATATATAATGTCAATATGAAAGTATTGTTGTTAGGACGGACCATAGAACTACCCTACCTTTATTCCAGGTACTATAACAAGAACACGGTCCTACCACTTAAGAAAGTAAATTTTAAGATTCTTCCTTGGATATCTATATTTTAGATGGAAAACTGTGAATTCAAGATAGCTGATAAGGGCTTAATAATTGAATGATTCGTAATAATTAGAGTATCATAAGTTAGAAAACACGTGTAGATCAAAATAAGAGAAATGCAATTTCAATACCATTCGCTGACAATAACTTTGATCAATGACATGATGACACAATTCAATAAGTTATACAGGGACAACTTTTGGAGTACAAATGAAATAGGATAAATACTTAATTTAATTAGTTGAAATGAAATATGTAGTAATGAGAGAGTAGATGACTTGAAAATCCACAACTTAAACGTGGTTAAAAGAATAATAACAAATAAAAGGTTGTTGTTATTAATGAATAAATAAGAACATCTTTGGACCAATCGTTAAAAGAGAAGCACGATGTAGTAAATCTTAGGATCTTGAATCAAAATTTTCTTAGAGGCTTTATAACCCTTGAAATAACAAGGAGCTTGATAATGGAGTGTTTTATAAAGCAAATAAAGATAAGCAATAGGCAAGGGAAAGACATTTGGTGCTAAGTTATTTTATAATCAATGTATTTACTAATTTTTTTTTTTTTAAGGATGTTTGGGAATGGAGACATAATAGATAAGCTAACTTACAGCTAAGTTGGCACATAACTACTTTAGGAGTAGTTTAGTCATTCAGAGTGATTTTACCACCGAAAGAAGTCAATGGAGAATATATTTATTATGAATCTAATTCCTTCCGATAACTAAATGTAATAAGAGATAATGTATCCTCCTAGATTTAAAATTTTTGGAGAGTGAAAATAGGTTTACTTCAATATGGAATTTATCACTAATGAAGTTAATACCAACTAATACTGAGTAGGATTCAAAAATTTAAAACATGAAACTAAAGTACACTAAGCATTAACTGAATCATAATAGAATAGAATAAGGTACACATGTCCTAAGAATTAATTATACTAGGGAGAATTTGGTAGTAGGGTCTTAGCCACCAAAGAGTGATATGATTCATGCCAATTTGAGTCATGGTATTCATAATACAGCAGAGTACAACATTTTAGTAGGAATAGTTGATTAATTCTTACTTTTGTCCACAGAAAGTGCACCGGGGTTTACTTTTTAATTTCTGTCATGAAGGGAGAAGTTAACTATACCACAACCACAGTTAAACTCAGAGCACTAATTGCTTATAGCACTTGTGTACCCAAGCAATAGTAGGAGCTACATTTGTTGGAAGGCAATAACATGGACTTCATACAACTAGTCCTTTCTTTCATTGAACAAAGTAGCTCTTTTATAATTGCATAGCATAATAATGAATTTTAGTAGTACTCTTGGAGTTTTAAAATACTATATCTGAGCTAAGGTAGAGAGGCAAGCAAAGAAAATATGCAAGCAATTGATTTTTAATAACTCAATGATCAACCAGGCAATTAATCAAAACAACCGATAATAGTAAATAACTTATAGCAAGCAACTTATCAAGCAAGAAAGTGCAGAGAGGTAATAAGGAAAAGTTTAATCAAGGGAATCCTATTCCTAATCCTTTGTCACTCTCACCTTTGTTTACCCAATGTTTGCCTATAGACTGTATCAATAGCATATCCCTAATCCTTAATCTCATAAATAATTTCCTAAATTTTCTAAACCTGCTCTGATACCACAATAATTATCATGCCATGACCCTCTGTCGGGCAACTGACAACCGCCGTATGAGCAATATCTCACTCATACAAGGCTAACGATATCATATATCCCAAGCATAATTGAAAATTTCTATAATCAAGTCTACTAATTAGATATACAATTTACTTATAGGTTACACAAAAAGTTGATACAGTCCGTCTACATTATGTCTTGTATACATTGTACCGACTAATCGATTCTATAATGTTCTTCTATAGTATTCAATCCCGCTACCAATTGATCCCGCTACCAATCGCTCCTCACCATCTCCTAAGTGATGTCTCGATACCTACGCGCGGGGAAAAATTTGCATGCGCTAAGTCTTGCGACTTAGTGCCTACAGATAGAAACATCTCCAAGCAAAAGAAATGGGCTAACAATACATGTCCGGACGAGCAGCAGTTATATCAATATCAATTCATAAAATAACTATAAAATAAAGCATACACATAACTGAGCAATGAATTATTAAAAATCTAAATATGTATCTCGAGTTTTCTAAGTTTTAAGTTTCAAATACTAACTCCTAGGGCTGCCTGCCTATGCTTAAGGTAAGCCCTGGCCGGGGACTACCCTAAGCCCGTCAGTGCCAGTTTAAGTCTCTGCCTAGGCCCATTGCACTGATGTTGGCGGAGAAGGCGGGTGACCGCGGTTCCTCCTCCTTCCAGTCTCGCGAGCCGTTTACCCGGACTGCACTCCGAGACTATCGTATCGTACGTCTCCCATAGACCCTACGATATGAGACACCATGTAGCACTACACTTCTACTTTACAGCAGGGTCACCTGCTGACATATATATATACTCAAGGCCTGACTTGTTGGATCCAACAAGTGTATAACGCTAGCTGTCCGGACTACCTCCCAAGCCTGTAGGACTCGGTTGAGGTATGTCAGCGTCAACAGACACCTTAGTCCTTAGACATAGTGGCTGAAGTGAGCTCCCCGACTCCCAACACTTTAGTTTCGGATGCATGCCATAGGGATATCTGGGCTATTGGCGAGAACCCCCTTGTTGGTACTCACCGAACACTAAAGGATGTGTCGGGTAACGCCTCCGCTATCCATCATTAGACTAACTCAAATGATATCTATCATTTGTGACAGAAATACTGTGTTACATAGACCTATATGATTCCTAGAAGTTCATGTTCCTAGGAAGTTCAGGTCCATATTTCTAGGTGTTCTAACTTGTTTAGGTTATCATGTAAATATGTCACCTAACTAGTATTGTTTATCACCTAGCATGTTCATATGTCATCTATGTGTTCTATGTTCTTCCTAGTGTCATACACCATTAGAATTTAAGAATACAAGCATAAGAGAGATCATATCATATAACATATTATTGCAATTAATTTACATTCTATAAAGAAACAACAGAATACACATCACGGACAGTATAAAATTTATTAACAACTGCCCACTTGGGAGCTCTACTGCAACGGCTGTAAACTAGCCGAAACAACAATGCACTTTAGCCTTTTAAATTAGCAATTTAATGAATTCACGACCCTGCCGTATTTATCCATCGTCACTGCAGAATGTTTTCCTATCAATTGGCAAACATATTTAAATTTTCTAATACTCATGATATCAAGTATCTAACACCCTGCTCCCCTTTTCTTATTTTTTGTTTGGCATTATGGAAATAGAAGATAAGGAATAAAATAGGTGTTTTGATATTCATTGTTTAATGTCGCTCATGCATACGACCAAGAAAATGTTGAGCGCAAGACATGATAAATTTATTTACCATAGTATGGAAGAAAACATCCAAGAAATGAAGTGCAACAAAGTGTTTATCAATCATTTTAATTCAATAATACAATAAAAAAATACAACTATTCTTGGAACCTGTAAATACTGTACTAAGTTACTAAATTTTAAAAGCATAACTTTTAATTAAATATGTTGTCCAACTCTCTAATAAAATAATTGCAGTTGTATATATTATATTAAGAAACAAATAGAATTTGATATAAAGCCTACATATTTACTACAATATATAAATATTTATTAAACTAGAAAATTTATTTATCTACTATATATAGAGATATAAATATTAGGAATGGATGATTTATCCCATGTAACAACCGATGGCAGCAAGCAATACTCAAGCTATTACATAATATTTGAGTATTAAATTATTATTAGATATCACGAAGATAATTATAGGTGCTGCATTTCAAGAGGCTGCGAATGAAGAGTTAAATGATAATTATGTACCTGATGATAAAGTTGCCTTGAATTGTATCAGCGTCGTCCCGTATGAGGAGTGGTAGGTGATGGAAGTCCTGCACGTCACCATAATGAAGAGAGAAGAAATAATGCATTGGGTAAAATTAAATTTACTATTCCTAGTTTTGATGAAAAGTTTAATCCAGAAGCCTATCTTGATTGGGAATTATTAGTTGAGCAAAAGTTCAGCTGTCATCATTACCCAGAAGAGTATAGAGTACGTGCAACTACTACTGAATTTATTGATTATGCTTTGATTTGGTGGAGTCAAATTCGACGGAGAAATGGAGGTCCTCATACTTGGGATGATTTGAAGCACTTGATGAGGTCCAGGTTCGTGCCTTCATATTTTGAGAGAGAATTACTTAATAAATTCCAAAGGATGAACTAAGGAAATAAATCTGTGGAAGAATACTATCAAGAGTTGCAGGTGGGCATGCTACGTGCTAATGTGCAAGAAGATAATAATGCAAAGATGGCTAGATTCTTAGGAGGATTGAATGGAGAGATACAAGATATACTTGATTTCTAGAACTACAATTATTTGGATCAAATATTTCATTATGCATACAAAGCTGAAAGACAAATTCAAAGGAGGAAGCAACCATACAAATCTAGTTGTAGCTATCCAAGTTCTTCCATGCCTTGGAGGGACACCAATCAGCAACAGAAGGGTGTTGGTCATTCTAGCAGGACTGCTGCACTAATTAGCTAAGGGAATTTAGGAAGCCGCTTTACTTCACCAACATCCAAACCTATCGATTCAAAAAAGATCATTGTTGCCCCTACAAAAGGTTCATCCTCAATTGCTTCTACAGGAAGAACAAGGGAGATTGAGTGCTTCAAGTGTAAGGGGAAAGGATATTATATGCGTGATTGTCCAAATCAGCGTGCCCTTATCATTTGAGAAGATGGTGAGTATACTTCGGCCAGTGAGGTTGAAGAGGGAGGTGGATCTGATCGTGAGGAGTCTCAATCTATTTCAGGGTCAGAACCAGAAGAGATCACATTTGATACAAGCCATACAAGCCTTCTTGTTCATCATGTTCTTAGCTCCCAGATGGAGAAGGCAGAAAACGGGCAGCGTCACAATTTGTTCCAATCCAAATTTGTGATCAAGGAGCACTCTTGTAAGATCATAATTGATGGTGGAAGCTGCAATAATATTGCAAGTTCAGAGATGGTTGGAAAGCTTGGCCTAACCACAAGATTACACCCCCAGCCATACTACATTCAATGGCTCAATTCTTGTGGAAAGTTGAAGGTAACAATGATGGTATGTGTTCATTTTTTGTTGGTATCTACTCTGACTTTGTGGATTGTGATGTGGTACCAATGCAAGCATGTGCATTACTACTTGGAAGACCATGGCAATATGATAAGGATGCTACACATTATGTGCATGCCAATAAGTACTACTTTATGTACAAAGATAAGAAGGTCGTATTGGTTCCAATGACACCAGAAGAACTTCTCAAAGACGATTTATATAGGGCTGAATGTGAGAGAAAAGAAAAGGAGAAGAGTGACATCCACAAAATAGGAAGTGAGAGTCATCAGCCCAAATTGAGAGAAAAGAAAGAAAAATGTGAGAAGAAAAGAGAAATACCGATCAAGGGACAGGTTCTATTAGCCATCAAAAGTGAGATGCAAGAATTAGAAACCAATCCCCAAGATTATTTTGCACTTGTATGCAAGGACACTCTCTTTTCTACTAATTCTTTACCATCTTCTTTGCTTGTTTCGATTGTTTCTTTGATGCAGGAGTTTGCTGATGTGTTTTCAGAAGAGATACCTACAGGATTGCCACCATTGTGGGGAATTGAGCATCAAATCGATTTGATTCCAGGAGCATCTCTACCTAACCATCCCCTATACCGTACCAATCCCGAAGAGATATAAGAAATCAGCGCCAAGTGCAAGAGCTTCTCGACAAAGGGTATGTGCGTAAAAGTTTAAGTCTGTGTGCTGTTCCTATTTTACTTGTACCAAAGAAGGATGAATCATGGAGGATGTGAATAGATTGTCGAGCTATCAACAATATTACGGTATATTATCGTCATCTTATTCCTCGATTAGATGATATGCTTGATGAATTATGTGGTTCAACCGTCTTTTCTAAGATTGACCTGCGTAGTGGTTACCATCAAATTAGAATGAAGTTAGGTGATGAATGGAAAATAGCTTTTAAGACCAAATTTGGATTATATGAGTGGTTAATTATACTATGTGGTCCTACTAATGCACCTAGTACGTTCATGCACTTAATGACTGAAGTGTTGAGAGCTTTTTTTGAAAAATTTGTGATCGTTTACTTTGATGACATATTAATCTATAGCAAGTTTTTGGATGAACATTTAGCACATATGCGCCAAGTTTTGATTGCTTTGAGAGAGACACATTTGTTTGTTAACCACGAGAAGTACACCTTTTGTACGGGTCGAGTCATATTTCTTGATTTTGTTGTGACTGCACAGGGAATTGAGATGGATGAGGAAAAGGTGAAAGCTATTCGAGCCTGGCCAATACCTATATCAGTCACACAAGTGCGGAGTTTTCATGGACTGACAAACTTTTATCGTCGATTCGTAAAGGATTTCAGCTCACTTGCCGCTCCACTCAATGCATTGACAAAGAAGAATATACCTTTCAAGTGGGAAAAGGTACAAGAAGATGCCTTCAATTTGCCAAAAGATAAGTTAACCAATGCACCACTTTTACAACTTCCTGATTTTAATAAAACTTTTGAGATAGAATGTGATGCTAGTGGTATTGGAATTGGAGGTGTTCTTATGCAAGATAGGAAACCCATTGCTTAATTTTGTGAAAAGCTTAGTAGCCCAACCTTAAACTACTCAACATATGACAAGGAATTATATGCATTGTTTAGAGTGTTATAAACATGGCAACATTATCTTTGGCCAAAAGAATTTGTCATACATTCAGACCATAAATCATTAAAGCATATTTATAGCCAAAGTAAGTTGAATCGTAGACATGCGAAGTGGATTGAATTTATTAAAACTTTTCCATATGTTGTGAAATATAAGAAGGGAAAAGATAATTTAGTTGCCGATGATTTATCTAGACGTTACATGTTATTGTCCCAACTTGATTGTAAAATTCTCGATTTGAAAAGATTAAAAGAATTATATGCTACAGACTTGGATTTTAAAGACATTTACACTAAATGTAAAGAAAAGAGATGTTGGGATAAGTATGTATTAAATGATGGTTATTTATTTAGAACTAACAAGCTCTGTATCCCTGCAAGTTCTGTTCATCTTCTATTGTTGCAGGAAGCTCATGGAGGTAGTTTGATGGGATATTTTGGGATACATAAGATTGAGGATGTATTGGCCACACACTTTTATTAGCCAAAGATGAGGTGCGATGTCGAGCGTTACGTGGGGAGATGCACCACTTGTCAAACAGCTAAGTCTCGCTTAAACCCACATAGTTTATATATTCCTCTTCCTATTCCGAAAGTACCTTGAGCGGATATTTCAATGGATTTTGTGTTGGATTTACCAAGGACTAAGAAGGGGAGAGATAGTATATTTGTTGTTGTTGATAAGTTTTCTAAGATGGCTCATTTCATACCTTGTCATAAGAGCGATGATGCTACTCATGTTGCCGATTTATTTTCCAGGGAGATCGTTCGTCTACATGGAGTGCCGAGGATAATTGTTTCAGATCGTGATGCAAAATTCTTAAGCCACTTTTGGAGGACGCTTTGGGATAAGCTCGGGACAAAACTGCTATTTTCAACTACATGTCATCCCCAAATGGACGGACAAACCGAGGTCGTCAACTGCGCACTTGGTACCATGCTACGGGCGATGCTTAAAAAGAACCTGAAGATGTGGGAGGAGTGCTTACCACATATTGAGTTTGCCTACAACTGAGTTGTGCATTCTACTACAAAGTTCTACCCATTCGAGGTCGTCTATAGATTTAAGCCTGTTGCTCCATTTGATTTACTACCTCTACCACCATCAGAAAGATGTAATCTTGATGTGGAGAAGCGTGCTGAGATGATTTGTAAGATACATCAGATGACCAAAACAAATATTGAGGAGATGCAAATACAATATAAGAAGCATGCAAACAAAGACAGAATGAAAGTTATTTTTGAAGATGGAGATTTGGTTTGGTTGCATTTGTGCAAAGATCGATTTCTAGAACAACGCAAGTCCAAGCTAAAGCCACGAGGTGATGGTCCGTTCGGAGTTCTTGCAAAGATCAATGATAATGCATACAGGCTGGAACTACCTAAGGATTATGGAGTGAGTAATATATTTAATGTGGCTGATTTATCTCCATCCTTGGGTCATGAAGATAAGTCAGAGTCGAGATCGACTCCTTTTCAAGAAGAGGAGTATGATGAGGATATCACAGGTTCACTCGTGCAAGAACCGGTTAGCATACAAGGCCCAATGACACGAGCCCATGCACGACACTTAGGACAACAGGTGAATTCTTTTCTTGGGCAAATTAATTACTTAATTACAGAACAAATGATATTGCCTAATTATTATTATTTACTTGTCACTACATGTATGAAAAAACATGGAGGAATTACTCATATGGAAGTTGCATGAATTACTCATATGGAAGTTGTATGAGTAATTGAATGAATATTTATTCAAGAATCAAATCTTTATCAAATATTTATTCAAAAGCAAAAACAAGGAAGATTTATTCAAGATCAAATCTTTATCAAATATTTATTCAAAAGCAAATCAAGGAATAATTATTCAAGATCAAATCTTCATCAAATATTTATTCTAGAGCAAATCAAGGAATATTTAATGAAGATTAAATCTTCATCAAATATTTATTCAAATCTTTATCAAGGGATATTTATTTTCCAAAATTTATGGCTTACAAGAGGAGGAGATTTATATATTTATTTCTCCTATTTTTGTGAAACAAAATATGGAAAAACGTCTATTATTGTGTCTATATATTTGGTTGAGTATGCCCTATTGAAGGGGACTTTGATTTTTTGCTTTAGCCGCCACTTTTGTAATGCTTTGCTACAAACTTGAAGTCGAATTTCTTTAATCACATCTTGAGTGATCCTTCCGCTGTTGCTCTTTCAATTCTCTTGAATTGTTCGTGTCATTCTTCGTTAACAGGTCAGTCATGTTTGACATGGTTGATAATCAACTGAGTGGTTTAGTGATTGCGAGGTTGCTGGTCGCATTCCTAGATCGTGGTTAGCCTCCCCTTCGTCAAAGTCACAACTCCCCACCTTAAGGATTTCTCCTACGACGGAAGATCGGGACCAACTTGCTTGCACGCATCTTAAATTGAGGCATGTGCATATCATAAATTTCATAGGAATTAGACATTAGATAGCTCAGGGTGATCAAATCTCTGATACAAGATAAATCTGAGGGTGATTCAATTCCAAATTTTATGCTACTTTGCCATAGTGATTTATAAATTTCATCATCTTCAGTTTTAACTTACTCTTTAATAGTCTATGGGAGTTATGGTTGAGATTTTGAGGTAGAGACGTATTACTAAGTGAGAAATACCATATGGGTCCTAAATGAAGGATAAAACTACAAATTGGACTCTCCGTTAGCATCACTTACAAAATTTTAGAATTGGAAACCAAGGTTGGTTTATTTCTGATATATTAGTTTGGTACAATAGGTATACTGGTCTAGGATTTGGTAAAAAGGTTTTTAATAATTGACCTTGAGGCTCTATAAGAAAATGAACAAAAGAAAAGCTCAATCTTTTTAATTTAACATGCTGAAAATGCTAAACTTTCAGCATTATGAGTTCATTAAATTTACTTGCAAATCTTACTAGATTGTTCAGAAATCTTGAGGTTCTAGATGGTATTTGGACCCTTTCTAGAAGGAGTCAAGAGTATCACCCAAAGGTTTTTGAAAGATGAGAAAGGTTATGGAGAGATCCATACTAAGAAAGAAAAAGGAATTATTAACAATCACTAGTAGGAATTTGAGTTCGTTTGGTGCCAGGGATAGTACCACTTTTTGAATGCACTCAAGAGTATTTAACAGAGGAATGGTCAATATTTTGCGAACAGTCTGCATCTGAAGAATGGCCATTGCTAAAGGTTTGTAAAGAAAAGGATTGAAACATATCAATGAATGTAAACAAGAGAATAGATCTTCTCCTCACCCACACATGAAGAATTTATAGTATAGTTTCCTGGGTAACAAGAATTTATTTTCCAAGTTTAAGAAAGGAAAACTTTATTATGCAATATAGTTCCTATGATGTACCAATATTTGATGGTTATTCATACAAAACTGTCCAATAGGGATAAAGGAGTGAGATCTAATGAGATGGATATGGATATCAAGATTCAAATTGAGAGGTAAGATAATACTTTTGATACACCCCATGGACACAATGTTGAATGTGAGATGGTATTGATCTCTGATTATGATTCAAAAGTAAGGGATGGTAAAATCAATAAAAACTAAGGATGAAACTCTACCATTTAACTATGTTCTTAACCAAATTCTGCATCTATAGAGAAGAGAAGGAAAAAGTAGTTGTTTCTACCTAAAACAATTAAAGGTTTAGCTTGGACAGAAATCTCAGCATGGAAACTTAGGAACTTAATTAAGAGAAAATCTATGGTTCTAGCTAGAGTAGTTGATTAGCCTATATCATGTGGGCAAATGGAGTCACATGTTCAATAGCTAAGTGAGATCAACTAAATTTAAGGCAATTTAGTTACTACATTAGACAAAGGAAACATAGGAAAATACTTTCACATAATTTCAGTGGGTTATCCAACATCAACATCAACCAAAATAAGTATAGAACTCTACAATAAGTTCTCTAAAGTTTCATGTGTAAAGCTCTAAATGTTCCTATATTTTCCTAGGTTAAATTTTCAGCAATCACAATATATCACAAACACAATACAAATCAATACAATCTACCAAATTAAACCACACCAAGCACAATCAATTTTACTTACTAATATCAACCAAAAAAATCACAGCACGTAAACAAGGAAGGAACATAGCATTTAACCCAACAAAGTAAGGAAAATATAAGGCCACAGTTAGCAAAAAGCAAGGGCAACATATGAATATAACACAACAAGTAAAGAAAGCATAAGGGAAAAATTCCAAATCCCTATAACCTCTCTTTACCCCGTCCACGTTATCTCACATGTATACTTAACCCTATAGTGTATCCTAAGTCCTTATCCTTACTTTTAATTTTACCTTTTTAAACTTATGCTCTGATACCACCTTAATTGTCACGCCCCAAATCTACCTTTGGGCACGTGGCAACCGCCGTATAAGCTGCACTTCTATACCACAACTTATACAAAACTAAATGTATTATAAAGCACCATAATAAATTTTATTAAACACAGTGAAAATATAACAAATTACATTTAATACCAAAACTACAAAATGATTTGCAAAGTGAATTTTATTTTCGTCATAGCTAGGTTCTCCCTCGCTCCCTACATCAATGGCCAACTTGTAACCTGCACAATAGGAAAAAAATGTGCACATTTGAGCCGCGAAATTCAGTGAGGTTACAGAGAGAGCACCCTAAAAATGGGCATAAGGTATTGTACAAACCAACAAGAAAATATATCTACCAAGTCACATAATTTAAATTGACATGTCACATAATATATAACAAGACTTAACATATCAAAGTAGCAGTCACATTATTTAAAATAAGGCATGTGAATATGGTACAAAAGCTGTATTCATAATAGTAACTTAAAAATAACATATCACCTTAACCAATATATCATAAGTTATCCAATACTATTCCTAAGGCAGCCATCCTATATTCAAGGTAAACCCCTCATTAGGGACCTCCCCGAATGTAGACCCCCACCTTTAAATAGTAATAATAAGTAGAAAAAATATATTTATTTATTAAGTTTAAATTGAGAACTGCGAGATTGGGTTAGGATTAAGATGGTGATATTAAGTTGATTTTTATCAATAAGGATCTAGTTGTAATTTATTAAAATTTTTAGGGATCTAGTTAGATTTTAAAATAAGATTTGAGGGACCTACTTGTGCTATTATGGAATTAGGGGATGAGTATGTAAAATGTTGTATGCATGTGCTTCTCACATGTTAGAACCGGCCGAACCAGACCGGCTACTATTCCAAACGTTCTGCAGATGATCTGATGAGCAGTCCGGATCCTAGGGTTATTAATTAATTCGGCTAGCCGTGGTCGAGGACATATTAATTGAGGTGACCCTGTCGACGGACAGTTGTGTAGCGCTACACGGTGGGTTGTGACCGTACTGGGTTTCCAATGGGAAAGGTACGGGAGCAGCCGATTTTGTTGGGATGGGGTGTAGGGATCGACCAGCGGGACAGTAGAGAGAGATACACGGTCACCCGATCTCTCTGCCAACATCCGTGCAGCGGGCATAGGCAGAGACCTGGACATTCACGGCACGGATGGGCTTATGGGAATCCCTGATCAGGATATCCTCTGAGCATAGGCTGGCGGCCCGAAGCACTTGACATAAAGACAGAAATACTTCTAGTTGACATATACTAGAGATACAGATATATTATGTAACATAAATGACATATACTAACGATAGACATGTTCAATATAGATGATATATACTAGCGACAGACAAGTTGTTCAACATAGATAACTTTCACTAGTGACAGATATGTTGTTCAACATAGATGACAATTAGGAACATATACAGATATACACAAACAATTAGAACTCAACTTTGTTATTGACGTTATATACACTAAAAAGTTAATAATTGATAATTAATAAACCCAAAGGCATCCTAATACTTCCCCCTAGTGTTTGATTTCCTATCTACGATTTCGAGCTGTAATTTCGCACTAGGCCGCAAGGCTGAGCACACCGCGTTCAATGTGTGTGCAGGTGTGTTAGATGATCGATCACGATGGTTTATGAAGATGAGTTTGTCGACAGATTTATTTTTACTGATCAATATTTATCATAGAATTGTAGTAGGTTTATCGGGACTGTGTTAGCAGTGTTGAGTTAGATGTTTTAAATGTATATTCCGCTGTGTAAATGATGTGTATGAATTGTATGTATCACTTTGATGCCTTGTATGGGTCCGTTGGACTCATACGGCGGTTGCCACGTGCCCGACAGTAGGGTCGGGGCGTGACAATTAAAGTGGTATCAGAGCTTAGGTTTAAGGACTTAAGGATTTAAGAGATATTAAAGCTTAGGCTTGGAGTCCTAAAAGTTATGGAAATCAGTCCCGATATAGCTAGGACGGTGAGAGAGTTAGTACCTGGTAAATTGAATATCTCATTAACTTTTTTGTACGTTGTGGTTATAGTTATCTTATCATATCATGAAATCCAGCTTTACGAATATACTATCTAGCGCTAATATATATAAATTTTAGAACGGGTTGATATCTCAAACTTTATACCCAATTTGCGATCAACTATGACTTATAGAGATCAAGTATAGTTGTGTTAGATCATATCCAAATGTTACCTTTTTTATTTGCATCATGAGCACTATCTATGTAAACCGATGCATTAATTATTTCTTATATTTTTGGAACTAATGATATTGAAGTTCCATGTGAGGCCTATATTTAGGTTAGTTCTATTTGGACTCGACTCTCACATAGGTCTCTTTAATGGACTTTATCCTAGTTCCATAAATCCATCTGCAGAGTGATTCTTATTAAATAATTTGAGATGATCTATAACTAATATTTTGACCGTCATTTAGTATGCTATTTGTATCAACTCCTTACACTTGCAACTCCATGCGCAGTGCTTGTAGCTTTACCATATACCCTATTTGTGACTCTATACTCTATTTGTAGCTCGTTCACATACTCAACCTTCATATATTGCTTGACATTTTTATTTGTCCATACTGCAGTTTTCCAAGTTTTCCTTGCTTGTTATACTTCTACAGCTTAGATGCTCTCTTGTGTACTTTCACAGCGACTAATTCATTGTCCTCAAATTTTTATTTCTCTGTTATAGTTTCTGCAGTCAGGTTGACTAATTTCATAAGTGCATCTTCTGCTCTGCAACCTATTGTATTTAAATTTTTCTCAACTTTTGTAGCTCTCTATATTTCATATTCATTTTAAATTTTCTGCAGTCATGTTGATTGGCTACATAAGTGTCTTATTCAAATCTACAACTTCCCTTTATTCCATATTTTTGTGTACTAAGGCAGCTTAATGTAGCTATCATTAGCTGTATACTTGTACTCTTCCATCGGTATAAACTTAATATCCTTTGCACTTTGTCGAGTTTCTGCAATACATCTTGTTGACTTTTCTGAGTGCAAATTCGTGCATTTTGCAGTAGCTTATTTTGTTGAATATTTCTGCAGCTACATCTTTTTGCAGTTTCTTGGCAGTTATTCCTTAATCCTTTTCTGCAGTTGCAGCTCTTTGTAATGTTATTTCCTCAGTCATTATCTGTGTTTGAAGTTCTTTTTATTGAGAAGCTACTTCCTTTGTCAAATGTCCTTAGTCGAATTCTATTAATTGTTGACAGTTTTCTACACTCCTTTTCATTTCTATATCTCCCCTATATTAGCTCTATTCTGTACTTAGAATTTATGCAGCTTAGAGTTCTTCAATTTCATGAGTATCATTAAATATATTTAGTCACTTCCTTAGTCTTATTTGGTCAAGGCAGGACACAACCTTTCTTCATTTGCAGCTCACAGTTCAACTGCCTGTGGATTTTATTGTAACTCTACTTTCTTACTCTTTATTTATCCTTAAATCTTGAATATTGTTGCTTTCTTGGCTCCTATAGCATATGTTGATGCGCATGTTAATATCCTTAGTAGCTGCATGTATTATTGACATCTTTTATTTTAGTCAATGCTTTTGCAACTCATGTCCAGTGTACTTAGTCGCTTGTTACCACTGCGTTACTTTTGCATCTACAAGCTTGAATGTAGTCCTTTTATATCAAGGATCCACTCTATTATTTTCTTCATTTCTGTGCTTGTGAGTAAAGCTTACTTCCTATCGGCAATCCATTCATTTGCAATGTATCATCATTTACACATTAATGCAACTTGATGTTTTCTATAGTCTCGTCAATTTCCATTTGTTCTCTAACAAGTTTGCATTGAGGATTCTTAAATTGACTTCATTATGTTGGCATATTTTCTCCTATATCTCCGCCACATATGTAGTCAAGTTATTACCTTCGAATTCATGCTGAATTTTTGCAGCAATTATGTTACTCCTGCAGTAACTTTAAACTCAGCAGACACGATCTCAGTCAAAATTTAACACTACAGTGCTAATCTTATTACAGTTTCTTCTTTGATTCAGTCAAATTTAACATCATCTATCAAATAGGATATTCTCAAGGGATGTTGGGTTAATACTACAATTACCTTCAAGGAGGTAATAAACTGTAGAATTGCAAAGGTTGATGCTAAATTTGATTATGAAATCTATTGATATTGTTAAAAGGAAGATGTGACACAAATGGAGTACCCATATGTATCTTCAAATCGTACATCTATGAATACATACTCATGTATTGAGATTTTGATATATTGGGGTATGATCTTGGGAATAAGGAAAAATATACCTTTACTCTTATCTTGATATTTAGCATCAACTATCAATTAAACAAATTGTAGCATTTCTTTAGGAATAAGTTGCACTTACTCACCTATGTTTTACTTTTGGTCTTCATAATCTTGTCAAGCAATTTATAGGGAAATATGTGACCTTTCACTACATGACTTAAGTGTTCACATACGAACCTAGCCATGTTATGCTAGACTTGGATTGGTCATAGTGATATGCATAGCTTCCTATTCACTAAGAAAATATATTTTGACCGCTTGCAACTTCATTTGAATTTTTAATTATGATATGATTACATTACTTTAGTGGAAAAAAAAATAATATAATGAAAATTTATATTCTTGGTATGATAATCTAATTTTTGGAGGACCAAAAATTTTTAAGGGCCGGAGAACTTGTAAACCCCCACCTTTAAATAGTAATAATAAGTAGAAAAAAAAATTTATTTATAGCCTATTGACATCTCCCTCACCTCACAGCCCACTGCTTCATCCATCTCTTTGGTGGTCGAAGTGGTGATTCCGATACTTCATCGCCGCTGCTCGATCGACCTCCATCTTCACCGGATCTGATGCCTGTGGCCGAACTCTACTAGTACCCTCTTCACTGAACTCTCCCCGACGCTTCCTCCTCATGCCGCTGGGCTGCTGCTCATCAAAGACCCAAATCACATCTCTTCCACCTGATCCCCCACCTCCTTCTCCTTTCTCTATGGTGCTCTCCCCTTCTCCCTTGTTATGTTAATACTTTTATTTACTTGAAGTTATATGGGATAATAATGATGGTGGATGTAGGGAGAATCGAACTGAGGTTTGCACTAGGGAAGTATTGTTGAATTCCTGCTAACTAGTTATTATATGGTGATGTTGGAGGAAATTTGAAAGTTATTGATGTGGACTTTGCGAGACTACTAATTAAGGTTCTATCATGCATAGAGGAGAACAACATAGGAAGATGATTTGTTACATCATGAACAAGGTTAATTATAAATTGTATATAAAGCAAAGATCTAAATATGACTTTGTTTATAATAGGATGATCTTTCCAAAACGATTAAAGGAAGTGCAAATTATTACACGGTTGGTTCCTAAGAAGATCAAACTACACTATCAGGTGCGTTGGTTCATCGTAATTAGGATTTATTCAAACTAGGGAACTACCTGCTGAGGTATTATTAGGAAGGTCCTGGATGCCTTGAAATAAATAAAATGTTATGTTTGCTACATATGTGATAACACGCATGCTCGAATAATATTATTTATGTAGCATGAATTATATGCCATGTTTATGTTGTTTAACATGCTTTATCAAATTCTTTTACATGTTGCTTTATTTTGCCTTATTATTTTGTTATATGCTACTACCTTGATAAAGAAGATGATATATCGATTATAAAGTTAAAATACCACATAGGAGATAATATCAAAAATGGTTACCTGACACTCTCGTTTAGATAGAGACATACGTAACATTTGATACTAGCATCTCCTAGGGACATCACTAGATCACAAATTGTGAGGGTGTATTAGTAACACACCCTAGATGATAAATCGAACCCTTGGTATTCGAATAGTGATGTTCACTCACTATTACCACTCCTTGGGCTACAAACAGCTTAGATACTGGGAGTTGGTTGGGAAATGGACTAGATTAACTCCAAGGTCAAGATAGACCAGAAAGTGGAGTAAGTCCATACCCGAATATAATTACCCGTACGCGTGACGTTTGAGCGTCACCGTGATAGTCCCGGAATGGCCAGCGGGGATGAACCCTTCCAAGGATTTAGCAGGCATGTAGTCGAGTTAGCCACAGCCCATTGTGCGGATGCGAGCTCAACTCGGCCAACATCAACTGCTATTGAATTGAAGAGGTGAATTTCCTTAAAGCCTTGAACAGTGGATCCGTAGACAACACGGCTACTATTCCAGACGTTCTGCAGATGATCTGATGAGCAGTCCGGATCCTAGGGTTATTAATTAATTCGGCTAGCCGTGGCCGAGGACATATTAATTGAGGTAACCCTGTCGACGGACAGTTGTGTAGCGCTACACGGTGGGTTGTGACCGTACTGAGTTTCCAATAGGAAAGGTACGGGAGCAGCCGGTTTTGCTGGGACGGGGTGTAGGGATCGACCAGTAGGACAGTAGAGAGAGTAACACGGTCACCCGATCTCTCTGCCAACATCCGTGCAGCGGGCATAGGCAGAGACCTGGACATTCACGACACGGATGGGCTTATGGGAATCCCTGATCAAGATATCCTCTGAGCATAGGCTGGCGGCCCGAAGCACTTGACATAAAGACAAAAATACTTCTAGTTGACATATACTAGCGATACAGATATGTTATGTAACATAGATGACATATACTAACGATAGACATGTTCAATATAGATGACATATACTAGCGACAGACAAGTTGTTCAACATAGATGACTTTCACTAGTGACAGATATATTGTTCAACATAGATGACAATTAGGAACATATACAGATATACACAAATAATTAGAACTCAACTTTGTTATTGACGTTATATACACTAAAAAGTTAATAATTGATAATTAATAAACCCAAAGGCATCCTAATACTTCCCCATAGTGTTTGATTTCCTATCTACGATTTCGAGCTGTAATTTTGCACTAGGCCACAACTCTACATCTCTGTCCTAGATGCGTAAACTAATGTTGGCGGAAGGAGCTGGTGAATACGACACCTCTTTTATACAACACAAGTACCATACAAAGCTGTAATTCTGCCCTATGGTAGGATCACCATATAAAATTATAAATCACTACCATCTACAGCCTGGCAAGCTGAGATCCGCTGCATATGCAACAAATAAATCTGGATTGCTCGGGGACCCACATCGTTGAGCATGCCAGTGTAATCAGGTTCCCTAGCACTAGTAGCGCATGACACGGTACTGTTCCTAGCAACAATCTATCTTGGAGTAACTCATATAAGTTGAGCTCTACAGCCAAGTGAGATCCCGGCTACACAAAAGTATTCGAGGCTAAGTCAACCGAGCGTGCATTTCTACCTTGGCTATGGCTCCTCACCGCATGTTGGCACATAGCAGACTAAGAACCTTAATGTCATCTCCTAGGTTACCATAACCCTAAGATGTCCAAAAGTTCTTAGTTAAATGTCAAATAAGATCACTCTAGGTGTTGTCATAATATGTACCTCAAGTGGCTCTAGTTTTATCTCATGTCATCATGTTCTGTGTCACACCCCGAACCACCTGCCGGGCACGTGGCAATCGCTGCATGAGCTCACCAACCCATGCAAGGCAAAACAGGATCTTATTTATGCATTATAAACAACTAGTAATATTAATAAAATAAATAATACAGTCTCCTGGTACAGTCCCGATATCGATCTACTACATGCTACGTCCTGAAATCAAGAAAGAATCAGAACAGGGACGATAGCGCACCTCGGATGACGCAACCCTCGTCTGCAAATCTGACCGACACCGCTACACCTGCGCACACATTAAACTCAGTGTGCTCAGCCTTGCGGTCGAGTGCGTATTTACCGCTCAAAACGATAGCATAAAATCAAAGGCTAGAAGGCTCATTCAAGGATGTCTTAGTGAGACTAGTTATCATACAATAGTATTTTATGTAATACTAATTTTATATCATCAAGCTATATGTCAACCTAGGTTATAAATACACGTACGTCTTTAAATATCACCTAGGTTATAGCTCATGTCGGTGTCACTAAAATAAATCATCAAATATAGCTCTAACTCATGTCACGTATCTCGGGCTGCCGATGTAAGCTTAAGAACGAATCCGGGCCAGGGACGTCCTTAAGCCCATCAGTGCCTTAATCGTCTAGGTCTCTACTTATGCCCGCTGCACTGATGTTGGCGGAGAGGACGGGTGACCCTATAACCCTCTCCCTTGTCTCGCTAGTCACTGTCTATGCCTCCCCTAGCGAAATCGTCGTGCCCTTACAGCCTCCCCGGACTCCGTAGGGGCACGACCCCAGTGCAGTACTACACTCTGTCCGTAGACAGGGTCACCATCACAAGAACCATCGGCCACGGCTAGCCGAAATAAAATAACCCTAGGATCCAGACTACCCATCCGATCGTCTGCAGGACGTCGAGGATGCTAGCCGTGCGGTCCACGGATCCACTGTCCAAGGCATAAGGGAATCTCCCCTCTAACTCGAAAGCAATCCATGCTAACCGAGTCGACGCACATCCGCACGATGGGTTGTGGTGTCTCGATCGCATCTCTGCTAGCTCGTCGAGTAGGATTATTTTCGGTAGCCATCTCAGGACTATCACGGTGTCGCCGAAGCAGCATACGTGTGGGTATAAGAACCTCGGTTGGAACCGCTCCATGTGCTGGTCTAATCTGACCAAGGAGTTAACTGGTCCAATCCCTCAGCCCCGCTCCCAGTTTCTAAGTTATCAGAAGCCTCGGGAGGGGTGAACATCACTAACCGAACACTGGTGGCTCGCGATGTTATCTAGGCTGCATAACAGCATCCTGTGTGTATTTCAGTGATGTTCCTAAATTATGATAGTATCATGTCACCTGTCTCTATACTAGAGTGTCTGGTGTATGTCGCGATACTATGTTTTATGGTTTATCGTGGTCCCCTACTCCGCATGATAGCTATGTGTGTGGTCTGCCGTATAACAGCAATAAATAATAATATGCGGTAGGAGAAACATAGCATGCTAGATAAATAATAAACGATAAGCAGATAAGCAGGTGGAACAATTAATAAAACATGTATTTCTAGCATGCATATGTATTTTGGTATTTTAATATGCATAATATTTATTTAATTGGCAGGCATCCAAGAATCTCCAAAAAATCTAATTAAGATTTACCCTAGCTTGATTAGATCATGTTATAGTGAGCCTACGCACCTGTATCGTGTGTCCGGGCCTCGAAACCAATCCAAAAGAAGCCCAAAAACTTTAATCGCGGTATAGATAGCTGACAGATAATATTTCTGAGGTAAAAAAATTTATTTAGAATTTTCTGAAATTAATTAGGATAGAAATAGATTATTTAATGTTAATCCGATCTATTCATTTAATTAATCCAATGTGTTTAATCCAACACTATTCACAAAGCCCAGCCCATTTCAATTCATAATCCAAGTCAATCTGGTCAAAATTAATTAAAACTAGCTTTAATTGATCAAATTGATCTATTTTGACCCAATCTGGTTTAATTTGACTTAATTCGGGTTCAAATAGTGTAATAGGTTCAATTCGGATTCAATTAAATCCAATTTGGTTCAAATCTGACTTGATTCAGTCCAATTGGGCTCAATTTGGGCTTAAATCGGGTTATTGGACTCAGCTCAGGTTCGGATCACTAAAACTGGTTCGACCCGGGTCCAATTCAATGTAATCTGGTTCAACTTAGATTCGGCCCAATGTAAGTGGATCCGGTTCAGCTAGCTCAATCTAATTTAATCTGACTTGGGCTCGAACCAATTTCAATTAATTGATTCAACTCACCCAACTAACTTAACCCGAATCTAAACCCAACTCAGATCCAACCCAATCCACTTCAATTTGGTTCAACCCAACCCATTACTTAACTCCACTTAATTAAATAATTAACCCATCTTAATTTAATCACTAATCTTATTTAACTTAATTAAATAAAAATTAATCGTGATTAGGGAAGAAAACCTTCGTGGGCAGAGGCGCTCGTCCGCTTCTTCCCATCCGACGCCGGCGATGGAGCTCCGGCGAGGTTGGCTCGGCTCCGGCGGCAGCCCTCCGACTTCCGCGAAGGTCCGCCGAGGTCCTCTCAAGCAGCGGCGACAACAACGACGATGGGCGCGGCGAAGCGGAGCTCGCCGCTGCGTGGGAAGAGGACAGCAGGGGCGATGCTCCGGCGAGCTCTCGTGGGCTCGCGTGCACCAAATGTGGACGGAGGATGGTCGCCGACAGATAGACAGCGGCGACGGGCGAGGAGGAGGCGCGGTGGCGAGGCATGGGCGCGCGATCGAAACCCTCTGCTCGTGGCTCTATTTCCGCCCGCGAGCAGGGGAAGCAGCCCCTTCTGCTGCGAACTCCGGCAGCGGCGAGGCGAGGGGCGATGGGTCGCGGCGAAGGGCGTGCCGACGAGTGTGCAACCTCTCCTTCGTCGCTCGGAGAAGATGGCTGCGTGTGGAGGAGGAGACGCCGGCAAGTCAGCTGCGGGCATCCGTGGGAAGAGGAAGAGGCGATGTTGAAGGCACCGGCGATGGGAAGAGGCGACGGCGACGTGCTCCGGTGGCCGGTGGGTGAGGAAGATGGAGAGGAGAGGAGAGGAGATGGGAATGATCATCGACGGTGAGGAGAAGGCGTGGGCGAGGGCTGTCGGCGGGAGAGCGAAGGTGGGGAGCACGGGGTGGGCGAGGAAGAGGGCACGCGTACAATGCCCTGCCCTTTTCCTCTTTCCCCCTCTCTTTTTTCTTTTTTACAAACACATCCTTCTTCCCTCTTTTTTTTCCAAAGCAGGGGTTTACATTCTGTGTCTTGTTAAGTATCTCTACATCTCTAGCACTATATGAACATATCAAATATCAACATAACATGAGCATAACATTTATAACATGCACATGATAGAATCATATCTATATACTGACATGGCATACATTCAAAATCAAATTTAATCACATGCAATTTGAACATGTAACAAAGTAGAAATATAACTCATCAGCATGTACAATAATTAACAATGACCCTCAGGACTCAACACTGTAGTAGGTCAGAAATCTGAAACCATAAGCCATCACCAGAGTCTCAAAGCAAAATCAAGCAAGAATTCACAGCTTGGCTGCGATTCTTAAAAATAAGCAATCAAGCACAGCCATTCCTTCTTACTCCAACACAAATCACGGCTTGGCCATGATTTCTCAAGCAACAACACAGTAATCAATTTCTCTAAGATAAAATAAATATATACAACAATCATAAATCATACAATTCAAACAATAATTTCCTATCTACCCTTCTACTCACATCCTCACATCATTTTTTTTTATTTAATTTTTTAAAATCAATTAATCATCCATCATATTAACAATCACAATTCAACACAATCAAACATAAACAAGCCTATAAAATAATATTTAGTTTAATAATTTAATTATACCCAAAAATCTTAATCAATATATACTACCTTCATTAATTTTAAAAAAATAATTTTAATAATTCTGTGAAAAATATGATTACATCAATGAAATTTATAAAATTTCAAATTATTTAATTTTACTAATTAAAAAATCTAAATAATCTAATTCTCCAAATTTTATCACATTATACATTTATAAAATTTTAAATTATTCAATTTCATTAATTAAAAAAAATTAAATAATTAATTTACCTCAAGTTACAATATCCTAAATTCATTAATTTTGTAAAACTTCTAATTAAATTCTTTTAATTCCAACTAATACAATTTAAATGTCATCACATCTATCAAGATATTTCTTCATGCATATAACATAAAATTAATTTATTGAAACCCTAAATTAACCCAATTTATCATAATTAAATTAAAAACTGCATACTAATAATCTTAAAAAAATTTAATTAAATAATGAAAACTATGCTTAAGCATAACATAGCATCATAATTTATTTCAGATTTTTCTTACATTGTTAATGCATTCAAAACCCAGAACCCAATCTAAATAAATTCAAAAACCGTACCTAAAATGTGTTAAAAATTTCTAAATAAATTCTTCAAGGTTCAAAACTCACCAATAAAGCCTAGCAACGTTTAGCCGCATTGAACCAATTGTAAAACCGTGAGAACCAGCCAACCTGCAACCGAACTGACTCCGAATCGGACCGAACCGGCTTAAATCGGGTCGAACCGGCCTGAGCCGGGTTGGATTGAACTGACGCACGCGCATTGCACGTGCCATCCCGGCCTTCTTCCCCGCTCGACGCTCGTTTGAACGCCAGCCGTGCCACCACGCATTTCACCTGCGATCGCCGTCGCGCTGCTGCCGCGGACCCACTACCTCACTGCACCTTCCCTTACCCTATCACTGCCTAATCGTGCCGCCGGTAGAGCCCAATCGCTCCCACGACCGTGTCTACCTCCGCTTCGTCTACCGCAGGCAGAATTACCGCCCTCAGTCGCTACCTCATCTCCTCCGCCGCAGCCGCCGCTCGCTATCAACTCCAAAGGAGTCGAATCGAGCTCAGAGGGCTTCACCGCGGAGGAAACGCCGTCAGCCGTGCTCCTCGCCACGGAATCGCCGCGAACAGATGAGTCCCTCTGTTCGCCGCCCCTTTCATGCTTTCTACCCGCCGGAGCCCTTGCAGTGCATCTCACGACCTCTTCACCATCTGAAGACCTCCGGCAACCTTCCCAGTGACTTCGCCGTGAAGGAAAATCCTGATCTTCGCCCCTCTCGCCGGCGCAATCGACGGGAACAGGGACACCCCCTATTCCGCTGCTCCCTTCGCATTCTTTGACAACCGAAGCTACTTCCACATGCCGCCGGCCTCGCAGACGACACCTTAGCTCGCTCACATCCCTTCTCTGTCGAAGACGACGGCTCCCGGAGCATTTGAGTTCAGCCGTCGTCGTTTCATCCCAAAACAAGGTGCCCCCTGTTAGCGAGGGTTTTAAACCCTTGCTCAAACCCTCGCTAATGCCGCAGCACATGCGCGTGCTGCGGCATTTTCCCTTCTTTATTCTGTTTAATTTTATTTTCTTCTCTATTATATTTTTCTTATCTATTAATATTTATTTATTACTATTTTATTTATTATTTATTTCTTTTTCTGATTCATCTATTATATTTATTTATCTATTTTTTCTATTTTATTTTAGCCATATATTTTCTTATTTTATTTCCTATTTCTTATTTCATTATGTATTTTAATTTTATTTATTATTTTATTAATTTAATAAGTAAATAATATTTTTTTCAATTTTTTTAAAAATAGAAAATAGGGTTTACAAAAGTACTTAGCCATAAATGCTGTGATATCTCGTTTCATATTGACCACTAATATATTTGGCAGATGGTATGATATATTTTTATGCTCTCTGGATAATTGGTGTATGCTAAACTATGTACTTCCTCCAGAATTTACCGTCGAAGTTTGCCACCATGCAATACATAGATTCTGCCCTGTAGGGTAAGGGCACCATGCTTCCTTACACAAAAACCTTGTTCTTCTCCTTTTTGAACCTTCTGTGTTGATCCACTTAGCTTTGGGTTAGCTTACTAATTTTTTATTAGACTATCTCTAAGAGTAGGTCATACTATAAACCATGCTAGTAGACCTCCTTGAGAGTTAGGCTGCAATTCGATGCCCGGTGCCTGAAGCTCTCATAGTAGGGGTAAGTAGGAGTTGCGATGAAAGCCAGTGCAGTTGAGGACTTTCAGCTTAGTGCGTCAACTACCACATTGGCTTTACCCGAATGATAGTCGATTACTAAGTTGTAATCCTTTAACTTCGATCTTAGCTGGATCTAGTTGGATTCCCTTATTAGTTATGATGTGTCTGAGAAAACCCACCTAGTCTAATCGAAACTCGCATTTTGAAAACATGGCATACAATTGGTTTTCTCTCAATATTTGAAGTAATATCCTGAGCTGCTGTGCATGTTCGTCCTTATCCTGTGAGTAGATAAGAATGTCATCAATTGATATGATGATGCACTTATTAAGATATTTATGGAATACTATGTGCATCAAGTTCATAAAGGCTGCTAGTGTGTTGATGAGTCCAAAGGCAAAAACAAAAAAATTATAGTGCTCGTATCAAGTTCTGAATGCGGTCTTGGGCTGCTATGGCCTTATATGAAGAACAAAGTTGAAATTTTACCTTGCCTACATTCTAAACCTTGTCAATCTTGGTTTTCTTAATTCTTTTGTTCTAAGGTTATATACTCTCTGATGAATAATCTCCCCTAACCATTTAGATCTCTTGAAAATTGTCAACTTAATTATCAAAGTCCAATAGGAATTAAATGTAGAGAAGCTATTGGAAACCCAAGCTACATTCTCTACTACCTCTTGAAGTAGGATTCAAAGCTAGTGGTTTGTTATATAAAAGTTTTGACTTGGTCTTTGATTTTTTGACCCTTTGATGGGAAGCCAAACCTTAGGGTGAGAAAGGGATTAGAAGTAAACTAGATCTCTAATATATGTCAACTCTAGTATATGTCAACTAGACATATCTCTAGTATATGTCAACTAGATGTATCTCTAATATATGTCAACTAGATGTATCTCTAGTATATGTCAACTAGATGTATCTCTTTATATTTGTATCAAGTGCATCGGGCCGCCATTCTATGCTCAGGGGATATCCTGATCAGGGATTCCCATAAGCCCATCCGTGTCGTGAATGTCTAGGTCTCTCCCTATGCCCACTGCACAGATGTTGGCAGAGAGATCAGGTGACCGTGTGTCTCTCTCTTTACTGTCCCGCTGGTCGTTCCCTACACCCCGTCCCAGCAAAACCGGTTGCTCCCGTACCATTCCCCTTGGAATCCCAGTACGGTCATAACCCACTGTGTAGCGCTACACAACTGTCCGTCGACAAGGTCACCTCAATTAATATGTCCTCGGCCACGGCTAGCCGAAATATATACCAACCCTAGGATCCGGACTACTCATCAGATCGTCTGCAAAACGTCTGGAATAATAGTCATACGGTCTACGGATCTATTGTCCAAGGCTATGTGGAGGAAGTCACCATCCCAGTCCCCAAGCAGCGATACCTGCCAAGAGGTGTGCATACTAACCGTCGTCGGAATGCTACAACCTCGGCGATATGTTTGCTAGGTTCTTGATTTGGTTCGTCCCAGCTAGCCATCTCAGGACTATCACGGTGTTGCCTAGACGACACACGTGTGGGTATTTTATCCGAGTATGGACTTACACCGCTTTATGGTCTATCTTGACCTTGGAGTTCATCTAGTCCGTTTCCCAACCAACTGCCAGTATCTGAGCTGTGTGTAGCCCTAGGAGTGGTAATAGTGAGTGACATCACTATTCGAAACTAATGGTTCGATTTGTCATCTAGGGTATGTCACTAATACGCCCTCACAATATGTAATCTAGTGATGTCCCTAGGAGATGCTAGTATCAAATGTTACCTATATCTCTATCTAAACTAGAGTGTTAGGTAACCATTTTTGATATTATCTCCTATATAGTGTTTTAACTTTATAATCAATATATCATCTTTTTTAGCAAGATAGTAGCAAATCATGTAATAATAGGAAAAAATAACACAATATATAAAAGAATTTGATAAAGCATGTTAAACAGTATACACATGGCATATAATTCATGCTGCATAAATAATATCATTTTAGCATGCATATTATCACATATTAAGCAAACATAGCATTTTATTAGTTTACGGCATCCAGGACCTTCCTAATAATACCTCAGCAGGTAATTCTCTAGTTTGAATAAATCCTACTTTGATGAACCAATGCACCTAATAGTGTAGTTTGATCTTCTTTGTAACCAACCGTGTAATAATTCGCACTTTCTTTAATCGTCTCAAGGAGATCTTCCTATTATAAACAAAGTTATATTTAGATATATGTCTTGTATATGACTTTATGATTAACCTTGTTCATAAAGTGACAAGTCATCTTCCTATGTTCTCCACTAGGCACGATAGAACATAAACTAGTAGTCTAAATAAAGTCCAAGTCAATAACTTCCTAATTTCATCAAACATCACCGTATAATAACTAGTTAACTGGAATTTAATAATATTTTCCTAGTGCAAACCTCAATTCGATTCTCTCCACATCCATCGTTATTATCCTATATACATAACTTCAAGTAAAGAAAAGAGAAAACCAAACAAGGGAGAAGGGGAGAGTATGATAGGGAAATGAGAAGGAACCCACTAAGCGTGCCTGATGTATATTCCATCTATTTATGGAAGGAGAGAACCTGAACAACTTATGATACCTTGATTGTAGGTGTATCTTGAATAATACATTGACACCTTTTAGCAGGTCATCAATTTGAGGAAGCAGATTCTAGTTCTGAATTATTATGCCTTCTTTCTTTTTCAAGAACAATATTAGCATACCTCAAGGGGATACACTAGGTCGTATAAACTCCTTGTCCATTAGGTCTTGTAGCTGCACATTGAATGTCTTTAGTTATGTGAATGTCATTCTATAAGGATGCTTGGATATTGAGGTTATTTTGAGAGCCAAGTCGAGGTAGAATTCAAGAGCATTCTATCTGAAGGCAACTTGATAATTACCTTCAAAGGTCATACTAGGATGGCTTGGGTCGTCGAAAGTTACTATCTTGGTGAAGTAGGCTACTATAACTCAATGAGTCATCAACCAAACAATTTTGAAAATCGCATCAAAGTTTAAAATGTCAAGTGGAATTAGGTTGGCTTCTAGTTCCACATCTTTGATGGCTACAAGAAAAGCTCGATAGATTAGCATCTTGAGGATCTACCCACCAAGAGGTGTGGAGACTATTAACTCATACTCATTATTTGTAAGGGCTTGTTAGCCTCTTTAGCAAATATTATACTTAGATACAATTTATGTGATATTTATACTTCAAGTTAATGAAGCATGAGTTTACCTTACACGATCTGATGCCTTGTAGAAATCATAGTTTACCATCCATCTATATTTTTACTTCTTTTCGTCGATATATATATATATATATATATAGTAATTTTATGTTAAAAAAATTGGAGTTACCTCTGGAAGACCATATTTGCAAGGGAAAAAAGAGATAACGGAGAGGGAAAAAAACTAGGTAAAATTACAGCGAAAGTTACATTCCTCTTGTATCGCTTGTGTCGGTAAAAGAAGAGGCAATTGTTACAAATCCCCACGAATAGTTATTTATATTTTTATATATGAATTGGATGTGGACTTAGCGTTGATAAATTAACCTCTACTGCTTCATTGCTAATTACTTTTATTTACAAATATTTTATGACACAGTAAATATATTATTTTATATATTATTATTATTTTTTCAAATAACTATTGAGACCGACCCAAACGCTTCGGAGACGTAAGAATGAGGACGTATTGGCAACACACTTTTATTGGCCAAAGATGAGGCGCGACGTCGAGCGTTACGTGGGGAGATGCACCACTTGTCAAACAGCTAAGTCTCGCTTAAACCCACATGGTTTATATACGCCTCTTCCTATTTCAAAAGTACCTTGGGAGGATATTTCAATGAATTTTGTGTTGGGTTTACCAAGGACTAAGAAGGGGAGAGATAGTATATTTGTTGTTGTTGATAGGTTTTCTAAGATGGCTCATTTCATACCTTGTCATAAGAGCGATGATGCTACTCATGTTACCGATTTATTTTTTAGGGAGATCGTGCGCCTACATGGAGTGCCGAAGACAATTGTTTTAGATCGTGATGCAAAATTTTTGAGCCACTTTTGGAGGACGCTTTGGGGTAAGCTCGGGACAAAGCTGCTATTTTGAACTACATGTCATCCCCAAACGGACGGACAAACCGAGGTCGTCAACCGCACATTTGGTACAATGCTACGGACGATACTCAAGAAGTACTTGAAGATGTGGGAGGAGTGCTTACCACATATTGAGTTTGCCTACAACCGAGTTGTGCATTCTACTACCAAGTTATGCCCATTCAATGTCGTCTATGGCTTTAAGCCTGCTGCTCCAATTGATTTACTACCTCTACCACCATCAGAAATAGGTAATCTTGATGCGGAGAAGCGTGCTGAGATGATTCGTAAGATACAACAGATGACCAAAACAAATATTGAGGAGATGCAAATATAATATAAGAAGCACGTAAACAAAGGCAGAAAGAAAGTTATTTTTGAAGAAGGAGATTTGGTTTGGTTGCATTTGCGCAAAGATCGATTTCCAAAACATCGCAAGTCCAAACTAATGCCACGAGGTGATGGTCCATTCAAAGTTATTGCGAAGATCAATGATAATGCCTACAAGCTGGAACTACCTAAGGAATATTGAGTGAGTAATACATTCAATGTGGCTAATCTATCACCATACTTGAGCGATGAAGATGAGCTGGAGTCGAAGTCGACTCCTTTCCAAGAAGGGGAGTATGATGAGAACATCGCTGGTCCACCCGTGCAATACTCAATTAGCATAGAAGGCCCAATGACACGAGCCCATGCACGACGATTAGGACAGCAGATGAATTCTTTTCTCGGACAAATTAATTACTTAATTACAAAACAAATGATATTGCCTAATTGTTATTCTTTATTTGTCACTACATGCAAGGAAACACATGGAGGAATTACTCATATGGAAGTTGCATGAGTAATTGAAGGAAGAAGATTTATTCAAGAATTAAATCTTCATCAAATATTTATTCAAGAGCAAATCAAGGAAGAAGATTTATTCAAGAATCAAATCTTCATCAAATATTTATTGAAGAGCAAATCAAGGAAGAAAATTTATTCAATAATCAAATCTTCATTAAAAGATATTTATTTTCTATATTCGTGGCTTACAAGAGGAGGAGATTTATATATTTGTTTTTCCTATTTTAGTGAAACAAAATATAGAAAAACATGCCATATTTTGTCTATATATTTGGTGGAGCATGCTCTATTGAAAGGGGACTTTGATTTTTGCTTTAGCCACCACTTTTGTAATGCTTTTGCTACAAACTTGAAGTCCACTTTCTTAATCACTTCTTGAGTGATCCTTCCGTCGTTGCTCTTTCAATTCTCTTGAATTGTTTGTGTCATTCTTCGTGAACAGGTCAGTCGTGTTTGACACGGTTGATAACCAACTGAAGAGTGGTTTAGCGATTGCGAGGTTGCTGGTCGCATTGCTAGATCGTGGTTAGCCTCCCCTTCGTCAAAGTCACAACTTCCCCTGCCTTAAGGATTTCTCCTACAACAGAAGATCGGAACTAACTTGCTTGCACACATCTTAAGTCGAAGCGTGTGTATATCACTATTAGCTCATACTCATTATTTGTAAGGGCTTGTTAGCCTCTTTAGCAAATATTATACTTAGATACAATTTATTTGATATTTATACTTCAAGTTAATGAAGCATAAGTTTACCTTACAAGATCTGATGCCTTGTAGAAATCATAGTTTACCATCCATCTATATTTTTACTTCTTTTCGCCGATATATATATATATATATATATATAGTAATTTTATGTTAAAAAAATTGGAGTTACCTCTGGAAGACCATATTTTGCAAGGGAAAAAAGAGACAACGGAGAGGGAAAAAAACTAGGTAAAATTACCACGAAAGCGTATACCCGTTACATTCATCTTTTATCGCTTGTGTCGGTAAAAGAAGAGGCAATTGTTACAAATCCCCACGAATAGTTATTTATATTTTTATATATGAATTGGATGTGGACTCAGCTTTAATAAATTAACCTCTACCGCTTCATTTCTAATTACTTTTATTTACAAATATTTTATGACACAGTAAAATATATTCTTTTATATATTATTATTATTTTTTCAAAAAAATTCAATTAAGAAGAGTGGAAGAAAAAATATTTGATATGTTTATGTGGTGCTAGAGATGTAGAGACACTTAGCAAGACACAAAACATGATGACATGAGATAAATCTAGAGATACTTTAGGTACATGTTACGACAATACCTAATGTGATCTTATTTGATATTTAACTAAGAACTTTTGGACATCTTAGGGTCATAGTAACTTAGGAGATGACATTAAGGTTCTTAGTTTGCTATGTGTTAGTGGTAAGCGGTAAGCGGGTTAGTGGTAAGTGGGTTAAGAGAGAGAATCCGACCCGTTACCAAACCCATAACTTACTCTTCCTCCTCCTTCCCCTCTTCTTCAAGTGACCTCCTTCCTCTTCTTTTTGCGGCGACGACGAACACCTCGCCTCCTCACTGTGTCATCGACTCGCCGGCCACCATAGTTGGAATTTTTTAATGGGGTTTGAATTGGCACATTAGGTGAGCTGGGCAAACACATTAGAACCATTATTTTTGAATTTTGGTGAAGATTTGAGGGATAAATTGGAGTTTTGGCATCAGCGGCGATGATGGTGTTGTCGGAGCTTGTTCCGAGGATTGTCAACCATTCCGACTGTGGAACTTTACAAATTAGGTGCCTATGGCTTCTCCTTGATGAGAACTATCCATTAGTACGTAGGTTGAGGGCTATTGGCCGTCGGCGAACGGAAAACCCAAAAGTTAGGGTTCCGTCGACGTGAACTTCTCCGGTGAAATTGGATGCCGATGAGTTCTAAAAATTGGAGAAAATATGATTTTTGGATTCTTGATGAAGAGGGTTTTTATTTGGTATCAATATTGATGCTGATCGGAGATCTTCACCGACAAGGGTTTCGGCGAACTTTTTGACAAACTTGAGATAAAAATTAGGGTGAATTTATGGATCATTTTAAGCATGTTGGTGAAAATGGATTTGAAAAATTATTACGAGATTGAGAATTAAAATTTATTAAAATATTCACAAAAAATTTGGTAAGAAGCGTGGGGATATTAACGATAGTGATAAACGTTAGGACGTACTTATGATGATAAGTCGGGATGGGTCAACTCAAGCGAGTCGGGCTGAATCGGGGTGAGCGGGTGAGTCGTCACGGATGAGTCGGCCGACTCGCCGATAAAAGGGGAATTGAAACCGTCGAAAACATGGGGTTGCCCTGTTCCAAGGGCATCGGCGTCAGCGGCTTTGTGGAAGCTTTGGCCGTCGGCGGTTTGGCAAAGGAAGAGGCTGCTACGGAGGTAGGCTATCGTCTGCAAGGCCGACGAGCCTTGGGAACGACTTAGGTGAGCAGAAAAATTGATGGGAAGCTGCGGAAGTGGAGGCGGTTGGCGGAGGCACTGTCTCGGTTGATCTCGCCGGCGAAGAGCACGGAGATTGTTCTCCCCCTTCGCGGTCAGGAGCTGGGCATCAAGTCAATTCCAAAAGGAGTTGATTCCGTGTGGTGGCCGCGGCGGGGAAGCCGGAGATCAGCGGAGAGCGTGGAAGGGGCGGCTGAACAGGGGAGTGAGCGACTCTTCCCCTGTTCCCGATGAATTCACCGGCAGGGAGCGCGGCGAGTAATTCTTCCTCCACGGCGAGCTCTCTAAGTTCGATTCGACTCTCTTGGGGTAGATATCGAGCAACGGCCAAGACGGAGAAGATGGGGTGGCAGCTGGGAACGACGATTCAACCCGTGGCTGGGAACGGCGAATCCGGCAAGTCGTGAGGGTTCTTGAGCTCCACCAACGATGAGAAGAGGCGGCCGGCGGGTGGAGGAAGGTGAGAGGAGGCTCTACGCTTGCTTCCGGTGGGTTAATGACAGCGGAGCGGTGGCGGATCGACGGACGATCGGCGGCGACGCTCGCTGCATTCGAACAGGGTTCGAACGTAGGAGAAGAAGTGGGTTGGGCAGGCGCATGTGCGACGCGCATGCGTCGGTCTAGTCCAACCCGGCTTAGACCGGTCCGGTCCGGTTCAGCCCGTTTGACCGCGGTTCAGAGTGTGTTTAGCTGGTTTACATGGTTTTTCGACCGATTTATCTTAGTTGAATGTTGCTATAACTTGGTTGGTGAGTTTTGTGCTTTTATAAAATTATTTAGAATTTTTGTCACGTATTAGGTTCGGTTTTCAAATTATTTTAGGTTGAGTTTAAGGTTTTGAGCATATTATTTATATCAAAAAAATCTAAAATAATTTTTGATGCTAGTTTATGCTTAAATATAATTTCTGTGATTTAATCAGAATTTTTTCAAACAATTACAGTAGTGTTTTGATTTAATTGTGATGATTCACGTTTATTTAAGTGTTAAATAAATTATTTGGATGATATTTTCATGAAAGAATATTTTAGTACGTGTCATTAGTTTTGATTTATGTTAAAAATAATTAAAATGATTTAATTAGAATTTTTACAGAATTTATAAATTTTATGTTGTGATTAAATTGGGTAGTTAGATTTTCTAATTAATGAAGTTGGAGAAATTGTGATTTAATATATTTATATGTGGTAATTAGATTTTTACAGAATTATTAGAAATTATTTTTCGGTTAATTACGGTTGTATAATTTGAATGTAAACATAGGTGTGGCGATGGTTCGCTAAGGTGTGATGGTGGTAGTTGTATTTATTTAAAGTGTTAAATAATTTAATTGATTTAAAAGTAGTTGAATAAAATTTAGTGTGTGGTTGTGAGTAGTGGGGGGTTGTTAGGGGGATTGTTTGAGCTGTGTTATTTATGCGTGCTTGTTTGCTTGTATTTAATTTATTTGAGGAGATTGTGTTGTTGTGTTGTTGCTTGAAAAATCACAGCCAAGCTGTGATTTGTGTCGAAGTAGAGAGGAATTACTTTGCTTGCTTGATTTATTGATTGTTTGCTTGCTTGCTTTAAGAATCACGGCCAAGCTGTAATTCTTGTTTAAAGATCTGCTTTGAGACTCAGGTGAGGGTTTATGGTTTCAAATTTATTTGGCCTACTACAGTTGTTGAGTCCTAAGGGTCGTTGTTAATTATTATACATGCTGATAAGTTATATATCTGCTTAGTTGCATATTTAATTAGCATTTGAATTATTGAAATTTATATCATGCTAGTTCAAGTATGATGTTATTATATGCATGCTCTTGATATGAGATTGAAAGTTATATCATGCTAGTTCATGTATGATGCTATAATATACATGCTTTAGATATGAGTTTCAAAATTATACCATGCTGGTATATGTATGATGTTGTTATATGCATGTTATTGATATTTATGCTCATGTTATGTTGATTATTTAATATATTCATGTTGCTAGAGGTGTAGAGTCACTTGGCAAGAGCATGAAACATGTTGACATGAGATAAGACTTGAGACACTTTAGGTTCATGTTATGATAACACTTAGAGTGATCTAAATTGATATATGACTAAGAACTTTGGACATCTTAAGGTTATGACAACCTAGGAGAGGATGTAGGGTTCTTAGACTAGTATGTCCCAACATGTGGTGAGGAGTCATGTGCTAGTATGGTAGAGGTGCAAGTTCGGTTGACTTAGTCACTAATATTTTGGTGTAACCGGGATCTCGCTTCGGTGCAGAGCTCAACTTGGTCGTGTTACACCAAGGTAGAGGGTGTACTAGGAACAGTACCATTCAATACACTACCAAGGCTAGGGAACATGATGACTCTAGCATGCTCAACAATGGTGGGTCCTTGAGCAGTCCAAGTTTATTGGTATCGTATTCAGTGGATCTCAGCTTACCACGTTGGAGATGGATGTGATTTGTTATGTGTATGGTGATCCTGCCATGGTGCAAAATTACAACGTTGTATGGTACTTGTGTTTGAAAAGAAGGGGTGCCGTGGTCACCAACTCCTTCTGCCAACATCAGTGTACAGGCATATAGGACAAAGACATAGAGTTGACGCTGATGGGTTTAGGAAAATCTCTGATGATGGATTCACCTTGAACATAAGAGGCTGCCTTAGGTGTAGAATGGATAGATGATGATATGTTAATTAAAGTGATATAATATTTTTGGTTTAATGACACTGTTATGATCATATTCTGTTATATACCTTATTATGATCATGTTTATGATGTTCCATATTTGTTATTTGGTTATACCTTATTGATATGTGGAATTAATATGTGATATTTTGTTGACATGTTGAATTAATATGTGATTTTAGTGGATATATTTTCTTGTTGGTTTGTACAATACCTTATGTCCATTTTTAGTGTGCTCTCTCTGTAGCCTCACTGAGTTTCGTGACTCAGATGTTCACATTTTTTCCTGTTGCGTAGTTTACAGGTTAGCTACTAGCGGGGAGAGAGGGAGAACCTAGTTGGTAAATGATATTTATTTTTATGATCAAGATAGAGATCTAGATTGGTATTGTTGGTTTAATTGTTAAATGTATTTGCTTCCGCTTTATTTAATTAATAAAATTTGTAGTGTTTTGTGATACTTTTTAGCCTTGTTTAAGTTGTAATGTTGAAGTGCAGCTTATACGGCGGTTGTCACGTGCCCAAAGGTTGGTTTGGAGTGTGACAAACACCATGAACCACCAGCAATCGGTTAGTGATGTTCACCCCTCCTAAGGCTTCTGATAGCTTAGATACTGAGAATGTGGCTAAGGGATTGGACTAATTAACTTCTAGGTGGCTAAGAGATTGGACTAATTAACTTCTAGGTCATATTAGACTTATACATGGAGTGGTTCCAAACTAGGTTCCTATACCAGCACATGTGTCGCCTCGGCGCCACCCTGATAATCCTGAGATGGCTATCGGAGATAATCCTACTAGATAACTTAGTAGATATGGGGTCGAGACACCACAGCCCATTGTGTTGATGTGAGTTCGACTTGGCCAACATAGGTTGCTTTTGAGTTAGAGGGGTGATTCTCTTAAGCCTTGGATGGTGGATCCATAGACCACACAACTAGCATCCTCGACGTCCTGCAGACGGTCGAATGAGTAGTCCAAATCATAGGGTTGTTCTTAGTTCGACTAGCCGTGATCGATGGTTCTTTGCAATGGTGGCCCTGTCTATGGATAGAGTGTAGTACTACACTGAGGTCGTACCCCTACGGAGTCTGAGGAGGCTGTAACGATTTCGCCAGGGGAGGAGGCATAGTCGGCAACTAGCAAGACGAGGAAGAGGATTTTTGGGTCACTCGTCCTCTCCCCCAACATCGGTGCAGTGGGCATAGTTAGAGACATAGATGATAAAGGCACTGATTGGCTTAAGGACGTCCCCGGACTAATCCTTAAGTATACGTTGTCAACCCAAAACATGTGACATAAGATAGAGCTGTTTGTGATGACCTACTCTAGTGACACCGACATGAGGTATAACTTAGGTGATATTTAATGACATACATGTTCTTATAACATAGATTGACACATAACTTTATCATTTGATCATTGTAATACATAGAAAGAAATGATTGTGTGATAACTAATCCCACTAAGGCATCCTTGAATGAGTCTCCTAGCCTTTGATTTCGTCCTGTGGTTTCAAGTCATAATTTCACACTAGGCCGCAAGGCTGAGCACACCGCGTTCAGTGTATGTGTAGGTGTAGCGGTGACGGTCAAGTTCGCAGACGAGAAGCTCATCAGCCGAGATGGGCTATTTCTCTGTTTCATTTTATCTATTGATTTCAGAGAGTAATATATAGTAGACTGGTATCGGGACTGTACTAGGAGACTGTATTATTTAATTATTGATATGACTAGTTACTTGTGCTGTAGAGATGAGATCCTGCTACGCCTTGCATAGGTTGGTGAGCTCATACCGCGGTTGCCACGTGCCCGGTAAGTGGTCCGGGGTGTGATATGAGATCCAGTGGGCAACCCTGGGAAAGAGAGCTTTGTTCCTATATTCTTATTATTTAACTTTGATTCAGGTATCCTATGATGCTTGATACCTCCTCCTAAGGTAACAGTTGAAAGCTACAACTGTCGTTAACTATGCCAGCCCAGGATATACTCTTGTATAATCCATGATTGCTCTTTTTGATTGACTATTACACCCGAATAGCAGGATATTCTATTTATGAGACTTTGTTATTATATATTCTCGATTTTACATTATTTTCTATCTAATTCACTCGTACAAGTGTACTCACCTTATAGGGCACTCTTTTTTTTAAGGACCATAGTAGGAGAGGGATTAAGAGATACTGAGGCGTGTAGCCCAACACCCGACTTTTGAAAGATAGGACAATTCTACCAGTATTTTGTGTATATAGAGAGATATACTGGCTAGGTATTTTGTATATATTTGGGCATGTACTCAACTATAATTGTAAGATATTTATATATAAGTGTTTTAATGTGCTTCAGCATTGTGATTTTAAAAATGCATCATTTTAGATTTATATTGACTTGTTATTCAAGTTCTCTCCTTCCATAAATAAAAGGGATATATATCAGATACGCTTAGTGGGTCCCCCTATAATCCTAGAGGGTAAGCAGGACTATGTATGGAGTCCACTACGGTCTACCACGTGCCCTATGGAAAGGTACGAGGCGTGACAAATAGTATTAGATTGACATCCCAGATTCACCTCACGGTATCGGCTCAAGTTTCAAAGTGAACAAGGAACAACTCTAAACTTCAGCACAACCTTCTACCCATAAACAAATGGACAATTCGAGCGTACCATACAAACTCTAAAAGATATGTTGAGGGCTTATGTGCTAGATTTCATAGAACTTTGGGACACACACCTACTCCTCGTAGAATTAGCTTATAATAATAACTATCAAGCCACCATAAGAATGACTCCTTACAAAGCTCTATATGGAAGGCAGTGCAGAACACCAACTTACGGAGTGAAGTTGGAGAATGTCATTTAAACAATACCGAGTTAGTGGTTCGGACAATTGAAAAGATCAAAGTCATCAGATAAAGAATAAAGACTATACAAGATAAGTAGAAAAGTTACGCTGATAATCGACGAAGACCACTAGGATTTAATATTAATGATATGGTATTTTTGAAAGTATCACGTGGAAATATTTTCTGTGGTTTCATCAAAAAGGTAAACTGTATCCTCGATATATCGAACCATTCAGGGTAATCACTAGAATCAGACCGATATCATACCAATTGGAGTTACCTACTGACTTGGAATGCATTCACAACGTGTTTCACGTGTCGATGCTTAAGAAATACATACATGACCCTTCACATGTCCTTATAACCTCTCCAATTGAGTAGAGGTAAGACTTGAAGTATGGACTAGAGGTAGTAAAGATATTAGATCAACTTATTAAAAGTCTTAGAGGCAAATTGATTCCTTCAATAAAAGTCCTTTGCAGAATTCAAAAAGCTGGTGCTCAAATTAGGTACCAATATCCACACTTGTTTGTTAGGATATATTTTTTGTTAGCACTGTTTTATCCTTGATGTTTGAGGAAGTAAGTGAAAACTCTTTTTGATGTCTTTGTATTTTTGGAGGACTAAAAATAGGAGGGAGGAGAACTTATAAACTCTAAATATGATGAATAGGAAAAAGGAAATTAGAAACAGGGATCAATACCTGGTTAACCAATCGATACCCAAAATCACATCAAAGTATTGTATCCTAGCATCTCTAAGGGTCAATTAGCCCCCTTAGAAATATTGTGTTCACATAAGACCTCTGTTATCCGGTATCGATCAGAACACAAGCAGTAGAACCAATTAAGATTATAGATCTTAGGAATAGCACACCATGGAATAAAGAATATAAATTAATCAACTAAAGGTCTTCAAATAATTCCAATGATTGCATTGGAATAAGAAATCAAAAGGAATAGCAGAGACAGGTAGTCCAAAGCTGAGACAATTAATTTAAGTATCCAACAAAGTAATTTATTGACTTAGAAAGAAAAAAAGACAAAATGATTATTAGGAAGTATATTATTTTGAGAAACCTGCAATTCACTCTTCTTACAATTGTTATAGAATATTTGGAAGGGAGTAGACCTTTTCTCAAGGATTACAAATTTTGAGATCGCACTCTTCAAAGGAAGATATGGTCATTTAAGCCAAGCAAAAGAAGGAATTATTTAAGAATTGAACAATTACTAAAGCTGGAGTTTCAAAATTGAGAGGAGAAAAATTGCCACCATCCTTAAGGCCAAGGTAGCTAGAATTAACAATCTGAATATTGTCTTTGAATGATCAAGGAAGAGATTGGAGATCAATTTCAAGGATTTTAGACCATGAATACAAAAAAAAAAGTTAATTCAAGGCCATCAAAATTTGTTGGAGATCAATAACAATGTTTACACTTTCCTCTCAATAATAATATCACTCGAATAATAAAGGAAAGGAACAACTCCTAAACTCTTGTAAAATTTTATTTGAATGATAGGTATGGAAGTACAAGCATTGGAATATAAAGGTGAAGATGATATGAAAGGGAAAATAACACCCGAAGCTGTAAAATCAATCTCTTTTGAATTTAACGATGCCCTCCCAATTGTTGGAACTTGGAGGAAAAATTTTAGAAATATAACTTGGAATTGGTAAGCAAGAATAGTAATAAGGATATAAGAGCGGTTACTAACTGCTAAAAAGATTAGAGTAGTAAAAATAATTACTGAAATAATGGAGAAGGACCAATTGAAAGTGATGAATAAAATTTCATAACCAAAATAAAGGTTAAGACTGGAGCTAGTACATAAATGGCTACGTTAGATTTACAAATAAGAAACAAGAGGTAACAAAGTTATCCAACATGGTTGTAGAAGTTTAGGAGAATAAAATATAGGAAAAAAAATCTTTAATACTAAAGTATTTACATGCAAGTTCAGGAGTTTGATCATCAACAAACTTTAATCAAAATTAGTCAATTTAAAGGTGCTGGTGAAGGTGTTGACAATGCATAAGACAAGTCTGTAGTTGTTCAAAAGGAGCCTAAGCAAGAGATAATAATAGCAGCTCCCTCAAGGATACCAAGGAGGAGACTATGGTAGGCAAGGTAAAATTTCAGTATTGTTGTTCATATAAGCTTATAGTACTTATTATGATGAATAATGAAATCTAAATTCACCACTGGGACATTATAGATCAAAGGTAAGGGAAAATAATGTATATATATTCTGCTGTTAGCATAGACATGATAGATTCAAGTGGAAAGATAAATGATTTTACAATCCAAGAGTATAAATTTTCGATACACTAAATTTTCAAGATTTAGTAAAATTTGGAAGGTCATAACTCCTTCCACAGAGATCAGATTAGGCTGATATTTTGAGGGTGGATTTTGGCATCATTGAAGAAGGTGTCTACCAAATTTCATAGGAATTGGACACTCAGAGAGCTCAGGGTGATTAATTCTCTGAGATAAGGTAAATCTAAAATTTCATCTATCCAGGTTTATAATACTTTGATATAGTAATTGATGCATTTCATTACCTTTGGCTTTAGCTCACCCTTTAGTTGTGCATGGGAGTTATGATTTATGTTTTTGAGGTAAGGACCTTATTACAAGGTGAGAAATACAGTAGGGTCCTTAATGAATGATAAGGCTGCAAATTGGATTCTCCTTTAGTATCACTTGGAAAATTCAGAATTAAGAATCAAGGTTGGTTTGTTTATGATATATTAGTTTGGTACAGTAGGTATGCTTGTCTAGGATTTGGTGGAAAGATCTTCAAAACTTAACATTGAGAATATGTAAGTATATGCACAAGAGATAAGCTTCAATTTTAACATGCTGAAAATGCTAGACTTTTCACATTATAAACTCATTGAATTTACTTACAATTCTTACTAAATTGTTCAGTAACTTGAGGTTCTAGATAGTATTTGGACCCCTTTTTGAAAGAGTCAAGAGTATCATCCAAAGAGTTTTGAAAGATGATAAGGATTAGGGAGAGAAATATCCTAAGGAAGAAAAAAAATTGTTAACTATCACTAGAAGGAATTTGAGTTCGTTTGGTGCTAGGGATGGTACCATTTCTTAAATGCACTTAAGAGTACTCAACAGAGGAATGGTTAGTATTTTGAGAACGGTCAGAGTCTGAAGAATGACCACTGCTAAAGGTTTGTAAAGAAAAGAATTGAAACATATCAGCGAATGAAAAATAAGGGAATAGATCTTCTCCACACCCACACATGCAGAATTCATAGTATAGTTCATGGGTATCGAGATTTTACTTTTCAAGTTTAAGGAAGAAGGACCCTATTGCACAATATAGATCCTGTGATATGAAAGTACTTGATGGTTATTCATATAAAACTATCAGAGATGGATAGAGGAGTGAGATTGAATGAGATGGATATCAAGATTGAGAGGTAAGATAGTACTTTTGATACACCCTATGAATAAAATGTTAAATGTGAGATGGTATTGATCTCTGATTATGATTCATGAGTAAAGGATGATAAAATTAATAAAATTTAGGGATGAAACTCTACAATTTAACTATGTTCTTAACCAAGTTCTGAATCTATAGAGTCGAGAAGGAAGGTCACCATTATTATACTTTGATTTGTATTAGAGTATGATAGGAAGACAATTGGAGAGGAATCTCTATCCTTCTTCTCAGCCCCAGTTAGAGAGAAAGGGTATTTTCAGTTCTGGAGCAAGGATCAAATCCATACTGATATGCACACGCCTCGACTTAAGATGCGTACAAGCAAGTTGGTCCCGATCTTCCGTCGTAGGAGAAATACTTAATGCGGGGGGAGTTGTGACTTTGACGAAGGAGAGGCTAACCACGATCTAGGAACGCGACCAGCAATCTCGCAATTGCTAAACCACTCCTCAATTGGTTATCAACCATGTCAAATTCTTCTTTGCTTCATTTTTTGAAGTATGTTGTTATTTATTAGAAATATTACTTATCTTTAGCCAATTGTATATAGCAAGTTTTCCAAAAATATATTGTCAAATATAAGACGAGGAAACAAAATAACTTAGAAACGACTTTTAAGTTTTTGTAGAGAGTATTGGAAGACTGCCCTTCAACATAAATAACAGCACATATGTGTACACACATTTAAATAAGGCAACCCACTAGCTCTACACAACCAACACAACTAATTTCTTTATCTCTCTTTTGCTCTCTCTACACTATATATTTGTTTATATATATAAACATATTGTCGTCTGCCTGTACAAAAAGTATATGTTCCACTAGTTAAAGAAATTGAGCTTCATAGGAGAGGTTCTCGCCTCGGTACTGAAAAAGTTCAAAAAAAAATATCGCACTTCGTCTCCTCCGTCCACAAACTTTTGACATTATTAACAACGTACATCAGACCATCAAGCATAATTTCTAATCTCTCTCGAAATGTCGACGATCTTCTCCTGTGAATATTGTTCTTGAGAATTCAGTACAAAAGAAGGTCTCACAGGTCACCAGAATGTGCACGCGAACGAGTGCCCCTCTTCTACCGCAACAGGATCAGCAATTTGTGGAACAATGAAGGAGGTTGCCTCTCTATCGTATCCCTCAACAATGCCTTTCTCTTGTGACCACTGTGGTAAACAATTTGAAACAATTCAGGGCTTCAATTGTCACATGGGCAAGGCACATAGGGAGCTTATAACAACTTCCACATCAACTGCAACTTTCTCCTTTGACACATCAATGGCACGTTTCTCCTGTGAATTTTGTCCAAGATGATTTGAAACACCTCAGGGGCTCAATAGTCACAAAGGCAAGGCACACAAGAAGCTTATAACAACTTCCACATCAACCGCAGCTTTCTCCTATGATACATCAAAGATGGATTTCTCCTGTGACTTTTGTTCGAGACAATTTGAAACATCTCAGGGGCTCAATAGTCACAAGGGTAAGACACACAAGGAGCTTATAGCAAATTCCACGCCAGCAACATCTACGCTTAGACCCAACGAGACTACCATCTCTACACCCCCTCCAACTAAAGAGGGCCCTGATGATACTAACTTTAATGAAATTGATATTGATCTCTACTTACCGATAAAGAAGAGAAGACAATTTCTTAGACATACCTCCTCCCCTTCCTCGTCCACTTGAAGAACAACGAAAAATCATTATTATTTTTTATTTTAAATTACATAATTTATGAATTATTTTATAAAGTACGTGGTTTGTTTTATTGTTGTATGATTGAAGATAGATAAGAGATAATATTTGTAAGTTCTAAAAATATAATTTTAACTACAAATATTTGAGTTGAAATTCATGCATTTATAATTTTCACTAGAGCTATAGATAGAATTCTAAATGACCTTGTAATTAAAAAAATATATAACTAAGAAAATAGATATTTTATAGAAGTTTTCATTGCACTTCAACTTTCAGTTAAATAACTTTCTATCATATTTCACAGAACGCTCCATGTGATCTAATATAAGTAATAAATATTCTCTAATTCTTCTTTACTTCATTTTTTGAAGTATGTTGTTATTTATTAGTAATATTACTTATCTTTAGCCAATTGTAGAGAATACAAAATAACTTAGAAACGACTTTTATGTTTTTGTAGAGAGCATTGGAAGACTGTCCTTCAATATAAATAACAGCACGTATGTGTACACACATTTAAATAAGGCAACCCACTAGCTCTACACAACCAACACAACTAATTTCTTTATCTCTCTTTTGCTCTCTCTACACTATATATTTGTTTATATATATAAACATATTGTCATCTGCCTTTACAAAAAGTATACGTTCCACTAGTTAAAGCAATTGAGCTTCATAGGAGAGGATCTCGCCTCGGTATTGAAAAAGTTCAAAAAAAAATATCGCACTTGGTCTCCTCCATCCACAAACTTTTGACATTATTAACTCCGTACATCAGACCATCAAGCATAATTTCTAATCTCTCTCGAAATGTCAACGATCTTCTCCTGTGAATATTGTTCTCGAGAATTCAGTACAAAAGAAGGTCTCACAGGTCACCAGAATGTGCACGCGAACGAGTGCCCCTCTTCTACCGCAACAGGATCAGCAATTTGTGGAACAATGAAGGATGTTGCCTCTCTATCGTATCCCTCAACAATGCCTTTCTCCTGTGACCACTGTGGTAAACAATTTGAAATAATTCAGGGCTTCAATTGTCACATGGGTAAGGCACACAGGGAGCTTATAATAACTTCCACATCAACTGCAGCTTTCTCCTTTGACACATCAATGGCACGTTTCTCCTGTGACTTTTGTCCAAGACGATTTGAAACACCTCAGGGGCTCAATAGTCACAAAGGCAAGGCACACAAGAAGCTTATAGCAACTTCCACATCAACCGCAGCTTTCTCCTATGATACATCAAAGATGGATTTCTCCTGTGACTTTTGTTCGAGACAATTTGAAACATCTCAGGGGCTCAATAGTCACAAGGGTAAGGCACACAAGGAGCTTATAGCAAATTCCACGCCAGCAACATCTACGCTTAGACCCAACGAGACTGCCATCTCTACACCCCCTCCAACTAAAGAGGGCCCTGATGATACTAACTCTAATGAAATTGATATTGATCTCTACTTACCGATAAAGAAGAGAAGATAATTTCTTAGACATTCCTCCTCCCCTTCCTCGTCCACTTGAAGAAGAACGAAAAATCCTTATGCATAAATATGTTTCTAAATACTGTATATGAGTACCCCCTAGCTTTATTCCACTCACTCCTTCTCGTATGGTTAAACCAATGATATTTGAAATTAATAAATGATGTCAAGAAATGATTTATAATTTTTTGTGGTTTTGTATAAAAAATATTATAAAATTTTATCTTTTTATCTCATGAACATTTATTCTTACTAAAATCACTACGTACAGTAAGGAGGAGAGAGGCACTATAGATTATCACTATGCAATAGCAAGATTAACATATTCAAATATAAGGTGGTAGTTAGTGGTGCCACAACCAACAGTAAATTTCCAATGTAGCAACACGAGTAGGTAGGGAGTAGGAGGAAAATGAATTAAGAAATAAATTTCAATAAATATATTTAAATAAATAGAGACCTTTTATTGTAAAGTCATTATCATAATGATCAATTATTAAATTAGTTGATGACAATAAAAATATTTCATTTTATATACATCTCTTATATCATAGTGAATGTATATACATTTCTTTTGTCTTCATTTATGTGTACGCGATGATTACTAGTAATTTAAACAAAAAATATTTTTTTAAAAAGTAATATTTAGAAATAATATATCACATCAGGTAGATTCAAGAATCGAATAAAAAGAAATGCCAACGGTAATACTAATTAAATATATATTTAAAGTATACGATTGTTTTCTGTTAATAAAAATTGGACATTGAGGATAATGATGATATATAAAATAATTATCTTCGTGATATCTAATAATAATTTAATACTCAAAATTATGTAATAGCTTGAGTATTGCTAGCTGCCATCGGTTGTTACATGGGATAAATCATCCATTCCTAATATTTATATCTCTATATATAGTAGATAAATATATTTTCTAGTTTAATAAATATTTATATATTGTAGTATATATGTAGGCTTTATATCAAATTCTATTTGTTTCTTAATATAATATATACAACTGTAATTATTTTATTAGTGAGTTGGACAACATATTGAATTAAAAGTTATGCTTTTAAAATTTAGTAACTTAGTACAGTATTTACAGGTTCCAAGAATAGTTGTATTTTTTTATTGTATTATTGAATTAAAATGATTGATAAACACTTTGTTGCACTTCTTTTCTTAGATGTTTTCTTCCATACTATGGTAAACAAATTTATCATGTCTTGCGCTCAACATTTTCTTGGTCGTATGCATGAGCGACATTAAACAATGAATATCAAAACACCTATTTTGTTCCTTGTCTTCTATTTCCATAATGCCAAACAAAAAATAAGAAAAGGGGAGCAGGGTGTTAGATACTTGATATCATGAGTATTAGAAAATTTAAATATGTTTGCCAATTTATAGGAAAACATTATGCAGTGACGATTGATAAATACGGCAGGGCCGTGAATCCGTTAAATTGCTAATTTAAAAGGCTAAGTTGCATTGTTGTTTCGGCTAGTTTACAGTCGTTGCAGTAGAGCTCCCAAGTGGGCAGTTGTTAATATGTTATATGATATGATCTCTCTTATGCTTGTGTTATATCAAGTCCATCGACAATTGTAAAGAATAAGTTTATATGCCTAGCAATTCGTGCTAACTAGTATGTTTAACGATTGAATATCTTTGAGGGGTAAAATGTCATCAAAATTACGTTAGGACTTGAATGAGTTTTAGATTCGTGTCGAAATAGATTTAGAATCCATCGAGTTTCTTTGAGAAAGTATTCTTATAGGTGCTCTGAGATCCGTCCTCTTGTGAAAATTACCTTACAACTTTTGTGATTTTTAGATTCATGCACAAATGAATCAATATCCAATCCAATCTCTTTAAATTAGAGTATTTTCATAAATGCATTTGGATGTGTTCTCCCTTCCTAATGCGGATTAAGAGCACCATATAACAGGCCTAAGGATAGTTGGAAATTTTTTTTCTTTTTCGGAATAGGAATGAAAAAATTTATAGTTACGCCCAATAGTAATATTATATCATGGTGGCATTTATTTTGATATGACAATATCCTTGATTTAATGATTTCTATCTATTATTTTAATAAATAAAATAGAAAGTATAAAATAAACTTATAGACAACACTTATTACATGAGTTAGAATACTATAAAAATAACAAAAATATAAAATAAAATTATTATGTTTCTAATTCGACCGTCAAATTGTCCTCGACGTGCTAAACCAATTAATTGAATCAATTTAGTCTTAAATATATATATATAAATCAAATCATAAAAAAATAAAAAAAGAATTTAGTCTTAAATATATATATATATATAAATCAAATCATAAAAAAATAAAAAAAGATAGATCAAATAGTGATATCAAAATATTATTAAATATTATCACATCTTTGATTGTATTTTTAAAAAAATATTATATATAAAATTAATTAATGGATGAATATTTTTCTAAAAATAATCAAATAATACTGATCATTAAATAATCTTTCAATAAGAGAATGTCAATCTATCGTACTAATTATTCTACATAATAATATCTATATCATTTACATTATCTCACTTTGCATTACTAAATATAGAATTAGAATTACAAACTTGTATTATTTGAAACCATCCCAAATAGCAATGAAATCATTGAAAAGATTAAATATATTTTTTATTTTAAATTACATAATTTATGAATTATTTTATAAAGTACATGGTTTTTTTTATTGTTGTATGATTGAAGATAGATAAGAGATAATATTTGTAAGATCTAAAAATATAATTTTAACTACAAATATTTGAGTTGAAATTCATGCATTTATAATTTTCGCTAGAGCTATAGATATAATTCTAAATGACCATGTAATTAAAAAAATATATAACTAAGAAAATAGATATTTTATAGAAGTTTTCATTGCACTTCAACTTTCAGTCAAATAAATTTATATCATATTTCACAGAACGCTCCATGTGATCTAATATAAGTAATAAATATTCTCTAATTCTTCTTTGCTTCATTTTTTGAAGTATGTTGTTATTTATTAGTAATATTACTTATCTTTAGCCAATTGCAGAGAATACAAAATAACTTAGAAACGACTTTTATGTTTTTGTAGAGAGCATTGGAAGACTGCCCTTCAATATAAATAACAGCACGTATGTGTACACACATTTAAATAAGGCAACCCACTAGCTCTACACAACCAACACAACTAATTTCTTTATCTCTCTTTTGCTCTCTCTACACTATATATTTGTTTATATATATAAACATATTGTCGTCTGCCTGTACAAAAAGTATACGTTCCACTAGTTAAAGAAATTGAGCTTCATAGGAGAGGTTCTCGCCTCGGTACTGAAAAAGATCAAAAAAAAAAATCGCACTTCGTCTCCTCCATCCACAAACTTTTGACATTATTAACAACGTACATCAGACCATCAAGCATAATTTCTAATCTCTCTCGAAATGTCGACGATCTTCTCCTGTGAATATTGTTCTCGAGAATTCAGTATAAAAGAAGGTCTCACAGGTCACCAGAATGTGCACGCGAACGAGTGCCCCTCTTCTATCGCAACAGGATCAGCAATTTGTGGAACAATGAAGGATGTTGCCTCTCTATCGTATCCCTCAACAATGCATTTCTCCTGTGACCACTGTGGTAAACAATTTGAAATAATTCAGGGCTTCAATTGTCACATGGGTAAGGCACACAGGGAGCTTATAACAACTTCCACATCAACTGCAGCTTTCTCCTTTGACACATCAATGGCACGTTTCTCCTGTGACTTTTGTCCAAGACGATTTGAAACACCTCAGGGGCTCAATAGTCACAAAGGCAAGGCACACAAGAAGCTTATAGCAACTTCCACATCAACCGCAGCTTTCTCCTATGATACATCAAAGATGGATTTCTCCTGTGACTTTTGTTCGAGACAATTTGAAATATCTCAGGGGCTCAATAGTCACAAGGGTAAGGCACACAAGGAGCTTATAGCAAATTCCACGCCAGCAACATCTACGCTTAGACCCAACGAGACTGCCATCTCTACACCCCCTCCAACTAAAGAGGGCCCTGATGATACTAACTCTAATGAAATTGATATTGATCTCTACTTACCGATAAAGAAGAGAAGACAATTTCTTAGACATTCCTCCTCCCCTTCCTCGTCCACTTGAAGAACAACGAAAAATCCTTATGCATAAATATGTTTCTAAATACTGTATATGAGTACCCCCTAGCTTTATTCCACTCACTCCTTCTCGTATGGTTAAACCAATAATATTTGAAATTAATAAATGATGTCAAGAAATGATTTATAATTTTTTGTGGTTTTGTATAAAAAATATTATAAAATTTTATCTTTTTATCTCTTGAACATTTATTCTTGCTAAAATCACTATGTACGGTAAGGAGGAGAGAGGCACTATAGATTATCACTATGCAATAGCAAGATTAACATATTTAAATATAAGGTAGTAGTTAGTGGTGCCACAACCAACAGTAAATTTCCAATGCAGCAACACGAGTAGGTAGGGAGTAGGAGGAAAATGAATTAAGAAATAAATTTCAATAAATATATTTAAATAAATAGAGACCTTTTATTTTAAAGTCATTATCATAATGATCAATTATTAAATTAGTTGATGACAATAAAAATATTTCATTTTATATACATCTCTTAGATCATAGTGAATGTATATACATTTCTTTTGTCTTCATTTATGTGTACGTGATGATTACTAGTAATTTAAACAAAAAGTATTTTTTTAAAAAGTAATATTTAGAAATAATATATCACATCAGGTAGATTCAAGAATCGAATAAAAAGAAATGCCAACAGTAATACTAATTAAATATATATTTAAAGTATACAATTATTCTGTGTTAATAAAAATTGGACATTGAGGATAAAGATGATATATAAAATAATTATCTTCGTGATATCTAATAATAATTTAATACTCAAAATTATGTAATAGCTTGAGTATTGCTTGCTGCTATCGGTTGTTACAGGGGATAAATCATCCATTCCTAATATTTATATCTCTATATATAGTAGATAAATATATTTTTTAGTTTAATAAATATTTATATATTGTAGTATATATGTAGGCTTTATATCAAATTCTATTTGTTTCTTAATATAATATATACAACTGTAATTATTTTATTAGAGAGTTGGACAATATGAAGTTATGCTTTTAAAATTTAGTAACTTAGTACAGTATTTACAGGTTCCAAGAATAGTTGTATTCTTTTTATTGTATTATTGAATTAAAATGATTGATAAACACTTTGTTGCACTTCTTTTCTTGGATGTTATCTTCCATACTATGGTAAACAAATTTATCATGTCTTGCGCTCAGCATTTTCTTGGTCGTATGCATGAGCGACATTAAACAATGAATATCAAAACACCTATTTTGTTCCTTGTCTTCTATTTCCATAATGCCAAACAAAAAATAAGAAAAGGGGAGCAGGGTGTTAGATACTTGATATCATGAGTATTAGAAAATTTAAATATGTTTGCCAATTTATAGGAAAACATTCTGCAGTGATGATGGATAAATACGGCAGGGCCGTGAATCCGTTAAATTGCTAATTTAAAAGGCTAAGGTGTATTGTTGTTTCGGCTAGTTTACAGTCGTTGCAGTAGAGCTCCCAAGTGGGCAGTTGTTAATAAATTTTATATTGTCTGTGATTTGTATTCTGTTGTTTCTTTATAGAATGTAAATTAATTGCAATAATATGTTATATGATATGATCTCTCTTATGCTTGTATTATATCAAGTCCATCGACAATTGTAAAGAATAAGTATATATGCCTAGCAATTCGTGCTAACTAGAATGTTTAACGATTGAATATCTTTGAGGGGTAAAATGTCATCAAAATTACGTTAGGACTTGAATGAGTTTTAAATTCGTGTCGAAATAGATTTAGAATCCATCAAGTTTCTTTGAGATAGTATTCTTATAGGTGCTCTGGGATCCGTCCTCTTGTGAAAATTGCCTTACAACTTTTGTGATTTTTAGATTCATGCACAAATGAATCAATATCCAATCCAATCTCTTTAAATTAGAGTATTTTCAAAAATGCATTTGGATGTGTTCTCCCTTCCTAATGCGGATTAAGAGCACCATATAAAAGGCCTAAGGATAGTTGGAATTTTTTTTTCTTTTTCGGAATAGGAATGAAAAAATTTATAGTTACGCCCAATAGTAATATTATATCATGGTGGCATTTATATTTATATGACAATATCCTTGATTTAATGATTTCTATCTATTATTTTAATAAATAAACTAGAAAGTATAAAATAAACTTATAGACAACACTAATTACATGAGTTAGAATACTATAAAAATAACAAAAATATAAAATAAAATTATTCTTTTTCTAATTCGACAGTCAAATTGTCCTCGACGTGCTAAACCAATTAATTGAATCAGTTTAGTCTTCAATATATATATATAAAAATCAAATCATAAAAAAAATAAAAAAAGAATTTAGTCTTAAATATATATATATATAAATCAAATCATAAAAAAATAAAAAAAGATAGATCAAATAGTGACATCAAAATATTATTAAATATTATCACATCTTTGATTGTATTTTTTAAAAAATATTATATATAAAATTAATTAATGGATGAATATTTTTCTAAAAATAATCAAATAATATTGATCATTAAATAATCTTCCAATAAGAGAATGTCAATCTATCGTACTAATTGTTCTACATAATAATATCTATATCATTTATTTTATCTCACTTTGCATTACTAAATATAGAATTAGAATTACAAACTTGTATTATTTGAAACCATCCCAAATAGCAATGAAATCATTGAAAAGATTAAATATATTTTTTATTTTAAATTACATAATTTATGAATTATTTTATAAAGTACGTGGTTTGTTTTATTGTTGTATGATTGAAGATAGATAAGAGATAATATTTGTAAGATCTAAAAATATAATTTTAACTACAAATATTTGAGTTGAAATTCATGCATTTATAATTTTCACTAGAGCTATAGATATAATTCTAAATGACCATGTAATTAAAAAAATATATAACTAACAAAATAGATATTTTAGAGAAGTTTTCATTGCACTTCACCTTTCAGTCAAATAACTTTCTATCATATTTCGAAGAACGATCCATGTGATCTAATATAAGTAATAAATAGTCTCTAATTCTTCTTTGCTTCATTTTTTGAAGTATGTTGTTATTTATTAGTAATATTACTTATCTTTAGCCAATTGTAGAGAATACAAAATAACTTAGAATCGACTTTTAGGTTTTTGTAGAGAGCATTGGAAGACTACCCTTCAATATAAATAACAGCACGTATGTGTACACACATTTAAATAAGGCAACCTACTAGCTCTACACAACCAACACAACTAATTTCTTTATCTCTCTTTTGCTCTCTCTACACTATATATTTGTTTATATATATAAAAATATTGTCATCTGCCTGTACAAAAAGTATACGTTCCACTAGTTAAAGCAATTGAGCTTCATAGGAGAGGTTCTCGCCTCGGTACTGAAAAAGTTCAAAAAAAAAAATCGCACTTGGTCTCCTCCATCAACAAACTTTTGACATTATTAACTCAGTACATCAGACCATCAAGCATAATTTCTAATCTCTCTCGAAATGTCAACGATCTTCTCCTGTGAATATTGTTCTCGAGAATTCAGTACAAAAGAAGGTCTCACAGGTCACCAGAATGTGCACAAGAACGAGTGCCCCTCTTCTACCGCAACAGGATCAGTAATTTGTGGAACAATGAAGGATGTTGCCTCTCTATCGTATCCCTCAACAATGCCTTTCTCCTGTGACCACTGTCTTAAACAATTTGAAACAATTCAGGGCTTCAATTATCACATGGGTAAGGCACACAGGGAGCTTATAACAACTTCCACATCAACTGCAACTTTCTCCTTTGACACATCAATGGCATATTTCTCCTATGACTTTTGTCCAAGACGATTTGAAACACCTGAGGGGCTCAATGGTCACAAAGGCAAGGCACACAAGAAGCTTATAGTAACTTCCACATCAACCACAGCTTTCTCCTACGATACATCAAAGATGGATTTCTCCTGTGACTTTTGTTTGAGACAATTTGAAACATCTCAGGGGCTCAATAGTCACAAGGGTAAGGCACACAAAGAGCTTATAGCAAATTCCACGCTAGCAACATCTATGCTTAGACCCAACGAGACTGACATCTCTACACCCCCTCCAACTAAAGGGGGCCCTGATGATACTAACTCTAATGAAATTGATATTGATCTCTACTTACCGATAAAGAAGAGAAGACAATTTCTTAGACATACCTCCTCCCCTTCCTCGTCCACTTGAAGAAGAATGAAAAATCATTATGCATAAATATGTTTATAAATACTGTATAGGAGTACCCCCTAGCTTTATTCCACTCACTCCTTCCCGGATTGTTAAACCAATGATATTTGAAATTAATAAATGATATTAAGAAATGATTTATAATTTTTTGTAGTTTTGTATAAAAAATATTATAAAATTTTATCCTTTTATCTCCTGAGCATTTATTCTTGCTAAAATCACTATGGTATGGTAAGGAGGAGAGTGGCACTATAGATTATCACTATGCAATAGCAAGATTGACATATTTAAATATAAGGTGGTAGTTAGTGGTGCCACAACCAACAATAAATTTCCAATGCAGCAACAAGAGTAGGTAGGGAGTAGGAGGAAAATGAATTAATAAATAAATTTCATTAAATATATTTAAATAAATAGAGGCCTTTTATTTTAAATAAATTATCATAATGATCAATTATTAAATTAATTGATGACAATTAATTATTTCGACAATAAATTTCATAATAAATTATTATCATAGATAATAACACAATGAATATTTATATTATAATAATTAAATTTTTCGAATAGACAATTATTACCCTCAAATACTCACGTTTATATTGTATATATCCATTTTTGGGGAGTCAAATTTATATATATTCTTGTTGTTTTATAATCTAGTTAACATATGATGTGCTATTAAAAGAGTAGTTCTAAGGGGATAAAAAAGTAATGGATAGTTGTCACGCCCCGACCCAACTGTCGGCCACGTGGCAACTGCCGTATGAGCCCGACAGACCCATACAAGGCATCAAGTGATACATACCATTCATATACATCATTTATGCAGCGGAATTTACAATTTAATTATCTAACTCAACATTTCTAACACAGTCTCGATAAACCTACTACAATTCTAGGAAAAAGGCAACGATAAATAAAAATATAGACCCGTCGACGGACTCATCTTCATCGAATAACTCGGGCAGTCATCTAACACACCTGCACACACGGGGAAAAGTGGTGTGCTCAGCCTTGCGGCCTAGTGCGAAATTACGGCTCTACCGAATAAAGAAATCAAAGGCTAGGAGGAGTATTCTAGGATGTCTTTGGTGGTTAATAATCATCTTTCATGCCATATAATTTAAACAATTCATATTGAGATAGACAGCATAAATAAATAAATAAATAAAGGTGTACATACCACTAGATGTCACCTAAGTCAAGTCTAGTGTCAACGTCAACAGTCTGTCCCCATTTGATTGGTGTAAATCAATTTATGGGGAGCAACAAACATCATAAATATAATACCGATGTATAATTCACTAGATGTCACCTACGTTATATCTAGTGTCCACGTCAACAGTCTGTCACCTACATCGTGATGAGACTTTAAAGTTTCATAAACTCGGGCTGCCAGCCTACGCTTAATGACTATCCGGGCCGGGGGTATCAATAAGCCCATCAGTGCCATTCTGTCTCAGTCTCTATCTATGCCCGCTGCACTGATGTTGGCAGAGAGGACGGATGACCCAGAATTTCTGTCCAATTTATTTCACTAGTCGCCAACCATGCTTCCCCTAGCGAAACCGTTATGCCCTTACATCCTCCCCGGATTCCGTAGGGGTCACGACACCTATGTAGTACTACACACAGCCCGTAGACAGGGTCACCTCTCTTAAATCTCATCGGCCACGGCTAGCCGGAATAACCACCCTAGGATCCGGACTACTCATCCGATCGTCTGCAGACGTCAAGGGTGATAGCCGTGCGGTCAACGGATCCATGTCCAAGGCGTCGCGTGTGGAATCACCTTCCCAGTCCAATAGCCGTCGACGTCTATCGAGATTGGCGCACATCTGCACGATGGGCTGTGGCCCTCGACTCCATCGGTGCCAAGTCCATGGTAGGGTTCATCCTAGCTAACCATCTCAGGATTATCACGAGGCCGCCTACAACGACACTCGTGCGGGTGAAGATTTCGGGTAAGGACTTGCTCCATATTTTCAGTCTAACCCGACCATGGAGTTTGTACAGTCTCTTACCCTACCAGCTCCCAGTATATAAGCTATGCATAACGTCGGGAGTGGTGCTCCCAGTGCTCCGCTATATATCAACCTCGGGAGTGGTGCCTAACGGGACATCACCGTTTGACCACCGTCGGAATGCGACGGTCAACCGGGGCATATGGAAAAAAGGCCCCGTTTTCTGTCTAAGTGGCGGTGACATCGCCAAAGGTTCTAACATATCGTTATTTACTATCTATGTCTGCATGGTAGGTATGCTAGGATAGCATAGAAACACAATAAAATAATATTTAACATGCTTGACATGGTACTACGACATATTAGAAACATAATAAGGAAATCATGGTATATCAGGCATGTTAAGTAAAGTAAATTTAACTAACATGCAAACCAGAGTATATCCTACATGTCAGACAGAAATAAACTAAACTAACATGCAGGTAAGTCAAATCTTATCAAGCATTATGTTTTATCATATTTAAGACTTCCACGAATTGTTCCTAAGAAAACCCCAGCGGGAATTCCCTAGCGTGAATAAATCCTACCATCGGAGAACCAACGCACCTGGGTTAGCGATCTGGTCTTCAGAATCAACCCGCGTAACAACAAATCACTCCGTAGAACTACTCGGATCACGTACCCGCGATAAATCCTAATTAACACAATTATTTAAAATTAAATTTAATTCCTTTTTCCCTAAAGTAAATCAAATATTAATTTATCAATCTAACCTAATCATTCAGATACTAATTAACCAAATTTTCATTTTACAATTTAAATTAACTTAGCTAAGTTTAGATAAATTTTATCAAATTTATCCATTTAAACCCCTCATCTAGCCCAAGTCACCTAAGGGCCCAAATAACACTCATCAATACTTAATTAGATCAATTAAACATTAATTAGCTATTTTAAATCACTTAATCATACTCATGAAAAGTTAAATTATTTTTATTTTTTATTTTTATTATTATATTATTATTTTGACTGGTCAACGGTCAACAGTTGACCCGGTCAACCCGGTGAACACGGTGGACCCGGTCAACGCGGTGGACCCAATCACTATTCATTTGGCTTAACTTGAGTCTGACCCAAGCCTAGCCAGTTCGGTTCGATCGAGTCAGCTCCAACTCATCTAAAACCAAGTCCGACTCGAGTCTGGTTCGAGTTAATTTGGTTCGACTCAGGTTCAATTTAATTGATTCAGCTCACTTCAACTAACTCAACTCGAACCCAAACTTAACTCGAATTCAACCCAACTAACTCCAATCTGGTTCAACTCAACCCATTCACTAACTCTACTTAATTAAATCATTAATTTTTCTTAACTTAATTTATCCTACTTAATTAATCCACTAAGCTTGATTAATTAACACTAAGCATGTTTAAATTAATCTAAGCATTTTAACAACACTAATTTATCCTAAACGTGTTTAATTACAACTAAACATGCTTAAATAAATCACTAATCACGATTAGGGAAAAATAAAGCTACCTTAGCCGGAATCACTATTCACCATCGGAAACACTATTCACTTGGCGGAATAGTAACGTCATCGCCGGAACCCTAGCCGCCACCTCGCCGGAGCTCGCGAAACCAACGGCAAACTTGACGGCGAGCTCCGCAACTCTTCGCACAAGTGGGAACCAGCGATGGCCTGCGTAAACTCCGGCCATCAACGCCTAAAAACTCAATTTTGGGTGGCGTCGCCGGCGAACTTTAGGGCAAGTTCGCCGGAGGGCGAAACCACCTGTTTGCAGAGGGGAAACGGAGCCGCTCACCTTGCGAACGAGCGGGGAAGGAAGGGAGGAAATTCCAGCCGGCGAGACGAGTGGATTCGCAGCTCCACTCCTCACCGATCGACCTGCGGGTTGGAGCAGCGGCGACCCAATCGTCGCCTGTTGCCGTTGCGTCGGGGTCGATGCGAGTTCGCGAGCATGCGGAGAGGGCGAGTCCACACCCACTGCAACGAAGGAGAGGATGCGCCAGTGATGTGAGACCCGTGATTTTTAAATAAGCGTAATAGAATAATTTTAGTATTTGGAGGGTTTAATCGTAAAAGAAATTCTTTAAAGGACTTAATTGTAAAATCATATGAATTTTTGAAGTATGAGATTTTGATGTGAAAATTATACCATCATATAGTATTTTTGATAAGGAATCCAACGGCGCAGACGGATCGTAATTTGGACGTCGTTTGATTGGTCAATTGTACAATTAAGATTTAATTAAGATTTAAGATTTTAATTAACTAATTAAAAAAATAAAAAAAAAATCTCAATTTTTCCCACCGAGCGCACGCGAGTTCCTCCATCTTCCTCTCTCTCTCTTCTCTCTCCTCCTCCGCAGCGGCGACGGTGAAGGCGATCATTTTTCCCATCGATGCTCCGGCGAAACCACATCGAATTAGGCTCCCAAATTTTAGCCACAGGTAGATCTCGACCTCCTCTTCATTTTGATACCAAGATGCCTAAATTTGGTGTAGAGATGAGGGAGAAATCGTGTGGGAGGCGTCGGCGGCGAGGGTTTCGTCGCCGGAGCTTGCTCCGGTGATTACCGGCCATTCCGGCCGTGAAACCTTGCAAACTTGGTACCTATGGATTCTCCTTGACGAGAGCTATCCATTGGTACCGGAGTTGAGGGCTATTGGCCGCCGGTTGGCCGCCGGCGAGCTAAAAATCCTAACTTTAGGATTTCGCCCAAAATTTTAATCGGTGAAATTGATCGCGTATGAGCTATAAAAATTGGGGCAAATATGATTTTTGGAATCCTCATGAAGAGAGCTTTCGATGGGTACCAATATTGGTGCTGATCGAAGAACTTCGCCGGCGAGGGTTCCGACGAACTTTCTGGCTACCCCGGAGAAATTTTCCGGCGAACTTGGGAAAAAAATTGGGGTGATTCTAGAGATCATTCTAAGAGTAGTGGTGAAGAGAGATTTGAGAAATTATTTCTAGATTGAGAATTCAAATTCATTGAATAATTGACAGGAAAATATAAAAATGCGTAAATGACAGCACGTGGATCGAGGCAGACCTTAAGTTGGTTCCGAGGAGTAAACCGCCAAGTCAGGTGCGTTGGTTCTCCGATGGTAGGATTTATTCAAGCTAGGGAATTCCTGCTGGGGTTTTCTTAGGAATAATTCTGGATGTCTCAAATAAAATAAAATATTATGCTTGATAATATTTGTTTTATCTGAATGTTAGTTTAGTTTATTTCTATCTAACATGTAGGATATACCATGATTTTCTACACTAGTTTTAATATGTCGTAGTATCTTGTCGAGCATGTTAAATATTATTTTATTGTGTTTCTATGCTATGCTAGTATACCTACCATGCATACATAGATAGTAAATAACGACATGTTAGAACCTTTGGCGATGTCACCGCCACTTAGGCAGAAAAAGGGGCCTTTTCCATATGCCCCGGTTGACTGCCGCGTTCCGACGATGGTCAAACGGTGACGTCCCGTTAGGTGCCACTCCCGAGGTTGATGCATAGCGGAGCACTGGGAGCACGACTCCTGACGTTATGCATAGCTTATATACTGGGAGCTGGTAGGGTAAGAGACTGTACAAACTCCATGGTCGGGTTAGACTGAAAATATGGAGCAAGTCCTTACCCGAAATCTTCACCCGCACGAGTGTCGTTGTAGGCGGTCTCGTGATAGTCCTGAGATGGTTAGCTAGGATGAACCCTACCATGGACTGGGCACCGATGGAGTCGAGGGCCACAGCCCATCGTGCGGATGTGCGCCAAATCTTGACAGACGTCGACGGCTAATGGACTGGGAAGGTGATTCCACATGCGACACCTTGGACAATGGATCCGTAGACCACACGGCTATGACCCTTGACGTCTGCAGACGATCGGATGAGTAGTCCGGATCCTAGGGTGGTTATTCCGGCTAGCCGTGGCCGATGAGATTTAAGAGAGGTGACCCTGTCTACGGGCAGTATGTAGTACTACATGGGTGTCGTGGCCCCTACGGAATCCAGGGAGGATGTAAGGGCACGACGGTTTCACTAGGGGAGGCATGGTTGGCGACTAGTGAAACAACTGGAGAGGGACTCTGGGTCATCCGTCCTCTCTGCCAACATCAGTGCGGCGGGCATAGGTAGCGACTGAGACAGAAAGGCACTGGTGGACTTATTGATACCCCCGGCCCGGGTAGTCACTAAGCGTAGGCTGGCAGCCCGAGTTTATAAAACCTTAAAGTCTCATCACGATGTAAGTGACAGACTGTTGACGTGAACACTAGATATAACGTAGGTGACATCTAGTGAATTATACATCGGTATAGTATTTATGATGTTTGTTACTCCCCATAAATTGATTTACACAAATCAAATGGGGACAGACTGTTGATGTTGACACTAGATTTAACTTAGGTGACATCTAGTGGCATGTACACATTTATTATTTATTTATGTTGTCTTATCGTTAGAGATGAATTGTTTAAATTGTATTACGTGAAAGATGATGATTAACCACCAAAGACATCCTAGAATACTCCTCCTAGCCTTTGATTTCTTTATTCGGTAGAGTCGTAATTTCGCACTAGGCCGCAAGGCTGAGCACACTACTTTTCCCCGTGTGTGCAGGTGTGTTAGATGACTGCCCGAGTTAATCGATTAAGATGAGTCTGTCGACGGGTCTATATTTTTATTTATTTATCGTTGCCTTTTTCCTAGAATTGTAGTAGGATTTATCGGGACTGTGTTAGAAATTTTGAGTTAGATAATTTAATTGTATATTCCGCTGCATAAACGATGTATATGAATGATATATATCATTTGATGCCTTGTATGGGTCTGTCGGGCTCATACGGCGGTTGCCACGTGGCCGACGGTTGGGTCGGGACGTGACAACTTAAGTGGTATCAGAGCTTAGGTTTAATGACCTGACCATTAAAGTGATATGAGAACCTAGGTTTGGAGAACCTAGGAGAATAAGTTAAGTTGAGGTTTTAAGGATTTCGATGACAGTTCCGATATAATATAGGATAAAGTGCGAGTCGGAAATATAGTAGTATATTTCCTTAGTGATGAGTTTTTACTCAGACGACAGTTGATCGCTCTGATAAATTTTTCTTGAGTCGATAACTGCCGTAATATAAAGATAGTAAATCTGCTATCTTCAGATAGTAAATATGGATATCATCTCCACCGCATTGGAGAAGAGATAGAAACTTAGATCAATAGGCTCCGATCTACGATCAAGTTTCATTTCTAAATGATCCAGTAAATTTATCCATGATCATATTAAGGTTACCTTGTTGGGTGCATCACAATCACCTCTTATACCAACAAAGGTAGCTATCATCACTTTGATCTTAAAGAGTATTGATATTAAATTCTCCCATGTTATATCTTAATCATACTAGTTGTATCCCATGATCCAGTTGGGATATTGAGTTTGAATGAATCTATCAATATTTGATTTTATCCGCTCTGATTCGAGCACGTGCTTCTGAGTTTGATTTGTAGACATAGAAGCACCAGATGCACTCCCACATCTGTACTCACATGTTAGATAGCTGACGTATCAGGATTGTTAAGTTATGGACTATTTATGAGTCTTATCATCGATTCATATGTTACAATCAAGTTAAACAATAAGTACGTTATCATATCATTCTGTGGACCTTCCTACTTGAGTTAACACGTGTGTTATTATACGACATTTGAGCATGTGTGATATCGTTTAACTTTTGCTTATATTGCGGGTATAAATGATTTCTAGAAAGTTGAAATATTGAATCTTAGGTTAAACCTATGATCAGTTTGGAGATATAGAAATCCAGGTAGATTATCTCCAGTTATACACCTTTTTACATCTTGATGTCGATCATGAGAATTTTCCATACAAATCGTTGCCTTAGTCATTTCCTAGATCTTGGAAATAACTGATATTGAACGTTCATTTAAGATCTGGATTATAGAATCTATATCAGATTTATCTACGTAAGACCCCTGAGCTTAAAGAAGGATCTACCGATATTTTAAGCTGGCTTACGTATGAGTTAATTTTGTTTGGAACTAACTCTTACTCGGATCTCTTAGATGGACTTCATTCCCGATTCATAAATTTGATTATAGATGGATCAGTATGAAATGAATTGAAATTGTCATCTATGACCTTACTCTCATTTGAGTTAATTATTTATATACATGTGAATCTTATGTGTATATGTTGATCATTTTGGATCGTCATCATTATTTTTAAGTTGTATCTGGAAGTTGACCGTCATCAATCATAATATTCGTGTCAACCCCCAACACTTGCAACTCTATGTATAGTATTTGTAGCTTTCTACATATACTCTCTTTGCAGCTCTACACCCTATCTGCAACTCCATTTCATAAATTCAGCTGGCGTATATTGCATGACATTTCTAGTTGTGCATGCTACAACTTTCTACATTTTCTTAGTTCTGCAGCTTCGATGCTCACTTGTTATATTTCCGTGGCTTCATTTTGCCGCTCAGCTTTACCGCTTGCTTCATCTTACATTTCTCAACTTTCGATATTTCATATTCATTTCAGATTTATCTGCGGTCATGTGGACTGGCTTCCTAAATGTAAATTATTTATTGTTCCTCCCTTCATTTCATATTTTGATGCGTCAATATAGTCGGTATAGTTGTCATCAGCATACCACTAGCCTTCTATGCATTCAATGCAGCCGTTTCCTGCTATTTTCTTCTATCTATCAATTTCTTTTTGGAGCTTGAGCAGCTTTTACTTATTTCGTGTTTCCTATATACGACCGACTTGTTAGCCAAGCAGATTTCTTGTATCTGCTTCTTTTAATTCTGCTTAGTGGCATTTCTGAATGCACATTCTGCCGAATATTTCTGCAATTTTCTTTGTAGTTATTTGCTCAGTCATTTTATGCAGTTTGCAGTTCCCTTCTTGCGAAGCTACTTCTTTTGTCAAATTCTATCCATTATTGGTAGATTTCTTTACTCCTTTTTATTTCTAGAGCTCCCTCAGCTTAGCTCAGTTCTTCACTTAGTATTTTTGCAGCTCGGATTCCTATATTTTCATCAGTATTATTATATAGATTCGGACTTTCTCTGCAGTCTTATTCAGTCAATGCAGTTGGCAGTATTTCTATATTTGCAGCTCAAATTTCAACTGCTTGCAGATTTTGTAGTATCTTTACTTCTTTACTCTTTTTCATATCTTCTCTAATTTTTGGATACTGTAAATTTCTTGAACCTCTAGCATGTGTTGATGTGCATGTTGATATTTCTGTATATTGATTTCTCCAACACATGTTGATGCACATGATGATATCCTTAGTAGCTGCATGTACTATTGACCTCTCTTACTCCAGTCACTACTGCTGCTGCTCGTATCTTGTGCGCATAGCAGCTTAGTTATAACTATAATATTTATATGCATCTATAGACTTGGATGAAGTCCTTATACATCAAGAGTCTACTTTGTTATTATTATTATTATATCCTTTTATATAGGATATAGCATATTTCATATCAAATTTTATATCATCATATAAGTATGATCTATAAATTCCGTATCAAACTCAGTTTTAGATCCTATTAGGACTCTTATGAACTCAAGTATTGGTTAAGTTCGGCCTACATTTCCTGCCACGAACTGGGAGGCTTGCTCTTAATTAGGTCGACACTCATAGAGGAGATCACTGCGTACCTAGACGTACCTCTTTGTGTTAAATAAGATGGATGCTCATGAGGATCCAAATATGACTACAATGATCCATAGTATAGTGACAACTAAAGTGGATCCCTATATCATGATATATATTATGTTGTCACGTGGGTCATTTAGTTGAGCTACCATAAATTACAGATCTTATATCTTAGTACCAATAAGTATATGATAACTAAAGTGGTATCACCTTGGGAAGGGGTTATTGCTTTAAAGGAAATATAAATGATCTACTTATTTATCATCGATCATGGTTATTGATGATGCCAACATAATTTTTGTTGACTTGGACTTGGTAATTGATAACCCATCATATAGATGCATATCTTGAGTATCTCATTTTATTCTGATCTTGGAACTTGCCATAATGCAATCGTACTTTGATATATGAAGAAATTATTTGTGGAGGACTACAAATTTTTAAGGGGGAGAGTAATCTCTTCATCATGGAATCTATCGAAAATTTTGAGGACAAAATTTTTGTAAGGGGGGTAGGTTGTGAGACCCGTGATTTTTAAATAAGCGTAATAGAGTAATTTTAGTATTTGGAGGGTTTAATCGTAAAAGAAATTCTTTAAAGGACTTAATTGTAAAATCATATGAATTTTTGACGTATGAGATTTTAATGTGAAAATTATACCATCATTTAGTATTTTTGATAAGGAATCCAACGGCGCAGACGGATCGTAATTTGGACGTCGTTTGATTGGTCAATTGTACAATTAAGATTTAAGATTTTAATTAACTAATTAAAAAAAAAATCTCAATTTTTCCCACCGAGCGCATGCGAGCTCCTCCATCTTCCTCTCTCTCTCTTCTCTCTCCTCCTCCGCAGCGGCGACGGTGAAGGCGATCATTTTTCCCGTCGATGCTCCGGCGAAACCACATCGAATTAGGCTCCCAAATTTTAGCCACAGGTAGATCTCGACCTCCTCTTCATTTTGATACTAAGATGCCTAAATTTGGTGTAGAGATGAGGGATAAATCGTGTGAGAGGCGTCGGCGGCGAGGGTTTCGTCGCCGGAGCTTGCTCCGGCGATTGCCGACCATTCCGGCCGTGAAACCTTGCAAACTTGGTACCTATGGATTCTCCATGACGAGAGCTATCCATTGGTACCGGAGTTGAGGGCTATTGGCCGCCGGTTGGCCGCCGGCGAGCTAAAAATCCTAACTTTAGGATTTCGCCCAAAATTTTAATCGGTGAAATTGATCGCGTATGAGCTATAAAAATTGGGGCAAATATGATTTTTGGAATCCTCATGAAGAGAGCTTTCGATTGGTACCAATATTGGTGCTGATCGAAGAACTTCGCCGACGAGGGTTCCGGCGAACTTTCCGGCGACCGCCGGAGAAATTTTCCGGCGAACTTGGGAAAAAAATTGGGGTGATTCTAGAAATCATTCTAAGAGTAGTGGTGAAGAGAGATTTGAGAAATTATTTCTAGATTGAGAATTAAAATTCATTGAATAATTGACAGGAAAATATAAAAATGCGTAAATGACGGCACGTGGATTGAGGTAGACCTTAAATTGGTTCCGAGGAGTAAACCGCCAAGTCAGGTGCGTTGGTTCTCCGATGGTAGGATTTATTCAAGCTAGGGAATTCCCGCTGGGGTTTTCTTAGGAACAATTCTGGATGTCTTAAATAAAATAAAATATTATGCTTGATAATATTTGTTTTATCTGCATGTTAGTTTAGTTTATTTCTATCTAACATGTAGGATATACCATGATTTTCTACGCTAGTTTTAATATGTCGTAGTATCTTGTCGAGCATGTTAAATATTATTTTATTGTGTTTCTATGCTATGCTAGTATACCTACCATGCAGACATAGATCGTAAATAACGACATGTTAGAACCTTTGGCGACGTCACCGCCACTTAGGCAGAAAAGGGGGCCTTTTTCAATATGCCCCGGTTGACCGCCGCGTCCCGACGGTGGTCAAACGGTGACGTCCCGTTAGGCGCCACTCCCGAGGTTGATGCATAGCGGAGCACTGGGAGCACCACTCCCGACGTTATGCATAGCTTATATACTGGGAGCTGGTAGGGTAAGAGACTGTACAAACTCCATGGTCGAGTTAGACTGGAAATATGGAGCAAGTCCTTACCCGAAATCTTCACCCGCGCGAGTGCCGTTGTAGGCGGCCTCGTGATAGTCCTGAGATGGTTAGCTAGGATGAACCCTACCATGGACTTGGCACCGACGAAGTCGAGGGCCACATCCCATCGTGTGGATGTGCGCCAATCTCGATAGACGTTGACGGCTATTGGACTGGAAAGGTGATTCCACATGCGACGCCTTGGACAGTGGATCCGTAGACCGCACGGCTATCACCCTTGACGTCTGCAGACGATCGGATGAGTAGTCCGGATCCTAGGGTGGTTATTCCGGCTAGCCGTGGCCGATGATATTTAAGAGAGGTGACCCTGTCTACGGGCAGTGTGTAGTACTACATGGGTGTCGTGACCCCTACGGTATCCGGGGAGGATGTAAGGGCACGACGGTTTCGCTAGGGGAGGCATGGTTGGCGACTAGTGAAACAACAGGAGAGGGACTCTGGGTCATCCGTCCTCTCTGCCAACATCAGTGCGGCGGGCATAGGTAGAGACAGAGACAGAAAGGCACTGATGGGCTTACTGATACTCTTAGCTAGGGTAGTCATTAAGCGTAGGCTGGCAGCCCGAGTTTATGAAACCTAAAAAGTCTCACTATGACGTAGGTGACATACTATTAATATGGACACTAGACATGACTAGGGTGACATCTAGTGACATGAACACATTTAATTGTTTATTTAATTATTTGTTTATACTGTCTATTTTTATACTAATTGTTTAAAACGAAATGGCATGAAAGATGATGACTAATTACCAAAGACATCCTAGAATACTCCTCCTAGCCTTTGATTTCCTTATTCGATAGGACCGTAATTTCGCATTAGGCCGCAAGGCTGAGCACACCGCGTTCAATGTGTGTGCAGGTGTCGACGCACGAGACGAGATCGATGACGGAGGGTTCGTCGCGGAAGGTATACGACTGCTGTTATGAGTTCTCGTATGCCGGTCTTAGATTTGTATTAGGAGATATCGGGACTGTATTTAAGATGTTATTTGAAAATGTGGGTGTATGTAGTTTAGTATTTGTATTTATGCCTTGTATGGGCTTGTCGGGCTCATACGGCGGTTGCCACGTGTCGTCCTGCGGGTCGGGGCGTGACAACTTAAGTGGTATCAGAGCCTAGGTTTAAAGACCTGAGCATTTAGGTGATATCAAAACCTAGGGATTTTGGAGTTTCGACTTCAAATCTAAATTATAAGGATGTCAGTCCCGATATATTAGATTGGCCAGTTAGATAGTTAGTGGTACGGTCGTTTACCTATATCGTGACTATGCGTACCGAAAGAGTTTTACCTTACGTAGAAATTCTTATTTCGTATGAACTGACAGAAGCTTGTTCATGTAGATGTCAGAAGTACCGCCCAGACGTAAACGGGGGAGGCCCCGAAAGCTCGTGGAGCCCCAGGATCATTCGACGGCCACCTCCCGTCCAGCGGCAGATCCGTTAACGCCGCTAGCACCGGTACCAGCTGCGAGCGTTACCGGAGATTCTGATAGGGCACCAATATCCATGGTCCCAGAGGGGGCATCATTGGGTACACGTCGGAGCTCGAGTTCTCGACGTACCATGAGGCAGAGGACTACATCTACAGTGCCATCAGGGCAGGCACATGTTGCTCAGGGACAGCTGAACATAATAGCAGCAGCGGTGGCCAGCGCGATGGTCAGCATTCTAAATCCCACTGCACAGCATGAGCCCGAGGTACCCCAGACTAGTGCACCTCCTCCTCCGCCTCCTGCTGCACCAGCGGTACCACCAGCACCGCGGGTGGTCCGGACGACTCCTGCCCCAGCAGTTGTACCCGCTCCAGCTGATCGTAGTGCAGAGTCAGATCGAGTGAGGGTTGCAACAGCAGTTGCTACCCCTCCGATAGGAGCACAGGGGACTTATACTCGAGTGGATTATCAAACCCCGCCTGGGGGAGTTGTTACGTCGGAGCCCAGTACCCGAGCTGCGAGGCCGATAGCCGCTTGGGTGAGAGACGCTCGACATCTGGGGTGTGTTACATTTTCTGGATCATCTGACCCCCAGACAGCCCGGTCTTGGATTAACAACGTCCGCCGTATCACTGCGGATTTGGAGTTAGCTGATAGAGACCGACTTGGAGTGGCACTCTATCTGGTAGACGGGGAGGCTGAGACCTGGCGAGATGAGCTGGAGACCCGTTATTCTACCGGACTGACGTGGGACATATTTTTGGATGAGTTCCACGAGCGTTTCTATACAGAGCTCCAGCATGATCTGAAGGTACAGGAGTTCTTAGACTGTAGACAGGGAGGCAGATCTGTGTCAGAGTATGTGGCGGAGTTTAATCTGCTGGCCTCCCTGGTACCCGACACGATCACATCTGACAGGTATCGTCGGATGCGCTTTATTCAGGGCTTGGATGACCACCTTAGTGTTAGGGTGGGAATATTGGATTACACTGCTTTCCAGCAGTTGGTGGATAAAGCCCTGTGGACTGAGAGGATGCTCCAGACGACGCGTATGCGGAGAGAGGGGCACAAGAAGAAGAGGTCAGCGACACATAGGGGTCGAGGTGACTTCAGGGACAGACAGACTGGCTCGGTAGCTTCAGTGGCCTCGGCTGCAGGAGGGGCTCCATCTGGGAGCCGATTTATACAGAGGACTGAGCAGCGGGGTCAGCCGAGTCAGGCACGTCCCCAGCCGTCAGTACATAGGGCCCCTCAGATACACCGTGCATCACAGTTGGCCCCATGTACCATTTGCCGCCGGACTCACACTGGGATGTGCCGAGAGATCACTTGTTATCAGTGCGGACAGAAGGGGCACATTCGGACCAGCTGTCCGCAGCGGATTCAGATGGGTGGATCCCAGCAGTCAGCCATCCACCCGGCATCTGCGGGTCGTGGTCGTCCTCCTGCACCGTTCCCACCGGCTGCACCTATGACGGGGTCTACCCGAGGATTTCCTACCGGCTCGGGTCCACACTCTCAGAGGCCGCCCCAGCGCACTCAGACGCGCATATATGCATTGGACGGCATCGACGCCCAAGCCAACCCCGATGTAGTCACGGGTAACTCCTCCCATGCTGACGCACCTTAAATGGAATTTTTATTTTTGGAGATTTAGTCTTTCCATTTGATAAGTTGTTGTTGTGTTGGATTTTGGAACTAAAACTTATCTTTTGTTAAGTGAGACTAAATTTAACTTGTCGCATGTGTTGTTTATGTGATGTGGAATAGGACATATGCGACTATTTGATGCATGGGCTCGTATTCTTATTGACACCGGGTCACATCGGTCTTTCATTTGTTCGGAGTTCGCCAGGCGAGCCGACATACCTCTTACCCCGTTAGAGGCAGAGTTGATTGTCTGTACTCCCTTGGGTGAGAAGATTTTACGGAGTCAGGTGTATCGGTCTTGTCCCATTTTGATACAGGAGGTTACCCTTGAGGCGGACCTGATTCCACTGGACATGGCGGACTTCGATGTGATTCTCGGTATGGACTGGTTGACAGCACATAGAGCCCTGGTGAGCTGCTTCACAAAGTCAGTGTCCTTCGTTGGATCGGGACCCCCGGAGCTGGTATTCGAGGGGGATCGTCGAGTCCTGCCGACTGCCATTATATCCGCTCTCACGGCGCAGAGGTACATCAGGAAAGGATATCAGTGTTTTCTTGCGCACGTAGTGGATAGCAGCCAGTCGGATAGCCAGATGGCAGATATTCCGGTAGTTCGCGAGTTCCCAGATATTTTTCCAGAGGAATTGCCTGGCCTACCCCCGGATCGGGTGTTAGAGTTTTGCATCGATCTCGCCCCTGGGACGATGCCAATCTCTAGACCCCCATATCGTATGGCACCGGCAGAGTTGAAGGAACTCAAGCTACAGTTACAGGACTTGGTGGATAAGGGGTTTATTCGACCTAGTGTCTCCCCTTGGGGCGCACCTGTTCTATTTGTCACCCGCCTTCTCCGCCAAGGTCAGTGCAATGGGCCTAGGCAGAGACTTAAACTGGCACTGACGGGCTTAGGGTAGTCCCCGGCCACGGCTTACCTTAAGCATAGGCAGGCAGCCCTAGGAGTTAGTATTTGAAACTAAAAACTTAGAAAACTCGAGATACATATTTAGATTTTTAATAATTCATTGCTCAATTATGTGTATGCTTTATTTTATAGTTATTTTATGAATTGATATTGATATAACTGCTGCTCGTCCGGACATGTATTGTTAGCCCATTTCTTTTGCTTGGAGAAGTTTCTATCTGTAGGCACTAAGTCGCAAGACTTAGCGCATGCAAATTTTTCCCCACGCGTAGGTATCGGGACATCGCTTAGGAGATGGCGAGGAGTGATTGGTAGCGGGATTGAATACTATAGAAGAACATTATAGAATCGATTAGTCGGTACAATGTATACAAGACATAATGTAGACGGACTGTATCAACTATTTGTGTAACCTATAAGTAAATTGTATATCTAATTAGTAGACTTGATTATAGAAATTTTCAATTATGCTTGGGATATATGATATCGTTAGCCTTGTATGAGTGAGATATTGCTCATACGGCGGTTGTCAGTTTCCTGACAGAGGGTCAGGGCGTGACAATTATTATGGTATCAGAGCAGGTTTAGAAAATTTAGGAAATTATATATGAGATTAAGGATTAGGGATATGCTATTAATACAGTCTATAGGCAAACATTGGGTAAACAAAGGTGAGAGTGACAAAGGATTAGGAATAGGATTCCCTTGATTAAACTTTTCCTTATTACCTCTCTGCACTTTCTTGCTTGATAAGTTGCTTGCTATAAGTTATTTGACTACTATCGATGGTTTTGATTAATTGCCTAGTTGATCATTGAGTTATTAAAAATCGATTGCTTGCATATTTTCTTTGCTTGCCTCTCTACCTTAGCTCAAATATAGTATTTTAAAACTCCAAGAGTACTACTAAAATTCATTATTATGCTATGCAATTATAAAAGAGCTGCTTTCTTCAATGAAATAAAGGACTAGTTGTTTGAAGTCCATGTCATTGCCTTCCAACAAATGTAGCTCCTACTATTGCTTGGGTACACAAGTGCTATAAGCAATTAGTGCTCTGAGTTTAACTGTGGTTGTGGTATAGTTAACTTCTCCCTTCATGACAGAAATTAAAAAGTAAACCCCGGTGCACTTTCTGTGGACAAAAGTAAGAATTAATCAACTATTCCTACTAAAATGTTGTACTCTGCTGTATTATGAATACCATGACTCAAATTGCAATGAATCATATCACTCTTTGGTGGCTAATACCCTACTACCAAATTCTCCGTAGTAGAATTAATTCTTAGGACATGTGTACCTTATTCTATTCTATCATGATTCAGTTAATGCTTAGTGTACTTTAGTTTCATGTTTTAAATTTTTGAATCCTACTCAGTATTAGTTGGTACTAACTTCATTAGTGATAAATTCCATATTGAAGTAAACCTATTTTCACTCTCCAAAAATTTTAAATCTAGGAGGATACATTATCTCTCATTACATTTAGTTATCGGAAGGAATTAGATTCATAATAAATATATGCTCCATTGACTTCTTTCAGTGGTAAAATCACTCTGAATGACTAAACTACCTAAATGCCTTATTATATAGTGATGGCTTATCTTTATTTGCTTTATAAAACACTCCATTATCAAGCTCCTTGTTAGTTCAAGGGTTATAAAGCCTCTAAGAAAATTTTGATTCAAGATCCTAAGATTTACTACATCGTGCTTCTCTTTTAACGATTGGTCCAAAGATGTTCTTATTTATTCATTAATAACAACAACCTTTTATTTGTTATTATTCTTTTAACCACGTTTAAGTTGTGGATTTTCAAGTCATTTACTCTCTCATTACTACATATTTCATTTCAACTAATTAAATTAAGTACTTATCCTATTGTGTTATTATAAAGTTTTAGTAGTATTACTTTATTTACATAGTACACGTGGTATTGTCGAAGGAAAACTTTAAGATTTTTAAAGGATTCATTATTGTGGTTATGACCATTCCTTCTTGTTGATATTTGGGTGTGCTAAATTCATTTTGTTGGAACTATGTATGATACGGTCAAATTAAAAATAGAGATCTCCTTCATTTACCAAAATAATTAATTGCGTAGTTATCTCAAAATTCTTTTATTTCACAATCTGATTAAATATATTAAATTGATTTGAAACATATTGTAGAAATGAATGTGCATGTGCTCGGTTATTATATGAAATCATTTAAGATGCATTTCCCTTTAGCTAGAACACTTCCTTCATGGAGATTGGAGAACTCCTCTTCATTCGCCCAAACCACCCTATATGATTAGGGTGGGTCATAGGAAAGGGAAGGGTAGCATACAATTAAACAAAAAAGGGTAGAAAGTAAACTTTGCTTATGATTGTAGGAGCACTCTTAAATCTGCATCAATGGTGATACACAAAACACGGCAAGCCCGTGAAATTTCTGTTAAGCTAATTTAAAGGATTCAGGTGCGTTGTTATTTCGGTTAGTTTACAACCGCTGTAGTAGAGCTCCCAAGTGGACAGTTGTTATTAAATCTTTATTACTGTCCATGATGTGCATTTTACCGATGTTCTGTATGATGTGAATTAATTGCAAATAACATATTATATGTTATGTTTCCTCATATGCTTGTGTTCTACAAATTCTAAAGCTGTATGACACTAGAAAGAACCTAGAACACATAGCGACATATGAAGATACTAGGTGACAAACAAAATTAGTTAGGTGACATATCTTCCATGATAACCTAAGCTAGTTTGGACACCTTGAGACATAGACCTGAACTTTCTAGGGACATAAACCTCTAGGAATCATATAGGTCTACATAACACTATATTTCTCTCACAAATGGTAGACACCATTTGTGTTAGTCTAAAGAGGGGTGGCGGAGGCGTCACCCGAACTATCCTTTAGCGTTCGGTGAGTACCAACAAGGGGGTTCTCGCCAACAGTCAGATATCCCAATGGCATATATCTAAAACTAAGGTACTGGGAGCTCACTTCAGCCGCTATCCTGAGGACTAAGGTGTCTGTTGACGCTGACATACTCCAACTGAGTCCTGCAGGCTTGGGGGGTAGTCCGGACAACCAGAGTTATACATATGTGTTGGATCCGGCAGGTCAAGCCAAGAGTATACATGTCAGTCGGTGACCCTGCTGTAAAGCAGAAGTGTAGCACTACACAGGCGTCTCGTATCCTAGGGTCTATGGGAGACGTACGATACAATAGTCTTGGAGTGCGGTCTGGGTAAACGACTCGCGAGACTGAAGGGAGAAGGAACCGCGGTCACCCGCCTTCTCCGCCAACGTCAATTTAACGGGCCTAGGCAGAGACTTAGTCTGGCACTGACGGGCTTGTGGTAGTACCCGGCCATGGCTTACCTTAAGCATAGGCAGGCAGCTCTAGGAGTTAGTATTGAAATTAGAAACTTAGAAATCTCTAGACACATATACATATTTAGACCTTTAATATTCAATTGATTATTATGTGTATGCTTTCTTTCATTATTATTTTATAATTTAATGTTGATATAATTGCTGCTCATCCGGACATGTATTGTTAGCCATTCTTTTGCTTGGAGAAGTTTCTATCTGTAGGCACTAAGTCGCAAGACTTTGCGCATGCAAATTTTCCCCTGCGCGCAGGTATTTGGAACATCGCGTCAGAGACGGCGAGGAACGATGGGTAGTGGGAGTTAATGCTATAAAAGGACATTAATAGAATCGATTAGTCGGTACAATGTAAAGAACACATAATGTAGACGGACTGTATCAACTTTTTATGTAACCTGTGAGCAAATTTGTAAATCTAGTTAGTAAACTTGATTATAGAAATTGTTATTTATGTTGGAATTACATGATATTGTTAGCCTTGTATGAGTGAGACACTGCTCATACGGCGGTTGTCAGATGCCCGACAGAGGGTCGGGGCATGACAATTAAAGTGGTATCAGAGCCAAGTTCAGAAATATCTAAGATTAAATTTAGGAAGGTTGATAATTATAAACATAACCCCCTGATACAGTCCATAGGTAAACATTAGATCAACGAGGGTGAGAGTGACAAGGGATTAGGAACATGATTTCTTTTATTAAACTTTATTTATTTCCTCTCTGCACTTCCTTGTTTGATAAATTGCTTGCTACAAGTTATTTGACTACTTTTGGTGGTTTTGATTAATTGTCTGTTTGCTTATTGAGTTATTAGATAAGATGTTGTTTTCTTCCTTGCTATGTTTGCCTTGCTTGTTTTGTCTAACATTGCTTGCTTTGTTTTACATTGATTACCTCACTTCCTATTTTAAACTGCAATAGTCGGCTGTACAAATGGGAGATCAAAAAAAAAAAAAAACACACTGGACACTTGTATACCCAATGTATTCGCTTAGAAATTTATCGAAGACTCGACCTGATGTAGATAGCAGGGAAAACTAAGTCAGGAGGAGCCCAGACAGGATCTGCCCAGACGGAGAAACGAGCACGAGGAAGATCTACTACAGCTAGGCCCACGCAGCCGTCCCAGGATCCGCCAGTGCAGCCAGTGCCGTCAGTGCTGTCAGTGCCACCGGTGCCGCCAATACTTGGGCCGGCACCCGTGGGGCCAACTGCAGGAGTTCAGCCGCAGGTACAACCCATACTGGCCATCGGACCAGAACAGTCGGAGAAGCAAGGGGAGACTAGGTCTGGCCCCATAGCGTCAGAATCACATGCCAGCAGTGGGCAGCAGGAGCTTAGGGATGCTAATAGAGCAATGATGCGAGAGGTGATAGGCGAATTTCTGCCCGAGTTTCAACAGCAATCACAAACACCAGTTGCAGCGCCTACGGCCCAACCAGCACAGGCGCCAGCACCAGTGGAGGTTACACCAGAACCACTCCCAGTAATCCCACCAGCAGTGACTCCAGTACATACCACCCTGCCGACTACACCAGTATTACCCACCCCAGTGACGTATCAAGCAACTCTTAGTGGTGGCACAGACACCATAGCTACCACTGAGTATGGTGTCCATAACCATACTAGACAAGTGCCAGCCTGGCTCAGGGATGCAGAGTAGTTGGGTTGCCATGAGTTCTCTGGGTCCTCCGACTCTCAGGAGGCCCAAATGTGGCTCGACAACTTGAGCCAAGTCACTGAGGAGATGGGCATTCCCAACAGTGGAAGAGTCAGTATGGCCCGTCATCTGCTGACAAGAGATGCTAGGATTTGGTGGAATACACTAAAGGCTAGAATCGACACTGTAATCACGTGGGCTGTATTCACAGAAGAGTTCAACATAGAGTATCACACAAAGCTACAACACGATGATAATACGAGAGTTCCTTGACTGTAAGCAAAATGGGAGGTCGGTGAAAGAGTACTCGATTGAATTTAATCGGATGTCTGCCCTTGTTCCTGAGGTGGTACACTCTGAAGCATACCGTTGCAAGAGGTTTAAGTGGGGGTTGGACTTGGCCATCCGCTCACGGATAACTCACACCAAGATTTCAAGCTTTAGAGAGATTGCCAAAGAGGCTATTGAGGTGGAGCGGGTCGTACAAGAATTGAGGGGAAAGAGCGAAGGTAAGAAAAGGAAGCGACAAGCCTCTCAGAGCAGTCGTAATCAGCAGAAATAGAGACCAGTACCCCCGCACCTTCAAGCACTATCAGCTCCCCTATCACACCATTGGTGTGAGGTACAACTTACCAGTCTGCACCGAGTCATTCGAGGCCACCTCCTCACGGACCACCTCCTACCGCCATGATGCCGGCAAACCCTCCTCCAGTTTGCCGCCACTGTACTCGAGTGCACACAGGACTATGCCGAAGTGTTTCCTGCTATCAATGTGGCCAGGCAGGGCATATTCATCCCAACTGCCCACAATTGAGGAACCAGACAGCATCACAACAACCAGCATCTGGACATGCTAACAGAGGTCGTTCTACTGCCCCAGCTGTTCGTACCGTGTCTACTACAGCACCGAGCAGGCCACCATCAGCTAGACCCGGGCAACAAATGCAGGCACCACCACCGTGCACGCAGACCCGCATATTTGCGATGGATAGTGCTGATGCACAAATAAACCGGTAACACTCCCCATCAGGATGAGCATTAGAACCATATTTATTTTACTTTGAACTATATTCCATTTTATTCTTTCAAGTTACTTTAACAAATAAGGAACTTTTGTTAGCCCCATAAGCTTAATAAAAACTTAGAAATTTTTATTTTCTTTGATGTTTGTTGTGTGAATAGGTTCTATGGTCTTATTGAGCTCCTTGGCTCGAGTCCTAATCGATACTGGATCACAAAAATTGTATGTCAGTATGGCATTTGCTAAGAGGGCTGACAAGCCACTGAAAATGCTCGGGTACGAGTTGATAGTCTCAATGCCCCTCGGTGGACAAATACTCAGGGACCAAGTGCATCGAGCTTACCCCGTGACCATTAAGGAGGTAAAGCTATTGGCTGATTTAATTCCGCTGGACATCTCGGACTTCGACATGATCCTTGGTATCGATTGGCACACGGCTCATGGGGCATTGATAGATTGTTTTACCAAGACCGTGAAATTCAGAAATCCCAGACATCCTTGCTTGACCTTTATCGGAGATCGCCGCGTACTGCCATCTTGTGTGATCTCGGTGATAATAGCCAGGAAATTCCTACAGAAAGGTTGTCATGGGTACCTCGCGCATGTCGTTGATACAAGACAGAAGGATGCCAAGTTGGAAGATATTCCTATTGTTAGAGAATTTTCAGACGTATTTCCCAAGGATTTACCAGGACTACCTCCAGTAAGAGCAGTAGACTTCTGCATCGACTTGGCGCCTAGGACACTTCCAATCTCCAAGCCACCCTATAGAATGGCACCAGTAGAGTTAAAGTAATTGAAGACACAATTATAGGATCTAGTGGATAAGGGATTCATCCACCCCAGCGTGTCTCCCTGGGGAGCACCGATATTATTCGTCAAGAAAAAGGATAGGACCATGCGGATGTGTATCGATTACTAACAACTGAACAAGGTCACTATACGAAATCAATATCCACTACCTCGAATTGACGATCTATTTGATCAATTGCAAGGTGCAAAAGTATTCTGAAAGATAGACCTATGGTCAGGATATCACCAACTCAAAATCAGAGATGAAGATGTGCCAAAAACTGCATTCAGGACTCGCTATGGGCACTACGAGTTTCTAGTTATGTCTTTTGGACTCACTAATGCACAAGCAGCGTTCATGGATTTAATGCACCGAGTATTCCACAAGTACTTAGACAAGTTTGTCATAGTCTTCATTGATGACATACTTATTTACTCGGGGAACAATGAGGAGCACGCTCATCATCTCAGGACCGCCCTTCAACTGCTTAGAGAAAATCAGTTGTATGCAAAATTCTCTAAGTGTGAATTTTGGCTAAATCAAGTGGGTTTTCTCGGACACATTGTAAATAATGAGGGAATTCAAGTAGACCCAGCCAAGATTGAAGCGATCACTATCTCACTTTTGGTGGCTAATAGAACCTGTCCCTTGATCGATATTTCTCTTTCTTCTCACATTTTTCTTTCTTTTCTCTCAATTTGGGTTGATGACTCTCACTTCCTATTTTGTGGATGTCACTCTTCTCCATTTCTTTTCTCTCACATTCAGCCCTATCTAAATCGTCTTTGAGAAATTCTTCCGGTATCATTGGAACCAATATGACCTTCTTATCTTTGTGCATAAAGGAGAACTTATTGGAATGTCCATAATGTGTAGCATCCTTATCATATTGTCATGGTCTTCCAAGTAGTAATGCACAAGCTTGCATTGGCACCACATCACAGTCCACAAAGTTAGAGTAGATACCAACAAAAAATGAACATATACCATCATTGTTACCTTCAACTTTCCACAAGAATTGAGTCATTGAATGTAGTATGGCTGCGGGTGTAATCTTGTGGTTAAGCTAAGTTTTCCAACCATCTCTGAACTTGCAATATTATTGCAGCTTCCACCATCAATTATGATCTTACAAGAGTGCTCCTTGATTACAATTTTGGATTTCAACAAATTGTGACGCTGCCCGTTTTCTGCCTTCTCCATCTAGGAGCTAAGAACATGACGAACAAGAAGGCTTGTATGGCTTTTATCAAATGTGATCTCTTCTGGTTCTGACCCTGAAACAGATTGAGACTCCTCACAATCAGATCCACCTCCCTCTTCAACCTCACTGGCCGATGTATACTCACCATCTTCTCGAATGATAAGGGCACGCTGATTTGGACAATCATGCATATAATACCCTTTCCCCTTACACCTAAAGCACTCAATCTCCCTTGTTCTTCCTGTAGAAGCAACTGAGGATGAACATTTTATAGGGGCAACAGTGATCTTTTTTGAATCAATAGGTTTGGATATTGGTGAAGCGGCTTCCTGAATTTCCTTGGCCAATTGGTGCAGCAGTCCTGCTAGAATGACCAACACCCTTCTGTTGCTGATTGGTGTCCCTCCAAGGCATGGAAGAACTTGGATAGCTACAACCAGATTTGTATGGTTGCTTCCTCCTTTAAATTTGTCTTTCAGCTTTGTATGCATAATGAAATAGTTGATCCAAATAATTGTATTTCTAGAAATCAAGTATATCTTGTATCCCTCTCCATTCAATCCTCCTAAGAATCTAGCCATCTTTGCATTATTATCTTCTTGCACATTAGCACGTAGCATGCCCTCCTATAACTCTTGATAGTATTCTTCCACAGATTTGTTTCCTTGGTTCATCCTTTGGAATTTATTAAGTAATTCTCTCTCAAAATATGAAGGCACGAACCTGGACCTCATCAAGCACTTCAAATCATCCCAAGTATGAGGACCTCTATTTCTTTGTCGAATTTAACTCCACCAAATCGAAGCATAACCAATAAATTCAGTAGTAGCCGCACGTACTCTATACTCTTCTGGGTAATAATAACAGTTGAACTTTTGCTCAACTAATAATTCCCAATCAAGATAGGCTTTTGGATTAAACTTTTCATCAAAACTAGGAATAGTAAATTTAATTTTACCTAATGCATCATTTCTTCTCTCTTTATTACGGTGATGTGCAGGACCTCCATCACCTACCACTCCTCATATGGGGCAGCACTGATACAATTCCAAGGCAACTTCATCATCAGCCACATAATTATCATTTAACTCTTCATTGGCAGCCTCTTGAAATGCAACGTTCAAATTTCCTCTTGGTTCGAATGGAGCGGTAGCAGCAGCATTATTATTAGCTTCAACTCGTCCTTGAGGAACTCGAGGTGGTGGGTGTCGTCGTGGAGGAGTTTGCTCCACTTGTTTAAGTCGTGCTTCAATTTCACCAAGATGATTCTCCAACCCGTTCAGGCGCACAAGTACTTGATCGGATAGTATTTGCTCGAAGGTATTTGTAACATGAGCCATCAAAGCCTCAGAATGTGGAGACAATAATATCGCTGATGATTGGGACCCATCTTCTCTGTCATAAGAAACATCACAAGGACTTCTCGATCCTGACATTGTTAGTAAAGACAAGAGAAATTCCACCAAGCTAATAAATTATTTATGAAATACTCTCGATCCTCACAAACCTTACCACCTGAAGCTCTTACCCTTCTCAAAAATAAAGCGATTGCAAAGTTCTAGAACACGATGATCAAGGCTAATTTTAGGGAGCTCTAGGTGGGGATATATTTATAACAAAGAGAAGAAAATAATAATTCAAGAAATTAAAAAGTTACTCAAGGTCTCAAAGGAAGAATAAGTGCAAGGATAATTATAATTAAAATTCGGATAAAATATTTTTTTTTGTTTATTTTTTTCCCCTTTGCCTAACCTTCCTCTCACTATTTTTTCTCTTTCTCCTTTTTTCTTGCCCACACTTCCTCCTCTTTTTTCTCCTCTTTTTTTTTTCTCTCTCTCTCTCTTTTTTCCAAGATTTCAGCCGAATTTTTATTTCCTTTTTTTTTCTTTAGCCGAATACTTCCTCCTCTTTTTTCTCTACCTCTCATTTTGTTTTCCAAGATTTTGGCCGACACTATCTCTTTGGCCAAACAACTTTTTTTTTTTGCAAGAAGGATAAAAATTCAACAAAGCAAACAGAAATTAGGAGATTAAAAAAAAGAACAGTATAAAAGATGGAAAAAAAATGTTCAAGAAAAGGACTAGAGGATTTATTATTATTATTATTTTTGATGTAGGGAAAATAAAAGAGAATATACTAAAGGGTAGATGAATTCCTACCAGTAACGAAGGCTCTGATACCACCTGATATGCACACGCCTCGATTTAAGATGCGTGCAAGCAAGCTGGTCCCGATCTTCCATCGTAGGAGAAATCCTTAAGGCTAACCACGATCTAGGAATGCGACCAGCAACCTCGCAATCGCTAAACCACTCCTTAGTTAGTTATCAACCATGTCAAATATGACTGACCTGTTCATGAAGAACAGGACGAACAATTCAAGAGAATTGAAAGAGCAACAGCAGAAGGATCACTCAAGATGTGATTAAATAAATTGGACTTCAAGTTTACAGCAAAGCATTACAAAAGTGGTGGCTAAAGCAAAAATCAAAGTCCCCTTCAATAGGGCATGCTCCACCAAATATATAGACACAATAATGGATATTTTTCTATATTTTATTTCACTAAAAAAGGAAAAATAAATATATAAATCTCCTCCTCTTGTAAGCTACAAATTTTGGAAAATAAATATCCCTTGATGAAGATTTGAACCACGAATTTTGGAAAATAAAAATTTGAATAAATATTTGATGAAGATTAAATCTTCATGAAATATTCCTTGATTTGCTCTTGAATAAATATTTGATGAAAATTTGATCTCGAATAATTATTCCTTGATTTGCTTTTGAATAAATATTTGATAAGATTTGATCTTGAATAAATCTTCCTTATTTTTCTCTTGAATAAATATTTGATGAAGATTTGATTCTTGAATAAATATTCCTTTAATTACTCATGCAACTTTCATATGAGTAATTCATGCAACTTTCATACAAGTAATTCCTCCATGTTTTTCCTTGCATGTAGTGACAAGTAAATAATAATAATTAGGTAATATCATTTGTTCTGTAATTAAGTAATTAATTTGCTCAAGAAAAGAATTCACCTGTTGTCCTAAGCGTCGTGCACGGACTCGTGTCATTGGGTCTTGTATGCTAACCGGGTCTTGCACGGGTGAACCTGTGATGTCCTCATCAATTTGGTAGACACCTTCTTCACTGGTGTCAAACCTACTTTCAAAATTTCAATTTAATCTGATCTCTGTGGAGGAAGTTATGACCTTGCCAAGTTTACTGAGTCCTGAAAATTTAGTGTACCGAGAAAATTTGATATTCTCAGATTGAGAAACCATTCTTCTTTCCACTTGAATCTTGCCATGTCTCAGCTATCAGTAGAGCATGTATCCATTCTTTTCCCTTACTTTTGATCTATAAATTACTAGTGGTGAATTAAATTTCATTGCTCATCATAATAAGTACTATATGAACAACAATGCTGAGGTTTTACCTTGCCTGCATTCTGAATGTTTACAATTTCAGTTTTCTTTATTCCTTTCTCCTAAATTTGTACACTCTCTGATGAACAACCTCATCTAAAAATTTGAGTAAATTCTCATATGAGGTAGTGATATGGTTGTTAACACTATACTTTCTTGTTGCAATTACCAAAACTTCTTCTGATGTGTGTATCACTACTATACTTCCTTATACAGATCTATCCTACAAACCTGTACAGCAAACTAAAGCTTTCTTTCTCTTGAATTTTCAGTAATTATAAAAATTAGCTATGTTTTTGTACTCTCTCTACAACATCTTACTGCAAGTTTTGGCTTACACCTTTTCAGTCCCCAGTTGTACTACAAAATAAAGCAACAATTTAGGTGCTAGCTCCAATTCTTAACCTTCATTTTGGTTGTGGAATTTTATTCATCACTTTCAATAGGTACATCCCGCTGATTATTGGAACCTTTTCAAGTTTCTTTTCATATTCTTTGACTACTACAAATTCTTAATATTACGGATTCCATTTATACTTTTTTTTCGGTGGCTATTGAAATTCTTCTTTACTATCTATAACTTTTGCTTCACTACTTTCAACAGTGGTTGTGCATTCTTTAGTTCCTAACAATAGCAATCGCTATTATACCCATTGCTATTGGGGCAGACTTCTTGATTCGAAAAGAAAGTTTCAACAATTTCAGTTGTTGGTTTTCTCTCATAACTTATGTCTATTTCATCCAACATTATTCCACACTTGATCTTTCATAGTGTTATTAATTATAAACCTTCCTTGGACTTATAAGGATATGCCTTGCTAAGTGGAAAAAAAAATTTAAAATGCCATCCTTGAAATCAATTCTCTTTAATTATGGAAAGTGTAAATTATTGTCATCCTCCAACAAATTTTATTAGCCTTGAATTTCTACTTTCTCATTATTAATGGCCTGAAACTTTAAAATTGATCTTCACATCTTCCTCGATTCTTTAAAGACAATATTCAGATTGTTTAATTCTAGCTACCTCGGCTTACAGATGGTGGCAAAATTTTATCCTCTTAATTTTAAAACTCCAACTTTAGCAATCCAACTATCTCTATATTTGGGGTAGTTCGTTGTATTATACCAAGTAAATTGTTCAATTCTTCAATAATTCTTCCTTTTGCTTGGCTCCAATTACCGTATCTTTCTTTGAAGAGTAAGATCTCAAATTTGGTATCCTTGAGAAAAGGTCTACTCCCTTCCAAATGTTTTATAACAATTGTTAGAAGAGTTAATTGCAGATTTCTCAAAATGAGATACTTCCTAATAATCAACTTTCTATGATTGTCTCTTTTCTTTCTAAACCAATAAATTTATTTTGTTGGAAGCTTAAGTTAATTGTCTCAATTTTGGACTTCCTACTGTCTCTTCTATTCCTTTTGGTTACTTGTAACAATGCAATTGTTGGAATTAATTGAAGACTTTTGGTAAGCTAATTTGTAGTCTTTATTTTATTGAGTGTTATTCCTAAGATCTATGATCTTAATTAGTTATGCTGCTTGTGTTCCGATCGATACTGGGTCATAGATATCTTATGTGAACACGGCGTTTCTAAGGGGGCTGATCGACCCTTAGAGATGCTAGGATGAAAGACTTTAATGTGATCTCGGGTATCAATTGGTTAACCGAGTATCGAGTCATGATGAATTGTTTGACAAAGACAATGATTTTTCCTTCTCTCGACCAGTCCACTCTATTTTTTTTCTAAAAGTAGTCTGAGAAGCAACTCCGAATAGACAAAAGAGGGATGCAGACAATCAGCGGAGGCCATTGGGAATTGCGGTTGGGGCATAGTATTTCTAAAGGTGTATTCTGGGAAAACCTGAAAGGAAAGTTGCAATTGAGGTATATTGGACCGTTTGGGATTCTGGAGAGAGAGTTGGGCCGGTAGCTTAAAGATTACAGTCTACCGGTAGACTTAGACAAAAATCCATAATGTGTTTCATGTATCGATGCTTAAGGAGTATATGCTAGAGCCATCGCATGTTTTAACTGCTCCGCCGGTTGCTCTGAGAGAAGATTTGAGTCTGAAACCCTGTATTGTTTGCTTGATACTTTTCTTTGATTGTGTTTTGCCTGATAAATTGTTTAAACATGTTTGAAATTTATTTAAATTGGATTGAAAAATTCTCTAGGTTCTTTTTGTGTCTTAGGAGAAATGAAAAGTCTAGAAAAAATTTAAAGGGTTAGGTTGTTATTTTTGGAGGACCAAAAATCCTAAGGGGGAGAGGAATTGTAAATCCTGTTTTCTATTTAAAAAAAATTAAAAATATATATTCTTAAATAATAAATTAATAAAATAATAAATAAGTAATGAAATAAGAAATAGGAAATAAAATAAAAAAATATAGATGAAATAAAATAGAAAAAATAGATAAATAAATATAATAGATAAATTAGAAAAAATAATAAATAAAATAATAATAAATAAATATTAATAGATAAGAAAAATATAATAGAGAAGAAAATAAAATTAAACATAAAAAAGAAGGAAAAATGCCGTAGCAGCACACGAGGCGCACTCGCGCATGCTGCAGCATTAGCGAGGGTTTGAATGAGGGTTTGAAACCCTCACTAATAGGGGGCACCCTGTTTTGAGATGAAACTGCGACGGCGGAGCTCAAATGCTCTGGCGGCCGTCGTCTTCGGTAGAGAGGGGATGCGAGAGAGCTGAGGCATCGTCTGCATGGCCGACGACATGTGGAAGTAGCTCCGGCTGTCAAAGAATGCTAAGGGAGTGGCGGAATAGGGGGTGTCCCTGTTCCCATCGATTGCACCCGCGAGAGGGGCGGAGATCGAGATTTTCATCCGCGGCGAAGTCGCTGGGGAGGTTGCCGGAGTTCTTCGGACGGTGAAGAGGTCGTGAGATGTGCTACAGTGGCACCGGCGGGTAGAAAGCATGAAAGGGGCGGCAAAGAGAGGGACTCCTCTGTTCGTGAAGATTCCGCGACAAGGAGCGTGGCTGACGGCGTTTCCTTCACGGCGAATCCCTCTGAGCTCGATTCGACTCCTTTGGAGTTGATAGCGAGCGGCGGCTACGACGGAGGAGACGAGGCAGCAGCTGAGGGCAGTGGTTCCACCTGCGGCAGAGGAAGTGGAGGTAGCAGCGATAGTGGGAGCGACTGGGCTCTACCGGCGGCATGATTAGGGGGTGATAGGGTAAGGGAAGGTGTGGTGAGGTAGTGGGTAGCGTCCTCGCGTGTCTACGATAGTAAAGCGGCGGCGATCACCGACGAAATGCTCGGTGGCGCGGCTAGCGTTCGAACGAGCGTCGAGCAGGGAAGAAAGCCGGGGTGGTGTGTGCAATGAGCGTGCATCGATTCGGTCCAACCCGGCTCAGGCCGGTTCGACTTGGTTTAAGCCGGTTCGGTCCGGTTTGGAGCCGGTTTGGTTGTAGGTTGGCTGTTCTCACGGTTTTACATCCGGTTCAGTGTGGCTCAACGTTGCTAGGGCTTTATTGGTGAGTTTTGAACCTTGAGGAATTTATGTAGAATTTTTTAACACATTTTAGGTGTTGTTTTCGAATTTATTTAAGTTGGGTTCAGGGTTATGAGTGCAATGTCAGAAAAATCTAAAAAAAATTATGATGCTATGTTACTAAACATTTTTTCATGATTTAATTAGTATTTTTAAGATTATTAGTATGCAAATTTTAATTTAATTAAGATAAATTAGATTAATTTTGGGTTTAAATGAATTAATTGTATGTTATATGCATGAAGAAATATTTTGGTAGATGTGATGATATTTAAATTGCATTAGTTGGAATTAAAAGAATTTAATTAAATTTTTTACAGAATTAATGAATTTAGGATATCGTAAATTGAGGTAATTTGATTATTTAGATTTTTCTAATTAGTCAAATTGAATAATTTAGAATTTTATAAATGTATAATGTGATAAAATTTGGAGAATTGGGTTATTTAGATTTTCTAATTAGTAAAATTGAATAATTTTGAATTTTATAAATTTTATTGATGTAATCATATTTTTCAGAGAATTATTAAAATTATTTTTTTTAAAATTAATTAAGGTGGTATATATTGATTAAGATTTTTGGGTATAATTAAAATTTTAAACTAAATATTATTTTATAGACTTGTTTGTATTTGATTGTGTTGGATTGTGATTGTTAATGTGATGGATGATTAGTTGATTTTAAGAAATTAAATAAAATAAAGAAAATGATGTGAGGATGTAAGTAGAATGGTAGATAGCAAATCCTTGTTTGAATTGTATGATTTATGATTGTTGGATATATTTATTTTATCTTAGGAAAATTGATTATTGTGCTATTGCTTCACAAATCACGGTCAAGTTGTGATTTGTGTTGGAGTAAGAAGGAATGGCTGTGCTTGATTGCTTGCTTGCTTATTTTTAAGAATCACAGCCAAGCTGTGAATTCTTGCTTGACTTTGTTTTGAGACTCAGGTGAGGGCTTATGGTTTCAGATTTCTAGCCTACTACAGTATTGAGTCCTAAGGGTCGTGGTTAATTATTGTACATGCTGATGAGTTATATATCTGCTTTATTACATATTTAAATTGCAAGTGATTAAATTTGATTTTGAATGTATGTCATGCCAGTATATAGATATGATTCTATCATATGCATGTTATAAATGTTATGCTCATGTTATGTTGATATTTGATATGTTTATGTGGTGCTAGAGATGTAGAGACACTTAGCAAGACACAAAACATGATGACATGAGATAAATCTAGAGATACTTTAGGTACATGTTACGACAATACCTAATGTGATCTTATTTGATATTTAACTAAGAACTTTTGGACATCTTAGGGTCATAGTAACTTAGGAGATGACATTAAGGTTCTTAGTTTGCTATGTGTTAGTGGTAAGCGGTAAGCGGGTTAGTGGTAAGTGGGTTAAGAGAGAGAATCTGACCCGTTACCAAACCCATAACTTACTCTTCCTCCTCCTTCCCCTCTTCTTCAAGTGACCTCCTTCCTCTTCTTTTTGCGGCGACGACGAACACCTCGCCTCCTCACTGTGTCATCGACTCGCCGGCCACCATAGTTGGAATTTTTTAATGGGGTTTGAATTGGAACATTAGGTGAGCTGGGCAAACACATTAGAACCATTATTTTTGAATTTTGGTGAAGATTTGAGGGATAAATTGGAGTTTTGGCATCAGCGGCGATGATGGTGTTGTCGGAGCTTGTTCTGAGGATTGTCAACCATTCTGACTGTGGAACTTTACAAATTAGGTGCCTATGGCTTCTCCTTGATGAGAGCTATCCATTGGTACGTAGGTTGAGGGCTATTGGCCGTCGGCGAACGGAAAACCGAAAAGTTAGGGTTCCATCGACGTGAACTTCTCCAGTGAAATTGGATGCCGATGAGTTCTAAAAATTGGAGAAAATATGATTTTTGGATTCTTGATGAAGAGGGTTTTTATTTGGTATCAATATTGATGCTGATCGGAGAACTTCACCGACAAGGGTTTCGGCGAACTTTTTGGCAAACTTGAGATAAAAATTAAGGTGAATTTATGGATCATTTTAAGCATGTTGGTGAAAATAGATTTGAAAAATTGTTACGAGATTGAGAATTAAAATTTATTAAAATATTCACAAAAAATTTGGTAATAAGCATGGGGATATTAACGATAGTGATAAGCGTTAGGATGTACTTATGATGATAAGTCGGGCTGGGTCAACTCAAGCGAGTCGGGCTGAATCAGGGTGAGCGGGTGAGTCGTCACGGATGAGTCGGCCGACTCGCCGATAAAAGGGGAATTGAAACCGTCGAAAACAGGGGGTTGCCCTGTTCCGAGGGAATCGGCGTCGGCGGCTTTGTGGAAGCTTTGGCCGTCGGCGGTTTGGCAAAGGAAGAGGCTGCTACGGAGGTAGGCTATCGTCTGGAAGGCCGGCGAGCCTTGGGAACGACTCAGGTGAGCAGAAATGTTGATGGGAAGCTACGGAAGTGGAGGCGGTTGGCGGAGGCGCTGTCTCGGTTGATCTCTCCGGTGAAGAGCACGGAGATTGTTCTCCCCCTTCGCGGTCAGGAGCTGGGCATCAAGCCAATTCCAAAAAGAGTTGATTCCATGTGGTGGCCGCAGCGGGGAGGCCGGAGATCAGCGGAGAGCGTGGAAGGGGCGGCTGAACAGGGGAGTGAGCGACTCTTCCCCTGTTCCCAATGAATTCGCCGGCAGGGAGCACAGCGAGCAACTCTTCCTCCACGGCGAGCTCTCTAAGTTCGATTCGACTCTCTTGGGGTAGATATCTAGCAACGGCCAAGACAGAGAAGATGGGGTGGCAGCTGGGAACGACGATTCAACCCGTAGCAGGGAACGACGAATCTGGTAAGTCGTGAGGGTTCTTGAGCTCCACCAACGATGAGAAGAGGCGGCCGGCGGGTGGAGGAAGGTGAGAGGAGGCTCTACGCTTGCTTCCGGTGGGTTAATGACAGCGGAGCGGTGGCGGATCCACGGACGATCGGCGGCGACGCTCGCTGCATTCGAACAGGGTTCGAATGTAGGAGAAGAAGTGGGTTGGGCGGGCGCGTGTGCGACGCGCATGCGTCGGTCTGCTCCAACCTGGCTTAGACCGGTCCGGTCCGGTTCAGCTGGTTTGACCACGGTTCAGAGTGTGTTTAGCTGGTTTACGTGGTTTTTCGACCGATTTATCTTGGTTGAATGTTGCTATAACATGGTTGGTGAGTTTTGTGCTTTTATAAAATTATTTAGAATTTTTGTCACGTATTAGATTCGGTTTTCAAATTATTTTAGGTTGAGTTTAAGGGTTTGAGCATATTATTTATATCAAAAAAATCTAAAATAATTTTTGATGCTAGTTTATGCTTAAATATAATTTCTGTGATTTAATCAGAATTTTTTCAAACAATTACGGTAGTATTTTGATTTAATTGTGATGGTTCACGTTTATTTAATTGTTAAATAAATTATTTGGATGATATTTTCATGAAAGAATATTTTAGTATGTGTCAGTAGGTTTGATTTATGTTAAAAAGAATTAAAATGATTTAATTAGAATTTTTACAGAATTTATAAATTTTGTGTTGTGATTAAATTGGGTAGTTAGATTTTCTAATTAATGAAGTTGGAGAAATTGTGATTTAATATATTTATATGTGGTAATTAGATTTTTACAGAATTATTAGAAATTATTTTTCGGTTAATTACGGTGGTATAATTTGAATGTAAACATAGGTGTGGCGATGGTTCGCTAAGGTGTGATGGTGGTAGTTGTATTTATTTAAAGTGTTAAATAGTTTAATTGATTTAAAAGTAGTTGAATAAAATTTAGTGTGTGGTTGTGAGTAGTGGGGGGTTGTTAGGGGGATTATTTGAGCTGTGTTATTTATGCGTGCTTGTTGTTGCTTGAAACATAACATGAGCATAAAAATCAAGCTGTGATTTGTGTCGAAGTAGAGAGGAATTGCTTTGCTTGCTTGATTTATTGATTGCTTGCTTGCTTGCTTTAAGAATCACGGCCAAGCTGTGATTCTTGTTTAAAGATCTGCTTTGAGACTCAAGTGAGGGTTTATGGTTTCAAATTTATTTGGCCTACTACAGTTGCTGAGTCCTAAGGGTCGTTGTTAATTATTGTACATGCTGATAAGTTATATATCTGCTTGGTTGCATATTTAATTAGCATTTAAATTATTGAAATTTATATCATGCTAGTTCAAGTGTGATGTTTATATATGCATACTCTTGATATGAGATTGAAAGTTATATCATGCTAGTTCATGTATGATGCTATAATATATATGCTTTAGATATGAGTTTTAAAATTATACCATGCTGGTGTATGTATGATGCTGTTATATGTATGTTATTGATATTTATGCTCATGTTATGTTGATTATTTAATATATTCATGTTGCTAGAGGTGTAGAGTCACTTGGCAAGAGCATGAAACATGTTGACATGAGATAAGACTTGAGACATTTTAGGTTCATATTATGATAACACTTAGAGTGATCTAAATTGATATATGACTAAAAACTTTGGACATCTTAAGGTTATGACAACCTAGGAGAGGATGTAGGGTTCTTAGACTAGTATGTCCCAACATGTGGTGAGGAGTCATGTGCTAGTACGGTAGAGGTGCAAGTTCGGTTGACTTAGTCACTAATATTTTGGTGTAACCGGGATCTCGCTTCGGTGCAGAGCTCAACTTGGTTGTGTTACACCAAGGTAGAGGGTGTACTAGGAACAGTACCGTTCAATACACTACCAAGGCTAGGGAACATGATGACTCTAGCATGCTCAACAGTGGTGGGTCCTTGAGCAGTCCAAGTTCATTGGTATCGTATTCAGTGGATCTCAGCTTACCACGTTGGAGATGGATGTGATTTGTTATGTGTATGGTGATCCTGCCATGGTGCAAAATTACAACACTGTATGGTACTTGTGTTTGGAAAGAAGGGGTGCCGTGGTCACCAGCTCCTTCTGCCAACATCAGTGTACAAGCATATAGGACAAAGACATAGAGTTGACGCTGACGGGTTTAGGAAAATCTCTGATGATGGATTCACCTTGAACATAAGAGGCTGCCTTAGGTGTAGAATGGATAGATTATGATATGTTAATTAAAGTGATATAACATCTTTGGTTTAATGACACTGTTATGATCATATTCTATTATATACCTTATTATGATCATGTTTATGATGTTCCATATTTGTTATTTGGTTATACCTTATTGATATGTGGAATTAATATGTGATATTTTGTTGACATGTTGAATTAATATGTGATTTTAGTGGATATATTTTCTTGTTGGTTTATACAATACCTTATGTCCATTTTTAGTGTGCTCTCTCTATAACCTCACTGAGTTTCGTGACTCAGATGTTCACATTTTTTCCTGTTGCGTAGGTTACAGGTTAGCTACTAGCGGGGAGAGAGGGAGAACCTAGTTGGTAAATGATATTTATTTTTATGATCAAGATAGAGATCTAGATTGGTATTGTTGGTTTAATTGTTAAAAGTATTTGCTTCCGCTTTATTTAATTAATAAAATTTGTAGTGCTTTGTGATACTTTTTAGCCTTGTTTAAGTTGTAATGTTGAAGTGCAGCTTATACGGCGGTTGCCACGTGCCCAAAGGTTAGTTTGGAGTGTGACAAACACCATGAACCACCAGCAATCGGTTAGTGATGTTCACCCCTCCTAAGGCTTTTGATAGCTTAGATACTGAGAATATGGCTAAGGGATTGGACTATTTAACTTCTAGGTGGCTAAGGGATTGGACTAGTTAACTTCTAGGTCATATTAGACTAGTACATGGAGTGGTTCCAAACTAGGTTCCTATACCAGCACATGTGTCGCCTCAGTGCCACCTTGATAATCCTGAGATGGCTATCGGAGATAATCCTACTCGATGACTTAGTAGATATGGGGTCGAGACACCACAGCCCATTGTGTTGATGTGAGTTCGACTTGGCCAGCATAGGTTGCTTTTGAGTTAGAGGGGTGATTCTCTTAAGCCTTGGATGGTGGATCCATAGACCACATAACTAGCATCCTCGACGTCCTGCAGACGGTCGAATGAGTAGTCCAAATCATAGGGTTGTTCTTAGCTCGACTAGCCGTGATCGATGGTTCTCTGCAATGGTGACCCTGTCTATGGATAGAGTGTAGTACTACACTGAGGTCGTACCCCTACGGAGTCTGAGGAGGCTGTAACGATTTCGCCAGGGAAGGAGGCATAGTCGGCAACTAGCAAGACGAGGGAGAGGATTTTTGGGTCACTCGTCCTCTCTCCCAACATCGGTGCAGCGGGCATAGGTAGAGACATAGATGATAAAGGCACTGATGGGCTTAAGGACGTCCCTAGCTCGGACTAATCCTTAAGTATACGTTGGCAACCCGAAACATGTGACATAAGATAGAGCTGTTTGTGATGACCTACTCTAGGGACACCGACATGAGGTACAACTTAGGTGACATTTAATGACATACATGTTCTTATAACCTAGATTGACACATAACTTTATCATATGATCATTGTAATACATAGAAAGAAATGATTGTGTGACAACTAATCCCACTAAGGCATCCTTGAACGAGTCTCCTAGCCTTTGATTTCGTCCTGTGGTTTCAAGTCGTAATTTCACACTAGGCCGCAAGGCTGAGCACACCGCGTTCAATGTATGTGTAGGTGTAGCGGTGACGGTCAAGTTCGCAGACGAGAAGCTCATCAGCCGAGATGGGCTATCTTCTCTGTTTCATTTTATCTATTGATTTCAGAGAGTAATATATAGTAGACTGGTATCGGGACTGTACTAGGAGACTGTATTATTTAATTATTGATATGACTAGTTACTTGTGTTGTAGAGATGAGATCCTGCTACGCCTTGTATAGGTTGGTGAGCTCATACCGCGGTTGCCACGTGCCCGGTAAGTGGTCCGGGGTGTGATATGAGGTCCAGTGGGCAACCCTGAGAAAGAGAGCTTTGTTCCTATATTCTTATTATTTAACTTTGATTCAGGTATCCTATGATGCTTGATACCTCCCCCTAAGGTAACAGTTGATAGCTACAACTGTCGTTAACTATGCCAGCCCAGGATATACTCTTGTATAATCCATGATTGCTCTTTTTGCTTGACTATTACACCCGAATAGCAGGATATTCTATTCATGAGACTTTGTTATTATATATTCTCGATTTTACATTATTTTTTATATAATTCACTCGTACAAGTGTACCCACCTTATAGGGCACTCATTTTTTTAAGGACCACAGTAGGAGAGGGATTAAGAGATACTGAGGCGTGTAGCCTAACACCCGACTTTTGAAAGGTAGGATAATTCTACCAGTATTTTATGTATATAGAAAGATATACTGGCTAGGTATTTTGTATATATTTGGGCATGTACTCAACTATAATTGTAAGATATTTATATATAAGTGTTTTAATGTGCTTGAGCACTATGATTTTGAAAATGCATCATTTTAGATTTATATTGACTTGTTATTCAAGTTCTCTCCTTCCATAAATAAAAGGGATATATATCAGATACGCTTAGTGGGTCCCTCTATAATCCTAGAGGGTAAGCAGGACTATGTGTAGAGTCCACTACGGTCTACCACGTGCCCTATGGAAAGGTACGAGGCGTGACAAATAGTATTAGATTGACATCCCAGATTCACCTCACGGTCTCGGCTCAAGTTTCAAAGTGAACAAGGAACAACTCTAAAGTTCAGCACAACCTTCTACCCATAAACAAATGGATAATTCGAGCGTACCATACAAACTCTAAAGGATATGTTGAGGGCTTTTGTGCTAGATTTCATAGAACTTTGGGACACACACCTACTCCTCGTAGAGTTAGCTTATAATAATAACTATCAAGCCACCATAAGAATGACTCCTTACAAAGCTCTATATGGAAGGCAGTGCAGAATACCAACTTACGGAGTGAAGTTGGAGAATGTCATTTAAACAATACCGAGTTAGTGGTTCGGACAATTGAAAATATCAAAGTCATCAGATAAAGAATAAAGATTATACAAGATAAGTAGAAAAGCTACGCTGATAAATCGACGTAGACCACTAGGATTTAATATTAACGATATGGTATTTTTGAAAGTATCACGTGGAAATATTTTCTGTGGTTTCATCAAAAAGGTAAACTGTATCCTCGATATATCGAACCATTCAGGGTAATCACTAGAATCAGACCGATATCATACCAATTGGAGTTACCTACTGACTTGGAATGCATTCACAACGTGTTTCACGTGTCGATGCTTAAGAAATACATACATGACCCTTCACATGTCCTTATAACCTCTCCAATTGAGTAGAGGTAAGACTTGAAGTATGGACTAGAGGTAGTAAAGATATTAGATCAACTTATTAAAAGTCTTAGAGGCAAATTGATTCCTTCAATAAAAGTCCTTTGCAGAATTCAAAAAGCTGGTGCTCAAATTAGGTACCAATATCCACACTTGTTTGTTAGGATATATTTTTTGTTAGCACTGTTTTATCCTTGATGTTTGAGGAAGTGAGTGAAAACTCTTTTTAACGTCTTTGTAATTTTGGAGGACTAAAAATAGGAGGGAGGAGAACTTGTAAACTCGAAATATGATGAATAGGAAAAAGAAAATTAGAAATAGGGATCTAATGGTGTTAATTAAAAAGGCAACTAGGTTGATTCCGCAAGTTTGTGGAAATGGAAGGGGCAGTCTTGCCAATTTAATAACAAGAATTGAGAAGCTTAGGTTGATTTTATAGAAATGAGAAAATAGTAGGGGCAATAAGGTCATTATCTGCTCCAATTCAAGCGCTACCTATCGGTGACCATTCATCACGAAGGGATTGTAAAGAGGGAAAGGGTTCCCAACGGCCTGTAACCTTGACCCCCCAAACCCTCTAAATTCCTGCAAGGCCGCCGACGATCTGAGTCGGAGAGTTGCTCGGTGGGATCTTCCGGTGGAAAGGAAGCCTCGTCGAAACTCCTTTGCGTCACTGGAAAGGGAAGGCGACGCAACGACTAGAACTTGTGGAGCGAAGGGTCGACGGCGCTGTGCAGAGGAATTCTAAAAGGAAGAGGTTGGTTCTACATCTTTTTCTTCGTCAAATTAGAATTTTTTGGGTTTAGAGGGGAAATTAGAAACCACCGAACTAAAAATTTGAGTTGATTTCCCATATTGCAATGCCCTATTTTATTGATGCAATGTGTATTAAAATTCATGGAAATTCATTGATGATCTCATTGCATTGCTAACGTTTATGTCAATTTCATTAAAATTACATGATGATTGTTAGATTTGAGTTCTCATTGTGAGTTAAACATCATGAAATTTCAGAAGTTGGTATAGCCTACAATTTAGAATGCTTGATGTTAGTCCTGCCCAAATTGTTTGATTGGCATTTCATTTAAATCAGAATGCCGAATTGAATCCCTAACCTACTCGATTTCCTTCATTAATAAGTTTCATTGAAGCAATGATGGAGGTTCGGTAAATATTAAAAATGCCTAGTGGTAGATGGCTGTGGAAAGATTGTTCCAGTTTAGGGTTAAGTCTGCACCGCTGTGGTTAGAGTTGGAATAGAAATTCACATCAGTTGCATACGTAATGTTCTTTTATTGATGTTTGCATCGATCTCTGAATAAGTGAAGTTTAGTTGTTGCTGGGTTTCTATGGTTTATGAAAAACTACTAATTCGACACTGCTTTTCATGAGTTTTGTTTCCTTTCGGATTGTGTTGACCGTATGAATGAGATTTGACGGTTGTTTGAATTGATAAACTTTGATTTTAAATGGGTTTGATGCAGTAGTCAATGATAGTATTGGTTTTTTTGTTTGTTAGACGGTTCAAGTAGTGGGTTTTAAGTTAAAAAAATAAGTTGAATTGGAAACATAGCAATAAGCTGAAATAGTTGGTTAAATCTGAATTTTTGGGAATTCTGTCTTATTGAATAATGATATCAGCGTGTGCATTTGTGATGTTTCTCTGAGTAAAGGAAAATGTTATTGAGTAATGATCTCATCGCTATGGATGTTTTAGTATTGCCCAAAGGATGAGCTGTAAGAAAGATTTGCTCTTGATGGTCGTCACTGTTATAACCTTGTTGTTATCCAATTTAAATATGATTGAAGATGCATTCAAAGTGATATGCATGATATTTTGGTTACCTGAGCAACGATGGTTTACTTGAAAAAATGATCATATTTAATAAACTACGTTCCTTTCTTATTTTATTCAATATTTATACTTGCAATTCACATTAGGAAATCTTAAATAAATAAAAACAAGTGAACACAATTAGGCGGCAGAGACGCTAGTTAGTGACATGCTATATGCATCACTTTAACTTAGTCTAATACCACTTGCATTAAGGTCCAAACACATCCTAGTGACATAATAACCTAGAATAACATTTAGGTTCTTAACATGTTAATATCCTTTAGCTCAATTTTTTATTTGTAATATGTTTCTAGATGAAATAATATCTTGTATCAATATGTTTGCTTCATCTACTTATGGGTCTCACTGACAACTAATGTACCTCATTTAGGTTCTATAGACCTAAGAGGTAGTCCGAACCTTTCTTGTAAATACATGTATCAGTTCTAATGCACTCGGTATGATGGTCTCAAGGTACGATCAAGGTTAACGACTTATGAGATCAATTAGAGAAGATTCTAAGGTCACAAGTCTTCTCCACCAACATCAGTGTGATGAGCCTAGAGAGAGAACTTAGTTTAGCACTGACGGGCTTGAGGGTAGTTCCTGACACTCTAAGCCTAGGATGACAGTCCTAAACAAAGTTAGAAAATAGAAATTTAGTCGATTTAGAGACATAACATACAAAAATGTATACTTACCCGAATTGTTCTTCACTTTAATGTATGTGTTGTTAAATAATTACTACGCATGCCTATCTTTTGGTTAGGATCACTCTTTTTGTAGCCATTGGGCCACAAGACTCAGCATATTTTATTTTCTACATGCAAGTATCAAGAAAATGGACTAGAAGGATGGAAAAGTAACGTAATAACAAATCGCAAGATGTAAACAAAAGTCTAGTAGACGTTATTAGCATAAATAAAGTAAGGTTAAATTGTATATTTTAGATGGACTGTATTAGGCTTAGACTAAATAGGTTTCGATAAATTTTTAGTAGATTTTAATATTAAAGTTTCAATAAATATTAAAATTATTCATAAATAGCCTTGAGTATAACAACTCCTATGGTAGTTGCCATACTACCAATATAGGGTCGGAGCATGACAACAATCAAGCCATCTAGATCAGATTACTTTTGTAAAAAAACATTCCAGCAACTAAAATCACATACTCCTGTTTATGGATCAATCAATAGGTTTATCAAACCCAATTATTGTCTAGTCATACAAGGAGGATAAGTATCAATCACAGGTTGCTTTTGAGCTATACTAATCCTATTATCATATAAATCCTTTCTATAGCCATAAGAACCGAACCATGTCAGCCTTTCTCATTCATTTTAGAATTTATCGTCCAAAAGCAAAACCAGAAATCTCGCTGCAGCATCAATTGAATCTACTCGTTCACCAATTCTTTCAACCACTACCTGTTTTATCCATTCATTTTTCATTCAAAAATCTCAAGACTCAAGCCATAAAGAAAATTCTAATTACTACAACCCATTTGCAGTAATCACAGGAATACCTCAACAGTTTCTACCCTACTGTTGATTTCAGCTACCCTATGCATTTATCTTAGCTACTAACTCAAGTGAGGACTAACAAAACCTAATACAATTCTCACTCACTAAATCAATAATATGAAATAATAGGTCACTGTCCTTGCCAAACAATTCACCATGGCTCAATACCTGGTTAACCAATCGATACCCAAAATCACATCAAAGTATTGTATCCTAGCATCTCTAAGGGTCAATTAGCCTCCTTAGAAATATCATGTTCACATAAGACCTCTGTTATCCGGTATCGATCAGAACACAAGCAGCAGAACCAATTAAGATCATAGATCTTAGGAATAGCACACCATGGAATAAAGAATACAAATTAATCAACTAAAGGTCTTCAAATAATTCCAACGATTGTATTGGAATAAGAAATCAAAAGGAATAGCAGAGAGAGACAGGTAGTCCAAAGCTGAGACAATTAATTTAAGTATCCAACAAAGTAATTTATTGACCGAGAAAGAAAAAGAGACAAAATGATTATTAGGAAGTATATTATTTTGAGAAACCTGCAATGGACTCTTCTAACAATTGTTATAGAATATTTGGAAGGGAGTAGACCTTTTCTCAAGGATTACAAATTTTGAGATCGCACTCTTCAAAGGAAGATATGGTCATTTAAGCCAAGCAAAAGAAGGAATTATTTAAGAATTGAACAATTACTAAAGCTGGAGTTTCAAAATTGAGAGGAGAAAAATTGCCACCATCTGTAAGGCCAAGGTAGCTGGAATTAACAATCTGAATATTGTCTTTGAATGATCAAGGAAGAGATTGGGGATCAATTTCAAGGATTTTAGACCATGAATACAAAAAAAAAAAAAAGTTAATTCAAGGCCATCAAAATTTTTTGGAGATCAATAACAATGTTTACACTTTCCTCTCAATAATAATATCACTCGAATAATAAAGGAAATGAACAACTCCTAAACTCTTGTAAAATTTTATTTGAACAATAGGTATGGAAGTACAAGCATTGGAATATAAAGGTGAAGACGATATGAAAGGGAAAATAACACCTGAAGCTGTAAAATCAATCTCTTTTGAATTTATCGATGCCCTCCCAATTGTTGGAACTTGGAGGAAAAAATTTAGAAATATAATTTGGAATTGGTAAGCAAAAATAGTAATAAGGATATAAGAGCAGTTACTAACTGCTGAAAAGATTAGAGTAGTAAAAATAATTACTGAAATAATGGAGAAGGACCAATTGAAAATGATGAATAAAATTTCATAACCAAAATAAAGGTTAAGACTGGAGCTAGTACTTAAATGGCTGCGTTAGGTTTACAAATAAGAAAGAAGAGGTAACAAAGTTGTCCAACATGGTTGTAGAAGTTTAGGAAAATAAAATATAGGAAAAAATTCTTTAATACTAAAGTATTTACATGCAAGTTCAGGAGTTTGATCATCAACAAACTTTAATCTAAATTAGTCAATTTAAAGGTGCAGGTGAAGGTGTTGACAATGCATAAGACAAGTCTGTAGTTGTTCAAAAGGAGCCTAAGTAAGAGATAATAACGGCAGCTCCCTCAAGGATACCAAGGAGGAAACTATGGTAGGCAAGGTAAAATTTCAGTATTGTTGTTCATATAAGCTTATAGTACTTATTATGATGAAGAATGAAATCTAAATTCACCATTGGGAGATTATAGATTAAAAGTACGGGAAAAGAATGTATATATATTATGCTGTTAGCATAGACATGAGAGATTCAAGCGGAAAGATAAATGATTTTTCAATCCAAGAGTATAAATTTTCGATACACTAAATTTTCAGGATTTAGTAAAATTTGGAAGGTCATAACTCCTTCCACAGAGATCAGATTAGGCTGATATTTTGAGGGTGGATTTTTCCATCGTTGAAGAAGGTGTCTACCAAATTTCATAGGAATTGGACACTCAGAGAGCTCAGGGTGATTAATTGCCTGAGATAAGGAAAATCTAAAATTTCATCTGTCCAGGTTTATGATACTTTGATATAGTAGTTGATGCATTTCATTACCTTTGGCTTTAGCTCACCCTTTAGTTGTGCATGGGAGTTATGATTTATGTTTTTGAGGTAAGGACCTTATTACAAGGTGAGAAATACAGTAGGGTCCTTAATGAATGATAAGGCTGCAAATTGGATTCTCCTTTAGTATCACTTGGAAAATTCAGAATTAAGAATCAAGGTTGGTTTGTTTATGATATATTAGTTTGGTACAGTAGGTATGCTTGTTTAGGATTTGGTTGAAAGATCTTCAAAACTTAACATTGAGAATATGTAAGTATAAGCACAAGAGATAAGCTTCAATTTTAACATGCTGAAAATGCTAAACTTTTCGCATTATAAACTCATTGAATTTACATACAATTCTTACTAAATTGTTCAGTAACTTGAGGTTCTAGATAGTATTTGGATCCCTTTTTGAAAGAGTCAAGAGTATCATCCAAATAGTTTTGAAAGATGATAAGGATTAGGGAGAGAAATATCCTAAGGAAGAAAATAAATTGTTAACTATTACTAGAAGGAATTTGTGTTCGTTTCGTGCCAGGGATGGTACCATTTCTTAAATGCACTTAAGAGTATTCAACAGAGGAATGGTTAGTATTTTGAGAACGGTCAGAATATGAAGAATGACCACTGCTAAAGGTTTGTAAAGAAAAGAATTGAAACATATCAGCGAATGAAAAATAAGGGAATAGATCTTCTCCACACCCACACATGCAGAATTCATAGTATAGTTCATGGGTATCGAGATTTTACTTTTCAAGTTTAAGGAAGAAGAACCCTATTGCACAATATAGATCCTGTGATATGAAAGTACTTGATGGTTATTCATATAAAACTGTCAGAGATGAATAGAGGAGTGAGATTGAATGAGATGGATATCAAGATTGAGAGGTAAGATAGTACTTTTGATACACCCTATGAACAAAATGTTGAATGTGAGATGGTATTGATCTCTGATTATGATTCATGAGTAAAGGATGATAAAATTAATAAAAGCTAGGGATGAAACTCTACAATTTAACTATGTTCTTAACCAAGTTCTGAATCTATAGAGTCGAGAAGGAAGGTCACCATTATTATACTTTGATTTGTATTAGAGTATGATAGGAAGACAATTGGAGAGGAATCTCTATCCTTCTTCTCAGCCCCAGTTAGAGAGAAAGGGTATTTTCAGTTCTGCAGCAAGGATCAAATCCATACTGATATGCACACGCCTCGACTTAAGATGCGTACAAAGAGATATGCACACACCTCGACTTAAGATGTGTACAAGCAACTTGGTCCCGATCTTCTGTCGTAGGAGAAATCCTTAATGCGGGGGGAGTTGTTGTAAACCTCAAAAAAAAAATATATATATATAAATAACTAAAGGGGGCAACTTGGAAAGTTGCCACCCCATCTGTGATCGATCCCCCTCCACCTGAGGGTTAACAAAAGGGCTTTTGCCCTTTTTGTCGAGAGACCACAGAAGGCCCCTCCTCCCTCTCTGCCGACACCCCTCCACTTCCAAAACCCTCTTCCTCAACCTCCACTGTCTCCTCTCCTCCCCATCTCCCCTCGCTGTTGGCGGATCAACAGGGAGGTCAGGACCTGCAACACCTTGCCAGCAGTCGGAGCAAGGGTGCAGAGCATCGCTGATCCGAGGCTACGCGAAGGCGTGCGGAAAAAGTGAAGCGTGGGAGCGAACGGGAAGACAGGAAGGTGCCGACGAAGCTCCGACAAAGTCGGATTTCATCCCTAGGTCGGTTCCCCAATCCACATTTTTATTTTAGCAAAGAAATATTCATCACGTTGAGGGATTAAGAAAACTTTTTGACAATATAATTGCTTGTCGTGGCATTGTTCGATGGAAACCGTGTGCATAGCTTTGTGAATAATGTTGTTAAATTGCTTGTATGTTAGACTTTTGTACACTGATGACATTAAGACATGAAATCCTATGTTCTATTACTTTCTTCACCTACTATGCATGGGAAAATAAATGGGTATTAGTGGTATTTGTGTTCATAGTTGCTGCTGCCCTGATGCTACTGTCCCTAAATTTGATTTGGTGGTTTAAGAACTTGTTAATGATGTTTGGTAAATATGTCAGATGATAAATTCCTTTTTGTCTACTTGAGGCTCACTACCCTTATTGTGGAAACTGTTTTGCGATGAAGTCGGTTTCCCGGCATAAAACCATGAGTTCAAGGTGCATAATGGATGGATCCTGACAATTATAAAGTTATTTCGGTGATTTAAATTATTGATTGTAGTGGTGGATAGGTTGCTAGAGTGTCTGGCAGCAACCCATAGGATTGTGTGAGAACGATGTGACTATGAGTTTTATTGCTTTCACAACGATATTGTTGGTTTCGTTTTACTTTTACAAGTGACATTGTCGTGGGCTTCATTGTTTGAATATTATAATTTTCATACTGTGTTACTTATCATGGGGGTTGTAATTATGTCTTCATTAGTTGTTATGTAATTGTGCCGAATGGATAATGTCAGAATTATTCAAGATACGGCCAAATTGGATGTGAAGGTTCCTCTATTTGTTACAATAATTATTCTGTGTAGTTATGGTATATTCTCTTGTTGTATGGTTTTGATTGGGCATATTAAACTGATAGGAAACATACTACAGAGATGATTGTGCATGTGCTTAAGTATTATTTGAAATCACTTGAGTTGTTATCTTTTCGGTTGTTTGAATGTTCCGTTCAAGGTATGGAGGTATTTCCTTCATTTAGAACAGAAACACCCTACACACTAACTTAAGTCATAGGAAGGGAAAGGATAGTAAATAATTAAACAAAAAGAGTAGAAAGTAAACCTTGCTTATGTTTGTAGGAGCACTCTTAAGTCTGCAGCAACGGTGATACACAAAACACGGCAAGCCCATGAAGTTTATGTTAAGCTAATTTAAAGGATTCAGGTGCATTGTTATTTCAGCTAGTTTACAGCCACTGCAGTAGAGCTCCCAAGTGGGCAAGTTGTTATTAAAATTTTATTACTGTCCGTGATGTGCATTTGTTTTGATATCTTGTATGATGTGAACTAATTCCAAATAATATATTATTTATTTGTGTTCTATAATTCTAGGAGTGTATGACACTAGGAAGAATCTAGAACACATAGCGACATATGAAGATGCTAGGTGACAGATAAAACTAGTTAGGTGACATATCTTACATGATAACCTAAGCTAGTTTGGACACCTAGAGACATAGACCTGAACTTCCTAGGGACATAAAACCTCTAGGAATCTTATAGGTTTATATAACACTGTATTTCTCTCACAAATGGTAGATACTATTTGTGTTAGTCTAAAGAGGGGTGGCGGCAGCGTCACCCGACCCATCCTTTAGCATTCGGTGAGTACCAACAAGGGGGTTCTCACCAACGGCCAGATATCCCCATGGCATGTATCCGAAACTAAGGTGCTGGGAGCCGGGGAGCTCACTTTAGCCGCTGCCCTGAGGACTAAGGTGTCTGTTGACGCTGACATACTCCAACTGAGTCCTACAGGCTTGGGGGGTAGTCCGGACAACCAGAGTTATACATAAGTGTTGGGTCCGGCAGGTTAGGTTGTGAGTACATATGTCAGTCGGTGACCCTACTGTAAAGCAAAAGTGTAGCGTTACACGGTGTCTCGTATCCTAGGGTCCAGGGGGGACGTACGATACGATAGTCTCGGAGTGCGGTCGGGGTAAACGGCTCGCGAGACTGGAAGGAGAAGGAACCGCGGTCACCCGCCTTCTTCGCCAACGTTGGTGCAACGGGCCTAGGCAGAGACTTAGTTCGGCACCAACGGGCTTGTGGTAGTCCCCGGCCAAGGCTTACCTTAAGCATATGCAGGCAGCCCTAGGAGATAGTATTGAAACTAGAAACTTAGAAATCTCTAGACACAAACATATATTTAAACTTTTAACATTTAATTGGTGATTTATGTGCATGCTTCCGTTCATTGCTATTTCATGATTTAATATTGATATAATTGTTGTTCATCCGGACATGTATTGTTTGCCCATTTCTTTTGTTTGGAGAAGTTTCTATCTGTAGGCACTAAGTCGCAAGACTTAGCGCATGCAAATTTTCCCCCACGCGCAGGTATCCAGACATTGCATAGGAGGCGGCGAGGAGCGATGGGTAGCGAGATTGAGAGCTATAGACGAACATTTTTAGAATGATTTATATTGGTATGGTGTATACAAACATAACATAGACGAACTGTATCAGTTTTGTAAGAACCTATGAGTTGGTTGTATACTTATTTAGTGAACTGGACTACAGAACTTTCTATTTATGTTTGAGTTATATCATATTGTTAGCCTGGTATGAGTGGGACTTCGCTCATACGGCGGATGTCATGTGATCGACAGTGGATCGGGGCGTGACAGTTGTGACTTTGACAAAGGGGAGGCTAACCACGATCTAGGAACGTGACCAGCAACCTCGCAATCGCTAAACCACTCCTCAGTTGGTTATCAACCGTGTCAAATTCTTCTTTACTTCATTTTTTGAAGTATGTTGTTATTTATTAGTAATATTACTTATCTTTAGCCAATTGTATGTAGCAAGTTTTCCAAAAATATATTGTTGAAGATAAGACGAGGAAACAAAATAACTTAGAAATGACTTTTATATTTTTCTAGAGAGCATGGGAAGACTGCCCTTCAATATAAATAACAGCACGTATGTGTACACACATTTAAATAAGGCAACCCACTAGCTCTACACAACCAACACAACTAATTTCTTTATCTCTCTTTTGCTCTCTCTACACTATATATTTATTTATATATATAAACATATTGTCGTCTGCCTGTACAAAAAGTATACGTTCCACTAGTTAAAGCAATTGAGCTTCATAGGAGAGGTTCTCGCCTCGATACTGAAAAAGTTCAAAAAAAATATCGCACTTCGTCTCCTCCATCCACGAACCTTTGACATTATTAACTCCATACATCAGACCATCAAGCATAATTTCTAATCTCTCTCGAAATGTTGATGATCTTCTCCTGCGAATATTGTTCTCGAGAATTCAATATAAAAGAAGGTCTCACAGGTCACCAGAATGTGCACGCGAACGAGTGCCCCTCTTCTACCGCAACAGGATCAGCAATTTGTGGAACAATAAAGGATGTTGCCTCTCTATCGTATCCCTCAACAATGCCTTTCTCCTGTGACCACTGTCGTAAACAATTTGAAACAATTCAGGGCTTCAATTGTCACATGGGTAAGACACACAGGGAGCTTATAACAACTTCCACATCAACTACAGCTTTCTCCTTTGACACATCAATGGCACGTTTCTCCTGTGACTTTTTTCCAAGACGATTTGAAACACCTCAGGGGCTCAATAGTCACAAAGGCAAGGCACACAAGAAGCTTATAGCAACTTCCACATCAACCGCAGCTTTCTCCTATGATATATCAAAGATGGATTTCTCCTGTGACTTTTGTTCGAGACAATTTGAAACATCTCAGGGGCTCAATAGTCACAAGGGTAAGGCACACAAGGAGCTTATAGCAAATTCCACGCCAGCAACAGCTACGCTTAGACCCAACGAGACTGCCATCTCTACACCCCCTCCAACTAAAGAGGGCCCTGATGATACTAACTCTAATGAAATTGATATTGATCTCTACTTACCGATAAAGAAGAGAAGATAATTTCTTAGACATACCTCCTCCCCTTCCTCGTCCACTTGAAGTAGAACGAAAAATCCTTATGCGTAAATATGTTTATAAATACTGTATATGAGTACCCCCTAGCTTTATTCCACTCACTCCTTCCCGGATTGTTAAACCAATGATATTTGAAATTAATAAATGATATTAAGAAATGATTTATAATTTTTTGTGGTTTTATATAAAAAATATTATAAAATTTTATCCTTTTATCTCCTGAACATTTATTCTTGCTAAAATCACTATGGTATGGTAAGGAGGAGAGAGGCACTATAGATTATCACTATGCAATAGCAAGATTAACATATTTAAATATAAGGTGGTAGTTAGTGGTGCCACAACTAACAATAAATTTCCAATGCAACAACAGGAGTAGGTAGGGAGTAGGAGTAAAATGAATTAAGAAATAAATTTCAATGAATATATTTAAATAAATAGAGGCCTTTTATTTTAAAGTCATTATCATAATGATCAATTATTAAATTAATTGATGACAATTAATCATTTCGACAATAACTTTCATAATAAATGATTGTCATAGATAATAACACAATGAATATTTATATTATAACAATTAAATTTTTAGAATAGATCAATTATTACCCTCAAGTACTCACGTTAATATTGTATATATCCATTTTGGGGAGTCAAATTTATATATATTCTTATTGTTTTATAATATACATAACATATGATGTGCTATTAAAAGAGTAGTTCTAAGGGGAAAAAAAAGTAATGGATAGTTCCTTAAGATGAATTTAGTAATGGATGTGTGACCTATAAGTCTCATCGATTGAGAGAGACTTATTAAGTATAATTTTGAGTTTCATCGTTGTTTGTGAATCATTACTGAGTTTCTTTTATATAGAACTGAGGCACATTATTAAATGTGACAAAATATTATTTGTATGATTGTTGATCTTGGTAATATAAAAGAAATCCCTATCTAATGATGGCACTAGATATGGTTTATTTTGAGCTTCATCCGTATCAAAGTCCATCGACAATTGTAAAGAATAAGTTTATATGCCTAGCAATTCGTGCTAACTCGGATGTTTAACGATTGAATATCTTTGAGGGGTAAAATGTCATCAAAATTACATTAGGACTTGAATGAGTTTTAGATTCGTGTCGAAATAGATTTAGAATCCATCGAGTTTCTTTGAGATAGTATTCTTATAGGTGCTCTGGATCCGTCCTCTTGTGAAAATTGCCTTACAACTTTTGTGATTTTTAGATTCATGCACAAATGAATCAATATCCAATCCAATCTCTTCAAATTAGAGTATTTTCATAAATGCGTTTGGATGTGTTCTCCCTTCCTAATGCGGATTAAGAGCACCATAGAATAGGCCTAAGGATAGTTGGAAAGATTTTTTCTTTTTCGGAATAGGAATGAAAAAATTTATAGTTACGCCCAATAGTAATATTATATCATGGTGGCATTTATTTTGATATGACAATATCCTTGATTTAATGATTTCTATCTATTATTTTAATAAATAAAATAGAAAGTATAAAGTAAACTTATAGACAACACTTATTACATGAGTTAGAATACTATAAAAATAACAAAAATATAAAATAAAATTGTTCTGTTTCTAATTCGACCGTCGAATTATCCTCGACGTGTTAAACCAATTAATTGAATCAATTTAGTCTTAAATATATATATATATAAATCGAATCATAAAAAAAATAAAAAAAGATAGATCAAATAGTGATATCAAACTATTATTAAATATTATCACATCTTTGATTGTATTTTTTAAAAAATATTATATATAAAATTAATTCATGGATGAATCTTTTTCTAAAAATAATCAAATAATATTAATCATTAAATAATCTTTCAATAAGAGAATGTCAATCTATTTTACTAATTGTTCTACATAATAATATCTATATCATTTACTTTATCTCACTTTGCATTACTAAATATAGAATTAGAATTACAAACTTGTATTATTTGAAACCATCACAAATAGCTATGAAATCATTGAAAAGATTAAATATTTTTTTTATTTTAAATTACATAATTTATGAATTATTTTATAAAGTACGTGGTTTGTTTTATTGTTGTATCATTGAAGATAGATAAGAGATAATATTTGTAAGATCTAAAAATATAATTTTAACTACAAATATTTGAGTTGAAATTCATGCATTTATAATTTTCGCTAGAGCTATAGATAGAATTCTAAATGACCATGTAATTAAAAAAATATATAACTAAGAAAATAGATATTTTAGAGAAGTTTTCATTGCACTTCAACTTTCAGTCAAATAACTTTCTATCATATTTCAAAGAACGCTCCATGTGATCTAATATAAGTAATAAATATTCTCTAATTCTTCTTTGCTTCATTTTCTGAAGTATGTTGTTATTTATTAGTAATATTACTTATCTTTAGTCAATTGTATGTAGAAGTTTTCCAAAAATATATTGTCACGCCCCGACCCTACTGACGGGCACGTGGCAACCGCCGTATGAACCCTGAGATCCATACAAGGCGTAAGAGGATGGATCATTGACATAATTATAAACAGAATACAATCCATCTAGTACAGTCCCGATATAGACCTACTACAACTCTAAATACGAAAGCGATAACGTCCAAGTAAATTACGAAAATATACCTCCGGCGACGCGAACTTCGTAAACGACTACGACGTAGTCCTCGTCGACAAACTATTACGAACTCACGTAAGAACCTGCACACACGGGGAAAAATGGTGTGCTCAGCCTTGCGGCCTAGTGCGAGATTACGGCTTGAAACCGAATAAGGAATTCAAAGGCTAGGAGGATCAATCTAGAATGCCTTGGGTTCATTAATAGTCATTTTCATGTAACACATGTGGATCATGTCATATAAACAAAATAACAGCGGAATAGGTACGTCATGTGGAACACTAGATGACGCCTAAGCTGTGTCTAGTAACTATGTTATAAGTGTCACCGAAATGTCATCTACGGTGTATTATGACTAACAATCTCAAGACTCGGACTGCCGGCCTATGCTTAATGAATACCCCGGCCAAAAGGCATCACCAAGCCCATCAGTGCCTTTTTGTCTCTGTCTCTTCCTATGCCCGTTGCACTGATGTTGGCGGAGGTGACGGGTGACCCTTGATCACTCTCCTCTGTCTCGCTAGTCGCCTACAATGCCTCCCCTAGCGAAACTGCCGTGCCCTTACATCCTCCCCGGACTCCGTAAGGGCAACGACGACTCGTGTAGTACTACAACACCATCCAAAGATGGGGTCACCATCAACAAGACCATCGACCACGGCTAGTCGATATAATACAACCCTAGGATCCGGACTACCCATCCGATCGTCTGCAGAACTTCAAGGATGTAGCCGTGTGGTCTACGGATCCACTGTCCAAGGCTATGCGGAGGGATGTCACCGTCCCAATCCCCGAGCAGCGATTGTTAAACCAATGATATTTGAAATTAATAAGTGATGTTAAGAAATGATTTATAATTTTTTGTGGTTTTGTATAAAAAATTATAAAATTTTATCTTTTTATCTCTTGAACATTTATTCTTGCTAAAATCACTATGGTATGGTAAGGAAGAGAGAGGCACTATAGATTGTCACTATGCAATAGCAAGATTGACATATTTAAATATAAGGTTGTAGTTAGTGGTGCCACAACCAACAATAAATTTCCAATGCAACAACAAGAGTAGGTAGGGAGTAGGAGGAAAATGAATTAATAAATAAATTTTAATAAATATATTTAAATAAATAGAGGCCTTTTATTTTAAAGTCATTATCATAATGATCAATTATTAAATTAATTAATGACAATAAAAATATTTCATTTTATATACATCTCTTAGATCATAGTGAATATGTATATACATTTCTTTTGTCTTCATTTATGTCTACGTGATGATTACTAGTAATTTAAACAAAAAGTATTTTTTTTAAAAGTAATATTTAGAAATAATATATCACATCAAGTAGATTCAAGAATCGACTAAAAAGAAATGCCAACAATAATACTAATTAAATATATATTTAAAGTATACAATTGTTCTCTATTAATAAAAATTGGACATTGAGGATAAAGATGATATATAAAATAATTATCTTCGTGACATCTAATAATAATTTAATACTCAAAATTATGTAATAGCTTGAGTATTGCTTGCTGCCATCGGTTGTTACATGGGATAAATCATCCATTCCTAATATTTATATCTCTATATATAGTAGATAAATATATTTTCTAGTTTAATAAATATTTATATATTGTAGTATATATGTAGGCTTTATATTAAATTCTATTTATTTCTTAATATAATATATACAACTGCAATTATTTTATTAGAGAGTTGGACAACATATTGAATTAAAAGTTATGCTTTTAAAATTTAGTAACTTAGTACGTTCCAAGAATAGTTGTATTTTTGTTATTGTATTATTGAATTAAAATGATTGATAAACACTTTGTTGCACTTCTTTTCTTGGATGTTTTCTTCCATACTATGGTAAACAAATTTATCATGTCTTGCACTCAACATTTTCTTGGTCGTATGCATGAGCGACATTAAACAATGAATATCAAAACACCTATTTTGTTCCTTGTATTCTATTTCCATAATGCCAAACAAGAAATAAGAAAAGGGGAGCAGGGTGTTAGATACTTGATATCATGAGTATTAGAAAATTTAAATATGTTTGCCAATTGATAGGAAAACATTCTGCGGTGACGATGGATAAATACGGTAGGGCCGTGAATCTGTTAAATTGCTAATTTAAAAGGCTAAGGTGCATTGTTGTTTCAGCTAGTTTACAGTCGCTGCAGTAAAGCTCCCAAGTGGGCAGTTGTTAATAAATTTTATACTGTCCGTGATGTGTATTTTGTTGCTTCTTTATAGAATGTAAATTAATTGCAATAATATGTTATATGATATGATCTCTCTTATGCTCGTGTTCTTAAATTCTAATGGTGTATGACACTAGGAAGAACATAGAACACATAGATGATATATGAACATGCTAGGTGATAAACAATACTAGTTAGGTGATATATTTACATGATAACCTAAACTAGTTAGAATACCTAGAAATATGGACCTGAACTTCCTAGGAACATGAACTTCTAGGAATCATATAGGTCTATGTAACACAGTATTTCTCTCACAAATGATAGGTATCATTTGTGTTAGTCTAATGATGGATAGCGGAGGCGTCACCCGACACATCCTTTAGCGTTCGGTGAGTACCAAGAAGGGGGTTCTCGCCAATAGCCCAGATATCCCCATGGCATGCATCCGAAAGTAAAGTGTTGGGAGCCGGGGAGCTCATTTCAGCCACTATGTCTAAGGACTAAGGTGTCTGTTAACGCTGACATACCTCAACCGAGTCCTGCAGGCTTGGGAGGTAGTCCGAACAGCTAGAGTTATACACGTGTTGGATCCGACAAGTCAGGCCTTGAGTATATATATATGTCAGCAAGTGACCCTGCTGTAAAGTAGAAGTGTAGCGCTACATGGTGTCTCATATCGTAGGATCTATGGGAGACGTACGATATGATAGTCTCGGAGTGCTGTCCGGGTAAACGGCTCGCGAGACTGGAAGGAGGAACCGCAGTCACCCGCCTTCTCCGCCAACGTCAGTGCAACGAGCCTAGGCAAAGACTTAAACTGGCACTGACGGGCTTAGGGTAGTCCCCGGCCAGGGCTTCCCTTAAGCATAGGCAGGCAGCCCTAGGAGTTAGTATTTGAAACTAAAAACTTAGAAAACTTGAGATACATATTTAGATTTTTAATAATTCATTGCTAGTTATGTGTATGCTTTATTTTATAGTTATTTTATGAATTGATATTGATATAACTGCTGCTCGTCCGGACATGTATTGTTAGCCCATTTCTTTTGCTTGGAGAAGTTTCTATCTGTAGGCACTAAGTCGCAAGACTTAGCGCATGCAAATTTTCCCCCGCGCGCAGGTATTTGGAATATCGCGTAGGAGACGGCGAGGAACGATGGGTAGCGGGATTGAATACTATAGAAGAACATTATGGAATCGATTAGTCAGTACAATGTATACAAGACATAATGTAGACGGACTGTATCAACTTTTTGTGTAACCTATAAGCAAATTGTATATCTAATTAGTAGACTTGATTATAGAAATTTTCAATTATGCTTGGGATATATGATATCGTTAGCATTGTATGAGTGAGATATTGCTCATACAGTGGTTGTCAGTTGCCCAACAGAGGGTCAGGGCGTGATAATTATTGTGGTATCAGAGCAGGTTTAGAAAATTTAGGAAATTATTTATGAGATTAAGGATTAGGAATATGCTATTGATACAATCTATAGGCAGACATTGGGTAAACAAAGGTGAGAGTGACAAAGGATTAGGAATAGGATTCCCTTGATTAAACTTTTCCTTATTACCTCTCTGCACTTTATTGCTTGATAAGTTGCTTGCTATAAGTTATTTGACTACTATCGGTGGTTTTGATTAATTGCCTAGTTGATCATTGAGTTATTAAAAATCGATTGCTTGTATATTTTCTTTGCTTGCCTCTCTACCTTAGCTCAGATATAGTATTTTAAAACTCCAAGAGTACTACTAAAATTCATTATTATGCTATGCAATTAAAAAAGAGCTGCTTTGTTCAATGAAAGAAAGGACTAGTTGTTTGAAGTCCATGTCATTGCCGTCCAACAAATTTAGCTCCTACTATTGCTCGGGTACACAAGTGCTATAAGCAATTAGTGCTCTGAGTTTAACTGTGGTTGTGGTATAGTTAACTTCTCCCTTCATGACAAAAATTAAAAAGTAAACCCCGGTGCACTTTCTGTGGACAAAAGTAAGAATTAATCAACTATTCCTACTAAAATGTTGTACTGTGTTGTATTATGAATACCATGACTCTAATTGGCTTGAATCGGATCACTCTTTGGTGGCTAAGACCTTACTACCAAATTCTCCCTAGTAGAATTTATTCTTAGGACATGTGTACCTTATTCTATTCTATCATGATTCAGTTAATGCTTAGTGTACTTTAGTTTCATGTTTTAAATTTTTGAATCCTACTCAGTATTAATTGGTACTAACTTCATTAGTGATAAATTCCATATTGAAGTAAACCTATTTTCACTCTCCAAAAATTTTAAATCTAGGAGGATACATTATCTCTCATTACATTTAGTTATCGGAAGGAATTAGATTCATAATAAATATATGCTCCATTGACTTCTTTCGGTGGTAAAATCACTCTGAATGACTAAACTACCTAAATGCCTTATTATATAGTGATGGCTTGAGGTCGTCTTATCATGGCATCAGGTAAACTCCTAGTTATGTCTCCCAATTAGTTAGGTTGCTTAATACTGACAACTATGAAGTGAACTATGAGAGCATTGATGTCATCGTACGGAACTAACAAAGAAATTTGATCCTCTAGCTCTGATGCAGTTCCTTGTTATAGAGTGATGACAACATTCAATATGATGTTCCAATGGATTATAGTAAGTACAGCAATCCTTATTCTCATGGTTTAATTTGAAAATACTTAAAGTTTGGCAGATCTTGCACCTAATACTTTTATTGAAAAAAAAAATTCCTTGCTTGACTTCATATTTTCCTTGATTAATCCTTCTTTGTTGATTTTATACTCTATTTGATTGTTGGGATTGATTTTAATGCTGAAATTGGTAAGTAATATTGTGTTTGGCTATACAATGCATTTCTGCTATTTTGCTTGTTGTTTTCATGTAACTGCTTGTAAACCCCCACTTTTAGGTGGTTAAATTAGCAAAAAGAAAATGAGAGATTAAAATTATATATATATAAGTTTAAATTTGTGTGGAAGAGGGTTATAGTATTTTTAGATTTAGTTAGGACCAATAGGGTATCATTAGATTCATTTTTTGTAATAGAAAGGATGTAGTTGTGATTTATTAAAATTTATAAGGACCTAGTTGGAATTTTATTAAAAATATAGGAGCTTAGATGAGATTTAATAGACTCGAGGGGGCGATCTGCATAAGCTACGGGTCACTCCTTGAACCGAACCGGACCGGCCCAACTGAGCCGGCCCGCTCGAACCGGCGGCCGCTAACCAAAACCCTTGAAGCCCTAACATTTTCCCCCAAATCGCATCTCTTCCACCTGCTCGCATCGCCCTCATCCCTTCCCCTTTGCTCGACGCCTTTGCTCAGCGCATTCCACCGCTCGACGGCGAAGTGGCGGAGGGACGAGTCGATCGACCATCGCCGCGATCGACCTCCAGCCGTCGCATCTCTCGCATCACAGCGAACTCAGCGACAAACTCCTCGCCGGCTGCACCTCCTTCAACGACGACGGCGGAGTTGTGGAGGGATGGTTCTACCGATCCTCGCCGCAACCTGATCTCGTCTGACATAATCCTCCATCGACCCCTCACCTCTACTACATTGCCCTCTTCACCGAGATCTTAGTGCTTGGATTCGCCGACTACACGTCCTTCGACGGCAACGACAAGGAAGGCTTCGTCGCACCGTCGGAACCTCTTCCGACTCCTCACCTCCCTCCTTTGAGCGAGGCTTTTCTGATTTGAAATCACTTCATCCAATTTGCTAAGGTCGATTCCATTAACTCGTCTTCTTTGTTTAGAGATTTTGTATATGATATACTAATTAGGTATGTGGAGAGAATCGAACGAGGGTTGACACCAAGGAGGAATTGTGGAATATTAGTTTGCTAGTGATGATGTTGTGATGTTAGATCAAATTATGGAATAATTAGCTTGGATTCTATATTGATTTTGACTTGAAAATATAATTGAGTTGGATTTAGGAATTTGACTATTCTAATAAATTAGAGGTGATGAAAGAGGATTAAGGATTTAAAGTATTAGCTTGAACCTCAGGTTGGACCTAGTAGTTTAAAGTATGTTGATTAATTTAGAGGAAGCTAAATTAATCACATAAGTTGAATTATTAGTGTAAATAATTTTTATCATATTAAATTAAGAATATTTTATATTTAAAATAAAATCTTTATTGTTTTAGGGATATTATTCTGATTTGGGAGCTACTTAATACTATTGTCTCGGAGCTTTAATTCGGTTGGTTCTAAAGCTCGAATTTCCGATAAAGGTGCGTTGGTTCATCGTAATTAGGATTTATTCAAACTAGGGAACTACCTGCTGAGGTATTATTAGGAAGGTCCTGGATGCCTTGAAACTAATAAAATATTGTGTTTGCTAAATATGTGATAACATGCATGCTAGAATAATATTATTTATGTTGCATGAATTATATGCTGTGTGTAAGCTGTTTAATATGCTTTATCAAATTCTTTTACATATTGCTTTATTTTTCTTTATTATTTTGTGATATGTTAATACCTTGATAAAGAAGATGATATATAGATTATAAAGTTAAAATACCACATAGGAGATAATATCAAAAATAGTTACCTGATACTCTAGTTTAGACAGAGACATAGGTAACATTTGATACTAGTATCTCTTAGGGACATCACTAGATTACATATTGTAAGGGTGTATTAGTAACACACCATAGATGATAAATCGAACCCTTAGTGTTCGAATAGTGATGTTCACTCACTATTACCACTCCTGGGGCTATAAACAGCTCAGATACTGGGAGTTGGTTGGGAAATGGACTAGATTAACTCCAAGGTCAAGATAGACCAGAAAGTGGAGTAAGTTCATACCTGGATATAATTACCCGCACGCGTGACGTTTGAGCGTCACCTTGATAGTCCCGGAATGACCAGCGGGGATGAACCCTTCCAAGGATTTAGCAGGCATGTAGTCGAGTTAGCCACAGCCCATTGTGCGGATGCGAGCTCAACTCGGCCAACATCAACTGCTATTGAATTGAAGAGGTGAATTTCCTTAAAGCCTTGGACAATGGATCCGTAGACAACACGGCTACTATTCCAGACATTCTGCAGACGATCTGATGAGCAGTCCGGATCCTAGGGTTATAAATTAATTCGGCTAGCCGTGGCCGAGGACATATTAATTGAGGTGACCCTGTCGACGGACAGTTGTGTAGCGCTACACGGTGGGTTGTGACCGTACTGAGTTTCCAAGGGGAAAGGTACGGAAGCAACCGGTTTTGCTGGGGCGGGGTGTAGGGATCGACCAGCGGGACAGTAGAGAGAGATACACGGTCACCCGATCTCTCTGCCAACATCCATGCAGCGGGCATAGGTAGAGACCTGGATATTTACGGCATGGATGGGCTTATGGGAATCCCTGATCAGGATATCCCCTGAGCATAGGCTGGCGGCCCGATGCACTTGATACAAAGATATAGTGATACATCTAGTTGACATATACTAGAGATACAGATATGTTGTTCAACATAGATGACATACATTAGCGACAGACATGTTGTTCAACATAGATGACATATACTAGCGACATACATGTTGTTCAATATAGATGACACTTAGGAATATATGCAGATATACACAGACAGTTAAAACTCAACTTTGTTAATGACGTTATCTACACCAAAAAGTTAATAATTGAAAATTAATAAACCCAAAGGCATCCTAATACTTCCCCCTAGTGTTTGATTTCCTAGCTATGATTTCGAGCTGTAATTTCGCACTAGGCCGCAAGGCTGAGCACACCACATTCAATGTGTGTGTAGGTGTGTTAGACGATCGATCACGACGATTGATGAAGATGAGTTTGTCGCCGAATTTATTTTATTGATTGATACTTATCATAGAGTTGTAGTAGGATTATCAGGACTGTGTTAGTAGTGTTGAGTAAGATGTTTTAAATGTATTTCCGCTGTGTTAATGATGTATATGACTGTGATTACCATTAAATACCTTGTATGGGTCCGTTGGGCTCATACGGCGGTTGCCACGTGCCCGACAGTAGGGTCGGGGCGTGACACTGCTGGTAATTTTAAGGAATTTATAAATGTTGGTCGGTTGTTTACATTTATGGTAATAGCCAATATGTGTCTAGTTGTGGATAATTTGCTAGCATGTCTGGAGGCAACCATTAGGAGTGAATTTATTTAAAAAGTTGGTGTAGTGGCTTTATGAGTTTATATGTTTAACCTTCGCCGAAGTCATCTGTTGAGCAGTATGACCAACAAACACAAGTCTTTATGTTTTTATAGAGATGCCATTTTGATTTGTTCATATTTTTTTTTTATATATATGTACTTAGCTATAGCTGCATGATTAGTTTTGGCAAGTATGATGATGTAGGAGTTTGAATTGACTCTTTGGGTATCTTCATCATGTTTCAACCTTACAATCAAGACCAAATGAAAATTTGAACCTTGCTAGTTGCCATTGGTTTTCTCCTTTTTTTTATCAATTGGATCCTATCATAACAAGCGAAGCAATTAAGAAAAATATTATTAAATCCATAGTTTAGCTTTAACAATATTTTGGGCTCGGACTTCTTGAAATTTTTTTGTTTCCTTGGAGAAACTAGCTGTCCTTCATTCCTAATCCTGCCTCAAATAAGCCTAGTATGTATATATATATATATATATGTATATATATTTAAGCGTAAATAGCCTATTTCTATATAAAATTCCAAATGTACATTAAGATAATTAAATTTCTCTTGAAAAATTTCTTAGCTTCATATTACCTTACTTGAAGTCTAGTATTGATCTTTGTGGTTGCAACACCCAAATCTTTAGCTAAGGAATCATAGAGTGACTCAATTCTAAGTTTTCTTACAATAATATCCTTGATGGTCCTTCCTTGGTGTTTCTAATAAAAAAAAAAATTCTGCATATTTAAATTCATGATATAAATCCCTATCTTAAATATTGACAACCTCAAGTCCTTTTTGAGCACATTTTTGGTGGTTATCCTAAATATAATAACTTCAAATGAGATATTTAAATCATAGATATCTGCCGACTAGATTTTTAAACTTCCATTGCACTCTATACTCTTTATTCAGTATCCTTATTTTTGGATGCACAATCTGAAGAAAAAAAATTATTTTTCTTCGTCAATGCCTTGATCATAAATAATGTATCTTTATAATTGATTTTTTTTTTAATTGTTCATTGGTAGTCAATGCCATAATATTCTTCAAATGAATATTTACACTTTTGATACTATATTTAACTTTCATATTCCCTTCCAAAGGTTGTTCAATGTGCTCCTTATTTTCTTCTCTACTCCTAAAGTAGTTGTGTGCCAACTTAGCTGTAAGTTAGCTTATCTATTATGTCTCCATTCCCAAACATCCTTAAAAAAAAAATTAGTAAATACATTGATTATAAAATAACTTAGCACCAAATGTCTTTCCCTTGCCTATTGCTTATCTTTATTTGCTTTATAAAACACTCCATTATCAAGCTCCTTGTTAGTTCAAGGGTTATAAAGCCTCTAAGAAAATTTTGATTCAAGATCCTAAGATTTACTACATCGTGCTTCTCTTTTAACGATTGGTCCAAAGATGTTCTTATTTATTCATTAATAACAACAACCTTTTATTTGTTATTATTCTTTTAACCACGTTTAAGTTGTGGATTTTCAAATCATCTACTCTCTCATTACTACATATTTCATTTCAACTAATTAAATTAAGTACTTATCCTATTTCATTTGTACTCCAAAAGTTGTCCCTGTATAACTTATTGAATTGTGTCATCATGTCATTGATCAAAGTTATTGTCAGCGAATGGTATTGAAATTGCATTTCTCTTGTTTTGATCTGCACGTGTTTTCTAACTTATGATACTCTAATTATTACGAATTATTCAAATTTTAAGCCCTTATTGGCTATCTTGAATTCACAGTTTTCCATCTAAAATATAGATATCCAAGGAAGAATCTTAAAATTTACTTTCTTAAGTGGTAGGACCGTGTTCTTGTTATAGTACCTGGAACAAAGGTAGGGTAGTTCTATGGTCCGTCCTAATAGCAATACTTTCATATTGACATTATATATATTTCTTAACTATTATGGTTACTGCCTTTAATTTCATGATTGTACTGTCTATTGATTTGATAGAATGTGTTGTCATGTTGTGTTATTGATATAAGATGTATCATACCAAGCTTTAATTCATAACAGTTTGGTAAATATTCTTTGAAAGGAAGTTACTAGCATAACCTTTGAGAATTGACACCTTAACCAACATGCTTTCTCATCATCTTAGCTGGCATGCTTTTCTAGGATTATGTTCTCATTGGCAAATAGGTTTTCCATAGATGTAATTTATATGAGTACAAAATATTATTTGCTACAATTCTTGACTTTCATGCTCAGCAAGAAAATGATCAAATGTATGGTTGGAAACTTATTTTCTGACGATGTTGATTCTCCTACAATACAACCATGCGTCTAACGTACATAATTGATGGATTCTGACTCTTGTGAAATTATTTCGGGGATGTAAATTATTAACTTTTAGTGGTGGATAGGTTGCTAGCGCGTTTGGCAGCAACCAATAGGATTGCATTGACGTAATGTTGTTGTTGGGTTTGTTATTATTATTTCCCCTATTTTATGACGGCTATGTCGGTGTTATGCTCCTTTTACAAGTGAGGTTGCCATGGCTTTCCGTTGTTGTGCTATTATAAAGTTTTAGTAATATTATTTTCTTTACATAGTATACGTGGTATTGTTGAAGGAAAACTACAAGATTTTTAAAGGATTCATTATTATGGTTATGACCATTCCTTCTTGTTGATATTTGGGTGTGCTAAATTCATTTTGTTGGAACTATGTATGATACGGTCAAATTAAAAATAGAGATCTCCTTCATTTACCAAAACAATTAATTGCATAGTTATCTCAAAATTCTTTTATTTCACAATCTGATTAAATATATTAAATTGATTTGAAACATATTGTAGAAATGAATGTGCATGTGCTCGATTATTATCTGAAATCATTTAAGATGCATTTCCCTTTAGCTAGAACACTTCCTTCAAGGAGATTGGAGAACTCCTCTTCATTTGCCCAAACCACCCTATATGATTAGGGTGGGTCATAGGAAAGGGAAGGGTAGCATAGAGTTAAATAAAAAAGGGTAGAAAGTAAACTTTGCTTATGATTGTAGGAGCACTCTTAAATCTGCATCAAGGGTGATACACAAAACACGGCAAGCCCGTGAAATTTCTGTTAAGCTAATTTAAAGAATTCAGGTGCATTGTTATTTCGGCTAGTTTACAGCCGCTGCAGTAGAGCTCTCAAGTGGGCAGTTGTTATTAAATCTTTATTACTGTCCGTGATGTGCATTTTACTGATGTTCTGTATGATGTGAATTAATTGCAAATGACATATTATATGTTATGTTTCCACATATGCTTATGTTCTACAAATTCTAAAGGTGTATGACACTAGAAAGAACCTAGAACACATAGCGACATATGAAGATACTAGGTGATAAACAAAACTAGTTAGGTGACATATCTTCCATGATAACCTAAGCTAGTTTGGACACCTTGAGACATAGACCTGAACTTCCTAGGGACATAACCTCTAGGAATCATATAGGTCTACATAACATTGTATTTCTGTCACAAATGGTAGACACCATTTGTGTTAGTCTAAAGAGGGGTGGCGGAGGCATCACCCGAACCATCCTTTAGCATTCGGTGAGTACCAACAAGGGGGTTCTTGCCAACAGCCAGATATCCCCATGGCATGTATCCGAAATTAAGGTACTGGAAGCTCACTTCAGCCGCTATCCTGAGGACTAAGGTGTCTGTTGACGCTGACATACTCCAACTGAGTCCTGCAGTTTGGGGGGTAGTCTGGATAACCAGAGTTATACATATGTGTTGGATTCGGCAGGTCAGGCCAAGAGTATACATGTCAGTCGATGACCCTATTGTAAAGCAGAAGTGTAGCACTACACGGTGTCTCGTATCCTAGGGTCTATGGGAGATGTACGATACAATAGTCTTGAAGTATGGTCTGGGTAAATGACTCGCGAGACTGAAAGAAGAAGGAACCGCAGTCGCCCGCCTTCTGCGCCAATGTCGGTGCGACGGGCCAAGGCAGAGACTTAGTCTGGCACTGACGGGCTTGTGGTAGTCCCCGGCCAGGGCTTACCTTAAGCATAGGCAGGCAGCCCTAGGAGTTAGTATTAAAATTAGAAACTTAGAAATCTCTAGACACATACACATATTTAGACCTTTAATATTCAATTGATTATTATGTGTATGTTTTCTTTCATTATTATTTTATAATTTAATGTTGATATAATTGCTGCTCATCCAGACATGTATTGTTAGCCCATTTCTTTTGCTTGGAGAAGTTTCTATCTGTAGGCACTAAGTCACAAGACTTAGCGCATGTAAATTTTCCCCCGCGCGCAGTTATTTGGAACATCACCTAGGAGACGGCGAGGAACGATGGGTAGCGGGAGTGAATGCTATAAAAGGACATTAATAGAATCGATTAGTCGGTATGATGTAAAGAACACGTAATGTAGACGGACTGTATCAACTTTTTATGTAACCTGTGAGCAAATTTGTAAATCTAGTTAGTAAACTTGACCATAGAAATTGTTATTTATGTTGGAATTACATGATATTGTTAGCCTTGTATGAGTGAGACACTGCTCATACGGCGGTTGTCTGATGCCCGACAGAGGGTCGGGGCATGATAATTAAAGTGGTATCAGAGCCAAGTTAAGAAATATCTAGGATTAAATTTAGGAAGGTTGATAATTATAAACATAACCCCCTGATACAGTCCATAGGTAAACATTAGATCAACGAGGGTGAGAGTGACAAGGGATTAGGAACATGATTTCTTTTATTAAGCTTTCTTTATTACCTCTCTACACTTCCTTGTTTGATAAGTTGCTTGCTACAAGTTATTTGACTACTTTTGGTGGTTTTGATTAATTTTCTGTTTGTTTATCGAGTTATTAGATAAGATGTTGTTTTCTTCCTTACTATGTTTGCCTTGCTTGTCTTATCTGACATTGCTTGCTTTGTTTTACATTCATTACCTCACTTCCCATTTTAAACTGCAATAGTCGGCTGTACAAATGGGAGATCAAAAAAAAAAAAAACACACACTGGACACTTGTATACCCAATGTATTCGCTTAGAAATTTATCGAAGACTCGACCTGATGTAGATAACAGGGAAAACTAAGTCAGGAGGAGCCCAGATAGGATCGGCCCAGATGGAGAAACGGGCACGAGGAAGATCCACTGCAGCTGGGCCCACGCAGCCGTCCCTGGATCCGCCAGTGCAGCCAGTGCCGTCAGTGCTGCCAGTGCCGCCAGTGCAGCCAGTGTCGCCAGTGCCACTGGTGCCGCCAACACTTGGGCCGACACCCGTGGGGCCAACTGTAGGAGTTCAGCCGCAGGTACAACCCATACTGGCCATCGGACTAGAACAGTCGGAGACGTAAGGGGAGACTGGGTCTGGCCCCATGGTGTCGGCATCACAAGCCAGGAGTGGGCAGCAGGAGCTTAGGGATGCTAATAGAGCAATGATGCGAGAGGTGATAGGCGAATTTCTGCCCGGGTTTCAACAGCAATCACAAACACCAGTTGCAGCGCATACGACCCCACCAGCACAGGTGCCAGCACCAGTGGAGGTTACACCAGAACCACTCCCAGTAATCCCACCAGCAGTGACTCCAGTACATACCACACTGCCGACTACACCAGTATTAACCACCCCAGTGACGTATCAAGCAACTCCTAGTGGTGGCACAGACACCATAGCTACCACTGAGTATGGTTTCCATAACCATACTAGACAAGTGCCAGCCTAGCTGCGGGATGCAGAGCAGTTGGATTGCCATGAGTTCTCTGGGTCCTTCGACTCGAAGGTTGCCCAAATGAGGCTCGACAACTTGAGCCAAGTCACTGAGGAGATGGGCATTCCCAACAGTGGAAGAGTCAGTTGGCCCGTCATCTGCTGATAGGAGATGCTAGGATTTGGTGGAATACACGAAAGGCTAGAATCGACACTGCAATCACGTGGGCTGTATTCACAGAAGAGTTCAACATAGAGTATCACACAGAGCTACAACACGATAATAATATACGAGAGTTCCTTGACTGTAAGCAAAATGAGAGGTTGGTGAAAGAGTACTCGACTAAATTTAGTCGAATATCCGCCCTTGTTCCTGAGGTGGTACACTCTGAAGCAAACCGTTGCAAGAGGTTTAAGTGGGGGTTGGACTTGGCCATCCGCTCACAGATAACTCACACCAAGATTTCAAGCAATAGAGAGATTGCCAATGTGGCTATTGAGGTGGAGCGGGTCGTACAAGAATTGAGGGGAAAGAGCGAAGGTAAGAAAAGGAAGCGACTAGCCTCTCAGAGAAGTCGTAATCAGTAGAAATAGAGGCCAGTACCCCCCGCACCTTCATGCACTATCAGCTCCCCTATCACACCACCGGTGTGAGGTACAACTTACCAATCTGCACCGAGTCATTCGAGGCCACCTCCTCGCGGACCACCTCCTACCGCCATGATGCCGGCAAACCCTCCTCCAGTTTGCCGCCACTGTACTCGAGTGCACACATAACTGTGCCGAAGTGTTTCCTGTTATCAATTTGGCCAAGCAGGGCATATTCATCCCAACTGCCCACAACTGAGGAACCAGACAGCATCACAACAACCAGCGTCTAGACGTGCTAACAGAGGTCGTTCTACTGCCCCAGCTGTTCGTACTGTGTCCACTACAGCACCGAGCAGACCACCATCAGCTAGACCCGGGCAACAGACGCAGGCACCACCACCGTGCACGCAGACCCGCATATTTGTGATGGATATTGCTGATGCACAAATAAACCTAGACATTATCATAGGTAACACTCCCCATCAGGATGAGTATTAGAACCATATTTATTTTACTTTGAACTATATTCCATTTTATTCTTTCAAGTTACCTTAACAAATAAGAAACTTTTGTTAGCCCCATAAGCTTAATAAAAACTTAGAAATTTTTGTTTTCTTTGATGTTTGTTGTGTGAATAGGTTCTACGGTCTTATTCAGCTCCTTGGCTCGAGTCCTAATCGATACCAGATCACAAAAGTCGTATGTCAGTATGGCATTTGCTAAGAGGGCTGACAAGCCACTGAAAATGCTCGGGTACGAGTTGATAGTCTCAACGCCCCTCGTGGATAAATACTCAGGGACCAGGTGTATCGAGCCTGCCCCGTGACCATTAAGGAGGTAAAGCTATTGGCTGATTTAATTCCGCTGGACATCTCGGACTTCGACGTGATCCTTGGTATCGATTGGCTCACGGCTCATGGGGCATTGATAGATTATTTTACCAAGTCCGTGAAATTCAGAAATCTCAGACATCCTTGCTTGACCTTTATCGGAGATCGCCGCGTACTGCCATCTAGTGTGATCTCGGTGATAATAGCCAGGAAATTTCTACAGAAAGGTTGTCATGGGTACCTCACGCATGTCGTTGATACAAGACAGAAGAATGCCAAGTTGGAAGATATTCCTATTGTTAGAGAATTTTTAGACGTATTTCCCAAGGATTTACCAGGACTACCTCCAGCAAGAGCAGTAGACTTCTGCATCGACTTGGCGCTTGGGACACTTCCAATCTCCAAGCCACCCTATAGAATGGCACCAGTAGAGTTAAAGGAATTGAAGACACAATTACAGAATCTAGTGGATAAGGGATTCATCCACCCTAGGTAGAGACTTAGTCTGGTATTGACGGGCTTGTGGTAGTCCCCGACCAGGGCTTACCTTAAGCATAGGCAGGCAGCCCTAGGAGTTAGTATTAAAATTAGAAACTTAGAAATCTCTAGACACATACACATATTTAGACCTTTAATATTCATTTGATTATTATGTGTATGCTTTCTTTCATTGTTATTTTATAATTTAATGTTGATATAATTGCTGCTCATCCAGACATGTATTGTTAGCCCATTTCTTTTGCTTGGAGATGTTTCTATCTGTAGGCACTAAGTCACAAGACTTAGCGCATGCAAATTTTCCCCCGCACGCAGGTATTTGGAACATCGCGTAGGAGATGGTGAGGAACGATGGGTAGCGGAGTGAATGCTGTAGAAGGATATTAATAGAATCGATTAGTTGGTACGATGTAAAGAACACATAATGTAGACGGATTGTATCAACTTTTTATGTAACCTGTGAGCAATTTTATAAATCTAGTTAGTAGACTTGACTATTGAAATTGTTATTTATGTTGGAATTACATGATATTGTTAGCCTTATATGAGTGAGACACTGCTCATACGACGGTTGTCAGATGCCCGACAGAGGGACGGGGCGTGACATGACAGTAATGTAATATTCAACACGTATGATAAAATAAATAATATGTAGGAGAACTAATTACGCATGAAGTAAAGCTAAGTAGCATAGCATATGATATATTAATCATGCTTACTAGATAATTTAATATAGCATGTATGTTCCATTGTATTTAGCAAGCATAAGTTTTAATTATTTTTAAGGCATCCAAGACTTTCCAGATAAAATTTTTCTAAGATTTTCCCTAGCATGAATATAATTCTACTGCGATGAACCAACACACCTGATTGAAGTCTGAGCTTCAGAACAAATCTAATTAAAGCTCAGAGGTATCAACCGTAAAGTAGCTCACGCGTCAAAATAATATTCCTAAATAATAAGATTTATTTATAACAAAATTTAATATCATTTCTACAAATTATTCGTACAGAAATTTAATTAATTAAGAACCTAAGTTATCTAATTAATTTAGCTCTTTCTAAATTAATTATATAACTCAATTCATAAAACTAACCCAATCCAATTAACCCAATTTAATTAACCTAGTACAAAATTAATGTAACATATTTTAATTAATTCGATTATGTCATTTAATAAATCAACTTATAATTTGCGAGATCCAAATCAACCTCCCAGTCCACTTTAATAAATCTGACTCTAATTGATCAAGTTAAAATTAAATTATCAAACCCAAGTTAATCATTAAGCCCAACTCTCTTCATCTAACCTAATAAAATTATAGGCCCAATTTATTATTCAAACTTAAGCCCAATTCATTTCCTTAGCTCATCTATCCCTAAGCTTACTTAGATTAATCATATTTAAACCAAGTACTCTTTCTAATTAAGTATGTCCAGTTACTAAGCCCATGTTAACCGTCATCGCTCAATTTATCAGCAAAGTCCATACCAATATGCAATGATCCCCTAATTTAATTTACATCACAACATAATCATGTTAGTAAGTTAAAATTAAACAACCCTTTCTTAGTATAAACCTTAGTTCGATTCTTTCTACCTCATAATTATTATACTACATACATAACCTTAAGTAAGAAAAATATAGCAGAGGAGGAGGAAAGGATCCAATAGGAAAATGAGAGGGAAGCATAGCATCATCCAACATCACAATTTGCATTAACATTCAAATCAACCACATACTTGGTTCAGTTCGACCAGTTGGGGAGGCACATGTTGTGCATGTGAACCTTCCCATATTTGCAGGTTGATCCGCTACCTTCATAATATGACAACTAAGTCCTTCTAATCTTTATCAAAATTCTAACTAGGTCCCTATAAAATTTATAGCACTCAAAGATTCTTTAACCCTATTTTCCTCAAATCTAAGCTTAGGAAAAAAATTATTTTTTTTTTCTAATTAAACCACCCAAAAGTGGGGGTTTACAATAAATGTCTTCTTCAAGATAGCCACTGAGGAAAGCAGATTTCACATCCAATTGATGAATTTTTAAATTATTTTTTGCAGCAAATATGATTAACAAACGAATAGTTTCCATATAAGCAACTGGAGCAAATACCTCTTCATAGTAAATGTCTTATTGTTGTTTATAACTATTAGCTACAAGTCTTGCCTTGTATCTTATCACCTTTCTATCTACATTTCTCTTGATCTTGTACACCTATTTAACTACAATCGGTTTATGACCACCTGGAAGAGTTGTTAACTCCCAAGTTTTATTCTACTCTATTACTTGAATTTCTTCATTCATAGCTTGAACCCATTTATCCTCCTTTTTTACTTCTTCAAAGTTCACAAGTTCACAGTCAATAAGTAAACAAAGTAGATTAAAATCATCTAACCTTTTAGTTTTATTGTAAATATCTTCAAGGGATCTTATTTTGATTTATTTTTCTGAAGATGTTGATGGTGAGGATGTGTGTGTGGAATGTACTGGTGATGCTGGTGGAGTAGCTTCTTGATCATGATTTACTTCTTCTTCGAAATATAGTAGAAAATCATAAGATTCTTCTTGTTTTGAACTCCAATCCCATGAAGCATTTTCATCAAACTCTACATCTCTACTGACTAAAACTTTTCTTTCTTCTGAATTGAATAATTTGTAGCCTTTTAAGTTCTCATCATACACAATGAAATAAGCTGTTTACTTTTTTATTTAGACCTCTCTTGTTTGTGAACATAGGCATAAGAAATAGATCCAAAGACCCTTAAATGCGCCACAGTTGGCTTCCATCCACTCTATGCTTCTTGAAGAGTCTCATTTTTCAAACTTTTAGTTAGACTTTAATTTGAGAGATACATAGCATATGCAACTGCTTCAGCCCAAAACTTCTTTAGCATAGCTTTTGATTTCAATATACATCTAGCCATATTGAGGATTTTCATGTTCTTTCTTTCAGCAACACTATTTTGTTGAGGTATTTTTGGAATTATCAAGGGATGACGAATACCATGCAACTCACAAAAAATTTTAAATTCATTAGAAGTAATTTCACCACCTCAATCAGTTCTTGAAGCTTAAATTTTATAGTGACTTTCCTTCTCAACAAAAGCTTTAAATCTTTTGAATAAATTAAAAGATTTTTACTTATGTTTTAGAAAATAAATCCAAGTCTTTCTACTATAATCATCAATAAAAAGAATAAAGTAAGAGTTTTCATCATAAGATTAAGGTTTGATCGGACCACAGACATCAGCATGAACTAGTTGACGTGGCTTCTGGGCTCTTGATATTGAGTGCTTTGGAAAACTTTTTCTTGAATTATTGTCGAATAAACATCCTTCACATAATTGATTAGGATGATTAATTTTTGAAATCCCTTTCACAATTTTCTTTTTTGCTAAAGAATTGAGGCTTCCAAAATTTAAGTGACCAAATCTCATGTGCCAAATTCATGATGTATCTTCCAGACATACCTTTAAAAAAATTGCATCATAATTTTCTAAATTCAGCATATAACTTTTGCGAGAAGATTATAATTTTGATCTCTAAGCCATATCATATTATCTTCTATATAAATTTTGTATCCTCTTCCAAAAGGTGTCCAACACTTAGAATATTTTCAGTTAGCTTCAAAATATAATAAACATCATGAATAATTATATGTCTTCCATCTTTTGCTTGAATCAAAATCTCACAATTACCTTCAATTTCTACCTTTGTATCATCGCCAAAATTTACAAATCCTTTCTTGTTGGTATTGAGTTGATAGAACTTACTTCTATCACATGACATATGGTTGCTTGCTCCATTATCAAGATGTCATACACTTGATTTCTCCATGTGACTATCTTTTAATGCAAGTAGAGAGTGTTATGTTTCTTCTTCTTTCTACTCAATAGACCTTGCTTCTTCATAAACTTTGTTAGATTGACACTCCCAACAGTAATGCCCAAATTTATGACAAGAATAACACTGAAGTTTAGATTTATTTACTTGATTAGAATTTCTCAAGTAATTACCTCTTCCTCACCCTCTTGCAAATTTTATTGTAGAAACTTGATTTATTTGAAAATTTGACGAGTGCTCATAGTTTGTTCTTCCTAGACCACGATCTCTGTTCAAACTATCTCCTTTGGACTTCCAAGTCATCTTGGCTTGAATAACTTGTTCATGTTCTTGTTGCTTGCCTCGAGTCATCCTCTCTTCATGGGCTCTTAAAGACCCATTTAATTCCTCAATTGTCATGGCTTCGATGTATTTAGATTCTTCAATGCTACTATGATATGATTGAATCTCGCATCGAGAGAATGAAGAATTTTTGCCACCATACGAGCATCTGACATTGATTCTTTAAAAGTTGTAATTTGATTTATAATTATTAAATTTTTTGAAAAATAGTCTTGAATAGATTCACCTTCTTTCAAAGAGAGTTTTTCAAACTCAGCTTTTAGAGTTTGAAGTCGAACTCTCCTCACCTTCTCAACTCCTATGATGGAGTTTCAAAGAGCCTCCTATGCTTATTTCAATATAGTCTCCTTCACAATCTTGTGGAGCATGTTATCATCTAGTCCTAGATAGATGATGGTGAGAGCTTGTTGATCTTTCTTCCTTTCTTTCTCCACACCTTCTCTTTCTCTTGGAGAGAGTATTGTCATATCTCTTGGTTGGTTGTAGCTTTTCTTTATAATATCCTATACACATTGGGAGCCAAGAGTCACCTTCATCTGATTATTTCAATATAGTCTCCTTCACAATCTTGTGGAGCATGTTATCATCTAGTCCTAGATAGATGATGGTGAGAGCTTGTTGATCTTTCTTCCTTTCTTTCTCCACACCTTCTCTTTCTCTTGGAGAGAGTATTGTCATATCTCTTGGTTGGTTGTAGCTTTTCTTTATAATATCCTATACACATTGGGAGCCAAGAGTCACCTTCATCTGAAGTGCCCAAGTCTTATAATTCAGAAATGTAAACTTCATATATAGATAAGAAAAGGAGGATGACGACATCTTCAAATAAGCTCCTCAGAAATTAGCTCTGATACTACTTTGTTGGAAAAATAGGAGCTCTCTCACATGTTCTAGAACTTGGATATTAAAAAATTAGTGTCACGCCCCGTACCTTCCCCTAGGGCACGTGGCAGACCGCAGTGAACTCCACATATAGCTCCGTTTACTCCCGAAACTATATGGGAACCCACTAAGCGTACCTGATGTATATCCTCTCTATTTATGGTAGGAGAGAACCTGGATGACAGATCAATATAACTCTAAAAACATATATTATTAAAACCAAATCTTTACTACAGTGACACACACTTATATACAAGTAATTTACAATCAAAATTGATACATGCCCAAGGTTATACAAAGTACCTAGCCAGTGGATCTCTGTACACACAAAACAAAGGTAGAACTGTCCTACCTTTCAAAAGAAATCAGGTGCCTGACTATACACTGCGATATCTATCAGTCTCTCTCCTGTTGTGATCCTGAAAAATAAAAACGAGTTCCCCTACGGGGTGAGTAACGCCGTACTCAGTGAGTTGGATAGAAAACAATGTAAAACCGAGAACATAAAATAACAAAGTCTCAAGAATAGAATCATATGACTATTCGTGTGCAATAGCCAATCAAAATGAGTAATCAAGAATCACACGAGACTATATCTGGGGCTGGCATAATCAAAATACAGTTGTGGCTAACAACTGTTACCTCAGGGGGAGGAATCATGAATCATAAGGTACCCAAATCATAGTAGATGTGCAAGAACAGATAAACAAAGCCCCCTTTCCCCCTGAGTTGCCCAATGGATTTTGCTATCTAGTATCCATAGCTAATCCATAGTAAAAACCCAGTCAGGAGTATCCCGATCTCCCATCCTGACCTTGAGCACTAACATCCCATGTCCCTCTCACTAGGCGGCTCATGGGTGTGCTAATAATGTAATATCCTATCACTGCAGTGAAAGTGCCTATAGCACTATCCAGTATCAGATCATACTAGCCATATGCATTAACAAGTGAAAGAAGTATCACAAAGAGTCAGGCAAATGCATATGCTAGATCTAGAGTCAATAAAAGCATAATATCATACTTATAATGAATCAAAGAACAGTATATCAAGCAGCATGGATATCAAAGGTGATTCACAACTCAAATGCAATCATACTCAGGATAATTAACTAGCAGGAGAGCCAAAGAAATATCAAGCATATCTAACCAAAGGGATACAGTTCTCCTGGACTAAACATTGAGAACTATCCCGTTTATTCTACCTGAAGAATAAACACTCACCTGATTCTAGCGTTACAAGCACGTTCTAGTTCGTATCGCGAACGTTCGTATCCTCGTGCTTGCTTATCGTATTTCCTGTGAATATTTCAACGAATTAAATCTCTCAATCCGGTAACAATTTTACAAATCCGTCTTCACCAACATGCTTAAAATAGTCTCTAGAATCACTCTAATTTTTATCTCAAGTTCGCCGGAAAGTTCGCCGGAGCTCGCCGGAAACTCGCCGGAAAGTTCGCCAGAACCCTCACCGGCGAAATTCTCCGAACAGTACCAATATTGGTACCATTCGAAAACTCTCATCACAAGGATTCCAAAAATCATATTTTCCCCAATTATTATAGCTCATACGCGATCGATTTCATGAATTAATTCAATTTGGGCGAAAACCCTAAGTTATGGTTTTTAGCTCACCGGCGGCCAACCGGCGGCCAACAGCTCTCAACTCCGGTACCAATGGAAAGCTCTCGTCTAGGAGAAGCCATAGGTACTAAGTTTGCGAAGTTTCGCGGCCGGAATGGCCGGCAATCGCCGGAGCAAGCTCCGGCGACGAAGTTTCGCCGCCCCTCACTTCTCTCCTCTTTTCTCTCTCAAATCTCAACCAAAACTGTAAATTTATACCTCTAATGTGTTCTCCTCACTCTCCTGAAGCTGTATCTGAAATCTCGTCGAAAAATACGATCGGAAAGTGGTGCAAACGTCGTTGACAAAATGATGAAGGGTTGCTGCCGTGGAAAGGGGAGGAGAGAGAAAAAGAAGAAGCTTCAACCCGCGCGCGCTCGATGGGTGAAAATTCGGTTTTTAATAAATAATTAAATTCTTTAATTCCCGTTTAATCCTAGCCGTCCATCCTTGATTCAACGATTTGACTAATCAAACGACGTCCAAATTACGATCCATCGACGTCGTTGGATTCCTTATCAAAAATACTATCTGATGGTATAATTTTGATGTCAAAATTTCATACTACAAAAATTTACAAAATTTTACAAATAAGTCCTTATTCAAATTTTTTACAAATTTATCTATAATACAAAAATATAAATCTCACAATTAGGAGGAAAATAAAGAGGAGGAAGCACTTTCTTCAAAAAGTAGATATTCTATTCACTTCCTCTACTCTACATAATGATTACATAGACTATATAAAAATCGACTAAATCAAATGGTTAAAAATGAACTTAAACCAAAATAAATAAAAAATACCATAGATAGAAACTAAAAATATAAAAAAAATCAAGTTTAATTTCTAATTTCTAACACTTCAGTACTCTAACTTGACCTACAGGATGCCTCTACTGTTGCGTTTGCCTACAAGAAATGTAGGAGATGAGAGGAGAGACAGGAGACAGAGGAGGAAGAAGAAAGAAGCGGTGAGCAAGGGATAGCAGAGCAGTAGAGCGTTGGTGGGAAGGAGAACTAGAAGAAGCGGAAGGAGGCAGGGCACTGCATAGAGGGTAAGAAGCAGAGAGGAGGAGCGGTCAGGGAGAGGCGTGAGGTGCGCACGTTCGATTTTTTATTAAACAATAGGTTAATTTTTTGATGCAATCGGTTGGACGGATGAGTTTGTTAACTTGATCATTTTATTAAATTAAGATTTTAAATTAGTACTAAAAACAATCCCTCGTTGTCATCCCATCACGTGCGCCCAATTATTTATTTATTTATCGAGCAGTCCAACCTTTCAGTTTTTTATCTTATATGATTTATCTCATCTAATACTTTGGAATTATTTATTTATTTCATGATTACTGCAAACTAAATTTTTTTTTTTCTATTTTTAAAAGATATATATATATATACACACACTTTGTCGTTGTTTAAACGGTTAGTATAAATAAATTAAAAAATACATTTAGTCCAATAAAAAACAATCTATGAATAAAAAGTAATATATTTTTCTTCCACTCTTCTTAATTGAATTTTTTTGAAAAAATAATAATAATATATAAAAGAATATATTTACTGTTTCATAAAACATTTGTAAATAAAAGTAATTAGCAATGAAGCGGTAGAGGTTAATTTATCAACGCTAAGTCCACATCCAATTCATATATAAAAATATAAATAACTATTCATGGGGATTTGTAACAATTGCCTCTTCTTTTACCAACACAAGCGATACAAGAGGAATGTAACAGGTATACGCTTTCGCGGTAATTTTACCTGTTTTTTTTCCCTCTCCATTGTCTCTTTTTTCCCTTGCAAAATATGGTCTTCCAGAGGTAACTCCAATTTTTTTAACATAAAATTACTATATATATATATATATATCGGCGAAAAGAAGTAAAAATATAGATGGATGGTAAACTATGATTTCTACAAGGCATCAGATCGTGTAAGGTAAACTCATGCTTCATCAACTTGAAGTATAAATATCACATAAATTGTATCTAAGTATAATATTTGCTAAAGAGGCTAACAAGCCCTTACAAATAATGAGTATGAGCTAATAGTCTCCACACCTCTTGGTGGGTAGATCCTCAAGAAGCTAATCTATCAAGCTTTTCTTGTAGCCATCAAAGATGTGGAGCTAGAAGCCAACCTAATTCCACTTGACATTTTAAACTTTGATGCGATTTTCAAAATTGTTTGGTTGATGACTCATTGGGTTATAGTAGCCTACTTCACCAAGACAGTAACTTTGGACGACCCAAGCCATCCTAGTATGACCTTTGAAGGTGATTATCAAGTTGCCTTTAAATAGAATGCTCTTGAATTCTACCTCGACTTGGCTCCCGAAATAACCTCAATATCCAAACATCTTTATAGAATGACATTCGCATAACTAAAGACATTCACTGTGCAGCTACAAGACCTAATGGACAAGGAGTTTATACGCTAAAAGGTGTCAATGTATTATTCAAGATAGACCTACAATCAAGGTATCATAAGTTGAAATCCGATAAGAAGATGTGCCCAAGACCGCATTCAGAACTTGATATGAGCACTATAAATTTTTCATTTTTGCCTTTGGACTCATCAACACACTAGCAGCCTTTATGAACTTGATGCACATAGTATTCCATAAATATCTTAATAAGTGCATCATCATATCCATTGATGACATTCTTATCTACTCACAGGATAAGGACGAACATGCACAGCAGCTCAGGATATTACTTCAAATATTGAGAGAAAACCAACTGTATGCCTAGTTTTCAAAATACGAGTTTTGGTTAAACTAGGTGGGTTTTCTCAGACACATCATAACTAATAAGGGAATCCAACTAGATCCAGCTAAGATCGAAGTTAAAGGATTACAACTTAGTAATCGACTATCATTCGGGTAAAGCCAATGTGGTAGTTGACGCACTAAGCTGAAAGTCCTCAACTGCACTAGCTTTCATCGCAACTCCTACTTACCCCTACTATGAGAGCTTCAGGCACCGAGCATCGAATTGCAGCCTAACTCTCAAGGAGGTCTACTAGCATGGTTTATAGTATGACCTACTCTTAGAGATAGTCTAATAAAAAATTAGTAAGCTAACCCAAAGCTAAGTGGATTAACACAGAAGGTTCAAAAAGGAGAAGAACAAGGTTTTTGTGTAAGGAAGCATGGTGCCCTTACCCTATAGGGCAGAATCTATGTATTGCATGGTGGCAAACTTCGACGGTAAATTCTGAAGGAAGTACATAGTTTAGCATACACCATGTATCCAGAGAGCATAAAAGTATATCATACCATCTGCCAAATATATTAGTGGTCAATATGAAACGAGATATCACAGCATTTATGGCTAAGTACTTTTGTAAACCCTATTTTCTATTTTAAAAAAAATTGAAAAAATATATTATTTACTTATTAAATTAATAAAATAATAAATAAAATTAAAATACGTAATGAAATAAGAAATAGGAAATAAAATAAGAAAATATATGGCTAAAATAAAATAGAAAAATAGATAAATTAGAAAAAGAAATAAATAATAAATAAAATAGTAATAAATAAATATTAATAGATAAGAAAAATATAATAGAGAAGAAAATAAAATTAAACAGAAAAAAGAATGGAAAATGCCGCAGCGCTTGTGCTGCGGCATTAGCGAGGGTTTGAGCAAGGGTTTAAAACCCTCGCTAACAGGGGGAACCTTGTTTTGGGATGAAATGATGACGGTTGAACTCAAACGCGTCTTCGGCAGAGAAGGGATGCGAGTGAGCTGAGGTGTCGTCTGCGAGGCCGGCGGCATGTGGAAGTAGTTTCGGTTGTCGAAGAATGCGAAGGGAGCAGCGAAATAGGGGGTGTCCCTGTTCTCGTCGATTGCGCCGGCGAGAGGGACGAAGATCGGGATTTTCCTTCGCGACGAAGTTGCTGGGAAGGTTGCCGGAGGTCTTCAGATGGTGAAGAGGTCGTGAGATGCACTACAAGGGCTCCGGCGGGTAGAAAGCATGAAAGGGGCGGCGAACAGAGGGACTCATCTGTTCGCGGCGATTCCGCAGCGAGGAGCACGGCTGACGGCGTTTCCTCCACGGTGAAGCCCTCTGAGCTCGATTCGACTCCTTTGGAGTTGATAGCGAGCGGCGGCTACGGCGGAGGAGATGAGGTAGCAACTGAGGGCGGCAATTCTACCTGCGGTAGACGAAGTAGAGGTAGACACGGTCGTGGGAGCGATTGGGCTCTACCGGCGGCACGATTAGGCAGTGATAGGGTAAGGGAAGGTAGTGGGTCCGCGGTAGCAGCGCGACATCGATCGCCGACGAAATGCGTGGTGGCACGGCGGGCGTTCGAACGAGCATAGAGCGGGGAAGAAGGCCGGGGTGGCACGTGCGATGCGCTTGCGTCAGTTCAATCCAACCTGGCTCAGGCTGGTTCGACCCGATTTAAGCCGGTTCGGTCTGGTTCGGAGTCAGTTCGGTTGCAGGTTGGCTGGTTCTTGCGGTTTTACAACTAGTTTAATACGGCTCAACGTTGCTCGGCTTTATTGGTGAGTTTTGAACCTTGAGGAATTTATTTAGAATTTTTTAACACATTTTAGGTCCAGTTTTTGAATTTATTTAGGTTGGGTTTATGTTATGCTTAAGCATAGTTTTCATGATTTGAATTAAAAAAATTTAAGATTATTAGTATGCAGTTTTTAATTTAATTAAGATAAATTAGGTTAATTTAGGGTTTAAATAAATTAATTGTATGTCATATGCATGAAAAATATTTTGATAGATGTGATGACATTTAAATTGTATTAGTTGGAATTAAAATAATTTAATTAAAATTTTTACAAAATTAATGAATTTAGGATATTGTAACTTGAGGTAATTGAATTATTTAGATTTTTTAATTAATGAAATTGAATAATTTAAAATTTTATAAATGCTAATAAAATTTGGAGAATTAGATTATTTAGATTTTTTAATTAGTAAAATTAAATAATTTGAAATTTGATAAATTTCATTGATGTAATCATATTTTTCACAGAATTATGAAAATTATTATTTTTAAATTAATGAAGGTAGTATATATTGATTAAGATTTTTGGGTATAATTAAATTATTAAACTAAATATTATTTTATAGGCTTGTTTATATTTGATTGTGTTGAATTGTGATTGTTAATGTGATGGATGATTAATTGATTTAAAAAAATTAAATAAAATAAAAAAAATGATGTGAGGATGTGAGTAGAAGGGTAGATAGGAAATTATTGTTTGAATTGTATGATTTATGGTTGTTAGATATATTTATTTTATCTTAGAAAAATTGATTGCTGTGTTGTTGCTTGATAAATTAGGGCCAAGCCGTGATTTGTGTTAGAGTAAGATGGAATGGTTGTGCTTGATTGCTTATTTTTAAGAATCACAACCAAGCTGTGAATTCTTGTTTGATTTTACTTTGAGACTCAAGTGAGGGCTTATGGTTTTAGATTTCTGACCTACTACAGTGTTGAGTCCTGAGGGTAATTGTTAATTATTGTACATGCTGATGAGTTATATATCTACTTTGTTACATGTTCAAATTGCATGTGATTAAATTTGATTTTGAATGTATGCCATGTCAGTATATAGATTTGATTCTATCATGTGCATGTTATAAATGTTATGCTCATGTTATGTTGATATTTGATATGTTCATGTGGTGCTAGAGATGTAGAGATACTTAACAAGACATAGAACATGATAACATGAGATAAAATTAGAGACACTTGAGGTACATATTATGACAACACCTAAAGTGATCTTATTTGACATTTAACTAAGAACTTTTGGACATCTTAGGGTCATGGTAACCTAGGAGATGACATTAAGGTTTAGTCTGCTATGTGCCAACATGCGGTGAGGAGCCACAGCCAAGGTAGAAATGCACGCTCGGTTGACATACCTCAAATACTTTGGTGTAGTCGGGATCTCACTTCGGTGTAGAGCTCAACTTATATGAGTTACTCTAAGATAGATTGTTGCGAGGAACAGTACCGTATCATGCGCTACTAGTGCTAGGGAACCTGATTACATTGGCATGCTCAACGATGTGGGTCCCCGAGCAGTCCAGATTTATCGGTTGCATATGCAGCGGATCTCAGCTTGCCAGGCTGTAGATGGTAGTGATTTATAATTTTATATGGTGATCCTGCCATGGGGCAGAATTACATCTTTGTATGGTACTTGTGTTGTATAAAAGAGGTGTCGTATTCACCAGCTCCTTCCACCAACATTAGTGTACAAGGTTTGGGGAGATTCCTAATGAGGGGTTTACCTTGAATATAGGATGGCTGCCTTAAGAATAGTATTGAATAACTTATGAAATATTAGTTAAGGCGATATGTTATTTTTAAGTTACTATTATGAATACAGCTTTTGTACCATGTTCACATGCCTTATTTTAAATAATGTGACTACTACTTTGATATGTTAAGTCTTGTTATATATTATGTGACATGTCAATTTAAATTATGTGACTTGGTAGATATATTTTCTTGTTGACTTGTACAATACCTTATGCCCATTTTTAGGGTGCTCTCTCTGTAACTTCACTAAGTTTCGCGGCTCAGATGTGCACATTTTTCTCCTATTGCGCAGGTTACAAGTTGGCCATTGATGCAGAGAGCGAGGGAGAACCTAGCTATGACGAAAATAGAATTCACTTTGCAAATCATTTTGTAGTTTTGGTATTAAATGTAATTTGTTATATTTTCACTGTGTTTAATAAAATTTATTGTGGTGCTTTATGATACATTTAGTCTTGTATAAGTTGTGGTATAGAAGTGCAGCTTATACGGCTGTTGCCACGTGCCCAAAGGTAGATTTGGGGCGTGACAATTAAGGTGGTATCAGAGCATAAGTTTAAAAAGGTGAAATTAAAAGTAAGGACGATGACTTAGGACACACTATAGGGTTAAATATACATGTGAGATAACATGGACGGGGTAAAGAGAGGTTCTAGGGATTTGAAATTTTGCCTTTATGCTTTCTTTACTTGTTGTGTTATATTTATATGTTGCCCTTGCTTTTTGCTAACTGTGGCCTCATATTTTCCTTACTTTGTTGGGTTAAATTATATGTTCCTTTCTTGTTTACGTGCTGTGATTTTTTTGGTTGATATTAGTGAGTAAAATTGATTGTGCTTGGTGTGGCTTAATTTGGTAGATTGTATTGATTTGTATTGTGCTTGTGATATATTGTGATTGCTGAAAATTTAACCTAGGAAAATATAGGAACATTTAGAGCCTTACACATGAAACTTTAGAGAACTTATCGTGGAGTTCTATACTTATTTTGGTTGATGTTGATGTTGGATAACCCACTGAAATTATGTGAAAGTATTTTCCTATGTTTTCTTTGTCTAATGTAGCAACTAAATTGCCTTAAATTTTGTTGATCTCACTTAGCTATTGAGCATGTGACTCCATCTGCCCGTATGATATAGGCTAATCAACTACTCTAGCTAGAACCATAGATTTTCTCCTAATTAAGTTCCTAAGTTTCCATGCTGAGATTTCTATCCAAGCTAAGCCTTTAATTGTTTTAGGTAGCAACAACTACTTTTTCCGTCTCTTCTCTATAGATGCAGAATTTGGTTAAGAACATAGTTAAACGGTAGAGTTTCATCCTTAGTTTTTATTGATTTTACCATCCCTTACTTTTGAATCATAATCAAAGATCAATACCATCTCACATTCAACATTGTGTCCATGGGGTGTATCAAAAGTATTATCTTACCTCTCAATCTGAATTTTGATATCCATCTCATTCAATCTTACTTCTTTATCCCTATTGGACAGTTTTGTATAAATAACCATCAAATATTGGTACATCATAGGAACTATATTATGCAATATAGTTTTCCTTTCTTAAACTTGGAAAATAGATTCTTGTTACCCAGGAAACTATACTATAAATTCTTCATGTGTGGGTGAGGAGAAGATCTATAATCCTTAGGTAGTTCCAGCCTATATGCATTATCATTGATCTTTGCAAAAACTCTGAATGGACCATCACCTCGTGGCTTTAGCTTGGACTTGCGATGTTCTAGAAATCGATCTTTGCACAAATGCAACCAAACCAAATCTCCTTCTTCAAAAATAACTTTCTTTCTACCTTTGTCTGCATGCTTCTTATATTGTATTTGCATCTCCTCAGTATTTGTTTTGGTCATCTAATGTATCTTACAAATCATCTCAGCACGATTCTCCGCATCAAGATTACCTCTTTCTGATGGTGGTAGAGGTAGTAAATCAAATGGAGCAGCAGGCCTAAATCTATAGACGACCTCGAATGGGCAGAACTTTGTAGTAGAATGCACAACTCAGTTGTAGGCAAACTCAATATGTGGTAAGCACTCCTCCCACATTTTCAGGTTCTTTTTGAGCATCGCCCATAGCATGGTACCAAGTGCGCGGTTGACGACCTCGGTTTGTCCGTCCATTTGGGGATGACATGTAGTTGAAAATAGCAGTTTTGTCCCGAGCTTACCCCAAAGCGTCCTCCAAAAGTGGCTTAAAAATTTCACATCACGATCTGAAACAATTATCCTCAGCACTCCATGTAGACGAACGATCTCCCTGAAAAATAAATTGGCAACATGAGTAGCATCATTGCTTTTATGACAAGGTATGAAATGAGCCATCTTAGAAAACTTATCAACAACAATAAATATACTATCTCTCTCCTTCTTAGTCCTTGGTAAACCCAACACAAAATCCATTGAAATATCCTCCCAAGGTACTTTCAGAATAGGAAGAGGCATATATAAACTATGTGGGTTTAAGCGAGACTTAGTTGTTTGACAAGTGGTGCATCTCCCCACATAACGCTCGACATCGCGCCTCATCTTTGTCCAATAAAAGTGTGTGGCCAATACGTCCTCAATCTTATGTATCCCAAAATATCCCATCAAACCACCTCCATGAGCTTCCTGCAACAATAGAAGATGAACAGAACTTGCAGGGACACAGAGCTTGTTAGCTCTAAATAAATAACAATCATTTAATATATACTTATCCCAACATCTCTTTTCTTTACATTTAGTGTAAATATCTTTGAAATCCAAGTCAGTAGCATATAATTCTTTTAACCTTTCCAAACCGAGAATTTTACAATCAAGTTGGGACAATAACATGTAAAGTCTAGATAAAGCATCGGCAATTAAATTATCTTTTCCCTTCTTATATTTCACAACATATGAAAAAGTTTCAATAAATTCAATCCACTTAGCATGTCTACGATTCAACTTACTTTGGCTATAAATATGCTTTAATGATTTATGGTCTAAATGTATGACAAATTCTTTTGGCCAGAGATATTGTTGCTATGTTTCTAACACTCTAACCAATGAATATAATTCATTGTCATATGTTGATTAGTTTAAGGTTGGGACACTAAGCTTTTCACTAAATTAAGCAATGGGTTTCCTATCTTGCATAAGAACACCTTCAATTCCAATACCACTAGCATCACATTCTATCTCAAAAGTTTTATTAAAATCAGGAAGTTGTAAAAGTGGTGCATTCGTTAACTTATCTTTTAGCAAATTGAAGACATCTTCTTGTGCCTTTTCCCACTTCAAAGGTTCTTTGTCAATGCATTGAGTGGAGTGGCGAGTGAGCTGAAATTCTTTACGAATCGACGATAAAAGCTTGCCAGTCTATGAAAACTCCGCACTTGCGTGACTGATGTAGGTATTGGCCAGGCTCGAATAGCTTTCACCTTTTCCTCATCTACCTCAATTCCCTGTGCAGTCACAACAAAACCAAGAAATATGACTCGACCCGTACAAAAGGTGTACTTCTCGAGGTTAACAAACAAATGTGCCTCTTTCAAAGCATCAAAACTTGGCGCATATGTGCCAAATGTTCATCCAAAGACTTGTTATAGATTAATATGTCATCAAAGTAAACTAACACAAATTTTTCAATAAAAGCTCTCAACACTTCATTCATTAAGTGCATGAACGTACTAGGTGCATTAGTAAGATCAAATAGCATAATTAACCACTCATATAATCCAAATTTAGTCTTAAAAGCTATTTTTCATTCATCACCTAGCTTCATTCTAATTTGATGGTAACCACTACGCAGGTCAATCTTAGAAAAAACGGTAGAACCACATAATTCATCAAGCATATCATCTAATCGAGGAATAGGATGACGATAACATACCGTAATATTGTTGATAGCTCGACAATCTATTCACATCCTCCATGATCCATCTTTCTTTGGTACAAGTAAAACAAGAACAGCACATGGACTTAAACTTTCACGCATATACCATTTATCGAGAAGCTCTTGCACTTAGCGCTGAATTTCTTTTATCTATTCGGGATTGGTACGGTATGGGGGACGATTAGGCAGAGATGCTCCTGGAATCAAATCGATTTGATGCTCAATTCCCCACAAATGGTGGCAATCCTGTAGGTATCTCATCTGGAAATACATCAGCAAACTCCTGCATCAAAGAAACAATCGAAACAAGCAAAGAAGATGGTAAAGAATTAGTAGAAAAGAGAGTGTCCTTGCATACAAGTGCAAAACACTCTTGGGGATTCGTTTCTAATTCTCGCATCTCACTTTTGGTGGCTAATAGAACCTGTCCCTTGATCGGTTTTCTCTTTTCTTCTCATATTTTTCTTTCTTTTCTCTCAGTTTGGGCTGATGACTCTCACTTCCTATTTTGTAGATGTCACTCTTCTCCTTTTCTTTTCTCTCACATTCAGCCCTATCTAAATCGTCTTTGAAAAGTTCTTCCAGTATCATTGGAACCAATACGACCTTCTTATCTTTGTGCATAAAGGAGTACTTATTGGAATGCCCATAATATGTAGCATCCTTATCATATTGCCATGGTCTTCCAAGTAGTAATGCACAAGCTTGCATTGACACCACATCACAGTCCACAAAGTTAGAGTAGATACCAACAGAAAAATGAACACATACCATCATTGTTACCTTCAACTTTCCACAAGAATTGAGCCATTGAATGTAGTATGGCTGCGGGTGTAATCTTGTGGTTAAGCCAAGCTTTCCAACCATCTCTGAACTTGCAATATTATTACAGCTTCCACCATCAATTATGATCTTACAATAGTGCTCCTTGATCACAAATTTGGATTGGAACAAATTTTGACGCTGCCCGTTTTCTGTCTTCTCTATCTAGGAGTTAAGAACATGACGAATAATAAGGCTTGTATGGCTTGTATCAAATGTGATCTCTTCTGGTTCTGACCCTGAAACAGATTGAGACTCCTCATGATCAGATCCACCTCCCTCTTCAACCTCACTGGCCGATGTATACTCACCATCTTCTCGAATGATAATGGCACGCTGATTTGGATAATCACGCATATAATGCCCTTTCCCCTTACACTTGAAGCACTCAATCTCCCTTGTTCTTCCTGTAGAAGCAACTGAGAATGAACCTTTTATAGGGGCAACAGTGATCTTTTTTGAATCGATAGGTTTGGATGTTGGTGAAGTAAAGCGGCTTCCTGAATTCCCTTAACCAATTGGTGCAGCAGTCCTGCTTGAATGACCAACACCCTTCTGTTGCTGATTGGTGTCCCTCCAAGGCATGGAAGAACTTGGATAGCTACAACCAGATTTGTATGATTGCTTCCTCCTTTGAATTTATCTTTCAGCTTTGTATGCATAATGAAATAGTTGATCCAAATAATTGTATTTCTAGAAATCAAGTATATCTTGTATCTCTCCATTCAATCCTCCTAAGAATCTAGTCATCTTTGCATTATTATCTTCTTACACATTAGCACGTAGCATGCCCTCCTACAACTCTTGATAGTATTCTTCCACAGATTTGTTTCCTTGGTTCATCCTTTAGAATTTATTAAGTAATTCTCTCTCAAAATATGAAGGCACAAACCTGGACCTCATCAAGCGCTTCAAATCATCCCAAGTATGAGGACCTCCATTTCTTTGTCGAATTTAACTCCACCAAATCGAAGCATAACCAATAAATTCAGTAGTAGTCGCACGTACTCTATACTCTTCTGGGTAATGATGACAGCTGAACTTTTGCTCAACTAATAATTCACAATCAAGATAGGCTTCTGGATTAAACTTTTCATCAAAACTAGGAATAGTAAATTTAATTTTACCCAATGCATCATTTCTTCTCTCTTCATTACGGTGACGTGCAGGACCTCCATCACCTACCACTCCTCATACGGGGCAGCGCTGATACAATTCCAAAGCAACTTCATCATCAGCCACATAATTATCATTTAACTCTTCATTGGCAGCCTCTTGAAATGCAGTGTTTAAATTTCCTCTTGGTTCGAATGGAGCGGCGCAGCAGCATTATTATTAGCTTCAACTCGTCCTCGAGGAACTCGAGGTGGTGGGTGTCGTCGTGGAGGAGTTCGCTCCACTTGTTTAAGTCGTGCTTCAATTTCACCAAGACGATTCTCCAACCCGTTCAGGCGCACAAGTACTTGATCAGATAGTATTTGATCGAAGGTATTTGTAACATGAGCCATCAAAGCCTGAGAATTGTGGAGAAAATAATATCGCTGATGATTGGGACCCATCTTCTCCGTCATAAGAAACATTACGAGGACTTCTCGATCCTGACATTGTTAGTAAAGACAAGAGAAATTCCACCAAGCTAATAAATTATTTATGAAATACTCTCGATCCTCACAAACCTTACCACCTGAAGCTCTTATCCTTCTCAAAAATTGCTCTCGTGTTTGTTGGTTCGTGATAACTTTCAACAATGAGTAAATAAAGCGATTGCAAAGTGCTAGAACACGGTGATCAAGACTAATTTTAGAGAGCTCTAGGTGGGGATATATATTTATAACAAAGAGAAGAAAATAATAATTCAAGAAATTAAAAAGTTGACTCGATCAAGCAAGGTAGAAGGTGTCAAAGGAAGAATAAGTGTAAGGATAATTATAATTAAAATTCGGATAAATTTTTTTTTTGTTTATTTGTTTATTTGTTTTTTCCTTAGCCGAACCTCCCTCTCACTATTTTTTCTCTTTCTCCTTTTTTCTTGCCCACACTTCCTCCTCTTTTTTCTCCTCTTTTTTCTCTCTCTCTCTTTTTTTTCCAAGATTTGAGCCGAATTTTTCTTTCCTTTTTTTTTTCCTTAGCCGAACACTCCCTCCTCTTTTTTCTCTACCTCTCTTTTTTTTTTTGCCGACACTATCTCTTTGGTCGAACAACTTTTTTTTTTTGCAAGAAGGATAAAAATTCAACAAAGGAAACAAAAATTAGGAGATTAAAAAAAAGAAGAGTATAAAAGATGGAAAAACAACGTTCAAGAAAATGACTAGAGGATTTATTATTATTATTTTTGATGTAGGGAAAATAAAAGAGAATATACTAAAGGGTAGATGAATTCCTACCGGTAACGAAGGCTCTGATACCACCTGATATGCACATGCCTCGATTTAAGATGCGTGCAAGTAAGTTGGTCCCGATCTTCCGTCGTAGGAGAAATCCTTAAGGCTAACCACGATCTAGGAATGAGACTAGCAACCTCGCAATCACTAAACCACTCCTTAGTTGGTTATCAACCATGTCAAATACGACTGACCTATTCATGAAGAACAGGATGAACAATTCAAAAGAATTGAAAGAGCAACAGCAGAATGATCACTCAAGATGTGATTAAAGAAATTGGACTTCAAGTTTGCAGCAAAGCATTACAAAAGTGGTGGCTAAAGCAAAATCAAAGTCCCCTGATTTTTGAAAGCATTTCCTGTTTCACTAAAATAGGAAAAATAAATATATAAATCTCCTCCTCTTGTAAGCCACGAATTTTGAAAAATAAATATCCCTTATTAAGATTTGAACCACGAATTTTGGAAAATAAAAATTTGAATAAATATTTGATGAAGATTTAATCTTCATGAAATATTCCTTGATTTGCTCTTGAATAAATATTTGATGAAGATTTAATCTTAAATAATTATTCCTTGATTTGCTTTTGAATAAATATTCGATAAGATTTGATCTTGAATAAATCTTCCTTGTTTTGCTCTTGTATAAATATTTGATGAACATTTGATTCTTGAATAAATATTCCTTTAATTGCTCATGCAACTTTCATATGAGTAATTCATGCAACTTTCATATGAGTAATTCATGCAACTTTCATACGAGTAATTCCTCCATATTTTTCCTTGCATGTAGTGACAAGTAAATAATAATAAATAGGTAATATCATTTGTTCTGTAATTAAGTAATTAATTTGCTCAAGAAAAGAATTCACCTGTTGTCCTAAGCGTCGTGCACGGGCTCGTATCATTGGGTCTTGTATGCTAACCGGGTCTTGCATGGGTGAACCTGTGATGTCCTCATCAATTTGGTACACCTTCTTCACTGGTGTCAAAACCTACTCTCAAAATTTCAATTTAATCTGATCTCTGTGGAGGAAGTTATGACCTTGCCAAGTTTACTGAGTCCTGAAAATTTAGTGTACCGAGAAAATTTGATATTCTCGGATTGAGAAACCATTCTTCTTTCCACTTGAATCTTGCCATGTCTCAGCTATCAGTAGAGCATGTATCCATTCTTTTCCCTTACTTTTGATCTATAAATTACTAGTGGTGAATTAAATTTCGTTGCTCATCATAATAAGTACTATATGAACAACAATGCTGAGGTTTTACCTTGCCTGCATTCTGAATGTTTACAATTTCAGTTTTCTTTATTCCTTTCTCCTAAATTTGTACACTCTCTGATGAACAACCTCATCTAAAAATTTGAGTAAATTCTCATATGAGGTAGTGCTATGGTTGTTAACACTATACTTTCTTGTTGCAATTACCAAAACTTCTTCTGATGTGTGTATCACTACTATACTTCCTTATACAGATCTATCCTACAAACCTGTACAGCAAACTAAAGCTTTCTTTCTCTTGAAATTTTCAGTAATTATAAAAATTAGCTATGTTTTTGCACTCTCTCTACAACATCTTACTGCAAGTTTTGGTTTACACCTTTTCAGTCCCCAGTTGTACTACAAAATAAAGCAACCATTTAGGTGCTAGCTCCAATTCTTAACCTTCATTTTGGTTGTGGAATTTTATTCATCACTTTCAATAGGTACATCCCGCTGATTATTGGAACCTTTTCAAGTTTCTTTTCATATTCTTTGACTACTACAAATTCTTAATATTACGGATTCCATTTATACTTTTTTTTCGATGGCTATTGAAATTCTTCTTTACTATCTATAACTTTTGCTTCACTACTTTCAATAGTGGTTGTGCATTCTTTAGTCCCTAACAATAGCAATCGCTATTATACCCATTGCTATCGGGGCAGACTTCTTTATTCGAAAAGAAAGTTTCAACAATTTCAGTTGTTGGTTTTCTCTCATAACTTATGTCTATTTCATCCAACATTATTCCACACTTGATCTTTCATAGTGTTATTAATTATAAACCTTCCCTGGACTTATAAGGATATGCCTTGCTAAGTGGAAAAAAAAAATTTTAAATGCCATCCTTGAAATCAATTCTCTTTAATTATGGAAAGTGTAAATTATTGTCATCCTCCAACAAATTTTATTAGCCTTGAATTTCTACTTTCTCATTATTAATGGCCTGAAACTTTAAAATTGATCTTCACATCTTGATCGATTCTTTAAAGACAATATTCAGATTGTTTAATTCTAGCTACCTCGGCTTACAGATGGTGGCAAAATTTTATCCTCTTAATTTTAAAACTCCAACTTTAGCAATCCAACTATCTCTATATTTGGGGTAGTTCGTTGTATTATACCAAGTAAATTGTTCAATTCTTCCTTTTACTTGGCTCCAATTACCGTATCTTTCTTTGAAGAGTAAGATCTCAAATTTGGTATCCTTGAGAAAAGGTCTACTCCCTTCCAAATGTTTTATAACAATTGTTAGAAGAGTTAATTGCGGATTTCTCAAAATGAGATACTTCCTAATAATCAACTTTCTATGATTGTCTCTTTTCTTTCTAAACGAATAAATTTATTTTGTTGGATGCTTAAGTTAATTGTCTCAATTTTGGACTTCCTACTGTCTCTTCTATTCCTTTTGGTTACTTGTAACAATGCAATTGTTGGAATTAATTGAAGACTTTTGGTTAGCTAATTTGTAAGATCTATGATCTTAATTAGTTCTGCTGCTTGTGTTCCGATCAATACTGGGTCACATATATCTTATGTGAACACGGCGTTTCTAAGGGGGCTGATCAACCCTTAGAGATGCTAGGATGAAAGACTTTAATGTGATCTTGGGTATCAATTGGTTAACCGAGTATCGAGTCATGATGAATTGTTGGACAAAGACAATGATTTTTCCTTCTCTCGACCAGTCCACTCTATTTTTCTTTCTAAAAGTAGTCTGAGAAGCAACTCCGGATAGACAAAAGAGGGATGCAGACAATCGATGGAAGCCATTGGGAATTGCGGTTGGGGCATAGTATTTCTAAAGGTGTATCTTGGGAAAACCTGAAAGGAAAGTTGCAATTGAGGTATATTGGAGCGTTTGGGATTCTGGAGAGAGAGTTGGGCCGGTGGCTTAAAGATTACAGTCTACCGGTAGACTTAGACAAAAATCCATAATGTGTTCCATGTATCGATGCTTAAGGAGTATATGCCAGACCCATCGCATGTTTTAACTGCTCCGCCGGTTGCTCTGTGAGAAGATTTGAGTCTGAAACCCTGTATTGTTTGTTGATACTTTGCTTTGATTGTGTTTTGCCTGATAAATTGTTTAAACATGTTACAAATTTATTTAAATTAGATTGAAAAATTCTCTAGGTTCTTTTTGTGTTTTAGGAGACATGAAAAGTCTAGAAAAAATTTAAAGGGTTAGGTTGTTATTTTTGGAGGACCAAAAATTCTAAGGGGGAGAGGAATTGTAAATTCTGTTTTCTATTTAAAAAAAATATTTTTTAATATTAAATTAATAAAATAATAAAATAATAAATAAGTAATGAAATAAGAAATAGGAAATAAAATAAAAAAATATATAGATAAAATAAAATAGAAAAAATAGATAAATAAATATAATAGATAAATCAGAAAAATAATAAAATATAAATATTAATAGATAAGAAAATATAATAGAGAAGAAAATAAAATTAAACAGAAAAATAGAAGGAAAAATGTTATCGCAACACACGCGGCGCACTTGCGCATGCTGCAGTGTTAGCGAGGGTTTGAATGAGGGTTTAAAACCCTCACTAATAGGGGGCACCCTGTTTTGGGATGAAACGGCGACGGCGGAGCTCAAATGCTCTGGCAGCCGTCGTCTTCGGTAGAGAGGGGATGCAAGAGAAGACATCGTCTGCGAGGCCGGTGACATGTGGAAGTAGCTCCGGCTGTCGAAGAATGCTAAGGGAGTGGCGGAATAGGGGGTGTCCCTGTTCCCATCGATTGCGCTCGCGAGAGGGGCGGAGATCGAGATTTCCCTCCGCGGCGAAGTCGCTGGGGAGGTTGCCGGAGGTTTTCGGACGGTGAAGAGGTCGTGAGATGCGCTGCAGTGGCTCTGGCGGGTAGAAAGCATGAAAGGGGCGGCGAACAGAGGGACTCCTCTGTTCGTGAAGATTCCGTGACAAGGAGCGTGGCTGACGGCGTTTCCTTCACGGCGAATCCCTCTGAGCTCGATTTGACTCCTTTGGAGTTGATAGCGAGCGGCGGCTACGGCGGAGGAGACGAGGCAGCAGCTGAGGGCAGTGGTTCTGCCTGCGGTAGAGGAAGTGGAGGTAGCAGCGATAGTGGGAGCGACTGGTCTCTACCGGCGGCATGATTAGGGGGTGATAGGGTAAGGGAAGGTGCAGTGAGGCAGTGGGTAGCGTCCGCGCGTGCCTACGACAGTAAAGCGGCGGCGATCACCGACGAAATGCTTGGTGGCGCGGCTGGCGTTTGAACGAGCGTCGAGCAGGGAAGAAGGTCGGGGTGGTGCGTGCAATGAACGTGCGTCGATTCGGTCCAACCCGGCTCAGGCCAGTTCGACTTGGTTTAAGCCGGTTCGGTCTGGTTTGGAACTAGTTTGGTTGTAGGTTGGCTGTTCTCACGGTTTTACAATCGGTTCAGTGCGGCTCAACGTTGCTAGGGCTTTATTGGCGAGTTTTGAACCTTGAGGAATTTATGTAGAATTTTTTAACACATTTTAGGTGTTGTTTTTGAATTTATTTAAGTTGGGTTCTGGGTTTTGAGTGCAATGTTAGAAAAATCTAAAAGAAATTATGATGCTATGTTACTAAACATATTTTTCTTGATTTAATTAGTATTTTTAAGATTATTAGTATGCAAATTTTAATTTAATTAAGATAAATTAGATTAATTTAGGGTTTAAATGAATTAATTGTATGTTATATGCATGAAGAAATATTTTGGTAGATGTGAAGACATTTAAATTGCATTAGTTGGAATTAAAAGAATTTAATTAAAATTTTTACAGAATTAATGAATTTAGGATACCGTAAATTGAGGTAATTTGATTATTTAGATTTTTCTAATTGGTCAAATTGAATAATTTAGAATTTTATAAATGTATAATGTGATAAAATTTGGAGAATTGGGTTATTTAGATTTTCTAATTAGTAAAATTGAATAATTTTGAATTTTATAAATTTTATTGACGTAATCATATTTTTCACATAATTATTAAAATCTTTTTTTAAAAATTAATTAAGGTGGTATATATTGATTAAGATTTTTGGGTATAATGATATTTTTAAACTAAATATTATTTTATAGGCTTGTTTATGTTTGATTGTGTTGGATTGTGATTGTTAATGTGATGGATGATTAGTTGATTTTTAGAAATTAAATAAAATAAAGAAAATGATGTGAGGATGTGAGTAGAATGGTAGATAGAAAATCCTTGTTTGAATTGTATGATTTATGGTTGTTGGATATATTTATTTTATCTTAGGAAAATTGATTGTTGTGCTATTGCTTGACAAATCACGGCAAAGTTGTGATTTGTGTTGGAGTAAGAAGGTGTTTGATTGCTTGCTTGCTTATTTTTAAGAATCATTGCCAAGCTGTGAATTACTGCTTGACTTTGTTTTGAGACTCAAGTGAGGGCTTATGGTTTTAGATTTCTGGCCTACTATAGTATTGAGTCCTAAGGGTCGTGGTTAATTATTGTACATGCTGATGAGTTATATATCTGCTTTATTACATATTTAAATTGCATGTGATTAAATTTGATTTTGAATGTATGTCATGCCAGTATATAGATATGATTCTATCATGTGCATGTTATAAATGTTATGCTCATGTTATGTAAACCCCCGTTCATTAAAAAAAAAAAAAAAAATTGATCGGCTGTTCTGTTAAATCGGCCTAATCGACCGGTCCGGCTTCCATCGTGCGTCCTCCTACCTCGTTCCGCCAACGGCTTTTTTTGATCGGCTGTTCTGTTAAATCGGCCTAGTCGACCGGTCCGGCTTCCATCGTGCGTCCTCCTACCTCGTTCCGCCAACGGCTGCAGGTGCCTTCGTCGCGTCTACTTCCTCGATCCACGAATTGGTGGGTGGGTGTTATGATTCAACTTAGTTGAATGATATATTGGTTAAATTATGCTATCTCCCCCACCTCCTTCTCATTTCCCTATTTTCTCTCACTTTTCTATTGAACTCTCTCATTCTTCTTTGTTATTTTTCCTACTTGAAATTATGCATATGGTACAATAATTGAGAATGTAGAGAGAATCGAATTGAGGTCTGCACCAAGAAAATATTGTTAAATTTCAATTTGCTAGATATTATAAGATGATGTTGTTTTATGGTACTTTGCTTTTGAATGTGGATTTGATAGTTAATGTTGGATATGATGGTTGTTGATGCGTTTTGGGTGCTTTGATGGTTGATTAATTTGATGCTATTTGGATTGGAAAGATGATGTGATCTTAAGTGACTTATGTTGTTATTGAATGTTGATGATGGTGTGGTATTTATTTGGGTGATTATTTAGTGTTATTGATTTATTGATGGTTTGATGGTGAATATGAGATTTCTGTGTGGTTTGATGGATGGGTGGTGTTTAATGAAGTGATTGAATTAATGAATTGTGGGTAATGTCGTTAATGGTTTTTGAATTTTGGATTTAATGGTATTGGTGGTTTAATGGTGTTATGTGATTGTGTTTTTAATAGTTTTGATTGTGATGATTCCGATGAGGTTGTTTATGTGGAAATGTTATTAATGACTTTGATGATATTATATTTGTTGTTAGTGGTGATTGTGGGTTGTTTATACGATGGTTTAGTTGTGTTTGTGGTATTGTTGTGGGCTTTGATGAATTTGAATTATTGGTAGTTTTAGTGGTTGTATGCGGTGATTTATAATGGATGAGAATTTGTGAGTGTTCTGATTGAGTTAATTTGATGTGTGGATGATGTATTAATATTGGGGTGGTGTTTAGTTGATAATATTTTTGGGTGATTTTGGGTTGTTATATTGCGGTGATGCTGATGATGGCTTTGATATTGTTGTTGATCAATGGTTTTAAATTATCGAGTTAATGGGAATGATGGTTTTGATGGTTTTGAATTATTAATGATGATTACATAGTATTTTCATACAACGGTTTTGGTAGTTGATGTTGTTTCACGCGATGTTTTTGGATGTGAATTATGGTGAGTTGTTAATATGATGGGTTATGGTGAATATAAGAATTTAGTTGATTTATGTCATCGCCCCCATCATCTTCCTTCTTCTTATCTATTATGATCTCCTTCTCATACCCTTATCTACTTTCTCTCTTTTCCTCTTGATGCATGTAATGTGTTAAGATGGAGAATGTAGTTGACATTGATTTGGGCTTATTAGTTGAGTTAAGTTGATTAATCTGGATTAGACCAAATCAATTACAGACGTGGAGTCATGGATGATTGAATAATGTTTCTCATATTAAATTTAAAATATTTTAAATAAAATCTTTATTATTTTAGGGATCTTACTCTAATTTGGAGCTGAGTATTATTGCTATATCTGGGTTGGTTCCGAAGTTCAGATCCCCAAATCAGGTGCTTTGGTTCATCGAATGTAGGACTTATTCAAGCTAGGGAACTCCTGCTGAGGTTTACTTAGGAAAATTCTTGGATGCCTCAAATATGATAAAATGAAATGCATGCTATGTTTATATATATATACATAAATGCATGTTAGTGTGACATACTATATCTACATGATTGATATGCCATATTTATCATGCTATGCACTTAACATGTCCTAGAATCTTGTCTTGCATGTTATATTATTGTTATTTGTTATGTTAGTACGACTATCATGCAGACATAGAGAAGAATGATGACATGTTAGAAACTCTTAGGAGACATCACTAGAAATCAGATAGGAAGGGGTACTACTTGCATACCCCGGTTGACCACTGCGTACCGCCGATGGTCAGTATGGTGATGTTCCATCACACACCACTCCCGAGGTTATGCATAGCTTAGATACTGGGAGTACTACTCCCGAGGTTATGCATAACTTAGATACTGGGAGCTAGTAGGGAACGGAACTATACAAACTCCAAGGTTATATTAGACCGAAAATGCAGAGTAAGTCCCTACCCAGAAAGTCATACCCGCACGTGTGCCGTCTAGGTGACACCGTGATAGTCCTAAGATGGCTAGCCGAGACGTACCAAAACAAGAACCTAGCACACATGTCGCCGAGGATGTAGCATTCCGGTGACAACTATAATATACATGCTTTAGATATGATTTTCAAAATTATACCATGCTGGTGTATGTATGATGCTGTTATATGCATGTTATTGATATTTATGCTCATGTTATGTTGATTATTTAATATGTTCATGTTGTTAGAGGTGTAGAGTCACTTGGCAAGAGCATGAAACATGTTGACATGAGATAGGACTTGAGACACTTTAGGTTCATGTTATGATAACACTTAGAGTGATCTAAATTGATATGTGACTAAGAACTTTGGACATCTTAAGGTTATGACAACCTAGGAGAGGATGTAGGGTTCTTAGACTAGTATGTCCCAACATGCGGTGAGGAGTTATGTGCTAGTACGGTAGAGGTGCAAGTTCGGTTGACTTAGTCACTAATATTTTGGTGTAACCGGGATCTCGTTTCGGTGCAGAGCTCAACTTGGTTGTGTTACACCAAGGTAGAGGGTGTACTAGGAACAGTATCGTTCAATACACTACCAAGGCTAGAGAACATGATGACTCTAGCATGCTCAAGAGTGGTGGATCCTTGAGCAGTCCAAGTTCATTGGTATCGTATTCAGTGGATCTCAGCTTACCACGTTAGAGATGGATGTGATTTGTTATGTGTATGGTGATCTTACCATGGTGTAGAATTACAGTGCCGTATGGTACTTGTGTTTGGAAAGAAGGGGTGTCGTGGTCACCAGCTCCTTCTGCCAACATCAGTGTACAGGTATATAGGACAAAGACATAGAGTTGACGCTGACGGGTTTAGGAAAATCTCTGATGAGGGATTCACCTTGAACATAAGAGGCTGCCTTAGGTGTAGAATGGATAGATGATGATATGTTAATTAAAGTGATATAACATCTTTGGTTTAATGACACTGTTATGATCATATTCTGTTATATACCTTATTATGATCATGTTTATGATGTTCCATATTTGTTGTTTGGTTATACCTTATTGATATGTGGAATTAATATGTGATATTTTGTTGACATGTTGAATTAATTTGTGATTTTAGTGGATATATTTTCTTATTGGTTTGTACAATACCTTATGCCTATTTTTAGTGTGCTCTCTCTGTAGCCTCACTGAGTTTCGTGACTCAGATGTTCACATTTTTTCCTGTTGCGTAGGTTACAGGTTAGCTACTAGCAGGGAGAAAGGGAGAACCTAGTTGGTAAATGATATTTATTTTTATGATCAAAATAGAGATCTAGATTGGTATTGTTGGTTTAATTGTTAAATGTATTTGCTTCCGCTTTATTTAATTAATAAAATTTGTAGTGCTTTGTGATACTTTTTAACCTTGTTTAAGTTGTAATGTTGAAGTGCAGCTTATACAGCGGTTGCCATGTGCCCAAAGGTTGGTTTGGAGTGTGACAAACACCATGAACCACCAGCAATCGGTTAGTGATGTTCACCCCTCCTAAAGCTTCTGATAGCTTAGATACTGAGAATATGGCTAAGGGATAGGACTAATTAACTTCTAGGTCTTATTAGACCAGCACATGGAGTGGTTCCAACCTAGGTTCCTATACCAGCACGTGTGTCGCCTCGGCGCCACCCTGATAATCCTGAGATGGCTATCGGAGATAATCCTACTCGATGACTTAGTATATATGGGGTCGTGACACCACAACCCATTGTGTTGATGTGAGTTTGACTTGGCCAGCATAGGTTGCTTTTGAGTTAGAGGGGTGATTCTCTTAAGCCTTGGATGGTGGATCCATAGACCGCACAACTAGCATCCTCAACGTCCTGCAGACGGTCAGATGAGTAGTCCAAATTATAGGGTTGTTCTTAGTTCGACTAGCCGTGACCGATGGTTCTTTGCAATGGTGACCCTGTCTACGGATAGAGTATAGTACTACACTGAGGTCATACCCCTACGGAGTCCGAGGAGGCTGTAACGATTTCGCCAGGGAAGGAGGCATAGTCGGCAATTAGCAAGACGAGGGAGAGGATTTTTGGGTCACTCATCCTCTCCCCCAACATCAGTGCAGCGGGCATAGGTAGAGATATAAATGATAAAGGCACTGATGGGCTTAAGGACGTCCCTAGCCTGGACTAATCCTTAAGTATACATTGGCAACCCGAAACATGTGACATAAGATAAAGCTGTTTGTGATGACCTACTCTAGTGACACCGACATGAGGTACAACTTATGTGACATTTAATGACATATATGTTATTATAACCTAGATTGACACATAACTTTATCATATGATCATTGTAATACATAGAAAGAAATGATTGTGTGATAACTAATCCCACTAAGGCATCCTTGAACGAGTCACCTAGCCTTTGATTTCATGTTGTGGTTTCAAGTCATAATTTCACACTAGGTCGCAAGGCTGAGCACACTGCGTTCAATGTGTATGTAGGTGTAGCGGTGATGGTCGAGTTCGCTGACGAGAAGCACATCAGCCAAGATGGGTTATCTTCTCCGTTTCATTTTATCTATTGATTTCGGAGAGTAATATGTAGTAGACTGGTATCAGGACTGTACTAGGAGACTTTATTATTTAATTATTGATATGACTAGTTACTTGTGCTGCAGAGATGAGATCCTGCTATGCCTTGCATAGGTTGCTGAGCTCATACCGCGGTTGCCACGTGCCCGGTAAGTGGTCCGGGGTGTGATATGAGGTCCAGTGGGCAACCCTAGGAAAGAGATCTTTGTTCCTATATTCTTATTATTTAACTTTAATTTAGGTATCCTATGATGCTTGATACCTCCCCCTAAGGTAATAGTTGATAGCTACAACTGTCGTTAACTATGCCTGCCTAGGATATACTCTTGTATAATCCATGATTGCTCTTTTTGATTGACTATTACACCCGAATAGTAGGATATTCTATTCATGAGACTTTGTTATTGTATATTCTCGATTTTACATTATTTTCTATCCAATTCATTGGTACAAGTGTACTCACCTTATAGGGCACTCATTTTTTTAAGGACCACAGTAGGAGAGAGATTAAGAGATATCGAGGCATGTAGCTCAACACCCGACTTTTGAAAGGTAGGACAATTCTACCAGTATTTTGTGTATATAGAGAGATATACTGGCTAGGTATTTTGTATATATTTGGACATGTACTCAACTATAATTGTAAGATATTTATATATAAGTGTTTTAATATGCTTGAGCACTATGATTTTGAAAATGCATCATTTTAGATTTATATTGACTTGTTATTCATGTTCTATCCTTCCATAAATAAAAGGGATATATATCAGATACGCTTAGTGGGTCCCCCTATAATCCTAGAGGGTAAGCAGGACTATGTGTGGAATCCACTACGGTCTACCACGTGCCCTATGGAAAGGTACGAGGCATGACAAATAGTATTAGATTGACATCCCAGATTCACCTCACGGTTTCGGCTCAAGTTTCAAAGTGAACAAGGAACAACTCTAAAGTTCAGCACAACCTTCTACCCATAAATAAATAGACAATTCGAGCGTACCATACAAACTCTAACGGATATGTTGAGGGCTTATGTGCTAGATTTCATAGAACTTTGGGACATACACCTACTCCTCGTAGAGTTAGCTTATAATAATAACTATCAAGCCACCATAAGAATGACTCCTTACAAAGCTCTATATGGAAGGCAGTGCAGAACACCAACTTACGGAGTGAAGTTGGAGAATGTCATTTAAACAATACCGAGTTAGTGGTTCGGACAATTGAAAAGATCAAAATCATCAGATAAAGAATAAAGACTATACAAGATAAGTAGAAAAGTTACGCTGATAATCGACGTAGACCACTAAGATTTAATATTAACGATATGGTATTTTTGAAAGTATCACGTGGAAATATTTTCTGTGGTTTCATCAAAAAGGTAAACTGTATCCTTGATATATCGAACCATTCAGGGTAATCACTAGAATCAGACTGATATCATACCAATTGGAGTTACCTACTAATTTGGAATGCATTCACAACGTGTTTCACGGGTCGATGCTTAAGAAATACATACATGACCCTTCACATGTCCTTATAACCTCTCCAATTGAGTAGAGGTAGGACTTGAAGTATGGACTAGGTAGTAAAGATATTACATCGACTTATTAAAAGTCTTAGAGGCAAATTGATTCCTTCAATAAAAGTCCTTTGCAGAATTCGAAAAGCTGGTGCTCAAATTAGGTACCAATATCCACACTTGTTTGTTAGGATATATTTTTTGTTAGCACTGTTTTATCCTTGATGTTTGAGGAAGTGAGTGAAAACTCTTTTTAACGTCTTTGTATTTTTGGAGGACTAAAAATAGGAGGGAGGAGAACTTGTAAACTCGAAATATGATGAATAGGAAAAAGGAAATTAGAAATAGGGATCAAATGGTGTTAATTAAAAAGGCAACTAGGTTGATTCCGCAAGTTTGTGGAAATGGAAGGGGCAGTCTTGCCAATTTAAGAACAAGAATTGAGAAGCTTAGGTTGATTTTATAGAAATGAGAAAATAGTAGGGGCAATAAGGTCATTGTCTGCTCCAATTCAAGCGCTACCTATCGGTGCCCATTCATCACGAAGGGATTGTAAAGGGGGAAAGGGTTCCCAACGGCCTGAAACCTTGACCCCCAAAACCCTCTAAATTCCTGCAAGGCCGCCGACGATCTGAGTCGGAGAGCTGCTCGGTGGGATCTTCCGGTGGAAAGGAAGCCTCGTCGAAACTCCTTCGCGTCACTGGAAAGGGAAGGCGACGCAACGACTAGAACCTGTGGAGCGAAGGGTCGACGACGCTGTGCAGAGGAATTCTAAAAGGAAGAGGTTGGTTCTACGTCTTTTTCTTCGTCAAATTAGAATTTTTTGGGTTTAGAGGGGAAATTAGAAACCACCGAACTAAAAATTTGAGTTGTTTTCCCATATTGCAATGCCCTGTTTTATTGATGCAATGTGTATTAAAATTCATGGAAATTCATTGATGATTTCACTGCATTGCTAACGTTTATGTCAATTTCATTAAAATTACATGATGATTGTTAGATTCGAGTTCTCGTTGTGAGTTAAACATCATGAAATTTCAGAAGTTGGTATAGCCTACAATTTAGAATGCTTGATGTTAGTCCTGCCCAAAATGTTTGATTGGCATTTCGTTTAAATCAGAATGCCGAATTGAATCCCTAACCTGCTCGATTTCCTTCATTAATAAGTTTCATTGAAGCAATGATGGAGGTTCGGTAAATATTAAAAATGCCTAGTGGTAGATGGCTGTGGAAAGATTGTTCCAGTTCAGGGTTAAGTCTGCACCGCTGTGGTTAGAGTTGGAATAGAAATTCACATCAGTTGCATACGTAATGTTCTTTTATTGATATTTGCATCGATCTCTGAATTAGTGAAGTTTAGTTGTTGCTGGGTTTCTATGGTTTATGGAAAACTACTGATTCGACACTGCTTTTCATGAGTTTTGTTTCCTTTCGGATTGTGTTGACCGTATGAATGAGATTTGACGGTTGTTTGAATGGATAAACTTTGATTTGAAATGGGTTTGATGCAGTAGTCAATGATAGTATTAGTTTTTTTTTCAAGTAGTGGGTTTTAAGTTAACAAAATATGTTGAATTGGAAACATAGCAATAAGCTGAAATAGTTGGTTAAATCTGAATTTTTGGGAATTCTGTCTTATTGAACAATGATATCAGCGTGTGCATTTGTGATGTTTCTCTGAGTAAAGGAAAATCTTACTGAGTAATGGTCTCATCGCTATGGATGTTTTAGTATTGCCCAAAGGATGAGCTGTAAGAAAGATTTGCTCTTGATGCTCGTCACTGTTATAACCTTGTTGTTGTCCGATTTAAATATGATTGAAGATGCACTGAAAGTGATATGCATGATATTTTGGTTACCTGAGCAACGATGGTTTACTTGAAAAAATATTGAATTGGGAATACATGCTGAGAGTTTTTCTGTTCGATTCCTACTTGTTATGTTTTGCCAAATCATTTTGATGCAATCGAACGTCTTGAAAGTAAATTCTGTTTTAACATCTCTGATTCACTAGAGAGTCTTTATGAGATTTCCTATGGAAGAATTTTTGCCAAATGATTTCTTGTTTGTGATTGTTGTTCTCTCGAATTTTGCCGAGGATTGTGAAGCGTTTTATGATGATCTGCACACTAGAGTTCGCTGTTGGTTGGCTCTTGATTTTGTTCATATTTTTTTCATATCATATATCTGAATTGGAGGCTAGGGTTAGGAGGTTATAAATACTATAGAGAAGGTTGGGAAATTGGTTCTTGAGGTTGTTATAGCTTTTTTGTTTGACTTAAATTTTTAATTGGAGATGAAAACAAAATGTTCTTGGGATGATGCATTCCATAAAGGGAAGGTGATCGGAGGGCAGTTTGGGTTCATGAAACAAATTAGCATATCAGGCCGTACCAATTTGTTTTCTGTGAAATCATTATTGAAGACAGCTTTGAAACTATTTCTTTTCTTCCATACCATGTTGTGACGTTGCTGTTTTTGATATTTTCGTTGAAGAGTTTGTCTTTTCCAGTTGTTTTGCGGTCATTGTTGTTGTGTGTTTGGTTTTTCCCCAAGTGGGCAAAACAGTTGGCATGCTGCGAATGTAACAAATCAGTATAGATCTTATTGCTGCCTAGTACCTTGGGTTTAGCCGTAAGCTACGAATGTAGGAATTTTCAGTTTTAGGCTAATATGTTTTGGACATCATGCGTTTGATATGAATAAATGGACCCTTATCATTAGACTGTTTTTTTGCACAGTTGAACTTATAATGTTGTATTGCTGTATTATACATCAAATTCTATTAGGAAGCTGATTTTAGTTGTTTGGCGATATGACTAAGAACAGGTTTAACTTGTTCCGATTTAGTGTTGACAAACTGATTTGATTGGTACCGTGGAACAAATTGAATGGTTTGTTCTGTTAGTTTTGTTGTTTTGCCTTTTGGTTGCTAAACAAATGTAAGAATTATTTTAGTTAAGGGAAACGAGTTGCAATGGAAGTAGCTTAGTGAAATTAGGAAAAATTACACTTAACAAACCGGGGTTGAGGCTGAGATCAAATATTATTGGGTGAATCTTGTTGAAATTCCTACTGCCGAGAGGTAACTGACACAAAAATGTATGATAATAACAATCTTTAATGCTTCTTTGTTTTGGATTCACGTGGATTTTATAAATGTAGAAACTAATTCTTTCCTTATATTGTTTTCTTTGCCACACTGAATTGAATATTAGGAATGGAAATGGCTTAACAATAAGTTAATGTGAACTTTAGAATTTAAGATGCTTTGTGATTTTAGGAAAATTTATTATGCATTGACGGTGATAAAACACGGTTAAACCATGATTGACTATTTGGAGAATTTAAATTAAACCACCGTGAGTTGTTAAAGTTTAATTATAAATTATTACATTTAGAGCTTCTACGCGGCCTAGATATTGTCTGAACGAATGTTTATCTACGATTTTATGCATGAATTAAATTGCTTTTGATCATATTTAATAAACTACGTTCCTTTCTTATTTTATTCAATATTTATACTTGCAATTCACATTAGGAAATCTTAAATAAATAAAAAGCAAGTGAACACAATTAGGCGGCAGAGACGCTAGTTAGTGACATGCTATATGCATCACTTTAACTTAGTCTAATACCACTTGCATTAAGGTCCAAACACATCCTAGTGACATAATAACCTAGAATAACATTTAGGTTCTTAACATGTTAATATCCTTTAGCTCAACTTTTTATTTGTAATATGTTTCTAGATGAAATAATATATTGTATCAATATGTTTGCTTCATCTACTTATGGGTCTCACCAACAACTAATGTACCTCATTTAGGTTCTATAGACCTAAGAGGTAGTCCAAACCTTTCGTATAAATACATGTATCAGTTCTAATGCGCTCGGTATGATGGTCTCAAGGTACGATCAAGGTTAACGACTTATGAGATCAATTAGAGAAGATTCTAAGGTCAAAGGTCTTCTCCACCAACATCAATGTGATGAGCCTAGAGAGAGAACTTAGTTTGGCACTGACGGGCTTGAGGGTAGTTCCTGACACTCTAAGCCTAGGATGACAGTCCTAAACAAAGTTAGAAAATAGAAATTTAGTCAATTTAGAGACATAACATACAAAAATGTATACTTACCCGAATTGTTCTTCACTTTAATGTATGTGTTGTTAAATAATTACTACGCATGTCTATCTTTTGGTTAGGATCACTCTTTTTGTAGCCATTGGGCCACAAGACTCAGCATATTTTATTTTCTACATGCAGGTATCAAGAAAAGGGACTAGAAGGATGGAAAAGTGACGTAATAACAAATCGCAAGATGTAAACAAAAGTCTAGTAGACGTTATTAACATAAATAAAGTAAGATTAAATTTTATATTTTAGATGGACTGTATTAGGGTTAGACTAAATAGGTTTCGATAAATTTTTAGTAGATTTTAATATTAAAGTTTCAATAAATATTAAAATTATTCATAAATAGCCTTGAGTATAACAACTCCTATGGTAGTTGCCATACTACCAATAAAGGGTCGGAGCATGACAACAATCAAGCCATCTAGATCAGATTACTTTTGTAAAAAAACATTCCAACAACTAAAATCACATACTCCTGTTTATGGATCAACAAATAGGTTTATCAAACCCAATTATTGTCTAGTCATACAAGGAGGATAAGTATCAATCACAGGTTGCTTTTGAGCTATACTAATCCTATTATCATATAAATCCTTTCTATGGTCATAAGAACCGAACATGTCAGCCTTTCTCATTCATTTTAGAATTTATCGTCCAAAAACAAAACCACAAATCTCGCTGCAGCATCAATTGAATCTACTCGTTCACCAATTCTTTCAACCACTACCTGTTTTATCCATTCATTTTTCATTCGAAAATCTCAAGACTCAAGCCATAAAGAAAATTCTAATTACTACAACCCATTTGCAGAAATCACAGGAATACCTCAACAGTTTCTAACCTACTGTTGATTTCAGTTATCCTATGCATTTCTCTTAGCTACTGACTCAAGTGAGGACTAACAAAACCTAATACAATTCTCACTCACTGCCAATAGGAATCACTTAACCTTTTTAAATCAATAATATGAAATAATAAGTCATTGTCCTTGCCAGATAATTCACCATGGCTCAATACCTAGTTAACCAATCGATACCCAAAATCACATCAAAGTCTTGTATCCTAGCATCTCTAAGGGTCAATTAGCCCCCTTAGAAATATTGTGTTCACATAAGACTTCTGTTATCCGGTATTGATCAGAACACAAGCAGCATAACCAATTAAGATTATAGATCTTAGGAATAGCACACCATGGAATAAAGAATACAAATTATTCAACTAAAGGTCTTCAAATAATTCCAACGATTGCATTGGAATAAGAAATCAAAAGGAATAGCAGAGAAGAGACAGGTAGTCCAAAGCTGAGACAATTAATTTACGTATCCAACAAAGTAATTTATTGACTTAGAAATAAAAAGAGACAAAATGATTATTAGGAAGTATATTATTTTGAGAAACCTGCAATTGACTATTCTTACAATTGTTATAGAATATTTGGAAGGGAGTAGACCTTTTCTCAAGGATTACAAATTTTGAGATCGCACTCTTCAAAGGAAGATATGGTCATTTAAGCCAAGCAAAAGAAGGAATTATTTAATAATTGAACAATTACTAAAGCTGGAGTTTCAAAATTGAGAGGAGAAAATTTGCCACCATCTGTAAGGCCAAGGTAGCTGGAATTAACAATCTGAATATTGTCTTTGAATGATCAAGGAAGAGATTGGAGATCAATTTCAAGGATTTTAGACCATGAATACAAAAAAAAAGTTAATTCAAGGCCATCAAAATTTGTTGGAGATCAATAACAATGTTTACACTTTCCTCTCAATAATAATATCACTCGAATAATAAAGGAAAGGAACAACTCCTAAACTCTTGTAAAAATTTATTTGAACAATAGGTATGGAAGTACAAGCATTGGAATATAAAGGTGAAGACGATATGAAAGGGAAAATAACACCCGAAGCTGTAAAATCAATCTCTTTTGAATTTAACAATGCCCTCCCAATTGTTGGAACTTGGAGGAAAAATTTTAGAAATATAACTTGGAATTGGTAAGCAAGAATAGTAATAAGGATATAAGAGCAGTTACTAACTGCTGAAAAGAATAGAGTAGTAAAAATAATTACTGAAATAATGGAGAAGGACCAATTGAAAGTGATGAATACAATTTCATAACCAAAATAAAGGTTAAGACTGGAGCTAGTACTTAAATGGCTGCGTTAGGTTTACAAATAAGAAACAAGAGGTAACAAAGTTGTCCAACATGGTTGTAGAAGTTTAGGAGAATAAAATATAGGAAAAAATTCTTTAATACTAAAGTATTTACATGCAAGTTCAGGAGTTTGATCATCAACAAACATTAATCAAAATTAGTCAATTTAAAGGTGCTGGTGAAGGTGTTGACAATGCATAAGACAAGTATGTAGTTGTTGAAAAGGAGCCTAAGAAAGAGATAATAATGGCAGCTCCCTCAAGGATACCAAGGAGGAGACTATGGTAGGCAAGGTAAAATTTCAGTATTGTTGTTCATATAAGCTTATAGTACTTATTATGATGAAGAATGAAATCTAAATTCACCATTGGGAGATTATAGATCAAAGGTAAGGGAAAAGAATGTATATATATTCTGCTGTTAGCATAGACATGATAGATTCAAGCGGAAAGATAAATGATTTTTCAATCCAAGAGTATAAATTTTCGATACACTAAATTTTTAAAATTTAGTAAAATTTGGAAGGTCATAACTCCTTCCACAGAGATTAGATTAGGCTGATATTTTGAGGGTGGATTTTGGCATCATTGAGGAAGGTTTTTACCAAATTTCATAGGAATTGGACACTCAGAGAGCTCAGGGTGATTAATTCTCTGAGATAAGAAAAATCTAAAATTTCATCTGTCCAGGTTTATGATACTTTGATATAGTAGTTGATGCATTTCATTACCTTTGGCTTTAGCTCACCCTTTAGTTGTGCATGGGAGTTATGTGCATGGGAGTTATGATTTATGTTTTTGAGGTAAGGACCTTATTACAAGGTGAGAAATACAGTATGGTCCTTAATGAATGATAAGGCTGCAAATTGGATTCTCCTTTAGTATCACTTGGAAAATTCAGAATTAAGAATCAAGGTTGGTTTGTTTATGATATATTAGTTTGGTACAGTAGATATGCTTGTCTAGGATTTGGTGGAAAGATCTTCAAAACTTAACATTGAGAATATGTAAGTATATGCACAAGCGATAAGCTTCAATTTTAACATGCTGAAAATGCTAAACTTTTCGCATTATAAACTCATTGAATTTACATACAATTCTTACTAAATTATTCAGTAACTTGAGGTTCTAGATAGTATTTGGACCCCTTTTTGAAAGAGTTAAGAGTATCATCCAAAGAGTTTTGAAAGATGATAAGGATTAGGGAGAGAAATATTCTAAGGAAGAAAAAAAATTGTTAACTATCACTAGAAGGAATTTGTGTTCGTTTGGTGCTAGGGATGGTACCATTTCTTAAATGCACTTAAGAATATTCAACAGAGGAATGGTTAGTATTTTGAGAACGGTCAGAATCTGAAGAATGACCACTGCTAAAGGTTTGTAAAGAAAAGAATTGAAACATATGAGCGAATGAAAAATAAGGGAATAGATCTTCTCCACACCCACACATGCAGAATTCATAGTATAGTTCATGGGTATCGAGATTTTACTTTTTAAGTTTAAGGAAGAAGAACCCTATTGCACAATATAGATCCTGTGATATGAAAGTACTTGATGGTTATTCATATAAAACTGTCAGAGATGAATAGAGGAGTGAGATTGAATGAGATGGATATCAAGATTGAGAGGTAAGATAGTACTTTTGATACACCCTATGAACAAAATGTTGAATGTGAGATGGTATTGATCTTTGATTATGATTCATGAGTAAAGGATGATAAAATTAATAAAAGCTAGGGATGAAACTCTACAATTTAACTATGTTCTTGACCAAGTTCTGAATCTATAGAGTTGAGAAGGAAGGTCACCATTATTATACTTTGATTTGTATTAGAGTATGATAGGAAGACAATTGGAGAGGAATCTCTATCCTTCTTCTCAGCCCCAGTTAGAGAGAAAGGGTATTTTCAGTTCTGCAACAAGGATCAAATCCATACTGATATGCACACGCCTCGACTTAAGGGTATTTTCAGTTCTTTGCTTCATTTTTTGAAGTATGTTGTTATTTATTAGTAATATTACTTATCTTTAACCAATTGTATGTAGCAAGTTTTCCAAAAATATATTGTTGAAGATAAGACGAGGAAACAAAATAACTTAAAAATGACTTTTATGTTTTTGTAGAGAGCATTGGAAGACTGCCCTTCAATATAAATAACAGCACGTATGTGTACACACATTTAAATAAGGCAACCCACTAGCTCTACACAACCAACACAACTAATTTCTTTATCTCTCTTTTGCTCTCTCTACACTATATATTTGTTTATATATATGAACATATTGTCGTCTGCCTGTACAAAAAGTATACATTCCACTAGTTAAAGCAATTGAGCTTCATAGGAGAGGTTCTCACCTCGGTACTGAAAAAGTTCAAAAAAAAATATCACACTTCGTCTCCTCCATCCACAAACCTTTGACATTATTAACTCCATACATCAGACCATCAAGAATAATTTCTAATCTCTCTCGAAATGTCGACGATCTTCTCCTGCGAATACTGTTCTCGAGAATTCAGTACAAAAGAAGGTCTCATAGGTCACCAGAATCTGCACGCGAACGAGTGCCCCTCTTCTACCGCAACAGGATCAGCAATTTGTGGAACAATAAAGGATGTTGCCTCTCTATCGTATCCCTCAACAATGCCTTTCTCCTGTGACCACTATCATAAAATAATTTGAAACAATTCAGGGTTTCAATTGTCACATGGGTAAGGCACACAAGGAGCTTATAACAACTTCCACATCAACTACAGCTTTCTCCTTTGACACATCATTGGCACGTTTCTCCTGTGACTTTTGTCCAAGACGATTTGAAACACCTCAGGGGCTCAATAGTCACAAAGGCAAGGCACACAAGAAGCTTATAGCAACTTCCACATCAACCGCAGCTTTCTCCTATGATAGATCAAAGATGGATTTCTCCTGTGACTTTTGTTCGAGACAATTTGAAACATCTCAGGGGCTCAATAGTCACAAGGGTAAGGCACACAAGGAGCTTATAGCAAATTCCACGCCAGCAACAGCTACGCTTAGACCCAACGAGACTGCCATCTCTACACCCCCTCCAACTAAAGAGGGCCCTGATGATACTAACTCTATTGAAATTGATATTGATCTCTACTTACCGATAAAGAAGAGAAAACAATTTCTTAGACATACCTCCTCCCCTTCCTCGTCCACTTGAAGTAGAACAAAAAATCCTTATGCGTAAATATGTTTATAAATACTGTATATGAGTACCCCCTAGCTTTATTCCACTCACTCCTTCCCGGATTGTTAAACCAATGATATTTAAAATTAATAAATGATATTAAGAAATGATTTATAATTTTTTGTGGTTTTGTATAAAAAAATATTATAAAATTTTATCCCTTTATCTCCTAAACATTTATTCTTGCTAAAATCACTATGGTATGGTAAGGAGGAGAGAGGCACTATAGATTATCACTATGCAATAGCAAGATTAACATATTTAAATATAAGGTGGTAGTTAGTGGTGCCACAACCAACAATAAATTTCCAATGCAGCAACAGGAGTAAGAGTAAAATGAATTAAGAAATAAATTTCAATGAATATATTTAAATAAATAGAGGCCTTTTATTTTAAAGTCATTATCATAATGATCAATTATTAAATTAATTGATGACAATTAATTATTTCGACAATAAATTTCATAATAAATGATTGTCATAGATAATAACACAATGAATATTTATATTATAATAATTAAATTTTTAGAATAGATCAATTATTACCCTCAAGTACTCACGTTAATATTGTATATATCCATTTTTGGGGAGTCAAATTTATATATATTCTTATTGTTTTATAATCTACTTAACATATGATGTGCTAATAAAAGAGTAGTTCTAAGGGGAAAAAAAAGTAATGGATAGTTCCTTAAGATGAATTTAGTAATGGATGTGTGACCTATAAGTCTCATCGATTGAGAGAGACTTATCAAGTATAATTTTAAGTTTCATCGTTGTTTGTAAATCCTTACTGAGTTTCTTTTATATAGAAATGAGGCACATTATTAAATGTGACAAAATATTATTTGTATGATTGTTGATCTTGGTAATATAAAAGAAATCCCTATCTAATGATGGCACTAGATATGGTTTATTTTGAGCTTCATCCGTGTCACGCCCCGACCCTACCGCCGTATGCGCCCAAAGGACCCATACAAGGTATTTAATGGTGATCACAGTCCATGTACATCATTTATACAACGGAATATATATTTAAAACATCTAGCTCAACACTACTAACACAACCTCGATAATCCTACTACAATTCTATGATAAGTATCAATCAATAAAAATAAATCCGTCGACAAACTCATCTTCATCAACCGTCGTGATCGATCGTCTAACACACCTGCACACACATTGAACGTGGTGTGCTCAGCCTTGCAGCCTAGTGCGAAATTACAGCTCGAAATCGTAGCTAGGAAATCAAACACTAGGGGAAAGTACTAGGATGCCTTTGGGTTTATTAAGTATCAATTATTAATTTTTTTGGTGTAAATAACGTCATTGACAAAATTGAGTTCTAACTGTCTATGCATAACTGTATATATTCCTAGTTGTCATCTATGTTGAACAATATGTCTATCACTAGTAAAAGTCATCTATGTTGCATAAATGTATGTATCTCTAGTATATGTCAACTAGGAGTATTTTTGTCTTTATGTCAAGTGTCTCGGGCCGCCAGCCTATACTCAGAGGATATCCTGATCAGGGATTCCCATAAGCCCATCAGTGCCGTGAATGTCCAGGTCTCTACCTATGCCCGCTGCACGGATATTGGCAGAGAGATCGGGTGACCGTGTATCTCTCTCTATTGTCCCGCTGGTCGATCCCTACACCCCGTCCCAGCAAAACCGGTTGCTTTCCGTACCATTCCCCTTGGGATCTCAGTACGGTCACAACCCACCGTGTAGCGCTACACAACTGTCCATCGACAGGGTCACCTCAATTAACATGTCCTCGGCCATGGCTAGCTGAATTAAGTAATAACCCTAGGATCCGGACTGCTCATCAGGTCGTCTGCAGAACGTCTGGAATAGTAGCCGTGTGGTCTACGGATCCACTGTCCAAGGCTTTAAAGGATTTCATCTCTCCAATTCAATAGCAGTTGATGTTGGCCGAGTTGAGCTCGCATCCGCACAATGGGCTGTCGCTACCTCGACTACATGCCTGCTAAATCCTTGGAAGGGTTCATCCCCGCTGGCCATTCCGGGACTATCACGATGACGCTCAGACGTCATGCGTGCGGGTAATTTTATCCGGGTATGGACTTACTCTGCTTTCTGGTCTATCTTGACCTTGGAGTTCATCTAGTCCATTTCCCAACCAACTCCCTGTATCTGAGCTGTGTGTAGCCCCAGGAGTGGTAATAGTGAGTGAACATCACTATTCGAATCCTAAGGATTCGATTTATCACCTAGGGTGTGTTACTAATACACCCTCACAATATGTAATCTAGTGATGTCCCTAGGAGATGCTAATATCAAATGTTACCTATTTCTCTATCTAAACTAGAGTGTCAGGTAACTATTTTTGATATTATATTCTATGTGGTATTTTAATTTTATAATCGATATATCATCTTCTTTATCAAGGTAGTAGCATATCACAAAATAATAAGGAAAAATAAAGCAATATGTAAAAGAATTTGATAAAGCATGTTAAACAGCATACGCATGGCATATAATTCATGCTACATAAATAGTAACATTCTAGCATGCATGATATCACCATTTTAGCAAGCATAGCATTTTATGAGTTCAAGGTATACAGGACCTTCCTAATAACACCTCAGCACGTAGTTCCCTGGTTTGAATAGTTCCTAATTACGATGAACCAACGCACCTGATGATGTAGTCTGGTCTTTTCCAGAACCAACCGTGTAAAATTTCACACTTCCTTTAATCGTTTCGAGAAGACCTTCCTAATATAAACAAAGTTATATTTAGGTATTTACTTTGTATGCGATTTATAAGTAACATTGTACATAATTATGATAAGTCATCTCCCTATGTTGTTTCCCCACTAAGCACGATATCATCTAAACTAATAGTCCAAATTAAAATAAGGTCCAAGTCCATATGAAATCCAAGCTATTATTCCCTAATTTAATCTAAAATCATAACATCATCACTAGCAAACTGGTATTCCACAATCCTTCCTCGGTGTCCACCTTTATTTGATTCTCTCCATATACCTAATTATTATATCCTATGTATAAACTCTAAATAAAAAAAAAAGGAAAACATGATGAGGAGAAATAGGGAAAGGAGAAGGAGGTGGGGGAGATATATATCAAAATCTCAGTATTCATGGATGTACGATTTGAAGATATATATGGGTACTCCATTTGTGTCACATCTTCCTTTTAACAATATCAATAGATTTCATAATCAAATTTAGCATCAACCTTTGCAATTCCACAGTTTATTACCTCCTTGAATGTAATTGTAGTATTAACCCAACATCCCTTGAGAATATCCTATTTGATAAGATTGGCACTGTAGTGTTAAATTTTGACTGAGATCGTGTCTGCTATGAGTTTAAAGATAATGCAAGAGTAACATAATTACTGCAAAAATTCAGCATGAATTCAAAGGTAATAACCTGACTACATATGTGGCGGAGATATAGGAGAAAATAAGCCAACATAATGAAGTCAATCTAAGAAGCCTCAATGCAAACTGTTAGAGAACAAATGAAATTTGAAGGAACTATAGCAAACATCAAATTGCATTAATGTGTATGTGATGATAAATTGCAAATGAATGGATTGATTTCTAGTAGGAAGTAAAGTTTACTCACAAGCTCAGAAAAGAATAGAGTGAAGTCTTGATGTATAAGGAATGCATCCAAATTTGCATATGCAGAAGTAATGCAGTTGTACCAAAGCTACAAAGTGCACTGGATATGAGTTGCAAAAGCACTGACTAAAATAAAAGATGTCAATAATCCATGCAGCTACAAAGAATATCAACATGTGCATCGGCATATGCTAGAGGTGCCAAGAAAACTGTGGTATTCAAAATTTAAGGAGAAATGAAGAGTAAGAAAGCATAGTTACTATAGAATCAACATGCAGTTGAAATGTGAGCTGAAAATAAAGAGTTTGCCTGCTGCATTTACCAAATATGACTGATCAATTGTCCAAACATTTTTAATGATACTCATGAAGGTGAAGAACTCTGAGCTGCAGAAATTCTAAGTAAAGAATTGAGTTAATATAGGGGAGTTATAAAAATAAAAAAAGAAGTGAAGCAATCTGCCAACCATGGCTAGAATTTGACTAAGGACATTTGACAAAGGAAGTAACTTCACAACAAAAAGACTTCAACTCAGAGAATGACTGAGGAAATAACATTACAAAGAGCTGCAACCGCAGAAAAGGACTAAGGAATAACTGCCAAGAAACTGCAAAAAGATGTAACTGCAGAAATATTCAACAAAATAAGCTACTGCAAAATGCACGAATTTGCACTCAGAAAAGTCAACAAGATGTGTTGTAGAAACTCGACAAAGTGCAAAGGATATTAAGTTTATACCGATGGAAGAGTACAAGTATACAACTAATGATAGCTACATTAAGCTGCCTTAGTACACAAAAATATGGAATGAAGGAAAGTTGTAGATTTGAATAAGACACTTATGTAGCCAATCAACATGACTGCAGAAAATTTGAAATGAATATGAAATATAGAGAGCTACAAAAGTTAAGAAAAATTTAAATACAGTAGGTTGCAGAGCAGAAGATGCACTTATGAAATTAGTCAACCTGACTGTAGAAACTATAACAGAGAACTAAAAATTTGAGGACAATGAATTAGTCGCTGCGAAAGTACATAAGAGAGCATCTAAGCTGCAGAAGTATAACAAGCAAGGAAAACTTGGAAAACTGCAGTATGGACAAATAAAAATGTCAAGCAATATATGCAGGCTGAGTATGTGAAAGAGCTACAAACAGAGTATAGAGTCACGAATAGGATATATAGTAAAGCTACAAGCACTGTGCATGGAGTTGCAAGTGTAAGGAGCTGATACAAATAGCATACTAAATGACGGTCAAAATATTAGTTATAGATCATCTCAAATTATTTAACAAGAATCACTCTGCAGACAGATTTATGGAACTAGGATAAAGTCCATTAAAGAGACCCGTGCAAGAGTCGAGTCCAAATAGAACTAGCCTAGATATAAGCCTCACGTGGAACTTCAATATCGATAGTTTCCAAGATCTAAGAAATAATTAATGTACTAGTTTGCATGGATAGTGATCCTGATGAAAATAAAATAGGTAACATTTGGATATGATCTAACACAACTATACTTGATCTTTATAAATCATAGTTGAACGCAGATTGAGTATAAGGTTCGAGATATTAGCCCGTTCTAGAATTTATATATATTAGCGCTAGATATTATATTCGTAACGCTAGATTTCATGATCTGATAAGACACTTATAACCCATAACAAACACAAAACTTAACGAGATATCCAATTTACCACGTACTAACTCTCTCACCATCCTAGCTATATCGGGACTGATTTCCATAACTTTTAGGACTCCAAGCCTAAGCTTTAATATCTCTTAAATCCTTAGGTCCTTAAACCTAGGCTCTTATACCAATTTACTCCTTAGGTTCTGAAACCTAAGCTCTGATACCACTTTAATTGTCACGCCCCGACTCTACTGTCGGGCACGTGGCAACTGCCGTATGAGCCCAAAGGACTCATACAAGGCATTTAATGGTGATCACAGTCCATATACATCATTTACACAGCGGAATATATATTTAAAACATCTAGCTCAACACTACTAACACAGTCCCGATAATCCTACTACAATTCTATGATAAGTATCAATCAATAAAAATAAATCCGTCGACAAACACATCTTCATCAACTGTCGTGATCGATCGTCTAACACAAATGCACACACATTGAACGTGGTGTGCTCAGCCATGCGACCTAGTGCGAAATTACAGCTCGAAATCATAGCTAGGAAATCAAACACTAGGGGGAAGTACTAGGATGCCTTTGGGTTTATTAATTATCAATTATTAATTTTTTTGATGTAAATAACGTCATTGACAAAGTTGAGTTCTAACTGTTTGTGCATAACTGTATATGTTCCTAGTTGTCATATATGTTGAACAATATGTCTGTCACTAGTAAAAGTCATCTATGTTGCATAAATGTATGTATCTCTAGTATATATCAACTAGGAGTATTTCTGTCTTTATGTCAAGTGTCTCGGGCCGCCAGCCTATGCTCAGAGGATATCCTGATCAGGAATTCCCATAAGCCCATCCGTGTCGTGAATGTCCAGGTCTCTACCTATGCCCGCTGCACGAATGTTGGCAAAGAGATTGGGTGACCGTGTATCTCTCTCTACTGTCCCGCTGGTCGATCCCTACACCCCGTCCCAGCAAAACCGGTTGCTTCCCGTACCATTCTCCTTGGAATCCCAGTACGGTCACAACCCACCATGTAGCGCTACACAACTGTCCGTCGACAGGGTCACCTCAATTAACATGTCCTCGGCCACGGCTAGCCGAATTAAGTAATAACCCTAGGATCCGGACTGCTCATCAGGTCGTCTGCAGAACGTCTGGAATAGTAGCCGTGTGGTCTACGGATCCACTGTCCAAGGCTTTAAAGGATTTCATCTCTCCAATTCAATAGCAGTTGATGTTGGCCGAGTTGAGCTCGCATCCGCACAATGGGCTGTCGCTACCTCGACTACATGCCTGCTAAATCCTTGGAAGGGTTCATCCCCGCTGGCCATTCCGGGACTATCACGATGATGCTCAGACGTCATGCGTGCGGGTAATTTTATCCGGGTATGGACTTACTCCGCTTTCTGGTCTATCTTGACCTTGGAGTTCATCTAGTCCATTTCCCAACCAACTTCCAGTATCTGAGCTGTGTGTAGCCCCAGGAGTGGTAATAGTGAGTGAACATCACTATTCGAACACTAAGGGTTCGATTTATCACCTAGGATGTGTTACTAATACACCCTCACAATATGTAATCTAGTGATGTCCCTAGGAGATGCTAGTATCAAATGTTACCTATTTCTCTATCTAAACTAGAGTGTTAGGTAACCATTTTTGATATTATCTCCTATGTAGTATTTTAACTTTATAATCAATATATCATCTTCTTTATCAAGGTAGTAGCATATCACAAAATAATAAGGAAAAATAAAGCAATATGTAAAAGAATTTGATAAAGCATGTTAAACAGCATATGCATGGCATATAATTCATGCTACATAAATAGTAACATTCTAGCATGCATGATATCACCATTTTAGCAAGCATAGCATTTTATGAGTTCAAGGCATCCAGGACCTTCCTAATAATACCTCAGCAGGTAGTTCCCTAGTTTGAATAGTTCCTAATTACGATGAACCAACGCACCTGATGATGTAGTCTGGTCTTCTCCAGAACCAACCGTGTAAAATTTCACACTTCCTTTAATCGTTTCGAGAAGACCTTCCTAATATAAACAAAGTTATATTTAGGTATTTACTTTGTATGCGATTTATAAGTAACATTGTACATAATTATGATAAGTCATATCCCTATGTTGTTTCCTCACTAAGCACGATATCATCTAAACTAATAGTCCAAATTAAAATAAGGTCCAAGTACATATGAAATCCAAGCTATTATTCCCTAATTTAATCTAACATCATAATATCATCACTAGCAAACTGGTATTCCACAATCCTTCCTCGGTGTCAACCTTTATTTGATTCTCTCCATATACCTAATTTTTATATCCTATGTATCAAAGTCCATCGACAATTGTAAAGAATAAGTTTATATGCCTAGCAATTCGTGCTAACTCAGATGTTTAACAATTGAATATCTTTGAGGGGTAAAATGTCATCAACATTACATTAGGACTTGAATGAGTTTTAGATTTGTGTCGAAATAGATTTAGAATCCATCGAGTTTCTTTGAGATAGTATTCTTATAGGTGCTCTGGGATCCGTCCTCTTGTGAAAATTACCTTACAACTTTTGTGATTTTTAGATTCATGCACAAATGAATTAATATCCAATCCAATCTCTTCAAATTAGAGTATTTTCATAAATGCGTTTGGATGTGTTCTCCCTTCCTAATGCGGATTAAGAGCACCATAGAATAGGAAAGATTTTTTCTTTTTCGGAATAGGAATGAAAAAATTTATAGTTACGCCCAATAGTAATATTATATCATGGTGGCATTTATTTTGATATGGCAATATCCTTGATTTAATGATTTCTATCTATTATTTTAATAAATAAAATAGAAAGTATAAAATAAACTTATAGACAACACTTATTACATGAGTTGGAATACTATAAAAATAACAAAAATATAAAATAAAATTGATCTGTTTCTAATTCACCGTCAAATTGTCCTCGACGTGCTAAACCAATTAATTGAATCAATTTAGTCTTAAATATATATATATATATATATAAATCGAATCATAAAAAAAATAAAAAAAGATAGATCAAATAGTGATATCAAACTATTATTAAATATTATCACATCTTTGATTGTATTTTTAAAAAAATATTATATATAAAATTAATTCATGGATGAATTTTTTTCTAAAAATAATCAAATAATATTAATCATTAAATAATCTTTCAATAAGAGAATGTCAATCTATTGTACTAATTGTTCTACATAATAATATCTATATCATTTACTTTATCTCACTTTGCATTACTAAATATAGAATTAGAATTACAAACTTGTATTATTTGAAACCATCACAAATAGCTATGAAATCATTGAAAAGATTAAATATTTTTTTTATTTTAAATTAATTATTTTATAAAGTACGTGGTTTGTTTTATTGTTGTATGGTTGGAGATAGACAAGAGATAATATTTGTAAGATCTAAAAATATAATTTTAACTACAAATATTTGAGTTGAAATTCATGCATTTATAATTTTCGCTAGAGCTATAGATAGAATTCTAAATGACCATGTAATTAAAAAAATATATAACTAAGAAAATAGATATTTTAGAGAAGTTTTCATTGCACTTCAACTTTCAGTCAAATAACTTTCTATTATATTTCAAAGAACGCTCCATGTGATCTAATATAAGTAATAAATATTCTCTAATTCTTCTTTGCTTCATTTTTTGAAGTATGTTGTAATAAATATTGTCGAAGATAAGACGAGGATACAAAATAACTTAGAAACGACTTTTATGTTTTTGTAGAGAGCATTGGAAGACTGCCCTTCAATATAAATAACACGTATGTGTACACACATTTAAATAAGGCAACCCACTAGCTCTACACAACCAACACAACTAATTTCTTTATCTCTCTTTTGCTCTCTCTACACTATATATTTGTTTATATATATAAACATATTGTTGTCTGCCTGTACAAAAAGTATACGTTCCACTAGTTAAAGTAATTGAGCTTTATAGGAGAGGTTCTCGCCTCAGTACTGAAAAAGTTCAAAAAAAAATATCGCACTTGGTCTCCTCCAACTCCGTACATCAGACCATCAAGCATAATTTCTAATTCCACGCCAGCAACATCTACGCTTAGACCCAACGAGACTGTCATCTCTACACCCCCTCCAACTAAAGAGGGCCCTGATGATACTAACTCTAATGAAATTGATATTGATCTCTACTTACCGATAAAGAAGAGAAGACGTGATGATGATTGCTTTACGTGTCTTCATTTACGTGTACGTGATGATTGCTAGTAATTTAAATAAAAAATATTTTTTTAAAAAGTAATATTTAGAAATAATATATCACATCAGGTGGATTCAAGAATCGAATAAAAAGAAATACCAACAGTAATACTAATTAAATATATATTTATAGTATACAATTGTTCTCTGTTAATAAAAATTGGACATTGAGGATAAAGATGATATATAAAATAATTATCTTCATGACATCTAATAATAATTTAATACTCAAAATTATGTAATAGCTTGAGTATTGCTTGCTGCCATCGGTTGTTACATGAGATAAATCATCCATTCCTAATATTTATATCTCTATACATAGTAGATAAATATATTTTCTAGTTTAATAAATATTTATATATTGTAGTAAATATGTAGACTTTAGATATCAAATTCTATTTGTTTCTTAATATAATATAAACAACTGCAATTATTTTATTAGAGAGTTGGACAACATATTGAATTAAAAGTTATGCTTTTAAAATTTAGTAACTTAGTACAGTATTTACAGGTTCCAAGAATAGTTGTATTTTTGTTATTGTATTATTGAATTAAAATGATTGATAAACACTTTGTTGCACTTCTTTTCTTGGATGTTTTCTTCCATACTATGGTAAACAAATTTATCATGTCTTGCGCTCAACATTTTCTTGATCGTATGCATGAGCGACATTAAACAATGAATATCAAAACACCTATTTTGTTCCTTGTCTTCTATTTCCATAATGTCAAACAATAAATAAGAAAAGGGGAGCAGGGTGTTAGATACTTAATATCATGAGTATTAGAAAATTTAAATATGTTTGCCAATTGATAGGAAAACATTTTGCAGTGACGATGGATAAATACGGCAGGGCCGTGAATCTGTTAAATTGCTAATTTAAAAGGCTAAGGTGCATTGTTGTTTCGGCTAGTTTACAGCCGCTGCAGTAGAGCTCCCAAGTGGGCAATTGTTAATAAATTTTATACTGTCCGTGATGTGTATTCTGTTGCTTCTTTATAGAATGTAAATTAATTGCAATAATATGTTATATAATATGATCTCTCTTATGCTTGTGTTCTTAAATTCTAATGGTGTATGACACTAGGAAGAACATAGAATACATAGATGATATATGAACATGCTAGGTTATAAACAATACTAGTTAGGTGATATATTTACATGATAACCTAAACTAGTTAGAACACCCAAAAATATGGACCTGAACTTCCTAGGAATATGAACTTCTAGGAATCATATAGGTCTATGTAACACAGTATTTCTCTCACAAATGATAGGTATCATTTGAGTTAGTCTAATGATGGATAGCGGAGGCATCACCCGACACATCCTTTAGCGTTCGGTGAGTACCAACAAGAGGGTTCTCGCCAATAGCCCAGATATCCCCATGGCATGCATCCGAAAGTAAAGTGTTGGGAGCCGGGGAGCTCACTTCAGCCACTATGTCTAAGGACTAAGGTGTCTGTTGTCGCTGACATACCTCAACCGAGTCCTGTAGGCTTGGGAGGTAGTCCGAACAGCTAGAGTTATACACATGTTGGATCCGACAAGTTAGGCCTTGAGTATATATATATGTCAGCAAATGACCCTGCTGTAAAGTAGAAGTGTAGCGCTACATGGTGTCTCATATCGTAGGGTCTATGGGAGACGTACGATACGATAGTCTCGAAGTGCGGTCCAAGTAAACGGCTTGCGAGACTGGAAGGAGGAGGAACCGCGGCCTTCTCTGCCAACGTCAGTGCAACGGGCCTAGGCAGAGACTTAAACTGGCACTGACGGGCTTAGGCTAGTCCCCGGCAAGGGCTTACCTTAAGCATAGGCAGGCAGCCCTAGGAGTTAGTATTTGAAACTAAAAACTTAGAAAACTCGAGATACATATTTAGATTTTTAATAATTCATTGCTCAGTTATGTGTATACTTTATTTTATATTTATTTTATGAATTGATATTGATATAACTGCTGCTCGTCCGGACATGTATTGTTAACCCATTTCTTTTGCTTGGAGAAGTTTCTATCTGTAGGCACTAAGTCGCAAGACTTAGCGCATGCAAATTTTCCCCGCGCGCAGGTATTTGGATCATCGCGTAGGAGACGACGAGGAATGATGGGTAGCAGGATTGAATACTATAGAAGAATCTTATGGAATCGATTAGTCGGTACAATATATACAAGACATAATGTAGACGGACTGTATCAACTTTTTGTGTAACCTATAAGTAAATTGTATATCTAATTAGTAGACTTGATTATAGAAATTTTCAGTTATGCTTGGGATATATGATATCGTTAGCCTTGTATGAGTGATATATTGTTCATACGGCGGTTCTCAGTTGCCCGACAGAGGGTCAGGGCGTGATAATTATTGTGGTATCAGAGCAGGTTTAGAAAATTTAGGAAATTATTTATGAGATTAAGGATTAGGGATACGCTATTGATACAGTCTATAGGCAAACATTGGGTAAACAAAGGTGAGAGTGACAAAGGATTAGGAATAGGATTCCCTTGATTAAACTTTTCCTTATTACCTCTCTGCACTTTCTTGCTTGATAAGTTGCTTGCTATAAGTTATTTGACTACTATCGGTGGTTTTGTTTAATTGCCTGGTTGATCATTGAGTTATTAAAAATCGATTGCTTGCATATTTTCTTTGCTTGCCTCTCTACCTTAACTCAGATATAGTATTTTAAAACTCCAAGAGTACTACTAAAATTCATTAATATGCTATGCAATTATAAAAGAGCTGCTTTGTTCAATGAAAGAAAGGACTAGTTGTTTGAAGTCCATGTCATTGCCTTCCAACAAATGTAGCTCCTACTATTGCTTGGGTACACAAGTGTTATTAGCAATTAGTGCTCTGAGTTTAACTGTGGTTGTGGTATAGTTAACTTCTCCCTTCATGACAGAAATTAAAAAGTAAACCCCGGTGCACTTTCTGTGGACAAAAGTAAGAATTAATCAACTATTCCTACTAAAATGTTGTACTCTGCTGTATTATGAATACCATGACTCAAATTGGCTTGAATCGTATGACTTTTGGTGGCTAAGACCCTACTACCAAATTCTCCCTAGTAGAATTAATTCTTAGGACATGTGTACCTTATTCTATTCTATCATGATTAAGTTAATTCTTAGTGTACTTTAGTTTCATGTTTTAAATTTTTGAATCCTACTCAATATTAGTTGGCACTAACTTCATTAGTGATAAATTCCACATTGAAGTAAACCTATTTTCACTCTCCAAAAATTTTAAATCTAGGAGGATACATTATCTCTCATTACATTTAGTTATCGGAAGGAATTAGATTCAGAATAAATATATGCTCCATTGACTTCTTTCGGTGGTAAAATCACTCTGAATGACTAAACTACCTAAATGCCTTATTATATAGTGATGGCTTATCTTTATTTGCTTTATAAAACACTCCATTATCAAGCTCCTTGTTAGTTCAAGGGTTATAAAGCCTCTAAGAAAATTTTGATTCAAGATCCTAAGATTTACTACATCGTGCTTCTCTTTTAACGATTGGTCCAAAGATGTTCTTATTTATTCATTAATAACAACAACCTTTTATTTGTTATTATTCTTTTAACCACGTTTAAGTTGTGGATTTTCAAGTCATTTACTCTCTCATTACTACATATTTCATTTCAACTAATTAAATTAAGTACTTATCCTATTTCATTTGTACTCCAAAAGTTGTCCCTGTATAACTTATTGAATTGTGTCATCATGTCATTGATCAAAGTTATTGTCAGCGAATGGTATTGAAATTGCATTTCTCTTGTTTTGATCTGCACATGTTTTTTAACTTATGATACTCTAATTATTACGAATCATTCAATTTTTAAGCCCTTATCGGCTATCTTGAATTCACAGTTTTCCATCTAAAATATAGATATCCAAGGAAGAATCTTAAAATTTACTTTCTTAAGTGGTAGGACCGTGTTCTTGTTATTGTACCTGGAATAAAGGTAGGGTAGTTCTATGGTCCGTCCTAATAGCAATACTTTCATATTGACATTATATATATTTCTTAACTATTATGGTTACTGCTTTTAATTCCATGATTGTACTGTCTATTGATTTGATAGAATGTGCTGTCATGTTGTATTATTGATATAAGATGTATCATACCAAGCTTTAATTCATAACAGTTTGGTAAATATTCTTTGAAAGGAATTTACTAGCATAACCTTTGAGAATTGACACCTTAACCAACATGCTTTCTCATCATCTTAGCTGGCATGCTTTTCTATGCTTTTCTAGGACTATGTTCTAATTGGAAAATAGGTTTTTCATAGATGTAATTTATATGAGTACAAAATATTATTTGCTACAATTCTTGACTTTGCATGCTCGGCAAGAAAATGATCAAATGTATGGTTGGAAACTTGTTTACTGACGATGTTGATTCTCCTACAATACAACCATGCGTCTAACGTACATAATTGATGGATTATGACTCTTGTGAAATTGTTTCGGGGATGTAAATTCTTAACTTTTAGTGGTGGATAGGTTGCTAGCGCATTTGGCAGCAACCAATAGGATTGCATTGACGTAATGTTGTTGTTGGATTTGTTATTATTATTTTCCCTATTTTATGACGGCTATATCGGTGTTATGATCCTTTTACAAGTGAGGTTGCCATGGCTTTCAGTTATTGTGTTATTATAAAGTTTTAGTAGTATTACTTTCTTTACATAGTACACGTAGTATTGTCGAAGAAAAACTTTAAGATTTTTAAAGGATTCATTATTATGGTTATGACCATTCCTTCTTGTTGATATTTGGGTGTGTTAAATTCATTTTGTTGGAACTATGTATGATACGGTCAAATTAAAAATAGAGATCTCCTTCATTTACCAAAACAATTAATTGCGTAGTTATCTTAAAATTCTTTTATTTCACAATCTGATTAAATATATTAAATTGATTTGAAACATATTGTAGAAATGAATGTGCATGTGCTCGGTTATTATCTGAAATCATTTAAGATGCATTTCCCTTTAGCTAGAACACTTCCTTCAAGGAGATTGGAGAACTCCTCTTCATTCGCCCAAACCACCCTATATGATTAGGGTGGGTCATAGGAAAGGGAAGGGTAGCATACATTTAAACAAAAAAGGGTAGAAAGTAAACTTTGCTTATGATTGTAGGAGCACTCTTAAATATGCATCAATGGTGATACACAAAACACGGCAAGCCCCGTGAAATTTCTGTTAAGTTAATTTAAAGGATTCAGGTGCGTTGTTATTTCGGCTAGTGTACAGCCGCTGCAGTAGAGCTCCCAAGTGAGCAGTTGTTATTAAATCTTTATTATTATCCGTGATGTGCATTTTACTGATTATCTATATGATGTGAATTAATTGCAAATGACATATTATATGTTATGTTTCCACATATGCTTGTGTTCTACAAATTCTAAAGGTGTATGACACTAGAAAGAACCTAGAACACATAGCGACATATGAAGATACTAGGTGACAAACAAAACTAGTTAGGTGACATATCTTCCATGATAACCTAAACTAGTTTGGACACCTTGAGACATAGACCTGAACTTCCTAGGGACATAAACCTCTAGGAATCATATAGTTTTACATAACACTGTATTTCTCTCACAAATGGTAGACACCATTTGTGTTAGTCTAAAGAGGGGTGGCGGAGGCGTCGCCCGACCCATCCTTTAGCGTTCAGTGAGTACCAACAAGGGGGTTCTCGCCAACGGCCAGATATCCCCATGGCATGTATCCGAAACTAAGGTACTGGGAGCTGACTTCAGCCGCTATCCTGATGACTAAGGTGTTTGTTGATGCTGACATACTCCAACTGAGTCCTGCAGGCTTGGGGGGTAGTCCGGATAACGAGAGTTATACATATGTGTTGGATCCGGCAGGTCAGGCCGAGAGTATACATGTCAGTCGGTGACCCTACAGTAAAGTAGAAGTGTAGTGCTACACGGTGTCTCGTATCCTAGGGTCTATGGGAGACGTACGATACGATAGTCTCGAAGTGTGGTCTGGGTAAACGACTCGCGAGACTGGAAGGAGAAGGAATCGCGGTCGCCCGCCTTCTCCGCCAACGTCGGTGCGACGGGCCTAGGCAGAGACTTAGTCTGACACTGACGGGCTTGTGGTAGTCCCCGGCCCGGGCTTACCTTCAGCATAGGCAGGCAGCCCTAGGAGTTAATATTGAAATTAGAAACTTAGAAATCTCTAGACACATACAAATATTTAGACCTTTAATATTCAATTGATTATTATGTGTATGCTTTCTTTCATTCTTATTTTATAATTTAATGTTGATATAATTGCTGCTCATCCGGACATGTATTGTTAGCCCATTTCTTTTGCTTGGAGAAGTTTCTATCTGTAGGCACTAAGTCGCAAGACTTAGCGCATGCAAATTTTCCCCCGTGCGCAGGTATTTGGAACATCGCATAGGAGACGGCGAGGAACGATGGGTAACGAGAGTGAATGCTATAAAAGGACATTAATAGAATCGACTAGTCGGTACAATGTAAAGAACACATAATGTAGACGGACTGTATCAACTTTTTATGTAACCTGTGAGCAAATTTGTAAATCTAGTTAGTATACTTGACTATAGAAATTGTTATTTATGTTGGAATTACATGATATTGTTAGACTTGTATGAGTGAGACACTGATCATAGGGCGGTTGTCAGATGCCCGATAGAGGGTCGGGGCGTGACAATTAAAGTGTTATGAGAGCCAAGTTGAGAAATATCTAGGATTAAATTTAGGAAGGTTGATAATTATAAACATAACCCCCTGATACAGTCCATCGGTAAACATTAGATTAACGAGGGTGAGAGTGACAAGGGATTAGGAACATGATTTCTTTTATTAAACTTTCTTTATTACCTCTGTGCACTTCCTTGTTTGATAAGTTGCTTGCTACAAGTTATTTGACTACTTTTGGTGGTTTTGATTAATTGTTTGTTTGCTTATCGAGTTATTAGATAAGATGTTATTTTCTTGCTTGTTATGTTTGCCTTGCTTGTCTTGTCTGACATTGCTTGCTTTGTTTTACATTGATTACCTCACTTCCCATTTTAAACTGCAATAGTCGGCTATACAAATGGGAGATCAAAAAAAAAAAACACACCGAACACTTGTATACCCAATGTATTCGCTTAGAAATTTATCGAAGACTCGACCTAATGTAGATAACAGGGAAAACTAAGTCAGGAGGAGCCCAGACAGGATCGGCCCAGACGGAGAAACGGGCACGAGGAAGATCCACTGCAACTGGGCCCACGCAGCCGTCCCAGGATCCGCCAGTGCAGCCAGTGCCGTCAGTGCTGCCAGTGCCGCCAGTGCAGCCAGTGCCACCAGTGCCGTCAACACTTGGGCCGGCACCCGTGGGGCCAACTGCAGGAGTTCAGCCGCAGGTACAACCCATACCGGCCATCGGACCAGAACAGTCGGAGACACAAGGGGAGACTGGGTCTGGCCCCATGGAGTCAGCATCACATGCTAGCAGTGGGCAGCAGGAGCTTAGGGATGCTAATAGAGCAATGATGCAAGAGGTGATAGGCGAATTTCTGCCCGGGTTTCAATAGCAATCACAAACACCAGTTGCAGTGCCTACGACCCCACCAGCACAGGCGCTAGCACCAGTGGAGGTTACACCAGAACCACTCCCAATAATCCCACCAGCAGTGACTCCAGTACATACTACCCTGCCGACTACACCAGTATTACCCACCCCAGTGACGTATCAAGCAACTCCTAGTGGTGGCATAGACACCACAGCTACCACTGAGTATGGTGTCCATAACCATACTAGACAAGTGCCAGCCTGGCTCCGGGATGCAGAGCAGTTGGGTTGCCATGAGTTCTCTGGGTCCTCCGACTCTCAGGAGGCCCAAATGTGGCTCGACAACTTGAGCCAAGTCACTGAGGAGATGGGCATTCCCAACAGTGGAAGAGTTAGTGTGGCCCGTCATCTGCTGACAGGAGATGCTAGGATTTGGTGGAATACACTAAAGGCTAGAATCGACACTGCAATCATGTGGACTGTATTCAAAGAAGAGTTCAACATAGAGTATCACACAGAGCTACAACACGATGATAATATACGAGAGTTCCTTAACTGTAAGCAAAATGAGAGGTCGGTGAAAGAGTACTCGATTAAATTTAGTCGGATATCCGCCCTTGTTCCTGAGGTGGTACACTCTGAAGCATACCATTGCTTCAAGCACTATCAGCTCCCCTATCACACCACCGGTGCGAGGTACAACTTACCAGTCTGCACCAAGTCATTCGAGGCCACCTCCTCGTGGACCACCTCCTACCGCCATGATGCCGGCAAACTCTCCTCCAATTTGCCGCCACTATACTCGAGTGCACACATGACTGTGCTGAAGTGTTTCCTGCTATCAATGTGGCCAGGCAGGGCATATTCATCCCAACTGCCCACAACTGAGGAACCAGATAGCATCACAACAACCAGCGTCTGGACGTGCTAACAAAGGTCGTTCTACTGCCCCAGCTGTTCGTACCGTGTCCACCGCAGCACCGAGCAGACCACCATCAGCTAGACCCGGGCAACAGACGCAGGCACCACCACCGCGCACGCAGACCGGCATATTTGCGATGGATAGTGCTGATGCACAAATAAACCCAGACATTATCACCGGTAACACTCCCCATCAGGATGAGTATTAGAACCATATTTATTTTACTTTGAACTATATTCCATTTTATTCTTTCAAGTTACTTTAACAAATAAGGAACTTTTGTTAGCCCCATAAGCTTAATAAAAACTTAGAAATTTTTGTTTTCTTTGATGTATGTTGTGTGAATAGGTTCTACGGTCTTATTCAGCTCCTTGGCTCGAATCCTAATCGATACCGGATCACAAAAGTCGTATGTCAGTATGGCATTTGTTAAGAGGGTTGACAAGCCACTGAAAATGCTCGGGTACGAGTTGATAGTCTCAACGCCCCTCGGTGGACAAATACTCAGGGACCAGGTGTATCGAGCCTGCCCCATGACCATTAAGGAGGTAAAGCTATTGGCTGATTTAATTCCGCTGGACATCTCGGACTTCGACGTGATCCTTGGTATCGATTGGCTCACGGCTCATAGGGCATTGATAGATTGTTTTACCAAGACCGTGGAATTCAAAAATCCCAGACATCCTTGCTTGACCTTTATCGGAGATCGCCGCGTACTGCCATCTAGTGTGATCTCGGTGATAACAGTCAGAAAATTCCTACATAAAGGTTGTCATGGGTGCCTCGCGCATGTCGTTGATACAAGACAGAAGGATGCGAAGTTGGAAGATATTCCTATTGTTAGAGAATTTTCAGACGTATTTCCCAAATATTTACCAGGACTACCTCCAGCAAGAGTAGTAGACTTCTGCATCGACTTGGCGCCCTGGGACACTTCCAATCTCCAAGCCACCCTATAGAATGGCACCAGTAGAGTTAAAGGAATTGAAGACACAATTACAGGATCTAGTTGATAAGGGATTCATCCGCCCCAGCGTGTCTCCCTGGGGAGCACCGGTATTATTCGTCAAGAAAAAGGATGGGACCATGCGGATGTGTATCGATTACCGACAACTGAACAAGGTCACTATACGAAATCAATATCCACTACCTCGAATTGACGATCTATTTGATCAATTGCAAGGTGCAAAAGTGTCCTCAAAGATAGACCTACGGTCAGGATATCACCAACTCAGAATCAGAGATGAAGATGTGCCAAAAACTGCATTAAGGACTCGCTATGGGCACTATGAGTTTCTAGTTATGTCTTTTGGACTCACTAATGCGCAAGCAGCGTTCATGGATCTAATGCACCGAGTATTCCATAAGTACTTAGACAAGTTTGTCATAGTCTTCATTGATGACATACTTATTTACTCGGGGAACAATGAGGAGCACGCTCATCATCTCAGGACCGCCCTTCAACTGCTTAGAGAAAACCAGTTGTATGCAAAATTCTCTAAGTGTGAATTTTGGCTAAATCAAGTGGGTTTCGTCGGACACATTGTAAATAATGAGGGAATTCAAGTAGACCCAGCCAAGATTGAAGCGATCACTAAATGGGAGCAGCCAAAGAACGCGACAGAAGTGCGGAGTTTCCTCGGGCTGGCCGGATATTATAGACGCTTTGTCCAGGATTTCTCGCGCATTGCAGCTCCAATGACTAAGTTAACTAGGAAGGATGCAAAATTCCAGTGGATCCAAACCCTGGAGGATATGTTGAGAGCCTGTGTATTAGAATTCTCTGGGAGTTGGGATACCCACCTACCGCTCATAGAGTTTGCTTTCAACAACAGCTATCAAGCTAGTATAGGGATGACACCTTATAAAGCACTATACGGCAGGCAGTGCAGGACATCCATCTACTGGAATGAAGTTGGTGAACGATACCTAGCAGGAACCGAGTTAGTCGACCAGACGGTGGAGAAGGTCCGAGTCATTAAAGATCGAATCAAAACTGCGCAAGACAGACAAAAGAGTTATGCAGATAATCGACGCAGGCCTTTAGAGTTCCAGGTTGGTGACCTCGTATTTTTAAAAGTTTCCCCGTGGAAGGGCCTCCTACGATTCCACCAGAAAGGGAAGCTGCATCCACGCTATATCAGACCTTTCAAAATCATTGCCACAGTAGGGCCAGTCGCCTACCGTCTGGAATTACCTGCTGAGTTGGAATGCATCCATAACGTGTTTCATATGTCCATGCTCAAGAAATACATACACGATCCTTCGCATGTATTGAGGACTCCTCCTGTTGAGCTCAGGAAGGACTTAAGTTACGAAGTCCAGGCGGTGGAAATTCTTGACAAACAGAATAAAGTTTTGAGGGTCAAGACGATCCCTTTAGTAAAGGTCCTATGGAGGAACTCACAAGTAGAAGAGGAGACTTGGGAACCTGAAGCTCAAGTCAAAGCTAAGTATCCATGTTTGTCTATTTATGAGTTGTAAGCATAAACATTATCATATTCCTTTTTTTCTAGTTGTTAGTAGGCTGATGATTGAGTAATAAAGGATACATGGAATGTCTTATTTTTGGAGGATCAAAAATATTAAGGGGGGGAGAATTTGTAAACCTCAAAAAAAAAAAAAAAATACAAATAACAAAAGGGGGCAACTCAAGTTGCCACCCTTTCTGTGCCCGATCCCCTCCACATGAGGGCTAAGAAAAGGGGCAAAAACCCCTTTTGCCAAACAATCACAGAGGACCCTTCTCCACCCTCTCTGCCGACGCCTCCCTCTCCTCTCGCTTCCTCCACTCTGCCGAGCCCTCGCCGAGGACCTATCTCTTCACCGCCTTCGTCGCCAAAGACAGCAGAGGACGCCTCCTCTTCTCCCCATCTCCTCATGCCATCGAAGGACCAGCAGGGAGCAGAACCTGCAGCATCTTTGGGAAATTGGGGCAAGGGGGCAGAGCACCGTTAATCCGAGACGACGTGAGGTCGGGGAGCGAACGGGAAGACGGGAGGGCACTAACGAAGCTCCGACCAAGTCGGATTTCGTCTCTAGGTTGGTTTCTTCATTTCTCCCTTCGATTCTGACTAAGAAAAATCCAAAGCATTGGGGTTTGGGTAGCTTAATTCATAAAGGAATGTTCTGTCTGTACGATTGCTTGTTAAATTAAATGCCCTGGGTATTATTTGATGAAATTACATGCATAATTAGTTGTGAATGATGCTGTTAAAATGTACAATAAAAATGTACCCTGGGTATTATTTGATGAAATTTCATGCGTAATTAGTTGTGAATGATGCTGTTAAAATGTACAATAAAAATTTCCTAGAATGTTATGTCTACTGTGCCTTGACGCTACTGTTCATACATTTAGAATTGGTGGTTTATGGTTCTGTTAATAATGGCTGGAAAACATGCCTTACTATTTTACTAATGGTTGTTAGTTAAGGCTCACTGTTTTACTGTTGGAAACTTGTTTTGTGATGATGTTGATTCTCCTACAATACAACCATGCGTCTAACGTACATAATTGATGGATTCTGACTCTTGTGAAATTGTTTCAGGGATGTAAATTCTTAACTTTTAGTGGTGGATAGGTTGCTAGCACGTTTGGCAGCAACCAATAAGATTGCATTGACGTAATGTTGTTGTTGGGTTTGTTATTATTATTTCACCTATTTTATGACGGCTATGTCAGTGTTATGATCCTTTTATAAGTGAGGTTGCCATGGCTTTCCATTGTTGTGTTATTATAAAGTTTTAGTAGTATTACTTTCTTTACATAGTACACGTGGTATTGTCGAAGGAAAACTTCAAGATTTTTAAAGGATTCATTATTGTGGTTATGACTATTCCTTCTTGTTGATATTTGGGTGTGCTAAATTGATTTTGTTGGAACTATGTATGATACGGTCAAATTAAAAATAGAGATCTCCTTCATTTACCAAAACAATTAATTGCGTAGTTATCTCAAAATTCTTTTATTTCACAATCTGATTAAATATATTAAATTGATTTGAAACATATTGTAGAAATGAATGTGCATGTGCTCGGTTATTATCTGAAATCATTTAAGATGCATTTCCCTTATAGCTAGAACACTTCCTTCAAGGACATTGGAGAACTCCTCTTCATTTGCCCCAACCACCCTATATGATTAGGGTGGGTCATAGGAAAGGGAAGGGTAGCATACTGTTAAACAAAAAAAGGGTAGAAAGTAAACTTTGCTTATGATTGTAGGAGCACTCTTAAATCTGCATTAACGGTAATACACAAAACACGGTAAGCCCGTGAAATTTCTGTTAAGTTAATTTAAAGGATTCAGGTGCGTTGTTATTTCGGCTAGTTTACAGCCACTGCAGTAGAGCTCCCAAGTGGGCAGTTGTTATTAAATATTTATTACTATCCGTGATGTGCAATTTACTGATGTTCTGTATAATGTGAATTAATTGCAAATGACATATTATATGTTATGTTTCCTCATATGCTTGTGTTCTTCAAATTCTAAAGGTGTATGACACTAGGAAGAACCTAGAACACATAGCGACAAATGAAGATACTAGGTGACAAACAAAACTAGTTAAGTGACATATCTTCCATGATAACCTAAGCTAGTTTGGACACTTTGAGACATAGACCTGAACTTCCTAGGGACATAAATCTTTAGGAATCATATAGGTCTACATAACACTATTTCTTTCACAAATGGTAGACACCATTTGTGTTAGTCTAAAGAGGGGTGGCGGAGGCGTCGCCCGACCCAACCTTTAGCGTTTAGTGAGTACCAACAAGGGGGTTCTCGCCAACGGCCAGATATCCCCATGGCATGTATCCGAAACTAAGGTACTGGGAGCACACTTCAGCCGCTATCCTGAGGACTAAGGTGTTTGTTGACGCTGACATACTCCAACTGAGTCCTGCAGGCTTGGGGGGTAGTCCGGACAACCAGAGTTATACATATGTGTTGGATCCGGTAGGTCAGGCCGAGAGTATACATGTCAATCGGTGACCCTGCAGTAAAGCCGAAGTGTAGTGCTACACGGTGTCTCGTATCCTAGGGTCTATGGGAGACGTACGATACGATAGTCTCGAAGTGCGGTCTGGGCAAACGACTCGCGAGACTGAAAGGAGAAGGAACCGCGGTCACCCGCCTTCTCCGCCAACGTCGGTACAACGGGCCTAGGCAGAGACTTAGTCTGGCACGGACGGGCTTGTGGTTGTCCCCGGTCAGGGCTTACCTTAAGCATAGGCAGGCAGCTCTAGGAGTTAGTATTAAAATTAGAAACTTAGAAATCTCTAGTCACATACACATATTTAGACCTTTAATATTCATTTGATTATTATGTGTATGCTTTTTTTCATTGTTATTTTATAATTTAATGTTGATATAATTGCTGCTCATCCGGACATGTATTGTTAGCCCATTTCTTTTGCTTGGAGAAGTTTCTATCTGTAGGCACTAAGTCGCAAGACTTAGCGCATGCAAATTTTCCCCCGCACGCAGGTATTTGGAACATCGCGTAGGAGATGGTGAGGAACGATGGGTAGCGGAGTGAATGCTATAGAAGGACATTAATAGAATCGATTAGTCGGTACGATGTAAAGAACACATAATGTAGACGGATTGTATCAACTTTTTATGTAACCTGTGAGCAAATTTATAAATCTAGTTAGTAGACTTGACTATTGAAATTGTTATTTATGTTGGAATTACATGATATTGTTAGCCTTATATGAGTGAGACACTGCTCATACGACGGTTGTCAGATGCCCGACAGAGGGTCTGGGCGTGACATGAAAGTAATGTAATATTCAACACGTATGATAAAATAAATAATATGTAGGAGAACTAATTACGCATGTCAAGTAAAGCTAAGTAGCATAGCATATGATATATTAATCATGCTTAATAGATAATTAAATATAGCATGCATGTTCCATAGTATTTAGCAAGCATAAGTTTTAATTATTTTTAAGGCATCCAAGACTTTTTAGATAAAATTTTTCTAAGATTTTCCCTAGCATGAATATAATCATACTACGATGAACCAACGCACCTGATTGAAGTCTGAGCTTCAGAACCAATCTAATTGAAAGTAGCTCACGCGTCAAAATAATATTCCTAAATAATAAGATTTATTTATAACAAAATTTAATATCATTTCTACGAATTATTCGTACAGAAATTTAATTAATTAAGAACCTAAGTTATCTAATTAATTTAGCTCTTTCTAAATTAATTATTTATCCCAATTCATAAAACTAACCCAATTTAATTAACCTAATACAAAATTAATGTAACATATTTTAATTAATTTGATAAACTCATTTAATAAATCAACTTATAATTTGCGAGATCCAAATCAACCTCCCAGTCCACTTTAATAAATCTGACTCTAATTGATCAAGTTAAAATTAAATTATCAAACCCAAGTTAATCATTAAGCCCAACTCTCTTCATCTAACCTAATAAAATTATAGGACCAATTTATTATTCAAACTTAAGCCCAATTCATTTCCTTAGCTCATCTACCCCTAAGCTTACTTAGATTAATCATACTTAAACCAAGTACTCTTCCTAATTAAGTATGTCCAGTTACTAAGCCCATGTTGACCGTCATCGCTCAATTTATCAGCAAAGTCCATACCAATATGCAATGATCCCCTAATTCAATTTACATCACAACATAATCATGCTAGTAAGTTAAAATTAAACAATCCTTTCTTAGTATAAACCTTAGTTCGATTCTTTCTACCCCATAATTATTATACTACATACATAACCTTAAGTAAGGAAAATATAGCAGAGAAGGAGGAAAGGATCCAATAGGAAAATGAGAGGGAAGCATAGCATCATCCAACATCAAAATATGCATTAACCTTCAAATCAACCACAGACTTGGTTCAGTTGGGGAGGCACATGTTGTGCATGTGAACCTTCCCATATTTGTAGGTTGATCCGCTACCTTCATAATATGACAACTAAGTCCTTCTAATCTTTATCAAAATTCTAACTAGGTCCCTATAAAATTTATAGCACTCAAAGATTCTTTAACCCTATTTTCCTCAAATCTAGGCTTAAGAAAAGATTTTTTTTCTTCTAATTAAACCACCCAAAAGTGGGGGTTTATAATAAATGTCTTCTTCAAGATAGCCAGGAAAGCAGATTTCACATTCAATTGATGAATTTTTAAATTATTTTTTGCAGCAAATAAGATTAACAAACGAATAGTTTCCATATAAGCAACTGGAGCAAATACCTCTTCATAGTCAATGTCTTATTATTGTTTATAACTATTAGTTACAAGTCTTGCCTTGTATCTTATCACCTTTCTATCTGCATTTCTCTTGATCTTGTACACCCATTTAACTCCAATCGGTTTATGACCACCTGGAAGAGTTGTTAACTCCCAAGTTTCATTCTACTCTATTGCTTGAATTTCATCATTCATAGCTTGAACCCATTTATCCTACTTTTTTACTTCTTCAAAATTCACAAGTTCACAGTCAATAAGTAAACAAAGTAGATTAAAATCATCTAACCTTTTAGTTTTATTGTAAATATCTTCATGGGATCTTATTTTGATTTATCTTTTTGAAGATGTTGATGGTGAGGATAAGTGTGTGGAATGTACTGGTGATGCTGGTGGAGTTGCTTCTTGATCATGATTTACTTCTTCTTCGAAATATAGTAGAAAATCATAAGATTCTTCTTGTTTTGAACTCCAATCCCATGAAGCATTTTCATCAAACTCTACATCTCTACTAACTAAAAATTTTCTTTCTTCTGAATTAAATAATTTGTAGCCTTTTAAGTTCTCATCATACACAATGAAAATAAGCTGTTTACTTTTTTATTTGGACCTCTCTTGCTTGTGAACATAGGCATAAGCAATAGATCCAAAGACCCTTAAATGCGCCACAGTTGGTTTCCATCCACTCTATGCTTCTTGAAGAGTCTCATTTTTCAAACTTTTAGTTAGACTTTGATTTGAGAGATACATAGCACATGCAACTGCTTCAGCCCAAAACTTCTTTAGCATAGCTTTTGATTTCAATATGCATCTAGCCATATAGAGGATTTTCTTGTTCTTTCTTTCAGCAACACTATTTTGTTGAGGTGTTTTTGGAATTATCAAGGGACGACGAATACCATGCAACTCACAACAAATTTTAAATTCATTAGAAGTAAATTCACCACCTCAATCAGTTCTTGAAGCTTAAATTTTTTAGTGACTTTCCTTCTCAACAAGCTTTAAATATTTTGAATAAATTAAAAGCTTTTTATGTAAACCCCCACCTTAGGTGGTTTAATTAATAAAATAAAAATGATTAAAAATAAAAAATTTCTTAAGTTTAAATTGAGAAAAATAGGGTAGAAATTTTTTTGAGTGGAATTAGGACAAATAATGAAATCAAAATAAATTTGGATTAAAATGAATATAATTATGATTTATAAATTTTGTATGGATCAAGTTAAAATTTTATTTAATTTAGAGTGGTTTGGAATTGAGTTAGAACCAAGATGATGATATTAAGTCGATTTTTGTATCAACAAGAGCTTATTTGCATTTTATTAAAAGTTTGTAGGGACCTAGTTAGAAATTTTATTAAGGTACAAGGGACTTGGTTGTATTATTATGGAAGTTGTGGACCAATCTGGAAATATGTGGAAGGTCTCACATGTTTGGCATGTGCAACCCTTGGACCGGGCCAACTCAGACCGAATAGATCTAGTTGAACCGGTCGACGAGAAAGGCACGTAGAAGAGCCGACCGCGTGCCCTAAGCCGGAGGAAACGCGCCCCCAAATCCCGTCTCCTTCTCCTTCGCCCCTTTTCACGCCGCTGCAAGCTCGATGCCCCTCTGCATCTCATTCGGCGACTCCTTTGCTCTCCCGCTTCAAATCCGGCGACGGTGAACCATTCGACGACCTCTCCTCTTCTTCGAACGCGGGGCAGGATTCTTCCTTGTTGCGAGCTCAGCGGCGAGGCCCTCCTCCTCCTTCTTCGACCTCTTCTACCTCGATCCGACGGCGACTGTAGCTGCGAGCACCTCCGATCGCGTCGCCTTCCTTCCTCGATCTGAAGGCGTCTGCATCTCGCCTTACTCCTTCGACCCATTGGCGGCTGCAGCTGCGATTCGAGTGCCATGTTTATGGATTCTGGATTTTGCTTGATGGTGTTCCGTTTCATGGTTAAATTGTTGATTGCCTTGTTTATCTGGATTTTGCTTGATGGTGTTGTTGATAATACTTAGAAGCATGTAGATAATACAATAATTATGTTAGAATAGGGAATCGAATGCGGGTCATCACTAGGATACAGTGGCTTGGTTCCACCTTATTATCCATTAGATGTATAGTTAAATAGAATTAGGGAGTGATTTGTTGAAACTAAGATGACTTGTCACATTATCGACAAAGTTAATTATAAATCATATAAAAGTAAATATCTAAATATGACTTTATTTATAATAGGAAGATCTACTCGAAACGATTAAAGGAAGTACGACTTATAACACGGTTGGTTCCGAAGAAGACCCAACTACATTATCAGGTGCGTTGGTTCACTGAATATAGGATTTATTCAAGCTAGGGATTTCCTGCCGAGGTTTTCTTAGGAAACATCTCGGATGCCTTAAATATAATAAAAATGAAATGCATGCTATGTTTATATGTAAATACATGTTAGTATGATTTACCTTGTCTATATGCATAATATGTCATGTTTACCATGCTACTTATTTAACATGTCTATGAATCTTATCCTGCGTGCTATGTTATTTATCTTTGCAATGATAACACGATTACCATGCAGTTATAGATAAGAATGATGACATGTTAGAAACTCTTAGGAGACATCACTAGGAATCAAACAGGAAGGGGTACTGCTTGCATACCCCGTTTGACCCCGGCATACCGCCGATGGTCAGAATGGTGATGCTCCACCACACACCCCTCCCAAGGCTACACATAGCTTGGATACTGGGAGTTAGTGGGGAAAGGGACCGTACACACTCCAAAAGATGAAGCAAAATCGTATATCAATCAATAAATCTCCTAGGGTATGCTTTTCACCATACCTCTAGTTTTTAGGAAAAACAGGTGCATATGCTAGCTTTAGAATCAAACAAAAGTATAGTATCATGCTTACAATGAATCAAAGAATAGTATATCAAGAAGCATGGATATCAAAGGTTATTCACAACTCATATAATCATAATCAGGATAATTAACTAGCAGGAGAGCCAAAGAATATCAAGCATACCCAATCAAAGGGATATAGTTCTCCTGGACTAAACATTGAGAACTATCCCATTTATTCTACCTGGAGAATAAACACTCACCTGATCCTATCGTCACAAGCACGTTCTAATTCGTATCGCGATCGCTCATATCCTCGTGCTTGCTTATCGTATTTCCTGTGAATATTTCAATGAATTTTAATTCTCAATCCGATAAAAATTTATAAATCCGTCTTCACCAGTACTCTTAAAATGATCTCTAGAATTACCCTAATTTTTATCTCAAGTTCGCCGGAAAGTTCGCTGGAGCTCGCCGGAAACTCGCCGAAAAGTTCGCCGGAACCCTCGCCGGCGAAGTTCTTCGAACAATACCAATATTGGTACCATTCGAAAGCTCTCATCACAAGGATTCCAAAAATCATATTTTCCCCAATTATTATAGCTCATACGCGATCGATTTCAAGAATTAATCGAATTTGGGTGGAAACCCTAAGTTAGGGTTTTTAGCTCGCCGGCGGCCGACCAGCGGCCAACAGCTCTCAACTCCGGTACCAATGGAAAGCTCTCGTCGAGGAGAAGCCATAGGTACCAAGTTTGCGATTGGAAAGCAATCGCCGGAGCAAGCTCCGGCGATGAAGTTTCGCCGCCACCTACTTCTCTCCTCTTTTCTCCCCCAAATCTCAACCAAAACTTGCAAATAATGGTTCTAATGCGTTCTCCTAGCTCACCTGAGTTTGTGTCTGAAATTTTATCGAAAAATTCGGCCGGGAAGACCTCCAACCGTCATCGCCAAAATGCTCCGTCGTCGCTGCCACGCGAAGAAGAAGTAGGGGAAGAGAGAGAAAATGAAGACGCGCGCTCGGTGGGTGAAAAATCTGGTTTTTAATAAATAATTAAATTCTTTAATTCACGTTTAATCCTATTCGTCCATCCTTGATTCAATGATTTGATCAATCAAACGACGTCCAAATTACGATCCGTCGGCACCGTTAGATTCCTTATCAAAAATACTATCTGATAGTATAATTTTCATGTCAAAATTTCATACTACAAAAATTCACAAATTTTTTTACAAATAAGTCATTCTATTATTATTTTACAAAATTATCCCTAATACAAAATACAAATCTCACATCTTACCCCCCTTAAAGAAATTTTGTCCTCAAAATTCAGCTTAAGTTGTCACTTGAAATAACTGAGGATACTTTCTTTTCATATATTCTTCAGATTCCCAAGTGATTTCTTCCACCTGTGCACTTCTCCATAGTACTTTAATCATCCATACATCCTTATTCCTTAAGGTTTTCTTCTTTCGTTCTAAGATTTGCACAGGTTGTACTTTAAAGCTCAAGTCTCTCTTAAGTTCAATCGGGGGTATTCCTAATATCTGCTCAGGGTCCGCCATATGTTTCCTTAACATAGATACATGAAATACATCATGTATTCTAGCCATTTCTTGAGATAACTCTAGTCTGTAAGCTACAGGACCCACTCTGTTAATGATTCTGAAAGGTCCAATATATCTAGGACTTAGTTTTCCTGTGTTTCCAAACCGTATGATTTCTTTCCATGGAGCTACCTTTAAGTATACCATATCCCCAGGTTGAAATTCTAATTCCCTTTTTCGGTTATCTGCATAATTCTTTTGCCTATCTTGAGCTATTTTCAATCTTTCCTTGATGATTTTGACATTTTCTGACATAGTTTCAATCAACTCATTTCCTTCTATTTTTCTTTCTCCAACTTCATCCCAACATAATGGTGTTCTACATTTTCTTCCATATAAAGCCTCATATAGTGTCATTCCAATACTGGCTTGGTAACTATTATTGTATGCAAATTCAATCAACGGTAAATGTTGATCCCAACTTCCTTGGAATTCAATTACACAAGCCCTTAACATATCTTCTAGAGTTTGAATCATTCTTTCAGATTGACCATCAGTCTGAGGATGAAAAGCGGTACTAAACTGTAATGACGTACCCAAAGCTTCATGCATCTTTGGCCAAAAATGAGAAGTAAATCTAGGATCTCTATCAGACACAATGGTAATGGGAACTCCATGGAGTTTCACAATCTCTTGAATATACATTCTGGCTAATCTATCCAATGAATAAGTATTATGAATTGTCAGAAAATGGGCAGACTTGGTAAGTCTATCCACAATTACCCATATCGCATTATGATTACTTGATGTACGGGGTAATCCTATCACAAAATCCATTGTGATATGTTCTCATTTCCATTCAGGAATTGACAAAGGTTGTAGCTTTCCTGCGGGTTTCTGATGCTCAGCTTTAACTTGCTGATAAATGTGGCACTTAGCTACAAACTCTGCAATATCCTTTTTCATTCCTGTCCACCAATAGCTTCCTTTTATTGTGCGATACATCTTTGTACTTCTCGGGTGCATTGCATATGCCGAGGAATGAGCTTCCTCGAAGATAGCTTTCTTGAGTTCAGCTTTATTAGGGACGCAGACTCTTTCACGATATACCAGTAATCCATCATCCCTCCTCCTGAACTCAGTATTTTCTTCTGTTTGTATTCTTTGGAGTACTTTCCTCAATTCCTCGTCTGAGCTCTGCAACACCCGAATTTCCTCGTGAAGTGTGGGTCGCACAATAAATATAGCTAAAATCTCACTAGATTTATCATAATCTAGTTGAACTCTGAAAGATTTTAATTCCATAAGCTGAGGTAATGTAGTGGCTGAGATAATAGATAAAGTAACTGATTTCCTACTCAATGCATCTGCCACAACATTAGCCTTTCCTCGATGATACTCAATTATGAGATCATAATCTTTTATTAACTCCAAACATCTTCTTTGTCTCGGATTTAGCTCCTTCTGAGTCATAATATATTTCAAACTCTGATGGTCGGTAAAAATATGGCATCGAACTCCGTATAAGTAGTGTCGCCATATCTTTAATGCAAAAACTACTGCTGCCAGTTCCAGATCATGAGTAGGGTAATTTAATTCATGCTTCCTTAACTGACGAGATGCATATGCAATCACATTTCTCCCTTGCATCAGTACACATCCTAATCCTTGTCTGGAAGCATCACTATATACAATATAATCATCATCAGGCTTTGGTAATGTAAGAACTGGAGCAGAAGTAAGACAATCCTTGAGTTTCTGAAAACTATTTTCACAATCTTGATCCCAATGAAATTTCACTTCCTTTCGTGTCAATCTGGTGAGTGGTCCAGCTATTTTAGAAATTTTCTCAATAAATCTTCTATAATATCCAACCAGACCTAAGAAACTGCGGATCTCTATAACATTCTTGGGTCGTTCCCACTTCAAAACTGCTTCCACTTTACTTGAATCAACCATGATACCTTCTTCTGATATTCCGTGTCCCAAGAATTTCACTTCTTTCAACCAAAACTCGCATTTGGAGAACTTTGCATACAGTTTCCTTTCTCGCAGTGTTCGCAACACTATTCTTAAATGTTCAGCATGTTCCTTTTCTCCATGCGAGTATATCAAAATATCATCAATAAATATAATCACAAACTTATCCAGATGTGGATGGAATACCCTATTCATTAAATCCATAAATGCAGGTGGGGCATTTGTTAATCCAAAAGGCATTACTATGAATTCATAATGTCCATATCTAGTTTTGAAGGCAGTCGTAGGTATGTCCGACTCCCTGATCCTCAATTGATGATATCCTGATCTCAAATCACTCTTTGAGAATACCTTTGCTCCTTGTAGTTGATCAAAGAGATCGTCAATTCTTGGCAAAGGATATTTATTCTTGATGGTCACCCATTCTATAGGGTTGAATCGTGATAGGGTGAGTCCCTGGTTGTAATTCAATAAAGAAATCAACCTCCCTATCAGGTGGTACACCTAGTAACTCTTCTGGAAATACATCGGGAAATTCACAAACCACCGGTATCTCTTCTAACTTGGTTCCAGACGTGGATGTGTCTATTATGTGAGCTAAATAAGCTACACATCCTTTTCTTATTAGTTTCCAAGTTTGTAACGCCGAAATCACACAAGTCGGTAAGATTCGGCGGTTCCCACTAAAATGCAAATCAGGTACTCCCTCCTTTGAGAATACCACTTCCTTGGCAAAACAGTTGACTGTGGCCTTATGTCAGGATGACCAATCAATCCCCAATATTAAGTCCAAATCTATCATATCTAATGGAATAAGATCTGCGAGTAATATAGTATCTCCCAACATAATCTCACAATCCTTATAAACTATATTTCTAAGAAGTTGTTGTCCTAGAGGGGTGCAGACAATAAGTTCAGGCTTCAGAGGAACCAAGGGTTTATTACTAAACTTAGCAAACTCAGGATTAACATATGATCTATGTGAACCACCATCAATAAGTACTTTAGCAGGATGCTGAAATAATTGTAAAGTACCTATAATCAGATCTGGATTAGTCTCAGCCTCCTTATCTGAAACAATGAAAATCCAAGTTTGCTGTCGAGGTGGAATGTTAGAGCCACTCTGAGGTCCTCTTGCAGTACTCCCTTGCTCTGCTCTGGAGCCTCTCACTGCCCCTGATGGTTGCATTATCGGACTAGTAGATCCTCTACCACTTGGCAACTGTCTTTTCATCTCTATACTTCCACTATCTCTCTTTTGCTGTAGTGCTGGACAGTCCCTTTTCAGATGGCCTGTCTGATGGCAATAGAAATATCTTAAGGGCTGTCTACATACGCCGGGATGAACTCTTCCACAATTTCCACATGTCTTTCTAGTCATAGATCTGACATGGGATTCAGAATCTGGAATATATAAGTTTCGTGGGTAAGTCGGTGGTCTAGAGATGCTGCCAGATGATTCTCCTGTTTTCTGTGATCCTCCTATATTAATACCTTTTCTTTGAAATGCAGGACTGAAGAATCCAGACTTTCTTTTTCCAATAGCAATTTTCTTACCCTTAGAAGGCGCTAGGGATAACTACTCAATCTCCACTGCCATCTGTACCAACTCATGATAGCTGACAGTGGTAGAAGTAACTAGCAACCTTCTGATCTCTACATTCAGTCCCTTTCTAAACCGACTGCGCATATACTCGGTATCTCGAGCATACTCTGGAACAAATAGTGATAAGGCTCGTAGCTTGGTATCAAACTCCAATACTGATCTATGATTCAGTCTCAAAGCAAAGAATTCTTCCCTTTTTTGATCCTTATAGAAACTCGTATAATATTCTCTATTAAAGATATTTATAAATCATTCCCATGTAGTCGGTAAAGCTCCACTAGTGTTGAGGGATTCCCACTAGACCTGTGCATCGCCCTTTATCAACTGAGCTGCTAGTCGAATAGTATCTGCATCCGTCAATCTCATGTCTCTAGCGGTCTTTGTTACTTTTTGTAACCATTTATGGGCTATCTCTGGGTCTCTGGATCCCTCAAACTGTAACAGCCTAACTGTCGGGCTGTCTTGATCTGCTTTAATAAATCAGTCCGAGGAGCAACTATGGCTACCTGCACTGGTGGAATGGGAGCCTGTACTGGTGCAGTCTGAGTCTAGATCATTCTAATGAGTGTCTGAAACTGCTCATTAGTTAAAGTAACTCCTCCGGTAACAGGTGGTGCAGCCTGACCACCCTCTACTAGCATTGCATGGGAGGCAGAGGAACCTTCCTGTCCTTGTGGTACCTCATCCCCTGAACTACTATGCTCTGGCTGCATTCTAAATATCCTACGTGAATATTATGATTAATATCACGTATACCACGCATATCCTAGGGCCACTAAACTGGTCCTTATCTAAGATCCACTGGACTATTTATACCCTAATATGAATTACTTCTAAAAGATCATTTATGCAATTGATGCCTTAACATACCCAGGTTCTCAAAATATCTTGTCAGGATATACATATATGCCAATATGAACCTGCTCTGATACCACCAAAATCTGTCACGCCCCGTACCTTCCCCTAGGGCACGTGGTAGACCGCAGTGAACTCCACATACAGCTCTGCTAAGCCCCCAGAACTGTATGAGAATCCACTAAGCGTACCGGATGTATATCCCCTATATTTATGGAAGGAGAGAACTTGAATAACAGAGTAATATAACTCTAAAACCATGCATATGTAAAATCAAATTTCTTATACAAGAAATCTCTTATATAGAAATATGTTACAACCAAAATAAGACACATGTTCATAATACACAAAGTACATATCCAGTGGATCCTTCTGTACACAAAACAAAGGTAGAACTGTCCTACCTTTCAAAAGTCAGGAGTCTGGCTAACCGCCTCTAACTCTATCCGTCCCTCTCCTGCTGTGATCCTGAAAAAAAATGAGTTCCCCTTTGGGGTGAGTACGCTTGTACCCAGTGAGTTGGATAGAAAACAATGTAAAACCGAGAACATATAATAGCAAAGTCTCATAAGCTGAATAACCTGGCTATTCGGGTATAATAGCCAATCAAACAAAGTAATTATGGATCATACAAGAATATGTTTGGGGCTAGCATAGTTAACGACAGTTGTAGCTATCAATCGTCACCTCAGGGGGAGGTATCAAGTATCATAGGGTACCGAATCAAAGTGAAATCATAGGAATTCATAAACAAAGCCCCTTTTCCCCCTGGGTTGCCCACTGAACCTCGCTACCTGGTTTACCATAGCTAGTCCAATGAATATCCACAGTCAGGAGTTATCTAACCTCCCATCCTGACTGCCCAGCACTTTAACCCCACGCCCCTCTATCTAGGTGGCCATAGGAGTGCGACCAAATCAAATGTCACTGCAGCGACCAACACCAGTATAAGGTCATCCTAGTCATACGCACCCAAAAAATTAAGCAGAATCGTATATCAATCAATAAATCTCCTAGGGTATGCTTTTCACCATACCTCTAGTTTTTAGGAAAAATAGGTGCATATGCTAGCTTTAGAATCAAACAAAAGTATAGTATCATGCTTACAATGAATCAAAGAATAGTATATCAAGAAGCATGGATATCAAAGGTTATTCACAACTCATATAATCATAATCAGGATAATTAACTAGCAGGATAGCCAAAGAATATCAAGCATAACCAATCAAAGGGATATAGTTCTCCTGGACTAAACATTGAGAACTATCCCATTTATTCTACCTGGAGAATAAACACTCACCTGATCCTATCATCACAAGCATGTTCTAATTCGTATCGCGATCGCTCGTATCCTCGTGCTTGCTTATCGTATTTCCTATGAATATTTCAATGAATATTAAATTCTCAATCCGATAAAAAATTTATAAATCCGTCTTCACCAATACTCTTAAAATGATCTCTAGAATTACCCTAATTTTTATCTCAAGTTCGCCGGAAAGTTCGCCGGAACCCTCGCCGGCGAAGTTCTTCGAACAATACTAATATTGGTACCATTCGAAAGATCTCATCACAATGATTCCAAAAATCATATTTTCCCCAATTATTATAGCTCATACGCGATCGATTTCAAGAATTAATCCAATTTAGGCGGAAACCCTAAGTTAGGGTTTTTAGCTCGCAGGCGGCCGACCGGCGGCCAACAGCTCTCAACTCCGGTACCAATGGAAAGCTCTCGTCGAGGAGAAGCCATAGGTACCAAGTTTGCGAAGTTCCACGGCCGGAATGGCCGGCAATCCCCGGAGCAAGCTCCGGCGATGAAGTTTCGCCGCCACCTACTTCTCTCATCTTTTCTCCCCCAAATCTCAACCAAAACTTGCAAATGATGATTCTAATGCGTTCTCCAAGCTCACCTGAGTTTGTGTCTGAAATTTCATCGAAAAATTTGGCCGGGAAGACCTCCAACTGTCGTCGTCAAAATGCTCCGTCGTCGCTGCCACGCGAAGAAGAAGTAGGGGAAGAGAGAGAAAATGAAGACGCGCACTCGGCGGGTGAAAAATCCCGTTTTTAATAAATAATTAAATTCTTTAATTCACGTTTAATCCTAGCCGTCCATCCTTGATTCAATGATTTGATCAATCAAACGACGTCCAAATTACGATCCGTCGGTGCTGTTGGATTCCTTATCAAAAATACTATCTGATAGTATAATTTTAATGTCAAAATTTCATACTACAAAAATTCACAAATTTTTTTACAAATAAGTCATTCTATTATTATTTTACAAAATTATCCCTAATACAAAATACAAATCTCACACGATGAATTTAGTCGGATGTCCGCCCTTGTTCCTGAGGTGGTACACTCTGAAGCATACCGTTGCAAGAGGTTTAAGTGGGGGTTGGACTTGGCCATCCGCTCACGGATAACTCACACCAAGATTTCAAGCTTTAGAGAGATTGCCAATGAGGCTATTGAGGTGGAGCGGGTCGTACAAGAATTGAGGGGAAAGAGCAAAGGTAAGAAAAGGAAGCGACAAGCCTCTCAGAGCAGTTGTAATCAGCAGAAATAGAGGCCAGTACCCCCCCCGCACCTTCAAGCACTATCAGCTCCCCTATCACACCACCGGTTCGAGGTACAACTTACCAGTCTGCACCGAGTCATTCGAGGCCACCTCCTCGCGGACCACCTCCTACCGCCATGATGCCGGCAAACCCTCCAGTTTGCCGCCATTGTACTCGAATTCACACAGGACTGTGCCGAAGTGTTTCCTGCTTTCAGTGTGGCCAGGCAGCGTATATTCATCCCACCTGCCTACAACTGAGGAACCAGACAGCATCACAACAACCAGCGTCTGGACGTGCTAATAGAGGTCGTTCTACAACCCCAGCTATTCGTACCGTGTCCACTGCAGCACCGAGCAGACCACCATCAGCTAGACCCGGGCAGCAGACGCAGGCACCACCACCGCGCACGCAGACCCGCATATTTGCGATGGATAGTGCTGATGCACAAATAAACCCAGACGTTATCACCGGTAACACTTCCCATCGGGATGAGTATTAGAACCATATTTATTTTACTTTGAACTATATTTCATTTTATTCTTTCAAGTTACTTTAACAAATAAGGAACTTTTGTTAGCCCCATCAGCTTAATAAAAACTTAGAAATTTTTGTTTTCTTTGATGTTTGTTGTGTGAATAGGTTCTACGGTCTTATTCGGCTCCTTGGCTCGAGTCCTAATCGATACCGGATCACAAAAGTCGTATGTCAGTATGACATTTGCTAAGAGGGCTGACAAGCCGCTGGAAATGCTCGGGTATGAGTTGATAGTCTCAATGCCCCTCGGTGGACAAATACTTAGGGACCAGGTGTATCGAGCCTGCCTCGTGACCAATAAGGAGGTAGAGCTATTGGCTGATTTAATTCTGCTGGACATCTCCGACTTCGACGTGATCCTTGGTATCGATTGGCTCACGGCTCATGGGGCATTGATAGATTGTTTTAGCAAGATCGTGGAATTCAGAAATCCCAGACATCCTTGCTTGACCTTTATCGGAGATCGCCACGTGCTGCCATCTAGTGTGATCTCGGTGATAACAGCCAGGAAATTCCTACAGAAAGGTTGTCATGGGTACCTCACGCATGTCGTTGATACAAGATAGAAGGATGCCAAGTTGGAAGATATTCCTGTTGTTAGAGAATTTTCAGACGTATTTCCCAAGGATTTACCAGGACTACATCCGGCAAGAGCAATAGACTTCTCCATCAACTTGGGGCATGGGACACTTCCAATCTCCAAGCCACCCTATAGAATGGCACCAGTAGAGTTAAAGGAATTGAAGATACAATTACAGGATCTAGTGGATAAGGGATTCATCCGCCCCAGCATGTCTCCCTGGGGAGCACCGGTATTATTCGTCAAGAAAAAGGATGAGACCATGCGGATGTGTATCGATTACCGATAACTGAACAAGGTTAGTATGCGAAATCAATATCCACTACCTCGAATTGACGATCTATTCGATCAATTGCAAGGTGCAAAAGTGTTCTCAAAGATAGACCTACGGTCAGGATATCACCAACTCAGAATCAGAGATGAAGATGTGCTAAAAACTGCATTCAGAACCCGCTATGGGCACTACGAGTTTCTAGTTATGTCTTTTGGACTCACTAATGCACAAGCAGCGTTCATGGATCTGATGCACCGAGTATTCCACGAGTACTTAGACAAGTTTGTCATAGTCTTCATTGATGACATACTTATTTACTCGGGGAACAATGAGGAGCACACTCAACATCTCAGGACCGCCGTTTAACTGCTTAGAGAAAACCAGTTGTATGCAAAATTCTCTAAGTATGAATTTTGGCTAAATCAAGTGGATTTCCTCGGACACATTGTAAATAATGAGGGAATTCAAGTAGACCCAGCCAAGATTGAAGCGATCACTAAATGGGAGCAGCCAAAGAATGCGACAGAAGTGCGGAGTTTCCTCGTGCTAGCCGGATATTATAGACGCTTTTTCCAAGATTTCTCGCGCATTGCAGCTCCAATGACTAAGTTAACTAGGAAGGATGCAAAATTCCAATGGATCCAAACCCTGGAGGATATGTTGAGAGCCTGTGTATTAGAATTCTCTGGGAGTTAGGATACCCACCTACCGCTCTTAGAGTTTGCTTTCAACAACAGCTATCAAGCTAGTATAGGGATGGCACCTTATAAAGCACTATACGGCAGGCAGTGCAGAACACCCATCTGCTGGAATGAAGTTGGTGAACGATGCCTAGCAGGAACCGAGTTAGTCAACCAGACAGTGGAGAAGGTCCGAGTCATTAAAGATTGAATCAAAACTGCGCAAGACAGACAAAAGAGTTATGCAGATAATCGCCGCAGGCCTTTAAAGTTCCAGGTTGGTGACCTCATATTTTTAAATGTGTCCCCGTGGAAGGGCCTCCTACGATTCTACCAGAAAGGGAAGCTGCATCCACGCTATATCGGACCTTTCAAAATCATTGCCATGGTAGGGCCAGTTGCCTACCGTCTGGAATTACCTGCGGAGTTGGAATGCATCCATAACGTGTTCCATATGTCCATGCTCAAGAAATACATACACGATCCTTCACATGTATTGAGGACTCCTCCTGTTGAGCTCAGGAAGGACTTAAGTTACGAAGTCCGGGCGGTGGAAATTCTGGACAGACAGAATAAAGTTTTGAGGGGCAAGACGATCCCTTTAGTAAAGGTCCTGTGGAGGAACGCACAAGTAGAAGAGGTGACTTGGGAACTTGAAGCTCAAGTCAAAGCTAAGTATCCACATTTGTTTATTTATGAGTTGTCAGCATAAACATTATCATATTCCTTTTTTTCTAGTTGTTAGTAGGCTGATGATTGAATGATAAAAGATACATGGAATGTCTTATTTTTGGAGGATCAAAAATATTAAAGGGGGGAGAACTTGTAAACCTCAAAAAAAAAAAAAAATACAAATAACTAAAGGGGACAACTTGGAAAGTTGCCACCCTTTCTGTGCCTAATCCCCTCCACATGAGGGCTAACAAAAGAGGCAAAAACCCCTTTTGCCAAACGATCACAGAGGACCCTTCTCCACCCTCTCTGCCGATGCCTCCCTCTCCTCTCCCTTCCTCCCCTCTGCCGAGCCCTCGCCAAGGGCCTGTCTCTTCACCGCCCTCGTCGCCAAAGACAGCAAAGGACGCCTCCTCTCCTCCCCATCTCCTCACGCCATCGAAGGACCAGCAGGGAGCAGAACCTGTAGCATCTTTGGGAAATTGGGGCAAGGGGGCAGAGCACCGTTAATCCGAGACGACGTCAGGTCGGGGAGCGAACGTGAAGCATAGGAGCGAATGGGAAGATGGGAGGGCACCGACGAAGCTCCGACCAAGTCGGATTTCGTCTCTAGGTTGGTTCCCTCATTTCTCCCTTCGATTCTGACTAAGAAAAATCCAAAGCATTAGGGTTTGGGTAGCTTAATTCATAAAGGAATGTTCTGTCTATGCGATTGCTTGTTAAATTAAGTACCCTGGGTATTATTTGATGAAATTGCATGCGTAATTAGTTGTGAATGATGCTGTTAAAATGTACAATAAAAATGTACCCTGGGTATTATTTGATGAAATTGCATGCGTAATTAGTTGTGAATGATGCTGTTAAAATGTACAATAAAAATTTCCTCAAAATCTAAGCTTAAGAAAAAAATTATTATTTGTTTCTAATTAAACCACCCAAAAGTGGGGGTTTACAATAAATATCTTCTTCAAGATAGCCACTAAGGAAAGCAGATTTCACATCCAATTGATGAATTTTTAAATTATTTTTTGCAGCAAATAAGATTAACAAACGAATAGTTTCATAGTCAATGTCTTGTTGTTGTTTATAACTATTAGCTACAAGTCTTGCCTTGTATCTTATCACCTTTCCATCTGCATTTCTCTTGATCTTGTACACCCATTTAACTCCAATCAGTTTATGACCACCTGGAAGAGTTGTTAACTCCCAAGTTTCATTCTACTCTATTGCTTGAATTTCTTCATTCATAAGTTGAACCCATTTATCCTCCTTTTTTACTTCTTCAAAATACACAAGTTCACAGTCAATAAGTAAACAAAGTAGATTAAAATCATCTAACCTTTTAGTTTTATTGTAAATATCTTTAAGGGATCTTATTTTGATTTATCTTTCTGAAGATGTTGATGGTGAGGATAAGTGTGTGGAATGTACTGGTGATGCTGGTGGAGTAGCTTCTTGATCATGATTTACTTCTTCTTCGAAATATAGTAGAAAATCATAAGATTCTTCTTGTTTTGAACTCCAATCCCATGAAGCATTTTCATCAAACTCTACATCTCTACTGATTAAAACTTTTCTTTCTTCTGAATTGAATAATTTGTAGCCTTTTAAGTTCTCATCATACACAATGAAAATAAGTTGTTTACTTTTTTATTTGGACCTCTCTTGCTTGTGAACATAGGCATAAGCAATAGATCCAAAGACCCTTAAATGCGCCACAATTAGTTTCCATCCACTCTATGCTTCTTGAAGAGTCTCATTTTTCAAACTTTTAGTTAGACTTTGATTTGAGAGATACATAGCACATGCAACTGCTTCAGCCCAAAACTTCTTTAGCATAACTTTTGGTTTCAATATGCATCTAGACATATTGAGGATTTTCTTGTTCTTTCTTTCAGCAACACTATTTTGTTGAGGTGTTTTTGGAATTATCAAGGGACGACGAATACCATGCAACTCACAACAAATTTTAAATTCATTAGAAGTAAATTCACCACCTCAATCAGTTCTTGAAGCTTAAATTTTATAGTGACTTTCCTTCTCAACAAGCTTTAAATATTTTGAATAAATTAAAAGCTTTTTATGTAAACCCCCACCTTAGGTGGTTTAATTAATAAAATAAAAATGATTAAAAATAAAAAAGTTCTTAAGTTTAAATTGAGAAAAATAGGGTAGAAATTTTTTTGAGTGGAATTAGGACAAATAATGAAATCAAAATAAATTTGGATTAAAATGAATATAATTATGATTTATAAATTTTGTATGGATCAAGTTAAAATTTTATTTAATTTAGAGTGGTTTGGAATTGAGTTAGAACCAAGATGATGATATTAAGTCGATTTTTGTATCAATAAGGGACGACGAATACCATGTAACTCACAAAAAATTTTAAATTCATTAGAAGTAAATTCACCACCTTTGTTAGTTCTTGAAGCTTAAATTTTATAGTGACTTTCCTTCTCAACAAAAGCTTTAAATCTTTTGAATAAATTAAAAGCTTTTTACTTATGTTTTAGAAAATAAATCCAAGTCTTTCTACTATAATCATCAATAAAAAGAATAAAGTAAGAGTTTTCATCAAAAGATTAAGGTTTGATCGGACCACAAACATCAGCATGAACTAGTTGACGTGGCTTCTGGGCTCTTGATATTGAGTGCTTTGGAAAACTTTTTCTTGAATTCTTGCCGAATAAACATCCTTCACATAATTGATTAGGATGATTAATTTTTGAAATCCCTTTCACAATTTTCTTTTTTGCTAAAGAATTGAGGCTTCCAAAATTTAAGTGATCAAATCTCATGTGCCAAATCCATGATGTATCTTCCAGACATACCTTTAAAAAAATTGCATCATAATTTTCTAAATTCAGCATATAACTTTTGCGAGAAGATTATAATTTTGATCTCTAAGCCATATTATATTATCTTTTATATAAATTTTGTATCCTCTTCCAAAAGGTGTCCAACACTTAGAATATTTTCAGTTAGCTTCAAAATATAATAAACATCATGAATAATTATATGTCTTTCATCTTTTGCTTGAATCAAAATCTCAAAATTACCTTCAATTTCTACCTTTGTATCATCGCCAAAATTTACAAATCCTTTCTTGTTGATATTGAGTTGATAGAACTTACTTCTATCACCTGACATATGGTTGCTTGCTCCATTATCAAGATGCCATACACTTGATTTCTCCATGTGACTATCTTTTAATACAAGTAGAGAGTGTTATGTTTCTTCTTCTTTCTACTCAATAGACCTTGCTTCTTCATAAACATTGTTAGATCGACACTCCCAAGAGTAATGCACAAATTTATAACAAGAATAATACTGAAGTTTAGATTTATTTACTTGATTAGAATTTCTCAAGTAATTACCTCTTCCTCACCCTGTTGCAAATTTTGTTGCAGAAACTTGATTTCTTTGAAAATTTGACGAGTGCTCATAGTTTGTTCTTCCTAGACCACGATCTCTGCTTCGGCCTTGACCTCGACCACGATCTCTGTTTGAACTATCTCCTTTGGACTTCCAAGTCATCTTGGCTTGAACAACTTGTTCATGTTCTTGTTGCTTGCCTCGAGTCATCCTCTCTTCATGGGCTCTTAAAGACCCATTTAATTCCTCAATTGTCATGGCTTCGATGTATTTAGATTCTTCAATGCTACTACAATATGATTGAATCTCGCATCGAGAGAACGAAGAATTTTTGCCACCATATGAGCATCCGACATTGATTCTCTAAAAGTTATAATTTGATTTATAATTATTAAAATTTTTGAAAAATATTCTTGAATAGATTCACCTTCTTTCAAAGAGAGTTTTTCAAACTCAGCCTTTAGAGTTTGAAGTCGAACTCTCCTCACCTTCTCAACTCCTATGATGGAGTTTCAAAGAGCCTCCTATGCTTATTTCAATACAGTCTCCTTCACAATCTTGTGGAGCATGTTATCATCTAATCCTAGATAAATGATGGTGAGAGCTTGTTGATCTTTCTTCCTTTCTTTCTCCACACCTTCTCCTTCTCTTGGAGAGAGTATTGTCATAACTCTTGGTTGGTTGTAGCTTTACTCTACAATGTCCTATACATTGGGAGCCAAGAGTCACCTTCATCTGAAGTGCCCAAGTCTTATAATTGAGAAATGTAAACTTCAGATATAGATAAGAAAAGGAGGATGACGATATCTTCAAATAAGCTCCTCAGAAATTAGCTCTGATTCTACTTTGTTGGAAAAATAGGAGCTCTCTAACATGTTCTAGGACTTGGATATTAAAAAATTAGGAGGAAAATAAAGAGGAAAATAATGATGATGCGATCGAGACACCACAACCCATCGTGCGGATGTGCGTCGACTCGGTTAGCATGGATTGCTTTCGAGTTAGAGGGGAGATTCCCTTATGCCTTGGATAGTGGATCCGTGGACCGCACGGCTAGCATCCTCGACGTCCTGCAGACGATCGGATGGGTAGTCTAGATCCTAGGGTTATTTTATTTCGGCTAGCCGTGGCCGATGGTTTTTGTGATGGTGACCCTGTCTACGGATAGAGTGTAGTACTACTCTAGCTAGGGGAGGCATAGACGGCGACTAGCGAGACAACGGAGAGGGTTATAGGGTCACCCGTCCTCTCCGCCAACATCAGTGCAGCGGGCATAATAGAGACCTAGACGATTAAGGCACTGATGGGCTTAAGGACGTCCCTGGCCCGGATTCGTTCTTAAGCATACGTCGGCAGCCCGAGATACGTGATATGAGTTAGAGCTATATTTGATGATTTATTTTAGTGACACCGACATGAGCTATAACCTAGGTGATATTTAAAGACGTACGTGTATTTATAACCTAGGTTGACATATAGCTTGACGATATAAAATTAGTATTACATAAAATATTATTGTATGATAACTAATCTCACTAAGACATCCTTGAATAAGCCCTCTAGCCTTTGATTTCATGCTATCATTTTGAGCGGTAAATACGCACTCGGCCGCAAGGCTGAGCACACTGAGTTTAATGTGTGTGCAGGTGTAGCGGTGTCGGTCAGATTTGCAGACGAGGGTTGCATCATCCGAGGTGCGCTATCGTCCCCGTTCTGATTCTTTCTTGATTTCAGGACGTAGCATGTAGTAGATCGATATCGGGACTATACCAGGAGACTGTATTATTTATTTTATTAATACTACTAGTTGTTTATAATGCATAAATAAGATCCTGTTTTGCCTTGCATGGGTTGGTGAGCTCATGCGGCGATTGCCACGTGCCCGGCAGGTGGTTCGGGGCATGACACAGAACATGATGACATGAGATAAAACTAGAGACACTTGAGGTACATATTATGACAACACCTAGAGTGATCTTATTTGACATTTAACTAAGAACTTTTGGACATCTTAGGGTCATGGTAACCTAGGAGATGACATTAAGGTTCTTAGTCTGCTATGTGCCAACATGCGGTGAGGAGCCATAGCCAAGGTAGAAATGCACGCTCGATTGACTTAGCCTCGAATACTTTTGTGTAGCCGGGATCTCACTTGGCTGTAGAGCTCAACTTATATGAGTTACTCCAAGATAGATTGTTGCTAGGAACAGTACCGTGTCATGCGCTACTAGTGCTAGGGAACCTGATTACACTGGCATGCTCAACGATGTGAGTCCCCGAGCAGTCCAGATTTATTTGTTGCATAAGCAGCGGATCTCAGCTTGCCAGGCTGTAGATGGTAGTGATTTATAATTTTATATGGTGATCCTGCCATAGGGCAGAATTACAACTTTGTATGGTACTTGTGTTGTATAAAAGAGGTGTCGTATTCACCAGCTCCTTCCGCCAACGTTAGAGTACGCATCTAGGACAGAGATGTAGAGTTGCGGCCTAGTGCGAAATTACAGCTCGAAATCGTAGATAGGAAATCAAACACTAGGGGGAAGTATTAGGATGCCTTTGGGTTTATTAATTATCAATTATTAATTTTTTAGTGTATATAACGTCAATAACAAAGTTGAGTTCTAATTGTTTGTGTATATCTGTATATGTTCCTAATTGTCATCTATGTTGAACAATATATCTGTCACTAGTGAAAGTCATCTATGTTGAACAACTTGTCTGTCGCTAGTATATGTCATCTATATTGAACATGTCTATCATTAGTATATGTCATCTATGTTACATAAGATATTTGTATCGCTAGTATATGTCAACTAGAAGTATTTTTGTCTTTATGTCAAGTGCTTCGGGCCGCCAGCCTATGCTCAGAGGATATCCGGATCAGGGATTCCCATAAGTCCATCCGTGCCGTGAATGTCCAGGTCTCTGCCTATGCCCGCTGCACAGATGTTGACAGAGAGATCGAGTGACCGTGTATCTCTCTCTACTGTCCCACTGGTCGATCCCTACACCCCGTCCCAGCAAAACCGGCTGCTCCCGTACCTTTCCCATTAGAAACTCAGTACGGTCACAACCCACCGTGTAGCGCTACACAACTGTCCGTCGACAGGGTTACCTCAATTAATATGTCCTCGGCCACGGCTAGCCGAATTAATTAATAATCCTAGGATCCGGACTGCTCATCAGATCATCTGCAGAACGTCTGGAATAGTAGCCGTGTTGTCTACGGATCCACTGTTCAAGGCTTTAAGGAAATTCACCTCTTCAATTCAATAGCAGTTGATGTTGGCTGAGTTGAGCTTGCATCCGCACAATGGGCTGTGGCTAACTCGACTACATGCCTGCTAAATCCTTGGAAGGGTTCATCCCCGCTGGCCATTCCGGGACTATCACGGTGACGCTCAAACGTCACGCGTACGGGTAATTATATTCGGGTATGGACTTACTCCACTTTCTGGTCTATCTTGACCTTGGAGATAATCTAGTCCATTTCCCAACCAACTCCCAGTATCTAAGCTGTTTGTAGCCCCAGGAGTGGTAATAGTGAGTGAACATCACTATTCGAATACCAAGGGTTCGATTTATCATCTAGGGTGTGTTACTAATACACCCTCACAATTTGTGATCTAGTGATGTCCCTAGGAGATGCTAGTATCAAATGTTACGTAGGTCTCTATCTAAACTAGAGTGTCAGGTAACCATTTTTGATATTATCTCCTATGTGGTATTTTAACTTTATAATTGATATATCATCTTCTTTATCAAGGTAGTAGCATATAACAAAATAATAAGGTAAAATAAAGCAACATGTAAAAGAATTTGATAAAGCATGTTAAACAACATAAACATGGCATATAATTCATGCTACATAAATAATATTATTCGAGCATGCGTGTTATCATATATTTAGCAAACATAACATTTTATTTATTTCAAGGCATCGAGGACCTTCCTAATAATACCTCAGCAGGTAGTTCCCTAGTTTGAATAAATCCTAATTACGATGAACCAACGCACCTGATAGTGTAGTTTGATCTTCTTAGGAACCAACCGTTTAATAATTTGCACTTCCTTTAATCGTTTTGGAAAGATCATCTTATTATAAACAAAGTCATATTTAGATCTTTGCTTTATATACAATTTATAATTAACATTGTTCATGATGTAACAAATCATCTTCCTATGTTGTTCTCCTCTATGCATGATAGAACCTTAATTAGTAGTCTCGCAAAGTCCACATCAATAACTTTCAAATTTCCTCCAACATCACCATATAATAACTAGTTAGCTGGAATTCAACAATACTTCCCTAGTGCAAACCTCGGTTCGATTCTCCCTACATCCACCATCATTATTATCCCATATAACTTCAAGTAAATAAAAGTATTAACATAACAAGGGAGAAGGGGAGAGCACCATAGAGAAAGGAGAAGGAGGTGGGGTGCGAGGGAGACGTAGCAAGCGGGAGATGTCAATGGGCTATAAATAAATTTTTTTTTTCTACTTATTATTACTATTTAAAGGTGGGGGTTTACAAGTTCTCCCCCCCTTAAAAATTTTTGGTCCTCCAAAAATTAGATTACCATACCAAGAATATAAATTTTCATTATATTATTTTTTTTCCAGTAAAGTAATGTAATCATATCATAATTAAAAATTCAAATGAAGTTGCAAGCGGTCAAAAGATATTTTCTTAGTGAATAGGAAGCTATGCATATCACTATGACCAATCCAAGTCTAGCATAAAATGGCTAGGTTCGTATGTGAACACTTAAGTCATGTAGTAAAAGGTCACATATTTCCCTATAAATTGCTTGACAAGATTATGAAGACCAAAAGTAAAACATAGGTGAGTAAGTGCAACTTATTCCTAAAGAAATACTACAATTTGTTTAACTGATAGTTGATGTTAAATATCAAGATAAGAGTAAAGGTATATTTTTCCTTATTCCCAAGATCATACCCCAATATATCAAAATCTCAATACATGAGTATGTATTCATAGATGTACGATTTGAAGATACATATGGGTACTCCATTTATATCACATCTTCCTTTTAACAATATCAATAGATTTCATAATCAAATTTAGCATCAACCTTTGCAATTCTACAGTTTATTACCTCCTTGAAGGTAATTGTAGTATTAACCCAACATCCCTTGAGAATATCCTATTTGATAGATGATGTTAAATTTGACTGAATCAAAGAAGAAACTATAATAAGATTGGCACTGTAGTGTTAAATTTTGACTGAGATCGTGTATGCTGAGTTTAAAGATACTGCAGGAGTAACATAATTGCTGCAAAAATTCAGCATGAATTCAAAGGTAATAACTTGACTACATATGTGGCGGAGATATAGGAGAAAATATGCCAACATAATGAAGTTAATTTAAGAGTCCTCAATACAAACTTGTTAGAGAACAAATGGAAATTGACGAGACTATAGAAAACATCAAGTTGCATTAATGTGTAAATGATGATACATTGCAAATGAATGGATTGCCGATAGGAAGTAAGCTTTACTCACAAGCACAGAAATGAAGAAAATAATAGAGTGGATCCTTGATATAAAAGGACTACATTCAAGCTTGTAGATGCAAAAGTAACGCAGTGGTAACAAGCGACTAAGTACACTGGACATGAGTTGCAAAAGCATTGACTAAAATAAAAGATGTCAATAATACATGCAGCTACTAAGGACATCAACATGCGCATCAACATATGCTATAGGAGCCAAGAAAGCAACAATATTCAAGATTTAAGGATAAATAAAGAGTAAGAAAGTAGAGTTACAATAAAATCCACAGGCAGTTGAACTGTGAGCTGCAAATGAAGAAAGGTTGTGTCCTGCCTTGACCAAATAAGACTAAGGAAGTGACTAAATATATTTAATGATACTCATGAAATTGAAGAACTCTAAGCTGCATAAATTCTAAGTACAGAATAGAGCTAATATAGGGGAGTTATAGAAATGAAAAGGAGTGTAGAAAACTGTCAACAGTTAATAGAATTCGACTAAGGACATTTGACAAAGGAAGTAGCTTCTCAATAAAAAGAACTTCAAACACAGATAATGACTGAGGAAATAACATTACAAAGAGCTGCAACTGCAGAAAAGGATTAAGGAATAACTGCCAAGAAACTGCAAAAAGATGTAGCTGCAGAAATATTCAACAAAATAAGCTACTGCAAAATGCACGAATTTGCACTCAGAAAAGTCAACAAGATGTATTGCAGAAACTCGACAAAGTGCAAAGGATATTAAGTTTATACCGATGGAAGAGTACAAGTATACAGCTAATGATAGCTACATTAAGCTGCCTTAGTACACAAAAATATGGAATGAAGGGAAGTTGTAGATTTGAATAAGACACTTATGTAGCCAATCAACATGACTGCAGAAATTTTGAAATGAATATGAAATATAGAGAGCTACAAAAGTTGAGAAAAATTTAAATACAATAGGTTGCAGAGCAGAAGATGCACTTATGAAATTAGTCAACCTGACTGCAGAAACTATAACAGAGAAATAAAAATTTGAGGACAATGAATTAGTCGCTGTGAAAGTACACAAGAGAGCATCTAAGCTGTAGAAGTATAACAAGCAAGGAAAACTTGGAAAACTGCAGTATGGACAAATAAAAATGTCAAGCAATATATGCAGGTTGAGTATGTGAACGAGCTACAAATAGAGTATAGAGTCACAAATAGGGTATATGGTAAAGCTACAAGCACTGCGCATAGAGTTGCAAGTGTAAGGAGCTGATACAAATAGCATACTAAATGACGGTCAAAATATTAGTTATAGATCATCTCAAATTATTTAATAAGAATCACTCTGCAGACGGATTTATAGAACTAGGATAAAGTCCATTAAAGAGACCTATGTGAGAGTCGAGTCCAAATAGAACTAACCTAAATATAGGCCTCACATGGAACTTCAATATCATTAGTTCCAAAAATATAAGAAATAATTAATGCATCAGTTTACATAGATAGTGCTCATGATGCAAATAAAAAAGGTAACATTTGGATATGATCTAACACAACTATACTTGATCTCTATAAGTCATAGTTGATCGCAAATTGGGTATAAAGTTTGAGATATCAACCCGTTCTAAAATTTATATATATTAGCGCTAGATAGTATATTCGTAAAGCTGGATTTCATGATCTGATAAGATAACTATAACCACAACGTACAAAAAAGTTAATGAGATATTCAATTTACCACGTACTAACTCTCTCACCGTCCTAGCTATATCGGGACTGATTTCCATAACTTTTAGGACTCCAAGCCTAAGCTTTAATATCTCTTAAATCCTTAAGTCCTTAAACCTAAGCTCTGATACCACTTTAATTGTCACGCCCCGACCCTACTGTCGGGCACGTGGCAACCGCCGTATGAGCCCAACGGACCCATACAATGCATCAAAGTGATACATACAATTCATACACATCATTTACACAGCGGAATATACATTTAAAACATCTAACTCTCACTGCTAACACAGTCCCGATAAACCTACTACAATTCTATGATAAATATCGATCAGTAAAAATAAATCTGTCGACAAACTCATCTTCATCAACCATCGTGATCGATCATCTAATACACCTGCACACACATTGAACGCGGTGTGCTCAGCCTTGCGGCCTAGTGCGAAATTACAGCTCGAAATCGTAGATAGGAAATCAAACACTAGGGGGAAGTATTAGGATGCCTTTGGGTTTATTAATTATCAATTATTAGCTTTTTAGTGTATATAACGTCAATAACAAAGTTGAGTTCTAATTGTTTGTGTATATCTGTATATGTTCCTAATTGTCATCTATGTTGAACAACATATCTGTCACTAGTGAAAGTCATCTATGTTGAACAACTTGTCTGTCGCTAGTATATGTCATCTATATTGAACATGTCTATCGTTAGTATATGTCATTTATGTTACATAATATATCTGTATCTCTAGTATATGTCAACTAGAAGTATTTTTGTCTTTATGTCAAGTGCTTCGGGCCGCCAGCCTATGCTCAGAGGATATCCTGATCAGGGATTCCCATAAGCCCATCCGTGCCGTGAATGTCCAGGTCTCTGCCTATGCCCGCTGCACGGATGTTGGCAGAGAGATCGGGTGACCGTGTATCTCTCTCTACTGTCCCGCTGGTCGATCCCTACACCCCGTCCCAACAAAATCGGCTGCTCCCGTACCTTTCCCATTAGAAACCCAGTACGGTCACAACCCACCGTGTAGCGCTACACAACTATCCGTCGACAGGGTCACCTCAATTAATATGTCCTCGACCACGGCTAGGCGAATTAATTAATAACCCTAGGATCCGGACTGCTCATCAGATCATCTGCAGAATATTTGGAATAGTAGCCGGTCTGGTTCGGCCGGTTCTAACATGTGAGAAGCACATGCATACAACATTTTACATACTCATCCCCTAATTCCATAATAGCACAAGTAGGTCCCTCAAATCTTATTTTAAAATCTAACTAGATCCCTAAAAATTTTAATAAATTACAACTAGATCCTTATTGATAAAAATCAACTTAATATCACCATCTTAATCCTAACCCAATCTCGTAGTTCTCAATTTAAACTTAATAAATAAATATATTTTTTTCTACTTATTATTACTATTTAAAGGTGGGGGTCTACATTCGGGGAGGTCCCTAATGAGGGGTTTACCTTGAATATAGGATGGCTGCCTTAGGAATAGTATTGGATAACTTATGATATATTGGTTAAGGTGATATGTTATTTTTAAGTTACTATTATGAATACAGCTTTTGTACCTTGTTCACATGCCTTATTTTAAATAATGTGACTGCTACTTTGATATGTTAAGTCTTGTTATATATTATGTGACATGTCAATTTAAATTATGTGACTTGGTAGATATATTTTCTTGTTGGTTTATACAATACCTTATGCCCATTTTTAGGGTGCTCTCTCTGTAACCTCACTGAATTTCGCAGCTCAAATGTGCACATTTTTTTCCTATTGTGCAGGTTACAAGTTGGCCATTGATGTAGGGAGCGAGGGAGAACCTAGCTATGACGAAAATAGAATTCACTTTGCAAATCATTTTGTAGTTTTGGTATTAAATGTAATTTGTTATATTTTCACTGTGTTTAATAAAATTTATTATGGTGCTTTATGATACATTTAGTTTTGTATAAGTTGTGGTATAGAAGTGCAGCTTATACGGCAGTTGCCACGTGCCCAAAGGTAGATTTAGGGCGTGACAATTAAGGTGGTATCAGAGCATAAGTTTAAAAAGGTAAAATTAAAAGTAAGGATAAGGACTTAGGACACACTATAGGGTTAAGTATACATGTGAGATAACGTGGACGGGGTAAAGAGAGGTTATAGGGATTTGGAATTTTTCCCTTATGCTTTCTTTACTTGTGTTATGTTCATATGTTGCCCTTGCTTTTTGCTAACTGTGGCCTTATATTTTCCTTACTTTGTTGGGTTAAATTCTATGTTCCTTCCTTGTTTACGTGCTGTGATTTTTTTGGTTGATATTAGTAAGTAAAATTGATTGTGCTTGGTGTGGTTTAATTTGGTAGATTGTATTGATTTGTATTGTGTTTGTGATATATTGTGATTGCTGAAAATTTAACCTAGGAAAATATAGGAACATTTAGAGCTTTACACATGAAACTTTAGAGAACTTATTGTAGAGTTCTATACTTATTTTGGTTGATGTTGATGTTGGATAACCCACTGAAATTATGTGAAAGTATTTTCCTATGTTTCCTTTGTCTAATGTAGTAACTAAATTGCCTTAAATTTAGTTGATCTCACTTAGCTATTGAACATGTGACTCCATTTGCCCACATGATATAGGCTAATCAACTACTCTAGCTAGAACCATAGATTTTCTCCTAATTAAGTTCCTAAGTTTCCATGCTGAGATTTCTGTCCAAGCTAAACCTTTAATTGTTTTAGGTAGAAACAACTACTTTTTCCTTCTCTTCTCTATAGATGCAGAATTTGGTTAAGAACATAGTTAAATGGTAGAGTTTCATCCTTAGTTTTTATTGATTTTACCATCCCTTACTTTTGAATCATAATTAGAGATCAATACCATCTCACATTCAACATTGTGTCCATGGGGTGTATCAAAAGTATTATCTTACCTCTCAATCTGAATCTTGATATCCATATCCATCTCATTAAATCTCACTCCTTTATCCCTATTGGACAGTTTTGTATGAATAACCATCAAATATTGGTACATCATAGGAACTATATTGCATAATATAGTTTTCCTTTCTTAAACTTGGAAAATAAATTCTTGTTACCCAGGAAACTATACTATAAATTCTTCATGTGTAGGTGAGGAGAAGATCTATTCTCTTGTTTACATTCATTGATATGTTTCAATCCTTTTCTTTACAAACCTTTAGCAATGGCCATTCTTCAGATGCAGACTGTTCGCAAAATATTGACCATTCCTCTGTTAAATACTCTTGAGTGCATTCAAAAAGTGGTACTATCCCTGGCACCAAACGAACTCAAATTCCTACTAGTGATTGTTAATAATTCCTTTTTCTTTCTTAGTATGGATCTCTCCCTAATCTTTCTCATCTTTCAAAACCCTTTGGGTGATACTCTTGACTCCTTCTAGAAAGGGTCCAAATACCATCTAGAACCTCAAGATTTCTGAACAATCTAGTAAGATTTGCAAGTAAATTTAATGAACTCATAATGCTGAAAGTTTAGCATTTTCAGCATGTTAAATTAAAAAGATTGAGCTTTTCTTTTGTTCATTTTCTTACAGAGCCTCAAGGTCAATTATTAAAAACCTTTTTACCAAATCCTAGACCAGTATACCTATTGTACCAAACTAATATATCAGAAATAAACCAACCTTGGTTTCCAATTCTAAAATTTTGTAAGTGATGCTAACGGAGAGTCCAATTTGTAGTTTTATCCTTCATTTAGGACCCATATGGTATTTCTCACTTAGTAATACGTCTCTACCTCAAAATCTCAACCATAACTCCCATAGACTATTAAAGAGTAAGTTAAAACTGAAGATGATGAAATTTATAAATCACTATGGCAAAGTAGCATAAAATCTGGAATTGAATCACCCTCAGATTTATCTTGTATCAGAGATTTGATCACCCTGAGCTATCTAATGTCTAATTCCTATGAAATTTATGATATGCACATGCCTCAATTTAAGATGCGTGCAAGCAAGTTGGTCCCGATCTTCCGTCGTAGGAGAAATCCTTAAGGTGGGAAGTTGTGACTTTGACGAAGGGGAGGCTAACCACGATCTAGGAATGCGACCAGCAACCTCGTAATCACTAAACCACTCAGTTGATTATTAACCGTGTCAAACATGACTGACCTGTTAACGAAGAATGACACGAACAATTCAAGAGAATTGAAAGAGCAACAGCGGAAGGATCACTCAAGATGTGATTAAAGAAATTGGACTTCAAGTTTGTAGCAAAGCATTACAAAAGTGGCGGCTAAAGCAAAAAATCAAAGTCCCCTTCAATAGGGCATACTCCACCAAATATATAGACATAATAATAGACGTTTTTCCATTTTTTGTTTCACAAAAATAGGAGAAATAAATATATAAATCTCCTCCTCTTGTAACCATAAATTTTGCAAAATAAATATCCCTTGATAAAGATTTGATAAAGATTTAATCTTCATTAAATATTCCTTGATTTGCTCTTGAATAAATATTTGATGAAGATTTGATCTTGAATAATTATTCCTTGATTTGCTTTTGAATAAATATTTGATAAAGATTTGATCTTGAATAAATCTTCCTTGTTTTTGCTTTTGAATAAATATTTGATAAAGATTTGATTCTTGAATAAATATTCATTCAATTACTCATACAACTTCCATATGAGTAATTCATGCAACTTCCATATGAGTAATTCCTCCGTGTTTTTTCATACATGTAGTGACAAGTAAATAATAATAATTAGGCAATATCATTTGTTATGTAATTAAGTAATTAATTTGCCCAAGAAAAGAATTCACCTGTTGTCTTAAGTGTCGTGCATGGGCTCGTGTCATTGGGCCTTGTATGCTAACCGGTTCTTGCACGAGTGAACCTGTGATATCCTCATCATACTCCCCTTCTTGAAAAGGAGTCGACCTCGACTCTAACTTATCTTCATGACCCAAGGATGGAGATAAATCAGCCACATTAAATGTATTACTCACTCCATAATCCTTAGGTAGTTCCAGCCTGTATGCATTATCATTGATCTTTGCAAGAACTCCGAACGGACCATCACCTCGTGGCTTTAGCTTGTACTTGCGCTGTTCTAGAAATCGATCTTTGCACAAATGCAACCAAACCAAATCTCCATCTTCAAAAATAACTTTCTTTCTGTCTTTGTTTGCATGCTTCTTATATTGTATTTGCATCTCCTCAATATTTGTTTTGGTCATCTGATGTATCTTACAAATCATCTCAGCACGCTTCTCCACATCAAGATTACATCTTTCTGATGGTGGTAGAGGTAGTAAATCAAATGGAGCAACAGGCTTAAATCTATAGACGACCTCGAATGGGCAGAACTTTGTAGTAGAATGCACAACTCAGTTGTAGGCAAACTCAATATGTGGTAAGCACTCCTCCCACATCTTCAGGTTCTTTTTGAGCATCGCCCGTAGCATGGTACCAAGTGCGCGGTTGACGACCTCGGTTTGTCCGTCCATTTGGGGATGACATGTAGTTGAAAATAGCAGTTTTGTCCCGAGCTTACCCCAAAGCGTCCTCTAAAAGTGGCTTAAGAATTTTGCATCACGATCTCAAACAATTATCCTCGGCACTCCATGTAGACGAACGATCTCCCTGGAAAATAAATCGGCAACATGAGTAGCATCATCGCTCTTATGACAAGGTATGAAATGAGCCATCTTAGAAAACTTATCAACAACAACAAATATACTATCTCTCCCCTTCTTAGTCCTTGGTAAATCCAACGCAAAATCCATTGAAATATCCTCTCAAGGTACTTTCGGAATATGAAGAGGAATATATAAACTATGTGGGTTTAAGCGAGACTTAGCTGTTTGACAAGTGGTGCATCTCCCCACGTAACGCTCGACATCACACCTCATCTTTGGCTAATAAAAGTGTGTGGCCAATACATCCTCAATCTTATGTATCCCAAAATATCCCATCAAACTACCTCCATGAGCTTCCTGCAACAATAGAAGACGAACAGAACTTGCAGGGATATAGAGCTTGTTAGTTCTAAATAAATAACCATCATTTAATACATACTTAACCCAACATCTCTTTTCTTTACATTTAGTGTAAATGTCTTTAAAATCCAAGTCTGTAGCATATAATTCTTTTAATCTTTTCAAATCGAGAATTTTACAATCAAGTTGGGATAATAACATGTAACGTCTAGATAAATCATCGGCAACTAAATTATCTTTTCCCTTCTTATATTTCACAACATATGGAAAAGTTTTAATAAATTCAATCCACTTCGCATGTCTACGATTCAACTTACTTTGGCTATAAATATGCTTTAATGATTTATGGTCTGAATGTATGACAAATTTATCGAAGACTCGACCTGATGTAGATAGCAAGGAAAACTAAGTCAGGAGAAGCCCAGACAGGATCGGCCAGACGGAGAAACGGGCACGAGGAAGATCTACTACAGCTGGGCCCACGCAGCCGTCCCAGGATCCGCCAGTGCAGCCAGTACCGTCAGTGCTGCCAGTGCCGCCAGTGCCACCAGTGCCGCCAACACTCGGGCCGGCACCCGTGGGGCCAACTGCAGCAGTTCAGCCGCAGGTACAACCCATACCGGCCATCGGACCAGAACAGTCGGAGACGCAAGGGGAGACTGGGTCTGGCCCCATAGGGTCAGAATCACATGCCAGCAGTGGGCAGCAAGAGCTTAGGGATGCTAATAGAGCAATGATGCGAGAGGTGATAGGCGAATTTCTGCCCGAGTTTCAACAGCAATCACAAACACCAGTTGCAGCGCCTACGGCCCAACCAGTACAGGTGCAAGCACCAGTGGAGGTTACACCAGAACCACTCCTAGTAATCCCACCAGCAGTGACTCCAGTACATACCACCTTGCCGACTACACCAGTATTACCCACCCCAGTGACGTATCAAGCAACTCCTAGTTGTGGCACAGACACCATAGCTACCACTGAGTATGGTGTCCATAACCATACTAGACAAGTGCCAGCCTGGCTCAAGGATGCAGAGCAGTTGGGTTGCCATGAGTTCTCTAGGTCCTCCGACTCTCAGGAGGCCCAAATGTGGCTCGACAACTTGAGCCAAGTCACTAAGGAGATGGGCATTCCCAACAGTGGAAGAGTCAGTGTGGCCCGTCATCTGCTGACAAGAGATGCTAGGATTTGGTGGAATACACTAAAGGCTAGAATCGATACTGTAATCACGTGGGCTGTATTAACAGAAGAGTTCAACATAGAGTATCACACAAAGCTACAACACGATGATAATACGAGAGTTCCTTGACTGTAAGCAAAATGGGAGGTCGGTGAAAGAGTACTTGATTGAATTTAATCGAATGTCCGCCCTTGTTCCTGAGGTGGTACACTCTGAAGCATACCGTTGCAAGAGGTTTAAGTGGGGGTTGGACTTGGCCATCCGCTCACGGATAACTCACACCAAGATTTCAAGCTTTAGAGAGATTGCCAATGAGGCTATTGAGGTGGAGCGGGTCATACAAGAATTGAGGGGAAAGAGCGAAGGTAAGAAAAGGAAGCGACAAGCCTCTCAGAGAAGTCGTAATCAACATAAATAGAGGCCAGTACCCCCCGCACCTTCAAGCATTATCAGCTCCCCTATCACACCACCGGTGCGAGGTACAACTTACCAGTCTGCATCGAGTCATTCGAGGTCACCTCCTCGCGGACCACCTCTTACCGCCATGATGCCGGCAAACCCTCCTCCAGTTTGCCGCCACTGTACTCGAGTGCACATAGGACTGTGCCGAAGTGTTTCCTGCTATCAATGCGGCCAGGCAGGGCATATTCATCCCAACTGCCCACAACTGAGGAACCAGACAGCATCACAACAACCAGCGTCTGGACATGCTAACAGAGGTCGTTCTACTGCCCCAGCTGTTCGTACCGTATCCACTACAGCACCGAGCAGAGCACCATCAGCTAGACTCGGGCAACAGATGCAGACACCACCACCGTACACGCAGACCCGCATATTTGCGATGGATAGTGCTGATGCATAAATAAACCCAGACATTATCACCGGTAACACTCCCCATTAGGATGAGCATTAGAACCATATTTATTTTACTTTGAACTATATTCCATTTTATTCTTTCAAGTTACTTTAACAAATAAGGAACTTTTGTTAGCCCCATAAGCTTAATAAAAACTTAGAAATTTTTGTTTTCTTTGATGTTTGTTGTGTGAATAGGTTCTATGGTCTTATTCAGCTCCTTGGCTCGAGTCCTAATTGATACCGGATCATAAAAGTCGTATGTCAGTATGGCATTTGCTAAGAGGGCTGACAAGGCACTGAAAATGCTCGGGTACGAGTTGATAGTCTCAATGCCCCTCGGTATGACCAGGTGCATCGAGCCTACCCCGTGACCATTAAGGAGGTAAAGCTATTGGCTGATTTAATTCCGCTGGACATCTCGGACTTCGACGTGATCCTTGGTATCGATTGGCTCAAGGCTCATGGGGCATTGATAGATTGTTTTACCAAGACCGTGGAATTCAGAAATCCCAGACATCCTTGCTTGACCTTTATCGGAGATCGCCGCGTACTGCCATCTTGTGTGATCTCGGTGATAATAGCCAGGAAATTCCTACAGAAAGGTTGTCATGGGTACCTCGCGCATGTCGTTGATACAAGACAGAAGGATGCCAAGTTGGAAGATATTCCTATTGTTAGAGAATTTTCAGACGTATTTCCCAAGGATTTACCAGGACTACCTCCAGCAAGAGCAGTAGACTTCTGCATCAACTTAGCACCTGGGACACTTCCAATCTCCAAGCCACCCTATAGAATGACACCAATAGAGTTAAAGGAATTGAAGACACAATTACAGGATCTAGTGGATAAGGGATTCATCCACCCCAGCGTGTCTCCCTGGAGAGCACCGGTATTATTCGTCAAGAAAAAGGATGGGACCATGCAGATGTGTATCGATTACCGACAACTGAACAAGGTCACTATACGAAATCAATATCCACTACCTCGAATTGACGATCTATTTGATCAATTGCAAGGTGCAAAAGTGTTCTCAAAGATAGACCTATGGTCAGGATATCACCATCTCAGAATCAGAGATGAAGATGTGCCAAAAACTGCATTCAGGACTCGCTATGGGCACTACGAGTTTCTAGTTATGTCTTTTGGACTCACTAATGTACAAGCAGCGTTCATGGATCTAATGCACCGAGTATTCCACAAGTACTTAGACAAGTTTGTCATAGTCTTCATTGATGACACACTTATTTACTCAGGGAACAATGAGGAGCACGCTCATCATCTCAGGACCGCCCTTCAACTGCTTAGAGAAAACCACTTGTATGCAAAATTCTCTAAGTGTGAATTTTGGCTAAATCAAGTGGGTTTCCTCTGACACATTGTAAATAATGAGGGAATTCAAGTAGACCCAGCCAAGATTGAAGTGATCACTATCTCACTTTTGGTTGCTAATAGAACCTGTCCCTTGATCGGTATTTCTCTTTCTTCTCACATTTTTCTTTCTTTTCTCTCAATTTGGGCTGATGACTCTCACTTCCTATTTTATGGATGTCACTCTTCTCCTTTTCTTTTCTCTCACATTCAGCCCTATCTAAATCGTCTTTGAGAAATTCTTCCGGTATCATTGGAACCAATATGACCTTCTTATCTTTGTGCATAAAGGAGTACTTATTGGAATGCCCATAATGTGTAGCATCCTTATCATATTGCCATGATCTTCCAAATAGTAATGCACAAGCTTGTATTGGCACCACATCACAGTCCACAAAGTTAGAGTAGATACCAACAGAAAAATTAACACATACCATCATTGTTACCTTCAACTTTCCACAAGAATTGAGCCATTGAATGTAGTATGGCTGCGGGTGTAATCTTGTAGTTAAGCCAAGCTTTCCAACCATCTCTGAACTTGTAATATTATTGCAGCTTTCACCATCAATTATGATCTTACAAGAGTGCTCCTTGATCACAAATTTGGATTTCATCTTTGCATTATATCACCATCTAGCCATCTTTGCATTATATCTTCTTGTACATTAGCACGTAGCATGCCCTCCTATAACACTTGATAGTATTCTTCCACAGATTTATTTTCTTGGGTCATCCTTTGGAATTTATTAAGTAATTCTCTCTCAAAATATGAAGGCACGAACCTGGACCTCATCAAGCACTTCAAATCATCCCAAGTATGAGGACCTCCATTTCTTTGTCGAATTTAACTCCACCAAATCGAAGCATAACCAATAAATTCAGTAGTAGCCGTACGTACTCTATACTCTTCTGGGTAATGATGACAGCTGAACTTTTGCTCAACTAATAATTCCCAATCAAGATAGGCTTCTGGATTAAACTTTTCATCAAAACTAGGAATAGTAAATTTAATTTTACCCAATGCATCATTTCTTCTCTCTTTATTACGGTGATGTGGAGGACCTCCATCACCTACCACTCCTCATATGGGGCAGCACTGATACAATTCCAAGGCAACTTCATCATCAGCAACATAATTATCATTTAACTCTTCATTGGCAGCCTCTTGAAATGCAACGTTCAAATTTCCTCTTGGTTCGAATGGAGCGGTAGCAGCAGCATTATTATTAGATTCAACTCGTCCTCGAGGAACTCGAGGTGGTGGGTGTCGTCCTGGAGGAGTTTGCTCCACTTGTTTAAGTCGTGCTTCAATTTCACCAAGACGATTCTCCAACCCATTCAGGCACACAAGTACTTGATCGGATAGTATTTGCTTGAAGGTATTTGTAACATGAGCCATCAAAGCCTCAAAATGTGGAGACAATAATATCGCTGATGATTGGGACCCATCTTCTCCGTCATAAGAAACATCACGAGGACTTCTCGATCCTGACATTGTTAGTAAAGACGAGAAATTCCACCAAGCTAATAAATTATTTATGAAATACTCTCGATCCTCACAAACCTTACCACCTGAAGCTCTTACCCTTCTCAAAAATAAAGCGATGGCAAAGTTCTAGAACACGGTGATCAAGGCTAATTTTAGGGAGCTCTAGGTGGGGATATATTTATAACAAAGAGAAGAAAACAATAATTCAAGAAATTAAAAAGCTGACACAAGGTCTCAAAGGAAGAATAAGTGCAAGGATAATTATAATTAAAATTCGGATAAAATATTTTTTTTGTTTATTTTTTTTTTCCTTGGCCGAACCTTCCTCTCACTATTTTTTCTCTTTCTCCTTTTTTCTTGCCCACACTTCCTCCTCTTTTTTCTCTCTCTCTCTCTTTTTTCCAAGATTTCAGCCGAATTTTTCTTTCCTTTTTTTTTCTTTAGCCGAATACTTCCTCCTCTTTTTTCTCTACCTCTCATTTTGTTTTCCAAGATTTAGGCCGACACTATCTCTTTGGCCGAACAACTTTTTTTTTTTGCAAGAAGGATAAAAATTCAACAAAGCAAACAGAAATTAGGAGATTAAAAAAAAGAACAGTATAAAAGATGGAAAAACAATGTTCAAGAAAAGGACTAGAGGATTTATTATTATTATTTTTGATGTAGGAAAAATAAAAGAGAATATACTAAAGGGTAGATGAATTCCTACCGGTAACGAAGGCTCTGATACCACCTGATATGCACACGCCTCGATTTAAGATGCGTGCAAGCAAGTTGGTCCCGATCTTCCATCGTAGGAGAAATCCTTAAGGCTAACCACGATCTAGGAATGCGACCAGCAACCTCGCAATCGCTAAACCACTCCTTAGTTGGTTATCAATCATGTCAAATACGACTGACCTATTCATGAAGAACAGGACGAACAATTCAAGAGAATTGAAAGAGCAACAGCAGAAGGATCACTCAATATGTGATTAAATAAATTGAACTTCAAGTTTGCAGCAAAGCATTACAAAAGTGGTGGCTAAAGCAAAAATCAAAGTCCCCTTCAATAGGGCATGCTCCACCAAATATATAGACACAATAATGGATATTTTTCTATATTTTGTTTCACTAAAATAGGAAAAATAAATATATAAATCTCCTCCTCTTGTAAGCCACGAATTTTGTAAAATAAATATCCCTTGATGAAGATTTGAACCACGAATTTTGGAAAATAAAAATTTGAATAAATATTTGATGAAGATTAAATCTTCATGAAATATTCCTTGATTTGCTCTTGAATAAATATTTGATGAAGATTTGATCTTGAATAATTATTCCTTGATTTGCTTTTGAATAAATATTTGATAAGATTTGATCTTGAATAAATCTTCCTTGTTTTTCTCTTGAATAAATATTTGATGAAGATTTGATTCTTGAATAAATATTCCTTTAATTACTCATGCAACTTTCATATGAGTAATTCATGCAACTTTCGAGTAATTCATGCAACTTCCATACGAGTAATTCCTCCATATTTTTCCTTGCATGTAGTGACCAGTAAATAATAATAATTAGGTAATATCATTTGTTCTATAATTAAGTAATTAATTTGCTCAAGAAAAGAATTCACCTGTTGTCCTAAGCGTCGTGCACAGACTCGTGTCATTAGGTCTTGTATGCTAACCGGGTCTTGCAGGGGTGAACCTGTGATGTCCTCATCAATTTGGTAGACAACTTCTTCACTGGTGTCAAAACCTACTCTCAAAATTTCAATTTAATCTAATCTCTGTGGAGGAAGTTATGACATTGCCAAGTTTACTGAGTCCTGAAAATTTAGTGTACCGAGAAAATTTGATATTCTCGGATTGAGAAACCATTCTTCTTTCCACTTGAATCTTGCAATGTCTCAGCTATCAGTAGAGCATGTATCCATTCTTTTCCCTTACTTTTGATCTATAAATTACTAGTGGTGAATTAAATTTCATTGCTCATCATAATAAGTACTATATGAACAACAATGCTGAGGTTTTACCTTGCCTGCATTCTGAATGTTTACAATTTCAGTTTTCTTTATTCCTTTCTCCTAAATTTGTACACTCTCTGATGAACAACCTCATCTAAAAATTTGAGTAAATTCTCATATGAGGTAGTGATATGGTTGTTAACACTATATTTTCTTGTTGCAATTACCAAAACTTCTTCTGATGTGTGTATCACTACTATACTTCCTTATACAGATCTATCCTACAAACCTGTACAGCAAACTAAAGCTTTCTTTCTCTTGAAATTTTCAGTAATTATTAAAATTAGCTATGTTTTTGTACTCTCTCTACAACATCTTACTGCAAGTTTTGGCTTACACCTTTTCAGTCCCCAGTTGTACTACAAAATAAAGCAACCATTTAGGTGCTAGCTCCAATTCTTAACCTTCATTTTGGTTGTGGAATTTTATTCATCACTTTCAATAGGTACATCTCGCTGATTATTGGAACCTTTTCAAGTTTCTTTTCATATTCTTTGACTACTACAAATTCTTAATATTACGGATTCCATTTATACTTTTTTTTCGGTGGCTATTGAAATTCTTCTTTACTATCTATAACTTTTGTTTCACTACTTTCAATAGTGGTTGTGCATTCTTTAGTCACTAACAATAGCAATCGCTATATACCCGTTGCTATTAGGGCAGACTTCTTGATTCGAAAAGAAAGTTTCAAGAATTTCAGTTGTTGGTTTTCTCTCATAACTTATGTCTATTTCATCCAACATTATTCCACACTTGATCTTTCATAGTGTTATTAATTATAAACCTTCCCTGGACTCATAAGGATATGCCTTGCTAAGTGAAAAAAAAATATTTAAATGCCATCCTTGAAATCGATTCACATTAATTATGGAAAGTGTAAATTATTGTCATCCTCCAACAAATTTTATTAGCTCGAATTTCTAATTTCTCATTATTAATGGCCTGAAACTTTAAAATTGATCTTCATATCTTCCTCGATTCTTTAAAGACAATATTCAGATTGTTTAATTCTAGCTACCTCGGCTTACAGATGGTGGAAAAAAAATTTATCCTCTTGATTTTAAAACTCCAACTTTAGCAATCCAACTATCTCTATATTTGGGGTAGTTCGTTGTATTATACCAAGTAAATTGTTCAATTCTTCAATAATTCTTCCTTTTGCTTGGCTCCAATTACCGTATCTTTCTTTGAAGAGTAAGATCTCAAATTTGGTATCCTTGAGAAAAGGTCTACTCCCTTCCAAATGTTTTATAACAATTGTTAGAAGAGTTAATTGCAGATTTCTCAAAATGAGATACTTCCTAATAATCAACTTTCTATGATTGTCTCTTTTCTTTCTAAACCAATAAATTTATTTTGTTGGATGCTTAAGTTAATTGTCTCAATTTTGGACTTCCTACTGTCTCTTCTATTCCTTTTGGTTACTTGTAACAATGCAATTGTTGGAATTAATTGAAGACTTTTGGTTAGCTAATTTGTAGTCTTTATTTTATTGAGTGCTATTCCTAAGATCTATGATCTTAATTAGTTCTGCTGCTTGTGTTCCGATCGATACTGGGTCACAGATATCTTATGTGAACATGGTGTTTCTAAGGGGGCTGATCGACCCTTAGAGATGCTAGAATGAAAGACTTTAATGTGATCTTGGGTATCAATTGGTTAACCAAGTATCGAGTCATGACAAAATAAAATTAAACAGAAAAAAAGAAGGAAAAATGCCGTAGCAGCACACGCGGCGCACTCGCGCATGCTGCAGCATTAGCGAGGGTTTGAATGAGGGTTTAAAACCCTCACTAATAGGGGGCACCCTGTTTTGGGATGAAACAGCGACGGCGGAGCTCAAATGCTCCGGCGGCCGTCGTCTTCGGTAGAGAGGGGATGCGAGTGAGCTGAGGCATCGTTTGCAAGGCCGGCGACATGTGGAAGTAGCTCCGGCTGTCGAAGAATGATAAGGGAGTGGCGGAATATGGGGTTTCCCTGTTCCCATCGATTGCTCCCGCGAGAGGGGCGGAGATCGAGATTTCCCTCCGCGGCGAAGTCGCTGGGGAGGTTACCGGAGGTCTTCGGACGGTGAAGAGGTCGTGAGATGCGTTGCAGTGGCTCCGGCGGGTAGAAAGCATGAAAGGGGCGGCGAAGAGAGGGACTCCTCTATTCGTGAATATTCCACGACAAGGAGCATGGTTGACGGCGTTTCCTTCACGGCGAATCCCTTAGAGCTCGATTCGACTCCTTTGGAGTTGATAGCTCGCGGCGGCTACGGCGGAGGAGACGAGGCAGCAGTAGAGGAAGTGGAGGTAGCAGCGATAGTGAGAGCGACTGGGCTCTATCGACGGCATGATTAGGGGGTGATAGGGTAAGGGAAGGTGCGGTGAGGTAGTGGGCAGCGTCCGCGTGTGTCTACGACAACAAAGCGGCGGCGATCACCGACGAAATGCGTGGTGGCGCGGCTGGCATTCGAACGACCGTCGAGCAGGGAAGAAGGCCGGGGTGGTGCGTGCAATGAGCGTGCGTCGATTCGGTCCAACCCGGCTCAGGCCGGTTCGACTTGGTTTAAGCCAGTTCGGTCCGGTTTAGAGCCGGTTTGGTTGTAGGTTGGCTGTTCTCATGGTTTTACAACCGGTTCAGTGCGGCTCAACGTTGCTAGGGCTTTATTGGTGAGTTTTGAACCTTTAGGAATTTATGTAGAATTTTTTAACACATTTTAGGTGTTTATTTCGAATTTATTTAAGTTGGGTTCAGGATTTTGAGTGCGATGTCAAAAAAATCTAAAAAAAAATTATGATGCTATGTTACTAAACATATTTTTCATGATTTAATTAGTATTTTTAACATTATTAGTATGCAAATTTTAATTTAATTAAGATAAATTGGATTAATTTAGGGTTTAAATGAATTAATTGTATGTTATATGCATGAAGAAATATTTTGGTAGATGTGATGACATTTAAATTGCATTAGTTGGAATTAAAAGAATTTAATTAAAAGTTTTACAGAATTAATAAATTTAGGATACCGTAAATTGAGGTAATTTGATTATGTAGATTTTTCTAATTAGTTAAATTGAATAATTTAGAATTTTATAAATGTATAATGTGATAAAATTTGGAGAATTGGGTTATTTAGATTTTCTAATTAGTATAATTGAATAATTTTGAATTTTATAAATTTTATTGACGTAATCATATTTTTCACATAATTATTAAAATTATTTTTTTAAAATTAATTAAGGTGGTATATATTGATCAAGATTTTTGGGTATATTATTTTATACGCTTATTTATGTTTAATTGTGTTGGATTGTGATTGTTAATGTGATGGATGATTAGTTGATTTTAAGAAATTAAATAAAATAAAGAAAATGATGTGAGGATGTGAGTAGAAGGGTAGATAGAAAATTCTTATTTGAATTGTATGATTTATGGTTTTTGGATATATTTATTTTATCTTAGAAAAATTGATTGTTGTGCTATTGCGTGATTTGTTGTGATTTGTGTTGGAGTAAGAAGGAATGGCTGTGCTTGATTGCTTGCTTGCTTATTTTTAAGAATCACAGTCAAGCTGTGAATTCTTGCTTGACTTTGTTTTGAGACTCAAGTGAGGGCTTATGGTTTCAGATTTCTGGCCTACTACAGTATTGAGTCCTAAGGGTCGTGGTTAATTATTGTACATGCTGATGAGTTATATATCTGCTTTATTACATATTTAAATTGCAAGTGATTAAATTTAATTTTAAATGTATGTCATGCCAGTATATAGATATGATTCTATCATATGCATGTTATAAATATTATGCTCATGTTATGTTGATATTTGATATGTTTATGTGGTGCTAGAGATGTAGAGACACTTAGCAAGACACAAAACATGATGACATGAGATAAATCTAGAGATACTTTAGGTACATGTTACGACAATACCTAATGTGATCTTATTTGATATTTAACTAAGAACTTTTGGACATCTTTGGGTCATAGTAACTTAGGAGATGACATTAAGGTTCTTAGTTTGCTATGTGTTAGTGGTAAGCGGTAAGCGGGTTAGTGGTAAGTGGGTTAAGAGAGAGAATCCGACCCGTTACCAAACCCATAACTTACTCTTCCTCCTCCTTCCCCTCTTCTTCAAGTGACCTCCTTCCTCTTCTTTTTGCGGCGACGACGAACACCTCGCCTCCTCACTGTGTCATCGACTCGCCGGCCACCATAGTTGGAATTTTTTAATGGGTTTTGAATTGGCATATTAGGTGAGCTGGGCAAACACATTAGAACCATTATTTTTGAATTTTGGTGAAGATTTGAGGGATAAATTGGAGTTTTGGCATCAACGGCGATGATGGTGTTGTCGGAGCTTGTTCCGAGGATTGTCAACCATTCCGACTGTGGAACTTTACAAATTAGGTGCCTATGGCTTCTCCTTGATGAGAACTATCCATTGGTACGTAGGTTGAGGGCTATTGGCCGTCGGCGAATGGAAAACCCAAAAGTTAGGGTTCCGTCGACGTGAACTTCTCCGGTGAAATTGGATGCCGATGAGTTCTAAAAATTGGAGAAAATATGATTTTTGGATTCTTGATGAAGAGGGTTTTTATTTGGTATCAATATTGATGCTGATCGGAGATCTTCACCGACAAGGGTTTCGGCGAACTTTTTGGCAAACTTGAGATAAAAATTAGGGTGAATTTATGGATCATTTTAAGCATGTTGGTGAAAATGGATTTGAAAAATTGTTACGAGATTGAGAATTAAAATTTATTAAAATATTCACAAAAAATTTGGTACGAAGCGTGGGGATATTAACGATAGTGATAAATGTTAGGACGTACTTATGATGATAAATCGGGTTGGGTCAACTCAAGCGAGTTGGGCTGAATCGGGGTGAGCGGGTGAGTCGTCACGGATGAGTCGGCCGACTCGCCGATAAAAGGGGAATTGAAACCGTCGAAAACATGGGGTTACCCTGTTCCAAGGGCATCGGCGTCGGCGGCTTTGTGGAAGCTTTGGCCGTCGGCGGTTTGGCAAAGGAAGAGGCTGCTACGGAGGTAAGCTATCGTCTGCAAGGCCGGCGAGCCTTGGGAACGACTCAGGTGAGCAGAAATGTTGATGGGAAGCTGTGAAAGTGGAGGCGGTTGGCGGAGGCACTGTCTCGGTTGATCTCGCCGGCGAAGAGCACGGAGATTGTTCTCCCCCTTCGCGGTCAGGAGCTGGGCATCAAGTCAATTCCAAAAGGAGTTGATTCCGTGTGGTGGCCACGGCGGGGAAGCCGGAGATCAGCGGAGAGCGTGGAAGGGGCGGCTGAACAGGGGAGTGAGCGACTCTTCCCCTGTTCCCGATGAATTCACCGGCAGGGAGCGTGGCGAGTAACTCTTCCTCCACGGCGAGCTCTCTAAGTTCGATTCGACTCTCTTGGGGTAGATATCGAGCAACGGCCAAGACGGAGAAGATGGGGTGGCAGCTGGGAACGATTCAACCCGTGGCTGGGAATGGCGAATCCGGCAAGTCGTGAGGGTTCTTGAGCTCCACCAACGATGAGAAGAGGCGGCCGGCGGGTGGAGGAAGGTGAGAGGAGGCTCTATGCTTGCTTCCGGTGGGTTAATGACAGCGGAGTGGTGGCGGATCGACGAACGATCGGCGGCGACGCTCGCTGCATTCGAACAGGGTTCGAACGTAGGAGAAGAAGTGGGTTGGGCAGGCGCGTGTGCGACGCGCATGCGTCGGTCTAGTCCAACCCGGCTTAGACCGGTCCGGTCCGGTTCAGCCGGTTTGACCGCAGTTCAGAGTGTGTTTAGCTGGTTTACATGGTTTTTCGACCGATTTATCTTGGTTGAATGTTGTTATAACTTGGTTGGTGAGTTTTGTGCTTTTATAAATTTATTTAGAATTTTTGTCACGTATTAGGTTCGATTTTCAAATTATTTTAGGTTAAGTTTAAGGTTTTGAGCATATTATTTATATCAAAAAAATCTAAAATAATTTTTGATGCTAGTTTATGCTTAAATATAATTTCTATGATTTAATCAGAATTTTTTCAAACAATTACGGTAGTGTTTTGATTTAATTGTGATGGTTCACGTTTATTTAAGTGTTAAATAAATTATTTGGATGATATTTTCATGAAAGAATATTTTAGTACGTGTCATTAATTTTGATTTATGTTAAAAAGAATTAAAATGATTTAATTAGAATTTTTACAGAATTTATAAATTTTATGTTGTGATTAAATTGGGTAGTTAGATTTTCTAATTAATGAAGTTGGAGAAATTGTGATTTAATATATTTATATGTGGTAATTAGATTTTTACAGAATTATTAGAAATTATTTTTCGGTTAATTACGGTGGTATAATTTGAATGTAAACATAGGTGTGGCGATGGTTCGCTAAGGTGTGATGGTGGTAGTTGTATTTATTTAAAGTGTTAAATAATTTAATTGATTTAAAAGTAGTTGAATAAAATTTAGTGTGTGGTTGTGAGTAGTGGGGGGCTTGTTAGGGGGATTGTTTGAGCTGTGTTATTTATGCGTGCTTGTTTGCTTGTATTTAATTTATTTGAGGAGATTGTGTTGTTGTGTTGTTGCTTGAAAAATCACAGCCAAGCTGTGATTTGTGTCGAAGTAGAGAGGAATTGCTTTGCTTGCTTGATTTATTGATTGTTTGCTTGCTTGCTTTAAGAATCACGGCCAAGCTGTAATTCTTGTTTAAAGATCTGCTTTGAGACTTAGGTAAGGGTTTATGGTTTCAAATTTATTTGGCCTACTACAGTTGTTGAGTCATAAGGGTCGTTGTTAATTATTGTACATGCTGATAAGTTATATATCTGCTTAGTTGCATATTTAATTAGCATTTGAATTATTAAAATTTATATCATGCTAATTCAAGTATGATGTTATTATATGCATGCTCTTGATATGAGATTGAAAGTTATATCATGCTAGTTCATGTATGATGCTATAATATACATGCTTTAGATATGAGTTTCATAATTATACCATGCTGGTATATGTATGATGTTGTTATATGCATGTTATTGATAATTATGCTCATGTTATGTTGATTATTTAATATATTCATGTTGCTAGAGGTGTAGAGTCACTTGGCAAGAGCATGAAACATGTTGACATGAGATAAGACTTGAGACACTTTAGGTTCATATTATGATAACACTTAGAGTGATCTAAATTGATATATGACTAAGAACTTTGGACATCTTAAGGTTATGACAACCTAGGAGAGGATGTAGGGTTCTTAGACTAGTTTGTCCCAACATGTGGTGAGGAGTCATGTGCTAGTACGGTAGAGGTGCAAGTTCGGTTGACATAGTCACTAATATTTTGGTGTAACCGGGATCTCGCTTCGGTGCAGAGCTCAACTTGGTCGTGTTACACCAAGGTAGAGGGTGTACTAGGAACAGTACCATTAAATACACTACCAAGGCTAGGGAACATGATGACTCTAGCATGCTCAACAGTGGTGGGTCCTTGAGCAGTCCAAGTTTATTGGTATCGTATTCAGTGGATCTCAGCTTACCACGTTGGAGATGGATGTGATTTGTTATGTGTATGGTGATCCTGCCATGGTGCAAAATTACAACGTTGTATGGTACTTGTGTTTGAAAAGAAGGGGTGCCGTGGTCACCAACTCCTTCTGCTAACATCAGTGTACAGGCATATAGGACAAAGACATAGAGTTGACGCTGACGGGTTTAGGAAAATCTCTGATGATGGATTCACCTTGAACATAAGAGGCTGCCTTAGGTGTAGAATGGATAGATGATGATATGTTAATTAAAGTGATATAATATTTTTGGTTTAATGACACTGTTATGATCATATTCTGTTATATACCTTATTATGATCATGTTTATGATGTTCTATATTTGTTATTTGGTTATACCTTATTGATATGTGGAATTAATATGTGATATTTTGTTGACATGTTGAATTAATATGTGATTTTAGTGGTTATATTTTCTTGTTGGTTTGTACAATACCTTATGTCCATTTTTAGTGTGCTCTCTCTGTAGCCTCACTGAGTTTCGTGACTCAGATGTTCACATTTTTTCCTGTTGCGTAGTTTACAGGTTAGCTACTAGCGGGGAGAGAGGGAGAACCTAGTTGGTAAATGATATTTATTTTATGATCTTATGATCCAGATAGAGATCTAGATTGGTATTGTTGGTTTAATTGTTAAATGTATTTGCTTCTGCTTTATTTAATTAATAAAATTTGTAGTGCTTTGTGATACTTTTTAGCCTTGTTTAAGTTGTAATGTTGAAGTGCAGCTTATACGGCGGTTGCCACGTGCCCAAAGGTTGGTTTGGAGTGTGACAAACACCATGAACCACCAGCAATCGGTTAGTGATGTTCACCCCTCCTAAGGCTTCTGATAGCTTAGATACTGAGAATGTGGCTAAGGGATTGGACTAATTAACTTCTAGGTGGCTAAGGGATTGGACTAATTAACTTCTAGGTCATATTAGACTTGTACATGGAGTGGTTCCAAACTAGGTTCCTATACCAGCACATGTGTCGCCTCGGCGCCACCCTGATAATCCTGAGATGGTTATCAGAGATAATCCTACTAGATAACTTAGTAGATATGGGGTCGAGACACCACAGCCCATTGTGTTGATGTGAGTTCGACTTGGCCAGCATAGGTTGCTTTTGAGTTAGAGGGGTGATTCTCTTAAGCCTTGGATGGTGGATCCATAGACCACACAACTAGCATCCTCGACGTCCTGCAGACGGTCGAATGAGTAGTCCAAATCATAGGGTTGTTCTTAGTTCGACTAGCCGTGATCGATGGTTCTTTGTAATGGTGGCCCTGTCTATGGATAGAGTGTAGTACTACACTGAGGTCGTACCCCTACGGAGACTAAGGAGGCTGTAACGATTTCGCCAGGGGAGGAGGCATAGTCGGCAACTAGCAAGACGAGGGAGATGATTTTTGGGTCACTCGTCCTCTCCCCCAACATCGGTGCAGCGGGCATAGTTAGAGACATAGATGATAAAGGTACTGATGGGCTTAAGGACGTCCATAGCCCGGACTAAACCTTAAGTATACGTTGGCAACCCAAAACATGTGACATAAGATAGAGCTGTTTGTGATGACCTACTCTAGTGACACCGACATGAGGTATAACTTAGGTGACATTTAATGACATACATGTTCTTATAACATAGATTGACACATAACTTTATCATATGATCATTGTAATACATAGAAAGAAATGATTGTGTGATAACTAATCCCACTGAGGCATCCTTGAATGAGTCTCCTAGCCTTTGAATTCGTCCTGTGGTTTCAAGTCATAATTTCACACTAGGCCGCAAGGCTGAGCACACCGCGTTCAGTGTATGTGTAGGTGTAGCGGTGACGGTCAAGTTCGCAGACGAGAAGCTCATCAGTCGAGATGGGCTATCTTCTCCGTTTCATTTTATCTATTGATTTCAGAGAGTAATATATAGTAGACTGGTATCGGGACTGTACTAGGAGACTGTATTATTTAATTATTGATATGACTAGTTACTTGTGCTGTAGAGATGAGATCCTGCTACGCCTTGCATAGGTTGGTGAGCTCATACCGCGGTTGCCACGTGCCCGGTAAGTGGTCCGGGGTGTGATATGAGGTCCAGTGGGCAACCCTGGGAAATAGAGCTTTGTTCCTATATTCTTATTATTTAACTTTGATTCAGGTATCCTATGATGCTTGATACCTCCTCCTAAGGTAACAGTTGAAAGCTACAACTATCGTTAACTATGCCAGCCCAGGATATACTCTTGTATAATCCATGATTGCTCTTTTTGATTGACTATTACACCCGAATAGCAGGATATTCTATTTATGAGACTTTGTTATTATATATTCTCGATTTTACATTATTTTCTATCTAATTCACTCGTACAAGTGTACTCACCTTATAGGGCACTCTTTTTTTTAAGGACCACAGTAGGAGAGGGATTAAGAGATACTGAGGCGTGTAGCCCAACACCCGACTTTTGAAAGATAGAACAATTCTACCAGTATTTTGTGTACGTAGAGAGATATACAGGCTAGGTATTTTGTATATATTTGGGCATGTACTCAACTATAATTGTAAGATATTTATATATAAGTGTTTTAATGTGCTTGAGCATTGTGATTTTGAAAATGCATCATTTTAGATTTATATTGACTTGTTATTCAAGTTCTCTCCTTCCATAAATAAAAGGGATATATATCAGATACGCTTAGTGGGTCCCCCTATAATCGTAGAGGGTAAGCAGGACTATGTATGGAGTCCACTACGGTCTACCACGTGCCCTATGAAAAGGTACGAGGCGTGACAAATAGTATTAGATTGACATCCCAGATTCACCTCACGGTCTCGGCTCAAGTTTCAAAGTGAACAAGGAACAACTCTAAAGTTCAGCACAACCTTCTACCCATAAACAAATGGACAATTCGAGCGTACCATACAAACTCTAAAAGATATGTTGAGGGCTTATGTGCTAGATTTCATAGAACTTTGGGACACACACCTACTCCTCGTAGAATTAGCTTATAATAATAACTATCAAGCCACCATAAGAATGACTCCTTACAAAGCTCTATATGGAAGGCAGTGCAGAACACCAACTTACGGAGTGAAGTTGGAGAATGTCATTTAAACAATACCGAGTTAGTGGTTCGGACAATTGAAAAGATCAAAGTCATCAGATAAAGAATAAAGACTATACAAGATAAGTAGAAAAGTTATGCTGATAATCGACAAAGACCACTAGGATTTAATATTAATGATATGGTATTTTTGAAAGTATCACGTGGAAATATTTTCTGTGGTTTCATCAAAAAGGTAAATTGTATCCTCGATATATCGAACCATTCAGGGTAATCACTAGAATCAGACCGATATCATACCAATTGGAGTTACCTACTGACTTGGAATGCATTCACAACGTGTTTCACGTGTCGATGCTTAAGAAATACATACATGACCCTTCACATGTCCTTATAACCTCTCCAATTGAGTAGAGGTAAGACTTGAAGTATGGACTAGAGGTAGTAAGGATATTAGATCAACTTATTAAAAGTCTTAGAGGCAAATTGATTCCTTCAATAAAAGTCCTTTGCAGAATTCAAAAAGCTGGTGCTCAAATTAGGTACCAATATCCACACTTGTTTGTTAGGATATATTTTTTGTTAGCACTGTTTTATCCTTGATGTTTGAGGAAGTAAGTGAAAACTCTTTTTAATGTCTTTGTATTTTTGGAGGACTAAAAATAGGAGGGAGGAGAACTTATAAACTCTAAATATGATGAATAGGAAAAAGGAAATTAGAAACAGGGATCAATACCTGGTTAACCAATCGATACCCAAAATCACATCAAAGTATTGTATCCTAGCATCTCTAAGGGTCAATTAGCCCCCTTAGAAATATTGTGTTCACATAAAACCTCTGTTATCCGGTATCGATCAGAACACAAGCAGCAGAACCAATTAAGATTATAGATCTTAGGAATAGCACACCATGGAATAAAGAATATAAATTAATCAACTAAAGGTCTTCAAATAATTCCAATGATTGCATTGGAATAAGAAATCAAAAGGAATAGCAGGTAGTCCAAAGCTGAGACAATTAATTTAAGTATCCAACAAAGTAATTTATTGACTTAGAAAGAAAAAGAGACAAAATGATTATTAGGAAGTATATTATTTTTAGAAACCTGCAATTCACTCTTCTTACAATTGTTATAGAATATTTGGAAGGGAGTAGACCTTTTCTCAAGGATTACAAATTTTGAGATCGCACTCTTCAAAGGAAGATATGGTCATTTAAGCCAAGCAAAAGAAGGAATTATTTAAGAATTGAACAATTACTAAAGCTGGAGTTTCAAAATTGAGAGGAGAAAAATTGCCACCATCCTTAAGGCCAAGGTAGCTAGAATTAACAATCTGAATATTGTCTTTGAATGATCAAGGAAGAGATTGGAGATCAATTTCAAGGATTTTAGACCATGAATACAAAAAAAAAAGTTAATTCAAGGCCATCAAAATTTGTTGGAGATCAATAACAATGTTTACACTTTCCTCTCAATAATAATATCACTCGAATAATAAAGGAAAGGAACAACTCCTAAACTCTTGTAAAATTTTATTTGAACGATAGGTATGGAAGTACAAGCATTGGAATATAAAGGTGAAGATGATATGAAAGGGAAAATAACACCCGAAGCTGTAAAATCAATCTCTTTTGAATTTAACGATGCCCTCCCAATTGTTGGAACTTGGAGGAAAATTTTTAGAAATATAACTTGGAATTGGTAAGCAAGAATAGTAATAAGGATATAAGAGCGGTTACTAACTGCTGAAAAGATTAGAGTAGTAAAAATAATTACTGAAATAATGGAGAAGGACCAATTGAAAGTGATGAATAAAATTTCATAACCAAAATAAAGGTTAACACTAGAGCTAGTACATAAATGGCTGCGTTAGGTTTACAAATAAGAAACAAGAGGTAACAAAGTTATCCAACATGGTTGTAGAAGTTTAGGAGAATAAAATATAGGAAAAAATTCTTTAATACTAAAGTATTTACATGCAAGTTCAGGAGTTTGATCATCAACAAACTTTAATCAAAATTAGTCAATTTAAAGTTGCTGGTGAAGGTGTTGACAATGCATAAGACAAGTCTGTAGTTGTTCAAAAGGAGCCTAAGCAAGAGATAATAATAGCAGCTCCCTCAAGGATACCAAGGAGGAGACTATGGTAGGCAAGGTAAAATTTCAGTATTGTTGTTCATATAAGCTTATAGTACTTATTATGATAAGAATGAAATCTAAATTCACCACTGGGACATTATAGATCAAAGGTAAGGGAAAATAATGTATATATATTCTGCTGTTAGCATAGACATGATAGATTCAAGTGGAAAGATAAATGATTTTTCAATCAAAGAGTATAAATTTTCGATACACTAAATTTTCAGGATTTAGTAAAATTTGGAAGGTAATAACTCCTTCCACAGAGATCAGATTAGGCTGATATTTTGAGGGTGGATTTTGGCATCATTGAAGAAGGTGTCTACCAAATTTCATAGGAATTGGACACTCAGAGAGCTCAGGGTGATTAATTCTCTGAGATAAGGTAAATCTAAAATTTCATCTATCCAGGTTTATAATACTTTGATATAGTAGTTGATGCATTTCATTACCTTTGGCTTTAGCTCACCCTTTAGTTGTGCATGGGAGTTATGATTTATGTTTTTGAGGTAAGGACCTTATTACAAGGTGAGAAATACAGTAGGGTCCTTAATGAATGATAAGGCTGCCAATTGGATTCTCCTTTAGTATCACTTGGAAAATTCAGAATTAAGAATCAAGGTTGGTTTGTTTATGATATATTAGTTTGGTACAGTAGGTATGCTTGTCTAGGATTTGGTGGAAAGATCTTCAAAAATTAACATTGAGAATATGTAAGTATATGCACAAGAGATAAGCTTCAATTTTAACATGCTGAAAATGCTAGACTTTTCACATTATAAACTCATTGAATTTACTTACAATTCTTACTAAATTGTTCAGTAACTTGAGGTTCTAGATAGTATTTGGACCCCTTTTTGAAAGAGTCAAGAGTATCATCCAAAGAGTTTTGAAAGATGATAAGGATTAGGGAGAGAAATATCCTAAGGAAGAAAAAAAATTGTTAACTATCACTAGAAGGAATTTGAGTTCGTTTGGTGCTAGGGATGGTACCATTTCTTAAATGCACTTAAGAGTATTCAACAGAGGAATGGTTAGTATTTTGAGAACGGTCAGAGTCTGAAGAATGACCACTGCTAAAGGTTTGTAAAGAAAAGAATTGAAACATATCAGCGAATGAAAAATAAGGGAATAGATCTTCTCCACACCCACACATGCAGAATTCATAGTATAGTTCATGGGTATCAAGATTTTACTTTTCAAGTTTAAGGAAGAAGGACCATATTGCACAATATAGATCCTGTGATATGAAAGTACTTGATGGTTATTCATATAAAACTGTCAGAGATGGATAGAGGAGTGAGATTGAATGAGATGGATATCAAGATTGAGAGGTAAGATAGTACTTTTGATACGCCCTATGAACAAAATGTTAAATGTGAGATGGTATTGATCTCTGATTATGATTCATGAGTAAAGGATGATAAAATTAATAAAATCTAGGGATGAAACTCTACAATTTAACTATGTTCTTAACCAAGTTCTGAATCTATAGAGTCGAGAAGGAAGGTCACCATTATTATACTTTGATTAGTATTAGAGTATGATAGGAAGACAATTGGAGAGGAATCTCTATCCTTCTTCTCAGCCCCAGTTAGAGAGAAAGGGTATTTTCAGTTCTGGAGCAAGGATCAAATCCATACTGGTATGCACACGCCTCGACTTAAGATGCGTACAAGCAGATATGCACACGCCTCGACTTAAGATGCGTACAAGCAAGTTGGTCCCGATCTTCCGTCGTAGGAGAAATCCTTAATGCGGGGGGAGTTGTGACTTTGACGAAGGGGAGGCTAACCACGATCTAGAAACGCGACCAGCAATCTCGCAATTGCTAAACCACTCCTCAATTGGTTATCAACCGTGTCAAATTCTTCTTTGCTTCATTTTTTGAAGTATGTTGTTATTTATTAGAAATATTACTTATCTTTAGCCAATTGTATATAGTAAGTTTTCCAAAAATATATTGTTAAATATAAGACGAGGAAACAAAATAACTTAGAAACGACTTTTATGTTTTTGTAGAGAGCATTGGAAGACTGCCCTTCAATATAAATAACACCACGTATGTGTACACACATTTAAATAAGGCAACCCACTAGCTCTACACAACCAACACAACTAATTTCTTTATCTCTCTTTTGCTCTCTCTACACTATATATTTGTTTATATATATAAACATATTGTCGTCTGCCTGTACAAAAAGTATACGTTCCACTAGTTAAAGAAATTGAGCTTCATAGGAGAGGTTCTCGCCTCGGATCAGCAATTTGTGGAACAATGAAGGATGTTGCCTCTCTATCGTATCCTGCAGCTTTCTCCTTTGACACATCAATGGCACGTTTCTCCTGTGACTTTTGTCCAAGACGATTTGAAACACCTCAAGGGCTCAATAGTCACAAAGGCAAGGCACACAAGAAGCTTATAGCAACTTCCACATCAAGCGCAGCTTTCTCCTATGATACATCAAAGATGGATTTCTCCTGTAACTTTTGTTCGAGACAATTTGAAACATCTCAGGGGCTCAATAGTCACAAGGGTAAGGCACACAAGGAGCTTATAGCAAATTCCACGCCAGCAACATCTACGCTTAGACCCAACGAGACTGCCATCTCTACACCCCCTCCAACTAAAGAGGGCCCTGATGATACTAACTCTAATGAAATTGATATTGATCTCTACTTACCGATAAAGAAGAGAAGACAATTTCTTAGACATTCCTCCTCCCCTTCCTCGTCCTCTTGAAGAAGAATGAAAAATTCTTATGCATAAATATGTTTCTAAATACTGTATATGAGTACCCCCTTGCTTTATTCCACTCACTCCTTCTCGTATGGTTAAACAAATAATATTTGAAATTAATAAATGATGTTAAGAAATGATTTATAATTTTTTGTGGTTTTGTATAAAAAATATTATAAAATTTTATCTTTTTATCTCATGAACATTTATTCTTGCTAAAATCACTACGTACGGTAAGGAGGAGAGAGGCACTATAGATTATCACTATGCAATAACAAGATTAACATATTTAAATATAAGGTGGTAGTTAGTGGTGCCACAACCAACAGTAAATTTCCAATGCAGCAACACGAGTAGGTAGGGAGTAGGAGGAAAATGAATTAAGAAATAAATTTCAATAAATATATTTAAATAAATAGAGACCTTTTATTTTAAAGTCATTATCATAATGATCAATTATTAAATTAGTTGATGACAATAAAAATATTTCATTTTGTATACATCTTTTAGATCATAGTGAATGTATATACATTTCTTTTGTCTTCATTTATGTGTACGTGATGATTACTAGTAATTTAAACAAAAAGTATTTTTTTAAAAAGTAATATTTAGAAATAATATATCACATCAGGTAGATTCAAGAATCGAATAAAAAGAAATGCCAACAGTAATACTAATTAAATATATATTTAAAGTATACAATTATTCTGTGTTAATAAAAATTGGACATTGAGGATAAAGATGATATATAAAATAATTATCTTCGTGATATCTAATAATAATTTAATACTCAAAATTATGTAATAGCTTGAGTATTGCTTGCTGCCATCGGTTGTTACAGGGGATAAATCATCCATTCCTAATATTTATATATCTATATATAGTAGATAAATATATTTTCTAGTTTAATAAATATTTATATATTGTAGTATATATGTAGGCTTTATATCAAATTCTATTTGTTTCTTAATATAATATATACAACTGTAATTATTTTATTAGAGAGTTGGACAACATATTGAATTAAAAGTTATGCTTTTAAAATTTAGTAACTTAGTAGAGTATTTACAGGTTCCAAGAATAGTTGTTTTTTTTTATTGTATTATTGAATTAAAATGATTGATAAACACTTTATTGCACTTCTTTTCTTGGATGTTTTCTTCCATACTATGGTAAATAAATTTATCATGTCTTGCGCTCAACATTTTCTTGGTCGTATGCATGAGCGACATTAAACAATGAATATCAAAACACCTATTTTGTTCCTTGTCTTCTATTTCCATAATGCCAAACAAAAAATAAGAAAAGGGGAGTAGGGTGTTAGATACTTGATATCATGAGTATTAGAAAATTTAAATATGTTTGCCAATTGATAGGAAAACATTATGCAGTGACGATGGATAAATACGGCAGGGCCGTGAATCCGTTAAATTGCTAATTTAAAAGGCTAAGGTGCATTGTTGTTTCGGCTAGTTTACAGTCGTTACAGTAGAGCTCCCAAGTGGGCAGTTGTTAATAAATTTTATACTGTCCGTGATGTGTATTCTGTTGTTTCTTTATAGAATGTAAATTAATTGCAATAATATGTTATATGATATGATCTCTCTTATGCTTGTGTTATATCAAGTCCATCGACAATTGTAAAGAATAAGTTTATATGCCTAGCAATTCATGCTAACTAGTATGTTTAACGATTGAATATCTTTGAGGGGTAAAATGTCATCAAAATTACTTTAGGACTTGAATGAGTTTTAGATTCGTGTCGAAATAGATTTAGAATCCATCGAGTTTCTTTGAGATAGTATTCTTATAGGTGCTCTGGGATCCGTCCTCTTGTGAAAATTACCTTACAACTTTTGTGATTTTTAGATTCATGCACAAATGAATCAATATCCAATCCAATCTCTTTAAATTAGAGTATTTTCATAAATGTGTTTGGATGTGTTCTCCCTTCCTAATGCGGATTAAGAGCACCATATAACAGGCCTAAGGATAGTTGGAAATTTTTTTTCTTTTTCGGAATAGGAATGAAAAAATTTATAGTTACGCCCAATAGTAATATTATATCATGGTGGCATTTATTTTGATATGACAATATCCTTGATTTAATGATTTCTATCTATTATTTTAATAAATAAATTAGAAAGTATAAAATAAACTTATAAACAACACTTATTACATGAGTTAGAATACTATAAAAATAACAAAAATATAAAATAAAATTGTTCTGTTTCTAATTCGACCGTCAAATTGTCCTCGACGTGCTAAACCAATTAATTGAATCAATTTAGTCTTAAATATATATATATATGAATCAAATCATAAAAAAAATAAAAAAAGAATTTAGTCTTAAATATATATATATATAAATCAAATCATAAAAAAATAAAAAAAGATAGATCAAATAGTGATATCAAAATATTATTAAATATTATCACATCTTTGATTGTATTTTTTAAAAAATATTATATATAAAATTAATTAATGGATGAATATTTTTCTAAAAATAATCAAATAATATTGATCATTAAATAATCTTTCAATAAGAGAATGTCAATCTATCGTACTAATTGTTCTACATAATAATATCTATATCATTTACTTTATCTCACTTTGCATTACTAAATATAGAATTAGAATTACAAACTTGTATTATTTGAAACCATCCCAAATAGCAATGAAATCATTGAAAAGATTAAATATATTTTTTATTTTAAATTACATAATTTTTGAATTATTTTATAAAGTACGTGGTTTGTTTTATTGTTGTATGATTGAAGATAGATAAGAGATAATATTTGTAAGATCTAAAAATATACTTTTAACTACAAATATTTGAGTTGAAATTCATGCATTTATAATTTTCGCTAGAGCTATAGATATAATTCTAAATGACCATGTAATTAAAAAAATATATAACTAAAAAAATAGATATTTTATAGAAGTTTTCATTGCACTTCAACTTTCAGTCAAATAACTTTCTATCATATTTCACAAAACGCTCCATGTGATCTAATATAAGTAATAAATATTCTCTAATTCTTATTTGCTTTATTTTTTGAAGTATGTTGTTATTTATTAGTAATATTACTTATCTTTAGCCAATTGTAGAGAATACAAAATAACTCAGAAACGACTTTTATGTTTTTGTAGAGAGCATTGGAAGACTGCCCTTCAATATAAATAACAGCACGTATGTGTACACAGATTTAAATAAGGCAACCCACTAACTCTACACAACCAACACAACTAATTTCTTTATCTCTCTTTTGCTCTCTCTACACTATATATTTGTTTATATATATAAACATATTGTCATCTGCCTGTACAAAAAGTATACGTTCCACTAGTTAAAGCAATTGAGCTTCATAGGAGAGGTTCTCGCCTCGGTACTGAAAAAGTTCAAAAAAAAATATCGCACTTGGTCTCCTCCATCCACAAACTTTTGACATTATTAACTCCGTACATCAGACCATCAAGCATAATTTCTAATCTCTCTCGAAATGTCAACGATCTTCTCCTGTGAATATTGTTCTCGAGAATTCAGTACAAAAGAAGGTCTCACAGGTCACCAGAATGTGCACGCGAACGAGTGCCCCTCTTCTACCGCAACAGGATCAGCAATTTGTGGAACAATGAAGGATGTTGCCTCTCTATCGTATCCTGCAGCTTTCTCCTTTGACACATCAATGGCACGTTTCTCCTGTGACTTTTGTCCAAGACGATTTGAAACACCTCAAGGGCTCAATAGTCACAAAGGCAAGGCACACAAGAAGCTTATAGCAACTTCCACATCAAGCGCAGCTTTCTCCTATGATACATCAAAGATGGATTTCTCCTGTAACTTTTGTTCGAGACAATTTGAAACATCTCAGGGGCTCAATAGTCACAAGGGTAAGGCACACAAGGAGCTTATAGCAAATTCCAAGCCAGCAACATCTACGCTTAGACCCAACGAGACTGCCATCTCTACACCCCCTCCAACTAAAGAGGGCCCTGATGATACTAACTCTAATGAAATTGATATTGATCTCTACTTACCGATAAAGAAGAGAAGACAATTTCTTAGACATTCCTCCTCCCCTTCCTCGTCCACTTGAAGAAGAACGAAAAATCCTTATGCATAAATATGTTTATAAATATTGTATATGAGTACCCCCTAGCTTTATTCCACTCACTCCTTCTCGTATGGTTAAACCAATGATATTTGAAATTAATAAATGATGTCAAGAAATGATTTATAATTTTTTGTGGTTTTGTATAAAAAATATTATAAAATTTTATCTTTTTATCTCATGAACATTTATTCTTGCTAAAATCACTACGTATGGTAAGGAGGAGAGAGGCACTATAGATTATCACTATGCAATAGCAAGATTAACATATTTAAATATAAGGTGGTAGTTAGTGGTGCCACAACCAACAGTAAATTTCCAATGCAGCAACACGAGTAGGTAGGGAGTAGAAGGAAAATGAATTAAGAAATAAATTTCAATAAATATTTTTAAATAAATAGAGACCTTTTATTTTAAAGTCATTATCATAATGATCAATTATTAAATTAGTTGATGACAATAAAAATATTTCATTTTATATACATCTCTTAGATCATAGTGAATGTATATACATTTCTTTTGTCTTCATTTATGTGTACGTGATGATTACTAGTAATTTAAACAAAAAATATTTTTTTAAAAAGTAATATTTAGAAATAATATATCACATCAGGTAGATTCAAGAATCGAATAAAAAGAAATGCCAACAGTAATACTAATTAAATATATATTTAAAGTATACAATTGTTCTGTGTTAATAAAAATTGGACATTGAGGATAAAGATGATATATAAAATAATTATCTTCGTGATATCTAATAATAATTTAATACTCAAAATTATGTAATAGCTTGAGTATTGCTTGCTGCCATCGGTTGTTACATGGGATAAATCATCCATTCCTAATATTTATATCTCTATATATAGTAGATAAATATATTTTCTAGTTTAATAAATATTTATATATTGTAGTATATATGTAGGCTTTATATTAAATTCTATTTATTTCTTAATATAATATATACAACTGCAATTATTTTATTAGAGAGTTGGACAACATATTGAATTAAAAGTTATGCTTTTAAAATTTAATAACTTAGTACAGTATTTACAGGTTCCAAGAATAGTTGTATTTTTTTTATTGTATTATTGAATTAAAATGATTGATAAACACTTTGTTGCACTTCTTTTCTTGGATGTTTTCTTCCATACTATGGTAAACAAATTTATCATGTCTTGCGCTCAACATTTTCTTGGTCGTATGCATGAGCGACATTAAACAATGAATATCAATACACCTATTTTGTTCCTTGTCTTCTATTTCCATAATGCCAAACAAAAAATAAGAAAAGGGGAGCAGGGTGTTAGATACCTGATATCATGAGTATTAGAAAATTTAAATATGTTTGCCAATTGATAGGAAAACATTCTGCAGTGACGATGGATAAATACGGTAGGGCCGTGAATCCGTTAAATTGCTAATTTAAAAGGCTAAGGCGCATTGTTGTTTCGGCTAGTTTACAGCCGTTGCAGTAGAGCTCCCAAGTGGGCAGTTGTTAATAAATTTTATACTGTCCGTGATGTGTATTCTGTTGTTTCTTTATAGAATGTAAATTAATTGCAATAATATGTTATATGATATGATTTCTCTTATGCTTGTGTTCTTAAATTCTAATGGTGTATGATACTAGGAAGAACATAGAACATATAGATGACATATGAACATGCTAGGTGATAAACAATACTAGTTAGGTGACATATTTACATGATAACCTAAACAAGTTATAACACCTATAAATATGGACCTGAACTTCCTAGGAACATGAACTTCTAGGAATCATATAGGTCTATGTAACACAGTATTTCTCTCACAAATGATATGTATCATTTGAGTTAGTCTAATGATGGATAGCATTGGCGTCATCCGACACATCCTTTAGCGTTCGGTGAGTACCAAAAAGGGGATTCTCTTTAATAGCCTAGATATCCCCATGGCATGCATCCGAAACTAAAGTGTTGGGGGCTGGGGAGCTCACTTCAGCCACTATATCTAAGGACTAAAGTGTCTGTTGACGCTGACATACCTCAACCGAGTCCTGCAAGCTTGGGAGGTAGTCCGGATAGCTAGAGTTATACACTTGTTGGATCCAACAAGTCAGGCCTTGAGTTTATATATATGTCAGCAGGTGACCCTGCTGTAAAGTAGAAGTGTAGTGCTACATGGTGTCTCATATCGTAGGGTCTATGGGAGATGTACGATACGATAGTCTCGGAGTGCAGTCCGGGTAAACGGCTCGCGAGACTAGAAGGAGGAGGAACCGCGGTCACCCGCCTTCTCCGCCAACGTCAGTGCAACGGGCCTAGGCAGAGACTTAAACTGGCACTGACGGGCTTAGGGTAGTCCCCGGCCAGGGTTTACCTTAAGCATAGGCAAGCAGCCTTAGGAGTTAGTATTTGAAACTAAAAACTTAGAAAACTCGAGATACATATTTAGATTTTTAATAATTCATTGCTCAATTATGTGTATGCTTTATTTTATAGTTATTTTATGAATTGATATTGATATAACTGCTGCTCGTCCGGACATGTATTGTTAGCCCATTTCTTTTGCTTGGAGAAGTTTCTATCTGTAGGCACTAAGTCGCAAGACTTAGCGCATGCAAATTTTTCCCCGGGCGTAGGTATCGGGACATCGCTTAGGAGATGGCAAGGAGTGATTGGTAGCGGGATTGAATACTATAGAAGAACATTATAGAATCGATTAGTCGGTACAATGTATACAAGACATAATGTAGACGGACTGTATCAACTATTTGTGTAACCTATAAGTAAATTGTATATCTAATTAGTAGACTTGATTATAGAAATTTTCAATTATGCTTGGGATATATGATATCGTTAGCCTTGTATGAGTGAGATATTGCTCATACGGCGGTTGTCAGTTTCCTGACAGAGGGTCAGGGCGTGACAATTATTGTGGTATCAGAGCAGGTTTAGAAAATTTAGGAAATTATATATGAGATTAAGGATTAGGGATATGCTATTAATACAGTCTATAGGCAAACATTGGGTAAACAAAGGTGAGAGTGACAAAGGATTAGGAATAGGATTCCCTTGATTAAACTTTTCCTTATTACCTCTCTGCACTTTCTTGCTTGATAAGTTGCTTGCTATAAGTTATTTAACTACTATCGGTGGTTTTGATTAATTGCCTAGTTGATCATTGAGTTATTAAAAATTGATTGCTTGCATATTTTCTTTGCTTGCCTCTCTACCTTAGCTCAGATATAGTATTTTAAAACTCCAAGAGTACTACTAAAATTCATTATTATGCTATGCAATTATAAAAGAGCTGCTTTCTTCAATGAAATAAAGGACTAGTTGTTTGAAGTCCATGTCATTGCCTTCCAACAAATGTAGCTCCTACTATTGCTTGGATACACAAGTGCTATAAGCAATTAGTGCTCTGAGTTTAACTGTGGTTGTGGTATAGTTAACTTCTTCCTTCATGACAGAAATTAAAAAGTAAACCCCGATGCACTTTCTGTGGACAAAAGTAAGAATTAATCAACTATTCCTACTAAAATGTTGTACTCTGCTGTATTATGAATACCATGACTCAAATTGCAATGAATCATATCACTCTTTGGTGGCTAAGACCCTACTACCAAATTCTCCGTAGTAGAATTAATTCTTAGGACATGTGTACCTTATTCTATTCTATCATGATTCAGTTAATGCTTAGTGTATTTTAGTTTCATGTTTTAAATTTTTGAATCCTACTCAATATTAGTTGGTACTAACTTCATTAGTGATAAATTCCATATTGAAGTAAACCTATTTTCACTCTCCAAAAATTTTAAATCTAGGAGGATACATTATCTCTCATTACATTTAGTTATCGGAAGGAATTAGATTCATAATAAATATATGCTCCATTGACTTCTTTCAGTGGTAAAATCACTCTGAATGACTAAACTACCTAAATGCCTTATTATATAGTGATGGCTTATCTTTATTTGCTTTATAAAACACTCCATTATCAAGCTCCTTGTTAGTTCAAGGGTTATAAAGCCTCTAAGAAAATTTTGATTCAAGATCCTAAGATTTACTACATCGTGCTTCTCTTTTAACGATTGGTCCAAAGATGTTCTTATTTATTCATTAATAACAACAACCTTTTATTTGTTATTATTCTTTTAACCACGTTTAAGTTGTGGATTTTCAAGTCATTTACTCTCTCATTACTACATATTTCATTTCAACTAATTAAATTAAGTACTTATCCTATTGTGTTATTATAAAGTTTTAGTAGTATTACTTTCTTTACATAGTACACGTGGTATTGTCGAAGGAAAACTTTAAGATTTTTAAAGGATTCATTATTGTGGTTATGACCATTCCTTCTTGTTGATATTTGGGTGTGCTAAATTCATTTTGTTGGAACTATATATGATACGGTCAAATTAAAAATAGAGATCTCCTTCATTTACCAAAATAATTAATTGCGTAGTTATCTCAAAATTCTTTTATTTCACAATCTGATTAAATATATTAAATTGATTTGAAACATATTGTAGAAATGAATGTGCATGTGCTCGGTTATTATATGAAATCATTTAAGATGCATTTCCCTTTAGCTAGAACACTTCCTTCATGGAGATTGGAGAACTCCTCTTCATTCGCCCAAACCACCCTATATGATTAGGGTGGGTCATAGGAAAGGGAAGGGTAGCATACAGTTAAACAAAAAAGGGTAGAAAGTAAACTTTGCTTTTGATTGTAGTAGCACTCTTAAATCTGCATCAATGGTGATACACAAAACACGACAAGCCCGTGAAATTTCTGTTAAGCTAATTTAAATGATTCAGGTGCGTTGTTATTTCGGTTAGTTTACAACCGCTGTAGTAGAGCTCCCAAGTGGGCAGTTGTTATTAAATCTTTATTACTGTCCGTGATGTGCATTTTACCGATGTTCTGTATGATGTGAATTAATTGCAAATGACATATTATATGTTATGTTTCCTCATATGCTTGTGTTCTACAAATTCTAAAGGTGTATGACACTAGAAAGAACCTAGAACACATAGCGACATATGAAGATACTAGGTGACAAACAAAATTAGTTAGGTGACATATCTTCCATGATAACCTAAGCTAGTTTGGACACCTTGAGACATAGACCTGAACTTTCTAGGGACATAAACCTCTAGGAATCATATAGGTCTACATAACACTGTATTTCTCTCACAAATGGTAGACACCATTTGTGTTAGTCTAAAGAGGGGTGGCGGAGGCGTCACCCGAACTATCCTTTAGCGTTCGGTGAGTACCAACAAGGGGGTTCTCGCCAACAGTCAGATATCCCCATGGCATGTATCTGAAACTAAGGTACTGGGAGCTCACTTCAGTCGCTATCCTGAGGACTAAGGTGTCTGTTGACGCTGACATACTCCAACTGAGTCCTGCAGGCTTGGGGGGTAGTCCGGACAACCAGAGTTATACATATGTGTTGGATCCGGCAGGTCAAGCCAAGAGTATACATGTCAGTCGGTGACCCTGCTGTAAAGCAGAAGTGTAGCACTACACAGGTGTCTCGTATCCTAGGGTCTATGGGAGACGTACGATACAATAGTCTTGGAGTGTGGTCTGGGTAAACGACTCGCGAGACTGAAAGGAGAAGGAACCGCAGTCGCCCGCCTTCTCCGCCAACGTTAATGTAACGGGCCTAGGCAGAGACTTAGTCTGGCACTGACGGGCTTGTGGTAGTCCCCGGCCAGGGCTTACCTTAAGCATAGGCAGGCAGCTCTAGGAGTTAGTATTGAAATTAGAAACTTAGAAATCTCTAGACACATACACATATTTAGACCTTTAATATTCAATTGATTATTATGTGTATGCTTTCTTTCATTCTTATTTTATAATTTAATGTTGATATAATTGCTGCTCATCCGGACATGTATTGTTAGCCATTCTTTTGCTTGGAGAAGTTTCTATCTGTAGGCACTAAGTCGCAAGGCTTTGCGCATGCAAATTTTCCCCTGCGCGCAGGTATTTGGAACATCGCGTCGGAGACGGCGAGGAACGATGGGTAGTGGGAGTTAATGCTATAAAAGGACATTAATAGAATCGATTAGTCGGTACAATGTAAAGAACATATAATGTAGACGGACTGTATCAACTTTTTATGTAACCTGTGAGCAAATTTGTAAATCTAGTTAGTAAACTTGATTATAGAAATTGTCATTTATGTTGGAATTACATGATATTGTTAGCCTTGTATGAGTGAGACACTGCTCATACGGCGGTTGTCAGATGCCCGACAGAGGGTCGGGGCATGACAATTAAAGTGGTATCAGAGCCAAGTTCAGAAATATCTAAGATTAAATTTAGGAAGGTTGATAATTATAAACATAACCCCCTGATACAGTCCATAGGTAAACATTAGATCAACGAGGGTGAGAGTGACAAGGGATTAGGAACATGATTTCTTTTATTAAACTTTCTTTATTACCTCTCTGCACTTCCTTGTTTGATAAATTGCTTGCTACAAGTTATTTGACTACTTTTGGTGGTTTTGATTAATTGTCTGTTTGCTTATTGAGTTATTAGATAAGATGTTGTTTTCTTCCTTGCTGTGTTTGCCTTGCTTGTTTTGTCTGACATTGCTTGCTTTGTTTTACATTGATTACCTCACTTCCTATTTTAAACTGCAATAGTCGGCTGTACAAATGGGAGATCAAAAAAAAAAAAACGCACACTAGACACTTGTATACCCAATGTATTCGCTTAGAAATTTATCGAAGACTCGACCTGATGTAGATAGCAGGGAAAACTAAGTCAGGAGGAGCCCAGACAGGATCTGCCTAGACGGAGAAACGGGCACGAGGAAGATCTACTACAGCTAGGCCCATGTAGTCGTCCCAGGATCCGCCAGTGCAGCCAGTGCCGTCAGTGCTACCAGTGTCACCAGTGCCGCCAATACTTGGGCCGGCACCCGTGGGGCCAACTGCAGGAGTTCAGCCGCAGGTACAACCAATACCGGCCATCGGACCAGAACAGTCGGAGAAGCAAGGGGAGACTAGGTCTGGCCCCATAGCGTCAGAATCACATGCCAGCAGTGGGCAGCAGGAGCTTAGGGATGCTAATAGAGCAATGATGCGAGAGGTGATAGGCGAGTTTCAACAACAATCACAAACACCAGTTGCAGCGCCTACGGCCCAACCAGCACAGGCGCCAGCACCAGTGGAGGTTACACTAGAACCACTCCCAGTAATCCCACCAGCAGTGACTCCAGTACATACCACCCTGCCGACTACACTAGTATTACCCACCCCAGTGACGTATCAAGCAACTCCTAGTGGTGGCACAGACACCATAGCTACCACTGAGTATGGTGTCCATAACCATACTAGACAAGTGCCAGCCTGGCTCAGGGATGCATCGTAGTTGGGTTGCCATGAGTTCTCTGGGTCCTCCGACTCTCAGGAGGCCCAAATGTGGCTCGACAACTTGAGCCAAGTCACTGAGGAGATGGGCATTCCCAACAGTGGAAGGGTCAGTGTGGCCCGTCATCTGCTGACAGGAGATGCTAGGATTTGGTGGAATACACTAAAGGCTAGAATCGACACTGTAATCACGTGGGCTGTATTCACAGAAGAGTTCAACATAGAGTATCACACAAAGCTACAACACGATGATAATACGAGAGTTCCTTGACTGTAAGCAAAAATGGGAGGTCGGTGAAAGAGTACTCGATTGAATTTAATCGGATGTCTGCCCTTGTTCCTGAGGTGGTACACTCTGAAGTATACTGTTGCAAGAGGTTTAAGTGGGGGTTGGACTTGGCCATCCGCTCACGGATAACTCACACCAAGATTTCAAGCTTTAGAGAGATTGCCAATGAGGCTATTGAGGTGGAGCGGGTCGTACAAGAATTGAGGGGAAAGAGCGAAGGTAAGAAAAGGAAGCGACAAGCCTCTCAGAGCAGTCGTAATCAGCAGAAATAGAGACCAGTACCCCCCGCACCTTCAAGCACTATCAGCTCTCCTATCACACCATCCGTGTGAGGTACAACTTACCAGTCTGCACCGAGTCATTCGAGGCCACCTCCTCGCGGACCACCTCCTACCGCCATGATGCCGGCAAACCATCCTCCAGTTTGCCGCCACTGTACTCGAGTGCACACAGGACTGTGCCGAAGTGTTTCCTGCTATCAATGTGGCCAGGCAGGGCATATTCATCCCAACTGCCCACAACTGAGGAACCAGACAGCATCACAACAACCAGCGTCTGGACATGCTAACAGAGGTCGTTCTACTGCCCCAGTTGTTCGTACCGTGTCCACTACAGCACCGAGCAGGCCACCATCAGCTAGACCCGGGCAACAGATGCAGGCACCACCACCGTGCACGCAGACCCGCATATTTGCGATGGATAGTGCTGATGCACAAATAAACCCAGACATTATCACCGGTAACACTCCCCATCAGGATGAGCATTAGAACCATATTTATTTTACTTTGAACTATATTCCATTTTATTCTTTCAAGTTACTTTAACAAATAAGGAACTTTTGTTAGCCCCATAAGCTTAATAAAAACTTAGAAATTTTTGTTTTCTTTGATGTTTGTTGTGTGAATAGGTTCTATGGTATTATTCAGCTCCTTGGCTCGAGTCCTAATCGATACCGGATCACAAAAATCGTATGTCAGTATGGCATTTGCTAAGCGGGCTGACAAGCTACTGAAAATGCTCGGGTACGAGTTGATAGTCTCAATGCCCCTCGGTGGACAAATACTCAGGGACCAAGTGCATCGAGCCTACCCCGTGACCATTAAGGAGGTAAAGCTATTAGCTGATTTAATTCCGCTGGACATCTCGGACTTCGACATGATCCTTGGTATCGATTGGCTCACGGCTCATGGGGCATTGATAGATTGTTTTACCAAGACTGTGGAATTCAGAAATCCCAGACATCCTTGCTTGACCTTTATCGGAGATCGCCGCGTACTGCCATCTTGTGTGATCTCGGTGATAATAGCCAGGAAATTCCTACAGAAAGGTTGTCATGGGTACCTCGCGCATGTCGTTGATACAAGACAGAAGGATGCCAAGTTGGAAGATATTCCTATTGTTAGAGAATTTTCAGACGTATTTCCCAAGGATTTACCAGGACTACCTCCAGTAAGAGCAGTAGACTTCTGCATCGACTTGGCGCCTGGGACACTTCCAATCTCCAAGCCACCCTATAGAATGGCACCAGTAGAGTTAAAGGAATTGAAGACACAATTATAGGATCTAGTGGATAAGGGATTCATCCACCCCTGCGTGTCTCCCTGGGGAGCATCGATATTATTCGTCAAGAAAAAGGATAGGACCATGCGGATGTGTATCGATTACCAACAACTGAACAAGGTCACTATATGAAATCAATATCCACTACCTCGAATTGACGATCTATTTGATCAATTGCAAGGTGCAAAAGTATGCTGAAAGATAGACCTATGGTCAGGATATCACCAACTCAGAATCAGAGATGAAGATGTGCCAAAAACTGCATTCAGGACTCGCTATGGGCACTACGAGTTTCTAGTTATGTCTTTTGGACTCACTAATGCACAAGCATCGTTCATGGATTTAATGCACCGAGTATTCCACAAGTACTTAGACAAGTTTGTCATAGTCTTCATTGATGACATACTTATTTACTCGGGGAACAATGAGGAGCACGCTCATCATCTCAGGACCGCCCTTCAACTGCTTAGAGAAAATCAGTTGTATGCAAAATTCTCTAAGTGTGAATTTTGGCTAAATCAAGTGGGTTTTCTCGGACACATTGTAAATAATGAGGGAATTCAAGTAGACCCAGCCAAGATTGAAGCGATCACTATCTCACTTTTGGTGGCTAATAGAACCTGTCCCTTGATCGATATTTCTCTTTCTTCTCACATTTTTCTTTCTTTTCTCTCAATTTGGGCTGATGACTCTCACTTCCTATTTTGTGGATGTCACTCTTCTTCATTTCTTTTCTCTCACATTCAGCCCTATCTAAATCATCTTTGAGAAATTCTTCCGGTATCATTGGAACCAATATGACCTTCCTATCTTTGTGCATAAAGGAGAACTTATTGGAATGCCCATAATGTGTAGCATCCTTATCATATTGCCATGGTCTTCCAAGTAGTAATGCACAAGCTTGCATTGGCACCACATCACAGTCCACAAAGTTAGAGTAGATACCAACAGAAAAATGAACAGATACCATCATTGTTACCTTCAACTTTCCACAAGAATTGAGCCATTGAATGTAGTATAGCTGCGGGTGTAATCTTGTGGTTAAGCCAAGTTTTCCAACCATCTCTGAACTTGCAATATTATTGCAGCTTCCACCATCAATTATGATCTTACAAGAGTGCTCCTTGATCACAATTTTGGATTTCAACAAATTGTGACGCTGCCCGTTTTTTGCCTTCTCCATCTAGGAGCTAAGAACATGACGAACAAGAAGGCTTGTATGGCTTGTATCAAATATGATCTCTTCTAGTTCTGACCCTGAAACAGATTGAGACTCCTCACGATCAGATCCACCTCCCTCTTCAACCTCACTGGCCGATGTATACTCACCATCTTCTCGAATGATAAGGGCACGTTGATTTGGACAATCACGCATATAATGCCCTTTCCCCTTACACCTAAAGCACTCAATCTCCCTTGTTCTTCCTGTAGAAGCAACTGAGGATGAACATTTTATAGGGGCAACAGTGATCTTTTTTGAATCAATAAGTTTGGATATTGGTGAAGCGGCTTCCTGAATTTCCTTGGCCAATTGGTGCAGCAGTCCTGCTAGAATGACCAACACCCTTCTGTTGCGGATTGGTGTCCCTCCAAGGCATGGAAGAACTTGGATAGCTACAACCAGATTTGTATGGTTTCTTCCTCCTTTGAATTTATCTTTCAGCTTTGTATGCATAATGAAATAGTTGATCCAAATAATTATATTTCTAGAAATCAAGTATATCTTGTATCTCTCTCCATTCAATCCTCCTAAGAATCTAGCCATCTTTGCATTATTATCTTCTTGCACATTAGCACGTAGCATGCCCTCCTATAACTCTTGATAGTATTCTTCCACAGATTTGTTTCCTTGGTTCATCCTTTTGAATTTATTAAGTAATTCTCTCTCAAAATATGAAGGCACGAACCTAGACCTCATCAAGCACTTCAAATCATCCCAAGTATGAGGACCTCTATTTGTCGAATTTAACTCCACCAAATTGAAGCATAACCAATAAATTCAGTAGTAGCCGCACGTACTCTATACTCTTCTGGGTAATGATAACAGTTGATGTCACGCCCCGACCCTACTGACGGGCACGTGGCAACCGCCGTATCAACCCTGAGATCCATACAAGGCGTAAGAGGATGGATCATTGACATAATTATAAACAGAATACAATCCATCTAGTACAGTCCCGATATAGACCTACTACAACTCTAAATACGAAAGCTATAACGTCCAAGTAAATTACGAAAATATACCTCCGGCGATGCGAACTTCGTAAACGACTACGGCGCAGTCCTCGTCGACAAACTATTACGAACTCACGTAAAAACCTGCACATACGGGGAAAAACGGTGTGCTCAGCCTTGCGGCCTAGTGCGAGATTACGGCTCAAAACCGAATAAGGAATTCAAAGGCTAGGAGGATCAATCTAGGATGCCTTGGGTTCATTAATAGTCAATTTCATGTAACACATGTGGATCATGTCATATAAACAAAATAACAGCGGAATAGGTACGTCATGTGGAACACTAGATGTCGCCTAAGCTGTGTCTAGTAATTATGTTATAAGTGTCATCGAAATATCATTTACGGTGTATTATGACTAACAATCTCAAGACTCGGACTGCCGGCCTATGCTTAATGAATACCCCGGCCAAAGGGCATCACTAAGCCCATCAGTGCCTTTTTGTCTCTGTCTCTTCCTATGCCCGTTGCACTGATGTTGGCGGAGGTGACGGGTGACCCTTGATCACTCTCCTCTGTCTCGCTAGTCGCCTACAATGCCTCCCCTAGCGAAACTGCCGTGCCCTTACATCCTCCCGGGTTCACCTGAACCGGTAGACCGGCCGGTTAAGTTGGACCGGACCGGACCGAATTTTTTTTTTTTTTTTTTCCAGATGGGGGTTTACAAGTATTCCCCCTCTTAAAAATTTTTGGTCCTCCAAAAATAATTCCTCAAGATAACAAAATACGATCTACAGCCAACAAGTTTAAAAATTCTTTTACATCACGCTCACACACTCTCCCCCTCAAATAAATGAGGATGGTGGGCCCGCATGTGGGCCTCAGTCTCCCACGTAACCTCCTCTACATGCGCATTCCTCCAACGGACTTTAACTAAAGGAATAGATTTTCCTCGAAGTACCTTCAAGCGACGATCGATAATCTCGACTGCCTGCACCCCGTAACTCAAGTCCTCCCTCAACTGAACTGGTGGCGCCGTGAGGACATGGGATGGATCTGATATGTACTTCCTTAGCATGGATACATGGAAGACATCATGGATCTGCTCTAAGTCGGCAGGTAACTCTAAACGATAAGCCACCGGCCCCACTCTCTCAAGTATCCGAAAGGGTCCAATGTATCTGGGATGTAGCTTCCCTTTCTTTTGGAATCGGAGGATACCCTTCCATGGGGACACCTTCAAGAAAACCATATCCCCAACTGCAAACTCGAGAGGCCGGCGACGATGATCCGCATAACTCTTCTGTGGTCCTGAGCTGTCTTCAGTCTATCTCGGATGACACTGACCTTGGCTACGGTTTCATCAATCAACTCCGTACCCGTCAGTCGTCTCTCACCCACCTCACTCCAACAAAGGGGAGTCCGACACTGCCTGCCATAAAGAGCCTCATAAGGAGTCATACCAATACTGGCCTGATAACTGTTATTATATGCAAATTCCACTAAAGGAAGGTGTGTGTCCCAGCTACCAGTAAACTCAAGCACGCAGGCTCTCAGCATATCCTCTAGTGTCTGAATGGTGCGCTCTGACTGCCCATCAGTCTGCGGGTGAAATGCAGTGCTGAACTTCAAAGATGTACCCAGCTCTCCCTGAAACTTCGGCCAGAATCTAGAGGTGAATCTAGGATCGCGGTCCGAAACAATAGATACTGGCACTCCATGAAGGCGGACAATCTCACCGATGTACAGCCTGGCTAACCTCTCCAAGGAATAGGTGATATCAATCGGTAAGAAGTGAGCGGACTTCGTAAGTCGATCGACGATCACCCAGATAGCATCATGATGTCGCTGGGTGCGCGGTAACCCGACCACGAAATCCATAGTGATGTGCTCCCACTTCCACTCCGGTATCGGAAGAGGCTGCAATATACCTGCCGGTTTCTGATGTTCTGCCTTAACCTGCTGACACACCAGATACTGAGCTACAAACTCCGCTATATCCCGCTTCATGCCCGACCACCAATACGTCTGTCGAATAGTACGGTACATCTTCGTGCTTCCGGGATGCATGGCATAAGCGGAACTGTGTGCCTCCTCCAGAATCTGCCGTCGTAAATCCTCATCGTGGGGTACGCAGATCCTGTCATCTAGTACCAATAAACCGTCATCTCTAAGTCTGTAATCCTGTCCTCGACCATCCTGTACCCTCTGGATCACCTGGCTCAACTCAGAATCTGTCCTCTACAACTCTGCCAACCGATCTGATAAAGTGGGTCGCACAGCGAACTGTGCTAGTAACCCACCCTGCGAGCCACACTGTAACTCTGCTCCCAATAATCTCAAGTCCCGCAGCAAGGGTAAATAGACAGTGCGAATATGTGCCAAAGTGGCAGACGACTTCCTGCTCAGAGTATCTGCCACAACATTGGCTTTCCCTGGGTGGTAGTCAATAATCAGATCATAATCTTTAATTAACTCCAACCAGCGACGCTGCCTGAGATTCAGCTTCCTCTGCGTCAGCAGATACTTCAAGCTCTTATGTTCGGTGAAGATATGACACTTCTCTCCATAAAGATAGTGTCTCCAAATCTTAAGAGCTAAAATAATAGCTGCTAACTCCAAGTCATGAGTCGGATAATTTACCTCATGCTTCTTTAACTGTCGAGAAGCATAAGCAATCACCCGCCCACTCTGCATCAAAACACAGCCCAGTCCCTGCTTGGACGCATCACTGAATACCACGTACTCGGTACCGCTGACTGGGAGTGTGAGTACTGGAGCAGTGGTTAAACGAGTCTTAAGTTCCTGGAAACTCTGCTCACACTCCGGGAACCATTGAAACTTGATATCCTTACTGGTCAACTTGGTCATCGGCGCTACTATCCGGGAGAAATTCTGCACAAACCGCCGATAGTACCCAGCCAACCCAAGGAAACTGCGAACCTCCGTGGGACTTTTGGGCTGCTCCCACTTAGTCACTGCCTCAATCTTTGCTGGATCAACTTGAATGCCCTCACTGGTAGCAATATGTCTTAAAAATCCCACCTGAGTCAGCCAGAACTCACATTAGTTAGTCCAAATGACATGACCAAGAACTCATAATGCCCATACCGCGTCCGAAAGGCTCTCTTCGGAAATATCCGAGTCCCTAATCCTCAGCTGATGATACCCCAATCTGAGATCAATCTTTGAGAAGACCCGAGCACCCTGTAACTGATCAAACAGATCATCAATACGAGGCAGTGGATACTTGTTCTTGATAGTGACTCTGTTCAACTGTCTATAATCAATACACATCCGCATAGTCCCATCTTTCTTCTTCACGAATAGGACCGGTGCGCCCCAAGGGGAGACACTAGGTCTTATGAATCCCTTGTCCACCAAGTCTTGCAACTGTAGCTTGAGTTCCTTCAGCTCTGCCGGTGCCATGCGATATGGGGGTCTAGAGATAGGCATCGTCCTAGGAGTAAGATCGATGCAAAACTCTAACACCCGATCCGGAGGTAGACCGGGCAGATCCTGAGGGAACACATCTGGAAACTCACGGACTACAGGAATATCTGTCATCAGTTTATCCGACTTACCGTTATCCACAACGTGTGCCAGGAAACACTGATATCCTTTCTTCACATATTTTTGCACCGTGAGAGCAGAAATAATAGCAGTCGGTAAAACCCGACGATCTCCCTCAAATACAAGCTCTGGTGGACTCGAACCAACAAAGGACACTGACTTTGTGAAGCAACTCACTAGGGCTCTATGTGTAGTCAACCAGTCCATACCGAGGATCACATCAAAATCCGTCATCTCCAGTGGAATTAGATCCGCCTCCAGAGTAACATCTTGTATCATAATAGGACAGGATCGATATACCCGATCTCGTAGAATCTTCTCGCCCAAAGGAGTGCAGACAATAAGCTCTGTCTCTAACGGGGCTAAGGGTATATCAGCCCGCCTAGCATACTCTGAGCTAATATAAGACCGATGTGACCCGGTATCAATGAGGATACGAGCCCATGCATCAAATAATCGCATAAGTCCTATTTCACATTCACACAAACAAACACATAGTGCCAATTAAAATATAGTTCAACTACAACAAAGTTTACTCAAATCCAACACCAAAATAAGTCTTCAAACATCAAGTCTAACTTATTAAATCTAGAGCAAGATACTCAAAGGGCATCGGTATGAGATTCGTTACCGGTGACCACGTCCGGGTTGGCTTGTGCATCGGCGCTATCCAGTGCAAAGATACGAGTCTGAGTGCGCTGGGGTGGCCTCTGGGAGTGCTGGCCCGATCTGGTGGCAGGTCCTCGGGCAGACGCTGAAACAGGTGCGGCCGGTGAGACTGGGGCTGGTGGACGACCACGGGTCGCTGTAGTAGGGTGGATGGCTGATTGCTGAGATCCTCCAGCCTGAAGCCGCTGTGGGCAGTTGGGTCGGATGTGCCACTGCTGCCCACACTGATAACAGGAGACCACTCGGCACGAACCGGTGTGGAACCTGTGACAGAGTCTGCATGGAGCCACCTGCGGGGTACGAGGTATCTGAGAAGTCCGCTGAGGATGTGGCGGAGGACGTGCCTGCCTCTGCTGTCCTGGCTGCTCCATCCTCTGTGTAACTCGGCCCCCAGATGGAGCCCCTCCGACAGCTGAGGCAGCTGATGTGGTCATGCCAACCTGCCTATCCCTCAAGTCACCTCGGCCCCTCTGTGATGTAGATCTCTTTCTCTTCCGCCCCTCCCAGCGTGCGCGAGTAGTCTGAGCCATCCTCTCAACTAGGAGGGCTTTCTCCACCATCTGCTGGAAAGCCGTGTACTTAAACAGTCCCACCTTAGTCTGACTATGATCATCCAGTCCCTGCAAGAATCGCAGACGTCGATATCTATCCGATGGAATCACGTCTGGTACCAGCGAGGCCAACCGGTCGAACTCCACCACATACTCAGTCACCGATCTGCCTCCCTGCGTGCAGTCCCAGAACTCCTGTATCTTCTGATCGTGCTGGAACTCTGTGTAGTACCGCTCGTGGAACTCATCCTGGAATATCTCCCACGTCAAACCAACAGCATAGCGAATCTCTAGCTCCTCTCGCCAAGTCTCCGCATCGCCGTCTATCAGATATAGTGCAACTCCAAGTCTGTCCCTATCCGATAACTCCATATCAGCAGTGATCCGTCGGATATTATTAATCCAAGACCAGGCTATCTGGGGGTCCGATGATCCAGAAAATGTGACACACCCCAGCAGCCGAGCATCTCTCACCCAAGCAGCTATCGGTCTACCAGTAAGGCCACTGGGCGCCGGTGTAGCAACCTCCCCTATCGGGGTCTGGTACTCTGCCCGAGTGAAGGTCCTCTGAACCCCGACAGGAGGGGTAACTACTGCAGTTGCTCTGATCACTGGATCTGTCTCCGCTGTGCTGTCCGCAGGAGCCGGTACAGTTGCTGGGGCAGGAGCTGTCTGGACTACCTGCGGTGCTGGTGGAGCGACCGGTGCAGTAGGAGGCGGAGGAGGAGGAGGTGCAACAGTCTGAGGTACCTCGGGCTCACGCGGTGCACGGGGATTCAGAATACTGACCATCGCGCTGGCCACCGCTGCTGCTATTATGTTCAGCTGTCCCTGAGCAACGGGTGCCTGCCCTGATGGCACTGTGGACCCAGTCCTCTGTCTCGATGTCCGACGAGAACTCGAGCTCCGTAGTGTCCCTGAAGATGCCTGCTCGGGGACCAACGACAACGGTGCTCCCGGGGGACCCCCGTCTGCATCGACTACTGGCGCCGGTGCAGGTGGCGCTAGCGCGGGTAGCTCTGCCGGCGGACGGGATGTAGCAGTCGTCTGGTCCGGAGGCTCTACAACCTTCCGGGGCCTCCCCGGTTTCCTCTTTGGCGGTGCTTCAGACATCTGTACGATACAGAATTTTAAATCAGTGCACCTCGTATGAAATTCGATCTCACACTCAATCCCCTTACACGTGGTCTTCCTATGGTTAATCGACCGAACCACTAACGATCCTAAATATATCGGGACTGACTTCCTTAACTCTTACGATCCTGAATCGGACTCTAAAATGACTTAGGTCATTAAGATGTTTATAACCTAAGCTCTGATACCACTTTAATTGTCACGCCCCGACCCTACTGACGGGCACGTGGCAACCGCCGTATGAACCCTGAGATCCATATAATGCGTAAGAGGATGGATCATTGACATAATTATAAACAAAATACAATCCATCTAGTACAGTCCCGATATAGACCTACTACAACTCTAAATACGAAAGCGATAACATCCAAGTAAATTACGAAAATATACCTCCGGCGACGCGAACTTCGTAAACGACTACGGCGCAGTCCTCGTCGACAAACTATTACGAACTCACGTAAAAACCTGCACACACGGGGAAAAACGGTGTGCTCAGCCTTGCAGCCTAGTGCGAGATTACGGCTCGAAACCGAATAAGGAATTCAAAGGCTAGGAGGATCAATCTAGGATGCCTTGGGTTCATTAATAGTCAATTTCATGTAACACATGTGGATCATGTCATATAAACAAAATAACAGCGGAATAGGTACGTCATGTGGAACACTAGATGTCGCCTAAGCTGTGTCTAGTAATTATGTTATAAGTGTCACGGAAATGTCATCTACGGTGTATTATGACTAACAATCTCAAGACTCGGACTGTCGGCTTATGCTTAATGAATACCCCGGCCAAAGGGCATCACCAAGCCCATAAGTGCCTTTTTGTCTCTGTCTCTTCCTATGCCCGTTGCACTGATGTTGGCGGAGGTGACGGGTGACCCTTGATCACTCTCCTCTGTCTCGCTAGTCGCCTACAATGCCTCCCCTAGCGAAACTGCCGTGCCCTTAAATCCTCCCCGGACTCCGTAGGGGCAACGACGACTCGTGTAGTACTACATCACCATCCAAAGATGGAGTCACCATCAACAAGACCATCGACCACGGCTAGTCGATATAATACAACCCTAGGATCCGGACTACCCATCCGATCGTCTGCAGAACGTCAAGGATGGTAGCCGTGTGGTCTACGGATCCACTGTCCAAGGCTATGCGGAGGGATGTCACCATCCCAATCCCCGAGTAGCGATGCCTGCCAAGTGGTGTGCAGACTAGCTGTCGCCGGAATGCTACTACCTCGGCGACATGTTTGCTAGGTTCTTGTTTTGGTTCGTCCCGACTAGCCATCTCAGGACTATCACGGTGTCGCCTAGATGGCACACGTGCGGGTATGACTTTCTGGGCAGGAACTCACTCCGTATATCCGGTCTAATGTGACCTTGGAGTTTGTACAGTCCTTTCCCTACCAGCTCCCAGTATCTAAGCTATGCATAACCTCGGGAGTGGTACTCCCAGTATCTAAGCTATGCATAACCTCGGGAGTGGTGTGTGGCGGAGCATCACCATTCTGACCATCCGCGGTACGCGGTGGTCAAACGGGGTCTACAAGTAGTACCCCTTCCTGTCTGTTTTCTAGTGATGTCTCCTAAGAGTTTCTAACATGTCATTATTCTTATCGATACTGCATGGTGGTAGTGCTAACATAGCATAGATAAATAACAGAGCATGCAGGACAAGATTCATAGACATGTTAAACAAGTGGCATGGTAGACATGGCATATCATGCAGGTAAATAAAGTAAATCATACTAACATGCATATATAATCAATCATAGCATGCATCTCATTTTTTTATTAAATTTAAGGCATCCGAGATATTTCCTAAGAATACCTCGACAAGAATTTCCTAGCTTGAATAAATCCTATTTCGATGAACCAACGCACCTGAATCGCGATCGGAGCTTCAGAACCAATCCAGATGAAGCTCGGATATATCAATCGTAATGTAACTCGCGATCCAAAATAATATTCCTAAATAGTAAAGTTTATTTAGAACAGGTCTAACCATTCCTAAGAATTGTTCGGATAGAAATCTAATTAATTAAAATTTTAAATTACCTAATTAATTTAATTTAATCTCATTTAAATTATTTATCTAATCCAATTAATGCACTAACACTAACCCAATCCAATTAATCAGATTTAGCTAAGGTCCAATCCATACTTCCTAGAGCCCAAGTAATAAGCCCATAGCCAATTTCTTAATAAAATGATTCCTCTCTCTTTAAGAAATAAATTGATCCCATTAATCTAAATTAATTAATCATCTTGATCTAATTAGTCAAATACTAACCAACACATCCATTAATAATAAAATAATAAAATTTAATTAACCTTATTTAGTTTGTAAAATTAAGCTTAAATAAATTTCATTAAACCTACCCCTTATTAAAGCCTTTTCCCTCTTGTAGACCCAATTCATCCAAAGCCCATCTGATGAAGGCCCAATTTAACCTTAATAGGTTCAGGTCAAAATTTGGTCAACATTGACCTAGTCAACTAAAATTGACTATATGTTGACCAGTTAAATGATCTATGTTTATTAAGCCCAAATTCCTCTTAATCAGATCCAACCCAAAATTTGGATCCAAACTGGCTCAGTCAATTCTTTTGACCATGTTGACCAGTTGACTAGTTTAATTTGATCAAGCTTCAATCAATTGTTTAGCCCAATGTACCCGGCCCAAATTGAGTCCATTGGTCCAAGTTGGTCAGCATTGACCATGGACCCTTTAGGTTGATTATGTTGACTCCTTACTTGGTTAAATGGACTCACTCCTAACCCAAACCCGAACCAACTTAGCTTGGGTTCAACATGAGTCCAATTAATTTTGGTTTAATCAAACCAAGTCCATTCTATTAAATTTGGGTCCAAGTTAAGTCAAATCCACACTAATTTATTCAACATGGTTCACTTAGTCAAATTTACTCCATTTGATTCAACCCAAGTCAAGTTAAACCCAAACCCATCTGGTTCTACTCAATCAACTAACCATGTCACTTAATTAATAACTTATTTATTCACTAAGCTTAGATTAATTAATACTAAACATGCTTTAATTAATTAATCTAAGCATGCAGTAAAATTACTTTATACTAAACATCTAATTAATACTAAAGGTGTTTAATTAAAGCTAATCATGCTTAACTGATTCTTTAAGCATGATTAGGAGAAAAGAGGGGCGAGCGGTACCTCTGCTGCTTCGGCCGAATCCCTCCGCCGAAGCCCCTCCGCCGAAGCCTCCGCTGTGCCCACGCTTTGCCGAAGCCCACTGCCGGAGAACAAATCCCGGCGTTCTAACCGGCGGAACCGCCGGCTCCTTGTTCGTGGGAGGAAATGGGGTATCCTACACCCACGATCGTGCGTAAGGAGGCGAACGAAAAGGAGAACCGACGGTCGTCGAACACCATAATCGGGAGATCGAGGAACGGCAAAGACGATAGGGACGAGACCTATTACCTATGAACACGCACGCAGCTAATGGGATCGGATCGAGCAGCAATGGGGGCGGAAACGGTTGATTCACCGTCGTCTCCACCTTCCGTGCGTTCTGCCTCGAGCAAACTATCCGTCGCCGTCTCCTTGGGCCGAGCTAGGTGGAATGCCGCTCGCTAGCCTTTCCTGGTGGTGGAACGAGGCGACGAGGAGGGCTGCCGCGGCTGCTCGAGATCGGATTGGTGGCAGAGACCCAACCGCACTTCGTAGTGGAGGTTTGGGAGCGAGACGGCGTGCGAGTGAATGGAGCTCGCTGCAACGCCTTCTCCGATGATTCACCCCTCGGCGACAAAGACGAGAACGAGCGGCGGAGGCGGGATCCGCCGGTGACCTCTCCGCTCGGCGTCGCTACTACGGAGCGGGTGAAGAGCCGAAGAAGGCGGACGTTCGATCGGAGCCGCTGCTACACTCTCCGACGCATCGACTTGCTGGGAATGGGGACGAGGGCGAACGGGCGGCGCGCCGGCAAGCTCGTTGCCGATCGTCCGCGCCGAGCGCAGGGTGGCCGGAACAGTGGAGGGCGCTCGAAGGAGAAGAAGTGTTCGAAGAGGGATGGGGGCGCTCGAGCGAAATAGGGCTCCGCCTTTCTCGCCCGCGGCCGTGTCCCTATTTAGGGCCGGCCGCTTCACCTGAACCGGTAGACCGGCCGGTTCAGTTGGATCGGACCGGACCGAATTTTTTTTTTTTTTTTCAGATGGGGGTTTACAGTTGAACTTTTGCTCGACTACCAATCAAGATAGGCTTTTGGATTAAACTTTTCATCAAAACTAGGAATAGTAAATTTAATTTTACCCAATGCATCATTTCTTCTCTCTTTATTACAGTGATGTGCAGGACCTCCATCACCTACCACTCCTCATATGGGGCAGTACTGATACAATTCCAAGGCAACTTCATCATCAGCCACATCATTTAACTCTTCATTGGCAGCCTCTTGAAATGCAACGTTCAAATTTCCTCTTGGTTCGAATGGAGCGGTAGTAGCAGCATTATTATTAGCTTCAACTCGTCCTCGAGGAACTCGAGGTGGTGGGTGTCGTCGTGGAGGAGTTTGCTCCACTTGTTTAAGTCGTGCTTCAATTTCACCAAGATGATTCTCCAACCCGTTCAGGCGCACAAGTACTTGATCGGATAGTATTTGCTCGAAGGTATTTGTAACATGAGCTATCAAAGCCTCAGAATGTGGAGACAATAATATCGCTGATGATTGGGACCCATCTTCTCTGTCATAAGAAACATCACGAGGACTTCTCGATCCTGACATTGTTAGTAAAGACAAGAGAAATTCCACCAAGCTAATAAATTATTTATGAAATACTCTCGATCCTCACAAACCTTACCACCTGAAGCTCTTACCCTTCTTAAAAATAAAGCGATTGCAAAGTTCTAGAACACGGTGATCAAGGCTAATTTTAGGGAGCTCTAGGTGGGGATATATTTATAACAAAGAGAAGAAAATAATAATTCAAGAAATTAAAAAGTTACTCAAGGTCTCAAAGGAAGAATAAGTGCAAGGATAATTATAATTAAAATTCGAATAAAATATTTTTTTATTTTTATTTTTTTCCCCTTTGCCGAACCTTCCTCTCACTATTTTTTCTCTTTCTCCTTTTTTCTTGCCCACACTTCCTCCTCTTTTTTCTCCTCTTTTTTTTCTCTCTCTCTCTTTTTTCCAAGATTTCAGCCGAATTTTTATTTCCTTTTTTTTTTCTTTAGCCGAATACTTCCTCCTCTTTTTTCTCTACCTCTCATTTTGTTTTCCAAGATTTTGGCCGACAAAAAAGAACAGTATAAAAGATGGAAAAAAAATGTTCAAGAAAAGGACTAGAGGATTTATTATTATTATTATTTTTGATGTAGGGAAAATAAAAGAGAATATACTAAAGGGTAGATGAATTCCTACCAATAACGAAGGCTCTGATACAACCTGATATGCACACGCCTCGATTTAAGATGCATGCAAGCAAGCTGGTCCCGATCTTCCATCGTAGGAGAAATCCTTAAGGCTAACCACGATCTAGGAATGCGACCAGCAACCTCGCAATCGCTAAACCACTCCTTAGTTGGTTATCAACCATGTCAAATACGACTGACCTGTTCATGAAGAACAGGACGAACAATTCAAGAGAATTGAAAGAGAAACAGCAGAAGGATCACTCAAGATGTGATTAAATAAATTGGACTTCAAGTTTGCAGCAAAGCATTACAAAAGTGGTGGCTAAAGCAAAAATCAAAGTCCCCTTCAATAGGGCATGCTCCACCAAATATATAGACACAATAATGGATATTTTTCTATATTTTATTTCACTAAAATAGGAAAAATAAATATATAAATCTCCTCCTCTTGTAAGCCACAAATTTTGGAAAATAAATATCCCTTGATGAAGATTTGAACCACGAATTTTGGAAAATAAAAATTTGAATAAATATTTGATGAAGATTAAATCTTCATGAAATATTCCTTGATTTACTCTTGAATAAATATTTGATGAAGATTTGATCTCAAATAATTATTCCTTAATTTGCTTTTGAATAAATATTTGATAAGATTTGATCTTGAATAAATCTTCCTTATTTTTCTCTTGAATAAATATTTGATGAAGATTTGATTCTTGAATAAATATTCCTTTAATTACTCATGCAACTTTCATATGAGTAATTCATGCAACTTCCATACGAGTAATTCCTCCATGTTTTTCCTTGCATGTAGTGACAAGTAAATAATAATAATTAGGTAATATCATTTGTTCTGTAATTAAGTAATTAATTTGCTCAAGAAAAGAATTCACCTGTTGTCCTAAGCGTCGTGCACGGACTCGTGTCATTGGGTCTTGTATGCTAACCGGGTCTTGCACGGGTGAACCTGTGATGTCCTCATCAATTTGGTAGACACCTTCTTCACTAGTGTCAAAACCTACTCTCAAAATTTCAATTTAATCTGATCTCTGTGGAGGAAGTTATGACCTTGCCAAGTTTACTGAGTCCTGAAAATTTAGTGTACCGAGAAAATTTGATATTCTCGGATTGAGAAACCATTCTTCTTTCCACTTGAATCTTGCCATGTCTCAGCTATCAGTAGAGCATGTATCCATTCTTTTCCCTTACTTTTGATCTATAAATTACTAGTGGTGAATTAAATTTCATTGCTCATCATAATAAGTACTATATGAACAACAATGCTGAGGTTTTACCTTGCCTGCATTCTGAATGTTTACAATTTCAGTTTTCTTTATTCCTTTCTCCTAAATTTGTACACTCTCTGATGAACAACCTCATCTAAAAATTTGAGTAAATTCTCATATGAGGTAATGATATGGTTGTTAACACTATACTTTCTTGTTGCAATTACCAAAACTTCTTCTGATGTGTGTATCACTACTATACTTCCTTATACAGATCTATCCTACAAACCTGTACAGCAAACTAAAGCTTTCTTTCTCTTGAATTTTCAGTAATTATAAAAATTAGCTATGTTTTTGTACTCTCTCTACAATATCTTACTACAAGTTTTGGCTTACACCTTTTCAGTCCCCAGTTGTACTACAAAATAAAGCAACCATTTAGGTGCTAGCTCCAATTCTTAACCTTCATTTTGGTTGTGGAATTTATTAAGTATTCTTCCACAGATTTGTTTCCTTGGTTCATCCTTTGGAATTTATTAAGTAATTCTCTCTCAAAATATGAAGGCACGAACCTGGACCTCATCAAGCGCTTCAAATCATCTCAAGTATGAGGACCTCCATTTCTTTATCGAATTTGACTCCACCAAATCAAAGCATAACCAATAAATTCAGTAGTAGCCGAACGTACTCTATACTCTTCTGGATAATGATGACAGTTGAACTTTTGGTCAACTAATAATTCCCAATCAAGATAGGCTTCTGGATTAAACTTTTCATCAAAACTAGGAATAGTAAATTTAATTTTACCCAATGCATCATTTCTTCTCTCTTCATTACGATGACGTGCAAGACCTCCATCACCTACCACTCCTCATACGGCGCGATGCTGATACAATTCCAAGGCAACTTCATCATCAGCCATATAATTATCATTTAACTCTTCATTGGCAGCCTCTTGAAATGCAGCGTTCAAATTTCCTCTTGGTTCGAATGAAGCGGCAGCAGCAGCATTATTATTAGCTTCAACTCGTCCTCGAGGAACTCGAGGTGGTGGGTGTCGTCGTGGAGGAGTTCGCTCCACTTGTTCAAATCGTGCTTCAATTTCACCAAGACGATTCTCCAACCCGTTCAGGCGCACAAGTACTTGATCGGATAGTATTTTCTCGAAGGTATTTGTAACATGAGCCATCAAAGCCTGAGAACGTGAAGATAATAATATCGCTGATGATTGGAACCCATCTTCTCCGTCATAAGAAACATCACGAGGACTTCTCAATCCTGACATTGTTAGTAAAGACAAGAGAAATTCCACCAAGCTAATAAATTATTTATGAAATACTCTCGATCCTTACAAACCTTACCGCCTGAAGCTCTTATCCTTCTCAAAAATTGCTCGCGTGTTTGTTGGTTCGTGATAACTTTCAACAAGGAGTAAATAAAGCAATTGCAAAGTGCTAGAACACGGTGATCAAGGCTAATTTTAAGGAGCTCTAGGTGGGGATATATTTGTAACAAAGAGAAGAAAATAATAATTCAAGAAATTGAAAAGTTGACTCAATAGAAGGTGTCAAAGGAAGAATAAGTGCAAGAATAATTATAATTAAAATTCGGATAAAATATTTTTTTTTCCTTGGCCGAACCTTCCTCTCATTATTTTTTCTCTTTCTCCTTTTTTCTTGCCCACACTTCCTCTCTTTTTTCTCCTCTTTTTTCTCTCTCTCTTTTTTTTTCGAAGATTTCAGCCGAATTTTTCTTTCCTTAGCCGAACACTTCCTCCTCTTTTTTCTCTACCTCTCTTTTTTTTTTCCAGATTTTGGCCGACACTATCTCTTTGGCCGAACAACTTTTTTTTTTTTGCAAGAAGGATAAAAATTCAACAAAGCAAACAAAAATTAGGAGATTAAAAAATGAACAGTATAAAAGATGGAAAAACAACGTTCAAGAAAAGGACTATTTATTATTATTATTTTTGATGTAGGGAAAATAAAAGAGAATATACTAAAGGGTAGATGAATTCCTACCGGTAACGAAGGCTCTCATACCACCTGATATGGACACGCCTCGATTTAAGATGCGTGTAAGCAAGTTGGTCCCGATCTTCCGTCGTAGGAGAAATCCTTAAGGCTAACCACGATCTAGGAATGCGACCAGCAACCTCACAATCGCTAAACCACTCCTTAGTTAGTTATCAACAATATCAAATACGACTGACCTATTCACGAAGAACAGAACGAACAATTCAAGATAATTGAAAGAGCAACAGCAGAAGGATCACTCAAGATGTGATTAAAGAAATTGGACTTCAAGTTTGCAGCAAAGCATTACAAAAGTGGTGTCTAAAGCAAAAAATCAAAGTCCCCTTCAATAGGGCATGCTCCACCAAATATATAGACATAATAATGGATATTTTTCTATATTTTGTTTCACTAAAATAGGAAAAATAAATATATAAATCTACTCCTCTTGTAAGCCACGAATTTTGGAAAATAAATATCCCTCGATGAAGATTTGAATAAATATTTGATGAAGATTTAATCTTCATGAAATATTCCTTGATTTGCTCTTGAATAAATATTTGATGAAGATTTGATCTTGAATAATTATTCCTTGATTTGCTTTTGAATAAATATTTGATAAAGATTTGATCTTGAATAAATCTTCCTTGTTTTGCTCTTGAATAAATATTTGACGAAAATTTGATTCTTGAATAAATATTCCTTTAATTACTCATGCAACTTTTATATGAGTAATTCATGCAACTTTCATATGAGTAATTCATGCAACTTCCATATGAGTAATTCCTCCATATTTTTCCTTGCATGTAGTGACAAGTAAATAATAATAATTAGGTAATATCATTTATTCTATAATTAAGTAATTAATTTGCTCAAGAAAAGAATTCACCTGTTGTTCTAAGCGTCGTGCACGGGCTCGTGTCATTGGGTCTTGTATGCTAATCGGGTCTTGCATGGGTGAACTTGTGATGTCCTCATCAATTTGGTAGACACCTTCTTCACTGGTGTCAAAACCTACTCTCAAAATTTCAATTTAATCTGATCTCTGTGGAGGAAGTTATGACATTGCCAAGTTTACTAAGTCCTGAAAATTTAGTGTACCGAGAAAATTTGATATTCTCGGATTGAGAAACCATTCTTCTTTCCACTTGAATCTTGTCATGTCTCAGCTATCAGTAGAGCATGTATCCATTCTTTTCCCTTATTTTTGATCTATAAATTACTAGTGGTGAATTAAATTTCATTGCTCATCATAATAAGTACTATATGAACAACAATAGCATTTTGAATGTTTACAATTTCAGTTTTCTTCATTCCTTTCTCCTAAATTTGTACACTCTCTGATGAACAACCTCATCTAAAAATTTGAGCAAATTCTCATATAAGGTAGTGATATGGTTGTTAACACTATACTTTCTTGTTGCAATTACCAAAACTTCTTCTGAGGTGAGTATCACTACTATACTTCCTTATACAAATCTATCCTACAAACCTGTACAGCAAACTAAAGCTTTCTTTCTCTTGAAATTTTCAGTAATTATAAAAATTAGCTATGTTTTTGTACTCTCTCTACAACATCTTACTGCAAGTTTTAGCTTACACCATTTTAGTCCCCAATTGTACTACAAAATAAAGCAACCATTTAGGTGCTAGCTCCAATTCTTAACCTTCATTTTGGTTGTGGAATTTTATTCGTCACTTTCAATAGGTACATCCCGCTGATTATTGGAACCTTTTCAAGTTTCTTTTCATATTCTTTGACTACTACAAATTCTTAATATTACGGATTCCATTTATACTTTTTTTTCGGTGGCTATTGAAATTCTTCTTTACTATCTATAACTTTTGCTTCACTACTTTCAATAGTGGTTGTGCATTCTTTAGTTCCTAACAATAGCAATCGCTATTATACCCATTGCTATTGGGGCAGACTTCTTGATTCGAAAAGAAAGTTTCAACAATTTCAGTTGTTGGTTTTCTCTCATAACTTATGTCTATTTCATCCAACATTATTCCACACTTGATCTTTCATAGTGTTATTAATTATAAACCTTCCCTGGACTTATAAGGATATGCCTTGCTAAGTGGAAAAAAAAATTTAAAATGCCATCCTTGAAATCAATTCTCTTTAATTATGGAAAGTGTAAATTATTGTCATCCTCCAACAAATTTTATTAGCCTTGAATTTCTACTTTCTCATTATTAATGGCCTAAAACTTTAAAATTGATCTTCACATCTTTCTCGATTCTTTAAAGACAATATTCAGATTGTTTAATTCTAGCTACCTCGGCTTACAGATGGTGGCAAAGATATTAGATCGACTTATTAAAAGTCTTAGAGGCAAATTGATTCCTTCAATAAAAGTCCTTTGCAGAATTCAAAAAGCTGGTGCTCAAATTAGGTACCAATATCCACACTTGTTTGTTAGGATATATTTTTTGTTAGCACTGTTTTATCCTTGATGTTTGAGGAAGTGAGTGAAAACTCTTTTTAACGTCTTTGTATTTTTGGAGGACTAAAAATAGGAGGGAGGAGAACTTGTAAACTCGAAATATGATGAATAGGAAAAAGAAAATTAGAAATAGGGATCTAATGGTGTTAATTAAAAAAGGCAACTAGGTTGATTCCGCAAGTTTGTGGAAATGGAAGGGGCAGTCTTGCCAATTTAATAACAAGAATTGAGAAGCTTAGGTTGATTTTATAGAAATGAGAAAATAATAGGGGCAATAAGGTCATTGTCTGCTCCAATTCAAGCGCTACCTATCGGTGACCATTCATCACGAAGGGATTGTAAAGAGGGAAAGGGTTCCCAACGGCCTGTAACCTTGACCCCCCAAACCCTCTAAATTCCTGCAAGGCCGCCGACGATCTGAGTCGGAGAGCTGCTCGGTGGGATCTTCCGGTGGAAAGGAAGCCTCGTCGAAACTCCTTTGCGTCACTAGAAAGGGAAGGCGACGCAACAACTAGAACTTGTGGAGCGAAGGGTCGACGGCGCTGTGCAGAGGAATTCTAAAAGGAAGAGGTTGGTTCTACGTCTTTTTCTTCATCAAATTAGAATTTTTTGGGTTTAGAGGGGAAATTAGAAACCACCGAACTAAAAATTTGAGTTGATTTCCCATATTGCAATGCCCTATTTTATTGATGCAATGTGTATTAAAATTCATGGAAATTCATTGATGATCTCATTGCATTGCTAACTTTTATGTCAATTTCATTAAAATTACATGATGATTGTTAGATTTGAGTTCTCATTGTGAGTTAAACATCATGAAATTTCAGAAGTTGGTATAGCCTACAATTTAGAATGCTTGATGTTAGTCCTGCCCAAATTGTTTGATTGGCATTTCATTTAAATCAGAATGCCGAATTGAATCCCTAACCTGCTCGATTTCCTTCATTAATAAGTTTCATTGAAGCAATGATGGAGGTTCGGTAAATATTAAAAATGCCTAGTGGTAGATGGCTGTGGAAAGATTGTTCCAGTTTAGGGTTAAGTCTGCACCGCTGTGGTTAGAGTTGGAATAGAAATTCACATCAGTTGCATACGTAATGTTCTTTTATTGATGTTTGCATCGATCTCTGAATTAGTGAAGTTTAGTTGTTGCTGGGTTTCTATGATTTATGGAAAACTACTAATTCGACACTGCTTTTCATGAGTTTTGTTTCCTTTCGGATTGTGTTGACCGTATGAATGAGATTTGACGGTTGTTTGAATTGATAAACTTTGATTTGAAATGGGTTTGATGCAGTAGTCAATGATAGTATTGGTTTTTTTGTTTGTTAGACAGTTCAAGTAGTGGGTTTTAAGTTAACAAAATAAGTTGAATTGGAAACATAGCAATAAGCAGAAATAGTTGGTTAAATCTGAATTTTTGGGAATTCTGTCTTATTGAATAATGATATCAGCGTGTGCATTTGTGATGTTTCTCTGAGTAAAGGAAAATGTTATTGAGTAATGGTCTCATCGCTATGGATGTTTTAGTATTGCCCAAAGGATGAGCTGTAAGAAAGATTTGCTCTTGATGATCGTCACTGTTATAACCTTGTTGTTATCCAATTTAAATATGATTGAAGATGCATTCAAAGTGATATGCATGATATTTTGATTACCTGAGCAACGATGGTTTACTTGAAAAAATGATCATATTTAATAAACTACGTTCCTTTCTTATTTTATTCAATATTTATACTTGCAATTCACATTAGGAAATCTTAAATAAATAAAAAGCAAGTGAACACAATTAGGCGGCAGAGACGCTAGTTAGTGACATGCTATATGCATCACTTTAACTTAGTCTAATACCACTTGCATTAAGGTCCAAACACATCCTAGTGACATAATAACCTAGAATAACATTTAGGTTCTTAACATGTTAATATCCTTTAGCTCAATTTTTTATTTGTAATATGTTTCTAGATGAAATAATATCTTGTATCAATATGTTTGCTTCATCTACTTATGGGTCTCACTGACAACTAATGTACCTCATTTAGGTTCTATAGACCTAAGAGGTAGGCCGAACCTTTCTTGTAAATACATGTATCAGTTCTAATGCGCTCGGTATGATGGTCTCAAGGTACGATCAAGGTTAACGACTTATGAGATCAATTAGAGAAGATTCTAAGGTCACAGGTCTTCTCCACCAACATCAGTGTGATGAGCCTAGAGAGAGAACTTAGTTTGGCACTGACGGGCTTGAGGGTAGTTCCTGACACTCTAAGCCTAGGATGACAGTCCTAAACAAAGTTAGAAAATAGAAATTTAGTCGATTTAGAGACATAACATACAAAAATGTATACTTACCCGAATTGTTCTTCACTTTAATGTATGTGTTGTTAAATAATTACTACGCATGCCTATCTTTTGGTTAGGATCACTCTTTTTGTAGCCATTGGGCCACAAGACTCAGCATATTTTATTTTCTACATGCAAGTATCAAGAAAATGGACTAGAAGGATGGAAAAGTGACGTAATAACAAATCGCAAGATGTAAACAAAAGTCTAGTAGACGTTATTAGCATAAATAAAGTAAGATTAAATTGTATATTTTAGATGGACTGTATTAGGCTTAGACTAAATAGGTTTCGATAAATTTTTAGTAGATTTTAATATTAAAGTTTCAATAAATATTAAAATTATTCATAAATACCCTTGAGTATAACAACTCCTATGGTAGTTGCCATACTACCAATATAGGGTCGGAGCATGACAACAATCAAGCCATCTAGATCAGATTACTTTTGTAAAAAAACATTCCAGCAACTAAAATCACATACTCCTGTTTATGGATCAATCAATAGGTTTATCAAACCCGATTATTGTCTAGTCATACAAGGAGGATAAGTATCAATCACAGGTTGCTTTTGAGCTATACTAATCCTATTATCATATAAATCCTTTCTATAGCCATAAGAACCGAACCATGTCAGCCTTTCTCATTCATTTTAGAATTTATCGTCCAAAAGCAAAACCAGAAATCTCGCTGCAGCATCAATTGAATCTACTCGTTCACCAATTCTTTCAACCACTACCTGTTTTATCCATTCATTTTTCATTCAAAAATCTCAAGACTCAAGCCATAAAGAAAATTCTAATTACTACAACCCATTTGCAGTAATCACAGGAATACCTCAACAGTTTCTACCCTACTGTTGATTTCAGCTACCCTATGCATTTATCTTAGCTACTAACTCAAGTGAGGACTAACAAAACCTAATACAATTCTCACTCACTAAATCAATAATATGAAATAATAGGTCACTGTCCTTGCCAAACAATTCACCATGGCTCAATACCTGGTTAACCAATCGATACCCAAAATCACATCAAAGTATTGTATCCTAGCATCTCTAAGGGTCAATTAGCCTCCTTAGAAATATCATGTTCACATAAGACCTCTGTTATCCGGTATCGATCAGAACACAAGCAGCAGAACCAATTAAGATCATAGATCTTAGGAATAGCACACCATGGAATAAAGAATACAAATTAATCAACTAAAGGTCTTCAAATAATTCCAACGATTGTATTGGAATAAGAAATCAAAAGGAATAGCAGAGAGAGACAGGTAGTCCAAAGCTGAGATAATTAATTTAAGTATCCAACAAAGTAATTTATTGACCGAGAAAGAAAAAGAGACAAAATGATTATTAGGAAGTATATTATTTTGAGAAACCTGCAATGGACTCTTCTAACAATTGTTATAGAATATTTGGAAGGGAGTAGACCTTTTCTCAAGGATTACAAATTTTGAGATCGCACTCTTCAAAGGAAGATATGGTCATTTAAGCCAAGCAAAAGAAGGAATTATTTAAGAATTGAACAATTACTAAAGCTGGAGTTTCAAAATTGAGAGGAGAAAAATTGCCACCATCTGTAAGGCCAAGGTAGCTGGAATTAACAATCTGAATATTGTCTTTGAATGATCAAGGAAGAGATTGGGGATCAATTTCAAGGATTTTAGACCATGAATACAAAAAAACAAAATAGTTAATTCAAGGCCATCAAAATTTTTTGGAGATCAATAACAATGTTTACACTTTCCTCTCAATAATAATATCACTCGAATAATAAAGGAAATGAACAACTCCTAAACTCTTGTAAAATTTTATTTGAACAATAGGTATGGAAGTACAAGCATTGGAATATAAAGGTGAAGACGATATGAAAGGGAAAATAACACCCGAAGCTGTAAAATCAATCTCTTTTGAATTTATCGATGCCCTCCCAATTGTTGGAACTTGGAGGAAAAAATTTAGAAATATAATTTGGAATTGGTAAGCAAAAATAGTAATAAGGATATAAGAGCAGTTACTAACTGCTGAAAAGATTAGAGTAGTAAAAATAATTACTGAAATAATGGAGAAGGACCAATTGAAAGTGATGAATAAAATTTCATAACCAAAATAAAGGTTAAGACTGGAGCTAGTACTTAAATGGCTGCGTTAGGTTTACAAATAAGAAACAAGAGGTAACAAAGTTGTCCAACATGGTTGTAGAAGTTTAGGAAAATAAAATATAGGAAAAAATTCTTTAATACTAAAGTATTTACATGCAAGTTCAGGAGTTTGATCATCAACAAACTTTAATCAAAATTAGTCAATTTAAAGGTGCTGGTGAAGGTGTTGACAATGCATAAGACAAGTCTGTAGTTGTTCAAAAGGAGCTTAAGCAAGAGATAATAATGGCAGCTCCCTCAAGGATACCAAGGAGGAGACTATGGTAGGCAAGGTAAAATTTCAGTATTGTTGTTCATATAAGCTTATAGTACTTATTATGATGAAGAATGAAATCTAAATTCACCATTGGGAGATTATAGATTAAAAGTATGGGAAAAGAATGTATATATATTATGCTGTTAGCATAGACATGAGAGATTCAAGCAGAAAGATAAATGATTTTTCAATCCAAGAGTATAAATTTTCGATACACTAAATTTTCAGGATTTAGTAAAATTTGGAAGGTCATAACTCCTTCCACAGAGATCAGATTAGGCTGATATTTTGAGGGTGGATTTTTCCATCATTGAAGAAGGTGTCTACCAAATTTCATAGGAATTGGACACTCAGAGAGCTCAGGGTGATTAATTCTCTGAGATAAGGAAAATCTAAAATTTCATCTGTCCAGGTTTATGATACTTTGATATAGTAGTTGATGCATTTCATTACCTTTGGCTTTAGCTCACCCTTTAGTTGTGCATGGGAGTTATGATTTATGTTTTTGAGGTAAGGACCTTATTACAAGGTGAGAAATACAGTAGGGTCCTTAATGAATGATAAGGCTGCAAATTGGATTCTCCTTTAGTATCATTTGGAAAATTCAGAATTAAGAATCAAGGTTGGTTTGTTTATGATATATTAGTTTGGTACAGTAGGTATGCTTGTTTAGGATTTGGTTGAAAGATCTTCAAAACTTAACATTGAGAATATGTAAGTATATGCACAAGAGATAAGCTTCAATTTTAACATGCTGAAAATGCTAAATTTTCGGATTATAAACTCATTGAATTTACATACAATTCTTACTAAATTGTTCAGTAACTTGAGGTTCTAGATAGTATTTGGATCCCTTTTTGAAAGAGTCAAGAGTATCATCCAAATAGTTTTGAAAGATGATAAGGATTAGGGAGAGAAATATCCTAAGGAAGAAAATAAATTGTTAACTATCACTAGAAGGAATTTGTGTTCGTTTCGTGCTAGGGATGGTACCATTTCTTAAATGCACTTAAGAGTATTCAACAGAGGAATGGTTAGTATTTTGAGAACGGTCAGAATATGAAGAATGACCACTGCTAAAGGTTTGTAAAGAAAAGAATTGAAACATATCAGCGAATGAAAAATAAGGGAATAGATCTTCTCCACACCCACACATGCAGAATTCATAGTATAGTTCATGGGTATCGAGATTTTACTTTTCAAGTTTAAGGAAGAAGAACCCTATTGCACAATATAGATCCTGTGATATGAAAGTACTTGATGGTTATTCATATAAAACTGTCAGAGATGAATAGAGGAGTGAGATTGAATGAGATGGATATCAAGATTGAGAGGTAAGATAGTACTTTTGATACACCCTATGAACAAAATGTTGAATGTGAGATGGTATTGATCTCTGATTATGATTCATGAGTAAAGGATGATAAAATTAATAAAAGCTAGGGATGAAACTCTACAATTTAACTATGTTCTTAACCAAGTTCTGAATCTATAGAGTCGAGAAGGAAGGTCACCGTTATTATACTTTGATTTGTATTAGAGTATGATAGGAAGACAATTGGAGAGGAATCTCTATCCTTCTTCTCAGCCCCAGTTAGAGAGAAAGGGTATTTTCAGTTCTGCAGCAAGGATCAAATCCATACTGATATGCACACGCCTCGACTTAAGATGCTTACAAAGAGATATGCACACACCTCGACTTAAGATGCGTACAAGCAACTTGGTCCCAATTTTCCGTCGTAGGAGAAATCCTTAATGCGGGGGGAGTTGTTGTAAACCTCAAAAAAAAAAAAAAAAAATAACTAAAGGGGGCAACTTGGAAAGTTGCCACCCCTTCTGTGATCGATCCCCCTCCACCTGAGGGTTAACAAAAGGGCTTTTGCCCTTTTTGTCGAGAGACCACAGAAGGCCCCTCTTCCCTCTCTGCCGACACCCCTCCACTTCCAAACCCCTCTTCCTCAACCTCCATTGTCTCCTCTCCTCCCCATCTCCCCTCGCTGTTGGCGGATCAATAGGGAGGTCCGGACCTGCAACACCTTGCCAGCAGTCGGAGCAAGGGTGCAGAGCGTCGCTGATCCGAGGCTACGCGAGGGCGTGCGGAAAAAGTGAAGCGTGGGAGCGAACGGGAAGACAGGAAGGTGCCGACGAAGCTCCGACAAAGTCGGATTTCATCCCTAGGTCGGTTCCCCAATCCACATTTTTATTTTAGCAAAGAAATATTCATCACGTTGAGGGATTAAGAAAACTTTTTGACAATATAATTGCTTGTCGTGGCATTGTTCGATGGAAACCGTGTGCATAGCTTTGTGAATAATGTTGTTAAATTGCTTGTATGTTAGACTTTTGTACACTGATGACATTAAGACATGAAATCCTATGTTCTATTACTTTCTTCACCTACTATGCATGGGAAAATAAATGGGTATTAGTGGTATTTGTGTTCATAGTTGCTGCTGCCCTGATGCTACTGTCCCTAAATTTGATTTGGTGGTTTAAGAACTTGTTAATGATGTTTGGTAAATATGTCAGATGATAAATTCTTTTTTGTCTACTTGAGGCTGACTACCCTTATTGTGGAAACTGTTTTGCGATGAAGTCGGTTTCCCGGCATAAAACCATGAGTTCAAGGTGCATAATGGATGGATCCTGACAATTATAAATTTATTTCGGTGATTTAAATTATTGATTGTAGTGATGGATAGGTTGCTAGAGTGTCTGGCAGCAACCCATAGGATTGTGTGAGAATGATGTGACTATGAGTTTTATTGCTTTCGCAACGATATTGTTGGTTTCGTTTTACTTTTACAAGTGACATTGTCGTGGGCTTCATTGTTTGAATATTATAATTTTCATACTGTGTTACTTATCATGGGGTTTGTAATTATGTCTTCATTAGTTGTTATGTAATTGTGCCGAATGGATAATGTCAGAATTATTCAAGATACGGCCAAATTGGATGTGAAGGTTCCTCTATTTGTTACAATAATTATTCTGTGTAGTTATGGTATATTCTCTTGTTGTATGGTTTTGATTGGGCATATTAAACTGATAGGAAACATACTGCAGAGATGATTGTGCATGTGCTTAAGTATTATTTGAAATCACTTGAGCTGTTATCTTTTCGGTTGTTTGAATGTTCCGTTCAAGGTATGGAGGTATTTCCTTCATTTAGAACAGAAACACCCTACACACTAACTTAAGTCATAGGAAGGGAAAGGATAGTAAATAATTAAACAAAAAGAGTAGAAAGTAAACCTTGCTTATGTTTGTAGGAGCACTCTTAAGTCTGCAGCAACGGTGATACACAAAACACGGCAAGCCCATGAAGTTTCTGTTAAGCTAATTTAAAGGATTCAGGTGCGTTGTTATTTCAGCTAGTTTACAGCCACTGCAGTAGAGCTCCCAAGTGGGCAAGTTGTTATTAAAATTTTATTACTGTCCGTGATGTGCATTTATTTTGATATCTTGTATGATGTGAACTAATTCCAAATAATATATTATTTGTTTGTGTTCTATAATTCTAGGAGTGTATGACACTAGGAAGAATCTAGAACACATAGCGACATATGAAGATGCTAGGTGACAGATAAAACTAGTTAGGTGACATATCTTATATGATAACCTAAGCTAGTTTGGACACCTAGAGACATAGACCTGAACTTTCTAGGGACATAAAACCTCTAGGAATCTTATAGGTCTATATAACACTGTATTTCTCTCACAAATGGTAGATACTATTTGTGTTAGTCTAAAGAGGGGTGGCGGCAGCGTCACCCGACCCATCCTTTAGCATTCGGTGAGTACCAACAAGGGGGTTCTCCCCAACGGCCAGATATCCCCATGGCATGTATCCGAAACTAAGGTGCTGGGAGTCGGGGAGCTCACTTTAGCCGCTGCCCTGAGGACTAAGGTGTCTGTTGATGCTGACATACTCCAACTGAGTCCTACAGGCTTGGGGGGTAGTCCGGACAACCAGAGTTATACATAAGTGTTGGGTCCGGCAGGTTAGGTTGTGAGTACATATGTCAGTCGGTGACCCTACTGTAAAGCAAAAGTGTAGCGTTACACGGTGTCTCGTATCCTAGGGTCCAGGGGGGACGTACGATACGATAGTCTCGGAGTGCGGTCGGGGTAAACGGCTCGTGAGACTGGAAGGAGAAGGAACCGCGGTCACCCGCCTTCTTCGCCAACGTTGGTGCAACGGGCCTAGGCAGAGACTTAGTTCAGCACCGACGGGCTTGTGGTAGTCCCCGGCCAAGGCTTACCTTAAGCATAGGCAGGCAGCCCTAGGAGATAGTATTGAAACTAGAAACTTAGAAATCTCTAGACACAGACATATATTTAAACTTTTAACATTTAATTGGTGATTTATGTGCATGCTTCCGTTCATTGCTATTTCATGATTTAATATTGATATAATTGTTGTTCATCCGGACATGTATTGTTTGCCCATTTCTTTTGTTTGGAGAAGTTTCTATCTGTAGGCACTAAGTCGCAAGACTTAGCGCATGCAAATTTTCCCCCATGCGCAGGTATCCAGACATTGCATAGGAGGCGGCGAGGAGCGATGGGTAGCGAGATTGAGAGCTATAGACGAACATTTTTAGAATGATTTATATTGGTATGGTGTATACAAACATAACATAGACGAACTGTATCAGTTTCGTAAGAACCTATGAGTTGGTTGTAAACTTATTTGGTGAATTGGACTACAGAACTTTCTATTTATGTTTGAGTTATATCATATTGTTAGCCTGGTATGAGTGGGACTTCGCTCATACGGCGGATGTCATGTGATCGACAGTGGATCGGGGCGTGACAGTTGTGACTTTGACAAAGGGGAGGCTAACCACGATCTAGGAACGTGACCAGCAACCTCGCAATCGCTAAACCACTCCTCAGTTGGTTATCAACCGTGTCAAATTCTTCTTTACTTCATTTTTTGAAGTATGTTGTTATTTATTAGTAATATTACTTATCTTTAGCCAATTGTATGTAGCAAGTTTTCCAAAAATATATTGTTGAAGATAAGACGAGGAAACAAAATAACTTAGAAATGACTTTTATGTTTTTGTAGAGAGCATGAGAAGACTGCCCTTCAATATAAATAACAGCACGTATGTGTACACACATTTAAATAAGGCAACCCACTAGCTCTACACAACCAACACAACTAATTTCTTTATCTCTCTTTTGCTCTCTCTACACTATATATTTGTTTATATATATAAACATATTGTCGTCTGCCTGTACAAAAAGTATACGTTCCACTAGTTAAAGTAATTGAGCTTTATAAGAGAGGTTCTCGCCTCAGTACTGAAAAAGTTCAAAAAAAAATATCGCACTTCGTCTCCTCCATCCACAAACCTTTGACATTATTAACTCCATACATCAGACCATCAAGCATAATTTCTAATCTCTCTCGAAATGTCGATGATCTTCTCCTGCGAATACTGTTCTCGAGAATTCAGTATAAAAGAAGGTCTCACAGGTCACCAGAATGTGTACGCGAACGAGTGCCCCACTTCTACCGCAATAGGATCAGCAATTTGTGGAACAATAAAGGATGTTGCCTCTATATCGTATCCCTCAACAATGCCTTTCTCCTATGACCATTGTCGTAAACAATTTGAAACAATTCAGGGCTTCAATTGTCACATGGGTAAGACACACAGGGAGCTTATAACAACTTCCACATCAACTACAGCTTTCTCCTTTGACACATCAATGGCACGTTTCTCCTGTGACTTTTTTCCAAGACGATTTGAAACACCTCAGGGGCTCAATAGTCACAAAGGCAAGGCACACAAGAAGCTTATAGCAACTTCCACATCAACCGCAGCTTTCTCCTAAGATATATCAAAGATGGATTTCTCCTGTGACTTTTGTTCGAGACAATTTGAAACATCTCAGGGGCTCAATAGTCACAAGGGTAAGGCACACAAGGAGCTTATAGCAAATTCCACGCCAGCAACAGCTACGCTTAGACCCAACGAGACTGCCATCTCTACACCCCCTCCAACTAAAGAGGGCCCTGATGATACTAACTCTAATGATATTGATATTGATCTCTACTTACCGATAAAGAAGAGAAGACAATTTCTTAGACATACCACCTCCCCTTCCTCGTCCACTTGAAGTAGAACGAAAAATCCTTATGCGTAAATATGTTTATAAATATTGTATATGAGTACCCCCTAGCTTTATTCCACTCACTCCTTCCCGGATTGTTAAACCAATGATATTTGAAATTAATAAATGATATTAAGAAATGATTTATAATTTTTTGTGGTTTTGTATAAAAAATATTATAAAATTTTATCCTTTTATCTCCTGAACATTTATTCTTGCTTAAATCACTATGGTATGGTAAGGAGGAGAGAGGCACTATAGATCATCACTATGCAATAGCAAGATTAACATATTTAAATATAAGGTGGTAGTTAGTGGTGCCACAACCAACAATAAATTTCCAATGCAGCAACACGAGTAGGTAGGGAGTAGGAGTAAAATGAATTAAGAAATAAATTTCAATGAATATATTTAAATAAATAGAGGCCTTTTATTTTAAAGTCATTATCATAATGATCAATTATTAAATTAATTGATGACAATTAATTATTTCGACGATAACTTTCATAATAAATGATTGTCATAGATAATAACACAATGAATATTTATATTATAATAATTAAATTTTTAGAATATATCAATTATTACCCTCAAGTACTCACGTTAATATTGTATATATCCATTTTTGGGGAGTCAAATTTATATATATTCTTATTGTTTTATAATCTACATAACATATGATGTGCTATTAAAAGAGTAGTTCTAAGGGGAAAAAAAAGTAATGGATAGTTCCTTAAGATGAATTTAGTAATGGATGTATGACCTATAAGTCTCATCGATTGAGAGAGACTTATTAAGTATAATTTTGAGTTTCATCGTTGTTTGTGAATCATTACTGAGTTTCTTTTATATAGAACTGAGGCACATTATTAAATGTGACAAAATATTATTTGTATGATTGTTGATCTTGGTAATATAAAAGAAATCCCTATCTAATGATGGCACTAGATATGGTTTATTTTGAGCTTCATCCGTATCAAAGTCCATCGACAATTGTAAAGAATAAGTTTATATGCCTAGCAATTCGTGCTAACTCGAATGTTTAACGATTGAATATCTTTGAGGGGTAAAATGTCATCAAAATTACATTAGGACTTGAATGAGTTTTTGATTCGTGTCGAAATAGATTTAGAATCCATCGAGTTTCTTTGAGATAGTATTCTTATAGGTGCTCTGGATCCGTCCTCTTGTGAAAATTGCCTTACAACTTTTGTGATTTTTAGATTCATGCACAAATGAATCAATATCCAATCCAATCTCTTCAAATTAGAGTATTTTCATAAATGCGTTTGGATGTGTTCTCCCTTCCTAATGCGGATTAAGAGCACCATAGAATAGGCCTAAGGATAGTTGGAAAGATTTTTTCTTTTTCGGAATAAGAATGAAAAAATTTATAGTTACGCCCAATAGTAATATTATATCATGGTGGCATTTATTTTGATATGACAATATCCTTGATTTAATGATTTCTATCTATTATTTTAATAAATAAAATAGAAAGTATAAAGTAAACTTATAGACAACACTTATTACATGAGTTAGAATACTATAAAAATAACAAAAATATAAAATAAAATTGTTCTGTTTCTAATTCGACCGTCAAATTGTCCTCAACGTGTTAAACCAATTAATTGAATCAATTTAGTCTTAAATATATATATATATAAATCGAATCATAAAAAAAATAAAAAAGATAGATCAAATAGTGATATCAAACTATTATTAAATATTATCACATCTTTGATTGTATTTTTTAAAAAATATTATATATAAAATTAATTCATGGATGAATCTTTTTCTAAAAATAATCAAATAATATTAATCATTAAATAATCTTTCAATAAGAGAATGTCAATCTATTGTACTAATTGTTCTACATAATAATATCTATATCATTTACTTTATCTCACTTTGCATTATTAAATATAGAATTAGAATTACAAACTTGTATTATTTGAAACCATCACAAATAGCTATGAAATCATTGAAAAGATTAAATTTTTTTTTTTAAATTACATAATTTATGAATTATTTTATAAAGTACGTGGTTTGTTTTATTGTTGTATGATTGAAGATAGACAAGAGATAATATTTGTAAGATCTAAAAATATAATTTTAACTACAAATATTTGTGTTGAAATTCATGCATTTATAATTTTCGCTAGTGCTATAGATAGAATTCTAAATGAACATGTAATTAAAAAAATATATAACTAAGAAAATAGATATTTTAGAGAAGTTTTCATTGCACTTCATCTTTCAGTCAAATAACTTTCTATCATATTTCAAAGAACGCTCCATGTGATCTAATATAAGTAATAAATATTCTCTAATTCTTCTTTGCTTCATTTTTTGAAGTATGTTGTTATTTATTAGTAATATTACTTATCTTTAGCCAATTGTATGTAGCAAGTTTTTCAAAAATATATTGTCGAAGATAAGACTAGGATACAAAATAACTTAGAAACGACTTTTATGTTTTTGTAGAGAGCATTGGAAGACTGCCCTTCAATATAAATAACAGCACGTATGTGTACACACATTTAAATAAGGCAACCCACTAGCTCTACACAACCAACACAACTAATTTCTTTATCTCTCTTTTGCTCTCTCTACACTATATATTTGTTTATATATATAAACATATGGTCGTCTGCCTGTATAAAAAGTATACGTTCCACTAGTTAAAGCAATTGAGCTTTATAGGAGAGGTTCTCACCTCGGTACTGAAAAAGTTCAAAAAAAAATATCGCACTTCGTCTCCTCCATCCACAAACCTTTGACATTATTAACTCCATATATCATACCATCAAGCAGAATTTCTAATCTCTCTCGAAATGTCGACGATCTTCTCCTGTGAATACTGTTCTCGAGAATTCAGTACAAAAGAAGGTCTCATAGGTCACCAAAATGTGCACGCGAACGAGTGCCCCTCTTCTACCGCAACAGGATCAGCAATTTTTGGAACAATGAAGGATGTTGCCTCTATATCGTATCCCTCAACAATGCCTTTCTCCTGTGACCATTGTCGTAAACTATTTGAAACAATTCAGGGCTTCAATTGTCACATGGGTAAGGCACACAGGGAGCTTATAACAACTTCCACATCAACGGCAGCTTTCTCCTTTGACACATCAATGGCACGTTTCTCCTGTGACTTTTGTCCAAGACGATTTGAAACACCTCAAGGGCTCCATAGTCACAAAGGCAAGGCACACAAGAAGCTTATAGCAACTTCCACATCAACCGCAACTTTCTCCTATGATACATCAAAGATGGATTTCTCCTGTGACTTTTGTTCGAGACAATTTGAAACATCTCAGGGGCTCAATAGTCACAAGGGTAAGGCACACGAGGAGCTTATAGCAAATTCCACGCCAGCAACAGCTACGCTTAGACCCAACGAGACTGTCATCTCTACACCCCCTCCAACTAAAGAGGGCCCTGATGATACTAACTCTAATGAAATTGATATTGATCTCTACTTACCGATAAAGAAGAGAAGACAATTTCTTAGACATACCTCCTCCCCTTCCTCGTCCACTTGAAGAAGAACCCCCTAGCTTTATTCCACTCACTCCAGCAAGATTCACATATTTAAATATAAGGTGGTAGTTAGTGGTGCCACAACCAACAATAAATTTCCAATGCAGCAACAGGAGTAGGTAGGGAGTAGGAGTAAAATGAATTAAGAAATAAATTTCAATGAATATATTTAAATAAATAGAGGCCTTTTATTTTATAGTCATTATCATAATGATCAATTATTAAATTAATTGATGACAATTAATTATTTCGACAATATATTTCATAATAAATGATTGTCATAGATAATAACACAATGAATATTTATATTATAATAATTACATTTTTAGAATAGATCAATTATTACCCTCAAGTACTCACGTTAATATTGTATATATCTATTTTTGGGGAGTCAAATTTATATATATTCTTATTGTTTTATAATCTACTTAACATATGATGTGCTATTAAAAGAGTAGTTCTAAGGGGAAAAAAAAGTAATGGATAGTTCTTTAAGATGAATTTAGTAATGGATGTGTGACCTATAAGTCTCATCGATTGAGAGAGACTTGTCTCATCGATTGAGAGAGACTTGTCTCATCGATTGAGAGAGACTTGTCTCATCGATTGAGAGAGACTTGTCTCATCGATTGAGAGAGACTTGTCTCATCGATTGAGAGAGACTTGTCTCATCGTTGTTTGTGAATCATTACTGAGTTTCTTTTATATAGAAATGAGGCACATTATTAAATGTGACAAAATATTATTTGTATTATTGTTTTTTTAGAACTTAATGAGACTTGAACCCAAGACCTCATGATCCTTCCATATAGAGCCCAATTACTCTAACCAAAGGGATGTACACTTTGTGTACTATTTTATTTGTATGATTGTTGATCTCGGTAATATAAAAGAAATCCCTATTTAATGATGGCACTAGATATGGTTTATTTTGAGCTTCATCCGTATCAAAGTCCATCGACCGTTGTAAAGAATAAGTTTATATGCCTAACAATTTGTGCTAACTCGGATGTTTAACGATTGAATATCTTTGAGGGGTAAAATGTCATCAAAATTACATTAAGACTTGAATGAGTTTTAGATTCGTGTCAAAATAGATTTAGAATCCATCGAGTTTCTTTGAGATAGTATTCTTATAGGTGCTCTGGGATCCGTCCTCTTGTGAAAATTGCCTTACAACTTTTGTGATTTTTAGATTCATGCACAAATAAATCAATATCCAATCCAATCTCTTCAAATTAGAGTATTTTCATAAATGCTTTTGGATGTGTTCTCCCTTCCTAATGCAGATTTATAGCACCATAGAATAGGCCTAAGGATAGTTGGAAAGATTTTTTCTTTTTCGGAATAGGAATGAAAAAATTTATAGTTACGCCCAATAGTAATATTATATCATGGTGGCATTTATTTTGATACGGCAATATCCTTGATTTAATGATTTCTATCTATTATTTTAATAAATAAAATAGAAAGTATAAAATAAACTTATAGACAACACTTATTACATGAGTTAGAATACTATAAAAATAACAAAAATATAAAATAAAATTATTCTGTTTCTAATTCGACCATCAAATTGTCCTCGACGTGCTAAACCAATTAATTGAATCAATTTAGTCTTAAATATATATATATATAAATCAAATCATAAAAAAATAAAAAAAGATAGATCAAATAGTGATATCAAACTATTATTAAATATTATCACATCTTTGATTGTATTTTTAAAAAAACATTATATATAAAATTAATTCATGGATGAATCTTTTTCTAAAAATAATCAAATAATATTAATCATTAAATAATCTTTCAATAAGAGAATGTCAATCTATCGTACTAATTGTGTAAACCCCCATCAAAAAAAAAAAAAAAAAAAAAAAAAAAAAAAAAATTGGACCGGTTCAGGTGAACCGGCCGGAGAGCCGGCCGGTCCAACTGAACCGGCTTGGACCGGGCGAGGAAGCGAGACGGGGCGAGCGAGAAGAGCAAACGCCCTTCCCACTCGAGCCATCGCCTCGAGCACGCGACGAAGCAACGTCGCTTCGTCTTCTCCCGCACCGAGCAGCGCGACGCCTCGCCTTCCGCCGTCGATCGCTGCACGTCGCCGTCGACGATCGTCTGCCCTCGTCCACCCCCAGCGATCCACTCCCGACGGAAAGGGCGACTCGGCGGCGCCTCCTTTTCCCATCCCGTTCGCGCGACCGCAGCAGCAGAGGAACTGCTGCCGATCGATCGCCGTCCAGCAAATCGCAACCCCTCGGCGGACGTCTTCTCCGCCGCGGTTGGAGACGTCGGCCGTCTCCGCGTCTCCACGGGCCTTCGAGGAGTTCGAAGACCCCTCGGCGGGCGGCTGAGCTCGCCGCCTCTGTTCGAGCGATCGAACCCTACCGGCGGCGGCTGCAAATCGCGATCCGGTCGCTTTGCCGGCCGCAAATCCCGTCCCTACCTTCTCCAGACGTCCGCGAGGTGAGCAGCCGCGTTTTCCCCATGAAAAGGGGTGGTTTTCACCCTCCGGTGGAGACGCCGTGAGTTCGCCGGAGACGACGCCGGAAAGATCGCCGTTTAGGCGCTGATGGTCGTCCTTCTCGCAGATCGGCGTAGTCTCCGCGTTGAGCGAGGAGCAACGAAGCTCGCCGGCCGTTTAGCCTTCGTTTTCGCGAGTTCCGGCGAGGTGGCGGCTAGGGTTCCGGCGGCGGCGCTGAGTTTTCCGGCGACGCTGAGTTTTCCGGCGAAGGTGCTTAATTAGGGCTTAATCGCGATTAGCGCTAATTAAGTGTGCTTAGTGTAAATAAAATATAATTAGTGAGAAATTATGTTATTGTATGCTTAGTTTAATTAAAAGCATGATTAGCGTTAATTAACTAAGCTTAGTGTATAAGAAATTAATTATTTAATGAAAACGGTTGGGTCGAATCAAGTGGGGTTAAATCGGTTGGGTTTGAGTTAAGTTTGGGTTCGAGTCAAGTTGGGTTGGGTGAGCCGAATCAAATAAGTTGAACCTGGTTCGAGCTCGAGTCAAATTAGATTGAATTTAATTTAGCTGAACCGGACCCGAACCGAACCAAATCGAACCGAACCGAACCGAACCGGGTGAACAGTAACTCGAACCGTTGACCGAGTCAACAGCTGACCCAGTCAGCGTTGACCAGTCAACAGCTGACCCAGTCAGCGTTGACCGGGCCCACTGCTGACCCAGTCAGCGTTGACCGGGCCCACTGCTGACCCAGTCAGCGTTGACCCGTCAACGTTGACCGTTGACCGGGTCAGAAAAATATAAAATAATAAAATAATATTAAAATAATAAAATAATATTAAAATATTAAAAAAATCAAAAAAATAATAAAAATTTCTATGGGTTCTACTTGGGCTCCTGGATGACTTGGGCCAAGTTATGGGTGAGTTTGATGAGTAGAAATTTAATAAAAATTCATTGAAGTTATTAGATAAAAATGCAAAAATATGATAAATTCATAATTCATTAGGTGAGATTAATCCTAAACACGCATAGGATTAATTTAATGTAATAATTATTTAATTGATAGATTTTAATTTATTTATCTTAAGGGAAATAAATTAAATCTATTTTAAATAAATCTTATTACATAGGATTATTTTGGGTACGCGATCCGAGAAGCTCGGCGGGTGATATTCTCCGCGCGACTTGTTTCCCAGAAGCAGATCGCTATCCCAGGTGCGTTGGTTCTCCGTTGGTAGGATTTATTCACGCTAGGGAATACCCGCTGGGGTTTTCTTAGGAAAAATTCTTGGATGTCTTCAATATGATAAACCATAATGTTTGATAAGATTTAAATTGTATGCATGCTAGCATAGTTATCTTATCTAACATGTTTGATCTGCTAGGTATCTAACATGCTTTATAATCATGTCGTGCATGCTAAATTGCTTTGGTATGATGTGTTAAATAACTACCATGCGGACATAGATAATATATGCGACATGTTAGGACCTTGGCGACGTCACCGCCACTTAGAGAAAAAGGGGCCTTTTTCCATATGCTCCGGTTGACCGCCGCGACCCGACGGTGGTCAAACGATGACGTTTCCGTTAGGCGCCACTCCCGAGGTTGATGCATAGCGGAGCACTGGGAGCACCACTCCTGACGTTATGCATAGCTCATATACTGGGAGCTGGTAGGGTAAGGGACTGTACACACTCCATGGTCATGTTAGACTGGAAATATGGAGCAAGTCCTTACCCGAAATCTTCACCCGCGCGAGTGTCGTTGTAGGCGGCTTCGTGATAGTCCTGAGATGGTTAGCTAGGATGAACCCTACCATGGACTTGGCACCGACGAAGTCGAGGGCCACATCCCATCGTGTGGATGTGCGCCAATCTCGATAGACGTTGACGGCTATTGGACTGGAAAGGTGATTCCACATGCGACGCCTTGGACAGTGGATCCGTAGACCGCACGGCTATCACCCTTGACGTCTGCAGACGATCGGATGAGTAGTCCGGATCCTAGGGTGGTTATTCCGGCTAGCCATGGCCGATGATATTTAAGAGAGGTGACCCTGTCTACGGGCAGTGTGTAGTACTACATGGGTGTCGTGACCCCTACGGTATCCGGGGAGGATATAAGGGCACGACGGTTTCGCTAGGGGAGGCATGGTTGGCGACTAGTGAAACAACAGGAGAGGGACTCTGGGTCATCCGTCCTCTCTGCCAACATCAGTGCAGCGGGCATAGGTAGAGACAGAGACAGAAAGACACTGATGGGCTTACTGATACTCTTAGCTAGGGTAGTCATTAAGCACAGGCTGGCAGCCCGAGTTTATGAAACCTAAAAAGTCTCACTATGATGAGGTGACATACTATTAATATGGACACTAGACATGACTAGGGTGACATCTAGTGACATGTACACATTTAATTGTTTATTTAATTGTTTGTTTATGCTGTCTATTTTTATACGAATTGTTTAAAACAAAATGGCATGAAAGATGATGACTAATTACCAAAGACATCCTAGAATACTCCTCCTAGCCTTTGATTTCCTTATTCGGTAGAGCCGTAATTTCGCATTAGGCCGCAAGGCTGAGCACACCACGTTCAATGTGTGTGCAGGTGTCGATGCACGAGACGAGATCGATGACGGAGGGTTCGTCGCGGGAGGTATACGACTGCTGTTATGAGTTTTCGTATGCCGGTCTTAGATTTGTATTAGGAGATATCGGGACTGTATTTAAGATGTTATTTAAAATGTGGGTGTATGTAGTTTCGTATTGTATTTATGCCTTGTATGGGCTTGTCGGGCTCATACGGCGGTTGCCACGTGTCGTCCTGCGGGTCGGGGCGTGACAACTTAAGTGGTATCAGAGCTTAGGTTTAAAGACCTGAGCATTTAGGTGATATCAAAACCTAGGGATTTTGGAGTTTCGACTTCAAATCTAAATTATAAGGATGTCAGTCCCGATATATTAGATTGGCCAGTTAGATAGTTAGTGGTACGGTCGTTTACCTATATCGTGACTATGCGTACCGAAAGAGTTTTACCTTACGTGGAAATCCTTATTTCGTATGAACTGACAGAAGCTTGTTCATGTAGATGTCAGAAGTACCGCCCAGACGTAAACGGGGGAGGCCCCGAAAGCTCGTGGAGCCCCAGGATCATTCGACGGCCACCTCCCGTCCAGCGGCAGATCCGTTAACGCCGCTAGCACCGGTACCAGCTGCGAGTGTTACCGGAGATTCTGATAGGGCACCAATATCCATGGTCCCAGAGGGGGCATCATTGGGTACACGTCGGAGCTCGAGTTCTCGACGTACCATGAGGCAGAGGACTACATCTACAGTGCCATCAGGGCAGGCACCTGTTGCTCAAGGACAGCTGAACATAATAGCAGCAGCGGTGGCCAGCGCGATGGTCAGCATTCTAAATCCCACTGCACAGCATGAGCCCGAGGTACCTCAGACTAGTGCACCTCCTCCTCCGCCTCCTGCTGCACCAGTGGTACCACCAGCACCGCGGGTGGTCCGGACGGCTCCTGCCCCAGCAGTTGTACCCGCTCCAGCTGATCGTAGTGCAGAATCAGATCCAGTGAGGGTTGCAACAGCAGTTGCTACCCCTCCGATAGGAGCACAGGGGACTTATACTCGAGTGGATTATCAGACCCCGCCTGGGGGAGTTGTTACGTCGGAGCCCAGTACCCGAGCTGCGAGGCCGATAGCCGCTTGGGTGAGAGACGCTCGACATCTGGGGTGTGTTACATTTTCTGGATCATCTGACCCCCAGACAGCCCGGTCTTGGATTAACAACATCCGCCGTATCACTGCGGATTTGGAGCTAGCTGATAGAGACCGACTTGGAGTGGCACTCTATCTGGTAGACGGGGAGGCTGAGACCTGGCGAGATGAGCTGGAGACCCGTTATTCTACCGGACTGACGTGGGACATATTTTTGGATGAGTTCCACGAGCGTTTCTATACAGAGCTCCAGCATGATCTGAAGGTACAGGAGTTCTTAGACTGTAGACAGGGAGGCAGATCCGTGTCAGAGTATGTGGCAGAGTTTAATCTGCTGGCCTCCCTGGTACCCGACACGATCACGTCCGACAGGTATCGTCGGATGCGCTTTATTCAGGGCTTGGATGACCACCTTAGTGTTAGGGTGGGAATATTGGATTACACTGCTTTCCAGCAGTTGGTGGATAAGGCCCTGTGGACTGAGAGGATGCTCCAGACGACGCGTATGCGGAGAGAGGGGCATAAGAAGAAGAGGTCAGCGACACATAGGGGTCGAGGTGACTTCAGGGACAGACAGACTGGCTCGGTAGCTTCAGTGGCCTCGGCTGCAGGAGGGGCTCCATCTGGGAGCCGATTTATACAGAGGACTGAGCAGCGGGGTCAGCCGAGTCAGGCACGTCCCCAGCCGTCAGTACATAGGGGCCCTCAGATACACCGTGCATCACAGTTGGCCCCATGTACCATTTGCCGCCGGACTCATACTGGGATGTGCCGAGAGATCACTTGTTATCAGTGCGGACAGAAGGGGCACATTCGGACCAGCTGTCCGCAGCGGATTCAGATGGGTGGATCCCAGCGGTCAGCCATCCACCCGGCATCTGCGGGTCGTGGTCGTCCTCCTGCACCGTTCCCACCGGCTGCACCTATGACGGGGTCTACCCGAGGATTTCCTACCGGCTCGGGCCCCCACTCTCAGAGGCCGCCCCAGCGCACTCAGACGCGCATATATGCATTGGACGGCATCGACGCCCAAGCCAACCCCGATGTAGTCACGGGTAACTCCTCCCATGCTGACGCACCTTAAATGGAATTTTTATTTTTGAAGATTTAGTCTTTCCATTTGATAAGTTGTTGTTGTGTTGGATTTTGGAACTAAAACTTATCTTTTGTTAAGTGAGACTAAATTTAACTTGTCGCATGTGTTGTTTGTGTGATGTGGAATAGGACATATGCGACTATTTGATGCATGGGCTCGTATTCTTATTGACACCGGGTCACATCGGTCTTTCATTAGTTCGGAGTTCGCCAGGCGAGCCGACATACCTCTTACCCCGTTAGAGGCAGAGTTGATTGTCTGTACTCCCTTGGGTGAGAAGATTTTACGGAGTCAGGTGTATCGGTCTTGTCCCATTATGATACAGGAGGTTACCCTTGAGGCGGACCTGATTCCACTGGACATGGCAGACTTCGATGTGATTCTCGGTATGGACTGGTTGACAGCACATAGAGCCCTGGTGAGCTGCTTCACAAAGTCCGTGTCCTTCGTTGGATCGGGACCCCCGGAGCTGGTATTCGAGGGGGATCGTCGAGTCCTGCCGACTGTCATTATATCCGCTCTCACGGCGCAGAGGTACATCAGGAAAGGGTATCAGTGTTTTCTTGCGCACGTAGTGGATAGCAGCCAGTCGGATAGCCAGATGGCAGATATTCCTGTAGTTCGCGAGTTCCCAGATGTTTTTCCAGAGGAATTGCCTGGCCTACCACCGGATCGGGTGTTAGAGTTTTGCATCGATCTCGCCCCTGGGACGATGCCAATCTCTAGACCCCCGTATCGTATGGCACCGGCAGAGTTGAAGGAACTCAAGCTACAGTTACAGGACTTGGTAGATAAGGGGTTTATTCGACCTAGTGTCTCCCCTTGGGGCGCACCTGTTCTATTTGTGAAGAAAAAGGATGGGACCTTGAGGATGTGCATTGATTACAGGCAGTTGAATAAGGTCACCATCAGGAACAGGTATCCGCTTCCCCGCATCGATGACTTATTTGATCAGTTACAGGGAGCTCGGGTTTTCTCGAAGATTGATTTGAGGTCCGGGTATCATCAGTTAAAGATTAGGGACTCAGATGTTCCGAAGACGGCATTTCGGTCACGGTATGGACATTATGAGTTCCTAGTCATGTCTTTTGGACTTACTAATGCTCCCGCAGCCTTTATGGATTTGATGAACCGGGTTTTTCATAGACATTTAGATAAGTGTGTCATTGTCTTCATTGATGACATACTTGTCTATTCGAAGAGCCCGGAGGAGCATATGAGGCATCTCCGACTTGTCCTTCAGGTACTGAGAGATAGTCAGCTTTATGCCAAGTTTTCCAAATGTGAGTTTTGGCTGACTCAGGTTGGATTTCTGGGGCATATTATATCCAGTGAGGGCATACAGGTCGATCCGACTAAGATTGAGGCAGTGACTAAGTGGGAGCAGCCTAAGAGTCCCACAGAAGTCCGTAGTTTCCTTGGATTAGCTGGATATTATCGGCGGTTTGTGCAGGATTTCTCACGTATTGCAGCGCCGATGACCAAGTTGACTAGGAAGGACATTAAGTTTCGGTGGGCCCCAGAGTGTGAGCTCAGTTTCCAGGAGCTTAAGACTCGTTTAACCACTGCTCCGATACTCACCCTCCCAGTTAGCGGTACGGAGTATGTGGTATTCAGCGATGCTTCGAAGCAAGGGCTGGGGTGTGTACTTATGCAGAGCGGACGGGTAATTGCCTATGCTTCACGTCAGTTGAAGAAGCACGAGGTAAATTATCCGACTCATGATTTGGAGTTAGCCGCTATTGTTCTGGCTCTTAAGATTTGGCGACACTATCTTTACGGGGAGAAGTGTCATATTTTCACGGACCATAAGAGCCTACAGTACTTGTTGACCCAGAGGGAGTTGAACCTCAGGCAGCGCCGCTGGTTGGAGTTGATCAAGGACTATGACTTGATTATTGACTACCATCCGGGGAAGGCTAATGTTGTGGCAGATGCTTTGAGCAGAAAGTCGTCTGTCACTTTGGCGTATATACGCACTGCCTACTTACCCTTGCTGCGTGACATGAGATTGCTGGGGGTTGAGCTACAGTGTGACTCTCAGGGTGGGTTACTGGCACAGTTTACTGTGCGACCCACTTTATCAGACCGGCTGGCCGAGTTACAGAGGACAGACTCAGAGTTGAGTACGGTGATCCAGAGAGTACAGGATGGTCAGGGTCAGGAGTTCAGACTCAGAGATGACGGCATGCTGGTGCTGAATGACAGGATCTGCGTACCCCATGATGAGGATCTACGACGGCAGATTCTGGAGGAGGCACACAGTTCCGCTTATGCTATGCATCCGGGTAGTACGAAGATGTATCGTACTATTCGACAGACGTATTGGTGGTCGGGCATGAAGCGGGACATAGCTGAGTTTGTAGCTCGATGCCTAGTATGCCAGCAGGTTAAGGCGGAACATCAGAAGCCGGCAGGGACCTTGCAGCCTCTTCCGATACCGGAGTGGAAGTGGGAGCATATCACTATGGACTTTGTAGTCGGGTTGCCGCGCACCCAGAGACACCATGACGCTATCTGGGTGATCGTTGATCGACTTACAAAGTCTGCCCACTTCTTGCCGATTGAGATTTCTTACACATTGGAGAGGTTAGCCAGGCTGTACATCAGCGACATTGTCCGCCTTCATGGAGTACCAGTATCTATTGTGTCGGACCGAGATCCTAGGTTCACTTCTAGGTTCTGGCCGAAGTTTCAGGGGGAGCTGGGTACATCATTGAGGTTTAGCACCGCATTTCACCCACAGACTGATGGACAGTCAGAGCGTACCATACAGACGCTGGAGGACATGTTGAGAGCATGTGTGCTCGAGTTTACTGGTAGCTGGGATACCCACCTTCCTTTGGTGGAATTTGCATATAATAATAGCTATCAGGCCAGCATTGGTATGGCTCCCTATGAGGCTCTATATGGCAGACAGTGTCGGACTCCATTATGCTGGAGTGAGGTAGGCGAGAGACGACTGACGGGTACGGAGTTGATTGATGAAACCGTAGCCAAGGTCAGTGTCATTCGAGGCAGACTGAAGACAGCTCAGGACCGACAGAAGAGCTATGCAGATAATCGTCGTAGGCCTCTAGAGTTTGCAGTCGGGGATATGGTTTTTCTAAAGGTATCCCCCTGGAAGGGCATCCTTCGTTTTCAGAAGAAAGGGAAGCTACACCCTAGATACATCGGACCCTTCCAGGTACTTGAGAGAGTCGGGCCGGTGGCATACCGACTGGAGCTACCTGCAGACTTAGAGCAGATTCATGATGTCTTCCATGTATCCATGTTGAGGAAGTACATTTCAGATCCGTCCCATGTCCTCACAGCACCACCAGTTCAGCTGAGAGAGGACTTGAGATACGGGGTGCGGGCTATTGAAATCATAGATCGGCGCGTAAAGGTGCTTCGAGGTAAGTCTATTCCCCTAGTAAAAGTCCTCTGGAGGAACGCTCATATCGAGGAAGCTACATGGGAGACTGAGGCCCACATGCGGGCCCAGCAACCTCACTTATTTGAGGGAGAGAGTGTTTGAGTGTGATGTACAAAAATTTTGGAAATTTATATGTGATGTTGGATATCTTTTTGGACGTTCAAGTGTTATTTTGGAGGACCAAAATTTTTAAGGGGGGGAGTACTTGTAAACCCCCATCAAAAAAAAAAAAAAAAAAAAAAAAAAAATTGGACCGGTTCAGGTGCACCGGCCGGAGAGCCGGCCGGTCCAACTGAACCGGCTTGGACCGGGCGAGGAAGCGAGACGGGGCGAGCGAGAAGAGCAAACGCCCTTCCCACTCGAGCCATCGCCTCGAGCACGCGACGAAGCAACGTCGCTTCGTCTTCTCCCGCACCGAGCAGCGCGACGCCTCGCCTTCCGCCGTCGATCGCTGCACGTCGCCGTCGACGATCGTCTGCCCTCGTCCACCCCCAGCGATCCACTCCCGACGGAAAGGGCGACTCGGCGACGCCTCCTTTTCCCATCCCGTTCGCGCGACCGCAGCAGCAGAGGAACTGCTGCCGATCGATCGCCGTCCAGCAAATCGCAACCCCTCGGCGGACGTCTTCTCCGCCGCGGTTGGAGACGTCGGCCGTCTCCGCGTCTCCACGGGCCTTCGAGGAGTTCGAAGACCCCTCGGCGGGCGGCTGAGCTCGCCGCCTCTGTTCGAGCGATCGAACCCTACCGGCGGCGGCTGCAAATCGCGATCCGGTCGCTTTGCCGGCCGCAAATCCCGTCCCTACCTTCTCCAGACGTCCGCGAGGTGAGCAGCCGCGTTTTCCCCATGAAAAGGGGTGGTTTTCACCCTCCGGTGGAGACGCCGTGAGTTCGCCGGAGACGACGCCGGAAAGATCGCCGTTTAGGCGCTGATGGTCGTCCTTCTCGCAGATCGGCGTAGTCTCCGCGTTGAGCGAGGAGCAACGAAGCTCGCCGGCCGTTTAGCCTTCGTTTTCGCGAGTTCCGGCGAGGTGGCGGCTAGGGTTCCGGCGGCGGCGCTGAGTTTTCCGGCGACGCTGAGTTTTCCGGCGAAGGTGCTTAATTAGGGCTTAATCGCGATTAGCGCTAATTAAGTGTGCTTAGTGTAAATAAAATATAATTAGTGAGAAATTATGTTATTGTATGCTTAGTTTAATTAAAAGCATGATTAGCGTTAATTAACTAAGCTTAGTGTATAAGAAATTAATTATTTAATGAAAACGGTTGGGTCGAATCAAGTGGGGTTAAATCGGTTGGGTTTGAGTTAAGTTTGGGTTCGAGTCAAGTTGGGTTGGGTGAGCCGAATCAAATAAGTTGAACCTGGTTCGAGCTCGAGTCAAATTAGATTGAATTTAATTTAGCTGAACCGGACCCGAACCGAACCAAATCGAACCGAACCGAACCGAACCGGGTGAACAGTAACTCGAACCGTTGACCGAGTCAACAGCTGACCCAGTCAGCTTTGACCGGGCCCACCGCTGACCCAGTCAGCGTTGACCGGGCCCACTGCTGACCCAGTCAGCGTTGACCGGGCCCACTGCTGACCCAGTCAGCGTTGACCCGTCAACGTTGACCGTTGACCGGGTCAGAAAAATATAAAATAATAAAATAATATTAAAATAATAAAATAATATTAAAATATTAAAAAATCAAAAAAATAATAAAAATTTCTATGGGTTCTACTTGGGCTCCTGGATGACTTGGGCCAAGTTATGGGTGAGTTTGATGAGTAGAAATTTAATAAAAATTCATTGAAGTTATTAGATAAAAATGCAAAAATATGATAAATTCATAATTCATTAGGTGAGATTAATCCTAAACACGCATAGGATTAATTTAATGTAATAATTATTTAATTGATAGATTTTAATTTATTTATCTTAAGGGAAATAAATTAAATCTATTTTAAATAAATCTTATTACATAGGATTATTTTGGGTACGCGATCCGAGAAGCTCGGCGGGTGATATTCTCCGCGCGACTTGTTTCCCAGAAGCAGATCGCTATCCCAGGTGCGTTGGTTCTCCGTTGGTAGGATTTATTCACGCTAAGGAATACCTGCTGGGGTTTTCTTAGGAAAAATTCTTGGATGTCTTCAATATGATAAACCATAATGTTTGATAAGATTTAAATTGTATGCATGCTAGCATAGTTATCTTATCTAACATGTTTGATCTGCTAGGTATCTAACATGCTTTATAATCATGTCGTGCATGCTAAATTGCTTTGGTATGATGTGTTAAATAACTACCATGCGGACATAGATAATATATGCGACATGTTAGGACCTTGGCGACGTCACCGCCACTTAGAGAAAAAGGGGCCTTTTTCCATATGCTCCGGTTGACCGCCGCGACCCGACGGAGGTCAAACGGTGACGTTTCCGTTAGGCGCCACTCCCGAGGTTGATGCATAGCGGAGCACTGGGAGCACCACTCCTGACGTTATGCATAGCTCATATACTGGGAGCTGGTAGGGTAAGGGACTGTACACACTCCATGGTCATGTTAGACTGGAAATATGGAGCAAGTCCTTACCCGAAATCTTCACCCGCGCGAGTGTCGTTGTAGGCGGCTTCGTGATAGTCCTGAGATGGTTAGCTAGGATGAACCCTACCATGGACTTGGCACCGACGAAGTCGAGGGCCACATCCCATCGTGTGGATGTGCGCCAATCTCGATAGACGTTGACGGCTATTGGACTGGAAAGGTGATTCCACATGCGACGCCTTGGACAGTGGATCCGTAGACCGCACGGCTATCACCCTTGACGTTTGCAGACGATCGGATGAGTAGTCCGGATCCTAGGGTGGTTATTCCGGCTAGCCATGGCCGATGATATTTAAGAGAGGTGACCCTGTCTACGAGCAGTGTGTAGTACTACATGGGTGTCGTGACCCCTACGGTATCCGGGGAGGATGTAAGGGCACGACGGTTTCGCTAGGGGAGGCATGGTTGGCGACTAGTGAAACAACAGGAGAGGGACTCTGGGTCATCCGTCCTCTCTGCCAACATCAGTGCAGCGGGCATAGGTAGAGACAGAGACAGAAAGACACTGATGGGCTTACTGATACTCTTAGCTAGGGTAGTCATTAAGCACAGGCTGGCAGCCCGAGTTTATGAAACCTAAAAAGTCTCACTATGATGAGGTGACATACTATTAATATGGACACTAGACATGACTAGGGTGACATCTAGTGACATGTACACATTTAATTGTTTATTTAATTGTTTGTTTATGCTGTCTATTTTTATACGAATTGTTTAAAACAAAATGGCATGAAAGATGATGACTAATTACCAAAGACATCCTAGAATACTCCTCCTAGCCTTTGATTTCCTTATTCGGTAGAGCCGTAATTTCGCATTAGGCCGCAAGGCTGAGCACACCACGTTCAATGTGTGTGCAGGTGTCGATGCACGAGACGAGATCGATGACGGAGGGTTCGTCGCGGGAGGTATACGACTGTTGTTATGAGTTTTCGTATGCCGGTCTTAGATTTGTATTAGGAGATATCGGGACTGTATTTAAGATGTTATTTAAAATGTGGGTGTATGTAGTTTCGTATTGTATTTATGCCTTGTATGGGCTTGTCGGGCTCATACGGCGGTTGCCACGTGTCGTCCTGCGGGTCGGGGCGTGACAACTTAAGTGGTATCAGAGCTTAGGTTTAAAGACCTGAGCATTTAGGTGATATCAAAACCTAGGGATTTTGGAGTTTCGACTTCAAATCTAAATTATAAGGATGTCAGTCCCGATATATTAGATTGGCCAGTTAGATAGTTAGTGGTACGGTCGTTTACCTATATCGTGACTATGCGTACCGAAAGAGTTTTACCTTACGTGGAAATCCTTATTTCGTATGAACTGACAGAAGCTTGTTCATGTAGATGTCAGAAGTACCGCCCAGACGTAAACGGGGGAGGCCCCGAAAGCTCGTGGAGCCCCAGGATCATTCGACGGCCACCTCCCGTCCAGCGGCAGATCCGTTAACGCCGCTAGCACCGGTACCAGCTGCGAGTGTTACCGGAGATTCTGATAGGGCACCAATATCCATGGTCCCAGAGGGGGCATCATTGGGTACACGTCGGAGCTCGAGTTCTCGACGTACCATGAGGCAGAGGACTACATCTACAGTACCATCAGGGCAGGCACCTGTTGCTCAGGGACAGCTGAACATAATAGCAGCAGCGGTGGCCAGCGCGATGGTCAGCATTCTAAATCCCACTGCACAGCATGAGCCCGAGGTACCTCAGACTAGTGCACCTCCTCCTCCGCCTCCTGCTGCACCAGTGGTACCACCAGCACCGCGGGTGGTCCGGACGGCTCCTGCCCCAGCAGTTGTACCCGCTCCAGCTGATCGTAGTGCAGAATCAGATCCAGTGAGGGTTGCAACAGCAGTTGCTACCCCTCCGATAGGAGCACAGGGGACTTATACTCGAGTGGATTATCAGACCCCGCCTGGGGGAGTTGTTACGTCGGAGCCCAGTACCCGAGCTGCGAGGCCGATAGCCGCTTGGGTGAGAGACGCTCGACATCTGGGGTGTGTTACATTTTCTGGATCATCTGACCCCCAGACAGCCCGGTCTTGGATTAACAACATCCGCCGTATCACTGCGGATTTGGAGCTAGCTGATAGAGACCGACTTGGAGTGGCACTCTATCTGGTAGACGGGGAGGCTGAGACCTGGCGAGATGAGCTGGAGACCCGTTATTCTACCGGACTGACGTGGGACATATTTTTGGATGAGTTCCACGAGCGTTTCTATACAGAGCTCCAGCATGATCTGAAGGTACAGGAGTTCTTAGACTGTAGACAGGGAGGCAGATCCGTGTCAGAGTATGTGGCAGAGTTTAATCTGCTGGCCTCCCTGGTACCCGACACGATCACGTCCGACAGGTATCGTCGGATGCGCTTTATTCAGGGCTTGGATGACCACCTTAGTGTTAGGGTGGGAATATTGGATTACACTGCTTTCCAGCAGTTGGTGGATAAGGCCCTGTGGACTGAGAGGATGCTCCAGACGACGCGTATGCGGAGAGAGGGGCATAAGAAGAAGAGGTCAGCGACACATAGGGGTCGAGGTGACTTCAGGGACAGACAGACTGGCTCGGTAGCTTCAGTGGCCTCGGCTGCAGGAGGGGCTCCATCTGGGAGCCGATTTATACAGAGGACTGAGCAGCGGGGTCAGCCGAGTCAGGCACGTCCCCAGCCGTCAGTACATAGGGGCCCTCAGATACACCGTGCATCACAGTTGGCCCCATGTACCATTTGCCGCCGGACTCATACTGGGATGTGCCGAGAGATCACTTGTTATCAGTGCGGACAGAAGGGGCACATTCGGACCAGCTGTCCGCAGCGGATTCAGATGGGTGGATCCCAGCGGTCAGCCATCCACCCGGCATCTGCGGGTCGTGGTCGTCCTCCTGCACCGTTCCCACCGGCTGCACCTATGACGGGGTCTACCCGAGGATTTCCTACCGGCTCGGGCCCCCACTCTCAGAGGCCGCCCCAGCGCACTCAGACGCGCATATATGCATTGGACGGCATCGATGCCCAAGCCAACCCCGATGTAGTCACGGGTAACTCCTCCCATGCTGACGCACCTTAAATGGAATTTTTATTTTTGAAGATTTAGTCTTTCCATTTGATAAGTTGTTGTTGTGTTGGATTTTGGAACTAAAACTTATCTTTTGTTAAGTGAGACTAAATTTAACTTGTCGCATGTGTTGTTTGTGTGATGTGGAATAGGACATATGCGACTATTTGATGCATGGGCTCGTATTCTTATTGACACCGGGTCACATCGGTCTTTCATTAGTTCGGAGTTCGCCAGGCGAGCCGACATACCTCTTACCCCGTTAGAGGCAGAGTTGATTGTCTGTACTCCCTTGGGTGAGAAGATTTTACGGAGTCAGGTGTATCGGTCTTGTCCCATTATGATACAGGAGGTTACCCTTGAGGCGGACCTGATTCCACTGGACATGGCAGACTTCGATGTGATTCTCGGTATGGACTGGTTGACAGCACATAGAGCCCTGGTGAGCTGCTTCACAAAGTCCGTGTCCTTCGTTGGATCGGGACCCCCGGAGCTGGTATTCGAGGGGGATCGTCGAGTCCTGCCGACTGTCATTATATCCGCTCTCACGGCGCAGAGGTACATCAGGAAAGGGTATCAGTGTTTTCTTACGCACGTAGTGGATAGCAGCCAGTCGGATAGCCAGATGGCAGATATTCCTGTAGTTCGCGAGTTCCCAGATATTTTTCCAGAGGAATTGCCTGGCCTACCACCGGATCGGGTGTTAGAGTTTTGCATCGATCTCGCCCCTGGGACGATGCCAATCTCTAGACCCCCGTATCGTATGGCACCGGCAGAGTTGAAGGAACTCAAGCTACAGTTACAGGACTTGGTAGATAAGGGGTTTATTCGACCTAGTGTCTCCCCTTGGGGCGCACCTGTTCTATTTGTGAAGAAAAAGGATGGGACCTTGAGGATGTGCATTGATTACAGGCAGTTGAATAAGGTCACCATCAGGAACAGGTATCCGCTTCCCCGCATCGATGACTTATTTGATCAGTTACAGGGAGCTCGGGTTTTCTCGAAGATTGATTTGAGGTCCGGGTATCATCAGTTAAAGATTAGGGACTCAGATGTTCCGAAGACGGCATTTCGGTCACGGTATGGACATTATGAGTTCCTAGTCATGTCTTTTGGACTTACTAATGCTCCCGCAGCCTTTATGGATTTGATGAACCGGGTTTTTCATAGACATTTAGATAAGTGTGTCATTGTCTTCATTGATGACATACTTGTCTATTCGAAGAGCCCGGAGGAGCATATGAGGCATCTCCGACTTGTCCTTCAGGTACTGAGAGATAGTCAGCTTTATGCCAAGTTTTCCAAATGTGAGTTTTGGCTGACTCAGGTTGGATTTCTGGGGCATATTATATCCAGTGAGGGCATACAGGTCGATCCGACTAAGATTGAGGCAGTGACTAAGTGGGAGCAGCCTAAGAGTCCCACAGAAGTCCGTAGTTTCCTTGGATTAGCTGGATATTATCGGCGGTTTGTGCAGGATTTCTCACGTATTGCAGCGCCGATGACCAAGTTGACTAGGAAGGACATTAAGTTTCGGTGGGCCCCAGAGTGTGAGCTCAGTTTCCAGGAGCTTAAGACTCGTTTAACCACTGCTCCGATACTCACCCTCCCAGTTAGCGGTACGGAGTATGTGGTATTCAGCGATACTTCGAAGCAAGGGCTGGGGTGTGTACTTATGCAGAGCGGACGGGTAATTGCCTATGCTTCACGTCAGTTGAAGAAGCACGAGGTAAATTATCCGACTCATGATTTGGAGTTAGCCGCTATTGTTCTGGCTCTTAAGATTTGGCGACACTATCTTTAAGGGGAGAAGTGTCATATTTTCACGGACCATAAGAGCCTACAGTACTTGTTGACCCAGAGGGAGTTGAACCTCAGGCAGCGCCGCTGGTTGGAGTTGATCAAGGACTATGACTTGATTATTGACTACCATCCGGGGAAGGCTAATGTTGTGGCAGATGCTTTGAGCAGAAAGTCGTCTGTCACTTTGGCGTATATACGCACTGCCTACTTACCCTTGCTGCGTGACATGAGATTGCTGGGGGTTGAGCTACAGTGTGACTCTCAGGGTGGGTTACTGGCACAGTTTACTGTGCGACCCACTTTATCAGACCGGCTGGCCGAGTTACAGAGGACAGACTCAGAGTTGAGTACGGTGATCCAGAGAGTACAGGATGGTCAGGGTCAGGAGTTCAGACTCAGAGATGACGGCATGCTGGTGCTGAATGACAGGATCTGCGTACCCCATGATGAGGATCTACGACGGCAGATTCTGGAGGAGGCACACAGTTCCGCTTATGCTATGCATCCGGGTAGTACGAAGATGTATCGTACTATTCGACAGACGTATTGGTGGTCGGGCATGAAGCGGGACATAGCTGAGTTTGTAGCTCGATGCCTAGTATGCCAGCAGGTTAAGGCGGAACATCAGAAGCCGGCAGGGACCTTGCAGCCTCTTCCGATACCGGAGTGGAAGTGGGAGCATATCACTATGGACTTTGTAGTCGGGTTGCCGCGCACCCAGAGACACCATGACGCTATCTGGGTGATCGTTGATCGACTTACAAAGTCTGCCCACTTCTTGCCGATTGAGATTTCTTACACATTGGAGAGGTTAGCCAGGCTGTACATCAGCGACATTGTCCGCCTTCATGGAGTACCAGTATCTATTGTGTCGGACCGAGATCCTAGGTTCACTTCTAGGTTCTGGCCGAAGTTTCAGGGGGAGCTGGGTACATCATTGAGGTTTAGCACCGCATTTCACCCACAGACTGATGGACAGTCAGAGCGTACCATACAGACGCTGGAGGACATGTTGAGAGCATGTGTGCTCGAGTTTACTGGTAGCTGGGATACCCACCTTCCTTTGGTGGAATTTGCATATAATAATAGCTATCAGGCCAGCATTGGTATGGCTCCCTATGAGGCTCTATATGGCAGACAGTGTCGGACTCCATTATGCTGGAGTGAGGTAGGCGAGAGACGACTGACGGGTACGGAGTTGATTGATGAAACCGTAGCCAAGGTCAGTGTCATTCGAGGCAGACTGAAGACAGCTCAGGACCGACAGAAGAGCTATGCAGATAATCGTCGTAGGCCTCTAGAGTTTGCAGTCGGGGATATGGTTTTTCTAAAGGTATCCCCCTGGAAGGGCATCCTTCGTTTTCAGAAGAAAGGGAAGCTACACCCTAGATACATCGGACCCTTCCAGGTACTTGAGAGAGTCGGGCCGGTGGCATACCGACTGGAGCTACCTGCAGACTTAGAGCAGATTCATGATGTCTTCCATGTATCCATGTTGAGGAAGTACATTTCAGATCCGTCCCATGTCCTCACAGCACCACCAGTTCAGCTGAGAGAGGACTTGAGCTACGGGGTGCGGGCTATTGAAATCATAGATCGGCGCGTAAAGGTGCTTCGAGGTAAGTCTATTCCCCTAGTAAAAGTCCTCTGGAGGAACGCTCATATCGAGGAAGCTACATGGGAGACTGAGGCCCACATGCGGGCCCAGCAACCTCACTTATTTGAGGGAGAGAGTGTTTGAGTGTGATGTACAAAAATTTTGGAAATTTATATGTGATGTTGGATATCTTTTTGGACGTTCAAGTGTTATTTTGGAGGACCAAAATTTTTAAGGGGGGGAGTACTTGTAAACCCCCATCAAAAAAAAAAAAAAAAAAAAAAAAAAAAAAATTGGACCGGTTCAGGTGAACCGGCCGGAGAGCCGGCCGGTCCAACTGAACCGGCTTGGACCGGGCGAGGAAGCGAGACGGGGCGAGCGAGAAGAGCAAACGCCCTTCCCACTCGAGCCATCGCCTCGAGCACGCGACGAAGCAACGTCGCTTCGTCTTCTCCCGCACCGAGCAGCGCGACGCCTCGCCTTCCGCCGTCGATCGCTGCACGTCGCTGTCGACGATCGTCTGCCCTCGTCCACCCCCAGCGATCCACTCCCGACGGAAAGGGCGACTCGGCGATGCCTCCTTTTCCCATCCCGTTCGCGCGACCGCAGCAGCAGAGGAACTGCTGCCGATCGATCGCCGTCCAGCAAATCGCAACCCCTCGGCGGACGTCTTCTCCGCCGCGGTTGGAGACGTCGGCCGTCTCCGCGTCTCCACGGGCCTTCGAGGAGTTCGAAGACCCCTCGGCGGGCGGCTGAGCTCGCCGCCTCTGTTCGAGCGATCGAACCCTACCGGCGGCGGCTGCAAATCGCGATCCGGTCGCTTTGCCGGCCGCAAATCCCGTCCCTACCTTCTCCAGACGTCCGCGAGGTGAGCAGCCGCGTTTTCCCCATGAAAAGGGGTGGTTTTCACCCTCCGGTGGAGACGCCGTGAGTTCGCCGGAGACGACGCCGGAAAGATCGCCGTTTAGGCGCTGATGGTCGTCCTTCTCGCAGATCGGCGTAGTCTCCGCGTTGAGCGAGGAGCAACGAAGCTCGCCGGCCGTTTAGCCTTCGTTTTCGCGAGTTCCGGCGAGGTGGCGGCTAGGGTTCCGGCGGCGGCGCTGAGTTTTCCGGCGACGCTGAGTTTTCCGGCGAAGGTGCTTAATTAGGGCTTAATCGCGATTAGCGCTAATTAAGTGTGCTTAGTGTAAATAAAATATAATTAGTGAGAAATTATGTTATTGTATGCTTAGTTTAATTAAAAGCATGATTAGCGTTAATTAACTAAGCTTAGTGTATAAGAAATTAATTATTTAATGAAAACGGTTGGGTCGAATCAAGTGGGGTTAAATCGGTTGGGTTTGAGTTAAGTTTGGGTTCGAGTCAAGTTGGGTTGGGTGAGCCGAATCAAATAAGTTGAACCTGGTTCGAGCTCGAGTCAAATTAGATTGAATTTAATTTAGCTGAACCGGACCCGAACCGAACCAAATCGAACCGAACCGAACCGAACCGGGTGAACAGTAACTCGAACCGTTGACCGAGTCAACAGCTGACCCAGTCAGCTTTGACCGGGCCCACCGCTGACCCAGTCAGCGTTGACCCGTCAACAGCTGACCCAGTCAGCGTTGACCAGTCAACAGCTGACCCAGTCAGCGTTGACCGGCCCACAGCTGACCCAGTCAGCGTTGACCGGGCCCACAGCTGACCCAGTCAGCGTTGACCGGGCCCACTGCGGACCCAGTCAGCGTTGACCGGGCCCACTGCCGACCCAGTCAGCGTTGACCGGTCAACGGTCAACAGTCAACGTTGACCGTTGACCAGTCAACGTTGACCGTTGACCGGGTCAGAAAATATAAAATAATAAAATAATATTAAAATAATAAAATAATATTAAAATATTAAAAAAATAATAAAAATAATAAAAATTTCTATGGGTTCTACTTGGGCTCCTGGATGACTTGGGCCAAGTTATGGGTGAGTTTGATGAGTAGAAATTTAATAAAAATTCATTGAAGTTATTAGATAAAAATGCAAAAATATGATAAATTCATAATTCATTAGGTGAGATTAATCCTAAACACGCATAGGATTAATTTAATGTAATAATTATTTAATTGATAGATTTTAATTTATTTATCTTAAGGGAAATAAATTAAATCTATTTTAAATAAATCTTATTACATAGGATTATTTTGGGTACGCGATCCGAGAAGCTCGGCGGGTGATATTCTCCGCGCGACTTGTTTCCTAGAAGCAGATCGCTATCCCAGGTGCGTTGGTTCTCCGTTGGTAGGATTTATTCACGCTAGGGAATACCCGCTGGGGTTTTCTTAGGAAAAATTCTTGGATGTCTTCAATATGATAAACCATAATGTTTGATAAGATTTAAATTGTATGCATGCTAGCATAGTTATCTTATCTAACATGTTTGATCTGCTAGGTATCTAACATGCTTTATAATCATGTCGTGCATGCTAAATTGCTTTGGTATGATGTGTTAAATAACTACCATGCGGACATAGATAATATATGCGACATGTTAGGACCTTGGCGACGTCACCGCCACTTAGAGAAAAAGGGGCCTTTTTCCATATGCTCCGGTTGACCGCCGCGACCCGACGGTGGTCAAACGGTGACGTTTCCGTTAGGCGCCACTCCCGAGGTTGATGCATAGCGGAGCACTGGGAGCACCACTCCTGACGTTATGCATAGCTCATATACTGGGAGCTGGTAGGGTAAGGGACTGTACACACTCCATGGTCATGTTAGACTAGAAATATGGAGCAAGTCCTTACCCGAAATCTTCACCCGCGCGAGTGTCGTTGTAGGCGGCTTCGTGATAGTCCTGAGATGGTTAGCTAGGATGAACCCTACCATGGACTTGGCACCGACGAAGTCGAGGGCCACATCCCATCGTGTGGATGTGCGCCAATCTCGATAGACGTTGACGGCTATTGGACTGGAAAGGTGATTCCACATGCGACGCCTTGGACAGTGGATCCGTAGACCGCACGGCTATCACCCTTGACGTCTGCAGACGATCGGATGAGTAGTCCGGATCCTAGGGTGGTTATTCCGGCTAGCCGTGGCCGATGATATTTAAGAGAGGTGACCCTGTCTACGGGCAGTGTGTAGTACTACATGGGTGTCGTGACCCCTACGGTATCCGGGGAGGATGTAAGGGCACGACGGTTTCGCTAGGGGAGGCATGGTTGGCGACTAGTGAAACAACAGGAGAGGGACTCTGGGTCATCCGTCCTCTCTGCCAACATCAGTGCAGCGGGCATAGGTAGAGACAGAGACAGAAAGGCACTGATGGGCTTACTGATACTCTTAGCTAGGGTAGTCATTAAGCACAGGCTGGCAGCCCGAGTTTATGAAACCTAAAAAGTCTCACTATGATGAGGTGACATACTATTAATATGGACACTAGACATGACTAGGGTGACATCTAGTGACATGTACACATTTAATTGTTTATTTAATTGTTTGTTTATGCTGTCTATTTTTATACGAATTGTTTAAAACAAAATGGCATGAAAGATGATGACTAATTACCAAAGACATCCTAGAATACTCCTCCTAGCCTTTGATTTCCTTATTCGGTAGAGCCGTTATTTCGCATTAGGCCGCAAGGCTGAGCACACCACGTTCAATGTGTGTGCAGGTGTCGATGCACGAGACGAGATCGATGACGGAGGGTTCGTCGCGGGAGGTATACGACTGCTGTTATGAGTTTTCGTATGCCGGTCTTAGATTTGTATTAGGAGATATCGGGACTGTATTTAAGATGTTATTTAAAATGTGGGTGTATGTAGTTTCGTATTGTATTTATGCCTTGTATGGGCTTGTCGGGCTCATACGGCGGTTGCCACGTGTCGTCCTGCGGGTCGGGGCGTGACAAATTGTTCTACATAATAATATCTATATCATTTACTTTATCTCACTTTGCATTACTAAATATAAAATTAGAATTACAAACTTGTATTATTTGAAACCATCACAAATAGCTATGAAATCATTGAAAAGATTAAATATTTTTTTTATTTTAAATTACATAATTTATGAATTATTTTATAAAGTACGTGGTTTGTTTTATTGTTGTATCATTGAAGATAGATAAGAGATAATATTTGTAAGATCTAAAAATATAATTTTAACTACAAATATTTGAGTTGAAATTCATTCATTTATAATTTTCGCTAGAGCTATAGATAGAATTCTAAATGACCATGTAATTAAAAAAATATATAACTAAGAAAATAGATATTTTAGAGAAGTTTTCATTGCACTTCAACTTTCAGTCAAATAACTTTCTATCATATTTCAAAGAACGCTCCATGTGATCTAATATAAGTAATAAATATTCTCTAATTATTCTTTGCTTCATTTTCTGAAGTATGTTGTTATTTATTAGTAATATTACTTATCTTTAGTCAATTGTATGTAGCAAGTTTTCCAAAAATATATTGTCGAAGATAAGACGAGGATACAAAATAACTTAGAAACGACTTTTATGTTTTTGTAGAGAGTATTGGAAGACTGCCCTTCAATATAAATAACAGCACGTATGTGTACACACATTTAAATAAGGCAACCCACTAGCTCTACACAACCAACACAACTAATTTCTTTATCTCTCTTTTGCTCTCTCTACACTATATATTTGTTTATTTATATAAACATATTGTCGTCTGCCTGTACAAAAATTATACGTTCCACTAGATAAAGCAATTGAGCTTTATAGGAGAGGTTCTCGCCTCGGTACTGAAAAAGTTCAAAAAAAAATATCGTAGTTCGTCTCCTCCATCCACAAACCTTTGACATTATTAACTCCATACATCAGACCATCAGGCATAATTTCTAATCTCTCTCGAAATGTCGACGATCTTCTCCTGCGAATATTGTTCTCGAGAATTCAGTACAAAAGAAGGTCTCACAGGTCACCAGAATGTGCACGCGAACGAGTGCCCCTCTTCTACCGCAACAGGATCAGCAATTTTTGGAACAATGAAGGATGTTGCCTCTCTATCGTATCCCTCAACAATGCCTTTCTCCTGTGACCATTGTCGTAAACAATTTGAAACAATTCAGGGCTTCAATTGTCACATGGGTAAGGCACACAAGGAGCTTATAACAACTTCCATATCAACTGCAGCTTTCTCCTTTGACACATCAATGGCATGTTTCTCCTGTGACTTTTGTCCAAGACGATTTGAAACACCTCAGGGGCTCAATAGTCACAAAGGCAAGGCACACAAGAAGCTTATAGCAACTTCCACATCAACCGCAACTTTCTTCTATGATACATCAAAGATGGATTTCTCCTGTGACTTTTGTTCGAGACAATTTGAAACATCTCAGGGGCTCAATAGTCACAAGGGTAAGGCACACAAGGAGCTTATAGAAAATTCAACGCCAGCAACAGCTACGCTTAGACCCAACGAGACTACCATCTCTACACCCCCTCCAACTAAAGAGGGCCCTGATGATACTAACTCTAATGAAATTGATATTGATCTCTACTTACCGATAAAGAAGAGAAGACAATTTCTTAGACATTCCTCCTCCCCTTCCTCATCCACTTGAAGAAGAACGAAAAATCCTTATGCATAAATATGTTTATAAATACTGTATATGAGTTCCCCCTAGCTTTATTCCACTCACTCTTTCCCGTATTGTTAAACCAATGATATTTGAAATTAATAAGTGATGTTAAGAAATGATTTATAATTTTTTGTGGTTTTGTATAAAAAAATTATAAAATTTTATCTTTTTATCTCTTGAACATTTATTCTTGCTAAAATCACTATGGTATGGTAAGGAAGAGAGAGGCACTATAGATTATCACTATGCAATAGCAAGATTGACATATTTAAATATAAGGTTGTAGTTAGTGGTGCCACAACCAACAATAAATTTCCAATGCAGCAACAAGAGTAGGTAGGGAGTAGGAGGAAAATGAATTAATAAATAAATTTTAATAAATATATTTAAATAAATAGAGGCCTTTTATTTTAAAGTCATTATCATAATGATCAATTATTAAATTAATTAATGACAATAAAAATATTTCATTTTATATACATCTCTTAGATCATAGTGAATATGTATATACATTTCTTTTGTCTTCATTTATGTGTACGTGATGATTACTAGTAATTTAAACAAAAAGTATTTTTTTTAAAAGTAATATTTAGAAATAATATATCACATCAGGTAGATTCAAGAATCGAATAAAAAGAAATGCCAACAGTAATACTAATTAAATATATATTTAAAGTATACAATTCTTCTCTGTTAATAAAAATTGGACATTGAGGATAAATATGATATATAAAATAATTATCTTCGTGACATCTAATAATAATTTAATACTCAAAATTATGTAATAGCTTGAGTATTGCTTGCTGCCATCGGTTGTTACATGGGATAAATCATCCATTCCTGATATTTATATCTCTATATATAGTAGATAAATATATTTTCTAGTTTAATAAATATTTATATATTGTAGTAAATATGTAGACTTTAGATATCAAATTCTATTTGTTTCTTAATATAATATATACAACTGTAATTATTTTATTAGAGAGTTGGATAACATATTGAATTAAAAGTTATGCTTTTAAAATTTAGTAACTTAGTACAGTATTTACACGTTCCAAGAATAGTTGTATTTTTGTTATTGTATTATTTAATTAAAATGATTGATAAACACTTTGTTGCACTTCTTTTCTTGGATGTTTTCTTCCATACTATGGTAAACAAATTTATCATGTCTTGCACTCAACATTTTCTTGGTCGTATGCATGAGCGACATTAAACAATGAATATCAAAACACCTATTTTGTTCCTTGTCTTCTATTTCCATAATGCCAAACAAGAAATAAGAAAAGGGGAGCAGGGTGTTAGATACTTGATATCATGAGTATTAGAAAATTTAAATATGTTTGCCAATTGATAGGAAAACATTCTGCGGTGACGATGGATAAATACGGTAGGGCCGTGAATCTGTTAAATTGCTAATTTAAAAGGCTAAGGTGCATTGTTGTTTCGGCTAGTTTACAGTCGCTGCAGTAAAGCTCCCAAGTGGGCAGTTGTTAATAAATTTTATACTGTCTGTGATGTGTATTCTGTTGCTTCTTTATAGAATGTAAATTAATTGCAATAATATGTTATATGATATGATCTCTCTTATGCTTGTGTTCTTAAATTCTAATGGTGTATGACACTAGGAAGAACATAGAACACATAGATGATATATGAACATGCTAGGTGATAAACAATACTAGTTAGGTGATATATTTACATGATAACCTAAACTAGTTAGAACACCTAGAGATATGGACCTGAACTTCCTAGGAACATGAACTTCTAGGAATTATATAGGTCTATGTAACACAGTATTTCTCTCACAAATGATAGGTATCATTTGTGTTAGTCTAATGATGGATAGCGGAGGCGTCACCCGACACATCCTTTAGCGTTCGGTGAGTACCAAGAAGGGGGTTCTCGCCAATAGCCCAGATATCCCCATGGCATGCATCCGAAAGTAAAGTGTTGGGAGCCGGGGAGCTCATTTCAGCCACTATGTCTAAGGACTAAGGTGTCTGTTAACGCTGACATACCTCAACCGAGTCCTGCAGGCTTGGGAGGTAGTCCGAACAGCTAGAGTTATACACGTGTTGGATCCGACAAGTCAGGCCTTGAGTATATATATATGTCAGCAAGTGACCCTGCTGTAAAGTAGAAGTGTAGCGCTACATGGTGTCTCATATCGTAGGGTCTATGGGAGACGTACGATATAATAGTCTCGGAGTGCAGTCCGGGTAAACGGCTCGCGAGACTGGAAGGAGGAACCGCGGTCACCCGCCTTCTCCACCAACGTCAGTGCAACGAGCCTAGGCAAAGACTTAAACTGGCACTGACGGGCTTAGGGTAGTCCTCGGCCAGGGCTTACCTTAAGCATAGGCAGGCAGCCCTAGGAGTTAGTATTTGAAACTAAAAACTTAGAAAACTCGAGATACATATTTAGATTTTTAATAATTCATTGCTGGTTATGTGTATGCTTTATTTTATAGTTATTTTATGAATTGATATTGATATAACTGCTGCTGGTCCAGACATGTATTGTTAGCCCATTTCTTTTGCTTGGAGAAGTTTCTATCTGTAGGCACTAAGTCGCAAGACTTAGCGCATCCAAATTTTCCCCCGCGCGCAGGTATTTGGAATATCGCGTAGGAGACGACGAGGAATGATGGGTAGCGGGATTGAATACTATAGAAGAACCTTATGGAATCGATTAGTCCGTACAATGTATACAAGACATAATGTAGACGGACTGTATCAACTTTTTGTGTAACCTATAAGCAAATTGTATATCTAATTAGTAGACTTGATTATAGAAATTTTCAATTATGCTTGGGATATATGATATCGTTAGCATTGTATGAGTGAGATATTGCTCATACGACGGTTGTCAGTTGCCCAACAGAGGGTCAGGGCGTGATAATTATTGTGGTATCAGAGCAGGTTTAGAAAATTTAGGAAATTATTTATGAGATTAAGGATTAGGAATACGCTATTGATACAGTCTATAGGCAAACATTGGGTAAACAAAGGTGAGAGTGACAAAGGATTAGGAATAGGATTCCCTTGATTAAACTTTTCCTTATTACCTCTCTGCACTTTATTGCTTGATAAGTTGCTTGCTATAAGTTATTTGACTACTATCGGTGGTTTTGATTAATTGCTTGGTTGATCATTGAGTTATTAAAAATCGATTGCTTGCATATTTTCTTTGCTTGCCTCTCTACCTTAGCTCAGATATAGTATTTTAAAACTCCAAGAGTACTACTAAAATTCATTATTATGCTATGTAATTATAAAAGAGCTGCTTTGTTCAATGAAAGAAAGGACTAGTTGTTTGAAGTCCATGTCATTGTCGTCCAACAAATTTAGCTCCTACTATTGCTTGGGTACACAAGTGCTATAAGCAATTAGTGCTCTGAGTTTAACTGTGGTTGTGGTATAGTTAACTTCTCCCTTCATGACAGAAATTAAAAAGTAAACCCCGGTGCACTTTCTGTGGACAAAAGTAAGAATTAATCAACTATTCCTACTAAAATGTTGTACAATACCATGACTCTAATTGGCTTGAATCAGATCACTCTTTGGTGGCTAAGACCCTACTACCAAATTCTCCCTAGTAGAATTAATTCTTAGGACATGTGTACCTTATTCTATTCTATCATGATTCAGTTAATGCTTTGTGTACTTTAGTTTCATGTTTTAAATTTTTGAATCCTACTCAGTATTAATTGGTACTAACTTCATTAGTGATAAATTCCATATTGAAGTAAACCTATTTTCACTCTCCAAAAATTTTAAATCTGGGAGGATACATTATCTCTCATTACATTTAGTTATCGGAAGGAATTAGATTCAAAATAAATATATGCTCCATTGACTTCTTTCGGTGGTAAAATCACTCTGAATGACTAAACTACCTAAATGCCTTATTATATAGTGATGGCTTGAGGTCGTCTTATCATGGCATCAGGTAAACTCCTAGTTATGTCTCCCAATTAGTTAGGTTGCTTAATACTGACAACTATGAAGTGAACTATGAGAGCATTGATGTCATCGTACGGAACTAACAAAGAAATTTGATCCTCTAGCTCTGATGCAGTTCCTTGTTATAGAGTGATGACAACATTCAATATGATGTTCCAATGGATTATAGTAAGTACAGCAATCCTTATTCTCATGGTTTAATTTGAAAATACTTAAAGTTTGGCAGATCTTGCACCTAATACTTTTATTGAAAAAAAAAAATTCCTTGCTTGACTTCATATTTTCCTTGATTAATCCTTCTTTGTTGATTTTATACTCTATTTGATTGTTGGGATTGATTTTAATGCTGAAATTGGTAAGTAATATTGTGTTTGGCTATACAATGGATTTCTGCTATTTTGCTTGTTGTTTTCATGTAACTGCTGGTAATTTTAAGGAATTTATAAATGTTGGTCGGTTGTTTACATGTATGGTAATAGCCAATATGTGTCTAGTTGTGGATAAGTTGCTAGCATATCTGGAGGCAACCATTAGGAGTGAATTTATTTAAAAAGTTGGTGTAGTGGCTTTATGAGTTTATATGTTTAACCTTCGCCGAAGTCATCTGTTGAGCAGTATGACCAACAAACACAAGTCTTTATGTTTTTATAGAGATGCCATTTTGATTTGTTCATATATTCTTTTTATATATATGTACTTAGCTATATCCTTTTTTTTATCAATTGGATCCTATCATAACAAGCGAAGCAATTAAGAAAAATATTATTAAATCCATAGTTTAGCTTTAACAATATTTTGGGCTCGAACTTCTTGAAATTTTTTTGTTTCCTTGGAGAAACTAGCTGTCCTTCATTCCTAATCCTGCCTCAAATAAGCCTAGTATGTATATACATATATATATATATATATATATATATGTATATATATTTAAGCGTAAATAGCCTATTTCTATATAAAATTCCAAATGTACATTAAGATAATTAAATTTCTCTTGAAAAATTCCTTAGCTTCATATTACCTTACTTGAAGTCTAGTATTGATCTTTGTGGTTGCAACACCCAAATCTTTAGCTAAGGAATCATGGAGTGACTCAATTCTAAGTTTTCTTACAATAATATCCTTGATGGTCCTTCCTTGGTGTTTCTAATAAAAAAAAAATTTCTGCATATTTAAATTCATGATATAAATCCCTATCTTAAATATTGACAACCTCAAGTCCTTTTTGAGCACATTTTTGGTGGTTATCCTAAATATAATAACTTCAAATGAGATATTTAAATCATAGATATCTGCCGACTAGATTTTTAAACTTCCATTGCACTCTATACTCTTTATTCAGTATCCTTATTTTTGGATGCACAATCTGAAGAAAAAAAAATTATTTTTCTTCGTCAATGCCTTGATCATAAATAATGTATCTTTATAATTGATTTTTTTTTTAATTGTTCATTGGTAGTCAATGCCATAATATTCTTCAAATGAATATTTACACTTTTGATACTATATTTAACTTTCATATTCCCTTCCAAAGGTTGTTCAATGTGCTCCTCATTTTCTTCTCTACTCCTAAAGTAGTTGTGTGCCAACTTAGCTGTAAGTTAGCTTATCTATTATGTCTCCATTCCCAAACATCCTTAAAAAAAAAAAAAATTAGTAAATACATTGATTATAAAATAACTTAGCACCAAATGTCTTTCCCTTGCCTATTGCTTATCTTTATTTGCTTTATAAAACACTCCATTATCAAGCTCCTTGTTAGTTCAAGGGTTATAAAGCCTCTAAGAAAATTTTGATTCAAGATCCTAAGATTTACTACATCGTGCTTCTCTTTTAACGATTGGTCCAAAGATGTTCTTATTTATTCATTAATAACAACAACCTTTTATTTGTTATTATTCTTTTAACCACGTTTAAGTTGTGGATTTTCAAGTCATCTACTCTCTCATTACTACATATTTCATTTCAACTAATTAAATTAAGTACTTATCCTATTTCATTTGTACTCCAAAAGTTGTCCCTGTATAACTTATTGAATTGTGTCATCATGTCATTGATCAAAGTTATTGTCAGCGAATGGTATTGAAATTGCATTTCTCTTGTTTTGATCTGCACGTGTTTTCTAACTTATGATACTCTAATTATTACGAATCATTCAATTTTTAAACCCTTATTGGCTATCTTGAATTCACAGTTTTCCATCTAAAATATAGATATCCAAGGAAGAATCTTAAAATTTACTTTCTTAAGTGGTAGAACCGTGTTCTTGTTATAGTACCTGGAACAAAGGTAGGGTAGTTCTATGGTCCGTCCGAATAGCAATACTTTCATATTGACATTATATATATTTCTTAACTATTATGGTTACTGCCTTTAATTCCATGATTGTACTGTCTATTGATTTGATAGAATGTGTTGTCATGTTGTGTTATTGATATAAGATGTATCATACCAAGCTTTAATTCATAACAGTTTGGTAAATATTCTTTGAAAGGAAGTTACTAGCATAACCTTTGAGAATTGACACCTTAACCAACATGCTTTCTCATCATCTTAGCTGGCATGCTTTTCTAGGATTATGTTCTCATTGGCAAATAGGTTTTCCATAGATGTAATTTATATGAGTACAAAATATTATTTGCTACAATTCTTGACTTTGCATGCTCAGCAAGAAAATGATCAAATGTATGGTTGGAAACTTATTTTCTGACGATGTTGATTCTCCTACAATACAACCATGCGTCTAACGTATATAATTGATGGATTCTGACTCTTGTGAAATTGTTTCGGGGATGTAAATTCTTAACTTTTAGTGGTGGATAGGTTGCTAGCGCGTTTGGCAGCAACCAATAGGATTGCATTGACGTAATGTTGTTGTTGGGTTTGTTATTATTATTTCCCCTATTTTATGACGGCTATGTCGGTGTTATGATCCTTTTACAAGTGAGGTTGCCATGGCTTTCCGTTGTTGTGTTATTATAAAGTTTTAGTAATATTATTTTCTTTACATAGTACACGTGGTATTGTTGAAGGAAAACTTCAAGATTTTTAAAGGATTCATTATTGTGGTTATGACCATTCCTTCTTGTTGATATTTGGGTGTGCTAAATTGATTTTGTTGGAACTATGTATGATACGGTCAAATTAAAAATAGAGATCTCCTTCATTTACCAAAACAATAAATTGCATAGTTATCTCAAAATTCTTTTATTTCACAATCTGATTAAATATATTAAATTGATTTGAAACATATTGTAGAAATGAATGTGCATGTGCTCGGTTATTATCTGAAATCATTTAAGATGCATTTCCCTTTAGCTAGAACACTTCCTTCAAGGAGATTGGAGAACTCCTCTTCATTTGCCCAAACCACCCTATATGATTAGGGTGGGTCATAGGAAAGGGAAGGGTAGCATACAGTTAAATAAAAAAGGGTAGAAAGTAAACTTTGCTTATGATTGTAGGAGCACTCTTAAATCTGCATCAATGGTGATACACAAAACACGGCAAGCCCGTGAAATTTCTGTTAAGCTAATTTAAAGAATTCAGGTGCATTGTTATTTCGGCTAGTTTACAGCCGCTGCAGTAGAGCTCCCAAGTGGGCAGTTGTTATTAAATCTTTATTACTGTCCGTGATGTGCATTTTATTGATGTTCTGTATGATGTGAATTAATTGCAAATGACATATTATATGTTATGTTTCCACATATGCTTATGTTCTACAAATTCTAAAGGTGTATGACACTAGAAAGAACCTAGAACACATAGCGACATATGAAGATACTAGGTGATAAACAAAACTAGTTAGGTGACATATCTTCCATGATAACCTAAGCTAGTTTGGACACCTTGAGACATAGACCTGAACTTCCTAGGGACATAACCTCTAGAAATCATATAGGTCTACATAACATTGTATTTCTGTCACAAATGGTAGACACCATTTGTGTTAGTCTAAAGAGGGGTGGCGGAGGCGTCACCCGAACCATCCTTTAGCATTCGGTGAGTACCAACAAGGGGGTTCTCGCCAACAGCCAGATATCCCCATGGCATGTATCCGAAACTAAGGTACTGGGAGCTCACTTCAGCCGCTATCCTGAGGACTAAGGTGTCTGTTGACGCTGACATACTCCAACTGAGTCCTGCAGGCTTGGGGGGTAGTCTGGACAACCAGAGTTATACATATGTATTGGATTCGGCAGGTCAGGCCAAGAGTATACATGTCAGTCGATGACCCTACTGTAAAGCAGAAGTGTAGCACTACACGGTGTCTCGTATCCTAGGGTCTATGGGAGATGTACGATACAATAGTCTTGAAGTGTGGTCTGGGTAAATGACTCACGAGACTGAAAGAAGAAGGAACCGCGGTCGCCCGCCTTTTCCGCCAATGTCGGTGCGACGGGCCAAGGCAGAGACTTAGTCTGTCACTGACGGGCTTGTCGTAGTCCCCGGCCAGGGCTTACCTTAAGCATAGGCAGGCAGTCCTAGGAGTTAGTATTGAAATTAGAAACTTAGAAATCTCTAGACACATACACATATTTAGACCTTTAATATTCAATTGATTATTATGTGTATGTTTTCTTTCATTATTATTTTATAATTTAATGCTGATATAATTGCTGCTCATCCAGACATTTATTGTTAGCCCATTTCTTTTACTTGGAGAAGTTTCTATCTGTAGGCACTAAGTCACAAGACTTAGCGCAGGTATTTGGAGCATCGCCTAGGAGACGGCGAGGAACGATGGGTAGCGGGAGTGAATACTATAAAAGGACATTAATAGAATCGATTAGTCGGTACGATGTAAAGAACACATAATGTAGACGGACTGTATCAACTTTTTATGTAACCTGTGAGCAAATTTGTAAATCTAGTTAGTAAACTTGACTATAGAAATTGTTATTTATGTTGGAATTACATGATATTGTTAGCCTTGTATGAGTGAGACACTGCTCATACGGCGGTTGTCTGATGCCCGATAGAGGGTCGGGGCATGATAATTAAAGTGGTATCAGAGCCAAGTTCAGAAATATCTAGGATTAAATTTAGGAAGGTTGATAATTATAAACATAACCCCCTGATATAGTCCATAGGTAAACATTAGATCAACGAGGGTGAGAGTGACAAGGGATTAGGAACATGATTTCTTTTATTAAGCTTTCTTTATTACCTCTCTGCACTTCCTTGTTGCTTGCTACAATTTATTTGACTACTTTTGGTGGTTTTGATTAATTTTCTGTTTGTTTATTGAGTTATGTTTGTCTTGCTTGTCTTGTCTGACATTGCTTGCTTTGTTTTACATTGTTTACCTCACTTCCCATTTTAAACTGCAATAGTCGGCTGTACAAATGGGAGATCAAAAAAAAAAAAACACACACACTGGACACTTGTATACCCAATGTATTCGCTTAGAAATTTATCGAAGACTCGACCTGATGTAGATAACAGGGAAAACTAAGTCAGGAGGAGCCCAGACAGGATCGGCCCAGACGGAGAAACGGGCACGAGGAAGATCCACTGCAGCTGGGCCCACGCAGCCGTCCCTGGATCCGCCAGTGCAGCTAGTGCCATCAGTGCTGCCAGTGCCGCCAGTGCAGCCAGTGCCGCCAGTGCCACCGGTGCCGCCAACACTTGGGCCGGCACCCGTGGGGCCAACTGCAGGAGTTCAGCCGCAGGTACAACCCATACTGGCCATCGGACCAGAACAGTCGGAGACGTAAGGGGAGACTGGGTCTGGCCCCATGGTGTCAGCATCACATGCCAGTAGTGGGCAGCAGGAGCTTAGGGATGCTAATAGAGCAATGATGCGAGAGGTGATAGGCGAATTTCTGCCCGGGTTTCAACAACAATCACAAACACCAGTTGCAGCGCCTACGACCCCACCAGCACAGGTGCCAGCACCAGTGGAGGTTACGCCAGAACCACTCCCAGTAATCCCACCAGCAGTGACTCCAGTACATACCACCCTGCCGACTACACCAGTATTAACCACCCAGTGACGTATCAAGCAACTCCTAGTGGTGGCACAGACACCATAGCTACCACTGAGTATGGTTTCCATAACCATACTAGACAAGTGCCAGCCTAGCTGCGGGATGCAGAGCAGTTGGATTGCCATGAGTTCTCTGGGTCCTTCGACTCGCAGGAGGCCCAAATGTGGCTCGGCAACTTGAGCCAAGTCACTCAGGAGATGGGCATTCCCAACAGTGGAAGAGTCAGTGTGGCCCGTCATCTGCTGATAGGAGATGCTAGGATTTGGTGGAATACACGAAAGGCTAGAATCGACACTGCAATCACGTGGGCTGTATTCACAGAAGAGTTCAACATAGAGTATCACACAGAGCTACAACACGATGATAATATACGAGAGTTCCTTGACAGGCTCTTGATATTGAGTGCTTTGGAAAACTTTTTCTTGAATTATTGCCGAATAAACATCCTTCACATAATTGATTAGGATGATTAATTTTTGAAATCCCTTTCACAATTTTCTTTTTTGCTAAAGAATTGAGGCTTCCAAAATTTAAGTGACCAAATCTCATGTGCCAAATCCATGATGTATCTTCCAGACATACCTTTAAAAAAATTACATCATAATTTTCTAAATTCAACATATAACTTTTGCGAGAAGATTATAATTTTGATCTCTAAGCCATATCATATTATCTTCTATATAAATTTTGTATCCTCTTTCAGAAGGTGTCCAACACTTAGAATATTTTCAGTTAGCTTCAAAATATAATAAACATCATGAATAATTATATGTCTTCCATCTTTTGCTTGAATCAAAATCTCACAATTACCTTCAATTTCTACCTTTGTATCATCGCCAAAATTTACAAATCCTTTCTTGTTGGTATTGAGTTGATAGAACTTACTTCTATCACATGACATATGGTTGCTTGCTCCATTATCAAGATGCCATACACTTGATTTCTCCATGTGACTATCTTTTAATACAAGTAGAGAGTGTTATGTTTCTTCTTCTTTCTACTCAATAGACCTTGCTTCTTCATAAACTTTGTTAGATTGACACTCCCAACAGTAATGCCCAAATTTATGACAAGAATAACACTGAAGTTTAGATTTATTTACTTGATTAGAATTTCTCAAGTAATTACCTCTTCCTCACCCTCTTGCATAGTTTGTTCTTCCTAGACCACGATCTCTGTTCAAACTATCTCCTTTGGACTTCCAAGTCATCTTGGCTTGAATAACTTGTTCATGTTCTTGTTGCTTGCCTCGAGACATCCTCTCTTCATGGGCTCTTAAAGACCCATTTAATTCCTCAATTGTCATGGCTTCGATGTATTTAGATTCTTCAATGCTACTATGATATGATTGAATCTCGCATCGAGAGAATGAAGAATTTTTGCCACCATACGAGCATCCGACATTGATTCTTTAAAAGTTGTAATTTGATTTATAATTATTAAATTTTTTGAAAAATAGTCTTGAATAGATTCACCTTCTTTCAAAGAGAGTTTTTCAAACTCAGCCTTTAGAGTTTGAAGTCGAACTCTCCTCACCTTCTCAACTCCTATGCTTATTTCAATATAGTCTCCTTCACAATCTTGTGGAGCATGTTATCATCTAGTCCTAGATAGATGATGGTGAGAGCTTGTTGATCTTTCTTTCTTTCTTTCTCCACACCTTCTCTTTCTCTTGGAGAGAGTATTGTCGTATCTCTTGGTTGGTTGTAGCTTTTCTTTATAATGTCCTATACACATTGGGAGCCAAGAGTCACCTTCATCTGAAGTGCCCAAGTCTTATAATTGAGAAATGTAAACTTCAGATATAGATAAGAAAAGGAGGATGACGACATCTTCAAATAAGCTCCTCAGAAATTAGCTCTGATACTACTTTGTTGGAAAAATAGGAGCTCTCTCACATGTTCTAGAACTTGGATATTAAAAAATTAGTGTCACGCCCCGTACCTTCCCCTAGGGCACGTGGCAGACCTCAGTGAACTCTACATATAGCCCCGTTTACTCCCGAAACTATATGGGAACCCACTAAGCGTACCTGATGTATATCCCCTCTATTTATGGAAGGAGAGAACCTGGATGACAGATCAATATAACTCTAAAAATATATATTATTAAAATCAAATCTTTACTACAGTGGCACACACTTATATACAAGTAATTTACAATCAAAATGGATACATGCCCAAGGTTATACAAAGTATCTAGCAAGTGGATCTCTGTACACACAAAACAAAGGTAGAACTGTCCTACCTTTCAAAAGAAATCAGGTGCCTGACTATACACTGCGATATCTATCAGTCTCTCTCCTGCTGTGATCCTGAAAAATAAAAATGAGTTCCCCTACGGGGTGAGTAACGCCGTACTCAGTGAGTTGGATAGAAAACAATGTAAAACTGAGAACATAAAATAACAAAGTCTCAAGAATAGAATCATATGACTATTCGTGTGCAATAGCCAATCAAAATGAGTAATCAAGAATCACACGAGACTATATCTGGGGCTGACATAATCAAAATACAGTTGTGGCCAACAACTGTTACCTCAGGGGGAGGAATCATGAATCATAAGGTACCCAAATCATAGTAGATGTGCAAGAATAGATAAACAAAGCCCCCTTTCCCCCTGAGTTGCCCAATGGATTTTGCTATCTGGTATCCATAGCTAATCCATAGTAAAAACCCGGTCAGGAGTATCCCGATCTCCCATCCTGACCTTGAGCACTAACATCCCATGCCCCTCTCACTAGGCGGCCCATGGGTGTGCTAATAATGTAATATCCTATCACTGCAGTGAAAGTGCCTATAGCACTATCCAGTATCAGATCATACTAGCCATATGATTAACAAGTGAAAGAAGTATCACAAAGAGTCAGACAAATGCATATGCTAGATCTAGAGTCAATAAAAGTATAATATCATACTTATAATGAATCAAAGAACAGTATATCAAGCAGCATGGATATCAAAGGTGATTCACAACTCAAATGCAATCATACTCAGGATAATTAACTAGCAGGAGAGCCAAAGAAATATCAAGCATATCTAACCAAAGGGATATAGTTCTCCTGGACTAAACATTGAGAACTATCCTGTTTATTCTACCTAAAGAATAAACACTCACCTGATTCTAGCGTTACAAGCACGTTCTAGTTCGTATCGCGAACGTTCGTATCCTCGTGCTTGCTTATCGTATTTCCTGTGAATATTTCAACGAATTAAATCTCTCAATCCGGTAATAATTTTACAAATCCGTCTTCACCAACATGCTTAAAATAGTCTCTAGAATCACCCTAATTTTTATCTCAAGTTCGTCGGAAAGTTCGCCGGAGCTCGCCGGAAACTCGCCGGAAAGTTCGCCGGAAAGTTCGCCAGAACCCTCACCGGCGAAGTTATCCGAACAGTACCAATATTGGTACCATTCGAAAGCTCTCATCACAAGGATTCCAAAAATCATATTTTTCCCAATTATTATAGCTCATACGCGATCGATTTCATGAATTAATTCAATTTGGGCGAAAACCCTAAGTTATGGTTTTTAGCTCGCCGGCGGCCGACCGGCGGCCAACAGCTCTCAACTCCGGTACCAATGGAAAGCTCTCATCTAGGAGAAGCCATAGGTACCAAGTTTGCGAAGTTCCGCGGCCGGAATGGCCGACAATCGTCGGAGCAAGCTCCGGCGACGAAGTTCCGCGGCCGGAATGGCCGACAATCTCCTCTTTTCTCTCTCAAATCTCAACCAAAACTGTAAATTTATACCTCTAATGTGTTCTCCTCACTCTCTTGAAGCTGTATCTGAAATCTCGTCGAAAAATGCGATCGGGAAGTGGTGCAAACGTCGTTGACAAAATGATGAAGGGTTGCTGCCGTGGATCAGGGGAGGAGAGAGAAAAAGAAGAAGCTTCAACCCGCGCGCTCGATGGGTGAAAATTCTGTTTTTAATAAATAATTAAATTCTTTAATTCCCATTTAATCCTAGCCGTCCATCCTTGATTAAACGATTTGACTAATCAAACGACGTCCAAATTACGATCCATCGGCGTCGTTGAATTCCTTATCAAAAATACTATTTGATGGTATAATTTTGATGTCAAAATTTCATACTACAAAAATTCACAAAATTTTACAAATAAGTCCTTATTCAAATTTTTTACAAATTTATCTATAATACAAAAATATAAATCTCACAATTAGGAGGAAAATAAAGAGGAGGAGGCACTTTCTTCAAAAAGTAGATATTGTATTCACTTCCTCTACTCTACATGATGATTACATAGACTATATAAAAATCGACTAAATCAAATGGTTAAAAATGAACTTAAACCAAAATAAATAAAAAATACCACAGATAGAAACTAAAAATATAAAAAAAATCAAGTTTAATTTCTAATTTCTAACACTTCAGTACTCCAACTTGACCTACAGGATGCCTCTACTGTTGCGTTTGCCTACAAGAAATGTAGGAGATGGGAGGAGAGACAGGAGACAGAGGAGGAAGAAGAAAGAAGCGGTGAGCAAGGGATAGCAGAGCAGTAGAGCGTTGGTGGGAAGGAGAACTAGAAGAAGCGGAAGGAGGCAGGGCGCTGCATAGAGGGTAAGAAGCAGAGAGGAGGAGCGGTCAGGGAGAGGCGTGAAGTGCGCACGTTCGATTTTTTATTAAACAATAGGTTAATTTTTTGACGCAATCGGTTGGACGGATGAGTTTGTTAACTTGATCATCTTATTAAATTAAGATTTTAAATTAGTACTAAAAACAATCCCTCGTTGTCATCCCATCACGTGCGCCCAATTATTTATTTATTTATCGAGCAGTCCAACCTTTCAGTTTTTTATCTTATATGATTTATCTCATCTAATACTTTGGAATTATTTATTTATTTCATGATTACTGCAAACTAAATTTTTTTTTCTATTTTTAAAAGATATATATATATATATACACACACTTTGTCGTTGTTTAAACGGTTAGTATAAATAAATTAAAAAATATAGTTAGTCCAATAAAAAACAATCTATGAATAAAAAGTAATATATTTTTCTTCCACTCTTCTTAATTGAATTTTTTTGAAAAAATAATAATAATATATAAAAGAATATATTTACTGTTTCATAAAACATTTGTAAATAAAAGTAATTAGCAATGAAGCGGTAGTAAGGTAAACTCATGCTTCATTAACTTGATGGATGGTAAACTATGATTTCTACAAGGCATCAGATCATGTAAGGTAAACTCATGCTTCATTAACTTGAAGTATAAATATCACATAAATTGTATCTAAGTATAATATTTGCTAAAGAGGCTAACAAGCCCTTACAAATAATGAGTATGAGCTAATAGTCTCCACACCTCTTGGTGGGTAGATCCTCAAGAAGCTAATCTATCAAGCTTTTCTTGTAGCCATCAAAGATGTGGAGCTAGAAGCCAACCTAATTCCACTTGACATTTTAAACTTTGATGCGATTTTCAAAATTGTTTGGTTGATGACTCATTGGGTTATAGTAGCCTACTTCACCAAGACAGTAACTTTGGACGACCCAAGCCATCCTAGTATGACCTTTGAAGGTGATTATCAAGTTGCCTTTAGATAGAATGCTCTTGAATTCTACCTCGACTTGGGTCCCGAAATAACCTCAATATCCAAACATCCTTATAGAATGACATTCGCATAACTAAAGACATTCACTGTGCAGCTACAAGACCTAATGGACAAGGAGTTTATACGCTAAAAGGTGTCAATGTATTATTCAAGATAGACCTACAATCAAGGTATCATAAGTTGAAATCCGATAAGAAGATGTGCCCAAGACCGCATTCAGAACTTGATATGAGCACTATAAATTTTTCATTTTTGCCTTTGGACTCATCAACACACTAGCAGCCTTTATGAACTTGATGCACATAGTATTCCATAAATATCTTAATAAGTGCATCATCATATCCATTGATGACATTCTTATCTACTCACAGGATAAGGACGAACATGCACAGCAGCTCAGGATATTACTTCAAATATTGAGAGAAAACCAACTGTATGCCAAGTTTTCAAAATACGAGTTTTGGTTAAACTAGGTGGGTTTTCTCAGACACATCATAACTAATAAGGGAATCCAACTAGATCCAGCTAAGATCGAAGTTAAAGGATTACAACTTAGTAATCGACTATCATTCGGGTAAAGCCAATGTGGTAGTTGACGCACTAAGCTGAAAGTCCTCAACTGCACTAGCTTTCATCGCAACTCCTACTTACCCCTACTATGAGAGCTTCAGGCACCGAGCATCGAATTGCAGCCTAACTCTCAAGGAGGTCTACTAGCATGGTTTATAGTATGACCTACTCTTAGAGATAGTCTAATAAAAAATTAGTAAGCTAACCCAAAGCTAAGTGGATTAACACAGAAGGTTCAAAAAGGAGAAGAACAAGGTTTTTGTGTAAGGAAGCATGGTGCCCTTACCCTATAGCGCAGAATCTATGTATTGCATGGTGGCAAACTTCGACGGTAAATTCTGAAGGAAGTACATAGTTTAGCATACACCATGTATCCAGAGAGCATAAAAGTATATCATACCATCTGCCAAATATATTAGTGGTCAATATGAAACGAGATATCACAACATTTATGGCTAAGTACTTTTGTAAACCCTATTTTCTATTTTAAAAAAAATTGAAAAAAAATATTATTTACTTATTAAATTAATAAAATAATAAATAAAATTAAAATACGTAATGAAATAAGAAATAGGAAATAAAATAAGAAAATATATGGCTAAAATAAAATAGAAAAAATAGATAAATTAGAAAAAGAAATAAATAATAAATAAAATAGTAATAAATAAATATTAATAGATAAGAAAAATATAATAGAGAAGAAAATAAAATTAAACAGAAAAAAGAATGGAAAATACCGCAGCGCTTGTGCTGCAGCATTAGCGAGGGTTTGAGCAAGGGTTTAAAACCCTCGCTAACAGGGGGAACCTTGTTTTGGGATGAAATGATGACGGTTGAACTCAAACGCGTCTTCGGCAGAGAAGGGATGCGAGCGAGCTGAGGTGTCGTCTGCGAGGCCGGCGGCATGTGGAAGTAGCTTCGGTTGTCGAAGAATGCGAAGGGAGTAGCGAAATAGGGGGTGTCCCTGTTCCCGTCGATTGCGCCGGCGAGAGGGACGAAGATCGGGATTTTCCTTCGTGACGAAGTCGCTGGGAAGGTTGCCGGAGGTCTTCAGATGGTGAAGAGGTCGTGAGATGCACTACAGGGCTCCGGCGGGTAGAAAGCATGAAAGGGGCGGCGAACAGAGGGACTCATCTGTTCGCGGCGATTCCGCAGCGAGGAGCACGGCTGACGGCGTTTCCTCCACGGTGAAGCCCTCTGAGCTCGATTCGACTCCTTTGGAGTTGATAGCGAGCGGCGGCTGCAGCGGAGGAGATGAGGTAGCAACTGAGGGCGGCAATTCTACCTGCGGTAGACGAAGCAGAGGTAGACACGGTCGTGGGAGCGATTGGGCTCTACCGGCGGCACGATTAGGCAGTGATAGGGTAAGGGAAGGTAGTGGGTCCGCGGCAGCAGCGCGACAGCGATCGCCGGCGAAATGTGTGGTGGCACGGCGGGCATTCGAACGAGCATAGAGCGGGGAAGAAGGCCGGGGTGGCACGTGCGATGCGCTTGCGTCAGTTCAATCCAACCTGGCTCAGGCTGGTTCGACCCGATTTAAGCCGGTTCGGTCTGGTTCGGAGTCGGTTCGATTGCAGGTTGGCTGGTTCTTGTGGTTTTACAACTGGTTTAATGCAGCTCAACATTGCTAGGCTTTATTGGTGAGTTTTGAACCTTGAGGAATTTATTTAGAATTTTTTAACACATTTTAGGTCTGGTTTTTGAATTTATTTAGGTTGGGTTCTGGGTTTTGAGTACATTAACAATGTAAGAAAAATCTGAAATAAATTATAATGCTATGTTATGCTTAAGCATAGTTTTCATGATTTGAATTAAAAAAATTTAAGATTATTAGTATGCAGTTTTTAATTTAATTAAGATAAATTAGGTTAATTTAGGGTTTAAATAAATTAATTGTATGTTATATGCATGAAAAATATTTTGATAGATGTGATGACATTTAAATTGTATTAGTTGGAATTAAAATAATTTAATTAGAATTTTTACAAAATTAATGAATTTAGGATATTGTAACTTGAGGTAATTGAATTATTTAGATTTTGTAATTAATGAAATTGAATAATTTAAAATTTTATAAATGCATAATGTGATAAAATTTGCAGAATTAGATTATTTAGATTTTTTAATTAGTAAAATTAAATAATTTGAAATTTGATAAATTTCATTGATGTAATCATATTTTTCACAGAATTATGAAAATTATTATTTTTAAATTAATGAAGGTAGTATATATTGATTAAGATTTTTGGGTATAATTAAATTATTAAACTAAATATTATTTTATAGGCTTGTTTATATTTGATTGTGTTGAATTGTGATTGTTAATGTGATGGATGATTAATTGATTTAAAAAAATTAAATAAAATAAAAAAAATGATGTGAGGATGTGAGCAGAAGGGTAGATAAGAAATTATTGTTTGAATTGTATGATTTATGGTTGTTAGATATATTTATTTTATCTGAAAAAAATTGATTGCTGTGTTGTTGCTTGATAAATCAGGGCCAAGACGTGATTTGTGTTAGAATAAGATGGAATGGTTGTGCTTGATTGCTTATTTTTAAGAATCACAGCCAAGCTGTGAATTCTTGTTTGATTTTACTTTGAGACTCAAGTGAGGGCTTATGGTTTCAGATTTCTGACCTACTACAGTGTTGAGTCCTGAGGGTAATTGTTAATTATTGTACATGCTGATGAGTTATATATCTACTTTGTTACATGTTCAAATTGCATGTGATTAAATTTGATTTTGAATGTATGCCATGTCAGTATATAGATTTGATTCTATCATGTGCATGTTATAAATGTTATGCTCATGTTATGTTGATATTTGATATGTTCATGTGGTACTAGAGATGTAGAGATACTTAACAAGACATAGAACATGATGACATGAGATAAAATTAGAGACACTTGAGGTACATATTATGACAACACCTAAAGTGATCTTATTTGACATTTAACTAATAACTTTTGGACATCTTAGGGTCATGGTAACCTAGGAGATGACATTAAGGTTTAGTCTGCTATGTGCCAACATGCGGTGAGGAGCCACAGCCAAGGTAGAAATGCACGCTCGGTTGACATACCTCAAATACTTTGGTGTAGTCGGGATCTCACTTCGGTGTAGAGCTCAACTTATATGAGTTACTCTAAGATAGATTGTTGCGAGGAACAGTACCGTGTCATGCGCTACTAGTGCTAGGGAACCAGATTACACTGGCATGCTCAACGATGTGGGTCCCCGAGCAGTCCAGATTTATCGGTTGCATATGCAGCGGATCTCAGCTTGCCAGGCTGTAGATGGTAGTGATTTATAATTTTATATGGTGATCCTGCCATGGGGCAGAATTACATCTTTGTATGGTACTTGTGTTGTATAAAAGAGGTGTCGTATTCACCAGCTCCTTCCGCCAACATTAGTGTACAAGGTATGGGGAGATCCCTAATGAGGGGTTTACCTTGAATATAGGATGGCTGCCTTAAGAATAGTATTGGATAACTTATGAAATATTAGTTAAGGCGATATGTTATTTTTAAGTTACTATTATGAATACAGCTTTTGTACCATGTTCACATGCCTTATTTTAAATAATGTGACTACTACTTTGATATGTTAAGTCTTGTTATATATTATGTGACATGTCAATTTAAATTATGTGACTTGGTAGATATATTTTCTTGTTTGCTTGTACAATACCTTATGCCCATTTTTAGGGTGCTCTCTCTGTAACTTCACTGAGTTTCGCGGCTCAGATGTGCACATTTTTCTCCTATTGCGCAGGTTATAAGTTGGCCATTGATGCAGAGAGCGAGGGAGAACCTAGCTATGACGAAAATAGAATTCACTTTGCAAATCATTTTGTAGTTTTGGTATTAAATGTAATTTGTTATATTTTCACTGTGTTTAATAAAATTTATTGTGGTGCTTTATGATACATTTAGTCTTGTATAAGTTGTGGTATAGAAGTGCAGCTTATACGGCGGTTGCCACGTGCCCAAAGGTAGATTTGGGGCGTGACAATTAAGGTGGTATCAGAGCATAAGTTTAAAAAGGTGAAATTAAAAGTAAGGACGATGACTTAGGACACACTATAGGGTTAAATATACATGTGAGATAACGTGAACGGGGTAAAGAGAGGTTCTAAGGATTTGAAATTTTACCTTTATGCTTTCTTTACTTGTTGTGTTATATTTATATGTTGCCCTTGCTTTTTGCTAACTGTGGCCTCATATTTTCCTTACTTTGTTGGGTTAAATTCTATGTTCCTTTCTTGTTTACGTGCTGTGATTTTTTTGGTTGATATTAGTGAGTAAAATTGATTGTGCTTGGTGTGGCTTAATTTGGTAGATTGTATTGATTTGTATTGTGCTTGTGATATATTGTGATTGCTGAAAATTTAACCTAGGAAAATATAGGATCATTTAGAGCCTTACACATGAAACTTTAGAGAACTTATTGTGGAGTTCTATACTTATTTTGGTTGATGTTGATGTTGGATAACCCACTGAAATTATGTGAAAGTATTTTCCTATGTTTCCTTTGTCTAATGTAGCAACTAAATTGCCTTAAATTTTGTTGATCTCACTTAGCTATTGAACATGTGACTCCATCTGCCCGTATGATATAGGCTAATCAACTACTCTAGCTAGAACCATAGATTTTCTCCTAATTAAGTTCCTAAGTTTCCATGCTGAGATTTCTGTCCAAGCTAAGCCTTTAATTGTTTTAGGTAGCAACAACTACTTTTTCCGTCTCTTCTCTATAGATGCAGAATTTGGTTAAGAACATAGTTAAATGGTAGAGTTTCATCCTTAGTTTTTATTGATTTTACCATCCCTTACTTTTGAATCATAATCAAAGATCAATACCATCTCACATTCAACATTGTGTCCATGGGGTGTATCAAAAGTATTATCTTACCTCTCAATCTGAATTTTGATATCCATCTCATTCAATCTTACTTCTTTATCCTTATTGGACAGTTTTGTATAAATAACCATCAAATATTGGTACATCATAGGAACTATATTATGCAATATAGTTTTCCTTTCTTAAACTTGGAAAATAAATTCTTGTTACCCAGGAAACTATACTATAAATTCTTCATGTGTGGGTGAGGAGAAGATCTATTCTCTTGTTTGCATTCATTGATATGTTTCAATTCTTTTCTTTACAAACCTTTAGCAATGGCCATTCTTCAGATGCAGACTGTTCTCAAAATATTGACCATTCCTCTATTAAATACTCTTGAGTGCATTCAAAAAGTGGTACTATCTCTGGCACCAAACGAACTCAAATTCCTACTAGTGATTGTTAATAATTCCTTTTTCTTTCTTAGTATGGATCTCTCCCTAATCTTTCTCATCTTTCAAAATCTTTTGGGTGATACTCTTGACTCCTTCTAGAAAGGGTCCAAATACCATCTAGAACCTCAAGAATTCTGAACAATCTAGTAAGATTTGCAAGTAAATTTATTGAACTCATAATGCTGAAAGTTTAGCATTTTCAGCATGTTAAATTAAAAAGATTGAATTTTTCTTTTGTTCATTTACTTACAGAGCCTCAAGGTCAATTATTAAAAACCTTTTTACCAAATCATAGACCAGTATACCTATTATACCAAACTAATATATCAGAAATAAACCAACCTTGGTTTCCAATTCTAAAATTTGGTAAGTGATGCTAACGGAGAGTCCAATTTGTAGTTTTATCCTTCATTTAGGACCCATATGGTATTTCTCACTTAGTAATACCGTCTCTACCTCAAAATCTCAACCATAACTCCCATACACTATTAAAGAGTAAGTTAAAACTGAAGATGATGAAATTTATAAATCACTACGGCAAAGTAGCATAAAATATAGAATTGAATCACCCTCAAATTTATATTGTATCAGAGATTTGATCACCCTGAGCTATCTAATGTCTAATTCCTATGAAATTTATGATATGCACATGCCTCAATTTAAGATGCGTGCAAGTAAGTTGGTCCCGATCTTCCGTTGTAGGAGAAATCCTTAAGGTGGGGAGTTGTGACTTTGACGAAGGGGAGACTAACCACGATCTAGGAACACGACCAGCAACCTCGCAATCGCTAAACCACTCCTCAGTTGATTATCAATCGTGTCAAATATGATTGACCTGTTAACGAAGATACAACACGAACAATTCAAGAGAATTGAAATAACAATAGCGGAAGGATCACTCAAGATGTGATTAAAGAAATTGGACTTCAAGTTTGTAGCAAAGCATTACCAAAGTGGTGGCTAAAGCAAAAATCAAAGTCCCCTTCAATAGGGCATACTCCACCAAATATATAGACACAATAATAGACGTTTTTTCATATTTTGTTTCAAAAAAATAGGAGAAATAAATATATAAATCTCCTCCTCTTGTAAGCCATAAATTTTGGAAAATAAATATCCCTTGATGAAGATTTGAATAAATATTTGATGAAGATTTAATCTTCATTAAATATTCCTTGATTTGCTCTAGAATAAATATTTGATGAAGATTTGATCTTGAATAATTATTCCTTGATTTGCTTTTGAATAAATATTTGATGAAGATTTGATCTTGAATAAATCTTCCTTGTTTTGCTTTTGAATAAATATTTGATTCTTGAATAAATATTCCTTCAATTACTCATACAACTTCCATATGAGTAATTCATGTAACTTCCATATGAGTAATTCCTCCATATTTTTCCTTACATGTAGTGACAAGTAAATAATAATAATTAGGCAATATCATTTGTTCTGTAATTAAGTAATTAATTTGCCCACGAAAAGAATTCACCTGTTGTCCTAAGCGTCGTGCATGAGCTCGTGTCATTGGGCCTTGTATGCTAACCGGTTCTTGCACGGGCGAACCTGTGATGTCCTCATCATACTCCCCTTCTTGAAAAGGAGTCGACCTCGACTCTAACTCATCTTCATGACCCAAGGATGGAGATAAATCAAGCACATTAAATGTATTTCTCACTCCATAATCCTTAGGTAGTTCCAGCCTGTATGCATTATCATTGATCTTTGCAAAAACTCTGAATGGACCATCACCTCGTGGCTTTAGCTTGGACTTGCAATGTTCTAGAAATCGATCTTTGCACAAATGCAACCAAACCAAATCTCCTTCTTCAAAAATAACTTTCTTTCTACCTTTGTCTGCATGCTTCTTATATTGTATTTGCATCTCCTCAATATTTATTTTGGTTATCTGATGTATCTTACAAATCATCTCAGCACGATTCTCCGCATCAAGATTACCTCTTTCTGATGGTGGTAGAGGTAGTAAATCAAATGGAGTAGCAGGCCTAAATCTATAGACGACCTCGAATGGGCAGAACTTTGTAGTAGAATGCACAACTCAGTTGTAGGCAAACTCAATATGTGGTAAGTACTCCTCCCACATTTTCAGGTTCTTTTTGAGCATTGCCCATAGCATGGTACCAAGTGCGCGGTTGACGACCTCGGTTTGTCCGTCCATTTGGGGATGACATGTAGTTAAAAATAGCAGTTTTGTCCCGAGCTTACCCCAAAGCGTCCTCCAAAAGTGGCTTAAGAATTTCACATCACGATCTGAAACAATTATCCTCAGCACTCCATGTAGACGAATGATCTCCCTGAAAAATAAATTGGCAACATGAGTAGCATCATTGCTTTTATGACAAGGTATGAAATGAGCCATCTTAGAAAATTTATCAACAACAACAAATATACTATCTCTCTCCTTCTTAGTCCTTGGTAAACCCAACACAAAATCCATTGAAATATCCTCCCAAGGTACTTTCAGAAAAGGAAGAGGCATATATAAACTATGTGGGTTTAAGCGAGACTTAGCTGTTTGACAAGTGGTGCATCTCCCCACATAACGCTCGACATCGCGCCTCATCTTTGTCCAATAAAAGTGTGTGGCCAATACGTCCTCAATCTTATGTATCCCAAAATATCCCATCAAACCACCTCCATGAGCTTCCTGCAACAATAGAAGATGAACAGAACTTGCAGGGACACAGAGCTTGTTAGCTCTAAATAAATAACAATCATTTAATATATACTTATCCCAACATCTCTTTTCTTTACATTTAGTGTAAATATCTTTGAAATCCAAGTCAGTAGCATATAATTCTTTTAACCTTTCCAAATCGAGAATTTTACAATCAAGTTGGGACAATAACATGTAAAGTCTAGATAAAGCATCGGCAACTAAATTATCTTTTCCCTTCTTATATTTCACAACATATGGAAAAGTTTCAATAAATTCAATCCACTTAGCATGTCTACGATTCAACTTACTTTGGCTATAAATATGCTTTAATGATTTATGGTCTAAATGTATGACAAATTCTTTTGGCCAGAGATATTGTTGCTATGTTTCTAACACTCTAACCAATGAATATAATTCATTGTCATATGTTGATTAGTTTAAGGTTGGGACACTAAGCTTTTCACTAAATTAAGCAATGGGTTTCCTATCTTGCATAAGAACACCTCCAATTCTAATACTACTAGCATCACATTCTATCTCAAAAGTTTTATTAAAATCAGGAAGTTGTAAAAGTGGTGCATTGGTTAACTTATCTTTTAGCAAATTGAAGGCATCTTCTTGTGCCTTTTCCCACTTCAAAGGTTCTTTGTCAATGCATTGAGTGGAGCGGCGAGTGAGCTGAAATCCTTTACGAATCGACGATAAAAGCTTGCCAGTCTATGAAAACTCCGCACTTGCGTGACTGATGTAGGTATTGGCCAGGCTCGAATAGCTTTCACCTTTTCCTCATCCACCTCAATTCCCTGTGCAGTCACAACAAAACCAAGAAATATGACTCGACCCGTACAAACGGTGTACTTCTCGAGGTTAACAAACAAATGTGCCTCTCTCAAAGCAATCAAAACTTGGCGCATATGTGCCAAATGTTCATCCAAAGACTTGTTATAGATTAATATGTCATCAAAGTAAACTACCACAAATTTTTCAATAAAAGCTCTCAACACTTCATTCATTAAGTGCACGAACGTACTAGGTGCATTAGTAAGATCAAATAGCATAATTAACCACTCATATAATCCAAATTTAGTCTTAAAAGCTATTTTTCATTCATCACCTAGCTTCATTCTAATTTGATGGTAACCACTACGCAGGTCAATCTTAGAAAAGACGGTAAAACCACATAATTTATCAAGCATATCATCTAATCGAGGAATAGGATGACGATAACATACCGTAATATTGTTGATAGCTCGACAATCTATTCACATCCTCCATGATCCATCTTTCTTTGGTACAAGTAAAACAAGAACAGCACATGGACTTAAACTTTCACGCACATACCCTTTATCGAGAAGCTCTTGCACTTAGCGCTGAATTTCTTTTATCTTTTCGGGATTGGTACGGTATGGGGGACGATTAGGCAGAGATGCTCCTGGAATCAAATCGATTTGATGCTCAATTCCCCACAAATGGTGGCAATCCTGTATGTATCTCATCTAGAAATACATCAGCAAACTCCTGCATCAAAGAAACAATCAAAACAAGCAAAGAAGATGGTAAAGAATTAGTAGAAAAGAGAGTGTCCTTGCATACAAGTGCAAAACACTCTTAGGGATTCGTTTCTAATTCTCGCATCTCACTTTTGGTGGCTAATAGAACCTGTCCCTTGATCGGTATTTCTCTTTTCTTCTCACATTTTTCTTTCTTTTCTCTCAGTTTGTGCTGATGACTCTCACTTCCTATTTTGTAGATGTCACTCTTCTCCTTTTCTTTTCTCTCACATTCAGCCCTATCTAAATCGTCTTTCTAAAGTTCTTCCGGTATCATTGGAACCAATACGACCTTCTTATCTTTGTGCATAAAGGAGTACTTATTGGAATGCCCATAATATGTAGCATCCTTATCATATTGCCATGGTCTTCCAAGTAGTAATGCACAAGCTTGCATTGACACCACATCACAGTCCACAAAGTTAGAGTAGATACCAACAGAAAAATGAACACATACCATCATTGTTACGTTCAACTTTCCACAATAATTGAGCTATTGAATGTAGTATGGCTGCGGGTGTAATCTTGTGGTTAAGCCAAGTTTTCCAACCATCTCTGAACTTGCAATATTATTGCAGCTTCCACCATCAATTATGATCTTACAAGAGTGCTCCTTGATCACAAATTTGGATTTCAACAAATTGTGACGCTGCCCGTTTTCTGTCTTCTCCATCTAGGAGTTAAGAACATGACGAATAATAAGGCTTGTATGGCTTGTATCAAATGTGATCTCTTCTGGTTCTGACCTTGAAACAGATTGAGACTCCTCACGATCAGATCCACCTCCCTCTTCAACCTCACTGGCCGATGTATACTCACCATCTTCTCGAATGATAATGGCACGCTGATTTGGACAATCACGCATATAATGCCCTTTCCCCTTACACTTGAAGCACTCAATCTCCCTTGTTCTTCCTGTAAAAGCAACTGAGGATGAACCTTTTATAGGGGCAACAGTGATCTTTTTTGAATCGATAGGTTTGGATGTTGGTGAAGTAAAGCGGCTTCCTGAATTCCCTTAGCCAATTGGTGCAGCAGTCCTGCTTGAATGACCAACACCCTTCTGTTGCTGATTGGTGTCCCTCCAAGGCATGGAAGAACTTGGATAGCTACAACCAGATTTGTATGGTTGCTTCCTCCTTTGAATTTATCTTTTAGCTTTGTATGCATAATGAAATAGTTGATCCAAATAATTGTATTTTTAGAAATCAAGTATATCAAGTATCTCTCCATTCAATCTTCCTAATAATCTAGTCATCTTTGCATTATTATCTTCTTACACATTAGCACGTAGCATGCCCTCCTACAACTCTTGATAGTATTCTTCCACAGATTTGTTTCCTTGGTTCATCCTTTAGAATTTATTAAGTAATTCTCTCTCAAAATATGAAGGCACGAACTTGGACCTCATCAAGCACTTCAAATCATCCCAAGTATGAGGACCTCCATTTCTTTGTCGAATTTAACTCCACCAAATCGAAGCATAACCAATAAATTCAGTAGTAGCCGCACGTACTCTATACTCTTCTGAGTAATGATGACAGCTGAACTTTTGCTCAACTAATAATTCACAATCAAGATAGGCTTCTGGATTAAACTTTTCATCAAAACTAGGAATAGTAAATTTAATTTTACCCAATGCATCATTTCTTCTCTCTTCATTACGGTGACGTGCAGGACCTCCATCACCTACCACTCCTCATACGGGGCAGCGCTGATACAATTCCAAAGCAACTTCATCATCAGCCACATAATTATCATTTAACTCTTCATTAGCAGCCTCTTGAAATGCAGTGTTCAAATTTCCTCTTGGTTCGAATGGAGCGGCAGCAGCAGCATTATTATTAGCTTCAACTCGTCCTCGAAGAACTCGAGGTGGTGGGTGTCGTCGTGGAGGAGTTCGCTCCACTTGTTTAAGTCGTGCTTCAATTTCACCAAGACGATTCTCCGACCCGTTCAGGCACACAAGTACTTGATCAGATAGTATTTGCTCGAAGGTATTTGTAACATGAGCCATCAAAGCCTGAGAATGTGGAGAAAATAATATCGCTGATGATTGGGACCCATCTTCTCCGTCATAAGAAACATTACGAGGACTTCTCGATCCTGACATTGTTAGTAAAGACAAGAGAAATTCCACCAAGCTAATAAATTATTTATGAAATACTCTCGATCCTCACAAACCTTACCACCTGAAGCTCTTATCCTTCTCAAAAATTGCTCTCGTGTTTGTTGGTCCGTGATAACTTTCAACAAGGAGTAAATAAAGCGATTGCAAAGTGCTAGAACACGGTGATCAAGACTAATTTTAGGGAGCTCTAGGTGGGGATATATTTATAACAAAGAGAAGAAAATAATAATTCAAGAAATTAAAAAGTTGACTCAATCAAGCAAGGTAGAAGGTGCAAGGTAGAAGGTGTCAAAGGAAGAATAAGTGTAAGGATAATTATAATTAAAATTCGGATAAATTTTTTTTTTTTGTTTATTTGTTTATTTATTTTTTCCTTAGCCGAACCTCCCTCTCACTATTTTTTCTCTTTCTCCTTTTTTCTTGCCCACACTTCCTCCTCTTTTTTCTCTCTCTCTCTCTTTTTTCCAATATTTGAGCCGAATTTTACTTTCCTTTTTTTTTCCTTAGCCGAACACTCCCTCCTCTTTTTTCTCTACCTCTCTTTTTTTTTTGCCGACACTATCTCTTTGGTCGAACAACTTTTTTTTTTTGCAAGAAGGATAAAAATTCAACAAAGCAAACAAAAATTAGGAGATTAAAAAAAAGAACAGTATAAAAGATGGAAAAACAACGTTCAAGAAAATGACTAGAGGATTTATTATTATTATTTTTGATGTAGGGAAAATAAAAGAGAATATACTAAAGGGTAGATGAATTCCTACCGGTAACGAAGGCTCTGATACCACCTGATATGCACACGCCTCGATTTTAGATGCGTGCAAGTAAGTTGGTCCCGATCTTCCGTCGTAGGAGAAATCCTTAAGGCTAACCACGATCTAGGAATGAGACTAGTAACCTCGCAATCACTAAACCACTCCTTAGTTGGTTATCAACCATGTCAAATACGGCTGACCTATTCATGAAGAACAGGATGAACAATTCAAAAGAATTGAAAGAGCAACAGCAGAATGATCACTCAAGATGTGATTAAAGAAATTGGACTTCAAGTTTGCAGCAAAGCATTACAAAAGTGGTGGCTAAAGCAAAATCAAAGTCCCCTTCAATAGGGCATGCTCCACCAAATATATAGACACAATAATGGACATTTTTCTATATTTTGTTTCACTAAAATAGGAAAAATAAATATATAAATCTCCTCTTGTAAGCCACGAATTTTGAAAAATAAATATCCCTTGATTAAGATTTGAACCACGAATTTTGGAAAATAAAAATTTGAATAAATATTTGATGAAGATTTAATCTTCATAAAATATTCCTTGATTTGCTCTTGAATAAATATTTGATGAAGATTTAATCTTGAATAATTATTCCTTGATTTGCTTTTGAATAAATATTTGATAAGATTTGATCTTGAATAAATCTTCCTTGTTTTGCTCTTGAATAAATATTTGATGAACATTTGATTCTTGAATAAATATTCCTTTAATTGCTCATGCAACTTTCATATGAGTAATTCATGCAACTTTCATATGAGTAATTCATGCAACTTCCATACGAGTAATTCCTCCATATTTTTCCTTGCATGTAGTGACAAGTAAATAATAATAATTAGGTAATATCATTTGTTCTGTAATTAAGTAATTAATTTTCTCAAGAAAAGAATTCACCTGTTGTCCTAAGCGTCGTGCACGGGCTCGTGTCATTGGGTCTTGTATGCTAACCGGGTCTTGCATGGGTGAACCTGTGATGTCCTCATCAATTTGGTAGACACCTTCTTCACTGGTGTCAAAACCTACTCTCAAAATTTCAATTTAATTTGATCTCTGTGGAGGAAGTTATGACCTTGCCAAGTTTACTGAGTCCTGAAAATTTAGTGTACCGAGAAAATTTGATATTCTCAGATTGAGAAACCATTCTTCTTTCCACTTGAATCTTGCCATGTCTCAGCTATCAGTAGAGCATGTATCCATTCTTTTCCCTTACTTTTGATCTATAAATTACTAGTGGTGAATTAAATTTCATTGCTCATCATAATAAGTACTATATGAACAACAATGCTGAGGTTTTACCTTGCCTGCATTCTGAATGTTTACAATTTCAGTTTTCTTTATTCCTTTCTCCTAAATTTGTACACTCTCTAATGAATAACCTCATCTAAAAATTTGAGTAAATTCTCATATGAGGTAGTGCTATGGTTGTTAACACTATACTTTCTTGTTGCAATTACCAAAACTTCTTCTGATGTGTGTATCACTACTATACTTCCTTATACAGATCTATCCTACAAACCTGTACAACAAACTAAAGCTTTCTTTCTCTTGAACTTTTCAGTAATTATAAAAATTAGCTATGTTTTTGTACTCTCTCTACAACATCTTACTGCAAGTTTTGGTTTACACCTTTTCAGTCCCCAGTTGTACTACAAAATAAAGCAACCATTTAGGTGCTAGCTCCAATTCTTAACCTTCATTTTGGTTGTGGAATTTTATTCATCACTTTCAATAGGTACATCCCGCTGATTATTGGAACCTTTTCAAGTTTCTTTTCATATTCTTTGACTACTACAAATTGTGTTGATGTGAGTTTGACTTGGCCAGCATAGGTTGCTTTTGAGTTAGAGGGGTGATTCTCTTAAGCCTTGGATAGTGGATCCAAAGACCGCACAACTAGCATCCTCAACGTCCTGCAGACGGTCGGATGAGTAGTCCAAATTATAGGGTTGTTCTTAGTTCGACTAGCCATGACCGATGGTTCTTTGCAATGGTGACCCTGTCTACGGATAGAGTATAGTACTACACTGAGGTCGTACCCCTACGGAGTCCGAGGAGGCTGTAACGATTTCGCCAGGGGAGGAGGCATAGTCGGCAATTAGCAAGACGAGGGAGAGGATTTTTTGGTCACTCATCCTCTCCCCCAACATCAGTGCAGCGGGCATAGGTAGAGATATAAATGATAAAGGCACTGATGGGCTTAAGGACGTCCCTAGCCCGGACTAATCCTTAAGTATACGTTGGCAACCCGAAACATGTGACATAAGATAGAGCTGTTTGTGATGACCTACTCTAGTGACACCGACATGAGGTACAACTTATGTGATATTTAATGACATATATGTTATTATAACCTAGATTGACACATAACTTTATCATATGATCATTATAATACATAGAAAGAAATGATTGTGTGATAACTAATCCCACTAAGGCATCCTTGAACGAGTCACCTAGCCTTTGATTTCGTGTTGTGGTTTCAAGTCGTAATTTCACACTAGGTCGCAAGGCTGAGCACACTGCGTTCAATATGTGTGTAGGTGTAGCGGTGATGGTCGAGTTCGCTGACGAGAAGCACATCAGCCAAGATGGGTTATCTTCTCCGTTTCATTTTATCTATTGATTTCGGAGAGTAATATGTAGTAGACTGGTATCAGGACTATACTAGGAGACTGTATTATTTAATTATTGATATGACTAGTTACTTGTGCTGTAGAGATGAGATCCTGCTACGCCTTGCATAGGTTGGTGAGCTCATACCGCGGTTGCCACGTGCCCGGTAAGTGGTCCGGGGTGTGATAGGAGGTCCAGTGGGCAACCCTCGGAAAGAGATCTTTGTTCCTATATTCTTATTATTTAACTTTAATTTAGGTATCCTATGATGCTTGATACCTCCCCCTAAGGTAATAGATGATAGCTACAACTGTCGTTAACTATGCCTGCCTAGGATATACTCTTGTATAATCCATGATTGCTCTTTTTGATTGACTATTACACCCTAATAGTAGGATATTCTATTCATGAGACTTCGTTATTGTATATTCTCAATTTTACATTATTTTCTATCCAATTCACTGGTACAAGTGTACTCACCTTATAGGGCACTCATTTTTTTAAGGACCACAGTAGGAGAGAGATTAAGAGATATCGAGGCATGTAGCCCAACACCCGACTTTTGAAAGGTAGGACAATTCTACCAGTATTTTGTGTATATAGAGAGATATACTGGCTAGGTATTTTGTATATATTTGGGCATGTACTCAACTATAATTGTAAGATATTTATATATAAGTGTTTTAATATGCTTGAGCACTATGATTTTGAAAATGCATCATTTTAGATTTATATTGACTTGTTATTCATGTTCTATCCTTCCATAAATAAAAGGGATATATATCAGATACGCTTAGTGGGTCCCCTTATAATCCTAGAGGGTAAGCAGGACTATGTGTGGAATCTACTACGGTCTACCACGTGCCCTATGGAAAGGTACGAGGCATGACAAATAGTATTAGATTGACATCCTAGATTCACCTCACGGTCTCGGCTCAAGTTTCAAAGTGAACAAGGAACAACTCTAATGTTTAGCACAACCTTCTACCCATAAACAAATAGACAATTCGAGCGTACCATACAAACTCTAAAGGATATGTTGAGGGCTTTTGTGCTAGATTTCATAGAACTTTGGGACACACACCTACTCCTCGTAGAGTTAGCTTATAATAATAACTATCAAGCCACCATAAGAATGACTCCTTACAAAGCTCTATATGGAAGGCAGTGCAGAACACCAACTTACAGAGTGAAGTTGGAGAATGTCATTTAAACAATACCGAGTTAGTGGTTCGGACAATTGAAAATATCAAAGTCATCAGATAAAGAATAAAGACTATACAAGATAAGTAGAAAAGCTACGCTGATAAATCGACGTAGACCACTAGGATTTAATATTAACGATATGGTATTTTTGAAAGTATCATGTGGAAATATTTTCTGTGGTTTCATCAAAAAGGTAAACTGTATCCTCGATATATCGAACCATTCAGGGTAATCACTAGAATCAGACCGATATCATACCAATTGGAGTTACCTACTGACTTGGAATGCATTCACAACGTGTTTCACGTGTCGATGCTTAAGAAATACATACATGACCCTTCACATGTCCTTATAACCTCTCCAGTTGAGTAGAGGTAAGAATTGAAGTATGGACTAGAGGTAGTAAAGATATTAGATCGACTTATTAAAAGTCTTAGAGGCAAATTGATTCCTTCAATAAAAGTCCTTTGCAGAATTCAAAAAGCTGGTGCTCAAATTAGGTACCAATATCCACACTTGTTTGTTAGGATATATTTTTTGTTAGCACTGTTTTATCCTTGATGTTTGAGGAAGTGAGTGAAAACTCTTTTTAACGTCTTTGTATTTTTGGAGGACTAAAAATAGGAGGGAGGAGAACTTGTAAACTCGAAATATGATGAATAGGAAAAAGGAAATTAGAAATAGGGATCAAATGGTGTTAATTAAAAAGGCAACTAGGTTGATTCCGCAAGTTTGTGGAAATGGAAGGGGCAGTCTTGCCAATTTAAGAACAAGAATTGAGAAGCTTAGGTTGATTTTATAGAAATGAGAAAATAGTAGGGGCAATAAGGTCATTGTCTGCTCCAATTCAAACGCTACCTATCGGTGCCCATTCATCACGAAGGGATTGTAAAGGGGGAAAGGGTTCCCAACGGCCTGAAACCTTGACCCCCAAAACCCTCTAAATTCCTGCAAGGCCGCCGACGATCTGAGTCGGAGAGCTGCTCGGTGGGATCTTCTGGTGGAAAGGAAGCCTCGTCGAAACTCCTTCGCGTCACTGGAAAGGGAAGGCGACGCAACGACTAGAACCTGTGGAGCGAAGAGTCGACGACGCTGTGCAGAGGAATTCTAAAAGGAAGAGGTTGGTTCTACGTCTTTTTCTTCGTCAAATTAGAATTTTTTGGGTTTAGAGGGGAAATTAGAAACCACCGAACTAAAAATTTGAGTTGTTTTCCCATATTGCAATGCCCTGTTTTATTGATGCAATGTGTATTAAAATTCATGGAAATTCATTGATGATCTCATTGCATTGCTAACGTCTATGTCAATTTCATTAAAATTACATGATGATTGTTAGATTCGAGTTCTCGTTGTGAGTTAAAACATCATGAAATTTCAGAAGTTGGTATAGCCTACAATTTAGAATGCTTGATGTTAGTCCTGCCCAAATTGTTTGATTGGCATTTCATTTAAATCAGAATGCCGAATTGAATCCCTAACCTGCTCGATTTCCTTCATTAATAAGTTTCATTGAAGCAATGATGGAGGTTCGGTAAATATTAAAAATGCCTAGTGGTAGATGGCTATGGAAAGATTGTTCCAGTTCAGGGTTAAGTCTGCACCGCTGTGGTTAGAGTTGGAATAGAAATTCACATCAGTTGCATACGTAATGTTCTTTTATTGATATTTGCATCGATCTCTGAATTAGTGAAGTTTAGTTGTTGCTGGGTTTCTATGGTTTATGGAAAACTACTGATTCGACACTGCTTTTCATGAGTTTTGTTTCCTTTCGGATTGTGTTGACCGTATGAATGAGATTTGACGGTTGTTTGAATGGACAAACTTTGATTTGAAATGGGTTTGATGCAGTAGTCAATGATAGTATTAGTTTTTTTGTTTGTTAGGTGGTTCAAGTAGTGGGTTTTAAGTTAACAAAATATGTTGAATTGGAAACATAGCAATAAGCTGAAATAGTTGGTTAAATCTGAATTTTTGGGAATTCTGTCTTATTGAACAATGATATCAGCGTGTGCATTTGTGATGTTTCTCTGAGTAAAGGAAAATGTTACTGAGTAATGGTCTCATCGCTATGGATGTTTTAGTATTGCCCAAAGGATGAGCTGTAAGAAAGATTTGCTCTTGATGCTCGTCACTGTTATAACCTTGTTGTTGTCCGATTTAAATATGATTGAAGATGCACTGAAAGTGATATGCATGATATTTTGGTTACCTGAGCAACGATGGTTTACTTGAAAAAATATTGAATTGGGAATACATGCTGAGAGTTTTTCTGTTCGATTCCTACTTGTTATGTTTTGCCAAATCATTTTGATGCAATCGAACGTCTTGAAAGTAAATTCTGTTTTAACATCTCTGATTCACTAGAGAGTCTTTATGAGATTTCCTATGGAAGAATTTTTGCCAAATGATTTCTTGTCTGTGATTGTTGTTCTCTCGAATTTTGCCGAGGATTGTGAAGCGTTTTACGATGATCTGCACACTAGAGTTCGCTGTTGGTTGGCTCTTGATTTTGTTCATATTTTTTTCATATCATATATCTGAATTGGAGGCTAGGGTTAGGAGGTTATAAATACTATAGAGAAGGTTGGGAAATTTGTTCTTGAGGTTGTTATAGCTTTTTTGTTTGACTTAAATTTTTAATTGGAGATGAAAACAAAATGTTCTTGGGATCTTTGATTTAAAGCAACTGATGCATTCCATAAAGGGAAGGTGATCGGAGGGCAGTTTGGGTTCATGAAACAAATTAGCATATCAGGCCGTACCAATTTGTTTTCTGTGAAATCATTATTGAAGACAACTTTGAAACTATTTCTTTTCTTCCATACCATGTTGTGACGTTGCTGTTTTTGATATTTTCGTTGAAGAGTTTGTCTTTTCCAGTTGTTTTGCGGTCATTGTTGTTGTGTGTTTGGTTTTTCCCCAAGTGGGCAAACAGTTGGCATGCTGCGAATGTAACAAATCAGTATAGATCTTGTTGCTGCCTAGTACCTTGGGTTTAGCCGTAAGCTACGAATGTAGGAATTTTCAGTTTTAGGCTAATATGTTTTGGACATCATGCGTTTGATATGAATAAATGGACCCTTATCATTAGACTGTTTGTTTGCACAGTTGAACTTATAATGTTGTATTGTTGTATTATACATCAAATTCTATTAGGAAGCTGATTTTAGTTGTTTGGCGATATGACTAAGAACAGGTTTAACTTGTTCCGATTTAGTGTTGATAAACTGATTTGATTGGTACCGTGGAACAAATTGAATGGTTTGTTCTGTTAGTTTTGTTGTTTTGCCTTTTGGTTGCTAAACAAATGTAAGAATTATTTTAGTTAAGGGAAACGAGTTGCAATGGAAGTAGCTTAGTGAAATTGGGAAAAATTACACTTAACAAACCGGGGTTGAGGCTGAGATCAAATATTATTGGGTGAATCTTGTTGAAATTCCTACTGCCGAGAGGTAACTGACACAAAAATGTATGATAATAACAATCTTTAATGCTTCTTTGTTTTGGATTCACGTGGATTTTATAAATGTAGAAACTAATTCTTTCCTTATGTTGTTTTCTTTGCCACACTAAATTGAATATTAGGAATGGAAATGGCTTAACAATAAGTTAATGTGAACTTTAGAATTTAAGATGCTTTGTGATTTTAGGAAAATTTATTATGCATTGACGGTGATAAAACACGGTTAAACCATGATTGACTATTTGGAGAATTTAAATTAAACCACCGTGAGTTGTTAAAGTTTAATTATAAATTATTACATTTAGAGCTTCTACGCGGCCTGGATATTGTCTGAACGAATGTTTATCTACGATTTTATGCATGAATTAAATTGCTTTTGATCATATTTAATAAACTACGTTCCTTTCTTATTTTATTCAATATTTATACTTGCAATTCACATTAGGAAATCTTAAATAAATAAAAAGCAAGTGAACACAATTAGGCGGCAGAGATGCTAGTTAGTGACATGCTATATGCATCACTTTAACTTAGTCTAATACCACTTGCATTAAGGTCCAAACACATCCTAGTGACATAATAACCTAGAATAACATTTAGGTTCTTAACATGTTAATATCCTTTAGCTCAACTTTTTATTTGTAATATGTTTCTAGATGAAATAATATCTTGTATCAATATGTTTGCTTCATCTACTTATGGGTCTCACTGACAACTAATGTACCTCATTTAGGTTCTATAGACCTAAGAGGTAGTCTGAACCTTTCGTGTAAATACATGTATCAGTTCTAATGCGCTCGGTATGATGGTCTCAAGGTACGATCAAGGTTAATGACTTATGAGATCAATTAGAGAAGATTCTAAGGTCACAGGTCTTCTCCACCAATATCAGTGCGATGAGCCTAGAGAGAGAACTTAGTTTGGGCCCACCATCATAGGTGTTCACTTGCGGGGAACCGTGCATGAGTCCTTTATTGGTTAGGGACCATGCACGAGTCTCCTTATCCTGAGACAATGTCCTACCCTCCATCTGTGGAGGTGGAGCGCCTACCTGTAGGTCCATGAGGCTCTCTGCAGTGGAGTTGGTGTCACGCCCCAATCCACCCGTGGGCACGTGGCAACCGTCGTATAAGCTGCACTTCTCCACCACAACTTATATAAGGCTCGATGTATCACAAAGCACAACAATTTCCTTTTCATTAAACACAGCGGAAACATAAATAATGTACATCTTGAGAGTAGTTCCTGACACTCTAAGCCTAGGATGACAGTCCTAAACAAAGTTAGAAAATAGAAATTTAGTCGATTTAGAGACATAAAATACAAAAATGTATACTTACCCGAATTGTTCTTCACTTTAATGTATGTGTTGTTAAATAATTACTCAGCATATTTTATTTTCTACATGCAGGTATCAAGAAAAGGGACTAGAAGGATGGAAAAGTGACGTAATAACAAATCGCAAGATGTAAACAAAAGTCTAGTAGAAGTTATTAGCATAAATAAAGTAAGATTAAATTGTATATTTTAGATGGACTGTATTTGGGTTAGACTAAATAGGTTTCGATAATTTTTAGTAGATTTTAATATTAAAGTTTCAATAAATATTAAAATTATTCATAAATAGCCTTGAGTATAACAACTCCTATGGTAGTTGCCATACTACCAATAAAGGGTCGGAGCATGACAACAATCAAGCCATCTAGATCAGATTACTTTTGTAAAAAAACATTCCAACAACTAAAATCACATACTCCTGTTTATGGATCAACAAATAGGTTTATCAAACCCAATTATTGTCTAGTCATACAAGGAGGATAAGTATCAATCACAGGTTGCTTTTGAGCTATACTAATCCTATTATCATATAAATCCTTTCTATGGCCGTAAGAACCGAATATGTCAGCCTTTCTCATTCATTTTAGAATTTATCGTCCAAAAGCAAAACCACAAATCTCGCTGCAGCATCAATTGAATCTACTCGTTCACCAATTCTTTCAACCACTACCTGTTTTATCCATTCATTTTTCATTCGAAAATCTCAAGACTCAAGCCATAAAGAAAATTCTAATTACTACAACCCATTTGCAGAAATCACAGGAATACCTCAACAGTTTCTACCCTACTGTTGATTTCAGCTACCCTATGCATTTCTCTTAGCTACTGACTCAAGTGAGGACTAACAAAACCTAATACAATTCTCACTCACTGCCAATAGGAATCACTTAACCTTTTTAAATCAATAATATGAAATAATAGGTCACTGTCCTTGCCAGATAATTCACCATGGCTCAATACCTAGTTAACCAATCGATACCGAAAATCACATCAAAGTCTTGTATCCTAGCATCTCTATGGGTCAATTAGCCCCCTTAGAAATATTGTGTTCACATAAGACCTCTGTTATCCGGTATCGATCAGAACACAAGCAGTAGAACCAATTAAGATTATAGATCTTAGGAATAGCACACCATGGAATAAAGAATACAAATTATTCAACTAAAGGTCTTCAAATAATTCCAACGATTGCATTGGAATAAGAAATCAAAAGGAATAGCAGAGACAGGTAGTCCAAAGCTGAGACAATTAATTTAAGTATCCAACAAAGTAATTTATTGACTTAGAAATAAAAAGAGACAAAATGATTATTAGGAAGTATATTATTTTGAGAAACCTGCAATTGACTATTCTTACAATTGTTATAGAATATTTGGAAGGGAGTAGACCTTTTCTCAAGGATTACAAATTTTGAGATCGCACTCTTCAAAGGAAGATATGGTCATTTAAGCCAAGCAAAAGAATAAATTATTTAAGAATTGAACAATTACTAAAGTTGGAGTTTCAAAATTGAGAGGAGAAAATTTGCCACCATCTGTAAGGCCAAGGTAGCTGGAATTAACAATCTGAATATTGTCTTTGAATGATCAAGGAAGAGATTGGAGATCAATTTCAAGGATTTTAGACCATTAATACAAAAAAAAAGTTAATTCAAGGTCATCAAAATTTGTTGGAGATCAATAACAATGTTTACACTTTCCTCTCAATAATAATATCACTCGAATAATAAAGGAAAGGAACAACTCCTAAACTCTTGTAAAAATTTATTTGAACAATAGGTATGGAAGTACAAGCATTGAAATATAAAGGTGAAGACGATATGAAAGGGAAAATAACACCCGAAGCTGTAAAATCAATCTCTTTTGAATTTAACGATGCCCTCCCAATTGTTGGAACTTGGAGGAAAAATTTTAGAAATATAACTTGGAATTGGTAAGCAAGAATAGTAATAAGGATATAAGAGCGGTTACTAACTGCTGAAAAGAATAGAGTAGTAAAAATAATTACTGAAATAATGGAGAAGGACCAATTGAAAGTGATGAATATAATTTCATAACCAAAATAAAGGTTAAGACTGGAGCTAGTACTTAAATGGCTGCGTTAGGTTTACAAATAAGAAACAAGAGGTAACAAAGTTGTCCAACATGGTTGTAGAAGTTTAGGAGAATAAAATATAGGAAAAAATTCTTTAATACTAAAGTATTTACATGCAAGTTCAGGAGTTTGATCATCAACAAATTTTAATCAAAATTAGTCAATTTAAAGGTGCTTGTGAAGGTGTTGACAATGCATAAGACAAGTATGTAGTTGTTCAAAAGGAGCCTAAGAAAGAGATAATAATGGCAGCTCCCTCAAGGATACCAAGGAGGAGACTATGGTAGGCAAGGTAAAATTTCAGTATTGTTGTTCATATAAGCTTATAGTACTTATTATGATGAAGAATGAAATCTAAATTCACCATTGGGAAATTATAGATCAAAGGTAAGGGAAAAGAAAGTATATATATTATGCTGTTAGCATAGACATGATAGATTCAAGCGGAAAGATAAATGATTTTTCAATCCAAGAGTATAAATTTTCGATACACTAAATTTTCAAAATTTAGTAAAATTTGGAAGGTCATAACTCCTTCCACAGAGACTAGATTAGGTTGATATTTTGAGGGTGGATTTTGGCATCATTGAAGAAGGTTTTTACCAAATTTCATAGGTATTGGACACTCAGAGAGCTCAGGGTGATTAATTCTCTGAGATAAGAAAAATCTAAAATTTCATCTGTCCAGGTTTATGATACTTTGATATAGTAGTTGATGTATTTCATTACCTTTGGCTTTAGCTCACCCTTTAGTTGTGCATGGGAGTTATGTGCATGGGAGTTATGATTTATGTTTTTGAGGTAAGGACCTTATTACAAGGTGAGAAATATAGTATGGTCCTTAATGAATGATAAGGCTGCAAATTGGATTCTCCTTTAGTATCACTTGGAAAATTCAGAATTAAGAATCAAGGTTGGTTTGTTTATGATATATTAGTTTAGTACAGTAGGTATGCTTGTCTAGGATTTGGTGGAAAGATCTTCAAAACTTAACATTGAGAATATGTAAGTATATGCACAAGAGATAAGCTTCAATTTTAACATGCTGAAAATGCTAAACTTTTCGCATTATAAACTCATTGAATTTACATACAATTCTTACTAAATTGTTCAGTAACTTGAGGTTCTAGATAGTATTTGGACCCCTTTTTGAAAGAGTTAAGAGTATCATCCAAAGAGTTTTGAAAGATGATAAGGATTAGGGAGAGAAATATCCTAAGGAAGAAAAAAAATTGTTAACTATCACTAGAAGGAATTTGTGTTCGTTTGGTGCCAGGGATGGTACCATTTCTTAAATGCACTTAAGAATATTCAACAGAGGAATGGTTAGTATTTTGAGAACGGTCAGAATCTGAAGAATGACCACTGCTAAAGGTTTGTAAAGAAAAGAATTGAAACATATCAGCGAATGAAAAATAAGGGAATAGATCTTCTCCACACCCACATATGCAGAATTCATAGTATAGTTCATGGGTATCGAGATTTTACTTTTCAAGTTTAAGGAAGAAGAACCCTATTGCACAATATAGATCCTGTGATATGAAAGTACTTGATGGTTATTCATATAAAACTGTCAGAGATAAATAGAGGAGTGAGATTGAATGAGATGGATATCAAGATTGAGAGGTAAGATAGTACTTTTGATACACCCTATGAACAAAATGTTGAATGTGAGATGATATTGATCTCTGATTATGATTCATGAGTAAAGGATGATAAAATTAATAAAAGCTAGGGATGAAACTCTACAATTTAACTATGTTCTTAACCAAGTTCTGAATCTATAGAGTCGAGAAGGAAGGTCACCATTATTATACTTTGATTTGTATTAGAGTATGATAGGAAGACAATTGGAGAGGAATCTCTATCCTTCTTCTCAGCCCCAGTTAGAGAGAAAGGGTATTTTCAGTTCTGCAGCAAGGATCAAATCCATACTGATATGCACACGCCTCGACTTAAGGGTATTTTCAGTTCTTTGCTTCATTTTTTGAAGTATGTTGTTATTTATTAGTAATATTACTTATCTTTAACCAATTGTATGTAGCAAGTTTTCCAAAAATATAAAATAAAATTGATCTGTTTCTAATTCACCGTCAAATTGTCCTCGACGTGCTAAACCAATTAATTGAATCAATTTAGTCTTAAATATATATATATATAAATCGAATCATAAAAAAAATAAAAAAAGATAGATCAAATAGTGATATCAAACTATTATTAAATATTATCACATCTTTGATTGTATTTAAAAAAAAATATTATATATAAAATTAATTCATGGATGAATCTTTTTCTAAAAATAATCAAATAATATTAATCATTAAATAATCTTTCAATAAGAGAATGTCAATCTATTGTACTAATTGTTCTACATAATAATATCTATATCATTTACTTTATCTCACTTTGCATTACTAAATATAGAATTAGAATTACATTGAAACCATCACAAATAGCTATGAAATCATTGAAAAGATTAAATTTTTTTTTTAAATTACATAATTTATGAATTATTTTATAAAGTACGTGGTTTGTTTTATTGTTGTATGATTGAAGATAGACAAGAGATAATATTTGTAAGATCTAAAAATATAATTTTAACTACAAATATTTGAGTTGAAATTCATGCATTTATAATTTTCGCTAGTGCTATAGATAGAATTCTAAATGACCATGTAATTAAAAAAATATATAACTAAGAAAATAGATATTTTAGAGAAGTTTTCATTGCACTTCAACTTTCAGTCAAATAACTTCCTATCATATTTCAAAGAACGCTCCATGTGATCTAATATAAGTAATAAATATTCTCTAATTCTTCTTTGCTTCATTTTTTGAAGTATGTTGTTATTTATTAGTAATATTACTTATCTTTAGCCAATTGTATGTAGCAAGTTTTCCAAAAATATATTGTCGAAGATAAGACGAGGATACAAAATAACTTAGAAACGACTTTTATGTTTTTTTAGAGAGCATTGGAAGACTGCCCTTCAATATAAATAACAGCACGTATGTGTACACACATTTAAATAAGGCAACCCACTAGCTCTACATAACCAACACAACTAATTTCTTTATCTCTCTTTTGCTCTCTCTACACTATATATTTGTTTATATATATAAACATATTGTCGTCTGCCTGTACAAAAAGTATACGTTCCACTAGTTAAAGTAATTGAGCTTTATAAGAGAGGTTCTCGCTTCAGTACTGAAAAAGTTCAAAAAAAAATATCGCACTTTGTCTCCTCCATCCACAAACCTTTGACATTATTAACTCCATACATCAGACCATCAAGCATAATTTCTAATCTCTCTCGAAATGTCGACGATCTTCTCCTGCGAATACTGTTCTCGAGAATTCAGTACAAAAGAAGGTCTCATAGGTCACCAGAATCTGCACGCGAACGAGTGCCCCTCTTCTACCGCAACAGGATCAGCAATTTGTGGAACAATAAAGGATGTTGCCTCTCTATCGTATCCCTCAACAATGCCTTTCTCCTGTGACCACTATCATAAACAATTTGAAACAATTCAGGGCTTCAATTGTCATATGGGTAAGGCACACAAGGAGCTTATAACAACTTCCACATCAACTACAGCTTTCTCCTTTGACACATCAATGGCACATTTCTCCTGTGACTTTTGTCCAAGACGATTTGAAACACCTCAGGGGCTCAATAGTCACAAAGGCAAGGCACACAATAAGCTTATAGCAACTTCCACATCAACCGCAGCTTTCTCCTATGATATATCAAAGATGGATTTCTCCTGTGACTTTTGTTCGAGATAATTTGAAACATCTCAGGGGCTCAATAGTCACAAGGGTAAGGCACACAAGGAGCTTATAGCAAATTCCACGCCAGCAACAGCTACGCTTAGACCCAACGAGACTGCCATCTCTACACCCCCTCCAACTAAAGAGGGCCCTGATGATACTAACTCTAATGAAATTGATATTGATCTCTACTTACCGATAAAGAAGAGAAAACAATTTCTTAGACATACCTCCTCCCCTTCCTCGTCCACTTGAAGTAGAAAAAAAAATCCTTATGCGTAAATATGTTTATAAATACTGTATATGAGTACCACCTAGCTTTATTCCACTCACTCCTTCCCGGATTGTTAAACCAATGATATTTGAAATTAATAAATGATATTAAGAAATGATTTATAATTTTTTGTGGTTTTGTATAAAAAAAATATTATAAAATTTTATCCCTTTATCTCCTAAACATTTATTCTTGCTAAAATCACTATGGTATGGTAAGGAGGAGAGAGGCACTATAGATTATCACTATGCAATAGCAAGATTAACATATTTAAATATAAGGTGGTAGTTAGTGGTGCCACAACCAACAATAAATTTCCAATGCAGCAACAGGAGTAGGAGTAAAATGAATTAAGAAATAAATTTCAATGAATATATTTAAATAAATAGAGGCCTTTTATTTTAAAGTCATTATCATAATGATCAATTATTAAATTAATTGATGACAATTAATTATTTCGACAATAAATTTCATAATAAATGATTGTCATAGATAATAACACAATGAATATTTATATTATAATAATTAAATTTTTAGAATAGATCAATTATTACCCTCAAGTACTCACGTTAATATTGTATATATCCATTTTTGGGGAGTCAAATTTATATATATTCTTATTGTTTTATAATCTACTTAACATATGATGTGCTATTAAAAGAGTAGTTCTAAGGGGAAAAAAAAGTAATGGATAGTTCCTTAAGATGAATTTAGTAATGGATGTGTGACCTATAAGTCTCATCGATTGAGAGAGACTTATCAAGTATAATTTAAAGTTTCATCGTTGTTTATAAATCATTACTGAGTTTCTTTTATATAGAAATGAGGCACATTATTAAATGTGACAAAATATTATTTGTATGATTGTTGATCTTGGTAATATAAAAGAAATCCCTATCTAATGATGGCACTAGATATGGTTTATTTTGAGCTTCATCCGTGTCACGCCCCGACCCTACTGTCGGGCACATGGCAACCGTCGTATGAGCCCAAAGGATCCATACAAGGCATTTAATGGTGATCACAGTCCATGTACATCATTTACACAGCAGAATATATATTTAAAACATCTAGCTCAACACTGCTAACACAGTCTCGATAATCCTACTACAATTCTATGATAAGTATTAATCAATAAAAATAAATCTGTCGATAAACTCATCTTCATCAACTGTCGTGATCGATCATCTAACACACATGCACACACATTGAACGTGGTGTGCTCAGCCATGGATGTACGATTTGAAGATATATATGGGTACTCCATTTTTGTCACATCTTCCTTTTAACAATATCAGTAGATTTCATAATCAAATTTAGCATCAACCTTTGCAATTCCACAGTTTATTACCTCCTTGAATGTAATTGTAGTATTAACCCAACATCCCTTGAGAATATCCTATTTGATAGATGATGTTAAATTTGACTGAATCAAAGAAGAAACTGTAATAAGATTGGCACTGTAGTGTTAAATTTTGATTGAGATCGTGTCTGCTATGAGTTTAAAAATAATGCAAGAGTAACATAATTACTGCAAAAATTCAGCATGAATTCAAAGGTAATAACCTGACTACATATGTGGCGGAGATATAGGAGAAAATAAGCCAACATAATGAAGTCAATCTAAGAGGCCTCAATGCAAACTGTTAGAGAACAAATGAAATTTGAAGGAACTATAGCAAACATCAAATTGCATTAATGTGTATGTGATGATAAATTGCAAATGAATGGATTGATTTCTAGTAGGAAGCAAAGTTTACTCACAAGCTCAGAAAAGAATAGAGTGAAGTCTTGATGTATAAGGAATGCATCCAAATTTGCATATGCAGAAGTAATGCAGTTGTACCAAAGCTGCTAAGTGCACTGGATATGAGTTGCAAAAGCACTGACTAAAATAAAAGATGTCAATAATCCATGCGGCTACAAAGAATATCAACATGTGCATCGGCATATGCTAGAGGTGCCAAGAAAACTGTGGTATTCAAAATTTAAGGAGAAATGAAGAGTAAGAAAGCATAGTTACTATAGAATCAACATGCAGTTGAAATGTGAGCTGAAAATAAAGAGTTTGCCAGCTGCATTTACCAAATATGACTGATCAATTATCCAAACATTTTTAATGATACTCATGAAGGTGAAGAACTCTGAGCTACAGAAATTCTAAGTAAAGAATTGAGTTAATATAGGGGAGTTATAAAAATAAAAAAAGAAGTGAAGCAATCTGTCAACCATGGCTAGAATTTGACTAAGGACATTTGACAAAGGAAGTAACTTCACAACAAAAAGACTTCAACTCAGAGAATGACTGAGGAAATAACATTACAAAGAGCTGCAACCGCAGAAAAGGACTAAGGAATAACTGCCAAGAAACTGCAAAAAGATGTAACTGCAGAAATATTCAACAAAATAAGCTACTGCAGAATGCACAAATTTACACTCAGAAAAGTCAACAAGATGTATTGTAGAAACTCAACAAAGTGCAAAGGATATTAAGTTTATACCGATGGAAGAGTACAAGTATACAACTAATGATAGCTACATTAAGCTGCCTTAGTACACAAAAATATGGAATGAAGGAAAGTTGTAGATTTGAATAAGACACTTATGTAGCCAATCAACATGACTGCAGAAAATTTGAAATGAATATGAAATATGGAGAGCTACAAAAGTTAAGAAAAATTTAAATACAGTAGGTTGCATAGCAGAAGATGCACTTATGAAATTAGTCAACCTGACTGCAGAAACTATAATAGAGAACTAAAAATTTGAGGACAATGAATTAGTCGTTGCGAAAGTACACAAGAGAGCATCTAAGCTGCAGAAGTATAACAAGCAAGGAAAACTTGGAAAACTGCAGTATGGACAAATAAAAATGTCAAGCAATATATGCAGGCTGAGTATGTGAAAGAGCTACAAACAGAGTATAGAGTCACAAATAGGATATATAGTAAAGCTACAAGCACTATGCATGGAGTTGCAAGTGTAAGGAGCTGATACAAATAGCATACTAAATAACGGTCAAAATATTAGTTATAGATCATCTCAAATTATTTAACAAGAATCACTCTGCAGACGGATTTATGGAACTAGGATAAAGTCCATTAAAGAGACCCGTGCAAGAGTCGAGTCCAAATAGAACTAGCCTAGATATAAGCCTCACGTGGAACTTCAATATCGATAGTTTCCAAGATCTAAGAAATAATTAATGTACTAGTTTGCATGGATAGTGATCCTGATGAAAATAAAATAGGTAACATTTGGATATGATCTAACACAACTATACTTGATCTTTATAAATCATAGTTGAACGCAGATTGAGTATAAGGTTCGAGATATTAGCCCGTTCTAGAATTTATATATATTAGCGCTAGATAGTATATTCGTAACGCTAGATTTCATGATCTGATAAGACACTTATAACCCATAACAAACACAAAACTTAACGAGATATCCAATTTACCACGTACTAACTCTCTCACCATCCTAGCTATATCGGGACTGATTTCCATAACTTTTAGGACTCCAAGCCTAAGCTTTAATATCTCTTAAATCCTTAGGTCCTTAAACCTAGGCTCTTATACCAATTTACTCCTTAGGTTCTGAAACCTAAGCTCTGAGACCACTTTAATTGTCACGCCCCGACCCTACTGTCGGGCACGTGGCAACCGCCGTATGAGCCCAAAGGACCCATACAAGGCATTTAATGGTGATCACAGTCCATATATATCATTTACACAGCGGAATATATATTTAAAACATCTAGCTCAACACTACTAACACAGTCCCGATAATCCTACTACAATTTTATGATAAGTATCAATCAATAAAAATAAATCTGTCGATAAACTCATCTTCATCAACTGTCGTGATCGATCATCTAACACACATGCACACACATTGAACGTGGTGTGCTTAGCCATGCGGCCTAGTGCGAAATTACAGCTCGAAATCATAGCTAGGAAATCAAACACTAGGGGGAAGTACTAGGATGCCTTTGGGTTTATTAATTATCAATTATTAATTTTTTTGGTGTAAATAACGTCATTGACAAAGTTGAGTTCTAACTGTCTGTGCATAACTGTATATGTTCCTAGTTGTCATCTATGTTGAACAATATATTTGTCACTAGTAAAAGTCATCTATGTTGCATAAATGTATGTATCTCTAGTATATATCAACTAGGAGTATTTCTGTCTTTATGTCAAGTGTCTCGGGCCGCCAGCCTATGCTCAGAGGATATCCTGATCAGGAATTCCCATAAGCCCATCCGTGCCGTGAATGTCCAGGTCTCTACCTATGCCCGCTGCACGGATGTTGGCAAAGAGATTGGGTGACCTCTCTCTACTGTCCCGCTGGTCGATCCCTACACCCCGTCCCAGCAAAACCGGTTGCTTTCCATACCATTCCCCTTGGAATCTCAGTACGGTCACAACCCACCGTGTAGCGCTACACAACTGTCCGTCGACAGGGTCACCTCAATTAACATGTCCTCGGCCACGGCTAGCCGAATTAAGTAATAACCCTAGGATCCGGACTGCTCATCAGGTCGTCTGCAGAACGTCTAGAATAGTAGCCGTTTGGTTTACGGATCCACTGTCCGAGGCTTCAAGGGATTTCATCTCTCCAATTCAATAGCAGTTGATGTTGGCCGAGTTGAGCTCGCATCCGCACAATGGGCTGTCGCTACCTCGACTACATGCCTGCTAAATCCTTGGAAGGGTTCATCCCCGCTGGCCATTCCGGGACTATCACGATGACGCTCAGACGTCATGCGTGCGGGTAATTTTATCCAGGTATGGACTTATTCTACTTTCTGGTCTATCTTGACCTTGGAGTTCATCTAGTCCATTTCCCAACCAACTCCCTGTATCTGAGCTGTGTGTAGCCCCAGGAGTGGTAATACTGAGTGAACATCACTATTCGAACCCTAAGGATTCGATTTATCACCTAGGGTGTGTTACTAATACACCCTCACAAAATGTAATCTAGTGATGTCCCTAGGAGATGCTAATATCAAATGTTACCTATTTCTCTATCTAAACTAGAGTGTCAGGTAACCATTTTTGATATTATCTCCTATGTGGTATTTTAACTTTATAATCGATATATCATCTTCTTTATCAAGGTAGTAGCATATCACAAAATAATAAAGAAAAATAAAGCAATATGTAAAAGAATTTGATAAAGCATGTTAAACAGCATACGCATGAAATATAATTCATGCTACATAAATAGTAACATTCTAGCATGCATGATATCACCATTTTAGCAAGCATAGCATTTTATGAGTTCAAGGCATACAGGACCTTCCTAATAACACCTCAGCACGTAGTTCCCTGGTTTGAATAGTTCCTAATTACGATGAACCAACGCACCTGATGATGTAGTCTGGTCTTTTCCAGAACCAACCGTGTAAAATTTCACACTTCCTTTAATCGTTTCGAGAAGACCTTCCTAATATAAACAAAGTTATATTTAGGTATTTACTTTGTATGCGATTTATATGTAACATTGTACATAATTATGATAAGTCATCTCCCTATGTTGTTTCCCCACTAAGCACGATATCATCTAAACTAACAGTCCAAATTAAAATAAGGTCCAAGTCCATATGAAATCCAAGCTATTATTCCCTAATTTAATCTAAAATCATAACATCATCACTAGCAAACTGGTATTCCACAATCCTTCCTCGGTGTCCACCTTTATTCGATTCTATCCATATACCTAATTATTATATCCTATGTATAAACTCTAAATAAAAAAAAGAAGGAAAACATGATGAGGAGAAATAGGGAAAGGATAAGGAGGTGGGGGAGATAGCATAATTTGAATATAACAGTATCATCAAATCCATCAAACCAGCAGAATCTCGAAGTCCAGGGGAAATGTGGAGAGGGCTCCGGAGCTTTTTTTCCACTAAAGTAATGTAATCATAATTAACCCAACATCCCTTGAGAATATCCTATTTGATAGATGATGTTAAATTTGACTGAATCAAAGAAGAAACTGTAATAAGATTGGCACTGTAGTGTTAAATTTTGACTGAGATCGTGTCTGCTATGATTTTAAAAATAATGCAAGAGTAACATAATTACTGCAAAAATTCAGCATGAATTCAAAGGTAATAACCTGACTACATATGTGGCGGAGATATAGGAGAAAATAAGCCAACATAATGAAGTCAATCTAAGAGGCCTCAATGCAAACTGTTAGAGAACAAATGAAATTTGAAGGAACTATAGCAAACATCAAATTGCATTAATGTGTATGTGATGATAAATTGCAAATGAATGGATTGATTTCTAGTAGGAAGCAAAGTTTACTCACAAGCTCAGAAAAGAATAAAGTGAAGTCTTGATGTATAAGGAATGCATCCAAATTTGCATATGCAGAAGTAATGCAGTTGTACCAAAGCTGCTAAGTGCACTGGATATGAGTTGCAAAAGCACTGACTAAAATAAAAGATGTCAATAATCCATGCGGCTACAAAGAATATCAACATGTGCATCGGCATATGCTAGAGGTGCCAAGAAAACTGTGGTATTCAAAATTTAAGGAGAAATGAAGAGTAAGAAAGCATAGTTACTATAGAATCAACATGCAGTTGAAATGTGAGCTGAAAATAAAGAGTTTGCCAGCTGCATTTACCAAATATGACTGATCAATTATCCAAACATTTTTAATGATACTCATGAAGGTGAAGAACTCTGAGCTACAGAAATTCTAAGTAAAGAATTGAGTTAATATAGGGGAGTTATAAAAATAAAAAAAGAAGTGAAGCAATCTGTCAACCATGGCTAGAATTTGACTAAGGACATTTGACAAAGGAAGTAACTTCACAACAAAAAGACTTCAACTCAGAGAATGACTGAGGAAATAACATTACAAAGAGCTGCAACCGCAGAAAAGGACTAAGGAATAACTGCCAAGAAACTGCAAAAAGATGTAACTGCAGAAATATTCAACAAAATAAGCTACTGCAGAATGCACAAATTTGCACTCAGAAAAGTCAACAAGATGTATTGTAGAAACTCAACAAAGTGCAAAGGATATTAAGTTTATACCGATGGAAGAGTACAAGTATACAACTAATGATAGCTACATTAAGCTGCCTTAGTACACAAAAATATGGAATGAAGGAAAGTTGTAGATTTGAATAAGACACTTATGTAGCCAATCAACATGACTGCAGAAAATTTGAAATGAATATGAAATATGGAGAGCTACAAAAGTTAAGAAAAATTTAAATACAGTAGGTTGCATAGCAGAAGATGCACTTATGAAATTAGTCAACCTGACTGCAGAAACTATAATAGAGAACTAAAAATTTCAGGACAATGAATTAGTCGCTGCGAAAGTACACAAGAGAGCATCTAAGCTGCAGAAGTATAACAAGCAAGGAAAACTTGGAAAACTGCAGTATGGACAAATAAAAATGTCAAGCAATATATGCAGGCTGAGTATGTGAAAGAGCTACAAACAGAGTATAGAGTCACAAATAGGATATATAGTAAAGCTACAAGCACTATGCATGGAGTTGCAAGTGTAAGGAGCTGATACAAATAGCATACTAAATAACGGTCAAAATATTAGTTATAGATCATCTCAAATTATTTAACAAGAATCACTCTGCAGACGGATTTATGGAACTAGGATAAAGTCCATTAAAGAGACCCGTGCAAGAGTCGAGTCCAAATAGAACTAGCCTAGATATAAGCCTCACGTGGAACTTCAATATCGATAGTTTCCAAGATCTAAGAAATAATTAATGTACTAGTTTGCATGGATAGTGATCCTGATGAAAATAAAATAGGTAACATTTGGATATGATCTAACACAACTATACTTGATCTTTATAAATCATAGTTGAACGCAGATTGAGTATAAGGTTCGAGATATTAGCCCGTTCTAGAATTTATATATATTAGCGCTAGATAGTATATTCGTAACGCTAGATTTCATGATCTGATAAGACACTTATAACCCATAACAAACACAAACCTTAACGAGATATCCAATTTACCACGTACTAACTCTCTCACCATCCTAGCTATATCGGGACTGATTTCCATAACTTTTAGGACTCCAAGCCTAAGCTTTAATATCTCTTAAATCCTTAGGTCCTTAAACCTAGGCTCTTATACCAATTTACTCCTTAGGTTCTGAAACCTAAGCTCTGATACCACTTTAATTGTCACGCCCCGACACCCCGTCCCAGCAAAACCGGTTGCTTTCCGTACCATTCCCCTTGGAATCCCAGTACGGTCACAACCCACCGTGTAGCGCTACACAACTGTCTGTCGACAGGGTCACCTCAATTAACATGTCCTCGGCCACGGCTAGTCGAATTAAGTAATAACCCTAGGATCCGAACTGGGCATCAGGTCGTCTGCAGAACGTCTGGAATAGTAGCCGTGTGGTTTACGGATCCACTGTCCGAGGCTTCAAGGGATTTCATCTCTCCAATTCAATAGCAGTTGATGTTGGCCGAGTTGAGCTCGCATCCGCACAATGGGCTGTCGCTACCTCGACTACATGCCTGCTAAATCCTTGGAAGGGTTCATCCCCGCTGGCCATTCCGGGACTATCACGAAGACGCTCAGACGTCATGCGTGCGAGTAATTTTATCCGGGTATGGACTTATTCTGCTTTCTGGTCTATCTTGACCTTGGAGTTCATCTAGTCCATTTCCCAACCAACTCCCTGTATCTGAGCTGTGTGTAGCCCCAGGAGTGGTAATACTGAGTGAACATTATTATTCGAACCCTAAGGATTCGATTTATCACCTAGGGTGTGTTACTAATACACCCTCACAAAATGTAATCTAGTGATGTCCCTAGGAGATGCTAATATCAAATGTTACCTATTTCTCTATCTAAACTAGAGTGTCAGGTAACCATTTTTGATATTATCTCCTTTGTGGTATTTTAATTTTATAATCGATATATCATCTTCTTTATCAAGGTAGTAGCATATCACAAAATAATAAAGAAAAATAAAGCAATATGTAAAAGAATTTGATAAAGCATGTTAAACAGCATACGCATGGCATATAATTCATGCTACATAAATAGTAACATTCTAGCATGCATGATATCACCATTTTAGCAAGCATAGCATTTTATGAGTTCAAGGCATACAGGACCTTCCTAATAACACCTCAGCAGGTAGTTCCCTAGTTTGAATAGTTCCTAATTACGATGAACCAACGCACCTGATGATGTAGTCTGGTCTTCTCCAGAACCAACCGTGTAAAATTTCACACTTCCTTTAATCGTTTCGAGAAGACCTTCCTAATATAAACAAAGTTATATTTAGGTATTTACTTTGTATGCGATTTATAAGTAACATTGTACATAATTATGATAAGTCATATCCCTATGTTGTTTCCTCACTAAGCACGATATCATCTAAACTAATAGTCTAAATTAAAATAAGGTCCAAGTACATATGAAATCCAAGCTATTATTCCCTAATTTAATCTAACATCATAATATCATCACTAGCAAACCGGTATTCCACAATCCTTCCTCGGTGTCAACCTTTATTTGATTCTCTCCATATACCTAATTATTATATCCTATGTATCAAAGTCCATCGACAATTGTAAAGAATAAGTTTATATGCCTAGCAATTCGTGCTAACTCAGATGTTTAACAATTGATTATCTTTGAGGGGTAAAATGTCATCAACATTACATTAGGACTTGTATGAGTTTTAGATTCGTGTCGAAATAGATTTAGAATCCATCGAGTTTCTTTGAGATAGTATTCTTATAGGTGCTCTGGGATCCGTCCTCTTGTGAAAATTGCCTTACAACTTTTGTGATTTTTAGATTCATGCACAAATGAATTAATATCCAATCCAATCTCTTCAAATTAGAGTATTTTCATAAATGCGTTTGGATGTGTTCTCCCTTCCTAATGCGGATTAAGAGCACCATAGAATAGGAAAGATTTTTTCTTTTTCGAAATAGGAATGAAAAAATTTATAGTTACGCCCAATAGTAATATTATATCATGGTGGCATTTATTTTGATATGGCAATATCCTTGATTTAATGATTTCTATCTATTATTTTAATAAATAAAATAGAAAGTATAAAATAAACTTATAGACAACACTTATTACATGAGTTGGAATACTATAAAAATAACAAAAATATAAAATAAAATTGATCTGTTTCTAATTCACCGTCAAATTGTCCTCGACGTGCTAAACCAATTAATTGAATCAATTTAGTCTTAAATATATATATATATAAATCGAATCATAAAAAAAATAAAAAAAGATAGATCAAATAGTGATATCAAACTATTATTAAATATTATCACATCTTTGATTGTATTTTAAAAAAAATATTATATATAAAATTAATTCATGGATGAATCTTTTTCTAAAAATAATCAAATAATATTAATCATTAAATAATCTTTCAATAAGAGAATGTCAATCTATTGTACTAATTGTTCTACATAATAATATCTATATCATTTACTTTATCTCACTTTGCATTACTAAATATAGAATTAGAATTACATTGAAACCATCACAAATAGCTATGAAATCATTGAAAAGATTAAATTTTTTTTTAAAATTACATAATTTATGAATTATTTTATAAAGTACGTGGTTTGTTTTATTGTTGTATGATTGAAGATAGACAAGAGATAATATTTGTAAGATCTAAAAATATAATTTTAACTACAAATATTTGAGTTGAAATTCATGCATTTATAATTTTCGCTAGTGCTATAGATAGAATTCTAAATGACCATGTAATTAAAAAAATATATAACTAAGAAAATAGATATTTTAGAGAAGTTTTCATTGCACTTCAACTTTCAGTCAAATAACTTTCTATCATATTTCAAAGAACGCTCCATGTGATCTAATATAAGTAATAAATATTCTCTAATTCTTCTTTGCTTCATTTTTTGAAGTATGTTGTTATTTATTAGTAATATTACTTATCTTTAGCCAATTGTATGTAGCAAGTTTTCCAAAAATATATTGTCGAAGATAAGACGAGGATACAAAATAACTTAGAAACGACTTTTATGTTTTTTTAGAGAGCATTGGAAGACTGCCCTTCAATATAAATAACAGCACGTATGTGTACACACATTTAAATAAGGCAACCCACTAGCTCTACATAACCAACACAACTAATTTCTTTATCTCTCTTTTGCTCTCTCTACACTATATATTTGTTTATATATATAAACATATTGTCGTCTGCCTGTACAAAAAGTATACGTTCCACTAGTTAAAGTAATTGAGCTTTATAAGAGAGGTTCTCGCCTCAGTACTGAAAAAGTTCAAAAAAAAATATCGCACTTGGTCTCCTCCATCCACAAACCTTTGACATTATTAACTCCATACATCAGACCATCATGCATAATTTCTAATCTCTCTCGAAATGTCGACGATCTTCTCCTGCGAATACTGTTCTCGAGAATTCAGTACAAAAGAAGGTCTCACAGGTCACCAGAATGTGCATGCGAACGAGTGCCCCTCTTCTACCGCAACAGGATCAGCAATTTGTGGAACAATGAAGGATGTTGCCTCTCCATTGTATCCCTCAACAATGCCTTTCTCCTGTGACCATTGTCGTAAACAATTTGAAACAATTCAGGGCTTCAATTGTCACATGGGTAAGGCACACAGGGAGCTTATAACAACTTCCACATCAACTACAGCTTTCTCCTTTGACACATCAATGGCACGTTTCTCCTGTGACTTTTGTCCAAGATGATTTGAAACACCTTAGGGGCTCAATAGTCACAAAGGCAAGGCACACAATAAGCTTATAGCAACTTCCACATCAATCGCAGCTTTCTCCTATGATACATCAAAGTTGGATTTCTCCTGTGACTTTTGTTCGAGACAATTTGAAACATCTCAGGGGCTCAATAGTCACAAGGGCAAGGCACACAAGGAGCTTATAGCAAATTCCACGCCAGCAACAGCTATGCTTAGACCCAACGAGACTGCCATCTCTACACCCCCTCCAACTAAAGAGGGCCCTGATGATACTAACTCTAATGAAATTGATATTGATCTCTACTTACCGATAAAGAAGAGAAGACAATTTCTTAGACATTCCTCCTCCCCTTCCTCGTCCACTTGAAGAAGAACGAAAAATCCTTATGCATAAATATGTTTATAAATACTGTATATGAGTTCCCCCTAGCTTTATTCCATTCACTCCTTCTCGTATTGTTAAACCAATGATATTTGAAATTAATAAGTGATGTTAAGAAATGATTTATAATTTTTTGTGGTTTTGTATAAAAAATATTATAAAATTTTATCTTTTTATCTCTCGAACATTTATTCTTGCTAAAATCACTATGGTATGGTAAGGAGGAGAGAGGCACTATAGATTATCACTATGCAATAGCAAGATTGATATATTTAAATATAAGGTGGTAGTTAGTGGTGCCACAACCAACAATAAATTTCCAATGCAGCAACAAGAGTAGGTAGGGAGTAGGAGGAAAATGAATTAAGAAATAAATTTCAATAAATATATTTAAATAAATAGAGGCCTTTTATTTTAAAGTCATTATCATAATGATCAATTATTAAATTAATTGATGACAATAAAAATATTTCATTTTATATACATCTCTTAAATCATAGTGAATATGTATACACATTTCTTTTGTCTTCATTTACGTGTACGTAATGATTACTAGTAATTTAAACAAAAAATATTTTTTAAAAAAGTAATATTTAGAAATAATATATCACATCAGGTGGATTCAAGAATCGAATAAAAAGAAATGCCAACAGTAATACTAATTAAATATATATTTAAAGTATACAATTGTTCTCTGTTAATAAAAATTGGACATTGAGGATAAAGATGATATATAAAATAATTATCTTCATGACATCTAATAATAATTTAATACTCAAAATTATGTAATAGCTTGAGTATTGCTTGCTGCCATCGGTTGTTACATGAGATAAATCATCCATTCCTAATATTTATATCTCTATATATAGTAGATAAATATATTTTATAGTTTAATAAATATTTATATATTGTAGTAAATATGTAGACTTTAGATATCAAATTCTATTTGTTTCTTAATATAATATATACAACTGCAATTATTTTATTATAGAGTTGGACAACATATTGAATTAAAAGTTATGCTTTTAAAATTTAGTAACTTAGTACAGTATTTACAGGTTCCAAGAATAGTTGTATTTTTGTTATTGTATTATTGAATTAAAATGATTGATAAACACTTTGTTGCACTTCTTTTCTTGGATGTTTTCTTCCATACTATGGTAAACAAATTTATCATGTCTTGCGCTCAACATTTTCTTGGTCGTATGCATGAGCGACATTAAACAATGAATATCAAAACACCTATTTTGTTCCTTGTCTTCTATTTCCATAATGCCAAACAAGAAATAAAAAAAGGGGAGCAGGGTGTTAGATACTTAATATCATGAGTATTAGAAAATTTAAATATGTTTGCCAATTGATAGGAAAACATTCTGCAGTGACGATGGATAAATACGGTAGGGCCATGAATATGTTAAATTGCTAATTTAAAAGGCTAAGGTGTATTGTTGTTTCGGCTAGTTTACAGCCGCTGCAGTAGAGCTCCCAAGTGGGCAATTGTTAATAAATTTTATACTGTCCGTGATGTGTATTCTGTTGCATCTTTATAGAATGTAAATTAATTGCAAAAATATGTTATATAATATGATCTCTCTTATGCTTGTGTTCTTAAATTCTAATGGTGTATGACACGAGGAAGAACATAGAATACATAGATGATATATGAACATGCTAGGTGATAAACAATACTAGTTAGGTGATATATTTACATGATAACCTAAACTAGTTAGAACACCCAGAAATATGGACCTGAATAGTTCATATATCAATCATTTTAATTCAATAACTTAGTACAGTATTTACAGGTTCCAAGAACAGTTGTATTTTTGTTATTGTATTATTGAATTAAAATGATTGATAAACACTTTGTTGCACTTCTTTTCTTGGATGTTTTCTTCCATACTATGGTAAACAAATTTATCATGTCTTGCGCTCAACATTTTCTTGGTCGTATGCATGAGCGACATTAAACAATGAATATCAAAACACCTATTTTGTTCCTTGTCTTCTATTTCCATAATGCCAAACAAGAAATAAGAAAAGGGGAGCAGGGTGTTAGATACTTAATATCATGAGTATTAGAAAATTTAAATATGTTTGCCAATTGATAGGAAAACATTCTGCAGTGACGATGGATAAATACGGCAGGGCCGTGAATCTGTTAAATTGCTAATTTAAAAGGCTAAGGTGCATTGTTGTTTCGGCTAGTTTACAGCCGCTGCAGTAGAGCTCCCAAGTGGGCAATTGTTAATAAATTTTATACTGTCCGTGATGTGTATTCTGTTGCTTCTTTATAGAATGTAAATTAATTGCAATAATATGTTATATGATATGATCTCTCTTATGCTTGTGTTCTTAAATTCTAATGGTGTATGACACTAGGAAGAACATAGAATACATAGATGATATATGAACATGCTAGGTGATAAACAATACTAGTTAGGTGATATATTTACATGATAACCTAAACTAGTTAGAACACCTAGAAATATGGACCTGAACTTCCTAGGAATATGAACTTCTAGGAATCATATAGGTCTATGTAACACAGTATTTCTCTCACAAATGATAGGTATCATTTGAGTTTGTCTAATGATGGATAGCGGAGGCCTCACCCGACACATCCTTTAGCGTTCGGTGAGTACCAACAAGAGGGTTCTCGCCAATAGCCCAGATATCCCCATGGCATGCATCCGAAAGTAAAGTGTTGGGAGCCGGGGAGCTCACTTCAGTCACTATGTCTAAGGACTAAGGTGTCTGTTGTCGCTGACATACCTCAACCGAGTCCTGCAGGCTTGGGAGGTAGTCCGAACAGCTAGAGTTATACACGTGTTGGATCCGACAAGTTAGGCCTTGAGTATATATATATGTCAGCAAATGACCCTGCTGTAAAGTAGAAGTGTAGCGCTACATGGTGTCTCATATCGTAGGGTCTATGGGGGACGTACGATACGATAGTCTCGGAGTGCGGTCCAAGTAAACGGCTTGCGAGACTGAAAGGAGGAGGAACCGCGGCCTTCTCTGCCAACGTCAGTGCGATGGGCCTAGGCAGAGACTTAAACTGGCACTGACGGGCTTAGGGTAGTCCCCGGCAAGGGCTTACCTTAAGCATAGGCAGGCAGCCCTAGGAGTTAGTATTTGAAACTAAAAACTTAGAAAACTCGAGATACATATTTAGATTTTTAATAATTCATTGCTCAGTTATGTGTATACTTTATTTTATAGTTATTTTATGAATTGATATTGATATAACTGCTGCTCGTCCGGACATGTATTGTTAGCCCATTTCTTTTGCTTGGAGAAGTTTCTATCTGTAGGCACTAAGTCGCAAGACTTAGCGCATGCAAATTTTCCCCCGCGCGCAGGTATTTGGAACATCGCGTAGGAGACGACGAGGAACGATGGGTAGCAGGATTGAATACTATAGAAGAACCTTATGGAATCGATTAGTCGGTACAATGTATACAAGACATAATGTAGACGGACTGTATCAACTTTTTGTGTAACCTATAAGTAAATTGTATATCTAATTAGTAGACTTGATTATAGAAATTTTCAGTTATGCTTGGGATATATGATATCGTTAGCCTTGTATGAGTGAGATATTGTTCATATGGCGGTTGTCAGTTGCCCGACAGAGGGTCAAGGCGTGATAATTATTGTGGTATCAGAGCAGGTTTAGAAAATTTAGGAAATTATTTATGAGATTAAGGATTAGGGATACGCTATTGATACAGTCTATAGGAAAACATTGGGTAAACAAAGGTGAGAGTGACAAAGGATTAGGAATAGGATTCCCTTGATTAAACTTTTCCTTATTACCTCTCTGCACTTTCTTGCTTGATAAGTTGCTTGTTATAAGTTATTTGACTACTATCGGTGGTTTTGATTAATTGCCTGGTTGATCATTGAGTTATTAAAAATCGATTGCTTGCATATTTTCTTTGCTTGCCTCTCTACCTTAACTCAGATATAGTATTTTAAAACTCCAAGAGTACTTCTAAAATTCATTATTATGCTATGCAATTATAAAAGAGCTGCTTTGTTCAATGAAAGAAAGGACTAGTTGTTTGAAGTCCATGTCATTGCCTTCCAACAAATGTAGCTCCTACTATTGCTTGGGTACACAAGTGTTATAAGCAATTAGTGCTCTGAGTTTAACTGTGGTTGTGGTATAGTTAACTTCTCCCTTCATGACAGAAATTAAAAAGTAAACCCCGGTGCACTTTCTGTGGACAAAAGTAAGAATTAATCAACTATTCCTACTAAAATGTTGTACTCTGCTGTATTATGAATACCATGACTCAAATTGGCTTGAATTGTATGACTTTTGGTGGCTAAGACCCTACTACCAAATTCTCCCTAGTAGAATTAATTCTTAGGACATGTGTACCTTATTCTATTCTATCATGATTCAGTTAATGCTTAGTGTACTTTAGTTTCATGTTTTAAATTTTTGAATCCTACTCAGTATTAGTTGGCACTAACTTCATTAGTGATAAATTCCATATTGAAGTAAACCTATTTTCACTCTCCAAAAATTTTAAATCTAGGAGGATACATTATCTCTCATTACATTTAGTTATCGGAAGGAATTAGATTCATAATAAATATATGCTCCATTGACTTCTTTCGGTGGTAAAATCACTCTGAATGACTAAACTACCTAAATGCATTATTATATAGTGATGACTTATCTTTATTTGCTTTATAAAACACTCCATTATCAAGCTCCTTGTTAGTTCAAGGGTTATAAAGCCTCTAAGAAAATTTTGATTCAAGATCCTAAGATTTACTACATCGTGCTTCTCTTTTAACGATTGGTCCAAAGATGTTCTTATTTATTCATTAATAACAACAACCTTTTATTTGTTATTATTCTTTTAACCACGTTTAAGTTGTGGATTTTCAAGTCATTTACTCTCTCATTACTACATATTTCATTTCAACTAATTAAATTAAGTACTTATCCTATTTCATTTGTACTCCAAAAGTTGTCCCTGTATAACTTATTGAATTGTGTCATCATGTCATTGATCAAAGTTATTGTCAGCGAATGGTATTGAAATTGCATTTCTCTTGTTTTGATCTGCACATGTTTTTTAACTTATGATACTCTAATTATTACGAATCATTCAATTTTTAAGCCCTTATCGGCTATCTTGAATTCACAGTTTTCCATCTAAAATATAGATATCCAAGGAAGAATCTTAAAATTTACTTTCTTAAGTGGTAGGACCGTGTTCTTGTTATAGTACCTGGAATAAAGGTAGGGTAGTTCTATGGTCCGTCCTAATAGCAATACTTTCATATTGACATTATATATATTTCTTAACTATTATGGTTACTGCTTTTAATTCCATGATTGTACTGTCTATTGATTTGATAGAATGTGCTGTCATGTTGTATTATTGATATAAGATGTATCATACCAAGCTTTAATTCATAACAGTTTGGTAAATATTCTTTGAAAGGAATTTACTAGCATAACCTTTGATAATTGACACCTTAACCAACATGCTTTCTCATCATCTTAGCTGGCATGCTTTTCTAGGATTATGTTCTAATTGGAAAATAGGTTTTCCATAGATGTAATTTATATGAGTACAAAATATTATTTGCTACAATTCTTGACTTTGCATGCTCGGCAAGAAAATGATCAAATGTATGGTTGGAAACTTGTTTTCTGACGATGTTGATTCTCCTACAATACAACCATGCGTCTAACGTACATAATTGATGGATTATGACTCTTGTGAAATTGTTTCGGGGATGTAAATTCTTAACTTTTAGTGGTGGATAGGTTGCTAGCGCATTTGGCAGCAACCAATAGGATTGCATTGACGTAATGTTGTTGTTGGGTTTGTTATTATTATTTTCCTTATTTTATGACGGCTATGTCGGTGTTATGATCCTTTTACAAGTGAGGTTGCCATGGCTTTCAGTTATTGTGTTATTATAAAGTTTTAGTAGTATTACTTTCTTTACATAGTACACGTGGTATTGTCGAAGAAAAACTTTAAGATTTTTAAAGGATTCATTATTGTGGTTATGACCATTCCTTCTTGTTGATATTTGGGTGTGCTAAATTCATTTTGTTGGAACTATGTATGATACGGTCAAATTAAAAATAGAGATCTCCTTCATTTACCAAAACAATTAATTGCGTAGTTATCTCAAAATTCTTTTATTTCACAATCTGATTAAATATATTAAATTGATTTGAAACATATTGTAGAAATGAATGTGCATGTGCTCGGTTATTATCTGAAATCATTTAAGATGCATTTCCCTTTAGCTAGAACACTTCCTTCAAGGAGATTGGAGAACTCCTCTTCATTCGCCCAAACCACCCTATATGATTAGGGTGGGTCATAGGAAAGGGAAGGGTAGCATACATTTAAACAAAAAAGGGTAGAAAGTAAACTTTGCTTATGATTGTAGGAGCACTCTTAAATATGCATCATTGGTGATACACAAAACACGGCAAGCCCCGTGAAATTTCTGTTAAGTTAATTTAAAGGATTCAGGTGCATTGTTATTTCGGCTAGTGTACAGCCGCTGCAGTAGAGCTCCCAAGTGAGCAGTTGTTATTAAATCTTTATTACTGTCCGTGATGTGCATTTTACTGATGTTCTATATGATGTGAATTAATTGCAAATGACATATTATATGTTATGTTTCCACATATGCTTGTGTTCTACAAATTCTAAAGGTGTATGACACTAGAAAGAACCTAGAACACATAGCGACATATGAAGATACTAGGTGACAAACAAAACTAGTTAGGTGACATATCTTCCATGATAACCTAAACTAGTTTGGACACCTTGAGACATAGACCTGAACTTCCTAGGGACATAAACCTCTAGGAATCATATAGTTCTACATAACACTGTATTTCTATCCCAAATGGTAGACACCATTTGTGTTAGTCTAAAGAGGGGTGGCGGAGGCGTCGCCCGACCCATCCTTTAGCGTTCAGTGAGTACCAACAAGGGGGTTCTCGCCAACGGCCAGATATCCCCATGGCATGTATCCGAAACTAAGGTACTGGGAGCTCACTTCAGCCGCTATCCTGAGGACTAAGGTGTTTGTTGATGCTGACATACTCCAACTGAGTCCTGCAGGCTTGGGGGGTAGTCCGGATAACGAGAGTTATACATATGTGTTGGATCCGGCAAGTCAGGCCGAGAGTATACATGTCAGTCGGTGATCCTGCAGTAAAGCAGAAGTGTAGCGCTACACGGTGTCTCATATCCTAGGGTCTATGGGAGACGTACGATACGATAGTCTCGAAGTGTGGTCTGGGTAAACGACTCGCGAGACTGGAAGGAGAAGGAATCGCGGTCGCCCGCCTTCTCCGCCAACGTCGGTGCGACGGGCCTAGGCAGAGACTTAGTCTGACACTGACGGGCTTGTGGTAGTCCCCGGCCCGGGCTTACCTTAAGCATAGGCAGGCAGCCCTAGGAGTTAATATTGAAATTAGAAACTTAGAAATCTCTAGACACATACACATATTTAGACCTTTAATATTCAATTGATTATTATGTGTATGCTTTCTTTCATTCTTATTTTATAATTTAATGTTGATATAATTGCTGCTCATCCGGACATGTATTGTTAGCCCATTTCTTTTGCTTGGAGAAGTTTCTATCTGTAGGCACTAAGTCGCAAGACTTAGCGCATGCAAATTTTCCCCCGTGCGCAGGTATTTGGAACATCGCATAGGAGACGGCAAGGAACGATGGGTAACGAGAGTGAATGCTAAAAAAGGACATTAATAGAATCGATTAGTCGGTACAATGTAAAGAACACATAATGTAGACGGACTGTATCAACTTTTTATGTAACCTGTGAGCAAATTTGTAAATCTAGTTAGTATACTTGACTATAGAAATTGTTATTTATGTTGGAATTACATGTTATTGTTAGCCTTGTATGAGTGAGACACTGATCATACAGCGGTTGTCAGATGCCCGATAGAGGGTCGGGGCGTGACAATTAAAGTGTTATGAGAGCCAAGTTGAGAAATATCTAGGATTAAATTTAGGAAGGTTGATAATTATGAACATAACCCCCTGATACAGTCCATCGGTAAACATTAGATTAACGAGGGTGAGAGTGACAAGGGATTAGGAACATGATTTCTTTTATTAAACTTTCTTTATTACCTCTGTGCACTTCCTTGTTTGATAAGTTGCTTGCTACAAGTTATTTGACTACTTTTGGTGGTTTTGATTAATTGTTTGTTTGCTTATCGAGTTATTAGATAATATGTTTTTTTCTTGCTTGTTATGTTTGCCTTGCTTGTCTTGTCTGACATTGCTTGCTTTGTTTTGCATTGATAGTCGGCTGTACAAATGGGAGATCAAAAAAAATAAAAAACACACTGAACACTTGTATACCCAATGTATTCGCTTAGAAATTTATCGAAGACTCGACCTGATGTAGATAACAGGGAAAACTAAGTCAGGAGGAGCCCAGACAGGATCGGCCCAGACGGAGAAACGGGCACGAGGAAGATCCACTACAACTGGGCCCACGCAGCCGTCCCAGGATCCGCCAGTGCAGCCAGTGCCGTCAGTGCTGCCAGTGCCGCCAGTGCAGCCAGTGCCGCCAGTGCCACCGGTGCCGTCAACACTTGGGCCGGCACCCGTGGGGCCAACTGCAAGAGTTCAGCCGCAGGTACAACCCATACCGGCCATCGGACCAGAACAGTCGGAGACACAAGGGGAGACTGGGTCTGGCCCCATGGCGTCAGCATCACATGCCAGCAGTGGGCAGCAGGAGCTTAGGGATGCTAATAGAGTAATGATGCAAGAGGTGATAGGCGAATTTCTGCCCCGGGTTTTAATAGCAATCACAAACACCAGTTGCAGTGCCTACGACCCCACCAACACAGGCGCCAGCACCAGTGGAGGTTACACCAGAACCACTCCCAGTAATCCCACCAGCAGTGACTCCGGTAAATACCACCCTGCCGACTACACCAGTATTACCCACCCCAGTGACGTATCAAGCAACTCCTAGTGGTGGCATAGACACCATAGCTACCACTGAGTATGGTGTCCATAACCATACTAGACAAGTGCCAGCCTGGCTCCGGGATGCAGAGCAGTTGGGTTGCCATGAGTTCTCTAGGTCCTCCGACTCTCAGGAGGCCCAAATGTGGCTCGACAACTTGAGCCAAGTCACTGAGGAGATGGGCATTCCCAACAGTGGAAGAGTCAGTGTGGCCCGTCATCTGCTGACAGGAGATGCTAGGATTTGGTGGAATACACTAAAGGCTAGAATTGACACTGCAATCACGTGGACTGTATTCACAGAAGAGTTCAACATAGAGTATCACACAGAGCTACAACACGATGATAATATACGAGAGTTCCTTAACTGTAAGCAAAATGAGAGGTCGGTGAAAGAGTACTCGATTAAATTTAGTCAGATATCCGCCCTTGTTCCTGAGGTGGTACACTCTGAAGCATACCGTTGCAAGAGGTTTAAGTGGGGGTTGGACTTGGCCATCCGCTCATAGATAACTCACACCAAGATTTCAAGCTTTAGAGAGATTGCCAATGAGGCTATTGAGGTGGAGCGGGTCGTACAAGAATTGAGGGGAAAAAGCGAAGGTAAGAAAAGGAAGCGACAAGCCTCTCAGAGAAGTTGTAATCAGCAGAAATAAAGGCCAGTACCCCCCGCACCTTCAAGCACTATCAGCTCCCCTATCACACCACCGGTGCGAGGTACAACTTACCAGTCTACACCAAGTCATTCTAGGCCACCTCCTCGTGGACCACCTCCTACCGCCATGATGCCGGCAAACTCTCCTCCAATTTGCCGCCACTATACTCGAGTGCACACATGACTATGCTGAAGTGTTTCCTACTATCAATGTGGCCAGGCAGGGCATATTCATCCCAACTGCCCACAACTGAGGAACCAGACAGCATCACAACAACCAGCGTCTGGACGTGCTAACAGAGGTCGTTCTACTGCCCCAGCTGTTCGTACCGTGTCCACTACAACACCGAGCAGACCACCATCAGCTAGACTCGGGCAACAGACGCAGGCACCACCACCGCGCACGCAGACCGGCATATTTGCGATGGATAGTGCTGATGCACAAATAAACCCATACATTATCACCGGTAACACTCCCCATCAGGATGAGTATTAGAACCATATTTATTTTACTTTGAACTATATTCCATTTTATTCTTTCAAGTTACTTTAACAAATAAGGAACTTTTGTTAGCCCCATAAGCTTAATAAAAACTTAGAAATTTTTATTTTCTTTGATGTTTGTTGTGTGAATAGGTTCTACGGTCTTATTCAGCTCCTTGGCTCGAGTCCTAATCGATACCGGATCACAAAAGTCGTATGTCAGTATGGCATTTGTTAAGAGGGTTGACAAGCCACTGAAAATGCTCGGGTACGAGTTGATAGTCTCAACGCCCCTCGGTGGACAAATACTCAGGGACCAGGTGTATCGAGCCTGCCCCATGACCATTAAGGAGGTAAAGCTATTGGCTGATTTAATTCCACTGGACATCTCGGACTTCGACGTGATCCTTGGTATCGATTGACTCACGGCTCAGGGGGCATTGATAGATTGTTTTACCAAGACCGTGGAATTCAGAAATCCCAGACATCCTTGCTTGACCTTTATCGGAGATCGCCGCGTACTGCCATCTAGTGTGATCTCGGTGATAACAGCCTGGAAATTCCTACATAAAGGTTGTCATGGGTGCCTCGCGCATGTCGTTGATACAAGACAGAAGGATGCGAAGTTGGAAGATATTCCTATTGTTAGAGAATTTTCAGACGTATTTCCCAAAGATTTACTAGGACTACCTCCAGCAAGAGTAGTAGATTTCTGCATCGACTTGGCGCCCTGGGACACTTCCAATCTCCAAGCCACCCTATAGAATGGCACCAGTAGAGTTAAAGGAATTGAAGACACAATTACAGGATCTAGTTGATAAGGGATTCATCCGCCCCAGCGTGTCTTCCTGGGGAGCACCGGTATTATTCGTCAAGAAAAAGGATGGGACCATGCGGATGTGTATCGATTACCGACAACTGAACAAGGTCACTATACGAAATCAATATCCACTACCTCGAATTAACGATCTATTTGATCAATTGCAAGGTGCAAAAGTGTTCTCAAAGATAGACCTACGGTCAGGATATCACCAACTCAGAATCAGAGATGAAGATGTGCCAAAAACTGCATTAAGGACTCGCTACGGGCACTACGAGTTTCTAGTTATGTCTTTTGGACTCACTAATGCACAAGCAGCGTTCATGGATCTAATGCACCGAGTATTCCACAAGTACTTAGACAAGTTTGTCATAGTCTTCATTGATGACATACTTATTTACTCGGGGAACAATGAGGAGCACGCTCATCATCTCAGGACCGCCCTTCAACTGCTTAGAGAAAACCAGTTGTATGCAAAATTCTCTAAGTGTGAATTTTGGCTAAATCAAGTGGGTTTCCTCGGACACATTGTAAATAATGAGGGAATTCAAGTAGACCCAGCCAAGATTGAAGCGATCACTAAATGGGAGCAGCCAAAGAACGCGACAGAAGTGCGGAGTTTCCTCGGGCTGGCCGGATATTATAGACGCTTTGTCCAGGATTTCTCGCGCATTGCAGCTCCAATGACTAAGTTAACTAGGAAGGATGCATAATTCCAGTGGATCCAAACCCTGGAGGATATGTTGAGAGACTGTGTATTAGAATTCTCTGGGAGTTGGGATACCCACCTACCGCTCGTAGAGTTTGCTTTCAACAACAGCTATCAAGCCAGTATAGGGATGGCACCTTATAAAGCACTATACGACAGGCAGTGCAGGACATCCATCTACTGGAATGAAGTTGGTGAACGACGCCTAGCAGGAAACTCACAAGCTCAGAAAAGAATAGAGTGAAGTCTTGATGTATAAGGAATGCATCCAAATTTGCATATGCAGAAGTAATGCAGTTGTACCAAAGCTGCTAAGTGCACTGGATATGAGTTGCAAAAGCACTGACTAAAATAAAAGATGTCAATAATCCATGCGGCTACAAAGAATATCAACATGTGCATTGGCATATGCTAGAGGTGCTAAGAAAACTGTGGTATTCAAAATTTAAGGAGAAATGAAGAGTAAGAAAGCATAGTTACTATAGAATCAACATGCAGTTGAAATGTGAGCAGAAAATAAAGAGTTTGCCAGCTGCATTTACCAAATATGACTGATCAATTATCCAAACATTTTTAATGATACTCATGAAGGTGAAGAACTCTGAGCTGCAGAAATTCTAAGTAAAGAATTGAGTTAATATAGGGGAGTTATAAAAATAAAAAAAGAAGTGAAGCAATCTGCCAACCATGACTAGAATTTGACTAAGGACATTTGACAAAGGAAGTAACTTCACAACAAAAAGACTTCAACTCAGAGAATGACTGAGGAAATAACATTACAAAGAGCTGCAACCATAGAAAAGGACTAAGACATAACTACCAAGAAACAACAAAAAGATGTAGCTGCAGAAATATTCAACAAAATAAGCTACTGCAAAATGCACGAATTTGCACTCAGAAAAGTCAACAAGATGTATTGTAGAAACTCGACAAAGTGCAAAGGATATTAAGTTTATACCGATGGAAGAGTACAAGTATACAGCTAATGATAGCTACATTAAGCTGCCTTAGTACACAAAAATATGGAATGAAGGGAAGTTGTAGATTTGAATAAGACACTTATGTAGCCAATCAACATGACTGCAGAAAATTTGAAATGAATATGAAATATGGAGAGCTACAAAAGTTGAGAAAAATTTAAATACAGTAGGTTGCAGAGCAGAAGATGCACTTATGAAATTAGTCAACCTGACTACAGAAACTATAATAGAGAACTAAAAATTTGAGGACAATAAATTAGTCGCTGTGAAAGTACACAAGAGAGCATCTAAGCTGCAGAAGTATAACAAGCAAGGAAAACTTCGAAAACTGCAGTATGGATAAATAAAAATATCAAGCAATATATGCAGGCTGAGTATGTGAAAGAGCTACAAACAGAGTATAGAGTCACAAATAGGATATATGGTAAAGCTACAAGCACTGCGCATGGAGTTGCAAGTGTAAGGAGCTGATACAAATAGCATACTAAATGACGGTCAAAATATTAGTTATAGATCATCTCAAATTATTTAACAAGAATCACTCTGCAGACGGATTTATGGAACTAGGATAAAGTCCATTAAAGAGACCCGTGCAAGAGTCGAGTCCAAATAGAACTAGCCTAGATATAAGCCTCACGTGGAACTTCAATATCGATAGTTTCCAAGATCTAAGAAATAATTAATGTACTAGTTTGCATGGATAGTGATCCTGATGAAAATAAAATAGGTAACATTTGGATATGATCTAACACAACTATACTTGATCTTTATAAATCATAGTTGAACGCAGATTGAGTATAAGGTTCGAGATATTAGCCCGTTCTAGAATTTATATATATTAGTGCTAGATAGTATATTCGTAACGCTAGATTTCATGATCTGATAAGACACTTATAACCCATAACGAACACAAAACTTAACGAGATATCCAATTTACCACGTACTAACTCTCTCACCATCCTAGCTATATCGGGACTGATTTCCATAACTTTTAGGACTCCAAGCCTAAGCTTTAATATCTCTTAAATCCTTAGGTCCTTAAACCTAAGCTCTTATACCAATTTACTCCTTAGGTTCTGAAACCTAAGCTCTGATACCACTTTAATTGTCATGCCCCGACCCTACTGTCGGGCACGTGGCAACCGCCGTATGAGCCCAAAGGACCCATACAAGGCATTTAATGGTGATCACAGTCCATATACATCATTTACACAGCGGAATATATATTTAAAACATCTAGCTCAACACTACTAACACAGTCCCGATAATTCTACTACAATTCTATGATAAGTATCAATCAATAAAAATAAATCTGTCGACAAACTCATCTTCGTCAACTGTGGTGATCGATCGTCTAACACACCTGCACACACATTGAACGTGGTGTGCTCAGCCTTGCGGCCTAGTGCGAAATTACAGCTCGAAATCATAGCTAGGAAATCAAACACTAGGGGGAAGTACTAGGATGCCTTTGAGTTTATTAATTATCAATTATTAATTTTTTTGGTGTAAATAACGTCATTGACAAAATTAAGTTCTAACTGTCTGTGCATAACTGTATATGTTCCTAGTTGTCATCTATGTTGAACAATATGTCTGTCACTAGTAAAAGTCATCTATGTTGCATAAATGTATGTATCTCTAGTATATGTCAACTAGGAGTATTTCTATTTTTATGTCAAGTGTCTCGCTATGCTCAGAGGATATCCTGATCAGGAATTCCCATAAGCCCATCCGTGCCGTGAATGTCTAGGTCTCTACCTATGCCCGCTGCACAGATGTTGGCAGAGAGATTAGGTGACCGTGTATCTCTCTCTACTGTCCCGCTGGTCGATCCCTACACCCCGTCCCAGCAAAACCGGTTGCTTCCCGTACCATTCCCCTTGGAATCCCAGTACGGTCAAAACCCACCATGTAGCGCTACACAACTGTCCGTCGATAGGGTCACCAAAATTAACATGTCCTCGGCCACGGCTAGCCGAATTAAGTAATAACCTAGGATCCAGACTGCTCATCAGATCGTCTGTAGAACGTCTGGAATAGTAATCATGTGGTCTACGGATCCACTGTCCAAGGCTTTAAGGGATTTCAACTCTCCAATTCAATAGCAGTTGATGTTGGCCGAGTTGAGCTCGCATCCGCACAATGGGCTGTCGGTACCTCGACTATATGCCTGCTAAATCCTTGGAAGGGTTCATCCCCGTTGGCCATTCCGGGACTATCACGATGACACTCAGACGTCATGCGTGCGGGTAATTTTATCCGGGTATGGACTTACTCTTCTTTCTGGTCTATCTTGACCTTGGAGTTTATCTAGTCCATTTCCCAACCAACTCCCTGTATCTGAGCTGTGTGTAGCTCCAGGAGTGGTAATAGTGAGTGAACATCACTATTCGAACCCTAAGGATTCGATTTATCACCTAGGGTGTGTTACTAAGACACCCTCACAATATGTAATCTAGTGATGTCCCTAGGAGATGTTAGTATCAAATGTTACCTATTTCTCTATCTAAACTAGAGTGTCAGGTAACCATTTTTGATATTATCTCCTATGTGGTATTTTAACTTTATAATCGATATATCATCTTCTTTATCAAGGTAGTAGCATATCACAAAATAATAAGGAAAAATAAAGCAATATGTAAAAGAATTTGATAAAGCATATTAAACAGCATACGCATGGCATATAATTCATGCGACATAAATAGTAACATTCTAGCATGCATGATATCACCATTTTAGCAAGCATAGCATTTTATGAGTTCAAGGCATCTAGGACCTTCCTAATAACACCTCAGCAGGTAGTTCCCTGGTTTGAATAGTTCCTAATTACGATGAACCAACGCACCTGATGATGTAGTCTGGTCTTCTCCAGAACCAACCGTGTAAAATTTCACACTTTCTTTAATCGTTTCGAGAAGACCTTCCTAATATAAACAAAGTTATATTTAGGTATTTACTTTGTATGCGATTTATAAGTAACATTGTACATAATAATGATAAGTCATCTCCCTATGTTGTTTCCTCACTAAGCACGATATCATCTAAACTAATAGTCCAAATTAAAATAATATCCAAGTCCATATGAAATCCAAGCTATTATTCCCTAATTTAATCTAACATCATAACATCATCACTAGCAAACTGGTATTCTATAATCTTTCCTCGGTGTCAACTTTTATTTGATTCTCTCCATATACCTAATTATTATATCCTATGTATCAAAGTCCATCGACAATTGTAAAGATTAAGTTTATATGCCTAGCAATTCGTGCTAACTCAGATGTTTAACAATTGAATATCTTTGAGGGGTAAAATGTCATCAACATTACATTAGGACTTGAATGAGTTTTAGATTCGTGTCGAAATAGATTTAGAATCCATCGAGTTTCTTTGAGATAGTATTCTTATAGGTGCTATGGGATACGTCCTCTTGTGAAAATTGCCTTACAACTTTTGTGATTTTTAGATTCATGCACAAATGAACCAATATCCAATCCAATCTCTTCAAATTAGAGTATTTTCATAAATGCGTTTGGATGTGTTCTCCCTTCCTAATGCGGATTAAGATCACCATAGAATAGGAAAGATTTTTTCTTTTTCGGAATAGGAATGAAAAAATTTATAGTTACGCCCAATAGTAATATTATATCATGGTGGCATTTATTTTGATATGGCAATATCCTTGATTTAATGATTTCTATCTATTATTTTAATAAATAAAATAGAAAGTATAAAATAAACTTATAGACAACACTTATTACATGAGTTGGAATACTATAAAAATAACAAAAATATAAAATAAAATCGATCTGTTTCTAATTCACCGTCAAATTGTCCTCGACGTGCTAAACCAATTAATTGAATCAATTTAGTCTTAAATATATATATATAAATCGAATCATAAAAAAAAAAGATAAATCAAATAGTGATATCAAACTATTATTAAATATTTTCACATCTTTGATTGTATTTTTAAAAAAATATTATATATAAAATTAATTCATGGATGAATCTTTTTCTAAAAATAATCAAATAATATTAATCATTAAATAATCTTTCAATAAGAGAATGTCAATCTATTGTACTAATTGTTCTACATAATAATACCTATATCATTTACTTTATCTCACTTTGCATTACTAAATATAGAATTAGAATTACAAACTTGTATTATTTGAAACCATCACAAATAGCTATGAAATCATTGAAAAGATTAAATATTTTTTTTATTTTAAATTACATAATTTATGAATTATTTTCTAAAGTAAGTGGTTTGTTTTATTGTTGTATGATTGAAGATAGACAAGAGATAATATTTGTAAGATCTAAAAATATAATTTTAACTACAAATATTTGAGTTGAAATTCATGCATTTATAATTTTCGCTAAAGCTATAGATAGAATTCTAAATGACCATGTAATTAAAAAAATATATAACTAAGAAAATAGATATTTTAGAGAAGTTTTCATTGCACTTCAACTTTCAGTCAAATAACTTTCTATCATATTTCAAAGAACGCTCCATATGATCTAAATATAAGTAATAAATATTCTCTGATTCTTCTTTGCTTCATTTTTTGAAGTATGTTGTTATTTATTAGTAATATTACTTATCTTTAGCCAATTGTATGTAGCAAGTTTTCCAAAAATATATTGTCGAAGATAAGACGAGGATACAAAATAACTTAGAAACAACTTTTATGTTTTTGTAGAGAGCATTGGAAGACTGCCCTTCAATATAAATAACAGCACGTATGTGTACACACATTTAAATAAGGCAACCCACTAGCTCTACACAACCAACACAACTAATTTCTTTATCTCTCTTTTGCTCTCTCTACACTATATATTTGTTTATATATATAAACATATTGTCGTCTGCCTGTACAAAAAGTATATGTTCCACTAGTTAAAGCAATTGAGCTTTATAGGAGAGGTTCTCGCCTCGGTACTGAAAAAGTTCAAAAAAAAATATCGCACTTCGTCTCCTCCATCCACAAACCTTTGACATTATTAACTCCATACATCAGACCATCAAGCATAATTTCTAATCTCTCTCGAAATGTCGACGATCTTCTCCTGCGAATATTGTTCTCGAGAATTCAGTACAAAAGAAGGTCTCATAGGTCACCAGAATCTGCACGCGAACGAGTGCCCCTCTTCTACCACAACAGGATCAGCAATTTGTGGAACAATAAAGGATGTTGCCTCTCTATCGTATCCCTCAACAATGCCTTTCTCCTGTGACCACTATCATAAAATAATTTGAAACAATTCTGGGCTTCAATTGTCACATGGGTAAGGCACACAAGGAGCTTATAACAACTTCCACATCAACTACAGCTTTCTCCTTTGACACATCATTGGCACGTTTCTCCTGTGACTTTTGTCCAAGACGATTTGAAACACCTCAGGGGCTCAATAGTCACAAAGGCAAGGCACACAAGAAGCTTATAGCAACTTCCACATCAACCGCAGCTTTCTCCTATGATATATCAAAGATGGATTTCTCCTGTGACTTTTGTTCGAGACAATTTGAAACATCTCAGGGGCTCAATAGTCACAAGGGCAAGGCACACAAGGAGCTTATAGCAAATTCCACGCCAGCAACAGCTATACTTAGACCCAACGAGACTGCCATCTCTACACCCCCTCCAACTAAAGAGGGCCCTGATGATACTAACTCTAATGAAATTGATATTGATCTCTACTTACCGATAAAGAAGAGAAGATAATTTCTTGGACATACCTCCTCCCCTTCCTCGTCCACTTGAAGTAGAACGAAAAATCCTTATTCGTAAATATGTTTATAAATACTGTATATGAGTACCCCCTAGCTTTATTCCACTCACTCCTTCCCGGATAGTTAAACCAATGATATTTGAAATTAATAAATGATATTAAGAAATGATTTATAATTTTTTGTGGTTTTGTATAAAAAATATTATAAAATTTTATCCTTTTATCTCCTAAACATTTATTCTTGCTAAAATCACTATGGTATGGTAAGGAGGAGAGAGGCACTATAGATTATCACTATGCAATAGCAAGATTAACATATTTAAATATAAGGTGGTAGTTAGTGGTGCCACAACCAACAATAAATTTCCAATGCAGCAACAGGAATAGGTAGGGAGTAGGAGTAAAATGAATTAAGAAATAAATTTCAATGAATATATTTAAATAAATAGAGGCCTTTTATTTTAAAGTCATTATCATAATGATCAATTATTAAATTAATTGATGACAATAAAAATATTTCATTTTATATACATCTCTTAAATCATAGTGAGTATGTATATACATTTCTTTTGTCTTCATTTACGTGTACATGATGATTACTAGTAATTTAAACAAATTTTTTTTTAAAAAAAAGTAATATTTAGAAATAATATATCAAATCAGGTGGATTCAAGAATCGAATAAAAAGAAATGCCAACAGTAATACTAATTAAATATATATTTAAAGTATACAATTGTTCTCTGTTAATAAAAATTGGACATCGAGGATAAAGATGATATATAAAATAATTATCTTCATGATATCTAATTATAATTTAATACTCAAAATTATGTAATAGCTTGAGTATTGCTTGCTGTCATCGGTTGTTACATGGGATAAATCATCCATTCCTAATATTTATATCTCTATATATAGTAGATAAATATATTTTCTAGTTTAATAAATATTTATATATTGTAGTAAATATGTAGACTTTAGATATCAAATTCTATTTGTTTCTTAATATAATATATACAACTGCAATTATTTTATTAGAGAGTTGGACAACATATTGAATTAAAAGTTATGCTTTTAAAATTTAGTAACTTAGTATAGTATTTACAGGTTCCAAGAATAGTTGTATTTTTGTTATTGTATTATTGAATTAAAATGATTGATAAACACTTTGTTGCACTTCTTTTCTTGGATGTTTTCTTCCATACTATGGTAAACGAATTTATCATGTCTTGCGCTCAACATTTTCTTGGTCGTATGCATGACCGACATTAAACAATGAATATCAAAATACCTATTTTGTTCCTTATCTTCTATTTGCATAATGCCAAACAAGAAATAAGAAAAGGGGAGCAGGGTGTTAGATACTTAATATCATGAGTATTAGAAAATTTAAATATGTTTACCAATTGATAGGAAAACATTCTGCAGTGATGATGGATAAATACGGCAGGGCCGTGAATCTGTTAAATTGCTAATTTAAAAGGCTAAGGTGCATTGTTGTTTCGGCTAGTTTACAGCCGCTGCAGTAGAGCTCCCAAGTGGGCAATTGTTAATAAATTTTATACTGTCCGTGATGTGTATTCTGTTGCTTCTTTATAGAATGTAAATTAATTGCAATAATATGTTATATGATATGATCTCTCTTATGCTTGTATTCTTAAATTCTAATGGTGTATGACACCAGGAAGAACATATAATACATAGATGATATATGAACATGCTAGGTGATAAACAATACTAGTTAGGTGATATATTTACATGATAACCTAAACTAGTTAGAACACCTAGAAATATGGACCTGAACTTCCTAGGAACATGAACTTCTAGGAATTATATAGGTCTATGTAACACAGTATTTCTCTCACAAATGATAGGTATCATTTGAGTTAGTCTAATGATGGATAGCGGAGGCGTCACCCGACACATCCTTTAGCGTTCGGTGAGTACCAACAAGAGGATTCTCGCCAATAGCCCAGATATCCCCATGGCATGCATCCGAAAGTAAAGTGTTGGGAGCTGGGGAGCTCACTTCAGCCACTATGTCTAAGGACTAAGGTGTCTGTTGTCGCTGACATACCTCAATCGAGTCCTGCAGGCTTGGGAGGTAGTCCGAACAGCTAGAGTTATACACGTGTTGGATCCGACAAGTTAGGCCTTGAGTATATATATATGTCAGCAAATGACCCTGCTGTAAAGTAGAAGTGTAGCGCTACATGGTGTCTCATATCGTAGGGTCTATGGGAGACGTACGATACGATAGTCTCGGAGTGCGGTCCAAGTAAACAGCTTGCGAGACTGGAAGGAGGAGGAACCGCGGTCACCCGCCTTCTCTGCCAACGTCAGTGCAACGGGCCTAGGCAGAGACTTAAACTGGCACTGACGGGCTTAGGGTAGTCCCCGGCAAGGGCTTACCTTAAGCATAGGCAGGCAGCCCTAGGAGTTAGTATTTGAAACTAAAAACTTAGAAAACTCGAGATATATATTTAGATTTTTAATAATTCATTGCTCAGTTATGTGTATACTTTATTTTATAGTTATTTTATGAATTGATATTGATATAACTGCTGCTCGTCCGGACATGTATTGTTAGCCCATTTCTTTTACTTGGAGAAGTTTCTATCTGTAGGCACTAAGTCGCAAGACTTAGCGCATGCAAATTTTCCCCCGCGCGCAGGTATTTGGAACATCGCGTAGGAGACGACGAGGAACGATGGGTAGCAGGATTGAATACTATAGAAGAACCTTATGGAATCGATTAGTCGGTACAATGTATACAAGACATAATGTAGACGGACTGTATCAACTTTTTGTATAACCTATAAGTAAATTGTATATCTAATTAGTAGACTTGATTATAGAAATTTTCAGTTATGCTTGGGATATATGATATCGTTAACCTTGTATGAGTGAGATATTGTTCATACGACGGTTGTCAGTTGCCCGACAGAGGGTCAGGGCGTGATAATTATTGTGGTATCAGAGCAGGTTTAGAAAATTTAAGAAATTATTTATGAGATTAAGGATTAGGGATACGCTATTGATACAGTCTATAGGCAAACATTGGGTAAACAAAGGTGAGAGTGACAAAGGATTAGGAATAGGATTCCCTTGATTAAACTTTTCCTTATTACCTCTCTGCACTTTCTTGCTTGATAAGTTGCTTGCTATAAGTTATTTGACTACTATCGGTGGTTTTGATTAATTGCCTGGTTGATCATTGAGTTATTAAAAATCGATTGCTTGCATATTTTCTTTGCTTGCCTCTCCACCTTAACTCAGATATAGTATTTTAAAACTCCAAGAGTACTTCTAAAATTCATTATTATGCTATGCAATTATAAAAGAGCTGCTTTGTTCAATGAAAGAAAGGACTAGTTGTTTGAAGTCCATGTCATTGCCTTCCAACAAATGTAGCTCCTACTATTGCTTGGGTACACAAGTGCTATAAGCAATTAGTGCTCTGAGTTTAACTATGGTTGTGGTATAGTTAACTTCTCCCTTCATGACAGAAATTAAAAAGTAAACCCCGGTGCACTTTCTGTGGACAAAAGTAAGAATTAATCAACTATTCCTACTAAAATGTTGTACTCTGCTGTATTATGAATATCATGACTCAAATTGGCTTGAATCATATCACTTTTGGTGGCTAAGACCCTACTACCAAATTCTCCCTAGTAGAATTAATTCTTAGGACATGTGTACCTTATTCTATTCTATCATGATTCAGTTAATGCTTAGTGTACTTTAGTTTCATGTTTTAAATTTTTGAATCCTACTCAGTATTAGTTGGTACTAACTTCATTAGTGATAAATTCCATATTGAAGTAAACCTATTTTCACTCTCCAAAAATTTTACATCTAGGAGGATACATTATCTCTCATTACATTTAGTTATTGGAAGGAATTAGATTCATAATAAATATATGCTCCATTGACTTCTTTCGGTAGTAAAATCACTCTGAATGACTAAACTACCTAAATGCCTTATTATATAGTGATGGCTTATCTTTATTTGCTTTATAAAACACTCCATTATCAAGCTCCTTGTTAGTTCAAGGGTTATAAAGCCTCTAAGAAAATTTTGATTCAAGATCCTAAGATTTACTACATCGTGCTTCTCTTTTAACGATTGGTCCAAAGATGTTCTTATTTATTCATTAATAACAACAACCTTTTATTTGTTATTATTCTTTTAACCACGTTTAAGTTGTGGATTTTCAAGTCATTTACTCTCTCATTACTACATATTTCATTTCAAATAATTAAATTAAGTACTTATCCTATTTCATTTGTACTCCAAAAGTTGTCCCTGTATAACTTATTGAATTGTGTCATCATGTCATTGATCAAAGTTATTGTCAGCGAATGGTATTGAAATTGCATTTCTCTTGTTTTGATCTGCACATGTTTTTTAACTTATGATACTCTAATTATTACGAATCATTCAATTTTTAAGCCCTTATCGGCTATCTTGAATTCACAGTTTTCCATCTAAAATATAGATATCCAAGGAAGAATCTTAAAATTTACTTTGTGTTCTTGTTATAGTACCTGGAATAAGGGTAGGGTAGTTCTATGGTCCGTCCTAATAGCAATACTTTCATATTGACATTATATATATTTCTTAACTATTATGGTTACTGCCTTTAATTCCATGATTGTACTGTCTATTGATTTGATAGAATGTGCTGTCATGTTGTATTATTGATATAAGATGTATCATACCAAGCTTTAATTCATAACAGTTTGGTAAATATTCTTTGAAAGGAATTTACTAGCATAACCTTTGAGAATTGACACCTTAACCAACATGCTTTCTCATCATCTTAGCTGGCATGCTTTTCTATGCTTTTCTAGGATTATGTTCTAATTGGCAAATAGGTTTTCCATAGATGTAATTTATATAAGTACAAAATATTATTTGCTACAATTCTTAACTTTGCATGCTCGGCAAGAAAATGATCAAATGTATGGTTGGAAACTTGTTTTCTGACGATGTTGATTCTCCAACAATACAACCATGCGTCTAACGTACATAATTGATGGATTCTGACTCTTGTGAAATTGTTTCGGGGATGTAAATTCTTAACTTTTAGTGGTGGATAGGTTACTAGCGCGTTTGGCAGCAACCAATAGGATTGCATTGACGTAATGTAGTTCTTGGGTTTGTTATTATTATTTCCCCTATTTTATGACGGCTATGTCGGTGTTATGATCCTTTTACAAGTGAGGTTGCCATGGCTTTCTGTTATTGTGTTATTATAAAGTTTTAGTAGTATTACTTTCTTTACATAGTACACGTGGTATTGTCGAAGGAAAACTTTAAGATTTTTAAAGGATTCATTATTGTGGTTATGACCATTCCTTCTTGTTGATATTTGGGTGTGCTAAATTCATTTTGTTGGAACTATGTATGATACGGTCAAATTAAAAATAGAGATCTCCTTCATTTACCAAAACAATTAATTGCGTAGTTATCTCAAAATTCTTTTATTTCACAATCTGATTAAATATATTAGATTGATTTGAAACATATTGTAGAAATGAATGTGCATGTGCTCGGTTATTATCTGAAATCATTTAAGATGCATTTCCCTTTAGCTAGAACACTTCATGGAGATTGGAAAATTCCTCTTCATTCGCCCAAACCAACCTATATGATTAGGGTGGGTCATAGGAAATGGAAGGGTAGCATACAGTTAAACAAAAAAGGATAGAAAGTAAACTTTGCTTATGATTGTAGGAGCACTCTTAAATATGCATCAATGGTGATACACAAAACACAACATGCCCCGTGAAATTTCTGTTAAACTAATTTAAAGGATTCAGGTGCGTTGTTATTTCGGCTAGTGTACAGCCGCTGCAGTAGAGCTCCCAAGTGGGCAGTTGTTATTAAATCTTTATTACTATCCGTGATGTGCATTTTACTGATGTTTTATATGATGTGAATTAATTGCAAATGACATATTATATGTTATGTTTCCACATATGCTTGTGTTCTACAAATTCTAAAGGTGTATAACACTAGAAAGAACCTAGAACACATAGCGACATATGAAGATACTTGGTAACAAACAAAACTAGTTAGGTGACATATCTTCCATGATAACCTAAGCTAGTTTGGACACCTGGAGACATAGACCTGAACTTCCTAGGGACATAAACCTCTAGGAATCATATAGGTCTACATAACACTGTATTTCTCTCACAAATGGTAGACACCATTTCTGTTAGTCTAAAGAGGGGTGGCGGAGGCGTCGCCCGACCCATCCTTTAGCGTTCAGTGAGTACCAACAAGGGGGTTCTCGCCAACGGCCAGATATCCCCATGGCATGTATCCGAAACTAAGGTACTGGGAGCTCACTTCAGCCGCTATCCTGAGGACTAAGGTGTTTGTTGACGCTGACATACTCCAACTGAGTCCTGCAGGCTTGGGGGGTAGTCCGGACAACCAGAGTTACACATATGTGTTGGATCCGGCAGGTCATGCCGAGAGTATATATGTCAGTCGGTGACCCTACAGTAAAGCAGAAGTGTAGCGCTACACGGTATCTTGTATCCTAGGGTCTATAGGAGACGTACGATACGATAGTCTCGAAGTGCGGTCTGGGTAAACGACTCGCGAGACTGGAAGGAGAAGGAACCGCGGTCGCCCGCCTTCTCCGCCAACGTCGGTGCGACGGGCCTAGGCAGAGACTTAGTCTGACACAGACGGGCTTGTGGTAGTCCCCGGCCAGGGCTTACCTTAAGCATAGGCAGGCGGCCCTAGGAGTTAATATTGAAATTAGAAACTTAGAAATCTCTAGACACATACACATATTTAGACGTATCAAGCAACTCCTAGTGGTGGCACAGACACCACAGCTACCACTGAGTATGGTAGAGCAGTTGGGTTGCCATGAGTATGTCCATAACCATACTAGACGAGTGCCAGCCTGGCTCCGGGATGCAGAGCAGTTGGGTTGCCATGAGTTCTCTGGGTCCTCCGAATCATAGGAGGCCCAAATGTGGCTCGACAACTTGAGCCAAGTCACTGAGGAGATGGGCATTCCCAACAGTGGAAGAGTCGGTGTGGCCCGTCATCTGCTGACAGGAGATGCTCGGATTTGGTAAAATACACTAAAGGCTAGAATCGACACTGCAATCACGTGGGCTATATTCACAGAAGAGTTCAACATAGAGTATTACACAGAGCTACAACACGATGATAATATACGAGAGTTTCTTAACTGTAAGCAAAATGAGAGGTCGGTGAAAGAGGACTCGATTAAATTTAGTCGGATATCCGCCCTTGTTCCTGAGGTGGTACACTCTGAAGCATATCGTTGCAAGAGGTTTAAGTGGGGGTTGGACTTGGCTATCCGCTCACGGATAACTCACACCAAGATTTCAAGCTTTAGAGAGATTGCCAATGAGGCTATTGAGGTGGAGCGGGTCGTACAAGAATTGAGGGGAAAGAGCGAAGGTAAGAAAAGGAAGCGACAAGCCTCCCGGAGATGTTATAATCAGCAGAAATAGAGGCCAGTACCCCCCGTACCTTCAAGCACTATCAGCTCCCCTATCACACCACCGGTGCGAGGTACAACTTACCAATCTGCACCAAGTCATTCGAGGCCACCTCCTCGCGGATCACCTCCTACCGCCATGATGCCGGCAAACTCTCCTCCAATTTGCCGCCACTGTACTCGAGTGCACACATGACTGTGCTGAAGTGTTTCCTGCTATCAATGTGGCCAGGCAGGGCATATTCATCCCAACTGCCCACAACTGAGGAACCAGACAGCATCACAACAACCAGCGTCTGGACGTGCTAACAGAGGTCGTTCTACTGCCCCAGCTGTTCGTACCGTGTCCACTGCAGCACCGAGCAGACCACCATCAGCTAGACCCGGGCAACAAATGCAGGCACCACCACCGCGCACGCAGACCCGCATATTTGCGATGGATAGTGCTGATGCACAAATAAACCCAGACATTATCACCGGTAACACTCCCCATCAGGATGAGTATTAGAACCATATTTATTTTACTTTGAACTATATTCCATTTTATTCTTTCAAGTTACTTTAACAAATAAGGAACTTTTGTTAGCCCCATAAGCTTAATAAAAACTTAGAAATTTTTGTTTTCTTTGATGTTTGTTGTGTGAATAGATTCTACAGTCTTATTCAGCTCCTTGGCTCGAGTCCTAATCGATACCGGATCACAAAAGTCATATGTCAGTATGGCATTTGTTAAGAGGGTTGACAAGCCACTGAAAATGCTCGGGTACGAGTTGATAGTCTCAACGCCCCTCGGTGGACAAATACTCAGGGACCAGGTATATCGAGCCTGCCCCATGACCATTAAGGAGGTAAAGCTATTGGCTGATTTAATTCCGCTGGACATCTCGGACTTCGACGTGATCCTTGGTATCGATTGGCTCACGGCTCATGGGGCATTGATAGATTGTTTTACCAAGACCGTTAAATTTAGAAATCCCAGACATCCTTGCTTGACCTTTATCGGAGATCGCCGCGTACTGCCATCTAGTGTGATCTCGGTGATAATAGCCAGGAAATTCCTACATAAAGGTTGTCATGGGTACCTCGCGCATGTCGTTGATACAAGATAGAAGGATGCCAAGTTGGAAGATAATCCTATTGTTAGAGATTTTTTAGACGTATTTCCCAAAGATTTACCAGGACTACCTCCAGCAAGAGTAGTAGACTTCTGCATCGACTTGGTGCCTGGGACACTTCCAATCTCCAAGCCACCCTATAGAATGGGACCAGTAGAGTTAAAGGAATTGAAGACACAATTACAGGATCTAGTTGATAAGGGATTCATCCGCCCCAGCGTGTCTCCCTAGGGAGCACCGGTATTATTCGTCAAGAAAAAGGATGGGACCATGCGGATGTGTATCGATTACCGACAACTGAACAAGGTCACTATACAAAATCAATATCCACTACCTCGAATTGACGATCTATTTGATCAATTGCAAGGTGCAAAAGTGTTCTCAAAGATAGACCTACGGTCAGGATATCACCAACTCAGAATCAGAGATGAAGATGTGCCAAAAACTGCATTCAGGACTCGCTATGGGCACTACGAGTTTCTAGTTATGTCTTTTGGACTCACTAATGCACAAGCAGCGTTCATGGATCTAATGCACCGAGTATTCCACAAGTACTTAGACAAGTTTGTCATAGTCTTCATTGATGACATACTTATTCACTCGGGGAACAATGAGGAGCACGCTCATCATCTCAGGACCGCCCTTCAACTGCTTAGAGAAAACCAGTTGTATGCAAAATTCTCTAAGTGTGAATTTTGGCTAAATCAAGTGGGTTTCCTCGGACACATTGTAAATAATGAGGGAATTCAAGTAGACCCAGCCAAGATTAAAGCGATCACTAAATGGGAGCAGCCAAAGAACGCGACAGAAGTGCGGAGAATCCTCGGGCTGGCCGGATATTATAGATGCTTTGTCCAGGATTTCTCGCGCATTGCAGCTCCAATGACTAAGTTAACTAGGAAGGATGCAAAATTCCAGTGGATCCAAACCCTGGAGGATATCTTGAGAGCCTGTGTATTAGAATTCTCTGGGAGTTGGGATACCCACCTACTGCTCGTAGAGTTTGCTTTCAACAACAGCTATCAAGCCAGTATTGGGATGGCACCTTATAAAGCACTATACGGCAGGCAGTGCAGGACATCCATCTACTGGAATGAAGTTGGTGAACGACGCCTAGCAGGAACCGAGTTAGTCGACCAGACGGTGGAGAAGGTCCGAGTCATTAAAGATCGAATCAAAACTGCGCAAGACAGACAAAAGAGTTATACAGATAATCGTCGCAGGCCTTTAGAGTTCCAGGTTGGTGACCTCGTATTTTAAAAGTTTCCCCGTGAAAGGGCCTCCTACGATTCCACCAGAAAGGGAAGCTGCATCCACGCTATATCAGACCTTTCAAAATCATTGCCACGGTAGGGCCAATCGCCTACCGTCTGGAATTACCTGTGGAGTTGGAATGCATCCATAACGTGTTCCATATGTCCATGCTCAAGAAATACATACACGATCCTTCGCATATATTGAGGACTCCTCCTGTTGAGCTCAGGAAGGACTTAAGTTACGAAGTCCAGGCGGTGGAAATTCTTGACAAACAGAATAAAGTTTTGAGGGGCAAGATGATCCCTTTAGTAAAGGTCCTGTGGAGGAACTCACAAGTAGAAGAGGTGACTTGGGAACCTGAAGCTCAAGTCAAAGCTAAGTATCCACGTTTGTGTATTTATGAGTTGTAAGCATAAACATTATCATATTCCTTTTTTTCTAGTTGTTAGTAGGCTGATGATTGAGTAATAAAGGATACATGGAATGTCTTATTTTTGGAGGATCAAAAATATTAAGGGGGGGAGAATTTGTAAACCTCAAAAAAAAAAAATACAAATAACTAAAGGGGGCAACTCAAGTTGCCACCCTTTCTGTGCCCGATCCCCTCCACATGAGGGCTAAGAAAAGGGGCAAAAACCCCTTTTGCCAAATGATCACAGAGGACCCTTCTCCACCCTCTCTGCTGACGCCTCCCTCTCCTCTCCCTTCCTCCACTCTGCCGAGCCCTCGTCGAGGACCTATCTCTTCACCGCCTTCGTCGCCAAAGACAGCAGAGGACGCCTCCTCTCCTCCCCATCTCCTCATGCCATCGAAGGACCAGCAGGGAGCAGAACCTGCAGCATCTTTGGGAAATTGGGGCAAGGGGGCAGAGCACCGTTAACCCGAGATGACGTGAGGTCGGGGAGCGAACGGGAAGACGGAAGGGCACCAACGAAGCTCCGACCAAGTCGGATTTCATCTCTAGGTTGGTTTCCTCATTTCTCCCTTCGATTCTGACTAAGAAAAATCCAAAGCATTGGGGTTTGGGTAGCTTAATTCATAAAGGAATGTTCTGTCTGTACGATTGCTTGTTAAATTAAATACCCTGGGTATTATTTGATGAAATTGCATGCATAATTAGTAGTGAATGATGCTGTTAAAATGTACAATAAAAATGTACCCTGGGTATTATTTGATGAAATTTCATGTGTAATTAGTTGTGAATGATGCTGTTAAAATGTACAATAAAAATTTCCTAGAATGTTATGTCTACTGTGCCTTGACTTTACTGTTCATACATTTAGAATTGGTGGTTTATAGTTCTGTTAATAATGGCTGGAAAACATGCCTTACTATTTTACTGATGGTTGTTAGTTAAGGCTCACTGTTTTACTGTTGGAAACTTATTTTGTGATGATGTTGATTCTCCTACAATACAACCATGCGTCTAACGTACATAATTAATGGATTTTGACTCTTGTGAAATTGTTTCAGGGATGTAAATTCTTAACTTTTAGTGGTGGATAGGTTGCTAGCACGTTTGGCAGCAACCAATAGGATTGCATTGACGTAATGTTGTTGTTGGGTTTGTTATTATTATTTCACCTATTTTATGACGGCTATGTCGGTGTTATGATCCTTTTACAAGTGAGGTTGCCATGGCTTTCCATTGTTGTGTTATTATAAAGTTTTAGTAGTATTACTTTCTTTACATAGTACACGTGGTATTGTTGAAGGAAAACTTCAAGATTTTTAAAGGATTCATTATTGTGGTTATGACTATTCCTTCTTGTTGATATTTGGGTGTGCTAAATTGATTTTGTTGGAACTATGTATGATACGGTCAAATTAAAAATAGAGATCTCCTTCATTTACCAAAACAATTAATTGCGTAGTTATCTCAAAATTCTTTTATTTCACAATCTGATTAAATATATTAAATTGATTTGAAACATATTGTAGAAATGAATGTGCATGTGCTCGGTTATTATCTGAAATCATTTAAGATGCATTTCCATTATAGCTAGAACACTTCCTTCAAGGAGATTGGAGAACTCTTCTTCATTTGCCCCAACCACCCTATATGATTAGGGTGGGTCATAGGAAAGGGAAGGGTAGCATACAGTTAAACAAAAAAAGGGTAGAAAGTAAACTTTGCTTATGATTGTAGGAGCACTCTTAAATCTGCATCAACGGTAATACACAAAACACGGCAAGCCCGTGAAATTTCTGTTAAGTTAATTTAAAGGATTCAGGTGCGTTGTTATTTCGGCTAGTTTACAGCCACTGCAGTAGAGCTCCCAAGTGGGTAGTTGTTATTAAATCTTTATTACTGTCCGTGATGTGCAATTTACTGATGTTCTGTATAATGTGAATTAATTGCAAATGACATATTATATGTTATGTTTCCTCATATGCTTGTGTTCTTCAAATTCTAAAGGTGTATGATACTAGGAAGAACCTAGAACACATAGCGACAAATGAAGATACTAGGTGACAAACAAAACTAGTTAGGTGACATATCTTCCATGATAACCTAAGCTAGTTTGGACACCTTGAGATATAGACCTGAATTTCCTAGGGACATAAACCTTTAGGAATCATATAGGTCTACATAACACTGTATTTCTTTCATAAATGGTAGACACCATTTCTGTTAGTCTAAAGAGGGGTGGCGGAGGCGTCGCCCGACCCATCCTTTAGCATTCAGTGAGTACCAACAAGGGGGTTCTCGCCAACGGCCAGATATCCCCATGGCATGTATCCGAAACTAAGTTTCTGGGAGCTCACTTCAGCCGCTATCCTGAGGACTAAGGTGTTTGTTGACGCCGACATACTCCAACTGAGTCCTGCAGGCTTGGGGGGTAGTCCGAACAACCAGAGTTACACATATGTGTTGGATCCGGCAGGTCATGCCGAGAGTATATATGTCAGTCGGTGACCCTGCAGTAAAGTAGAAGTGTAGCGCTACACGGTGTCTCGTATCCTAGGGTCTATGGGAGACGTACGATACGATAGTCTCGAACTGCGGTCTGGGTAAACGACTCGCGAGACTGGAAGGAGAAGGAACCGCGGTCGCCCGCCTTCTCCGCCAACGTCGGTGCGACGGGCCTAGGCAGAGACTTAGTCTGACACAGACGGGATTGTGGTAGTCCCCAGCCAGGGCTTACCTTAAGCATAGGCAGGCGGCCCTAGGAGTTAATATTGAAATTAGAAACTTAGAAATCTCTAGACACATACACATATTTAGACCTTTAATATTCAATTGATTATTATGTGTATGCTTTCTTTCATTCTTATTTTATAATTTAATATTGATATAATTGCTGCTCATCCGGACATGTATTGTTAGCCCATTTCTTTTGCTTGGAGAAGTTTCTATCTATAGGCACTAAGTCGCAAGACTTAGCGCATGCAAATTTTCCCCCGTGCACAGGTATTTTGAACATCGCGTAGGAGACGGCGAGGAACGATGGGTAGCGGGAGTGAATGCTATAAAAGGAAATTAATAAAATCGATTAGTCGGTACAATGTAAAGAACACATAATGTAGACGGACTGTATCAACTTTTTATGTAACCTGTGAGCAAATTTGTAAATCTAGTTAGTAAACTTGACTATAGGAATTGTTATTTATGTTGGAATTACATGATATTGTTAGCCTTGTATGAGTGAAACACTACTCATACGGCGGTTGTCAGATGCCCGACAGAGGATCGGGGCGTGACAATTAAAGTATTATGAGAGCCAAGTTGAGAAATATCTAGGATTAAATTTAGGAAGGTTGATAATTATAAACATAACCCCCTGATACAGTCCATAGGTAAACATTAGATCAACGAGGGTGAGAGTGACAAGGGATTAGAAACATGATTTCTTTTATTAAACTTTCTTTATTACCTCTGTGCTCTTCCTTGTTTGATAAGTTGCTTGCTACAAGTTATTTGACTACTTTTGGTGGTTTTGATTAATTGTTATGTTTGCCTTGCTTGTCTTGTCTGACATTGCTTGCTTTGTTTTACATTGATTACCTCACTTCCCATTTTAAACTGCAATAATCGGCTGTACAAATGGGAGATCAAAAAAAAAAAAAAAACACACTGGACACTTGTATACCCAATGTATTCGCTTAGAAATTTATCGAAGACTCGACCTGATGTAGATAACAGGGAAAACTAAGTCAGGAGGAGCCCAGACAGGATCGGCCCAGACGGAGAAACGGGCATGAGGAAGATCCACTGCAGCTGGGCCCACGCAGCCGTCCCAGGATCCGCCAGTGCAGCTAGTGCCGTCAGTGCTGCCAGTGCCGCCAGTGCCGTCAACACTTGGGCCGGCACCCGTGGGGCCAACTGCAGGAGTTCAGCCGCAGGTACAACCCATATCGGCCATTGGACCAGAACAGTCGGAGACACAAGGGGAGATTAGGTCTGGCCCCATGGCGTCAGCATCACATGCCAGCAGTGGGCAGCAGGAGCTTAGGGATGCTAATAGAGCAATGATGCAAGAGGTGATAGGCGAATTTCTGCCCGGGTTTCAATAGCAATCACAAACACCAGTTGCAGTGCCTACGACCCCACCAGCACAGGCACGAGCACCAGTGGAGGTTACACCAGAACCACTCCCAGTAATCCCACCAGCACTGACTCCAGTACATACCACCCTGCCGACTACACCAGTATTACCTACCCAAGTGACGTATCAAGCAACTCCTAGTGGTGGCACAGACACCACAGCTACCACTGAGTATGGTAGAGCAGTTGGGTTGCCATGAGTATGTCCATAACCATACTAGACGAGTGCCAGCCTGGCTCCGGGATGCAGAGCAGTTGGGTTGCCATGAGTTCTCTGGGTCCTCCGAATCTTAGGAGGCCCACTTCAGCCGCTATCCTGAGGACTAAGGTGTTTGTGGATGCTGACATACTCCAACTGAGTCCTGCAGGCTTGGGGGGTAGTCCGGATAACCAGAGTTATACATATGTGTTGGATCCGGCAGGTCAGGCCGAGAGTATACATGTCAGTCGGTGACCCTGCAGTAAAGCAGAAGTGTAGCGCTACACGGTGTCTCATATCCTAGGGTCTATGGGAGACGTACGATACGATAGTCTCGAAGTGCGGTCTGGGCAAACGACTCGGGAGACTGAAAGGAGAAGGAACCGCGTCACCCGCCTTCTCCGCCAACGTCGGTACAACGGGCCTAGGCAGAGACTTAGTCTGGCACTGGCGGGCTTGTGGTTGTCCCCGGCTAGGGCTTACCTTAAGTATAGGCAGGCAGCTCTAGGAGTTAGTATTAAAATTAGAAACTTAGAAATCTCTAGACACATACACATATTTAGACCTTTAATATTCATTTGATTATTATGTGTATGCTTTCTTTCATTGTTATTTTATAATTTAATGTTGATATAATTGCTGCTCATCCGAACATGTATTGTTAGCCCATTTCTTTTGCTTGGAGAAGTTTCTATCTGTAGGCACTAAGTCGCAAGACTTAGCGCATGCAAATTTTCCCCCGCACGCAGGTATTTGGAACATCGCATAGGAGATGGTGAGGAACGATGGGTAGCGGAGTGAATGCTATAGAAGGACATTAATAGAATCGATTAGTCGGTACGATGTAAAGAACACATAATGTAGACGGATTGTATCAACTTTTTATGTAACTTGTGAGCAAATTTATAAATCTAGTTAGTAGACTTGACTATTGAAATTGTTATTTATGTTAGAATTACATGATATTGTTAGCCTTATATGAGTGAGACACTGCTCATATGGCGGTTGTCAGATGCCCGACAGAGGGTCTGGGCATGACATGACAGTAATGTAATATTCAACACGTATGATAAAATAAATAATATGTAGGAGAACTAATTACTCATGTCAAGTAAAGCTAAGTAGCATAGCATATGACATATTAATCATGCTTAATAGATAATTTAATATAGCATGCATGTTTCATAGTATTTAGCAAGCATAAGTTTTAATTATTTTTAAGGCATCCAAGACTTTTTAGATAAAAATTTTCAAAGATTTTCCCTAGCATGAATATAATCCTACTACGATGAACCAACGCACCTGATTGAAGTCTGAGCTTCAGAACCAATCTAATTGAAAGTAGCTCACGCGTCAAAATAATATTCCTAAATAATAAGATTTATTTATAACAAAATTTAATATCATTTCTACGAATTATTCGTACAGAAATTTAATTAATTAAGAACCTAAGTTATCTAATTAATTTAGCTCTTCCTAAATTAATTATTTAACCCAATTCATAAAACTAACCCAATTTAATTAACCTAATACAAAATTAAGGTAACATATTTTAATTAATTTGATAAACTCATTTAATAAATCAACTTATAATTTGCGAGATCCAAATCAACCTCCCAGTCCACTTTAATAAATCTGACTCTAATTGATCAAGTTAAAATTAAATTATCAAACCCAAGTTAATCATTAAGCCCAACTCTCTTCATCTAACCTAATAAAATTATAGGACCAATTTATTATTCAAACTTAAGCCCAATTCATTTCCTTAGCTCATCTACCCCTAAGCTTACTTAGATTAATCATACTTAAACCAAGTACTCTTCCTAATTAAGTATGTCCAGTTACTAAGCCCATGTTAACCGTCATCGCTCAATTTATCAGTAAAGTCCATACCAATATGCGATGATCCCCTAATTCAATTTACATCACAACATAATCATGTTAGTAAGTTAAAATTAAACAACCCTTTCTTAGTATAAACCTTAGTTCGATTCTTTATACTCCATAATTATTATACTACATACATAACCTTAAGTAAGGAAAATATAGCAGAGAAGGGGGAAAGGATCCAATAGGAAAATGAGAGGGAAGCATAGCATCATCCAACATCACAATATGCATTAACCTTCAAATCAACCACAGACTTGGTTCAGTTCGACCAGTTGGGGAGGCACATGTTGTGCATGTGAACCTTCCCACATTTGTAGGTTGATCCGCTACCTTCATAATATGACAAATAAGTCCTTCTAATCTTTATCAAAATTCTAACTAGGTCCCTATAAAATTTATAGCACTCAAAGATTCTTTAACCCTAATTTTCTCAAATCTAAGCTTAAGAAAAGATTTTTTTTTTTTTAATTAAACCACCCAAAAGTGGGGGTTTACAATAAATATCTTCTTCAAGATAGCCACTGAGGAAAGCATATTTCACATTCAATTGATGAATTTTTAAATTATTTTTTGCAGCAAATAAGATTAACAAACGAATAGTTTCCATATAAGCAACTGGAGCAAATACCTCTTCATAGTCAATGTCTTATTATTGTTTATAACTATTAGCTACAAGTCTTGCCTTGTATCTTATCACCTTTCTATCTGCATTTCTCTTGATCTTGTACACCCATTTAACTCCAATCGATTTATGACCACCTGGAAGAGTTGTTAACTCCCAAGTTTCATTCTACTCTATTGCTTGAATTTCATCATTCATAGCTTGAACCCATTTATCCTCCTTTTTTACTTCTTCAAAATTCACAAGTTCATAGTCAATAAGTAGACAAAGTAGATTAAAATCATCTAACCTTTTAGTTTTATTGTAAATATCTGCAAGGGATCTTATTTTGATTTATCTTTCTGAAGATGTTGATGGTGAGGATAAGTGTGTGGAATGTACTGGTGATGCTGGTGGAGTAGCTTCTTGATCATGATTTACTTCTTCTTCGAAATATAGTAGAAAATCATAAGATTCTTCTTGTTTTGAACTCCAATCCCATGAGGCATTTTCATCAAACTCTACATCTCTACTGACTAAAACTTTTCTTTCTTCTAAATTAAATAATTTGTAGCCTTTTAAGTTCTCATCATACACAATGAAAATAAGCTGTTTACTTTTTTATTTGGACCTCTCTCGCTTGTGAACATAGGCATAAGCAATAGATCCAAAGACCCTTAAATGCGCCACAGTTGGTTTCCATCCACTCTATGCTTCTTGAAGAGTCTCATTTTTCAAACTTTTAGTTAGACTTTGATTTGAGAGATACATAGCACATGCAACTGCTTCAGCCCAAAACTTCTTTAGCATAGCTTTTGATTTCAATATGCATCTAGCCATATTGAGGATTTTCTTATTCTTTCTTTCAGCAATACTATTTTGTTGAGGTATTTTTGGAATTATCAAGGGACGACGAATACCATGCAACTCACAACAAATTTTAAATTCATTAGAAGTAAATTCACCACCTCAATTAGTTCTTGAAGCTTAAATTTTATAGTGACTTTCCTTTTCAACAAAAGCTTTAAATATTTTGAATAAATTAAAAGCTTTTTACTTATGTTTTAGAAAATAAATCCAAGTCTTTCTACTATAATCATCAATAAAAAGAATAAAGTAAGAGTTTTCATCAAAAGATTAAGGTTTGATCGGACCACAAACATCAGCATGAACTAGTTGACGTGGCATCCGGGCTCTTGATATTGAGTGCTTTGGAAAACTTTTTCTTGAATTATTGCCGAATAAACATCCTTCACATAATTGATTAGGATGATTAATTTTTGAAATCCCTTTCACAATTTTCTTTTTTGCTAAAGAATTGAGGCTTCCAAAATTTAAGTGACCAAATCTCATGTGCCAAATTCATGATGTATCTTCCAGACATAGACATACCTTTAAAAAAATTGCATCATAATTTTCTAAATTCAGCATATAACTTTTGCGAGAAGATTATAATTTTGACCTCTAAGCCAAATCATATTATCTTCTATATAAATTTTGTATCCTCTTCCAAAAGGTGTCCAACACTTAAAATATTTTCAGTTAGCTTCAAAATATAATAAACATCATGAATAATTATATGTCTTCCATCTTTTGCTTGAATCAAAATCTCACAATTACCTTCAATTTCTACCTTTGTATCATCGCCAAAATTTACAAATCCTTTCTTGTTGGTATTGAGTTGAAAGAACTTACTTCTATCACATGACATATGGTTGCTTGCTCCATTATCAAGATGCCATACACTTGATTTCTCCATGTGACTATCTTTTAATGCAATTAGAGTGTTATGTTTCTTCTTCTTTCTACTCAATAGACCTTGCTTCTTCATAAACTTTATTAGATCGACATTCCCAAGAGTAATGCCCAAATTTATGACAAGAATTACACTGAAGTTTAGATTTATTTACTTGATTAGAATTTCTCAAGTAATTACCTCTTCCTCACCCTCTTGCAAATTTTGTTGCAGAAACTTGATTTCTTTGAAAATTTGACGAGTGCTCATAGTTTGTTCTTCCTAGACCACGACCTCTGCTTCGGCCTTGACCTCGACCACGATCTCTGTTTGAACTATCTCCTTTGGACTTCCAAGTCATCTTGGCTTGAATAACTTGTTCATGTTCTTGTTGCTTGCCTCGAGTCATCCTCTCTTCATGGGCTCTTAAAGACCCATTTAATTCCTCAATTATCATGGCTTCAATGTATTTAGATTCTTCAATGCTACTATGATATGATTGAATCTCGCATCGAGAGAATGAAGAATTTTTGCCACCAAACGAGCATCCGACATTGATTCTCTAAAAGTTGTAATTTGATTTATAATTATTAAAATTTTTGAAAAATAGTCTTGAATAGATTCACCTTCTTTCAAAGAGAGTTTTTCAAACTCAGCCTTTAGAGTTTGAAGTCGAACTCTCCTCACCTTCTCAACTCATATGATGGAGTTTCAAAGAGCCTCCTATGTTTATTTCAATATAGTCTCCTTCATAATCTTGTGGAGCATGTTATCATCTAGTCCTAGATAGATGATGGTGAGAGCTTGTTGATCTTTCTTCCTTTCTTTCTCCACACCTTCTCTTTCTCTTGGAGAGAGTATTATCATATCTCTTGGTTGGTTGTAGCTTTTCTTTATAATGTCCTATACACATTGGGAGCCAAGAGTCACCTTCATCTGAAGTGCCCAAGTCTTCAAATTGAGAAATGTAAACTTCAGATATAGATAAGAAAAGGAGGATGACGACATCTTCAAATAAGCTCCTCAGAAATTAGCTCTGATACTACTTTGTTGGAAAAATAGGAGCTCTCTCACATGTTCTAGAACTTGGATATTAAAAAATTAGGAGGAAAATAAAGAGGAGGAGGCACTTTCTTCGAAAAGTAGATATTGTATTCACTTCCTCTACTCTACATGATGATTACATAGACTATATAAAAATCGACTAAATCAAATGGTTAAAAATGAACTTAAACCAAAATAAATAAAAAATACCACAGATAGAAACTAAAAATATAAAAAAAATCAAGTTTAATTTCTAATTTCTAACACTTCAGTACTCCAACTTGACCTACAGGATGCCTCTACTGTTGCGTTTGCCTACAAGAAATGTAGGAGATGGGAGGAGAGACAGGAGACAGAGGAGGAAGAAGAAAGAAGCGGTGAGCAAGGGATAGCAGAGGAGTAGAGCGTTGGTGGGAAGGAGAACTAGAAGAAGCGGAAGGAGGCAGGGCACTGCATAGAGGGTGAGAAGCAGAGAGGAGGAGCGGTTAGGGAGAGGCGTGAGATGCGCACATTTGATTTTTTATTAAAAAATAGGTTAATTTTTTGACGCAATCGGTTGGACGGGTGAGTTTGTTAACTTGATCATTTTATTAAATTATGATTTTAAATTAGTACTAAAAACAATCCCTCGTTGTCATCCCATCACGTGTATTTATTTATCGAGCAGACCAACCTCTCAGTTTTTTATCTTATATGATTTATCTCATCTAAATTTGTTTTTTTCTATTTTTAAAAGATATATATATATATATACACACACTTTGTCATTGTTTAAACGGTTAGTATAAATAAATTAAAAAATACAGTTAGTCTAATAAAAAACGATCTATGAATAAAAAATAATATTATTTTCTTCCACTCTTCTTAATTGAATTTTTTTGAAAAAATAATAATAATATATAAAAGAATATATTTTATTGTGTCATAAAACATTTGTAAATAAAAGTAATTAGCAATGAAGCGGTAGAGGTTAATTTATCAACACTAAGTCCACATCCAATTCATATATAAAAATATAAATAACTATTCGTGGGGATTTGTAACAATTGCCTCTTCTTTTACTGACACAAGCGATACAAGAGGAATGTAACAGCTTTCACGGTAATTTTACCTCGTTTTTTTCCCTCTCCGTTGTCTCTTTTTTCCCTTGCAAAATATGGTCTTCCAGAGGTAACTCCAATTTTTTTAACATAAAATTACTATATATATATATATCGGCGAAAAGAAGTAAAAATATAGATGGATGGTAAACTATGATTTCTACAAGGCATCAGATCGTGTAAGGTAAACTCATGCTTCATTAACTTGAAGTATAAATATAACATAGATTGTATCTAAGTATAATATTTGCTAAAGAGGCTAACAAGCCCTTACAAATAATGAGTATGAGCTAATAGTCTCCACACCTCTTGGTGGGTAGATCCTCAAGAAGCTAATCTATCGAGCTTTTCTTGTAGCCATCAAAGATGTGGAGCTAGAAGCCAACCTAATTCCACTTGACATTTTAAACGTTGATGCGATTTTCAAAATTGTTTGGTTGATGACTCATTGGGTTATAGTAGCCTACTTCACCAAGACAGTAACTTTTGACGACCCAAGCCATCCTAGTATGACCTTTGAAGGTGATTATCAAGTTGTCTTTAGATAGAATGCTCTTGAATTCTACCTCGACTTAGCTCCCGAAATAACCTCAATATCCAAGCATCCTTATAGAATGACATTCGCATAACTAAAAACATTCAATGTGTAGCTACAAGACCTAATGGACAAGGAGTTTATACGACCTAGTGTATCCCCTTGAGGTATGCTAATATTGTTCTTGTAAAAGAAAGAAGGCATAATAATTCAGAACTAGAATCTGCTTCCTCAAATTGATGACCTGCTAAAAGGTGTCAATGTATTATTCAAGATACACCTACAATCAAGGTATCATAAGTTGAAATCCGATAAGAAGATGTGCCCAAGACCGCATTCAGAACTTGATATGAGCACTATAAATTTTTCATTTTTGTCTTTGGACTCATCAACACACTAGCAGCCTTTATGAACTTGATGCACATAGTATTCCATAAATATCTTAATAAGTGCATCATCATATCCATTGATGACATTCTTATCTACTCATAGGATAAGGACGAACATGCACAGCAGCTCAGGATATTACTTCAAATATTGAGAGAAAACCAACTGTATGCCAAGTTTTCAAAATACGAGTTTTGGTTAGACTAGGTGGGTTTTCTCAGACACATCATAACTAATAAGGGAATCCAACTAGATCCAGCTAAGATCAAAGTTAAAGGATTACAACTTAGTAATCGACTATCATTCGGGTAAAGCCAATGTGGTAGTTGACGCACTAAGCTGAAAGTCCTCAACTGCACTAGCTTTCATCGCAACTCCTACTTACCCCTACTATGAGAGCTTCAGTTACCGAGCATCAAATTGCAGCCTAACTCTCAAGGAGGTCTACTAGCATGGTTTATAGTATGACCTACTCTTAGAGATAGTCTAATAAAAAATTAGTAAGCTAACCCAAAGCTAAGTGGATTAACACAGAAGGTTCAAAAAGGAGAAGAACAAGGTTTTTGTATAAGGAAGCATGGTGCCCTTACCCTACAGGGTAGAATCTATGTATTGCATGGTGGCATACTTCGACGGTAAATTCTGGAGGAAGTACATAGTTTAGCATATACCTTGTATCCAGAGAGCATAAAAATATATTATACCATCTGCCAAATATATTAGTGGTCAATATGAAATGAGATATCACAGCATTTATGGCTAAGTACTTTTGTAAACCCTATTTTCTATTTTAAAAAAAATTGAAAAAAAATATTATTTACTTATTAAATTAATAAAATAATAAATAAAATTAAAATACGTAATGAAATAAGAAATAGGAAATAAAATAAGAAAATATATGGCTAAAATAAAATAGAAAAAATAGATAAATAAATAAAATAGATAAATCAGAAAAAGAAATAAATAATAAATAAAATAGTAATAAATAAATATTAATAGATAAGAAAAATATAATAGAGAAGAAAATAAAATTAAACAGAAAAAAGAAGGGAAAATGCCGCAGCACGCGCGTGTGCTGCGGCATTAGCGAGGGTTTGAGCAAGGGTTTAAAACCCTCGCTAACAGGGGGCACCTTGTTTTGGGATGAAACGATGACGGTTGAACTCAAACGCTCCGGGAGCCGTCGTCTTTGGCAGAGAAGGGATGCGAGCGAGCTGAGGTGTCGTCTGCGAGGCCGGCGGCATGTTGAAGTAGCTTCGGTTGTCGAAGAATGCGAAGGGAGCAGCGGAATAGGGGGTGTCCCTGTTCCCGTCGATTGTGCCTGCGAGAGGTGCGAAGATCGGGATTTTCCATCGCGACGAAGTCACTGGGAAGGTTGCCGGAGGTCTTCAGATGGTGAAGAGGTCGTGAGATGCACTGCAAGGGCTCCGGCGGGTAGAAAGCATGAAAGGGGCGGCGAACAGAGGGACTCATCTGTTCACGGCGATTCCGCAGCGAGGAGCGCGGCTGACGACGTTTCCTCCACGGTGAAGCCCTCTGAGCTCGATTCGACTCCTTTGGAGTTGAGAGCGAGCGGCGGCTGCGGCAGAGGAGATGAGGTAGCGACAGAGGGCGGCAATTCTGCCTGCGATAGATGAAGCGGAGGTAGACACGGTCGTGGGAGCAATTGGGCTCTACCGGCGGCACGATTAGGCAGTGATAGGGTAAGGGAAGGTGCGGTGAGGTAGTGGGTCTGCGGCAGCAGCGCGACGGCGATCGCCGGCGAAATACGTGGTGGCACGGCTGGCGTTCGAACGAGCGTAGAGCGGGGAAGAAGGCCGGGGTGGCACGTGCGATGTGCTTGCGTCAGTTCAATCCAACCTGGCTCAAGCCGGTTCGACCCGATTTAAGTCGGTTCGGTCTGGTTCGGAGTCGATTCGGTTGCAGGTTGGCTGGTTCTTGCGGTTTTATAACTGGTTTAATGCGGCTCAACGTTGCTAGGCTTTATTGGTGAGTTTTGAACCTTGAGGAATTTATTTAGAATTTTTTAACACATTTTAGGTCCGATTTTTGAATTTATTTAGGTTGGGTTATGGGTTTTGAGTGCATTAACAATGTAAGAAAAATCTGAAATAAATTTTGATGCTATGTTATGCTTAAGCATAGTTTTCATGATTTGGATTAAAAAATTTTAAGATTATTAGTATGCGGTTTTTAATTTAATTAAGATAAATTGGGTTAATTTAGGGTTTAAATAAATTAATTGTATGTTATATGCATGAAGAAATATTTTGATAGATGTGATGACATTTAAATTGTATTAGTTGGAATTAAAAGAATTTAATTAGAATTTTTACAAAATTAATGAATTTAGGATATTGTAACTTGAGGTAATTGAATTATTTAGATTTTTAAAATTAATGAAATTAAATAATTTAAAATTTTATAAATGCATAATGTGATAAAATTTGGAGAATTAGATTATTTAGATTTTTTAATTAGTAAAATTAAATAATTTGAAATTTTATAAATTTCATTAATGTAATCATATTTTTCACAGAATTATTAAAATTATTTTTTAAAAATTAATGAAGGTAGTATATATTGATTAAGATTTTTGGGTATAATTAAATTATTAAACTAAATATTATTTTATAGGCTTGTTTATGTTTGATTGTGTTGAATTGTGATTGTTAATGTGATGGATGATTAATTAATTTTAAAAAATTAAATAAAATAAAGAAAATGATGTGAGGATGTGAGTAGAAGGGTAGATAGGAAATTATTGTTTGAATTGTATGATTTATGGTTGTTAGATATATTTATTTTATCTCAGGAAAATTGATTGCTATGTTGTTGCTTGATAAATTAGGGCCAAGCCGTGAATTGTGTTGGAGTAAGAAGGAATGGTTGTGCTTGATTACTTATTTTTAAGAATCACAGCCAAGCTGTGAATGCTTGTTTGATTTTACTTTGAGACTCAAGTGAGGGCTTATGGTTTTAGATTTCTGACCTACTACAGTGTTGAGTCCTGAGGGTCATTGTTAATTATTGTACATGCTGATGAGTTATATATCTACTTTGTTACATGTTCAAATTGCATGTGATTAAATTTGATTTTGAATGTATGCCATGTCAGTATATAGATATGATTCTATCATGTGCATGTTATAAATGTTATGCTCATGTTACGTTGATATTTGATATGTTCATGTGGTGCTAGAGATGTAGAGATACTTAACAAGACACAGAACATGATGACATGAGATAAAATTAGAGACACTTGAGGTACATATTATGACAACACCTAAAGTGATCTTATTTGACATTTAACTAAGAACTTTTGGACATCTTAGGGTCATGGTAACCTAGGAGATGACATTAAGGTTCTTAGTCTGCTATGTGCCAACATGCAGTGAGGAGCCATAGCCGAGGTAGAAATGCACGCTCGGTTGACTTAGCCTCAAATACTTTGGTGTAGCCGGGATCTCACTTCGGTGTAGAGCTCAACTTATATGAGTTACTCTAAGATAGATTGTTGCTAGGAACAGTACCGTGTCATGTGCTACTAGTGCTAGGGAACCTGATTACACTGGCATGCTCAACGATGTGGGTCCCCGAGCAGTCCAGATTTATTGGTTGCATATGCAGCGGATCTCAGCTTACCAGGCTGTAGATGGTAGTGATTTATAATTTTATATGGTGATCCTGCCATGGGGCAGAATTACAGCTTTGTATGGTACTTGTGTTGTATAAAAGAGGTGTCGTATTCACCAGCTCCTTCCGCCAACATTAGTGTACAGGCATCTAGGACAGAGATGTAGAGTTGATACTGACAAGGTTCGGGGAGATCCCTAATGAGGGGTTTACCTTGAATATATGATGACTGCCTTAAGAATAGTATCGGATAACTTATGAAATATTTGTTAAGGCGATATGTTATTTTTAAGTTTCTATTATGAATACACCTTTTGTACCATGTTCACATGCTTTATTTTAAATAATGTGACTGCTACTTTGATATGTTAAGTCTTGTTATATATTATGTGACATGTCAATTTAAATTATGTGACTTGGTAGATATATTTTCTTGTTGGTTTGTACAATACATTATGCCCATTTTTAGGGTGTTCTCTCTATAACTTCACTGAGTTTCGCGGCTCAGATGTGCACATTTTTCTCCTATTGCGCAGGTTACAAGTTGGCCATTGATGCAGGGAGCGAGGGAGAACCTAGCTATGACGAAAATAGAATTCACTTTGCAAATCATTTTGTTGTTTTGGTATTAAATGTAATTTGTTATATTTTCGTTGTGTTTAATAAAATTTATTGTGGTGCTTTATGATACATTTAGTCTTGTATAAGTTGTGGTATAGAAGTGCAGCTTATACGGCGGTTGCCACGTGCCCAAAGGTAGATTTGGGGTGTGACAATTAAGGTGTTATCAGAGCATAAGTTTAAAAAGGTGAAATTAAAAGTAAGGATGAGGACTTAGGACACACTATAGGGTTAAGTATACATGTGAAATAACGTGGACGGGGTGAAGAGAGGTTCTAGGGATTTGAAATTTTGCCCTTATGCTTTCTTTACTTGTTGTGTTATATTCATATATTGCCCTTGATTTTTGCTAACTGTGGCCTTATATTTTCCTTACTTTGTTGGGTTAAATTCTATGTTCCTTGTTTATGTGCTGTGATTTTTTTGGTTGATATTAGTGAGTAAAATTGATTGTGCTTGGTGTGGTTTAATTTGGTAGATTGTATTGATTTGTATTGTGCTTGTGATATATTGTGATTGCTGAAAATTTAACCTAGGAAAATATAGGAACATTTATAGCCTTACACATGAAACTTTAGAAAACTTATTGTGGAGTTCTATACTTATTTTGGTTGATGTTGATGTTGGATAACCCACTGAAATTATGTGAAAGTATTTTCCTATGTTTCCTTTATCTAATGTAGCAACTAAATTGCCTTAAATTTTGTTGATCTCACTTAGCTATTGAACATGTGACTCCATCTGCTCGTATGATATAGGCTAATCAACTACTCTAGCTAGAACTATAGATTTTCTCCTAATTAAGTTCCTAAGTTTCCATGCTGAGATTTCTGTCCAAGCTAAGCCTTTAATTATTTTAGGTAGCAACAACTACTTTTTCCGTCTCTTCTCTATAGATGCAGAATTTGGTTAAGAACATAGTTAAATGGTTGAGTTTCATCCTTAGTTTTTATTGATTTTACCATCCCTTACTTTTGAATCATAACCAGAGATCAATACCATCTCACATTCAACATTGTGTCCATGGGGTTTATCAAAAGTATTATCTTACCTCTCAATCTGAATTTTGATATCCATCTCATTCAATCTCACTTCTTTATCCCTATTGGACAGTTTTGTATAAATAACCATCAAATATTGGTACATCATAGGAACTATATTATGCAATATAGTTTTCATTTCTTAAACTTGGAAAATAAATTCTTGTTACCCAGGGAACTATACTATAAATTCTTCATGTGTGGGTGAGGAGAAGATCTATTCTCTTGTTTTCATTCATTGATATGTTTCAATCCTTTTCTTTACAAACCTTTAGCAATGGCTATTCTTCAGATGCAGACTGCTCGCAAAATATTGACCATTCCTCTGTTAAATACTCTTGAGTGCATTCAAAAAGTGGTACTATCCCTGGCACCAAACGAACTTAAATTCCTACTAGTGATTGTTAATAATTCCTTTTTCTTTCTTAGTATGGATCTCTCCCTAATCTTTCTCATCTTTCAAAACCCTTTGGGTGATACTCTTGACTCCTTCTAGAAAGACTCCAAATACAATCTGAAACCTCAAGATTTCTGAACAATCTAGTAAGATTTGCAAGTAAATTTAATGAACTCATAATGCTGAAAGTTTATCATTTTCAGCATGTTAAATTAAAAAGATTGAGCTTTACTTTTGTTCATTTACTTACAGAGCCTCAAGGTCAATTATTAAAAACCTTTTTACCAAATCATAGACCAGTATACCTATTATACCAAACTAATATATCAGAAATAAACCAACCTTGGTTTCCAATTCTAAAATTTTGTAAGTGATGCTAACGGAGAGTCCAATTTGTAGTTTTATCCTTCATTTAGGACCCATATGGTATTTCTCACTTAGTAATACCGTCTCTACCTCAAAATCTCAACCATAACTCCCATACACTATTAAAGAGTAAGTTAAAACTGAAGATGATGAAATTTATAAATCACTATGGGAAAGTAGCATAAAATCTGGAATTGAATCACCCTCAAATTTATCTTGTATCAGAGATTTGATCACCCTGAGCTATCTAATGTCTAATTCCTATGAAATTTATGATATGCACATGCCTCAATTTAAGATGCGTGCAAGCAAGTTGGTCCCGATCTTCCGTCGTAGGAGAAATCCTTAAGGTGAGGAATTGTGACTTTGACGAAGGGGAGGCTAACCACGATCTAGGAACGCGACCAGCAACCTCGCAATCGCTAAACCACTCCTCAGTTGATTATCAATCGTGTTAAATATGATTGACCTGTTAACGAAGAACGACACGAACAATTCAAGAGAATTGAAAGAGCAACAGCAGAAGGATCACTCAAGATGTGATTAAAGAAATTGGACTTCAAGTTTGTAGCAAAGCATTACAAAAGTGGTGACTAAAGCAAAAATCAAAGTCCCCTTCAATAGGGTATACTCCACCAAATATATAGACACAATAATAGACGTTTTTCAATATTTTATTTCACAAAAATAGGAGAAATAAATATATAATCTCCTCCTCTTGTAAGCCATAAATTTTGGAAAATAAATATCCCTTGATGAAGATTTGAATAAATATTTGATGAAGATTTAATCTTCATTAAATATTCCTTGATTTGCTCTAGAATAAATATTTGATGAAGATTTGATCTTGAATAATTATTCCTTGATTTGCTTTTGAATAAATATTTGATGAAGATTTGATCTTGAATAAATCTTCCTTGTTTTGCTTTTAAATAAATATTTGATTCTTGAATAAATATTCCTTCAATTACTCATACAACTTCCATATGAGTAAATCATGTAACTTCCATATGAGTAATTCCTCCATGTTTTTCCTTACATGTAGTGACAAGTAAATAATAATAATTAGGCAATATCATTTGTTCTGTAATTAAGTAATTAATTTGCCCAAGAAAAGAATTCACCTATTGTCCTAAGCGTCGTGCACGAGCTCGTGTCATTGGGCCTTGTATGCTAATCGGTTCTTGCACGGGCGAACCTGTGATGTCCTCATCATACTCCCCTTCTTGAAAAGGAGTCGACCTTGACTCTAACTCATCTTCATGACCCAAGGATGGAGATAAATCAACCACATTAAATGTATTACTCACTCCATAATCCTTAGGTAGTTCCAACCTGTATGCATTATCATTGATCTTTACAAAAACTCTGAATGGACCATCACCTCGTGGCTTTAACTTGGACTTGCGATGTTCTAGAAATCGATCTTTGCACAAATGCAACTAAACCAAATCTCCTTCTTCAAAAATAACTTTCTTTATACCTTTGTCTGCATGCTTCTTATATTGTATTTGCATCTCCTCAATATTTATTTTGGTCATCTGATGTATCTTACAAATCATCTCAGCACGCTTCTCCGCATCAAGATTACCTCTTTCTGATGGTGGTAGAGGTAGTAAATCAAATGGAGCAGCAGGCCTAAATCTATAGACGACCTCGAATGGGCAGAACTTTGTAGTAGAATGCACAACTTAGTTGTAGGCAAACTCAATATGTGGTAAGCACTCCTCCTTCTTAGAGAACTTATCAACAACAACAAATATATTATCTCTCTCCTTCTTAGTCCTTGGTAAACCCAACACAAAATCCATTGAAATATCCTCCCAAGGTACTTTCAGAATAGGAAGAGACATATATAAACTATGTGGGTTTAAGCGAGACTTAGCTGTTTGACAAGTGGTGCATCTCCCCACGTAACGCTCGACATCGCACCTCATCTTTGGCCAATAAAAGTGTGTGGCCGATACGTCCTCAATCTTATGTATCCCAAAATATCCCATCAAACCACCTCCATGAGCTTCCTACAACAATAGAAGATGAACAGAACTTGCAGGGACACAGAGCTTGTTAGCTCTAAATAAATAACAATCATTTAATACATACTTATCCCAACATCTCTTTTCTTTACATTTAGTGTAAATGTCTTTGAAATCCAAGTCAGTAACATATAATTCTTTTAACCTTTCCAAACTGAGAATTTTATAATCAAGTTGGGACAATAACATGTAAAGTCTAGATAAAGCATCAGCAACTAAATTATCTTTTCTCTTCTTATATTTCACAACATATAGAAAAGTTTCAATAAATTCAATCCACTTAGCATGTCTACGATTCAACTTACTTTGGCTATAAATATGCTTTAATGATTTATGGTCTAAATGTATGACAAATTCTTTTAGCCAGAGATAATGTTGCTATGTTTCTAACACTCTAACAAATGCATATAATTCCTTGTCATATGTTGAGCAGTTTAAGGTTGGGCCACTAAGCTTTTCACTAAATTAAGCAATGGGTTTCCTATCTTGCATAAGAACACCTCCAATTCCAATACCACTAACATCACATTTTATCTCAAAAGTTTTATTAAAATCAGGAAGTTGTAAAAGTGGTGCATTGGTTAACTTATCTTCTAGCAAATTGAAGGCATCTTCTTGTGCATTTTCCCACTTGAAAGGTTCTTTGTCAATGCATTGAGTGGAGCGGCGAGTGAGCTAAAATCCTTTAGGAATCGACGATAAAAGCTTGCCAGTCCATGAAAACTCCACACTTACGTGACTGATGTCGGTATTGGCCAGGCTCGAATAGCTTTCACCTTTTCCTCATCCACCTCAATTCTCTGTGCAGTCACAACAAAACTAAGAAATATGACTCGACCCGTACAAAAGGTGTACTTCTCGAGGTTAACAAACAAATGTGCCTCTCTCAAAGCAATCAAAACTTGGTGCATATGTGCTAAATGTTCATCCAAAGACTTGTTATAGATTAATATGTCATCAAAGTAAACTACCACAAATTTTTCAATAAAAGCTCTCAACACTTCATTCATTAAGTGCATGAACGTACTAGGTGCATTAGTAAGATCAAATAACATAATTAACCACTCATATAATCCAAATTTAGTCTTAAAAGCTATTTTCCATTCATCACCTAGCTTCATTCTAATTTGATGGTAACCACTACGCAGGTTAATCTTAGAAAAGACGGTAGAACCACATAATTCATCAAGTATATTATCTAATCGAGGAATAGGATGACGATAACATACCGTAATATTGCTGATAGCTCGACAATCTATTCACATCCTCCATGATCCATCTTTCTTTGGTACAAGTAAAACAAGAAGAGCACACAGACTTAAACTTTCACGCACATACCCTTTATCGAGAAGCTCTTGCACTTGGCGCTGAATTTCTTTTATCTCTTCGGGATTGGTACGGTATGGGGGACGATTAGGCAGAGATGCTCCTGGAATCAAATCGATTTGATGCTCAATTCCCCGCAATGGTGGCAATCCTACAGGTATCTCATCTGGAAACACATCAGCAAACTCCTGCATCAAAGAAACAATCGAAACAAGCAAAGAAGATGGTAAATAATTAGTAGAAAAGAGAGTGTAAAACACTCTTGGGGATTGGTTTCTAATTCTCGCATCTCACTTTTGGTGGCTAATAGAACCTGTCCCTTGATCGGTATTTCTCTTTTGTTCTCACATTTTTCTTTCTTTTCTCTCAATTTGGGCTGATGACTCTCACTTCCTATTTTGTGGATGTCACTCTTCTCCTTTTCTTTTCTCTCACATTCAGCCCTATCTAAATCGTCTTTGAGAAGTTCTTCCAGTATCATTGGAACCAATACGACCTTCTTATCTTTGTGCATAAAGGAGTACTTATTGGAATGCCCATAATGTGTAGCATCCTTATCATATTGCCATGGTCTTCTAAGTAGTAATGCACAAGCTTGCATTGGCACCACATCACAGTCCACAAAGTTAGAGTAGATACCAACAGAAAAATGAACACATACCATCATTGTTACCTTCAACTTTCCACAAGAATTGAGCCATTGAATGTAGTATGGCTGCGGGTGTAATCTTATGGTTAAACCAAGCTTTCCAACCATCTCTGAACTTGCAATATTATTGCAGCTTCCACCATCAATTATGATCTTACAAGAGTGCTCCTTGATCACAAATTTGGATTTCAACAAATTATGATGCTGCCCGTTTTCTGCCTTCTCCATCTAGGAGCTAAGAACATGACGAACAAGAAGGCTTGTATGGCTTGTATCAAATGTGATCTCTTCTGGTTCTGACCCTGAAACAGATTGAGACTCCTCACGATCAGATCCACCTCCCTCTTCAACCTCACTGGCCGATGTATACTCACCATCTTCTCGAATGATAAGGGCACGCTGATTTGGACAATCACGCATATAATGCCCTTTCCCCTTACACTTGAAGCATTCAATCTCTCTTGTTCTTCCTGTAGAAGCAACTAAGGATGAACCTTATATAGGGGTAACAGTGATCTTTTTTGAATCGATAGGTTTGGATGTTGGTGAAGTAAAGCGGCTTCCTGAATTCCCTTGGCCAATTGGTGCAGCAGTCCTGCTAAAATGACCAACACCCTTTTGTTGCTGATTGGTGTCCCTCCAAGACATGGAAGAACTTGGATAGCTACAACCAGATTTATATGGTTGCTTCCTCCTTTGAATTTATCTTTCAGCTTTGTATGCATAATGAAATAGTTGATCCAAATAATTGTATTTCTAGAAATCAAGTATATTTTGTATCTCTCCATTCAATCCTCCTAAGAATCTAGCTATCTTTGCATTATTATCTTCTTGCACATTAGCACGTAGCATGCCCTCCTACAACTCTTGATAGTATTCTTCCACAGATTTGTTTCCTTGGTTCATCCTTTGGAATTTATTAAGTAATTCTCTCTCAAAATATGAAAGCACGAACCTGGACCTCATCAAGCGCTTCAAATCATCCCAAGTATGAGGACCTCAATTTCTTTGTCGAATTTAACTCCACCAAATCGAAGCATAACCAATAAATTTAGTAGTAGCCGAACGTACTCTATACTCTTTTGGGTAATGATGACAGCTGAGCTTTTGCTCAACTTATAATTCCCAATCAAGATAGGCTTCTGGATTAAACTTTTCATCAAAACTAGGAATAGTAAATTTAATTTTACCCAATGCATCATTTCTTCTCTCTTCATTACGATGACATGCAGGACCTCCATCACCTACCACTCCTCATACGGGGCAGCGCTGATACAATTCCAAAATCAACTTCATCATCAGCCACATAATTATCATTTAACTCTTCATTGGCAGCCTCTTGAAATGCAGCGTTCAAATTTCCTCTTGGTTCGAATGGAGCGGCAACAGTAGCATTATTATTAGCTTCAACTCGTCCTCGAGGAACTCGAGGTGGTGGGTATCGTCGTGGAGGAGTTCGCTCCACTTGTTTAAGTCGTACTTCAATTTCACCAAGACGATTCTCCAACCCATTCAGGCGCACAAATACTTGGTCGGATAGTATTTGCTTGAAGGTATTTGTAACATGAGCCATCAAAGCCTGAGAATGTGGAGAAAATAATATCGCTGATGATTGGGACCTATCTTCTCTGTCATAAGAAAAATTACGAGGACTTCTCGATCCCAACATTGTTAGTAAAGACAAGAGAAATTCCACCAAGCTAATAAATTATTTATGAAATACTCTCGATCCTCACAAACCTTACCACCTGAAGCTCTTACCCTTCTCAAAAATTACTCTCGTGTTTGTTGGTTCATGATAACTTTCAACAAGGAGTAAATAAAGCGATTGTAAAGTGCTAGAACACGGTGATCAAGGCTAATTTTAGGGAGCTCTAGGTGGGGATATATTTATAACAAAGAGAAGAAAACAATAATTCAAGAAATTAAAAAGTTGACTCAATCAAGCAAGGTAGAAGGTGTCAAAGGAAGAATAAGTTCAAGAAAATATAGGAGATTAAAAAAAAGAACAATATAAAAGATGGAAAAACAACGTTCAAGAAAATGACTAGAGGATTTATTATTATTATTTTTGATGTAGGGAAAATAAAAGAGAATATACAAAAGGGTAGATGAATTCCTACCAGTAACGAAGGCTCTGATACCACCTGATATGCACACGCTTCGATTTAAGATGCGTGCAAGCAAGTTGGTCCTGATTTTCCGTCGTAGGAGAAATCCTTAAGGCTAACCACGATCTAGGAATGCGACCAGCAACCTCGCAATCGCTAAACCACTCCTTAGTTGGTTATCAACCATGTCAAATACGACTGACCTGTTCATGAAGAACAAGACAAATAATTCAAAAGAATTGAAAGAGCAATAGCTGAAGGATCACTCAAGATGTGATTAAAGAAATTGGACTTCAAGTTTGCAGCAAAGCATTACAAAAGTGGTGACTAAAGCAAAAAATCAAAGTCCCCTTCAATAGGGCATGCTCCACCAAATATATAGACACAATAATGGACATTTTTCTATATTTTGTTTCACTAAAATAGAAAAAATAAATATATAAATCTCCTCCTATTGTAAGCCACGAAATTTGGAAAATAAATATCCCTTGATGAAGATTTGAACTACGAATTTTGGAAAATAAATATCCCTTGATGAAGATTTGAATAAATATTTGATGAAGATTTAATCTTCATGAAATATTCCTTGATTTGCTCTTGAATAAATATTTGATGAAGATTTGATCTTGAATAATTATTCATTGATTTGCTTTTGAATAAATATTTGATAAGATTTGATCTTGAATAAATCTTCCTTATTTTGCTCTTGAATAAATATTTGATTCTTGAATAAATATTCCTTTATTACTCATGCAACTTTCATATGAGTAATTCATGCAACTTTCATATGAGTAATTCATGCAACTTCCATACGAGTAATTCCTCCATGTTTTTCCTTGCATGTAGTAACAAGTAAATAATAATAATTAGGTAATATCATTTGTTCTATAATTAAGTAATTAATTTTCTCAAGAAAAGAATTCACCTGTTGTCCTAAGCGTTGTGCACGAGCTTGTGTCATTGGGTCTTGTATGCTAACCGGGTCTTGCATGGGTGAACCTGTGATGTCCTCATCAATTTGGTATACACCTTCTTCACTGGTGTCAAAACCTACTCTCAAAATTTCAATTTGATCTGATCTCTATGGAGGAAGTTATGACCTTTCCAAGTTTACTGAGTCCTGAAAATTTAGTGTACCAAGAAAATTTGATATTCTCGGATTGAGAAACCATTCTTCTTTCCACTTGAATCTTGCCATGTCTCAGCTATCAGTAGAGCATGTATCCATTCTTTTCCCTTACTTTTGATCTATAAATTACTAGTGGTGAATTAAATTTCATTGCTCATCATAATAAGTACTATATGAACAACAATGCTGAGGTTTTACCTTGCCTGCATTCTGAATGTTTACAATTTCAGTTTTCTTTATTCCTTTCTCCTAAATTTGTACACTCTCTGATGAACAACCTCATCTAAAAATTTGAGTAAATTCTCATATGAGGTAGTGATATGGTTGTTAACACTATACTTTCTTGTTGCAATTACCAAAACTTCTTCTGATGTGTGTATCACTACTATACTTCCTTATACAGATCTATCCTACAAACCTGTACAGCAAACTAAAGCTTTCTTTCTCTTGAAATTTTCAGTAATTATAAAAATTAGCTATCTTTTTGTACTCTCTCTACAACATCTTACTGCAAGTTTTGGCTTACACCTTCTCAGTCCCCAGTTGTACTACAAAATAAAGCAACCATTTAGGTGCTAGCTCTAATTCTTAACCTTCATTTTGGTTGTGGAATTTTATTCATCACTTTCAATAGGTACATCCCGCTGATTATTGGAACCTTTTCAAGTTTCTTTTCATATTCTTTGACTACTACAAATTCTTAATATTACGGATTCCATTTATACTTTTTTTTCGGTGGCTATTGAAATTCTTCTTTACTATCTATAACTTTTGCTTCACTACTTTCAATAGTGGTTGTGCATTCTTTAGTCCCTAACAATAGCAATCGCTATTATACCCATTGCTATTGGGGCAGACTTCTTGATTCGAAAAGAAAGTTTCAACAATTTCAGTTGTTGGTTTTCTCTCAAAACTTATGTCTATTTCATCCAACATTATTCCACACTTGATCTTTCATAGTGTTATTAATTATAAACCTTCCCTAGACTTATAAGGATATGCCTTGCTAAGTGGAAAAAAAAAATTTAAATGCCATCCTTGAAATCAATTCTCTTTAATTATGGAAAGTGTAAATTATTGTCATCCTCCAACAAATTTATTAGCCTTGAATTTCTACTTTCTCATTATTAATGGCCTGAAACTTTAAAATTGATCTTCACATCTTCCTCGATTCTTTAAAGATAATATTCAGATTGTTTAATTCTAGCTACCTCAGCTTACAGATGGTGGCAAAATTTTATCCTCTTAATTTTAAAACTCCAACTTTAGCAATCCAACTATCTCTATATTTGGGGTAATTCGTTGTATTATACCAAGTAAATTGTTCAATTCTTCAATAATTCTTCCTTTTGCTTGGCTCCAATTACCGTATCTTTCTTTGAAGAGTAAGATCTCAAATTTGGTATCCTTGAGAAAAGGTCTACTCCCTTCCAAATGTTTTATAACAATTGTTAGAAGAGTTAATTGCAGATTTCTCAAAATGAGATACTTCCTAATAATCAACTTTCTATGATTGTCTCTTTTCTTTCTAAACCAATAAATTTATTTTGTTGGAAGCTTAAGTTAATTGTCTCAATTTTGGACTTCCTACTGTCTCTTCTATTCCTTTTGGTTACTTGTAACAATGCAATTGTTGGAATTAATTGAAGACTTTTGGTTAGCTAATTTGTAGTCTTTATTTTATTGAGTGCTATTCCTAAGATCTATGATCTTAATTAGTTCTGCTGCTTGTGTTTCGATCGATACTGGGTCACAGATATCTTATGTGAACATGGCGTTTCTAAGGGGGTTGATTGACCCTTAGAGATGCTAGGATGAAAGACTTTAATGTGATCTTGGGTATCAATTGGTTAACCGAGTATCGAGTCATGATGAATTGTTTGACAAAGACAATGATTTTTCCTTCTCTCGACCAGTCCACTCTATTTTTCTTTCTAAAAGTAGTCTAAGAAGCAACTCCGGATAGACAAAAGAGGGATGCAGACAATCGGCGGAGGTCATTGGGAATTGCCGTTGGGGCATAGTATTTCTAAAGGTGTATTCTGGGAAAACCTGAAAGGAAAGTTGCAATTGAGGTATATTGGACCGTTTGGGATTCTGGAGAGAGAGTTGGGCCGGTGGCTTAAAGATTACAGTCTACCGGTAGACTTAGACAAAAATCCATAATGTGTTCCATATATCGATGCTTAAGGAGTATATGCCAGACCCATCACATGTTTTAACTGCTCCGCCGGTTGCTCTGTGAGAGGATTTGAGTCTGAAACCCTGTATTGTTTGCTTGATACTTTTCTTTGATTGTGTTTTGCCTGATAAATTGTTTAAACATGTTTGAAATTTATTTAAATTAGATTTAAAAATTCTCTAGGTTCTTTTTGTTTCTTAGGAGACATGAAAAGTCTAGAAAAAATTTAAAGGGTTAGGTTGTTATTTTTGGAGGACCAAAAATCCTAAGGGGGAGAGGAATTGTAAATCCTATTTTCTATTTAAAAAAATATTTTTTTAATATTTAATTAATAAAATAATAAAATAATAAATAAGTAATGAAATAAGAAATAGGAAATAAAATAAAAAATATATAGATAAAATAAAATAGAAAAAATAGATAAATAAATATAATAGATAAATCAGAAAAAATAATAAATAAAATAATAATAAATAAATATTAATAGATAAGAAAAATATAATAGAGAAGAAAATAAAATTAAACATAAAAAAGAAGGAAAAATGCCATAGCAGCACACGCGGCGCACTCGCGGCGCACTCGCGCATGCTGCAGTGTTAGCGAGGGTTTGAATGAGGGTTTAAAACCCTCACTAATAGGGGGCACCCTGTTTTGAGATGAAACGGCGACGGCGGAGCTCAAATGCTCTGGCGGTCGTCGTCTTCGGTAGAGAGGGGATGCGAGAGAGCTGAGGCATCGTCTGCGAGGCCGACGACATGTGGAAGTAGCTCCGGCTGTCGAAGAATGCTAAGGGAGTGGGGGAATAGGGGGTGTCCCTGTTCCCATCGATTGCGCCCGTGAGAGGGGCGGAGATCGAGATTTTCATCCGCGGCGAAGTCGCTGGGGAGGTTGCCGGAGTTCTTCGGACGGTGAAGAGGTCGTGAGATATGCTGCAGTGGCTCCGGCGGGTAGAAAGCATGAAAGGGGCGGCGAAGAGAGGGACTCCTCTGTTCGTGAAGATTCCACGACAAGGAGCGTGGCTGACGGCGTTTCCTTCACGGTGAATCCCTCTAAGCTCGATTCGACTCCTTTGGAGTTGATAGCGAGCGGCGGCTACGGCGGAGGAGACGAGGCAGCAGGTGAGGGCAGTGGTTCCGCCTGCGACAGAGGAAGTGGAGGTAGCAGCGATAGTGGGAGCGACTGGGCTCTACTAGCGGCATGATTAGGGGGTGATAGGGTAAGGGAAGGTGCGGTGAGGTAGTGGGCAGCGTCCTCGCGTGTCTACGACAGTAAAGCGGCGGCGATCACCGACGAAATGCTTGGTGGCGCGGCTAGCGTTCGAACGAGCGTCGAGCAGGGAAGAAGGCCGGGGTGGTGTGTGCAATGAGCGTGCGTCGATTCGGTCCAACCCGGCTCAGGCCGGTTCCACTTGGTTTAAGCCGGTTCGGTCCGGTTTGGAGTCGGTTTGGTTGTATGTTGGCTGTTCTCACGATTTTACAATCGGTTCAGTGCGGCTCAACATTGCTAGGGCTTTATTGGTGAGTTTTGAACCTTGAGGAATTTATGTAGAATTTTTTAATACATTTTAGGTATTGTTTTCGAATTTATTTAAGTTGGGTTCAGGGTTTTGAGTGCGATGTCAGAAAAATCTAAAAAAAATTATGATGCTATGTTACTAAACATTTTTTCATGATTTAATTAGTATTTTTAAGATTATTAGTATGCAAATTTTAATTTAATTAAGATAAATTGGATTAATTTAGGGTTTAAATGAATTAATTGTATGTTATATGCATGAAGAAATATTTTGGTAGATGTGATGATATTTAAATTGCATTAGTTGGAATTAAAAGAATTTAATTAAAAATTTTACAGAATTAATGAATTTAGGATACCGCAAATTGAGGTAATTTGATTATTTAGATTTTTCTAATTAGTCAAATTGAATAATTTAGAATTTTATAAATGTATAATGTGATAAAATTTGGAGAATTGGGTTATTTAGATTTTCTAATTAGTAAAATTGAATAATTTTGAATTTTATAAATTTTATTGATGTAATCATATTTTTCACATAATTATTAAAATTATTTTTTTAAAATTAATTAAGGTGGTATATATTGATTAAGATTTTTGGGTATAATTAAAATTTAAACTAAATATTATTTTATAGGCTTGTTTATGTTTGATTGTGTTGGATTATGATTGTTAATGTGATGGATGATTAGTTGATTTTAAGAAATTAAATAAAATAAAGAAAATGATGTGAGGATGTGAGTAGAAGGGTAGATAGAAAATTCTTGTTTGAATTGTATGATTTATGGTTGTTGGATATATTTATTTTATCTTAGGAAAATTGATTGTTGTGCTATTGCTTCACAAATCACGGCCAAGTTGTGATTTGTGTTGGAGTAAGAAGGACTGACTGTGCTTGACTGTTTGCTTGCTTATTTTTAAGAATCACAGCCAAGCTGTGATTTCTAGCTTGACTTTGTTTTGAGACTCAGGTGAGGGCTTATGGTTTCAGATTTCTAGCCTACTACAGTATTGAGTCATAAGGGTCGTGGTTAATTATTTTACATGCTGATGAGTTATATATCTGCTTTATTACATATTTAAATTGCATGTGATTAAATTTGATTTTGAATGTATGTCATGCTAGTATATAGATATGATTTATCATGTCCATGTTATAAATGTTATGCTCATGTTATGTTGATATTTGATATGTTCATGTGGTGCTAGAGATATAGAGACACTTAGCAAGACACAAAACATGATGACATGAGATAAATCTAGAGATACTTTAGGTACATGTTACGACAATACCTAATGTGATCTTATTTGATATTTAACTAAGAACTTTTGGACATCTTAGGGTCATAGTAACTTAGGAGATGACATTAAGGTTCTTAGTTTGCTATGTGTTAGTGGTAAGCGGTAAGCGGGTTAGTGGTAAGTGGGTTAAGAGAGAGAATCCGACCCGTTACCAAACCCATAACTTACTCTTGCTCCTCCTTCCCCTCTTCTTCAAGTGACCTCCTTCCTCTTCTTTTTGCGGCGACGACGAATACCTCGCCTCCTCACTGTGTCATCGACTCGCCGGCTACAATAGTTGGAATTTTTTAATGGGGTTTGAATTGGAATGTTAGGTGAGCTGGGCAAACACATTAGAACCATTATTTTTGAATTTTGGTGAAGATTTGAGGGATAAATTGGAGTTTTGGCATCAGTGGCGATGATGGTGTCGTCGGAGCTTGTTCCGAGGATTGTCAACCATTCCGACTGTGAAACTTTACAAACTAGGTGCCTATGGCTTCTCCTTGATGAGAGCTATCCATTGGTACCTAGGTTGAGGGCTATTGGCCGTCGGCGAATGGAAAACCCAAAAGTTAGGGTTCCGCCGACGTGAACTTCTCAGGTGAAATTGGATGCCGATGAGTTCTAAAAATTGGAGAAAATATAATTTTTAGATTCTTGATGAAGAGGGTTTTTATTTGGTATTAATATTGATGCTGATCGGAGAACTTCACTAACAAGGGTTTCGGCGAACTTTTTGGCAAACTTGAGATAAAAATTAGGGTGAATTTATGGATCATTTTAAGCATGTTGTTGAAAATGAATTTGAAAAATTGTTACGAGATTGAGAATTAAAATTTATTAAAATATTCACAAAAAATTTGGTAAGAAGCATGGGGATATTAACGATAGTGATAAGTGTTAGGACGTACTTATGACGATAAGTCGGGCTAGGTCAACTCCAGCGAGTCGGGCTGAATCGGGGTGAACGGGTGAGTCGTCATGGATGAGTCGGCCGACTCGTCGATAAAAGGGGAATTGAAACCGTCGGAAAGAGGGGGTTGCCCTGTTCCGAGGGCATCGGCGTCGGCGGCTTCATGGAAGCTTTGGCCGTCAACAGTTTGGCAAAGGAAGAGGCTACTGCGGAGGTAGGCTATCGTCTGCAAGGCCGGCGAGCCTTGGGAACGACTCAGGTGAGCAGAAATGTTGATGGAAAGCTGGGGAAGTGGAGGCGGTTGGCGGAGGTGCCGTCTCGGTTGATCTCGCCGGCGAAGAGCACGGAGATCGTTCTCCCCCTTCGCGGTCCGGAGCTGGGCATCGAGTCGATTCTAGAAGGAGTTAATTCCGTGTGATGGCCACGGCGGGGAGGCCGGAGATCAGTAGAGAGCGTGGAATGGGTGGCGGAACAGGGGAACAGGGGAGTGAGCGACTCTTCCCCTGGTCCCGACGAATTTGCCGGCAGGGAGCGCGGCGAGCGACTCTGCCTCCACGACGAGCTCTCTAAGTTCGATTCGACTCTCTTGGGGTAGATATCGAGCAACGGCCACGATGGAGAAGATGGGGTCGCAGCTGGGAACGACGATTCAACCCGTGGCAGGGAACGGCGAATCCGGCAAGTCGTGAGGGTTCTTGAGCTCCACCAACGATGAGAAGAGGCGGCCGGCGGGTGTAGGAAGGTGAGAGGAGGCTCTACACATGCTTCCGGTGGGTTAATGACAGCGGTGCGGTGGCAGATCGACGGATGATCGGCGGCGACGCTCGCTGCATTCGAACAGGGTTCGAACGTAGGAGAAGAAGTGGGTTGGGCGGGCGCGTGTGTGATGCGCATGCGTCGGTCTGGTCCAACCCGGCTTAGGCCGGTCCGATCTGGTTCAGCCGGTTTGACCGCGGTTCAGAGTGTGTTTAGCTGGTTTACGTGGTTTTTCGACCGATTTATCTTGGTTGAACGTTACTATAACTTGGTTGGTGAGTTTTGTGCTTTTATAAAATTATTTAGAATTTTTGTCACGTATTAGGTTCGGTTTTCAAATTATTTTAAGTTGAGTTTAAGGGTTTGAGCATATTATTTATTTCAAAAAAATCTAAAATAATTTTTGATGCTAGTTTATGCTTAAATATAATTTCTGTGATTTAATCAGAATTTTTTCAAACAATTACGGTAGTGTTTTGATTTAATTGTGATGGTTCACGTTTATTTAAGTGTTAAATAAATTATTTGGATGATATTTTCATGAAAGAATATTTTAGTATGTGTCATTAGGTTTGATTTATGTTAACAATAATTAAAATAATTTAATTAAAATTTTTACAGAATTTATAAATTTTATGTTGTGATTAAATTGGGTAGTTAGATTTTCTAATTAATGAAGTTGGAGAAATTATGATTTAATATATTTATATGTGGTAATTAGATTTTTACAGAATTATTAGAAATTATTTTTCGGTTAATTACGGAGGTATAATTTGAATGTAAACATAGGTGTGGCGATGGTTTGCTAAGGTGTGATGGTGGTAGTTGTAATTATTTAAAGTGTTAAATAGTTTAATTGATTTAAAAGTAGTTGAATAAAATTTAGTGTGTGGTTGTGAGTAGTGGGGGGTTGTTAGGGGAATTGTTTGAGCTATGTTATTTATGCGTGCTTGTTTGCTGGTATTTAATTTATTTGAGGAGATTGTGTTGCTGTGTTGTTGCTTGAAAAATCACAGCCAAGCTGTGATTTGTGTCGAAGTAGAGAGGAATTGCTTTGCTTGCTTGATTTATTGATTGCTTGCTTGCTTGCTTTAAGAATCACGGCCAAGCTGTGATTCTTGTTTAAAGATCTGCTTTGAGACTCAGGTGTGGGTTTATGGTTTCAAATTTATTTGGCCTACTACAGTTGCTGAGTTCTAAGGGTCGTTGTTAATTATTGTACATGCTGATAAGTTATATATCTGCTTGGTTGCATATTTAATTAGCATTTGAATTATTGAAATTTATATCATGCTAGTTCAAGTATGATGTTATTATATGTATGCTCTTGATATGAGATTGAAAGTTATATCATGCTAGTTCATGTATGATGCTATAATATACATGCTTTAGATATGAGTTTGAAAATTATACCATGCTGGTGTATGTATGATGCTGTTATATTATTGATATTTATGCTCATGTTATGTTGATTATTTAATATGTTCATGTTGCTAGAGGTGTAGAGTCACTTGGCAAGAGCATGAAACATGTTGACATGAGATAAGACTTGAGACACTTTAGGTTCATGTTATGATAACACTTAGAGTGATCTAAATTGATATATGACTAAGAACTTTGGACATTTTAAGGTTATGACAACCTAGGAGAGGATGTAGGGTTCTTAGACTAGTATGTCCCAACATGCGGTGAGGAGTTATGTGCTAGTACGGTAGAGGTGCAAGTTCGGTTGACTTAGTCACTAATATTTTGGTGTAACCGAGATCTCGTTTCGGTGCAGAGCTCAACTTGGTTATGTTACACCAAGGTAGAGGGTGTACTAGGAACAGTATCGTTCAATACACTACCAAGGCTAGGGAACATGATGACTCTAGTATGCTCAACAGTGGTGGGTCCTTGAGCAGTCCAAGTTCATTGGTATCGTATTCAGTGGATCTCAGCTTACCACGTTAGAGATGGATGTGATTTGTTATGTGTATGATGATCTTGCCATGGTGTAGAATTACAGCGCCGTATGGTACTTGTGTTTGGAAAGAAGGGGTGTCGTGGTCACCAGCTCCTTCTGCCAACATCAGTGTACAGGCATATGGGACAAAGACATAGAGTTGATGCTGACGGGTTTAGGAAAATCTCTGATGAGGGATTCACCTTGAACATAAGAGGCTGCCTTAGGTATAGAATGGATAGATGATGATATGTTAATTAAAGTGATATAACATCTTTGGTTTAATGACACTGTTATGATCATATTCTGTTATATACCTTATTATGATCATGTTTATGATGTTCCATATTTGTTGTTTGGTTATACCTTATTTAGGTTCTTAACATGTTAATATCCTTTAGCTCAACTTTTTATTTATAATATGTTTCTAGATGAAATAATATCTTGTATCAATATGTTTGCTTCATCTACTTATGGGTCTCACCGACAACTAATGTACCTCATTTAGGTTCTATAAACCTAAGAGGTAGTTCGAACCTTTCGTGTAAATACATGTATCAGTTCTAATGCGCTCGGTATGATGGTCTCAAGGTACGATCAAGGTTAACGACTTATGAGATCAATTAGAGAAGATTCTAAGGTCACAGGTCTTCTCCACCAACATCAGTGCGATGAGCCTAGAGAGAGAACTTAGTTTGGCACTGACGGGCTTGAGGGTAGTTCCTGACGCTCTAAGCCTAGGATGACAGTCCTAAACAAAGTTAGAAAATAGAAATTTAGTCGATTTAGAGACATAACATACAAAAATGTATACTTACCCGAATTGTTCTTCACTTTAATGTATGTGTTCTTAAATAATTACTACGCATGCCTATCTTTTGGTTAGGATCACTCTTTTTGTAGCCATTGGGCCACAAGACTCAGCATATTTTATTTTCTACATGCAGGTATCAAGAAAAGGGACTAGAAGGATGGAAAAGTGACGTAATAACAAATCGCAAGATGTAAACAAAAGTCTAGTAGATGTTATTAGCATAAATAAAGTAAGATTAAATTGTATATTTTAGATGGACTATATTAGGGTTAGACTAAATAGGTTTCAATAAATTTTTAGTAGATTTTAATATTAAAGTTTCAATAAATATTAAAATTATTCATAAATAGCCTTGAGTATAACAACTCCTATGGTAGTTGCCATACTACCAATAAAGGGTCGGAGCATGACAACAATCAAGCCATCTAGATCAGATTACTTTTGTAAAAAAACATTCCAACAACTAAAATCACATACTCCTATTTATGGATCAACAAATAGGTTTATCAAACCCAATTATTGTCTAGTCATACAAGGAGGATAAGTATCAATCACAGGTTGCTTTTGAGCTATACTAATCCTATTATCATATAAATCCTTTCTATGGCCATAAGAACCGAACATGTCAGCCTTTCTCATTCATTTTAGAATTTATCGTCCAAAAGCAAAACCACAAATCTCGCTGCAACATCAATTGAATCTACACGTTCACCAATTCTTTCAACCACTACCTATTTTATCCATTCATTTTTCATTCGAAAATCTCAAGACTCAAGCCATAAAGAAAATTCTAATTACTACAACCCATTTGCAGAAATCACAGGAATACCTCAACAGTTTCTACCCTACTGTTGATTTCAGCTACCCTATGCATTTCTCTTAGCTTCTGACTCAAGTGAGGACTAACAAAACCTAATACAATTCTCACTCACTGCCAATAGGAATCACTTAACCTTTTTAAATCAATAATATGAAATAATAGGTCACTGTCCTTGCCAGATAATTCACCATGGCTCAATACCTAGTTAACCAATCGATACCCAAAATCACATCAAAGTCTTGTATCCTAGCATCTCTAAGGGTCAATTAGCCCCCTTAGAAATATTGTGTTCACATAAGACCTCTGTTATCCGGTATCGATCAGAACACAAGCAGCAGAACCAATTAAGATGATAGATCTTAGGAATAAATAATACAAATTAATCAACTAAAGGTCTTCAAATAATTCCAACGATTGCATTGGAATAAGAAATCAAAAGGAATAGCAGAGACAGGTAGTCCAAAGCTGAGACAATTAATTTAAGTATCCAACAAGGTAATTTATTGACTTAGAAAGAAAAAGAGACAAAATGATTATTAGGAAGTATATTATTTTGAGAAACCTGCAATTGACTCTTCTTACAATTGTTATAGAATATTTGGAAGGGAGTAGACCTTTTCTCAAGGATTACAAATTTTGAGATCGCACTCTTCAAAGGAAGATATGGTCATTTAAGCCAAGCAAAAGAAGGAATTATTTAAGAATTGAACAATTACTAAAGCTGGAGTTTCAAAATTGAGAGGAGAAAATTTGCCACCATCTGTAAGGCCAAGGTAGCTGGAATTAACAATCTGAATATTGTCTTTGAATGATCAAGGAAGAGATTGGAGATAAATTTCAAGGATTTTAGACCATGAATACAAAAAAAAAGTTAATTCAAGGCCATCAAAATTTGTTGGAGATCAATAACAATGTTTACACTTTCCTCTCAATAATAATATCACTCGAATAATAAAGGAAAGGAACAACTCCTAAACTCTTGTAAAATTTTATTTGAACAATAGGTATGGAAGTACAAGCTTTGGAATATAAAGGTGAAGACGATATGAAAGGGAAAATAACACCCGAAGCTGTAAAATCAATCTCTTTTGAATTTAACGATGCCCTCCCAATTGTTGGTACTTGGAGGAAAAATTTTAAAAATATAACTTGGAATTGGTAAGCAAGAATAGTAATAAGGATATAAGAGCGGTTACTAACTGCTGAAAAGATTAGAGTAGTAAAAATAATTACTGAAATAATGGAGAAGGACCAATTGAAAGTGATGAATACAATTTCATAACCAAAATAAAGGTTAAGACTGGAGCTAGTACTTAAATGGTTGCGTTAGGTTTACAAATAAGAAACAAGAGGTAACAAAGTTGTCCAACATGGTTGTAGAAGTTTAGGAAAATAAAATATAGGAAAAAATTCTTTAATACTAAAGTATTTACATGCAAGTTCAGGAGTTTGATCATCAACAAACTTTAATCAAAATTAGTCAATTTAAAGGTGCTGGTGAAGGTGTTGACAATGCATAAGACAAGCATGTAGTTGTTCAAAATGAGCCTAAGCAAGAGATAATAATGGCAGCTCCCTCAAGGATACCAAGGAGGAGACTATGGTAGGCAAGGTAAAATTTCAGTATTGTTGTTCATATAAGCTTTTAGTACTTATTATGATGAAGAATGAAATCTAAATTCACCATTGGGAGATTATAGATCAAAGGTAAGGGAAAAGAATGTATATATATTCTGCTGTTAGACATGATAGATTCAAGCGGAAAGATAAATGATTTTTCAATCCAAGAGTATAAATTTTCGATACTCTAAATTTTCAAGATTTAGTAAAATTTGGAAGGTCATAACTCCTTCCACAGAGATCAGATTAGGCTGATATTTTGAGGGTGGATTTTGGCATCATTGAAGAAGGTTTTTACCAAATTTCATAGGAATTGGACACTCAAAGAGCTCAGGGTGATTAATTCTCTGAGATAAGGAAAATCTAAAATTTCATCTATCCAGGTTTATGATACTTTGATATAGTAGTTGATGCATTTCATTACCTTTGGCTTTAGCTCACCCTTTAGTTGTGCATGGGAGTTATGTGCATGGGAGTTATGATTTATGTTTTTGAGGTAAGGACCTTATTACAAGGTGAGAAATACAGTAGGGTCCTTAATGAATGATAAGGTTGCAAATTGGATTCTCCTTTAGTATCACTTGGAAAATTCAGAATTAAGAATCAAGGTTGGTTTGTTTATGATATATTAGTTTGGTACAGTAGGTATGCTTGTCTAGGATTTGGTGGAAAGATCTTCAAAACTTAACATTGAGAATATGTAAGTATATGCACAAGAGATAAGCTTCAATTTTAACATGCTGAAAATGCTAAACTTTTCGCATTATAAACTCATTGAATTTACATACAATTCTTACTAAATTGTTCAGTAACTTGAGGTTCTAGATAGTATTTGGACTCCTTTTTGAAAGAGTTAAGAGTATCATCCAAAGAGTTTTGAAAGATGATAAGGATTAGGGAGAGAAATATCCTAAGAAAGAAAATTTTTTGTTAACTATCACTAGAAGGAATTTGTGTTCGTTTGGTGCCAGGGATGGTACCATTTCTTAAATACACTTAAGAGTATTCAACAGAGGAATGGTTAGTATTTTGAGAACGGTCAGAATCTGAAGAATGACCACTGCTAAAGATTTGTAAAGAAAAGAATTGAAACATATCAGCGAATGAAAAATAAGGGAATAGATCTTCTCCACACCCACACATGCAGAATTCATAGTATAGTTCATGGGTATCGAGATTTTACTTTTCAAGTTTAAGGAAGAAGAACCCTGTTGCACAATATAGATCCTGTGATATGAAAGTACTTGATGGTTATTCATATAAAACTGTCAGAGATGAATAGAGGAGTGAGATTGAATGAGATGGATATAAAGATTGAGAGGTAAGATAGTACTTTTGATACACCCTATGAACAAAATGTTGAATATGAGATGGTATTGATCTCTGATTATGATTCATGAGTAAAGGATGATAAAATTAATAAAAGCTAGGGATGAAACTCTACAATTTAACTATGTTCTTAACCAAGTTCTGAATCTATAGAGTCGAGAAGGAATGTCACCATTATTATACTTTGATTTGTATTAGAGTATGATAGGAAAACAATTGGAGAGGAATCTCTATCCTTCTTCTCAGCCCCAGTTAGAGAGAAAGGGTATTTTCAGTTCTGCAGCTAGGATCAAATCCATACTGATATGCACACGCCTCGACTTAAGGGTATTTTCAGTTCTTTGCTTCATTTTTTGAAGTATGTTGTTATTTATTAGTAATATTAATTATCTTTAGCCAATTGTATGTAGCAAGTTTTCCAAAAATATATTGTTGAAGATAAGACGAGGAAACAAAATAACTTAAAAACGACTTTTATGTTTTTGTAGAGAGCATTGGAAGACTGCCCTTCAATATAAATAACAGCACGTATGTGTACACACATTTAAATAAGGCAACCCACTAGCTCTACACAACCAACACAACTAATTTCTTTATCTCTCTTTTGCTCTCTCTACACTATATATTTGTTTATATATATAAACATATTGTCGTCTGCCTGTACAAAAAGTATACATTCCACTAGTTAAAGCAATTGAGCTTCATAGGAGAGGTTCTCGCCTCGGTACTGAAAAAGTTCAAAAAAAAATATCGCACTTCATCTCCTCCATCTACAAACCTTTGACATTATTAACTCCATACATCAGACCATCAAGCATAATTTCTAATCTCTCTCGAAATGTCGACGATCTTCTCCTGCGAATACTGTTCTCGAGAATTCAGTACAAAAGAAGGTCTCATAGGTCACCAGAATGTGCACGCGAACGAGTGCCCCTCTTCTACCGCAACAGGATTAGCAATTTGTGGAACAATAAAGGATGTTGCCTCTCTATCTTATCCCTCAACAATGCCTTTCTCCTGTGACCACTGTCGTAAACAATTTGAAACAATTCAGGGCTTCAATTGTCACATGGGTAAGGCACACAGGGAGCTTATAACAACTTCCACATCAACTACAGCTTTCTCCTTTGACACATCAATGACACGTTTCTCCTGTGACTTTTGTCCAAGACGATTTGAAACACCTCAGGGGCTCAATAGTCACAAAGGCAAGGCACACAAGAAGCTTATAGCAACTTCCACATCAACCGCAGCTTTCTCCTATGATATATCAAAGATGGATTTCTCCTGTGACTTTTGTTCGAGACAATTTGAAACATCTCAGGGGATCAATAGTCACAAGGGTAAGGCACACAAGGAGCTTATAGCAAATTCCACGCCAGCAACAGCTACGCTTAGACCCAACGACACTGCCATCTCTACACCCCCTCCAACTAAAGAGGGCCCTGATGATACTAACTCTAATGAAATTGATATTGATCTCTACTTACCGATAAAGAAGAGAAGACAATTTCTTGGACATACCTCCTCCCCTTCCTCGTCCACTTGAAGTAGAATGAAAAATCCTTATTCGTAAATATGTTTATAAATACTGTATATGAGTACCCCCTAGCTTTATTCCACTCACTCCTTCCCGGATTGTTAAACCAATGATATTTGAAATTAATAAATGATATTAAGAAATGATTTATAATTTTTTGTGGTTTTGTATAAAAAATATTATAAAATTTTATCCTTTTATCTCCTAAACATTTATTCTTGCTAAAATCACTATGGCATGGTAAGGAGGAGAGAGGCACTATAGATTATCACTATGCAATAGCAAGATTAACATATTTAAATATAAGGTGGTAGTTAGTGGTGCCACAACCAACAATAAATTTCCAATGCAGCAACAGGAGTAGGTAGGGAGTAGGAGTAAAATGAATTAAGAAATAAATTTCAATGAATATATTTAAATAAATAGAGGCCTTTTATTTTAAAATCATTATCATAATGATCAATTATTAAATTAATTGATGATAATTAATTATTTCGACAATAAATTTCATAATAAATGATTGTCATAGATAATAACACAATGAATATTTATATTATAATAATTAAATTTTTAGAATAGATCAATTATTACCCTCAAGTACTCACGTTAATATTGTATATATCCATTTTTGGGGAGTCAAATTTATATATATTCTTATTGTTTTATAATCTACTTAACATATGATGTGCTATTAAAAGAGTAGTTCTAAGGGGAAAAAAAAGTAATGGATAGTTCCTTAAGATGAATTTAGTAATGGATGTGTGACCTATAAGTCTCATTGATTGAGAGAGACTTATCAAGTATAATTTTAAGTTTCATCGTTGTTTGTGAATCATTACTGAGTTTCTTTTATATAGAAATGAGGCACATTATTAAATGTGACAAAATATTATTTGTATGATTGTTGATCTTGGTAATATAAAAGAAATCACTATCTAATGATGGCACTAGATATGGTTTATTTTGAGCTTCATCCGTGTCACGCCCCGACCCTACTGTCGGGCACGTGGCAACCGCCGTATGCACCCAAAGGACCCATATAAGGCATTTAATGGTGATCACAGTCCATGTACATCATTTACACAGCGGAATATATATTTAAAATATCTAGCTCAACACTGCTAACACAGTCTCGATAATCCTACTACAATTCTATGATAAGTATCAATCAATAAAAATAAATCTGTCGACAAACTCATTTTCATCAACTATCGTGATCGATCGTCTAACACACCTGCACACACATTGAACGTGGTGCGCTCAACCTTGCAGCCTAGTGCGAAATTACAGCTCGAAATCGTAGCTAGGAAATCAAACACTAGGGGAAAGTACTCGGATGCCTTTGGGTTTATTAATTATCAATTATTAATTTTTTTGGTGTAAATAACATCATTGACAAAGTTGAGTTCTAACTGTCTGTGCATAACTGTATATATTCCTAGTTGTCATCTATGTTGAACAATATGTCTGTCACTAGTAAAAGTCATCTATGTTGCATAAATGTATGTATCTCTAGTATATGTCAACTAGGAGTATTTCTGTCTTTATGTCAAGTGTCTCGGGCCGCCAGCCTATGCTCAGAGGATATCCTAATCAGGGATTCCCATAAGCCCATCCGTGCCGTGAATGTCCAGGTCTCTACCTATGCCCACTGCACGGATGTTGGCAGAGAGATCGGGTGACCGTGTATCTCTCTCTATTGTCCCGCTGGTCGATCCCTACACCTCGTCCCAGCAAAACCGGTTGCTTTTCGTACCATTCCCCTTAGAATCCCAGTACGGTCACAACCCACTGTATAGCGCTACACAACTGTCCGTCAGCAGGGTCATCTCAATTAACATGTCCTCGGCCACGGCTAGCCGAATTAAGTAATAACCCTAGGATCCGGACTACTCATCAGATCATCTGCAGAACGTCTGGAATAGTAGTCGTGTGGTATACGGATCCACTGTCCAAGGCTTTAAGGAATTTCATCTCTCCAATTCAATAGCAGTTGATATTGGCCGAGTTGAGCTCGCATCCGCACAATGGGCTGTGGCTACCTCGACTACATGCCTGCTAAATCCTTGGAAGGGTTCATCCCCGCTGGCCATTCTGGGACTATCACGATGACGCTCAGATGTCATGCGTGCGGGTAATTTTATCTGGGTATGAACTTACTCTTCTTTCTGGTCTATCTTGACCTTGGAGTTCATCTAGTCCATTTCCCAACCAACTCCCTGTATCTGAGCTGTGTGTAGCCCCAGGAGTGGTAATAGTGAGTGAACATCACTATTCGAACCCTAAGGATTAGATTTATCACCTAGGGTGTGTTACTAATACACCCTCACAATATGTAATCTAGTGATGTCCCTAGGAGATGCTAGTATCAAATGTTACCTATTTCTCTATCTAAACTAGAGTGTCAGGTAACCATTTTAGATATTATCTCCTATGTGGTATTTTAACTTTATAATCGATATATCATCTTCTTTATCAAGGTAGTAGCATATCACAAAATAATAAGGAAAAATAAAGCAATATGTAAAAGAATTTGATAAAGCATGTTAAACAGCATACACATGGCATATAATTCATGCTACATAAATAGTAACATTCTAGCATGCATGATATCACCATTTTAGCAAGCATAGCATTTTATGAGTTCAAGGCATCCAGGACCTTCCTAATAACACCTCAGCAGGTAGTTGCCTGGTTTGAATAGTTTCTAATTACGATGAACCAATGCACCTGATGATGTAGTCTGGTCTTTTCCAGAACCAACCATGTAAAATTTCACACTTCCTTTAATCATTTCGAGAAGACCTTCCTAATATAAACAAAGTTATATTTAGGTATTTACTTTGTATGCGATTTATAAGTAATATTGTACATAATTATGATAAGTCATCTCCCTATGTTGTTTCCCCACTAAGCACGATATCATCTAAACTAATAGTCCAAATTAAAATAAGGTCCAAGTCCATATGAAATCCAAGCTATTATTCCCTAATTTAATCTAACATCATAACATCATCACTAGCAAACTGGTATTCCACAATCCTTCCTCGGTGTCCAGCTTTATTCGATTCTCTCAATATACCTAATTATTATATCGTATGTATAAACACTAAATAAAAAAAATAAAGGAAAACATGATGAGGAGAAATAGGGAAAGGAGAAGGAGGTGGGGGAGATAACATAATTTGAATATAACTGTATCATCAAAGCCAGTGTGTCATCAACAATACCATCATCAAAACCTCGATACTCAAAACCATGAAAATCTGCTGGATTAATCATATGCATGCATAAAATCTTGCGATGATCAATCCGGAGCGGTGGAGCAGCAGAATCTTGAAGTCCAGGGGAAATGTGGAGAGGGCTCCGGAGCAGCGGGGGTGCGGCAACTTGCGAAGAGGCCTTCTTAATTTAAACTTAATAAATAAAAAAAATTTCTACTTATTATTACTATTTAAAGGTGGGGGTTTACAAGTTCTCCCCCCTTAAAAATTTTTGGTCCTCCAAAAATTAGATTACCATACCAAGAATATAAATTTTCATCATATTTTTTTTTTCCACTAAACTAATGTAATCATATCATAATTATAAATTCAAATGAAGTTGCAAGCGGTCAAAAGATATTTTCTTAGTGAATAGGAAGCTATGCATATCACTATGACCAATCCAAGTCTAGCATAACATGGCTAGGTTTGTATGTGAACACTTAAGTCATGTAGTGAAAGGTCACATATTTCCCTTTAAATTATTTGACAAGATTATGAAGACCAAAAGTAAAACATAGGTGAGTAAGTGCAACTTATTCCTAAAGAAATGCAACAATTTGTTTAACTGATAGTTGATGCTAAATATCAAGATAAGAGTAAAGGTATATTTTTTCCTTATTCCCAAGATCATACCCCAATATATCAAAATCTCAATACATGAGTATGTATTCATGGATGTACGATTTGAAGATACATATGGGTACTCCATTTGTGTCACATCTTCCTTTTAACAATATCAATAGATTTCATAATCAAATTTAGCATCAACCTTTGCAATTCCACAGTTTATTACCTCCTTGAATGTAATTGTAGTATTAACCCAACATCCCTTGAGAATATCCTATTTGATAGATGATGTTAAATTTGACTGAATCAAAGAAGAAACTGTAATAAGATTGGCACTGTAGTGTTAAATTTTGACTGAGATCGTGTCTGCTATGAGTTTAAAGATAATGCAAGAGTAACATAATTACTGCAAAAATTCAGCATGAATTCAAAGGTAATAACCTGACTACATATGTGGCGGAGATATAGGAGAAAATATGCCAACATAATGAAGTCAATCTAAGAGGCCTCAATGCAAACTGTTAGAGAACAAATGAAATTTGACGGAACTATAGCAAACATCAAATTGCATTAATGTGTATGTGATGATAAATTGCAAATGAATGGATTGATTTCTAGTAGGAAGTAAAGTTTACTCACAAGCTCAGAAAAGAATAGAGTGAAGTCTTGATCTATAAGGAATGCATCCAAATTTGCATATGCAGAAGTAATGCAGTTGTACCAAAGCTGCTAAGTGCACTGGATATGAGTTGCAAAAGCACTGACTAAAATAAAAGATGTCAATAATCCATGCGGTTACAAAGAATATCAACATATGCATCGGCATATGCTAGAGGTGCCAAGAAAACTGTGGTATTCAAAATTTAAGGAGAAATGAAGAGTAAGAAAGCATAGTTACTATAGAATCAACATGCAGTTGAAATGTGAGCTGAAAATAAAGAGTTTGCCAGCTGCATTTACCAAATATGACTGATCAATTATCCAAACATTTTTAATGATACTCATGAAGGTGAAAAACTCTGAGCTGCAGAAATTCTAAGTAAAGAATTGAGTTAATATAGGGGAGTTATAAAAATAAAAAAAGAAGTGAAGCAATCTGCCAACCATGGCTAGAATTTGACTAAGGACATTTGACAAAGGAAGTAACTTCACAACAAAAAGACTTCAACTCAGAGAATGACTGAGGAAATAACATTACAAAGAGCTGCAACCGCATAAAAGGACTAAGGAATAACTACCAAGAAACAGCAAAAAGATGTAGCTGCAGAAATATTCAACAAAATAAGCTACTGCAAAATGCACGAATTTGCACTCAGAAAAGTCAACAAGATGTATTGTAGAAACTCGACAAAGTGCAAAGGATATTAAGTTTATACCGATGGAAGAGTACAAGTATACAGCTAATGATAGCTACATTAAGCTGCCTTAGTACACAAAAATATGGAATGAAGGGAAGTTATAGATTTGAATAAGACACTTATGTAGCCAATCAACATGACTGCATAAAATTTGAAATGAATATGAAATATGGAGAGCTACAAAAGTTAAGAAAATTTTTAATACAGTAGGTTGTAGAGCAGAAGATGCACTTATGAAATTAGTCAACCTGACTACAGAAACTATAACAGAGAACTAAAAATTTGAGGACAATGAATTAGTCGCTGCGAAAGTACACAAGAGAGCATCTAAGCTGCAGAAGTATGACAAGCAAGGAAAACTTGGAAAACTGCAGTATGGACAAATAAAAATGTCAAACAATATATGCAGGCTGAGTATGTGAAAGAGCTACAAACAGAGTATAGAGTCACAAATAGGATATATGGTAAAGCTACAAGCACTGCGCATGGAGTTGCAAGTGTAAGGAGCCGATACAAATAACATACTAAATGACGGTCAAAATATTAGTTATAGATCATCTCAAATTATTTAACAAGAATCACTCTGCAGACGGATTTATGGAACTAGGATAAAGTCCATTAAAGAGACCCGTGCAAGAGTCGAGTCCAAATAGAACTAGCCTAGATATAAGCCTCATGTGGAACTTCAATATCGATAGTTTCCAAGATCTAAGAAATAATTAATGTACTAGTTTGCATGGATAGTGATCCTGATGAAAATAAAATAGGTAACATTTGGATATGATCTAACACAACTATACTTGATCTTTATAAATCATAGTTGAACGCAGATTGAGTATAAGGTTCGAGATATTAGCCCGTTCTAGAATTTATATATATTAGCGCTAGATAGTATATTCGTAACGCTAGATTTCATGATCTGATAAGACACTTATAACCCATAACGAACACAAAACTTAACGAGATATCCAATTTACCACGTACTAACTCTCTCACCATCCTAGCTATATCGGGACTGATTTCCATAACTTTTAGGACTCCAAGCCTAAGCTTTAATATCTCTTAAATCCTTAGGTCCTTAAACCTAAGCTCGTATACCAATTTACTCCTTAGGTTCTTAAACCTAAACTCTGATACCACTTTAATTGTCACGCCCCGACCCTACTGTCGGGTACGTGGCAACCGCCGTATGAGCCCAAAGGACCCATACAAGGCATTTAATGGTGATCACAGTCCATATACATCATTTACACAGCGGAATATATATTTAAAACATCTAGCTCAACACTACTAACACAGTCCCGATAATCCTACTACAATTCTATGATAAGTATCAATCAATAAAAATAAATTTGTCGACAAACTCATTTTCATCAACTGTCGTGATCGATCGTCTAACACACCTGCACACACATTGAACGTGGTGTGCTCAGCCTTGCGGCCTAGTGCGAAATTACAGCTCGAAATCATAGCTAGGAAATGAAACACTGGGGGGAAGTACTAGGATGCCTTTGGGTTTATTAATTATCAATTATTAATTTTTTTGGTGTAAATAACGTCATTGACAAAGTTAAGTTCTAACTGTCTGTGCATAACTGTATATGTTCCTAGTTGTCATCTATGTTGAACAATATGTCTGTCACTAGTAAAAGTCATCTATGTTGCATAAATGTATGTATCTCTAGTATATGTCAACTAGGAGTATTTCTGGTTTTATGTCAAGTGTCTCGGGCCGCCAGCCTATGCTCAGAGGATATCCTGATCAGGAATTCCCATAAGCCCATCCGTGTCGTGAATATCCAGGTCTCTACCTATGCCCGCTGCACGGATGTTGGCAGAGAGATTGGGTGACCGTATATCTCTCTCTACTGTCCCGCTGGTCGATCCCTACACCCCGTCCCAGCAAAACTGGTTGCTTCCCGTATCATTCCCCTTGGAATCCCAGTACGGTCATAACCCATCATGTAGCGCTACACAACTGTCCGTCGACAGGGTCACCTCAATTAACATGACCTCGACCACGGCTAGCCTAATTAAGTAATAACCCTAGGATTCAGACTGCTCATCAGATCGTCTGTAGAACGTCTGGAATAGTAGCCGTGTGGTCTACGGATCGACTGTCCAAGGCTTTAAGGGATTTCATCTCTCCAATTCAATAGCAGTTGATGTTGGCCGAGTTGAGCTCGCATCCGCACAATGGGCTGTCGCTACCTCGACTACATGCCTGCTAAATCCTTGGAAGGGTTCATCCCCGCTGGCCATTCCGGGACTATCACGAGACGCTCAGACGTCATGCGTGCGGGTAATTTTATCCGGGTATGGACTTACTTTGCTTTCTGGTCTATCTTAACCTTGGAGTTCATCTAGTCCATTTCCCAACCAACTCCCTGTATCTGAGCTGTGTGTAGCCCCAGGAATGGTAATAGTGAGTGAACATCACTATTCGAACCCTAAGGATTCGATTTATTACCTAGGGTGTGTTACTAATACACCCTCACAATATGTAATCTAGTGATGTCCCTAGGAGATGCTAGTATCAAATGTTACCTATATCTCTATCTAAACTAGAGTGTCAGGTAACCATTTTTGATATTATCTCCTATGTGGTATTTTAACTTTATAATCGATATATCATCTTCTTTATCAAGGTAGTAGCATATCACAAAATAATATGGAAAAATAAAGCAATATATAAAAGAATTTGATAAAGCATGTTAAACAGCATACGCATAGCATATAATTCATGCTACATAAATAGTAACATTCTAACATGCATGATATCACCATTTTAGCAAGTATAGCATTTTATGAGTTCAAGGCATCCAGGACCTTCCTAATAACACCTCAGCAGGTAGTTCCCTGGTTTGAATAGTTCCTAATTACGATGAACCAACGCACCTGATGATGTAGTCTGGTCTTCTCCAGAACCAACCGTGTAAAATTTCACACTTCCTTTAATCGTTTCGAGAAGACCTTCCTAATATAATCAAAGTTATATTTAGGTATTTACTTTGTATGCGATTTATAAGTAACATTGTACATAATTATGATAAGTCATCTCCCTATGTTGTTTCCTCACTAAGCATGATATCATCTAAACTAATAGTCTAAATTAAAATAAGGTCCAAGTCCATATGAAATCCAAGCTATTATTCCCTAATTTAATCTAACATTATAACATCATCACTAGTAAACTGGTATTCCACAATCTTTCCTCGGTGTCAACCTTTATTTGATTCTCTCCATATACCTAATTATTATATCCTATGTATCAAAGTCCATCGACAATTGTAAAGAATAAGTTTATATGCCTAGCAATTCGTGCTAACTCAGATGTTTAACAATTGAATATCTTTGAGGGGTAAAATGTTATCAACATTACATTAGGACTTGAATGAGTTTTAGATTCGTGTCGAAATAGATTTAGAATCCGTTTTAGATTCGTGTCGAAATAGATTTAGAATCCATCGAGTTTCTTTGAGATAGTATTCTTATAGGTGCTATGGGATACGTCCTCTTGTGAAAATTGCCTTACAACTTTTGTGATTTTTAGATTCATGCACAAATGAACCAATATCCAATCCAATCTCTTCAAATTAGAGTATTTTCATAAATGCGTTTGGATGTGTTCTCCCTTCCTAATGCGGATTAAGATCACCATAGAATAGGAAAGATTTTTTCCTTTTCGGAATAGGAATGAAAAAATTTATAGTTACGCCCAATAGTAATATTATATCATGGTGGCATTTATTTTGATATGGCAATATCTTTGATTTAATGATTTCTATCTATTATTTTAATAAATAAAATAGAAAGTATAAAATAAACTTATAGACAACACTTATTACATGAGTTGGAATACTATAAAAATAACAAAAATATAAAATAAAATTGATATGTTTCTAATTCACCGTCAAATTGTCCTCGACGAGCTAAACCAATTAATTGAATCAATTTAGTCTTAAATATATATATATATAAATGGAATCATAAAAAAAATAAAAAAAGATAGATCAAATAGTGATATCAAACTATTATTAAATATTATCACATCTTTGATTGTATTTTTTAAAAAATATTATATATAAAATTAATTCATGGATGAATCTTTTTCTAAAAATAATCAAATAATATTAATCATTAAATAATCTTTCAATAAGAGAATGTCAATCTATTGTACTAATTGTTCTACATAATAATATCTATATCATTTACTTTATCTCACTTTGCATTACTAAATATAGAATTAGAATTACAAACTTGTATTATTTGAAACCATCACAAATAGCTACGAAATCATTGAAAAGATTAAATATTTTTTTTATTTTAAATTACATAATTTATGAATTATTTTATTAAGTACGTGGTTTGTTTTATTGTTGTATGATTGAAGATAGACAAGAGATAATATTTGTAAGATCTAAAAATATAATTTTAACTACAAATATTTGAGTTGAAATTCATGCATTTATAATTTTTGCTAGAGCTATAGATAGAATTCTAAATGACCATGTAATTAAAAAAATATATAACTAAGAAAATAGATATTTTAGAGAAGTTTTCATTGCACTTCAACTTTCAGTCAAATAACTTTCTATCATATTTCATAGAACGCTCCATATGATCTAATATAAGTAATAAATATTCTCTAATTCTTCTTTGCTTCATTTTTTGAAGTATGTTGTTATTTATTAGTAATATTACTTATCTTTAGCCAATTGTATGTAGCAAGTTTTCCAAAAATATATTGTTGAAGATAAGACGAGGATACAAAATAACTTAGAAACGACTTTTATGTTTTTGTAGAGAGCATTGAAAGACTGCCCTTCAATATAAATAACAACACGTATGTGTACACACATTTAAATAAGGCAACCCACTAGCTCTCCACAACCAACACAACTAATTTATTTATCTCTCTTTTGCTCTCTCTATACTATATATTTGTTTATATATATAAACATATTGTCGTCTGCCAGTACAAAAAGTATACGTTCCACTAGTTAAAGCAATTGAGCTTTATAGGAGAGGTTCTCGCCTCGGTACTGAAAAAGTTCAAAAAAAAATATCGCACTTCGTCTTCTCCATCCACAAACCTTTGACATTATTAACTCCATACATCAGACCATCAGGCATAATTTCTAATCTCTCTCGAAATGTCGACGATCTTCTCCTGCGAATACTGTTCTCGAGAATTCAGTACAAAAGAAGGTCTCACAGGTCACCAGAATGTGCACGCGAACGAGTGCCCCTCTTCTACCGCAACAGGATCAGCAATTTGTGGAACAATGAAGGATGTTGCCTCTCTATCGTTTCCCTCAACAATGCCTTTCTCCTGTGACCATTGTCGTAAACAATTTGAAACAATTCAGGGCTTCAATTGTCACATGGGTAAGGCACACAGGGAGCTTATAACAACTTCCACATCAACTGCAGCTTTCTCCTTTGACACATCAATGGCACGTTTCTCCTGTGACTTTTGTCCAAGACGATTTGAAACACCTCAGGGGCTCAATAGTCACAAAGGCAAGGCACACAATAAGCTTATAGCAACTTCCACAGAAACCGCAGCTTTCTCCTATGATACATCAAAGTTGGATTTCTCCTGTGACTTTTGTTCGAGACAATTTGAAACATCTCAGGGGCTCAATAGTCACAAGGGCAAGGCACACAAGGAGCTTATAGCAAATTCCCCCAACGAGACTGCCATCTCTACACCCCCTCCAACTAAAGAGGTCCCTGATGATACTAACTCTAATGAAATTGATATTGATCTCTACTTACCGATAAAGAAGAGAAGACAATTTCGTAGACATTCCTCCTCCCCTTCCTCGTCCACTTGAAGAAGAACGAAAAATCCTTATGCATAAATATGTTTATAAATACTTTATATGAGTTCCCCCTAGCTTTATTCCATTCACTCCTTCCCGTATTGTTAAACCAATGATATTTGAAATTAATAAGTGATGTTAAGAAATGATTTATAATTTTTTGTGGTTTTGTATAAAAAATATTATAAAATTTTATCTTTTTATCTCTTGAACATTTATTCTTGCTAAAATCACTATGGTATGGTAAGGAGGAGAGAGGCACTATAGATTATCACTATGCAATAGCAAGATTGACATATTTAAATATAAGGTGGTAGTTAGTGGTGCCATAACCAACAATAAATTTCCAATGCAGCAACAAGAGTAGGTAGGGAGTAGGAGGAAAATGAATTAAGAAATAAATTTCAATAAATATATTTAAATAAATAGAGGCCTTTTATTTTAAAGTCATTATCATAATGATCAATTATTAAATTAATTGATGACAATAAAAATATTTCATTTTATATACATCTCTTAAATCATAGTGAATATGTATATACATTTCTTTTGTCTTCATTTACGTGTACGTGATGATTACTAGTGATTTAAACAAAAAATATTTTTTAAAAAAGTAATATTTAGAAATAATATATCACATCAGGTGGATTTAAGAATCGAATAAAAAGAAATGCCAACAGTAATACTAATTAAATATATATTTAAAGTATACAATTGTTCTCTGTTAATAAAAATTGGGCATCGAGGATAAAGATGATATATAAAATAATTATCTTCATGACATCTAATAATAATTTAATACTCAAAATTATGTAATAGCTTGAGTATTGCTTGTTCCCATCGGTTGTTACATGGGATCAATCATCCATTCCTAATATTTATATCTCTATATATAGTAGATAAATATATTTTCTAGTTTAATAAATATTTATATATTGTAGTAAATATGTAGACTTTAGATATCAAATTCTATTTGTTTCTTAATATAATATATACAACTGCAATTATTTTATTAGAGAATTGGACAACATATTGAATTAAAAGTTATGCTTTTAAAATTTAGTAACTTAGTACAGTATTTACAGGTTCCAAGAATAGTTGTATTTTTGTTATTGTATTATTGAATTAAAATGATTGATAAACACTTTGTTGCACTTCTTTTCTTGGATGTTTTCTTCCATACTATGGTAAACAAATTTATCATGTCTTGCGCTCAACATTTTCTTGGTCGTATGCATGAGCGACATTAAACAATGAATATCAAAACACCTATTTTGTTCCTTGTCTTCTATTTCCATAATGCCAAACAAGAAATAAGAAAAGGGGAGCAGGGTGTTAGATACTTAATATCATGAGTATTAGAAAATTTAAATATGTTTGCCAATTGATAGAAAAACATTCTGCAGTGACGATAGATAAATACGGCAGGGCCATGAATCTGTTAAATTGCTAATTTAAAAGGCTAAGGTGCATTGTTGTTTCGGCTAGTTTACAGCCGCTGCAGTAGAGTTCCCAAGTGGGCAATTGTTAATAAATTTTATATTGTCCGTGATGTGTATTATGTTGCTTTTTTATAGAATGTAAATTAATTGCAATAATATGTTATATGATATGATCTCTCTTATGTTTGTGTTCTTAAATTCTAATGGTGTATGATACTAGGAAGAACATAGAATACATAGATGATATATGAACATGCTAGGTGATAAACAATACTAGTTAGGTGATATATTTACATGATAACCTAAACTAGTTAGAACACCTAGAAATATGGACCTGAATTTCCTAGGAACATGAACTTCTAGGAATTATATAGGTCTATGTAACACAGTATTTCTCTCACAAATGATAGGTATCATTTGAGTTAGTCTAATGATGGATAGCGGAGGCGTCACCCGACACATCCTTTAGCGTTCGGTGAGTACCAACAAGAGGGTTCTCGCCAATAGCCCAGATATCCTGTCACGCCCCGACCCAACCGTCGGCCATGTGGCAACCGCCGTATGAGCCCGACAGACCCATACAAGGTATCAAGTGATATATACCATTCATATACATCGTTTATGCAGCGGAATATACAATTAAATTATCTAACTCAAAATTTCTAACACAGTCCCGATAAACCTACTACAATTCTAAAATAAAAGACATCGAGAATTTAAAATAAACTCGTCGACGGACTCATCTTCATCAAATCTCTCGGACAATCATCTAATACACCTGCACACACGGGGAAAAGTGGTGTGCCCAGCCTTGCAGCCTAGTGCGAAATTACGGCTCTACCGAATAAAGAAATCAAAGGCTAGGAGGAGTATTATAGGATGCCCTTGGTGATTAATAATCATCTTTCATGTCATATAGTTTAAACAATTCATATAGAGCGATAAGACAACATAAATAAATAATAAATGTGTACATGCCACTAGATGTCACCTAAGTTAAGTCTAGTGTCAACGTCAACAGTCTGTCCCCATTTGATTTGTGTAAATCAATTTATGGGGAGTAACAAACATCATAAATACTATACCGATGTATAATTCACTAGATGTCACCTACGTTATATCTAGTGTTCACGTCAACAGTCTGTCACTTACATCGTGATGAGACTTTAAGGTTTTATAAACTCAGGCTGCCAGCCTACGCTTAGTGACTACCCGGGCCGGGGGTATCAATAAGCCCATCAGTGTCTTTCTGTCTCAGTCACTACCTATGCCCGCCGCACTGATGTTGGCAGAGAGGACGGATGACCCAGAGTCCCTCTCTAGTTGTTTCACTAGTCGCCAATCATGCCTCCCCTAGTGAAACCGTCGTGCCCTTACATCCTCCCCGGATTCCGTAGGGGCCACGACACCCATGTAGTACTACATACTGCCCGTAGACAGGGTCACCTCTCTTAAATCTCATCGGCCACGGCTAGCCGGAATAACCACCCTAGGATCCGGACTACTCATCCGATCGTCTGCAGACGTCAAGGGTGATAGTCGTGTGGTCAACGGATCCACTGTCCAAGGCGTCGCATGTGGAATCACCTTCCCAGTCCAATAGCCGTCGACGTCTATCGAGATTGGCGCACATCCGCACGATGGGCTGTGGCCCTCGACTCCATCGGTGCCAAGTCCATGGTAGGGTTCATCCTAGCAAACCATCTCAGGACTATCACGAGGCCGCCTACAACGACACTCGTGCGGGTGAAGATTTTCGGGTAAGGACTTGCTCCATATTTCCAATCTAACCCGACCATGGAGTTTGTACAGTCTTTTACCCTACCAGCTCCCAGTATATAAGCTATGCATAACGTCGGGAGTGGTGCTCCCAGTGCTCCGCTATGCATCAACTTCGGGAGTGGCGCCTAACGGGACGTCACCGTTTGACCACCGTCGGAACGCGGCGGTCAACCGGGGCATATGGAAAAAGGCCCCGTTTTCTGTCTAAGTGGCGGTGACATCACCAAAGGTTCTAACATGTCGTTATTTACTATCTATGTCTGCATGGTAGGTATGCTAGCATAGCATAGAAACACAATAAAATAATATTTAACATGCTTGATATGATACTACGACATATTAGAAACTTAATAAGGAAATCATGGTATATCATGCATGTTAAGTAAATTAAACTAACATGCAAACCAGAGTATATCCTACATGTCAGACAGAAACAAACTAAACTAACATGCAGGCAAGTCAAATCTTATCAAGCATTATGTTTTAACATATTTAAGACATCCAAGAATTGTTCCTAAGAAAACTCCAGCGGGAATTCCCTAGCTTGAATAAATCCTACCATCGAAGAACCAACGCACCTGACTTGGCGGTTTACTCCTCGGAACCAACTTAAGGTCTGCCTCGATCCACGTGCCGTCATTTACGCATTTTTATATTTTCCTGTCAATTATTCAACGAATTTTAATTCTCAATCTAGAAATAATTTCTCAAATCTCTCTTCACCATTACTCTTAGAATGATCTCTAGAATCACCCCAATTTTTTTCCCAAGTTCGCTGGAAAATTTCTCCGGCGGTCGCCGGAAAGTTCACCGGAAAGTTCGTCGGAACCCTCGCCGGCGAAGTTCTTCGATCAGCACCAATATTGGTACCAATCGAAAGCTCTCTTCATGAGGATTCCAAAAATCATATTTCCCCCAATTTTTATAGCTCATATGCAATCAATTTCACCAATTAAAATTTTGGGCGAAATCCTAAAGTTAGGGTTTTTAGCTCGCCGGGGGCCAACCGGCGGCCAATAGCCCTTAACTCCGGTACCAATGGATAGCTCTCGTCAAGGAGAATCCATAGGTACCAAGTTTGCAAGGTTTCACGGCCGGAATGGCCGGTAATCGCCGGAGCAAGCTCCGGCGACGAAACCCTCGCCGCCGACGCCTCTCACGCGATTTCTCCCTCATCTCTACACCAAATTTAGGCATCTTGGTATCAAAATGAAGAGGAGGTCGAGATCTACCTGTGGCTAAAATTTGGGAGTCTAATTCGATGTGGTCTTGTCGGAGCATCGATGGGAAAAATGGTCGCCTTCACCGTCGCCGCTGCGGAGGAGGAGAGAGAAGAGAGGGAAGAGGGAGGAGGTCGCGCGCGCTCGATGGGAAAAATTGTTTTTTATTTATTTATTTAAATTAGTTAATTAAAATCTTAAATCTTAATTAAATCTTAATTGTTTAATTGATCGATCAAACGACGTCCAAATCACGATCCGTCTGCGCCGTTGGATTCCTTATCAAAAATACTATCTGATGGTATAATTTTCACATCAAAATCTCATACTTCAAAAATTCATATGATTTTACAAATAAGTCCTTTTAAAGAATTTCTTTTACGATTAAACCCTCCAAATACTAAAATTATTCTATTGCTCTTATTCAAAAATCACGGGTCTCACAACCTACCCCCCTTACAAAAATTTTGTCCTCAAAATTTCTGATCGATTCCGTGATGGAGAGATTACTCTGCCCCTTAAAAATTTGTAGTCCTCCACAAATAATTTCTTCATATATCAAAGTACGATTGCATTATGGCAAGTTCCAAGATTAGAATAAAATGAGATACTGAAGATATGCATCTATATAATGGGTCATCAATTGCCAAGTCCAAGTCAACAAAAATTATGTTGGCATCATCAATAACCATGATCGATGATAAATAAGTAGATCATTTATATTTCCTTTCAAGCAATAACCCCTTTCCAAGGTGATACCACTTTAGTTATCATATACTTATTGGTACTAAGATATAAGATCTGCAATTTATGGTAGCTCAACTAAATGACCCACGTGACAACATAATATATATCATGATATAGGGATCCACTTTAGTTGTCACTATACTATGGATCATTGTAGTCATATTTGGATCCTCATGAGCATCCATCTTATTCAACACAAAGAGGTACGTCTAGGTACGCAGTTATCTCCTCTATGAGTGTCGACCTAATTAAGAGCAAGCCTCCCAGTTCGTGGCAGGAAATGTAGGCCGAACTTAACCAATACTTGAGTTCATAAAAGTCCTAATAGGATCTAAAACTGAGTTTGATACGGAATTTATAGATCATACTTATATGATGATATAAAATTTGATATGAAATATGCTATATCCTATGTAAAAGGATATAATAATAAAAATAACAAAGTAGACTCTTGATATATAAGGACTTCATCCAAGTCTATAGATGCATAAATATTATAGTTATAACTAAGCTGCTATGCACACAGGATACGAGCTGCAGCAGTAGTGACTGGAGTAAGAGAGGTCAATAGTACATGCAGCTACTAAGGATATCATCATGTACATCAACATGTGTTGGAGAAATCAATATGCAGAAATATCAACATGCACATCAACACATGCTAGAGGTTCAAGAAATTTACAGTATCCAAAAATTAGAGAAGATATGAAAAAGAGTAAGGAAGTAAAGATACTACAAAATCTGCAGGCAGTTGAAATTTGAGCTGCAAATATAGAAATACTGCCAATTGCAATGACTGAGTAAGACTGCAGAGAAAATCCGAATCTATATAACAATACTGATGAAAATATAGGAATCTGAGCTGCAAAAATACTAAGTGAAGAACTGAGCTAAGCCGATGGAGCTCTAGAAATAAAAAAATGAGTGAAGACATCTGTCAACCATGGCTAGAATTGACTAAAGACATTTGACAAAGGAAGTAGCTTTACAAAAAGGGAACTGCAAACTGCAGAAAAGGAACAAGGAAATAACTGCAAAGAAAATTACAGAAATATTCAACAGAATTTGGATTCAAAAAGACCACTAAGTAGAATTAACAAAAGCAGATACAAGAAATCTGCTTGGCTAATAAGTCGGTCGTATATAGGATATACGAATTAAGCGAAAGCTGCTCAAGCTCCGAAAAGAAACTGATAGATGAAGGAAAATAGCAGGAAACAGCTGCATTGAATGCATAGAATGCTGGTATAAAGGAAGATGCTCCCAGCTCAACAGAAAGTAATATGACAGAGTGAACCGCTTGAATGAGGGTAGAAAGCTTCATGTATATAATCATGCAAGAGTGCAAGTGGTATGCTGATGACAGCTACACCGACTGTATTGTCGCATCAAAATATGAAATAAAGGGAGAAACAATAGAAGAATTTACATTTAGGAAGCCAGTCAACATGACTGCAGATAAATCTGAAATGAACATGAAATATCGAAAGTTGAGAAACGTAAGATGAAGCAAGCGGTAAAGCTGAGCGACAAAATGAAGCTACAGAAATATAACAAGTGAGCATCGAAGCTGCAGAAACTGAGAAAATGAAGAAGACTGTAGCACGCACAACTAGAAATGTCATGCAATATACGCTAGTTGAATTTGTGAAATAGAGTTGCAGATAGGGTGTAGAGCTGCAAAGAGAGTATATGTAGAAAGCTACAAATACTATACGTAGAGTTGTAAGTGTTGGGGGTTGATACGAATATTATGATTGATGACGGTCAACTTCTAGTTGCAACTAAAAAAAAATCATGATGACGATCCAAGATGATCAACATATTCACATGTATATAAATAATTAACTCAAATGAGAGTAAGGTCATAGATGACAATTTCAAATCATTTCATACCGATCCATCTATAATCAAATTTATGAATCGGGAATGAAGTCCATCTAAGAGATCCGAGTAAGAGTTAGGTCCAAACAAAATTAACTCATACGTATGCCAGCTTAAAATATCGGTAGATCCTTCTTTAAGCTCAGTGGTCTTACGTAGATAAATCTGATATAGATTCTATAATCCAGATCTTAAATGGACGTTCAATACCAGTTATTTCCAAGATCTAGGAAATGACTAAGGCAACGATTTGTATGGAAAATTCTCATGATCGATATCAAGATGAAAAAGGGTGTATAACTGGAGATAATTTACTTGGATATCCATATCTCCAAATTGATCATGGATTTAACCTAAAATTTAAGATTTCAATTTTCTAGAAATCATTCATACCCGATAGTCAATATGATCATAACATCAGATTTCACAATCTGATAAGATAATTATAACCCGCGATATAAGCAAGAGTTAACAATATCACACGTGCTCAAATGTCGTATAATAACACACGTGTTAACTCAAGTAGGAAGGTCCACAATTTAATGATCCTGATGGACTACCTGATACCTCGGCTATCTAGCATGAGAGTACAGATGTGGGAGTGCATCTGGTGCTTCTATGTCACGAGTCCAACTCAGAAGCGCGTGCTCGAATCAAAGCGGATAAAATTGAATCTTGATAGATTTATTCAAACTCAGTATCCCAACTAGGTCATGGGGTACCAATAGTATGATAAAGATATCGTATGAGATATTTTCATATCAACACTCTTCAGATCAAAGTGATAATAGATACCTATGTTGGTATAAGAGGTGATTGTGATGCACCCAACAAGGTAACCTTAATATGATGATGGATAAATTACTTGATCATTTAGAAATGAAACTTGATCGTAGATCTGAGCCTATTGATCTAAGTTTCTATCTCTTCTCCAATGTAGTGGAGATAGTAACCATAAATATTGTCCGGAGATTAATAAATTTATAATCTCGTATATTAAGGCGATTAGCGGTCTAGGAAAAATTTGTCCTAACGAAAATTACTATCGCCGAAGTAAAAACTCCTTACCAAGGAAATATACTACTATATTTCCAACTCGCACTTTATTCTATATTATATCGGGACTGTTATTTAAATCCTTAAAACCTCAAACATAACTTAATCTCCTAAGTTCTCCAAACTTAGGCTCTGATATCACTTTGATAGTCAGGTTTTTAAACCTAGGCTCTGATACAACTTAAGTTGTCACGCCCCGGCCCAACCGTCGGCCACGTGGCAACCGCCGTATGAGCCCGACAGACCCATACAAGGCATCAAGTGATACATACCATTCATATACATCGTTTATGCAGCGGAATATACAATTAAATTATCTAACTCAAAATTTCTAACACAGTCCCGGTAAACCTACTACAATTCTAAAATAAAAGACATCGAGAATTTAAAATAAACTCGTCGACGGACTCATCTTCATCAAATCTCTCGGACAATCATCTAATACACCTGCACACACGGGGAAAAGTGGTGTGCTCAGCCTTGCGGCCTAGTGCGAAATTACGGCTCTACCGAATAAAGAAATCAAAGGCTTGGAGGAGTATTCTAGGATGCCCTTGGTGATTAATAATCATCTTTCATGTCATATAGTTTAAACAATTCATATAGAGCGATAAGACAACATAAATAAATAATAAATGTGTACATGCCACTAGATGTCACCTATGTTAAGTCTAGTGTCAACGTCAACAGTCTGTCCCCATTTGATTTGTGTAAATCAATTTATGGGGAGTAACAAACATCATAAATACTATACCGATGTATAATTCACTAGATGTCACCTACGTTATATCTAGTGTTCACGTCAACAGTCTGTCACTTACATCGTGATGAGACTTTAAGGTTTTATAAACTCGGGCTGCCAGCCTACGCTTAGTGACTACCCAGGCCGGGGGTATCAATAAGCCCATCAGTGTCTTTCTGTCTCAGTCACTACCTATGCCCGCCGCACTGATGTTGGCAGAGAGGACGGATGACCCAGAGTCCCTCTCTAGTTGTTTCACTAGTCGCCAATCATGCCTCCCCTAGTGAAACCGTCGTGCCCTTACATCCTCCCCGGATTCCGTAGGGGCCACGACACCCATGTAGTACTATATACTGCCCGTAGACAGGGTCACCTCTCTTAAATCTCATCGGCCACGGCTAGCCGGAATAACCACCCTAGGATCCGGACTACTCATCCGATCGTCTGCAGACGTCAAGGGTGATAGCCGTGTGGTCAACGGATCCACTGTCCAAGGCGTCGCATGTGGAATCACCTTCCCAGTCCAATAACCGTCGACGTCTATCGAGATTGGCGCACATCCGCACGATGGGCTGTGGCCCTCGACTCCATCGGTGCCAAGTCCATGGTAGGGTTCATCCTAGCTAACCATCTTAGGACTATCACGAGGCCGCCTACAACGACACTCGTGCGGGTGAAGATTTTCGGGTAAGGACTTGCTCCATATTTCCAGTCTAACCCGACCATGGAGTTTGTACAGTCTCTTACCCTACCAGCTCCCAGTATATAAGCTATGCATAACGTCGGGAGTGGTGCTCCCAGTGCTCCGCTATGCATCAACCTCGGGAGTGGCGCCTAACGGGACGTCACCGTTTGACCACCGTCGGAACGCGGCGGTCAACCGGGGCATATGGAAAAAGGCCCCGTTTTCTGTCTAAGTGGCGGTGACATCGCCAAAGGTTCTAACATGTCGTTATTTACTATCTATGTCTGCATGGTAGGTATGCTAGAATAGCATAGAAACACAATAAAATAATATTTAACATGCTTGACATGATACTACGACATATTAGAAACTTAATAAGGAAATCATGGTATATCATGCATGTTAAGTAAATTAAACTAACATGCAAACCAGAGTATATCCTACATGTCAGACAGAAACAAACTAAACTAACATGCAGGCAAGTCAAATCTTATCAAGCATTATGTTTTAACATATTTAAGACATCCAAGAATTATTCCTAAGAAAACCCCAGCGGGAATTCCCTAGCTTGAATAAATCCTACCATCGGAGAACCAACGCACCTGACTTGGCGGTTTACTCCTCGGAACCAACTTAAGGTCTGCCTCGATCCACGTGCCGTCATTTACGCATTTTTATATTTTCCTGTCAATTATTCAACGAATTTTAATTCTCAATCTAGAAATAATTTCTCAAATCTCTCTTCACCATTACTCTTAGAATGATCTCTAGAATCACCCCAATTTTTTTCCCAAGTTCGCTGGAAAATTTCTCCGGCGGTCGCCGGAAAGTTCACCGGAAAGTTCGCCGGAACCCTCGCCGGCGAAGTTCTTCGATCAGCACCAATATTGGTACCAATCGAAAGCTCTCTTCATGAGGATTCCAAAAATCATATTTCCCCCAATTTTTATAGCTCATATGCCATCAATTTCACCGATTAAAATTTTGGGCAAAATCCTAAAGTTAGGGTTTTTAGCTTGCCGGTGGCCAACCGGCGGCCAATAGCCCTCAACTCTGGTACCAATGGATAGCTCTCGTCATGGAGAATCCATAGGTACCAAGTTTGTAAGGTTTCACGGCCGGAATGGCCGGTAATCGTCGGAGCAAGCTCCGGCGACGAAACCCTCGCCACCGACGCCTCTCATGCGATTTCTCCCTCATCTCTACACCAAATTTAGGCATCTTGGTATCAAAATGAAGAGGAGGTCGAGATCTACCTGTGGCTAAAATTTGGGAGTCTAATTCGATGTGGTCTTGTCGGAGCATCGATGGGAAAAATGGTCGCCTTCACCGTCGCCGCTGCGGAGGAGGAGAGAGAAGAGAGGGAAGAGGGAGGAGGTCGCGCGCGCTCGATGGGAAAAATTGTTTTTTATTTATTTATTTAAATTAGTTTATTAAAATCTTAAATCTTAATTAAATCTTAATTGTTTAATTGATCGATCAAATGACGTCCAAATCACGATCCGTCTGCGCCGTTGGATTCCTTATCAAAAATACTATCTGATGGTATAATTTTCACATCAAAATCTCATACTTCAAAAATTCATATGATTTTACAAATAAGTCCTTTTAAAGAATTTCTTTTACGATTAAACCCTCCAAATACTAAAATTACTCTATTGCTCTTATTCAAAAATCAGGGGTCTCACATATCCCCATGGCATGCATCCGAAAGTAAAGTATTGGGAGCCGGGGAGCTCACTTCAGCCACTATGTCTAAGGACTAAGGTGTCTGTTGTCGCTGACATACCTCAATCGAGTCCTGGAGGCTTGGGAGGTAGTCCGAACAGTTAGAGTTATAAACGTGTTGGATCTGACAAGTTAGGCCTTGAGTATATATATATGTCAGCAAATGACCCTGCTGTAAAGTAGAAGTGTAGCGCTACATGGTGTCTCATATCGTAGGGTCTATGGGAGACGTACGATACGATAGTCTCGGAGTGTGGTCCAAGTAAACGGCTTGCGAGACTGGAAGGAGGAGGAACCGCGGTCACCCGCCTTCTCTGCCAACGTCAGTGCAACGGGCCTAGGCAGAGACTTAAACTGGCACTGACGAGCTTAGGGTAGTCCCCGGCAAGGGCTTACCTTAAGCATAGGCAGGCAGCCCTAGGAGTTAGTATTTGAAACTAAAAACTTAGAAAACTCGAGATACATATTTAGATTTTTAATAATTCATTGCTCAGTTATGTATATACTTTATTTTATAGTTATTTTATGAATTGATATTGATATAACTGCTGCTCGTCCGGACATGTATTGTTAGCCCATTTCTTTTGCTTGGAGAAGTTTCTATCTGTAGGCACTAAGTCGCAAGACTTAGCGCATGCAAATTTTCCCCCGCACGCAGGTATTTGGAACATCGCGTAGGAGACGACGAGGAACGATGGGTAGCAGGATTGAATACTATAGAAGAACCTTATGGAATCGATTAGTCGGTACAATGTATACAAGACATAATATAGACGGACTGTATCAACTTTTTGTGTAACCTATAAGTAAATTGTATATCTAATTAGTAGACTTGATTATAGAAATTTTCAGTTATGCTTGGGATATATGATATCGTTAGCCTTGTATGAGTGAGATATTGTTCATACGGCGGTTGTCAGTTGCCCGACAGAGGGTCAGGGCGTGATAATTATTGTGGTATCAGAGCAGGTTTAGAAAATTTAGGAAATTATTTATGAGATTAAGGATTAGGGATACGCTATTGATACAGTCTATAGGCAAACATTGGGTAAACAAAGGTGAGAGTGACAAAGGATTAGGAATAGGATTCCCTTGATTAAACTTTTCCTTATTACCTCTCTGCACTTTCTTGCTTGATAAGTTGCTTGCTATAAGTTATTTGACAACTATCGATGGTTTTGATTAATTGCCTGGTTGATCATTGAGTTTTTAAAAATCGATTGCTTGCATATTTTCTTTGCTTGCCTCTCTACCTTAACTCAAATATAGTATTTTACAACTCCAAGAGTACTACTAAAATTCATTATTATGCTATGCAATTATAAAAGAGCTGCTTTGTTCAATGAAAGAAAGGACTAGTTGTTTGAAGTCCATGTCATTGCCTTCCAACAAATGTAGCTCCTACTATTGCTTGGGTACACAAGTGCTATAAGCAATTAGTGCTCTGAGTTTAACTATGGTTGTGGTATAGTTAACTTCTCCCTTCATGACAGAAATTAAAAAGTAAACCCCGGTGCACTTTTTGTGGACAAAAGTAAGAATTAATCAACTATTCCTACTAAAATGTTGTACTCTACTGTATTATGAATACCATGACTCAAATTGGCTTGAATCATATCACTTTTGGTGGCTAAGACCCTACTACCAAATTCTCCCTAGTAGAATTAATTCTTAGGACATGTGTACCTTATTCTATTCTATCATGATTCAGTTAATGCTTAGTGTACTTTAGTTTCATGTTTTAAATTTTTGAATCCTACTCAGTATTAGTTGGTACTAACTTCATTAGTGATAAATTCCATATTGAAGTAAACCTATTTTCACTCTCCAAAAATTTTAAATCTAGGAGGATACATTATCTCTCATTACATTTAGTTATCGGAAGGAATTAGATTCATAATAAATATATGCTCCATTGACTTCTTTCGGTGGTAAAATCACTCTGAATGACTAAACTACCTAAATGCCTTATTATATAGTGATGGCTTATCTTTATTTGCTTTATAAAACACTCCATTATCAAGCTCCTTGTTAGTTCAAGGGTTATAAAGCCTCTAAGAAAATTTTGATTCAAGATCCTAAGATTTACTACATCGTGCTTCTCTTTTAACGATTGGTCCAAAGATGTTCTTATTTATTCATTAATAACAACAACCTTTTATTTGTTATTATTCTTTTAACCACGTTTAAGTTGTGGATTTTCAAGTCATTTACTCTCTCATTACTACATATTTCATTTCAACTAATTAAATTAAGTACTTATCCTATTTCATTTGTACTCCAAAAGTTATCCCTGTATAACTTATTGAATTGTGTCATCATGTCATTGATCAAAGTTATTGTCAGCAAATGGTATTGAAATTGCATTTCTCTTATTTTGATCTGCACATGTTTTTTAACTTATGATACTCTAATTATTACGAATCATTCAATTTTTAAGCCCTTATCGGCTATCTTGAATTCACAGTTTTCCATCTAAAATATAGATATCAAAGGAAGAATATTAAATTTTACTTTCTTAAGTGGTAGAACCGTGTTCTTGTTATAGTACCTGGAATAAAGGTAGGGTAGTTCTATGGTCCGTCCTAATAGCAATACTTTCATATTGACATTATATATATTTCTTAACTATTATGGTTACTGCCTTTAATTCCATGATTGTACTATCTATTGATTTGATAGAATGTGCTGTCATGTTGTATTATTGATATAAGATGTATCATACCAAGCTTTAATTCATAACAGTTTGGTAAATATTCTTTGAAAGGAATTTACTAGCATAACCTTTGAGAATTGACACCTTAACCAACATGCTTTCTCATCATCTTAGCTGGCATGCTTTTCTATGCTTTTCTAGGATTATGTTCTAATTGGCAAATAGGTTTTCCATAGATGTAATTTATATGAGTACAAAATATTATTTGCTACAATTCTTGACTTTGCATGCTCGGCAAGAAAATGATCAAATGTATGGTTGGAAACTTGTTTTCTGACGATGTTGATTCTCCTACAATACAACCATGCGTCTAACGTACATAATTGATAGATTCTGACTCTTGTGAAATTGTTTCGGGGATGTAAATTCTTAACTTTTAGTGGTGGATAGGTTGCTAGCACGTTTGGCAGCAACCAATAGGATTGCATTGACGTAATGTTGTTGTTGGGTTTGTTATTATTATTTCCCCTATTTTATGATGGCTATGTCGGTGTTATGATCCTTTTACAAGTGAGGTTGCCATGGCTTTCCGTTATTGTGTTATTATAAAGTTTTAGTAGTATCACTTTCTTTACATAGTACACGTGGTATTGTCGAAGGAAAACTTTAAGATTTTTAAAGGATTCATTATTGTGGTTATGACCATTCCTTCTTGTTGATATTTGGGTGTGCTAAATTGATTTTGTTGGAACTATGTATGATACGGTCAAATTAAAAATAGAGATCTCCTTCATTTACCAAAACAATTAATTGCGTAGTTATCTCAAAATTCTTTTATTTCACAATCTGATTAAATATATTAAATTGATTTGAAACATATTGTAGAAATGAATGTGCATGTGCTCGGTTATTATCTGAAATCATTTAAGATGCATTTCTCTTTAGCTAGAACACTTCCTTCAAGGAGATTGGAGAACTCCTCTTCATTCGCCCAAACCACCCTATATGATTAGGGTGGGTCATAGGAAAGGGAAGGGTAGCATACAGTTAAACAAAAAAGGATAGAAAGTAAACTTTGCTTATGATTGTAGGAGCACTCTTAAATATGCATCAATGGTGATACACAAAAGACGGCATGCCCCATGAAATTTCTGTTAAGCTAATTTAAAGGATTCAGGTGCGTTGTTATTTCGACTAGTGTACAGCCGCTGCAGTAGAGCTCCCAAGTGGGCAGTTGTTATTAAATCTTTATTACTGTCCGTGATGTGCATTTTACTGATGTTCTATATGATGTGAATTAATTGCAAATGACATATTATATGTTATGTTTCCACATATGCTTGTGTTCTACAAATTCTAAAGGTGTATGACACTAGAAAGAACCTAGAACACATAGCGACATATGAAGATACTAGGTGACAAACAAAACTAGTTAGGTGGCATATCTTCCATGATAACCTAAGCTAGTTTGGACACCTTGAGACATAGACCTGAACTTCCTAGGGACATAAACCTCTAGGAATCATATAGGTCTACATAACACTGTATTTCTCTCACAAATGGTAGACACCATTTGTGTTAGTCTAAAGAGGGGTGGCGGAGGCATCGCCCGACCCATCCTTTAGCGTTCAGTGAGTACCAACAAGGGGGTTCTCGCCAACGACCAGATATCCCCATGGCATGTATCCGAAACTAAGGTACTGGGAGCTCACTTCAGCCGCTATCCTGAGGACTAAGGTGTTTGTTGACGTTGACATACTCCAACTGAGTCCTGCAGGTTGGGGGGTAGTCCGGACAACCAGAGTTACACATATGTGTTGGATCCGGTAAGTCAGGCCGAGAGTATACATGTCAGTCGGTGACTCTGCAGTAAAGCAGAAGTGTAGCGCTCCACGGTGTCTCGTATCCTAGGGTCTATGGGAGACGTGCGATACGATAGCCTCGAAGTGCGGTCTGGGTAAATGACTCGCGAGACTGGAAGGAGAAGGAACCGCGGTCGCCCGCCTTCTCCGCCAACGTCGGTGCGACGAGCCTAAGCAGAGATTTAGTCTGACACTGACGGGCTTGTGGTAGTCCCCGGTCAGGGCTTACCTTAAGCATAGGCAGGCAGCCCTAGGAGTTAATATTGAAATTAGAAACTTAGAAATCTCTAGACACATACACATATTTAAACCTTTAATATTCAATTGATTATTATGTGTATGCTTTCTTTCATTCTTATTTTATAATTTAATGTTGATATAATTGTTGCTCATCCGGACATGTATTGTTAGCCCATTTCTTTTGCTTGGAGAAGTTTCTATCTGTAGGCACTAAGTCGCAAGACTTAGCGCATGCAAATTTTCCCCCGTGCGCAGGTATTTGGAACATCGCGTAGGAGACGGCGAGGAACGATGGGTAGCGGGAGTGAATGCTATAAAAGGACATTAATAGAATCGATTAGTCGGTACAATGTAAAGAACACATAATGTAGACGGACTGTATCAACTTTTTATGTAACCTGTGAGCAAATTTGTAAATCTAGTTAGTAAACTTGACTATAGAAATTGTTATTTATGTTGGAATTACATGATATTGTTAGACTTATATGAGTGAGACACTGCTCATACGGCGGTTGTCAGATGCCCGACAGAGGGTCGGGGCGTGACAATTAAAGTGTTATGAGAGCCAAGTTGAGAAATATCTAGGATTAAATTTAGGAAGGTTGATAATTATAAACATAACCCCCTGATACAGTCCATGGGTAAACATTAGATCAATGAGGGTGAGAGTGACAAGGGATTAGGAACATGATTTCTTTTATTAAACTTTCTTTATTACCTCTGTGCACTTCCTTGTTTGATAAGTTGCTTGCTACAAGTTATTTGACTACTTTTGGTGGTTTTGATTAATTGTTTGTTTGCTTATCGAGTTATTAGATAAGATGTTGTTTTCTTGCTTGTTATGTTTGCCTTGCTTATCTTGTCTGACATTGCTTGCTTTGTTTTACATTGATTACCTCACTTCCCATTTTAAACTGCAATAGTCGGCTGTACAAATGGGAGATCAAAAAAAAAAAACACACACTAGACACTTGTATACCCAATGTATTCGCTTAGAAATTTATCGAAGACTCGACCTGATGTAGATAACAGGGAAAACTAAGTCAAGAGGAGCCCAGATAGGATCGGCCCAGACGGAGAAACGGGCATGAGGAAGATCCACTGCAGTTGGGCCCACGCAGCCGTCCCAGGATCCGCCAGTGCAGCCAGTGCCGTCAGTGCTGCCAGTGCCGCCAGTGCCACCAGTGCCATCAACACTTGGGCCGGCACCCATGGGGCCAACTGCAGGAGTTCAGCCGCAGGTACAACCCATACCGGCTATCGGACCAGAACAGTCGGAGACACAAGGGGAGACTGGGTCTGGCCCCATGGCGTCAGCATCACATGCCAGCAGTGGGCAGCAGGAGCTTAGGGATGCTAATAGAGCAATGATGCAATAGGTGATAGGCGAATTTCTGCCCGGGTTTCAATAGCAATCACAAACACCAGTTGTAGCGCCTACGACCCCACCAGCACAGGCGCCAGCACCAGTAGAGGTTACACCAGAACCACTCCCAGTAATCCCACCAGCAGTGACTCCAGTACATACCACCCTGCCGACTACACCAGTATTACCCACCCCAGTGACGTATCAAGCAACTCCTAGTGGTGGCACAGACACCACAGCTACCACTGAGTATGGTGTCTATAACCATACTAGACAAGTGCCAGCCTCGCTCCGGGATGCAGAGTAGTTGGGTTGCCATGAGTTCTCTAGGTCCTCCGACTCTCAGGAGGCCCAAATGTGGCTCGACAACTTGAGCCAAGTCACTGAGGAGATGGGCATTCCCAACAGTGGAAGAGTCAGTGTGGCCCGTCATCTGCTGACAGGAGATGCTAGGATTTGGTAAAATACACTAAAGGCTAGAATCGACACTGCAATCACGTGGGCTATATTCACAGAAGAGTTCAACATAGAGTATCACACAGAGCTACAACACGATGATAATATACGAGAGTTCCTTAACTGTAAGCAAAATGAGAGGTCGGTGAAAGAGTACTCGATTAAATTTAGTCGGATGTCCGCCCTTGTTCCTGAGGTGGTACACTCTGAAGTATACCGTTGCAAGAGGTTTAAGTGGGGGTTGGACTTGGCCATCCGCTCACGGATAACTCACACCAAGATTTCAAGCTTTAGAGAGATTGCCAATGAGGTTATTGAGGTGGAGCGGGTCGTACAAGAATTGAGGGGAAAGAGCGAAGGTAAGAAAAGGAAGCGACAAGCCTCTCAGAGAAGTTGTAATCAGCAGAAATAGAGGCCAGTACCCCCCCCCCCCCCCCCCCCCCCCCCCCCGCACCTTCAAGCACTATCAGCTCCCCTATCACACCATCGGTGCGAGGTGCAACTTACCAGTCTGCACCAAGTCATTCGAGGCCACCTCCTCGCAGACCACCTCCTACCGCCATGATGCCGACAAACTCTCCTCCAATTTGCCGCCACTGTACTCGAGTGCACACATGACTGTGTTGAAGCGTTTCCTGCTATCAATGTGGCCAGGTAGGGCATATTCATCCCAACTGCCCACAACTGAGGAACCAGACAGCATCACAACAACCAGCGTCTGGACGTTCTAACAGAGGTCGTTCTACTGCCCCAGCTGTTCGTACCGTGTCCACTGCAGCACCGAGCAGACCACCATCAGCTAGACCCGGGCAACAGACGCAGGCACCACCACCACGCACGCAGACCCACATATTTGCGATGGATAGTGCTGATGCACAAATAAACCCAGACATTATCACCGGTAACACTCCCCATCAAGATGAGTATTAGAACCATATTTATTTTACTTTGAACTATATTCCATTTTATTCTTTCAAGTTACTTTAACAAATAAGGAAATTTTGTTAGCCCCATAAGCTTAATAAAAACTTAGAAATTTTTGTTTTCTTTGATGTTTGTTGTGTGAATAGGTTCTACGGTCTTATTCAGCTCCTTGGCTCGAGTCCTAATCGATACCGGATCACAAAAGTCGTATGTTAGAATGGCATTTGTTAAGAGGGTTGACAAGCCACTGAAAATGCTCGGGTACGAGTTGATAGTCTCAACGCCCCTCGGCGGACAAATACTCAGGGACCAAGTGTATCGAGCCTGCCCCATGACCATTAAGGAGGTAAAGCTATTGGCTAATTTAATTCCGCTGGACATCTCGGACTTCGACGTGATCCTTGGTATCGATTGGCTCACGGCTCATGGGGCATTGATAGATTATTTTACCAAGACCATGAAATTCAGAAATCCCATACATCCTTGCTTGACCTTTATCGGAGATCGCCGCGTACTGCCATCTAGTGTGATCTCGGTGATAACAGCCAAGAAATTCCTACATAAAGGTTGTCATGGGTACCTCGCGCATGTCATTGATACAAGACAGAAGGATGCCAAGTTGGAAGATATTCCTATTGTTAGAGAATTTTCAGACGTATTTCCCAAATATTTACCAGGACTACCTCCAGCAAGAGTAGTAGACTTCTGCATCGACTTGGCGTCTGGGACACTTCCAATCTCCAAGCCACCCTATAGAATGGCACCAGCAGAGTTAAAGGAATTGAAGACACAATTATAGGATCTAGTTGATAAGGGATTCATCCACCCCAGCGTGTCTCCCTGGGGAGCACCGGTATTATTCGTCAAGAAAAAGGATGGGACCATGCGGATGTGTATCGATTACCGACAACTGAACAAGGTCACTATACGAAATCAATATCCACTACCTCGAATTGACGATCTATTTGATCTATTGCAAGGTGCAAAAGTGTTCTCAAAGATAGACCTACGGTCAGGATATCACCAACTCAAAATCAGAGATGAAGATGTGCCAAAAACTGCATTCAGGACTCGCTATGGGCACTACGAGTTTCTAATTATGTCTTTTGGACTCACTAATGCACAAGCAGCATTCATGGATCTAATGCACCGAGTATTCCACAAGTACTTAGACAAGTTTGTCATAGTCTTCATTGATGATATACTTATTTACTCGGGGAACAATGAGGAGCATGCTCATCATCTCAGGATCGCCTTCAACTGCTTAGAGAAAACCAGTTGTATGCAAAATTCTCTAAGTGTGAATTTTGGCTAAATCAAGTGGGTTTCCTCGGACACATTATAAATAATGAGGGAATTCAAGTAGACCCAGCCAAGATTGAAGCGATCACTAAATGGGAGCAGCCAAAGAACGCGACAGAAGTGCGGAGTTTCCTCGTGCTGGCCGGATATTATAGACGCTTTGTCTAGGATTTCTCGCGCATTGCAGCTCCAATGACTAAGTTAACTAGGAAGGATGCAAAATTCCAGTGGATCCAAACCCTGGAGGATATGTTGAGAGCCTGTGTATTAGAATTCTCTGGGAGTTGGGATACCCACCTACCGCTCGTAGCGTTTGCTTTCAACAACAGCTATCAAGCCAGTATAGGGATGACACCTTATAAAGCACTATACGGCAGGCAGTGCAGGACATCCATCTACTGGAATGAAGTTGGTGAACGACGCCTAGCAGGAACCGAGTTAGTCGACCAGACAGTGGAGAAGGTCCGAGTCATTAAAGATCGAATCAAAACTGCAGATAATCAAAACTGCAAGACAGACAAAAGAGTTATGCAGATAATCATCGCAGGCCTTTAGAGTTCCAGGTTGGTGACCTCGTATTTTTAAAAGTTTCCCCGTGGAAGGGCCTCCTACGATTCCACCAGAAAGGGAAGCTGCATCCACGCTATATTAGACCTTTCAAAATCATTGCCACGGTAGGGCCAGTCGCCTACCGTCTGGAATTACCTGCGGAGTTGGAATGCATCCATAACGTGTTCCATATGTCCATGCTCAAGAAATACATACACGATCCTTCGCATGTATTGAGGACTCCTCCTGTTGAGCTCAGGAAGGACTTAAGTTACGAAGTCCAGGCGGTGGAAATTCTTGACAAACAGAATAAAGTTTTGAGGGGCAAGACGATCCCTTTAGTAAAGGTCCTGTGGAGGAACTCACAAGTAGAAGAGGTGACTTGGGAACCTGAAGCTCAAGTCAAAGCTAAGTATCCACGTTTGTGTATTTATGAGTTGTAAGCATAAACATTATCTTATTCCTTTTTTTCTAGTTGTTAGTAGGCTGATGATTGAGTAATAAAGGATACATGGAATGTCTTATTTTTGGAGGATCAAAAATATTAAGGGGGAGAGAATTTGTAAACCTCAAAAAAAAAAAATATACAAATAACTAAAGGGGGCAACTCAAGTTGCCACCCTTTCTGTACCCGATCCCCTCCACATGAGGGATAAGAAAAGGGGCAAAAACCCCTTTTGCCAAACGATCACAGAGGACCCTCCTCTCCCTTCCTCCACTCTGCCGAGCCCTCGCCGAGGACCTATCTCTTCACCGCCTTCATCGCCAAAGACAGCAGCGGATGCCTCCTCTCCTCCCCATCTCCTCATGCCATCGAAGGACCAGCAGGGAGCAGAACCTACAGCATCTTTGGGAAATTGGGGCAAGGGGGCAGAGCACCGTTAATCCGAGACGATGTGAGGTCGGGGAGCGAACGGGAAGCCGGGAGGGCACCAACGAAGCTCCGACCAAGTCGGATTTCGTCTCTAGGTTGGTTTCCTCATTTCTCCCTTCGATTCTGACTAAGAAAAATCCAAAGCATTGGGGTTTGGGTAGCTTAATTCATAAAGGAATGTTCTGTCTGTACGATTGCTTGTTAAATTAAATACCCTGGGTATTATTTGATGAAATTGCATGCATAATTAGTTGTGAATGATGCTGTTAAAATGTACAATAAAAATGTACCCTGGGTATTATTTGATGAAATTTCATGCGTAATTAGTTGTGAATGATGCTGTTAAAATGTACAATAAAAATTTCCTAGAATGTTATGTCTACTGTGCCTTGACACTACTGTTCATACATTTAGAATTGGTGGTTTATGGTTCCATTAATAATGGCTGGAAAACATGCCTTACTATTTTACTGATGGTTGTTAGTTAAGGCTCACTATTTTACTGTTGGAAACTTGTTTTGTGATGATGTTGATTCTCCTACAATACAACCATGTGTCTAACCTACATAATTGATGGATTCTGACTCTTGTGAAATTATTTCAGGGATGTAAATTTTTAACTTTTAGTGGTGGATAGGTTGCTAGCACGTTTGGCAGCAACCAATAGGATTGCATTGACGTAATGTTGTTGTTGGGTTTGTTATTATTATTTCACCTATTTTATGATGGCTATGTCGGTGTTATGATCCTTTTACAAGTGAGGTTGCCATGGCTTTCCATTGTTGTGTTATTATAAAGTTTTAGTAGTATTACTTTCTTTACATAGTACACGTGGTATTGTCGAAGGAAAACTTCAAGATTTTTAAAGGATTCATTATTGTGGTTATGACTATTCCTTCTTGTTGATATTTGGGTGTGCTAAATTCATTTTGTTGGAACTATGTATGATACGGTCAAATTAAAAATAGAGATCTCCTTCATTTACCAAAATAATTAATTGCGTAGTTATCTCAAAATTCTTTTATTTCACAATCTGATTAAATATATTAAATTTATTTGAAACATATTGTAGAAATGAATGTGCATGTGCTCGATTATTATCTGAAATCATTTAAGATGCATTTCCCTTATAGCTAGAACACTTCCTTCAAGGAGATTGGAGAACTCCTCTTCATTTGCCCCAACCACCCTATATGATTAGGGTGGGTCATAGGAAAGGGAAGGGTAGCATACAGTTAAACAAAAAAAGGGTAGAAAGTAAACTTTGCTTATGATTGTAGGAGCACTCTTAAATCTGCATCAACGGTAATACACAAAACACGGCAAGCCCGTGAAATTTCTGTTAAGTTAATTTAAAGGATTCAGGTGCGTTGTTATTTCGGCTAGTTTACAGCCACTGCAGTAGAGCTCCCAAGTGGGCAGTTGTTATTAAATCTTTATTACTGTCCGTGATGTGCAATTTACTGATGTTCTGTATAATGTGAATTAATTGCAAATGACATATTATATGTTATGTTTCCTCATATGCTTGTGTTCTTCAAATTCTAAAGGTGTATGACACTAGGAAGAACCTAGAACACATAGCGACAAATGAAAATACTAGGTGATAAACAAAACTAGTTAGGTGACATATCTTCCATGATAACCTAAGCTAGTTTGGACACCTTGAGACATAGACCTAAACTTCCTAGGGACATAAACCTTTAGGAATCAAATAGGTCTACATAACACTGTATTTCTTTCACAAATGGTAGACACCATTTGTGTTAGTCTAAAGAGGGGTGGAGGAGGCGTCGCCCGACCCATCCTTTAGCATTCAGTGAGTACCAACAAGGGGGTTCTCGCCAACGGCCAGATATCCCCATGGCATGTATCCGAGACTAAGGTACTGGGAGCACACTTCAGCCGCTATCCTGAGGACTAAGGTGTTTGTTGACACTGACATACTCCAACTGAGTCCTGCCGGCTTGGGGGGTAGTCCGGACAACCAGAGTTATACATATGTGTTGGATCCGGCAGGTCAGGCCGAGAGTATACATGTCAGTCGGTGACCCTGCAGTAAAGCAGAAGTGTAGCGCTACACGGTGTCTCGTATCCTAGGGTCTATGGGAGACGTGCGATACGATAGTCTCGAAGTGCGGTCTGGGCAAACGACTCGAGAGACTGAAAGGAGAAGGAACCGCGGTCACCCGCCTTCTCCGCCAACGTCAGTACAACGGGCCTAGGCAGCGACTTCGTCTGGTACTGACGGGCTTGTGGTTGTCCCCGGCCAGGGCTTACCTTAAGTATAGGCAGGCAGCTCTAGGAGTTAGTATTAAAATTAGAAACTTAGAAATCTCTAGACACATACACATATTTAGACCTTTAATATTCATTTGATTATTATGTGTATGCTTTCTTTCATTGTTATTTTATAATTTAATGTTGATATAATTACTGCTCATCCGGACATGTCTTGTTAGCCTATTTCTTTTGCTTAGAGAAGTTTCTATCTGTAGGCACTAAGTCGCAAGACTTAGCGCATGCAAATTTTCTCCCGCACGTAGGTATTTGGAACATCGCGTAGGAGATGGTAAGGAACGATGGGTAGCGGAGTGAATGCTATAGAAGGACATTAATAAAATCGATTAGTCGGTACGATGTAAAGAACACATAATGTAGACGGATTTTATCAACTTTTTATGTAACCTGTGAGCAAATTTATAAATCTAGTTAGTAGACTTGACTATTGAAATTGTTATTTATGTTGGAATTACATGATATTGTTAGCCTTATATGAGTGAGACACTGCTCATACGGCGGTTGTCAGATGCCCGACAGAGGGTCTGGGCGTGACATGACAGTAATGTAATATTCAACACGTATGATAAAATAAATAATATGTAGGAGAACTAATTACTCATGTCAAGTAAAGCTAAGTAGCATTGCATATGACATATTAATCATGCTTAATAGATAATTTAATATAGCATGCATGTTTCATAGTATTTAGCAAGCATAAGTTTTAATTATTTTTAAGGCATCCAAGACTTTTTAGATAAAAATTTTCAAAGATTTTCCCTAGCATGAATATAATCCTACTACGATGAACCAACGCACCTGATTGAAGTCTGAGCTTCAGAACCAATCTAATTGAAAGTAGCTCACGCGTCAAAATAATATTCCTAAATAATAAGATTTATTTATAACAAAATTTAATATCATTTCTACGAATTATTCGTATAGAAAATCAACCTCCCAGTCCACTTTAATAAATCTGACTCTAATTTTTTTTGTTTTAGAACTTGGTGAGACTTGAACTCAAGACCTCACATATCTCCCGTATAAAGCCCAGTTGCTCTAACCAGAGAATGTACACTTTGTGTACAATAAATCTGACTCTAATTGATCAAGTTAAAATTAAATTATCAAACCCAAGTTAATCATTAAGCCCAACTCTCTTCATCTAACCTAATAAAATTATAGGACCAATTTATTATTCAAACTTAAGCCCAATTCATTTCCTTAGCTCATCTACCCCTAAGCTTACTTAGATTAATCATACTTAAACCAAGTACTCTTCCTAATTAAGTATGTCCAGTTACTAAGCCCATGTTAACCGTCATCGCTCAATTTATCAGCAAAGTCCATACCAATATGCAATGATCCCCTAAATCAATTTACATCACAACATAATCATGCTAGTAAGTTAAAATTAAACAACCCTTTCTTAGTATAAACCTTAGTTCGATTCTTTCTACCCCGTAATTATTATACTACATACATAACCTTAAGTAAGGAAAATATAGCAGAGAAGGAGGAAAGGATCTAATAGGAAAATGAGAGGGAAGCATAGCATCATCCAACATCACAATATGCATTAACCTTCAAATCAACCACAGACTTGGTTCAGTTCGACCAGTTGGGGAGGCACATGTTGTGCATGTGAACCTTCCCATATTTGTAGGTTGATCCGCTACCTTCATAATATGACAACTAAGTCCTTCTAATCTTTATCAAAATTCTAACTAGGTCCCTATAAAATTTATAGCACTCAAAGATTCTTTAACCCTATTTACCTCAAATCTAAGCTTAAGAAAAGATTTATTATTTTTTTTCTAATTAAACCACCCAAAAGTGGGGGTTTACAATAAATGTCTTCTTCAAGATAGCCACTGAGGAAAGCAGATTTCACATTCAATTGATGAATTTTTAAATTATTTTTTGCAGCAAATAAGATTAACAAACAAATAGTTTCCATATAAGCAACTGGAGCAAATACGTCTTCATAGTCAATGTCTTATTATTGTTTATAACTATTAGCTACAAGTCTTGCCTTGTATCTTATCACCTTTCTATCTGCATTTCTCTTGATCTTGTACACCCATTTAACTCCAATCGGTTTATGACCACCTGGAAGAGTTGTTAACTCCCAAGTTTCATTCTACTCTATTGCTTGAATTTCATCATTCATAGCTTGAACCCATTTATCCTCCTTTTTTACTTCTTCAAAATTCACAAGTTCACAGTCAATAAGTAAACAAAGTAGATTAAAATCATCTAACCTTTTAGTTTTATTGTAAATATCTTCAAGGGATCTTATTTTGATTTATCTTTCTGAAGATGTTGATGGTGAGGATAAGTGTGTGGAATGTACTGGTGATGCTGGTGGAGTAGCTTCTTGATCATGATTTACTTCTTCTTCGAAATATAGTAGAAAATCATAAGATTCTTCTTGTTTTGAACTCCAATCCCATGAAGCATTTTCATCAAACTCTACATCTCTACTGACTAAAACTTTTCTTTCTTCTGAATTAAATAATTTGTAGCCTTTTAAGTTCTCATCATACACAATGAAAATAAGCTGTTTACTTTTTTATTTGGACCTCTCTTGCTTGTGAACATAGGCATAGGCAATAGATCCAAAGACCCTTAAATGGGCCACAGTTGGTTTCCATCCACTCTATGCTTCTTGAAGAGTCTCATTTTTCAAACTTTTAGTTAGACTTTGATTTGAGAGATACATAGCACATACAACTGCTTCAGCCCAAAACTTCTTTAGCATAGCTTTTGATTTCAATATGCATCTAGCCATATTGAGGATTTTCTTGTTCTTTCTTTCAGCAACACTATTTTGTTGAGGAGTTTTTGGAATTATCAAGGGACGACGAATACCATGCAACTCACAACAAATTTTAAATTCATTAGAAGTAAATTCACCACCTCAATCAGTTCTTGAAGCTTAAATTTTATAGTGACTTTCCTTCTCAACAAAAGCTTTAAATATTTTGAATAAATTAAAAGCTTTTTACTTATGTTTTAGAAAATAAATCCAAGTCTTTCTACTATAATCATCAATAAAAAGAATAAAGTAAGAGTTTTCATCAAAAGATTAAGGTTTGATCGGACCACAAACATCAGCATGAACTAGTTGACGTGGCTTCTGGGCTCTTGATATTGAGTGCTTTGGAAAACTTTTTCTTGAATTCTTGCCGAATAAACATCCTTCACATAATTGATTAGGATGATTAATTTTTGAAATCCCTTTCACAATTTTCTTTTTTGCTAAAGAATTGAGGCTTCCAAAATTTAAGTGACCAAATCTCATGTGCCAAATCCATGATGTATCTTCCAGACAAACCTTTAAAAAAATTGCATCATAATTTTCTAAATTCAGCATATAACTTTTGCGAGAAGATTATAATTTTGATCTCTAAGCCATATCATATTATCTTCTATATAAATTTTGTATCCTCTTCCAAAAGGTGTCCAACACTTAGAATATTTTCAGTTAGCTTTAAAATATAATAAACATCATGAATAATTATATGTCTTCCATCTTTTGCTTGAATCAAAATCTCACAATTACCTTCAATTTCTACCTTTGTATCATTGCCAAAATTTACAAATCCTTTCTTGTTGGTATTGAGTTGATAGAACTTACTTCTATCACATGACATATGGTTGCTTGCTCCATTATCAAGATGCCATAAACTTGATTTCTCCATGTGACTATCTTTTAATGCAAGTAGAGAGTGTTATGTTTCTTCTTCTTTCTACTCAATAAACCTTGCTTCTTCATAAACTTTATTAGATCGACACTCCCAAGAGTAATGCCCAAATTTATGACAAGAATTACACTGAAGTTTAGATTTATTTACTTGATTAGAATTTCTCAAGTAATTACCTCTTCCTCACCCTCTTGCAAATTTTGTTGCAGAAACTTGATTTCTTTGAAAATTTGACGAGTGCTCATAGTTTGTTCTTCCTAGACCATGACCTTTGCTTCGGCCTTGACCTCGACCACGATCTCTGTTTGAACTATCTCCTTTGGACTTCCAAGTCATCTTGGCTTGAATAACTTGTTCATGTTCTTGTTGCTTGCCTCGAGTCATCCTCTCTTCATGGGCTCTTAAAGACCCATTTAATTCCTCAATTGTCATAGCTTCAATGTATTTAGATTCTTCAATGCTACTATGATATGATTGAATCTCGCATCGAGAGAATGAAGAATTTTTGCCACCATACGAGCATCCGACATTGATTCTCTAAAAGTTGTAATTTGATTTATAATTATTAAAAATTTTGAAAAATAGTCTTGAATAGATTCACCTTCTTTCAAAGAGAGTTTTTCAAACTCAACCTTTAGAGTTTGAAGTCGAACACTCCTCGCCTTCTCAACTCCTATGATGGAGTTTCAAAGAGCCTCCTATGTTTATTTCAATATAGTCTCCTTCATAATCTTGTGGAGCATGTTATCATCTAGTCCTAGATAGATGATGGTGAGAGCTTGTTGATCTTTCTTCCTTTCTTTCTCCACACCATCTCTTTCTCTTGGAGAGAGTATTATCATATCTCTTGGTTGGTTGTAGCTTTTCTTTATAATGTCCTATACACATTGGGAGCCAAGAGTCACCTTCATCTGAAGTGCCCAAGTCTTCTAATTGAGAAATGTAAACTTCAGATATAGATAAGAAAAGGAGGATGACGACATCTTCAAATAAGCTCCTCAGAAATTAGCTCTGATACTATTTTGTTGGAAAAATAGGAGCTCTCTCACATGTTCTAGAACTTGGATATTAAAAAATTAGGAGGAAAATAAAGAGGAGGAGGCACTTTCTTCGAAAAGTAGATATTGTATTCACTTCCTCTACTCTACATGATGATTACATAGACTATATAAAAATCGACTAAATCAAATGGTTAAAAATGAACTTAAACCAAAAAAAATAAAAAATACCACAGATAGAAACTAAAAATATAAAAAAAATAAAGTTTAATTTCTAATTTCTAACACTTCAGTACTCCAACTTGACCTACAGGATGCCTCTATTGTTGCGTTTGCCTACAAGAAATGTAGGAGATGGGAGGAGAGACAGGAGACAGAGGAGGAAAAAGAAAGAAGCGGTGAGCAAGGGATAGCAGAGGAGTAGAGCATTGGTGGGAAGGAGAACTAGAAGAAGCGGAAGGAGGCAGGACACTACATAGAGGGTAAGAAGCAGAGAGGAGGAGTGGTCAGGGAGAGGCGTGAGATGCGCACGTTCGATTTTTTATTAAAAAATAGGTTAATTTTTTGACGCAATCGGTTGGATAGGTGAGTTTGTTAACTTGATCATTTTATTAAATTATGATTTTAAATTAGTACTAAAAACAATCCCTCGTTGTCATCCCATCACGTGCGCCCAATTATTTATTTATTTATCGAGCAGTCCAACCTCTCAGTTTTTTATCTTATACGATTTATCTCATCTAATACTTTGGAATTATTTATTTATTTCATGATTACTGCGAACTAAATATGTTTTTTTCTATTTTTAAAAGATATATATATATATATACACACACTTTGTCGTTGTTTAAACGGTTAGTATAAATAAATTAAAAAATACAGTTAGTCTAATAAAAAACGATCTATGAATAAAAAATAATATATTTTTCTTCCACTCTTCTTAATTGAATTTTTTTGAAAAAATAATAATAATATATAAAAGAATATATTTTACTGTGTCATAAAATATTTGTAAATAAAAGTAATTAGCAATGAAGCGGTAGAGGTTAATTTATCAATGCTAAGTCCACATCCAATTCATATATAAAAATATAAATAACTATTCGTGGGGATTTGTAACAATTGCCTCTTCTTTTACCGACACAAGCTATACAAGAGGAATGTAACAGGTATACGCTTTCGCGGTAATTTTACCTGGTTTTTTTCTCTCTCCGTTGTCTCTTTTTTCCCTTGCAAAATATGGTCTTCCAGAGGTAACTCCAATTTTTTTAACATAAAATTACTATATATATATATATCGGCGAAAAGAAGTAAAAATATAGTTGGATGGTAAACTATGATTTCTACAAGGCATCAGATCGTGTAAGGTAAACTCATGCTTCATTAACTTGAAGTATAAATATCACATAGATTGTATCTAAGTATAATATTTGCTAAAGAGGCTAACAAGCCCTTACAAATAATGAGTATGAGCTAATAGTCTCCACACCTCTTGGTGGGTAGATCCTCAAGAAGCTAATCTATCGAGCTTTTCTTGTAGCCATCAAAGATGTGGAGCTAGAAGCCAACCTAATTCCACTTGACATTTTAAACTTTGATGCGATTTTCAAAATTGTTTGGTTGATGACTCATTGGGTTATAGTAGCCTACTTCTCCAAGACAGTAACTTTGGACGATCCAAGCCATCCTAGTATGACCTTTGAAGGTGATTATCAAGTTGCCTTTAGATAGAATGCTCTTGAATTCTACCTCGACTTGGATCCCGAAATAACCTCAATATCCAAGCATCCTTATAGAATGACATTCGCATAACTAAAGACATTCAATGTGCAGCTACAAGACCTAATGGACAAGGAGTTTATACGACCTAGTGTATCCCCTTGAGGTATGCTAATATTATTCTTGAAAAAGAAAGAAGGCATAATAATTCAGAACTAGAATCTGCTTCCTCAAATTGATGACCTGCTAAAAGGTGTCAATGTATTATTCAAGATAGACCTATAATCAAGGTATCATAAGTTGAAATCCGATAAGAAGATGTGCCCAAGACCGCATTCAGAACTTGATATGAGCACTATAAATTTTTCATTTTTGCCTTTGGACTCATCAACACACTAGCAGCCTTTATGAACTTGATGCATATAGTATTCCATAAATATCTTAATAAGTGCATCATCATATCCATTGATGACATTCTTATCTACTCACAGGATAAGGACGAACATGCACAGCAGCTCAGGATATTACTTCAAATATTAAGAGAAAACCAACTGTATGCCAAGTTTTCAAAATATGAGTTTTGGTTAAACTAGGTGGGTTTTCTCAGACACATCATAACTAATAAGGGAATCCAACTAGATCCAGTTAAGATCGAAGTTAAAGGATTACAACTTAGTAATCGACTATCATTCGAGTAAAGCCAATGTGGTAGTTGACGCACTAAGCTGAAAGTCCTCAACTGCACTAGCTTTTATCGCAATTCCTACTTACCCCTACTATGAGAGCTTCAGGCACCGAGCATCGAATTGAAGCCTAACTCTCAAGGAGGTCTACTAGCATGGTTTATAGTATGACCTACTCTTAGAGATAGTCTAATAAAAAATTAGTAAGCTAACCCAAAGCTAAGTGGATTAACACAGAAGGTTCAAAAAGGAGAAGAACAAGGTTTTTATATAAGGAAGCATGGTGCCCTTACCCTACAGGGCAGAATCTATGTATTGCATGGTGGCAAACTTCGACGGTAAATTCTGGAGGAAGTACATAGTATAGCATATACCTTGTATCCAGAGAGCATAAAAATATATCATACCATCTGCCAAATATATTAGTGGTCAATATGAAACGAGATATCACAGCATTTATGGCTAAGTACTTTTGTAAACCCTATTTTCTATTTTAAAAAAAAATTGAAAAAAAATATTATTTACTTATTAAATTAATAAAATAATAAATAAAATTAAAATACGTAATGAAATAAGAAATGAGAAATAAAATAAGAAAATATATGGCTAAAATAAAATAGAAAAAATAGATAAATAAATATAATAGATAAATCAGAAAAAGAAATAAATAATAAATAAAATAGTAATAAATAAATATTAATAGATAAGAAAAATATAATAGAGAAGAAAATAAAATTAAACAGAAAAAAGAAGGGAAAATGCTGCAGCACGCGCGTGTGCTGCGGCCTTAGCGAGGGTTTGAGCAAGGGTTTAAAACCCTCGCTAACAGGGGGCACCTTGTTTTGGGATGAAATGATGACGGTTGAACTCAAACGCTCCGGGAGCCGTCGTCTTTGGCAGAGAAGGGATGCGAGCGAGCTGAGGTGTCGTCTGCGAGGCCGGCGGCATGTGGAAGTAGCTTCGGTTGTCGAAGAATGCGAAGGGAGCAGCGGAATATGGGGTGTCCCTGTTCCCGTCGATTGTGCCTGCGAGAGGTGCGAAGATCGGGATTTTCCATCACGGCGAAGTCGCTGGGAAGGTTGCTGGAGGTCTTCAGATGGTGAAGAGGTCGTGAGATGCACTGCAAGGGCTCCGGCGGGTAGAAAGCATGAAAGGGGCGGCGAACAGAGGGACTCATCTGTTCACGGCGATTCCGCAGCGAGGAGCGCGGCTGACGGCGTTTCCTCCACGGTGAAGCCCTCTGAGCTCGATTCGACTCCTTTGGAGTTGATAGTGAGCGGTGGCTGCGGCAGAGGAGATGAGGTAGCGACTGAGGGCGGCAATTCTGCCTGCGGTAGACGAAGCGGAGGTAGACACGGTCGTGGGAGCAATTGGGCTCTACCGGCGGCACAATTAGGCAGTGATAGGGTAAGGGAAGGTGCGGTGAGGTAGTGGGTCTACGGCAGCAGCGCGACGACGATCGCCGGCGAAATGCGTGGTGGCACGGCCGGCGTTCGAACGAGCGTAGAGCGGGGAAGAAGGCTGGGGTGGCACGTGCGATTCGCTTGCGTCAGTTCTATCCAACCTGGCTCAGGCCAGTTCGACCCGATTTAAGTCGGTTCGGTCTGGTTCAGAGTCGATTCGGTTGCAGGTTGGCTGGTTCTTGCGGTTTTATAACTGGTTTAATGCGGCTCAACGTTGCTAGGCTTTATTGGTGAGTTTTGAACCTTGAGGAATTTATTTAGAATTTTTTAACACATTTTAGGTCCGGTTTTTGAATTTATTTAGGTTGGGTTATGGGTTTTGAGTGCATTAACAATGTAAGAAAAATCTGAAATAAATTTTGATGCTATGTTATGCTTAAGCATAGTTTTCATGATTTGGATTAAAAAAATTTAAGATTATTAGTATGCGGTTTTTAATTTAATTAAGATAATTTGGGTTAATTTAGGGTTTAAATAAATTAATTGTATGTTATATGCATGAAGAAATATTTTGATAGATGTGATGACATTTAAATTGTATTAGTTGGAATTAAAAGAATTTAATTAGAATTTTTACAAAATTAATGAATTTAGGATATTGTAACTTGAGGTAATTGAATTATTTAGATTTTTTTAATTAATGAAATTGAATAATTTAAAATTTTATAAATGCATAATGTGATAAAATTTGGAGAATTAGATTATTTAGATTTTTTAATTAGTAAAATTAAATAATTTGAAATTTTATAAATTTCATTAATGTAATCATATTTTTCACATAATTATTAAAATTATTTTTTTAAAATTAATGAAGGTAGTATATATTGATTAAGATTTTTGGGTATAATTAAATTATTAAACTAAATATTATTTTATAAGCTTGTTTATGTTTGATTGTGTTGAATTGTAATTGTTAATGTGATGGATGATTAATTGATTTTAAAAAATTAAATAAAATAAAGAAAATGATGTGAGGATGTGAGTAGAAGGGTAGATAGAAAATTATTGTTTGAATTGTATGATTTATGGTTGTTAGATATATTTATTTTATCTTAGGAAAATTGATTGCTATGTTGTTGCTTGATAAATGAGGGCCAAGCCGTGATTTGTGTTGGAGTAAGAAGGAATGGTTGTGCTTGATTACTTATTTTTAAGAATCACAGCCAAGCTGTGAATTCTTGTTTGATTTTACTTTGAGACTCAAGTGAGGGCTTATGGTTTTAGATTTCTGACCTACTACAGTGTTGAGTCCTGAGAGTCATTGTTAATTATTGTACATGCTGATGAGTTATATATCTACTTTGTTACATGTTCAAATTGCATGTGATTAAATTTGATTTTGAATGTATGCCATGTCAGTATATAGATATGATTCTATCATGTGCATGTTATAAATGTTATGCTCATGTTATGTTGATATTTGATATGTTCATGTGGTGCTAGAGATGTAGAGATACTTAACAAGACACAAAACATGATGACATGAGATAAAATTAGAGACACTTGAGGTACATATTATGACAACACCTAAAGTGATCTTACTGACATTTAACTAAGAACTTTTGGACTTCTTAGGGTCATGGTAACCTAGGAGATGTCATTAAGGTTCTTAGTCTGCTATGTGCCAACATGCGGTGAGGAGCCATAGCCGAGGTAGAAATGCACGCTCGGTTGACTTAGCCTCGAATACTTTGGTGTAGCCGGGATCTCACTTCGGTGTAGAGCTCAACTTATATGAGTTACTCTAAGATAGATTGTTGCTAGGAACAGTACCGTGTTATGTGCTACTAGTGCTAGGGAACCTGATTACACTGGCATGCTCAACGATGTGGGTCCCCGAGCAGTCCAGATTTATTGGTTGCATATGCAGCGGATCTCAGCTTGCCAGGCTGTAGATGGTAGTGATTTATAATTTTATATGGTGATCCTGCCATGGGGCAGAATTACAGCTTTGTATGGTACTTGTGTTGTATAAAAGAGGTGTCGTATTCACCAGCTCCTTCCGCCAACATTAGTGTACAGGCATCTAGGACAGAGATGTAGAGTTGATACTGACAAGGTTCGGGGAGATCCCTAATGAGGGGTTTACCTTGAATATATGATGATTGCCTTAAGAATAGTATTGGATAACTTATGAAATATTGGTTAAGGCGATATGTTATTTTTAAGTTTCTATTATGAATACAACTTTTGTACAATGTTCACATGCTTTATTTTAAATAATGTGACTGCTACTTTGATATGTTAAGTCTTGTTATATATTATGTGACATGTCAATTTAAATTATGTGACTTGGTAGATATATTTTCTTGTTGGTTTGTACAATACATTATGCCCATTTTTAGGGTGCTCTCTCTATAACTTCACTGAGTTTCGCGGCTCAGATGTGCACATTTTTCTCCTATTGCGCAGGTTACAAGTTGGCCATTGATGCAGGGAGCGAGGGAGAACCTAGCTATGACGAAAATAGAATTCACTTTGCAAATCATTTTGTTGTTTTGGTATTAAATATAATTTGTTATATTTTCGCTGTGTTTAATAAAATTTATTGTGGTGCTTTATGATACATTTAGTCTTGTATAAGTTGTGGTATAGAAGTGCAGCTTATACGGCGGTTGTCACGTGCCCAAAGGTAGATTTGGGGCGTGACAATTAAGGTGGTATCAGAGCATAAGTTTAAAAAGGTGAAATTAAAAGTAAGGATGAGGACTTAGGACACACTATAGGGTTAAGTATACATGTGAAATAACGTGGACGGGGTAAAGAGAGGTTCTAGGGATTTGAAATTTTGCCCTTATGCTTTCTTTACTTGTTGTGTTATATTCATATGTTGCCCTTGATTTTTGCTAACTGTGGCCTTATATTTTCCTTACTTTGTTGGGTTAAATTCTATGTTCCTTCCTTGTTTATGTGCTGTGATTTTTTTGGTTGATATTAGTGAGTAAAATTGATTGTGCTTGGTGTGGTTTAATTTGGTAGATTGTATTGATTTGTATTGTGCTTGTGATATATTGTGATTGCTGAAAATTTAACCTAGGAAAATATAGGAACATTTAGAGCCTTACACATGAAACTTTAGAAAACTTATTGTGGAGTTCTATACTTATTTTGGTTGATGTTGATGTTGGATAACCTACTGAAATTATGTGAAAGTATTTTCCTATGTTTCCTTTATCTAATGTAGCAACTAAATTGCCTTAAATTTTGTTGATCTCACTTAGCTATTGAACATGTGACTCCATCTGCTCGTATGATACAACTACTCTAGCTAGAACCATAGATTTTCTCCTAATTAAGTTCCTAAGTTTCCATGCTGAGATTTCTGTCCAAGCTAAGCCTTTAATTATTTTAGGTAGCAACAACTACTTTTTCCGTCTCTTCTCTATAGATGCAGAATTTGGTTAAGAACATAGTTAAATGGTAGAGTTTCATCCTTAGTTTTTATTGATTTTACCATCCCTTTCTTTTGAATCATAATCAAAGATCAATACCATCTCACATTCAACATTGTGTCCATGGGGTTTATCAAAAGTATTATCTTACCTCTCAATCTGAATTTTGATATCCATCTCATTCAATCTCACTTCTTTATCCCTATTGGACAGTTTTGTATAAATAACCATCAAATATTGGTACATCATAGGAACTATATTATGCAATATAGTTTTCCTTTCTTAAACTTGGAAAATAAATTCTTGTTACCCAGGAAACTATACTATAAATTCTTCATGTGTGGGTGAGGAGAAGATCTATTCTCTTGTTTTCATTCATTGATATGTTTCAATCCTTTTCTTTACAAACCTTTAGCAATGGCTATTCTTCAGATGCAGACTGTTCGCAAAATATTGATCATTCCTCTGTTAAATACTCTTGAGTGCATTCAAAAAGTGGTACTATCCCTGGCACCAAACGAACTTAAATTCCTACTAGTGATTGTTAATAATTCCTTTTTCTTTCTTAGTATGGATCTCTCCCTAATCTTTCTCATCTTTCAAAACCCTTTGGGTGATACTCTTGACTCCTTCTAGAAAGGCTCCAAATACCATCTGGAACCTCAAGATTTCTGAACAATCTAGTAAGATTTGCAAGTAAATTTAATGAACTCATAATGCTGAAAGTTTAGCATTTTCAGCATGTTAAATTAAAAAGATTGAGCTTTACTTTTGTTCATTTACTTACAGAGCCTCAAGGTCAATTATTAAAAACCTTTTTACCAAATCATAGACCAGTATACCTATTATACCAAACTAATATATCAGAAATAAACCAACCTTGGTTTCCAATTCTAAAATTTTGTAAGTGATGCTAACGGAGAGTCCAATTTGTAGTTTTATCCTTCATTTAGGACCCATATGGTATTTCTCACTTAGTAATACCGTCTCTACCTCAAAATCTCAACCATAACTCCCATACACTATTAAAGAGTAAGTTAAAACTGAAGATGATGAAATTTATAAATCACTATGGGAAAGTAGCATAAAATCTGGAATTGAATCACCCTCAAATTTATCTTGTATCATAGATTTGATCACCCTAAGCTATCTAATGTCTAATTCCTATGAAATTTATGATATGCACATGCCTCAATTTAAGATGCGTGCAAGCAAGTTGGTCCCGATCTTCTGTCGTAGGAGAAATCCTTAAGGTGAGGAATTGTGACTTTGACGAAGGGGATGCTAACCACGATCTAGGAATGCGACCAACAACCTCGCAATCGCTAAACCACTCCTCAGTTGATTATCAATCATGTTAAATATGATTGACCTGTTAACGAAGAACGACACGAACAATTCAAGAGAATTGAAAGAGCAACAGCAGAAGGATCACTCAAGATGTGATTAAAGAAATTGGACTTCAAGTTTGTAGCAAAGCATTACAAAAGTGGTGACTAAAGCAAAAATCAAAGTCCCCTTCAATAGGGCATACTCCACCAAATATATAGATACAATAATAGACGTTTTTCCATATTTTATTTCACAAAAATAGGAGAAATAAATATATAAATCTCCTCCTCTTGTAAGCCACAAATTTTAAAAAATAAATATCCCTTGATAAAGATTTGAATAAATATTTGATGAAGATTTGAATAAATATTTGATGAAGATTTAATCTTCATTAAATATTTCTTGATTTGCTCTAGAATAAATATTTGATGAATATTTGATCTTGAATAATTATTCCTTGATTTGCTTTTGAATAAATCTTTGATGAAGATTTGATCTTGAATAAATCTTCCTTGTTTTGCTTTTGAATAAATATTTGATTCTTGAATAAATATTCCTTCAATTACTCATACAACTTCCATATGAGTAAATCATGTAACTTCCATATGAGTAATTCCTCCATATTTTTCCTTACATGTAGTGACAAGTAAATAATAATAATTAGGCAATATCATTTGTTCTGTAATTAAGTAATTAATTTGCCCAAGAAAAGAATTCACCTGTTGTCCTAAGCGTCGTGCACGAGCTCGTGTCATTGGGCCTTGTATGCTAATCGGTTCTTGCACGGGCGAACCTGTGATGTCCTCATCATACTCCCCTTCTTGAAAAGGAGTCGACCTCGACTCTAACTCATCTTCATGACCCAAGGATGGAGATAAATCAACCACATTAAATGTATTACTCACTCCATAATCCTTAGGTAGTTCCAGCCTGTATGCATTATCATTGATCTTTGCAAAAACTCTGAATGTGCATCACCTCATGGCTTTAACTTGGACTTGCGATGTTCTAGAAATCGATCTTTGCACAAATGCAACTAAACCAAATCTCCTTCTTCAAAAATAAATTTCTTTCTACCTTTGTCTGCATGCTTCTTATATTGTATTTGCATCTCCTCAATATTTATTTTGGTCATCTGATGTATCTTACAAATCATCTCAGCACGCTTCTCCGCATCAAGATTACCTCTTTCTGATCGTGGTAGAGGTAGTAAATCAAATGGAGCAGCAGGACTAAATCTATAGACGACCTCGAATGGGCAGAACTTTGTAGTAGAATGCACAACTTAGTTGTAGGCAAACTCAATATGTGGTAAGCACTCCTCCCACATCTTCAGGTTCTTTTTGAGCATCGCCCATAGCATGGTACCAAGTGCGCGGTTGACGACCTCGGTTTGTCCGTCCATTTGGGGATGATATGTAGTTGAAAATAGTAGTTTTGTCCCGAGCTTACCCCAAAGCGTCCTCCAAAAGTGGCTTAAAAATTTCGCATCATGTTCTGAAACAATTATCCTCGGCACTCCATGTAGACGAACGATCTCCCTGAAAAATAAATCGACAACATGAGTAGCATCATCACTCTTATGACAAGGTATGAAATGAGCCATCTTAGAAAACTTATCAACAACAACAAATATATTATCTCTCTCCTTCTTAGTCCTTGGTAAACCCAACACAAAATCCATTGAAATATCCTCCCAAGGTACTTTCAGAATAGGAAGAGGCATATATAAACTATGTGGGTTTAAGCGAGACTTAGCTGTTTGACAAATGGTGCATCTCCCCACGTAACGCTCGACATCGCGCCTCATCTTTGGCCAATAAAAGTGTGTGGCCGATACGTCCTCAATCTTATGTATCCCAAAATATCCCATCAAACCACCTCCATGAGCTTCCTACAACAATAGAAGACGAACAGAACTTGCAGGGACACAGAGCTTGTTAGCTCTAAATAAATAACAATCATTTAATACATACTTATCCCAACATCTCTTTTCTTTACATTTAGTGTAAATGTCTTTGAAATCCAAGTCGGTAACATATAATTCTTTTAACCTTTCCAAACCGAGAATTTTACAATCAAGTTGGGACAATAACATGTAAAGTCTAGATAAAGCATCGACAACTAAATTATCTTTTCCCTTCTTATATTTCACAACATATAGAAAAGTTTCAATAAATTCAATCCACTTAGCATGTCTACGATTCAACTTACTTTGGCTATAAATATGCTTTAATGATTTATGGTCTAAATGTATAACAAATTCTTTTAGCTAGAGATAATGTTGCTATGTTTCTAACACTCTAACAAATGCATATAATTCATTGTCATATGTTGAGCATTTTAAGGTTGGGCCACTAAGCTTTTCACTAAATTAAGCAATGGGTTTCCTATCTTGCATAAGAACACCTCCAATTCCAATACCACTAATATCACATTTTATCCCAAAAGTTTTATTAAAATCAGGTAGTTGTAAAAGTGGTGCATTGGTTAACTTATCTTTTAGCAAATTGAAGGCATCTTTTTGTGCCTTTTCCCACTTGAAAGGTTCTTTGTCAATGCATTGAGTGGAGCGGCGAGTGAGCTAAAATCCTTTACGAATCGACGATAAAAGCTTGCCAGTCCATGAAAACTCCGCACTTGCGTGACTGATGTCGGTATTGGCCAGGCTCGAATAGCTTTCACCTTTTCCTCATCCACCTCAATTCTCTGTGCAGTCACAACAAAACTAAGAAATATGACTCGACCCATACAAAAGGTGTACTTCTCGAGGTTAACAAACAAATGTGCCTCTCTCAAAGCAATCAAAACTTGGTGCATATGTGCTAAATATTCATCCAAAGACTTGTTATAGATTAATATGTCATCAAAGTAAATTACCACCAATTTTTTAATAAAAGCTCTCAACACTTCATTCATTAAGTGCATGAACGTACTAGGTGCATTAGTAAGATCAAATAACATAATTAACCTCTCATATAATCCAAATTTAGTCTTAAAAGCTATTTTCCATTCATCACCTAGCTTCATTCTAATTTGATGGTAACCACTACGCAAGTCAATCTTAGAAAAGACGGTAGAACCACATAATTCATCAAGTATATTATCTAATCGAGGAATAGGATGACGATAACATACCGTAATATTGTTGATAGCTCGACAATCTATTCACATCCTCCATGATCCATCTTTCTTTGGTACAAGTAAAACAAGAAGAGCACACAGACTTAAACTTTCACGCACATACCCTTTATCGAGAAGCTCTTGCACTCGGCGTTGAATTTCTTTTATCTCTTCGGGATTGGTACGGTATGGGGGACGATTAGGCAGAGATGCTCCTGGAATCAAAACGATTTGATGCTCAATTCCCCGCAATGGTGGCAATCCTACAGGTATCTCATCTGGAAACACATCAGCAAACTCCTGCATCAAAGAAACAATCGAAACAAGCAAAGAAGATGGTAAATAATTAGTAGAAAAGAGAGTGTAAAACACTCTTGGGGATTGGTTTCTAATTCTCGCATCTCACTTTTGGTGGCTAATAGAACCTGTCTCTTGATCGGTATTTCTCTTTTCTTCTCACATTTTTCTTTCTTTTCTCTCAATTTGGGCTGATGACTCTCACTTCCTATTTTGTGGATGTCACTCTTCTCCTTTTCTTTTCTCTCACATTCAGCCCTATCTAAATCATCTTTGAGAAGTTCTTCCAGTATCATTGGAACCAATACGACCTTCTTATCTTTGTGCATAAAGGAGTACTTATTGGAATGCCCATAATGTGTAGCATCCTTATCATATTGCCATGGTCTTCCAAGTAGTAATGCACAAGCTTGCATTGGCACCACATCACAGTCCACAAAGTTAGAGTAGATACCAATAGAAAAATGAACACATACCATCATTGTTACCTTCAACTTTCCACAAGAATTGAGCCATTGAATGTAGTATGGCTGCGGGTGTAATATTGTGGTTAAACCAAGCTTTCCAACCATCTCTGAACTTGCAATATTATTGCAGCTTCCACCATCAATTATGATCTTACAAGAGTTCTCCTTGATCACAAATTTAGATTTCAACAAATTATGACGCTGCCCGTTTTCTGCCTTCTCCATCTAGGAGTTAAGAACATGACGAACAAGAAGGCTTGTATGGCTTGTATCAAATGTGATCTCTTCTGGTTCTGACCCTGAAACAGATTGAGACTCCTCACGATCAAATCCACCTCCCTCTTCAACCTCACTGGCCGATGTATACTCACCATCTTCTCGAATGATAAGGGCACGCTGATTTGGACAATCACGCATATAATGCCCTTTCCCCTTACTCTTGAAGCACTCAATCTCTCTTGTTATTCCTGTAGAAGCAACTAAGGATGAACCTTTTATAGGGGTAACAGTGATCTTTTTTGAATCGATAGGTTTGGATGTTGGTGAAGTAAAGCGGCTTCCTGAATTCCCTTGGCCAATTGGTACAGCAGTCCTGCTAAAATGACCAACACCCTTTTGTTGCTGATTGGTGTCCCTCCAAGGCATGGAAGAACTTGGATAGCTACAACCAGATTTATATGGTTGCTTCCTCCTTTGAATTTATCTTTCAGCTTTGTATGCATAATGAAATAGTTGATCCAAATAATTGTATTTCTAGAAATCAAGTATATCTTGTATCTCTTCATTCAATCCTCCTAAGAATCTAGCCATCTTGGCATTATTATCTTCTTGCACATTAGCACGTAGCATGCCCTCCTACAACTCTTGATAGTATTCTTCCACAAATTTATTTCCTTGGTTCATCCTTTGGAATTTATTAAGTAATTCTCTCTCAAAATATGAAGGCACGAACCTGGACCTCATCAAGCGCTTCAAATCATCCCAAGTATGAGGACCTCCATTTCTTTATCGAATTTAACTCCACCAAATCGAAGCATAACCAATAAATTTAGTAGTAGCCGCACGTACTCTATACTCTTTTGGGTAATGATGACAGCTGAACTTTTGCTCAACTTATAATTCTCAATCAAGATAGGCTTCTGGATTAAACTTTTCATCAAAACTAGGAATAGTAAATTTAATTTTACCCAATGCATCATTTCTTCTCTCTTCATTACGATGACATGCAGGACCTCCATCACCTACCACTCCTCATACGGGGCAGCACTGATACAATTCCAAAGCAACTTCATCATCAGCCACATAATTATCATTTAACTCTTCATTGGCAGCCTCTTGAAATGCAGCATTCAAATTTCCTCTTGGTTCGAATGGAGCGGCAACAGCAGCATTATTATTAGCTTCAACTCGTCCTCGAGGAACTCGAGGTGGTGGGTGTCGTCGTGGAGGAGTTCACTCCACTTGTTTAAGTCATACTTCAATTTCACCAAGACGATTCTCCAACCCATTCAGGCGCACAAATACTTGGTCGGATAGTATTTGCTTGAAGGTATTTGTAACATGAGCCATCAAAGCCTGAGAATGTGGAGAAAATAATATCGCTGATGATTGGGACCCATCTTCTCCGTCATAAGAAAAATTACGAGGACTTCTCGATCCTGACATTGTTAGTAAAGACAAGAGAAATTCCACCAAGCTAATAAATTATTTATGAAATACTCTCGATCCTCGCAAACCTTACCACCTGAAGCTCTTACCCTTCTCAAAAATTACTCTCGTGTTTGTTGGTTCATGATAACTTTCAACAAGGAGTAAATAAAGCGATTGTAAAGTGCTAGAACACGGTGATCAAGGCTAATTTTAGGGAGCTCTAGGTGGGGATATATTTATAACAAAGAGAAGAAAATAATAATTCAAGAAATTAAAAAGTTGACTCAATCAAGCGATGTAGAAGGTGTCAAAGGAAGAATAAGTGCAAGGATAATTATAATTAAAATTCAGATAAAATATTTTTTTTTGTTTATTTGTTTTTTCCTTGGCCGAACCTCCCTCTCACTATTTTTTCTCTTTCTCCTTTTTTCTTGCCCACACTTCCTCCTCTTTTTTCTCCTCTTTTTTCTCTCTCTCTCTTTTTTTTCCAAGATTTCAGCTGAATTTTTCTTTCCTTTTTTTTTTCCTTAGCCGAACACTTCCTCCTATTTTTTCTCTACCTCTCATTTTTTTTCCAAGATTTCGGCCGACTATCTCTTTGGCCGAATAACTTTTTTTTTTTTGCAAGAAGGATAAAAATTCAACAAAGCAAATAGAAATAAGGAGATTAAAAAAAAGAACAGTATAAAAGATGGAAAAACAATGTTCAAGAAAATGACTAAAGGATTTATTATTATTATTTTTGATGTAGGGAAAATAAAAGAGAATATACAAAAGGGTAGATGAATTCCTACCGGTAACGAAGGCTCTGATACCACCTGATATGCACACGCTTCGATTTAAGATGCTTGCAAGCAAGTTGGTCCCGATCTTCCGTCGTAGGAGAAATCCTTAAGGCTAACCACGATCTAGGAATGCGACCAGCAACCTCGCAATCGCTAAACCACTCCTTAGTTGGTTATCAACAATGTCAAATACGACTGACCTGTTCATGAAGAACAGGATGAATAATTCAAAAGAATTGAAAGAGTGATTAAAGAAATTGGACTTCAAGTTTGCAGCAAAGCATTACAAAAGTGGTGGCTAAAGCAAAAAATCAAAGTCCCCTTCAATAGGGCATGCTCCACCAAATATATGGACACAATAATGGACATTTTTCTATATTTTGTTTCACTAAAATAGGAAAAATAAATATATAAATCTCCTCCTCCTGTAAGCCACTAATTTTGGAAAATAAATATCCCTTGATGAAGATTTGAATAAATATTTGATGAAGATTTAATCTTCATGAAATATTCCTTGATTTGCTCTTGAATAAATATTTGATGAAGATTTGATCTTGAATAATTATTCATTGATTTGCTTTTGAATAAATATTTGATAAAATTTGATCTTGAATAAATCTTCCTTGTTTTGCTCTTAAATAAATATTTGATGAAGATTTGATTCTTGAATAAATATTTCTTTATTACTCATGCAACTTTCATATGAGTAATTCATGCAACTTTCATATGAGTAATTCATGCAACTTCCATACGAGTAATTCCTCCATGTTTTTCCTTGCATGTAGTGATAAGTAAATAATAATAATTAGGTAATATCATTTATTCTGTAATTAAGTAATTAATTTGCTCAAGAAAAGAATTCACCTGTTGTCCTAAGTGTCGTGCACGAGCTTGTGTCATTGGGTCTTGTATGCTAACGGGGTCTTGCATGGGTGAACCTGTGATGTCCTCATCAATTTGGTAGACACCTTCTTCACTGGTTTCAAAACCTACTCTCAAAATTTCAATTTGATCTGATCTCTCTGGAGGAAGTTATGACCTTTCCAAGTTTACTGAGTCTTGAAAATTTAGTGTACCGAGAAAATTTGATATTCTCGGATTGAGAAACCATTCTTCTTTCCACTTGAATCTTGCCATGTCTCAGCTATCAGTAGAGCATGTATCCATTCTTTTCCCTTACTTTTGATCTATAAATTACTAGTGGTGAATTAAATTTCATTGCTCATCATAATAAGTACTATATGAACAACAATGATGAGGTTTTACCTTGCCTGCATTCTGAATGTTTACAATTTCAGTTTTCTTTATTCCTTTCTCCTAAATTTGTACACTCTCTGATGAACAACCTCATCTAAAAGTTTGAGTAAATTCTCATATGAGGTAGTGATATGGTTGTTAACACTATACTTTCTTGTTGCAATTACGAAAACTTCTTCTGATGTGTGTATCACTACTATACTTCCTTATACAGATCTATCCTACAAATCTGTACAGCAAACTAAAGCTTTCTTTCTCTTGAAATTTTCAGTAATTATAAAAATTAGCTATGTTTTTGTACTCTCTCTACAACATCTTACTGCAAGTTTTGGCTTACACCTTTTCAGTCCCCAGTTGTACTACAAAACAAAGCAACCATTTAGGTGCTAGCTCCAATTCTTAACCTTCATTTTGGTTGTGAAATTTTATTCATCACTTTCAATAGGTACATCCCGCTGATTATTGGAACCTTTTCAAGTTTCTTTTCATATTCTTTGACTACTACAAATTCTTAATATTATGGATTCCATTTATACTTTTTTTTCGGTAGCTATTGAAATTCTTCTTTACTATCTATAACTTTTGCTTCACTACTTTCAATAGTGGTTGTGCATTCTTTAGTCCCTAACAATAGCAATCGCTATTATACCCATTGCTATTGGGGCAGACTTCTTGATTTGAAAAGAAAGTTTCAACAATTTCAGTTGTTGGTTTTCTCTCATAACTTATGTCTATTTCATCCAACATTATTCCACACTTGATCTTTCATAGTGTTATTAATTATAAACCTTCCCTGGACTTATAAGGATATGCCTTGCTAAGTGGAAAAAAAAAATTTAAATGCCATCCTTGAAATCAATTCTCTTTAATTATGGAAAGTGTAAATTATTGTCATCCTCCAACAAATTTATTAGCCTTGAATTTCTACTTTCTCATTATTAATGGCCTGAAACTTTAAAATTGATCTTCACATCTTCCTCGATTCTTTAAAGATAATATTCAGATTGTTTAATTCTAGCTACTTCGGCTTACAGATGGTGGCAAAATTTTATCCTCTTAATTTTAAAACTCCAACTTTAGCAATCCAACTATCTCTATATTTGGGGTAATTCGTTGTATTATACCAAGTAAATTGTTCAATTCTTCAATAATTCTTCCTTTTGCTTGGCTCCAATTACTGTATCTTTCTTTGAAGAGTAAGATCTCAAATTTGGTATCCTTGAGAAAAGGTCTACTCCCTTCCAAATATTTTATAACAATTGTTAGAAGAGTTAATTGCATATTTCTCAAAATGAGATACTTCCTAATAATCAACTTTCTATGATTGTCTCTTTTCTTTCTAAACCAATAAATTTATTTTGTTGGAAGCTTAAGTTAATTGTCTCAATTTTGGACTTCCTACTGTCTCTTCTATTCCTTTTGGTTACTTGTAACAATGCAATTGTTGGAATTAATTGAAGACTTTTGGTTAGCTAATTTGTAGTCTTTATTTTATTGAGTGCTATTCCTAAGATCTATGATCTTAATTAGTTCTGCTGCTTGTGTTCCGATCGATACTGGGTCACAGATATCTTATGTGAACATGGCGTTTCTAAGGGGGCTGATCGACCCTTAGAGATGCTAGGATGAAATACTTTAATGTGATCTTGGGTATCAATTGGTTAACCGAGTATCGAGTCATGATGAATTGTTTGACAAAGACAATGATTTTTCCTTCTCTCGACCAGTCCACTCTATTTTTCTTTCTAAAAGTAGTCTAAGAAGCAACTCTGGATAGACAAAAGAGGGATGCAGACAATCGGCGGAGGACATTGGGAATTGCGGTTGGGGCATAGTATTTCTAAAGGTGTATTCTGGGAAAACCTGAAAGGAAAATTGCAATTGAGGTATATTGGACCGTTTGGGATTCTGGAGAGAGAGTTGGGCCGGTGGCTTAAAGATTACAGTTTACCGGTAGACTTAGACAAAAATCCATAATGTGTTCCATGTATCGATGCTTAAGGAGTATATGCCAGACCCATCGCATGTTTTAACTGCTCCGCCGGTTGCTCTGTGAGAAGATTTGAGTCTGAAACCCTGTATTGTTTGCTTGATACTTTTCTTTGATTGTGTTTTGCCTGATAAATTGTTTAGACATGTTTGAAATTTATTTAAATTGGATTGAAAAATTCTCTAGATTCTTTTTGTGTCTTAGGAGACATGAAAAGTCTAGAAAAAATTTAAAGGGTTAGGTTGTTATTTTTGGAGGACCAAAAATCCTAAGGGGGAGAGGAATTGTAAATCCTGTTTTCTATTTAAAAAAAATATTTTTTTAATATTTAATTAATAAAATAATAAAATAATAAATAAGTAATGAAATAAGAAATAGGAAATAAAATAAAAATTATATAGATAAAATAAAAAAAAGTAGATAAATAAATATAATAGATAAATCAGAAAAAATAATAAATAAAATAATAATAAATAAATATTAATAGATAAGAAAAATATAATAGAGAAGAAAATAAAATTAAACATAAAAAAGAAGGAAAAATGTCGTAGCAGCACACGCGGCGCACTCGCGCATGCTGCAGCGTTAGCGAGGGTTTGAATGAGGGTTTAAAACCCTCACTAATAGGGGGCACCCTGTTTTGGGATGAAACGGCGACGGCGGAGCTCAAATGCTCTGGCGGCCGTCGTCTTCGGTAGAGAGGGGATGCGAGAGAGCTGAGGCATCGTCTGCGAGGCCGACGACATGTGGAAGTAGCTCCGGCTGTCGAAGAATGCTAAGGGAGTGGCGGAATAGGGGGTGTCCCTGTTCCCATCGATTGCGCCCGTGAGAGGGGCGGAGATCGAGATTTTCATCCGCGGCGAAGTCGCTGGGGAGGTTGCCGGAGTTCTTCGGATGGTGAAGAGGTCGTGAGATATGCTGCAGTGGCTCTGGCGGGTAGAAAGCATGAAAGGGGCGGCGAAGAGAGGGACTCCTCTGTTCGTGAAGATTCCGCGACAAGGAGCGTGGCTGACGGCGTTTCCTTCACGGCGAATCCCTCTGAGCTCGATTCGACTCGTTTGGAGTGGATAGCGAGCGGCGGCTACGGCGGAGGAGACGAGGCAGCAGCTGAGGGCAGTGGTTCCGCCTGCGACAGAGGAAGTGGAGGTAGCAGCGATAGTGGGAGCGACTGGGCTCTACTAGCGGCATGATTAGGGGGTGATAGGGTAAGGGAAGGTGCGGTGAGGTAGTGGGCAGCGTCCTCGCGTGTCTACGACAGTAAAGCAGCGGCGATCACCGACGAAATGCTTGGTGGCGCGGCTAGCGTTCGAACGAGCGTCGAGCAGGGAAGAAGGTCGGGGTGGTGTGTGCAATAAGGGTGCGTCGATTCGGTCCAACCCGGCTCAGGCCGGTTCCACTTGGTTTAAGCCGGTTCGGTCCGGTTTGGAGTCGGTTTGGTTGTAGGTTGGCTGTTCTCATGGTTTTACAACCGGTTCAGTGCGGCTCAACATTGCTAGGGCTTTATTGGTGAGTTTTGAACCTTGAGGAATTTATGTAGAATTTTTTAACACATTTTAGGTATTGTTTTCGAATTTATTTAAGTTGGGTTCAGGGTTTTGAGTGCGATGTCAGAAAAATCTAAAAAAAATAATGATGCTATGTTACTAAACATTTTTTCATTATTTAATTAGTATTTTTAAGATTATTAGTATGCAAATTTTAATTTAATTAAGATAAATTGGATTAATTTAGGGTTTAAATGAATTAATTGTATGTTATATGCATGAAGAAATATTTTGGTAGATGTGATGATATTTAAATTGCATTAGTTGGAATTAAAAGAATTTAATTAAATTTTTTACAGAATTAATGAATTTAGGATACCGCAAATTGAGGTAATTTGATTATTTAGATTTTTCTAATTATTCAAATTGAATAATTTAGAATTTTATAAATGTATAATGTGATAAAATTTGGAGAATTGGGTTATTTAGATTTTCTAATTAGTAAAATTGAATAATTTTGAATTTTATAAATTTTATTGATGTAATCATATTTTTCACATAATTATTAAAATTATTTTTTTAAAATTAATTAAGGTGGTATATATTGATTAAGATTTTTGGGTATAATTAAAATTTTAAACTAAATATTATTTTATAGGCTTGTTTATGTTTCATTGTGTTGGATTATGATTGTTAATGTGATGGATGATTAGTTGATTTTAAGAAATTAAATAAAATAAAGAAAATGATGTGAGGATGTGAGTAGAAGGGTAGATAGAAAATTCTTGTTTGAATTGTATGATTTATGGTTGTTGGATATATTTATTTTATCTTAGGAAAATTGATTGTTGTGCTATTGCTTCACAAATCACGGCCAAGTTGTGATTTGTGTTGGAGTAAGAAGGACTGACTGTGCTTGACTGCTTACTTGCTTATTTTTAAGAATCACAGCCAAGCTGTGAATTCTAGCTTGACTTTGTTTTGAGACTCAGGTGAGGGCTTATGGTTTCAGATTTCTAGCCTACTACAGTATTGAGTCATAAGGGTCGTGGTTAATTATTGTACATGCTGATGAGTTATATATCTGCTTTATTACATATTTAAATTGCATGTGATTAAATTTGATTTTGAATGTATGTCATGCTAGTATATAGATATGATTTTATCATGTCCATGTTATAAATGTTATGCTCATGTTATGTTGATATTTGATATGTTCATGTGGTGCTAGAGATGTAGAGACACTTAGCAAGACACAAAACATGATGACATGAGATAAATCTAGAGATACTTTAGGTACATGTTACGACAATACCTAATGTGATCTTATTTGATATTTAACTAAGAACTTTTGGACATCTTAGGGTCATAGTAACCTAGGAGATGACATTAAGGTTCTTAGTTTGCTATGTGTTAGTGGTAAGCGGTAAGCGGGTTAGTGGTAAGTGGGTTAAGAGAGAGAATCCGACCCGTTACCAAACCCATAACTTACACTTGCTCCTCCTTCCCCTCTTCTTCAAGTGACCTCCTTCCTCTTCTTTTTGCGGCGACGACGAATACCTCGCCTCCTCACTGTGTCATCGACTCGCCGGCTACCATAGTTGGAATTTTTTAATGGGGTTTGAATTGGAACGTTAGGTGAGCTGGGCAAACACATTAGAACCATTATTTTTGAATTTTGGTGAAGATTTGAGGGATAAATTGGAGTTTTGGCATCAGTGGCGATGATGGTGTCGTCGGAGCTTGTTCCGAGGATTGTCAACCATTCCGACTGTGAAACTTTACAAACTAGGTGCCTATAGCTTCTCCTTGATGAGAGCTATCCATTGGTACCTAGGTTGAGGACTATTGGCCGTCGGCGAATGGAAAACCCAAAAGTTAGGGTTTCGCCGACGTGAACTTCTCAGGTGAAATTGGATGCCGATGAGTTCTAAAAATTGGAGAAAATATGATTTTTAGATTCTTGATGAAGAGGGTTTTTATTTGGTATTAATATTGATGCTGATCGGAGAACTTCACTGACAAGGGTTTCGGCGAACTTTTTGGCAAACTTGAGATAAAAATTAGGGTGAATTTATGGATCATTTTAAGCATGTTGGTGAAAATGAATTTGAAAAATTGTTACGAGATTGAGAATTAAAATTTATTAAAATATTCACAAAAAATTTGGTAAGAAGCATGGGGATATTAACGATAGTGATAAGTGTTAGGACGTACTTATGACGATAAGTCGGGCTAGGTCAACTCCAGCGAGTTGGGCTGAATCGGGGCGAACGGGTGAGTCGTCATGGATGAGTCGGCCGACTCGCCGATAAAAGGGGAATTGAAACCGTCGGAAACAGGGGGTTGCCCTGTTCCGAGGGCATCGGCGTCGGCGGCTTCATGGAAGCTTTGGCCGTCGACGGTTTGGCAAAGGAAGAGGCTACTGCGGAGGTAGGCTATCGTCTGCAAGGCCGACGAGCCTTGGGAACGACTCAGGTGAGCAGAAATGTTGATGGGAAGCTGGGGAAGTGGAGGCGGTTGGCGGAGGCGCCGTCTCGGTTTATCTCGCCGGCGAAGAGCACGGAGATCGTTCTCCCCCTTCGCGGTCCGGAGCTGGGCATCGAATCGATTCTAGAAGGAGTTAATTCCGTGTGATGGCCGTGGCGGGGAGGCCGGAGATCAGCAGAGAGCGTGGAAGGGGTGGCGGAACAGGGGAACAGGGGAGTGAGCGACTCTTCCCCTGGTCCCGACGAATTCGCCGGCAGGGAGCGCGGCGAGCGACTCTGCCTCCACGACGAGCTCTCTAAGTTCGATTCGACTCTCTTGGGGTAGATATCGAGCAACGGCCACGACAGAGAAGATGGGATCGCAGTTGGGAACGACGATTCAACCCGTGGCAGGGAACGGCGAATCCGGCAAGTTCCCCGGCGGCGACGATGAGAAGAGGCGGCTGGCGGGTGGAGGAAGGTGAGAGGAGGCTCTACGCATGCTTCCGATGGGTTAATGACAGCGGTGCGGTGGCAGATCGACGGACGATCGGCGGCGACGCTCGCTGCATTCGAATAGGGTTCGAACGTAGGAGAAGAAGTGGGTTGGGCGGGCGCGTGTGTGATGCGCATGCGTCGGTCTGGTCTAACCCGGCTTAGGCCGGTCCGATCCGGTTCAGCCGGTTTGACCGCGGTTCAGAGTTTGTTTAGCTGGTTTACGAGGTTTTTCGACCGATTTATCTTGGTTGAACGTTACTATAACTTGGTTGGTGAGTTTTGTGCTTTTATAAAATTATTTAGAATTTTTGTCACGTATTAGGTTCGGTTTTCTAATTATTTTAGGTTGAGTTTAAGGGTTTGAGTATATTATTTATTTCCAAAAAATCTAAAATAATTTTTGATGCTAGTTTATGCTTAAATATAATTTCTGTGATTTAATCAGAATTTTTTCAAACAATTACGGTAGTGTTTTGATTTAATTGTGATGGTTCACGTTTATTTAAGTGTTAAATAAATTATTTGGATGATATTTTCATGAAAGAATATTTTAGTATGTGTCATTAGGTTTGATTTATGTTAAAAATAATTAAAATAATTTAATTAGAATTTTTACAGAATTTATAAATTTTATGTTGTGATTAAATTGGGTAGTTAGATTTTCTAATTAATGAAGTTGGAGAAATTGTGATTTAATATATTTATATGTGGTAATTAGATTTTTACAGAATTATTAGAAATTATTTTTCGATTAATTACGGTGGTATAATTTGAATGTAAACATAGGTGTGACGATGGTTCGCTAAGGTGTGATGGTGGTAGTTGTAATTATTTAAAGTGTTAAATAGTTTAATTGATTTAAAAGTAGTTGAATAAAATTTAGTGTGTGGTTGTGAGTAGTGGGGGGTTGTTAGGGGGATTGTTTGAGCTATGTTATTTATGCATGCTTATTTGCTGGTATTTAATTTATTTGAGGAGATTGTGTTGCTGTGTTGTTGCTTGAAAAATCACAGCCAAGCTGTGATTTGTGTCGAAGTAGAGAGGAATTGCTTTGCTTGCTTGATTTATTGATTGCTTGCTTGCTTGCTTTAAGAATCACGGCCAAGCTGTGATTCTTGTTTAAAGATCTGCTTTGAGACTCAGGTGAGGGTTTATGGTTTCAAATTTATTTGGCCTATAGTTGCTGAGTTCTAAGGGTCGTTGTTAATTATTGTACATGCTGATAAGTTATATATCTGCTTGGTTGCATATTTAATTAGCATTTGAATTATTGAAATTTATATCATGCTAGTTCAAGTATGATATTATTATATGCATGCTCTTGATATGAGATTGAAAGTTATATCATGCTAGTTCATGTATGATGCTATAATATACATGCTTTAGATATGAGTTTCAAAATTATACCATGCTGGTGTATGCATGATGCTGTTATATGCATGTTATTGATATTTATGCTCATGTTATGTTGATTATTTAATATGTTCATATTGCTAGAGGTGTAGAGTCACTTGGCAAGAGCATGAAACATGTTGACATGAGATAAGACTTGAGACACTTTAGGTTCATGTTATGATAACATTTAGAGTGATCTAAATTGATATATGACTAAGAACTTTGGACATCTTAAGGTTATGACAACCTAGGAGAGGATGTAGGGTTCTTAGACTAGTATGTCCCAACATGTGGTTCTTAGACTAGATACGCTTAGTGGGTCCCCATATAATCCTAGTGGGTAAGGACTATGTGTGGAGTCCACTACGGTCTACCACGTGCCTTATGGAAAGGTACGAGGCATGACAAATAGTATTAGATTGACATCCGAGATTCACCTCACGGTCTCGGCTCAAGTTTCAAAGTGAACAAGGAACAACTCTAAAGTTCAGCACAACCTTCTACCTATAAACAAATGGATAATTCGAGCATACCATACAAACTCTAAAGGATATGTTGAGGGCTTATGTGCTAGATTTCATAGAACTTTGGGACACACACCTACTCCTCGTAGAGTTAGCTCATAATAATAACTATCAAGCCACCATAAGAATGACTCCTTACAAAGCTCTATATGGAAGGCAGTGCAGAACACCAACTTACGGAGTGAAGTTGGAGAATGTCATTTAAACAATACCGAGTTAGTGGTGCGGATAATTGAAAAGATCAAAATCATCAGATAAAGAATAAAGACTATACAAGATAAGTAGAAAAGTTGCGCTGATAATCGACGTAGACCACTAGGATTTAATATTAACAATATGATATTTTTGAAAGTATGACGTGGAAATATTTTCTGTGGTTTAATCAAAAAGTTAAACTGTATCCTCGATATATCGAACCATTCAGGGTAATCACTAGAATCAAACCGATATCATACCAATTGGAGTTACCTACTAACTTGGAATGCATTCACAATGTGTTTCACGTGTCGATGCTTAAGAAATACATACATGACCCTTCACATGTCCTTATAACCTCTCCAATTGAGTAGAGGTAAGACTTGAAGTATGGACTAGAGGTAGTAAAGATATTAGATCGACTTATTAAAAGTCTTAGAGGTAAATTGATTCCTTTAATAAAAGTCCTTTGCAGAATTTGAAAAGCTGGTGCTCAAATTAGGTACCAATATCCACACTTGTTTGTTAGGATATATTTTTTTTAGCACTGTTTTATCCTTGATGTTTGAGGAAGTAAGTGAAAACTCTTTTTAACGTCTTTGTATTTTTGGAGGACTAAAAATAGGAGGGAGGAGAACTTGTAAGCTCGAAATATGATGAATAGGAAAAAGGAAATTAGAAATAGGGATCTAATGGTGTTAATTAAAAAGGCAACTAGGTCGATTCCTCAAGTTTGTGGAAATGGAAGGGGCAGTCTTGCCAATTTAATAACAAGAATTGAGAAGCTTAGGTTGATTTTATAGAAATGAGAAAATAGTAGGGGCAATAAGGTCATTGTCTTCTCCAATTCAAGCGCTACCTATCGGTGTCCATTCATCACGAAGGGATTGTAAAGGGGGAAAGGGTTCCCAATGGCCTGAAACCTTGACCCCCAAAACCCTCTAAATTCCTGCAAGGCCGCCGACGATCTGAGTCGGAGAGCTGCTCGGTGGGATCTTCCAATGGAAAGGAAGCCTTGTCGAAACTCCTTCACGTCACTGGAAAGGGAAGGCGACACAATGACTAGAACTTGTGGAGCGAAGGGTCGACGGCGCTGTGCAGCAGAATTCTTAAAGGAAGAGGTTGGTTCTACATCTTTTTCTTCGTCAAATTAGAATTTTTTGGGTTTAGAGGGGAAATTAGAAACCACCGAACTAAAAATTTGAGTTGATTTCCCATATTGCAATGCCCTATTTTATTGATGCAATGTGTATTAAAATTCATGAAAATTCATTGATGATCTCGTTGCATTGCTAACGTCTATGTCAATTTCTTTAAAATTACATGATGATTGTTAGATTCGAGTTCTCGTTGTGAGTTAAACATGATGAAATTTCAGAAGTTGGTATAGCCTACAATTTAGAATGTTTGATGTTAGTCCTGCCCAAATTGTTTGATTGGCATTTCATTTAAATCAGAATGCCGAATTGAATCCTTAACCTGCTCGATTTCCTTCATTAATAAGTTTCATTGAAGCAATGATGGAGGTTCGGTAAATATTAAAAATGCCTAGTGGTAGATGGCTGTGGAAAGATTGTTCTAGTTTAGGGTTAAGTCTGCACCGCTGTGGTTAGAGTTGGAATAGAAATTCACATCAGTTGCATACGTAATGTTCTTTTATTGATGTTTGCATCGATCTCTGAATTAGTGAAGTTTAGTTGTTGCTGGGTTTCTATGGTTTATGGAAAACTACTGATTCGACACTGCTTTTCATGAGTTTTGTTTCCTTTCGGATTGTGTTGACCGTATGAATGAGATTTGACGGTTGTTTGAATGGATAAACTTTGATTTGAAATGGGTTTGATGCAGTAGTCAATGATAGTATTGGTTTTTTTGTTTGTTAGACGGTTCAAGTAGTGGGTTTTAAGTTAACAAAATAAGTTGAATTGGAAACATAGCAATAAGCTGAAATAGTTGGTTAAATCTGAATTTTTGGGAATTCTGTCTTATTGAATAATGATATCAGCATGTGCATTTGTGATGTTTCTCTGAGTAAAGGAAAATGTTACTGAGTAATGGTCTCATCGCTATGGATGTTTTAGTATTGCCCAAAGGATGAGCTGTAAGAAAGATTTGCTCTTGATGCTCGTCACTGTTATAACCTTGTTGTTGTCCGATTTAAATATGATTGAAGATACACTGAAAGTGATATGCATGATATTTTGGTTACCTGAGCAACGATGGTTTACTTGAAAAAATATTGAATTGGGAATACATGCTGAGAGTTTTTCTGTTCGATTCCTACTTGTTATGTTTTGCCAAATCATTTTGATGCAATCGAACGTCTTGAAAGTAAATTCTGTTTTAACATCTCTGATTCACTAGAGAGTCTTTATGAGATTTCCTATGGAAGAATTTTTGCCAAATGATTTCTTGTCTGTGATTGTTGTTCTCTTGAATTTTGCCGAGGATTGTGAAGCGTTTTATGATGATCTGCACACTAGAGTTCGCTATTGGTTGGCTCTTGATTTTGTTCATATTTTTTTCATATCATATATCTGAATTGGAGGCTAGGGTTAGGAGGTTATAAATACTATAGAGAAGGTTGGGAAATTGGTTCTTGAGGTTGTTATAGCTTTTTTGTTTGACTTAAATTTTTAATTGGAGATGAAAACAAAATGTTCTTGGGATCTTTGATTTAAAGCAACTGATACATTCCATAAAGGGAAGGTGATCGGAGGGGAGTTTGGGTTCATGAAACAAATTAGCATATCAGGCCGTACCAATTTGTTTTCTGTGAAATCATTATTGAAGACAGCTTTGAAACTATTTCTTTTCTTCCATACCATGTTGTGACGTTGCTGTTTTTGATATTTTTATTGAAGAGTTTGTCTTTTCCAGTTGTTTTGCGGTCATTGTTGTTGTGTGTTTGGTTTTTCCCCAAGTGGGCAAAACAGTTGGCATGCTGCGAATGTAACAAATCAGTATAGATCTTGTTGCTGCCTAGTACCTTGGGTTTAGCCGTAAGCTACGAATGTAGGAATTTTCAGTTTTAGGCTAATATGTTTTGGACATCATGCGTTTGATATGAATAAATGGACCCTTATCGTTAGACTGTTTGTTTGCACAGTTGAACTTATAATGTTGTATTGTTGTATTATACATCAAATTCTATTAGGAAGCTGATTTTAGTTGTTTGGCGATATGACTAAGAACAGGTTTAACTTGTTCCGATTTAGTGTTGATAAACTGATTTGATTGGTACCGTGGAACAAATTGAATGGTTTGTTCTGTTAGTTTTGTTGTTTTGCCTTTTGGTTGCTAAACAAATGTAAGAATTATTTTAGTTAAGGGAAACGAGTTGCAATGGAAGTAGCTTAGTGAAATTGGGAAAAACTACACTTAACAAACCTGGGTTGAGGCTGAGATCAAATATTATTGGGTGAATCTTGTTGAAATTCCTACTGCCGAGAGGTAACTGACACAAAAATGTATGATAATAACAATCTTTAATGCTTCTTTGTTTTGGATTCACGTGGATTTTATAAATGTAGAAACTAATTCTTTCCTTATGTTGTTTTCTTTGCCACACTGAATTGAATATTAGGAATGGAAATGGCTTAACAATAAGTTAATGTGAACTTTAGAATTTAAGATGCTTTGTGATTTTAGGAAAATTTATTATGCATTGACGGTGATAAAACACGTTTAAACCATGATTGACTATTTGGAGAATTTAAATTAAACCACCGTGAGTTGTTAAAGTTTAATTATAAATTATTACATTTAGAGCTTCTACGCGGCCTGGATATTGTCTGAACGAATGTTTATCTACGATTTTATGCATGAATTAAATTGCTTTTGATCATATTTAATAAACTACGTTCCTTTCTTATTTTATTCAATATTTATACTTGCAATTCACATTAGGAAATCTTAAATAAATAAAAAGCAAGTGAACACAATTAGGCGGCCTATCTTTTGGTTAGGATCACTCTTTTTGTAGCCATTGGGCCATAAGACTAAGCATATTTTATTTTCTACATGCAGGTATCAAGAAAAGGGACTAGAAGGATGGAAAAGTGACGTAATAGCAAATCGCAAGATGTAAACAAAAGTCTAGTAGACATTATTAGCATAAATAAAGTAAGATTAAATTGTATATTTTAGATGGACTGTATTAGGCTTAGACTAAATAGGTTTCGATAAATTTTTAGTAGATTTTAATATTAAAGTTTCAATAAATATTAAAATTATTCATAAATAGCCTTGAGTATAACAACTCCTATGGTAGTTGCCATACTACCAATATAGGGTCGGAGCATGACAACAATCAAGCCATCTAGATCAGATTACTTTTGTAAAAAAACATTCCAACAACTAAAATCACATACTCCTGTTTATGGATCAACAAATAGGTTTATCAAACCCAATTATTGTCTAGTCATACAAGGAGGATAAGTATCAATCGTAGGTTGCTTTTGAGCTATACTAATCCTATTATCATATAAATCCTTTCTATGGCCATAAGAACCGAACCATGTCAGCAAAACCACAAATCTCGCTGCAGCATCAATTGAATCTACTCGTTCACCAATTCTTTCAACATCTACCTGTTTTATCCATTCATTTTTCATTCAAAAATCTCAAAACTCAAGCCATAAAGAAAATTCTAATTACTACAACCCATTTGCAGTAATCACAGGATACCTCAACAGTTTCTACCCTACTGTTGATTTCAGCTACCCTATGCATTTATCTTAGCTACTGACTCAAGTGAGGACTAACAAAACCTAATACAATTCTCACTCACTGCCAATAGGAATCACTTAACCTTTTTAAATCAATAATATGAAATAATAGGTCACTGTCCTTGCCAGACAATTCACCATGGCTCAATACCTGGTTAACCAATCGATACTCAAAATCACATCAAAGTATTGTATCCTAGCATCTCTAAGGGTCAATTAGCCCTCTTAGAAATATCGTGTTCACATAAAACCTCTGTTATCCGGTATCGATCAGAACACAAGCAACAGAACCAATTAAGATCATAGATCTTAGGAATAGCACACCATGGAATAAAGAATACAAATTAATCAACTAAAGGTCTTCAAATAATTCCAACGATTGCATTGGAATAAGAAATCAAAAGGAATAGCAGAGACAGGTAGTCCAAAGCTGAGACAATTAATTTAAGTATCCAACAAAGTAATTTATTGACTTAGAAAGAAAAAGAGACAAAATGATTATTAGGAAGTATATTATTTTGAGAAACCTGCAATTGACTCTTCTAACAATTATTATAGAGTATTTGGAAGGGAGTAGACCTTTTCTCAAGGATTACAAATTTTGAGATCATACTCTTCAAAGGAAGATATGGTCATTTAAGCCAAGCAAAAGAAGGAATTATTTAAGAATTGAACAATTACTAAAGCTGGAGTTTCAAAATTGAGAGGAGAAAATTTGCCACCATCTGTAGGGCCAAGGTAGCTGGAATTAACAATCTGAATATTGTCTTTGAATGATCAAGGAAGAGATTGGAGATCAATTTCAAGGATTTTAGACCATGAATACAAAAAAAAAAGTTAATTCAAGGCGATCAAAATTTGTTGGAGATCAATAACAATGTTTACACTTTCCTCTCAATAATAATATCACTCGAATAATAAAGGAAAGGAACAACTCCTAAACTCTTGCAAAATTTTATTTGAACAATAGGTATGGAAGTACAAGCATTGGAATATAAAGGTGAAGACGATATGAAAGGGAAAATAACACCCGAAGCTGTAAAATCAATCTCTTTTGAATTTAATGATGCCCTCCCAATTGTTGGAACTTGGAAGAAAAATTTTAGAAATATAACTTGGAATTGGTAAGCAAGAATAGTAATAAGGATATAAGAGCGGTTACTAACTGCTGAAAAGATTAGAGTAGTAAAAATAATTACTGAAATAATGGAGAAGGACCAATTGAAAGTGATGAATAAAATTTCATAACCAAAATAAAGGTTAAGACTAGAGCTAGTACTTAAATGGCTGCGTTAGGTTTACAAATAAGAAACAAGAGGTAACAAAGTTGTCCAACATGGTTGTAGAAGTTTAGGAGAATAAAATATAGGAAAAAATTCTTTAATACTAAAGTATTTACATGCAAGTTCAGGAGTTTGATCATCAACAAACTTTAATCAAAATTAGTCAGTTTAAAGGTGCTGGTGAAGGTGTTGACAATGCATAAGACAAGTTTGTAGTTGTTCAAAAGGAGCCTAAGCAAGAGATAATAATGGCAGCTCCCTCAAGGATACCAAGGAGGAGACTATGGTAGGCAAGGTAAAATTTCAGTATTGTTGTTCATATAAGCTTATAGTACTTATTATGATGAAGAATGAAATCTAAATTCACCATTGGGAGATTATAGATCAAAGGTAAGGGAAAATAATGTATATATATTCTGCTGTTAGCATAGACATGATAGATTTAAGCGGAAAGATAAATGATTTTTCAATCCAAGAGTATAAATTTTCGATACACTAAATTTTCAGGATTTAGTAAAATTTGGAAGGTCATAACTCCTTCCACAGAGATCAGATTAGGCTGATATTTTGAGGGTGGATTTTTCCATCATTGAATAAGGTGTCTACTAAATTTCATAGGAATTGGACACTCAGAGAGCTCAGGGTGATTAATTCTCTGAGATAAGGAAAATCTAAAATTTCATCTGTCCAGGTTTATGATACTTTGATATAGTAGTTGATGCATTTCATTACCTTTGGCTTTAGCTCACCCTTTAGTTGTGCATGGGAGTTATGATTTATGTTTTTGAGGTAAGGACCTTATTACAAGGTGAGAAATACAATAGGGTCCTTAATGAATGATACGGCTGCAAATTGGATTCTCCTTTAGTATCACTTGGAAAATTCAGAATTAAGAATCAAGGTTGGTTTGTTTATGATATATTAGTTTGGTACAGTAGGTATGCTTGTCTAGGATTTGGTGGAAAGATCTTCAAAACTTAACATTGAGAATATGTAAGTATATGCACAAGAGATAAGCTTAAATTTTAACATGCTGAAAATGCTAAACTTTTCGCATTATAAACTCATTGAATTTACATACAATTCTTACTAAATTGTTCAGTAACTTGAGGATCTAGATAGTATTTGGACCCCTTTTTGAAAGAGTCAAGAGTATCATCCAAATAGTTTTGAAAGATGATAAGGATTAGGGAGAGAAATATCCTAAGGAAGAAAAAAAATTGTTAACTATCACTAGAAGGAATTTGTGTTCGTTTGGTGCCTGGGATGGTACCATTTCTTAAATGCACTTAAGAGTATTCAACAGAGGAATGGTTAGTATTTTGAGAATGGTCAGAATCTAAAGAATGACCACTGCTAAAGGTTTGTAAAGAAAAGAATTGAAACATATCAACGAATGAAAAATAAGGGAATAGATCTTCTCCACACCCACACATGCAGAATTCATAGTATAGTTCATCGGTATCAAGATTTTACTTTTCAAGTTTAAGGAAGAAGAACCCTATTGCACAATATAGATCCTGTGATATGAAAGTACTTGATGGTTATTCATATAAAACTGTCAGAGATGAATAGAGGAGTGAGATTGAATGAGATGGATATCAAGATTGAGAGGTAAGATAGTACTTTTGATACACACTATGAACAAAATGTTGAATGTGAGATGGTATTTATCTCTGATTATGATTCATGAGTAAAGGATAATACGTACAAGCAGATATGCACACGCCTTGACTTAAGATGCGTACAAGCAAGTTGGTCCCGATCTTCCGTCGTAGGAGAAATCCTTAATGTGGGGGGAGTTGTGACTTTGACAAAGGGGAGGCTAACCACGATCTAGGAACACGACCAGCAACCTCGTAATCGCAAAACTACTCCTCAGTTGGTTATCAACCGTGTCAAATTCTTCTTTGCTTCATTTTATGAAGTATATCGTTATTTATTAGTAATATTACTTATCTTTAGCTAATTGTATGTAGCAAGTTTTCCAAAAATATATTGTTGAAGATAAGACGAGGAAACAAAATAACTTAGAAACGACTTTTATGTTTTTGTAGAGAGCATTGGAAGACTGCCCTTCAATATAAATAACAGCACGTATGTGTACTTCTATAAATAAAGAATTTGTTCTTGTATTTCTGTTATTCTTGTATACCTGTTATTCTTGTATAATTATATACAAATTATTAAGTTTCTATTTCAACATGGAACGAAAAAGACAATATATAGGACAATATATAGGATGGGTAGAAGGAGCCTTTCCTTTGGCTTGATCTATGGCCTGAAACTAAGAGATATAAAAAAGTCCGCCAATCCCAAGGATCCATAGGATTGGATTAATTATGGATCCAACAACAAACAATACACGCATTTAAATAAGGCAACCCACTAGCTCTACACAACCAACACAACTAATTTCTTTATCTCTCTTTTGCTCTCTCTACACTATATATTTGTTTATATATATAAACATATTGTCGTCTGCCTGTACAAAAATTATACGTTCCACTAGTTAAAGCAATTGAGCTTCATAGGAGAGGTTCTCGCCTCGGTACTGAAAAAGTTCAAAAAAAAAAATCACACTTCGTCTCCTCTATCCACAAACCTTTGACATTATTAACTCCATACATCAGACCATCAAGCAGAATTTCTAATCTCTCTCGAAATGTCGACGATCTTCTCCTGCGAATACTGTTCTCGAGAATTCAGTACAAAAGAAGGTCTCATAGGTCACCAAAATATGCACGCGAACGAGTGCCCCTCTTCTACCGCAATAGGATCAACAATTTTTGGAACAATGAAGGATGTTGCCTCTCTATCGTTTCCCTCAACAATGCCTTTCTCCTGTGACCATTGTCGTAAACTATTTGAAACAATTCAGGGCTTCAATTGTCACATGGGTAAGGCACACAGGGAGCTTATAACAACTTCCACATCAACGGCAGCTTTCTCCTTTGACACATCAATGGCACGTTTCTCCTGTGACTTTTGTCCAAGACGATTTGAAACACCTCAGGGGCTCAATAGTCACAAAGGCAAGGCACACAAGAAGCTTATAGCAACTTCCACATCAACCGCAGCTTTCTCCTATGATACATCAAAGATGGATTTCTCCTGTGACTTTTGTTCGAGACAATTTGAAACATCTCAGGGGCTCAATAGTCACAAGGGTAAGGCACACGAGGAGCTTATAGCAAATTCCACGCCAGCAACAGCTACGCTTAGACCCAACGAGACTGCCATCTCTACACCCCCTCCAACTAAAGAGGGCCCTCATGATACTAACTCTAATGAAATTGATATTGATCTCTACTTACCGATAAAGAAGAGAAGACAATTTCTTAGACATACCTCCTCCCCTTCCTCGTCCACTTGAAGAAGAACCCCCTAGCTTTATTCCACTCACTCCTTCCTAGATTGTTAAACTAATGATATTTGAAATTAATAAATGATATTAAGAAATGATTTATAATTTTTTGTGGTTTTGTATAAAAAATATTATAAAATTTTATCCTTTTATCTCCTGAACATTTATTCTTGCTAAAATCACTATGGTATGGTAAGGAGGAGAGAGGCACTATAGATTATCACTATGCAATAGCAAGATTCACATATTTAAATATAAGGTGGTAGTTAGTGGTGCCACAACCAACAATAAATTTCCAATGCAGCAACAGGAGTAGGTAGGGAGTAGGAGTAAAATGAATTAAGAAATAAATTTCAATGAATATATTTAAATAAATAGAGGCCTTTTATTTTATAGTCATTATCATAATGATCAATTATTAAATTAATTGATGACAATTAATTATTTCGACAATAAATTTCATAATAAATGATTGTCATAGATAATAACACAATGAATATTTATATTATAATAATTACATTTTTAGAATAGATCAATTATTACCCTCAAGTACTCACGTTAATATTGTATATATCCATTTTTGGGGAGTCAAATTTATATATATTCTTATTGTTTTATAATCTACTTAACATATGATGTGCTATTAAAAGAGTAGTTCTAAGGGAAAAAAAAAGTAATGGATAGTTCTTTAAGATGAATTTAGTAATGGATGTGTGACCTATAAGTCTCATCGATTGAGAGAGACTTGTCAAGTATAATTTTAAGTTTAATCGTTGTTTGTGAATCATTACTGAGTTTCTTTTATATAGAAATTTGGCACATTATTAAATGTGACAAAATATTATTTGTATGATTATTTTTTTAGAACATAATGAGACTTGAACCCAAGACCTCATGATCCTTCCATATAGAGCCCAATTACTCTAACCAAAGGGATGTACACTTTGTGTACTATTTTATTTGTATGATTGTTGATCTCGGTAATATAAAAGAAATCCCTATCTAATGATGGCACTAGATATGGTTTATTTTGAGCTTCATCCGTATCAAAGTCCATCGACCGTTGTAAAGAATAAGTTTATATGCCTAACAATTTGTGCTAACTCGGATGTTTAACGATTGAATATCTTTGAGGGGTAAAATGTCATCAAAATTACATTAAGACTTGAATGAGTTTTAGATTCGTGTCAAAATAGATTTAGAATCCATCGAGTTTCTTTGAGATAGTATTCTTATAGGTACTCTGGGATCCGTCCTCTTGTGAAAATTGCCTTACAACTTTTGTGATTTTTAGATTCATGCACAAATGAATCAATATCCAATCCAATCTCTTCAAATTAGAGTATTTTCATAAATGCGTTTGGATGTGTTCTCCCTTCCTAATGCGGATTTATAGCACCATAGAATAGGCCTAAGGATAGTTGGAAAGATTTTTTCTTTTTCGGAATAGGAATGAAAAAATTTATAGTTACGCCCAATAGTAATATTATATCATGGTGGCATTTATTTTGATACGGCAATATCCTTGATTTAATGATTTCTATCTATTATTTTAATAAATAAAATAGAAAGTATAAAATAAACTTATAGACAACACTTATTACATGAGTTAGAATACTATAAAAATAACAAAAATATAAAATAAAATTATTCTGTTTCTAATTCGACCATCAAATTGTCCTCGACATGCTAAACCAATTAATTGAATCAATTTAGTCTTAAATATATATATATATAAATCAAATCATAAAAAAAAAGAAAGATAGATCAAATAGTGATATCAAACTATTATTAAATATTATCACATCTTTGATTGTATTTTTTAAAAAACATTATATATAAAATTAATTCATGGATGAATCTTTTTCTAAAAATAATCAAATAATATTAATCATTAAATAATCTTTCAATAAGAGATGTCAATCTATCGTACTAATTGTTCTACATAATAATATCTATATCATTTACTTTATCTCACTTTGCATTACTAAATATAGAATTAGAATTACAAACTTGTATTATTTGAAACCATCACAAATAGCTATGAAATCATTGAAAAGATTAAAAAAAAATTATTTTGAATTACATAATTTATGAATTATTTTATAAAGTACGTGGTTTGTTTTATTGTTGTATGATTGAAGATAGATAAGAGATAATATTTGTAAGATCTAAAAATATAATTTTAACTACAAATATTTGAGTTGAAATTCATGCATTTATAATTTTCGCTAGAGCTATAGATAGAATTCTAAATGACCATGTAATTAAAAAAATATATAACTAAGAAAATAGATATTTTAGAGAAGTTTTCATTGCACTTCAACTTTCAGTCAAATAACTTTCTATCATATTTCAAAGAACGCTCCATGTGATCTAATAGAAGTAATAAATATTCTCTAATTCTTCTTTGCTTCATTTTTTGAAGTATGTTGTTAGTTATTAGTAATATTACTTATCTTTAGCCAATTGTATGTAGCAAGTTTTCCAAAAATATATTGTCAGAGATAAGACGAGGATACAAAATAACTTAGCAACGACTTTTATGTTTTTGTAGAGAGCATTGGAAGACTGCCCTTCAATATAAATAACAGCACATATGTGTACACACATTTAAATAAGGCAACCCACTAGCTATACACAACCAATACAACTAATTTCTTTATCTCTCTTTTGCTCTCTCTACACTATATATTTGTTTATATATATAAATATATTGTCGTCTGCCTGTATAAAAAGTATACGTTCCACTAGTTAAAGCAATTGAGCTTTATAGGAGAGGTTCTCACCTCGGTACTGAAAAAGTTCAAAAAAAAATATCGCACTTCGTCTCCTCCATCCACAAACCTTTGACATTATTAACTCCATACATCATACCATCAAGCATAATTTCTAATCTCTCTCGAAATGTCGACGATCTTCTCTTGCGAATACTGTTCTCGAGAATTCAGTACAAAAGAAGGTCTCATAGGTCACCAGAATGTGCACGTGAACGAGTGCCCCTCTTCTACCACAACAGGATCAGCAATTTTTGGAACAATGAAGGATGTCGTATCCCTCAACAATGCCTTTCTCCTGTGACCATTGTCGTAAACAATTTGAAACAATTCAGGGCTTCAATTGTCACATGGGTAAGGCACACAGGGAGCTTATAATAACTTCGACATCAACTGCAGCTTTCTCCTTTAACACATCAATGGCACGTTTCTCTTGTGACTTTTGTCCAAGACGATTTGAAACACCTCAGGGGCTCAATAGTCACAAAGGCAAGGCACACAAGAAGCTTATAGCAATTTTCACATCAACTGCAGCTTTCTCCTATGATACATCAAAGTTGGATTTATCCTGTGACTTTTGTTCGAGACAATTTGAAACATCTCAGGGGCTCAATAGTCACAAGGGCAAGACACACAAGGAGCTTATAACAAATTCCAAGCCAGCAACAGCTACGCTTAGACCCAACGAGACTGCCATCTCTACACCCCCTCCAACTAAAGAGGGCCCTGATGATACAAACTCTAATGAAATTGATATTGATCTCTACTTACCGATAAAGAAGAGAAGACAATTTCTTAGACATTCCTCCTCCCCTTCCTCATCCACTTGAAGAAGAACGAAAAATCCTTATGCATAAATATGTTTATAAATACTGTATATGAGTACCCCCTAGCTTTATTCCACTCATTCCTTCCCGTGTTGTTAAACCAATGATATTTAAAATTAATAAGTGACGTTAAGAAATGATTTATAATTTTTTGTGGTTTTGTATAAAAAATATTATAAAATTTTATATTTTTATCTCTTGAACATTTATTCTTGCTAAAATCACTATGGTATGGTAAGGAGGAGAGAGGTACTATAGATTATCACTATGCAATAGCAAGATTAACATATTTAAATATAAGGTGGTAGTTAGTGGTGCCACAACCAACAATAAATTTCCAATGCAGCAACAAGAGTAGGTAGGGAGTAGGAGGAAAATGAATTAAGAAATAAATTTCAATAAATATATTTAAATAAATAGAGGCCTTTTATTTTAAATTCATTATCATAATGATCAATTATTAAATTAATTGATGACAATAAAAATATTTCATTTTATATACATCTCTTAAATCATAGTTAATGTATATACATTTCTTTTTGTCTTCATTTATGTGTACATGATGATTACTAGTAATTTAAACAAAAAGTATTTTTTTTAAAGTAATATTTAGAAATAATATATCACATTAGGTAGATTCAAGAATCGAATAAAAAGAAATGCCAACACTAATACTAATTAAATATATATTTAAAGTATACAACTGTTCTCTGTTAATAAAAATTGGACATTGAGGATAAAGATGATATATAAAATAATTATCTTTGTGACATCTAATAATAATTTAATACTCAAAATTATATAATAGCTTGAGTATTGCTTGCTGCCATCGGTTGTTACATGGGATAAATCATCCTAATATTTATATCTCTATATATAGTAGATAAACATATTTACTAGTTTAATAAATATTTATATATTGTAGTAAATATGTAGACTTTAGATATCAAATTCTATTTGTTTCTTAATATAATATATACAACTGCAATTATTTTATTAGAGAGTTGGACAGCATATTGAATTAAAAGTTATGCTTTTAAAATTTAGTAACTTAGTACAGTATTTACAGGTTCCAAGAATAGTTGTATTTTTATTATTGTATTATTGAATTAAAATGATTGATAAACACTTTGTTGCACTTCTTTTCTTGGATGTTTTCTTCCATACTATGGTAAACAAATTTATCATGTCTTGCGCTCAACATTTTCTTGGTCGTATGCATGAGCGACATTAAACAATGAATATCAAAACACCTATTTTGTTCCTTGTCTTCTATTTCCATAATGTCAAACAAGAAATAAGAAAAGGGGAGCAGGGTGTTAGATACTTGATATCATGAGTATTAGAAAATTTAAATATGTTTGCCAATTGATAGAAAAGCATTCTGCAGTGACGATGGATAAATATGGCAGGGCCGTGAATCTGTTAAATTGCTAATTTAAAAGGCTAAGGTGCGTTGTTGTTTCGGCTAGTTTACAGCCGCTGCAGTAGAGCTCCCAAGTGGGCAGTTGTTAATAAATTTTATACTGTCCGTGATGTATATTATGTTGCTTCTTTATAGAATGTAAATTAATTGTAATAAGATGTTATATGATATGATCTCTCTTATGCTTGTGTTCTGAAATTCTAATGGTGTATGACACTAGGAAGAACATAGAACACATAGATGGTATATGAACATGCTAGGTGATAAACAATACTAGTTAGGTGATATATTTACATGATAACCTAAACTTAGAACACCTAGAAATATGGACCTGAACTTCTTAGGAACATGAACTTCTAGGAATCATATAGGTCTATGTAACACAGTATTTCTCTCACAAATGATAGGTATTATTTGTGCTAGTCTAATGATGGATAGCGGAGGCGTCACCCGACACATCCTTTAGCGTTCGGTGAGTACCAACAAGGGGGTTCTCGCCAATAGCTCAGATATCCCCATGGCATGCATCCGAAAGTAAAGTGTTGGGAGCCGGGAAGCTCACTTCAGCCACTATGTCTAAGGACTAAGGTGTCTGTTGACGCTGACATACCTCAACCGAGTCCTGCAGGCTTGGGAGGTAGTCCGGACAGCTAGAGTTATACATGTGTTGGATCCGACAAGTCAGGCCTTGAGTATATATATATGTCAGCAAGTGACCCTGCTGTAAAGTAGAATTAGATTCATAATAAATATATGCTCCATTGACTTCTTTCGGTGGTAAAATCACTTTGAATGACTAAACTACCTAAATGCATTATTATATAGTGATGGCTTGAGGTCGTCCTATCATGGCATCAGGTAAACTCCTAGCTATGTCTCCCAATTAGTTGGGTTGCTTAATACTTACGACTATGAAGTGAACTATGAGAGAATTGATGTCATAGTATGGAACTAACAAAGAAATTTGATCCTCTAGCTCTGATGCAGTTCCTTGTTATAGAGTGATGACAACATTCAATATGATGTTCCAATGGATTATAGTAAGTACAGCAATCCTTATTCTCATGGTTTAATTTGAAAATACTTAAAGTTTGGCAGATCTTGCACCTAATACTTTTATTAAAGAAAAAAAAATTCCTTGCTTGACTTCATATTTTCCTTGATTACTCCTTCTTTGTTGATTTTATACTCTATTTGATTGTTGGAATTGATTTTAATGCTGAAATTGGTAGGTAATATTGTGTTTGGCTATACAATGGATTTATGCTATTTTGCTTATTGTTTTCATGTAACTGCTGGTAATTTTAAGGAATTTATAAATGTTGGTCGGTTGTTTACATGTATGGTAATAGTCAATATGTGTCTAGTTGTGGATAAGTTGCTAGCATGTCTGGAGGCAACCATTAGGAGTGAATTTATTTAAAAAGTTGGTGCAGTGGCTTTATGAGTTTATATGTTTAACCTTCGCCGAAGTCATTTGTTGAGCAGTATGACCAACAAACACAAGTCTTTATGTTTTTATAGAGATGCCATTTCGATTTGTTCATATATTCTTTTTATATATATGTACTTAGCTATAGCTGCATGATTAGTTTTGGCAAGTATGATGATGTAGGAGTTTTAATTGACTCTTTGCGTATCTTCATCAAGTTTCAACCTTACAATCAAGACCAAATGAAAATTCCAACCTTGCTAGTTGCCATTGGTTTTCTCCTTCTTTTTTTTATCAATTGGATCCTATCATAACAAGCGAAGCAATTAAGAAAAATATTATTAAATTCTTAGGTTAGCTTTAACAATATTTTGGGCTCGAACTTCTTGAAATTTTTTTGTTTCCTTGGAGAAACTAGCTTCATGTCCTTCATTCCTAATCCTGCCTCAAATAAGCCTAGTATGTATGTATATATATATATATGTATATATATTTAAGCGTAAATAGCCTATTTCTATATAAAATTCCAAATGTACATTAAGATAATTAAATTTCTCTTGAAAAATTCCTTAGCTTCATATTACCTTACTTGAAGTCTAGTATTGATCTTTGTGGTTGCAACACCCAAATCTTTAGCTAAGGAATCATGGAGTGACTCAATTCTAAGTTTTCTTACAATAATACCTTGATGGTCCTTCCTTGGTGTTTCTAATAAATTTTTTTTTTCTGCATATTTTAATTCAGGATATAAATCCCTATCTTAAATATTGACAACCTCAAGTCCCTTTCGAGCACATTTTTGGTGGTTATCCTAAATATAATAACTTCAAATGAGATACTTAAATAATAGATATCTGCCGACTAGATTTTTAAACTTCCATTGCACTCTATACTCTTTATTCAGTATCCTTATTTTATATGCACACTCTGAAAAAAAAATATTTATTTTTCTTCGTCAATGCCTTGATCATAAATAATGTATCTTTATAATTGAATTTTTTTTTAAATTGTTCATTGGTAGTCAATGCCATAAAATTCTTCAAATGAATATTTACACTTTTGATACTATATTTAACTTTCATATTCCCTTCCAAAGGTTGTTCAATGTGCTCCTCATTTTATTCTCTACTCCTAAAGTAGTTATGTGCCAACTTAGCTGTAAGTTAGTTTATCTATTATGTCTCCATTCCCAAACATCCTTAAAAAAAAAAGAAGTAAATACATTGATTATAAAATAACTTAGCACCAAATGTCTTTCCCTTGCCTATTGCTTATCTTTATTTGCTTTATAAAACACTCCATTATCAAGCTCCTTGTTAGTTCAAGGGTTATAAAGCCTCTAAGAAAATTTTGATTCAAAATCTTAAGATTTACTACATCGTGCTTCTCTTTTAACGATTGGTCCAAAGATGTTCTTATTTATTCATTAATAACAACAACCTTTTATTTGTTATTATTCTTTTAACCACGTTTAAGTTGTGGATTTTCAAGTCATCTACTCTCTCATTACTACATATTTCATTTCAACTAATTAAATTAAGTACTTATCCTATTTCATTTGTACTCCAAAAGTTGTCCCTGTATAACTTATTGAATTATGTCATCATGTCATTGATCAAAGTTATTGTCAGCGAATGGAATTGAAATTGCATTTCTCTTGTTTTGATCTGCACATGTTTTCTAACTTATGATACTCTAATTATTATGAATCATTCAATTTTTAAGCCCTTATCGGCTATCTTGAATTCACAGTTTTCCATCTAAAATATAGATATCCAAGGAAGAATCTTAAAATTTACTTTCTTAAGTGGTAGGACAGTGTTCTTGTTATAGTACTTGGAACAAAGGTAGGGTAGTTCTATGGTCCGTCCTAATAGCAATACTTTCATATTGACATTATATATATTTCTTAACTATTATGGTTACTGCCTATAAATCCATGATTGTACTGTCTATTGATTTGATAGAATGTGCTGTCATGTTGTATTATTGATATAAGATGTATCATACCAAGCTTTAATTCATAACAGTTTGGTAAATATTCTTTGAAAGGAAGTTACTAGCATAACCTTTGAGAATTGACACCTTAACCAGCATGCTTTCTCATCATCTTAGCTGGCATGCTTTTCTATGCTTTTCTAGGATTATGTTCTCATTGGCAAATAGGTTTTCCATAGATGTAATTTATATGAGTATAAAATATTATTTGCTACAATTCTTGACTTTGCATGCTCGACAAGAAAATGATCAAATGTATGGTTGGAAACTTATTTTCTGACGATGTTGATTCTCCTACAATACAACCATGCGTCTAACGTACATAATTGATGGATTCTGACTCTTGTGAAATTGTTTCGGGGATGTAAATTCTCAACTTTTAGTGATGGATAGGTTGCTAGCGCGTTTTGCAGCAACCAATAGGATTGCATTGACGTAATGTTGTTGTTAGGTTTGTTATTATTATTTCTCCTATTTTATGACGGCTATGTCGGTGTTATGATCCTTTTACAAGTGAGGTTGTCATGGCTTTCCGTTGTTGTGTTATTATAAAGTTTTAGTAGTATTACTTTCTTTACATAGTACACGTGGTATTGTCGAAGGAAAACTTCAAGATTTTTAAAGGATTCATTATTGTGGTTATGACCATTCCTTCTTGTTGATATTTGGGTGTGCTAAATTGATTTTGTTGGAACAATGTATGATACGGTCAAATTAAAAATAGAGATCTCCTTCATTTACCAAAACAATTAATTGCATAGTTATCTCAAAAAAAATTTATTTCACAATCTGATTAAAATATATTAAATTGATTTGAAACATATTATAGAAATGAATGTGCATGTGCTCGGTTATTATCTAAAATCATTTAAGATGCATTTTCCTTTAGCTAGAACACTTCCTTCAAGCAGATTGGAGAACTCCTCTTCATTTGCCTAAACCACCCTATATGATTAGGGTGGGTCATAGGAAAGGGAAGGGTAGCATACAGTTAAACAAAAAAGGGTAGAAAGTAAACTTTGCTTATGATTGTAAGAGCACTCTTAAATCTGCATCAATGGTGATACACAAAACACGGCAAGCCCGTGAAATTTCTGTTAAGCTAATTTAAAGGATTCAGGTGCGTTGTTATTTCGGTTAGTTTACAGCCGCTGCAGTAGAGCTCCCAAGTGGGCAGTTGTTATTAAATCTTTATTACTGTCCGTGATGTGCATTTTACTGATGTTCTTTATGATGTGAATTAATTGCAAATGATATATTATATGTTATGTTTCCACATATGCTTGTGTTCTACAAATTCTAAAGGTGTATGACACTAGAAAGAACCTAGAACACATAGCGACATATGAAGATACTAGGTGACAAACAAAACTAGTTAGGTGACATATCTTCCATGATAACCTAAGCTAGTTTGGACACCTTGAGACATAGACCTGAACTTCCTAGGGACATAAACCTCTAGGAATCATATAGGTCTACATAACACTGTATTTCTCTCACAAATGGTAGACACCATTTGTGTTAGTCTAAAGAGGGGTGGCGGAGGCATCACCCGAACCATCCTTTAGCGTTCGGTGAGTACCAACAAGGGGGTTCTCGCTAACAGCCAGATATCCCCATGGCATGTATCCGAAATTAAGGTACTGGGAGCTCACTTCAGCCGCTATCCTGAGGACTAAGGTGTCTGTTGATGCTGACATACTCCAACTAAGTCCTGCAGGCTTGGGGGGTAGTCTGGACAACCAGAGTTATACATATGTGTTGGATCCGGCAGGTCAGGCCAAGAGTATACATGTCAGTCGGTGACCCTGCTGTAAAGCAGAAGTGTAGCACTACACGGTGTGTAGTATCCTAGGGTCTATGGGAGATGTACGATACAATAGTCTTGGAGTGTGGTCTGGGTAAACGACTCGCGAGACTGAAAGGAGAAGGAACCACGGTCGCCCGCCTTCTCCGCCAACGTCGGTGCGACGGACCTAGGTAGAGACTTAATCTGGCACTGACGGGCTTGTGGTAGTCCCCGGCCAGGGCTTACCTTAAGCATAGGCATGCAGCCCTAGGAGTTAGTATTGAAATTAGAAACTTAGAAATCTCTAGACACATACACATATTTAGACCTTTACTATTCAATTGATTATTATGTGTATGCTTTCTTTCATTATTATTTTATAATTTAATGTTGATATAATTGCTGCTCATCCGGACATGTATTGTTAGCCCATTTCTTTTGCTTGGAGAAGTTTCTATCTGTAGGCAGTAAGTCGCAAGACTTAGCGCATGCAAATTTTCCCCCATGCGTAGGTATTTGGAACATTGCTTAGGAGACGGCGAGGAACGATGGGTAGCGGGAGTGAATGCTATAAAAGGACATTAATAGAATCGATTAGTCGGTACGATGTAAAGAACACATAATGTAGACAGATTGTATCAACTTTTTATGTAACCTGTGAGCAAATTTGTAAATCTAGTTAGTAAACTTGACTATAGAAATTGTTATTTATGTTGGAATTACATGATATTGTTAGCCTTGTATGAGTGAGACACTGCTCATACGGCGATTGTCAGATGCCCGACAGAGGGTCAGGGCGTGACAATTAAAGTGGTATCAGAGCTAACTTCAGAAATATCTAGGATTAAATTTATGAAGGTTGATAATTATAAACATAACCCCCTGATACAGTCCATAGGTAAACATTAGATCAACGAGGGTGAGAGTGACAAGGGATTAGGAACATGATTTCTTTTATTAAACTTTCTTTATTACCTCTCTACACTTCCTTGTTTGGTAAGTTGCTTGCTACAAGTTATTTGACTACTTTTGGTGGTTTTGATTAATTGTCTGTTTGCTTATTGAGTTATTAGATAAGATGTTGTTTTCTTCCTTGCTATATTTGCCTTGCTTGTCTTGTCTGACATTGCTTGCTTTGTTTTACATTGATTACCTCACTTCCCATTTTAAACTGCAATAGTCGGCTGTACAAATGGGAGATCAAAAAAAAAAAAAACACACTGGACACTTGTATACCCAATGTATTCGCTTAGAAATTTATCGAAGACTCGACCTGATGTAGATAACAGGGAAAACTAAGTCAGGAGGAGCCCAGACAGGATCGGTCCAGACGGAGAAATGGGCACGAGGAAGATCCACTGCAGCTGGGCCCATGCAGCCGTCCCAGGATCCGCCAGTGCAACCAGTGCCGTCAATGCTGCCAGTGCCGCCAGTGCAGCCAGTGCCGCCAGTCCCACCAGTGCCGCCAACACTTGGGCCGGCACCCGTGAGGCCAACTACAGGAGTTCAGCCGCAGGTACAACCCATACCGGCCATCGGACCAGAACAGTCGGAGATGCAAGGGGAGACTGGGTCTGGCCCCATGGCGTCAGCATCACATGCCAGCAGTGGGCAGCAGGAGCTTAGGGATGCTAATAGAGCAATGATGCGAGAGGTGATAGGCGAATTTCTACCCGGGTTTCAACAGCAATCACAAACACCAGTTGCAGCGCCTACGACCCCACGAGCACAGGCACCAGCACCAGTGGAGGTTACACCAGAACCACTCCCAGTAATCCCACCAGCAGTGACTCCAGTACATACCACCCTGCCGACTACACCAGTATTACCCAACCCAGTGACGTATCAAGCAACTCTTATGGTGGCACAGACACCACAGCTACCACTGAGTATGGTGTCCATAACCATACTAGAGAAGTGCCAGCCTAGCTCCGGGATGTAGAGCAGTTGGGTTGCCATGAGTTCTCTGGGTCCTCCGACTCTCAGGAGACCCAAATGTGGCTCGACAACTTGAGCCAAGTCCCTGAGGAGATGGGCATTCCCAACAGTGGAAGAGTCAGTGTGACCCGTCATCTGTTGACAAGAGATGCTAGGATTTGGTGGAATACACTAAAGGCTAGAATCGACACTGCAATAACATGGGCTGTATTCACAGAAGAGTTCAACATAGAGTATCACACAGAGCTACAACACGATGATAATATACGAGAGTTCCTTGACTGTAAGCAAAATGAGAGGTCGGTGAAAGAGTACTCGATTAAATTTAGTCGGATGTCCGCCCTTGTTCCTGAGGTGGTACACTCAGAAGCATACCGTTGCAAGGGGTTTAAGTGGGGGTTGGACTTGGCCATCCTCTCACGGATAACTCACACCAAGATTTCAAGCTTTAGAGAGATTGCCAATGAGTCTATTGAGGTGGAGCGGGTCGTACAAGAATTGAGGGGAAAGAGCGAAGGTAAGAAAAGGAAGCGACAAGCCTCTCAGAGCAGTCGTCATCAGCAGAAATAGAGGCCAGTACCCCCCGCACCTTCAAGCACTATCAACTCCCCTATCACACCACCGGTGCGAGGTACAACTTACCAGTCTGCACCGAGTCATTTGAGGCCACCTCCTCGCGGACCACCTCCTACCGGCATGATGCCGGCAAACCCTCCTCTAGTTTGCCGCCACTGTACTCGAGTGCACACATGACTATGCCGAAGTGTTTCCTGCTATCAATGTGGCCTGGCAGGGTATATTCATCCCAACTGCCCACAACTGAGGAACCAGACAGCATCACAACAACCAGCGTTTGGACGTGCTAACAGAGGTGGTTCTACTACCCTAGCTGTTTGTACCGTGTCCACTACAGCACCGAGTAGACCACCATCAGCTAGACCCGGGCAACAGACGCAGGCACCACCACCACGCACGCAGACCCGCATATTTGCGATGGATAGTGCTGATGCACAAATAAACCCAGACATTATCACCGGTAACACTCCCCATCAGGATGAGTATTAGAACCATATTTATTTTACTTTGAACTATATTCCATTTTATTCTTTCAAGTTACTTTAACAAATAAGGAACTTTGTTAGCCCCATAAGCTTAATAAAAACTTAGAAATTTTTGTTTTCTTTGATGTTTGTTGTGTGAATAGGTTCTACGGTCTTATTCAGCTCCTTGGCTCGAGTCCTAATCGATACCGGATCACAAAAGTCGTATGTCAGTATGGCATTTGCTAAGAGGGCTGACAAGCCACTGAAAATGCTCGAGTACGAGTTGATAGTCTCAACGTGTCACGCCCCGACCCGCAGGACGACACGTGGCAACCGCCGTATGGGCCCTACGACCCATACCAGGCATAAATACAAATATTAAAATACATACACCTACGTTTCCAAATAACATCTTAGTACAGTCCCGATATATCCTAATACAAATCTAAGACCGACATACGAAAACTCGTAACTGCGATCATATACCTTCCGCGACGAACCCTCCGTCAACAACCTCGTCTAGTGCGTCTGCACCTACACACACATTGAACGCGGTGTGCTCAGCCTTGCTGCCTAGTGCGAAATTACGGCTCTACCGAATAAAGAAATCAAAGGCTAGGAGGAGTATTCTAGGATGCAACATTTTTCATTTGATTTGTGTAAAACAATTTGTATAAAGCAGTACAACAGCATAAATAAATAAATATGTATATTCCACTAGATGTCACCTAAGTTATATCTAGTGTTAATGTCAACAGTCTGTCACCTACATCAAATGATAATATTTTGAGGTTACAAGACTCGGGCTGCCAGCCTATGCTTAGTGAATACCCGGGCCGAGGGTATCAGTAGGCCCATCAGTTCCTTTCTGTCTCTGTCTCTACCAATGCCTGCTGCACTGATGTTGGCGAAGAGGACGGGTGACCCAATATCACTCTCCATTGTTTCACTAGTCGCTGACCATGCCTCCCCTAGTGAAACCGTTGTGCCCTTACATCCTCTCCGGATCCGTAGGGGCAACGACATCTGCGTAGTACTACACACTGTCCGTAGACATGGTCACCATCATATAAATCTCATCGGTCACGGCTAGCCGGAATAACAACCCTAGGATCTGGACTATTCATCCGATTGTCTGCAGACGTCAAGGGTGATAGCCGTGTGGTCTACGGATCCACTGTCCAAGGCGTCGCATGTGGAATAACCTTCCCAGTCCAATAGAAGTCGACGTCTACCGAGATTAACGCACATCCGCACGATGGGCTATGGCAACCTCGACTCCATCGGTGCCAAGTCCATGGTAGGGCTCATCCTCGCTAGCCATCTCAGGACTATGACGAGGCCGCCTAAACGACACTCGTGCGGGTATAAATTTCTGTGTAAGGACTTGCTCTATATTTCTGGTCTAATATGACCTTGGAGTTTGTACAGTCTCTTACCCTACCAGCTCCCAGTATCTAAGCTATGCATAACCTCAAGAGTGGTGCTCCCAGTATCTAAGCTATGTATAACCTCGGGAGTGGTGCTCTCCCCCATTATCTAAGTTATGCATAACCTCGGGACTGGTGCCCCCAGTATCTAAGCTATGCATAACCTCGGGAGGGGTGCGTAGCGGGACGTCACCGTTTGACCACCGTCGGTAATGCGGCGGTCAACCGGGGCATATGAGAAATGCCCCTTTCTGTCTAAGTTGCGGTAACGTCGCCAAGAGGTTCTAACATGTCGTTACTTACTATCTATGTCTGCATGATAGTTGTGCTAGCATAGCATAGAAAAATAATAAAATAATATATAACATGCAGGACACGCTATCACGACATATTAAAACTTAGCAGGAAAATTATGGTATATCATGCATGCTAGACATAAATAAATTAAACTAACATGCGGACAAATCAAATCTTATCAAGCATTGAATACCCACGAATTCCCTAGCTTGAATAATCCTACATCGAAGAAACAACGCACCTGGGTTAACGATTCGCTCTTCAGAACCAACTCACTCGGAAATAATCACCCGACGAACTACTCAGATTGCGTACCCACGATAGTCCTAATTAACACAATTATTTAAATAAAATTTAATTCATTTTTCTCCTACAGTAAATAAAATAGAAATTTATCAACTAATTAATTAAAATAATTATTACACCTAATTAACCCAACTAAGCATACGAGCTTATAATAAATTCTACCTAATCAAATCTTAATTAATCATATATTAAATTTTTTTTATCTGTTAAACTAAATACAAATGTTAATTTAGTTTAATTAAATTAAATGATTTTTTTTGTCAAATTTATACTCATTAAACTCATCCATGACTTGGCCCAAGTCGCCCAAGGGCCTAATTAAGACCCATGAAAAAATTTATTATTTTTTATTATTTTAATATTATTTTAATATTATTTTAATATTTTATTAATTTTTTATTATTTTAATATTTTTCTGACTGGTCAACGGTCAACGCGGACCGGTTACTTTTCATCCGGTTTAACACGAGCCTGACCCGAGCCCAGCTGGTTTGGTTCAATCGAGTCAGCTCAATCCATCTAAATCCGAGTCCGACTTGAGTTCGGTTCAAGTTGATTTGGTTCGACTTGGATCCGGTTCAACCAACCCAATCTAATTGGGTTTGACTCGAGCTCGAACTAATTTAAATTAGTTGATTCGGCTCACCCAACCCAACTCAATCTGAACTCAAACCTAACTCAAACCCAACCAATTACATTAAATTAACTCTAATTCATAGTTAACTTATCTAAACTTGATTAATTAACTCTAAGCATGTTTAAATCAATATAAGCAAATCATAAACTTAATTTATACTAAACATACTTATTTATAGCTAATCATGCTTAATTATTCGCTAAGCATGATTAAGGGAAAGGGGCGAGATCGGCACCTTTCGCCGCGCCCTTCGCCGATCGCTTTGCCGACTCCTCCTCGTCGGAGCTTTCGCCGCCCACGCCCGAATGAACTCGCCGGTCAACGACCCCGCGTCCTTGTGCGCGAGATCACTGGAAGCGCGCTGCAAATGATCCAGCCGTAAGAATGAAGCGCCGGAGCTTTCGGAGGTCAAAGGACCACCCGCGGACGGCAAGCACAACGGCCGTGCGATCAGAGTTGGGAAGAGGTCGATAAGGACGGGATTTCTCACCTATGGACTCACGAATAACTATCGAAGATGAATCGGGTAGCAGGAGAGGCAGATTGAATGATTCGCTCGTCTCCTCCGCGTGCGCATTCTGCTCCGAGCCTGCTACCAAATCGCCGGCTTCACCCGCCCGGCCTCGGGGTGAAATACCGGCTGCTACAACTTCGTGGGGACGGAGCAAGGCGACGTAGACAGATTTCGATGGTCGATTGAGGCGAAGTCGCGGCGGCGACTTCACCCTGTGCAGCGGCGGAGATCCAGGAGCGAAGCAGAGTGCGAGCAGAAATGGTGCCGCTGCTATGCTTTCTCCGGCCATCCCCCTCTCGATGATGGCGACGGGCGTGGTCCGAGGCGATGGCAGCTTCACCTGCGATCCTTCCGTCGCTCGTCGCTGCTGTGTGGAGTGCGAAGGGGAGAAGACGCCGTGCGGATTAGGGCGAGCTCCATCGCCCTCTTCTGCGTGGTTCTTCGAGGGGTTGGTTCGACAGAACCGGCCGTATGGGTCGGTTCGGGTGAACCGGTCGACCAGGCCAGTCTAACCAAACCGGCTAGTCAAAAAAAATTTTTTTTCCTAAAATAAAAATTTTTAAAGGTAGGGGTTTAGACAACGCCCCTCGGTGGATAAATACTCAGGGACCGGGTGTATCGAGCCTGCCCCGTGACCATTAAGGAGGTAAAGCTATTGGCTGATTTAATTCCGCTGGACATCTCGGACTTCGACGTGATCCTTGGTATCGATTGGCTCACGGCTCATGGGGCATTGATAGATTGTTTTACCAAGATCGTGGAATTCAGAAATCCCAGACATCCTTGCTTGACCTTTATCAGAGATCGCCGCGTACTGCCATCTAGTGTGATCTCGGTGATAACAGCCAGGAAATTTCTACATAAAGGTTGTCATGGGTACCTCACGCATGTCTTTGATACAATACAGAAGGATGCCAAGTTGGAAGATATTCCTATTGTTAGAGAATTTTCAGACGTATTTCCCAAGGATTTACCAGGACTACCTCCAGCAAGAGCAGTAGACTTCTGCATCGACTTGGCGCTTGGGACACTTCCAATCTCCAAGCCACCCTATAGAATGACACCAGTAGAGTTAAAGGAATTGAAGACACAATTATAGGATCTTGTTGATAAGGGATTCATCCGCCCCAGCGTGTCTCCTTGGGGAGCACCGGTATTATTCGTCAAGAAAAAGGATGGGACCATGCGGATGTGTATCGATTACCGACAACTGAACAAGGTCACTATACGAAATCAATATCCACTACCTCGAATTGACGATCTATTTGATCAATTGCAAGGTGCAAAGTTGTTCTCAAAGATAGACCTACGGTCAGGATATCACCAACTCAGAATCAGAGATAAAGATGTGCAAAAAACTGCATTCAGGACTCGCTATGGGCACTACGAGTTTCTAGTTATGTCTTTTGGACTCACTAATGCACAAGCAGCGTTCATGGATCTAATGCTCCGAGTATTCCACAAGTACTTAGACAAGTTTGTCATAGTCTTCATTGATGACATACTTATTTACTCGGGGAACAATGAGGAGCACGCTCATCATCTCAGGACCGCCCTTCAACTGCTTACAGAAAATCAGTTGTATGCAAAATTCTCTAAGTGTGAATTTTGGCTAAATCAAGTGCATTTCCTCGGATACATTGTAAATAATGAGGGAATTCAAGTAGACCCAGCCAAGATTGAAGCAATCACTAAATGGGAGCAGCCAAAGAATGCGACAGAAGTGCGGAGTTTCCTCGGGCCAGCCGGATATTATAGATGCTTTGTCCAGGATTTCTCGCACATTGCAGCACCAATGACTAAGTTAACTAGGAAGGATGCAAAATTCTAGTGGATTGAAACCCTGGAGGATATGTTGAGAGCCTGTGTATTAGAATTCTCTGGGAGTTGGGATACTCACCTACCGCTCGTAGAGTTTGCTTTCAACAACAGCTATCAAGCCAGTATAGGGATGGCACCTTATAAAGCACTATAGGGCAGGCAGTGCAGGACACCCATCTGCTGGAATGAAGTTGGTGAACGATGCCTAGCAGGAACCGAGTTAGTCGACCAGACGGTGGAGAAGGTCCGAGTCATTAAAGATCGAATCAAAACTGCGCAAGACAGACAAAGAGTTATGCAGATAATCGCCGCAGGCCTTTAGAGTTCCAGGTTGGTGACCTCATATTTTTAAAAGTTTCCCCGTGGAAGGGCCTCCTATGATTCCACCAGAAAGGGAAGCTGCATCCACGCTATATCAGACCTTTCAAAATCATTGCCATGGTAGGGCCAGTCGCCTACCGTCTGGAATTACCTGCAGAGTTGGAACGCATCCATAACGTGTTCCATATGTCCATGCTCAAGAAATACATACACGATCCTTCGCATGTATTGAGGACTCCTCCTGTTGAGCTTAGGAAGGACTTAAGTTACGAAGTCTATGCGGTGGAAATTCTTGACAGACAGAATAAAGTTTTGAGGGGCAAGACGATCCCTTTAGTAAAGGTCCTGTGGAGGAACTCACAAGTAGAAGAGGTGACTTGGGAACCTGAAGCTCAAGTCAAAGCTAAGTATCCACGTTTGTTTATTTATAAGTTGTAAGCATAAACATTATCATATTCCTTTTTTTCTAGTTGTTAGTAGGCTGATGATTGATAACAAAGGATACATGGAATATCTTATTTTTGGAGGATCAAAAATATTAAGAGGGGGAGAACTTGTAAACCTCAAAAAAAAAAAAAAAATACAAATAACTAAAGGGGGCAACTCAAGTTGCCACCCTTTCTGTGCCCGATCCCCACCACATGAGGGCTAAGAAAAGGGGCAAAAACCCCTTTTGCCAAACGATCACAGAGAACCCTTCTCCACCCTCTCCGCCGACGCCTCCCTCTCCTCTCCCTTCCTCCCCTCTGCCGAGCCCTCGCCGAGGGCCTATCTCTTCACCGCCCTCGTCGCCAAAGACAGTAGAGGACACCTCCTCTCCTCCCCATCTCCTCCTGCCATCGAAGGACCAGCAGGGAGCAGAACCTGCAGCATCTTTGGGAAATTGGGGCAAGGGAGCAGAGCACCGTTAATCCGAGATGACATGAGGTCGGGGAGCGAACGGGAAGACGGGAGGGCACCAACGAAGCTCCGACCAAGTCGGATTTTATCTCTAGGTTGGTTTCCTCATTTCTCCCTTCGATTCTGACTAAGATAAATCCAAAGCATTGGTGTTTGGGTAGCTTAATTCATAAAGGAATGTTCTGTCTGTACGATTGTTTGTTAAATTAAGTACCCTGGGTATTATTTGATGAAATTGCATGCATAATTAGTTGTGAATGATATTGTTAAAATGTACAATAAAAAAGTACCTTGAGTATTATCTGATGAAATTGCATGCGTAATTAGTTGTGAATGATGCTGTTAAAATGTACAATAAAAATTTCCTAGAATGTTATGTCCACTGTGCCTTGAAACTACTGTTCATACATTTAGAATTGGTGGTTTATGGTTCTGTTAATAATGGCTGGAAAACATGCCTTACTATTTTTTACTGATGGTTGTTAGTTAAGGCTCACTGTTTTACTGTTGGAAACTTGTTTTGTGATGATGTTGATTCTCCTACAATACAACCATGCGTCTAACGTACATAATTATGGATTCTGACTCTTGTGAAATTGTTTCAGGGATGTAAATTCTTAACTTTTAGTGGTGGATAGGTTGCTATCACGTTTGGCAGCAACCAATAGGATTGCATTGACGTAATGTTGTTGTTGGGTTTGTTATTATTATTTCACCTATTTTAGTACGGTTATGTCGGTGTTATGATCCTTTCACAATTGAGGTTGCCATGGCTTTCCGTTGTTGTGTTATTATAAAGTTTTAGTAGTATTACTTTCTTTACATAGTACACGTGGTATTGTCGAAGGAAAACTTCAAGATTTTTAAAGAATTCATTATTGTGGTTATGACTATTCCTTCTTGTTGATATTTTGGGTGTGCTAAATTGATTTTGTTGGAACTATGTATGATACGGTCAAATTAAAAATAGAGATCTCCTTCATTTACCAAAATAATTAATTGCTTAGTTATCTCAAAATTCTTTTATTTCACAATCTGATTAAATATATTAAATTGATTTGAAACATATTGTAGAAATGAATGTGCATGTGCTCGGTTATTATCTGAAATCATTTAAGATGCATTTCCCTTTAGCTTGAACACTTCCTTCAAGGAGATTGGAGAACTCCTCTTCATTTGCCCCAACCACCCTATATGATTAGGGTGGGTCATAGGAAAGGGAAGGGTAGCATATAGTTAAACAAAAAAAGGGTAGAAAATAAACTTTGCTTATGATTGTAGGAGCACTCTTAAATATGCATCAACGGTAATACACAAAACACGGCAAGCCCGTGAAATTTCTGTTAAGCTAATTTAAAGGATTCAGGTGCGTTGTTATTTCGGCTAGTTTACTGCCGCTGCAGTAGAGCTCCCAAGTAGGCAGTTGTTATTAAATCTTTATTACTGTCCCTGATGTGCATTTTACTGATGTTCTGTATGATGTGAATTAATTGCAAATGACATATTATATGTTATGTTTCCACATATGCTTGTGTTCTACAAATTCTAAAGGTGTATGACACTAGGAAGAACCTAGAACACATAGCGACATATGAAGATACTAGGTGACAAACAAAACTAGTTAGGTGACATATCTTCCATGTTAACCTAAGCTAGTTTGGAAACCTTGAGACATAGACCTGAACTTCCTAGGGACATAAACCTTTAGGAATCATATAGGTCTACATAACACTGTATTTCTCTCACAAATGGTAGACACCATTTGTGTTAGTCTAAAGAGGGGTGGCGGAGGCGTCACCCGACCCATCCTTTAGCGTTCGGTGAGTACCAACAAGGGGGTTCTCGCCAACGGCCAGATATCCCCATGGCATGTATCTGAAACTAAGGTACTGGGAGCTCACTTCAGCCGCTATCCTGAGGACTAAGGTGTTTGTTGACGCTAACATACTCCAACTGAGTCCTGCAGGCTTGGGGGGTAGTCCGGACAACCAGAGTTATACATATGTGTTGGATCCGGCAGGTCAGGCCGAGAGTATACATGTCAGTCGGTAACCCTGCTGTAAAGCAGAAGTGTAGCGCTACATGGTATCTCGTATCCTAGGGTCTATGGGAGACGTACGATACGATAGTCTCGGAGTGCGGTCTGGGTAAACGACTCGCGAGACTGAAAGGAGAAGGAACCGCGGTCACCCGTCTTCTCTGCCAACGTCGGTGCAACGGGCCTAGGCAGAGACTTAGTCTGGCACTGACGGGTTTGTGGTAGTCCCCGGCTAGGGCTTTCCTTAAGCATAGGCAGGCAGCCATAGGAGTTATTATTAAAATTAGAAACTTAGCAATCTCTAGACATATACACATATTTAGACCTTTAATATTCAATTGATTATTATGTGTATGCTTTCTTTCATTGTTATTTTATAATTTAATGTTGATATAATTGCTGCTCATCCGGACATGTATTGTTAGATCATTTCTTTTGCTTGGAGAAGTTTCTATCTGTAGGCACTAAGTCGGAAGACTTAGCGCATGCAAATTTTCCCCTGTACGCAAGTATTTGGAACATCGCGTAGGAGATGGTGAGGAACGATGGGTAGCGGAGTGAATGCTATAGAAGGACATTAATAGAATCGATTAGTCGGTACGATGTAAAGAACACATAATGTAGACGAATTGTATCAACTTTTTATGTAACCTGTGAGCAAATTTATAAATCTAGTTAGTAGACTTGACTATAGAAATTGTTATTTATGTTGGAATTACATGATATTGTTAGCCTTATATGAGTGAGACACTGCTCATATGGCGGTTGTCAGATGCGCGACAGAGGGTCGGGGCGTGACATGACAGTAATGTAATATTCAACACGTATGATAAAATAAATAATATGTAGGAGAACTAATTGCGCATGTCAAGTAAAGCTAAGTATCATAGCATATGACATATTAATCATGCTTAATAGATAATTTAATATAGCATGCATATTCCATAGTATTTAGCAAGCATAAGTTTTAATTATTTTTATGGCATCCAAGACTTTCCAAATAAAAATTTTCTTAGATTTTCCCTAGCATGAATATAATCCTACTGCGATAAACCAACGCACCTGATTGAAGTCTGAGCTTCAGCAATCTAATTGAAGTTCAAAGGTATCAACCATAAAGTAGCTCACGCGCTAAAATAATATTCCTAAATAATAAGATTTATTTATAATAAAATTTAATATCATTTCTACAAATTATTCGTACAGAAATTTAATTAATTATGAACTTAAGTTATCTAATTAATTTAGCTCTTTCTAAATTAATTAATTAACCCAATTCATAAAACTAACCCAATCCAATTAACCCAATTTAATTAACCTAGTACAAAATTAATATAACATATTTTAATTAATTCGATAAACTCATTTAATAAATCAACTTATAATTTGCGAGATCTAAATCAACGTCCCCGTCCACTTTAATAAATCTGACTCTAATTGATCAAGTTAAAATTAAATTATCAAACCCAAGTTAATCATTAAGCCCAACTCTCTTTATCTAACCAAATAAAATTATTGGCCCAATTTATTATTCAAACTTAAGCTGTCACGCCCCGACCCGCAGGACGACACGAGGCAACCGCCGTATGAGCCCGACAGGCCCATACAAGGCATAAATACAAATACTAAAATACATACACCCACATTTCCAAATAATATCTTAAATACAGTCCCGATATCTCCTAATACAAATCTAAGACCGGCATACGAAAACTCGAAATCCGCGATCGTATACCTTCCGCGACGAACCCTCCTTCAACGATCTCGTCTAATGCGTCGACACCTGCACACAGATTGAACGTGGTGTGCTCAGCCTTGCGGCCTAGTGCGAAATTACGGCTCTACCGAATAAAGAAATCAAAGGCTAGGAGGAGTATTCTAGGATGTCTTTGGTAATTAATCATCATCTTTCATGCCATATAGTTTAAACAAATTATATAAAGATAGACAGCATAAATAAATAAATAAATGTGTAAATCCACTAGATGTCACCTAAGTCCTGTCTAGTGTCAATGTCAACCATCTGTCACCTACATCACGATGAGACTTTAAAGTTTCATAACTCGGGCTGCCAGCCTACGCTTAGTGACTACTCGGGCCGGGGGTATCAATAAGCCCATCAGTGCCTTTCTGTCTCTACCTATGCCCGCCGCACTAATGTTGGCGGAGAGGACGGGTGACCCAGTATCCCTCTCCATTGTTTCACTAGTCGCCAACCATGCCTCCCCTAGTGAAACCGTCGTGCCCTTACATCCTCCCCAGATTTCGTAGGGGCCACGACACCCATGTAGTACTACACGATGTCCGTAAACAGGGTCGCCATATAACAATGTCATCGGCCACGACTAGCCGGAATAACCACCCTAGGATCCGGACTACTCATTCGATCGTCTGCAGACGTCAAGGGTGATAGCCGTGCGGTCTACGGATCCACTGTCCAAGGCGTCGCATGTGGAATCACCTTCCCAGTCCAATGACAGTCGACGTCTATCGAGATTGGCGCACATCCGCACGATGGGCTGTGGCAACCTCGACTCCGTCGGTGCCACGTCCATGGTAGGGCTCATCCTTGCTAACCATCTCAGGACTATCACGAGCTCGCCTAAACGACACTCGTGCGGGTGAAGATTTCGGGTAAGGACTTGCTCCATATTTCCAGTCTAACCCGACCATGGAGTTTGTACAGTCTCTTACCCTACCAGCTCCCAGTATATAAGCTATGCATAACGTCGGGAGTGGTGCTCCCAGTATCTCCGCTATGCATCAACCTCGGGAGTGGCGCCTAACGGGACGTCACCGTTTTGACCATCATCGGTACGCGACGGTCAACCGGGGCATATGGAAAAAGCCCCTTTTTCTATCTAAGTGGCAGTGACGTCGCCAAAAGCTCTAACATGTCGTTATCTACTATCTATGTCTGCATGGTAACTATTTAACACATAACAAAGAAAACAATACAGCATGCCGGAGATGAATTTAGAACATGTTAGATAAAATAAATTACACTAACATGCATACAAGTCAAATCTTATCAAGCATTATGTTTTATCATATTTAAGACATCCAAAAATTGTTCCTAAGAAAACCCCAGCGGGAATTCGCTAGCTTGAATAAATCCTACCATCGGAGAACCAACGCACCTGGGTTAGCGATCTGCTCCTCTGAACCAAGTCACGCGGAGAAAAATCACCCGCCGAGCTACTCGGATCGCGCACCCACAATAGTCCTAATTAACACAATTATTTAAAATAGATTTAATCTATTTTCCCTTAAGATAAATAAATTAAAATCTATTAATTAAATAATTATTACATTAACTTAATCATATACAAGTTTAGGATTAATCCCACCTATTCAATTCATAATTAATCATATTTTAAATTTTTATCTATTAACTTAAATGAATTTTTATTCAATTTCTACTCATTAAACTCACCCATAACTTGGCCCAAGTCATCCAGGGGCCCAAGTAGAACCCATAGAAATTTTTACTATTTTTATGATTTTTTATTATTTTATTATTTTATTATTATTTTATTATTTTATTATTTTCTGACCAGTCAACGGTCAACGGTTGACCGGTCAACGCTGACTGGGTGAGCGGTGGGCCAGGTCAACGCTGACTGGGTCAACTGTTGACTCGATCAACAGGCCGATTACTGTTCATCCGGTTCAGTCCGGTTCGATTTGGTTCGGTTTAGATTGGATCCGGTTCACCAAACCCCATTCAATCTAGTTTGACTCGAGCTCGAACCAGTTTCAACTAGTTGATTCGGCTCACCCAACCCAACTCGATCTGAACCCAAACCTAACTCAAACTCAACCCAACTAACTTCAACCTGGTTCAACCCAACCGATTTCTTTAACTTAATACTTTACTTATTCACTAAGCTTAATTAATCTAATCTTAACCATGCTTAATTAAATCTAAGTATATATTAACCCATCATACACTAATTATATTTATTTACAACTAATCATAGGTTAATTAAGCTCTAATCGTGATTAAGGAAATCCTTAATCATGATTAGGGAAGGGGCAAAATTTACACCTTCGCCGCGCTCTTCGCCGAACCCTTCGTCGACTCCTCCGATCCGTTCGCCAACGCTTTCGCCGGCTTTTCCGCCTCCCGCGCCCGACGCAACGCCGACCAAGGATCACGGCGTCCTCGCACGTGAGATGCTGGGATCTGCTGCATCAGATCCGACCGTGAGAAACCAAACCCTCGAAGGGTTCGAAGGTCGTCGGACCTTCTGCGGACGGCGAGCACGAATCCGTGGAATCGGAGGTCAGAGGGTCGATAGGGGACGGATTTCTCACCTAAGAATCTCGCAAATGGTGAATGGAAACGGATCGCGTAGCAGAACGGGCGGACGAGTCGATTCATGCGTCGCCGCCCTCTGCTCTTTCCGCCTCGAGCAAATGACTCGCCGCTGTGTTCTCACGTCGATCCGGGTGGAACGACGACCGCTGCGCCTTCGTGGAGACGAAGCGAGGCGGCGTTGATGGGTGGCGACGGTCAAGAGAGGTGAAATCGCGGCGGCGACCTCACTATGTGCAGCGGCGAAAACCTGGGAGCGAGGCAGAGGGCGAACAGAAATGGGGCCGCTGCTAAGCTCTCTCCGGCAGTCCTCCTCTCGACGGTGGCGACGGAAGTGGGTCGGAGCAGCAGCAGCTCGCCGGCAATGTAATTCCAACATAAATAATAATTTCTATAGTCAAGTCTACTAACTAGATTTACAAATTTGCTCACAAGTTACATAAAAAGTTGATACAATCCGTCTACATTATGTGTTATTTACATCGTACCGACTAATCGATTCTATTAATATCCTTCTATAGCATTCACTCCGCTACCCATCGTTCCTCACCATCTCCTACGCGATGTTCCAAATACTTGCGCGCAGGGTAAAATTTACATGCGCTAAGTCTTGCGACTTAGTGCCTACAGATAGAAACATCTCCAAGCAAAAGAAATGGGCTAACAATATATGTCCGGATGAGCAGCAATTATATCAACATTAAATTATAAAATAACAATGAAAGAAAGCATACACATAATAATCAATTGAATATTAAAGGTCTAAATATGTGTATGTGTCTAGAGATTTCTAAGTTTCTAATTTTAATACCAACTCCTAGGGCTGCCTGCCTATGCTTAAGGTAAGCCCTGGCCGGGGACTACCACAAGCCCGTCAGTGCCAAACTAAGTCTCTGCCTAGGCCCGTTGCACCGATGTTGGCGGAGAAGGCGGGTGATAGCGGTTCCTTCTCTTTTCAGTCTCGGGAGTCGTTTACCCAGACCGCACACTGAGACTATCGTATCGTACGTCTCCCATAGACCCTAGGATATGAGACACCGTGTAGCGCTACACTTCTGCTTTACAGCAGGGTCACCGACTGACATGTATACTCTCGGCCTGACCTGCTAGATCCAACACATATGTATAACTCTGGTTGTCCGGACTACCCCCCAAGCCTGCAGGACTCAGTTGGAGTATGTCAACATCAACAAACACCATAGTCCTCAAGACAGCGGCTGAAGTGAGCTCCCAGTACCTTAGTTTCGGATACATGCCATGGGGATATCTGGCCGTTGGCGAGAACCCCCTTGTTGGTACTCACCGAACGCTAAAGGATGGGTCGGTGACGCCTCCGCCACCCCTCTTTAGACTAACACAAATGGTGTCTACCATTTGTGAGAGAAATATAGTGTTATGTAGACCTATATGATTCCTAAAGGTTTATGTCCCTAGGAAGTTCAGGTCTAAGTCTCTAGGTGTCCAAACTAGCTTAGGTTATCATGGAAGATATATCACCTAACTAGTTTTGTTTGTCACCTAGTATCTTCATATGTCGCTATGTGTTCTAGGTTCTTCCTAGTGTCATACACCTTTAGAATTTGTAGAACACAAGCATACGAGGAAACATAACATATAATATGTCATTTGCAATTAATTCACATCATACAGAACATTAGTAAAATGCACATCACGGACAGTAATAAAGATTTAATAACAACTGCCCACTTGGGAGCTCTACTGCAGTGGCTGTAAACTAGCCGAAATAACAATGCACCTGAATCCTTTAAATTAGCTTAATAGAAATTTCACGGGCTTGCCGTGTTTTGTGTATCACCATTGATGCATATTTAAGAGTGCTCCTACAATCATAAACGAAGTTTACTTTCTACCCTTTTTTGTTTAACTGTATGCTACCCTTCCCTTTCTTATGACGCACCCTAATCATATAGGGTGGTTTGGGCAAATGAAGAGGAGTTCTCCAATCTCCTTGAAGGAAGTGTTCTGGCTAAAGGGAAATGCATCTTAAATGATTTCAGATAATAACCGAGCACATGCACATTCATTTCTACAATATGTTTCAAATCAATTTAATATATTTAATCAGATTGTGAAATAAAAGAATTTTGAGATAACTACGTAATTAATTGTTTTGGTAAATGAAGGAGATCTCTATTTTTAATTTGACCGTATCATACATAGTTCCAACAAAATCAATTTAGCACACCCAAATATCAACAAGAAGGAATGGTCATAACCACAATAATGAATCCTTTAAAAATCTTGAAGTTTTCCTTCGACAATACCACGTGTACTATGTAAAGAAAGTAACCCTTTCTTAGTATAAACCTTAGTTCGATTCTTTCTACCCCATAATTATTATACTACATACATAACCTTAAGTAAGGAAAATATAGCAGAGAAGGAGGAAAGGATCCAATAGGAAAATGAGATGGAAGCATAGCATCATCCAACATCACAATATGCATTAACCTTCAAATCAACCACAGACTTGGTTCAGTTCGACCAGTTGGGGAGGCACATGTCTTATTGTTTTTAAATTATTTTTTGCAGCAAATAAGATTAACAAACGAATAGTTTCCATATAAGCAACTAGAGCAAATACCTCTTCATAGTCAATGTCTTATTGTTGTTTATAACTATTAGCTACAAGTCTTGCCTTGTATCTTATCACCTTTCTATCTGCATTTCTCTTGATCTTGTACACCCATTTAACTCCAATCGGTTTATGACCACCTGGAAGAGTTGTTAACTCTCAAGTTTCATTTTACTCTATTGCTTGAATTTCTTCATTCATAGCTTGAACCCATTTATCCTCCTTTTTTACTTCTTCAAAATTCACAAGTTCACAGTCAATAAGTAAACAAAGTAGATTAACATCATCTAACCTTTTAGTATTATTGTAAATATCTTCAAGGGATCTTATTTTGATTTATATTTCTGAAGATGTTGATGGTGAGGATAAGTGCGTGGAATGTACTGGTGATGCTGGTGGAGTAGCTTCTTGATCATGATTTACTTCTTCTTCAAAATATAGTAGAAAATCTTAAGATTCTTCTTGTTTTGAACTCCAATCCCATGAAGCATTTTCATCAAACTCTATATCTCTACTGACTAAAACTTTTCTTTCTTCTGAATTGAATAATTTGTAGCCTTTTAAGTTCTCATCATACACAATGAAAATAAGCTGTTTACTTTTTTATTTGTGTGAGATTTGTATTTTTGTATTATAGATAAATTTGTAAAAAATTTGAATAAGAAGGACTTATTTGTAAAATTTTGTGAATTTTTGTAGTATGAAATTTTGACATGAAAATTATACCATCAGATAGTATTTTTGATAAGGAATCCAACGGCGCCGACGGATCGTGATTTGGACGTCGTTTGATCGATCAAATCGTTGAGTTAAGGATGGACGGCTAGGATTAAATGTGAATTAAATATTTTAACTATTTATAAAAATTGGATTTCTTCCCACCGTCGAGCGCTCCTTTTCTCTCTCTTTCCTTCCCTCGCACAGTAACAACGAAAATAAAGTTGTTACTTTGTAATCCACGTTTAGAGGACTTATCGATCGTATTTTTCAACGAGATTTCAGAAACAACTTCAGGAGAGTGAGGAGAACACATTAGCGGTATAAATTTACAGTTTTGGTTGAGATTTGAGGAGAAAATGAAGAGAGAGATGGCGACGGCAAAACTTCATCGTCGGAGCTTGCTCCGGCGATTGCCGGCCATTCCGGCCGCGGAACTTTGCAAACTTGGTACCTATGGCTTCTCCTCAACGAGAGCTTTCCATTGGTACCGGAGTTGAGAGCTGTTGGCCGCCGGTCGGCCGCCGGCGAGCTAAAAACTCTAACTTAGGGTTTCCGCCCAAATTAGATAAATCGGTGAAATTGATCGCGTACAAGCTATGATAATTGGGCAAAATATGATTTTTGGAGTCCTTGTGATGAGAGCTTTCGAATGGTACCAATATTGGTACTGTTCGGAGAACTTCGCCGGTGAGGGTTCCGGCGAACTTTCCGACGAGTTTCCGGCGAGCTCCGGCGAACTTTCCGGCGAACTTGAGATAAAAATTAGGGTGATTCTAGAGACTATTTTAAGAATGTTGGTGAAGACGGATTTATAAAATTATTACCGGATTGAGAGATTTAATTCGTTGAAATATTCACAGGAAATACGATAAGCAAGCACGAGGATACGAACGTTCGCGATACGAACTAGAACGTGCTTGTAACGCTAGAATCAGGTGAGTGTTTATTCTTCAGATAGAATAGACGGGATAGTTCTCAATGTTTAGTCCAGGAGAACTATATCCCTTTGATTAGCTATACTTGATATTTATTGACTCTCCTGCTAGTTGCACCTTTGATATCCATGTTTCTTGATATAAGCTTTACTTGACCGTTGTTCATTGATTCATTATAAGCATGATACTATGCTTTTGTTGACTCCGGATCTAGCATATGCATCTCGTTTATTCTTTGTGATACTATTTTACTTATAAATGCATATGACTAGTATGATCTGATACTGGATAGTGCTATAGGCACTTTCACTGCAGTGATAAGATATTACATTATTAGCACACCCATGGGCCGCCTAGTGAGAGGGGCTTGGGATGTTGGTGCTCGAGGTCAGGATGGGAGATCGGGATACTCCTGACTGAGGTCATTTACTCTAGATTAGCTATGGATACCAGGTAGCGAAATCCATTGGGCAACCCAAGGGGAAAGGGGGCTTTGTGATTCTAGTCTTGCACTTCTATTATGATTTGAGTACCTTATGATTCATGATTCCTCCCACTGAGGTAACAGTTATTGACCACAACTGTATTTTGAATATGCCAACCCCAGATATAGTCTCGTGTGATTCTTGATTACTCATTTTGATTGGCTATTGCACACGAATAGTCATATGATTCTATTCTTGAGACTTTGTTATTTTATGTTCTCGGTTTTACATTGTTTTCTATCCAACTCACTGAGTACGGCGTTACTCACCCTGTAGGGGAACTCATTTTTATTTTTCAGGATCACAGCAGGAGAGAGACTGATAGATATCGCAGTGTATAGTCAGGCACCTGATTTCTTTTGAAAGGTAGGACAGTTCTACCTTTATTTTGTGTGTATAGAGATCCACTGGCTAGGTACTTTGTATAACCTTAGGCATGTGTACATTTTGATTGTAAATTACTTGTATATAAGTGTGTGCCACTGTAGTAAAGACTTGGTTTTAATAATATATGTTTTTAGAGTTATATTGATCTGTCATCCAGATTCTCTCCTTCCATAAATAGAGGGGATATACATCAGGTACGCATAGTGGGTTCCCATATAGTTTCGGAAGTAAACGGGGCTATGTGTGGAGTTCACTGCGGTCTGCCACGTGCACTAGGGGAAGGTACGGGGCGTGACAATTTGGACCTCTCGCCTTGTGTACATAGGCATAAGCAATAGATCCAAAGACCCTTAAATGCGCCACAGTTGGTTTCCATCCACTCTATGCTTCTTGAAGAGTCTCATTTTTCATACTTTTAGTTAGACTTTGATTTGAGAGATACATAACACATGCAACTGCTTCAGCCCAAAACTTCTTTAGCATAGCTTTTGATTTCAATATGCATCTAGCCATATTGAGGATTTTCTTGTTCTTTCTTTCAGCAACAGTATTTTGTTGAGGTGTTTTTGGAACTATCAAGGGATGACGAATACCATGCAACTCACAAAAAATTTTAAATTCATTAGAAGTAAATTCACCACCTCAATCAGTTCTTGAAGCTTAAATTTTATAGTGACTTTCCTTCTCAACAAAAGCTTTAAATCTTTTGAATAAATTAAAAGCTGTTTACTTATGTTTTAGAAAATAAATCCAAGTCTTTCTACTATAATCATCAATAAAAATAATAAAGTAAGAGTTTTCATCGAAAGATTAAGGTTTGATCGGACTACAAACATCAGCATGAACTAGTTGACATGGCTTCTGGGCTCTTGATATTGAGTGCTTTGGAAAAAAATTTCTTGAATTCTTGCTGAATAAATATCCTTCACATAATTGATTAGGATGATTAATTTTTGAAATCCCTTTCACAATTTTCTTTTTTGCTAAAGAATTGAGGCTTTCAAAATTTAAGTAACCAAATCTCATATTTGACTTTATTAACTCCATACATCAGACCATCAAGCATAATTTCTAATCTCTCTCGAAATGTCGACGATCTTCTCCTACGAATACTGTTCTTGAGAATTCAATACAAAAGAAGGTCTCACAGGTCACCAGAATGTGCACGCAAACGAGTGCCCCTCTTCTACCGCAACAGGATCAGCAATTTGTGGAACAATGAAGGATGTTGCCTCTCGATCGTATCCCTCAACAATGCCTTTCTCCTGTGACCACTGTCATAAATAATTTGAAATAATTCAGGGCTTCAATTGTCACTTGGGTAAGGCACACAGGGAGCTTATAACAACTTCCACATCAACTGCATCTTTCTCCTTTCACACATCAATGGCACGTTTCTCCAGTGACTTTTGTCCAAGATGATTTGAAACACCTCAGGAGCTCAATAGTCACAAAGGCAAGGCACACAAGAAGCTTATAGCAACTTCCACATCAACCGCAACTTTCTCCTATGATACATCAAAGATGGATTTCTCTTGTGACTTTTATTCGAGACAATTTGAAACATCTCAGGGGCTCAATAGTCACAAGGGCAAGACACACAAGGAGCTTATAGCAAATTCCACGCCAGCAACAGCTACGCTTAGACCCAACGAGACTGCCATCTCTACACCCCCTCCAACTAAAGAGGGCCCTGATGATACTAACTCTAATGAAATTGATATCGATCTCTACTTACCGATAAAGAAGAGAAGACAATTTCTTAGACATACCTCCTCCCCTTCCTCGTCCAATTGAAGAAGAACGAAAAATCCTTATGCATAAATATGTTTATAAATACTGTATATGAGTACTCCCTAGCTTTATTCCACTCACTCCTTCCCGGATTATTAAACCAATGATATTTAAAATTAATAAATGATATTATGAAATGATTTATAATTTTTTATGGTTTTGTATAAAAAATATTATAAAATTTTATCCTTTTATCTCCTGAACATTTATTCTTGCTAAAATCACTATGATATGGTAAGTAGGAGAGAGGCACTACAGATTATCACTATGCAATAGCAAGATTAACATATTTAAATATAAGGTAGTAGTTAGTTGTGCCACAACCAGCAATAGGAGTAGGTAGGGAGTAGGAGGAAAATGAATTAAGAAATAAATTTCAATAAATATATTTAAATAAATAGAGGCCTTTTATTTTAAATTCATTATCATAATGATCAATTATTAAATTAATTGATGACAATTAATTATTTTGACAATAAATTTCATAAAAAATGATTGTCATAGATAATAACACAATGAATATTTATATTATAATGATTAAATTTTTAGAATAGATCAATTATTACCCTCAAGTACTCACGTTAATATTGTATATATCCATTTTTGGGGAGTCAAATTTATATATATTCTTGTTGTTTTATAATCTAGTTAACATATGATGTGCTATTAAAAGAGTAGTTGTAAGGGAAAAAAAAGTAATGGATAGTTCCTTAAGATAAATTCAGTAATGGATGTGTGACCTATAAGTCTCATCGATTGAGAGAGACTTGTCAAGTATAATTTTAAGTTTCATCGTTGTTTGTGAATCATTACTGAGTTTCTTTTATATAGAAATGAGGCACATTATTAAATGTGATAAAATATTATTTGTATGATTGTTGATCTCGGTAACATAAAAGAAATCCCTATCTAATGATGGCACTAGATATGGTTTATTTTGAGCTTCATCCGTATCAAGTCCATCGACAATTGTAAAGAATAAGTTTATATGCCTAACAATTCGTGCTAACTCGGATGTTCAACAATTGAATATCTTTGAGGGGTAAAATGTCATCAAAATTACGTTAGGACTTGAATGAGTTTTAGATTCGTGTCGAAATAGATTTAGAATCCATCGAGTTTCTTTGAGACAGTATTCTTATAGGTGCTCTGGGATCCGTCCTCTTGTGAAAATTGTTTTACAACTTGTGTGATTTTTAGATTAATGCACAAATGAATCCATATCCAATCCAATTTCTTCAAATTAGAGTATTTTCATAAATGCGTTTGGATGTGTTCTCCCTTCCTAATGCGGATTAAGAGCACCATATTAGAGGCCTAAGGATAGTTGGAAAGATTTTTTCTTTTTCGGAATAGGAATGAAAAAATTTATAGTTACGCCCAATAGTAATATTATATCATGGTGGCATTTATTTTGATATGACAATATCCTTGATTTAATGATTTCTATCTATTATTTTAATAAATAAAATAGAAAGTATAAAATAAACTTATAGACAACACTTATTAAATGAGTTAGAATACTATAAAAATAACAAAAATATAAAATAAAATTGTTCTGTTTCTAATTCGACCGTCAAATTATCCTCGACGTGCTAAACCAATTAATTGAATCAATTTAGTCTTAAATATATATATATAAATCAAATCATAAAAAAATAAAAAAAGATAGATCAAATAGTGATATCAAACTATTATTAAATATTATCACATCTTTGATTGTATTTTTTAAAAAATATTATATATAAAATTAATTAATGGATGAATCTTTTTTTAAAAATAATAAAATATTTGAGTTGAAATTCATGCATTTATAATTTTCGCTAGAGCCATAGATAGAATTCTAAATGACCATGTAATTAAAAATATATATAACTAAGAAAATAGATATTTTAGAGAAGTTTTCATTACACTTCAACGTTCAGTCAAATAACTTTCTATCATATTTCAAAGAACGCTCCATGTGATCTAAAATAAGTAATAAATATTCTCTAATTCTTCTTTGCTTCGTTTTTTGAAGTATGTTGTTATTTATTAGTAATATTACTTATCTTTAGCCAATTGTATGTAGCAAGTTTTCCAAAAATATATTGTTAAAGATAAGACGAGGAAACAAAATAACTTAGAAACTACTTTTATATTTTTGTAGAGAGCATTGGAAGACTGCCCTTCAATATAAATAATAGCACGTATGTGTACACACATTTAAATAAGGCAACCCACTAGCTCTACACAACCAACGCAACTAATTTCTTTATCTCTCTTTTGCTCTCTCTACACTATATATTTGTTTATATATATAAACATATTGTCGTCTGCCTGTACAAAAAGTATACGTTCCACTAGTTAGAGCAATTGAGCTTCATAGGAGAGGTTCTCGCCTCGGTACTGAAAAAGTTCAAAAAAACAAATCGCACTTCGTTTCCTCCATCCACAAACCTTTGACTTTATTAACTCCATACATTAGACCATCAAGCATAATTTCTAATCTCTCTCGAAATGTCGACGATCTTCTCCTGCGAATACTGTTCTCGAGAATTCAGTACAAAAGAAGGTCTCACTGGTCACCAGAATGTGCACGTGAACGAGTGCCCCTCTTCTACCGCAACAGGATCAGCAATGTGTGGAACAAGGAAGGATGTTGCCTCTCTATCGTATCCCTCAACAATGCCTTTCTCCTGTGACCACTGTCGTAAACAATTTTAAACAATTCAGGGCTTCAATTGTCACATGGGTAAGGCACACAGGGAGCTTATAACAACTTCCACATCAACTGCAGCTTTCTCCTTTGACACATCAATAGCACATTTCTCCTGAGACTTTTGTTCAAGATGATTTGAAACACCTCAGGGGCTCAATAGTCACAAAGGCAAGGCACACAAGAAGCATATAGCAACTTCCACATCAACCACAACTTTCTCCTATGATACCTCAAAGATGGATTTCTCATGTGACTTTTGTTGAGACAATTTGAAACATCTCAAGGGATCAATAGTCACAAGGGCAAGGCACACAAAGAGCTTATAGCAAATTCCACGCCAGCAACAGCTACGCTTAGACCCAACGAGACTGCCATCTCTACACCCCCTCCAACTAAAGAGGGCCCTGATGATACTAACTCTAATGAAATTGATATTGATCTCTACTTACCGATAAGGAAGAGAAGAAAATTTCTTAGACATTCCTCCTCCCCTTCCTCGTCCACTTGAAGAAGAACAAAAAATCCTTATGCATAAATATGTTTATAAATACTGTATATGAGTACCCCCTAGCTTTTTTCCACTCACTCCTTCTTGTATTGTTAAACCAATGATATTTGAAATTAATAAATGATGTTAAGAAATGATTTATAATTTTTTATGGTTTCGTATAAAAAATATTATAAAATTTTATCTTTTTATCTCTTGAACATTTATTCTTGCTAAAATCACTATGGTATGGTAAGGAGGAGAGAGGCACTATAGATTATCACTATGCAATAGAAGATTAATATATTTAAATATAATGTGGTAGTTAGTGGTGCCACAACCAACAATAAATTTCTAGTGCAGCAATAGTAGGTAGGGAGTAGGAGGAAAATAAATTAAGAAATAAATTTCAATAAATATATTTAAATAAATAGAGGCCTTTTATTTTAAATTCATTATCATAATGATCAATTATTAAATTAATTGATGACAATAAAAATATTTCATTTTATATACATCTATTAGATCATAGTGAATGTATATACATTTCTTTTGTCTTCATTTATCTGTACGTGATGATTACTAGTAATTTTAACAAAAAGTAGTTTTTAAAAAAGTAATATTTAGAAATAATATATCACATCAGGTAGATTCAAGAATCGAATAAAAAGAAATGCCAACAGTAATACTAATTAAATATATATTTAAAGTATACAATTGTTCTCTGTTAATAAAAATTGGACATTGAGGATAAAGATGATATATAAAATAATTATCTTCGTGACATCTAATAATAATTTAATACTCAAAATTATGTAATAGCTTGAGTATTGCTTGCTGCCATCGGTTGTTACATGGGATAAATCATCCATTCCTAATATTTATATCTCTATATATAGTAGATAAATATATTTTCTAGTTTAATAAATATTTATATATTGTAGTAAATATGTAGACTTTAGATATCAAATTCTATTTATTTCTTAATATAATATATACAACTGCAATTATTTTATTAGAGAGTTGGACAACATATTGTAAAAGTTATGCTTTTAAAATTTAGTAACTTAGTACAGTATTTACAGGTTCCAAGAATAGTTGTATTTTTGTTATTGTATTATTGAATTAAAATGATTGATAAAAACTTTGTTGCACTTCTTTTCTTGGATATTTTCCTCCATACTATGGTAAACAAATTTATCATGTCTTGCGCTCAATATTTTCTTGGTCATATGCATGAGCGACATTAAACAATGAATATCAAAATACCTATTTTGTTCCTTGTCTTCTATTTCCATAATGCCAAACAAGAAATAAGAAAAGGGGAGCAGGGTGTTAGATACTTGATATCATGAGTATTAGAAAATTTAAATATGTTTGCCAATTGATAGGAAAACATTCTGCAGTGACGATAGATAAATACGGCAGGGCCGTGAATCTGTTAAATTGCTAATTTAAAAGGCTAAGGTGCGTTGTTGTTTCGGCTAGTTTACAGCCGCTGCAGTAGAGCTCCCAAGTGGGCAGTTGTTAATAAATTTTATACTGTCCGTGATGTGTATTCTATTGCTTCTTTATAGAATGTAAATTAATTACAATAATATGTTATATGATATGATCTCTCTTATGCTTGTGTTCTTAAATTCTAATGGTGTATGACACTAGGAAGAACATAGAACACAGATGACATATGAACATGCTAGGTGATAAACAATACTAGTTAGGTGACATATTTACATGATAACCTAAACTAGTTAGAACACCTAGAAATATGGACCTAAACTTCCTAGGAACATGAACTTCTAGGAATCATATAGGTCTATGTAACACAGTATTTCTCTCACAAATGATAGGTATCATTTGTGTTAGTCTAATGATGGATAGTGGAGGCGTCACCCAACACTTCCTTTAGCGTTCGGTGAGTACCAACAAGGGGGTTCTCGCCAATAGCCCATATATCCCCATGGCATGCATCCGAAACTAAAGTGTTGGGAGCCGAGGAGCTTACTTCAGCCACTATGTCTAATGACTAAGGTGTCTGTTGACGCTGGCATACCTCAACCGAGTCCTGCAGGCTTGGGAGGTAGTCCGGACAGCTAGAGTTATACAAGTGTTGGATCCGACAAGTTAGGCCTTGAGTATATATATATGTCAGCAGGTGACCCTGCTGTAAAGTAGAAGTGTAGCGCTACATGGTGTCTCATATCGTAGGGTCTATGGAAGACGTACGATACGATAGTCTCGGAGTGCGGTCCGGGTAAACGGCTTGCGAGACTGGAAGGAGGAGGAACCGCGGTCACCCCCCTTCTCCGCCAACGTCAGTGCAACGGTCCTAGCAGAGACTTAAACTGGCACTGACGGGCTTAGGGTAGTCCCCGATCAGGGCTTACCTTAAGCATAGGCAGGCAGCCCTAGGAGTTAGTATTTGAAACTAAAAACTTAGAAAACTCGAGATACATATTTAGATTTTTAATAATTCATTGCTCAGTTATGTGTATGCTTTATTTTATAGTTATTTTATGAATTGATATAGATATAATTGCTGCTCGTCCGGACATGTATTGTTAGCCCATTTCTTTTGTTCGGAGAAGTTTCTATCTTTAGGCACTAAGTCTCAAGACTTAGCGCATGCAAATTTTTCCCCTCGCATAGGTATCGGGACATCGCTTAGGAGATGGCGAGGAGCGATGGGTAGCGGGATTGAATACTATAGAAGAACATTATGGAATCGATTAGTCGGTACAATGTATACAAGATATAATGTAGACAAACTGTATCAACTTTTTATGTAACCTATAAGTAAATTGTATATCTAATTAGTAGACTTGATTATAGAAATTTTCAATTATGCTTGGGATATATGATATCGTTAGCCTTGTATGAGTGAGATATTGCTCATACGGCGGTTGTCAGTTGCCCGACAGAGGGTTAGGGCGTGACAATTATTGTGGTATCAGAGCAGGTTTAGAAAATTTAGGAAATTATTTATGAGATTAAAGATTAGGGATACGCTATTGATACAGTCTATAGGCAAACATTGGGTAAACAAAGGTGAGAGTGACAAAGGATTAGGAATAGGATTCCCTTGATTAAATTTTTCCTTATTACCTCTCTGCACTTTCTTGCTTAATAAGTTGCTTGCTATAAGTTATTTGACTACTATCGGTGGTTTTGATTAATTGCCTGGTTGATCATTGAGTTATTAAAAATCGATTGCTTGCATATTTTCTTTGCTTGCCTCTCTACCTTAGCTCAGATATAGTATTTTAAAACTCCAAGAGTACTACTAAAATTCATTATTATGCTATGCAATTATAAAAGAGCTGCTTTGTTCAATGAAAGAAAGGACTAGTTGTTTGAAGTCCATGTCATTGCCTTCCAACAAATGTAGCTCCTACTATTGCTTGAGTACACAAGTGCTATAAGCAATTAGTGCTCTGAGTTTAACTGTGGTTGTGGTATAGTTAACTTCTCCCTTCATGACAGAAATTAAAAAGTAAACCCCGGTGCACTTTCTGTGGACAAAAGTAAGAATTAATCAACTATTCCTACTAAAATGTTGTACTCTGCTGTATTATGAATACCATGACTCAAATTGGCTTGAATCATATCACTCTTTGGTGGCTAAGACCCTACTGCCAAATTCTCCCTAGTAGAATTAATTCTTAGGACATGTGTACCTTATTCTATTCTATCATGATTCAGTTAATGCTTAGTGTACTTTAGTTTCATATTTTAAATTTTTGAATCCTACTCAGTATTAGTTGGTACTAACTTCATTAGTGATAAATTCCATATTGAAGTAAACCTATTTTCACTCTCCAAAAATTTTAAATCTAGGAGGATACATTATCTCTCATTACATTTAGTTATCGGAAGGAATTAGATTCATAATAAATATATGCTCCATTGACTTCTTTCGGTGGTAAAATCACTCTGAATGACTAAACTACCTAAATGCCTTATTATATAGTGATGGCTTGAGGTCATCCTATCATGGTATCAGGTAAACTCCTAGCTATGTCTCCCAATTAGTTGGGTTGCTTAATACTGACGACTATGAAGTGAACTATGAGAGCATTGATGTCATCATATGGAACTAACAAAGAAATTTGATCCTCTAGCTCTGATGCAGTTCCTAGTTATAGAGTGATGACAACATTCAATATGATGTTCCAATGGATTATAGTAAGTACAGCAATCCTTATTCTCATGGTTTAATTTGAAAATACTTAAAGTTTGGCAGATCTTGCACCTAATACTTTTATTGAAAAAAAAAATTCCTTGCTTGACTTCATATTTTCCTTCATTAATCCTTCTTTGTTGATTTTATACTCTATTTGATTGTTGGGATTGATTTTAATGCTGAAATTGGTAGGTAATATCGTGTTTGGCTATACAATGGATTTCTGCTTTTTTGCTTGTTGTTTTCATGTAACTGCTGGTAATTTTAAGGAATTTATAAATGTTAGTTGGTTGTTTACATGTAAGGTAATAGCCAATATGTGTCTAGTTGTGGATAAGTTGCTAGCATGTCTGGAGGCAACCATTAGGAGTGAATTTATTTAAAAAGTTGGTGTAGTGGCTTTATGAGTTTATATGTTTAACCTTCGCCGAAGTCATTTGTTGAGCAGTATGACCAACAAACACAAGTCTTTATGTTTTTATAGAGATGCCATTTTGATTTGTTCATATATTCTTTTTATATATATGTACTTAGCTATAGCTGCATGATTAGTTTTGGCAAGTATGATGATGTAGGAGTTTTAATTGACTCTTTGGGTATCTTCATCAAGTTTCAACCTTACAATCAAGACCAAATGAAAATTTCAACCTTGCTAGTTGCCATTGGTTTTCTCCTTTTTTTTTATCAATTGGATCCTATCATAACAAGCGAAGCAATTAAGAAAAATATTATTAAATCCTTAGGTTAGCTTTAACAATATTTTGGGCTCGGACTTCTTGAAATTTTTTTGTTTCCTTGGAGAAACTAGCTTCATGTCCTTCATTCCTAATCCTGCCTCAAATAAGTCTAGTATGTATATATATATTTAAGCGTAAATAGCCTATTTCTATATAAAATTCCAAATGTACATTAAGATAATTAAATTTCTCTTGAAAAATTCCTTAGCTTCATATTACCTTACTTGAAGTCTAGTATTGATCTTTGTGGTTGCAACACCCAAATCTTTAGCTAAGGAATCATGGAGTGACTCAATTCTAAGTTTTCTTACAATAATATCCTCGATGGTCCTTCCTTGGTGTTTCTAATAAGTTTTTTTTTCTGCATATTTAAATTCATGATATAAATCCCTATCTTAAATATTGACAACCTCAAGTCCCTTTTGAGCACATTTTTGGTGGTTATCCTAAATATAATAACTTCAAATGAGATACTTAAATCATAGATATCTGCCGACTAGATTTTTAAACTTCCATTGCACTCTATACTCTTTATTCAGTATCCTTATTTTAGATGCACAATCTGGAAAAAAAAATATTTTTCTTCGTCAATGCCTTGATCATAAATAATGTATATTTATAATTGAATTTTTTTTTAAATTGTTCATTGGCAGTCAATGCCATAAAATTCTTCAAATGAATATTTACACTTTTGATACTATATTTAACTTTCATATTCCCTTCCAAAGGTTGTTCAATGTGCTCCTCATTTTCTTCTCTACTCCTAAAGTAGTTATGTGCCAACTTAGCTGTAAGTTAGCTTATCTATTATGTCTCCATTCCCAAACATCCTTTAAAAAAAAATAGTAAATACATTGATTATAAAATAACTTAGCACCAAATGTCTTTCCCTTGCCTATTGCTTATCTTTATTTGCTTTATAAAACACTCCATTATCAAGCTCCTTGTTAGTTCTAGGGTTGTAAAGCCTCTAAGAAAATTTTGATTCAAGATCCTAAGATTTACTACATCGTGCTTCTCTTTTAACAAGTCCAAAGATGTTCTTATTTATTCATTAATAACAACAACCTTTTATTTGTTATTATTCTTTTAACCACGTTTAAGTTGTGGATTTTCAAGTCATCTACTCTCTCATTACTACATATTTCATTTCAACTAATTAAATTAAGTACATATCCTATTTCATTTGTACTCCAAAAGTTGTCCCTGTATAACTTATTGAATTGTGTCATCATGTCATTGATCAAAGTTATTGTCAGCGAATGGTATTGAAATTGTATTTCTCTTGTTTTGATCTGCACATGTTTTCTAACTTATGATACTCTAATTATTACGAATCATTCAATTTTTAAGCCCTCATCGGCTATCTTGAATTCACAGTTTTCCATCTAAAATATAAATATCTAAGGAAGAATCTTAAAATTTACTTTCTTAAGTGGTAGGACCGTGTTCTTGTTATAGTACCTGGAACAAAGGTAGGGTAGTTCTATGGTCCGTCCTAATAGCAATACTTTCATATTGACATTATATATATTTCTTAACTATTATGGTTACTGCCTTTAATTCCATGATTGTACTGTCCATTGATTTGATAGAATGTGTTGTCATGTTGTATTATTGATATAAGATGTATCATACCAAGCTTTAATTCGTAACAGTTTGGTAAATATTCTTTGAAAGGAAGTTACTAGCATAACCTTTGAGAATTGACACCTTAACCAACATGCTTTCTCATCATCTTAGCTGGCATGCTTTTCTAGGATTATGTTCTCATTGGCAAATAGGTTTTCCATAGATGTAATTTATATGAGTACAAAATATTGTTTGCTACAATTCTTGACTTTGCATGCTCGGCAAGAAAATGATTCTAACGTACATAATTGATGGATTCTGACTCTTGTGAAATTATTTCGGGGATGTAAATTCTTAACTTTTAGTGGTGGATAGGTTGCTAGCGTGTTTGGCAGCAACCAATAGGATTGCTATATTATGAGTATTTCTACCCTATTAGGACCCTTTTTTACTTATGAAGTATTTTGTATTCTTTTCTTTTTTTACTTGTGAGCATGTATGTAATATAATAATTATGTTTTAATGGGTAATTGAACCTAGGTCAACACTAAGGCATGATGATTAGCTTCCACTTATCTAGTGATGATATATTGTAAGTAAATGGAAGTAGAAAATGATTAATTTAGATTAGAAATGTTGTGAAATGTTAATTGGATTTTTAAGAAAATTTAGACCTGATTAGTTGGAGATTATGATTGAGGTTAATAAATTAAATGAGGTTGATCAATTAGGATTAGTTTGGATTAAGTAAATCTAGTTGAATAATTATTTAACTTAGGATGAGTTAGGTGAGCAAAATAGTAAAGATGGGGTATTTTGTATCTCGTAGATAAAATTAATGATAGATAATATTAAAGGTCATATCTAAAGGTAATGTTATTTGCAATAGGTAAATACCTCAAAATAATTATTTGACGTACAAGCTGATATACGGTTAGTTCTGAAGACCGTTCTACTTATCCAGGTGCGTCGGTTCACTGCAATAGACTAATCTCAAGTTGATGAAACTTTAGGAGATAAATATTTTACTGCTTAGAAATTAATATTTAATCATTTATGATTCATGCTTTGTATGTTAGAATAGCCTATTTATATGATTAATATGATATGCTTGTTGTCTTACGTCTACGATTATTCAAATATGTGCTAGATTATTCTCTTGCATAAATATTTTACTGTTTAGAAATTAATATTTAATTATTTATGATTCATCCTTTGTAGGTTAGAATAGTCTATTTATATCATTAATGCGATATGTTAGTTGTCTTATTGCTACTGTTATTCAAATATGTGCTAGGTTATTCTCTCGCTCATTATCTACTAGGTTGAGGTGAAGAAAAGTAATAAAATATTACAGTTACTTCTAGAACCTATTATGTTACATTATAATGTGACATATTTATAGACATCGATAAGCATCACTTATAGACATATGATATTGACATACTTACGTATGTAATTATTAAAGATGCACCATCATGATCTCCTGAGTTACGGATACGAGCTTAAATGCTTATAAACCTATACCACCCAAAGAGATTGAAATCATCTTGGACATAAAGGGTGAGGATAAGATATGAATTAGCTTATTGCCAGAGAACGTTGTGATGTATTCACTATACCCGCATGGTGCCGCTAAGTCGTCACCATGATAGTCCTAAGATGGCTAGGATGGATGAAACCAAACCAATGACCTAGCAAACATATCGCCGAGGTTATAGCATTCCGGCGACGGCTAGGATGCACGCCTCTTGGCAGGCATAGCTGCTTGTAAATTGGTACGGTGACTCCTTCCGCATGGCCTTGGACAGTGGATCTATGGACCTCTCAGCTATTATTCCAAACGTTCTGCAGACGTTCTGATGAGTAGTCCAGATCCTGGGTTTATTATCGGCTAGCCGTGGCCGATGCGTTTAAATAAGTGCGGTGACCCTTGGTGTAGTACTACACGAGTTGCTCCATGGATTGTCTGGGGAAGACACATGGAGTGACAGGTCGCTAGGTCGCGGAGATGAAGTGATTTGCCTAGTGGACCACCGAAGAGGGATTCACGATCACCCGACCTCTCTGCCAACATCAGTGTGACGGGCATAGGTAGAGACATAGACAGTGGATACTGATGGGCTTATGGGAACTCCCTGATCAGGAGATCCCCTAAGCATAGGCTGGCTGCCCAGATCACAATATTTGAATGTGATGATATTTTTTAGTGATAATAATCTTGTGAAATAAACACACTTCATATTTATAGTTGAGCTACACACTTATATTACATGTTCTTCTTATAATGCTTCATGTTTTATTTGTTGATTTCACATGCTTTGTTTGAGATTATGAAATGATGTTATGGACATGCTAGAATCTCCTTGTTTGCTACTTGAGTTATTCTATTGCGGTTAGAGCCATAAGCACTCAGCCGCTTGCGACTGAGCACATGACGTTCAAATGTGTGCAGGTCTACTAGACGATCGGTCAGGATAGCTAATGGAGGCGAGATTATCGACGAACCTAGTTATTTACTAATTTTGTGACCATAGTATTATAGTAGGTATATCGGGACTGTGTTAGTAGAGTTTAGTTAGATGATTTGATTGTATTATCCGCTGCATTGCTAATGTATATGAATTGTGTATATCATTAAATGCCTTGTATGGGTCCCTTGGGGCGCATACTGCGGTTGCCACGTGCTCGACAGATGGGTCGGGGCGTGACAATTATGGTGGGTCATAGGAAAGGGAAGGGTAGCGTACAGTTAAACAAAAACTTTGCTTATGATTGTAGGAGCACTCTTAAATCTGCATCAATGGTGATACAGAAACACGGCAAGCCCGTGAAATTTCTGTTAAGTTAATTTAAAGGATTCCGGTGCGTTGTTATTTTGGCTAGTTTACAGCCGCTGCAGTAGAGCTCCCAAGTGGGCAGTTGTTATTAAATCTTTATTACTGTCCATGATGTGCATTTTACTGATGTTCTATATGATGTGAATTAATTGCAAATGACATATTATATGTTATGTTTCCTCATATGCTTCTGTTCTACAAATTCTAAAGGTGTATGACACTAGAAAGAACCTAGAACACATAGCGACATATGAAGATACTAGGTGACAAACAAAACTAGTTAGGTGACATATCTTCCATGATAACCTAAGCTAGTTTGGACACCTTGAGACATAGACCTGAACTTCCTAGGGACATAAACCTCTAGGAATCATATAGGTCTACAAAATACTGTATTTCTCTCACAAATGGTAGACATCATTTGTGTTAGTCTAAAGAGGGGTGGCGTAGGCGTCACCCGAACCATCCTTTAGCGTTCGGTGAGTACCAACAAGGGGGTTCTCGACAACAGCTAGATATCCCCATGGCATGTATCCGAAACTAAGATACTGGGAGCTCACTTCAGCTGCTATCCTAAGGACTAAGGTGTCTGTTGACGCTGACATACTCCAACTGAGTCCTGCAGGCTTGGGGGGTAGTCCGGACAACTAGAGTTATACATATGTGTTGGATCCGGCAGGTCAGGCCAAGAGTATACGTGTCAGTCGGTGACCCTGCTGTAAAGTAGAAGTGTAGCACTACACGGTATCTCGTATCCTAGGGTCTATGGGAGACGTACGATACAATAGTCTTGGAGTGTGGTCTGGGTAAACGACTCGCGAGATTGAAAGGAGAAGGAACCGCGGTCACCCGCCTTCTCCGTCAACATCGGTGCAATGGGCCTAGGCAGAGACTTAGTCTGGCACTGACGGGCTTGTGGTTGTCCCCGGCCAGGGCTTACCTTAAGCATAGGCAGGCAGCCCTAGGAGTTAGTATTGAAATTAGAAACTTAGAAATCTCTAGACACATACACATATTTAGACATTTAATATTCAATTGATTATTATGCGTATGCTTTCTTTCATTATTATTTTATAATTTAATGTTGATATAATTGCTGCTCATCCAGACATGTATTGTTAGCCCATTTCTTTTGCTTGGAGAAGTTTCTATCTGTAGGCACTAAGTCGCAAGACTTAACGCATGCAAATTTTCCCCCGCGCGCAGGTATTTGAAACATCGCGTAGGAGACGGCGAGGAACGATGGGTAGCGGGAGTGAATGCTATAAAAGGACATTAATAGAATCGATTAGTCGGTACGATGTAAAGAACACATAATGTAGACGGATTGTATCAACTTTTTATATAACCTGTGAGCAAATTTGTAAATCTAGTTAGTAAACTTGACTATAGAAATTGTTATTTATGTTGGAATTACACGATATTGTTAGCATTGTATGAGTGAGACACTGCTCATACGGCAGTTGTCAGATGCCCAACAGAGGGTCGGGGCATGACAATTAAAGTGGTATGAGAGCCAAGTTGAGAAATATCTAGGATTAAATTTAGGAAGGTTGATAATTATAAACATAACCCCCTGATACAATCCATAGGTAAACATTAGATCAACGAGGGTGAGAGTGACAAGGGATTAGGAACATGATTTCTTTTATTAAGCTTTCTTTATTACCTCTCTGCACTTCCTTGTTTGATAAGTTGCTTGCTACAAGTTATTTGACTACTTTTGGTGGTTTTGATTAATTGTCTGTTTGCTCATTGAGTTATTAGATAAGATGTTTGATTAATTGTACAAATGGGAGATCAAAAAAAAAAAAAAACACACTGGACACTTGTATACCCAATGTATTCGCTTAGAAATTTATCGAAGACTCGACCTGATGTAGATAATAGGGAAAACTAAGTCAGGAGGAGCCCAGACAGGATCGGCCCAGACGGAGAAACGGTCACGAAGAAGATCCACTATAGTTGGGCCCACGCAACCGTCCCAGGATCCGCCAGTGCAGCCAGTGCGGTTAGTGCTGCCAGTGCCGCCAGTGTAGCCAGTGCCGCCAGTGCCACCGGTGCCGCCAACACTTGGGCCGGCACCTATGGGCCAACTGCAGGAGTTCAACCGCAAGTACAACCCATACCGGCCATCGGACCAGAACAGTCGGAGACGCAAGGGGAGACTAGGTCTGGCTCCATGGCACCCCATGGCGTCAGCATCACATGCCAGCAGTGGGCAGCAGGAGCTTAGGAATGCTAATAGAGCAATGATGCGAGAGGTGATAGGCGAATTTCTGCCCGGGTTTCAACAGCAATCACAAACACCAGTTGCAGCGCCTACGACCCCACCAGCACAGGTGCCAGCACCAGTGGAGGTTACACCAGAACCACTCCCAGTAATCCCACCAGCAGTGACTCCAGTACATACCACCCTGCCGACTACACCAGTATTACCCACTCCAGTGACGTATCAAGCAACTCCTAGTGGTGGCACAGACACCACAGCTACCACTGAGTATGGTGTCCATAACCATACTAGACAAGTTCCAGCCTGGCTCCGGGATGCAGAGCAGTTGGGTTGCCATGAGTTCTCTGGGTCCTTCGACTCTCAGGAGGCCCAAATGTGGCTCGACAACTTGAGCCAAGTCACTGAGGAGATGGGCATTCCCAACAGTGGAAGAGTCAGTGTGGCCCGTCATCTGCTGACAGGAGATGCTAGGATTTGGTGGAATACACTAAAGGCTAGAATCGACACTGTAATCACGTGGGCTGTATTCACAGAAGAGTTCCTTGACTGTAAGCAAAATGGGAGGTCGGTGAAAGAGTACTCGATTGAATTTAGTCGGATGTCCGCCCTTGTTCCTGAGGTGGTACACTCTGAAGCATACCGTTGCAAGAGGTTTAATGGGGGTTGGACTTGGCCATCCGCTCACGGATAACTCACACCAATATTTCAAGCTTTAGAGAGATTGCCAATGAGACTATTGAGGTGGAGCGGGTCGTACAAGAATTGAGGGGAAAGAGCAAAGGTAAGAAAAGGAAGCGACAAGCCTCTCAGAGAAGTCGTAATCAGTAGAAATAGAGGCCACTCCCCTCCGCACCTTCAAGCACTATCAGCTCCCCTATCACACCACCGGTGCGAGGTACAACTTACCAGTCTGCACCGAGTCATTCGATGCCACCTCCTCGCGGACCACCTCCTACTGCCATGATGCCGGCAAACCCTCCTCCAGTTTGCCGCCACTCTACTCAAGTGCACACATGACTGTGCCGAAGTGTTTCCTACTATGAATGTGGCCAGGTAGGGCATATTCATCCCAACTGCCCACAACTGAGGAACTAGACAGTATCACAACAACCAGCGTCTGGACGTGCTAACAGAGGTCGTTCTACTGCCCCAACTGTTCATACCGTGTCCACTGCAGCACCAAGCAGACCACCATCAGCTAGACCCGGGCAACAAACGCAGACACCACCACCGCGCACGCAGACCCGCATATTTGCGATGGATAGTGCTGATGCACAAATAAACCCAGACATTATCACCGGTAACACTCCCCATCAGGATGAGTATTAGAACCATATTTATTTTACTTTGAACTATATTCCATTTTATTCTTTCAAGTTACTTTAACAAATAAGGAACTTTTGTTAGCCCCATAAGGTTAATAAAAACTTAGAAATTTTTGTTTTCTTTGATGTTTATTGTGTGAATAGGTTCTACGGTCTTATTCAGCTCCTTGGCTCGAGTCCTAATCGATACCGGATCACAAAAGTCGTATGTCAGTATGGCATTTGCTAAGAGGGCTGACAAGCCACTGAAAATGCTCGGGTACGAGTTGATAGTCTCAACACCCCTCGGTGGACAAATACTCAGGGACTAGGTGTATCGAGCCTGCCCCGTGACCATTAAGGAGGTAAAGCTATTGGCTGATTTAATTCCGCTAGACATCTCGGACTTCGACTTGATCCTTGGTATCGATTGGCTCACGGCTCATGGGGCATTGATAGATTGTTTTACCAAGACCATGGAATTCAGAAATCTCAGACATCCTTGCTTGACCTTTATCGGAGATCGCCGCGTATAGCCATCTAGTGTGATCTCGGTGATAACAGCCAGGAAATTCCTACAGAAAGGTTGTCATGGGTACCTCGCGCATGTCGTTGATACAAGACAGAAGGATGCCAAGTTGGAAGATATTCCTATGGTTAGAGAATTTTCAGACGTATTTCCCAAGGATTTACCAGGACTACCTCCAGCAAGAGTAGTAGACTTCTGCATCGACTTGGCGCCTGGGACACTTCCAATCTCCAAGCCACCCTATAGAATGGCACCAGTAGAGTTAAAGGAATTGAAGACACAATTATAGGATCTAGTGGATAAGGGATTCATCCGCCCCAGCGTGTCTCCCTGGGGAGCACCGGTATTATTCGTCAAGAAAAACGATGGGACCATGCGGATGTGTATCGATTATTGACAACTAAACAAGGTCACTATACGAAATCAATATCCACTACCTCGAATTGACGATCTATTTGATCAATTGCAAGGTGCAAAAGTGTTCTCAAAGATAGACCTATGGTCAGGATATCACCAACTCAGAATCAGAGATGAAGATGTGCCAAAAACTGCATTCAAGACACGCTATGGGCACTACGAGTTTCTAATTATGTCTTTTGGACTCACTAATGCACAAGCAGCGTTCATGGATCTAATGCACCGAGTATTCCACAAATACTTAGACAAGTTTGTCATAGTCTTCATTGATGACATACTTATTTACTCGGGGAACAATGAGGAGCACGCTCATCATCTCAGGACCGCCCTTCAACTGCTTAGAGAAAACCAGTTGTATGCAAAATTCTCTAAGTGTGAATTTTGGCTAAATCAAGTGGGTTTCCTCGGACACATTGTAAATAATGAGGGAATTCAAGTTAGACCCAGCCAAGATTGAAGCGATCACTAAATGGGAGTAGCTAAAGAACGCGACAGAAGTGCAGAGTTTCCTCGGGCTAGCCGGATATTATAGACGCTTTGTCCAGGATTTCTCGCGCATTGCAGCTCCAATGACTGAGTTAACTAGGAAGGATGCAAAATTCCAGTGGATCCAAACCCTGGAGGATATGTTGAGAGCCTGTGTATTAGAATTCTTTGGGAGTTGGGATACCCACCTACCACTCATAGAGTTTGCTTTCAACAACAGCTATCAAGCTAGTATAGGGATGGCACCTTATAAAGCACTATACGGCAGGCAGTGCAGGACACCCATCTGCTGGATTGATGTAAACCCCCATCTTCTAAATCTCATTTTTAGGAAAAAAAAAAAAATTTTAATCGGTCCGGTTCAATGGAACCGGCCAGCTGGCCGGTCCGAGTGAACGGGCCCGACCGGTTTGAAGGGCCGACGCGAGCGGGCTCTTCCCACTCGCGTTCGCCCTCTTCCGCCCCTTCCCCTTCTTCTCGCGACCGCTACCCTCCTCCCTCACCTACAGCAGAGAGAGCGACGACGCCTTCCATCTCGCCCGTCGTTCGCTGCTCTCCTTCCCGGCGAGGGAAGCTCGACGAGAGGTTCCCGGGCACGTGCATTTCATCCTCCACCATTTCCCCCAAATCGCAAGCCCTCGACGCCGAACCCCTTCTCCTCCTTCGCTCCGCAGACGACCCGCAATACCCTTCCCCCTCCTTCAACGGTGATGGCGGAGCTGCAGAGGGGTGACTCGAGCACCCTTTGGTCCGCTACGCCGACGACTGCAGACCCTCCGACGGCTGGTGTCGTCTCCCCTTTGACCCGCCATGCCGACAATTTCAGCTGCTCCTCCCGCTTCGGATCCGGCGATAGTAAAGTAAATCCCTCTGTCCGACCTCACTGTCCCCTCTTCTCACCGGGAGCTCAGCTGCAAGTTTCTTCTGCTTCAGTCTCATCGCACACGGCCGCATCGCCGCTGCTCGGGAACCCTAGCCGCGAGAGGAGCTCCTTCGGTCGCCGACGACCTCGATCTCCTCCCTTTTCCCCTTCGATTGATTGGAGCCGCCGACGACTGCAGGGCATCGTCTTCGCACACCCGCGATGCGGGATTCATTGTTGTGCACCGGTTGCGAGCCACTCCGGATCCCTCGCCACAAGATCAATTTCGATCTTCTTCTTTCATCACCCATTTGCTGAACGCCGAGGAGCTGCAGTGCCAAATCCATCGCCGGCGAATTCCTCGTCGCACCCTCGAGCTCGGCGAGTGGTGCCCGATTCCAGCCCCCTCTCACTCCCGCGGTGCCAATCTCCCATTCGCAGCAACTCACGAGGCCTCATATCTTGGTTCAAATTCGATCCGCGGTGAATTTGAAACCTATGCTAACTGATTTATTTATGGATTGAGAGTTAGATGATGATGTTGGGTGGGTTGAAATCATGCTATCTCCCCCACCTCCTTCTCCTCTCCCTATCATACTCTCCTCTTCTCCATTATTTAGTTTTCTCCTTTCCTTACTTAAAGTTATATATATAGGATAATTATGATGGATGGGGAGAGATTCGAACTGGGGTTTGTACTAGGGAAATACTACAAAATCCCAATTAGCTAGTTATTATATGATGTGGTTTGATTTATGTTGAATGTTTTGATGTGGTTTGTGCATAGGGGGTGATTTATGATGAACGTTTTGTTGATGTGCATATGGGTGATTATGATGAATGTTTTAATGTGATGTGGAATTGTTACACGCTTTTATTGTGAGTATTTTGCCGTGAACCATGGCATGACTTTAAATATTTAATGTTGTGGGCTTTTGACGAGGCTTTAATGAATATAAGTCGGTGTGTTTATGTGATGAATGTGGTGGTTTTCAATGAAGGTGAATTTTTGTGAGTTGTTGCAATGGTGACGTTTTAAATTGTTGTTATTTGTGAGATGATGGTATTGTTGATGAGTTTGATGATGGTGTCATGGTATTTAGTTGGTTGTGGTATTTGTTTTTTTTATATAATGGTGAGGTTTTGGTGATGATGGTATTGTTGATGAGTTTGATGATGGTGTCATGGTATTTAGTTGGTTGTGGTATTTGTTTTTTTTTTTATAATGGTGAGGTTTCGGTGATGATGGTATTGTTGATGAGTTTGATGATGGTGTCATGGTATTTAGTTGGTTGTGGTATTTGTATTTTTATATAATGGTGAGGTTTTGGTGATGATGGTATTGTTGATGAGTTTGATGATGGTGTCATGGTATTTAGTTGGTTGTGGTATTTGTATTTTTATATAATGGTGAGGTTTTGGTGATGATGGTATTGTTGATGAGTTTGATGATGGTGTCATGGTATTTAGTTGGTTGTGGTATTTGTATTTTTATATGGTGGTGATGTGATTATCGTCGTGATGTGCTTATTGTGGCATTTACTCGAGAATTGTTGATGTGCTTATTGTGGCCGTGACTTCATGCGTGAATGGTGTGTGGGTATTTTGCCATGTCTTGTTTCTTTTTCTCACAGGTGTATATATGGCCGAGTTGCATGAGTTTTGCCTTTTGCCGTGAATATTTAATGTTGTGGTCGCGTGGATATTTAATGTGTTTAGTTGATGTGTGGATGAGTGAATGGGTTTGTTTAGTTGATGTGTGGATGAGTGAATGGGTTTGTTTTGTTGATGTGTGGATGAGTTTGTTTTGTTTTTGCATATGTTGTTGCCATGAGATTTGGGTTTGTTGTTAATGTTTTAATGGGATTATTGAGTTGGGCATGTAGATAATAAAATAATTATGTTAGAATGGAGAATCGAATATGGGTCATCACTAGGATACCATTGTTGGGTTCCACCATGTTATCCATTAGATTGATAACTAAATAAATTAGGACGTGATTAGTCGAAATTAAGATGACTTGTCACCTTATGACCAAAGTTAATTATAAATCATATAAAAGTAAATATCTAAATACGATTTTATTTATAATAGGAAGATCTACTCGAAACGATTAAAGGAAGTACGATTTATTACACGGTTGGTTCTGAAGAGGACCCAACTACATTATCAGGTGCGTTGGTTCTCCGATGGTAGGATTTATTCAAGCTAGGGAATTCCCGCTGGGGTTTTCTTAGGAACAATTCTAGGATGTCTTAAATATGATAAATCATAATGTTTGATAAGATTTGAATTGTATGCATGTTAGTGTAGTTTATTTTATCTAACATGTTCTACATTCATATCCTACATGTTGTATTATTTTCTATGCTTGTGTTAAATAACTATCATGCGGACATAGATAGTAAATAATGACATGTTAGAACATTTGGCGATGTCACCGCCACTTAGACAGAAAAAGGGGCCTTTTTCCATATGCCCCGGTTGACCGTCGCGTACCGACGATGGTCAAACGGTGACGTCCCGTTAGGCGCCACTCCCGAGGTTGATGCATAGCGGAGCACTGGGAGCACCACTCCCGACGTTATGCATAGCTTATATACTGGGAGCTGGTAGGGTAAGAGACTGTACAAACTCCATGGTCGAGTTAGACTAGAAATATGGAGCAAGTCCTTACCCGAAATCTTCACCCGCACGAGTGTCGTTGTAGGCGGCCTCGTGATAGTCCTGAGATGGTTAGCTAGGATGAACCCTACCATGGACTTGGCACCGACGAAGTCGAGGGCCACAACCCATCGTGCGGATGTGCGCCAATCTCGATAGACGTTGACGGCTATTGGACTGGGAAGGTGATTCCACATGCGACGCCTTGGACAGTGGATCCGTAGACCGCACGGCTATCACCCTTGACGTCTGCAGACGATCGGATGAGTAGTCCGGATCCTAGGGTGGTTATTCCGGCTAGCCGTGGCCGATGAGATTTAAGAGAGGTGACCCTGTCTACGGGCAGTATGTAGTACTACATGGGTGTCGTGACCCCTACGGTATCCGGGGAGGATGTAAGGGCACGACGGTTTCGCTAGGGGAGGCATGGTTGGCGACTAGTGAAACAACAGGAGAGGGACTCTGGGTCATCCGTCCTCTCTGCCAACATCAGTGCGGTGGGTATAGGTAGAGACAGAAAGGCACTGATGGGCTTACTGATACCCTCGGCCCGGGTAGTCATTAAGCGTAGGCTGGCAGCCCGAGTTTATGAAACCGAAAAGTCTCACCATGACGTAGGTGACATATTATTGATTTGAACACTAGATATAACGTAGGTGACATCTAGTGAATTATACATCGGTATAATATTTATGATGTTTGTTACTCCCCATAAATTGATTTACACAAATCAAATGGGGACAGACTGTTGACGTTGACACTAGACTTAACTTAGGTGACATCTATTGACATGTACTGTATTTATTTATTATTTAAATTGTTTATGTATGTTGTCTAGCTTATTATAAATTGTTTAAACGATGTGGCATGAAATGTGATGATTAACCACCAAAGACATCCTAGAATACTCCTCCTAGCCTTTGATTTCTTTATTCGGTAGAGCCGTAATTTCGCACTAGGCCGCAAGGCTGAGCACACCACTTTTCTCCGTGTGTGCAGGTCTGTTAGATGATTGCCCGAGTTATTCGATGAAGACGAGTCCGTCGACGGGTCTATATTTTTATTTATCGTTGCCTTTTTCCTAGAATTGTAGTAGGCTTATCGGGACTGTGTTAGAAATGTTGAGTTAGATAATTAAATTGTAAATTCCGCTGCATAAATGATGTTTATGAATGATATGTATCACTTGATGCCTTGTATGGATCTGTCGGACTCATACGGCGGTTGCCACGTGGCCGACAGTTGGGTCGGGGCGTGATAACTTAAGTGGTATCAGAGCTTAGGTTTAAAGACCTAACTATTAAAGTGATATCAGAGCCTAGGTTTGGAGAACCTAGGAGATTAAGTTAAGTTTGAGGTTTTAAGGATTTAGATAACAGTCCCGATATAATATATGATAATGTGCGAGTCGGAAATATAGTAGTATATTTCCTTGGTAAGGAGTTTTTACTCCGGCGATAGTAATTTTCGTTAGGACAAATTTTTCCTAGACCGCTAATCGCCTTAATATACGAGATTATAAATTTATTAATCTCCTGACAATATATATGGCTACGATCTCCACTACATTGGAGAAGAGATAGAAACTTAGATCAATAGACTCAGATTTACGAACAAGTTTCATTTCTAAATGATCAAGTAAATTTATCCATAATCATATTAAGGTTACCTTGTTGGGTGCATCACAATCACCTCTTATACCAACATAGGTAGCTATCATCACTATGATTTTAAAGAGTATTGATATTAAATTCTCCCATGTTATATCTTAATCATACTAGTTGTATCCCATGATCCAGTTGAGATACTGAGTTTGAATGAATCTATCAATATTTGATTTTATCCGCTCCGATTCGAGCACGTGCTTCTGAGTTTGATTTGTAGACATAGAAGCACCAGATGCACTCCCACATCTGTACTCATATGTTAGATAGCTGACGTATCAGGATTGTTAAGTTATGGACTATTTATGAGTCTTATCATCGATTCATATGTTACAATCTAGTTAAACAATAAGTACATTATCATATCATTTTGTGGACCTTCCTACTTGAGTTAACACGTGTGTTATTATACGACATTTGAGCACGTGTGATATTGTTAACTCTTACTTATATCGCGGGTTATAATTATCTTATCAGATTGTGAAATCTGATGTTATGATCATATTGACTATCAGGTATAAATTATTTCTAGAAAGTTGAAATCTTGAATCTTAGATTAAATTCATGATCAGTTTGGAGATATATAAATTCAGGTAAATTATCTCCAATTATACACAACTTTACATCTTTATTTTGATCAGGAAAATTTTCCATACAAATCTTTGACTTAATTATTCCTGTTAGATCTTGGAAAAACTATTGATATTGATCGTCCATATGAGATCTGGACCATATAGTTTATATCAGATTTATCTACGTAAGACCACTGAGCTTAAAGAAGGATCTACCGATATTTTAAGCTGGCTTACGTATGAGTTAATTTTGTTTAATCTGACTCTTACTCGAATCTCTTCGATGGACTTTATTCCCGATTCATGAATTTGATTATAGATGGATCAGTATGAAATGATTTGAAATTGTCATCTATGACCTTACTCTCATTTGAGTTAATTATTATATACATGTGAATCTTATGTGTATATGTTGATCATCTTGGATCGTCATCATGATTTTTAAGTTGCAACTAGAAGTTGACCGCCATCAATTATCATATTAGTGTCAATCTCAGTGCAGTTGTGATCTAGCACTATAAAATTCAGTTTCGAATTTCATTTGGCCTATAATTTTGTTATATATATTTCGGTGGCCATGCAATAAAGTTCTTGTTATCCAACATAGAACAAACTATCATAGTTTGAGCATTTGGATAAAAAGAGATATCATTAAGATTCGAATGCAAATCTTTAGATCTAAATATCAAGTCTTAATCACTACTACTTATCCAGTGTTTTCGTATTGAGAACTGATGTCCTCTTTACGACTAGGATTTAACTATCTATAGAATATCATGTGCTCACTTTAAGTTTTGGAACCTGTCCTTGCATCATAAGGTAGTGGTTGAAGGAATTTAAAACTGACGCGGAGCAAGTTAGTGGGCATTTTATTGAGTGGTTATTGCTATCTTTTTATATATTATCCTCTGTCTGGAGGTGACTCCATTATGATCATATTATAGTTCAGAGATGTCTGATCCTGATCCAACCTGGACCACGAAGGTTGTCCGTATGTTAGTGAAAAAGGGACCTACCTAGTATATCTACTTGAGAAAGTTAAAACATATCTTCAACTTCTGCCTACTTGTATTTCTCCCATTGGGGTTAGTGCTTCACCAACGAATAATTATCTTGATTTATTTTAACAATCTATTATGGTGAAGTTCGATCTACTCATCTAAGATCGAGAAAATACTTCTAGTAGACCACTATCATACTAAGCAATTGTTTGACACTCTACTAAGCAATTACTTTCTACCGCGTACTTGGATACGCATCTTGTTGTTGAATAATATGGATGCTCATGAAGATCCAGATATGACTACAATGATCCACATTATAGTGACAACTAAAGTGAATCACTATATCATGATATATGCTATGTTGTCACGTGGGTCATTTAGATGAGCTACCATAAATTGCAGACATAGTATCTTAGTACCAGTGAGTTTATGATAACTAAAGTGGTATCACTTTAGAAGGGAGTTATTACTTTAAGAGAATATAAAGAGGCTATTTAATTAATATCGATCATGATTCGAGAAAGCGATCCTCGATTGTGTTTGTTTTTGGTGGACCAAAAATTTTTAAGGGGGGGAGTACTTGTAAACCCCCATCTTCTAAATCTCATTTTTAGGAAAAAAAAAAAAAAAATTAATCGGTCTGGTTCAATGGAACCGGCCAGCTGGCCGGTCCGAGTGAACCGGCCCGACCGGTTTGAAGGGCCGACGCGAGCGGGCTCTTCCCACTCGCGCTCGCCCTCTTCCGCCCCTTCCCCTTCTTCTCGCGACCGCTACCCTCCTCCCTCACCTACAGCAGAGAGAGCGACGACGCCTTCCATCGCGCACGCCGTTCGTTGCTCTCCTTCCCGGCGAGGGAAGCTCGACGAGAGGTTCCCGGGCACGTGCATTTCATCCTCCACCATTTCCCCCAAATCGCAAGCCCTCGACGCCGAACGCCGAACCCCTTCTCCTCCTTCGCTCCGCAGACGACCCGCAATACCCTTCTTCTTCTTTCATCACCCATTTGCTGAACGCCGAGGAGCTGCAGTGCCAAATCCATCGCCGGCGAATTCCTCGTCGCACCCTCGAGCTCGGCGAGTGGTGCCCGATTCCAGCCCCCTCTCACTCCCGCGGTGCCAATCTCCCATTCGCAGCAACTCACGAGGCCGACAACCGATCTTGGTTCAAATTCGATCCGCGCTAAGGTCAATTTCATATCTTCGATTTTATTTTAATTATCAATGTGAATTTAAAACCTATGCTAACTGATTTATTTATGGATTGTGCTAACTGATTTATTTATGGATTGAGAGTTAGATGATGATGTTGGGTGGGTTGAAATCATGCTATCTCCCCCACCTCCTTCTCCTCTCCCTATCATACTCTCCTCTTCTCCATTATTTAGTTTTCTCCTTTCCTTACTTAAAGTTATATATCATACTCTCCTCTTCTCCATTATTTAGTTTTCTCCTTTCCTTACTTAAAGTTATATATATAGGATAATTATGATGGATGGGGAGAGATTCGAACTGGGGTTTGTACTAGGGAAATACTACAAAATCCCAATTAGCTAGTTATTATATGATGTGGTTTGATTTATGTTGAATGTTTTGATGTGGTTTGTGCATAGGGGGTGATTTATGATGAACGTTTTGTTGATGTGCATATGGGTGATTATGATGAATGTTTTAATGTGATGTGGAATTGTTACACGCTTTTATAGTGAGTATTTTGCCGTGAACCATGGCATGACTTTAAATATTTAATGTTGTGGGCTTTTGACGAGGCTTTAATGAATATAAGTCGGTGTGTTTATGTGATGAATGTGGTGGTTTTCAATGAAGGTGAATTTTTGTGAGTTGTTGCAATGGTGACGTTTTAAATTGTTGTTATTTGTGAGATGATGGTATTGTTGATGAGTTTGATGATGGTGTCATGGTATTTAGTTGGTTGTGGTATTTGTTTTTTTTATATAATGGTGAGGTTTTGGTGATGATGGTATTGTTGATGAGTTTGATGATGGTGTCATGGTATTTAGTTGGTTGTGGTATTTGTTTTTTTTTTATAATGGTGAGGTTTCGGTGATGATGGTATTGTTGATGAGTTTGATGATGGTGTCATGGTATTTAGTTGGTTGTGGTATTTGTATTTTTATATCATGGTGAGGTTTTGGTGATGATGGTATTGTTGATGAGTTTGATGATGGTGTCATGGTATTTAGTTGGTTGTGGTATTTGTATTTTTATATAATGGTGAGGTTTTGGTGATGATGGTATTGTTGATGAGTTTGATGATGGTGTCATGGTATTTAGTTGGTTGTGGTATTTGTATTTTTATATGGTGGTGATGTGATTTGGTTTTGGGTTGAGGTTGTTATCGTCGTGAGTATTTTTGCATGAGAATTATGCATGAGAATTGTTGATGTGCTTATTGTGGCCGTGACTTCATGCGTGAATGGTGTGTGGGTATTTTTGAGAATGAATTGGTTTTCATCCGAGAATGAATGCTATTTTGCTGTGAATGGTGTGTGGGTATTTTGCCATGTCTTGTTTCTTTTTCTCGCAGGTGTATATATGGCCGAGTTGCATGAGTTTTGCCTTTTGCCGTGAATATTTAATGTTGTGGTCGGGTGGATATTTAATGTGTTTTGTTGATGTGTGCATGAGTTTTGCCGTGAATGGGTTTGTTTTGTTGATGTGTGGATGAGTGAATGGGTTTGTTTTGTTGATGTGTGGATGATGTGTGCATGAGTTTTGCCGTGAATGGGTTTGTTTTGTTGGTTTGTTTAGTTGATGTGTGGATGAGTGAATGGGTTTGTTTTGTTGATGTGTGGATGAGTTTGTTTTGTTTTTGCATATGTTGTTGCCATGAGATTTGGGTTTGTTGTTAATGTTTTAATGGGATTATTGAGTTGGGCATGTAGATAATAAAATAATTATGTTAGAATGGAGAATCGAATATGAGTCATCACTAGGATACCATTGTTGGGTTCCACCATATTGTCCATTAGATGTGATAACTAAATAAATTAGGACGTGATTAGTCGAAATTAAGATGACTTGTCACCTTATGACCAAAGTTAATTATAAATCATATAAAAGTAAATATCTAAATATGATTTTATTTATAATAGGAAGATCTACTCGAAACGATTAAAGGAAGTACGATTTATTACACGGTTGGTTCTGAAGAGGACCCAACTACATTATCAGGTGCGTTGGTTCTCCGATGGTAGGATTTATTCAAGCTAGGGAATTCCCGCTGGGGTTTTCTTAGGAACAATTCTTGGATGTCTTAAATATGATAAATCATAATGCTTGATAAGATTTGAATTGTATGCATGTTAGTGTAGTTTATTTTATCTAACATGTTCTACATTCATATCCTACATGTTGTATTATTTTCTATGCTTGTGTTAAATAACTATCATGCGGACATAGATAGTAAATAATGACATGTTAGAACATTTGGCGATGTCACCGCCACTTAGACAGAAAAAGGGGCCTTTTTTCATATGCCCCGGTTGACCGTCGCGTACCGACGATGGTCAAACGGTGACGTCCCGTTAGGCGCCACTCCCGAGGTTGATGCATAGCGGAGCACTGGGAGCACCACTCCCGACGTTATGCATAGCTTATATACTGGGAGCTGGTAGGGTAAGAGACTGTACAAACTCCATGGTCGAGTTAGACTGGAAATATGGAGCAAGTCCTTACCCGAAATCTTCACCCGCACGAGTGTCGTTGTAGGCGGCCTCGTGATAGTCCTGAGATGGTTAGCTAGGATGAACCCTACCATGGACTTGGCACCGACGAAGTCGAGGGCCACAACCCATCGTGCGGATGTGCGCCAATCTCGATAGACGTTGACGGCTATTGGACTGGGAAGGTGATTCCACATGCGACGCCTTGGACAGTGGATCCGTAGACCGCACGGCTATCACCCTTGACGTCTGCAGACGATCGGATGAGTAGTCCGGATCCTAGGGTGGTTATTCCGGCTAGCCGTGGCCGATGAGATTTAAGAGAGGTGACCCTGTCTACGGGCAGTATGTAGTACTACATGGGTGTCGTGACCCCTACGGTATCCGGGGAGGATGTAAGGGCACGACGGTTTCGCTAGGGGAGGCATGGTTGGCGACTAGTGAAACAACAGGAGAGGGACTCTGGGTCATCCGTCCTCTCTGCCAACATCAGTGCGGCGGGCATAGGTAGAGACAGAAAGGCACTGATGGGCTTACTGAGACCCTCGGCCCGGGTAGTCATTAAGCGTAGGCTGGCAGCCCGAGTTTATGAAACCGAAAAGTCTCACCATGACGTAGGTGATATATTATTGATTTGAACACTAGATATAACGTAGGTGACATCTAGTGAATTATACATCGGTATAATATTTATGATGTTTGTTACTCCCCATAAATTGATTTACACAAATCAAATGGGGACAGACTGTTAACGTTGACACTAGACTTAACTTAGGTGACATCTAGTGACATGTACTGTATTTAATTATTATTTAAATTGTTTATGTATGTTGTCTAGCTTATTATAAATTGTTTAAACGATGTGGCATGAAATGTGATGATTAACCACCAAAGACATCCTAGAATACTCCTCCTAGCCTTTGATTTCTTTATTCGGTATAGCCGTAATTTCGCACTAGGCCGCAAGGCTGAGCACACCACTTTTCTCCGTGTGTGCAGGTCTGTTAGATGATTGCCCGAGTTATTCGATGAAGACGAGTCCGTCGACGGGTCTATATTTATATTTATCGTTGTCTTTTTCCTAGAATTGTAGTAGGCTTATCGGGACTGTGTTAGAAATGTTGAGTTAGATAATTAAATTGTAAATTTCGCTGCATAAATGATGTTTATGAATGATATGTATCACTTGATGCCTTGTATGGATCTGTCGGACTCATACGGCGGTTGCCACGTGGCCGACAGTTGGGTCGGGGCGTGACAATTGAAGTTGGTGAACCACGCCTAGCAGGAACCGAGTTAGTCGACCAGACGGTGGAGAAGGTCCGAGTCATTAAAGATCGAATCAAAACTGTGCAAGACAGACAAAAGAGTTATGCAGATAATCGCCGTAGGCTTTTAGAGTTCCAGGATGGTGACCTCGTATTTTTAAAAGTTTCCCCGTGGAAGGGCCTCCTACGATTCCACCAGAAAGGGAAGCTGCATCCACGTTATATCAGACCTGTTTTATGGTACTTTGCTTTTGAATGTGGATTTGATGGTTAATGTTGGATATGATGGTTGTTGATGTGTTTTGGGTGCTTTGATGGTTGATTAATTTGATGCTATTTGGATTGGAAAGATGATATGATTTTAGGTGACTTAGGTTGTTATTGAACGTTGATGATGGTGTGGTATTTATTTGGATGATTATTTAGTGTTATTGATTTATTGATGGTTTGATGGTGAATATGAGATTTCTGTGTGGTTTGATGGATGGGTGGTGTTTAATGAAGTGATTGAATTAATGGATTGTGGGTAATGTTGTTAATGGTTTTTGAATTTTGGATTTAATGGTATTGGTGGTTTAATGGTGTTATGTGATTGTGTTTTTAATAGTTTTGATTGTGATGATTCCGATGAGGTTGTTTATGTGGAAATATTGTTAATGACTTTGATGATATTATATTTGTTGTCAGTGGTGATTGTGGGTTGTTTATATGATGGTTTAGTTTTGTATGTGGTATTGTTGTGGGCTTTGATGAATTTAAATTATTGGTAGTTTTAGTGGTTGCATGCGGTGATTTATAATGGATCAGAATTTGTGAGTGTTCTGATTGAGTTAATTTGATGTGTGGATGATGTATTAATATTGGGGTGGTGTTTAGTTGATAATATTTTTGGATGATTTTGGGTTGTTATATTGCGGTGATGCTGATGATGGCTTTGATATTGTTGTTGATCAATGGTTTTAAATTATCGAGTTAATGGGAATGATGGTTTTGATGGTTTTGAATTATTAATGGTGATTACATGGTATTTTCATACAATGGTTTTGGTAGTTGATGTTGTTTCATGCGATGTTTTTGGATGTGAATTATGGTGAGTTGTTAATGTGATGGGTTATGGTGAATATAAGAATTTAGTTGATTTATGCTATTGCCCCCATCATCTTCCTTCTTCTTATCTATTATGATCTCCTTCTCATACCCTTATCTACTTTCTCGCTTTTCCTCTTGATCCATGTAATGTGTTAAGATGGAGAATGTAGTTGACGTTGATTTGGGCTTACTAGTTGAGTTGAGTTGATTAATCTGGATTAGACCAAATCAATTACAGACGTGGAGTCATGGATGATTGAATAATGTTTATCATATTAAATTTAAAATATTTTAAATAAAATCTTTATTATTTTAGGGATCTTACTCCGATTTAGAGCTGAGTATTATTGCTATATCTGGGCTGGTTCCGAAGTTCAGATCCCCAAATCAAGTGCGTTGGTTCATCGAATGTAGGATTTATTCAAGCTAGGGAACTCCTGCTGAGGTTTTCTTAAGAAAATTCTTGGATGCCTCAAATATGATAAAATGAAATGCATGCTATGTTTATATATATATACATAAATGCATGTTAGTGTGATATACTTTATTTATATGATTGATATGCCATGTTTATCATGCTATGCACTTAACATGTCCTAGAATCTTGTCTTGCATGTTATATTATTGTTCTTTGTTATTTTAGTACTACTATCATGCAGACATAGATCAGAATGATGACATGTTAGAAACTCTTAGGAGACATCACTAGAAATCAGACAGGAAGGGGTACTACTTGCATACCCCGCCCTGTTCCGAGGGCATCGGCGTCGGCGGCTTCGTGGAAGCTTTGGCCGTCGGTGGTTTGGCAAAGGAAGAGGTTGCTGTGGAGGTAGGCTATCGTCTGCAAGGCCGGCGAGCCTTGGGAACGACTCAGGTAGGCAGAAATGTTGATGGGAAGCTGCGGTAGTGGAGGCGGTTGGCGGAGGCACGATCTCGGTTGATCTCGCCGGCGAAGAGCACGGAGATCGTTCTCCCCCTTTGCGGTCAGGAGCTGGGTATCGAGTCGATTCCAAAAGGAGTTGATTCCGTGTGGTGGCCGCAGCGGGGAGACCAGAGATCAGCGGAGAGCGTGGATGGGGTGGCGGAACAGGGGAGTGAGCGACTCTTCCCCTGTTCCTGATGAATTCACCAGCAAGGAGTGCGGTGAGCGACTCTTCCTCCACGACGAGCTCTCTAAGTTCGATTCGACTCTCTTGGGGTAGATATCAAGCAACGGCCACGACGGAGAAGATGGGGTGGCAGCTAGGAACGACGATTCAACCCGTGTCAGGGAACGGCGAATCCGACAAGTCGTGAGGGTTCTTGAGCTCCACCAACGATGAGAAGAGGCGGTCGGCGGGTGGAGGAAGGTGAGAGGAGGCTCTACGCATGCATCCAGTGGGTTAATGACAGCGGAGCGGTGGTGGATCGACGGACGATCGGCTGCGACGCTCGCTGCATTCGAACAGGGTTCGAACGTAGGAGAAGAAGTGCGTTGGGCGGGCGCGTGTGCGACGCGCATGCGTCGGTCTGGTCCAACCCGGCTTAGGCTGGTCCGGTCCGGTTCAGCCGGTTTGACCGCGGTTCATAGTGTGTTTAGCTGGTTTACGTGTTTTTTTGATCGATTTATCTTGGTTGAATGTTGCTATAACTTGGTTGGTGAGTTTTGTGCTTTTATAAAATTATTTAGAATTTTTGTCACGTATTAGGTTCGGTTTTCAAATTATTTTACGTTGAGTTTAAGGGTTTGAGCATATTATTTATATCAAAAAAATCTAAAATAATTTTTGATGCTAGCTTATGCTTAAATATAATTTCTGTGATTTAATCAGAATTTTTTCAAACAATTACGGTAGTGTTTTGATTTAATTGTGATGGTTCACGTTTATTTAAGTGTTAAATAAATTATTTGGATGATATTTTCATGAAAGAATATTTTAGTATGTGTCATTAGCTTTGATTTATGTTAAAAAGAATTAAAATAATTTAATTAGAATTTTTACAGAATTTATAAATTTTATGTTGTGATTAAATTGGGTAGTTAGATTTTCTAATTAATGAAGTTGGAGAAATTTTGATTTAATATATTTATATGTGGTAATTAGATTTTTACAGAATTATTAGAAATTATTTTTCGGTTAATTACGGTTGTATAATTTGAATGTAAACTTAGGTATGACGATGGTTCGCTAAGGTGTGATGGTAGTAGTTGTAATTATTTAAAGTGTTAAATAGTTTAATTGGTTTAAAAGTAGTTGAATAAAATTTAGTGTGTGGTTGTGAGTAGTGGGGGGTTGTTAGGGGGATTGTTTGAGCTGTGTTATTTATGTGTGCTTGTTTGCTTGTATTTAATTTATTTGAGGAGATTGTGTTGCTGTATTGTTGCTTGAAAAATCACAGCCAAGCTGTGATTTGTGTCGAAGTAGAGAGGAATTTCTTTGCTTGCTTGATTTATTGATTGCTTGCTTGCTTGCTTTAAGAATCACGGCCAAGCTGTGATTCTTGTTTAAAGATCTGCTTTGAGACTTAGGTGAGGGTTTATGATTTCAAATTTATTTGGCCTACTACAGTTGCGGAGTCCTAAGGGTCGTTGTTAATTATTGTACATGCTGATAAGTTATATATCTACTTGGTTGCATATTTAATTAGCATTTGAATTATTGAAATTTATATCATGCTAGTTCAAGTATGATGTTATTATATGCATGCTCTTGATATGAGATTGAAAGTTATATCATGCTAGTTCATGTATGATGCTATAATATACATGCTTATGAGTTTCAAAATTATACCATGCTGGTGTATGTATGATGCTGTTATATGTATGTTATTGATATTTATGCTCATGTTATGTTGATTATTTAATATGTTCATGTTGCTAGAGGTGTAGAGTCACTTGGCAAGAGCATGAAACATGTTAACATGAGATAAGATTTGAGACACTTTAGGTTCATGTTATAATAACACTTAGAGTAATCTAAATTGATATATGACTAAGAACTTTGGACATCTTAAGATTATGACAACCTAGGAGAGGATGTAGGGTTCTTAAACTAGTATGTCCCAATATGTGGTGAGGAGTCATGTGCTAGTACGGTAGAGGTGCAAGTTCGGTTGACTTAGTCACTAATATTTTGGTGTAACCGGGATCTCGCTTCGGTGCAGAGCTCAACTTGGTTGTGTTACACCAAGGTAGAGGGTGTACTAGGAACAGTACCGTTCAATACACTACCAAGGCTACGGAACATGATGACTCTAGCATGCTCAACAGTGGTGGGTCCTTGAGCAGTCCAAGTTTATTGGTATCGTATTCAGTGGATCTCAGCTTACCACGTTGGAGATAGATGTGATTTGTTATGTGTATGGTGATCCTGCCATGGTGCAGAATTACAGCACTGTATGGTACTTGTGTTTGGAAAGAAGGGGTGTCGTGGTCACCAGCTCCTTCTGCCAACATCAGTGTATAGGCATATAGGACAAAGACATAGAGTTGACGCTGACGGGTTTACGAAAATCTCTGATGAGGGATTCACCTTAAACATAAGAGGTTGCCTTAGGTGTAGAATGGATAGATGATGATATGTTAATTAAAGTGATATAACATCTTTGGTTTAATGACACTGTTATGATCATATTCTGTTATTTACCTTATTATGATCATGTTTATGATGTTCCATATTTGATGTTTGGTTATACCTTATTGATATGTAGAATTAATATGTGATATTTTGTTGACATGTTGAATTAATATGTGATTTTAGTGGATATATTTTCTTGTTGGTTTGTACAGTACCTTATGCCCATTTTTAGTGTGCTTTCTCTGTAGCCTCACTGAGTTTCGTGACTCAGATGTTCACATTTTTTCCTGTTGCGTAGGTTACAGGTTAGCTACTAGCGGGGAGAGAGGGAGAACCTAGTTGGTAAATGATATTTATTTTTATGATCAAGATAGTGATCTAGATTGGTATTGTTGGTTTAATTATTAAATGTATTTGCTTCCGCTTTATTTAATTAATAAAATTTGTAGTGTTTTGTGATACTTTTTAGCCTTGTTTAAGTTGTAATGTTGAAGTGCAGCTTATACGGCGGTTGCCACGTGCCCAAAGGTTGGTTTGGAGTGTGACAAACACCATGAACTACTAGCAATCGGTTAGTGATGTTCACCCCTCCTAAAGCTTCTGATAGCTTAGATACTGAGAATGTGGCTAAGGGATAGAACTAATTAACTTCTAGGTCATATTAGACCAGCACATGGAGTGGTTCTAACCTAGGTTCCTATACCAGCACGTGTGTCGCCTCGGCGCCACCCTGATAATCCTACTCGATGACTTAGTAAATATGGGGTCGAGACACTACAGCCCATTGTGTTGATGTGAGTTCGACTTGGCCAGCATAGGTTGCTTTTGAGTTAGAGGGGTGATTCTCTTAAGCCTTGGATGGTGGATCCATAGACCGCACAACTAGCATCCTCGACGTCCTGCAGACGGTCGGATGAGTAGTCCAAATTATAGGTTTGTTCTTAGTTCGACTAGTCGTGACCGATGGTTCTTTGCAATGGTGACCCTGTCTACGGATAGAGTGTAGTACTACACTGAGGTCGTACCCCTACCGAGTCCGAGGAGGCTGTATCGATTTCGCCAGGGGAGGAGGCATAGTCGGCAACTAGCAATACAAGGGAGAGGATTTTTGGGTCACTCATCCTCTCCCCCAACATCAGTGCAGCAGGCATAGGTAGAGACATAGATAATAAAGGCACTGATGGGCTTAAGGACGTCCCTAGCCCGGACTAATCCTTAAGTATACGTTGGCAACCCGAAACATGTGACATAAGATAGAGCTGTTTGTGATGACCTACTCTAGTGACACCGACATGAGGTACAACTTAGGTGACATTTAATAATATACATGTTCTTATAACCTAGATGGACCCATAACTTTATCATATGATCATTGTAATACATTGAAAGAAATGATTGTGTGATAACTAATCCCACTAAGACATCCTTGAACGAGTCTCCTAGCCTTTGATTTCGTGCTGTGGTTTCAAGTCGTAATTTCACACTAGGCTGCAAGGCTGAGCACACCGCGTTCAATGTGTGTGTAAGTGTAGCGGTGACGGTCGAGTTCGCAGACGAGAAGCTCATCAGCCGAGATGGGCTATCTTCTCCGTTTCATTTTGTCTATTGATTTCGGAGAGCAATATGTAGTAGACTGGTATCGGGACTATACTAGGAGACTGTATTATTTTATTATTGATATGACTAGTTACTTGTGCTGTAGAGATGAGATCCTGCTACGCCTTGCATAGGTTGGTGAGCTCATACCGCAGTTGCCACGTGCCCGGTAAGTGGTCTGGGGTGTGATATGAGGTCCAGTGGGCAACCCTGGGAAAGAGAGCTTTGTTCCTATATTCTTATTATTTAACTTTGATTCAGGTATCCTATGATGCTTGATACCTCCCCCTAAGGTAATAGTTGATAGCTACAACTGTCGTTAACTATGCCAGCCCAGGATATACTCTTGTATAATCCATGATTGCTCTTTTTGATCGATTATTACACCCGAATAGTAGGATATTCTATTCATGAGACTTTGTTATTGTATATTCTCGATTTTGCATTATTTTCTATCCAATTCACTGGTACAAGTGTACTCACCTTATAAGGCACTCATTTTTTTAAGGACCACAGTAGGAGAGGGATTAAGAGATACTGAGGCGTGTAGCCCAACACCCGACTTTTGAAAGGTAGGACAATTCTACCAGTGTTTTGTGTATATAGAGAGATATACTGGCTAGGTATTTTGTATATATTTGGGCATGTACTCAACTATAATTGTAAGATATTTATATATAAGTGTTTTAATGTGCTTGAGCACTGTGATTTTGAAAATGCATCATTTTAGATTTATATTGACTTGTTATTCAAGTTCTGTCCTTCCATAAATAAAAGGGATATATATCAGATACGCTTAGTGGGTCCCCCTATAATCCTAGAGGGTAAGTAGGACTATGTGTGGAATCCACTACGGTTTACCACGTGCCCTATGGAAAGGTACGAGGCGTGACAAATAGTATTAGATTGACATCCCAGATTCACCTCACGGTCTCGGCTCAAGTTTCAAAGTGAACAAGGAACAACTCTAAAGTTCAACACAACCTTCTACTCATAAATAAATGGACAATTTGAGCGTACCATACAAACTCTAAAGGATATGTTGAGGGCTTATGTGCTAGATTTCATAGAACTTTGGGACACACACCTACTCCTCGTAGAGTTAGCTTATAATAATAACTATCAAGCCACCATAAGAATGACTCCTTACAAAGCTCTATATGGAAGGCAGTGCAGAACACCAACTTATGGAGTGAAGTTGGAGAATGTCATTTAAACAATACCGAGTTAGTGGTTCGGACAATTGAAAAGATCAAAGTCATCAGATAAAGAATAAAGACTATACAAGATAAGTAGAAAAGTTATGCTGATAATCGACATAGACCACTAGGATTTAATATTAACGATATGGTATTTTTGAAAGTATCATGTGGAAATATTTTTTGTGGTTTCATCAAAAAGGTAAGCTGTATCCTCGATATATCGAACTATTCAGGGTAATCACTAGAATCAGACCGATATCATACCACTTGGAGTTACCTACTGACTTGGAATGCATTCACAACGTGTTTCACGTGTCGATGCTTAAGAAATACATACATGACCCTTCACATGTCCTTATAACCTCTCCAATTGAGTAGAGGTAAGACTTGAAGTATGGACTAGAGGTAGTAAAGATATTAGATCGACTTATTAAAAGTCTTAGAGGCAAATTGATTCCTTCAATAAAAGTCCTTTGCAGAATTCGAAAAGCTGGTGCTCAAATTAGGTACCAATATCCACACTTGTTTGTTAGGATATATTTTTTGTTAGCACTGTTTTATCCTTGATGTTTGAGGAAGTGAGCGAAAACTCTTTTTAACGTCTTTGTATTTTTGGAGGACTAAAAATAGGAGGGAGGAGAACTTGTAAACTCGAAATATGATGAATAGGAAAAAGGAAATTAGAAATAGGGATCTAATGGTGTTAATTAAAAAGGCAACTAGGTTGATTCCGCAAGTTTGTGGAAATGGAAGGGGCAGTCTTGCCAATTTAATAACAAGAATTGAGAAGCTTAGGTTGATTTTATAGAAATGAGAAAATAGTAGGGGCAATAAGGTCATTGTCTGCTCCAATTCAAGCGCTACCTATCAGTTGCATACGTAATGTTCTTTTATTGATATTTGCATCGATCTCTGAATTAGTGAAGTTTAGTTGTTGCTGGGTTTCTATGGTTTATGGAAAACTACTGATTCGACACTGCTTTTCATGAGTTTTGTTTCCTTTTGGATTGTGTTGACCGTATGAATGAGATTTGACAGTTGTTTGAATGGATAAACTTTGATTTGAAATGGGTTTGATGTAGTAGTCAATGATAGTATTAGTTTTTTTGTTTGTTAGACGGTTCAAGTAGTGGGTTGTAAGTTAACAAAATAAGTTGAATTGGAAACATAGCAATAAGCTGAAATAGTTGGCTAAATCTGAATTTTTGGGAATTCTGTCTTATTGAATAATGATATCAGCGTGTGCATTTGTGATGTTTCTCTGAGTAAAGGAAAATGTTACTGAGTAATGGTCTCATCGCTATGGATGTTTTAGTATTGCCCAAAGGATGAGCTGTAAGAAAGATTTGCTCTTGATGCTCGTCACTGTTATAACCTTGTTGTTGTCCGATTTAAATATGATTGAAGATGCACTGAAAGTGATATGCATGATATTTTGGTTACCTGAGCAACGATGGTTTACTTGAAAAAATATTGAATTGGGAATACATGCTGAGAGTTTTTCTATTCGATTCCTACTTGTTATGTTTTGCCAAATCATTTTGATGCAATCGAACGTCTTGAAAGTAAATTGTGTTTTAACATCTCTGATTCACTAGAGAGTCTTTATGAGATTTCCTATGGAAGAATTTTTGCCAAATGATTTCTTGTCTGTGATTGTTGTTCTCTCGAATTTTGCCGAGGATTGTGAAGTGTTTTATGATGATCTGCACACTAGAGTTCGTTGTTGGTTGGCTCTTGATTTTGTTCATATTTTTTTCATATCATATATCTGAATTGGAGGCTAGGGTTAGGAGGTTATAAATACTATAGAGAAGGTTGGGAAATTGGTTCTTGAGGTTGTTATAGCTTTTTTGTTTGACTTAAATTTTTAATTGGAGATGAAAACAAAACGTTCTTGGGATCTTTGATTTAAAGCAACTGATGCATTCCATAAAGGGAAGGTGATCGGAGGGGAGTTTGGGTTCATGAAAGAAATTAGCATATCAGGCCGTACCAATTTGTTTTCTGTGAAATCATTATTGAAGACAGCTTTGAAACTATTTCTTTTCTTCCATACCATGTTGTGACATTGTTGTTTTTGATATTTTCATTGAAGAGTTACTCTTTTCCAGTTGTTTTGCGGTCATTGTTGTTGTGTGTTTGGTTTTCCGCAAGTGGGCAAAATAGTTGGCATGCTGCGAATGTAACAAATCAGTATAGATCTTGTTGCTGCCTAGTACCTTGGGTTTAGCCGTAAGCTACGAATGTAGGAATTTTCAGTTTTAGGCTAATATGTTTTGGACATCATGCATTTGATATGAATAAATGGACCCTTATCGTTAGACTGTTTGTTTGCACAGTTGAACTTATAATGTTGTATTGTTGTATTATACATCAAATTTTATTAGGAAGCTGATTTTAGTTGTTCGGCGATATGACTAAGAACAGGTTTAACTTGTACCGATTTAGTGTTGATAAACTGATTTGATTGGTACCGTGGAACAAATTGAATGGTTTGTTCTGTTAGTTTTGTTGTTTTGCCTTTTGGTTGCTAAACAAATGTAAGAATTATTTTAGTTAAGGGAAACGAGTTGCAATGGAAGTAGCTTAGTGAAATTGGGAAAAACTACACTTAACAAACCTGGGTTGAGGCTGAGATCAAATATTATTGGGTGAATCTTGTTGAAATTCCTACTGCCGAGAGGTAACTGACACAAAAATGTATGATAATAACAATCTTTAATGCTTCTTTGTTTTGGATTCACGTGGATTTTATAAATGTAGAAACTAATTCTTTCCTTATGTTATTTTCTTTGCCACACTGAATTGAATATTAGGAATGGAAATGGCTTAACAATAAGTTAATGTGAACTTTAGAATTTAAGATGCTTTGTGATTTTAGGAAAATTTATTATGCATTGATGGTGATAAAACACGGTTAAACCATGATTGACTATTTGGAGAATTTAAATTAAACCACCGTGAGTTGTTAAAGTTTAATTATAAATTATTACATTTAGAGCTTCTACGCGGCCTGGATATTGTCTGAACGAATGTTTATCTACGATTGTATGCATGAATTAAATTGCTTTTGATCATATTTAATAAACTACGTTCCTTTCTTATTTTATTCAATATTTATACTTGCAATTCACATTAGGAAATCTTAAATAAATAAAAAGCAAGTGAACACAATTAGGCGGCAGAGACGCTAGTTAGTGACATGCTATATGCATCACTTTAACTTAGTCTAATACCACTTGCATTAAGGTCCAAACACATCCTAGTGACATAATAACCTAGAATAACATTTAGGTTCTTAACATGTTAATATCCTTTAGCTCAACTTTTTATTTGTAATATGTTTCTAGATGAAATAATATCTTGTATCAATATGTTTGCTTCATCTACTTATGGGTCTCACTGACAACTAATGTACCTCATTTAGGTTCTATAAACCTAAGAGGTAGTCTGAACCTTTCTTGTAAATACATGTATCAGTTCTAATGCGCTCGGTATGATGGTCTCAAGGTACGATCAAGGTTAACGACTTATGAGATCAATTAGAGAAGATTCTAAGGTCACAGGTCTTCTCCACCAACATCAGTGTGATGAGCCTAGAGAGAGAACTTAGTTTGGCACTGACGGGCTTGAGGGTAGTTCCTGACACTCTAAGCCTAGGATGACAGTCCTAAACAAAGTTAGAAAATAGAAATTTAGTCGATTTAGAGACATAACATACAAAAATGTATACTTACCCGAATTGTTCTTCGATTTAATGTATGTGTTGTTAAATAATTACTACGCATGCCTATCTTTTGGTTAGGATCACTCTTTTTGTAGCCATTGGGCTACAAGACTCAGCATATTTTATTTTCTACATGTAAGTATCAAGAAAATGGACTAGAAGGATGGAAAAGTGACGTAATAACAAATCGCAAGATGTAAACAAAAGTCTAGTAGACGTTATTAGCATAAATAAAGTAAGATTAAATTGTATATTTTAGATGGACTGTATTAGGCTTAGACTAAATAGGTTTCGATAAATTTTTAGTAGATTTTAATATTAAAGTTTCAATAAATATTAAAATTATTCATAAATAGCCTTGAGTATAACAACTCCTATGGTAGTTGTCATACTACCAATATAGGGTCGGAGCATGACAACAATCAAGCCATCTAGATCAGATCACTTTTGTAAAAAAACATTCCAGCAACTAAAATCACATACTCCTATTTATGGATCAACCAATAGGTTTATCAAACCCAATTATTGTCTAGTCATACAAGGAGGATAAGTATCAATCGCAGGTTGCTTTTGAGCTATACTAATCTTATTATCATATAAATCCTTTCTATAGCCATAAGAACCGAACCATGTCAGCCTTTCTCATTCATTTTAGAATTTATCGTCCAAAAGCAAAACTACAAATCTCGTTGCAGCATCAATTGAATCTACTCGTTCACCAATTCTTTCAACATCTACCTGTTTTATCCATTCATTTTTCATTCAAAAATCTCAAGACTCAAGCCATAAAGAAAATTCTAATTACTACAACCCATTTGCAGTAATCACAGGAATACCTCAACAGTTTCTACCCTACTGTTGATTTCAACTACCCTATGCATTTATCTTAGCTACTGACTCAAGTGAGGACTAACAAAACCTAATATAATTCTCACTCACTGCCAATAGGAATCACTTAACTTTTTTAAATCAATAATATGAAATAATAGGTCACTGTCCTTGCCAGACAATTTACCATGGCTCAATACCTGGTTAACCAATCGATACCCAAAATCACATCAAAGTATTGTATCCTAGCATCTCTAAGGGTCAATTAGCCCCCTTAGAAATATCGTGTTCACATAAGACCTTTGTTATCCGGTATCGATCAGAACACAAGCAGCAGAACCAATTAAGATCGTAGATCTTAGGAATAGCACACCATGGAATAAAGAATACAAATTAATCAACTAAAGGTCTTCAAATAATTCCAACGATTGCATTGGAATAAAAAATCAAAAGGAATAGCAGAGACAGGTAGTCCAAAGCTGAGATAATTAATTTAAGTATCCAACAAAGTAATTTATTGACTTAGAAAGAAAAAGAGACAAAATGATTATTAGGAAGTATATTATTTTGAGAAACCTGCAATTGACTCTTCTAATAATTGTTATAGAATATTTGGAAGGGAGTAGACCTTTTCTCAAGGATTACAAATTTTGAGATTGCACTCTTCAAAGGAAGATATGGTCATTTAAGCCAAGCAAAAGAAGGAATTATTTAAGAATTGAACAATTACTAAAGCTGGAGTTTCAAAATTGAGAGGAGAAAAATTGCCACCATCTGTAAGGCCAAGGTAGCTGGAATTAACAATCTGAATATTATCTTTGAATGATCAAGGAAGAGATTAGAGATCAATTTCAAGGATTTTAGACCATGAATACAAAAAAAATAGTTAATTCAAGGCCATCAAAATTTGTTGGAGATCAATAACAATGTTTACACTTTCCTCTCAATAATAATATCACTCGAATAATAAAGGAAAGGAACAACTCCTAAACTCTTGTAAAATTTTATTTGAACAATAGGTATGGAAGTACAAGCATTGGAATATAAAGGTGAAGATGATATGAAAGGGAAAATAACACCCGAAGCTGTAAAATCAATCTTTTTTGAATTTAACGATGCCCTCCCAATTGTTGGAACTTGGAGGAAAAATTTTATAAATATAACTTGGAATTGGTAAGAAAGAATAGTAATAAGGATATAAGAGCGGTTACTAACTGCTGAAAAGATTAGAGTAGTAAAAATAATTACTAAAATAATGGAGAAGGACCAATTGAAAGTGATGAATAAAATTTCATAACCAAAATAAAGGTTAAGACTGGAGCTAGTACTTAAATGGCTGCATTAGGTTTACAAATAAGAAACAAGAGGTAACAAAGTTGTCCAACATGGTTGTAGAAGTTTAGGAGAATAAAATATAGGAAAAAATTCTTTAATACTAAAGTATTTACATGCAAGTTCAGGAGTTTGATCATCAACAAACTTTAATCAAAATTAGTCAATTTAAAGGTGCTGGTGAAGGTGTTGACAATGCATAAGACAAGTCTGTAGTTGTTCAAAAGGAGCTTAAGCAAGAGATAATAATGGCAGCTCCCTCAAGGATACCAAGGAGGAGACTATGGTAGGCAAGGTAAAATTTCAGTATTGTTGTTCATATAAGCTTATAATACTTATTATGATGAAGAATGAAATATAAATTCACCATTGGGAGATTATAGATCAAAGGTAAGGGAAAAGAATGTATACATATTCTGCTGTTAGCATAGACATGATAGATTCAAGCGGAAAGATAAATGATTTTTCAATCCAAGAGTATAAATTTTCGATACACTAAATTTTCAGGATTTAGTAAAATTTGGAAGGTCATAACTCCTTCCACAGAGATCAGATTAGGCTGATATTTTGATGGTGGATTTTGGCATCATTGAAGAAGGTGTCTACCAAATTTCATAGGAATTGGACACTCAGAGAGCTCAGGGTGATTAATTCTCTGAGATAAGGAAAATCTAAAATTTCATCTGTCCAGGTTTATGATACTTTGATATAGTAGTTGATGCATTTCATTACCTTTGGCTTTAGCTCACCCTTTAGTTGTGCATGGGAGTTATGATTTATGTTTTTGAGGTAAGGACCTTATTACAAGGTGAGAAATACAGTAGGGTCCTTAATGAATGATAAGACTGCAAATTGGATTCTCCTTTAGCATCACTTGGAAAATTCAGAATTAAGAATCAAGGTTGGTTTTTTTATGATATATTAATTTCGTACAGTAGGTATGCTTGTCTAGGATTTGGTGGAAAAATCTTCAAAACTTAACATTGAGAATATGTAAGTATATGCACAAGAGATAAGCTTCAATTTTAACATGCTAAAAATGCTAAACTTTTCGCATTATAAACTCATTGAATTTACATACAATTCTTACTAAATTGTTCAGTAACTTGAGGTTCTAGATAGTATTTGGACCCCTTTTTGAAAGAGTTAAGAGTAACATCCAAAGAGTTTTGAAAGATGATAAGGATTAGGGAGAGAAATATCCTAACGAAGAAAAAAAAAATGTTAACTATCACTAGAAGGAATTTGTGTTCGTTTGGTGCCAAGGATGGTACCATTTCTTAAATGCACTTAAGAGTATTCAACAGAGGAATGGTTAGTATTTTGAGAACGATCAGAATCTGAAGAATGACCGCTGCTAAAGGTTTGTAAAGAAATGAATTGAAACATATCAGAGAATGAAAAATAAGGGAATAGATCTTCTCCACACCCATACATGCAGAATTCATAGTATAGTTTCATGGGTATCGAGATTTTACTTTTCAAGTTTAAGGAAGAAGAACCCTATTGCACAATATAGATCCTGTGATATGAAAGTACTTGATGGTTATTCATATAAAACTGTCAGAGATGAATAGAGGAGTGAGATTGAATGAGATGGATATCAAGATTGAGAGGTAAGATAGTACTTTTGATACACCCTATGAACAAAATGTTGAATGTGAGATGATATTGATCTCTGATTAAGATTCATGAGTAAAGGATGATAAAATTAATAAAAGCTAGGGATGACACTCTACAATTTAACTATGTTCTTAACCAAGTTCTGAATCTATAGAGTCGAGAAGGAAGGTCACCATTATTATACTTTGATTTGTATTAGAGTATGATAGGAAGACAATTGGAGAGGAATCTCTATCCTTCTTCTCAGCCCTAGTTAGAGAGAAAGGGTATTTTCAGTTTTGCAGCAATGATCAAATCCATACTGATATGCACACGCCTCGACTTAAGATGCGTACAAGCAGATATGCACATGCCTTAACTTAAGATGCGTACAAGCAAGTTGGTCCCGATCTTCCGTCGTAGGATAAATCCTTAATGTAGGGGGAGTTGTGACTTTGACGAAGGGGAGGCTAACCACGATCTAGGAATGCGACTAGCAACCTCGCAATCGCTAAACCACTCCTCAGTTGGTTATCAACCATGTCAAATTCTTCTCTGCTTCATTTTTTGAAGTATGTTGTTATTTATTAGAAATATTACTTATCTTTAGCCAATTGTATGTAGCCAGTTTTCCAAAAATATATTGTCGAAGATAAGACGAGGAAACAAAATAACTTAGAAACGACTTTTATGTTTTTGTAGAGATCATTGGAAGACTGCCCTTCAATATCAATAACAGCACGTATGTGTACACACATTTAAATAAGGCAACCCACTAGCTCTACACAACCAACACAGCTAATTTCTTTATCTCTCTTTTGCTCTCTCTACACTATATATTTATTTATATATATAGACATATTGTCGTCTGCCTGTACAAAAAGTATATGTTCCACTAGTTAATGCAATTGAGCTTCATAGGAGAGGTTCTCGCCTCGGTACTGAAAAAGTTCAAAAATAAATATCGCACTTTTTCTCCTCCATCCACAAACCTTTGACATTATTAACTCGTCGAACACTTGCAGAAATGGAATGGAGAAGGCTTCAAAAGATTGGGAATTATTGGCTAGCCAATCATCATTTCCAATAATGCAAAATCCTGCTCACTCACATGCTAGTTTGCAGAGGAGGAGGTGCTCGTCAAACCCCCCGAGAGCTCGAAATAGGGGAAGCATCGAATTTGTCCTATAGACAGAAGCTATTCATGCAGCCACTATGGTTCATGAGCGAGAGGAGGTGGACGCGCGGCTGCCAAGATTGTGATGCACAACTGGGAAGGGCAGCGAGGCTTCGGAGAAAGTGGAGGTGGCGAACGCGAGCAACGTTGCAGCAACGCTCGTCGATAAGGTTGTCGAGCAGTGAAGAGGCTAGTATCGTAGGTCTGTGGTAGGCGTATGATGTGGAGGAGGCAAAAACTACGGGAGGAGCATTGGAGGCAGATGGATGCGTCGCTCATAGAGTCCGATGGCTGCCCGCCAAGCTCCGTGGAAGACGACCTTGCTTCAATGTCTACTACTGATGAATGCAGGGAGGACGATGGAGCTCACCGATGGAACCAATATAGAAATCGAGTGCTAGAGCTAACAATGCAAGCATGCGTGAATTGGGGGAATAGTTAGGGCTTCTCTGCATAGGGTTTTGTCACACAGGAGTCAGTTCATTCAACCTGGTTTCATCAGTCCGGCTCGACTAGGCTAAATTGGTTCGGTAGGTTTAGTCATCTGGGAGATTAAACTAGTCATGTGAGCTGCATGTGACTATGCAGGACTACCCAATTACTCTCAACACCCTAGTTAAATCGTAGTTCCAATCTTGAGTCCAAGTTTTGTTACAGTAAAAATCCTCCAAGGCTCTAAGGCACACCGCTTAGTACGAAGCTACCACCGCCTCCCCTGTAGCCAAGAGGGCAGATAACTTGATAGTGGAAATAGGGGAAGAGGAGACGGTGTGGAAGTAGGGAATTATGGAGAGTATTGTTGGTGAAAAAGTAGCCATAGTCATCGTTGAAAGAGGAGGAGAGGTCAAGGTAGAAGAGGGTCGTGGAGAGTGCGAGTGTTGCCGGAAGATGATCAGAATGAATGATGGCACGAGGAAGATAGCAGCAAGCATGAGGAAGAAGATGGTGGTGTAGTTGACGTGGGCGTGGGCGTGGGCGAGTGCCGGTTGAGCACTGAACTGGGCGAATGTTGCTCGAGCACTGTGTTAATTTTTTTGATTAAAAAGTTAGTCAACGTTCTGATGTGGCACGTTGACTGATCATTTTTATTAAAAAGTTCAAGCATGGTCTTTTTCTTCGTAGAAGAATGTTCAAAACAGAAAGAGGTGACTATTGCAAGTTAAGTATTTAGTCTTAAAGATTTTACAAAAGCCCCAACTCTCTACACATCACCATCGTATTCGCCACCGACGCTTTGCAGAAGAAGATCTTCCTTAACTGCAGCTTCGCTGAACTAGACTATGATAGCGACGGGCAGAATTGAAGACGTGGCCGCGTCCATGTTTGCCCCTTCCTTCATCGGTAGCAACGTTGATGCTCCGCAAGCTTCGACAATTCCCCCAATCCTTTTCTTGACCTACTCCTTCCTTCTCAATTTCGGCCATCCACGCTCTGATATAAACCTTAGAATCTAGACTACTCTAATAGACTGCAATATTAGACATGTGGTTGAGAGATCCTAACTATCTTTGGTCTATCATAGTGACAATTTCGTGACACATTTGTAAGTATAGTGAATACATCACAAGGATTCTTGGCGGTAAGCCGGTCCATATCCTATGGATCCGAGTTTTTGATCCTAAGACCCATGGGTTATGAGCCCACCATGCTTTCGTTATGCCACTCTGATAAAGATGATATTAAATAAGGAATCATCCTAAGAAAAATAAATATTGAGGTCGTGGGATTAGTTAGTATGGTAAGAGATTTATTTTAAAATTCCTTAGTATCATTAAGTCATTAGAATTGACTAGAAAGAAAGTTAAAGTGCAATAAAGATAAAAGTTGTTATAAAACTAGGGTTTTGGAAGTTTGGAGAAGAGAAGAGATAACTTTATTATATTGATCATATCAATAGGTCTATTGTATAATATATAAAGTATCCCTAGTATTAAATCAAGATCTATCATATCTAATGGAATTAGATCAGCTAATAATGTCGTATCTCTCAACATAATCTCATAGTCCTTGTAAACTGTATCTCTATGTAATTGTTGTCCTAGAGGTGTGCATACGATAAGTTTAGGTTTCAGAGGAACTAATAGTTTATTAGTAAATTTTACAAACTCAGGATTAATATAAGATCTATGAGAACCACTATCAATAAGTATTCTAGCAAAATACTGAAATAACTGTAAGGTACCTTAATCAAATCTAGGTTAGCCTTAGCCTCCTTATCAAAACTAACAAAAATCCTGGTCTGCTCTCGTGGCGGAATCCTAGAACCCGCCTGTGATCCTCTAGCATTGCTCCCTTGCTCAACTTTTTGGCCTCTTACTGCCCTTGATAGTTGTCTTTCCTGAGTGGTTGATCCTCTACCACTTGGTATTTGTCTAGACATCTCAAAGCTTCTACTGTCACCTCTTTGTTGGAGTCTTAGGCAGTTGCTACAATAATGTCCTGTCTGATGACAATAAAAATATCTCGAAGAGGCTCTATAGGTTCCGGAATGGTTCTTACCACAATTTCTGCAAGTATCTCTAGCCATGGATCGAGCATGAGACTTAACATCAGGCATAGGTAAAGCTTGGGAGTAAGTTTATGGTCTAGGAGCACTAATAGATTATTCTCTCATTCTTTGTGATCCTCTAATTATAGTACTCTTTCTCTGAAATATAAGACTGAAAATTCCTAACTTTCTCTTTCTCATAGAGACTTCCTTACCCTTAAAAGGTTCCATAGATAGGTGCTCAATCTCCACTGCTATCTGCACTAACTCATGATAATTGGCAGTGGTAGAAGTAACTAACAGTCTTTTGATTTCTAAATTTAGTCTCTTTTTAAATCTACTACAGTATCTCGAGCATACTTTGGGATGAATACGGATAAAGCTCATAACTTAGTATCAAACTCCAATACTGATCTATGGTCCTGTCATAACACTATGAATTTTTCTCTCTTCTGATCCTTATAAAAACTTGTATAATATTCTCTATTAAAGATATCTATAAATCTTTCCTAGGTAGTCAGTAAAGCTCCACTAGCACTGAGGGATTCCCACCAAACCTGTGCATCGCTCTCTAGCAACTGCGCTACTAATCTGATAGTATCTGTTACTATTAATCTCATGTCTCTAGCAGTATTTGAAACTTGTAACCATTTATGTGTTATTTCTGAGTCTCTGGATCTCTCAAAACTGTAACAGCCTAACTGTTGAGCTATTTTTATCTTCTTTAGTAAATCATTTTGAGGAGAAACTACAGGTGCCTGCACTGATTGAGTGAGAGCCTGTGTCTGTGCAGTCTGAGCCTGAATCATTCTGAGGAATATCTGAAACTGCTCATCTGTCAAAGTAACTCCTCCAACAACAGGTGGTGTAGCCTGACCACCCTCTACTGGCATCGCATGGGAGGCAGAGGAACCGTCATGTCCTTATGGTGCCTCAGCTGCTAAGTTATCACGCTCTGGCTGCATTCTGAATTTCCAACATGAGTATTACGATCAATATTAGGTATACAACTTATATCCTAGGGACACTAGACTTGTCCTTATCGAAGATCCACTGAACTCTTTATACCCTAATATGAATTACTTCTGAAAAATCATTTATACAAATAATGCCCTGATATACCCAAGTTCTCAAATGATCTTGTCAGGATATACATATGTTCTAATATGAACCTGCTCTGATACCACCAAAAATCTCTTACGCCCCATACCTTCCCGTAGGGTACGTGGCAGATCGTAGTGAACTCTGCATATAACCTTGCTAAGCCTCCAGAACTATATGAGAATCCACTAAGCGTACCTGATATATATCCCCTCTATTTATGGAAGGAAAGAACTTAGATAACAGATTAATATAACTCTAAAACTATGTATATTCAAAAATAGATTTCTTATACAAGAAAACACTCAAATACAAATGATTTACAATCAAAATAGGGCACCTGCCCAATGATACACAAAATACCTATCCAATAGATCTTTCTGTACACAAAATAAATGTAGAATTGTCCTACCTTTTAAAAATCAGGAGTCTGGCTAAATGTCTCGATATCTATCAGTCCTTCTCCTGCTATGTTCTTAAAAAATAAAAATAAGTTCCCCTACGGGGTGAGAAACGTCGTACCTAGCGAGTTGGATAAAAAATAATGTAAAACTAAGAACATAAAATAACAAAGTCTCAAGAAAGGATAATCTGGCTATTCGTGTGCAATAGCCAAGCAAAAAGAGTAATCAAGAATCACATAAAAATATATCCAGGGCTTGCTTAATCAAATACAGTTGTAGCCAACAACTGTTACCTCTGGGGGAGGAATCAAGTATCATAAGATACCTAGATCAAAGTAGAAGCACAAAATTATAGAACCAAAGCCCCCTTTTCCTCTGGGATGCCACTAGACCTCGCTACCTCGTATACATAGCTAGTCCAGTATAAAAACCAGTCACGAGTAGCAATCTCCCATCCTCACCTCGAGCACTACCATCCCACTCCATAGGTGTAAATCCTATTTTCTTTATATGGAATTCTTTTAATATTAAAATAATAAAATAATAGAAAAATAAATAAATAAAAATAATAATATTTTAAACACTATTATTTAAAATAAAGGATTTATATTATTTTAATAGATAAAATAAAATAGGAAATAACAAATATATAAATAAAGTAAGATAGATAATTTTAGAAAAATAAAATAAAATAAATAAGAAAAATAATAGATAAAAGATGAATATTAGGTAAAGATAATGATAATAATAAAAATTATAATGTTTGATGATAAGTTAATAGGAAAACAATTTAAAATAAAATAATAATAAAATATTAAATAAAAATAGTAGAGAAAAAATAATAATAATAATGTGTTGGAAAATTTATCAGATAATTGTAAAATAAAATAAAATTTGAAATTTAGATAAATTTTAATATAAGAAAATTATTTTTTTTTAAAAAAAAGAAAATATCATTGCACGTGTCAAGTTGAAGGAGTCGACTCGGCCGAGTCGGCCGAGTTGGCGGACGAGTCACCGACTCGTCAACGGGTATTTAAACCCTCGCAGTGCAGGGGTGTGTGAGGGAGGCGATGACGAAGCTTCGAAACCCTCCGGCGGCCGGCAACTTCGACGGGGGAGTGCGAAGACGAGTGCAGGGTGTCGTTTGCGAGGCTGGCGAGGAGTGGGCGTGGCTCCGGCGGATCGATAGAGCGCAGAAGGTGGCGAAAGGGCAGCAGACAGGGGAGTTCCCTATTTCCACCGGCAAAGGGCACGACAAGCTCTTCCCCACTTCGCGGCGAACCTTTAAGAGGGGAGTCGACTCCTATAGAGTGGACTCGACGCTGAAACTGGAGCGGGGAGATGCTGCGGAAGCTGGATCCGAAGTTGAAACAGTGAAGGCAGAGGAGTCGTTGTGTTCCCTTCAATTTGCACCAACGAAGGGGGTCGGCAGCCAGTTTCCCTTCTGCGGTGAGGCACTTGGGGATGAATCGACTCTAGCAGGAGTCGATTTGAAGCGAAAGTTGCGGCGTGGAGGCTTAATTTCTGATGGGAATCGAAGTTGGGTGGAGACCGATTAGTGTAGCGGAGGATGGGCTGCAACAGTGGCTGCGATGGTGAGGAAGCGGCGGAACGCAGCAGCGTGGCTGCGGGTCGAGCAGGGGAAGGAAACCGGCGGCACGTGTTTTGTGCGTGGCCTAGCCGGTTCGGTTCTGTCCGACCGATCCGGTTCGGTCCGGTTCATGGCCAGTTCGGATGCGGTTTTGCTGGTTTTCACGATTTTGTGAATGGTTCTGTTCAGAACAACATGGTTAGGGCTTGATTAGTGAGTTTTGAGTCTTAAAAAATTTATTTAGAATTTTTGACATAATTTAGGTTTGGTTTTCGAATTTATTTAGGATGAGTTCAGAGTTTTGAGTGCCCTAACGATATGAGAAAAATCTAAAATAAATTAGGGTGATATATCATGCTTAGATATATATTTCATAATTTAATTAGAATTTTTCAGTATTACTATATTCGGTTTTTGATTTAATTAAGATAATTTAGGGTTTAAATGAATTAATTGCATGATATTTGCATGAAGAAATATTTTGTAGGTGTTATCTCATTTAAAATGTAGTAATTGAAATTAAAATAATTTATTGAGAATTTTTACAAGATTTGATGAATTTAGGATATTGTAAGTTAAGGTAATTAGATTAATTAGATTTTTTCTAATTGATGAAATTAAATTAAGTGGAATTTTATAAATTTATAATATGATGAAATTTAGAAAATTGGTTATTTAGATTTTTTAATTAGTCAAATTGGATAATTTAGGATTTTATGAATTTAAATAGATTTTTACATAATTATTAAAATTATTTTAGAATTAATTAAGATGATATACATTGATGAAGATTTTGGATATAATTAAATGATTAAATTAAAATATTATTTTGTGATGTTTGAATGTGTTAGGTTGTGAGTAGTAATGTGGTGGATGATTGGTTGGTTAGGAGGAATTAAATAAAATAAAGAAATTGGGGTGAGGATCTGAGTAGAAGGGTAGATAGATATCCTTGTTTGAATTGTATGATTGATGGCTGTTAGATGTATTTATTTTATCTTAGGAAAATTAATTTTTGTGTTGTTGCTTGACAAATCATGGCCAAGATTTACCATCTATAAAATTTCCCTTCTATAGATCATTAGAATATTATCTTCTCCTATGAAAAAAAATCAACAACTTATTAAATTGATCAATTTCCCTCATGTCTAAAGACAAGAATAATAGGTTTCAGCGAAAAGATATTCACACCTTCCATTTTTACATCATTTGATACCAAATATTTTCTCAAATTTTTCTTCTTAGGAAATAAATTCCTAAATTTCATTTCCTTCAAAGTGAATGAGATAGGTTCATCGAAAAAGGAAATTTTGATGTTTGGGAGATTCTTTTTTTTTCATTTCTTCTTCTATGAAAAAGAGAGTTGGTAAAATTCCTTTGACTTCTACCTACTCTTGATAAATTAATCAAGAAAATCAAGGATCAAATTTTTATTTTCCTTAGAGTGACTATTTCTCGTGAATTGAATGCAGATGTTCTCAACTCGTCAAGACTATTAAATAATGGATTAGAAAAATTATAAAATCTTAAATGAGTTCATTCTAGTGTTCATTAACAAATACTTTACTGCTGGACTGAATCCTATGCTTAGTTTCTACAAAAGAAACATCCAATGGATTGTTAGAGATATCTTCACATTGGTGGTAGAAATATTTCAACACAAATAAGTTACTATTCATAGTAACTTGGATGCAAGTAAGGGTTCAAAAGCCTAAAATACACGAGTCAAAGATAAGGGATGAAGAAGATACTAGTCCAATATATCTTATGAGACAGTGGGGGACTCATCTTTGCCACATGATGGTCCCCGTATGTCCTTTTGCTTCTTCTCATCTTCATCATCATTTTTGGCAAGTTCAAATTCATCCTCGATCTCATCAAATCAATTTCCTATATTATGATTCTTTTTTTATTTAGGTGAAAATTTGGGAGAGAAAATATCATCTTAGAACTTTGATTTTATCTTAGAATTTCTATTTGATCCTCATAGTTTAGATTTTTATTTGATTTTCTAATCTTATCTTAGAATTCCTATTGGTCTTCAAAGTTTAGGTTTCTATTTGATGTTTTCTTTGTTTTGTTTGATTAAAAAAATCATTTATTTTTAGGTTTGAGCTCTAGTTCAATTAATCCTTCTAAAAAAACAAATTTATTGTTCAAAATGAAAGTTTTTCAAATGTTTCATCCTCCTTCGAACCATAGAAAGTTCTTGGTTCTTAACCTATAGCTTTGATTCATATTGGTGATTTATTTTAAGGACAAATGGCTACTTCTCAAGGCTTGTGATCTATAATCATAGGATTCCACTAGATTCAAATGCGAGGACTAGTCCCATAATGGCTTTCTCTTTTTAAGAATATATCGAAAAAGACAACAGTTGAGCATCCTACCGGCATCTTCTGCTACAAAGTTCAACATATCAAATAAGATAGTAGTTGAGCATCTTATTGGCTGCTTCATCATGCATCTTACTGGAATCTTCTTCCATTGGTTCAACTGATTATTGCTTTCTGAGGGAAAGGATTTAATCTAGGTCTAACTTCTTATGTAGCAAAATTGGTGTAATGTGTGTGGTTTAAATCTCTGAGTAGTTGTAACCTAAGAGTTTAGTTTTTCTATATATAGTTTATTTAATAGACCTATTATAAGTTAGTAAGTATTTAACCTACAACTGCCTATAAAAAACTCAATTGTTCTAACTAGAAAGACGTACACTTTGTCTATGATATAATAGACCTGTTAATATGATCAATACAATAAAGTTATTTCTTCCCTTTTCTAAACTTCCACAACCGTAGTTTTACAACAATCTTTATCCCTATTGCATTTTAACTTCCTTTCTAGTCAATCCTAATGACTTAATTATACTAAAGAATTTTTCTATGAATCTCTTACCATATCTAATTAATCTCAGACCTCAATCTTATTTTTCTCTGGATAAATTCTTAATCAATATCATCTCTATCAGAGTGACGCAGCGGAAGTGTGGTGGGCCCATAACCCACAAGTCCTAGGGTTGAAACCTGGCTCTGATGGAGGTGGCGAAGCTATAGAGAGGAGGAAGGAGATGAAGAAAGGAGCAAGTGTCAAGACCCCAAATGTTGACGAACACTCAAGCCAGAGATATTGTCTTATGGTAATCTTCTTCCCTCCTATTTCATAAAAATAGGAACTTTACTTATTTTGGGGGAAGATTTAGGGTGATCACACGAATTTATATTGTTTCCCTAATCTAATTCTGTTCTTGCTGTTTTGATAGCCCTAAATTAGTTAATTAAGAGTATTTGTCCTCAATTTAGATGACACTTCAATAAACATGACTTTTTATGTATACCCTTGAATCCGAATTCAAGATTTTTGCATGATAATCCATGTTGTGATTCATTACCATTAGCTTTGTTGTGAATTTTTCTATCTTTCATTGTATAAATTACTATATGATTGTGTTAGGAGATTTCCATGTTGAGTTAACAGATGAACACTTGTATAAACCCATGATGATCTCGCTGAACTATCAAAAGTATAACTTGATATCCCTAATTATTATCAGCAGGTCAAGTATTTAGTTAAGGGTCTCAACATCTCTTATTTGATTTCATATCCCTCCATACTTGGATTTCATCTCTTATTTGTTGCTAATAACTCCTTCAAGAAAGGTTCCAAATACAATCTAGAACCTCAATATACTGAACAATCTAGTAAGGATTACAAGTAAATTCAGTAAACTCATAATATTTAAAATTCAGCATTTTAAGCATGTTAGATCAAGAGATTTGAGTCTATCCCTTGTTCATATACTTGCATATCCTCGAGGTCAATTATTAAAGACCTTTCTACCAAATCCTAGACAAGGATACCTACCGTACCAAACTAATATATCAGAAATAAACCAATCGTAAATTTCATTTTCTAAATTCTACAAACTTTAACCAAAAGAGTATCCAACTAATGTCTTTGTCTGATATTAAGGACCCCTACTTTATTTCTCACCTAGTAATACCATCCTTACCTCAAAATATCAACCATAACTTCCGTACACAACCATACAATAGTTAAAACCGAAGATAATGATATGTATCAATCACTGTAGCAGAATATCAGAAATCTGGACAGATTCAATTCCAGATTTACCTTGCCTCGTTGTTTGATCACCGTGAGCTCTCTGAGTGTCCAATTCCTCTGAAATTTGGTGGACACCTTCATCACCGATGCAACACCTACCCTCAAAATGTCAGCCTAATCTGATCTCTGTGGAAGTAGTTCTGTGCCTCCAAAGTTCAATGATCCTGAAAATTCAATGTAACGAAAATTGATACTTTTTGATTTAAAACCTATTCATCTTTCTACCTAAGCATTTCCATGTCTTTGCTAAACAGAACATATATCCATTCTCTTATTTTATCTTTGAATTATAATTAACCAATTGTTACTCTAAGTATCAATCTTCATCATAATAGTACTATGAGCTTATATAAACAGCAATGCTGAATTTTACCCTTCATTCTAAACCATGACAATTTCAGTTTCCTTTATTTCTTTCTCCTAAATCTGTACACTCTCTAATGAACAGCCTCACCTAACAACTAAGGTTCCTTTCCATTACCATATAGAAATGCAAATAGGCAGAAATACACTTCAAGGAAGGGTAATACCACATAAGTGAGATCTTGACATGTGTGTATTGATACTATGCTTTCTCCTTGCAAATACTAAACCCTCTTCTAATGTGAGTATCACTACTATACCTCCTTATAAAGATCTATCCTATGAACCTGTACATCAAACATCTTAAGGTCAACATGATACATGTCACTTTGAAATCACTTAAGAAAGGTTCAATTAATTCTCAAATCTTCAAGCAACCATTTTTCCTTTTCCTTGTTGTTTAACCCATGTTGTTTTGCTTCATCCTAATGAGATCCAATGGAACCAGCTGATTGAGTAAAGCAAGCGAAAATATCTTCCCTACTTAGCTAAATGAACTAATCAGAATTCAACCTCGAATACAAGCTTAAAGGATTGAATTATAACCCTTGTAAACTCCTTGTATCTATGCTCTATACATGTCTCATCTTTGTTGAGAAATTTGTGCTATGTTAAAAACAGTTGATTTTGCCTCTTGTTTCATCTCCTTCAATTCAAGCGGTATCCATCAGTATCATTATGAAGATTTTTAGTTACCTCCTTCAAACGCCTTAGCTATTTTATAAGTATATTAACATTACTTAATTATCATAACTGCATATATATTTTTGCTGGGGAAAAGTCCATTTATTTGGTCCTTTTACATGATTGTTGCTTGCGTGTCCATACAAATGATGGTCATAATGTTCTAAGTTGTAGAGTTCCTTTTCAACCTCCACAGATATATTTTCCCTTTATTCCCTTCATCGGGTTGAGCTCCTAGCTCCTTGTCTTCTACATCGATAATATTTGCCAAAATAATAATAATAATAAGGTCTACTTGATTTGGCTACCAGCTAACTACTTTTAGCCCTTGTTGTTTTTCTACTCGTATCAATTCCAAATGTTCACTTTGGATCTTCAACTTCAGGAATTCTACTTCTTGGTTATGGGTGACTTCAACTTCTAGCTTAGTAGGCTTTTATGCTTTTTTTATCAAATTTATGGGTTGTTGTTTCTTCTATATTGGAACTACCTATTCCATCAATAGCTAAATCGAGAAAAAAAAGTCTGGTTATTTTGCAGTTTCTAGTATGGATGTGGAAATTGTCTCCTATTTCTATTGATTTCTGTTGGCAGTTCCAGAACTAATACCTTCGTAACTAGGTTCTGCAGCCTAACAGTTTCAGTCAAGTTTAGTCTCCATGTCCACTTCACATTTCTACAATCATGCAGTCAAGTTAGTCAACCCTTTATATATATATATATATTTTCTACCACTTGCTTCCACGGCTAGAACAAGCTATCTTAGTGAAGCATTTTGGTAAATGACTACCTATATTTGTACCATTGAATATTGAAAATATAAAATAAAGGTTTCATTGGGGTTCAAACGCAGACCATCAGACCCAAAGACCAGAGCTCTAACCGCTACTAAATGTTTTATTTTTATATATTAAGTTGAAGGAAAGAATTTTATCGTATCCTGATATGATGTTCATCTTGCAACTATGATTTAACTATCTAGTAATGTCATATGTTTGTCGAAGTCTAATATCCTATGTGAACTTATCATCCTCTGTGATGATATTATTTTTGGAGGACCAAAAATTTTTAAGGGGGGGAGAACTTCTAAACCCCTTGCACTATCTTTTCATTGTTCACATAAAGTTTGATTTTCATCAACCACTTGTACCATTATTCATGATCAATATACTCACCAAACACTAAATATACCTATAAGTCTCTTCTGCAACCACAGGTAGAGCACTTAAGTACCAACCTAAACAGTTATCATGGAAATAGTGCATATTGTGGTGCTGACATTCCATGGCAAGGTGAGTTATGCTATGTGTAAACCCCTCCTCCTCACATGTTCATATCCTTAGGAATGATGAAGTAGATGTATATGATTTTCATAGGGTTAAAGTAAATGAAGGGTAAAATAGAAATTTTAAGGTTGCAAATAACCTAAGGTAGAAAGGGTAGCATGGGTAAGGACACATCTAAAAGTAGGCCCAAGGAATGAGGATTGAATGGGGAAAAGAGGATCAAGGTGTAAAATGCTGGAAGTAGAGGGCCAAATAGTATCCTCGTAGGAGTCAGTAACGCAAGTGCTGAAGAGGTCAACCCTATTGCATTAGGTAATTTACTTTCACCTCCCTCGTATTGATTGAAGAAAAATTATGTTCATAAGAGGATTCGAATTATGTTAATGTAGGAAAATATCTCAATACAGATTTACTATAGCGGCTGCGTATGCTGTATCTATTCAGGTGGTTCTACATAGTCAATTTACAAGTCAGGTGCGTAGGATTCACTGCAGTAGTTACTTATGCAAGTTAGGAAAAAGTTTAATTTAAACTTTTAGTGGAAATTTCTGGATGCCTAAAATAATAATAATAATAATATACCTGCTAAAGATAGACATGGTAGAAGCATGTATTATTAAAATGCATTTGGCACTTAGGGAATGTAAACCCCAAATCTTATGAAAAATGCAGCACACTACTCACGTGTGTTTCTTCGGTTGCTGAGTTTTGATGTGTGTTATTGCTGATGGGTTCGGTTGCTAAGTTTTGATGAAGTGTTGATGATGTTTTTGCTATGTTTATGTGATGATGTGTGTTATTGCTGATGAGTTGTTATTGTTGGTTCGGGTGTTGATGATGTTTTTGCTAAGTAATGGGGTTTATATGTTGCTAAGTTTTGATAAAGTGTTATTGCCACCTCCCTCCTTCTACCCTATTAGGACCCTTTTACTCGTATAGTACTTTGCATCTTTTTCTTCCTTGCTAGTGAACATGTAGGTAACATAATAATTATGTCTTAGTGGGTAATCGAACGCAGGTCAACACTAGGACATGTTTGCAAATGTCCCACCTTGCTAGTTATTAGATATGATCATTAGGTAAAAATTGAGAGTCATTAGTTGAAACTATGGATGACTTAGAATTCTAATTAGCTCACAATAGTATTGGAACTTGGGTGATTAGGTTGTAGAGTAATGGTGGATAAGTAATTAGGTAGATTATGTTGGATAAACTAAATTGAGTTGAACAACATTTAACTAAATTGGGTTGAGATGAGTTTAAAGAAAGTAAGGAAAGGTGGTTAGTTTAGCTTATTAAAAATAAAATAGATGATACTTAATATTAGAAATAATCTCAAAAGTTAATGATATTTGTAATAGGTAGGTCACCTCGAATTATTTAACGACGCGCAAGCTATTGTACGGTTGGTTCCGAAGGACGAATTACAACATCCAGGTGCGCTGGTTCACTACAGTAGACTACTTTCAAGATTGTGAAAATTAAGGAGATGATAATACTACTGCTTAGAAAACTGATATTTAAATTAATCTTAATGTTTGTTTGTGTGTTAAATAATCTCGCTCTTATTATATGTAGTCTGAACCTTGCTTATATGATATATGGTAGTTTTAACCTCGCTTATGTGATCTACTTATAACCTTGTATGTGCTATTATCTGAGTATGCTAGAATGCTCTTATTTTCTTTTATTCTTATCAGCCATGATGTCATGATAAATAAAACATTAGTATTCCATTTATGGGTATGATGTAGAGAAGTAGATAACACTAGAGTTTGACATCTACCCGGATAATCAAAAATAGAATCAATGGTCATGTGACACTATCATACATATGTGAGAAAATATTAACGATACATCATGGCAGATATATTGAACTACGGATATGGGTTTTGACCCTCTGAAAACCATACCACCTAGAAGGAAAAATTTATAAAGGACATAAAGGGTGGAATTTAATATGGATCGGCTTATCGCCAAGGAATCTCGTGACTTAGTCACCATACCCGCACGTGTGACGCGAAGTCGCCACCGTGATAGTCCTAATATGGTTAGCTGGGGGGTGCGATCATACCGATGATCTTGCTAGCATGTCGCCGAGGTTGTAGTATTTTGGTGGCCGCTAGAATGCTCACCTCCTGGTAGGCATCGCTGCTTTTGAATTGGGACGGTCACCTCTTTTGCATAGCCTTGGACAGTGGATCCATAGACCACACGACTATACCAGACGTACTGCAGACGTTCTGAAGAGTAGTCCGGATCCTAGGGTTTAATTAAATATCGGCTAGCCGTGGCCGTGGTATACATTTAGGTGCGGTGACCCTGTCCAGGGGACAGTGTGTAGTACTACACGAGTTGCTCCATGGATTGTCTGGGGAAGACGCATGGAGTGATGGGTCGCTAGGTCGCGGTGTTGAAGAGATTCGCCTAGCGTACCAATGAAGAGGGAATCACAGTCGCCCGACCTCTTCGCCAACATCAGTGTGGCGGGCATAGGTAGAGACATAGACAAAAGACACTGATGGGTTTATGAGAACTCCCTGATCAGGAGCTCTCCTAAGCATAGGCTGGCTGCCCAGAACATAATATTTTATTGACATGATACATTATTTGTGATTGTTACTTAGAGACATCTACATACACCTTGTTTATAGTTTGGATTACATACATCTTATACATGCTCTATTTATGAATACTTCATGCTTTATTTATTGTCTTTACATGTTTCCTTGCTTTACTGAGTAATTTACGTACACCTTAAAATCTCCCTTTTCCTACTTGAAATATTCTACTGTGGTTAGAGCCGTAAGCACAAAGCCGCAAGGCTGAGCACACTGCGTTCAAATGTGTGTAGGTTTAACATGTGATCGGCCAAGATAGCTGATAGACATGAAGTTAGTTGCAAATCTAGTTATTTTAGCATTTGTGTTATCATAGTGATTGTAGTAGGTATATCGGGACTGTGTTAGAAAGATTGAAGTAGTTGATTTAAATATATATTCCGCTAACTTGATGATGTATGTGAGTTGTATAAATCTATAAATGCCTTGTATGGGTCCTTTGGGCTCATACGGCGGTTGTTACGTGTTCGGCAGATGGGTCGGGGCGTGACAATTAAAGTGGTATCAGAGCCTAGGTTAGAGTCTTAGGACTTAAGGAAATCAGTCCCGATATAGTAAGGATAGTTGTACTAGATTGTGGAGTAATCATAAGGGCCATGACCTATTCGTGATTTTATTCCTTAGTAAACGGTTATAACGATGTTGGTTACCAATATACCATATCATTGGTAGAATAGTAAATAGATTTATTAACATTACTCATTTCGTGTAGATGTCTGACGTACCATTGAAACGGAAACCGGGAAGACCCCGTAAGATAGTTGAGCCTAAGGAGGCAATGGGTGCATTACCTCTGTCACCAGCAGACCCTCTAGGTCTGCCTGCACCTCCACCTCCACTTCCATCGGTAACTAGCAACGGTAGAGGTTCTGGGAGAGCGTCTCGGCAGCCGACCGAGGAACATTCTGTGTCAGTAGCACCTCGGAGCTCAGGGACAGCTCGTACAGTAGCACAACAGGTGGCTGCAGATACACCACCAGGCTCAATACCGCCAATACAGAATCACATGAATCTCATAGCAACTGTAATTATTAGCGCTTTCCTGCCAATGCTGCAAAACCCGATGGGAGTACCACAGAGCATGCCTCCTCCACCTCCGACTACATAGACTACCTCGACGGTACCACCAGTTGCCCCAACGCATGCTGCTCCGACTACTGCTCTCACCCCAGAGGAGAGTTCCTCTGAGTTAGTGCTGATGGCGGCTCGAGCTCCGGTATTTACTCCTTTGGCAACCTTTCAGAGGCCACCGACACGAGCGACTCGTCAAAGGCCACAGACTAGTGATGCTACCTTATCTCGGATGTCGTCAGGGGCTGCACGTCCAGCTAGGCAGTTGGCGGCTTGGGTACGTGATGCCCAGAGACTAGGATGTGGCACATTTTCTGGGTCGTCTGACCCACAGGAGGCTCGAGATTGGCTTGATACTGTTCGTGACATTACCACTGAGTTGGAGCTGGCAGATAAGGACAAGCTCAGTGTAGCTCTTCATTTATTGAATGGGGAAGCTAAGATATGATGGCGAGAACTGGTGGGCCGCAACCCTGCAGATATCACTTGGACCCAATTTCAGGAGGACTTTAACATGTGCTACTACACTCCTATGCAACATGAAGCAAAAAGACTAGAGTTCATGGATTGCAGACAAGGGGGTAGGTCGATGACGGAATATGCAGCAGATTTCCATCGTTTGGCTTCTTTTGTGCCAGAGTTAATAGTATCAGAGCGGTATCATTGCATTCTGTTTATTCGAGGTTTGGATTATCTTATCCGGGAGAAGGTAGAAATGCATGACATAGTGGATTTTTAAAGGACTCTGGAGAAGGCATTGATGGCAGAGAGGCAGGTGCAAGAGACGCGGGGAAGGAAAGAAAGAGGAATGGATTTCAGACACATCGGGGAAGTCAGAGGGACAGATCTGGTAACGCGGTGGTGGCAGTAGCATTAGGGGTAAGGGGGCCTCCACTTGCAGGACCCGTTACCCAGAGCACTATTACACATGCCACTCCGATTCAGGCCCGACTGCCACCGCCGAGGCCGATTCAGGGGTACCGTACTCCACCCTCGACCATTTGTACTCTCTGTAATAAGATACATACTGAAGATGCAGGGCAGTCACTTGTTACCAGTGTGGCCAGAAGGGGCATATTCGGCCAGAGTGCCCCCAGCGGAGACAGTCAGATATTCCTCCTTTGTCAGGAGTACGTCCTCCTACTGCTAGCCGAGGACGCCCGGTTGCGCCATTCACACCTGCCGTACCCGCCTCTGCACCGATCAGAACACCTGCTCCGAGACAAGGCCAGCCGTCCCACGGACCGACACCACGCACTCAGACGCGTATTTTTGCCATGGATAGTCGTGATGCACAAGTTAACCCAGATATAGTCACTGGTAATCCTACCACTAGTCGAGACCCCTTATGTTGACTTATTTTCACTAGTTGTTAATCTTTAAATTGCTTGTTAAACTTGTTTTAAAATTTGCTATAAACTTTCTTGGTTGAATTTCTTTTAATACTATTCTGCACGTTTTCTTGCTTGTGTTGGTGTTATTTAGGACGAGTACGCTTATTTGATACGTGGCTAGGATACTTATAGATACCGGATCTCACCGGTCATTTATTAGCTCAGAGCATGCCAAGTGAGCTGATCAACCATTAGAGCAGTTAGAGACCCAACTTATCGTCTCCACTCCATTGGGTGAGCAATTAGTACGGGATCAAGTTTATCGAGCCTGTCCGATTATGATCCAGAATGTCATATTGGAGGCGGATCTGATCCCTCTTGAGATGATCGATTTCGAGTTAATTCTGGGTATGGATTGGTTGACTGCTCACAGGGCTCAAGTTGATTATTTCACAAAGACAGTGTCATTTGGTAGACCAGAGTCTCCCACGCTTGTCTTTGTGGGAGATCGTCGAGTTCTACCGACCACGGTTATATCGATCATCACTGCTCAAAAGTTTTATCTGTAAGGGATGTCAGTGCTTTCTCGCACATGTAGTGGATACTAGAGAATCAGATAGTAAATTGGTAGATATTCCGGTGGTCCGTGAGTTCCCAGATGTATTTCCTCAAGACTTACCCAGTTTACCTCCAGATCGAATATTGGAGTTTTGTATAGATCTAGCCCCAGGGACAATGCCTATCTCTAGGCCGCCCTATCGAATGGCACCTGCGGAGCTGAAGGAGCTCAAAACACAATTGCAGGATTTGGTGGATAAGGGGTTCATTAGACCTAGTGTCTCCCGTTGGGGCGCACCAGTCCTATTTGTGAAAAAGAAGGATGGGACCATGAGGATGTGCATTAACTACCGACAGTTGAACAAGGTCACCATCAAGAATAAATATCCCCTCCCAAGGATTGATGATTTATTTGATCAGTTGCAGGGTGCTCGGGTATTTTCGAAGATTGACTTGAGGTCGGGATATCATCAGTTGAGGATCAGAGATTCTGACGTTCCTAAGACCGCATTCAGAACGTGTTATGGCCATTATGAGTTTCTGGTCATGTCATTTGGACTTACTAATGCACCGGCTGCATTTATGGATCTTATGAATCGGGTCTTTCATGAGTATCTTGACAAGTGTGTCATCGTCTTCATAGATGATATATTGATATATTCTAGAAGTGAGGAAGAACACACTAAACATCTTCGACTGGTGCTGCAAGTGTTGAGGGAGAATCAACTTTATGCGAAGTTCTCCAAATGTGAGTTTTGGCTCAAGTAAGTGGGATTTCTTGGACATATTGTATCCAGTGAGGGTATCCAGGTTGACCCGGCAAAGATCGATGCAGTGACAAAGTGGGAACAACCTAAAAATGCTACTGAGGTTCGGAGTTTCCTCGGGTTGGCTGGATACTATCATTGTTTTGTCCAAGATTTTTCTCGCATTGCAGCACCGATTACAAAGTTGACCCGAAAGGATATTAAGTTCCAATGGAGCCCGGAGTGCGAGCAAAGCTTTCAGGAGCTAAAGACTCGTTTGACCTCAGCACCTGTGCTTACTCTTCCTGTCAGTGGCACTGAATATGTGGTCTTTAGTGATGCTTCCAAGCAGGGGTTAGGATGTGTTTTAATGCAGAATGGTCGGGTGATCGCTTATGCTTCCAGGCAGCTAAAGAAACGTGAGATTAATTATCCGACTCACGATTTGGAGTTAGCTGCTATCGTTCTAGCTTTAAAGATTTGGAGGCATTATTTAAATGGTGAGCGGTGTCACATTTTTACCGACCATAAAAGTTTACAGTATTTGTTGACCCAAAAGGAGTTAAATCTGAGGCAGCGCCGATGGTTGGAATTAATCAAGGACTATGACTTGGTGATTGATTATCACCCTGGGAAGGCAAATGTAGTGGCTGATGCGTTGAGTAGAAAATCCTCTGCCACATTAGCTTATAATCGTACTACATACGTGCCATTGTTGTATGACCTCAGAGTTTTAGGCATCGACTTAAGGTGCAACTCTCATGGTGGGCTGCTAGCACAATTCAAGGTGAGACCTACCTTATCGGATCGCCTAGCAGAGTTGCAGAAGGCAGACCCAGAGTTAAGTGGTGTTATCCAGAGAATAGAGGATGGGAATGGGCAAGACTTCAGGATCAGATCCGATGGTATGTTGGTGTTGCGAGATCGGATATGTGTTCCGCATGACGATGATTTACGACGATAGATTCTTGAGGAAGCTCATTGCTCAGCTTATGCCATGCATCCTGGTAGTACAAAGATGTATCGCACCATCCAACAGACGTATTGGTGATCAGGCATGAAATGTGATATTGCAGAATTTGTGGCTAGATACCTGGTATGTCAGCAAGTTAAAGCAGAGCATCAGAAACCTGCGGGTTCACTACAACCCCTTCCGATACCTGAGTGGAAGTGGGAGCACGTTACTATGGACTTTGTGGTAGGTCTTCCACGTACCCCACGACACCACGATGCTATATGGGTTATAGTGGATCGACTTACAAAGTCTGCCCACTTCCTACCGATAGATATCACCTACTCCTTGGAGAGACTGGCCAGGTTATATATTGATGAGATTGTCCGTTTCCATGGTGTCCCGATGTCGATAGTGTCAGATCGGGATCCTCGGTTCACTTCTAAATTTTGGCCAAAATTTCAGAAGGAGTTAGGTACCGCCTTGAAGTTTAGCACAGCGTTTCATCCTCAGACAGATGGGCAGTCAGAGCACACCATTCAGACACTGGAGGATATGCTCCGAGCGTGTGTTCTGGAGTTCACGGGTAGCTGGGATTCTCATCTCTCATTAGTAGAGTTTGCATATAATAATAGCTACTTGGCCAGTATAGGCATGACACCATACGAAGCACTATATGGCAGACCATGTCGAACACCCTTATGCTGGGGTGAGGTTGGAGAGCGATGCTTGGCCGGTACCAAGTTACTTGATGAGACGGTTACCAAGGTCAAGATTATTCGGGATAAATTGAAGACGGCTCAGGATCGACAAAAGAGCTATGTAGACCATCGTCATAGGCCATTGGAATTCTCTGTAGGAGATTTGGTCTTTTTGAAGGTGTCCCCATGGAAAGGGATCCTTCGATTTCATAAGAAAGGGAAGTTGCATCCCAGATATATTGGACCTTTCTCGATTCTTGATAGGGTTGGACCCGTGGCCTACCGGTTGGAGTTGCCTGCAGACTTGGAGCGAATTCACAATGTCTTCCATGTGTCTATGCTGAAAAAGTACGTTCCGGATCCCTCTCATATTCTTACTGCTCCACCGGTCCAGTTAAAAGAGGATTTGAGTTACGGAGTACAGGCAGTTGACATTTTAGACCGGCAAGACAAAATTTTGCGAGGAAAGTCCATCCCACTAGTGAAGGTATTATGGAGGAATGCATATGTTGAGGAGGTTACTTGGGAACCCGAAGCCCAGATAAGGTCACAGTATCCTCACTTGTTTGCGTAGTGGGAGAGCGAGAAATTTGTAAAGATCTAAAAAATTTGTCGTGTTTTATTGCAAATGTAGAATATATTACCTTAGTTCTATATTACTATAATTTTTGGAGGACCATCACTTGTTTGCGTAGTGATGTTGAATTTTGATCAAGATGTTGTTGGTTCGGTTGCTGAGTTTTGATGTGTGTTATTGCTGATGAGTTGTTACTGTTAGTTCGGGTGTTGATGATGTTTTTGCTAAGTAATGGGGTTTATATGTTGCTAAGTTTTGATAAAGTGTTATTGCCACCTCCCTCCTTCTACCCTATTAGGACCCTTTTACTCATGTAGTACTTTGCATCTTTTTCTTCCTTGCTAGTGAACATGTAGGTAACATAATAATTACGTCTTAGTGGGTAATCGAACGCAGGTCAACACTAGGACATGTTTGCAAATGTCCCACCTTGCTAGTTATTAGATATGATCATTAGGTAAAAATTGAGAGTCATTAGTTGAAACTATGGATGACTTAGAATTCTAATTAGCTCACAATAGTATTGGAACTTGGGTGATTAGGTTGTAGAGTAATGGTGGATAAGTAATTAGGTAGATTATGTTGGATAAACTAAATTGAGTTGAACAACATTTAACTAAATTGGGTTGAGATGAGTTTAAAGAAAGTAAGGAAAGGTGGTTAGTTTAGCTTATTAAAAATAAAATAGATGATACTTAATATTAGAAATAATCTCAAAAGTTAATGATATTTGTAATAGGTAGGTCACCTCGAATTATTTAACGACGCGCAAGCTATTGTACGGTTGGTTCCGAAGGACGAATTACAACATCCAGGTGCGCTGGTTCACTACAGTAGACTACTTTCAAGATTGTGAAAATTAAGGAGATGATAATACTACTGCTTAGAAAACTGATATTTAAATTAATCTTAATGTTTGTTTGTGTGTTAAATAATCTTGCTCTTATTATATGTAGTCTGAACCTTGCTTATATGATATATGGTAGTTTTAACCTCGCTTATGTGATCTACTTATAACCTTGTATATGCTGTTATCTGAGTATACTAGAATGCTCTTATTTCCTTTTATTCTTATCAGCCATGATGTCATGATAAATAAAATATTAGTATTCCATTTATGGGTATGATGTAGAGAAGTAGATAACACTAGAGTTTGATATCTACCCGGACAATCAAAAATAGAATCAATGGTAATGTGACACTATCATACATATGTGAGAAAATATTAACGATACATCATGGCAGATATATTGAATTACGGATATGGGTTTTGACCCTCCGAAAACCATACCACCTAGAAGGAAAAATTTATAAAGGACATAAAGGGTGGAATTTAATATGGATCGGCTTATCGCCAAGGAATCTCGTGACTTAGTCACCATACCCGCACGTGTGACGCGAAGTCGCCACCGTGATAGTCCTAATATGGTTAGCTGGGGGGTGCGATCATACCGATAATCTTGCTAGCATGTTGCCGAGGTTGTAGTATTTTGGTGGCCGCTAGAATGCTCACCTCCTAGCAGGCATCGCTGCTTTTGAATTGGGACGATCACCTCTTCCGCATAGCCTTGGACAGTGTATCCATGGACTACACGGCTATACCAGACGTACTGCAGACGTTCTGAAGAGTAGTCCGAATCTTGGGGTTTAATTAAATATCGGCTAGCCGTGGCCGTGGTATACATTTAGGTGCGGTGACCCTATCCAGGGGACAGTGTGTAGTACTACACGAGTTGCTCCATGGATTGTCTGGGGAAGACGCATGGAGTGACGGGTCGCTAAGTCGCGGCGTTGAAGAGATTCGCCTAGCGTACCAATGAAGATGGAATCACGGTCGCCCGACCTCTTCGCCAACATCAGTGTGGCGGGCATAGGTAGAGACATAGACAAAAGACACTGATGGGTTTATGAGAACTCCCTGATCAGGAGCTCTCCTAAGCATAGGCTGGCTGCCCAGAACATAATATTTTATTGACATGACACATTATTTGTGATTGTTACTTAGAGACATCTACATACACCTTGTTTATTGTTTGGATTACATACATCTTATACATACTCTATTTATGAATACTTCATGCTTTATTTATTGTCTTTACATGTTTCCTTGCTTTACTGAGTAATTTACGTACACCTTAAAATCTCCCTTTTCCTACTTGAAATATTCTACTGCGGTTATAGCCGTAAGCACAAAGCCGCAAGGCTGAGCACACTGCGTTCAAATGTGTGCAGGTTTTAACATGTGATTGGCCGAGATAGCTGATAGACATGAAGTTGGTTGCAAATCTAGTTATTTTAGCATTTGTGTTATCATAGTGATTGTAGTAGGTATATCGGGACTGTGTTAGAATGGTTGAAGTAGTTGATTTAAATATATATTCCGCTGACTTGATGATGTATGTGAGTTGTATAAATCTATAAATGCCTTGTATGGGTCCTTTGGGCTCATACGGCGGTTGTCACGTGTTCGGCAGATGGGTCGGGGCGTGACAGGGAATACTAGAACCTCTTGGACACATGTTACATACTAAATGTTGAGGGTGTATAGCAGTGCACCCAGAGGACATCATGGACTATATAGTCTCTGATAGGATGTCTACACACCAGCTCTAATTTGGAGGCTAAGCGAGGCCCAAACACAGAGAGTAGACTGAGTGAAAGCCAAAAGTTAAGGTTCTACCGGAGTAAGCTTTTCCGACGAAGTTGGTTGCCGATGAGCTCCAAATGATGAGATAAATATAATTTTTAGAATCCTTGTGAGGAGAGGTATCGATTGGTGCCATTATTAGTGCTACAATAGAGAATATTGCTTGGCAATCGTTCCGGCGAACATTCCGATAAACTTGAGGAAAAAATTAAAGTGAATAAAGGGATTAATCTAAAAGTGATTGTGAAGATAGATTTAAGAAATTGTTACTAGATTGAGAATTAAAATTAATTAAAATTTTTAAAACAAATTTGATGACCAAATATGGGGATTTGGATAAACATGACACAAATTAGAGCATGATTACAACAATAGAACAATATGAGTGTTTGTATCTGAGCAGAATAAATAGGATAGTTCTTAATATTTAGTCTAGAAGAACTATCTGACTTTGATTTTCTATACTTTAAATTATTTAACTCTTCGGCTAGTAGATATTCCTCATTATGATTATAAATAAGTTATTATTAACTTGCTATGTCCATATTTGTCGTTATAAGTTGTTCATCACTATTGTTATTTGTTTCATTATCAGCTTGATACTATAACTCTTTTTGATTTTAAAGCTAATATATGCACTTGATTTTTCTTAAGAGTTAAAGGTACGGTGAAAAACATAGCTAGGAGACTTCTTGGTTTATATATATGATTTTATTTTATTCTTAGGTGCATATGGCAAGGATGTCATTACACTGGCATGCCAATGGCACAACCATCGTAGTGATGTTATGTTTCTTAGCACTGCCGTGAGCTATCGAAAGAGAAGGGCATGGGGCTAAAGTTTTAGATCAATAGGATGGCTGGTTAGATAACTTCTAGTTGACACCAATTCACTCGACTAGCTATAATAAACTAGGTAGTGTGTTCCAGTGGTCAACTCAGGAGGAAAAGAGGTTTTATTCCTCTTATGTTCAAAGTATTATTACTCAGATTTGGGTATCCTATGATGTTTGATCTCTCCCCCTAAGGTGACAGTTGCGACCAGAAGTATGTAACACTAGCGTAGGAAATTTAAAATGCAACCAGAGGTAGGTAATTCAAGGGAGGAGTACCATAAAGATATGAATATTCATCAACCTCCTACGCGATGCACGTAGATAGTGGTAAGGCTGCACCGTTAATAGTTGGAGGAGTACATTTTACTAATGAACAATTTTAAACGATCATCATAATGATATAAGCTTAGACTGCATAGATACAAACCCCCGTTCCACCATGACCTGCTAATAGGAGGTGGACAGTGATGACACTGTAGGGAACCTCGATGCGGGGTGAGGGGATGGTGGAGAAGTCGGACAAGATCGAGGCCTGCCCGACGTGGCCTTGAGGGAAATCGAAACCCACGATCGGACGAAAGGAATGTACCCCTCAGAGTCCACGCTTGCCCTCCACAACTAGGGTTCCACTAATCGTGTCGGAGGAGCCTCAATCTCCAGCACCTTACTAAATAGGCTTTCCATATTGTAGCGAGCGAGCAAGAAAGATAAAGAGAGAGAGAGAGAGAGTTGATTTAAAATGAAGCAGGAAGAGGAGAGATATTTATAGGGCAATTGGGAAAAGGGCAAAAAAAAGAGTTACAACGAAAGGAGCAAAATAGAATGAGGTTGCCTAGTTGAGTATTGAGCTTTGGGAAAGAGGATGACAATCGAATACGGTTCCCCATCAACCACCCGAATTGATCCAGCCCATGCTTTTGGATTCGTAAGAAGATATCTACGCAATCTCGACAATCGATCGAATTTTCTTTACTTGTGTGTGACCGAAATTAATCTAACAAAAATACATCAAAATCATAACAAATTTATTACGAGATAAGAAAATATACATTCATTCCTTTGCATGTCATCAATGTATTTAGAAAAATTGTATGAGTTAATTAATTTATTACTTTTTAATACTCATTAATATTAAACTCTCCTAATATTATTGGATATCATGGCCAAATAATTTGAATGATCTCTTTGCAGATGCTCCTTACGATTGCGTGCTTCCTCCCTCTTTTTTACTATCATCATATTCAAATATTTTGCCTCTTGATCTATTTATATGATCCAAAGATTGCACTTGAGGAACTCCTTGAATTAGTTTGCCTTTATTCGAGCTTTGCAATGCCTCTGCTGCTCTTTCAACTCGGAAAACCTGATAGAATTATACGAGATAAAGGAGTGATCCGTTCGATCCATCAACATGTAACATGGACGGCAATGGACTACCTGATGAGGCATTGGGACCGCCGCCACCACGTGCTCGGGTGATTCCACCCCTGGGTAATAAGTGACTTCGAAAGGGAGGCCCTTTAAACCCTGTTTTTCTATAAAAAAAAATTTTTTTGATAGTAAATAAATAAATAAATAAAATAAGAAAATAGAAATAGGAAAAGAAAAGGGTTAAAATATAATTTAGGAAGAAGGAGGGGTTTAAGTGAGAAAAGGTTTGAATAAAAAAAGGAATGAAGGGTTAAATTTAATTTAGTAAAATAGGAGGGGCTTATCTGAAAAAGGGATAGTTAAAAAAAAAAAAAAAATTAACCGCCGCTGCGCGTGCAGAGCGGGGGAAGGGGGGATGAAACCCCGAGGGTGTAAACCCTCAAAACAGAGCTTCTCTGTTTCGAGGATTTCGAGCGACGGTCGAGCGAATCGGAGCTCAGGTGAGTTACGATCCGATGAGGGGAGTTCTAGCGTGGTTATTCATTGTCGGCGAGACCGGTGGTCATGTTAGAGGTGGCTCCGGCGAGCCGGAATCGCGAAGGGGGCGACGAACTGAGGGGTTCCTCTGTTCGTGACGATTTCACCGGCGAGCGGGGGCGCAGCGAACACTTTCTCCTCCGTGGCAAGCTCCTTACACTTGTTTCCCTTCTCTTGGAAGTGATAGCGAGCGGCTACGGCGGTGGAAGAGTGGAGAAGGAGGCTGGAGGCGGCGATGTCCGGTTGCGGCAGGGGAGTCCGAGGAAGCTGCGACCGCGTGAGCGCCTGGACTTGTCCAGCGGCGCGTTCGAGTCACCGGGGGCTGGATGAAGGTGAAGGGAGAGGAACCGGAGAGTTCCATCACAGATGCAGTGGTGGGACGGTAGTGGACGGCGGAGAAATCACGTCGGCGACGCGGCTGGGGTTGAACGCGGGCGAAGGATCAGGTGAAGGAGACGACACGTGCTCTGCACGTGTTTTGGTTCGGTTCGACCCGTCTCGACCGGTTCGGTCCGGCCGGTTCAAGCTGCGGTTCAGATCTGGTTTAGACGATTTTGACGAGTTTTCGACCGGTTCATCTCGAGTTAACGTTCGTAGAGCTTAGTTGGTATGTTTTGGACTTTTAGAAATTTATTTACAATTTTTTAACATGTTTTAGGTTCGGTTTTTGAATTATATTATGTTGGGTTCAAGGGTTTGAGCGCATTAATGATGTTAGAAAAAATCTAAAATAATTTATGATGCTAGTTTGTGCTTAGACATAATTTCTGTGATTTAATTAGAATTTTACCGAACTGTGAAGATGGTGTTTTTATTTAATTAAGTTGGTTTAGGTTTATTTAAGTGTTAAATAAATTATTTGGATGCTCTTTGCATGAAAGAATGTTTTGTTAGATGTTATTATGTTTGATTCATATTAAATAGAGTTAAAATGATTTAATTAGAATTTTTATAGAATTTATAAATTTTATGTTGTGATTAAATTGGATAATTAGGATAATTAGTTTTTCTAATTAATGGAATTAGGAAAATTCTGATTTAATATATTTATTTCTGAAAATTAAATTTTTACATAATTATTAAAAGTTGTTTATAGATTAATTAAGGTGGTATAGTTGATCAATATGATTAATTAAATTATTAGAATAATTTATTTGTGGAAATAGATATCTATTGAGGTCTTATGATATAATTTGAATGTAGCCATATGTATGACTAGGGTTGGTTGATGTCTAATTGTAGTAGTGTGGTTATTTGAGTTGATTTATCTATTTGGTTGATTAAAGAGAAATTGAATAAAAATTGGGTGAGGTAGTGAGTAGAGGGGTTGTTGTCAAGATGATTATTTGAGATGTGTTATTTATGCATGCTTGCTTGGATGTCTTTAATTTATTTTAGGAGATTGTGTTGCTGTGCTATTGCTTGACAAATCACAACTAAGCTGTGATTTGTGTAGAAAGAAATTGCTTGCTGGATTGATTGCTTGCTTGCATTAAGAATCACAGCCAAACTATGATTCTTGTTAAAGATCTGCTTAAGACTCAGGTGAGGATTTATGGTTTCAAATTTTATTTGGCCTACTACAGATGTTGAGTCCTAAGGGTCGTTGTTAAATATTGTACATGCTGATAAGTTGTATATCTGCTTGATTGCATATTTAATTAACATGTGATTTATTGAAAAGTTATACCATGCTAGTTGTGTATGATGTTCTTATATGCATGCTATTGACATGAGTCTGAAAGTTATAACATGATAGTTCATATATGATGATATCATATGCATGCTCTTGTTATAAGGTTGAAAGTGATATCATGCTAGTTCATGTTGATGTTATTTACATGCTTGCTCTTGATATGAGCTGAAAGATATACCATGCTGGTATGTGAAATGTTGCTATATGCATACTCCTAATGTGAGTTGAAAGATATACCTTGAGGGTATATGTATGATGCTATTATATGCATGATGTTGATATTATGCTCATGTGATGTTATTATTGATATGTTCATGTTGCTAGAGTTGTAGAGACACCTAGTGAGAACATAGAACATGAGAACATGAGATAATAATTTGAGACACTTTAGGTTCATGTTATGATAACACCTAGAGTGGTCTGGTTAAATACATGACTAAGAACTTAGGGTTCTTAGGCTGGTATGTGCCAACATGTGGTGAGGAGCCATGTGTTAGCAATGGTAGAAATGCATGTTCGGTTGACTTAGTCAATAATACTTTAGTGTAGTCGGGATCTCACTTCGGTGCAGAACTCAACTTATTTGTGTTACATCATGGTAGAGGGTGTACTAGGAACAGTATCGTCCCATGCACTACCCAGGTTAGGGAACCTGATTGACACTGGCATGCTCAACAGATATGGATCCCTGAGCGGTCCTTGTTTATTGATAGCATATGCAGTGGGTCTCAGCGGGCCAGGCTGTAGACTGATGTGGCTGGTTGATTTTGTATGGTGATCCTACCATGGGGTAGAATTACAGCGTTGTATGGTACTCATGATTGGAAAGAAGGGGTGCCGTGATCACCAGCTCCTTCCGCCAACGTCAGTGTACAGGCCTATAGGATAGAGACATAGAGTTGACACTGACGGGTTCAGAGAAATCTCTGACGAGGGGTTCACCTTGAACATAAAAGGCTGTCTTAGGTGTAGAATAGTTAGATGATGAGATAATAATTGAAGTGATATGATATCTTGATTTAGTGGCATTATTAGGATCATATTTTTCATATGTTGTTATATGCCATGTTATGATCATGTTCATGATGTTCTTATTTGTTGCTTGATATATTATGGACATGTTTAATATGTGATTTTAAGTGGATATATTTTCTTGTTGGTTTGTACAATGCATTATGCCTATTTTTAGGGTGCTCTCTCTATAGCCTCACTGAGTTTCGCGACTCAGATGTGCACATTTTTCCCCTATTGCACATGTTATAGGTTGGCTACTAGCAGGGAGTGAGGGAGAACATAGCTTGGCGAACAATATCGACTTGGTGATCTAAATAGAGATTTAAAGTGATAGTGTTAGTTTACTTGTAAATTGTAATTGCTTCCGCTTTGTTTAAATAATAAAATTATAGTGCTTTGCGATACTTTTAGCCTTGTATAAGTTGTGGTGATTATAGTACAGCTTATACGGTAGTTGCCACGTGCCCAAAGGTGGTTTGGGGCATGACAGGCCCGCTCTAGCTAACTGGGTTACCTTCACAATCGAAGTCGCCTGCATGCTGGCTCTCTTTCTGGTGTAGGAGGAGATTGCAGTATGTCTGACGCCGATGTACAGATTGCTAGCACGGTGCTTGGCAAAGACCACGGTGTCATCTTTGATTAGCCCCTTCCCAGCGGTGAACTCCCTCCATTTGTACAGGGAGTAGCATTGGCGATAGCTCCTACGGGCGAGTTCAAAGTTCCAAGACCTCCCGTGTATGTCCAGCGCCAACACGTCCTCTGTCAGCGTAACCCTATTGACATTGATGTGAACGGGAGGGAATACAGCGAGTGCGCAGGAATTCAACTCGTTGAGAACTTTCCCCACATTAGTCTTGGTGAGGATCTTGGTGAAGGAGGTAAACTCGCCCACACTGACCACACAATCAATCTCCGATGTAGAAGAGGAGAAGGCGACAGGCGTCCAGGTATGCGCTAGGTGGTTAGAGTCAGTGATCGGGTGGGGATCAAGGCCAATTTTGGCGAATACCTCATCGGGATCGAGGTCGACGAGGAGGTAGATGGAGGAGACACAGGAAAGCAAGGCATCAGAGAGTCGGAGTTCATCAGGCAAGGACAATCCGCGGTAGCCATCGTGGAAGAAGAAGACACAGGAGCCCTGGGCAGGGACTCGCGCGGCAGCGGCAGGGCCGGCTAAGGCATTCCAGAGGTAGGGTTCCACGGATATTGTTGGAACTACAACAGGCTACAAAGCTATTGGGATGGGTTTTAAAGAGGGCGATCAATAGCAAACTTGATCCAATGGAGAGGAATATATATTTAATTTTCAACAATGGAGGCAGTTAATTTAGTCACGCGATTTTTCTTTATTTTCGAGGAAAAAATTCGAGTGGGGAGGTAAACTCTGTCATCAATTTTCTCTCATGGATAATATCAGTCGTTTGTTAATAAACGAAGTGTCCAACCATTACCTTATTTTATCTATCGTTTTTGAAATAACAGTTGTTTTCTTAAAAGGAGAATTCAGATTTTCTTATTTTATTTAATTATTTTGTTGAATAAATAATTTTGTCTTTTTTACTTAAGTCACCTTATTAGAAAATAAAAGAATTTATTAATTGGAAACTTCTTTTTTTCTTGTAAAAAAATTTATATAATAAAATATCATCCACGAAGAAACAACTGAATTTTTTTGCAAAGATGAGTTTTTATTTTATGCACAAAGCATACACTCTTTTCGTTTAGACTTATTAAATACTTTATGCTAGATTATGGGTGTCACGCCCCGTACCTTCCCCTAGGGCACGTGGCAGACTGCAGTGAATTCCACATGTAGCCATGCTAAGCCTCCAGAACTACACGGGAATCCACTAAGCGTACCTGATGTATATCCCCTCTATTTATGGAAGGAGAGAACCTGGATGAACTGATTCATATAACACTGAAACTAAAACTATTTATTTTACAAAATTTGACCTTTGATACAGTGACATACTTATTTAAAAATAATTTACCATCAAATTAGGGCACATGCCCAATGAGATACAAAATACCTAGCCAATGGATCTCTAAATACATAAAACAAAGGCAGTATTATTCTACCTTTACAAAGTTGGGCACCTAGCTACTCGTTTCACAATCTATACGTCCCTCTCCTGCTGTGGTCCTGAAAAATAAAAATGAGTCCCCCTATGGGGTGAGTACACTTGTACCGAGTGAGTTGGATAGAAAACAATGTAAAACTGAGAACATAGAATAACAAGGCAAGAATGGAACTAATCGACTATTTAAGTGCAATAACCAATCAAGGAGAACAAACAAGAGTCATATGATCTGGGGCTGGCTATATCAACGACAGTCGTGGCCAACAACTGTCACCTCAGGGGAAGGTATCAAACATCATAGGGTACCCAAATCAAAGTAGAGTCACAAGAAGACAGAAACAAAGCCCCCTTTCCCCCTGAGTTGCTCACTAGGCCTCGCCACCTGGTATCCATAGCTAGTCCAACGTAAAACCAGTCAGGAGTAACCCAGCCTCCCATCCTGACCTCGGGCACTGTGGCCCCACACTCCTCTTCATAGGTGGCCCGTGGGGAGTGCCAATAGTATAATAACTTATCACTGCACTGAAAGTGCCTATAGCACTATCCAGTATTGAATCATATAGTCATATGCATTCATAAGTGAAAAAGTATCATGTATAATCAAACAGATGCATATGCTAGATTTAGAGTCAACAAAAGCATATTATCATGCTTATAATGAATCGAGAAGCAATAGCCATGAATAGCTTAATTCAATAAACATGAGTATCAGAAGTAGATTCACAACTCATTTATAATCAGAATCAGGAATAGTAACTAGCAGGAGAGTCAATGAATATCAAGTATAACTAATCAAAGGGATATAGTTCTCCTGGGCTAAACATTGAGAACTATCCCGTTTATTCTACCTGGAGAATAAACACTCACCTGATTCTATCGTCGTAAGCACGTTTTAATTTGTATCGCGATCCTTAGTATCCTCGTGCTTGCTTATCGAATTTCCTGTGAATATTTTCATGAATTTTAATTCTCAATATAGTAATAATTTTGCAAATCTGTCTTCACCGACACTCTTAGAATGATCTCTAGATTCACCCTAATTTTTATCTCAAGTTTGCCGGAAAGTTCGCCGAAAACCCGCCGGAGACTCGCCGGAAAGTTCGTCGGAACCCTCGTCGGCGAAGTTCTTCGATCAGCCCCAATATTTGTACCAATTGAAAGCTCTCTTTATGAGGATTTCAAAAATCATATTTGTCCCAATTTTTATAGCTCACACGTGATCAATTTTACCGATTACATTAATTTGGGCGAAATTCTGAATTTAGGAGTTTTAGCTCGCCGGCGGCCAACCGGCGGCCAACAGCCCTCAACTCTGGTACCAATGGATTGCTCTCGTCGAGGAGAAGCCATAGGTACCAAGTTTGTGAAGTTCCGCAATCGGAATGGATCGCCGGAGCAAGCTCCGGCGATGAAACTTTCGCTGCCGACACCAAACCTAATTTTTCTCCCTCAAATCGTCACCAAAACTTAAAAAAAATGGTTTTAATGCGTTCTCCTAGCTCACCTGATGTCATCCTGGAAATCTCGTCAAAAAACTCCAACTATGGTGGTCGGACCGTCGAAAACAAAGTGATGAAGATTTGCTGCCGTGGAACAGGGGAGGAGAGAGAAAGGGAAAGCGCTCGAGCGGCCGGTGGGTGGAAAATGCTGTTTTTTATAAATTAATTAATAAAAATCTTAAATCTAAGATTAAATCTGGACCGTCCATTCTTGATTCAATGATTTGACCAATCAAACGACGTCCAAATTATGATCCGTCTGCGCCGTTGGATTCTTTATCAAAAATTCTATCTGATGGTGTAATTTTCACATTAAAATTCTATACTTCAAAAATTCATATAATTTTACAAATAGGTCCTCCATATTATTTATTTCATAAAATCCCTTAAAATCATCAACTTTTATATATTTATCCTTAACGCCAAAAATACGAATCTCACATCCTACCCCCCCCCCCCCCTTAAAGAAATTTTGTCCTCAAAATTTAGTTCAGGTTGTCCCTTATAATAGTCGGTGATGCTTTCTGTTCATATATTCTTCTGATTTCCAAGTAATTTCTTCTACTTGTGCACTTCTCCCCAATACCTTAATCATCTATACCTCTTTATTCCTTAATGTTTTCTTTTTTCGTTTTTAGATCTGCAGAGGTTGTACTTTAAAACTTAAATTCTCCTTAAGCTTAATCGAAGGCAATTGTAATATCTGATCATAATCCACTATATAATTCCTCCACATAGATATATGAAACACACTATGTATCCTGGTAATTTCCTAAAGTAAATTCAATCTGTAAGCCACAAAAAAATCTATTAATGATCTTAAAAGATCCAGTATATCGAGAACTTAATTTTATTTTTTCTAGGTTTTCACATCGTATGATTTCTTTCCAAGGATCTATTTTTAGGTACATCATATTCCTAGATTGAAACTCTAACTCTCTTCTTTCTTTATCCGAATAATTATTTAATATATTATGGGCTATTTCCAATCTTTCCTTAATAATCTTAATCTTCTCTTTAGTAATCTCAATCAATTTGTTTCCTTTGATCCTTCTTCCTCTTACTTTATCCCAACACAACGTTATCCTGTATTTGCTTTCATAATAAGCCTTATATGCTAATATTCTAATACTAAGGTAATAATTATTATTATAACCAAACCTCAATCAATCAATAGTTTTTTTGAGGTGTTATTATTCAAATGTGATTAAGTACTTATTTATAAAATTAAACATAGATTTTGAAGTATTGAATTTTAATTTAAAATTTACATCATCTGATAGGATTTTATATTTAGAATTTAACAGTGCAAACCGATCGTAATTTTCATTTCATTTTGTCAGTCAAATTATTACTAAGCTATGGTCCAAATTAAACCATATAAAGCGATTGACAGAAGTGATTTAATCTTAGTGAACCAAGAGTTGAACCCGGGTTAATTGTTAAATGGTAAGTGGGTTAAGTGGTAAAACTCGATCTGTTACCAACCCTTGACGAATATATATTTATTTTTCAACAGTTGAGGCGATTAAGTAAGTAACGTGATTTTTCTTTTTTTTCGAGGAAAAAATTTGAGTGGGGAGGTAAACTCTATCGTCGATTTTCTCTCGCGGATAATATCAGTCGTTTGTTAATAAACGAAGTATCCAACCATTACCTTTTTATTTTGTCTAATTATTATTTTCAAAATAACATGGTTGTTTTCTTAAAAGGAGAACTTAGATTTTCTTATTTTACTGAAAAAATAATTTTGTTTTTTTACGTAAGTCACCTTATTAGAAAATTAAAGAATTTAATAATTAAAAAAATTTATTTTTTCTTGTAAAAAAATTTAAATAATAAAATATCATCGATATCTTGAAAGAAACAATAAATCTTTTGCAAAGGTGAGTTTTTATTTTATGCACAAAGCATACGATCCTTTCTTAAAATGGTATTAAATGCATATTTATAAAATTAAACATAGATTTTGAAGTATTAAATTTTGATTTAAAAATTATATCATCTGATAGGATTTTAAATTTAGAATCTAACAGTGTAAAGCGATCGTAATTTTGATTTTATTTTGTGGGTCAAATTATTACCAAGCTAAAGTTCAAATGGATGGTCCAGATTAAATCATATAAAGCTATTGACAGAAGTGATTAATCTCAGTGAACCAAGAGTTGAACCCGGGTAAATGGTTAACTGGTAAGTGGGTTAAGTGGTAAAACCCGATCCGTTACCAACCCATGACTTCTTATTCGTCCTTCACGCATGAGCATCAGCCGTGATCAGGGTGTCCGACTCCTTTGCCTTGCCGATGATGTTTCGGCCAACTTCGATGGATTTATTCTACCAGATATGGATCACGACATCAAGTGAGCTGGATGAACATAATGGAACTATTCTTTGGGGTTTTTTGTGAGGCTTTAAGGGTACAATTTGAGTTAGGGCGTCTGTGGGCTGCGTAACTAGAAATGTCATGCGATATACGCAAGCTGAATTATGTGAAATAGAGTTGCAGATAGTGTGTAGAGCTGCAAAAAGAGTACATGTAGAAAGCTACAGATACTGTACATAGAGTTGCAAGTGTTGGGAGGTGACACGAATATTATAATTGATGACGGTCAACTTCTAGTCGTAACTTAAAAATCATTATGACAACCCAAAATGATCAACATATACTCATGAGATTTATATATACATATATAATTAACTCAAATGAAAATAAAGTAATAGATAATTTCAAATCATTTGATACACATCCATCTACAAACAACTTTATGAATCTGAAATAAAGTCCATTTAAGAGTTAGGCTCAAACAAAATTAACTCATACGTAAGCCAACTCAAAATATTGGTAATTTTTTATTTCTTAAGCTCAGGGGTCTTACATAGATTAATCTGATATAAATTTTATACTCCAGATCTCATATGGACGTTCAATATCAGTTGTTTCCAAAATCTAAGAAATAATTAGGGCAAAGATTTGCACAAAAAAAATTTTATGATAAAATAAAGAAGTGGCACTCGTATATGATGTGAGATAATTTACATTATTTTCTATATGTCCAAATTGGTCATAGACTGAACTTACGATTCAAGATTTCAAACTTTTCTGAAAATCACGTATACCGACGATAGTCAATATGTTATTATCGTCAGGTTTCATGGTCTGATAATATAACTATTTGCAACATAAATAAAAGTTAAATGAGATATCTAATTAACAACATACTCAAATGTCATATAGTAGCATATGTGCTAACTCGCGTAGGAGAGTCAATAATATAATATAATAATGTACTAGTTGTTTGGCTAGATTGTCACATATGAATCGATGATAAGATTCATAGATAATCCATAATTTAACAATTCTGATAGACTACCTGATACGTCAGCTATCTAGCATGAGATTACGAATGTGAGAGTGCATCTGGTGCTTCCATGTCTAAGAGTCAAACTCTAGGAGCAAGTGCTCGAATCGGAGCGAATAAAATCGAATATTGATAGATTTATTTAGACTCAATATCTCAAGATGGGGCCATGGGATACAAATAGTATGATTAAGATATAACATGGGATAATTTGATATCAATACTCTTAAGATCAAAGCAATAATCACTACCTATGTTAATATAAAAGGTGATCATGATGCACACAACAAGGTAACATTGAGTATGATCATGGATAACTTTAGTTGATCCTTTAGAAATAAAAATTGGTCGTAGATCTGAGCATATTGATCTAAGTTTCTATCTCTTCCCCAACGTAATGAAAATTGTAGCCATATATACTATCCGGAGATTAATAGATTAATTATATTAAGCCAATTATCGGCCTAAGGAAAATTAATCATAGCGATAATTTCTATCGTTAGAGTAAAAACTCATTACCAAGGAAATATACTATTATATTTCCGACTCGCACTTTATCCTAGATTATATCGGGACTGTCATCTTAATCCTTAAGACCTCAAACTTAACTTAATCTCATAGATTCTTCAAACCTAGGCTCTGATACAACTTTAGTTGTCACGCCCCGACCCGCAGGTCGACATGTAGCAACTGTCGTATGAGCCCAAAAGACCCATACAAGGCATTTGGTAATAAATATTGTCCATACACATAATCAACACAGTGGAATATACAATTAAATCACTTATGCAACTCTACTAACATAGACCAGATATACCTACTACAATTCTATAATAACGACATCAATAAATAAAACTAAATCCATTGATAACCCTCATCTTCATCAAATATCCCAATCAATCATCTAACAACCTGCACACACATTGAATGTGGTGTGCTCAGCCTTGCGACCTAGTGCAAAATTACAGCTCGAAATCGGAGCAAGGAAATCAAAAACTAGGAGGAGTACTCTAGGATGCCATTGGTTTGTTAATCATCATTTTTCTTTGATATATGTGATTTGTGACACAAAAATAAGTATAGCGATGTAACAAATACAAATATACATGTCACTAAATGTCACTTAAGTATATGTAGTGTCTATGTCATCAATGTGTGTCATCTATATTATAATATGACTTTAAGTCTCAAGACTCGGGCTGCTAGTCTATACTTAGTGAATACCCAGGCCAAGGGCATCCATAAGCCCATCAGTGCCTTTTTATCTCTGTCTCTACCTATGCCCGCTACACTGATGTTGGTGGAGAGGACGGGTGACCCTTGATCACTCTCCACTATCTCCCTAGTTGCCCTCAATACCTCCCCTAGCGAAACTGCCATGCCCTTACATCCTCCCCAGACTCCGTAGGGGCAACGACGACTCGTGTAGTACTACAACACTGCCCAAAGAAAGGGTCACCATTAACGAAGACTAATCGGCCATGGCTAACCGATAAAAATAATAACCCTAGGATCCGGACTACTCATCCGACTGTCTACAGAACATCCTGGATGATAGCCGTGTGGTCTAAGGATCCACTGTCCAAGGATTCGCATAGGGAATTACCTTCCCAGTCCAATAGCAGTCAACGTTGATCGGGATAAACACACATCCGTACAATGAGCTGTGGGAATCCCGTCTCCATCGGTGCCAAGTCCATGGTAGGGTTCATCCTCGTTAGCCATCTCAGGACTATCACGGTGCCACCTAAACGACACTCATGAGGGCATAAATTTTTAGGTAGGAAGCTACTCCATATTTCCGGTCTAGTATGACCTTGGAGTTTGTATGATCCCTTTTTCCACAACTTCTAGTATCTAAGCTACGTGTAGCCTTGGGAGTGGTGCGAAGAGAAGCATCACCGTTGTGACCATCGATAGTATACGGTGGTCAACTGGGGTATATGGGAGACACCCCTATCCATTTAAATCCTGGCGGTGTCTCATGGGAGGTTCTAGCATCTCATATCACCTAAGACTAAATCTAGTGCGTCTAGTGTTATTGTTGATTCTACCTCCTATGTATGTTTGTTATTCATATATGCCACTATTTATATTCATGTCCGCATGGTAATTATGTGGTACATAGCATGTCACGCCCCGACCCACCTGTCGGACACGTGACAACCGCCGTATGAGCCCAAAGGACCTATACAAGGCATTTGGTAATAATATTGTCCATACACATAATCGACACAGAGGAATATACAATTAAATCACTTATACAACTCTACTAACACAATCCCGATATACCTACTACAATTATAAAATAATGTTATTGATAAATAAAACTAACTCCATTGATATCCCTCATCTTCATCAAATATCCCCGTCGGTCACCTAACAACCTGCACACACATTGAACGCGGTGTGCTCAGCCTTGCGGCCTAGTGCGAAATTACAGCTCAAAACCACAACACGAAATCCAAGGCTAGAGGGATCGTTCAAGGATGCCTTAGTGGGATTAGTTATCACATAATTCGCTTTTTAATATTTTACATGTATTATCCGACTATATTTTATGTCAACCTAGGTTGTAGGTAGATGTATGTCTCTAAATGTCACCTAGGTTATATACCATATCGGTGTCACTAGTGTAAAATCATATATAACCTCTTTATTTTTGTATCACATGACTCGAGCTGCCGGCCTATGCTCAAGGAAAGCCCTGGCCTAGGACTTCCCTAAGCCCATCAGTGTCATTACAGTCTATGTCTCTACCTATGCCCACTGCACTGATGCTGGCGGAGAGGACGGTGACCCATAATCACTCTCCATTATTTCGCTAGTCGCTGACCATGCCTCCCCTAGCAAAACTGTCATGCCCTTACATCCTCCTTGGATCCGTAGGGGTAATGACATCTGTGTAGTACTACACACTGTCCGTCGATAGGGTTACCATCATAACAGTCTCATCGGCCACGGCTAGCCGAAATAATAACCCTAGGATCCGGACTGCTCATCCGACTGTCTGCAGAACGTCAAGGATGATAGCCGTGTGGTCTACGGATCCACTGTCCAAGGCCTCACGTAGTGAATCACCTTTCCAGTCCAATAGAAATCAACGTTGGCCGGAATAAATGCACATCCGCACAATAGGCTGTGGTTATCCCCACTACATCGTGGCTAAGTCCATGGTATGGTTCATCCTCGCTAGCCATATAAGGACTATCACGATATCGCCTAAGCGACACACGTGCGGGTATCGGTATCTGGGTATGGACCCACTCCATTTTTGGTCTATCTTGACCTAGGAGTTAATCTGGTCCAACCCTCAGCTTACTCCCAGTATCTAAGCTATCTATTATCTGTAGCCTCGGGAGGTGCTGGTGTGTGAACATCACTAACCGAACGCTAATGGTTCGTGATGTTATGTAGGGTACATTAATAACACCCTTAGTTTAAAATTTAGTGATGTTCTTACGTGGTACTAGTATCATGTCACCTATGTCTCTATACTAAAGTGTCCGGTGTAAATCATGATACTATGTTATATGTTTGCTTCATCTTTTATCATTTTACGCATGATATTATTTGCATTCAACATTTCAGCATAATTAACTAACATGCAGTAAAAATAATATATCATGCAAAGTAAAAGATGAAACACTCGCCGGAAAGTTCGCCGGAACACTCACCGGCGAAGTTCTTCGATCAGCACCGATATTGGTACCAATCGAAAGCTCTCTTACGTGGTACTAGTATCATGTCACCTATGTCTCTATACTAAAGTGTCTGGTGTAAATCATGATACTATGTTCTATGTTTGCTTCATCTTTTATCATTTTACGCATGATATTATTTGCATTCAACATTTCAGCATAATTAACTAACATGCAGTAAAAATAATATATCATACAGAGTAAAAGATGAAATAAGCATATGTGGCACATTAGCATGCTAAATAAAATATAATAATATAGTAGACATTTTTCTTGATAGTTTTAGAAGCATGATATTTATTTAGTTGGCAGGCATCCAAAAATCTAATTAAGATTTTTTCTAGCTGGAATAAATCATACTATGATGAGCCTACACACCTGATTTGGCAGTTTACTCTTTGGAACCAACCTAAGGTCCGTTTGCTGAATTTTTATTCTCTAACACTGTCTCGATCCACGTGCCATCATTTACGCATTTTATATTTTCCTGTCAATTATTCAATGAATTTTAATTCTCAATTCAGAAATAGTTTCTCAAATCTCTCTTCACCACTACTCTTAGAATGATCTCTAAAATCACCCCAATTTTTTTTCAAGTTTGCCGGAAAGTTCGTCGGCGGTTTACTCTTCAGAACCAACCCAAGAAAATAATCATTCCGACGAACTACTCGAATTGAGTATCAATAATAGTCCTAAATAACACAATTATTTAAAATAAAATTTAATTTATTTTTCTCTAAAATAAATAAAATAGAAATTTATCTATCTAACTTATACAATTATCCTAGCTAACTTATACAATGTCACCTAAAGTATTGGGGTTTGGGTAGCTTAATTCATAAAGTAATGTTCTGTCTGTGCAATTGCTTGTTAAATTAAGTACCCTGGGTATTATTTGATGAAATTGCATGCGTAATTAGTTGTGAATGATGCTGTTAAAATGTACAATAAAAATGTACCCTGGGTATTATTTGATGAAATTGCATGCGTAATTAGTTGTGAATGATGCTGTTAAAATGTACAATAAAAATTTCCTAGAATGTTATGTCCACTGTGCCTTGACACTACTTTTCATATATTTAGAATTGGTGGTTTATGGTTCTGTTAATAATGGCCGGAAAATATGCCTTACTATTTTACTGATGGTTGTTAGTTAAAGCTCACTGTTTTACTGTTGGAAACTTGTTTTGTGACGATGTTGATTCTCCTACAATACAACCATGCATCTAACGTACATAATTAAAGGATTCTTACTCTTGTGAAATTGTTTCAAGGATGTAAATTCTTAACTTTTAGTGGTGGATAGGTTGCTAGCGCGTTTGGCAGCAACCAATAGGATTGCATTGACGTAATGTTGTTGTTGGGTTATTATTATTTCCCCTATTTTATGATGGCTATGTCGATGTTATGATCCTTTTACAAGTGAGGTTGCCATGGCTTTCCGTTGTTGTGTTATTATAAAGTTTTAGTAGTATTACTTTCTTTACATAGTACACGTGGTATTGTCGAAGGAAAACTTCAAGATTTTTAAAGGATTCATTATTGTGGTTATGACCATTCCTTCTTGTTGATATTTTGGTGTGCTAAATTGATTTTGTTGGAACTATGTATGATACGGTCAAATTAAAAATAGAGATCTCCTTCATTTACCAAAACAATTAATTGCGTAGTTATCTCAAAATTCTTTTATTTCACAATTTGATTAAATATATTAAATTGATATGAAACATATTGTAGAAATGAATGTGCATGTGCTCGGATATTATCTGAAATCATTTAAGATGCATTTTCCCTTAGCTAAAACACTTCCTTCAAGGAGATTGGAGAACACCTCTTCATTTGCCCAAACCACCCTATATGATTAGGGTGGGTCATAGGAAAGGGAAAGGTAGCATACAGTTAAACAATAAAAGGGTAGAAAGTAAACTTTGCTTATGATTGTAGGAGCACTCTTAAATTTGCATCAACGGTGATACACAAAACACGGCAAGCCCGTGAAATTTCTGTTAAGCTAATTTAAAGGATTCAGGTGCGTTGTTATTTCAGCTAGTTTACAGCCGCTGCAGTAGAGCTCCCAAGTAGGCAGTTGTTATTAAATCTTTATTACTGTCCGTGATGTGCATTTTACTGATGTTCTGTATGATGTGAATTAATTGCAAATGACATATTATATGTTATGTTTCCTCATATGCTTGTGTTCTACAAATTCTAAAGGTGTATGATACTAGGAAGAACCTAGAACACATAGCGACATATGAAGATACTAGGTGACAAACAAAACTAGTTAGGTGACATATCTTCCATGATAATCTAAGCTAGTTTGGACACCTTGAGACATAGACCTGAACTTCCTAGGGACATAAACCTTTAGGAATCATATAGGTCTACATAACACTGTATTTCTCTCACAAATGATAGACACCATTTGTGTTAGTCTAAAAAGGGGTGGCGGCGGAGGCGTCACCCGACCCATCCTTTAGCGTTGGGTGAGTACCAACAAGGGGGTTCTCGCCAATGGCCAGATATCCCCATGGCATGTATCTGAAACTAAGGTACTGGGAGCTCACTTCAGCCGCTATCCTGAGGACTAAGGTATCTGTTGACGCTGACATACTCCAACTGAGTCCTGCAGGCTTGGGGGGTAGTTCGGACAACCAGAGTTATACATATGTGTTGGATCTGGCAGGTCAGGCCGAGAGTATACATGTCAGTTGGTGACCCTGCTGTAAAGTAGAAGTGTAGCGCTACACGATGTCTCGTATCCTAGGGTCTATGGGAGACGTACGATACGATAATCTCGGAGTGCGGTCTGGGTAAACGACTCGCGAGACTGAAAGGAGAAGGAACCGCGGTCACCCGCCTTCTCCGCCAACGTCGGTGCAATGGGCCTAGGCAGAGACTTAGACTGGCACTGACGGGCTTGTGGTAGTCCCCGACCTGGGCTTACCTTAAGCATAGGCAGGCAGCCCTAGGAGTTAGTATTAAAATTAGAAACTTAGAAATCTCTAGACATATACACATATTTAGACCTTTAATATTCAATTGATTATTATGTGTATGCTTTCTTTCATTGTTATTTTATAATTTAATGTTGATATAATTGTTGCTCATCCAGACATGTATTGTTAGCCCATTTCTTTTGCTTGGAGAAGTTTCTATCTGTAGGCACTAAGTCGCGATACTTAGCGCATGCAAATTTTCCCCCGCGTGCAGGTATTTGGAACATCGCGTAGGAGATGGCGAGGAACGATGGGTAGCGGGAGTGAATGCTATAGAAGGACATTAATAGAATTAATTAGTCGGTATGATGTAAAGAACACATAATGTAGACGGACTGTATCAACTTTTTATGTAACCTGTGAGCAAATTTGTAAATCTAGTTAGTAGACTTGACTATAGAAATTGTTATTCATGTTGGAATTACATGATATTGTTAGCTTTGTATGAATGAGACACTGCTCATACGGCGGTTGTCAGATGCCCGACAGAGGGTCGAAGCGTGACATGACAGTAATGTAATATTCAACACGTATGATAAAATAAATAATATGTAGGAGAACTAATTACACATGTCAAGTAAAGCTAAATAGCATAGCATATGATATATTAATCATGCTTAATAGAGAATTTAATATAGCATGCATGTTCCATAGTATTTAGCAAGCATAAGTTTTAATTATTTTTAAGGCATCCAAGACTTTCCAGATAAAATTTTTCTAAGATTTTCCCTATTATGAAAATAATCCTACTGCGATGAACCAACGCACCTGATTGAAGTCTGAGCTTCAGAACCAATCTAATTCAAGCTCAGAGGTATCAACCGTAAAGTAGCTCACGCGCCAAAATAATATTCCTAAATAATAAGATTTATTTATAACAAAATTTAATATCATTTCTACGAATTACTCGTACAGAAATTTAATTAATTAAGAACCTAAGTTATCTAATTAATCAGCTCTTTCCAAATTAATTATTTAACCTAATTCATAAAACTAACCCAATCCAATTAACCCAATTTAATTACCCTAGTAGAAAATTAATGTAACATATTTTAATTAGTTCGATAAACTCATTTAGTAAATCAACTTATAATTTGCGAGATCCAAATCAACCTCCGAGTCCACTTTAATAAATCTGACTCTAATTGATCAAGTTAAAATTAAATTATCAAACCCAAATTAATCATTAAGCCCAACTCTCTTCATCTAACCTAATAAAATTATAAGCCCAATTTATTATTCAAACTTAAGCCCAATTTATTTCCTTAGCTCATCTAGCCCTAAGCTTACTTAGATTAATCATACTTAAACCAAGTACTCTTCCTAATTAAGTATGTCCAGTTACTAAGCCCATGTTAACCGTCATCGCTCAATTTATCAGCAAAGTCCATACCAATATGCAATGATCCCCTAATTCAATTTTCATCACAACATAATCATGCTAGTAAGTTGAAATTTAACAACCCTTTCTTAATATAAACCTTAGTTCGATTCTTTCTACCCCATAATAATTATACCACATACATAACCTTCCCCTTTAGTTAGGTCAGATCTATAGAGATAGTACGAGTCCTCCGTCCCAGATTCCCTCGCCGCGGCCATCTGGTTCACCGGTACTACCCAAAAGTCTCATGCATGAGTGACTGTGACTGATCTATCTAGTCAAGGTCGTGCTTCTGGTTTCCATTCCCATCATCACGTGCTCTGCCATAAGAACATGGAGTCTAGTCAAGGTCGTGCTTCTGGTTTCCATTCCCATCATCACGTGCTCTGCCATAAGAACATGGAGTCCGAAATTCTAGTCAAGGTCAGGCTCTGATTCTTGCTCAAAAAATGGCTCGCAATACCTTACCGGCTGCATTCATGAGTCGCTCCTTCAACTGTCCCTCGGAGACAGGGTCAAGAAGTGCCATGCATCGGCGCCCCCCGTCCTTTCTTTCTATCGGTCCCACCCGGGCCCCTCTGGGATAATCCAGAAAGAGATAAAAAAAGGGGACTTCTGCATTTCTCTTGATCTTGTACACCCATTTAACTCCAATCGGTTTATGACCACCTGGAAGAGTTGTTAACTCCCAAGTTTCATTCTACTCTATTGCTTGAATTTCTTCATTCATAGCTTGAACCCATTTATCCTCCTTTTTTAATTCAAAATTCACAAGTTCACAGTCAATAAGTAAACAAAGTAGATTAAAATCATCTAACCTTTTAGTTTTATTGTAAATATCTTCAAGGGATCTTATTTTGATTTATCTTTCTGAAGATGTTGATGGTGAGGATAAGTGTGTGGAATGTACTGGTGATGCTGGTGGAGTAGCTTCTTGATCATGATTTACTTCTTCTTCGAAATATAGTAGAAAATCATAAGATTCTTCTTGTTTTGAACTCCAATCCCATGAAGCATTTTCATCAAACTCTACATCTCTACTGACTAAAACTTTTCTTTCTTCTGAATTGAATAATTTGTAGCCTTTTAAGTTCTCATCATACATAATGAAAATAAGCTGTTTACTTTTTTATTTGGACCTCTCTTGCTTGTGAACATAGGCATAAGCAATAGATCCAAAGACCCTTAAATGCGCCACAGTTGGTTTCAATCCACTCTATGCTCTTGAAGAGTCTCATTTTTCAAACTTTTAGTTAGATTTTGATTTGAGAGATACATAGCACATGCAACTGCTTCAGCCCAAAACTTCTTTAGCATAGCTTTTGATTTCAATATGCATCTAGCCATATTGAGGATTTTCTTATTCTTTCTTTCAGCAATACTATTTTGTTGAGGTGTTTTTGGAACTATCAAGGGACGACAAATACCATGCAACTCACAAAAAAATTTAAATTCATTAGAAGTAAATTCACCACCTCTATCAGTTCTTGAAGCTTAAATTTTATAGTGACTTTCCTTCTCAACAAAAGCTTTAAATCTTTTGAATAAATTAAAAGCTTTTTACTTATGTTTTAGAAAATAAATCCAAGTCTTTCTACTATAATCATCAATAAAAAGAATAAAGTAAGAGTTTTCATCAAAAGATTAAGGTTTGATCGGACCACAAACATCAGCACGAACTAGTTGATTCTGGGCTCTTGATATTGAGTGCTTTGGAAAACTTTTTCTTGAATTCTTGCCGAATAAACATCCTTCACATAATTGATTAGGATGATTAATTTTTGAAATCCCTTTCACAATTTTCTTTTTTGCTAAAGAATTGAGGCTTCCAAAATTTAAGTGATCAAATCTCATGTGCCAAATCCATGATGTATCTTCCAGACATACCTTTAAAAAAATTGCATCATAATTTTCTAAATTCAGCATATAATTTTTGCGAGAAGATTATAATTTTGATCTCTAAGCCATATCATATTATCTTCTATATAAATTTTGTATCCTCTTCCAAAAGGTGTCCAACACTTAGAATATTTTTAGTTAGCTTAAAATATAATAAACATCATGTATAATTATATGTCTTCCATCTTTTGCTTGAATCAAAATCTCACAATTACCTTCAATTTCTACCTTTGTATCATCCCCAAAATTTACAAATCCTTTCTTGTTGGTATTGAGTTGATAGAACTTACTTCTATCACCTGACATATGGTTGCTTGCTCCATTATCAAGATGTCATACACTTGATTTCTCCATGTGACTATCTTTTAATGCAAGTAGAGAGTGTTATGTTTCTTCTTCTTTCTACTCAATAGACCTTGTTTCTTCACAAACTTTGTTAGATCGACACTCCCAAGAGTAATGCCCAAATTTATAACAAGAATAACACTGAAGTTTAGATTTATTTACTTGATTAGAATTTCTCAAGTAATTACCTCTTCCTCACCCTCTTGCAAATTTTGTTCTAGAAACTTGATTTCTTTGAAAATTTGACGAGTGCTCATAGTTTGTTCTTCCTAGACCACGATCTCTGCTTCGGCCTTGACCTCGACCACGATCTCTGTTCGAACTATCTCCTTTGGACTTCCAAGTCATCTTGGCTTGAATAACTTGTTCATGTTCTTATTGCTTGCCTCGAGTCATCCTCTCTTCATGGGCTCTTAAAGACCCATTTAATTCCTCAATTGTCATGGCTTCGATGTATTTAGATTCTTCAATGCTACTAGGATATGATTGAATCTCGCATCGAGAGAACGAAGAATTTTTGCCACCATACGAGCATCCGACATTGATTCTCTAAAAGTTGTAATTTGATTTATAATTATTAAAAATTTTGAAAAATAGTCTTGAATAGATTCACCTTCTTTCAAAGAGAGTTTTTCAAACTCAGCCTTTAGAGTTTGATGTCGAACTCTCCTCACCTTCTCAACTCCTATGATGGAGTTTCAAAGAGCCTCCTATGCTTATTTCAATATAGTCTCCTTCACAATCTTGTGGAGCATGTTATCATCTTGTCCTAGATAGATGATGGTGAGAGCTTGTTGATCTTTCTTCCTTTCTTTCTCCACACCTTCTCTTTCTCTTGGAGAGAGTATTGTCATATCTCTTGGTTGGTTGTAGCTTTTCTCTACAATGTCCTATACACATTGGGAGCCAAGAGTTACCTTCATCTGAAGTGCCCAAGTCTTATAATTGAGAAATGTAAACTTCAGATATAGATAAGAAAAGGAGGATGACGACATCTTCAAATAAGCTCCTCAGAAATTTGCTCTGATACTACTTTGTTGGAAAAATAGGAGCTCTCTCACATGTTCTAGAACTTGGATATTAAAAAATTAGGAGGAAAATAAAGAGGAGGAGGCACTTTCTTTAAAAAGTAGATATTGTATTCACTTCCTCTACTCTACATGATGATTACATAGACTATATAAAAATCGACTAAATCAAATGATTAAAAATGAAATTAAACCAAAATAAATAAAAAATACCACAGATAGAAACTAAAAATATAAAAAAAATCAAGTTTAATTTCTAATTTCTAACACTTCAGTACTCCAACTTGACCTACAGGATGCCTCTACTGTTGCGTTTGCCTACAATAAATGTAGGAGATGGGAGGAGAGACAGGAGACAGAGGAGGAAAAAGAAAGAAGCGGTGAGCAAGGGATAGCAGAGGAGTAGAGTGTTGGTGGGAAGGAGAACTAGAAGAAGAGGAAGGAGGCAGGGCGCTGCATAGAGGGTTCGATTTTTTATTAAAAAATAGGTTAATTTTTTGACGCAATCGGTTGGACGGGTGAGTTTGTTAACTTGATCATTTTATTAATTGTCATCCCATCACGTGCGCCCAATTATTTATTTATTTATCGAGCAGTCCAACCTCTCAGTTTTTTATCTTATATAATTTATCTCATCTAATACTTTGGAATTATTTATTTATTTCATGATTACTGCGAACAAAATATGTTTTTTTCTATTTTTAAAAGATATATATATATATATATTCACACACTTTGTCGTTGTTTAAACGGTTAGTATAAATAAATTTAAAAATACAGTTAGTCCAATAAAAAACGATCTATGAATAAAAAATAATATATTTTTCTTCCACTCTTTTTTGAATTTTTTTGAAAAAATAATAATAATATATAAAAGAATATATTTTACTGTGTCATAAAATATTTGTAAATAAAAGTAATTAGCAATGAAGCGGTAGAGGTTAATTTATCAACGCTAAGTCCACATCCAATTCATATATAAAAATATAAATAACTATTCGTGGGGATTTGTAACAATTGCCTCTTCTTTTACCGACACAAGCGATACAAGAGGAATGTAACGGGTATACGCTTTCGCAGTAATTTTACCTGGTTTTTTTCCCTCTCCGTTGTCTCTTTTTTCCCTTGCAAAATATGGTCTTCCGAGGTAACTCTAATTTTTTTAACATAAAATTACTATATATATATATATATATATATATATATATCGGCGAAAAGAAGTAAAAATATAGATGGATGGTAAACTATGATTTCTACAAGGCATCAGATCGTGTAAGGTAAACTCATGCTTCATTAACTTGAAGTATAAATATCAAATAAATTGTATCTAAGTATAATATTTGCTAAAGAGGCTAACAAGCCCTTACAAATAATGAGTATGAGCTAATAGTCTCCACACCTCTTGGTGGGTAGATCCTCAAGAAGCTAATCTATCGAGCTTTTCTTGTAGCCATCAAAGATGTGGAGCTAGAAGCCAACCTAATTCCACTTGACATTTTAAACGTTGATGCGATTTTCAAAATTGTTTGGTTGATGACTCATTGGGTTATAGTAGCCTACTTCACCAAGACAGTAACTTTCGACGACCCAAGCCATCCTAGTATGACCTTTGAAGGTGATTATCAAGTTGTCTTTAGATAGAATGCTCTTGAATTCTACCTCGACTTAGCTCCCGAAATAACCTCAATATCCAAGCATCCTTATAGAATGACATTCGCATAACTAAAAACATTCAATGTGTAGCTACAAGACCTAATGGACAAGGAGTTTATACGACCTAGTGTATCCCCTTGAGGTATGCTAATATTGTTCTTGTAAAAGAAAGAAGGCATAATAATTCAGAACTAGAATCTGCTTCCTCAAATTGATGACCTGCTAAAAGGTGTCAATGTATTATTCAAGATACACCTACAATCAAGGTATCATAAGTTGAAATCCGATAAGAAGATGTGCCCAAGACCGCATTCAGAACTTGATATGAGCACTATAAATTTTTCGTTTTTGCCTTTGGACTCATCAACACACTAGCAGCCTTTATGAACTTGATGCACATAGTATTCCATAAATATCTTAATAAGTGCATCATCATATCCATTGATGATATTCTTATCTACTCACAGGATAAGGATGAATATGCACAGCAGCTCAGGATATTACTTCAAATATTGAGAGAAAACCAACTGTATGCCAAGTTTTCAAAATGCGAGTTTTGGTTAGACTAGGTGGGTTTTCTCAGACACATCATAACTAATAAGGGAATCCAACTAGATCCAGCTAAGATCGAAGTTAGAGGATTACAACTTAGTAATCGACTATCATTCGGGTAAAGCCAATGTGGTAGTTGACGCACTAAGTTGAAAGTCCTCAACTGCACTGGCTTTCATCGCAACTCCTACTTACCCCTACTATGAGAGCTTCAGGCACCGGGCATTGAATTGCAGCCTAACTCTCAAGGAGGTCTACTAGCATGGTTTATAGTATGACCTACTCTTAGAGAGTCTAATAAAAAAATAGTAAGCTAACCCAAAGCTAAGTGGATTAACACAGAAGGTTCAAAAAGGAGAAGAACAAGGTTTTTGTGTAAGGAAGCATGGTGCCCTTACCCTACAGGGCAGAATCTATGTATTGCATGATGGAAAACTTCGACGGTAAATTCTGGAGGAAGTACATAGTTTAGCAAACACCATGTATCCAGAGAGCATAAAAATATATCATACCATCTGCCAAATATATTAGTGGTCAATATGAAACGAGATATCACAGCATGGCTAAGTACTTTTGTAAACCCTATTTTCTATTTTTAAAAAAATTGAAAAAAAATTATTTATTATTAAATTAATAAAAGAATAAATAAAATTAAAATACGTAATGAAATAAGAAATAGGAAATAAAATAAGAAAATATATGGCTAAAATAAAATAGAAAAAATAGATAAATAAATATAATAGATAAATCAGAAAAAGAAATAAATAATAAATAAAATAGTAATAAATAAATATTAATAGATAAGAAAAATATAATAGAGAAGAAAATAAAATTAAACAGAAAAAGAAGGGAAAATGCCGCAGCACGCGCTTGTGCTGCGGCATTAGCGAGGGTTTGAGCAAGGGTTTAAAACCCTCTCTAACAGGGGGCACCTTGTTTTGGGATGAAACGACGACGGCTGAACTCAAACGCTCCGGGAGCCGTCGTCTTCGACAGAGAAGGGATGCGAGCGAGCTGAGGTGTCGTCTACGAGGCCGGCGGCATGTGGAAGTAGCTTCGGTTGTCGAAGAATGCGAAGGGAGCAGCGGAATTGGGGTTGTCCCTGTTCCCGTCGATTGCGCCAGCGAGAGGGGCGAAGATCAAGATTTTCCTTCGTGGCGAAGTTGTTGGGAAGGTTGCGGGAGGTCTTCAGATGGTGAAGAGGTCGTGAGATGCACTACAAGGGCTCCAGCGGGTAGAAAGCATGAAAGGGGCGGCGAACAGAGGGACTCATCTGTTCGCGGCGATTCCGCGGCGAGGAGCGCGGCTGACGGCGTTTCCTCCGCGGTGAAGCCCTCTGAGCGCGATTCGACTCCTTTGGAGTTGATAGCGAGCGGCGGCTGCGGCGGAGGAGATGAGGTAGCGACAGAGGGCGGCAATTCTGCCTACGGTAGACGAAGCGGAGGTAGATACAGTCGTGGGAGCGACTGGGCTCTACCGGCGGCATGATTAGGCAGTGATAGGGTAAGGGAAGGTGCGGTGAGGTAGTGGGTCCACGGCAGCAGCGCGGCGGCGATCGCCGGCGAAATGCATGGTGGCACGGCTGGCGTTCGAATGAGCGTCGAGTAGGGAATAAGGCCGGGGTGGCACGTGCGATGCGCGTGCGTCAGTTCAATCCAACCCGGCTCAGGCCGGTTCGACCCGATTTAAGCCGGTTCGGTCCGGTTCGGAGTCGGTTCGGTTGCAGGTTGGCTGGTTCTCGCGGTTTTACAACTGGTTCAATGCAGCTCAACGTTGCTAGGCTTTATTGTTGAGTTTTGAACTTGAGGAATTTATTTAGAATTTTTTTAACACATTTTAGGTACGATTTTTGAATTTATTTAGGTTGGGTTCTGAGTTTTGAGTACATTAACAATGTAAGAAAAATCTAAAATAAATTATGATGCTATGTTATGCTTAAGCATAGTTTTCATGATTTAATTAAATTTTTTTAAGATTATTAGTATGCGGTTTTTAATTTAATTAAGATAAATTGGGTTAATTTAGGATTTAAATAAATTAATTGTATGTTATATGCATGAAGAAATATTTTGATAGATGTGATGACATTTAAATTGTATTAGTTGGAATTAAAAGAATTTAATTAGAATTTTTACAAAATTAATGAATTTAGGATATTGTAACTTGAGGTAATTGAATTATTTAGATTTTTTTAATTAATAAAATTGAATAATTTAAAATTTTATAAATGTATAATGTGATAAAATTTGGAGAATTAGATTATTTAGATTTTTTAATTAGTAAAATTAAATAATTTGAAATTTTATAAATTTCATTGATAAAATCATATTTTTCACAGAATTATTAAAATTGTTTTTTAAAAATTAATGATGGTAGTATATATTGATTAAGATTTTTGGGTATAATTAAAATTTTAAACTAAATATTATTTTATAGTCTTGTTTATGTTTGATTGTGTTGAATTGTGATTGTTAATGTGATGAATGATTAATTGATTTTAAAAAATTAAATAAAATAAAGAAAATGATGTGAGGATGTGAGTAGAAGGGTAGATAGGAAATTATTGTTTGAATTGTATGATTTATGGTTGTTGGATATATTTATTTTATCTTAGGAAAATTGATTGCTGTGTTGTTGCTTGATAAATCATGGCCAAGCCGTGATTTGTGTTGGAGTAAGAAGGAATGACTGTGTTTGATTGCTTATTTTTAAGAATCACAGCCAAGCTGTGAATTCTTGCTTGATTTTGCTTTGAGACTCAAGTGAGGGCTTATGGTTTCAGATTTCTGACCTACTACAGTGTTGAGTCCTGAGGGTCATTGTTAATTATTGTACATGCTGATGAGTTATATATCTACTTTGTTACATGTTCAAATTGCATGTGATTAAATTTGATTTTGAATGTATGCCATGTCAGTATATAGATATGATTCTATCATGTGCATGTTATAAATGTTATGCTCATGTTATGTTGATATTTGATATGTTCATGTGGTGCTAGAGATGTAGAGATACTTAACAAGACACAGAACATGATGACATGAGATAAAACTAGAGACACTTGTGGTACATATTATGACAACACCTAGAGTGATCTTATTTGACATTTAACTAAGAACTTTTGGACATCTTAGGGTCATGGTAACCTAGGAGATGACATTAAGGTTCTTAGTCTACTATGTGCCAACATGCGGTGAGGAGCCATAGCCAATGTAGAAATGCACACTCGGTTGACTTAGTCTCGAATACTTTGGTGTAGCCGGGATTTCACTTCGGTGTAGAGCTCAACTTATATGAGTTACTCCAAGATAAATTATTGCTAGGAACAGTACCGTGTCATGTGCTACTAGTGCTAAGGAACCTGATTACACTGGCATGCTCAACGATGTGGGTCCTCGAGCAGTCCAGATTTATTGGTTGCATATGCAGCGGATCTCAGCTTGCCAGGCTGTAGATGGTAGTGATTTATAATTTTATATGGTGATCCTGCCATGGGACAGAATTACAGCTTTGTATGGTACTTGTGTTGTATAAAAGAAGTGTCGTATTCACTAGCTCCTTCCGTCAATGTTAGTTTACAGGCATCTAGGACAGAGATGTAGAGTTGATACTGATAAGGTTCGGGGAGATCCCTAATGAGGGGTATACCTTGAATATAGTGATATGCACATGCCTTGACTTAAGATGCGTGCAAGCAAGTTGGTCCCGATCTTCCGTCGTAGGAGAAATCCTTAAGGCAGGGGAAGTTGTGACTTTGACGAAGGGGAGACTAACCACGATCTAGGAATGCGACCAGCAACCTCACAATTGCTAAACCACTCCTCAATTGGTTATCAACCGTGTCAAACACGACTGACCTGTTCACGAAGAACGACACGAACAATTCAAGAGAATTGAAAGAGCAACAGCGGAAGGATCACTCAAGAAGTGATTAAGAAAGTGGACTTCAAGTTTGTAGCAAAAGCATTACAAAAGTGGTGGCTAAAGCAAAAATCAAAGTCCCCTTGCAATAGAGCATGTTCCACCAAATATATAGACAAAATATAACACGTTTTTCCATATTTTGTTTCACTAAAATAGGAAAAATAAATATATAAATCTCCTACTCTTGTAAGTTACGAATTTGGAAAATAAAGATTTGATAAAGATTTGATCTTGAATAAATCTTCCTTGTTTTGCTCTTGAATAAATATTTGATAAGATTCGATTCTTGAATAAATCTTCTTCCTTGATTTGCTCTTGAATAAATATTCCTTCAATTACTCATACTCTACCATATGAGTAATTCATGCAATTTCCATATGAGTAATTCCTCCATATGTTTCCTTGCATGTAGTGACAAATAAACAATAATAATTAGGCAATATCATTTGTTTTGTAATTAAGTAATTAATTTACCCAAGAAAAGAATTCACCTGCTGTCCTAAGCGTCGTGCATGGCTCGTGCCATTGGGCCTTCTATAGTAATTGAGTTTTGCACGGGTGAACCAGCGATGTCCTCATCATATAGGATGGCTACCTTAGGAATAGTATTGGATAACTTATGATATATTGGTTAAGGCGATATGTTATTTTTAAGTTACTATTATGAATACAGCTTTTTGTACCATGTTCACATGCCTTATTTTAAATAATGTGACTACTACTTTGATATGTTAAGTCTTGTTATATATTATGTGACATGTCAATTTAAATTATGTGACTTGGTAGAAATATTTTCTTGTTGGCTTGTACAATACCTTATGCCCATTTTTAGGGTGCTCTCTCTATAACCTCACTGAGTTTCGCGGCTTAGATGTGCACATTTTTCCCCTATTGCGCAGGTTACAAGTTAGCCATTGATGTAGGGAGCGAGGGAGAACCTACTATGTCGAAAATAGAATTCACTTTGCAAATCATTTTTTAGTTTTGGTATTAAATGCAATTTGTTATATTTTCACTATGTTTAATAAAATTTATTGTGGTGCTTTATGATACATTTAGTCTTGTATAAGTTGTGGTATAGAAGTGCAGCTTATACGGCGGTTGTTACATGGCCAAAGGTAGATTTGGGGCGTGATAATTAAGGTGGTATCAGAGCATAAGTTTAAAAAAGTGAAATTAAAAGTAAGGATAAGGACTTAGGACATATTATAGGGTTAAGTATACGTGTAAGATAACGTGGACGGGGTAAAGAGAGGTTATAGGGATTTGGAATTTTGCCCTTATGCTTTCTTTACTTGTTGTGTTATATTCATATGTTGCCCTTGATTTTTGCTAACTGTGGCCTTATATTTTCCTTACTTTGTTGGGTTAAATTCTATGTTCCTTCCTTGTTTACGTGCTGTGATTTTTTTGGTTGATATTAGTGATTAAAATTGATTGTGCTTGGTGTGGTTTAATTTGGTAGATTGTATTGATTTGTATAGTGCTTGTGATATATTGTGATTGCTGAAAATTTAACCTAGGAAAATATAGAAACATTTGGAGCCTTACACATGAAACTTTAGAGAACTTATTGTGGAGTTCTATACTTATTTTGGTTGATGTTGATGTTGGATAACCCACTGAAATTATGTGAAAGTATTTTCCTATGTTTCCTTTGTCTAATGTAGCAACTAAATTGCCTTAAATTTAGTTAATCTCACTTAGCTATTGAACACGTGACTCCATCTACCCGCATGATATAAGCTAATCAACTACTCTAGCTAGAACCATAGATTTTCTCCTAATTAAGTTCCTAAGTTTCCATGCTGAGATTTCTGTCCAAGCTAAACCTTTAATTGTTTTAGGTAGCAACAACTACTTTTTGCTTCTCTTCTCTATAGATGCAAAATTTGGTTAAGAACATAGTTAAATGGTAGAGTTTCATCCTTAGTTTTTATTGATTTTACCATCCCTTACTTTTGAATCATAATCAGAGATCAATACTATCTCACATTCAACATTGTGTCCATGGGGTGTATCAAAAGTATTATCTTACCTCTCAATCTGAATCTTGATATCCATCTCATTCAATCTCACTCCTTTATCCCTATTGGACAGTTTTGTATAAATAACCATCAAATATTGGTACATCTTAGGAACTATATTATGCAATATAGTTTTCCTTTCTTAAACTTGGAAAATAAATTATTTTACCTAGGAAACTATACTATAAATTCTTCATGTGTGGGTGAGGAGAAGATCTATTCTCTTGTTTGCATTCATTGATATGTTTCAATCCTTTTCTTTACAAACCTTTAGCAATGGACATTCTTCAGATGCAGACTGTTCGCAAAATATTGACCATTCCTCTATTAAATACTCTTGAGTGCATTCAAAAGGTGGTACTATCCGTGGCACCAAACGAACTCAAATTCCTACTAGTGATTGTTAATAATTCCTTTTTCTTTTTTAGTATGGATCTCTCCCTAATCTTTCTCATCTTTCAAAACCATTTGGGTGATACTCTTGACTCCTTCTAGAAAGGGTCCAAATACCATCTAGAACCTCAAGATTTCTGAACAATCTAGTAAGATTTGCAAGTAAATTTAATGAACTCGTAATTCTGAAAGTTTAGCATTTTCAGCCTGTTAAATTAAAAAGATTGAGCTTTTCTTTTATTCATTTACTTACAGAACCTCAAGGTCAATTATTAAAAACCTTTTTACCAAATCCTAGACCAGTATACCTATTGTACCAAACTAATATATCAGAAATAAACCAACCTTGGTTTCCAATTCTAAAATTTTGTAAGTGATGCTAACAGAGAGTCCAATTTGTAGTTTTATCCTTCATTTAGGACCCATATGGTATTTCTCACTTAACAATACCGTCTCTACCTCAAAATCTCAACCATAACTCCCATACACTATTAAAGAGTAAGTTAAAACTGAAGATGATGAAATTTATAAATCACTATGGCAAAGTAGCATAAAATCTAGAATTGAATCACCCTCAGATTTATCTTGTATCAGAGATTTGATCAGCCTGAGCTATCTAATGTCTAATTCCTATGAAATTTATGATATGCACATGCCTCAATTTAAGATGCGTGCAAGCATGTTGGTCCCGATCTTCCGTCGTAGGAGAAATCCTTAAGGTGGGGAGTTGTGACTTTGACGAAGGGGAGGCTAACCACGATCTAGGAACGCGACCAGCAACCTCGCAATCGCTAAACCACTCCTCAGTTGATTATCAACCGTGTCAAACATGACTGACCTGTTAAGAAGAACGACACGAACAATTCAAGAGAATTGAAAGAGCAACAGCGGAAGGATCACTCAAGATCTGATTAAAGAAATTAGACTTCAAGTTTGTAGCAAAGCATTACAAAAGCGGTGGCAAAAGCAAAAATCAAAGTCCCCTTCAATAGGGCATACTCCACCAAATATATAGATACAATAATAGACCACAAATTTTGGAAAATAAATATCCCTTGATGAAGATTTGAATAAATATTTGATGAAGATTTAATCTTCATTAAATATTCCTTGATTTGCTCTAGAATAAATATTTGATGAAGATTTGATCTTGAATAATTATTCCTTGATTTACTTTTGAATAAATATTTGATGAATATTTGATCTTGAATAAATCTTCCTTGTTTTGCTTTTGAATAAATATTTGATAAAGATTTGATTCTTGAATAAATATTCCTTCAATTACTCATACAACTTCCATATGAGTAATTTATGCAACTTCCATTTGAGTAATTCTTCCATGTTTTTCCTTACATGTAGTGACAAGTAAATAATAATAATTAGGCAATATCATTTGTTCTGTAATTAAGTAATTAATTTGCCCAAGAAAAGAATTCACCTGTTATCCTAAGCGTTGTGCACGGGCTCGTGTCATTGGGCCTTGTATGCTAACCGGTTCTTGCACGGGTGAACCTGTGATGTCCTCATCATACTCCCCTTCTTGAAAAGGAGTCGACCTCGACTCTAACTTATCTTCATGACCTTAGGTAGTTCAGCCACATTAAATGTATTACTCACTCCATAATCCTTAGGTAGTTCCAGCCTGAATGGACCATCACGTGGCTTTAGCTTGGACTTATGCTGTTCTAGAAATCGATCTTTGCACAAATGCAACCAAACCAAATCTCCTTCTTCAAAAATAACTTTCTTTCTACCTTTGTCTGCATGCTTCTTATATTGTATTTGCATCTCCTTAATATTTGTTTTGGTCATCTGATATATCTTACAAATCATCTCAGCACGCTTCTCCACATCAATATTACCTCTTTCTGATGGTGGTAGAGGTAGTAAATCAATTGGAGCAGCAGGCTTAAATCCATAGACGATCTCGAATGGGCAGAACTTTGTAGTAGAATGCACAACTCGGTTGTAGGCAAACTCAATATGTGATAAGCACTCCTCCCACATCTTCAGGTTCTTTTTGAGTATCGCCTGTAGCATGATACCAAGTGCGTGGTTGACGACCTCGGTTTGTCCGTCCGTTTGGGGATGACATGTAGTTGAAAATAGCAGCTTTGTCCCGAGCTTACCCCAAAGCGTCCTCCAAAAGTGGGCCAAAATTTTTGCATCGCGATCTGAAACAATTGTCCTCGGCACTCCATGTAGGCGCACGATCTCCCTGAAAAATAAATTGGCAATACGAGTAGCATCATCGCTCTTATGATAAGGTATGAAATGAGCCATCTTAGAAAACCTATCAACAACAACAAATATATTATCTCTCCCCTTCTTAGTCCTTCGTAAACCCAACACAAAATCCATTGAAATATCCTCCCAAGGTAATTTTAGAACAGGAAGAGGTGTATATAAACCATGTGGGTTTAAGCGAGACTTAGCTGTTTGACAAGTGGTGCATCTCCCCACGTAACGCTCGATGTCGTGCCTCAATCCACTTCGCATGTCTACAATTCAACTTATTTTGGCTATAAATATGCTTTAATGATTTATGGTCTGAATGTATGATAAATTCTTTTGGCCAGAGATAATGTTGCCATGTTTCTAACACTCTAACCAATGCATATAATTCCTTGTCATATGTTGAGTAGTTTAAGGTTGGGCCACTAAGCTTTTCACTAAATTCAATTATTCTAACTAGAAGGACGTACACTTTGTCTATGATATAATAGACCTGTTAATATGATCAATACAATAAAGTTATTTCTTCCCTTTTCTAAACTTCCACAACCGTAGTTTTACAACAATCTTTATCCCTATTGCATTTTAACTTCCTTTCTAGTCAATCCTAATGACTTAATTATACTAAAGAATTTTTCTATGAATCTCTTACCATATCTAATTAATCCCAGACCTCAATCTTATTTTTCTCTGGATGAATTCTTAATCAATATCATCTCTATCAGAGTGTCGCAGCAGAAGTGTGGTGGGCCCATAACCCACAAGTCCTAGGGTTGAAACCTGGCTCTGATGGAGGTGGTGAAGCTATAGAGAGGAGGAAGGAGATGAAGAAAGGAGCAAGTGTCAAGACCCCAAATGTTGACGAACACTCAAGCCGAAGATATTGTCTTATGGTAATCTTCTTCCCTCCTATTTCATAAAAACAGGAACTTTACTTATTTTGGGGGAAGATTTAGGGTGATCACATGAATTTATATTGTTTCCCTAATCTAATTTTGTTCTTGCTGTTTTGATAGCCCTAAATTAGTTAATTAAGAGTATTTATCCTCAATTTAGATGACACTTCAATAAACATGACTTTTTATGTATACCCTTGAATCCGAATTCAAGATTTTTGCATGATAATCCATGTTGTGATTCATTACCATTAGCTTTGTTGTGAATTTTTCTATCTTTCATTGTATAAATTACTATATGATTATGTTAGGAGATTTCCATGTTGAGTTAACAGATGAACACTTGTATAAACCCATGATGATCTCGCTGAACTATCAAAAATATAACTTGATATCCCTAATTATTATCAGCAGGTCAAGTATTTAGTTAAGGGTCTCAACATCTCTTATTTGATTTCATATCCCTCCATACTTGGATTTCATCTCTTATTTGTTGCTAATAACTCCTTCAAGAAAGGTTCCAAATACAATCTAGAACCTCAATATACTGAACAATCTAGTAAGGATTACAAGTAAATTCAGTAAACTCATAATATTTAAAATTCAGCATTTTAAGCATGTTAGATCAAGAGATTTGAGTCTATCCCTTGTTCATATACTTGCATATCCTCGAGGTCAATTATTAAAGACCTTTCTACCAAATCCTAGACAAGGATACCTAACTGTACCAAACTAATATATCAGAAATAAACCAATCGTAAATTCCATTTTCTAAATTCTACAAACTTTAACCAAAAGAGTATCCAACTAATGTCTTTGTCTGATATTAAGGACCCCTACTTTATTCCTCACCTAGTAATATCATCCTTACCTCAAAATATCAACCATAACTTCCGTACACAACCATACAATAGTTAAAACTGAAGATAATGATATGTATCAATCACTGTAGCAGAGTATCAGAAATCTGGACAGATTCAATTCCAGATTTACCTTGCCTCGTTGTTTGATCACCCTGAGCTCTCTGAGTGTCCAATTCCTCTGAAATTTGGTGGACACCTTCATCACCGATGAAACACCTACCCTCAAAATATCAGCCTAATCTGATCTCTGTGGAAGTAATTCTGTGCCTCCAAAGTTCAATGATCCTGAAAATTCAATGTAACGAAAATTGATATTTTTTGATTTAAAACCTATTCATCTTTCTACCTGAGCATTTCCATGTCTTTGCTAAATAGAACATATATACATTCTCTTCTTTTATCTTTGAATTATAATTAACCAATTGTTACTCTAAGTATCAATCTTCATCATAATAGTACTATGAGCTTATATAAATAGCAATGCTGAATTTTACCCTTCATTCTAAACCATGACAATTTCAGTTTCCTTTATTTCTTTCTCCTAAATCTATACACTCTCTAATGAATAGCCTCACCTAACAACTAAGGTTCCTTTCCATTACCATATAGAAATGCAAATAGGCAGAAATACACTTCAAGGAAGGGTAATACCACATAAGTGAGATCTTGACATGTGTGTATTGATACTATGCTTTCTCCTTGCAAATACTAAACCCTCTTCTAATGTGAGTATCACTACTATACCTCCTTATAAAGATCTATCCTATGAACCTGTACATCAAACATCTTAAGGTCAACATGATACATGTCACTTTGAAATCACTTAAGAAAGGTTCAATTAATTCTCAAATCTTCAAGCAACCATTTTTCCTTTTCCTTGTTGTTTAACCCATGTAGTTTTGCTTCATCCTAATGAGATCCAATGGAACCAGCTGATTGAGTAAAGCAAGCGAAAATATCTTCCCTACTTAGCTAAATGAACTAATCAGAATTCAACCTCGAATACAAGCTTAAAGGATTGAATTATAACCCTACACCCATTGATCTTTCTTGTGATCCCTTAGAGTTGTCAACTGAATTTTCAAAATCTAGCGGGAACTAAATGTAGAGAAGTTGTAGGAAACACAAATTTTTACATTTCTTTACTACCACTTGAAGTAAGTTTCAAACCTAGTAGTCTCTTATATCACCTCTATCATTAAAGGTTTGACCTACAATCAATTGTATGAATATTTGACTTACTGAAATGTTGTTGAAACCTCGAAAAACCCTCCTTTGATGCAAGGTAAAATTTTAAGATAGGAAAGGGGTAGAAGTAAAACCTTCATGAGATAGTTAAGTAAAGTTTTACTTGATGTATGCTTTTAGGCAATCTGCTTGGCACCAATGGTCTTTTAAATTACTGGAAGAAAAGACTTCCTACATGACTTTAGGTTGAAGTCAAAAAAAAGTCTTCTCACATAGTTGACATACTCCCCTCGTGGCATGCAACCAAACTTTAAAGATTTGAGAACTGAGGAGCTATATTGCCACTCTACCCTAGGATAAAAAGGTCATAAGACAACTAATGTACCCTATTCTGGCTCTGCAGGCCTATGAGAGGGTAGTCTAGACCTTGGAGTTTAAATAATTATGCGGAGTCCAGTTTATCAGAACGTTGAGACTAAACAAAGAAGTGATCCTGCCAAGGTGTTGAAGGTCGCATGGTGTGGGCATAGGGGGACACCTGTGCGAAGGCCTCGAAGCATGTGTTTAGGGTACGGCTTGCGAGATTGAAAATGACATAATTCCACGGTCACTAGTTATCTCTGCTAACGTCAATGTGATGGACACTAGGTAGAGACTTAGAAGGACACTGACGGGCTTACAAGTAGTCCCTGATCAGGATATACCCTAAGCATAGGATGGCACCCCTAGAAAAGAGAATATTAGGGTTATGATGTGGAAAATAACATCTTACACACACAAGGCCGTAGATAAATTATTTTTCTATTTATCTTTTAAATACTTACAATATAATTACATCGTGCATACTATGTTTTATTTAGATCTACCCATGTCAATATCTGTGCCCTTACAATTGCTTGGGACAACTCTTTCTATAAGCCACTGGGCCGCAAGGCTCCGCGCATATTATTTTTCCTGCGCATAGGTTTTCGAACATTGGGTACACTCAATGGGGAGTGATGTGAACTCACAAAGATTAACATGACATGGTTTACGTATTTTACACTATAGTCCGACTGTATCAGTTTCAAAAGGAACACTTGTAATAAGATGTAATCGCAAAAAATTCTCATAGGTTTCTGTCATGTGTAGAGTTCATGTAATTTATATTTTAGTCTTGTATGAGTTCTTCCAAACTCATACGACAGTTGTTATGTTGCCGACACAAAACTATTTAAAGTGGTATTAGGGCCAAGTTTGATACAAAACTTGAGAAAAATAATTAAGCATTGACATCAGAGACTAAACCCTGATATAGTCCATAGGCAAACACTAGAACATCAAGAACAACATGGGTGAGCATCACAAGGGAAAAGTAGAACGACACTTGATTGAATTTGTTTGCTAAATTTGGAAATTGTTTGTTCTAAATTGTCCTTGTTTGCTGTTCACTAGGACCAAAATTGATTTTTTTTCCCTTTTGTGATGCTCTTTGTGATAATACCATAGGTTCTTTGGTGAAGGAGACATTTTCCTTGAATGTTTGTATTCCTGACAAATATTAAAATCCCATGATTGTCTTAACTTATTTTGTTTGCACTACACTTCTAACAGTATATAAGAGCTTAGAAACGATTAAAGCACGCACTAGATTTTATTACACTCTTATTGCACTTGCACTAATTCGTCTATTTAAATCACCTCTTGCGTAGATGGTAAGAGGAAACCAAAGAATAGTAGAGGAAGATCACTCATGTTCAATTGAAGGCCCTTCAAATCATATAAACAATGATCATTTTGTTCAAAGTGATAGCGACCCGTGGCCAGTAAGGACAATGCCTGATGAAGAGTCTACTAGACGATGATCATTTTTTTCACATGATGGTCCCCGTATGTCCTTTTACTTCTCATCTTCATCATCATCTTTCGCAAGTTCCAATTCATCCTTGATCTCATCGAATCAATTTCCTATATTATGATTCCTTTTTTATTTGGGTGAAAATTTGGGGGAGAAAATGTCATCTTAGAATTTTGATTTCATCTTAGAATTTTTATTTGATCCTCATAGTTTAGATTTTTGTTTGATTTTCTAATCTTATCTTAGAATTTCTATTGGTCTCCAACGATTACGTTTTTATTTGATATTTTTCTTTGTTTTCTTTGATTAAAAAAATCATTTATTTTTAGGTTTGAGCTCTAGTTCAATTAATCCTTCTAAGAAAACTAATTTATTGTTCAAAATCACAGTTTTTCAAATGTTTCATCCTCCTTCAAACCATGGAATGTTCTTGGTTCTTAACCAATAGCTTTGATTCATATTGATGATTTATTTAAAGGACAAATGGCTACTTCTCAAGGCTTGTGATCTATAATCATAGGATTACACTTGATTGAAATGCGAGGACTAGTCCCGAAATGGCTCTCTTATTTTGAACATGTCGAAAAAGACAACAGTCGAGCATCCTATTGGCATCTTCTGCTACAAAGTTCAACATATCAAACAAGACAACAGTCGAGCATCTTATTGGCTGCTTTATCATGCATCCTACTGGTATATTCTTCCATAAGTTCAACTGATTATTGCTTTGTGAGGGAAATGATTGAATCTAGGTCTAACTTCTTATGTAGCAAACTTGGTGTAATGTGTGGTTTAAATCTCTTAGTAGTTGTAACCTAAGAGTTTAGTTTTTCTATATATAGTTTATGTAATAGACCTATTATAACTTAATAAGTATTGAACCCACAACCCCCCGTATAAAACTCAATTTCTCTAACTAGAGGGACGTACACTTTGTGTATGATATAATTGACATGTTGATATAATCAATACAATATAGTTATTTCTTCCCTTTTTTAAACTTCCACAATCCTAGTTTTACAACAATCTTTATCCTTAAAGCACTTTATCTTCCTTTCTAGTCAATTCTAGTGACTTAATTATACTATAGAATTTTTCTATGAATCTCTTACCATATTTAACTAATCCCAAGACCTCAATCTATTTTCTCTCTAGATGATTTTTTATTCAATATCATCTCTATTAGAGTGGCGCAGCGGAAGCGTGGTGGGCCCATAATCGACAGGTTATAGGATCAAAACCTAGCTCTGATATTAATGGTCGACATGAAAGTTTCATCATCCCATCTTTATTGCTCATGCATTAAGAGGAAGGAGAATATAGTTATAGTTTCAATCCAATCATCGAACCCTTTACTACAAACCCTAACTCGGGTTGCTTAATCTCAACCGTCCAATCATTTAAAACTAGGCTATGATATTAAAGGTCGACTCAATCCAATCAACCAACCCTTTTACTATAAACCCTAACTCGGGTTGCTTAGTTAGGGTTGCTTAATCTCAACCGTCCAATCAACCAACCCTTTTACTGCAAACCCTAACTGGGGTTGCTTAATCTCAACCGTCCAATCATTTAAGTCATCTAATGTGAGTCATCCATTCAAATCTAATTAAACCGAGAATGTGGCTACAGTTTCAATTCAATCAACCAACCCCTTTACTACAAATCCTAACTCGGGTTGCTTAATGTCCATTCAAATCTAATTAAACCGATTTTGCAAATAAGTCCTCTATAAAATTTCTTTGACAATGGATCCTCTAATTAACGTTGTAAACCCCCACCTTGAAAAAAAAAAAAAAAATTAGACCGGCCGGTTCGGTTAGACCGGCCTGGTCGACCGGTCCACCCAAACCGACCCACACGACCGGTTCGGTGGAAGCGACCTCGTCAAGTCGAGACGCGAAGAGGGCGAAGGAGCTCGCCCTAATCGCGCGGCGTCTCCTTCGTCTCTTCACCCCCTTCGCAGCAGCGGCGACCGACGAGGGCATCGCTGGCGAGCTGCTGCTAGTTCGACCAAGCCCCGTCGCCACCGTCGAGAGGAGGACCACCGGAGAGAGCTTAGCAGCGGCCCCATTACCGATCGCCCCTGCCTCGCTCCCAGGTTTCGCCGCTGCACACGGCGAAGTCGCCGCCGCGACTTCGCTTCGCTCGACAGTCGCCGCCCGCCATCCACAGCCGCTGTTCGTCGTCGTTCCTCTTCGCCGCGACGAGGAGAGCGACGAAGGCTTGCTGCTGTCGAGCGACTCCTTCCCGCTACGTTTTCCCGTTCCGCGAGCAAATCCCCGCCGACGGTCGCCCCACTCCGTGCACCGATCCGCTGCTCCGAACGCCAGGGGGGGAGCAGCTACGGCCTCCGCCGAGCTCGGGAGGAGTCGGCTCCCCGAGATTCGACCTTCGCTGGGTCGATTTGGTTGCCGCGGCCGAGAGGTCCACCGACGAATCGACTGCTCGTTTCCCCCCTCCCCTCCCGCCGGCTGCCGCTCGATCCGCTTCGTGAGCTCGTAGAGGGTCCGCGATCGTGCGTGTGTAAGGGTCCCGAGGTCTCGCCGGCTTGATCACCGGCATCTCTTCAGCCACGAGGTTGCCGACGAGGAGCGCGGGCGAAGGAAGCGGCGGAGGTATCATCCGCCCCTCTTTCTCCCTTAATCATGCTTAAGGATTTATTTAAGCATGGTTAACTTTAATTAAGTAGGATTAGTATAAAATAACTTAATGCATGCTTAGTTTAATTTAAAAACATGATTAGTGTTAATTAACTAAGCTTAGTGAACAAGAAACTATTATTTTAATGAAATGGTTGGGTTGAATCAAGTGGGATTAAATCGGTTGGGTTTGAGTTGGGTTTGGGTTTAGGTTTAGGTTGAGTTGTGTTGGGTGAGACGAATCAACTAAATTGGAACTGGTTCGAGCTTGAGTCAAACTAGGTTGAATTGGGTTAGCTGAACCGAAACCGAACCGAACCAAATCGAACCGAACCGAACCGAACCGGGTAAACAGTAACCCGAACCGTTGACCGAGTCAAAAGCTGACCCAGTCAGCATTGACCGGGCCCACCACCGACCCAGTCAGCGTTGACCGGGCCCACCGCTGACCCAGTTAGCGTTGACCGGTCAACCGTCAACCGTTGATCGTTGACCGGGCCCACCGCTGACCCAGTCAGCGTTGACCGGTCAACCGTCAACCGTTGACCGTTGACCGGTCAACCGTTGACCGTTTACAGGTCAGAAAATAATAAAAAAATAAAAATTTAATTTAAATAATTAATAAAATATTAAAATAATATTAAAATAATAAAATAATATTAAAATATTAAAAAAATTATAAAAAAATAATAAAAATTTCTATGGGTTCTACTTGGGCCCCTGGATGACTTGGGCCAAGTTATGGGTGAGTTTGATGAGTAGAAATTGAATAAAAATTCATTTAAGTTATTAGCTAAAAATGTAAAAATATGATTAATTTAGAATTGATTAGGTGAGATTACTCCTAAACATGTATAGGATTAATTTAATGTAATAATTATTTAATTGATAGATTTTAATTTATTTATCTTAGGGGAAATAAATTAAATCTATTTTAAATAATTTTTGTTAAATAGGATTATTGTGGGTACGCGATCCGAGTAGCTCGGCGGGTGATTTTCTCCGCGCGACTTGGTTCCGAGGAGCAGATCGCTATCCCAGGTGCGTTGGTTCTCCGTTGGTAGGATTTATTCACGCTAGGGAATTCCCGCTAGGGTTTTCTTAGGAAAAATTCTTGGATGTCTTAAATATGATAAACCATAATGTTTGATAAGATTTAAATTTTATGCATGCTAGCATAGTTATCTTATCTAACATGTTTGATCTGCTAGGTATCTAACATGCTTTATAATCATGTCTTGCATGCTATATTGCTTCGGTATGATATGCTAAATGATTACCATGCAGACATAGATAGTATATGCGACATGTTAGAACCTTTGGCGACGTCACCGCCACTTAGAGAAAAAAGGGGCCTTTTTCTATATGCCCCGGTTGACCGTCGCGTACCGACGATGGTCGAAACGGTGACATCCCGTTAGGCGCCACTCCCGAGGTTGATGGATAGCTTAGATACTGGGAGCGCCACTCCCGAGGTTATGCATAGCTTATATACGGGGAGCTGGTAGGGTACGGGACTGTACACACTCCAGGGTCATATTAGACTGGAAATATGGAGCAAGTCCTTACCCGAAATCTTCACCCGCACGAGTGTCGTTGTAGGCGGCCTCGTGATAGTCCTGAGATGGTTAGCTAGGATGAGCCCTACCATGGACGTGGCACCGATGGAGTCGAGGTTGCCACAGCCCATTGTGCGGATGTGTGCCAATCTCGATAGACGTCGACTGCTACTGGACTGGGAAGGTGATTCCACATGCGACGCCTTGGACAGTGGATCCGTAGACTGCACGGCTATCACCCTTGACGTCTGCAGACGATCGGATGAGTAGTCCGGATCCTAGAGTGGTTATTCCGGCTAGCCGTGGCCGATGAGATTTAAGAGAGGTGACCCTGTCTACGGGCAGTATGTAGTACTACATGGGTGTCGTGACCCCTACGGAATTCGGGGAGGATGTAAGGGCACGACGGTTTCGCTGGGGGAGGCATGGTTGGTGACTAGTGAAACAACTGGAGAGGGACTCTGGGTCATCCGTCCTCTCTGCCAACATCAGTGCAGCGGGAATAGGTAGAGACTGAGACAGAAAGGCACTGATGGGCTTATTGATACTCCCGGCCCGGGTAGTCACTAAGCGTAGGCTGGCAGCCCGAGTTTATGAAACCTAAAAGTCTCACCATTACGTCGGTGACAGATTATTGATATGGACACTAGACATGACTAGGGTGACATCTAGTGACATGTACACATGTATTTATTTATTTAATTTGTTATTTATGATGTCTATGTTTATATAATTGTTTAAACGATGTGGCATGAAATATGATGATTAACCACCAAAGATATCCTAGAATACTCCTCCTAGCCTTTGATTTCCTTATTCGGTAGAGCCGTAATTTCGCATTAGGCCGGAAGGCTGAGCACACCGCGTTCAATGTGTGTGCAGGTGTCGACGCACTAGACGAGATCGTTGACGGAGGGTTAGTCGCGGAAGGTATACGACTGCTGTTATGAGTTTTCGTATGCCGGTCTTAGATTTGTATTAGGAGATATCGGGACTGTATTTAAGATGTTATTTGGAAATGTGGGTGTATGTATTTTAGTATTTGTATTTATGCCTTGTATGGGCCTGTCGGGCTCATACGGCGGTTGCCACGTGTCGTCCTGCGGGTCGGGGCGTGACAACTTAAGTGGTATCATAGCTTAGGTTTAAAGACCTGAGCATTTAAGTGATATCAGAACCTAGGTTTATAAACCTAGGGATTTTTGGGGTTTCGACTCCAAATCTTGAGTATAAGGAAGTCAGTCCCGATATATTACAGTGGCTAGTTATATAGTTAGTGGTACGGTCATTTACCTATATCGTGACTATACGTACCGAAAGAGTTTTACCGTATGTCAATTTTTATTGCGTATGGACTGACCGAAGCCTGTTTCGTGTAGATGTCGGAAGTACCGCCGAGACGTAAACGGGGGAGGCCCCGGAAGTCACGGAGCCCCAAGATCATTCGACGGCCACCTCCCGTCCCTCGGCAGATCCGTTAGCACCACTAGCACCAGTACCGACTGCTAACGTTACAAGGGATTCCGATAGGGCACCAGTGTCTACGGTCCCCGAGCAGGCGTCTTCCGGAACACTACGGAGCTCGAGTTCTCGTCGGACAACGAGACAGAGGACTGGGTCCATAGTGCCATCAGGGTAGGCACCCGTTGCTCAGGGACAGCTGAACATAATAGCAGCAGCGGTGGCCAGCGCGATGGTCAGCATTCTGAATCCCACTGCACAGCATGAGCCTGAGGTACCTCAGACTAGTGCACCTCCTCCTCCGCCTCCTGCTGCACCAGTGGTACCACCAGCACCGCAGGTGGTCCAGACGGCTCCTGCCCCAGCAGTTGTACCTGCTCCAGCTGACCGTGGTGTAGAGTCAGATCTAGTGAGACTTGCAGCAGCAGTTGCTACCCCTCCGACAGGAGCACAGGGGACATATACTCGAGTGGATTATCAGACCCCACCTGGGGGAGTTGTTACTTCGGAGCCCAGTACCCGAGCTGCGAGACCGATAGCCGCTTGGGTGAGAGACGCTCGACATCTGGGGTGTGTCACTTTTTCTGGATCGTCAGACCCCCAGACAACCCGGTCTTGGATTAACAACATCCGTCGTATCACTGCTGACTTGGAGTTATCTGATAGAGACCGACTTGGAGTGGCACTCTATCTTGTGGACGGAGAGGCTGAGACCTGGCGAGAGGAGCTGGAGACCCGTTATTCTACAGGACTGACGTGGGACATCTTTCTGGATGAGTTCCATAAGCGTTTCTACACAGAGCTCCAGCATGATCTGAAGGTACAGGAGTTCTTGGATTGTACACAGAGAGGCAGATCTGTGTCAGAGTATTTGTTGGAGTTTAATCAGTTGGCCTCTCTGGTACCCGACACGATCTCATCCGATAGATATCGTCGTATGCATTTCATTCAGGGATTGGATGATCACCTTCGTATTAGGGTGGGAATACTTGACTACACTGCTTTTCAGCAGTTGGTGGATAAATCCTTGTGGACTGAGAGGACGCTCCAGACGACACGTACATGGAGGGAGGGGCATAAGAAGAAGTGGTCAGCGATACGCCGGAGTCAAGGTGATTTTAGGGACAGACTGACTGGCCCAGTAGCATCAGTTGCCTCAGCTGCAGGAGGGGCTCCATCTAGGGGCCGATTTATACAGAGGATTGAGCAGTCGGATCAGCAGAGTGAGGCGCGTTCCTCGTCGTTAGTGCATAGGGCCTCTCAGGTGCACCATACTCCATCGTTGGCCCCATGTACCATCTGCCACCGGACCCACTTCGGGTTGTGCCGAGAGATCATATGTTATCAGTGTGGACAGAAAGGGCACATTCGATCCAACTGTCCGCAGCGGACTCAGATGGGCGGATCTCAGCAGTCGGCCATCTATCCTGCATCTGCGGGTCGTGGCCGCCTGCCCGCACCGATCCCACCTACTGCACCTATGACGGGATCGACTAGAGGACCTACCACTAGATCTAGCCATCACTCCGAGAGACCGTCCCCACGCATTGAGGCGCGACTTTATGCGTTAGATGATATGGATATGCAGGACAACCCTGACATGGTTATTGATGATGAGGATTTAGCGATCGATGATCCAGAAAGGGTTACTGATGACCCAGAACCATTTGTTGATTACCCATCACACCGGGATCTACCTTGAGCTAGTTTGGTTGCTCGGATTGTAGAGTTTTTGGTTGCTCTAGATGTTGAGCTTTTGAATGACTGTAGATCCTCTGGGAATACTTAAGCAGCTAGTTGAATTTCTTATGATTTAAGATTTTATTTTGTCAATGTGGCTAAATTTGAGGGAAATAGTACTTAAATTGAGGATCTTGATTATTAGGGTGTTAACCATGTAGTAGTTGCTACCAACTCTATATATCTTTTGCTGTAGTATGTGGTGGATTATAGAATCATAGCTTAAGGGAAGATTTGAGAGATCGATATGTATTCCCCTTATAAAGAGATTGATAAAGTGCAAGAGAAATAACCGTTAAGTGTATCGGAAGAAGCACGTGGCTTGCACTCATAGATGATGTAGTGTGTAAGCTATTATTGGTTATTTTTGGAGGACCAAAAATTTTTAAGGGGGGGGAGTACTTGTAAACCCCTACCTTGAAAAAAAAAAAAAAAAAATTAGACCGGCCGGTTCGGTTAGACCGGCCTGGTCGACCGGTCCACCCAAACCGACCCACACGACCGGTTCGGTGGAAGCGACCCTGTCAAGTCGAGACGCGAAGAGGGCGAAAGAGCTCGCCCTAATCCCGCGGCGTCTCCTTCGTCTCTTCACCCCCTTCGCAGCAGCGGCGACCGACGAGGGCATCGCCGGCGAGCTGCTGCTGCTCCGACCAAGCCCCGTCGCCACCGTCGAGAGGAGGACCGCCGGAGAGAGCTTAGCAGCGGCCCCATTCCCGATCGCCCCTGCCTCGGTCCAAGGTTTCGCCGCTGCACACGGCGAAGTCGCCGCCGCAACTTCGCTTCGCTCGACCGTCGCCGCCCGCCATCCACAGCCGCTGTTCCTCTTCGCTGCGACGAGGAGAGCGACGAAGGCTTGCTGCTGTCGAGCGACTCCTTCCCGCTGCATTTTCCCGTTCCGCGAGCAAACCCCCGCCGACGGTCGCCCCACTCCGTGTACCGATCCGCCGCTCCGAACGCCAGGGGGGGAGCAGCTATGGCCTCCGCCGAGCTCGGGAGGAGTCGGCTCCCCGAGATTCGACCTTCGCTGGGTCGATTTGGTTGCCGCGGTCGAGAGGTCAATCGGCGAATCAACGACTGCTCGTTTTCCACCCCCCTCCCGCCGGCCGCCGCTCGATCCGCTTCGTGAGCTCGTAGAGGGTCCGCGATCGTGCGTGTGTAAGGGTCCCGAGGTCTCGCCGGCTTGATCACCGGCGTCTCTCCAGCCACGAGGATGCCGACGAGGAACGCGGGTGAAGGAAGCGGCGGAGGTATCATCCGCCCCTCTTTCTCCCTTAATCATGCTTAAGGATTTATTTAAGCATGGTTAACTTTAATTAAGTAGGATTAGTATAAAATAACTTAATGCATGCTTAGTTTAATTTAAAAACATGATTAGTGTTAATTAACTAAGCTTAGTGAATAAGAAACTATTATTTTAATGAAACGGTTGGGTTGAATCAAGTGGGATTCAATCGGTTGGGTTTGAGTTGGGTTGGGTGAGCCGAATCAACTAAATTGGAACTGGTTCGAGCTTGAGTCAAACTAGGTTGAATTGGGTTTGCTGAACAGGAACCGAACCGAACCAAATCGAACCGAACCGAACCGAACCGGGTAAAAGGAACCCGAACCGTTGACCGAGTCAACAGCTGACCCAGTCGGTGTTGACCGGGCCCACCGCCAACCTAGTCAACATTGACCGGGCCCACCGCTGACCCCGTCAGCGTTGACCGATCAACCGTCAACCGTTGACCGGTCAACCGTTGACCGTTGACCGGTCAGAAAATAATAAAAAATAAAAATTTAATTTAAATAATTAATAAAATAATATTAAAAATAATAAAATAATATTAAAATATTAAAAATCATAAAAAAATAATAAAAATTTCTATTGGTTCAACTTGGGCCCCTGGATGACTTGGGCCAAGTTATGGGTGAGTTTGATGAGTAGAAATTGAATAAAAATTCATTTAAGTTATTAGCTAAAAATATAAAAATATGATTAATTTAGAATTGATTAGGTGAGATTAATCCTAAACATGTATAGGATTAATTTAATGTAATAATTATTTAATTGATAGATTTTAATTTATTTATCTCAGGAAAAATAAATTAAATCTATTTTAAATAATTTTTGTTAAATAGGATTATTGTGGGTACGCGATCCGAGTAGCTCGGCGGGTGATTTTCTCCGCGCGACTTGGTTCCGAGGAGCAGATCGCTATCCCAGGTGCGTTGGTTCTCCGTTGGTAGGATTTATTCACGCTAGGGAATTCCCGCTAGGGTTTTCTTAGGAAAAATTCTTGATGTCTTAAATATGATAAACCATAATGTTTAATAAGATTTAAATTGTATGCATGCTAGCATAGTTATCTTATATAATATGTTTGATCTGCTAGGTATCTAACATGCTTTATAATCATGTCTTGAATGTTATATTACTTCGGTATGATTTGCTAAATGATTACCATGCAGACATAGATAGTATATGCGACATGTTAGAACCTTTGGCGACGTCATCGCCACTTAGAGAAAAAGGGGCCTTTTTCTATATGCCCCGGTTGACCGTCGCGTACCGACGATGGTCGAAACGGTGACGTCCCGTTAGGCGCCACTCCTGAGGTTGATGCATAGCTTAGATACTGGGAGCGCCACTCCCGAGGTTATGCATAGCTTATATACGGGGAGCTGGTAGGGTAAGGAACTGTACACACTCCACGGTCATATTAGACTGGAAATATGGAGCAAGTCCTTATCCGAAATCTTCACCGGCACGAGTGTCGTTGTAGGCGACCTCGTGATAGTCCTTAGATGGTTAGCTAGGATGAGCCCTACCATGGACGTGGCACCGATGGAGTCGAGGTTGCCACAGCCCATTGTGCGGATGTGTGCCAATCTCGATAGACGTCGACTGCTACTGGACTGGGAAGGTGATTCCACATGCGACGCCTTGGACAGTGGATCCGTAGACCGCACGACTATCACCCTTGACGTCTGCAGACGATCGGATGAGTAGTCCGGATCCTAGGGTGGTTATTCCGGCTAGCCGTGGCCGATGAGATTTAAGAGAGGTGACCTTGTCTACGGGCAGTATGTAGTACTACATGGGTGTCGTGATCCCTACGGAATCAGGGGAGGATGTAAGGGCACGACGGTTTCGCTAGGGGAGGCATGGTTGGCGACTAGTGAAACAACCGGAGAGGGACTCTAGGTCATCCGTCCTCTCTGCCAACATCAGTGCAGCGGGCATAGGTAGAGACTGAGACAGAAAGGCACTGATGGGCTTATTGATACCCCCGGCCCGGGTAGTCACTAAGCGTAGGCTGGCAGCCCGAGTTTATGAAACCTAAAAGTCTCACCATGACGTCGGTGACAGATTATTGATATGGACACTAGACATGACTAGGGTGATATCTAGTGACATGTACACATGTATTTATTTATTTAATTGGTTATTTATGATGTCTATGTTTATATAATTGTTTAAACGATGTGGCATGAAATATGATGATTAACCACCAAAGACATCCTAGAATATTCCTCCTAGCCTTTGATTTCCTTATTCGGTAGAGCTGTAATTTTGCATTAGGCTGCAAGGCTGAGCACACCGCGTTCAATGTGTGTGCAGGTGTCGACGCACGAGACGAGATCGTTGACGGAGGGTTCGTCGTGGAAGGTATACGACTGCTGTTATGAGTTTTCGTATGCCGGTCTTAGATTTGTATTAGGAGATATCGGGACTGTATTTAAGATGTTATTTGGAAATGTGGGTGTATGTATTTTAGTATTTGTATTTATGCCTTGTATGGGCCTGTCGGGCTCATACGGCGGTTGCCACGTGTCGTCCTGCGGGTCGGGGCGTGACAAACGTAATATTTCTTAATTACCTAGGATCGAAACCTGGCTCTGATATTAAAGATCAACATGAAAGTTTCATCATCCCGTCTTCATTGCCCATGCATTAAGAGGATGGAGAATGTGGCTACAGTTTCAATCCAATCAATCAACCCCTTTACTACAAACCCTAACTCGGGTTGCATAATCTCAACCGTCCAATCATTTAAGTCATCTAATGTGAGCCGTCCATTCAAATCTAATTAAACCCGATTTTGCAAATAAGTCCTCTATAAAATATTTTTGACAATGGATCCTCTAATTAAAGTAATATTCCTTCATTACCCTTGATCAAAAATAACAAGTCTCACGGAGTTTATCTCAGACATAAGATAGTTCGTAGGGGATGTAGCTAGATTAAGGATCTAGCAAGCATGTAGTCAAGGTTCTAGCATTTTAACGACGACTATGAAGCACACTTACTTGCAGGCATTGCAAATTTTGAATTAGAATGGACAGTAAATCTCTCGACCATAGATCTATTATTCCAGACAGTCTTCAAACAAACATTCTCCAAGCATTTTGATGAGTAGTCTGGATCCTAAGATTTATGTTATTTCCGGCTAGCTATGGCCGATATATATACTTAGGTGCGAGGACGCTATCTGGGGACAGTGTGTAGTAACACGAGTCACTTCATGGATTGTCTGGGGAGGACGTGTGGAGTGAAAATTTTGCTAGGACATGACCGTAGAGAGATTCGACTAGTGAATAACTGAGAGAGAATCACGGCCACCTGACATCTCTGCCAATATTAGTATAACAGACATAGGTAAAAATATAGATGGAATTTAACACTGATGGGCTTACCTATACTCTCTGATCATAAGGTCTCCTAAGCATAGACTGGCTGCCTAGATCACAGTTTTGAATGAAATATTAGAATCTTTGGCGACAATAATCTAAAGACATAGACACACTCTACAGTTGTAACTTGACATAATAAGTAGAGACATGTACTTATAATACATATTCTGCATATGAGTGTTTCATATTTTTATTTATTCACTGCACATGCTTTACGTGATATTATTAAATATTTTATGGACATTGTAGTTCCGCTGTTTGTGACGATTTCACCGGCGAGGGGGGGCGCAGCGAACACTTTCTCCTCCGTAGCAAGCTCCTTACACTTGTTTCGCTTCTCTTGGAAGTGATAGCGAGCGGCTGCGGCGGTGGAAGAGTGGAGAAGGAGGCTGGAGGCGGCGATGTCCGGTTGCGGTGGGGGAGTCCGAGGAAGCTGCGACCGCGTGAGCGCCTGGACTTGTCCAGCGGCGCGATCGAGTCGCCGGGGGCTGGATGAAGGTGAAGGGAGAGGAACCGAGAGTTCCATCACAGATGCAGTGGTGGGACGGCAGTGGACGGCGGAGAAATCACGTCGGCGATGCGGGTGGGGTTGAACGCGGGCGAAGGATCAGGTGAAGGAGACGACACGTGCTCTGCATGTGTTTTGGTCCGGTTCGACCCGTCTTGACCGGTTCGGTCCGGCCGGTTCAAGCTGCGGTTCAGATCTGGTTTAGCCGATTTTCACGAGTTTTCGATCGGTTCATCTCGAGTTAACGTTCGTAGAGCTTAGTTGGTATGTTTTGGACTTTTAGAAATTTATTTAAAAATTTTTAACATGTTTTAGGTTCGATTTTTGAATTATATTATGTTGGGTTCAAGGGTTTGAGCGCATTAATGATGTTAGAAAAAATCTAAAATAATTTATGATGCTAGTTTGTGCTTAGATATAATTTCTGTGATTTAATTAGAATTTTACTGAACTGTGAAGATGGTGTTTTTATTTAATTAAGTTGGTTTAGGTTTATTTAAGTGTTAAATAAATTATTTGGATGCTCTTTGCATGAAAGAATATTTTGTTAGATGTTATTATGTTTGATTCATATTAAATAGAGTTAAAATGATTTAATTAGAATTTTTATAGAATTTATAAATTTTATGTTGTGATTAAATTGGATAATTAGGGTAATTAGATTTTCTAATTAATGGAATTTGGAAAATTATGATTTAATATATTTATTTCTGAAAATTAAATTTTTACATAATTATTAAAAGTTGTTTATAGATTAATTAAGGTGGTATAGTTGATCAATATGATTAATTAAATTGTTAGAATAATTTATTTGTCGAAATAGATATCTATTGAGATCTTATGATATAATTTGAATGTAGCCATATGTATGACTAGGGTTGGTTGATGTCTAATTGTAGTAGTGTGGTTATTTGAGTTGATTTATCTATTTGGTTGATTAAAGAGAAATTGAATAAAAATTGGGTAAGGTTGTGAGTAAAGGGTTGTTGTCAAGATGATTATTTGAGATGTGTTATTTATGCATGCTTGCTTGGATGTCTTTAATTTATTTTAGGAGATTGTGTTGTTGTGCTATTGCTTGACAAATCACAACTAAGTTGTGATTTGTGTAGAAAGAAATTGCTTGCTGGATTGATTGCTTGCTTGCATTAAGAATCACGGCCAAGCTGTGATTCTTGTTAAAGATCTGCTTAAGACTCAGGTGAGGATTTATGGTTTCAAATTTTATTTGGCCTACTACAGATGTTGAGTCCTAAGGGTCGTTGTTAAATATTGTACATACTGATAAGTTATATATCTGCTTGATTGCATATTTAATTAGCATGTGATTTATTGAAAAGTTATACCATGCTAGTTGTGTATGATGTTCTTATATGCATGCTATTGACATGAGTCTGAAAGTTATAACATGATAGTTCATGTATGATGGTATCATATGCATGCTCTTGTTATAAGGTTGAAAGTGATGTCATGCTAGTTCATGTTGATGTTATTTACATGCTTGCTCTTGATATGAGCTGAAAGATATACCATGCTGGTATGTGAAATGTTGCTATATGCATACTCCTAATGTGAGTTGAAATATATACTTTGAGGGTATATGTATGATGCTATTATATGCATGATGTTGATATTATGCTCATGTGATGTTATTATTGATATGTTCATGTTGCTAGAGTTGTAGAGACACCTAGTGAGAACATAGAACATGAGAACATGAGATAATAATTTGAGACACTTTAGGTTCATGTTATGATAACACCTATAGTGGTCTGGTTAAATACATGACTAAGAACTTAGGGTTCTTAGGCTGGTATGTGCCAACATGTGGTGAGGAGCCATGTGTTAGCAATGGTAGAAATGCACGTTCGGTTGACTTAGTCAATAATACTTTAGTGTAGTCGGGATCTCACTTCGGTGCAGAACTCAACTTATTTGTGTTACATCATGGTAGAGGGTGTACTAGGAACAGTACCGTCCCATGCACTACCCAGGTTAGGGAACCTGATTGACACTGGCATGCTCAACAGATATGGATCCCTGAGCGGTCCTGGCTCATTGGAAGCATATGCAGTGGGTCTTAGCGGGCCAGGCTGTAGATTGATGTGGCTGGTTGATTTTGTATGGTGATCCTGCCATGGGGTAGAATTACAGCGTTGTATGGTACTCATGATTGGAAAGAAAGGGTGCCGTGATCACCAGCTCCTTCCGCCAACGTCAGTGTACAGGCCTATAGGATAGAGACATAGAGTTGACACTAACGGGTTCATAGAAATCTCTGACGAGGGGTTCACCTTGAACATAAAAGGCTGTCTTAGGTGTAGAATAGTTAGATGATGAGATAATAATTGAAGTGATATGATATCTTGATTTAGTGGCATTATTATGATCATATTTTTCATATGTTGTTATATGCCATGTTATGATCATGTTCATGATGTTCTTATTTGTTGCTTGATATATTATGGACATGTTTAATATGTGATTTTAAGTGGATATATTTTCTTGTTGGTTTGTACAATGCATTATGCCCATTTTTAGGGTGCTCTCTCTGTAGCCTCACTGAGTTTCGCGACTCAGATGTGCACATTTTTCCCCTGTTGCACAGGTTATAGGTTGGCTACTAGCGGGGAGTGAGGGAGAACATAGCTTGGCGAACAATATCGACTTGGTGATCTAAATAGAGATTTAAAGTGATAGTGTTGGTTTACTTGTAAATTGTAATTGCTTCCGCTTTGTTTAAATAATAAAATTATAGTGCTTTGTGATACTTTTAGCCTTGTATAAGTTGTGGTGATTGTAGTACAGCTTATACGGCAGTTGCCACGTGCCCAAAGGTGGTTTGGGGCATGACAGGCCCGCTCTAGCTAACTGGGTTGCCTTCACAATCGAAGTCGCCTGCATACTGGCTCTCTTTCTGGTGTAGGAGGAGATTGCAGTATGTCTGACGCCGATGTACAGATTGCTAGCACGGTGCTTGGCAAAGACCACGGTGTCATCTTTGATCAGCCCCTTCCCAGCATTGAACTCCCTCCATTTGTACAGGGAGTAGCATTGGCGATAGCTCCTACGGGCGAGTTCAAAGTTCCAAGACCTCCCGTGCATGTCCAGCGCCAACACGTCCTCTGTCAGCGTAGCCCTATTGACATTGACGTGAACGGGAGGGAATACAGCGAGTGCGCAGGAATTCAGCTCGTTGAGAACTTTCACCACATCAGTCTTGGTGAGGATCTTGGTGAAGGAGGTAAACTCGCCCACACTGACCACACAATCAATCTCCGATGTAGAAGAGGAGAAGGCGACAGGCATCCAGGTACGCGCTAGGTGGTTAGAGTCAGTGATCGGGTGGGGATCAAGGCCAATTTTGGCGAATACCTCATCGGTATCGAGGTCGGCGAGGAGGCAGATGGAGGAGACACAGCAAAGCAAGGCATCAGAGAGTCAGAGTTCATCAAGCAAGGACTATCCGCAGTAGCCCTCGGGGAAGAAGAAGATACAGGAGCCCTGGGCGAGGACTCGCGCAGCAGCGGCAGGGCCGGCTAAGGCATTCCAGAGGTAGGGTTCCACGGATATTGTTGGAACTACAACAGGCTACAAAGCTATTGTGATGGGTTTTAAAGAGGGCGATCGATAGCAAACTTGATCCAATGGAGAGGAATATATATTTAATTTTCAACAGTCGAGGCAGTTAATTTAGTCACGCGATTTTTCTTTATTTTCGATGAAAAAATTCGAGTGGGGAGGTAAACTCTATCATCGATTTTCTCTCGTGGATAATATCAGTCGTTTGTTAATAAACGAAGTGTCCAACCATTACCTTGTTATTTTATCTATCGTTTTTGAAATAACAGTTGTTTTCTTAAAAGGAGAATTCAAAATTTCTTATTTTATTTAATTATTTTGTTGAATAAATAATTTTGTCTTTTTTACTTAAGTCACCTTATTAGAAAATAAAAGAATTTATTAATTGGAAACTTTTTTTTTCTTGTAAAAAAATTTATATAATAAAATATCATCCAGGAAGAAAAAACTGATTTTTTTTGCAAAGATGAGTTTTTATTTTATGCACAAAGCATACACTCTTTTCGTTTCGACTTATTAAATATTTTATGCTAGATTATGGGTGTCACGCCCCGTACCTTCCCCTAGAGCACGTGGCAGACCGCAGTGAATTCCACATGTAGTCATGCTAAGCCTCCAGAACTACACGAAAATCCACTAAGCGTACCTGATGTATATCCATTCTATTTATGGAAGGAGAGAACCTGGATGAACTGATTAATATAACACTGAAACTAAAACTATTTATTTTACAAAATTTGACCTTTGATACAGTGACATACTTATTTAAAAATAATTTACCATCAAAATAGGGCACATGACCAATGAGATACAAAATATCTAGCCAGTGGATCTCTATATACATAAAACAAAGGCAGTATTATTCTACCTTTACAAAGTTGGGCACCTGGCTACTCGTTTCACAATCTATACGTCCCTCTCCTGCTGTGGTCCTGAAAAATAAAAATGAGTCCCCCTATGGGGTGAGTACACTTGTACCCAATGAGTTGGATAGAAAACAATGTAAAACCGAGAACATAGAATAACAAGGCAAGAATGGAACTAATCGGCTATTTAAGTGCAATAACCAATCAAGGAGAACAAACAAGAGTCATATGATCTGGGGCTGGCTATATCAACGATAGTCGTGGCCAACAACTGTCACCTCAGGGGAAGGTATCAAACATCATAGGGTACCCAAATCAAAGTAGAGTCACAAGAAGACAAAAACAAAGCCCCCTTTCCCCCTGAGTTGCTCACTAGGCCTCGCTACCTGCTATCCATAGCTAGTTCAGCGTAAAACCAGTCAGGAGTAACCCGGCCTCCCATCCTGACCTCGGGCACTGTGGCCCCACGCCCCTCTTCATAGGTGGCCCATGGGGAGTGCCAATAGTATAATAACTTATCACTGCAGTGAAAGTGCCTATAGCACTATCCAGTATTGAATCATACTAGTCATATGCATTCATAAGTGAAAAAGTATAATGTATAATCAAATAGATGCATATGCTAGATTTAGAGTCAACAAAAACATATTATCATGCTTATAATGAATCGAGGAGCAATAGCCATGAACAGCTTAATAAAATAAACATGAGTATCAGAAGTAGATTCACAACTCATTTATAATCAGAATCAGGAATAGTAACTAGCAGGAGAGTCAATGAATATCAAGTATAGCTAATCAAAGGGATATAGTTCTCCTGGGCTAAATATTGAGAACTATCCCGTTTATTCTACCTGGAGAATAAACACTCACCTGATTCTATCGTCGTAAGCACGTTTTAATTCGTATCGCGATCCTTAGTATCCTCGTGCTTGCTTATCGAATTTCCTGTGAATATTTTCATGAATTTTAATTCTCAATCTAGTAATAATTTTGCAAATCCGTCTTCACCAACACACTTAGAATGATCTCTAGATTCACCCTAATTTTTATCTCAAGTTCATCAGAAAGTTCGCCGAAAACCCACCGGAGACTCGCCGGAAAGTTCGCCGGAACCCTCATCGGCGAAGTTCTTCGATCAGCCCCTATATTTGTACCAATCGAAAGCTCCCTTTATGAGGATTTTAAAAATTATATTTGTCCCAATTTTTATAGCTCACACGTGATCAATTTTACCGATTACATTAATTTGGGCGAAATCCCGAATTTAGGAGTTTTAGCTCGCCGGCGGCCAACCGGCGGCCAACAGCCCTCAACTCTGGTACCAATGGATTGCTCTCGTCGATGAAAAGCCATAGGTACCAAGTTTGCGAAGTTCCGTGACTGGAATGGCCGGCAATCGTCGGAGCAAGCTCCGGTGATGAAACTTTCGCCGCCGACACCAAACCTAATTTTTCTCCCTCAAATCGTCACCAAAACTTAAAAACAAAGGTTTTAATGCGTTCTCCTAGCTCACCTTATGTCATCCTGGAAATCTTGTCGAAAAACTCCAACTATGGTCGTCGGACCGTCGAAAACAAAGTGATGAAGATTTGCTGCCGCGGAATAGGGGAGGAGAGAGAAAGGGAAAGCGCTCGAGCGGCCGGTGGGTGGAAAATGCGGTTTTTTATAAATTAATTAATAAAAATCTTAAATCTAAGATTAAATCTCGATCGTCCATTCTTGATTCAACGATTTGACCAATCAAACGACGTCCAAATTATGATCCGTTTGCACCATTGGATTCTTTATCAAAAATTCTATCTGATGGTGTAATTTTTACATAAAAATTCCATACTTCAAAAATTCATATAATTTTACAAATAAGTCCTCCATATTATTTATTTCATAAAATCCCTTAAAATCATCAACTTTTATATATTTATTGTCACGCCCCGACCCTACTGACGGGCACGTGGCAACCGCCGTATGAACCCTGAGATCCATACAAGGCGTAAGAGGATGGGTCATTGACATAATTGTAAACAGAATACCATCCATCTAGTACAGTCCCGATATAGACCTACTACAACTCTAAATACGGAAACAATAACGTCCAAGTAAATTACGAAAATGTACCTCCGGCGACGCGAACTTCGTAAACGACTACGACGCAGTCCTCGTCGACGAACTATTACGAACTCACGTAAGAACCTGCACACACGGGGAAAAACGGTGTGCTCAGCCTTGCGGCCTAGTGCGAGATTACGGCTCGAAACCGAATAAGGAATTCAAAGGCTAGGAGGATTAATCTAGAATGCCTTGGGTTCATTAATAGTCATTTTCATGTAACACATGTGGATCATGCCATATAAACAAAATAACAGCGGAATAGGTACGTCATGTGGAACACTAGATGTCACCTAAGCTGTGTCTAGGACTATGTTATAAGTGTCACCGAAATGTCATCTACGGTGTATTATGACTAACAATCTCAAGACTCGGACTGCCGGCCTATGCTTAATGAATACCCCGGCCAAAGGGCATCACCAAGCCCATCAGTGCCTTTTTGTCTCTGTCTCTTCCTATGCCCGTTGCACTGATGTTGGCGGAGGTGACGGGTGACCCTTGATCACTCTCCTCTGTCTCGCTAGTCGCCTACAATGCCTCCCCTAGCGAAACTGCCGTGCCCTTACATCCTCCCCGGACTCCGTAGGGGCAACGACGACTCGTGTAGTACTACAACACCATCCAAAGATGGGGTCACCATCAACAAAACCATCGACCACGGCTAGTCGATATAATACAACCCTAGGATCCGGACTACCCATCCGATCGTCTGCAGAACGTCAAGGATGGTAGCCGTGTGGTCTACGGATCCACTGTCCAAGGCTATGCGGAGGGATGTCACCGTCCCAATCCCCGAGCAGCGATGCCTGCCAAGAGGTGTGCAGACTAGCTGTCGCCGGAATGCTACTACCTCGGCGACATGTTTGCTAGGTTCTTGTTTTGGTTCGTCCCGGCTAGCCATCTCAGGACTATCACGGTGTCGCCTAGACGGCACACGTGCGGGTATGACTTTCTGGGTAGGGACTCACTCCGTATATCCGGTCTAATATGACCTTGGAGTTTGTACAGTCCTTTCCCTACCAGCTCCCAGTATCTAAGCTATGCATAACCTCGGGAGTGGTACTCCCAGTATCTAAGCTATGCATAACCTCGGGAGTGGTGTGTGGCGGAGCATCATCATTCTGACCATCCGCGGTAAGCGGTGGTCAAACGGGGTCTGCAAGCAGTACCCCTTCCTGTCTGTTTTCTAGTGATGTCTCCTAAGAGTTTCTAACATGTCATTATTCTTATCGATACTGCATGGTGATAGTGCTAACATAGCATAGATAAATAGCAGAGCATGCAGGACAAGATTCATAGACATGTTAAATAAGTAGCATGGTAGACATGACATATCATGCAGGTAAATAAAGTAAATCATACTAACATGCATATATAATCAATCATAGCATGCGTCTCATTTTTTATTAAATTTAAGGCATTCGAGATATTTCCTAAGAATACCTCGGCAGGAATTCCCTAGCTTGAATAAATCCTATATTCGATGAACCAACGCACCTGAGTCGCGATCGGAGCTTCAGAACCAATCCAGATGAAGCTCGGATGTATCAATCGTAATGTAACTCGCGATCCAAAATAATATTCCTAAATAGTAAAGTTTATTTAGAACAAGTCTAACCATTCCTAAGAATTGTCCGGATAGAAATCTAATTAATTCAAATTTTAAATTACCTAATTAATTTAATTTCATCTCCTTTAAATTATTTATATAATCTAATTAATGCACTAACACTAGCCCAATCCAATTAATCAGATTTAGCTAAGATCCAATCCATACTTCCTAGAGCCCAAGTAGTAAGCCCATAGCCCATTTCTTAATAAAATGATTCCTCTCTCTTTAAGAAATAAATTGATCTCATTAATCTAAATTAATTAATCATCTTGATCCAATTAGTCAAATACTAACAAACACATCCATTAATAATAAAATAATAAAATTTAATTAACCTTATTTAATTTTCAAAAATTAAGCTTACATAAATTTTATTAAACATACCCCTTATTAAAGCCTATTCCCTCTTGAAGACCCAATCCATTCAAAGCCCATCTGATGAAGGCCCAATTTAATCTTAATAGGTCCAGGTCAAAATTTGGATCCAAATTTGCCCAGTCAACTCTTTTGACCATGTTGACCAGTTGACTAATTTAATTTGATCAAGCTTCAATCAATTGTTTAGCCCAATGTGCCCGGCCCAAATTGAGTCCATTGGTCCAAATTGGTCAGCATTGACCATGGACCCTTTAGGTTGATTATGTTGACTATGTTGACTCCTTATTTGGGTTAAATGGACTCATTCCTAACCCAAACTCGAACCAACTCAGCTTGGGTTCAACATGAGTCCAATTAATTTCGATTTAATCAAACCAAGTCCATTCTATCTATTAAATTTGGGTCCAAGTTAAGTAAAATCCAAACTCAACTTAATTAATCAAGCAACTTGATTTAATATTTAAATTAGCCTATAAGTATTATATCTAATCAGCTAATTACGATTAAATTAAAGTTAAGCATGCTTAATTAACTCCTTAATCACACTTTAACTTAAAATATTCATTAACTAAGGTGGCTTAAGCGAACGAAAACAGAGTCGTACCTCTGTTCGTCGCCCTCGCACGCTCGCTGGCGGGGAGCTCGCCGATGAAGCCGCTTCGCTGGCCGCTAGCCCCGACGACCTCCGCTGGAACGATTCTCCTTTGATGGACAGCGAACTGCGGTGGCTTCGGCGGAGGAAAAGGGAAGAACGGACAGTTAGACAAACCCTCACGAATCCCTTCGGTGGAGAGTCGATGCTCGGATCGAGCGAGGCGGAAGAGAAAAGTGGAATCGATGAAGAGGGGAAGGAGCTCGCTACCTATCAGTCCGCTTCGATGGAGGGTCGTCGGCGGGCTCGTAGGCGTCGATGGTTGCTCACGAGGGGAATGCCGGAAAACAGGGGATGCCTCTGCTTTCCCCCAATGCCAGCAAGCTCAACGATGATTGAGGAAGAAGGGGACCGAATCAATGAGGAAGCGTCAGACCGTGAGGGAACTATCACCAATGGGGCTCGATGACGACTCGAATCGCGCTGGAGATAGGAGTGTTGCTGCTGGGATTCAGGCGGTCGGCAGTGGTGAGGCAAAGCTCCCGCTGAGGTCGCACGATGGAGGGAGATAGATATTGGCAGTCGGCATCGCTCGAGTTAGATCGTTGGTCCTTATGCTCGAGAGGAGGCGGAGCACCTCGACCTGGTCGAGCACGGCTGCAGTCGGCGTCGAAAGCTTCAGCAATGCAGACGGCGAACAAATGGGCACATCGCGTCGGAAGAGATTAATGCGGAAGCTCTCCCAGCCGAAACTATGGCTGAGCTCTCCACTTGATCGCCTTGCACTGACGGGGACAACCGCGGAGGGACGGCGCGTCGGCGAGCTCGTCGTCGCCCGCCCACGCTGCGTGTGGAGAAGAGGAAGACGATGGTAGGCGCTCGAAGGAGTTAGGGCATCCGCCCTTCTTGCTCGCTTCACTATTGAAGTGGTAGCTGGTCCATCCGAACCGGTTAGCCGGTTTGGTCAGACCGGACCGGTTCTCTTCCTTCTTCTTCTTCTTTTTTTTTTTTTTTTATATATATATATATTTATACATATATTAAGGATAGGGGTTCACATTTATCCTTAACGCCAAAAATACGAATCTCACATCCTACCCCCCTTAAAGAAATTTTGTCCTCAAAATTTAGTTCAGGTTGTCCCTTATAATAGTCGGTGATGCTTTCTGTTCATATATTCTTCTGATTCCCAAGTAATTTCTTCTACTTGTGCACTTCTCCCCAATACCTTAATCATCTATACCTCTTTATTCCTTAAGGTTTTCTTCTTTCGTTTTTAGATCTGCAGAGGTTGTACTATAAAACTTAAATTCTCCTTAAGCTCAATCGAAGGCAATTGTAATATCTGATCATAATCCACTATATAATTCCTCCACATAGATATATGAAACACACTATGTATCCTGGTAATTTCCTAAAGTAAATTCAATCCGTAAGCCACAAAAAAATCTATTAATGATCTTAAAAGATCCAGTATATCGAGAACTTAATTTTTTTTTTCTAGGTTTTCACATCGTATGATTTCTTTCCAAGGATCTATTTTCAGGTACATCATATTCCTATATTGAAACTCTAACTCCCTTCTTTCTTTATCCGAATAATTATTTAATATATTATGGGCTATTTCCAATCTTTCCTTAATAATCTTAATCTTCTCTTTAGTAATCTCAATCAATTTGTTTCCTTTGATCCTTCTTCCTCTTACTTTATCCCAACACAACGGTATCCTGTATTTGCTTTCATAATAAGCCTTATATGCTAATATTCTAATACTAAGGTAATAATTATTATTATAACCAAACCTCAATCAATAGTAAACGTTGATTCGACTACCATGGAATTTAATCACGCATACCTTTAACATAACTCCCAAGTTTTGTATTCCTTTCAGATTGATCATTAATCTAAAGATGAAAATTGTGCTAAATTATAGGGTTGTACCTAAAGCCTCATGCATGCTTAGCCCAAAAAGGAAAAAATAATTCGGGGATCTCTATCCGAACTTATTGTAATGTGAACCCTATAAAATTTTACAATCACTAAAATATAAATTTTTGGTTAAATTACTCAATGAATAAATATTATGAATGCCAGAAAAGTTTATCCACAATTACTCAGATCATAGTATAATTATTTAATATGCGGAGTAATCATATCATAAGGTCTATTATGATATATTCTTATTTCCTTTCAGGGATAAGCAAAGGTTGCAGTTTTCTTGTGGGTCTTTGATACCTAGATTTCAATTGCTAATATAAATAACACTTAGTCTCATAACCTATAATGTTCTCTTTCATTTAGGGCCATTAACAATTTCCTTTAATTACGTGATACATTCTTGTGATTCCCGAGTGCATTGCATGTACCGAAGAATAAGAGCCCTCTAAGATAACTTTCCTGAGTTCAACCTTATTGGGAATACAGACTCAGTTTCTGTATTGCCATAATGTATTATCCCTCATGATAATCTCAATACTTTGTTCTATTTACATCCTTTGAACTACTTTCCTCAATGCTTTATTTCTACTTTGCCAAACTCGAAATTATTCACATACTGTGCCTCGCACGATGTGGTTATTATCTTATTCAATGTGTCATGGTCTAACTAAACTCTCAAGAGTTTCAGTTCGACTACTCAAGATGATATTGTGGTTAAGATAATTGACAAAATAACTAATTTTATACCTAATGCATCAGTAATCACATTCACCCTGCCTAATGGGTATTTGATCACCAAATCATTACTATTTATTAATTCTGACTATTTCCTATGTCTCAAATTTAATTCTTTTGGATCAAAATATATATTTCAAATTCCCTATAGATAGTATCATCATATTTACAAAGTAAACCCTATTATTACTGATTCTAAATTACAAGTAGGATGATTCAATTTAGGGTCTCTTAACTGATGTGATACATAAGCAGAAATTTTTCGTAATCACCTCAATATGTATCTCAATCATTATTTAAAAATATCATTATATCGTTATAAAATTTTCCTTGGGCTTTGATAAAATCGGAACTTAGGTGGAACTGAGATAATCCTAGAGTTTTTGAAAACTCCTTTAGTAATCCTCATCCCATTAAAACTTTTCTTCAGTTTTAATTAATTTTATGTGTGGTCCAACTATCTAAAGATAATCCTTCAATAAATTTTCTCTAATATCCAGCTAGACTTAAGAAACTCCATATTTCAGTAACATTTCTCAAACGTATACAATTTCGGATTATTTTCGCTTCACCAGCCAGAATCTAGCATAATGCCCTTATTAATATGATACCTGTCTCTTTTTTTTTCTAGGACCCACACCTAAGAAAATTTCGGATACTCTCTCTTATTTCATAATGCCTGTGAAGCTACTCTCGGATATTTTATATGCTTATTCTCTTTAGGAGAGTGTATCCAAAATGTCCCTCAATAATCATAATAATAGTTTTATTTATATATGGATGAAATATTTCATTCGTTAAACTCCTAACTATAGCTCCAACATTTATCAATCTACAAAGATTTTTCAATAACATCATAGTATCTCTAGTTGATCCTAGAAGTAGTTATTGATATATCTAACTCCCAAATTCTTGTTTGATAGTATCCTAACCTAAGATCAATCTCTGAAGATACGTTTATCTCCTTATAGTTAGTCCAAGAGATTATTACTCATCAATAAAGAATTTATTCTTGATGATCATCTTATTTACTTATTCATAAATAATGCACCCTCTTAATGCACCATCTTTCTCTATTATAACTAATACTGATGCTTCCTAGAGTGATGTACTCAATTAAATAATTTCTTTAGGTAATAGTTCTTATAATTGTATCCTCAACTCATTAAGTTTGGTAGCTATCCTTCAATATGGTTGATTAACAATAGAGTGAGTGTTTGATTATCATTCTCTAAAGAATTTTATTTCCCTATCAAGGGATACACTTGATAAATTTCCTAGATATATATCCAAAAGTGCATATACAACTAATATCTCTTTTAACTTAATTCTAGTGATAGAAATATCAGTTAGGCACATCAAGTAAACTAGACATCCATTCCTAATATACTTTTGATCTTATAATGTCAAAGTTATCCGAAAGCATAAAGTTCCATATGTCCTAGTGAAGTATAACTCAAATATACTATCTTTATGAATCATACTTCTATGATATGCTAGTTAACATTGGCATGACGTCTAGCTAACCAATCAATCTCTAATGTAAAATTAAGATCTAACATTTCCAAAGGACCTAGATCTGCTAATAGTATTGTGTCTCCCAACATAATATGATACTCTATATAAATTGTGTGCCTGGGCTATTGTTAATCTAATAATATGCATACAATAAATTTCAGGTTTCAGAAGAGCTAGCAGTTTATCACTATACTTTGTAAACTCAAGATTAATTTAAAATCTACATAAGCCACTAATAGCAAGTATTCTGATAAAGATTAAAATAATTATAAAATACCTGTGATTAGCTTTAGATTAGTCTCGATTTCCTTTTCCTGGTCACTAGAAATCCTAGTTTGTTCCTGAGGTAGAACATCAGCGCTACTATGGGGTCTTCTTACCCTGTCTTCTCCCTCAGTTCCTAAGTTTCTTACTACTACTGATGGTTGATTGGTCTGACTGTCTGATCCTTTACCCTTAGATCGTTGCATCTGCACTTCTACGCTTCCCTTATTACCCTTTTGTTGAAGTCTTAGGCAATTCCTTTTTAGATGACCTATCTCATGACAATAAAAACATCTCAAGGGAAGTCTACACATTCCAGGGTGAAATCTTCCACAATTTCCACAAGCCCTTTTAATCATAGATCGAGCATGACATTCAAGATCAGAAATATGTAATGCTCATGAACAGATTTTTCTGCTCAAAGTGCTACTGGAAGATTCTCCCACCCATTGTTTTCCTCTACTAATGATTTCCTTTTTCTGAAAAGTGGGACGAAAAGATGCCAACTTTTTCTTCCCAGTGTATACTTCCTTACCCTTATATCGTTTGGATGAATTTGTTTGCATAGGAACTGATGGTGGAAGGATCGTTACTTGTGGTGCAATAGGGGATGTATGTGTTGGTAGGATAGGTGATTGTAGTTGTGCAGCCTGGGTTTGCATCAACCTAATGATCACTTGAACTTGCTCAGGGATAAAAGTTACTCCTTCACTCGATATAGGCACAACCTGTCCTATCTCAAGAGATGTCGCAAGAGTGGCAGAAGAACCCTCTTGTCCTTGTGGTGCTTTATCCCTTGAGTTACCTTTCTCTGGCTGCATCCGGAATTTCCTGCAGTAATATTACGATAAATATTACGTATGTGACTTAAATCCTAGGGCCGCTAGACTGTTCCTTATCTGAGATCCACTGGAATCCTTATACCTTTACTTCAAATACTTCTAAACGACTTCATTAACTACCCGGGTTCTCAAATGATCTTATTAGGATACACATGTTCTGATATTACCTTGCTCTGATACCACCAAAATCTATCACGCCCCGTACCTTCCCTTAGGGCACGTGGCAGACCGCAGTGAATTCCACATGTGGCCCTACTACGCCTCCAGAACTACACGGATATCCACTAAGCGTACCTGATGTATATCCCCTCTATATATGGAAGAAGAGAACCTGGATGAACTGATTAATATAACACTAAAACTAAAACTATTTATTTTACAAAATTTGACCTTTGATACAGTGACATACTTATTTAAAAATAATTTACCATCAAAATAGGGCACATGCCCAATGAGATACAAAATATCTAGCCAGTGGATCTCTAAATACATAAAACAAAGGCAGTATTATTCTACCTTTACAAAGTTGGGCACCTGGCTACTCGTTTCACAATCTATACGTCCCTCTCCTGCTGTGGTCCTGAAAAATAAAAATGAGTCCCCTTATGGGGTGAGTACACTTGTACCCAGTGAGTTGGATAGAAAATAATATAAAACAGAAAACATAGAATAACAAGGCAAGAATGGAACTAATCGGCTATTTAAGTGCAATAACCCATCAAGGAGAACAAACAAGAGTCATATGATCTGGGCTGGCTATATCAACGACAGTCGTGGCCAACAACTGTCACCTCAGGGGAAGGTATCAAACATCATAGGGTACCCAAATCAAAGTAGAGTCACAAGAAGACAAAAACAAAGCCCCCTTTCCCCCTGAGTTGCTCACTAGGCCTCGTTACCTGGTATCCATAGCGTAAAACCAGTCAGGAGTAACCCGACCTCCCATCCTGACCTCGGGCACTGTGGCCCCACGCCCCTCTTCATAGGTGGCCCATGGGGAGTGCCAATAGTATAATAACTTATCACTGCAGTGAAAGTGCCTATAGCACTATCCAGTATTGAATCATACTAGTCATATGCATTCATAAGTGAAAAAGTATAATGTATAATCAAACAGATGCATATGCTAGATTTAGAGTCAACAAAAGCATATTATCATACTTATAATGAATCGAGGAGCAATAGCCATGAACAACTTAATTCAATAAACATGAGTATCAGAAGTAGATTCACAACTCATTTATAATCAAAATCAGGAATAGTAACTAGCAGGAGAGTCAATGAATATCAAGTATAGCTAATCAAAAGGATATAGTTCTCCTGGGCTAAACATTGAGCACTATCCCGTTTATTCTACCTGGAGAATAAACACTCACCTGATTCTATCGTTGTAAGCACGTTTTAATTTGTATCGCGATCCTTAGTATCCTCGTGCTTGCTTATCGAATTTCCTATGAATATTTTTATGAATTTTAATTCTCAATCTAGTAATAATTTTGCAAATCCGTCTTCACCAACACTCTTAGAATGATCTCTAGATTCACCCTAATTTTTATCCCAAGTTCGCCGGAAAGTTCGCCGAAAACCCGCCGGAGACTCATCGGAAAGTTCACCAGAACCCTTGTCGGCGAAGTTCTTCGATCTGCCCCAATATTTGTACCAATCGAAAGCTCCCTTTATGAGGATTTCAAAAATCATATTTGTCCCAATTTTTATAGCTCACACGTGATCAATTTTACCGATTACATTAATTTGGGCGAAATCCCGAATTTAGGGGTTTTAGCTCGCTGGCGGCCAACCGGCGGCCAATAGCCCTCAACTCTGGTACCAATGGATTGCTCTCGTCGAGGAGAAGCCATAGGTACCAAGTTTGCGAAGTTCCGCGATCGGAATGACTGGCAATCGCCGGAGCAAGCTTCGGCGATGAAACTTTCGCCGCCGACACCAAACCTAATTTTTCTCCCTCAAATCGTCACCAAAACATAAAAACAATGGTTTTAATGCGTTCTCCTAACTCACCTGATGTCATCCTGGAAATCTCGTCGAAAAACTCCAACTATGGTCGCCGGACCGTCGAAAACAAAGTGATTAAGATTTGTTGCCGCGGAACAGGGGAGGAGAGAAAAATGAAGATTTTTATAAATTAATTAATAAAAATCTTAAATCTAAGATTAAATCTAGACCGTCCATTCTTGATTCAACGATTTGGCCAATCAAACGACGTCCAAATTATGATCCGTCTGCGCCGTTGGATTCCTTATCAAAAATTATATCTGATGGTGTAATTTTCACATTAAAATTCTATACTTCAAAAATTCATATAATTTTATAAATAATTCCTCCATATTATTTATTTCATAAAATCCCTTAAAATCATCAACTTTTATATATTTATCCTTAACGCCAAAAATACGAATCTCACATCCTACCCCTCTTAAAGAAATTTTATCCTCAAAATTTAGTTCAGGTTGTCCCTTATAATAGTCGGTGATGCTTTCTGTTCATATATTCTTCTAATTCCCAAGTAATTTCTTCTACTTGTGCACTTCTCCCCAATACCTTAATCATTTATACCTTTTTATTCCTTAAGGTTTTCTTCTTTCGTTTTTAGATCTGCAGAGGTTGTACTTTAAAACTTAAATTCTCCTTAAGCTCAATCGAAGGCAATTGTAATATCTGATCATAATCCACTATATAATTCCTCCACATAGATATATGAAACACACTATGTATCCTGGTAATTTCCTAAAGTAAATTCAATTTTTAAGCCACAAAAAAATCTATTAATGATCTTAAAAGATCCAGTATATCGAGAACTTAATTAATTTTTTTTCTAGGTTTTCACATCGTATGATTTCTTTCCAAGGATCTATTTTCAGGTACATCATATTCCTAGATTGAAACTCTAACTCTCTTCTTTCTTTATCCGAATAATTATTTAATATATTATGGGCTATTTCTAATCTTTCCTTAATAATCTTAATCTTCTCTTTAGTAATCTCAATCAATTTGTTTCCTTTGATCCTTCTTCCTCTTACTTTATCTCAACACAACGGTATCCTGTATTTGCTTTCATAATAAGCCTTATATGCTAATATTCTAATACTAAGGTAATAATTATTATTATAACCAAACCTCAATCAATCAATAGTTTTTTTGAGGTGTTATTCTTCAAATGTGATTAAGTACTTATTTATAAAATTAAACATAGATTTTGAAGTATTGAATTTTAATTTAAAATTTATATCATCTGATAGGATTTTATATTTAGAATTTAACAGTGCAAACCGATCGTAATTTTCATTTCATTTTGTCAGTCAAATTATTACTAAGCTATGGTCCAAATTAAACCATATAAAGCGATTGACAAAAGTGATTTAATCTTAGTGAACCAAGAGTTGAACCCGGGTTAATTGTTAAATGGTAAGTGGGTTAAGTGGTAAAACTCGATCTGTTACCAACCCTTGACGAATATATATTTATTTTTCAACAGTTGAGGCGATTAAGTAAGTAACGTGATTTTTCTTTCTTTTCGAGGAAAAAATTTGAGTGGGGAGGTAAACTCTATCGTCGATTTTCTCTCGCGGATAATATCAGTCGTTTGTTAATAAACGAAGTATCCAACCATTACCTTTTTATTTTGTCTAATTATTATTTTCAAAATAACATGGTTGTTTTCTTAAAAGGAGAACTTAGATTTTCTTATTTTACTGAAAAAATAATTTTGTTTTTTTACGTAAGTCACCTTATTAGAAAATTAAAGAATTTAATAATTAAAAAAAATTATTTTTTCTTGTAAAAAAATTTAAATAATAAAATATCATCGATATCTTGAAAGAAACAATAAATCTTTTGCAAAGGTGAGTTTTTATTTTATGCACAAAGCATACGATCCTTTCTTAAAATGGTATTAAATGCATATTTATAAAATTAAACATAGATTTTGAAGTATTAAATTTTGATTTAAAAATTATATCATCTGATAGGATTTTAAATTTAGAATCTAACAGTGTAAAGCGATCGTAATTTTGATTTTATTTTGTGGGTCAAATTATTACCAAGCTAAAGTTCAAATGGATGGTCCAGATTAAATCATATAAAGCTATTGACAGAAGTGATTTAATCTCAGTGAACCAAGAGTTGAACCCGGGTAAATGGTTAACTGGTAAGTGGGTTAAGTGGTAAAACCCGATCCGTTACCAACCCATGACTTCTTCTTCGTCCTTCACGCATGAGCATCAGCCGCGATCAGGGTGTTCGACTCCTTTGCCTTGCCGACAATGTTTCGGCCAACTTCGATGGATTTATTCTACCAGATACGGATCACGACATCAAGTGAGCTGGACGAACATAATGGAACTATTCTTTGGGGGTTTTTTGTGAGGCTTTAAGGGTGAAATTTGAGTTAGGGCGTCTGTGGAATGTCATGCGATATACGCAAGCTGAATTATGTGAAATAGAGTTGCAGATAGGGTGTAGAGCTGCAAAAAGAGTACATGTAGAAAGCTACAGATACTATACATAGAGCTGCAAGTGTTGGGAGTTGACACGAATATTATAATTGATGACGATCAACTTCTAGTCGTAACTTAAAAATCATGATGACAACCCAAAATGATCAACATATACTCATGAGATTTATATATATATATAATTAACTAAAATGAAAATAAGGTAATAGATAATTTCAAATCATTTGATACAGATCCATCTACAAACAACTTTATGAATCTGGAATAAAGTCCATTTAAGAGATCTGAGAAAGAGTTAGGTTCAAACAAAATTAACTCATACGTAAGCCAACTCAAAATATCGGTACTTTTTTATTTCTTAAGCTCAGGGTCTTACATAGATTAATTTGATATAAATTTTATACTCCAAATCTCATATGGACGGTCAATATCAGTTGTTTCCAAAATTTAAGAAATAATTAGGGCAAAGATTTGCACAAAATTTTTTTTATGATAAAATAAAGATGTGGCACTTGTGTATGATGTGAGATAATTTACATTATTTTCTATATGTCCAAATTGGTCATAGACTGAACTTACGATTCAAGATGTTTTTGGCACTAAATATGTTTTTTTCTATTTTTAAAAGATATATATATATATATATATATATACACACACTTTGTCGTTGTTTAAACGGTTAGTATAAATAAATTAAAAAATACAGTTAGTCCAATAAAAAATGATCTATGAATAAAAAATAATATATTTTTCTTCCACTCTTTTTAATTGAATTTTTTTGAAAAAATAATAATATATAAAAGAATATATTTTACTGTGTCATAAAACATTTGTAAATAAAAGTAATTAGCAATGAAGCGGTAGAGGTTAATTTATCAACGCTAAGTCCACATCCAATTCATATATAAAAATATAAATAACTATTCGTGGGGATTTGTAACAATTGCCTCTTCTTTTACGGACACAAGCGATACAAGAGGAATGTAACGGGTACGCGCTTTCGCGGTAATTTTACCTGGTTTTTTTCCCTCTCCGTTGTCTCTTTTTTCCCTTGAAAAATATGGTCTTCCAGAGGTAACTCTAATTTTTTTAACATAAAATTACCATATATATATATATATATATATATCGGCGAAAAGAAGTAAAAATATAGATGGATGGTAAACTATGATTTCTACAAGGCATCAGATCGTGTAAGGTAAACTCATGCTTCATTAACTTGAAGTATAAATATCACATAAATTGTATCTAAGTATAATATTTGCTAAAGAGGCTAACAAGCCCTTACAAATAATGAGTATGAGCTAATAGTCTCCACACCTCTTGGTGGGTAGATCCTCAAGAAGCTAATCTATCGAGCTTTTCTTGTAGCCATCAAAGATGTGGAGCTAGAAGCCAACCTAATTCCACTTGACATTTTAAACTTTGATGCGATTTTCAAAATTGTTTGGTTGATGACTCATTGGGTTATAGTAGCCTACTTCACCAAGACAGTAACTTTCGACGACCCAAGCCATCCTAGTATGACCTTTGAAGGTGATTATCAAGTTGCCTTTAGATAGAATGCTCTTGAATTCTACCTCGACTTAGCTCCCGAAATAACCTCAATATCCAAGCATCCTTATAGAATGACATTCGTATAACTAAAGACATTCAATGTGTAGCTACAAGACCTAATGGACAAGGAGTTTATACGACCTAGTGTATCCCCTTGAGGTATGCTAATATTGTTCTTGAAAAAGAAAGAAGGCATAATAATTCAGAACTAGAATCTGCTTCCTCAAATTGATGACCTGCTAAAAGGTGTCAATGTATTATTCAAGATAGACCTACAATCAAGGTATCATAAGTTGAAATCCGATAAGAAGATGTGCCCAAGACCGCATTCAGAACTTGATATGAGCACTATAAATTTTTCGTTTTTGCCTTTGGACTCATCAACACACTAGCAGCCTTTATGAACTTGATGCACATAGTATTCCATAAATATCTTAATAAGTGCATCATCATATCCATTGATGACATTCTTATCTACTCACAGGATAAGGACGAACATGCACAGCAGCTCAGGATATTACTTCAAATATTGAGAGAAAACCAATTGTATGCCAAGTTTTCAAAATGCGAGTTTTGGTTAGACTAGGTGGATTTTCTCAGACACATCATAACTAATAAGAGAATCCAACTAGATCCAGCTAAGATCGAAGTTAAAGGATTACAACTTAGTAATCGACTATCATTCGGGTAAAGCCAATGTGGTAGTTGATGCACTAAGCTGAAAGTCCTCAACTGCACTGGCTTTCATCGCAACTCCTACTTACCCCTACTATGAGAGCTTCAGGCACCGGGCATTGAATTGCAGCCTAACTCTCAAGGAGGTCTACTAGCATGGTTTATAGTATGACCTACTCTTAGAGAGTCTAATAAAAAAATAGTAAGCGAACCCAAAGCTAAGTGGATTAACACAGAAGGTTCAAAAAGGAGAAGAACAAGGTTTTGTGTAAGGAAGCATGGTGCCCTTACCCTACAGGGCAGAATCTATGTATTGCATGATGGCAAACTTCGACGGTAAATTTTGGAGGAAGTATATAGTTTAGCATACACCATGTATCCAGAGAGTATAAAAATATATCATACCATCTGCCAAATATATTAGTGGTCAATATGAAACGAGATATCACAGCATGGCTAAGTACTTTTGTAAACCCTATTTTCTATTTTAAAAAAATTGAAAAAAATTATTATTTATTATTAAATTAATAAAATAATAAATAAAATTAAAATACGTAATGAAATAAGAAATAGGAGATAAAATAAGAAAATATATGGCTAAAATAAAATAGATAAATAAATATAATAGATAAATCAGAAAAAGAAATAAATAATAAATAAAATAGTAATAAATAAATATTAATAGATAAGAAAAATATAATAGAGAAGAAAATAAAATTAAACAGAAAAAGAAGGGAAAATGCCGCAGCACGCACGTGTGCTGCGGCATTAGCGAGGGTTTGAGCAAGGGTTTAAAACCCTCTCTAACAGGGGGCACCTTGTTTTGGGATGAAACGACGACGGCTGAACTCAAAAGCTCCGGGAGCCGTCATCTTCGGTAGAGAAGGGATGCGAGCGAGCTGAGGTGTCGTCTGCGAGGCCGGCGGCATGTGGAAGTAGCTTCGGTTGTCGAAGAATGCGAAGGGAGCAGTGGAATTGGGGGTGTCCCTGTTCCCGTCGATTGCGCCAGCGAGAGGGGCGAAGATCAAGATTTTCCTTCGCGGCGAAGTCGCAGGGAAGGTTGCTGGAGGTCTTCAGATGGTGAAGAGGTCGTGAGATGCACTACAAGGGCTCCAGCGGGTAGAAAGCCTGAAAGGGGCGGCGAACAGAGGGACTCATCTGTTCGCGGCGATTCCGCAGCGAGGAGCGCGGCTGAGGCATTTCCTCCGCGGTGAAGCCCTCTGAGCTCGATTCGACTCCTTTGGAGTTGATAGCGACCGGCGGCTGCAGCGGAGGAGATGAGGTAGCGATAGAGGGCGGCAATTCTGCCTACGGTAGACGAAGCGGAGGTAGATACGGTCGTGGGAGCGACTGGGCTCTACAGGCGGCACGATTAGGCAGTGATAGGGTAAGGGAAGGTGCGGTGAGGTAGTGGGTCCACGGCAGCAGCGCGGCGGCGATCGCCGGCGAAATGCATGGTGGCACGGCAGGCGTTCGAACGAGCGTCGAGCGGGGAAGAAGGTTGGGGTGGCACGTGCGATGCGCGTGCGTCAGTTCAATCCAACCCGGCTCAGGCCGATTCGACCCGATTTAAGCCGGTTTAGAGTCGGTTCGGTTGCAGGTTGGCTGGTTCTCGCTGTTTTACAACTGGTTCAATGCAGCTCAACGTTGCTAGGCTTTATTGTTGAGTTTTGAACCTTGAGGAATTTATTTAAAATTTTTTAACACATTTTAGGTACAGTTTTTGAATTTATTTAGGTTGGGTTCTGGGTTTTGAGTGCATTAACAATGTAAGAAAAATCTGAAATAAATTATGATGCTATGTTATGCTTAAGTATAGTTTTCATGATTTAATTAAAATTTTTTAAGATTATTAGTATGCGGTTTTTAATTTAATTAAGATAAATTGGGTTAATTTAGGGTTTAAATAAATTAATTTTTTGTTATATGCATGAAGAAATATTTTGATAGATGTGATGACATTTAAATTGTATTAGGTGGAATTAAAAGAATTTAATTAGAATTTTTACAAAATTAATAAATTTAGGATATTGTAACTTGAGGTAATTTAATTATTTAGATTTTTTTAATTAATAAAATTGAATAATTTATAATAGATCGATGCCATACGATACGGGGGTCTAGAGATTGGCATCGTCCCAGGGGCGAGATCGATGCAAAACTCTAACACCCGATCCGGGGGTAGGCCAGGCAATTCCTCTGGAAAAACATCTGGGAACTCACGAACTACCGGAATATCTGCCATCTGGCTATCCGACTGACTGCTATCCACTACGTGCGCAAGAAAACACTGATACCCTTTCCTGATGTACCTCTGCGCCGTGAGAGCGGATATAATGGCAGTCGGCAGGACTCGACGATCCCCCTCGAATACCAGCTCCGAGGGTCCCGATCCAACGAAGGACACTGACTTTGTGAAGCAGCTCACCAGGGCTCTATGTGCTGTCAACCAGTCCATACCGAGAATCACATCGAAGTCCGCCATGTCCAGTGGAATCAGGTCCGCCTCAAGGGAAACCTCCTGTATCATAATGGGACAAGACCGATACACCTGACTCCGTAAAATCTTCTCACCCAAGGGAGTACAGACAATCAACTCTGCCTCTAATGGGGTAAGAGGTATGTCGGCTCGCCTGGCGAACTCCGAACTAATGAAAGACCGATGTGACCCGGTGTCAATAAGAATACGAGCCCATGCATCAAATAGTCGCATATGTCCTATTCCACATCACACAAACAACACATGCGACAAGTTAAATTTAGTCTCACTTAACAAAAGATAAGTTTTAGTTCCAAAATCCAACACAACAACAACTTATCAAATGGAAAGACTAAATCTCCAAAAATAAAAATTCCATTTAAGGTGCGTCAGCATGGGAGGAGTTACCCGTGACTACATCGGGGTTGGCTTGGGCGTCGATGCCGTCCAATGCATATATGCGCGTCTAGGTGCGCTGGGGCGGCCTCTGAGAGTGTGGGCCCGAGCCGGTAGGAAATCCTCGGGTAGACCCCGTCATAGGTGCAGCCAGTGGGAACGGTGCAGGAGGACGACCACGACCCGCAGATGCCGGGTGGATGGCTGACTGCTGGGATCCACCCATCTGAATCCGCTGCGGACAGCTGGTCCGAATGTGCCCCTTCTGTCCGCACTGATAACAAGTGATCTCTCGGCACATCCCAGTGTGAGTCCGGCGGCAAATGGTACATGGGGCCAACTGTGATGCACGGTGTATCTGAGGGGCCCTATGTACTGACGGCTGGGGACGTGCCTGACTCGGCTGACCCCGCTGCTCAGTCCTCTGTATAAATCGGCTTCCAGATGGAGCCCCTCCTGCAGCCGAGGCCACTGAAGCTACCGAGCCAGTCTGTCTGTCCCTGAAGTCACCTCGACCCCTATGTGTCGCTGACCTCTTCTTCTTGTGCCCCTCTCTCCGCATACGCGTCGTCTGGAGCATCCTCTCTGTCCACAGGGCTTTATCCACCAACTGCTGGAAAGCAGTGTAATCCAATATTCCCACCCTAACACTAAGGTGGTCATCTAAGCCCTGAATAAAGCGCATCCGACGATACCTGTCGGATGTGATCGTGTCGGGTACCAGGGAGGCCAGCAGATTAAACTCCGCCACATACTCTGACACAGATCTGCCTCCCTGTCTACAGTCTAAGAACTCCTATACCTTCAGATCATGCTGGAGCTCTGTATAGAAACGCTCGTGGAACTCATCCAAAAATATGTCCCACGTCAGTCCGGTAGAATAACGGGTCTCCAGCTCATCTCGCCAGGTCTCAGCCTCCCCGTCTACCAGATAGAGTGCCACTCCAAGTCGGTCTCTATCAGCTAACTCCAAATCCGCAGTGATACGGCGGACGTTGTTAATCCAAGACCGGGCTGTCTGGGGGTCAGATGATCCAGAAAATGTAACACACCCCAGATGTCGAGCGTCTCTCACCCAAGCGGCTATCGGCCTCGCAGCTCGGGTACTGGGCTCCGACGTAACAACTCCCCCAGGCGGGGTTTGATAATCCACTCGAGTATAAGTCCCCTGTGCTCCTATCGGAGGGGTAGCAACTGCTGTTGCAACCCTCACTCGATCTGACTCTGCACTACGATCAGCTGGAGCGGGTACAACTGCTGGGGCAGGAGTCGTCCGGACCACCCGCGGTGCTGGTGGTATCACTGGTGCAGCAGGAGGCGGAGGAGGAGGTGCACTAGTCTGGGGTACCTCGGGCTCATGCTGTGCAGTGGGATTTAGAATGCTGACCATCGCGCTGGCCACCGCTGCTGCTATTATGTTCAGCTGTCCCTGAGCAACATGTGCCTGCCCTGATGGCACTGTAGATGTAGTCCTCTGCCTCACGGTACGTCGAGAACTCGAGCTCCGACGTGTACCCAATGATGCCCCCTCTGGGACCATGGATACTGGTGCCCTATCAGAATCTCCGGTAACGCTCGCAGCTGGTACCGGTGCCAGCGGCGTTAACGGATCTACCGCTGGACGGGAGGTGGCCGTCGAATGATCCTGGGGCTCCACGAGCTTTCGGGGCCTCCCCCGTTTACGTCTGGGCGGTACTTCTGACATCTACATGAACAAGCTTCCGTCAGTTCATACGAAATAAGAATTTCTACGTAAGGTAAAACTCTTTCGGTACGCATAGTCACGATATAGGTAAACGACCGTACCACTAACTATCTAACTGGCCAATCTACTATATCGGGACTGACATCCTTATAATTTAGATTTGAAGTCGAAACTCCAAAATCCCTAGGTTTTGATATCACCTAAATGCTCAGGTCTTTAAACCTAGGCTCTGATACCACTTAAGTTGTCACGCCCCGACCCGCAGGACGACACGTGGCAACCGCCGTATGAGCCCGACAAGCCCATACAAGGCATAAATACGAATACTAAACTACATACACCCACATTTTCAAATAACATCTTAAATACAGTCCCGATATTTCCTAATACAAATCTAAGACCGGCATACGAGACTCATAACAGCAGTCGTATACCTTCCGCGACGAACCCTCCGTCATCGATCTCGTTTCGTGCAACGACACCTGCACACACATTGAACGCGGTGTGCTCAGCCTTGCGGCCTAATGCGAAATTACGTTCCTACCGAATAAGGAAATCAAAGGCTAGGAGGAGTATTCTAGGATGTCTTTGGTAATTAGTCATCATCTTTCATGCCATTTCGTTTTAAACAATTCGTATATAAATAGACAGCATAAACAAACAATTAAATAAACAATTAAATATGTACATGTCACTAGATGTCACCCTAGTCATGTCTAGTGTCCATATTAATAGTATGTCACCTACGTCATAATGAGACTTTTTAGGTTTCATAAACTCGGGCTGCCAGCCTACGCTTAATGACTACCCTAGCTAAGAGTATCAGTAAGCCCATCAGTGCCTTTCTGTCTCTGTCTCTACCTATGCCCGCTGCACTGATGTTGGCAGAGAGGACGGATGACCCAGAGTCCCTCTCCTGTTGTTTCACTAGTCGCCAACCATGCCTCCCCTAGCGAAACCGTCGTGCCCTTACATCCTCCCCGGATACCGTAGGGGTCACGACACCCATGTAGTACTACACACTGCCCGTAGACAGGGTCACCTCTCTTAAATATCATCGGCCACGGCTAGCCGGAATAACCACCCTAGGATCCGGACTACTCATCCGATCGTCTGCAGACGTCAAGGGTGATAGCCGTGCGGTCTACGGATCCACTGTCCAAGGCGTCGCATGTGGAATCACCTTTCCAGTCCAATAGCCGTCAACGTCTATCGAGATTGGCGCACATCCACACGATGGGATGTGGCCCTCGACTTCGTCGGTGCCAAGTCCATGGTAGGGTTCATCCTAGCTAACCATCTCAGGACTATCACGAGGCCGCCTACAACGACACTCGCGCGGGTGAAGGTTTCGGGTAAGGACTTGCTCCATATTTCCAGTCTAACATGACCATGGAGTGTGTACAGTCCCTTACCCTACCAGCTCCCAGTATATGAGCTATGCATAACGTCGGGAGTGGTGCTCCCAGTGCTCCGCTATGCATCAACCTCGGGAGTGGCGCCTAACGGAAACGTCACCGTTTGACCACCGTCGGGACGCGGCGGTCAACCGGGGCATATGGAAAAAGGCCCCTTTTTCTCTAAGTGGCGGTGGCGTCGCCAAGGTTCTAACATGTCACATGTATTATCTATGTCCGCATGGTAGTCATTTAACATATCATGGAAAGCAATAGCATGCCGGGCAAGAATGTAGAACATGTTAGATACATAGTAGATATACATGTTAGATAAGATAACTATGCTAGCATGCATACAATTTAAATCTTATCAAAACATTATGGTTTATCATATTGAAGACATCCAAGAATTTTTCCTAAGAAAACCCCAGCGGGTATTCCCTAGCGTGAATAAATCCTACCAACGGAGAACCAACGCACCTTGGATAGCGATTCTGCTTCTGGGAACCAAGTCGCGCGGAGAATATCACCCGCCGAGCTTCTCGGATCGCGTACCCAAATAATCCTATTTAATAAAATTTATTTAAAAAAGATTTAATTTATTTCCCTTAAGATAAATAAATTAAAATCTATCAATTAAATAATTTATTACATTAAATTAATCCTATGTATGTTTAGGATTAATCTCACCTAATGAATTATGAATTTATCATATTTTTGCATTTTTATCTAATAACTTCAATGAATTTTTATTCAATTTCTACTCATCAAACTCACCCATAACTTGGCCCAAGTCATCCAGGAGCCCAAGTAGAACCCATAGAAATTTTTATTATTTTTTTGATTTTTTTAATATTTTAATATTATTTTATTATTTTAATATTATTTTATTATTTTAATATTATTTTATTATTTTATATTTTTCTGACCCGGTCAACGGTCAACGTTGACTGGTCAACGCTGACTGGGTCAGCAGTGGGCCCGGTCAATGCTGACTGGGTCAGCTGTTGACCGGTCAACGCTGACTGGGTCAGCTGTTGACCGGTCAACGCTGACTGGGTCAGCTGTTGACCGGTCAACGCTGACTGGGTCAGCGGTTGACTCGGTCAACGCTGACTGGGTCGGCGGTGGGCCCGGTCAATGCTGACTGGGTCAGCTATTGACTCGGTCAACGGTTCGAGTTACTGTTCACCCGGTTCGGTTCGGTTCGGTTCGATTTGGTTCGGTTCGGGTCCGGTTCAGCTAATTTAAATTCAATCTAATTTGACTCGAGCTCGAACCAGGTTCAACTTATTTGATTCGGCTCACCCAACCCAACTTGACTCAAACCCAAACTTAACTCAAACCCAACCGATTTAACCCCACTTGATTCGACCCAACCGTTTCATTAAAGAAATAATTTCTTATACACTAAGCTTAGTTAATTAACGCTAATCATGCTTTTAATTAAACTAAGCATACAATAACATAATTTTCCACTAATTTTATTTATTTACACTAAGCACAATTTATTAGCGCTAATCGTGATTAAGGAAATCCTTAATCACGATTACGAAAAGGGGCGAAATAACACCTTCGCCGCTTTCTTCGCCGATCGCTCCCTCGTCGGCTTCTTCGCCGGAGCTCCCGCCGTCCACGCTCGAGTACTCTCGCCGGCCAACAACCCCGCGTCCTCGCGCGCGAGATGGCTGGAAGCTCACTGCAAACGATCCGGCCGTAAGAATCCAGTCGCCGAAGCTCTCGACGCTCATCGACCACCCGCGGACGGCAAACGCATCGTCCGCGAAATCAAAGGTTGGAAGGAGGAACGATAGCGGCGATTACTCACCTACGGGTTCACGAACCACTATTGGTGCTGATTCGGGGAGCAGGAGAGGCGGATCGAACGATTTGCTCCTCTCCTGCGCGAGCGCGTTCTGCTGCGAGCCCGCTGCCAAATCACCGGCTTCAGGGTGGAAAATCCGGCTGCTGCGCCTTCGTGGAGGCGATGCGAGGCGGCGTGGACGGGTTGCGACGGTCGACTAAGGCGAAGTCGCGGCGGCGACTTCACTGCGTGCAGCGGCGGAGATCCGGGTGCGTAGCAGAGGGTGAGCAGCAACGGCGCCGCTGCTCTGCTTTTCTCCGGCGATGCTCCTCTCGACAATGGCGACGGGAGTGGTCCGAGACGACGGCGGCTTCACCGGCGACTCCCTTGCCCGTCGTCGCTGCTGCGTGGAATGCGAAGGGAAGAAGACGAAGGAGGCGCGATTAGGGCGCTTCCCTTCGCCCTCTTCCACCTGGTTCTAAGCGACGGGGTCGGTTCAGCCGACCCGGCCGAGTGGGCCGGTTGACCCGGCCGGTCTAACCGAACCGGCTGGTCAATTTTTTTTTTTTTTTTTTTTTTTTTTTTTTTTTTTTGTGATGGGGGTTTACAAGTACTCCCCCCTTAAAAATTTTGGTCCTCCAAAATAACACTTGAATATCCAAAAAGATATCCAACATCAACATATAAATTTTCAAAATTTTTGTACATCACACTCAAACACTCTCTCCCTCAAATAAGTGAGGTTGCTGGGCCCGCATGTGGGCCTCAGTCTCCCATGTAGCTTCCTCGATATGAGCGTTCCTCCAGAGGACTTTTACTAGGGGAATAGACTTACCTCGAAGCACCTTTACGCGCCGATCTACGATCTCAATAGCCCGCACCCCGTAGCTCAAGTCCTCTCTCAGCTGAACTGGTGGTGCTGTGAGGACATGGGACGGATCCGAAATGTACTTCCTCAACATGGATACATGGAAGACATCATGAATCTGCTCTAAGTCTGCAGGTAGCTCCAGTCGGTATGCCACCGGCCCGACTCTCTCAAGTACCTGGAAGGGTCCGATGTATCTAGGGTGTAGCTTCCCTTTCTTCTGAAAACGAAGGATGCCCTTCCAGGGGGATACCTTTAGAAAAACCATATCCCCGACTGCAAACTCTAGAGGCCTACGACGATTATCTGCATAGCTCTTCTGTCGGTCCTGAGCTGTCTTCAGTCTGCCTCGAATGACACTGACCTTGGTTACGGTTTCATCAATCAACTCCATACCCGTCAGTCGTCTCTCGCCTACCTCACTCCAGCATAATGGAGTCCGACACTGTCTGCCATATAGAGCCTCATAGGGAGCCATACCAATGCTGGCCTGATAGCTATTATTATATGCAAATTCCACCAAAGGAAGGTGGGTATCCCAGCTACCAGTAAACTCGAGCACACATGCTCTCAACATGTCCTCCAGCGTCTGTATGGTACGCTCTGACTGTCCATCAGTCTGTGGGTGAAATGCGGTGCTAAACCTCAATGATGTACCCAGCTCCCCCTGAAACTTCGGCCAGAACCTAGAAGTGAACCTAGGATCTCGGTCCGACACAATAGATACTGGTACTCCATGAAGGCGGACAATGTCGCTGATGTACAGCCTGACTAACCTCTCCAATGTGTAAGAAATCTCAATCGGCAAGAAGTGGGCAGACTTTGTAAGTCGATCAACGATCACCCAGATAGCGTCATGGTGTCTCTGGGTGCGCGGCAACCCGACTACAAAGTCCATAGTGATATGCTCTCACTTCCACTCCGGTATCGGAAGAGGCTGCAAGGTCCCTGCCGGCTTCTGATGTTCCGCCTTAACCTGCTGGCATACTAGGCATCGAGCTACATACTCAGCTATGTCCCGCTTCATGCCCGACCACCAATACGTCTGTCGAATAGTACGATACATCTTCGTACTACCCGGATGCATAGCATAAGCGGAACTGTGTGCCTCCTCCAGAATCTGCCGTCGTAGATCCTCATCATGGGGTACGCAGATCCTGTCATTCAGCACCAGCATGCCGTCATCTCTGAGTCTGAACTCCCGACCCTGACCATCCTGTACTCTCTGGATCACCGTACTCAACTCTGAGTCTGTCCTCTGTAACTCGGCCAGCCGGTCCGATAAAGTGGGTCGCACAGTAAACTGTGCTAGTAACCCACCTTGAGAGTCACACTGTAACTCAACCCCCAACAATCTCATGTCACGCAGCAAGGGTAAGTAGGCAGTGCGTATATACGCCAAAGTGACAGACGACTTTCTGCTCAAAGCATCTGCCACTACATTAGCCTTCCACGGATGGTAGTCAATAATCAAGTCATAGTCCTTGATCAACTCCAACCAGCGGTGCTGCCTGAGGTTCAACTCCCTCTGGGTCAACAAGTACTGTAGGCTCTTATGGTCAGTGAAAATATGACACCTCTCCCCGTAAAGATAGTGTCGCCAAATCTTAAGAGCCAGAACAATAGCGGCTAACTCCAAATCATGAGTCGGATAATTTACCTCGTGCTTCTTCAACTGACGTGAAGCATAGGCAATTACCCGTCCGCTCTGCATAAGTACATAACCCAGCCCTTGCTTCGAAGCATCGCTGAATACCACATACTCTGTACCGCTGACTGGGAGGGTGAGTATCGGAGCAGTGGTTAAACGAGTCTTAAGCTCTTGGAAACTGAGCTCACACTCTGAGGTCCACCGAAACTTAATGTCCTTCCTAGTCAACTTGGTCATCGGCGCTGCAATACGTGAGAAATCCTGCACAAACCGCCGATAATATCCAGCTAATCCAAGGAAACTACGGACCTCTGTGGGACTCTTAGGCTGTTCCCACTTAATCACTGCCTCAATCTTAGTCGGATCGACCTGTATGCCCTCACTGGATATAATATGCCCCAGAAATCCAACCTGAGTCAGCCAAAACTCACATTTGGAAAACTTGGCATAAAGCTGACTATCTCTCAGTACCTGAAGGACAAGTCGGAGATGCCTCATATGCTCCTCCGGGCTCTTCGAATAGACAAGTATGTCATCAATGAAGACAATGACACACTTATCTAAATGTCTATGAAAAACCCGGTTCATCAAATCCATAAAGGCTGCGGGAGCATTAGTAAGTCCAAAAGACATGACTAGGAACTCATAATGTCCATACCGTGACCGAAATGCCGTCTTCGGAATATCCGAGTCCCTAATCTTTAACTGATGATACCCGGACCTCAAATCAATCTTCGAGAAAACCCGAGCTCCCTGTAACTGATCAAATAAGTCATCGATGCGGGGAAGCGGATACCTGTTCCTGATGGTGACCTTATTCAACTGCCTGTAATCAATGCACATCCTCAAGGTCCCATCCTTTTTCTTCACAAATAGAACAGGTGCGCCCCAAGGGGAGACACTAGGTCGAATAAACCCCTTATCCACCAAGTCCTGTAACTGTAGCTTGAGTTCCTTCAACTCTGCCGGTGCCATACGATACGGGGGTCTAGAGATTGGCATCGTCCCAGGGGCGAGATCGATGCAAAACTCTAACACCCGATCCGGGGGTAGGCCAGGCAATTCCTCTGGAAAAACATCTGGGAACTCACGAACTACCGGAATATCTGCCATCTGGCTATCCGACTGACTGCTATCCACTACGTGCGCAAGAAAACACTGATACCCTTTCCTGATGTACCTCTGCGCCGTGAGAGCGGATATAATGGCAGTCGGCAGGACTCGACGATCCCCCTCGAATACCAGCTCCGGGGGTCCCGATCCAACGAAGGACACTGACTTTGTGAAGCAGCTCACCAGGGCTCTATGTGCTGTCAACCAGTCCATACCGAGAATCACATCGAAGTCCGCCATGTCCAGTGGAATCAGGTCCGCCTCAAGGGAAACCTCCTGTATCATAATGGGACAAGACCGATACACCTGACTCCGTAAAATCTTCTCACTCAAGGGAGTACAGACAATCAACTCTGCCTCTAATGGGGTAAGAGGTATGTCGGCTCGCCTGGCGAACTCCGAACTAATGAAAGACCGATGTGACCCGGTGTCAATAAGAATACGAGCCCATGCATCAAATAGTCGCATATGTCCTATTCCACATCACACAAACAACACATGCGACAAGTTAAATTTAGTCTCACTTAACAAAAGATAAGTTTTAGTTCCAAAATCCAACACAACAACAACTTATCAAATGGAAAGACTAAATCTCCAAAAATAAAAATTCCATTTAAGGTGCGTCAGCATGGGAGGAGTTACCCGTGACTACATCGGGGTTGGCTTGGGCGTCGATGCCGTCCAATGCATATATGCGCGTCTAGGTGCGCTGGGGCGGCCTCTGAGAGTGTGGGCCCGAGCCGGTAGGAAATCCTCGGGTAGACCCCGTCATAGGTGCAGCCAGTGGGAACGGTGCAGGAGGACGACCACGACCCGCAGATGCCGGGTGGATGGCTGACTGCTGGGATCCACCCATCTGAATCCGCTGCGGACAGCTGGTCCGAATGTGCCCCTTCTGTCCGCACTGATAACAAGTGATCTCTCGGCACATCCCAGTGTGAGTCCGGCGGCAAATGGTACATGGGGCCAACTGTGATGCACGGTGTATCTGAGGGGCCCTATGTACTGACGGCTGGGGACGTGCCTGACTCGGCTGACCCCGCTGCTCAGTCCTCTGTATAAATCGGCTTCCAGATGGAGCCCCTCCTGCAGCCGAGGCCACTGAAGCTACCGAGCCAGTCTGTCTGTCCCTGAAGTCACCTCGACCCCTATGTGTCGCTGACCTCTTCTTCTTGTGCCCCTCTCTCCGCATACGCGTCGTCTGGAGCATCCTCTCTGTCCACAGGGCTTTATCCACCAACTGCTGGAAAGCAGTGTAATCCAATATTCCCACCCTAACACTAAGGTGGTCATCTAAGCCCTGAATAAAGCGCATCCGACGATACCTGTCGGATGTGATCGTGTCGGGTACCAGGGAGGCCAGCAGATTAAACTCCGCCACATACTCTGACACAGATCTGCCTCCCTGTCTACAGTCTAAGAACTCCTATACCTTCAGATCATGCTGGAGCTCTGTATAGAAACGCTCGTGGAACTCATCCAAAAATATGTCCCACGTCAGTCCGGTAGAATAACGGGTCTCCAGCTCATCTCGCCAGGTCTCAGCCTCCCCGTCTACCAGATAGAGTGCCACTCCAAGTCGGTCTCTATCAGCTAACTCCAAATCCGCAGTGATACGGCGGACGTTGTTAATCCAAGACCGGGCTGTCTGGGGGTCAGATGATCCAGAAAATGTAACACACCCCAGATGTCGAGCGTCTCTCACCCAAGCGGCTATCGGCCTCGCAGCTCGGGTACTGGGCTCCGACGTAACAACTCCCCCAGGCGGGGTTTGATAATCCACTCGAGTATAAGTCCCCTGTGCTCCTATCGGAGGGGTAGCAACTGCTGTTGCAACCCTCACTCGATCTGACTCTGCACTACGATCAGCTGGAGCGGGTACAACTGCTGGGGCAGGAGTCGTCCGGACCACCCGCGGTGCTGGTGGTATCACTGGTGCAGCAGGAGGCGGAGGAGGAGGTGCACTAGTCTGGGGTACCTCGGGCTCATGCTGTGCAGTGGGATTTAGAATGCTGACCATCGCGCTGGCCACCGCTGCTGCTATTATGTTCAGCTGTCCCTGAGCAACATGTGCCTGCCCTGATGGCACTGTAGATGTAGTCCTCTGCCTCACGGTACGTCGAGAACTCGAGCTCCGACGTGTACCCAATGATGCCCCCTCTGGGACCGTGGATACTGGTGCCCTATCAGAATCTCCGGTAACGCTCGCAGCTGGTACCGGTGCCAGCGGCGTTAACGGATCTACCGCTGGACGGGAGGTGGCCGTCGAATGATCCTGGGGCTCCACGAGCTTTCGGGGCCTCCCCCGTTTACGTCTGGGCGGTACTTCTGACATCTACATGAACAAGCTTCCGTCAGTTCATACGAAATAAGAATTTCTACGTAAGGTAAAACTCTTTCGGTACGCATAGTCACGATATAGGTAAATGACCGTACCACTAACTATCTAACTGGCCAATCTACTATATCGGGACTGACATCCTTATAATTTAGATTTGAAGTCGAAACTCCAAAATCCCTAGGTTTTGATATCACCTAAATGCTCAGGTCTTTAAACCTAGGCTCTGATACCACTTAAGTTGTCACGCCCCGACCCGCAGGACGACACGTGGCAACCGCCGTATGAGCCCGACAAGCCCATACAAGGCATAAATACGAATACTAAACTACATACACCCACATTTTCAAATAACATCTTAAATACAGTCCCGATATTTCCTAATACAAATCTAAGACCGGCATACGAGACTCATAACAGCAGTCGTATACCTTCCGCGACGAACCCTCCGTCATCGATCTCGTTTCGTGCAACGACACCTGCACACACATTGAACGCGGTGTGCTCAGCCTTGCGGCCTAATGCGAAATTACGTTCCTACCGAATAAGGAAATCAAAGGCTAGGAGGAGTATTCTAGGATGTCTTTGGTAATTAGTCATCATCTTTCATGCCATTTCGTTTTAAACAATTCGTATATAAATAGACAGCATAAACAAACAATTAAATAAACAATTAAATGTGTACATGTCACTAGATGTCACCCTAGTCATGTCTAGTGTCCATATTAATAGTATGTCACCTACGTCATAATGAGACTTTTTAGGTTTCATAAACTCGGGCTGCCAGCCTACGCTTAATGACTACCCTAGCTAAGAGTATCAGTAAGCCCATCAGTGCCTTTCTGTCTCTGTCTCTACCTATGCCCGCTGCACTGATGTTGGCAGAGAGGACGGATGACCCAGAGTCCCTCTCCTGTTGTTTCACTAGTCGCCAACCATGCCTCCCCTAGCGAAACCGTCGTGCCCTTACATCCTCCCCGGATACCGTAGGGGTCACGACACCCATGTAGTACTACACACTGCCCGTAGACAGGGTCACCTCTCTTAAATATCATCGGCCACGGCTAGCCGGAATAACCACCCTAGGATCCGGACTACTCATCCGATCGTCTGCAGACGTCAAGGGTGATAGCCGTGCGGTCTACGGATCCACTGTCCAAGGCGTCGCATGTGGAATCACCTTTCCAGTCCAATAGCCGTCAACGTCTATCGAGATTGGCGCACATCCACACGATGGGATGTGGCCCTCGACTTCGTCGGTGCCAAGTCCATGGTAGGGTTCATCCTAGCTAACTATCTCAGGACTATCACGAGGCCGCCTACAATGACACTCGCGCGGGTGAAGGTTTCGGGTAAGGACTTGCTCCATATTTCCAGTCTAACATGACCATGGAGTGTGTACAGTCCCTTACCCTACCAGCTCCCAGTATATGAGCTATGCATAACGTCGGGAGTGGTGCTCCCAGTGCTCCGCTATGCATCAACCTCGGGAGTGGCGCCTAACGGAAACGTCACCGTTTGACCACCGTCGGGACGCGGCGGTCAACCGGGGCATATGGAAAAAGGCCCCTTTTTCTCTAAGTGGCGGTGGCGTCGCCAAGGTTCTAACATGTCACATGTATTATCTATGTCCGCATGGTAGTCATTTAACATATCATGGAAAGCAATAGCATGCCGGGCAAGAATGTAGAACATGTTAGATACATAGTAGATATACATGTTAGATAAGATAACTATGCTAGCATGCATACAATTTAAATCTTATCAAAACATTATGGTTTATCATATTGAAGACATCCAAGAATTTTTCCTAAGAAAACCCCAGCGGTTATTCCCTAGCGTGAATAAATCCTACCAACGGAGAACCAACGCACCTTGGATAGCGATTCTGCTTCTGGGAACCAAGTCGCGCGGAGAATATCACCCGCCGAGCTTCTCGGATCGCGTACCCAAATAATCCTATTTAATAAAATTTATTTAAAAAAGATTTAATTTATTTCTCTTAAGATAAATAAATTAAAATCTATCAATTAAATAATTTATTACATTAAATTAATCCTATGTATGTTTAGGATTAATCTCACCTAATGAATTATGAATTTATCATATTTTTGCATTTTTATCTAATAACTTCAATGAATTTTTATTCAATTTCTACTCATCAAACTCACCCATAACTTGGCCCAAGTCATCCAGGAGCCCAAGTAGAACCCATAGAAATTTTTATTATTTTTTTGATTTTTTTAATATTTTAATATTATTTTATTATTTTAATATTATTTTATTATTTTAATATTATTTTATTATTTTATATTTTTCTGACCCGGTCAACGGTCAACGTTGACTGGTCAACGCTGACTGGGTCAGCAGTGGGCCCGGTCAACGCTGACTGGGTCAGCTGTTGACCGGTCAACGCTGACTGGGTCAGCGGTTGACTCGGTCAACGCTGACTGGGTCGGCGGTGGGCCCGGTCAATGCTGACTGGGTCAGCTATTGACTCGGTCAACGGTTCGAGTTACTGTTCACCCGGTTCGGTTCGGTTCGGTTCGATTTGGTTCGGTTCGGGTCCGGTTCAGCTAATTTAAATTCAATCTAATTTGACTCGAGCTCGAACCAGGTTCAACTTATTTGATTCGGCTCACCCAACCCAACTTGACTCAAACCCAAACTTAACTCAAACCCAACCGATTTAACCCCACTTGATTCGACCCAACCGTTTCATTAAAGAAATAATTTCTTATACACTAAGCTTAGTTAATTAACGCTAATCATGCTTTTAATTAAACTAAGCATACAATAACATAATTTTCCACTAATTTTATTTATTTACACTAAGCACAATTTATTAGCGCTAATCGTGATTAAGGAAATCCTTAATCACGATTACGAAAAGGGGCGAAATAACACCTTCGCCGCTTTCTTCGCCGATCGCTCCCTCGTCGGCTTCTTCGCCGGAGCTCCCGCCGTCCACGCTCGAGTACTCTCGCCGGCCAACAACCCCGCGTCCTCGCGCGCGAGATGGCTGGAAGCTCGCTGCAAACGATCCGGCCGTAAGAATCCAGTCGCCGAAGCTCTCGACGCTCATCGACCACCCGCGGACGGCAAACGCATCGTCCGCGAAATCAAAGGTTGGAAGGAGGAACGATAGCGGCGATTACTCACCTACGGGTTCACGAACCACTATTGGTGCTGATTCGGGGAGCAGGAGAGGCGGATCGAACGATTTGCTCCTCTCCTGCGCGAGCGCGTTCTGCTGCGAGCCCGCTGCCAAATCACCGGCTTCAGGGTGGAAAATCCGGCTGCTGCGCCTTCGTGGAGGCGATGCGAGGCGGCGTGGACGGGTTGCGACGGTCGACTAAGGCGAAGTCGCGGCGGCGACTTCACTGCGTGCAGCGGCGGAGATCCGGGTGCGTAGCAGAGGGTGAGCAGCAACGGCGCCGCTGCTCTGCTTTTCTCCGGCGATGCTCCTCTCGACAATGGCGACGGGAGTGGTCCGAGGCGACGGCGGCTTCACCGGCGACTCCCTTGCCCGTCGTCGCTGCTGCGTGGAATGCGAAGGGAAGAAGACGAAGGAGGCGCGATTAGGGCGCTTCCCTTCGCCCTCTTCCACCTGGTTCTAAGCGATGGGGTCGGTTCAGCCGACCCGGCCGAGTGGGCCGGTTGACCCGGCCGGTCTAACCGAACCGGCCGGTCAATTTTTTTTTTTTTTTTTTTTTTTTTTTTTTTGTGATGGGGGTTTACATTTTCTCCTAATTAAGTTCCTAAGTTTCCATGCTGAGATTTCTGTCCAAGCTAAACCTTTAATTGTTTTAGGTAGCAACAACTACTTTTTGCTTCTCTTCTCTATAGATGCAAAATTTGGTTAAGAACATAGTTAAATGGTAGAGTTTCATCCTTAGTTTTTATTGATTTTACCATCCCTTACTTTTGAATCATAATCAGAGATCAATACCATCTCACATTCAACATTGTGTCCATGGGGTGTATCAAAAGTATTATCTTACCTCTCAATCTGAATCTTGATATCCATCTCATTCAATCTCACTCCTTTATCCCTATTGGACAGTTTTGTATAAATAACCATCAAATATTGGTACATCATAGGAACTATATTATGCAATATAGTTTTCCTTTCTTAAACTTGGAAAATAAATTATTTTACCTAGGAAACTATACTATAAATTCTTCATGTGTGGGTGAGGAGAAGATCTATTCTCTTGTTTGCATTCATTGATATGTTTCAATCCTTTTCTTTACAAACCTTTAGCAATGGACATTCTTCAGATGCAGACTGTTCGCAAAATATTGACCATTCCTCTGTTAAATACTCTTGAGTGCATTCAAAAGGTGGTACTATCCGTGGCACCAAACGAACTCAAATTCCTACTAGTGATTGTTAATAATTCCTTTTTCTTTTTTAGTATGGATCTCTCCCTAATCTTTCTCATCTTTCAAAACCATTTGGGTGATACTCTTGACTCCTTCTAGAAAGGGTCCAAATACCATCTAGAACCTCAAGATTTCTGAACAATCTAGTAAGATTTGCAAGTAAATTTAATGAACTCATAATGCTGAAAGTTTAGCATTTTCAGCATGTTAAATTAAAAAGATTGAGCTTTTCTTTTATTCATTTACTTACAGAACCTCAAGGTCAATTATTAAAAACCTTTTTACCAAATCCTAGACCAGTATACCTATTGTACTAAACTAATATATCAGAAATAAACCAACCTTAATTTCCAATTCTAAAATTTTGTAAGTGATACTAACGGAGAGTCCAATTTGTAGTTTTATCCTTCATTTAGGACCCATATGGTATTTCTCACTTAGCAATACTGTCTCTGCCTCAAAATCTCAACCATAACTCCCATACACTATTAAAGAGTAAGTTAAAACTGAAGATGATGAAATTTATAAATCACTATGGCAAAGTAGCATAAAATCTAGAATTGAATCACCCTCAGATTTATCTTGTATCAGAGATTTGATCAGCCTGAGCTATCTAATGTCTAATTCCTATGAAATTTATGATATGCACATGCCTCAATTTAAGATGCGTGCAAGCAAGTTGGTCCCGATCTTCCGTCGTAGGAGAAATCCTTAAGGTGGGGAGTTGTGACTTTGACGAAGGGGAGGCTAACCACGATCTAGGAACGCGACCAGCAACCTCGCAATCGCTAAACTACTCCTCAATTGATTATCAACTGTGTTAAACATGACTGACCTGTTAAGAAGAATGACACGAACAATTCAAGAGAATTGAAAGAGCAACAACGGAAGGATCACTCAAGATCTGATTAAAGAAATTGGACTTCAAGTTTGTAGCAAAGCATTACAAAAGCGGTAGCTAAAGCAAAAATCAAAGTCCCCTTCAATAGGGCATACTCCACCAAATATATAGACACAATAATAGACCACAAATTTTGGAAAATAAATATCCCTTGATGAAGATTTGAATAAATATTTGATGAAGATTTAATCTTCATTAAATATTCCTTGATTTGCTCTAGAATAAATATTTGATGAAGATTTGATCTTGAATAATTATTCCTTGATTTACTTTTGAATAAATATTTGATGAAGATTTGATCTTGAATAAATCTTCCTTGTTTTGCTATTGAATAAATATTTGATAAAGATTTGATTCTTGAATAAATATTCCTTCAATTACTCATACAACTTCCATATGAGTAATTCATGCAACTTCCATTTGAGTAATTCCTCCATGTTTTTCCTTACATGTAGTGACAAGTAAATAATAATAATTAGGCAATATCATTTGTTCTGTAATTAAGTAATTAATTTGCCCAAGAAAAGAATTCACCTATTATCCTAAGCGTCGTGCACGGGCTCGTGTCATTGGGCCTTGTATGCTAACCGGTTCTTGCACGGGTGAACCTGTGATGTCCTCATCATACTCCCCTTCTTGAAAAGGAGTCGACCTCGACTCTAACTCATCTTCATGACCCAAGGATGGAGATAAATCAGCCACATTAAATGTATTACTCACTCCATAATCCTTAGGTAGTTCCAGCCTGTATGCATTATCATTGATCTTTGCAAGAACTCTGAATGGACCATCACGTGGCTTTAGCTTGGACTTACGCTGTTCTAGAAATCGATCTTTACACAAATGCAACCAAACCAAATCTCCTTCTTCAAAAATAACTTTTTTTCTACCTTTGTCTGCATGCTTCTTATATTGTATTTGCATCTCCTCAATATTTGTTTTGGTCATCTGATGTATCTTACAAATCATCTCAGCACGCTTCTCCGCATCAATATTACCTCTTTCTGATGGTGGTAGATGTAGTAAATCAATTGGAGCAGCAGACTTAAATTCATAGACGACCTCGAATGGGCAGAACTTTGTAGTAAAATGCACAACTCGGTTGTAGGCAAACTCAATATGTGATAAGCACTCCTCCCACATCTTCAGGTTCTTTTTTAGTATCGCCTGTAGCATGGTACCAAGTGCGCGGTTGATGACCTCGGTTTGTCCGTCCGTTTGGGGATGATATGTAGTTGAAAATAGCAGCTTTGTCCCGAGCTTACTCCAAAGCGTCCTCCAAAAGTGGTCCAAAAATTTTGCATCGCGATCTGAAACAATTGTCCTCGGCACTCCATGTAGGCGCACGATCTCCCTGAAAAATAAATTGACAGTATGAGTAGCATCATCGCTCTTATGACAAGGTATGAAATGAGCCATCTTAGAAAACCTATCAACAACAACAAATATACTATCTCTCCCCTTCTTAGTCCTTGGTAAACCCAACACAAAATCCATTGAAATATCCTCCCAAGGTAATTTTAGAACAGGAAGAGGTGTATATAAACCATGTGGGTTTAAGCGAGACTTAGCTGTTTGATAACTGGTGCATCTCCCCATGTAACGCTCGATGTCGCGCCTCAATCTTCTTCGCATGTCTACAATTCAACTTACTTTGGCTATAAATATGCTTTAATGATTTATGGTCTGAATGTATGATAAATTCTTTTGGCCAGAGATAATGTTGTCATGTTTCTAACACTCTAACCAATGCATATAATTCCTTGTCATATATTGAGTAGTTTAAGGTTAGGCCACTAAGCTTTTCACTAAATTAAGCAATGGGTTTCCTATCTAACATAAGAACACCTCCAATTCCAATACCACTAGCATCACATTCTATCTCAAAAGTTTTATTAAAATCAGGAAGTTGTAAAAGTGGTGCATTGGTTAACTTATCTTTTAGCAAATTGAAGGCATCTTCTTGTGCCTTTTCCCACTTGAAAGGTATATTCTTCTTTGTCAATGCATTGAGTGGAGCGGCGAGTGAGCTGAAATCCTTTACGAATCGACGATAAAAGCTTGACAGTCCATGAAAACTCCGCACTTGCGTGTCTGATGTAGGTATTGGCCAAGCTCGAATAACTTTCACCTTTTCCTCATCCACCTCAATTCCTTGTACAGTCACAACAAAACTAAGAAATATGACTCGACCCGTACAAAAGGTGTACTTCTTGAGGTTAACAAACAAATGTACCTTTCTCAAAGCAATCAAAACTTGGCGCATATGTGCTATATGTTCATCCAAAGACTTGCTATAGATTAATATGTCATCAAAGTAAACTACCACAAATTTTTCAATAAAAGCTCTCAACACTTCATTCATTAAGTGCATGAACGTACTAGTTGCATTAGTAAGACCAAATAGCATAATTAACCACTCATATAATCCAAATTTAGTCTTAAAAGCATTCATCACCTAGCTTCATTCTAATTTGATGGTAACCACTACGCAGGTCAATCTTAAAAAAGATGGGAGAACCACACAATACATCAAGCATATCATCTAATCAAGGAATAGGATGACGATAACATACCGTAATATTGTTAATAGCTCGACAATCTATTCACATCATCCATGATCCATCTTTCTTTGCACAAGTAAAACAGGAACAACACACAGACTTAAACTTTCACGCACATACCCTTTGTCGAGAAGCTCTTGCACTTGGCACTGAATTTCTTTTATCTCTTCGGGATTGGTACGGTATGGGGGATGCTTAGGCAGAGATGCTCCTGGAATCAAATCGATTTGATGCTCAATTTCCCTTAATGGTGGCAATCCTGCAGGTATCTCATCTGGAAACACATCAGCAAACTCCTGCATCAAAGAAACAATCGAAACAAGCAAAGAAGATGGTAAAGAATTAGTAGAAAAGAGAGTGTCCTTGCATACAAGTGCAAAACACTCTTGGGGATTGATTTCTAATTCTCGCATCTCACTTTTGGTGGCTAATAGAACCTGTCCCTTGATCAGTATTTCACTTTTCTTCTCACATTTTTCTTTCTTTTCTCTCAATTTAGGCTGATGACTCTCACTTCCTATTTTGTGGATGTCACTTTTCTCCTTTTCTTTTCTCTCACATTCAGCCCTATCTAAATTATCTTTGAAAAGTTCTTCCGGTGTCATTGGAACCAATACGACCTCTTATCTTTGTGCATAAAGGAAAACTTATTAGAATGCCCATAATGTATAGCATCCTTATCATATTGCCATGGTCTTCAAAGTAGTAATGCACAAGCTTGCTTTGGCACCACATCACAGTCCACAAAGTCAGAGTAGATACCAACAGAAAAATGAACACATACCATCATTGTTACCTTCAACTTTCCACAAGAATTGAGTCATTGAATGTAGTATGACTGGGGGTGTAATCTTATGGTTAAGCCAAGCTTTCCAACCATCTCTGAACTTGTAATATTATTGCAGCTTCCACCATCAATTATGATCTTACAATAGTGCTCCTTGATCACAAATTTGGATTGGAACAAATTGTGACGCTGCCTGTTTTCTGCCTTCTCCATCTGGGAGCTAAGAACATGACGAACAAGAAGGCTTGTGTGACTTGTATCAAATGTGATCTCTTCTGGTTCTGACCCTAAAACAGATTGAGACTCCTCACGATCAGATCCACCTCCCTCTTCAACCTCACTGGCCGATGTATACTCACCATTTTCTCGAGTGATAAGGGCATGCTAATTTGGACAATCACGCATATAATGCCCTTTCCCCTTACACTTGAAGCACTCAATCTCCCTTGTTCTTCCTATAGAAGCAACTGAGGATGAACCTTTTATAGGGGCAACAGTGATCTTTTTTGAATCGATAGGTTTGGATGTTGGTGAAGTAAAGCGGCTTCCTGAATTCCCTTGGCCAATTGGTGCAGCAGTCCTGCTAGAATGACCAACACCCTTTTGTTGCTAATTGGTGTCCCTCCAAGGAATGGAAGAACTTGGATAGCTATAACCAGATTTGTATGGTTGCTTCCTCCATTGAATTTGTCTTTCAACTTTGTATGCATAATGAAATAGTTGATCCAAATAATTGTAGTTCTCGAAATTAAGTATATATTGTATCTCTCCATTCAATCCTCCTAAGAATCTAGACATCTTTGCATTATTATCTTCTTGCACATTAGCACGTAGCATGTCCACCTGCAACTCTTGATAGTATTCTTCCACGGATTTGTTTCCTTGGTTCATCCTTTGGAATTTATTAAGTAATTCTCTCTCAAAATATGAAGGCACGAACCTGGACCTCATCAAGCGCTTCAAATCATCCCAAGTATGAGGACCTCCATTTCTTTGTCGAATTTGACTCCACCAAATCGAAGCATAACCAATAAATTCAGTAGTAGCCGAACGTACTCTATACTCTTCTGGATAATGATGACAGTTGAACTTTTGGTCAACTAATAATTCTCAATCAAGATAGGCTTCTAGATTAAACTTTTCATCAAAACTAGGAATAGTAAATTTAATTTTACCCAATGCATCATTTCTTCTCTCTTCATTACGGTGACGTGCAGGACCTCCATCACCTACCACTCCTCATACGGCGCGGTGCTGATACAATTCCAAGGCAACTTCATCATCAGCCACATAATTATCATTTAACTCTTCATTGGCAGCCTCTTGAAATGCAGGGTTCAAATTTCCTCTTGGTTCGAATGGAGCGGCAGCAGCAGCATTATTATTAGCTTCAACTCGTCCTCGAGGAACTCGAGGTGGTGGGTGTCGTCGTGGAGGAGTTCGCTCCACTTGTTCAAATCGTACTTCAATTTCACCAAGACGATTCTCCAACTCGTTCAGGCGCACAAGTACTTGATCGGATAGTATTTGCTCGAAGGTATTTGTAACATGAGCCATCAAAGCCTGAGAACGTGGAGACAATAATATTGCTGATGATTGGGATCCATCTTCTCCGTCATAAGAAACATCACGAGGATTTCTCGATCCTGACATTGTTAGTAAAGACAAGAGAAATTCCACCAAGCTAATAAATTATTTATGAAATACTCTCGATCCTCACAAACCTTACCGCCTGAAGCTCTTATCCTTCTCAAAAATTTCTCGCGTGTTTGTTGGTTCGTGATAACTTTCAACAAGGAGTAAATAAAGCAATTGCAAAGTGCTAGAACACGGTGATCAAGGCTAATTTTAGGGAGCTCTAGGTGGGGATATATTTGTAACAAAGAGAAGAAAATAATAATTCAAGAAATTGAGAAGTTGACTCAATCAAGCAAGGTAGAAGGTGTCAAAGGAAGAATAAGTGCAAGGATAATTATAATTAAAATTCGGATAAATTTTTTTTTTTTCCTTGGCCGAACCTTCCTCTCACTATTTTTTCTCTTTCTCCTTTTTTCTTGCCCACACTTCCTCCTCTTTTTTCTCCTCTTTTTTATCTCTCTCTCTTTTTTTCAAAGATTTGAGCCGAATTTTTCTTTCCTTTTTTTTTCCTTAGCCGAACACTTCCTCCTCTTTTTTCTCTACCTCTCTTTTTTTTTCCAAGATTTTGGCCGACACTATCTCTTTGGCCGAACAACCTTTTTTTTTTTTGCAAGAAGGATAAAAATTCAACAAAGCAAACAAAAATTAGGAGATTAAAAAAAGAACAGTATAAAAGATGGAAAAACAACGTTCAAGAAAAGGACTAGGAAAAATAAAAGAGAATATACTAAAGGGTAGATGAATTCCTACCGGTAACGAAGGCTCTGATACCACCTGATATGCACACGCCTCGATTTAAGATGCGTGCAAGCAAGTTGGTCCCGATCTTCCGTCGTAGGAGAAATCCTTAAGGCTAACCACGATCTAGGAATGCGACCAGCAACCTCGCAATCGCTAAACCACTCCTTAGTTGGTTATCAACCATGTCAAATACGATTGACCTATTCAAGAAGAACAGGACGAACAATTCAAGATAATTGAAAGAGCAACAGTAGAAGGATCAGTCAAGATGTGATTAAAGAAATTGGACTTCAAGTTTGCAGCAAAGCATTACAAAAGTGGTGGCTAAAGTAAAAAATCAAAGTCCCCTTCAATAGGGCATGCTCCACCAAATATATAGACATAATAATGGACATTTTTCTATATTTTGTTTCACTAAAATAGGAAAAATAAATATATAAATCTACTCCTTTTGTAAGCCACGAATTTTGGAAAATAAATATCTCTTGATGAAGATTTGAATAAATATTTGATGAAGATTTAATCTTCATGAAATATTCCTTGATTTGCTCTTGAATAAATATTTGATGAAGATTTGATCTTGAATAATTATTCCTTGATTTGCTTTTGAATAAATATTTGATAAAGATTTGATCTTGAATAAATCTTCCTTGTTTTGCTCTTGAATAAATATTTGATGAAGATTTGATTCTTGAATAAATATTCCTTTAATTACTCATGCAACTTTTATATGAGTAATTCATGCAACTTTCATATGAGTAATTCATGCAACTTTCATATGAGTAATTCCTCCATGTTTTTCCTTGCATGTAATGACAAGTAAATAATAATAATTAGGTAATATCATTTATTCTGTAATTAAGTAATTAATTTTCTCAAGAAAAGAATTCACCTGTTGTCCTAAGCATCGTGCACGGGCTTGTGTCATTGGGTCTTGTATGCTAACCGGGTCTTGCATGGGTGAACCTGTGATGTCCTCATCAATTTGGTAGACACCTTCTTCACTGGTGTCAAAACCTACTCTCAAAATTTCAATTTAATCTGATCTCTGTGGAGGAAGTTATGACATTGCCAAGTTTACTAAGTCCTGAAAATTTAGTGTACCGAGAAAAATTGATATTCTCGGATTGAGAAACTATTCTTCTTTCCACTTGAATCTTGTCATGTCTCAGCTATCAGTAGAGCATGTATGTATCCATTCTTTTCCCTTACTTTTGATCTATAAATTACTAGTGGTGAATTAAATTTCATTGCTCATCATAATAAGTACTATATGAACAATAATGCTGAGGTTTTACCTTGCCTGCATTTTGGATGTTTACAATTTCAGTTTTCTTTATTCCTTTCTCCTAAATTTGTACACTCTCTGATGAACAACATCATCTAAAAATTTGAGCAAATTCTCATATAAGGTAGTGATATGGTTGTTAACACTATACTTTCTTGTTGCAATTACCAAAACTTCTTCTGAGGTGAGTATCACTACTATACTTCCTTATACAAATCTATCCTACAAACCTGTACAGCAAACTAAAGCTTTCTTTCTCTTGAAATTTTCAGTAATTATAAAAATTAGCTATGTTTTTGTACTCTCTCTACAACATCTTACTGCAAGTTTTAGCTTACACCATTTTAGTCCCCAGTTGTACTACAAAATAAAGCAACCATTTAGGTGCTAGCTCCAATTCTTAACCTTCATTTTGGTTGTGGAATTTTATTCATCACTTTCAATAGGTACATCCCGCTGATTATTGGAACCTTTTCAAGTTTCTTTTCATATTCTTTAACTACTACAAATTCTTAATATTACGGATTCCATTTATACTTTTTTTTCGATGGCTATTGAGATTCTTCTTTACTATCTATAACTTTTGCTTCCCTACTTTCAATAGTGGCTGTGCATTCTTTAGTCCCTAACAATAGCAATCGCTATTATACCCATTGCTATTGGGGCAGACTTCTTGATTCGAAAAGAAAGTTTCAACAATTTCAGTTGTTGGTTTTCTCTCATAACTTATGTCTATTTCATCCAACATTATTCCACACTTGATCTTTCATAGTGTTATTAATTATAAACCTTCCCTGGACTTATAAGGATATGCCTTGCTAAGTGGAAAAAACAAATTTTAAATGTCGTCCTTGAAATCGATTCTCTTTAATTATGGAAAGTGTAAATTATTGTCATCCACCAACAAATTTTATTAGCCTTGAATTTCTACTTTTTCATTATTAATGGCCTGAAAATTTAAAATTGATCTTCACATCTTCCTCGATTCTTTAAAGATAATATTCAGATTGTTTAATTCTAGCTACCTCGGCTTACAGATGGTGGCAAAATTTTATCCTCTTAATTTTAAAACTCCAACTTTAGCAATCCAACTATCTCTATATTTGGGGTAGTTCGTTGTATTATACCAAGTAAATTGTTCAATTCTTCAATAATTCTTCAATAATTCTTCCTTTTGCTTGGCTCCAATTACCATATCTTTCTTTGAAGAGTAAGATCTCAAATTTGGTATCCTTGAGAAAAGGTCTACTATCTTCCAAATGTTCTATAACAATTGTTAGAAGAGCTAATTGCAAATTTCTCAAAATGAGATACTTCCTAATAATCAACTTTCTATGATTGTCTCTTTTCTTTCTAAACCAATAAATTTATTTTGTTGGATGATTAAGTTAATTGTCTCAATTTTGGACTTCCTACCGTCTCTTCTATTCCTTTTGGTTACTTGTAACAATGCAATTGTTGGAATTAATTGAAGACTTTTGGTTAGCTAATTTGTATTCTTTATTTTATTAAGTGCTATTCCTAAGATCTATGATCTTAATTGGTTCTGCTGCTTGTGTTCCGATCGATACTTGGTCACAGATATCTTATGTGAACACGACATTTTTAAGGGGGCTGATCGACCCTTAGAGATGCTAGGATGAAAGACTTTAATGTGATCTTGGGTATCAATTGGTTAACCGAGTATCGAGTCATGATGAATTGTTTGACAAAGACAATGATTTTTCCTTCTCTCGACCAGTCCACTCTATTTTTCTTTCTAAAAGTAGTCTGAGAAGTAACTCCAGATTGATAAAAGAGGGATGCTGACAATCGGCGGAGGCCATTGGGAATTGCGGTTGGGGCATAGTATTTCTAAAGGTGTATCTTGGGAAAACTTGAAAGGAAAGTTGCAATTGAGGTATATTGGACCGTTTGGGATTCTGGAGAGAGAGTTGGGCCGGTGGCTTAAAGATTACAGTCCACCGGTAGACTTAAACAAAATTCATAATGTGTTCCATGTATCGATGCTTAAGGAGTATATGCCAGACCCATCGCATGTTCTAACTGCTCCGCCGGTTGCTTTGTGAGAAGATTTGAGTCTGAAACCCTGTATTTTTTGCTTGATACTTTGCTTTGATTGTGTTTTGCCTGATAAATTGTTTAAACATGTTTGAAATTTATTTAAATTGGATTGAAAAATTCTCTAAGTTCTTTTTTTATCTTAGGAGACATGAAAAGTCTAGAAAAAATTTAAAGGGTTAGGTTGTTATTTTTGGAGGACCAAAAATCCTAAGGGGGAGAGGAATTGTAAATCCTGTTTTCTATTTAAAAAATTTTTAAAAAAATATATTTTTTAATATTAAATTAATAAAATAATAAAATAATAAATAAAATTAAATTAAGTAATGAAATAAGAAATAGGAAATAAAATAAAAAACATACAGATAAAATGAAATAGAAAAAATAGATAAATAAATATAATAGATAAATCAGAAAAAATAAAATAATAATAAATAAATATTAATAGATAAGAAAAATATAATAGAGAAGAAAATAAAATTAAACAAAAAAAAGAAGGAAAAATGTCGTAGCAGCACACGCGGCGCACTAGCGCATGCTGCAGCGTTAGCGAGGGTTTGAATGAGGATTTAAAACCTTCAGGGGCACCCTGTTTTGGGACGAAACGGCGACGGAGGAGCTCAAATGCTCAGGCGGTCGTCGTCTTTGGTAGAGAGGGGATGCGAGTGAGCTGAGGCATCGTCTGCGAGGCCGGCGACATGTGGAAATAGCTCCGGCTGTCGAAGAATGCTAAGGGAGTGGCAAAATAGGGGGTGTCCCTGTTCCCGTCGATTGCTCCCGCGAGAGGGGCGGAGATCGAGATGTCCCTCCGCGGCGAAGTCACTGGGGAGGTTGCCGGAGGTCTTTGGACGGTGAAGAGGTCGTGAGATGCGCTGTAGTGGCTCCGGCGGGTAGAAAGCATGAAAGGGGCGGCGAAGAGAGGGACTCCTCTGTTCGCGACGATTCCGCGACAAGGAGCGTGGCTGACGGCGTTTCCTTCACGGCGAAGCCCTCTGAGCTCGATTCGACTCCTTTGGAGTTGATAGCGAGCGGCGGCTACGGCGGAGGAGACGAGGCAACAGCTGAGGGCAGTGGTTCCGCCTGCGGCAGAGGAAGTGGAGGTAGCAGTGATAGTGGGAGCGACTGGGCTCTACTGGCGGCACGATTAGGGGGTGATAGGGTAAGGGAAGGCGCGGTAAGGTAGTGGGCAGCATCTACGCGTGTCTACAACAGCAAAGTGGCGGCGATCACCGATGAAATGCGTGGTGGCACGGTTGGCGTTCGAACGAGCGTCGAGCAGGGAAGAAGGCCGGGGTGGTGCGTGCAATGAGCGTGCGTCGATTCGGTCCAACCTGGCTCAGGTCGGTTCGACTTGGTTTAAGCCGGTTCGGTCCAGTTTGGAGCCGGTTCGGTCCGGTTTGGAGCCGGTTTGGTTGTAGGTTGGCTGTTCTCACGGTTTTACAACAGGTTCAGTGCGGCTCAACATTGCTAGGGCTTTATTGGTGAGTTTTGAACCTTGAGGAATTTATGTAGAATTTTTTAACACATTTTAGGTGTTGTTTTCAAATTTATTTAAGTTGGGTTCAGGGTTTTGAGTGCGATGTCAGAAAAATCTAAAAAAAATTATGATGCTATGTTACTAAACATATTTTTCATAATTTAATTAGTATTTTTAAGATTATTAGTATGCAAATTTTAATTTAATTAAGATAAATTAGATTAATTAAGGGTTTAAATAAATTAATTGTATGTTATATACATGAAGAAATATTTTGATAGATGTGATGACATTTAAATTGTATTAGTTGGAATTAAAAGAATTTAATTAAAATTTTTACAGAATTAATGAATTTAGGATACTCTAAATTGAGGTAATTTGATTATTTAGATTTTTTTAATTAGTCAAATTAAATAATTTAGAATTTTATAAATGTATAATGTGATAAAATTTGGAGATTTTGGTTATTTAGATTTTCTAATTAGTAAAATTGAATAATTTTGAGTTTTATAAATTTTATTGATGCAATCATAAAATTAATTAAGGTGGTATATATTGATTAAGATTTTTGGGTATAATTAAATTATTAAACTAAATATTATTTTATAGGCTTGTTTATGTTTGATTGTGTTGGATTGTGATTGTTAATGTGATGGATGATTAGTTGATTTTAAGAAATTAAATAAAATAAAGAAAATATTGTGAGGATGTGAGTAGACGGGTAGATAGAAAATCCTTGTTTGAATTGTGTGATTTATGATTGTTGGATATATTTATTTTATCTTAGGAAAATTGATTGTTGTGCTATTGCTTGACAAATCACGGTGAAGTTGTGATTTGTGTTGGAGTAAGAAGGAATGGCTGTGCTTGATTGCTTGCTTGCTTATTTTTAAGAATCACAGCCAAACTGTGAATTCTTACTTGACTTTGTTTTGAGACTCAGGTGAGGGCTTATGGTTTCAGATTTCTAGCCTACTACAATATTGAGTCCTAAGGATCGTGGTTAATTATTGTACATGCTGATGAGTTATATATCTGCTTTATTACATATTTAAATTGTATGTGATTAAATTTAATTTTGAATGTATGTCATGCCAGTATATAGATATGATTCTATCATGTGCATGTTATAAATTTTATGCTCATGTTATGTTGATATTTGATATGTTCATGTGGTGCTAGAGTTGTAGAGACACTTAGCAAGACACAAAACATGATGACATGAGATAAATCTAGAGATACTTTAGGTACATGTTATGACAATACCTAATGTGATCTTATTTGATATTTAACTAAGAACTTTTGGACATCTTAGGGTCATAGTAACTTAGGAGATGACATTAAGGTTCTTTGTTTGCTATGTATTAGTGGTAAGCGGTAAGCGGGTTAGTGGGTTAGTGGTGAGTGGGTTAAGAGAGAGAATCCGACCCCTTACCAAACCCATAACTTACTCTTCCTCCTCCTTCCCCTCTTCTTCAAGTGACCTCCCTCCTCTTCTTTTTGCGGCGACGATGAACACCTCGCCTCCTCACTATGTCATCGACTCGCCGGCCACCATAGTTGGAATTTTTTAATGGGGTTTGAATTGGAACATCAGGTGAGCTGGGCAAACACATTAGAACCATTATTTTTGAATTTTGGTGAAGATTTGAGGGATAAATTGGAGTTTTGGCATCAGCGGCGATGATGGTGTCGTCGGAGTTTGTTCCGAGGATTGTCAACCATTCCGACCGTGGAACTTTACAAACTAGGGGCCAATAGCTTCTCCTTGATGAGAGCTATCTATTGGTACCAAGGTTGAGGGCTATTGACCGTCGGCGAATGGAAAACCCAAAAGTTAGGGTTCCGCCGACGTGAACTTCTCCGGTGAAATTGGACGCTGGTGAGTTCTAAAAATTGGAGAAAATATGATTTTTGGATTCTTGATGAAGAGGATTTTTGTTTGGTACCAATATTGATGCTGATCGGAGAACTTCACCGACAAGGGTTTCAGCGAACTTTTTGGCAAACATGAGATAAAAATTAGGGTGAATCTATGGATTATTTTAAGCATGTTGGTGAAAATTGATTTGAAAAATTGTTACAAGATTGAGAATTAAAATTTATTAAAATATTCACAAAAAATTTGGTAAGAAGCATGGTGATATTAATGATAATGATAAGCGTTAGGACGTACTTATGACGATAAGTCGGGTTGGGTCAACTCAAGCGAGTCGGGATGAATCGGGGTGAGCAGGTGAGTCGTCATGGATGAGTCGGCCGACTCGTCGATAAAAGGGGAATTGAAACCCTCGGAAATAGGAGGTTGCCCTATTCCGAGAGCATCGGCATCGGCGGCTTCGTAGAAGCTTTAGCCGTTGGTGGTTTGGCAAAGGAAGAGGCTGCAGCGGAGGTAGGCTATCGTCTGCAAGGCCGGCGAGCCTTGGGAACGACTCAGGTGAGCAGAAATGTTGATGGGAAGCCGCGGAAGTGGAGGCGGTTGGCGGAGGCGCCGTTTTGGTTGATCTCGCTGGCGAAGGGCACGGAGATTGTTCTCCCCCTTCCGGTCAGGAGCTGGGCATCGAGTCACTCTAGAAGGAGTTGATTCCATGTGGTGGTCGCGGCGAGGAGGCTGGAGATCAGCGGAGAGCGTGGAAGGGGAGGCGGAACAGGAGAGTGAGCGACTCTTCCCCTGTTCCCGACGAATTCATTGGTAGGGAACGCGGTGAGCGACTCTTCCTCCACGGTGAGCTCTCTAAGTTCGATTCGACTCTATTCGGGTAGATCTCGAGCAACAGCCACGACGGAGAAGATTGGGTGGCAGCTGGGAACGACGATTCAACCCGTGGCAGTGAACGGCGAATCCGGCAAGTCGTGAGGGTTCTTGAGCTCCACCAACGATGAGAAGAGGCGGCCGGCGGGGGGAGGAAGGTGAGAGGAGGCTCTACGCATGCTTCTGGTGGGTTAATGACAGCAGAGTTGGGGCGGATCGACGGACGATCGGTGGCGATGCTCGCTTCATTCGAACGGGGTTCGAACGTAGGAGAAGAAGTGGGTTGGGCCGGTCCGGTCCGGTTCAGCCGGTCCGGTCCGGTTCAGCCGGTTTGACCATGGTTCAGAGTGTGTTTAGCTGGTTTACGTGGTTTGACCGATTTATCTTGGTTGAATGTTGCTATAACTTGGTTGGTGAGTTTTGTGCTTTTATAAAATTATTTATAATTTTTGTCACGTATTAGGTTCGGTTTTTAAATTATTTTAGGTTGGTTTAAGGGTTTGAGCATATTATTTATATCAAAAAAATCTAAAATAATTTTTAATGCTAGCTTATGCTTAAATATAATTTCTGTGATTTAATCAAAAAAATTTCAAACAATTACGGTAGTGTTTTGATTTAATTGTGATGGTTCACGTTTATTTAAGTGTTAAATAAATTATTTGGATGATATTTGCATGAAAGAATATTTTAGTGTGTCATTAGGTTTGATTTATGTTAAAAAGAATTAAAATGATTTAATTATAATTTTTACAGAATTTATAAATTGTATGTTGTGATTAAATTGGGTAGTTAGATTTTTTAATTAATGAAGTTGGAGAAATTGTGATTTAATATATTTATTTGTGGTAATTAGATTTTTACAGAATTATTAGAAATTATTTTTCGGTTAATTACGGTGGTATAATTTGAATGTAAACATAGGTGTGGCGATGGTTGGCTGAGGTGTGATGGTGGTAGTTGTAATTATTTAAAGTGTTAAAAAGTTTAATTGATTTAAAAGTAGTTGAATAAAATTTAGTGTGCGGTTGTGAGTAGTGGGGTGTTGTTAGGGGGATTGTTTGAGCTATGTTATTTATGCGTACTTGTTTGCTTGTATTTAATTTATTTGAGGAGATTGTGTTGCTGTATTGTTGCTTGAAAAATCACAGCCAAGCTGTGATTTGTGTCGAAGTAGAGAGGAATTGCTTTACTTGCTTGATTTATTGATTACTTGCTTGCTTGCTTTAAGAATCACGGTCAAGCTGTGATTCTTGTTTAAAGATCTGTTTTGAGACTCAGGTGAGGGTTTATGGTTTCAAATTTATTTGGCCTACTACAGTTGCTAAGTCCTAAGGGTCGTTGTTAATTATTGTATATGCTGATAAGTTATATATCTGCTTGGTTGCATATTTAATTAGCATTTGAATTATTGAAATTTATATCATGCTAGTTCATGTATGATGTTATTATATGCATGCTCTTGATATGAGATTGAAAGTTATATCATGCTAGTTCATGTATGATGCTATAATATACATGCTTTAGATATGAGTTTCAAAATTATACCATGCTGGTGTATATATGATGCTATTATATGCATGTTATTGATATTTATGCTCATGTTATGTTGATTATTTAATATGTTCATGTTGCTAGAGGTGTAGAGTCACTTGACAAGAGCATAAAACATGTTAACATGAGATAAGACTTGAGACACTTAAGGTTCATGTTATGATAACACTTAGAGTGATCTAAATTGATATATGACTAAGAACTTTGGACATTTTAAGGTTATGACAACCTAGGAGAGGATGTAGGGTTCTTAGACTAGTATGTCCCAACATGTGGTGAGGAGTCATGTGCTAGTACGGTAGAAGTGTAAGTTCGGTTGACTTAGTCACTAATATTTTGGTGTAACCGGGATCTCACTTCAGTGTAGAGCTCAACTTGGTTGTGTTACACCAAGGTAGAGGATGTACTAGGAACAGTACCGTTCAATACACTACCAAGGCTAGGGAACATGATGACTCTAGCATGCTCAACAGTGGTGGGTCCCTGAGCAGTCCAGGTTTATTGGTATCATATTCAATGAATCTCAGCTTACCACGCTGGAGATTGATGTGATTTGTTATGTGTATGGTGATCCTGCCATGGTGCAGAATTACAGCGTTGTATAGTACTTGTGTTTGGAAAGAAGGGGTGTCGTGGTCACCAGCTCCTTCTGCCAACATCAGTGCACAGACACATAGGATAAAGACATAGAGTTGACGCTGACGGGTTTAGGAAAATCTCTGATGAAGGATTCACCTTGAACATAAGAGGCTGCCTTAGGTGTAGAGTCGATAGATGATGATATGTTAATTAAAGTGATATAACATCTTTGGTTTAATGACATTGTTATGATCATATTCTGTTATATACCTTATTATGATCATGTTTATGATGTTCCATATTTGCTGTTTAGTTATACCTTATTGATATGTGGAATTAATATGTGATATTTTGTTGACATGTTGAATTAATATGTGATTTTAGTGGATATATTTTCTTGTTGGTTTGTACAATACTTTATGCTCATTTTTAGGGTGCTCTCTCTGTAGCCTCACTGAGTTTCGTGACTCAGATGTGCACATTTTTCCCTGTTGTGTAGGTTACAGGTTAGCTATTAGTGGGGAGAGAGGGAGAACCTAGTTGGTAAATGATATTTATTTTTATGATAGATAGAGATCTAGATTGGTATTGTTGGTTTAATTGTTAAATGTATTTGCTTTCGCTTTATTTAATTAATAAAATTTGTAGTGCTTTGTGATACTTTTTAGCCTTGTTTAAGTTGTAATGTTGAAGTGCAGCTTATACGGCGGTTGCCACGTGCCCAAAGGTTGGTTTGGAGTGTGACAAAGATCATGAACCACCAGCAATCGGTTAATGATGTTCACCCCTCCCAAGGCTTTTGATAGCTTAGATACTGAGAATGTGGCTAAGGGATTGGATTAATTAACTTCTGGGTCATATTAGACCAGCACATAGAGTGGTTCCAACCTAGGTTCCTATACCAGCACGTGTGTCGCCTCGGCGCCACCCTGATTGTCCTAAGATGGCTATCGGAGATAATCCTACTCGATGACCTAGTAGATATGGGGTCGAGACACCACAGCCCATTGTGTTGATGTGAGTTCGACTTGGCCAGCATAGGTTGCTTTTGAGTTAGAGGGGTGATTCTCTTAAGCCTTGGATGGTGGATCCATAGACCGCACGACTAGCATCCTCGACGTCCTGCAGACGGTCGGATGAGTAGTCCAAATCATAGGGTTGTTCTTAGTTCGACTAGCCGTAACCGATGGTTCTTTGCAATGGTGAACTTGTCTACGGATAGAGTGTAGTACTACACTGAGGTCGTACCCTTACGGAGTCCGAGGAGGCTGTAACGATTTCGCCAGGGGAGGAGGCATAGTCGGCAACTAGCAAGACGAGGGAGAGGATTTTTGGGTCACTCGTTCTCTCCGCCAACATCGGTGCAGCGGGCATAGGTAGAGACATAGATGATAAAAGCACTGATGGGCTTAAGGACGTCCCTGGCCCGGACTAATCCTTAAGTATACGTTGGCAACCCGAAACATGTGACATAAGATAGAGCTGTTTGTGATGACCTACTCTAGTGACACCGACATGAGGTACAACTTAGGTGACATTTAATGACACACATGTTCTTATAACCTAGATTGACACATAACTTTATCATATGATCATTGTAATATATAAAAATAAATGATTGTGTGATAACTAATCCCACTAAGGCATCCTTGAACGAGTCTCCTAGCCTTTGATTTCGTGCTGTGGTTTCAAGTCGTAATTTCACACTAGGCTGCAAGGTTGAGCACACCGCGTTCAATATGTGTGTAGGTGTAGCGATGACGGTCAAGTTCGCAGACGAGAAGCTTATCAGCCGAGATGGGCTATCTTCTCCGTTTCATTTTATCTATTGATTTCGAAGAGTAATATGTAGTAGACTGGTATCGGGACTGTACTAGGAGACTGTAATATTTAATTATTGATATAACTACTTACTTGTGTTGTAGAGATGAGATCCTCCTATGCCTTGCATAGGTTGGTGAGCTCATGCGGCGGTTGCCACGTGCCCGGTAAGTGGTCCGGGGTGTGATATGAGGTCCAGTGGGCAACCCTGGGAAAGAGAGCTTTGTTCCTATATTCTTATTATTTAACTTTGATTCAGGTATCCTATGATGCTTGATACCTCCCCCTAAGGTAACAGTTGATAGCTACAACTGTCGTTAACTATGCCAGCCTTGGATATACTCTTGTTGTCACGCCCCAAACCTACCTTTGGGCACGTGGCAACCGCCGTATAAGTCGCACTTCAACATCACAACTTATACAAGGCTAAAAAGTATCACAAAGCACTACCATTTCATTTATTTACAAAGCGGAAGTAATAACATTATACATTCAAGCCAACACTACTCATTCATATCTCTATCTAGATTACAAAAATAAATATTGTCCACCAACTAGGTTCTCCCTCACTCCCCGCCAATGGCCAACCTGTAACCTACGCAATAGGGGAAAAATGTGCATATCTGAGTCGCGAAACTCAGTGAGGCTACAGAGAGAGCACCCTAAAAATGGGCATAAGGTATTGTACAAACCAACAAGAAAATATATTCACTAAAACCACATATTTAAATCAACATGTCAGTAATCTAATAAGGTAACAACTTGCAATGGCATGAACATAATCATAACATGGCATATATGCCTGTACACTGACGTTGGCGGAAGGAGCTGGTGATCACAGCACCCCTTCTTTCCAATCACAATTATCATACAACGCTGTAATTCTGCACCATGGCAGGATCACCATACAAAATCAACCAGCCACATCAGTCTACAGCCTGATCCGCTGAGACCCACTGCATATGCTACCAATGAACCAGGACTGCTCAGGGATCCACATCTGTTGAGAATGCCAGTGTCAATCAGGTTCCCTAGCCTCAGTAGCGCATGGGACGGTACTGTTCCTAGTACACCCTCTACCTTAGTGTAACACAAACAAGTTGAGTTCTACACCGAAGTGAGATCCCGGCTACACCAAAGTATTAGTGAATAAGTCAACCGAACGTGCATTTCTACCATTGCTAGCACATGGCTCCTCACCACATGTTGGCACATACCAGCCTAAGAACCTTAAGTTCTTAGTCATGTGTTCAACCAGACCACTCTAGGTGTTATCATAATATGAACCTAAAGTGTCTCAAATTATTATCTCATGTTCTCATGTTTTATGTTCTCACTAGATGTCTCTACAACTCTAACAACATGAACATATTAATAATAACATCACATGAGCATAATATCAACATCATGCATATAATAGCATCATACATATACCCTCATGGTATATCTTTCAACTCACATCAGGAGTATGCATATAGCAACATTTCACATACCAGCATGGTATAACTTTCAGCTCATGTCAAGAGCAAGCATGTAAATAACATTAAACATGAACTAGCATGATATCACTTTCAACTCATATCAAGAGTGTGCATATAATAACATTACACATGAACTAGCATGATATAACTTTCAATAATTCACTTGCCAATTAAATATGCAATCAAGCAGACATATAACTTATCAGCATGTAATAATTAACAACGACCCTTAGGACTCAGCATCTGTAGTAGGCCAAATAAATTTGAAATCATAAATCCTCACCTAAGTCTTAAGCAGATCTTTAACAAGAATCACAGCTTGGCCGTGATTCTTAAAGTAAGCAAGTAATCAATCGCACAGGCAATTCCTTTCTACACATGATTTGTCAAGCAATAGCACAACAACTTAATCTCCTAAAATAATATTAAAGACAACCAAGCAAGCATGCATAAATAACACATCTCAATCAAACATCTTAACAACCCCTCTACTCACAACCTCACACCAATTTTTATTTAATTTATTTTTAATCAACTAAAAAAATTAATCAATTCAAATAAACACAACTACCACAATTTTACATCAACCAACCCTAGCCATACATATGTTTACATTCAAATTATATCATAAGACTATAATAAATATCTATTTTCACAAATAAATTATTCTAACAAATTAATTAATCATATTGATCAACTATACCACCTTAATCAATCTATAAACAACTTTTAATAATTCTGTAAAAATCCAATTTCCAGAAATAAATATATTAAATCACAATTTCCTCAATTTCATTAAATAGAAAATCTAATTACCCTAATTATCCAATTTAATCACTACATAAAATTTATAAATTCTGTAAAAAATTTAATTAAATCATTTTAACTCTGTTTAACATGAATCAAATATAATAACATCTACCAAAATATTCCTTCATGCAAATAGCATCCAAATAATTTATTTAACATTTAAATAAACCTAAACCAACTTAATTAAATAAAAACACTATCTTCACAGTTGGTAAAATTCCAATTAAATCACAGAAATTATCCATACGCACAAAATAGCATCACAAATTATTTTAGATTTTTCTGACATCATTAATGTGCTCAAACCCTTGAATCCAACATAAAATAAATTGAAAACCGAACCCAAATCTTGATAAAAATTCTAGATAAATTCCTAAAGCCTCAAAACTCACCAATAAAACTATAGGAATGTTGAACCGTATAGAACCGGTCGTTAAATCATGAAAACCGGCTAAACCAATGCCTGAACCGCAGCTGAACCGACGAACCGGACCGTCGCACGCGCCATGCACGCACGGTCGTCTTCCTCCTTCGCTCGAGCCCTGTTCGAGCACCGAGCGCCGGCGTCGAATCGAGCGCCGATCGCCTCTCGTCCGCCGCCAAAACCCACCGGAAAACATTTTCAGGGCTTCTCTCCACCTTCCTCCGCTCTCCGGCGGCCTAATCGCTCTGCCGGTAGTGCCTAGCCGCCCTCACGGCCCTCGCCACCTCTGCTGCAGGTGGAGCGGCTTCAACCACCGACCCCAGCTCCATCGAGCTCTCACTGCAGCTTCCCATGCCTCGATACGACCTTACGAGTGTCGTATCGACCTCATCGCGGTGGGAGGGTCGCTCGCCGCGCTCCTCACCGGTGGAATCGCAGCGAACAGAGAAGGCTCCCTGTTCGCTGCCCCTTTCGTGATTCGAGCTCGTCGGCATTGCGTCCTTCGCTCGCAGCCCCCGACTCCGACGTCCAAGGCTTCTCATCACCTCTCCCTGACGAACCGCGGCCTGTCGGAGCTCCAGCCGCCTCCGCCGTCATCGTGTACCTCGGAACAGGGCAACCCCTGTTTCCGAAGGTTTAATACCTAGCACCGAGTCGGGCGACTCGATCCCGACTTGCCTCCAACTCGATCCCGACTCGCCTCCAACTCAGCCCACTCGGCCTGACTCGCCGAGTTAACCCGTATAACTCGCTTCGACTCAGTCCGACTCGCTGAGTCGACCCTCCCCCAACGCATGTGCAGCGACGGTTTTAATTATTTTTTTTAACTAATTAAAAAACTTTAAAAAATTTAAATATTAAATCTTTAATTTTTTTCTAATTTAATTTATATTACTATTTCATTTATTTTCTTTTATGTTTCTATTTTATTTATTTATTATTTTTAACATATTATTTTATTATTTTGCTACTAAAATAATATTATCTTTTTTAAAAAAAATTTATAGAAATCAGGGTTTACAATTTCTCCTCCTAAGGAAATGATATCCAGTTCACCAACAATGCCTAAGATTATACCAAATCACGGGTAATCGAACGCAGGTCAACACTAGGACGTAATTACAATGTTCCACCCTGTTAGCTACTTGATATGACAACTAAGTAAAATTAGGGAGTCATTAGTTGAACCAATGGATGACTTGGAATTTTTAATTAGCTCACAAGGGAATTAGAACTTGGGTGGTTAGGTTGTAGAGTAATAATGGTTAAGTAGTTACGGTAGATTATGTTGAATAAACTAATTTGAGTTGAATGATATTTAACTAAATTGGGTTGATGTGAGTTTAAATAAAAGAGGTGATACTTAGCAGATGCACCACCGGGCTCAATACCGCCAATACAGAGTCACATGAACCTCATAGCAGCTGCAATTACTAGTGCTTTCCTGCCCATGCTGCAAAATCCGATGGGAGCACCGCAGAGCGTGCATCCTCCACCTCTGACTGCACAGATTACCTCGGCGGTACCACCAGTTGCCCCGACACATGCTACTCCGACTATGCTCTCACCGCAGAAGAGAGTTCCTTCGAGTCAGTGCCGGTGGTGGCCCGAGCTCCTATGTTTACTCCTTTGGCAACCTTTCAGAGGCTATCGACACATGCGACTCGTCAGAGGCCACAGACTAGTGATGCTACTTTATCTCTGATGTCTTTAGGGGCTGTACGTCCGGCTAGACAGTTGGCGGCTTGGGTACGTGATGTCCAAAGATTAAGATGTGGCACATTTGTTGGGTCGTCTGACCCACAGGAGGCTCGAGAGTGGCTTGATACTGTTCATTGCATTACCACTGAGTTGGAGCTGGCAGATAAGGACAAACTCAGTGTAGCTCTTCACTTGTTGAACGGGGAAGCTAAGGTATGGTGGCAGGAACTGGTGGGCCGCAACCCTTCAGATGTCACATGGACACGTTTTCAGGAGGACTTTAACATGCGCTTCTACACCCCTATGCAACATGAAGCAAAAAGACTAGAGTTCTTGGATTGCAGACAGGGGGGTAAGTCTGTGACAGAATATGCAGCAGATTTCCATCGATTGGCTTCTTTTGTGCCAGAGTTGATAGTATCAGAGCGGTACCATTGCATCCTATTCATTTGGGGTTTGGATTATCTTATCCGGGAGAAGGTAGAAATGCATGACATAGTGAATTTTCAAAGAACTTTAGAGAAGACATTGACGGCAGAAAGGCAGGTGCAAGAAACGCAAGGAAGGAAAGATAGACACAAAAGAAAGCGAATTGGATTTCAGATACATCGGGGCAATCAGAGGGACAAATCTGGTATTGTAGTGGCCTCAGTAGCATCAGTGGTGGGGGGGCCCTCCACCTGCAGGACCCGTTACCCAGAGCACCACTATACATGCCACTCCGATTCAGGCTCGACTGCCACCATCGAGGCCGATTCAGGGGTACCGTGCCCCACCCTCGACTATATGTGCTTTATGTAGTAAGATGCATACTGGAAGATGCAGGGGAGTCACTTATTACCAGTGCGGCCAAAAGGGACATATTCGGCCAGAGTGCCCCCAGCGGAGATAGTCAGATATTCCTCCTTCATCAGCGGTTCGTCCTCCTACTGCTAGCCGAGGATGCTCGATTGTGCTATTCACGCCTGACATATCTGCTTCCGCACCGACTAGAGCACTTGCTCCGAGACCAGGTCAGCAGTCCCACGGACCGACACCACGCACCCAGACGCGTATTTTTGCCATGGACAGCCGTGATGCACAAGTTAACCCAGATATAGTCACTAGTAATCCTACCACTAGCCGAGACCCCTTATGTTGACTTGTTCTCGCTAGTTATTGATCGTTTAATTGCTTGTCAAACTTGTTTCAAAATTTAATATAAACTTATCTAGTTGAATTTCTTTTAATACTATCCTGCATGTTTCCTTTACTTGTGTTGGTGTTACTTAGGATGTGTACGCTTATTTGATACGTGGGCTAGGGTACTTATAGATACCGGATCTCACCGGTCATTTATCAGCTCAGAGCATGCTAAGCGAGCTGACCAACCATTGGAGCAGTTAGAGACTCGACTTATCATCTCCACTCCATTGGGTGAGCATTTGTTAGGGGATCAAGTCTATCGAGCTTGTCCTATTATTATCCAGAATGTTACATTGGAGGCGGATTTGATCCCTCTTGAGATGACCGATTTCGAGTTAATTTTGAGCATGGATTGGTTGACTACTCACAGGGCCCAGGTAGATTATTTCACAAAGATAGTGTCATTCGGTAGACCAGAGTCTCCCACGCTGGTCTTTGTGGGAGATCGTCGGGTTCTACCGACCATGGTTATATCGGCCATCACTGCTCAGAAATTTATCCGGAAGGGATGTCAGTGTTTTCTCGCGCATGTTGTGGATACCAGTAAGACAGATAGTAAATTGGTAGATATTCCAGTAGTCCGTGAGTTCCCGGATTTATTCCCTCAAGACTTACCCGGATTGCCTCCAGATCGAATATTGGAGTTTTGTATAGATTTAGCCCCAGGGATAATGCCTATCTCTAGGCTGCCCTATCGAATGGCACCAACGGAGCTGAAGGTGCTCAAAATATAATTGCAGGATTTGGTGGATAAGGGGTTCATTATACCTAGTGTCTCCCCTTGGGGCGCACCAGTTCTATTTGTGAAAAAGAAATATGGGACCATGAGAATGTGCATTGACTACCGACAGTTGAATAAGGTCACCATCAAAAATAAATATCCCCTCCCAAGGATTGATGACTTATTTGATCAGTTGCAAGGTGCTCGGGTTTTCTCGAAGATTAACTTGAGGTCGGGATATCATCAGTTGAGGATTAGAGATTCGGATGTTCCTAAGACCGCATTCAGAATACGTTATGTCCATTATGAGTTTCTGGTCATGTCATTTGGACTTACTAATGCACTGGCCGCATTTATGGATCTTATGAATCGAGTCTTTCAAGAGTATCTTGACAAGTGTGTCATTGTCTTCATAGATGACATGCTGATATATTCTAGAAGTCAGGAGGAACACAATAAACATCTTCGACTGGTGCTACAAGTGTTGAGGGAGAATCAACTTTACGCGAAGTTCTCCAAATGTGAATTTTGGCTCAAGCAAGTGGGATTTCTTGGGCATATTGTATCCAGTGAGGGTATCCAGGTTGACCCGACAAAGATCGATGCAGTAACGAAGTGGGAACAACCTAAAAATGCTACTGAGGTTCGGAGTTTCCTCGGGCTGGCTGGATACTATCGTCATTTCGTCCAAGATTTCTCTCGCATTGCAACACTGATGACAAAGTTGACCCGAAAGTATATTAAGATCCATTGGAGTCTGGAGTGCGAGCAGAGCTTTCAGGAGCTAAAGACCCGTTTGACCTCAGCACCTGTGCTTACTCTTCCTGTCAGTGGCATAGAATATGTGATCTTTAGTGATGCTTCCAAGCAGGGGTTATGCTGTGTTTTAATGCAGAATGGTCGGGTGATCGCTTATGCTTCTAGGCAGCTAAAAAAACATGAGATTAATTATCCGACTCACGATTTCGAGTTAGCTGCTATCGTTTTGGCTCTGAAGATTTGGAGGCATTATTTATATGGTGAGCGATGTCACATTTTTACCAACCATAAAAGTCTGCAGTACTTGCTAACTCAAAAGGAGTTAAATCTGAGGCAGCGCCGATGGCTGGAATTAATCAAGGACTATGACTTGGTTATTGATTACCATCCTAGGAAGGCAAATGTGGTGGCTGACGCATTGAGTAGAAAATCCTCTACTACACTAGCCTATATTCGTACTGCATACATGCCATTATTGCATGACCTCAGAACTTTAGGCATCGACATAAGGTGCAACTCTCATGGTGGGCTGCTAGCACAATTCATGGTGAGACCTACCTTATCAGATCGCCTAGCAGAGTTGCAGAAGACAGACCTAGAGTTGAGTGGTGTTATCTAGAGAGTAGAGGATGGGCATGGGCAAGATTTCAGGATCAGAGCCGATGGTATGTTGGTGTTACGAGATCGGATCTGTGTTCCTCATGACGATGATTTACAATGACAGATTCTTGAGGAAGCCCATTGCTCAGCGTATGCCATGCATCCTGGTAGTACGAAGATGTACCGTACTATTCGGCAGACATATTGGTGGTCAGGTATGAAATGAAATATTGCAGAGTTTGTGGCTAGAAGCCTGGTGTGTCAGCAAGTCAAGGCAGAGCATCAGAAACCAGCAGGATCACTGCAGCCTCTTTCGATACCAGAATGTAAGTGGGAGCACGTTACTATGGACTTTATGGTAGGTCTTCCACGCACCCAACGACACCACGATGCTATATGGGTCATAGTGGATCGACTTACAAAGTCTGCTCACTTCCTACTGATAGATGTCACCTACTCCTTGGAGAGACTGGCCAGATTATATATTTATGAGATTGTCCGTCTCCATGGTGTCCCGGTGTCGATAGTGTCAGATCGGGATCCTCGGTTCACATCTAAATTTTGGCCAAAATTTCAGAAGGAGTTGGGTACCGCCTTGAAGTTTAATATGGCGTTTCATCCTCAGACTGATGGGCAGTCAAAGCGCACCATTCAGACACTGGAGGATATGCTCCAAGCATGTGTTTTGGAGTTCACAGGTAGCTGGGATTCTCATCTCCCGTTAGTGGAGTTTGCATATAATAATAGCTACCAGGCCAGCATAAGCATGGCACCGTATGAGGCACTATATGGCAGACCATGTCGGACACCCTTATGCTGGGGTGAAGTTGGAGAGCGACGCTTGGCCGGTACCGAGTTGCTTGATGAGACGGTTACTAAGGTCAAGATTATTCAAGATAAATTGAAGACGGCTCAGGATCGGCAAAAGAGCTATGCAGACCATCGCCGTAGGCCATTGAAATTCTCTGTGGGAGATTTGATCTTTTTGAAGGTGTCCCCATGGAAAGGGATCCTTCGATTTCATAAGAAAGGGAAGTTGCATCCCAGATATATTGGACCTTTCCCGATTCTTGATAGGGTTGGACCCGTGGCCTACTGGTTGGATTTGCTTGCAGACTTAGAGCGAATTCACAATGTCTTCCCTGTGTCTATGTTGAAAAAGTACATGTCCCTCTCACATTCTTACTGCTCCACCAGTCCAGTTGAGAGAGGATTTGAGTTACGGAGTACAGGCAGTTGGCATTTTAGACAGGCATGACAAAAGTTTGCGAGGAAAGTTCATCCCTTTGGTGAAGGTATTATGGAGGAATGCATATGTTGAGGAGGTTACTTGCCCTCCTTCTACCCTATTAGGACCTTTTATTTTAATTTGTCATTTTCTTCCTTTGCTTGTGAGCATGTTTGTATTATAATAATTAGATCAACACTAGGATGTAATTACAATGTTCCACCCTGTTAGCTACTTGATATGACAACTAAGTAAAATTAGGGAGTCATTAGTTGAACCTATGGATGACTTGGAATTTTTAATTAGCTCACAAGGGAATTAGAACTTGGGTGGTTAAGTTGTAGAGTAATAATGGTTAAGTAGTTAGGGTAGATTATGTTGAATAAACTAATTTGAGTTGAATGATATTTAACTAAATTGGGTTGAGGTGAGTTTAAAGAAAATAAGGAAAGGTGGTTAACTTAGTTTATTAGAAATAAAAGAGGTGATACTTAGTATTAGAAACAATCTCTAAAGGTAATGATATTTGTAATAGGTAGGCTATTTTGATACATTTAACGACGTGCAAGCTATTATACGGTTGGTTCCGAAGGACGAACTACAACATCCAGGTACGCTGGTTCACTACAGTAGACTACTTTCAAGTTGTGAAACTTAAGGAGATGATAACACTACTGTTAGGAAACTGATATTTAAATTTAACTTGAAGCGTGTTTGTATATTAAATAATCTTGCTCTCGTGAATTATATGTAGTCTGAACCTTGCTTACATGATATGTGGTAGTCTTAACTTTGCTTATGTGAGATATTTATAGCCTTGCATGTACTGTTATCTGAGGATGCTATGATGCTCTTATTTCCTTTTATTATTATCAGCCATGATGTCATGAAAAATGAAACATTAGTATTCCATTTATGGGTATGATGTAGAGAATTAGATTACACTAGAGTTTAACATCTACCCGGACAATCAAAAATAGAATCTATGGTCATGTGACACTATCACACATATGTGAGGAAATATTAACGATACATCATGGCGGATATTTTGAACTACGGATACAGGTTTCGACCCTCCGAAAACCATACCACCCAAAAGGTAAAATTTATAAAGGATATAAAGGGTGGAATTTAATATGGATCAGCTTATTGCCAAGGAATCTCGTGACTTAGTCACCATACCCGCATGTGTGACGCGAAGTCGTCACCGTGATAGTCCTAATATGGTTAGCTGGGGGTGCAATCATACCAAGGATTTTGCTAGCATGTCGCCGAGGTTGTAGTATTTTGGTGGTCGCTAGAATGCTCACCTCCTGGTGGGCATCGCTGCTTTTGAATTAGGACGGTCACCTTTTCCGCATAGCCTTGGACAATGGATCCATGGACCACATGGCTATACCAGACGTACTGCAGATGTTCTAAAGAGTAATCCGGATCCTGGGGTTTAACTAAATATCAGCTAGCCGTGGCCGTTGTATACATTTGGGTGCGGTGACTCTGTCCAGGGGACAGTGTGTCTACATGAGTTGCTGCATGGATTGTCTGGGGAGGACGCATGGAGTGACAGGTCGCTAGGACGTGGCGATGAAGAGATTCGCCTAGCGGACCAATGAAGAGGGATTCATGGTTGCCCGACCTCTTCGCCAACATCAGTGTGATGGGCATAGGTAAAGACATAGATAAAGGACACTGATGGGCTTTTGAGAACTCCCTGATCAGGAGCTCCCCTAAGCACAGGCTGGCTGCCCAGAATACAGTATCGTAAAGACATGACACATCATTAGTGATTGCTGCCTAGAGACATCGACATACACTATGTTTACAGTTTGAATTACATACATCTATTACATGCTTTGTTTATGAATACTTCATGCTATACTTATTGGTTTTACTTGTTTGTTTGATTTACTGAATGATTTACGTATACATTAAATCTCCCTTTTACTACTTGAAATATTCTACTGTGGTTAGAGCCATAAGCACAAAGCCGCAAGGCTGAGCACACTGCATTCAAAATGTGTGCAGTTCCACTAATCGATCGACCAAGATAATTGATAGAGAGGAAGTTGTTTACAAATTCATCTATCTACCACTTCTGATGTCATAGTATTTGTAGTAGGTATATCGGGACTGTGCTAGTAAGGTCGAGGTAATTGATTTAAATATATGTTCCGCTGACTTGATGATGTATGTGAGTTGTATAAATCTATAAATGCCTTGTATTGGTCCTTTGGGCTCATACGGCAGTTGTCACGTGTTCGGTAGATGGGTCGGGGCGTGACGATGTGACCCATCAAATCCCAAGCAACATTACCATACCACAACACTGCATAATTTAAGAGTATAACATGCAGCATGTAGAGACGGTGAAGTGACAACGAGCTCGAGAATAGATCAATTATAACCCTTAAGTACTCACATTAATATTGTATATATCCATTTATTGGAGTCAAATTTATATATTCATAGTGTTTTATGATCCACTTAACATATGATGTGCTTTTAAAAGAGTAGTTCAAAGGGAAAAAAAGTCGTGGATAGTACCTGAAGATAAATTTATTAATAGATGTGTGACCTATAAGTCTCATCAATTGAGAGAGCCCTGTCAAGTATAATTTTAAGTTTCAACGTTGTTGGTGTATCATTACTAAGTTTCTTTTATATAGAAATGAAGTGCATTATTGAATGTGACAAAATATTATTAGTATGATCGTTGATCTCAGTAACATAAAAGAAATCTCTATCTAATGATGGCACTAAACATGGTGTACTTTAAGAATCATGCATATCAAGTCCATCGAAAATTGGGAAGAATAAGTTTATATACCTAGTGATTCGTGCTAACTCGGATGTTTTGTCGATTGAATATCTTTAAGGGGAAAAATGTCACCAAAATTATGTTAGGACTTGAATAATTTTTAGATATATGCCGAACTGGATTTAGAATCCATCGAGTTTCTTTGAGATTGTAATCTTATAGATGCTCTGGGATTCATTCTCTTATGAAAATTACCTTACAACTTGTGTAATTTTTAGATTCATGCAAAAATGAATTTATATCCAATCGAATCTCTTCAAGTTAGAGTATTGTCAAAAATACATTTGGATTTATTTTCCCTTGTTAATGCAGATTAAGAGCACCATACGATAGGCCTAAGGATAGTTGGAACGTTTTTTCGGTATAGGTGTGGAAAAATTTATAGTTATACCCAACAGTAATGTTATGTCATATAGGCAATTGTTTTGATATGCCAATGTCCTTGATTTAATAAATAAAATAAAAGGTATAAAACATACTTTTAGACAACACTTATTGCATGAGTTAGGATCCTTTAAAAATAATAAAAATATGAAATAACAATGTTCTCATTATAATTGGACCATCAAATTTTCCTCGACTTGCTAAAATAATTATTTAGTATTATATATATAATAAATCAAATCATAAAAATAATAAAAAAAGATAGATCAAACACTGATATCAAACTATTATTAAATATTTTTTTAAAACATATTATATATAAAATTAATTAATGGATGAATTAAATAATATTAATCATTAAATAATCTTTCAGTAAGAGAATGTCAATCTATCGTACTAATTGCTCTACATAATAATATCTATATCATTTACTTTATCTCACTTTGCATTACTAAATATAGAATTAGAATTACAAACTTGTATTATTTGAAACCATCACAAATATATAAGAAATCATTGAAAAGATTAAATATTTTCTTTATTTTAAATTACATAACTTATAAATTATTTTAGAAAGTACGTGGTTTGTTTTATTGTTGTATGATTGAAGATAGATAAGATCGAAAAATGTAATTTTAACTACAAATATTTGAGTTGAAATTTATGCATATATAATTTTCGCTAGAGCTATAGATAGAAATCTAAATGGCCATGTAATTAAAAATATATATAACTCAGAAAATAGATATTTTAGAGAAGTTTTAATTGCACTTCAACATTCAGTCAAATAACTTTCTATTATATTTCAAAGAACACTCCATGTGATCTAAAATAAGTAACAAATATTCTCTAATTCTTCTTTGCTTCATTTTTGAAGTGTGTTGTTATTTATAAGTAATATTACTTATCTTTAGTCAATTGTATGTGGTAAGTTTTCCAAAAATATATTGTCGAAGACAAGATGAGGAAATAAAATAACTTAGAAATGACTTTTATGTTTTTGTAGAGAGCATCGGAAGACTGCCCTTCAATATAAATAACAGCAGCGTATGTGTACACACATTTAAATAAGGCAACCCACTAGCTCTACACAACTAACACAACTAATTTCTTTATCTCTCTTTTGCTCTCTCTACACTATATATTTGTTTATATACATAAACATATTTTCGTCTGCCTGTACAAAAAGCATACGTTCCACTAGTTAAAGCAATTGAGCATCATAGGAGAGGTTCTGGCCTCGGTACTGAAAAAGTTCAAAAAAAAATATCGCACTTCGTCTCCTCCATCGACAAACCTTTGACATTATTAACTCCATACATCAGACCATCAAGCATAATTTCTAATCTCTCTCGAAATGTCGACGATCTTCTCCTGCGAATACTGTTCTCGATAATTCAGTACAAAAGAAGGTCTCACAGGTCACTAGAATGTGCACGCGAACGAGTGCCCCTCTTCTACCGCAACAGGATCAGCAATGTGTGGAACAATGAAGGATGTTGCCTCTCGATCGTATCCCTCAACAATGCCTTTCTCCTATAACTACTGTCGTAAATAATTTGAAACAATTCAGGGCTTCAATTGTCACATGGGTAAGGCACACAGGGAGCTTATAACAACTTCCACATCAAATGCAGCTTTCTCCTTTGACACATCAATAGCACGTTTCTCCTGTGACTTTTGTACAAGACGATTTGAAACACCTCAGGGGCTCAATAATCACAAAGGCAAGGCACACAAGAAGCTTATAGCAACTTCCAGATCAACCGCAGCTTTTTCCTATGATACATTAAAGATGGATTTCTCCTGTGACTTTTGTTCGAGACAATTTGAAACATCTTAGGAGCTCAATAATCACAAGGGTAAGGCACACAAGGAGCTTATAACAAATTCCACGCCAGCAATAGCTACGCTTAGACCCAACGAGATTGTCATCTTACACCCTCCAACTAAAGAGGGCGCTGATGATACTAACTCTAATGAAATTGATATTGATCTCTACTTACCGATAAAGAGGAGAAGACAATTTCTTCGACATACCTCCTCCCCTTCCTCGTTCACTTGAAGAAGAACGAAAAATCCTTATGCATAAATATGTTTATAAATACTATATATGAGTACCCCCTAGCTTTATTCCACTCACTCCTTCCCGTATTGTTAAACCAATGATATTTGAAATTAATAAATGATGTTAAGAAATTATTTATAATTTTTTGTGGTTTTGTATAAAAAATATTATAAAATTTTATCCTTTTATCTGCCGAACATTTATTCTTGCTAAAATCACTATGGTATGGTAAGGAGGAGAGAGGCACTATAGATTATCACTATGTAATAGCAAGATTAACATATTAAAATATAAGGTGTTAGTTAGTGGTGCCACAACCAACAATAAATTTCCAATACAGCAAAAGGAGTAGGTAGGGAGTAGGAGGAAAATGAATTAAGAAATAAATTTCAATAAATATATTTAAATAAATAGAGGTCTTTTATTTTAAAGTCATTATCATAATGATCAATTATTAAATTAATTGATGACAATTAATTATTTTGACAATAAATTTCATAATAAATGATTGTCATAGATAATAACACAATGAATATTTATATTATAATAATTAAATTTTTAGAATAGATCAATTATTACCCTCTAGTACTCACGTTAATATTGTATATATCCATTTTTGGGGAGTCACGACACCCTCTAGTACTCCCCGGATTTCGTAGGGACCACGACACCCATATAGTACTATACACTGCCCGTAGACAGGGTCACCTCTCTTAAATCTCATCGGCCACGGCTAGCCGGAATAACCACCCTAGGATCCGGACTACTCATCTGATCGTCTGCAGACGTCAAGGGTGATAGCCGTGCGGTCTACGGATCCACTGTCTAAGGCGTCGCATGTGAAATCACCTTCCCAGTCCAGTAGCAGTCGACGTCTATCGAGATTGGCGCACATCCGCACAATGGGCTGTGGCAACCTCGACTCCATCGGTGCCACGTCCATGGTAGGGCTCATCCTTGCTAACCATCTCAGAACTATCACGAGGCCGCCTACAACGACACTCGTGCGGGTGAAGATTTCGGGTAAGGACTTGCTCCATATTTCTAATCTAATATGACCATGGAGTGTGTACAGTCTCTTACCCTACCAGCTCCCCGTATATAAGCTATTCATAACCTCGGGAGAGGCGCTCCCAGTATCTAAACTATGCATCAACCTCGGGAGTGACGCCTAACGGGACATCACCGTTTCGACCATCGTCGGTACGCGACGGTCAACCGGGGCATATGGAAAAAGGCCCCTTTTTCTCTAAGTGGCGGTGACATCGCCAAAGGTTCTAACATGTCGCATGTATTATCTATGTCCGCATGGTAGTTATTTAACACAAGCATAGAAAACAATACAACATGCAAGACATGAATGTAGAACATGTTAGATAAAATAAACTACACTAACATGCATACAATTCAAATCTTATCAAGCATTATGGTTTATCATATTTAAGACATCCAAGAATTGTTCCTAAGAAAATCCCAGCGGGAATTCCTTAGCTTGAATAAATCCTACCATCGGAGAACCAACGCACCTAGGTTAACGATCCGGTCTTCAGAATCAACCCGCGTTACAACTAATCACTCCGTCGAACTACTCGGATCACGTACCCGCGATAAATCCTAATTAACATAATTATTTAAAATCAAATTTAATTCCTTTTTCCCTAAAGTAAATCAAATATTAATTTATCAATCTAACCTAATCATTCAAATACTAATTAACCAAATTTCCATTTTACAAATTAAATTAACTTAGTTAAGCTTAGATAAATTCTATCAAATTTATCCATTTAAACCCCTCATCTAGCCCAAGTCACCTAAGGGCCCAAATAATACTCATCAGTACTTAATTAGATCAATTAAACATTAATTAGCTATTTTAAATCACCTAATCATACTCATGAAAAGTTAAATTATTTTTATTTTTATTTTTTATTATTTTATTATTATTTTGACTGGTCAACGGTCAACAGTTGACTCGGCCAACCCGGTGAACACGGTGGACCCGGTCAACGCGGTGGACCCGGTCAACGTTGTTGATCCGGCCAACGCGATGGACTCGGTCAACGCTGTTGACCCGGCCAACGCGGTAGACTCGGTCAACGTTGTTGACCCGGCCAATGCGGTGGACCCAATCACTATTCATTTGGCTTAACTTGAGTCTGACCCAAGCCTAGCCAGTTCGGTTCGATCGAGTCTGCTCCGACCCATCTAAATCCGAGTCCGACTCGAGTCTGGTTCAAGTTAATTTGGTTCGACTCAAGTTCAATTTAATTGATTCAGCTTACCTCAACTAACTCAACTCGAACCCAAACTTAACTCGAATTCAACCCTACTAACTTCAATCTGGTTCAACTCAACCCATTCACTAACTTTACTCAATTAAATCATAAATTTTTACTTAACTAAATTTATCATGCTTAATTAATCCACTAAGCTTGGTTAATTAACACTAAGCATGTTTAAATTAATCTAAGCATTTCAACAACACTAATTTATTCTAAACGTGTTTAATTACGACTAAACATGCTTAAATAAATCGCTAATCGCGATTAGGGAAAAATAAAACTACCTTAGCCGGAATCACTATTCACCATCGGAAATACTATTCACTCGCCGAAATAGTAACGTCGTCGCCGGAACCCTAGCCGCCACCTCGTCGGAGCTCGCGAAACCTCCAGCCAACTAGACGACGAGCTCCGCAAGCCTTCGCACGCGTGGAAACCGACGACGACCTGCGCAAAATCTGGCCATCAACGCCTAAACGATCCAAATCTTTGGCGTCGCCGGCGAACTTTAGGGCAAGTTCGCCGGAGGGCGAAATCACCCAATAACAGGGGGGAAACGGAGCTCCTACCCTCGCGATCGCACAGAGGAGTCGGAGAGGGATGGCTCGCCGGCGAGGGGAGTGGATCCGCAGCTCCACTCCTCGCCGGGGGTGCTGCAAATTCGAGAGGACGGCGGCGACAAAATCGCCGCCTCCTGCGTCGGCATTTTGGGCGGACGCGGGGCTCACGACTCGCGGAGGGACGAGCAGCTCAAGCCCCAGCCGCTAGTAGTGGCGCGTCAGCGATCGGTGCTCGGGACGGTGGCAGACGCAGCCGGCGGATTGCTACGGACGTGAAGTAGGGAAGACGCAGGGGAAGACAGGGGTCGCGCGCTGCAACAAAGCCCTCGTCTCCGTCGAGCGCTCCTCGTCGCAGTGGAGAGGAACGAGCGGCGACGACGGCTGCGGACGGCAGCCGCGAACATCAGGCGGTGGGCGTGGAGGAAATGCGACGGATGGACTGCGGACAGTTGCTGTGGACGACGAACAGCTGCAGCAGACGCGAAGAGGAGATGGCAGCAGGCGGAAACAGGGGAAGAAGAGGGGCGTGGCCGTAGGACCTCCGCCGCGCTCTCCTTGCCACGACGGGGATCTAAGGAGGTCGAACGACGGCAGACGCTGGCGACGCGCGACGGACGACGGGCGCTGGCGACGGGCGACGGGCGGCGAGCGCCTGCATTCGCCCTGCTGCGGTCGAAGAGGAGGTGGGCGTCGCGAAAGCGAGGGAGGCAGGCGACGGAGTCGGGCGGCCGCCGGCGAACGACGGCAGCAGACGGCGTCGAATGGGAGGGGCCGCCGGCGTGCCCTGCTACGGGTGAGGGAGACGGGGAAGAAGGCGAAGAAGAAGAAGAAGAAGAAGAAGAAGAAGAAGAAGAAGAAGAAGAAGAAGAAGAAGAAGAAGGGGAAGAGAGCGAGCTCGAGGGGGAAGAGCCCGCTCGCGTCGGCCCTTCAAACCGGGTCGGGCCGGTTCAGTCGGACCGGCCAGCTGGCCGGTTCAGTTGAACCGGACCGATTAAAAAAAAATAAATTTAAATATAATTTATTAAGGTGGGGGTTTACAAGTACTCCCCCCCCTTAAAAATTTTTGGTCCTCCAAAAATAAACACAACATATGATCCCTTCCTCGAATCATGATGGATGATAAATAAGTAGATCCTTTATATTTCCTTTAAAGTAATAATCCCTTTCCAAGGTGATATCACTTTAGTTATCATATACCTATTGGTACTAAGATACGATGTCTGCAATTTATGGTAGCTCAATTAAATGACCCACGTGACAACATAACTTATATCATGATATAGCGATCCACTTTAGTTGTCACTATACTATGGATCATTGTAGTCATATCTAGATTTTCATGAGCATCCATATTATTCAACAACAAGATGCGTATCCAAGTACATGGTAGAAAGCAATTGCTTAGTAGAGTGTCAAACAATTGCTTAGTATGATAGTGGTCTACTAGAAGTATTATCTAAATCTTAGATGAGTAGATCAAACTTCACCATAATAGATTGTTAAAATAAATCAGGATAATTATTCGTTGGTGAAGCACTAACCCCAATGGGAGAAATACAAGTGGGCAGAAGTTGAAGATATGGCTTTAACTTTCTCAAGTAGATATACTAGGTAGTCTCTTTTTTCACTAGCATACGGACAACCTTTCGTGGTTCAGGTTGGATCAGGATCAGACATCTCTGAACTATAATATGGTCATGATGGAGTCACCTCCAGATAGAGGATAATATATAAAAAGATAGCAATAACCACTCAATAAAATGCCCACTAACTTGCTCCGCGTCAAATTTTAAATTCCTTCAACCACTACCTTATGATGCAAGGACAGGTTCCACAACCTAAAGTGAGCACATGATATTCTATAGATAGTTAAATCATAGTCGTAAAGAGGACATCAGTTCTCAATACGAAAATACTGGATAAGTAGTAGTGGTTAAGGCTTTGATATTTGGATCCAAAGATTTGCATTCGAACCTTAATGATATCTCTTTTTATCCAAATACTCAAACTATGATAGTTTGTTCTATGTCGGATGGTAAGAACTTGATTGCATGGCCACCGAAATATATATAACAAAAATATAGGCCAAATGAAATCTGAAACTGAATTTTATAGTGCTAGATCACAACTGCACTGAGATTGACACTGTAGTGTTAGATCACGTACGATGTAGAGATATTGTGTATACGATGATATTATTATGATAACGTGCAATTGGATTGATTGCTAGCACGAAGTAAGCTTTAGTCAAAGCTCAAAATGGAGTAAAAAGATTACATCTGAGTTTGTAGATATAGAAATATTGTAGCTATACATAAGTTGCTATGTGCACTAGATATGAGCTGCAAAAGCAGTAACTGAAATAGAAGATGTCAACAATCCCTTCACCTACTAGGGACATCAACGTACAATACGTGCTAAAGGTGCCAAGGAAACTGCAGCATCCAAAAATTAAAGGAGATATGAAAAAGAGTAATGAAGTAAAGATACTACAAAATCTGCAAGTAGTTGAAATATGAGTTGCAGATATAAAAATGCTGCCAACTGCATTGACTGAATAAGACTGCAGAGAAAGATCGGGTATATATAATGATACTGATGAATGTATAGGAATCTGAGCTGCAAAAATACCAAGTAAAGAACTGAGCTAAGCTGTGGGAGCTACCGAAATAAAAATGAGTAAAGAATTCTACCAATAATGGATAGAATTTGACAAAAGAAGTAGCTTCGCAAGAAGGGAACTGCAAACTGCAGAAAATGACTGAGCAAATAACTACAAAGAAAATTGCAGAAATATTCACCAAAATTTGAATTCAAAAAGGCCACTAAGCAGAATTAAAAGAAGCAGATAAAAGAAATCCGCTTGGCCAATAAGTTGGCCATATATAGGAAACACGAAATAAGTAAAAGTTGCTCAAGCTCCAAAAGAAACTGATAGTTAGAAGAAAATAGCAGAAAACAACTGCATTAAATGCATAGAATGCTGGTACAAAGGAAGATACTCCTAGCTCAGCAAAAAGTAATATGACAGAGTGAACCGCTTGAAGGAGGGTAGAAAGCTTCATGTATATAATCATGCAAGAGTGCAAGTGTTGGGAGTTGACACTAATATGATAATTGATGGCGGTCAACTTCTAGTTGCAACTTAAAAATCATGATGACGATCCAAGATGATCAACATATACACATAAGATTCACATGTATATAAATAATTAACTCAAATGAGAGTAGGGTCATAGATGACAATTTCAAATCATTTCATACCGATCCATCTATAATCAAATTTATGAATCGGGAATAAAGTCCATTGAAGAGATCCGAGTAAGAGTCAGATTTAAACAAAATTAACTCATACGTAAGCCAGTTTAAAATATCGGTAGATCCTTCTTTAAGCTCAGTGGTCTTACGTAGATAAATCTAATATAGATTCTATAATCCAGATCTTAAATGGACGTTCAATATCAGTTATTTCCAAGATCTAGGAAATGACTAAGGCAACGATTTGTATGGAAAATTCTCATGATCGACATCAAGATGTAAAAGGGTGTATAACTGGAGATAATCTACCTGGATTTCTATATCTCCAAACTGATCATAGATTTAACCTAAGATTCAAGATTTCAACTTTCTAGAAATCATTTATACCCGCGATAGTCAATATGATCATAACATCAGATTTCACAATCTGATAAGATAATTATAACCCGTGATATAAGCAAAAGTTAAACGATATCACACGTGCTCAAATATCATATAATAACACACATGCTAACTCAGGTAGGAAGGTCCACAGAATGATATGATAATGCACAAATTGTTTAACTAGATTGTAACATATGAATCGATGATAAGACTCATAAATAATCTACAATTTAATAATCCTGATAGATTACATGATACCTCAGTTATCAAGCATGAGAGTACAGATGTGGGAGTGCATCAGGTGCTTCTATGTCATGAGTCCAACTCAGAAGCACATGCTCGAATCAAAGCGGATAAAATCGAATCTTGATAGATTCATTCAAACTCAGTATCCCAACTAGGTCATGGGATACAAATAGTATGATAATGATATCGCATAGGATATTTTGATATCAATACCCTTAAGATCAAAGTGATGATCGTTACCTATGTTGGTATAAGAGGTGATTGTGATACACCCAACAAGGTAACCTTAATATGATCATGGATAAATTTACTTAATCATTTAGAAATTAAACTTGATCGTAGATCTGAGCCTATTGATCTAAGTTTCTATCTCTTCTCCAATGCGGCGGAGATGGTATCCATATTTACTATCTGAAGATAGTAGATTTTCTATCTTTATATTACGGCAATTATCGACTCAAGAAAAATTAATCGGAGCGATCAACTGTCGTCTGAGTAAAACTCATCACTAAGGAAATATACTACTATATTTCCGACTCGCACTTTATTCTATATTATATCGGGACTATCATCTAAATCCTTAAAACCTCAAACTTAAATTAATCTCCTAAGTTCTCCAAACTTAGGCTCTGATATCACTTTAATAGTCAGGTCTTTAAACCTAAGCTCTGATACCACTTAAGTTGTCACGCCCCGACCCGCAAGACGACATGTGGCAACCGCCGTATGAGCCCGACAGGCCCATACAAAGCATAAATACAAATACTAAAATACATACACCCACATTTTCAAATAACATCCTAAATATAGTCCCGATATCTCCTAATACAAATCTAAGACCAGCATACAAAAACTCGAAATCCGCGATCGTATACCTTCCGCGACGAACCCTCCATCAACGACCTCGTCTAATGCGTCGACACCTGCACACACATTGAACGTGGTGTGCTCAGCCTTGCGGCCTAGTGCGAAATTACGGCTCTACCGAATAAAGAAATCAAAGGCTAGGAGGAGTATTCTAGGATGTCTTTGGTAATTAATCATCATGTTTCATGCCACATCGTGTAACCAATTTATATAAAGATAGACAGCATACATAATCAATTAAATAAATAATTAAATACATGTGTACATGCCACTAGATGTCACCTAAGTCATGTCTAGTGTCCATATCAGTAGTCTGTCACCTACGTCATGGTGAGACTTTTAGGTTTCATAAACTCGGGCTGCCAGCCTACGCTTAATGACTACCCGGGCCGGAGGTATCAATAAGCCCATCAGTGTCTTTCTGTCTCAATCTCTACCTATGTCCGCTGCACTGATGTTGGCAGAGAGGACGGATGACCCAGAGTCCCTCTCCAGTTGTTTCACTAGTCGCCAACCATGCCTCCCCTAGCGAAAACGTCGTGCCCTTACATCCTCCCCGGATTTCGTAGGGGCCACGACACCCATGTAGTACTACACACTGCCCGTAGACAGGGTCACCTCTCTTAAATCTCATCGGCCACGGCTAGCCGGAATAACCACCCTAGGATCCGGACTACTCATCCGATCGTCTACAGACGTCAAGGGTGATAGCCGTGCGGTCTACGGATCCACTGTCCAAGGCATCGCATGTGGAATCACCTTCCCAGTCCAGTAGCAGTCGACGTCTATCGAGATTGGCGCACATCCGCACAATGGGCTGTGGCAACCTCGACTCCATCGGTGCCATGTCCATGGTAGGGCTCATCCTTGCTAACCATCTCAGGACTATCACGAGGCCGCCTACAACGACACTCATGTGGGTGAAGATTTCGGGTAAGGACTTGCTCCATATTTCCAGTCTAATATGACCATAGAGTGTGTACAGTCCCTTACCCTACCAGCTCCCCGTATATAAGCTATGCATGACCTTGGGAGTGGTGCTCCCAGTATCTAAGCTATGCATCAACCTCGGGAGTGGCGCCTAACGGGACGTCACTGTTTCGACCATCGTTGGTATGCGACGGTCAACCGGGGCATATGGAAAAAGGCCCCTTTTTCTCTAAGTGGCGGTGACGTCGCCAAAGGTTCTAACTTGTCGCATGTATTATCTATGTCCGCATGGTAGTTCTTTAACACAAGCATAGAAAACAATACAACGTGCAAGACATGAATGTAGAACATGTTAGATAAAATAAACTACACTAACATGCATACAATTCAAATCTTATCAAGCATTATGGTTTATCATATTTAAGACATCCAAGAATTGTTCCTAAGAAAACCCCAGCGGGAATTCCCTAGCTTGAATAAATCCTACCATCGGAGAACCAACGCACCTGGGTTAGCGATCTGGTCTTCAGAATCAACCTGCGTAACAACGAATCACTCCGTTGAACTACTCGGATCACGTACCTGCGATAAATCCTAATTAACACAATTATTTAAAATCAAATTTAATTTCTTTTTCCCTAAAGTAAATCAAATATTAATTTATCAATCTAACCTAATCATTCAAATACTAATTAACCAAATTTCCATTTTACAAATTAAATTAACTTAGTTAAGCTTAGATAAATTCTACTTAATTAGATCAATTAAACATTAATTAGCTATTTTAAATCACCTAATCATACTCATGAAAAGTTAAATTATTTTTATTTTTATTTTTTATTATTTTATTATTATTTTGACTGGTCAACGGTCAATAGTTGACCCGGTCAACCCGGTGAACACGGTGGACCCGGTCAACGCGGTGGACCCGGTGGATCCGGTCAACGCGGTGGACCCGGTCAACGCTGTTGACCCGTCCAACGCGGTGGACTCGGTCAACGCTGTTGACCCGGCCAACGCGGTGGACCCAATCACTCTTCATTTGGCTTAACTTGAGTCTGACCCAAGCCTAGCCAGTTCGGTTCGATCGAGTCAGCCCCAACCCTTCTAAATCCGAGTCCGACTCGAGTCTGATTCAAGTTAATTTGGTTCGACTCAGGTTCAATTTAATTGATTCAGCTTACCTCAACTAACTCAACTCGAACCCAAACTTAACTCGAATTCAACCCAACTAACTTCAATCTGGTTCAACTCAACCCATTCACTAACTTTACTCAATTAAATCATAAATTTTTACTTAACTAAATTTATCATGCTTAATTAATCCACTAAGCTTGGTTAATTAACACTAAGCATGTTTAAATTAATCTAAGCATTTCAACAACACTAATTTATTCTAAACGTATTTAATTACGACTAAACATGCTTAAATAAATTGCTAATCACGATTAGGGAAAAATAAAACTACCTTAGCTGGAATCACTATTCACCATCGGAAACACTATTCACTCGCCGGAGTAGTAACGTCGTCGCCGGAACCCTAGCCGCCACCTCGCCGGAGCTCGCGAAACCTCCGGCCAACTAGACGACGAGCTCCGCAAGCCTTCGCACACGTGGAAACCGACGACGACCTGCGCGAAATCTGGCCATCAACGCCTAAACGATCCAAATCTTTGGCGTCGCCGGCGAACTCTAGGGCAAGTTCGCCGGAGGGCGAAATCGCCCAATAACAGGGGGGAAACGGAGCTCCTACCCTCGCGATCGCACAGAGGAGTCGGAGAGGGATGGCTCGCCGGCGAGGGGAGTGGAACCGCAGCTCCACTCCTCGCCGGGGGTGCTGCAAATTCGAGAGGACGGCGGCGACAAAATCGCCGCCTCCTACGTCGGCATTTTGGGCGGACGCGGGGCTCACGACTCGCGGAGGGTCGAGCAGCTCAAGCCCCAGCCGCTAGTAGTGGCGCGTCAGCGATCGGTGCTCGGGACGGTGGCAGACGCAGCCGGCGGATGGCTACGGACGCGAAGTAGGGAAGACGCATGGGAAGACGGGGGGTCGCGCGCTGCAACAGAGCTCTCGTCTCCGCCGAGCGCTCCTCGTCGCAGCGGAGAGGAACGAGCGGCGACGGCGGCTGCGGATGGCAGCCGCGAACATCAGGCGGTGGGCATGGAGGAAATGCGATGGACGGACTGCGGACAGTTGCTGCGGACGACGAACAGCTGCAGCAGACGCGAAGAAGAGATGGCAGCAGGCGGAAACAGGGGAAGAAGAGGGGCGTGGCCGCAGGACCTCCGCCGCGCTCTCCTTGCCACGACGGGGATCTAAGGAGGTCGAACGACGGCGGACGCTGGCGACGCGTGACGGACGGCGGGCGCTGGCGACGGGTGGCGAGCGCCTGCATTCGCCCTATTGCAGTCGAAGAGGAGGTGGGCGTCGCGAAAGCGAGGGAGGTAGGCGACGGAGTCGGGCGGCCGCCGACGAACGACGGCAGCGGACGACGTCGAATGGGAGGGGCCGCCGGCATGCCCTGCTGCGGGTGAGGGAGACGGGGAAGAAGGCGAAGAAGAAGAAGAAGAAGAAGAAGAAGAAGAAGAAGAAGAAGAAGAAGAAGAAGAAGAAGAAGAAGAAGAAGAAGGGGAAGAGGGCGAGCGCGAGTGGGAAGAGCCCGCTCGTGTCGGCCCTTCAAACCGGGTCGGGCCGGTTCACTCGGACCGGCCAACTGGTCGGTTCAGTTGAACCGGACCGATTAAAAAAATATATATATTTTTTAAATATAATTTATTAAGGTGGGGGTTTACATAATAGGCCTAAGGATAGTTGGAAAGATTTTTTCTTTTTCGGAAAAGGAATTAAAAATTTTATAGTGACGCCCAATAGTAATATTATATCATGGTGGCATTTATTTTGATATGGCATTATCGTTGATTTAATGATTTCTATCTATTATTTTAATAAATAAAATAGAAAGTATAAAATAAACTTATAGACAACACTTATTACATGAGTTAGAATACTATAAAAATAATAAAAATATAAAATAAAATGTTTCTATTTCTAATTCGACCGTCAAATTGTCCTCGACCTGCTAAACCAATTAATTGAATCAATTTAGTCTTAAATATATATATATAAATCAAATCACAAAAAAAATAAAAAAAGATAGATCAAATAGTGATATCAAACTATTATTAAATATTATCACATCTTTGATTGTATTTTTTAAAAAAATATTATATATAAAATTAATTAATGGATGAATCTTTTTCTAAAAATAATCAAATAATATTAAGCATTAAATAATCTTTCAATAAGAGAATGTCAATCTATTGTACTAATTTTTCTACATAATAATATCTATGTCATTTACTTTATCTCACTTTGCATTACTAAATATAGAATTAGAATTACAAACTTGTATTATTTGAAACCATCACAAATAGCTATGAAATCATTGAAAAGATTAAATATTTTTTTATTTTAAATTACATAATTTATGAATTATTTTATAAAGTATGTGGTTTGTTTTATTATTGTATGATTGAAGAAAGATAAGAGATAATATTTGTAAGATCTAAAAATATAATTTTAACTACAAATATTTGAGTTGAAATTCCAGCATTTATAATTTTCGCTAGAGTTATAGATAGAATTCTTAATGACCGTGTAATTAAAAAAATATATAACTAAGAAAATAGATATGTTAGAGAAGTTTTCATTGCACTTCAACGTTCAGTCAGATAACTTTCTATCATATTTCAAAGAACACTCCATGTGATCTAAAATAAGTAATAAATATTCTCTAATTCTTCTTTGCTTCATTTTTGAAGTATGTTGTTATTTATAAGTAATATTACTTATCTTTAGTCAATTGTATGTGGCAAGTTTTCCAAAAATATATTGTCGAAGACAAGATGAGGAAATAAAATAACTTAGAAATGACTTTTATGTTTTTGTAGAGAGCATTGGAAGACTGCCCTTCAATATAAATAACAGCAGCGTATGTGTACACACATTTAAATAAGGCAACTCACTAGCTCTACACAACTAATTTCTTTATCTCTCTTTTGCTCTCTCTACACTATATATTTGTTTATATACATAAACATATTTTCGTCTGCCTGTACAAAAAGCATACGTTCCACTAGTTAAAGCAATTGAGCATCATAGGAGAGGTTCTGGCCTCGGTACTGAAAAAGTTCAAAAAAAAATATCGCACTTCGTCTCCTCCATCGACAAACCTTTGACATTATTAACTCCATACATCAGACCATCAAGCATAATTTCTAATCTCTCTCGAAATGTCGACGATCTTCTCCTACGAATACTGTTCTCGAGAATTCAGTACAAAAGAAGGTCTCACAGGTCACCAGAATGTGCACGTGAACGAGTGCCCCTCTTCTACCGCAATAGGATCAACAATGTGTGGAACAATGAAGGATGTTGCCTCTCTATCGTATCCCTCAATAATGCCTTTCTCCTGTGACCACTATCGTAAATAATTTGAAACAATTCATGTCACGCCCCGACCCATCTGCCGAGCACGTGGCAACCGCCGTATGAGCCCGAAGAACCCATACAAGGCATTTAATGATATACATAATTCATATACATTAACAATGCAGCGGAAGATACAATTAAATCATCTAACTAAACTCTACTAACACAGTCCCGATATACCTACTACAATATTATGGTCACAAAATTAATAGATAACTAGATTCGTCGATAATCTCGCCTCCATTAGCTATCCTGACCGGTCGTCTAGTAGACCTGCACACATTTGAACGTCGTGTGCTCAGCCGCAAGCGGCTGAGTGCTTATGGCTCTAACCGCAGTAGAATAACTCAAGTAGCAAACAAGGAGATTCTAGCATGTCCATAACATCATTTTATAATCTCAAACAAAGCATGTAAATCAACAAATAAAACATGAAGCATTATAAGAAGAACATATAATATAAGTGTGATATCAAACAAAGCATATAATATCAGCAAACAAAACTTGAAGCATTATAAGAAGAACATGTACTATAAGTGTGTAGCTCAACTATAAATATGAAGTGTGTTTATTTCACAACTATAAATATCAGGGAGTTCCCATAAGCCCATCAGTATCCACTGTCTACGTCTCTACCTATGCCCGTCACACTGATGTTGGCAGAGAGGTCGGGTGACCGTGAGTCCCTCTCCGGTTGTACACTAGGCGAATCACTTCATCTCCGCGACCTAGCGACCTGTCACTCCATGCGTCTTCCCCAGACAATCCATGGAGCAACTCGTGTAGTACTACACCAAGGGTCACCGCACCTATGTAAACGCATCGGCCACGGCTAGCCGATAATAAACCCCAGGATCTGGACTACTCATCAGAACGTCTGCAGAACGTCTGAAATAATAGCCGTGAGGTCCATAGATCCACTGTCCAAGGCTATGTGGAAGGAGTCACCGTACCAATTTACAAGCAACTATGCCTGCCAGGAGGCATGCATCCTAGCCGTCGCCGGAATGCTATAACCTCGGCGACATATTTGCTAGGTCATTGGTTTGGTTTCATCCATCCTAGCCATCTTAGGACTATCACGGTGACGACTTAGCGGCACCATGCGGGTATAGTGAATACATCACAACGTTCTCTGGCAATAAACTAATTCATATCTTATTCTCACCCTTTTATGTCCAAGATGATTTCAACATCTTTGGGTGATATAGGTTTATGAGCATTAAAGCTCGTATCCGTAACTTAGGAGATCAAAACGGTGCATCGTCAATAATTACATACGTAAGTATGTCAATGTCACATGTCTATTAGTGATGTTTGTCGATGTCTATGAATATGTCACACTATAGTGTAACATAATAGGTTCTAGAAGTAATTGTAATATTGTATTACTTTTCGTCACATCAATCTAGTAGATAATGAGCGAGAAAATAACCTAGCACATATTTGAATAACAGTAGCAATAAGACAACAAGCATATCACATTAATGATATACATAGACTATTCTAACCTACAAAGGATGAATCTTAAATAATTAAATATTAACTTCTAAACAGTAAAATATTTATGCAAGAGAATAACCTAACACATATTTGAATAACCGTAGACATAAGACAACAAGCATATCATATTAATCATATAAATAGGCTATTCTAACATACAAAACATGAATCATGAATGATTAAATATTAATTTCTAAGCAGTAAAACATTTATCTCCTCAAGTTTCGCCAACTTGAGAATAGTCTACTGTAGTGAACCGGCGCACCTGGATGTTGTAGTTCGTCCTTCAGAACCAACCGTAAAATAGCTTGCACGTCGTTAAATATTTTGAGATAACCTACCTATTACAAACATCATCACCTTTAGAGATTGTCTCTAATATTAAGTATTATCTATTTTATTTTTAATGAGCTAAACTAACCACCTTTTTTTTATTTTCTTTAAACTCATCTCAACCCAATTTAGTTAAATGTTGTTCAACTCGATTTAGTTTATTCGACATAATCTACCCTAACTAATTCACCATTACTCTTGATCACCCAAGTTCCCATTCTATTGTGAGCTAATTAAAATTCTAAGTCATCCATAGTTCAACTAATGACTCTAATTTTATCTAGTTGTCATATCTAATAACTAACAAAATGGGACATTGCAAATATGTCCTAGTGTTGACCTGCGTTCGATTACCCATTATGATGTAATTATTATATTACCCACATGCTTACAAATGAATTAAGAAATTTACTATCTTCCTAATTTATCCAACTATTATGCCCTTCGAGTAGATCCGAATAGTGGAACGGATCTTTCTCAAAAGATATTTCTTTACTCACGATCTAGAGGCATTTTATAAATAAGACAAATAGTCATATTGTTGTATTTTCACTCTATAATCACTAATATAGTTTATCTCCTAGACACCTATTTGAAAGTTAAGGATTTTGTGTTGTACGAACAAGTTTATATTAACTAATTCCTCAACTAGGGCACCTTAACATTGGAAGGAAAGTATGACATTTATCTCTACCAAATGTTTCTGGATCCTAGAGCAAGCATGTGGATTATTTTTGAATTCTTAGGAAGACTGATAAAATTCTACTTTTCCTTAGTTGGGATTTTCTCATATACTATAAGATATTTTATTATCTCTTCTATGATCCTCCCTAACAATAAAACACTGACAGAGCTAAGTCATCCACTTCTTTAACTCATCTAAGTCAAAGAGAGAAAAAGAGAAGATATGGTACTAGGAAAAAATCAAATAGCTCGTTAAGTTAGGTACCTTAAAATATCTAGACAGGTCAAAAGAGACTCATGTTTAGCATTCTCCAACAATAGGAAAATTGACTCCCAATAAAACAAAGCAATACATCATACAAGGGTCTAATGTCTAAAGCTCAAGAATCTATACTAATATAATGTCAAACAAGCAAATTAATGTAAAAGAATCTCAAAGTAAAACAACACGAAAAACTATTTTTTCACTAAGGTAATGTAATCATATCATAATTAAAATTCAAATAGAGTTGCAAGCAATCAAAATATATTTTTCTTAGTGAATAGGAAGCTTTGCATATCACTATTATCAATCAAAGTCTAGCATAACATGGCTTGGTTCGCATGTGAATACTTAAGTCATGTAGTGAAAGGTAATATGCTTCCATATGCAATACTTGACCAGAGTATTAAAACCAAAGGTAAAACATAGCTGAGTAAGTGCAACTTATTCCTAAAGAAACGCTGCAATTTATCTGACTGATAGTAAAAGTTAAATTTCAAGATAAAAGCAGGGGTATATTTTTCCTTATTCTCAAGATCATACCCCAATATAACAACAACTCAATACATGAGTATGTATTCATGGAGATACAATTTGAAGATACAAATGGATACTCTATTTTATGTCGTATCTCCTTTTTAATAGTATCAATAGATCTCATAATCATATTCAGGAGACGACCATACTTGTTCAACTTATCTCCTTCAACCTGAATACCGTGAGGCGGACCTTGGAATGTTTTAGAATAAGAACCGGGAATTCGAAGATCCTCCAAACGTAGAGCTCGTAAGGCTTTGAAACCAAATACATTACCCACAATGGAAGTAAACATGTTAGTAACAGAACCTTCTTCAAAAAGGTCTAAAGGATAAGCTACATAAGCAATATATTGATTATCCTCCCCAACAACGGCCTCGATGTGGTAGCATCGCCCTTTGTAACGATCAAGACTGGTAAATCCATCAGTCCACATAGTTGTTCATGTACCAGTGGAAGATTCGGCAGCTACCGCAGCCCCTGCTTCTTCGAGCGGAACTCCTAGTTGAGGAGTTACTCGGAATGCTGCTAAGATATCAGTATCTTTGACTTCGTAGTCAGGAGTATAATAAGTCAATTTGTAATCTTTAACACCAGCTTTAAATCCAACACTTGCTTTAGTCTCTGTTTGTGGTGACATAAGTCCCTCCCTACAACTCATGAATTAAGAATTCTCACAACGACAAGGTCTACTCGATATAGATTATGCGTAAATGAAACCATTGACAAAAATCTTTCAAAAAAATATTCAACTAATATTATCAACTAATTTCAATGTTATGTTAAAATGAAATGGTTCGTTATTAGACCATGTATTTGATTCATCAAGTACATCATTATTGTATACTCTTTGATATATATGGCGCAACCCAATGTTTGTTTTGCAAATTTACAATTAAATCTATCTCCCTCTCATTTTTATTTTGAATTGAATTTTATTTTCCTATCTAAATACTAAGAAAAATTTCTTCTTGACTCTTGATAGTGATATATGTTGTATATGTAAATCCTAGGTGTTAAAATCGGCATAATTCAACCCTAAAAGGGTATAAAAAAGGGGGGGGGGTAAAAAGAATAGATAGGCGGAAATCAAATATCTATTCAAAAAAATAAAGAACAATGGCCAATGAGATCAAAATAATGAATCATAAATTAAGTTCGGGTTCGAATTCTATTCTATTATTTCATATTAGATTCGATTAATTATAGAATAATAGAATAGAGTATGGGTGGTCTTTTCTATAATCTATAATGACAGAGAAATGAAAAAGACTTACTTGTGATTTCATGTACTTGATTTTTTTTTTAAAAAAGAGGGATTGGCTGAACTTGAAAATTTACTCATTCAATGAGTAAATGATTGAATCGTATTCGGTTGGGTGGTACCAACTAAATCAAGTACTAACTCTCATTTATTTCTTTTTGAATTAACCGATCAACTTGCTATCGGACATTTTTTTTCGACTTGGCACCATTCCAAACAATTTTCAACATATTTCACTTTAATTAATTTAATTATAATTATGAGAATCAATCCTACCTCTTCTAGTCCTGCGATTTTCACACTTGAAGAACAAAACCTAGGGCGTATCGCTCAAGTTATTGGCCCAGTACTGGATGTTGTTTTTCCTCCGGGCAAGATGCCTAATATTTATAACGCTTTGGTAGTTAAGGGTCGAGATATTGTTAGTCAGCAAATTAATGTAACTTGTGAAGTACAATAATTATTAGGAAATAATCGAGTTAGAGTTGTAGCTATGAGTGCTACAGATGGACTGATGAGAGGAATGGAAGTGATTGACACAGGAGTTCCTCTAAGCATTCCAGTCGGTGGAGCCACCCTCGGACGAATTTTCAATGTTCTTGGGGAGCCTGTGGATAATTTAGGTCCTGTAGATACTAGCACAACATCTCCTATTCATAGATCAGCACCTGCCTTTATACAGTTGGATACAAAATTATCAATCTTTGAAACAAGAATTAAAGTAGTGGATCTTTTAGCTCCTTATCGCCGTGGAGGAAAAATCGGACTATTTGGGGGAGCTGGAGTGGGTAAAACAATACTTATCATGGAATTGATCAACAACATTGCTAAAGCTCACGGAGGCGTATCCGTATCTGGAGGAGTAGGCGAACGTACTCGTGAAGGAAATGATCTTTACATGGAAATGAAAGAATCCGGAGTAATTAATGAAAAAAATATTGCAGAATCAAAAGTAGCTCTAGTCTATGGTCAAATGAATGAACCGCCGGGAGCTCGTATGAGAGTTGGTTTGACTGCCCTAACCATGGCGGAATATTTCCGGGATGTTAATGAACAAGACGTACTTCTATTCATCGACAATATCTTTTGTTTCGTCCAAGCAGGATCAGAAGTATCCGCCCTATTGGGGAGAATGCCTTCTGCAGTGGGTTATCAACCTACCCTTAGTACAGAAATGGGTTCTTTGCAAGAAAGAATTACTTCTACCAAAGAGGGATCTATAACTTCGATCCAAGCCGTTTATGTACCTGCGGACGATTTGACAGACCCTGCACCTACCACGACATTTGCCCATTTAGATGCTACTACCGTACTATCAAGAGGACTAGCGGCCAAAGGTATTTATCCAGCAGTGGATCTTTTAGATTCAACGTCAACTATGTTACAACCTCGAATCGTTGGCGAAGAACATTATGAAACTGCGCAAAGAGTTAAGCAAACTTCACAACGTTACAAAGAACTTCAGGACATTATAGCTATTTTGGGGTTGGATGAATTATCCGAAGAAGATCGTTTAACTGTAGCAAGAGCACTAAAAATTGAGCGTTTCTTCTCACAACCCTTCTTCGTAGCAGAAGTATTTACTGGTTCTCCAGGAAAATATGTTGGTCTTGCGGAAACAATTAGGGGGTTTCAACTGATCCTTTCCGGAGAATTAGGCAGTCTCCCCGAGCAGGCCTTTTATTTGGTGGGTAACATCGATGAAGTTACCGCGAAAGCTATGAACTTAGAATGGGAGAGCAAATTGAAGAAATGACCTTAAATCTTTGTGTACTGACTCCTAATCAAATTATTTGGGATTTGGAAGTGAAAGAAATCATTTTATCCACTAATAGTGGCCAAATTGGCGTATTACCAAACCACGCCCCTATTGCCACGGCTGTAGATATAGGTCTTTTGAGAATACGCCTCAACAACGACCAATGGTTAATAGTGGCTCTAATGGGTGGTTTCGCTAGGATAGGTAATAATGAGATCACCATTTTAGGAAATGATGCGGAAATAAGTACTGACATTGATCCGCAAGAAGCTCAACAAGCTCTTGAAATAGCTGAAGCTAACTTGAGTAGAGCTAAGGGTAAGAGACAAGCAATTGAAGCGAATTTAGCACTCAGACGAGCTAGGACACGAGTGGAGGCTGTCAATGTTATTTCTTACTAGTCAAGTCAAGACATCAAAATAATAAAAAGAAGTTTTTTAAAAGTTCTTTTCTTTATTATACATTATACACCATATGTTGATTCTGCCAATTGAACACGATCAAGTTTAATCTGATAAAAAAAAAAAAGATGGGTAGAAAAACTTATTAGATATCATTTCATCGACTCCGGTATCTAATAAGTTCTACGTACTATTGGATTTGAACCAATGACTCCCGCCGTATGAAAGCAATACTCTAACCACTGAGTTAAGTAGGTCATTTATCACCACAAAAAAGAACCCATCACTTCGAAGATTAATATTAATTATAGGTAGAATATTATTTCTAAGCAATACAAATTTGTTTTCTTAAGTATAAACGTAAATAAAAAAAATTGATCTAAATAGATCAGAGACAGAGAGCTATCATGTGGGATTATGGAATATCCATCTTGACAAAAAAATTTCTATATGTTAAGATGTCTATGACAAGGGCTATAGCTCAGTTGGTAGAGCACCTCGTTTACACATGCGCCAATGCTTTTCAAGGGAGCCAATTATGCAATGAACATAATTGATCGTATTGAGAAATCGATGTCTTACTCCATAGGTTCGAGGGAACAAGAGAACAATAGCCTGACAAATATTCGGTTTGGCCTGATTCAGGCGCGAATTCAGTTGCCAAATCAAATAGAACCCGCCATTGATTTGAAAGTTGATAAGGTAAATACCCATCCCATTCAATGCTAGGCATAATGAGTATAAGGGCCTCAAAATAACATCTTTTTGTCCTATGAACTTTAAGGTGTATGAAGTCTCATATTCGACTGTTGCAGTGGAGCGATAGAGATTCCATTTAACTTAGGTTAATCTAGGCCGAAGGCAAACCTAAGTCAACGTAATCCTTCTTTGAAACACTTTGGTATTGCTCCTAGATCAGAAAATAATGAATCAGAGGACATGGAGCCATCTTATTATCTTCTATCTTCCTTTAAAAAAAAAATATGGTGGACTAACTGATCTTTACATCAGTTGATGAAAGAGCCCAATGCAACAAAATGCATGTTGGGTCTTTGAAATAGTTCGAATCATTTCGATAATAATCAGTTTGATCTATTTTACCAAGAAGGTCTACGGTTCGAGTCCGTATAGCCCTAATCCTAATATATTCTATTTTTGTTTAGTATAGTTTTCATTTCCTCATTAGTAGTTGTTTATAGACTGGTCACTTGGTTGGTCCCAAAGAAATGAAAGCATTACTAAATGTTCATGTCATGTAAATGCATAGGGACAGAAAAAATAATAAATTTCAATAGATCTAATCCGTACTTGTCGAATCTCGGATAAATCTTGGAAAAATCTCATATCATATAACATACATATCATATAAACATATAATATATAATATAAGTATTATATAAGTATTATATAAAAATATAATATTCACCCTTCTCCATTAATCATCGTGGATGAATATGACTTTTTCTTTTCCTGTACATGATCAAAGAGTTAGCGACACACTTTTGCTTTTGTATACCGAATACCACTCCATTTAGGAAGTAAAAATCATGATATGATTCTGCCTAAAAACTTCAACCTGACCTAGTCTAATCCCAAGTCACATGGTTTTAGGAAGTATTCTTTTCTTGGTCTTGGGTCTTGTATTTGTAAAAGTCCCCTACCCTGACTAATCACTCATTTTTTGCTTTTTAGAATGCAGAACAAGAGCAATCTTATTGATTGATTCAAAGATAATAGAGAGATAATGAATTCGTCCTAACCTAAATTGATTAACATTTCTTCTTCTATATTCTGTGAGTTGAGTGGGTGGGGGGATTTTATTTGGTCTGTCGAATAGGAATACAACCTCCTTTCCTCCTGATTTGGCTACTGGAACACACTACCTAGTTTATCATAGCTAGTCGAGTGAATTGGTGTCAACTAGAAGTTACTAGAACATAGGAATACAACCTCCTTTCCTCCTGATTTGACCACTGGAACACACTACCTAGTTAATCATAGCTAGTTGAGTGAATTGGTGTCAACTAGAAGTTATCTAACCAGCCATCCTATTGATCTAGAACTTTATCTCCACGCCCCTCTCTTTCAATAGCTCATGGCAGTTCTAAGAAACATAACATCACTACGATGGCAATGCCATTGGCACGCCAATGGAATGACATCCTAGCCATTTGCACCTAAGAATAAAATAAAATCAAATATATAATCCAAGAAGTCTCCAAGATATGCTTTTCACCGTACCTTTAGCTCTTAAGAAAAATCAAGTGCATATGTTAGCTTTAAACTCAAAAAGAATCATAGTATCAAGCTGATAATGAATCGAATAACAATAGTGATGAACAACTTATAACGACAAACATGGACATAGCAAATTAATAATAACTTATTTATAATTATAATCAGGAATATCTACTGGTTAAAGAGTTAAATAATATAAAGTATAGAAAATAGAAGTTAGATAGTTCATCTAGACTAAATATAGAGAACTATCATATTTATTCCGCTCACATAATAAACACTCATATTGTTCTATCAATGTAATCATGCTCTAATTTGTGTCATATTTATCCAAATCCCCATGTTTGGTCATCAAATTTGCTTTAAAAATTTTAATTCTCAATCTAGTAACTATTTCTTAAATCTATCTTCACAATTACTCTTAGATTGATCCCTTTAGTCACTCTAATTTATTGTCATGTTTATCGGAATGTTCGCTGGAACTCTTGCCAGGCGATATTCTCTAATGTAGCACTAATAATAGCACCAATCGATACCTCTCCTTATAAGGATTCCAAAAATTATATATATCTCATCATTCAGAGCTTATCGGCAACCAACTTCATCGGAAAAGCTTACTCCGGTAGAACCCTAACTTTTGGCTTTCACTCACCGGTGGCCAACCGTCAGCCATTCGACCTCGACCTAGATACCATCCAAAGTTCTCAACGGGGCGAATCTATAGGTACCTAGTTTGTCAAGTTTCGAGGCTGAAATGGTCGACAATCACCTAAGAAAGCTTTGATAAAGAAGCATTCACCCACAGACGCCCTAACTCAAATTTCACCCTTAAAGTCTCACAAAAAACCCCAAATAATAGTTCCATTATGTTCGTCCAGCTCACCATATGTCGTGATCCAAATTTGGTAGAAAAAATCCAACAGAGATGATCGAAACATCGTCGCAAAGCAAAGGAGTCGGACGCCCTGATCGCTGCTGATGCTCATGCGTGAAGGATGAAGAAGAAGTCTTGGGTTGATAATGGATCGAGTTTTACCACTTAACCATTAACCCGGGTTCAACTCTTGGTTCATTGAGATTAAATTACTTCTGTCAATCGCTTTATATGATTTTAATCTGGACAATCCATTTTAACTTTAGCTTGGTAATAATTTGACCTATAAAATGAAATCAAAATTAAGATTGGTTGCGTTGTGAGATTCTAAATTCAAAATCCTATTAGATGATATAATTTTTAAATTAAAATTTAATACTTCAAAATCTATGTTTAATTTTATAAATAAGTACTTAATACCATTTTAAGAATAACACCTCAAAATAACATCATGTTACGGAATTATTTTTAATTAAAATTACAAATCTGAATGTTGATATCGGAGAATCAACTAATAGTAGAATTCGGATAAGGTATATGTGTGCCACCAAAGATTAGTTAATATTTAATTCTTAGATAAGACCAATATTTTTTGGAACTTACTAAATATGGAACCCATAATCTAGCATATAGTATTCAATAATTCTAAACGAAAGTAGTGTATGCTTTGTGCATAGAATAAAAACTCACATTTGCAAATGATTCTGTTGTTTATTCCTAGATGATATTTTATTATTTAAATTTTTTTACAAGAAAAAATAAAAAATTTCAATTAATAAATTCTTTTATTTTATAATAAGGTGACTTAAGTAAAAAAATAAAATTATTTATTCAAAAAAATTTAAATAAAATAAGAAAATCTCAATTCTCCTTTTAAAAAAACAACCAAGTTATTTCAAAAATAATAGTTTGACAAAATAACAAGGTAATGGTTGGACACTTCGTTTATTAATAAAGGACTGATATTATCCATTAGAGAAAATCGACCATAGAGTTTACCTCATTGAACAAATTTTTTCCTCAAAAAAAAGAAAAATTCTGCGACTAACTTAACCGCCTCGACTGTTGAAAATTAAATATATATTCCTCTCCATTGGATCAAGTTTGCTATCGATCGCCCTCTTCAAAACCCATCTGGCAGCTCTGCAGCCTGTCGTAGTTCCAACAATGTCCGTGGAACCTTGCCTCTGGAACGCCTTAGTCGGCCCCGCTGCTGCCCCGCGCATCCCAGCCTAGGGCTCCTATGTCTTCTTCTTTCCCGAGGGCTACCGCGGACAGTCCTTGCTTGAGGAACTTCGACTCTCTAATGCCTTGCTTTGTCGTGTCTCCTCCATCTGCCTCCTCGCCGACCTCGATACCGATGAGGTATTCGCCAAAATTAGCCTTGATCCCCACTCGATCAATGACCCTAACCACCTGGCGCATACCTGGACGCCCGTCACCTGCTCCTCTTCTACGCCGGAGATTGATTGTGTGGTCAGTGTGGGTGAGTTTACCTCCTTCACCAAGATCGATGTCGGGAAAGTGCTCAACGTGCCGAATTCCTGCGCACTTGCTGTATTCCTTCCCATTCACATCAACGTCAATAAAGCTACGCGGATAGAGGACGTGTCGGCGCTGGACGTGCACGGGAGGTCTTGGAACTTCCAACTCGCCCGTAGGAGCTATCGCCAACGCTACACCCTGTACAAATGGAGGGAGTTTGCCAATGAGAAGGGGCTGATCAAAGACGACACCGTGGTCTTTGCGAAGCACCGTGCTAGCAATCTCTATATCGGCGTCAGACATACTGCAATCTCCTCCTATGCCATAAAGAGAGCCAACATGCAGGCGGCTTCGATTCTGAAGGCAACCCAGTTAGCCAGAGCGAGCCTCCCTTTCGAAGTCACTTATTATCCAGGGGTGGAATCACCCGAGCACGTGGTGGCGGCGGTCCCAATGCCTCATCAGGTACTCCATTGCCGTCCATGTTACATGTTGATGGATCGAACTGATCATTCCTTTATCTCGTATTATTTTATCAGGTTTTCCGAGTTGAAGAAGCAGTAGAAGTATCGCAAAGCTCGAGTAAAGACAAACAGGTTCAAGGAGTTCCTCAGGTGCAATCTTTGGATCATATAAAGAGATCAAGAGGCAAGGTATTTGAAGATGATGATAGTAAGAAAGAGGGAGGAAGCACGCAATCGCTAGGAGCATATGCAAAGAGATCATTCAAATTATTTGGCCGTGATATCCAATAATATTGGGAGAGTTTAATATTCAATGAGTATTAAAAAATAATAAATTAATTAACTAGTACAGTTTTTCTAAATACATTGATGACATGCAAAGGAATGAATGTATACTTTCTTAGCTCCGAATAATTTTATTATGATTTTGATTTATTTTCGTTAGATTAATTTCGATCACACACAGGTGAAGACAATCCGATCAATTGTCGAGATTGCGTAGATATCTTCTTACGAATCCAAAAGCATGGCCTGGATCAGTTCGGGTGGTTGACGGGGAACCGTATTCAATTGTCGTCCTCTTTCCAAAACCTCAGTACTCAACTAGGCAACCTCATTTTGTTTTGCTCCTTGTGCTGCAACATTTTTTGTTGCCCTTTTCCCACTATAAATATCTCTCCTCTCTCTACTTCGTTTTAAATCAACTCTCTCTCTCTCTATTTATCTTTCTTACTCGCTCGCTACAATATGGAAAGCCTATTTAGTAAGGTGCTAGAGATTGGGGCTCCTCCGGTGTGATTAGTGGAACCTCAGTTGTGGAGGGCAAGCGCGGAATCCGGGGGGAGCATTCCTTTAGTCCGATCGTAGGTTTCGATTTCCCTCAAGGCCACGTCGAGCAGGCCTCGACCTTGTCCGACTTCTCCACCATCCCCTCACCCCGCATCGAGGTTCCCTGCGGTGTCATCATTGTCAACCTCCTATTTGCAGGTCATGGTGGAACAGGGATTTGAATCTGTGCATTCTGAGCTTATATTATTATGATGATCGTTTGAAATTATTCATCAGTAAAATATACTCCTCCAGCTATTAACGGTGCAGCCTTACCACTATCTACGTGCATCACGTAGGAGGTTGAAGACTATTCATATCTTTATGGTACTCCTTCCTTGAATTACCTACCTCTGGTTGCATTCTAAATTTTCTACACTAGTGTTACATACTTCTGGTCGCAACTGTTACCTTAGGGGGAGAGATCAAACATCATAGGATACCCAAATCTGAGTAATAATACTAGAACATAGGGATACAACCTCCTTTCCTCCTGATTTGGCCACTGGAACACACTACCTAGTTTATCATAGCTAGTCGAGTGAATTGGTGTCAACTAGAAGTTATCTAACCAGCCATTCTATTGATCTAGAACTTTATCTCCACGCCCCTCTCTTTCGATAGCTCATGGCAGTGCTAAGAAACATAACATCACTACGATGGCAGTGCCATTGGCACGCCAGTGTAATGACATCCTAGCCATATGCACCTAAGAATAAAATAAAATCATATATATAATCCAAAAAGTGGCACGCCGCAAACCCACCTTTGTGCACGTGGCAACCGCCGTATAAGCTGCACTTCTCCACTACAACTTATACACGGCTAGATGTATCATAAAGCACAACAATTTTTTATTATTAAACACAGCTGAAACATAAACAATGAACATTTTACACAAATACTATAATAATGAAATCTCTATCTAAATTTCTAAAAACAATTCTATATTGTCCTAACTAGCTTCTCCCTCGCTCCCCACCCCAATGGCCAACCTGTAACCTGCACAACAGGAAAACAATGTGCACATCTGAGTCGCAAAACTCAGTGAGGCTACAGAGAGAGCACTTAAAAAATGGGCATAAGGTATTGTACAAACCAATAAGAAAATATATCCACCAGGTCACACATTTAAAGTAACATATCATACAACACATAACAAGTTAAGCATATCAAAGCGGCAGTCATATCATTTAAAGCAAGGCATATGAACATAATATAAGAACTGTATCCATTACAGTAACTTAAAAATTAAAATATCACATTGCCTTAACTATTATATCATAAGTTATCTAGTATTATTCCTAAGGCAGCCATCCTATGTTCAAGGTAAACCCCTCGTCAGGGATTTCCCTCGAACCCATCAGTGTCAACTCTACATCTTTGTCCTAGATGCCTGTACACTGACGTTGGCAGAAGGAGCTGGTAACCACGGCACTCCTTCTATACAACACAAGTACCATACAACACTGTAATTCTGCCCCATGGCAGGTTCACCATACAAACCACCAAAACTATTCGTCCACAGCCTGGCAAGCTGAGAACATCACATATACTACCAATGAACCTGTACTTCTCAGGGACCCACATCGTTGAGCATGCCAGTATCAATCAGGTTCCCTAGCACTAGTAGCGCATGACCCGGTACTGTTCCTAGCACCCATCTACCTTAGAGTAACCCAAATAAGTTGAGCTCTGCACTGAAGTGAGATCCCGGCTATACTAAAGTATTTGAGGCGAAGTCAAAAGAGCGTGCATTTCTACCTTGGCTAGCACATGGCTCCTCACCACATGTTGGTAGTATATCCAACCAAGAACCTAATGTCATCTCCTAGGTTACTATGACCCTAAGATGTCCAAAAGTTCTCGGTTAAATATCAAATAAGATCGCTCTAGGTGTTGTCACAATATGTACCTAAAGTGTCTCAAATTATGTCTCATGTGATCATTTTTCATGTTCTCGCTAAGTGTGTCTACATCTTTAGCAACATGAATATATCAATAATAACATAACATGAGTATAAACATCAAGAGCATGCATATAACAGCATCATACATATACCCGCATAGTATAACTTTCAAACTCATATCAAGAGCATAGATAATAGCATCATATGTAAACTAACATGCATACTTCCAATAAACCACATGCTAATTAAATATGCAACAAAGTAGACATATAGCTTATCAGCATGTACAATAATTAACAATAACCCTTAGGACTCAGCATCAGTATGCCAAATAAATTTGAAACCATAAATCCTCACCTGAGTCTCAAGCAGATCTTTAACAAGAATCATACATTGGCCGTGATTCTTAAAAGCAAGCAAGTAAGCAATCAATCAAGCAAAAAAAATTCCTTTCTACCTCAATACAAATCACAGCTTGGCCGTGATTTGTCAAGCAATAACACAACAACACAATCTCCAACTAAGTTCTAGCAATGTTGAACCGAGATAAACCGATCGAGAAACCACGGAAACAGGCTAAACCAAAGTTAAACTGCAGTTGAATCGATCTAGGCTGAACCGGATCGACTGAACCAGGTAGACTAGGACCGTCGCATGCGTGTCGCACGTGCGGTCCGGCTTCTTCCCTCCGCTCGTCCCTTGTTCGTATGCAGCGAGTGCCACCGCCGATCGATCGTCGATCTACCGCCGCTCCGCTGTCGTTAACACACCAGACACACACGCTCGACCTCCCCTCTCCTTCCTCCACCCTCTGTCCGCATCTTCTCGCTGTTGGTGGAGCTCAGGAACTCCCCCGCCACTAGTGTAGCCGCTAACCCCGGCGCATCGACCGCTTCCCGCCGACCGCCGTCACCGAGGCTTCAGCAACGTCTCCAGTGCCTCGATTCGACTCCTATATTTTCAAATTGCTTCCAGTGATCTCACCGTAGGACAGAAGCGATCACAGCGCCTTATGCCAACAAATTCGACCGAAATAGGGACATCCTTGTTCCGCCACCCTCTCCAGGCTCTCCGCCGATTGTCGGCCTTCTCATCGCAGCCACCACACCAAATCGACTCCCTATGGAGTCATCTTGCTACTCAGCATCTCACCGCGAAGGGGAAGAATGATTTCCGCACCCCTCGCCGGCGAGATCAATAGAAGACGGTGCCTCCACTAGCCGCCTACGTTTCGACCACTTCCTAGTGACCTCTCTGCCCGTCGGAGCCGCTCCCACGGCTCGCAGGCCTTGTATACAACACTCCGTCCTCCGGCCGATCTTCCCTTTGTCGAAGGAGTCGCTCGCCGGAGATATCGGAGCTCTCTCCGTCGCCCTCGAAATAGGGTGCCCTGTTTCGAGGGTTTCGAACCCTCGAGGGTTTTAAACCCTTGACTCCGCACTGCAACACGCGCGCATGCACTGCGCGTGCTGCAGCGATTTTTTATTATTATTATTTTTTTTTTTTTTTTTTTGAAACATCTCAAAGTGCAAACCCCCACTGAAAAAAAAAATTTAGGCTGGTCCAACCGGTTTAGATTAACTGGCCATTAGACAAAACCCCACATGGATGAGTCGGCCGGGCATTCTGCCTTAACTCGCGCGGCCCTCCTTATCTCCGACTCTGCGACTGCGAGGGGAGCATTGTGGGGATTGCCGACACACCTCCCTTCGCAGCCGATATCCTCCCTCTCCTTGTTGCTATGAGATCGATTCGCCGACGAAGGGTTGGCGGTGAACTCCTTCCATATCGCAAGCCAAGAAGTCGGCCACATCAAATCCCTTGTTTTTCTCCCAAATTACCCATGAGTAGCAAGGTCAATGGCTTTAGCGTCTGCTTCCTACGTTGGATCCATTACCAAGTTCGGTTCTAGTCATTGTTGAGATCGAATCCTTCCCTTTCCCCATGCATCCATCGGTTGCAAGCAAAGAGAGCTCGCCTTCCACGATGTGCAGCGAGGGACCGTCAGATCGATTGCTCTCTACTGTGCCTCTCGACTGCTTCAGCCCCTCCATGCATGAATGTCATTGAATCCTCGATGCCCGACTTCTCAGATCGTGAACTATCGTGTGTCCCTCTTGTTCGTGACTATGATGCTGGTACACTATCTCCCCTACCTTCCTTCTTTTTTCCTATTACTCTCTCCCTTCTCCTTTTCTCTACGTGGTGCATGTAATGTGAAGAGGTAGAGAATTAAAATTGGGTATGCACTAGGAAAGTTATTGTTAACACGACATAGCTAATATACATGTTTTGATATGGAGTTTAAATAGGAAATAATTAATTTAGATTTGACTTAGACTAATCTAATAAGTTGTTGTTGATGAATAAGGATTAAGGGTTTAAGAGGTTGGGTTTCTGAGATAAATTTGGGCTGATAGCTTGGATTGGGTCCAATAATGACTTGATGATCTAATTTGTGTTGATTACATGAGATTAGGGTTGATGGTTAATTTTAAATAGTTTAAAAAAAATGAAATTAGAAATTTATTTTAATTTAATTATTTAAATAAAATAATAATTTGATTACATGATTAACTAGTTAGTTTGAGCATTATAATTTAAGTTAATTTAAATAATTAGAATATGCTGTTATTTATTTGGTCTATGAAATTGGACTTGGGCTTTATGATGGAATGTGAGCTAGGTGGATTAAATTGGACCTAAATTGAATTGACACTTAATTAAATTGGGATTTATTTGGTTTTGGGTTGATTACATGAATTCGGTTAGATAATTAATTTAGATAGAGTCAAAATAATTTGATAACTTAGGTTCTCAATTAATCAAATTTCTATCCGAATAATTCATGAAAATAATATTAAATTTGTTCTAAATAAAATTTATTATTTAGGAACATTATTTTGGCACGTGAGTTACTATATAATTGATACCTCTGAGCTTCATTTGGATTGGTTCTGAAGCTCAGACTTTGAACAGGTGTGTTGGTTCATCACTGTAGGATTATATTCATGCTAGAGAGAATCTTAATAAAATTCTATTAGAAAAGACTCAGATGCCTTAAAAATAATAAAAATTTATGCTTCCTAAATACTATGAAATATGCATGCTAGCTTTAAATACTCTATTGAGCATGGTTGATATGTCATATGTTATGCTGCTTATTGTTACCTAGCATGCTTTATTAATTCTCCTACATGTTGCTGTTTTTCTTACATGTGCTGAGTGCTATGCTACTGCCATATAGAGAAATATAAAAATTAAAGATTATTAAAAGCTTAAATTATTACATAGAAGGAAGTATCAAGAAATATTAATGACCTCTAGTATAGAGACATATGAAATACATGATACTAGCACTCCTAGGGATATCACTAAATTCTAGTTAAAGGGTGTCAATAATGCACCCTAGATGACATTTCGAACTGTTAATGTTCGTATAGTGATGTCTACTCACCAACACCACTCCCGAGGCTACAAATAGTTTAGATACTGGACGCTGATTGAAAATAAACAAGACTAACTCTAGGGTCAAGATAGACCAGAAAGCGGAGTGGGTCCATACCCGGATACTATTACCCGCATGTGAGACAGTTGGATGTCACCGTGATAGTGCTAATATAGCTAGCAGGATTGACGGTCAACTCGGCTAACATCGATGGCTTTTGAGTTGGGATGGTGACTCCCTTAAGCCATGGACAGTGGATCCATAGACCACACGGCTATCATCCTAGACGTTCTGCAGACGATCGGATGAGTAGTCCGGATCCTAAGGTTATTATGATTTCGGTTAGCCGTGACTGAGGATATATTAAGTGTGAGGTGACCCTACCTACGGGTAGTGTGTAGTACTACATAGATTGTCGTTGTCTTTACGGAGACTTGGGAGGAAGTAGGGGCACAATGTTTCACTAGGACGGGGTGTAGGGTGCGACCAGCGAAACAGTGGAGAGAGACATACGGCCACCCGTCCTCTCCGCCAATATTAGTAAAGCGGGCCTAAGTAGAGACATAGAATGATGTCGCTCTGATAGGCTTATGGGAAGTCTTCAACGGGAAAATTCCTCCAAGCATAGGCTGGCGGCCCGAGATATTTAATACAAAGATAAAGAAAACCCTATTTTCTATATATATATATAAATTTAAAAAATATATATATATTATTTTAATATTCAATTAATAAAATAATAGAATAATAAATAAATAAATATGAAATAAAAATAAAAAAAAAGAAAAGGAAAAAGATAATATAAAAAAATGGGAAAATGTCAACTTGGCCGAGTCAGCTGAGTCGGTAGGGTATTAAACCCTCGCCGAAGTAGAGGGCACGGGGGGTTCGATTACTTCGACGGCGGCGGAGCTCGTGTGTCTCCGGCGGCCGGTATGTTCAACAAAGGGAGACTGCTGCGGAGTGGAGTCATCGCTTGCGAGGTCGGCAGAGCGGCGTAGCGACTCCGGCGAGTGGAGAAGATGAGAAGGGCGGCGGAACAGGGGATGTCCCTGTTCCCGTCGATTTCGTCGGCAAGGGAACTAGTAATCGGTTTCCCTCTCCGTGACAAAGTGGCTGGGGACGAGATGACTCCTGTCCAGTCGATTCAGGCAACCGCCGTGGTGGGAAGGCTCGATGGATGGCAGGGGATCAAAAGTTGAGGCGGAGGCAGAGTGGAATCGGTCTTCGATAGAATTCACCGTCGATCGGCACGAGTGATGCCTTATTTCTTCGCGGGGTGGCGTGCGACTTCAATTCGAGTCCAGAGGAGTCGAATTGAGGCATTGGCCGTGGCACCAGAGGCAATGGAGTGGCTGCCGGCGGAGTTTGCGCGCTGCAACAAGGAGCAGCGGGTGCCGGCGGTTGTGGACTCTCCCGAGCCTTGCCGGCTGCGAGATGAGATGTCCGGTGAGTAGAGGGAGACACAGGGAGGACATATACATGTTTCCGGCAGGGCTACGAGGTTGGTCCGGCGGCTGTTGAGCGAGAACGGAGGCGGCGGTGACGTCTGCTGCGAAGGCGTCGAACGGAGCTTGAGCTGGGAGAGGGAATCGGACCGCATGTGCGACACGCGTGTGGCTGTCCGGTTCGGGCCGGTACATCCGGTCCGGTCCGGTTCGTTCGGCTGTGGTTCACCTCGGTCTAAATTGGTTTTCGTTGTTTTTCAGCTAGATTGATTCGGTTCAACATTCCTAGAGCTTTATTGATGAGTTTAGAGCCTTTAAAAATTTATTTAGAATTTTTAACATACTTTAGAAACAGTTTCTGAATTATTTTAGGTTGGGTTCAGGGTTTTGAGTGCGATAACAATATCCGAAAAATCAAAAATAATTTGTGATGCTAGATTATGTTTAGATATAATTTCTTTTCAAGATTAATAAAATGCAGTTTTTGATTTACTCATAATAATTTAGGTTAATTTAGGGTTTAAATGGAGTAATTGTATGTTAAATGCATGAAGAAATATTTTTATTCGTGTTATTCCATTTAAATTACATTAATTATAATTAAAATAATTTATTTAGAATTTTTACAGGATTAATAAATTTAGGATATTGTAAATTGAGGTAATTATATTAATTAGATTTTTCTAATTAATGAAATTAAATAATTTAGAATTCTATAAAATTAGAATTTGATAAAAGTTAGAAAATTGAGTTATTTTAATTTTCTAATTAATGAAATTAGATAATTTGAGATTTTATGAATTTAATTAATGTAATTAGATTTTCACAAGATTATTAAAATTATTTTTAGAATTAATTAAGGTGGTATATATTGATTAAGATTTTTAGGTATGATTAAACTATTAAATTAGATATTATTTTGTATATGGTTGATTGTATTGGATTGTGATTGTGAATGTGATGATGATTGGATTATCTATAAAAAAAATAATAAAATAAAGAAAATGGTGTGAGAGTATGAGTAGAATGGTAGCTAGGAAAATCCTTGTTTGAATTGTATGATTTATGATTGTTAGATATATTTATTTTCTCTTAGGAAAATTGATTGTTGTGCTGTTACTTGACAAATCACAGCCAAGCTATGATTTATGTTGGAGTAGGAAGGGTATGCTGTGCTTGATTGATTGTTTGCTTACTTTTAAGAATCACAGCCAAGCTGTAAATTCTTGCTTGATATTGGTTTGAGGCTCAAGTGAGGATTTATAGTTTCAAATTTATTTGGCCTACTACAGATGCTGAGTTCTAAGGGTCGCTGTCAATTATTGTATATGCTGATAAGTTATATGTCTACTTGGTTACATATTTAATTAGCATGTGGTTTATTGGAAGTATGCATGTTAGTTTACATATGATGTTATTATATGAATGCTCTTGATATGAGTTTGAAAGTTGTACCATGCTGGTATATGTATGATACTACTATATGCATGCTCTTGATGTTTATACTCATGATATAGTATTATTGATATGTTCATTTGCTAGAGATGTAGAAATATTTAGCAAGAATATGGAACATGATGACATGAGACATGACTAGAGACACTTTAGGTATACATTATGACAACACCTAGAGTGATCTTATTTGACATTTAACCAAGAACTTTTGGACATCTTAGGGTCATGGTAACCTAGGAGATGACATTAGGTTCTTGGTGGATATGTTGCCAACATATGGTGAGGAGCCATGTGCTAGCCAAGGTAGAAATGCATGCTCGGTTGACTTAGCCTCAGATACTTTAGTGTAGTCGGGATCTCACTTCGGTGCAGAGCTCAACTTATTTGGATTACTCCAAAGTAGATGGGTGCTAGGAATAGTACCGTGTCATGCACTACTAGTGCTAGGGAACCTGATTGACATTGGCATGCTCAACGAATGTGGGTCCCTGAGCAGTCCAGGTTCATTGGTAGAATATATGGTGGATCTCAGCCTGCTAGGCTGTAGATGGGTATGATTTGGTGGTTTATATGGTGATCCTGCCATGGGGCAGAATTACAGCGCTGTATGGTACTTGTGTTGTATAGAAGGAGTGCCGTGGTTACCAGCTCCTTCCACCAACGTCAGCGTACAGGCATCTAGGACAGAGATGTAGAATTGACACTAACGGATTCAAGGGAAATCTCTGACGAGGGGTTTATCTTGAACATAGGATGGCTGCCTTAGGAATAATACTGGATAATTTATGATATAATAGTTAAGGCAATGTGACATTTTAATTTTTAAGTTACTGTTATGGATACAGTTCTTATATTATATTCACATACCTTACTTTAAATGATATGACTGCCACTTTGATATGCTTTACCTGTTATGTGTTGTATGCTATGTTAATTTAAATGTGTGACCTGGTGGATATTTTTTTTTGTTGGTTTGTACAGTACCTTGTGCCCATTTTTAGGGAGCTCTCTCTGTAGCCTCACTGAGTTTCGTGACTCCGATGTGCACATTTTTTTCCTGTTGCACGGGTTACAGGTTGACCATTTATGCAGAGAGTGAGGGAGAACCTAGTTAAGACGAGATATAATTTATTTTGGAAATCTAGATAGAGATTTCATTATTATAATATTTGTTTAAAACGTACATTGTTTATGTTCCATTGTATTTAAGAAAAAGAAATTGTTGTGTTTTACGATACATCTAGCCTTGTATAAGTTGTAATGGAGAAGTACAGCTTATACGGCGGTTGCCATGTGCCCAAAGGTGGGTTTGGGGCATGACAATATTTGTTAGTGACACCAATATATTTGACAACATAGAGGATAATTAGGGACATACGACTAGGTGTACTTCCATACTTTACCTGAAATATTGATGGCATAATTTACTCTACCAAACTTATAATGTGATAATTAATAAAACAAAGGCATCCTAGAATCTTCCCCTTAGTATTGATTTCCTAACTACATTTTTGAGCCGTAATTTCACACTAGGCCGCAAGGCTGAGAGCACAACGCGTTCAATGTATGTGCAGGTTTAGGCATAATCGTCGATATCGTGTACGATGGGTATGACGTTGGTGGATTTTGTCACGCCCCGATCCACCTTTCGACACGTGGCAACCGCCATACGAGTCTGCAACCCATACAAGGCGTATTAGAAATAATACAAAATAACTACACTACAAATTTTGTAAATATCAAGGTAGCACACAACCTTTCGACCGATGTTCGTGTAGACTCAGAAATTACATTTCTAAAAACCTAATACTCATAAACAGTCATGGTGCTTATCCCAAGCTACCTGCGCATGTAAGATAAATGCGCCGAGCCTTGCGGCCCAGTGGCTACAAAGAATGGTCTTGAGGGAAATAAGCCATCAAGTCCGAACCATCCATATGTATCACAAGTATTATAAAGAATAGATCAACCAGTAAGATAAAAATATCATAATAGCATCTCTTGTTGAATAATAAGAATTAAATAACTCTATAAGATGAAACGAAATCAACAATGATGTACAAATATAGTTTGTAACAAAAAAAGATAATGTACTAAAATTTACTCTTTGTGTGTTCTAAATTCATGTCCTTTGTCACCACATTATTGTTCATGTCACTACCATATTGTCTATCTCCTATCACGGGCTGCCAACCTATGCTTTAGAGTGTGCCCTGGCCAGGGACTAACCTTAAGCCCATCAGTGCCTGTCTAGGTCTCTGCTTATGCCCATCACACTGATGTTGGCAGAGAGGGTAACCATGGATCCCTCTCCTCCAGTCTCGGTAGCCATTTACCCCGATCCGTACTATCGAGACTAATGTGTTCATGTAACCCCCCCTGTAGGCACACCGAACACGCACCTGTGTAGTAATACACACTACCTCTATGGGCAAGTTCACCTTGCAACAATACTCCTCCGGCTACGGCTAACCGGAATTCCTACACACGTATTAAACCCTAGGATCTGGACTACCGTTGGTATGCCTGCAGAGCATCCACTCATGATAACTGACAGTGGTAGAAGTAACCAACAACTTTCTAATCTCTGTATTCAGTCCCTTTCTAAACCTGCTACGCATATACTCAGTATCTCGGGCATACTCTGGGACAAATACCGATAAAGCTCGTAGCTTAGTGTCAAACTCCGATACTGACCTATGATCCTGTCGTAGTGCAAAGAATTCTTCTCTCTTCTAATCCTTATAAAAGCTAGTGTAGTATTCCCTATTGAAGATATCTATAAATCTTTCCCAAGTAGTAGGTAAAGCTCCACTAGCGCTAAGGGACTCCCACCAAACCTGTGCATCACCCTCTAATAGCTGAGCTGCTAGTCTGATAGTATCTGCGTCTGTCAATCTCATGTCTCTAGCAGTCTTTGAAACTTTTTGTAACCATTTGTGAGCTATTTCTGGGTCTCTAGATCCCTCAAAACTGTAACAACCTAATTGTCGAGCTGTCTTGATCTGCTTTAGTAAATCAGTCTGAGGAGCAACAACGGGTGCCTGCACTGGTGGAACGGGAGCTAGTACCGATGCAGTCTGAGTTTGAATCGCTCTAAGGAGTGTTTGAAACTGCTCATCCGTCAGAGTGACTCCTTCTGCAATAGGTAGTGCAGCCTGGCCACCCTCTACTGGTACTGCATGGGAGGCAGAGGAACCCTTCTGTCCATGTGATGCCTCATCACCTGAATGACTATGCTCTGGCTGCATTCTGAATATCCTGCACGAATATTATGATCAATGTTACGTATACGACATATATCCTAGGGCCACTAGACTGATCTTTAATTGAGATCCACTGGACTCCTTATATTCAAAAATGTATTATTTCAAAAAAGTCTATGTAAATGGTATCTTAATATACCCAGGTTATCAAATGATCTTATCAGGATATACATATGCTCTAGTATGAACCTGCTCTGATACCACCAAAATCTGTCACGCCCCGTACCTTCCCATAAGGCACGTGCCAGACCGCAGTGAACTCCACACATAGCCCCGTTTACTCCCGAAACTATATGGAAACCCACTAAGCGTACCTGATGTATATCCCCTCTATTTATGGAAGGAGAGAACCTGGATGACAGATCAATATAACTTTAAAAATATATATTATTAAAACTAAATATTTACTACAGTGGCACACACTTATATACAAGTAATTTACAATCAAAATGGATACATGCCCAAGGTTATACAAAGTACCTAGCCAGTAGATCTCTTTACACACAAAACAAAGGTAGAACTGTCCTACCATTCAAAAGAAATCAGGTGCCTGACTATACACTGCGATATCTATCAGTCTCTCTCCTGCTGTGATCCTGAAAAATAAAAATGAGTTCCTCTACGGGGTGAGTAACGTCGTACTCAGTGAGTTGGATAGAAAATAATGTAAAACCGAGAACATAAAATAACAAAGTCTCAAGAATAGAATCATATGACTATTCATGTGCAATAGTCAATCAAAATGAGTAATCAAGAATCACACGAGACTATATCTGGGGCTGGCATAATCAAAATACAGTTGTGGCCAACAACTGTTACCTCAGGGGGAGGAATCAAATATCATAAGGTACCCAGATCAAAGCAGAAGTGCAAGAATAAATAAACAAAGCCCCCTTTTCCCCTGGGTTGCCCACTGGATTTCGCTACCTGGTATCCAGAGCTAATCCAGAGTAAAAACCAGTCAGGAGTATCCCAATCTCCCATCCTGACCTCGAGCACTATCGTCCCACGCCCCTCCTCATAAGTGGCCCATGGGAGTGCTAACCTATCACTGCAGTGAAGAGTGCCTATAGCACTATCCAGTATAATATCATGCTAGTCATATGCATTTTCAAGTGAAATAGTATCAAGAATAATTAAACAGATGCATTTGCTAGATTAGAAGTCAAAAGAAGCATAATATAATGCTTAAAATGAATAAAGTAGCAAGAGTATCAACATGGATATCAATGATTATTTACAACTCATTTATGATCATAATCAAGATAATACTAACTAGTAGGAGAGCCAAAGGATATCAAATATAAATAATCAAAGGGACTATAGTTCTCCTGGACTAAACATTGAGAACTATCCCGTCTATTCTGCCCAGAGAATAAACACTCACCTGATTCTATCGTGATAAACACGTTCTAGTTCGTATCGCGAACGTTCGTATCCTCGTGCTTGCTTACCGAATTTTCTGTGAATATTTCAACGAATTAAATCTCTCAATCTGGTAATAATTTTACGAATCCTTCTTCATCAACATGCTTAAAATAGTCTCTAGAATCACCCTAATTTTTATCTCAAGTTCGTCGGAAAGTTCGCCGGAGCTCGCCGGAAACTTGCCCGAAAGTTCGCCGGAACCCTCACCGGCGAAGTTCTCCGAACAGAACCAATATTGGTACCATTCGAAAGTTCTCATCACAAGGATTCCAAAAATCATATTTTCCCCAATTATTATAGCTCATACGCGATCGATTTCATGAATTAATCCAATTTGGGCAGAAACCCTAAGTTAGGGTTTTAGCTCACCGGCGGCCGACCGGCGGCCAACAGCTCTCAACTCCGGTACCAATAGAAAGCTCTCGTCGAGGAGAAGCCATAGGTACCATGTTTGCGAAGTTCCGTGGCCGGAATGCCTAACAATCACCGGAGCAAGCTCCGGCGACGAAGTTTCGCCGCCCGCTACTTCTCTCCTCTTTTCTCCCCCAAATCTCAGCCAAAACTTGCAAATGATAGTTCTAATGTGTTCTCTTAGCTCACCTGATGTCGTCCCTGAAATTTCGTTGAAAAATTCGATCGGGAAGTGGTGCAAACGTCGTAGTTAAAGTGATGAAGGGTTGCTGCCGCGGAACAGGGGAGGAGAGAGGGAAGAGGAACGCTCGAACACGCGCGCTCAGTGGGGAAAAAATTCGATTTTTATAAATAATTAAATTCTTTAATTCACGTTTAATCCTAGCCATCCATCCTTGATTCAACGATTTGATCAATCAAACGACATCCAATTTACGATCTGGCTGCACCGTTGGATTCCTTATCAAAAATACTATTTGATGGTATAATTTTCATACCAAAATTTCATACCACAAAAATTCACAAAATTTTACGAATAAGTCCTTCTATTATTATTTTACAAAATTATCCCTAATACAAAAATACAAATCTCACAAAGGGATTGGACTAATTAACTTCTAGGTCATATTAGACTAGTACATGGAGTGGTTCCAAACTAGGTTCCTATAGCAGCACATGTGTCGCCTCGGCGCCACCCTGATAATCTTGTGATGGCTATCGGAGATAATCCTACTCGATGACTTAGTAGATATGGGGTCGAGACACCACAGCCCATTGTGTTGATGTGAGTTCGACTTGGCCAGCATAGGTTGCTTTTGAGTTAGAGGGGTGATTCTCTTAAGCCTTGGATGGTGGATCCATAGACCACACAACTAGCATCCTCGACGTCCTGCAGACAGTCGAATGAGTAGTCCAAATCATAGGGTTGTTCTTAGTTCGACTAGCCGTGATTGATGGTTCTTTGCAATGGTGACCCTGTCTATGGATAGAGTGTAGTATTACACTGAGGTCGTACCCCTACGGTGTCTGAGGAGGCTATAACGATTTCGCCAGGGGAGGAGGCATAGTCGGCAACTAGCAAGACGAGGGAGAGGATTTTTGGGTCACTCGTCCTCTCCCCCAACATCGGTGCAGCGGGCATAGGTAGAGACATAGATGATAAAGGCACTGATGGGCTTAAGGACGTCCCTAGCCCGGACTAATCCTTAAGTATACGTTAGCAACCCGAAACATGTGACATAAGATAGAGCTGTTTGTGATGACCTACACTAGTGACACCGACATGAGGTACAACTTAGGTGATATTTAATGACATACATGTTCTTATAACATAGATTGACACATAACTTTATCATATGATCATTGTAATACATAGAAAGAAATGATTATGTGATAACTAATCCCACTAAGGCATCCTTGAACGAGTCTCCTAGCCTTTGATTTCGTCCTGTGGTTTCAAGTCGTAATTTCACACTAGGCCGCAAGGCTGAGCACACCGCGTTCAATGTATGTGTAGGTGTAGCGGTGACGGTCAAGTTCGCAGATGAGAAGCTCATCAGCCGAGATTGGCTATCTTCTCCGTTTCATTTTATCTATTGATTTCAGAGAGTAATATGTAGTAGACTGGTATCGGGACTGTACTAGGAGACTGTATTATTTAATTATTGATATGACTAGTTACTTGTGCTGTAGAGATGAGATCCTGCTACGCCTTGCATAGGTTGGTGAGCTCATACGCGGTTGCCACGTGCCCGGTAAGTGGTCCGGGGTGTGATATGAGGTCCAGTGGGCAACCCTGGGAAAGAGAGCTTTGTTCCTATATTCTTATTATTTAACTTTGATTCAGGTATCCTATGATGCTTGATACCTCCCCCTAAGGTAACAGTTGATAGCTACAACTGTCGTTAACTATGCCAGCCCAGGATATACTCTTGTATAATCCATGATTGCTCTTTTTGATTGACTATTACACCCGAATAGCAGGATATTCTATCCATGAGACTTTGTTATTATATATTCTCGATTTTACATTATTTTCTATCTAATTCACTCGTACAAGTGTACTCACCTTATAGGGCACTCATTTTTTTAAGGACCACAGTAGGAGAGGGATTAAGAGATACTGAGGCGTGTAGCCCAACACCCGACTTTTGAAAGGTAGGACAATTCTACCAGTATTTTGTGTATATAGAGAGATATACTGGCTAGGTATTTTGTATATATTTGGGCATGTACTCAACTATAATTGTAAGATATTTATATATAAGTGTTTTAATGTGCTTGAGCACTGTGATTTTGAAAATGCATCATTTTAGATTTATATTGACTTGTTATTCAAGTTCTCTCCTTCAATAAATAAAAGAGATATATATCAGATATGCTTAGTGGGTCCCCCTATAATCCTAGAGGGTAAGCAGGACTATGTGTGGAGTCCACTACGGTCTACCACGTGCTCTATGGAAAGGTACGAGGTGTGACAAATAGTATTAGATTGACATCCCAGATTCACCTCACGGTCTCGGCTCAAGTTTCAAAGTGAACAAGGAACAACTCTAAAGTTCAGCACAACCTTCTACCCATAAACAAATGGACAATTCGAGCGTACCATACAAACTCTAAAGGATATGTTGAGGGCTTATGTGCTAGATTTCATAGAACTTTGGGACACACACCTACTCCTCGTAGAGTTAGCTTATAATAATAACTATCAAGCCACCATAAGAATGACTCCTTACAAAGCACTATATGGAAGGCAGTGCAGAACACCAACTTACGGAGTGAAGTTGGAGAATGTCATTTAAACAATACCGAGTTAGTGGTTCGGACAATTGAAAAGATCAAAGTCATCAGATAAAGAATAAAGACTATACAAGATAAGTAGAAAAGTTACGCTGATAATCGACGTAGACCACTAGGATTTAATATTAATGATATGGTATTTTTGAAAGTATCACGTGGAAATATTTTCTGTGGTTTCATCAAAAAGGTAAACTGTATCCTCGATATATCGAACCATTCAGGGTAATCACTAGAATCAGACCGATATCATACCAATTGGAGTTACCTACTGACTTGGAATGCATTCACAACGTGTTTCACGTGTTGATGCTTAAGAAATACATACATGACCCTTCACATGTCCTTATAACCTCTCCAATTGAGTAGAGGTAAGACTTGAAGTATGGACTAGAGGTAGTAAAGATATTAGATCAACTTATTAAAAGTCTTAGAGGCAAATTGATTCCTTCAATAAAAGTCCTTTGCAGAATTCAAAAAGCTGGTGCTCAAATTAGGTACCAATATCCACACTTGTTTGTTAGGATATATTTTTTGTTAGCACTGTTTTATCCTTGATGTTTGAGGAAGTAAGTGAAAACTCTTTTTAATGTCTTTGTATTTTTGGAGGACTAAAAATAGGAGGGAGGAGAACTTGTAAACTCGAAATATGATGAATAGGAAAAAGGAAATTAGAAATAGGGATCAAGACCTGGTTAACCAATCGATACCCAAAATCACATCAAAGTATTGTATCCTAGCATCTCTAAGGGTCAATTAGCCCCCTTAGAAATATTGTGTTCACATAAGACCTCTGTTATCCGGTATCGATCAGAACACAAGCAGCAGAACCAATTAAGATTATAGATCTTAGGAATAGCACACCATGGAATAAAGAATAAAAATTAATCAACTAAAGGTCTTCAAATAATTCCAACGATTGCATTGGAATAAGAAAGCAAAAGGAATAGCAGAGACAGGTAGTCCAAAGCTGAGACAATTAATTTAAGTATCCAACAAAGTAATTTATTGACTTAGAAAGAAAAAGAGACAAAATGATTATTAGGAAGTATATTATTTTGAGAAACCTGCAATTGACTCTTCTTACAATTGTTATAGAATATTTGGAAGGGAGTAGACCTTTTCTCAAGGATTACAAATTTTGAGATCACACTCTTCAAAGGAAGATATGGTCATTTAAGCCAAGCAAAAGAAGGAATTATTTAAGAATTGAACAATTACTAAAGCTGGAGTTTCAAAATTGAGAGGAGAAAAATTGCCACCATCCTTAAGGCCAAGGTAGCTGGAATTAACAATCAGAATATTGTCTTTGAATGATCAAGGAAGAGGTTGGAGATCAATTTCAAGGATTTTAGACCATGAATACAAAAAAAAAAGTTAATTCAAGGCCATCAAAATTTGTTGGAGATCAATAACAATGTTTACACTTTCCTCTCAATAATAATATCACTCGAATAATAAAGGAAAGGAACAACTCCTAAACTCTTGTAAAATTTTATTTGAATGATAGGTATGGAAGTACAAGCATTGGAATATAAAGGTGAAGATGATATGAAAGGGAAAATAACACCCGAAGCTGTAAAATCAATCTCTTTTGAATTTAACGATGCCCTCCCAATTGTTGGAACTTGGAGGAAAAATTTTAGAAATATAACTTGGAATTGGTAAGCAAGAATAGTAATAAGGATATAAGAGCTGTTACTAACTGCTGAAAAGATTAGAGTAGTAAAAATAATTACTGAAATAATGGAGAAGGACCAATTGAAAGTAATGAATAAAATTTCATAACTAAAATAAAGGTTAAGACTGGAGCTAGTACATAAATGGCTGCGTTAGGTTTACAAATAAGAAACAAGAGGTAACAAAGTTGTCCAACATCGTTGTAGAAGTTTAGGAGAATAAAATATAGAAAAAAATTCTTTAATACTAAAGTATTTACATGCAAGTTCAGGAGTTTGATCATCAACAAACTTTAATCAAAATTAGTCAATTTAAAGGTGCTGGTGAAGGTGTTGACAATGCATAAGACAAGTCTGTAGTTGTTCAAAAGGAGTCTAAGCAAGAGATAATAATGGCAGCTCCCTCAAGGATACCAAGGAGGAGACTATGGTAGGCAAGGTAAAATTTCAGTATTGTTGTTCATATAAGCTTATAGTACTTATTATGATGAAGAATGAAATCTAAATTCACCACTGGGAGATTATAGATCAAAGGTAAGGGAAAATAATGTATATATATTCTGCTGTTAGCATAGACATGATAGATTCAAGCGGAAAGATAAATGATTTTTCAATCCAAGAGTATAAATTTTCGATACACTAAATTTTCAGGATTTAGTAAAATTTGGAAGGTCATAACTCCTTCCACAGAGATCAGATTAGGCTGATATTTTGAGGGTGGATTTTGGCATCATTGAAGAAGGTGTCTACCAAATTTCATAGGAATTGGACACTCAGAGAGCTCAGGGTGATTAATTCTCTGAGATAAGGTAAATCTAAAATTTCATCTATCCAGGTTTATAATACTTTGATATAGTAGTTGATGCATTTCCTTACCTTTGGCTTTAGCTCACCCTTTAGTTGTGCATGAGAGTTATGATTTATGTTTTTGAGGTAAGGACCTTATTACAAGGTGAGAAATACAGTAGGGTCCTTAATGAATGATAAGGCTGCAAATTGGATTCTCCTTTAGTATCACTTGGAAAATTCAGAATTAAGAATCAAGGTTGGTTTGTTTATGATATATTAGTTTGGTACAGTAGGTATGCTTGTCTAGGATTTGGTGGAAAGATCTTCAAAACTTAACATTGAGAATATATAAGTATATGCACAAGAGATAAGCTTCAATTTTAACATGCTGAAAATGCTAGACTTTTCACATTATAAACTCATTGAATTTACTTACAATTCTTACTAAATTGTTCAGTAACTTGAGGTTCTAGACAGTATTTGGACCCCTTTTTGAAAGAGTCAAGAGTATCATCCAAAGAGTTTTGAAAGATGATAAGGATTAGGGAGAGAAATATCCTAAGGAAGAAAAAAAATTGTTAACTATCACTAGAAGGAATTTGAGTTCGTTTGGTGCTAGGGATGATACCATTTCTTAAATGCACTTAAGAGTATTCAACAAAGGAATGATTAGTATTTTGAGAATGGTCAGAATCTGAAGAATGACCACTGCTAAAGGTTTGTAAAGAAAAGAATTGAAACATATCAGCGAATGAAAAATAAGGGAATAGATCTTCTCCACACCCACACATGCAGAATTCATAGTATAGTTCATGGGTATCAAGATTTTACTTTTCAAGTTTAAGGAAGAAGGACCCTATTGCACAATATAGATCCTGTGATATGAAAGTACTTGATGGTTATTCATATAAAACTGTCAGAGATGGATAGAGGAATGAGATTGAATGAGATGGATATCAAGATTGAGAGGTAAGATAGTACTTTTGATACACCCTATGAACAAAATGTTGAATGTGAGATGGTATTGATCTCTGATTATGATTCATGAGTAAAGGATGATAAAATTAATAAAAGCTAGGGATGAAACTCTACAATTTAACTATGTTCTTAACCATGTTCTGAATCTATAGAGTCGAGAAGGAAGGTCACCATTATTATACTTTGATTTGTATTAGAGTATGATAGGAAGACAATTGGAGAGGAATCTCCATCCTTCTTCTCAGCCCCAGTTAGAGAGAAAGGGTATTTTCAGTTCTGCAGCAAGGATCAAATCCATACTGATATGCACACGCCTCGACTTAAGATGCATACAAGCAGATATGCACACGCCTCGACTTAAGATGCGTACATCCAAGTTGGTTCCGATCTTCCGTCGTAGGAGAAATCCTTAATGCGGGGGGAGTTGTGACTTTGACGAAGGGGAGGCTAACCACGATCTAGGAACGTGACCAGCAACCTCGCAATTGCTAAACCACTCCTCAATTGGTTATCAACCATGTCAAATTCTTCTTTGCTTCATTTTTTGAAGTATGTTGTTATTTATTAGTAATATTACTTATCTTTAGCCAATTGTATGTAGCAAGTTTTCCAAAAATATATTGTTAAAGATAAGACGAGGAAACAAAATAACTTAGAAACGACTTTTATGTTTTTGTAGAGAGCATTGGAAGACTGCCCTTCAATATAAATAACAGCACGTATGTGTACACACATTTAAATAAGGCAACCTACTAGCTCTACACAACCATCACAACTAATTTCTTTATCTCTCTTTTCCTCTCTCTACACTATATATTTGTTTATATATATAAACATATTATCGTCTGCCTGTATAAAAAGTATACATTCCACTAGTTAAAGCAATTGAGCTTCATAGGAGAGGTTCTCGCCTCGGTACTGAAAAAGTTCAAAAAAAAATATCGCACTTCGTCTCCTCCATCCACAAACCTTTGACATTATTAACTCCATACATCAGACCATCAAGCATAATTTCTAATCTCTCTCGAAATGTCGACGATCTTCTCCTGCGAATACTGTTCTCGAGATTTCGGTACAAAAGAAGGTCTCACAGGTCACCAGAATGTGCACGCGAACGAGTGCCCCTCTTCTACTGCAACAGGATCAGCAATTTGTATGTAATTATTATATTGCTGCTACTAAATTTTATTAGTCTTGTTATATATTATATGATATGCTATTGTAATATGTGATTTAGTGGATATATTTTCTTGTTGGTTTGTACAATACATTATGCCCATTATTAGGGTGCTCTCTCTATAATTTCACTGAGTTTTGCGACTCAGATGTGCACATTTTTTCCTATTGCGCAGGTTACAGGTTGACCATTGATACGGGGAATGAGGGAGAACATAGCTATAATGAAATAGAATTTACTTTGAAAATCTAGATAGAGTTTTATTTTTGTAGTGTTGGTATTAAATGTAATTTGTTTATGTTTCTGTTGTATTTAATTTAAAATAATTGTGATTGTTTGTGATACATTTAACCTTGTATAAGTTGTGGTGTAGAAGTGCAGATTATACGACGGTTGCCACATACCTAAAGGTGGATTTGGGGCGTGACACCTGTAGCATGTGTCAACGCTTCAAAATCAATCCAAAAAAAGCCTAGAGTTACTAACAGTAGTGAAGATCTAAAGTAAGAAATTTTATTTAGAATTTTTTTTAATTAATTAGGATATAAATAGATTATTTAATGTTGTTCGAATCTATTCGCCTACTCTGAACTCAATCATGTAATTAGTCCAATCTGCTTAGTCCAACCATGAAGCTCCAAGCCCATACCAACTCCTAACCCAAGTCAATCTCGTCAAAATTGACCAAATCTAGTATTAATTAATCAAATTGATCTATTTTCACCCAATCCAACCCAATTTGACTCAATTTGGCTAAAACAGTCAACCTGGCCTAACCTACATTCAATCTAATTAGGTTCAACTCAAGCTTAAATCAACTCAAAGGGGTTCGATCTAGATCTAGATCAATTTATTTTGATTCAATCCAAGTCCAAACCAATTAACTCTAGTTCAACTTAGATCTGTTCTGATTCAATTTAATTGATCCAATCCAATTCGGCTCTGCTAAAATCCAGCGCAGTTCACGTGATTCGGCCTAGCCAGCCCAATCTGATTCAACTAGACTCGAGCTTAAACCTAATCTAGTTAATTGACTGAGCTCCACCTAACAGCAACTAAACATAACCTAAACCTATGTCTGATCCAGACCTCACTCAAACATGAATCCAATTAACTCTGATTCAATCGAACCCCACCTATTCACTAAATTATGTAATTAGTCCAATATTCTTAGTCCAAACGTGAAGCCCCAAGCCCATACCAACTCCTTACCCAAGTCAATCTCGTCAAAATTGGTCAAATCTAGCTTCAATTAATCAAATTGATCTATTTTCACCCAATTCAACCCAATTTGACTCAATTTGGCTAAAACAATCAACCTGGCTTAACCTACATTCAATCTAATTAGGTTCAACTCAAAGGGGTTCAATCTAGATCTGGATCAATTTGGTTTGACTCAATCCAAGTCCAAACCAATTCACTCTAGTTCAACTTAGATCTATTCCGATTCAATTTAATTGATCCAATCTAATTCGGCTCAGCTAAAATCCGTTCACGTGAATCGGCCTAGCCAGCCTAATCCGATTCAACTAGACTCGAGCTTGAACCTAATCTAGTTAATTGACTGAGCTCCACCTAACAACAACTAAACATAACCTAAAACCCATGTCTGATCAGACCTCACTCAAACATGAATCCAATTAACTCTGATTCAGTCGACCCCCCTATTCACTAAACCCATTTAATTAACTCACTAACCCTCTTTAACTTAATTAATCAACCATTAAATATGCTTAAGGAAATCCCTTCGAACAGAAGGGGGCGAGGGCAGAGGCATGTTAACTTTGCTTGTGCACTCCTCCTCCAACTCCGGCGAGGGTTTGTCGGAGTCTCCGCAAGCAGTGGCGGTGGGACGATGGGTAAGGTGAGGAAGTGCTCACCACCGGGTGGAGAGGAATTAGAGAAGGGCAACAGCTCTAGTGATCACTTGTCGTGCTCCATGGGCAGCAAGGTGCGAACGGAAATGGGTCATCGACGAGTGGATGAGGGTAAGGTGTGAGGAGGGGACGCAGGCGGCGATGCCTGCTCTTGTCAATGAGAAACCGTCGATCGTGAGTGCATGATCAGGATTACTCGTGGCTCTGCTCCCATATGCGAGCAGGGGAAGGCGACGCCTTCCTCCGTCACCTCTGGCAGCATCAAGAAGAAGGGGAAAGAGGGGTTGTGACAAAGAGCGTGTCGGCGAGCTTGCCAATGCTCCTTCATAGCTCGGGAGGAGCGACCGTGCGAGGAGGCAGACACCCGGCAAGCTATGGCTATACGGGTGTCCCTGAAAAGAGGGCGGAGACACCGGCGAGCAAAAGAGGCATCGGTAGACGTCCTCCGGGGGGTCAGCTCACGATGAAGGTGGAGAGGAAAGGGGTCGAAGTGAGGGGAGTCATCGATGGTGGGAAGGATGATGAGCGAGACATGAGCAACGGTAGGGCATGGCGATGCACACGGGTTGTGCAAACCTTGCCACTTTCCACCTTACAGCCCCCCAGTAGTTTTGATACACTTCCAATAATTTTGATTGCATCTAGTATACATATAAAAGTGGAATGGAATTCTGGAGTGCGGCAAAACAATTGGCGAGGTTGATAAACTTTGCTTTTTTAGGGTACAATGACTCTTGGGAGCTCACACTATATTCCACTCTAAGTCACTTGCTCTATATTATTCTCTTTTCCTTCTTGATCACTCTGATACCATTGAGTTCGTTACAGTCACTTGTATAGCACACTAGGCTCCAACAAGGCCAAAGGTCAATCCTTCTGCATTCTCCTAATTTAGCCATGTTTTTATCTCCTATTCATCTGTGCTACCCTATTATAGATGTTTTCGTTTGAAGGAATAGTATCTAACAATGCCTACTTCGCTCCTATCAACTCCCATGGTCCGTCAAGCATCGTCCTGTGTAAAATGTGATGTTTAATATGAGCATACTTTTCTGACTATCAGATGACTCTATACAAAGTGTTTTGTCTTTAATTACTATTCATAAAATGTGATGTCCTAAGTGTCAATGTGATATGCACAGCCTCAATTTAAGATGTGTGCAAGCAAATTAGTTCCGATCTTTCGTCGTAGGAGAAATCCTTAAGGTGGCGAGTTATGACTTTTATGAGGGAGGCTAACCACAATCTAGGAATGCGACCAGTAATTTCACAATCGCTAAACTACTCCTCAATTAATTATCAACCGTATCAAACATGACTGACATGTTCACGAAGAACGGCATGAATAATTCACGAGAATTGAAAGAGCAACAGTGAAAAGATCACTTAAGATGTATGCTCAAATACATTAGACTTTAAGTTTGCAACAAAAGCCTTACAATAGCGGTGACTAAAATAAAAATCAAAGTCCCCTCAAAAGGGCTTGCTTCACCATATATATAGAAATTTTAATGGAAACTTTTTCCTTATTTTGGGTCACTAAAATAGGAAAAATAAATAAATAAGACTCCTCTTGCAAGCAAATTTAGTGGCATATATGTAACTTCTATTAATGGAGCCACGTATTAGGAGAATAAATATTCCTTAATTTGAATTTAAATAAATATTTGATTTGATCTTAAATAATATTAATTGAATTTCTCTTGAATAATATTTCATTTGCTCTTAAATAATATTCCTTTAATTACTCATGCAACTTCCATATCAGTAATTCCTCCGTGTGTTTCCTTGCATGTAATGACAAGCAAGCAATAATAATTATGCAATATCATTTGTTCTATAATTAAGTAATTAATTTGCCCAAGAAAAGAATTCACTTGTTGCCCTAATCATCGGGCACGGGCTCGTGTCATTGGGCCTTGTATAGTAACTGAATCTTGTATGGGTGAACTACTAATGTCCTCATCATACTCCCCTTCTTGAAAATGAGCTGACCTTAACTCTAGCTCATCTTCATTACCCAAGTATGAATATAAATCAGCCATATTGAATATATTACTCACTCCATAATCCTTAGGTAGTTCCAGCTTATAGGCATTATCATTGATCTTTGCAAGAACCTTGAATGGACCCTCACCTCGTGGTATTAGTTTGGACTTGCACTATTCTGAAAATCAATCTTTGTGCAAATATAACCAAACCAAATCTCCTTATTCAAAAATAACTTTCTTTCTGTCTTTGTTTGCATGCTTCTTATATTGTATTTGCATCTTCTCAATATTTATTTTGGTCATCTGATGTATCTTACGAATCATCTCAGTACATTTTTCGGCATCAAGATTACCTCTTTCTGAAGGTAGTAGAGGTAGTAAATCAAATAGAGTAGTAGGCTTAAGGAACTTGAACGGGCAAAACTTTGTAGTAGAATACATGACATGGTTGTAGGCAAACTCAATGTGCGGTAAGTACTCATCCCAAGGACTTTAGATTCTTTTTGAGTATTGCCCGTAGCATGGTACCAAGGGTGTAGTTGATGACCTCGGTTTGTCCATCGGTCTGGTGATGACATATAGTTAAAAATAGCAGTTTTTCCCAAGCTTACCCAAAAGCACCCTCCAAAAGCTTACCCAAAAGCATCCTCCAAAAGTGGCTTAAAAATTTTGTATTACGATCTAAAATAATTATCCTTAGCACTCCATGTAGGTGAACAATCTCTCTAAAAAATAAATAAGCAATATGAGTAGCATCATCGCTCTTATGACAATGTATGAAATGAAATCGTAGAAAACCTATCAACAACAATAAATATATTGTCTCTCCTCTTCTTAGTCATTGGTAAACCCAACACAAAATCCATAAAAATATCCTCCCAAGGTACTTTCGGAATAGGAAGAGGTGTATATAAATCATGTGGGCTTAAGCGAGACTTAGCTGTCTGACAAGTTGTACATCTCCCCACATAATGCTCGACTTCATGTTTCATCTTTGACCAATAAAAGTGTGCGACCAATACGTTCTCAGTCTTATGTATCCCAAAATGTCCCCTCAAACCACTTCCATACGCTTCCTACAATAATAAAAGACGAACAGAACTTGCTGGAACACAGAGATTGTTAGCTCTAAATAAATAGTCATCATTCAATACATATTTATCCCAGCATCTCCCTTCTATGCAACTAGTGTAAATGTCCTTGAAATCTAAGTCAGTAGCGTATAAATCTTTTAACATTTTCAAACCAATAATGTTACAATTAAGTTGGAACAACAACATGTATTGTCTAGATAAAGCATCGACAACAAGATTATCCTTGCCCTTCTTACACAACATGCGGAAAAGTTTCAATAAACTCGATCCACTTAGCATGTTTAAGATTCAACTTACTTTGGCTCTGAATATGCTTTTATAATTCATGGTTTGAATGTATAAAAAATTCTTCTGGTCCGAGATAATGTTGTCATGTATCTAACACTCTAACCAATGCAAATAATTCTTTATCATATATTGAGTAATTTAAGGCTGGACCACTAAGATTTTCACTAAATTAAGCAATGGATTTCCTATCTTGCATAAGAACACCTCAAATTTCAATATCACTAGCATCACATTCTATCTCAAAAGTTTTATTAAAATCAGAAAGTTGTAAAAGTAGTGCATTAGTTAACTTATCTTTAAACGTATTGAAGGCATCATCTTGCACCTTTTCCCACTTAAACGACAAGTTCCTTTTTGTCAACGCATTGAGTGGAGCGGTGAGCATGCTGAAATACTTTACAAATCGACGATAAAAGCTTGTTAGTCCATGAAAACTCCTCACTTGCATGACTATTGTGGGTGTTGGCCATGGTCAAATAGCTTTTAACTTTTCTTCATCCACCTCAATTCCCTGTGCAGTCATAACAAACCAAGAAACGTGACTCAATCCGTGCAAAAGGTACACTTCTCGAGGTTAGCAAACAAGCGCGCCACTCTCAAAGCAATCAAAACTTGACGCATATGTGCCAAATGTTCATCCAAAGACTTTATATAAATTAATATATCATCAAAGTAAAATACAATAAATCTTCCAATAAAACCTCTCAATACTTCATTCATTAAGCACATGAATGTACTAGGTGCATTAGTAAGACCAAATGACATAACTAATGACTTATATAATCTAAATTTAGTCTTAAAAGCAGTTTTTCATTCATCACCTAGCTTCATTCTAATTTGATAGTAACCACTACACAAGTCAATCTTAGAAAAGACATTAAAACCGCATAATTTATCGAGCATATCATCTAATCGAAGAATAGGATGATGATAATGTACCGTAATATTGTTGATAACTCGACAGTCTATACACATCCTCCATGACCTATCTTTCTTTGTCATAAGTAACACAGGAACAACACAAAGACTTAAATTTTTATGCACGTACACTTTATCGAGAAGCTCTTACACTTGACACTGAATTTCTTTTGTCTCCTCAGGATTGGTATGGTATGGCGGACGGTTAGACTGAGATGCTCCCGAAATCAAATCGATTTGATGCTCTATCCCCTGCAATGGTGGCAACTCTGCAGGTATCTCATCTGAAAATACATCAGCAAACTCCTGCATCAAAGAAACAACCGAAACACGCAAAGAAGAGGGTAAAGTATCAGTAAAAAAGAGAGCGTCCTTGCATACAAGTGCAAAGCCCTCTTAGGCATTGGTTTCTAATTTTTGCATCTCACTTTTGGTGGCTAATAAAACCTATCCATTACGCGGTATCTCTCTTTTTTTCTCATATTTTTCTTTCTTTTCTCTCAATTTGGGCCGATGACTCTCACTTCCCATTTTGTGGATGTCACTCATCTCCATTCCTTTTATGCATCCTTATCTAAATCATCTTTGAAGAATTCTTCCGATGACATTAGGACCAGCACAACCTTCTTATCTTTGTGCATAAAGGAGTACTTGTTGGAACACCCATAATGTGTAGCATTCTTATCATATTGCGATGGTCATCCAAGTAGCAATGCACAAACTTGCATTGGCACCACATTACAGTCCACAAAGTCGGAATAGGTACCAATAGAAAAATGCACACATACCATCATTGTTACCTTTAACTTGCCACAAGGATAGAGTCATTGAATGTAGTATGGCTGCAGGTATAATTGTGTGGTTAGGCCAAACTTCCCAACTATCTCTGAACTTGCAATATTTTTGCAGCTTCCACCATCAATTATGATCTTGCACGAGTGCTCCTTGATCACAAATTTCGATTGGAACAAATTGTGGCACTGCCCATTTTCTGCCTTCTCCATCTAGGAGCTAAGAACGTGATGAACAATGAAGCTTGCATGACTTGTATCGAAGGTGATCTCTTCTACTTCTTACCCGAAGCATTTTGAGGCTCCTCGTGGTTAGATCCTCCTTCCTCTTCTACCTCACTGGCCGATGTGTACTCATTGTCTTCTCGAATGATAAGGGCATGCTGATTTGGACAATCACGCATGAAATGCCCTTTCCCCTAACATTTGAAGCACTCAATCTCCCTTGTCCTTCCTGTAGAAGCAACTGAGGTTGAACTTTTTGTAGGGGCAGCAATAGTCTTTTTTAAATCGCTAGGTTTGAAATTAACATCGGTAGAACGTTTCAAATAATAGTCGTGTGGTCAATCGTTCTACTATCTAAGGCTACAAAGAAGGAATCATCATTCTAATTAAAAAAAGGAATACCTGCCAGGGTATGTGTTTCTAACCCCAACACCGGAATCCTACAACCTCGACTACATGCATGCTAGATCCCCAAATGCTCACATTTGGGATGGGTTCCACCATCGCTACATTTCTCGATGTTTGCATCCTCATCTTTGTTATGGGGATGGTGTACTTGCTCATATATTGGGTAGCGCATGGCCCACTTCTACTTGAATCACCCAATGCTACCCTCATGGACTTGGGATGCTCCTCAGCCCATGCTGGTCCAACCCAATTAGCGTCACCTATCTTTCCCAATCCCAATCCTCATATTCGATACTGGTTAAGTCCATACTAAAGGTCATTAGAACACTTCCTGTCTGAAGAGGTTGACATTCTTATAAACTCTTAGTCCCTGTTGGATAGTAGCAAGTTCTTGAATTTGAATTGTATAATGTAACATTCCCATCTAGCCTCCTCAAGTGGTGCATCCTGCAAAATTAGTCCAAGCTCTATGTGCAACGCTAGCAAGAATGTCTTGAGCTCTAGGATCCTTTCCGCTTTCTATGGGAGTTTTTTAATGACGGTGAGTACATATCATCTAGTTATAGCCTTGCTAGGAAATTTTCTACGCACACGAGTTGGAGGAAGGAGACATAAAATATTTGGTGGATCCAGTTTCTTAAAAGTAACTAATGGTTATAAGCAACCACCCTAATTCTCTTGATCATGGAAGGGTCCAGTGCATTGAGATGGATGCATCGTACACTCCACCACAACTTTGATAGATGCTTCACAATTCCTCAACCTCAATGTTAAACTTGTTAGAAAAGTAGTGGAGGGTAACTCCCAATGTGGTCTCGGAGCTTAGTTGGTTAGAGCATTAGTCTTATGAGTTGAAGGTCATAAATTCAAGACCTTTCTAGACTAAATTGATATATTTTGAGTCCGATTAAAACTCCCAAAAATTATAAAAGTTATAATTGCATCCACAACAACTAGTGAGTTTGTTACCATTGTTACTTGTATAGCACATTAGGCTCCAACAAGGCCAAAGGTCGATTCATATGCATTCTCCTAATTTTAGCCATGTTGTTGTCTCCTATTCACCCTTGCTACCCCATTATAGATGTTTTCGTTTGAAGGAATAATATCCCAAAATGGCTACTTCGCTCCTAACAGCTCCCTTGGTCCGTCGAGCATCATCCTATGTAAAATGTGATGTCTAATATGAGCACATTTTTCTGACTATCAGATATCTCTATACTAAGTGTTTTGTCTCTAAGTTCTATATGTAAAATGTGATATCCTAAGTGTCAATTTCTACAAGTGGTTCTCATTCTACATGCCATTTTTACTTTCGGTATATTGTGTTGGGCATCGAACATATTCTTTGGGTAATCCTTTGTCAGAGACTTTTCATGAGCCCATCAGTGTCTAAACGTATGCCTGTTGCACTAATATTGGCTGAGAGGAAAGGTCACTATGTATCTCTCTCCAATAGCTTGCTAGTTGCAAACCTAAACACTTTGTTAATAATACGACTGCCCCATGCATCCTTCTGGACAATTCATGTAGGTGACGTATGTAGAACCACACATTGTCTTAATGTAGGGTCACCGTACCTAAATAAACATATAGGTTAAGGTTAATTGGAATTAACATCTGTAGAACATTTGAAATAATAGTCATGTGGTCCATCGTTCCACTATCTAAGGCTATAGAGAAGGAATCACCATTTTAATTCAAAAACAAGAATACCTGCTAGGATATGTGCTTCTAACCCCAACACTGGAATCGTACAACGTCGACTACATGCATGCTAGATCCCCAAATGCTCGAATTTGGGATGGGTTCCACCATCGCTATAGTTCTCGATGTTTTTATCCTTCTCTCTGTTGTGGGGATGGTGTAGTTGCTCATATGTTGGGTAGTGCTTGGCCCACTTCTACTTGAATCACCCAATACTACCCTCATGGACTTGGGATGCTCCTCGGCCCATGCTGGTGCAGCCCAATTGGCATCACCTATCCGTCCCAATCCCAATCCTCATATTCGACACTAGTCAAGTCCATACTAAAGGTCATTAGAACACTTCCTGTCTGAAGAGGTTGACATTCTTATAAACTCTTAGTCCCAGTTGGATAGTAGCAAGTTCTTGAATTCCATCTAGCCTCCTCAAGTGGTGCACCCTGCAAAATTAGTCCAAGCTCTATGTGCAATGCCTGCAAGAATGTCTTGAGCTCTAGGATCCTTTCTGCTTTCTATGGGAGTTTTTTCATGACGGTGAGTACGTATCGTCTAGCTACAGCCTTGCTATCTGCGCACACGAGTTGGAGGAAGGATGCATAAAATATTTGGTGGATCCAGTTTCTTGAAAGTAACTAATGGTTATAAGCAACCACCCTAATTCTCTTAATCATGAGGATGGGTCCAGTGCATTTGAGAAAGAGCCCTACATTAAGATGGGTGAATCATACCCTCCACCATGACTTTGATAGATGCTTCACAACACCTCATACTAAATTCCAAACTACTTTAGAAAGTAGTGGACAAACTTCTTATTATGGTCCCATAGTATAGTTGGTTAGAGCATTGGTCTTATGAGCTGAAGGTCGTGAGTTCAGGCCATATTGATATATTTTGACTGAGATCAAATTACACTCTCAAAAATAATAAAAGTTATAATTGCATTCGTGAGGGAACTTCCGCTTGCATCTTCCTCTTGCTGGTTCCCCAAATGCTTGCATTTGGGATGGGTTCCCGATGTTTGCATCCTTATCTCTGTTTTGGGGATGGTGTAGTTGCTCATATGTTGGGTAGTGCTTAGCCCAATTCTGCTTGAATCACCCAATGCTACCCTCTTGGAGTTGGGATGCTCCTTGGCCCATGCTGGTGTAACTCGATTTGCTTCACCTATGCATCTAAATCCCAATACTCAACTTCGATATTAATGAAGTCCATACTAAAGGTCATTAGAATACTTCCTGTCCGAAGAGGTTGACATTCTTATCAACTCTCAGGCCCTGTTGGATAGTAGCAAGTACTTAAACTTGAATAGAGTAGTGTAATATTCCCATCTAGCCTCCTCGAGTGGTGCCTCCTGCAACTTCACTCCGAGCTCTTTTTGCACTACCAGCAAGAATGTCTTGAGCCCTAGAATCCTTTATACTTTTTATGGGAGTTCTTTCATCACGGTGAGTAGGGTATCGTCTAGCTGCAACCTCACTAGGAACTTATCTGTGCGCACGAGTTGGAGGAAGGAGACATGAAATATAGGGTAGATCCATATTCATGAAAGTAACTAAAGGTTATAAGCAAACACACTAATTCTCTTGATCATAAGGAAGGGTCCAACGCAATTGATAAAGATCCCCGTACTGAGATGGGTGCATCATTCAGGCCAGCATAACTTTGATAGATGCCTCACAATAGCTCGTCCTCAATTTTGAACTCATTCAGAATGCAGGGGACATAAGACCCCTCTCTATGTTGTCTCATAGCTTAGTTCGTTAGAGCTTTGGTCTTATGAGCCAAAGGTCATGAGTTCATGCCCAACTGAGACCATATTGATATATTTTTAGTGCGATCAAATTAAACTCCCCAAAATTATAAAAGTTATAATTGCATCCGAGATGCCTCAAACTTTGATTACTTTTAAGGCGCTTAACTTTGCTATTTTAGAGTCACTACAAAGACTCTTGGGAGCTCACACTATATTCCACACTAAATAACTTGCTCTATATTATTCCCTTTCCCTCTCAATCACTCTGATACCATTGATTTCATTGCCGTCACTTGTACAACACATCAGGCTCCAACAAGGCCTGATGCTCATTAAGTTATTAAAATCGATTGCTTGCATATTTTCTTTGCTAGCCTCTACCTTAACTCAAAGGTAGTATTTAAAAACTCCAAGAGTACTACTAAAATTCATTACTATGCTATGCAATGATAAAATGGTTGCTTTGTTCAATGAAAGAAAGAACTAGTTATTTTGAAGTCTATGTCATTAACTTCCAATAAATGTGGCCCTACTATTGTTTGGGTACATAAGTACCATAAGAAATGAGTGCTACGAGTTTAACCGAGGTTGTGGTATAGACAAATTCTCCCTCCATGATAGAAATTGAAAAGTAGGCCCTAGTGCGCTTTCTGTGGCAGAAGTAAGAATGTATCAATTATTCCTACTACCATGTCGTACTCTGCTGTATTGTGGATACCATGATTCAAATTAGCTTGAAATGGATCGTCACTTGGTGGCTAAGACCCTGTTGTCAAATTCTCCCTGGTATAATTTATTCCTAGGACATGCGCTTTTATGTTATTCCATTCTATCCTGATTCAGTTAATGCTTATGGTACTTTAGTTTTATGTTTTAAATTTTTAAATCCTACTCGGCATTAGTTGGTACTAACTTCACTAGTTATAAATTTCATATTGAACTAAACCTATACTCACTCTCTAGGAATTTCAAATCTAGAAGGATACATGATCTCTCATTACATTTAGTCATAGGGAAGAATTAAATTCATAGTAAACATATGCTCCATTGACTTCCTTCAGCGGTAAAATTATTGTGAATGACTAAACTGCCTAAATGCCTTGTTAAAGAGTTATGGCCTGAGGTCATCCTATCATGGCATCATATAAACTCCTGGTTATGTCTACCAATTGGTTAGGTTGCTTGATAGTAATGACTATGAGGGGGAAATATAAGAGGATTGAGATCACCGTATGGGAACTGATAATGAAAATTGATCCTCTAGTTTTGATGCAGTTCCTTGTTATAGAGTAATGGTAACAAGATAATGTTGCAATGGGCTTATAGTAAGTATGACAATCCTTATGCTTATGGTTTAATTTGAAAACACATGAAGTAGGTTTTCTTATACTAATACCTAGCAGATTGAACAAATTCACAGGTTTAAGTTTAATAGATCTTGCACCTAATACTTCTAATGAAAACAAAAAAAAAAACTTGTTTGACTTTATCTTTTCCTTGATTGATCCTTCTTTATTGATTTTATTCTCAATTTGGTTGCTTGAACTGATTTTAATATTGAAATTGGTAGGTGATATTATGTTTGGCTATACAAAGGATTTCTACTATTTTGATTGTTGTTTTCATGTAAAGCTTATTTTACTAGTATTTTCAAAGAGTTTATAAATATTGGCCGGCTATTTACGTGTATGGTAATAACCAATATGTGTTTAGCATTTCTGGCGGCAACCAATAGGAGTGAATTTATTTAAAAATTGGTGTAGTGGCTTTATGACTTTATACGTCTAGCCTTCACCAAAGTCATTTGTTGAGCGAGTATGACCAATAGACGCAAGTCTTTATATTTTATAGAGATGCTATTTAGATTTGTTCATAAATTCTTTTTGTACATATGTACTTAGCTACAGTTGCATGGTTAGTTTTGGCAAGTAAAATGACGTAGGAGTTTTAATTGACTCTCTCGGTATCTTCATCAAGTTTTAACCTTACAATTAAGATCAAATGAAAATTTTAACCTTGCTAGGTGCCACTGGTTTCCTCTTTTTTCTATCAATTGGATGCTATCCTCATCAGGGAAGAAATTTAAGAAAAATATTGTATAATCCCTAGGTTAGCTTCAACTATATTTTGGACTCGAGCTTCTCGAATTTTTTTTTCCTAATAGAAACTAGCTTCATATCCTTCACTCCTAATCCTGCCATAAACAAGGTAGTATTTTTTTTCTTAGCATAGATAACCCATTTTTGTATAAAATTCCAAATGTACATTAAGATAATTAAATTTCTCTTGAAAAATTCCTTAGCTTCATATTACCTTACTTGAAGTCTACTATTGATCTTTATGGTTGCAAAACATAAATATTTGGCTAAGGAATCATGGAGTGACCTCAATTCTAAATCTTTTTTACAGTAATATCCTTGATGGTCCTTCCTTGGTGTTTCTAATAATTTTTTCTACATATCTAAATTCATGATATAAATCCCTGTCTTAAATACTAACAACCTCAAGTCCCTTTTGAGCACTCTATACTCTTTATTCAGTATCCTTATTGTAGATGCACAATTTGAAAAAAAATTATTTTTCTTCTCAATGCCTTGACTATAGATAATACATCTTTCTACTTGAATTTTGTTAATTTCTGACACAAAAAAAGATTGTTCATTGGTAGTCAATGCCATAAAATTCTTCAAATGAATGTTTACACTTTCGATACTATATTTAACTTTCATATTCCCTTCCAAAGGCTGTTCAACATGCTCCTCATTTTCTTCTCTACTCTTAAAGTAGTTATGTGTCAACTTAGTTGTAAGTTACCTTGTCTATATGTCTCCATTTTCAAACATCTTTAGAAAAAAATTAGTAAATACATTGATTATAAAATAACTTAGCACCAAATGTCTTTGCCTTGACTATTTCTTATCTTTTTTTGCTTTATAAAACCCTCCTTTATTAAGCTCCTTGTTAGTTCAAAGGTTATGAAGCCTCCAAGAAAATTTTTGATTCAAGATCCTAAGGTGTACTACATCTTGCTTCTATTTCTAGGGTTGGTCCAAAGATGTTCTTATTTATTCGTTAATAGCAACAACCTTTTCTTTGCTATTATTCTTTTAACCATATTTAAGTTGAGGATTCCCAAGCTATCTATTCTCTAATTAATATATATTTACTTTCAACTAATTAAATTAAGTACTTATCCTATTTCATTTATACTCCAAAAGTTGTCCTTATATAACTTATTGAATCATGTCACCTTGTCGTTGATCCAAGTTATTGTCAATAAATGGCACTGAAATTGCATTTCACTTGTTTTGATCCACACTTATTTCCTAACTTGTGATACTCCAATTATTATGAATTATTCAATTTTAAGCCCTTGTTAGCTATCTTGAATTTACAGTTTTCTATCTAAAATATAGATATCCAAGGTAGGATCTTAAAATTTATTTTCGTAAGTGGTAGGACCATGTTCTTGTTATAGTACCTAGAATAAGAGTTGGGTAGTGCTGCCGTCCTAATAGCAATACTTTCATATTGACATTATATATATTTTTTAACTATTATGGTTTCTGCTTTTAATTCCATGATTGTACTATCTATTGATCTGATAGAATGTGTACTGTCGTGTTGCATTATTGATACTAAGATGTTAAGCTTCAATTCATAACAATTTGGTAAATATTCTTTGAAAGGAAGCTACTAGCTACCAACATGCTTTCTCATCATCTTAGCTGGCATGCTTTCCTAGGATTATGTTCTTATTGGCAAATAGGTTTGTCGTAGATGCAATTAACATGAGTACAAAATATTATTTGCTACAATTCTTGATTTTGCATGCTCAGGAGGAAATGATCAAATGTATAATTATGGTATTACTTGTTGCGTGGAACTATAATCTCATTAGAAGTTACCTGTAAGTATCGTATGTGCTCTATAACTATCCATAGGGCCAATGTATGAGATTGCCTTCAATAATATTTTCTAATTTATTTGATCTTACGAGAACTATGTTACTATATATAGTCAACATAAGCATTTATATGCAGAAGCAATCGACAAATGTGTTCCTATATGACATATCTTTTCTTTCTAGTATTGTTGTATTTATTTCTGAAGGTTCATAAACCTTATATTATTTTTTTATTAAACATGCTAGCTTTATTCTTTTCTTTGTAAGTATCTCTTCAATTTTTGACCTACACAAATATGTTGTGTTTGTAGAGGTATGCTAGATGTGTCAACAATGATCGGTAAATATGTGACAGGTATGTAGATATAAATAAACAAGTGATAATAATATCAATAAGACAGTAAGATCTAGATCTATAAAAAAAAGGAGTTCGAGACAACCATATTAGTTTCCTTTGTTTACTTGACCATCTGACAATCTAAATCTAACTCCCTAAATCTCCACCTCCACACCCCTCTGTCACCAATGATTAAGGTTGGCAAGCCTTTTATTTGAATCTATTCGATTGGTAAGAGAAGGCATCTCAAGAAATTGGCGTAGCGAAGTGGAAGCTGACGACACCGATGTTAGAAATCCTAACTGGAAATAATAAATTTGAATGATTAAGGTTGGTGCCCATTCCCTAGGTAATACAAAATACTAATTTTTGGAGTATGGGGTAGAGATCATTACGAGTGTAGATTTTGGGTATCGCATTATATTTATTTCTGGAATGAAATTGTTTGAGAATAATGCTATTGATTTAGTTTTGAATGTTTAGGTGATTAAAGATATTTCATTTTATACACATCCAAATATGTACATCTATTAAAAATATTTTATTTTAAATACATCTAAATCTATAGATACATCTAGATAACTGTGAATGTATATATATATTTTATTTCTCTTCATTACTTGTGCGTGATGATTATTAATAATTTAACTAAAAAACTATTTTTTTGAAAGTACTACCTACACTGTATTTACCGATGATGCAGATTATATATGAAATAATTATCTATAAATCCGGATAGAATTTTTTTTTAATAAAATATATATGTGTGTAAAAGATATATATATTTATATATATATCATGATAATTATACTTAAAAAATGGTAATGACAAGACCAAGGTTAAGTTTAAGTAGTGGGGGTAAAATTGGAAACTTACCTTTCCTGTATATGCCCATTTTATTCTCTTGGTACTTGAGGGTTGCTTTATTCCTCTTGCCCCAAGCCTCCACACACCGCAGCCTATCGCTGCGCTCTCGGATTGGAGAAGTAGCGAGAGCTTTTATCCTTAGGTTTCACCAGGGTTGCTCTCCTCTCAAGTCCCCTTTGTAGCTATTCGTCGACTAGCAAAGATAAGCACAAAAATCCCTTCTCAATGCTGCCTTTTGTTGCGTCATGTTTCCAATTGCATGTGTTTAGATGATGTGTTTAAAGAATTGTTCGTTTTAGTGCACCGGATTTAAATGTTTTTGCTGGGTTTTATTCTTTTCTCTCTCATGCGAACGTTGTTTGAAAGAGGTTTCAATATTTTAATTTGGTGATAAGTGAGGGGGTGAATCAAATGATGTTGTGTTTTGGACTATGGAAAGAGGCTGCCGGAAGAGGGGAAGGTTCTCTTTTTTCCTCTATATTGTTCAATTATTTATTCCATTATTTTTTTCTTTTCTTTTTTTGGTTGCCAAGCAGCTCTCGGCAAGGAAATATATGTATATATAGAAGGATTTAAAATAATACGTGAGGATGATTAAAAAATATATATATTATTTTGTTGTTTCGTCTTTGCTTTCTCTATTGACCATTTTATTTTTATTTCATTCTTATTGTCATTCTCTTTGTTTTTAATAGTTCTTATTTTAGATTTTAGTATTATTATTCACCGTGAATAGTAACAAGATATTTGGGTTTTATTGATTTTTTATTTTTGGGTTTACCATGGGCATAAGATTGTAGATTAACATGTATTGTAGGGCATCGTTCCAAGTTGAATGGTGACGTGGTTGTCGTTGTTAACTCTCTTGGTTGGTTTTGAATATTTTGTCTACAACTCAGGTTTGCTACATTGAACTATTGAGTAGGAATTGAGAATTTAAAAAGTTTAGAACATTTATGTATATTTATTTGTGTTTGTTATTATGATCTACCTGCATGATTATTGATGCAATTGAATAAATTATGCATAAAGTCTTCTATGATATGCTCACTTTAATTGTATCTACTTGTTAAATAGTAGATAGTTTAAGATGCTCACACATCCTAAATAAAAATTTAAACATAGAGATATCTAGTTTATATTGGTGACACTATAGTCTAAGATAATACTACAAGTTATTTACACTGTATTCTTGCATGTGTGGTGAATGGTAGCCACCGTGATAGTCCGGATGTAATAAGTGGGGGATGTAGTTGTCTCGACACTTTTTAATAGTTGAAGGCCAAGGATATAACTGGTAAGTTCACCGCGGCATGCCTCTCTTGTATAATGGTTGGGTGACAAATTTCTTTCCATATGCCATGGACAGTGGATTTGTTAACAAAAGACAACTGTCTAAATACTTTATAAGCATACCGACAGTAGTCCGGATCCTAGGGTTAAATACATGTGTAGGATTTTCGGTTAGCTGTAGTCGGAGAATTTTATTTTGCAAGGTGACCCTGCCTGTAGGGGCAGTGTGTAGTACTATACAGATATGTGTTCGGTGTGCATACAGGGGAGGTTACACGAACACATTTGTCTCGTTAGTGCAGATCGGGGTAAACGGCTATTGAGACTGGAGGAGAGGGATCCATAGTCACCTGCCCTCTTTGTCAACATTAGTGTGATGGGCATAGGCAGAGACCTAAACAAGCACTGATGGGTTTATACGTAGTCCCGGCCAGGACATACTCTAAAGCATAGGTTAGCAGCCCATGTTAGGAGATAGACAGTATGGCAGTGACACGGATAATGATGTAGAGACGAAAGACATGGATTTAGGATACACGTAGAGTAAATTTTGGCATCTCGTTTTTGTAAATTATATTTGTGCATCATCATTTATTTTATTAATTTATTTATTTTTTACTATTCAACAAATTATGCTATTATTATGTTTACATCTTATTGTTTGACTTTATCTTCAACATCAATATTTATCTCTGATTGAATTTACCTACATCTTATTGTTTGACCAATATGCTGGGATGAAGTCGGAGAAAGAAGGATTGAAGGGAATGAATTGGTTGAAACTACGATAAAAAAGATTAAAATCATCAAAAAAATATTAAAATAGCTCAGGATAGACAAAAGAGTTATGTGGATAACCGAAGAAGGGAATTAGAGTTTCAACGTGGAGATATGGTCTACCTAAAAGTAACTCCATAGAAAGATATCATACGGTTTGGAAACACAGCCAAATTGAGTCCTAGATATATTGGACCTTTCAGAATCATTAACTAAATTGGTCTTGTAGCTTACAGATTGGAGTTAACTCAAGAAATGGCCAGAATACATGATGTATTTCATGTATCTATGTTGAGGAAAAATATTGTGGATCCTCATCAAGAGTTAGAAACACCTCCAATTGAACTTAAGGAAGATTTGAGTTTTAAAGTACAACCTGTGTAATTCTTTGATTGAAAGAAGCAAACTTTAAGAAATAAGGATTTATAGATGATTAAGGTTTTATAGAGAGTGCACATGTAGTAGAGGTCACTTGAGAATCCGAGGAGTATATGAAGAGAAAGTATCTTCAATTGTTCTAAATTTTAAGGATAAAATTTCTTTAAGGAGGGTAGGATGTGAGATTTGTATTTTGGTATTAAGGGTAATTATGTAATAAAAAGAGATTTTGAGTGGTTATATGGAAAAAAATAATAAGAAGGATTTATTTGTAAAATCACATTGATTTTGAAGTATAGAGTTTTTGCATAAAAGTTATACAATCAGATAGAATTTTTGATGTGGAATCTAATGACGCAGATGGATCGTAATTTGGACGTCGTTTGGTTAGTCAAATTGAAAATCAAGGAATGATCCAAATGAATGATCCATATTAAATCACTTAAAATGGACGTTCCAGATCTGAGCTCAGTGAACCTAAATTGGACCAGGGTTAACGGGTTAGTAGTAATGGGGTCAAGTAATGAAATCCGACCCATTAACAAACCCATTTAACTTATCCATCTTCTTTCTGTCCCTCTCCCGCGCGCACTCTCTCTCCTTCCTTTCTCTTCGCAGCGACGACCAACGAACAACCCTCAATGTGGATGCAATGCATTGTTTTATATACATTGCAGTTGTGGGGCATCAATCCTCATGCTTCTTGCATTCTAATCAAGCTACATCCCAAAATAAAAATCATATTATTCCGAGATTGTCGTGCCCCTCGCAAGCTATACAAGTGTGGTAGCATATGAGCTAATTCTTAACACACATTAAAGATGTGAATAAAAATGCAACGTTTAACTCTCAGATCCCTGTGCTTCTCTCTTAGATATGTAAAAGTTTAACATACATTTGTGATACTATGCAAAGTTTAATACTATTGGATATGCAATGCAAAGTTTTATACAAATTTATTGGATATGCAATGCAAAGTTTTATACAAATTGGAGAAGTGGGGTATTCATCCGCATGCCTCTCTTATTATCATATTGTACTGAAATGAAAAATAGTGGAGAAGCAAGGTATCGATCCCCATGCCTCTCACATGGAAAGCGAGGATTCACCATCTGAGCTACATCACCAAGTAACAATCATTTCATTTCGAGATCCCCATGACGCTCACCTACTAAGCAAGTGTGCTACCATCTAAGCTACATCTTAACACACATTAGAGATGTGAATAAAAATACAACGTTTAACTCCTAGATCCCTGTGCTTCTCTCTTAACCATGCAATGAGTTCTGAAATGAAAATGCAAAGTTTAAAATACATTGCAGATACGATGCAAAAGTTTAACACACATTTACGATGCGATGCAAAGTTTAACTCCGAGATCCGTGTGCCTCTCTCTTAGCCGTGCAACAAGTTCTGTAATGAAAATAGGCAAAGTTTAATACACGTTAGATATGCGATGCAAAGTTTACACATTGGAGATGTGGACTATTGATCCCCGTGCCTCTCTTATTGTCATATTATACTAAAATGAAAATGCAAAGTTTGAAAAATGCTGGAGATGCAGGGTATCGATCCCTGTGCTTCTCTCTTAACCGTGCAATGAGTTCTGAAATGAAAATGTAAAAGTTTGAAAAATACTGGAGATGCAGGGTATCGATCCCTATGCCTCTCACATGCAAAGCGAGCGCTCTACTATCTGAGCTACATCCCCAATTAACAATCATATAATTTCGAGATCCACATGCCACTCGCCTGCTAAGTAAGTATGCTAGCATCTGAGCTACATCTTAACACGCATTAGAGATGTGAATAAAAATGCAACGTTTAACTCCTATATTCCTGTGCTTCTCTCTTAGCCGTGTAATGAGTTCTGAAATGAAAATGCAAAGTTTAAAATATATTACAGATACGATATAGAAGTTTAACACACATTTGCGATGCGATGCAAATTTAATACACATTGGATATGTGATGCAAAGTTTAATACACATTGAATATGGGATGCAAAGTCCAATACACATTGGATATGTGATGCAAAATTTTGTACACATTGGAGATGTAGGGTATTGATCCCCATGACTATCTTATTTTCATATTGTACTAAAATGAAAATGCAAAGTTTGAAAAAATAGTGTAGATGAACGGAATCGATCCCCATGCATCTCGCATGCAAAACAAGAACTCTACCATCTACGCTACATCCCCAAGAACTCTACCGCTCGCCTGCTAAGTAAGTGTGCTACCATATGAGCTCCATCTTGCACATATTAGAGATGTGAGTAAAAATTCAACATTTAAATCCAAGATCACTGTGCCTCTCTCGTAGCAGTGTAATGAGTTCTATGATGAAAATGCAAAGCTTAAAACACATTGTAGATACGATGCAAAAATTTAATAGAAATTTGCTATACGATGCAAAGTATAATACATATTAGATATGCGATGCAAAGTTCATTACACATTGGAGATGTGGGGTATTGATCCCCGTGCCTCTCTTATTGTCATATTGTACTGAAATGAAAATGTAAAATTTTAAAAATGCTGTAGATGCAAGGTATCTATCCGAGATTTGGGGTATTGATCCCCGTGCCTCTCTTATTGTCATATTGTACTAAAATGAAAATGCAATATTTTAAAAACACTAGAGATGCAGGGTATCTATCTTTGTGCTTCTCGCATACGAAGCGAGGGCTCTACCATCTGAGCTACATCCCCCTATAATAATCATATAATTTCGAGATCCACAAGCCGCTTGCCTGCTAAGCAAGTGTGCTACCATCTGAGCTACATCTTAACACACATTAGAGATGAGAATAAGAATGCAACATTTAACTCTTAGATCCCTGTGCCTCTCTCTTAGCCGTGCAACGAGTTCTATGATGAAAATGCAAAGCTTAAAATACATTGTAAATACGATGCAAAAGTTTAACACAAATTTGCTATACGATGCAAAGTTTAACAAACATTAGAGATGTGAATAAAAATGCAACGTTTAACTCCTGTATCTCTGTGCTTTTTTCTAAGCCATGCAATGAGTTCTAAAATGAAAATGTATAGTTTAAAATACATTACAGATACGATATAAAAGTTTAACACACATTTGCTATGTGATGCAATGTTTAATATCCATTTGAGATGCGATGCAAATTTAATACACATATGCGATGCAAAGTTTAATACACATTGGATATCTGATGCAAAGTCTAATACATATTGGATATGCAATGAAAAATTTAATACACATTGGAGATGTAGGCTATTGATCCCCGTGACAATAATGAAAATGCAAAGTTTGAAAAAACAATGAAGATGCAGGGTATCACTCTTCGTTCCTCTTGCATGCAAAGCGAGCACTCTACCATTTGAGCTAAATCCCCAAACAACATTGATATAATTTTGAGATCGCCATGCCGCTTGCCTGCTAAGCAAGTGTGCTACCATTTAAGCTATATCTAAACACACATTAGAGATGTGAATAAAAATACAGTGTTTAACTCCGAGATCCCTGTGCCTCTCTCTTAGTCATGTAACAAGTTCTGTGGTGAAAATGCAATGCTTAAAACACATTGTAGATACGATGCAAAAGCTTAACACAAATTTGCTATAAGATGCAAAGTATAATACACATTAGATATGCGATGCAAAGTTCAATACACATTGGAGATGTGGGGTATTGATCCCCGTGCCTCTCTTATTTTCATGCAATGTTTGAAAAATTATGGAGTTGCAGGGTATCGATCACTACGCCTCTCGCATGCAAAGCGAGAGCTCCACCATCTGAGCTACATCCCAAATTAACAATATTAAATTTCGAGAGCCACATGTTGCTTACCGGCTAAGCTAGTGTGCTACCATCTAAGCTACATCTTAACACACATTCGAGATGTGAATAAAAATGCAACATTTAACTCCAAGATCCTTGTGCTTTTCTCTTAGTCGTGCAATGAGTTCTGAAATGAATATGCAATGTTTAAAATACATTGCAGATACAATGCAAAAATTTAACATACATTGCAGATACAGTGCAAAAGTTTTGAAATGAAGCATCGGCAGACGTCCTCTGGTGTGTCGGCTCATGATGAAGGTGGAGGGGAAAGGGGTCGAAGCGAGGAGATTCATCGACGGTGGGAAGGATGATGAGCAAGGTATGAGTGGTGGTGGGGCACGGTGATACGCACAGGTTGCGCGATGGTCCCATCCTTTTCTCTGTTTTATTTCATTTTAATTTTTTTTTCTTTTTTATCAACTTCTAGGCCCACTTGGATAGTAGCAACTTCTTTAAGTTGCATAGTGTAGTGTAACATTCCCATCTAGACTCCTCAAGTGGTGCACCCTACAACTTCATTCCAAGGTCTATGTGCACTGCCAGCAAGAATGTCTTGACCCCTACAATCATTTCTATTTTATGTTGGATTTCTTTCATCCTAGTGAGTAGGTTATCATCTAACTGTTGCCTTGCTAGGTACTAATATGTCTCTTGATCATGAGGAAGGGTCCAGTGAATTTGAGAAAGAGCCCCATATTGAGATGGGTGTTTCATACCCTCACCACAACTTTGATAGATGCTTCACAACACCTCAACCTCAATATCGTACTCGTTAGGAAAGTAGTTGAGGGTCCAACACAATGTGGTCTTGTAGCTCAGTTGGTTAGAGCATTGGTCTTATGAGCCCATGATTATGGGTTCAAGACCCTTTGAGATCAAATTAATATATCTTGTTTATATAGCACACTAGGCTCCAACAAAGCCAACCGTCGATCCATCTATGTTCTCCTGATTTGACCATGTTGTTGTCTCCTATTCACTGACCATGTTGTTGTCTCCTATTCACCCAAGATTAAATGTTTTTGTTTGAATGATTAATAGCCAACAATACCTGCTTTAGTATCATGTGTTGGGTTCCTGTGTTCTCCTGATTTAGCCATGTTGTTGTCTCCTATTCACCCAAGATACCCTATTAGATGTTTTCGTTTGAATGATTACCCAAGATACCCTATTAAATGTTTTCATTTGAATGATTAGTAGCCAACAACACCTACTTTAGTATCATGTGTTGGGCAGCCAGCTTATGCTTAGAGTAATCATTCGTCAGCAAACATTTCATAAGCCCATTAGGGTCACCATACAAAAATAAATACATCGGTCACGGTGAGATCTCCAAATGCTTGAATCCTACAACCTCTACTATATGCATGTTAGATCTCCAAATGAATCCTACAACCTCAACTACATGCATGCAGATCTCCAAATGCTTGAATTTTGGATGGGTAGTTTCAAACTCATTGGAGAAGTAGTGGTGGAAACTCCCTATATGGTCTCGTAGCTTAGTTGGTTAAAGTATTTGTTTTATGAGACGAAGGTTGTGGGTTAAAGCTTTGCCAATACCATATTGATATATTTTGAGTGCGATCAAATTAAACTCCCCAAAATTACAAAAGTTATAATTTCATCCGAGATGCCTAGAATTTTGATTACTTTATTTTTAGGGTGCAGGAGAGATTAGGATCTGGTATGCATCTAAGGTGGATAATTTTAATTGCATCCAGTATGCATCTAAGGTAGAATTAGGGAGAGTAGCACAACAACTGGAGAGGTTGCTAAACATTGCTTTTTTAGTATCACTATAACTGGGGGAGCTCACACTATATTCCACTTGAAATTACATGCTATTTATTATTCCCTTTTCTCTCTTTATCACTCTGATCCCATTGACTTCATTGTCATTGCTTGTATAGCACACTAAGCTCCAACAAGGCCAAAAGTTGATCTATCTCCGTTCTCCTAACTTATCCATGTTGTTGTCTCCTATTCACCCATGATACCATATTACAGATGCTTTTGTTTGAAGGATTAGTTGCCAACAATGCCTGCTCAGCTCTGATCTGCTCCGACGGTCCACCGAGCATCATCATATGAAAAATTTGATGTCTAATCCGAGCATAGTATTTTGACTATTAGATATATCTCTATATTAAGTGTTGTGTCTCTAAGTATTATCTATAAAATTTCATGTCCTAAGTGTTAATGTCACTAAGTGTTTGTCATCCTATGTGACATTTATACTTTCAGTATCATGTGTTGAGCAACCAACCTATGCTTAGTGTAATCCTTCTCAAGAACTTTCCATAAGCCCATTAGTGCCTGAACCAGTCTATATCTCTACATATGCCTGTTGCACTGATATTGGCTGAGAAGATGGGCCACCTTGTATTTCTCTCTAATGGCTTGTTAGTCGCAACCCTAAACCCCATCCTAGTGAAATGACTGCCCCATGAATCCTCCTCGGACAATCCATTTTTGTGACTTCTATAAATTACAGACTGTCCTTATATAGGTTCGTCGTACCTAAATAAAGACATCAGTCATGGTTAGTTGTAATTAACATCTATAGAATATTTTAAATAATAGTCGTGTGGTTAATGAATCCACTGTCCAAGGCTACATAGATGGAATCACCATTTTGATTCAAAAGTATGAATGCATGCCTAGGTATGTGCTTCCAACCCCTACATCAGAATGCTACAACCTCAACTACGTGCATGCTAGATCCCCAACTGCTCACTTTTGGGGTAGGTTCCACCATCACAAGAGTTCCCAATGTTTTCATCCTCGTCTTCGTTGCAGGGATGGTGTAGTTGCTAATGTATTGGGTCGCCCTTGGCCCACTTCTGCATGAATCACCTATTGTTGCCTGCATTGAGTTGGGATGCTCCTTGGCCCATGCTGAACCCGTTTGGTGTCCCCTTTGTGTCTTGATCCCAATCCTCAGGTTCGACACTAGTCAAGTCCATACTAAAGGTCATTAGGACACTCCTTGTTCGAAGAGGTTGACATTTCTGTCAACTCTAAGGCCTTGTTAGACAGTAGCAAATCATTGAATTTGCATAATATCATGTAATATTCCCATCTAGCCTCCTCAGTTGTACATCCTACCACTTCACTACGAGCTCTATGTACACTGCCAGCTAGAATGTCATGAGCCCTAGGATCCTTTTTGCTTTCTATGGGAGTTCTTTTATTACGGTGAGTAAGGAATCATCTAGCTGCTGCCTTGCTAGGTACTTATCTATGCGCACAAGTTGGAGGAAGAAGATATGAAATATCCGGTGGAACAAAATTATTGAAAGTAGCTAAAGGTTATAAGCAACCTCACTAATTCTCTTGATCATGAGGAGGGATCTAGCGCATTTGAGAAAGCCCCATATTGACATGAGTGTATTTTACCCTCCACCACATCTTTGATAGATGCTTCACAGCACCTCATCCTCAATTTCGAGCTCATTGGGAAAGTAGTGGAGGACCCCTCCCTATGTGGCCTCGAAGCTCAGTTGGTAAGAGCATTGGTCTTATGAGCCGAAGGTTGTGGGTTCATGCCCCACCGATACCATATTGATTTATTTTTATTGTGATTAAATTAAACTCCCAAAAATTATTAAAGTTATAATTGCATCCGAGATGCTTAGAACCTTAATTACTTTACTTTTAGGGTGCAGGTGGGATTAGGATCCACTTCCAATATTTTTTATTACATCCAGTATACATGAAAGGTGGATAATTTTGATTGCATCCGGTATGCAACTAAGGTGGACTTAGGGAGTGCAACACAACAACTAGGGAGGTTGCTTTACTTTGCTCGTTTAGAGTCACTACAATGACTCATCACTACAATGACTCTTTGGAGCTCACACTATATTCCACTCTAACTCACTTGCTCTATATTATTCCTTTTTCTCTCTTCATCACTCTGATCCCATTGAGTTCATTGCCATTGCTTGTATAGCATACCAGGCTCTAACGAGGCCAAAGGTCGATTCATCTGCATTCTCCTGACTTAGCCATATTGTTATTATCCATGTTATAAATGCTTTTGTTTGAACGATTAGTTGCCAATGCCCGCTCAGCTCCTAAATGATCCCATGGTTCATCGAGCTTCATCCTATGGAAAATTTGATGTCTAACCTAAGCATAATAAACTGACTTTCAGATATGTCTCTATACTAAGTATTTTGTCTTTATGTATTATCGATAAAATGTCTTATCCTAAGTGTCAATGTCACTTAGTGGTTGTCATCCTATGCGATATTTATACATTTAGTATCATGTGTTGGGCATCTAACCTATGCTTAGGGTAATCCTTCGCCAGGAACTTTCCATAAGCCCATCAATGTCTGAACAAGTCCATGTCTCTACATATGCCCATTACATTGATATTGGCCGAGAGGATAGGTCACCATGTATCTCTCTCCAATGGCTCGCTAGTCGCAACCCTAAACCTCGTCCTTGTGAAACGACCACCCCATGCATCCTCCCCAGACAATCCATATAGGTGACTTCTGTAAACTACATAATGTCCTCAGATAGGTCATCGTACCCAAATAAAGATATCAAATCAACATCTGTAGAATATTTTGAATAATAATCGTGTTGTTAATGGATCCACTATCCAAGGCTCCACTGTTCCCTTTCAAAAGTAAGAATGCATGCCAATGTATGTGCTTGTGTGTGATGATCACCCGAAATTTAACTAAAAAACTATTTTTTTGAAAGTACTACCTAGAAATAATGCACTGTATTTAGAAGACCCGATTAAAATAATAATAATAATAATTTAAATATATATTTAAAGTCTACATTTATTCATTGTTAATAATAATTAGACTTTCATGATGCAAATGATATATGAAATAATTATCTCTCTAAAATCTAATAATAATCTACTACTCAAAATTATGTAATAACTAAATTAATGCTTGTTGCCACCTGTCGTCACTTAGGATGATAATGACTTCATATTATTCTCTCCATATGTTCATATATATATATATGTGTGTGTGTGTGTGTAGTATATAAATACTCTTTCTAGTTTTAACAAAAATATATATGTTGTGGTAAATATAAAAAAAAGACTTTGGATATTAAATTCATCGTGTTTCTTGGTTTAATTAGTCATTACAATTGGAGTTACTTCATTAGAGTTTTTGGCATTATGTTGGAAAAAAATGATATGTTGAGAAACATTTTATTCCATCTATTTTCTTAGGCGCTTTCTTTCTTAACATCGTAAATAAAATTTTCATGTCTTGTATTCAGTGTTTCTTTGGTCATATACATGAATGACATTTAAACAATGTAAAATTAAAACACCTATTTCATTCCTTGTCTTCTATTTCCATGATGCTAAAGAAGAAATAAGAAAAGGGAGTACGGCTAGATACTTGATTTCATGAGTATTATAAAATTTAAATATGCTTGCAAATTGACAGGGAAACATTATGCAGCGATGATGATTAAACATAGCAGGTCCATAAATCTATTAAATCGCTAATTTAAAAGGCTCAGGTGCGTTGTTGTTTCGGCTAGTTTACAGCTGCTGTAGTAGAGCTCCCAAGCGGGCAGTTGTTAATAAATTTTGTACTATCCATGATGTGCATTTTGTTGCTACTTTATGGAATGTAAATTATTTGTAATGACATGTTATATGATATGTTCTCCCTTATGCTTGTGTTCTTAAATTCTAACAGTGTATGATACTAGGAAGAACAAGAACACATAGATGACATATGAACATGCTAGGTGACATATTTACATGACGACCTAAACTAGTTAGAACACCTAGAGACACAGACTTGAACTTCCTAGGGACATAAACTTCTAGGAATCATATAGGTCTATATAACACATTATTTCTCTCATAAATGATAGGTATCATTTGTGTTAGTCTAATGATGGGTAGTGAAGGCGTCACTCGACCCATCCTTTAGCGTTCAATGAGTATCAAGAAGGAGGTTCTCGCCACTAACATAGATATCCCCATGGCATGCATCTGAAACTAAAGTGCTGGGAGCTAAGGAGCTCACTTCAGCTGCTATTAAGGACTAAAGTGTCTGTTGACGCTAGCATACCTCAATTGAGTCTTACAGACTTGGGAGGTAGTCTGGATGGCCAGAGTTATACACATGTTGGATTCGGCAAGTCAGGTCGTGAGTATATGTGTTAGCAGGTGACCTTGCTGTGAAGCAGAAGTGTAGCGCTACATGGTGTCTCGTATTGTGGGATCCATGGGAGATGTATGATACGATAGTCTCGGAGCACGGTCCGAGTAAACGGCTCTCGAGACTGGAAGGAGAAGGAACTAGGGTCACCACCTTCTTCGCCAACGTCAATGCAACGGGCCTAGGCAGAGACTTAGTCTAACACTGATGGGCTTATGGTAGTCCTCGTCCAAGCCTTACCTTAAGTATAGGCAGGCAGCCCTAGGAGTTGGCAATTGAAACTACAAATTTAGAAAAATCAAGACACATATTTAGACTTTTAGAATTTAATTATTTACTTATTTGTATGCTTTCCTTCATTATTATTCTATGATATAATATTCATATAATTGTTGCTCGTCCAGACATGTATTGTTAGCCCATTCTTGTGCTTGAAGAAGTTTCTATCTGTAGGCACTAAGTCGCAAGATTTAGCGCATGCAAATTTCCCCCGTGCATGGTATCGAGACACTGCTTAGGAGACTGCGAGGAATCACGAGTAGTGGGGTTGAGTGCCATAGGAGGACATTAATAGAATGTATTAATTGTATACCACACATAATGTAGAAGGAATGTGTTAGCTTTGTAAGTAACATATGAGTTAGTTGTAAATTTAATTAATGAACTTAACTGTAGGACTTTTTATTTATGTTTGAGTTATATGGTATTATTAGCTTGGTATGAGTGGAACACCGCTCATACGGCAGTTGTCATATGCCCGACAGAGGGAAGAGATGTGACAATTAAAGTGGTATCAGAGTCAAGTTTAGAAAATTCAGGAAATTATTTTTGAGATGAAGGATTTGGGATACGCTATTGATACAGTCCATAGGCAAACATTGGGTAAACAAGGGTGAGAGTGATAAAGGATTAAAAACACGATTCCCTTGATTAAACTTTTCCTTATTACCTCTTTGCACTTCCTTGCTTGATAAGTTGCTTGCTCCAAATTATTTGACTACTTTTGGTAATTTTGATTAATTGCTTGTTTTCTCATTAAGTTATTAAAATCGATTGCTTGCATATTTTCTTTGCTAGCCTCTACCTTAACTCAAAGGTAGTATTTAAAACCCCATGAGTACTACTAAAATTCATTACCATGCTGTGCAATGATAAAATGGCTGCTTTATTCAATGAAAGCAAGAATTAGTTATTTGAGGTCTATGTCTTTAACTTTCAATAAATGTGGTCCTACTATTGTTTGCTTACACAAGTACCATAAGCAATGAGTGCTATGAGTTTAACCGAGGTTGTGGTATAGACAAATTCTCCCTCCATGATAGAAATTGAAAAGTAGGCCCTAGTGCGCTTTCTGTGGCAGAAGTAAGAATGTATCGATTATTCCTACTACTATGTAGTACTCTGCTGTATTGTGGATACCATGATTCAAATTGGCTTGAAATGGATCGCCACTTGGTGGCTAAGACCCTACTATCAAATTCTCCCTGGTATAATTTATTCCTAGAACATGTGCTTTTATGCTTTATTCCATTCTATCATGATTCAGTTAATGCTTATGGTACTTTAGTTTCATGTTTTAAATTTTTAAATCCTACTCGGCATTAGTTGGTACTAACTTCACTAGTTATAAATTTCATATTGAAGTAAACCTATTCTCATTCTCCAGGAATTTCAAATCTAGAAGGTTACATGATCTCTCATTACATTTAGTCATAGGGTTGAATTAAATTCATAGTATACATATGCTCCATTGACTTCATTCAACAGTAAAATTATTGTGAATGACTAAACTGCCTAAATGCCTTGTTAAAGAGTTATGGCCTGAGGACATCCTATCATGGCATCATATAAACTTCTAGCTATGTCTACCAATTGGTTGGGTTGCTTGATACTGATGACTAGAAGGGGAAATATAAGAGGATTGATGTCACCGTATGGGAACTGATAATGAAACTTGATCCTCTAGTTTTGATGGAGTTCCTTGTTATAGAGTGATGGCAACAAGATAATGTTGCAATGGGCTTATAGTAAGTATGACAATCTTTATGCTCATGGTTTAATTTGAAAACACATGAAGTAGGTTTTCTTGTACTAATACCTAGCAGATGGAACAAATTCACAGGTTTAAGTTTAGTAGATCTTGCACCTAATACTTCTAATGAAAATAAAAAAAACCTTGTTTGACTTTATCTTTTCCTTGATTGATCCTTCTTTATTGATTTTATTCTTAATTTGGTTGCTTGGACTGATTTTGATATCGAAATTGGTAGGTGATATTATGTTTGGCTATACAAAGGATTTCTACTATTTTGATTGTTGTTTTCATGTAAAGCTTATTCTACTAGTATTTTCAAATAATTTATAAATATTAGCTGGCTATTTACGTGTATGGTAATAGCCAATATGTGTCTAGCATTTCTGGCGGTAACCATCAGGAATGAATTTATTTAAAAATTGGTGTAGTGGCTTTATGACTTTATACGTCTAGCCTTCACCAAAGTCGTTTGTTGAGCGAGTATGACCAATAAATGCAAGTCTTTATATTTTATAGAGATGCCATTTAGATTTGTTCGTAAATTCTTTTTGTACATATGTACTTAGCTACAGTTGCATGGTTAGTTTTGGCAAGTAAAAAGATGTAGGAGTTTTAATTGACTCTCTCGGTATCTTCATCAAGTTTTAACCTTACAATTAAGATCAAATGAAAATTTCAACCTTGCTAGGTGCCACTGGTTTCCTCTTTTTTCTATCAATTGGATGCTATCCTCATAAGGGAAGAAATTTAAGAAAAATATTGTCTAATCCATAGGTTAGCTTCAACAATATTTTGGGCTCAATCTTCTCGAATTTTTTTTTCCTAGAAGAAACTAGCTTCATATCCTACACTCCTAATCCTGCCACAAACAAGGCAGTATTTTTTTTCTTAGCGTAAATAGCCCGTTTTTGTATAAAATTCCAAATGTACATTAAGATAATTAAATTTTTCTTGAAAAATTCCTTAGCTTCATCTTACCTTACTTGAAGTCTACTATTGATCTTTATGGTTGCAAAACATAAATCTTTGACTAAGGAATCATGGAGTGACCTCAATTCTAAATCTTTTTTTCTGCATATCTAAATTCATGATATAAATCCCTATCTTAATACTAACAACCTAAGGTCCCTTTTGAGCACTCTGTACTCTTTATTCAGTATCCTTATTGTAGATGCACAATCTGAAAAAAAATATTTTTCTTCTCAATGCCTTGACTATAGATAATGCATCTTTCTACTTGAATTTACACAACTTACAAGATAATACTTGAATTTACAAGATAATACTAGGAGTTATTTACACAACTTTGATAGATGCTTCACAACACCTGATCTTCCAAGTCGAACTTGTTGGAAAAGTAGTGGAGGGTTCTTGCAAATGTGGTCTTGTAGCTCAGTTGGTTAGAGCATTGGTCTTATGAGCCGAAGGTCGTGGGTTCAAAACCCTCCGAGACCAAATATAAATATTTTGAGTCTAATAAAATCAAGCTCTCAAAAGCCTACCATGCCGGTCCAACCTGATTGGCATCACCTATTTGTTTCAAACCTAATCCTCAGGTTAGACACTAGTCAAGTCCATACTAAGGTCATGGGAACAGGTTGGCATTCTTATCAACTCTTAGGCCAAGTTTGATAGTAGTATGTTCTTGAAGTTGCATTGTGTAGTGTAACATTCCCATCTAGCCTCCTCGAGTGGTGCACCATGCAACTTCACTCTGAGCTTTCTGTGCACTGCCAGCAAGAATGTCTTGACCCCAAGGATCCTTTTTGCTTTCTATGGGAGTTCTTTCATCACAGTGAGCAGGGTATCATCTAGTCGTTGCCTTGCTAGCTACTTATCTGTGCACACGAGTTGGTGGAAAGAAACATAAAATATCGGGTGGATTCTTCAAAGTAACTAAAGGTTATAAGCAACCACAGTAATTCTCTTGGTCATGAGGAAGGGTCCAGTACATTTGAGAAAGAGCCCCATATTGAGATAGGTGCATCGTACCCTCCACCACAACTTTATTAGATTCATCACAACACCTCATCCTCAATATCGAACTCGTTGGGAAAGATATGGAGGGGTCCACACAATGTGATCTTTTAGGTCAGTTGGTTAGAGCATTGGTGTGAGGTTTGTAATTTTGTACTAAGGAAAATTATGTAATATGTAATAGATGATGATTTTAAGGGGTTTTATGAAATAAATAATATGGAGGACTTAATTGTAAAATTACGTAGATTTTTACAGTATGGTATTTTGATGTAAAAATTATACCATCAGATAGAATTTTTATAAGGAATCCAACGGCGCAAACGGATCGTAATTTGGATGTCATTTGATTGGTCAAATCATGAAATCAAAGATTGATCCAAATAGACGGACGAGATTAAATCACGTAAACAGACGGTCCAGATTTGATTTTTATTAAACCAATAGGTGAACTGGGTTAGCGGGTTAATGGTTAGCGGGTTAAGTGAGGAAATCCGACCCGTTATCAAACCCATTTAACTTACCCTCTTCTTCTTCCTCCTATACCCGTGATTTTCTCTCTCCTCCCCTACTTCGAACTCCGCCGGCAGCTTCGCTTCATCAACTTGGCGACGACGGTTGGAGGTCTTCCCGGCCGAATTTTTCAATAAAATTTTAGACACAAACTCAGGTGAGCGAGGAGAACGCATTAGAATAATTATTTTCGAGTTTTAGTGGAGATTTGGGGGAGAAAAGAGGAGAGAAGTGAGGGGCGGCGAAAGTTCGTCGCCGGAGCTTTCTCCGGCGATTGCCAACTATTCCAGCCATGAAACTTTGCAAACTTGGAACCTATGGCTTCTCCTCGACGAGAGGTTTCCATTGGTACCGGAGTTGAGGGCTGTTGGCCGCCGGTTGGCCGCCGGCGAGCTAAAAACCCAAGTTTAGGGTTTTCGCCCAATTGAACTTCTCCGACAAAGTTGACCACATATGGACGGTAAAAATTGGGGAAAATGGTATTTTTGGATTCCTGATGAAAATAGCTTTCGATTGGTACCAATATTGTGGCCTATCGAAGAACTTCGCCGGTGAGGGTTCCGGCGAACTTTCCGGCGAGCTCCGGTGAACTTTCCGGTGAACATGAGATAAAAATTAGGGTGATTCTAGATATCATTTTAAGAGTATTGGTGAAGACGGATTTGTAAAATTATTATCGAATTGAGAATTAAAATTTATTGAAATATTCACAAGAAATACGATAAGCAGGCACGAGGATACGAGCGATCGTGATACGAATTAGAACGTCCTTATGATGATAGGATCTGGTGAGTGTTTATTCTCTAGGTAGAATAAATGGGATAGTTCTCAATGTTTAGTCCAGGAGAACTATATCCCTTTGATTATCTATGCTTGATATTCATTGGCTCTCCTGCTAGTTAATTATCCTGATTATGATTATATGAGTTGTGAATAACCTTTGATATCCATGCTTCTTGATATACTGTTATTTGATTCATTGTAAGCATGATACTATGCTTTTGTTTGATTCTAAAGCTAGCATATGCACCTGTTTTTCCTAAAAACTAGAGGTATGGTGAAAAGTATACCTTAGGAGATTTATTGATCGATATACGATTCTGCTTCATCTTTTGAGTGTGTATGACTAGGATGACCTTATACTGGTGTGCCAATGGCACTGTTACTGCAGTGATGGTAGGTTTGTTCGTACTCACATGGCCGCATAGATAGAGGGGCGTGGGGTTAAAGTGCCGGGCAGTCAGGATGGGAGGTTAGATAACTCCTGACTGTGGATATTCATTGGACCGGCTATGGTAAACCAAGTAGCGAGGTCCGGTGGGCAACCCAGGGGGAAAGGGGGCTTTGTTTATGAATTCATATGATTTCACTTTGATTCAGTATCTTTTGATACTTGATACCTCCCCTTGAGGTGACGGTTGATAGCTACAACTGTCGTTAACTATGCTAGCCCGAGATATATTCTTGTATGATCCATGATTGCTTTGTTTGATTGGCTATTATACCCGAATAGCTAGGTTATTCAGCTTATGAGACTTTGCTATTATATGTTCTCGGTTTTACATTATTTTCTATCCAAGTCACTGGGTACAAGCGTACTCTCAGGATCACAGCAGGAGAGGGACGGATAGAGTTAGAGGCGGTTAGCCAGACTCCTGACTTTTGAAAGGTAGGATAGTTCTACCTTTGTTTTGTGTACAAAAAGATCCACTGGATAGGTACTTTGTGTATTATGGGACATGTGTCTTATTTTGGTTGTAAAATATTTCTATATAAGAGATTTTTTGTATAAGAAATCTGATTTTTGCATATGCATGGTTTTTGAGTTTTATTACTCTGCTATTCAGGTTCTCTCCTTCCATAAATATAGGGGATATACATCCGGTACGCTTAGTGGATTCCCATATAGTTCTGGGTGCTTAGCAGAGTTGTATGTGGAGTTCACTGCAGTCTGCCACGTGTCCTAGGGGAAGGTACGGGGCGTGACAGATTTTGGTGGTATCAGAGCAGGTTCATATTAGCATATATGTATATCTTGATAAGATATTTTGAGAACTTGGGTATGTTAAGGCATCGATTACATAAATGATCTTTTAGAAGTAATTCATATTAGGGTAGGTCCAGTGGATCTCAGATAGGGACCAATTTAGTGGCCCTAGGATATGCGTGGTATACGTAATATTGATCGTAATATTCACGCAGGATATTCAGAATGCAGCCAGAGCATAGTAGTTCAGGGGATGAGGTACCACAAGGATAGGAAGGTTCCTCTGCCTCCCATGCAATGCCAGTAGAATGTGGTCAGGCTGCACCTGTTACCGGAGGAGTTATTTTAACTAATGAGCAGTTTCAGACACTCATTAGAATGATTCAAACTCAGACGACACTGGTATAGGCTCCCGTTCCATTGGTACAGGCACTCATAGTTGCTCCTCAGACTGATTTATTAAAGCAGATCAAGACAGCCCGACAGTTAGGATGTTACAGTTTTGAGGGATCTAGAGATCCAGAGATAGCCCATAAATGGTTACAGAAAGTAACAAAGACTGCTAGAGACATGAGATTGACGGATGCAGATACTATTCGACTAGCAGCTCAGTTATTAGAGGGCGATGCACAGGTCTGGTGGGAATCCCTCAGCACTAATAGAGCTTTACCAACTACATGGGAAGGATTTATAAATATCTTTAATAGAGAATATTATATCAGTTTCTATAAGGATCAAAAAAGGGAAGAATTCTTTGCTTAGAAACAGAATCATAGATCAGTATTGGAGTTTGATATCGAGCTACGGGCCTTATCACTATTTGTTCCAGAGTATGCTCGAGATACCAAGTATATGCGCAGTCGGTTTAGAAAGGGACTGAATGTAGAGATCAGAAGGTTGTTGGTTACTTCTACCACTGTCAGCTATTATGAGTTGGTACAGATGGCAGTGGAAATTGAGCAGTTATCCCCAACACCTTCTAAGGGTAAGAAATTGCCATTGGAAAAAGAAAGTCTGAATTCTTCAATCCTGCATTTCAAAGAAAAGGTATCAATATAGGAGGATCACAGAAAACAGGAGAATCATCTGGCAGCATCTCTAGACCACCGACTTACCCACGAGGCTCATATGCTCCAGATTTTGAATCCCATGTCAGATCCATGACTACAAAGACATGTGGAAATTGTGGAAGATCTCATCCGGGACTATGTAGACAGCCCTTAAAATGTTTCTATTGTCATCATACAGGCCATTTGAAAAGGGACTGTCCAGCTCTACAGCAAAAGAGAGACAGTGGAAGCATAGAGATGCAAAGACAGTTGCCATGTGGTAGAGGATCTAGTAGTCAGATAAGGCAACCATCAGGGGCAGTGAGAGGCTCCAGAGCAGAGCAAGGGAGTACTGTAAGAGGACCTCAGAGTGGTTCTAATATTCCACCACGATAACAAACTAGGATTTTCACTGTTTCAGATAAGGAGGCTGAGACTAATCCAGATCTGATTACAGGTACTTTACAATTATTTCAGCATCCTGCTAAAGTACTTATTAATAGTGGTTCACATAGATCATATGTTAATCCTGAGTTTGCTAAGTTTAGTAATAAACCCTTGGTTCCTCTAAAGTCTGAACTTATTGTCTGCACCCCTCTAGGACAACAACTTCTTAGAAATACAGTTTATAAGGATTGTGAGATTATGTTGGGAGATACTATATTACTAGCAGATCTAATCCCATTAGATATGATAGATCTTGATTTGATATTGAGGATTGATTGGTTATCCCGACATAAGGCCACAGTCAACTATTTTGCCAAGGAAGTGGTATTCTCAAAAAAGGAATACCTAATTTGCATTTTAGTGGGAACCGCCGAATCCTACCGACTTGTGTGATTTCGGTGTTACAAGCTTGGAAACTAATAAGAAAAGGATGTGTAGCTTATTTAACTCACATAATAGACACATCCACGTTTGGAACCAAGCTAGAAGAGATACCGGTGGTTTGTGAATTTTCCGATGTATTTCCAGAAGAGTTACCAGGTGTACCACCTGATAGGGAGGTTGATTTCTTTATTGAATTACAACCAGGGACTCACCCTATCACGATTCAACCCTATAGAATGACACCTGCAGAACTCAATGAATTAAAGGTACAATTACAAGAATTATTAGATAAAGGATTTATCAAACCGAGTACCTCACCTTGGGGAGCACCGGTATTATTTGTAAAGAAGAAAGATGGTACCTTAAGATTATGCATTGATTATAGACAGTTAAATAAGGTGACCATCAAGAATAAATATCCTTTGCCAAGAATTGACGATCTCTTTGATCAACTACAAGGAGCAAAAGTATTCTCAAAGATGGATTTTTGATTAGGATATCATCAATTGAGGATCAAGGAGTCGGATATACCTAAGACTGCCTTCAGAACTAGATATGGACATTATGAATTCATAGTAATGCCTTTTGGATTAACAAATGCCCCAGCTGCATTTATGGATTTAATGAATAGGGTATTCCATCCATATCTGGACAAGTTTGTGATATTTTGATATACTCGCCTGGAGAAAAGGAACATGCTGAGCATTTAAGAATAATGTTACGAACACTGCGAGAAAGGAAACTATATGCAAAGTTCTTCAAATGCGAGTTTTGGTTGAAAGAAGTGAAATTCTTGGGATACACAGTATCAGAAGAAGGTATTATGGTTGATTCAAGTAAAGTGGAAGCAGTTTTGAAGTGGGAACGACCCAAGAATGTTACAGAGATCCGCAGTTTCTTAGGTCTAGCTGGATATTATAGAAGATTTATTGAGGGATTTTCTAAAATAGCTGGACCACTCACCAGATTGACACGAAAGGAAGTGAAATTTCATTGGGATCAAGATTGTAAAAATAGTTTTCAGAAACTCAAGGATTGTCTTACTTCTGCTCCAGTTCTTACATTACCAAAGCCTGATGAAGATTATACTGTATATAGTGATGCTTCCAGACAAGGATTGTTCCCACTTCAAAACTGCTTAAGGAAGAGAAAAATGTGATTGCATATGCATCTCGTCAGTTAAGGAAGCATGAATTAAATTACCCTACTCATGATCTGGAACTGGCAGCAGTAGTTTTTGCATTAAAGATATGGCGACACTACTTATACGGAGTTCATGCCATATTTTTACCGACCATCAAAGTTTGAAATATATTATGACTCAGAAAGAGCTAAATTTGAGACAAAGAATATGGTTGGAGTTAATAAAAGATTATGATCTCATAATTGAGTATCATCCAGGAAAGGCTAATGCTGTGGCACATGCATTGAGTAGGAAATCATATACGTTATCTAGTATCTCCACCACTACACTACCTCAACTTATGGAATTAAAATCTTTGAGAGTTCAACTAGATTATGATAAATCTAGTGAGATTTTAGCTACATTTATTGTGCGACCCACAATTAACGAGGAAATTCGGATGTTGTAGAGCTCAGACGAGGAATTGAGGAAAGTACTCCAAAGAATACAAACAGAAGAAAATACTGAGTCCAGGACGAGGGATGATGGATTATTGGTATATCGTGAAAGAGTCTGCGTCCCTAATAAAGCTAAACTCAAGAAAGCTATCTTGGAGGAAGCTCATTCCTCGGCATATGCAATGCACCCGGGAAGTACAAAGATGTATCGCACAATAAAAGGAAGCTATTGGTGGACAGGAATGAAGAAGGATATTGCAGAGTTTGTAGCTAAGTGCCACATTTATCAGCAAGTTAAAGCTGAGCATTAGAAACCCGCAGGAAAGCTACAACCTTTGCCAATTCCTGAATGGAAATGGGAACATATCACAATGGATTTTGTGATAAGATTACCTCGTACATCAAGTAATCATAATGCGATATGGGTAATTGTGGATAGACTTACCAAGTCTGCCCATTTTCTGGCAATTCATAATACTTATTCATTGGATAGATTAGCCAGAATCTATATTCAGGAGATTGTGAAACTCCATGGAGTTCCCATTACCATTATGTCTGATAGAGATCCTAGATTTACTTCTTATTTTCTGCTAAAGATGCATGAAGCTTTAGGTGCGTCATTACAGTTTAGTACCGCTTTTCACCCTCAGACTGATGGTCAATCTGAAAGAACGATTCAAACTCTAGAAGATATACTAAGGGCTTGTGTAATTGAATTCCAGGGAAGTTGGGATCAACATTTACCGTTGATTGAATTTGCATACAATAATAGTTACCAAGCCAGTATTGGAATGACCCCATACGAGGCTTTATATGAAAGAAAATGTAGAACACCATTATGTTGGGATGAAGTTGGAGAAAGAAAAATAGAAGGAAATGAGTTGATTGAAACTATGACAGAAAAGGTCAAAATCATTAAGGAAAGATTGAAAATAGCCCAGGATAGGCAAAAGAGTTATGCAGATAACCGAAGAAGGAAATTGGAATTTCAACCTGGGGATATGATATACTTAAAGGTAGCTCCATAGAAAGGAATCATACGGTTTGGAAACACACGGAAACTAAATCCTAGATATATTGGACCTTTCAGAATTATTAACAGAGTGGGTCCTGTAGCGTACAGATTGGAGTTACCTCAGGAAATGGCCAGAATACATGATGTATTTCATGTATCTATATTGAGGAAACATATGGCGAATCCTGAGCAGATATTAGGAACACCCCCGATTGAACTTAAGGGTGACTTGAGTTTTAAAGTACAACCTGTGCAAATCTTAGAACGAAAGAAGAAAACGTTAAGGAATAAGGATGTATGGATGATTAAGGTACTGTGGAGAAGTGCACAGGTGGAAGAAATCACTTGAGAATCAGAAGAGTATATGAAGAGGAAGTATCCTCAGTTATTCCAAGTGATGACCTGAACTAAATTTTGAGGATAAAATTTCTGTAAGGGGGGTAGGAAATTTTGTACTAAGGAAAATTATGTAATATGTAATAGATGATGATTTTAAGGGGTTTTATGAAATAAATAATATGGAGGACTTATTTGTAAAATTATATAGATTTTTAAAGTATGATATTTTGATGTAAAAATTATATCATCATATAGGATTTTTGATAAGGAATCCAACGGCGCAAACGGATCATAATTTGGATGTCGTTTGATTGGTCAAATCATGAAATCAAAGATTGATCCAAATGGACGGACGAGATTAACGAACGGTCCAGATTTAATTTTTATTAAAGCAATAGGTGAACCGGGTTAGCGGGTTAGTGGTAAGCGGGTTAAGTGAGGAAATCTGACCCGTTAACAAACCCATTTAACCTACCCTCTTCTTCTTCCTCCTCTACCCGTAATTTTCTCTCTCCTCCCCTACTTCGAACTCCGCCGGCAGCTTCGCTTCATCAACTTGGCGACGACGGTTGGAGGTCTTCCCGGCCGAATTTCTCGATGAAATTTCAGACACAAACTCAGGTGCTAGGAGAATGCATTAGAACAATTATTTTTGAGTTTTGGTAGAGATTTGGGGGAGAAAAGAGGAGACAAGTGAGGGGCGATGAAAGTTTGTCGCCGGAGCTTTCTCCGGCGATTGCCGACTATTCCGGCCATGAAACTTTGCAAACTTGGAACCTATGGCTTCTCCTCGACGAGAGCTTTCCATTGGTACCGGAGCTGAGGGCTGTTGGCCACCAGTTGGCCGCCAGCGAGCTAAAAACCCAAGTTTAGGGTTTTCGCCCAATTGAACTTCTCCGGCAAAATAGACCACATATGGACGGTAAAAATTGAGGAAAATGGTATTTTTGGATTCCTGATGAAAAGAGCTTTCGATTGGTACCAATATTGTGGCCTATCGAAGAACTTCGCCGGTGAGGGTTCCGGCGAACTTTCCGGCGAGCTCCGGTGAACTTTCCGGTGAACATGAGATAAAAATTAGGGTGATTCTAGATATCATTTTAAGAGTATTGGTGAAGACGGATTTGTAAAATTATTATCGAATTGAGAATTAAAATTTATTGAAATATTCACAAGAAATACGATAAGCAGGCACGAGGATACGAGCGATCGTGATACGAATTAGAACGTCCTTATGATGATAGGATCTGGTGAGTGTTTATTCTCTAGGTAGAATAAATGGGATAGTTCTCAATGTTTAGTCCAGGAGAACTATATCCCTTTGATTATCTATGCTTGATATTCATTGGCTCTCCTGCTAGTTAATTATCCTGATTATGATTATATGAGTTGTGAATAACCTTTGATATTCATGCTTCTTGATATACTGTTATTTGATTCATTGTAAGCATGATACTATGCTTTTGTTTGATTCTAAAGCTAGCATATGCACCTGTTTTTTCTAAAAACTAGAGGTATGATGAAAAGCATACCCTAGGAGATTTATTGATCGATATACGATTCTGCTTCATCTTTTGGGTGTGTATGACTAGGATGACCTTATACTGGTGTGCCAATGGCACTGTTACTGCAGTGATGGTAGGTTTGTTCGCACTCCCATGGCCGCCTAGATAGAGGGGCGTGGGGTTAAAGTGCCGGGCAGTCAGGATGGGAGGTTAGATAACTCCTGATTGTGGATATTCATTGAACCAGCTATGGTAAACCAGGTAGCGAGGTCCGGTGGGCAACCCAGGGAGAAAGGGGGCTTTGTTTATGAATTCCTTTGATTTCACTTTGATTCGGTACCTTTTGATACTTGATACCTCCCCCTGAGGTGACGGTTGATAGCTACAACTGTCGTTAACTATGCTAGTCCCAGATATATTCTTGTATGATCCATGATTGCTTTGTTTGATTGGCTATTATACCCGAATAGCTAGGTTATTCAGCTTATGAGACTTTGCTATTATATGTTCTCGATTTTACATTGTTTTCTATCCAACTCACACGGTACAAGCGTACTCACCCCAAAGGGGAACTCATTTTTTTTCAGGATCACAGCAGGAGAGGGACGGATAGAGTTAGAGGCGGTTAGGCAGACTCCTGACTTTTGAAAGGTAGGATAGTTCTACCTTTATTTTGTGTACAGAAAGATCCACTAGATAGGTACTTTGTGTATTATGGGACATGTGTCTTATTTTGGTTGTAAAATATTTCTATGTAAGAGATTTCTTGTATAAGAAATCTGATTTTTGCATATGCATGGTTTTTGAGTTATATTACTCTGCTATTCAGGTTCTCTCCTTCCATAAATATAGGGGATATACATTCGGTACGCTTAGTGGATTCCCATATAGTTCTGGGGGCTTAGCAGAGCTGTATGTGGAGTTCACTGCGGTCTGCTACGTATCCTAGGGGAAGGTACAGGGCGTGACAATTGGTCTTATGAGCCAAAGTTCTAGGTTCAAGTGTCACGTCCCGACCCGCAGGTCGGGCATGTGGCAACCGCCGTATGGATCCAGAAACCCATACAAGGCATATGATATTCATTAGAAGTCACTATATATATATATATATATATATATCATTATAGTCTGTATTTACAATCTCTTTTGTATAGTCCCGATATAGACTTAATACAATACTACGTTTGATAATCAATAAATCTAAATACGAGAGATGAACTTCTCTGACCCCATACCCGTCGTCAATGATCTCAACTCTTACTCCAAGACCTGCACATACATTGAACGCGGTGTGCTTAGCCTTGGGGCTTAATGCGAAATTACGGCTCGAAATCCTAGTAAGGAAATCAATACTAGGGGGAAGATTCTAGGATGTCTTTTTATTTTATTAATTATCACTTTATAGGAGTAATAAAGTAAATGAATGTCATCAACAGTACATGTAATCAAATATGATAGTGCACCTCTTGTATATTCCTACATGTCTTCTACATTGAAATTCATATATGTGTCACTAATAAATGGCATCTAAATTATTTTTATCTTCGTATCAAATATCTCGGACCGCCAGCTTATGCTTAATGGAATTCCCCCGTTGAGGACTTCCCATAAGTCCATCAGTGCGGTGTCATTCTATGTCTCTACCTAGGCCCGCTGCACTAATGTTGACGGAGAGGATGGGTGACCGCTTATCTCTCTCCACTGTTTCGCCAGTTGCGCCCTATACGCCGTCCCAGCGAAACATCACGCCCCTACTTCCTCTCCGGTTTCCGTAAGGACAACGACACTCTGTGTAGTACTACACACTACCTACAGGCAGGGTTACCTCAACTTAATATATCATTGGTCACGGCTAACTAAAATTATAATAACCCTAGGATCCGGACTACTCATCCGATCGTATGCAGAACGTCTAGGATGATAGTCGTGTGGTCTACGGATCCACTGTCCAAGGCTTAAGGGAGTCACCATTACAACTCAAAGGCAGTCGACGTTTGTCGAGTTGACCATCAATCCGCAGAATGAGTTTGAGGTACCTCAACCACATTTTTTTTGAATCATTAGAAGGTTCATCCCCGATAGCCATATAAGGACTATCACGGTGACGTCCAACCATCACACGTGTGGGTAATAGTATCCGAGTATGGACCCACTCCGCTTTCTGGTCTTTCTTGACCCTGAAGTTAGTCTGGTCCATTTCCCAACCAGCTCCCAGTATCTAAGCTACTTGTAGCCTCGGGAGTGGTGTTGGTGAGTAGACATCACTATTCGAACATTAACAGTTCGTCATGTCATCTAGGGTGCGTTATTAATACCCTGTAATTATAATTTAGTGATGTCCCTAGGAGGTGCTAGTATCATGTGTTTCATATGTCTCTATACTAGAGTATTATGAATTATTATTGATACTACCTCCTATCTAATGATTCAAGTTTAAAATATTTAGTTTCATAGTTCTCCACATGACAGTATTATAACAGTCAATAAGTACGAGACAATAATTAACATGTAGGAGAACTAATAAAGCATGCCAAGTAAAGTTAAGTAGCATAGCATATGGCATATCAATCATGCTTAATAGATAATTTAATATAGCATGCATGCTCTATAGTGTTTAGCAAGCATAAGTTTTAATTATTTTTAAGGCATTCAAGACTTTCCAAATAAAATCTTTCTAATATTTTTCCTAGCATGAATATCATCCTACTGCGATGAACCAACGCACCTGATCGAAGTCTAAGCTTCAAAACCAATCTAATTGAAGCTCACAAGTATCAACCGTAAAGTAGCTCACGTGCCAAAATAATATTCCTAAATAATAAAATTTATTAATAACAAATTTAATACCATTTCTAAGAATTATTCGGATAGAAATTTAATTAATTGAGAACATTACTTTGGTTATATCCAAATTAATTATCTAACCCAATTCATGTAACTAACCCAAAACCAAATAAATCCCAATTCAATTAAGCTCCAATTTGCTTGAGGAGGGAGAAGGAGTCGACGATGATCCCAGATCGTCGAGGAGATGGTAATTAAGGATGTTGTCGGCTGACCGAAGGAGGGATGTGAAGATGGCGGCAAGGAGCTCAATGCGAGCAGGGGGAAGGAGGCGGGTTCGGGGCTGCATCGTCTGGGTTTAGGGCACATATCACGCACCTATCCGGGTTTAACCCTCTTGGTTCAAGCTATCTACAAATCTATCCCTATTTCCATTTTACCCCTACTAGTTCTTGTTATTTACCTAATTATATTTTTCCCTATATCTGAGTCATGAAACTCAATGAGGCTATAGAGATAGCACCTTAAAAATGAGCATAAGATATTGTATAAATCAACAAGGAAATATATCTATAAAATCACATATTTAAATTAACATAACACAACATATAAAAAAACTTAACATATCAATATAGCAGTTGCATTATTTAAACAAAGTGTATGAACATGATACTAGAAACTTATTTTCATAACTGAAATCTTAAAAAGATCTAATCACATATATCAATATATATCATAAGTTATCCAGTATCACTCCTAAGGTAGTCATCCTATGTTCAAGGCAAACCCCTCGTCAGGGATCTCCCCGAACCCCGTCAGTGTCAACCCTACATATCTGTCCTAGATGCCTGTACACTGACGTTGGCGGAAGGAGCTGGTGACCACGGCACTCCTTCAATGCAACAACAAGTACCATACAGTCGCTTCCCCTGACTTCCCTGCCGTGTCCACCCCTCGACGTCGACTCCACAAGATTCGTATCGCATCCAGGGAGATTACCGTAGAGGGAAGAGCAATGGTCGTGCTCCTCACCGGCCAAATAGGCAGAAACAGGGTAGTGCCCTATTGTCGTTTTCCCCACTACATCAGAGCTCGCCGGCGCCGCTCCCACGCCTAGCCGTCCCTGGATTTGACGCCCAACCACGGCCACCGTCGTCTCATGCTGCTAACTCGGCTCACCGGAGGAGGAACTGCTCCAATGGCGCCGACGACTCACTCCCCCGCAAACTCTCTATTTCGCGAGGGTTAAATAACCACCATCGACTCAGCCAACTCGTCGGCAGACTCGGTTCGCACGTGCAACGATGATTTTTAAATTTTATTTTATTATTTTTTTCTTTTCTATTTACTTATTATTTATTTATTTATTTATTCCAATTTCACCTGATAAATAAATATTATTATAATTTTTATTCTCTTTCCTATTTCTTTTATTTATCTATTATTTTATTAATTTAATATTAAAAATAATATTTTTTTCAATTTTTTTATATATAGAAAACAGGGTTTACAAAATCTCCATCAAATATTTATTCAAGATCAAATCTTATCAAATATTTATTTAAGAGCAAATCAAAGAATATTAAGATCAAATCTTTATCAAATATTTATCCAAGAGCAAATTAAGGAATATTTATTCAAGATCAAATCTTCATCAAATATTTATTTAAGAACAAATCAAGGAATATTTATTCAAGATCAAATCTTCATCAAATATTTATTCAAGAGCAAATCAAGGAATATTTATTTAAGATTAAATCTTCATCAAATATATATTCAATACCAAAACATGGAATATTTATTGTCCAAAATTCGTGATTTGCAAGAGGAGGAGACTTATTTATTTATTTTTCCTATTTTAGAGACACAAAATATGAAAAAACGTCTATTATTGTGTCTATATATTTGGTGGAGCATGCCCTAATGAGGGGACTTTGATTTTTGTTTTAACCACTGCTATTGTAATGCTTTTGCTGCAAACTTGAAGTCCAATTTCTTTGAGTGATCCTTCTGCTGTTGCTCTTTCAATTCTCGTGAATTATTCGTGTCGTATTCATGAACAGGTCAGTCGTATTTGACATTGTTGATAACCAATTGAGGAGTGGTTTAGCAATTGTGAGGTTGTTGACTGCGTTCTTAGATCGTGGTTAGCCTCCCTATAGTGAAAGTCACAACTCATCACCTTAAGAATTTCTCCTACGATGGAAGATCGGGACCAACTTGCTTGTATGCATCTTAAGTCGAGGCGTGTGTATATCACTTTTAGGTGAACCTGAAGAGGTCCTTCTCCAGGATACACCTTACGGAACACTATGCCCCCAACCGTAAATTTCCAACGGTCTCCGCCGATTGTCTGCATCCTCTTTTGTCTGTCCAAGGTTGGCTTTCGGACCACTTTTAGAAAGTAAAATAAGGTAGACTGATCTAAGAAAGAAAAATCATTTTCTGTCACGCCCAAAACCCGCTTTTGGGCACGTGACAACCGCCGTATAAGCTGCACTTCTACACTACAACTTATACAAGACTAGATGTATCACAAAGCACAATAAATTCTTTTTATTAAACACAGCGGAAACATAAAAATGTACATTTTACAGCTATACTTTAAAAATGAAATCTTTATCTAGATTTCTAAAATAACATTCTATTTCACCGTAACTAGGTTCTCCCTTGCTCCCCATATCAATGTCCAACCTGTAACCTGCGCAACAGAGAAAAAATGTGCACATCTGAGTCGCGAAACTCAGTGAGGCTACAAAGAGAGCACCCTAAAAATGGGTATAAGATATTGTACCAAGCTAATAAGAAAAATTATCCACTAAGTCACATATCAAACAACATGCTCAACAGTATATCATCATACCAATAGCCCAATGCGATAGAGTCATAATATTTTCAAGACATATAAACAAACACAAGGATTTAATTATAACAATAACTCAAATCCATAAATATCATATTCCTTTAACTATCATATCAACATTTTCCAAACTACACCTAAAGCAGCCAGCCTATGTTTAAGGTAAGTCTCTTGTCAAAGATTACCCCAAATCCATCAGTGTCAACTCTAGATCTCTGGCGTATATGCCTGTACACTGACGTTAGTAGAAGGAGCTGGTGATCATGGCACCCCTTCTAATATAAACACAAGTACCATTACAGCGCTGTAATTCTGCCCCATGGCAAGATCATCATACTAAATCAACATCACATCTGCACTCAGCCTGACAAAATGAGGCTAAAAATTTGTATATGCTACCAGTGAACCTGGACTGCTCAGGGACCCACATTCGTTAATCATGTCAGTGTCCTCAGGTTCCCTAGTCTTGTAGTGCATTAAACGATATTGTTCCTTGCACACCATCTACTATAGAGTAACAGAATCACGGGAGCTCTACACCGAAGTGATATCTCAGTTACCCTAAAGCATCTGCGGCTAAGTCAACCGGACTTGCATCTCTACCTCTGCTAGCACATATCTCCTCACCATATGTTGCCACATAGCTAATAAGAACCCTAGCATCATCTCCTAGGTTATCATAACCTTATGATGTCTAAAGTTCTTAGTCATATGTCAACTGAGATTACTTCTAAGTTTTGACCATAGCATGAACCTAAAGTGTCTCTAGATTTTGTCTCATGTCTCCATGTTCTATGTTTTGATATCTCAGTGAAGTTTCAATTGGGGCTCCCGATGTGCTGGCACCGACGAGGAGGGGCGTGTATACAGTAGGGCCACAAGCAAGCGCAATGGGAAATAACTCTAGAGGAGCTGCATTTAGGGCTCCCGACGAGCTGCGGCAATGACAGAAGGTGGAGGGCTCGACGCTCAGCAGAGGAATTGATGCAGGAGAGAGGTCTCCGGCGAAACCGGCGAACGAGCTTCGATCGTCGATGGCTCCAACGAAGAAGAGGAAGCGGTGAATATGACAAGGGGTTCCGCCGTCGAGCTTGCTGCGACGTAGTGGTAGATCCGGCACCGCGGGCGAGGGATTTGGAGCGACAGAGCGGCGGTGTGCGAAGAGGATTCCCACATCACGGGCGTGCGAAGAGGAAGGAATAGCGTTGGGGGCGTCATCGCGATCTAGGGCATGGGGAGCGCGTGCAGCGCACATGCCCGGGTTTAAATTCCAAATCTACCCCTCTTAGTTTGATCTTATTATGATGGTATCCCATTTTGCCTATTACACCCCTACCAGACTTAGTTAATTACACACTATTACTTACGAAACCTATTCATACTCCTTTCGACAAGTTATTATGCTATTTTTCATATTATCACCTCTACTCTTGTGGTTTTTTTTTTTTTTAAGTAAAGATTGGGGTTTACATTGTTGACCGCGTTCTTAGATTGTGGTTAGCCTCCCTATCGTGAAAGTCACAACTCACCACCTTAAGAATTTCTCCTACGACGGAAGATCGGGACCAACTTGCTTGCATGCATCTTAAGTCGTAGTGTGTGCATATCACTTTTAGGTGAACCTGAAGAGGTCCTTCTCCAGGATACACCTTAAGGAATACTATGCCCCCAACCGTAAATTTCCAACGGTCTCCGCCGATTGTCTACATCCTCTTTTGTCTGTCCAGGGTTGACTTTCAGACCACTTTTAGAAAGTAAAATAAGGTAGACTGGTCTAAGAAAGAAAAATCATTTTCTGTCACGCCCCAAACCCGCCTTTGGGCACGTGACAACCGCCGTATAAGCTGCACTTCTACACCACAACTTATACAAGACTAGATATATCACAAAGCATAATAAATTTTTTTATTAAACACAGCGGAAACATAAAAATGTACATTTTACAGCTATACTTTAAAAATGAAATCTTTATCTAGATTTCTAAAATAACATTCTATTTGACCATAACTAGGTTCTCCCTTGCTCCCTGTATCAATGTCCAACCTGTAACCTGCGCAATAGGGAAAAAATGTGCACATCTAAGTCGCGAAACTCAGTGAGGCTACAGAGAGAGCACCCTAAAAATGAATATAAGGTATTGTACCAAGCTAATAAGAAGAATTATCCACTAAGTCACATATCAAACAACATGCTCAACAGTATATCATCATACCAATATCCCAATGCGGCAGAGTCATAATATGATCAAGACATATAAACAAACACAAGGATTTAATTATAACAATAACTCAAATCCATAACTATCATATCAACATTTCTCAAACTATACCTAAAGCAGCCAGCCTATGTTTAAGGTAAGTCTCTTGTCAGAGATTACCCCAAATCCATCAGTGTCAACTCTAGATCTCTGGCCTATATGCCTGTACACTGACGTTAGCAGAAGGAACTGGTGATCATGGCACCCCTTATAATATAAACACAAGTACCATTACAGCACTGTAATTCTGCCTAATGGCAGGATCACCATACTAAATCAACATCACATCTGCACTCAGCCTGACAAACTAAGGTTAAAAATTTGCATATGCTACCAGTGAACCTGGACTGCTCAGGGACCCACATTCGTTGATCATGTCAGTGTCCTCAGGTTCCCTAGCCTTGTAGTGCATTAAACAGTATTGTTCCTTGCACACCATCTACTATAGAGTAACACAATCACGGGAGCTCTGCACCGAAGTGATATCTCGGTTATCCTAAAGCATCTGCGGCTAAGTCAACCGGACTTGCATCTCTACCTCTGCTAGCACATGGCTCCTCACCATATGTTGGCACATAGCTAATAAGAACCCTAGCATCATCTCCTAGGTTATCATAACCTTATGATGTCTAAAGTTCTTAGTCATATGTCAACTGATATTACTTCTAAGTTTTGACCATAACATGAACCTAAAGTGTCTCTAGATTTTGTCTCATGTCTCCATGTTCTATGTTCCTGCTAAATGTCTCTACATCTATAGCACAACATGAACATATTGATATCCAACATAACATGAGAACAATCATACATAGCATGCATATAATAACATCATGTATCTTTTTCATAGCAACATTTATCAACAATTATCAAAACATACATGCCATTAAAATATGCAACAAGCAGATATTCAACTCATCAACATGTACAATATGTAACAACAACCCTTAGGACTCAGCATCTGTAGTAGGCCAAAATAAAATTTGAAATCATAAGTCCTCACCTAAGTCTTCAAGCAATATCAAGCAAGAATTCACAACTTGGCTGTGATTCTTAAAAGCAAGTAAGTAATTAATCAAGCACAGCAATTCCTTCTTACTCCAACACAAATCACAACTTGGCCGTGATTTGTGAAGCAACAACACAGCACTCAATTTTCCTAAGATAAAGTAAATACATCCACCAATCATAAATCATACAACTCAAATAAGAATTTCCTATCTACCCTTCTACTCACATCCTCACATCATATTCTTTATTTTACTTAATTTCTTATAATCAACCAATCATCCCTCACATTTAAAAATCACAATCAAAATAAATAAGCCTATAAACAAAATTTAGTTTAACAATTTAATTATACCCCAAAAATCTTTAATCAATATATACCACCATAATTGATTCTAAATAATTTCAATAATATTGTAAAAAATCAAATAAAGTAATTAAATTCACAAAATTTCAAATCACCCAATTTTATAATTAGAAACTCAAAATAATCAATCTCCAAAATTCTATCACATTATAATTTTATAAAATTCTAAATTATTCCATATCATTAATTAGAAAGAATCTAATTAATCTAATTACCCTAATTGACAATACTCTAAATTCATTAATTCTGTAAAAATTCTAAATAAATAATTTTAATTCTAATTAATATAATTTAAATGACATAACACTTAAAAAAATATTTCTTTATCCATTTAACATACAATTACTTCATTTAACCCTAAATTATCTCAATCAAATCAAAACCCGCATTCTAATAATCTTGAAAATTTCCGATTAAATCATACAAATTACATCTAAGCAAAATCTAGCATGACAAATTATTTTAGATTTTTCCAATAATGTTAACGCACTCAAATCCCTGAACCCAACCTAAAATAATTCAAAAACCGCACCCAAAATATGTTAAAAATTTTAAATAAATTCCTTAAGGTTCAAACTTACCAACAAGGCTCCAGCAACGTTGAACCGAATGAAAACCGGTCGAAAATCTGCGAAAACCGGTCAAACCCGTCATGAACCACAGATTGAACTGGCCCAGACCGGCCGGCCGAACCGCCCAAACCAAACTGTCGCACGCGCGCCGCACGTGCGACGAGTTCCTCTTCCCCCGCTCGACTCCACTGCAGCCCGACCGCGGGATCGCCATTGATTTTGGCATCCGCCGCCGCTGTAGCTTCACCGGAACCACAGCCCCAACTCGTCCACGCTTTCCTCGAACCTCCGACCAACCTCTGTTGCCACCAGCAAAGCCAAATAGCTCGCCCATCTCGCCGTCATCCGCTGTTACTTTGCCACCGACGAATTCGCCGCTGCCAGCCCCCTTCCACTTCTCCCACCGTGAGCACCCCTTGATATCGACTCCCAAAAGTCGATATCGTCGGTAGGTAGTGCATCGAAGTGGGAAGGACCATCGAATGAGCCCTCCACCAACGGACTCGGCGGAAACAGGGCAACCCCTTGTTCATCCTCTTCCCACTTGATCTCCAACCGTCGGTGCCATGATCACTCCCTGACGGCCTTGCTGATGACTCTCCCAAGTCGCCCGCGCACTCTCCCGTGAATTTCGCCGGCCGCCGGATGGATTTGGAGCTCCGCTCTAAACCCTAATTTATAAAATAATAATAATAATAATAATTTTTTATATTAAAATAATAAAATAATATTTAATATAAAATAAAATAGGAATAGAAAAGAAAATTTATAAAATATAAATTATGAATTTAAATTTAAGAAAAATAGTTATTATTATTATTATTTTTTAGATTAAACTTTAATTTAATTAAATTTGTTTTTTTTAAATAAAAATAGTAAAATACCATCGCTGCATGTGCATCGAGTTGGGGTGGGTCGACTCAGCCGAGTTGGGCTGAGTCGAGCAATTGAGGTCGGGTCCAAGCGGCGAGTCGGGCTGAGTCAACCGACTCGGCGCTAGGGCTTTAACTTTTTGGAAACAGGGGGTTGCCTTGTTCCGAGGGATTCGAGCAGCGGGGATGCGGACGGAGCTCCGGCAGTCGACATCCGTGACAAGGGGAGGTCACGCCGGAGGGAGAGAGCCGGCTGAGAGGTCGACGGAGCCTGTTAGCAGCTCCGGCGGACGAAGGTTGTGAAAGGGGCGGCGGAACAGGGGACGTCCCTGTTCCCTTCGGTTTCGCCGGTGAGAAGGGGCGGAAGTTGGGTTTCCTATTCGCGGTGAAGGAGCTGGGGAGTCGCCGGAGATCTTCGGGTGATGAAGGGTCTGGGAGACGCGCTGCAACAGCTCCGGTGGGCAGCTAGCAGCTTGGAAGCAGCGAAGGCAGGGCCGGTATGGGTTTCGGTTGATCTGACCATTGATCAGCACGGGATTGCTTTCCTCCCTTCATGGTATGGCGTTCAGCCTCGATTCGAGTCGATAAGAGACGAATTGGGGAGTTGGCTGCAACGAAGGCAGCGTGCGTTGCTGGTTGTGGGTACTTCTAATCTCTGCCGGCGGCGAGACTGGGAAGCTAGAAGGTGGAGGAAAGAGAGGCGAGCGGTTTGTATTGCTCCACGACGTTGTAGCTGCGGAGGAGGCCGCGGTTGATGGTGGTCGGCGGCAGAGTTACGGCTGTTCGAACGAGGAAGAAGGAGAATTCGACAGCGCGTGCGATGCATGCGCGGCGGGTGGGTTCGGTTTGATTGGCCGGTCTGGTTCGTCCAGAACCTGTTCGAGCTGCGGTTTAACTTTGGTTTAGCTGGTTTTTATGATTTTTTCATCGGTTCACTTGGGTTCAACATTTCTATAGCTTTGCTGGTGAGTTTTAAGCTTTTAAAAATTTATTTAGAATTCTTATCAGACTTTAGGTTCAGTTTTTGAATTATTTTAGATTAGGTTCAAGGATTTGAGCGCATTAACAATATCAGAAAAATCTGAAATAATTTGTGACACAAGATTATGTTTAGGTTTAATTTTCATGATTTAATTTGGAATTTTCCAAACTATTAAGTAGGAGTTTTGATTTAATTAAGATAATTTAGATTTATTTAGGTCTTAAATGAATTATTTAGTTGTTATTTGCATGAAAGAATATTTTGATAGGTGTCATTATATTTTACTGTAGTTAAATGGAATTAAAATATTTTAATTAGAATTTTTACAAAATATATGAATTTTATATTGTGATTAAATTGAATAATTAGGTTAATTAGATTTTCTAATTAATAAAATTGGAGAATTTGTGATTTAAGTTATTTAATCGTGGTAATAGGATTTTTACAGAATTATTAAAAGTTATTTTTAGAATTATTAAGGTGGTATAGTCGATCAATATGATTAATTAAATTGTTAGAACAATTTATTATGGAAAAAATAGATATTTATTTTAGAGTCTTATGATATAATTTGAATGTAAACATAGGTATGACTAGGGTTGGTTGATGTATAATTGTGGTAGTTGTGTTTATTTGAATTGATTAATCTATTTGGTTAATTAAAAAGAAATTAAATAAAATTTGGTGTGAGGTTGTGAGTAGAAGGATTGTTAAGATGATTGTTTGAGATGTGTTATTTATGTATGCTGCTTGGTTGTCTTTAATTTATTTTAGGAGATTGTGTTGCTGTTCTATTGCTTGACAAATCACAGCCAAGCTATGATTTGTGTAGAAGGAATTACTTGCTCGATTGATTGCTTGCTTGCTTTAAGAATCACGGTCAAGCTGTGATTCTTGTTAAAGATCTGCTTTGAGACTCAGGTGAGGACTTATGGTTTCAAATTTTATTTGTCCTACTATAGATGCTGAGTCCTATGGTTCGTTGTTAATTATTGTACATGCTGATAAGTTATATATCTGCTTGGTTGTATATTGGATTAACATGTGAACTGTTGAAAGTTATATGCATGCTGTTGGTATGAGTTGAAAATAATATTATGTTAATTCATATAGTATCATGTTAATTCAGATATAATGTTATTATATGCATGCTCCTATTGTGAATTGAAAGTTATACCATGTTGGTATATGTATAATGTTGTTATATGTATGCTATTGATATTATGTTCATGTTATGTTGATTATTGAATATGTTCATGTTGCTAGAGATATAGAAACACTTAGCAAGAACATGGAACATGTAGATAATACTTGAGACACTTTAGGTTCATGTTATGATAACACCTAGAGTGATTTAAATTGATATATGACTAAGAACTTAGAACATCATACGGTTATGATAACCTAGGTGGTGATGTGTGGGTTCTTAGACTGGTATGTGCCAACATGTGGTGAGGAGCCATGTGCTAGTATGGTAGAGATGCAAGTTTGGTTGACTTAGGTCACTAATACTTTGGTGTAGCCGGGATCTCACTTCGGTGAAGAACTCAATTTATTTGTGTTACATCAGGGTAGAGGGTGGACTAGGAACCATACCGTCCCATGCGTTACCAAGGCTAGGGAACCTGAAGACTCTGGCATGATCAACAGTGGTGGGATCCCTGAGCAGTCTAGGTTTATTGGTATCGTATGCAGTGGGTCTCAGCTTGCCAGGCTGGAGACGGATGTGATTGTTGTGTTTGTATGGTGATCCTACCATGGGGCATAATTACAGCGTTGTATGGTACTTGTGATTGGAAAGAAAGGATATCGTGATCACCAGCTCCTTCCGCCAACGTCAGTGTACAGGCATATAGGACAGAGACATAGAGTTGACACTGACGGGTTCAAGGAAATCTCTGACGAGGGGTTCACCTTGAACATAAGAGGATGCCTTAGGTGTAGAATGGATATATGATGATATATTAATTAAAGTAATATGACATAGTTGATTTAGTGGCAATGTTATGATCATATTTCTTATATCCTGTGATTTACCATATTATGATCATGTTCATAATGTTTCCTATTTGTTGCATTGTTGTATTATTGACATGTTAGTTTAATATGTGATTTTAGTAGATATATTTTCTTGTTGGTTTGTACAATAACTTATGCCCATTTTTAGGGTGTTCTCTCTGTAGCCTCACTGAGTTTCGCGACTTAGATGTGCACAATTTTTTCCTGTTGCGCAGGTTACAGGTTGGCCATTGGCGGGGTGTGAGGGAGGACCTAGTTGGTGAAAATATGTATTTTTGAAATCTAAATAGAGATGTGAATTTGTAGTATTGATTGAAAATGTAAAATGTATTTGCTTCCGCTATGTTTAATTAATAAAGTTGTAGTACTTTGTGATACTTTCTAGCCTTGTATAAGTTGTGGTGTTGAAGTGCGGCTTATACGGCAGTTGCCACGTGCCCAAAGGTAGGTTTGGGGCGTGATAATTAAAGTGGTATCAGAGCATAAGTTTAAAAAGATAACATTAAAAGTAAGGATAGGACTTAGGATACACCATAGGCCTAAGTACACATGTGAGACAATTTTGATGGGGTAAAGAGAGATTTTATGGATATATGGAGATTTATCCTTTTATGCTTTCGTTACCCTGTATATGTTTGTATTTTATATCCTTACTTGATAATGATCTATGCTTGTTTGGTTGATGTTAGTAATTAGATTGTTTGCTTGTTGTTGTGTGCTTTTGGGTTGCATTAGTTGTGCTTGAATTGTATTGTGATTGCTGAACACTTGACCTAGGAAAACTTAGATATTTAGAGCCTTCTATATGTGACTATGGAGAACTTAATGCCGGGGTTCTATGCCTATTACTATTTAGTGTTGATGTTAGATAACGCACTGAGTTGATGTGAAACTATTTTTTTTATGTTGCCTTTGTTTGATCTGGCAATTAGGTTGCCTAAATTCTAGTTGACCTTACTCAACTATTGAGCTTATGATCCTATCCATCTACATGATACAAACTGATCAACTCCTTTGGCTTGGATCACAAATTCTCTCTTGATTTAGCTCCTAAATTCCTATGATTGAAACTTCTGCCCAAACTGATTATTTAAGGGTCTTAGGGTGCAACAACTATTTTTCCTTCCCTATTGCCAATTATGGGGATCATTTAACTATTAGTATCAATAAGGCATGGTATAGGATCCTCTATGTAGAAATATTGAAATTTGAATATTGATACCTTATGCAGCTTTGGATATTTAAATTTGATCCTTGTTACAGCACTGGAAATATCCTTTCCTCTAATTGAGGTTGAGAAGAAGGATAGAGATCCTCTCAAATTGTTTCCTATCGTACCCTGATACAAAACCAAAGTATAAGAATGGTAATATTTCTTCCTCTATTATATCTGGAACTTGTTTAAATTGTAGAGTTTCATTCCTTAACTTTAATTGATTGACGCTTCCTCTTAAATCATAATCAGAGATCAATACCATTCACATTCAATATTTTGCTGATCTTAGGGTATTGACCTCAGGAGTCAAATAAGCCCCAAAGTTATTGGTATCATATGAACTAGTTATACCATTGGGGTGTATTTACTATCTTACTTCAATCTTATTCCCTTAGCCTTATCAGACAATCTTATATGAATAGACATCACATACTTTTGTATCACAGAAACTACACTATGCAATATAGTTCTTCTTTAAAGTAGGAGAACCAAAATCCCATGAACTGTTTTTGGAATTCGGCATCTGTCCCGTCCTTGTCAATCACTGATCTGTTTCAATACTTTTCCTACGCACATTTAGCAGTGACCATTCTTCAGGTGCTGACCATTCCCAAAATTTAACCATCTTTTATTGAGTACTCTTGGGTATATTCAAAAAGTGGTACCATCCCTGACACTAAAGGCACACAATTTCCTACCATTGTTGGTTAACAATTCTGTTCTTCATTAGTGTATTGGTCTCCCAAGTCTTTGTCATCTTTTGGTGATATTTTTGACTCTTCCAAGAGAGTATCTAAATACAATCTAGAATCTCAAGGTGTTGAACAATCTACTAAGGGTTACAAGTAAACTCAATGAACACCTAATTCTGAAAGTTGACATTCTCAGCTTGTTAGATAAAGAGATTGATCTCTTATCTGTATACTTGCATATCCTCAATGTTGATTATTGGAGACCTTGCTATCTAGTCTTAGACAAACATACCTGTTGTACCAGACTAATATAGTAGAAACAAACCAACCATGGTTTTTAATCCTAAATTTTTCAAATGATATTAAAGGAGGATCAAATAGGTTTTTAATCCTGAAAATCTAATGTGCCGAAAATTTAATACTCTTGAATTGAAAACTATACATCTTTACACTTGAACCTTGCCATGGCTTTGCTAACAACAGAATATAAATCCATTTTTTTCCCTTGCCTTGGATTTAGAATCGCCTAGTTGCGAATTTAAGTTTGATTCTTCATCATAATAAGTACTATGGGCTTATGTGAAGAACAAAGTTGAAATTTTACCCTGCCTACATTCTAAACCTTATGAACCTTGGTTTTTCATTATTCCTTTGTTCTAAAGTTATATACTCTCTGGCAAATAATATCTCCTAATAATTTAGATCTCTTTCCATTTCCCTATAAGAGTGCAAATAGATAGGAGTACACTCCAGAAAGGAGTAAAATCTCCTGCATGGGATAGTGGCATGTTTTGTTGATACTATACTTTCTTGTTGTAATTACTGAACCCTTTTCTGATATGAGTGTTGCTGCTATACCTCCTTGTTCAGATCTATCCTACAAACTTATACATCGAATATCTTAAGTTCATCTTGACACATCCTATATTGAGATCACTTAAGAAGGGTTTAATCAGTCCTCAAATCTTCAAGGAATCATTTTCCCTTTTCTTGTTGTTTAACCTATTCTATAACAGCAGTCATCATCTGATTTATCCTAATGAGATCTTTTCTATTTAGCTAAATATCTCCCCTATTTGGTTAAACGAAGTAATTAGACTCCATTTCGAATACAAGCTGAAGGGATTGAATTATAGCCTATACCCATTGACCTTTCCCTGACCTCTTGGGAATTACCAACTTAATTATCAAAGTCCAGTAGGAATTAAATGTAGAGGAGCTATTGGAAACCCAAGTTGCATTCTCTACTATCCCTTGAAGTAGGTTTCAAGGCTAGTGGTTTGTTATATAAAAGTTTTGACTTACAACTTATTGTATGATGATTTAAATTACTGGAAGGTTGATTTCGACTTAACACACCCTTATTTGCTTCGTTGGTCCTTGGATTCTTTGACCCTTGGATGCAAAGCCAAACCCTAGGATGGAAAAAGAGATTAGAAGTAAAACCTTCATGAGTTGTGAGACTACATGATGTATCGGTGCCGATTATGTCGGACCGAGGTCCCTGATTTACTTCTTGATTGTGATAATATTGTTTGATGAATTCTTTAATAATTAATTTCTTTGTCTGGCTCATATGGCCATATCTTCCTTGGAAGGGTGGAATCTTAAATTGAGTACCCTTGAGAAAGGACCTACTTACTTCAAATGTTCTATGTTTAAAAGGTCGATTGCATAATTTCTCTAGATGGTATATATTCAAATAGTTAATCTTTTAAAATTATCTCTTTATTTCTCTGAATCAATTTAATTGTTGGATGCTTAATTTAATTTGCATCAACTTTGTAAACCCCCACTATATTGAAAAAAAAAAGGGGGGACCGGTTCAGGTGAACCGACCGGTCCAGCTGAACCGGCTTGGACCGGTTGAAGAGGCGAGGCGAGCGAGAAGAGCCGAGCGCCCTTCCCACTCGAGCCTTCGTCCTCGAGCTCGCGACGAAGCGTCGTCTCCCGCACCGAGCAGCGCCGACGATTCCTCCTTCGCCGTCGGCCGCTGCACGCCGTCGTCGACGGCCGTCCGCCCTCGTCCATCCCCCAGCAAACTCTCCCGGCAGAAGGGAGAGCTCGCGACGCCTTGTTTGAATGCAACCGTTGGTATTATTTAAAGACCTTTAGTTAACCAATTGATACTCTTCATTCCATAGAGTGCTAAACCTAAGGTCTATGAACTTAAATAGGTCCATCCACTTGTGTTCTAATCAATGTCGGAGCACAGAGCTCTTATGCTAAACACGATGTTTCTAAGGGGGCTGATCGACCCTTAGAGATGCTAGGATGTGAGCTAAAGAGCTGAATTGATACCTATAGGTAAAAGACTTTGATATGATCTTAGGTATTGATTAGTGAACTAGGTAGCAAGACATAGTAATTAGTTGATTGTATTAGATTGCCTGGTAAAAGACTGTGACTTTCCTTGCCTAGACTAGCCTGCTCTATCTTTCTTTCTAAGTTGGTCCGAGTAAGACTGAGGGCAGCTCAGGATAAATAAAAAAGTATGTGCAAACAATCGGCGAAGGCCGTTAGAATTTGCGGTTGGGATAGAATGTTCCTAAAGGTGTCTCCTTGGAAATGATTTTTTCAATTTTACCTGAAAGGAAAGTTGCATCCGAGGAATATTGGGCAGTTTGGGATTCTAGAGAGAGTCGGGCCGGTGGCCTATAGATTATAGCTACCGGTAGACATTGATAAAATCCATAACATGTTCCTTATGTTGATGCTTACGAAGTATGGGTCGGTGGTTTATAGATTACAACTACCGGTAGACGTTGATATAATCCTTAACGTGCCCCAGGTGTCAATGCTTAAGAAGTATATGCGGGATCCACCGCATATTCTAACTGCACCTCCGGTTGCTCTGAGAAATGATCCAAGATGTGGACTTAGGACAGTGGCTATAGTTGATAACCGTGATAAAATGTTATGGGGCAAGACCATGCCTCTAGTTCGAGTACTCTAGAGGGGTGGAAATTTAAAGGAAAAGACATGGGAGACTGAGCCCAAGTTAAAGTCCAATACCCACATATTGGTTGCTTAGTATTTTACCTTGATTTAATTCATGTTTGAAATTGTTTGATTATGTTTGAAAATTGTTTGATTGATTGAATGATTTCCTTAGGTTCTTTGTGTCTTGGAAAAACCTAGACAGTCTAGAAAATATTTTATGGGATTAGGTTATCATTTTTGGAGGACCAAAAATCTTAAGGGGGAGAGGAATTGTAAACCCTGATTTATAAATTTTTTTAATAATAATAATAATTTTTTATATATTAAAATAATAAAATAATATTTAATATAAAATAAAATAGGAATAGAAAAGAAAATTTATAAAATATAAATTCTGAATTTAAATTTAAGAAAAATAGTTATTATTATTATTATTTAGATTTAATTTTTTTAGATTAAACTTTAATTTAATTAAATTCATTTTTTTTTTAAAAACAAAAATAGTAAAATACCGTCGCTGCACGTGTGATGCACCTGCAGCGAGTTGGGGTGGGTTGACTCAGCCGAGTTGGGCTGAGTCAACCGACTCGGCGCTAGGGCTTTAACCTTTCTGAAACAGGGGGTTGCCTTGTTCCGAGGGATTCGAGCGGCGGGGATGCGGACGGAGCTCCGGCGGTTGACATCCGTGACAAGGGGAGGTCACGCCAGAGGGAGAGAGCCGGCTGAGAGGCCGACAGAGCCTGTTAGCAGCTCCGGCAGACGAAGGTTGCGAAAGGGGCGGCGGAACAAGGGACGTCCCTGTTCCTGTCGGTTTTGCCGGTGAGAAGGGGCGGAAGTCGGGTTTTCACTTCGCGGCAAAGGAGCTAGGGAGTCGCCGGAGATCTTCGACTGATGAAGGGTCTGGGAGACGCGCTGCAGTTGCTTCGGTGGGCAGCTAACAGCTTGGAAGTAGCGGAGGCAGGGCCGGTATGGGTTCCGGTTGATCTCGCCATTGATCATTACGGGATTGCTTTCCTCCCTTCGTGGTATAGCGCTCAGCCTCGATTCAAGTCAATAAGAGACGAATTGGGGAGTTGGCTGCAATGCCGGAAGCTGGGAAGCAGCTGCCGGCGGAGATCGGTCGCTGCAATGAAGGCAGCGTGCGTCGCCGGTTGTGGGTACTTCCAATCTCTACTGGCGGCGAGACGGGGAAGCTGGAAGGTGGAGGAAAGAGAGGCGAGTCGTTCGTATTGCTCTGCGATGCCGTAGCTGCGGAGGAGGCCGCGGTCGACGGTGGTCAGCGGTAGAGTCGCAACTATTTGGCGGCAGAGTCGCAACTATTTGAATGAGGAAGAAGGAGAGTTCGACCGCGTGTGCGATGCACGCGCGGCGGGTCGGTTCTGTTCGACTGGCCGATCCGGTTCGTCCAGAACCTGTTCGAGCTGCGGCTCAACTTTGGTTTAGCCAGTTTTTATGATTTTTCGATCGGTTCACTTGGGTTCAACATTTCTATAGCTTTGCTGGTGAGTTTTAAGCTTTTAAAAATTTATTTAGAATTTTTATCAGACTTTAGGTTCGATTTTTGAATTATTTTAGATTGGGTTCAAGGATTTGAGCGTATTAACAATATCAGAAAATTCTTAAATAATTTGTGATACTAGATTATGCTTAGATTTAATTTTCATGATTTAATTAGGAATTTTCCAAACTGTTAAGTAGGAGTTTTGATTTAATTAAGATAATTTAGGTTTATTTAGGTCTTAAATGAATTATTTAGATGTTATTGCATGAAAGAATATTTTGATTGGTGTCATTATGTTTGACTGTAGTTAAAAGAAATTAAAATGGTTTAATTAGAATTTTTACATAATATATGAATTTTATATTGTGATTAAATTGGATAATTAGATTAATTAGATTTTCTAATTAATAAAATTGGAGAATTTGTGATTTAAGTTATTTAATCGTGGTAATAGGATTTTTACAGAATTATTAAAAGTTGTTTTTAGAATTATTAAGGTGGTATAGTCGATCAATATGATTTATTAAATTGTTAGAACAATTTATTGTGGAAATAGATATTTATTTTGGAGTCTTATGATATAATTTAAATGTAAACATAGGTATGGCTAGGGTTGGTTGATGTATAATTGTGGTAGTTGAGTTTATTTGAATTGATTAATCTATTTGGTTAATTAAAAAGAAATTAAATAAAATTTGGTGAGAGGTTTGAGTAGAGGGGTTGTTAAGATGATTGACTGAGATGTGTTATTTATGCATGCTGCTTGGTTGTCTTAAATTTATTTTAGGAGATTGTGTTGCTGTTCTATTGCTTGACAAATACAGCCAAGTTGTGATTTGTGTAGAAGGAATTACTTGCTCGATTGATTGCAACTTTCCTCTCAGGTGACATTGGAAAAGTTCTTTCCAAAGAGGCATCTCTAGGAACCCTTTGTCCCGAACCACAAATTCTAACAGCCTTCATTGATTGTCTGCATCACTTTTTTGTCTATCTTAAGCTGCCCTTAGTCTTACTCTAACCAATTTAGAAAGAAGGGTAAAGCAAGCTAATTTAGGGAAGAAACAGTCACTGTCTTTGCTAGGCAATCTAATCCTATCAATTAATCACTATGTCTTGATACCTGGTTCACTACTCAATACCTAAGATCATATCAAAGTCATTTACCTACAGGTATCAATTTAGCTCTTTAGCTCACATCCTAGCATCTCTAAGGGTCGATCAACCCTCTTAGAAATACTGTATTCACGTAAGAGCTCTGTGTTCTGACATTGGTCGAAGCACAAGTAGGTGGACCTATTAAGATCACAGACTTTAGGTTTAGTACTTTATAGAATCAAGAATACTAATTGGTCAACTAAAGGTCTCTAAATAATTCCAACAGTTACACTCAACACAAGTAACTAAAAGGAATAGCAGAGACAATTTTAGTAGCTCAAGCTGAAGCAATTTAATTAAGCATTTAAGTAAATTAATTGACTCAGAAGATAAAGAGACAATCATAAAATAGCAAATTCTTAGAAAGTGCATCATTCCGAGAATTTATGCAAATAAATTTTCAACATAGAACATTGGAAGGGAACAAGCCCTCTTTTTTTTTCTTCCAATTTGAGACCTCACTTTTCAAAGGAAGATACGGCTATATGAGCCATGCAAAAGAATAAACACTAAGTAAATCAGGGACCTTGGTCCGATATAATCGGCACCAACACATCATATAGTCTCACAACTCATGAAGGTTTTGCCTCCAATCCCTTTTTTCCATTCTAGGGTTTGGCTTTGCATCAACAGTTCAAAGAATCAAAGGACCAAAGAAGCAAAGAAAGGTGTGTCAAATTGCAATCAACCTTCCAACAATTTAAGCCATTATATAATAAGTTGTAAGTCAAAACCTTTATATAACAAACCACTAGCTTTGAATCCTACTTCAAGAGGCAGTAGAGAATGTAGCTTGGGTTTCCAAAAGCTTCTCTATATTTAATTCCTATTGAACTTTGATAATTAAGTTAAAAAATTTCAAGAGATCTAAATGGTTAGGGGAGATTATTCATCAGAGAGTATATAACTTTAGAACAAAAGAATTAAGAAAACCAAGATTGACAAGGTTTAGACTATAGGCAAGATAAAATTTCAACTTTGTTCTTCATATAAGGCCATAGTACATGTTATGATGAATAATCAAACTTAAATTCACAACTGAGCGGATCTAAATCAAAGGCAAAGAAAAGGAATGGATTTATATTCTGTTGTTAGCAAAGGCATGGCAAGGTTCAAGTGTAAAGATATATAGTTTTCAATTCAAGAGTATTAAATTTTCGGCACACTAGATTTTCAGAATTTAGTGAATTTTGGAAGGTCATAACTTCCTCCACAGACATCAGATTAAGCTGAAATTTTGAGGGTAGGTTTTGACATCAGCGAAGAAAGTGTCTGTCAAATTTTATAAGAATTTGACACTCAGAGAATTCAGGGTGATTACATCTCCGAGACAAGGAAAATCTGAAATTTCAGCTATCTAAGTTTATGATACTTTGACACATTTCATTACCTTCGACTTTAGCTTACCCTTTTGTGGCACATAGGAGCTGTGATTTATATTTTTGAAGTAAAGACCATATTATGAGGGAAGAAATACAATAGGGTCCTTTAAGGAATGATAAGGCTACAAATCGAATTCTCCTTTAGTATCACTTGAAGAATTCAGAGTTAAGAATCAATGTTGGTTTAATTTCAATATCTCCTTTTGGTACAATAGGTATGTTTGTCAAGGATTTGGTAGAAAGATCTTTAAAAATCGACATTGAGAATATGCAAGTATATCCACAAAAGATAAGCTTCAACTTTAACATGCTGAAAATACTAAACTTTCAGCAACTATAAGCTCATGGAATTTACTTGTAATTCTTTGTGGATTGTTCAGTAACTTGAGGTTCTAGATGGTATTTAGTCCCCTACTTGAAAGAGTCAAAAGTATCATCCAAAGGGTTTTAAAAGATAACAAAGATTAGGGAAGATCCATACTACGGAAGAAAGGAGTCGTTAACCATCACTAGAAGAAATCTGAGTTTGTTTGGTGCCAAGGATAATACCATTTTTGAATGAACTCAAGAGTTTTTAATAGAGGAATAATTGATATTTTGAGCACAGTCATCATCAAAGTAATGGTCACGGCTAAAAGTTCGTAAAGAAAATGATTGAAACATATCAAGGAATGTAGACAAAGAAATAGATTTTCTCCTCACCCATACATGTAGAATTCATAATATAGTTTATTATGGACAAGAATTTATTTTCCAAATTTAAAGAAGGAGAACTATATTGCATAGTATAGCTCCTGTGATATGCAAGAACTTAACGATTATTCATACAAAACTGTCAGGTAAGAATAAAGGAGTGAGATTGAATGAGGTAGAAATTAAGATTGAGAGGTGAAATAATACTCTTGATATCAGTACCTAGGATCATCAAAATATTGAATGAGTGATAGTATTGATCTAGGACTATGATCCATGAGTAAGGAACGGTAAGACCAATAAAGACTTAGGAATGAAACTCCACAATTCAACTATGTTCTCAACTAAGTTCTAAATTTCATAAAGAAGAAAGGAAAAATAGTTGTTGCTACCTAAAACCATTAAAGGTTGAGTTTGAACAAAGATCTCAACATGGAATCTAAGGAGCTCAAGATGAAATTTATGAATTTAGCTATAGTAGATGATCAACTCGAATTAAGTAGGCAGATAAAGTCATAGGTTTAATAGCTGAGTAATATCAACTAGAATTTAGGCAACCTAGTTGCTACATCAGACAAAAACAACACAGGAAAAATAGTTTCATATAAACTCAGTTGATTATCCAACATCCACACCAACCAAAAATAAGTATAGAACTCCCACAATAAGTTCTCTATAAACTTATGTGTAAATCTCTAAATGTTCCTATATTTCCCTAGGTCAAATTTCCAACAATCACAACATATAACAAGCATAATATAACTCAACACAATCCACCAATTTAAACTATTACTCACTCATATCAACCAAATAATTTCAGTATCACAAACAGTGAAGGAACATAAAACATAACCCAACAAAGTAAAGAAGACATGTGGCCCAAAAGTATCAACAAGTAGGGCAATATAGGGTATAACATGTCAAGCAAAGAGATCATAAGGGTAAAATTTCCAGTCCCTTAAACCTCTCTTTACCCTGTCCTAGTTATCTCACATGTGTACTTAACCCTATGGTGTACCTTAAGTCCTTATCCTTATATTTTGATGTTATCTTTTTAAACCTATGCTCTGATACCACCTTAATTGTCACGCCCCAAACCACCTTTGGGTACGTGGCAACCGCCGTATAAGCTGTACTACAATACCACAACTTATACAAGGCTAAAAGTATCTCAAAGCGCTATAATTTTATTATTTAAACAAAGCGGAAGCAATTACATTTTACAAGTAAACCAACTCAATCACTTTAACTCTCTATCTAGATCACCAAGTCAAGATTGTTCGTCAAGCTATGTTCTCCCTCACTCCCGCCAGTAGCCAACCTATAACCTGCGCAACAGGGGAAAAATGTGTACATCTGAGTTGCGAAACTCAGTGAGGCTACAGAGAGAGCTCCCTAAAAATGGGCATAAGGTATTGTACAAACCAACAAGAAAATATATCCACTTAAAATCACATATTAAATCAACATGTCCATAATATAACAAGCAACAAATAAGAAATATCATGAACTCGATTATAACATGGCACATAACAACATATAAGAAATATGATCAAACAATACCACTAAATCAAAATATTATATCATTTCAATTAATATCTCATTATCTAACCATTCTACACCTAAGGTAGCCACTTATGTTATAGGAGAATCCCTCGTCAGAGATTTCCCCGAACCCGTCAGTGTTAACTCTATGTCTCTGTCCTATAGGCTTGTACACTGATATTGGCGGAAGGAGCTGGTGATCACGGCACTCCTTCTTTCCAAACACAAGTACCATACAGCGCTGTAATTCTGCCTCATGGCAGGATCACCATACAAAATCAACCAGCCACATCAGTCTACAGTCTGACCCGCTGAGACCCACTGTATATGTAAACCCCTACCCTATTATTGTATAATAAAAAATATGTATACACCGGTTTGCTCGAACCGACTCCTACGAACAAAACCCTATACTATTCTGCCCAAATCACGCTTCCTTCTCCGTCGGCCTCTTCGCACGCGACCTCGCCGCCACTCCTGCCCTAAACCCCGAAACACTTTGTTGTCTGATTCGAGCTCACCGTACCTCTTCGACTCTACCTCGTGACGAGGAGACGATGGTCGATCCCCTAATCGAGCCTCCATTTCTCCACCTGATCAATTCATAAATTATGCTATCTCCCCAACCTCCTTCTCATTCCCCTACTTTCTCTCATTTTTCTATTGAACCCTCTCATTCTTCTTTGTTATTCTTCCCTACTTGAAATTTTGCATATGGTACAATAATAGGGGATGTAGAGAGATTCGAATTGAGGTCCGTACTAAGAAAATATCATTAAATTCCTATTTGCTAGATATTATATGATGATGTTGTTTTATGGTACTTTGCTTTTAAATGTGGATTTGATGGTGTTATTTTGGTGGTCTTATGATGAGTGTTTCATGGTACTTTGATTGATGAGTTGATGATGTGGTTTGCTGAGTTTTTCATAGCGCTTTGGTGACTTGGAATTTGGTTGTTGAGTTCTCATGATAATGATGAGTTGTTGATGCTTATGGTGAGGTTCTCATGGTTAGTTGATGAAGTTGATGCTGGTATTGTTTTGCTGAATTTTCTTGATAGTGTGATGTTGTTATTGGCGATGGTTCTTATTGATGTTTAGATTGTGGTGATGATGGTGATGCTGGTATTGTTTTGCTGAATTTTCTTGATAGTGTGATGTTGTTATTGGCGATGGTTCTTATTGATGTTTAGATTGTGGTGATGATGGTGGTACTGATTTGATTATGGATTTAATGGTTGTGATGTTGATTGTTGGTTTTACGTGATTTTGATTTTTGGATTTAATGGTCGTGATGCGTTGTTTCATGCGGTATTTTTAGATGCGAATTATGGTGAGTTTTAATGTGATGGGTTATGGTGAATATAATAATTTGGTTGATTTATGCTATCGCCCCCATCATCTTCTTTCTTCTCACCTATTGTGACATCCTTCTTATTTTCCCATCTATTTTCTCTCTTTTCCTCTTGATGCATATAATGTGTTAAGATAGAGGATTGAACAAGGGTTTGCATTAGAGAAAGTAATTGTTAATCCGACTTAGTTGATGATGATATTGGACATGGAGTTGAAAAATTAAATAAAGGAGTTGGATTTGTTGTTGACTTGGGCTATTGAGTTGACCTATGAAATTGAGAGATTTGAAGTATTGGACTTAAGTATGAAGTTTGGCCCAATAGTTGTTGTGCATCATTTATTTTGGATTAGGCCAAATGATTCACGAGTTACTAGTGATTAAATAATCTCTATCATATTAGATTATGAAGATTTTATTTTAAATAAAATCTTTATTGTTTTAGGGATCTTACTCCAACTTGAGAGCCGAGTATTATTGATATATCTGGATTGGTTCTGAAGTTCAGATCCCCAATCAGGTGCGTTGGCTTATCGAATGTAGGATTTATTCAAGCTACGGAATTCCTGCCGAGGTTTTTCTTAGGAAATATCTCGGATGCCTTAAATATAATAAAAAAATAAAATGCATGCTATGTTTATATATAAATGCATGTTAGTATGATTTACTTTGTCTATATGCATGATATGTCATGTTTACCATGCTACATATTTAACATGTCTATGAATCTTGTCCCGCATGCTATGTTATTTATCTATGTTGTGATAGCACGACCACCATGCAGATATAGATAAGAATGATGACATGTTAGATTCTCTTAGGAGACATCACTAGAAATCAGACAGAAATGGGTACTCCTTGCATACCCTGTTTGACCACTGCGTACCGCTGATGGTCAGAATGGTGATGCTCCGTCGCACACCACTCCCGAGGCTATACATAACTTAGATACTGGAGTACCACTCCCGAGGTTATGCATAGCTTAGATACTGGGAGCACCACTCCCGAGGTTATGCATAGCTTAGATACTAGGAGCTGGTAGGGTACGAGACAGTACAAACTTCATGGTCATTTTAGACTGAAAATATGGAGTAAGTCCTTACCCGAAACTTATACCCGCACGAGTGTCGTTTAGGCAGCACCGTGATATTCCTGAGATAGCTAGTGATGATGAACCCTACCATGGACTTGGCACCGATGGAGACGGAGTTGCCACAGCCCATTGTGCAGATGTGTGTTTATCCCGATCAACGTCGACTGCTATTGGACTGGGAAGGTGATTCCCTATGCGATGCCTTGGACAGTGGATACGTAGACCATACGACTATCATCCTTGACGTTCTGCAGACGATCGGATGAGTAGTCCGGATCCTAGAGTTGTTATTCCGACTAGCCGTGGCCGATGAGATTTATATGATGGTGACCCTGTCTACGGACAGTGTGTAGTACTACACAGATGTCGTTGCCCCTACGGATCCGGGGAGGATGTACGGGCACGACGGTTTCGCTAGGGGAGGTATGTTCAGCGACTAGTGAAACGATGGAGAGCGATATTGGGTTACCCGTCCTCTCCGCCAACATCAGTGCAGCGGGCATAGGTAAAGACAAAGACAAAAAGGCACTGATGGGCTTACTGATACTCTTAGCTCGGGTATTCACTAATCATAGGCTGGCAGCTCGAGTCTTGTAACTTTAAAGTCTTATTATGACGTAGGTAACATGTTGTTGACATTGACACTAGATACAACTTAGGTGACATCTAGTGAAATATATATCTGTATTTATTTTTGTTGTTTTACTGCTTCCTATAATTTGATTTACACAAATCAAATGAAAAATGATGATTAACAACCAAAGGCATCCTAGAATACTCCTCCTAGCCTTTGATTTATTTATTCGGTAGAGCCGTAATTTCGCACTAGGTCGCAAGGCTGAGCACACCACTTTTCCCCGTGTGTACAGGTGTGTTATATGATCATACGAGACGGTTGATGAAGATGAGTCCATCGACGCATTTATTTTTAATTATCGATACCTTTTATCATAGAATTGTAGTAGGTTTATCGGGACTGTGTTAGAAATCTTGAGTTAGATGATTTATTTAAAATTCCGCTGTGTAAACGATGTATATAGATGGTATGTATCACTTTGATGCCTTGTATGGGTCTGTTAGGCTCATACGGCGGTTGCCACGTGCCCGATAGTTGGGTCGGGGCGTGATAATTAAAGTGGTATCAGAGCCAGGTTTGGAGAACCTAGGAGATTAAGTTAAGTTTGAGGTCTTAAGGATTAAGATGACAATCCTGATATAATCTAGGATAAAGTGTGAGTCGGAAATATAATAATATATTTTCTTGGTAATGAGTTTTTACTCTACCACTAATAACTATTGCTACGATAAAGTTTCGTTGGACCGCTAATCGTCGTAATACGAGATTTTAAATCTATTAATCTCCGGATCGTATATATGGCTACAATTTACATTCGTATTGGAGAAGAGATAGAAACTTAGACCAATATGCTCAGATCTACGATCATGTTTCATTTCTAAATGATCAAGTAAATTTATCCATGATCATATTCAAGGTTACCTTGTTGGGTGCATCATAATCACCTCTTATACCAACATAGGTAGCTATCATCACTTTGATCTTAAGAGTATTGATATCAAATTTTTCCATGTTATATCTTAATCATACTAATTGTATCCCATGACCCCATCTTGAGATATTGAGTCTAAATAAATCTATCAATATTCAATTTTATCCGCTCCGATTCGAGCACGTGCTTCTGAGTTTGATTGGTAGGCATAGAAGCACCAGATGCACTCTCATGCTAGATAGCTGAGGTATCAGGTAGTCTATCAGGATTATTAAATTATAGATTATTTATGAATCTTATCATCGGTTCATATGTCACGATCTAGTCAAATAATTAATACATTATCTGATTATTTTATTGACTCTCTTACGTGAGTTAGCACGTATGCTACTATATGACATTTGAGTATGCAGTTAATTAGATATCTCATTTAACTTTTACTTATGTTGCAAATTATAGTTATATCATCGTATCATGAAACCTGGCGATATGAACCTATTAACTATCGTCAGTATACGTGATTTCCAGTAAAGTAGGAAATCTTGAATCGCAAGTTCCATCTATGACCAATTTGGACGTATATAAAATTATGTAAATTATCCCACATTATACAGAAGTGCCACATCCTTATTTTCATCGAAAATTTTTTCGTGCAAATCGTTGCCTTATTCACTTCATATATCTTGGAAATAATTGATATAGAACGTCCATATAAGATCTGGATCATAGAATTTATATCAGATTTATCTACGTAAGACCACTGAACTTAAAGAAAGATCTACCGATATTTTAAGCTGGCTTACGTATGAGTTAATTTTGTTTGAACCTAACTCTTACTCGGATCTCTTAAATAGACTTTATTCCAGATTCATAAAGTTGTTTGTAGATGGATCTGTATCAAATGATTTGAAATTATCTATAACCATACTCTCATTTGAGTTAATTATATATATATATATATCTCATGAGTATATGTTGATCATTTTGGGTGGTTATCATGATTTTTAAGTTGCAACTAGAAGTTGACCGCCATCAATTATCATATTAGTGTTAACTCCCAACACTTGCAGCTCTACGTATAGTATTTGTAGCTTTCTACATATACTCTCTTTGCAGCTCTACACCCTATCTGCAACTCCATTTCACAAATTCAGCTTGCGTATATTGCATGACATTTCTAGTTGTGCATGCTACAGCCTTCTTCATTTTTCCTAGTTTCTGCAGCTTCGATGCTTACTTGTTATATTTCTGTAGCTTCATTTTTGCCGCTCAGCTTTACCGCTTGCTTCATCTTACATTTCTCAACTTTCGATATTCCATATTCATTTCAGATTTATCTGCAGTCATGTGGACTGGCTTCCTAAATGTAAATCCTTCTATTATTTCTCCTTTTATTTCATATTTCAATGCGTCAATACAGTTGGTATAGCTGTCATCGGCATACCACTTCCACTCTTGCATAATTTTATCCATAATGCTTCCCACACTCTTTCAAGTAGTTCACTCAATTATATTAAATCTTTGCTGAGTTTGGAGCATCTTCCTTTGTACCAGCATTCTATGCATTTAATGCAGCTATTTCCTACTATTTTTCTTCTATCTATCAGTTTCTTTTCGGAGCTTGAGCAGCTCGCGCATAATTCATATATCCTATATACGGCCAACTTATTAACCAAGCAGTTTTCTTTTATCTGCTTCTTTTAATTCTGCTTAGTGGCCTTTCTGAATGCAAATTCTGTCGAATATTTCTGCAATTTTCTTTGCAGTTATTTCCTTATTCCTTTTCTGCAGTTTGCAGTTCCCTTTTTGCGAAGCTACTTCCTTTGTCAAATGTCCTTAGTCAAATTCTATCCATCGTTGGTAGATTTCTTTACTCCATTTTATTTCTATAGCTCCCTCAGCTTAGCTCAGTTCTTTACTTAGTATTTTTGCAGCTAAGATTCCTATATTTTCATCAGTACTGTTATATAGATTCGGTCTTTTTCTGCGGTCTTGTTCAGTCAATGCAGCATGCAACATTTCTGCATTTGCAACTCAGATTTCAACTGCCTGCAGATTTTGTAGTAACTTTGCTTCCTTACTCCTTTTCATATCTCCTCAAATTTCTGGGTGTTGCAGTTCCTTGGCACTTTTAGCACGTATTGTACGTTGATATCCTTAGTAGGTGAAGGTATTGTGGACATCTTCTATTTCAGTTACTGCTTTTGCAGCTCATATCTAGTGCGCATAGCAGCTTAGGTATAGCTACAATATTTCTATATCTACATACTCAGATGCAATCCTTTCTACTCTATTTTAAGCTTTGAGTAAAGCTTACTTCATGCTAGCAATCAATCTATTACAATTTATCAGAATAATATCATCGTATACACAATATCTCTACATCGTGCGTGATCTAACACTGTAGTGTCAATCTCAGTGCAGTTTTGATTTAGCACTACAAAATTCAGTTTCAGATTTCATTTGGCCTACATTTTTGTTATATATATTTCGGTGGCCATGCAATCAAGTTCTTGCTATCCGACATAGAACAAACTATCATAGTTTGAGCATTTGGATAAAAAGAGACATCATTAAGGTTCGAATGCAAATCTTTAGATCTAAATATCAAAGCCCTAACCACTACTACTTATCTAGTGTTTTCATATTGAGAAATGATGTTCTCTTTACGACTATGATTTAACTATCTATAAAATATCATGTGCTCTCTTTAGATTATGGAACCTGTCCTTACATTATAAGGTAGTGGTTGTAAGAATTTAAAACTGACGCGGAGCAAGTTAGTGGGTATTTAATGAGTGGTTATTGCTATCTTTTTATATATTATCCTCTATTTGGAGGTGACTCCATTATGATCATATTATAGTTCAGAGATGTCTAATCCTGATCCAACCTGAACCACGAAAGGTTGTGTGTATGTTAGTGTAAAAGGGACTCCCTAGTATATCTACCTGAGAAAGTTAAAGCAATATCTTCAACTTCTGCCCACTTGTATTTCTCCCATTGGGTTAGTTGCTTCACCAACGAATAATTATCTTGATTTATTTTAACAATCTATTATGGTGAAGTTCGATCTACTCATCTAATGCTCATTCAGTAACTCTAGTAGACTACTATCATACTAAGCAATTGTTTGACACTCTACTAAGCAATTGCTATCTACCACGTACTAGGACACGCCTCTTTTTGTTGAATAGTATGGATGCTCAAGATGTCTCGATCATGGTTATTGATGATACCAACATATTTTTTGTTGACCTGGTCATGGCGACTGATAACCCAGAAATATTCATTGATGACCCATTATATAGATGCCTATCTGAATCCATCTGAAATTTTGAGGACAAAATTTTTGTAAGGGGGGTAGGTTGTGAGACCCGTGATTTTTGAATAAGGGCAATAGAGTAATTTTAGTATTCAGAAGGGTTAAATCGTAAAAGAAATTCTTTAAAGGACTTATTTGTAAAATCATATGAATTTTTGAAGTATGAGATTTTGATGTGAAAATTATACCATCAGGTAGTATTTTTGATAAGGAATCCAACGGCACAGACGGATCGTAATTTGGACGTCGTTTGATTGGTTAATTAGACAGTAAAGATTTAATCTAGGATTTAAGATTTTAATTAATTAAAAAAAATAAAAAAATTTCTTTTCTTCCCACCCGCGCGCGAGCTCCTCTCCCTCTCTCCCTCTCTCTCCTCCTCCGTAGCGACGACGGCGACGAAACTTTGCCGGCGAGGGTTCCGACGAACTTTCCGGCGACCGCTGGAGAAATTTTCCGGCGAACTTGGGAAAAAAATTGGAGTGATTCTAGAGGTCATTCTAAGAGTAGTGGTGAAGAGAGATTTGAGAAACTATTTCTGGATTGAGAATTAAAATTCGTTGAATAATTGACAGGAAAATATAAAATGCGTAAATGATGGCACGTGGATCGAGACAATGTCAGAGAATAAAAATTCAGCGAAGGGACCTTAGGTTGGTTCCGAGGAGTAAACCGCAAAGTCAGGTGCGTTGGTTCTTCGATGTAGGATTTATTCAAGCTAGGGAATTTCCGCTGGGGTCTTCTTAGGAACAATTTCCGGATGTCTTAAATATAATAAAATATAATGCTTGATAAGATTTGATTTGTCCGCATGTTAGTTTAATTTATTTCTGTCTAACATGCAAGATATACCATGATTTCTCTACTAAGTTTTAATATGTCGTGATAGCGTGTCCTACATGTTATATATTATTTTATTATTTTTCTATGCTATGCTAGCACAACTACCATGCAGACATAGATAGTAAATAACGACATGTTAGAACCTCTTGGCGACGTCACCGCAACTTAGACAGGAAGGGACCTTTCTCATATGCCCCGGTTGACCGCCGCGTGCCGACGGAGGTCAAACGGTGATGTCCCGCTACGCACCATTCCCGAGGTTATGCATAGCTTAGATACTGGGAGCACCACTCCCGAGGTTATGCATAGCTTAGATATTGGGAGTAGGGAGCACCACTCCCGAGGTTATGCATAGCTTAGATACTGGGAGTAGGGAGCACCACTCCCGAGGTTATGCATAGCTTAGATACTGGGGGCACCGCTCCCAAGGTTATGCATAGCTTAGATACTGGGAGCTGGTAGGGTAAGAGACTGTACAAACTCCATGGTCATATTAGACCGAAAATATTTGAGCAAGTCCTTACCCGAAACTTATACCCGCACTAGTGTCATTTAGGCGGCACCGTGATAGTCCTGAGGTGGCTAGCGATGATGAACCCTACCATGGACTTGGCACCGATGGAGACGGGGTTGCCACAGCCCATTGTGCGGATGTGTGTTTATCCCGATCAACGTCGACTGCTATTGGACTGGGAAGGTGATTCCCTATGCGATGCCTTGGATAGTGGATACGTAAACCACACGGCTATCATCCTTGACGTTCTGCAGACGATCGGATGAGTAGTCCGGATCCTAGGTTTGTTATTCCGACTAGCCGTGGCCGATGAGATTTATATGATGGTGACCTTGTCTACGGACAGTGTGTAGTACTACACAGATGTCGTTGCCCCTACGGATCCGGGGAGGATGTAAGGGTACGATGGTTTCGCTAGGGGAGGCATGTTCAGCGACTAGTGAAACGATGGAGAGCGATATTGGGTCACCCGTCCTCTCTGCCAACATTAGTGCAGCGGGCATTGGTAGAGACAGAGACAGAAAGGCACTGATGGGCTTACTGATACTCTTATCTCGAGTTTTCACTAAGCATAGGCTGGCAGCCCGAGTCTTGTAACTTTAAAGTCTTATTATGACGTAGGTGACATGTTGTTGACATTGACACTAGATACAACTTAGGTGACATCTAGTTAAATATACATCTGTATTTATTTATGTTGTTTTACTGCTTCCTATAATTTGATTTACACAAATCAAATGAAAAATGATGATTAACAACCAAAGGCATCCTAGAATACTCCTCCTAGCCTTTGATTTATTTATTCGGTAGAGCCGTAATTTCGCACTAGGCTGCAAGGCTGAGCACACCACTTTTTCCCATGTGTGCAGGTGTATTATATGATCATACGAGACGGTTGATGAAGATGAGTCCATCGACGGGTTTATTTTTAATTATCGATACATTTTATTATAGAATTGTAGTAGATTTATCGGGATTGTGTTAGAAATCTTGAGTTAGATGATTTATTTATAATTCCACTGTGTAAACGATGTATATGGATGGTATGTATTACTTTAATGCCTTGTATGGGTCTGTTGGGCGCATACGGCGGTTGCCACGTGCCCGACAGTTGGGTCAGGGCGTGACAAGTTATGTCTCATATCATCTTGTTCCATATTCTTGCTAAGTATCTCTATATCTCTAGCAACATGAATATATCAATAATAACATAACATGAGTATCTACATCAAGAGCTTGCATATAACTGCATCATACATATACCAGCATGGTATAACTTTCAAACTCATATCAAGGCATATATATAATAGCATCACATGTCAACTAACATGCATCCTTCCAATAACCACATGCTATTTAAATATGCAACTAAGTAGACATATAACTTATCAGCATGTACAATAATTAACAACGACCCTTAGGACTCAACATCTAAAGTAGGCCAAATAAATTTGAAACTATAAATCCTCACCTGAGTCTCAAAACAATATCAAGCAAGAATTCACAGCTTGGCTGTGATTCTTAAAAGCAAGCAATAAATTAAGCACAATAATTTTTTCTTACTCCAACACAAATCACTGTTTGGCCGTGATTTATTAAGCAACAGAACAACAATCAATTTCCTAAGATAAAATAAATATATCCAACAACCATAAATCATACAATTCAAACAAGAATTTACTATCTATCCTTTTTACTCACATCCTCACATTATTTCCTTTATTTTATTTAATTTTTTAAAATCCACCGATCAACCATCACATTAACAATCACAATCCAACACAATCCACAAAACAAGCCTACAAAATAATATTAGATTTAAGAACTTAATTATATCTAAAATCTTAATCAACCATACCACCTCAATTAACTCTAAAAATAATTTTAATAATTCTGTGAAAAATCTAATTACATTAATTAAATTCATAAAATCCCAAGTCACCCAATTCCACTAATTAGAAAATCTAAATAAATTAATTTCCTAAATTTTATCATATTATAAATTTATAAAATTCTAAATTACTCAATTTTATTAATTAGAAAAATCTAATTAATCTAATTGCCTAAATTTATAATATCTTAATTTCATTAACTCTGTAAAAATCTAAATTAAATCATTTTAATTCTATTTAACATAAATCAAATATAACAAAACCTATCAAAATATTCTTTCATGCAAATAACATCCAAATAATTTTATTTAACACCTAAATAAACCTGCACCAATCTTAATTAAATCAAAACTCTACTTTAATGGCTCTGAAATTTTTTACTAAAATCACAAAAATTATATCTAAATATATACTAGCACCACAATTTATTTTAGATTTTGCTGATATCATTAATGTGCTCAAAACCCTCAACCCAACGTAAATAAATTTGAAAACCTCACCTAAAACTTGATAAAAATTCTAAATAAATTTCTAAAAGTTTAAAACTTACTAACTAAGCTTTAGCAATGTTCAACTGAATCAAACCGGTCGAAAAACAGTGAAAACTAACTAAACCCACGCTGAACAGCAGCTGAACCGGACCAAATCGGACCGGGTCGGTCCGATTTGAACCGAGTAGGGCACGCACGTCGCACGGGCGTCCGCTCGACCCTCCTCTGCTCCGACGCTCATCCGCCTTCACCGAGCGCTGCTGCTGTTCATCCTTCTCCCGTCCGCCGTCCGCTCACCGGAAGCTAGCACACAACTCTCGTCTCCTCCCTCGACTAGTTGACCCTCTTTCCACGGCAGAAGGAACGCTTGCCACCTCCTCCCTCACCGGCGAAAACACTGCAAATAGGTGGTTACCCTGTTTGCTGCCAGCTTCCGTCGCTGCCAGAACTCCGGCTTACAATGCTGCCTTCGCCGCTCCGATTCGAACTCTTCTGGGGTCTAACTGCTCCTAGTAGACTCGTCGTGGTGGGAGGAGAGTTCGTTGTACCTTCCACCGACGAATTTGATCGGAACAGGGACATCCCCTGTTCCGCTGCCCTCACCACGTCTTCCGTCGATCGCCGGCCTTCCCGCCGCGGCGAACCCACAACATCGACTCCTTATGGCATCGATTCGATGGCCGACACCTCACCGCGACGAGGAAGAATAATTTTGAGCCCTTCGCTGGCAAGATTGTTTGCTGTCAGCACCTCCATCAGCCGCTTCTACCTTCGCAGCTTCCCTGCCACCTTTCTACCCACCGGAGCCGCTCCCACGAATCGCCGACCTGGCAAAACGACGGTGCCTCCACTCTCCTACTCTCTCCTTAGTCTACGTCGACGGCCGTTGGCGATGCCAAAGTTTCCGTCGCGCTGCCGCCGCCGCCTCCCCGAAAGCAGAGGGCTTCGAGGGTTTAAAACCCTCAAAGCTCTTCCCCCTGTCGCATGCAGCACGCGCGCTGCGGCAAAACTCTTCCTTTTTTTCAAAATAATTTAATTTAATTTTTTTCTTTAATTTCTCTTATATATATATATCTTAAAATTCTCTATTATTATTATTTCTTTTTCCTATTATTATTTAATTATCATTATTTATTTCATTTTTATCCATTATCCTTACTAATATTTATACTAATTTATTTATATTATTTATTTTCCTTTTTATTTTATTATTTCAAATATTACAATACTTATTTGAAGATTTTCCATTTAATATTTCTCTCTTACTATTTCTATTATAAATTTTATTTTATTTTTTATTTATATATTTTCTTATTTTATTTTTTACCTATTTTTCTAAATATAATATTAACCCTTATAATAATATTTTAAACAAAATTTTCTATATTAAATTAAATCATTATTATTTATATTTTTTTTCAATTTCATTTTTTTTATTATTTTAATATCTATTTAAAAAAATTCCTTTACAAATTTTAATATAAAAATATTTTATTTTATTATATAAAATAGGGTTTACAGATCATCGTAATACACGTAGATTGCCATGCAACTGTAGCCACTCCTTCTAGGCCCTTAAGCTTGCCTCAAACTGAGCAGATCATCATAATAATCATCTCTTACTTATATTATTTATTATCCTCTAGTTCAATAACAAGAAGGGAAGTCATTTAAAAGTACACAAAGTATATACTTCTCTAGTTAGAGAAATTATGTTCGGCCTTAGAACAAAAACCATATACGCTTGTATGTAATCCGATTATTATGTCCTATTTTTTATTTATCAGCTTAACATATTCTAATGTATAAATATATTTTAAAATTATTTTATATTTATATGCCAAAATATAGTTGGCTATTTGGCCCAAAAAACCTAAAATTAGTATAATAAACCCCCAAAAAATCAAAAATGTGTTTAGAAATTGAGTATAGATTTATACTTTAAAATAAACAATATGATATTTTTATTTTTAAAAATATAATTTATTTGTATTTTAACTCAATTACTTTAGTATGTATCCTAAGGTAGCTTAAGTGATTAAAATAAAAGCACCTAATAATAATTTAATATTCATAAATCAATAATAATAATAATAATAATAATTTAATTTTTCATAGGGATGGTTAGGTGATTAAAATAGTTAATTAAAATTTAATTAATCTAATAAGTATTGATGGATTTTATTGGGCCCTTGGGTAACTTGGGCCAAGTCATGAGTGAGTTTAAATGGGTACACATTTTATGAATCCTATTTAGGCCTAATTACTTTAAGTTAGCATTGTAATTAATTTAATAAGTAAAAATTAAAATTAGATTAATTAATATTTGAATTATTAGGTTGAATTAATTATCATATGCTTAGTTTCGATTAATTAAATGTATAAATTACTTTAATTAATTTATTGATAAGTTATTTAGGCTAAAAATATAGATATGGGCCCAATGGGTAAATATGGGCCCAAAAGGATAACATGAGCTTATTAATTAAGTAGGCACCCCTAAATTAAATATGGGTTCGTAAAGTTAAATGTGCACTTATTAAGCGGTATTTAGCTAGGATAATTGTATAAGTTAGATCGGTAAATTTTTATTTTATTTACTTTAGGAAAAAAATAAAATAAAATTTTATTTTAAATAATTGTGTTATTTAGGACTATCATTGTTTCGCGGGTTGGTTCTGAAGAACGGATCGCTAATCTAGGTGTGTTGGTTCATCGATATAGGATTTATTTAAGCTAGGAAATTCCTGCTGAGGTTTTCTTATGAAATTCTTCGATGCCTTAAAAATGATAAAATGTAATGCTTGATAATATTATGCCTGTCAACTAAATAAATATCATGCTTCTAAAACTATCAAGAAAAATACATGCTTCTAAAACTATCAAGAAAAATACATGCTATGTCATTACATTTTATTTAGCATGTTAATATGCTACGTATACTTATTTTTCCTCTTTACTTGGCATGATATACTATTTTTATCGAATGTTAGTTAATTATGTTAAAATGCTGAATACAAAATAATATCATGCGGAACATAATAAAAATAAGCAAACGTAGAACACAATATCATGATTTACACCGGGCACTCTAGTATAGAGACATAGGTGACATGATATTAGTACAACGAAAGAACATCACTAAATTTTAAACTAAGGGTGTTATTAATGCATCCTAGATGACATCGCGAACCATTAACATTCGGTTAGTGATGTTCACACACCAGCACCTCCTGAGGCTACAAATCATGATAGCTTAGATACTGGGAGTGAGCTGAGGGTTGGATCAGATTAACTCCTAGGTCAAGATAGACCAAAAATGGAGTGGGTCTATACCCAGATACCGATACCCGCACGGATGTCGTTTAGGTGACCCCGTGATAGTCTTGAGAGGGCTAGCGAGGATGAACCCTACCATGGACTTGACACCGATGGAGACGGGATTGCCACAACCCATTGTGCGGATGTGTGTTATCCCGATCAACGTCGATTGCCATTGGACTGGGAAGGTGATTCCTTATGCGATGCATTGGACAGTGGATTCGTAGACTACGCGACTATCATCCCGGACGTTCTGCAGACAGTCGGATGAGTAGTCCGAATCTTAGGGTTGATATTTTTATCGGTTAGCCGTGGCCGATTAGTCTTGTTGATGGTGACCTTGTCTTCGGGCAGTGTTGTAGTACTACACGAGTCGCCGTTGCCCCTACGGAGTCCGGGGAGGATGTAAGGGCACGGTAGTTTCGCTAGGGGAGGCATTGAGGGCGACTAGCGAGACAGTGGAGAGTGATCAAGGGTCACCCATCCTCTCCGCCAACATCAGTGCAGCGGGCATAGGTAGAGACAGAGACAGAAAGGCACTGATGGGCTTACGGATGCCCTTGGCTCGGGTATTCCTTAAGCATAGGCTGGCAGCCCGAGTCTTGAAACTTCAAGTCTTATTATAACGTATGTGACATATGCTGATGACATTGACACTAGATATAACTTAGGTGATATCTAGTGAATTTCATGTCTCTATTTATTTATGTCGCTTTACCGCTTTTTATGAACTGATTTACCCAAGGCAAATGAAAAATGATGATTAACAACCAAAGGCATCCTAGAGTACTCCTCCTAGCATTTGATTTCCTTATTCGGTTTAGAGCTGTAATTTCGCACTAGGCCGCAAGACTCAGCACACCACGTTCAATGTGTGTGCAGGTTGTTAGATGACTGTCCGAGATATTTGATGAAGATGAGGGCTATCGATGAATTTAGTTTTATTTATTGATGTCGTTATTGTAGAATTGTAGTAGGTATATCGGGACTGTGTTAGTAGAGTTGTATAAGTGATTTAATTATATATTCCGCTGTGTCGATTGTGTATATGGGCAATATTTATTATCAAATACCTTGTATGGGTCCTTTGGGCTCATACGACGGTTGCCACGTATCCGACAGGAGGGTCGGGGCATGACAGGATCAGTCCATATCATGTGGACAAGTAGGATCGTATGTTCAATAGCTGAGTGAGATCAACTAAAATCAAGGCAACTTAGATGCTACATCAATGAGGAAAACATGGGAAAATACAATTCAAGGTCTCTATAATAAGGTAATACAATTCAGTGGATTATCCAATATAAATCATCAACCAGTAATAATCATAGAACCCTGGCAACAAGTTTTTTATAGTCTCATATGGAAGTCTCTATATGTCTAGGTCTTCCTAGGTTAAGTTTTCGGCAATCACAATACAATTCAAACATAACCAATATAACCTAAAAACACACAATAACAAGTTACTAACATCAACCAATAAAAACATAGAATATCATCATGTAAGAATATAAAACACAACGTAATCCAGTAAAGAGTAACATAGGCATAAAAAAGGGATAAATCTTCATATATCCCTAAAATCTCTCTTTACCCCGTCAAAGTTGTCTCACATAAGTACTTAGACCCTATGGTGTATCATAAGTCTTATCCTTACTTTTAATGTCATCTTTTTAAACTTATGCTCTGATACCACCTTAATTGTCACGCCCTAATTCCACCTTTAGGCATGTGGCAACCGCTGTATAAGATGTACTTCAACACCACAACTTATACAAGGCTAAAAAGTATCACAAAGCACTACAATTTTATTAACTAAAAATAGCGGAAATAATACATTTTATAATTTAACCACCACTACCAATTCAAATATCTATCTAGATTGTCAAATTAATATTGTTCGCCAAGCCAGGTTCTCCCTCACTCCCGGCTAACGATTAACCTATAACCTACGCAACAGGGAAAAATGTGCACATCTGAGTTACGATACTCAATGAGGCTACAAAGAGAGCACCTTAAAAATGGGCATAAGGTATTGTACAAACTAACAAGAAAATATATCCACTAAAACCACATATTTAAATCGACATATCAATAATCTAACAAAGCAACAACATGCAATAGTATGAACATAATCATAACAAGGCATATAACAGGATGCAGGAAATATAATCATAACAGTGCCACTAAATCCATATGTCATATCACTTTAATTACTATTTCATCATCTAACCATTCTACACCTAAGGTAGCCACTTATGTTCATGGTGAATCCCTCGTCAGAGATTTTCCTGAACCCGTCAGTGTCAACTCTATGTCTCTGTCCTATATGCCCATACACTGACGTTGGCAGAAGGATCTGGTGATCATGGCACCCCTTCTTTCCAAACTCAAGTACCATACAGCGCTGTAATTCTGCACCATGGCAGGATCACCATATAAGATAACAATCACATCCATCTCTAGTCTGGCAAGCTGCGACCCACTGTATACGATACCAATGAACCTAGACTACTCAGGGATCCCACCACTGTTGAGCATGCCAGAGTCTTTCAGGTTCCCTAGCCTTGGTTGCGCATTGCACGGTACTGTTCCTAGCACACCCTCTACCCTGATGTAACATAAATAAGTTGAGTTCTGCACCGAAGTGAGATCCCGGCTACACCAAAGTATTAGTGGCTAAGTCAACTGAGCTTGCACCCCTACCGTACTAGCACATAGCTCATCACTATATGTTGGCACATACCAGTCTAAGAACCACACATCTTCTCCTTGGTTATTATAACCTTAAGATGTCCAGGGTTCTTATTCATATAACAATTTAGATCACTTTAGGTGTTTATCATAACATGAACCTAAAGTATCTCAAGTTTTATCTCATGTCCACATATTATATGTTCTTGCTATGTGTCTCTACATCTCTAGCAACATTAACATATTATGTAATCAACGTGACATAAGCATAAAAATATCAATAGCATGCATGTAACAGCATCGTATATATACCAGCATGGTATAATCCTTCAAACTCATAATCAAGAGCATGCATGTTATAGCATCTCACATGAACTAGCATGATACAACTTTCAAATTTATATCAAGAGCATGTATACAGTAACAACATACGTGGACTAGCATGATATAACTTCCAATAACTCACATGCTAATTAAATATGTAACGAAGCAGATGTATCACTTATTAACATGTACAATAATTAACAACTACCCTTAGGACTCAGCATCTGTAGTAGCAATTTAAATTGAAACTATAAACCCTCATCTGAGTCTCAAGCAGATCTTTAAATAAGAATCACAGCTTGGTCGTGATTCTTAAGAGTAAGCAAGCAAGCAAGAAAGACAAATCCTTCCTACTTCAACATAAATCACAACTTTGCTGTGATTTATCAAGCAATAGCATAGCAACCAACAATTTTCAAAAATAAATCCAATGAACAACCAAGCATGCATAAATAACACATCTCAAACAATCCTCTTAACTAATTCCACTTCTCACAAACTCACACTAATTTCCTTATAATCAATTACCCATTTAACAATTAAAATAAATACCACCACATAATTTTTCAATAAAATATGTTTACATCTAAACTATACAATAAAAATACAAATTAAATTCCTATCTGCACAATTAGATCATTCTAACAGTTTGATCTACTATACTACCTTATTAATCTAAAATAATTTTAATACTTTTGTAAAATTTTAATTACTATATATAGATCAATTAAGTCACAATTTCCCTAATTTTATTAATTAGAAAATCTAATTAACCTAATTTAATTACAATATAAAATTTATAAATTCTGCAAATATCTCAATTAAATCATTTTAATTCTGTTCAACATGGATCTAACATAATAACACTTATCAAAATATTATTTCAAGTAAATATCATCCAAATAATTTATTTAACACCTAAATAAACCTGAACTACCTCAATTAGTTCAAAATATCACCTTAATAGTTCAGAAAAATTCTAATTAAATTATAAAAAATATATCTAGGCATAAACATGCATTATAATTTATTTTAAATCTTTTTCTGATATCATTTATGCACTTAAAACCCTAAACCCAACCTAAAATAATTGAAAATGCAGGTCTAAAATATGTCAAAAATTGTAAATAAATTTTTTAAGACTCAAAACTCACCAATCAAGCTTTAGCCACTTGAATCGAATTAAACCGATCAACAAACCATGAAACCAGCCAACCCACAGTCGAAATGCAGCTAAACCGGCCGTTCACCAAACCGGACCAACACACGCGCGACACACGTTGTCGGGCTCAGCCCACAACCCATTATATGGGTAGATTTGATATTCAAGTGTGAAGGAGGGCACCATCTCTTAAATATGATCAGGATGCAACTCCTTTCCAAGAATTCCTTTATGTGGGACTAAATATTTCTTAAATAAAAAAAGATGCAATAACACATGAGACCAGTAGCCTATGCAAGTATTGAACTCGTGACCTTTGTATCATTAGCACAACACTTTAACCAACTAAGCTAATAGGCATATAATAATTTTTTTTTTATAAAAGAAAAAGAGGGTTTACATCACCTATGCATCTCAATCCAAATCATCAGGTTCGATACTGGTCAATTCCATATTAAAGGTCATTAGAACACTTCCTGTTCGAAGAGGTGGACATTCTTATCAATTCTTAGATAGTAGCAAGTTCTTGAATTTGAATAGTGTAGTGTAACATTCCCATCTAGCCTCCTCGAGTGGTGAACCCTGCATTTTCACTCCGAGCTCTATGTACAATACAAGCAAGAATATCGTGAGCCCTTGGATCCTTTCTATTTTATATAGGAGTTCTTCATCACAGTGAGTAGGGTATATAACTCTGATTGTCCGGACTACCCCCCAAGCCTGCAGGACTCAGTTGGAGTATGTCAGCATCAACAGACACCTTAGTTCTCAGGTATAGTGGCTGAAGTGAGCTCCCTGGCTCCCAGCACCTTAGTTTCAGATACATGCTATGGGAATATCTGGCCGTTGGCAATAACCCCCTTGTTGGTACTCACTGAATGCTAAAGGATGGGTTGGGTGACGCCTCCGCTACCCCTCTTTAGACTAACACAAATAGTACCAACCATTTGTGAGAGAAATACTATATTACATAGACCTATATAATTCCTAGAGTTCATGTTCCTAGGAAGTCCAGGTCTATGTCTCTAGGTGTTCTAACTAGTTTAAGTCATCATGCAATTATGACATCTAACTAGTTATATTTGTCACCTAGCCTATTCATATTCATATGTCATCTATATGTGCTATGTTCTTCCTAATGTCATACACTCTTAGGATTTAAGAACACAAGCACAAAGGAGAACATATCACATAACATATCATTGCAGTTAGTCTACATTCAATAAAGTAGTAACAAAGTGCACATCACGGACAGTATAAAAATTTATTAACAACTGCCCACTTGGGAGCTCTACTGCAGTGGCTATAAACTAGCCGAAATAACAACGCACCTGAGCCTTTTAAATTAGCAATTTAACAGATTCACGGCTTTGCCGTGTTTATCCATCGTCACTGCAGAATATTTCCTATCAATTTGCAAACATATTTAAATTTTCTAATACTCATGATATAAGTATCTAACACCCTGCTCCCCCTTTTCTTATTTTTTATTTGTCACCATGGAAATAGAAGACAAAGAACAAAATAGATGTTTCGATATTTATTGTTTAATATCGCTCATGCATATGACCCAAAATATATTGAGTGCAAGACATGACAAATTTGTTTATCATATTATGAAAGAAAACATCAAAGAAAATAAGTAACAAAATATTTCTCAACTATTTTAATTCAATAATACATTAACAATAACACAACTATTCTTGGAACCTGTAATTAGTTTCTAAATTTTAGAAGCATAACTTTATATTCAATATGTCGTCCAACTCTCTAATAAAATAATTGCAGTTGTATATATTATGCTAACAAACAAATAAAATTTAATATCTAAAGTCTCTAGATTTACTACAACATATATATATTTATTAAATTAGAAAGGGTATCTATCTGCTATATATAAATATATATAAAGATATAAATATGTGGAATGAATGATGTGAATCATCATTATCACATCTAACAACCCCTGGCAGCAAGCAATACTCATGTTATTATATAATTTTGAGTATTAAATTATTATAAGATGTCAAGGAGATTATTATTTCATATATCATCTGCATCTAAAGTTTCAATTTTCATTAACAGAGAACAATTGTAGACTTTAACTATATATATTTAATTATTATCACCATTAGTATTTTTATTTTTGGATTCTTGATTCTACTCAATATGATATATTATTTCTAAATAGTACTTTTAGAAAAATACTTTTTGATTAAATTACTAGTAACCATCACGTACAAGTAAATGTAGGCAAAAGAAATATATATATATATTCACTGTGATCTAATAGATGTATATAAAATGAAATATTTTAATCTCCTCAATATTCAAAATTAAACTAACAGTAGTATCATCAAACAATTTCATTCAAGAAGGAAATTGAAGACATAAGAGAAAAATTTATAAAAAAATTTAGTATAATCTGATACCCAAAATCTACACTAGTGACGATCTCTATCGCATATCCCAAAAATTATATTTTTGTATTACCTAGGGAATGGGCACAAACCTTAATCATTATTATTTTCATCTGGGATTCCTTGCATCGATGCCATCAGCTTCCACTCCACTACTGCATTGTCCATTTCCTCAAATGTCTTCTCTTCCTAGTCGAACAGATTCAACCATAGGTTTGTCAATCTTAATCGATGGCTACAGAAGGGTGTGGAGGTGGAGATTTAGATTGTGAGATGATCAGGTAAATAAAGGAAACTAATACGATTGCCTCGTACTCCCTTTTTTCCATTAACCCTTAATTATTTAATTTTTGAGAAGTAAACTTTTTTTAATACTTATATATATATATATAGATATATCTATATATATACATACCGTAAATAATTATTCTTACGAGGAGGATTATATTTATATGTATACTTTATATATATATATCTATACATATTGACTTTTATATATATAAAAACAAGATTTCATTTCTACTATAATAAGAATCTAGCTACGTATCTATTTTATATATAATTTATTTATACGGCTAAATATATATATAGATCTAGATCTTACTATCTTATTATTGTTATTATTATTTATTTATTTATATTTACCTATTTATACACATATTTACCGATCATTATTGACACATCTATGCATATCTATGATGATACATATATACATGCACCTACTTATTTATTGACACATATATATTTTTTAAAAATTTAAGGGTTTAATTATTTATGGACATATGTATATATATTTAAAAAAAAAATTTAAGGGTTTACAGCCGACCAACTCGGAAACAAGACTTTGCCCTATTTTCAAATTCTTAAACCCCAGCCCCCACTCACCCCACCTGTGCTGCACGTGCCACGGGTGGGTTTTAAAAATTACGATCCCCTTATTTTTTAAATATATATACATTCATCTATATATATATCTTAACTGATAATTATCATTTTATATATATATATATATATATATATATATATTCTTTCATTATTATCTATCATTATATTATATATATATATATATATAAGATTATCTATTTTTACTGTCACGCCCCGACCCTACTGACGAGCACGTGGCAACCGCCGTATGAACCCTGAGATCCATACAAGGCGTAAGAGGATGGATCATTGACATAATTATAAACAAAATACAATCCATCTAGTACAGTCCCGATATAGACCTACTACAACTCTAAATACGAAAGCGATAACGTCCAAGTAAATTACGAAAATATACCTCCGGCGACGCGAACTTCGTAAACGACTACGACGCAGTCCTCGTCGACAAACTATTACGAACTCACGTAAGAACCTGCACACACGGGGAAAAACGATGTGCTCAGCCTTGCGGCCTAGTGTGAGATTACGGCTCGAAACCGAATAAGGAATTCAAAGGCTAGGAGGATCAATCTAAAATGCCTTGGGTTCATTAATAGTCATTTTCATGTAACACATATGGATCATGTCATATAAACAAAATAACAGCGGAATAGGTACGTCATGTGGAACACTAGATGACGCCTAAGCTGTGTCTAGTAACTATGTTATAAGTGTCACCAAAATGTCATCTACGGTGTATTATGACTAACAATCTCAAGACTCGGACTGCCGGCCTATGCTTAATGAATACCCCGGCCAAAGGGCATCACCAAGCCCATCAGTGCCTTTTTGTCTCTGTCTCTTCCTATGCCCGTTGCACTGATGTTGGCGGAGGTGACGGGTGACCCTTGATCACTCTCCTCTGTCTCGCTAGTCGCCTACAATGCCTCCCCTAGCGAAACTGTCGTGCCCTTACATCCTCCCCGGACTCCGTAGGGGCAACGACGACTCGTGTAGTACTACAACACCATCCAAAGATAGGGTCACCATCAAAAGACCATCGACCACGGCTAGTCGATATAATACAACCCTAGGATCCGGACTACCCATCCGATCGTCTGCAGAACATCAAGGATGGTAGCCGTGTGGTCTACGGATCCACTGTCCAAGGCTATGCGGAGGGATGTCACCGTCCCAATCCCCGAGCAGCGATGCCTGCCAAGAGGTATGCAGACTAGCTGTCGCCGGAATGCTACTACCTCGGCGACATGTTTGCTAGGTTCTTGTTTTGGTTCGTCCCGGCTAGCCATCTCAGGACTATCACGGTGTCGCTTAGACGGCACACGTGCGGGTATGACTTTCTGGGTAGGGACTCACTCCTTATATCCGGTCTAATGTGACATTGGAGTTTGTACAGTCCTTTCCCTACCAGCTCCCAGTATCTAAGCTATGCATAACCTCGGGAGGGGTACTCCCAGTATCTAAGCTATGCATAACCTCGGGAGTGGTGTGTGGCGGAGCATCACCATTCTGACCATCCGCGGTACGCGGTGGTCAAACGGGGTCTACAAGCAATACCCCTTCATGTTTGTTTTCTAGTGATGTCTCATAAGAGTTTCTAACATGTCATTATTCTTATCGATACTACATGGTGGTAGAGCTAACATAGCATAGACGAATAACCGAGCATGCAGGACAAGATTCATAAACATGTTAAATAAGTGGCATGGTAGACATGGCATATCATGCAGGTAAATAAAGTAAATCATACTAACATGCATATATAATCAATCATAGCATGCGTCTCATTTTTTTATTAAATTTAAGGCATCCGAGATATTTCCTAAGAATACCTCGACAGGAATTTCCTAGCTTGAATAAATCCTATTTCGATGAACCAACGCACCTGAATCGCGATCGGAGCTTCAGAACCAATCCAGATGAAACTCGGATGTATCAATCGTAATGTAACTCGCGATCCAAAATAATATTCCTAAATAGTAAAGTTTATTTAGAACAAGTCTAACCATTCCTAAGAATTGTCCGGATAGAAATCTAATTAATTAAAATTTTAAATTACCTAATTAATTTAATTTAATCTCCTTTAAATTATTTATCTAATCCAATTAATGCACTAACACTAGCCCAATCCAATTAATCAGATTTAGCTAAGGTCCAATCCATACTTCCTAGAGCCCAAGTAGTAAGCCCATAGCCCATTTCTTAATAAAATGATCCCTCTCTATTTAAGAAATAAATTGATCTCATTAATCTAAATTAATTAATCATCTTGATCCAATTAGTCAAATACTAACAAACACATCCATTAATAATAAAATAATAAAATTTAATTAACCTTATTTAGTTTTCAAAAATTAAGCTTACATAAATTTTATTAAACATACCCCTTATTAAAGCCTATTCCCTCTTGAAGACCCAATCCATTCAAAGCCCATCTGATGAAGGCCCAATTTAACCTTAATAGGTCCAGGTCAAAATTTGGTCAACATTGACCTAGTCAACTAAAATTGACTATATGTTGACCAGCTAAATGATTTAGGTTTATTAAGTCCAAATTCCTCTTAATCAGATCCAACCCAAAATTTGGATCCAAATTGGCCCAGTCAACTCTTTTGACCATGTTGACCAGTTGACTAATTTAATTTGATCAAGCTTCAATCAATTGTTTAGCCCAATGTGCCCGGCCCAAATTGAGTCCATTGGTCCAAATTGGTCAGTATTGATCATGGACCCTTTAGGTTGATTATGTTGACTATGTTGATTCCTTAATTGGTCACATGAACCCAATCCTAACCCAATCCGATTTAGTCTATCTTGGGTTCAACACGAGTCCAGTAATTTCGGTTTAATCAAATCCAGTCCATTCTATTAAATTTGGGTCCAAGTTAGGTCAAACCCAAACTAATTTTATTCAACATGGTTCACTTAGTCAAATTTACCTCATTTGATTCAACCCAAGTCAAGGTAAACCCAAACCCATCTAACTAATCTGGTTCCACCCAATCAACTAACCATGTCACTTAATTAATAACTTATTTATTCACTAAGCTTAGATTAATTAACACTAAACATGTTTTTAATTAAACTAAGCATGTAATAATATAAATCTACTCTAACCATACTTAACTATAATTAAGCATGCTTAATTTATTGCTAAGCGTGATTAGGAGAAAAGAGGGGCGAACGAATACCTTCGTTCGTCGCCTTCCTCGCCGCAGCTTCCGCTGCGCTTCCGCCACCCACGCTCGTGCGTTTTCTCCGGCCGACGACCTCAACCTCGGGCGTTCGTGGACACCTAGGGAGAACGGATCAAGCGGCAGAAAGGGGCGAACAGATCGAACCTCTCGTCGCCGTCCTTTACTCGTTCCGCCCGCACGTTCACTCCTTCGCCGGCCTCAGCAATCGAACTGAGGTAATGCCCCGACTGCTACGCCCTCTTGGAGATGCAGCGAAGGTGCATCGAGCAACAGCAAGGGGGAACGACTCGTTTTGCTCGTCGCCACCTCCTGCGGATTTCCACCCCCAATGCGTATCGCCGGACGCCGATTCTGCAGTCGATCCGGAGTGGATCGCCGGCTGCCACGCCCTCGTGGAGATGGAGCGAGGCGGCGTGGACGAGCTGTGAGAGTGGATCGACGATGACGAGGTGAGCGACGGCCGTTTTGGAGGTGAACTCCGAAATGGAGCAAGCTGCGAGCAATGGCGCCTGCGAATCTGATGGGGGCGTCGCCAAATCGACTCCAACGGACCCTCCTTGCCGACGGGAAGGGACGGACGGTGGAGGTGCAAAGACGCCGCGGCGACGAGCTCCCCTTCGATCGTCTGCGCTGCTTGCAGGGTGGCCGGAACAATGGAGGACACTCGAAGAGGGATGGGGGCGCTCGAGCGAGATAGGGCTCCGCCCTTCTCGCCCGCGGCCGCGTCCCTATTTAGGGCCGGCCGGTTCACCCGAACCGGTAGACCGTCCGGTTCAGTTGGACCGGACCAGACCAGACCGAATTTTTAATTAATTTTTTTTTTTTCAGATGGGGGTTTACATTTACTTTATATATTATTAATTTGTTTTCTTTTATTCATTTAAAATAAATATTATTTTATAAATTTTTGCCCTTTTCTGATTTTATTATTTATTTTATTTTATTTTCTATGTTATTTTATTCATCCATTATTTTATTATTTTAATATTATAATAAAATTTTATTTTATTTTTTTCTTTATAAAGAAAACATAGTTTACACTATTCTAAACCCTATTTTCTTTTAAAAATAAAAATAAAAATTAATTAAAGGGAAAAAGGGAATTTTAAAATTTAATTTTAAAATTCTTTTTAGAAAAGAAGATAAAAAGTTAAAAGTTTAGAGAGAAGTTCTTTTAGTCCCACATTAGGGAAGTCTTGGAAAAGAGTTACATTATTTTCCTATTTAAGAGAGAGAGTCTTTTTTTGGTAAATAAATTAAATTATTATTTACCAATAGGATATTACATTGTTTCAATATAGTTACATCATCTTACATAAATTTTACTCCTTATACCTTGTTTGATAATATCAATAGTAATGTCAACTCACCTTCTAAGAAGAGTATTTGAGCATCACTACAATATCATGTGCTACAAGTCATAAAGAAAACAACAAACTCTCTTATTTTTTCTTTATTTAGCATAGTAAAAATTACTATCTTATGCCGAAGAATGACCACTTCATCTCTTACTTGTTGCTTAAATAATCTCCAATTTCTCTCTTCCCAAATGTGATATACAAACCCTGCTATCACCAAAGAGAGGATTTTTTTTAGTCCCACATTAGGGAAGTCTTGGAAAAGAGTTGCATCTTTCTCCTATTTAAGAGTTAGAGCCCTCCTTCACACCTTCAATATACAATCTGCCCGTACACAAAGTGTACATCCCTCTGGTTAGAATAATTGGGGTCTATATTGGAGGATTATGAGGTCTTAGGTTCAAGACTCATTAAGTTCTAAAAAAATATTCAATCTGCACATGCAAAGGGTTGTGGGTTGTGGGCTTGTCGTGCCTAGCACAGCCTGACAACATGCGTTGTGCGTGGGTCCGGTCCGGTCTAGTTCAGGCAGCGGTCGATTTTGCTATGGTTTTTGCAATTTTCAACCAGTTCGGTTCGATGTGGCATATGATTTGTTGGTGCGTTTTTGGTTTAGAAAAATTTATTTAAATTTTTTATTGAATTTTAGGTATTATTTTCAAATTATTTATAGTTGGGTTCAGGGCATTAAATTTGTCAGAAAAATCTCAAATAATTAGTGATTCTTGTTTATATAATTTTCGTAATTTAATTAGAATTTTTCTAAATTATTAGAGTAGGATTCTTAATTTAATTAAGTTAATTTAAATTAATTTAGGTTTAAATAGATTATTTGTATGATTTATGCATGAAGAAATATTTGGTAGATGTTATGATGTTTAAGTTATATTAATTGAAATTAAAATAATTTAATTAAATTTTTTACAGAATTAATAAATTTATAATGTTATAGAATTGAGATAATTAGTAATTTAGATTTTTCTACTTAATGAAATTAAATAATTTAGAATTTTATAAATTTAATTGATATAATTAGATTTTTCACAGAATTATTAAAATTATTTTTAGAATTTATTAAGGTGATATATATTAATTAAATTTTTTGGTATAATTAAAATTTTAAATTGAATATTATTTTATAGGCTTGTTTATATTTGATTGTGTTGGATTGTGATTGTTTAATGTATTGAATGATTGGTTGATTATAAGGAATTAAATATAAGAAAGAAAATGGTGTGAGAATGTGAGTTGAAGGGTAGATAGGAGATCCTCATTTGAGTTGTATGATTTATGTTTTGTTGGATGTATTTATTTTATTTTAGAAAAATTGATTGTTGTGTTATTGCTTAACAAATCACAGTCGAGCTGTGATTTGTGTTGGAGTAAGGAGGAATTGCTTTGCTTGATTGTTTATTTTTTTGCTTTTAAGAATCACAGCCAAGCTATGAATTCTTGCTTGATACTGTTTTGAGGCTCAGGTGAGGGTTTATGGTTTCAAATTTATGGCCTACTACAGTGTTGAGTCCTAAGGATCGTTGTTAATTATTGTACATGTTGATGAGTTATATTTCTACCTTGTTATATATTTAACTAGTATGTGATTTGATATGATTTTGAAAGTATGCCATGCCAGTATATAGATAAGATTATAATATGTGCATGTTATTTATGTTTTGTTCATGCTATGTGATATTTAATATGTTCATGTGATGCTAGAGATATAGAGACACTTAACAAGACATAAAACATGATGACATGAGACAAAACTTGTCATGCCCCGACCCTACTGTCGGGCACGTGGCAACCGCCGTATGAGCCCAACGGACCCATACAATGCATCAAGTGGTACATACAATCAAACCACATCGTTTACACAGCAGAATATACAATTAAAATATCTATCTCATCGTTTCTAACACAGTCCCGATAAACCTACTACAATTCTATAATAACGATATCAATGAATAAAGATCAACTCATCGAAAAACTCATCTTCACCCACCGTCATGATCGATCACTTAATTCACCTGCACACACGGGGAAAAGTGTTGTGCTCAGCCTTGCGGCCAAGTGCGAAATTACGGCTCGAAACCGAATAAGGAATCCAAAGGCTAGGAGGATTAATCTAGGATACCCTGGGTTTATTAATAGTCATTTTCATATAATACATGTAAAGCATATCATAAATGCAAAATAACTGTGTAAGCATATCCGACAGGTGTAGCACTAGATGTCACCTAAGCTGTCTCTAGTATTATGTCGTCAGTGTCATCGGAATGTCATCTACGGCGTACTATGTCTATCAGTCTCAAGACTCGGGCTACCAGCTTATGCTTAGTGAAATTCCCTCGTCGGGGACTTCCCACAAGCCCATCAGTGCCTTTTATCTCTGTCTCTTCCTATGCCCGCTACACTGATGTTGGCGGAGGAGACGAGTGACCCTTAATCACACTCCTCTATCTCGCTAGTCGCCTACAATGCCTCCCCTAGCGAAACTGTCGTGCCCTTACATCCTCCCCGGACTCCGTAGGGGCAACGACGACTCGTGTAGTACTACAACACCGTTCGAAGACGGGGTCACCGTTAATAAAATCCATCAACTACGGTCTCGGTCGATATAATACAACCCTAGGATCTGGACTCACCATCTGTTCGTCTGCAGAACGTTAAGGATGGTAGCCGTGTGGTCTACGGATCCACTGTCCAAGGCTATGCGGAGGGATGTCCCCGTACCAATCCCTGAGCAGCGATGCCTGCCAAGAGGTGTGCAGACTAGCTGTCGCCGGAATGCTACAACCTCAGCGACATGTTTGCTACGTTCTTGTTCCGATTCGTCCCAGCTAACCATCTCAGGACTATCACGAGTGCCCCTTAAACGACACTCGTGCGGGTAGAAATCATCGGGTAGGGACTTGCTCCATATATCCGGTCTAATATGACCTTGGAGTGTGTACAGTCCATTTCCCCACCAACTCCCAGTATCTAAGCCATGTGTAGCCTCGGGAGTGGTGTGTGGTGGAGCATCACCATTCTGACCATCGGCGATACGCCGTGGTCAAACGGGGTATGCAAGCAGTACCCCTTCCTATCTGATTCCTAGTGATGTCTCCTAAGAGTTTCTAACATGTCATCATTCTTATCTATAACTGCATAGTAATTGTGCTATCATAGCAAAGATAAATAACATAGCATGCAGGATAGGATTCATAGACATGTTAAATAAATAGCATGGTAAACATGACATGTCATGCATATAGACAAGGTAAATCATACTAACATGCATTTACATATAAACATAACATGCATTTCATTTTTATTATATTTAAGGCATCCGAGATATTTCCTAAGAACACCTCGGCAGGAATTCCCTAGCTTGAATAAATCCTACATTCAGTGAACCAGCGCACCTGTATGGGGATCTGAGCTTCGGAACCAATCAAGATATATCAATAATACACAGCTCCTAAGATGGAGTAAGATCCCTAAAACAATAAATATTTTATTTAAAATAAAATCTTCATAATCTAATATGATAGAGATTATTTAATCACTAGTAACTCATGAATCATTTGGCCTAATCCAAAATAAGTGATGCACTTCAACTATTGGGTCCAACTTCATACTCAAGTCCAATACTTCACATCCCTTAATTATCATAGGTCAACTCAATTACCCAAGTCAACAACAAATCCAACTCCATTATTTTATTTCTCAACTCCATGTCCAATATCATCGTTAATTAAGTGGGACTAACAATTACTTTCTCTAGTGCAGACCCTTGTTCAATCCTCTATCTTAACACATTATATGCATTAAGAGGAAAAGAGAGAAAGTAGAGAAGAAAACCAAACAATGGAGAAGGAGGGAGTATGATGGAGAAGGAGGTGGGGGAGATAGCATGAATTTAACCATCCTATCAGTCGCCGCTCGATGTGCAGCGATGATGGATTCACAGTGAGGTCGAATCGCTGCGGTCGTATGGCAGAGCCCTTGACTTCAACGTCGGGCGAGATTGAATAGTCGCTTGGGTTCCGGCGGTGCGGTGAGGTCTCTCTCGTCGTCCGCAGCTGCCGTCCTTGATGAATCGAGGAAGGAAGGCGACGCGCGCGAGCGACGACCGGTTCGGCCCTAACATGTGGAACGCACATGCATACCACTTTTACGGTTTCATCCACTATTTCCATAATATCACAAGTTGATCCCTCACACCTAAATTAAAATTATAAACTAGGTCCTTATAAATTTTAAATATATTATAACTACATCCTTTTTAATCCAAAAATCAACCTAATGTCACCATCTAGGTCTTAACTCAATTTCAAACCCTTTTTTTTTATACAAGTCTAAACTCAAATAAAATTTTAAAGTATTATTTATATTATTTTATTTTTTTTATTTTATTTTTTTATTTTATTTTTTTATTTTATTTTTTTATTTTATTTTTTTGTTTTTTTAAACTATATAGAAGTGGGGGTTTACAAGTACTCCCCCCCTTAACATTTTTGGTCCTCCAAAAATTACACCTATCATACTAAGAAAATAAATAAGTAATTTTACCCTTTTATGAATTCTCACACCTAATAATTACACCCCTTTATTGGGATCTCACAACTCAATATGAAAATATTTAAGTAGTACAATCCGGACTCTAGTATTTAGATCTAATCTTCTCCAGGTGAACCTCAATAGGACCTCTCTATATTTTCAATATTTGGTAGTAGAAATAGAGATAGTCATTTACCCAAAATGCTCAAGTCGCGATAGCTTATTCTAAGCCCAATAGCAAGAGATGAAATATTTAGATTAAGGTTACTCACTTGATTGCAGGTTAATATGCAGGATATAAATTCTGTAAGATTGGTTGATATTTTGACTGACATGCAGAAATATAGAATAATAAGATGAAGTCAAAGTTAATTGAAGAATGAAGAAATATGTTGTAGTTGAAGCCGAGTTTGATACAAAATTGAGGAGAAATAATCAAATAGTAGAGGATTGTATAGCAGATACCTTGGAACAAGTGAATGTCAAATAAGGAAAATAACTGCATTAAATGCATATGCGAGTAAGCAGAAGGCTAATCCAAGCTTAGAGAAAGGTTAAGTATAACTAAGTAGATTACTTGAAAGTGAGCAAAAGACATTACGTATATACTGATAAAAGGATACACAACAATATGAAATATCGAAAGCCACATACTCTGAGAAAATATAAAACAGAAGAAGTAGCAAAGCTGAGCTGTAGAAATGATGTAAGCAACAAAAATTATAATGCATCTACCATAATACCTCAAGGAAGGGAATAAAGAAGACTATGGAAGGTGCAAATAAAGAAAGTGAGGTAGTATATGCGAGCTCGGTATATAAAATAGAGCTGCAAATAGAGTGTACACAAAAGCTCTAAGTACTGCATATAGAGTTACAAGTGTAAAGAGCTGATGCGAATATAATATTTAATGTCAGTCAAAATATCGATTAACAACCCTCTACTAGTTTGATATAGATTCCTCAATAGATAGACTTATAGATCTAGAAAGACGTCAATAAAAGCGATTCAGATAAAAATTTGGTTCAAACAAAATTTGACTAGATGTAGACTAGATCAAAATATCAAGTTAGATCAATGTAAGGTAAATATTATGATCAAACCCTTTGGAACAATTATCATAGTAGTCCCAAGATTTAAGAATTAATCGTTGCAAAGATTTGCATAAGATACCTTTGCATAAGATATACCCATGATGAATATTAAAGAGATATCATATGAGAACGATCAATACCAATAAACTTTGTTCCCAATGAGAACTAATAGATTAAGATAATATGATCTAGCATAACGAGTTCATACTTCCTATATAATCAGATTGCGTTGGTATATCTCAACGCATATGTACTCGTCATCTTTAGAGACTATATCGTATACAGATCTAGGTCAAATGATCTTACCAATCATGGACACTCTCCAAATCCTAACTATATCGGGACTGAGTATGGGAGACTCTAATGTCACTCTACTCCTTAGGTCATTAGGACTGAAGCTCATATCACTTTAGTCCTTATGTGATCCGACCTAAGCTCTGATACCACTTTAGTTGTCACGCCCCGACCCTACTGTCGGGCACGTGGCAACCGCCGTATGAGCCCAACGGACCCATACAATGCATCAAGTGGTACATACAATCCAACCACATCGTTTATACAGCGGAATATACAATCAAAATATCTATCTCATCGTTTCTAACACAGTCCCGATAAACCTACTACAATTCTATGATAACGATATCAATGAATAAAGATCAACTCATCGAAAAACTCATCTTCACCCACTGTCATGATCGATCACCTAATTCACCTACACACACGGCAAAAAGTGGTGTGCTCAGCCTTGTGGCCTAGTGCGAAATTACGGCTCGAAACCGAATAAGGAATCCAAAGACTAGGATGATTAATCTAGGATGCCCTGGGTTTATTAATAGTCATTTTCATATAAAACATGTGAAGCATATCAAAATTGCAAAATAATTGTGTAAGCATATCCGACAGGTGTAGCACTAGATGTCACTTAAGCTGTCTCTAGTATTATGTCGTCAGTGTCATCAGAATGTCATCTACGGCGTACTATGTCTATCAGTCTCAAGACTCGGGCTACCAGCCTATGCTTAGTGAAATTCCCTCGTCGGGGACTTCCCACAAGCCCATCAGTGCCTTTTGTCTCTGTCTCTTCCTATGCCCGCTGCACTGATGTTGGCGGAGGTGACGGGTGACCCTTAATCACACTCCTATGTCTCGCTAGTCGCCTACAATGCCTCCCCTAGCGAAACTGTTGTGCCCTTACATCCTCCCCGGACTCCGTAGGGGCAACGACGACTCGTGTAGTACTACAACACCATCCGAAGATGGGGTCACCATCAATAAAATCCATCGACTACGGTCTCGGTCGATATAATACAACCCTAGGATCCAGACTCACCATCCGTTCGTCTGCAGAACGTTAAGGATGGTAGCCGTGTGGTCTACGGATCCACTGTCCAAGGCTATGCGGAGGGACGTCCCCGTACCAATCCCCGAGCAGCGATGCCTGCCAAGAGGTGTGCAGACTAGCTGTCACCGGAATGCTACAACCTCGGCGACATGTTTGCTAGGTTCTTATTCTGATTCGTCCCAGCTAACCATCTCAGGACTATCACGAGTGCCCCTTAAACGACACTCGTGCAGGTAGAAATCATCGGGTAGGGACTTGCTCCATATATCCGATCTAATATAACCTTTGAGTGTGTACAGTCCCTTTCCCCACCAACTCCCAGTATCTAAGCTATGTGTAGCCTCGGGAGTGGTGTGTGGTGGAGCATCACCATTCTGACCATCGGCGATACGCCGTGGTCAAACGGGGTATACAAGCAGTACCCCTTCCTGTCTGATTCCTAGTGATGTCTCCTAAGAGTTTCTAATATGTCATCATTCTTATCTATAACTGCATGGTAATCGTGCTATCATAGCAAAAATAAATAACATAGCATGCAGGATAGGATTCATAGACATGTTAAATAAATAGCATGGTAAACATGGCATGTCATGCATATAGACAAGGTAAATCATACTAACATGCATTTACATATAAATATAGCATGCATTTCATTTTTATTATATTTAAGGCATCTGAGATATTTCCTAAGAACACCTCGGCAGGAATTCCCTAGCTTGAATAAATCCTACATTCAGTGAACCAACGCACTTGTATGGGGATCTGAGCTTCGGAACCAATCCAGATATATCAATAATACACAACTCTCAAGATGGAGTAAGATCCCTAAAACAATAAAGATTTTATTTAAAATAAAATCTTCATAATCTAATATGATAGAGATTATTTAATCACTAGTAACTCGTGAATCATTTGGCCTAATCCAAAATAAGCGATGCACTTCAACTATTGGGTCCAACTTCATACTCAAGTCCAATACTTCACATCCCTTAATTATCATAGGTCAACTCAATTACCCAAGTCAATAACAAATCCAACTCCATTATTTTATTTCTCAACTCCATGTCCAATATCATCGTTAACTAAGTGGGACTAACAATTACTTTCTCTAGTGCAGACCCTTGTTCAATCCTCTATCTTAACACATTATATGCATTAAGAGGAAAAGAGAGAAAGTAGAGAAGAAATTGAGAAGGAGATCATAATAGGTGAGGAGAAGGAAGATGTCGGGGGCGATAGCATAAAATCAACCAAATTCTCGCGACGAATTGAAAGGATGTGGTCTACGGCGAAGAGGGTCAGCAACGATGTAGCAGAGAGCCTCCCCCGAAGTCATTGTGATTCGAGTGATGCATCACTCGCCGCAAGATGGAAGCGATAGAGATGGCACCCGAATCTGGAGTCATGGGGGCAATGTCGCCGGTTGAGGTCTCCGGTGGCGACAGGGAGCTGCTGCAAACACAGCGCGGGTCAATCGTCGTCGAGCAAGATCAGATTCCGCAGATTCGAATCGCTGCGGTCGTATGGAGGAGCCCTCGACTTCAACGTCGGGCGAGATTGAAGAGTCGCTTGGGTTCCGGCGGTGCGGCGAGGTCTCTCTCGTCGTCCACAGCTGCCGTCCTCGATGAATCGAGGAAGGAAGGCGATGCACGCGAGCGACGAGTGAAGAAAGGGACGAGATTTGGGGGTGTAGGAATTAGGGCTTCGGAAGGGTTTAGTTCGCATGAACCGGTTCCTCTAGACCGAGGTTGGTTCAGGCAGACCAACTCGGAAAGGCCGGTCCGGTTCGGCCCTAACATGTGGGACGCACATGCATACCACTTTTACGGTTTCATCCACTATTTCCATAATATCACAAGTAGATCCCTTACACCTAAATTAAAATTATAAACTAGGTCCTTATAAATTTTAAATAAATTATAACTACATCTTTTTTAATCCAAAAATCAACATAATGTCACCATCTAGGTCTTAATTCAATTTCAAACCTTTTTTTTTATACAAGTCTAAACTCAAATAAAATTTTAAAGTATTATTTATATTATATTATATTATTTTTATTTTTATTTTTTATTTTTTTAAACTATATAGAAGTGGGGGTTTACAAAACTAGAGACACTTTAGGTTAATGTTATGATAACACCTAGAGTGGTCTTAAATGACATATAACTAAGGACTTTAGACATCATAGGGTTATGATAACCTAGGAGATGATGTTAAGTTCTTAGTCTACTATGTGCCACATCTGGCGAGGAGCCATGTACTAGCTAAGGTAGAGATGCACGTTCAGTTGACTTAGCCTCAGATGCTTTGGTATAGTCGGGATCTCACTTTAGTGCAGAGCTCAATTTATTTGTGTTACTCTAAGGTAGATGGTGTGTTAGGAACAATATTGTTCCTGTAAACCCCCACTTCTATATAGTTAATTAGAAAAATAAAAATAAATAAATAAATAAATACATTAAAATTTTATTTAAGTTTAGATTTGTGTAGAAAAGGGTTTAGATTTGGTTAGAACTAAAAGGGTGACATTAGGCTAAATTTTTTGATCAAAAAGGATGTAATTGTAATTTGATAAATTTTTATCAAGGAACTAGTTGGAATGTTTATTAAAGTTGGAGGGACCTAGGTGAGAATTAATTGAGTTGGCAGACCATAAGGTAAGTGTACGCGAACCACGTGCATTCCACGTGATCTATCTTCAGCTAACACAACCGGCTTGGTCGAACCGGTCCTCTGACCCGGAGCGAAATGGTTAGCGCAAACCGGTCCACGCGAAGGAAGGCAAGTGAAGTGAACATCGCAGCCATCGCCCTAATCCTCACCCTCTTTTCCTCCTTCGTCCGCCGGATCTAGCATGTGCGGGAGGTCGTCGACGTTGCCGGAGTAGATGCAAGGCAACGTTCCTTTGCGTTTCGTCGGTCTTCTTCTCCCTAACGTGACGATGCTGCACTCTCATCTTCCGCAACGAGCGAGCCATCCGTAGTCTTGTTCCTCCACCAGCAGCTTCGGACGTTCGCTTGAAGCAGCGACCAATGTTGCTTGGGAGCGGTGGCATCCATTGATGCGTGAGGAATCAGGTATCGTCGTCTACCCCTCCTCATTGATTCGGTTCTCCCTCTTCCGCCATCGTCATTGAACCTACTGGGATTGGGGAAAACAGAGGTTTCCCCTGACTTCGAGCATCTCCTCGCAAGCAACCGTCGGTGTCCTCGAACTCGCTGACGACCTTCCATCGACACTAACGGCTAGGTAATAATCCTTTCCCCTCTTCGTCGATTCCACATTTCCCTTCCGCTTCGCTCGATTTCGAGCATCGCTTCTCCGCCGAAGGGCTTCGTTGAGGGATATCTAACCTTCGTTCCTTTCTTTCCCTCCGCCGTAGCCACTGTAGTTTGTCGTCCATCGAAGGATAACTATTGCCAGCAGAGGTCGCTGGGGCTAGCGGCCGGCGACGTGGCTTCACCGGCGAGCTCCCCATCAGCCGACGTGCGAGGGCGACGAACAGAGGTAATGACTCTATTTTTGTTAGCTTAAGCCACCGTAATTAATAATTAATTGAGTTAAAATGCGATTAAGGAGTTAATTAATGAGGTATGATGGGGTTTAAGTAAACAGTTGAGTTGAATCGATTTAAATCGGGTTCGGGTTGAGCTAGTTGGATTGAATTGATTTAACCCAACTAGTTGGGTTGAATAGATCTAGGCTTTAGCTCAAGTTTGGGTTAGATCATCTAAATTAGATTGAGTCTGAGTCAGGTTGGATTAAGTAAAAGTGACTCAATTAGACTGGGTCAAATTAGTTGCCCATGATCGGATTGGATTAGTTTGGACCTGAATATTGAATTGGACCCGAGTCAAGTTGGAGTCAATGTTGACCAACTTTGACTGAGCTAAATTGGGTTAGAATTTGGGCTTCGTGTATGGACATGGGCTAGATGGATTGGGTTATGGACATGGATAAGGTCAACTATAGAAAATAAATTGGACCAAATCCTAAATTAATCAATCATAGTAACCTTAGTAAACTTTATTTATTATATTCTGATTAAATGTTATTAATTTAGTTTGGATATGATAATTTGAGTCAATTTGGTAATTAAAATATATTGCTAGTTGATTGGGTTAGGAAATCAGACTTGGGCTTTAAGAATTTGGATTGGACCTCCATAGCATTGGACTTTAGTTAAAGTGGATTAATTGGATTGCGTTAGTTTCACGAATCGGATTAGGTAATTTATTTGGATAGAGCTAAACTAATTAGATAATTTAGATTCTCAATTAATTAAATTTCTATCCGAATAATTAATAGAGATGATATTAAACTTGTTCTAAATAAATTTTATTATTTAGGAATACTATTTCGATACGTGAGCTATATCACGATCGATATATTTGAGCTTCAATTGGATTGGTTCTGAAGCTCAGATCACGATTCAGGTGCGTTGGTTCATCGTAGTAGGATTATATTCATGCTAGGGAAAATCTTAGAAAGATTTTTTTTGAAAAGTCTTGGATGCCTTAAAAATAATTAAAACGTATGTTTGCTAAATACTATGGAATATGCATGCTAGATTAAATTCTCTATTAAGCATGATTGATGTACTATATGCTATGCTGCTTAGCTTTCTTTGCATGCTTTATTAGTTCTCCTACATGTTATTTATTTTCTCCTATTTATTGAATGTTATATTACAGTCATGTGGAGAACTATGAAATTAAAGATTAAAAACTTAAATCATTACATAGGAGGTAGTATCAAGAATAATTCATAACACTCTAGTATAGAGACATATGAAACAAATGATACTAGCACTCCTAGGGACATCACTAAATTTAAATTAGAGGGTGTCAACAAAACACCCTAGATGACATGACGAACTAACAATGTTCGAATAGTGATGTCTACTCACTAACACCACTCCCGAGACTACAAGTAGCTTAGATACTGGGAGCTGGTTGGGAAATGGACCAGACTAACTCCAGGGTCAAGATAGACCAGAAAGCGGAGTGGGTCCATACCCGGATACTATTACCCACATGTGTGACGGTTGGACATCACCGTGATAGTCCTTATATGGCTATCGGGGATGAACCCTCCAATGATTCAGTAAAAATGTGGTCGAGGTACCTCAAACCCATTGTGCGGATTGACGGTCCACTCGGCTAAATCGACTGCTTTTGAGTTGTGATGGTGACTTCCTTAAGCCTTAGACAGTGGATCCGTAGACCACACGGCTATCATTCTAGACGTTCTGCAGACAATCAGATGAGTAGTTCGGATCCTAGGGTTATTATGATTTCGGTTAGCCGTGACCGATGATATATTAAGTTGAGGTGACCCTACCTGCGAGCAGTGTGTAATATTATACAGAGTGTTGTTGCCTTTACGGAGACCGGGGAGGAAGTAGGGGCGTGATGTTTCACTGGGATGGGGTGTAGGGCGTGACTGGCGAAACAGTGGAGAGAGATAAGCGGTCACCCGTCCTCGACGTCAAAATCAATGCAGCGGGCCTAGGTAGAGATATACAAAGACACCGCACTAATGGACTTATAGGAAGTCCTCGACGGGGGAATTCTTCTAAGCATAGACTGGCGCATAGACTGGCGGCCGGTGATATTTGATACAAGAATAAAGAAAATCTAGATGATATTTGTTAGTGACACATATATGAATTGCAATATAGAGGACATGTAGGAATATACAAGATGCACTATCACATATTATTACATGTATTGTTGATGATATTTATTTACTTTATTAATTTTATAAAGTGATAATTAATAAAACAAAAAGGCATCCTAGAATCTTCCCCCTAGTATTGATTTCCTTACTACGATTTCGAGCCGTAATTTCGCATTAGGCCGCAAGGCTGAGCACACCGCGTTAAATGTGTGTGCAGGTATTGGAGTAAGAGTTGAGATCGTTGACATCGGGTATGAGGTCGGAGAAGTTCAGCTCTCGTATTTAGATTTATTGATTATCAAACGTAGTATTATATTAGGTCTATATCGGGACTGTACAAAAGGGACTATAAATACAGACTTTATTGAGATTGTTATTATATTTTAGTGCTTTTTTATGTAATGTTGAATATATCATATGCCTTGTATGGGTTTCCGGATCCATACGGCGGTTGCCACGTGCCCGACCTGCGGGTCGAGGCATGACAATTAAACTGGTATCAGAGCTTAGGTCAAGAACCTAAGGATTTAAGAGATATTAAAGCTTAGGCTTAAAGTCCTAAATGTTTAGGAAGACAGTCCCGATATGATAGGTTGTCGTATTAGAGTTAAGATGGTAAATTGATTGTCTAACATCGCGTATCTCCTATTGACTTATCTAGTGTGCGATCACATTATCTAGATTTTGGATATGAGATGTTATTTTTCATCAGCATATTCATATGATGTGAAGGTGCAATACTTAGTCCGGAGTGAGCGATGATATTGTGACCAAGATGAAGGTCTGATGGAGATTAAATGAAATCCGCACTAGACCATTGAACGAGTTATGCTAATGATCATTGTAGGTCGTTTAGGACTACAGTAAATGATTGAGTTTCCCAAAGATTTTATCTTTTAGAGGATTTGGTAATTTTATCTTTTCCTACCACATTAGGATCAAGTTCCTTTATTTTGGAACTCCTTCGCTTCTGCTTTAGATGCGAGGATTGCTTACTGGAAAAAAAAAAAGTGAATGGAAAAAAAAGGAAGAATGAAAAAAGAAGAAGGATGATGATGATGGAAAAATAAATAAATAAATAATCTAAAATGTTGAGTCTTCACAACTAAAATGGAGAGTCGGAGGAGTGTTATTATGTATGACTTTATCAAAGTCATACCTTATAGTTGGTACGTCTAGGAAGATCATTTTTACGGATGATAGTGAAACATATTAAGAGCTAAGTTTAAGGACCTATGATTAAAGTAGTATTAAAGAGCTTAGGCTTGGGGTCCTAAAGGTTAAGAAAATCAGTCCCGATATAGTTAGGACGATGAGAGAGTTAGTACTACTATTTGGCCAAGATTTATTTACTACACCATTTCGTAGTAAATCAATATATATTTGTGGGTTATACCTATATGGTATGGTTATTGAGGAATTTACTTATTAAAAAGTTGCTTCGTGTAGATGTCGGAGGTACCGCTAAAACAGAAATCGGGAAGACCTCGAAAGAAAGGGAATCATCGGAAGTTTATGAGTGTTACTTCCCATCCCTCGGTAGATCCAACAATGCCATTTTCTCTAGCATCGACTACTAGCGCTGTTGGAGATTCTGAGAGAGCATCGTTCCAGTTTGTCCCAGGACAGTCATCTGTAGGGATACCGTGGAGCTCAGGTGCAGTGGATATATTAGTACAACATGCAGTTGGTGATGTACCACTGGGGCAGGTGCCTTTAGTGCAGGCACATTTAAACATGATAGCAGTTGCAATGGCCAACATTGTTAATCCGGCCACACACTACAAGATGAGAGAATCGGAGACCTTAGTAACTTCTGATATGGTCATCCCTCCGGCATAGAATTATAGCATTGTATGGTACTTGTGATGTATAGAAGGGGTGTCATGGTCACCAGCTCCTTCCGCCAACTTCAGTGTATAGGCATCTAGGACAGAGATGTAGAGTTGATACTGATGGGGTTCGGGGAGATCCCTGACGAGGGATTTACCTTGAACATAGGATGACTGCCTTAGGTATAGTATTGGATAACTTATGATAATTAGTTAAGGTGATATGACATTTTCAAATTTAAGTACTGGTATGAATACAGTTCTTATATCATGTTCATGTGCTATGTAATTATTATATTGCTGCTACTAAATTTTATTAGTCTTGTTATATATTATATGATATGTTATTGTAATATGTGATTTAGTGGATATATTTTCTTGTTGGTTTGTACAATACATTATGCCCATTATTAGGGTGCTCTCTCTGTAATTTCACTGAGTTTTGCGACTCAGATGTGCACATTTTTCCCTGTTGCGCAAGTTACAAGTTGGCCATTGATACGGGGAATGAGGGAGAATATAGCTATAATGAAATAGAATTTACTTTGAAAATCTAGATAGAGTTTTATTTTTGTAGTGTTGGTATTAAATGTAATTTGTTTATGTTTCTGTTGTATTTAATTTAAAATAATTGTGATTGTTTGTGATACATTTAGCCTTGTATAAGTTGTGGTGTAGAAGTGCAGATTATACGACGGTTGCCACATGCCTAAAGGTGGATTTGGGGCGTGACACTTGTAGCATGTGTCAACGCTTCAAAATCAATCCAAAAAAAGCCTATAGTTACTAACAGTAGTGAAGATCTAAAGTAAGAAATTTTATTTAGAATTTTTTTTAATTAATTAGGATAGAAATAGATTATTTAATGTTGTTTGAATCAATTCGCCTACTCTGAACTCAATCATGTAATTAGTCCAATCTGCTTAGTCCAACCATGAAGCCCCAAGCCCATACTAACTCCTAACCCAAGTCAATCTCGTCAAAATTTGCCAAATCTAGCTTTAATTAATCAAATTGATCTATTTTCACCCAATACAACCCAATTTGACTCAATTTGGCTAAAACAGTCAACCTAGCCTAACCTACATTCAATCTAATTAGGTTCAACTTAGGCTTAAATCAACTCAAAGGGGTTCGATCTAGATCTAGATCAATTTAGTTTGATTCAATCCAAGTCCAAACCAATTCACTCTAGTTCAACTTAGATCTGTTCTGATTCAATTTAATTGATCCAATCCAATTCGGCTCTGCTAAAATCCAGCGCAGTTCACGTGATTCGGCCTAGCCAGCCCAATCCGATTCAACTAGACTCGAGCTTGAACCTAATCTAGTTAATTGACTGAGCTCCACCCAACAACAACTAAACATAACCTAAACCTATGTCTGATCCAGACCTCACTCAAACATGAATCCAATTAACTCTGATTCAGTCGAACCCCACCTATTCACTAAATTATGTAATTAATCCAATATGCTTAGTCCAACCGTGAAGCCCCAAGCCCATACCAACTCCTTACCCAAGTCAATCTCGTCAAAGTTGGTCAAATCTAGCTTCAATTAATCAAATTAATCTATTTTCACCCAATTCAACCCAATTTGACTCAATTTGGCTAAAACAATCAACCTGGCTTAACTTACAATCAATCTAATTAGGTTCAACTCAGGCTTAAATCAACTCAAAGGGGTTAAATCTAGATCTGGATCAATTTGGTTTGACTCAATCCAAGTCCAAACCAATTCACTCTAGTTCAACTTAGATCTATTCCGATTCAATTTAATTGATCCAATCCAATTCAGCTCAGCTAAAATCCGTTCACGTGAATTGGCCTAGCCAGCCTAATCCGATTCAACTAGACTCGAGCTTGAACCTAATCTAGTTAATTGACTGAGCTCCACTCAACATCAACTAAACATAACCTAAAACCCATGTCTGATCAGACCTCACTCAAACATGAATCCAATTAACTCTGATTCAGTTGACCCCACCTATTCACTAAACCGATTTAATTAACTCACTAACCCTCTTTAACTTAATTAATCAACCATTAAATGTGCTTAAGGAAATCCCTTCGAACAGAAGGGGGCGAGGGCAGAGGCATGTTAACTTTACATGTGCACTCCTCCTCCAACTCCGGCGAGGTCTCCCTAGCTCCGGCGAGGGTTTGTCGGAGTCTCCGCAAGCAGTGGCGGTGGGACGATGGGTAAGGTGAGGAAGTGCTCACCACCGGGTGGAGAGGAATTAGAGAAGGGCAACAGCTCTAGTGATCACTTGTCGTGCTCCATGGGCAGCAAAGTGCGAATGGAAATGGGTCATCGACGAGTGGACGAGGGCAAGGTGTGAGGAGGGGACGCAGGCGGCGATGCCTGCTCTTGTCAATGAGAAACCGTCGATCGTGAGTGCGTGATCAGGATGCTCTACTCGTGGCTCTTCTCCCATATGCGAGCAGGGGAAGGCGATGCCTTCCTCCGTCACCTCTGGCAGCATCAAGAAGAAGGGGAAAGAGGGGTTGTGACAAAGAGCATGTCGGCGAGCTTGCCAATGCTCCTTCATAGCTCGGGAGGAGCGACCGTGCGAGGAGGCAGACACCCGGCGAGCTACGGCTATACGGGTGTCCCTGAAAAGAGGGCAGAGACACCGGCGAGCAAAAGAGGCATCGGTAGACGTCCTCCGGGGGGTCAGCTCACGATGAAGGTGGAGAGGAAAGGGGTCGAAGTGAGGGGAGTCATCGATGGTGGGAAGGATGATGAGCGAGACATGAGCAGCGGTAGGGCATGGCGATGCACACGGGTTGTGCAAACCTTGCCACTTTCCACCTTACAGCCCCCCAGTAGTTTTGATACACTTCCAATAATTTTGATTGCATCTAGTATACATATAAAGGTGGAATGGAATTCTACAGTGCGGCAAAACAATTGGCGAGGTTGATAAACTTTGCTTTTTTAGGGTACAATGACTCTTGGGAGCTCACACTATATTCCACTTTTTTGTCTATCTTAAGCTGCCCTTAGTCTTACTCTAACCAATTTAGAAAGAAGGGTAAAGCAAGCTAATTTAGGGAAGAAACAGTCATTGTCTTTGCTAGGCAATCTAATCCTATCAATTAATCACTATGTCTTGATACCTGGTTCACTACTCAATACCTAAGATCATATCAAAGTCATTTACCTACAGGTATCAATTCAGCTCTTTAGCTCACATCCTAGCATCTCTAAGGGTCGATCAACCCTCTTAGAAATACCGTGTTCACGTAAGAGCTCTGTGTTCTAACATTGGTCGGAGCACAAGTAGGTGGACCAATTAAGATCACAGACTTTAGGTTTAGTACTTTATGGAATCAAGAATACTAATTGGTCAACTAAAGGTCTCTAAATAATTCCAACAGTTACACTCAACACAAGTAACTAAAAGGAATAGCAGAGACAATTTTATTAGCTCAAGCTGAAGCAATTTAATTAAGCATTTAAGTAAATTAATTGACTCAGCCTCGATTCAAGTCAATAAGAGACGAATTGGGGAGTTGGCTGCAATGCCGGAAGCTGGGAAGCAGCTGCCGGCGGAGATCGGTCGCTGCAATGAAGGCAGCGTGCGTCGCCGGTTGTGGGTACTTCCAATCTCTACTGGCGGCGAGACGGGGAAGCTGGAAGGTGGAGGAAAGAGAGGCGAGTCGTTCGTATTGCTCTGCGATGCCGTAGCTGCGGAGGAGGCCGCGGTCGACGGTGGTCAGCGGTAGAGTCGCAACTATTTGGCGGCAGAGTCGCAACTATTTGAATGAGGAAGAAGGAGAGTTCGACCGCGTGTGCGATGCACGCGCGGCGGGTCGGTTCTGTTCGACTGGCCGATCCGGTTCGTCCAGAACCTGTTCGAGCTGCGGCTCAACTTTGGTTTAGCCAGTTTTTATGATTTTTCGATCGGTTCACTTGGGTTCAACATTTCTATAGCTTTGCTGGTGAGTTTTAAGCTTTTAAAAATTTATTTAGAATTTTTATCAGACTTTAGGTTCGATTTTTGAATTATTTTAGATTGGGTTCAAGGATTTGAGCGTATTAACAATATCAGAAAATTCTTAAATAATTTGTGATACTAGATTATGCTTAGATTTAATTTTCATGATTTAATTAGGAATTTTCCAAACTGTTAAGTAGGAGTTTTGATTTAATTAAGATAATTTAGGTTTATTTAGGTCTTAAATGAATTATTTAGATGTTATTGCATGAAAGAATATTTTGATTGGTGTCATTATGTTTGACTGTAGTTAAAAGAAATTAAAATGGTTTAATTAGAATTTTTACATAATATATGAATTTTATATTGTGATTAAATTGGATAATTAGATTAATTAGATTTTCTAATTAATAAAATTGGAGAATTTGTGATTTAAGTTATTTAATCGTGGTAATAGGATTTTTACAGAATTATTAAAAGTTGTTTTTAGAATTATTAAGGTGGTATAGTCGATCAATATGATTTATTAAATTGTTAGAACAATTTATTGTGGAAATAGATATTTATTTTGGAGTCTTATGATATAATTTAAATGTAAACATAGGTATGGCTAGGGTTGGTTGATGTATAATTGTGGTAGTTGAGTTTATTTGAATTGATTAATCTATTTGGTTAATTAAAAAGAAATTAAATAAAATTTGGTGAGAGGTTTGAGTAGAGGGGTTGTTAAGATGATTGACTGAGATGTGTTATTTATGCATGCTGCTTGGTTGTCTTAAATTTATTTTAGGAGATTGTGTTGCTGTTCTATTGCTTGACAAATACAGCCAAGTTGTGATTTGTGTAGAAGGAATTACTTGCTCGATTGATTGCAACTTTCCTCTCAGGTGACATTGGAAAAGTTCTTTCCAAAGAGGCATCTCTAGGAACCCTTTGTCCCGAACCACAAATTCTAACAGCCTTCATTGATTGTCTGCATCACTTTTTTGTCTATCTTAAGCTGCCCTTAGTCTTACTCTAACCAATTTAGAAAGAAGGGTAAAGCAAGCTAATTTAGGGAAGAAACAGTCACTGTCTTTGCTAGGCAATCTAATCCTATCAATTAATCACTATGTCTTGATACCTGGTTCACTACTCAATACCTAAGATCATATCAAAGTCATTTACCTACAGGTATCAATTTAGCTCTTTAGCTCACATCCTAGCATCTCTAAGGGTCGATCAACCCTCTTAGAAATACTGTATTCACGTAAGAGCTCTGTGTTCTGACATTGGTCGAAGCACAAGTAGGTGGACCTATTAAGATCACAGACTTTAGGTTTAGTACTTTATAGAATCAAGAATACTAATTGGTCAACTAAAGGTCTCTAAATAATTCCAACAGTTACACTCAACACAAGTAACTAAAAGGAATAGCAGAGACAATTTTAGTAGCTCAAGCTGAAGCAATTTAATTAAACATTTAAGTAAATTAATTGACTCAGAAGATAAAGAGACAATCATAAAATAGCAAATTCTTAGAAAGTGCATCATTCCGAGAATTTATGCAAATAAATTTTCAACATAGAACATTGGAAGGGAACAAGCCCTCTTTTTTTTTCTTCCAATTTGAGACCTCACTTTTCAAAGGAAGATACGGCTATATGAGCCATGCAAAAGAATAAACACTAAGTAAATCAGGGACCTTGGTCCGATATAATCGGCACCAACACATCATATAGTCTCACAACTCATGAAGGTTTTGCCTCCAATCCCTTTTTTCCATTCTAGGGTTTGGCTTTGCATCAACAGTTCAAAGAATCAAAGGACCAAAGAAGCAAAGAAAGGTGTGTCAAATTGCAATCAACCTTCCAACAATTTAAGCCATTATATAATAAGTTGTAAGTCAAAACCTTTATATAACAAACCACTAGCTTTGAATCCTACTTCAAGAGGCAGTAGAGAATGTAGCTTGGGTTTCCAAAAGCTTCTCTATATTTAATTCCTATTGAACTTTGATAATTAAGTTAAAAAATTTCAAGAGATCTAAATGGTTAGGGGAGATTATTCATCAGAGAGTATATAACTTTAGAACAAAAGAATTAAGAAAACCAAGATTGACAAGGTTTAGACTATAGGCAAGATAAAATTTCAACTTTGTTCTTCATATAAGGCCATAGTACATGTTATGATGAATAATCAAACTTAAATTCACAACTGAGCGGATCTAAATCAAAGGCAAAGAAAAGGAATGGATTTATATTCTGTTGTTAGCAAAGGCATGGCAAGGTTCAAGTGTAAAGATATATAGTTTTCAATTCAAGAGTATTAAATTTTCGGCACACTAGATTTTCAGAATTTAGTGAATTTTGGAAGGTCATAACTTCCTCCACAGACATCAGATTAAGCTGAAATTTTGAGGGTAGGTTTTGACATCAGCGAAGAAAGTGTCTGTCAAATTTTATAAGAATTTGACACTCAGAGAATTCAGGGTGATTACATCTCCGAGACAAGGAAAATCTGAAATTTCAGCTATCTAAGTTTATGATACTTTGACACATTTCATTACCTTCGACTTTAGCTTACCCTTTTGTGGCACATAGGAGCTGTGATTTATATTTTTGAAGTAAAGACCATATTATGAGGGAAGAAATACAATAGGGTCCTTTAAGGAATGATAAGGCTACAAATCGAATTCTCCTTTAGTATCACTTGAAGAATTCAGAGTTAAGAATCAATGTTGGTTTAATTTCAATATCTCCTTTTGGTACAATAGGTATGTTTGTCAAGGATTTGGTAGAAAGATCTTTAAAAATCGACATTGAGAATATGCAAGTATATCCACAAAAGATAAGCTTCAACTTTAACATGCTGAAAATACTAAACTTTCAGCAACTATAAGCTCATGGAATTTACTTGTAATTCTTTGTGGATTGTTCAGTAACTTGAGGTTCTAGATGGTATTTAGTTCCCTACTCGAAAGAGTCAAAAGTATCATCCAAAGGGTTTTAAAAGATAACAAAGATTAGGGAAGATCCATACTATGGAAGAAAGGAGTTGTTAACCATCACTAGAAGAAATCTGAGTTTGTTTGGTGCCAAGAATAATACCATTTTTGAATGAACTCAAGAGTTTTTAATAGAGGAATAATTGATATTTTGAGCACAGTCATCATCAAAGTAATGGTCACGGCTAAAGGTTCGTAAAGAAAATGATTAAAACATATCAAGGAATGTAGACAAAGAAATAGATTTTCTCCTCACCCATACATGTAGAATTCATAATATAGTTCATCGGGGACAATAATTTATTTTCCAAATTTAAAGAAGGAGAACTATATTGCATAGTATAGCTCCTGTGATATGCAAGAACTTAATGATTATTCATACAAAACTGTCAGGTAAGAATAAAGGAGTGAGATTGAATGAGGCAGAAATTAAGATTGAGAGGTGAAATAATACTCTTGATATCAGTACCTAGGATCATCAAAATATTGAATGAGTGATAGTATTGATCTAGGATTATGATCTATGAGTAAGGAAAGGTAAGACCAATAAAGACTTAGGAATGAAACTCCACAATTCAACTATGTTCTCAACTAAGTTCTAAATTTCATAAAGAAGAAAGGAAAAATAGTTGTTGCTACCTAAAACCATTAAAGGTTGAGTTTGAACAAAGATCTCAACATGGAATCTAAGGAGCTCAAGATGAAATTTATGAATTTAGCTATAGTAGATGATCAACCCGAATTAGGTAGGCAGATAAAGTCATAGGTTTAATAGCTGAGTAATATTAACTAGAATTTAGGCAACCTAGTTGCTACATCAGACAAAAACAACACAGGAAAAATAGTTTCATATAAACTCAGTGGATTATCCAACATCCACACAAACCAAAGATAAGTATAGAACTCCCACAATAAGTTCTCTATAAACTTATGCGTAAATCTCTAAATGTTCCTATATTTCCCTAGGTCAAATTTCCAACAATCACAACATATAACAAGCATAATATAACTCAACACAATCCACCAATTTAAACTATTACTCACTCATATCAACCAAATATTTCAGTATCACAAACAGTGAAGGAACATAAAACATAACCCAACAATGTAAAGAAGACATGTGGCCCAAAAGTATCAACAAGCAGGGCAATATAGGGTATAACATGTCAAGCAAAGAGATCATAAGGGTAAAATTTCCAGTCCCTTGAACCTCTCTTTACCCTGTCCAAGTTATCTCACATGTGTACTTAACCTACCTTAAGTCCTTATCCTTATATTTTGATGTTATCTTTTTAAACCTATGCTCTGATACCACCTTAATTGTCACGCCCCAAACCACCTTTGGGTACGTGGCAACCGCCGTATAAGCTGTACTACAACACCACAACTTATACAAGGCTAAAAGTATCTCAAAGCGCTACAATTTTATTATTCAAACAAAGCGGAAGCAATTACATTTTACAAGTAAACCAACTCAATCACTTTAACTCTCTATCTAGATCACCAAGTCGAGATTGTTCGTCAAGCTATATTCTCCCTCACTCCCGCCAGTAGCCAACCTATAACCTGCGCAACAGGGGAAAAATGTGTACATCTGAGTCGCGAAACTCAGTGAGGCTACAGAGAGAGCTCCCTAAAAATGGGCATAAGGTATTGTACAAACCAACAAGAAAATATATCCACTTAAAATCACATATTAAATCAACATGTCCATAATATAACAAGCAACAAATAAGAAACATCATGAACCCGATTATAACATGGCACATAACAACATATAAGAAATATGATCAAACAATACCACTAAATCAAAATATCATATCATTTCAATTAATATCTCATTATCTAACCATTCTACACCTAAGGCAGCCACTTATGTTATAGGAGAATCCCTCGTCAGAGATTTCCCTGAACCTGTCAGTGTTAACTCTATGTCTCTGTCCTATAAGCCTGTACACTGATATTGGCGGAAGGAGCTGGTGATCACGGCACTCCTTCTTTCCAAACACAAGTACCATACAGCGCTGTAATTCTGCCTCATGGCAGGATCACCATACAAAATCAACCAGCCACATTAGTCTACAGCCTGGCCCGCTGAGACCCACTGTATATGTAAACCCCTACCCTGTTATTGTATAATAAAAAATATGTATACACCGGTTTGCTCGAACCGACTCCTACGTACAAAACCCTACACTATTCCCCCCAAATCACGCTTCCTTCTCCGTCGGCCTCTTCGCACGCGACCTCGCCGCCACTCCTGCCCTAAACCCCGACGAGGCGCCCCCAAATCGCACCTCCACCTGCTTCGCTCGACTCTTCCATCGCCGTTCACCGAACTTACTCAATGATTGTTGATGATGATGGACAAGTGGTGGAAATTTTGCATATGGTACAATAATTGGGGATGTAGAGAGATTCGAATTGAGGTCCGTACTAAGAAAATATCATTAAATTCCAATTTGCTAGATATTATATGATGATGTTGTTTTATGGTACTTTGCTTTTAAATGTGGATTTGATGGTGTTATTTTGGTGGTTTTATGATGAGTGTTTCATGGTACTTTGATTGATGAGTTGATGATGTGGTTTGCTGAGTTTTTCATAGCGCTTTGGTGACTTGGAATTTGGTTGTTGAGTTCTCATGATAATGATGAGTTGTTGATGCTTATGGTGAGGTTCTCATGGTTAGTTGATGAAGTTTAATGATGGTATTGTTTTGCTGAATTTTCTTGATAGTGTGATGTTGTTATTGGCGATGGTTCTTATTGATGTTTAGATGGTGGTGATGATGGTGGTACTGATTTGATTATGGATTTAATGGTTGTGAATGGTTGTGATGTTGATTGTTAGGTTACTTGGTTTTGATTTTTGGATTTAATGGTCGTGATGATGGTGGTACTAATTTGATTATGGATTTAATGGTTCTGATGTTGATTGATAATTGTTAACTGATCTTATTCGATTGATGGTTTTGAATGTGAGATTTATATATGGTTTGATGGTTTTGGTGGTTGGCGTTGTTTCATGCGGTATTTTTGGATGCGAATTATGGTGAGTTTTAATGTGATGGGTTATGGTGAATATAAGAATTTGGTTGATTTATGCTATCACCCCCATCATCTTCCTTCTTCTCACCTATCGTGACATCCTTCTTATTTTCCCATCTATTTTCTCTCTTTTCCTCTTGATGCATATAATGTGTTAAGATAGAGGATTGAACAAGGGTTTGCACTAGAGAAAGTAATTATTAGTCCGACTTAGTTGATGATAATATTGGACATGGAGTTGAAAAATAAAATAAAGGAGTTGGATTTGTTGTTGACTTGGGCTATTGAGTTGACCTATGAAATTGAGAGATTTGAAGTATTAGACTTAAGTATGAAGTTTGGCCCAATAGTTGAAGTGCATCATTTATTTTGGATTAGGCCAAATGATTCACGAGTTACTAGTGATTAAATAATCTCTATCATATTAGATTATGAAGATTTTATTTTAAATAAAATCTTTATTGTTTTAGGGATCTTACTCCAACTTGAGAGCCGAGTATTATTCATATATCTAGATTGGTTCTGAAGTTCAGATCCCCAATCAGGTGCGTTGGCTTATCGAATGTAGGATTTATTCAAGCTAGGGAATTCCTGTCGAGGTTTTTCTTAGGAAATATCTCGGATGCCTTAAATATAATAAAAAAATAAAATGCATGCTATGTTTATATATAAATGCATTTTAGTATGATTTACTTTGTCTACATGCATGATATGCCATGTTTACCATGCTACATATTTAACATGTCTATGAATCTTGTCCCGCATGCTATGTTATTTATCTATGCTGTGATAGCATGACCACCATGCAGATATAGATAAGAATGATGAGATGTTAGAATCTCTTAGGAAATATCACTAGAAATCAGACAGAAAGGGGTACTCCTTGCATACCCCGTTTGACCACTGCGTACCGTCGATGGTCAGAACGGTGATGCTCCGCCGCACACCACTCCCGAGGCTATACATAACTTAGATACTAGGAGTACCACTCCCGAGGTTATGCATAGCTTAGATACTGGGAGCACCACTCCCGAGGTTATGCATAGCTTAGATACTGGGAGCTGGTAGGGGAAGGGACTGTACAAACTCGAAGGTCACATTAGATCTGATATACGGAGTAAGTCCCTACCCAGAAATTTATACCCGCAAGTGTGCCGTCTAGGCGACACCGTGATAGTCCTGAGATGGCTAGCCGGGACAAACCAAAACAAGAACCTAGTAAACATGTCGCTGAGGTTGTAGCATTCCGGCGACAGTTAGTTTGCACACCTCTTGGCAGGCATCACTGCTCGGGGATTGGGACGGTGACATCCCTCCGCATAGCCTCAGACAGTGGATCCGTATACCACATGGCTACCATTCTTGACATTCTGCAGATGGTCGAATGGGTATCCGGATCCTAGGGTTGTATTATATCGACTAGCCGTGGTCGATGAGTCTTGTTGATGGTGACCCTGTCTTCGGACAGTGTTGTAGTACTACACAAGTCGTTGTTGCCCCTACGGAGTCCGGGGAGGATGTAAGTGCACGACAGTTTCGCTAGGGGAGGCATCGCAGGCGACTTGCGAGACCGAGGGGAGTGATCAAGGGTCATCCGTCACCTCCGCCAACATCAGTGTAGCGGGCATAGGAAGAGACAGAAATAAAAGGCACTGATGGGCTTGGTGATGCTCTTTGGCCGGAGTATTCACTAAGCATAGGCTGGCAGCCCGAGTCTTGAGACTGATAGATATAGTACACCGTAGATGACATACCGGTGACATTGATGACATAGTTACTAGAGACAACTTAGGTGACATCTAGTGCTACACCTGTTGTATATGCTTATACAGTTATTTTGCATTTATGATATGCTTCAAATGTATTATATGAAAAAGACTATTAATAAACCCAAAGCATCCTAGATTAATCCTCCTAGCCTTTGGATTCCTTAATCGGTTTCGAGCCGTAATTTCGCACTAGGCCGCAAGGCTGAGCACACCACTTTTCCCCGTGTGTGCAGGGTATTAGATGATCGATCATGACGGTGGGTGAAGATGAATTCTTTGATGAGTTGATCTTTATTTATTGATATTGTTATCATAGAATTGTAGTAGGTTTATCGGGACTGTGTTAGGAATATTGAGTTAGATGATTTATTTGTAAATTTCGCTGTGTAAATGATGTATTGGATGATATGTATCACTTGATGTCTTGTATGGGTCTGTTGGGCCCATACGACGGTTGTCACGTGCCCGACAGTAGGGTCGGGGCGTGACAGTATACGATACCAATGAACCAGGACTGCTCAGGGATCCACATCTGTTGAGAATGCCAGTGTCAATTAGGTTCCCTAGCCTTGGTAGCACATGGGATGGTACTGTTCCTAGAACACCCTCTACTCTGGTGTAACATAATCAAGTTGAGTTTTGCACCGAAGTGAGATCCCGGCTACACCAAAGTATTAGTGACTAAGTCAATCGAATGTGCATTTCTACCTTACTAGCATATGGCTCCTCACCACATGTTGGCACATACCAGCCTAAGAACCTAAGTTCTTAGTCATGTATTTAACCAGACCACTCTAGGTGTTATCATAACATGAACCTAAAGTGTCTCAAATTATTATCTCATGTTCTTATGTTCCATGTTCTCACTAGGTGTCTCTACATCTCTAGCAACATGAACATATCAATAATAATATAACATGAGCATAATATTCAGATCATGCATATAATAGCATCATACATATACCCTCATGTTATATCTTTCAACTCACATCAGGAGTACGCGTATAGCAACATTTCACATACCAGCATGGTATAACTTTCAGCTCATATCAAGAGCAAGCATGTAGACAACATCAAACATGAACTAGCATGATATCACTTTCAACCTTATAACAAGAGCATGCATATAATATCATCATACATGAACTATCATGTTATAACTTTCAACCCATGTCAATAGCATGCATATAAGAACATCATACACAACTAGCATGTTATAACTTTTCAATAAATCACATGCTAATTAAATATGCAATCAAGCAGATATATAACTTATCAGCATGTACAATAATTAACAACAACCCTTAGGACTCAACATATGTAGTAGGCCAAATAAAATTTGAAACTATAAATCCTCACCTGAGTCTTAAGCAGATCTTTAACAAGAATCACAGCTTGACCGTGATTCTTAAAGCAAGCAAGTAATCAATCGCATAGGCAATTCCTTTCTACACTGTCAAGCAATAACACAGCAACAAAATCTCCTAAAATAAAATTAAAGACAACCAAGCAAGCATGCACAAATAACACATCTCAATCAAACATCTTAACAATCCCTCTACTCACAACCTCACACCAATTTTTATTTAATTTCTCTTTAATCAACCAAATAGATTAATCAATTCAAATAAACATAACTACTACAATTTTACATCAACCAACCCTAGTCATACATATGGCTACATTCAAATTATACCATAAGACCTAAATAGATATCTATTTCTACAAATAAATTATTCTAACAATTTAATTAATCATATTGATCAACTATACCACCCTAATTAATCTATAAACAACTTTTAATAATTTTGTAAAAATTTAATTTTCAGAAATAAATATATTAAATCACAATTTTCCTAATTCCATTAATTAAAAAATCTAATTACCCTAATTATCCAATTTAATCACAACATAAAATTTATAAATACTATAAAAATTCTAATTTAATCATTTTAACTCTATTTAAGATGAATCAAACATAATAACATCTAACAAAACATTCTTTCATGCAAAAAACATCCAAATAATTTATTTAACACTTAAATAAACCTAAACCAACTTAATTAAATAAAAACACCATCTTCACAGTTCGGTAAAATTCTAATTAAATCACAAAAATTATGTCTAAGCAAAACTAGCATCATAAATTATTTTAGATTTTTCTGACATCATTAATGAGCTCAAACCCTTGAACCCAACATAATATAATTCAAAAACCGAACCTAAAACATGATAAAAATTCTAAATAAATTCCTAAAAGTCCAAAACATACCAACTAAGCTCTATGAAAGTTAACCCGAGATGAACCGGTCGAAAACTCGTGAAAACCGGCTAAACCAGATTTGAACCGTAGCTTAAACCGGCAGGACCGAACCGGATCGGTCGAACCGGTCGAGATGGGTCGAACCGAACCAAAACACGTGTAGGGCACGTGTCGTCTCCTTCACCCGATCCTTCGCCCGCGTTCAACCCCACCCGCGTCGCCGATGTGATTTCTCCGCCGTCCACTGCCGTCCCACCACTGCATCTGTGATGGAACTCTCCGGTACCTCTCCCTTCACCTTCCTCCAGCCCCCGGCGACTCGATCACGCCGCTGGACAAGCCCAGGCGCTCACGCGGTCGCAGCTTCCTCGGACTCCCCTGCCACAACCGAACATCGCCGCCTCCAACCTCCTTCTCCCCTGCCGCAATAGAAATAATATTGAATATTGAATTACATTAAATTATTATTAGTGCTTTTATTTTTAATCACTTAAGCTACCTTAGGATACATACTAAAGTAATTGAGTTAAAATAAAAATAAATTATATTTTTAAAAATAAAAATATCATATTGTTTATTTTAAAGTATAAATCTGGACTCAATTTCTAAACACATTAATGATTTTTTTGGGGTTTATTATACTAATTTTAGGTTGTTTGGGCTAAATAGCCAACTATATTTTGGCATATAAATATAAAATAATTTTAAAATATATAAAATATATTTATACATTAGAATATGCTAAGTTGATAAATAAAAAATAGGACACAATAATTGGATTACATACAAGCGTATATGGTTTTTCTTCTTACTTTTGTTTTCTAAGGCCAAACATAATTTCTCTAACTAGAGAAGTACATACTTTGTGTACTTTTAAATAACTTTCCTTCTTCTTATTGAACTAGAGGATAATAAATAATATAAATAAGAGATCATCATCTCATCTTCATCTATCTGTGAAAATCATAGTCGATATCATTGGAGTTAATGTCGTTAGAGCCCTCTTGGTTGGGAGGCAGAGCGACAACAGTTTGGGGCATGCTTAATGGTCTACGTGGAGTGGCTACAATTGCAAGGCAATCTACTGTACGTATATTATGATGATCACTTAGGGCCTTGACGGTATGAAACTGTCGGGAACAATAATTGCAAGAGTAGTGAAATAGAAATGAAGGGGAAAGAGAGGTTATAGCCTCCTAGGGTATGTGGGTGGTGCGATCATTTTTATGACTCTTCACGTGCTAATTGAGATCGAAAATCGTTTCAAACTCTTGGGAACAATAACAACAGGAAAAGAGTAACAATGGGGGAGAGGGATGAGAGGAAGAATCCTCCATTGGCTCGAGGGTTTGAGAGGGAGCGACAATAGTTTGGGACAAGCTTAAGGGCCTAGAAGGAGTGGAAATGGAGGGGGAAGAGAGGTGGTAGCCTCTGTTGGCCTATGGGTGATGCAATCATTTTTATGGCATTTCATATGCCCATTGAGATCGAAAATCGTTTCAAACTCTTGGGAACAATAACAACATGAAAAGGGTAACAATGGGGGAGAGGGACGAGAGGAAGCGACAACAGTTTGGGACAAGCTTATGGGCTTAGAAGGAGTGGCTACAGTTGCAAGGCAATCTACTATATGTGTGTTATGATGATCAGTTAGGCCTTCGAATGTATCAAACTGTCAAGAACAAGAATTGCAAGAGTAGGGCAGTGGAAATGGGAGGGGAAGAGAGGTGGTAGCCTATCACAATGAAATCTCTATCTAGATTTATAAAATAAATTCTATTTCTTCATAACTAAGTTCTCCTTCGCTCCTTACACCAATGGCTAACCTGTAACCTGCACAACAGGAAAAAAATGTACACATCCGAGTCACGAAACTCAGTGAGGCTACAGAGAGAGCACCCTAAAAATGGGCATAAGGTATTGTACAAACCGACAAGAAAATATATCCATCAAATCACACATTTAAATTAACATAGCACAACATATAGCAAAACTTAACATAACAATGTAGCAGTCACGTTATTCCAACAAAGTATATGAACAAGATACTAGAACTTATTTTCATAACTTAAATCTTAGAAAGGTCTAATCACATAAATCAATATATCATAAATTATCCAATATCATTCTTAAGGCAGCCATCCTATGTTCAAGGCAAACCCCTCGTCAGGGATCTCCCTGAACCCCATCAGTGTCAACTCTACATCTCTATCCTAGATACCGGTAAACTGACATTGGCGGAAGGAGCTAGTGACCATGGCACTCCTTCTATGCAACAACAAGTACCGTACAGCATTGTGTTTCTGCCCAATAGCAGGATCACCACACACAATCACAAATCACTACCATCTACAGCCCAGCAAGCTGAAAGAGCCCTACATTAAGATGGGTGCATCATACCCTCCACCATGACTTTGATAGATGCTTCACAACACCTCATACTAAATTCCAAACTACTTTGGAAAGTAGTGGACAAACCTCTTATTATGGTCCCATAGTATAGTTAGTTAGAGTATTGGTCTTATGAGCTAAAGGTCATGAGTTCAAGCCCTACTAAGACCATATTGATATATTTTGACTGGGATCAAATTACACTCTCAAAAATAATAAAAGTTATAATTGCATTCGAGATGCATAGAACTTTGATTACATTTACATGTGGTTCTCATACTATGTGTCATTTTACATTCAATATCATGTGTTTGGCAGCCAGCCTCTTGGAGTTGGGATGCTCCTTGGCCTATGCTGGTGTAACTCGATTGGCTTCACCTATGCATCTAAATCCCAATCCTCAACTTCGATATTAATCAAGTCCATACTAAAGGTCATTAGAACACTTCCTGTCCGAAGAGGTTGACATTCTTATCAACTCTCAGGCCCTGTTGGATAGTAGCAAGTACTTAAATTTGAATAGAGTAGTGTAATATTCCCATCTAGCCTCCTCGAGTGGTGCCTCCTGCAACTTCACTCCGAGCTCTTTTTGCACTACCAGCAAGAATGTCTTGAGCCCTAGAATCCTTTATACTTTTTATGGGAGTTCTTTCATCACGGTGAGTAGGGTATCGTCTAGCTGAAACCTCACTAGGAACTTATCTGTGCGCATGAGTTGGAGGACGGAGACATGAAATATAGGGTAGATCCATATTCATGAAAGTAACTAAAGCTTATAAGCAAACACACTAATTCTCTTGATCATAAGGAAGGGTCCAACGCAATTGATAAAGATCCCCGTACTGAGATGGGTGCATCATTCAGGCCAGCATAACTTTGATAGATGCCTCACAATAGCTCGTCCTCAATTTTGAACTCATTCAGAATGCAGGAGACATAAGACCCCTCTCTATGTTGTCTCATAGCTTAGTTCGTTAGAGCTTTGGTCTTATGAGCCAAAGGTCATGAGTTCATGCCCAGCTGAGACCATATTGATATATTTTTAGTGCGATCAAATTAAACTCCCCAAAATTATAAAAGTTATAATTGCATCCGAGATGCCTCAAACTTTGATTACTTTTAAGGCGCTTAACTTTGCTATTTTAGAGTCACTACAAAGACTCTTGGGAGCTCACACTATATTCCACACTAAATAACTTGCTCTATATTATTCCCTTTCCCTCTCAATCACTCTGATACCATTGATTTCGTTGCCATCACTTGTACAGCACATCAGGCTCCAACAAGGCCTGATGCTCATTAAGTTATTAAAATCGATTGCTTGCATATTTTCTATGCTAGCCTCTACCTTAACTCAAAGGTAGTATTTAAAAACTCCAAGAGTACTACTAAAATTCATTACTATGCTATGCAATGATAAAATGGCTGCTTTGTTCAATGAAAGAAAGAACTAGTTATTTGAAGTCTATGTCATTAACTTCCAATAAATGTGGCCCTACTATTGTTTGGGTACATAAGTACCGTAAGCAATGAGTGCTACGAGTTTAACTGAGGTTGTGGTATAGACAAATTCTCCCTCCATGATAGAAATTGAAAAGTAGGCCCCAATGCGCTTTCTATGGCAGAAGTAAGAATGTATCAATTATTCCTACTACCATGTCGTACTCTAAGAATGTATCGATTATTCCTACTACCATGTCGTACTCTACTGTATTGTGGATACCATGATTCAAATTAGCTTGAAATGGATCGCCATTTGGTGGCTAAGACCCTGCTGTCGAATTCTCCCTGGTATAATTTATTCCTAGGACATGCGCTTTTATGTTATTCCATTCTATCCAGATTCAGTTAATGCTTATGGTACTTTAATTTCATGTTTTAAATTTTTAAATCCTACTCGGCATTAGTTGGTACTAACTTCACTAGTTATAAATTTCATATTAAACTAAACCTATACTCACTCTCTAGGAATTTCAAATCTAGAAGGATACATGATCACTCATTACATTTAGTCATAAGGAAGAATTAAATTCATAGTAAACATATGCTCCATTGACTTCCTTCAACAGTAAAATTATTGTGAATGACTAAACTGCCTAAATGCCTTGTTAAAGAGTTATGGCCTGAGGTTATCCTATCATGGCATCATATAAACTCTTGGCTATGTCTACCAATTGGTTAGGTTGCTTGATACTAATGACTATGAGGGGGAAATATAAGAGGATTGAGATCACCGTATGGGAACTGATAATGAAACTTGATCCTCTAGTTTTGATGCAGTTCCTTGTTATAGAGTGATGGCAACAAGATAATGTTGCAATGGGCTTATAGTAAGTATGACAATCCTTATGCTTATGGTTTAATTTGAAAACACATGAAGTAGGTTTTCTTGTACTAATACCTAGCAGATTGAACAAATTCACACGTTTAAGTTTAATAGATCTTGCACCTAATACTTCTAATGAAAAAAAAAAAAAAACTTGTTTGACTTTATCTTTTCCTTGATTGATCCTTCTTTATTGATTTTATTTTTAATTTGGTTGCTTGGACTGATTTTAATATTGAAATTGGTAGGTGATATTATGTTTGGCTATACAAAGGATTTCTACTATTTTGATTGTTGTTTTCATGTAAAGCTTATTCTACTAGTATTTTCAAAGAGTTTATAAATATTGGTCGGCTATTTACGTGTATGGTAATAGCCAATATGTGTTTAGCATTTCTGGCAGCAACCATTAGGAGTGAATTTATTTAAAAATTTGTGTAGTGGCTTTATGACTTTATAAGTCTAGCCTTCACCGAAGTCGTTTGTTGAGCGAGTATGACCAATAAACGCAAGTCTTTATATTTTATAGAGATGCCGTTTAGATTTATTCATAAATTCTTTTTGTACATATGTACTTAGCTACAGTTGCATGGTTAGTTTTGGCAAGTAAAATGATGTAGGAGTTTTAATTGACTCTCTTGGTATCTTCATCAAGTTTTAACCTTATAATTAAGATCAAATGAAAATTTCAACCTTGCTAGGTGCCACTGGTTTCCTCTTTTTTCTATCAATTGGATGCTATCCTCATAAGGGAAGAAATTTAAGAAAAATATTGTATAATCCCTAGGTTAGCTTCAACAATATTTTGGGCTCAAGCTTCTCGAATTATTTTTCCTAGAAGAAACTAGCTTCATATCCTTCACTCCTAATCCTGCCATAAACAAGGTAGTATTTTTTTTTCTTAGCATAAATAGCCCATTTTTGTATAAAATTCCAAATGTACATTAAGATAATTAAATTTCTCTTGAAAAATTTCTTAGCTTCATATTACCTTACTTGAAGTCTACTATTGATCTTTATGGTTGCAAAACATAAATCTTTGGCTAAGGAATCATGGAGTGACCTCAATTCTAAATCTTTTTTACAGTAATATCCTTGATGGTCCTTCCTTGGTGTTTCTAATAATTTTTTCTACATATCTAAATTCATGATATAAATCCCTGTCTTAAATACTAACAACCTCAAGTCCCTTTTGATCACTCTATACTCTTTATTCTGTATCCTTATTGTAGATGCGCAATTTGAAAAAAAATTATTTTTCTTCTCAATGCTTTGACTATAGATAATACATCTTTCTACTTGAATTTTGTTAATTTCTGACACAAAAAAAGATTGTTCATTGGTAGTCAATGCCATAAAATTCTTCAAATGAATGTTTACACTTTTGATACTATATTTAACTTTCATTTTCCCTTCCAAAGGCTGTTCAACATGCTCCTCATTTTCTTCTCTACTCTTAAAGTAGTTATGTGTCAACTTAGTTGTAAGTTACCTTGTCTATATGTCTCTATTTCCAAACATCTTTAGAAAAAAATTAGTAAATACATTGATTATAAAATAACTTAGCACCAAATGTCTTTGCCTTGACTATTTCTTATCTTTTTTTGCTTTATAAAACCCTCCTTTATCAAGCTCCTTGTTAGTTCAAAGGTTATGAAGCCTCCAAGAAAATTTTTGATTCAAGATCCTAAGGTGCACTTCATCTTGCTTCTATTTCTAGGGTTGGTCCAAATTTATTCGTTAATAGCAACAACCTTTTCTTTGCTATTATTCTTTTAACCACATTTAAGTTGAGGATTCCCAAGCTATCTACTCTCTAATTACAATATATTTCCTTTCAACTAATTAAATTAAGTACTTATCCTATTTCATTTATACTCCAAAAGTTGTCCTTATATAACTTATTGAATCATGTCACCTTGTCGTTGATCCAAGTTATTGTCAATAAATGGCACTGAAATTGCATTTCACTTGTTTTGATCCGTACTTGTTTCCTAACTTGTGATACTCCAATTATTATGAATTATTCAATTTTAAGCCCTTGTTAGCTATCTTGAATTTATAGTTTTCTATCTAAAATATAGATATCCAAGGTAGGATCTTAAAATTTATTTTCTTAAGTGGTAGGACTATGTTTTTGTTATAGTACCTGAAATAAGAGTTGGGTAGTGCTGCCGTCCTAATAGCAATACTTTCATATTGACATTATATATATTTTTTAACTATTATGGTTACTGCTTTTAATTCCATGATTGTACTATCTATTGATCTGATAAAATGTGTACTGTCGTGTTGCATTATTGATACTAAGATGTTAAGCTTCAATTCATAACAATTTGGTAAATATTCTTTGAAAGGAAGCTACTAGCTACCAACATGCTTTCTCATCATCTTAGCTGGCATGCTTTCCTAGTATTATGTTCTTATTGGCAAATAGGTTTGTCGTAGATGCAATTAACATGAGTACAAAATATTATTTGCTACAATTCTTGATTTTGCATGCTCAGGAGGAAATGATCAAATGTATAATTATGGTATTACTCGTTGCGTGGAACTATAATCTCATTAGAAGTTGCCTGTAAGTATCGTATGTGCTCTGTAGCTATCCATAGGGCCAATGTATGAGATTGCCTTCAATAATATTTTCTAATTTATTTGATCTTACGAGAACTATGTTACTATATATAGTCAACATAAGCATTTATATGCAGAAGCAGTTGCCAAGTTTTTTTAGCACTAGCATAAATATTTAATTTTCCTATATGACATATCTTTTCCTTCTAGTATTATTGTATTTATTTCTGAAGGTTCATAAACCTTATATTATTCTTTTATTAAACATGCTAGCTTTATTCTTTTCTTTGTAAGTATCTCTTCAATTTTTGACCTACACAAATATGCTGTGTTTGTAGAGGTATGCTAGATGTGTCAACAATGATCGGTAAATATGTGTACAGGTATGTAGATATAAATAAACAAGTGATAATAATAGCAATAAGACAGTAAGATCTAGATCTATAAGAAAAGGGAGTTCGAGGAAACCATATTAGTTTTCTTTGTTTACTTGATCATCTGACAATCTAAATCTAACTCCCTAAATCTCCACCTCCACACCCCTCTGTCACCAATGATTAAGGTTGGCAAGCCTTTTATTTGAATCTATTCGATTGGTAAGAGAAGACATCTCAAGAAATTGGCGATGCAGTAGCGAAGTGGAAGCTGACGACACCGATGTTAGGAATCCTAACTGGAAATAATAAATTTGAATGATTAAGGTTGGTGCCCATTCCCTAGGTAATACAAATTACTAATTTTTGGAGTATGGGTAGAGATCATTACGAGTGTAGATTTTGGGTATCGCATTATATTGAGTTTTGTGAATTTTTCTCTCATGTCTTCAATTTATTTCTGGAATGAAATTGTTTGAGAATAATTCTATTGATTTAATTTTCAATGTTTAGGTGATTAAAGATATTTCATTTTATACACATCCAAATATGTACATCTATTAAAAATATTTTATTTTAAATACATCTAAATCTATAGATACATCTAGATAACACTGAATGTATATATATATTTTATTTCTCTTCATTACTTGTGCGTGATGATTATTAATAATTTAACTAAAAAACTATTTTTTTGAAAGTACTACCTAGAATAATGCATTGTATTTACCGATGATGCATATTATATATGAAATAATTATCTATAAATCCCGATAGAAATTTTTTTTTAATAAAATATATATGTGTGTAAAAGATATATATATTTATATATATAACATGATAATTATACTTAAAAAATGGTAATGACAAGACTAAGGTTAAGTTTAAGTAGTGGGGGTAAAATTGGAAACATACCTTTCCTGTATATACCCATTTTATTCTCTTGGTACTTGAGGGTTGCTTTATTCCTCTTGCTCCAAGCCTCCACACACCGCAGCCCATCGCTGCGCTCTCGGATTAGAGAAGTAGCGAGAGCTTTTATCCTTAGGTTTCACCGGGGTTGCTCTCCTCTCAAGTCCCCTTTGTAGCTATTTGTCCACTAGCAAAGATAAGCACAAAAATCCCTCCTCAATGCTGCCTTTTGTTGCGTCATGTTTCCAATTGCATGTGTTTAGTTGATGTGTTTAAAGAATTGTTCGTTTTAGTGCACCGGATTTAAATGTTTTTGCTGGGTTTTATTCTTTTCTCTCTCATGTGAACGTTGTTTGAAAGAGGTTTCAATATTTTAATTTGGTGATAAGTGAGGGGGTGAATCAAATGATGTTGTGTTTTGGACTATGGAAAGAGGCTGCCCGAAGAGGGGAAGGTTCTCTTTTTTCCTCTATATTGTTCAATTATTTATTCCATTATTTTTTTCTAGGGTGCATTAATAACACCCTTAGTTTAAAATTTAGTAATGTTCTTACGTTGTACTAGTATCATGTCGGTATAAATCATGATACGATGCTCTATATTTGCTTATTTTTATTATGTTTCTTGATAGTTTTAGAAACGTGGTATTAATTTAGTTTATTTAGAACTTAATAAGTCTTGAACCCAAGACCTCATGATCCTCATGTATAGAGTCCAATTACTCTAACCAGAGGGATGTATACTTTGTGTACTCGCATTTATTTAGTTGACAGATATAATATCATCAAACATTATATTTTATAATATTTAAGGCATCGAAGAATTTCCTAAGAAAACCTCAGCAGAAATTTCCTAGCTTGAATAAATCCTATATCGATGAACCAACGCACCTGGGTTAACGATCCGTTCTTTAGAACCAACCCACGTAGCAATGAATCACTGCGACGAACTACGCGAATCGCATACCCGCGATAGTCCAAATTAACATAATTATTTAAAATAAAATTTAATTTATTTTTTCCTAAAGTAAAGCAAATATAAATTTATCAATCTAACTTATACAATTATCCTAATTAATTATCACTTAATAAACCTACATTTAAATTTACGATCCCATATTTAATTTAGGGGCGCATACTTAATTAATAAGCCCATATTTACCCATTGGGCCCATACCTACATTTTAGTCCAAATAATCTATCAATAATTTAATTAAGGTAATTACTACATTTAATTAACCCAAACTAAGTATACAAGTTGATAATCAATTCAACCTAATCATTCAAATATTAATTAACAAAATTTAATTTTTGATAATTAAATTAATTATAATATTAAATTAAGTTAATTATACATAAATAGATTTCATCACATATATACTCATTCAAACCCACCCATTACTTGGCCCAAGTCATCCAAGGGCCCAAATAAAACTTATTAGCACTTATTAGATTAATTAAATCTTAATTACCTATTTTAATCACCTAATCATAGCCATGAAAAATTAAATTTTTTTATTTTTTTATTTTTTTGTTATTTTTTATTATTTTATTATTTTTGACTGGTTAACGGTCAACGATTGACCCACTCAATGCTGGACCCTATCAACCGATTCAGTTCGATTCAGTTCGGTTCGATTTAATTTGGTTCGACATAGGTTCAATTTAATTCAATCTGGTTCAGCTCGGATCCGGTCCAGTTTAATTGGATCCGGTCCAACCAACTCAATCTGATTTGATCTAACTCGAGCTCGAACCACTTTCAATTAATTGATTCAGCTCACCCTAACTAAACTCAATCCGAACCCAAACTTAACTCAAATCCAACCCAACTAACTTCAATTTGGTTCAACCCCACCCATTTACTAATCTCAATTAATTAAATCACTAACCTTGTTCAACTTACACTAAACATGCTTAATTAACCACTAATCGTGATTAAGCGAGAAAGAAACGCTACCTCAGCTGAACCCTTCTCCCTCGCCAGAAACTTCGCCGCCGGTCGCCGGCTGCCGGAACCTTAGCCGCCACCTCGCCAGAGTTCGCAAAATCGACGGCTGGCTAGACGACGAGCTCCGCAACCCTTCGCACACGTGGAGATCAACGATGGCCTGTGAAAAATCTGGCCATCAACACTAAAATGGAGCTCTCGGTGGACGTCGCTGGCGAACTCTTGAGCGAGTTCCCCGGAGGACGAAACCACCCGTTCACAGAGGGGAAGAGGAGCCGCATACCTTGCGAACGAACGGCGAAGGAGGGGAGGAAGCTTTGGCCGGCGAGGCGGGCGGATTCGTGGCTCCACCGCTCGCCGGTGGTGCTGTGATCAAGCGAGCAGCGGCGGCGAAATCGCCGCCTGCTGCATTGACGTCGGGGACTGACGGGGGCTCGCGAGTGTGCGGAGAGGGTGAGTGACCCCAACCGCAGTGGAGGAAGCGACTCACCGGCGATTTAGGCGCGGGACGGCGGGCGGACAGCAGACGGCGGGCTCGGTGGGTGGCTGCCCTGCTGCGGGTGGTCGTGAAGAGGGAATCACAGGGGAAGAGGAGTCGCGCGACAGTAGCAGGCCTCCGCCGCTCTCCTTGTCGAGACGACGAACGGCGACTGTGGACGGCGGCAGCGAGGCAGCAGCCGGCGGACTCGGCGACAACTGCTGTCGACGAAGAGAAGAGGGGAAGAAAGCAAGGGCGATGGAGTCGCACGCCGCAGGAGTGCTTCCGCCGAGCTCCCCCTTTCGCGACGGGAAAGGAGGCACGGCGGACGACAGTCGATGGGCGGCGGCGGGCAGCGACTGGCGGCAGAAGGGGTTGGCATCGATGCTGCTCTGCTACTGAAGAGGAAGGAGAGCTCGCGAGGTCGGGGATAAAGGCGACGTGAGTGGGAAGAGCGCTCGGCTCTTCTCGCTCGCATCGGTTCTTCGAACCGGTCCAAGCCGGTTCATCTGGACCGCCCGGCTGGCCGGTTCATTTGAACAGAACGGATAATTTTTATTTTTTTTTTTGATGATGATGATGATGATAAGGGTGGGCGTTTACAAGTACTCCCCCCTTAAAAATTTTTGGTCATCCAAAAATAATTTCTTCATGTATCAAAGTACGATTACTGTATGGCAAGTTTCATGATTGGAATAAAATGAGATACACAAGATAGGTATCTATATGATGGGTCATCAATGAATATTTTTGGGTCATCAGTCGTTATGTCCAGGTCAACAAAAATCATGTCGGTATCATCAACAACCATGATCGAGACATCTTGAGCCTCCATATTATTCAATAAAAAGATGCGTATCCTAGTACGTGGTAGAAAGCAATTGCTTAGTAGGGTGACAAACAATTGCCTAGTACGATAGTAGTCTACTAGAAGTATTGTCTGAATCTTAGACGAGTAGATCAAACTTCACCATAATAGATTGTTAAAATAAATCAATATAATTATTCGTTGGTGAAGCAACTAACCACAATGGGAGAAATACAAGTGGGCAGAAGTTGAAGATATTGCTTTAACTTTCTCAAGTAGATATACTAGGGAGTCCCTTTTACACTAACATACGGACAACCTTTCGTGGTTCAGGTTGGATCAGGATCAGACATCTCTGAACTATAATATGATCATAATGGAGTCACCTCCAGATTGAGGATAATATATAAAATGATAGCAATAACCACTCATTAAATGCCTACTAACTTGCTCCGAGTCAGTTTTAAATTCTTACGACCACTACCTTATAATGTAAGGACAGGTTCCACAACCTAAAGAGAGCACATGATATTTTATAGATAGTTAAATCATAGTTGTAAAGAGAACATCATTTCTCAATATGAAAACACTAGATAAGTAGTAGTGGTTAGGGCTTTGATATTTAGATCTAAAGATTTGCATTCGAACCTTAATGATGTCTCTTTTTATCCAAATGCTCAAACTATGATAGTTTGTTCTATGTCGGATAACAAGAACTTGATTGCATGGCTACCAAAATATATATAACAAAAATGTAGGTCAAATGAAATCTGAAACTGAATTTTATAGTGCTAAATCAAAACTACACTAAGATTGATACTGTAGTGTTAGATCACGTACGATGTAGAGATATTGTGTATACGATGATATTATTATGATAAATTGTAATGGATTGATTGCTAGCATGAAGTAAGCTTTACTCAAAACTTAAAATAGAGTAGAAAGGATTGCATCTGAGTATGTAGATATAGAAATATTGTAGCTGTAGCTAAGCTGCTATGCGCACTAGATATGAGTTGCAAAAGCAGTAACTGAAATAGGAGATGTCAACAATACCTTCACCTACTAAGGATATCAACATACAATACGTGCTAAAGGTGCCAAGAAACTGCAGCATTCAGAAATTTGAGGAGATATGAAAAGGAGTAAGGAAGCAAAGTTACTACAAAATCTGCAGGCAGTTGAAATCTGAGTTGCAAATGCAGAAATGTTATCTGCTGCATCGACTGAATAAGACCGCAGAAAAACACCAAATATATATAATGATATTGATGAAAATATAAGAATCTAAGCTGCAAAAATACAAAGTAAAGAACTGAGCTAAGCTGAGGGAGCTATAGAAATAAAAAATAGTAAAGAAATCTACCAACGATAGATAGAATTTGACTAAGGATATTTGATAAAAGAAGTAGCTTCGCAAAAAGGGAACTGCAAACTGCAGAAAATGACTGAGGAAATAACTGCAAAGAAAATTACAGAAATATTCGACAGAATTTGCATTCAGAATGGCCACTAAGAAGAATTAAAGGAAGCAGATAAAAGAAAACTGCTTGGCTAATAAGTTGGTCGTATATAGGATATATGAAATAAGCGCAAGCTGCTCAAGCTCCGAAAAGAAACTGATAGATAGAATAAAATAACAGGAAACAGCTGCATTGACGCATAGAATGCTAGTACAAAGGAAGGTGCTCCAAGCTCAGCAAATATTTAATATGACTGAGTGAACTGCTTAAAAGAGTGTAGGAAGCTTTATGGATATAATGATGTAAGAGTGCAAGTGGTATGCTGATGACAGCTATACCAACTGTATTGACGCATCGAAATATGAAATGAAGGGAGAAACAACAGAAGGATTTACATTTAGGAAGCCAGTCAACATGACTGCAGATAAATCTGAAATGAATATGAAATATCAAAAGTTGCAAAAGGTAAGAATTATAAGATGAAACAAGCTATAAAGTTGGGCTGCAAAAAGGAAGCTATGGAAATATAACAAATGAGCATATAAATTGCAGGAATATAACCAGAAAAATGAAGAAGGTTATAGCAAGCGTAACTAGAAATGTCATACAATATACGCAAGCTGAATATGTGAAATATAGTTGCAGATAGGGGGTAGAGCTACAAAGAGAATATATGTAGAAAACTACAAATACTGTACATAGAGCTGCAAGTGTTGGGAGTTGACACGAATATTATAATTGATAATGGTCAACTTCTAGTTGCAACTTAAAATTCATGATGACAACCTATACTCATGAGATTTATATATATATATAATTAACTCAAATTAGAATAAGGTCATAGATAATTTCAAATCATTTGATACAAATCTATCTACAAACAACTTAATGAATTTGGAATAAAGTTCCTTTTAGAGATCTGAGAAAGAGTTAGGTTCAAACAAAATTAACTCATACGTAAGCCAACTTAAAATATCTCTAAATCTTCCTTTTGAGTTCAATGGTCTTACATAGATTAATCTGATATAAATTCAATGATCCAGATCTCATATGGACATTCAATATCAGTTATTTTTAGGATCTAAGAAATAATTAAGGCAAAGATTTGCACGAAAATTTTTTATGATAAAAATAAAGATATGGTACTTGTGTATGATGTGGGATAATTTACATTATTTTCTATAGGTCCAAACTGGTCATAGATTGAACTTACGATTCAAGATTTCAAACTTTTCTATAAATCATGTATACCGACGATAGTTAATAGGTTCATATCGCCAAGTTTCATGATACGATGATATAACTATAATTTGCAACATAAATAAATGTTAAACAAGATATCTAAATAACCACATACTCAAATGTTATATAGTAGCACACGTGCTAACTCACGTAAGAGAGTCAATAAAATAATATAATAATATACTAGTGGTTTGGTTAGATTGTTACGTATGAATTGATGATAAGATTCATAGATAGTCCACCATTTATCAATCCTGATAGACTACCTGATACGTCAGCCATCTAGCATGAGAGTACGAATGTGAGAGTGCATCTGGTGCTTCTATGTCTGAGAGTCAAACTCTAAAAGCAAGTGCTCAAATCGAAGCGGATAAAATCGAATATTGATAAATTTATTTAGACGTAATATCTCAAGGTGGGGTCATGGGATACAATCAGTATGATTAAGATATAGAATGGATCATTCGATATCAATACTCTTAAGATCAAAGTGATGATCGCTACCCATGTTAATATAAAAGGTGATCATGATGCGCACCATATGGTAATGTTGAGTATGATCATGGATAAATTTACTTGATCCTCTAGAAATGAAAATTGGTCGTAGATCTAAGCGTATTGATCTAAATATATATCTCTTCTACGATGCGAATGTAAATTGTAGCCATATATACTATCCGGAGATTAATAGATTTATAATCTCGTATTACGGCGATTAGCGGTCCAACAAAATTTTATCGTAGCGATAGTTACTGGCAGTAGAGTAAAAACTCATTACCAATGAAATATATTATTATATTTCTGACTCACACTTTATCCTAGATTATATCGGGAAGGTCATCTTAATCCTTAAAACCTCAAACTTAACTTAATCTCATAAGTTCTACAAACCTAAGCTCTGATACCACTTTAGTTGTCATGCCCCGACCCACCTGTCGGACACGTGACAACCGCCGTTTGAGCCTAGAGGACCCATACAAGGAATTTGGTAATAAATATTGTCCGTACCCATACTCAACATAGTGAAAAATACAAACAAATCATCTATTTAACTCCACTATCACAGTCCCGATATACATACTACAATTCTATAATAACGACATCAGTAAATAAAACAAAATCCATCCATAGTCTTCATCTTCATCAAATATCTCGGACAGTCATCTAACAACATGCACACACATTGAATGCGGTATGCTCAGCCTTGCGGCCTAGTACGAAATTACGGCTCTAAACCGAATAAGGAAATCAAAGGCTAGGAGGAGTACTCTAGGATGCCTTTGGTTGTTAATAATTATTTTTCATTTACTTTGTGTAAATCAGAACATAAAAAAAGCAGTAAAGCAGTATAAAAAAATATAAACGTGAATTTCACTAGATGTCACCTAAGTTGTATCTAGTGTCAATGTCATCAGCATATGTCACCTACGTCATAATAAGACTTTGAAGTTTCAAGACTCGGGCTGCCAGCCTATGCTTAAGGAATACCCCAGCTAAGGGCATCCGTAAGCCCATCAGTGCCTTTCTGTCTTTGTCTCTACCTTTGTCCATTGCACTGATGTTGGCGGAGAGGAAGGGTGACCCTTGATCACTCTCCACTGTCTCGCTAGTCGCCCTCGATGCCACCCCTAGTGAAACTGCCGTGCCCTTACATCCTCCCCGGACTCTGTAGGGGCAACGGCGACTCGTGTAGTACTACAACACTGCCCGAAGACAGGGTCACCATCAACAAGACTAATCGGCCACAACTAACCGATACAAATAACAACCCTAGGATCCGGACTACTCATTCGACTGTCTGCAGAACGTCATGGATGATAGCTGCGTGGTCTACGGATCCACTGTCCAAGGCATCGTATAGGGAATCACCTTTCCAGTCTAATAACAGTCGACGTTGACCGGGATAAACACACATCTGCACAATGGGTTGTGGTAAATCCGTTTCTATCGGTGCCAAGTCCATGGTAGGGTTCATCCTCGCTAGCCATCTCAGGACTATCACGGGGTTGCCTAAACGACATCCGTGCGGGTATCGGTACCTAGGTATGGACCCACTCCATTTTTGGTCTATCTAGACCTAGGAGTTAATACGGTCCAACCCTCAGCTCACTCCCAGTATCTAAGCTATCTATGATTTGTAGCCTCGGAAGGTGTTGTTGTGTGAACATCACTAACCGAACGCCAATGGTTCGCAATGTCATCTAGGGTGCATTAATAACACCCTTAGTTTAAAATTTAGTGATGTTCTTACGTTGTACTAGTATCATGTCACCTATGTGTCTATACTAGAGTGCCCGGTGTAAATCATGATATGATGCTCTATGTTTGCTTATTTTTATTATGTTCCACATGATATTATTTTGTATTCAGCATTTTAATATAATTAACTAGCATGCGGTAAAAATAATATATCATTCCTAGTAAAAAGGAAAAATAAGCATGCATAGCATATTAACATGCTAAATAAAATGTAATGACATAGTATGTATTTTTCTTGATAGTTTTAGAAGCGTGGTATTTATTTAGTTGACAGGCATAATATCATCAAACATTATATTTTATCATATTTGAGGCATCGAAGAATTTCCTAAGAAAACCTCAGCAGGAATTCCCTAGCTTGAATAAATCCTACATCGATGAACCAACGCACCTGGGTTAACGATCCGTTCTTTAGAACCAACCCACGTAGCAATGAATCACTGCGACGAACTACGCGAATCGCGTATCCGCAATAGTCCTAATTAACACAATTATTTAAAATAAAATTTAATTTATTTTTCCCTAAAGTAAAACAAATATAAATTTATCAATCTAACTTATGCAATTATCCTAATTAATTATCGCTTAATAAGCCTACATTTAAATTTACGATCCCATATTTAATTTAGGAGCGCATACTTAATTAATAAGCTCATATTTACCCATTGGGCCCATACCTACATTTTAGTCCAAATAATCTATCAATAATTTAATTAAGGTAATTACTACATTTAATTAACCCAAACTAAGTATACAAGTTGATAATCAATTCAACCTAATCATTCAAATATTAATTAACAAAATTTAATTTTTGTTAATTAAATTAATTGTAATATTAAATTAAGTTAATTACACAAATAGATTTCATCACATATATATCCATTCAAACCCACCCATTACTTGGCCCAAATCACCCAAGGGCCCAAATAGAACCCATCAGCACTTATTAGATTAATTAAATCTTAATTACCTATTTAAATCACCTGATCATACTCATGAAAAATTAAATTATTTTTATTATTTTTATTATTTTATTATTTTTGACTGGTCAACGGTCAATGGTTGACCTAGTCAACGCTGGACCCGGTCAATCGGTTCGGTTCGGTTCGATTTAATTTGGTTCGACTCGGGTTCAATTTAATTCAATCTGGTTCAGCTCGGATCCGGTCCAATTTAATTGGATCTAGTCCAACCAACCCAATCTGATTTGATCTAACTCAAGCTCGAACCACTTTCAATTAATTGATTCAGCTCACCCCAACTAAATTCAACCCGAACCCAAACTTAACTCAAATCTAACCTAACTAACTTCAATTTGGTTCAACCCAACCCATTTACTAATCTCACTTAATTAAATCACTAACCTTGTTTAACTTACACTAAACATGCTTAATTAACCACTAATCGTGATTAAGGGAGAAAGAAACGCTACCTCAGCTGAACCCTTCTCCCTCACCAGAAACCTCGCCGCCGGCCGCCGGAACCCTAGCCGCCACCTTGTCGGAGTTCGCCAAATCGACGGCTGGCTAGACGACGAGCTCTGCAACCCTTCGCACGCGTGGAGATCAACTATGGCCTGCGAAAAATCTGGCCATCAATGCTAAAATGGAGCTCTCGGTGGATATCACAGGCGAACTCTTGGGCGAGTTCCCCGGAGGGCGAAACCGCCCGTTCACAGAGGGGAAGAGGAGTCGCTCACCTTGCGAACGAGCGAGGAAGGAGGGGAGGAAGCTTCGGCCGGCGAGGCGGGCGGATTTGTGGCTCCACCGCTCGCCGGTGGTGCTCTGATCGAACGAGCAGCGGCGGCGAAATCGCCGCCTGCTGCATTGACGTTGGGGACCGACGGGGGCTTGCGAGTGTGCGGAGAGGCGAGCGACCCCAACAGCAGTGGAGGAAGCGACTCGCCGACGGTTTAGGGGCGGGACGGCGGGCGGACAGCAGACGGCTGGCTCGGTGGGTGGCTGCCCTGCTGCGGGTGGTCGCGAAGAGGGAATCGTAGGGGAAGAGGAGTTGCGTGACAGCAGCAGGCCTCTGCCGCTCTCCTCGTCGCGACTGAGAGGAACGACGACGAACGGCGACTGTGGACGGCGGCAGCCAGCAGACTCGGCGGCACCTGCTGTCGACGAAGAGAAGAGGGGAAGAAAGCAGGGGCGATGGAGTCGCGCGACGCAGGAGTGCTTCCGCCGAGCTCCCCCTTTCACGACGGGAAAGGAGACACGGCGGACGGCAGTCGATGGGCGGCGGCGGGGAGCGACCGGCGGCAGAAGGGGCTAGCGTCGGCGCTGCTCTGCTGCAGAAGAGGTAGGAGAGCTCGCGAGGTCGGGGATGAAGGCGACGCGAGTGGGAAGAGCGCTCGGCTCTTCTCGCTCGCAGCGATTCTTCGAAAGGTGCAAGCCGGTTCATCAGGACCGGCCGGCTGGCCAGTTCATTTGAACAGGATCGATAATATTATTATTATTATTATTTTTTTGATGATGATGATGATGATAAGGGTGGGGGTTTACAATTTGCATGTCTAGCCTTTTATTATAGTTGAACCAATGAAGTTGTTTGGTCTTTGGTAAATAAATGAATAAAATGAGAATTGTCAATAAACTTGGAAACTAAATTTGATGAATTAGTTACGGTGAAATTCAAAAGTGGTTGGCTAAGTTCTTGATTGCGTAAGAGAGCGGTCATGTGAATAGGAGAAGATATCAACGATGGAAATTTAGCGCTGATTTTACATGTTTTATTAGACCTTTTTCCTAGTGTTGTCGTAGGTGACATTAGAACACGTTTACAAAATGTAGGTTGTTGAAAATAATTGAATGTTTGATTCCATGGATCATGACCGAACTTATGATGGTTTTATGAGTAATGATTGATAATGTAATTGTGATGTGTTATCAAATGTCTTGTACGACTTTTCAGATCCATACTACGGTTGCCACTTAATAACCTGCGAGTTCAAGTTTGATAATTATTTTTTGAATTCACTAAGATTTTATACGATAAAAAAGAGTTTGCTTTGAAAATCTCTGTTTTTTATCTTTAATATTTATTCTGCCAATAAATTTCATATCAGAGTATAAAATTTTGAATAGCTAAATAGTTTCTGTAAATTTGTACTCGTACCTTTACCAAAAATAAATAAAATTTTAGTTTTTAATTATGATTGTTACACAATAAATAATTTTACATTTACAAGATTCTAGAACTACAAACTTAATCAAAACTCCAGAATAAGGAGCATTAATAAAAATAAAACATTATTTAGGATGATTCAGCTAAACCTAAAGCACATAAAAATTTAAAAATATAGTTTTTTTTAAGATAGAATCACAATAAGTTGAGATGCAAAATAATGAGTGAGGATGGACATTTTCACCTAGTCATCTTTCCATGGGAATTAAGATAGTGATCATTTCCGCTTTATTTGTATTGAGTAAATCGGAACCTACTGCCTCACACCAACTATTGTTATACCTCAGTTTCGTTGATCATTCTATCTCAGTGCACGACTAATCTAAACGGTCCATTTGAATTTCTTTGAAGTATTGCTTAACTTTTTGGTTTAATCAATCAGTTTACTACTTTATCCAAAATTTGATTCGTTCAATTAATTACACAGACGAATTATTCAAAATTTAGAATATCATAGTTTATCTCTAAAGCGGCCCGAATTATAGAAACAAAAGGAGGGTAAGAAAAAAAAAACTGAGAAAACTATAAAAAGGTTTATAAGGGAGTAAGAAAAGTTCCAAATTAAGTAAAACATCAACTCCGCATAAACAACCCCCCTTGAATACCCCCAACCTCAGTCTCTCATTTGCCTACTCTAGTTTGTGTTTATGTGTATATATATACACATGTAAACCTTCACCTCATTCATCCAAAAATTCACCATATTGAACACAGTCAAAGAATAGATCCCATCTACCACCTCTCTTCCCACTCCATTTCCAATGCCCTACTCTTGTAACTATTGTTCCCGACATTTTGATACAGTCCATGCCCTAAGTGGTCATCAAAATGCACATATCAAAGAACGTTCTGCAGCTGCAGCCTCTTTTCCCCCTCCATCTACATTGCCATACTCTTGCAAATATTGTCCCGCACAGTTTCATTCAGTCAAAGCCCTAAGTGGTCATCAGAATGCACATACCAAAGATCGTTGTGCATTTAAAGCTAGAGCTCTTAGGCCTTTAAGCTTGCTCAAGACTACTGTTGCTCCCCCTCAAAACCCCAAGCCAATGGGGAACACTTCCACTTGTCCCCCTCTCCCATCGTTACCCTTTTCTTGTTGCTATTGTTCCCAACAGTTTGAAACAATTTTTGGTTTGAATGAGCACATGAAGAGTCATAAAAATGATCGCATCACCAATAGGCCCATAGAGGCTACCACCTCTCTTCCTCCTCCATTTCCATTGCCCTACTCTTGCAATTCTTGTTCTCGACAGTTTGATACATTCGAAGGCCTAACTGATCATCATGACACACATATAGTAGATTTCCTTGCAACTGTAGCAACTCCTTCTAGGCCCATAAGCTTGCCCCGAACTGTTGTCGCTTCCTCTCGTCCCTCTCCCCCACTATTACCCTTTTCATGTTGTTATTGTTCCCAAGAGTTTGAAACGATTTTTGATCTCAATGGGCATATGAAGTGCCATAAAAATGATCGCATCACCCATAGGCCAACAGAGGCTACAACCTCTCTTTCCCCTCCATTTCCATTGCCCTACTCTTGCAATTATTGTTCTCGACAGTTTGATACATTCGAAGGCCTAACTAATCATCATAACACACATATAGTAGATTGCCTTGCAACTGTAGCCACTCCTTATAGGCCCTTAAGCTTGCCCCAAACTGTTGTCGCTCCCTCTCAAACCCTCAAGCCAGTGGAGGATGCTTCCTCTCGTCTCTCTCCCCCATTTTTACCCTTTTCCTGTTGTTATTGTTCCCAAGAGTTTGAAACGATTTTCGAACTCAATTGTCACATGAAGAGTCATAAAAATGATCGCACCACCCACATACCCTAGGAGGCTACCACTTCTCTTTCCCCTTCATTTCCATTTCACTACTCTTGCAATTATTGTTCCCGATAGTTTGATACCGTCAAGGCCCTAAGTGATCATCATAATATACATACAGTAGATTGCCTTGCAATTGTAGCCACTCCACGTAGACCGTTAAGCATGCCCCAAACTATTGTCGCTCCCCTTCCCAACCAAGAGGGCTATGACGACATTAACTCCAACGATATCGACTATGATTTTCACAGATAGATGAAGATGAGATGATGATCTCTTATTTATATTATTTATTATCCTCCACCTTAGAAACTAAGAAGAAAAATCATATACGCTTGTATGTAATCCAATTATTGTGTCATGTTGTATGTAATCCAATTATTGTGTCATGTTTTTTATTTATCAGCATAACATATTCTAATGTATAAATATATTTTAAAATTATTTTATATTTATATGCCAAAATATAGTTGCCTATTTGGCCCAAACAACCTAAAATTAGTATAATAAACCCCAAAAAAATCAATAATGTGTTTAGAAATTGAGTCCAGATTTATCCTTTAAAATAAACAATATGATATTTTTATTTTAAAAAATATAATTTATTTATATTTTAACTCAATTACTTTAGTATGTATCCTAAGGAAGCTTAAGTGATTAAAATAAAAGCACCTAATAATAATTTAATATAACTCAATATTCAATATTATTTCTATATTACAACCATAAAATTTAAGAACTCAATAATATATACATAATCCAATATCAAATACCTTTTAAGTTAGGATTACTGTTAAAATATTATTCTTAATTAAGTACATTTAGTTAACATATTAAAAATTAAGAGACCAATTTCTCGAGGTCTGTGATCCAGAATGCGATGGATGAATTACATTAAGTTGATTGGAGTTTTAATGATTATGTCGGGAGATTTTCGTGTTGATGCTCGCATGTTAATAATTATATTTTAACGATTTTGTTCTAGTGAATTACTTTTGATGATTCTGTGCATTTCTTAAATTCGTGTTGACTTACACCGAGACTGCATGATTACTAATGGAATTAGTTTTTTGAGTATTAGTTCTATTTTTACTAAAGTCGTGCAGGTTTTATCAGTAGAAGATTTCTTTGCATTTGGTTGGTGATTGATTATTCACTGTCTATGCCCTGTTTTACTGTTGAAATAGTTTTTTTATTCACCATGACTACATGAGGACTCTATTAATGTTGGGGATGACTACAAAGCAAATACAGTGAAAAATAATTTAATACAAATTATTAAGAAATTTTTTGAATTTGATTCTATCATTTCGCAGTTGAAGTCTAATTTTGATTAGTTGATTGCCTCCTGAAATTATAGCCATGTATATTTTATTTACAATTGATTAGAAACGCTAGAAAATCAGGTTTCATGCGTTTATAACTCTGAAAATATTAATTCGGATTAGGCTAAATCTGTGTTAGTGCTATTATTACAAATAACATGTGTTTAAAGACCCCGTAGAAAGTTGCATGCAAGATAATTAAATTCCCTGCAAGTATCATTAATTTAAGTTGAATTTACATAATTTGGTGAAATTATGATCAAATTGTGGAAGTAGTAGAAATGGTCGGTAAGTATTTTCACAGTTGCATGAGATATTTGGTAATCTATGATAGTAGTAAACAATGTTGTTATTGCTACTCAAATATTGATATTTTGTTCCAATTCAAATGTGAAGTTTGTCGCTGTGTATTGATTGGGTTGCAAATCTAAATCCATGAGTTTATTGTTGCTGCCTAAAAACCTATCATTAACAAGGGACTTCATACTTCTTTAGCAAGAAAAGCCATCAAAAAGATATAATAGGTACAATAAAATAAATTCTTATCCGGAAACAAATCTGATTTTGGTCGATTTATCACAGTATTGTGAATGGGCTCATGTTCTTATACCATCAAGTTGACAATAGCTGCTTAACTTAGTAGGAAAAGTCTTTGACTTAATGTTGGACCATTTGCATGTCTTGTCGTTTATTGTAGTTGAACCATTGAAGTTGCTTGGTCTTTGGTAAATAAATGAATACAATGAGAATTATCAATAAACTTGGAAACTAAATTTGATGAATTAGTTGCGGTGAAATTCAAAAGCGGTTGGCTAAGTTCTTGATTGCGTAAGAGAGCGGTCGTGTTAATAGGAGAAGATATCATCGATGGAAATTTAGCATTGATTTTACATGTTTTATTAGACCTTTTTCCTAGTGTTGTTGTAGGTGATATTAGAAAAACGTTTACAAAATGTAGGTTGTTGAAAATAATTGAATGTTTGATTCCATGGATCATGACCGAACTTACCCTACATCTACAGCATTTTTAAAATTTTGCATTTTCATTTCAGTACAATATCACAATAAGAGAGGCACGGGGATCAATACCCCACATCTCCAATGTGTAATGAACTTTGCATCGCATATCTAATATGTATTATACTTTGCATCGTATAGCAAATTTCTGTTAAATTTTTGCATCGTATAGCAAATTTCTGTTAAATTTTTGCATCGTATCTACAATGTGTTTTAAGCTTTGCATTTTCATCATAGAACTCATTACACTACTACGAGAGAGGCACAGTGATCTTGGATTTAAATGTTGAATTTTTACTCACATCTCTCATATGTGCAAGATGGAGCTCATATAGTAGCACACTTACTTAGCAGGCGAGCGATAGAGTTCTTGGGGATGTAGCTTAGATGGTAGAGTTCTTGTTTTGCATGCGAGATGCATGGGGATCGATTCCCTTCATCTACACTGTTTTTTCAAACTTTGCATTTTCATTTAAGTACAATATGACAATAAGACAGTCATGGGGATCAATACCCTACATCTCCAATGTGTACAAAATTTTGCATCACATATCCAATGTGTATTGGACTTTGCATCCCATATTCAATGTGTATTAAACTTTGCATCACATATCCAATGTGTATTAAATTTCATCGTATCGCAAATGTGTGTTAAACTTCTGTATCATATCTGCAATATATTTTAAACTTTGCATTTTCATTTCAGAACTCATTACACGGCTAAGAGAGAAGCACATGAATATAGGAGTTAAACGTTGCATTTTTATTCACATCTCTAATGCGTGTTAAGATGTAGCTCAGATGCTAGCATACTTACTTAGCAGGCGAGTGGCATGTAGATCTCGAAATTAAATGATTGTTAATTGGGGATGTAGCTCAGATGGTAGAGCGCTCGCTTTTCATGCAAGAGGCACAGGAATCGATACCTTGCATCTCTAGCATTTTTCAAACTTTGCATTTTTATTTTAGTACAATATGACAATAAGAGAGACACGGGGATCAATAGGCCACATCTCCAATGTGTAAACTTTGCATCGCGTATCTAACGTGTATTAAACTTTGCCTATTTTCATTACAGAACTTGTTGCATGGCTAAGAGAGAGGCACAGTGATCTCGGAGTTAAACTTTGCATCGCATCGCAAATGTGTGTTAAACTTTTGCATCGTATCTGCAATGTATTTTAAACTTTGCATTTTCATTTCAGAACTCATTGCATGGTTAAGAGAGAAGCACAAGGATCTAGGAGTTAAACGTTGTATTTTTATTCACATCTCTAATGTGTGTTAAGATGTAGCTTAGATGGTAGCACACTTGCTTAGTAGGCGAGCGTCATGGGGATCTCAAAATGATATGATTGTTACTTGGTGATGTAGCTTAGATGGTGTGTCCTTGCTTTCCATGCGAGAGGCATGGGGATCGATACCCTGCTTCTCCACTATTTTTCATTTCAGTACAATATGATAATAAGAGAGGCATGCGGATGAATACCCCACTTCTCCAATGTGTATAAAACTTTGCATTGCATATCCAATAGTATTAAACTTTGCATAGTATCACAAATGTATGTTAAACTTTTACAATGCTAAGAGAGAGGCACAGGGATCTGAGAGTTAAACGTTGCATTTTTATTCACATCTTTAATGTGTGTTAAGAATTAGCTCATATGCTACCACACTTGTATAGCTTGCGAGCGGCACGACAATCTCGGAATAATATGATTTTTATTTTGGGATGTAGCTTGATTAGAATGCAAGAAGCATGAGGATTGATGCCCCACAACTGCAATGTATATAAAACAATGCATTGCATCCACATTGAGGGTTGTTCGTTGGTCGTCGCTGCGAAGAGAAAAGAAGGAGAGAGAGTGCGCGCGGGAGAGGGACAGAAAGAAGAGGGATAAGTTAAATGGGTTTGTTAATGGGTCGGATTTCATTACTTGACCCCATTACTACTAACCCGTTAACCCAGGTCCAATTTAGGTTCACTGAGCTCAGATCTGGAACGTCCATTTTAAGTGATTTAATATGGATCATTCATTTGGATCATCCCTTGATTTTCAATTTGACTAACCAAACGACGTCCAAATTACGATCCGTCTGCATCATTAGATTCCACATCAAAAATTCTATCTGATTGTATAACTTTTATGCAAAAACTCTATACTTCAAAATCTATGTGATTTTATAAATAAGTCCTTATTATTTTTTTCCATATAACCCTCAAAATCTCTTTCTATTACATAATTACCCTCAGTACCAAAATACAAATCTCACATCCTACCCTCCTTAAAGAAATTTTATCCTTAAAATTTAGAACAGTTGATGATACTTTCTCTTCATATACTCCTCAGATTCCCAAGTGACCTCTGCTACGTGTGCACTCTCTATAAAACCTTAATCATCTATAAATCCTTATTTCTTAAAGTTTGCTTCTTTCAATCAAAGAACTACACAGGTTGTACTTTAAAGCTCAAATCTTCCTTAAGTTCAATTGGAGGTGTTTCTAACTCTTGATGAGGATCCACAATATGTTTCCTCAACATAGATACATGAAATACATCATGTATTCTGGTCATTTCTTGAGTTAACTCCAATCTGTAAGCTACAAAACCAATTCAGTTAATGATTCTGAAAGGTCCAATATATCTAGGACTCAATTTGGCTGTGTTTCCAAACCGTATGATATCTTTCTATGAAGCTACTTTTAGGTATACCATATCTCCACGTTGAAATTCTAATTCCCTTCTTCGGTTATCTACATAACTCTTTTGTCTATCCTGAGCTATTTTTAATATTTCTTTGATGATTTTAATCTTTTCTATCGTAGTTTCAACCAATTCATTCCCTTCAATCCTTCTTTCTCCGACTTCATCCCAGCATAATGGTATTCTACATTTTCTTCCATATAAAGCCTCATATAGTGGCATTCCAATGCTAGCCTAGTAACTATTATTGTAGGCAAATTCAATCAGAGATAAATATTGATGTTGAAGATAATGTCAAACAATAAGATGTAAACATAATAATAGCTTAATTTGTTGAATAGTAAAAAATTAATAAATTAATAAAATAAAATAAAATAAATGATGATGCACAAATATAATTTACAAAAAAGAGATGCCAAAATTTACTCTACGTGTATCCTAAATCCATGTCTTTCGTCTCTACATCATTATCCGTGTCACTGTCATACTGTCTATCTCCTAACATGGGCTGCTAATCTATGCTTTAGAGTATGTCCTGGTCGGGACTACGTATATGCCCATCAGTGCTTGTTTAAGTCTCTGCCTATGCCCATCACACTAATGTTGGCAAAGAGGGCAGGTAGTCATGGATCCCTCTCCTCCAGTCTCAATAGCCGTTTACCCCGATCCGCACTAACGAGACAAATGTGTTCGTGTAACCTCCCCTGTAGGCACACCGAACACATATCTGTATAGTACTACACACTGCCCCTACAGGCAGGGTCACCTTGCAAAATAAAATCCTCCGACTACAGCTAACCAAAAATCCTACACATGTATTTAACCCTAAGATCCGGACTACTATCGGTATGCCTACAGAGTATTTAGATAGTTATCTTTTGTTAACAAATCCACTGTCCATGGCATATGGAAAGAAATTTTTTACCCACCCATTATACAAGAGAGGCATGCCGCGATGAATTTACCAGTTACATCCTTGGCCTTCAACTATTAAAAAGTGTCGAGACAACTGCATCTCCCACTTATTACATCCGGACTATCATGGTGGCGACCATTCACTATACGTGCAAGAATACAGTGTAAATAACTTGTATTATCTTAGACTATAGTGTCACCAATATAAACTAGATATCTCTATGTTTAAATGTTTATTTAGGATGTGTGAGCATCTTAAACTATCTACTATTTAACAAGTAGATACAATTAAAGTGAGCATATCATAGAAGACTTTATGCATAATTTATTCAATTGCATCAATAATCATGCAGGTAGATCATAATAACAAACACAAATAAATATACATAAATGTTCTAAACTTTTTAAATTCTCAATTCCTACTCAATAGTTCAATGTAGCAAACCTGAGTTGTAGACAAAATATTCAAAACCAATCAAGAGAGTTAACAACGACAACCACGTCACCATTCAACTTGGAACGATGCCCTACAATACATGTTAATCTACAATCTTATGCCCATGGTAAACCCAAAAATAAACCAATAAAACCCAAATATCTTGTTACTATTCACGGTGAATAATAATACTAAAATCTAAAATAAGAACTATTAAAAACAAAGAGAATGACAATAATAATGAAATAAAAATAAAATGGTCAATAGAGAAAGCAAAGACGAAACAACAAAATAATATATATATATTTTTAATCATCCTCACGTATTATTTTAAATCCTTCTATATATATATATATATATATATATTTCCTTGCCAAGAGCTGCTTGGCAACCTAAAAAAGAAAAGAAAAAAAATAATGGAATAAATAATTGAACAATATAGAGGAAAAAAGAGAACCTTCCCCTCTTCCGGCAGCCTTTTTCCATAGTCCAAAACACAACATCATTTGATTCACCCCCTCAATTATCACCAAATTAAAATATTGAAACCTCTTTCTAACAACGTTCACATGAGAGAGGAAATAATAAAACCCAGCAAAAACATTTAAATCCGGTGCACTAAAACGAACAATTCTTTAAACACATCAACTAAACACATGCAATTGGAAACATGACGCAACAAAAGGCAGCATTGAGGAGGGATTTTTGTACTTATCTTTGCTAGTCGACAAATAGCTACAAAGGGGACTTGAGAGGAGAGCAACCCCTGTGAAACCTAATCTCGCTACTTCTCCAATCCGAGAGCGCAGCGATGGGCTGCGGTGTGTGGAGGCTTGGGGCAAGAGGAATAAAGCAACCCTCAACTACCAAGAGAATAAAATGGGTATATACAGGAAAGGTAAGTTTCCAATTTTACCCCCACTACTTAAACTTAACCTTAGTCTTGTCATTACCATTTTTTAAGTATAATTATCATGTTATATATATAAATATATATATCTTTTACACACATATATATTTTATTTAAAAAAAAAATTCTATCGGGATTTATAGATAATTATTTCATATATAATCTGCATCATCGGTAAATACAGTGCATTATTCTAGGTAGTACTTTCAAAAAAATAGTTTTTTAGTTAAATTATTAATAATCATCACGCACAAGTAATGAAGAGAAATAAAATATATATATACATTCAGTGCTATCTAGATGTATCTATAGATTTAGATGTATTTAAAATAAAATATTTTTAATAGATGTACATATTTGGATGTGTATAAAATGAAATATCTTTAATCACCTTAACATTCAAAATTAAATCAATAGCATTATTCTCAAATAATTTCATTCCAGAAATAAATTGAAGACATGAGAGAAAAATTCACAAAACTCAATATAATGCGATACCCAAAATCTACACTCGTAATGATCTCTACTCATACTCCAAAAATTAGTAATTTGTATTACCTAGGGAATGGGCACCAACCTTAATCATTCAAATTTATTATTTCCAGTTAGGATTCCTAACATCGGTGTCGTCAGCTTCCACTTCGCTACTGCATCGCCAATTTCTTGAGATGCCTTCTCTTACCAATCGAATAGATTCAAATAAAAGGCTTGCCAACCTTAATCATTGGTGACAGAGGGGTGTGGAGGTGGAGATTTAGGGAGTTAGATTTAGATTGTCAGATGATCAAGTAAACAAAGGAAACTAATATGGTTGCCTCGAACTCCCTTTTCTTATAGATCTAGATCTTACTGTCTTATTGCTATTATTATCACTTGTTTATTTATATCTACATACCTGTACACATATTCACCGATCATTGTTGACACATCTAGCATACCTCTACAAACACAACATATTTGTGTAGGTCAAAAATTGAAGAGATACTTACAAAGAAAAGAATAAAGCTAGCATGTTTAATAAAAGAATAATATAAGGTTTATGAACCTTCAGAAATAAATACAACAATACTAGAAGGAAAAGATATGTCATATAGGAAAATTAAATATTTATGCTAGTGCTAAAAAAACTTTGGCGACTGCTTCTGCATATAAATGCTTATGTTGACTATATATAGTAACATAGTTCTCGTAAGATCAAATAAATTAGAAAATATTATTGAAGGCAATCTCATACATTGGCCCTATGGATAGCTACAGAGCACATACGATACTTACAGGCAACTTCTAATGAGATTATAGTTCCACGCAACGAGTAATACCATAATTATACATTTGATCATTTCCTCCTGAGCATGCAAAATCAAGAATTGTAGCAAATAATATTTTGTACTCATGTTAATTGCATCTATGACAAACTTATTTGCCAATAAGAACATAATCCTAGGAAAGCATGCCAGCTAAGATGATGAGAAAGCATGTTGGTAGCTAGTAGCTTCCTTTCAAAGAATATTTACCAAATTATTATGAATTGAAGCTTAACATCTTAGTATCAATAATGCAACACGACAGTACACATTTTATCAGATCAATAGATAGTACAATCATGGAATTAAAAGCAGTAACCATAATAGTTAAAAAATATATATAATGTCAATATGAAAGTATTGCTATTAGAACGGCAGCACTACCCAACTCTTATTCCAGGTACTATAACAAGAACATGGTCCTACCACTTAAGAAAATAAATTTTAAGATCCTACCTTGGATATCTATATTTTAGATAGAAAACTGTAAATTCAAGATAGCTAACAAGGGCTTAAAATTGAATAATTCATAATAATTGGAGTATCACGAGTTAGGAAACAAGTGCGGATCAAAACAAGTGAAATGCAATTTCAGTGTCATTTATTGACAATAACTTGGATCAACGACAAGGTGACATGATTCAATAAGTTATATAAGGACAACTTTTGGAGTATAAATGAAATAGGATAAGTACTTAATTTAATTAGTTGAAAGGAAATATATAGTAATTAGAGAGTAGATAGCTTGGGAATCCTCAACTTAAATGTGGTTAAAAGAATAATAGCAAAGAAAATGTTGTTGCTATTAACGAATAAATAAGAACATCTTTGGACCAACCCTAGAAATAGAAGCAAGATGTAGTGCACCTTAGGATCTTGAATCAAAAATTTTCTTGGAGGCTTCATAACCTTTGAACTAACAAGGAGCTTGATAAAGGAGGGTTTTATAAAGAAAAAAAAGATAAGAAATAGTCAAGGCAAAGACATTTGGTGCTAAGTTATTTTATAATCAATGTATTTACTAATTTTTTTCTAAAGATGTTTGGAAATGGAGACATATAGACAAGGTAACTTACAACTAAGTTGACACATAACTACTTTAAGAGTAGAGAAGAAAATGAGGAGCATGTTGAACAGCCTTTGGAAGGGAAAATGAAAGTTAAATATAGTATCGAAAGTGTAAACATTAATTTGAAGAATTTTATGGCATTGCCTACCAATGAACAATCTTTTTTTGTGTCAGAAATTAACAAAATTCAAGTAGAAAGATGTATTATCTATAGTCAAGGCATTGAGAAGAAAAATATTTTTTTTTCAAATTGCGCATCTACAATAAGGATACTGAATAAAGAGTATAGAGTGCTCAAAAGGGACTTGAGGTTGTTAGTATTTAAGATAGGGATTTATATCATGAATTTAGATATGTAGAAAAAATTATTAGAAACACCAAGGAAGGACCATCAAGGATATTACTGTAAAAAAGATTTAGAATTAAGGTCACTCCATGATTCCTTAGCCAAAGATTTATGTTTTGCAACCATAAAGATCAATAGTAGACTTCAAGTGAGGTAATATGAAGCTAAGGAATTTTCCAAGAGAAATTTAATTATCTTAATGTACATTTGGAATTTTATACAAAAATGGGCTATTTATGCTAAGAAAAAAAATACTACCTTGTTTATGGCAGGATTAGGAGTGAAGGATATGAAGCTAGTTTCTTCTAGGAAAAATAATTCGAGAAGCTTGAGCCCAAAATATTGTTGAAGCTAACCTAGGGATTATACAATATTTTTCTTAAATTTCTTCCCTTATGAGGATAGCATCCAATTGATAGAAAAAAGAGGAAACCAGTGTCACCTAGCAAGGTTGAAATTTTCATTTGATCTTAATTGTAAGGTTAAAACTTGATGAAGATACCAAGAGAGTCAATTAAAACTCCTACATCATTTTACTTGCCAAAACTAACCATGCAACTGTAGCTAAGTACATATGTACAAAAAGAATTTATGAACAAATCTAAATGGCATCTCTATAAAATATAAAGACTTGCGTTTATTAGTCATACTCGCTCAACAAACGACTTCGGTGAAGGCTAGACGTATAAAGTCATAAAGCCACTATACCAATTTTTAAATAAATTCACTCCTAATGGTTGCCGCCAGAAATGCTAAACACATATTGGCTATTACCATACATGTAAATAGCCGACCAATATTTATAAACTCTTTGAAAATACTAGTAGAATAAGCTTTACATGAAAACAACAATCAAAATAGTCGAAATCCTTTGTATAGCCAAACATAATATCACCTACCAATTTCAATATTAAAATCAGTCCAAGCAACCAAATTGAAAATAAAATCAATAAAGAAGGATCAATCAAGGAAAAGATAAAGTCAAACAAGTTTTTTTTTTTTGTTTTCATTAGAAGTATTAGGTGCAAGATCTACTAAACTTAAACCTGTGAATTTGTTCAATCTGCTAGGTATTAGTACAAGAAAACCTACTTCATGTGTTTTCAAATTAAACCATAAGCATAAGGATTGTCATACTTACTATAAGCCTATTGCAACATTATCTTGTTGCCATCACTCTATAACAAGGAACTTCATCAAAACTAGAGGATCAAGTTTCATTATCAGTTCCCATACGGTGATCTCAATCCTCTAATATTTCCCCCTCATAGTCATTAGTATCAAGCAACCTAACCAATTGGTAGACATAGCCAGAAGTTTATATGATGCCATGATAGGATGACCTCAGGCCACAACTCTTTAACAAGGCATTTAGGCAGTTTAGTCATTCACAATAATTTTACCGCTGAAGGAAGTCAATGGAGCATATGTTTACTATGAATTTAATTCTTCCCTATGACTAAATGTAATGAGAGATCATGTATCCTTCTAGATTTGAAATTCCTAGAGAGTGAGTATAGGTTTAGTTCAATATGAAATTTATAACTAGTGAAGTTAGTACCAACTAATGTCGAGTAGGATTTAAAAATTTAAAACATGAAATTAAAGTACCATAAGCATTAACTGAATCTGGATAGAATGGAATAACATAAAAGCGCATGTCCTAGGAATAAATTATACTAGGGAGAATTTGACAGCAGGGTCTTAGCCACCAAGTGGTGATCCATTTCAAGCTAATTTGAATCAGAAAGCGCACTGGGGCCTACTTTTCAATTTCTATCATGGAGGGAGAATTTGTCTATACCACAACCTCGGTTAAACTCGTAGCACTCATTGCTTATGGTACTTATGTACCCAAACAATAGTAGGGCCACATTTATTGGAAGTTAATGACATAGACTTCAAATAACTAGTTCTTTCTTTCATTGAACAAAGCAGCTATTTTATCATTGCATAGCATAGTAATGAATTTTAGTAGTACTCTTGGAGTTTTTAAATACTACCTTTGAGTTAAGGTAGAGGCTAGCATAGAAAATATGCAAGCAATCGATTTTAATAACTTAATGAGCATCAGGCCTTGTTGGAGCCTGATGTGCTGTACAAGTGATGGCAACGAAATCAATGGTATCAGAGTGATTGAGAGGGAAAGGGAATAATATAGAGCAAGTTATTTAGTGTGGAATATAGTGTGAGCTCCCAAGAGTCTTTGTAGTGACTCTAAAATAGCAAAGTTAAGCGCCTTAAAAGTAATCAAAGTTTGACGCATCTCGGATGCAATTATAACTTTTATAATTTGGGGGAGTTTAATTTGATCGCACTAAAAATATATCAATATGGTCTCAGCTGGGCATGAACTCATGACCTTTGGCTCATAAGACCAAAGCTCTAACGAACTAAGCTATGAGACAACATAGAGAGGGGTCTTATGTCTCCTGCATTCTGAATGAGTTCAAAATTGAGGACGAGCTATTGTGAGGCATCTATCAAAGTTATGCTGGCCTGAATGATGCACCCATCTCAGTACGGGGATATTTATCAATTGCGTTGGACCCTTCCTTATGATCAAGAGAATTAGTGTGTTTGCTTATAACCTTTAGTTACTTTCATGAATATGGATCTACCCTATATTTCATGTCTCTGTCCTCCAACTCGTGCGCACAGATAAGTTCCTAGTGAGGTTGCAGCTAGACGATACCCTACTCACCGTGATGAAAGAACTCCAATAAAAAGTATAAAGGATTCTAGGGCTCAAGACATTCTTGCTGGTAGTGCAAAAAGAGCTCGGAGTGAAGTTGCAGGAGGCACCACTCGAGGAGGCTAGATGGGAATATTACACTACTCTATTCAAATTTAAGTACTTGCTACTATCCAACCTCTTCGGACAGGAAGTGTTCTAATGACCTTTAGTATGGACCTGATTAATATCGAAGTTGAGGATTGGGATTTAGATGCATAGGTGAAGCCAATCAAGTTACACCAGCATGGGCTAAGGAGCATCCCAACTCCAAGAGGGTAGCATTGGGTGATTCAAGCAGAATTGGGCTAAGCGCTACCCAACATATGAGCAACTACACCATCCCCAAAACAGAGATAAGGATGCAAACATCGGGAACCCATCCCAAATGTAAGCATTTGGGGAACCAGCAAGAGGAAGATGCATGCGAAAATGATTACTCTAAGCATAGGCTGGCTGCCAAACACATGATATTGAATGTAAAATGACACATAGTATGAGAACCACATGTAAATGTGAGTCAAAACATATCAATATGGTCTTAGTAGGGCTTCAACTCAAGACCTTCAGCTCATAAGAGCTATGCTCTAACCAACTATACTATGGGAGCATAATAAGAGGTTTGTCCACTACTTTCCAAAGTAGTTTGGAATTTAGTATGAGGTGTTGTGAAGCATCTATCAAAGTCATGGTGGAGGGTATGATGCACCCATCTTAATGTAGGGTTCTTTCTCAAATGCACTGGACCCATCCTCATGATTAAGAGAATTAGGGTGGTTGCTTATAACCATTAGTTACTTTCAAGAAACTGGATCCACCAAATATTTTATGCATCCTTCCTCCAACTCGTGTGCACAGATAAGTTCCTAGCAAGGCTGTAGCTAGACGATACGTACTCACCGTCATGAAAAAACTCCCATAGAAAGCGGAAAGGATCCTAGAGCTCAAGACATTCTTGCAGGCATTGCACATAGAGCTTGGACTAATTTTGCAGGGTGCACCACTTGAGGAGGCTAGATGGAAATGTTACATTATACAATTCGAATTCAAGAACTTGCTACTATCCAACTGGGACTAAGAGTTTATAAGAATGTCAACCTCTTTAGACAGGAAGTGTTTTAATGACCTTTAGTATGGACTTGACCAGTGTCGAATATGAGGATTGGGATTGGGACGGATAGGTGACGCCAATTGGGCTGCACCAGCATGGGCCGAGGAGCATCCCCAGTCCATGAGGGTAGTATTGGGTGATTCAAGTAGAAGTGGGCCAAGCGCTACCCAACATATGAGCAACTACACCATCCCCACAACAAAGAGAAGGATAAAAACATCGAGAACTATAGCGATGGTGGAACCCATCCCAAATTCGAGCATTTGGGGATCTAGCATGCATGTAGTCGACGTTGTACGATTCCAGTGTTGGGGTTAGAAGCACATATCCTAGCAGGTAATCCTATTTTTGAATTAAAATGGTGATTCCTTCTCTATAGCCTTAGATAGTGGAATGATAGACCACATGACTATTATTTCAAATGTTCTACAGATGTTAATTCCAATTAACCTTAACCTATATGTTTATTTAGGTACGGTGACCCTATATTAGGACAATGTGTGGTTCTACATACGTCACCTACATGGATTGTCCAGAAGGATGCATGGGGTAGTAGTATTATTAGCAAAGTATTTAGGTTTGCAACTAGCAAGCCATTGGAGAGAGATACATGGTGACCTTTCCTCTCAGCCAATATTAGTGCAACAGGCATACATTTGGACACTGATGGGCTCATGAAAAGTCTCTGACAAAGGATTACCCAAAGAATATGTTCCATGCCCAACACAATATACTGAAAGTAAAAATGGCATGTAGAATGAGAACCACTTGTAGAAATTGACACTTAGGATATCACATTTTACATATAGAACTTAGAGACAAAACACTTAGTATAGAGATATCTGATAGTCAGAAAAATATGCTCATATTAGACATCACATTTTACATAGGATGATGCTCGACGAACCAAGGGAGCTGTTAGGAGCGAAGTAGCCATTTTGGTATATTATTCCTTCAAACGAAAACATCTATAATAGGGTAGCAAGGGTGAATAGGAGACAACAACATAGCTAAAATCAGGAGAATGCATATGAATCGACCTTTGGCCTTGTTGGAGCCTAATGTGCTATACAAGTAACAATGGTAACAAACTCACTAGTTGTTGTGGATGCAATTATAACTTTTATAATTTTTGGGAGTTTTAATCAGACTCAAAATATATCAATTTAGTCTAGAAAGGTCTTGAATTTATGACCTTTAACTCATAAGACTAATGCTTTAACCAACTAAGCTCCGAGACCACATTGGGAGTTACCCTCCACTACTTTTCTAACAAGTTTAACATTGACGTTGAGGAATTGTGAAGCATCTATCAAAGTTGTGGTGGAGTGTATGATGCATCCATCTCAATGCACTGGACTCTTCCATGATCAAGCGAATTAGGGTGGTTGCTTATAACCATTAGTTACTTTTAAGAAACTGGATCCACCAAATATTTTATGTCTCCTTCCTCCAACTCGTGTGCGCAGATAATTTCCTAGCAAGGCTGTAGCTAGATGATATGTACTCACAGTCATGAAAAAACTCCCATAGAAAGTGGAAAGGATCCTAGAGCTCAAGACATTCTTGCTAGCGTTGCACATAGAGTTTGGACTAATTTTGCAGGATGCACCACTTGAGGAGGCTAGATGGGAATGTTACATTATACAATTCAAATTCAAGAACATGCTACTATCCAAAGGGGACTAAGAGTTTATAAGAATGTCAACCTCTTCAGACAGGAAGTGTTCTAATGACCTTTAGTATGGACTTGACCAGTATCGAATATGAGGATTGGGATTGGGACAGATAGGTGATGCTAATTGGGTTGCACCAGCATGGGCCGAGGAGCATCCCAAATCCATGAGGGTAGCATTGGGTGATTCAAGTAGAAGTGGGCCATGTGCTACCCAATATATGAGCAAGTACACCATCCCCATAACAAAGATGAGGATGCAAACATCGAGAAATGTAGCGATGGTGGAACCCATCCCAAATGTGAGCATTTGGGGATCTAGCATGCATGTAGTCGAAGTTGTAGGATTCCGGTGTTGGGGTTAGAAACACATACCCTGGCAGGTATTCCTTTTTTGAATTAGAATGGTGATTCCTTCTTTGTAGCCTTAGATAGTAGAACGATTGACCACACGACTATTATTTCAAACGTTCTACCGATGTTAATTTCAAATCTAGTGATTTAAAAAAGACTATTGTTGCCCCTACAAAAAGTTCAACCTCAATTGCTTCTACAGGAAGGACAAGGGAGATTGAGTGCTTCAAATGTTAGGGGAAAGGGTATTTCATGCGTGATTGTCCAAATCAGCATGCCCTTATCATTCGAGAAGACAATGAGTACACATCGGCCAGTGAGGTAGAAGAGGAAGGAGGATCTAACCATGAGGAGCCCCAAAATGCTTCGGGTCAGAAGTAGAAGAGATCACCTTTGATACAAGTCATGCAAGCTTCATTGTTCATCACGTTCTTAGCTCCTAGATGGAGAAGGCAGAAAACGGGCAGTGCCACAATTTGTTCCAATCGAAATTTGTGATCAAGGAGCACTCGTGCAAGATCATAATTGATGGTGGAAGCTGCAAAAATATTGCAAGTTCAGAGATAGTTGGCAAGTTTGGCCTAACCACACAATTATACCTGCAGCCATACTACATTCAATGAGTCCATCATTGTGGCAAGTTAAATGTAACAATGATGGTATGTGTGCATTTTTCTATTGGTACCTATTCCGACTTTGTGGACTGTAATGTGGTGCCAGTGCAAGTTTGTGCATTGCTACTTAGATGACCATCGCAATATGATAAGAATGCTACACATTATGGGTGTTCCAACGAGTACTCCTTTATGCACAAAGATAAGAAGGTCGTGTTGGTCCTAATGTCATCGGAAGAATTCTTCAAAGATGATTTAGATAAGGATGCATAAAAGGAATGGAGATGAGTGACATCCACAAAATGGGAAGTGAGAGTCATCCGCCCAAATTGAGAGAAAAAAAAGAAAAATATGAGAAGAAAAGAGAGATACTGGGTAATGGATAGGTTTTATTAGCCACCAAAAGTGAGATGCGAAAATTAGAAACCAATGCCTAAGAGGGCTTTGCACTTGTATGCAAGGACGCTCTCTTTTTTACTGATACTTTACCCTCTTCTTTGCGTGTTTCGATTGTTTCTTTGATGCAGGAGTTTGCTGATGTGTTTTCAGATGAGATACCTGCAGAGTTGCCACCATTGCAGGGGATAGAGCATCAAATCGATTTGATTCCGGGAGCATCTCAGTCTAACCGTCCGCCATACCATACCAATCCTGAGGAGACAAAAGAAATTCAGTGCCAAGTGTAAGAGATTCTCGATAAAGGGTACGTACATAAAAATTTAAGTCTTTGTGTTGTTCCTGTGTTACTTATGACAAAGAAAGATAGGTCATGGAGGATGTGTATAGACTGTCGAGTTATCAACAATATTACGATATATTATCATCATCCTATTCTTCGATTAGATGATATGCTCGATAAATTATGCGGCTTTAATGTCTTTTCTAAGATTGACTTGCGTAGTGGTTACTATCAAATTAGAATGAAGCCAGTTGATGAATGAAAAACTGCTTTTAAGACTAAATTTAGATTATATGAGTGATTACTTATGTCATTTGGTCTTACTAATGCACCTAATACATTCATGTGCTTAATGAATGAAGTATTGAGAGGTTTTATTGGAAAATTTATTGTATTTTACTTTGATGATATATTAATTTATAGAAAGTCTTTGGATGAACATTTGGCACATATGCGCCAAGTTTTGATTGCTTTGAGAGAGGCGCGCTTGTTTGCTAACCTCGAGAAGTGTACCTTTTGCACTGATTGAGTCACGTTTCTTGGTTTGTTATGATTGCACAGGGAATTAAGGTGGATGAGGAAAAGTTAAAAGCTATTTGACCATGGCCAACACCCACAATAGTCATGCAAGTGAGGAGTTTTCATGGACTGGCTAGCTTTTATCGTCGATTTGTAAAGTATTTCGGCATGCTCACCGCTCCACTCAATGCGTTGACAAAAAAGAACTTGTCGTTTAAGTGGGAAAAGGTGCAAGATGATGCCTTCAATACGTTGAAAGATAAGTTAACTAATACACTACTTTTACAACTTTCTGATTTTAATAAAACTTTTGAGATAGAATGTGATACTAGTGATATTGGAATTTGAGGTGTTCTTATGCGAGATAGGAAATCCATTGCTTAATTTAGTGAAAATCTTAGTGGTCCAGCCTTAAATTACTCAATATATGATAAGGAATTATTTGCGTTGGTTAGAGTGTTAGATACATGACAACATTATTTCGGACCAGAAGAATTTTTTATACATTCAAACCATGAATTATAAAAGCATATTCAGAGCCAAAGTAAGTTGAATCTTAAACATGCTAAGTGGATCGAGTTTATTGAAACTTTTCCGCATGTTGTGTAAGAAGGGTAAGGATAATCTTATTGTCGATGCTTTATCTAGACAATACATGTTGTTGTTCCAACTTAATTGTAACATTATTGTTTTGAAAATGTTAAAAGATTTATACGCTACTGACTTGGATTTCAAAGACATTTACACTAGTTGCATAGAAGGGAGATGCTGGGATAAATATGTATTGAATGATGACTATTTATTTAGAGCTAACAATCTCTATGTTCCAGCAAGTTCTGTTCGTCTTTTATTATTGTAGGAAGCGTATGGAAGTGTGTTTGAGGGGACATTTTGGGATACATAAAACTGAGAATGTATTGGTCGCACACTTTTATTGGTCAAAGATGAAACATGAAGTCGAGCATTATGTGGGGAGATGTACAACTTGTCAGACAGCTAAGTCTCGCTTAAGCCCACATGATTTATATACACCTCTTCCTATTCAGAAAGTACCTTGGGAGGATATTTTTATGGATTTTGTGTTGGGTTTACCAATGACTAAGAAGAGGAGAAACAATATATTTGTTGTTGTTGATAGGTTTTCTAAGATTTCATTTCATACATTGTTATAAGAGCGATGATGCTACTCATATTGCAAATTTATTTTTTAGAGAAATTATTCACCTACATGGAGTGCTAAGGATAATTGTTTTAGATCGTAATACAAAAATTTTAAGCCACTTTTGGAGGATGCTTTTGGGTAAGCTTGGGAAAAACTGTTATTTTTAACTACATGTCATCACCAGACCGATGGACAAACCAAGGTCATCAACTACACCCTTGGTACCATGCTACGGGCAATACTCAAAAAGAATCTGAAGTCTTTGGGAGGAGTACTTACCGCACATTGAGTTCGCCTACAACCATGTCGTGTATTCTACTACAAAGTTCTGCCCGTTCAAGTTCCTTAAGCCTACTGCTCTAATTGATTTACTACCTCTACTATCTTCAGAAAGAGGTAATCTTGATGTCGAAAAATGTACTAAGATAATTCGTAAGATACATCAGATGACCAAAATAAATATTGAGAAGATGCAAATACAATATAAGAAGCATGCAAACAAAGACAGAAAGAAAGTTATTTTTGAATAAGGAGATTTGGTTTGGTTATATTTGTACAAAGATCGATTTTCAGAATAGTGCAAGTCCAAACAAATACCACGAGGTGACGGTCCATTCAAGGTTCTTGCAAAGATCAATGATAATGCCTATAAGCTGGAACTACCTAAGGATTATGGAGTGAGTAATATATTCATGTGGCTGATTTATATTCATACTTGGGTAATGAAGATGAGCTAGAGTCAAGGTCAGCTCATTTTTCAAGAAGGGGAGTATGATGAGGACATTAGTAGTTCACCCATACAAGATTCAGTTACTATACAAGGCCCAATGACACGAGCCCGTGCCCGATGATTAGGACAACAAGTGAATTCTTTTCTTGGGCAAATTAATTACTTAATTATAGAACAAATGATATTGCATAATTATTATTGCTTGCTTGTCATTACATGCAAGGAAACACACGGAGGAATTACTGATATGAAAGTTGCATGAGTAATTAAAGGAATATTATTTAAGAGCAAATGAAATATTATTTAAGATAAATTCAATTAATATTATTTAAGATCAAATCAAATATTTATTTAAATTCAATGCAGACAATCAGTGAAGGCTGTTAGAATTTGTGGTTCGGGACAAAGGGTTCCTAGAGATGTCTCTTTGGAAAGAACTTTTCCAATGTCACCTGAGAGGAAAGTTGCAATCAATCGAGCAAGTAATTCCTTCTACACAAATCACAGCTTGGCTGTGATTTGTCAAGCAATAGAACAGCAACACAATCTCCTAAAATAGATTTAAGACAACCAAGCAGCATGCATAAATAACACATCTCAATCAATCATCTTAACAACCCCTCTACTCAAACCTCTCACCAAATTTTATTTAATTTCTTTTTAATTAACCAAATAGATTAATCAATTCAAATAAACTCAACTACCACAATTATACATCAACAAACCCTAGCCATACCTATGTTTACATTTAAATTATATCATAAGACTCCAAAATAAATATCTATTTCCACAATAAATTGTTCTAACAATTTAATAAATCATATTGATCCACTATACCACCTTAATAATTCTAAAAACAACTTTTAATAATTCTGTAAAAATCCTATTACCACGATTAAATAACTTAAATCATAAATTCTCCAATTTTATTAATTAGAAAATCTAATTAACCTAATTATCCAATTTAATCACAATATAAAATTCATATATTATGTAAAAATTCTAATTAAACCATTTTAATTTCGTTTAACTACAGTCAAACATAATGACACCAATCAAAATATTCTTTCATGCAAATAACATCTAAATAATTCATTTAAGACCTAAATAAACCTAAATTATCTTAATTAAATCAAAACTCCTACTTAACAGTTTCGAAAATTCCTAATTAAATCATGAAAATTAAACCTAAGCATAATCTAGTATCACAAATTATTTCAGATTTTTCTGATATTGTTAATACGCTCAAATCCTTGAACCCAATTTAAAATAATTCAGAAACTGAACCTAAAGTCTGATAAAAATTCTAAATAAATTTTTAAAAGCTTAAAACTCACCAGCAAAGCTATAGAAATGTTAAACCCAAGTGAACCGATCGAAAAATCATAAAAATCGACTAAACCAAAGTTGAACCGCAGCTTGAACAAGTTCTGGACGAACTGGACCGGCCAGTCGAACAGAACCGACCCGCCGCGCGTGCGTTGCACGCGCGGTCGAACTCTCCTTCTTCCTCATTCAAACAGTTGCGACTCTGCCGCCGAATAGTTGCGACTCTACCGCCGACCACTGTCGACCGTGGCCTCCTCCACAGTTACGGCATCGCGGAGCAATACGAACGGCTCGCCTCTCTTTCCTCCACCTTTCAGCATCCCCGTCTCGCTGCCAGCAGAGATTGGAAGTACCCACAACCGGTGACGCACGCTGCCTTCGTTGCAGCGACCGATCTTCGTCGGCAACCGCTTCCCAGCTTCCAGCATTGCAGCCAACTCCCCAATTCGTCTCTTATCGACTCGAATCGAGGCTGAGCGCCATACCATGAAGGGAGGAAAGCAATCCCGTAATGATCAATGGCGAGATCAACCGAAACCCATACCGGCCCTGCCTCCGTTACTTCCAAGCTGTTAGCTGCCCATCGGAGCCGCTGCAGTGCGTCTCCCAGACCCTTCATCAGTCAAAGATCTCCGGCGACTCCCCAGCTCCTTCGCCGCGAAGAGGAAACCCGAATTCTGCCCCTTGTCACCGGCAAAACCGACGAGAACAGGGACGTCCCCTGTTCTGCCGCCCCTTTCGCAACCATCGTCTGCCGGAGCTGCTAACAAGCTCTGTCAGTCTCTCAGCCGGCTCTCTCCCTCCGGCGTGACCTCCCCTTGTCACGGATGTCAACTGCCGGAGCTCCATCCGCATCCCCGTCACTCGAATCCCTCGGAATAGGGCAACCCCCTGTTTTCGAAAGGTTAAAGCCCTAGCGCCGAGTCGGATGACTCCGCCCAACTCGGCTGAGTCAACCCACCCCAACTCACTGCACGTGCAGTGACAGTATTTTACTATTTTTGTTTTAAAAAAAATGAATTTAATTAAATTAAAGTTATTATTATATTAAATATTTTATAAATTAAATCTAAAAAAAATTAAATCTAAATAATAATAATAACTATTTTTCTTAAATTTAAATTCAAAATTTATATTTTATAAATTTTCTTTTCTATTCCTATTTTATTTTATATTAAATATTATTTTATTATTTTAATATATAAAAAATTATTATTATTATTAAATTTTTTTATAAATCAGGGTTTACAATTCCTCTCCCCCTTAAGATTTTTGGTCCTCCAAAAATGACGACCTAACCCCATAAAATATTTTCTAGACTTTCTAGGTTTTTCCAAGACACAATGAACCTAAGGAAATCATTCAATCAATCAAACAATTTTCAAACATAATCAAACAATTTCAAACATGAATTAAATCAAGGTAAAATACTAAGCAACCAATATGTGGGTATTGGACTTTAAATTGGGCTCAGTCTCCAATGTCTTTTCCTTTAAATTTCCAACCCTCTAGAGTACTCGAACTCCCATAACATTTTATCACAGCTATCAACTATAGCCACTGGCCCAAGTCCACATCTTGGATCATTTCTCAGAGCAACCGGAGGTGTAGTTAGAATATGCGGTGGATACCGCATATACTTCTTAAGCATCGACACATGGGGCACGTTAAGGATTATATCAACGTCTACCGGTAGCTGTAATCTATAAACCACCGACCCATACTTCTTAAGCATCAACATAAGGAACATGTTATGGATTTTATCAATGTCTACCGGTAGCTATAATCTATAGACCACCGGCCCGACTCTCTCCAGAATCCCAAACTGCCCAATATTCCTCGGATGCAACTTTCCTTTCAGGTGAAATCGAAAAAATCCTTTCCAAGGAGACACCTTTAGGAACACTCTATCCCAACCGCAAATTCTAACGGCCTTCGCCGATTATTTGCACATACTTTTTTATTTGTCCTGAGCTGCCCTCAGTCTTACTCGGACCAATTTAGAAAGAAAGATAGAGCAGGCTAGTCTAGGCAAGGAAAGTCACAGTCTTTTACCAGACAATCTAATACAGTCATAATTACTATGTCTTGCTACCTAGTTCACTAATCAATACCTAAGATCATATCAAAGTCTTTTACCTATAGGTATCAATTCAGCTCTTTAGCTCATATCCTAGCATCTCTAAGGGTCGATCAGCCCCCTTAGAAACACCGTGTTTAGCATAAGAGCTCTGTGCTCCGACATTGATCAGAACACAAGTGGATGAACCTATTTAAGTTCATAGACCTTAGGTTTAGCACTCTATGGAATGAAGAGTATCAATTGGTTAACTAAAGGTCTTTAAATAATACCAACGGTTGCATTCAAATAAGTAACCAAGAGGAACAAGAAAGACAATTCTCGCAGTCCAAGTTGATGCAAATTAAATTAAGCATCCAACAATTAAATTGATTCAGAGAAATAAAGAGATAATTTTAAAAGATTAACTATTTGAATATATACCATCTAGAGAAATTATGCAATCAACCTTTTAAACATAGAACATTTGAAGTAAGTAGGTCCTTTCTCAAGGGTACTCAATTTAAGATTCCACCCTTCCAAGGAAGATATGGCCATATGAGCCAGACAAAGAAATTAATTATTAAAGAATTCATCAAACAATATTATCGCAATCAAGAAGTAAATCGGGGACCTCGGTCCGACATAATCGGCACCGACACATCATGTAGTCTCACAACTCATGAAGGTTTTACTTCTAATCCCTTTTTCCATCCTAGGGTTTGGCTTTGCATCCAAGGGTCAAAGAATCCAAGGACCAACGAAGCAAATAAGGGTGTGTTAAGTCAAAATCAACCTTCTAGTAATTTAAATCATCATACAATAAGTTGTAAGTCAAAACTTTTATATAACAAACCACTAGCCTTGAAACCTACTTCAAGGGATAGTAGAGAATGCAACTTGGGTTTCCAATAGCTCCTCTACATTTAATTCCTACTGGACTTTGATAATTAAGTTGGCAATTCCCAAGAGGTCAGGGAAAGATCAATGAGTATAGGCTATAATTCAATCCCTTCTGCTTGTATTCGAAATGGAGTCTAATTACTTCGTTTAACCAAATAGGGGAGATATTTAGCTAAATAGAAAAGATCTCATTAGGATAAATCAGATGATGACTGCTGTTATAGAATAGGTTAAACAGCAAGAAAAAGGGAAAAGGATTCCTTGAAGATTTGAGGACTGATTAAACCCTTCTTAAGTGATCTCAATATAGGATGTGTCAAGATGAACTTAAGATATTCGATGTATAAGTTTGTAGGATAGATCTGAACAAGGAGGTATAGCAGCAACACTCACATCAGAAAAGGGTTCAGTAATTACAACAAGAAAGTATAGTATCAACAAAACATGCCACTATCCCATGCAGGAGATTTTACTCCTTTCTGGAGTGTACTCCTATCTATTTGCACTCTTATAGGGAAATAGAAAGAGATCTAAATTATTAGGGGACATTATTTGTCAGAGAGTATATAACTTTAGAACAAAGGAATAATGAAAAACCAAGGTTCATAAGGTTTAGAATGTAGGCAGGGTAAAATTTCAACTTTGTTCTTCACATAAGCCCATAGTACTTATTATGATGAAGAATCAAACTTAAATTCGCAACTGGGCGATTCTAAATCCAATGCAAGGGAAAAGAATGGATCTATATTCTGTTGTTAGCAAAACCATGGCAAGGTTCAAGTGTAAAGATGTATAGTTTTCAATTCAAGAGTATTAAATTTTTGGCACATTAGATTTTCAGGATTAAAAACCTATTTGATCCTCCTTTAATATCATTTGAAAAATTTAGGATTAAAAACCACGGTTGGTTTGTTTCTACTATATTAGTCTGGTACAACAGGTATGTTTGTCTAAGACTAGATAGCAAGGTCTCCAATAATCAACATTGAGGATATGCAAGTATACAGATAAGAGATCAATCTCTTTATCTAACAAGCTGAGAATGTCAACTTTCAGAATTAGGTGTTCATTGAGTTTACTTGTAACCTTTAGTAGATTGTTCAACACCTTGAGATTCTAGATTGTATTTAGATACTCTCTTGGAAGAGTCAAAAATATCACCAAAAGATGACAAAGACTTGGGAGACCAATACACTAATGAAGAACAGAATTGTTAACCAACAATGGTAGGAAATTGTGTGTCTTTAGTGTCAGGGATGGTACCACTTTTCGAATATACCCAAGAGTACTCAATAAAAGATGGTTAAATTTTGGGAATGGTCAGCACCTGAAGAATGGTCACTGCTAAATGTGCGTAGGAGAAGTATTGAAACAGATCAGTGATTGACAAGGACGGGACAGATGCCGAATTCCAAAAACAATTCATGGGATTTTGGTTCTCCTACTTTAAAGAAGAACTATATTGCACAGTGTAGTTTCTATGATACAAAAGTATGTGATGTCTATTCATATAAGATTGTCAGATAAGGCTAAGGGAATAAGATTGAAGTAGGATAGTAGATACACCCCAATGGTATAACTAGTTCATATGATACCAATAACTTTGGGGCTCATTTGACTCCTGAGCTCAATACCCTAAGATCAGCAAAATATTGAATATGAATGGTATTGATATCTGATTATGATTTAAGAGGAAGCGTTGATACAATCAATTAAAGTTAAGGAATGCAACTCTACAATTTAAACAAGTTCCAGATATAATAGAGGAAGAAATATTACCATTCTTATACTTTGGTTTTGTATCAGGGTACGATAGGAAACAATTTGAGAGGATCTCTATCCTTCATCTCAACCTCAACTAGAGGAAAGGATATTTCCAGTGCTGTAACAAGGATCAAATTTAAATATCCAAAGTTGCATAAGGTATCAATATTCAAATTTCAATATTTTTACATAGAGGATCCTATACCATGCCTTATTGATACTAATAGTTAAATGATCCCCATAATTGGCAATAGGGAAGGAAAAATAGTTGTTGCACCCTAAGACCCTTAAATAATCAGTTTGGGCAGAAGTTTCAATCATAGGAATTTAGGAGCTAAATCAAGAGAGAATTTGTGATCCAAGCCAAAGGAGTTGATCAGTTTGTATCATATAGATGGATAGGATCATAAGCTCAATAGTTGAGTAAGGTCAACTAGAATTTAGGCAACCTAATTGCCAGATCAAACAAAGGCAACATAGAAAAAATAGTTTCACATCAACTCAGTGTGTTATCCAACATCAACACTAAATGTACACAAAGTGTACATCCCTTTGGTTAGAGTAATTGGGCTCTATATGGAAGGATCATGAGGTCTTGGGTTCAAGTCTCATTAAGTTTAAGTACACAAAGTGTACATCCCTTTGGTTAGAGTAATTGGGCTCTATACGGAAGGATCATGAGGTCTTGGGTTTAAGTCTCATTAAGTTCTAAAAAAAAAAAAAAAACATCAACACTAAATAGTAATAGGCATAGAACCCCGGAAATAAGTTCTCCATAGTCACATATAGAAGGCTCTAAATGTCTAAGTTTTCCAAGGTCAAGTGTTCAGCAATCACAGTACAATTCAAGCACAACTAATGCAACCCAAAAGCACACAACAACAAGCAAACAATCTAATTACTAACATCAAACAAACAAGCATAGATCATTATCAAGTAAGGACATAAAATACAAACATATATAGGGTAAACGAAAGCATAAAAGGATAAATCTCCATATATCCATAAAATCTCTCTTTACCCCATCAAAGTTGTCTCACATGTGTACTTAGGCCTATGGTGTATCCTAAGTCCTATCCTTACTTTTAATGTTATCTTTTTAAACTTATGCTCTGATACCACTTTAATTATCATACCCCAAACCTACCTTTGGGCATGTGGCAACCGCCGAATAAGCCGCACTTCAACACCACAACTTATACAAGGCTAGAAAGTATCACAAAGCACTACAACTTTATTAATTAAACATAGCGGAAGCAAATACATTTTACATTTCAATCAATACTACAAATTCACATCTCTATTTAGATTTCAAAAATACATATTTTCACCAACTAGGTTCTCCCTCACACCCCGCCAATGGCCAACCTGTAACCTGCGCAACAGGGGAAAATTGTGCACATCTGAGTCGCGAAACTCAGTGAGGCTACAGAGAGAACACCCTAAAAATGGGCATAAGATATTGTACAAACCAACAAGAAAATATATCTACTAAAATCATATATTAAACCAACATGTCAATAATACAACAATGCAATAAATAGGAAACATTATGAACATGATCATAATATGGCAAATCACAGGATATGAGAAATATGATCATAACATTGCCACTAAATCAAATATGTCATATTACTTTAATTAATATATCATCATCTATCCATTCTACACCTAAGGCAGCCTCTTATGTTCAAGGTGAACCCCTCGTCAGAGATTTCCCTGAACCCGTCAGTATCAACTCTATGTCTCTGTCCTATATGCCTGTACACTGACGTTGGCGGAAAGAGCTGGTGATCACGACACCCTTTCTTTCCAATCATAAGTACCATACAGCGTTGTAATTCTGCCCCATGGTAGGATCACCATACAAACACAACAATCACATCCGTCTCCAGCCTGGCAAGCTGAGACCCACTGCATATGATACCAATGAACCTAGACTATGTTGAAAATTTATTTGCATAAATTCTCGGAATGATGCACTTTCTAAGAATTTGCTATTTTATGATTGTCTCTTTATCTTCTAAGTCAATTAATTTACTTAAATGCTTAATTAAATTGCTTCAGCTTGAGCTACTAAAATTGTCTCTGCTATTCCTTTTAGTTACTTGTGTTGAGTGTAACTGTTGGAATTATTTAGAGACCTTTAGTTGACCAATTAGTATTCTTGATTCCATAAAGTACTAAACCTAAAGTCTGTGATCTTAATTGGTCCACCTACTTGTGCTCCGACCAATGTTAGAACATAGAGCTCTTACGTGAACACAGTATTTCTAAGAGGGTTGATCGACCCTTAGAGATGCTAGGATGTGAGCTAAAGAGCTGAATTGATACCTGTAGGTAAATGACTTTGATATGATCTTAGGTATTGAGTAGTGAACCAGGTATCAAGACATAGTGATTAATTGATAGGATTAGATTGCCTAGCAAAGACAGTGACTGTTTCTTCCCTAAATTAGCTTGCTTTACCCTTCTTTCTAAATTGGTTAGAGTAAGACTAAGGGCAGCTTAAGATAGACAAAAAAGTGATGCAGACAATCAGTGAAGGCTGTTAGAATTTGTGGTTCGGGACAAAGGGTTCCTAGAGATGCCTCTTTGGAAAGAACTTTTCCAATGTCACCTGAGAGGAAAGTTGCAATCAATCGAGCAAGTAATTCCTTCTACACAAATCACAGCTTGGCTGTGATTTGTCAAGCAATAGAACAGCAACACAATCTCCTAAAATAAATTTAAGACAACCAAGCAACATGCATAAATAACACATCTCAATCAATCATCTTAACAACCCCTCTACTCAAACCTCTCACCAAATTTTATTTAATTTCTTTTTAATTAACCAAATAGATTAATCAATTCAAATAAACTCAACTACCACAATTATACATCAACCAACCCTAGTCATACCTATGTTTACATTTAAATTATATCATAAGACTCCAAAATAAATATCTATTTCCACAATAAATTGTTCTAACAATTTAATAAATCATATTGATCCACTATACCACCTTAATAATTCTAAAAACAACTTTTAATAATTCTGTAAAAATCCTATTACCACGATTAAATAACTTAAATCATAAATTCTCCAATTTTATTAATTAGAAAATCTAATTAACCTAATTATCCAATTTAATCACAATATAAAATTCATATATTATGTAAAAATTCTAATTAAACCATTTTAATTTCGTTTAACTACAGTCAAACATAATGACACCAATCAAAATATTCTTTCATGCAAATAACATCTAAATAATTAATTTAAGACCTAAATAAACCTAAATTATCTTAATTAAATCAAAACTCCTACTTAACAGTTTGGAAAATTCCTAATTAAATCATGAAAATTAAACCTAAGCATAATCTAGTATCACAAATTATTTCAGATTTTTCTGATATTGTTAATATGCTCAAATCTTTGAACCCAATCTAAAATAATTCAAAAACTGAACCTAAAGTCTGATAAAAATTCTAAATAAATTTTTAAAAGCTTAAAACTCACCAGCAAAGCTATAGAAATGTTGAACCCAAGTGAATTGATCGAAAAATCATAAAAATCAGCTAAACCAAAGTTGAACCGCAGCTTGAACAAGTTCTGGACGAACTGGACCGGCCAGTCGAACAGAACCGACCCGCCGCGCGTGCGTCGCATGCGCGGTCGAACTCTCCTTCTTCCTCATTCAAACAGTTGCGACTCTGCCGCCGAATAGTTGCGACTCTACCGCCGACCACTGTCGACCGTGGCCTCCTCCACAGTTACGGCATCGCGGAGCAATACGAACGGCTCGCTTCTCTTTCCTCCACCTTTCAGCTTCCCCGTCTCGCTGCCAGTAGAGATTGGAAGTACCCACAACCGGTGACGCACGCTGCCTTCGTTGCAGCGACCGATCTTCGTCGGCAACCGCTTCCCAGCTTCCAGCGTTGCAGCCAACTCCCCAATTCGTCTCTTATCGACTCGAATCGAGGCTGAGCGCCATACCATGAAGGGAGGAAAGCAATCCCGTAATGATCAATGGCGAGATCAACCGAAACCCATACCGGCCCTGCCTCCGTTACTTCCAAGCTGTTAGCTGCCCATCGGAGCCGCTGCAGCGCGTCTCCCAGACCCTTCATCAGTCAAAGATCTCCGGCGACTCCCCAGCTCCTTCGCCGCGAAGAGGAAACCCGAATTCTGCCCCTTGTCACCGGCAAAACCGACGAGAACAGGGACGTCCCCTGTTCTGCCGCCCCTTTCGCAACCATCGTCTGTCGGAGCTGCTAACAAGCTCTGTCAGTCTCTCAGCCGGCTCTCTCCCTCCGGCGTGACCTCCCCTTGTCACGGATGTCAACTGCCGGAGCTCCGTCCGCGTCCCCGTCACTCGAATCCCTCGGAATAGGGCAACCCCCTGTTTTCGAAAGGTTAAAGCCCTAGCGCCGAGTCGGATGACTCCGCCCAACTCGGTTGAGTCAACCCACCCCAACTCACTGCACGTGCAGTGACAGTATTTTACTATTTTTGTTTTAAAAAAAAAATAAATTTAATTAAATTAAAGTTATTATTATATTAAATATTTTATAAATTAAATCTAAAAAAAATTAAATCTAAATAATAATAATAACTATTTTTCTTAAATTTAAAAATTTATATTTTATAAATTTTCTTTTCCATTCCTATTTTATTTCATATTAAATATTATTTTATTATTTTAATATATAAAAAATTATTATTATTATTAAATTTTTTTATAAATCAGGGTTTACAATTCCTCTCCCCCTTAAGATTTTTGGTCCTCCAAAAATGACGACCTAACCCCATAAAATATTTTCTAGACTTTCTAGGTTTTTCCAAGACACAATGAACCTAAGGAAATCATTCAATCAATCAAACAATTTTCAAACATAATCAAACAATTTCAAACATGAATTAAATCAAGGTAAAATACTAAGCAACCAATATGTGGGTATTGGACTTTAACATGGGCTCAGTCTCCCATGTCTTTTCCTTTAAATTTCCAACCCTCTAGAGTACTCGAACTCCCATAACATTTTATCACAGCTATCAACTATAGCCACTGGCCCAAGTCCACATCTTGGATCATTTCTCAGAGCAACCGGAGGTGTAGTTAGTATATGCGGTGGATACCGCATATACTTCTTAAGCATCGACACATGGGGCACGTTAAGGATTATATCAACGTCTACCGGTAGCTGTAATCTATAAACCACCGACCCATACTTCTTAAGCATCAACATAAGGAACATGTTATGGATTTTATCAATGTCTAACGGTAGCTATAATCTATAGACCACCGGCCCGACTTTCTCCAGAATCCCAAACTGCCCAATATTCCTCGGATGCAACTTTCCTTTCAGGTGAAATCGAAAAAATCCTTTCCAATGAGACACCTTTAGGAACACTCTATCCCAACCGCAAATTCTAACGGCCTTCGCCGATTATTTGCACATACTTTTTTATTTGTCCTGAGCTGCCCTCAGTCTTACTCGGACCAATTTAGAAAGAAAGATAGAGCAGGCTAGTCTAGGCAAGGAAAGTCACAGTCTTTTACCAGACAATCTAATACAGTCATAATTACTATGTCTTGCTACCTAGTTCACTAATCAATACCTAAGATCATATCAAAGTCTTTTACCTATAGGTATCAATTCAGCTCTTTAGCTCATATCCTAGCATCTCTAAGGGTCGATCAGCCCCCTTAGAAACACCGTGTTTAGCATAAGAGCTCTGTGCTCCGACATTGATCAGAACACAAGTGGATGAACCTATTTAAGTTCATAGACCTTAGGTTTAGCACTCTATGGAATGAAGAGTATCAATTGGTTAACTAAAGGTCTTTAAATAATACCAACGGTTGCATTCAAATAAGTAACCAAGAGGAACAAGAAAGACAATTCTCGCAGTCCAAGTTGATGCAAATTAAATTAAGCATCCAACAATTAAATTGATTCAGAGAAATAAAGAGATAATTTTAAAAGATTAACTATTTGAATATATACCATCTAGAGAAATTATGCAATCAACCTTTTAAACATAGAACATTTGAAGTAAGTAGGTCCTTTCTCAAGGGTACTCAATTTAAGATTCCACCCTTCCAAGGAAGATATGGCCATATGAGCCAGACAAAGAAATTAATTATTAAAGAATTCATCAAACAATATTATCGCAATCAAGAAGTAAATCGGGGACCTCGGTCCGACATAATCGGCACCGACACATCATGTAGTCTCACAACTCATGAAGGTTTTACTTCTAATCCCTTTTTCCATCCTAGGGTTTGGCTTTGCATCCAAGGGTCAAAGAATCCAAGGACCAACGAAGCAAATAAGGGTGTGTTAAGTCAAAATCAACCTTCTAGTAATTTAAATCATCATACAATAAGTTGTAAGTCAAAACTTTTATATAACAAACCACTAGCCTTGAAACCTACTTCAAGGGATAGTAGAGAATGCAACTTGGGTTTCCAATAGCTCCTCTACATTTAATTCCTACTGGACTTTGATAATTAAGTTGGCAATTCCCAAGAGGTCAGGGAAAGATCAATGAGTATAGGCTATAATTCAATCCCTTCTGCTTGTATTCGAAATGGAGTCTAATTACTTCGTTTAACCAAATAGGGGAGATATTTAGCTAAATAGAAAAGATCTCATTAGGATAAATCAGATGATGACTGCTATTATAGAATAGGTTAAACAGCAAGAAAAAGGGAAAAGGATTCCTTGAAGATTTGAGGACTGATTAAACCCTTCTTAAGTGATCTCAATATAGGATGTGTCAAGATGAACTTAAGATATTCGATGTATAAGTTTGTAGGATAGATCTGAACAAGGAGGTATAGCAGCAACACTCACATCAGAAAAGGGTTCAGTAATTACAACAAGAAAGTATAGTATCAACAAAACATGCCACTATCCCATGCAGGAGATTTTACTCCTTTCTGGAGTGTACTCCTATCTATTTGCACTCTTATAGGGAAATGGAAAGAGATCTAAATTATTAGGGGACATTATTTGTCAGAGAGTATATAACTTTAGAACAAAGGAATAATGAAAAACCAAGGTTCATAAGGTTTAGAATGTAGGCAGGGTAAAATTTCAACTTTGTTCTTCACATAAGCCCATAGTACTTATTATGATGAAGAATCAAACTTAAATTCGCAACTGGGCGATTCTAAATCCAATGCAAGGGAAAAGAATGGATCTATATTCTGTTGTTAGCAAAACCATGGCAAGGTTCAAGTGTAAAGATGTATAGTTTTCAATTCAAGAGTATTAAATTTTTGGCACATTAGATTTTCAGGATTAAAAACCTATTTGATCCTCCTTTAATATCATTTGAAAAATTTAGGATTAAAAACCACGGTTGGTTTGTTTCTACTATATTAGTCTGGTACAACAGGTATGTTTGTCTAAGACTAGATAGCAAGGTCTCCAATAATCAACATTGAGGATATGCAAGTATACAGATAAGAGATCAATCTCTTTATCTAACAAGCTGAGAATGTCAACTTTCAGAATTAGGTGTTCATTGAGTTTACTTGTAACCTTTAGTAGATTGTTCAACACCTTGAGATTCTAGATTGTATTTAGATACTCTCTTGGAAGAGTCAAAAATATCACCAAAAGATGACAAAGACTTGGGAGACCAATACACTAATGAAGAACAGAATTGTTAACCAACAATGGTAGGAAATTGTGTGTCTTTAGTGTCAGGGATGGTACCACTTTTTGAATATACCCAAGAGTACTCAATAAAAGATGGTTAAATTTTGGGAATGGTCAGCACCTGAAGAATGGTCACTGCTAAATGTGCGTAGGAGAAGTATTGAAACAGATCAGTGATTGACAAGGACGGGACAGATGCCGAATTCCAAAAACAATTCATGGGATTTTGGTTCTCCTACTTTAAAGAAGAACTATATTGCACAGTGTAGTTTCTATGATACAAAAGTATGTGATGTCTATTCATATAAGATTGTCAGATAAGGCTAAGGGAATAAGATTGAAGTAGGATAGTAGATACACCCCAATAGTATAACTAGTTCATATGATACCAATAACTTTGGGGCTCATTTGACTCCTGAGCTCAATACCCTAAGATCAGCAAAATATTGAATATGAATGGTATTTATATCTGATTATGATTTAAGAGGAAGCGTTGATACAATCAATTAAAGTTAAGGAATGCAACTCTACAATTTAAACAAGTTCCAGATATAATAGAGGAAGAAATATTACCATTCTTATACTTTGGTTTTGTATCAGGGTACGATAGGAAACAATTTGAGAGGATCTTTATCCTTCTTCTCAACCTCAACTAGAGGAAAGGATATTTCCAATGCTGTAACAAGGATCAAATTTAAATATCCAAAGTTGCATAAGGTATCAATATTCAAATTTCAATATTTTTACATAGAGGATCCTATACCATGCCTTATTGATACTAATAGTTAAATGATCCCCATAATTGGCAATAGGGAAGGAAAAATAGTTGTTGCACCCAAAGACCCTTAAATAATCAGTTTGGGCAGAAGTTTCAATCATAGGAATTTAGGAGCTAAATCAAGAGAGAATTTGTGATCCAAGCCAAAGGAGTTGATCAGTTTGTATCATATAGATGGATAGGATCATAAGCTCAATAGTTGAGTAAGGTCAACTAGAATTTAGGCAACCTAATTGCCAGATCAAACAAAGGCAACATAGAAAAAATAGTTTCACATCAACTCAGTGTGTTATCCAACATCAACACTAAATGTACACAAAGTGTACATCCCTTTGGTTAGAGTAATTGGGCTCTATACGGAAGGATCATGAGGTCTTGGGTTCAAGTCTCATTAAGTTTAAGTACACAAAGTGTACATCCCTTTGGTTAGAGTAATTGGGCTCTATACGGAAGGATCATGAGGTCTTGGGTTTAAGTCTCATTAAGTTCTAAAAAAAAAAAAAAAACATCAACACTAAATAGTAATAGGCATAGAACCCCGGAAATAAGTTCTCCATAGTCACATATAGAAGGCTCTAAATGTCTAAGTTTTCCTAGGTCAAGTGTTCAGCAATCACAATACAATTCAAGCACAACTAATGCAACCCAAAAGCACACAACAACAAGCAAACAATCTAATTACTAACATCAAACAAACAAGCATAGATCATTATCAAGTAAGGACATAAAATACAAACATATATAGGGTAAACGAAAGCATAAAAGGATAAATCTCCATATATCCATAAAATCTCTCTTTACCCCATCAAAGTTGTCTCACATGTGTACTTAGGCCTATGGTGTATCCTAAGTCCTATCCTTACTTTTAATGTTATCTTTTTAAATTTATGCTCTGATACCACTTTAATTATCATGCCCCAAACCTACCTTTGGGCATGTGGCAACCGCCGAATAAGCCGCACTTCAACACCACAACTTATACAAGGCTAGAAAGTATCACAAAACACTACAACTTTATTAATTAAACATAGCGGAAGCAAATACATTTTACATTTCAATCAATACTACAAATTCACATCTCTATTTAGATTTCAAAAATACATATTTTCACCAACTAGGTTCTCCCTCACACCCCGCCAATGGCCAACCTGTAACCTGCGCAACAGGGGAAAATTGTGCACATCTGAGTCGCGAAACTCAGTGAGGCTACAGAGAGAACACCCTAAAAATGGGCATAAGATATTGTACAAACCAACAAAAAAATATATCTACTAAAATCACATATTAAACTAACATGTCAATAATACAACAATGCAACAAATAGGAAACATTATGAACATGATCATAATATGGCAAATCACAGGATATGAGAAATATGATCATAACATTGCCACTAAATCAAATATGTCATATTACTTTAATTAATATATCATCATCTATCCATTCTACACCTAAGGCAGCCTCTTATGTTCAAGGTGAACCCCTCGTCAGAGATTTCCCTGAACCCGTCAGTGTCAACTCTATGTCTCTGTCCTATATGCCTGTACACTGACGTTGGCAGAAAGAGCTGGTGATCACGACACCCTTTCTTTCCAATCATAAGTACCATACAGCGTTGTAATTCTGCCCCATGGTAGGATCACTATACAAACACAACAATCACATCCGTCTCCAGCCTGGCAAGCTGAGACCCACTGTATATGATACCAATGAACCTGGACTGCTTAGGGATCCCACCACTGTTGAGCATGCTAGAGTCTTCAGGTTCCCTAGCCTTGGTAGCGCATGGGACGGTACGGTTCCTAGTCCACCCTCTACCCTGGTGTAACACAAACAAATTGAGTTCTTCACCGAAGTGAGATCCCGGCTGCACTAAAGTATTAGTGACCTAAGTCTACCGAACTTGCATCTCTACCATACTAGCACATAGCTCCTCACCACTTGTTGGCACATACCAGTCTAAGAACCCACACATCACCACCTAGGTTATCATAACCGTATGATGTTCTAAGTTCTTAGTCATATATCAATTTAAATCACTCTAGGTGTTATCATAACATGAACCTAAAGTGTCTCGAGTATTATCTACATGTTCCATGTTCTTGCTAAGTGTCTCTATATCTCTAGCAACATGAACATATTCAATAATCAACATAACATGAACATAATATCAATAGCATACATATAACAACATTATACATATACCAACATGGTATAACTTTCAATTCACAATAGGAGCATGCATATAATAACATTATATCTGAATTAACATAATATTATTTTCAACTCATACCAAGAGTATGCATATAACTTTCAACAGTTCACATGTTAATCCAATATGCAACCAAGCAGATATATAACTTATCAGCATGTACAATAATTAACAACGACCCATACGACTCAGCATCTATAGTAGGCCAAATAAAATTTAAAATCATAAGTCCTCACCTGAGTCTCAAAGCAGATCTTTAACAAGAATCATAACTTGGCCGTGATTCTTAAAGCAAGCAAGCAATCAATCGAGCAAGTAATTCCTTCTACACAAATCACAGCTTGGCTGTGATTTGTCAAGCAATAGAACAGCAACACAATCTCCTAAAATAAATTAAAGACAACCAAGCAGCATGCATAAATAACACATCTCAAACAATCATCTTAACAACCCCTCTACTCACAACCTCACACCAAATTTTATTTAATTTCTTTTTAATTAACCAAATAGATTAATCAATTCAAATAAACACAACTACCACAATTATACATCAACCAACCCTAGCCATACCTATGTTTACATTCAAATTATATCATAAGACTCCAAAATAAATATCTATTTCCACAATAAATTATTCTAACAATTTAATTAATCATATTGATTGACTATACCACCTTAATAATTCTAAAAATAACTTTTAATAATTCTGTAAAAATCCTATTACCACGATTAAATAACTTAAATCACAAATTCTCAAATTTTGTTAATTAGAAAATCTAATTAACATAATTATCCAATTTAATCACAATATAAAATTCATATATTTTGTAAAAATTCTAATTAAATCATTTTAATTTCATTTATCTACATTCAAATATAATGACACCTATCAAAATATTCTTTCATGCAAATAACATCTAAATAATTCATTTAAGACCTAAATAAATATAAATTATCTTAATTAAATTAAAACTCCTACTTAATAGTTTGGAAAATTGCTAATTAAATCATGAAAATTAAACCTAAGCATAATCTAGTGTCACAAATTATTTCAGATTTTTCTGATATTGTTAATGCGCTCAAATCCTTGAATCCATTCTAAAATAATTCAAAAACTGAACCTAAAGTCTGATAAAAATTCTAAATAAATTTTTAAAAGCTTAAAACTCACCAGCAAAGCTATAGAAATGTTGAACCCAAGTGAACTGATGAAAAAATCATAAAAACCAGCTAAACCAAAGTTGAACCGCAGCTCGAACAGGTTCTGGACGAACCGAACCGGCCAGTCGAACCGAACCGACCCGCCGCGCGTGCATCGCACGCGCTGTCGAACTCTCCTTCTTCCTCGTTCGAACAGCCGTGACTCTGCCGCCGACCACCATCGACCGCGGCCTCCTCCGCAGCTACAACATCGCGGAGGAATACGAACGACTCGCCTCTCTTTCCTCCACCTTCCAGCTTCCCCGTCTCGCCGTCGGTAGAGATTAGAAGTACACACAACCGGCGATGCATGCTGCCTTCATTGCAGTGACCGATCTCCGCCGGCAGCCACTTCCCAGCTTCCAGCGTTGCAGCCAACTCCCCAATTCATCTCTTATCGACTCGAATCGAGGCTGAACGCCATACCATGAAGGGAGGAAAGCAATCCCGTGCTGATCAATGGCGAGATCAACTGAAACCCATACTGGCCCTGCCTTCGCTGCTTCCAAGCTACTAGCTGCCCACCGGAGCCGCTGCAGCGCATCTCCCAGACCCTTCATCACCTGAAGATCTCCGGCGACTCCCTAGCTCCTTCGCCGCGAAGAGGAAACCCGACTTCCGCCCCTTCTCACCGGCGAAACCGACGGGAACAGGGACGTCCCCTGTTCCGCCGCCCCTTTCGCAACCTTCGTCCACCGGAGCTGCTAACAAGCTCCGTTGGCCTCTCAGCCGGCTCTCTCCCTCCGGCGTGACCTCCCCTTATCAAGGATGTCGACCGTCGGAGCTCTGTCTGCGTCCCCGCCGCTCGAATCACTCGGAATAGGGCAACCCCCTATTTCCGAAAGGTTAAAGCCCTAGCGCCGAGTCGGTGGACTTAGCCCGACTCACCGCTTGGACCCGGCCTCAATCGCTCAACTCAGCCCAACTCGGCTGAGTCGACCCACCCCAACTCGATGCACATGAAGCGACAGTATTTTACTATTTTTGTTTTTTTTAAAAAAAATAAATTTAATTAAATTAAAGTTTAATCTAAAAAAAATTAAATCTAAATAATAATAATAATAATAACTATTTTTCTTAAATTTAAATTGATAATTTATATTTTATAAATTTTCTTTTCTATTCCTATTTTATTTTATATTAAATATTATTTTATTATTTTAATATAAAAAATTATTATTATTATTATTATTTTATAAATTAGGGTTTACAGCGGTGCTCCAAATCCCTCAGGCGGCCGGCGAAATTCACGGGAGAGTGCGCGGGCGACTTGGGAGAGTAATCAGCAAGGCTGTCAGGGAGTGATCGTGGCACAGGCGGTCGGAGATCGAGTGGGAAGAGGATGAACAAGGGGTTGCCCTGTTTCCGCCGAGTCCGCTGGTGGAGGGCTCATTCGATGGTCCTTCCCACTTCGATGCACTACCTACCGACGATATCGACTTCTGGGAGTCGATATCAAAGGGTGCTCACGGTGGGAGAAGTGGAAGGGGGCTGGCAGCGGCGAATTCGCCGATGGCAAAGTAACAGTGGACGACGGCGAGATGGGCGAGCTATTTGGCTCTGCTGGTGGCAACAGAGGTTGGTTGGAGGTTCGAGGAAAGCGTGGACAAGCGTGGACGAGTTGGGGCTGTGGTTCCGGTGAAGCTACAGAGGCGGCGGATGTCAAAATCAACGGTGATCCCGCGGTCGGGCTGCAGTGGAGTCGAGCGGGGGAAGAGGAACTCATCGCACGTGTGGCACGCGTGCGACGGTTTGGTTCGGGCGGTTCGGCCGGTCGGTCTGGGCTAGTTCAATCTGTGGTTCAAGACGGGTTTGACCAGTTTTCGCAAATTTTTGATCGGTTTTCATTCGGTTCAACATTGCTAGAGCTTTGTTGGTAAGTTTGAACCTTAAGGAATTTATTTAAAATTTTTAACATATTTTGGGTGCGGTTTTCGAATTATTTTAGGTTGGGTTCAGAGTTTTGAGTGCGTTAACATTATTGGAAAAATCTAAAATAATTTGTCATGCTAGATTTTGCTTAGATGTAATTTGTATGATTTAATTGGAATTTTTCAAGATTATTAGAATGCGGGTTTTAATTTGATTGAGATAATTTAGGGTTAAATGAAGTAATTGTATGTTAAATGCATAAAGAAATATTTTTGTAAGTGTTATGTCATTTAAATTATATTAATTATAATTAAAATGATTTATTTAGAATTTTTACAGAATTAATGAATTTAGGGTATTGTAAATTGGGGTAATTAGATTAATTAGATTCTTTCTAATTAATGATATGGAATAATTTAGAATTTTATAAAATTATAATGTGATAGAATTTTTGAGATTGATTATTTTGAGTTTCTAATTATAAAATTGGGTGATTTGAAATTTTGTGAATTTAATTAATTTATTTGATTTTTTACAAAATTATTGAAATTATTTAGAATCAATTAAGGTGGTATATATTGATTAAAGATTTTTGGGGTATAATTAAATTGTTAAACTAAATATTATTTATAGGCTTATTTATTTTGATGGTGATTTTTAAATATGAGGGATGATTGGTTGATTATAAGAAATTAAGTAAAATAAAGAATATGATGTGAGGATGTGAGTAGAAGGGTAGATAGGAAATTCTCATTTGAGTTGTATGATTTATGATTGGTGGATGTATTTACTTTATCTTAGGAAAATTGAGTGCTGTGTTGTTGCTTGACAAATCACGGCCAAGTTGTGATTTGTGTTGGAGTAAGAAGGAATTGCTGTGCTTGATTGATTACTTGCTTGCTTTTAAGAATCACAGCCAAGTTGTGCATTCTTGCTTGATATTGCTTGAAAACTTAGGTGAGGACTTATGATTTCAAATTTTATTTTGGCTTACTACAGATGCTGAGTCCTAAGGGTTGTTGTTACATATTGTACATGTTGATGAGTTGAATATCTGCTTGTTGCATATTTTAATGGCATGTATGTTTTGATAATTGTTGATAAATGTTGCTATGAAAAAGATACATGATGCTATTATATGCATGCTATGTATGATTGTTCTCATGTTATGTTGGATATTAATATGTTCATGTTGTGCTATAGGAACATAGGACATGGAAACATGACACAAAATCTAGAGACACTTTAGGTTCATGCTATGGTCAAAACTTAGAAGTAATCTCAGTTGATATATGACTAAGAACTTTAGACATCATAAGGTTATGATAACCTAGGAGATGATGCTAGGGTTCTTATTAGCTATGTGCCAACATATGGTGAGGAGCCATGTGCTAGCAGAGGTAGAGATGCAAGTCCGGTTGACTTAGCCGCAGATGCTTTAGGGTAATCGAGATATCACTTCGGTGCAGAGCTCCCGTGATTGTGTTACTCTATAGTAGATGATGTGCAAGGAATAATACTGTTTAATGCACTACAAGGCTAGGGAACCTGAGGACACTGACATGATCAACGAATGTGAGTCCCTGAGCAGTCCAGGTTCACTGGTAGCATATGCAAATTTTTAGCCTTAGTTTGTCAGGCTGAGTGCAGATGTAATGTCGATTTAGTATGATGATCCTGCCATGAGGCAGAATTACAGCGCTGTAATGGTACATGTGTTTATATTATAAGGGGTGCCATGATCACCAGCTCCTTCTGCTAACGTCAGTGTACAGGCATATAGGCCAGAGATCTAGAGTTGACACTGATGGATTTGGGGTAATCTCTGACAAGGGACTTACCTTAAACATAGGCTGGCTGCTTTAGGTATAGTTTGAAAAATGTTGATATGATAGTTATGGATTTGAGTTATTGTTATAATTAAATCCTTGTGTTTGTTTATATGTCTTGATCATATTATGACTCTGCCGCATTGGGCTATTGGTATGATGATATACTGTTGAGCATGTTGTTTGATATGTGACTTAGTGGATAATTCTTCTTATTAGCTTGGTACAATACCTTATACTCATTTTTAGGGTGCTCTCTCTGTAGCCTCACTGAGTTTCGCGACTCAGATGTGCACATTTTTTCCCTATTGCGCAGGTTACAGGTTGGACATTGATACAGGGAGCAAGGGAGAACCTAGTTATGGTCAAATAGAATGTTATTTTAGAAATCTAGATAAAGATTTTATTTTTAAAGTATAGCTGTATAATGTACATTTTTATGTTTCCGCTGTGTTTAATAAAAAAAATTTATTGTGCTTTGTGATACATCTAGTCTTGTATAAGTTGTGGTGTAGAAGTGCAGCTTATACGGCGGTTGTCACGTGCCCAAAGGCAGGTTTGGGGCGTGACAGAAAATGATTTTTCTTTCTTAGACCAGTCTACCTTATTTTACTTTCTAAAAGTGGTCCGAAAGCCAACCCTGGACAGACAAAAGAGGATGCAGACAATCGGCGGAGATCGTTGGAAATTTACGGTTGGGGGCATAGCATTCCTTAAGGTGTATCCTGGAGAAGGACCTCTTCAGGTTCACCTAAAAGTGATATGCACACGCTACGACTTAAGATGCATGCAAGCAAGTTGGTCCCGATCTTCCGTCGTAGGAGAAATTCTTAAGGTGGTGAGTTGTGACTTTCACGATAGGGAGGCTAACCACAATCTAAGAACGCGGTCAACAATGTAAACCCCAATCTTTACTTAAAAAAAAAAAAAAAAAAAAACCGCAAGAGTAGAGGTGATAATATGAAAAATAGCATAATAACTTGTCGAAAGGAGTATGAATAGGTTTCGTAAGTAATAGTGTGTAATTAACTAAGTCTGGTAGGGGTGTAATAGGCAAAATGGGATAACCCCTTGTCGTATTCACCGCTTCCTCTTCTTCGTTGGAGCCATCGACGATCGAAGCTCGTTCGCCGGTTTCGCCGGAGACCTCTCTCCTGCATCAATTCCTCTGCTGAGCGTCGAGCCCTCCACCTTCTGTCCCTAAATGCAGCTCCTCTAGAGCTATTTCCCATTGCGCTTGCTTGTGGCCCTTCTGTATACACGCCCCTCCTCGTTGGTGCCAGCATATCGGGAGTCCCAATTGAAACTTCACTGGAGACTCCTCCCTGTTGCTAGTACCTATTACCCGTCAGTGATGTATTTGGGTATCAAAAAGCCCTTCTCTTTGGTAAGTTGATGTGGTAATTTGATTTTTGATTTGTTCGCTAATTCCCCTCTTTGATTTCAATTAGCATGCTTTGTTATGGATGATGTTGTAACCGTGTGGTTCATGGTTGATTTAATGGTATGGTTTGATGAGTTTTCTTGGTTGTTGTTGTTGAATTTGGGGCTGATGTGGTTTGCTGCATGTTTATGCCGTGACCGTGACCGTTTTTGCATGTTGCATGCTGATGTAGTAGTATGATGGTATTGTTACCAAATGGTGGTGTTGTTGCCAATTGTTTTCTTTCCTTTACTTAGAAGCATGTAATAATTATAATGGTATGATGGTTTGCCAATTGTATAATGGTATGAGGAATCGAATGCATGTCAGCACTAAGACATAATTTTTATCTTCCACTTAGCTAGTGATGATATGTTGTAAGTAAATGGAAGTAGAACATGATTAATTTAAATTATGAATGTTGTGAAATGTTAATTAGACTTTTAAGAAAATTGAGACTTGATTAGTTGGAGATTATGATTGAGGTTAATAAATTAAATGAGGTTGAATAATTATTTAACTTAGGATAAGTTAGGTGGGCAAAATAGTAAAGATGGGGTATTTGGTATCTTGTAGATAATTAATGATAGATAATGTTAAAGATCATATCTAAAGGTAATGTTATTTGCCCTCAAAATAATTAAATGAGGTGCAAGCTGATATACGGTTGGTTCTGAAGATCGATCTACTTATCCAGGTGCGCCGGTTTACTGCAATAGACTAATCTCAAGTTGGTGAAACTTTAGGAGATAAATATTTTGCTGCTTAGAAATTAATATTTAATTATTCATGATTCATGCTTTATATGTTAGAATAGTCTATTTATATGATTAATATGATATGCTTGTTGTCTTATATCTACGGTTATTCAAATATGTGCTAGGTTATTCTCTTGCATAAATATTTTACTATTTAGAAATCAATATTTAATTATTTATGATTCATCCTTTGTATTTTAGAATAGTCTATTTATATCATTAATGTGATATGCTTGTTGTCTTATTGTTATATGCTAGGTTATTCTCTTGCTCATTTATCTGCTATGTTGATGTGATGAAAAATAATAAAATATTACAGTTACTTCTAAAACCTATTATGTTACACTGTAGTGTGACATATTCATAGACATCGACAAGCATCACTTATAGACATGTGACATTGACATACTTACGTATGCAATCCTTGACGATGCACCATTATGATCTCCTAAGTTATGGATACGAGCTTTAATGCTCATAAACCTATACCACCCAAAGAGGTTGAAATCATCTTGGACATAAAGGGTGAGGATAAGATATGAATTAGCTTATTGCTAGAGAACGTTGTGTTGTATTCACTATACCCACATGGTGCCGCTAAGTCGTCACCGTGATAGTCCTAAGATGGCTAGGATGGATGAAACCAAACCGAAGACCTAGCAAACATGTCGCCAAGGTTATAACATTCCGGCGACGGCTAGGATGCATGCCTCCTGGCAGGCATAGCTGCTTGTAAATTGGTACGGTGACTCCTTCCGCATAGCCTTGGACAGTGGATCCATGGACCACACGGCTATTATTCCAGATGTTCTACAGACGTTCTGATGAGTAGTCCGGATCCTGGGGTTTATTACCAGCTAGCCGTGGCCGATGCGTTTACATAGGTGCGGTGACCCTTGGTGTAGTACTACACGAGTTACTTCATGAATTGTCTGGGGAAGACGCATGGAGTGACAGGTCGCTAGGTCGTAAAGATGAAGTGATTCGCCTAGTGGACCACTGGAGAGGGATTCACGGTCACCCGACCTCTCTGCCAACATCAGTGTGACGGGCATAGGTAGAGACATAGACAGTGGACACTGATGGGCTTATGGGAACTCCTTGATTAGGAGATTCCCTAAGCATAGACTGGCTGCCCAGATCACAATATTTGAATGTGATGATATTTTTAGTGATAATAATCCAGAGACATAAATACACTTCATATTTACAGCCGAGCTATGTACTTATACTTACATATTCTTCTTATAATACTTCATGTTTTATCTGCTAATTTTACATGCTTTGTTTGAGATTATGAAATGATGTTATGGACATGCTAGAATCTCCTTGTTTGCTACTTGAGTTATTCTACTGCGGTTAGAGCTATAAGCACTCAGCCGCTTGCGGCTGAGTACACGATGTTCAAATGTGTGCAGGTCTAATAGACGTCCGATCAGGATAGCTACCGGAGATGAGGTTATCGGCGAACATAGTCATCTATCATTTTTGTGACCATAGTACTGTAGTAGGTATATCGGGACTGTGTTAGTAGAGTTGAGTTAGTTAATTTAATTGTATTATCCGCTGCAATGATAATGTATGTGAAATTTGTATATCATTAAATGCCTTGTATGGGTCCTTTGGGCGCATATGGCGGTTGCCGCGTGCTCGACGGATGGGTCTGGGCATGACAAACAACCTCACAATTGCTAAACCACTCCTCAATTGGTTATCAATAATGTCAAATACAACTGACCTGTTCACGAATACGACACGAACAATTAACGAGAATTGAAAGAGCAACAAAGGAAGGATCACTCAAAGAAATTGGACTTCAAGTTTGCAGCAAAAGCATTACAATAGCGGTGGCTAAAACAAAAATCAAAGTCCCCACATTAGGGCATGCTCCACCAAATATATAGACATAATAATAGACGTTTTTTCATATTTTGTGTCACTAAAATAGGAAAAATAAATAAATAAGTCTCCTCCTCTTGCAAACCACGAATTTTGGACAATAAATATTCCATGTTTTGGTCTTGAATATATATTTGACATTATTAACTCCATACATCAGACCATCAAGCATAATTTCTAATCTCTCTCGAAATGTCGACGATCTTCTCCTGCGAATACTGTTCTCAAGAATTCAGTACAAAAGAAGGTCTCACAGGTCACCAGAATGTGCAGTAGAGCTCTCAAGTGGGCAGTTGTTATTAAATCTTTATTACTGTCCATGATGTGCATTTTACTGATGTTCTGTATGATGTGAATTAATTGCAAATGACATATTATATGTTATGTTTCCTCATATGCTTGTGTTTTACAAATTCTAAAGGTGTATGACACAAGAAAGAACCTAGAACACATAGCGACATATGAAGATACTAGGTGACAAACAAAACTAGTTAGGTGACATATCTTCCATGATAACCTAAGCTAGTTTGGACACCTTGAGACATAGACCTGAACTTCCTAGGGACATAAACCTCTAGGAATCATATAGGTCTACATAACACTGTATTTCTCTCACAAATGGTAGACACCATTTGTGTTAGTCCAAAGAGGGGTGGCGGAGGCGTCACCCGAACCATCCTTTAGCATTCGGTGAGTACCAACAAGGGGGTTCTCGCCAACAGCCAGATATCCCCATGGCATGTATCTGAAACTAAGGTACTGGAAGCTCACTTCAGCCGCTATCTTGAGGACTAAGGTGTCTGTTGACGCTGACATACTCCAACTGAGTCCTGCATGCTTGGGGGGTAGTCCGGACAACCAGAGTTATACATATGTATTGGATCCGGCAGGTCAGGCCAAGAGTATACATGTCAGTCGGTGACCCTGCTGTAAAACAGAAGTGTAGCACTACACAGGTGTCTCGTATCCTAGGGTCTATGGGAGACGTACGATACAATAGTCTTAGAGTGTGGTCTGGGTAAACGACTCGCGAGACTAAAAGGAGAAGGAACCGCGGTCACCCGCCTTCTCCGCCAACGTCAGTGTAACGTGCCTAGGCAGAGACTTAGTCTGGCACTGACGGGCTTGTGGTAGTCCCCGGCCAGGGCTTACCTTAAGCATAGGCAGGCAACTCTAGGAGTTAGTATTGAAATTAGAAACTTAGAAATCTCTAGACACATACACATATTTAGACCTTTAATATTCAATTGATTATTATGTGTATGCTTTCTTTCATTATTAATTTATAATTTAATGTTGATATAATTGCTGCTCATCCGGACATGTATTGTTAGCCATTTCTTTTGCTTGGAGAAGTTTCTATCTGTAGGCACTAAGTCGCAAGACTTAGCGCATGTAAATTTTCCCCCGCGCGCAGGTATTTGGAACATCGCGTAGGAGACGACGAGGAACGATGGGTAGTGGGAGTGAATGCTATAAAAGGACATTAATAGAATCGATTAGTCCGTACGATGTAAAGAACACATAATGTAGATGGACTGTATCAACTTTTTATGTAACCTGTGAGCAAATTTATAAATCTAGTTAGTAAACTTGACTATAGAAATTGTTATTTATGTTGGAATTACATGATATTGTTAGCCTTGTATGAGTGAGACACTGCTCATACGGCGGTTGTCAGATGCCCGACAGAGGGTCGGGGCGTGACAATTAAAGTGGTACCAGAGCCAAGTTCAGAAATATCTAGGATTAAATTTAGGAAGGTTGATAATTATAAACATAACCCCCTGATACAGTCCATAGGTAAACATTAGATCAACGAGAGTGAGAGTGACAAGGGATTAGGAACATGATTTCTTTTATTAAACTTTCTTTATTACCTCTCTGCACTTCCTTGTTTGATAAGTTGCTTGCTACAAGTTATTTGACTACTTTTGGTGGTTTTGATTAATTGTTTGTTTGCTTATTGAGTTATTAGATAAGATGTTGTTTTCTTCCTTGCTGTGTTTGCCTTGCTTGTTTTGTCTGACATTGCTTGCTTTGTTTTACATTGATTACCTCACTTCCTATTTTAAACTGCAATAGTCGGTTGTACAAATGGGAGATCAAAAAAAAAAAAAAAAAACACACTAGATACTTGTATACCCAATTTATTCGCTTAGAAATTTATCGAAGACTCGACCTTTTGTAGATAGCAGGGAAAACTAAGTCAGGAGGAGCCCAGACAGGATCGGCCCAGACGGAGAAACGGGCACGAGGAAGATCTACTACAGCTGGGCCCACGCAGCCGTCCCAGGATCCGCCAGTGCAGCCAGTGCCGTCAGTGTTGCCAGTGCCGCCAGTGCCACCAGTGCCGCCAACACTTGGGCCGGCACCCATGGGGCCAACTGCAGGAGTTCAGCCGCAGGTACAACCCATACCGGCCATCGGACCAGAACAGTCGGAGACGCAAGGGGAGACTAGGTCTGGCCCCATAGCGTCAGAATCACATGCCAGCAGTGGGCAGCAGGAGCTTAGGGATGCTAATAGAGCAATGATGCGAGAGGTGATAGGCGAATTTCTGCTCGAGTTTCAACAGCAATCACAAACACCAGTTGCAGTGCCTATGGCCCAACCAGCACAGGCGCCAGCACCAGTGGAGGTTACACCAGAACCACTCCTAGTAATCCCACCAGCAGTGACTCCAGTACATACCACCCTACCGAGTACACCAGTATTACCCACCCCAGTGACGTATCAAGCAACTCCTAGTGGTGGCACAGACACCATAGCTACCACTGAGTATGGTGTCCATAACCATACTAGACAAGTGCCAGCCTGGCTCAGGGATGCAGAGCAGTTGGGTTGCCATGAGTTCTCTGGGTCCTCCGACTCTCAGGAGGCCCAAATGTGGCTCGACAACTTGAGCCAAGTCACTGAGGAGATGGGCATTCCCAACAGTGGAAGAGTCAGTGTGACCCGTCATCTGCTGACAAGAGATGCTAGGATTTGGTGGAATACACTAAATGCTAGAATCGACACTATAATCACGTGGGCTGTATTCACAGAAGAGTTCAACATAGAGTATCACACAAAGCTACAACACGATTATAATACGAGAGTTCCTTGACTGTAAGAAAAATGGGAGGTCGGTGAAAGAGTACTCGATTGAATATAATCAGATGTCCGCCTTTGTTCCTGAGGTGGTACACTCTGAAGCATACCGTTGCAAGAGGTTTAAGTGGGGGTTGGACTTGGCCATCCGCTCACGGATAACTCACACCAAGATTTCAAGCTTTAGAGAGATTGCCAATGAGGCTATTGAGGTGGAGCGGGTCATACAAGAATTGAGGAGAAAGAGCGAAGGTAAGAAAAGGAAGCGACAAGCCTCTCAGAGCAGTCGTAATCAGCAGAAAGAGAGGCCAGTACCCCCCGCACCTTCAAGCACTATCAGCTCCCCTATCACACCACCGGTGCGAGGTACAACTTACCAGTCTGCACCGAGTCATTCGAGGCCACCTCCTCGCGGACCACCTCCTACCGCCATGATGCCGGCAAACCCTCCTCCAGTTTGTCGCCACTGTACTCGAGTGCACACAGGACTGTGCCGAAGTGTTTCCTGCTATCAATGTGGCCAGGCAGGGCATATTCATCCCAACTACCCACAACTGATGAACCAGACAGCATCACAACAACCAGCGTCTGGATATGCTAACAGAGGTCGTTATACTGCCCCAGCTGTTCGTACCGTGTCCACTACAACACTGAGCAGACCACCATCAATTAGATCCGGGCAACAGATGCAGGCACCACCACCGTGCACGCAGACCCGCATATTTGCGATGGATAGTGCTGATGCACAAATAAACCCAGATATTATCACCGGTAACACTCCCCATCAGGATGAGCATTAGAACCATATTTATTTTACTTTGAACTATATTCCATTTTATTCTTTCAAGTTACTTTAACAAATAAGGAACTTTTGTTAGCCTCATAAGCTTAATAAAAACTTAAAAATTTTTGTTTTCTTTGATATTTGTTATGTGAATAGGTTCTATGATCTTATTCAGCTCCTTGGCTCGAGTCCTAATCGATACCGGATCACAAAAGTCGTATGTCAGTATGGCATTTGCTAAGAGGGCTGACAAGCCACTGAAAATGCTCGGGTACGAGTTGATAGTCTCAATGCCCCTCGGTGGACAAATACTCAGGGACCAGGTGCATCGAGCCTACCCCGTGACCATTAAGGAGGTAAAGCTATTGGCTGATTTAATTCCGCTGGATATCTCGGACTTCGATGTGATCCTTGGTATCATTGGCTCACGGCTCATGGGGCATTGATAGATTGTTTTACCAAAATCGTGGAATTCAGAAATCCCAGACATCCTTGTTTGACCTTTATCGGAGATCGCCGCGTACTGCCATCTTGTGTGATTTCGGTGATAATAGCCAGGAAATTCCTATAGAAAGGTTGTCATGGGTACCTGGCGCATGTCGTTGATACAAGACAGAAGGATGCCAAGTTGGAAGATATTCCTATTGTTAGAGAATTTTCAGACGTATTTCCCAAGGATTTACCAGGACTACCTCCAGCAAGAGCAGTAACTTCTGCATCGACTTGGCGCCTGGGACACTTCCAATCTCCAAGCCACCCTTTAGAATGGCACCAGTAGAGTTAAAGGAATTGAAGACACAATTACAGGATCTAGTGGATAAGGGATTCATCCACCCCAGCGTGTCTCCCTGGGGAGCACCGATATTATTTGTCAAGAAAAAGGATGGGACCATGCGGATGTGTATCGATTACCGACAACTGAACAAGGTCACTATACGAAATCAATATCCACTACCTCGAATTGACGATCTATTTGATCAATTGCAAGGTGCAAAAGTGTTCTCAAAGATAGACCTACGATCAGGATATCACCAACTTAGAATCAGAGATGAAGATGTGCCAAAAACTGTATTCAGGACTCGCTATGGGCACTACGAGTTTCTAGTTATGTCTTTTGGACTCACTAATGCACAAGCAGTGTTCATGGATCTAATGCACCGAGTATTCCACAAGTACTTAGACAAGTTTGTCATAGTCTTCATTGATGACATACTTATTTACTCAGGGAACAATGAGGAGCACGCTCATCATCTCAGGACCGCCCTTCAACTGCTTAGAGAAAACCAGTTGTATACAAAATTCTCTAAGTGTGAATTTTGGCTAAATCAAGTGGGTTTCCTCGGACACATTGTAAATAATGAGGGAATTCAAGTAGACCCAGCCAAGATTGAAGCGATCACTATCTCACTTTTGGTGGCTAATAGAACCTGTCCCTTGATCGGTATTTCTCTTTCTTCTCACATTTTTCTTTCTTTTCTCTCAATTTGGGCTGATGACTCTCACTTCCTATTTTGTGGATGTCACTCTTCTCCTTTTCTTTTCTCTCACATTCAGCCTTATCTAAATCGTCTTTGAGAAATTCTTCCGGTATCATTGGAACCAATATGACCTTCTTATCTTTGTGCATAAAGGAGTACTTATTGGAATGCCCATAATGTGTAGCATCCTTATCATATTGCCATGGTCTTCCAAGTAGTAATGCACAAGCTTGCATTGGCACCACATCATAGTCCACAAAGTTAGAGTAGATACCAACAGAAAAATGAACACATACCATCATTGTTACCTTCAACTTTCCACAAGAATTGAGCCATTGAATGTAGTATGGCTGCGGGTGTAATCTTGTGGTTAAGCCAAGCTTTCCAACCATCTCTGAACTTGCAATATTATTGCAGCTTCCACTATCAATTATGATCTTACAAGAATGCTCCTTGATCACAAATTTGGATTTCAACAAATTGTGACGCTGCCCGTTTTCTGCCTTCTCCATCTAGGAGCTAAGAACATGATGAACAAGAAGGATTGTATGGCTTGTATCAAATGTGATCTCTTCTGGTTCTGACCCTAAAACAGATTGAGACTCCTCACGATCAGATCCACCTCCCTCTTCAACCTCACTGGCCGATGTATACTCACCATCTTCTCGAATGATAAGGGCACGCTGATTTGGACAATCACGCATATAATGCCCTTTCCCCTTACACTTAAAGCACTCAATCTCCCTTGTTCTTCCTGTAGAAGCAACTGAGGATGAACCTTTTATAGAGGCAACAGTGATCTTTTTTGAATTGATAGGTTTGGATATTGGTGAAGTAAAGCGGCTTCCTGAATTTCCTTGGCCAATTGGTGCAGCAGTCCTGCTAGAATGACCAACACCCTTCTGTTGTTGATTGGTGTCCCTCCAAGGCATGGAATAACTTGGATAGCTACAACCAGATTTGTATGGTTGCTTCCTCCTTTAAATTTGTCTTTCAGCTTTGTATGTATAATGAAATAGTTGATCCAAATAATTGTATTTTTAGAAATCAAGTATATCTTGTATCTCTCCATTCAATCCTCCTAAGAATCTAGCCATCTTTGCATTATTATCTTCTTGCACATTAGCACGTAGCATGCCCTCCTATAACTCTTGATAGTATTCTTCCACAGATTAGTTTTCTTGGTTCATCCTTTGGAATTTATTAAGTAATTCTCTCTCAAAATATGAAGGCATGAACCTGGACCTCATCAAGCATTTCAAATCATCCCAAGTATGAGGACCTCCATTTCTTTGTCGAATTTAACTCCACCAAATCGAAGCATAACCAATAAATTCAGTAGTAGCCGCACGTACTCTATACTCTTCTGGGTAATGATGACAGCTGAACTTTTGCTCAACTAATAATTCCCAATCAAGATAGGCTTCTGGATTAAACTTTTCATCAAAACTAGGAATAATAAATTTAATTTTACCCAATGCATCATTTCTTCTCTCTTTATTACGGTGATGTGCAGGACCTCCATCACCTACCACTCCTCATATGGGGTAGCACTGATACAATTCCAAGGCAACTTCATCATCAGCCACATAATTATCATTTAACTCTTCATTGGCAGCCTCTTGAAATGCAGCGTTCAAATTTCCTCTTGGTTCGAATGGAGCAGTAGCAGCAGCCTTATTATTAGCTTCAACTCGTCCTCGAGGAACTCGAGGTGGTGGGTGTCGTTGTTGAGGAGTTTGCTCCACTTGTTTAAGTCGTGCTTCAATTTCACCAAGACGATTCTCCAACCCGTTCAGGCGCACAAGTACTTGATCGGATAGTATTTGCTCAAAGGTATTTGTAACATGAGCCATCAAAGCCTCAGAATGTGGAGACAATAATATCGCTGATGATTGGGACCTATCTTCTCCGTCATAAGAAACATCACGAGGACTTCTCGATCCTGACATTGTTAGTAAAGACAAGAGAAATTCCACCAAGCTAATAAATTATTTATGAAATACTTTCGATCCTCACAAACCTTACCACCTGAAGCTCTTACCCTTCTAAAAAATAAAGTGATTGCAAAGTTCTAGAACACAGTGATCAAGGCTAATTTTAGGGAGCTCTAGGTGGGGATATATTTATAACAAAGAGAAGAAAACAATAATTCAAGAAATTAAAAAGTTGACTCAAGGTCTCAAAGGAAGAATAAGTGCAAGGATAATTATAATTAAAATTCGGATAAAATATTTTTTTTTGTTTATTTTTTTTCCTTGGCCGAACCTTCCTCTCACTATTTTTTCTCTTTCTCCTTTTTTCTTGCCCACACTTCCTCCTCTTTTTTCTCCTCTTTTTTCTCTCTCTCTCTTTTTTCCAAGATTTCAGCCGAATTTTTCTTTCCCTTTTTTTTTCTTTAGTTGAATACTTCCTCCTCTTTTTTCTCTACCTCTCATTTTGTTTTCCAAGATTTTGGCCGACACTATCTCTTTGGCCGAACAATTTTTTTTTTTTTGCAAGAAGGATAAAAATTCAACAAAGCAAACAGAAATTAGGAGATTAAAAAAAGAACAGTATAAAAGATGGAAAAACAATGTTCAAGAAAAGAACTAGAGGATAAAAACAATGTGCACGCCTCGATTTAAGATGCGTGCAAGCAAGCTGGTCCCGATCTTCCATCGTAGGAGAAATCCTTAAGGCTAACCACGATCTAGGAATGCGACCAGCAACCTCGCAATCGCTAAACCACTCCTTAGTTGGTTATCAACCATGTCAAATACGACTGACCTGGTCATGAAGAACAGGACGAACAATTCAAGAGAATTGAAAGAGCAACAGCAGAAGGATCACTCAAGATGTGATTAAATAAATTGGACTTCAAGTTTGCAGCAAAGCATTACAAAAGTGGTGGCTAAAGCAAAAATCAAAGTCCCCTTCAATAGGGCATGCTCCACCAAATATATAGACACAATAATGGATATTTTTCTATATTTTGTTTCACTAAAATAGGAAAAATAAATATATAAATCACCTCCTCTTGTAAGCCACGAATTTTGTAAAATAAATATCCCTTGATGAAGATTTGAACCATGAATTTTGGAAAATAAAAATTTGAATAAATATTTGATGAAGATTAAATCTTCATGAAATATTCCTTGATTTGCTCTTGAATAAATATTTGATGAAGATTTGATCTTAAATAATTATTCCTTGATTTGCTTTTGAATAAATATTTGATAAGATTTGATCTTGAATAAATCTTCCTTGTTTTTCTCTTGAATAAATATTTGATGAAGATTTGATTCTTGAATAAATATTCCTTTAATTACTCATGCAACTTTCATATGAGTAATTCATGCAACTTTCGAGTAATTCATGCAACTTCCATACGAGTAATTCCTCCATGTTTTTCCTTGCATGTAGTGACAAGTAAATAATAATAATTAGGTAATATCATTTGTTCTGTAATTAAGTAATTAATTTCCTCAAGAAAAGAATTCACCTGTTGTCCTAAGCGTCGTGCACGGACTCGTGTCATTGGGTCTTGTATGCTAATCGGGTCTTGCACGGGTGAACCTGTAATGTCCTCATCAATTTGGTAGACACCTTCTTCACTGGTGTCAAAACCTACTCTCAAAATTTCAATTTAATCTGATCTCTGTGGAGGAAGTTATGACCTTGCTAAGTTTACTGAGTCCTGAAAATTTAGTGTACCGAGAAAATTTGATATTCTCGGATTGAGAAACCATTCTTCTTTCCACTTGAATCTTGCCATGTCTCAGCTATCAGTAGAGCATGTATCCATTCTTTTCCCTTACTTTTGATCTATAAATTACTAGTGGTGAATTAAATTTCATTGCTCATCATAATAAGTACTATATGAACAACAATGCTGAGGTTTTACCTTGCCTGCATTCTGAATGTTTACAATATAAGTTTTCTTTATTCCTTTCTCCTAAATTTGTACACTCTCTAATGAACAACATCATCTAAAAATTTGAGTAAATTCTCATATGAGGTAGTGATATGGTTGTTAACACTATACTTTCTTGTTGCAATTACCAAAACTTTTTCTGATGTGTGTATCACTACTATACTTCCTTATACAGATCTATCCTACAAACCTGTACAGCAAACTAAAGCTTTCTTTCTCTTGAAATTTTCAGTAATTATAAAAATTAGCTATGTTTTTGTACTCTCTCTACAACATCTTACTGCAAGTTTTGGCTTACACCTTTTCAGTCCCCAGTTGTACTACAAAATAAAGCAACCATTTAGGTGCTAGCTCCAATTCTTAACCTTCATTTTGGTTGTGGAATTGTATTCATCACTTTCAATAGGTACATCCCGCTGATTATTGGAACCTTTTCAAGTTTCTTTTCATATTCTTTGACTACTACAAATTCTTAATATTACGGATTCCATTTATACTTTTTTTTTGGTGGCTATTGAAATTCTTCTTTACTATCTATAACTTTTGCTTCACTACTTTCAATAGTGGTTGTGCATTCTTTAGTCGCTAACAATAGCAATTGCTATATACCCATTGCTATTGGGGCAGACTTCTTGATTCGAAAAGAAAGTTTCAAGAATTTCAGTTGTTGGTTTTCTCTCATAACTTATGTCTATTTCATCCAACATTATTCCACACTTGATCTTTCATAGTGTTATTAATTATAAACCTTCCCTGGACTTATAAGGATATGCCTTGCTAAGTGAAAAAAAATAAATTTAAATGTCATCCTTGAAATCGATTCTCATTAATTATGGAAAGTGTAAATTATTGTCATCCTCCAACAAATTTTATTAGCTTGAATTTCTAATTTCTCATTATTAATGGCCTGAAACTTTAAAATTGATCTTCACATCTTCCTCGATTCTTTAAAGACAATATTCAGATTGTTTAATTCTAGCTACCTCGGCTTATAGATGGTGGCAAAATTTTATCCTCTTAATTTTAAAACTCCAACTTTAGCAATCCAACTATCTCTATATTAGGGGTAGTTCATTGTATTATACAAAGTAAATTGTTCAATTCTTCAATAATTCTTCCTTTTGCTTGGCTCCAATTACCGTATCTTTCTTTGAAGAGTAAGATCTCAAATTTGGTATCCTTGAGAAAATGTCTACTCCCTTCCAAATATTTTATAACAATTGTTAGAAGAGTTAATTGCAGATTTCTCAAAATGAGATACTTCCTAATAATCAACTTTCTATGATTGTCTCTTTTCTTTCTAAACCAATAAATTTATTTTGTTCGATGCTTAAGTTAATTGTCTCAATTTTGGACTTCCTACTGTCTCTTCTATTCCTTTTGGTTACTTGTAACAATGCAATTGTTGGAATTAATTGAAGACTTTTGGTTAGCTAATTTGTAGTCTTTATTTTATTGAGTGCTATTCCTAAGATCTATGATCTTAATTAGTTCTGCTGCTTGTGTTCCGATCGATACTAGGTCACAGATATCTTATGTGAACACGGCATTTCTAAGGGGGCTAATCGACCCTTAGAGATGCTAGAATGAAAGACTTTAATGTGATCTTGGGTATCAATTGGTTAACCAAGTATCGAGTCATGATGAATTGTTTGACAAAGATAATGATTTTTCCTTCTCTCGACTAGTCCACTCTATTTTTCTTTCTAAAAGTAGTTTGAGAAGCAACTCCAGATAGACAAAAGAGGGATGCAGACAATCGGCGGAGGCCATTGGGAATTGCGGTTGGGGCATAGTATTTCTAAAGGTATATCTTGGGAAAACCTAAAAGGAAAGTTGCAATTGATGTATATTGGACCGTTTGGGATTCTGGAGAGAGAGTTGGGCCGGTGGCTTAAAGATTACAGTCTACCGGTAGACTTAGACAAAAATTCATAATGTGTTCCATGTATCGATGCTTAAGGAGTATATGCCAGACCCATCGCATGTTCTAACTGTTCCGCCGGTTGCTCTGTGAGAAGATTTGAGTCTGAAACCCTGTATAGTTTGCTTGATACTTTGCTTTGATTGTGTTTTGCCTGATAAATTGTTTAAACATGTTAGAAATTTATTTAAATTGGATTGAAAAATTCTCTATGTTCTTTTTGTGTCTTAGGTGTCACGCCCCGACCCTACTGTCGGGCACGTGGCAACCGCCGTATGAGCCCAACAGACCCATACAAGGTATCAAGTGATACATACCATTCATATACATCATTTACACAGCGGAATTTATAAATAAATCATCTAACTCAAGATTTCCTAACACAGTCCCGATAAACCTACTACAATTCTATAATAAAAGAGTATCGATAAATAAAAATAGACCCGTCGATGGACTCATCTTCATCAACCGTCTCGTACGATCATCTAACACACCTGCACACACGGGGAAAAGTGGTGTGCTCAGCCTTGCAACCTAGTGCGAAATTACGGCTCTACCGAATAAAGAAATCAAAAGCTAGGAGGAGTATTCTAGGATGTCTTTGGTTGTTAATCATCATTTTCCGTTTGATTTGTGTAAATCAATTTATAGGAAGCAGCAAATATTATAAATAAAATACCGATGTATAACTCACTAGATGTCACCTACATTGTATCTAGTGTCAATGTCAACAGTATGTCACCTACGTCATAATAATACTTTGAAGTTATAAGACTCGGGCTGCCAGCCTATGCTTAGTGAATACCCGAGCTAAGGGTATCAGTAAGCCCATCAGTGCCTTTCTGTCTCTGTCTCTACCTATGCCCGCTGCACTGATGTTGGCGGAGAGGATGGGTGACCCAATATCACTCTCCATTGTTTCACTAGTCGCCGACCATGCCTCCCCTAGCGAAACCGTCGTGCCCTTACATCCTCTCCGAATTCCGTAGGGGCAACGACTACACACTGTCCGTAGATAAGGTCACCTTTATATAACTCATCGGCCACGGCTAGCCGGAATAACCACCCTATGATCCGGACTACTCATCTGATCGTCTGCAGACGTCAAGGGGGATAGCCGTGTGGTCTACGGATCCACTGTCCAAGGCGTCGCATGTGGAATCACCTTCCTAGTCCAATAGCAGTCGACATCTATCGAGATTGGCGCACATCCGCACGATGGGCTGTGGCATCCTCGACTCCTTCGGTGCCAAGTCCATGGTAGGGCTCATCCTTGCTAACCATCTCAGGACTATCACGAGGCTGCCTAAACGACACTCGTGCGGGTGAAAATTTCGGGAAAGGACTTCTCCATATTTCTGATCTAATATAACCATGGAGGGTGTACAGTCTCTTACCCTACCAGCTCCTAGTATATAAGCTATGCGTAACATCGGGAGTGGTGCTCCCAGTATCTCAACTATGCATCAACCTTGGGAGGGGTGCGTAGCGGGACGTCACCGTTTGACCACCGTCGGTACGCGGCGGTCAACCGGGGCATATGGGAAAGGTCCCTTTCTGTCTAAGTTGCGGTGACGTCGCCAAAGGTTCTAACATGTCGTTATTTACTATCTATGTCTGCATGGTAGTTGTGCTAGCATAGCATAGAAAATAATGAAATAATATACAGCATGCAGGACACGCTATCACGACATATTAAAACCTAGCAGGGAAATCACGGTATATCATGTATGTTAGGTAAATTAATTTAAACTAACATGCAAACATGTCAAATCTTATTAAGCATTATATCTTATTATATTTAAGATATCCAGGAATTGTTCCTAAGAAAACCTCAGCGGGAATTCCCTAGCTTGAATAAATCCTACATCGGAGAACCAACGCACCTGGGTTAGCGATCCGTTCTTCAGAACCAACTCACGCGGAAATAATCACCCGCCGAACTACTCGGATCGCGTACCCACGGTAGTCATAATTAACACAATTATTTAAAATAAAAATTTAATACATTTTTCTCCCAAAATAAATAAATTAGAAATTTATCAACCCATTAATTGAAATAATTGTTACATTAAATTAATCCCAAACTAAGCATACAAGTTTATGATTTATTTTTACCTAATCAAATCTTAATTAATCATAATTTAAATTTTTATCTATTAACTAACTACAATTTAAATTACTTTAATTAACTTAAATGAATTTTTATCCAACTTATACTCATTAAACTCATTCATAACTTGGCCCAAGTCACCCAAGGGCCCAAGTAGAACCTATGAAATTTTTTACTATTTTTATTATTTTTTATTATTTTAATACTATTTTAATATTTTTAATATTTTAATATTATTTTATTAATTAATTAATTATTTAATTTTTTTGACTGGTCAACGGTCAACAGTTGACCGGTTCGGTTCGGTTCAATTTGGTTTGTTTCGGTTCGGTTCAATTTGGTTTAATTTTGGTCTGGTTCAGCTCCGATCTCGTTCACCTAACCCAAACTAATTTAGTTTGACTCGAGCTCGAACGAGTTTCAACTAGTTGATTCGGCTCACCCAATTAAACTCAACCCGAACCCAAACTTAACTCGAACTCAACCGATTCAATCCTAACTTGGTTCAGCCCAACGAGTTACATTAAATTAACTCTAATTCATAGTTAACTTAACTAAACTTGATTTATTTAACTCTAAGCATGTTTAAATTTAAACTAAGCATATCATAACTTAATTTATACTAAACATATTTATTTATAGCTAACCATGCTTAATTAATCATTAAGCATGATTAAGAGAATTAATCAACGTAGAAAGGGGGCGAGAGCAGGGGTACCTCTTCTCGTCCGCTTCCTCTCTTCCGACGCCGGCGATGAAGCTCCGGCTCGGGCGAGGTCGACTAAGCCCCCCCCGGCGATGGCCCTCCGGCTGCGGCGATGGTCCGCCGCGGCTCCCGCAAGCAGCAGCGACGGCGATGACGATGGAGGCGGCGAAGCGACGCTCACTGCCGCGTGGGAAGCGATTGGCGAGGGCTTCACTCCGGCGAGCCCTCGTTGAGCTCGCGAACAACAGATCAGGGACAGAGAGAGGTCGCCGACGAGGGAACAACGACAATGGGCGAGGAGGAGGCGCGGCGGCAAGGAATCGCCGCTTGGGGCGTGCGAGTAGACGTTTCTGCTCGTGGCTTTGTTTCTGCCCGCAAGCAGGGGAATGCGGGGAAGAGGAGAAGGCGCGCGGCTGCAGACCTCCGCCGCGCTCTCCTCGTCACGGCGAGGATCTCCGGAGTGCGAGTGGCGGCGGTGAACGGCAGCCGTAGGGGGGGGGAAGGGCGGCGAACAGCGACGGCCATTTGCGAAGGGGGAGAAGGTAGGAGAAAGGGGCGCACGGCAGGGAACCTCCGTCGAGCTCTCATTGTCGCAGCGGAGCTCTAAAGAGGGCAGACGGCGGGCGGCAGATGGTGGACGGCGAACGGCGGCGCCGGCGTTCCTTCTGCTGCGGTGGAAGAAGAGGATGCGCGGTCGCGAGGGCGAGGAAATGGGGCGCCGCGAGTGGGGAAGAGCCCTCGGCTCTTCGCACTCGTGGTGCCTCATTCGAACCGGGTCAGGCCGGTTCATCTGACTCGACCGGTTCATCTGAACCAGGCCGTTCAATTTTTTTTATTTTTTTATTTTTATTTTATTTTTATTTTTTTTTGAAAAAATAGGATTTCGAAGATGGGGGTTTACAAGTACTCCCCCTCTTAAAAATTTTCGGTCCTCCAAAAATAAACAGAACAGGTGATCCATTCCTCGAATCATTATCGATGATAAATAAGTAGATCCTTTATATTTCCTTTAAAGTAGTAACCCCTTTCCAAGGTGATACCACTTTAGTTATCATATACTTATTGGTATTAAGATACAATGTCTGCAATTTATGGTAGCTCAACTAAATGACCCTTGTGACAACATAACATATATCATGATATAGCGATCCACTTTAGTTGTCACTATACTGCGGATCATTGTAGTCACATTTGGATCTTCACGAGCATCCCTATTATTTAACACAAAGAGGTACGTCTAGGTACGCATCGATCTCCTCTATGAATGTCGACCTAACTAGGAGCAAGACTTCCAGTTCGTGCCAGGAAATGTAGGTCGAACTTCACTAATACTTGAGTTCATAAGAGTCCTAATGAGATCAAAAAATAAGTTTTGATGCAGAATTTAGTAGATCATGCTTATAAGATGATATAAAATTGATATGGAATATGTTATATCCTATGTAAAAGGATATAATAATAATAATAACCAAGTGGACTCTTGATGTAAAAGGACTACATCCAAGTTTATAGATGCATAAACATTATAGTTATATCTAAGCTGCTATGCGCACTGGATGCGAGCTGTAGCAGTAACTAAAGAACTGAGTTAAGCTGAGGAGCTATAGAAATAAAAAGGAGTACAGAAATCTAACAACGATGGATAGAATTTGACTAATGACATTTGACAAAGAAGTGGCTTCTCAAAAAGGGAACTGCAAACTGCAGAAAATGACTGAGCAAATGACTGCAAAGAAAATTGTAGAAATATTCGACAGAATTGCATTCAGAAAGGCCACTAAGCAGAATTAAAAGAAACAAATAAAAGAAAACTGCTTGGCCAATAAGTTGGCAATATATAGGATATATGAAATAAGTGAAAGTTGCTCAAAGCTCAGAATGAAACTGATAGATTGAAGAAAATAACATGAAACAGCTATATTGAATATATTGGATGCTGGTACCAAGGGAGATGCTCCCAACTCAGCAATGAGTAATATGACAGAGTGAACTGCTTGAAGGAGGGTAGAAAACTTCCTGTATATAATCATGCAAGAGTGCAAGTAGTATGCTGATGACAGCTATACCGACTGTATTGACGCATCAAAATATGAAATGAAGGGAGAAATAATAGAAGGATTTACATTTAGGAAGCCAGTCCACCTGACTGCAGATAAACCGAAATGAATATAAAATATCAAAGTTGTAGAAGTTGAGAAATATAAGATGAAGTAAGCTGTAAAGCTGAGCTGCAAAAATGAAGCTATAGAAATATGACAAGCGAGCATCAAAGCTGTAAAAATATAACCAAGAAAATGAATAAGGTTGTAGCATGCACAACTAGAAATGTCGTACAATATACGCAAGCCGAATATGTGAAATGAAGTTGCAGATAGGGTATAGAGCTGCAAAGAGAGTATATGTAGAAACCACAATTAATGCACCTAAAGCTTCAAGTGTTGGGGGTTGACACAAATATTATGATTGATGACGGTCAACTTTCAGATGCAACTTAAAAATCATGATGACGATCCAAAATGATCAACATATACATATAAGATTCATATATATATAAATAATTAACTCAAATGAGAGTAAGGTCATAGATAATTTCAAATCATTTGATACAGATCCATCCACAACAAATTTATGAATCTGGAATGAAGTCCATTTAAGAGATCCGAGTAAGAGTTAGGTTCAAACAAAATTAACTCGTACGTAAGCCAACTTAAAATATCGGTAGATCTTTCTTTAAGCTTAGTGGTCTTACGTAGATAAATCTGATATAAATTCTATGATCCAGATCTCATATGGATGTTCAATATTAGTAGTTTTCTAAGATTTAACAGGAAATAATTTAGGCAAAGATTTGTATGGAAAATTTTTCATGATCAAAATAAAGATGTAAAAATTGTATATAACCGGAGATAATTTACTTGGATTTCCATATCTCCAAATTGATCATGGATTTAACCTAAGAGTCAAGATTTCAACTTTTTAGAAATCATTTATACCCGCGATAGTCAATATGATCATAACATCAGATTTCACAATCTGATAAGATAATTATAACCCGCAATATCAGCAAAAGTTAAACGATATCACACGTGCTCAAATGTCGTATAATAACACACGTGCTAACTCAAGTAGGAAGGTCCATAGAATGATACGATAATGTACTAATTATTTAATTAGATTGTAACATATGAACTGATGGTAAGATTTACAGATAATCCACAATTTAACCATTCTGATAGACCACCTGATACCTCAGCTATCTAGCATGAGAGTACAGATGTGAGAGTGTATCTGGTGCTTTTATGCCTAAGAGTCAAACTCAGAAGCAAGTGCTCGAATCAGAGCGGATAAAATCGAATATTGATAGATTCATTCAAACTCAGTATCCCAACTGGTCATGGGATACAAATAGTATGATAAAGATATCGTATGGGATATTTTGATATCAATACTCTTAAGATCAAAGTGATAATAGCTACCTATGTTGGTATAAGAGGTGATTGTGATGCACCCAACAAGGTAACCTTAATATGATCATGGATAAATTTACTTGATCATTTAGAAATGAAACTTGATCGTAGATCTGAGCCTATTGATCTAAGTTTCTATCTCTTCTCCAATGCAGTGGAGATGGTATCCATATTTACTATCTGAAGATAGTAGATTTACTATCTTTATATTACGACAGTTATCGACTCAAGAAAAATTAATCAGAGCGATCAACTGTCGTCTGAGTAAAAACTCGCACTTTATTCTATATTATATCAGGACTGTTATCTAAATCCTTAAAACCTCAAACTTAACTTAATCTCCTAGGTTCTCCAAACCTAGGCTCTGATATCACTTTAATAGTCAGGTCTTTAAACCTAAGCTCTGATACTATTTTAGTTGTCACGCCCCGACCCTACTGTCGGGCACGTGGCAACCGCTGTATGGGCCCAACAGACCCATACAAGGCAGCAAGTGATACATACCATTCATATACATCATTTACACAGCGGAATTTACAAATAAATCATCTAACTCAAGATTTCCTAACACAGTCCCAATAAACCTACTACAATTCTATAATAAAAGAGTATCGATAAATAAAAATAGACCCGTCGATGGACTCATCTTCATCAACCGTCTCGTACGATCATCTAACACACCTGCACACACGGGGAAAAGTAGTGTGCTCAGCCTTGCGGCCTAGTACGAAATTACGGCTCTACCGAATAAAGAAATCAAAGGCTAGGAGGAGTATTCTAGGATGTCTTTGGTTGTTAATCATTATTTTTCATTTGATTTGCGTAAATCAATTTATCGGAAGCAGCAAACATCATAAATAAAATACCGATGTATAACTCACTAGATGTCACCTACATTGTATCTAGTGTCAATGTCAACAGTATGTCACCTACATCATAATAATACTTTGAAGTTATAAGACTCGAGCTGCCAGCCTATGCTTAGTGAATACCCGAGCTAAGGGTATTAGTAAGCCCATCAGTGCCTTTCTGTCTTTGTCTCTACCTATGCCCGCTGCACTGATGTTGGCGGAGAGGACGGGTGACCCAATATCACTCTCCATTGTTTCACTAGTCGCCGACCATGCCTCCCCTAGCGAAACCGTCGTGCCCTTACATCCTCCCCGGATTTCGTAGGGGCAACGACTAACCGTGTAGTACTACACACTGTCCGTAGACAGGGTCACCTTTATATAACTCATCGGCCACGGCTAGCCGGAATAACCACCCTAGGATCCGGACTACTCATCCGATCGTCTGCAGACGTCAAGGGTGATAGTCGTGTGGTCTACGGATCCACTATCCAAGACATCGCATGTGGAATCACCTTCCCAATTCAATAGCAGTCGACGTCTATCGAGATTGGCGCACATCCGCACGATGGGCTGTGGCAACCTCGACTCCATCAGTGCCAAGTCCATGGTAGGGCTCATCCTTGCTAACCATCTCAGGACTATCACGAGGCCGCCTAAACGACACTCGTGCGGGTGAAAATTTCGGGTAAGGACTTCTCCATATTTCCGGTCTAATATGACCATGGAGGGTGTACAATCTCTTACCCTACCAGCTCCCAGTATATAAGCTATGCATAACGTCGGGAGTGGTGCTCCCAGTATCTCAGCTATGCATCAACCTCGAGAGGGGTGCGTAGCGGGACGTCACCGTTTGACCACCGTCGGTACGCGACGGTCAACCGGGGCATATGGGAAAGGCCCCTTTCTGTCTAAGTTGCGGTGACGTCGCCAAAGGTTCTAATATGTCGTTATTTACTATCTATGTCTGCATGGTAGTTGTGCTAGCATAGCATAGAAAATAATGAAATAATATACAGCATGCAGGACACGCTATCACGACATATTAAAACCTAGTAGGGAAATCATGGTATATCATGTATGTTAGGTAAAGTAATTTAAACTAACATGCAAACATGTCAAATCTTATCAAGCATTATATCTTATTATATTTAAGACATCCAGAAATTGTTCCTAAGAAAACCCCAGCGGGAATTCCCTAGCTTGAATAAATCCTACATCGGAGAACCAACACACCTGGGTTAGCGATCCGTTCTTCAGAACCAACTCACGCGGAAATAATCACCCGCCGAACTACTCGGATCGCGTACCCACGATAGTCCTAATTAACATAATTATTTAAAATAAAAATTTAATTCATTTTTCTCCTAAAATAAATAAATTAGAAATTTATCAACCCATTAATTAAAATAATTGTTACATTAAATTAATCCCAAACTAAGCATACAAGTTTATGATTTATTTTTACCTAATCAAATCTTAATTAATCATATTTTAAATTTTTATCTATTAACTAACTACAATGTTAAATTACTTTAATTAACTTAAATAAATTTTTATCTAATTTATACTCATTAAACTCATCCTTAACTTGGCCCAAGTCACCCATGGGCCCAAGTAGAACCCATGAAAATTTTTACTATTTTTATTATTTTTTATTATTTTAATATTTTAATATTATTTTAATATTTTATTAATTAATTAATTATTTATTTTTTGACTGGTCAACGGTTGACCTGGTCAACAGTCAACAGTTGACCGATTCGGTTCAATTTGGTTTGGTTCAGTTCGGTTCAATTTGGTTTAATTTTGGTCTGGTTCAGCTCGGATCTGGTTCACCCAAACTAATTTAGTTTGACTCGAGCTCGAACGAGTTTCAACTAGTTGATCCGGCTCACCCAATTAAACTCAACCCGAACCCAAACTTAACTCGAACTCAACCGATTTAATCCTAACTTGGTTCAGCCCAACCAGTTACATTAAATTAACTCTAATTCATAGTTAACTTAACTAAACTTGATTTATTTAACTCTAAGCATGTTTAAATTTAAACTAAGCATATCATAACTTAATTTATACTAAACATATTTATTTATAGCTCACCATGCTTAATTAATCGTTAAGCATGATTAAGGGAATTAATCAACGCAGAAAGGGGGGAGAGCAGGGGTACCTCTGCTCGTCCGCTTCCTCTCTTCCGACGCCGACGATGAAGCTCTGGCTCCGGCGAGGTCGACTAGGCCCCCCACCCGGCAATGGCCCTCCGGCTGCGGCGATGGTCCGCCACGGCTCCCGCAAGCAGCAGCGACGGCGATGACGATGGAGGCGGCGAAGCGACGCTCACTGCCTCGTGGGAAGCGATTGGCGAGGGCTTCACTCCGGCGAGCCCTCGTTGAGCTCGCGAACAACAAATCGGGGACGGAGAGAGGTCGCCGACGAGGGAACAACGACAATGGGCGAGGAGGAGGCGCGGCGGCGAGGAATCGCCGCTTGGGGCGTGCGAATAGATGTTTCTGCTCGTGGCTTTGTTTCTGCCTGCAACAGGGGAATGCTAGGAAGAGGAGAAGGCGCGCGGCGGCAGACCTTCGCCGCGCTCTCCTCGTCACGGCGAGGATCTTCGGAGGGCAAGCGGCGGCGGCGAACGGCAACCGCAAGGGGGGAAGGGCGACGAACAGTGACAGCCATTTGCGAAGGGGGAGAAGGCAGGAGAAAGGGGCGCACGACAGGGAACCTCCGTCGAGCTCTCCTTGTCGCAGCGGAGCTCTAAAGAGGGCAGACGGCGGGCGGCGGATGGCGGACGGGGAACGCCGGTGCCGGCGTTCCTTCTGCTGCGGTGGAAGAAGAGGACTCGCGGTCGCGAGGGCGAGGAAATGGGGCGCCGCGAGTGGGGAAGAGCCCTCGGCTCTTCTCACTCGTGGTGCCTCATTCGAACCGGGTCAGGCCGGTTCATCTCACTCGACCGGTTCATCTGAACCGGGCCGTTCAATTTTTATTTTATTTTTATTTTTTTTTGAAAAAATAGGATTTCGAAGATGGGGGTTTACATTAGGAGACATGAAAAGTCTAGAAAAAATTTAAAGGATTAGGTTGTTATTTTTGGAGGATCAAAAATCCTAAGGGGGAGAGGAATTGTAAATCCTGTTTTCTATTTAAAAAAATATTTTTTTAATATTAAATTAATAAAATAATAAAATAATAAATAAAATTAAAATAAGTAATGAAATAAGATATATGAAATAAAATAAAAAATATATAGATAAAATAAAATAGAAAAAATAGATAAATAAATATAATAGATAAATCAGAAAAAATAATAAATAAAATAATAATAAATAAATATTAATAGATAAGAAAAATATAATAGAGAAGAAAATAAAATTAAACAGAAAAAAGAAGGAAAAATGTCGTAGCAGCACATGCAGCGCACTCGCGCATGCTGCATAGTTAGCGAGGGTTTGAATGAGGGTTTAAAACCCTCACTAATTGGGGGCACCCTGTTTTGGGATGAAACGACGACGGCGGAGCTCAAATGCTCCGACGACCGTCGTCTTCGGTAGAGAGGGGATGCGAGTGAGCTGAGGCATCGTCTGCTAGGCCGGCGACATGTGGAAGTAGCTCCGGCTGTCGAAGAATGCTAAGGGAGTGGCGGAATATGGGGTTTCCCTGTTCCCATCGATTGCGCCCGCGAGAGGGGCGGAGATCGAGATTTCCCTCCGCGGCGAAGTCGCTGGGGAGGTTGCCGGAGGTCTTCGGACGGTGAAGATGTCGTGACATGCGTTGCAGTGGCTCCGGTGGGTAGAAAGCATGAAAGGGGCAGCGAAGAGAGGGACTCCTCTGTTCGTGAAGATTCCGCGACAAGGAGCGTGGCTCACGGCATTTCCTTCACGACGAATCCCTCTGAGCTCGATTCGACTCCTTTGGAGTTGATAGCGAGCGGCGGCTACGGCGGAGGAGACGAGGCAGCAGCTGAGGGCAGTGGTTCCGCCTGCGGTAGAGGAAGTGGAGGTAGCAGCGATAGTGAGAGCGACTGGGCTCTACCGGCGGCATGATTAGGGGGTGATAGGGTAAGGGAAGGTACGGTGAGGTAGTGGGCAGCGTCCGCGTGTGTCCACGACAACAAAGCGCCGGCGATCACCGACGAAATGCGTGGTGGCGCGGCTGGCGTTCGAACGAGCGTCGAGCAGGGAAGAAGGCCGGGGTGGTGCGTGCAATGAGCTTGCGTCGATTCGGTCCAACCCGGCTCAGGCCGGTTCGACTTGGTTTAAGCCAGTTCGGTCCAGTTTGGAGCCGGTTTGGTTGTAGGTTGGCTGTTCTCACGGTTTTACAACCGGTTCAGTGCGGCTCAACGTTGCTAGGGCTTTATTGGTGAGTTTTGAACCTTGAGGAATTTATGTAGAATTTTTTAACACATTTTAGGTGTTGATTTCGAATTTATTTAAGTTGGGTTCAGGATTTTGAGTGCGATGTCAGAAAAATCTGAAAAAAATTATGATGCTATGTTACCAAACATATTTTTCATGATTTAATTAGTATTTTTAAGAATATTAGTATGCAAATTTTAATTTAATTAAGATAAATTGGATTAATTTAGGGTTTAAATGAATTAATTGTATGTTATATGCATGAAGAAATATTTTAGTAGATGTGATAACATTTAAATTGCATTAGTTGGAATTAAAAGAATTTAATTAAATTTTTTATAGAATTAATAAATTTTGGATACGGTCAATTGAGGTAATTTGATTATGTAGATTTTTCTAATTAGTCAAATTGAATAATTTAGAATTTTATAAATGTATAATGTGATAAAATTTGGAGAATTGGGTTATTTAGATTTTCTAATTAGTATAATTGAATAATTTTGAATTTTATAAATTTTATTGATGTAATCATATTTTTCACATAATTATTAAAATTATTTTTTTAAAATTAATTAAGGTGGTATATATTGATTAAGATTTTTGGGTATATTATTTTATAGGCTTGTTTATGTTTGATTGTGTTGGATTGTGATTGTTAATGTGATGGATGATTAGTTGATTTTAAGAAATTAAATAAAATAAAGAAAATGATGTGAGGATGTGAGTAGAAGGGTAGATAGAAAATCCTTATTTGAATTATATGATTTATGGTTGTTGGATATATTTATTTTATCTTAGGAAAATTGATTGTTGTGCTATTGCTTGATTTGTTGTGATTTGTGTTGGAGTAAGAAGGAATGGCTGTGCTTGATTGCTTGCTTGCTTATTTTTAAGAATCACAGCCAAGCTGTGAATTCTTGCTTGACTTTGTTTTGAGACTCAGGTGAGGGCTTATGGTTTCAAAATTCTGGCATACTACAGTATTGAGTCCTAAGGGTCGTGGTTAATTATTGTACATGCTGATGAGTTATATATCTGCTTTATTACATATTTAAATTGCAAGTGATTAAATTTAATTTTAAATGTATGTCATGCCAGTATATAGATATGATTCTATCATATGCATGTTATAAATGTTATGCTCATGTTATTTTAATATTTGATATGTTTATGTGGTGCTAGAGATGTAGAGACACTTAGCAAGACACAAAACATGATGATATGAGATAAATCTAGAGATACTTTAGGTACATGTTACGACAATACCTAATGTGATCTTATTTGATATTTAACTAAGAACTTTTGGACATCTTAGGGTCATAGTAACTTAGGAGATGACATTAAGGTTCTTAGTTTGCTATGTGTTAGTGGTAAGCGGTAAGCGGGTTAGTGGTAAGTGGGTTAAGAGAGAGAATCCGACCCATTACCAAACCCATAACTTACTCTTCCTCCTCCTTCCCCTCTTCTTCAAGTGACCTCCTTCCTCTTCTTTTTGCGGCGACGATGAACACCTCGCCTCCTCACTGTGTCATCGACTCGCCGGCCACCATAGTTGGAATTTTTTAATGGGGTTTGAATTGGAACATTAGGTGAGCTGGGCAAACACATTAGAACCATTATTTTTGAATTTTGGTGAAGATTTGAGGGATAAATTGGAGTTTTGGCATCAACGGCGATGATGGTGTTGTCGGAGCTTGTTCCGAGGATTGTCAACCATTCGACTATGTAACTTTACTGTGCCTATGGCTTCTCCTTGATGAGAGCTATCCATTGGTATGTAGGTTGAGGGCTATTGGCCGTCGGCGAACGGAAAACCCAAAAGTTAGGGTTCCGTCGACGTGAAATTCTCCGGTGAAATTGGATGCCGATGAGTTCTAAAAATTGGAGAAAATATGATTTTTGGATTCTTGATGAAGAGGGTTTTTATTTGGTATCAATATTGATGCTGATCAGAGAACTTCACCGACAAGGGTTTCGGCGAACTTTTTGGCAAACTTGAGATAAAAATTAGGGTGAATTTATGGATCATTTTAAGCATGTTGGTGAAAATGGATTTGAAAAATTATTACGAGATTGAGAATTAAAATTTATTAAAATATTCACAAACAATTTGGTAAGAAGCATGGGGATATTAACGATAGTGATAAGCGTTAGGACGTACTTATGATGATAAGTCGGGCTGGGTCAACTCAAGCGAGTCGGGCTGAATCGGGGTGAGCGGGTGAGTCGTCACGGATGAGTCGGCCGACTCACCGATAAAAGGGGAATTGAAACCGTCGAAAACAGGGGGTTGCCCTGTTCCGAGGGCATCGGCGTCGGCGGCTTTGTGGAAGCTTTGGCCGTCGGTGGTTTGGCAAAGGAAGAGGCTGCTACAGAGGTAGGCTATCGTCTGCAAGGCCGGCGAGCCTTGGGAACGACTCAGGTGAGTAGAAATGTTGATGGGAAGCTGCGAAAGTGGAGGCGGTTGGCGGAGGCGCTGTCTCGGTTGATCTCGCCGGCGAAGAGCACGAAGATTGTTCTCCCCCTTCGCGGTCAGGAGCTGAGCATCAAGTTAATTCCAAAAGGAGTTGATTTTGTGTGGTGGCCGCGGCGGGGAGGCCGGAGATCAGCGGAGAGCGTGGAAGGGGCGGCTGAACAGGGGAGTGAGCAACTCTTCCCCTGTTCCCGATGAATTCGCCGGCAGGGAGCGCGGCGAGTAACTCTTCCTCCACGGCGAGCTCTCTAAGTTCGATTCGACTCTCTTGGGGTAGATATCGAGCAACAGCCAAGACGGAGAAGATGGGATGGCAGCTGGGAACGACGATTCAACCCGTGGCTGGGAACGGCGAATCTGGCAAGTCGTGAGGGTTCTTGAGCTCCACCAACGATGAGAAGAGGCAGCCGGCGGGTGGAGGAAGGTGAGAGGAGGCTCTACGCTTGCTTCCGGTGGGTTAATGACAGTGGAGCGGTGGCGGATCGACGGACGATCGGCGGCGACGCTCGCTGCATTCGAACAGGGTTCGAATGTAGGAGAAGAAGTGGGTTGGGCAGGCGCCTGTGCGACACGCATGCGTCGGTCTGGTACAACCCGGCTTAGACCGGTCCGGTCCGGTTCAGCCGGTTTGACCGCGGTTCAGAGTGTGTTTAGCTGGTTTACGTGGTTTTTCGACCGATTTATCTTGGTTGAATGTTGCTATAACTTGGTTGGTGAGTTTTGTGCTTTTATAAAATTATTTAGAATTTTTGTCACGTATTAGGTTCGGTTTTCAAATTATTTTAGTTTGAGTTTAAGGGTTTGAGCATATTATTTATATCAAAAAAATCTAAAATAATTTTTGATGTTAGTTTATGCTTATATATAATTTCTGTGATTTAATCAGAATTTTTTCAAACAATTACGGTAGTGTTTTGATTTAATTGTGATGGTTCACGTTTATTTAAGTGTTAAATAAATTATTTGGATGATATTTTCATGAAAGAATATTTTAGTATGTGTCATTAGTTTTGATTTATGTTAAAAAGAATTAAAATGATTTAATTAGAATTTTTACAGAATTTATAAATTTTATGTTGTGATTAAATTGGGTAGTTAGATTTTCTAATTAATGAAGTTGGAGAAATTGTGATTTAATATATTTATATGTGGTAATTAGATTTTTACAGAATTATTAGAAATTATTTTTCGGTTAATTACGGTGGTATAATTTTAATGTAAACATAGGTGTGGCGATGGTGTGCTAAGGTGTGATGGTGGTAGTTGTATTTATTTAAAGTGTTAAATAGTTTAATTGATTTAAAAGTAGTTGAATAAAATTTAGTGTGTGGTTGTGAGTAGTGGGGGGTTGTTAGGGGATTGTTTGAGCTGTGTTATTTATGCGTGCTTGTTTGCTTGTATTTAATTTATTTGAGGAGATTGTGTTGCTGTGTTGTTGCTTGAAAAATCACAGCCAAGCTGTGATTTGTGTCGAAGTAGAGAGGAATTGCTTTGCTTGCTTGATTGATTGCTTGCTTGCTTTAAGAATCACGGCCAAGCTGTGATTCTTGTTTAAAGATCTGCTTTGAGACTCAGGTGAGGGTTTATGGTTTCAAATTTATTTGGCCTACTACAGATGCTGAGTCCTAAGGGTCGTTGTTAATTATTGTACATGCTGATAAGTTATATATCTGCTTGGTTGCATATTTAATTAGCATTTGAATTATTGAAATTTATATCATGCTAGTTCAAGTGTGATGTTATTATATGCATGCTCTTGATATGAGATTGAAAGTTATATCATGCTAGTTCATGTATGATGCTATAATATACATGCTTTAGATATGAGTTTCAAAATTATACCATGCTGGTGTATGTATGATGCTGTTATATGCATGTTATTGATATTTATGCTCATGTTATGTTGATTATTTAATATATTCATGTTGCTAGAGGTGTAGAGTCACTTGGCAAGAGCATGAAACATGTTGACATGAGATAAGACTTGAGACACTTTAGATTCATGTTATGATAACACTTAGAGTGATCTAAATTGATATATGACTAAGAACTTTGGACATCTTAAGGTTATGACAACCTAGGAGAGGATGTAGGGTTCTTAGACTAGTATGTCCCAACATGTGGTGAGGAGTCATGTGCTAGTATGGTAGAGGTGCAAGTTCGGTTGACTTAGTCACTAATATTTTGGTGTAATCGGAATCTCGCTTCGGTGCAGAGCTCAACTTGGTCGTGTTACACCAAGATAGAGGGTGTACTAGGAACAGTACCGTTCAATACACTACCAAGGCTAGGGAACATGATGTCTCTAGCATGCTCAACAGTGGTGGGTCCTTGAGCAGTCCAAGTTCATTGGTATCGTATTCAGTGGATCTCAGCTTACCACGTTGGAGATGGATGTGATTTGTTATGTGTATGGTGATCCTGCCATGGTGCAAAATTACAACGCTGTATGGTACTTATGTTTGGAAAGAAGGGGTGTCGTGGTCACCAGCTCCTTCTGCCAACATCAGTGTACAGGCATATAGGACAAAGACATAGAGTTGACGCTGACGGGTTTAGGAAAATCTCTGATGATGGATTCACCTTGAACATAAGAGGCTGCCTTAGGTGTAGAATGGATAGATGATGATATGTTAATTAAAGTGATATAACATCTTTGGTTTAATGACACTATTATGATCATATTCTGTTATATACCTTATTATGATCATGTTCATGATGTTCCATATTTGTTATTTGGTTATACCTTATTGATATGTGGAATTAATATGTGATATTTTGTTGACATGTTGAATTAATATGTGATTTTAGTGGATATATTTTCTTGTTGGTTTGTACAATACCTTATGTCCATTTTTAGTGTGCTCTCTCTGTAACCTCACTGAGTTTCGTGACTCAGATGTTTACATTTTTTCCTGTTGCGTAGGTTACAGGTTAGCTACTAGCGGGGAGAGAGGGAGAACCTAGTTGGTAAATGATATTTATTTTTATGATCAAGATAGAGATCTAGATTGATATTGTTGGTTTAATTGTTAAATGTATTTGCTTCCGCTTTATTTAATTAATAAAATTTATAGTGCTTTGTGATACTTTTTAGCTTTGTTTAAGTTGTAATGTTGAAGTGCAGCTTATACGGCGGTTGCCACGTGCCCAAAGGTTGGTTTGGAGTGTGACAAACACCATGAACCACCAGCAATCGGTTAGTGATGTTCACCCCTCCTAAGGCTTCTGATAGCTTAGATACTGAGAATGTGGCTAAGGGATTGGATTAATTAACTTCTAGGTGGCTAAGTGTGTCACGCCCCGTACCTTCCACTAGGGCACGTGGCAGACCGCAGTGAACTCCACACATAGCCCCGTTTGCTCCCGAAACTATATGGGAACCCACTAATCGTACCTGATGTATATCCCCTCTATTTATGGAAGGAGAGAACCTGGATGACAGATCAATATAACTCTAAAAGAATATATTATTAAAACCAAATCTTTACTACAGTGGCACACACTTATATACAAGTAATTTACAATCAAAATGGATATATGCCAAGGTTATACAAAGTACCTAGCCAGTGGATCTCTATACACACAAAACAAAGGTAGAACTGTCCTACCTTTCAAAAGAAATCAGGTGCCTGACTATACACTGCGATATCTATCAGTCTCTCTCATGCTGTGATCCTAAAAAATAAAAATGAGTTCCCCTACGGGGTGAGTAACACCGTACTCAATGAGTTGGATAGAAAACAATATAAAACCGAGAATATAAAATAACAAAGTCTCAAGAATAGAATCATATGAATATTCGTGTGCAATAGCCAATCAAAATGAGTAATGAAGAATCACACGAGACTATATCTGGGGCTGGCATAATCAAAATACAGTTGTTGCCAACAACTGTTACCTCAGGGGGAGGAATCAAATATCATAAGGTACCCAGATCAAAGCAGAAGTGCAAGAATAAATAAACAAAGCTCCCTTTTCCCCTGGGTTGTCCACTGGATTTCGCTACCTGGTATCCATAGCTAATCCAGAGTAAAAACCAGTCAGGAGTATCCCAATCTCCCATCCTGACCTCGAGTACTATCGTCCCACGCCCCTCCTCATAAGTGGCCCATGGGAGTGCTAATAGTGTAATAACCTATCACTGCAGTGAAGAGTACCTATAGCACTATCCAGTATAATATCATGCTAGTCATACGCATTTTCAAGTGAAATAGTATCACGAATAATTAAACAGATGCATTTGCTAGATTAGAAGTCGCAAGAAGCATAGTATAATGCTTAAAATGAATAAAGTAGCAAGAGTATCAACATGGATATCAAGGATTATTTATAACTCATGTATGATCATAATCAAGATAATACTAACTAGCAGGAGAGCCAAAGGATATCAAATATAAATAATCAAAGGGACTATAGTTCTCCTGGACTAAACATTGAGAACTATCCCGTCTATTCTGCCCAGAGAATAAACACTCACCTGATTCTATCGTGATAAGCACGTTCTAGTTCGTATCGCGAACGTTCGTATCCTCGTGTTTGCTTACCGAATTTCCTGTGAATATTTCTACGAATTAAATCTCTTAATCCGGTAACAATTTTATAAATCCGTCTTCACCAACATGCTTAAAATAGTCTCTAGAATCACCCTATTTTTTTTATCTCAAGTTCGCTGAAAAGTTCGTCGGAGCTCGCCGGAAACTCGCTGGAAAGTTCGCCGGAATCCTCACCGGCGAAGTTCTCCGAACAGTACCAATATTGGTACCATTCGAAAGCTCTCATCACAAGGATTCCAAAAATCATATTTTCCCCAATTATTATAGCTTATACACGATCGATTTCATGAATTAATCCAATTTGGGCGGAAACCCTAAGTTAGGGTTTTTAGCTCGCCGGTGGCCAACCGGCGGCCAACAGCTCTCAACTCCGGTACCAATAGAAAGTCTCGTCGAGGAGAAGCTATAGGTATCAAGTTTGCGAAGTTCCGTGGCCGGAATGGCCAGCAATCGCCGGAGTAAGCTCTGGCGACGAAGTTTCACCGCCCGCTACTTCTCTCCTCTTTTCTCCCCCAAATCTCAGCCAAAACTTGCAAATGATAGTTCTAATGTGTTCTCTTAGCTCACCTGATGTTGTCCCTGAAATTTCGTTGAAAAATTCGATCGGGAAGTGGTGCAAACGTCGTAGTCAAAGTGATGAAGGGTTGCTGCCGCGGAACAGGGGAGGAGAGAGGGAAGAGGAATGCTCGAACATGCGCGCTCAGTGGGGAAAAAATTCAATTTTTATAAATAATTAAATTCTTTAATTCACGTTTAATCCTAGCCGTCCATCCTTGATTGAACGATTTGATCAATCAAACGACGTCCAATTTACGATCCATCTGCGCCGTTGGATTCCTTATCAAAAATACTATCTGATGGTATAATTTTCATACCAAAATTTCATACCACTAAAATTCACAAAATTTTACGAATAAGTCCTTCTATTATTATTTTACAAAATTATCCCTAATACAAAAATACAAATCTCACATCCTACCCCCCTTAAAGAAATTTTGTCCTCAAAATTTGACATATAGGATACTTAGCTACATAATCTGCAATATCTTTCTTCATACCAGGCCACCAATAATTTCCTCTTATGGTGCGATACATCTTTGTACTGCCCGGGTGCATTGCATATGCCGAAGAATGAGCTTCCTCCAAAATAGCTTTCCTGAGTTCAACTTTATTAGGGACACAAACTCTATCTCGATATACCAATAACCCATCATCCCTCATCCTGAACTCAGTATTTTCTTCTATTTGCATCTTTTGAAGTACTTTACTCAATTCCTCGTCTGAGCTTTGCAAAACCCGAATTTCTTCATGAAGTATAGGTCGCACAACAAATGTAGCTAGCATCTCACTAACTGTATCATAATTCAGCTGAATTCCCAAAGATTTCAATTATACTAGCTTCGGTAATGTAGTGGCTGCAATATTTGACAGTATAACTAACTTTCTACTCAAGGCATCAGCTACTATATTTGCTTTTCTGGATGATATTCAATTGTCAAATCATAATTTTTTATCAACTCTAACCATCTTCTCTGTCTCAAGTTTAGCTCTTTCTGAGGCATAATATACTTCAAGCTCTGATGGTCAGTAAAGATATGACATTGAACTCCATATAAATAATGCCGCCATATCTTTAGTGCAAATACTACTGCTGTCAGTTCCAAATCATGAGTAGGATAGTTTAATTCATGTTTCCTTAGTTGACGGGAGGCATAAGCAATAACTTTTCCTTCCTGCATTAATACACAGCCTAACCCTTGTCTGGAAGCATCACTGTATACTGTATAATCTTCATTAGGCTTTGGTAATGTCAGAACTGGAGCAGAAGTAAGACAGTCTTTGAGTTTCTGAAAACTCTTTTTACATTCCTAATCCAATTCAAATTTCACTTCTTTTCTGGTCAATCGAGTGAGTGGTCCAGCTATCTTAGAAAATCCTTCAATGAATCTTCTATAATATCCAGCTAGACCTAAGAAACTATGAATCTCCGTAACATTCTAGGGTTGTTCCCATTTCAAAACTGCTTCAACTTTATTTGAATCAACCATGATACCTTTTTGTGATACGGTGTGTCCCAATAATTTCACTTCTTTTAGCCAAAATTCGCATTTGGAGAACTTTGCATATAGTTTCTTTTCTTGCAGTGTCTGTAATACTATTCTCAAATGTTCAGCATGTTTCTTTTCTCCAGAAAAGTATATCAGAATATCATCTATGAATACAATAACAAACTTATCCAGATATGGATGAAATACTCTGTTCATTAAGTCCATGAATGAAGCTGGGGTATTTGTCAAACCAAAAGGCATTACCACAAACTCATAATGTCCATATCTGGTCCTGAAGGCTGTCTTAGGGATATCTGACTCCCTAATCCTCAATTGATGATATCCTGATCTCAAATCAATTTTTGAAAATACCTTAGTTCCTTGTAGTTGATCAAAAAGATCATCAATTCTCGGCAAAGGGTATTTATTCTTGATGGTCACCTTATTTAATTGTCTATAATCAATACATAATCTTCAGGTACCATATTTCTTCTTTACAAATAATACCGGTGCTCCCCAGGGTGAGGTACTCGGTCTGATGAATCATTTATCAAGCAATTCTTGTAATTGTACTTTCAATTCACTAAGTTTTGCAGGTGTCATTCTATATGGTTGGATAGTGATAGGGTGAGTGTCTAGTTGTAATTCAATAAAGAAATTCACTTCCCTATCAGGTGGCACACCTGGTAATTCTTCAAAAAATACATCAGGGAATTCACATACCACCGGTATCTCTTCTAGCTTGGTTCCTGAGGTGGATGTGTCTATTATATGAGCTAAATACGCTACACATCCTTTTCTTATTAATTTCCAAGCTTGTAGTGCCGAAATTATACAAGTCGGTAGAATTCGGCGATTCCCAGTAAAATATAATTCAGGTGTTCCCTCTATCGAGAATATCACTTCCTTGGTAAAATAGTTGACTGTGGCTTTATGTCGGACTAACTAGTCAATCCCCAATATCAAGTCAAGATCAGACATATCTAATGGGATTAGGTCTGCTAGTAATATGATATCTCCCAACATAATCTCACAGTCCTTATAAACTGTATCTCTAAGAAGTTGTTCTCCTAGAGGTGTGCATACAATAAGTTCAGGTTTTAAAGGAACTAAGGGTTTATCACTAAACTTTGCAAACTCAGGATTAATATAAGATCTATGAGAACCACTATCAATAAGTACTCTAGCAGTATGCTGAAAAAGCTGTAAAGTACCTGTGATCAGGTCTGGATTGGCCTCAGCCTCCTTATCTGAACTGGCAAAGATCCTGGTCTGCTCTCGCGGTGGAATCCCAGAACCACCTTGTGTCCCTCTAACACTACTTCCTTGATCTGCTTTATAGCTTCTCACTGCCCCAGATGGTTGTCTGTCCAGAGTGGTTAATCCCCTACCACTTGGTACTAGTCTGGGCATCCCACTGCTTCTACTGTCACCTCTTTGTTGTAGTCTTGGGCAGTTACTACGATAATGCCCTGGCTGATGACAATAGAAACATCTCAGGGGAGCTCTACAGATTCTAGAATGATTCTTACCATAATTTCTGCAAGTATCTCTAGTCATAGGTCGAACTTGAGACTCAAAATCTGGAATGGGTAAAGCTCGAGGGTAAGCCTGTGATCTAGGAGCACTACTAGATGATTCTCCCATTCTTTGCGATCCCTTAACTATCGTACTCTTCCTCTGGAATGTAGGACTGAAAAATCCTGACTTTCTCTTTCCTGAGAAAATTTTCTTACCCTTAGAAGGTGCTGGGGATAACTGTTCAATCTCCACTGCCATCTACACTAACTCATGATAACTGACAGTGGTAGAAGTAACCAACAACTTTCTAATCTCTGTATTCAGTCCATTTCTAAACCTGCTACGTATATACTCAGTATCTTGGGCATACTCTGGGACAAATACCGATAAAGCTCGTAGCTCAGTGTCAAACTCCAATACTGACCTATGATCCTGTCGTAGTGAAAGAATTCTTCTCTCTTCTGATCCTTATAAAAGCTAGTATAGTATTCCCTATTGAAGATATCTATAAATCTTTCCCAAGTAGTAGGTGAAGCTCCACTAGCGCTAAGGGACTCCCACCAAACCTGTGCATCACCCTCTAATAGCTGAGCTGCTAGTCTGATAGTGTCTGCGTCTGTCAATCTCATGTCTCTAGCAGTCTTTGAAACTTTCTGTAACCATTTGTGAGCTATTTCTGGGTCTCTAGATCCCTCAAAACTGTAACAGCCTAATTGTCGAGCTGTCTTGATCTGCTTTAGTAAATCAGTCTGAGGAGCAACAATGGGTGCCTGCACTGGTGGAACGGGAGCTAGTACCGATGCAGTCTGAGTTTGAATCGCTCTAAGGAGTGTTTGAAACTGCTCATCCGTCAGAGTGACTCCTCCTGCAACAGGTGGTGCAGCCTGGCCACCCTCTACTGGTACTGCATGGGAGGCAGAGGAACCCTCCTGTCCATGTGATGCCTCATCACCTGAATGACTATGCTCTGGCTGTATTCTAAATATCCTGCATGAATATTACGATCAATGTTACGTATACAACATATATCCTAAGGCCACTAGACTGATCCTTAATTGAGATCCACTGGACTCCTTATATTCAAAAATGTATTATTTCTAAAAAGTCTATGTAAATGGTATCTTAATATACCCAGGTTCTCAAATGATCTTGTCAGGATATACATATGCTCTAGTATGAACCTGCTCTGATACCACCAAAATCTGTCACGCCCCGTACCTTTCCATAGGGCACGTGGCAGACCGCAGTGAACTCCACACATAGCCCGGTTTACTCCCGAAACTATATGGGAACACACTAAGCGTACCTGATGTATATCCCCTCTATTTATGGAAGGAGAGAACCTGGATGACAGATCAATATAACTCTAAAAACATATATTATTAAAACCAAATCTTTACTACAGTGGCACACACTTATATACAACACTGCGATATCTATCAGTCTCTCTCCTGCTGTGATCCTGAAAAATAAAAATGAGTTCCCCTACGGGGTGAGTAACGCCGTACTCAGTGAGTTGAATAGAAAACAATGTAAAACCGAGAACATAAAATAACAAAGTCTCAAGAATAGAATCATATGACTATTCGTGTGCAATAGCCAATCAAAATGAGTAATCAAGAATCACACGAGACTATATCTGGGGCTGGCATAATCAAAATACAGTTGTGGCCAACAACTGTTACCTCAGGGGGAGGAATCAAATATCATAAGGTACCCAGATCAAAGCAGAAGTGCAAGAATAAATAAACAAAGCCCCCTTTCCCCCTGGGTTGCCCACTGGATTTCGCTACCTGGTATCCACAGCTAATCCAGAGTAAAAACTAGTCAGGAGTATCCCAATCTCCCATCCTGACCTCGAGCACTATCGTCCCACGCCCCTCCTCGTAAGTGGCCCATGGGAGTGTTAATAGTGTAATAACCTATCACTGCAGTGAAGAGTTCCAATAGCACTATCCAGTATAATATCATGCTAGTCATACGCATTTTCAAGTGAAATAGTATCACGAATAATTAAATAGATGCATTTGCTAGATCAGAAGTCAACAGAAGCATAGTATAATGCTTAAAATGAATAAAGTAGCAAGAGTATCAACATGGATATCAAGAAATATTTACAACTCATTTATGATCATAATCAGGATAATACTAACTAGCAGGAGAGCCAAAGGATATCAAATATAAATAATCAAAGGGACTATAGTTCTCCTGGACTAAACATTGAGAACTATCCCGTCTATTCTGCCCAGAGAATAAACACTCACCTGATTCTATCGTGATAAGCACGTTCTAGTTCGTATCACGAACGTTCGTATCCTCATGCTTGCTTACCGAATTTCCTGATTCTATTGTGAGAAGCTCATCAGCCGAGATGGGCTATCTTCTCCGTTTCATTTTATCTATTGATTTCAGAGAGTAATATGTAGTAGACTGGTATCGGGACTGTACTTGGAGACTGTATTATTTAATTATTGATATGACTAGTTACTTGTGCTGTAGAAATGAGATCCTGCTACGCCTTGCATAGGTTGGTGAGCTCATACCGCGGTTGCCACGTGCCCGGTAAGTGGTCCGAGGTGTGATATGAGGTCCAGTGGGCAACCCTGGGAAAGAGAGCTTTGTTCCTATATTCTTATTATTTAACTTTGATTCAGGTATCCTATGATGCTTGATACCTCCCGCTAAGGTAACAGTTGATAGCTACAACTGTCGTTAACTATGCCAGCCCAGGATATACTCTTGTATAATCCATGATTGCTCTTTTTGATTGACTATTACACCCGAATAGCAGGATATTCTATTCATGAGACTTTGTTATTATATATTCTCGATTTTACATTATTTTCTATCTAATTCACTCGTACAAGTGTACTCACCTTATAGGGCACTCATTTTTTTGAGGACCACAGTAGGAGAGGGATTAAGAGATACTGAGGCGTGTAGCTCAACACCCGACTTTTGAAAGGTAGGACAATTCTACCAGTATTTTATGTATATAGAGAGATATACTGGCTAGGTATTTTGTATATATTTGGGCATGTACTCAACTATAATTGTAAGATATTTATATATAAGTGTTTTAATGTACTTGAGCACTGTGATTTCGAAAATGCATCATTTTAGATTTATATTGACTTGTTATTCAAGTACTCTCCTTCAATAAATAAAAGGGATATATATCAGATACGCTTAGTGGGTCCTCCTATAATCCTAGAGGGTAAGCATGACTATGTGTGGAGTCTACTACGGTCTACCACGTGCCCTATGGAAAGGTACGAGGCGTGACAAATAGTATTAGATTGACATCCTAGATTCACCTCACGGTCTCGACTCAAGTTTCAAAGTGAATAAGGAACAACTCTAAAGTTCAGCACAACCTTCTACCCATAAACAAATAGACAATTCGAGCGTACCATACAAACTCTAAAGGATATGTTGAGGGCTTATGTGCTAGATTTCATAGAACTTTGGGACACACACCTACTCCTCGTAGAGTTAGCTTATAATAATAACTATCAAGCCACCATAAGAATGACTCCTATATGGAAGGCAGTGCGGAACACCAACTTACGGAGTGAAGTTGGAGAATGTCATTTAAACAATACCGAGTTAGTGGTTCGGACAATTGAAAAGATCAAAGTCATCAGATAAAGAATAAAGACTATACAAGATAAGTAGAAAAGTTACGCTGATAATCGACGTAGACCACTAGGATTTAATATTAATGATATGGTATTTTTGAAAGTATCACGTGGAAATATTTTCTGTGGTTTCATCAAAAAGGTAAACTGTATCCTCGATATATCGAACCATTCAGGGTAATCACTAGAATCAGACCGATATCATACCAATTGGAGTTACCTACTGACTTGGAATGCATTCACAATGTGTTTCACGTGTCGATGCTTAAGAAATACATACATGACCCTTCACATGTCCTTATAACCTCTCCAATTGAGTAGAGGTAAGACTTGAAGTATGGACTAGAGGTAGTAAAGATATTAGATCAACTTATTAAAAGTCTTAGAGGCAAATTGATTCCTTCAATAAAAGTCCTTTGCAGAATTCAAAAAGCTGGTGCTCAAATTAGGTACCAATATCCAAACTTGTTTGTTAGGATATATTTTTTGTTAGCACTGTTTTATCCTTGATGTTTGAGGAAGTAAGTGAAAACTCTTTTTAATGTCTTTGTATTTTTGGAGGACTAAAAATAGGAGGGAGGAGAACTTGTAAACTCGAAATATGATGAATAGGAAAAAGGAAATTAGAAACAGGGATCAATACCTGGTTAACCAATCGATACCCAAAATCACATCAAAGTATTGTATCCTAGCATCTCTAAGGGTCAATTAGCCCCCTTAGAAATATTGTGTTCACATAAGACCTCTGTTATCCGGTATCGATCAGAACACAAGCAGCAGAATCAATTAAGATTATAGATCTTAGGAATAGCACACCATGGAATAAAGAATACAAATTAATCAACTAAAGGTCTTCAAATAATTCCAACGATTGCATTGGAATAAGAAATCAAAAGGAATAGCAGAGACAGGTAGTCCAAAGCTGAGACAATTAATTTAAGTATCCAACAAAGTAATTTATTGACTTAGAAAGAAAAAGAGACAAAATGATTATTAGGAAGTATATTATTTTGAGAAACCTGCAATTGACTCTTCTTACAATTGTTATAAAATATTTGGAAGGGAGTAGACCTTTTCTCAAGGATTACAAATTTTGAGATCGCACTCTTCAAAGGAAGATATGGTCATTTAAGCCAAGCAAAAGAAGGAATTATTTAAGAATTGAACAATTACTAAAGCTGGAGTTTCAAAATTGAGAGGAGAAAAATTGCCACCATCCTTAAGGCCAAGGTAGCTGGAATTAACAATCTGAATATTGTCTTTGAATGATCAAGGAAGAGATTGGAGATCAATTTCAAGGATTTTAGACCATGAATACAAAAAAAAAAGTTAATTCAAGGCCATCAAAATTTGTTGGAGATCAATAACAATGTTTACACTTTCCTCTCAATAATAATATCACTCGAATAATAAAGGAAAGGAACAACTCCTAAACTCTTGTAAAATTTTATTTGAACGATAGGTATGGAAGTACAAGCATTGGAATATAAAGGTGAAGATGATATGAAAGAGAAAATAACACCCGAAGCTGTAAAATCAATCTCTTTTGAATTTAACGATGCCCTCCCAATTGTTGGAACTTGGAGGAAAAATTTTAGAAATATAACTTGGAATTGGTAAGCAAGAATAGTAATAAGGATATAAGAGCTGTTACTAACTGCTGAAAAGATTAGAGTAGTAAAAATAATTACTGAAATAATGGAGAAGGACCAATTGAAAGTGATGAATAAAATTTCATAACCAAAATAAAGGTTAAGACTGGAGCTAGTACATAAATGGCTGCGTTAGGTTTACAAATAAGAAACAAGAGGTAACAAAGTTGTCCAACATGGTTGTAGAAGTTTAGAAGAATAAAATATAGGAAAAAATTCATTAATACTAAAGTATTTACATGCAAGTTCAGGAGTTTGATCATCAACAAACTTTAATCAAAATTAGTCAATTTAAAGGTGCTGGTGAAGGTGTTGACAATGCATAAGACAAGTCTGTAGTTGTTCAAAAGGAGCCTAAGCAAGAGATAATAATGGCAGCTCCCTCAAGGATACCAAGGAGGAGACTATGGTAGGCAAGGTAAAATTTCAGTATTGTTGTTCATACAAGCTTATAGTACTTATTATGATGAAGAATGAAATCTAAATTCACCACTGGGAGATTATAGATCAAAGGTAAGATAAAATAATGTATATATATTCTGCTGTTAGCATAGACATGATAGATTCAAGTGGAAAGATAAATGATTTTTCAATCCAAGAGTATAAATTTTCGATACACTAAATTTTCAGGATTTAGTAAAATTTGGAAGGTCATAACTCCTTCCACAGAGATCAGATTAGGCTAATATTTTGAGGGTGGATTTTGGAATCATTGAATAAGGTGTCTACCAAATTTCATAGGAATTGGACACTCAGAGAGCTCAGGGTGATTAATTCTCTGAGATAAGGTAAATCTAAAATTTCATCTATCCAGGTTTATAATACTTTGATATAGTAGTTGATGCATTTCATTATCTTTGGCTTTAGCTCACCCTTTAGTTGTGCATGGGAGTTATGATTTATGTTTTTGAGGTAAGGACCTTATTACAAGGTGAGAAATACAGTAGGGTCCTTAATGAATGATAAGGCTGCAAATTGGATTCTCCTTTAGTATCACTTGGAAAATTCAGAATTAAGAATCAAGGTTGGTTTGTTTATGATATATTAGTTTGGTACAGTAGGTATTCTTGTCTAGGATTTGGTGGAAAGATCTTCAAAACTTAACATTGAGAATATATAAGTATATGCACAAGAGATAAGCTTCAATTTTAACATGCTGAAAATGCTAGACTTTTCACATTATAAACTCATTGAATTTACTTACAATTCTTACTAAATTGTTCAGTAACTTGAGGTTCTAGACAGTATTTGGACCCCTTTTTGAAAGAGTCAAGAGTATCATCCAAAGAGTTTTGAAAGATGATAAGGATTAGGGAGAGAAATATCCTAAGGAAGAAAAAAAATTGTTAACTATCACTAGAAGGAATTTGAGTTCGTTTGGTGCTAGGGATGATACCATTTCTTAAATGCACTTAAGAGTATTCAACAGAGGAATGGTTAGTATTTTGAGAACGGTCAGAATCTGAAGAATGACCATTGCTAAAGGTTTGTAAAGAAAAGAATTGAAACATATCAGCGAATGAAAAATAAGGGAATAGATCTTCTCCACACCTACACATGCAGAATTCATAGTATAGTTCATGGGTATCGAGATTTTACTTTTCAAGTTTAAGGAAGAAGGACCCTATTGCACAATATAGATCCTGTGATATGAAAGTACTTGATGTTTATTCATATAAAACTGTCAGAGATGGATAGAGGAGTGAGATTGAATGAGATGGATATCAAGATTGAGAGGTAAGATGGTAATTTTGATACACCCTATGAACAAAATGTTGAATGTGAGATGGTATTGATCTCTGATTATGATTCATGAGTAAAGGATGATAAAATTAATAAAAGCTAGGAATGAAACTCTACAATTTAACTATGTTCTTAACCAAGTTCTGAATCTATAGAGTCGAGAAGGAAGGTCACCATTATTATACTTTGATTTGTATTAGAGTATGATAGGAAGACAATTGGAGAGGAATCTCTATCCTTCTTCTCAGCCCCCGTTAGAGAGAAAGGGTATTTTCAGTTCTGCAGCAAGGATCAAATCCATACTGATATGCACACGCCTCGACTTAAGATGCGTACAAGCAGATATGCACACGCCTCGACTTAAGATGCGTACATCCAAGTTGGTTCCGATCTTCCATCGTAGGAGAAATCCTTAATGCGGGGGGAGTTGTGACTTTGACGAAGGGGAGGCTAACCACGATCTAGGAACGCGACCAGCAACCTCGCAATTGCTAAACCACTCCTCAATTGGTTATCAACCGTGTCAAATTCTTCTTTGCTTCATTTTTTGAAGTATGTTGTTATTTATTAGTAATATTACTTATCTTTAGCCAATTGTATGTAGCAAGTTTTCCAAAAATATATTGTTAAAGATAAGACGAGGAAACAAAATAACTTAGAAACGACTTTTATGCTTTTGTAGAGAGCATTGGAAGACTGCCCTTCAATATAAATAACAGCACGTATGTGTACACACATTTAAATAAGGCAACCCACTAGCTCTACACAACCAACACAACTAATTTCTTTATCTCTCCTTTGCTCTCTCTACACTATATATTTGTTTATATATATAAACATATTGTCGTCTGCTTGTACAAAAAGTATACATTCCACTAGTTAAAGCAATTGAGCTTCATAGGAGAGGTTCTCGCCTCGGTACTGAAAAAGTTCAAAAAAAAATATCGCACTTCGTCTCCTCCATCCACAAACCTTTGACATTATTAACTCCATACATCAGACCATCAAGCATAATTTCTAATCTCTCTCGAAATGTCGACGATCTTCTCCTGCGAATACTGTTCTCGAGAATTCAGTACAAAAGAAGGTCTCACAGGTCACCAGAATGTGCACGCGAACGAGTGCCCCTCTTCTACCGCAACAGGATCAGCAATTTGTGGAACAATGAAGGATGTTGCCTCTCTATCGTATCCCTCAACAATGCCTTTCTCCTGTGACCACTGTCGTAAACAATTTGAAACAATTTAGGGCTTCAATTGTCACATGGGTAAGACACACAGGGAGCTTATAACAACTTCCACATCAACTGCAGCTTTCTCCTTTGACACATCTATGGCACGTTTCTCCTGTGACTTTTGTCCAAGACGATTTGAAACACCTCAGGGGCTCAATAGTCACAAAGGCAAGGCACACAAGAAGCTTATAGCAACTTCCACATCAACCGCAGCTTTGTCCTATGATACATCAAAGATGGATTTCTCCTGTGACTTTTGTTCGAGACAATTTGAAACATCTCAGGGGCTCAATAGTCACAAGGGTAAGGCACACAAGGAGCTTATAGCAAATTCCACGCCAGCAACATCTACGCTTAGACCCAACGAGACTGCCATCTCTACACCCCCTCCAACTAAAGAGGGCCCTGATGATACTAACTCTAATGAAATTGATATTGATCTCTACTTACCGATAAAGAAGAGAAGACAATTTCTTAGACATACCTCCTCCCCTTCCTCGTCCACTTGAAAAAGAACGAAAAATCACTATGCATAAATATGTTTATAAATACTGTATAGGAGTACCCCCTAGCTTTATTCCACTCACTCCTTCCCGGATTGTTAAACCAATGATATTTGAAATTAATAAATGATATTAAGAAATGATTTATAATTTTTTGTGGTTTTGTATAAAAAATACTATAAAATTTTATCCTTTTATCTCCTAAACATTTATTCTTGCTAAAATCACTATGGTATGGTAAGGAGGAGAGAGGCGCTATAGATTATCACTATGCAATAGCAAGATTAACATATTTAAATATAAGGTGGTAGTTAGTGGTGCCACAACCAACAATAAATTTCCAATGCAGCAACAGGAGTAGGTAGGGAGTAGGAGGAAAATGAATTAATAAATAAATTTCAATAAATATATTTAAATAAATAGAAGCCTTTTATTTTAAATTCATTATCATAATGATCAATTATTAAATTAATTGATGACAATTAATTATTTCGACAATAAATTTCATAATAAATTATTATCATAGATAATAACACAATGAATATTTATATTATAATAATTAAATTTTTAGAATAGATCAATTATTACCCTCAAATACTCACGTTTATATTGTATATATCCATTTTTGGGGAGTCAAATTTATATATATTCTTGTTGTTTTATAATCTAGTTAACATATGATGTGCTATTAAAAGAGTAGTTCTAAGGGGTTAAAAAAGTAATGGATAGTTCCTTAAGATGAATTCAGTAATGGATGTGTGACCTATAAGTCTCATCGATTGAGAGAGACTTGTCAAGTATAATTTTAAGTTTCATCGTTGTTTGTGAATCATTACTGAGTTTCTTTTATATAGAAATGAGGCACATTATTAAATGTGACAAAATATTATTTGTATGATTGTTGATCTCGGTAACATAAAAGAAATCCCTATCTAATGATGGCACTAGATATGGTTTATTTTGAGCTTCATCAGTATCAAGTCCATCGACAATTGTAAAGAATACGTTTATATGCCTAGCAATTCGTGCTAACTAGGATGTTTAACGATTGAATATCTTTGAGGGGTAAAATGTCATCAAAATTACGTTAGGACTTGAATGAGTTTTAGATTCGTGTCGAAATAGATTTAGAATCCATCGAGTTTCTTTGAGATTGTATTCTTATAGGTGCTCTGGGATCCGTCCTCTTGTGAAAATTGCCTTACAACTTTTGTGATTTTTAGATTCATGCACAAATGAATCAATATCCCATCCAATCTCTTCAAATTAGAGTATTTTCATAAATGCCTTTGGATGTATTCTCCCTTCCTAATGCGGATTAAGAGCACCATATAACAGGCCTAAGGGTAGTTGGAAATTTTTTTTCTTTTTCGGAATAGGAATGAAAAAATTTATAGTTACGCCCAATAGTAATATTATATCATGGTGATATTTATTTTGATATGACAATATCCTTGATTTAATGATTTCTATCTATTATTTTAATAAATAAAATAGAAATTATAAAATAAACTTATAGACAACACTTATTACATGAGTTAGAATACTATAAAAATAACAAAAATATAAAATAAAATTATTTTGTTTCTAATTCGACCGTCAAATTGTCCTCGACGTGCTAAACCAATTAATTGAATCAATTTAGTCTTAAATATATATATATATAAATCAAATCATAAAAAAAATAGAAAAAGAATTTAGTCTTAAATATATATATATAAAAATCAAATCATAAAAAAATAAAAAAAGATAGATCAAATAGTGATATCAAACTATTATTAAATATTATCACATCTTTGATTGTATTTTTTTAAAAATATTATATATAAAATTAATTAATGGATGAATATTTTTCTAAAAATAATCAAATAATATTGATCATTAAATAATCTTTTAATAAGAGAATATCAATCTATCGTACTAATTATTCTACATAATAATATCTATATCATTTACTTTATCTCACTTTGCATTACTAAATATAGAATTAGAATTACAAACTTGTATTATTTGAAACCATCACAAATAGCTATGAAATCATTGAAAAGATTAAATATATTTTTTATTTTAAATTATATAATTTATGAATTATTTTATAAAGTACGTGGTTTGTTTTATTGTTGTATGATTGAAGATAGATAAGAGATAATATTTGTAAGATCTAAAAATACAATTTTAACTACAAATATTTGAGTTGAAATTCATGCATTTATAATTTTCGCTAGAGCTATAGATAGAATTCTAAATGACCATGTAATTAAAAAAATATATAACTAAGAAAATAGATATTTTAGAGAAGTTTTCATTGCACTTCAACTTTCAGTCAAATAACTTTCTATCATATTTCAAAGAACGCTCCATGTGATCTAATATAAGTAATAAATATTCTCTAATTCTTCTTTGCTTCATTTTTTGAAGTATGTTGTTATTTATTAGTAATATTACTTATCTTTAGCCAATTGTAGAGAATACAAAATAACTTAGAAACAACTTTTATGTTTTTGTAGTGAGCATTGGAAGACTGCCCTTCAATATAAATAACAGCACGTATGTGTACACACATTTAAATAAGGCAACCCACTAGCTCTACACAACCAACACAACTAATTTCTTTATCTCTCTTTTGCTCTCTCTACACTATATATTTGTTTATATATATAAACATATTGTCATCTGCCTGTACAAAAAGTATATGTTCCACTAGTTAAAGCAATTGAGCTTCATAGGAGAGGTTCTCGCCTCGGTACTGAAAAAGTTCAAAAAAAATATCGCACTTCGTCTCCTCCATCCACAAACTTTTGACATTATTAACTCCGTACATCAGACCATCAAGCATAATTTCTAATCTCTCTCGAAATGTCGACGATCTTCTCTTATGAATATTGTTCTCGAGAATTTAGTACAAAAGAAGGTCTCACAGGTCACCAGAATGTGCACGCGAACGAGAGCCCCTCTTCTACCGCAACAGGATCAGCAATTTGTGGAACAATGAAGGATGTTGCCTCTCTATCGTATCCCTCAACAATGCCTTTCTCCTGTGACCACTATCGTAAACAATTTGAAACAATTCAGGGCTTCAATTGTCACATGGGTAAGGTACACAGGGAGCTTATAACAACTTCCACATCAACTGCAGCTTTCTCCTTTGACACATCAATGGCACGTTTCTCCTATGACTTTTGTCCAAGACGATTTGAAACACCTCAGGGGCTTAATAGTCACAAAGGCAAGGCACACAAGAAGCTTATAGCAACTTCCACATCAACCGCAACTTTCTCCTACAATAAATGAAAGATGGATTTCTCCTGTAACTTTTGTTCGAGACAATTTGAAACATCTCAGGGGCTCAATAGTCACAAGGGTAAGGCACACAAGGAGCTTATAGCAAATTCCACGCCAGCAACATCTACGCTTAGACCCAACGAGACTGCCATCTCTACACCCCCTCCAACTAAAGAGGGCCCTGATGATACTAACTCTAATGAAATTGATATTGATCTCTACTTACCGATAAAGAAGAGAAGATAATTTCTTAGACATACCTCCTCCCCTTCCTCGTCCACTTGAAGAAGAATGAAAAATCACTATGCATAAATATGTTTATAAATACTGTATAGGAGTACCCCCTAATTCCACTCACTCCTTCCCGGATTGTTAAACTAATGATATTTGAAATTAATAAATGATATTAAGAAATGATTTATAATTTTTTGTGGTTTTGTATAAAAATTATTATAAAATTTTATCCTTTTATCTCCTGAACATTTATTCTTGCTAAAATCACTATGGTATGGTCAGGAGGAGAGAGGCACTATAGATTATCACTATGCAATAGCAAGATAAACATATTTAAATATAAGGTGGTAGTTAGTGGTGCCACAACCAACAATAAATTTCCAATACAGCAACAGGAGTAGGTAGGGAGTAGGAGGAAAATGAATATATAAATTAATTTCAATAAATATTTTTAAATAAATAGAGGCCTTTTATTTTAAATTCATTATCATAATGATCAATTATTAAATTAATTGATGATAATTAATTATTTCGACAATAAATTTCATATTAAATTATTATCATAGATAATAACACAATGAATATTTATATTTTAATAATTAAATTTTTAGTATAGATCAATTATTACCCTCAAGTACTCACGTTAATATTGTATATATCCATTTTTGGGGAGTCAAATTTATATATATTCTTGTTGTTTTATAATCTAGTTAACATATAATGTGCTATTAAAAGAGTAGTTCTAAGGGCAAAAAAAAGTAATGGATAGTTCCATAAGATGAATTCAGTAATGAATGTGTGACCTATAAGTCTCATCGATTGAGAGAGACTTGTCAAGTATAATTTTAAGTTTAATAGTTGTTTGTGAATCATTACTGAGTTTCTTTTATATAGAAATTAGGCACATTATTAAATGTGACGAAATATTATTTGTATGATTGTTGTCGGTAACATAAAAGAAATCCCTATCTGATGATGGCAATGTATATGGTTTATTTTGAGCTTCATTCGTATCAAGTCCATCGACAATTGTAAAGAATAAGTTTATATGCCTAGCAATTCGTGCTAACTCGGATGTTTAACGATTGAATATCCTTGAGGGGAAAAATGTCATCAAAATTACGTTAGGACTTGAATGAGTTTTAGATTCGTGTCGAAATAGATTTAGAATCCCTTGAATTTCTTTGAGATAGTATTCTTATAGGTGCTCTGGGATCCGTCCTCTTCTGAAAATTGCCTTAAAACTTTTGTGATTTTTAGATTCATGCACAAATGAATCAATATCCGATCCAATCTCTTCAAATTAGAGTATTTTCATAAATGCGTTTGGATGTGTTCTCCCTTCCTAAGGCGGATTAAGAGCACCATATAGCAGGCCTAAGGATAGTTGGAAATTTTTTTTCTTTTTCGGAATAGGAATGAAAAAATTTATAGTTACGCCCAATAGTAATATTATATCATGGTGGCATTTATTTTGATATGACAATATCCTTGATTTAATGATTTCTATCTATTATTTTAATAAATAAAATAGAAAGTATAAAATAAACTTATAGACAACACTTATTACATGAATTAGAATAATATAAAAATAACAAAAATATAAAATAAAATTGTTCTGTTTCTAATTCGACCGTCAAATTGTCCTCGACGTGCTAAACCAACTAATTGAATCAATTTAGACTTAAATATATATATATATATAAATCAAATCATAAAAAAAATTAAAAAAGATAGATCAAATAGTGATATCAAACTATTATTAAATATTATCACATCTTTGATTGTATTTTTTAAAAAATATTATATATAAAATTAATTAATGGATGAATCTTTTTCTAAAAATAATCAAATAATATTAATCATTAAATAATCTTTCGATAAGAGAATGTCAATCTATCGTACTAATTGTTCTACATAATAATATCTATATCATTTATTTTATCTCACTTTGCATTACTAAATATAGAATTAGAATTACAAACTTGTATTATTTGAAATCATCACAAATAGATATGAAATCATTGAAAAGATTAAATATTTTTTTATTTTAAATTACATAATTTATGAATTATTTTATAAAGTACATGGTTTGTTTTATTGTTGTATGATTGAAGATAGATAAGAGATAATATTTGTAAGTTCTAAAAATATAATTTTAACTACAAATATTTGAGTTGAAATTCATGCATTTATAATTTCGCTAGAGCTATAGATAGAATTCTAAATGACCAAGTAATTAAAAAAATAGATATTTTAGAGAAGTTTTCATTGCACTTCAACTTTCAGTCAAATAACTTTCTATCATATTTCAAAGAACGCTCCAAGTGATCTAATATAAGTAATAAATATTCTCTAATTCTTCTTTGCTTCATTTTTTGAAGTATGTTGTTATTTATTAGATATATTACTTATCTTTAGCCAATTGTATGTAGCAAGTTTTCCAAAAATATATTGTTGAAGATAAGACGAGAATACAAAATAACTTAGAAACGACTTTTATTTTTTTGTTGAGAGCATTGGAAGACTGCCCTTTAATATAAATAACAGCACGTATGTGTACACACATTTAAATAAGGCAACCCACTAGCTCTACACAACCAACACAACTAATTTCTTTATCTCTTTTTTGCTCACTCTACACTATATATTTGTATATATATATAAACATATTGTCATCTGCCTGTACAAAAAGTATACGTTCCACTAGTTAAAGCAATTGAGCTTCATAGGAGAGGTTCTCGCCTCGGTACTAAAAAAGTTCAAAAAAAAATATCGCACTTCGTCTCCTCCATCCACAAACTTTTGACATTATTAACTCCGTACATCAGACCATCAAGCATAATTTCTAATCTCTCTCGAAATGTCGATGATCTTCTCCTGTGAATATTGTTCTCGAGAATTCAGTACAAAAGAAGGTCTCACAGGTCACCAGAATGTGCACGCGAACGAGTGCCCCTCTTCTACCGCAACAGGATCAGCAATTTGTGGAACAATGAAGGATGTTGCCTCTCTATCTTATCCCTCAACAATGCCTTTCTCCTGTGACCACTGTCATAAATAATTTGAAACAATTCAGGGCTTCAATTGTCACATGGGTAAGGCACACAGGGAGCTTATAACAACTTCCACATCAAGTGCAGCTTTCTCCTTTGACACATCAATGGCACGTTTCTCCTGTGACTTTTGTCCAAGACGATTTGAAACACCTCAGGGGCACAATAGTCACAAAGGGAAGGCACACAAGAAGCTTATAGCAACTTCCACATCAACCGCATCTTTCTCCTTAGATACATAAAAGATGGATTTCTCCTGTGACTTTTGTTCGAGACAATTTGAAACATCTCAGGGGCTCAATAGTCACAAGGGTAAGGCACACAAGGAGCTTATAGCAAATTCCACGCCAGCAACATCTACGCTTAGACCCAACGAGACTGCCATCTCTACACCCCCTCCAACTAAAGAAGGCCCTGATGATACTAACTCTAATGAAATTGATATTGATCTCTACTTACCGATAAAGAAGAGAAGACAATTTCTTAGACATACCTCCTCCCCTTCCTCGTCCACTTGAAGAAGAACGAAAAATCACTATGCATAAATATGTTTATAAATATTGTATAGGAGTACCCCCTAGCTTTATTCCACTCACTCCTTCCCGGATTTTTAAACTAATGATATTTGAAATTAATAAATGATATTAAGAAATGATTTATAATTTTTTGTGGTTTTGTATAAAAATTATTATAAAATTTTATCCTTTTATCTCCTGAACATTTATTCTTGCTAAAATCACTATGGTATGGTAAGGAGGAGAGAGGCACTATAGATTATCACTATGCAATAGCAAGATTAATATATTTAAATATAAGGTGGTAGTTAGTGGTGCCACAACCAACAATAAATTTCCAATGCAGCAACAGGAGTAGGTAGGGAGTAGGAGGAAAATTAATTAATAAATAAATTTCAATAAATATATTTAAATAAATATAGGCCTTTTATTTTAAATTCATTATCATAATGATCAATTATTAAATTAATTGATGACAATAAAAATATTTCATTTTATATACATCTCTTAGATCATAGTGAATGTATATACATTTCTTTTGTCTTCATTTATGTGTACGTGATGATTACTAGTAATTTAAACAAAAATATTTTTTAAAAAAGTAATATTTAGAAATAATATATCACATCACGTAGATTCAAGAATCGAATAAAAAGAAATACCAACAGTAATACGAATTAAATATATATTTAAAGTATACAATTGTTCTCTGTTAATAAAAATTGGACATTGAGGATAAAGATGATATATAAAATAATTATCTTCGTGATATCTAATAATAATTTAATACTCAAAATTATGTAATAGCTTGAGTATTGCTTGCTGTCATCGGTTGTTACATGGGATAAATCATTCATTCCTAATATTTATATCTCAATATATAGTAGATAAATATATTTTCTAGTTTAATAAATATTTATATATTGTAGTAAATATGTAGGCTTTATATCAAATTCTATTTATTTTTTAATATAATATATACAACTGCAATTATTTTATTAGAGAGTTGGACAACATATTGAATTAAAAGTTATGCTTTTAAAATTTAGTAACTTAGTACAGTATTTACAGATTCCAAGAATAGTTGTATTTTTTTATTGTATTATTGAATTAAAATGATTGATAAACACTTTGTTGCACCTCTTTTCTTGGATGTTTTCTTCCATACTATGGTAAACAAATTTATCATGTCTTGCGCTCAACATTTTCTTGGTCGTATGCATGAGCGGCATTAAACAATGAATATCAAAACACCTATTTTGTTTCTTGTCTTCTATTTCCATAATGTAAAACAAAAAATAAGAAAAGGGGAGCAGGGTGTTAGATACTTGATATCATGAGTATTAAAAAATTTAAATATGTTTGCCAATTGATAGGAAAACATCATTCTGCAGTGACGATGGATAAATACAGCAGGGCCGTGAATCCGTTAAATTGCTAATTTAAAAGGCTAAGGTGCATTGTTGTTTCGGCTAGTTTACAGCCGTTGAAGTAGAGCTCCCAAGTGGGCAGTTGTTAATAAATTTTATACTGTCCGTGATGTGTATTCTGTTGTTTCTTTATAGAATGTAAATTAATTGCAATAATATGTTATATGATATGATCTCTCTTATGCTTGTGTTCTTAAATTCTAATGGTGTATGACACTAGGAAGAACATAGAACACATAGATGACATATGAACATGCTAGGTGATAAACAATACTAGTTAGGTGACATATTTACATGATAACCTAAATAAGTTAGAACACCTAGAAATATGGATCTGAACTTCCTAGGAACATGAACTTCTAGGAATCATATAGGTCTATGTAACACAATATTTCTCTCACAAATGATAGGTATCATTTGAGTTAGTCTAATGATGGATAGCGGAGGCGTCACCCGACACATCCTTTATTGTTCGGTGAGTACCAACAAGGGGGTTCTCGTCAATAGCCCAGATATCCCCATGGCATGCATCCGAAACGAAAGTGTTGGGAGTCGGGGAGCTCACTTCAGCCACTATGTCTAAGGACTAAGGTGTCTGTTGACGCTGACATACCTCAACCGAGTCCTGCAGGCTTGGGAGGTAGTCCGGACAGCTAGAGTTATACACTTGTTGGATCCAACAAGTCAGGCCTTGAGTATATATATATGTCAGCAGGTGACCCTGCTGTAAAATAGAAGTGTAGTGCTACATGGTGTCTCATATCGTAGGGTCTATGGGAGACGTACGATACGATAGTCTCGGAGTGCAGTCCGGGTAAACGGCTCGCGAGACTGGAAGGAGGAGGAACCGCGGTCACCCGCCTTCTCCGCCAACGTCAGTGCAACGGGCCTAGGCAGAGACTTAAACTGGCACTGACGGGCTTAGGGTAGTCCCCGACCAGGGCTTACCTTAAGCATAGGCAGGCAGCCCTAGGAGTTAGTATTTGAAACTAAAAACTTAGAAAACTCGAGATACATATTTAGATTTTTAATAATTCATTGCTTAGTTATGTGTATGCTTTATTTTATATTTATTTTATGAATTGATATTGATATAATTGCTGCTCGTCCGGACATGTATTGTTAGCCCATTTCTTTTGCTTGGAGAAGTTTCTATCAGTAGGCACTGAGTCACAAGACTTAGCGCATGCAAATTTTTCCCCGCGCGTAGGTATCGGGACATCACTTAGGAGATGGCGAGGAGCGATTGGTAGCGGGATTGAATACTATAGAAGAACATTATAGAATCGATTAGTCGGTATAATGTATACAAGACATAATGTAGACGGACTGTATCAACTTTTTGTGTAACCTATAAGTAAATTGTATATCTAATTAGTAGACTTGATTATAGAAATTTTCAATTATGCTTGGGATATATGATATCGTTAGCCTTGTATGAGTGAGATATTGCTTATACGGTGGTTGTCAGTTGCCCGACAGAGGGTCAGGGCGTGACAATTATTGTGGTATCAGAGCAGGTTTAGAAAATTTAGGAAATTATTTATGAGATTAAGGATTAGGGATATGCTATTGATACAGTCTATAGGCAAACATTAGGTAAACAAAGGTGAGAGTGACAAAGGATTAGGAATAGGATTCCCTTGATTAAACTTTTCCTTATTACCTCTCTGCACTTTCTTGCTTGATAAGTTGCTTGCTATAAGTTAATTGACTACTATCGGTGGTTTTGATTAATTGCCTGGTTGATCATTGAGTTATTAAAAATCGATTGCTTGCATATTTTCTTTGCTTGCCTCTCTACCTTAGCTCAGATATAGTATTTTAAAACTCCAAGAGTACTACTAAAATTCATTATTATGCTATGCAATTATAAAAGAGCTGCTTTGTTCAATGAAAGAAAGGACTAGTTGTTTGAAGTCCATGTCATTGCCTTCCAACAAATGTAGCTCCTACTATTGCTTGGGTACACAAGTGCTATAAGCAATTAGTGCTCTGAGTTTAACTGTGGTTGTGGTATAGTTAACTTCTCCCTTCATGACAGAAATTAAAAAGTAAACCCCGGTGCACTTTCTGTGGATAAAAGTAAGAATTAATCAACTATTCCTACTAAAATGTTGTACTCTGCTGTATTATGAATACCATGACTCAAATTGGCATGAATCATATCACTCTTTGGTGGCTAAGACCCTACTACCAAATTCTCCCTAGTAGAATTAATTCGTAGGACATATGTACCTTATTCTATTCTATCATGATTCAGTTAATGCTCACTTCAGCCGCTATCCTGAGGACTAAGGTGTCTGTTGACGCTGATATACTCCAACTGAGTCCTGCAGGCTTGGGGGGTAGTCCGGACAACCAGAGTTATACATATGTGTTGGATCCGGCAGGTCAGGCCAAGAGTATACATGTCAGTCGGTGACCCTGCTGTAAAGCAGAAGTGTAGTACTACACAGGTGTCTCATATCCTAGGGTCTATGGGAGACGTACGATACAATAGTCTTGGAGTGTGGTCTGGGTAAACGACTCGCGAGACTGAAAGGAGAAGGAACCACCGAATACTTCCTACTCTTTTTTCTCTACCTCTCATTTTGTTTTCCAAAATTTTGGCCGACACTATCTCTTTGGCCGAACAACTTTTTTTTTTTGCAAGAAGGATAAAATTTCAACAAAGCAAACAGAAATTAGGAGATTAAAAAAAAGAACAATATAAAAGATGGAAAAACAATGTTCAAGAAAAGGACTAGAGGATTTATTATTATTATTTTTGATGTAGGTAGATGAATTCCTACCGGTAACGAAGGCTCTGATACCACCTGATATGCACACGCCTCGATTTAAGATGCGTGCAAGCAAGCTGTCATGCCCCGACCCAACTGTCGGCCACGTGGGAACCGCCGTATGAGCCCGACAGACCCATACAAGGCATCAAGTGATACATACCATTCATATACATCATTTATGCAGCGGAATTTACAATTTAATTTTCTAACTCAATATTTCTAACACAGTCCCGATAAACCTACTACAATTCTAAAATAAAAGACATCGAGAATTTAAAATAAACTCGTCGACGGACTCATCTTCATCAAATCTCTCGGACAATCATCTAATACACCTGCACACACGGGGAAAAGTGGTGTGCTCAGCCTTGCGGCCTAGTGCGAAATTACGGCTCTACCGAATAAAGAAATCAAAGGCTAGGAGGAGTATTCTAGGATGCCCTTGGTGATTAATAATCATCTTTCATGTCATATAATTTAAACAATTCATATAGAGCGATAAGACAACATAAATAAATAATAAATGTGTACATGCTACTAGATGTCACCTAAGTTAAGTCTAGTGTCAACGTCAATAGTCTGTCCCCATTTAATTTGTGTAAATCAATTTATGGGGAGTAGCAAACATAATAAATACTATACTGATGTATAATTCACTAGATGTCACCTACATTATATCTAGTGTTCACGTCAACAGTCTGTCACTTACATCGTGATGAGACTTTAAGGTTTTATAAACTCGGGCTGCCAGCCTACGCTTAGTGACTACCCGGGCCGAGGGTATCAATAAGCCCATCAGTGCCTTTCTGTCTCAGTCACTACCTATGCCCGCCGCACTGATGTTGGCAGAGAGGACGGATGACCCAGAGTCCCTCTCTAGTTGTTTCACTAGTCGCCAACCATGCCTCCCCTAGCGAAACTGTCGTGCCCTTACATCCTCCCCGGATTCCGTAGGGGTCACGACACCCATGTACTACTACACAACTACCCGTAGACAGGGTCACCTCCCTTAAATATCATCGGCCACGGCTAGCCGGAATAACCACCCTAGGATCCGGACTACTCATCCGATCGTCTGCAGACGTCAAGGGTGATAGCCGTGCGGTCTACGGATCCACTGTCCAAGGCGTCGCATGTGGAATCACCTTCCCAGTCCAATAGCCGTCGACGTCTGTCAAGATTTGGTGCACATCCGCACGATGGGCTATGGCTCTCGACTCCATCGGTGCCAAGTCCATGGTAGGGTTCATCCTAGCTAACCATCTCAGGACTATCACGAGGCCGCCTACAACGACACTCATGCGGGTGAAGATTTCGGGTAAGGACTTGCTCCATATTTCCAGTCTAGCTCGACCATGGAGTTTGTACAGTCTCTTACCCTACCAGCTCCCAGTATATAAGCTATGCATAACGTCGGGAGTGGTGCTCCCAGTGCTCCGCTATGCATCAACCTCGGGAGTGGCGCCTAACGGGACGTCACCGTTTAACCACCGTCGGAACGCAGCGGTCAACCGGGGCATATGGAAAAGGCCCATTTTTCTGCCTAAGTGGCGGTGACATCGCCAAAGGTTCTAACATGTCGTTATTTACTATCTATGTCTGCATGGTAGGTATGCTAGCATAGCATAGAAACATCATAAAATAATATCTAACATGCTCGACATGATACTACGACATATTAGAAATTTAATAAGGAAATCATGGTATATCATGCATGTTAAGTAAAGTAAATTAACTAACATGCAAACCATAGTATATCCTACATGTCAGATAGATATAAACTAAACTAACATGCAGGCAAATCAAATCTTATCAAGCATTATGTTTTATCATATTTAAGACATCCAAGAATTGTTCCTAAGAAAACCCCAACGGGAATTCCCTAGCGTGAATAAATCCTACCATCGGAGAACCAACGCACCTGGGTTAGCGATCCGATCTTCAGAATCAACCCACGTAACAACGAATCACTCCGTCGAACTACTCGGATCACGTACCCGCGATAAATCCTAATTAACACAATTATTTAAAATCAAATTTAATTCCTTTTTCCCTAAAGTAAATCAAATATTAATTTATCAATCTAACCTAATCATTCAAATACTAATTAGCCAAATTTTCATTTTTACAATTTAAATTAACTTAGTTAAGCTTAGATAAATTCTATCAAATTTATCCATTTAAACCCCTCATTTAGCCCAAGTCACCTAAAAGCCCAAATAGCACTCATCAATACTTAATTAGATCAATTAAATATTAATTAGCTATTTTAAATCACCTAATCATACTCATGAAAAGTTAAATTATTTTTATTCTTATTTTTATTATTTTATTTTATTATTATTATTTCACTGGTCAACGGTCAACAGTTGACCCGGTCAACCCGGTGAACACGGTGGACCCGGTCAACGCGGTGGACCCAGTCAATGCTGTTGACCCGGCCATCGCGGTGGACTCGGCCAACGCTGTTGACCCGACCAACGCGGTGGACCCGGTCAACGCTGTTGACCCGGCCAACGCGATGGACCCAATTACTATTCGTTCGGCTTAACTTGAGTCTGACCCAAGCCTGGCCAGTTCGGTTCGATCGAGTCAGCTCCAACTCATCTAAATCCAAGTCCGACTCGAGTCTGGTTCAAGTTAATTGATTCAGCTTACCTCAACTACACTCAACCCGAACCCAAACTTAACTCGAATTCAATCCAACTAACTCCAAACCGGTTCAACTCAACCCATTCACTACTCTACTCAATTAAATCACTAATTTTTACTTAACTTAATTTATCATGCTTAATTAATCCACTAAGTTTGATTAATTAACACTAAGCATGTTTAAATTAATCTAAGCATTTTAACAACACTAATTTATCCTAAACATGTTTAATTACAACTAACATGCTTAAATAAATCACTAATCGCGATTAGGGAAAAGTAAAGCTACCTTAGCTGAAATCACTATTCATCGTCGGAAACACTATTCACTCGTCGGAATAGTAACGTCATCGCCGGAACCCTAGCCGCCACCTCGCCGGAGCTCGCGTAAACAACGGCAAACTTGACGGTGAGCTCCACAACTCTTCACACAGGTGGGATCCAGCTATGGCCTGCGAAAACTCCGGCCATCATCGCCTAAAAACTCACTTTTGGGTGGCGTCGCCGGCGAACTTTAGGGCAAGTTCGCCGGAGGGCGAAACCACCCGTTTGAAGAGGGGAAACAGGGTTCCTCACCTTGCTAATGCGTGGGGAAGAAGGGGAGGGAGCTTCGGCCGGCGAGGCGGGCGGAATCGAGGCTCCACCGCTCGCCGGTGGTACTGTGTTCTAGCGAGCAGCGGCGGCGGAAATCGCCGCCTGCTGCATTGCCGTCGAGGGTCGACGGCAGCTCCCGAGGGTGCAGCGGGGGCGAGCGTCGCCAACCGCAGTGGGGGAGACGTCGCCCGACGATCTATGCACGGGACGGTGGTAGACGCAGCCGGCGGATGGCTGCGAACGCGAAGGAAGATGCAGGGGAAGACGGAGGTCGCGCGGCTGCAAGGGACCTCTGCCGAGCTCCCCTCATCATGGCGGAAACGGGCAGCAGCGAAGAGGCTGCGGACGGCGGACGTGAAGGCGAGCGACCGGCCATCGGTGGGCACGAAGGACGGGCGACGGTCGGCTGCAACTGATGCGAAGAGGAGATGGCAGCAGACGGAAACAGGGGAAGAGGAGGCGCACGGCTGCAGACCTCTGTCGCGCTCTCCTCGTTGCAGCGAGGAGCTCCGGAGGGCGAGCGGCAGTGGCGAACGACAGACGGCGAGCTCGTGGGAAGTACGGCGCTCCGGTGACCTAGGCATGGGACGGTGAACGCAGTCGGCGATGGAGTCAAGCGCCGCAGAAATGCTCTCGCCAAGCTCCTCCCTTTCGCGATGGGAAGGAGGCACGGCGGACGGCGGTCGATGGGCGGCGGCGGGCAGCAACCGGCGGCGAGCAGCGACCGTCGGCAGAAGGGTTGGCGTCGCCGCTGTTGCTGCCGAAGAGGGAGGTGAGGAAGAAGACGACGCGAGTGGGAAGAATCGCGCCTCTTCTCGCTCGCGTTGTTTTTATCTCGAACCGGGTTCGAGCCGGTTCAGCTGGACCGGCCGGCTGGCCGGTTCAGTTGAACCGGACCGATTTTTTTTTTTTTTCCTAAAACTATAATTTAGATGATGGGGGTTTACACAAGCTGGTCCCGATCTTCCATCGTAGGAAAAATCCTTAAGGCTAACCACGATCTAGGAATGCGACCAGCAACCTCGCAATCGCTAAACCACTCCTTAGTTGGTTATCAACCATGTCAAATACGACTGACCTGTTCATGAAGAACAGAACGAACAATTCAAGAGAATTGAAAGAGCAACAGCTGAAGGATCACTCAAGATGTGATTAAATAAACTGGACTTCAAGTTTGCAGCAAAGCATTACAAAAGTGGTGGCTAAAGCAAAAAATCAAAGTCCCCTTCAATAGGGCATGCTCCACCAAATATATAGACACAATAATGGATATTTTTCTATATTTTGTTTCACTAAAATAGGAAAAATAAATATATAAATCTCCTCCTCTTGTAAGCCACGAATTTTGTAAAATAAATATCCCTTGATGAAGATTTGAACCACGAATTTTGGAAAATAAATATTTGAATAAATATTTGATGAAGATTAAATCTTCATGAAATATTCCTTGATTTGCTTTTGAATAAATATTTGATAAGATTTGATCTTGAATAAATCTTCCTTGTTTTTCTCTTGAATAAATATTTGATGAAGATTTGATTCTTGAATAAATATTCCTTTAATTACTCATGCAACTTTCATATGAGTAATTCATGCAACTTTCTAGTAATTCATGCAACTTCCATACGAATAATTCCTCCATGTTTTTCCTTGCATGTAGTGACCAGTAAATAATAATAATTAGGTAATATCATTTGTTCTATAATTAAGTAATTAATTTGCTCAAGAAAAGAATTCACCTGTTGTCCTAAGCGTCGTGCACGGACTCGTGTCATTGGATCTTGTATGCTAACCGGGTCTTGCACGGGTGAACCTGTGATGTCCTTATCAATTTGGTAGACACCTTCTTCACTGGTGTCAAAACCTACTCTCAAAATTTCAATTTAATCTGATCTCTGTGGAGGAAGTTATGACCTTGCCAAGTTTACTGAGTCCTGAAAATTTAGTGTACCGAGAAAATTTGATATTCTCGGATTGAGAAACCATTCTTCTTTCCACTTGAATCTTGCCATGTCTCAGCTATCATTAGAGCATGTATCCATTCTTTTCCCTTACTTTTGATCTATAAATTACTAGTGGTGAATTAAATTTCATTGCTCATCATAATAAGTACTATATGAACAACAATGCTGAGGTTTTACCTTGCCTGCATTCTGAATGTTTACAATTTCAGTTTTCTTTATTCCTTTCTCCTAAATTTGTACACTCTCTGATGAACAACCTCATCTAAAAATTTGAGTAAATTCTCATATGAGGTAGTGATATGATTGTTAACACTATACTTTCTTGTTGCAATTACCAAAACTTCTTCTGATGTGTGTATCACTACTATACTTCCTTATACAGATCTATCCTACAAACCTATACAGCAAACTAAAGCTTTCTTTCTCTTGAAATTTTTAGTAATTATTAAAATTAGATATGTTTTTGTACTCTCTCTACAACATCTTACTGCAAGTTTTGGCTTACACCTTTTCAGTCCCCAGTTGTACTACAAAATAAAGCAACCATTTAGGTGCTAGCTCCAATTCTTAACCTTCATTTTGGTTGTGGAATTTTATTCATCACTTTCAATAGGTACATCCTGCTGATTATTGGAACATTTTCAAGTTTCTTTTCATATTCTTTGACTACTACAAATTCTTAATATTACGGATTCTATTTATACTTTTTTTTCGGTGGCTATTTAAATTCTTCTTTACTATCTATAACTTTTGCTTCACTACTTTCAATAGTGGTTGTGCATTCTTTAGTCGTTAACAATAGCAATCGCTATATACCCATTGCTATTGGGGCAGACTTCTTGATTCGAAAAGAAAGTTTCAAGAATTTCAGTTGTTGGTTTTCTCTCATAACTTATGTCTCTTTTATCCAACATTATTCCACACTTGATCTTTCATAGTGTTATTAATTATAAACCTTCCCTGGACTTATAAGGATATGCCTTGCTAAGTGAAAAAAAAAGTTTTAAATGCCATCCTTGAAATCGATTCTCATTAATTATGGAAAGTGTAAATTATTGTCATCCTCCAACAAATTTTATTAGCTTGAATTTCTAATTTCTCATTATTAATGGCCTGAAACTTTAAAATTGTTCTTCACATCTTCCTCGATTCTTTAAAGACAATATTCAGATTGTTTAATTCTAGCTACCTCGGCTTACAGATGGTGGCAAAATTTTATCCTCTTAATTTTAAAACTTCAACTTTAGCAATCCAACTATCTCTATATTTGGTGTAGTTCGTTGTATTATACCAAGTAAATTGTTCAATTCTTCAATAATTCTTCCTTTTGCTTGGCTCCAATTACCGTATCTTTCTTTGAAGAGTAAGATCTCAAATTTGGTATCCTTGAGAAAAGGTCTACTCCCTTCCAAATGTTTTATAACAATTGTTAGAAGAGTTAATTGCAGATTTCTCAAAATGAGATACTTCCTAATAATCAACTTTCTATGATTGTCTCTTTTCTTTCTAAACCAATAAATTTATTTTGTTGGATGCTTAAGTTAATTGTCTCAATTTTGGACTTCCAACTGTCTCTTCTATTCCTTTTGGTTACTTGTAACAATGCAATTGTTGGAATTAATTGAAGACTTTTGGTTAGCTAATTTGTAGTCTTTATTTTATTGAGTGCTATTCCTAAGATCTATGATCTTAATTAGTTCTGCTGCTTGTGTTCCGATCGATACTGGGTCACAGATATCTTATGTGAATACGGCGTTTCTAAGGGGGCTTATCGACCCTTAGAGATGCTAGAATGAAAGACTTTAATGTGATCTTGGGTATCAATTGGTTAACCAAGTATCGAGTCATGATGAATTGTTTGACAAAGACAATGATTTCTCCTTCTCTCGACTAGTCCACTCTATTTTTCTTTCTAAAAGTAGTTTGAGAAGCAACTTCGGATAGACAATCGGCGGAGGCCATTGGGAATTGCGGTTGGGGCATAGTATTTCTAAAGGTGTATCCTGGGAAAACCTAAAAAGAAAGTTGCAATTGAGGTATATTGGACCGTTTGGGATTCTGGAGAGAGAGTTGGGCCGGTGGCTTAAATATTACAGTTTACCGGTAGACTTAGACAAAAATTCATAATGTGTTCCATGTATTGATGCTTAAGGAGTATATGCCAGACCCATCGCATGTTCTAACTACTCCGCCGGTTGCTCTGTGAGAAGAATTGAGTTTGAAACCCTGTATAGTTTGCTTGATACTTTGCTTTGATTGTGTTTTGCCTGATAAATTGTTTAAACATATTTGAAATTTATTTAAATTGGATTGAAAAATTCTCTAGGTTCTTTTTGTGTCTTAGGTGTCATGCCCCGACCCTACTGTCGGGCACATGGCAACCGCTGTATGAGCCCAACAGACCCATACAAGGCATCAAGTGATACATACCATTCATATACATCATTTACACAGCGGAATTTACAAATAAATCATCTAACTCAAGATTTCCTAACACAGTCCCGATAAACCTACTACAATTCTATAATAAAAGAGTATCGATAAATAAAAATAGACCCGTCGATGGACTCATCTTCATCAACCGTCTCGTACGATCATCTAACACACCTGCACACACGGGGAAAAGTGGTGTGCTCAGCCTTGCGGCCTAGTGCGAAATTACGGCTCTACCGAATAAAGAAATCAAAGGCTAGGAGGAGTATTCGAGGATGTCTTTGGTTGTTAATCATCATTTTCCATTTGATTTGCGTAAATCAATTTATAGGAAGCAGCAAACATCATAAATAAAATATCGATATATAACTCACTAGATGTCACCTACATTGTATCTAGTGTCAATGTCAACAGTATGTCACCTACGTCATAATAATACTTTGAAGTTATAAGACTCGGGCTGCCAGCTATGCTTAGTGAATACCCGAGCTAAAAGTATCAGTAAGCCCATCAGTGCCTTTCTGTCTCTGTCTCTACCTATGCCCGCTGCACTGATGTTGGCGGAGAGGACGGGTGACCCAATATCACTCTCCATTGTTTCAGTAGTCGCCGACCATGACCATGCCTCCCGTAGCGAAATCGTCGTGCCCTTACATTCTCCCCGAATTCCGTAGGGGCAACGACTAACCGTGTAGTACTACACACTGTCCGTAGACAGGGTCACCTTTATATAACTCATCGGCCACGGCTAGCCGGAATAACCACCTTAGGATCCGGATTACTCATCCGATCGTCTGCAGACGTCAAGGGTGATAGCCGTGTGGTCTACGGATCCACTATTCAAGGCATCGCATGTGGAATCACCTTCCCAGTAAAATAGCAGTCGACGTCTATCGAGATTGGCGCACATCCACACGATGGGCTGTGGTAACCTCGACTCCATCGGTGCCAAGTCCATGGTAGGGCTCATCCTTGCTAACCATCTCAGGACTATCACGAGGCGGCCTGAACGACACTCGTGCGGGTGAAAATTTTGGGTAAGGACTTCTCCATATTTCCGGTCTAATATGACCATAGAGGGTGTACAATCTCTTACCCTACCAGCTCCCAGTATATAAGCTATGCATAACGTCGGGAGTGGTGCTCCCAGTATCTCAGCTATGCATCAACCTCGGGAGGGGTGCGTAGTGGGACGTCACCGTTTGACCACCGTCGGTACGCGACGGTCAACCGGGGCATATGGGAAAGGCCCCTTTCTGTCTAAGTTGCGGTGACGTCGCCAAAGGTTCTAACATGTCGTTATTTACTATCTATGTCTGCATGGTAGTTGTGCTAGCATAGCATAGAAAATAATGAAATAATATACAGCATGCAGGACACGCTATCACGACATATTAAAACCTAGCAGGGTGGTATATCATGTATGTTAGGTAAAGTAATTTAAACTAACATGCAAACATGTCAAATCTTTTCAAGCATTATATCTTATTATATTTAAGACATCCAGGAATTGTTCCTAAGAAAACCCCAACGGGAATTCCCTAACTTAAATAAATCATACATCGGAGAACCAACGCACCTGGGTTAGCGATCCGTTCTTCAGAACCAACTCACGCGGAAATAATCACCCACCGAACTACTCGGATCGCGTACCCACGATAGTCCTAATTAACACAATTATTTAAAATAAAAATTTAATTCATTTTTCTCCTAAAATAAATAAATTAGAAATTTATCAACCCATTAATTAAAATAATTGTTACATTAAATTAATCCCAAACTAAGCATACAAGTTTATGATTTATTTTTACCTAATCAAATCTTAATTAATCATATTTTAAATTTTTATCTATTAACTAACTACAATGTTAAATTACTTTAATTAACTTAAATAAATTTTTATCCAATTTACACTCATTAAACTCATTCATAACTTGGCCCAAGTCACCCAAGGGCCCAAGTAGAACCCATGAAATTTTTTACAATTTTTATTATTTTTTTATTATTTTAATATTTTAATATTATTTTATTATTTTATCAATTAATTAATTTTTTTTTTTTGACTGGTCAACGGTTGACCTGGTCAATAGTCAACAGTTGGCCGGTTCGGTTCGATTTGGTTTGGTTCGGTTCGGTTTAATTTGGTTTAATTTTGGTCTCGTTCAGCTCGGATCCGGTTCACCTAACCCAAACTAATTTAGTTTGACTCGAGCTCGAACGAGTTTCAACTAGTTGATCCGGCTCACCCAATTAAACTCAACCCGAACCCAAACTTAACTCGAACTCAACCGATTTAATCCTAACTTGGTTCAGCCCAACCAGTTACATTAAATTAACTCTAATTCATAGTTAACTTAACTAAACTTGATTTTTTAACTCTAAGCATGTTTAAATTTAAACCAAGCATATCATAACTTAATTTATACTAAACATATTTATTTATAGCTAACAATGCTTAATTAATCGTTAAGCATGATTAAGGGAATTAATCAACGCAGAAAGGGGGCGAGAGCAGGGGTACCTCTGCTCGTCCGCTTCCTCTCTTCCGACGCCGGCGATGAAGCTCCGGCTCCGGCGATGGTCTGCCGCGGCTCCCGCAAGCAGCAGCGACGGCGATGACGATGGAGGCGGCGAAGCGATGCTCACTGCCGCATGGGAAGCGATTGGCGAGGGCTTCACTCCGACGAGCCCTCGTTGAGCTCGCGAACAACAAATCGGGGACGGAGAGAGGTCGCCGACGAGGGAACAACGACAATGGGTGAGGAGGAGGCGCGGCGGCGAGGAATCGCCGCTTGGGGCGTGCAAGTATACGTTTCTGCTCGTGGCTTTGTTTCTGCCCGCAAGCAGGGGAATGCTAGGAAGAGGAGAAGGCGTGCGGCGGCAGACCTCCGCCGCGCTCTCCTCGTCATGGCGAGGATCTCCGGAGGGCGAGCGGCGGCGGCGAACGGCAGCCGCAACGGGGGAAGGGCGGCGAACAGCGATGGCCATTTGTGAAGGGGGAGAAGGCCGGAGAAAGGGGCGCATGGCAGGGAACCTCCGTCGAGCTCTCCTTGTCGCAGCGGAGCTCTAAAGAGGGCAGACGGCGGGCGGCGGATGGCGGACGGCGAACGGCGGTACCGGCGTTCCTTCTGCTGCGGTGGAAGAAGAGGACGCGCGGTCGCGAAGGCGAGGAAATGGAGCGCCGCGAGTGGGGAAGAGCCCTCGGCTCTTCTCACTCGTGGTGCCTCATTCGAACCGGGTCAGGCCGGTTCATCTGACTCGACCGGTTCATCTGAACCGGGCTGTTCAATTTTTTTTTTTTAAAAAAAAAAATAGGATTTCGAAGATGGGGGTTTACATTAGGAGACATGAAAAGTCTAGAAAAAATTTAAAGGATTAGGTTGTTATTTTTGGAGGATCAAAAATCCTAAGGGGGAGAGGAATTGTAAATCATGTTTTCTATTTAAATTTTTTTTAATATTAAATTAATAAAATAATAAATAATAATTAAATAAGATATATGAAATAAAATAAAAAATATATAGATAAAATAAAATAGAAAAAATAGATAAATAAATATAATAGATAAATCAGAAAAAATAATAAATAAAATAATAATAAATAAATATTAAAAGATAAGAAAAATATAATAGAGAAGAAAATAAAATTAAACAGAAAAAAAGAAGGAAAAATATCGTAGCAGCACACGCGGCGCACTCGCGCATGCTGCAGCGTTAGCGAGGGTTTGAATGAGGGTTAAAACCCTCACTAATTGGGGGCACCCTGTTTTGGGATGAAATGGCGACGGTGGAGCTCAAATGCTCCGTCAGCCGTCGTCTTCAGTAGAGAGGGGATGCGAGTGAGCTGAGGCATTGTCTGCGAGGCTGGCGACATGTGGAAGTAGCTCCAGCTGTCGAAGAATGCTAAGGGAGTGGCGGAATATGGGGTTTCCCTATTCCCATCGATTGCGCCCGCGAGAGGGGCGGAGATCGAGATTTCCCTCCGCGGCGAAGTCGCTGGGGAGGTTGCCGGAGGTCTTCGGACGGTGAAGATGTCGTGAGATGCGTTGCAGTGGCTCCAGCGGGTAGAAAGCATGAAAGGGGCAGCGAAGAGAGGGACTCCTCTGTTCGTGAAGATTCCGCGACAAGGAGTGTGGCTCACGGCGTTTCCTTCACGGCGAATCCCTCTGAGCTCGATTCGACTCCTTTGGAGTTGATAGCGAGCGGCGGCTACGGCGGAGGAGACGAGGCAGCAGCTGAGGGCAGTGGTTCCGCCTGCGACAGAGGAAGTGGAGGTAGCAGCGATAGTGAGAGCGACTGGGCTCTACCGGCGGCATGATTAGGGGGTGATAGGGTAAGGGAAGGTGCGGTGAGGTAGTGGGCAGCGTCCGCGTGTGTCTACGACAACAAAGCGGCGGCGATCACCGACGAAATGCGTGGTGGCACGGCTGGCGTTCGAACGAGCATCGAGCAGGGAAGAAGGCCAGGGTGGTGGGTGCAATGAGCGTGCGTCGATTCGGTCCAACTCGGCTCAGGCCGGTTCGACTTGGTTTAAGCCAGTTCGGTCCGGTTTGGAGCCGGTTTGGTTGTAGGTTGGCTGTTCTCATGATTTTACAATCGGTTCAGTGCGGCTCAACGTTGCTAGGGCTTTATTGGTGAGTTTTGAACCTTGAGGAATTTATGTAGAATTTTTTAACACATTTTAGGTATTGATTTCGAATTTATTTAAGTTGGGTTCAGGATTTTGAGTGCGATGTCAGAAAAATCTAAAAAAATTATGATGCTATGTTACTAAACATATTTTTCATGATTTAATTAGTATTTTTAAGAATATTAGTATGCAACTTTTAATTTAATTAAGATAAATTGGATTAATTTAGGGTTTAAATGAATTAATTGTATGTTATATGCATGAAGAAATATTTTGGTAGACGTGATGACATTTAAATTGCATTAGTTGGAATTAAAAGAATTAAATTAAAAATTTTACAGAATTAATAAATTTAGGATACCGTAAATTGAGGTAATTTGATTATGTAGATTTTTCTAATTAGTCAAATTGAATAATTTAGAATTTTATAAATGTATAATGTGATAAAATTTGAAGAATTGGGTTATTTAGATTTTCTAATTAGTATAATTGAATAATTTTGAATTTTATAAATTTTATTGATGTAATCATATTTTTCACATAATTATTAAAATTATTTTTTTAAAATTAATTAAGGTGGTATATATTGATTAAGATTTTTGGGTATCTTATTTTATAGGCTTGTTTATGTTTGATTGTGTTGGATTGTGATTATTAATGTGATGGATGATTAGTTGATTTTAAGAAATTAAATAAAATAAAGAAAATGATGTGAGGATGTGAGTAGAAGGGTAGATAGAAAATCCTTATTTGAATTGTATGATTTATGATTGTTGGATATATTTATTTTATCTTAGGAAAATTGATTGTTGTGCTATTGCTTGATTTGTTGTGATTTGTGTTGGAGTAAGAAGGAATGATTGTGCTTGATTGCTTGCTTGCTTATTTTTAAGAATCACAGCCAAGCTGTGAATTCTTGCTTGACTTTGTTTTGAGACTCAGGTGAGGGCTTATGGTTTCAAAATTCTGGCCTACTACAGTATTGAGTCCTAAGGGTCGTGGTTAATTATTGTACATACTGATGAGTTATATATCTGCTTTATTACATATTTAAATTGCAAGTGATTAAATTTAATTTTAAATGTATGTCATGCCAGTATATAGATATGATTCTATCATATGCATGTTATAAATGTTATGCTCATGTTATGTTAATATTTGATATGTTTATGTGGTGCTAGAGATGTAGAGACACTTAGCAAGACACAAAACATGATGACATGAGATAAATCTAGAGATACTTTAGGTATATGTTACGACAATACCTAATGTGATCTTATTTGATATTTAACTAAGAACTTTTGGACATCTTAGGGTCATAGTAACTTAGGAGATGACATTAAGGTTCTTAGTTTGCTATGTGTTATTGGTAAGCGGTAAGCGGGTTAGTGGTAAGTGGGTTAAGAGAGAGAATCCGACCCGTTACCAAACCCATAACTTACTCTTCCTCCTCCTTCCCCTCTTCTTCAAGTGACCTCCTTCCTCTTCTTTTTGCGGCAACGACGAACACCTCAACTCCTCACTGTGTCATCGACTCGCCGGCCACCATAGTTGGAATTTTTTAATGGGGTTTGAATTGGAACATTAGGTGAGCTGGGCAAACACATTAGAACCATTATTTTTGAATTTTGGTGAAGATTTGAGGGATAAATTGGAGTTTTGGCATCAGCGGCGATGATGGTGTTGTCGGAGCTTGTTCCGAGGATTGTAAACCATTCGACTGTGGAACTTTACAAATTAGGTGCTTATGGCTTCTCCTTGATGAGAGTTATCCATTGGTACGTAGGTTGAGGGCTATTGGCCGTCGGCGAACGAAAAACCCAAAAGTTAGGGTTTCGTCGACGTGAACTTCTCCGGTGAAATTGGATGCCGATGAGTTCTAAAAATTGGAGAAAATATGATTTTTGGATTCTTGATGAAGAGGGTTTTTATTTGGTATCAATATTGATGCTGATCGGAGAACTTCACCGACAAGAGTTTCGGCGAACTTTTTGGCAAACTTGAGATAAAAATTAGGGTAAATTTATGGATCATTTTAAGCATGTTGGTGAAAATGGATTTGAAAAATTATTACGAGAATGAGAATTAAAATTTATTAAAATATTCACAAAAAATTTGGTAAGAAGCATGGGGATATTAACGATAGTGATAAGCGTTAGGACGTACTTATGATGATAAGTCGGGCTGGGTCAACTCAAGCGAGTCGGGCTGAATCGGGGTGAGCGGGTGAGTCGTCACGGATGAGTCGGCCGACTCGCCGATAAAAGGGGAATTGAAACCGTCGAAAACAGGGGGTTGCCCTGTTCCGAGGGCATCGGCGTTGGCGGCTTTGTGGAAGCTTTGGCCGTCGGCGGTTTGGCAAAGGAAGAGGCTGCTACGGAGGTAGGCTATCGTCTGCAAGGCCGGCGAGCCTTGGGAACGACTCAGGTGAGCAGAAATGTTGATGGGAAGCTGCGAAAGTGGAGGCGGTTGGCGGAGGTGCTGTCTCGGTTGATCTCGCCGGCGAAGAGCACGAAGATTGTTCTCCCCCTTCGCGGTCAGGAGCTGGGCATCAAGTCAATTCCAAAAGGAGTTGATTCCGTGTGGTGGCCGCGGCGGGGAGGCCGGAGATCAGCGGAGAGCGTGGAAGGGGCGGCTAAACAGGGGAGTGAGCGACTCTTCCCCTGTTCCTGATGAATTCGCCGGCAGGGAGCGCGGCGAGTAACTCTTCCTCCACGGCGAGCTCTCTAAGTTCGATTCGACTCTCTTGGGGTAGATATCGAGCAACGGCCAAGACGGAGAAGATGGGGTGGCAGCTGGGAACGACGATTCAACCCGTGGCTGGGAACGGTGAATCCGGCAAGTCATGAGGGTTCTTGAGCTCCACCAACGATGAGAAGAGGCGGCCGGCGGGTGGAGGAAGGTGAGAGGAGGCTCTACGCTTGCTTCCGGTGGGTTAATGACAGCGGAGCGGTGGTGGATCGACGGACGATCGGCGGTGACGCTCGCTGCATTCGAACAGGCTTCGAACGTAGGAGAAGAAGTGGGTTGGGCAGGCGCGTGTGCGACGTGCATGCGTCGGTCTGGTCCAACCCGACTTAGACCGGTCCGGTGCAGTTCAGCCTGTTTGACCGCGGTTCAGAGTGTGTTTAGCTGGTTTACGTGGTTTTTCGACCGATTTATCTTGGTTGAATGTTGAACTTGGTTGGTGAGTTTTGTGCTTTTATAAAATTATTTAGAATTTTTGTCACGTATTAGGTTCGGTTTTCAAATTATTTTAGGTTGAGTTTAAGGGTTTGAGCATATTATTTATATAAAAAAATCTAAAATAATTTTTGATGCTAGTTTATGCTTAGATATAATTTATGTGATTTAATCAGAATTTTTTCAAACAATTACGGTAGTGTTTTGATTTAATTATGATGGTTCACGTTTATTTAAGTGTTAAATAAATTATTTGGATGATATTTTCATGAAAGAATATTTTAGTATGTGTCATTAGTTTTGATTTATGTTAAAAAGAATTAAAATGATTTAATTAGAATTTTTACAGAATTTATAAATTTTATGTTGTGATTAAATTGGGTAGTTAGATTTTCTAATTAATGAAGTTGGAGAAATTGTGATTTAATATATTTATATGTGGTAATTAGATTTTTACAGAATTATTAGAAATTATTTTTAGGTTAATTACGGTGGTATAATTTGAATGTAAACATAGGTGTGGCGATGGTGTGCTAAGGTGTGATGGTGGTAGTTGTATTTATTTAAAGTGTTAAATAGTTTAATTGATTTAAAAGTAGTTGAATAAAATTTAGTGTGTGGTTGTGAGTAGTGGGGGGTTATTTAAATCATATTTTTCCCAATTATTATAGCTCATAAGCGATCGATTTCATTAATTAATCCAATTTGGGCGGAAACCCTAAGTTAGGGTTTTTAGCTCGCCGGCGGCCGACCGGCGGCCAACAGCTCTCAACTCTGGTACCAATAGAAAGCTCTCGTCGAGGAGAAGCTATAGGTACCAAGTTTGCGAAGTTCCGTGGCCGGAATGGCCAGCAATCGCCGGAGCTTGCTCCGGCGATGAAGTTTCGCCGCCCGCTACTTCTCTCCTCTTTTCTCCCCCAAATCTCAGCCAAAACTTGCAAATGATAGTTCTAATATGTTCTCTTAGTTCACCTGATGTCGTCCCTAAAATTTCGTTGAAAAATTCGATCGGGAAGTGGTGCAAACATCGTAGTCAAAGTGATGAAGGGTTGCTGCCGCAGAACAGGGGAGGAGAGAGGGAAGAGGAACGCTCGAACACGCGCACTCAGTGGGGAAAAAATTCGATTTTTATAAATAATTAAATTCTTTAATTCACGTTTAATCCTAGCCGTCAATCCTTGATTCAACGATTTGATCAATCAAACGACGTCCAATTTACGATCTGTCTGCGCCGTTGGATTCCTTATCAAAAATACTATCTGATGGTATAATTTTTATACCAAAATTTCATACCACTAAAATTCACAAAATTTTACGAATAAGTCCTTCTATTATTATTTTACAAAATTATCCCTAATACAAAAATACAAATCTCACATCCTACCCCCCTTAAAGAAATTTTTTCCTCAAAATTTAACTTAAGTCGTCACTTAGAATAACTGAGGATACTTCCTTTTCATATATTCTTCAGATTTCCAAGTGACTTCTTCTACCTGTGCACTTCTCAACAATACCTTAATCATCCATACATCCTTATTCCTTAAGATTTTCTTCTTTCGTTCTAGGATCTGCACAGGTTGTATCTTATAACTTAAGTTATCCGCAAACTCTATCGGGGGTGTTTCTAAGACTCATTCTGGGTCCACAATACATTTCCTTAACATTGATACATGAAATACATCATGTATTCTAGCCATCTCCTGAGGTAACTCCAATTTATAAGCTACAGGACCAACTCTATTAATAATTCTAAAGAGTCCAACATATCTAGGACTCAACTTTCCTGTGTTTCCAAATCGTATAATTCCTTTCCATGGAGCTACTTTCAAGTATACCTAATCCCAGGTTGAAACTCTAACTCCCTTCTTCGATTATCAGCATAACTTTTCTGTCTATCCTGGGCTACTTTTAATCTTTCTTTGATAATTTTAATCTTTTCTGTAGTACCACAACACCCATCAATGACATCAATAAGGCACCAAAGAATTCAACCCATTCAGACACCATCAAGATTGAATCAAATACACTAATATGATAGGATCAACCACATCAATAATGATCGCATTCGCATATAGGTTCAACATCAATAATGAATTCACATATAGGCAAGAGTACTTAAAATCATTAATTGATAACAAGGAAGATGTGGAATTGACCATTGTGCACTCCACGGAGTTGAGACGGCTGAGCAGAAACCCCAGAATCGTCGGCTGCTCTCAAATCGCCCTCGACGAGGTGGACCGGCGAGGGACTGCAACTGATCAATTTAGTCTTAAATATATATATATATAAATCAAATCATAAAAAAATAGAAAAAGAATTTAGTCTTAAATATATATATATATAAATCAAATCTTAAAAAAATAAAGAAAGATAGATCAAATAGTGATATCAAAATATTATTAAATATTATCACTTCTTTGATTGTATTTTTAAAAAAATATTATATATAAAATTAATTAATGGATGAATATTTTTCTAAAAATAATCAAATAATATTGATCATTAAATAATCTTTCAATAAGAGAATGTCAATCTATCGTACTAATTGTTCTACATAATAATATCTATATCATTTACTTTATCTCACTTTCAATTACTAAATATAGAATTAGAATTACAAACTTGTATTATTTGAAACCATCACAAATAGCTATGAAATCATTGAAAAGATTAAATATATTTTTTATTTTAAAATACATAATTTATGAATTATTTTATAAAGTACGTGGTTTGTTTTATTGTTGTATGATTGAAGATAGATAAGAGATAATATTTGTAAGATCTAAAAATATAATTTTAACTACAAATATTTGAGTTGAAATTCATGCATTTATAATTTTTGCTAGAGCTATAGATAGAATTCTAAATGACCATGTAATTAAAAAAATATATAACTAAGAAAATAGATATTTTAGAGAAGTTTTCATTGCACTTCAACTTTCAGTCAAATAACTTTCTATCATATTTCAAAGAACGCTCCATGTGATCTAATATAAGTAATAAATATTCTCTAATTCTTTTTTGCTTCATTTTTTGAAGTATGTTGTTATTTATTAGTAATATTACTTATCTTTAGCCAATTGTAGAGAATACAAAATAACTTAGAAACGACTTTTATGTTTTTGTAGAGAGCATTGGAAGACTGACCTTCAATATAAATAACAGCACGTATTTGTACACACATTTAAATAAGGCAACCCACTAGCTCTACACAACCAACACAACTAATTTTTTTATCTCTCTTTTGCTCTCTCTACACTATATATTTGTTTATATATATAAACATATTGTCATCTGCCTGTACAAAAAGTATACGTTCCACTAGTTAAAGCAATTGAGCTTCATAGGAGAGGTTCTCGCCTCGGTACTGAAAAAGTTCAAAAAAAAATATCGCACTTCGTCTCCTCCATCCACAAACTTTTGACATTATTAACTCCGTACATCAGACCATCAAGCATAATTTCTAATCTCTCTCGAAATGTCGACGATCTTCTCCTGTGAATATTGTTCTCGAGAATTCAGTACAAAAGAAGGTCTCACAGGTCACCAGAATGTGCACGCGAACGAGTGCCCCTCTTCTACCGCAACAGGATCAGCAATTTGTGGAACAATGAAGGATGTTGTCTCTCTATTGTATCCCTCAACAATGCCTTTCTCCTGTGACCACTGTCGTAAACAATTTGAAACAATTCAGGGCTTCAATTGTCACATGGGTAAGGCACACAGGGAGCTTATAACAACTTCCACATCAACTGCAGCTTTCTCCTTTGACACATCAATGGCACGTTTCTCCTGTGACTTTTGTCCAAGACGATTTGAAACACCTCAGGGGCTCAATAGTCACAAAGGCAAGGCACACAAGAAGCTTATAGCAACTTCCACATCAACCACAACTTTCTCCTACGATACATCAAAGATGGATTTCTCCTGTGACTTTTGTTCGAGACAATTTGAAACATCTCAGGGGCTCAATAGTCACAAGGGTAAGGCACACAAGGAGCTTATAGCAAATTCCACGCCGGCAACATCTACGCTTAGACCCAATGAGACTGCCATCTCTACACCCCCTCCAACTAAAGAGGGCCCTGATGATACTAACTCTAATGAAATTGATATTGATCTCTGCTTACCGATAAAGAAGAGAAGACAATTTCTTAGACATACCTCCTCCCCTTCCTCGTCCACTTGAAGAATAACGAAAAATCATTATTATTTTTTATTTTAAATTACATAATTTATGAATTATTTTATAAAGTAAGTGGTTTGTTTTATTGTTGTATGATTGAAGATAGATAAGAGATAATATTTGTAAGATCTAAAAATATAATTTTAACTACAAATATTTGAGTTGAAATTCATGCATTTATAATTTTCTCTAGAGCTATAGATAGAATTCTAAATGACCATGTAATTAAAAAAATATATAACTAAGAAAATAGATATTTTAGAGAAGTTTTCATTGCACTTCAACTTTCAGTCAAATAACTTTCTATCATCTCTAATTCTTCTTTGCTTCATTTTTTGAAGTATGTTGTTATTTATTAGTAATATTACTTATCTTTAGCCAATTGTATGTAGCAAGTTTTTCAAAAATATATTGCGAAGATAAGACGAGAATACAAAATAACTTAGAAACGACTTTTATGTTTTTGTAGAGAGCATTGAAAGACTGCCCTTCAATATAAATAACAACACGTATGTGTACACACATTTAAATAAGGCAACCCACTAGCTCTACACAACCAACACAACTAATTTCTTTATCTTTCTTTTGCTCTCTCTACACTATATATTTGTTTATATATATAAACATATTGTCATCTGCCTGTACAAAAAATATATGTTCCACTAGTTAAAGCAATTGAGCTTCATAGGAGAGGTTCTCGCCTCGGTACTGAAAAAGTTCAAAAAAAAATATCGCACTTCGTCTCCTCCATCCACAAACTTTTGACATTATTAACTCCGTACATCAGACCATCAAGCATAATTTCTAATCTCTCTCGAAATGTCGACGATCTTCTCCTGCGAATACTGTTCTCGAGAATTCAGTACAAAAGAAGGTCTCACAGGTCACCAGAATGTGCACGCGAACGAGTGCCCCTCTTCTACCGCAACAAGATCAGCAATTTGTGGAACAATGAAGGATGTTGCCTCTCTATCGTATCCCTCAACAATGCCTTTCTCCTGTGACCACTATCGTAAACAATTTGAAACAATTCAGGGCTTCAATTGTCACATGGGTAAGGCACACAGGGAGCTTATAACAACTTCCACATCAAGTGCAGCTTTCTCCTTTGACACATCAATGGCATGTTTCTCCTGTGACTTTTGTCCAAGACGATTTGAAACACCTCAGGGGTTCAATAGTCAGAAAGGCAAGGCACACAAGAAGCTTATAGCAACTTCCACATCAACCACAACTTTCTCCTACGATACATCAAAGATGGATTTCTCCTGTGACTTTTGTTCGAGACAATTTGAAACATCTCAGGGGCTCAATAGTCACAAGGGTAAGGCACACAAGGAGCTTATAGCAAATTCCACGCCAGCAACATCTACGCTTAGACCCAACGAGACTGCCATCTCTACACCCCCTCCAACTAAAGAGGGCCCTGATGATACTAACTCTAATGAAATTGATATTGATCTCTGCTTACCGATAAAGAAGAGAAAACAATTTCTTAGACATACCTCCTCCCCTTCCTCGTCCACTTGAAGAAGAACGAAAAATCACTATGCATAAATATGTTTATAAATATTGTATAGGAGTACCCCCTAGCTTTATTCCACTCACTCCTTCCCGGATTTTTAAACTAATGATATTTGAAATTAATAAATGATATTAAGAAATGATTTATAATTTTTTGTGGTTTTGTATAAAAATTATTATAAAATTTTATCCTTTTATCTCCTGAACATTTATTCTTGCTAAAATCACTATGGTATGGTAAGGAGGAGAGAGGCACTATAGATTATCACTATGCAATAGCAAGATTAATATATTTAAATATAAGGTGGTAGTTAGTGGTGCCACAACCAACAATAAATTTCCAATGCAGCAACAGGAGGAGTAGGTAGGGAGTAGGAGGAAAATTAATTAATAAATAAATTTCAATAAATATATTTAAATAAATATAGGCCTTTTATTTTAAATTCATTATCATAATGATCAATTATTAAATTAATTGATGACAATAAAAATATTTCATTTTATATACATCTCTTAGATCATAGTGAATGTATATACATTTCTTTTGTCTTCATTTATGTGTACGTGATGATTACTAGTAATTTAAACAAAAAGTATTTTTTTAGAAAAGTAATATTTATAAATAATATATCACATCAGGTAGATTCAAGAATCGAATAAAAAGAAATGCCAACAGTAATACTAATTAAATATATATTTAAAGTATACAATTGTTCTCTGTTAATAAAAATTGGACATTGAGGATAAAGATAATATATAAAATAATTATTTTCGTGATATCTAATAATAATTTAATACTCAAAATTATGTAATAGCTTGAGTATTGCTTGCTGCCATCGGTTGTTACATGGGATAAATCATCCATTCCTAATATTTATATCTCTATATATAGTAGATAAATATATTTTCTAGTTTAATAAATATTTATATATTGTAGTATATATGTAGGCTTTATATTAAATTCTATTTGTTTCTTAATATAATATATACAACTGCAATTATTTTATTAGAGAGTTGGACAACATATTGAATTAAAAGTTATGCTTTTAAAATTTAGTAACTTAGTACAGTATTTACAGGTTCCAAGAATAGTTGTATTTTTTTTATTGTATTATTGAATTAAAATGATTGATAAACACTTTGTTGCACTTCTTTTCTTGGATGTTTTCTTCCATACTATGGTAAACAAATTTATCATGTCTTGCGCTCAACATTTTCTTGGTCGTATGCATGAGCGACATTAAACAATGAATATCAAAACACCTATTTTGTTCCTTGTCTTCTATTTCCATAATGCCAAAAAAAAAATAAGAAAAGGGGAGCAGGGTGTTAGATGTTAGATACTTGATATCATGAGTATTAGAAATTTTAAATATGTTTGCCAATTGATAGGAAAACATTATGCAGTGACGATGGATAAATACGGCAGGGCCGTGAATTAGTTAAATTGCTAATTTAAAAGGCTAAGGTGCATTGTTGTTTCTGCTAGTTTACAGCCGTTGAAGTAGAGCTCCCAAGTGGACAGTTGTTAATAAATTTTATATTGTCCGTGATGTGTATTCTGTTGTTTCTTTATAGAATGTAAATTAATTGCAATAATATGTTATATGATATGATCTCTCTTATGCTTGTGTTATTAAATTCTAATGGTGTATGATACTAAGAAGAACATAGAACACATAGATGACATATGAACATGCTAGGTGATAAACAATACTAGTTAGGTGACATATTTACATGATAACCTAAACTTTTTAGTTGCAACTTAAAAATCATGATGACGATCCAAAATGATCAACATATACTCATGAGATATATATATATATATATATATATATAATTATCTTAAATGAGAATAAGGTCATAGATGACAATTTCAAATCATTTTATACTGATCCATCTATAATCAACTTTATGAATCGGGAACAAAGGCCCTTTAAGAGATCTGAGAAAGAGTTAGGTTCAAACAAAATTAACTCATACGTAAGCCAACTTAAAAGATCGATAAATTTTTCTTTGAGCTCAATGGTCTTACGTAGATTAATCTGATATAAATTTGATGATCCAGATCTCATATGGATATTCAATATCCCTAGTTCTCAAGATCTAAGAAATAATTAAGGCAAAGATTTGCACAAAAAAATTTTATGATAAAAATAAAGATGTGGCACTTGTGCATGATGTGAGATAATTTACATCATTTTCTATACGTCCACATTGGTCATAGATTGAACCTATGATTCAAGATTTCAAACTTTTCTGAAAATCACGTATACCGACGATAGTCGATATGTTCATATCTCCAGGTTTCATGATCTGATAAGATACTTATAATCCACAACATGAGCAAAATTTAAAAGAGATATCTAATTAACTGCATACTCGAATGTCATATAGTAACATACGTGCTAACTCACGTAAGAGAGTCAACAAAATAATCTAATAATGTATTAATTATTTGGTTAGATCGTGACATATGAATCAATGATAAGATTTATAGATAATCCACCATTTCATAATCCTGATAGACTACCTGATACGCCAGCTATCTAGCATGAGAGTACATGTGTGAGAGTGCATCTGGTGCTTCTATGCCTAAGAGTCAAACTCAGAAGCAAGTGCTCGAATCGGAGCGGATAAAATCGAATATTGATAGATTTATTTAGACTCAATATCTCAAGATCGGGTCATGGGATACAAATAGTATGATTAAGATATAACATTAGATAATTTGATATCAATACTCTTAAGATCAAAGTGATGATAGCTACCTATGTTGGTATAAGAGGTGATTATGATGCACCCAACAAGGTAACCTTGAGTATGATCATGGATAAATTTACTTGATCATTTAGAAATGAAACTTGATCGTAGATCTGAGCATATTGATCTACGTTTCTATCACTTCTCCAACTCAGTGAAAATTGTAGTCATATATATACTATCCAGAGATTAGTAGATTTACTATCTTTATATTATGGCGATTATCGGGCCACGAAAAATTAATCATAGCGATAGTTACTATTGGCAGAGTAAAAACTCGTTACCAAGGAAATATGCTACTATATTTTCAACTCGCACTTAATCCTATATTATATCGGGACTGTCATCTTAATCCTTAAGACCTCAAACTTAACTTAATCTCCTAGGTTCTCCAAACCTAGACTCTGATACCACTTTAATTATCACGCCCTTACCCACCCGTCAGATACGTGGCAACCGCCATATGAGCTCAAATGACCCATACAAGGTATTTGGTAATAAATATTGTCCGTATACACAATCTACACAGCAGAATATACAATTAAATCACTTATACAACTCTACTAACACAGTCTCGATATACCTACTACAGTTCTACAATAACGACATCGATAAATAAAATTAAATCCATCGATAGCTCTCATCTTCATCAAATATCCCGAACAGTCATCTAACAACCTGCACACACATTAAACGCGGTGTGCTCAGCCTTGCGGCCTAGTGTGAAATTACAGCTCGAAACCACAATACGAAAACCAAGGCTAAGAGGATCGTTCAAGGATGCCTTAGTGAGATTAGTTATCACATAACAAGCTTTATAGTATTTTACATGTATTGTCCGACTATGTTATATGTCAAACTAGGTTGTAGGTAGATGTATGTCTCTAAATGTCACCTAGGTTATATACCATATCGATGTCACTAGTGTAAATCATATATAACATCTTTATTTTTATATCACATGTCTCGGGCTGCCGGTCTATGCTTAAAGAAAGCCCTGGCCCAGGACTTTCATAAGCCCATCAGTGTCATTACAGTCTATCTCTCTACCTATGCCCGCTGCACTGATGCTGGCGGAGAGGACGGATGACCCAATATCACTCTCTATCGTTTCACTAGTCGCTGACCATGCCTACCCTGGCGAAACCGTCGTGCCCTTACATCCTCCCCGGATCCGTAGGGGCAACGACATCTGTGTAGTACTACACATTATCCGTAAACAGGTTTACCATCACAATAGTCTCATCGGCCACGGCTAGCCGAAATAATAACCCTTGGATTCGGACTACTCATCCGATCGTCTACAGAACGTCAAGGATGATAGCCGTATGGTCTACGGATCCTCTGTCCAAAGCGTCACATAGGGAATCATCTTCCCAGTCCAATAGCAGTCGACGTTGATCGGGATAAACATACATCCGCACAATGGGCTGTGGCAACCCTATCTCCATCGGTGCTAAGTCCATGGTAGGGTTCATCCTCGCTAGCCATCTCAGGACTATCACGGTGCCGCCTAAACGACACTCGTGCGGATATCGGTATCTGGGTATGGACCCACTCCATTTTTGGTCTATCTTGACCTAGGAGTTAATCTAGTCCAACCCTCAGCTCACTCCCAGTATCTAAGCTATCTATGATCTGTAGCCTCGGGAGGTGCTGGTGTGTGAACATCACTAACCGAACGCTAATGGTTCGAGATGTTATCTAGGGTGCTTCAATAACACCCTTAGTTTAAAATTTAGTGATGTTCTTAAATGATACTAGTATCATGTTACCTATGTCTATATACTAGAGTGTTAGGTGTAAATCTTGATAATACTTTCTCTGTTTGCTTATTTTTATCATGTTCCGCATGATATTATTTTATATTCAGTATTATAACATAATTCACTAGCATGCGGTACAAATAATATATCATGCAAGTAAAGAGGAAAAATAAGCATACATAGCATATTAACATGCTAAATAAAATGTAATAACATAGCATGCATTTTTCTTGATAGTTTTAGAAGCATGATATTTATTTAGTTGACAGGCATCCGAGAATTTTCCAACAAAATCTAATTAAGATTTTCTCTAGCTGGAATAAATCATACTATGATGAGCCAAATGCACTTGATTTGGCAGTTTACTTTTTGGAACCAACCCACGTAAAATAATCACCCCGACGAACTACTCGGGTCGCGTATCAACAATAGTCCTAAATAACACAATTATTTAAAATAAAATTTATTTTATTTTTCCCTGAAATAAATAAAATAAAAATTTATCAATCTAACTTATACAATTATCCTAATTAATTATCGCTTAATAAGCTTACATTTAAATTTACGAGTCCATGTTCAATTTAGGGGCACATACTAAATTAATAAGCCTATATTTACCCATTGGGCCCATGTCCACATTTTTTGCCCAAATAAATTATCAATAAATTAATTAAAGTTATTACTACATTTAATTAACTCAAACTAAGTATACAAGTTGTTAATTAATTCTATCTAATCCTTCAATTATTAATTAACCAAATTTTAAATTTTACTAATTAAACTAACCACAATATTAAATTAATTTAATTAACTTAAATAAATTCTATCAAACTTATCCCCATTTAAACCCAATACATGATCTGGCACAAGTCACCCAAGGGCACAATTAAAATCCATCAGCACTTATTAGATTAATTAAATCTTAATTAACTATTTTTAAATCACCTAACCATCCCCATCAAACATTAAAATATTTTTTTTATTTTTTTTTATTTTTTATTTTTTATTTTTTTTATTATCTTATTATATTATTATTTTATTATTTTATTATTTTTTGACTGATCAACAGTCAACGTTTGACCTGGTCAACGCTGACGGTCAATGGTTGACCCCGATCAACACTTGACCCGGTCAACGCGGGCTTAACTTGAGTTTGACCCAAGCCCCCAACTGATTCGGTTCAATTTAATTTGGTTCGACTCGGATCCGATCCAGTTTAATTGGATCCGGTCTAGACAGCCCAATCTAATTCGATCAGACTCGAGCTCGAACCACTTTCAATTAATTGATATGGCTCGAACCCAATCTAATTAATTGATTCAGCTCATTCAACTTAACTCAACCTGAACCCATATTCAATTCAAATCCAACCCAATCAACTTCAATCCGGTTCAACCCAACCAATTTCATTAAAATTAACCCATATGCTAAATCATAGTTAGATTAACTAAAGCTTGATTAATTAACGCTAAACATGCTTAATTAATCACTAATCGTGATTAAGGAGAAAAGAAGGGATACCTCAGCGGATCCCTTCTCCTCGCCGGAAAACCAGCCGCCGGAACCCTAGCCGCCACCTCGCCAGAGCTTGCAAAATCCGACGGCCGAGCTAACGATGAGATCTCAGACCCTTCACACGCGGGGAGACCAGCGACGACCTGCACAAAACCCGACCGTCAACATCAGACGGTGGCTCTCGTTGGACGTCGCCGGCGGTGCTTGGGCGAGTCCATCGGATGGCAAAACCTCCCGTTCGCAGAGGGGAAGAGGAGCTACTCACCTCGCGAACGCGTGGGGAAGAAAAGGATGAGGATCCGGGCGGTGAGGAGAGTGGAATCGCAGCTCCACTCCTCGCTGACGATGCTGCGGATCGAACGAGCGTCGACGATGAAATCGCCGCCTGCTGCATCTGCGTTGGGGCAGACGCGGGCTCACGAGCTTGCGGAGAGGGTGAGACAGCGAGCCCAACAAAGGAGGCAGCGGTACGCTGGTGAGCTGGGCGTGGGACGACGGATGTAGCCGGCGGATGGCTGCGGACGCGAAGAAGGCAAATCACAGGGAAAATGGGGGAATGCAGACGGCGACCTCCGCCGAGCTCTTCTCGTCGTGGCGGAGGGGAATGGACGGCGAATGGCGGAAGGGAGGGAGGCGGACAGCGGATGGCGGGCTCGGTGGGTGGCTGCCCTGCTGCGGGTGGTCGCGAAGGCGAGGAAGGAGGGGGCGTCGTCGAGCTCCCCTTTCTGCCGGGGAGTGGTGCATGGCGGGCCGCGAAGACGGGCGGCCGCCGACGAACGGCGGGCAGCGAACGGTGGCAAAACGGGAGGGGCCGCCGGCGTGCTCTGCTGCGGGTGAGGGAGGCGGTGAAGAAGGCGAGGAAGAGGGCGTCGAGCGGGAAGAGCCCTCGGCTCTTCTCGCTTGTGCCGGCTCTTCAAACCGGGTCATCCGATTCAGCTGGATCGGCCGGCTGGCCGGTTCATTTGAACCGGACCATTTTTATTTTTTTTCAAATCAAGATTTAGGGGTTTACAATATATGTATTGTTTAGTCTACATAGTAAAGTTTAATTAAAATAAGAGAAGATACTTTTTCCATCAATAATTTTTTTATATTTTGGATATATGTGATCGTGCCTTAAGATTTAATGTGTATTATTGATAAAAGTTTATTATGAGTAATTATATATTTTTGTATTTATTTTATTTATTCTTTTCTTATTATTTTTATTGCCACCTTTCCATCAGATATAATTCTCCCTATACTAATCCTAGATGAAGTAAATTCTAAAATAATATTTATAATGACAGATGGTTAAATAGGGATAATAAAATAAGATAACTCCCTAATTAAGGAATTTCCATAATAAATTAAGGAAGGGTCAAAGAGATGGGTCTCCTCTAGAGATTTATTTTTAACCCTTAATATTTTTTCATTCTTAGAACGCATGACACCATCATCCTTCATATTTTCTCTTTACTATTTCTCTAATTTACTATCTTATATTATTACTATTGTTATTTTAAAGACCAAATTTCCAAGGTTTACAATTGTATCAAGATCACTCCAATGTTGATCCTGATGGAATCTTAATTATGTATAAAATTCTAAGATGGACTATAGTAATTTTGTATGTGTTGAAGTTGCTAAAGATGTACACAAATTGCTTGGTTGTCATGCTTGATTTGGATGATTGTTGCTATCTTGTGCTTCTTTTACATGATAAAATTAATAACATGTTCGAGTTGGAATTAAGAAACAGTGACAACTTACATTGTGTTGAGGTAGGGATGAATGATAGGTTGATATTATGATAGTGGAAAGACTTGTATGTGGAAGCTCGCCGAATGAACTACAATATGTAATATGTCTTTGTTTCTCTTCAATTCTGATTTGGAAGCTGTTGTAACTATTGGGTCAATTGATTGTTTTGCCTTTTGTTTGAGGGAGAAAAATAAGTATCGATTGAGAGAACTGAACTTAATTAGTTCTGTGGTGGTTGAAACCAAAATGTTGGAAGTTGTTGGTTTTCTTGATTTCACTAGATTAAATCTTATGAATGTGAATGGGCTAGCAACTATTTATATCTTTAATATCTTTGTTTGAGGTGTAGACAAATATTTTATGCTTTAGGAATGTAAAAACCCAAAATTTGTAAAAAATAAAAATAATAATAATAATATGCAGTAGTGGAAGGGATAGTATAAAAAATAGCATCGTAAATAGTTGATAGGAGTAGGAACAAATTTGGAAAAGTAATACTATGTAAATAACTATATCTGGTAAGAGTATAAAAAGCAAAACGGGATACCATTAAAATTGAATAGAACCAATAAGGGCAAATTGGGAATTTGTCTGATGCATGTGCGCCACATGTGCGCGTTGTGCCCTATGTGTACTCACCATTGGTGATCTCTTTTGGTTCTGACCTTGAAACATGTTGAGACTCCTCATGATCAGATCCATCTTCCTCTTCTACCGCACTGGCTGATGTGTACTTCTCGAATGATAAGGGCACACCGATTTGGACAATCACACATATAAATGTCCTTTCCCCTTGCATTTGAAGCACTCAATCTCCCGTTTTCTTCCTGTAGAGGCAACTGAAGATAAACTTTTTATAGGGGTAGCAGTGGTCTTTTTTGAATCGCTAGGTTTGGATGTTGGTGAAGTAAAACGGCTTGCTGAATTCTCTTGGCCACTTGGTGCAGCAGCCCTGCTAGAATCATTAATACTCTTCTGTTGCTTATTGGCATCCCTCCAAGGCATGAAAGAACTAGGGTAGCTATGACCAGATTTGTGTGGCTGCCTCCTCCTTTGAACTTGCCTCTTAGCTTTGCATGCATAATGAAATAGTTGATCCAAAGAGTTGTAGTTCTAAAAATCAAATATATCTTGTATCTCTCCATTCAATCCGGAATCTAGCTATCTTTACATTATCATCTTCTTGCATATTAGCACGTAGCATGCCCACCTGCAACTCTTGATAATAGTCTTTCACAGATTTGTTTCCTTGATTCATTCTTTAGAATTTATTAAGTAATTCTCTCTCAAAATATGAAGGCACGAACGTGGACCTCATCAAGCACTTCAAATCATCCTAAGTATGAGGATCTTCATTTCTTTATAGAATTTGACTTCGCAAAATAGAAGCATAACCAATAAATTCAGTAATGGCCGCACGTACTCTATGCTCTTTTGGGTAATGATGACAGTTGAACTTTTGCTCAACTAATAATTCCTAATCAAGATAGGCTTCTGAATTAAACTTTCCATCAAAACTAGGAACAGTGAATTTAATTTTACCTAATACATCATTTCTTCTTTTTTCATTATGGTGACGTGCATGACCTCCATCACCTCCTACTCCTCGATGATGAGGTGTGAGGCGGCGGTCATACAATTCAAAGGCAACTTCATCATCAGCCACATAATTATCATTTAACTCTTTATTGACAGCCTCTTGAAATACAGCGTTCAAATTTTCTCTTGGTTCGAATGGAGAGGTAGCAGCAATATTATTTTTAGCTTCAACTCATCCTCAAGGAACTCAAGGTGGTGGGTGTCGTCGTGGAGGAGTTTGCTCTACTTATTCAAGTCGCGCTTCAATTCCACCGAGATGATTCTCCAACCCATTCAGGCGCATAAGTACTTGATCAAATAGTATTTGCTCGAAGATATCTGTAACATGAGCTATTAAAGCCTGAGAACGTGGAGACAATGATATTGTCGATGGTTGGGACACATCTTTCTCGTCATAAGAAACATCACGAGGACTTCTCGATCCTGACATTGTTAGTGAAGAAAAAAAAATATTTCTACCAAACTGATAAAATTTTTTATGAAATACTCTCAATCCTCACAAACCTTACCACCTGAAGCTCTTACCATTCTCAAAAATTGCTCGGGTGTTTGCTGGTTCATGATAACTTTCAACAGAGAGTGAATAAAGCGATAGCAAAGTGCTAGAACTCACTGATCAAGGCTAATTTTGTGGAGCTCTAGATAGGGATATATTTGTAGCAAAGAGAAGCAAACAATAATTTCAAAAATTACAAAATTGAATAAAGCGTTCGCATAAGTATTAGACTTAGTTGCAGATTTATAGGAAATCCTAATACTCAATTAAGGAGGGTGTCAAAATGAAGAATAAGTACAAGGATAATTATAATTAAAATTTGGCTTAAATAAATTTTTTTTTTCCACCGAACCTTCCTCTATTTGTTTATTTTTTCCTTTTTTTTCTCTTTTTTTTTGCCGAACGCTTCTTCCTCTCTCTCTCTCTTTTTTGGCCGAACACCTTTCTTATCTCTCTTTTTTTTTATTAATAAAAGAAGATAAATAAAGCAAAGGATTTAAGTTAAGGCTAGCAACTACACACAACTATTACGAACAAAAATTCAATAAAGCAATTTGAAACTAGGAGATTGAAAAAAAGAACAGAATTAAAAGTTGGGGAAAAAAAACTAGATGATAGGCATGAAATAGAAGTTCAAAATAAGAACAAGAGGATTTCTTTTTTTTTTCTGAAGAAGGCGAGGAAGAGGGCGTCGAGCGGGAAGAGCCCTCGACTCTTCTCGCTCGTGCCGGCTCTTCAAACCGGGTCATCCGGTTCAGCTGGATCGGCCGGCTAGCCGGTTCATTTGAACCAGACCATTTTTATTTTTTTTCAAATCAAGAGTTAGGGGTTTACAATATATGTATTGTTTAGTCTACACAGTAAAGTGTAATTAAAATAAGAGAAGATACTTTTTCCATCAATAAATTTTTTATATTTTGGATATATGTGATCGTGCCTTAAGATTTAATGTGTATTATTGATAAAAGTTTATTATGAGTAATTATGTATTTTTGTATTTATTTTATTTTACTTTTCTTATTATTTTTATTGCCACCTTTCCATCAGCTATAATTCTCCCTATACTAATCCTAGATGAAGTAAATTCTAAAATAATATTTATAATGACAGATGGTTAAATAGGGATAATAAAATAAGATAACTCCCTAATTAAGGAATTTCCATAATAAATTAAGGAAGGGTCAAAGAGATGGGTCTCCTCTAGAGATTTATTTTTAACCCTTAATATTTTTTCATTCTTAGAACGCATGACACCATCATCCTTCATATTTTCTCTTTACTATTTCTCTAATTTACTATCTTATATTATTACTATTGTTATTTTAAAGACCAAATTTCCAAGGTTTACAATTGTATCAAGATCACTCCAATGTTGATCCTGATGGAATCTTAATTATGTATAAAATTCTAAGATGGACTATAGTAATTTTGTATGTGTTGAAGTTGCTAAAGATGAATTGGGTGTTACTTGTTCATGTGGAATGGGAAAGCTAGGATACACAAATTGCTTGGTTGTCATGCTTGATTTGGATGATTGTTGCTATCTTGTGCTTCTTTTACATGATAAAATTAATAACATGTTCGAGTTGGAATTAAGAAACAGTGACAACTTACATTGTGTTGAGGTAGGGATGAATGATAGGTTGATATTATGATAGTGGAAAGACTTGTATGTGGAAGCTCGCCGAATGAACTACAATATGTAATATGTCTTTGTTTCTCTTCAATTCTGATTTGGAAGCTGTTGTAACTATTGGGTCAATTGATTGTTTTGCCTTTTGTTTGAGGGAGAAAAATAAGTATCGATTGAGAGAACTGAACTTAATTAGTTCTGTGGTGGTTGAAACCAAAATGTTGGAAGTTGTTGGTTTTCTTGATAACACTAGATTAAATCTTAGGAATGGGAATGGGCTAGCAACTATTAATATCTTTAATCTCTTTGTCTGAGGTGCAGACAAATATTTTATGCTTTAGGAATGTAAAAACCCAAAATTTGTAAAAAATTAAAATAAAAAATATAATAATAATAATATGCAGGAGTGGAAGGAATAGTATAAAAAATAGCATCGTAAATAGTTGATAGGAGTAGGGACAAATTTGGAAAAGTAATATTGTAAATAACTATATCTGGTAAGAGTATAAAAAGCAAAATGGGATACCATTAAAATTAAATAGAACTAATAAGGGCATATTGGTCTAATGCATGTGCGCCGCATGCGCGCGTTGTGCCCTGGATCGACGCGAGCTCGCGACCGTGCTTCCGACACCCTTCCCTCTTCCTCTTTGCTCGTTCACGATGCCAGATCCCTCTCCGCAAGCTCGTTGGCGAACCCCACACCGTTCCACCTCTACTCCTCCTTTGGTCCGCTGTCAACCTGCATCGACGATCGCAGGGTCGATTGGAGCTCTGCCCCACCTTCGTTCTGATCACTGCCATAGTTCCCTCTGATCGCTCAGAGGGCTTGTACTTGCTGCCAATCCAATGAGTTCAAATCACTCATCAATTGGTGTATTTCAGTATCAACAGGCAAGGGATCTCTACTCCAACATTCAATTCGATCCATGCTTTTATTTACATGCCGCATCTTTTATGTCTTTCCCTCCTTATTGAGTTGGTTTCAATATTCTAAGCATTTTTTTCCTTTCTATTTTAATGCATGTCGATGATTGAGGCATTTCTGAACTCCCCCTTCCTAATAATTTCCATTCTTAATGAGATTTAATATCAATATGCTCTTGACAAAATGCATCAATAATTTGAAACTTTGGTTGACGTTTTCTCAAGGTTTGTTGCTCATCATCGCACTTATTCTAGTTGCATTGGAAACTGACTTAGCATATGACATGTCATTTCTAAGAGAATTCATTTTCCTTCTTCAACGTCTTGAATATATGTATTATGTTTCTTTTTGATCAAATATGTCATCGATTTCTATCTTTGAACATGCACTTAAATTGAGATCATATTGCTAGAGCCTCAACTGCGTAAGTTTATGTATGTTGGTCAATTACATCCATGAGATGTAGTCACTATTTTTCTTGACCTACAGCTGAACAAGAATTTCTAAGGATAGGATTCCATAACCCATCTCTTAGGCTACCGTTCCTTTTTTAGCTTCTTTAGTTGATAGGTTTCCATCTTGGACACACAAAATCTGACTCACATAAAGTGTCTTGGATTACTTGATGATACACTCTTTTCTTCATTTTATTTGTTGTGTCATCGACGGTTGAATCTTCATAATTTGATGACATACACTAATACCAACCATCAATATGAACATTCTTCTTGAAAATTCATAGGTTTCTTGAGTTCTAGTATGAAAAATGTGCCTGAGAAATTATAGGAACTTATGGGCCATTTCTCTCTTTGCAAGGTTCTTTTGGAAAGTCATCATGGTCCTTAAAAAAAAATCTCTTGCAGTTTAAGAATGATTCCACTACATAATCACGTACGCCAAACTATATAGTTTCCTCTTCTCTTGGTTTTCGCTCAGTGTATAGGATGCTACCGGTTATGATATTACTTACCTATATCTTGACCACAATTATTTCCCTAAACAATTATACCTCCTTGCATGCCTCTATTTTCTCCTTGCTTATCACACCATGTATCTCTTCTTTAGATGTACTCTCATTTACTTCTATCTGCTTCCCTACTTCCCTTTGTTTCTTGGTTATTATTACCTTCCAAGGATTTGGAGAATGTCATACTATTTTGTTGGCTATGTTAAAGATTGACATAACATGTTTCTATCTCTTGTCAACTTAAGAATCTTATTTCACTATGTAGATGTTAATGAAATTTTCTATTGTATAACCGCAATGGTTGTATCTAGTTGTGCATCTTATTATTCTGAGCAGTTAATGCATAGTATTCTCTTTCTCCGTCACTTTTTAAACATTCATATTTTGTGTTGCAACCCATGGGACTTATTTCATTTGTTTCTTATAGTTTTTTTGTTCTATATTTTTATTTGAAGTGTTGTAAGTGGAGCTGCTTCCTTGTACTTATGCCCTTGGGTTTGCTATATAGAGAGCTTTGATTACTCTAATTTCATAGGAAATAGTACAATATCTTAATCCTTTCTATTCCCAAATACGATAATCTTGTCTTTTGCATATAGATGCAGGGAAAAAAATATCATAGTACATCTCCATGCAATTAGTCTTGTGATTTATGAGGCATAGTCATTGTGGAATGATGCACTATTTGATATTTTCTCAAGTTCCTTCATACCATGGGGCTTGGATGTTTCTTTTGCTTTTTTTATGATCTTAGTACATTGATTTCCATCCCCATGAATTTTTGTTGACAACATATTAGCTTTCCTATCTACTTCATGTATTGCAAAATTCTGATCATCTACTGTGTATAAATTCATACATAATAAAATTTGACCTAGTTTTGAAATGTTTCTTAATTTCATCTTAAGATCATTTTTATTTATCATTATTGTTATTTTCTTCCGTAGCTTGTAATAAGCATTTGGAATATAGCTCCTTTTGGATTATAAACCTTATCTTTAATATGTGCATATAACTTTTTTTTAGCTATCGGGTTTCTACTTTTATTTATTTGTTCCTTCCCTCATAGTACTTGTAGGTTTATAGTCTTGCAAGATAACCTAGTCTAGATCTTCAATTTTAAGTTATGACTCCAGTGAGTAGTGTTGATCATATATTTCATGCTGAATTGTTAATAAAGTGCCATTTATCTTATTGTTGATTGGCAAAGTCTAGGGTAATGGAATGACAATGCTTACTTTGAGTAAATTTGTAATTGTCTTCTTGCCCAAGGTTCTGCCAAGAGAGAGTACCCAGGAATATATATATACATATATATATATACATTTTGACCTTTTGATTTTATCTCGTGTTCTTGGATTTGAAGATATTAGATTATTTTCCCTTTCCTTATTCATTCTTTTCTCTTGTTCTTGTCGTTTGCTTGCCGAGAGAAAATATTAGAACAAAGTGATGTTTAGGAAACACTGATGTTTGCTTATTTGAGTTCATGTTGTTAGAATGTTGAAGCTATCCTTTTTTTTTCTTGTATTCATATGCTACCTAATGTTGAAATGAACCTTAAGAAAGGGAAAGGGTAGATAAGATTTGAACATGAATTTTTAGAAGTAAAAATAGTTATGATTGTAGGGACAAAAACACTCTACATCGATGTTTTAGAAGTAAAAATAATTATGATTGTAGGGACAAAAACACTCTACATCGATGTTGATAAACATGGTAATCTCAATACTTGCTACAGTCTAAGCTCTCAAGAGGGCAAGTTTTGAAAACCTTTATATGTGTCCATGAAGTTGTTACCCAATTCTTTATTGCTTTACTATGAACTAGGATTAATTTTGATTATATTTCTTGATTACATGTTCATATTATACTACTGTTCAAAATACCTTGTCTGTGTCTGACACATAGGATTTTTAAACTATTAGACAATACATGAACACTTAGGTGGTGGAGGTAACTAACTAGTGACACAAAGGTGGAATCAATATAGGTTATATCCAAATCACCTAAAATTAAGGACCAGAAAATCCTAGTGATATCAGAACTTAGGAAAATAATATGGGTCCTTATGCACATTATTTCTCTCACGGTATATGGGTAACACCATACTAGTCCAGTGAAGAGTAACTGAAAGCGTCACTCAACCTAACTCTAAATTCGTGGTAAAGCCAAAGAGAGAGAGAGTCCATAGAAATATCCTCCACGCACACATCCAAGGATAATGAATTAGGAGCTGGGGCGCTACATAGCTAAGGAGCTACATAACCGCTTTGCTCCACGACTAAAGTATCAAAGATAACTGATGTACCCTATTTAGGTTCTGTAGACCTGAGGGTAGTCTAGACCTGGGATATAAATAAATAATTTGTTGTGTGGTCCGCTGCAAAGCATGCATCCCCACCATCCGGACTGTCCTTGCGTCCCCATGCCCTGCTAGTTGTCGTGCACTAGTGCTGCTGCAATTATGCGCCTTCACCCATTTGCTAATGCGAGCGGTCATGGAGTGTCGTGCACATGCGCTCTGGCTGGGCGCGATTCTTCGTTGCATAGCTGCCATGGGCCTAACCTCAAGTCCATCAAACTCTTTGTGGTCTTGATGGCTTCTTACAGAGTAGCCACACCACATTGGTGGAGCTCATCCCTAGCTCCTTGTTGTAATCCCTCAATGAATATGAAGAATAGTTCCTGTTCGCCCATATCCTTCACATCTAAAGTGATGCTATTAAAATCTTGGATGTACTCATGGATGCTCTAGGTTTGACGAAGGTCTCAGAGTCATTTCCATGCTTGGTATGCTGTGTTGATCAAGAGGAAACACCGTCACATTTTTTCAACCATGGTGGCCCATATGTCTGACTCGGTACGTTGCACGTAGCCCGGAGCCTCACATTTGACACGCCACCATTGCTTCATGTCGCTGTCGAGGAATGCTACTGTCGTCAGTACCTTATCCTCCTTGGCAATCTTCATGGCCTTCAGGTGTTGGGTCATGTCCCAAATATAATTTTCAAGGACCTTGGCGTTACGTGCACCCGAATACGTCTTTGGCTCGAGCATGCGCATGTTGGGGTGAGGTATCGCCTATAGTTTAATGGAGGAACTGAACTTGTTGCAAAAGCTCTCGAGTTCCTCACACATCCTTTACTCAGGGGTGCTCATGTTAGGGGGGATCACCATGCTGGGCTCGCCTACATTGGAAGTCCGGTCGGCAAGATGCTTGAAATTTCTCCCCGAATGTCCTTTATGGCCACGTACAAGTCGCATACACGGCTCCATAGTGGTCCGGTTCCTAGGACCGTCTCCTCCTCTACTGGAGGGGTGTCGATGGACCCTTCTAGGGTTGCCAGCCTCTTCTCGAACATCTTCTTGGTTTGCTTGCCCGACATGGTAGATAAGAGAGAAAATACGTTGATGGGTCAAGGTATACTCACTTGCTTGTCGGTTGCTCCTTGCACCTCGCTTCAGATGGTGTGCGAAGTGGGATTAGTGGTGTTGGCTTGCCCGAACCATGCTCTGACACCAAAATATCACGACCAACTTTTTTTGCTTCGATCGGACTGTGGTCGTGTCAAGGTCGTGCCGGCGTGAACGACATCGTGCTCTCCAGTGCTTACAAGCCTAAGTTGCAGAATTATGGAATTTGCACACCTTTGGATTGAGAGGATAAAAAGGACTATTTTATTAAGCACCAGTAAAAACCTCTCTACTCTTCAAGGTCATAAGTCAACCTTGAAGAGGGCTTATTACAAGAAGCACTCTAACTTTTCTCTCTTGGACCAAGTTGCTTTGCTTCATGCTCAGCAGCTCCTTTTATAGGTGGAGGGCTGGCGGTTGGGTTGCCCCTCTTGATTACATACGTTACAACTTGATACACTAAATGTCCTGACCATTTTCGGCTATTACACCCGCACCGTCCGCTCGCTTGGCGGCTACACGCGCTGTTGGTCGCTCTGTTGCCTTGCGTTTGTCCCACGCATGCCCCTTGGTTGTCCATCCCTTTGGGTGTTTGTCCCGCGTGCGTGCCTTGGTTGTTGGCCGCTTGGCCCCTCGGCTTGTCCCACGCGCGCCTCTCGACTGCGGCCTTAAAGTGGCCCTACGCGCTGCGCACTGGCTGCTCGTTGGCACTTAACACACCGTATGAGCCCAAAAGATCCATACAAGACATTTATCAATAAACATAGTCCACATATATCAACAAAATCTAACATCATCCACTCATCCGATAATATAATCAAATCAACTACCTCAATTTTACTAATATCTTCCCGATATACCTACTGCAACATTTTGATAAATGTATAAGTAACCTAAAATAATTCTGTCGACAACCTCATCTCCGTCAACTATCTCGACCGATCGTCTATTATACCTACACATATTGAATGTAGTATGCTCAGTCTTACAGCCTTATGCAAAATTATAGCTCAAACTGTGGTAAAATATCTCAAGTAAATAGGGAGAGATACTAGGAAGTCCATAAATTATTTAATAATATCAAATAAAATATGTAAAGTCAATGGATGAAAATATGGAACATTCATAAGCAAAATATGTATCATGAGTATGTATCTCTGTTTATGATATCAAGCTATAACTATAGAGTGTATCTGTGTCTCTAGATTATAATCACCAAAGACTCCTCTATTTTATTCAAACTCCATGATCTAGGCAACCAACAATGCTTAAGGGACCTCCTAATCAGGGAGTTCTTGTACGTCCATCAGTGTTAGACTCTGTATACATCTATACCTATGCCTATTACATTCATGTTAGCGGAGAAGTCGGGTGACCTAAATTCCTCTCCAGATGTTCATTAGATGAATCTCTCCACTGCCATGTCCTAGCGAAATTCCCACTCCATGCGTCCTCCCTAAGCAATTGATGACGCAACTCTTATAGTACATATTGTCCGTAGATAGGATCACCATATCTAAATACACACATCGGTAATGGTTAGTCGAAAATAACATAAATCCTAGGATCCAGACTACTCATCATAACATTTACAGAACGTTTGGAATAGTAGCTGTGTGATTGACGGATCCATTGTCCAAGGCTACACAAAAGGAATCACCACTCCAATTCAAAAGTAGTGATGCTTGCCAGAAGGTATGCTTCACAACTGTCATTAGAATGCTACAACCTCGGGCATATGCTTGCTAGATCCTTAGTTTGGCTTCATCCATGTTAGGCATCTCATGACTATCACTGTGGCAATTACTCGCTACGCGTGCGAGTATCATGAATACATCAATTGGACCCTCAGCAGTAAACCTATCAAACCCCGACCTTATATCAGTAAGATGACAATCATCGTATGAGTCATCATGGCTCATACAAGGCTAAATAAAATTTTTGCATGGAATAAAACATATCATAAATTTCTATGAGAATGTTTTACGTTTACATTAGAATGAAATGTTTAGTTTCACCTAATACAGTACCCCTACATATAAAAAAATTTATTCATGTCATTCTAATTTTTGTCCATAACTCCCCACAAATCTACCCGATGTCTAAGTACCTGCGCATGGAAAATTTGTGCTGAGCCTTGCGGTGCAATAGTTACAGAAAGAGTGATATAATTATGCTGTGGAAAATAGGCTTGATTATAAAAAACTCATGCATGTCATTTTTTGTGTGTAAGATGTCATCATTCACCAAGTTTTTCTATATTCTCTTTTCTAAAGTTGTCATCCTATGCTTAGGATAAACTCGGTCCAAGGACTATCCATAAGCCCGTTAGTATCCTTCTAGGTCTCTCTACCTAGTACCTAGTACATTGATGTTTGCGAAGATAACCAGTGACTGCAAAATCATCTCCTTTCGATCTTGCAAAACGTACCTTAGCCTGCACTTTGAGACCTTCGCACGTGTCTCCCTAGATCCACACTATGCAACTACTATGTAGCACTACATTCTGCCCTATGATAGGGTCATCTCTTTGTTTAGTCTCAATGATTATTTAGTATTGAAGCATGCAATTCACTGCCCATTAATAGTAACATAAATAGAAGATGAGGCTAACCCATCACAAAAATTTAGTACTTCTATAAATGGTTTCCCACATTCTAACTTCCATTAGGGAATTTATTTTCTTTTTCCTTCTCATGCATCACAAAAAGGGAAGATGAAAATGTAGTATCACAAAAAGGGAAGATGAAAATGTAGTACTCGACTACTCATGCACTAGAAGTTATCAGGAATTAGGGAAAAGGAAATGAAGTGGAGCTAATTGAAAAGAGTAAAATATGCAGTGTGTCTACGAGTATAAAAATACAACACGTAAGCAAAAAAAAATTCACAATTTCCCTTATCTAGTTATCATGTTTGTGCATTGTGCTAACGAACAATTAATATAGGAGAGCAACATTAACGCACCTATTACATTTCAATGGATAATAGTTTAGTGTGATCAGGGCAGAATTGAAACTTTGCATACTACAATTCAATGATGTTAGATTTGGAGTCAATTTAAGAGTAGTTAGCAATGAACTAAATTACTAAAACATATTGATGGCAAAGCATCCATGTACCAATGACATGAGGCAGTAGCACACAAAAATCACATTGATCGAGTCATGTTTAAGCAAGGAAACAGAAATCATACGACCATGGCAACTCAAGAAAGAAAGCAATTAGGCAGTAGATTTTCTTATTGATGATACTAACCAGTGAGAAAGAACATTCCACTAGCATCAAATTCATCAAAAGCAAGTCATGTTTACCTTCATTACATACTTAACCCCTTCGATCCAAACAACAATGGTTATTTTATAGTGATTTATTTTACACTTAAGATTTTACCACAACTTTTATTTTTGTAACACTACATTTCTTATAAATGCCATGTCTCCTATGTGAGAGAGCATACATGCATGATATCAACCTTGCAGAACATAGTAGGATCATCCAACAATTTCAATTAAAATACATCAACTCAATTCAAGGAGGAACTTATCATGATGACTATGCTATCGATCGAGAACCAATAACTACCATCCTATTGTGCAACCAAAATAAAGTATGGGGAAAACAAGCAACCAATTTGAGATTTGGTGGTCTCTAATCTATCTCTTAACCCATCAAAATCTCAACTTGAATAAGAAGAGGTGAAATACCGACCTTAATTTGTAAAATCCCCAATTCATTCTTTGAGCTCCCCATGCAGCACCGTCAACCTCCTTCTTCTAAGGTTTCTCCCCAACCTAGCTCGCCTCCTCTATGGTGCATCTTCACCCTTCGTCGGACGACCCCAATTGAGGGTTCTTCATCCTCGACGTTCGAAGGCAGCAAGGGGAGGTGGGGAATTTTGGGAGCTAATGGAAACCCTATACCCCTTTTTGATTTGAAGGGCAAGTGGAAACAATTGCACACGAAGAGCCAGGTAAAAAGACTGCTTTGCCTTTCTAATTTCATAATATCTACCAAATCAACCTAGGGAGTTAATTTCTCTTTATTAAACTAAATTTTAGAAGTAATGAGGTTGCCCCTCCTATTTTCAATATTTGCATAATCAACCTAGACCTTTAATTCTTATAATTTCACTAATCTAATTACTCTAACCAGAGGGATGTATACTTTGCGTACTTGAAGGAATGTCTGTTGGTAGATGTATAGTTTCTATATTTATTTTATTCTCTTTATCTTATTATTTTTACTATTATCTATGAATCTCTCAACACTGACTCAATGATCAAATAAATTCCTAAAATTATATTTCTCTCTACTATTTCTCTAATTTACTATCTTATATTATTTTTTATTATTATTTTAAAGACCAATTTTTTGAGTTTTCAAAACCGGTCCGTATCTTATCTCATCTGTTATATCTGAGGTAAATTCAACCACATTAAGGAGGAGCATCAGAGCTTATATCTGTAAATCAAAATGTCAGCTAGGGTATACTATCTTCGTTACCCTACATATATGTGCCTATATTACCTTTCTATGGATATTGTACTTTGGTGTCTAATATGATTCTCTACAACTTGATTGAAGTTATAACTGTAGTAGTGCATACACATAGATTACCCTATATACAAATTCATCGGCATATCATATTCAAATATAAGCATACTTGTGTTAACATACTAAGCATGATTCATGATTAAATAAATATTAAATTTTAAGCATTAAAATATTTATTTCCTTAAATTATCCTAACCTATAGTGAATCCTACTCACTTAGATATATTGATTGATCTTCAAAAATATACACCGGACTCGAATATTTAATTAATTCAACTTCAAATAGTTATCCTACAGCACCCAAAATTTATCCGAAGGCACTCCTTGATTACATATCTATGTTTGACCGGTTTAGATGGGGTGGAAGATCTTGATTATTTAATTTCCCCTACTATTCAATCCCATTGCTAACTTACCATATCTACATATTCCACCTCGGTAGCTCTCCCTCTCCTCTCCCAACTGTAAATTTATATCCTAAAGAAGACCTCCTGTCCATGAAGCCCTTTATATCTAAATTATTGTCATTTATTCTTCCTTCATTATTTACTATTATGGCACATGCTATTACGGTTGTTACTGTAAAATAATAACAATACTCACCCCTTTCCCACTTCTTTCTCCAATTTGTAATTCTGATCCATCTTGGGAAATCAAGTGATCACAAGCAACCTGTCACCACCCAGCAAACACCTACAACCCATGTCAACCTTGCCACAACAGCAACCGCGCAACACCATTCCCGTAATTATCTTGCTGGATTGACGCAACATCAAACCTCAAGAACACACTTCACGTACAACCACACATTCCATCAATTTGCCAAATTTAAGCCGATTAGTAAAATTTTTGTATTTGAAACCTATCCATGCATAAGTACAAATAAACACAGAAATCAACGGTAATATATCGATCCTTTGCATCAATTGACTAAAATAATCAAACTACTGGGGAAAATAAATCATTCACATGCAATCCACCCATTTCTACGGCACACAACAACAGGATTTGTTCACAGACAATCAAACATAACCATGTAACTAATCCATAGTTCATTATATCCATATAGATCCACAACATCATAGATAACCCTTTCGACTCTATGTAAACACATTCTAGATTATGCTAACAAGGGGTTTCGACTCCTTTATCGATAAGATAATCATTACAGTTTAATTGCTTGCTATGTGGGATTTAACAACAATTCCCTAGTTTAGACCTTCATTTGATTCCTTTTTTCCACATTCAAAACTATCACTTCGCATGCATAGACGACATGTACGGAAACCAATTGAAACACATCAAAGGAAAGGGAGAGAGGTGGGGGAGATAGCTAGAATGATATCTAGATTCACCTTAAATTTTTCCTAACACCAAAAAATTCATTGAAAGTCACCAGTGGTGAAGTTCGCCCACGATCGACACTGTCAGCCCTATCTTCCTAAACCTAATTCTCTTAAGTACCATCGTCCAATTCGGTTGGGAATGATCGAAATTTAGAAAATTTTGATCCTCCAAACCCTCTTTGGGGGATGATTTCTTTTGTGCTAACCAATGCCAATCGTCTTAGATTACCACCACTAATTGATTCCTCTTGTTCTTCCGAATATTCCTATAATTTTTTTTTAGAACTTAATGAGTCTTGAACTCAATACCTCATGATCCTCCCGTATAAAGCCAAATTACTCTAACCAGATGGATGTACACTTTGTGTACCGAATATTCCTATAGTAAAAGCCCTAATTTTAATGACCTATTTGGCCTATAATGTCACGCCCCGACCCAACTGTCGGCCACGTGGCAACCGCCGTATGAGTCCGACAGACCCATACAAGGCATCAAGTGATACATACCATTCATATACATCGTTTATGCAGCGGAATTTACAATTTAATTATCTAACTCAAAATTTCTAACACAGTCCCGATAAACCTACTACAATTCTAGGGAAAAGACAACGATAAATAAATAAAAATATAAACCCGTCGACGGACTCATCTTCATCGAATAACTCGGGCAGTCATCTAATACACCTGCACACACGGGGAAAAGTGGTGTGCTCAGCCTTGCGGCCTAGTGCGAAATTACGGCTCTACCGAATAAAGAAATCAAAGGCTAGGAGGAGTATTCTAGGATGTCTTTGGTGGTTAATCATCATCTTTCATGCCATATAATTTAAACAATTCATATTGAGATAAACAGCATAAATAAATAAATAAATAAATAAATAAAGGTGTACATGCCACTAGATGTCACCTAAGTTAAGCCTAGTGTCAACATCAACAGTCTGTCCCCATTTGATTTGTATAAATCAATTTATGAGGAGCAACAAACATCGTAAATACAATACCGATGTATAATTCACTAGATGTCACCTACGTGATATCTAGTGTCCACGTCAACAGTCTGTCACCTACATCGTGACGAGACTTTAAGGTTTCATAAACTCGGGCTGCCAGCCTACGCTTAGTGACTACCCTAGCTAAGAGTATCAGTAAGCCCATCAGTGCCTTTCTGTCTCTGTCTCTACCTATGCCCGCTGCACTGATGTTGGCAGAGAGGACGGATGACCCAGAGTCCCTCTCCTGTTGTTTCACTAGTCGCCAACCATGCCTCCCCTAGCGAAACCGTCGTGCCCTTACATCCTCCCCAGATACCGTAGGGGTCACGACACCCATGTAGTACTACACACTGCCCGTAGACAGGGTCACCTCTCTTAAATATCATCGGCCACGGCTAGCCGGAATAACCACCCTAGGATCCGGACTACTCATCCGATCGTCTGCAGACGTCAAGGGTGATAGCCGTGCGGTCTACGGATCCACTGTCCAAGGCGTCGCATGTGAAATCACCTTCCCAGTCCAATAGCCGTCGACGTCTATCGAGATTGGCGCACATCCGCACGATGGGCTGTGGCCCTCGATTTCGTCGGTGCCAAGTCCATGGTAGGGTTCATCCTAGCTAACCATCTCAGGACTATCACGAGGCCGCCTACAACGACACTCGTGCGGGTGAAGATTTCGGGTAAGGGCTTGCTCCATATTTTCAGTCTAACATGACCATGGAGTGTGTACAGTCCCTTACCCTACCAGCTCCCAGTATATAAGCTATGCACAACGTCGGGAGTGGTGCTCCTAGTGCTCCGCTATGCATCAACCTCGGGAGTGGCGCATAACTGGACGTCACCGTTTTGACCACCGTCGGGACGCGGCGGTCAACCGGGGCATATGGAAAAGACCCCTTTTTCTGTCTAAGTGGCGGTGACATCGCCAAAGGTTCTAACATGTCGTTATTTACTATCTATGTCTGCATGGTAGGTATGCTAGCATAGCATAGAAATACCATAAAATAATATTTAACATGCTTGACATGATACTACGACATATTAGAAACTTAATAAGGAAATCATGGTATATCATGCATGTTAAGTAAATTAAACTAACATGCAAACCATGGTATATCCTACATGTTAGACAGAAACAAAACAAACTAACATACAAGCAAGTCAAATCTTATCAAGCATTATGTTTTAACATATTTAAGACATCCAAGAATTGTTCCTAAGAAAACCCCAGCGGGAATTCCCTAGCTTGAATAAATCCTACCATCGGAGAACCAACGCACCTGGGTTAGCGATCTGCTCCTCGGAACCAAGTCGCGCGGAGATAATCACCCGCCGAGCTACTCGGATCGCGTACCCACAATAATCATATTTAACAAAATTATTTAAAATAGATTTAATTTATTTTCCCTAAGATAAATAAATTAAAATCTATCAATTAAATAATTATTACATTAAATTAATCCTATACATGTTTAGGATTAATCTCACCTAATCAATTCTTAATTAATCATATTTTTACATTTTTAGCTAATAACTTAAATAAATTTTTATTAAATTTCTACTCATCAAACTCACCCATAACTTGGCCCATGTCGTCGAGGGGCCCAAGTAGAACCCATAGAAATTTTTATTATTTTTATGATTTTTTTAATATTTTAATATTATTTTAATATTTTATTATTTTAATATTATTTTATTATTTTATTAATTATTAAAATTAAATTTTATTATTTTCTGACCGGTCAACGATCAACGATCAACAGTTGACCGGTCAATGCTGACTGAGTCAGCTGTGGGCCCGGTCAACGCTGACTGGGTCAGCTATTGACTCGGTCAACGATTCGATTACTGTTTATCCGGTTCGGTTCGACTCGGGTCCGGTTCAACCAACCCAATTCAATTGGGTTTGACTCGAGTTCGAACTGATTTCGATTAGTTGATTCGGCTCACCCAACCCAACTCAACTAACTGGTTCAACTCAACCAATTACTTAACTCATTAATTAATCAACTTAATTAATTCATTAACTAAACTTATATTAATCTAACTAAATATTAATCATGCTTAATTAACACTAACCCATGTTTAAATTTAAACTAAACATATCATAACTTAACTTATACTTAACATATTTATTTATAGCTAATCATGCTTAACTAATCGTTAAGCATGATTAAGAAAATTAATCATGCAGAAAGGGGCGAGGCAGAGGGCGTCACCTTCGCTCGCGCGGTCGCCTCCTTCGTCTCCGGCAAGAGGCGCTTCCTGACTCCGGCGAGGGTTCGTCGGGGTCCTCAGAGGTGGTGGCGGCGATTCTCCGGCACCAGCCACGGTAGCGAGGCGGAGCGAGGGATTGGCACCATGGGGCGAGGGTACGGCGAAGGCGAGTTCGCTGCTGCGTGGGAGGCGGTTGGCGAGGGCAACGCTCCGGCAAGCTCTCGTGGAGCTCACACGCACCAAATCGTGGACGGAGGGAGGTCGCCGACGAGAAGATGATGACAATAGGCGAGGAGGAGGCACGGGCGGTGAGAAATCGCCGCTCGTGGGCGTGATATCCGGCTGCCCTATTTTCTTCCGCGAACGGGGGAGCTACAATCTCCGACGGCTTCGAGGCGAGAGGAAGACGGGAGCACGGCGAACAGCAGGGCATCGAGCTCGCCCCTGCTTCCTCGTCGCTCGAGATGAGAGGTCGCCCGGTGAGATGCAGACGCCGGCGAGCAAGCTGCGCGGGCGTCCGTGGGAAGAGGGCAGAGGCGTCGAGCATTCGCGAATGAAAGGGAAGGATGCTGCCTTCTCTTCTTCGGTGGTGTTTGGCGAGCTCCATTGACGGCGAAGCTCGAAGGAGAAGAGTCGATGATGAAGGGAAACCGACGAGGCACGCGGAGAGGGTGCAGCGGCGATGACGTTTGCTCAGTGAGGGAGAAATCGCCGATCGCAGCCGCCCGATTTGGGCGTGCTCTGCTCGCTCCCCTTTTCTTGTCCGCGAGCAGGGGAAGGAGAAGGCAGAGGCGCTGGAGCATCCTTCCGCGAGCTCCGACGACGATTGGATGGAGGACGGTCGTGAGGTGCCGACGAATTCGTCAACCCTCCTCCGCAGCTTGAGTGTGCAGATTGCAGGAGGGAGTGGACATCCGGGCGAGCTGCAAGGGTAGTCGCGTTCGTGGCCATGGGAAGAGGGCGAAGGTGTTGGCCCCTTCACGAACGGAAGGGAAGGTGTCGCCTCCCCTTCTCCGGTGTATCGCCTTCCCTTCTCCGGCAAGTCAGCGAGAAGGTTGTGCGTGCGGCGATGAACGAGGCGAGGAGCTCTGCAGCGATGCGAAGGAGGAAAGGAGAGGACGAAGGAGAAAAAGAAGGAGAAGAAGAAGGAGAAGAGGAAGAGGAGGGGCGCCTCGCGAGTGGGAAGAGCCCGCGGCTCTTCTCGCTCGCGTCGACCCCTTCGGACCGGGTCAGCCGGTTCACTCGGACCGGCCAGCTGGCCGGTTCAGTTGAACCGGACCGAAATTTAATTTTTTTTTTTTTCCTAAAATTATAATTTAGAAGATGGGGGTTTACATATAATCTCGTCGATGACTCACTCGTCGGCGACCTACAACTCATTATTCTCCCTCGTTCATCCATAAAAGTTAAGCATTTTGGTATCAAAATGAAGAGAAACATCAAGATCTATATGTGGTTAAAATTTCGTAGTCTGTTTGGCTAGAGTGATGCTAGGAGTAGATGTCATTATCACCCACCCATGTCGCCATCGTTGGCACCCATGCACGAAAAGAAAGAATGAGAAGGAAGCATCTGGTTCGACCCAATAAAGTAGACAATTACTTAAACCCTAACTTGGGTTTAACCTGAGGTAGCCCACTTAATCTCTGTCATCCATGATTTAAGTCATTTGATTTGAGTCATTCAATTTATCATGGATTACTCATGGTTTGAGTTGATTCCACTCAAGACTCTCTTGTTCATTTGGCTCAAGTAGATTTGGTTCGGTCCATATTTTAGTTCATCAAATCCACCGTCGATCTCCAACGTGGGCTAATCTGGGTCATTCGTTTAAATTTGGTTAGGTTAGTTCGGTTCGATTGAACCGGTTCATGTTCATTTGGGTTTAAATTTTGTTTAACTATTTAACTAGCTTGATGATGTCCAATAATCAGTTTGTAAGGTTAGATTCTAAATTCAAAACCCTATATAGTATATATTTTATGTCAAAATTAGACATTCTAAAATTTCACATATAATTTTATAAATAAGTCATTCAAGTAACTTCTTTCATGAATAAATCCTCAAAATAATATACCATTACTCAACTACCCTTTATCAAAATCACTGGTTTCACAGCCCACTCCTATGGGTTCAACACAATGTGTGATATTGATGCAAATGACTCGGAGACTCTTGATGAGAATGCCCAAAATGGCATACAGGAGCGTCGCATGTGGAGTCTACCCTAAATGTAATGGCAATAAGCTCGGCTACAAGTCATTACTTGACCTCCTAAAGTAAGAGCCAAGCCACAAAGTCTTGCGTAACAATTTCATCTAACCTCGAAGCAAGCAACGGAAGCGACACAATTTCATCTAACCTCGAAGCAAGCAACGGAAGCGACTGGATCCACGATAAGAGGTATCATGCTACTTTCTTTCTACTGTTCCCCCTTGCATTTACTAGTTGATACTGGTAGTACCCATTCTTTTATTCCTTTGGTACTGTAACTTATATCCTGTGCTTCGGATATAGAACTAGCAGCACGACTTCCTTCAAGTGATACAATATTAACTGCTCGTATGATATGATCTCATATATTAGTCTGATTAAAGTGTCATTTATGTTGATTTGCATGTACGAATTTGATTGAGAGTAGAAAAATGGGGGATATCCCAAAGACAACTTTCCGCACTAGCTACGGTCAATTTAAATTTGTGGTAATACACCTTTTGGTCTAACTAATTCCCACCTTTAGTATTTACGGACCTAATTAATAGGGTATGCATGGAGTAAGAGGACAAATTTATTATTGTATTTTCCAACAACACCTTACTTCATTCTAAGATAGAAGAAGAACTTGAACTTGAACAGCCCCACACCTTACTTCATTTAGCAAGTGTGCTTTATGGCTATTTGAGGGGGGAATTTTGGGCGATACAGTGTCTGGTGCAGGTATAGGAGAATTGAAGATTCAATTAGTGAGCATACTGATTCTTATAATACCCAAAGGACGAGAGCTTCATGCTTACACCAATACCTCAGGTGTGGGGCTCAGTTCATGCAGTATTATTGCAGCAAGGTAGGGTGTTAGTGTATATGCATCCTCTCAGCTTAAGGAGCACGAAACTATCCACCATGTGATCTCCAATTAGCTGCGATCATCTTTGCACTCAAATTTTGAAGACACTACTTGTATGGAGCAATGTCTAATCTACACCGACCACAAGTTGGTGGTGTAGACTAAATGACCTATAGTTGGAATTTAGGATTTTTTTTTAACAACAATGTCAACTCTATCTTTGATAATCATGGTAAAAATGCATCTTAAAGGAATAATAATAACAATCGCAAAAAGGAACACAACTCTTATCTTTGAAGATTTTGAGGCCAAGCATGGATTGAGATCATCACTGAACCTGACCAATACAGTCTTGAGATATATATAGTCAATAATGGAGTCCAGTTGCTCACAGATGAATTAAACTTATTTACCGTATACGACAAAATTATGAGATACATTTGAGTCGTGCGAACGATGCATCGACCTTTTTAGATGATCACGTTGATAATGGACAATGTTGAGGCCATAGCATCGGAGGGGAGATCAAACCGCAGAATAAATTGAGATGAAGAAACAATGTGATAGTCAAAGACGGGTGAAAGAGTAATCAAAATAATGCTGAATGGAGTAAAGAACAATTAAAAGAATAAAACATAAAGCACAATGTTCAGTAGATATGCTCTTCCACAGGACTGGTGGTGGACCCATTCACATTTAAAACCTTCAATGCATAACTTCTAAATCCCCTTTAGGATATCAACAACAACAAAAGCCCACAACTGTCTGAAATAACTTGAACACATCTGCCTACGGTTAAACAAGTTCGTAATCCTCCATTGCAGGCCCACAAGGTTTCAAGTCTCCGGTTGGGTTTGGAATTAGTAGTAGCCGCAAGTTGCTACGTTGTTTGAAGCTCAAAATACTTGCTTGAAGTTGGGACAACTTGTATATTTTGTACTATAGAAATAGTAATTCTAATTTAGACCTACAGTATACACATATCATAATGCTAGAATTATTTTGCTGGGCAGCAATAATACATGATCTGAAATAACAAACAAATGGGCATATTCATCTACGACTGTCAAGGTTTCCATATCTTCATTGTGCCGTCTTCGCCATATGTGACTACCAAATTTCTATGAGGATGGTGAGTAACACCAATGACATCTTTTTCGTGGACCTGTGCGAGCAAAATCACAAGAAAAAATTTACACGGAGGCTAAGGCAGTTTGCTTCTTTTCTTAGATTAATAGATGAGAAATGCCCAGAAGAAAGAAACAACTGAGCATTTGATGCATAAATATCCCAAGCCATAGAGATACATAAATCAGATGAAAAATCTACTGACATCACTGATTGAAAACACACTAACCTTCATTAGGTGTTCCAGCTTACCGGATTGGTGACTGAAACAATACATATTCCTGCAAAATTTCAAAATAAATCAGGACAAGGAAAATAATATATAGACTCAAACAATTTGGATCTTCAACAAATTAAGAATCAAGACGAACAACTTTGAAAAAAATTTAAAAAAAACAAGACGAAAATTTGAAAGGTACTATCAAATTATAAAGGGCTGCTGTTGGAAAGTGTTCGTGGCAGATTGTGGATGCATGCGCCCTGACCCTTAAAATCACTCCCAAATACAAAGCTTTTATATTAAGGCTATACTGCTTGATTTAGTCAATAAAATTTCAAACATCCATGTCCAGTGGCAAAAAAAAGGGTAGTTTTATATCAGATATAAGACAGTCATCAACGAGATGCATAATTCTCAAAATATTAAGATAACACATGGCTCACCAAGAAAACAACCTAGTATTTACTAGTTTGACAATAGTATTGGATTATTGTTCATGTCACTCGTTAAGTGTGATTTTTTGAAATGAAGAATTACAGTCATTTCACCACAATATGAAACGATAAGATATGCATTCTAAAAAAGAAAATAAAGAGGAGAACGAATAAAAAAGATTAAACGATGAAAACACAAAAGCAAGACAAAAAGAAGCTAGAAATAAAGAAGAAAACAGAGCAAAATAAAAACAGAGAAAAAACAGGAAAAAGGTAGTAGCAACAAAGAAAAATGCATGGTTCCCATGGCAGAAGGTGAGTATTGAAAAAAGCCTGGAACGCTTGTGTGGTGTGATTAGCAACCATTTTCACAAAACTAAAACCACTAAGAAATGAGCCACTTTGTATGGTGCATACTTAAAGATCTTCTCACGTGTGACCCTTATGAGCCCTCTACAACAATATGAGGTGCCACTTCTATCACCAAATAGATCCTTCAACAAACCCTAAATTTCATGATAAGACATTGCATGCCTCACCTGTACCACCAAACCTCCTACATGCCAAGGGCATGCTTCCAAGCTCTTGCAGCAACTTGAGACACTGCCTAGTACCCAACTAGCCACACATCCCCAATGAGGCCTATCCAGATCGACACCAAAGCTATTGTGCATAATAATTTCCCTTACTATGTCAAGCCCCATCATTATGCCTGTGACTCATCTAGGCTAGTCATATACCCTAGAAATACATTGTCTTGCACAATCAACACTACAATAGGCCAAAACACTTAATATGCTATATGAATTGTGATCCAAGGTTTTGAGTACTTGGTCTACCACATGATACGTCTCAGTCAGTTAGGAGCTGGATGCAAAGAGTCTTTCATCTGAGAAACTCAATAAAATGCTTGTACCATGGAAACTAGTTGGTGCACACAAAGTTAAGCATCCCAAAATGCGGTACACGTGTGCACTGATGTAGTGACTTGGAAATCTTATAGTGAAACCCTTAAATACAAAATTGCCACTTTCCAAGATGTTGTGGCTCCCTAAATGTTCAAATGGAATCTGCAAACACTAGGGTGGATGCATTGCCAGTGGTATAGACTCCCTATATAGACAAGTAGTAAAATTGACTAAACTCACCAGACTATTCAAGGGTTGATAGCTACCAATACCTTTACATCCAGCACCATCAAGCAATATTGTCATTCCCTAAGAATAAATCCAACTAATGACTTGTTTGGTTTGAGATAACAGCTAGAACTCGTAACCAAATTTTAGTTATAATTTGGTTGGAGAATGCACCAAGGTTCACAATTTCATGCAGATGGATGACCTATGTTGGCATGTTAGATCAACGAGGCTGATCAACCATATAGCATATAATAGACCTAGAAAGGATTAGGAGTTCTGGTCAAATCACCAGATTTGAATGGATATCTATATTCTAATGACTTGCTTGATTTCTTGGCTAAAGAGAATTATTTTAACTCGTACACTGAATGACTTCCAATGAATTCATTTTATACTAGGATAAAACTAATCTACCAAAAGGTACTGGAACAATTATCTTGGACTGTCATCAAATGAGAATGTTTTAAGTAGAAATTTGTTCCTACATACTTCAAGGACCATATCTGTACATAGTGGTTAATGTGAGTTAGCTGCAGATTGGCAACAGATACTAAATGACATGTAAATTCAAATTTTTCCCACTCACCAGCCAAGACAGTTATGCAAACAACACTTTAGAATCAGAAAAGAACTCACTCATATAGATATTCTCCACAAATCTTGTACGACAGTTCTAAGGGACAAAAGTCCAAGGTCAACTAGGCAAGGCCAATTATTTGTTTTACCACAGCTAGGGCCTCATATTGGAGCCAAAGTCTATTACATCTCTCCAACCTTGACTGCATAAAAGGAATAAAATGTCCGACAATATGAAAAGTTCTAAAATGCATGTCCTGAAAACTCTCCATATCACAACTTTCTCTAGTAGCTTACGAGGGATCCTCAAGTTAATGTCCACTAAAAATCAAAGTACAAACAATCAAAATCAGAAGACTTAGTATTCATAAGAATAGCACATTTGGAGGTTAGTAGCACATAATCTACTGAACATAGAAACGTACCTATTATGTGCAGAGAAAGGGTAAAAGCTAAAGATATTATTAAATATCTGAAATCTATATGACACTAAAATGAAAGAACAGTAAACAAAAAAATAAACTATGCATACATGTCTTCACCAACACAGTAGATCCATTCTCCTTTTGGAGAGACACAAGCTGCAACAAAATCTCCCCCTTCTCTTTTTCCTGAAGAGAAACTTTTTACGACCTGCATTAGACACAATGAGTAAACATGGAGAAAATCTTAAGCCTAATGATGGTGCAGCTTGTATAGCACAGAACATAGTCGACAACTATATGAAAATCAGTTGCCGTTCCCAGTTCTTTGTCCAGGTCTACATCAGTATTATTCATCAGATATCATATTATTTACTTTTTCATGCTATAACGGTTTGCTTTTCCCAGTTCTTTCTGTTGGTCTATAGCAGCATTGCACAAAAACAGCATTTGCTTATTTTTCTCATGCTATAACAACTTTTTCAGCTGAATATATCTTTAAAAGATTGAAATGATATGATTTGCTCTTTAGGCTTCTTGAATTAAACAATAAGATATACAATCTCATTTATTTAGGCTTGTTCTACATCCAAGTTCAGTTGAATAGTGAACAACTACCGGTAGTCCATTCAACTACAAGATGAGAGTTGTCGCACCAGCCAGGATGGAATGCTTTTTCAAGGGTGTCACAAACACATGGCTCATTTAAGTGCAAACTTTTAGAATACACAATGCAGGAGCGCACCCTCTCCAGCTTCATGACCAGGGACAAAGGTAGTCTCCGATATTAAGTTAAAATTAAGGGGATAGTAGGATTTAATTTATATAACAATCACCTTTTATTCAAGTTATAAATCAGCACTTACATTTCTTCACCCCTTAAAAATTAATTATCTTCTTAATTTAATGATTATCTTGCTTGATGAGTATTAATTTGATGATAATAGTCCAATGGTACCAGCGCTTACCAGAATATGGAAGTCCCCAACCTAGTTAACATGGACTTCCTATGAAGTACCCTGTTGAGATAAATTAGTTTTTGATATTTTAGGATGATAATGTTGTTAAATACTTTGTCACAAAGAAAAACTTCATTGAGTACTGTAACTTGCATATGGAGATTCAAATACTAGTCGGTCACCTGTTTCAGCATAATGGTTAGACTGCTACAAAACTGGCATTATACTGAGACATACCATCAGGTCCCATCAGAGAATATAACAAGACATTACACTCCAATTAGGAAGTGTTTGATCATTGTATACATTTATTCACCCAAACTCTAATCATAGGTTACAAGAAAATGGATAAATAGAAGCCTCAGCAGAAGGGAGCTTGGATATATAAAGGTGAGCTGCAATGGCTGCTTTTACTGAAGCCTGAATGGCCTGAGGTTTTGGTGAGTCCAATAAAATTTAGGTAAAGGGATACCTCATGTCAAATAAATATAGTGTTTAGTGAACTTCCATAAAAAAATAAAATGTTAGTATCTCAATGTTTAGTGCGTGCATTTAATTAATACAATAAAAAAGGGACATGTTTATATTTTCCACTTATATATATAATCATAATGGTTTTGGCAAATGTGATATAAGCTTTTCCAGAAGTCTGGATAACCATTTAGCACTTTGCTGAAGTTTTCCTAGAAAAACAAGTTTTCATTCTTCAAGATATTTCATCCAACAGAAAAATGTTGTCCACACTTTCAAGATAAGTTGTCCATTTCATCCATGGCATGTAAAGATCTTCCAGTAAAAAGAAGCAAAACATGAATACCTGCCCCTGAAGAGTCATTATGTATATTGATGAAGTCTTATTGCAGACTATAATATGATCAGTATTTTTGGGGAACAAATGAACGGAGTTTACAGATGCATCACCTCCCTGGAATGACAGAGGAATAGATTACAAGACAAGCAATTAGATAACACTGAGAATACATCTGTCCATACAAGATCAAAGGAAAATACAAAAATACCCTTAATGGAGGTGGTGGTTTGAAGGTCTGCAAACAATCTGTACTCTTCACATCCCACACCTAGACAATGATACCATGTGAGACAGCAAAAGAGAGAACAGTGAATCCAAGAATTAAAAACTGTAATGTTATTACCTTTACAGTACAATCACTGGAGGCTGTAATAACACGGCTGCCATCATTTGAGAAAATTGCATCATTCACATATGAATTATGACCTCTGAATTCTTTTAATAACTTGCCAGATTTAAGACCATGAATTCTGACAAGACAATTTCACAAGTTATTTTTATGGGGAAATATATAGAAGATCTATCTTTCAAGGAAAAAATACTCATATGAGAGATGTACAAAATAAATCATAGGTCATAAAAAAATATAAATAAAAATAAGGATGCTGCATAAGGTAGATTGAAGAGCATGTAAAGATTTAAGCATGTAAATATAAATAAAAATACTCATTTGAGAAAATTGCATCATTCACATATGAATTATGACCTCTGAATTCTTTTAATAACTTGCCAGATTTAAGACCATGAATTCTGACAAGACAATTTCACAAGTTATTTTTATGGGGAAATATATAGAAGATCTATCTTTCAAGGAAAAAATACTCATATGAGAGATGTACAAAATAAATCATAGGTCATAAAAAAATATAAATAAAAATAAGGATGCTGCATAAGGTAGATTGAAGAGCAAATTCTCTCAAGAATAATTTGAAATGCCAACTATGGGAAACACAAAAATTAGGAAAATATGGACAACTTGAACAAACATGGTCACAAACTAATATTATCCCTTGTATTTTGAATAACTGAATAATGTCATTTGTTCAAAACTTTACATGAATACTGAGGCTGCCATTTGGAACAGCCACAAAAGAAAAACTGAACCAAAGCTCACGTGCTTTTGTTTTGCAAGAGAAAAAAAAGGCTGCTTTGAGAAAGTGCTTTAGCCAGAGTAGCAGTGAGAAAGTTAAAAAAAACAACATCTACTAATGAACGTAGATTTTTCAATGAGCATTTCCAAGTGATCATATGAACATAACACCATCATTCTATTTATCACCTCATTTCCTAAAGCTCAATATGGCTTCATTATTATATTGAACATAATTATCTTACCCCACAGATTAGTATTTTACTAGTCCAAGCTTAGACTGGTATTGACACTTACCACTTACAATGATTCAACTTTGTTAACTCATTAGAACTTCTTTTGATCTACTATTTAAAAGGTTTATTTATGTGTATCTTATAGTACAACTATATTGATACCCGTGTTTTTTCTTTTTGAAGGAAAATAATTGCATTCATTTCATCATTCTGTAATAATACAAGATACCTGTGTTAACTTATAGGCTATCCTTTACAAGATATGTTTACATGCACAATGCACAGCTTCCAAATGCTATATTATAATTATTACAGTCATGATGAGAATATAAAAAATTTTATAGAATGAATGAATCAGTCAATACCAAGCAGCATAGTTTGATTTATAAAATAAAAAATTAAAAAAATAATCTTTTGTTCAAATTTTAATGAAACATGTAACTCCGCTGAACTCAATTCTTATGTTTAGAAATATTATTTAATAGTAATACAAAGTTATAGTAACACGAACAGATATAAGAATAGTTTTTTTTTGAAAAATAACATTGAATTCATTTCACCAATCTGAAAGGTACAATATACCCTTCAAAAGGATAAAACAAATGAAACTTAAAAAAAAAGGAGAGGTTGAAAAGAATAAGAAGAAAACAATCAAAGCAGAAAAAACAGAGTCGAAGCTGATCAACATTGATACAGTATAATATAATATCATAGTCTTCTTCAAGAAGGCTGATGTGCTGTGAAGAACACAAGGCCGGAGCAGCTTGTAAAGCTAGAACTCTTTCTGATTTCATTTTACCAGTAAAACACCTTCTATTCCTTGTTGACAAATATAAGAATACTAAACAAACCAATACAGAAAAATTCCAGAGCAATCATTCATCCTATAATAATTAGCTATTTTCTGTTAAATGTACATTTTTTATTTCAAGGTAGAATATATACATTGAGGCTTAGCTTAATTTCTACATTTTTGAAATGCAACGTTTTCAGCTTATTTCCTCATCATCTCAACATGGACATGGACACATATGGCACCCTTTTCCCTTTCTATTCCAGCTACCAGAGAAATTCCGTGTACTATATAAATGGTTGTATATCTCAGCACACAAGTGAAGAAAATGCCACTTTGAAAAAAAATACTGTTCTATCACTTCTCAACATACTTACCCAACTATTTCTTTTTTTTTTCTCCAAAAAACATGCCCACCTCCGGATAACCCCAACAAAACAACCCAAACAACTGCTGTGGATTAAGTTATTCAAACTGGTTTCAGCTATGAATTGTCCTTTTTTTCCCAGTCTAAAGAAGACTGCTCAGTTAGAAAAATTCTTCAGAAACAATTTTAGCTACTATAAATATATTGAAGATCCAATTAATACCGGTATGCATAATTGCCAAAGAAGAATGAACTGAAGCGGTATCCAACAGGATAGCAAAATGCAGATTATAAAATACCTAGCTGTACTGTCAAAGGATGCACTCAATAGCTGAGTACTGTCACGAGAAAACACAAGACTGGTAACCCCTTGAGAATGTGCTCGTTCAAGGCGTCGCAAGCATTGACCTGTTCTAATACGCCAAACCTATAGAAATATATGAAATGCATTAAAAAATTCTGAGAGATAAATCTGATTGAAAAAAATAAATCAAGAATTAAAACAATAAAGCAGTTATCAGTTGTAGCAGCTATGTCAATTCTCAATGTCCAACAAAGTTGGCTGAAAAGAAATGCACAATAGGAAATATCAATAAGAAATATCTGCCATTAACAAGCTCTTGCTGCAATTAACAAGAAATATCACTATTCAACAATGAAACAAGAAAGAGAGTGTTTAACAATGATACAAATGTTTCTGAGAATAAGATTATTTCACGATGAGCTTCATATTTCCAATGAAAGATGATATAGAAAATATGAACTTAATAAATACAGTTCTAAGCAAGCGATAAAACAAGAGGTATGAAGAAAATTTATTTTGTTGAAAGTACTTTCAGATAGATAGTTGGATTAAAAGTTGTAAAAACTAGCTTATCAGCCCAAGTACTAACAAAGATTTTACTTAACATATGGAAGGCGCATAGACATAATGAAATGTTATACCTTAATTTTTCCATCCTGTGATCCAGATGCTAGCATTTCTGAATCTCGGCTAAAATCAACACAAAGCACAGCATCATCATGCATCATAAATGCATCCTACAGTGAATTCAGCAATCAGGAATTAGCAGAGTTAGAAGTATGAATATAACTTTGGACTGACATGGACAGGATTTTGAATGATTACTGATCCATTTGTTTGTGTTTTGAAGCTTCAGTAGGAGACAATAAAAGGTATTAGCAAATAAAAGAAAATTGTTAACTTCAAGTACTCATTGCATAATAATGTTACTAATCTACAATCCAAAATTTATCTTTTAGGTAGTTCAACCAATTTTAGATTTCTGAAAAGAAACATAAGATTGGTCAACCAATCTTTAGACTACTCTTAGAATTGATGTGCCTAGAAAAGCCATTTGACTTTCTTTTTATCAAACACAAAAAGCATTTACCTATTGTCTTTAGTTTCATCCATCCAGACTGTTGTTAACATATTATATGTCAGAAAAATATAACATAGAAGAAAGATTGATACATCACTATGAAATTTCCATTAACTCGTTATTTAAAAGAATGAAATATTTTATCCAACAATTTAACAATCAAGCAAGTAAACATCAAAATAATATTATGAAGGGCATACTGTGACCTCAATTTTCTTGGGAAGGTTCAGAGTTTTTTCCTAAAAAAGTATGAACAAGCAAGTGGCAAATTCAACAGAGGGAGGATGCGATGCAAGGGTGAAGAAGTAGGGCAGTGCAACAAAAAGGATCTTTGTTTTAAACCCCAACTGACAGAGATATACTAACAAATCTACACACCAGTATGCTCTGAAACTGATAAATTTTAACTTTGATGATATTCTTCAATGTTCAGGCTATACTATTGAAAAGAAATCTAAGCCAAATGCAATCTAAACAGAAACATAACTACCTATTTATTGACAAGCAGTTTTTCTTGAAAGATAACACTGCATTCATTTCACCAATTTGAAACGATACAATATATCATCCAAAGGGATGTATAAAGCAAAATTCAAAACAAAGAAAACTAAACATAATATAGGGCAACATATACATCAAACCATGGTCCACTGAGAAATTCAAGTGAAAACGAACAGACTACAAGCCTTCAAGGTGGCTTATGAGTTATGAAGAATGTAAGAGCTGCAACTGCTTATATGACTAAGGCCCTTGTTGATATTGAAACACCCATAAAACATCTCCTATTTCTCTTGCCCCATACACTCCAATGCCATATAGCTAATTGTTTGATCTTTAACAATTTCAATTCCTCATCTACCTTCCCAGCTTATGAGATATGTGAGATAGCATATGACTGTATTTGCAATTATTGCAAATATATAGACCATCCATTTTTAGTATAGACATTGATAGAATAGATGGTCCTTTGTCTCACTTCTCCTTTACATAAGCTACAAGCTTCATCGATCATGATTCCCTTACATACCAATCGTATTTTGATATGCAACTTATCTTTCCTCATTAGCCAGTTAAAGAAATTGATTTTTAATAACAACCTAGGTTTCCATTAAATGCAACCCTCAGTATCCTTGATATTTGACTCCTTCATAAGGTTGTACATGAAGTGCTCAGAGAACTTAACTTTTTTCCATCTCTACCAAATTTGTTTGTTTCCTTTACCAATTTGTATGTTTTTCATGTCATCAATGAACCTCTCCATAGCTACTGGGGAAATATCATTATTTACAACTACTGTCCAGCCTTTAAACAAACCATTTTCCCACCTAGTAAGTTGAGATAATGTAGCATTTGAATGTTCAGCTGCTAGAAAGACCTCTTTATGCATGTCTACCACCTTTTTGTAATTGTGTCATGGCTCAAACCAAAATTTTATGCCAGCCTCATCTCCAATTTCATAGTCTAGATTGCACATAAATACCCCTCTTAGTTTTGCTATAGCACACCATGTGTTTGACCATCCTGCAATGCCCTTATCCATATGCCAATTTTTTCTTCTAAAATATTTCTACTACACGATCCTAGCCCATGTTTAGGAGCTTCCTATAATCAATTTCTAGAGCCAAGACCCCAATCTAGCATCAATGAGCATGCATGTCGAGAACACCTAGACCATCATTCTCTCTTCATTGTGACCACCTTCTAGTTCACCAAATTAAGCGTGCACTTTTGCTCCTCATTTTTGCCCTATAAGAAGCATCTTCTGCACCTATCCACCTCCTTGACCACCCATTGGGAAATTTTAAAAAATGCTAAGTAGGAAGGAATCGAGGAAAGTACTGAATTTAGCAAAATAAATCTACCTCCTTTTGACAGCAAGCGACCCTTCCACCCTGCGAAATGACTATCAATTTTTGTTATAATGGTTCTCCAATCATCTTTCCTTAAATTATCTTCTCTCAAAGGCAATCTCAAGTACTTGATAGGAAAAATGCCGATAGAGCGTCCCAAAATATCAGCAAATCTTTTTGAGATTCCCTTCTTCCCCTATAAATCAATAGCTGTGGATTTGTCTAAATTGATCTTGAGTCCGGATGCGAAAACAATCAATTACTATCAAGTTATTTGACTCTTCTTTTCCTTGTAAAAAGAGAACAATATCATCTCCAAACCCGACATGTGTGACTCCTCCTTGAACTTGATTGAGCACTCATTAATTCCCATTTGACCCACTCTCTTAATCATCATCAAGAAACATTCCATATTTATCAACCAGTAATTATCTCTAACAATCATTTTTATTTTTGCCTACCTAAAAATTATAGACTACTATGTTTGAACTACTTGAAACCATAATAATTAAACCAACACAAACATGTGATGAATATTGGACTGGTTTCAGAATCTATATTGAATACTAAAAGGCCAGATTTAAAAAGCTAGATTGACACTTGGTTAGCTTGGGTGTATGTTTAGTAAAATTTATGGTTGAGTCTAGATAATTGAATAAAGAGATTTTGCCGTGCTTTCTTCCTTACATTTATTGTATTTTTAGAAAAGCGAACACATTCGAAATGGCTTTATCTATAAGATGGATAGGGTGCAAATTTGGACAAGTAATAAATTAAGGGCTATCTCTAAACAAGGACAACCACTCTGGTATATGACAAACAAGGCAATGGCTAAACCACAAATCAGTTTCACTATAACAGAACATATGTGGGAAGATAAAAGAAGGGAAACGCAATCAGTTGAGTCCCTTCTTTTTTACTTCATAAAGAATATCAAGTCAATAAATGGTACTCAGGCGTTATCATTTTTATCCCTATGCAAATTGTTGCCCCTCTCCTCAACCTCTTATGAGATTCATCCCAAATTCTACTCCTCATGTTTCTCTACAATAATCTACTCTCTCACCTTCCACTCCCTTTATTCTGACTGTTACAAAATCATGTCGGAAAAAGATACAATCACAATCTACAAAGATTGTTAAACCTATTATATGGACAAAGTCAGGTCAAAAAGGAATGAAGTGAAGACCTCCAAAAGGCAAATTGGACCATAGATGAAGCGAACAATAAATTAGGGTTGAGTTTGAGATAGTCAAAATGTTGTTAAATTAAGTATATTGCTTCAGGAAGGTTTCTAGAGTAGATAAAATATAGTTGGGCCTAGTTGATCAAGTGATTGGTTCTTATTCCAATTTTACAAGAACTTTCAACAATAATTTGTTAGTATTGTTTCAAAGAAGACTCAGATAAGAAATACCTACAATAATTAGGCTAGATTTCTAATTATAACTCATATCTCTTTGATGAAATTTAGGACAGAAAAAATTTATTATGTAACGAGCATAATATTTGTCCAAGACCAGTAGGTGAATTAAACGAGATGGACATGCTGACAACTATGCATCAAATCAGCTTAGATAAGAATATCATAGATGTCTGAGTTAGAAAAGAACTCAAGAAGGAGGATTGGAGGACCATTATCTTTAGAATGGAGCCATCTTACAGGCTGGAAAGACCAACTGTTGTCTAAGGAAATAGATTGCCAAAAGGAAATGCTTCTTATGGGGGAGAAAAGAGGACCAAAAGCACAATCTTAATCTGAAATTGGAAGGTTGTAACTTTGAAAAAGGAGAATGAAGTGCACAATGAAGCAAGGCTTGGCACATGGCTGCAGAAGTTAATAATAGGGAACTCTTCTACATGGGCAAGTTGGTGCTACATGTCGAGTAAACTTCGATAATGCTTATAGAAGGCCTCTTAGGATTAGTTTTTGATCAACAATTTCAACACCATTGACCTGCAACAGCCCAATGTGGTTTTTCTTGTGTTTTACACTTACATAGGTGTGAAAGAATCTTGTATTATGGTCACCATCTAAGTTTTGCCCTTTTCTTCCAATATTACCCTTTTGCTGTATAACATTCATCTAGGTCCTGCTTAAGTAATCTCAATGTTTCATATTCTTATTGGGATCAAGAACTCTCCTCTGCCTTGATAGATAGGGAGTTGATTTGTTCCTCAAAATTGATCCTGATTTTTTTTTCATCACTTTTAAATTCAAACCCCATCTCTTCAGCACTTTCCTCGGTTTCTTAGCTTTCAGAATCCAAGTATTAAGAGGGTCATCTGATGGTATTCTTGGATCTTGAGCGCAACAATTGTGGAAAGTTTGCAAAAAAAGATTGTTGCTGAAGAAAGATAAGAGTTGACCTATTAAATTGGTTACTAAGAAAAGATAAGCTACAAACCAAAGTATCAGTTGATACGTAAGGGCATTATTGTGGATGAGACCTGCAGATTATGCCCAAAGGAGATAGAAATGAAGGATCATTTATCCTATGCATATCCTTACACCCAAAAAATGGACTGTCATATGACATCAATTCTGAGCCATGGAATACAAAGGAGAAAAGTAAACACAAGATGTTAAAAATGAAACAGCAAGCATTGTGGACTGGAATACTTGGAGCAGAGGAACAGGTGTTTTACTAAAATAAGAAAGAGCTTTAGCCCCCCCCCCCAAGCTGCCACACCATCCAGGTATTCTTCACAACATACTAGCCACCATGAAGAGGACTGTGAGACTACACTGCGTCCAAGTTGATTTGTTTCTATTATGTTATTTTTCTGTTTTTTCTCTGTTGGCTCTTTTCAATTTTTGTTTTCTTCTCTTTCTTAATGTTTCTTTTGTTTGCCTCGTGGTATCTTTTTGAAGGACAAGTTGTACCATTTTAGATTAGTGAAATGAATGCAATGTTATTCTTCAAATAAATCTCAGTTAGAAAAGAAGAATTAAAAAATCTCAGTTTGTAGGTAATTGTAATCTATATATTTTTACCTCTTCTTATGTTGCAATCGATGTTTATAGGAACCACTGACTAATGTACTATCATACTCTCAACAAAACCTTGATTTTTTTTTTACTTCTCTAAAAGCTCAATACCCACAGTTATCGTTTTCTGCCACCTCTTATATGCAACTTGTAAATCCCACCGTTCCTACCATAGTTTTATATCCTTTTTATTCTTAACTATCCTTTTTTTATATCTCAATTGCATCTACATGCCATGTTACATCTTATGAAGTAAAACCCTAATTTGCCAAATCCATCTGCAAAGACATTGGTAAAACTAATGTTCTCAGCAGCCAGTGTTATACTATACTTATTTTGCTATCTAAAGTCAGGACTAAATAGCTCTAGTGTAGAACCCCAAGTGACAGAAATATTATAAAAATTGTGATAATTGGAGCAGAAGGCTGACTAACTTACATCAGCCTGATATTGCAGATCCTTTTTAAGCTTCCCGCTTATATAATCCCAAACCTGCACATTGAGCACCAATTAAAAAAGATGCACTTGTCCTCAAGACCAAAGGAAGGAAATTGAGATTTTTAAAACTAAAGTTATGAAAGAAAACATTATACCTCAACAAATCCATCAACTGAGCAGGATACTAGGTATTGTCCATCTGGTGAAAATCGAGCACATTCTGGGTGGCTTTTCTTTCCAAACTGCAATGAATCAGATAATGAATTAGGATACAAACAAAATAATTTATTAACTATAAAGTACAAAATTATTAACTCTTAAGTACAAAAAAAAAGTGAAAAAATGAAAAGGAAAAGTCACCATATAAGCCCAAAGCAAATCCTGAGATCAATATGATTGAGAAAAGATTAAAATAAATATATTAATTAGAATAATTACACTAGCATATAAACATGCAACGGAAACTAGATACCCAAGAAAATACCAAAGGAGGCAGAGGCAAACACTAATGAAAAAAACCTAAAAGGAACCAAATTCAGTGAGGTCCTAGCTTAAAATAACTTGTTATCTATTATTCAAAAAGGGTGACCCAATAAGGTAGCATGAAGCAGGTGACAAGATCATCATAACAAAATGAACCAAATATACCTTAATTGGATGCCCCAAGGTTGTTGGATACATATCATCTTCATCTTGTTTCATTGCAGCTGTTCCTCGGAACAAGTCAAATTGAGTGCCCGGTGGCAGTAATCCTGAAAAGACAAATGCCTAAGTCATGATGGTAGAAACCAATAAGTGCCTTTAAGGTTCAATTACATCCTAATAATGCACCTTGATGTTGTTGCCACTTCAAAGCCTGGCCAATCAGTGCCATTAATCGTGATGGTGGTACAACAGACACTTCAGCAGCAATAGCTGAAAAGAAAGTTATAAGAATAGAAAATAAATTTGCATGACGAAGAATTCATGTGAGAAAATTGTGAGAAACTTCATGTGAGAGATGACATAATAATCACATAAAGTAGGACAAGTTATGACATGGTAGTAGACACAGCATTAGAGATATATTTTAAGTCCCATACATTGCCTTTGAACTCCATAGGGCAAATTACAATGCTAGGGTTTTTAAGACGTAATTTTGGGCATGTTATGCTAGGGATCCAAATCATTATTAAAAAAATATACCCCCAAGTAAAATCCATCCATTGAACTTGAGCTAAAAGCTCACTGACACAAGTGAGGGTTTGTTAAAATATAAAAACATATATGGGGTCACTTCCTAACCATCTAAGCTTTTCTTTAAAAAATAGTTGTTTAAAACAGACAAATAATAAGTATTATTATTATAAAATAAATTTATAAAAACTATAATAGCTGAAAAAGAGACTAAGAAAAAATACTATAGAAAATTAAAATGTGAGAAAAAACATCAATATATACTAGCTCAAATGAGTGCATTTGAATGATATATTGTATCATTTCAGAATGATGAAATGCATGCAATTTTATCTTTCAAAAAGTATATATAGATAGCAGCTCAAACATTAAAGGAAAACCTTGAGCAATTTGTGAACGACGCTTCTCCTTGGTTGACTCTTGATATGCCTAGTAGTGGGAAAAAATATATAATTAGGAAATGAATAACCAGCTGAAGAATGATATACATCAATTCCACAGATAAAATGAGCACAGAGAACATAAAAAATTTGATGCTAAAGGAATATGACACAATCTAAATGAGCCAAATGATTCTCAGAAAATGAAATATTGCACAATCCTTGGAATTGCCTAAGATCTTTATAATTTATATCATTCTCACAAGGTTGGCTTTCCTAAATAAGTCAGGAACAGTTTCATTTCTTTACAGAAATGGTAATTGCACCTTGGACTATTTTGGATACAGAATGGCCTTGTCTCTAATTTAGAAGCATCTAATCCAAAGTACTTAATTCAAGAAATTACCAACACAACCAAATTAAAATCTTCTAATTTTGTTACACAGATAGTGTCCACTTATCCATACCAGTCTAAACATGTGCAAAAACGGGCGATGAACAAACATCTGTAGCCTTCACTTAGGCTTTACCCCACCCTGTACTGTCATCCTCTCTACATTTATATCATTGACACTCTCTTCATAACATTACATTCATTCACCAATCTAAACAATACAATATATCATTCAAAGGGATGTCCAGAAATGAAGTTGAAAAAGAGTAAACATAAGAAAGGACAACATAGACACCAAAACCATAATACACAGAGCAACTCAAAGTGAACAAACAATCTATAAATCTCTTCAAGTAGCTTATGAGTAGTAAAGAATGTTCAAAAGTGTTGCAACTGTTATGCAGCTAAGACTCTTGTTGATATTGAGTTGCCCATAAAGCATCTCCTATTTCTCTTTCCCCATACACTCCAATGACATACAACAAATTGTTTGATCTTCAACAATTTCATTTTCTGATCTCCCTTCACAACCCATGGGATATGGGTAATAGCATACGGCTGCATTTGTAACTGTTACAAATAGATAGACCATCCATTTATTGTCTAAGGCCATTGATACAAAAGATGGTCCCTTGTCTCAATCATTGACACTCTCTTGTTGCCATTTTTGCCACTATCCAAGTTTGCACTAGAAGTTGTATTTTCAAAATTTTGAAAGCACACACATATCAAACACATAGACATGCACAAAAACACACACATATTGGGGTACAATGCTAGTATAGCATAAAGGCTGATAGTCTGAACAATAGGTCTTCGACCAAGTATGGATAAAAATGCAGCTGTGAAGATGAAGATTATATTTGTAAAAACAGATATTATTGAGAATAATAACCGGCTACATATTCAGAAACATTTTCAGTAATTCACAAGTTAAAGAACTGGCTCAAGAGAAACAAGAGTGACCTGACCAAAATTAAATACCTTAAATCCATTTCCCTCCCTCTCCCACCTTTTTATCTATCATCATAATCGTTTCCCTCAGTCATCCTCTCATCTTGCTAATGAAGTTTAATGGTTGGGTCTATTTAGATTTTTGAAATAACTCAACACATGCTTTCATGTTGGAACCCATAGTCTGAACCAGAGACCTGGTCTGTAATAATGGAAAAAAAAAAATCAAACTCGAGTGAGGTTTTCAACCATTACTATTCCCATAATCTCATCACTACTCGTATGCAGAAAATTACTTCTTGTAACAATATGAAGTAGACCAAGTATTGAGGTGACTAAAGGAACATGGTTTAAATATCAGTCCTAATAATGGTACACATTAAATAAGGCATAACCTATGCCAAGGCCCTTTGTACACTGATATCTACTACCCTGCACAATCAATAATTTATATTGCTTTGATCCAGAGAACACCTTTATTCTCTTTGATTTTGTTTTTTTAGAGAAAACATAATTACATTGGACTGATCTTGTTGAACTTTGAATTGGAAATCTGAAGAAATTTAAAACCAGGAACTCCATGTCCTTGCAATTTAATAGTGTTGAACTGGTTTTGGGGTTTTGTAAAGAGAAAACTCAAACCACAAAACAAACCATAACCAAACTATTTCATCCCTAATTTATAATCTACACCTCTCCTATCCTCTATACCTTCCTTATTCCCACATCAACTATTGCCTGTACCCTTTCTTAATTTATTTTATTAAAAAAGACTTATCCATTCCTTACTAAACATGTGAGTTGGCTTGTTGACCAAGTGGTCTAAACAGCCATTCTCATGTTCTCAATAATTCCCACCAATTTTCCACCAAAAATGGAGAACAGCTCTCAGAAAGAATTGAAATCTATACTCTCATAATCAAGGAAAAAATCTGCAACTATGTGTGAAATTGAAACTCCTATTACTAGTCAATCCACAGCAAGCTTAAGTATACTAGATATTAGTTTTCCATTGCTTACCCTATAGGCTACTTGAAAACTACCAGCTTTTATTTCATGGATATAGTTTTTCCATTGTTGAGTATACAGCAGCTATCTGACAACCACAAACTTTGATTTTCATGAATTCCTTCTTCTCCAAACTGAAATGCATACTTACCAGCAACAGTTTTATAACCAGAAATACCTCTATTGTCCAACTCTTATAAGTGTGTTCAAGACGGTGCTATCTAATGCACTTCATACCTTCCAACTTGTTTCCTAGATAAAGGGAATAATATTCTTATTAACTAGGGAGTTGTCTCCATTCTTTTTTTTTCACAGAAATAAATAAAAGCATATGCACACAAGAGAGCATATTAAGAACCAAAGATGAGAGTAACACTACCTGTTCCAGTATGTGATACTCTAACTTAGGCAATGATCAATTGTAATTATTGCAAGTCATAAATAGCAAATTAATGCAAACCTCATTGGGATCAAAGTATGTTCGGACTAAAAGATGCTCAAGACGTAAATATCTCTCAGGTTGCTCTTGCTTCATTATTCCCATAACTTGAGTTTGTCTAAGAATGGCACGTGCAGTATCCAACTCACGAAGCTCAATCATTTCAAGAACAATCTTGCATAGAAAATAATTAAAATGTTTAGATGATTTAACCAATAGAATCGACAACACTGAGAATTTGATGACAATTACAAGAAACCGATGTCAGATGGAAAAGGAAAAGATGACTGGCTTGAGACCTCAATATATAAATAAAATAATAAGGAAAATAATTAGTCAAATGATACACAAGCTTCAGTTATGTTTATTTATCCATGTACATGAAACCAAATTTGAAAACCAGATCGCATCATCATGGACAATTATCCCATGAAAGGTAAAGAAATATAGGCTTACAAATGCACATCTCCATCCATGAGAATGATGATATATCTAGAAGTCTTACAGCTACTATGTTTTCTATCTCAACAACAAAAGTAAAAATGATTCCTTTTACATCTTACAGATGCAATAAATAATTCATTAAAATGATATGATAAATAATTCATTGAAGGATAGAATAAAAAAAATAAAAAAGATACACCAATCAAATTTTTTGTCAGATTAATAGAGAGAAGCACATATGTAAGTTAAGATATAAACCTGCTCATATAGGTCCTCTAGTTTCTTTCTAGGAAGCTTAAGCTGTGCCACTTGTGGCAAGATTGCATCCCATCTTCCGCTATTAACGTCAGAAACGAATGTTTCAAGGCTATCAACAGTATTCAATGAGACTTGACACTCCCTCTGCAGTGTCTGGAAGGTTTCGTGTAATGAATTTTCCTTACAGAATTGTAGGACAATTTTGATTACACTGCACAAATAAAATGATAGTAAGATTATAGATCTCATCTGACTATAGTAAGATAAATTTATTTCACATATTTCCGGGGTGGAGATAGAATATTTTTGTTTCGAGTTCTACATATGTTACTATAGGCAAAGAAAAGCCATAGAACTAATTGCACAGCGATTTTCATCTGATCAACTAAGCAACCCTGTTCTTTTGAACAAAGTTGGAAAACAAATAGGAATAGGTCCGACAATTGGAAAACAATGGGAATAGGTCCATATGACTGATGGTGTTGTAACTGTTAGATGGAAAAATTAAATGCAACCAAAAGAGTATTCAGAAAAATTTACTTTCTTCAAAGCTCCGTTTATATTTAGTACTCAGAGATTAAGATCGCATTTTCTATAACCTAGAGCAGAAATTTGCAAGAGGAAAATCCGTCACTCATGGTTTTGTCTCACATCCAAGCAATTTATTTTCTTGAATCATCAAAGTACCCGTATGATTTCAGAACTCACAGCATACTTTTAATAAATTTTTGATAACTTTAGCCTAAAAATTATACTTCGATTCTCATCAAATTAATGCCTTCATCCACATGCAAGCCTGACCTACCAAGGTGCTTTGCTGACTTTCAAAATGGCAAGAGCCTCCTAAAACATAAATTAAGAAAGCATTCCGCGAGCCTCCTAAAACATAAATTAAGAAAGCATTCCGCTCTCCCCTAGGATAACCCTTTTGCACATGAATCGTACCAATTTGGGGTCTGGTGCCATCGTTGTATTGAGCTATCTTTACCAGGAGAAAGTTTGTTCGCACGGAATCCACCCTGGTCAGTGAGGTCGCAGGTAATAGGGTTCCCCCATTTTTAGCGCAGGAAAAAGAAACTTAGGCATGAACAACAAATTTCGACACCTCCAAATCTAGGACTCAAGGCCTTAGGGCATCGAGACCATAATGAGGCGGAGAAGGCAGCTGTGAGGTTCTAAGAGAAGAGAAGAAAGAGGAGGAACTTACTCCCGAGCTTCGATTTCCAAGGTCGACATGATCCAACAAACCAAACGAAGTCGTTCGCCAAAGCTTGGTTCTCGTCCTAGCTCGAACAGCGAGTATTCGGCTCGCTAGATGCAGCAGAAATCGTCGACTCCGTGACACAGCATGCACCACCGATGCTCTTTGCTCGAGGAGCAGCAGATTGGAAGCGGAGGAGGGGCGGGCGAGGGCGGAAGAAGAGCGAGGAGATGAGGATGGCAGGAGGGAGAGGAGGAGGGGGGACTCGAGCAAGTGCGAGATGAATTAGGGTTTTAAAATTTAAACGTTTCTATTTGATATTAGGGTTAATTTCCGTTCATCATCATCCCTGTGGTTTTAATTATGCTAGCAGATTAAATTTCAAAAAAGAAAAAAAAAACACCGTATTGTTTTACCTTTCTAAGATTCGCAATCTGCTTGCATTTGATGAGCAGATTATTATTTAACGCTTTACGTACGAGGGATTCTCTTGTTTCTTTTTCTGGTGGTAAAAAAAATATAAAGTGGGGGGATTTAAAGTTGAAAAAAGTATTAGGTCAGCATGAGAAAGAATTATTCATCCTAAGTAATTATGTATTTAGTACTTGGGGATGCTAACGATGTAGGAGGAAGAAATAAATTTTTAAATCGAAGTGATGATATTTGTCCGTGAGGGATGAATATGTTATGGCAAAAGAAATACTGCTTTTAGTATGATTTATAAGAAAGTATACGATGATTATTCTTCTATTATTTACACCTGCAAGATTGCAAATATACAAGCGAACATGATTCTATTATATTTAGAATCAGTTCTCAAGTCATGGAAAAGTATATTCTTTAATGTAAGGTCTAAAAGTATCATATTTTAACCTAATTTGAGCATTAACCAGAAGCCGGAAGGATCTCCTGCTGCTGCCGTCAGCATTCTCGTCGGCGAGTCCCATTTGCCGTCGCCGGTGTGGCCATTAGTTCCTTGCTTCAGCGGCGGCTGTGAACGGAGGGAGCGACGGAGTGGAAGCAGTTGGAGGAAAAAGAGGGATCTCTACAGAATTCCACGATTTCCATTTACCAAAAATTTCTATTTTTCATGTGTTTAGATGGGAAGATGGTTCGGTTAAATTTTAGTTTGGAGGTGGCCTGCGATCGGAAACTTGATTGCCAAAAAAACTGATTTTTATTTGAATCGTATGATTTAAAGAGAATCAAGTTGTGTCTAGTTGGTGGCACCACAAAGAAGTTGATGTTGAATGATGTTGAATGATGTTGAAACCTTTAGTGAAGAAAAACAGTAGGAGATTGTAAACGATGGGGTATGATTAAATGTAGAAAATGTTATGTTTGGATCAAGAAAAAGGGTTGAGAGTTGATATTTGGTGATGTTGTTAAAAAGAAAAAGGGTTGACGTGGAGGATGTTAGAGATGGTTACAGTATTTAGCTGAAGAAATAAAAGAGAGTGGGAAAGGTAAATTAGGATGACTGCTCATTGCATTACGACTAAATTAGAATGAGGGTTAAGGTAAAGAGAATTCTAGAGTAGAAATGTCACGCCTCGATCCAACCGTCGGCCACGTGGTAACCGCCGTATGAGCCCAACAGACCCATACAAGACATCAAGTGATACATACCATTCATATACATCAATTATACAGCGGAATTTATAATTTAATTATCTAACTCAACATTTCTAACACAGTCCCGATAAACCTACTACAATTCTAGGAAAAAGGCAACGATAAATAAAAATATAAACCCGTCGACGGACTCATCTTCATCGAATAACTCGGGCAGTCATCTAACACACCTGCACACACGGGGAAAAGTGGTGTGCTCAGCCTTGTAGCCTAGTGCGAAATTACGGCTCTACCGAATAAAGAAATCAAAGGCTAGGAGGAGTATTCTAGGATGCCCTTGGTGATTAATAATCATCTTTCATGCCATATAATTTAAACAATTCATATTGAGATAGACAGCATAAATAAATAAATGTGTACATGCCACTAGATGTCACCTAAGTTAAGTCTAGTGTCAACGTCGACAGTCTGTCCCCATTTGATTTGTGTAAATCAATTTATGGGGAGCAACAAATATCATAAATACAATACCGATGTATAATTCACTAGATGTCACCTACGTTATATCTAGTGTCCACGTCAACAGTCTGTCACCTACATCGTGATGAGACTTTAAGGTTTCATAAACTCGGGCTGCTAGCCTACGCTTAATGACTACCCGGGCCGGGGGTATCAATAAGCCCATCAGTGCCATCCTGTCTCAGTCTCTATCTATGCCCGCTGCACTGATGTTGGCAGAGAGGACGGATGACCCAGAGTCCTCTCCAGTTGTTTCACTAGTCGCCAACCATGCATCCCCTAGCGAAACCGTCGTGCCCTTACATCCTCCCCGGATTCCGTAGGGGCCACGACAACCCGTGTAGTACTACACACTGCCCATAGACAGGGTCACCTCTCTTAAATCTCATCGGTCACGGCTAGCCGGAATAACCACCCTAAGATCCGGACTACTCATCTGATCGTCTGCACACGTCAAGGGTGATAGCCGTGCGGTCTACGGATCCACTGTCCAAGGCGTCGCATGTGGAATCACCTTCCCAGTCCAGTAGCAGTCGACATCTATCGAGATTGGCGTACATCCGCACAATGGGCTGTGGCAACCTCGACTCCATCGGTGCCACGTCCATGGTAGGGCTCATCCTTGCTAACCATCTCAGGACTATCACGAGGCCGCCTACAACGACACTCGTGCGGGTGAAGATTTCGGGTAAGGACTTGCTCCATATTTCCAGTCTAATATGACCATGGAGTGTGTACAGTCCCTTACCCTACCAGCTCCCCGTATATAAGCTATGCATAACCTCGGGAGTGGCGCTCCCAGTATCTAAGCTATGCATCAACCTCGGGAGTGGTGCCTAACGGGAACGTCACCGTTTGACCACCGTCGGGACGCGGCGGTCAATCGGGGCATATGGAAAAGGCCCTTTTTCTGTCTAAGTGGCGGTGACGTCGCCAAAGGTTCTAACATGTCGTTATCTATTATCTATGTCCGCATGATAAATATTTAACACATAGCAAGAAATACAGTACAGCATGCAGGACACAAATCTAGAACATGTTAGATACCTAGCCGAACAATCATGTTAGATAAAATAAACTATACTAACATGCATACAATTCAAATCTTATCAAACATTATGGTTTATCATATTTAAGACATCCAAGAATTGTTCCTAAGAAAACCCCAGCGGGAATTTCCTAGCGTGAATAAATCCTACCATCGGAGAACCAACGCACCTGACTTGGCGGTTTACTCCTCGGAACCAACTTAAGGTCTGCCTCGATCCACATGCCTTCATTTACGCATTTTTTATATTTTTCTGTCAATTATTCAACGAATTTTAATTCTCAATCTAGAAATAATTTCTCAAATCTCCCTTCACCATTACTCTTAGAATGATCTCTAGAATCACCCTAATTTTTTTCCCAAGTTCGCCGGAAAATTTCTCCGGCGGTCGCCGGAAAGTTCGCCGGAACCCTCGCCGGCGAAGTTCTTCGATCAGCACCAATATTGGTACCAATCGAAAGCTCTCTTCATGAGGATTCCAAAAATCATATTTGCCCCAATTTTTATAGCTCATATGCGATCAATTTCACCGATTAAAATTTTGGGCGAAATCCTAAAGTTAGGGTTTTTAGCTCGCCGACGGCCAACCGGCAGCCAATAGCCCTCAACTCTGGTACCAATGGATAGCTCTCGTCAAGGAGAATCCATAGGTACCAAGTTTGCAAGGTTTCACGGCCGGAATGGCCGGTAATGCTCCGGCGACGAAACCCTCGCTGCCGACGCCTCTCACGCGATTTCTCCCTCATCTCTACACCAAATTTAGGCATCTTGGTATCAAAATGAAGAGGAGGTCGAGATCTACCTGTGGCTAAAATTTGGGAGTCTAATTCGATGTGGTTTCGCCGGAGGATTGACGGGAAAATGGTCGCCTTCACCGTCGCCGCTGCGGAGGAGGAGAGAGAGGAAGAGGGAGGAGCTCGCGCGCGCTTGGTGGGAAAAATTGTTTTTTTTTGTTTTTTTATAAATTAGTTAATTAAAATCTTAAATCTAATTAAATCTTAACTGTCCAATTTACCAATCAAACGACGTCCAAATTACGATCCGTCTGTGCCGTTGGATTCCTTATCAAAAATACTACGTGATGGTATAATTTTCACATCAAAATCTCATACTTCAAAAATTCATATGATTTTACAATTAAGTCCTTTAAAGAATTTCTTTTACGATTAAACCCTCCAATTACTAAAATTACTTTATTGCCCTTATTCAAAAATCATGAGTCTCACAAGAAAAGTTGAGAGTGGTGTTGCAGAAATATATGGTGCTTCTTGCATGACTTAATACTTGTGCTCAAATGCTTGTTGTTGAGTATTATAAACCGTATAGGATGGTGGCGAAGAGAAGGAGAGTAAAACACTTCGAACTGAATTGTTGGGTTCTGTTTTGATTTCTTTGACTACTTTGATTGTTTGGTTTGAGATGGAGCGAGGGAGGAGGGAGGTATGCTCGGGTTAAGCACAGTCTAAGAACGTGCCGGCCCGGATCCGGTACGTTCAAAGAGCGTGTCGTGCCCGACACAAGGCACTTCGTGCCCCACTCAGCCCGGCACGGCAAATTAACGTGCCGTGTCGGGCCTAGTCCGACACAATGCGTGCCGGTCGGCTCCCCGCCTTGCTCCGACTCCTCCACTCCCCACCCTGCTCTACTACTCCGCCCCCTTCCCCCCCCCCCCCAACAAAAACCCCTGCCCTCCTCCTTCTCCGGCTCCCCTGCTCCTCGCCCCCTCGCCCTGCTCCGGCTCCCCCGCTCCCTGCCCTGCTCCGGCTCCTCTGCTCCCCCACCCTGCTCCGACTCCCCTGCTCCCTGCCCCCCACCCCCCGCCCTCGCCCCTGCTCCGGCTCCTCGCCCCCCCTGCTCCAGATCCCCTACTCCCCCGCCCCCGCCCCTGCTCCGGCTCCCCCCCTTCTTCCCTTCACCTCACCCTCATCGTGTCATGGATGCACTAGGTGGTGACGGGCATTCCCCCAAGGCTGCGCGGCCTCCCCGAGGGCTTCTCCAGTGGACTCGTGATCACGGCTGGGGGGCAGTGGCGGGGGCAGTGGCAGAGGCAGCGGCGGGGGGCGGCAGCAGTAGTGGAGGAGGCGGCAGCACGAGGGGCGGGGACAGCGGCGGGGGCGACAGCAGCTGTAGGGACAGGGGGGGAGTCGTGCCATCGAGGCTGGTCGTGCCGGGCTAGGCACAACTCGGGCCCGGGCCAAGCACAACACGGGCTCAGGCCCGGGGCAAGCACAGCACGGGCTCATGCCCGTGCCGTGCCGTGCCGTGCCATGGGCTGCGGAAGCGCAGCCCAGCACGGGCATGCGCAGGAGGCGGGTCGTGCCTGGCACGATCCGCCCCATTTCCGGGACGTGCTCAACACGGCCCTGTTCGGGCCGGGCACGGGCCGCCCGTGGGCGGCCCGGCCCGTTTTGCATGACTAGTGACAGTAGAGATAGATAGTTGATATATAAACTAAGATGAATAACTTCGTCTTGAATAGCCTATGAAAAGGACCATGTGAATTTTAGTGAATAACATATAGGTTTTAGATATACTGTAGTTCCTTCATGAGTAGTAGGTATCACCAAGTTAATCTTATGATAGGTAGTCAAGGTATTCCTCAATCCAACTATTAGCCTAGATAGAACCAAGGAAGAAGTTGTTTCAGTCATAACCAAGACACTCCACCTAGGGCATCATCGAAAGCAAAGAAGTTGAGGATAGAAGTGTAGCACTATATGATTCTCGTATCGTAAGGTCTATGGAAGACGTACGATATGATAGTCTCGGAGTATGGTCTGGGTATATGACTGATGAGACTAGAAGAAGAAGGAAATATGATCATCCATCTCCTCCGCCTAGCATAGGTTAGCCGTAATAAGAGTTTGAATAGGGTTGCATTTAAAATGATAGTAAACTAGCTATAATTATCCTCAATGACATCATATTAGATTATTGAGCATATTGTTTACTCTTGATGTTTATTTATTTATGCATCAAGCTAAATTATTGTATTAGCTTGTCTTTTACTTGGGATACCCTCTTTTTATAGCAACTGAGCTGCAAAGCTCAGCATACATTCTTTCCCATGCACAGGTGACATACATTAAGTGAAATAGATCGAGGTGGTACTAATAATCAAAGTTTTATTGTAGATAAACAAATTAAAGAAAACATTTAGGTATCTATGTTAGTTAAATAATGAACTGTAACAATAAACATTTATATCTTAGCTTGGATTACAAATTCTTTTTAATGTAATATACACGATTGAAAGTGAATGAGAAAAATTTAGGGTGAATTTTATATGAATCATGTAAGCCTTCTATGAGTTATGATAACTCATATGATGATCGCCACGTGCCAACAATGGGTCTGGTCGTGACAACAATAATATGATTTTTTTTTTAAATATGTAGATTCAAAATACAAAATTCATATGCACTAAACATTATCATATAAAAATATGTTACAATCAAAATATAACTCCTATCCAAAAATATACAATATACCTAACAAATTGATCTTTAAATAAAATATAGGTATTATACCCTACCTTCAGCATCTAGCCTCTCATCTTACTATCTACGAGTCTCTCTCTTGATGTAATCCTAAAAAATAAAAATGAGTTTTCCAAAGGGGTGAGTAAGATCATGCTCGATGAACTAGATAGAAAATAATATAAAACAATGAACAAATAATAAATGTATATCACTGAAATGCAATAATGAAATCTAGTTATCAATGTGCAGTAGTTAAGTAGGAAGAATAAGCAAAGAATCATATAAGACTATATCTGAGGCTGACATAATCAACCACAGTTATTGTAGATAATTGTTACCTCAGGAGAAGGTATTAATTATAACAGAGTACTCGAGTCAAAATAGCAATATAGAATACAAGAATATAGCTCCATTTTTCCCTAAATGGAAATGTTGTGACTTGAATGAAAATATCAAACACATAGAAGATAGGTGAATATATAGAGTTGATAGAGACAAACTAATGGTTGGGGACGGATTGCTCAGATGGAGGAGCGAGGAAGAAAGCGAGCCCATCACCTCTACTTAGGGAAGATTTGCTAATTATGAAGGAGAAATGGGTGGTGAAGGCGGTGATGTTTCCTATGGTAAGAGTCCCAGAGTCGAAGCTGGTCGCTATACAAAACTTGCCCGATGCTGTACGTGGCACCCTGGCCATTGATGTTGGGCGGCGTCGCTTGAGAAGTTGAGGCCTCGAGCGATTCGGACACCGTCGGAGCCAGTGAAGTTGAAGCTGAAGGAAAGCGAGATTGTTAGAGGAAAAGAAGCAACAAAGAGCAGTAGCAAAGAGGAAGGAGACTAAGGGATGCACAACATGTTCACCATTGCTAACCTCGAGAAGGAATGTAGAGAGGTGCATAAGCCAGAGCTCCTTCTGTCTCCATTAGTGGTAGCCTCTTTTAGAGCTCCTTCTGTCTCCATTAGTGGTAGCCTCTTTTAGACTCAGGGAAGACTTCAGTCACGTCAACCTAACAAAAAGTTGCAAGTTTATAGTATTAATTAGCCTTCACTTTCGCCTCCTCCCAATTGATGTATTTTTTGGTTCGATATGATGACTCGGTCTCGGAATTATCCTTAAAGTATTGATTTAGAGGTTGTAGATGCGTTCTAGTGCTGATGTTGGCCCATCACCAGCCACCTCTCTTCCTATCTTCCGGTCCTCGTTCACCGCCTGTGACTTGTCCTCCGACCACAGCCTGAGCTTCCAACAATAGAAAACTCAGAAGTCAACACAACAGCAGTCACACTGCATCTTCTCACCTTCCATATCAGGCATCCATCAAGCCTCTGGATAATGACTTAAGTGAAAAGGAAATCAAATTTTTTTAAAAAAGTTAATATTGCTATAGTTGGGTTTAAGTGTCCAAGATGCCCAGATTTCTTCAGTCCCCAATATAATATATATATATATATATATATATATATATATATATATATATATATGCAGTATAATAATAATAAATATTGTTATTACTAATAAAAAAATAAAGATGGTTAGAAAAAAAAAAAGAGAAACATTAATATTAATACTACTTACTAAAGAATAGTGATTTAGATAGTCATCCTAGCACTCCCAAGCAATCAAGAGTGTGCAAATTTTGGCACATAAGATGTTGACAAATTTGACTTTGTGTGGAAATATAAAGTTGGATGACACAATCATGCATGTCGGTGACATTCTAACATGAGTTCAGGTCAAAATCAATCCCTTGTATAGAAAATTTGTATGTAACATTCTTAAAAATAGGATGAGACACTACTAGATCGATGTACAAGGCTTGTTGCAGATAAGAGGTGAGCATATGTTAGTACCCAATTTGTATAAACTACAACGCGAGCTCATGGTTGAATGCTATGATGCACCGTGAGCTAGATATCAAGTTCATTATGGATGTTTATGTTTGTGGACTTCATCAAAGGTTTTCCAATGATCGACGATCTATCAACAACCTTAGTGGTAGTCAACAGGTTCAGTAAATATGATGTTTTTACTCCCAATCATGGAACAAGTCACGATTGAAGGCATGGTTGAATTGTTCCACACCACGTGGTGAAATACTTCGATTTACCATAGATTATTATCTCTGACCATGATCCCAAATTCATGAGTCAGGAGTTCTCTTTTCAAGTTATTTCGAGTTCAACTTGAAGTTTCTCATGATGAATTATCCATAAATAGATAGTCAAATGGAGCAGACAATACATTGCTCAAAAAATATCTTTAGCACTCTATTGTTATGAGTCAAAGATTTAGATCAAGATTTTTGTGACTACCCAATTCTACTATAACCTACATCATTTCTGCATAACGGTAAAGTGCTCCTTCAAAGTAGTGTTCATACCATAACCCTTGACACCAACAAAGATAGCTCAAGTAGCCGATATCAAGTATTGCCTAACCATGCACAAATTTACACTCGACTACAAGAGCAGCTTGCTGTGGCATGAGTGAGTTTAGAGAATGCTGACAATCAATTAACACCGATGTTCTTTGCAGTTCCATAGTGCTAAATCAAGTCCTTCTAAGCTTACCTCACAAGTGGATGCAAAGTGTGTGGCATGGGTCCGCACACAAATGAGGTTAGAAGGGATTCTAGATCAATTAAAGAACTTATGAAGTGCAAAATGAGGTTAGGAGGTGGAGTAGCAGTTGAAGGTTATCATGAATAGGAGGTTAGTAACCAAATCAAATCTTACTGTCAGTTATAGCTTCTGGTTAAGTTTGGATTTAAAAATTAAACATATAATTTACCGACTCCAGGAGACAGAAGATTCTAAAACAAGCTTTTGCCTAAAGTATATAAACTGCATGAATGTATTCTTACTGTACAAATAAATATTAAATCAAACAAAGCTTATCTTATACTACTATATATATATATATATATATATATATATATATATATATATATATAATAATAAATAGAACGTTATCTTATCGTCTGCTAAGTTTGTAACGTAAGGATATCATCAAAATGATGCTAAATTGGAAACATAGTAAAATATTACAATTCATATCTTTTACAGATATTTTTATTTTAAATTAACTAGGACGCCTCCCACTTAAGAATTTAATATCTAAAAAGAGAAATATAAATCTAAAAAAACATAAATAGTAAAATAATTAAATTCAAATTTAATTTTTCAAAAAATTGATTGAATATGAACTTCATAATTTTACTAAATCAATCTCATCAGATAAATATATATATTCTGTAAGTAATTTAATTTTAATAATATTATATAAAATAAAATTAATCTAAATATTATTTAATACGATCATTCAATAAGTGATCTAAATATTTTTTTAAATATAATTTTAATTATAGTTTTATAGTGTAGTTTTAGAAAAAAAAATTAAGCATAGTATAAGCTCCTCTTTAATTTAATACTGATCGAGTTAAAAAAAATTTATCTCAACAGCAACTGATGTTGGCCAAAGCTATGCTTCACATCAACAAAATGAGTTTTAGCTACTTCACATACGTGCTAGATCCTGGGAGGTTTCATCCTTACTAACTATATTACAGGGTTTATTATACTAATTTAAGGTTCTATAGTCCAAATAGCCGACTATATTTGGGTATATAAATATACAGTAATTTAAGGATATTAGAAACCTATTTATACATTAAAATATCTTAAGTTGATAAATAAAAATTAAAACTCACTAATTAGATTAAGTATAAGCTCTACATAATCTCTACAGTGTTTCTTTTCCTCGTTATAAGTTCTAGAGAAACATAAATTTTATATCTTTTTAAATGACTTCTCTTATTCTTATTAAAGGAGGATAAGAAATAATATAAATAAGATATCATCATCTCTTCTTCCTTTATAAGTACAAATCAAGATCGATTTCATTAGAGTTATTGATGTCGGTGCCCACATGGGTGGGATGAGTAGCAGCACCAACTTGGGGCAAGTTAAAGGGCTCAGGAGTCATGACTACAACTGTATGATGATTGTTGATATGTGCATTCTGATGACTACATAAGGCTTGGATTGTATCAATTCTAAACCCCATCGTTCTTACCTACAAAAATAATTTGAATCGGTCAGCCGACCGGTTCGGATGGACTGGCCACCCATAAACGTGGAAGCCTCGGCGAGTGAGAAGGGCTGAAGCCCTAACTCGTGCAACCTCCTCCCATTGCCTCCCCAACTCCATGCTCCAACTCCAAGCAGCGAAGATGAGTGCCAACGAGCTTGCCGGCGTGCCGTCCATCGCCCTTAATCCCCGTCATTGCAAGATCGGCTGGTGGGAGGTAGCTCGGCCCTGTCCGGAGAATCTTCACCTTTGACTCTCCCATCACGATGCCCCAAATTGTTCGCCACCCTCGTTGCTTTGCCTCCTCACGAGCTTAGGAGTCGGTGTCTTCCCCATATCTGCTCATGGAGGCAATCGATTGGGTCAACTTTTATTCTACTAGCTCTAGGAACTTGTATTAAATCTATTTAATTAATTCTATTATTTAAGATTATTATTTTTACACAGGAGCCGAGTAAATCATCTGATTACTTTATATTCAAATTTTGATTGGTTTTGAAGATCAACTACTTGATCAGGTGCGTTAGTTCATCGAAGTAGGATTTATTCAAACTAGGAAAATATCTGATGAGGTTTTTTTAGAAAAGTCTTCGATGCTTTAAATATAATAAAATGATATGCTTGATAAATACTTTTATGCTATGCATGCTAGAATGATTTATGTTATATAGTATGATTGAAATACCATGTATGCTCTGCTAGTATTTAGCATGCTTTATTATCTTCTTCTGCAAGTTGTGCTATTTTATTATGTTGTGGTGGGATATAACAATATCATTCAGACAAAGATAAAAATAATAATCTAAATGATGAGACAAATATACATAGGAGGTAGTATCAAAAACCTTCACCTAATACTCTAGAGCAAGACGTAAGTGACATATGATGCCAGAACCTCCTAGGGACATCACTTGATTATAAATTAAAAGGGTGTGCCCTTAGTATACCCTAGATGATCACTGCAAACTGCTGATGGTCGAGAAGTGATGTTTCTTATTGCGCCACTCTTGAGGTTGCTCATAACTTAGATACTGAGAGTTGGTTGGAAAAGGGACCAGACTAACTCCAAGGTCAAGATAAACCGAAAATCAGAGTAGGTCTATACCCGAAAAATAATACCCACACGAGTGCCGCTTAAGCGTCGCCGTGATAGTCTTGAGATGGCCAACGAGGATGAACCCTACCAAGGATTTAGCAAGTATGTAGTCGAGATAGTCACAACCCATTGTGTGAATGTGCGTTCACCCCGGCCAACATCAATTACTTTTGAGTTGGGAAGGTGATTCCCTCCATAAAGCCTTAGATAGTAGATCCGTAGACTACACGACTATCATCCTTAACGTTCTGTAGATGGTCAGATGAGTAGTCCAGACCCTAAGGTTAATCATATCGACTAGCCGTGGTCGATGAGTCTTTTGTGATGATGACCCTGTCTGCGGATAGCGTATAGTACTATACGAGTTACCATTACCCCTACGGAGTCCAAGGAGGATGGACGGGCACGACAATTTCACTAAGGCAGACATCAAGGATGACTAACGAAATAGTGGATAGTGATCAAGGGCCCTCCGTCCTCTCCGCCAACATCAATACAGCAGACATAGGCAAAGACCTAGATAGTAAGACACTAATGGGTTTATGAAAGTCCTTGGCTAAGGCATTCCCTAAGCATAGGCTGGCAGCCCGAGTCTTATGATATAAAGTAAGATAATATACACTAATGACACAGACAATAAATACAATATAGATGACATCTAGCAATATCTACATACTTATATTATTATGTTGATACTGTCACACCCCGACTCACCTGTCGGACACGTGGCAACTGCCGTATGAGCCCAAAGGACCCATACAAGGCATTTGGTAATAAATGTTATTCGTATACACAATCGACACAGCGGAATATATAATTAAATCAGTTATACAACTCTACTAAAACAGTCTCGATATACCTACTACAATTCTATAATAATATCAATAAATAAAACTAGATCCCTCAAGGGCCCTCATCTTCATCAAATATCCTGTTAAGTCATCTAACAACCTGCACACACATTGAACATGGTGTGCTCAGCCTTGCGGCCTAGTGCGAAATTACGGCTCTAAACCGAATAAGGAAATCAAAGGCTAGGAGGAGTACTCTAGGATGCCTTGGGTTGTTAATCATCATTTTTTATTTGATTTGTGTAAATCAATTTATAGAAAGCAATAAAACAACAATAATAAGTACAGACGTATATTTCACTAGATGTCACCTATGATGTAGCTAGTGTCAATGTTATCAGCATATGTCACCTACGTCATAATAAGACTTAAAGTTTCAAGACTCGGGCTGCCAACCTATGCTTAATTAATACCCGAGCTAAGGGCATCAGTAAGTTCATCAGTACCTTTCTGTCTCTATCTCTACCTATGCCCGCTGCACTGATGTTGGCGGAGAGGACGGGTGACCCTTAATCACTCTCCACTGTCTCGCTAGTCGTCATCAATGCCTCCCCTAGCGAAACTGTCGTGCCCTTACATCCTCCCCGGACTCCGTCGGGGCAACAGCGACTCGTGTAGTACTACACACTGCCCGAAGACAAGGTCACCATCAACAAGACAAATCGACTACGGCTAATCGATAAAAATAACCACCCTAGGATTCGGACTACTCATCCGACTGTCTGTAGAACGTCAAGGATAATAGCCGCGTGGTCTACGGATCCACTGTCCAAGGCGTCGCATAGGGAATCACCTTCCCAGTCCAATGGCAGACGATGTCGACCGAGATTGACGCACATTCGCACAATGGGCTGTGGCAACCTCGACTCCATCGGTACCAAGTCCATTGTAGGGCTCATCCTCGCTAGCCATCTCAGGACTATCACGGAGTCGCCTAGACGACATCCGTGCGGGTATCGATATCTGGGTATGGACCCACTCCATTTTTTTATCTATCTTGACCTAGGAGTTAATCTGGTCCAACCCTCAGCTTACTCCCAGTATCTAAGCTATCTATGATCTATAGCCTCGGGAGGTGCTGGTGTGTGAACATCACTAACCGAACGCTAATGGTTCGCGATGTTATCTAGGGTGCATTAATAACACCCTTAATTTAAAATTTAGTGATGTTCTTACGTTGTACTAGTATCATGTCACTTATGTCTCTATACTAAAGTGTCTGGTGTAAATCATGATACTATGTTCTATATTTGCTTATTTTTATTTTGTTCCACATGATATTATTTTGTATTCAGCATTTTAACATAATTAACTAGCATGCGGTAAAAATAATATATCATGCAAAGTAAAGAGGAAAAATAAGCATACATAACATATTAACATGTTAAATAAAATATAATATCCTAGCATGTATTTTTCTTAATAGTTTTAGAAGCATGATATTTATTTAGTTAACAAGCATAATATTATCAAGCATTACATTTTATCAAATTTAAGGCATTCAAGAATTTTTCCTAAGAAGACCTTAGTAGGAATTTCCTAGATTGAATAAATCCTATATCGATGAACCAACGCACCTGACTTGGCGGTTTACTCCTCGGAACCAACCTAAAGGTCCGTTCACTAAATTTTTATTCTCTGACACTTTCTCGATCCACATGCCATCATTTACGCATTTTATATTTTCTTGTCAATTCTTCAACGAATGTTAATTCTCAATCCAGAAATAGTTTTTCAAATCTCTCTTCACCACTACTCTTAGAATGATCTCTAGAATCACCCCAATTTTTTTCCCAAGTTCGCCGGAAAATTTCTCTAGCGATCGCCGGAAAGTTCGCCGGAACCCTCGCCGGCGAAGTTCTTCGATCAGCACCAATATTGGTACCAATCGAAAGCTCTCTTCCAAAAATCATATTTGCCCCAATTTTTATAGCTCATACGCGATCAATTTTACCGATTAAACATTTGGGCGAAATCCCTAAGTTAGGATTTTTAGCTCACCGGCGGCCAACCGGCAGCTAATACCCCTCAACTCCGGTACCAATGGATAGCTCTCGTCTAGGAGAATCCATAGGTACCAGGTTTGCAAGGTTTCACGGCCGGAATCGTCGGAAATCATCAGAGCAAGCTCCGGCGATCAAAACCCTCACCGCTGATGCCTCTCACATGATTTCTCCCTCATCTCTACACCAAATTTGGGAATCTTAGTATCAAAATGAAGAGGAGGTCGAGATCTACCTGTGGCTAAAATTTGGGAGCCTAATTCGTTATGGTTTCACCGAAGCATCGTCGGGAAGTTTGCGTCGCCATCACCGGTCCGCTGTGGAGGAGGAGAGAGAGTGAGAGAGAGAGAGGGAGATCGCGCGCGCTCGGTGGGAAGAAATAGAGATTTTTTATTTTTTATTTTTTTTAATTAGTTAATTAAAATCTTAAATCTAAATAAATCTTGACTGTCTAATTTACCAATCAAACGACGTCCAAATTACGATTCATCTGCGTCGTTGGATTCCTGATTAAAAATACTACCTGATGGTATAATTTTCACATCAAAAACTCATACTTCAAAAATTCATATGATTTTACAAATAAGTCCTTTAAAGAATTTTTTTTACAATTAAATCCTCCAAATACTAAAATTACTCTATTGCCCTTATTTAAAAATCAGGGGTCTCACAGATACACTGCTTATTATAAAATGATATGCATGTAAAAGAGAAAGATGATGATTAATAAACTAAAGGCATCCTAGAATCTTCCCCCTAGTCTTTGATTTCTTTACTATAATTTCGAGTCATAATTTCACACTAGACCGCAAGACTGAGCATACCACATTCAATGTGTGTGCAGGTTTAGTCGTAGCAATCGAGGCTGCTAACGAAGAGTTCATTATCGGAGGTACACTCCTACTTTTATTTAGATGTCACCATTAATCGAACTTTGAATTGTATTAGGGATATATCAGGACTATACTAAAAGAATATTTGGAATGTGTTTATGATTTTTGGTGTGATACTCTGCTATTTATATGTCTTATATGAATCTCAGAATTCATACGGTGGCTACCACCCACTAATCTGTAGATCGGAGCGTGACACAAACTGTCGTGAATAAAATTTACAATAGTAGGGCAATGGAAATGAAGGGGGAACAGAGGTGACAACCTTTGTATATAAGTGCAAATCGAGGTCTACATTGTTGGAGTTATTGATGTTGGTGCCCACTTGGGTGGGATGGGCAACGGTAACAGTTTGGGGCAAGCTAAAGGGCCTAGGACTCATGACTGCAGCTGTATGGTTATTGTTGATACATGCATTCTGATGACTACATAGGGCATGCACTATATCAAATTATCGTAAACAAAATTTGCAATAGTTGGACAATGGAAAAGGAGGGGGAAGAGAGATGGTGGTGGCCTCTGTAGGTATGTGGGCAATGTTCTCCTTTTTATGAACCTTGTTGTGCCCATTGAGATCGTAAATTATTACAAATTATCGGGAACAATAGTAGCACATAAAGGTGAAACATGGGGGAGGGGGCTAAGAGGAAGCAATCTCCATGAGCTTTTTGTTATGTTTTGACATTCAAAGATAGATGGGAGAAGTACTTTAAGGATGTTCTGTATGGTGCTAATAATATGGATGATTGAGGTGAAGGTTTATATGGATACATATATATACATATAGAAGGTGAGTCTAGAGGGAATAAATGAGAGAGATAGGCCGGGGGTTTGATGTGTTGTTTTTGTGGAGTTGATGATTTACTTGATTTGGAAGTTTAAAATTTTCTCTACTCCTATTACGGTTGAAGTGCACTCTTCCTACTCCCTCATAAACTATATAAGCTAATGTTTAGTTTTTTTCTTTTTTCTTAGCTTGTCTTAGTTTTTATAATTTGGGCAAGTTTATTATGGATGAACAATGCTATTTATGATTTTAAATAAGTCATCTCTTTAGTTTATTTAGCGAATTGAATTTTAGGTAAAATTGTAGCTAATTGAGTAAACTAAAGAAATTAAACAATTATTTATAAACTCAAATGGATGGCCCAGATTAGTTTACCCCTAAGATTGACGACTGCAATTTGATCAAGTAAACTAGGATTTAACAAAAGTTGGTTTAAGACGGTAGGTTTGGATTGACTCAAAAAAACAAACCCGACATCATTATTATCTTCTTTCCCTGGACCGACGTCTAGGCACCTCCATAATCTTTAATGATCTTGCTTCTCAAATCACTGTGATTCTATCATTAAAACAAAAATATTATTTTTAAAGTATCTTATGCCTCTTTAGTTATTTCGGTTCCAAATATTCTACGATAAATTTTTATTTCTTACCCCTTGCCGTGTAATCCTAAATATTGTTGTTTAGTTTATTATATTATTATTTTATTATTCTTAACTTTTAGCTAGAGTTCAAGTTCTCTTACATCGAGAATGTTGTATTTAATATTATTTTCTCTACAGTCTTTATCGTTAAAAACTTTCATTTATTTTTAATAAACAGAGGTTGACAAACTATTTTGTAATTAAAAAATCTATAACTTATAGACATATCTATAAATTAAACTATCTTTTCTAAATTTTATAAGTTGCCAAATAAAAGAAAATATCAAACATATTGAAATCTTTATGCTAAAATATTAAGCACATTTGCTTACAATTCGTTGCTGTAAGATATGTCTAATATTTCCACATCATAAATTAAATGTTTTACCAACTTTTATAATGATGAACCGGCAGTCGGCCTTTGCTTAGGAAAATCATGAATCTCTAATAAGCCCATCAGTGTCAAATCCATTTATATCCCTACCTGTGCTCGTTACATTTATGTTGGTGGAGAGGACGATGACGGAGGATCACTTCCACTTAGTTTTCTTTAGTCACTTAGAAGGATACCCTAAACTTTCATAGCGAAAACCTGCTATGATATGCCTCGCCCAAGAACAGCATGAATGTGACAATTTATTCGGTACTGAATATTGTCCCTAAAGGGGGTCACCGCACGTAAAAGAATAATAAATTGCCAATGGTTAGTCAGAAATAAATCAATTCCCTGGTCTCCACTAATCGTCAAATCATCTACTGAGCGTCTTGAATAATAGTTGTGTGATCAAGAATCCACCATTCAAGTTTTCACGGAGAGAATCATCGTTAAATCTCAAAATCAACCGATGTTGGCCACAATTGTGCTTCATATACACATAATGGGTTTTATATAACTCCACTACATACATACTAGATCCTTAGGAGGTTTCATTGCCATATTACAGTCGTGGTTCTAATATGGAAATAATAGGAGTATTTTACTAATTTAAGGTATAAAAAGAAAATATCATCTTTTTTTATTTTAAAGTATAAGACTTCACTCCATTTCTAAACATATTATTAATTGTATTGGGCTCATTAAACGAATCTAAGGTACTATAGTCCAACTAGCCGACAAAATTTGGGCACAAAGATATAATGTAATTTTAAGATATGTAAAATCTATTTATACAATAAAATATATTAAATCGATAAATAAAAAATAAGACTCATCAATTAGATTACATATAAGCTTATCGAGTCTCTTGTCCTTATTATAGGTTCTAAGGCTAAACATGATTGCTTTAGCTAGAGAAGTATACATCATATGTCCTTTTAAATCACTTCTCTTATTCTTATTGAAAAGGAGGATAATATATAATGGACATAATAGATCATGATCTATTTTTCATCTATAAGTGCAAATCGAGGTCGATATCATTGGAGTTAGTGTTGCTGGAGCCCTCTTGGGTGGGACGGGGTGCGACACCAGTTTTGCACAAGCTAAATGGCCTTGGAGTTATGCCTGCAACTGTATTGTGATCGTTGATATGTGCATTCTGATGAGCATAAAGGGCTTGGACGGTATCAAATTATTGGGAACAATAATTGCAAGAATAGGGCAATGGATATGGAGGGGGATGAGAGGTGGTAGCCTTTGTATATAAGTGCAAATTGAGGTCTACATCGTTAGAGTTATTGATGTTGGTGCCCACTTGGTTGGGATGGGCAGCGGCAACAGTTTGGGGCAAGCTAAAGGGCCTAGGAATCATGGCTGCAGCTGTATGGTTATTGTTGATACATGCATTCTGATGACTACATAGGGCATGCACTGTATCAAATTGTCGTGAACAAAATTTGTAATAGTTGGACAATGGAAATGGAGGGGCAAGAGAGATGGTGGTGGCCTCTGTAGGTATGTGGGTGATGTTCTCCTTTTTATGAACCTTGCTGTGCCCATTGAGATCGTAAATTGTTTCAAATTGTCAGGAGCAATAGTAGCACGTAAAGGTGAAACATGGGGGAGGAGGCACAGAGGAAGCAGCCTCCATGGGCTTTTTGTTATGTTTTGGCATTCAAAGATAGATGGGAGAAGTACTTTGAGGATGTTCTGTATAGTGCTAATAATATGGATGATTGAGGTGAAGGTTTATATGGATACATATATATACATATAGAAGGTGAGTCTAGAGGGAACAAATGAGAGAGATAGGCCGGGGGTTTGATGTATTGTTTTTGTGGAGTTGATGATTTACTTGATTTGGAAGTTTAAAATTTTCTCTACTCCTATTACGGTTGAAGTGCACTCTTCCTACTCCCTAATAGACTATATAAACTTACGTTTAGTTTTTTTCTCTTTTCTTAGCTTATCTTAGTTTTTATAATTTGGGTAAGTTTATTATGGATGAACAATGCTATTTATGATTTTAAATAAGTCATCTATGTAGTTTATTTAGCGAATTAAATTTTAGGTAAAGTTGTAGCTAATTGAGTAAACTAAAGAAATTAAACAATTATTTATAAACTCAAATGGATAGCCCAGATTAGTCTACCACTAAGATTGACGACTAGAGGTGTAAAACGGGTCGGACGGCCCGCGGGCGGTCCGGGTCAAAAGCGGGTCGTGCCCGGCACGGCCCGGCACTATTGATGTGCCATGCCGGGCTGCAGGGTCTATGCCCGCGGGCTGGTACGACACGGCATGATTATATATATAATACATATATATAATTTTTTAAAAAAAATAAATGGTCGAGTGGATAGCTGTCGGGCTGGGCCGGACGGGGCAACGCGGTGACCGTGCCGTGCCAAGCAGGGTCTAGGCCCACAAATTGCCCACGACACTATTGATGTGCCGTGCCGGGCTGCAGGGTCTAGGCCCGCGGGCTGGCACGACACGGCACGATTATATATATAATACATATATATAATTTTTTTTAAAAATAAATGGCCGAGTGGATAGCACATTGCGCTTCCTCGCTCCCAACCTCATCAGCAGCCGACGGGGTTTTGCAATAGGGTTAGAGCGGGTCGGCCCGCGGGCTTCGTGTCGTGCCTGACCCGGCACACTACAGGAGCGTGCCCACGTGGGCCGTGCTGGGGCAGGCCCGAGCACGGCCCACGTGCATCTCTACATATGATCTCCTCAAATGATCTTGTCAGGATATATATTGTCACGCTCCGACCCACCTGTCGGACACGTGGGAACCGTCGTATAAGCCCAAATGACATATACAATACATTTGGTATTAAATATTGTCCATAAACATAATCAACACAGCGGAACATACAATTAAATCATCTATGAATCTCTACTAACACAGTCCCGATATACCAACTACAATTCTACAATAACGACATCGATAAATAAAACTAAATCCATCGATAACCCTCATCTTCATCAAATATCCAGGTCAGACATCTAACAACCTGCACACACATTGAACGCATACACATTGCGAAATTACGGCTCGAAACCGAAATAAGGAAATCAAAGGCTAGGAGGAGTACTCTAGGATGTCTTTTGTTTGTTAATTATCATTTTTCCCTTTGTTGTGTAATTCATGTCATAAAAGCAGCATAACAAGTAGAAAAATACGAACATGCATATCACTAGATGTCACCTAAGTTGTATTCAGTGTCTATATCATCAATATATGTCATCTATATTGTAATATGACTTTAAGTCTCAAGACTTGGGCTGTCAGCCTATGCTTAGTGAATACCTAGGCCAAGAGCAACCATAAGCCCATCAATGTCTTTTTGTCTGTGTCTCTATCTATGCCTGCTGCACTGATGTTGGCGGAGAGGACGAGTGACCCTTGATCACTCTCCACTGTCTCGCTAATCGCCCTCAATGCCTCCCCTAGCGAAACTGTCATGCCCTTACATCCTCCCCGGACTCCGTAGGGGCAACGGCGACTCGTGTAGTACTACACAATGCCCGAAGACAGGGTCACCATCAACGAAGATGAATCGGCCACGGCTAACCGATAAGAATAACAACCCTAGGATCCGGACTACTCATCCGACTGTCTGCAGAACGTCATGGATGATAGTCGTGTGGTCTACGGATTCACTGTCCAAGGCGTCACATAGGGAATCACCTTCCTAGTCCAATAGTAGTTGACGTTAACCGGGATAAACACACATCCGCATAATGGGCTGTGGTAAACCCGTTTCCATCGGTGCCAAGTCCATGGTAGGGTTCATCCTCGCTAGCCATCTCAGGACTATCATGGGGTCGCCTAAACGACATCCGTGCGGGTATAAGTTTTCGGGTAGGAACCTACTCCATATTTCTAGTCTAGTATGACCTTGGAGTTGTACGATCCCTTCCCTTACTAGCTCCCAGTATCTAAGCTATGTATAGTCTCGGGAGTAGTGCGAAGAGAGACATCACCATTTTCACCATCGACGGTACGCGGTGGTCAACCGAGGTATATGGAGAAACCCCTTTCTATCTAAATTACAGTGATGTCTCCAAAGAGATTCTAACATGTCATTCTCTATATCTATGTATGCATGGTAGTTGTATAGCACATAATATAGAAAATAATATAACATACAGTACAAGATTTTAGAACATGTTAAATACATAGCATGGTGAACATAGCATATCTTTCATGTTAGATAAAATAAATTATACTAACATGCATACATCATAGTCTTAACAAGCATTATATTTTATCATATTTAAGGCATCGAAGAATTTCCTAAGAAAACTTCAACAGGAATTCTCTAGCTTGAATAAATCCAAACATCGATAAACCAACGCATTTGGGTTAGCGATCCGCTCTTCAGAACCACCCTACATAGAAATAAATCACCCCGATGAAACTACTCGGATCGCGTATCAATAATAGTCCTAAATAACACAATTATTTAAAATAAAATTTATTTTATTTTTCCTTAAAATAAATAAAATAAAAATTTATCAATCTAACTTATATAATTATCCTAGTTAATTATTGCTTAATAAACCTACATTTAAATTTACTAGCTCATGTTTCCCCATTAGGCCTATGTCCCCATTTTTGGCTCAATTAAATTATCAATAAATTAATTAAAGTAATTACTACATTTAATTAACCCAATCTAAGCATACAAGTTGATAATTAATTCTATCTAATCATTTAATTATTAATTAATCAAATTTTAATTTTTACTAATTAAATTAATTTAATTAAGTTTAGATAAATTTTATCAATTTACACCTATTTAAACCCAAACCCATTATCTAGCCCAAGTCATCCAATGGCCCAATTGGAAATCCATCAGCAATTAATAAAATTATTAAATCTTAATTAACTCAATTAAGTATCTAAATTAGGTTTACTCAATTTAATAATCATCTAATCCAATTTAGCCCAATTTGATTCAAGTCAAAATTTGGTCAAAATTAACCTAGACAACTAAAATTGATTATGTTGATAATTTAGAAAATTTCAATTTATCATTTCTCAACCCAATTCAAGTTGTAAGCCAAATTCAGTTGGCCCAAATTTGGGCTCATGAAGGCTAAATTGAATTTTTTTTGGGTCAATGTTGACCCGGTCAACGCTGACCAGTCAACGTTTGACTTGGTCAATGTTTGACCCCGGTCAACGTTTGACCTGGCCAACGTTTGACCCGATCAACGCTGACTCGGGTTGACCACCTATTAATCCATTTAGCTTAACTTGAGTCCGACCCCCAAGCCCCAGCCGGGTCGGTTCGATCCGGTCAAATCCTAACCATTCTAATTCGAGTCAGACTAGAGTTCGAGTTAAACTTGAGTTAAATATGTTGTTTAATTAACCACTAACTAATTATGATTAAGTTAACATAATTACATTAATTAGTGCTAATCATGCTTAACCACACTAATCATGATTAATTATCTCTAAGCATGCTTAATTAATCACTAATTGTGATTAAGGGGAGAAAAGAAGCACTACGTCACCGAACCCTTCCTCCTCGCCGGAACCCTAGCCACCGGCCGCCCCCTCGTCGGAAACCTAACTGCTTGCTCACCGGAGTTGCAGGCGCCCTCAACAGCAGGGACGGAGCTCATGGACGCGAGGACTGCAGACGACCTACACCAGCGTCGTCCGTCAACACGCACAGCTGGCATCAATGAGGGTCGCCGGACACCCTCGAGCAAGCCCACGATGGGGCAAAATCGGCGATTCGAAGTGGAAGGAGAACGTTGCTAACCTCTCGATTTCACAGAGAGGTGGGAGACGCGAGTTCGAGTGGCGAGGTGGGTGGAATCGCAGCTCCACCCCTCATCGGCGTGCGATGGATCCCATAGATAGAGGGCGGCGAAATCGCAACTTCTCACGGCTGGATCCAGGCGAAATCGGCAGCTCCTCTGCTGGCAGAAACCCTCGAGCAGCTCGAGCCCTAGCGGAGAAGGCAATGCACCGACGATTTGGGCGTGGGTCAATGAATGTGGCGGACGACAGTAACTGCTCATGCGATGAAGGAAAAATTTGCAGGGGAAAAGGGGATCGCACTCCACGGGAATGCTTCCGCCGAGCTCCCCTTTCCGCGACGGAGAACGATGCACAGTGACCAGCGCATGGAACGGCGGGCGGACGGCGGACGACAGACGGTTGCAGCTGTTGATCTCTCGAAGAGGGGAGATTGCAGGGGAGGGGTCGCGCGGCAGCAGTAGACTTCCGTCGAGCTCTCCTCGTCGCGGTGGAACTCCGTTGACGGTGAACAGCTGAAGGCAGCAGGCGGATGCAAGGGAAGGGGGCCGCCGGCGCTGCTCTGCTGCGAGCGGTCGCGAGGCGAAGGAGATGAAGGAGGAGGCCGTCGCGAGTGGGAAGAGTGCTCGGCTCTTCTCGCTTGCATCGGTTCTTCGAACCGGGTCCAAGCCGGTTCATTTGAACCAAACTGATTTTTTTTTTTTAATGATAATGAGAGTGGGGGTTTACACATATGTTCTAATTTGATTCTGCTCTAATACCACTAAAATCTGTCACACCCCATACCTTCCCTTACCTCGTTATCTGGTTCCATAGCTAGTCCATAGTAAAACCAGTCAGGAGTATCCCAGTCTCCTAGCCTGACCTCGAGTACTATTTCCCCATGCCCCTCTCAATAGGTGGATCATGGGAGTGCTAATAATGTAATATCTTATCACTACAGTGAAATTGCCTATATCATTATCCAATATTATGTCATGCTAGCCATATGCATTCGATAATGAAATGATATCACAAATAATCAAATAGATGCATGTGCTAGATTGGAAGTTAACAAAAGTATATTATCATGCTTATAATAAATCAATTAACAAGAGCAATGAATAGCTTGTATCGTCAAGCATGGATATCAAGGATTATTCACAACTCATTTATAATCATAATTAGGAATATTAACTAGCAGAAGAGCCAAATGATATCAAATATAAATAATCAAAGGGGATATAGTTCTCCTAGACTAAACATTGAGAACTATTCCGTCTATTCTACCCAAAGAATAAACACTCACCTGATCCTATCATCATAATAGTGTTCTAACTCGTATTGCGATCATTCGTATCTTTGTGCTTGCTTATCGAATTTCTTATGAATATTTTAATGAATTTTAATTCTCAATCCTATAATAATTTTGCAAATCCATCTTCACCAACACTCTTAGAATGATTTCTAGATTCACCCTAATTTTTATCTCGAGTTCGCCGAAAAGTTCGTCGGAACCCTCGCCGGCGAAGTTCTTCGATCAACACCAATATTGGTACCAATCGAAAGCTCTCATCGTGAGGATTCCAAAAATCATATTTGCCCCAATTTTTATAGCTCATACGCAATTAATTTCACCGATTAAATCCATTTAGGCGAAATCCCTAAGTTAGGATTTTTAGCTCACCAGCGGCCAACCGGCGGCCAATAGCCTCAACTTCAGTACCAAATGATAACTCTCGTCGAGGAGAAGCCATAGGTACCAAGTTTGTAAAGTTCTGCGGCCGGAATGACCAGCAATCGTCGGAGCAAGCTCCGACGACGTAGTTTTCGCCGCCGACGCCAAAACTTGAAAATGATGGTTTTGATATGTTCTTCTAGCTTACCTGATGTCGTCTATGAAATATCGTGGGAAAACTCTACCGGAGTTGGTCGAAGCATCGATGACAATGTACTCACCATTGCTGCCGCGTGAAGTAGGGGAGGAAAGAGAGAAAAGAAGGAGCGCATGCGATCGGTGGGAGGAAATGCTGATTTTTTATAAAATAATTAATTAAAATCTTAAATCTCATATTAAATCTTGACCGTCCATTTCGATCATTCCTTGATTCAATAATTTGACCAATCAAACGACATTCAAATTATGATCCGTCTGCGCTGTTGGATTCCAAATCAAAAATCATATCTGATAGTATAATTTTCACATCAAAATCTCATACTTCAAAAAATCTATATAATTTTACAAATAAGTCCTTCATATTAATTCTTCCATGAAACCCCTCAAGCTTACCATCTATTACATAATTACCCTTAATGAAAAAATACAAATCTCACACAAAGCATTACTTGAGCATAGGCCGGCAGCTTGAGTCATATGATATAAAAATAAAGATGTTGTAAATGACTTACATTAGTGACACTGATATGACATATAATCTAGATGACATCTAGAGACATATATATATATACTTTGTCGGTTGATATATAGCATTGTTAAACCATAACATTTATATATTAAAAAGATTGATGTGTGAGTACCAATCCACTAAGACATCATTAAACGATCCTCCTAACCTTTGATTTCTGGTTGCAATTTCGAGCCGTAATTTCGTACTAGGCCGTAAGGTTGAGCACACCATGTTCGATATGTGTGCAAGTATAGCAGTAATGATTGAGATCATGGACGAGAAGTACATCATCGGAGGTGGGTTGTCATGCTCGCCTAAAGTTTATTTATTTTACAGTTGGATGTAGTGTGTAGTAGGTGTATATCGTGACTGTGTTAAATGGTTGTATTATTTAGTTATGGACATTTTCAATAACTTGTGATATAGAGTTTAGATCCTATTATGCATTGCATAGGTTTTCGAGCTCATACGGTGATTGTCACGTGCTGAACAAATAGGTCGGAATGTGACATCTCATTGAGACAAAGTTGTTAATACTCATTTTATCTTCTATCACGACAGCGATGCTACTTTTACCATCACCACTCCAATAAGCTGTAGTTAAAGTTTCATCAAAAGATTCAACCTGTAGTGGCCAAAATATTGTTGGAAAGGAGAAGGTATCGTTGCCCATCACTGCATATTCATGCGAAGGAGAAGAAGAGCTCCCATACGAGGAAGAAGAGGGGTTGATTTGACTAATTAAACTAGTCACCACTTAAGCTTTAACTCGGATTAAACTTGGGTTACTGAGATCCAATCATTGTCATTGGTCGCTTTAAGTGAGTTGACGTGAGTTACTCATTTTAATCCAAGTTAATTTGATTCGGTTAATTGAATCGTTTTATTAGTATATTTTAGTTTTAATTTGGTTTAATTATTTAGTCTTTCTAACAATATTTAAATTCGATCATAGTAGGATTCCAATTTTAAAATCCTCCTTGACTGTATAATTTTTATAGAGTTCACCTAAGATTTTTAAGTAAGTTTACAAATAAATATCTAAAAAGTTTTATAAATAAATCCTCAAAATAATATAATATCTAATGATTACCCTAGATAAAAATTATAAATCTGACGATGATGATACAATATTAAATAAATATTTTGCTCAATTGTGGATGCCATACTATATTTCACATGAACTGCATCTAGTAAATACTCGTTAACTAATCTAATCTATTATTTTCAGCGAATCTAATAACAAGAGTTATTTGTTCTCTTCTAAATTCATATCGGGCTTCATCAGTAATTAAACAAAATTTTCCATTACCAGTCTCTTTTGGTTGAAGGTGAAGAAACCAAAATCAAGTAGAATGGACTTGAAATTGTAGAAGCTTGGATTGGGGGCTTGTAAGGGATAAATCAATAATATCAAAATAAAATGCAACCTGAACACCGTCCAAGCGTTGCTGCTACTTGGAAAATGAAGGAGCACCCAACTGCTACGGCTGAGCTTAATGAAGATTAGGAAGTTTTTTTTTGAGCGGCGGGGCGAATAAGAGAAGAGAGCAATGATAAGTTTTTTTCCAAGAAAATAATATGATACCGGCAATGGAGCAAAAGAACGTGCAATGGAAATAAAATTATAGTGGGTAGACTTAATCACTAAGAAGAAATCCGCAAGAGATATTGACTGTGTTTGATCACAATTATTCTGGTAGGATTATTAGCTAATATCTTAACAAAAATAGCTAAGACTTAATTAAAAGTGCTCTTTAACATCATATGATCAAGATGCATACACATCACAAGTTTTAGGGCATGATTTTACACGCAGGTAGATCTCCTTTCCTCAATTCTAAAGTGTTATTGGTCAGCACTGAATAGTCTGTTGAACCAGGTGGCTTATGCCCATCTAGCATGAACTGGAAGTAGACCAGGTTAATCGGTGCTCTCCCCAGCACCACCAGGCCGGTGGTCCTTGCTTGCACCTCCCTCCCATATCCATACACACACTATACTGAGGAGCAGCCAATGGCAGCAGAAGGCATTCATTTTTGTGTCTGCTATGTACCAGAGAGAGAGAGAGCCAATTATATATACCATATCGCTTGTTTAGTTAATCTCTTCATCAGATGATCGATCGACAAAAGCTGGTCAGGTGAAGCAACGCAAGCCGGCCGGCCACCTGGAAAGAATAGATATTAAAAAAGAAAAGGTCATCCAAATTGACCCATCACAGCAGTGCCAAGCTAAGGGCTAGCTAGAGCTCCATCCGGTGAACTAATGGTGGTGCCTGCTGGTTAAATTAAAGGCTCCGGGGGGACAGCGATGGATGAAGCCCACGCCCTCCTGCCCAAGCTTTACTCCACACTACAACGTCCAAGTAGTACCGAGCGCCAGGTAAAAGAAACACCTCCCCACCGCTTTTGCGTTGCCTGCTCCCCATGTTTGGACTACAGAAAGGTGGTGTTGGAGTGTGTGTGTGTATCATCACATCGTGCATTTGCCGCAGTTTCCAAGAACCATCATGATCATCATCAGGCAACAAAGCATATATGTATGTATGTATACATATGTGCGTGTGTTTTATTGATGCTTAGCCTTATGATCAGATTAACTGGCTTTTTTCTTCTTCTTCTTTTTATAGGATCAAAGATCTTGTCGACAAGGGATTGAAAAAGGATAAGTGTGATATATATGCTTCACCCGTGATATAATTAAAGGGTGACATGAGAAGCAGCAACAGCAGCCGCATGCATGTGCAAATATGCAGCATCAGGTAGTGGGAGAACTGGAAGCAACTTGAAGATGCATGCACGATGATATGATCGAAGCACCAAATAAGGAAAGGAAGACCACTTGAAAGTCCTCCTCTTTTTTCTTTTCTTTAAGATGACCTGGTGGGGTGTACGTGCTTCATATCTAGCTAGATCTTTATTAAAGCTAGGCGTCCTCCTCCTCCTCCTACTTTTTCCTCTTCTTCGATACACGTAATAATGTGAGCATAGCAGCTGAAAGAATTCTTCTGCAGACGATCTCATCCATGTAATTTTGCAAGGAGGGGGGTCAACAAAGCCGTGCATCTCGATCGTGATCATGTGCGCCTCGTCGTCTTTGGAAGATTGCGGGACTAATTGATGGAAACTTAATCGTCCTGCTGCCGCCTCTTAAGCCGACAGAGGAAACGTGTCTACTTTGCTAACAGCTGAACCTGTTTTCCAAGCTCTCTTCCTTTTCTTTTGAGTCAGCTTCAGCAGTAATTAAGTAGTGCAACTTTTACTTGGATACGACGTATGAAATCCCAGCTGAAGATAAAAAAACGTATAGGTCAGCATCAGCTAAAAGCATTATTCATTCATTACAAATTTCCTTTTCCATTTTCAGTTTTTTTGTTTTTTCCCCAGCTTTATATCTTTCTCTTTGCACGGGCGCACCAGCTCGGCATATGTATATGTGCGTGTCTAATTAATTAATTAAGAAGAGCAGCAGCTGTCAACGGACAAGGGCTTACTTTATATATATAATATATACACGATATATTCTTCTCGACTTTATTTGTCAGTGCAGTACACTGCAAAAAATACAGCACTTTTGCACCTGCTGCTCAATCTCCCTCTCAACATGTATGCTAATGCATCATCATCAGAACAGAATACAGAATGGCCTCCACTTTGTGTCTAATTTTAAAAAAAGCAAGCATATACTCTTCTGCTCTTTAATCGACATCTAGTCTTCATTCTAATAAGCAGCTTAAAGGTGAAGACTTTTTCCAACCCTCCATGATGATGAGTAAGTAGTAAGGTGAAATGCCACTGTACGCACGTAGTGTGTGCCGAGAGGAGATGAGAGGAGGGTTTCGAGTTATAAACATAACATAGTGGGGGCAGGAGGAGGCAATAATTGAGTTGATTCCAAGTCAATCGGTCGCACCACGGCTATTTATATATATATAAATGGGGATTCAACTACACGTGGCGTGAGGAATGGAGGTCAGATATATATCCGTTCATGCGTGCGTAGACGACAAATAAAAATAACGTAGTAATTAAGAGAGTCATGGAGACGGAGGAGCCATCTCTCTTTTTGTTCATCCGATGCAGCATCCATCGATCACCTCGTTTGTCCATCGATGGATTATGCAGGCAAAGTTTGACACGTAGCCCTCCTCGTTCTAGTGGTTGATTTCGGTAGCTGCTGGTGTTTGGGTGTTGGTGATGTCCGCGGCCAAGATAATTAATGTTTCACTTCATCCGCAAGCAAACATTTCTGGTCAGCCAAATTACTTGCTGTTTATCCATCTTGGAATATTACCGCAGGTAGAATATTATTACTACTTAAGATCACTTTATTAAATATATTTCTCCTCTAATCTGACCAAATATGCTGCTAGTTAAGATGCATAGTATAACATAACCTTTTCATAAGAGGATTTCCATAACTAGTAAGATGTGCAGCATTTAAAAGATACTTTCAGCATAATAATGTTTTTGAAAAATTAAGATGCCACGTGTAAAGCTAAAATTTCTCAGCACCTTCCTATATCCTTTTTCATAAATAGTAATATTGATCAAAAGGGATGCCTTTGATTAGGGAGTCTCATGCCTTCCTAAATAAAAAAAAAATTTAAAAAAAAGTCCAACCTTATATTTACTTACATGTCTTAATTGTACTTGTTTAGATGAACTCTTCTCCCTACATTATCTTATTCGTCACTAGAACTGGCTCTTGTTAAAAATAAAATATTATGATCAGATTTCCTTTCTACCTGCGTGTTTTAAAACTTATTGCAACTTAATTTCTGATGATGCATGTACAAAAATTATACTAAGCTAATGTTTAGTTTTGTATAAAATAATATACGGTACACTTATTTCATAATCAGGCTAATAAGTTTACGACAAACAATACCTCACTGTGTGAAGAAGAAAAAAGAAAAGAAAAATTAACCTGGGCAAATTCCGGAATCTAAATCCATAAGTGGGGGCGGTGCATGCCTTACACCTGCGCATATTTATTTATACGTATACACACTTTGTGTGGGAGAACCAGAAACGATCATTCGCTTCCGCTTATTGTATATAATCAACAGCCACCTAATTAATAGTAACCTTATAGTAAACCTATGAACCTACTTTTGGAGGTGAAGTTGGCCGTGGAAGGGCATCGATTCTTGATTTCTACGTGTTTATTTAACTAATTAATTATCACCAGCCCCTTCATAATTAATATGCTCCAATCATTCACTGCTAATTAATTAATTGTGCATATCATTAATTAAAGCAGCGGCCCAAATGTCAGCAGGAGAGGAAAGAAATGGATATTTAAAATGCCACGAACACAAAGTGTCGAGGAAAAAAAAAGATGAACCGACTTGGCACCATTGAAATCGTGTTCTAATTAATCTCCTCCTGACAAATAAATAAAATTTTAAATACCTAGATAAGTATATATTCTTTAATCGTGTCGTAGGTATGCGAAATATCCCATGTACACTCATCTCGCCTCAATGAATCATGCCCGACCATATGTATTCATTCTTTTCTATTTTACTTTAATGGTCGGTCGGTCATCCATCCATCCATCTATCATCAAATTAAAGAGCTCCAGGATATCATTAATTATATATAATTGGTTAATTAGGTATCCCTACATCCCCCCCCCCAAACTATATGTGTTTATATATGAATACTTAACCACGTTCTATTGCTATTATTATTATAATCATTATAAGATTTTTGTATTTTATCATTAAGAATACTATCATTATTAGGGTTCAGTTCACTTTATCAACGTAATGAGGACGTAGGCTGTATATTTATATATATTATATTAAAAGGAGTCACTGGGTGGGGACATCATCATCATCATCTACAACAGCGGCAGCAGCAACACAAGCATAATAATTAGATGAGACAGATGCTATGCTTGACTTGACTTGAAGAATTAAAGAAGCCACATGGGGTTTGCAACTTTTATCTGAAATGAACGAATGCAATCGTTTTTTATTTATTTTATCTTGGATCAATTTGTCTCTTTATATCTTTGGGATGTATGCGTATAGATTACGAGGTCACAAGATAGATAGAGACAAATAATTACCACTTGAGGAGGTATATCTCTATTCCACTGAGTTTGACCTAAACCTAAGCTTGCTTGCTCCATCCATCCAAGTGCAACCTCAACGCCACCGTGAATCAAATTAAAAAAAAGAAGCTTGGGAATCTAGAGAGGCTATCTATCTATCCTGTGGAACATCAATCATTCATGATATTGAATCACATAATTTCATTTATAATGCACGACAGCACGTCACATAACATCTTCCTCACCCACCTGAACCTACCTTTTAGAACAGCAGATGACCTAATACTCTAATAATGTTAGATGTGATAATTTATGTATGTATTTTTTATTATATTTTTGGTCAGGTATTATGTCAACTTTGAATGACTTATCAAATGATCGTGTCGTTAACTTTTGTCTTAAACATACGACCGTATATCACTAAACAATTCCTCCTAGTAGAGGAGTAGATATACTAATTATCCAGTAAATGATGGCTCATCGGTATAAATTCCTCCCAGTGGTGTTTGATTATAAATTCTCCTCCTACTTAGTGAGCTGATGCTTTAATTTATTGCAGGGGGTTCCTTAATTCTTCCTCCTTTAATTTCTCGCTAGGAATTAAGTGTCAAAGAGAATTACTTCAGAGCCAGGTCGGTGGGATGACTTGATAGATTGTCCTCATCGATCGATCGATCGATCGTAACTACTGGCAGCCACCACCAGCCAACCCCATCGTGCATGCATGCTTGCTTGCATCACGACTAAATTATCTCAGATATTTGATTCCATGTATTTATTAATTATTCCTTGCCGTTTTCAGAAGGAAACTAAATTACATATATTCCATCCATCCAGTCCAGTCCGGTAGTATCGTCATCATTAAACAATTCGATGAACGAGACGATCGTCCCGCTTGTCTTTTTCGCAGCAAAATATTCCCCGGTTGGGTTGCGATTACCTCCGGGGAAGGAATTAAAAGAAAATTTTAAAGTGCACGGTGGTGTGGTGTGGTGCGTGCTGCCCCTTTTCCTTTCCCTTTCCATTGCAGACAAGCAGTAGTCGATCTGCATCGCCCTCCGTCCATGGTGTGTGGAGGTCCACCCAACTCATCTTTTCTTTTCTTTTCTAATACGTGCCTCTCCGAGAAGCTGCCATGGATTTGGGCAAATGAGGTAAGCCGGTTCATCAGGTCTCTTTCTCATCCCCCAGCCCCCCTCCTCTTTTTTCTTCACTTTGTTCTCTCCGGCCTCTCTCCTTTTTCTTTAATTGCATCGCGTGCTCCGGTCACTCTCACGGCGGATGCATTGCTCAATTAATTACAGATATCGTATTTATTCTTGAAGTAGGAGACGAAGCACCGGAGGGAGGAGACACACAACTTTTGATGATAGTTCTCGCTTCATGATGAGAGCAAAAAAAATTATTCCCGTCCTCGCAGTCAATAGATCATATGCACATATAACAGCTCAAGAAAGAAGGAAATAGAACATATATATATATAGAGAGATAACGAAGAGGCCAAAGCTTCAGGTGTTCAGCTACGTGCTGCAATTACTCTCCCAGAAAGAGACGTGCTAATAATACTTAGATCTATTTATTCGAACAGTTTCAATTATGGGCTTGGAAATGGTATCCTCTTACTCGGGTTTAATTTACTAGCGTGGTGGAAGATATATATATATTGTGGTGGGCATATGGTGGTTAGCAAAAAGGATGCGACACCTTTTGGATATTCCTGTAGAGCCCTGGCGGGAGAGTAATTTAAGCATCGATGCTCCGATCCAAGGAGAGAAGCTGACACCTTCGTTGTATGGAGCATGCATGCAGCTGCTGCACGCAGCATCTCCGATGGCGAATGGCGTGCATCAGCCTACCTCTCTCTCTCTCTCCCCCTCTGTCTCGCCCGTGGAAATGTAAATCATAGGACGAGATACAACTCATCGGTTCACCTAACACACAGCACTCGCTTTCTTTTTCCGGCATCGGGATGTGGCTTTTAAGCAAATCCAACCTCTTCTGCTCTGGTTACTGCTACTGTTGTATATTCCTGATATGTGCTTGCAGACATGTGTGTATGGGGCGCTGCTCTCTGCTCGATCTCCATCGACCCACCTCTTACAAACGCAACAGGACAAGTGGGGGACAACCAAAAGGCCATCGATTAGTTATAGGGTTATCCTGCGATTATTATTAAATACCTTTGCAAAAAGCTTCATTATCACCGATGATGAAGTTTATATATATATATATAGAAAGAGAGAGAGAGAGCGATAAGTTGGAGCCGACTAAATCATCTCGGTTGAAAATAATTATTAGGAGTATTTGAAAGATTAGAAATTTTGATACTCGTAGGTCGAAGCAGCGGGTGTTTTTACGTGTACTGGAACAAGACGGCTTCACAAGCATTTAACTGAGTCTCACACGAACGTTTTTTTTCTTTTGAAAAAAAATGCAGCTCCAGGTCCTGCATTTTGGTACGTGCCATCGTATTTTTAAGAGGACCTTCTTAGGAGTTAATGGGCACTGAGAGTGTCCTATCTAATAGCTGAACGTATCGTATCACTCACACACATTTCAGCTCTCCAAGGGAGGGAATATATTAAATACTTATTACATCATCCCCCACAAGGTGTTCCAACGAAGCCTCAATGAGGCCATGATGCAGTGCGTTTTAATTTTTTTTACCATATCAATCTTAGTTGTTTTAAAAAAGTTAACAACGTAGAGAGAAAAGTGTTCCTTTTTTAACTTATGCCCACTGTGTTATAATCAGCTAGCTGATTTATATGAGGTGATCATTCCATAACATATTCTTTTTTTTTTTGTTCCAAGAGGGAATAAATATTTTTTTAAAAAAATATTTCTTAATAATTTATATCCATAAAAAATATTCCATAAAGGGAATAAAATCCAAGGGAATAGAGAACACATGAGCAGTAGTAGATGGTAAATAGGAGTATGAAGAAGACATGGGGACTATTTCACTATTTAGTTAGTTTGTATCTTTGAAACACATAACTAGCTACATCTGCTTGCACATGATCTAGATATTTTACACAAAGTTAAACTCATATTAAATCTTATAGCCAATTATATAAGGATTACATCCACCAATTCATATCATTAGTATTTATTTTTTAAAAATAAAAATATCTCTTCCCCATTTGAGATATTTAAAATTAAAAACCCCTGGGCAATGCTTCTGGAGAAGGAGAAGGAGAAGGTCATGATAATTATTGAAGTGGTTTCTTCTTCGTCAGCATATATATCATCTGCAGCATCACAGCATCACTGTGAGTGAGCACCTGTTAACTATTCTTAATTAATTAATCATATATATATATTTATAGACAATTATAAGGTAATTAATTATTTTTTAAAATTTATCTAGATGTAAAACTTTTACGAGTAAATCACTAAGACCTACTGACCATAAAAATCTGAGTCTATATTAATATATACTATGTCCTACTATATCACCTGAACCTACTTGCTTAAAATCTAATCTCATCTGCAGTAAATGTTGAAGGGGGGAGGTCGTCATCCAATTATCCGGGAAGATAAAAGTGGAGAGCTTGGAATTGGAAAAAAGAAGAAGAAGAAATAGTGGGGACAATTCCGCAAATTTGACTCCACTTTTTTCCACTTAATTTCTTCCTGATTCCCTCGCAGTCCGCCACGTATCCTCTCGGCTGTGCTCGTTTCTCCCAGTTTGACGTGGCTTCCACCACCCTCCACTCCGCCTACTTAAACTCCACTTCCCCTTCTCCCCCTCAAACCTCCTCCGCATCTCATCTCCTCTCTTTACCATCTCCTTCTTCTTCTTCAAGTCCCTCTGCAATTTTCTTCGCTCTCACTGCCCCCCCTCTTCCTCTCTCCCGTGCCAGAAAACTGCGACAGCAGCCAAATGCCTTCCAACTCTGAAAAGGACGCCTCCCCTCACGATGCGCATCGGAATGGAGTGGTGGTCGCCCCTGCGAGCGTGGGCTCCGTCGTCTGCAACTCTCCTTGTTTCCCCCTCACTCTTCAAGTATATATACCCTCTTTGATTCCGTTACTTTACGTATTGTTTGAACTCGATCGATTGTTGGCTAAACATCTCTCTCTCTTTTTTCTTCTCTCTCTCTCTCTCTTTTTCTGTGAATGTGGTGTGTAGTTCATTGATATCTGCTACCGCGTCAAGCTCGACCCCATGGCGGCTTCCGGCGGTCGTGGGATCAAGCGCATGCTGAACTCCGGCGGCAGGTCTTCCTGTCCTGTCGCCGAGGAGAGAGTGATACTTAATGGCGTCAGCGGCATGGTTTCCCCCGGCGAGATGCTGGCCGTGCTCGGCCCCTCCGGCAGCGGAAAGTCCACCCTCCTGAGCGTCCTCGCCGGGCGGCTCCAGGGGAAGCACTCCGGCTCCGTGCTCGCGAACGGCCTCCGCCTGGGGAAGCCGGCCCTACGGCGGACTGGCTTCGTGACGCAGGACGACGTGCTGTACTCGCATTTGACCGTGCGGGAGACGCTGGTCTTCTGCGCGATGCTCCGGCTGCCGCGGACGCTGACGAGGGCGGAGAAGGTGGCGGCGGCGGAGGCTGTGATGGCGGAGCTGGGGCTCTGCAAGTGCGCCGACACCGCCGTGGGGGGGCCCTTCGTGCGGGGGATCTCCGGCGGGGAGCGGAAGCGAGTCAGCATCGGGCACGAGATGCTGGTGAACCCGAGCCTGCTGCTGCTGGACGAGCCGACATCGGGGCTGGACTCCACAGCGGCGAGCCGGCTCGTGGCGACTCTGGGCGGCCTCGCGAGGAAGGGGCGGACGGTGGTGACGTCGATCCACCAGCCGGCGAGCCGCGTCTTCCAGATGTTCGACACCGTCCTCCTCCTCTCGGAGGGCCGCTGCCTGTACTTCGGCAAGGCCAACGACGCCATGGACTATTTCGCCTCTCTCGGCTTCGCTCCAAAGTTCCATGTCAACCCGGCCGACTTCATGATCGACCTCGCTAATGGTTAGCATACACCTCTCTAGTCTCCACCTCATTTCTTCCCCTGCTAAAAAATCTTTCTCTCAGATCTCCCTGCGATGCAAACTTGCAAGCGTAAACAAGGCAAACTCTAAATCAACAACCAGGGTTTTAGTGGGCACAGAAATTAATCATGAGAACGTGATCTAAAAGGGGAAAAAAAGGAGGTTAATTATTACTGAATAGTTGTTCTTATTCTTTTACATTAAAACACACACACTCACTCACTTACTGGGTCAAGATAACAATGATTTCATGCTCCCTGTGGCTTCTAGATCTTTTTATTTGCCCTTTGGTATTTACCTCATCTAGAATACGGCATATGGGGAAAGACAGATATAATATCCTGATGCCACCACACCCAGAATCAAAAGCAGAATTATTTAAGCCTGATGTGACAAATCAAAGCTTGGAATTTCTTCAGTTCTCATCGATCACTGATCACTGATTACTACCTGTATATGTGAATTGAAAAAAAAAGTCTTCTTTCAGAAATAGATAAGCAAAACAAAAAAAAAAGCTGGAAATAGGGCCCAATCCTTGATTTTTCAACGAAGGAAGACAAACAAAACCAGAAGAAAATCTGGAGAGAGGCCCTGATGAAATAAATTAGAATCCTTCAAGAAGTGGATACTTCACTGTTCTCCGTCGGAACATCCAACAAACAACACATGCAGTGCCTGTTATTGCTTGATGTGCGCTCTTTCCCTTTCTTATCCAAAAGCTACTACTACGACTATTATTATTATTATTAACCATCATCATCCATCTTCTCTGTGCTTTCTTCTTTGGTTGGACGAGCACTCGGAGGACACGTGGCAGAGCCAGTGAGGGAATAATGGTGACCTCATCGAAGACTCCACGTGTCTGGTGCTGGGAGAGCTTACTTTTTCTCCCCCCTCTTTGGGCTTTTCTTTTTCCTTCCTTTTGCTCCGAATTGACCCAAACCTGGACCCCGTCGTTTTGCCTTTGAACTTGAGATGCCTCCTGCTTAACTGCTTCCTTTCCTTCTTTCTTAGTATTTCGAGCTTAAAGAATACATCCTATCGGAGCAACACTTCATCGTGCCCCTCTTTCTACTTCTGGACCTGTTAAGGAGAGAAATCAAGATATCACGCTTATTCTCCTTTTTCTGCACATCTTGTAGGGGTCGCTCAAGTGGAGTGCCCGGGTGATGCTGAAAAGTCGAACGTGAAGCAGTATTTGGTCTCGTCTTACACCGGGGTATTGGCGTCAAAAGTGAAGGAAGGGCTGACTACCGTCACGAGAGATACCTTGCGCATAGGTATGCCTGATATTAGTTGAAGAAATTGAAGAGTTGATCCCTCTGTCGAGTTCATTTCATATACATAGATAAAGAGAGAGAGATTAATGCAGGAGAGGGACAAGTATCGATCGAGAAAGAGAGGAAAGACAGGAGCTGCATCGGCTGGTTCAGCCAATTCTGCATCCTCCTCCGGAGGAGTCTCAAGGAGAGGCGGTACGACTCCTTCAACTCCCTCAAGGTCTTCCAAGTCATGGTGACGGCGGTTCTGTCCGGGTCCATGTGGTGGCGCTCCAACATCCGCGACGTCCAGGACCGACTCGGTCTCCTCTTCTTCGTCACCATCTTCTGGGGCGTCTACGCCTCCTTCAACTCGGTGTTCACGTTCCCCCAGGAGAGGGCCATCTTCCTGAAGGAGAGGTCCTCCGGCATGTACAGCCTCTCCTCCTACTTCTTGGCGAGAATGGCCGGCGACCTGCCCATGGAGCTCATCCTCCCCACCGTCTTCACCCTCATACTCTACTGGATGGCCGGCCTCCGGACCGAGCCGGCCGCGTTCCTCCTCACGCTCGTGGTGATCCTCGGCTACGTGCTGGTGGCGCAGGGCCTGGGCCTCGCTCTCGGTGGGGCGATCATGGACGCGAAGCAGGCGTCGACCGCGTCGACCGTCGTCATGCTGGCGTTCTTGCTCACCGGGGGGTTCTACGTGGAGCACATTCCGAGCTGCCTGGACTGGCTCAAGTACCTTTCCTTCACCTTCTACTGCTACAGGCTGCTCATCAACATCCAGTACACGGAGAGCGAGATGGACTTCTTTCTGAACTCGTCGGGGCGCCGGGGATCAAGCGGGCAACTGCAGGAGGCGCAAGGAGGGCTCGTGGAGCACGTCGACTCATCAGTGTGCGTCCTGGCGTTGGCCGCCATGTTCCTGGGATACAGAGTCTTGGCGTACATCGCTCTCAAGCGAATCAGAGTATGAGGAGAGGCGAAAGGTGATAATTAAGATGATTCAATCTCTCCCACTGCTCTGTCGTCTAACTTGATATATATATATATGTATTATATGTTTGTGGCTTCGTCTGCTTTAATGATCCGGCGAAGTCGAGGGTTAATTATTGCAACATACAGCATGCAACAGGTTGTACGTCGTCGAAATAAGCAAGTGTACATTGAAAACTAACGAGAGGATCGCTGGTGGTATAACTGCTGCTTAATTATTTTGGTGTGCAATTATCTATACATGTAGCGCTTGCACAAGGAAGCAAATTAAACTTGCTCCAGGGATGATTAACAAGTCGATGAATGTAATTGGGTATTTTGAGATGATAATACGAGGAAGTATTACATTCTTTTGAAACGGAAAACTCTTATCCATTGGTAATATTAATAATACATGGAATTGGCATCAAGATGAAACCCTCGAGGGGAGAAGAGGAAAAAGAAAAAAAAAACGAAAATGAAAAAAGATACAAAGATGAAAAAGGAGGGAGGAATTTCTTACCTGCAAACTAAGTTGGAGTTACAATAGCTTAGCTCCAGAGCAAAAATGAAATGATAGTTTGGAACCAATGGTTAGAACTCACTGTTCCATGTTTGTCTCTAGGGAAGCCGCCTCCTTTAATAAATAGCTTGAAAGAATTTTGCTCGTCAAAAAAAAAAAGGCGACATAGCTGAATTCTTTGATGATAGGCATGGTTTTCTGAGAATCTAATAATAGCCTGAGATGACAGAGCCGCCCTATCTCCGCTGGAGAAGGTCCTTTGATCTTGAAGGTGGATCGAGGGGGGTAGTGGCTGTCTTATTGAGCAGATACACCCTCTGCACCTCTGTAAGAACAAGATCCTTTGTTCAGGATAGACCATTTGATGTCCATAAGAAGAATAATTGAAGGAGATCTTCATTTACTTGAGTTTTCTATCTGTGTAATCGTTCCAAGATAGCAGCGCATCCCTCCGAGCTTTTGTTCCAAATAATTAAATGACACTACATTGAAATCTGGGATCATACTGTACCTGGGGTATACGTAGTAGCTGCAACTGCACTCTATATGCTATACTCGTCCACTTGGGTGTACCTCAAAAATATTAAAGATATATCACATTTTGAAACATTTTTTTATTATATATGAATCAGGTTTTCAAAACTTCTATTGTATAATAGTTTTCATAGAGTATTTATTTAAGACCAAAATATGTAATAGTTTTATTCTGTAACAGTACTTCCCATCTTCTTCGTAAAAATGTTTGTCCTCCTTAATTTCGAGGATAATATCTCAGTTTTTGAGTCTTTCCCTTTTCTTTCACTTGGACCTAAATTCTAAGTCATCATTTATATAATTTTAGTCCATCGTCCCTCCTCTTCTTTGTGTTCTACGCTATCACGATAGAAATAGATTAATTATAAGCTACAAAGTAGAAGAAAAAAGACCCTTGTTTACTTTATTATAATATTTGATTCAGCTCAACCATCTTCAGCAAATTCACCAGGATAACTTATTTACCAAATAACGCCTTCCTTTTTTCAAAAATTATCATATCCAAATCAATTCTCTTAAATTATTATCATATCTAGTTCACGTCGAGATATTGCAAAAAGAAATAAAAAATCTAATCTAATTTATAGTAATCTATTAGTTAACATGTTGGTTAACCATATTTTAATGGAAAAAAATCATTATTTTAATAAATTATCTATCAAGCTATGAAAAGATCTAATAATAGAATTTTATCTCTTTCGGAGGATATCTTACTAATGGCTCGAGCTCCTTCAAAAGGAGGATTCTTTGCCTTATATCTGAGCTGTGCAGAAAAGGTCAAAAGCTAATCCAGGAAATAATAAAGCTTCGTAAAGCCTTTCTGTCCAGGTCTAAGTAGTCTGCATCTTCATAGCTATATCTATTTTACCAAGTCTCTTTTCGAGATAGTATCTAGACTGTTATGCATTTAATGCAAGTCATAACTTAGTCGACAATAAATTTTGCTATCTTAGGGCTGTTATATTTATGACCACCGTGCACGGAGGCTTGGTCATCGACTTTCTTGTTATCGTGTCATCAACTTCTTTGACCTTCTAGTATTGGGTAGTACATGATGTTACACCTTAAATTTATAATATACTCGAGTCCAAACCAAAGTAGAGCACAACTTAATGTTCACTGAGGAGGCTGAATGAGGCATTCAACTCAGCCTATTTCATGCACAAGCAATATTCAAATTGAGACATACAGAAGATTTCAAGAAAACTGTTGACCCATGGAAGACTATTGACCCAATTCAACCCAAGTCAAGCTAGGTCAACGCCACATGGCAATTGAAGTGAAGACTCATCAAAGACTTGCCCAAAAGGATACACGTTCTCAGCGTGCCTCTAACACACCCCTGATAGTGCTTGTGACATGTCATCGTTTGGTTTCTCACACCCCGAACACACCCAAGACACAAGTTCGCCACTTGGTCCGATGAACTTAGATTTCACTCCCATCCATCGATCATAACTAATCTTTCTACCCTCAATTAAGATTTGATCTGATAAGGATGAAGAATAAGTGAGGAAGCTTTGACACCCTGATCCTATGAATTGGGAAGGATTTCTACCTAGTTGCATTAATGTAGCTTACTTGACCTAGCTGACTACTTTGAGGAAGGAAGCATCACAATTGGCTATTCCAAGCCCTAGCTCTTGTTGAAGCCTTCAATGGCTATTCCAACAGTTGGGAAGCATGGTTCGTCCACCCAACCATATCCTAACCATTGAAGGAAGCAATCGGTGATGTGAAGCGTTGGCCGGTTAAATCAAGGAGTAGATTAGGTTATTTCTTTCCTAAATTTTATTGGGAGTATAATATGAGTTACTTTGGTAACGTGAAATTTATAATTTTGATTAAGGGTAAACATGTAATGTTATGTTATTTTGAGGACTTGAAAATTTTCATAAAGGACTTATTTAAAAATTATATATAATTTTGGGATGTTAAATATTGACACAAAAATTATACTATTAGATATAATTTCGGATTTAAAATTTAAAAGTGCAGGTATATCATAATTTAGATGTTGTTAGGTTAGTCAAATATTTAAACTAAATTAAAATCCAAATGAATCAGTAAACCAATTTGAACTAGGTTAAATGACTAAATGGATAATTCGAAGTAGTCTACTTTGGAGATTAATAGTAGATTTAATAAATTAAATTTGGACCGAACCAATTTAAACAGATGAATATTTAGATAAACCGAATCAACTTGGATCCTAAATTAACTCGTGTTAAGTTGAATGGTTCAGATTAAATAACATAAATAATGGATGACATAGATTAAGTGGTCTAACCTCGGTTAAACTCGAGTTAAGGTTTAAGTGGTGGGCTAGTTTAGTGGATCGAACAAACTATCTTCTTCTTCTTCCTCCTCATTGTGCTAGTAAAAGCCATGTGAAGTAGCAAATAAGGTTCACCCCATTCCTTTCCAGTGATGATTTGGCTACTCTAGGTTAAATTTCTTGGCTATAGTATCATGCAAGTATCTAGAACTCAATTGTATCATCAAAAGAAGTTTTTGGAGTTTATTTGAGTGAGAAATCACCAATGAAATAGTGACGATGAGAATAACATCACTGGATGCTTGCTCCGATGATTGCATATAACTCAAGCCATGATAGGTAATTAAATAGGTATCAACGGATTCGTCTCGATAAGATTACCAATTGGTATTAGAGTTATAGGCAATCGGATGACGGTTGGCCGCCATCGAGCAAAAACTTATTTTATTGCCGAGGTGAATTGCAATCAAATTAGCCGCCGAAGAGTCCCTATTGATGAGACAAATGCGATATATAAGATCTTAGTGAGGAGAGTTATCGATGAATACTGTTATTGTTATTCATTGAAGAACATCATAGATGATTCTGACGAACTTTCTAGTGGCTCTTCAATGAACTTTCCGATGAACTCTAGAGAAAATAGGATGAACTTAGATGCCATTCTAAGAGTGATAACGAAGTTAGATTTTAAAAATTATTATTAGATTATAAATGAAAAAATTTATTAAAATAATTTATTGAAAAATAAAAAATTTATATGAGAAAGTTAAATCATAAGCTAGCAAATAAATTTGAAGTGAATGTCTGTTCTCAAGTGCATGTTTTATATATTAGTTTATATAAGTGGAGATTTTATATTTTATTTAGAAAATGATGATTGTAGGGATGTATTAATGTGAGAATGGTGAGATAAATATATTTTAAAATATCAAATTATTTACCATATATGATGATTATATAATGGTTACAATGAATAACTTTAAGCTTTCGAAGATATCCATTTATAATCAAAGTAAATTTTAGATGATTATTAATTATGCACACAAAGTGTACATCTCTCTAGTTAGAACTAGAGCAATCTAGTTCTATAAGTAGTTAGAGCAGTCAAATTTTATACAGGAGATTGTGAGTTTAATACTCAATAGAGTTCTAAAGAAAATATGATTATTAATTGTATTTAGATAACTTATACTTGATAGATATCATTAAATTTACTATTACTATACTAGGTAGCTAGACTCGGTGGACAACCAACTTGAAAAAAAAGGAGGATATAATATTTAGGTTATCATGTGGTCATGATAAGTTATGTGATTTATTAAGAGCTAGTAGACAAATCTTTTTATAAATTCTCCTCAAGGGCTCAACTACTTATCATAGTAAAATATAACATATCAAGCCGATGTAGTAGTAGATAATTAATAAGACAACATATCAAGCTCATGTAGTAGTAGATAATTAATAAGACTACAAGAGTCATAATATTAAGTATATACATGTATCATTTGTACACGTGATAATGTTGCTAGTCATATCAGATATAATCTAACCGAATTATGAGAAGTATAAGATTTATGGTATATTATTGAACTAGCTATTGATGTATGGTGGGAAATTTTACGATGGTAATCTAATAAATTATGAATTAAATGTAGTAGTTTAGAGAACAATATAGAAAGTATATTTATCAATGATATTTTATTATAAATCTATTATTTATCATTTTATTTTACACCGTTCTTCATCCACTTACTATGACATCACTCACCTTCTGAGACCAACATATCTAAATTGTCGTTAATGCAAGAAGGGGACAATTTCATGTAGTGGATATGGTTTAATAAAATAATATTTTTCTATGAAGATCATATTAGTATTGATTTTTTCTCTCTATATATATCTTATATTTACTCTTCTTTCACTTGCTTTTAAAAGTTAAAAAGTTAATATGCATGCATACCTACCTTCAAAATGAGTAAGGGGTAGGAATCATTAATCTTGGCTGGAGACTATAAAATAATACTAGCTATGATTGAGTTGAGCTAGAAATACATGAATCTAATGGATGTTAGGATAATAATTGAGGTAGGGGTCTGTATTGCCTAAGGTACTCGGATATGGGGGGCGAGACAATTTCTCTGCCATTTTATCTAAAAAAAGTAAGGCGATGGTGTGTTTTTAAATTAATAATTTTTATTTGATCGTACACAAAGTGTACATCCCTCTGGTTAGAATAATTGAACTTTATACGGAAGGATCATGATTAAATTTAATTTTTTTTTTATTTGGCTAACCTCAGTCGGTTGGGATCGGGAGGAATAAAAGGTGGTATGGAAATTTCCACGTTGTTCATTGCTGTAGAGTTATTCATTAGAAGAAGAGACTGAGAATTAAGAAGGGGGGAGAGGGTGGATGGTCCCCTAAAATGCTGAAATGCTCAGCACGGCAATCCAGGAGGCAAATTAAAGAGCAACTTAAATGCCCGTTTTAATCCACTTCCACCTCGCTTTAAATTACTTTTAATTACCCCGCCTTCTATTTCCACCCTAATTTTATATAATAAAAACAAACTGCCTTGCTTTTACAGCGTCCACTTATTCTAATTCATTTGGGTATATAAGTTTTAACTATATATTCTATTTTTATTTTAATTATAAATTATATTTAAAAATTAGCGTTTTAAAAAGAGAAGAGGAATTAAACTGTAGTCTGTAGCAGTGAAATGGTAAAACAAGGCATTCGGGACCCAACCGTCCATTCTCATCGTTATAACTCAACGTTGACATCGTTGCTCTACCAAAATTTCGTTTCCTTTGGACCGTACTCAAGCAATTAAGAACGCTACTTTTCTAAGTTTCCGGAGGTGGTGGTGGCGATCATGGGCTGAGAAGGATCGCACCACCGACGTCAGAGGCTGCGTGCGCCTTCGGGGATGGCTCAGCGGCGGCGGCCTTCCCAGTGGCCCCCGGCGGCCACGAGCAGCGGTGGACGAGGGTGGAGGCGAGTCTGCCTTCTGCTGGCCTTGATCTGCTGCTCGCCGGTGCTTATCCCCCTCGCCTGCGTCTCCTTCCCTCTGGTCTGCATCGCCAGCGGCTGCCTCCCGGCCAGGAGGCAGGGGATGCCGAAGCGGCCAGGTGCCGAGGAATCCGGCGTCGTGCGGCGGTGCCAGGAAGCGGAGGGGCGGCTGCTGCAGCGCTACCTGGAGGACCAGCTGGGGCTCGTCGGAGACGGCGGTTCGTTGAGCTCCGACGGCGGCGATTGGGGGGATCAATTAGGCCTGCACGATTAATTACTACTAGTGATAACTACTGCTTAATCCTAGTGCGGTTGGATTGAAGGAGGATCGAGGACTTTTTCTTTCTTTTTTTCCTTGTGAAAAGATTTCTTCGTTTGCTGCTTTAGTTTTTCTTTCGCGATTTGGAGTCTGATGTGGGAATGCAGGGAATTTGACTTTGAAGCTGTCTTTGGGACGCGTGTGCTGCCTGCATTTGTACCACCGGATTTGATCTGATGGTGTGCATGCGTGTGCGTAAATTAGGTGCAGAAGGTCATCTCAAGACGCACGGGATTTTTGCCGAGGAAAAGAAGAAGAATTGCTAAAATTAGTGTAGGTCTAAATGTGTGCGTAAAATTAATCAAGCCCATATCGTATTCATCCTGAAAAAGGAATGAGGTCTTGAAGGTGGATAATACAAGGAGATTGAAGCCTCTTGTAAAGTCATCATCAAGGGGTATTCTATACTTTTGATTGTTACATGACCGCGAAGGAAATTTTAGGGCTCTCCTAAGAAGATGATGAAAAAAAAAAAAGTAGTTAACATTGCAGGTTAGGGGCTTTCTTAAGAAGATGATGAAAAACATAGACCTGCCCCTCTAAATGGATTTAATAGATAACGAGCATAATTTGTACAATCGAATCTTCCATCTTGATAAATGGTAAATGTAGTAATTCCTTCAGACATCTTAGAGGTATGCGGTAGGGCAATCCATTGTCCCCCTCCTAGTGATGGAAGTTCTACTACTAATACGAGTAAGTGCAAAAGGACTTAATAAAAGGGTGCTCCACCAAGCATAGCCTTAACTAGATACACGTCTTAGAACTTTGTGATTCCATCAATATATTAATGCTCTATGGATGCAAGTAGAGCATTACATATCTTTCAGAAATAGGAGTTGGGAAGAACACAGAAACACTACTGGTGGCACCAGTATGGAAGAAAATCTATAGGTTGAAGCACATCTTCCATCTTGACATCTGGAGTGAACCTCGGACAAATTTCAGGAGACTTCGAGATATCCTTCCCTTGATATATCAGCTGGCCAAGAAAAAAGTTAGTGACATTGCCGACGTTGATGATCACAACCAGCTCCAAGGTTGATGATGATGCTTGAGGCTGAAAGGGCCACCGCCTACAAGGGAAGCATCAAACCTTCTTAAGCATGTTCAGTAATATTCAGGTAGATAATACATGGATATAAAAATGTAGAATGGAGATTAATGCTAGTGGCAAATACACAGTCAGGTCTATCTATAGAATGTTCAACTACGAAGGCTTAAGAATTGGCATGGATCAGCTTTGTTTTTAAGAGCTAGTAAACAAAATTCTTCCACAAGCTGGTTGATCAAGAACGAGTTCCTAACCAAGGATAGGCTGATAACTAGAGGGGCAACCTTTGATGGAAAAGTATGTCTTACGCAATGATAATCCAGAGGATTCTGGACATCTATTCCAATATCGCAGCTTCACCAGGAGAGGATGGACAAGATGTACTGCTAGACTTGGAACTCAATCAATTGATCTGCACTATATTCCATGGGATGATAACTCCAGCAATAATAAAGGACTAGGTTAACAACTCCTGCCAGACACGACTGCTATGTGGAAATAACTTATCTGGGAGGAAAGGAAACGTAGATGCTTTAAGGGAGAAATTAGAACGACCAACAACCTTGTAACCTAAGAAGTAACACTATACAACCAGTTCGTTAAGATTCCAGGGAAGAGCGTTATCATCAACGCTCCTGCCAATGACTGATCCTCATGTATAAGCATCGAGTCAGCAGCATTAGCTCCAACAGTTTCCCCAGAGAATGATAAAGAGGGATCAATAACCTGCTTGACCAGGGGGACATAGTACCAGTGTCCCTAGGTGGAAGCTCTGTACTCAATACTGGAGGAAATATGAGGATTGTTGTAGCAGAATGCAGACGGCTGACAGGTTATAGCTCTCCTCACTAGCAACAAGGATTGCAAGGGGCTCTCCATTTCCAATGCATGTATTATTTGTTTTGCAGGTATAACTGAAGCAGGCTGGAAAATTCACAAAGCATAAGATCTTCAATCAGTAATGCAGCTGAGTAGATCACCTACTCATTACCAAGCCTTGCAATCAATAACTATGCAGCAGCGCAGATCAAGCTCACTTTGCATAGACCACGTATCACAAAACCACAAGTCCAAGGTGAGATATGAGATGGGATGCAAGCTGAGATACCTCTTTATGTCTCTTCCGTCTACTCTTCCTATCTCGTATCTCATCTTGGAGTGATCTTAGTTTTGTAATAACTTAGTTCATTGTAATATGTTTAGGCATTCTCACTATAGGACTAGCATCACTGGTTTGTGGGATGCAACTGAGAGTTTTCAAGGTTGAACAGATTCCATTTTCTCTTAATTTTCTATCTTAGTGAGGATCTCAACCAATCAAGATTTCCACAGTGCATTCCAGTCCGAGGACTGAAGACGGTTTGTGGCTATCACGCAGCCATGCTATCACACTTTCCTTTGACCTAATTCGGCGAATGAATTAGGGGTATGACACCATGACTGAAGATGGAGCTCATAAGAGGAAGCATTCTGATTGGAAGATCATAAGTCAACTCTAGCATGGCCACTGCAATATTGATCAAGATGGTGTGTTCCTGGTATGGGTCTGCAGTCGAAGCATCAACGCTTCCAGCTCGACCTTAGAATACATTACAGAGGAGCTCATTATTTCTACTCCAATCATGGCTGATGTAGCTCCCTTGAGGGAAGTGCAGGTGATGCATGTTCAAAGAACCTCTGCCCTCGGTCTACTCATCTCAGGGACAAGCTCAATCAGTTTTTAATGAGGACACAGAGACGAGCTAAGGTCCAAAATAGTCACTCTGTCTAGCCACGTTCCTTCACAACAACATTTTTCCGAGCTTTTTCTTCTCTTCTACCAAGTTCGATTCCATTTGCAAGTCATATATAAGTAGTCTCCTTACCTTCTCCTTTTCTTATTTTTTCCTTCTCATTTTTCTTCTTTTTTACTGTTTTCTTCACTCCCTCTCCCTCAGTCTCTAATGCCTCATTTTGAGGCCTTAACCTTGTATCATTTATCTCCAATGAATACATGTCCCCTTTTTCAAAAGAAAAGAAAACGCATCAAAGGAAAGAACTCAGTTTTCTATCAACAGTCTTCAGTGCAAAAATCTAATTAAGTTTGAGCATTAACAAACCTCAAAAGAAAAAAAAATCATAATTAATGCTATTCCGGTTTTCTTTTACCATCATTGGGAGATCTCCTCAGGCTTCGTGTAGACACATGCAATCAGGAATTGGAAAAGTGTAGACTGTAGCATTAGGTTTCCTCAGTTCAATACCCTTCACGTCACTCAGGTGAAGCATTTGATGCATGTGGTGCTTGAACCGTTCCCATCTGCAATGCAAAATCACTAGCTGTCGGTTCTAAAGTAAAAGGTATTGCAGTTATACAATGTTCACACTACATACATATCATGCAATCACAAAGATAATAATATTAAACACAGAAGAATCGTTAGGCGTGAACACTGGATAACTTGAATAGAGGACCTGACCATAGAAGGTTCATGTATCGCTAGCTTCTCTTTGATAAAGCTGAGGTACTAGATGCTTTCAGAACTTACAAAGCAGAAGCAGAGAAAACAAAAGGGCATGGTGATAGATGAAGATTATAAGATCAGAGATAGGGTTGGTGAATATTATGGAAGGCATGCAAAAACACATGACAAATAAAGGTCTATTTGCTAGATTCCTCGCAGAAGATGAGGAAATAATTGCACAATGTACAGTGCATTGTATCCCAAATTAAAATGGTGTATCTGAACAAAGGAATCAAATGCTTATGGACTTCAGGAGAAGCATGATTGATAATTATAAAATCTCTTTCATTCAGCTTATGGAGTGAATCTTTAAAAGGGTTTCATCCAAAGAAATTACAAGGACACTTTTTTGAGTTATGGAATGCATGAAAACCCAGCTTAAGACATCTATACATATACATTGGGGGTTATCCAGCTCAGGTAAGGATTCACAATCCCCAACTAAAGAAATTAGATCCAAGGATAACAAATAGTGTTTTCATAGGCTACACATTAAATAAGAAAGGGTTTATATTTTACTATCCTTCAAATGCACCTAACGTTGTTGAAGCGCACAATGGAAAATTTCTTGAGGATTTTGAGTTTAGGTAGAGTGGATTTTCTGGTCAAATATCATTTGAGGAAATTAGAGAAACAATTGAACCATCACCAAGCTTTAGACATTTGGTTGAGCAACCAAATAAAGGGGACCAAATACTCCATAAAGAAAGTGCAGAAACAATTTATCGTGATTCAGAGGTAAGGAAATCCATAAGAATTAAAAGGTCTGCAATCTCTATGGCTTGAAGAAATTGCCATAAATTGAACAATAATTAAAAGGCTTGCCATCTCTATAGTCTATAGTGTTAGCTATATCTAGTTTGTACAATATAACATTTGGACTCTTGATTTATAAATTTGTCTCATTTAAATTTTATGTAATCTTGTAGTAGATGGAAGAAAACTTTTATATTAGAGCAAGAAAGTTGACCCCTGGTTATAAATTTTTATTTGAGATAAGTATGGTCGTGACTACAAATTTGGAAAAAAAAAAGTAACATATAAGCCAAGTGGAAAGAATGCAAGAAATTTCATGCATGGCTTATATTCTTGCGTAATTAGATCACACAAATGAGTAATTACTCACACATTATCATTGGTGATGACATAAAGTTAATTCATATGATTTTTTTGATATGAGTTATGGTGAATTAAATATCAAGAATTATTCTCATAGAGGTTCTAAGTAAATTAAATATTAAGGCATTTTAATTTTTGGATAACTCAAGTAGGTTAAAAAAAAAAAAAGATTAAAAGATATTTAATTTTGGGTAACAAAACTTATTTCATGAAATTAAATTGTATGAGTGGCTATTTATTATAAATGATCTAACATGATGGAAGAAAAATATGGAAGAAAGAATCTCAGAGCATGTTTGGTATGAAAGAAAGTCAACAAAGGAATTCATTCAAATAGGAACCGGGTAAGTAGAAATGACATCATCTATTTGGTTGACCCAACAATCTAGCCTGAAGTCAAAAATACATCATTCTAATAATGGAAATTTTTTCACTTGATAAGAGAATCCCAAACCCCACCGAAGAGTGATTCCCATTTCCTATAGTTGTTTGGTATTGGAGTGTGGGGGGAGAAAAGAAATAGTAGGATGTTTTAATGATAGAATGGCTTGCCAACTGAGGCAATTGCAAAGAGTGCGCTAATTCCATTCCAATGTCTTAAAGGTTGGTGATGTGGCGAGCGAGTGCAAGGCGCTTGTTGAGAGGGAGAGGGCAAAGTTTTCCAAAGAAGGGGCGGAGTGGATGATGGGCTTGGACAAACGACGGACGACGGCTTTCTCTTTAAAAATTTCCAGCACCAGCACGGCGAGGGGGCATTTCAACTCATCTGCACAACCCACTTGATCTTAAATTGCTCGCCATTCAAGTCCCATGGCGCCACTGGGGATGCTACCTAGGAGGTTGTCCGGCTATCAACCTCAGCAACAGGTAGATGATATCTAAATAGCGATGAACTAGAGAGGGGGGAGAGGCATTGCAACACAGAATAGATCATTCCTGCTTCAAGGAGAAGAAGTTCTAGTTGAAGATGAGAATCAAAATTAAACGATGGAAGATCAAGCCACCATAACTGAACATCAACGACGAACAAGGATGGCAGAAGAGGGTGTGCAAGAAAACAAGAGGCAGGAGGTCTACTGAAGAGGAAGACACTAGAAAGTTTGGCGGAAATTAGATCGACGACAAATAAGACGGGAGTGGAAAGTGGTCGTGCAAGGAGAGAGAAGTCAACGTGCATCTTGAAAGCCAGTAGAAAGTTGTAGCAGTTGTTGTTCTTTCTCTAAAACCCTCCTCTATATGAAGGAGAGTGGTGCGAGCCAACGAGATAAACCACTCGAAAGAAGTATGACGCATAAGCTCCTCTAACTTCTTCAGAAACTTGAAAACCCAAGGTATATGGGTAGGTGTTTCAGATGCTTTCAAAAGGGGACATGAAGCAACACAGTGTGGATCTCCAAAAAAAAGACTACATGTGTGCTTACGAAGAGGCCATGATGGGATGGGAGAAGAAACTACGAGGAGGGAAGCAACAGCATGATAAGGAATTAGCGAGACAAGAATACTCTCAGCATGACGAAGAAAGGGTGGAAGAATATGAAAAAGTCAGTTTCAGTCTTCCTGGAAGAAGAACCTACAGCAGCAAAAAGGCATTGCATAATTGACTTAATTTTTGAACCTACAGTCAGTTTCAGTCTTCCTGTAATTTATTTTATTCGACCAAATAAATAAATAAAAATATTATAAATAAATTTTTTGAATATATTATATAGTCAATTTACTCGTTTAAAAGTAACATAATTATTTAGGAAACAAAATTGAGAATGAGGGGTAAAAGAAATATTATCATTTTGGAATGTCAAACAAAAAAACATAATACAAGAGGAGAGGTCTCGAATAATTGCACTTGAGGAAGGCAAGATGATGCGATGCTTAGTAGATTCAACAATAAAATAAATTACAGGATTCCACCTCATTAGCATTTGTAGCTAAAGGTGCAATAGGAATCAAGACTGATTAGAGATACCAGTAGGAAGCGGCAAGGTAGGGGAAGCATAGCATGCATTCTTTTCAGCTTTTACTGTACGATTTCAAATCAAAGCACAGCACTGGCAATTTTCTATTATAGAGAAAATTGTCTGTCTATTGATTAAACTGGATGGATAGATATCCAGAAGGAAGCCTTTAATATGTGGTTTAATGGGAGATTTTGTCGAGCAAGTCTCTGTAACCAATAATTTTACCATCCAAGTGGATGCAATGGGTAATGGAGATTGCTACAAATTCATAGCAGTAGTAGTACTAGTGGATTTCTTCACCACAGAAGAAGCGTATCCACACCGCCTTCTTGTACTTGTGACGGAGTGTTGCTTCAAAGAATGCTACAAAACCTGGGGCTTTTATCAATGGTTTTATAAAAAAGGGTGGAAGATGGAGGAATCGTGTACATGAGATTCGCAAACGACATCTTGTTGTTGACAAAAGGTAAAAGAGTAAATTTCTAACTTAGGATTGATACTGGAAATAAATTTTCAGTCTTACTGCCAGGAAGAATAAATATCTCCAACATGGCTGCCTAGTGGGTGAATTCCCAATGAAACAGTTTGAGGGGAGCCTAAGCTCATAAGGGACGACGATTACCGGCCAATAAGTTCAGAAAACTGAGATAACCATCTTAATAATGGAATGGAAGGTGATTAGAGAAATTTATTGGAGAAAAAAGTGCTTTCTTTGGGGTATCATGGATGGAAGTAAATCAAACTTATATCCCATGATGAGTTAGAGAAATAATGTCACAAGAAACAAAGGTTGGGAGTTATTAATATACGAAAAACACAATGATGCTAGATCAGTAGCATGGATGTAGAAGTTAATTGTGAGTGATCCATCCCCACGTGCAGGGTTAGTGCATTGCAAGTATTTTAGAAGAAAGCAATGGTACAAAGATCGAATCACCTTATCTTGGATCTCCACTTGGAGGAAAATTTTACAAGTTCAAAGATATATATATTTATTTAAGTTCAACTTGTAGGACAAGAGGATGATATTCACCTTTGGTTGAAACCTTGGCACAATTATAGAACCATGACAGCTTCGCATCCAGAAATATATATTGTAGCAGCAAATACGAATATTTAACTTTCTTGTTCAGTAGATGTGTGTTTTTTATTCTGATCAGTTTTAGGGGAGGTCTATTCTGCTGAATGAGGAAAGTCCAAAGGTTCCAGCCACAAGATTCATAAATGAGATGCAGACACAATCTCTCAAGCCCCGAAGGTGATGCAGTGGAGGTGGTCCTCAAATGGTCTCTTCTTAGTCAAATCATTGTATAATTTGAATTCATGAGACAAGCGCTAGGACAAACAAAGGGAGTACAAAGCTAAAGGTACTGAATTGGCCATTTAGGAAAGACAAACTTCATACAAAAATAAGACTCATTTGCGAAAGGCTACAAGTGGATGAAACTTATGCATTATGTGGAGAGAAAGTAGAGTCGAAGAACCATTTGTTCTTTCAATAATCCTTCACTTGTAGGGGATGGTTAAAAAAATTGTCAATATGCAACCATTCAATATTGATTATTTACCATCCTCAGTCAAGGATAACAAGAGGATGAAATTCTAGAAATTCAAGCACATAGTCAAAAAGAATATGTAATGTTTCAAAGGCGAGGGAAATTAGCTAGAACGTTTGCTTCACAATTGGTTGCCTTCATAGTTTTCTTTAACACACATCTACTAAACAAGAAAGTTGCCATTTTGTTTTTTAATTAGTATTACTTCTCACTTTCAGCTTCCTTCTAGGACATCTAATCCTCACTTTGAGATAAATGTTACTGATTTTACCAACTACAATTTCTAGGCAACTTCTCCCCAACTAAATGGTTAAGACCAGGTAGTGGTAGTACAAAGAAGAACACTCATGTCAAATGAATAAAAGGCTTTCCATATTCCTAATCACTGCATCCAATTTACCTATCTCTTCTATGTCTGAATTATACATCCTAATACAAGAACCTGGTGACTATTACATTACCTCATCCATTTTAAAATTTTCAGGTTTCTGCAGCTATGGACTTTTCTGAAATGGGAAATATGTATTCATTCCTCATGAAATGATACATAGGTGTGATGGTTTCAAGCTGAAACCATCTAGAATAAGAGTGAAAGAAGGAAGATATAGAAGGAAGAAGGAAAAATCTACCTTCCACTAGGTTACAGCTTAAGAGTATATCATCATTAGTGGAATCAAACAAGAAGAGAGATAAAACTTCTATTGAATGTTGTTGAGCTATATTCATGAGAACTACCTGATATTCGGATTGTCAAACAAAACCACCAGTTTTCTTTTATCAGGACGAATTGTCTTTGAATGTCCATAAAGATATCGCCTATGTCCCATTAGGAAATGAGGAAAGTTGCCCCCTTGAGTAGTTACAAAAACCTCACTGTGGACACAAATGTTGTAATCAAGAGATGCCAACTGGGACGAGTGCCCCTGCGAGAAATTTGAGATGAAAACTAAGACATCAAATTCAATATTTCTGTCCAAGGAACATGTTCTGCCATCCTCAAATATTAAAAAAATTAAACACCTCATAACTATTACTTCGAGAAACACAATCACATCTAACTTCCAAGTTAGGTAGGTAGGAAAAAGAAGAAAACAAACTTTCTTTTAAAACTTGGGAAACTGCAACAATAATGAATCTCAATCCTTTTTTTTTTCCTTCTGTGTGAAACAGACAAGCATTTTATTACTACAACTGTATTACCTTGAATGGTGCAAGTTCATCCATGGAGGAAAGAGTATATTTAGTCTCCAAAATAGGAAATAACTGACGTAGAGGAGCCATGTACTTTTCTGCATTATAGATTTCACCAGATGCAACATACACTAAGGTGGTATTATCAAATCCCATGCCTCGAAGCATCATACCAACCTGCAAAATTAGCTCGTGCAATTCATTGACCAGCACAAGGTGCATACGTATGAAAAAATCTATGATCATAATGTAGAGACTAGAGATCACCTATTCCATCAATGCACCTACACTACAAATGGTTGGCACATGTATCTACTGCGTCTGCAAGCTCAGCCCTATAGCATCACCCTAGCACCAAGTAAATTTAAGGGTACTAGAAAAGAAAGACATCTGAAAATTAAGGTAGTTGGGTGTATGGCACTGGAGTGGTTGGGGGGAGAGGAATAAAAGATGCACCGATGGGAAATCTATTTCAGCAAGCACATTACAACTTACCACCCTGAGGACAACTAAGTTGTATGATTTGCTTTGGGTCTCATTCACATTTCTGCCGGTTTTCCCTTTGACTACAATAATAATTGGATGTATTTCCTAGGGGTTTCCTTTTCTGTATTTTGTTTCCTTTGTGTTTTTCTTCTTTTGAGCTGATTTTTGTGCGTTTTTATTGTCTCATCCTTTTAGACGATATATTGTTACCATTTCAAATTAGTGAAATGAATGTTTATTATTCAAAAGAAAAATCGTGTATATATAACAACATGTTACATTTACCACCACAACATATAAAAATAATGTTCTGGCTTGTAATTGAAAGATAAAGATTATTTGCAACATTAGCCCCCAAGCACCCCAACTTTTATGAAGAAAAGTAGCACAATTAATGGCACATTTGCAGCATCTATGTTTCTACCTTTTCATATCAGACCAAACAACCAGTAAATGAGCAAGGGAAAATCAAGATAGATAATGCAAAAGCAATGCAAATCTAAATTCATAGGTCTGCAGGATTATTTTACAAACAATATAAATGATTTTTTAATAACTGAGTAGATTGCTAAACTTATGTTCTGATTTTAAGTTTAACTAGTCTAACTCAAACTACAACTTTTAACAAATATAGTTTTTATAGTTTTTTTATAAACTTAATCTATCGTGAAACATATGCTGTTATCCTGCAAATGTGTATTTCGGACAAAGATAATTTGAACTATTTGATAAAGACAGTGCCAATTATGTTTTTAGAGATCAATTGCATACATTAGTTCTAAGAATCTTAAAAAGTTTTTGCATCTATTCATGTCAAGAATGATATTAACTCTTGCTGCCATGATAAATACAGAAGTGAAGGGCAAGCTAAACATAGTGGAAAGGGGAGAAGATGCTCATGTTCCAGGCCTTTCTTTTTCTTTTTTCTTTTTCTTCTTTGTCTCTCGCTGGTTGTCATAGTCCTAATTATGTTGTTTAATGTTTTTTTTATCTTTCTCTGGTTTTTCTTTGCGTTTCGACAAGCTAGACGAAGAAAGAGCAGCTTTGTGTGGCTCCACTGGTTGGAGCAGAAAGCTCTAAGCAAGTGGTTTGATACAAGATGCAAAATCAAGATCTCAATTTTTTTTGACCTGCTAATTGTACTTCAACAAGAAGATTTATTATACCAACGCAGATAGTTTCAAGCAAAATCATCGTATGCCACCAGCAATATAATTTTTACCAATTGATTGCTATTGTAACAGTAAGAAACGAACTAAAAGCACTACTTAAATAGTTGCTGTCATGAATCACTTATTATGTAAGACTAGAGAATGTTTGGCAAAGCTTGAAAAGATTATAAAGTAAACAAACCTCTAATGGAGTTAAAGGGCATCTTCCATCTCTTCTTTTGGCCTCAGGGTTTATTACTCTACCAGGTTTACTAAATTTTCCTCTCCAACCCCTTTCGCGAGCCCTATCCATTTCATGTCTTTCGTTTTTACCACCATCATAAACACAGTTTGAGAAGGCTATCATATCCTGAAGAAGTGCATAAAATAGAACCAACAAACTCTCAGTGACTGTGACCGTTTAAATACAAGTTAAAAACTAAATTCTTTTGCAATCAAAATATGCTTTACCTTTTCAAACCGAAGATGCACCGCAATGTACTTTCCACCATTCCTGTAGCTGTTTTTCACTATTCGATCAGTAATTTTTTCTGCAAGAGATTTTATTGGTTGGGCAAATTGAAGTGCTTCATAATTAGTCAAGCATCTAAGTCTCTGGATTTTGAATGGGACAGTGAGAGCCAATCTTTTTGAGAAAGGTGCTATGCGTACAGCCCTGCATTTTAATATTGCATAACTTTGTAAACTGATAAGAAAAAGGGCACTTCCCTCGTAGCTAAATCACAAGAAAAGCAAATTGCCTGCAAATCTCTTAAAACTGAATTATTTTATTTATTACGTGAACACTAAAATTGGCTCAATAGTTGTTATTTTTGCATCCTCAGAGAATAACTGCTTAAACTACATGATGATGCTGGCAATATTGCTCAGGAAAAGCCAAAAAATTAGAAATCTTCCGCAGAAAAAAAAAGCTTACCCCATTGTTAATAATATAGGAAGTACTTTCTTCAGATAATAGGATTTGGATGAGAGAGCCTTACTTCTCACATTCACTATGTTGCTGAAACTGTTATCAAACCGCAGCAATACATCTGCTGGGAGTTGCTTGACTACTCTCACATGATCCTTGAGCTTCTCAATGAAGTAATCTTCATCAAATATATCCTCAAACATGCTGAAAGATTTAGAGAAAAAATAAATGAAAGATAAGTAACAGAAGACAGAATACAGATACAGCAGATTAGCAACTAAGCATAGTAAGAAGATGGAAGACGTCCAACACTGAGTTATCTAACTGATTGAGAATTACAATAGCAACAAAATAGAGACAAATCGAAGATGCACAGTAACTAATGACAAACATGCATTTAAGTGTTTCGGCAGTTTGGTAAGTTCAAGAAGGACCAGATTAAAGATGAAGAGAACTATTCCACTAACAGAAAATGCAAAAGACACGGCAGTGGCTAGAGATGGCATTCTTAAAAGGGGAAGTGCAGCACTACCTGGAATCATGCCAAACACTGTTCAAATGAAACCTTGGAATAACAAGTGTTGCATTCAGTATGCCTGCCACAGCAACTGCATCACATATCTGGGCTGAGAAGCATTTTACATTAGATACTCTAATAGCAAAAGAAAGGTGCAAAAATTCAATAATATAAAACAATAGATCTTCCATGGGGGTTTTGGAAGGGCTCTCAAACTTAATGATTCAATTTGTTTGATTAAAAAACATAGATCTTGACTTGATATATGGCAGCTGGGTTGTTGAAATATCAAGCCAAACATGTGAGAATCAACCGTAGGAGTTGGTTCAGAAAAAGAAAATCGATGATATATGTAAATATTCATTAGTTCTCTGGCCCAAAGTTAAGCCAGATAGACTGAAATAAATATGAATATATATATGTATATACGTACATATCGATTCATATATAGCAAAAGTAGAATCAAAGAGCATAGCAAGAAAAACATTAGAGAGTTCAATTCCAAGAAATTGTGCTGATAGCTAAATGAACATACAAAAACAAAACTTATAAACTAAAAAACTAATGTTGATTGCATGTTAAGACCCAGTCTCATGCATATACCATCGTGATGTTACATATAATCTATTTTATGCAAAACATGCCCTTTTTTTCCGAACGAAATATTGCATTCGTTTCACCAATCAAAAATAATACAATAAATCATCCAAAATATGGATGAGGAAACAATAGCAAAGCACTAAAATAAAACACAATGAAGTGAAAAATTTTAAAAAAAGGAAAGAAAGAAACAAAGGGAAACACAGCCCATTTGCTGCTGTTCCTAAACATGTTATTGTATAAGAGAAAAACATAAAAGGATCCTGCCATATAAATTATCTTCTCGGGAGAAAGGTTGTGGGGTTAAAGAATCTTTTTTATGCCAAAGAGAAATGAGATAATGATACAGAATGTAAACATTTAGAAATAAAAGCACAACTTTTATTTTATTTTAAACTTACTGATAGACGCTGCTGATTTAGACCACCATTTGCTTCAATAATGAGAAAACCATTGGAAGGGGGCAATTCTACAAATAAAAGAACAAAGGCCTTTAACATTCTTAGTCAAAATCATATAATTAATATGAGCATAAATCAAAATAGTTGCATCTTAAATTTCCTACATAAAATTCAAAATTCTAACCAGGTGGGTGCAGCCTCTTGTGTAGACAAGGCTTCCATCCCTGGGCTGCCCTTTGATTCCATGCTGCCAACAACTGCATCATGTCCATAATTTATTCATACAAATGAAATAAAAGAACAGAGGGGTAAAATGATGGGATAAAAGTTTTTTTGATAAATTCAGTGAGTATAGAACCCATAACCTCTAGTATATAGCCTAATTGCTCTAACCAGATGAGCCTACACTTTGTGAACATAGAGGTACATTGATGGGATAAAAGATGGATGTGCCTAAAACTAGAAGGACCTTGTTAAGCATGATAGGTAAATGGAAAAAGTTTCTACATGGAAGCTCAACATGCATCATATGCAAGGATTGAAACATAGTCTTCACAACACATTCCTTGTGCCAATTGTTAAATTTGATTAGTTGAACACTTAGCCAAAATCTTAATCCATTGAGAAAGAACGCAATTCATTCACCTGTATTCTTGACACTATCTTTATGCACGGACTGAAATAGCACACGAACTTAAATTAGAAAGGACTGAAATATAGTAATAGAACGCAATTTATTTTTGACTATAATGTTATATTTGAAATTTGTTTAGCTACTATGATTGACCTTTATTTAGCAATTACTAGCCAACCTCCCAGCTCGGACAAGAGTTTTTCTTAGCCTTCTCTTTTTGGTTTTCACTTTCAGCAACTAATCACTATCTTAATAGTTTGAGTATCCCCGCCAACATAATATGACCAAGGTCTGTGGGGCCCTAGGTATCTTGCAGATTGCTTGATACTCACAATGGTGAGGAATGCCTCAGATCCTAAATCTTTTTTTCCTTCTACATAAAATTTACCAAATAAACTGTAAAATACATAATAGCATTCAACCAAATGGTCTCAACAAAAAAGAAAAGCAAAGATTCCTTCAATTGTGCCAATTACAAAATAATGTGAGACTCAAGATATGTTTTGCTAAGAAATCCAATCTCTTCCTCAAGAAACGGCACAAAGGAAGATAATGGCAAAAGTAACAACGTTGAGGTGGTAAATCATGACTAGGTAAAACTCATACCAATCAACATGGATCCAAAATCTACCAATAATGGCCAGAGACAAACGTTAGATATACCAAATGTTGATAGACTCAACTCCAAGTCAAGCAGGACATAGCTTACGTCATATTCAAGATCAAAAACCAAAGGGATCTTAGAGCGCATGTATTTGACAAAAAAATTCCAAGAATTTGTTTTCAGCTGATTAAGGAAAAACTTGCTCGTTTGGAAGATTTTGCCAAAAAAACAATTTCTAAAAGACAGAGATAGGAATCCCAGAACTATCTGAATAGTTTGTGAATTTTTTTACCAGAGCTTCAAAAACTCAAACTCATGGTGGTAAACTTATAGTATTTGCACATTAAGACTTAAAACCTGATTCCAGAATTTGAGCACCACGACAATGCATTCTGATCTTAAATTTCATTTCCAATTGAATAACCCCTTCATCGTGGTTAAACTTACAGTTAATTACATTTTGTTTTAATCATAAAATCCAAAAAAAAGTGTTAGTCAACTTCTCTGATATTTTATTTCCATCATTTTAAATCTCATTCCATTTTTCGAGAAAAAAAGAGAACAGAGTGAGAGTCATCCACAGCTCTGTGGCCAGTAATAACGCAAGAGGATAGCGCTCGCAGGCACCTCGTATTCACTGACCGAAGAAACGAGCCTCCCTTGCCGATGCCTAACATTATTCTAATCAGCAAGTTATTTCTTCTGAAACTACTATTTCCTTCTAGGAAAAATTACGCACAAGAGGATTACTTCAAGAACTTAGTTGGAACACTCCTGTCTATCATTGTCTTCTAGTTGATTCGGATAGAGAATTTGCATGTCCCTCTAAGACGTACATATAGATGGAAATTTCCAGTTTACTAGAACAAGAAACAAAAAAGGGGCAGCTTAACCGATGCATTGCCGAGACGAAACACGAATAACCGAGGAGAACAGGAAAAAAAAGAGAGAAAGCAAGTTAGGGATCCTACCGCACCGGAGTGGTTGACGTCGGCCCGCAGAGAAGGCCAGAGCTTCTCGAACAGCAAAGGACTGCGGTACACCGAGCCCGGTGGCACCGGCGCAACCTTCGTCCTCATCGACAGGACTTCGGCCCCCCGCAGCACGGCCTCGGGATTCCACATTGGGACGAACACCAGCGTCACGACCAAGTACGTCAGGGGAACGACTAGGAAGAAGCCTCGCCGGAGAAACACTGTGGCTGCCACCAGATACATCAACCGGCAGAGGCTGGGCGGAGCGGCGGAGCCCTTGCCGCCAATGAGGCGGGCTCCTTTGATGTTCCATCGGGCGTCGATTCTATAACTGAGTCCGCACATCGTAGCTGGTCAATGCAAGAGCGTCGAAGGTCGAGGGAGAGGATTTGAAGAAGAAGAAGAAGAATCTAAATTGTTTTCTAAAAAAAGGAGCGAATTAATTGGAGGGGCTGAGAAGAAGATCCAAGCCACGGGTTGAATAATTTAAGGAGCGCCTGAGAGAAGAATTTGGAGGAACACGTTTACCACGGAAGAATACCAGCAGTCAGAGTGCGAATATTTACTCAAATATTTGGTCAACTTAAAATTAACTCAGTAGTTGTTCCATACATGACTACATTAAATCTAAATCTACTTGCTGTGTTTCCACATCACATCGTTGCCATGTCCGATACAATGAAAGTTTTATTGCTTTAAGTTTGGCCTGACGTGATAATAACACTCTACGCAGGTAAATATCTTTTTAAAATTTATAAAAAATCTACCCATCGATCTAGATTTGATTATTTCTACTTCACCTCATCCCTCTCTCTCTTTCTTTCTTAACATTATTTATCCTCGTAAGAATATCACTCCCATTCCGTTTATTATTATCATAATAAATATATAAAATATAAAGATTCATGCGCCATTCGAGCTACCCTTACATAGGGCATGGTCAGGGTAGCATGGGATGGTGGCACGAGCAAGTGCAGGTCAAGTTATGCCCAACAATGGGTGATATGATTACGAGGGTACAAGTCAAGTTGCAAGTACGAGAAACTAATAATTAAGAATGTAAGCCATGAGGCTACGAGGTAAATAGAGGGAGCTAGAGTTGGGACTACAAGGCCACGAGAGTATGAGGTAAGGACGAGGAGTTGATAGTCAAGGATGTGAGCCATGAGGTCACGAGACAATTAAAGATAGCAAGGACCAAGATGAATAGCCTATACTACTTGAGGAGTGAAACCCTCAAGGTCTAGAGCCTCGAGCTTATCCACATGTGTCATGCCACATCCAACACGGGGATGGGCCAAGCACAATAAATTATCGCGTCATGTCGTGTCATGCTGTGTCATTGAGCCATGAAGTTTAGCCTAGCATGATATACTTATGTTTGAGCTAAGCTCGTTTTGCCCACTTGTCGTAGTGCACAATAGTAGCATGTCGAAGGAAACTACACTCATTGAATGTTGGACTTGTTAGAAATTAAAAATTAAACTTGAATTTTATATTTCTAGTTTATATTTTATTTTGTGGTATTTATCATTTTAGTTTAGTTTATATTTATCTTTTTGATTTAGTCTTTTGTTATATTTTAATATGTGGTTGAGACTGTTTTTTAGGTATTAAGTTAGGTTTTTTTGCTTAGGGTTTATTTTCCTATTAAAGGATCATGTAATTATCATATTAAAGTAGAGCAATTGAATACATCTCCTTTTATTTGAAGAAAGTATCTCCTCCTCTTTGTTCCTCATTCTCCAAATTCTAGATTGTGAGAGAGAGAGTCCCTATTTCCAACAAAGTGGTATCAGAGCTTCCAACAAAGTGGTATCAGAGCAAGGTTCTAAGGAAGCTATTTGAAGATGTCATCATCTTTATTTTCTTATCCATATTCGATGCTCACTTATCTCAATTATGAGATTTGGGCAATTCGGATGAAGGCGATTCTTGGCGCTCAAAGTGTATGAGATTTTGTAGAAAAAGGTTACAATGAGATAAGAGATAAAGAAACCCTTTCTGAAGAAGAAAAAGAAGTTTTGGAGAGAGAAAAGATGAAGGATCAGCAAGCTCTCGCCATCATCTATCGAGGCTTAGATGATAATATGCTCTTGAAGATTGCAAATGAGACCACAATGAAAAAAGCGTGGGAGACACTACAAAACTCTGTCCTAGGAGTTGAGAAGGTGAAGAAATTACAACTTCAAACTCTAAGGGGTAAGTTTGAATCCTTCTCCATGACAGAAGGTGAGTCTATTCAAGACTACTTTACCAGAGTTTCGGTAATTATGAATAAGATGAAGAGTACGTGAGAGTCAATAACCGAGGCTCAAGTGGTGGAGAAAATTTTATGCTCTCTTGATGAGAAGTTTGATCACATCGTAGTGGCGATCGAAGAATCAAAGGACACTGAAGTTATGACCATTGATGAATTAAATGGGTCTTTGAGAGCCCATGAAGAAATGATGAATCGAGGCAAGTATCAATAAATTGAACAGGTCTTGCAAGCAAAAGATGAGCAACCATCATATTTCAAAAAAAGAAATCAATTTTCTATGACAATGTATTCAAGAGGACGAGGAAGAGATGAAGAAGCAAAGCTTATTGAGTACAAAGAGGTAGATACAGAATGCTCCCTACTTCTTGCATTAAAAGAGGATCATGTGGATAAGTAAAGTATATTGTATCTTGACAATGGACCAACATCATCATTTGAAGCATCATCTTCTGAAAGACCAATCAAAATAAGATCTCTTGAAGATATTTATAATGAAACCCAAAGGTTAGAGGATGATATAAATTTATTTTATTTATTTACTGACCATGGATATTTGAGTTTTGAAGAGGTTCTAAAGGAAGATAATTGGAGTCAAGCTATAAATGAAGAAATCCAAGGGATAAAAAGTACTGATATTTGGGAATTAGAAACTCTTTCAAGTGGTTATCAATCAATTGGAGTTAAATGGGTATATAAGATCGAGAGAGATCTTAATGAAGACGTGAAGAGATACAATTCAAAGTTTATAGCAAAAGTTAATGAGCAAAACCAAAAAGTTGACTATGAAGAAAATATTTTCAGAGAATCTCTCAAGTTTGATAGCTTTGAAAAGCTCAGACTGAAGCTCAGAGTTCGAAGTAATTCAAGTTTAAGGAGGAGTGTTAGAAATTAGAAATTAAACTTGAATTTTATATTTCTAGTTTCTATTTTATTTTGTGGTACTTATCATTTTAGTTTAGTTCATATTTATCTTTTTGATTTAGTCTTTTGTTATATTTTAATATGTAGTTGAGATTGTTTCTTAGGTATTAGGTTAGGTTTTTGCTTAGGGTTTATTTTCCTATAAAAGGGTCATGTAATTGTCATATTAAAGCAGAGCAATTGAATACATCTCCTTTTATTTGAAGAAAGTATCTCCTCCTCTTTGTTCCTCCTTATTCTCCAAATTCTAGATTATGAGAGAGAGCCCCTATTTCCAACAAAGTGGTATCAGAGCTTCCAACAGGACTAGTGTGGAGAAACCCTCTAGTCTCCACTAGCCTCTCGTCACAATACTAAACATGCAATCGTTATGGTTTAGTAAACACAAAGGAATTGATAGAAACATGCGATCAAAATGGTTGTCTTCCTGGTTTTGGGTTGATGTTGAAGTATGGTTGGTTCCATGCTCGTGATACGAAAGTTTTGATTTCTACTTATTGTCCTTGCTGTCAGATTTCTATGAGTTTTGCTCGGTGATGATCTCTGTTGTATTTTTCATGCAAAATCATGCTGTCAACAATTATTATTTTGCCATTATGATCCTAGTTATGTGATGACTCTCGGTTATGAAGTTTTGGATGAACTATGTTATCTAAGTACAGCTACCTACTGAGTTTTGTCGATACCCTGCTGCAGTATGTGGATACTTTGTGTCCAGAAAATGCCGTCTACGATTTGTTTTGCCCTGATAGCTAGATTTGATGATTCAGTCTTTTTTTTTGGGGACAGTGCAGGCACTAGAATCTTGTTTTGAGATGTTGATTTATCAATTTGGATACGCAGAGTTGTGAAATGATCCTTGATCATCTCGTTTCTGCAGATCTATGCGATGTTAAGTTTTTATTTCAGTGATCTGTTATTTCAGCAAATGTTTCCTTTTGAGTAATTGAGTGTGTTAACCTACAAGTTATTGCAGCTCGAATAAACTGCAACTTCGATTTTATTGACTATTATATGTTTTCATGCTTATGTCTGAATGAGTCAGTCAAATTTCAACCTCATTTTATCCCAGCAAGTTACTGTTGTTTTTCTTCTTGTTTGGGCAAGTTGATAGTCTCTGCACATTGTGGTTCTTTTGACAGCATGACTTTAGCTGCATGAATTGGTGCGTTACATTTTACTTATTTAAGGAGGTCAAGAAGGAACAACTCCTCACTCATATAATTGGTATCTTCTTCAGCTGTTTTCTTCCTTGATCCTGACTACTGCCGCAGCTAAAAACAGCAGCATAAAAACCAACAGAAGAAAACTTTCTACTATATGTTTCACTCACCCGACCACAACCTGCACTTGTAGTGTTCGATACAAGAGACTACCAACTCTAGACAAGAACTACCTTCTAATCGTAGGATGCTAAGTAGAAGAGTGTTGTAATTGGAGAAAATAAGTAGATTGATACAAATTAGAAACTCATGACATAAACTAATGTGAGATAAGACAACTATAGAAAGAAGAGATAAGAAACCCTTCTTTGAACTCGTGGTTGTTTTTGCAAATAGATGGTCACTGTATTGCTTGTATCTTTTCTCCACAGCACTGAGATAAGCATTGAAACAGTTGCTGTCCAAACTCCTAAAATTGCCAAGCTTGTGACAAAACGGTGATGAAGAGAGGAGTTATAAGTAGAATGAATTTCATTTTGAAGTTTTTACTCCTTCAATGCTAAAGTAAGATTTGAAAATTTTTACCGCTAAAAAATTACAGCAGGTTGATTACATGCATGCTAGTTTGATTTCTACACTTCCTTTTTGCATGCTTGCTTTGGTAAAGTGCAAACTATTTTCTTCCTGAAGTTGATGTCTTCATCAACATAACTAGAACACTAGAATGGAACTTTCACCCACTAATTTGGACACTTGACTTACCTACTTTTGTTTTATGAATTAACAACGGATGGTAGATAGAGAGAACTGAACTCGATCAATTCCATAGTGGCTGAAATCATGTATTGCTGATAAATTCTTGTTACCAAACTTACTACTGCCGAGTGAGAATTCTGTGATCATTGACTAGTGTAGAACAAACCTTATACTGCATCAATTCTTTTAATTGCTCATTGAATTGTTGCTAGGGGCGAAAAGAACCCAATCTAAATGAAAATTAAAAGTTGCAACCGTGAGATAGGGTTGAGATAAATTAGTATTAGCTGAAGTCTTGTTGCAAGAATGCTGCCGAGAGTCAACCATAGTATAAGTGTGTAATGATGGTAAATTTTGAATGGTTCTTCGTGACTATTTGATATTGTTTGCTCGTAAACTTAAAACCTATCTTTCATTGAGTTTATGTTGTCTTAAACGCTGAATGAAACCATATGAAGGGAATGGATAGAAATAATTTAATATGAATTTTATAAAGTAAGAATGCTTGAATCTTTTTAGGAAGCTTTTATTTGGAATCGATTGTGATTTAATTATTGAAGGAATTAATATTTAATCATGGTGAGTTGTTTTAAAGTTCATTTAATTATGAACTACTATTGTTAGAGCTCCTATCTGGGTGGTTGTTAATTACCATAACATGATGTGCGATATAGTTTTAATTACAGCTACATGAACTTATGTTTATGATATTTAAATTGTGTTCTATGCTATGTTGCTCATGCTCTCACATGAAATTTTGAAACTTGATGAAGACCATGAATAACCTTGAATAGAGAACACACTAATTGGTAGAGACACGTTAGCAACACATTACATATGTTAATTAAATCTCATACCATTGGAACATGAGGACCAACACATCTAGAGACACTAGAAACTAGAAAAAAATATTTAGGTCCTTGTACATATTATTTCTCTCATGGTTGGTGGACACCATTGTGCTAGTTCAATGAGGGGTAACAGAAGCATCCCTCGATGAAGGTTTTCTCGCACTGCCGAGATACTCCCGTAGGGCATGCATCATGAGCTCAAGACTTTTGAAATGAGGAGCTATCTAGCCACTATGACCTAGGACTAGGGGGTCCATAGAGAACTAAAGTACCATAACTAGGTTCTGTAGACCTAGAGGGCAATCTAGACCTTAGAGCCAATACTTATGTTGAGTCTTATTTATCAAATCATGAGCTATTCATAAAGAGGTGATCTTGTTATGGGGCAAAGTGTAGCACTACATGGTAGTCGCATAGTATGATCTTAGGAGACACATAGTGTGAAGGTCTCGATGTGCAGGCAAAGGTACAACATGCGAGATCGGTTGGAGATGATTTTGTGGTCATTGGTAATCTCTGCTAATGTCAATAAAATGGACATTAGGTAGAGACCTAGGCTGACACTAACGAATTTATGATAGACCCGGACCTAAGCATGTCCTAAGCATACAAAGGCAGCCCTAGAAAGATAGTGATACTAAAAGATCTTGTAAATAAAGACATTACGTTTTAGTAAAGCAAATTGCATGAAATATTCTTATCTAGATTCACATGTTATAACTTACTTTATATTTTCTCTACTTTTAACTATATTCAATTATGTCATTATTTGCCATTATAATTGCTAGGATAACTATTTCCACAGCCATCTGACCACAAGGCTCAGCTCAATTTATTTTTCCATACATGAGTATTGAAATTATATCTAAATAACTTTGGTTTAGCCAACTTGGTTTAATTAAATGAAGGTTCCTTAGTTCAGCCCAATTTTAATAGGTTAAACAAATTGACCAATCAAATAGAGTACAAACTCTAATTTATTTTCAGAGTTGGATTTTAAATTTAAAATTCTATTTAATATTTTTCTCACAACAAAATTCAGCATACTGAATTTTATTTTATTTTTATAAATAAATTCTTAAAATAACATAATATTATATAAATATGCTAATTAAAAATTGTAGGCTTCATATAAAGGGTGTTTTCTAATTTTTCGTACAATTGGAGCTCAGTGTGGGCGGTTGTGAGAACTACGTTATATGCTGTCGAGTACATAAATATTGGACGTACAATACAAGAAAAGAATATTTGATATACTAAATGATATTATGAACTGTGAATATGCTATGCATGTTGTATTTGTCATATATAATATATTGGTGTATGTGTTAGACATATAAGAGAACGTAAATATTGGACGTACAAGTAGGTGACGTCGCATATACCCTATAAATATTGATCACTATTGAACATAAATACTGGACGAGGACCTCTTCTCCACCTTTATGGAATATGCGATTTCATCAGGTTTTATTGTTCCATATACTTTAAATGAATGTCGAGAACAACACTTAATGCTAGTAGCTGATAAGATGGAATGACCCTTAGGATGGAATGACCCTTGCTCTTGTAATTATACCACCTTTGCCTCATCCTTATAGCTTGAAAAAAGAAGGACGGGCCACCATCTGGCGTGAAGTAAAGGATATCAAGGAAAAATACTAAAGAAGGTGACTTCAATGGCACCAAAACACCTGCTGAAAGACTAAATTGCACGTACGAAAATAATTAGGGAGTCTAGAATATTCATAGACTTAATCATACCTTTGTGGCTCATAGAGGTTTTTCTTAAGACGAGATCAATACAACATGGATAAATATGAAAATAAACTAACACGTACATCAATTCCCTTTAGCATAATAGGAACAAGACCTGTAGCAGAGCAGATGTTCAGTTTTAAAAATTATTGATTGAAATCGTCGGTCATTCATAGAATAAATTTAGAAACAATAGAATAACTCCAATAACGGAACCAGTAAGTTCTAACAAGATTGCAAAGTCCAAAGAACTAAGGAAAAAGACTTAAAAAAAGAACTCCATGAAGAAGGGTAAACCTACAAAAAATTAGAAAACACATTTTATATGAAGCCTACAATTTTGAATTAGTGTATTTATATAATACTACGTTTTTCTAAGAATTTATTTATAAAAATAATAAAATTTAGTATGCTGAATTTTGTTGTGAGAAAAACATCGAATAGAATTTTAAATTTAAAATCCAACTCTGAAAATAAATTAGAGTTTGTACTCTATTTGATTGGTCAATTTGTTTAACCTATTAAAATACAATGAACACTCCTTTAATTAAACCAAAACGGTTAAACCAAAGTTAAATGACTTGAAATGGATGTTCTAGATTAATCCACACTTGAGATACGTTTCTGATTAGATCAACCTAACCCAGGTTGTGTTATCATATTCATCTTCTTCCTCAAATGTGCGCGTGATGACGAGGGCAATGGGCAATCACCCTTCTCTATTTTCTTAGAATTTTCTAGATAAAACATCAAGTGCAACATCATTGGAGCCTTTCCAAAGCTAGTGGACTCGCTAAAACTTATTTTTGGATATCAATCATGGAATAATTTACCGACCAAGTGGGATGCCATGATTTGGATCGTTGAGTCCTTTGTCCAAAGATTACTGATGATAGAGAGTGAGTTTGATGGAAATCTAGTTACCACATTTGAGGTCGATTAACTAAAAGATTGATCCATGGCAAGGGAAAAATTTCAATTTTGAGGATTTCACCGGTCAAATGATTCTACCAAGATTGCATCTCCGATGTGTCATGACTCGACCCTCTGTCGGGCATGGCAACCGCCGTAAGAGTTATGAAAAACTCATGCAAGATCAATAAAAAATTGCTCTATCTTTTTTTGTTCATTACAGTAGAATTAATTGCACAAAAACATTTGTTAAACATGTTAAGACATTATTAAATACTGTAGATTACATTGTTCGGCTAACACAGTCTGACTTTATAACTGTCCATCACTAACTGGTTTCTCCATAGTAAGACTCCCGTTGTTTTCACTGCTCCTCGATCTACCCTCATTTGAGACTTGGTACTGTGCACGGGGGAAAATTTTCATGCGCTGAGTCTGGAGTCTCGGTGGCCACGAAAGGAGAGTATCCTGACAAAAGTACATACTAAATGCAATATTCATGTAGTGAGGTGTAAGCAATATCACAAATATAATAATTAATATTTCGTGCATAAGGATCAAATATGAAAAATATGTTCAATTGTCAAATATTGTCTCGTGTCTAAGTTTAAGTGTAACCTCAACTCTAACAATAAAAACCACTCTATACTTTTTATAAAGTCACCTAGTTGTACGTCCAGTATTTATGTTCAATAGTGATCAATATTTATAGGGTATATGTGATGTCACCTACTTATACGCCCGATATTTATGTTCTCCCGTATGTCTAACACATACAACTATATATTATACGTGACAAATACAACATGCATAGCATATTCACAGTTCATAATATCATTTAGTATATCAAATATTCTTCTATAGAAAGTAAGTAAGAAAATCACAAAATCGACAGCATATATCGTAGTTTTCACAACCGCCCACACGAGACTCCAACTATAGCATGCCATAATTGAAACCTTAACAACTCACCGATACTATTAAATTTTTATCTAAAAAAGGACACAATTTTCTATGTAAACCACCATCGATGCAACAAGGTCTGCCTAAAAATCATAAAACATTTTGTTTTCAATAATTTTCATACTAGATCACATTGTTCCATCTTTTTTCCTAAATCTTGGTTTACTAGTGTGATCAATAAAAGGGCAACGGTGGCAAATACGTGGGTATCTTCCATATCTCATGACAATCATCATGTAAGTCATTTAAGACAGCATTTCTTCACAAGCAATCCAAAAAACAGCAGCACAACAATTCACAACTCATTGCACACCACAAGCCTTTGAACATGGTAGTGTCTGTGGAGTTCAATTCCATCTTAAGCCATAAGGATGAGGCAAAGGTGGTAGAATTACAAGAGCAAGGGTCATTCCATCCTAAGAAAAATATCTTAACAGCTACGAGCATTAAGTGTTGGACTCAACATTCATTTAAAGCATATGGAACAATAAAACCCGATCAAATCGCATATTCCATAAAGGCCGAGAAGAGGTCCTGACAGAAAATAAATTGATGTGATGATAATGGATCCCCATATGGCTGCTAAAAGGAGTAGAAAATACCTTATTTGTTGGACAGGTGAATTGTGGTGAGGTAATGCATGGAGAGAAATCCAATTGATGAAGTCGAGAGAGAATTGGCATAAATTTTTGTAGAACATAAATAGGTGCAGCTATTTTTTTGAAATGCCAGGAATAAAGTTATAACCGTGCAAGTTGATGATGCAAATGGCATGTGTTATCACTTAATAGCACTAGGAGAATTCAAGTTACCGAAAATTAACGTTGTGGTATTCTATGGATCGAAATAAGAAATAAGAGTAGCCATTCTTTTCATGCCAGCATGCACCACAGTTTATATTTAATTTAATTTTCAATAGTAAATCTTAAATAACTATTTTAATTCTCCCTTGAGATATTCTTCTTCATTCTTTTTTAACTTTGCAATTTTGCACGTCTTCTTCCTCAGAACCGACGACCTTCAAAGTTCTGGCCGAACTGCCAGTTCGCCCGGGCAACGTTGGTGGACTCCACCGTCCTACCGTCGCTGGTCATCACCCGAAAAGAGAGGCTCTGCCCCACCAACTGCGAGTTGGCCTGCCATTTCTGACCCCAATTCCTCCTCATCGGGATCCAGCCGGTGCTCGACGAGCCTTTGATCGACACGGCAGTCACGTCACCATCACCACCGACGTTGTGGACAAGTACTAGGAGGAAGGAGGGGTTCCCGTTGATCTGGAACCGGATGCCGCCCTTCTTAGTGCAGCGGACACGGCGAAAGCGGACGGGGACGATACCGGCCTTGTAGTCCTTGACGATCTTGACGAACATGGGCATGGAGAGGTCGAAGTGTTTCCGTGGTGGGTTGCACCACCCGCCATCATCGCTCGGCTTGGAGGGGTCCGGCGGGCACAAGTTGGTGGCAGTGACCGTGATGCTCCCGGGGGCGCACCATTGTGGGGAGTCAACGCACTCGATCTCGTAGCAAGCACCGCAGGTGGCACCGTTGTTGAAGAGGGCCGTGCTCAGCGCTGTTGTCTCGAGGCCGTAGCCCTGGTCGAACAAATTGCCATACCCACAAGCTCCCTCTACATGTATTCCATGTCACATCTTAAACAATTAATGGCCAACATAATTACACGTAGATATGATCCAGAGCAGATAATTAAATAAACCTACGCATGGTTTCGCCGCCGGACATGTCACCGTAGAACGTAGCATGAGCGTTATCCCATTGACCGTGTGAAGTGGCACTCATCACACCAAAAGTTATTATGAGTATTCTCCAATCGATAAGGGCCATGGTGCTCGCTCGCTACTAAATTATTTTTGCAGCTCTCTCGCTTTTTAGCTATGGATTAATTTCCTTGATTGAGAACCCAATTTATACGTGCGAGATATAATTATGGGAAATTTTAATCATCGAGCGGATTAAGGATGCAGTTAATCTTTAACATTCTAATCCAATTATGGGAGGTATATATATAATATCCACTATATGTATATTTCTGTTATTCATGCACTATTTCTACCCGGAATGGATAATTCTTGTACCGTTCATTTGCAATTTTAAGTATTATTATACCTTAAATCCTATCCTAACCGATGGAAAAGAATATGTTTAATTATAACCCTACAATGAAGCAAAGCTTTGGGTCACCATTTAGACCTATTTAATTAAAACCCAGCAAAAATTAGAAACTTTGTCCAATCCTTCACGCTAACTTTGGGATGGACCGATCCGATCGTTTCATGTGGCATACGATAGATGATGGTCAAATCATTCCTTTGAGAACTGTTTTTGCTAATTCTAGTGCTTCCTAGAGCCATCTGTTAGCTAACACTAACACTCTGAGTTATAGTTGGAGTGCCTTGTTTAGTTGTCCACCTTTTATTATAGTAGGAGTGCCTTGTTTAGTTGTGCACCTTTTATGTTTCATCATATGTGATAACTGTACACATCCTATAGATTTAACATATCGACAAATAATTATTTTTGCATTATATTCATTATCATTTTGTGTTTTTAAAAATTACGTGGAAGTGAAAAAGAAGACAATGTTCAAATTACCAAGGATATTTTCTGAATCATTCCCTTGCACACCAAAAGGTAATGGGAAAATCACAGTAAGCTACTTGTTGGATCTTGAAACCTCACTCCCATTGCTAAGAAGTGAAATTTATTAACTATGAGCGAACATCTCAGAACAAATGATCCACCGTAGTTAAATAGTCACACTTGTAAAATAATGCACATAGAACTTTTCGACAATCAAGATCTAATCTAAAATAACTGAGGGCCCAACTGGGTTTGAATCACTTTGCTTTTGATCTGCAATCAAATGCTCACCATTTGAAATTATATACAAAGCGTCATTTATTTCTCTAACTTATTTATATTTTTCAGGAGATCTAAATAAATATGGGTAAATGCACTTTTTCATTTTAGCTTGGTTAATATGTACCTTGTTTTTTTGAATTATTTAAAAATGATATCATGGTTTTTTAAATTTACATAGCATCCTTTCCCCGTGGGAAATTTAGGATGAGGTACTTTTGGGTTCCACCGTTGATGAATTGTGTTGATTGATCTAAATTATTTCCCCATCCGCAAGATGATTCAAATATTTAACGGATGCTGGTGAAGCAGTCACTGTCCAAGTTATAGTGTGGGCAGTTGGATGCGGTATGTCGATATAAACCTATCTGAAATCAAAGTTTAGAAAGAAGGTATTTATGGTTGAGTGCCATAAGGCTTAGCCAGGAGAGAACTCTTAAATTATGAAACTGTTAGTATTTTTTTATAGCACGAGGCTGAGCAGAATACTGGATCTTCTACATATTTCATGCATCCTAATTGCACGTCATAGGTTGTCTTTAAGGTAAATACATCAATACTTGTTGCTTATTACTGCACTCTCCAAACATGTTAAATAAGGAAATTTGCAAGAGTACCGGTGAACTGCTAACTAAATTAGTAAGGGTTTGTGGTACATAGGGTTGCTCACGTAGTTGTAAGGAAACGCTCATTGAATTTTGAAGATAAATATTTTAGATTCAGAATCAAATTGGTTGAAAAAACTGATCAAAATTGAACTCCACAGACAATACCATGTTCAAAATGGATTGGGAAAACTTGTTGAAGAAATATGTTCTTTACTTAAACTTGATACTTGTTCTCATTCTTCCATGATCTAATATTTGTTGAGTTCAAAGGCTTGTGGTGTGCAATGCGTTGTGAATTGTTGTGCTGATGTTTATTTGATTGCTCGTGAAGAAATGCTAAGTGTCTTAAATGACTTACATGATGATTGTCATGAGATATGGAAGATACCCTCGTTTTTGCCACCATTGCCCTTTTATTGATCACACTAGTAAACCAAGATTTAGGAAAAAAGAGGGAACAATGTGATCTAGTATGAACATTCTTGAAAACAAAATGTTTTATGATTTTTAGGCAGACCGTGTTGCATCGATGGAGGTTTACATAGAAAATTGTGTCTTTTTTTAAGATAAAAATTTCATAATCTTGGTGAGTTGTTAAGGTTTCAAATATTGCCTCCTACAATTGGAGCCCCGTGTCGGCGATTGTGAAAACTACGATATATGTTGTCGAGTGTGTGATTTTCCTCCTTACTTTCTACGGAAGAATATTTGATATACTAAATGATATTATGAACTATGAATATGCTATGCATGTTGTATTTGTCTCGTATAATATATAGGTGAATGTGTTAGACATACAAGAGAATGTAAATATTGGACGTACAAGTAGGTGATGTCGCATATACCCTATAAATACTTATCATTATTGAACATAAATACTGGACGTACTACTAGGTGACTTTATAAAAAGTATAGAGTGATTTTTATGGTTAGAGTTGAGGCTAACTTAAACTTAGACACGAGACAATATTTGACAATCGAACATATTTTTCATATTTGATCCTTATGTATGAAATGTTATTTATTATATTTATGATATTGATTACACCTCAGGACATAAATATTGCATTTTGTTTGCACTTTTGCCAGGATACACTCCTTTTTTAGCCACTCAGTCTCCAGACTTAGCGCTTACAAATTTTGCCCCGTGCACAATACCAAGTCTTAGATGAGGGTAGATCGAGGAGTAGTGAAAACAACAGGAGTCTTACTATGGAGAAACCAGTTAGTGATGGACACTTATAAAGTTGGACTGTGAATCATTCAACCAGTGAAATCCTCAAAATTGAAATTTTTCCCTTGCCATCGGTCAATTGTTGTTTAATCTCAATTGTGGTAACTAGATTTCCATCAAACTCACTCTCTATCATCAGTAATCATTGGACGAAGGACTCAACGACCCAAATCATGGCATCGCACTTGGTCGGTAAATTATTCCACGATTGATCTCCAAAAGTAAGTTTTAGCGAGTCCACTAGCTTTGGAAAGGCTCCAATGATGTTGCTCTTGATGTTTTATCTAGAAAATTCTATGAAAATAGAGAAGGGTGATTGCCCATCACCCTCTTCATCACGCGCACATTTGAGGAAGAAGATGAATATGATAACACAACCTGAGTTAGGTTGATCTAATCAGAAACGTATCTCAAGTGTGGATTAATCAAGAACATCCATTTCAAGTCATTTAACTTGAGCGTTCATTATATTTTAATAGGTTAAACAAATTGACCAATCAAATAGAGTACAAACTCTAATTTATTTTCAGAGTTGGATTTTAAATTTAAAATTAAATTCGATGATTTTCTCACAACAAAATTCAGCATACTGAATTTTATTATTTTTATAAATAAATGCTTAAAATAACGTAGTATTATATAAATACACTAATTCAAAATTGTAGGCTTCATATAAAATGTGTTTTCTAATTTTTTGTAGGTTTACCCTTCTTCATGGAGTTCTTTTTTTAAAATCTTTTTCCTTAGTTCTTTGAACTTTACAGTCTCGGTAGAACGTACTGATTCCGTTATTCGTGTTATTCTATTGTTTCTAAATTTACTCTATTAAGACAGATGATTTCAATCAATAATTTTTTAAACTGAACATCTGCTCTGCTATAGGTCTTGTTCCTATTATGCTAAAGGGAATTGGTGTACGTGTAAGTTTATTTTCATATTTGTCCACGTTGTATTGATCTCGTCTTAAGGGAAACCTCTGTGAGCCACAAAGGTATGATTAAGTCTATTAATATTCTTGATTCACTAATTATTTTCGTACGTGAAATTTAGTCTTTCAGTGGGTGTTTTGGTGCCATTGAAGTCACCTTCTTTAGTATCTTTCCTTGATATCCTTTACTTCACGCTAGATGGTGGCCCCTTTTTATTTTTTCAAGCCATAAGGATGAGGCAAATGTGGTAGAATTACAAGAGCAGGGGTCATTCCATCCTAAGAAAAATATCTTAACAGCTACGAGCACTAAGTGTTGGACTCAACATTCATTTAAAGCATTTGGAACAATAAAACCCGATCAAATCACATATTCCATGACGGCCGAGAAGAGGTCCTGACAGAAAATAAATTGATGTGATGATAATGGATCCCCATATGGCTGCTAAAAGGAGTAGAAAATACCTTATTTGTTGGACAGGTGAATTGTGGTGAGGTAATGCATGGAGAGAAATCCAATTGATGAAGTCGAAAGAGAATTGGCATAAATTTTTGTAGAACATAAATAGGTGCAGCTATTTTTTTGAAATGCCAGGAATAAAGTTATAACCGTGCAAGTTGATGATGCAAATGGCATGTGTTATCACTTAATAGCACTAGGAGAATTCAAGTTGCCGAAAATTAACGTTGTGGTATTCTATGGATCAAAATAAGAAATAAGAGTAGCCATTCTTTTCATGCCGGCATGCACCACAGTTTATATTTAATTTAATTTTCAACGTATTAATAGTAAATCTTAAATAACTATTTTAATTCTCCCTTGAGATATTCTTCTTCATTCTTTTTAAACTTTGCAATTTTGTACGTCTTCTTCCTCAGAACTGACGGCCTTCAAAGTTCTGGCCGAACTGCCAGTTCGCCGGGGCAACGTTGGTGGACTCCACCGTCCTACCGTCGCTGGTCATCACCCGAAAAGAGAGGCTCTGCCCCACCAACTGCGAGTTGGCCTGCCATTTCTGACCCCAATTCCTCCTCATCGGGATCCAGCCGGTGCTCGACGAGCCTTTGATCGACACGGCAGTCACGTCACCATCACCACCGACGTTGTGGACAAGTACTAGGAGGAAGGAGGGGTTCCCGTTGATCTGGAACCGGATGCCGCCCTTCTTAGTGCAGCGGACACGGCGAAAGCGGACGGGGACGATGCCGGCCTTGTAGTCCTTGACGATCTTGACGAACATGGGCATGGAGAGGTCGAAGTGTTTCCGTGGTGGGTTGCACCACCCGCCATCATCGCTCGGCTTGGAGGGGTCCGGCGGGCACAAGTTGGTGGCAGTGACCGTGATGCTCCCGGGGGCGCACCATTGTGGGGAGTCAACGCACTCGATCTCGTAGCAAGCACCGCAGGTGGCACCGTTGTTGAAGAGGGCCGTGCTCAGCGCTGTTGTCTCGAGGCCGTAGCCCTGGTCGAACAAATTGCCATACCCACAAGCTCCCTCTACATGTATTCCATGTCACATCTTAAACAATTAATGGCCAACATAATTACACGTAGATATGATCCAGAGCAGATAATTAAATAAACCTACGCATGGTTTCGCCGCCGGACATGTCACCGTAGAACGTAGCATGAGCGTTATCCCATTGACCGTGTGAAGTGGCACTCATCACACCAAAAGTTATTATGAGTATTCTCCAATCGATAAGGGCCATGGTGCTCGCTCGCTACTAAATTATTTTTGCAGCTCTCTCGCTTTTTAGCTATGGATTAATTTCCTTGATTGAGAACCCAATTTATACGTGCGAGATATAATTATGGGAAATTTTAATCATCGAGCGGATTAAGGATGCAGTTAATCTTTAACATTCTAATCCAATTATGGGAGGTATATATATAATATCCACTATTTATATATTTCTGTTATTCATGCACTATTTCTACCCGGAATGGATAATTCTTGTACCGTTCATTTGCAATTTTAAGTATTATTATACCTTAAATCCTATCCTAACCGATGGAAAAGAATATGTTTAATTATAACCCTACAATGAAGCAAAGCTTTGGGTCACCATTTAGACCTATTTAATTAAAACCCAGCAAAAATTGGAAACTTTGTCCAATCCTTCACGCTAACTTTGGGATGGACCGATCCGATCGTTTCACGTGGCATACGATAGATGATGGTCAAATCATTCCTTTGAGAACTGTTTTTGCTAACTCTAGTGCTTCGTAGAGCCATCTGTTAGCTAACACTAACACACTGAGTTATAGTTGGAGTGCCTTGTTTAGTTGTCCACCTTTTATGTTTCATCATATGTGATAACTGTACACATCCTATAGATTTAACATATCGACAAATAATTATTTCTACATTATATTTATTATCATTTTGTGTTTTTAAAAATTACGTGGAAGTGAAAAAGAAGACAATGTTCAAATTACCAAGGATATTTTCTGAATCATTTCCCTTGGGCACCAAAAGGTAATGGGAAAATCACAGTGAGCTACTCGTTGGATCCTGAAACCTCACTCTCATTGCTAAGAGATGAAATTTATTAACTATGAGCGAACATCTCACGACAAACGATCCACCGTAGTTAAATAGTCACACTTGTAAAATAATGCACATAAAACTTTCTAACAATTAAAAGCTAATCTAAAATAACTGAGGGCCCAACTGGGTTTGAACCACTTAGCCCTTGATTTGCAATCAATTTGAAATTATATACAAAGCCTCATTTATTCCTCTAACTTATTTATATATTTAAGGAGATCTAAATAAATATGGGTAAATACTCTTTATCATTTTAGCTTAGTTAATATGTACCTTGTTTTTTTAATTAATTAAAAATGATATCATGGTTTTTTAAATTTACACGGTATCCTTTCTTTCCCTATGGGAAATATTTTTATATTTTAAGGGTACAGATCACCACAAAATTTAAAATCCTTGGACGCTGCATGTTGTTGATGGAAGCTTTATTTTGTTCCCTATGTTTTATCAGGTAGGTAATAGACTCAATTAGATTAATCCAACTCAGTAGAAATTCTAACTATTTATTGTTGGAGGCTATAATGGTTGCTAGTATCATGATAATTGTCACTACCACAAGAGGAGGTTGATGATGGCTAATTGAGCCATTAGTTGGATATATATTAAAGTAGATGCTTAGCAAATTTTCTATGAATATTTTAATAAAAATTTAATTTACAATTCGGTAATAATTTCTTAAATCTAATTCAACGCATAATCTTAAAATAAATCTTAGAATCACCATTAAACTTCAAAAAATTTAACCAGAACGTTTACTAGGACCGTCACCGATGGTGATATTCTTTGATGTTCATCAAAAAGAGTACTTATTGATCACTCTCAATATCAACATTCCAACTATCTAATTTGCCATCCATCTTTGGAGGCTTGTCGAAGACTCAATCTTAGTAGAATCATCTCATCGGTGAAATCCTCAAAATTGAGATTTTTTGCTTGCCCGAGCCCGGCCCGCCTAGGCACGCTCCTGTAGCGTGCCGGGTCATACCCGGCACGCTACAGTGCCGTGCTGTGCCCGGCACGGCACGGTTCGGGCGATGCCCCGCCCGGCACGGCCCGGAGCCCGCGGGCCGACCCGCCAAGTTTAATTCCACTCGCTTGCTAAAAACTTTTTTTCGCTCGTGCGAAGACTCGAACCCGCGTCAGCACTACTCTTGGACTGCTATTGGACTGGGAAGGTGATTCCACATGCGACTCCTTGGACAGTGGATCCGTAGACCGCATGGCTATCACCCTTGACGTCTGCAGACGATCGGATGAGTAGTCCGGATCCTAAGGTGATTATTCCGGCTGGCCGTGGCCGATGAGATTGTTATAATGGTGACCCTGTCTACGGACAGTGTGTAGTACTACACGTTATATCGTGGCCCCTACGGAATCCGGGGAGGATGTAAGGGCACGACGGTTTCGCTAGGAGAGGCATGGTCGGCGACTAGTGAAACAATGGAGAGGGATACTGGGTCACCCGTCCTCTCTGCCAACATCAGTGCAGCGGGCATAGGTAGAGACAGAGACAGAAAGGCACTGATGGGCTTACTGATACCCTTAGCTCGGGTATTCACTAAGCATAGACTGGCAGCCCGAGTATTATAACTTCAAAGTATTATTATGACGTAGGTGACATACTGTTGACATTGACACTAGATACAATGTAGGTGACATCTAGTGAGTTATACATCGATATTTTATTTATGATGTTTGTTGCTTCTCATAAATTGATTTACACAAATCAAATGGAAAATGATGATTAACCACCAAAGATATCCTAGAATACTCCTCCTAGCCTTTGATTTCTTTATTCGGTAGAGCCGTAATTTCGCACTAGGCTGCAAGGCAGAGCACACCACTTTTCCCCGTGTGTGCAGGTGTGTTAGATGACTGTCCAAGATATTTGATGAAGATGTATCCGTCGGCGGGTCTATTTTTATTTATCGCTGTCTTTTTCATAGAATTGTAGTAGGTTTATCGGGACTGTGTTAGGAAATCTTGAGTTAGATGATTTAATTGTAAATTTCGCTGTGTAAATGATGTATATGAATGGTATGTATTACTTGATGCCTTGTATGGGTCTGTTGGGCTCATACGGCGGTTGCCACATGTCGTCCTGCGGGTCGGGGCGTGACATTTAGCATATCTTCTAAGATTTGGATAGTATGCCGATTGTCCGTCTATCTATGGGTGGAAGGTCATGCTGAATTTTAGGAATATTCCCAACTCTCTTTGGAACTTGGGTTAGAACCTTGAAGTGAATGTGAGATCTTTATCTAACACAATAGATATCAGGACTCCATTTAGATGAACTATCTCGTCGATAAACAATTTGGCGAGCCTATCCAAAGAATAAGTAGCTGCTATGGGAGGAAATGGGCTGACTTTGTGAGTCGGTCAAACACTACCTAAACTACATCTTGATGTCATTAGGTACATCCATATTGATATGTGCTCACTTCCATTCAAGTATCGATAATGGTTGGAGTGCAGCACTTGGCTTTTGGTGTTCGGCCTTAACCTACTGGCAAACTAAACATCTAGAGACAAACTTGGCTATGTCCTATTTCATATCAAACACTAGTATATCTGAGAATGGTATGGTACATTTTTGTGCTCTCTAGATCCATTACATTGACCGAACTTTGTACCTTCTTAAGGATTTATCATCGAAGGTCTTTATTGTGTTGTACATAGGGTTTGCCTCTCGTAATAATGCCTATCATTTCTCAGGCTGTACTCTTCTCCCTGTCCCCTTTGCACCTTCTATATCTGGATGTTCAACTTTAGATCAAACTTTTGTTTCTCCAGTAGGCTATCTCCCAAAGTAGATCTCATTATAAATGGTGCCATTAGACCTCCTTGAGTACCTGATTGTAGTTCAGTACTCAAAGCCTAAAGGTCTCACAGTAGAGGGATTTAAAAGTCCTAGATGTAAGCTGATATGGCAATAGAATTTTAGCTGAGTGCATCTACCACAACATTAGCTTTACATGGGTGATAATTAATTAATAAATCATAATCTTTGATCAGCTCCAGCCATCTCCTCTACCATAAGTTTAATTCCTTTTGAGATAATAGGTATAGTAGATTTTTATGATCTGTGTATATGTGATATTGCTCTCCTTATAAGTAATGCCTCCATATCTTTAAGGCAAGGATGATGGCTGCTAGTTTTAGATCATCTGTGGGATAAGTTATCTCATGTATCTTCACCTGCCGCAAAGCATAGGCAATTATCATCCCATCTTGCATCAGTACACACCCAAGTCTCTGCTTCAAGGCATCCCTAAATACTACATACTCGGTGCCACTAACTGGGAGGGTAAGAACCGATGCAATGGTCAACCGAGTCTTTAATTCCTGAAAGTTATCCTCACAGACTTCGGTCCACTGGAACTTCATATTCTTCCTGGTTAACTTAGTAATTGGAGCTGTGATGTGTGAGAAGTCTTGGACAATTGTTTGTACTAATCAACTAGTCCGCGAAAACTACACACCTTAGTTGCATTCTTTGGTTGTTCCTATTTAGTAACTGTTTCAATCTTGGTTGGGTCTACATAGATTCTCTCATTTGTTGCTATGTGTCCGAGGAAACACACTTGATTCAGTCAAAATTCACACTTGAAAATTTTTGCCTACAATTGGTTTTCTTTAAGTAGTTTAAGAGCAGTTTTGAGGTGATGAGCATTTTCACTATTATTCCCTGAGTAGATAAGAATGTTGTCAATAAAAATAATAACAAACTTATCAAAGTAATCATGAAATACTCAGTGCATCAAGTCTATAAATACTATTGGTGCATTAGTTTCCAAAGGACATAACCAAGAATTCATAATGCCATTAATAAGTTTTGAAGACAATTTTTAGCATATGCTTATTTTTGATCTTGAGTTGGTGATATCCTGACCATAGGACTATCTTTGAAAAATACCTTCGCACCTTGCAACTGATTGAACAGATCATTGATTCAAGGTAGTGGGTATTGATTCTGGATCATGACTTTGCTCACTTGTCTATAGTAGATACACATTCATATGTTTCCATTCTTTTTCTTTGCAAATAGGGTTGATGCACCCCATGGAGACATGCTGGGACAAATGAATACTTTATCCACTAGATCCTGTAACTATGTCTTCAGTTCCTTTAACTTGAGATGTTATTCTATAGGGTGGCTTGAAAATTGGGACTGTCTCGAGAGCTAAGTCTTTACAGAAGTCCACAGGCCTTGCTGGGGGTAATCTTGGTAAATTATTGGGAAATACATTTGGGAATTCTCTGACTACCAGGATATCCTTCAGCTTGGTATCCTTCTACCTTGTGTCGATGACATGTGCCAAATATCCCCGGCAACCCTTCTGCAGGTCGGGATGTTACCACCGAGATCACACTGGTTGGCAATATGCGGCGATCTCCCATAAAGGTTAGGTCAGGATGCTTTGGGTTTTTGAATTCCACAATCTTGAAGCAGTTCACCACTACTCTATAAGTTGTGAGCTAATCGATGCCAAGGATCAAATCGAAGTTCATAATGTCTAGCGGAATTAGGTCAGTTGTTAGCTCTACCCCCTTGATGTTTACATGATAGGCTCAATATACCTAGTTTCTAAGTATTTGTCCATCGAGGGGTGTCTAGACTATCAATTTATACTCGAGAGCATTTCTAAAGGTTTATCAGCCTATTTAGAAAATATTATGCTAACATACGACCTTTGTGACTCCGTATCTATTAGGACCCGAGCCAAGGAACTGAATAGGGTCATAGAAACTAAATAACAAGCACATCAACAAACAAATCTTAAATTTTTATTAAAATTTCTAAATTTTATCTTTAAATAATTATAATGATGAATTTAGATAATAGTAAATAAAGAAATAGTAGGAAATTACTAGGCAAAAGAGAGGAAAGAAAATGTGGACAGCACTTGGTCTACATGTGAAAAAAAGCAAGTCAGGAAATTAGATATCCAAATGGAGATACCTTATTCTTAGGCTATTCTTCAATATTAGGAATGATTCTTTTAATTAAGATACAATCCACCTTCTATTTTTATTTTTCTCTTCGTAGTATTACTATAAATATTATTTTAGAAATTATCAATTTTGAGATTAGGAGATTCATAGTTAATAAAAGGTAGTAATAAAAATAGTAAGAGAAAGTATAATAAAAATATATATTTATCCGTGGACTTTTATTTAAGTTAAATTAGTTGAGTTTTCTCAATTTAGACTTCATTTACCTATTATTATTCTAATTGTAGTATCGTTGGTAATATTAGTTCGGATTTCCCTTAAATTAAGATCTCCATTATTATCAACATGAATAAATCTCCATAGTTTTAGGATTCATTGAGCAGTAGATAAAAGAAGTTATATAGATACAATAAAATCTAAGAGAGGGGAAGAAAATAAATATAAATATATGTATATGTTTAATTATTAAGTGGTAAATCTATACATGTAGATTCGGTTGAGAATATACATATAAAAAAATATATATTAAATCAACTTAGGGGCTGACAACAGAATACTATAGGGACCTAAGTTGATGCTGAATATTTTGGAGAAGCTTGAGTTAATTGTCAAACCAATCCTCCTCCACATGCACTCCTACGTAGGGAATTTGAAAAAAAAAGAAAGGGTTTTCGAGCGACCGAAAAACCCTTATTCCCAAACTTCTTCAAATCCTCTTAAAGCTACTGGTGAATTTAAGTTTGGGAGAACTATGCTGGAGCATCCGATGGAAGGGGAGTCACACCAACGCTCTTTGGAGCAATAGAGAGGGAGGACAACACCAACTAAAGTAGCAAAGCCAACAGCATTGGACAAATGGATTCCATGGGAAGTCTGAAAATTTGATAAGAAGATGTTGGTCCTAAAATCCCTTCCCACATCAAATTATAGGTTTGGGATAAAGGGATAGATAGAAGCTGTAAACCCCCACCACATGAAAAAAAAAAAGGACCAGTTCAGGTGAACCGACCGGCGAGCCGGCCGGTCCAGCTGAACCGGCTTGGACCGGGCGAAGAGGCGAGGCGGGGCGAGCGAGAAGAGCAAGCGCCCTTCCCACTCGAGCCATCGTCCTCGAGCACGCAAACGTCACTTCGTCTTCTCCCGCACCGAGCAGCGCCGGCGACCTTTCCTTCGCCGTCGGCTGCTGTTCGTCGTCGTCGACGGCTGTCCGCCCTCGTCCACCTCCAGCAAGCAACCCCTGGCGGAAGGGAGAACTCGCGACGCCCCTGCTCCCTTCCCGTTCGCGCGACCACCGCAGCAGAGGAACTGCTGCCGATCGGTCGCCGCCAAGCGCTCGCAGCCCCTCGGCGGTCGTCTCCTCCGCCGCGGTTGGAGACGCCGGCCGTCTCCGCGTCTCCACGGGCCTTCGTGGAGTTCGAAGACCCCTCAGCGGGCGGCTGTGCTCGCCGCCCCTGTTCGAGCGACCAAACCCTACCGCCGGCGGCTGCAAATCGCGGATCCGCTCGCTTCGCCGGCCGGAACTCCATCCTTTCCTTCTCCAGACGTCCGCGAGGTGAGCAGCCGCGTTTCCCCCATGAAAAGGGGTGGTTTTCACCCTCCGGTGGAGACGCCGTGAGTTCGCTGGAGACGACGCCGGAAAGATCGCTGTTTAGGCGCTGACGGTCGTCATTCTCGCAGATCGGCGTGGTCTCCGCGTTGAGTGAGGAGCTACGAAGCTCGCCGGCCGGTTAGCCTTCGTTTTCGCGAGCTCCGGCGAGGTGGCGGCTAGGGTTCCGGCGACGGCGCTGCGTTTTCCGGCGGTACACAGTTAATCCGGCGAAGGTGCTTAATTAGGGCTTAATCGCGATTAGCGAACGCTAAGCATGATTAGTTAAGCGTTAAACATGATTAGTGTAAATATAATATGTTATTAGAGTAAGATGTATTAACGTATGCTTAGTTTAATTAAAAGCATGATTAGCGTTAATTAACTATGCTTAGTGAATAAGAAATTATTTCTTTAATGAAAACGGTTGGGTTGAATCAAGTGGGATTAAATCGGTTGGGTTTGAGTTAAGTTTGGGTTCGGGTCAAGTTGGGTTGGGTGAGCCGAATCAAATAAGTTGAACCTGGTTCGAGCTCGAGTTAAACTAGTTTGAATTGGATTTAGTTGAACCGGACCCGAGTCGAACCGAACCGAATCGAACCGGATGAACAGTAACCCGAACCGTTGACCGAGTCAACAGCTGACCCAGTCAGCATTGACCGGGCCCACCGCCAACCCAGTCAGCGTTGACCGAGTCAACCGCTGACCCAGTCAGCGTTGACCGAGCCCACTGCTGACCCAGTCAGCATTGACCAGTCAACGTTGACCGTTGACCAGGTCAGAAAAATAATAAAAAATAAATTAAATTAAATAATTAATAAAATAATAAAATAATATTAAAATATTAAAAAAATCACAAAAAATAGTAAAAATTTCTATGGGTTCTACTTGGCTCCTAGATGACTTGGGCCAAGTTATGGGTGAGTTTGATGAGTAGAAATTGAATAAAAATTCATTGAAGATATTAGCTAAAAAGGTAAAAACATGATTAATTCATAATTCATTAGGTGAGATTAATCTTAAACATGCATAGGATTAATTTAATGTAATAATTATTTAATTGATAGATTTTAATTTATTTATCTTAAGGGAAATAAATTAAATCTATTTTAAATAATTTTTATTAAATAGGATTATTGTGGGTACGCGATCCGAGAAGCTCGGCGGGTGATATTCTCCGCGCGACTTGGTTCCCAGGAGTAGATCGCTATCCCAGGTACGTTGGTTCTCCGTTGGTAGGATTTATTCACGCTAGGGAATTCCCGCTAGGGTTTTCTTAGGAAAAATTCTTGGATGTCTTCAATATGATAAACCATAATGTTTGATAAGATTTAAATTGTATGCATGCTAGCATAGTTATCTTATCTAACATGTTTATCTGCTATGTATCTAACATGTTCTACATTTATGTCCGGCATGTTGTATTATTTTCTATGCTTGTGTTAAATAACTACCATGCGGACATAGATAATACATGCGACATGTTAGAACCTTTGGCGACGTCACCGCCACTTAGAGAAAAAAAGGGGCCTTTTTCCATATGCCCCGGTTGACCGCCGCGTCCCGTCGGTGGTCAAACGGTGACGTTTCCGTTAGGCGCCACTCCCGAGGTTGATGCATAGCGGAGCACTGGGAGCACCACTCCCGACGTTATGCATAGCTTATATACTGGGAGCTGGTAGGGTAAGGGACTGTACACACTCCATGGTCATGTTAGATTGGAAATATGGAGCAAGTCCTTACCCGAAATCTTCACCCGCACGAGTGTCGTTGTAGGCGGCCTCGTGATAGTCCTGAGATAGTTAGCTAGGATGAACCCTACCATGGACTTGGCACCGACGAAGTCGAGGGCCACAGCCCATCGTGCGGATGTGCGCCAATCTCGATAGACGTCGATGGCTATTGGACTGGGAAGGTGATTCCACATGCGACGCCTTGGACAGTGGATCCGTAGACCGCACGGCTATCACCCTTGACGTCTGCAGATGATCGGATGAGTAGTCCGGATCCTAGGGTGATTATTCCGGCTAGCCGTGGCCGATGATATTTAATAGAGGTGACCCTGTCTACGGACAGTGTGTAGTACTACATGGGTGTCGTGACCCTACGGAATCCGGGGAGGATGTAAGGGCACGACGGTTTCGCTAGGGGAGGCATGGTTGGCGACTAGTGAAACAACAGGAGAGGGACTCTGGGTTATCCGTCCTCTCTACCAACATCAGTGCAGCGGGCATAGGTAGAGACTGAGACAGAAAGGCACTGATGGGCTTATTGATACCCCCGGCCCGGGTAGTCACTAAGCGTATGCGGGCAGCCCGAGTTTATGAAATCTAAAAGTCTCACCATGACGTAGGTGACAGATTTTTGATATGAACACTAAACATGACTAGGGTGACATCTAGTGACATTTTTATTTATTTAATTGATTATTTATGATATCTAGGTTTATATAATTGTTTAAACGATGTGGCATGAAATATGATGATTAACCACCAAAGACATCCTAGAATACTCCTCCTAGCCTTTGATTTCCTTATTCGGTAGAGCCGTAATTTTGCATTAGGCCGCAAGGCTGAGCACACCGCGTTCAATGTGTGTGCAGGTATCGACGCACGAGACGAGATCGTTGACGGAGGGTTCGTCGCGAAAGGTATACGACTGCTGTTATGAGTTTTCGTATGACGATCTTAGATTTGTATTAGGAGATATCAGGATTGTATTTAAGATGTTATTTGAAAATGTGGGTGTATGTAGTTTAGTATTTGTATTTATGCCTTGTATGGGCTTGTCGGGCTCATACGGCGGTTGCCACGTGTCGTCCTGCGGGTCGGGGCGTGACAGAAGCCATCCTCAACGAAAATTCTGAATTTGACCTCTTGTTTTGCAATGTATTGTTTTGGAATTTTACATTTTGATGTCTTGCACACTTTTTCTATTCCCTATTATTGATGTTTGAATAGAATCATAAATTATTTATAATAAGGCCATTTATGATCAATTTGAGAATCACTTGTGGTTTAGAATTGAACGGCTATGTGTTATTGACGCAATGCATGTTCAACTTAAATAAAAATTGTTGGATAATCTTGTTGTGCCATTAAAGGTTAAACGTTGATTTCATTATTTTCTGGAAGATTTCTTTACGAAAAATGGGAATTTGATCAATTTAAGATATAATTGTGTTTCCTTGCCCTATTGATGCAAATGCTTAATTCAAACTTTATTGAATTACATGCATGAGTTGCTCTCGGACGATATCTAAATTCATTGAGCTAGTGCCATCTTTGAATGCTTAATATATGTTTTTACATTATCTGAACCATGTTGAATACCTAGCTTATAAATAAGGGAGCCACAAATGTGCCGTCTTGAATTTTCTAAATACACGAAGGAAATAGTTGAATGAACAATTGACTAAGAACTGAATATTTTCACTCGAATTATTGTGATCCAATTAAGATTTGGTTGTTTAAATACTAAAGCTGGAAATAAAAGTTATAAAGTTAGTAGAATAAATAGGACTAATTACGGATGCTTTTAAATACTTGAATCATCAAGTAAAATGGGGTTATGGACTTTTAAAGTTTAATGTGATTTGTCCTTGTTTATAGACTTTTAAAGTTTAATGTGATCCTTGTCCTTGTTTATAGACTTTTAAAGTTTAATGTGATCCTTGTCCTTGTTTATAGACTTTTAAAGTTTAATGTGATCCTTGTCCTTGTTTATAGACTTTTAAAGTTTAATGTGATCCTTGTCCTTGTCTTTGTTCTTATTTCCAAACAAATGAAAAACTTAAATTAGTAAGTTGAAACCTAGAGATTCCTAAATTCATGATTCATTTCAAGCAAGTGTGGCTGCAATGATACCTCTCATGGCAAGACCTCGATCGTTGGAAAAAAATGATTTAAATAATATATATATAGGTGTAAAAGATATATATATTTGTATAGATATATACATGATAATTATACTTATAAAAGGGGCAACGACAAGACCAAGGTTAAGTTTAAGTGGTGGGGTATTCTCTTGGTATAAAATTGGAAATTTACCTCCAATGTATTTGCCATTTTTATTCTCTTGGTAAGTGAGGGTTGAGGGCTTGGTTCCTTTTTGCTGCAAGCCTCCACTTGCCACTGCACATCATTGTGCTCTCGGATTGGAATAGTGAGAGCTTTTGTCCTTAGTTTTCGCCGAGGTTGCTCTCCTCTCAAGTCCCCTTTGTAGCAATTTGTTGACTAGCAAAGGTAAGCACAAAAATCCCTCCTCAATGATGTCTTGAATTGCATGTGTTTAGTTGATGTGTTTAAGAAATTGAATTGCATGTGTTTAGTACGTTTTGGTGCACTGGGATTTAAATGTTGTTGCTGGGTTTTATTCTTCCTTTTCTCTCATGCGAACATTGTTGGAAAGAGATTTTAATATTTTAATTTGGTGATAAGTGAGGGTGAATCAAATAATGTTGTGTTTTGGACTTTGGAAAGAGGCTACCGAAGAAATGGGAGGTTTCTCCTCTATATTGTTTTATTTATTTATTTAATTCATTTAGTTTTGATTGCTGTTTTTTTTTTCTTTTCTCCTTGTTTCCAGCAGCATAATGCATCAAAGTATTTTATTTTTATTTTTTTTCTTGTCTAGCCGGGGAGCTCGTGGCAAGAAAAAAAAAAGAGAAATAAAAGAAATATATATTTATATACAGAAGGGGTTTAAATAAAACGTGAGGGTGATTAGAAAAAAAAAATTGTTATTTTATCTTTGTTTTCTCTATTGACCATTTTATTTTTATTTTATTCTTATTGTCATTCTCTTCATTTTTAATGGTTTTTGTTTTAGATTTTATTGTTACCGTGAACAATAACAAGATTTTGGATTTTGTTGGTTCTTTAATTTAGATTTACCGTGAGCATAGGGTCAAAGGGAGGTCACATAGAAGATTTCATTTAAAATAATATTATACATGTATTGTACAGTAACAAGGTTTTGGATTTTGTTGGTTCTTTAATTTAGATTTACCGTGAGCATAGGGTCAAAGTGAGGTCACATAGAGAATTTCATTTAAAATAATATTATGCATGTATTGTAGGGCATCGTTCCGAGTTGAACGGTAACATGATTGGCAATCTTAATTCTCTCCGGTTAATTTTAAAAATTTGATACAACTCAGGTTTGCTACATTGAACAATTGAGTAGGCAGATTGAGAAATTTATAAAATCTTAGAACTTTCATGTGTATTTTTTTGTATTTGATACTCTAATTTATGTGTGTGGTCAACATTCTAAATACTTTTATTATGATGCTTGTGTGGTTATTGTTGCTTTTAAATTGTGCATAATAACTTTTTTTTATATCTACTCGTTAAATAGTAGATATTTTAAGGTGCTCACACAATGTAGGCAGACACATAAACATATGGAGACACCTAGTTTATTTTAGTAACACTGTAGTCCAAAATAAGACTAAGATTTATTTACACTATATTCCCACACGTGTGGTGAATGGTCACCACTGTGATAGTTCGGATATGGAAAGTGGGGGATGCAAGTTCGGATATGGAAAGTGGGGGATGCAGTTGTCTCAAACATTTTGCAATAGTCGAATGCTAAGGATGTAACTAGTAAGTTCACCATTGCATGACTCTATTGTAAAAGGGTTGGGTGACAAATTCCTTTCCATGTGTCGTGGATAGTAGATCTGTTGACAGCGGCAATTGTCCTAGATGCTCTGCAGGCATACTGACAATAGTCCGGATCCTAGGGTTAAATATATGTGTAGGATTTTCGGTTAGCCGTAGTCGGAAAAGTTACTTTTGCAAGTAGTTCGGATCCTAGGGTTAAATACATGTGTAGGATCTCCGATTAGCCGTAGCCGGAGTTATTTTTGTAAGGTGACCCTACCTATATGGGCAGTGTGTAGTAAGTACTACACAGGTGTGTGTTCGGTGTGCCTCCAGGGAGGTTACACGAACACATTAGTCTTGTTAGTGCGGATTAGGGTATACGGTTATCGAGACTGGAGGAGAGGGGTCCACGATTACCTACCCTCTCTGCCAACATCAGTGTGACGGACATAGGCAGAGACCTAAATAGGCACTGATAAGCTTATGGGTAGTCTCCGGCCAGGACATACTCTAAAGCATAGGCTGGCAGCTCATGTTAGGAGCTAGATAATATAATAGTTACATAGGCTATGACTTAGAGATAAGAGACGGAAAATTTAGGATATACCTGGGATAAATATTTGGTATTCTTTGTAGTAAGTTATATTTACATGTCATTGTTTATAGTATTTTATTTTTCTACTCTTCAATAAGTTTTTGCTATTATTATGCTGCACGTTGTTGCTTGACTTTATTTTTGAAAATACATGTAAATATACATGGATGTTCGGACTTGATGGCCTAGTTTCCTCAAGACCGTTCTTTCGCACTGAGCCACAAGACTCAGCGGATTTAATCTTATATGCTCAGGTAGCATGAGATAGGAGTGACGACCGTTTATAAGTTCCAAGCAAGTGAAAGTGTAGTATCAAGGTGGAATGAACCTTGTTTGGGAGATGTTATATGAGACACTATTAACTAGTAGCATGAATCACTTTATTGTTTTGTAATACTTCTAAATATCTTGTATGGGTTTATAGACTCATACGACGATTGTCATGTGCCGATGGATGGATCGGGGCGTGATAATTTTAGTGGTATCAGAGCTTAGGTTTAAGGGTATATGGGAAACTTTAGACCTAACTTATACTTGAATAGTGAATTGACAACTAGTGATAACCTAATATTACAATTTAGGGGTGAAGGTAACGAAGGATTAGGAAACACAATTTCCTATTTCAAAATGTTCTTTTCTTTTTGATTTCCTTGTTTGACAAGTTATCTACTATGACTAAATTAACTATTTTGAGTTGGTTGGGTTCATTGTTTGTGGACATCAAATCACTAGATTTGTTTGCTTACTTATGTATACAAAAATTAGTTGGTTGTTTAGATGTATTTTATTGAATAATGTTGAGGATTTGGAAACATAGGAAAGAAAAATATCGTCCGCTAGAATTAGTTCATCAAAGGAGGACCCCACAAAGCTGCCTTCATCAGTGGATAGTAAAAGTATCACAACCAACACGGAGGACCCCACAAAGCTGCCTTCATCAGTGGATAGTAAAAGTATCACAGCCAACACGGATGAAATCGCTGACGGTGCCCAACAACAGTTGCAGTGGATAAAGAGCACGCAAGAACTCGGTTGTGAGACATTCGCTGGATCATTTGACCCATGGGAAGCCTACGTGTGGCACAATAATATCGATTTGGTTCTGAGGAGAATGAGACCAGTAGACGAAGACAAGTTAGATGTGGCACACCATCTTCTGAGGGGTAAAGCTAGGACTTGGTGCAATGATCTTAGGGTAGATATCCCGAAGCTTGCTCGGGAAGAATTTTCAGGTAGATTCTACCACAAATATTATACACAAAGTCAAAGATAGCAAAAAAGACGGGAATATCTAGAATGCAAACAAAATGGGAGAACGGTAGGGGAGTATGTAGAAGAGTTTTGTCGTCTAGTGAGACTAGTACCGGAGATGGCGGGAAACAACACACAGGGTTGTATCAAGTTTAGGAACAGATTGGATCTTACCATACGCTCTAGGTTATTCTTGCATGAGACTAATAGCTTTACCCAACTTGTAGACTGGGCCACCGCAGCTGAGACACTTGAACAAGAAGTAAAACAGAAGAAAAATAGTAAGAAGAGAGAATGATCCACTTCGTCGGATGATCATGAGGAGTAGGCTTTACGTAGATAGTAGTTTTGATAGTTTGAATATGATTAAAAATTCCCTTTTTGTGTTAGGTTTATTCATTCTAAATTGTTTTGCCTTCCGTTAATGTAAATTTCTTTTCACTCAAAGAAATCATTTAAATTACTTTGTAAATTAATGGATGAAATTATTTAAGGAATTCCTTTGGGCCATAACTAGCATATCTAAAGCCTTAGGACTTGATATGCCAACATAGATGCAAACTAATAAGAAGAACCTAGTTAGGAGAATAGATAAATAAATAAGTAAATTAGAAATATTTTAGAGAGTTCACTACAAGGGTATGTCATGTAGATGGCGGGACAAGGACGAGGAAAAGGAAAAACCACCAAGGCATCAACAAGTCGGGTTGCGACAAGTGCGTCGGCACCTCTACTTGGAGAAACTCAAGTACGACCAAGTTATGCACAGGTGGTGGAACCTGCACAGAACCCGGTACGACTTATCTTGAGCCCCATTTTAGAACCTGCAGCTTCAGAGGCCCCTGTGAGATTTGTATTTTTTTATATTAAGGATAATTATGTAATAGATGGTAAGTTTGAGGGGTTTTATGGAAGAATTAATGTGAAGGACTTATTTTTAAAATTACACAGGTTTTTTAAAAATTGAATTTTGATGTAAAAATTATACTATAAGATAGGATTTCTAATAAGGAATCCAATGGCATAGACGGATCATTATTTGAACGTCGTTTGATTCGTCAAATCATTGAATTAATGATTGATCTAAATGGACGGTTAAGATTTAATCTGAGATTTAAGATTTTAATTAATTATTTTATAAAAATCAACATTTCCTCCCACGGCTCGCACGAGCTCCTTCTCCTCCCTCCCTCTTCACGCGGTAGCAACTCGATGGTCTAGCCACCACAGTTGGAATTTTGTGACGAAATTTTCACCACGGCTTCACGTGAGTGAGGAGAACACAATAGAGGCATCAATTTAAAGTTTCGGTGATGATTTGAGAGAGAAATTTGGGTTTTGGCGTCAGCGGCGAAAACTCCATCGCCGGAACTTTATCCGGCGATTGCCGACTATTTTGGCTGTAGAATTTGGTAAAATTAGTACCTATGGCTTCTCCTCCATGAGAGCTATCCATTGGTACTAGAGTTGGCCGTCGGCGAATGAAAACCCCAAAAATTAGGGTTTCGCCGCTGTGAGCTTCTCCGGCGAAATTGGACGCCGGTGAGCTCTAAAAATTGGGGCAAATAGGATTTTTGGAATCCTCATGAAGAGAGCTTTCGATTGGTACCCATATTGGTGCTGATCGAAGAACTTCGCCGGTGAGGGTTCCGACGAGTCTCCGATGAACTTTCCGGCGAACTTGAGATAAAAATTATGGTGAATCTAGAGATCATTCTAAGAGTGTTGGTGAAGACGGATTTGTAAAATTATTACGAGATTGAAAATTAAAATTTTCTGAAATATTCACAGGAAATTCGATAAGCAAGCACGAGGATATGAACGATATATGGATCACAACAAGGGGACTCATTTTTATTTTTCAGGATCACAATAAGAGAGAGACTAATAGATATCACAGCGTATAGCTGGGCACCTGATTTCTGAAAGGTAGGATAATTCTACTTTTGTTTTGTGTGTATATGGAGATTCACTAGCTAGGCATTTTGTATAACCTTGGGCATGTGCCCCATTTTGATTATAAATTATTTGTAAATAAGTGTGTGTCACACTAGTAAAGACCTGATTTTAAGAATATATGCTTTTAGAGTTATATTAATCTGTTATTCAGGTTCTTTCCTTGCATAAATAGAAGGGATATACATCAGGTACGCTTAGTGCGTTCTCATATAATTCCAGAGGTAAGCGGGGTTATATGTGGAGTTCACTGTATTTGCCACGTGTCCTAGGGGAAGGTATGGGGTGTGACAGATTTTGGTGGTATCAAAGCAGGTTCATATTAGAACACATGTATATCTTAACAAGATCATTTGAGAACCTGGGTATATTAGGATATCATTTTCACAATGATATTTTAGAAGTAATTCATATTAGGATATAAGGAGTTCAGTGGATCTCAGATAAGGACCAGTCTAGTGGCGCTAGGATATACGTCGCATATGCAATATTGATCGTAATATTCGCACAGGAAAGGACGCGATCTAAAAGCTTTGTAAGGGGAAGAAGCTCGCCTCCGGGCGCCGCCCTACGCTATTAGTCCTTCTATTCTGCTTCGCTCCATACCTTCCGAGTTCTGCTTTCGTTCCAATTCTGCCCCAGAGAGCGGAATTCCATGTAGCGAAGGGACAAAAGAAACATCTTGTTTTTTCTTCAAAAATTTCTGATCCAGCTAGAGCATAATAACTCAGGGATGAGGTACCACAAGGACAGGAGGGTTCCTCTGCCTCCCATTCGATGCCAGTAAAGGGTGGTCAGGCTGCACCACCTGTTGTAGGAGGAGTTACTTTGACAGATGAGTAGTTTCAAATGCTTCTCAGAATGATTCAAGCTCAGACTGCCCAGGCACAGGTTCTTGTTCCACCAGGCTAGAATCTGCAGTTGCTCCCCAGATTGACTTACTAAAGCAGATAAAGACAGCTCGGCAATTAGGCTATTACAGTTTTGAGGGATCCAGAGACCCCGAAATAGCTCATAAATAGGTACAGAAAATTTCAAAGATCGCTAGAGTCATAAGGTTAACAAAACTAGACATTATTCGACTAGCAACTCAGTTATTGGAGAGCGATGGCCAGGTATGGTGGGAATCCCTCAGTGCTAGTGGAGCTTTACCGATTACTTGGGAAGGATTTACAGATATCTTTAATAGAAAATATTATACCAGTTTTAATAAGGATCAGAGAGAGAAGAATTCTTTGTCTTGAGACAGGATAATAGATCAGAAATGGAGTTTGATACTGAGCTACAAGCTTTATCAGAGCGTAACATCTGCTCAGCCTCGTGCTATAAAAAAATACTAACAGTTTCATAATTTAAGAGTTCTCTCCCGGCTAAGCCTTATGGCACTCAACCATAAATACCTTCTTTCTAAACTTTGATTTTAGATAGGTTTATATCAACATACCACATCCTACTGCCCAAACTATAACTTGGACAGTGACGGCTTCACCAGCATCCATTAAATATTTGAATCATCTTGCGGATGGGGAAATAATTTAGATCAATCAACACAATTTATCAACGGTGGAACTCAAAAGTACCTCATCCTAAATTAACAACTTCTGCATTACACTTCTAAGTCATTTAGAAAACAACATACATCAGACCTTCATCAACAAGCATGCTTTCATTTAACTAGGTTTCCAACCATTTATTATCAGTATCAATATCACGAGCAACCTAGGCATACCAACATCATTAGCACAACCATGATAACAACAATGTTCAAAAAGAGGTTTTTTTTTTGAACTCAAATGTTCAAAAAGAGTTGGGGAGAGGAAAGCATCAATTCAAGATAATGCTGTAAGAAACCTTATCATATCAATCTCATCTAATGCCCATTCATATTAATGAGAATCATAAGTAGGAAGAGGAAAACATCGAACCAATTTAAAGTAGCAAGCATAATTTCAATCAAAACATCGACGACGGTCAATGAAACATAGGGAACAAAATAAAGCTTCCATCAACAACATGCAGCGTCCAAGGATTTTAAATTTTGTGGTGATCTGTGCCCTTAAAATATAAAAATATTTCCCATAGGGAAAGGATGCTATGTAAATGTAAAAAACCATGATACTATTTTTAAATAATTAAACCATGATATCATTTTTAAATAATTAAAAAAAAAAGGTACATATTAACTAATCTAAAATGATAAAGAGTATTTACCCATATTTATTTAGATCTCCTTAAAAATATAAATAAGTTAGAGGAAAAAATGACACTTTGTATATAATTTCAAATGGTGAGCATTTGATTGTAGATCAAGGGCTAAGTAGTTCAAACCCAGTTGGGCCCTCCGTTATTTTAGATTAGCTTTTGATTGTCGGAAAGTTTTATGTGCATTATTTTACATGTGTGACTATTTAACTATGGTGGATCATTTGTCGTGAGAAGTTCGCTCATAGTTAATAAATTTCACTTCTTAGCAATGGGACTGTGGTTTCAGGATCCAACAAGTAGCTCACTGTGATTTTCCCATTACCTTTTGGTGCGCAAGGGAATGATTCAGAAAATATCCTTGGTAATTTGAACATTGTCTTTTTTTTTCACTTCCACGTAATTTTTAAAAATGTAAAATGATAATGAATATAATGCAAAAATAATTATTTGTCAATATGTTAAATCTATAGGATGTGTACAGTTATCACATATGATGAAACATAAAATGTGGACAACTAAACAAGGCACTCCAACTATAACTCAGTGTGTTAGTGTTAGCTAACAGATGACTCTACTAAGCACTAGAGTTAGCAAAAACAGTTCTCAAAGGAATGATTTGACCATCATCTATCGTATGCCACATGAAACGATCGGATCGGTCCATCCCAAAGTTAGCGTGAAGGATTGGACAAAGTTTCCAATTTTTGCTGGGTTTTAATTAAATAGGTCTAAATGGTGACCCAAAGCTTTGCTTCATTGTAGGGTTATAATTAAACATATTCTTTTCCATCGGTTAGGATAGGATTTAAGGTATAATAATACTTAAAATTGCAAATGAACGGTACAAGAATTATCCATTCCGGGTAGAAATAGTGCATGAATAACAGAAATATATAAATAGTGGATATTATATATATACCTCCCATAATTGGATTAGAATGTTAAAGATTAACTGCATCCTTAATCCGCTCGATGATTAAAATTTCCCATAATTATATCTCGCACGTATAAATTGGGTTCTCAATCAAGGAAATTAATCCATAGCTAAAAAGCGAGAGAGCTGCAAAAATAATTTAGTAGCGAGCGAGCACCATGGCCCTTATCGATTGGAGAATACTCATAATAACTTTTGGTGTGATGAGTGCCACTTCACACGGTCAATGGGATAACGCTCATGCTACGTTCTACGGTGACATGTCCGGCGGCGAAACCATGCGTAGGTTTATTTAATTATCTGCTCTGGATCATATCTACGTGTAATTATGTTGGCCATTAATTGTTTAAGATGTGACATGGAATACATGTAGAGGGAGCTTGTGGGTATGGCAATTTGTTCGACCAGGGCTACGGCCTCGAGACAACAGCGCTGAGCACGGCCCTCTTCAACAACGGTGCCACCTGCGGTGCTTGCTACGAGATCGAGTGCGTTGACTCCCCACAATGGTGCGCCCCCGGGAGCATCACGGTCACTGCTGTTGGAAAAGAACTCTCTGTTCTTCTCCGATAAATGAAGATAGATGGAAAAAGGTATTCTCTGAGACGAAGAAAATACACTCGTCTGTATTCACTATTAAAATAATAAGAAACAATATACTTAAATACATAGATGGAAACACTCTTCCACTAACCACGATTACACGAATAAACAAAACCAACCTGGACTTGGTCTTCCAACTAAAAGAAAACTTATCACGTAGTTACGCAGTAACTATCTCACGATTAAAGAAAATAAAATGCATAATAAAATAATTAAATAACAAGCTTATTCCTATCATTCTCCCTCCTAATCTTATTATATATTTTCCTTGCATCTCGGAGCCAATCATCGATTAACACGGAACTTGCACCTTTTGAGCTTCTTACGCGATTGTATCCAATCATCATCATCATCCAACATCTCAGAGTTTGATTCATCAAACGGTGATTCCATTTCTTCCTCCTTATTCCTTATCTTGAACCTCTTCTGCAGCTCCTCGTTCAGATTATTGATGTCTGCCTTAGTCCTCAACTCGTCGGGCTCCATCAATACCCCGTGGCCCGTGCTTCTGAGGTTATGGCGAAGAAATCGCATCACCTCATCACGCGTCCTGACGTCTTCCAGTTCTCGGATACCGCCGTTCGTCAAGAATCGTCGATCATGCCAGGCAACGTCTTCTACATCGTCCTCGGCAGATACATGTTCAGCATCGTCAGCTTCTTCCTCCTCGCCGGTATTGACAGCAACCTCAGAGAGGGTGACAATGGGAGCGATCTGCGCACCGGCGTCCCCATCATCGTTCTTCTGTCCCGCGATCCTCACACGAACCTTCGTCTGCACAGGATCTACTTGTGCATCAGCTTGGTGCTTCAGCTCGCTGAGATCCTCCCAAGCCGAATCCCACTCGAGAGCCACAGAAATTTTCTCCCGAGCGACAATATCCAGCAGCGTCTCCATCCTGCAAATTGAAACTTTGGGCGAGAGGAACTCGTCCTCTATTTCGACTCCCCTCCACGTCGCTGTTCTTCTAGTTGACGTTTTGCAAAGAAATTCGAAAGGATCTTCTTCTGCAGCAGCGGGTTTCGCCTTCACAACCTTCTCCGTCGTCAACGCCATCGATCTGGTGCCCTCCTTGATGCTCTTCAGAAGGCCATCGTCACCGCCACCATCGTCGCAGCCGCCACTCCCCTGCTCCTCGGGCTGACACTTGGTCTTCTGCACGCTGCGAATGGTGGCCATCTCAACAGAAGACTTTCTCGCCGCCATCTCTGCTCGCTCCTCGCGCATCTCAGGCGACTTTTGAAGCAGAGGATGCTCTGTTCGCTGCGTACATGGAGCGACATGCTCTGTTCGCTCCTTTGCATCTGCCACCATCTCCTTCATTATATCTGCAGTTTTGGTCAAGAAATCGCAAGCCTTGCAGGCGGTGTCGACAGCAGCCTCCTCGTAATCAACCTGCATCGTCGACTTCGTCGCTCGCTGCAGGAAGTGGTTGACGTTCGTGCCGGTCGGTGGATCCTGAATATTGCGCTCCAGCAGACCGAACTCCTCCACGAACATCTTGCTTGCGATCACCGTGGCATCGCGAATGTCTTCCTGCGCGGACCGCTTCGACCTCGCTCCTGTCGTGTCTGCCACTATCATCTTCGCAGTCTTCATCGCTTTCTCGTCAGTGGACTGCGCGTACTCCACCGTCTCCCTGACCACGGCAGAGCGTGAAACCTCCATCGGAGGGAGTTCCTGTAACAACATCAAAGCATTATCGTATTCTTCAAAAGAACTTTCTTTTTCTTCTTCAACAACCATCAAGACAGTATGTTGGTTCAATGCTACTTCTTGATCTTTGTCTTCACTTTGTTCGGCAATGTATACTACTTCCTCCTTTTTACACTCCGAGGCAAAGTGACCAAACCGTTTACAATTGAAACACTTAATTTGAGACTTATCTCTTTTGGGTTTTCCCATGGCACCACCATCAGAAGGTCTCCCTTCATATTCTCTGCCTTCTCTTCTGTGAAATCTTCCTTTAAAATTATTGAATCCACGTCCTCGTCCATGAAAATTGCCAAAAGTCCTTTGAGACTTTGCTTCCCAATCTACTCGGTTGAATAAAACTTGATGTTGTTCATCTGAAGAAGAAGAAGTAGCTTCAAGTCTTACCTCATACGTTTTTAGTGCACTCACGACATAATCCATTGACATTGTTGTCATATCATCAAATTGCTCCAACTGAGAAGCAATTGGGTTAAACTTGGCTGGAACCGATCGAAGGAGCTTCTCCACTATGCGTTGTTCCACCACTTTTTGCCCTATATTCCTCATTGTATTTACAATTGCAGAAAGTCGATTAACAAATTCATCAACTGATTCAGAGTTAGTCATATGAATTCTTTCAAACTCACCACTAAGTTGATTCATCCTAGCTTTCTGAAATTTTTCATTACCTCCATAGATGCTTTTCAAGGCATCCCAAGTCTCTTTTGCTGATATTTTATCTGCAACAAGCATTAGCAACTCATCGCTCAATGTTTGTTGAATGATTGACAGGGCTATGTTGTCTATTCGTTGATTCGTCTCGTGATCACCATCATACGTGGATTCAACAGCCTCCCAAACTCCTTGCGCCTTTAAGAAGGTCCGAACTCTTACTGCCCACATGGCGTAGTTCCCTTCTTTTTGCAAAACCAGACATCCTAGACTTCCTCCACTCGTAGCAGTCTTAAATCCTCCTGATTCAACTACGCTCATAGAAGCCTTTCCGGTTGCAGGAGTCAACAACGGAATTGTTGGAACCTTCTCCATCTTCAACCTTGATGTCCTTGGTAACGCAGCAACAAGCGCACGTCAACGAAGCTCTGATACCAAATGTTGGAAAAGAACTCACTGTTCTTCTCCGATAAATGAAGATAGATGGAAAAAGGTATTCTCTGAGACGAAGAAAATACACTCGTCTGTATTCACTATTAAAATAATAAGAAACAATATACTTAAATACATAGATGGAAACACTCTTCCACTAACCACGATTACACGAATAAACAAAACCAACTTGGACTTGGTCTTCCAACTAAAAGAAAACTTATCACGTAGTTACGCAGTAACTATCTCACGATTAAAGAAAATAAAATGCATAATAAAATAATTAAATAACAAGCTTATTCCTATCAACTGCCACCAACTTGTGCCCGCCGGACCCCTCCAAGCCGAGCGATGATGGCGGGTGGTGCAACCCACCACGGAAACACTTCGACCTCTCCATGCTCATGTTCGTCAAGATCGTCAAGGACTACAAGGCCGGCATCGTCCCCGTCCGCTTTCGCCGTGTCCGCTGCACTAAGAAGGGCGGCATCCGGTTCCAGATCAACGGGAACCCCTCCTTCCTCCTAGTACTTGTCCACAACGTCGGTGGTGATGGTGACGTGACTGCCGTGTCGATCAAAGGCTCGTCGAGCACCGGCTGGATCCCGATGAGGAGGAATTGGGGTCAGAAATGGCAGGCCAACTCGCAGTTGGTGGGGCAGAGCCTCTCTTTTCGGGTGATGACCAGCGACGGTAGGACGGTGGAGTCCACCAACGTTGCCCCGGCGAACTGGCAGTTCGGCCAGAACTTTGAAGGCCGTCAGTTCTGAGGAAGAAGACGTACAAAATTGCAAAGTTTAAAAAGAATGAAGAAGAATATCTCAAGGGAGAATTAAAATAGTTATTTAAGATTTACTATTAATACGTTGAAAATTAAATTAAATATAAACTGTGGTGCATGCCGGCATGAAAAGAATGGCTACTCTTATTTCTTATTTGGATCCATAGAATACCACAACGTTAATTTTCGGCAACTTGAATTCTCCTAGTGCTATTAAGTGATAACACATGCCATTTGCATCATCAACTTGCACGGTTATAACTTTATTCCTGGCATTTCAAAAAAATAGCTGCACCTATTTATGTTCTACAAAAATTTATGCCAATTCTCTCTCGACTTCATCAATTGGATTTCTCTCCAAGCATTACCTCACCACAATTCACCTGTCCAACAAATAAGGTATTTTCTACTCCTTTTAGCAGCCATATGGGGATCCATTATCATCACATCAATTTATTTTCTGTCAGGACCTCTTCTCGGCCGTTATGGAATATGCGATTTGATCGGGTTTTATTGTTCCAAATGCTTTAAATGAATGTTGAGTCCAACACTTAATGCTCGTATATTTTTCTTAGGATGGAATGACCCCTGCTCTTGTAATTCTACCACATTTGCCTCATCCTTATGGCTTGAAAAAAGGACGGGCCACCATCTGGCGTGAAGTAAAGGATATCAAGGAAAGATACTAAAGAAGGTGACTTCAATGGCACCAAAACACCCATTGAAAGACTAAATTTCACTTACTAAAATAATTAGTGAATCAAGAATATTCATAGACTTAATCATACCTTTGTGGCTCATAGAGGTTTCCCTTAAGACTAGATCAATACAACTTGGACAAATATGAAAATAAACCTACACGTACACCAATTCCCTTTAGCATAATAGGAACAAGACCTGTAGCAGAACAGATGTTCAGTTTTAAAAATTATTGATTGAAATCGTCAGTCTTCATAGAATAAATTTAGAAACAATAGAATAACACGAATAACGGAACCAGTAAGTTCTACCGAGACTGTAAAGTCCAAAGAACTAAGGAAAAAGACTTTAAAAAAAGAACTCCATGAAGAAGGGTAAACCTACAAAAAATTAGAAAACACATTTTATATGAAGCCTACAATTTTGAATTAGTGTATTTATATAATACCACGTTATTTTAAGCATTTATTTATAAAAATAATAAAATTCAGTATGCTGAATTTTGTTGTGAGAAAATCATCGAATTGAATTTTAAATTTAAAATCCAACTCTGAAAATAAATTAGAGTTTGTACTCTGTTTGATTGGTCAATTTGTTTAACATATTAAAATATAATGAACACTCCTTTAATTAAACTAAAACGGTTAAACCAAAGTTAAATGACTTGAAATGGATGTTCTAGATTAATCCACACTTGAGATACGTTTCTGATTAGATCAACCTAACCCAGGTTGTGTTATCATATTCATCTTCTTCCTCAAATGTGTGCGTGATGATGAGGGCGATGGGCAATCACCCTTCTCTATTTTCCAAGAATTTTCTAGATAAAACATCGAGTGCAACATCATTGGAGCCTTTTCAAAGCTAGTGGACTCGCAAAAACTTATTTTTGGAGATCAATCGTGAAATAATTTACCGACCAAGTGGGATGCCATGATTTGGGTCGTTGAGTCCTTCGTCCAATGATTACTAATGATGGAAAGTGAGTTTGATGGAAATCTAGTTACCACAATTGAGGTCGATTAACCAATGATTTGGGATGGACCGATGGCAAGGAAAAAATCTCAATTTTGAGGATTTCACCAGCCAAATGATTCTACCAAGATTGCATCTCCGATATGTCATGACCCGACCCTCTATCGGGCATGGCAACCGCCGTAAGAGTTACGAAAAACTAATTGCAAGGCTTATAAAAATCGCTCTAATTTTTTTTGTTCATTACAGTAGAATTAATTGCACGAAAACATTTTGTAAACATGTTAAGACAATAATAAATATTGTCGATTACATTGTTCAGCTAACACAGTCCGACTTTATAACTGTCCATCACTAACTGGTTTCTCCATAGTAAGACTCCCGTTGCTTTCACTGCTCCTCGATCTACCCTCATGTGAGACTTGGTACTCCGCTCGGGGGAAAATTTGCATGTGCTGAGTCTAGAGACTCGGTGGCTACGAAAGGAGAGTATCGTGGCAAAAGCATAGACTAAATGCAATATTTATGTCGTGGGGTGTAAGCAATATCACAGATATAATAATTAATATTTCATGCATAAAAGGATCAAATATGAAAAATATGTTCAATTGTCAAATATTGTCTTGTGTCTAAGTTTAAGTTTAACCTCATCTCTAACAATAAAAACCACTCTATACTTTTTATAAAGTCACCTAGTTGTACGTCCAGTATTTATGTTCAATAGTGATCAATATTTATAGGGTATATGCGACGTCACCTACTTGTATGTCCAATATTTATGTTCTCTTGTATGTCTAAGACATACACCAATATATTATATATGACAAATACAACATGCATAACATATTCACAGTTCATAATATCATTTAGTATATCAAATATTCTTCTGTAGAAAGAAAGTAAGAAAATCACACACTCGACAGCATATAACGTAGTTCTCACAATCGGCCTCACGGGGCTCCAATTGTAGACATACAAGTTATTGAAGACACTTAGCATTTCTCCACAAGCAATCAAATAAACAACAGCACAAAAATTCACAATGCATTGCACACCACAAGCCTTTGAACATGGTAGTGTCTGTGGAGTTCAATTTTGATCAGTTTCTTCAACCAATTTGATTCTAAATCTAAAATATTTATCTCCTAAATTTAATGAGTGTTTCCTTACCACTACGTGAGCAACCCTATGTACCACAAACCCTTTCTAACTTAGTTAGCAGTTCACTGGTACTCTTACAAATTTCCTTATTTAACATGTTTGGATAGTGCAGTAATGAGAAACAAGTATTGATGTATTTAGCTTAAAGACAACCTATAACGTACAATTTGGATGCATGAAATCTATAGAAGATCCAGTATTCTGCTCAGCCTCGCACTATAAAATAATACTAATAGTTTCATAATTTAAGAGCTCTCTCCCGGCTAAGCCTTAGGGCACTCAACCATAAATACCTTCTTTCTAAACTTTGATTTAAAATAGGTTTATATCAACATATTGCATCATTCTGCCCAAACTATAACTTGAACGGTGACTGCTTCACCAGCATCCGTTAAATATTTGAAACGTCTTGTGGATGTGGAAACAATTTAGATCAATCGACACAATTCATCGATGGTGGAACCCAAAAGTATCTCATCTTAAATCAACTACTTCTGCATTGCACTTCGAAAACAACATACATTAGACATTCATCAATTGTCATGCTTTCATTTAACCAGATTTCCAACCATTTATTATCAATATCAATATCACGAGCAACCAAGGCATACCAACATCATTAGCACAACCATGTATAACAACGATGTTCAAAAAGAGTTTTTTTTTTTTTTGAACTCAAATGTTCAAAAAGAGTTGGGGAGAGGAAAGCATCAACTCAATATAAGGCTGTAAGAAACCTTATCATATCATTCTCATCTAATGCCCATTCATATTAGTGAGAATCAAACTTAGGAAGAGGAAAACATTGAACCAATTTTAAAGTAGCAAGCACAATTTCAATCAAAACATCGAGGACGGTCATGGAAACATAGGAAAAAAAATAAAGCTTCCATCAACCGCATGCAGCCTCCAAGGATTTTAAATTTTGTGGTGATCTCTACCCTTAAAATATAAAAATATTTCCCATAGGGAAAGGATGCTATGTAAATGTAAAAAACCATGATACTATTTTTAAATAATTAAACCATGATATCATTTTTAAATAATTAAAAAAATAACGTACATATTAACTAAGCTAAAATGATAAAGAGTATTTACCCATATTTATTTAGATCTCCTTAAAAATATAAATAAGTTAGAGGAAAAAATGACACTTTGTATATAATTTCAAATGGTGAGCATTTGATTGTAGATCAAAGGCTAAGTAGTTCTAACCCAGTTGGGCCCTCTGTTATTTTAGATTAGCTTTTGATTGTCGGAAAATTTTATGTGCATTATTTTACAAGTATGACTATTTAACTACGATGGATCATTTGTCGTGAGAAGTTCGCTCATAGTTAATAAATTTCACTTCTTAGCAATGGGATTGTGGTTTCAGGATCCAACAAGTAGCTCACTGTGATTTTCCAATTACCTTTTGGTGCGCAAGGAAATGATTCAGAAAATATCCTTCGTAATTTAAACATTGTCTTCTTTTTCACTTCCATGTAATTTTTAAAAATGCAAAATGATAATGAATATAATGCAAAAATAATTATTTGTCGATATGTTAAATGAGTTATCACATATGATGAAACATAAAAGGTGGACAACTAAACAATGCACTCCTACTATAATAAAAGGTGGACAACTAAACAAGGCACTCCAGCTATAACTCAGAGTGTTAGTGTTAGCTAACAGATGGCTCTACGAAGCACTAGAGTTAGCGAAAACAGTTCTCAAAGGAATGATTTGACCATCATCTATCGTATGCCACATGAAACGATCGGATCGGTCCATCCCAAAGTTAGCGTGAAGGATTGGACAAAGTTTCCAATTTTTGCTGGGTTTTAATTAAATAGGTCTAAATGGTGACCCAAAGCTTTGCTTCATTGTAGGGTTATAATTAAACATATTCTTTTCCATCGGTTAGGATAGGATTTAAGGTATAATAATACTTAAAATTGCAAATGAACGGTACAAGAATTATCCATTCCGGGTAGAAATAGTGCATGAATAACAGAAATATATAAATAGTGGATATTATATATATACCTCCCATAATTGGATTAGAATGTTAAAGATTAACTGCATCCTTAATCCGCTCGATGATTAAAATTTCCCATAATTATATCTCGCACGTATAAATTGGGTTCTCAATCAAGGAAATTAATCCATAGCTAAAAAGCGAGAGAGCTGCAAAAATAATTTAGTAGCGAGCGAGCACCATGGCCCTTATCGATTGGAGAATACTCATAATAACTTTTGGTGTGATGAGTGCCACTTCACACGGTCAATGGGATAACGCTCATGCTACGTTCTACGGTGACATGTCCGGCGGCGAAACCATGCGTAGGTTTATTTAATTATCTGCTCTGGATCATATCTACGTGTAATTATGTTGGCCATTAATTGTTTAAGATGTGACATGGAATACATGTAGAGGGAGCTTGTGGGTATGGCAATTTGTTCGACCAGGGCTACGGCCTCGAGACAACAGCGCTGAGCACGGCCCTCTTCAACAACGGTGCCACCTGCGGTGCTTGCTACGAGATCGAGTGCGTTGACTCCCCACAATGGTGCGCCCCCGGGAGCATCACGGTCACTGCCACCAACTTGTGCCCGCCGGACCCCTCCAAGCCGAGCGATGATGGCGGGTGGTGCAACCCACCACGGAAACACTTCGACCTCTCCATGCCCATGTTCGTCAAGATCGTCAAGGACTACAAGGCCGGCATCGTCCCCGTCCGCTTTCGCCGTGTCCGCTGCACTAAGAAGGGCGGCATCCGGTTCCAGATCAACGGGAACCCCTCCTTCCTCCTAGTACTTGTCCACAACGTCGGTGGTGATGGTGACGTGACTGCCGTGTCGATCAAAGGCTCGTCGAGCACCGGCTGGATCCCGATGAGGAGGAATTGGGGTCAGAAATGGCAGGCCAACTCGCAGTTGGTGGGGCAGAGCCTCTCTTTTCGGGTGATGACCAGCGACGGTAGGACGGTGGAGTCCACCAACGTTGCCCCGGCGAACTGGCAGTTCGGCCGGAACTTTGAAGGTCGTCAGTTCTGAGGAAGAAGACGTGCAAAATTGCAAAGTTAAAAAAGAATGAAGAAGAATATCAAGGGAGAATTAAAATAGTTATTTAAGATTTACTATTGAAAATTAAATTAAATATAAACTGTGGTGCATGCCGGCATGAAAAGAATGGCTACTCTTATTTCTTATTTCGATCCATAGAATACCACAACGTTAATTTTCGGCAACTTGAATTCTCCTAGTGCTATTAAGTGATAACACATGCCATTTGCATCATCAACTTGCACGGTTATAACTTTATTCCTGGCATTTCAAAAAAATAGCTGCACCTATTTATGTTCTACAAAAATTTATGCCAATTCTCTCTCGACTTCATCAATTGGATTTCTCTCCATGCATTACCTCACCACAATTCACCTGTCCAACAAATAAGGTATTTTCTACTCCTTTTAGCAGCCATATGGGGATCCATTATCATCACATCAATTTATTTTCTGTCAGGACCTCTTCTCGGCCGTTATGGAATATGCGATTTGATCGGGTTTTATTGTTCCAAATGCTTTAAATGAATGTTGAGTCCAACACTTAATGCTCGTATATTTTTCTTAGGATGGAATGACCCCTGCTCTTGTAATTCTACCACATTTGCCTCATCCTTATGGCTTGAAAAAAGGACGGGCCACCATCTGGCGTGAAGTAAAGGATATCAAGGAAAGATACTAAAGAAGGTGACTTCAATGGCACCAAAACACCCATTGAAAGACTAAATTTCACTTACTAAAATAATTAGTGAATCAAGAATATTCATAGACTTTGTGGCTCATAGAGGTTTCCCTTAAGACGAGATCAATACAACATGGACAAATATGAAAATAAACCTACACGTACACCAATTCCCTTTAGCATAATAGGAACAAGACCTATAGCAGAGCAGATGTTCAGTTTTAAAAATTATTGATTGAAATCGTTTGTCTTAATAGAGTAAATTTAGAAACAATAGAATAACACCAATAACGGAACTAGTAAGTTCTACCAAGATTGCAAAGTCCAAATAACTAAGGAAAAAGAACTCCATGAAGAAGGGTAAACCTAAAAAAAATTAGAAAACACATTTTATATGAAGCCTACAATTTTGAATTAGTGTATTTATATAATACTACGTTATTTTGAGCATTTATTTATAAAAATAATAAAATTCAGTATGCTGTATTTTGTTGAGAGAAAAACATCGAATAGAATTTTAAATTTAAAATCCAACTCTGAAAATAAATTAGAGTTTGTACTCTATTTGATTGGTCAATTTGTTTAACCTATTAAAATACAATGAACACTCCTTTAATTAAACCAAAACGGTTAAACCAAAGTTAAATGTCTTGAAATGGATGTTCTAGATAAATCCACAATTGAGATACGTTTCTGATTAGATCAACCTAACCTAGGTTGTGTTATCATATTCATCTTCTTCCTCAAATGTGCGCGTGAGGACTAGGGGGATGGGCAATCACCTTCTCTATTTTTCTAGAATTTTCTAGATAAAAACATCAAGTGCAATATCATTGGAGCCTTTCCAAAGCTAGTGGACTCGTTAAAACTTATTTTTGGATATCAATCGTGGAATAATTTACCGACCAAGTGGGATGCCATGATTTAGGTCATTGAGTCCTTTGTCCAATGATTACTGATGATAGAAAGTGAGTTTGATGGAAATCTAGTTACCACAATTGAGGTCGATTAAAAAACGATTGATCGATGGCAAGGGAAAAAGCTCAATTTTGAGGATTTCACCGGTCAAATGATTCACAGTCCGACTTTATATGTTTCATTCTCTAACTGGTTTCTCCATAGTAAGTCTCCCATTGTTTTCAATGCTCCTCGATCTACCCTCATCTGAGACTTGGTACTGCCCACGGGGGAAAATTTGCATGCACTGAGTCGCGAGACTCAGTGGCTACGAAAGAAGAGTATCCTAGCAAAAGTACAGACTAAATGCATTATTTATGTCCTGAGGTATAAGCAATATCAAAAATATAATAATTAACATTTCATGCATAAGGATCAAATATGAAAAATATGTTCAATTGTCAAATATTGTCTCATATATAAGTTTAAGTTTAACCTTACTCACTCTATACTTTTTATAAAGTCACCTAGTTGTACGTCCTGTATTTATGTTCAATAATGATCAGTATTTATAGGGTATATGCGATGTCACCTACTTATACGTCCGATATTTATGTTCTCCTGTATGTCTAACACATACAACTATATATTATACGTGACAAATACAACAAGCATAGCATATTCACAGTTCATAATATCATTTAGTATATCAAATATTCTTCTTTAGAAAGTAAGTAAGAAAATCACAAAATCGACAGCATATATCGTAGTTTTCACAACCGCCCACACGGGGCTCCAACTGTAGCATGCCATAATTAAAACCTTAACAACTCACCTATACTATTAAATTTTTATCTAAAAAAGACAATTTTCTGTGTAAACCACCATCGATGCAACACGGTCTGCCTAAAAATCATAAAACATTTTGTTTTCAATAATTTTCATACTAGATCACATTGTTCCCTCTTTTTTCCTAAATCTTGGTTTACTAGTGTGATCAATAAAAGGGCAACGGTGGCAAATACGTTGGTAACTTCCATATCTCATGACAATCATCATGTAAGTCATTTAAGACACTTAGCATTTCTTCACAAGCAATCAAAAAAACAGCAGCACAACAATTCACAATGCATTGCACACCACAAGCCTTTGAACTCAACAAATATTAAATCATTGAAGAATTAGAACAAGTATCAAGTTTAAGTAAATCACATATTTCTTCAACAAGTTTTCCCAATCCATTTTGAACATGGTATTGTATGTGGAGTTCAATTTTGATTAGTTTCTTCAACCAATTTGATTCTAAATCTAAAATATTTATCTCCTAAATTCAAGGAGTGTTTCCTTACCACTATGTGAGCAACCCTATGTACCACAAACCCTTACTAACTTAGTTAGCAGTTCACCGGTACTCGTGCAAATTTCCATATTTAACATGTTTGGAGAGTACAATAATAAGCAACAAGTATTTATGTATTTAGCTTAAAGACAACCTATGACGTACAATTAGGATGCATGAAATCTATAGAAGATCTAGTATTCTACTCACCCTCGCGCTATAAAATAATACTAAAAGTTTCATAATTTAAGAGATCTCTCCCGGCTAAGCCTTAGGGCACACAACCATAAATACCTTCTTTATAACCTTTGATTTAAGATAGGTTATATAAACGTACTGCATCCTACTGCCCAAACTATTACTTGGACAGTGACTGCTTCACCAGCATCCGTTAAATATTTGAATCATCTTGCGGATGGGGAAACAATTTAGATCAATCAACACAATTCATCAACGGTGGAACCCAAAAGTATCCCATCTTAAATTAACTACTTCTGCATTACACTTCTAAGTCATTTAGCAATAACAACATACATCAGACATTCATCAATAGGCATGCTTTCATCTAACCTGATTTCCAACCATTTATTATCAGTATCAATATCACGAGCAACCTAGGCATACCAACATCATTAGCGCAACCATGTATAACAACGATGTTCAAAAAGAGGTTTTTTTTTAAACTGAGATGTTCAAAAAGAGTTGGGGAGAGGAAAGCATCAATTCAAGATAAGGATGTAAGAAACCTTATCATATAAATCTCATCTAATGTCCATTCATATTAATGAGAATCAAACGTAGGAAGAGGAAAACATCGAACCAATTTTAAAGCAGCAAGCACAATTTCAATCAAAACATCGACGACGGTCAAGGAAACATAGGGAAAAAATAAAGCTTCCATCAACAACTTGCAGCGTCCAAGGATTTTAAATTTTGTGGTGATCTGTGCCCTTAAAATATAAAAATATTTCCCATAGGGAAAGGATACTATGCAAATTTAAAAAACCATGATATCATCACTAACCAGCCAAATGATTCTACCAAGATTGCATCTCCGATATGTCACGACCCGACCCTCTATCGGGCATGGCAACCGCCGTAAGAGTTATGAAAAACTAATTGCAAGGCTTATAAAAATCGCTCTAATTTTTTTTTGTTCATTACAGTAGAATTAATTGCACGAAAACATTTTGTAAACATGTTAAGACAATAATAAATACTGTCGATTACATTGTTCAGCTAACACAGTCCGACTTTATAACTGTCCATCACTAACTGGTTTCTCCATAGTAAGACTCCCGTTGCTTTCACTGCTCCTCGATCTACCCTCATTTGAGACTTGGTACTCCGCTCAGGGGAAAATTTGCATGTGCTGAGTCTAGAGACTCGGTGGCTACGAAAGGAGAGTATCGTGGCAAAAGTATAGACTAAATGCAATATTTATGTCGTGGGGTGTAAGCAATATCACAAATATAATAATTAATATTTCATGCATAAGGATCAAATATGAAAAATATATTCAATTGTCAAGTATTGTCTTGTGTCTAAGTTTAAGTTTAACCTCATCTCTAACAATAAAAACCACTCTATACTTTTTATAAAGTCACCTAGTTGTACGTCCAGTATTTATGTTCAATAGTGATCAGTATTTATAGGGTATATGCGACGTCACCTACTTGTATGTCCAATATTTACGTTCTCTTGTATGTCTAAGACATACACCAATATATTATATACGACAAATACAACATGCATAACATATTCACAGTTCATAATATCATTTAGTATATCAAATATTCTTCTGTAGAAAGAAAGTAAGAAAATCACACACTCGACAGCATATAACGTAGTTCTCACAACCGGCCTCACGGGGCTCCAATTGTAGCAGACCATAATTGAAACCGTAACAACTCACCAAGACTATTAAATTTTTATCTAAAAAAAGACACAATTGTCTGTGTAAACCACCATCGATGAAAAACGGTCTGCTTAAAAATCATAAGACATTTTGTTTTCAATAATGTCCATACTAGATCACATTGTTCCCTCTTTTTTCCTAAATCTTGGTTTACTAGTGTGATCAATAAAAGTGCAACGGTAGCAAAAACGAGGGTGTCTTCCATATCTCATGACAATCATCATGTAAGTTATTGAAGACACTTAGCATTTCTCCACAAGCAATCAAATAAACAACAGCACAAAAATTCACAATGCATTGCACACCACAAGCCTTTGAACATGGTAGTGTCTGTGGAGTTCAATTTTGATCAGTTTCTTCAACCAATTTGATTCTAAATCTAAAATATTTATCTCCTAAATTTAATGAGTGTTTACTTACCACTACGTGAGCAACCCTATGTACCACAAACTCTTTCTAACTTAGTTAGCAGTTCACTGGTACTCTTACAAATTTCCTTATTTAACATGTTTGGATAGTGCAGTAATGAGCAACAAGTATTGATGTATTTAGCTTAAAGACAACCTATGACGTACAATTTGGATGCATGAAATCTATAGAAGATCCAGTATTCTGCTCAGCCTCGCACTATAAAATAATACTAATAGTTTCATAATTTAAGAGCTCTCTCCCGGCTAAGCCTTAGGGCACTCAACCATAAATACCTTCTTTCTAAACTTTGATTTAAAATAGGTTTATATCAACATATTGCATCATTCTGCCCAAACTATAACTTGAACGGTGACTGCTTCACCAGCATCCGTTAAATATTTGAAACGTCTTGTGGATGTGGAAACAATTTAGATCAATCAACACAATTCATCGATGGTGGAACCCAAAAGTATCTCATCTTAAATCAACTACTTCTGCATTGCACTTCGAAAACAACATACATTAGACCTTCATCAATTGTCATGCTTTCATTTAACCAGATTTCCAACCATTTATTATCAATATCAATATCACAAGCAACCAAGGCATACCAACATCATTAGCGCAACCATGTATAACAACGATGTTCAAAAAGAGTTTTTTTTTTTTTTGAACTCAAATGTTCAAAAAGAGTTGGGGAGAGGAAAGCATCAACTCAATATAAGGCTGTAAGAAACCTTATCATATCATTCTCATCTAATGCCCATTCATATTAGTGAGAATCAAACGTAGGAAGAGGAAAACATTGAACCAATTTTAAAGTAGCAAGCACAATTTCAATCAAAACATCGAGGACGGTCATGGAAACATAGGGAAAAAAATAAAGCTTCCATCAAACTCATGCAGCCTCCAAGGATTTTAAATTTTGTGGTGATCTCTACCCTTAAAATATAAAAATATTTCCCATAGGGAAAGGATGCTATGTAAATGTAAAAAACCATGATACTATTTTTAAATAATTAAACCATGATATCATTTTTAAATAATTAAAAAAAAATAAGGTATATATTAACTAAGCTAAAATGATAAAGAGTATTTACCCATATTTATTTAGATCTCCTTAAAAATATAAATAAGTTAAGGAAAAAATGACACTTTGTATATAATTTCAAATGGTGAGCATTTGATTGTAGATCAAGGGCTAAGTAGTTCAAACCCAGTTGGGCCCTCCGTTATTTTAGATTAGCTTTTGATTGTCGGAAAATTTTATGTGCATTATTTTACAAGTGTGACTATTTAACTATGATGGATCATTTGTTGTGAGAAGTTCGCTCATAGTTAATAAATTTCACTTTTTTGCAATGGGACTGTGGTTTCAGGATCCAACAAGTAGCTCACTGTGATTTTCCCATTACCTTTTGGTGCACAAGGAAATGATTCAGAAAATATCCTTCGTAATTTAAACATTGTCTTTTTTTTCACTTCCATGTAATTTTTAAAAATGCAAAATGATAATGAATATAATGCAAAAATAATTATTTGTCGATATGTTAAATGAGTTATCACATATGATGAAACATAAAAGGTGGACAACTAAACAATGCACTCCTACTATAATAAAAGGTGGACAACTAAACAAGGCACTCCAGCTATAACTCAGAGTGTTAGTGTTAGCTAACAGATGGCTCTACGAAGCACTAGAGTTAGCGAAAACAGTTCTCAAAGGAATGATTTGACCATCATCTATCGTATGCCACATGAAACGATCGGATCGGTCCATCCCAAAGTTAGCGTGAAGGATTGGACAAAGTTTCCAATTTTTGCTGGGTTTTAATTAAATAGGTCTAAATGGTGACCCAAAGCTTTGCTTCATTGTAGGGTTATAATTAAACATATTCTTTTCCATCGGTTAGGATAGGATTTAAGGTATAATAATACTTAAAATTGCAAATGAACGGTACAAGAATTATCCATTCCGGGTAGAAATAGTGCATGAATAACAGAAATATATAAATAGTGGATATTATATATATACCTCCCATAATTGGATTAGAATGTTAAAGATTAACTGCATCCTTAATCCGCTCGATGATTAAAATTTCCCATAATTATATCTCGCACGTATAAATTGGGTTCTCAATCAAGGAAATTAATCCATAGCTAAAAAGCGAGAGAGCTGCAAAAATAATTTAGTAGCGAGCGAGCACCATGGCCCTTATCGATTGGAGAATACTCATAATAACTTTTGGTGTGATGAGTGCCACTTCACACGGTCAATGGGATAACGCTCATGCTACGTTCTACGGTGACATGTCCGGCGGCGAAACCATGCGTAGGTTTATTTAATTATCTGCTCTGGATCATATCTACGTGTAATTATGTTGGCCATTAATTGTTTAAGATGTGACATGGAATACATGTAGAGGGAGCTTGTGGGTATGGCAATTTGTTCGACCAGGGCTACGGCCTCGAGACAACAGCGCTGAGCACGGCCCTCTTCAACAACGGTGCCACCTGCGGTGCTTGCTACGAGATCGAGTGCGTTGACTCCCCACAATGGTGCGCCCCCGGGAGCATCACGGTCACTGCCACCAACTTGTGCCCGCCGGACCCCTCCAAGCCGAGCGATGATGGCGGGTGGTGCAACCCACCACGGAAACACTTCGACCTCTCCATGCCCATGTTCGTCAAGATCGTCAAGGACTACAAGGCCGGCATCGTCCCCGTCCGCTTTCGCCGTGTCCGCTGCACTAAGAAGGGCGGCATCCGGTTCCAGATCAACGGGAACCCCTCCTTCCTCCTAGTACTTGTCCACAACGTCGGTGGTGATGGTGACGTGACTGCCGTGTCGATCAAAGGCTCGTCGAGCACCGGCTGGATCCCGATGAGGAGGAATTGGGGTCAGAAATGGCAGGCCAACTCGCAGTTGGTGGGGCAGAGCCTCTCTTTTCGGGTGATGACCAGCGACGGTAGGACGGTGGAGTCCACCAACGTTGCCCCGGCGAACTGGCAGTTCGGCCAGAACTTTGAAGGCCGTCAGTTCTGAGGAAGAAGACGTACAAAATTGCAAAGTTTAAAAAGAATGAAGAAGAATATCTCAAGGGAGAATTAAAATAGTTATTTAAGATTTACTATTAATACGTTGAAAATTAAATTAAATATAAACTGTGGTGCATGCCGGCATGAAAAGAATGGCTACTCTTATTTCTTATTTTGATCCATAGAATACCACAACGTTAATTTTCGGCAACTTGAATTCTCCTAGTGCTATTAAGTGATAACACATGCCATTTGCATCATCAACTTGCACGGTTATAACTTTATTCCTGGCATTTCAAAAAAATAGCTGCACCTATTTATGTTCTACAAAAATTTATGCCAATTCTCTTTCGACTTCATCAATTGGATTTCTCTCCATGCATTACCTCACCACAATTCACCTGTCCAACAAATAAGGTATTTTCTACTCCTTTTAGCAGCCATATGGGGATCCATTATCATCACATCAATTTATTTTCTGTCAGGACCTCTTCTCGGCCGTCATGGAATATGTGATTTGATCGGGTTTTATTGTTCCAAATGCTTTAAATGAATGTTGAGTCCAACACTTAGTGCTCGTAGCTGTTAAGATATTTTTCTTAGGATGGAATGACCCCTGCTCTTGTAATTCTACCACATTTGCCTCATCCTTATGGCTTGAAAAAATAAAAAGGGGCCACCATCTAGCGTGAAGTAAAGGATATCAAGGAAAGATACTAAAGAAGGTGACTTCAATGGCACCAAAACACCCACTGAAAGACTAAATTTCACGTACGAAAATAATTAGTGAATCAAGAATATTAATAGACTTAATCATACCTTTGTGGCTCACAGAGGTTTCCCTTAAGACGAGATCAATACAACGTGGACAAATATGAAAATAAACTTACACGTACACCAATTCCCTTTAGCATAATAGGAACAAGACCTATAGCAGAGCAGATGTTCAGTTTTAAAAATTATTGATTGAAATCATCTGTCTTAATAGAGTAAATTTAGAAACAATAGAATAACACGAATAACGGAATCAGTACGTTCTACCGAGACTGTAAAGTTCAAAGAACTAAGGAAAAAGATTTTAAAAAAAGAACTCCATGAAGAAGGGTAAACCTACAAAAAATTAGAAAACACATTTTATATGAAGCCTACAATTTTGAATTAGTGTATTTATATAATACTACGTTATTTTAAGCATTTATTTATAAAAATAATAAAATTCAGTATGCTGAATTTTGTTGTGAGAAAATCATCGAATTTAATTTTAAATTTAAAATCCAACTCTGAAAATAAATTAGAGTTTGTACTCTATTTGATTGGTCAATTTGTTTAACCTATTAAAATATAATGAACGCTCAAGTTAAATGACTTGAAATGGATGTTCTTGATTAATCCACACTTGAGATACGTTTCTGATTAGATCAACCTAACTCAGGTTGTGTTATCATATTCATCTTCTTCCTCAAATGTGCGCGTGATGAAGAGGGTGATGGGCAATCACCCTTCTCTATTTTCATAGAATTTTCTAGATAAAACATCAAGAGCAACATCATTGGAGCCTTTCCAAAGCTAGTGGACTCGCTAAAACTTACTTTTGGAGATCAATCGTGGAATAATTTACCGACCAAGTGCGATGCCATGATTTGGGTCGTTGAGTCCTTCGTCCAATGATTACTGATGATAGAGAGTGAGTTTGATGGAAATCTAGTTACCACAATTGAGATTAAACAACAATTGACCGATGGCAAGGGAAAAATTTCAATTTTGAGGATTTCACTGGTTGAATGATTCACAGTCCAACTTTATAAGTGTCCATCACTAACTGGTTTCTCCATAGTAAGACTCCTGTTGTTTTCACTACTCCTCGATCTACCCTCATCTAAGACTTGGTATTGTGCACGGGGCAAAATTTGTAAGCGCTAAGTCTGGAGACTGAGTGGCTAAAAAAGGAGTGTATCCTGGCAAAAGTGCAAACAAAATGCAATATTTATGTCCTGAGGTGTAATCAATATCATAAATATAATAAATAACATTTCATACATAAGGATCAAATATGAAAAATATGTTCGATTGTCAAATATTGTCTCGTGTCTAAGTTTAAGTTAGCCTCAACTCTAACCATAAAAATCACTCTATACTTTTTATAAAGTCACCTAGTAGTACGTCCAATATTTATGTTCAATAATGATAAGTATTTATAGGGTATATGCGACATCACCTACTTGTACGTCCAATATTTACATTCTCTTGTATGTCTAACACATTCACCTATATATTATACGAGACAAATACAACATGCATAGCATATTCATAGTTCATAATATCATTTAGTATATCAAATATTCTTCCGTAGAAAGTAAGGAGGAAAATCACACACTCGACAACATATATCGTAGTTTTCACAATCGCCGACACGGGGCTCCAATTGTAGGAGGCAATATTTGAAACCTTAACAACTCACCAAGATTATGAAATTTTTATCTTAAAAAAAGACACAATTTTCTATGTAAACCTCCATCGATGCAACACGGTCTGCCTAAAAATCATAAAACATTTTGTTTTCAAGAATGTTCATACTAGATCACATTGTTCCCTCTTTTTTCCTAAATCTTGGTTTACTAGTGTGATCAATAAAAGGGCAATGGTGGCAAAAACGAGGGTATCTTCCATATCTCATGACAATCATCATGTAAGTCATTTAAGACACTTAGCATTTCTTCACGAGCAATCAAATAAACATCAGCACAACAATTCACAACGCATTGCACACCACAAGCCTTTGAACTCAACAAATATTAGATCATGGAAGAATGAGAACAAGTATCAAGTTTAAGTAAAGAACATATTTCTTCAACAAGTTTTCCCAATCCATTTTGAACATGGTATTGTCTGTGGAGTTCAATTTTGATCAGTTTTTTCAACCAATTTGATTCTGAATCTAAAATATTTATCTTCAAAATTCAATGAGCGTTTCCTTACAACTACGTGAGCAACCCTATGTACCACAAACCCTTACTAACTTAGTTAGCAGTTCACCGGTACTCTTGCAAATTTCCTTATTTAACATGTTTGGAGAGTGCAGTAATAAGCAACAAGTATTGATGTATTTACCTTAAAGACAACCTATGACGTGCAATTAGGATGCATGAAATATGTAGAAGATCCAGTATTCTGCTCAGCCTCGTGCTATAAAAAAATACTAACAGTTTCATAATTTAAGAGTTCTCTCCTGGCTAAGCCTTATGGCACTCAACCATAAATACCTTCTTTCTAAACTTTGATTTCAGATAGGTTTATATCGACATACCGCATCCAACTGCCCACACTATAACTTGGACAGTGACTGCTTCACCAGCATCCGTTAAATATTTGAATCATCTTGCGGATGGGGAAATAATTTAGATCAATCAACACAATTCATCAACGGTGGAACCCAAAAGTACCTCATCCTAAATTTCCCACGGGGAAAGGATGCTATGTAAATTTAAAAAACCATGATATCATTTTTAAATAATTCAAAAAAACAAGGTACATATTAACCAAGCTAAAATGAAAAAGTGCATTTACCCATATTTATTTAGATCTCCTGAAAAATATAAATAAGTTAGAGAAATAAATGACGCTTTGTATATAATTTCAAATGGTGAGCATTTGATTGCAGATCAAAAGCAAAGTGATTCAAACCCAGTTGGGCCCTCAGTTATTTTAGATTAGATCTTGATTGTCGAAAAGTTCTATGTGCATTATTTTACAAGTGTGACTATTTAACTACGGTGGATCATTTGTTCTGAGATGTTCGCTCATAGTTAATAAATTTCACTTCTTAGCAATGGGAGTGAGGTTTCAAGATCCAACAAGTAGCTTACTGTGATTTTCCCATTACCTTTTGGTGTGCAAGGGAATGATTCAGAAAATATCCTTGGTAATTTGAACATTGTCTTCTTTTTCACTTCCACGTAATTTTTAAAAACACAAAATGATAATGAATATAATGCAAAAATAATTATTTGTCGATATGTTAAATCTATAGGATGTGTACAGTTATCACATATGATGAAACATAAAAGGTGCACAACTAAACAAGGCACTCCTACTATAATAAAAGGTGGACAACTAAACAAGGCACTCCAACTATAACTCAGAGTGTTAGTGTTAGCTAACAGATGGCTCTAGGAAGCACTAGAATTAGCAAAAACAGTTCTCAAAGGAATGATTTGACCATCATCTATCGTATGCCACATGAAACGATCGGATCGGTCCATCCCAAAGTTAGCGTGAAGGATTGGACAAAGTTTCTAATTTTTGCTGGGTTTTAATTAAATAGGTCTAAATGGTGACCCAAAGCTTTGCTTCATTGTAGGGTTATAATTAAACATATTCTTTTCCATCGGTTAGGATAGGATTTAAGGTATAATAATACTTAAAATTGCAAATGAACGGTACAAGAATTATCCATTCCGGGTAGAAATAGTGCATGAATAACAGAAATATACATATAGTGGATATTATATATATACCTCCCATAATTGGATTAGAATGTTAAAGATTAACTGCATCCTTAATCCGCTCGATGATTAAAATTTCCCATAATTATATCTCGCACGTATAAATTGGGTTCTCAATCAAGGAAATTAATCCATAGCTAAAAAGCGAGAGAGCTGCAAAAATAATTTAGTAGCGAGCGAGCACCATGGCCCTTATCGATTGGAGAATACTCATAATAACTTTTGGTGTGATGAGTGCCACTTCACACGGTCAATGGGATAACGCTCATGCTACGTTCTACGGTGACATGTCCGGCGGCGAAACCATGCGTAGGTTTATTTAATTATCTGCTCTGGATCATATCTACGTGTAATTATGTTGGCCATTAATTGTTTAAGATGTGACATGGAATACATGTAGAGGGAGCTTGTGGGTATGGCAATTTGTTCGACCAGGGCTACGGCCTCGAGACAACAGCGCTGAGCACGGCCCTCTTCAACAACGGTGCCACCTGCGGTGCTTGCTACGAGATCGAGTGCGTTGACTCCCCACAATGGTGCGCCCCCGGGAGCATCACGGTCACTGCCACCAACTTGTGCCCGCCGGACCCCTCCAAGCCGAGCGATGATGGCGGGTGGTGCAACCCACCACGGAAACACTTCGACCTCTCCATGCCCATGTTCGTCAAGATCGTCAAGGACTACAAGGCCGGCATCGTCCCCGTCCGCTTTCGCCGTGTCCGCTGCACTAAGAAGGGCGGCATCCGGTTCCAGATCAACGGGAACCCCTCCTTCCTCCTAGTACTTGTCCACAACGTCGGTGGTGATGGTGACGTGACTGCCGTGTCGATCAAAGGCTCGTCGAGCACCGGCTGGATCCCGATGAGGAGGAATTGGGGTCAGAAATGGCAGGCCAACTCGCAGTTGGTGGGGCAGAGCCTCTCTTTTCGGGTGATGACCAGCGACGGTAGGACGGTGGAGTCCACCAACGTTGCCCCGGCGAACTGGCAGTTCGGCCAGAACTTTGAAGGCCGTCAGTTCTGAGGAAGAAGACGTACAAAATTGCAAAGTTTAAAAAGAATGAAGAAGAATATCTCAAGGGAGAATTAAAATAGTTATTTAAGATTTACTATTAATACGTTGAAAATTAAATTAAATATAAACTGTGGTGCATGCCGGCATGAAAAGAATGGCTACTCTTATTTCTTATTTTGATCCATAGAATACCACAACGTTAATTTTCGGCAACTTGAATTCTCCTAGTGCTATTAAGTGATAACACATGCCATTTGCATCATCAACTTGCACGGTTATAACTTTATTCCTGGCATTTCAAAAAAATAGCTGCACCTATTTATGTTCTACAAAAATTTATGCCAATTCTCTCTCGACTTCATCAATTGGATTTCTCTCCATGCATTACCTCACCACAATTCACCTGTCCAACAAATAAGGTATTTTCTACTCCTTTTAGCAGCCATATGGGGATCCATTATCATCACATCAATTTATTTTCTGTCAGGACCTCTTCTCGGCCTTTATGGAATATGCGATTTGATCGGGTTTTATTGTTCCATATGCTTTAAATGAATGTTGAGTCCAACACTTAGTGCTCGTAGCTGTTAAGATATTTTTCTTAGGATGGAATGACCCCTGCTCTTGTAATTCTACCACATTTGCCTCATCCTTATGGCTTGAAAAAATAAAAAGGGGCCACCATCTAGCGTGAAGTAAAGGATATCAAGGAAAGATACTAAAGAAGGTGACTTCAATGGCACCAAAACACCCACTGAAAGACTAAATTTCACGTACGAAAATAATTAGTGAATCAAGAATATTAATAGACTTAATCATACCTTTGTGGCTCACAGAGGTTTCCCTTAAGACGAGATCAATACAACGTGGACAAATATGAAAATAAACTTACACGTACACCAATTCCCTTTAGCATAATAGGAACAAGACCTATAGCAGAGCACATGTTCAGTTTTAAAAATTATTGATTGAAATCATCTGTCTTAATAGAGTAAATTTAGAAACAATAGAATAACACGAATAACGGAATCAGTAAGTTCTGAACTTACTGAACTCAGTGAATTATTTAATCTACCCACACTAAGAAAAGTTCTGAACTCTGATTCTTTATTTTTGATAATGTGGATCATTGTAGTTTTCTTATTTATTTTTTTTTCTCCAACCTTTCAGAGGATAGGAACAAGCACTGAGAGACCACAAGTATCCTCGATGTCATTTGCTTTTCCTGGAGCTCAAAAGAAAAATGTGTTAAGTTCCAAACAAGCAGGGCCAACTGATGCTTCAAACGTGGGTTCATCGAGCAGTTGGATTCCTACGCTGCAGCGGAATGCTTCAGCGAAATGACTGGTAATGCTGTATGTTCAGTGTCCCATCTCATGGTAGAGGACTACTCTGGTTGAGTGTATCTTCTTTATGGGCTCTCCAGGTGTAGATTCAAATTGGTTGCGTTGAACAAGGAGATAGCATATGCTACCAAAGGTGGCTGCAAAATTGTTGTTGCTCAAGGCACTTCGTGCGATTCAGGATACATAGTGTATTCCTATTAAGGTGACTACAGATGTTGCTAGAAATGGCCTTCATGAGACATGGTTGATAGTGTGTTACAAATTTGACTATTTCTGATCTATCGTTTTTCCTTTCTTTTTAAGTTGGATATGTGAAATCCTTTTTTCAGTTCTCTGTTAATAGATCTTTCCTATCAATTTACATGCTAGAGCATAGTGGGGTATCCTGTAACACTATGTTTTGTGGATCGGTGATCCATCTATTCAGTGTTCTTTGTTGCTTGTATATTTCAAATGATTCACAGTCCGACTTTATAAGTGTCCTTCACTAACTGGTTTCTCCATAGTAAGTCTCCCATTGTTTTCAATGCTCCTCGATCTACCCTCATCTGAGACTTGGTACTACCCACGGGGGAAAATTTGCATGCACTGAGTCGCAAGACTCAGTGGCTACGAAAGGAGAGTATCCTAGGAAAAGTACAGACTAAATGCAATATTTTTGGCCTGAGGTATAAGCAATATCAAAAATATAATAATTAACATTTCATGCATAAGGATCAAATATGAAAAATATGTTCAATTGTCAATTATTGTCTCGTGTCTAAGTTTAAGTTTGACCTCAACTCTAACCATAAAAATCACACTATACTTTTTATAAAGTCACCTAGTTGTACGTCCAGTATTTATGTTCAATAATGATCAGTATTTATAGGGTATATGCGACGTCACCTACTTGTATGTCCAATATTTACGTTCTCTTGTATGTCTAACACATTCGCCTATATATTATACGAGACAAATACAACATGCATAGCATATTCACAGTTCATAATATCATTTAGTATATCAAATATTCTTCCGTAGAAAGTAAGAAAGAAAATCACACACTCGACAGCTTATAACGTAGTTTTCACTACAGCCGACACGAGGCTCCAATTTTAGGAGACAATAATTGAAACCTTAACCACTCAGTAAGACTATTAAATTTTTATCTAAAAAAAGACACAATTTTCTGTGTAAACCTCCGTCGATGCAACACGGTCTACCTAAAAATTTAAAATATTTTGTTTTCAAGAATGTTCATACTAGATCACATTGTTCCCTCTTTTTTCCTAAATCTTGGTTTATTAGTGTCACCTACTTGTATGTCCAATATTTACGTTCTCTTGTATGTCTAAGACATACACCAATATATTATATACGACAAATACAACATGCATAGCATATTCACAGTTCATAATATCATTTAGTATATCAAATATTCTTCTATAGAAAGTAAGTAAGAAAATCACAAAATCGACAGCATATATCGTAGTTTTCACAACCGCCCACACGAGACTCCAACTATAGCATGCCATAATTGAAACCTTAACAACTCACCGATACTATTAAATTTTTATCTAAAAAAGGACACAATTTTCTATGTAAACCACCATCGATGCAACAAGGTCTGCCTAAAAATCATAAAACATTTTGTTTTCAATAATTTTCATACTAGATCACATTGTTCCATCTTTTTTCCTAAATCTTGGTTTACTAGTGTGATCAATAAAAGGGCAACGGTGGCAAATACGTGGGTATCTTCCATATCTCATGACAATCATCATGTAAGTCATTTAAGACAGCATTTCTTCACAAGCAATCCAAAAAACAGCAGCACAACAATTCACAACTCATTGCACACCACAAGCCTTTGAACATGGTAGTGTCTGTGGAGTTCAATTTTGATCAGTTTCTTCAACCAATTTGATTCTAAATCTAAAATATTTATCTCCTAAATTTAATGAGTGTTTCCTTACCACTACGTGAGCAACCTTATGTACCACAAACCCTTTCTAACTTAGTTAGCAGTTCACTGGTACTCTTACAAATTTCCTTATTTAACATGTTTGGATAGTGCAGTAATGAGCAACAAGTATTGATGTATTTAGCTTAAAGACAACCTATGACGTACAATTTGGATGCATGAAATCTATAGAAGATCCAGTATTCTGCTCAGCCTCGCACTATAAAATAATACTAATAGTTTCATAATTTAAGAGCTCTCTCCCGGCTAAGCCTTAGGGCACTCAACCATAAATACCTTCTTTCTAAACTTTGATTTAAAATAGGTTTATATCAACATATTGCATCATTCTGCCCAAACTATAACTTGAACGGTGACTGCTTCACCAGCATCCGTTAAATATTTGAAACGTCTTGTGGATGTGGAAACAATTTAGATCAATCGACACAATTCATCGATGGTGGAACCCAAAAGTATCTCATCTTAAATCAACTACTTCTGCATTGCACTTCGAAAACAACATACATTAGACCTTCATCAATTGTCATGCTTTCATTTAACCAGATTTCCAACCATTTATTATCAATATCAATATCACGAGCAACCAAGGCATACCAACATCATTAGCGCAACCATGTATAACAACGATGTTCAAAAAGAGTTTTTTTTTTTTTGAACTCAAATGTTCAAAAAGAGTTGGGGAGAGGAAAGCATCAACTCAATATAAGGCTGTAAGAAACCTTATCATATCATTCTCATCTAATGCCCATTCATATTAGTGAGAATCAAACGTAGGAAGAGGAAAACATTGAACCAATTTTAAAGTAGCAAGCACAATTTCAATCAAAACATCGAGGACGGTCATGGAAACATAGGGAAAAAAATAAAGCTTCCATCAAACGCATGCAGCCTCCAAGGATTTTAAATTTTGTGGTGATCTCTACCCTTAAAATATAAAAATATTTCCCATAGGGAAAGGATGCTATGTAAATGTAAAAAACCATGATACTATTTTTAAATAATTAAACCATGATATCATTTTTAAATAATTAAAAAAATAACGTACATATTAACTAAGCTAAAATGATAAAGAGTATTTACCCATATTTATTTAGATCTCCTTAAAAATATAAATAAGTTAGAGGAAAAAATGACACTTTGTATATAATTTCAAATGGTGAGCATTTGATTGTAGATCAAAGGCTAAGTAGTTCTAACCCAGTTGGGCCCTCCGTTATTTTAGATTAGCTTTTGATTGTTGGAAAATTTTATGTGCATTATTTTACAAGTGTAACTATTTAACTACGGTGGATCATTTGTCGTGAGAAGTTCGCTCATAGTTAATAAATTTCACTTCTTAGCAATGGGATTGTGGTTTCAGGATCCAACAAGTAGCTCACTGTGATTTTCTAATTACCTTTTGCATGAAATATTCTTATCTAGATTCACATGTTATAACTTACTTTATATTTTCTCTACTTTTAACTATATTCAATTATGTCATTATTTGCCATTATAATTGCTAGGATAACTATTTCCATAGCCATCTAACCACAAGGCTCAGCTCAATTTATTTTTCCATACATGAGTATTGAAATTATATCTAAATAACTTTGGTTTAGCCAACTTGGTTTAATTAAATGAAGGTTCCTTAGTTCAGCCCAATTTTAATAGGTTAAACAAATTGAGTACAAACTCTAATTTATTTTCCGAGTTGGATTTTCAATTTAAAATTCTATTTAATATTTTTCTCACAACAAAATTCAGCATACTGAATTTTATTTTATTTTTATAAATAAATTCTTAAAATAACATAATATTATATAAATATGCTAATTAAAAATTGTAGGCTTCATATAAAGGGTGTTTTCTAATTTTTCGTACAATTGGAGCCCAGTGTGGCCGGTTGTGAGAACTACGTTATATGCTGTCAGAGTGTGTGATTTTCTTACTTTCTTTGTGTAGAAGAATATTTGATATACTAAATGATATTATGAACTGTGAATATGCTATGCATGTTGTATTTGTCACATATAATATATAGGTGTATGTGTTAGACATACAATAGAACGTAAATATTGGACGTACAATACAAGAAAAGAATATTTGATATACTAAATGATATTATGAACTATGTTGTATTTGTCATATATAATATATTGGACGTAAATATTGGACATATAAATATTGGACATACAAGTAGGTAACGTCGCATATACCCTATAAATATTGATCACTATTGAACATAAATACTGGACGAGGACCTCTTCTCCACCTTTATGGAATATGCGATTTCATCAGGTTTTATTGTTCCATATACTTTAAATGAATGTCGAGAACAACACTTAATGCTAGTAGCTGATAAGATCCTTATCTTAGGATGGAATGACCTTTGCCTATTCTACCACCTTTGCCTCAACCTTTGCCTACTCTTGTAATTCTACCACCTTTGCCTCATCCTTATGGCTTGAAAAAAGAAGGACGGGCCACCATCTGGCGTGAAATAAAGGATATCAAGGAAAAATACTAAAGAAGGTGACTTCAATGGCACCAAAACACCTGCTGAAAGACTAAATTGCACGTACGAAAATAATTAGGGAGTCTAGAATATTCATAGACTTAATCATACCATTGTGGCTCATAGAGGTTTTTCTTAAGACGAGATCAATACAACATGGACAAATATGAAAATAAACCTACACGTACATCAATTCCCTTTAGCATAATAGGAACAAGACCTGTAGCAGAGCAGGTTTTAAAAATTATTGATTGAAATCGTCGGTCTTCATAGAATAAATTTAGAAACAATAGAATAACTCCAATAACGGAACCAGTAAGTTCTAACAAGATTGCAAAGTCCAAAGAACTAAGGAAAAAGACTAAAAAAAAGAACTCCATGAAGAAGGGTAAACCTACAAAAAATTAGAAAACACATTTTATATGAAGCCTACAATTTTGAATTAGTGTATTTATATAATACTACGTTATTTTGAGCATTTATTTATAAAAATAATAAAATTCAGTATGCTGTATTTTGTTGAGAGAAAAACATCGAATAGAATTTTAAATTTAAAATCCAACTCTGAAAATAAATTAGAGTTTGTACTCTATTTGATTGGTCAATTTGTTTAACCTATTAAAATACAATGAACACTCCTTTAATTAAACCAAAACGGTTAAACCAAAGTTAAATGTCTTGAAATGGATGTTCTAGATAAATCCACAATTGAGATACGTTTCTGATTAGATCAACCTAACCTAGGTTGTGTTATCATATTCATCTTCTTCCTCAAATGTGCGCGTGAGGACTAGGGGGATGGGCAATCACCTTCTCTATTTTTCTAGAATTTTCTAGATAAAAACATCAAGTGCAATATCATTGGAGCCTTTCCAAAGCTAGTGGACTCGTTAAAACTTATTTTTGGATATCAATCGTGGAATAATTTACCGACCAAGTGGGATGCCATGATTTAGGTCATTGAGTCCTTTGTCCAATGATTACTGATGATAGAAAGTGAGTTTGATGGAAATCTAGTTACCACAATTGAGGTCGATTAAAAAACGATTGATCGATGGCAAGGGAAAAAGCTCAATTTTGAGGATTTCACCGGTCAAATGATTCACAGTCCGACTTTATATGTTTCATTCTCTAACTGGTTTCTCCATAGTAAGTCTCCCATTGTTTTCAATGCTCCTCGATCTACCCTCATCTGAGACTTGGTACTGCCCACGGGGGAAAATTTGCATGCACTGAGTCGCGAGACTCAGTGGCTACGAAAGAAGAGTATCCTAGCAAAAGTACAGACTAAATGCATTATTTATGTCCTGAGGTATAAGCAATATCAAAAATATAATAATTAACATTTCATGCATAAGGATCAAATATGAAAAATATGTTCAATTGTCAAATATTGTCTCATATATAAGTTTAAGTTTAACCTTACTCACTCTATACTTTTTATAAAGTCACCTAGTTGTACGTCCTGTATTTATGTTCAATAATGATCAGTATTTATAGGGTATATGCGATGTCACCTACTTATACGTCCGATATTTATGTTCTCCTGTATGTCTAACACATACAACTATATATTATACGTGACAAATACAACAAGCATAGCATATTCACAGTTCATAATATCATTTAGTATATCAAATATTCTTCTTTAGAAAGTAAGTAAGAAAATCACAAAATCGACAGCATATATCGTAGTTTTCACAACCGCCCACACGGGGCTCCAACTGTAGCATGCCATAATTAAAACCTTAACAACTCACCTATACTATTAAATTTTTATCTAAAAAAGACAATTTTCTGTGTAAACCACCATCGATGCAACACGGTCTGCCTAAAAATCATAAAACATTTTGTTTTCAATAATTTTCATACTAGATCACATTGTTCCCTCTTTTTTCCTAAATCTTGGTTTACTAGTGTGATCAATAAAAGGGCAACGGTGGCAAATACGTTGGTAACTTCCATATCTCATGACAATCATCATGTAAGTCATTTAAGACACTTAGCATTTCTTCACAAGCAATCAAAAAAACAGCAGCACAACAATTCACAATGCATTGCACACCACAAGCCTTTGAACTCAACAAATATTAAATCATTGAAGAATTAGAACAAGTATCAAGTTTAAGTAAATCACATATTTCTTCAACAAGTTTTCCCAATCCATTTTGAACATGGTATTGTATGTGGAGTTCAATTTTGATTAGTTTCTTCAACCAATTTGATTCTAAATCTAAAATATTTATCTCCTAAATTCAAGGAGTGTTTCCTTACCACTATGTGAGCAACCCTATGTACCACAAACCCTTACTAACTTAGTTAGCAGTTCACCGGTACTCGTGCAAATTTCCATATTTAACATGTTTGGAGAGTACAATAATAAGCAACAAGTATTTATGTATTTAGCTTAAAGACAACCTATGACGTACAATTAGGATGCATGAAATCTATAGAAGATCTAGTATTCTACTCACCCTCGCGCTATAAAATAATACTAAAAGTTTCATAATTTAAGAGATCTCTCCCGGCTAAGCCTTAGGGCACACAACCATAAATACCTTCTTTATAACCTTTGATTTAAGATAGGTTATATAAACGTACTGCATCCTACTGCCCAAACTATTACTTGGACAGTGACTGCTTCACCAGCATCCGTTAAATATTTGAATCATCTTGCGGATGGGGAAACAATTTAGATCAATCAACACAATTCATCAACGGTGGAACCCAAAAGTATCCCATCTTAAATTAACTACTTCTGCATTACACTTCTAAGTCATTTAGCAATAACAACATACATCAGACATTCATCAATAGGCATGCTTTCATCTAACCTGATTTCCAACCATTTATTATCAGTATCAATATCACGAGCAACCTAGGCATACCAACATCATTAGCGCAACCATGTATAACAACGATGTTCAAAAAGAGGTTTTTTTTTAAACTGAGATGTTCAAAAAGAGTTGGGGAGAGGAAAGCATCAATTCAAGATAAGGATGTAAGAAACCTTATCATATAAATCTCATCTAATGTCCATTCATATTAATGAGAATCAAACGTAGGAAGAGGAAAACATCGAACCAATTTTAAAGCAGCAAGCACAATTTCAATCAAAACATCGACGACGGTCAAGGAAACATAGGGAAAAAATAAAGCTTCCATCAACAACTTGCAGCGTCCAAGGATTTTAAATTTTGTGGTGATCTGTGCCCTTAAAATATAAAAATATTTCCCATAGGGAAAGGATACTATGCAAATTTAAAAAACCATGATATCATCACTAACCAGCCAAATGATTCTACCAAGATTGCATCTCCGATATGTCACGACCCGACCCTCTATCGGGCATGGCAACCGCCGTAAGAGTTATGAAAAACTAATTGCAAGGCTTATAAAAATCGCTCTAATTTTTTTTTGTTCATTACAGTAGAATTAATTGCACGAAAACATTTTGTAAACATGTTAAGACAATAATAAATACTGTCGATTACATTGTTCAGCTAACACAGTCCGACTTTATAACTGTCCATCACTAACTGGTTTCTCCATAGTAAGACTCCCGTTGCTTTCACTGCTCCTCGATCTACCCTCATTTGAGACTTGGTACTCCGCTCAGGGGAAAATTTGCATGTGCTGAGTCTAGAGACTCGGTGGCTACGAAAGGAGAGTATCGTGGCAAAAGTATAGACTAAATGCAATATTTATGTCGTGGGGTGTAAGCAATATCACAAATATAATAATTAATATTTCATGCATAAGGATCAAATATGAAAAATATATTCAATTGTCAAGTATTGTCTTGTGTCTAAGTTTAAGTTTAACCTCATCTCTAACAATAAAAACCACTCTATACTTTTTATAAAGTCACCTAGTTGTACGTCCAGTATTTATGTTCAATAGTGATCAGTATTTATAGGGTATATGCGACGTCACCTACTTGTATGTCCAATATTTACGTTCTCTTGTATGTCTAAGACATACACCAATATATTATATACGACAAATACAACATGCATAACATATTCACAGTTCATAATATCATTTAGTATATCAAATATTCTTCTGTAGAAAGAAAGTAAGAAAATCACACACTCGACAGCATATAACGTAGTTCTCACAACCGGCCTCACGGGGCTCCAATTGTAGCAGACCATAATTGAAACCGTAACAACTCACCAAGACTATTAAATTTTTATCTAAAAAAAGACACAATTGTCTGTGTAAACCACCATCGATGAAAAACGGTCTGCTTAAAAATCATAAGACATTTTGTTTTCAATAATGTCCATACTAGATCACATTGTTCCCTCTTTTTTCCTAAATCTTGGTTTACTAGTGTGATCAATAAAAGTGCAACGGTAGCAAAAACGAGGGTGTCTTCCATATCTCATGACAATCATCATGTAAGTTATTGAAGACACTTAGCATTTCTCCACAAGCAATCAAATAAACAACAGCACAAAAATTCACAATGCATTGCACACCACAAGCCTTTGAACATGGTAGTGTCTGTGGAGTTCAATTTTGATCAGTTTCTTCAACCAATTTGATTCTAAATCTAAAATATTTATCTCCTAAATTTAATGAGTGTTTACTTACCACTACGTGAGCAACCCTATGTACCACAAACTCTTTCTAACTTAGTTAGCAGTTCACTGGTACTCTTACAAATTTCCTTATTTAACATGTTTGGATAGTGCAGTAATGAGCAACAAGTATTGATGTATTTAGCTTAAAGACAACCTATGACGTACAATTTGGATGCATGAAATCTATAGAAGATCCAGTATTCTGCTCAGCCTCGCACTATAAAATAATACTAATAGTTTCATAATTTAAGAGCTCTCTCCCGGCTAAGCCTTAGGGCACTCAACCATAAATACCTTCTTTCTAAACTTTGATTTAAAATAGGTTTATATCAACATATTGCATCATTCTGCCCAAACTATAACTTGAACGGTGACTGCTTCACCAGCATCCGTTAAATATTTGAAACGTCTTGTGGATGTGGAAACAATTTAGATCAATCAACACAATTCATCGATGGTGGAACCCAAAAGTATCTCATCTTAAATCAACTACTTCTGCATTGCACTTCGAAAACAACATACATTAGACCTTCATCAATTGTCATGCTTTCATTTAACCAGATTTCCAACCATTTATTATCAATATCAATATCACAAGCAACCAAGGCATACCAACATCATTAGCGCAACCATGTATAACAACGATGTTCAAAAAGAGTTTTTTTTTTTTTTGAACTCAAATGTTCAAAAAGAGTTGGGGAGAGGAAAGCATCAACTCAATATAAGGCTGTAAGAAACCTTATCATATCATTCTCATCTAATGCCCATTCATATTAGTGAGAATCAAACGTAGGAAGAGGAAAACATTGAACCAATTTTAAAGTAGCAAGCACAATTTCAATCAAAACATCGAGGACGGTCATGGAAACATAGGGAAAAAAATAAAGCTTCCATCAAACTCATGCAGCCTCCAAGGATTTTAAATTTTGTGGTGATCTCTACCCTTAAAATATAAAAATATTTCCCATAGGGAAAGGATGCTATGTAAATGTAAAAAACCATGATACTATTTTTAAATAATTAAACCATGATATCATTTTTAAATAATTAAAAAAAAATAAGGTATATATTAACTAAGCTAAAATGATAAAGAGTATTTACCCATATTTATTTAGATCTCCTTAAAAATATAAATAAGTTAAGGAAAAAATGACACTTTGTATATAATTTCAAATGGTGAGCATTTGATTGTAGATCAAGGGCTAAGTAGTTCAAACCCAGTTGGGCCCTCCGTTATTTTAGATTAGCTTTTGATTGTCGGAAAATTTTATGTGCATTATTTTACAAGTGTGACTATTTAACTATGATGGATCATTTGTTGTGAGAAGTTCGCTCATAGTTAATAAATTTCACTTTTTTGCAATGGGACTGTGGTTTCAGGATCCAACAAGTAGCTCACTGTGATTTTCCCATTACCTTTTGGTGCACAAGGAAATGATTCAGAAAATATCCTTCGTAATTTAAACATTGTCTTTTTTTTCACTTCCATGTAATTTTTAAAAATGCAAAATGATAATGAATATAATGCAAAAATAATTATTTGTCGATATGTTAAATGAGTTATCACATATGATGAAACATAAAAGGTGGACAACTAAACAATGCACTCCTACTATAATAAAAGGTGGACAACTAAACAAGGCACTCCAGCTATAACTCAGAGTGTTAGTGTTAGCTAACAGATGGCTCTACGAAGCACTAGAGTTAGCGAAAACAGTTCTCAAAGGAATGATTTGACCATCATCTATCGTATGCCACATGAAACGATCGGATCGGTCCATCCCAAAGTTAGCGTGAAGGATTGGACAAAGTTTCCAATTTTTGCTGGGTTTTAATTAAATAGGTCTAAATGGTGACCCAAAGCTTTGCTTCATTGTAGGGTTATAATTAAACATATTCTTTTCCATCGGTTAGGATAGGATTTAAGGTATAATAATACTTAAAATTGCAAATGAACGGTACAAGAATTATCCATTCCGGGTAGAAATAGTGCATGAATAACAGAAATATATAAATAGTGGATATTATATATATACCTCCCATAATTGGATTAGAATGTTAAAGATTAACTGCATCCTTAATCCGCTCGATGATTAAAATTTCCCATAATTATATCTCGCACGTATAAATTGGGTTCTCAATCAAGGAAATTAATCCATAGCTAAAAAGCGAGAGAGCTGCAAAAATAATTTAGTAGCGAGCGAGCACCATGGCCCTTATCGATTGGAGAATACTCATAATAACTTTTGGTGTGATGAGTGCCACTTCACACGGTCAATGGGATAACGCTCATGCTACGTTCTACGGTGACATGTCCGGCGGCGAAACCATGCGTAGGTTTATTTAATTATCTGCTCTGGATCATATCTACGTGTAATTATGTTGGCCATTAATTGTTTAAGATGTGACATGGAATACATGTAGAGGGAGCTTGTGGGTATGGCAATTTGTTCGACCAGGGCTACGGCCTCGAGACAACAGCGCTGAGCACGGCCCTCTTCAACAACGGTGCCACCTGCGGTGCTTGCTACGAGATCGAGTGCGTTGACTCCCCACAATGGTGCGCCCCCGGGAGCATCACGGTCACTGCCACCAACTTGTGCCCGCCGGACCCCTCCAAGCCGAGCGATGATGGCGGGTGGTGCAACCCACCACGGAAACACTTCGACCTCTCCATGCCCATGTTCGTCAAGATCGTCAAGGACTACAAGGCCGGCATCGTCCCCGTCCGCTTTCGCCGTGTCCGCTGCACTAAGAAGGGCGGCATCCGGTTCCAGATCAACGGGAACCCCTCCTTCCTCCTAGTACTTGTCCACAACGTCGGTGGTGATGGTGACGTGACTGCCGTGTCGATCAAAGGCTCGTCGAGCACCGGCTGGATCCCGATGAGGAGGAATTGGGGTCAGAAATGGCAGGCCAACTCGCAGTTGGTGGGGCAGAGCCTCTCTTTTCGGGTGATGACCAGCGACGGTAGGACGGTGGAGTCCACCAACGTTGCCCCGGCGAACTGGCAGTTCGGCCAGAACTTTGAAGGCCGTCAGTTCTGAGGAAGAAGACGTACAAAATTGCAAAGTTTAAAAAGAATGAAGAAGAATATCTCAAGGGAGAATTAAAATAGTTATTTAAGATTTACTATTAATACGTTGAAAATTAAATTAAATATAAACTGTGGTGCATGCCGGCATGAAAAGAATGGCTACTCTTATTTCTTATTTTGATCCATAGAATACCACAACGTTAATTTTCGGCAACTTGAATTCTCCTAGTGCTATTAAGTGATAACACATGCCATTTGCATCATCAACTTGCACGGTTATAACTTTATTCCTGGCATTTCAAAAAAATAGCTGCACCTATTTATGTTCTACAAAAATTTATGCCAATTCTCTTTCGACTTCATCAATTGGATTTCTCTCCATGCATTACCTCACCACAATTCACCTGTCCAACAAATAAGGTATTTTCTACTCCTTTTAGCAGCCATATGGGGATCCATTATCATCACATCAATTTATTTTCTGTCAGGACCTCTTCTCGGCCGTCATGGAATATGTGATTTGATCGGGTTTTATTGTTCCAAATGCTTTAAATGAATGTTGAGTCCAACACTTAGTGCTCGTAGCTGTTAAGATATTTTTCTTAGGATGGAATGACCCCTGCTCTTGTAATTCTACCACATTTGCCTCATCCTTATGGCTTGAAAAAATAAAAAGGGGCCACCATCTAGCGTGAAGTAAAGGATATCAAGGAAAGATACTAAAGAAGGTGACTTCAATGGCACCAAAACACCCACTGAAAGACTAAATTTCACGTACGAAAATAATTAGTGAATCAAGAATATTAATAGACTTAATCATACCTTTGTGGCTCACAGAGGTTTCCCTTAAGACGAGATCAATACAACGTGGACAAATATGAAAATAAACTTACACGTACACCAATTCCCTTTAGCATAATAGGAACAAGACCTATAGCAGAGCAGATGTTCAGTTTTAAAAATTATTGATTGAAATCATCTGTCTTAATAGAGTAAATTTAGAAACAATAGAATAACACGAATAACGGAATCAGTACGTTCTACCGAGACTGTAAAGTTCAAAGAACTAAGGAAAAAGATTTTAAAAAAAGAACTCCATGAAGAAGGGTAAACCTACAAAAAATTAGAAAACACATTTTATATGAAGCCTACAATTTTGAATTAGTGTATTTATATAATACTACGTTATTTTAAGCATTTATTTATAAAAATAATAAAATTCAGTATGCTGAATTTTGTTGTGAGAAAATCATCGAATTTAATTTTAAATTTAAAATCCAACTCTGAAAATAAATTAGAGTTTGTACTCTATTTGATTGGTCAATTTGTTTAACCTATTAAAATATAATGAACGCTCAAGTTAAATGACTTGAAATGGATGTTCTTGATTAATCCACACTTGAGATACGTTTCTGATTAGATCAACCTAACTCAGGTTGTGTTATCATATTCATCTTCTTCCTCAAATGTGCGCGTGATGAAGAGGGTGATGGGCAATCACCCTTCTCTATTTTCATAGAATTTTCTAGATAAAACATCAAGAGCAACATCATTGGAGCCTTTCCAAAGCTAGTGGACTCGCTAAAACTTACTTTTGGAGATCAATCGTGGAATAATTTACCGACCAAGTGCGATGCCATGATTTGGGTCGTTGAGTCCTTCGTCCAATGATTACTGATGATAGAGAGTGAGTTTGATGGAAATCTAGTTACCACAATTGAGATTAAACAACAATTGACCGATGGCAAGGGAAAAATTTCAATTTTGAGGATTTCACTGGTTGAATGATTCACAGTCCAACTTTATAAGTGTCCATCACTAACTGGTTTCTCCATAGTAAGACTCCTGTTGTTTTCACTACTCCTCGATCTACCCTCATCTAAGACTTGGTATTGTGCACGGGGCAAAATTTGTAAGCGCTAAGTCTGGAGACTGAGTGGCTAAAAAAGGAGTGTATCCTGGCAAAAGTGCAAACAAAATGCAATATTTATGTCCTGAGGTGTAATCAATATCATAAATATAATAAATAACATTTCATACATAAGGATCAAATATGAAAAATATGTTCGATTGTCAAATATTGTCTCGTGTCTAAGTTTAAGTTAGCCTCAACTCTAACCATAAAAATCACTCTATACTTTTTATAAAGTCACCTAGTAGTACGTCCAATATTTATGTTCAATAATGATAAGTATTTATAGGGTATATGCGACATCACCTACTTGTACGTCCAATATTTACATTCTCTTGTATGTCTAACACATTCACCTATATATTATACGAGACAAATACAACATGCATAGCATATTCATAGTTCATAATATCATTTAGTATATCAAATATTCTTCCGTAGAAAGTAAGGAGGAAAATCACACACTCGACAACATATATCGTAGTTTTCACAATCGCCGACACGGGGCTCCAATTGTAGGAGGCAATATTTGAAACCTTAACAACTCACCAAGATTATGAAATTTTTATCTTAAAAAAAGACACAATTTTCTATGTAAACCTCCATCGATGCAACACGGTCTGCCTAAAAATCATAAAACATTTTGTTTTCAAGAATGTTCATACTAGATCACATTGTTCCCTCTTTTTTCCTAAATCTTGGTTTACTAGTGTGATCAATAAAAGGGCAATGGTGGCAAAAACGAGGGTATCTTCCATATCTCATGACAATCATCATGTAAGTCATTTAAGACACTTAGCATTTCTTCACGAGCAATCAAATAAACATCAGCACAACAATTCACAACGCATTGCACACCACAAGCCTTTGAACTCAACAAATATTAGATCATGGAAGAATGAGAACAAGTATCAAGTTTAAGTAAAGAACATATTTCTTCAACAAGTTTTCCCAATCCATTTTGAACATGGTATTGTCTGTGGAGTTCAATTTTGATCAGTTTTTTCAACCAATTTGATTCTGAATCTAAAATATTTATCTTCAAAATTCAATGAGCGTTTCCTTACAACTACGTGAGCAACCCTATGTACCACAAACCCTTACTAACTTAGTTAGCAGTTCACCGGTACTCTTGCAAATTTCCTTATTTAACATGTTTGGAGAGTGCAGTAATAAGCAACAAGTATTGATGTATTTACCTTAAAGACAACCTATGACGTGCAATTAGGATGCATGAAATATGTAGAAGATCCAGTATTCTGCTCAGCCTCGTGCTATAAAAAAATACTAACAGTTTCATAATTTAAGAGTTCTCTCCTGGCTAAGCCTTATGGCACTCAACCATAAATACCTTCTTTCTAAACTTTGATTTCAGATAGGTTTATATCGACATACCGCATCCAACTGCCCACACTATAACTTGGACAGTGACTGCTTCACCAGCATCCGTTAAATATTTGAATCATCTTGCGGATGGGGAAATAATTTAGATCAATCAACACAATTCATCAACGGTGGAACCCAAAAGTACCTCATCCTAAATTTCCCACGGGGAAAGGATGCTATGTAAATTTAAAAAACCATGATATCATTTTTAAATAATTCAAAAAAACAAGGTACATATTAACCAAGCTAAAATGAAAAAGTGCATTTACCCATATTTATTTAGATCTCCTGAAAAATATAAATAAGTTAGAGAAATAAATGACGCTTTGTATATAATTTCAAATGGTGAGCATTTGATTGCAGATCAAAAGCAAAGTGATTCAAACCCAGTTGGGCCCTCAGTTATTTTAGATTAGATCTTGATTGTCGAAAAGTTCTATGTGCATTATTTTACAAGTGTGACTATTTAACTACGGTGGATCATTTGTTCTGAGATGTTCGCTCATAGTTAATAAATTTCACTTCTTAGCAATGGGAGTGAGGTTTCAAGATCCAACAAGTAGCTTACTGTGATTTTCCCATTACCTTTTGGTGTGCAAGGGAATGATTCAGAAAATATCCTTGGTAATTTGAACATTGTCTTCTTTTTCACTTCCACGTAATTTTTAAAAACACAAAATGATAATGAATATAATGCAAAAATAATTATTTGTCGATATGTTAAATCTATAGGATGTGTACAGTTATCACATATGATGAAACATAAAAGGTGCACAACTAAACAAGGCACTCCTACTATAATAAAAGGTGGACAACTAAACAAGGCACTCCAACTATAACTCAGAGTGTTAGTGTTAGCTAACAGATGGCTCTAGGAAGCACTAGAATTAGCAAAAACAGTTCTCAAAGGATTGGACAAAGTTTCTAATTTTTGCTGGGTTTTAATTAAATAGGTCTAAATGGTGACCCAAAGCTTTGCTTCATTGTAGGGTTATAATTAAACATATTCTTTTCCATCGGTTAGGATAGGATTTAAGGTATAATAATACTTAAAATTGCAAATGAACGGTACAAGAATTATCCATTCCGGGTAGAAATAGTGCATGAATAACAGAAATATACATATAGTGGATATTATATATATACCTCCCATAATTGGATTAGAATGTTAAAGATTAACTGCATCCTTAATCCGCTCGATGATTAAAATTTCCCATAATTATATCTCGCACGTATAAATTGGGTTCTCAATCAAGGAAATTAATCCATAGCTAAAAAGCGAGAGAGCTGCAAAAATAATTTAGTAGCGAGCGAGCACCATGGCCCTTATCGATTGGAGAATACTCATAATAACTTTTGGTGTGATGAGTGCCACTTCACACGGTCAATGGGATAACGCTCATGCTACGTTCTACGGTGACATGTCCGGCGGCGAAACCATGCGTAGGTTTATTTAATTATCTGCTCTGGATCATATCTACGTGTAATTATGTTGGCCATTAATTGTTTAAGATGTGACATGGAATACATGTAGAGGGAGCTTGTGGGTATGGCAATTTGTTCGACCAGGGCTACGGCCTCGAGACAACAGCGCTGAGCACGGCCCTCTTCAACAACGGTGCCACCTGCGGTGCTTGCTACGAGATCGAGTGCGTTGACTCCCCACAATGGTGCGCCCCCGGGAGCATCACGGTCACTGCCACCAACTTGTGCCCGCCGGACCCCTCCAAGCCGAGCGATGATGGCGGGTGGTGCAACCCACCACGGAAACACTTCGACCTCTCCATGCCCATGTTCGTCAAGATCGTCAAGGACTACAAGGCCGGCATCGTCCCCGTCCGCTTTCGCCGTGTCCGCTGCACTAAGAAGGGCGGCATCCGGTTCCAGATCAACGGGAACCCCTCCTTCCTCCTAGTACTTGTCCACAACGTCGGTGGTGATGGTGACGTGACTGCCGTGTCGATCAAAGGCTCGTCGAGCACCGGCTGGATCCCGATGAGGAGGAATTGGGGTCAGAAATGGCAGGCCAACTCGCAGTTGGTGGGGCAGAGCCTCTCTTTTCGGGTGATGACCAGCGACGGTAGGACGGTGGAGTCCACCAACGTTGCCCCGGCGAACTGGCAGTTCGGCCAGAACTTTGAAGGCCGTCAGTTCTGAGGAAGAAGACGTACAAAATTGCAAAGTTTAAAAAGAATGAAGAAGAATATCTCAAGGGAGAATTAAAATAGTTATTTAAGATTTACTATTGAAAATTAAATTAAATATAAACTGTGGTGCATGCCGGCATGAAAAGAATGGCTACTCTTATTTCTTATTTCGATCCATAGAATACCACAACGTTAATTTTCGGCAACTTGAATTCTCCTAGTGCTATTAAGTGATAACACATGCCATTTGCATCATCAACTTGCACGGTTATAACTTTATTCCTGGCATTTCAAAAAAATAGCTGCACCTATTTATGTTCTACAAAAATTTATGCCAATTCTCTCTCGACTTCATCAATTGGATTTCTCTCCATGCATTACCTCACCACAATTCACCTGTCCAACAAATAAGGTATTTTCTACTCCTTTTAGCAGCCATATGGGGATCCATTATCATCACATCAATTTATTTTCTGTCAGGACCTCTTCTCGGCCGTCATGGAATATGTGATTTGATCGGGTTTTATTGTTCCAAATGCTTTAAATGAATGTTGAGTCCAACACTTAGTGCTCGTAGCTGTTAAGATATTTTTCTTAGGATGGAATGACCCCTGCTCTTGTAATTCTACCACATTTGCCTCATCCTTATGGCTTGAAAAAATAAAAAGGGGCCACCATCTAGCGTGAAGTAAAGGATATCAAGGAAAGATACTAAAGAAGGTGACTTCAATGGCACCAAAACACCCACTGAAAGACTAAATTTCACGTACGAAAATAATTAGTGAATCAAGAATATTAATAGACTTAATCATACCTTTGTGGCTCACAGAGGTTTCCCTTAAGACGAGATCAATACAACGTGGACAAATATGAAAATAAACTTACACGTACACCAATTCCCTTTAGCATAATAGGAACAAGACCTATAGCAGAGCACATGTTCAGTTTTAAAAATTATTGATTGAAATCATCTGTCTTAATAGAGTAAATTTAGAAACAATAGAATAACACGAATAACGGAATCAGTAAGTTCTGAACTTACTGAACTCAGTGAATTATTTAATCTACCCACACTAAGAAAAGTTCTGAACTCTGATTCTTTATTTTTGATAATGTGGATCATTGTAGTTTTCTTATTTATTTTTTTTTCTCCAACCTTTCAGAGGATAGGAACAAGCACTGAGAGACCACAAGTATCCTCGATGTCATTTGCTTTTCCTGGAGCTCAAAAGAAAAATGTGTTAAGTTCCAAACAAGCAGGGCCAACTGATGCTTCAAACGTGGGTTCATCGAGCAGTTGGATTCCTACGCTGCAGCGGAATGCTTCAGCGAAATGACTGGTAATGCTGTATGTTCAGTGTCCCATCTCATGGTAGAGGACTACTCTGGTTGAGTGTATCTTCTTTATGGGCTCTCCAGGTGTAGATTCAAATTGGTTGCGTTGAACAAGGAGATAGCATATGCTACCAAAGGTGGCTGCAAAATTGTTGTTGCTCAAGGCACTTCGTGCGATTCAGGATACATAGTGTATTCCTATTAAGGTGACTACAGATGTTGCTAGAAATGGCCTTCATGAGACATGGTTGATAGTGTGTTACAAATTTGACTATTTCTGATCTATCGTTTTTCCTTTCTTTTTAAGTTGGATATGTGAAATCCTTTTTTCAGTTCTCTGTTAATAGATCTTTCCTATCAATTTACATGCTAGAGCATAGTGGGGTATCCTGTAACACTATGTTTTGTGGATCGGTGATCCATCTATTCAGTGTTCTTTGTTGCTTGTATATTTCAAATGATTCACAGTCCGACTTTATAAGTGTCCTTCACTAACTGGTTTCTCCATAGTAAGTCTCCCATTGTTTTCAATGCTCCTCGATCTACCCTCATCTGAGACTTGGTACTACCCACGGGGGAAAATTTGCATGCACTGAGTCGCAAGACTCAGTGGCTACGAAAGGAGAGTATCCTAGGAAAAGTACAGACTAAATGCAATATTTTTGGCCTGAGGTATAAGCAATATCAAAAATATAATAATTAACATTTCATGCATAAGGATCAAATATGAAAAATATGTTCAATTGTCAATTATTGTCTCGTGTCTAAGTTTAAGTTTGACCTCAACTCTAACCATAAAAATCACACTATACTTTTTATAAAGTCACCTAGTTGTACGTCCAGTATTTATGTTCAATAATGATCAGTATTTATAGGGTATATGCGACGTCACCTACTTGTATGTCCAATATTTACGTTCTCTTGTATGTCTAACACATTCGCCTATATATTATACGAGACAAATACAACATGCATAGCATATTCACAGTTCATAATATCATTTAGTATATCAAATATTCTTCCGTAGAAAGTAAGAAAGAAAATCACACACTCGACAGCTTATAACGTAGTTTTCACTACAGCCGACACGAGGCTCCAATTTTAGGAGACAATAATTGAAACCTTAACCACTCAGTAAGACTATTAAATTTTTATCTAAAAAAAGACACAATTTTCTGTGTAAACCTCCGTCGATGCAACACGGTCTACCTAAAAATTTAAAATATTTTGTTTTCAAGAATGTTCATACTAGATCACATTGTTCCCTCTTTTTTCCTAAATCTTGGTTTATTAGTGTGATCAATAAAAGGGCAACGGTGGCAAAAATGAGGGTATCTTCCATATCTCATGACAATCATCATGTAAGTCATTTAAGACACTGAGCATTTCTTCACAAGCAATCAAATAAACATCAACACAACAATTCACAATGCATTGCACACCACAAGCCATTGAACTCAACAAATATTAGATTATGGAAGAATGAGAACAATTATCAAGTTTAAGTAAATAACATGTTTCTTCAATAAGTTTTCCCAATCCATTTTGAACATGGTATTGTCTGTGGAGTTCAATTTTGATCAGTTTTTTCAACCAATTTGATTCTAAATCTAAAATATTTATCTCCTAAATTCAATGAGCGTTTCCTTACAACTACGTGAGCAACCCTATGTACCACAAACCCTTACTAACTTAGTTAGCAGTTCACCGGTATTTTTGCAAATTTCCTTATTTAACATGTTTGGAGAGTGCAGTAATAAGCAACAAGTATTGATGCATTTAGCTTAAAGACAACCTATGATGTGCAATTAGGATGCATGAAATCTGTAGAAGGTCTAAGAAAAGACTAAATTTAGAAATCAGAAGGCTGCTAGTTACTTCTACCACTGTCAGCTATCATGAGCTAGTGCACATGGTAGTGGAAATTGAGCATCTATCTAGGGAACCTTCTAAAGATAAGGAGGTTTCTGTATGAAAAAAAAGGTTAGGATTTTTCAGCTCTACATTCTAGAGAAAGAGTACTATAGTTAAAGGATCACAAAGAATAGGAGAATCATCTAATAGTGCTTCTCGACCACAAACCTACTCTCGAGCTTTACCTATTCTAGATTATGAGTCCCATGTCCGCTAGAGACACTTGTAGAAATTATGGTAAGAATCATTCTGGACCTTGTAAAGCTCCTCTAAGATGTTACTATTGTCATCAGACAGGGCATTATCATAATAACTACGCAAGACTTCAACAAAGAGGTGACGGTAGAAGCATTGGGATGCCTAGACAGTTACCAAGTGGTAGAGGATCAACCACTCAGGATGGGCAACCATCAGGAGCAGCGAGAGGCCAAAAAACTGAGCAACGGAGCAGTGCTAGAGGGTCACAGGGTGATTCTGAGATTCCACCACGAGAGTAGACCAGGATTTTTGCCAGTTCTGATAAGGAGTTTGAGGCTAATCCAGATCTGATCACAGGTACTTTACAGCTTTTTTAGCATTCTACTAGAGTCCTTATTGATAGTGGTTCTCATAGGTCTTATATTAGTTCTGAGTTTACAAAGTATAGTGATAAATCATTAGTAACTTTGAAACCTAAACTTATCGTATGCACACCTCTAAAATAACAATTACTTAGAGATACAGTTTATAAGGACTGTGAGATTATGTTGGGAGATTTAACCTTACTAGCATATCTAATCCCATTATATATGTTAGATCTTGACTTGATACTGGGATTGATTGGTTAGCCTGACATACGACCACAGTCAACTGTTTTACCAAGGAAGTGATATTCTTAGGGGAGGGAATATTTGAGTTACGTTTTATTAGGAACCGCCGAATCCTACCGACTTGTGTGATTTTGGCGCTACAAGCTTGGAAATTAATAAGAAAAGGATGTGTAGCCTATTTTGTCACGCCCGACTCACCTGTCGGACACGTTACAAGTCACCCAATGGCCCAATTAAAATCCATCAAAAATTAATAAAATTATTAAATCTAGCATCTAAATTAGGTTTAGTTACTTTAATAATCATTTAATCTAATTTAGCCCAATTTGATTTAAGTCAAAATTTGGTCAAAATTGACCTAGTCAACTAAAATTGATCATGTTGACCATTAAGAGAATTTTAATTTATCATTACCCAACCCAATTGAAGTTGTCAGCCCAATCCAGTTGGCCCAAATTTGGGCTCATGAGACCCAAATAAAATTATGGGTCAATATTGACTCAGTCAATGTTAACCGCGAGTCAATGTTGACTCGGTCAACCACCTAATAAATTATTCATTTTAACACTAATTTACACCCATTTAAATCCATGGGTCAAGATTGGTCAATTTGACCGTAGTCAACTTAGGTTGACTATGTTGACCCACTAATTGATTTAAACTAACCCCTACTTGCTTTAATGAGTTCATTAATTATCTATTAATAGTAAGGTTATCCTAATACATCTAATACAATTTAATTAACACTAATTATATTTAATTAATGCTAAAGTAGGATTAATTAATGTTAATCCGCGATTAGGGGAAAAGAGGGGAATACCTCAGCCGAACCCCTTCATCACCGGAAACCCAGCCGCCGGCCGCCGGAACCCTAGCCACCACCTCGCCGGAGTTCGCAAAAATACGACGACCGACTCGCATGCCGGCGGCGGCGACGACGACAATGCCGGTCACACGCGCGTGGAGGTAGGGAGCGCCCTGCAAACGTTGGGCGTTCGTGAGATCCGACCGGTAGGGTGGCGACGATCGTCCGACCACCCACAGGCAGCACTATCGACGGCTCCCTCGAATGTCCGACGGAATGGAACGGCAGATTAGGAAATCTGCTCACCTCCGAGCTCGCGAAGATCCCAGCGGAGGCGGATGGAACAGCGGCCGGCGGGAGGGAAGAATGCGCGGTTCTTCCCTTCGTCGACTCGTCGATGAAGCTCTCGGCCGCGTCGACCCAATCGACCTAGCAGAGGTCGAAATCTCGGGGTGCTGACTCCTCTCGAGCTCGCCGGAGGCCGTAGCTGCTAGCCCCTATCGCTCGAAGCGACGGATCGGTGGCCACGCTATGGGGCGACCGCCGGCGTGGATCTGCTTGCGGAAAAGGGGAACACAGCAGGAAGGAGTGGAAGGCGACCTCCGATGCTGCCCTTCTCATCGCGTCGGAGGGAACTAGTCAGCGAACGGCGAAAGGCGAAGGGCGGACGACAGAGGGAGGATGGCAGACTCGGCGGCGGCTGCTGTTGACGAAGAGGAGAGGGGAAGAAAGCAGAGGAGAGGGTCGCGCGGCAGCAGCAGACCTCCACCGAGCTCTCCTCGTCACGGCATAGAGGAATGGGCGGCGAACGACGGGCTGTGGACGGTGAGCTGCGGACGGCAAGCTGTGGATGCTAACGGCAGACGCGGCTGCTCTGCTGCGGGTGGTCGGGAGGGCGAGGAAGAAGGGGGCCTCGCGAAGGAGAAGAGCCCTCGACTCTTTTCGCCCGCGATGCCTTCTTCGAACCGGGTGAACCGCCGGTTCATCTGGACCGGCCGGCTGGCAGGTTCAGTTGGACCAGACCGATTTTTTTTTTTTTAATGATGATGAGAGTGGGGGTTTACATATTTAGCTCATATAATAGACATATCCACATTAGGAACCAAGCTAGAAGGGATACCAGTGGTGCATGAATTCCTCGATGTATTTCTAGAAGATTTACAAGGTGTACCACTTGATAGGGAAGTGGATTTCTTTATTGAATTGAAACCAGGCACTAACCCTATCACTATTCAACCATATAGAATGGCATCTGCAGAACTCAATAAATTGAAGGTACAATTACAAGAATTACTAGATAAAAGATTTATCACACCAAGTACCTCACCTTGGGGAGCACTGGTATTATTTGTAAAGAAGAAAAATGATACCTTAAGATTATGCATTTATTATGGATAAATAAATAAGGTGACCATCAAGAATAAATATCATTTGCCGAGAATTGATGATCTCTTTGATCAACTACGAGGAGCAAAGGTATTCTCAAACATTGATTTGAGAACATGATATCATCAATTGAGGATCAGAGAATCAGATATACCTAAGACTGCATTTAGGACAAGATATGGGCATTATAAGTTTGTAGTAATGCCTTTTGGTTTGACAAATGCCCCAGCTGCATTTATAGATTTAATGAATATGGTATTTCATCCATATCTAGATAAATTTATGATTGTATTTATGGATGATCTTCTAATATACTCTCCTTGAGAAAAAAAACATGCTGAATATTTAAGAATAGTGTTACAAACACTACGATAAAAGAAATTATATGCAAAGTTCTCTAAATGCGAGTTTTGGTTGAAAGAAGTAAAATTCTTGGGACACACAGTATTAGAAAAAGTTATCATGGTTGATTCAAATAAAGTGGAAGTAGTTTTGAAGTGGGAACAACCTAAGAATGTCACAGAGATCCGCAGTTTCATAAGTCTAGCTGGATATTACAGAAGATTTATTAAAGGATTTTCTAAGATAGCTGAACCACTCACCAGATTGACAAGAAAAGAAGTAAAATTTCATTGGGATCTAGAATGTGAAAGGAGTTTTTAGAAACTCAAGGTCTGTCTTACTTCTGCTCCAATTCTGACATTACCAAAGCCTAATGAAGACTATACAGTATATAATGATGCTTTCAGACAGGGACTAGGATGTGTATTGATACAAGAAAGAAAAGTTATTGCTTATGCATCCTGTCATCTAAGGAAGTATGAATTAAATTATCCTACTTATGATTTGGAACTGGCAGCAGTGGTATTTGCATTAAAAATATGACGACATTATATGGAGTTCGATGCCATATTTTTATCGATCATCGGAGCTTGAAATATATTATGACTCAAAAAGAATTAACTTTGAGACAAAGAAGGTGGTTGGAGTTGATAAAGGATTATGATTTGGTAATTGAGTATCATCCAGGAAAGGCAAATGTGGTCACCTGTGATTCCCAAGCCGTGGCGGAGGGTGCAATCGAGCTCGTCGACACACCATCCACCACGTCCCACTTGCCCTCTTCCCATCGTCGTCAGAGCTTGCTGAAGGAAGCTTTGATGCCTCTATTTTCCCCTACTCACGAACAAGGATGAAGTAGCTAGCATATTGCCCAAATCGCATACCCACTACCAGAGATTTCTTATTGCAAAGTAGAAATAGTCAGCCCCGCGTCCCCTCCTCATGCCTCATGGGATTTCCCCGCGTCGTTGCCCTTTTTCGTCCAAGCTTTGTCGTCCATAGAGCTCGAAGAATGACCATCGACGCTACTGCCCTCCCATGTTCCTTCTCCCAACGGCTTCAACCTCTCCACGGATAGATGACTGCCAACTATAGAAAATTTGTTACGCTGTCGACTATTTCAATCACTACACTACCTCAATTAGTGGAACTGAAATCTTTGGGAGTTCAACTAGATCCTGATAAATCTAGTGAGATATTAGTTATGTTTATTGTGCGACCTACAATTTATGAGAAATTCGAGTTTTGCAGAGCTCGGACGAGGAATTGAGGAAAGTATTTCAAAAGATGCAAATAGAAGAAAATACTAAGTTCAGAATAAGGGATGATGGATTATTAGTATATTGAGATAGAGTCTGCGTCTCGAATAAAGCTGAACTTAGGAAGTTTATCTTAGAGGAAGCTCATTCCTCAGCATATGCAATGCACCCGGGAAGTACAAAAATGTATCGCACAATAAAAGGAAGTTATTGGTGGCCAGGAATGAAAAAAAATATTGCAGATTATGTAGCTAAGTGTCAGATATATCAACAAGTTAAAGCTAAGCACCAAAGACCGAGAGGAAAGTTATAGCCTTTGTCAATTCCTGAATGAAAATTGAAACATATCACAATGGATTTTATAATAGGATTACCCCGCACATCCAGTAATCATAATGCAATATGGATAATTATGGATATACTTATGAAATATGCTCATTTTATGACAATTCATAATACTTATTCATTGGATAAGTTAGCTACGATTTATATTCAGGAGATTGTGAAACTTTATGGAGTTCCCTTTACCATTGTTTCTGATAGAGATCCCAGATTTACTTCTCATTTTTGGCCAAAGATACATGAAGCTTTGGGGACTACGTTACAATTTAGCATAGCTTTTCATCCCCAGACAGATAGTCAATCTAATAGGACAATTCAAACTTTAGAAGATATGTTGAGAGCTTGTGTACTTGAGTTTCAGGAAAGTTAGCATCAACACTTACCGTTGATTGAATTTGCTTACAATAACAGTTACTAGACTAGCATCAGATTGCCACCATATGAGGTTTTATACGGAAGGAAGTGCAGAACACCATTATGCTGGGATGAAGTGGGAGAAAGACGAATAGAAGGGAATGAATTGATTGAAAATACGATAGAAAAGATTATCATAAAAGAAATATTGAAAGTAGCCGAGGATAGACAGAAAAGTTATGTGGACAACCGAAGAAAAAAATTAGAGTTCCAACTTGGGGATATGGTCTACCTGAAAGTAGCTCCATAGAAAGGAATCATATGGTTTGGAAATACAGGCAAGTTGAGCCCAAGGTATGTTGGATCCTTCGGAATCATTAACAGAATTGGTCCTGTGGCTTACAGATTGGAGTTACCTCAGGAGATGACTAGAATACATGATGTATTTGATGTATCGATGTTGAGGAAACATATTATGGATACGGAATGAGTCTTGTAGACACCCCCGATAGAGCTTGCGAATAATCTAAGCTTTAAGATACAACATGTGCAGATCCTAGAACGAAAGAAGAAAATTTTAAAGAATAAGGATGTATGGATGATTAAGATTTTATGGAGAAGTACACAGGTAAAGGAAATCACTTGGGAATCAGAAGAGTATATTAAGAGGAAGTATCCTCAACTATTCATAGGACGAATTGAACTAAATTTTGAGGATAAAATTTCTCTAAGAGGGATAGAATGTGAGATTTGTATTTTTTCATTAAAGGTAATTATGTAATCGATGGTAAGTTTGAGGGGTTTTATGGAAGAATTAATGTGAAGGACTTATTTATAAAATTATATGGATTTTTGAAGTATGAAATTTTGATGTAAAAGTTATACCATCACATAGGATTTTTAATAAGGAATCCAACGGCATAGACGGATCATAATTTAGACGTCGTTTGATTGGTCAAATCGTTGAATCAAAGATTGATCCAAATGGACGGTTAAGAGATTTAAGATATTAATTAATTATTTTATAAAAATCAACATTTCCTCCCACTGCTCGCACGAGCTCCTTCTTATCCCTCCCTCTTCACGCGGCAGCAACCTCCGACGATTGCCGACGATTGCCGACTATTACCAACTCCATCGTTGGTACCTATGGCTTTTTCTCGATGAGAGTTATCCATTGGTATTGGAGTTGAGAGTTATTGGCCGCCACTTGGCTGTTGACGAATGGAAAACCCAAAAATTAGGGTTTCGCCGCCATGAGCTTCTCTGGTGAAATTGGACGCCAGTGAGCTCTAAAAATTAGGGCAAATAGGATTTTTAGAATCCTTAAGAAGAGAGCTTTCAATTGGTACCCATATTGGTGCTGATCGAAGAACTTCGCAGGTGAGGGTTCCGGCGAACTTTCCAGCGAGATTCCGACGAGTCTCCGACGAACTTTCTGACGAACTTGAGATAAAAATTAGGGTGAATCTAGAGATCATTCTAAGAGTGTTGGTGAAGACGAATTTGCAAAATTATTACTGGATTGGGAATTAAAATTCATTAAAATATTCACAAAAAATTCGATAAGCAAGCACGAGGATACGAACGATCACGATACGAGTTAGAACGCGATTACGACGATAGGATCAAGTGAGTATTTATTCTCTAGGTATAATAGACAGGATAGTTCTCAATATTTAGTCCAAAATAACTATATTCCCTTTGATTATTTATATTTGATATCCTTTGGCTCTCCTACTAGTTAATATTCCTAATTATGATTATAAATAAGTTGTGAATAATCCTTGATATCCATGCTTGACGATATAAGCTATTCATTGCTCTTGTTACTTGATTCATTATAAGCTTGATACTATGCTTTTGTTGACTCCCAATCTAGCATATGCATCTGTTTAATTATTCGTTATACAATTTCACTTGTGAATGCATATGACTAGCATGAAATTATACTGGATAGTGCTATAGGCACTTTCACTACAATGATAGGAAATTACATTATTAGCACTCCCACTGGCCACCTATTGAGAGGGGCATGGGGAAATAGTGCTCGAGGTCAGGATTGGAAACTAGGATACTCCTGACTAGTTTTACTCTGAACTAGTTATGGATACTAGGTAGCGAGGTCCAGTGGGCAACCTAGGGTGAAAGGGGGCTTTGTTTCTTTATTCTTGCGCTCCTATTTTGATATGGGTACCTTATGATACATGATTCCTCCCCCTGAGATGATAGTTGTCTGTAGCAACTATATTTTGATTAAGCTAGCCCCGGATATAGTGTCGTGTGATTCTTGATTACTCTTTTTGATTGGCTATTGCACAAGAATAGCCAGATTATCCTGTTTCTTGAGACTTTGTTATTTTATATTCTCAGTTTTATATTATTTTCTACCCAACCCATTGGGTACGGTGTTACTTACACCGTATGGGGACTCATTTATATTTTTCAGGATCACAGCAGGAGAGAGACTAATAGATATTGCGGCATATAACCAGGCACCTGATTTCTGAAAGGTAGGACAGTGCTACCTTTGTTTTGTGTGTATATGGAGATCCACTAGCTAGGTATTTTGTATAACCTTGGGCATATGCCCCATTTTGATTATAAATTATTTATAAATATGTGTGTATCACTCTAGTAAAGACTTGATTTTAAGAATATATGTTTTTAGAGTTATATTGATCTGTCATCCAGGTTCTCTCCTGCCAAAAATAGAAGGGATATACATCAGGTTTACTTAGTGGGTTCTAATATAATTTTGGAGGTAAGCGGGGTTATATGTGGAGTTCACTATGATATGCCACGTGCCATAGGGGAAGGTATGGGGCATGACAGCCCTAGTGAATTTGGCTGCTGGTCCCTCTGTCATACCTCCGCCAGTACCACCAGTGCCGATGTCTCAGGACGATATGGCACGGAGCCTGATAATGATGATGTCATAGTTGGTTAATGGATACTTTGGCACAACTTCAGGACAAGGGATGGAACCACCCGTCGTACCTCCGCTATATACTGTAAATTCAGAAATACCAACAATGCCACCGGTTGGACCGATAGGTATCACCCCTAATGTGCCCCCTACTCCAACAGTAGCTACGCCAATTGGGACCCAGGGAGTTGCTGTGACACCCCCAGCCACCATATCTGTAAGGCCAACTCATGTACCTTATCAGATACCACTTGGAGGTGACACCCCTACAACTCCATATTTAAGCGGAACTGCACCAATGATTCAACAATTATCACAATGGGTTAAAGCTGCAAGACAATTAGGATTTGTTGAGTTCGCCGACTCCATGGATGCCCAAGAATCTCGTGTGTGGATCAACACTTTCCGACGTATCACCAATGAGATGAGGCTGGCTGATGAAGATAAATTGATTGTTGCTCTACACTTGCTTAATAGTGATGCTAGGATTTGGTAGGAAGAATTAGAAGGATGAAGTGATACAATAATCACCTGGACACAATTTTTAAGGGAGTTCAACTTGGAATTCTACACCCCAATGTAGCACCATATGAAGAGACAGGAATTCTAAGGATGTGCGCAACATGGAAGGTCTGTAAAAGAGTATGCAATAGAATTTAATAGGTTAACATCATTTGCACTCGAGATGATAGTATCAGTAGAATTTATACCATCCGCGCACGCTTAGCAGTGTTAAAAGTAGAATCTTATAAGGAAACGATTGAAGCTGCCATAAGAGTTGAGAGGGTAGTAATAGTAATAGAGTCTCGAGACAAAGGAAATGAGCGCAAAAGAAAACGGTCGGGACCTTTGGCAAACCAAACCATGCAAAAGGAAGGTGTCATGTCAAGGGCACCATCAGTTGCTTCTACTGCAGGATTTGACAACCCACGAGCGACAACATATGTCACGGCAGGTTATGCCCGACCACCACCTACGGGATTAGCACTGATTCCCAATTTAAACAACTATCGTCATTGCCATAGGGTGCATACAGGGCCATGTCGGAATACTACTTGTTACCACTGCGGTCAAGAGGGTCATGTTCATCCTAATTATCTGCAACGAGCACTACCGGAAACTTCTCAAGCATCAATAGCTCGAGATAAAAATAAAGTACAAGTACCAGCCACACCTATGGCATCTGCTTCAGCATCAAGAAAAGCACCAACTCCTAGAACTGGGCAACACTCCCGAAGGCCACAAACGCGTATATAGATGCAGATTTTTGCACTAGATGGTAATCATATGCAGGAGAATTCAAATGTGCTCGAGGGTGATACATCTCAAGCAGAGGACTACTAAAGATGAGTTGTTGGTAGTGAGGATGAAACTAAAGTAGGGAAATGAGAGGTAGGAGGAAGCGCACCAACATTAAGTGGCATCCGCGAAAGATTTGGTGAAAAAGGCATTTAGTTAGAATTAAGAATTTTCTTTTTTAGCAATTTTTTTTCCCTAGCAAATTTGCTCTGAATGGACGAGTTAAAATTTTCTTTTGTTAGCAGTATTACTTTGAATAAGTGAATTGAAAGTTTTCCTTATAATTTGGTTGTCATTAAACATAGTGGCCTAAGAAAGGAAATTTTGGATATGTGTTGCTTCATTTTTGGAGGACCAAAAATGCTAAGTGGGGGAGAACTTGTAAACCCCGATCGTTGGAAAAAAAATAATTTAAATAAAATATATATAGGTTTAAAAGACATATATATTTGTATAGATATGTACAAATATATAACATGATAATTATACTTGTAAAAGGGGCAATGGCAAGACCAAGGTTAAGTTCAAGTGGTGAGGGTAAAATTGGAAATTTACCTCCCATGTATTTGCCCTTTTTGTTCTCTTAGTACGTGAGGGTTGAGGGCTTGGTTCCTTTTTGCCGCAAGCCTCCACATGCCGCTGTCCGTCATTGCACTCTCGGATTGGAGAAGCAGTGAGAGCTTTTGTCCTTAGTTTTTGCTGGGGTTGCTCTCCTCTCAAGTCCCCTTTGTAGCAATTTGTCGGCTAGCAAAGGTAAGCACAAAAATCTCTCCTCAATGCTGCCTTTTATTGCATGATGTCTTGAATTGCATGTGCTTAGTTGATGTGTTTAAGAAATTGAATTGCATGTGCTTAGTTCGTTTTGGTGCACCGAGATTTAAATGTTGTTGCTGGGTTTTATTCTTCCTTTTCTCTCATGCGAACATTGTTGGAAAGAGATTTCAATGTTTTAATTTGGTGATAAGTGAGGGTGAATCAAATAATATTGTGTTTTGGACTTTGGAAAGAGGCTGCCGAAGAGGGGGAGGTTTCTCCTCTGTATTGTTTTATTTATTTATTTAATTCCTTTGTTTTGATTGCTATTTTTTTCTTTTCTCCTTGTTTCCAGCGCATAATGCATCAAAGTATTTTATTTATTTAATTATATTTTTTTCTTTTCTTTCTTTAGGTTGCCGAGGAGCTCTCGGCAAGGAAGAAAAAAAAAAGAAATAAAAGAATATATATATATATATATATATATATATTATTTTATTATTTCATCTTTGTTTTCTCTATTGACTATTTTATTTTTATTTTATTCTTATTGTCATTCTCTTCATTTTTAATGGTTCTTGTTTTAGATTTTATTGTTGTCATTCGCCGTGAACAGTAACAAGGTTTTGAATTTTGTTGGTTGTTTAATTTAGATTTACTGTGAGCATAGGGTCAAAGTGAGGTCACATAGAGGATTTCATTTATACTGTATTCCCACACGTGTGGTGAATGGTTACCACTGTGATAGTCCGGATATGGCAAGTGGAGGATGCAGTTGTCTCAAACATTTTACATTAGTCGAATGCCAAGGATGTAACTGGTAAGTTCACCGTGGCATGACTCTGTTGTAAAAGGGTTGGGTGACAAATTCCTTTTCATGTGTCGTGGACAGTGGATCTGTTGACAATGGCAACTGTCCTAGATGCTCTGTAGGCATACAGATAGTAGTCTGAATCCTAGGTTTAAGCCATAGTCGGAGGAGTTATTTTTGCAAGGTGACCTTGCCTATAGGGGTAGTGTGTAGTACTATACAGGTGTGTGTTCGGTGTGCCTACAAGGAGGTTACACTAACACATTAGTCTCGTTAGTGCGGATCGAGGTACACGGTTATCGAGACTGGAGGAGAGGGGAGGGGTCCATGGTTACCTACCCTCTCTACCAACATCAGTGTGAGGGGTATAGGCAGAGACCTAAACAGAAACTGATGGGCTTATGGGTAGTCTCCAGCCAGGGCATACTCTAAATTATAGGCTGGCAGCTCATGTTAGGAGCTAGATAATATAATAATGATATAGGCTATGACTTAGAGATAAGAGACGGAAAATTTAGGATATACCTGGAATAAATGTTTGGTATTCTTTGCAGTAAGTTATATTTACATGTCATTGTTTATAGTATTTTATTTTTCTACTCTTCAATAAGTTTTTGCTATTATTATGCTGCACGTTGTTGCTTGACTTTATTTTTGGAAATACATGTAAATATACGTGGATGTTCGGACTTGATGACCTAGGTTTCCACAAGACCATTCTTTCGTAGCCACTGAGCCACAAGGCTCAGCGCATTTAATCTTACATGCACAGGTAGCATGAGATAGGAGTGACGACCGTTTATAAGTTCCAAGCAACTGGAAGTGTAGTATCGAGGCAGAATGAACCTTGTTTGGGAGATGTTATGTGAGACGCTATTAACTAGTAGCATGAATCACTTTATTGATTTGTAATACTTCTAAATACCTTGTATGGGTTTGCATACTCATATGGCAGTTGTCACGTGCCGATTGATGGATCAGGGTGTGACAGCCGAGGTGCCAAGTTGCCCGCTACTTTGTTTACATTTCCCTCACAGTGGTCCTTGACGTCGCCTATTGCATCGAAGCCACTACTTGACAGATCCGGGGTTCCCTCTTCAAACGAAGGAAATTAAGGAAATTTAAGGTACCAAATTGTTGCCCCTATCTGGATTACCTTGGTTGGGTGATTAGTTCAAGGATGCTGAGACAAATTTGAGGACTTTGGATTTCTTCCAATCGATTTTACGTCATATGTTTTCTTGAAAATTTTGGTCAGGAATGCATGCGAGTATGTGGATGTGTTGATTTCGATTTGATCGGATTGCTTGTGATAATATTTCCCCCTATTCCATGAGGTTGTCTCTGTTGGTGATTGATCTTACTGATGGTTAATTGAGTAGCTTAACGGTGTGTGTCTGCGATTGATGTAGTGGTTGATTATGTTGATGGCTTAGCATGAAGAGGAATTAGAGATTTGCGAAAAATAAAAACAACCCTGTTTCAAATAGAGCAAGGTTCAATTGAGCCATTGATTTTGATGTAGAGTTGCATTGTTGTTTGCTAGGGGTTTATTGTTCCATGGTGAAAGCACAGGTACCTCTATAGAGGATCAATGTTGAGGATTTGTTAGCTGCTGAAGAGAGCTGAGAAGGAGCATATGTTGATTAATCTTAAATTATTCGAGCAATCAATTGTACATGGATTAAATTATAAATTGGAGAAAGGAGAGCGAAGAAAACAACAGAAAGATATTGATTAAATTCAACTTGTTGAAGCCTTTGATTTGTGTGAAGATTAAATTATAGATTTGAGTGAGGGGAGAGCTGCTGAGGTGGCACCCTTTCTGTTTTCTTGGAGCGTTGGTGTTGGAGATGGGTAAATAAGGGAGATTTAGTGCGTGCATTTCTCCATCTCCCCGTACTTAACCAAATATAACAAGAGAGAAATTTTGTTTCACCACTTGGGAGAAACTTAAAATAAATTTTTTTTGGTATAGGAGGACTACTTTGAATCGATGAACGATTATATATCGCATTACTTTATTTTTTTCTAGACAGTTCTAAACATTTACTACGTAGGTTTACTACAGTAGGCTATTCTCAAGATAGTGTAATTTAATGAGAGAAACGTTTTAACTACTTAGATTTTAATATTGATTTAATCATGATCCGTTCATGCTTAATATGTTAAAACAAGCATACTTATATTATGATTGTGATATACCTATGAACTTGTATATACGGTTGCTTATGTGTATGCACTAGGTTTATTCTCCTATTTATGACTTACTATGTTGATGTGATGAATAATAGAGTACTACAATTACCGCTTCAAACAAGTTGTTGAGAATTATATTATATTATAGCTTCACATATGCATAGACATTAGCATACACAATCCACATATGAGTGACAGTCATATGTATACGTGTGTGTGTGTGTAGATATATGGTGACGATAATAGCACACCCTAGCTGATATTTTTATGTGCAGATACAAACTTTGATGCTTGGACACTACACCACCCTAGCGAGATTGAGTTATCTCCAACATATGGGGTGGGATAAGGTATAAATCGACTTATCGCTAGGGTCCTTGTGATATATTCATTAACTCGCACGTGTGTCATGAAGTCATCACTATGATAGTCCTGAGATGGCTAGTGGGGATGAAACTAGACCAATGATTTAACAAACATATAGCAAGGGCTGTAGCATTTCTACAACAGCTATGAAGCATACCTCTTAGCAGGCATCGCTATTTTTGAATTGGAAGGGTGAGTCCGTCTATGCAACCTTGGATGGTAGAGTTGTCGACCACATGATTATTATTCTAGGCACTCTGTGGATATTCTAATGTATAGTCTAGATGTTAGGGTTTATATTATTTTGGCTAGCCATTACCAAAATGTATATTTAGGTGAGATAACCTTGTCTGGGGATAGTGGATAATAATATATGAGTCACTCTCATCGATTGTCTAGGGAGGATGCATAGAATGATAGTTAGCTAGGATACGATGGTGGAGAGATTCACTTAGCAGACACTTGGAGAGTTGGAGAGAGATTCACGGTCATCCAACTTCTCCACCAACATTAGTGTAATGGGTATAGGTAGAGAAATAGATAAAGTCAACACTGATGGGCTTATGTGAACTCCCTGATCAAAAGATCTCCTAAGTATAGACTGGTTATCCAGATTCACGGTGTTTGGATGAAATAATAAAATCTTTGGTGATAATAATATAGAGATATATACACGTGGTAAGGTTATAGCTTGAGACATATAGTCATGATACATATTCTGCTTATGAATGTTTCATGTTTTCATATGTTGTCTTTATATACTTTATTTGATATTATTAAATAATTTATGGACATCTTAGTATCTCCCCTATTTACTTGAGATATTCTACTGTAGTTTCGTATGCACAAGGCTATAAGACTTAGCACATCGTGTTCAATGTATGTGCAGGTATAGTAGACGATCAATCGAGATAGTTGATAAAGATGAGATTGTTGATAGATTTATTTTGATTTACCTTTATCATTACCATAATGTTGTAGTAGGTATATTGGGGCTGTGTGAACTTAGTTATTAATAGATGCCTTATATGGGTCTTTTGGGCTCACACAATAGTTGTCATATGTCGACCTATGGGTTGAGGCATGATAAAGGATCACTCTCTCTTAGTTTTTCTAGTCACCAAAGAAAATATATACCCTAAACAGCCCTAGCAAAAATCTATCGCGACATGCCTCCCCAAGAACCACATGAACGTGATGACCTATATAGTACTACATACTTTCCCTAGACAATGTCACCATGCATAAACAAATAATAGATTGACCACGACTAGTTGAAAATAAATCAACCCTAAGATCCGGACTATTCATCATATTGCTTACTGAACATCTGGAATAATAGTCATAAGCTCGACAGATCCAATGTCCAAGACATTGCGGAAGGAATCACGATCTCATCTCAAAAGCAACTAATGTTGGCTAGATTTAAGCTTTACATTTGCATAATGGGCTATCACTATCTTGGCTATATACATGTTAAATCCTTGGGAGCTTTCATCCTCACTAATGATATCAGAACTACCACTATATCATTTATCTGTCATATGTGGATAGTATATCATGGACCTAATATAGTATTATTGAACCACACCCCTAGTCTACTCCAAGTGTCTTAACTATCTCTAGCTTCTGAACCGATGGTGACGGGCAGTAACACTTCCTATACTCTAATAGATTGAAGTATCAATTAGGGTCGTACCCTGCAACATATTTTTGTGATGTTTTTATAAGATTTATTCTATGTCAACATTTTAACCGTAAATGGTATAATCTAATGTATCGTTATGTTATTACTCCCTAATTAAAGTTTTTAAGGTAGTGTTCCAATTTGTGATATATCCAATGTACATTTATTAACATAACAATAATATAAAAATCATGAATATAACCGCATCACAGATCATAGCATGGCAAAGCAACATTTTTAACTAGACATAAAAGTTTCATCAATAATGGTATAATGGCATTTTAATCGACATGGTGGCTACATGGCATAATAGCATATTAAATTAAGCATGGTATTTTTTTAACAACATGGCATGATGATATTTTATATTTTTTTACTTGTATTTCAACTTTAAATATTCCCTATTCTACAAAGGATCCTACTCATGAGTCTATAACTAAGCTATGTCCATGTATAATAAAATAAAATAAATATATATTTTTAATACCTAGTCCTTTTAAGACTAAATATTGAAAACTATGTTATCCACTCTACCTAGAGAATAGACACTCATCTGAGGTCCATTCATTAATTTACAATTCTGAATATTCATATATGTGTGCCAACTTTTATATTTTTATTTTTCTATAAGTTATTCAATGAATTTTAATTTATAAACCGATAATAATTTCTTAAATTAAAATTTTCCTAGAGTTTACTAAAAAATTCACCAGCGATGGACATTATTTACCGCAGATTGATCGAAATTTGAGAAAATTCTGATCACCCCAAAACCCTCATAGGCAACGTATTTCCTCCATGCTGACCGGCGATCGCCGTCGATCACATTCAATTACCACTACCAATTCATTCCTCTCAATCTCCTAACATTCTTATACCAAAAGCCCCAATTTTAACAACCTATTTGAAGCATAATCTCGTAGATGATGGGCTGTGGAGGACACTCTAGGTGAACCTCCTTCAACTCTATTTCTCCCTAAATACTCCATAAAAATAGGTATTTTTTATTAAAATGAAGAGGACGTCCAAATCTATTTGTGGTTAAAATTTCACAGTCCAATTAATTATATTTTGGCCGCAAAAGCATTGAGAAGTTTCATCATCGCTGCCCTCCGCATGAAGAGAAAGAATGAGAAGGTGGTTGTAGGTTCAACTAAATGAACCAACTATTACTACAAATCCTAACTCAGGTGCTTAATATCCATCATCTATCTTTTATATCATCTAACCTAAGCTGCCCGTTTAAATCTAGTTAAATAGATTTGGTTCGATTGAACTGGTTCGCTTGGATTTAATTTTCATTCAACTATTTGACCGACCTAACAATGTCTAAATCAAGACCCATTTTTACTATTGGATTTCAAATTCAAAATCCTATTTATGATATAAATTTTATATCAAAATTCTACATACAAATATCAAATTTTTTAACAGAATGGCGACTCCTTTCTTCCTCCTCCAACCTAGGGTTTTTCTTCGCTAAGGAAATTGAGTAATATTATTCCAGCGAAGATCTCACAAATGGCTAGAGGAAAGAGCAAAGGACAAGGACAAGGGACAAGGACAAGGACGACCTCGTGGGAGGCCACGCAAGGTAACCCTTGAAAACTCCATTGAAAATTCCGTTGATGATAGCATAGAGAACAACAACAATATCATCTTTATGAATATAGATGCTCCTGTTATTCCTATTACCAATGGAATAGTAACTCATTTGTCAACAACGAACTCTCCAAATGAAACTGCTCATAAATTAGATGTGGGCAATGCTTCAAATACTGAGTCATCAAAGATTAATAGGAAGGAACATCCAGCAGAGATACAAAATGAACAATTATAGGTTGGACTCTTCTCAGGTAATAGATTGATAGAGAATAGTATGTCACTTAGGTACTTTTCTCCAAATAATAAAGATGGCAAACCATATGTTGAATTAGAAAAGGAGGAAGTAGATAAAATGAATGATGAATGGAAATGTGCTTTAATCGCTTATATCGTTGGTACCAATCCTGGATGTAAGTACATGGAGGGATATTTTATATTTCTACATGATGATGGATATTTTATAGTCAAATTTAGCTCAATACAAGAGAGAGACAGAATTCTATCTTCAGGACCATGTAGTATCAAAAATAATCCTATCATACTTAAACCTTGGACTATGGATTTTAAATTCAAGGAAGAATTTTTAAGGGACATTCCTATCTGGGTTAGGCTACCTAAGTTACCTTTATGCTATTAGGGGGAAAACTCATTAAGCAGAATAGCAAGTTCTCTTGGTATTCCTATAGTTGCAGATGAGTGCACAACAAAACAAATGAGAATATCTTATGCAAGAGTTCTGATTGAAATGAATGTGACACAACCATTACCTCACAGCATTCTTATTGGGGACAAACAAGGTAGAACTATTAAGCAAACAGTGGAATATAATTGGATTCCAGAATATTATGGTATTTGTAATAAAGTGGGTCACATATGCCAAGCCAACGAGACAAAGCCTCCAACTGACCTACAACAGGAAATGAGAAGGAAAAAAAGAACTAAAAAGATTATAAGGCAGGAATGGCTACCTACAAAGGGAGAGGAAAAATAGAATAATCAGCATATGGAGATTATTGAAAAAATAGAGGATACAACTAATGAAAAGCAAAAGGTTATCCAAAATGAAGCAGAACAGCACAATATCCAAACCCCACAACATGTGCTAACTATTGAAGGGAGTTCAACACCCATGGAAGAAAAAATGAATAATGCTAAAAAACTTAACTCTGATGAAACTTTAATGCTTGAGCCTATCATAGAATTGGAGCAAGAAATAACTAAGCCCTGATAAGGGGAAGACATCAACATGATATGGCTTAGTTGGAATGTGTGAGGTATAAATAAACCTCATAAACAAAAAGAGGTTTGTCTATATCTCAAAAAAAATAGAATAAATTTGGCTGGTTTGATAGAAACAAGAGTTAAAGAGGATAAGGTTGATAAAGTGATGAAACGAATTGCAGCAAATTTTAAATATGCAGCTAATTATACAGCAGCTGCAAATAGCAGAATTTGATTATTATGGGATACAGATTTACTAGATGTAATTGTACTTTTTGTCGATGCTTAATTTATTCATTGTCTAGTAATTGATAGATGTTTTAATATACACTATAATATTACCCTTGTGTATGGATTTAATACTATTGAGTTGAGAAAAGATCTATGGCAGGGTCTAAGGAATATAGCTACTCAAATTCATGGATTATGGCTTATTATGGGAGACTTCAATGCAGTGTTATCTATAGATGACAGACTGCAAGGTAATCCTATCACTAAACATGAAACAAGAGACTTTAATGCTACTATAGAGAACCTCCAGCTTACTGAGCTAATAACTATTGGAGGATATTATACATGGAGCAACAAACAAGAAGGAAGTGATAAGATATAGAGTAAAATAGACAGAGTATTTGGGAATAAAGATTGGATGGAAATAATGGAGCAGTGGTGGTAGAGATAGGAGAAGCAATGATCTCAGATCATTCTCCATTAAAACTTGATATTGGTACTACTACTAATAGAGGCATACCAAGTTTCAGATTTTTGAATATAATAGCTAATCACATTTAATTTCTCCCTACTGTTGCAGCTATTTGGAGTACAGAAATTGAGGGTTTTGAGATGTACAAAGTATGGCATAGACTTAAACTCATGAAAGGTGCAATGCAAGAACTATTCAAGAAAAATTTCAATCAAGTAAAACTTAAGGTAGACAAAGCTAGAAGTAATTTGGAAAGTATCCAAAGACAATTGCAAGACACTCCTTTACTAGCTAATCTGCATGTGCAAGAGAAATATACCTTAATGGAATTAGAAAAATGGGATAAAGTGGAGGAAAGTATATTGAGGCAAAAGTCTAGAGCTTATTGGATTACTTTAGGTGATTCAAACTCTAAATTCTTTTTTGTCTATGCAAAAACAAGGAATGATGTCAAAACTCTTAATATCCTATATAGTAGAGATAGGGAGAGATTAACTACTCATGATAAGATAAGTGCAGAAATAGTTGACTTTTATAAAGGTTTAATGGGAAATGATGAATATGAACTTCCTATGGTGGATAAAATGACAATTAGACTTGGTAGGCTAGTTCGGCACCATCATTTCTCAGGTTTATGTGCAGCTGTCTCAGAAGCAGATATCAATCAGGATTTATTTGACATAAATGATGATAAGGCTCCGGGAATTGATGGATTTGGTGCATTATTTTTTAAAAAAGCATGGCCTGTGTTAAAGCATGATATATGTGTAGCAATACAAGAGTTCTTCATGATAGGAAAAATGTTGAAAGCTATAAACTCTACTCTAGTTACACTCATACCCAGGTACCAAATCCAGAAACTGTTAAGGACCTAAAACCAATTGCTTGTTGTACAATTTTATACAAGATTATTGCTAAAATCTTGGTAAATAGACTTAAATGAGTGATTGGTAAACTAGTTAGTGAAGCTCGGTCAGCCTTTGTGCCAGGAAGAGTGATTGCAGATAATATCATATTAAGTCATGAACTCATTAAAGGATATACCAGGAAAACAATATCCCCTAAATGCATGATCAAGGTGGATCTACAAAAGGCTTATGATTCAGTAGAATGGATATGTATGGAACAAATGCTCATAGAATTAGGATTTCCTCCAAGATTCATTCAATGGGTGATGGCTTGCATCAAATCAGTACATTATATCATTTTAATAAATGGTAAAAAAATGGTACCTTTTCAAGCAAAAAGAGGATTAAGACAAAGTGACCCTCTATCACCTTATATCTTTATCCTTATGATAGAATACTTGAGTAGATGTATGAGGGAGCTAGGAAATAAGAAAAACTTTAAATATCATCCCAAATGTGTAAAATTATATATTACTCACTTTTGTTTTGCAGATGATTTACTTATGTTTTCTAGAGGAGATGAGAAATCTATCAAGCTCCTACATGAGGCATTTCTTAAATTCTCAAAGGCATCAGGTTTGAAAGTTAATGCACTTAAGAGTAGTTACTTTGGAGGAGTACCTGCTGAAACAAAAGATAGAATATTACATATACTTGGCTATAGAGAGGGCTCTTTACCATTCAAGTATCTAGGAGTATATTTGGCTCCTAAGAAACTAAAAATTACAAAATGTAAAGTACTGCTTGACAAAATAATGGTAAGACTTAAAAGTTGGACTGCCAAGTTGCTGACATATGCAGGAAGAGTTCAACTTATAAAGTCAGTGTTATTTGGAGTGCAAAGCTATTGGTCACAACTATTCATATTGTCCCAAAAAATAATAAAAATGATGGATGCAGTTTGCAGGACATTCTTATGGACAGGATCAGTTGAGACTAGTAGGAAGGCCTTGGTAGCTTGGAATAAAGTTTGCACACCAAAGTCAGCCGGAGGACTTAACTTACTAAAACTAAACTTATGGAATAAGACAGTCATCTTCAAGCTCTTTTGGGACATGCAGATGAAGAAAAATAAATTATGGATCAAATGGGTATGTACTTATTATATAAAAAATACAAATATTCATACTATGACTCTACCCAAACAAACAAGTTGGATGTTGAAGAAAGTGATGATGAGTAGAGAGGTATTACAATACCATCCCCGACTGGCAATAATACTAACTAGAAAAACCACAATCAGTGCAATTTATAATATATTGGTGGGTGCACTGCCAAAGATAAATTGGACAAGTTTGATATGTGATTCTACAACTAGGCCTAAAGCTACCTTCTAACTATGGCTTGCTTTGCATCAGAAATTAATGACTACAGATAAACTACTCAAACGGGGCATGCAAATAGAAGGAGGATGTCAGCTATGTCTAACTACAATAGAAACATTAGAACATTTGCTGAATAAATGTAAATATAGCAAGACTATATGGAGTGATTTGTTGAAATGGAATGAAGTTTTAAGAAAAATTACATGGGAAACCACAATTAATACAGCTGCTAGAATAGCTAAAAGGAGAACATTGAAAGGACAGCTTATGCAGGTAGTGATAGCAAAGTTTGTATATCACATTTGGGAAGAGAGAAACTAGAGATTATTTAAGCAATAAGTAAGAGATGAAGTAGTCCTTCTTCGGCATATCAAGACAGTAATTTTTACTAGGCTGGATAAAGAAAAAATGAGAGAGTTTGTTGTCTTATGCTTAGCATAGAATACTAGTGCTCTTTGAGATATTTATTTTTATTATATTTGCTTCTTTATGACTTGTAGCACATGATATTGTAGTGATCCTCAAATACCCTTTCTAGAAGGTGAGTTGACATTACTATTGATTTATCAAACAAGTTATAAGGAGCAAAATTTATGTAAGATAATGTAACTATACTGAAATAATGTAATATTCTATTGGTAAATGATAATTTAATTTATTTGTAAAAAAAAAAATCAAATTTTATAAATAATTTTTTTATAAATAAGTCCTCTAAATAATAAAATATTACTCAATTACCCTTAATCAAAATCACGGGTCTAATTGGTATTTTGGTTTGAGTTGATTGTATTATTTTAGCATTGTAATAGGGATATCGAGACTACGTTAGAATTATTGTATGAGTTAACTCTGACATTTATGTGTCGGTATTATGGTAATAATTGGATTGGGTGGTGATAATTATAAGTATTTGTATAAACTATAGTAGTACAATTACCTTAAATGCCTTGTATGAGTTATTATGACTTATAAGATGGTCACCACGTGCTCAAAGATGGGTCAAGGCATAACAATGTTCATCCTTTTCATCAGTAACAGTTGAAACATGTTCAAGCTTCTAGTGGGATTTTCCTAAGGCAAGAGTGGTCTTGAGTGATCGAGAGTGCTTGTAACTATAAGAAGTGTGCTAGAGTGAGTTTTTACTATTGGTGAGGAGTAAAGTGACCACAATCGAGTAGATTGTAGGGGAGATATTTTTATTAGAATCTTAGAATCAAATAATCATTTTCCTCTCAATTGTGTGTCTGATTTTTTATATTTTATTTTTTGTCATGATTCCTCGTTCCCTCCCTTGATTCAATCTTAATGAAGATTGATAGTATCGATGATACTAAGCTGCACATTATCGTCAATTTTGCATGATCCTCTTATGGCATGAAGAAATTTGATTGGGGTATGATATCATGGCTAGATGACCCACTAAGTATCTCTAGTTAAATAGGTTATATTTGATGAATAAGATGTCAAAAAAATAATTAAAGCTATGCTAGGCACATCTTAAGTATAATTATTGAATCAAGAGGATACGCTCATTGTAATTGTAATACAATCAATTTTTGGCATGCATGATAGAAAACCTAATCTAAGCAAGTTACTTCTATCACTATCCCAAATTTTAAGAGACCTAGTTATAATACTTAAAAGATGTGAAATCTAAAGGTGTTTATTGTATATTGTATCCCATTTCCTCTTAGTCCAAATGCTTGCATCATTACTTCTATCACAATCCCAAATTTTAGAAGACCTAATTACACTAAAAGATGGGGAAATCTAAAGGTGTTTAGTGTATTTTGTATGCCATTTCCTCTTAGTCCATGTTGATTAATTATGATCATAATCGTCGAGATATACTTGAATATAGATAATTTTCTCTTCAATATTGTTATCTCTCTTTTGGAAAAACAGTTGAATTTTTCATCTTTTGTTCAACTCTTGAATATCTAGATTTTTAAAGTCTCACTTTTGCAAAACCCACGTGGGCATGTTTTTAATTGGTTATGAAATTAACGAAAAGTTGCCTATATAATTAACTTAAATGTCTTAATTTTGTTTTAAAAGCTCCAAAAAGAAAATACAAAATATTACTCTCTCTTTGAAATGTTTCTGGTGAAATTATGCAGCACTTGATAGTTTAATGGATGACTTTATTGAGAAGGAAGTGAAAGATACAATCAAAAGGATGAAAAAAATGAAGGCTCCAGGTCCTGATGATTTTATCCCAGAGTTTTACGATGCAGTATGGGATGATGTACAAAGCATGGGATGATGTACAAGGCGGAGTCTTATTATCCTTCTACTAAAGAAACAATGTGCAAATTCCATATGAGACTTCAGGCCAATAAGCCTTGAGCATAGTATAAGAAAGCTTATATCCAAAGTCCTAGCAGATAGGCTTAAAATATTTATGTCAAACCTCATCTCAGAGTCACAAAGTGCTTTCATTTAAGATAAGTCAGTAGTCGATTCTTTCATGGCAATGGCAGAGACAATGTACGCGTGCAAAAGGACAAAGAAAGATAGTTTGTTTATTAAACTGGATATTGAGAAGGCTTTTGATACTATATCCTAGGACTTCATTGAGGATGTTCTAAAAGCAAATCACTTTTCATCTGAATGAATATATTAGACAATGGAGTTGGTCACTAAAGCTGATTCTGCAATTATTATAAATGGTGTTGCAAGCAACCCTTTTGCTCATCGGAGAGAATTATGATAAGGTGACCCTTTATCCCCTTACTTTTTTATCCTAGTAATGAAATGATTTTCCAGGATAATCAAGCGAGCAGATCAGATGGGACTTATCAAGCGAGTTCCTAATCAAGTTCGAGGGGGATGAGTCACATATCGGATTCACAAATGATACTTTTTTTTTTTTACAAAGAAAAGAAGAGTATATAAATAATTTGAGGCTACGCATTGATTATTTTCATGCTGTATCAGGACTTAAAGTCAATTTAGATAAATCCACGATCATTGATTTACAGGGGAGAAAAGAAATTTCTAAAGTTGATTATCAACTAGTATTTCTACTTTGGCAAGCTATTGATCCCAAGTTGATGGTGCATTTTAGGCCATACAAAACATGCATTGATATTTGGAAGAAAGCACAAAATGTCTATGCAAATGATATCCAGAGACTCTATGAATCTGTCCACAATTTAGCAACACTTCAAATGACAGATCATGACCTATCAAACTACTTGAACAAGGCACAATCTACCATAGAGGAGCTGAAGTTAATGCTTGTGAGTGATGATCTTCAAGGAATATTAAGGAAGCTGGACAACATGTTCATGGTCTTTGTTCTTCATGGCCTTCATAAGGATTTTGAGTCAATTAGAAATCAAAATCTAACAAATCCCAATATCCCAACGGTGGAAGAACTTATTGATAGACTCCTACGAGTTCCTCCCTTGAAAATTACTTCAGCTGAAAGTAATCATGATTCTTCAGCTCTTATTGGGGGTTCAGCTGAACGAGGAAATAGAAATAGAGGAAGAAAAGTAGGAAGAGGAAACTTACGCTGCACCTATTGTAAAAGGGAAGGTCATACTCAGGATCGATGTTATTTCTTACATGGGTTTCCAAAAAAGACTGTTAACATAATGCAATCTCAACCAATAGCAAAGAACAAGATAGAAACTTCAGAATCCTTCAATCTGTTTTATGCAGATGAATATAAGGAGTATCTACAACTTAAGAATGCACAACGAGCCGCTTCCTCAGCCACCAATGGTAATTCTACAATCTGTTTCTCTCATTCTCTGCCTGTTGGATCTTGGGTAATGGATTCAGGAGCTTCCGATCACATCACGGGTAATCTCTCATTGTTTACTAATCTCTCACCTCCTAAAACATTACTTCAAATCACCCTTGCTGATGGATCTAAAGCTCAAGCCAAAGGAATTGGAAGAATTTCATTACTTCCAAATCTAACATTAGAATCTGTTTTATTTGTTCCTGAATGCAAGTTTAATCTAATTTCAATTAGCAAACTTGCTCACACACAAAATTATCTTGTTATTTTCAAACCTGATTCTTTTGTAATCCAGGATCAAAGCATGAGGATGATGATTGGAGTAGGAGTTGAATCAAGAGGACTTTATTTTTTACAGCCAACTTCAAGTGTTGTGTCACCCTTAGTTTCATGCTGTGTTGCTGCAGAAACTCCTAACATACTTCATAACGATTAGGACATCCAAACCTCAACAAACTTAAGAAGATGGTCCCTCATCTTTCTCAACTTCAGACCCTGAATTGTGAATCGTGTCAGCTAGGAAAACATGTTAGAGTTTCCTATCCAATCAGAAACAATGCTCAAAATGTATCACCCTTTGATATCATTCATTCTGATATCTGGGGTCCAAGTTGTGTCACATTTATCCTAGGTTTTAAGTATTATGTTACGTTTATTGATGAATTTTCAAGATGTACTTGGATTTTCTTAATGAAAGAGCGTTCTGAAGTATTCAAAATCTTCCAAAGTTTCTATAATGAAATTAAAACACAATTTGGGAAAACAATTGGCATCCTAAGAAGTGACAATGCTAAGGAATACTTCTCAACATCTTTCAACTCTTTTCTTACATCCAATGGCATCTTACATCAATTCAGCTGCCCTCATACTCCTCAATAGAATGGTCTAGCTGAAAGGAAACATAGACATATTATTGATACAGCTCGAACCCTTTTGATTAATGCTAATGTTCCATTAAAATTTTGGGCTGATGCTGTTCTTACAGCAGGGTATTTAATTAATAGAATGTCATGCTCAGCCCTCAACAATCAAACTCCACACTTACTTTTGTTCCCTAAAGAAGCTCTTTATATTGTTCCCCCTAGGATATTTGGCTCAACTTGCTTTGTGCATGACTTATCTCCTAATCATGATAAATTACAGCCTCGTTCAACCAAATGCATATTTCTAGGGTATTCTCGATTGCAAAAAGGGTATCGATGTTATTCTCCACCTACAAATAAGTTTTATACCTCTCTAGATGTCACATTCTTTGAGCATATTCCTTATTTTTCAACCCCAATTGAATCAGTGTCTCTAGAACAAGTATTACCAGTACCTACCCTTGATGTTCCTAGAGGTCAACAATATATTGTAAGACAAATTGAGACTCTAGCTCCTGAGAATACTGAGCAACATGAACTAAATAGTAGTGGTACACCATCTAATCGGTTTGGTATCACTTATGAGCGTCGATCAACAATTGAAGTTCCTGTTGGGAATAATTCTACAATTGATTCAGCCCCTGTTCCAGGTTCTCCGCTTGCTAAAGATCCTGTTCTAGCTCCTCCAATTTCAGACCCAACTAACCTACCCATTGCAATTCGCAAAGGAAAAAGATCCACACTTAACCCATATCCAATATATAATTTTATGAGCTATCATCGTTTATCTTCAACATACTTTGCTTTTGTATCAACCTTGTCTTCCATTGCAATTCCTAAAAATGCCCAAGAAGCTCTCTCTCATCTAAGATGGCGACAGGCAATGATTGAGGAAATGGTGGCTTTGGAATCAAATCAGACATGGACACTTACTCCTCTTCCTCCTGGAAAGTCAATTGTGGGTTGTCAATGGATATTCACTATCAAAACTAGACCTACTGGGGAAGTTGATAGATTGAAAGCAAGACTTGTAGCAAAGGGATATACTCAAATTTATGGGCTAGATTACAGTAATACATTCTCTCCAGTTGCTAAAATTGCCTCCATACGACTCCTTTTATCAATAGCAACCATGAAAAATTGGTTGTTATATCAACTAGATATCAAGAATGCATTCTTACATGGGGACTTAAATGAGGAGATCTATATGGAGCAACCTCCTGAATATGTTGCTCAGGGGGAATCCGGTCTTGTATGCAAGCTAAAAAAATCTTTATATGGGTTGAAGCAATCACCTAAAGCATGGTTTGCAAGATTTAATCAGGTTCTGAAACTATTTGGTATGGAAAAATGTGAAGCTGATCATTCAGTGTTTTTCAAGTCATCTTCAAACAACAAGCTCATATATCTTGTTGTGTATGTGGATGATATAATCATTACAGGGAATGATCAAGGAGGGATCAAAGATTTAAAGAAGCACTTATCACAACATTTTCAAACCAAAGATTTAGGTCAGTTACAATATTTTCTTGGTATTGAGGTGGCTCGATCGAAAACAGGAGGGATAGTTATATCTCAAAGGAAATATGCTCTAGATCTACTAAATGAAGCAGGAATGATGAATTGTAAACCACTTGATAGCCCAATGGATTCTAGTGAAAAACTTCTTCCAGATCAAGGGGAACTATACTCAGATCCAAATAGATATCGAAGATTAATTGGGAAGCTAAATTATCTTACCATAACTAGACTAAATATATCATTCCCGGTCAGTGTGGTAAGTCAATTCCTTAATTCTCCTTGTGTTAGTCATTGGAATGCAGCTGTGAGAATTCTTAGATACATAAAAAGGTCCCCATGGAAAGGAATAATATACCAAGATAGAAGTAACACAAACATCGTGGGTTACACGGATGCCGATTGGGCAGGATCACCGTATGATAGAAGATCAACTTCAGGATATTGTGTTTATTGGTGGAAATTTAATTTCATGAAAAAGTAAGAAACAAAGTGTTGTAGCCAGGTTAAGTACAGAGGCTGAATATAGAGTTATGGTACTTACAACATGTGAACTCCTCTGGTTAAAGCAACTACTTCAAGAATTAAAATTTTGTGAAGTTAATTCTATGGAATTAGTTTGTGATAACCAATCAGCTTTATACTTAGTATCAAATTCAGTATTTCATGAAATAACAAAACACATAGAAGTGAATTGTCATTTTATCAGGGAGAAGATTGTGTCAGGCATTATCAAAACAACTTCAGTTCAATCAAAAGATCAACTAGCAGATGTTTTTACTAAACCCTTACAAGGACAGAAGTTAGTAGATATTTATAACAAGCTTGGTACATATAACATATATGCACCAGCTTGAGGGGGAATGTTAGAATAATTAGATTTAATATGTGTCATAGTCTTTATATGATGAATGGCTCAGATTCATCTATCATTGTAACCCTAAGGTTTAGCCTCATTATAAATATGTAAAGTATGCCTACGATATGGAATAAGAGAGAACTAATCCTTTCTCCTCTCAAGTTTCTTACTATAATAATGCTAGATTGGAATCTTGGCTATGGAAACTAATAAGAGGAAACTCCTCAACATGAGCTAGGGTTGTGCAATAGAGTTACTTCAAAAGGAAAAATTGGTATATGAATAAGGCCACTGCAGGTTGGTTAAGCACATAGCATGCAATTGCAAAACTAAGAAGGGTATTTATGTGCAATCCAGAATATGAAATTGGAAATAGGGCTGATCTAAGTTTCTGGTTTGAATCATAGCACAGTTACAGAAAGATGGCTGATATGCATAAAGAGATCTTCCTTGAAGTTAAGCACTCAAATACATCATTATCTCAACTTGCAAGGTGGGAAAGGGGTTTGTTAGAGGTTGGTCAACTTGCAAGGTGGGAAAGGGGTTTGTTAGAGGTTGGGTAGTAGTTGTAAATAATAATATTTCTTCTGCAGCAATGGAAAGGTTCATTGAAGACATGAAGGATATTCACATTGGTGAAGGAAACAAACAAATTTGGTGGAGATGGATAAAAACTAAAGAATTTTCAGTACATTCCATATATAATCTTTTGAAGGAGTATTTTGTGAAAACCTAAGCTTCCATTAAAAATTAACTTTTTTAACTGACTAATGAGGAAGGATAAGATGCATACTAAAATCTATTTACTATGCAAGGACATCATAGTTGATAAAGATTGTAGCCTATACAAAGGAGAAGTTAAGACAAAAGATCATCTGTTCTTTCAATGTCCTTACACACAAAATGAATAGTCTATATGCTTACAATATTTGCAGATGTAGCCACATAACATCTCACATATACTATGGGTGGTGAAGAGATAAAAATTTGAATATGATAAAGATCAAACAATTAGTTGTATAGCATTGAAGCGTATGGAATAAAAAAAAATGATTTATAGAAAAATTAGTATCAACAAGGACCTTAGTTATACAAACAACTACAGCCCTATCATTTTTCAATACTTATAAGACTCCTTGAGTATCAAATAGTACTCATAAGACTCCTTACTCATAAGACTCCTTGAGTATCAAATAGTACTCATAAAACTCCTTGAGTATCAAATAGTCGTTGGGTGTTTTGCTTGGAAAGTATTGTTGATGGTTGTGTTGCTCTAGATTATGTAAATTTTTGATTTTTTTTCCTCACGTCCCTTTGAATGATTTATTTTATTATTTCTGATAGGTAAAATGAATGCAGTGCTATTATTTAAAAAAAATTCAAATTGGAGCAAATAATTATAGGTCGAAATTTAAATAACCGAAGCCCAAAATGCTAAAATGAGGCTTACCCCTATAAATTAATATTGATCTATTTACAGCTCCACCAGAAGATTCCTTTCACTTGCACAACTGGAACTCTTCACCATTAAATTACTTTACAAGGTGCGACTTCAGCACTTGTCTTCTCCACCCGGTTACAATTGACATTGACTTAGGAAGCAATAGTTGCACACATCAATCAGCATATGCCACCTAATGAATTAGACTGCTTAACTTGTCTTGCTTGCCTCCGGGAGGAACGCCACAAGCATCATCCTGTTCGACGTTACCCGGAAGAAAATTTGCGTGAAGATTTAAAATGATTCATCTTTTTATAACTTACAGCGCATTAATATCTCCATGAAAAATCTCGATATCCAACAAATAATAGCATTAAATTTGAAAGCGACGATGAATTATTATGACACTGGTAATCTGCTTTTTTACTAATATTACAATTTAAAACTACTTGAAGGATAAAAAAAGTGGTAGCCTTCAAAAGTTTTGTTAACTGCTGATGTCTGAATTCAACCGGGTTACATACTTCAACAGAAAATTCGTTCCTGATAGTGCTAAACTATGAGTCTCCTAATCTTTCACCACCGGGTTGCTTCAAATGGGTTTTTTTTTTTCTAGGCAACCTTCCCTACACTTTCCGTAGATTATGTGACCGACACTAAAAATGAGTATCATTTCTTATGGAATGGCTACATATTTCTTTTGTTCAAAAACAGAAAAAGAAGGAATAAGCCATTGGTGATAGATCAAACTTTAGCACTTTAGGAAACAAAAAGAATTATGCAGTTAAGCTTGATGTACAGAAACCCTCTTCTTATTTCTTTTAGCATTTTCGTATAATTCTTCTTTACAACGTAAAGGGTCATAATGCTTTGATCTTGAGCATGCTTCATTGACCAGACTTAATTGCTTGTCTCCTTTACTCGAGGGCATAGCACATATACTGGTGTGGGCTTACCATATACATCTTATTAAGTAAGATCTTTACAGAAAAAATTTCCTTGAAAGGCACTCAATGAGTAAAGATGGACTAAAACATGAAGGATGTCTAAATGTCTTGATAAAAATTAAAATGCTCAGAATTATTTTTTTTTGAGAAAAGGGAAACTGGAATAGTGGTTGCTTACGCTATTTTGTTCGCGAAATAGAATATTTGCAGCTTTTTTGGCCCCCCTCCTCTAAATGTTCTTCTTATAGAAATAATAGCCTGCTCTGATCGGGTGCCTGCTGCGGTCAAAACAAACTGAAAAAGCATTTGCTCAGATGAACACATACAGCATACACAGAGAGAAAATGCAGCGATTATTTTGCATTGAACCATCATTCAAGATATATCATTTGCAGAGAGAAGGAATGTAGTAACACCGATGCAGTTAATCATTTCAAATGAGTGCAAAAGAGGAATAAACATATCTTCAAAATTCTAAATATAAAATAAATATTAAAAATTTTAAATTTTAAAAATAATATCAGAATTTGTAAGCAATAGAAAAATATTGAATTTGATCAATTATCAATACTTACCGGTAATAACGATCATCTGTAATTAAGAAAAGTCATGAGGGGCCTTTTGTAAATTACAGTGTGCGACAACAAGTACCGAGTTACACCACATATCAATATCCTGTGGATGAGCCCTGTTGGTATTACTGAGCCTACTACATGTTTGTTATTGAGAACCTAGATCTAACATACCATTGGTCAAACAAAATAGAAAGAATAGGTATGCACCTAAATAAGCATAGTAGAAGTTCCCAACAAATCCATGAAGAGTAATTGCTGCATTGTGTCATTCATGATGTTCGTATTCATGCAAGCACCGAAATGTTTATGCTAAAAGGTTTGGTTTCACAAAGGGCTCGGAAGTCTGAAATTGCAATATAAATGCACTAATACTAGATGTGGTCATACACATCCAAGGAAATGGTTCTTCGACTAATGAGGAGAAACTAGCAACGGAAACAAGGAACTGGCATAAGGATGGAAATATTTATGTTAGAGGGATTGCCAAAAAGTAGAAGATTATTGTATGAATGAATGGATCCAGAAGATAGCAGCCATGTAATGAACTAAATGCTAAATAAGGTCATTAGAATATTACTAAGAAAACGAAAACAAAACTGATTAGATGCTCTTTGTTGTAAGATAATCTAAAGTATCGTATATGTATCTCTTTTCTTTTAAGAAAAATGTCTTATTAACAGTAATGAACCAGGCCAAATTAGTTGATATCGTAAATTTGAAGACTATTTATTTAGTGAGGTAGCCCTAGAAAGGACTAGGCATCAAACTACCACATAACATGTCTATCAGATTAGAATTTATCAACCTTTGAGTCGTGATAGGAGAAATGCCAAACGTTATGGATCATCACATACATGAAAAGTTGCATTATAAAGAAAAGAATTTTGCCCGTTCAGAAGGGAAGGCATAAGGACATACCAGTGGATAAAGAATAGCCATAACGCCATAGCTAACAAGTGGAGAGAAAAAGAATATTGCAAGAACACAGGGACTGCCTGGAATAATTACGAACATGTGTTAAAATCCACAAAGTAGAATAATAATCATGATGAACAAGTAATTGAAAAGGTATTGTCATAACAATAAATAAAACAACCAAGACTAGTTCAAATCAAAAAGGAATAGTGGAAGTCATAAGTGAAAACATATTAAATAAGCAAATACTAGATGCCATTGAATATCAATGCTAAGCCTATTGAAATAAATGCCGTGAAGAAACAGTCACTACAATAAGCTACATGATTCTTTGTTCTTTTTCCTTGCATAAGAGCTAAATTCTTTACCATCACCTCAAATATTAAATGTCTTCGTTAGCTTAGAAGTAAACATGAGATCTAATACTACCAACCATGATTATGCAAACATATAAAGAACAGATTTTGCTAATATCAGATCCAGCATTTAACTAGACAAATCACGAGGTATCATGTTTCCAACGTGATATGTTGCTAATATCATTGAAAGGCATCAGCTAGTGAAGCTGAAAGAGCATTTGTTGTGAATTTTTGATATCATGTCTCAACTTCATTAATCATTTGCAAAAAAGGAGAAAAGATGCAGCATAAAACAAACCTAATGTAATTTTGACTCTCCATTAACAAATACCAAGTGTGGATAAAGGAACACAGTTGGCAATATACGAATCCTTTTAGGATTAACGTACTCAACTAAAGAGAGAGAAAACAACTAATGTCCCCAACCTGAGGCCAATTTCCTTGTAACATATCAAGTGAAATAAATACACATTCTTCCCTTTCCAAAAGAAACTAAAGAGAGAAAAAACGTACCAAATCCAGCAAAAAATGGCCAGTTGGACTCAAAAAAGTCAAGTCTTTTGTTCAAGCTCACTTTTGAATGGTTCCACTTGTACCTTACATATTTATATGAGAAATAATTATGCAGAGTCAAATCAAAAACTGAAAAGAAGGCAATCCTACTGCAGCAAGCTCCTGCGAATGCAGGTTCCAGGAAGCATCAAGAATGCATACGTACTCAAAACAGTAGTAGGCATACATCCAGGAAAGAAGCAAAAAATTTATTGCCTTGCCAATATGGGGGATGAACCCAGTCGCAAAAACCTGAAATCTAGAATTACAAATATTGTCAATATATGTATAATAAGAAAAACTAGTGCAACATATAAGCTAGACTAGATGCAATGTATGAGATGAGACATATTGGTAGGTACAATGGAATGACAGCACTAGAAGAGAGAGTAAATGACACTTTGCAGGAAAAAAAGTGTGCCACTTCACCTCTATGAAGAAGAGGGTCAGCAAAAGGATGGAATAAACCTGCTCACCAATTCCAAAACAGACACTGTTGAAAGATATACATCAATGAGTTTTAACTCATGCAAGTATCGCTTGTACTCTTTAACAACAATTTCTTCAGATCTAATGCAAGCTTAGAAACCAAAGAGGCGCTAGAAAACATACCCATCAAATCCTCCAGGTATACTACTAGTACCTTGCAAATATGTCAAATCAGTTTTGTCAGATTCTTGTATCTTTTTCCCTTCAATTGCCAATTCTTCATAAGCATGCTTGGCAATATCATTATACCTGGTTGTAAAAGCATACAATAAGAACCTACAACCAACAAAAATGACAAAGTTGAAAGAAAACTACATGCATGCTCTGCAAGGTTTAAGATACTAGCAGCCATTACAGATCAGACAGGTGCTGTACAAATCAGGAGCCGAGCCAAAATTTGAGTAGAATGGGGCCTATTACAGGGAGGATTGCAAGTGAGAGGGAGGAGGAAAAGAGGCCTTAGGGCAGGAAGGAGGATGCCAAGACTGGAAGGTGGGGGGAATTAGCTGGCGTGTGGAGAGGGGGGTCACAGCATCCCTTGGTCCCCCCTTCCCTCTGCCTCTAGTACCAATAACAAATATCAATATATTTGGCATGGAGAGTGAATTAAAGAGGTTTAATAGACGGTGAAGAAAAAGTCAGAGTGAGAATGGTGTGAGGAATGAAGGATTAAAGATGTATTTAAGAGATGAGATGGGTGTTAGTTGTGTGATTATATAAACTACAGAAGACTTTAGCACAGTTGTCTACCAGCCAGTATAGACGTGTGTTAGTCTGTCTGGTTATGTAAAGAATACCACCATGCCAACTTAAGCTGACCGATTGATTAACTTCATAGAAATGTCACTATAACATGGGTGTCTCTCAGGAAATATACACCCATAAAAGTCTTGTCCTGGCATAAAGCATAATCCACTCTTGGTGTGCACCAAATGATACCATGTTAACCTGAGTGGACCAACCAAATCAGTTGGCCCACATATCAGACCCCAAATTGGTTAATATTTACTGGTGCACTATATCGGGCCAATATTGGCAGTATAATTAACTTTTGGCTATAACCATAATTGTCTGCCTAATTTTTGTAGAGCAGCTGATTGCAATAAAGTTGAGAAAGAGACCTCTGTAAAAAGTACACATACTATCGAGAAAGATCCAGCCTTATTTTATTCAATTATTGTGACATACTAAATTTAAATAGATCATTTAAGTATTTTTATAGGGTGTTATAGATATCTATATCATGGGGTATTGAATGTAGAGATACTCATAGAGTATTCATATGTATTGATAAGATAAAAGCAACAATGGCTGCTAGGAATTCTAAGCTCTTTTCCCTCGATACTTAAAATACACAGTCACAATTTCTTTAGCTTAAGCATTAAAATCCACTCCCCCACTTGTATCATTATCCTAAGTATTTTCATGTAAACATCAAGGCAGAGGTGCAGAGCCTAATTTTCTTAAGCTACAACCTATTCTAATTTTATTAAACACCTATGATGCAGTTGGTATTTGATATGTAGACCATCCATTTGTACAACTAAAAAATCTAGTTGCATTTGCCAAACTTGGTACAAATTTCATCACTTGATCTTATCTTACTTCATAAAGTGAACCACTTTGCAGCACATTTCAATTACAATCAATCACTATACATAAAGTTGATAAGGATATATACAAGAGTGGTATGCTCAAGAACTTTTGTTTACATGAAAGCTGAAAACCACAGGGGGCAAATGCAACTTACCAAAGTGTGCTCAACACAAAACTGAAAATATACAATGGATAGAACCAAAGAACCTGCAGGAAAATGTAACCAAGAAAAATTAGCTACAATGACATGAGACGGGATCAAATTGACATTAATCACTCTTGAAATACACGTAGAGAAAATAAAAAAATTTCTACCACTTTATGTTCGTTTTAGCATTTTAATGAACTAACTTTCTATTTCTGTTTAATGAAGGAAGGTTTGAAGCCACACAGCCATGATCGTACCATCTCCTTCACTGCACACTAGTGAGGAGAGATCTAGCTATCATCAAAAACCCAGAAAGCCCTTCATCTTAAAAGCCTACAAAGAGAGGTTTAAAGTACTGACACCAAGTCTCATACTAGCTATAAGGTGGACCAGTACAAAGCCTGCATACCAACCCATGTCAAGTGCTGATACACTTGGCACAGAATAAACATGCCTAGCATACTGATTTTTCAAACAATCTTACAAAAGGATTATTTAATAGTACAAAGCATTATTATGGTATAGGAGTAATTTAAATAAATGGTATTTTTATAAATAAATGAAAATGCCACCGTAAAAGTCAAAATTTTGACTTAGTGGCAATTTCCAAAAATAATCAAATTATAACAGTGTCGACCCATTGTTATGCAGGACGTGCCACCCAGTATGTACCACATACTAGGCAATTTTGAGTGAGCTCAATGCTAAGTGTATCAAGCAGCACATGTTGTGATTCATGTGAAGTGACCAGTACGCGTAGTTTGCGTTTAGGTCTAAGCTCAAACTGAGAAAATACCAAGCATACCAAACTGGTACCTTGCTATAAAAACATGTAGTTGTACTGAAATAATGTCAAGTGACCAAGCAGGGTTATAGCACAAGCACAGTTGTGCTATTACTTGTGGAATCATTTCAGGTACATTTGTCTCCACTCTGCTAAATTCTTAATGGGTAGTCATGCTTTGATTTGTTAAAAAATATGCAACACATAAACATATTGAAATTTTGGTGTTATAAAGCATGGATTTTTCTATTGGCTGCTTAAGTAGAGATTTAGGTGGAATTTGGTTTATTGGAACAAAATTGATGGGAAATTACTAGAGAATGAATAGGAATACACATATGCAACGAAATAGACAGAATGTAGTTTCATTGATTGCTTTCTTTTTGAAACTGTCAATTGTTTGCTTTCTAAAAAACAAACATTGTAAATACTGAATTTATAGGAATGCAATAAGAGAAGATTTCAATGTTTGATTAGCTAAGAATAATTTGTACTCAAAGTGTACGCCCCTCCGATTAGAGTAATTTGGTTCTATACAGGAGGTCGTGGGTTCAATACTTACCAAGTTCAAAAAAAAACTAAGAATAATTTGAAAATAAGAATAACAAAGTGCCCTCATCAAAATTTTAGTGTTTTATTGAAACATTTGTGTATAAATCAATGAATTATTTACACTTTTTATGTGTGGTTTGTATGAGTTTCACTTTTTTTAAGATATCATTGCATTTTGTTAGAATAATTTGTTGTGATCTTGAGCTTGAACCATCTATTTTGACTCTTGATTCCTTACTGCATCAGCACATATTACATCACTTGTACCTACTACATCAGCCACATCAACCCTCCTAGTGCACCTATTGCATCAGCCCCTCTTACATCAGATTCTACTTTAGATGAAGGGTAGATTGAGAGACTCACTTCCCTCATGTAGGTCTATATAAGCAGAATGGGTCCACTCCAGAGACATGTAGACCATAACTGTCTTCCTATTGCTAGCTCTAAAAAACAGCTCTTACCAACCCAAGGATTGAACTACCTAAAGGATTAAAAACAGTGAGAAATAAAAAAGAGCATATACTCTAAAGTATAGGGCTAACGGAACATTGGAAAGATACAAAGAAAGATTAGTTGCAGGAGGGTACAGACAAACATATAGAGTGGGCTATCAAGAAACCTTTGCCGCTGTTGCAAAAATGACCACAATAATGTTTATGTTATCACTAGCAGCACTGTTTGGGTGGAAAATGCAACAGTTTAAGGTGAAGAACGTTTTCCTGCATGGTGACTCTGAAGATGTGTATATGGAACCACCACCAGGTTTTGACAAATAAATATCAAGTAACAAAATGTGCTGATTGAAACAGGTATTATATGAGATTAAACAAAACAGGTATTATATGAGATTAAACAATCTTCCTGAGCTTGGTTTGGTCGGTTCTCACAAGCTATGCTCAAAATTGGAAGCAAAGCCAAGGAGATCATACACTCTTTTTTAAACATTCACAGACAGAAAAACTAACAGGTTTACTTGTTTATATTGATGATATTATTGTGATAGGAAATGGTGAAAATGAGATGGATTATTTGAAAAAGTGTCTGGCACATGAGTTTCAAATCAAAGATCTAGGAAGATTAAAACACCTCCTAGGTATAGAGGTTGCCTACTCCAAACAAGGTATCTTCATATCTCAAGGAAAGTATATCCTAGGTTTATTGAAAGAAACTAAAACTCTAGGGGCACAAGGTGCAGCTACGCTAATTGAGCCTAATCATAAACTTGGAGAAACCACGGAAGAGGAGCCTATTGATAAAGGAAGAAATCAAAGACTAGTTGGAAAATTGATCTACTTGGCCCATACTACACCAATGTAGCTTATGTCGTATAGTAAGTCAATTCATGCATGATCCAAAGGTGAAGCATTTGGTAGTAGTGTTTAAGATCTTATATTACATTAAGATAACTATAGGAAAGGGATTATTATACAAAAGAGGAGGTGGCCTGACAGTAGAGCCCTACACTGACTCTGACTATGCAAGCCCGTTAGAGTGTAGGAAATCTAACTCATGTTATTGCACATTTTTGGGTGAAAATTTAGTATCTTGGAGGAAGTAAGATGCAAATAGTAGTTGCAAGGTCTAGTGCAGAAGCAGAGTTTAGAGCCATAGTACAAGGTATCTTTGAACTCTCATTGTTTAAGATTATCCTTAATAATTTGCACACTGAAGGGAAAAACCCAAACAACCTATAGTGCAGCAATAAATCAGCCCTTGACATTGCTTGCAATCCTATACGACATGATAGAAGCAAGCATGTTGAGATCAGCAGACACTTCATCAAGGAGAAAAATGGAATCATTAGTTTATACGTTCCCACCAAAGACGAAATGTCAGATGTGCTAACAAACAGGTATCTATATCAAGATTTGGAGAACTCATCAGCAATCTGGAAATGGGAGACAACTATTCACCAGCTTGAAGGGGGATGTTGAGTATGGAATAAGTTTATTTTATATAGGCATGGTTAGCACTAATCAGCATTAGGATTTATTACATAGGAATACATGTTTATTTTATATATAGATAGTAGTAATTAGAATCCCTACCATATTAATTGTTTCTCAAAATATAGGGAACCTACTTGCATATGTATGTACCACCATTATAAAATAATGTATTGAGGGAGAATTATTTTCTTCACATTCATTTTCATCATTTTGAAATGATACAATACATGATCCCATACGATGAGCAAAAGAAAAACCAAAACAAAAAAACATAAACAAGAAAGAACAAGTACAAGGAAAAAAAGACAGCACAAAAAAGGAAACATGAAAAAACAAAAAAGACCACAAGTAACAAAGCAACACTGCATCAACATCTCAACTTCTGCCTTAGTGACTAAGTGAACATACTTTTTTCCCTTGTTTTTTCTCAAGTTAAATTTAAAGGCTAAAAGATAATCCTTTTAGAGTGATCACTCACACCAAATTTGCTGGCAAAATATAATCAATCAACAATAAATATTGCAGGTATAAAATGCACTAAGTAAAACCAGAATTGCACCAAATTAAATTAATGAATACCACATATGGGCAAAGTGTAAGTAGCCCTAAAGTAAATGTATTATGCAGTAGCCAATTTTAATGAATAATAACGTAAATTTTTAATGTAAAATTATTTATTAAAAATTATTGGTAACAGCTTAATACGACTAAAGTAATAATATTTACAATAATTATTTAATTAGGAAACGATATAATAATAATTCCTGGATCAAATCACTTGAAAAAAAGATCTTAAAATCCTAAAGTTACTAAAAACAATAAAGTATTTCTAAATAATAATTTAAAATCATACATAAATCAGATTCCCAAGGAGAAATTATTAATAATAGATTTGGTAAATTTTGTTTGTAACTATGATAGAAGCAACACAGCAATATCATATCATTTTCAGAAGTAGATATTGTTCAATTAATGCATTTTCCAAATTAGGAACTAATCATTTATGCACTTGAGTTGGGAGTTGTTGTTCATCTACTCAGGATTATATGACAAGAGCTAGGAATAACTTGTCTTCCCTCCTCATGGCATAATAACCACAATGTCCATAGCAAAACTCAAAATAGAATAGTTATTCCCAGACCTTAGGTTCAGGAAAAAGTTCAACTCTTGTTTAAACCTATTTTGTTTAAAGTTAACACAAGTCTAGACATATGCCTTTAGTCTTTTACCTTTAGTTACACAATATCATCAAGGAAGTCATCAATTATACTTGTTGTTTAGTTATAACGGGACATGTTGAGAACTGCTGGATGCTCCAAACTTTCTATTTAAAAAAATCAACTTAGTAGGCCTTCTAAGTCAAAATTAAGATTGGTACAGTCGCTCCACTCTTAAAAAAGTGGAGAACATTTGGGAAAACATATAATTAAGTTTCAGTTTGTCACACGGAAAAAGAAACCTAATACAACCAAAAGGTTGAACAGCAGATACAAGTTGGTCAAGACATGTTTGATTTGTATCAAAACACCAACCGAGCAGCAAATCCAAACCACAAGAAATCTGCAATGCCAGCTTCTCCCATTCCATAAAATCAGTCTTATTTAGTTGATCAGAGTGCAAATCTTTAGTAACTTAAAAGGTCAGAAATTACAACAATAACAACGAAAAAAGAAAAAGATAATACATTCTACTCGTGAATATGGCAGATACTAGCACTTTTAGTCAATGAACCAATTAGACTACAGATATCTGCATCAGAGTATGTTGGAAAAAACTATTTACAAAAAATATGTTTGAGAATGAAAGAGGACAACATGGAACAAAGTAAATCTGAAAGCCCTTTAGTGGATTGCCAAAGGAAATTTGATGTTTAGTTTTGGATCCAAAAGACGTTCAGAATAGAGCCCAAGATTTCATTTGCATTATTACTCTAGATGTTCCCAATGTTTTACCACTGATGAAAGAAAAGATATGCTTTGTTCATGAGAGTTAGTTTTTTTAAAACACATGCTTTATTCAGGAGAATCAGATTTTTTTTCTTTTTTGAAAAGATAATATTTTATGTTCAATGAAAATAAAAGCCTCTTGCTAGAAAGAATACAGATGGATTAATATATCATGTACATAAGAGTGAATCTTCGTTTTCGCTGCGAAAGAGCTTGATTCCAAAGTGGTTTACTCAAAAATATAACTTTATTGCGATGTTGTTTATGTAAGTTATGAAACTAAACTAAATATTGATGTATATTAGTGAATAAGTAATCAAATTAGAGGATTGCATTCTCTATAAGGTCATAGCAAGGTGATTAAGATAAAATCCGTAACCTCATTTGATCATGGCTATAAATATATTGAACACAAAAAGTAAATTCCCCCTATCCTCATGAACGTCAAAACCATGTTAGCAGGATTCTTAAAAAAGCTCCCTTTTTGGAAGACCTTGCAGGTATATTAAGCATCAAGTTAACATTTACTATCTGTTTTTCGAGTAGAATTTTAATAGGACACGATCCCTATAGTTGGATGTATATTATTCCATTCACCTTTTGTTCCAATGAACTGGTTTCTTTCAAATGAAAAAAGAACCACAAGACTAGTTAGCTATAAAGCATTCAAATATGGTATAAATGACAATCTTCATCGGTTACTCATTTTCTATTTCAACTAACCAACAACATCCAAGATTAATTCAACATCACACCAACGAAAATAATTATTTATAAATATTATAAAATGCATCACAGGAAGACTTACGTAGAAAAGTTCAACAAGGATGAAGCGTAAGAATGAATAGACCGTTATAGCAGCTCTATGATTATATACATATTCTCCAGCAAATTGTTCATATTGATCAGGAAGTATCCACAAAAGCATTGGGCTGACCATGGACTTCACAACGAATAAACTGCACTTGAAAAGAATACCAAATATCATTCAATCTATAGGAATTTACCACAGGAACAACAAATGCACCTCGAACAGGAAGCAAAATAAGAAGTATTTTTTTTTAAGTTTAAATTAGAAGTGAGCAGTTGCAAATTCTCTGACAACCAAACTGCGTGCAAGCAAGGATCTCATAAAACGCTCCTAATTAACTGGCTTATAGTGAGTAGTGAGCTCAAATTAGAAAGAAAATTTCGGCAACCGCATAGCTCATCCTAAGAAAACAGCAAACAACAAACAACAAAGAATTACACCATGATCCAAGGCAAAAGCCAACAGAATAAAAATAAAACTAAGAGCAGAGTTGAGCGCTTTAATCTAGACAAAGATACCTTCCCAAAAATATGAGCCCATTCAAGAGAAAGCACTGGCCGGTTCTGAACAACAGAGGCCTTGACCTAAACCAATAAAAGTTAACGGTAAAGAATTCTCAGAAGGAACGAGCAAACCAAAATTAATTGTCTCCTTGCGGAGAAAGAATTGCAGAAAACCTAGAACAGAAGGTTACGACTCGGTAGAGGGAGCAAGCTTCCTTGAATCCAGCTACCCAAAGGATCCCGACCTCCTTGGCGTGCATCGCCAACAACGACGACGCCATGGAGAGGAAACCCCAAAAGGAACCGAAATCAAATAGCAGAGAGAAAGGGGAAAACCAATCGGTGGGATATTAACGACATGACGGCCTAATTAAATTTAAAAAAAATTATTATTTTATTCGTAACAAAAAAATTATATGAACACTGAAGTCTGAAATCCATTTAGGTATGAGACTGTTTATTTTTCAATTCTTTGTTTTGTATTTTTGAAGGGAAAATTTAAAAATCATTTTATAGATTGTTTTATGCTTTTAATTTTTCAACAAAAAAAAAGGAACTAGTTTGTTCGGTGCATTTGTATGAGTTTGAACTAGATTTAATTATTCCTCTCAATAAAAAAATGTATTTTATTAAATACCGATCGAATCTAGAACCATATCTCTGCTTTGTTAAGACCTATTTCATATACCTCATAATTGTAAAATTTTAATACTATACAATATTTAGTAGGATAGTATATTAGATATTATATTGTAAGAAATAAATCATTTTGAAAAATATAATGTATAGTAAAAATTAAATTACCAGAGTTACTACTAATTATAGTTATATCAACACATGAGAATTATTGTATAAATATAATATTAAAAAATTGATAAGAAGTAAGTGCATAATAGAATTTAAAAATAGTTTGGGATAATATGTAATTTGTAATAAATAAAAAGAAATTATAAGTTCAAAAAACATATAATCAAATAATTTGAAGCCTTAAAAAATAGTTATATTTTTATATAAATTAAAATGAATAATATTTTTTTACTGGCGGAAGTAGAATATGATCAACTAAGGAAAGTTATGATGAACAAATTATTTATTACCTATTTCAATTTAATATGAATCTAATGTATAATATTAAGTTATGAGAGATTGATGAATATGTAGTATTAAATTTATAGGAGAGGTTTATCATCAATTGTATTTATTTAATCTATCATATTTAATATGACTTGCCAAACACACTACAAGTCTCAGTGTTACATTGTTTTGATTTCTAAACACCGCTCTCCATTCCTATTGTTTGCTAAAAGATGCCAATCTCCATTCGGAAGACAATGAGTTGCTTGCAGAATGAAGTCCAAATAAATTTGCCACATGGTGCTACAAAGTATTTTTTGCCTATCTCCGTAAAAGAGCCAAAAATACACCCTGTAGCTTCTCTACAACATACACTCCTTTGGCAATTGACACCTCCAGTAAAATTCCCTCGTCCTCTAAATGGGAATCAACAATGTTATCCTTAAGATTCATAAACCCTGTTTTCCTAAACAGGTGGAGATCTTTAAGGAACAACAGAAGCATACGAGTAAATCAACGCTGCATTAGCGATTTGAAAATTGTGCACCGTGCGCTTTCAGGACAGCATCCTTGAAGAAAGCAAAATCAGTAAACCTACACTAGTGAGAAAGCTGAGAACAATTCCACCCAGCAAAATCCAATCCACAAGAACGTATTTATTTCTGGTTCCTTGTGTTTCTGGATCATTAACTAACTTGGATGTATTTCCCTGGCATGGCTTTTCTTGTCCTTGTGATCTTCTCCTCCGCAGAAGCAGAGACTGAATTGAGCTAATAAAATTTCTCGCACTGTGATTTCCATCCATAACAACATCAATAGGATCTTCGTGAGAAATGTTAATTTGCTGAGAACATGAATTTTCGATCGAACAGTGGCAGGGTTCCCGATCCTTTGAGCAATTAGAACTGTCACACGAATTGGTGAACGGGAGAACTTCGGCTATGGGTTTTCCTACGTGTGTGGCTTTTTTAACCAATACTGTAGGAGTCTCAATTACTTCACCAAATACGGACCACCTTCCAATGGCTGTGATCTTTACATCCACCGTGATCCCTAACATGCTTTCTGGAGCAACCACAAGCACTTGGATATATTCCTTCGTATGGCCAACCTGTGATAGAAACAGAAACTCTGGATAAAAAGCTTTCACTAATGTAGATACGAAGAGCAATATCTAATTTTCAACATGAAATCAGAAAGAGGATGGCTGACTCACCAAATGAATACCATCTGTAGCAATCTCAGTGATCCATATTCTAACAGTTTGACCTTCCATTCCCTGGTATGGAGTGAATGACTCAAAAACAGAAGTCAATTCACGACTACGATTCTTCACCACCATGCTTGAGACTTTCTTCATCCTTGCAGCAGGTGTTCCTGAATGACTCAAAAAAATAGCAACTGAAATATTTGTGGCAACAATCAATTGTTAATCAAAATTAATTCCTCAAATTACCAGCATGAAGCATAAGTTTAAAAATCTTAGCTTTTCTCTAGCATTAATCATCTCAGTCAAACTGGTTGAGATACAGTGACATTCAAAGATATCTAATTTCCATCATAAGCAATATGGTAACTATTAGGCTCGCTGTTATTTACATAATTAAGATGCCAAAAATTGACAGATAAAGCCAGCAAGATGCATCATGGATAATGATTACATGTGAAGTGTTACTAAAATGTATCAGCACACACCTGGCCTTGGATAAAATTGTGATATATGAACTTGTGCAAACTGGTATTCCTTTACAAGCCTGACAGTTTGCTCAAAATCTTCATCAGTTTCACCTGAAACATGGGCATGTTCAGGAACATCTTGGAGACATGTAAAAAGAAGCACTAGAAACAATCTTCCGTCTATGAAATAATATTAAGCGATAACCAAACTACAACCATTTTACAATAATCTCACAAGAATATAAGGCATATAAGACATAACAAATGTGATGAAATTTAACTATTACCAGGGAATCCACATATTATATCAGTAGCAATTTGCATCCCAGGAACAAGTTCTTTCAGAGTATCAACCACTGTTCTGAACTCACTGACTGTGTACTCACGATTCATTGCCTGATATATAAGCATGTCCTATTAGGTTTATTGCACAAAAAATAAACTAGAAACACTTAGTTTAAATTTCATACAATGAGAACTCAGACGAACACAAAGATTTACTAAATGATGACAGATACAAGAAAAGAACTTGTTTTCCAACTTACTGTTAGGACAGAGTCACTTCCAGATTGAACAGGTACATGCAGAAAAGAATATACACATGGGTGGGATAAAACTTTAGCAATTTCTTTCAAATGCTTCAGTATATAGGGTGGATTTGTCATCCCTATGCGAAGCATGGTGCTCCTATCAGGAGGAAGTTCTGCAATAATAGCATTCAAAAGAACTGGAAGATTCGTTCCAATATCCCGACCTGCAATATTTGCATGTTTCACTTGTAGCAAAGTTCACATAATCAGATTGAATAAAGTGGAAGAATAACATTCTCCAATCCCACACCTTAGAGTTCAAATATAAATCCCTTTCTTTTTGAAATATTAATTTTTTATAGAAGCATGAAAATATACTAAGTTTGCTTTTCTAAGTTAATAGATTCTCAATTGTGAGTATTATGCTTCTTGTTATAGAGATCAGATTACCCAGATTGTGCATTATCAAATATGATCGGGTATAAGGAAAAAATTGTTTCTTGTTTGAAAAACATTATTAGGAATGTGTTCGATGTTCTTTGGATAGTAGGCTTTTAAGGAATCATAGAAAACCACTTTAGTTAAAGATCTAGAGCGTATTTATTGAGATTATTTAGCAAGCACAATCTCAGGAATTCACCATATGCACCAGTGTCTTCACTACTCAACCAGATTTCCTTAACACCTTCAGACATAACAGTTCTGACACGTTCTACCTGCATTAACATGGTTTTAATTAGCATCTAGGAATATCATTTTAATAGAGCAAACAATTAATTAACTAGCTGCAATCAGATAAGAAAACTCACAAGGCTCTCTACGGTGTAGCTTCCAAGATGGCCACGAGCATGCTTTGTTTTGCAATATGTACAAGCACCTAAACAACCAACATTTATTGGAAGAATTTCAATAAATTTGTTTTTCCTCACCTGCCAAAAGACAAAATAATCAACTCCTGGTAAACAACACGAGGCAAAAAAAAAATGAATGCAAGAATTAGTGCCAAGCCAAGCTTCTTTCCCAAAAGTTGGATAAGCTATTAAATAGAATCCACAACATGCAAGAAATACCTTAGGAAGATCTATTGATGGCAATGTTTTCCGGCTTAATAACCGCACCTCATGGCCTTTCAAAGTCTCCTCTACAACCTCAACAACACGATCTATTTGTTGCACTCCAATTATGCTGATGCCTTCAAGCTCCTTCAGGTCTCGACTTCCCTGAGGAACACATCCTGCCACCACCAGAGGCTTTTTTGCAGCTCTACACTTAGATATGAGAGTTGACATTGCAGACTGACTAGGAGACTTGACAGTGCATCTGTACCACGAAGCAAGCAAAGAGGTTGAGAAAGTGTGAATGGAGAATGAAACCATGACCTAATATCTGGTGATATACAAAACAGAACAAGTAGGCAACAAGGAGGCTTATGCATCATACTTCACTTAGATAACATAGAGGATAAATGATTTATTAGTTGCAGAAATGACAGGGATAAAATGTTAAACTTAGGTATATCTACGGATGATTTTAATACAGGTTTATTTATCCCTTTTCTTTTTCCAAACTTATGCTGTTCAACTGTTGTTGGTTTTTTGGATGTGAAAAAAGCATTAAAATATAAATACAGCACACATGCACATTAGTTAGCCTATCTTGCAATTATAGCTTAGTGAATTATTTACAAGAAGAGCTATTGCTAGAGAAAAAATAATGACAGAGGGAGAAGAGTACGTATTTATCAGCCACAAATCTGCCTCTTCAGGCTCCTCAGTCACAACATACCCAAATACTGACAGCTGACCAGCCATATATTCGCTGTCACTCTATTCACCAAACACACAATGCAGTCCATATAAGAAATTCAAATGTATCATCAAATAAACGCTTGTTATAAATGTTTCTAGTGATTTAGAAAAATTTTAATGGAAATGAAGATAAATCTTGTTTGACAAGTTCAAAATGGATCATTAAAATTACAAGAAACAATAAGTGTACTGACAATCAGCAACTAACAGTTAAAACGCATAGATCACTTTTATTGTTGACCTACAACCAAATATAAGGCAGAGTCAGCAGCTATACAGGCAAAGAATGAGTTCCCAAAGACTATGCTTACTTTGTCAGCGCAAGTTCCTTTCTGTTATTATTGTATGGTAGTAATAAATTATGTGCAAGGAAAGGATTCGAATAATAATTATGAATAATCTGTAACTTGTCAAGTCAAACTTTTTTTAGTGCTTCAAAAATTCTAAATCATCCGAAGAGACTCAAAAAATCACCACACAATCTCATGTACTTTGCCATTTGCCTTTGTGGCCTTTTCTGACCAAAATGACTTTTGTGAGGGTAGCCACCACTTCAAAGTGACTAGTTATTTTAGGTATGTGAGTCGTCCATACACAAACCCATTAAATTGGCATAGTATCATCCATGCTTTTTCTCGTAAACAATAAGTAATAAAGACATATTTTGAGCCTAAGAGCTTTGCTAAGAATAACAAATCTCTTTATCAACATAGCATGTATGTTAGATACCTCCAATATTCAAAGGGTAACTGATAAAAAGGCACGTTTCAAGAAGATTTTTATAATAACAAACCAACCTAGAAACTTCTGTAAACGTTAGGTGATGAAAGAGTTAAACTCTCACCAACAATAAGTCATTACCAATGCAGTAAGTTAACACCTCCAACATTATCCATCCCTCAATATGTAGCTTTGATGCGACCACATTGGAGCGTGATAAATTAATTCACTAGGCAGAGCTTGTTCTTAGGTGAGGGAACCAACCTTCCAAGAAATTGTTCAATGGAGCTTGCGAACACTTTAGTTGCATATTCAGGTGATCACTTCTTCTGTGTTATCAGGCATAAAGGTCTTTACCAACTCAGAAATCGATGCCTATAGTGCCATCCATCTCTCACAGGGTACATGTGGCTTTTGATGGAATCACATCGTACCACAATCATTTTGTGCACTAGGGAGAACTAGCGAACACTCTAGTCACTGATCGACTCGCCAAGTATCAAATCCATAATGAAAGTATTATCATATGGATCAAAGGAACTATTACACCTAGGATATAAAAGTTATCCATCCTTAGGATAATACGGCAAGAAGCTAATAAGCTAGACCTAAGTAAGTTGTACAAGGATCTTCCAGATCCAAGTATGGTAACCTTATCTATGAATTGCAATTCAGTTATCTACGAGTGAGTCATTGTCCGTGATTACAGTGAGGAAATTAGTTCGTGTGCTAACTTTAAATAAGCATGCAAGGATATTCTGAAATCAAAATATGTAGAGATAGGTTTCTTAAAAAAAATTGGCAGTTGAACACTCTTAAAAGAATTTGTGAAACACAATGGCCCAGGGGGAATTGCAAAACAATGACAAGCTCGCATTGTATAACCAATTCAAGTCATCGTCTTGCTAAGTTCCTTCTCGGAGAATTCTCTTATATTTTTCTTCCATTTTTTTTGGCTACAGGCAAGCAGTGAAATGGGTCTCGACACCAAGAGCCTTTCCTTCTTTTTTTTCTTTTTTTCTCATAGCGCTAAGAATGGCATGATCCATAAGTACTAAATTTTCATCGAGTATGAATTTTGTAGGCTTGACGCCAAAGTTTAGTAATTTCAGATCTTTTACATCCGAACTAATCGGCAAGGATAAAATCTAGCGAAGGCGCACGAAAAGCTTGCCTGATTATGAGAACACCCGAACGTCTTCACATATATAGTCTGTACCAACACAAAGAAGAAACATTAGAAAAACAAGACGAAGAAGAAGAAAAATATTAGAAGAGAGAAGAAGAAGCTTAGGAGCACAAGAACCTGCGTTCCTGGGATCTGCGTGTTGTTGGAGACGGGGTCGCGAAGGAGGCGAGCTCTGGGCTTTCTCTTAGGTTTGATGGCGACGGAAGTAACGGGAAGACGGAGGCCAGGTGGAGCTCCGGCAACAACCAGGTCCTCGATGTCCTCCATTGCGGCGGAGATAGAAGGGAGGTCGAGCGAACCGGGGGAAGGAAATTTGAAAAGATGCTGAAGAATTAGGGATTGAGATGATCGAGTTGGGTTCGACTGCACGTGTGGGTCACGTGAAAAGTATGTTTCGGCTATTAAACCAGAAAATATGTTAAACTAATTGTTTGGTTCTGTCGCCTAGAAAATTATTTCAAGGTCTCCTGTGAATGAGAGTAGCTAATACTTGAAGAAAAAAAATATTAAAAATACGAGCACTCTATTCAGATCTTTTAGAGATCAAAAATTAAAGCCAAGAGTCGAGGAATATGGATGACTTCCCTCCCTCCCCCTTTCTCCTCCTTTCTCATCTTTTCTTTTGTTCCTGAAGGGAATTTTGGAGCGATTCGATTAGATTCACAGGAGACTTATCTAGATTGGGGGTGATACTTGATCCTAACAGTAGTAGTATTAACGTGAGATTTATAATTTTAAATAAAAATATTTATGTAATATAATATTATTTTAAGAACTTATTTATAAAATTAAATATAAAATAATAAAATTTTAAATTTTGAATCTAATAATAAAAGTGTTTTTAATTTGGGCTTTGGTTAAATTGAACTAAACTAGTTAACTCATGTTTAAATGGACTAAAATGGACGGCTCATATTAGCCTATCATTCGGACCGATGATTGGGAACAGGTCTATCGAGCATTCCCTATCACCATTAAGATGGTGGAAACTAAAAGCTGACCTGATTCTGCTTGATATGATCTTAGGGATCAATTGGTTGATGACTCATAAGGCAACAGTGAAGTGTTTCACCAAGTTAGTATCATTTGATATTCCAAGTCAACTTGTACTTATATTTGAAGGCAATCATCGGATGCTGCCAACTAGCATTATCTTCGTTGTCACCGTTTAGAAATTTTTACAGAAAGGGTATCAATGTTATCTAGCTCATGTAATAGACATCAGCTAAGTAGACATCAGATACAAAACATAGCGATTGTCAAAGAATTCACCAATGTATTTCCAAAGGACTTGCCTGGATTGTCTCCTGACAGGTTGTTGAACTTTTGCATCGACTTAGCTATAGAGACGACTTCGATATCCAAGCCACTCTATAGGATGGTACTGACCAAGCTGAAGGAACTCAAGGTACAATTACAGAATCTGGTGGACAAGAGATTCATTCGATCCAGGATATCTCCTTGGGATGCACCAATCTTATTTGTAAATAAGAAGGATTGTATTATGCAGATGTGTATCGACTATCGGCAGTTGAACAATATCAATCTTTTAGTCCTATTGAACTAACTCGGACTTGTCAGCAAGAATGATGCCCTGCTGCATCTCGCTTTGTCAAGAGCAGGCAGGAGCAATGGGAAGAAGTTGCAGACAGTTTGAGGAAGGCAATTCAATGCATGGAGAAATCTGTAAAACATCGACGAAGGCCTTTGGAGTTCTGAGTAGGTGATGAAGTCCTTTCGAAGCTCACGCCTCAAATATGAAAGTGAGCCCGTGGAACACAGATGCATAAGGGGCTGATGCCCCAGTATAATGGTCCTTTTTCGGGTAAGTAAGAAGATAGGTGAAGTTGCCTACCAGTTGGATTTGTCGTCAAGACTTCGCATTCATCCCACCTTCCATATGAGTATGTTGAAACCCTTCTATCAAGTCCCTGACCCTGCAAGGCAACAACTGTTCGAGCTCCTTGGACGATCACAAAGAATTTTTCTAGACAGGTCAAGAAGATTCTCAGAAGGAGGGTCGTCCGTCCCTCTGGACACATAGAATACCTCGTGCAGTAGAAGGAGAAGGATGCTACACTATGGCAGTTCGAACCTCTCATCCACTCATACTTAGCATGGGAGACTACATGAACGTCATTTGGCTTGGGTGGAGGAGAATTGTCACAGCCCAAGTTGAATCAAAGATCAAACCGGTTGCGTGCCAGAGCTCAACCCCCTTCAGAGTCAAGCGACATCGAGTGGGAGTTAGACAACTCTCAAAGGGGTGCATTAGAAGAGGAACTTCCATGAAAAAGGAAACAACCACAATGGACGTGCCTCCTGAGTGAGATTTAAACCTCCCTTGTTCCAACGAAGAAGGCTGAGAGGTTCAAAAATAGAGTCCTCTTTGGGCGGGAGCAAGTTCGAGAGAAAAGAATGATAGGAATAAGCTTGTTTATTTAATTATTTTATTATTATGCATTTTACTTTATTCGTAAGATATGCAGTTTAGATAACTGCGTAATAAGTTTCTTTTAGTTTACTGTAGTTGTTTAACCGTAGTTAGTGGAAGAGTTCTTCCACCTATGTATTTATTAATGTATTTTGCATTATGTAAAAAGGTGAGAAATATAGACGAAAGAATTTCTTCATCTCCAGAAATATTTTTCCAACATTTAGTATCAGAGCCAGGGTGGTTCAGTAGATACCGTCGAAGGTGAAGATGCAAACTCCGGTGCCTGGCGACGGTGGACTCAGAACTTCCTCAGGAGGAGGAGGGAGTCTAGGATTCTGTCCGATGCTACAAAAAGGAGGAAACTTTGCCATGTGGGCAATTAGAGTTCGCTCCTTCTTAAGAGCGCAAGGAGTTTGGGAAGCAATCGAACCAGAGGAAGATGATGTTCAACCAGTTGATATACGCAAAGATAATTTAGCGTTATCATTTATCCATCAAGCTTTGTATGATGATCTTTTGATCCTAGTTGCTGATAAGAAAACAACAAAGGAAGCGTGGGATGCATTAAAGAGCATTCACGGGGGCAATGAAAAATTCCAATTCCAGGATGCGAAGATGAATCAGCTTCGCGGCGAATTCGAGAGAAATTTTTCAGATTCGAGGCATGGACGTGGTCACGATATATGGATGAGCCATGGTCATGGCAGAGGACGTTCATATGGAAGCAGTGATGGAGATCGGGACAGTAGTTCATCTCTACAACGTGAGAAGATCAAGAATGATAAATCTCACGTCAAATGCTTCAAGTGTCATCGCTATGGACACTATGCCTCAAAGTGCAAGAAAGCGGAGAATGAAAAGGAGGAACAGCATCAAGTTCTGCTTTATGCAAAAAAGGAAATTGAAGAAAAAGATAGTTCTTTTGAAGAATTTGATTTGCAGGAACTCTCTCCAATGGAGGTTGTAGGTTCTGTAATGGTCCGAGAGGAGCAAGACACGACAGAAGAGAAGATGAAGGAGTCCATGCTGTCTGCCACAGAGTTGGTGGCAGAGGAAGGCATTCGCGACGTCGCGGAGATCGCGAGCAGGATGGCCATGACGGAAGAGATCGGTCTTCTGGTTCTGGAGCGCAATTTCCAGGATCAACCGATGATGTTGACGATGGGGTCGACGATGCAGAAGATGGATTACGAGGAGGCAGAAGCGGAGGCAAAAACTGAGTTCGTAGCCTCCCAATCCATGATGAGGCAAAGGATGATGGAGAAAACAGAGTATGCCGCACTATGTACTCGCTCATGTCCGATCGCAGTAAGGCATCCTCCGCTCCAAAAGCCACTAGAGATGCATGAGGACTGGGAGGAGATGGCAGCAAGGAAGACTGCTGATGTGCTGGGCACCATACGCAGCGAGCGAGAGACCAAGTGCCTGCCCAAGGAGAGATGCGTGAAACAGGGCAGTGTCGGCAACGATGGTGGCGGCGACGTTCTGGAGAGCATCAAGGAGAGCACCAAGTCGTTCTTTGGCGCAATGACGGGCCGGATACAGGAGCAGGGGAAGGACTCACGGAAGTTGGCTGAAGCTGGATCAGAGAACCCGCAGATAGGAGATGGGAGCGCTGATTGCAGCGCCTTCAACATCCATGTAAGCACCGAGGAAGAAAACAGAGAGTCCTCTATTTTCCTTCATGGTGTGAGAGCCCGATCGAATGATTCCATAGCTGTTCGGTTCAAGTCGGTGTTCGGTCGCAAAGCCCCAGGAGCTATGGATTCCTCGTCATCGACGATGGCGCGACAGACGTGGGAGTTGGAGAACAATATCATGTCTGTGGACCGCTGTGAAACCTGTGATTTTTGAATAAGAGCAATAGAGTAATTTTAGTATTTGGAGGGTTTAATCGTAAAAGAAATTCTTTCAAGGACTTATTTGTAAAATCATATGAATTTTTGAAGTATGAGATTTTGATGTGAAAATTATACCATCAGATAGTATTTTTGATAAGGAATCCAACGGCGCAGACGGATCGTGATTTGGACGTCGTTTGATCGGTCAATTAAACAATTAAGATTTAATTAGGATTTAAGATTTTAATTAATAAATAAAAAAAAAATATTTTTTTTTTCATTTTTCCCACCGAGCGCGCGCGACCTCCTCCCTCTTCCTCTCTCTCCTTCTCTCTCCTCTTCTGCAGCGGCGACGGCGACGACGATCATTTTTCCCGTCGATGCTCCGGCGAAACCACATCAAATTAGGCTCTCAAATTTTAGCCACAGGTAGATCTCGACCTCCTCTTCATTTTGATACCAAGATGCCTAAATTTGGAGTAGAGATGAGGGAGAAATCGCATGAGAGACGTCGGCGGCGAGGGTTTCGTCGCCGGAGCTTGCTCCGGCGATTACTGGCCATTCCGGCCGTGAAACCTTGCAAACTTGGTACCTATGGATTCTCCTTGACGAGAGCTATCCATTGGTACCGGAGTTGAGGGCTATTGGCCGCCGGTTGGCCGCCGGTGAGCTAAAAACCCTAACTTTTGGATTTCGCCCAAAATTTTAATCGGTGAAATTGATCGCGTATGAGCTATAAAAATTGGGGCAAATATGATTTTTGGAATCCTCATGAAGAGAGCTTTCGATTGGTACCAATATTGGTGCTGATCGAAGAACTTCGCCGACGAGGGTTCTGGCGAACTTTCCGGCGACCGCCGGAGAAATTTTCCGGCGAACATGGGAAAAAAATTGGGGTGATTCTAGAGATCATTCTAAGAGTAATGGTGAAGAGAGATTTGAGAAATTATTTCTAGATTGAGAATTAAAATTCGTTGAATAATTGACAGGAAAATATAAAAATGCGTAAATGACGGCACGTGGATCGAGGCAGACCTTAAGTTGGTTCCGAGGAGTAAACCGCCAAGTCAGGTGCGTTGGTTCTCCGATGGTAGGATTTATTCAAGCTAGGGAACTCCCGCTGGGGTTTTCTTAGAAACAATTCTTGGATGTCTTAAATATGATAAAACATAATACTTGATAAGATTTGACTGGTTTGCATGTTAGTTTAATTTACTTTACTTAACATGCATGATATACCATGATTTCCTTATTAAGTTTCTAGTATGTCGTAGTATCATGTCGAGCATGTTAAATATTATTTTATTGTGTTTCTATGCTATGCTAGCATACCTACCATGCAGACATAGATAGTAAATAACGACATGTTAGAACCTTTGGCGATGTCACCGCCACTTAGACAGAAAATGGGGCCTTTTTCCATATGCCCCGGTTGACCGCCGCGTTCCGACGGTGGTCAAACGATGACGTCCCGTTAGGCGCCACTCCCGAGGTTGATGCGTAGCGGAGCATTGGGAGCACCACTCCCGACGTTATGCATAGCTTATATATTGGGAGCTGGTAGGGTAAGGGACTGTACACACTCCATGGTCATGTTAGACTGGAAATATGGAGCAAGTCCTTACCCGAAATCTTCACCCGCACGAGTGTCGTTGTAGGCGGCCTCGTGATAGTCCTGAGATGGTTAGCTAGGATGAACCCTACCATGGACTTGGCACCGACGAAGTCGAGGGCCACAGCCCATCGTGCGGATGTGTGCCAATCTCGATAGACGTTGACGGCTATTGGACTGGGAAGGTGATTCCACATGCGACGCCTTGGACAGTGGATCCGTAGACCGCACGGCTATCACCCTTGACGTCTGCAGACGATCGGATGAGTAGTCCGGATCCTAGGGTGGTTATTCCGGCTAGCCGTGGCCGATGATATTTAAGAGAGGTGACCCTGTCTACGGGCAGTTGTGTAGTACTACATGGGTGTCGTGACCCCTACGGTATCCGGGGAGGATGTAAGGGCACGACGGTTTCGCTAGGGGAGGCATGGATGGCGACTAGTGAAACAACAGGAGAGGGACTTTGGGTCATCCGTCCTCTCTGCCAACATCAGTGCAGCGGGCATATGTAGAGACTGAGACAGAAAGGCACTGATGGGCTTACTGATACCCCCGGCCCGGGTAGTCACTAAGCACAGGCTGGCAGCCCGAGTTTATGAAACTTAAAAGTCTCACCATGACGTAGGTGATAGACTACTGTTATGCACACTAGTCATGACTTAGGTGACATCTAGTGGCATGTACACCTGTATTTAATTATTATTTAAATTGTTTATGTATGTTGTCTAGCTTATTATAAATTGTTTAAACGATGTGGCATGAAATGTGATGATTAACCACCAAAGACATCCTAGAATACTCCTCCTAGCCTTTGATTTCTTTATTCGGTAGAGCCGTAATTTCGCACTAGGCCGCAAGGCTGAGCACACCACTTTTCCCCGTGTGTGCAGGTGTGTTAGATGACTGCCTGAGTTATTTGATGAAGATGACTCTGTCGACGAGTTTATATTTTTATTTATCGTTGCCTATTTTCTAGAATTGTAGTAGGTTTATCGGGACTGTGTTAAAAATTTTGAGTTTGATAATTTAATTGTATATTCCGCTGCATAAACGATGTATATGTATGGTATGTATCACTTGATGCCTTGTATGGGTCTGTCGGGCTCATACGGCGGTTGCCACGTGGCCGACGGTTGGGTCGGGGCGTGACAACTTAAGTGGTATCAGAGCTTAGGTTTAAAGACCTGATCATTAAAATGATATGAGAACCTAGGTTTGGAGAGCCTAGGAGGTTAAGTTAAGTTTGAGGTTTTAAGGATTTAGATAACAGTCCCGATATAATATATGATAAAGTGCGAGTCGGAAATATAGTAGTATATTTCCTTGGTAAGGAGTTTTTACTCCGGCGATAGTAATTTTCGTTAGGACAAATTTTTCCTAAACTGCTAATCGTCTTAATATATGAGATTATAAATTTATTAATCTCCGGACAATATATATGACTACGATCTCCACTACATTGGAGAAGAGATAGAAACTTAGATCAATATGCTCAGATCTACGATCAAGTTTCATTTCTAAATGATCAAGTAAATTTATCCATGATCAGTTTGGAGACATATAAATCCAGGTAAATTATCTTTGGTTATACACCATTTTACATCTTTATTTTGATCATGAGAATTTTTAATACAAATCTTCGATTAAATTTTTCCTGGTAGATCTTGGAAAACTATTGATATTGATCGTCCATATGAGATCTGGACCATATAGTTATATCAGATTTATCTACGTAAGATCACCAAGCTTAAAGAAAGATCTACCGATATTTTAAGCTGGCTTACGTATGAGTTAATTTTGTTTAAATTTGACTCTTACTCGGATCTCTTAGATGGACTTCATTCCAGATTCATAAATTTGGTTGTGGATGAATCTGCATCAAATGATTTGAAATCATCTATGACATTACTCTCATTTGAGTAATTATTGATATATATATAAATCTTATGTGTATATGTTGATCATTTTTGATCGTCATCATGATTTTTAAGTTGCATCTGAAAGTTGACCGTCATCAATCATAATATTCGTGTCAACCCCCAACACTTGCAACTCTATGTATAGTATTTGTAGCTTTCTACATATACTCTTTTTGCAGCTCTACACCCTATCTGCAACTCCATTTCACAAATTCAGCTGGCGTATATTGCATGACATTTCTAGTTGTGCATGTTACAACTTTCTACATTTTCTTAGTTTCTGCAGCTTCGATGCTCACTTTTTATATTTCTGTGGCTTCATTTTTGCCGCTCAGCTTTACCGCTTGCTTCATCTTACATTTCTCAACTTCCGATATTTCATATTCATTTCAGATTTATCTGCGGTCATGTGGACTGGCTTCCTAAATGTAAATTCTTTATTGTTCCTCCCTTCATTTCATATTTTGATGCGTCAATATAGTCGGTATAGCTGTCATCAGCATACCACTAGCCTTCTATGCATTCAATGCAACTGTTTCCTACTATTTTCTTCTATCTATCAATTTCTTTTTGGAGCTTGAGTAGCTTTCGCTTAATTCGTATATCCTATATAGGGCCAACTTATTAGCCAAGCAGATTTCTTTTATCTGCTTAGTGGCCTTGCTGAATCCAAATTCTATCAAATATTTCTATAATTTTCTTTGCAGTTATTTCTTTATTCCTTTTTTGCAGTTTGCAGTTCCCTTTTTGCGAAGCTACTTCCTTGGTCAAATGTCCTTAGTTCAATTTTTATCCATCGTTGGTAGATTTCTTTACTCCTTTTTATTTCTAGAGCTCCCTCAGCTTAGCTCAGTTCTTCACTTAGTATTTTTGCAGCTCAGATTCCTATATTTTCATCAGTATTGTTATATAGATTCAGACTTTCTCTGCAGTCTTATTCAGTCAATGCAGTTGGCAGTATTTCTATATTTGCAGCTCAAATTTCAACTGCCTGCAGATTTTGTAGTATCTTTACTTCCTTACTCTTTTTCATATCTTCTCTAATTTTTGGATACTGTAAATTTCTTGAACCTCTAGCATGTGTTGATGTGTATGTTGATATTTCTGCATATTGATTTCTCCAACACATGTTGATGCACATGATGATATCCTTAGTAGCTGCATGTACTATTGACCTCTCTTACTCCAATCACTACTGCTGCAGCTCGTATCCTGTGCGCATAGCAGCTTAGTTATAACTATAATATTTATGCATCTATAGACTTGGATGAAGTCCTTATACATCAAGAGTCTACTTTGTTATTATTATTATTATATCCTTTTACATAGGATATAACATATTTCATATCAAATTTTATATCATCACATAAGTATGATCTATAAATTCCGTATCAAACTCAGTTTTAGATCCTATTAGGACTCTTATGAACTCAAGTATTGGTTAAGTTCGGCCTACATTTCCTGCCACGAACTGGGAGGCTTGCTCTTAATTAGGTCGACACTTATAGAGGAGATCACTGCGTACCTAGACGTACCTCTTTGTGTTAAATAAGATGGATGCTCATGAGGATCCAAATATGACTAAATGATCCATAGTATAGTGACAACTAAAGTGGATCCCTATATCATGATATATATTATGTTGTCACGTGGGTCATTTAGTTGAGCTACCATAAATTGCAGATCTTATATCTTAGTACCAATAAGTATATGATAACTAAAGTGGTATCACTTTGGAAAGGGGTTATTGCTTTAAAGGAAATATAAATGATCTACTTATTTATCATCGATCATGGTTATTGATGATGCCAACATAATTTTTGTTGACTTGGACTTGGCAATTGGTGACCCATCATATAGATGCATATCTTGAGTATCTCATTTTATTCTAATCTTGGAACTTGCCACAATGCAATTGTACTTTGATATATGAAGAAATGATTTATGGAGGACTACAAATTTTTAAGGGGGAGAGTAATCTCTCCATCATGGAATCGATCGAAAATTTTGAGGACAAAATTTTTGTAAGGGGGGTAGGTTGTGAAACCTGTGATTTTTGAATAAGAGCAATAGAGTAATTTTAGTATTTGGAGGGTTTAATCGTAAAAAAAATTCTTTCAAGGACTTATTTGTAAAATCATATGAATTTTTGAAGTATGAGATTTTGATGTGAAAATTATACCATCAGATAGTATTTTTGATAAGGAATCCAACGGCACAGACGGATCGTGATTTGGACGTCGTTTGATCGGTCAATTAAACAATTAAGATTTAATTAGGATTTAAGATTTTAATTAACAAATAAAAAAATATTTTTTTTTTCATTTTTCCCACCGAGCGCGCGCGACCTCCTCCCTCTTCCTCTCTCTCCTTCTCTCTCCTCTTCTGCAGCGGCGACGGCGACGACGATCATTTTTCCCGTCGATGCTCCGGCGAAACCACATCAAATTAGGCTCTCAAATTTTAGCCACAGGTAGATCTCGACCTCCTCTTCATTTTGATACCAAGATGCCTAAATTTGGAGTAGAGATGAGGGAGAAATCGCGTGAGAGGCGTCGGCGGCGAGGGTTTCGTCGCCGGAGCAAGCTCCGGCGATTACTGGCCATTCCGGCCGTGAAACCTTGCAAACTTGGTACCTATGGATTCTCCTTGACGAGAGCTATCCATTGGTACCGGAGTTGAGGGCTATTGGCCGCCGGTTGGCCGCCGGTGAGCTAAAAACCCTAACTTTAGGATTTCGCCCAAAATTTTAATCGGTGAAATTGATCGCGTATGAGCTATAAAAATTGGGGCAAATATGATTTTTGGAATCCTCATGAAGAGAGCTTTCGATTGGTACCAATATTGGTGCTGATCGAAGAACTTCGCCGACGAGGGTTCTGGCGAACTTTCCGGCGACCGCCGGAGAAATTTTCCGGCGAACATGGGAAAAAAAATTGGGGTGATTCTAGAGATCATTCTAAGAGTAATGGTGAAGAGAGATTTGAGAAATTATTTCTAGATTGAGAATTAAAATTCGTTGAATAATTGACAGGAAAATATAAAAATGCGTAAATGACGGCACGTGGATCGAGGCAGACCTTAAGTTGGTTCCGAGGAGTAAACCGCCAAGTCAGGTGCGTTGGTTCTCCGATGGTAGGATTTATTCAAGCTAGGGAACTCCCGCTGGGGTTTTCTTAGGAACAATTCTTGGATGTCTTAAATATGATAAAACATAATGCTTGATAAGATTTGACTGGTTTGCATGTTAGTTTAATTTACTTTACTTAACATGCATGATATACCATGATTTCCTTATTAAGTTTCTAATATGTCGTAGTATCATGTCGAGCATGTTAAATATTATTTTATTGTGTTTCTATGCTATGCTAGCATACCTACCATGCAGACATAGATAGTAAATAACGACATGTTAGAACCTTTGACGATGTCACCGCCACTTAGACAGAAAATGGGACCTTTTTCCATATGCCCCGGTTGACCGCCGCGTTCCGACGGTGGTCAAACGATGACGTCCCGTTAGGCGCCACTCCCGAGGTTGATGCGTAGCGGAGCATTGGGAGCACCACTCCCGACGTTATGCATAGCTTATATACTGGGAGCTGGTAGGGTAAGGGACTGTACACACTCCATGGTCATGTTAGACTGGAAATATGGAGCAAGTCCTTACCCGAAATCTTCACCCGCACGAGTGTCGTTGTAGGCGGCCTCGTGATAGTCCTGAGATGGTTAGCTAGGATGAACCCTACCATGGACTTGGCACCGACGAAGTCGAGGGCCACAGCCCATCGTGCGGATGTGTGCCAATCTCGATAGACGTTGACGGCTATTGGACTGGGAAGGTGATTCCACATGCGACGCCTTGGACAGTGGATCCGTAGACCGCACGGCTATCACCCTTGACGTCTGCAGACGATCGGATGAGTAGTCCGGATCCTAGGGTGGTTATTCCGGCTAGCCGTGGCCGATGATATTTAAGAGAGGTGACCCTGTCTACGGGCAGTTGTGTAGTACTACATGGGTGTCGTGACCCCTACGGTATCCGGGGAGGATGTAAGGGCACGACGGTTTCGCTAGGGGAGGCATGGATGACGACTAGTGAAACAACAGGAGAGGGACTTTGGGTCATCCGTCCTCTCTGCCAACATCAGTGCAGCGGGCATATGTAGAGACTGAGACAGAAAGGCACTGATGGGCTTACTGATACCCCCAGCCCGGGTAGTCACTAAGCACAGGCTGGCAGCCCGAGTTTATGAAACTTAAAAGTCTCACCATGACGTAGGTGATAGACTACTGTTATGCACACTAGTCATGACTTAGGTGACATCTAGTGGCATGTACACCTGTATTTAATTATTATTTAAATTGTTTATGTATGTTGTCTAGCTTATTATAAATTGTTTAAACGATGTGGCATGAAATGTGATGATTAACCACCAAAGACATCCTAGAATACTCCTCCTAGCCTTTGATTTCTTTATTCGGTAGAGCCGTAATTTCGCACTAGGCCGCAAGGCTGAGCACACCACTTTTCCCCGTGTGTGCAGGTGTGTTAGATGACTGCCTGAGTTATTTGATGAAGATGACTCTGTCGACGAGTTTATATTTTTATTTATCGTTGCCTATTTTCTAGAATTGTAGTAGGTTTATCGGGACTGTGTTAAAAATTTTGAGTTTGATAATTTAATTGTATATTCCGCTGCATAAACGATGTATATGTATGGTATGTATCACTTGATGCCTTGTATGGGTCTGTCGGGCTCATACGGCGGTTGCCACGTGGCCGACGGTTGGGTCGGGGCGTGACAACCGCGGTGCCGGGGGATCAGAGGGAGCGGAGGCGGACCAGATCTACTTCTACGACGAGGTGACGCAGGCCAAGTTCCAGCAGGAGAAGCCGTGGGTGCAGGACCCCATCTACTTCCGCCGGGTGAAGATCTCTGCGCTGGCATTGCTCAAGATGGTGGTGTCTCTGAATCTATGGATGAGCCCGTTCGGGCAGAGGCGCCGGATTGCACTGAAGGAGAAGGGGGTGAAGTTCGAGTACTGGGAGGAGGATCTGGAGAACAAGACCCTGCTGTTCCCTTCAGACCCCTACGCTTGCGCCCAGTCCTATTTCTGGGCTGACTTCATCGACAAGAAGAGGAATGATGTGGAGGACGCCAAGGAAGAGCTCTGCTCTTTGAACTATAGAATTTGCAGATGCCATTAAGGAGGATGAGGCGCTGCAGGGTTTGTTGCTGCTGTCGCCGCAGGTGGAGCACTGCTCCTTTACGGTCGAGGAGGACAAGGCCATTGTCGAAGCGCTCTACCATTACGAGAACAAGTGGGCCACCACCGCACGCCTCCTCACCAGACGGATCGACTCTCTAAACAAGAACAAGCTCCGACTGCACTCTACTCGCGAGAAGACCGGGCACGTAAATCAGATGACTTCCAAGAGTGCCAGGCTCAAGAAGAACGTGCGGAGCGTGGAAAAGGAGATCGCAAGGATGCAGCTTGACTTTGAGGAAATGGTCAAGGTCAACATTGAGCATTTAGATGTTATTGCTACGGAGAAGGATGGCATCAAAAGGGCTCTGGGTCAGGCGATCTCGGAGAGAGACCTAATTACGTTCAAGCTTGCTGAGGAGGAAGACTTGGAATCACCATTGGATGAATCGAACTCTAAGCTGTCGGATGATGGTGAAGATTGGGAACAATCTGGTAAGGAGCTCAAGAGATGCAAGTTCCATGTTAATGGATGATTGATTCCCAGATGCAAGGAAAATATATAACAAGTTTAGGAGGGAGAATGATAGGAATAAGTTTGTTTATTTAATTATTTTATTATTATGCATTTTACTTTATTCGTAAGATATGCAGTTTAGATAACTGCGTAATAAGTTTCTTTTAGTTTACTGCAGTTGTTTAACCGTGGTTAGTGGAAGAGTATGTATTTATTAATGTATTTTGCATTATGCAAAAAGATGAGAAATATAGACGAAAGTATTTCTTAGATATTTTTCCAACAAAGAGTTTATTCTCCTCTGTTCATCTCATTGAATTCCCCTGTATCGTCCATTGTTGCAAATTTAGGCTAGTAGACAATAAGGTGGAGTATTAATTTGCTTTGTGTCACATCATCGCATATATCCAAGAAGACACTCAGGTGATAGATGACTCACATCGGGCATGTAGAATTCCTTGTTCAGTGAAATAATGCTCCCAAGTCAAAGGTGAGTTGGGAGTGAGATGCTAGCTTATGATAGTTCGAAGACTTCCTCCAAGAATATCTTATCAGAAAGTCGATAAGGGCATCGATGACTTGGGATGGGGCACATCCAGAGCGCATCTAGATGCTCATGAGCACCACAGCGCAGCGAGATGGGGTGCATTGAGGTTCATCCAGAGGTGGGCAAGATCATATTGGATAGCACGTGGGCCTAGTCTACGGGAGGCATAGACGCATGCCACGGAGGTGTCCGTCCGGACCCACAACCGCATGAGGCATGGAGCACTTAGCCGGCGACATGCGGGACAATGCACGTACCCTGACATCATGCGAGGTGTGACACATTAGTATGCCGTGCGGGATAGCATGCGTGCCCAAGGGCATCACGAGGAGTGCGACATGGCAGTGAGAAATTGTTAGACCGCTGCAAGAGAAGAAAATTGAAGTTGCTTGCCACGTAGGAGAAGAAAATTGTTAGAAGACGGCTGCAAGAGGAGGCACGTAGGAGACTCGCGGGACAATTGCTAGATGGCTGCAAGAGAGCGTGGACTGCGAGTGGGTTTGACAACAGCAGGGCAAGGGTTTGAGGGTGAGGGTGTGAGGGCACAAGGGAGAGGGTTGCAAGGACAAGAGAGTTGCAGAAGGATTGTGATAGAGTACGAGGGCAGGCGTTATGATTTAGCTTGGTCAGAAGGCTGCAAGAGGGTTTAAGGGCCCGAGTTCCGAGGGTGCGGGGATGATGTTTTGGTCTTCCCCTGCTCAACTGGAATTATTTTGTCACAATCGCTCGTTTGATTCCTTCCTTCTGCTTCTGTCGTTACTATTTTCTTAACAAAGGAATTGGTTTCAACTAAAGTTGCTTTCTCCTCTCATTCCTTTGATAAATATTATTCAGGTAACTAAAGTATAAAGTTCTGTCTAGGATCTATTACGTCTGACCTACTAAAACAGGAGGACGTCCAATCAATCTATTATTATGCTTAGCTTGCAGGTTGGGATTGCTTTGCCATATCGAATTTGCAATTCTCGATCGTATAAAATTTATTTCCACGAGTCACTCATCTGATATTTGCCAGCCTCAAAATAAAAATACTAGATTTATACATACATATATTGAATTTTATTAGAAGATTATCTTTAAGTTTTGCTATTATTATCAGCATTTAAAAGCAAATCACACGCAAAAAAAGAATCAGAATTCAAAATTAGTTGCAATTTATGGTTGGCATGCACATGATAAATTTATATTATTTTATTATAAAAAGAATACGGTGGTGCCGGTATGACTCCGCATTGTGCCGACGATTTCGACATCTCCTCTCCCGCGTCGATCTGTTTTCCATCCCTTCTTTGATGATCCAAACGATGGAGCAGGCCGAAACTTCTCGCAGCAAAGAGGAGGACTCCCACGTCTGGGCCAAACTAGGTAAACCCCCTCCCCCATCACTCACGTTGGAGAAAAACCCTAGAGTTCGATTCCTTCCGCCAACCTGTGATGCATCACTTCTTGCTCGGTACTTCTACTCTTCTTTCTCATTGGACGTGTGTTGAATCTTTTGTACGACGCAGTTTCTGCTCATCCGGGGTATCCGTCGATAGAAATCAGATCGCGGGAGGCGGTCGTATGCTCGGAGATCAGGAGCTGCTCGGATGAGAAGCGCCCATGGTGCGAGATTAAGTGGAATCCCGACGATGATTCTGTGACGATTAGAAATTTGAGGTTTGTTGATGCGTTGGTTTTGCGGCAGGTATTTTCTGCTTCGTAACATTAATCGGTAGTCTTCGCCACATTCTGGGAAGAGTTCTGCGGAACGAGGAATATAGGCGGAGGAAGTCTTAGGCTGTATTAACATTTGGCAGCAGCACTTTTAAAAAATAGGGATTGTCAGTTGGTCAAAGAGCGAAAAGTTGCAAATTATAGAGTTTTAGGAAGTCCTCCTGTCCTTTTCTTCCTGTACGTACTATTCATCAAATAAAAAAGACGAACTCATAATTTTTCCCTAGAATACATTTCCTGCTGCATAACTTGTACGCTATAATTCATTGACCAGGTAATATCCTCACCCATTTCTTTATTATTGTGAGATACTTCATGCCTGTTTAGAAAATTAGATTTGCTTAAGGTGGTAGCTAATGAAGATAGATTGCTTAACAATTAAGTGCTGGTTTCTCTGTGAATGGATATGTGCCGGTCATCCTCTTTATTTGTCTTGAAACGTTTGAAATTTGTCTAGACTCCACCCCAGCAATCAACTATTAAAATCTCAATGCTGGAGGGAGTTTTGGTATTTCATCAGGCAGATACTGTCACATGCAAGTATTGTACCGATGAAGAAAAACATGGCAACTTTAGGTTGTATCTTGGCCAAAAAAAAGGAAAAAAAAAAGAAAGGAAAAAAGGGAAGGAAGAGGTGGTGAGAAAGAAAAAGAAGCAATGGAAGTAGAATTAGAGGAGGGACATAAGAAGAATTGAAAAGATGAATACAGAAGAAGGGTGAAAAATGGAAGAAAAGGAATAGGAAGCAGAAAATAAATGGATGAAAAAGTAGAAAATAAAAAGGTGGCTGGTGGTGATCATTCTGGAGGCAAATGTGAAGATGAAGAATAAGGAGGAGGTGGTGGTGATGGTATAAGTGTAGATAATGGCTGCCAAGTGGAGAGGAAGTAGCATGACGAGATACAAAAGCTGCCAGGAAGAGAAGAAGAGGATGCCTTACTATTGAGTGAGCCACCAAAACTTAAGTAGTTTACTTACCAATCTCCTAGTGTGCCAGTACAAACTGATAGGGCATTGATCTAAAAAGATTGGCTTCTCAGTTCTTAATATCCTCCATTGAAAATTTTAAGCTCTACAAACCAAGTTAGTTTACATTCTTATATCCATGTTCGGGCCACTTATTAATAATACTGATCTTTCCCTTGGAAGTATAAGATGCTTTTCAAAAAATATTGAGTTGAAACAACTATCAACTGACATGCTCGATGGTCATCTTTGTGTTGAAATAGAGGGGTAAATAATTGTGGGATGCACTCACTCAAGGATTGGTGGGATTATGGTAAAAATTTCCATGATGCATACTAGGGAGATTTTCTTACTTATAAACTGAAAACCTAAAATTTTAAAGCCTACACAATTTTGGTATATCTCTTGCTAGGGAACCTTAAATGTGGACAAAGGAAAATCTTAATCTTTAGTTCTTTGTGTATAACAGTTATAACTTCTTTGATAGGAAATATTCATGCAAGTACTATCCATGTTAAGGTTTTTTGAAACAGATATCCATGTTAAGGTTGTAAACTTGTTTTATACCTTCATTCATTTATTTGATTATCCACGAAACCCATGTACTTTTCACTAAGGTTGCCTGCATTTCTGTTTCCACTATCTTGCTTGATGAAGTTCAAATGGAATAATCATTGATGGCAATTTCGTTGGAGATGAAATTGTGGATATCAAAGATGGCAGTGAAATCACTTCAGGGCCTGATAGAGAAGGTTGGATTTTCTTCTCGATGATTGTATTTTCTTTTGCTCAACTTTTTGTCTAATTTCTTTTCTAGTCTGCTGTATTCTGGAATGCACTATTTTTTTTAATGTTTCACATTCTTTTATAACTTTCTAACTACATCCAGTTTTTAATTTCATTCAGCATTCTATCATTGCTGACATCTTTTTATGATATTTTAAATATTAAACATTGTTTCATCCTGAGCAAGTACTTTGCAAGGAAGCCCCTGGAACCTGTGCAATGGAGGGCCTTTGCTCTTTTGGTAATAGGTTGTGAGGTTGATTTGATAAGTCTCTTCATTAAAATACCTTGTGGGAATGCAGCTGAATCCAATAATTCCGATCATAAGTGACCAATATAATTATTCAAACTGATCGAATGCTCTTAAGGCCCCCAATTTGTGGACATTGTTGGGAAATCTTTACTAGCATTTTATGGTCATATATTTGGTATATTCCCCTGGTCATGTCATTTTCCTTATGGCTTTCTGATATTTTCATGAAAGTTTACTATTTTGGCATTGATCTTGACGAAACAAATTATTTATTAATAGTGTCAACTATGATTGAGTACCTGAACCTATTTAAACTGTGGGATGCATGGATGTATTTGTACTTGCATTTGTCTCATAGTTTAGCAGTTCCATATTGGTGATACTATTATTATGTTGTCAATTTAGTATAATGTATGTTGACTATGATATACCTATCTACTGTCTTTTTTGATGTGTTACAAATACTATAATACTGGTATTCTCTTTCTGATGTCTACCCAAGTTAATAAGCTAATTTGCAAATGTTTGAACATGTTTAAGTCATTCTAATTATATCTGTTGCTTGCAGAACAAAAAAATGATGTTAGATGTTTATTGTCATGCATTAAGGTTCATGGATGTTAGGCTTCAGTTAGCTTTTCTGATGTGGATCTTTTATTTTCCTCTCTTTCTGTGCTGGGTTTGACTTGTCAGGATACTTGACCTATATTTTTGAAGCACTATCCTTTCAAGGAAATGATAAAAAGAGAATAGAGGTTCCTGTTATTACCTTACATCAACTTGAATTAATGCGTTTGTTTTTGCTTACAGTTGTTAGTGACCTTTGTTTCTTGTGATGGTAGATTTCATTTGACGTTGAACATGCAAAATGCAGCATATGCTTAAACATATGGCATGATGTTGTGACTGTTGCTCCTTGTCTTCATAACTTCTGGTAATTTTTGTTCTCATGATGTGTCTTTATTGCATGGGTTTTTTTCTTGAATTTTCCAGGTTAAAATTTTACTTTTTGTGTATAGTAATGGGTGTTTCTCAGAATGGTTGAGAAGGTCATCTACTAGATCCAACAATATAAAACAAGGTGTTGCTTGCCCACAGTGCAGAGCAGTTGTACATTCGGTTGGAAGAAATCATTTCTTGCATAATATTGAAGAGGTTGCTCATTTTTTCTATATTTTCTACTTTTTATTTTTGTTACTTTTGTAATTGTTTTTTAACAATGGTGATGTAGAACAATGTTAATTGGAGTTTATCTTTTATTTATTCTTATCTTGATTTTTATAGTTCAGATTTAATTAGAATGAGTCTTGTTGTAGGTGTCATTCAGTAATTATTATATTAGGAAGTCTTTATCTTATTTCAGTTTAAAAGCTCATTTAAAGGCTCGGAATTGTTTTGTTTATACATATTATAATAAGCTAAATCATATTCTCTTCTCCTTCTTGGTCTGGTGCCAAGTTAAATCAAATCCTCCCTGCTCTCCACTTTCTTCTTCTAATCACTTTTTATTCCCTTCACATATCTTTCTTCTTCATCTTGTTCCTTGGTTTTCCTTACTACACTGTCATCATCTGTGCGCTCACCAACCATGCTTCACATCTGCTATCTCCCCCCCACCATAATTGAAAAAAAAAAGAGAAAAAATTCTTGGCCTCTGCTTCCCTTCTGCGCTGCAATTCTCCATCTTCCATCTGCCAATGTCCCATGCCTTCTGGAATCCTTGCTTCCTTCATGGCCACATCCATAATGATTCCTTTATTTGCAATCTTGTGTCAGATACAATGCTTAGCTCAGATCCAGTTCCTGTGCTTGAACCAAATTTGAAGCTGTTTACTGCTTGAACTGGGTTTCCCTACTGCAGAGGTGTTAGACTAGATCTGCCACCATCTTGCAGTAGTTTCCCATAATACGAGGGATTATTTGGGATATTGTGACTTAATGGATTCCTGTTTGCAAAAGGTAATATTGTTTTTGCAACTTGAGCTTACTGCACCTTCTTTTATTAAAAACTCTGTTGATAGTAGTTACAATCTTTTGGTGTGTGTGTCTGTATATATATATATATTAAGAAAAAGTTAAAATGATCAGAACATTCTTTAGCCGTTCCTTTGCACTTTTTGGTCGTTGCCTATTTTACCACCTTGCACATAGCCTATCATCTTACTGAAAGTTCATCTTGTAGTAATAACTTCTCCTTTTCTTTTCCCTGTAGGCTATAATTTTAACATTTTCTTTTCTAAAGCGTTCTGATGAAGAAATTGCTTTGCTAAATTCATATGCTTCAATCAAGTCTAATATTGTAAGTCTTTTATTCTTTGCAAAATTCCTAATTTATGTGAATAGATTATCTCGAAGCATTTTCCTTCTGTGCTGAGTAATGCTGATTGACGTGTAATTTTCTGACTGCAAAAATCTAGGTCTACCTGTTGAAGCTTTTAGTATTTCATTAATGGATCGTTTAAGAATCATACCGAGAAGCAGCTACTCTTTTCATTTACCCTTTGTTGCTTAGCATTTTTTCTATTGAAGTTTATGTTTTAATATGCCACTGGATCTGTCAAAATTTGAAAATGAAAATTCAAGTTTTGCATGACTTTAGTTTAGTTCATTCTGTGTTCTGAGTTGCTAGAGTTGGTTTGTTTATGTTTTTGGTTTTTAAAATTATTATTAATTCTTGTTAAAAAATAAAGATGTTATCAAATCAGGATAGAGATTACAAGGGCCATTTACAAATAATGAAACACCTCTAAACCTGGCAAAACTCGAACTTGGCAGAATGAAACTAGATTTGATGAAGAACTGACTACTAAATTGCCATTACAAGTATGGTGTTTGCAGTGGAAGAATTGGGGCCTATTTGGATGACTGACTTGTTTGCAGAAGAAGTTAGACAGTCAAATAGTGACATTCCTGGATAATTTGTGAGCTGCAATATTCAGATTCCATTTTTAATTCTTGCACATATGAACCTTATCTACAACTGCAATGACCATAACATCGTTGCATAAATAGCAAGCCATTATATTCCAATCCCAAACGACCATGTGTATACAATTTGAAGATAGTCTGAATCTTTTTCTTGATATTATTTATAACAAAAAAGATAGGACCTAGGCTGCTGACAACTCAGCCATCAAGGTGGAAGAAGCATTTTTAAAAACACCTGTAGCAGGAATGAGATCCCTCATAGAGGATCAACTGAAAGAAATTCTTCCCCAGTAGCATAATTTTCTGAAACCCAAGTATAGAAAAAATCACTGCTAAATAATTCCCTGGCGTTTTGCAATGTCCTGAGTTTGTAATTCAAAAAATATGATCTTTCAATAAACATGTTGAACTTGCCATAGGGATTCATAAAAAATGTCGGGCTTTACTTAGGAAACCTAGATACATAAATATAAGGGAGTCAGACAATTACACAATTAAAATTTTCACATAACTCAATTCTTCTGAACCTTGAATACAAGTATCCAATCAAACCATAATCATCGATGATCTCAAAGGTTTTGGTTAAAGAATCAACATATTTATAGATACTTCAGTTACAACCAATTTTTTGGTAAACCCTTACAAAAAACTTTGCTCATTACATTAAAACTTACAAAGCACTCCATATTGCCTCAATGTAAGATTTACCATTCATTTAATCTAGAAAAGGTTTAGGACACAAGAATGAGCTGTAAAGAGCTCGTCAATGAAGTTAGCAACTTGATGTATGTGCAAGAGACAATTTATAGGACAGGATAGATTTTATTGTATCTAGAAAAATGCTTTGCATTGTCTACATGAATTCTTATTGAGTAAGTTGACATTTCATATTTGTTCTTGATATAATTTGTATTGATATTGTAGTACCATTATATGCTGCAGGTATTGGGCACAAATATTGATCCATCAAGAAAAAGACCACACACAGTTTCCAATTATGAGAGCAGTGAAATTGAGCTTCCATGTTTTCAATGCAGTAAGATACAAACTTGTCTACTCGTGAAGAGAGTTTGTATTGCTTATTAGTTATAGATTCACATAGTACTTTCCTTTCACCACTAGAGGTGTTTTAGTTTGATGTTTCTTTTCAGGAACTAGGTGAACATATCCTTTAGCTTTTAGGAGTTTTCTGGAGTTCTGATAAGTGAGAAAAACATATATGCTAAAGCTTAGAGAAATCTACTTAAATATATATTTAAACTCATATCATTGGAAAAGAGTTGTAGACAGATACTTTTACTAGGAAGTAGTGAATTAAATGACTAATTTTTTGAATAATAACATTGCATTCATCTCACCTATCTGAAATGATATGATATATCATCAAAAGCGGTGAGGAAAAAGCATGAAAACCGAAGATCAAAGAAGAAAGCAGACAAGAAAGCAGTAGGACAAAGATTACATAAGAAACCACAAACAAGAGAAACCAAAACATGATTTTGTAAATCATGAATTAAATGACTGTTATTGGTTTTAATTTGACAAATCTTTTAAAAAATGTTGATTTTGTTGTTACAACCTATAGTTCATTTTGTTGATTCCAAACTTTTAACAGGTCGTGAACTTGGTGGATTCAGATGCAACATGACTACAACTCATTTAAGGTGTCAAGGGTGTCTTAAAATGATGCCTTCTAGAGCAAATATTGATGTACCACAAAAATGTAAGTTCAATTGTTAATTTAATTTGAGCTAGTATTGCGTGCTCTTTTTTACTTTGCTGATTCTGCAATGTTTTAATTGCACATGCAATGTAATGGAATTATGGAATCTATAAAAGGCTATTATATTCACCTTTTATTTATTGCATTCATTTACTGTGGAAATTTCATGCATATATTCACCCTTATGGTTTTTTATTATTTTAAAAAAAAAATATAGCTTATGTTTTCAGTTAAATATTATTGGAAGTAAAGTTTTACTTAAGAATTAAAATAAACTACTATGCAATTTAAATATAAATTTTGTACAAATAATTTTAATTTTTAAAGAAAAAAATATAAATTCCAAAAATTAAAATCTCGGTATTGGAGGGGGTAACAATATGTTATTCTACTCATATTGTGCCAGCTATGCAAACAAGAAAAACTTGTCAGACTGAAGCTGTATCAAAGAAGAGGCAGAGAAAGAAAAATGATGCAGAAGGAGAACTGAAATAGGTAGAGGGAGAACAAGAATCAAACAATGAAATAAAACAATTGAAAAAGCATCAAAATAGAAGAAACATTGGAAGAAGAAGCAGAAGAAAAGAAGAATCATAAGAGGAAGAGGAGGGAGAAAATTAGAAGAGGAAGATGAAGAAATGAAAAATTGAAGGTACTAATGACAATCCTATTGAGTCAAAGGACAAAAAAGCATGAGGATGTGACCATCACAAGATGGTGTGTTACACCTCTAAGCCCGAGAGCCCTCCAAGCACGATTAGCTGGCTCAAAGATGGGGTGAGGTCGGCCACGCGAGGCTCAAAGCATAGTCGAGACACCAAGGTTGCACGAAGACAAGTGTCGAGAATGCATGCACAAGGCAGTATGCTGAGGGCACCAAGGACCTTTACAAGTATGCCGGAGCTCATAGGAGCATGGGCAGGTTGGGAACAGACAAGTGCGGGCATGCATGTAGGCCAAGCACGGGAGCATGTGCAGGCCTGAATGTAGGCAAGCATGTGCACGATGTAGCGGATAAGGATGGACTGACTCAGCGGAGTCAACTATTGACAGAAGAAATTTTGGATAATTTCTGAAATTACTTATGCACATTGAGTGAAATTTGATACCTAACATCTCAAGGTGTTTATCTAGAGTTGGGCACTGAGATTTCTAGATTCATATGAGCAGATAAGGCAAATGACCTCAACAACTAAGACAGATGTAGAAGACTGACTTCCAGGGACTAAGTCAACTACAACAGCTATAAATCACCTTTATTTGAACCCTAAGAAGGCAGGAGGGCCAAAAGGGAAGATAGGCGAGCTAAAGTACATTTCTTTTATGTGTTGAGTGTTCTTACCAAACATTATAATGTTATGATGAGAGGCTGGTGGAGGTCAGAGGGTTGCTCCATGCCGGTGCAATGTTCAGCGGGTGCGGTTTTTTTAGATGCATCGCAGCTGTGCATTGTAACACAATGTGTGGACAGTGGAGTAGAAATAAGATGCAAGGGCAGAACAAGTAGGAAGTCTCATTGATACCAAAATGAGCTACTTCGATCCATGTATTGGTCCATGCTCAAACTGGTAAAAAAACTCACCTATATCATATTAATTTGGGTGGGTTTTACACCTTAGTCTTTTGAGATATAATGTGAGTTTTGCAACATCCAGCCAGTCTTAGTCAAGTTTGATTATTTCATAGCAAGAACACCCTAGAGAAGGTTAATTGGGAGGTGAATCTTGCACATCTGGTCAACTTCATGTCATTTTAGTAAATTCAGATTTAAGTTTGATTATATAATCAAGGGACTGGATGAAATCTTGTGAACCTGTTACATAAATGACTGACCACATAAAATTATATTTGAAGCTTATATATTGAGCTAGTAAATTTAATTGATCTTTTTTGACTTGAATTTCTTGTTTAATTTTATACTGTGACCATTTGAACTCTTATTTTCTGCAGTTCTTTGTCATATGAACTAGCCACTCTAAGCTTCTTATTTTAATACATACGGAATGGGGTATGAATATTCTAAGTTTCATTTGATCGAACAATTATATCCTTGTTGAAACGTCATCCAAATGTTCCTCTTTATTTTTCTCTTTTTCAGTGTCCTATTTGTTGAGAGTATATATATATATATATGTGTGTGTGTGTGTGTGTGTGTGTACATGTATTTTAAATTTGAGTTTTAAACCTTTTTTTCACTATCTTGACTATATTTTCTTTGTGTATTTGTGTTTGCTATAATTCCTGTTCATCATAACCCTGTTTTGCAGGCTTAGGATGTGATAGAACATTCTGTGGTGCTTATTGGGCTGCTCAAGGTATAGATGCAACAGAATTCAGTGTGATTTGCCGGCAGGAGACTTTTAAACCGGTAGCGATGCATTCCATAGTTTTCTTATTTATTTCTTGCTATGGCTTGTTATATATGGAAATGAGCTGGTGTTAGATATTACCTAATATATAACTTTAGATCTCTTTATATAATGGAACCTAAGGCAAAACTTCGATGAACTACCTATACAGTTTAGTGAAATAACCTTGTTCAATTGTTTGAAATTGGGATGACGGTTCTAAAATTTTTCTTTATCTTCTATTGTTATCCTCATAATGTGTTTTCAAACTACAGGTTTTAGAGCGCACAATTACGAGAATTCCAGATTTAGTGCACCAAAATAATCGCTATGAAAGAGATGTAAAATCAAATTTGTTCCTATTTATTTGCAAATGTTGTGACTACTGCAATAATCTCACCTCTTGTATATGAAAAAATTATATTTAAGGTCACAGAAAGGTGCATACAGAGAACTGGGAAGACATTGCAGGCTCTCATTTCTGAGTGGATCATGAAGTTTAGCAATAAAGAAATTGGTAATGTTCCATTTACATGATATGTAAACTTGTCAAATTTGTCTTTTTCTTTGTTATCTTAATTGAAAGGAAGGGGAGGTATCACAGGTGAATCACATTCTACTCTTAAATGAGAATCCAACTTGAGCCCATGTTAAGCTAGATTTGACTCGATTCTGGATATAGATTGCTCACGTTTGTTGGTCTTGTTTAAATAAATAAATAAATAAATAATATATATTTTTGTATTTTGTATTTTGAATTATGTATCAAGGACATCCAATTTCATGTAAGTTTTGTTTTGGTGATATTCAGATCAATATAAATAATATTGAGCCTGTTTGGATACAAAGATAATGCTGCATAATACTACATTGACCTTCCCCTGATCTCATGTTCTTGGAGCCAATTCGAGTTTAGATATTTTTTTCTGTATGAAGGCAAAGTTTAGCATTTAGATATTTGTCTGATTATTGTTATTATTATTTTAAGAAACATAGCATTCATTTCACAAATATGAAATGATACAATATATCCACTCCTGCCAAACACACTCTCAAAGAATGTTTGTCTTAGATCGTGCACTGTATTTGTTTTTTTAGTGATAGTATTTCCTTCGTTCTATAAGAGTATGTTACAATGCAGATAGGACAAGATTGCCATTAAATCAGTCAGAGATGATCAATTCCATGACGTACCTTTGCAAGTAAGTTTTGCCCTTTTCTATATTGGTTCAATCCATGGAAATATGAAAAATCCAATCAGGTTTTTCATAGTATTCCTCAATAATTGTTTTTATTATTTGCAAACCTCAAGGATAGAAATGTCCAAATTTGTTAGCAATACTTTTGGGAAAGGTTCTCTTAAATTATGATGCGGTCAAGACTGGTATCTCCCATATTATATTCCTTACCATATTATGACAAAAACAACTAGGATGAATAATAATTTTAGAAAAAAGATGAATATTGGCAGATGTGATTTGCTGTCTTCTTATGGATTTTGACGTACAGGATATCATGAACTGTCAGAACCAAGAGTTATCCCCCCTTTAAGCATATTGCATGAGTACTTGTTTTTTTTTTAAAACTTGGTGAGTATTAAACTCATAACCTCCCGTATAAAGCCCAATTGCTCTAACCAGAGGAGCGTATACTTTCTGTACTTGCATGAGTACTTGTTTGTAATTTTTGGCATCTTAAATTGCATTTCCAAATACAGATCATATCCTATTTGCATTTGACAACTGTTGCAACGTTTTTTGCTTCAATGGTTTGTTTTGAGTGGACTGTGCTTATCCCTGTTTTATGTTTTGCTGTTCTTCTGTATATTATGTTTTCTGCTATCTGTTTGTATTTTCTATCGTTTATTGTTAATTTTTCTTTTCTTTTCCTCCTTTTTCTGAAGGATATATTTTATCATTTCAATGCAATATTTTTTTTTAAAAAAAAGACTTGTGATATTGTTGCATGTGTTGTATCTTTCCAACACTTAGTAAAAATATCCTAGTTTGGATAATGATTATTTTTATATTTTATTATTTTTTTAAAAAAGTATTGATTCGATTAGGAGTATCCATTCCCTTAGATACATATATTAAATTCGTAATGTGAAATTGCTAGATTGTAAAATGGCTACAACCTTAGATTAAGATGCACAGACCATTTTCATCATGGCTGCAACCTTATGCACATACATAGATCTGTTCATTTTGGGATTGTTTGAACTTTGAACATTAATTCATTAAACCTGTTCTATAGCTTTGTAGTGATACTGGCACCATTGCAACATAGTGCTAGCAACTTTGTTGCATCATTAATGCTGGCCTGCATTGTGTAAATTATTTTCAACTTGGTTCAATGAACCCCATCTCAATAGGTATGAATTTGTGATCATTTGTATGCATATGTTGTCCCTTGTATGAATGACCCAGATTACTTGATTGCTCTCCCTATACATCAGGATCAGATTGATCATTATTAATCAGTTTGTTCATATTTGTGTTCCTATTTGGTATCTATTTCAATTTTTTGTTTGGAAGTATGCCATTGATTATTATGTTCTGATGTTGCTTCAAATGGATGCAGTGATTGTTACGACAAATTGATCAGTTTTTTGCTATACTGGTTCCGGGTGTCATTGCCTAGTCATGTAAGTGTTTATTTTTGATAACTTTGTTTCTGTTGCTTGATGGGGACATTGCTTTTGGGAATTTTAATCCTTATTAGGGCATCAGGGGCTAACCAAAAATACTCAGGGTAAAATAGTTAGGATGTGATTCCTACAAATTCTAGTTATAATTTGAAAAAAAAAAATTGGAAACACATTTCAATCAGTATTTCCATTTATCAAATATGCCCTTAAAATCTTCAAGCACATGCCTTTGTAGTTGGAAAACTGATTTTGAGTGCATAGTGCTATATACTCCTCGTATTGACATATGTAGTATAGTGCAAAGGTTCATAGCAATCGTCAAATCTGTAGGTTTTAATTACCTCGATTGATAACATAAAGTTCACTGCTAATCTTTTGCCCAAACCAACTACCGATTACCACATTCATCATTCTTGAACTAATTATAATGTTTATTTTCTTCTAGATTGTTAGCTTTGGGCATAATCAATTTATTGATGGTAGGCCATAATTAATTATCACAATCATATCTGAATCCAGTAGTTTCCCATTCATCGTTAAAAACCAAGAATATCATGAATCTTCTTGAGACACTGATTCTAGAAGAGTTGGGAGAATTGACCCACCTGTATGCCTTGTTTGGTGCTGGACAATTCGTGAGGGTGGATTCAAATCCACCCTCAAATTAGGGTTGATTTCAAATCTATCCTCTAATTATCCCATGCCAAACAAGGCTTTAATTCTATCAAAACATTGTTAATGCGTCTCTTATGAATTCATTATCATACCACATGAAGTGACTGTTGGAACAAAATTTTCTTTTGTGTGTTTGATCCCACTGCACCACCATGTGTAAATTGCGCTAAGATTGTGAAGTTGATTGACATATTCTATTCTGTCGCTTCTTGGATGCCCATTTTTTTTCAGTTTCTTCCACCTGATGCATCAAACAGACCGAACTGCTGGTACGGTTATCTTTGCCGCACTCAGCGACACAATGAAGAACATGCAAGGAAGCTAAACCATGTTTGTCGTCCAACAAGAGGCAATATGAATATGTAGAGCAGAGGCTGCAGAGCTGCCTTTTCTGTACAGAGATACATGTACATAAGTTTACTCTGAAAAAAGTCTTTCCTATCAACTTGTTGCGTGCAGATATATATGTAGTTTAGTTTTGTATGACCATCTGGTCGATGTTTTATATTGTTCTTTCCTTACATTACTACAACCAGCCTTGTCTTGCTTGGCTTGGTCTTAAATTTTTATTAAACAAGCAATAGTGTGAGAAAAAAAGCATTTCTTGCACTACTGTTCTGGCAGAAAGTATGGTTTAGAATCTGAAGGCATTTCCCTTAAATAACTGTTGAGCTAGAAAGAATAGTTTCTTAGAGCCTCATCTCATGCTACACAAGTACGAAAGAATTCTGGTGGAAGTTTACTATAACAAGTACCTTCCTTCCCAAAAGACCACCAGATCAGATCACCTGCAAAATACGAAGGTTATCTGTGAGATCATTGTAGCAGGATGCTTAAGGTCTCACCAAAATACCCGATGCCATTGTGCCACTATTTGCTGGATTGTTTTATTTTTATAGCAAGGAGTATATATATTGCATACATATAAATATTATGTTTGGTTGAGAACCTTTTTCACCCACATACGTTGAACATTCTTCTTAAGGATTTTTCAGCGAGAATTTTTGATTCTAATGTTTCCGAGAGTAAGTAGTTGGAAAGAGCTGAGCTGACATCCCAAGTTCTTTGCCCGCTCAACTCCTCTCTCATTATTTTGCCCGATGTAAAACATCTTGAATTTATTTACCATAATTAGTCTTCAGTCCCATATATAGCTCAAAATAAAGTAACATTTTTTGAGGTTCTTGATTTGCCTCTATGTTAAAAATGACTTCAGCATCATTATGCCGAGCTATATGTAATGTTTGAGATAGACAATCATCTACAACAGTCCCTTGAAGAAATCAAATAGGTTTAGCCATCTTAAGAGATCTACTAAGGAATATGGTTGGAGATAGGGGGTTTCCTTGCCTCAATCCACATCATTCATTATTTTATCCATTTTGATGGAATGCCTTTCGCTAAAATTGTTGATTTCATGGTTTCGATTAGTTTTATACACCAACGAATCTATTTTGTCAAAAAACCCATGAGGTTTAGCATGTCAATTAAAGCTGGTTGTTCCACCATATCAAATGCCTTCTCACAGTGAAAGCTGCAACGTGATGAATTCTTCTTTGGTTGCCTTACTCTGATTTATTACCTGTGGAAGTAGTCATATATGTCCATCCAAAGTGCTGCGCTACTGTAGTGAAGAGAATACCTATCTTGATTCTAGTAGCAAGGAACTTGGAGAGGATTCTAGGCATGATGCAAATCAGAGAGAGAGGACAATTCCCTCCTCGCATTTAGGAATGAGCGTGATATAAGCATAACTCGATTGTTCCAGATTTAATGTTCCTACAGAAATCTCAACAAAAAGGTTAGTGATATCCTCTTTGAGAACTTCCTCACCTTTTTTGAATAATGCAAATTGCCCTTGATGATTGTTTGTCCTTCAAAAAGCAAGATTGCTTAATTGATATTCTCCACTTCCATGATGATCGCATGGGATGTGACTTGGAGATGAGAGATAAAGAGTATAACGATTGACTGAGATTCACTACCTTGAGCTTCTTCTTATTAGATAATTAAGCTTGTATATTTTTATTGTTATGCGTGTTTATTTCATTCCTATAATTAGTTACTGTAGTTTGCATTTACGCATACTTAGCATAGTTTTAGTAATAAGACCGAGTCTATTGTAGTATGGAGAAGCGTGGAAAGCATAGTTAGTGGGAGAGTACTTCTACATATGCATCTCTTTATTTTCTGTTTGCAATCAAGGAATATAGTTAGGCATTTTTTGGCCAAACAATGTTGTATCTATCTCCACTAGATACATTACCCGACAACTTTGAATTCTAAATTCTCTCTAATTTACTAAATGTGTGAATTACAATAGTTTAGAAGAGATTAATCCCAACAATTAGCATCAGAGCCTGCAAGATGTCGAAGACATCGGTGTATACTCTAATTAGTGGCAAGATGTTGATTAGTAGCATATCAAGGGAGTAGGGGGAGCCGAGGTATCTGAGCATTACTGAGCAAAGGAGTAAACTACACCACGTGGGCAGTTCAAATGTGATCGTTCCTTGATGCACAAGGTGCATAGGAACTAATCAAGCCAGAAGAAGGAGTTTTTGAGGTTGATAAAAGGAAATGCAAGGTAGTGCTGTTGGCAATTCACCAAGCTTTCGGAGATGAGATGTTGATCATTGTTGCTGATAAAAGGACGACGAAAGAGACATGAGATATGCTGAAGATTCTCCACATGGGCACTGAGAAGCTTTAGGATGCTATATCACGCCCCGACCCGCAGGACGACACATGGCAACTGCCGTATGGGCCCTACGATCCATACTAGGCATAAATACAAATACTAAAATACATACACACCCACAATTCCAAATAACACCTTAGTACAGTCCCGATATATCCTAATACAAATCTAAGACCAACATACGAAAACTCATAACAGTGATCGTATACCTTTCGCGATGAACCCTCCGTCAACGATCTCGTCTAGTGCGTCTGCACCTGCACACACATTGAACGCGGTGTGCTCAGCCTTGCGGCCTAGTGGGAAATTACGGCTCTACCGAATAAAGAAATCAAAGGCTAGGAGGAGTATTTTAGGATGCCTTTGGTTGTTAATCATCATTTTTCATTTGATTTGTGTAAGTCAATTTATAGAAAGCAGTAAAACATCATAATTAAATACATATGTATATTTCAATAGATGTCACCTAAGTTGTATCTAGTGTCAAGGTCAACAGTATGTCACCTACGTCATAATAAGACTTCAAGGTTACAAGACTCGGGCCGCCAGCCTATGCTTAGTGAATACCGGGCCGAGGGTATCAATAAGCCCATCAGTGCCTTTCCGTCTCCATCTCTACCTATGCCCGCTGCACTGATGTTGGCGGAGAGGACGGGTGACCCAATATCACTCTCCATCATTTCACTAGTCGCTGACCATGCCTCCCCTAGCGAAACCTCGTGCCCTTACATCCTCCCCGGATCCGTAGGGACAACGACATCCGTGTAGTACTACACACTGTTCGTAGATAGGATCACCATCATATAAATCTCATCGGCCACGGCTAGCCGGAATAACAACCCTAGGATCCGGACTATTCATCCGATCGTCTGCAGACGTCAAGGGTGATAGCCGTGTGGTCTACGGATCCACTGTCCAAGGCATCGCATATGGAATCACCTTCCCAATCCAATAGTAGTCGACGTCGACCGAGATTGACGCACATCCGCACGATGGGCTGTGGCAACCTCGACTCCATCGGTGCCAAGTCCATGGTAGGGCTCATCCTCGCTAGCCATCTCAGGATTATCACGAGGCCTCCTAAACGACACTCGTACGGGTATAAATTTCGGGTAAGGACTTGCTCCATATTTCCGGTCTAATATGACCATGGAGTTTGTACAATCTCTTACCCTACCAGCTCCCAGTATCTAAGCTATGCATAACCTCGGGAGTGGTGCTCCCAGTATCTAAGCTATGCATAACCTCGGGAGTGGTGCTCCTCCTCCCAGTATCTAAGCTATGCATAACCTCGGGAGTGGTGCCCCTAGTATCTAAGCTATGCATAACCTCGGGAGGGGTGCGTAGCGGGACGTCACCGTTTGACCACCGTCGGTACGCGGCGGTCAACCGGGGCACATGAGAAAGGCCCCTTTTTTGTCTAAGTCGCGGTGACGTCGCCAAGAGGTTCTAACATATCGTTATTTACTATCTATGTCTGCATGGTAGTTGTGCTAGCATAGCATAGAAAAATAATAAAATAATATATAACATGCAGGATACGCTATCACGACATATTAAAACTTAGCAGGGAAATCATGGTATATCATGCATGTTAGACAGAAATAAATTAAACTAACATGCAGACAAATCAAATCTTATCAGTAATATTTTATTATATTTAGGACATCCAGGAATTGTTCCTAAGAAGACCCTAGCGGGAATTCCCTAGTTTGAATAAATCCTACATCGAAGAACCAACGCACCTTTATCGGAATTTGAGCTTTAGAACCAACCGAATTAAAGCTCAGAGATCGCAATAATAAGTAGCTCTAAGTCAAGATAAGATCCCTAAACAATAAAGATTTTATTTAAAATAAAATCTTCATAATCTAATATGATAGAAATTATTTAATCACTAGCAACTCGTGGATCATTTGGCCTAACCCAAAATAAATGATGCACTTCAACTATTGGGCCCAAATCAACGTCAACTAAATGGGACTAACAATTACTTTCTCTAGTGCAGACCCTTGTTCAGTCCTCTATCTTAACACATCATATGCATAAGAGGAAAAGAGAGAAAGTAGATAGGACAATGAGAAGGATGTCACAATAGATGAGAAGAAGGAAGATGATGGGCTCGATAGCATAAGTCAACCGAATTCTTATATTCACCATAACCCATCACATTAAAAACTCACCATAATTTACATCCAAAAATACCACATGAAACAACATTAAAAACTCATCATAATTCACATCCAAAAATACCACAAGAAACAACGTCAACCACCAAAATCGCTATATGAATATATCATGTAATCACTATCAATAATTCAAAAGCATCAAAGCTATCATTCCCATTAATTCAAAAATTCAAAACCATCTATCAACAACGTTACCACATAACAACCCATAACAACATCATCAACTCCAAAACCATCAACAACATTATCACCTACCCAACCATAACATCATCAAAAATCCACATAAATCATCACAATATATACAACCCATCATGGATAACACAATTCAAAAACCATCATCAACAATATCAAGACCATCTTCACAATTCAAAACCAAAACTAAACCACATCACTCATCATAAAAACTCACCAACATCGAAACCACACTATCACTAAGATTCAACAGCAACAACTCACCACCATTAATAACATTACCACAATTCATTAATTCAATCACTCCATCAAACTAAACCCAAATAGCAACATCACACCATCAGCAAACCATCAAGAAAAATTCAGCAAACCACAACAACAATACTATCATCAAACCACCATAAAAGTTCATCAAACAACATCATCCATAACCATCAACTGAATAAAATCAACTAGCAATTATCAAATCAACATCACAACCATTAAATCCATAAATCAAAACCACATAATCATTAGAATCAACAATACACCACATAACCCAAAATTCTCCATAATCAAAACCATTGACAACAATTAAAAAGACCACCACCAATCACCAATAACAACATCAACAATTCACATCCCTCAAATCATATAGAAATCTCACATTCACCATCAAGCCATCAATAAATCAATAACACGAACTAATCACCCAAATAAATACCACACCATCATCAACATTCAACAACAACATAAGTCACTTAAAATCACATCACCATTTTCAATCCAAATAGCATCAAATTAATCAACCATCAAAGCACCCAAAATGCATCAACAACCATCATAATCATGAAAATTCAACAACCAAATTCCAAATCATCAAAGCGCTATGAAAAACTCAGCAAACCACATCATCAACTCATCAATCAAAGCACATGAAACACTCATCGTATGCTCGCCAAAATAACACCATCAAACCCACATTCAAAAGCAAGGTACCATAAAACAATATCATCATATATTATCTAGCAAATTGAAATTTAATAATATTTTCTTAGTGCAGACCTCAATTCGAATCTCTCTACATCCCCAATTATTGTACCATATGCAACATTTCAAATAGGAAAGAATAACAAGGAAGAATGGGGGAGATAGCATAAATTTTACCATCCTATCAACAATCCAACATCATAATTTACCACACTAAATAGGCATACCATCAATTAACAAAGGGTTTGGACATAGACAGCATGGGGAGGTGATGAATAAGCATAGAGTTCTGATCTAAAAATGTCATCCTCAACAATCATTATTCCCAAAACCTTCCATGTTATCACGGCGAAGGATCCGAAGGAAGAGGAGCCTTCGCGATGGATTGCGAAGAGGCCGAAGAAGAGGAACTCGCAGCTAAGCTCACGGCGAGGGTCGCGTGTGAAGAGGGAAAGGGCGCGGGTCGTCGGCCGCCGAGGGACGAAGAGGACGGGGCAGTGGGACGCCGACGGATCTGCTGGTCGCCGGCGACAAATGGAGTGGTGGACGGATGATGGACGGCTCGCGGCGAAGAGGACTGCGTCACTGTGAATGCGAGGGAAGCGCTGTCGATGGATCGAGGAGGAAGCTTGGAATCGAAGGAAGGAGGTGCGGCGAGCTCAAATAAATGCTCCGATTACTAGAGGAACGAACGATGTAGTGGATGGTGAAGTGTTCGCCGCTGAGCTCGCTGTGATGCGAGAGACGCAGCTGCTGGGGATCACGCGGGTGAGGTTCGCCGTCGAGCAGAGGATGGGAAGGAGCTCGCTGCAACGTAGACGACGCGAAGATGGAAGGGCGAAGGGGACGACAAGGAGCTTTCGCTGCGACGATGGCGACGAGATGAGGGCGACGCGCGCGAACGGAGGTGAAGGAGACGAATTGGGGAAAAATTTAGGAATTAGAGGGGTTTAGTTGCGGGCGCCGGTTCGGACGACTCAGTTGGGTTGGGCCGGTCCGGTTTGGTTCAAACGAGCGGTTCAGTCAGGCCGATCATGTGATGAGCATGTGCCCAATAATCTTATCCAGTTTGCCCCCTCCACTCCATTGAATCTCAACTAAATCCCTCTACGTTTTTATAAAATTTTAACTAGGTCCCTAAAAATCTTAATAAATTATAACTAGGTCCTTTTAATGCCAAATATCAACCTAATATCCTCATCTGGGTCTTATCTCAATTTAAAGATTATTTAATCATCAAACCTTAAATAAATTTCTAACTTTGTCATTATAAATTTTTTATAAATCATAGTTATATACGATTTTATCAAAATTATATCAAAATTTATTATTTGAGCCTTAAATCCACTCAAATTTTCTTCTACCTAATTTTTCTCAACTTAAGCTTAAGAAAAATTTTATTTTTAATTATTATTATTTTATTAATTAAACCACCTAAACTGCAAATGACTAATGCTGAGACGATTGATGAGTATCTTAACAGACTTTCTTCAATTGTCATGGAGATGAGAAGCATTGGGCTGAAAGTTAAGGGAATAGATGATTGTTGAGAAGCTTATGCACACTGTGCCATCCAAGTTTGATCCTATTGTTTGCAACTTGGAACAGTTCGGCAACCTGAGAATGATGATTATAGACTATGTTGGTGGCACCCTAAAGACATATGAGGTGAGGCTTAGGGCGTCAACTCCTATAGTATAAGACCAAATTCTGCTCACACGTGCAGAATGGGATGCAAAAGCTCACAGAGAAGGTTCAAATTGTGGGCACGAACGTGACATAGGAAGGAGTCGTGGCTGTGGCAAAGGACGAACTGATGGGCACAATGGTGGAGGTAGGGGCAGTAGCTCAACTCCATAGTAAGAGAAGTCTAAGAAAGTTAAGTTGCATATAAAATGTTTCAACTACCCGTGCTATGCCTTAGAGTGCAAGGAGAAGAAGGTGTATGTGGTCGAGACCAGTGAAGAGAAGCAGCAGCATGCCATATTAATGGCCACAATAGAAGAAAAAGGAGTGCTCTTGTAAGGCACTAATAATAACTCATATGGATTTAGTGTTTGGTATTTGGATATCAGTGTCACCAAACATATGTCCGGCAATAGGACATTTTTTTCATGAAATAGATGAGGAATATTGTGGCAAAGTGAAGTTTGAGGATGGTTCTCTAGTAAACATTGAGGGAAAGGGAAGTGTTAAAATTCCTAGAGATACTAGAGAAAGGAGAATTTTGACAAATGTTTTGTATATTACCAACTTGAAAACTAACATCCTTAGTTTCAGACATTTGGATGAGCTAGGGTATACAACTGTCATTAAGGGAGGAAATCTGAGCATTTTTGATAAACAAGGAAGGTTATTAGTAGCAGTAAGGAGGGCTAACAGTAGACTGTACCTACTAAAATTGAAAGAAATAGGCCAATATTTGTTGACTTGGAAGGATACAAACAATTGATTATGGCATAATTAGTTTGAACACCTAAACTTTCAAGCCTTGAATATAAGGATATGCCAAGAGTATGTAGCAACTAAGTTGGCTAGAGCCTCTTTTCCATCAGCCTCAAGCTACAGAATATAGAAACCTATAGAATTTGTACACCAATTATTCCCCCCCCCTCCCCCCCTACTTTGGGAGGAAGCAATTACTTCCTTCTTCTAATTAATGATTGCACAAGGGTCCTATAAGTAGCAAAATAAAAGAGTGAATTATTTGGTGCATTTAAGAGGTACAAAGCAATGGCAGAAGCTGAGAAGTGTGACAAACTGAAGGCTTTCAGGTTAGATAGAGGGGGGGTGGGTTCAACTCCATTGAGTTCAAGAAATTCTGTGAAAAACCTGGGATCATAAGGTTCCTCATAGCTATATATACTCCTCAGCAGAGTAGAGTGGTGGAGAGGAAGAACTAAGATAGTGATGTCCCTGGCTACGAGTCTTCTGAAAACTATGGAGGTTCCTCTGCAACTGTGGGGATGTGAATATAGTAGTGTATATACTTAACATGTCACATACACATAGCTTGGAAGGTTAAACTCTATATAAAAAATGGACAAGGAGGAAGTCAAGTGTATGAGAGTGTTTGGCTACCAAGCTCATATGAAAAGAATGGGAACTCATCGAAGTTGGATGATAGAAGCAGAAAAGTGATCTTCATTGATTATGAAGCATGTACTAAAGCTTATAGATTTCTCGATCCAGAGATAAAATATGTGATAATCAGTAAAGACTATTTATTTGAAGAAGATGTGAAGCAGAATTGGAGTGGTGCAAACAATGACAACAACTACATACAGGTCAAAAGAATTGAGATGGGCAGAGCAGCTGAGAGGACTGCTGAGACTGAAAATATCAAGAAGACTATGCCACACCTCATACCTTCCCCTAGGACACGTGATAGATCATAGTGAACTCCACATATAGCCCCGCTCTATCCTCCGGGACTATATGAGAACCCATTAAGCGTACTTAGTATATATATCCCCTCTATTTGTATAAGGATAGAACTTGGATAACAAGTTAATATAACTTTAGAGTTATGTATCTTTAAAACCAAATCTCATGCACAGTGACACTTATATATAAATATTTTTTAGTAAAAACATGGACATTACAGTCCTATTCCTTCTCTCTACAACTCCATTCTATTGTGGAGTATAATGAGCTGAGGTACCTTTTGACACCTTGCTGTTGACAGAATATGTTGAATTCTTTTGAGTTAAACTCCCCACCTCTGTCTGATCTGAAGGCTTTTATTAGTTCACCACTTTCTGATTCAGCTAAGGTCTTAAATTTCTTGAAAACTTCAAATGTATCAGACTTCTGTTTCAGCATAAATACCCACATATATCTTGAAAAATCATCAACAATAAGAAAGAAGTAATTGCTCCCTCCTAAAGATGAAGGAATTGTTGGACCACACAAGTCCCCATGTATCAATTCTAAGACTTTCGTAGCTCTAAAAGTTGATGAATCAGGAAATGAAGATCTGATTAACTTTGTAGCAACACACTCTTGACAGGTTTCTTGAGCTAAAGAAATTTTAGGAAGCTCTTTCACCAAAAATTTATCAAACATGAACTTTAAAGCTTGATAGTTCAGATATCCATATCTTTGATGCCATAATCTACTGTTAACATCAATAGTTGTCAGCAAACATTCACCAAAAATGTTAAGCTTCAGCAGATACATTCTGTTTGTAGCTCTTTTCACATCTATCAATTTCCTACTTTCTTTATTAGTGACAATCATATGACCATTTTTTATAACAGTTGTATATCCCAGCTCATCTAATCGTCCAATACTTAAGATGTTTGATTTCAAATTTGGAACAAACAGAACATTTGAAATGAGATTGGTGTTACCTTCTTCTGCCGAAAGAAAAATTGAGCCTTTTCCAGCAATTTTGGCTGATGTGCCATCACCAAATTTGACATTTCCCATTACTGATTCATCCAACTTATGAAAATAATTCCTATTTCCTGTCATATGACTTGTAGCACCAATATCCAAGTACCAAACATTGAGAACATCAATTTCTGAATTTGTACCTTGCAGGAGTAGTTCAGCATTGACCTCCTCCTCTTCAACAGCCATCAATACAGTATGTTGGGATAGAGCTTCCTGTTGAGTTTTGTTATCTGATTGTTCGACTAGATAAATTGCCTCTTCCTTTTTGCACTCTGAAGCAAAGTGACCAAGAACCTCGCAATTAAAGCATTTGATATTGGACTTATCTCTTTTGTGCTTCTTCTGATACATTGTAGTGCTACTGTTGGCACCTCCATTAGTAGGCCTAGCAATATAGCCCCTTCCATGTCCATGACTTTTTCCTCTGCTATTGGTGTTGTATCCACGTCCACGACCTCGTGAATTAACAAAATTCTTCCTTGATCTTGCTTCCCATTCGGCTCAGGTTAGCAGTACCTGGTTATCAGTTGTTGGCAAGGAAGATTGAAGTCTAACTTCATAGGTTTTAAAAGCACTTACAGCATACTCTACTATCATGGTTGAGATATCTCCAAACTGTTCCAAGTTACAAGCAACCGGATCAAATTTGGATGGCACGGATCGAATAAGTTTCTCAACTATTTGCTTTTTCTTCACTCTTTGGCCTATGTTCCTCATCACGGTAACAATAGAAGAAAGATGATTAACAAATTCATCAATCGATTCAGAATTTAACATGTGCAGTTTTTCAAATTCTCCATGAAGCTGATTCATTTTAGCATTCTGAAAATTTTCATTTCCAACATGAATACTTTTTAGCACATCCCAAGTTTCCTTAGCTGTTTTCTTATCAGCAACTAGGATTAACAGATCATCACATAAAGCTTGATGGATATAAGATAATGCTAACTTATCTTTGCGTTTATCCACCGGTTAGACATCTTCTACATCTTGTTCAATTGCTTCCCATACTCCTTGCGCATCCAAGAAGGAGCGAACTCAAATTGCCCACATGGCAAAGTTTCCACCTTTGTGCAACATCGGACATGAACCAAGGTTGCCTCCTCCTCCACTTGAAGAGGCCCTGTTTCCTCCGAACTCAACCATGCCGGCAGTAGACTCCTTTCCACTTGCTAGTGACACTATCTGTGTTTTCTTCATGGCTTCAAGATCCATTTACTTGGCGATCTTAAGTTGTAGGTTTTATGTGGGAAGCAATCAAGGATACTCGTGTGTTTGATTTTACCGAACTGAGTTCAGTGTTTGGCTCTGATACCAAATGTAAGGATCAAACACAGCAAGACATCCACAGGAACAATCACAGAGGAAAGAATTTTCAAAATGCAGAGAAGATGATCAATCCCTCTATTTTCCATTCAAGTGAATATATATACAATGTATATTAAACATTGTAACTGTCAACAATCTGAAGTGTAAATGAAGTGAAGTAAATAGATACAGAATGTACTGTATTGAATAGAAGCAAAAACATTGAATGTAAACAGTTGAACAGGAATGTAAACAGTTGAACAAGCTTATTGTTAACATAATCTAGAATAGCGATGGAGATGTAGAAGTCCTTGAGTAATTCCCTCTATTATTTGGAATTTTGTACCCCAATCTAATTTTTGTGAAGTATCAGAATCTAACACTTTTTTTTTTTCCAGAAATTTGTTCATTAAGATAACTACACGTTGACTAGTACAATAAAATGAGGACAACAATAAAAATCACATTACCAAATAAGTATCTGTCCAAGCTTTTATTGGGAAGATATACGTATATCAATATCTTCTCATCTTCATGCATACACCAACCTAAGAGCTGGACGAGGTTAGTGTGTTGAAGTTTGACTATGACTTCAACTTCATTTTTGAACTCATTAGAGCCTTGCTTTGAATTCTCAGATAGCCGTTTAACAGCTACATCTCGGCCATCTTGCAGTGTTCCCTAAAACAAGATATCACTCTGTTCAAATAGACAATCAAATCTTTACAAAATAGATTAAATTTGTTCTTACCTTGTAAACAGAACCAAAGCCACCTTGTCCAAGCTTGTTTGTAATGGCAAAGTTATTCGTCGCATCTAGTATCTTGCAAAAATGGATAAAGGGAACATAACTGGTACGAATGCCAAGGATATGATATCTCAATCCACCCATTACTGCAACATTTCGTTTATACTTCTCTGCATTCATGGAGATGTTCTTTTTATTTTTTTGTTATAACTCCATATGTTTATGTCCTAAAACAATGACCAAGTGTTGGAACTCTTACGAAATTTGCTGCCAATCATCCTAAAATAACATGGAGCTCCTACAGAAACAAGTATCAGAATAGCCCCTACTGGTAGTATTGCAACAAGCAAATGAACCGATTTCCTTGAATATCCCTCATTTGGAGGACCTGCAATATATCAAAATAGCATATCCTTTAGTCCTCGAATTGTCTTTTAAATGGAGTAGCTGCACCTAGAAAAGACCATGGAACTAAATTGTCATGCTTCAAGCACCTGATCTCCAAAAGCTATGTACCTGTTGTCATAGCTACAATATCTACAAGAAAATTTCAAAGTCGAAAGCAAAGAGAAGCAAAAAATGTGTTTCTTTATAATATAATAATATAATACATAATCGCTCAATAATGATGGTGCTAACAAACCAGTTTGATGGCAACGAAGATGATGAGGTCTAAAGAACACAATGATGCAGTAATTACTATAAAGAACTCAAGGTTACAGTAATTATGCAAGAGGCGTAATTACTTTGAAAACACAAAGATAAAGACTATAATTACTCTCGAAGAACATAAAGATTAAGATAGTAATTATTCAAGAGGTATAATTACTTTGAAGAACGTCAAGATAAAAGCAATATAATTACTTTGGTGACAAAGATGATGTCACAAAATTAAGAAAGCAAGTTGACATAGTTCAGGCAACTACTGAGGTCACAAAATTATGCAGTATAGGCTACAATACTTTAGATAATCAACAAAATTTTAAAGTGGAAAGCATAAGAAACAAGGAAAATGTCTTGACACGATAAGAGATAATACTTATAAATCAAATTCATTCGAGGGGAAAAAAGAAGAAGAGTTGATTCTTTATTAGACGTAATTATATTAGTTATTGGTAATTGCTAAAGATGCTTTATAATACTTAAGCCTTTGTTATGAGCATACCTACGTAGGATGCATTAGTACGCACATAAAGCCCATTATTGTTTGCAAAATTCTGCACAAGATCAATCATCTCTTCGTGCCAAATGAGACATCTAGTTGTGCTCTGGATGCTTCTTGCATCAAGAAAAGAGTAGGCCGTGCAGTTACAATCAGCTGAACAATTGGCTTCGCATTCCTTTTCACCAGCATCCTTAATCATCATCATCCTATCAGGCAATTTCATCCAGCTGTAGAACACATAGTTTCCTCCCTTGTTGCAGTCCCATTTAGCCTCCCTGACGCAGCCACCTGAAAAATTGCCAGCATCCCACTCTGCAACTCTTTTTGGCACAAATCCTCCGAGGCATTTGCACGAACGGGTGGAATGCGTACCGTTACATACACCATTTGGTCCGCAAGGGTTGTACAACTCACAAGGTCTGATCGGTATCCTGGGAACCGATGTTTTCACAACCCAGCGATTCGATTCTGCTTCCCAACTCAAGAGCTGGAAGAATCCTGTTTCCTCCATCACAAACCTTGTGATTGCTAAATCTTCTGAGACGGTGTAGCACCAAGAAGCTTTTTCTTGGTCAACGAAGATATTTTCGAGATAAATGCTGGAGTCGCTTAGGTTGCCCATTCGCTGTGCGTATAAATCTGTCCCATTCCACACATTGCTTCTCACATAAGGTTCGGATCCCCACCAGATAAATATTTGAAGAGATGTTCTTGGATCGAAACCAAGGCTAAAACTCCCAGGCGATGGATCATCCAGAGCTCTCCATGATTGAATTGCGGGGGCAACACCGGTTTTATAGTACAAATTTAGCTTCATATTTGGAATGAGAGTATCGGTTGGCTGATCGAAGCTCTGCCAAATAGAATTACCATTGAGCTATAAGATGAGATTGCCAGAATCCAAGAGCATTGCTTTTGTTCCACGGGAAGCTGCTGAGCTATTGGAAGACCATATTACGCCCTTGCTTCTGCTTCGTATGATAAGATTTCCATCAGCATCTACTGTTAGAACTCTAGAGTTATCGCTGAGGGGTGCCTCTCTGTTTGCAACCCACACCACGGTTCTTGGAAGGTTGTTGTACCGTATTCCGAGGTAATATTTGGTAGGTGTTAAGGAGTAAGCTTGAATTTAGAATAACTCAATCTTAGATTGTAATAGGAATAAATTGTAGTAGGAAAGTTTGCTTTGATTTATGTAAGTGCAATTTACAATTTCCTAGTTTACAGTTGAAGGAGAAGATTGGAATTGTTTCCAAAATCTTCTCTAGTTTCTTTTCTTTCCAAATATTGCATTGTAAGGGTTTTTGATACAATATATGAAATTAACGTGCGAGAGCTTTTGTCATTGCTGCTCTGCACAATTTGCTTCCACCTTTGCATCAGCTATTCCTCTGTTTTCATCCTCTTAGCTCTGTTTTCTTCAACAATTGGTATCAGAGCTTTGGTTGCTCGAGTGATACCTTGAAGATGACGACGCAGACGCCGTCACCATGGAGAAGAGCATTGGTTGGCACGTCCGAAGAGGCAGTAATCAGAACCTCCTCGGCAGTAGGAGGGAGCCACAATACCGGTCTGTTGCTGACCAAGGGAGGTGATTATGCCATATGGGCTGTGCGCATGAGGTCGTTCGTTGATGCGCAAGGTGTGTGGGATGCAGTCGAGCCAGTTGGAGGACTCGTGCAGGTGGATGCAAGGAAAGACAAGGTTGCTCTATCCATGCTTCATCAATCTGTGAATGATGAAGTGTTGAGACTTATTGCTGATAGAAGGACAGGGAGAGAAGCTTGGGAAGCTCTAAAAAATCTTCATGTTGGAGATGAAAGATTCAGAGATGCTAAGCTGAGTAAATTACGTGGTGAGTTTGAGAAATTACAGATGACAAACTCAGACATTGATGAATATGTTGGTCGTTTTTTTGCTGTAGTATCTGAGATGAGAAGTGCGGGATCGAAGATGAAGGAGCAAAGGGTAGTTGAGAAATTACTGCGTTCAATTCCATCCAAATTTTATCCGGTTGCCTGTAACTTAGAGTAATTCGGAGACTTGAAGACCATGACCGTAGACTATGTTGTTGGAGCACTGAAAACCTTTGAGATAAGGTTCGCACCCTCTGCACAAGTTGAAGAGAATCATGTTCTGTGGTCTCATACAGATGGAGAGAGTAAGCAACGAAGAGATTATTCTAACAATTGGCAAGGGAGAGCAAGAGTTTTTGCTCATGGTAGAGGGAGGTTTGGTGGTAATGTTAATGGAGGACGTGGCAGAGGTAGATATTCTTCCAACTTCGCACAAGAAAAATCCAAGAAGGACAAAGCTCATATCAAGTGTTTTAGATGTCAAAAATTTGGCCACTATGCTTCAGAATGCACGAAGGAAGAAAAAATTTATCTTGCAGAGACAAGTGGAGAGAAGGGAGTACAAGAGCATCATGCAATCTTAATGACAATCGAGGATGAAGGAAGTAAGAGTAATACACTCTTACAAGGTATCAACTCTCTTGATTCTACAATTGTTGATACTACTTGCAATACTTGGTACTTAGATTCTGGTGCAACCAGCCACATGACTGGTAATTTGAATTGTTTGCATGATGTGAATACTGATTGTTGTGGACAAGTGAAATTTGGTGATGGTTCACTTGTTAGTATAGCAGGAAAAGGAAGTGTGCATTTTATTGATAATAATAGACAAAAGAGGATTTGTCACGCCCCGACCCGCAGGACGACACGTGGCAACCGCCGTATGAGCCCGACAAGCCCATACAAGGCATAAATACAAATACTAAACTACGTACACCCACATTTTCAAATAACATCTTAAATACAGTCCCGATATCTCCTAATACAAATCTAAGACCGGCATACGAAAACTCATAACAGCAGTCGTATACCTTCCGCGACGAACCCTCCGTCAACGATCTTGTCTCGTGCGTCGACACCTGCACACACATTGAACGTGGTATGCTCAGCCTTGCGGCCTAATGCGAAATTACGGCTCTACCGAATAAGGAAATCAAAGGCTAGGAGGAGTATTCTAGGATGTCTTTGGTAATTAATCATCATCTTTCATGCCATATCGTTTAAACAATTCATATAAAAATAGACATCATACATAAACAATTAAATAAATAATTAAATACATGTGTACATGCCACTAGATGTCACCTAAGTCATGTCTAGTGTGCATATCAGTAGTCTATCACCTACGTCATGGTGAGACTTTTAAGTTTCATAAACTCGGGCTGCCAGCCTACGCTTAGTGACTACCCGGGCCGGGGGTATCAGTAAGCCCATCAGTGCCTTTCTGTCTCTACCTATGCCCGCTGCACTGATGTTGGCAGAGAGGACGGATGACCCAGAGTCCCTCTCCTGTTGTTTCACTAGTCGCCAACCATGCCTCCCCTAGCGAAACCGTCGTGCCCTTACATCCTCCCCGGATTCCGTAGGGGTCACGACACCCATGTAGTAATTACACACTGTCCGTAGACAGGGTCACCTCTATTAAATATCATCGACCACGGCTAGCCGGAATAACCACCCTAGGATCCGGACTACTCATCCGATCGTCTGCAGACGTCAAGGGTGATAGCCGTGCGGTCTACGGATCCACTCTCCAAGGCGTCGCATGTGGAATCACCTTCCCAGTCCAATAGCCGTCGACGTCTATCGAGATTGGCGCACATCCGCACGATGGGGGTGGACGAGGGCGGACGGCCGTCGACGACGGCGGGCAGCAGCCGACGGCGAAGGAAAGGTCGCCGACGCTGCTCGGTGTGGGAGAAGACGAAGCGACGTTCGTGTGCTCGAGGACGATGGCTCGAGTGGGAAGGGCGCTTGCTCTTCTCGCTCGCCCCGCCTCGCCTCTTCGCCCGGTCCAAGTCGGTTCAGCTGGACCGGCCGGCTGGCCGGCCGGTTCACCTGAACCGGTCCATTTTTTTTTTTCATGTGGTGGGAGTTTACAAGTACTCCCCCCCTTAAAAATTTTTGGTCCTCCAAAAATAATACTTCAATACCCAAAAAGATATCCAACTACAACATATAAATTTCCAAAATTTTTGTACATCACACTCAAACACTCTCTCCCTCAAATAAGTGAGGATGCTGGGCCCGCATGTGGGCCTCCGTTTCCCATGTAGCTTCCTCGATATGAGCGTTCCTCCAGAGGACTTTTACTAGGGGAATAGATTTACCTCGAAGTACCTTTACACGCCGATCAATGATCTCAACAGCCCGCACCCCGTAGCTCAAGTCCTCTCTCAACTGAACTGGTGGTGCTGTGAGGACGTGGGACGGATCTGAAATGTACTTCCTCAGCATGGATACATGGAAGACATCATGAATCTGCTCTAAGTCTCCAGGTAGCTCTAGTCGGTATGCCACCGGCCCGACTCTCTCAAGTACCTGGAAGGGTCCGATGTATCTAGGGTGTAGCTTCCCTTTCTTCTGAAAACGAAGGATGCCCTTCCAGGGGGATACCTTTAGAAAAACCATATCCCCTACTGCAAACTCTAGAGGCTTACGGCGATTATCTGCGTAGCTCTTCTGTCGGTCCTGAGCTGTCTTCAGTCTGCCTCGGATGACACTGACCTTGGCTACGGTTTCATCAATCAACTCCGTACCCGTCAGTCGTCTCTCGCCAACCTCACTCCAACATAATGGAGTCCGACACTGTCTGCCATATAGAGCCTCATAGGGAGCCATACCAATGCTGGCCTGATAGCTATTATTATATGCAAATTCCACCAAAGGAAGGTGGGTGTCCCAGCTACCAGTAAACTCGAGCACACATGCTCTCAACATGTCCTCCAGCGTCTGTATGGTACGCTCTGACTGTCCATCAGTCTGTGGGTGAAATACGGTGCTAAACCTCAAAGATGTACCCAGCTCCCCCTAAAACTTCGGCCAGAACCTAGAAGTGAACCTAGGATCTCGGTCCGACACAATAGATACAGGTACTCCATGAAGGCGGATAATGTTACTGATGTACAACCTGGCTAACCTCTCCAATGTATAAGAAATCTCAATCGGCAAGAAGTGGGAAGACTTTGTAAGTCGATCAACGATCACCCAGATAGCGTCATGGTGTCTCTGGGTGCGCGGCAACCCGACTACAAAGTCCATAGTGATGTGCTCCCACTTCCACTCCGGTATCGAAAGAGGCTGTAAAGTTCCTGCCGGCTTCTGATGCTCCGCCTTAACCTGCTGGCATACTAGGCATCGAGCTACAAACTCAGCTATGTCCCGCTTCATGCCCGACCACCAATACGTCTGTCGAATAGTACGATACATCTTCGTACTATCCGGATGCATAGCACAAGCGGAACTGTGTGCCTCCTCCAGAATCTGCCGTCGTAGATCCTCATCATGGGGTACGCAGATCCTGTCATTCAGCACCAGCATGCCGTCATCTCTGAGTCTGAAATCCTGACCCTGACCATCCTGTACTCTCTGGATCACAGTACTCAACTCAGAGTCTGTACTCTGTAACTCGGCCAGCCGGTCTGATAAAGTGGGTCGCTCAGTAAACTGTGCCAGTAACCCACCCTGAGAGTCACATTGTAGCTCAATCCCCAGCAATCTCATGTCATGCAGCAAGGGTAAGTAGGCAGTGCGAATATACGCCAAAGTAACAGATGACTTTCTGCTCAAAGCATCTGCCACAACATTAGCCTTCCCTGGGTGGTAGTCAATAATCAAGTCATAGTCCTTGATTAACTCCAACCAGCGGCGCTGTCTGAGGTTCAACTCCCTCTGGGTCAACAAGTACTGTAGGCTCTTATGGTCAGTGAAAATATGACACTTCTCCCCGTAAAGATAGTGTCGCCAAATCTTAAGAGCCAGAACAATAGCGGCTAACTCCAAATCATGAGTCGGATAATTTATCTCGTGCTTCTTCAACTGATGTGAAGCATAGGCAATTACCCGTCCGCTCTGCATAAGTACACAACCCAGCCCTTGCTTCGAAGTATCGCTGAATACCACATACTCTGTACCGCTGACTGGGAGGATGAGTATCGGAGCAGTGGTCAAACGAGTCTTAAGTTCCTGAAAACTGAGCTCACACTCTGGGGTCCACTGAAACTTAATGTCCTTCCTAGTCAACTTGGTCATCGGCGCTGCAATACGTGAGAAATCCTGCACAAACCGCCGATAATATCCAGCTAATCCAAGGAAACTACGGACCTCTGTGGGACTCTTAGGCTGCTCCCACTTGGTCACTGCCTCAATCTTAGTCAGATCGACCTGAATGCCCTCACTGGATATAATGTGCCCCAGAAATCCAACCTGAGTCAGCCAAAACTCACATTTAGAAAACTTAGCATATAGCTGACTATCTCTCAATACTTGAAGGACAAGTCGGAGATGCCTCATATACTCCTCCGGGCTCTTCGAATAGACAAGTATGTCATCAATGAAGACAATGACACACTTATCTAAATGTCTATGAAAAACCCGGTTCATCAAATCCATAAAGGCTGCGGGAGTATTTGTGAGTCCAAAAGACATGACTAGGAACTCATAATGTCCATACCGTGACCGAAATGCCGTCTTCGGAACATCCGAGACCCAAATCTTTAACTGATGATACCCGGACCTCAAATCAATCTTCGAGAAAACCCGAGCTCCCTGTAACTGATCAAATAAATCATCGATGCGGGGAAGCGGATACCTGTTCCTGATGGTGACCTTATTCAACTATCTGTAGTCAATGCACATCCTCAAGGTCCCATCCTTTTTCTTCACAAATAGAACAGGTGCGCCCCAAGGGGAGACACTAGGTCGAATAAACCCCTTATCCACCAAGTCCTGTAACTGTAGCTTGAGTTCCTTCAACTCTGCCGGTGCCATACGATACGGGGGTCTAGAGATTGGCATCGTCCCAGGGGCGAGATCGATGCAAAACTCTAACACCCGATCCGGGGGTAGGCCAGGCAATTCATCTGGAAAAACGTCTGGGAACTCGCGAACTACAGAAATATCTGCCATCTGGCTATCCGACTGGCTGCTATCCACTACGTGCGCAAGAAAACACTGATACACTTTCCTGATGTACCTCTGCGCCGTAAGAGCGGATATAATGGCAGTCGGCAGGACTCGTCGATCCCCCTCGAATACCAGCTCCGGGGGTCCCGATCCAACAAAGGACACTGACTTTGTGAAGCAGCTCACCAGGGCTCTATGTGCTGTCAACCAGTCCATACCGAGAATCACATCGAAGTCTGCCATGTCCAGTGGAATCAGGTCCGCCTCAAGGGAAACCTTCTGTATCAAAATGGGACAGGACCGATACACCTGACTCCGTAAAATCTTCTCACCCAAGGGAGTGCAGACAATCAACTCTGCCTCTAACGGGGTAAGAGGTATATCGGCTCGCCTGGTGAACTCCGAGCTAATGAAAGACCGATGTGACCCGGTGTCAATGAGGATACGAGCCCATGCATCAAATAATCGCATATGTCCTATTCCACATCACGCAAACAACACATGCTACAAGTTAAATTTAGTCTCACTTAACAAAAGATAAGTTTTAGTTCCAAAATCCAACACAACAATAACTTATCAAGTGGAAAGACTAAATCTCCAAAATAAAAATCTATTCAAGGGGCGTCAGCATAGGAGAAGTTACCCGTGACTACATCGGGGTTGGCTTGGGCGTCGATGTCGTCCAATGCATAAATGCGCGTCTGGGTGCGCTGGGGTGGCCTCTGAGAGTGTGGGCCAGATCGGGTAGGAAATCCTCGGGTAGACCCCGTCATAGGTGCAGCCGGTGGGAACGGTGCAGGAGGGTGACCACGACCCGCAGATGCCGGGTGGATGGCTGACTGCTGCGATCCGCCCATCTGAATCCGCTGCGGACAGTTGGTCCGAATGTGCCCCTTCTGTCCGCACTGATAGCAAGTGATCTCTCGGCATATCCCGGTGTGAGTCCGGCGGCAAATGGTGCATGGGGCCAACTGTGATGCACGATGTATCTGAGGGGCCCTATGTACAGACGGCTGGGGACGTGCTTGACTCGGCTGACCGCGCTGCTCAGTCCTCTGTATAAATCGGCTCCCAGATGGAGCCCTTCCTCCAGCTGAGGCCACTGAAGCTACCGAGCTAGTCTGTCTGTCCCTGAAGTCACCTCGACCCCTATGTGTCGCTGACCTCTTCTTCTTATGCCCCTCTCTCCGCATACGCGTCGTCTGGAGCATCCTCTCAGTCCACAGGGCCTTATCCACCAACTGCTGGAAAACAGTGTAATCCAGTATTCCCACCCTAACACTAAGGTGGTCATCCAAGCCCTGAATGAAGCGCATCCGATGATACCTGTCGGATGAGATCGTGTCGGGTACCAGGGAGGCCAGCAGATTAAAATCCGCCACATACTCTGACACAGATCTGCCTCCCTGTCTACAGTCCAGGAACTCTTGTACCTTCAGATCATGCTGGAGCTCTGTATAGAAACGCTCGTGGAACTCATCCAAAAAGATGTCCCACGTCAGTCCGGTGGAATAACGGGTCTCCAGCTCCTCCCGCCAGGTCTCAGCCTCCCCGTCTACCAGATAGAGTGCCACTCCAAGTCGGTCTCTATCAGATAACTCCAAATCCGCAGTGATACGACGGATGTTGTTAATCCAAGACCGGGCTGTCTGGGGGTCAGACGATCCAGAAAAAGTAACACACCCCAGATTTCGAGCGTCTCTCACCCAAGCGGCTATCGGTCTCGCAGCTCGGGTACTGGGCTCCGAAGTAACAACTCCCCTAGGTAGGGTCTGGTAATCCGCTCGAGTATATATCCCTGTGCTCCTGTCGGAGGGGTAGCAACTGCTGTTGCAACCCTCACCGGATCTGACTCTACACCACGATCAGCTGGAGCAGGTACAACTGCTGGGGCAGGAGCCGTCTGGACCACCTGCGGTGCTGGTGGTACCACTGGTGCAGCAGGAGGCGGAGGAGGAGCTGCACTAGTCTGAGGTACCTCGGGCTCACGCTGTGCAGTGGGATTTAGAATGCTGACCATCGCGCTGGCCACCGCTGCTACTATTATGTTCAGCTGTCCTTGAGCAACGGGTGCCTGCCCTGATGGCACTGTAGATGTAGTCCTCTGCTTCAAGGTACGTCGAGAACTCGAGCTCCGACATGTACCCAATGATGCCCCCTCTGGGACCGTGGATACTGGTGCCCTGTCGGAATCTCCGGTAACACTCGCAGCTGGTACCGGTGCTAGCGGCGTTAACGGATCTGCCGCTGGACGGGAGGTGGCCGTCGAATGATCCTGGGGCTCCGCGAGCTTTCGGGGCCTCCCCCGTTTACGTCTCGGCGGTACTTCCGACATCTACATGAATAGGCTTCTGTCAGTTCATACGAAATAAATTTTTTACGTAAGGTAAAACTCTTCCGGTACGCATAGTCACGATATAGGTAAACGACCGTACCACTAACTATCTAACTGGCCAATCTAATATATCGGGACTGACTTCCTTATAATTAAGATTCGGAGTCGAAACTCCAAAAATCCCTAGGTTTATAAACCTAGGTTTTGATATCACCTAAATGCTCAGGTCTTTAAACCTAAGCTCTGATACCACTTAAGTTGTCACGCCCCGACCCGCAGGACGACACGTGGCAACCGCCGTATGAGCCCGACAAGCCCATACAAGGCATAAATATAAATACTAAACTACGTACACCCACATTTTCAAATAACATCTTAAATACAGTCCTGATATCTCCTAATACAAATCTAAGACCGGCATACGAAAACTCATAACAGCAGTCGTATACCTTCCGCGACGAACCCTCCGTCAACGATCTCGTCTCGTGCGTCGACACCTGCACACACATTGAACGTGGTGTGCTCAGCCTTGCGGCCTAATGCGAAATTACGGCTCTACCGAATAAGGAAATCAAAGGCTAGGAGGAGTATTCTAGGATGTCTTTGGTAATTAATCATCATCTTTAATGCCATATCGTTTAAACAATACATATAAAAATAGACAGCATACATAAACAATTAAATAAATAATTAAATACATGTGTACATGCCACTAGATGTCACCTAAGTCATGTCTAGTGTGCATATCAGTAGTCTATCACCTACGTCATGGTGAGACTTTTAAGTTTCATAAACTCGGGCTGCCAGCCTACGCTTAGTGACTACCCGGGCCGGGGGTATCAGTAAGCCCATCAGTGCCTTTCTGTCTCTACCTATGCCCGTTGCACTGATGTTGGCAGAGAGGACGGATGACCCAGAGTCCCTCTCCTGTTGTTTCACTAGTCGCCAACCATGCCTCCCCTAGCGAAACCGTCGTGCCCTTACATCCTCCCCGGATTCCGTAGGGGTCACGACACCCATGTAGTACTTACACACTGTCCGTAGACAGGGTCACCTCTATTAAATATCATCGACCACGGCTAGCTCACGGCGTCTCCACCGGAGGGTGAAAACCACCCCTTTTCATGGGGGAAACACGGCTGCTCACCTCGCGGACGTCCGGAGAAGGAAAGGGCAGGGTTTCGGCCGGTGAAGCGTGCGGATCCGCGATTTGCAGCCGCCGTCGGTAGGGTTTGGTCGCTCGAACAGGGGCGGCGAGCACAGCCGCCCGCTGAGGGGTCTTCGAACTCCACGAAGGCCCGTGGAGATGCGGAGGCGGCCGGCGTCTCCAACCGCGGCGGAGGAGACGACCGCCGAGGGATTTCGAGCGCTGGGCGACGACCGGACGGCAGCAGCTCCTCTGCTGCGGTGGTCGCGCGAACGGGAAGGGAAAGGGGCGTCGCCGAGTCGCCCTTTCCGCCGGGAGTTGCTCGCTGGGGGTGGACGAGGGCGGACGGCCGTCGACGACGGCGGGCAGCAGCCGACGGCGAAGGAAAGGTCGCCGGCGCTGCTCGGTGCGGGAGAAGACGAAGCGACGTTCGCGTGCTCGAGGACGATGGCTCGAGTGGGAAGGGCGCTTGCTCTTCTCGCTCGCCCCGCCTCGCCTCTTCGCCCGATCCAAGCCGGTTCAGCTGGACCGGCCAGCTGGCCGGCCGGTTCACCTGAACCGGTCCATTTTATTATTATTATTATTTTTTCATGTGGTGGGGGTTTACAGGATTATTACAAGTGTTTTATATATTCCAAAGTTGAAGCCAAACATTCTAAGTCTTGGATAGTTAGATGAGCTTGGGTACAGCACCATAATTAGAGAAGGAAACATGAACATCTATGACAAAGATTGGGAGGTATTTGCTTCTGTTAGAAGATCTGATAACAGATTGTTTATACTTCATATACCACATAGATGTATGTTGATGAAACACCATGAGAATAGTTGGTTGTGGCACAAGAGATTTGGTCATCTGAATTTTTCAGCTTTTAAGTACATGTTTGAACAGAATTTAGTAAGAGGTTCACCACAAGTTCATTTAAATGAAAAAAATTATCAAGATTGTGTTACAACAAAGCAAACCAGATCGGTTTTCTTGACATCAAATTTCAGAACCACTCACATTCTGGAATTAGTTCATGGTGATTTGTGTGGACCAATTGTACCTTCAACTCTAGGAGGAAACAACTATTTTTTGTTGCTAGTAGACGATTATTCAAGGTATATGTGGGTGACAATATTGAAGTCTAAAGATGAAGCATTTGGTGCTTTCAAAACATTCAAAGTGATGGCTGAATCAGATTGTGGTGAGCTACTTAAGTGCTTTAAAACAGATAGAGGTGGTGCGTTTAATTCAAGAGAATTCAAGGATTTCTGTAAACAGCAAGGTGTCAAGAGACTTCTTACAGCTCCTTACTCTCCACAGCAAAATGGTGTGGTGGAAAGGAGGAATAGAATAGTGGTGGAAATGGCAAGAAGCTTGTTGAGTACAGCTGTGTATCTTTTAAACAGATCTTATACCAGTAGTTTGACTGGTGTAACTCCATATAAGAGGTGGACTGGAAGGAAACCTAGCATTGCACACTTGAGAGTCTTTGGTTGCAAGGCTCATGTAAAGGTTTTGGGAGTGCATTTGAAGAAACTTGATGATCGAAGTAAAGCAGCTGAAGATGGCTATGAGGTTGGCACAAAAGCCTACAGGTTTTTTGATCCGAATAAAAAATCAGTAATAAAAAGTAGAGATTGTGTGTTTGAAGAAGGCATTAAATGAGATTGGTCTCGATGGGCAAGAGGTGATGATACTGAACAATTTAGAATTGTGCAGCAACAAGTGTTCTTGGAGGATGATATTGATGAGTATCAACATCAGTTGGCATCTGATCAGCTTGATATGAATAGTTCTGGTGGTGTGGCATTAGGACATCATGCTGTTAGAGGTGATCAGAAATTGAAAGTGTCAAGAAAGCAACTCTCTCCAGTCAAATTCAGATTGGATGGCACAGGAGAGGATACTAACAGTGGCACGGTTTGTGAAGCTCCTCCACAGTAGACAGTATCAGAACTTGTCACTTCATATGATACGGTATCTGATACTTTAACTGATACCTTTGCTGACACTCTTGATACTCTTGATACATCTTCTAATCCAGCTGCAGGAAGAAAATTTAGATCATTGAAAGGGATCTATAGAGACACAAAGGAGGTGGAGCTACTAGAAGAGGAAGCTTGGTTGACACAAAATTCAGAACAAGAACCCATGAATTTTCAAGAGGCAGTCAAGCATGATGTGTGGAGGAGAGCTATGAAGGAGGAGTATGATCAAATTATGAAAAATCAGATCTGGTTCCCAACTGTTCTTCCACATGACAGTAAAGCCATAAGACTGAAATGGGTGTTTAAACTGAAAAGAGATGCAAAAGGAGCAATTGTGAAGCATAAAGCAAGGTTAGTTGCAAAAGGATACTTGCAACAGCCAGGGGTGGACTTTGATGAAGTTTTTGCTCCAGTTGCAAGGTTTGAAACAATTTGGTTGCTAATTACAATAACTGCATATCAAAGATGGGAACTACAAATGGATGTCAAGTCAGCATTTCTAAATGGCACATTGGAAGAAGAAGTATTTGTAGAATAACCAGATGGATTTGTTCTACAAGGTGAAGAAGAGAAGGTGCTAAAATTGAAGAAGGCTTTGTATGGACTTAAACAAGCACCTAGAGCTTGAAACATGAAACTTGATAGGTCACTACTTGCACTTGGATTCAAAAGGAATCGGCAAGATCCAATTGTGTATATAAGATCAGCAAAGGATGAGAGATTGATAGTAGGAGTGTATGTGGATGATCAACTTATTACGGGGTCAAATGTGAAGATCATTCAGCACTTTAAACAGCAAATGAAAAGAGAATTTGAAATGACTGATTTGGGGCTTCTACATCATTATCTTGGAATTGAGATCATGCAATTAAAGGATAGAATCACTCTAAGTCAATCCCTATATGCAGAAAACATCTTGAAACAAATGGGGATGTATGATTGCAACTTGGCACACACACAATGGATGAAAGGCTGGTATTTCAGCAAGCAAAAGAAATAGATGCAACTGAATATCGAAGGCTTGTTGGAAGCTTGAGATATCTGACTCAAACAAGACCAGATTTAATGTACTCGGTTGGTTTGTTGAGTAGATATATGCAAACACCTACAATGACACACTTGATTGCAGCTAAGAGGGTGTTAAGATACATTAAAGGAACAATTAAATTCAGTTTGGTGTATTACAAAGGAGAGCACACAAGTGGTGGGCTGATACATGACTATAGTGATAGTGATCATGGTGGATGTGTGGAAGATAGGAAAAACACAAGTGGCATAGTATTTTTCTTTGGTGAAAGTGCAATTAGTTGGGGTTCATCAAAACAAAAGGTAGTGACTTTGAGTTCATGTGAAGCTGAATATATATCTTTGACAGGTGCAGCGTGCCAAGGGATTTGGTTGGCACAGTTGGAGTCAACTTTGCTTGAGAAGAAGGTGGAACCTGTTACATTACTTGTTGATAACTTGTCTGCATTGGCACTTAGCAAAAATCCAATACATCATAATCGTACAAAGCACATTGATACACGTTTCCACTTTATAAGGGATTGCATTGAAGCATGTCAAATTGTTGTTAAGCATGTGAGCACAAGTAAACAAAAGGCAGACATCTTTACAAAAGCATTGGGCAAAAAAAAGTTTGAGGAGATGAGAGCTCAACTGGGGCTTCAAGATCTCAAACTCATTCAAGCTTAGGAGGGAGAATGTTAAGGAGTAAGCTTGAATTTAGAATAAATCAATCTTAGATTGTAATAGGAATAAATTGTAGTAGGAAAGTTTGTTTTGATTTATGTAAGTGCTATTTACAATTTCCTAGTTTACAATTGAATGAGAAGATTGGAATTGTTTCCAAAATCTTCTCTAGTTTCTTTTCTTTCCAAATATTGCATTGTAAGGGTTTTTGATACAATATATGAAATTAACGTGCGAGAGCTTTTATCGTTGCTGCTTTGCACAATTTGCTTCCACCTTTGCATCAGCTATTCCTCTGTTTTCATCCTCTTAGCTCTGTTTTCTTCAACAGTAGGAACTATACTATCATCAGGACGGAAGAACCCTGAGCAAATATTCCGAAAAGGGAAGAGATAGTTTGGTTGATTGAGAGGGAGTCGCCAGGTCTGATTGAGCGACCAGCAGGTACATGGATTCCATGGCAAAAGGACCATGAAATTAGTACAAAGAGAAGTGGGATGCTGGCGGAAGGAGGAAGAAGAAGATTCATGTATATATATTTTATATGAATCCTCAGCAGTATATATATATATATCTGGATAAATTAATCAATCCTCAGGCGAAGGGCAATCCTCAGGCAAACTAGAGTTTGCCTGTTCATCAACTTCTTTGAGGAGAAGGGAGAGAGGGAGAGGAAGAATAAACAGAGTCTATCTCTCCATGACTTATCTATACCGCAATTAATCGAGTTCTTTTGCTGCACTAGCCATGAAAAATCTGTTGTAAAGAAAATTGCTCAAGCAGGGGCTGATCAGATACGTGAATGAGGTGGTCCATGCTGATTTTGATGTGAAAAAGAGAGCCTTAATTGTTTTCTCATGCAAGCAAAGTTGCCATGGATATTTTATTATCCATGTTTAATTAAGCTCACTTGATTCCTATTACTATATAATGACAAAAGCATTGAAACCTATAGCGACAATATACAATGCTGGTATCCACAGAAACATAATGGGAGAAAATTGAATTATCAGATTGGAAGAATTAGGTTGAACCTTTCAAGGGAGACAGTGATGACTTATGAAAAGAAAATTCCACCCTTTGTGTGGAAGATATAAGTCATCAGATTGGAAAGAAAAAAAAGATAAGCTGCAAAATCATTTAAAGGACTCGTTGGGGCTCGCAGGACGCGAACCACCAACATGTATAGAAATTAATGCAAACTTCTAAGAAATGAAGTTTTAACCCGCTAGAAAGCATTTGTTCCTTGAATCTAAAATCATTTTATTAGGTACTCTTGTTCCCTGCAGCACATCTAATTTGTACTCTATCTCCTCGGTTCACTCCATAATGACTCGAAGGACCAAGTAATTTGTAAATATAAAAGAATGTATGATTAGACATACAATCCGGGCCGTGCATGTCAATTTACCAATTTGTAAATATAAAGGACCAAGTACTCTATTTCATGCATCTTTGCGGCCTAGTGGCATGGCACTGTACGAGCTCGTGCTATGGTTAGCACCAATCCATGTCGTGCTTAGCTCAAGCCTATATCATGCATGGAATGGCACTCCAGGCATGGGTGACACCACCTACGACCTATCCAAACCCGAGCATGAGTGAGGGCAGGTCGGACCTAAGCACAAGCAAGCTAAATTCAACTTGAGCATGGCGTAGTCTCGGGCCTCGGGCCCTCGGCAGCTCAGATTCGGTGAGGTTTCCAACCCTCGAACCCTTTCTAGTGTTCGAGCGAGGGTTATCATCGACCTCATTCTCGTTTGATCCTTCGAAATTCGGCCGCCATTCCACTGCCGCAACTTTGGCTGTCCGGCGAGGTCCGATTTGCAAACTCGCTCGCCGCCTCCAACTCGTCCAGTCACATCATGGCATCTAGTATCCATTAGTTTTTCCCAACGTTCAATCCATCGTTCCTAGAATCCCCGATGTGAATCATACCGAATCGCCAATCTTGACCTGCCCCATATTCGCCTCAAGCCACTCTCTCAATTAGTCAAACGATTTTTCCTTCATATCTTCTTGTTTCTTTGTGGCACAGTGATCTACATAGAATAGAGTAGTGAGCAAAGAAGCTACTCTACTCACATGTCATCACCCCATCACCCGTCAATTGATCGAAAATCGTAAACATAGAGACGCGATCAACCATCGATTTCATCTTTCGGAATCGCAGGCAGATCGAATTGATTATGGACCATGCATGGCTACATGTTGGACAATCGGATGTATTCGGCAAGCCTTCAATTTGTTCGACTTAGAGATTGATGAGGCGATGAGATGATTGACTAGCTAGGTGCAGCGGCAGAGCTAGCTGAGGTGAGGTGATCTGGAGAAATGATCATTGGCGACTGGTGCAAATGTCAACAGTGACTCGACGAGGAAGATGACTACAACGAATAGGAGTGGCGGAATAAATGGTCATCATCCTTCCGTGACTTCCTGGAATAGCTGAACACAACATGATCAAAGGAGGCAAGCTGGCAAGGCAAGGTAATGGGCACTTCGTTGCCCTTTACTTCTTACACTTTATTAATTCTTCTTAGGGATATTTTGGTCTTTTAATACAGTGTTCACTTTACCAACCTATCCCTATTCAGAATTTTAAAATAATAAAATAATCAGTAGATTATACACCCAGAATCTCTATAAATATACCCCTCATCTACAATTTATTTACACAACTTAAAATACTTTAAACTCTTCTCTTTCCAAAATTCTTAAGCTTTTAACGTTCAACGTGGAGACTACGAAGAATTGGACATTGCATGAATGGGAGATCGTATGAATCAGGGATTGCAAGCTGCATAAGAACTTTTTAATATTTTATTGTTGTTTTAATTGTTTTGTTCTTATACTAATCTCTTATTTCTTTATAGTTTTTCTCTCTCTTAATCTCCAATTATTATTGTTTTTCCTTGTATTTTTCGTCATCCTCTCTTAATCACCTATTTTTCTCGTCTTATAACCTAATCTCGAATTTTTCTCTTATTTTAGACGTCTTCTCTCTTAATCTTTATTTTTTTCCCATATTTAAAAATGAGAAATAATAATTATAGCTATAATTATAATATGATTAATTATCACTATCTTGTATAATTATAACGTGTATAATTATCAATTTTTTTTTGGATTTCAAAAATTTGATTCTAATATTTCTAATTCTATTCAGAACAATCCTCCTTCTATATAGACCTCCAATGTTGTCACTAAAAATCCTCCTACTGATGGTAATACAACTGAAACCGAACCTGAATCTGATTCCACTGGTAAAAAATAGTGCAATATGGCAAGAATTTGAATTAATAATAGTTGAGGGCTGGTCATTTGAGTAGGCATATTAAAAGTCATAGAGATCAAATTTCATCTGCTAACTTTTAAATATAAATTCTAGTAGTTTAAAAATATTTAGATATTATTCATTTAATACAAATTGTATTTTATTCTCATTTTAAATGTATTAGTAGAACTGCAATTTAATACATATTATATTTTATCAAGAGGGTAAACTTTATGCACCATATATGTATATTACTTGTCGTTAGATTAGATAGTAAATTTTATTTTAAAAAAGAATTTTTAAGAATTGTAATGGAAGATGGGGTGGATATAAAACCAAAATATGTTGGAGATAAATGATGATAGCTTATAAGATGGCGGCGAAAGCTGGGTTTCGAACGGAGGAAGAGAAGGGGCGAACGAGCGGGCACACGTGCTTAGCGCGTGCGGGCGGTCCGGCTCAGACGGGTCCAACCCGGTTCGGGGCCGATTCGGCTACGGGTTTAGCCGGTTTTCACCTTTTTCCGACCAGTTTAATTCGGTTCAACGTGGCTAGGGCTTGATTGGTGAGTTTTGATCTTTAAGAAATTTATTTAGAATTTTTAACACGTATTAGGTTTTGAGTGCGTTAACGATGTAAGAAAAATTTAAAATAAATAATGATGATATGTTATGCTTAAAAATATTTTCTATGATTTAATTAGAATTTTTAAAGATTATTAGAATGTTGTTTTTGGTTTAATTATGATAATTTGGGTTAAATTAGGGTTAAATAAATTAATTATATGTTATATGCATGAGAAATATTTTAGTAGGTGTTATGATATTTAAAATATTAAAATGGTTTATTTAGAATTTTTACAGAATTAATAAATTTAAGATATTGTAAATTGAAGAAATTAGATTAATTAGATTTTTTAATTAATTGTATTGAATAAATTGGGATTTTATAAATTTATAATGTAGGAAATTGATTTACGTAGATTTCCTAATTAATGAAATTGAACGATTTGTAATTTTGTGAATTTAATTAATGTAATTAGATTATTCACAAAATTATTGGAATCATTTAGAATTAATTAAGGTGGTATATATTGATTAAATATTTTTTTGGCTGTAATTAAATTGTTAAACTGAATATTATTTTGTAAGCATGTTTATACTTTATTGTGTTGGATTGTGATTGTTAATGTGATAGATGATTGATTGATTTTAAGAAATTAAATAAAATAAAGAAAATGGTGTGAGGATGTGAGTAGAAGGGTAGATAAAAAATTCTTGTTTGAATTATATGATTTATGATTGTTAGATGTGTTTGTGTTCTCTTAGGAAAATTGATTATTGTGCTGTTGCTTGACAAATTACGGCCAAGCTATGAATTATGTTGGAGTAAGAAGGAATTGTTGTGTATGGTTTATTGCGTACTTGCTTTTAAAGAATCACAGCCAAGCTGTGAATTCTTACTTGTTTTTGCTTGAAGACTCAGGTGAGGACTTATGCTTTCAAAATTTATTTTGGCCTACTACAGATCCTGAGTCCTAAGGGTTGTTATTACATATTGTAGTTGAATATTTGCTTGTTGCATATTCTAATGGCATATGTGTTTTGATAATTGTTGATAGATGTTGCTATAAAAAATGTACATGATGCTATTATATGCATGTTATATATGATTGTTCTCATGTTATGTTGAATATTGATATATTTATGTTATGCTATAGATGTAGAGATATTTAGCAGAAACATAGAATTTGGAGTCATGAGATAAAAACTAGAGACACTTAGGTTCATTAAAACCTAGAGTGATCTTAGTTGACATATGACTAAGAACTTTAGACATCATAAGATTATGATAACCTAGGAGATGATGTTAGGGTTCTTATTAGCTATATGCCAACATATGGTGAGGAGCCATGTGCTTGCTGAGGTAGAGGTGCAAGTCCGGTTGACTTAACCGCAGATGCTTTAGGGTAATCGAGATCTCATTTCGGTGCAAAGCTCATGTGGTTGTGTTACTCTAAAGTAGATGGTGTGCTAGGAACAGTACCGTTCAATGCACTACGAAGCTAGGGAACCTGAGGACACTGATATGCTCAACGAATGTGGGTCCCTGAGCAGTCCAGGTTCATTGGTAGCATATGCAGATTTTAGCCTCAGTTTGTCAGGCTGAGTGCAGATGTGATGTTTGATTTGGTATGGTGATCCTGCCATGGGGCAGAATTACAGCATGTAATGATACTTGTGTTTGTATTAGAAGGGGTTCCATGATCACCAGCTTCTTCCGCCAACGTCAGTGTACAGGCATATAGGCCAGAGATCTAGAGTTGACACTAACGGGTTTGGGGTAATCTCTGACGAGGGACTTACCTTAAACATAGGCTGGCTGCCTTAGATGTAGTTTGAAAAAGATTGATATGATAGTTAAAGAAATATGTTAATTATGGATTTAGTTATTGTTATAATTAAATCCTTCTGGTTGTTTATATGTCATGTCCATATCATGACTCTGCTGCATTTATCTATTGTATGATGATATACCTTTTGAGCATATTATTTGATATGTAACTTAGTGGATATTTCTTCTTGTTGGTTTGTACAATACCTTATGCCCATTTTTAGGGTGCTCTCTCTGTAGCCTCACTGAGTTTCGTGACTCAGATGTGCACATTTTTCTCCTATTGTGCAGATTACAGGTTGGTCACTTGTACAGGGAGCGAGGGAGAACCTAGTTCGACGGAATAGACTATCATCGAAAAGTTAGATAGAGATTTGATTTGTAACACTGAAATTAAATGTAACTTGGTTATGCTTCCGCTATGTTAATAAAAATAATTGTGTTATTTTGTGATACTCTTAGCCTTGTATAAGTTATGGTGGCGAAGTGCAGCTTATACGGCGGTTGCCACGTGCCCAAAGGTGGGTTTGGGGTATGACATATAATACCTATAACCTAGGATAGATGAGACAACACTTGGACCCTAAATGTCAAAATGAATGATATCAAAGGTTGATACAATTTGTACATTATTTCTTACTAGATGGGTAACTCTAACATGTTATTCTAACTAAAATGATTCACAATTCAGAGTTTGTAGTTGAGAAAGATGAGATATTATTTTTTAAAGTTTGTTGAGGTTTGGATGTCCCAATCGTTGATGAAGCAGTTTAGGAGTTTCTGCAGCAACATTGATTGTGACTGAGGGTGGCACAACAATTGAAGTCGGCTGTAAGAAGTAAAGAATTAAGTTTGAAAATAATAAGATAATTCTGGGTATGACCAAGTTTGCTAACTAAAATTAGATTAAACTTGCATTCAGGAACAAATATGACGAATTCTAATGTTAAACTTGGAAGTAATGAAAATTTTCTAATTCCTTTTGCTTGAGCTTTAGATCCATGAAGTGATGTTTTAAAAGGGGAGAGATTAGATAATAAAGAGATATTACTAATGATATGATCAGAAGATCCTGAATCTATAATGTAGGATCCAATAGGTGGAGAATAAGAGAAATAAATTGTGTTATTACCATTGGCAGTTGAGGATGTGGTGATAGGAGAAGTGGCTTGTTGGGCAGCCTTGAGGTGTATACTCCTTGTATTCATTTATAGAAAATACATTCAAGGATTTCATAGTTTTTGCCTTATTTTTTATTATTGATTGGCACTACATCATGTTAATAGTCTTATTTGGAAATCCATGCAATGAGTAACATTGATCTTGAGTATAGCATTCCCTTCCGCAATAGGTGCATCATAAGTTTATCTTGAAACTTCCTCCTTTTGCTACTTGCTCCATAAGGATAGAATTGTGTAGCCTGTTTTCTTATTCGATGATCTGCCACTGAACAGATTGCACATCTACATCGAAGGATGACATCAGCAAAGATTGCACCATATCATGGCTTCTTCTCGTGGGAATTATCATGTTGAGGATGACATCACCATCATGACGATGAATAAAGTGGCGGCGGCATATAGAGTTAGGGTTTTACCTGCTTTGATACTATGTAAAGAACTTTGAGAAGAGTATATAAATTATACGTCCCATTGGTTAAAATAATTAAGTTCTATATGGGAGGTTGTGAGTTCCATACTCACCCAATTTAAAAAAAAAGTACTTTGAGAAGAGAAGAAATAATTTACTATATTCTTATAGGTCTACTTACATATGGTATTCATAGTTTTTGATAAATTAGATAATGGTAAGTTATATTTACTAAGTGACATGGACTCTTACGATAGGATGGGTGACCGACTCCTGGTCGACATTTACTACTGATCACAGTTAAGCCTCGGTAGAAATTGGGTACAATGTTACCCTCCCAGGCTGCTATCTAAGAATCTTTATAGATGGCAGGTGATTTATTGCATATTAGAAATAAGTTTGAGGATCATCTCATGGATGAGCTTGAGAGATACAAGATGACCAATGACAGATTCATACGAAGGTAGAAATGCAATTATTATCTAATACTTTCACTAGACACATATTGATCACGTAATATTTTTAGTATATCATCCTATGTTCAATTTTCCCCATGTGTATTTCTTATATTTACTTTGCTTTCGCTTGTTGTTAAAAATTTAAAAGTTTATACATATGCAAGTATTAAGGGGATTTGTATGTGAAATTTGGAAATGCCTAGCATATCTCTTCACTATTCTAGAAGTAAGGCGATGATAGAGGTACGCGATGGTTGCCACGGGCCCAAGGTAGGGATCAGAGCATGACACATTTAGTTCATCAATGGTCACAGTCTCGACGTATTTTGATTCCTCAATGGCTACTATGATATGATTGAACTTCATATTGAGAGAACAAAGAATTTTCCCTACAACACAAGTATCGAATATTGATTCTTCAAGTCTATTCATTTGGGTTACAATCATCAAAAATCTTTTAAAGCAGTCTAAAATCCCTAATTTAAGACTGCTTTAAAAGCTACCTGTCAACCGCCATCGACGGTGATTAGCCACCTGTAGACTTGAGTTAATAGTGATTAGCCACCTATGAGGTTTTACCACAGGTTACTGACAGAGGGTTCTAGCAAACTTGGAGAAAAAATAGGGTGTATCTAGAGATCATTTTAAAAATAGTAGTGATGTTAGATTTGAAAAATTATTATATATTAAAAATTAAAATTCGCTGAATAATTCACAAGAAAACATAAAGTACACAAATGATGGCACAAAGAGATATCGAAAATCTAAATTTATTGAACAAGCCTTAGGTGAGTATCTATTGTAGGTAGAGTAGACTAGATAGTACCTATATTGATTTACATACATGGATAGAGAAAATATGTTGTTTATAAAATCATATTATTTAAGTAATTAGTGGAATGTAGATGAAATTGATATCACGGTATGAATAATAGCATAAGGTATGCCTTGGACATGCATACTAGAATATGTAGATGCATTAAGGTGAGAATTAAGAAATATTGTGATATATCTTTGATACTAAATTGATTAATCTTTGGTGTTATACATACGAGTTACATACTTGTTTTATGTTAAAGCAATCTTGAATCAACTCACATTCTTTCACGAAGAGAGATTCAAACTTAGCCCTTTGAGTTGAAGCCAAACTTTTTTCACCTTCTCAACTCAAATGATGGAGTTACGAAGTGTCTTCTATACTTGTTTCGATATAGACTCATTTGCAATCTTCTCTAATATTTCATCGTTCAAGCCTTGATGGATGATGGTGAGAGCATATTGATCACTCTTCTTTGTTTCTTTAAAGCTTCCTTTTCTCTTTGAGAAAATGTTGATTCATCTCTTAGTTGATTAACATTTAGTGAGTCTTGGGTGTTGAAATGAGAGGGAAGATGCAACCTTGATCTAACATCACTTTCTTGAAAGGTGGTGGGCACAAATACACACTCATTTGATGCTTAGAAATATATGGAAGATAAAAAGGATTTTTTTTTAATAAATTACTTCATATTCAGATATTTAAATTAATATGAGAAACAAATTACTAAAAGTTATTAAAACTACCTAGAAATTATAAAGATAATTGTCTAAACTACTCTCATTAATAATTCAAAATTTAAAATAAAAAATTCTAAGTTTAATTTCTAACAAGACAATGTCTCAAACCCAAAACGAACTAGTGTTGATGGGAGGATGCACGGTGCTCATGCAAGTCCCAGGCGACCACCTACGCTTGTAGGCTTTGATACTAACCAAAACAAAACCGCAATCAGTGAGTACAATGCATATATCTGCTACGTTCACCTTTACTTTCTTGCAGCAGTTTTTTATGTACGAGAAGAAGATAGTGTCCATCGTCGGTCGATCTCTTGGTCGATCTTGAACACACAGCAGGCCCACTTGAATGCATTTCTCCACTTTAGAAGCTGGGACTGAACCATTCATCGATGTCTCTATGAGCTGCCTGCATCTTTGTTGGTCCCAAAGTTGCCATGCCTGCAAAAGTATCATTTCACCATGAGTGCTGAATCTATGATCACCTACTTAAAGAGCCTTCCGTACTAATCAATTCTGTAGTATGATGATGCAGTTTGCATATGAATTAAGTTACTGAAGAAAGACACTTATGATTATTAATTTGAGAAATACTTCCTTTTCTTTCCTTTGGCTAAAAGAATGTAAGACTACTTACATATTCTGTAAGATACGGTAAATCATTTTCCATGAATGTGCTTGTGCTCCTTTGCCCAGAGATGATCTCCAATATTATCACACCAAAGCTAAATACATCTGACTTTTCTGAAAAACGACCACGTAAACCATACTCTGGTGCCATGTAACCACTGTCACTCATTAAAAAAAATTATCATGAAATATTCCTTTTCTAGACCTTGTGGTGTAATGCAAAATATTGCTTCTTATACCACCTAAGAAACTAAGAAAGATTCCAACTACTATTTTAGTACACACTTCCATTTGATTTCCACCAAATATTCTTGCCAATTGGCATCTAATAGTATGTTGCTTGTCTTCAAATCTCTGTGGATAACACGTAATCTTGAATAGCGGTGGAGATATAGAAGTCCTCGAGTAATTCCCTCTAATCTAATTTTTGTGACATATCGGAATCTAACACCTGATGATAGTAGGACGGTTAAGGCCTCACCAAAATACCTGATGATATCGTGCCACTATTTGCTGGATTGTTTTATTTCTATAGCCTGGAGTCTATATACTGTACACTTATAAATATGTTTGGTTAAGAGCTTTTTTCACCCACATATGTTGAACATTCTTCTTAAGGAATTTTCAGCAAGACTTTTTTATTCTAATGTTTCCGAGAGTATGTAGTTGGAAAGAGTTGAGCCGACATCCCAAGTTCTTTGCCTGCTCAACTCCTCTCTCATTATTTTGTCCGATGTAAACCATCTTGCATTTATTTACCATAATTAGTCTCCAGTCCTATATATAGCTCAAAATAAAGTGACATTACTTTGAGGTTCTTGATTTGCCTCTTTGTTAAAAATGACTTTTAACATCATTAAACCGAACTATATGTAATGTTTGAGATAGACAATCAATCAAATAGGTTTAGCCATCTTAAAAGATCTACCAAGGAGCTTAGTGATGAACGCAAATATGCTAGAAGATAGGGGGTTTTCCTTGCCTCAATCCACATCATTCATTATTTTATCCATTTTGAGGGAATGCCTTTCACTAAAATTGTTGATTTCATGGTTTCGATTAGTTTTATACACCAACGAACCTATTTTGTCAAAAAAACCCCATTAGGTTTAGTATGTCGATAAAGCTGGTTGTTCCACCATATCAAATGCCTTCTCACAGTCAAAGCTGCAACGTGATGAATTCCTCTTTGGTTGCCTTACTCTGATTTATTACCTGTGGAATTAGTCTGTACCTTAATATTGTTGCAGGTCCATAGACGTTCATAAGGTATATAGTTTAAGGTTTGTGCCTTGTAGTGCTAAATTCATTGGGATTGCATATCAATGATGCTCAACGTTAGGAGACGTCCATGCGTTTCTATTACAGTTGGAAAGGTTTCCTCCTGTGAAATACAATGTCTCAAATCCAAGCAAACGAGTGTTGATGGAAGGATCTACGGTGCTCAAGCAAACGAGGCTCGTAGGCTTTGATACTAGCAAAAACAAAACCGTAATCAGTGAGCACATATGTTCACCTTTATATTCTTGCAGCACTTTTTGTATACAAGAAGAAGAAGCAAGCACATATTAGAAACAAGCGAATGCAACTGCCAAAATCTTCACATATAACCTGTTGAAACAATTCAATCAAACTGCACAAGTTATCGTCCTCCGAGTGTACTCATGGTCATTTGATTTGAAGATTTCTTTGATGCAGAACTTGAGGTAGCCACCGCATTGCTCGCACCTCTTTCATTGGTAAAAGCAGGCGGCTGTGGTGATGGCAAAATGGGGTTGTCACTTCTCAACATGTAGAGGATAGAGTCCATTGTCGGTCGATCTATTGGGCGATCTTGAACACACAGCAGGCCCACTTGAATGCATTTCTCCACTGCAGAAGCTAGGAATGAACCGTTCATGGATGGATCTATGAGCTGGCTGCATCTTTGTTGGTTCCAAAGTTTCCAGGCCTGCAAAAGTATCATTTCACCATGAGTGCCGAATCTGTGATCACCTACTTAAAGAGCCCTCCATACTACAGTTCTGTAGTATGATGAAGCAGTTTGTATATGAATTAAGCTACTAGAGAAAGACAATTATGATTCTTAATTTCAGAAATACTTCTTTTTCTTTTTCTTTGCCTAAAAGAATGTAAGAATACTTACATATTCAGTAAGACACAGTGAATCATTTTCCATGAATGAGCTTGTGCTCCTTTGCCCTGAGATGATCTCCAGTATTATCACACCAAAGCTAAATACATCTGATTTTTCTGAAAAATGACCACGTAAACCATACTCTGGCGCCATGTAACCACTGTCGTTCATTGAAAAAATTTATCATGAAATATTCCTTTTCTAGACCTTGTGGTGTAAAGCAAAATATTGCTTCTAGTACCACCTAAGAAACTAAGAAAGAATCAGTAACACTCACTATGTTCCAACTACTCTTTGAGTACACACTTCCAATTGATTTCCTCCAAATATTCTTGCCAACCCAAAATCTGAAATTTTGGGGTTCATGTTGGCATCTAACAGTATGTTGCTCGTCTTCAAATCTCTGTGGATAACGCGTAATCTTGAATAGCGATGGAGATATAGAAGTCCTTGAGTAATTCCCTCTATTATTTGGAATCTTGTACCCCAATCTAATTTTTGTGAAGTGTTGGAATCTAACACAATTTTTTTTCCAGAAATTAGTTCATTAAGATAACTACACACTGTCTAGTATAATAAAATGAGGATAACAATAAAATCACATTACCAAATAAGTATTTATCCAAGCTTTTATTGGGGAGATATTCGTATATCAATATCTTCTCATCTTCATGCATACACCAACCTAATAGCTGGACCAGGTTAGTGTGTTGAAGTTTGGCTATGACTTCAACTTCATTTTTGAACTCATCAGAGCCTTGCTTTGAATTCTCAGATAGCCGTTTAACAGCTACATCTCGGCCATCTTGCAGTGTTCCCTAAAACAAGATATCACCTTGTTCAAATAGACTACCAAATCTTTACAAAATAGATTAAATTTGTTCTTACCTTGTAGACAGAACCAAAGCCACCTTGTCCAAGCTTGTTTGTAATGACAAAGTTATTTGTCGCATCTAGTATCTTGCAAAAATGGATAAAGGGAACATCGATGATACTGGTACGAATGCCAGGGATTTGAAATTTCAATCCACTCATTACTGCAACATTTTGTTTATACTTCCCTGCATTCAAGGAGATGCTCTTTTTATTTTTTTTGTTATACCTCGGTATGTTTATGTTCTAAAACAATGAACAAGTGTTCGAACTCTTACAGAATTTGCTGCGTCTCATTCTCAAATAGCATGGAGCTCCTACAAAAACAAGTATCAGAATAGCCCCTACTGGTAGAATTGTAACAAGCAAATGAATCGATTTCCTTGAAGATCCCTCATCTTGAGGACTGTTATCTGCAATAGATCAAAATAGCATATCCTTTAGTCCTCGAATTGTCTTTTAAATGGAGCAGCTGCACCTAGAAAAGACCATGGAGCCAAATTGTCATGCTTCAAGCAACTGATCTCCTAAAGTTATGTACCAGTTGTCATAGCTACAATATCTACAACAAAATTTTAAAGTCGAAAGCAAAGAGGAGCAAAAAATGTGGTTCATTAGAATATAATAATATAATGCATAATCATATTAGTCATTGTTAATTTCAGGAGATGCCCCTCTGCACTACATACTTAATTCATTGATGTGAGCATATACCTTCATTGGATGCATTGTTACTACGCACATAAAGTCCATCGCTTAGACGATAGTTTTGCACAACATCAATCATATCTCCGTGCCAAATGAGACATCTAGTTTTGCTCTGGATGCTTCTTGCATCAAGAAAAGAGTAGGCCGTGCAGTTACAATCAGCTGAACAATTGGCTTCGCATTCCTTTTCACCAGCATCCTTAATCATCATCATCCTATCAGGCAATTTCATCAAGCTGTAGAACACATAGTTTCCTCCCTTGTTGCAGTCCCATTTAGCCTCCCTGACGCAGCCACCTGAAAAATTCCCAGCATCCCACTCTGCAGGTCTTTTTGGCACAAATTCTCCGAGGCATTTGCACGGACGGGTCGAATGCTTACCGTTGCATACACCATTTGGTCCGCAAGGGTTGTACAACTCACAAGGTCCAATTGGTTTCTCGGGAAACGATATTTTCACAACCCAGCGATTCGATTCTGCTTCCCAAATGAAGAGCTGAAAGAACCCTGTTTCCTCCATCACAAACCTTGATATTGCTGAATCTTGTGAGACGGTGTACCACCAAGAAGCTTTTTCTTGGTCAACTAAGTTGTTTTCGAGATAAATGCTGGAGTCGCTTAGGTTGCCCAATCGACCTGCATATAAATTTGTCGCATTCAACACACCGATTCTCGCGTAAGGTTCGGATCCCCGCCAGATGAATAGTTGAATAGATGTTCTTGGATCGAAACCACCGCTAAAATTCCCAGGCGATGGATCATCCGGAGCTCTCCATGATTTAACGTAGGAGGGAACACCGATGCTGTAGTATGAATTTAGCTTCATATTTGGAAGGAGAGTATCAGTTGGCTGATCGAAGCTCTGCCAGATAGTATTACCGTTGAGCTGTAAGATGAGATTGCCAGAATCCAAGAGCGTTGCTTCTGTTCCACGGGAAGCTGCTGAGCTATTGGAAGACCATATTACGCTCTTGCTTCCCCTTCGTATGACAAGATTTCCACCAGCATCTACTGTTAGAACTCCAGAGCTGTCGCTGAGGGGCCTCTCTCTGTTTGCAACCCACACCACGGCTCTTCTTCCTGGAAGGTTGCTGTACCATATTCCGAGGTAATATCTGGTAGGAACCTTACTATCATCAGGAGGGAAGAACCCTAGAGCAAATGTTCCGGAAGGGGAAGAGATAGTTTGGTTGATGGAGAGGGAGTCGCCAGGTCTGATTGAGCGACCTGCAGCTACATGGATTTCATGGCGAAAGGACCATGAAAGTAGTATAAAGAGAAGTGGGATGGTTGCGGAAGTAGGAAGAAGAAGATTCATGTATATATATTTTAGATGAATCCGCAGCATTATATATATATATATATCTGGATAAATTAATGAATCCTCAGGCGAAGGGCAATCCTTAGGCAAACTAGAGTTTGTCTGTTCATCAACATCTTTGAGGAGATGCAGCACAAACAGTGTCTGTCTCTCCATGACTTATCTGCTGCACTAATCATGATTTTGAAAAAAAAAAAACTGTGTTGCAAAGAAACTTTCCTGATTTGACCGGTCAGCTATTCAAAGAGAGAGGGGGCGATGAAAAGTCCACCTCGCGCTCGTGGGTGGAAAAAATAATAAGCGGAATCATTCAATGGATTAATTAGAATACAGAAAAATAATAATATAAAGGATAATTCAAATTGGACCTAACATGTGTTAGTTGAGTTAGATTTGGATCAAATCTGCTTCGGACATAAGTTCGGGTTGAGTTGATTTGAAGTTTAGTTGAATTAGTTAATTTTGAGTTGGGTTTTAACCTAACTAGTTAGTAGAATTTGATTCGACCTCAAGTTAGGTTGAACTAGATTGGGATGGTTGGACCGAATCCAATGAACTGGATGTAATTAAATCAGACTGAATCCGAGTTAAATCAGATTAAACTAATCTGGACTTGGTTGAGCCAATTGAATTGATCTAAGTCTAAGTTGAGCACAATCAAATTTAATCAAATCAGATTTGAATCGAACTGAATTGAATCCAGATTGAGCCAGTTTGACTCTTTGACCCGAATTAAGTCAAATTGAGTTGGATTGGATCAAAATAGATCAATTTGATTGATTAAGGCTAGATTTAACTCATTTTGACTTTAATTGCATGCATTGGATTTGAGTTTAAATAGAGCCAAGGTTGGCTAGCCTTGACTACATTGATTTGAATAATGAATTGGTTTAGGTTTGGGCTTCCATAAATAGACTTGGATTAAACAGATTTGGTTAATTATACAATTAGATTCAAATTAAGAGGATAGACCGGATAATATATTCCTATCCTAATTAATTTTAAATTTTTATTTAAAAATTCTAAATAAATTTTTTTTATCTTAAGAATATTTTTTGGTGATGGTCTACCTTACTATTTTAGGCTTCAAATTGGCTCTAAAGTTATAATACAATACAAGTGTATTGGTTCATCATAATTTGACTTATTCAAGCTAGGTAAAATTTCGAAGGAAAATTTTATTAAGAATTTGTTGAAAAATTCCTAGATGTGTGCAAACTAAATAAATATTGTACTAATCAACTTAAAATATTAATTTAATAAAAAGATCAAGTAAAAATAAAATTTAACAAACTGAACAGTCAACTTGCCACGTTAGAAAAAGATCAAGTTCGACGGCAATATCTTCCTTCCCATGCCCGATCATCTTCCTCGCACCATCATCCCGATCATTTTTGGTAACCCTCGTGATGCACCTTCTCTTCCCCACATCCCCCGCCTTCCTTGTCATGCCCCAATTCCACCTTTGGGCACATGACAACAGCGGTATAAGCTGTACTTCTCCATCATAATTTATACAATGCTAAAAGTATCACAAAACACCATAATTATTTTAATTAAACATAGCGGAAGCATAAACAAATTACATTTAATACCAACACTACAAATCAACTCTCTATCTAAATTTCCAAAGTAAATTTTATTTTGTTATAACTAGATTCTCTCTCGTTCCCCGTACCAATGGCCGACCTGCAACCTGCACAACAGAGAAAAAATGTGCATATCTGAGTCGCAAAACTCAGTGAGGCTACAAAGAGAGCACCCTAAAAATGGGCATAAGGTATTGTATAGACCAACAAGAAAATATATCCACCAAATCACATATTACAATAACATGTCATATAATATATAACAAGACTAATTAAGTAGCACCAAAATAATAATAACATAGCATATGAACATGGTATAAGAACTATATTCATAACAATAACTTCAGATTAAAAATATAATATCGCTTTACTACTATATTATAAGTTATCCAATACTACTCTTGAAGCAGCCATCCTATGTTCAAGGTACACCCCTCGTCAGGGATTTTCCCCAAATCCGTCAGTGTCAACTCTACATCTCTATCGTAGATACATATACACTGACATATGCGGAAGGGGCTGTGACCACGACACCCCTTCTAAGCAACACAAGTATCATACAGTACAGGATCGAGTGCCTTCCAATTAATTAGGTATGTGGAAATCAAATGCCCCCACACCATATTGCCCCACACTGAGCCATAAGGATTGTACTGGTAGAACAGGTGGTAGATGCCCTTGTAATACAAAGGCACTGAAACAATTTCATAAATTTAGACCATATATTGAACATGCACACACACGCACAATTAGGGATGAGGTGCAAGTTAGGAACAACGTACCATTTGGATTTTTTTGCCATAGTTAAATGATAATTATGTGGCTGATGATGAAGTTGCCTTGGAATTATATCAGCGCCGCCCCGCACGAGGAGTGGGAGGTGACGGAGGTTATGCACGTCACCGTAACGAAGAAAGAAGAAATGATGCATTTGGTAAAATTAAATTCACTGTTCCTAGTTTTTATGGAAAGTTTAATCCAGAAGCCTATCTTGATTGGGAATTATTAGTTGAGCAAAAGTTCAGCTGTCATCATTACCCAGAAGAGTATAGAGTACGTGCGGCAACTACTGAATTTATTGGTTATGCTTCTATCTGGTGGAGTCAAATTTGACAAAGAAATGAAGATCCTCGTACTTGGGATGATTTGAAGTGCTTGATGGGGTCCAAGTTCGTGCCTTCCTATTTTAAGAGAGAATTACTTAATAAATTCCAAAGAATGAACAACGTACCATTTGGATTTGTTTGCCATAGTTAAATGATAATTATGTGGCTGATGATGAAGTTACCTTGGAATTGTATCAGCGCCGCCCCGCACGAGGAGTGGGAGGTGACGGAGGTTATGCACGTCATCGTAACGAAGAAAGAAGAAATGATGCATTTGGTAAAATTAAATTCACTGTTCCTAGTTTTTATGGAAAGTTTAATCCAGAAGCCTATCTTGATTGGGAATTATTAGTTGAGCAAAAGTTCAGCTGTCATCATTACCCAGAAGAGTATAGAGTACGTGCGGCAACTACTGAATTTATTGGTTATGCTTCTATCTGGTGGAGTCAAATTCGACAAAGAAATGAAGATCCTCGTACTTGGAATGATTTGAAGCGCTTGATGGGGTCCAGGTTCGTGCCTTCCTATTTTAAGAGAGAATTACTTAATAAATTCCAAAGAATGAATCAAGGAAACAAATCTGTGGAAGAATATTATCAAGAGTTGCAAGTGGGAATGCTACGTGCTAATGTGCAATAAGATGATAATGCAAAGATAGCTAGATTCTTGGGAGGATTGAATGGAGAGATACAAGATATACTTGATTTCCAAAACTACAATTCTTTGGATCAACTATTTCATTATGCATGCAAAGCTGAAAGGCAAGTTCAAAGGAGGAAGCAGCCATACAATGCCAGTCATAGCTATCCTAGTTCTTCCATGCCTTGGAGGGATGCTGTCACGCCCCGACCCGCAGGACGACACGTGGCAACCGCCGTATGAGCCCGACAAGCCCATACAAGGCATAAATACAAATACTAAACTACATACACCCACATTTTCAAATAACATCTTAAATACAGTCCCGATATCTCCTAATACAAATCTAAGACCGGCATACGAAAACTCATAACAGCAGTCGTATACCTTCCGTGACGAACCCTCCGTCATCGATCTCGTCTCGTGCATCGACACCTGCACACACATTGAACGCGGTGTGCTCAGCCTTGCGGCCTAATGCGAAATTACGGCTCTACCGAATAAGGAAATCAAAGGCTAGGAGGAGTATTCTAGGATGTCTTTGGTAATTAATCATCATCTTTCATGCCATTTCGTTTTAAACAATTTATATAAAAATAGACAGCAATAACAAACAATTAAATAAATAATTAAATGTGTACATGTCACTAGATGTCATCCTAGTCATGTCTAGTGTCCATATCAATAGTATGTCACCTACGTCATAGTGAGACTTTTTAGGTTTCATAAACTCGGGCTGCCAGCCTACGCTTAATGACTACCCGGGCCGGGGGTATCAGTAAGCCCATCAGTGCCTTTCTGTCTCTACCTATGCCCGCCGCACTGATGTTGGCAGAGAGGACGGATGACCCAGAGTCCCTCTCCTGTTGTTTCACTAGTCGCCAACCATGCCTCCCCTAGCGAAACCGTCGTGCCCTTACATCCTCTCCGGATACCGTAGGGGTCACGACACCCATGTAGTACTACACACTGCCCGTAGACAGGGTCACCTCTCTTAAATATCATCGGCCACGGCTAGCCGGAATAACCACCCTAGGATCCGGACTACTCATCCGATCGTCTGCAGACGTCAAGGGTGATAGCCGTGCGGTCTACGGATCCACTGTCCAAGGCGTCGCATGTGGAATCACCTTCCCAGTCCAATAGCCGTCAACGTCTATCGAGATCGGCGCACATCCGCACGATGGGTTGTGGCCCTCGACTTCGTCGGTGCCAAGTCCATGGTAGGGTTCATCCTAGCTAACCATCTCAGGACTATCACGAGGCCGCCTACAACGACACTCGCGCGGGTGAAGGTTTCGGGTAAGGACTTGCTCCATATTTCCAGTCTAATATGACCATGGAGAGTGTACAGTCCCTTACCCTACCAGCTCCCAGTATATGAGCTATGCATAACGTCGGGAGTGGTGCTCCCAGTGCTCCGCTATGCATCAACCTTGGGAGTGGTGCCTAACGGAAACATCACCGTTTGACCACCGTCGGGACGCGGCGGTCAACCGGGGCATATGGAAAAAGGCCCCTTTTCCTCTAAGTGGCGGTGACGTCGCCAAAGGTTCTAACATGCCGCATGTATTATCTATGTACGCATGAAAATCATTTAACATAATACTGGAAGCAATAATACACGCAAGACATGATTTATAAAGCATGTTAGATACCTAGCAAATAAACATGTTAGATAAGATAACTATGCTAGCATGCATACAATTTAAATCTTATCAAACATTATGGTTTATCATATTTAAGACATCCAAGAATTGTTCCTAAGAAACCCCAGCGGGTATTCCCTAGCGTGAATAAATCCTACCAACGGAGAACCAACGCACCTGGGATAGCGATCTGCTTCTGGGAACCGAGTCGCGCGGAGAATATCACCCGCCGAGCTTCTCGGATCGCGTACCCACAATAATCCTATTTAATAAAAATTATTTAAAATAGATTTAATTTATTTCCCTTAAGATAAATAACTTAAAATCTATCAATTAAATAATTATTACATTAAATTAATCCTATGCATGTTTAGGATTAATCTCACCTAATGAATTATGAATTAATCATATTTTTGCATTTTTATCTAATAACTTCAATGAATTTTTATTCAATTTCTACTCATCAAACTCACCTATAACTTGGCTCAAGTCATCCAGGAGCCCAAGTAGAACCCATAGAAATTTTTATTATTTTTTTGATTTTTTAATATTTTAATATTTTAATATTATTTTATTATTATTTTTTTATTTATTTTTCTGATCTGGTCAACGGTCAACGTTGACCGGTCAACGCTGACTGGGTCAGCGGTTGGCCGGTCAACGCTGACTGGGTCGGCGGTGGGCCCGGTCAACGCTGACTGGGTCAGCTGTTGGCCAGTCAACGCGGACTGGGTCGGCGGTGGGCCCGGTCAACGCTGACTGGGTCAGCTGTTGGCCAGTCAACGCGGACTGGGTCAGCGGTTGGCTCGGTCAACGCTGACTGGGTCGGCGGTGGGCCCGATCAACGGTTCGAGTTACTGTTCACCCGGTTCGGTTCGGTTCGGTTCGATTTGGTTCGGTTCGGGTCCGGTTCAGCTAAATTAAATTCAATCTAATTTGACTCGAGCTCAAACCAGGTTCAACTTATTTGATTCGGCTCACCCAACCCAACTTGACTCGAACCCAAACTTAACTCAAACCCAACCGATTTAACCCCACTTGATTCGACCCAACCGTTTTCATTAAATAAATAATTTCTTATACACTAAGCTTAGTTAATTAACGCTAATCATGCTTTTAATTAAACTAAGCATACAATAACATAATTTTCCACTAATTATATTTTATTTACACTAAGCACAATTAATTAGCGCTAATCGTGATTAAAGAAATCCTTAATCACGATTACGAAAAGGGGCGAAATAACACCTTCGCCGCTTCCTTCGCCGATCGCGCCTTCGTCGACTCCTTCGCCGACGCCCTCGCCGGCCCTTCCGCTGCCAACGCCCGAGCGCAGACTCCGGCCGACGACCCCCGGCGTCCTCGTGCGCGAGATGGCCGGAGGCACGCTGCATCAAATCCGGCCGTGAGAAACGAACCCTCGAAGGGTTTGAAGGTCGACGGACCTTCTGCGGACGGCGGGCGCGAATTCGTAGCAACGAGGGACGAAGGAGGTAGATTGGGACGGGATCCCTCACCTCCAACTCGCGCAGAGCTCGTGGAACGCCGACAGCTTCACTATCGAGGAGGTGGGGCAAGGCGGCACTCGTGGACGCAGCCACCGATCGGAGTCGAGGTGGAGGCGTCGACTCCTCTGTGCGGGCGCGGTGGAGAGGCTTGCAGGTGGCGTTCCTCCGGCTGACGCAGCTGCCAAACTCCCCTCCGTTTCGACTTCCGGCGACGGGGACGAGGACCCGCGGATGGAGCGCCGACGAGCTCGTTGGCGCTCGAGCGAGCCGCGTACAGGGGAAGCAGGGGAGATGGTGACGAAGGGGGCTGGGTCTCTTCGACGGTCCTCCTCTCGACGGTGTCGACGGGGCTGGGTCGGAGCAGCAGCAGCTCGCCGGCGATGCCCTCGTCGGTCGCTGCTACTGCGGAGGGGGTGAAGAGACGAAGGAGACGCCGCGCGATTAGGGCGAGCTCCTTCGCCCTCTTCGCGTCTCGACTTGACAGGGTCGCTTCCACCGAACCGGTCGTGTGGGTCGGTTTGGGTGGACCGGTCGACCAGGCCGGTTTAAATTTTTTTATTTTTATTTTCAAGGTGGGAGTTTACAGATGCCAATCAGCAACAGAAGAGTGTTGGTCATTCTAGCAGGACTGCTACACTAATTGGCCAAAGGAATTCGGGAAACCGTTTTACTTCACCAACATCCAAACCTGTCGATTCAAAAAAAAACCACTGTTGTCCCTACAAAGAGTTCATCCTCAGTTGCATCTATAGGAAGAACAAGGGAGATTGAGTGTTTCAAGTGTAAGGGGAAAGGGCATTATATGCGTGATTTTCCAAATCAACGTGCCCTTATCATTCGAGAAGATGGTGAGTACACATCGACCAGTGAGGTAGAAGAGGGAGGTGAATCTGATCACGAGGAGTCTCAACCTATTTCGGGGTCAGAACCAGAAGAGATCACTTTTGATACAAATCATGCAAGCCTTGTTGTTCGCCGTGTTCTTAGCTCCCAGATGGAGAAGGCAGAAAATGGGCAGCGTCACAATTTGTTCCAATCCAAATTTGTGATCAAGGAGCACTCTTGTAAGATAATAATTGATGGTGGAAGCTAAAATAATATTGCAAGTTCAGAGATGGTTGAAAAGCTTGGCCTAACCACAAGATTACACCCGTAGCCATACTACATTCAATGGCTCAATTATTGTGGAAAGTTGAAGGTAACAATAATGGTACGTGTTCATTTTTCTGTTGGTACATATTCTGACTTTGTAGATTGTGATGTGGTGCCAATACAAGCTTGTGCATTACTACTTAGAAGATCATGGCAATATGATAAAGATGCTACACATTATGGACGTTCCAATAAGTACTCCTTTATGCACAAAGATAAGAAGGTCGTATTGGTTCTAATGACACTGGAAGAACTTCTCAAAAATGATTTATATAGGGCTGAATGTGAGAGAAAATAAAAAGAGAAGAGTGACATTCACAAAATGGGAAGTGAGAGTCATCAGCCCAAATTGAGAGAAAATAAAGAAAATGTGAGAAGAAAAGAGAAATACTGATCAATGGACAGGTTCTATTAGCCACCAAAAGTGAGATGCGAGAATTAACAACCAATCCCCAAGAGTGTTTTGCACTTGTATGCAAGGACGCTCTCTTTTCTACTAATTCTTTACCCTCTTCTTTGTTTGTTTCGATTGTTTCTTTGATGCAGGAGTTTGCTGATGTCTTTCCAGATGAGATACTTGCAGGGTTGCCACCATTGCGGGGGATTGAGCATTAAATCGATTTGATTCCAGGGGCATCTCTCCCTGACCGACCCCCATATCGTACCAATCCCGAGGAGACAAAAGAAATTCAGCGCCAAGTGCAAGAGTTTCTAGATAAAGGATATGTGCGTGAAAGTTTAAGTCCATGTGTTGTTCCTGTTTTACTTGTGCCAAAGAAAGATGGATCATGGAGGATGTGTATAGATTGTCGAGCTATCAATAATATTACGATACGTTATCGTCATCTTATTCCTCAATTAGATGATATGCTTGATGAATTGTGTGGTTCTACCGTCTTTTCTAATATTGACCTGCGTAGTAGTTATCATCAAATTAGAATGAAGCTGGGTGATTAATGAAAAACAACTTTTAAGACTAAATTTGGATTATATGAGTGGTTAGTTATGCCATTTGGTCTTACTAATGCACCTAGTACGTTCATGCACTTAATAAATAAAGTGTTGAGACTTTTATTGAAAAATTTGTGGTAGTTTACTTTGATGACATATTAATCTATAGCAAGTCTTTGGATGAACATTTAGCACATATGCGCTAAGTTTTGATTGCTTTGAGAGAGGTACGTTTGTTTGCTAACCTTGAGAAGTGCACCTTTTGCACGGATCGAGTCGTATTTCTTGATTTTATTGTGACTGCGCAGGGAATTGAGGTGGATGAGGAAAAGGTGAAAGCTATTCAAGCTTGGCCAACACCTACGTCAGTCACGCAAGTGCAAAGTTTTCATGGACTGGAAAGCTTTTATCGTCGATTTGTAAAGGATTTCAGCTCACTCACCGCTCCACTCAATGCATTGACAAAGAAGAACATACCTTTCAAGTGGGAAAAGGCACAAGAAGATACATTCAATTTGCTAAAAGATAAGTTAACCAATACACCACTTTTACAACTTCCTGATTTTAATAAAACTTTTGAGATAGAATGTGATGCTAGTAGTATTGGAATTGGAGGTGTTCTTATACAAGATAGGAAACCCATTGCTTACTTTAGTGAAAAGCTTAGTGGTCCAACATTAAACTACTCAACATGTTAGAGTATTAGAAACATGGCAACATTATCTCTGGCCAAAAGAATTTGTCATACATTCAGACCATAAATTATTAAAGCATATTCATAGCCAAAGTAAGTTGAATCGTAGACATGCGAAGTGGCTTGAATTTATTGAAATTTTTCCATATGTTGTGAAATATAAGAAGGGAAAAGATAATCTAGTTGCCGATGCTTTATCTAGACATTACATATTGTTGTCCCAACTTGATTGTAAAATTCTCAGTTTGGAAAGGTTAAAAGAATTATATGCTACTAATTTGGATTTCAAAGATATTTACACTAAATGTCAAGAAGGGAGATGTTGGGATAAGTATGTATTAAATGATGGCTATTTATTTAGAGTTAACAAGCTCTGTGTTCCTGCAAGTTCTGTTCGTCTTCTATTGTTGCAGGAAGCGCATGAAGGTGGTTTGATGGGACATTTTGGGATACATAAGACTAAGAACGTATTGGTCACACACTTTTATTGGCCAAAGATGAGGCGCGACGTCGAGGGTTACATGGGGAGATGCACCACTTGTCAAACAGCTAAGTCTCGCTTAAACCCACATGGTTTATATACCCCTCTTCCTATTCCGAAAGTACCATGGGAGGATATTTCAATGGATTTTGTGTTGGGTTTACCAAGGACTAAGAAGGGGAGAGATAGTATATTTGTTGTTGTTGATAGGTTTTCTAAGATGGCTCATTTCATACCTTGTCATAAGAGTAAACCCCAATCTAGTTTTTGTGAAGTATCAGAATCTAACACATATTTTTTTAGAAATTAGTTACTTAAGATAACTACTAACTGACTAGTATAATAACATGAGGACAACAATAAAAATCACATTACCAAATAAGTATTTATCCAAGCTTTTATTAGGGAGATATTCATATATCAATATCTTCTCATCTTCATGCATACACCAACCTAAGAGCTGGACGAGGTTAGTGTGTTGAAGTTTGGCTATGACTTCAACTTCATTTTTGAACTCATCGGACCCTTGCTTTGATTTCTCAGATAGCCGTTTAACAGCTACATCTCGGCCATCTTGCAGTGTTCCCTAAAACAAGATATAACTTTGTTCAAATAGACAACCAAATCTTTACAAAATAGATTAAATTTGTACTTACCTTGTAAACGGAACCAAAGCCACCTTGTCCAAGCTTGTTTGTAACAGCAAAGTTATTCGTCGCATCTAGTATCTTGAAAAAATGGATAAAGGGAACATAATTGGTACGAATGCCAAGGATATGATATCTCAATCCACCCATTACTGCAACATTTCGTTTATACTTCCTGCATTCATCGAGATGTTCTTTTTATTTTTTTGCTATAACTCCATATGTTTATGTTTTAAAACAATGACCAAGTGTTGGAACTCTTACGGAATTGGCTGCGTCTCATCCTAAAATAACATGGAGCTCCTACAGAAACAAGTATCAGAATAGCCCCTACTGGTAGAATTGCAACAAGCAAATGAACCGATTTCCTTAAAGATCCCTCATCTTGAGGACCATTATCTGCAATAGATCAAAATAGCTTATCCTTTAGTCCTCGAATTGTCTTTTAAATGGAGCAGCTGCACCTAGAAAAGACCATAGAACTAAATTGTCATGCTTCAAGCAACTGATCTCCCAAAGCTACGTACTTGTTGTCATAACTACAATATCTACAACAAAATTTCAAAGTCGAATGCAAAGAGAAGGAGCCAAAAATGTGATTCTTTATAATATAATAACATAATACATAATCATATTAGTCATTGTCAATTTCAGGAGATGCCCCTCTTCACTACCTACTTAATTCATGGATGTGAGCATATACCTTCATTGGATGCATTATTACTACGCACATAAAGTCCATCTTTTTTATATGATAGTTTTGCACAAGATCAATCATCCCTCCGTGCCAAATGAGACATCTAGTTTTGCTCCGGATGCTTCTTGCATCAAGAAAAGAGTAGGTCGTGCAGTTACAACTAGCTGAACAATTGGCTTCACATTTCTCCTTTCCACCGGCATCCTTTACCATTATAAACCCATCTGGCAATAGAGACCCATTCTTCCCTCACGCAGCCTCCTGAAAAATTACCAGCGTTTTTTTGGGCGCAAATCCTTTGAGGCATTTGCACGGACAGGTGTTGCTGCGTAGTGTCGCACACACCACCTGGCCCGCAAGGGTTGTACAACTCACAAGGTCCAGTTGGTTTCCTGGGAAACGATATTGTTGTAACCCAATGATTCGATTCTACTTTCCAACTCACAAGTCCTCTTGCATTCCTAGTGCTAACCAAAATGATGATAATGATAATGATGAGAAAATTAATGATGAGCTTTATCCGATGAGGATGATGCTGATAAGCCAGTTCGATGGCGACGAAGATGATGAGTTCTAGAGAATACAAATGACGCGATAATTACTATGAAGAACTCAAGGATACAGTAATTATGCAAGAGGCGTAATTACTTTGAAAACACAAAGATAAAAACTATAATTACTCTCGAAGAACATAATGATTCAGATAGTAATTATTCAAGTGGTATAATTACTCTGAAGAACGTCAAGATAAAAGCAGTAATTATCCTAAAGCAGTATAATTATATTGGTGGCAAAGATGATGAGCTATATCAAATGCTCTAAGAAAGCAAAATGACATAGTTCAGGCAACTACTGAGGTCACAAAATTATGCACTGTTATCATAGGCTACAATACTTTAGATAAACAACAAAATCTTAAAGTGGAAAGCATAAGAAACAAGGAAAATGTCTTGACACGATAAGAGATAATACTTACGAATCAAATTCATTCGAGGGGAAAAAAGAAGAAGAGTTGATTCTTTATTAGACGTAATTATATTAGTTATTGGTAATTGCCAAAGATTCTTTATAATACTTAAGTCTTTGTTATGAGCATACCTACGTAGGATCCATTAGTACGTGTAAGGATTAGAAGCAAGAAACAACACAAATACAAAACAAATCCAGAAACGGGAGAGCAATTGTTGAAGAGGAAAGAGGCACTGTCGAGAACATGCAGTCACTCCTCTGTTTTGTATTACAGTGAAATATGAAAATAGGGTTCAGTCGGTTGGGACATCACAATCGTCAACCAACTACTGTAAAAATAAAACTAATACATTATATCAGAAATAAGACTAATACAAGCTTAATGGATTTTACATTCTCCCTCCTAAGCTTGTTCCTTGACTTTGAGCTCTTGTAACCCCAACATCATTCTGAATTCAATGTATTTTTGTCTTCCAAGTGCTTTGGTAAAGACATCTGCTAGTTGTTCACAAGAACTAACATATAGAACTTCAACTTGACTTTTCTCAACACACTCACGAATGAAATGATACCGTGTGTCGATATGTTTGGACCTGCTGTGGTACACGGGGTTCTTACTCAATGCGATGGCCGACTTATTATCAATGAAAAGAGGAACCTTCTGAACTGGTTCTTCTAACAAATCTGATAATAATCGAGCTAGCCAAATGCCTTGGCAAGCTGCACTTGTTAAAGCCACATATTCTGCTTCACAGGAGCTAAGAGCAATAATTTTCTATTTTGTGGAAGCCCAGCTAATAGGTTTGTTTCCAAGAAAGAAGACCATGCCACTTGTGCTTTTCCTGTCCTCACTACAGCCGGCATGATCACTGTCGTAGTAGCCCTTCAGTACACATTTACTTTGATCTCCTTTGTGATAAATAAGACCATAATGCATTGTCCCTTTTAAATACCGAAGGACCCTTTTAGCAGCATTCATGTGTTCTGTGGTTAGCATCTCCATATATCTGCTAAGCACACCAACAGCATACATCAGATCTGGACGAGTATGGGTTAAGTATCTCATACTTCCAATTAGCCTTCTATATTCAGTTTTATCCACACATGGAACATTGGAATGGTGTTGAAATTGTAACCTTTCTTCCATTGGTGTAATGGCTGAATTTGCATGCAGCATACCAAATTGCTTTAGTATATTTGCTGCATATAAGGATTGACATAAGGAAATACTGTCCTTTGACTGATTTATCTCCATGCCTAGATAGAAATTTAACAATCCTAAATCAGTCATTTCAAACTCTTGTTGCATTTGAACTTTGAAACCTTGAATTTGATGAGCACTAGTGCCGGTGATCAACAGATTATCTACATAGACACCCACAATTAGTTGCTCATTGCCCTTCAATTTAGTGTATATTGCAGGTTCTTTTGAATTCCTGCAAAAACCAAAAGTTAGCAAAGATTTATCAAGCTACAAATTCCAAGCTCTTGGAGCTTGTTTGAGGCCATACAAAGCATTTTTAAGCCTCAGAACTTTTCCTTCCTTGCCTTTTACAACAAATCCTTCAGGTTGTTGTACATAGACTTCTTCTTCAAAGATACCATTTAGAAAGGCTGATTTTACATCCATCTGATGTATTTGCCAATTCTTTTCAGCAGCAACCGCAAGCACTAGCCGGATTGATTCAAGTCTTGCCACCGGTGCAAAAACTTCCTCATAATCAATCCTTTCTTGCTGCACATACCCCTTTGCAACAAGCCTAGCTTTGTATTTTGCTATCTCACCATCAGTATTCCTCTTTACCTTGAAAACCCACTTTAGGCCAATTGTTGTATGCTCTATTGGTAGATCAGAAAACACTCAGGTTTGATTCTTCACTATTTGTGCATACTCCTCTTCCATTGCTTTTCTCCACACCTCCATCTTCACTGCCTCAGAAATTTGTGCATACTCCTCTTCCATTGCTTTTCTCCACACCTCCATCTTCACTTTCCTGAATTTGTGACAATAACATTTGATTTGTTGGTGAATGAATTTGGTCAGTAGCTCTATAAATGCTACTCAAAGCCCTTGTCTTCCTAGGTAGCTCAACAGATTCATCAATATTATCACCTCCACATGTAAATTTATTTGGAGTATCAAGGATAAATGGAATAGGATCTGATCTAAAAGCAACTGGAGGAGACTGAAGAAGTGTATCAGTCTGCGTATCACTCTTTATATCAGAAACCTGTTGGGTTTGAGGCTGCATTTGAGATTTGTCTCCTCTGTGCACATACTGACCAGAAGTAGGACTAACAGAAAAATCAGTCATAGCAAGTTCAGTTGAAGCAATAGAATGTATATTAGTATCAAACACAGGTTGATATGATTGTTGAAGCAAAGTAGATCCAGAAACTTCACCAGTTTTCTGATACTACTCAATGTGCCATCTGGGTTTCACATTTTCCTCAAACACACAGTCCCTGCTAATCAATATGGATTTATTTTTCGGATCAAAAAATCTATAGGCTTTGGATCTATGTTCATACCCAACAAAAATAACTCTCTTGCTCCTATCAGCAAGCTTATTCAAATAGATGCCTAGAATCTTCACATGTGAATGATATCCAAAAACCTTCAAATATGCTACATTCAGTTTTCTACCGGTCCACTTCTCATATGATGTCATATCTACCAAGCTCTTTGTAAAGGACCTGTTCAACAAATAGACTGAGGTGTTCACTGCTTCTCCCCAGAAAACCAAAGGCACACCCATTGTTTTCAATAAGGATCTTGCCATGGACATTACAGTCCTATTTCTTCTCTCTACAACACCATTCTGTTGTGGAGAGTAAGGAGCTGTAAGATACCTCTTTACACTATGTTTTTGACAGAAATTTTTGAATTCATTAGAATTGAATTCACCCCCTCTATCAGATCTAAAAGCAATTAACTTTCCACTACTTTTAGATTCAACCAGGTATTTAAATCTCTTAAAAGTTTCAAAAGTATCACTTTTCTGTTTAAGCATGAAAACCCATATATATCTAGAGTAATCATCCACAAGTAAAAGGAAATAGTTACTCCCTCCCAATGAGGAAGGAACTATAGGACCACAAAGGTCTCTATGTACCAACTCTAGGATTTTCTTAGCTCTATACTTGGAAGATTCAGGAAATACAGTCCTGTTCAGTTTAGAGGCTACACATTCTTGGCATATTTATTTAGCCATAGTTATCTTTGGAAGTCCTTTGTCTAAAAATTTATCAGACATGGACTTTAGTGCTGAAAAGTTTAAGTGTCCATACCTATTATGCCACAGCCAACTATGAGTTTCAGATGCTGTCAAGTAACAATGTTCAAATCCAACAGAATTCAGTAAATACATCCTATTAGCAGCTCTCTCTACTTGTATAAGATGTTTTTACTTTTTGTCAGATATGATCATATTACCATCTTTAATGACTATTGTGAATCCCAATTCATCTAATTGACCAATGCTCACAATATTTGACTGTAAAGTAGGAATATATAAAACATTTGTCAAAAGTATGGTGTTACCTGCATCTGTCTTGAAGTATATGGAACCTTTTCCAGAAATTTTTGCCAGCGTGCCATCTCCGAATCTTACACTTCCTGTGATAGACTCATCCAACTGATGAAACACACTTTTGTTGCCTGTCATATGACTGGTAGCACCTGTATCCAAGTACCATAAATTTGCACATTTTGTTTCACAGCTAGTACCTTGCAAGAGTATTTCTGTGCCAACTTCAGTATCAGCATTCAGTTCAGTATCTAACTCGTGCTCTTCAACAACCATCAATACAGTGTGTTGAATCAAGGCTTCCTGATGTGCTCTATCTTCATTTTGCTCAGCAAGATACACAACTTCATCCTTCTTACATTCAGAGGCATAGTGACCATAACTTTTGCAATTATAACACTTAATTTTATACTTATCTTTTCTTGGCTTTTCCTGATATGTTGTAGTGCTGCTACTGCTACCTACATCAGCATGTCTAGCAACATATCCTCTCCCTCGACCACGGCTTCTACCTCTGAAGGTACTAAGAACACGTCCACGACCACGAGTATTGATGAAGCCCTTCCTTGCTCTTGCTTCCCATTCAGTTTGGGTTAACAGTACCTGGTTATCAGAGGTTTGTCTCTTTGATTTTAATCTAACTTCAAAAGTCTTTAAAGCACTTACCACATAATCAACCGTCATAGTTGAAGTATCCTGAAATTACTCCAGATTGCAAGCAACATGATCGAACTTGGATAGTACTGCTCAGAGGATCTTCTCTATGACTCGTTCCTCTTTCAGACGTTGACCAATGTTTCTCATTGTGGTCACAATTGAAGACAAACGATTTATGAACTCATCAACAGATTCATCATCAGACATCTGAATTCTTTCGAACTACCCTCTAAGTTGATTCATCCTTGCCTTTTGGAACTTTTCATTGCCTCCATGAATACTTTTTAGAGCATCCCATGTCTCTTTTGCTGATCCTTTATCAGCAACTAGAATCAACAAGTCATCACATAGAGCTTGATGAATAAATGACATGGCTATATAATCCATGCGCTGATCCACGAATTGCACATCTCCATCAACTGGTTTGATTGCCTCCCAAACTCCTTGTGCTTTCAGGAAGGAGCGAACTCTAATTGCCCACATGACAATGTTCCCTCCTTTTTGTAACATTGGACAACATCCAAGACTGCCTCCTCCAACACTTGAAGAAGCCTTGGATCCACCGGTTCCCACAATGCTCATCACGGGTAATTTTTCACTTGTCGGGGTTGTCATTGGAACTTTCTTCTCAGTCATGAAAACTCCTCTTCGGTAAAAAACAGATGAGAGTATCACTTAGAATAAGTGGGAAATTGTTGTTCAATTGTTTTACTCTTCTCCTTTTGGCTCTGATACCAAATGTAAGGATCAGAAGCAAGAAACAACACAAATACAAAACAAATCCAGAAACGGGAGAGCAATTGTTGAAGAGGAAAGAGGCACTGCCGAGAACATGCAGTCACTCCTCTGTTTTGTATTACAGTGAAATATGAAAACAGGGTTCAGTCGGTTGGGACATCACAACCGTCAACCAACTGCTGTAAAAATAAAACTAATACATTATATCATAAATAAGACTAATACAAGCTTAATGGATTCTACAGTACGCACATAAAGCCCAATATTGTTTGCAAAATTCTGCACAAGATCAATCATCTCTCTGTGCCAAATGAGACATCTAGTTTTGCTCTGGATGCTTCTTGCATCAAGAAAAGAGTAGGCCGTGCAGTTACAATCAGCTGAACAATTGGCTTCGCATTCCTTTTCACCAGCATCCTTAATCATCATCATCCTATCAGGCAATTTCATCCAGCTGTAGAATACATAGTTTCCTCCCTTGTTGCAGTCCCATTTAGCCTCCCTGACGCAGCCACCTGAAAAATTACCAGCTTCCCACTCTGCATGTCTTTTTGGCACAAATCCATCGAGGCATTTGCACGAACGGGTGGAATGCGTACCGTTGCATACACCATTTGGTCCGCAAGGGTTGTACAACTCACAGGGTCCAGTTGGTATATTAGGCCACGACAACTTCATAACCCAGTGATTCGATCCTACTTCCCAACTCAAGAGCTGGAAGAACCCTGTTTCCTCCATCATAGACCTTGTGATTGCTAAATCTTGTGAGACGGTGTACCACCAAGAAGTTTTTTCTTGGTCAACGAAGATGTTTTCGAGATAAATGCTGGAGTCGCTTAGGTTGCCCATTCGACCTGCGTATAAAGCTGTCCCATTCCACAGATCGCTTCTCGCGTAAGGTTCGGATCCCCGCCAGATGAATACTTGAAGAAATGTTCTTGGATCGAAACCAACGCTAAAACTCCCAGGCCCCGGATCATCCGGAGCTCTCCATGATTTAATGTAGGAGGAAACACTGATGCTGTAGTACGAATTTAGCTTCATATTTGAAAGGAGAGTATTGGTTGGCTGATCGAAGCTCTGCCAGATAGTATTACCGTTGAGTTGTAAGATGAGATTACCAGAATCCAAGAGCATTGCTTCTGTTCCACGGGAAGCTGCTGGGCTATTGGAAGACCATATTACGCTCCTGTTTCCGCTCCGTATGACGAGATTTCCATCAGCATCTACTGTTAGAACTCCAGAGCTGTCGCTGAGGGGCGTCTCTCTGTTTGCAACCCACACCACGGTTCTTCGTCCTGGAAGGTTGCGGTACCATATTCCTAGGTAATGCTAGTAGGAACCTTACTATCATCAGGAGGGAAGAACCCTAAAGCAAAGATTCCGGAAGGGGAAGAGATAGTTTGGTTGATGGAGAGGGAGTCGCCAGGTCTGATTGAGCGACCTGCAGCTACATGGATTCCTTGGCGAAAGGACCATGAAAGTGTTGGAAGCTCTGATACCTCTTTGTTGGAAATATGGACTTTCTAGAACTTGAATAATAAGGAAGAAACAAAAGGTGGAGGCACTTTCTTAAAATAAAAAGAGATGTATTCAATTGCTCTTCATCTACATGATGATTACACATGACTTATATAGAAAAATAAGCTCTAAACAAAAATCTAACTTGATGCTCAAGAAACAATCTAAACCATATATTAAAATATAATAAAATACTAAATAAAAAGATAAACATGAACTAAATTAAAATGATAAATATAGAAATTAGAAATATAAAATTCTAATTTCTAACACTTCTCCTTAAACTTGAATTGCTTCGAACTTCAAGCTTAAGTCTGAGCTTTTCAAAACTATTGAACTTGAGAGATTCTCTGAAAACATCTTCTTCATAGTTAACCTTTTGGTTTTGCTCAATAACTTTTGCTATAAACTTTGAATTGTATCTCTTCACATCTTCATTAAGATCTCTCTTGATCTTATACACTCATTTAACTTCAATTGATTGATGACCATTCGAAAGAGTTTCTAACTCCCAAATACCAGTCCTTTCTATCCCTTGGATTTCTTCATTCATAGCCTGACTCCAATTATCTTTCTTTAGAGCCTCTTCAAAACTCAAATATCCATGGTCAGTAAATAAACAAAATAAATTTATGTCATCCTCTAACCTTTGGGTTTCATTATAAATATCTTCAAGAGATCTTGTTTTGATTGATATTACAGAAGATGATGTTTTAAATGATGATGTTGGCCCATTGTCAAGATACAATATACTTGACTTATCCACGTGATCCTCTTTTAATGCAAGAAGTAGGGAGCATTCTGCATCTTCCTCTTTGTACTCAACAAGTTTTGCTTCTTCATCTCTTCCTCGTCCGCTTGAATACATTGTCATAGAAAATTGATTTCTTTTTTCGAAATATGATGGTTGCTCATCTTTTGCTTGCAAGACCTGTTCAATTTGTTGATGCTTGCCTTGATTCATCATTTCTTCACTGGCTCTTAAAGACCCATTTAATTTATTAATGGTCATAACTTCAGTGTCCTTCGATTCTTCGATCGCCACTACGATGTGATCAAACCTCTCATCAAGAGAGCGCATAATTTTCTCCACCACTTGCGTATCCGTCATTGACTCTCTCATATTCTTCATCTGATTCATAATTACTGAAACTCTGGTAAAGTAGTCTTTAATAGACTCACCTTCTATCATGGAGAAGGATTCAAACTCAGCCCTTAGAGTTTGAAGTTGTAATTTCTTCACCTTGTCAACTCCTAGAATGGAGTTTCGAAGAGCCTCCCATGCACCTTTCGATGTAGTCTCCTTTGCAATCTTCTGAAGCATATTATCATCTAAGACTCGATAGATGATGGCAAGAGCTTGCTGATCATTCATCTTTTCACTCTCCAAAACTTCTCTTTCTCCTTCAGAAAGGGTTTCTTTATCTCTTGGCTCATTGTAGCCTTTTTCTACAAAATCCCATACACCTTGGGCGCCAAGAATCGCCTTCATCCGAATTGCCCAAAACTCATAATTAAGATAAGTGAGCATCGGATATGGATAAGAAAAGAAAGATGATGACATCTTCAAACAACTTCCTTAGAACCTCACTCTAACAGAAAGTAGTATAAATAGAAGTGGGATGGTTGCGGACAGCAAGAAGAAGAAGATTCATGTATATATACTTTTGATGAATCCGCAGCAGTATATATATATATTTCTGGATAAATTAATGAATCCTCAGGCAAAGTAGAGTTTGTCTGTTCATCAACATCTTTGCGGAGAGGAAGAGAGAGGGAGAGGAAGCACAAACAGTGTGTGTCTCTCCATGACATATCTGTACCGTAATTAATCGAGTTCTTTTGCTGCACTAATCATGATTTTGAAAAAAAAACTATTTGTTTCAAAGAAACTTTCCCAATTTGACCAGTCAGCTATTCATAGAGAGAGGGGGCGATGAAAAGTCCACCTCGTGCTCGTGGGTGGGAAAAAAAATAAGCGTAAGCATTCAATGGATGAATTAGAACACAAAAAAATAATAATATAACGGATAATTCAAACTGTAACTAATATGTATTAATATAATATTTCTAAAACCTCACGTTTAGAGCAACAATTAATGGTTGTGGTAATGTGGTGGAGGTGCTAACCAGTAACCAGAACGATGATATTGATAATGATGACAATAATAATGATGGCAACGAAGATGATGAGTTCTAAAGAACACAATGATGCAGTATTTATCTAAGAGGGAAAAAAATACTATGAAGAACTCAAGGATAAAGTGATTATGCATGAGGTAATATAATTACTTTGGAAACACAAAGACAAAGGCAATAATTACTCAGGAGGCATAATTACTCTTGAAGAACATAAAAGATTAAGATAGTAATTACTCAAGAGGTATGATTACTTTGAAGAACATCAAGATAAAAGCAGTAATTATCCTAAAGCAGTAAAATTTACTTTGATGACAAAGATGATGAGCTATATCAAAAGCTCTATGAAAGCAAAATGACATCATTCGGGCAACTACTGATGTCACAAAATTATGCACTTTTATCGTAGCCACAGATGCTATATAATACTTGAGTCTTTGTTACCAGGCATACCTACATAGGACGCATTAGTACGCACATAAAGCCCATTATTGGATTCAAAATTCTGCACAAGATCAATCATCTCTCCGTGCCAAATGAGACATCTAGTTTTGCTCCGGATGCTTCTTGCGTCAAGAAAAGAGTAGGCCCTGCAGTTACAATCAGCTGAACAATTGGCTTCGCATTCCTTTTCACCAGCATCCTTAATCATCATCATCCTATCAGGCAATTTCATCAAGCTGTAGAACACATAGTTTCCTCCCTTGTTGCAGTCCCATTTAGCCTCCCTGACGCAGCCACCTGAAAAATTCCCAGCATCCCACTCTGCAGGTCTTTTTGGCACAAATTCTCCGAGGCATTTGCACGGACGGGTCGAATGCTTACCGTTGCATACACCATTTGGTCCGCAAGGGTTGTACAACTCACAAGGTCCAATTGGTTTCTCGGGAAACGATATTTTCACAACCCAGCGATTCGATTCTGCTTCCCAAATGAAGAGCTGAAAGAACCCTGTTTCCTCCATCACAAACCTTGATATTGCTGAATCTTGTGAGACGGTGTACCACCAAGAAGCTTTTTCTTGGTCAACTAAGTTGTTTTCGAGATAAATGCTGGAGTCGCTTAGGTTGCCCAATCGACCTGCATATAAATTTGTCGCATTCAACACACCGATTCTCGCGTAAGGTTCGGATCCCCGCCAGATGAATAGTTGAATAGATGTTCTTGGATCGAAACCACCGCTAAAATTCCCAGGCGATGGATCATCCGGAGCTCTCCATGATTTAACGTAGGAGGGAACACCGATGCTGTAGTATGAATTTAGCTTCATATTTGGAAGGAGAGTATCAGTTGGCTGATCGAAGCTCTGCCAGATAGTATTACCGTTGAGCTGTAAGATGAGATTGCCAGAATCCAAGAGCGTTGCTTCTGTTCCACGGGAAGCTGCTGAGCTATTGGAAGACCATATTACGCTCTTGCTTCCCCTTCGTATGACAAGATTTCCACCAGCATCTACTGTTAGAACTCCAGAGCTGTCGCTGAGGGGCCTCTCTCTGTTTGCAACCCACACCACGGCTCTTCTTCCTGGAAGGTTGCTGTACCATATTCCGAGGTAATATCTGGTAGGAACCTTACTATCATCAGGAGGGAAGAACCCTTGAACAAATGTTCCGGAAGGGGAAGAGATAGTTTGGTTGATGGAGAGGGAGTCGCCAGGTCTGATTGAGCGACCTGCAGCTACATGGATTTCATGGCGAAAGGACCATGAAAGTAGTATAAAGAGAAGTGGGATGGTTGCGGAAGTAGGAAGAAGAAGATTCATGTATATATATTTTAGATGAATCCGCAGCATTATATATATATATATCTGGATAAATTAATGAATCCTCAGGCGAAGGGCAATCCTTAGGCAAACTAGAGTTTGTCTGTTCATCAACATTTTGAGGAGATGCAGCACAAACAGTGTCTGTCTCTCCATGACTTATCTGCTGCACTAATCATGATTTTGAAAAAAAAAAACTGTGTTGCAAAGAAACTTTCCTGATTTGACCGGTCAGCTATTCAAAGAGAGAGGGGGCGATGAAAAGTCCACCTCGCGCTCGTGGGTGGAAAAAATAATAAGCGGAATCATTCAATGGATTAATTAGAATACAGAAAAATAATAATATAAAGGATAATTCAAATTGGACCTAACATGTGTTAGTTGAGTTAGATTTGGATCAAATCTGCTTCGGACATAAGTTCGGGTTGAGTTGATTTGAAGTTTAGTTGAATTAGTTAATTTTGAGTTGGGTTTTAGCCTAACTAGTTAGTAGAATTTGATTCGACCTCAAGTTAGGTTGAACTAGATTGGGATGGTTGGACCGAATCCAATGAACTGGATGTAATTAAATCAGACTGAATCTGAGTTAAATCAAATTAAACTAATCTGGACTTGGTTGAGCCAATTGAATTGATCTAAGTCTAAGTTGAGCACAATCAAATTTAATCAAATCAGATTTGAATCGAACTGAATTGAATCCAGATTGAGCCAGTTTGACTCTTTGACCCGAATTAAGTCAAATTGAGTTGGATTGGATCAAAATAGATCAATTTGATTGATTAAGGCTAGATTTAACTCATTTTGACTTTAATTGCATACATTGGATTTGAGTTCAAATAGAGCCAAGGTTGGCTAGCCTTGACTACATTGATTTGAATAATGAATTGTTATTTCTCTTGATGGGGAAAGACAGCAACACCCAGGCTGCTGTAAAAATAGGGGAGCCTGCTGGGTGCACTTACATGCTGATCTCTCTCTCTCATTATTTACAGAAGGAAAGGGAAATTGTTCAATCTATTCTTCTACTGCTCATTGTGGTCAGCCTTATATATTATGGAGAGGCCTCTTATTTAGGAGGTTATTTTATAGCTTGCGACCTGGACAAAGGGCGATCTACGTTCCTTGCCCTTGTTTTGTGGGCGTCCACCCGAGGGGGTGTGACAGTTCTCCCCCAGTCGAGTCCGAAGACGCCCTCGTCTTCTTCCGCATCCGATAGTCCACCCTTCGTGTTGTCCAAGTGGGTTGTGTGATAGGGCACTTAGGCTTCTCCTCCAGTGGTCCTTTCCACTCCATCATTTCTACTTGTGCTATTTGATAGGAAGGTTCAACAAGTGGACATCCACTTGGAATCAGGATAGTGTGGTGCCCTTTCGTCTTCCGTGATAGTAATGCCTTTGGAGGTCCGTAGTGCTTGGTGACCTCGGGTTCTTTCCCTAGTCGCACAGCTGCCAGCAGACGCTTTTGAGGGCCCACATTCTTCACCGGGGAGATGGGCATTGCATGGGTGAAGCCAGGTTGCGCAACGTCCATCGTTATGAGTCTACCTAAGTGAGGGGCGACCATGGTTTGTGAACGCCGTAGAAAGTCCATTCCAAGGATGAAGTCGAAATCATCCATCAGAACCACTGTTATGTCCATCTGTCCCTTCCATTGTCCGACTTGAAGAGGAGCAAGTCAAACCATCCCTATGACGTGAGAGGTTGAAGCATTCACCGTCTTTATTTTAAGGTGGTTTGCTTCTATATTCAATCCTAGCTTCTGAACTAGTTCCTTACGCATGAAGTTATGCGTGGCTCCTGTATCAACCATTGCCTCGCAAGGTTGTTCCTTGACCAAGAGTGAGACGTACATCTGCCCTGGGTCAGGTTCTGCACGTATTGCTCCAAGGCGTTGGATCAGGGTTGCTCGTGCAGTTGGAGTAGGGGTTTCTCTAGCTCCTTCTTCATCATCTTCTTCTACTTCTTCATAAGTGATGGTAGCTACCGGTTACTTCCTCCTCGGGCAATGATGTGCTTGATGTGGTCCTTTGCAAATGTAGCACCCCCTCCACTGGACTCAGTTCCCACCAGCATCATTGTTGTCTCTATTGTCGGGCAGCCGTCTTCGCCCACCATCATAGGGGTTTGCTTGTGGGGGACCGGGCATGAGTCCTTTGCTCCGCGATGTCTCGCTGTTGTTGAGTGAAGGTCTTCGTTCGATATCTTTGTTGGTTGGGGACCATGCACAGGCCTCCTTGTCCTGAGACAGCCTCCTACCCTCCATCCGTGGGGGTGGAGCTGTCACGCCCCAAACCCACCTTTGGGCACGCGGCAACCGCCGTATAAGCTGCACTTCTCCACCACAACTTATACAAAGTTAGATGTATCACAAAGCACAATAAATTCATTTTATTAAACGGTGCTTTATTAAACGGTACTGTTCCTCGCACACCATCTACTATAGAGTAACAGAATCACGGGAGCTCTGCACCAAAGTGAGATTTTGGTTACCCTAAAGCATCTGCGGCTAAGTCAATCGAACTTGCACCTCTACCTCAGCTAGCACATGGCTTCTCACCATATGTTGGCACATAGCTAATAAGAACCCTAGCATCATCTCCTAGGTTATCATAATCTTATGATGTCTAAAGTTCTTAGTCACCATTTGGTCTGCAAGTGTTGTACAACTCAGAAGGTCTGAATGATATCCTAGGAAACGATATTTTCACAACCCGGCGATTCGACTCTGCTTCCAAACTCAAGAGCTGGAAGAAGCCTGTTTCCTCCACCACAAACCTTGTGATTGCTGAATCTTGTGAGACGCTGTACCACCAAGATGCTTTTTCTTGGTCAACGAAGTTATTTTCGACAAAAATGCTGGAGTCGCTTAGGTTGCCCATTCGATCTGCATATAAAGCTGTCCCATTCCACAGATCGCTTTTCACTTAAAGTTCGGATCCCCGCCAGCTGAATAGTTGAAGAGATGTTCTTGGATCGATTCCAAGGCTAAAACTCCCAGGCGAGGGGTCATCCGGAGCTCTCCATGATTTAACGTTGGTGGAAACACCGATGCTGTAGTATGAATTTAGCTTCATATTTGGAAGGAGAGTATCGGTTGGCTGATCGAAGCTCTGCCTGATAGTATTACCGTTGAGCAGTAAGATGAGATTGCCAGAATCCAAGAGCGTTGCTTCTGTTCCACGGGAAGCTGCTGAGGTATTGGAAGACCACATTACGCTCCTGTTTCCGCTCCGTATGACAAGATTTCCTTCAGCATCTACTGTTAGAACTCCAGAGTTGTCGCTGAGGGGCGTCTCTCTGTTTGCAACCCACAGCACTGTTCTCCGTCCTGGAAGGCTGCTGTACCATATTCCGAGGTAATAGCTGCTCGGAACCTTACCATCATAAGGAGGGAAGAACCCTAGAGCAAAGGTTCCGGAAGGAGAAGTGATAGTTGTTGGAACAAGAACGATGAACACAAGAAGTAGAGAAGCAGCGATGGGAAGGGAAAAATTATGTGGAGCGCATATTAGCCATCTCTCACGTTCATTGTATTAAAAGCAAATTACAGGTGCAGAATTGGAAAGAACAAAACTAGAAACTGGAAAAGATTTGGAAAATATTCCATCTTTTCCTTACAATGTAAACTTGGAAATTGTAAATAAAACATGCAAGGATTAATCAAAATACTTACTTCCTAAACAAGCTTATTTCCTAACATTCTCCCCCCTAAGCTTGTTCTTACTTTTCACTACATTTGGAAAGAACATACCCACAACCACTGTAGATAAAATCATCAACTCGGAACTTGCATCTCTTGACCTTCTTGCCGGATTGCACCCAATCATCATCTGCTTTGGTGAGCAAAGATTCTTTGACATTCTTCATGGCAGCAAGTTTTTGACATCTGACGTCCGCGTTGAACTGAAACAAACCGGACGAAAAATCGTAAAAACTAGCTAAACCGGTGCCTGAACCGCATCTGAACCGGAACAGGCCGAACCGGGCTGGACCAAACCGGACCGGCCAGCTGAAACCCTTCGGACCGAACCAACGCACGCGTGCTGCACGCGCCAGCCAACCCGCTCCCTCTTCCTCTTCGCTCGAGCTCTTCTCGAGCCCGTCACCGAACGCCTCTCGTCGCCGCTCCTTGCCAGTGATCGACCACCGCCCACGCGACGGAAACCAGCGTGTGAGGTGTTCACTTCTTCTCCGACCCACTGGCCATCTTTCCTTGCCGCCAACCGAGCCAGAAAACTCACAAAGCACGCCGCCGTCCGCTGCTCCTCTGTCGCCGGCGAAATCGCCACTTCCAGCCTCCTCTTCGCCGCTCCCACTGCGTTCTTCACCAGATATCGACTCCCAGAAGTCGATATAGTTCGTAGAGGTCGTCCTTGCAGCGGAGAGACCAACGGCTGAGCTCCCACCGCCGGATTTGGAGGAAAACAGGGCACCCTCCCTGTTTTCGGCGAATTCCTCCTCCGCTGCATCTTCCTTGAAGTCCTGACCGGCGCCGCCCGTGCCGTGGGGTAGGCCGACTTCCTCCGCCGTTTCCACCACGCCCTGCTCGTGATGGAGGAGCTCACGTCGCGCCTCATGCCGAACACCCTGTTCGGCCGACAGGAAACAGGGGAACACCCTGTTCCGCCTCTCCCTAACGCCTTCCACCCGCCGGGATCGCCTTCGGAGAAAGAGTTCCTCGAGGCTATTGTTGAAGGCGCTCCCATCACCGAAGAGGACGGTCTCCTCGCGCTTGAAGAGAAGGTCCTCGAGGTCAAGCAGCTCCTGCAAGTTCTGTAGCTCCGCCTTCTCCCGCTGCAGGAAGATGGGCGCGTCCGTCTCCTCCTTCTCCTCGTCCTCGCGGGCCGCAACGATCTGGGCGACGTGCGGGATCCCCTCGGCGGCAAGATGGTGTAGCTTGGCCTCCAGCTCGAGGAGGATGGGCGCGTCGCGGGAGAGGTCTACTGGCTTCTGGAACTCGTCCGCAGCGTTCGGCTCTGGCACGAGGTGCGCCCACTCCTCATCCTCGCTACCGTCGAGGAAGTCGTCGGTAAGAGGCTCCCCGTCGGAAGAGGCATCAGACGCGGACTGCTCATCTTCCACGTCGAACGACTTGCTTCCACGATCGCTATCGCTATTGTCGTCGTCCTCCTCGGAGCCTGGATCAAACTCGAAGGCTTTGAGCTCCTTGGAGGCATGAAGCTCCTCCTCATCGAGCGTCACATGGATCAAACTCGAAGGCATGAAGATGGCTTCGGCGAGGGTTCTCTTGTCGGTGGACTCCTCTCCCGTGGCCACCGACCTGCACCTCCGGACGACGCCGAACCGTCCCGGTCCAATCTCCACGTCGACCAGGTACTCCATCACGAATCCTTCACTCATAGCACCCATGTCGCTCCCCTCCATTGGAGAAAGTTCCTGCAAAATAGATTCTTCGAAAAAATTATCTTCATCTTCAATTTCTGTTTCTTCAACAAGCAGAACTTGATGAACTTGATGGATCTCTTTTTTTTCACTGGTTTCAGCTAGGTACACCCTCTCCTCCTTCTCGCACTCAAAGGCATAATGTCCATAGCGACGACACTTGAAGCATCTGATGTGAGATTTATCTTTCCTCTTCTCACGCTGTGGAGATGAATCATCCCAATCTCCATCGTTGCGGCCATGTGAACGTCCACCATTAGTGTTGCCACCATACCTTCCTCTCCCTTGAGCAAAATCTCTTGCTCTTCCTTGACTTCTACCACGCCAATTGCTTGGAGGATCCCTACGGTGCTTTGTCTCTGTATCTGCACGAGTCCAATATAGCTGGTTCTCCTCCTCTTGTAAGGAAGGTGCAATTCTTTCTTCAAAGCTCATCAATGCCCCTACTGCATGATCCATAGTCATAGTGGTTAGATCACCAAAGTGTTCGAGATTACATGCAATAGGATAAAATTTGGAGGGAATAGACCAAAGCAATTTCTCCACAACTAATTGCTCCTTAATCTACAAACCAAGGTTTCTCATCTCAGACACAACCGAAGAAAGCCTGCCAACATAGTCATCTATTGATTCTGAGTCCTTCATCTGCAACTTCTCGAATTCACCATGCAGTCGGCTACCTTTTGCGTTTCTGAATTTTTCACTTCCAACGTGGAGATTCTTCAAAGTGTCCCATGTCTGTTTTGTTGTCTTTTTGTCAGCAACGAGAGCCAAGACTTTATCACTCAAAGATTGATGAAGAATTGATCGTGCCACTTTATCCCTCCTTCGATCTACAAGGACCGCACCTGGTTCTGGCTCGATCGCCTCCCACGCTCCTTGCGCATCAAGGAACGACTCCATACAAATAGCCCACATCGTGTAGTTGCCACCCTTGATCAGCAACGGTCCTGCTTGATGACTCCCTCCTACCGCTGAGGAGGTTCTGAGCATCGTATCTCCTGACGTGCCAACCACCGCCTTCTTCCAGGACATCGGCATCTGCGTCGTCATCTCCTTCGATATCTACTGAGCACACCTTGCTCTGATATCTGATATCAATTGTTGGAACAGGAACGATGAACACAAGAAGTAGAGAAGCAGCGATGGGAAGGAAAAAATTATGTGGAGTGCATATTAGCCATCTCTCACGTTCATTGTATTAAAAGCAAATTACAGGTGCAGAATTGGAAAGAACAAAACTAGAAACTGGAGAAGATTTGGAAAATATTTCATCTTCTCCTTACAATGTAAACTTGTAAATTGTAAATAAAACATGCAAGGATTAAATCAAAATACTTACTTCCTAAACAAGCTTATTTCCTAACAATAGTTTGGTACGTGGATTCCGTGGCGAAAGGACCATGAAACTAGTATAAAGAGAAGTGGGATGGTGGCAGGAGGAAGAAGAAGATTCATGTAGACCGAGTTTTCCTATTCATCGACTTCCTTGAGGAGAGGAAGAGAGACGGACTCTTCATCTGCATATATAGCGATGGCATACAGCATCATAAGTTATTTGGATTTGGTCTCGAAATCTTGGTATCATGTCATCTTCACACAATTAATAGTGAAATCAAACGCTCATTGTTAACTTTTGGGGCTCACGCAGAGGCTGATTTTGATGCGAAAAAGAGTCTTAATTGTGTTATCAAGCAAGCAAAGCTGCCATGGATTTTTAATTATCCATGTTTTATTAAGCTAACTTGTTTATATATGACAAAACCATCGAATTTAATAGCGATACTCTACTGTGGTGGTGTCCACAGAAACATAATGGGAGAAAATTAAATTGTCAGATTGGAACAATTTAAGTTGAACCTGTCACGGGAGACAGTGATGACTGATGAAAAGAAAGGTCCACTCTTTGCGTGGAAGATATTAGTCATCAGATTGGGAAAAAGAAAAAGATAAGCAGCGCTCGCAGGACCACAAAAATATCTAGAAATTAATGCAAACTTCTAAAGTAAAAAAAAATGAAGTTTTAATGCGCCAGAAATATAAAAGGGAAATGATAGAGGGAAGAATGAGTAGGAGGCAGAAGAAGGCTGCTATTCGGCAGCTAAGAGATAGAACACTATTTTGCTCATTATTATATTTTTGAAGGTAGCTAGGAAACAACCATCTTCACTTATATCTTAATTGGTCAACTTTCCTCCGACTTTATTGACTACAAGAAAATGTCTGCATTTCCCTGAAACTTTATTGACTAAAAGAAAATTGTTTAAACATAAATATTCAGATGAATATGATGCTCTGCTCTCTAAAGTTGGCCACAGTTGTACTGAGTATGGCTGAGGGAGTTGCCGCCAAAGAAGATGACCAAGAGGACAATGCATATCATTCTGATGATCCATGATGAACTCAATACGAACAAGGTTGCAAGATAAGACTGAGTTGATAGCCTCATCACCCTCATCCTCCTCTCCCTGATATATTTACTCAGTGCTGCTTCGACCCTCTCATGCAAATTGCTTGCTTCCGCAAAACCATCGGGCATTAGTTTTTGTGCCAAACATCTAGCTAGAACGATTGCGTCTTCCAAGGCCGCACACCCTCCTTGGCCAAGTAATGGGGATATCGCATGCATTGCATCCCCTGCCACAGTCATGGTACCATTTGAGAGTTCAGAGGTCAGTAAATGCCAAGGATGTCGGTACCGCATGTGGTGGAGGCTTAACGAGTCGAGATCTGTCTGCTGCACGATTTTAATCACCTCATGGGGAAATCCTCTCAGTGATTCCAGCGCCAGTTCTTGGATGGACTTGTGATCGTATCGTGATAAATTATCTGCAGGAGGACGAATCAGGGATGCACCCCAGTAGAGTAACTTGTCGTCGACAGGAACTACTCCTAATAAAATGCTTTTGTTCTTCGACCTAAACCGGCAAAGGGAATTCCCGAAGCTGTGCGGAGTCGAGAAGCTTGTAAAACCTCGCACTGCAGCAACCGGGAGAGCCATTGAATCCTTGAGTTGCAATGTTCTGGCCACGATAGAGTTCGATCCATCACACCCGATTAAAACCTTCAGTAGATAGCACAATCCAAAGGTGTCATCATAATGAAGAAATCACATGCGAGTCGATCGTTGATCGAACTTCTATTGAATCAAAACGAAGCCAGAATTAATTATGAAGTTGGGCAGGATTAAGAAGAAGAGAACGGAGCGAGTGGGTTAATGTCAACTGATTGCGTGCCTTTGCTTTAAGGATGAGTCCGCCGCTGGTGTGAACAACAGGGAAGGAGGTGAGGGGATCCACTTCGACAGCATCAACTTGGCAGCCAAAACGAATGGATTCCGGAGGTAACTTGTCTGCCAGTGCTTCAATGAGGTCACTCCTCTTCAAGCATCGGATTTCTACTTCCCTAAAGCGCATATATTATGTATATGGATGGAATCAGATATCCGTATTTAACTTAGTTTCAACAGCACAGTTCTAAAGACACAGAAATATTTACTTACTAAACCAGTTGTTTTATCTAACAATAACTTTTACAGCATGAATTGAACCCTACGTATCTGATTACAGATATTATTACCTGTAGGAGGTTACACGCGTGTGATTTGTATCAAACGAAATGTCTCTCGCCCTGTCAATCCAATGACACAAAAGTCAAACAGGTTAGCACTACCTGTAAAGCTAAACTCATTCTAAAGCTATATATATATATTATTATATTATACTCTGTGATGGGCGTGGCCTTCTGCCGGAGCTCCGTGCCCACCATTAATTGGTCGAGTGCACGCCAGCCGTTTGCCCAAATGCCGATTGCTGCACCTTCAGCTCGCAGCTTCTCCGATTTCTCCAAAACCAGACTCTTCATTCCTTTCCTGCATCCATCGGTTTCCCGAGCAAAGCAGATGATAAGATTAAGAATCGGAGGGGGGTGCACATCTTCTGAAGCCCTGATCAGCGCAGGAGAATAAAGGGTTCGTTTTCCCAATCCACCTCTTAATTCAATATAAAATTATCATCTTGTTATATACGGCAAGAGTAACATGGGACCTACAATTCTCCCGGATCGAAGGCGGCGGCGGCCTTACGAAAAGGATGGAGAGAGAGGTAGTTGTAGCAGAAGGCAAGAGGGGTTATGATTCCTTCCCCTTGTCCCTTATTGTGCATGTAATGAGGGAGGAGGTGTACCTGTGAAGGGCTAAAGCAAGGGCAAGGCCGCATATGCCTCCACCGACGATCACGATGTCATGCTGCTCCTCCCCCGCCGACCTCATCGTCTACTCTTCTTCTGCTGCTGTTGTGGCCGCGTCCTCCGTGATGGCAGAGCAGGTGACGATGAAGTGCCTGCCTGGTGGATATCTATTGAAACACAGCGAGCGGTGAGTCCGCATATATACAGACGGATGCAGCTCTGATGTTTTTGGAGTGGGTCATCACATACTTTTTTTGCTTTGAAGGATACGGAAAAAGTCCTCGTTCCCCAAGATTTAGTTTTTCTATCGCACCAACATTGAATATGGTGGAACTTTCAGCTTTGGAACCCCCCACTCTTTATCAGCTTGGTTCAAAAAGTCAGTCAGACATGGCGACTGCTAGATTGTGGACGATAAAGAAGAAAGCAAAGCGGATACGCAGCGAGCGAGTTTGGAAAAATCATATTTCTTGAGCAGACAAACGTCTGACCATATACGTCAATTATTGAATCTTCATGTTAGACACAACCATCACGAAACCTTACTCCTTTCTAGCGAAAAGTCCAGAACTACTTTGTGGGGTAGAAGTTGGAAACATCTTGACGAATATACCTGCAAATGAGATTTATTGATTCCTGAAAAAAATAAAATCTAAAAACATTTTGGGATCTGTGATTCCAGGCCCTAACAAATTCTGCATATCCATTTATCATTCAGCATCTCTTCCTCCTTTCCTGCTTACATACTCGCACAATCTGCAAGGAAGTGTGTCCAGAGCGGTGGCACGATTCCTCCCGTAGTGGCCCATCACGCCGCACCTCCTCCATGCGTGGTACTCCGAGTAGGCTATAGGATCGTCGGCGACAACCTTCACGTAGGAAGCCAACTCTTGCAGGGTACCAAACTTAGACCCGTCGATGATAGAATGGGGAGGAACAAAACTTTCCACATCTGATGCGCCAAAGTAGATGGGCACTGACCCGGCATCCAGAGCGTAATAGAGCTTCTCGGTGACGTAGCTGTCCGTCTTCGTGTTCTCAATGGCAAGGACAAACTTGTAGTGAGACATGGCGCAGTGCAGGTGATCCCACCAATGTGATTCTGCACTCGGATCCTCCATTTTGCAGTCGGGATAGAAAGAAAGCGCAGCATCCCTGCCCCCCACATTATTCAAGCAGCTGCCAAAAGAATGATGTGATATGAGGGAGAAGAACTCTTGTGCAAGTTCAGTTCGGTGCTGGATGCAGTTTGATGAAGACCAGCAAACAAGGACATCCTAGGAAAAATTGGTAAGTGAAGAAAACATAGTGGTCAGTTTTCCATTACCTCGCTCTAAAATCCCTCCATGATAAAAAAATGCTCAGAGGCCAAGTGAAAGAAAAAAAGATCATCTTACTTATGAATTTGAAAGCAACTTGAAAAGAACATGCGTACCGTTGCATACACCATTTGGTCCGCAAGGGTTGTGCAACTCACAAGGTCCAGTTGGTTTCCCGGGAAACGATATTTTTGTAACCCAGTGATTCTATTCTACTTGCCGACTCACAAGGTCCTCTTGCATCTCTAGTGCTAACCAGAATGATGATAGTGATAATGATGACAACAATAATGATGAGCTTATCCGATGAGGATAACGCTGATAAGCCAGGTCGATGGCAACGAAGATGATGAGTTCTAAAGAACACAAATGATGAAATAATTACTATGAAGAACTCAAGGATACATTAATTATGCAAGAGGCGAAATTACTTTGAAAACACAAAGATAAAGACTATAATTACTCTCGAAGAACATAAAGATAAAGATAGTAATTACTCAAGAGGTATAATTACTTTGAAGAACATCAAGATAAAGGCAGTAATTATCCTAAAGTAGTATTATTACTTTGGTGACAAAGATGATGAGCTATATCAAATGCTCTAAGAAAGCAAAATGACATAGCTCAGGCAACTACTGAGGTCACAAAATTATGCACTGTTATCATATGCTACAATACTTTAGATAATCAACAAAATTTAAAGTGGAAAGCAAAAGAAACAAGGAAAATGTTCTTGACACGACAAGAAATAATACTTACAAATCAAATTCATTCGAGGGGAAAAATGAAGAAGAGTTGATTCTTTATTAGACGTAATTATATTAGTTATTGGTAATTGCTAAAGATGCTTTATAATACTTAAGTCTTTGTTATGAGCATACCTATGTAGGATCCATTAGTACGCACATAAAGCCCATTATTGTTTGCAAAATTCTGCACAAGATTAATCATCTCTCCGTGCCAAATGAGACATCTAGTTTTGCTCTGGATGCTTCTTGCATCAAGAAAAGAATAGGCCGTGCAGTTACAATCAGCTGAACAATTGGCTTCGCATTCCTTTTCACCAGCATCCTTAATCATCATCATCCTATCAGGCAATTTCATCCAGCTGTAGAACACATAGTTTCCTCCCTTGGTGCAGTCCCATTTAGCCTCCCTGACGCAGCCACCTGAAAAATTACCAGCATCCCACTCTGCATGTCTTTTTGGCACAAATCCACCGAGGCATTTGCACGAACGGGTGGAATGCATACTGTTGCATACACCATTTGCTCCGCAAGGGTTGTACAACTCACAGGGTCCAGTTGGTATATCAGGCCACGACAACTTCATAACCCAGCGATTCGATTCTGCTTCCCAACTCAAGAGCTGGAAGAACCCTGTTTCCTCCATCACAAACCTTGTGATTGCTAAATCTTGTGAGACGATGTACCACCAAGAAGTTTTTTCTTGGTCAACGACGATGTTTTCGAGATAAATGCTGGAGTCGCTTAGGCTGCCCATTCGACCTGCGTATAAAGTTGTCCCATTCCACAGATCGCTTCTCGCATAAGGTTCGGATCCCCGCCAGATGAATACTTGAAGAAATGTTCTTGGATCGAAACCAACGCTAAAACTCCCACGCGACGGATCATCCGGAGCTCTCCATGAGTTAACATAGGAGGAAACACCTGTTAAGGAATAAGCTTGAATTTAGAATATTTCAATCATAGATTGTAGTAGGAATTAAACAGTAGTAAGAAAGTTCTATTTTTTGATTCTGAATAAGTGAAGTTTACAACTTCCAAATTTACATTGTAAGAGAAGTTTGGAATATGTCCCAAATCTTCTCGTTTTGTTTCTGTTTTTGTTTCCTTGTTGAGGATTTTTAGCTTCTCTACACAATTTTTCCTTTACATCGCCATTGCTGTCAATTCTCTGCATCGGCTGGTTACTGTTCCATTGTTTCTTTTCAACAATTGGTATCAGAGCAGGTTCGCTCGGGTGATACCAGAAGGAGATAGCGATGCAAACACCAACGTCAGGAAGGAAGTTGGTGCTTGGGGCGACCGGTGATGCAGGGCCTAGAGCATCCTCGGTAGTTGGAGGGAGTTTCAACTCGTGTCCAACATTGATCAAAGGTGGAAATTATGCGATGTGGGCTGTGCGCATGGAGTCTCTTTTGGATGCGCAAGGTGTATGGGAAGCAATCGAACCTGAAGGAGGAGGAGTTCATGTAGACCGAAAAAAAGATAAGGTTGCAAGATCTATAATTCATCAGTCTTTAAGTGATGATGTGTTGGCCCTTGTTGCTGATAAAAAGACGGCAAAAGAAACATGGGATGTCTTGAAGAATCTCCATATAGGTGATGAGAAGTTTAGAAACACAATGGGAAGTCAGCTGCGTGGAGAGTTTGAGAAACTTTAGATGAAAAATTCTGAAACAATAGATGATTTTGTCAACCGGTTAACTTCAGTGGTAACCAAGATGAGAAATATAGGGATCAAGGTGGAGCAAAGAGTTGTTGAAAAACTGCTAAGGTCTATTCTTCCTAAGTTCCACCAGATTGCATGCAACCTAGAGCAGTTTGGTGACATGAATACCATGACTGTTGACTATGCAGTAGGAGCTTTGAAAACATATAAAGTTAGAATCACACCTCTACAGCAAGAAGAGGAGAATCAAGTGTATTGGTCTCGTGCAGGGGAGGAGTCCAAATACCGCAGGGATTCTCCAAGTAGTTGACATGGAAGAGGTCTAGGGAGAGCAAGAGGCTTTGCTCATCCGAGGGAAAGACTTGGTGGTAATCATAATGGAGGACATGGGAGAGGTAGAAGCCTCTCTAATTTCTCTAGTGTGGGACAAGAAAGACCAAAGAAAGACAAGGCACATGTGAGATGTTTCAGCTGTCAGAAATTTGGTCACTATGCTTCAGAATGCAAGAAGGAAGAAAAATTTTATCTTGCAGAGACAAGTGGAGAGAAAGAAGTTCTTGAGCATCATACAATCTTAATGGCAATTGAGGATGAAGGAAGCAAGAATAATACACTGTTGCAAGGTATCAACTCTCCTGAATCTACTGTTGATACTACTTATGATGCTTGGTACTTAGACTCTGGTGCAACCAGTCACATGACTGGGAACTTGAATTGTTTGCATGATGTGAACACTAATTATTGTGGACGAGTGAGGTTTGGTGATGGCTCACTTGTTAGCATAGCAGGAAAGGGAAGTGTGTATTTTTCTGATAAAGATGGACAAAAGAAGATTATTACTAGTGTTCTATATATTCTAAAATTGAAGACAAATATCCTAAGTCTTGGACAGTTAGATGAGCTTGGGTTCATCACCATAATTAGAGATGGAAACATGAACATCTACGACAAGGATTGGGATCTATTTGCTTCAGTGAGAAGGGCTGATAACAGGTTGTTTATACTTCACATATCTAATGAGTGCATGTTACTGAAACATCATGAGAACAGCTGGCTGTGGCACAAGAGGTTCGGTCATCTGAATTTTCCAGCTCTAAAGCACATGTTTGAACAAAATTTAGTAAGAGGTTTACCACATATTCATTTAAAGAAGAAAATTTATCAAGAATGTGTTACAACAAAACAAACCAGATCGGTTTTCTTATCATCAGATTTCAAAACTACTCACGTTTTGGAGCTAGTTCATGGTGATTTGTGTGGGCCTATTGTTCCCTCTACTCTAGGAGGAAATAACTATTTCTTATTGCTAGTGGATGACTATTCAAGGTATATGTGGGTAACAATGCTGAAGTCTAAAGATGAAGCATTTGGTGCATTCAAAACATTCAAAGTGATGGTTGAATCAGATTGTGGTAAGGTGCTTAAGTGTTTTAAAATAGATAGAGGTGGTGAATTTAATTCAAGAGAATTCAAGGTTTTCTGTGAACAGCAAAGTATCAAGAGACTTCTCACAGCTCCCTATTCTCCACAACAAAATGGTGTGGTGGAGAGGAGGAACAGAATAGTGGTAGAAATGGAAAGAAGCTTGTTGAGAACAATGGATGTTCCTTTGGAATTTTGGGGAGAAGCAGTGAGCATAGTGGTGTATCTCCTAAACAGATCTTACACTAATAGTCTGATTGGTGTAACTCCATATGAGTGGTGGACTGGAAGGAAGCCTAGTATTGCACACTTGAGAGTCTTTGGTTGCAAGGCTCATGTAAAAATTTTGAGAGTGCATTTGAAGAAACTTGATAATCGAAGTAAAGCAGCTATCTTCATTGGCTATGAGAGTGGCACTAAAGCCTATAGGTTCTTTGATCCTGAATTTTTTTTAGTAATAGTAAGCAGAGATTGTGTATTTGAAGAAGACACTAAATGGGAGTGGTCTAAAGGGATAAAAGGTGATGATACTGAACAATTCAGAAATGTGCAGCAACAGGTGTTCTTGGAGAATGATACTGATGAGTATCAGCATCAGGTGGCTTCTGATCAACTTGATATCAGTAGTTCTGGTGGTGTGGCATCAGGACAACTTGTTGCTAGAGGTGATCAGAAATTGAAAGTATCAAGAAAGCAACTCTCTCTAGTTATATTCAGATTGGATGGCACAGGAGAGGATACAGACAGTGGCACGGTTTATGAAATTCTTCCACAGCAGACAATATCAGAACTTGGCACTCCATGTGATACGGTATTTGATACTTTAACTGATACTTGTCTTGATACTCTTGATACATCTTCTAATCCAGCTGCAGGAAGAAAATATAGATCACTAAAAGGGGTCTATAGAGACACAAAGGAGGTGGAGCCACTAGAAGCTTGGTTGACAGAACCTCTGAATTTCCAAGAAGCAGTCAAGCTTGATGTGTGGAGGAGAGCTATGATGGAGGAGTATGATCAAATTATGAAAAATCAGACTTGGTTCCCAACTGTTCTTCCACATAACAATAAAGCTATAGGACTGAAATGGGTGTTTAAGCTGAAAAGAGATGCAAAAGGAGCAATTTTGAAGCATAAAGCAAGGTTAGTTGCAAAAGGATATTTGCAACAGCCAGGGGTGGACTTTGATGAAGTTTTTGCTCCAATTGCAAGGTTTGAAACAATTCGGTTGTTAATTGCAATAACTGCATATCAAAGATGGGAACTACATCAAATGGACGTCAAGTCAACATTTCTAAATGGCACATTGGAAGAAGAAGTGTTTGTAGAACAACCAGATGGATTTATTCTACAAGGAGAGGAAGAGAAGGTGCTAAATTGAAGAAGACTTTGTATGACCTTAAATAAGCACCTAGAGCTTGGAATATGAAGCTTGATAGGTCAATGTTTGCACTTGGATTCAAAAAGAATCAGCAAGATCCAGCTGTGTATACGAGATCAGCAAAGGATGAGAAGTTGATAGTAGGAGTTTATGTGGATGATCTACTTATAACAGGGTCAAATGTGAAGATCATTCAGTATTTTAAACATCAAATGCAAAGGGAGTTTGAAATGATTGATTTGGGGCTTCTACATCATTATCTTGGAATAGAGATAATGCAATTAAAGGATAGAATCATACTAAGTCAATCCCTATATGCAGAAAACATATTGAAACAAATGGGGATGTATGATTGCAACTTGGCCTACACACCAATGGAAGAAAGGCTGGTATTTCAGCAAGCAAAAGAAGTAGATGCAACCGAATACCATAGACTTGTTGGAAGCTTGAGATATCTGACACAAACAAGGCCAGATTTAATGTATTCAGTTGGTTTGTTGAGTAGATATATGCAAACACCTACAATGGCACATCTGATCGCAGCCAAGAGGGTGTTAAGATACATCAAAGGAACAATTGGATATAGTTTGGTGTACTACAAAGGATAGCACATAAGTGATGGGTTGATACATGGCTATAGTGATAGTGATCATGGTGGATGTGTGGAAGATAGAAAAAGCACAAGTGACATGATATTTTTCTTCGGTGAAAGTGCAATTAGTTGGGGTTCATCAAAACAAAAGGTGGTTGCTTTGAGTTCATGTGAAGCTGAATATATATCTTTGACAGGTGCAGCGTGCCAAGGGATTTGGTTGGCACGGTTGTTGTCAACATTGCTTGAGAAGGAAGTGGAACCTGTTACAATGTTTGTTGATAACATGTCTGCATTGGCACTTAGCAAAAATCCAATACATCATAATCGCACAAAGCACATTGATACACGTTTTCACTTTATAAGGGATTGCATTGAAGCAAGTCAAATTGTTGTTAAGCATGTGAGTACAAGTGAACAAAAGGCAGACATCTTTACAAAAGCATTGGGGAAGAAAAAGTTTGAGGAGATGAGAGCTCAGCTGGGGCTTCAAGATCTCAAACTCATTCAAGCTTAGGAGGGAGAATGTTAAGGAATAAGCTTGAATTTAGAATATTTCAATCATAGATTGTACTAGGAATTAAACAGTAGTAAGAAAGTTCTATTTTTTGATTCTGAATAAGTGAAGTTTACAACTTCCAAATTTACATTGTAAGAGAAGTTTGAAATATATCCCAAATCTTCTCGTTTTGTTTCTGTTTTTGTTTCCTTCCAAATACAACATTGTAAACTCTATTACAATGAATATATTGAACGTGTGAGAGCTGAGGATTTTAGCTTCTCTACACAATTTTTTCTTTACATCGCCATTGCTGTCAATTCTCTGCATCGGCTGGTTACTGTTCCATTGTTTCTTTCAACAACACCGATGCTGTAGTACGAATTTAGCTTCATATTTGGAAGGAGAGTATCGGTTGGCTGATCGAAGCTCTGCCAGATAGTATTACCGTTGAGCTGTAAGATGAGATTGCCAGAATCCAAGAGCGTTGCTTCTGTTCCACGGGAAGCTGCTGGGCTATTGGAAGACCATATTACGCTCCTGTTTCCGCTCCGTATGACGAGATTTCCATCAGCATCTACGGTTAGAACTCCAGAGCTGTCGCGGAGGGGCGTCTCTCTGTTTGCAACCCACACCACGGTTCTTCATCCTGGAAGGTTGTTGTACCATATTCCGAGGTAATAGCCGGTTGATGGACAGGGAGTCGCCAGGTCTGATTGAGCGACCTGCAGCTACATGGATTCCTTGGCGAAAGGACCATGAAAGTAGTATACAGAGAAGTTGGATGGTTGGGGAAGGAAGAAGAAGAAGAAGATTCATGTATATATAATTTAGATGAATCCGCAGCGGTAGCGAAGGGCAATCCGCAGGCAAAGTAGAGTTTTTATGTTCATCAACATCTTTGCTGAGAGGAAGAGAGAGGGAGAGGAAGCACAAACAGTGTCTGTCTCCATGACTTCTCTGTTCCGTAATTAATCGAGTTCTTTTGCTGCACTAATCATGATTTTGAAAAGAAAAAAAAACTGTTTGTTGCCAAGAGACTTTCCCAATTTGACCGTCAGCTATTCATAGAGAGAGGGGTCGATGAAAAGTCCACCTTGTGCTCGTGGGTGGAAAAAATAATAAGCGGAATCATTCAATGGATGCATTAGAATACAGAAAAATAATAATATAAAGGATAATTCAAACTGTACCTAATATGTATTAATATAATATTTCTAAAACCTCACGTATGGAGCAACAATAAATGGTTGTGGTAATGTGGTGAAGGTGCTAACCAGCAACCAGAATGATGATATTGATAATGATGACAACAATAATGATGGCAACAAAGATGATGAGTTCTGAAGAACACGATGATGCAGTATTTATCTAAGAAGGAAAAAAATATACTATGAAGAACTCAAGGATAAAGTGATTATGCAAGAGGCAATATAATTACTTTGAAAACACAAAGACAAAGGCAATAATTACTCAGGAGGCATAATTACTCTTGAAGAACATTCAATATTAAGATAGTAATTACTCAAGAGGTATGATTATTTTGAAGAACATCAAGATAAAAGCAGTAATTATCCTAAAGCAGTAAAATTACTTTGATGACAAAGATGATGAGCTATATCAAAAGGTCTATAAAAGCAAAATGACATCGTTCAGGCAACTACTGATGTCACAAAATTATGCACTTTTATCGTAGCCACAGATGCTTTATAATACTTGAGTCTTTGTTACGACGCAAACCTACGTAGGACGCATTAGTACGCACATAAAGCCCATTATTGGATTCAAAATTCTGCACAAGATCAATCATCTCTCCGTGCCAAATGAGACATCTAGTTTTGCTCCGGATGCTTCTTGCATCAAGAAAAGAGTAGGCCGTGCAGTTACAATTAGCCGAACAATTGGCTTCGCATTCCTTTTCACCGGCATCCTTAATCATCGTCATCCTATCAGGCAATTTCATCCAGCTGTAGAACACATAGTTTCCTCCCTTGCTGCAGTCCCATTTAGCCTCCCTGACGCAGCCACCTGAAAAATTACCAGCATCCCACTCTGCAGGTCCTTTGGCACAAATCCTCCGAGGCATTTGCACGAACGGGTGGAACGAGTACGGTTGCACCCACCATTTGGTCCGCAAGTGTTGTACAACTCAGAAGGTCTGAATGATATCCTGGGAAACGATATTTTCACAACCCGACGATTCGACTCTGCTTCCAAACTCAAGAGCTGGAAGAAGCCTGTTTCCTCCACCACAAACCTTGTGATTGCTGAATCTTGTGAGACGCTGTACCACCAAGACGCTTTTTCTTGGTCAACGAAGTTATTTTCGACAAAAATGCTAGAGTCGCTTAGGTTGCCCATTCGATCTGCGTATAAAGCTGTCCCATTCCACAGATCGCTTTTCACTTAAAGTTCGGATCCCCGCCAGCTGAATAGTTGAAGAGATGTTCTTGGATCGATTCCAAGGCTAAAACTCCCAGGCGAAGGGTCATCCGGAGCTCTCCATGATTTAACGTTGGTGGAAACACCGATGCTGTAGTATGAATTTAGCTTCATATTTGGAAGGAGAGTATCGGTTGGCTGATCGAAGCTCTGCCTGATAGTATTACCGTTGAGCAGTAAGATGAGATTGCCAGAATCCAAGAGCGTTGCTTCTGTTCCACGGGAAGCTGCTGAGGTATTGGAAGACCACATTACGCTCCTGTTTCCGCTCCGTATGACAAGATTTCCTTTAGCATCTACTGTTAGAACTCCAGAGCTGTCGCTGAGGGGCGTCTCTCTGTTTGCAACCCACAGCACTGTTCTCCGTCCTGGAAGGCTGTTGTACCATATTCCGAGGTAATAGCTGCTCGGAACCTTACCATCATAAGGAGGGAAGAACCCTAGAGCAAAGGTTCGGAAGGAGAAGTGATAGTTGTTGGAACAGGAACGATGAACACAAGAAGTAGAAAAGCAGCGATGGGAAGGGAAAAATTATGTGGAGCGCATATTAGCCATCTCTCACGTTCATTGTATTAAAAGCAAATTACAGGTGCAGAATTGGAAAGAACAAAACTAGAAACTGGAAAAGATTTGGAAAATATTCCATCTTTTCCTTACAATGTAAACTTGAAAATTGTAAATAAAACATGCAAGGATTAATCAAAATACTTACTTCCTAAACAAGCTTATTTCCTAACATTCTCCCCCCTAAGCTTGTTCTTACTTTTCACTGCATTTGGAAAGAACATACCCACAACCACTGTAGATAAAACCATCAACTCGGAACTTGCATCTCTTGACCTTCTTGCCGGATTGCACCCAATCATCATCTACTTTGGTGAGCAAAGATTCTTTGACATTCTTCATGGCAGCAAGTTTTTGACATCTGACGTCCGCGTTGAACTGAAACAAACCGGACGAAAAATCGTTAAAACTAGCTAAACCGGTGCCTGAACCGCATCTGAACCGGACCAGACCGAACCGGGCCGGACCAAACCAGACCGGCCAGCTGAAACCCTTCGGACCGAACCAACGCACGCGTGCTGCACGCACCAGCCGACCCGCTCCCTCTTCCTCTTCGCTCGAGCTCTTCTCGAGCCCGTCACCGAACGCCTCTCGTCGCCGCTCCTTGCCAGTGATCGACCACCGCCCACGGAAACCAGCGTGTGAGGTGTTCACTTCTTCTCCGACCCACTGGCCATCTTTCAAAGCACGCCGCCGTCCGCTGCTCCTCTGTCGCCGGCGAAATCGCCACTTCCAGCCGCCTCTTCGCTGCTCCCACTGCGTTCTTCACCAGATATCGACTCCCAGAAGTCGATATAGTTCGTAGAGGTCGTCCTTGCAGCGGAGAGACCAACGGCTGAGCTCCCACCGGCGGATTTGGAGGAAAACAGGGCACCCTCCCTGTTTTCGGCGAATTCCTCCTCCGCTGCATCTTCCTTGAAGTCCTGACCGGCGCCGCCCGCGCCGTGGGGTAGGCCGACTTCCTCCGCCGTTTCCACCACGCCCTGCTCGTGATGGAGGAGCTCACGTCGCGCCTCATGCCGAACACCCTGTTCGGCTGACAGGAAACAGGGGAACACCCTGTTCCGCCTCTCCCTAACGCCTTCCACCCGCCGGGATCGCCTTCGGAGAAAGAGTTCCTCGAGGCTATTGTTGAAGGCGCTCCCATCACCGAAGAGGACGGTCTCCTCGCGCTTGAAGAGAAGGTCCTCGAGGTCAAGCAGCTCCTGCAAGTTCTGTAGCTCCGCCTTCTCCCGCTGCAGGAAGATGGGCGCGTCCGTCTCCTCCTTCTCCTCGTCCTCGCGGGCCGCAACGATCTGGGCGACGTGCGGGTTCCCCTCGGCGGCAAGATGGTGTAGCTTGGCCTCCAGCTCGAGGAGGATGGGCGCGTCGCGGGAGAGGTCTACTGGCTTCTGGAACTCGTCCGCAGCGTTCGGCTCTGGCACGAGGTGCGCCCACTCCTCATCCTCGCTACCGTCGAGGACGTCGTCGGTAAGAGGCTCCCCGTCGGAAGAGGCATCAGACGCGGACTGCTCATCTTCCACGTCGGACGACTTGCTTCCACGATCGCTGTCGCTATGGTCGTCGTCCTCCTCGGAGCCTGGATCAAACTCGAAGGCTTTGAGCTCCTTGGAGGCATGAAGCTCCTCCTCATCGAGCGTCACATGGATCAAACTCGAAGGCATGAAGATGGCTTCGGCGAGGGTTCTCTTGTCGGTGGACTCCTCTCCCGTGGCCACCGACCTGCACCTCCAGACGACGCCGAACCGTCTCGGTCCAATCTCCACGTCGACCAGGTACTCCATCACGAATCCTTCACTCATAGCACCCATGTCGCTCCCCTCCATTGGAGAAAGTTCCTGCAAAATAGATTCTTCGAAAAAATTATCTTCATCTTCAATTTCTGTTTCTTCAACAAGCAGAACTTGATGAACTTGATGGATCTCTTTTTTTTCACTGGTTTCAGCTAGGTACACCCTCTCCTCCTTCTCGCACTCAAAGGCATAATGTCCATAGCGACGACACTTGAAGCATCTGATGTGAGATTTATCTTTCCTCTTCTCACGCTGTGGAGATGAATCATCCCAATCTCCATCGTTGCGGCCATGTGAACGTCCACCATTAGTGTTGCTACCGTACCTTCCTCTCCCTTGAGCAAAATCTCTTGCTCTTCCTTGACTTCTACCACGCCAATTGCTTGGAGGATCCCTACGGTGCTTTGTCTCTGTATCTGTACGAGTCCAATATAGCTGGTTCTCCTCCTTTTGTAAGGAAGGTGCAATTCTTTCTTCAAAGCTCTTCAATGCCCCTACTGCATGATCCATAGTCATAGTGGTTAGATCACCAAAGTGTTCGAGATTACATGCAATAGGATAAAATTTGGAGGGAATAGACCAAAACAATTTCTCCACAACTAATTGCTCCTTAATCTACAAACCAAGGTTTCTCATCTCAGACACAACCGAAGAAAGCCTGCCAACATAGTCATCTATTGATTCTGAGTCCTTCATCTGCAACTTCTCGAATTCACCACGCAGTCGGCTACCTTTTGCGTTTCTGAATTTTTCACTTCCAACGTGGAGATTCTTCAAAGTGTCCCATGTCTGTTTTGTTGTCTTTTTGTCAGCAACGAGAGCCAGGACTTTATCACTCAAAGATTGATGAAGAATTGATCGGGCCACTTTATCCCTCCTTCGATCTACAAGGACCGCACCTGGTTCTGGCTCGATCGCCTCCCACGCTCCTTGCGCATCAAGGAACGACTCCATACGAATAGCCCACATCGTGTAGTTGCCACCCTTGATCAGCAACGGTCCTGCTTGATGACTCCCTCCTACCGCTGAGGAGGTTCTGAGCATCGTATCTCCTGACGTGCCAACCACCGCCTTCTTCCAGGACATCGGCATCTGCGTCGTCATCTCCTTCGATATCTACTGAGCACACCTTGCTCTGATATCAATTGTTGGAACAGGAACGATGAACACAAGAAGTAGAGAAGCAGCGATGGGAAGGAAAAAATTATGTGGAGTGCATATTAGCCATCTCTCACGTTCATTGTATTAAAAGCAAATTACAGGTGCAGAATTGGAAAGAACAAAACTAGAAACTGGAGAAGATTTGGAAAATATTTCATCTTCTCCTTACAATGTAAACTTGTAAATTGTAAATAAAACATGCAAGGATTAAATCAAAATACTTACTTCCTAAACAAGCTTATTTCCTAACAATAGTTTGGTACGTGGATTCCATGGCGAAAGGACCATGAAACTAGTATAAAGAGAAGTGGGATGGTGGCAGGAGGAAGAAGAAGATTCATGTAGACCGAGTTTTCCTATTCATCGACTTCCTTGAGGAGAGGAAGAGAGACGGACTCTTCATCTGCATATATAGCGATGGCATACAGCATCATAAGTTATTTGGATTTGGTCTCGAAATCTTGGTATCATGTCATCTTCACACAATTAATAGTGAAATCAAACGCTCATTGTTAACTTTTGGGGCTCACGCAGAGGCTGATTTTGATGCGAAAAAGAGTCTTAATTGTGTTATCAAGCAAGCAAAGCTGCCATGGATTTTTAATTATCCATGTTTTATTAAGCTAACTTGTTTATATATGACAAAACCATCGAATTTAATAGCGATACTCTACTGTGGTGGTGTCCACAGAAACATAATGGGAGAAAATTAAATTGTCAGATTGGAACAATTTAAGTTGAACCTGTCACGGGAGACAGTGATGACTGATGAAAAGAAAGGTCCACTCTTTGCGTGGAAGATATTAGTCATCAGATTGGGAAAAAGAAAAAGATAAGCAGCGCTCGCAGGACCACAAAAATATCTAGAAATTAATGCAAACTTCTAAAGTAAAAAAAAATGAAGTTTTAATGCGCCAGAAATATAAAAGGGAAATGATAGAGGGAAGAATGAGTAGGAGGCAGAAGAAGGCTGCTATTCGGCAGCTAAGAGATAGAACACTATTTTGCTCATTATTATATTTTTGAAGGTAGCTAGGAAACAACCATCTTCACTTATATCTTAATTGGTCAACTTTCCTCCGACTTTATTGACTACAAGAAAATGTCTGCATTTCCCTGAAACTTTATTGACTAAAAGAAAATTGTTTAAACATAAATATTCAGATGAATATGATGCTCTGCTCTCTAAAGTTGGCCACAGTTGTACTGAGTATGGCTGAGGGAGTTGCCGCCAAAGAAGATGACCAAGAGGACAATGCATATCATTCTGATGATCCATGATGAACTCAATACGAACAAGGTTGCAAGATAAGACTGAGTTGATAGCCTCATCACCCTCATCCTCCTCTCCCTGATATATTTACTCAGTGCTGCTTCGACCCTCTCATGCAAATTGCTTGCTTCCGCAAAACCATCGGGCATTAGTTTTTGTGCCAAACATCTAGCTAGAACGATTGCGTCTTCCAAGGCCGCACACCCTCCTTGGCCAAGTAATGGGGATATCGCATGCATTGCATCCCCTGCCACAGTCATGGTACCATTTGAGAGTTCAGAGGTCAGTAAATGCCAAGGATGTCGGTACCGCATGTGGTGGAGGCTTAACGAGTCGAGATCTGTCTGCTGCACGATTTTAATCACCTCATGGGGAAATCCTCTCAGTGATTCCAGCGCCAGTTCTTGGATGGACTTGTGATCGTATCGTGATAAATTATCTGCAGGAGGACGAATCAGGGATGCACCCCAGTAGAGTAACTTGTCGTCGACAGGAACTACTCCTAATAAAATGCTTTTGTTCTTCGACCTAAACCGGCAAAGGGAATTCCCGAAGCTGTGCGGAGTCGAGAAGCTTGTAAAACCTCGCACTGCAGCAACCGGGAGAGCCATTGAATCCTTGAGTTGCAATGTTCTGGCCACGATAGAGTTCGATCCATCACACCCGATTAAAACCTTCAGTAGATAGCACAATCCAAAGGTGTCATCATAATGAAGAAATCACATGCGAGTCGATCGTTGATCGAACTTCTATTGAATCAAAACGAAGCCAGAATTAATTATGAAGTTGGGCAGGATTAAGAAGAAGAGAACGGAGCGAGTGGGTTAATGTCAACTGATTGCGTGCCTTTGCTTTAAGGATGAGTCCGCCGCTGGTGTGAACAACAGGGAAGGAGGTGAGGGGATCCACTTCGACAGCATCAACTTGGCAGCCAAAACGAATGGATTCCGGAGGTAACTTGTCTGCCAGTGCTTCAATGAGGTCACTCCTCTTCAAGCATCGGATTTCTACTTCCCTAAAGCGCATATATTATGTATATGGATGGAATCAGATATCCGTATTTAACTTAGTTTCAACAGCACAGTTCTAAAGACACAGAAATATTTACTTACTAAACCAGTTGTTTTATCTAACAATAACTTTTACAGCATGAATTGAACCCTACGTATCTGATTACAGATATTATTACCTGTAGGAGGTTACACGCGTGTGATTTGTATCAAACGAAATGTCTCTCGCCCTGTCAATCCAATGACACAAAAGTCAAACAGGTTAGCACTACCTGTAAAGCTAAACTCATTCTAAAGCTATATATATATATTATTATATTATACTCTGTGATGGGCGTGGCCTTCTGCCGGAGCTCCGTGCCCACCATTAATTGGTCGAGTGCACGCCAGCCGTTTGCCCAAATGCCGATTGCTGCACCTTCAGCTCGCAGCTTCTCCGATTTCTCCAAAACCAGACTCTTCATTCCTTTCCTGCATCCATCGGTTTCCCGAGCAAAGCAGATGATAAGATTAAGAATCGGAGGGGGGTGCACATCTTCTGAAGCCCTGATCAGCGCAGGAGAATAAAGGGTTCGTTTTCCCAATCCACCTCTTAATTCAATATAAAATTATCATCTTGTTATATACGGCAAGAGTAACATGGGACCTACAATTCTCCCGGATCGAAGGCGGCGGCGGCCTTACGAAAAGGATGGAGAGAGAGGTAGTTGTAGCAGAAGGCAAGAGGGGTTATGATTCCTTCCCCTTGTCCCTTATTGTGCATGTAATGAGGGAGGAGGTGTACCTGTGAAGGGCTAAAGCAAGGGCAAGGCCGCATATGCCTCCACCGACGATCACGATGTCATGCTGCTCCTCCCCCGCCGACCTCATCGTCTACTCTTCTTCTGCTGCTGTTGTGGCCGCGTCCTCCGTGATGGCAGAGCAGGTGACGATGAAGTGCCTGCCTGGTGGATATCTATTGAAACACAGCGAGCGGTGAGTCCGCATATATACAGACGGATGCAGCTCTGATGTTTTTGGAGTGGGTCATCACATACTTTTTTTGCTTTGAAGGATACGGAAAAAGTCCTCGTTCCCCAAGATTTAGTTTTTCTATCGCACCAACATTGAATATGGTGGAACTTTCAGCTTTGGAACCCCCCACTCTTTATCAGCTTGGTTCAAAAAGTCAGTCAGACATGGCGACTGCTAGATTGTGGACGATAAAGAAGAAAGCAAAGCGGATACGCAGCGAGCGAGTTTGGAAAAATCATATTTCTTGAGCAGACAAACGTCTGACCATATACGTCAATTATTGAATCTTCATGTTAGACACAACCATCACGAAACCTTACTCCTTTCTAGCGAAAAGTCCAGAACTACTTTGTGGGGTAGAAGTTGGAAACATCTTGACGAATATACCTGCAAATGAGATTTATTGATTCCTGAAAAAAATAAAATCTAAAAACATTTTGGGATCTGTGATTCCAGGCCCTAACAAATTCTGCATATCCATTTATCATTCAGCATCTCTTCCTCCTTTCCTGCTTACATACTCGCACAATCTGCAAGGAAGTGTGTCCAGAGCGGTGGCACGATTCCTCCCGTAGTGGCCCATCACGCCGCACCTCCTCCATGCGTGGTACTCCGAGTAGGCTATAGGATCGTCGGCGACAACCTTCACGTAGGAAGCCAACTCTTGCAGGGTACCAAACTTAGACCCGTCGATGATAGAATGGGGAGGAACAAAACTTTCCACATCTGATGCGCCAAAGTAGATGGGCACTGACCCGGCATCCAGAGCGTAATAGAGCTTCTCGGTGACGTAGCTGTCCGTCTTCGTGTTCTCAATGGCAAGGACAAACTTGTAGTGAGACATGGCGCAGTGCAGGTGATCCCACCAATGTGATTCTGCACTCGGATCCTCCATTTTGCAGTCGGGATAGAAAGAAAGCGCAGCATCCCTGCCCCCCACATTATTCAAGCAGCTGCCAAAAGAATGATGTGATATGAGGGAGAAGAACTCTTGTGCAAGTTCAGTTCGGTGCTGGATGCAGTTTGATGAAGACCAGTAAACAAGGACATCCTAGGAAAAATTGGTAAGTGAAGAAAACATAGTGGTCAGTTTTCCATTACCTCGCTCTAAAATCCCCCCACGATAAAAAAAATGCTCAGAGGCCAAGTGAAAGAAAAAACAGATCATCTTACTTATGAATTTGAAAGCAACTTGAAAAGAACATGCATTTGAACATTTCTTTTTATGAATTAGGTGATCTGAAATAACAACAATACTAAAACTACAATGTGAAAAATGATGAACTTCTCTTTCACCCTTGCTGTTAAAGTAGTAGCTTACATTTCTTTTTATGGAGGAGACATGGTAGTTCCGGAATTTATGAAACATGGTCCCAGCATATGTGCATTGAACATCATCCATGGCATGAAAACCAACAAATATATCCTCATATCCTGTTCGATGCCTACTGGCTTCAAGATCCATATATATGCGAAGAGGTTCTCCTTTTTTCCTCTGAATAAGAAAAGTTAGTACAATAGAAAACAATACGGAAACAGAATCTGAGAAATAATAAGATGAATAGTTGAATGACCAGAGTAATTAACAGTTACAAATAGAAGAAATAGAAGTAGATCAATTATTTGAATAAACACTACTTGCAATAACAATATCACATCCCTCTAGTTAGAGTAATTGGGCTCTTTGAGGTCTTGGGATCAAGACTCGCTGAGTTCTAAAAAGAATATCGCATATCAGATAAAGTAGTTATAGCACTTAAAAGTTTTCAAGATATACATGCAGTCTAGACAAAACTTATCATGTGGAAAAACTGAAGGAAATTTCATTAGCATTTTGCACGCAACTTACAACAGCACTGGAAGTTAGCTAGGGCACTTGATTGTTGCTTATATCTGATGAAATCAGGGGGACAAGAAAAAAAAAGCAGGAAGTTTTAAACCGATAACACAGTAACAATAACAAGCTTGTTAAGTTCCAGCAGGAAAATAAGCCAACCGTTCTAAATGTAATGAATGAGCAACAAGAAGGTAGCCACACATCTTCCTTTTGATCGGAATAGACACTTTATTCTAGTTATAAAGCACTCTCCCTTTTGGATTTAGACACATTATTCACTTTCTTGTAGCCCCTAAATGGAACCAATATCAAAATCTCAATCTCAACAATATGTCCATATAAACTTCTCTTTCCTCCGGAAGGGGGCAGGCGAATTCAGCACATCTTTAGCATATACAATGATGAAAAATGGTGGCCTGAGATCTCCACTGTATGCAGAATCCTAGAAAACACTTGCATCATTGAAGATTCAAGTTCATGCATGGTTTGCAGTACAAGAGAGATTAAATGTGTGAGCAAATTTAACCAAGAAAGGGATGCAGATCTCTTCTATGTGTCCACTGTGCCAAGAGGTTGATGAAACTGAATACCATGTTTTACTGCAACGTCAGCTGGTGCAACAAATACAGGGGCAGCTACATGAAGGAGAGGAAAACTGCAACTCCCCACAAGAGCTCTTTTGTATAAAGCCAAGACAAATCATAGTGGAAAAGAAGGATTTCTGCAAGCTGGAATGTGGTGTATTCAACCAGGAAGAATGGAGACCAGAGAGTATTAGGAGGGAGGGGAAATGGACCTTATAACATGGGTTAATTTAGTATCCAAGAAACTGCTGTGCCAGTTGGTGCATCTGGCTGACCTTATATAGCTGGAACACTTTTGCATAATAACAACTTGAATGCTAGTTGATACAGGGCAAGTGAACTGTTTTTTACAAAATCTTTCTAAATGTAAACCATAATAATATACTATTACTAATGAATAAAAGCAAGGAGGTGAAAATTCTCAACTCCTTTTCCTTCAAAAAAAAAGAAACTGTCTTTCCTTTGCAGGACGCAACATCACATGGAAATATAAAATTTCTCAACCTACACAATAAAATGTAATATCTTGGTTGCTACATTCTAATTTCTAAGAAGTTCCCTAGAAAGAATGAGACCTAGAAATAAAATACTTGCAATCATGAAGTCTTAAATTCACATGCACTAAATGATACCTTATTCAAGTAATAGTCAGCTGTCAGGGTACTATATGTCTGTAAGAAATATTATGGAAAAACAACTCTGAAAAGTATCTCAAATTTCATGAACTGCCCCCCAGAATGCTCAGAAAGCTTATCTAAACTAAGTACATTGTATCTACAAATGTAGATGATTTAGGTAATTTAACTGCCACAAAACATAGATTATTCTTGTTTCCTTCACACTGAGGGTTTCGGCCTACATTCATAAATTCCTTCGGCACAAAATAAGAAACGGTCTCTCCAATGCATAAATGGTCGTGAGTTTGCATTTTCATCATCTTTGGTAAAATTAAGCCCACCACGTAGACTTTCATAAACCACTCTACCATAGTTTTTTTTCAGATAATCTCAATTTTGGTTTAATAGTAGAGTCCAACAGGGGACGCATAACCGATCGAATATATACGTGTGTAAAATAAATTCTCCTTTCTTATGAACACAAAAATTCAATATTTCCCTAGTAAAAGAAGTTTACTAAATGAACTTCGTTAGAACCACAAAAATAAGATCGATGTACGTCAAGATTATCCAAAATAGTAATTCTCTACGACCTTTATAAAGCATAGAGAAATCGTAATTTATTTAAGCAATCTACCATGCTCCACACGCATGGAATTCCGTTAACACCTGGGGAACCCAAATCAATCGAGCAATCAAGTGAATTCATATAAAAGAAACGTTTCTTACCGTCTCCGGAGGCTGTTTCCATTCGAAGAACAGGGCGTCAGGTTTATCGGCAAGGGCGGAGGATTTGGTCCAGAGGCAGGTTAAACCGCACCGGCACGAGTAAAGGCTCTCCAGCTCGTCCGGGATCCAAGTCCATCCTTTCACCAAAATGCTTATGTGCCTGGAGGCCCCGATCGTCGGGCAGCCGCCGGCCTCGACGTCCTGGATCGCGGACGGGTCGGCCCTCCGGCTGCGGTGCTTTTCTCGGAACCGCTCGCAGCCGACCGCGCCGTCCCATAACGCGAAGGCCGCAGCGAGCTCGGTGAATGCGACCGGCAGCCTCTCTTCCGCTGTGAGGCCGTCGACGGGCCTGGCAATAAAGGTGTCGGACGAGGCGCGGGTCGGGGAGGAAACGGGAAAGAAGTCGATGAAGACGGCGGAGAGGAGGAAGAGGAGGAGGAGGAGGAGGAGGAGTAAGGGAGAAAGATAGGGGGAGGAGGGCAGGGGCGTCCGGTTGCCCGCCGGCATGGAGATCCGCCAGGGGAAGCAGAGGAGAGCGGCTCAGGCTCGCCGAGGTTTCATTGTTCGTTCGGCACCACCAGTCCGCGCCTCGCTCCATGGGCGTAGCTGCGAATGCATCGAGGTTTCATTAACAAAGATGTTTCTCTCGGAAGGAGTGAAGGTCAACTTGTTGCTTTTTACCTCAGTGACAAGTTTAACTTTAATAATAACATGAATAATATGAAAAAAATAAATAACAGTAAAACTGACCGATCAAAGTTCATACTACTTTTTAATTTAAAGAAAAAAAGCTTTGCTCTCCTCGCCCTCGCCTTCACCCCAAGCGTCCACGATGATGTTTCCTCTCTTTTGACTCCGGCAAAGCAACTGTGACCATCACCTTCTCCGACCAAGCTCTCCATCGACGTATCTTCATCATCGTCCCCGAGGATCATCATCTGGAGGAATAGTCCCTTCCCATCTCCTCTACCCTCCCCTCTCCTTTGCCTCTTCCCCCCTCTCCCCCCGCCCCCGCCCCCGCCCCCGCCCCCGCCCCCGCCCCCTGCCCCCCATCACCCATCCTCTGCTTCTTCCACGCCGTCCGTTCCCATCTCCTCTGGCCCCCTCTCCCCGGTGAAAGGGAGATTATTGAAGATGAACAGTCAGAGAGCCTGTAAACTGATTCTAAGAAAAAGAGTTGTAGCAGCGATGCACTCTGTTTTCATTACTGTATATACTTAGGAGAAAATAAAGTTACATTAAAAACAAACTTGAAATTGTAAAGTAACGGAAGCAAATTACAATAGTCTGTTTACATTATTATAGAAAGCAATAAAGACAAGACTGCAAACAAGCTTATCTGATAACAATCTCCCTCCTAAGCTTGTTTGTTCTTGAGATCTTGAAGTCTTAGCAAAGTTCAAATCTCTACAAGCTTTTGTCTTCCTAAAGATTTGGTGAAAATATCAGCGTTTTGTTCACCGGAGCTAACATAATCAACAGCAACTTGTCTGTTTTCAATGCACTCACGGATAAAATAAAAACGAGTGTCAATGTGTTTAGAGCGACTGTGAGACACAGGATTTTTGCTCAATATAATGGCAGACATGTTATCAACAAACAACAATACCTTTTTCACTGACTCTTCAAGCAAACTAGATAAGAACTGAGCCAACCAAATGCCTTGACAAGCTACTCCAGTTAAAGCTATATACTTTGCTTCACATGAACTTAAAGCAACCACCTTTTGTTTTGATGAAGCCCAACTCTCAGATTTATCTCCAAAGCAAGAAAATCATTCCACTTGTGCTCTTTTTGTCTTCATTATAACCTATCAAAGCACACTTCTTTTGATCTCCTTTGTAATAAACAAGGCTATAGTCAAGAGTACCTTTCAGATACCGAAACACTTGTTTTGCTGCAGCTATGTATTCTACATTCGGTGTCTCCATATACCTACTGTGTAAACCCCTACCCCTTGATTTGGAAAAAAAAAAAATTTGGTCTGGTTCAAATGAACCGGCCAGCCGGCCGGTCCAGCTGAACCGGATGACACGATTTGAAGAGCCGGCACGAGCGAGAAGAGCCGAGGGCTCTTCCCCCTCGACGCCCTCTTCCTCGCCTTCTTCCCCGCCTCCCTCACCCGCAGTAGAGCACGCTGGCGCCCCTCTCGTTTCACCGCCGTTTGCTGCCCGCCGTTCGCCGCCCATTCCTCTCCGCAGTGATGAGGAGCGCTCGGCGGAGACGAGGAGGGCTTTGCTGCTGCCGCGCGACCCCTTCCCCTGCGTTCTTTCCCTCTCCGCGAGATCAGCCGCCGTGTCCTCCATTACGCGCCCAAATCGCCGAAGCCCCGCTTCCTCCGCTAGGGCTGGAGTTTGCTCGCGCTCTCTGCGAGTTCGTGAGACCGCGTCCGCCCAACGCTAACGCAAGTGGCAGCGATTTCGTTGCCGTCGTTCACCCGATTTGCAACACCACCAGCGAGGAGTGGAGCTGCGATTCCACTCGCCTCGCTGCCCGAATCCTCCTCCTTTTCTTCCCCACGTGTTCGCAATGTGAGGAGCTCCTCTTCCCCTTTGTGAATGGGCGATTTCGCCCTCCGATGGACTCGCCTAAGCATTCGCCGGCGATGTCCACCGACAGTCGCCGTTTGGCGTTGACAGTCGGATTTTGCGCAGGCCGTCGTTGGTCTCCCCGCGTGCGAAGGGTTTCGGAGCTCGTCGTCAGGTCGGCCGTCGGATTTTACGAACTCCAACGAGGTGGCGGCTAGGGTTCTGGCGCCGGCGGCTAGGTTTTCGGCGAGGAAAAGGGTTCAGCTGAGGTAGAACCCATTTCTTTCCTTAATCGCGATTAGTGATTAATTAAGCATGTTTAGTGGTAATTAATCAAGATTTAGTTAATCAATGTTGGGTAATGATAAATTAAAATTTTCTTAATGGTCAACATGATCATTTTAGTTGACTAGGTAAATTTTTAACCAAATTTTAACTTGAATCAAATTGGGTTAAATTGGATTAAATGATTATTAAATTGAGTAAACCTAATTTAAATACTTAATTGAGTTAATTATGATTTAATAATTTTATTAATTGCTGATGAATTTTTAATTGGGCAGTGACTTGGCTAGATAATGTGTTTGGATTTAAATGGGTATAAGTTTGATAAAATTTATTTAAGTTTAATTAAATCAATTTAACATTGTAATTAGTTTAATTAGTAAAATTAAAATTAGGTTAATTAATAACTAAATGATTAGATAGAATTAATTATCAACTTGTATGCTTAGATTGGGTTAATTAAATGTAGTAATTAGTTTAATTAATTTATTTGGGCAAAAAATGTGGAAACATGGTTTTATTAATTAAGTATTAGCCTCTAAATTAAACTTGGGCTCGTAAATTTAAATGTAGGCCTATTAAGCGGTAATTAGCTAGGATAATTGTATGAGTTAGATAGATAAATTTCTATTTTATTTATTTTAAGGAAAAATAAATTAAATTTTATTTTAAATAATTATGTTATTTAGGACTATTATTGATACGCGATCCGAGTAGTTCGTCGGAGTAATTATTTTCGTGGGTTGGTTCTGAAGAGTAAACCGCCAAATCAGGTACATTGGTTCATCGATGTAGGATTTAATCAAGCCAGAGAATTCCTGCTGAGGTTTTCTTAGGAAATTCTTGGATGCCCTAAATATGATAAAATATATAATACTTGTTAAAATTTTGTACGTATGTATGTTAGTATAATTTATTTTGTCTAACATGAATGACGTGCTATGTTTCATTTAACATGTTGTACAATCTTGTCGTGCATGTTTTAATATTTTCTATGTTATGTTCAAAACAACTACCATGCAGATATAGATATATAGAATGGCATGTTAGAATCTCTTTGGAGACATCACCGTAAATTAGACAGAAAGGGGTGTTCCCCATATACCCCGATTGACCACCGCGTACCGTCGATGGTCAAAACGGTGATGTCTCTCTTCGCACTACTCCCGAGGCTATATATAGCTTAGACACTGGGAGCTGGTAAGGGAAGGGACCGTATAACTCCAAGATCATACTAGACTGAAAATATGGAGTAGGTTCATACCCGAAAACTTATACCCGCACGGATGTCGTTTAGGCGACCCCGTGATAGTCTTGAGATGACTAGCGAGGATGATCCCTACCATGGACTTGGCACCGATGGAGTCGAGGTTGCCACAGCCCATCGTGCAGATGTGCGTCAATCTCGGTCGATGTTGACTGCTATTGGATTGGGAAGATGATTCCCTACGTGAAGCCTTGGACAGTGGATCCGTGAATCATGCGGTTATCATCCATGACGTTCTGCAGATAGTCGAATGAATAATCCGGATCCTAGGGTTGTTATTTTTATCGGTTAGCCGTAGCTGATTAGTCTTCGTTGATGGCGACCCTATTTTCGGGCAGTATTGTAGTACTACACGAGTCGCCGTTGCCTTTACGGAGTCCAGGGAGGATGTAAGGGCACGACAGTTTCGCTAGGGGAGGCATCGAAGGCAACTAGCGAGACAGTGGAGAGTAATCAAGGGTCACCCGTCCTCTCTGCCAACATCAGTGTAGCGAGCATAGGTAGAGATAGAGATAAAAAGACACTGATGGGCTTATAAATACCCTTGGCCTGGGTATTCATTAAGCATAGGCTGACAGCCCGAGTCTTGAGACTTGAAGTCGTATTACAATATAGATGACATTTGCTGATGACATAAACACTGATTATCACTTAGGTGACATCTAGTGATATGCATGTTTGTAATTGTCTACTTTGTTATACTGCTTTTATGACATGAATTACACATATTAAAGAGAAAAATGATGATTAACAAACAAAAGACATCCTAGAGTACTTGTCACGCTGTAACCCGCAGGTCGACATGTGGCAACCGTCGTATGAGCCCAAAGGACCCATACAAGATATTTGGTAATAAATATTATCCATATATATAATCAACATAATGGAATGTATGTGCACTAGGTCGCAAGGCTGAGCACACTACATTTAATGTGTGTGCATGTTATTAGATGACTGACTGAGATATTTGATGAAGATGAGGGTCATCAATGGATTTAGTTTTATGTATTGATGTCGTTATTATAGAATTATTGTAGGTATATCAGGACTGTACTAGTAGAGTTACATAAGTGATTTAAATTCTGCTGTGTTGATTATGTATATAGACAATATTTATTACCAAATGCCTTGTATGGGTCCTTTGGGCTTATACGACGGTTGCCACGTGTCCGACAGGTGGGTCGGGGTGTGACATACTTTGTACTCTAACTGAATACATTAGATCAGGTCTAGTATGAGTTAAATATCTCAAACTTCCAACTAACCTTCTATATTCAATTTTATCTACCTTGGGTACATGGTCACTTTGCTGAAACATCAATCTTTCCTCCATTGGTATGTGAGCAGAATTTGAATGCAACATTCCAAACTCTTTCAAAATTTTCTCAGCATACAATGACTGTCCTAGGGTTATCTTGTATTTGGATTGAGTTATCTCTATACCAAGATAGAAATGGAGCAAACCTAAGTCAGTCATCTCAAACTCTTGTTTCATTTGCATCTTAAAAGTTTGAATTTGTTGTATGCTTGTGCTGGTAATCAACAAATCATCAACATAAACTCCAACTACCAGCTGCTCTTTAGCCACCAACTTTGTGTATATTGCAGGCTCTTGTGAATTCCTTTTAAAACCAAAAGGCAACAAAGATTTATCCAGTTTCAATTTCCATGCTCTTGGAGGTTGTTTGAGTCCATACAATGCTTTCTTGATTCTTAAAACTTTTTCTTCTTTTCCTTTTAGAACAAAAGCTTCAGGTTGTTGTATATAAACTTTTTCATCAATTGTTCCATTCAGGAATGCTGATTTTACATCTATCTGATGTATTTCCCAACCCTTTTGTGCAGCCACAACAATTACAAGTCTTATTGATTCAAGTCTTGCTACTGGTGCAAACACCTCTTCATAATCTACTCCTACTTGTTGCACATATCCTTTTGCAACTAGCCTAGCTTTGTGTTTTATAACTTTACCTTGAGTATTTCTTTTTACTTTGAATACCCATTTCAAACCAATTGCCTTACAACCTGATGGAAGATCTGAAGGAACCCAAGTTTGATTCTTTACAATATGTCCATATTCCTCTTCCATAGCTTTTCTCCAAACTTCTTCAGTCACAGCCTCTTGATAACTTGATGGTTCATCATCTATAACATGAGTGAGCAACATTTGATCTGTAGGTGATTTTATTTCCTCGGTAGCTCTATAGATACTGCTTAGAGATCGAGTCTTTCTTGGCATTTCTACAGAGTCATCAATGTTGCTGCCACCATATGTGAAATGCTGCGGAGTATCAAGAGAAAATGTTGTAGAATCAAATCTAGAAACTGTAGGAGAATGCTGACTATTAATATCAAACTGTGTATCAGAATTGTGCTGAAACTGTTGCTGAAATGGTGCAGTATCAGAAATATGATATTGCTATTTAGTATCAGAAATAACTTGTGTATCAGAATTGTGCTGAAACTATTGCTGAAATGGTGCAGTATCAGAAATGTAATGTTGCTGAATAAATTTCTTAGGTTGTTTCCAGCTGTAATTTTTTTGAGATTGTTCCAATTCGGCTTTACTTCTTCTTCAAATACACAATCTCTACTCATAATTATAGTATTTTTTTCCAAATCAAGGAATCTGTAGGCTTTTGTTCCACTTTCATAGCCAACAAATACAACATTTTTACTTCTATCATCAAGCGTATTCAAGTGTGTTCTAAGAATCTTCACATGAGATTGACAACCAAATACTTTCAAGTGAGATATGTTTGGCTTCCTTCCTGTCCATTTTTTATAAGGTGTCATTTTATTTAAACTTTTTGTGAAAGACTTATTCAATATATAAACTGTTGTGTTTACAGCTTCTCCCCATAACACCAATGGCACACTCATTATTTTCAGCAAGCTCCTTATCATGGACATAACAGTCCTATTTCTTCTTTCTACTACTCCATTTTGTTGTGGAGTATATGAAGTTGTAAAGAATCTTTTGATACCTTGCTGTTGACAAAAAAGTTTGAATTCATTTCAATTAAATTCTCCTCCTCTATCAGATCTAAAAGCTTTAATCTTTTCACTACTTTCAGATTCTGTCAAAGATTTAAACTTCTTGAAAGCATCAAAAGTTTCACCTTTTTGTTTCAGCATGTGCACCCATAAAAATCTTGAAAAATCATCAATTATGAGAAGAAAATAATTGCTCCCTCCCAAGGAAGAAGGAACAATTAGTCCACACAAATCTCCATGTATCAACTCTAAATTTTTCTTTACTCTAAAGCTTGAAGCATCTGGAAATGCAGATCTGATCAGTTTTGAAGCAACACATTCTTGACACACACCTTTGGCTATGTTAATTTTTGAAAGTCCCTTAACCAAAGATTTATCAGACATGATCTTTAAAGCTTGAAAATTCAAATGTCCATATCAATTATGTCATAACCAATTGTTATTTTCTATAGTTGTCAAGTAACATTGATCAGGATTCTTCAATTTCAACAAATACATCCTGTTGTTAGCTCTCCTCACTTCTATGAGTTGCCATCCTTCTTTATCAAAAATGTTCATTTTGCCATCCTTGATGACTGTAGTGTATCCCAACTCATCCAATTGTCCAATACTCAAGATATTAGACTGCAAACTTAAATATATAGAACATTTGATAAAAGTCTTGTATCACTTTCATCTGCAGAAAAATAAATATTTCCTTTTCCTGCAATTTTGGCTAAAGAACCGTCACCAAACTTAACTTTTCCAGATATAGTTTCATTTAACTTATAGAAGTAATCTTTATTCCCTGTCATATGATTAGTAGCACCAGTATCTAAGTACCACAAATTTAAAATATTTGTTTCAGAATTTGTACCTTGTAAGAGCATCTCACTCTCATCATTCTCTTCTTCTACTGCCATTAAAACTGCATGTTGACTTAGAACTTCTTGATGATCTTTATCTTCACTTTTCTCGGCCAAATAAACAGCTTCTTCCTTTTTACAGAAGCGGGGGGGAGTTGTGACTTTGACAAAGGGGAGTGATATGCACACGCCTCGACTTAAGATGCATGCAAGCAAGTTGGTCCCGATCTTCCGTCGTAGGAGAAACCCTTAAGATAGAGGGAGTCATGACTTTGACGAAGGGGAGGCTAACCACGATCAAAGAACGTGACCAGCAACCTCGCAATCGCTAAACCACTCCTCAGTTGGTTATCAACCGTGTCAAACACGATTGACCTGTTCACGAAGAACGGCACGAACAATTCAAGAGAATTGAAAGAGCAACAGCGGAAGGATCACTCAAGAAATTGGACTTCAAGTTTGTAGCAAAAGCATTACAAAAGTGGTGGCTAAAGCAAAAATCAAAGTCTCCTTGCAAGAGGGCATGCTCCACCTAATATATAGATAAAATAATGAAAGTTTTTCTATATTTTATTATACTAAAATAGGAAAAATAAATATATAAATCTCCTCCTCTTGTAAGCCACGAATTTTGGAAAAGAAATATTTCTTGATGAAGATTTATCTTGAATAAATATTCCTTGATTTGCTTTTGGATAAATATTTGATGAAGATTTACCTTGAATAGAATTTCCTTGATTTGCTCTTGCATAAATATTTGATCTTGAATAAATCTTCCTTGATTTGCTCATGAATAAATATTTCTTCAATTACTCATGTAACTTCCGTATAGAAGCGTCGGGCATGGGCTCGTGTCATTGGGCCTTGTATGCTAATTGAGTCTTGCACGGGCGAACTTGTGATGTCCTCATCAGAACGTGGAGACAATGATATCATTGATGAGTGAGACCCATCTTTCCTGTCATAAGAAACATCACGAGGACTTCTCACCACCTGAAACTCTAACCCTTCTCAAAAATTGCTCGTGTGTTTGCTGGTTCGTGTTAACTTTCAACACAGAGTGAATAAAGCGATTGCAAAGTGCTAGAACACGGTGATCAAGGCTAATTTTAGGGAGCTCTAGGTGGGGATATATTTGGAGCAAAGAGAAGAAAATAAAAATTCAAGTTGACTCAATTAAGCAAGGTAGAAGATGTCAAAAGGAAGAAAAAATAAGGATAATTATAATTAAAATTCGGATTGCAAAATTAACTCAATCAAGGAAGGTATAAGGTGTCAAAAAGGAAGAATAAGTGCAAGATAATTAAATTCGAATAAAATATTTTTGTTGAATCACCAACCAGACTCTCCTAAGTCTTCTTCTGTAATGTGCCCAAAAGTTTTGAATAAATTATGCCGATGATAGTCTTTATAGTTGATGCTCCTGCCAATTGAGGGTGACATTGATGCACCGCTATACTCCTTATCACTTTTTTCAATATGCACCTTACTTGTGCATATAAGTTGTTCTTTAATTATATTTATATAAAGTCATACTTTTTACAATATAGGTATTATGGTAAGGATACAAGTAATATATAAAAAAATTATTAAAAATATATTATATGAGTAAATAAATAAATGACCGTATTAGTAAATAAATAGTGAATGGGTGTAGATTTCTTTATATCTTAAAAAAAAGATGACTCATCGATGCAATTTCTGACAAGTATATTACTCGATCGGAGGCCTTCGAACTGTTAAATTTACGTGTGTAATAATGTCAATTATAGTATTATTAGAACAACTTGTTTGATGGTATATACTGCCAAATTCTTCCTCATTAACGATGTGATTTTCGTTAGAAAAATTGTGGGAATAAGTTTTATTTTAATACCGGTCGAGTATGTACGATTTTGGTTTGTGAGGTTATTAGTTGAATTATGAATGTGGAATACATTACAATCAGGTCGGTTATCTGATTCTCTAGTCTACACAGAATAGTGTCAGGCTTTTGGTGGTTTTGTCCGTTTAATGTGTGTGTCGTTTTAATTGGTCTAAGGTTGTGAAATAGAAATGATAGGTTGCGAAGTCGATTGTTTTCGATTAAGAATTTTCTTTCTTTTGATGCGCGTACTATAGTTCTGTTTCGCATCTCCATTGTGGTAGATGGGAGGTTGAACATGTGATTTGAGTAAGTTAGATGAAGTTGTTGTGTTTAATAAATTGGTGCTATACGGTTGACAGATGAATTAAATTATCGGTGACGTCTATCGTATTTATTGCAACTTGGTCTCATTATTCGTAGTGGTGATTATGTTGTTTGTCGCATTGTAATAAATAAGAATGGATGTCATGATATAGATTATTTTGATGCATTGGTGTAATAAGATAATTGCTAATATAATTGAAGTTTGTTGATATGAGGGATGCTATTTTGAGTAGTAAGTTGGATGTTGATTTACGATAGATGTGATACTGATACATGTTCTTGGGAAGATTGATACAACAATCGTTTATGTTTATCCAAAAATTCAAGCCTTAGCACTGCCACCTCTACTGCTACTGCCACCGACACTGCCTTTCTTATCGTTACTCATTTTATTATGATTAAGTTAAAGGTTCATAGCCTTCTTCATCTTAGGATCGTCGTAATCCTCCTCGTCATCTTCGTGATTTCCATCGCACAACACCTCCTCGTCCTCAACGTACCGATGAGCATCATCGTCGAACTCACCTACATCCTCAACCTCAGCTTCTTTAGTAGGATGGTTTGATTTTACTGTCTTGGAGGGCATCTTGAATGGATTCTTAAAGTCCTTGAGGCTCGAAAGCTTCAGATCTTTGAACCCTTTCGCCTGCTCCTGTGGTTGCGGAGTTATTTGCTCCTTGCCACTACCCTTTTGGGCATTTCCACTACCCTTCTGCTTCTTTTTTTTTCCTTAGCCGAACCTTCCTCTCCCTTCTTTTTTTTTTTCTACTCGCCGAAAGCTTGCTCCTCCCTTTCTCCACCTATTTTTTTTTTCTTGCCGAACACTACTCCTTTTTTTTTTCTCCTCTTTTCTAGCAAAACACTTCCTCCTCTTTTCTCTCTCTCTCTCTCCTTTTTTTTTCCAATTTTTTTTCCACCGAACACTTCTTCCTCTCTTTTTTTCTCCTCTTTTCTTGCAAAACACTTCCTCCTTTTTCTCCTCTTTTCTCTCTAGCTCTCTCTCATTTTCTTAAAACCTTCGGCCTCTTTGGCCGAACAACAATTTTTTTTTTTGAAGGATAAAAATTCAACAACTCAAGCGGAAATTAGGAGATAATAATAAAAAAAATAAAGATGAAAAAACAACTATGATGGGTACGAAATAGAAGTTCAAGAAAAAGGATTTTTTTTTTTTATGTAGGGAAAATAAAAGAGAATCTAATAAAGGATAGATGAATTCCTACCGGCAACGAAGGCTCTGATACCACTTGATATGCACACGCCTCGACTTAAGATGCGTGCAAGCAAGTTGGTCCCGATTTTCCGTCGTAGGAGAAATCCTTAAGATAGGGGGAGTCGTGACTTTGACGAAGGGGAGGCTAACCACGATCAAGGAACGCGACCAGCAAACTCGCAATCCCTAAACCACTCCTCAGTTGGTTATCAACCGTGTCAAACACGACTGACCTGTTCACGAAGAACGGCACGAACAATTCAAGAGAATTGAAAGAGCAACAGCGGAAGGATCACTCAAAAAGTGATTAAGAAAGTGGACTTCAAGTTTGTAGCAAAAGCATTACAAAAATGGTGGCTAAAGAAAAAATCAAAGTCCCATGTTCCACCTAATATATAAACAAAATAATGGAAGTTTTTCCATATTTTATTACACTAAAATAGGAAAAATAAATATATAAATCTCCTCCTCTTGTAAGCCACGAATTTTGGAAAATAAAAATCTCTTGATGAAGATTTATCTTGAATAAATATTCCTTGATTTGCTCTTGGATAAATATTTGATGAAGATTTACCTTGAATAGAATTTCCTTGATTTGCTCTTGGATAAATATTTGATGAAGATTTACCTTAAATAGAATTTCCTTGATTTGCTCTTGCATAAATATTTGATTTTGAATAAATCTTCCTTGATTTGCTCATGAATAAATATTTCTTCAATTACTCATGTAACTTCCGTATAGAAGCGTCGGGCATGGGCTCGTGTCATTGGGCATTGTATGCTAATTGAGTCTTGCACGGGCGAACTAGTGATGTCCTCATCACCCGGCTACTAGCCAACTTGTAACCTGTGCAACAGAGAAAAAATGTGCACATCTGAGTCGCGAGACTCAGTGAGGCTACAGAGAGAGCATCCTAAAATAATGAGCTTAGGATATTGTACAACCCAACAAGATATTACATCCACTGTATCACATATTAATTCAACATGTCAACAAAATATCATATATTAATACCACATGTCAAACGAGATATTACCAAATAGTAAATATGGAATATCATAAACATTATCATACTATAATATATGAGAACATATGATCATAACGGTGTCATTAAACCAAAGATGTTATATCGTTTTAATTCACATATCATCATCTATCCATTCTACACCTAAGGCAACCGGCCTATGTTTAAGGTAAATCCCTCATCAGAGATTACCCAAAACCCGTCAATATCAACTCTATGTCTCTGTCCTATATGCCTGTACACCGACGTTGGCAGAAGGAGCTGGTGATCATGGCACCCCTTCTAACATAAACACAAGTACCCATTACAGCGCAGTAATTCTGCACCATGGCAGGATCACCATACAAAATAACAATCACATCCGTCTCCAGCCTGGCAAGCTGAGACCCACTGTATACGATACCAATGAACCTGGACTGCTCAGGGATCCCACCACTGTTGAGCATGCCAGAGTCTTTCAGGTTCCCTAGCCTCAGTAGTGCATGGGACGGTACTGTTCCTTGTACACCCTCTACCCTGGTGTAACATAATTAAATTGAGTTCTGTACCGAAGTGAGATCCCGACTACACCAAAGTATAAGTGACTAAGTCAACCGAATGTGCATTTCTACCTTACTAGCACATGGCTCCTCACCATATGTTGGCACATACCAGTCTAAGAACCCACACATCATCTCCCAGGTTATCATAACCCTATGATGTTCTAAGTTCTTAGTCATATATCAATCTAGATCACTTTAGGTGTTCTCATAACATAAACCTAAAGTATCTCAAGTTTTATCTCATGTCCACATGTTCCATGTTCTTACTAGGTGTCTCTATATCTCTAGCAACATGAACATATTAAATAATCAAAATAACATGAGCATAAAACCTCAATAGCATGTATATAACAACATTATACATATACCAGCATGGTATAACTAACAACTCACATCAGGAGTAAGCATATTATGGCATCATACATGAACTAACATGATATAACTTTCAATCTCATATCGAGAGCATGTATATAATAACATCATACATCTGCTAGTATGATTCAAGTTTCAATTCATATCAATAATATGCATACATTAACATCCTACAGGAACTAACATGATATACTTTCAAGTTCACAGTAACCCACATGCTAAATAAATATATAACGAAGTAAATATATTACTCATCAGGAGGTACAATAATACAAAACAACCCTTAGGACTCAGCATCTGTAGTAGGCCAAATTAAATTTGAAACCATAAACCCTCATCTAAGTCTCAAAGAAGATTTTTAAACAAGAATCACAGCTTGGCCGTGATTCTTTAAGCGAAAAAGCAATTCAATCAAGCAAAGCAATTCCTCTCTACTTGAACACAAATCACAGCTGGGCTGTGATTTATCAAGAAATAGCATAACAACCAACAATTTCCTAAAATAAATCCAATGCAACCAACCAAACATGCATAAATAACACATCTTAAACAATTCTCTTAACTAACCTCACTACCCACAACCTCACATCAATTTCCTTTTTTTTTGTTACTTTTCTTTTGATCAATTAATCATTTAACAATTCAATCAAATATCACCACCATAGTTATTCAATCAAACATGTTTACATTTAAATTATATAGTAAGAATATAATTAAATTTCTATTTGCACAATTAAATCTTTCTAATAGTTGGATCTATTATACTACCTTATTAATCTAAAATAATTTTAATACTTCTGTAAAAATTTAATTACTATATATAACTCAATTAACAATTCTCTAATTTCATTAATTAGAAAATCTAATTAACCTAGTTACCTAATTTAATCACACTCTAAAATTTATAAATTTTGTAAAAAGATCTAACTGCATCAATTAAATTTATAAATCCTAAATTATCAAACGTCGTTAATTAGAAAATATAAATAAACTAATTTTCTAAATTTTATCACATTATAAATTTATAGAATTCTAAATTATTCAATTACATAAATTAAAATAATCTAATAATCTAATTATCTCAATTTACAATCTCCTAGTTTAATTAATTCCATAAAAAATTTAAATAAATCATTTTAATTTCAATTAATACAATTTAAATGTCATAACATCTATCAAAATATTTCTTCATGCATATAATATACAATTAATTTATTTAAATCCTAAATTAATGAAAATTTACTTAAATAAATTAAGAACTTGCACTTCAATAATTCTGAAAATTTCTAATTAAATCACATAAATTATATTTAAGCATGGTAAAGAATCATAAATTATTTTAGATTTTTCAGACATCATAAATGCCCTCAAACCCTGAACCCAACCTAAAATAATTAAAGGCAGGTCTAAAACATATTAAAATTTTAAATAAATTTCTTAAGGCTCAAAACTCACTAGTCAAGCCTTACCACTTGAACTGAATTAAACCGATTAACAAGTAGCGAAGCCAGCCAACCCGCAACCAAAACGCAGTTAAACCGGCCGTTCGTCGAATCGGGCCAACACACGCGTGACGCATATTGTCGGACTATGTTAGGCATGGAAAGACCACACCCTGCTTTAACCAACTAAACTAATAGGCCAAGTTATTATTATTATTTTTTTTTTCTAAAAGAAAACCAGGGTTTACAGATCATCACTTTGATCTTAAGAGTATTGATTTCAAATTATCCCATGTTATATCTTAATCATATTATTTATATCCCATGACCTCATCCTGATATATTGAGTCTAAATAAATCTATCGATATTCAATTTTATCTGCATTCAAGTTGGTCGCTATCTAAATTTGTTGGTCTTTTGTGCACCTTTCATTCACTCTATTCTAGACCCTAGAATTAAATTTGTGGTTAGACCCATGTTGGGTGATCTTGGTGAACCCTCGCTAACTATAACGTAACTCTAAAGGGTAATCTTAAAAAATTTAAGTTTATCAATTCGGTGAGTTTTGAAAGAATCTAAGTTAGATCGTAAGCGGTACGGTCGTTTACCCGAAATATAACTACAATATTATTCCTTATTAGACGAATTACACATACGTGGAATATACCTATATAGCATATTAGGTTCGAGAAAATCAAGTCATTATGGAAGCATCAGGATCCATCCAAAGTCGAGTATCTACTCCCGAATCTAGTTAGTAGACACAGATTTGCCTGACACATTCTCATGATCATACCTTAGTGTCAAAGAGCAGATAGGCTCATAGGAATCTAGATGAGGATACTAGTAACTCGCAGGACTATGACCACAACATTAGTGTTGGGCTATTAAAGCATGAATGAACTACGAACCTTGTCATCAAGTATGACACGATGTGGGTTACCAACTCCATAGGTCATCTTGTTAATCTAGTTGCCCTTACATGCAAATTAAGTACGCATGCAACCGTAAGAAAACATTGGTACATATGTGGTACTTACCTTTCTTTACCCATTAGATCTTCATATTTTTGACATGTGCTTAAATTACCCAATCTTGTTTTATATGTGTTCCTAAAAGAAGATTTTCTTCAATTCATTGAATGTAGTTACTAATTCGAATTTGTTGTTACATCCATGCGTGTCTTATTTCCTACCATCACCAATGGATTCCTAATCATATGTGTTGTTCTAGTACCAAGTCATTATCTAAACTTCTTGTTATTCCTCGTTTTAATTCTTGTGATCATTCTACTCATCTTTTATTGCTTGCAACTCATGGGATAACTTTAAGTTGCAGAAGGATTCTTAATGACTTGTTTATTTAAAGGGATATATTATTCAATACTCCAGTTCCTCTTAAATTTCTCTGATAGTAGTTTGCACAAGTGGCAGTGTTTCCTCTTATTGTATTATATCTTCTATCTAATGATACTAATTCTTTTATGTAATACTCTTATTCCCCCTTTCTAATCGTGCTTTCTTAAAATTTCAATTCGCTGTGGATTGGTTTCACTATTTCACAAGTGCGTATTGCTCACATGCAACTTGTTTTGGGCTAAACCACCCACTTTTCCATCTGTAAATTGGTCCTTGTTGTTTTTACCTGTTTAACATCTTTGTGTAACTCAACCATCGTTGCCATTTGACTTTCAAGGAAGAAGTTTTTCCTTTGATGTTCTTATGAGGAGTAAACTCAATTCTCTTGAGCAGTTTTGTCACTGCTTATGTTACTCACTCGTATATATTGCTTGCACTTCTTCCTTGCTTATGCTGCTTGCCTCCGTTCTTATCAATTTTTGGTTTGAGGACAACAATTCTGTGATTATCTTATCAAACATCGTCATATACTTTTGCATATTCCCTCAAAGCTACACTTATTTAGTTTACCTCTACTTACTTATTCTTTTATTTCAACTTGCATCCTCACAAGTCCTTTGTTCCTTCTCGTTAGGTGGTGTAGGCAACTATCACCTCAGGGGAAAGAATCATGCATCAATAAGTACCCAGATCAAAGTAGAAGCATAAGAATATAGAAACAAAGCTCCCTTTTCCCCTGAGTTGCCCACTGGACCTCACTACCTAGTTTAACATAGCTAGTCCAGTGAATATCCCTAACCAAGAGTTATTTAACCTCCCATCATAGCTAGCTGGCACTTTAGCCCCGCGCCCCTCTATCTAGGCAGCCCATGGGAGTGCGAACAAACATAACATCACTGTAGTGACTATGCTCTAAGCACACCGGTTAGTACCATCCTAGTCATACGCACCTCAAAGATGAAGCAAAATTTTTTATAGTGTCAGAAATTTCATAGGGTATGCTTTTCACCATACCTCTAGTTTTTAGGAAAACAGGTGTATATGCTAGTTTTATAATCAAACAAAAGCATGTATCCTGCTTATAATGAATCGATGAGCAATAACAATGAAAAGCTTGGATATTAAAGGTGATTCACAACTCTTGTATAATCAAAATCAGGAATAGTAACTAGCAGGAGAGTCAAGGAGTATTAAGTATAGCTAATTAAAGAGATATAGTTCTCTTAGACTAAACATTGAGAAATATCCCGTCTATTCTGCCTAGAGAATAAACACTCACCTGACCCTATTATCGTAAGCATGTTCTAATTCGTGTCGCGATCCTTAGTATTCTCGTGCTTGCTTATCAAATTTCCTGTGAGTATTTTAGTAAAATTTAATTCTCAATCTGGTGACAATTTTGCAAATTCGTTTTCACCAACACTCTTAAATGATCTCTAGATTCACCCTAATTTTATCTTAAGTTTGCCGGAAAATTCGTCGGAACCCTCGCTGGAAAGTTTGTCGGAACCCTCGTCGTCGAAGTTCTTCGATCAGCACCAATATTAGTTTCAATCAAAAGCTCTCTTCAAGAGGATTTCAAAAATCATATTTTCCTTAATTTTTATAGCTCACACACGATCAATTTTACCGATTAAATTAATTTGGGTAAAATCCCTAAGTTAGGGTTTTTAGCTCGTCGGTGGCCAACTGGCGGCCAATAGCCCTCAACCCAGGTACCAATGGATAGATCTTGTCGAGGAGAAGCCATAGGTACCAAGTTTATTAAGTTATGTGGCTGGAATGGTCGGTAATCGTCGGAGCAAGCTTCGGTAATGGAGTTTTTGCCGCCGATGCCAAAACTCCAATTTCTTCCTCAAATCTTCACTAAAATGTGAAAATGATGGTTCTACTGCATTTTCCCTGCTCACCTAATATCGTGATTCAAATCCTGTCGAAAATTCCACCGGCGGTGGCTAGAGCATCATCGACAAGGGTGCTCGCCGTCGTTGCCCTGTGAGATAGGGGAGGAGAGAGAGAAGGTAAGGGAGCTCACATGCGATGGGAAGAAATGAGATTTAATAAAATAAATAATTAAAATCTTAAATCTCATTTTAAATCTTGGCCGTCTATTTGAATCAATCATTGATCTATCAATTTGATCAATCAAACAACATCCAAATTATAATCCATCTGTGCCGTTGGATTCCACATCAAAAATCCTATTTATTGGTATAATTTTTTATGCCAAAATTCCATAATTCTAAAATCTATGTGATTTTACAAATAAGTTTTTCATTTTTTATCATAAAATCCCTCAAAATTATCATCTACTGCATAATTACCCTTAATGCAAAAATAAAAAAATACAAAGCTCACAAAGTCGAATTCTGTCAGCTGCTCTTGCCACCTTGCTTGCTTGGCTGATAGTTTCCGTTGTGTGTGGAAGAAAGTATTTGTGACGTTATCTGCATAAACAATAGTTTCAAGGGATCCAGAGACTCAGAAATAGCTCATAAATGGTTACAGAAAATTTGAAAGACTACTAGAGATATGAGATTGACAGAAGCAGACACTATTAGACTAGCAGCTCAATTATTAGAGGATGATGCACGGGTTTGGTGGGAGTCCCTCAGTACGAGTGGAGTTATTCCGACTACATGGGCAGAGTTCACAACTATGTTTAATAGGGAATATTATACCAGTTTCTATAAGGATCAGAAGAGAGAAGAATTCTTTGCCTTGAGACAGGATCACAGGTTTGTATTGGAGTTTGATACTGAATTGCGAGCTTTATTAGTATTTATCCCAGAATATGCTAGAGATATAAAGTACATGCGTAACAGATTTAAAAAGGGACTGAACTTAGAAATTAGAAGGTTGTTAATTACATCTACCACCGTTAATTATCATGAGCTAGTACAGATGGCAATGGAGATTGAGCATTTATCTAGGGAACCTTTTAAATAGTAGATCAAATTGCTAGAATGATGTAACTGTGCAAATAAAAATTTAGTTTGGGTTTTTACTGTGTAATTTAAATGTAAACATATTATACATGTGTAGCTAGGGTTGGTATGATGTATAACTATGGTCGTTATACTTATTTAAATTATTAAATGGTTTAATGGATTAAAAAGAAATTAACTAAAAATTTGATGTGAGGTTGTGAGTAGTGGGGTTAGTTAAGAGGATTGTTTGAGATATGTTATTTATGCATGCTTGGTTGTTTGCATTGGATTTATTTTAGGAAATTGTTGGTTGCTGTGATTTATGTTGAAGTAGAAAGGATTTGCCTTGCTTGATTGTACCTCCTAATAAGTGATGTATCTACTTCGTTACATACTTAATTAGCATGTGGGTTACTATGAACTTGAAAGTATACCATGTTAGTTCCTGTAAGATGCTAATGTATGCATATTATTGATGTGAGTTGAAACTTGAATCATACTAGCAGATGTATGATGTTACTATATGCATGCTCTCGATGTGAGATTGAAAGTTATATCATGATAGTTCATGTATGATGCAATAATATACTTGCTCCTAATGTGAGTTGTTGGTTATAACATGCTGGTATATATATGATGTTGTTATATGCATGCTATTAGTGTTTATGCTCATGTTAGATTAATTATTCAATATGTTCATGTTGCTAGAGATGTAGAGACACTTAGCAAGAACATGGAACATGTTTGACATGAGGTAAAAAAATTTGAGACATTTAGATTCATGAGGTGGTAACACCTGGAGTGATTTAAATTGTTATATGAATGAGAACGCTAGACATCTTAAGGTTATGTAACCTAGGAGAAGATGTGTGGTTCTTAGACTGGTATGTGCCAACATATGGTGAGGAGTCATGTGCTAGTAAGGTAGAGATGCATGTTCGGTTGACCTAAGTCACTAATACCTTGGTGTGGCCGAGATCTCACTTCGGTGCAGAACTCAACTTCATTGTGTTACACAGGGTAGAGGGTGTACTAGGAACAGTACCATCTCATGTGCTACCGAGGCTAGGGAACCTGATTGACACTGGCATGCTCAACAGTGGTGGGATCCCTGAGCAGTCCTGGTTCATTGGTATCGTATACAGTGTATCTCAGCTTGCCAGGCTGGAGACGAATGTGTTTGTTGTTTTTGTATGGTGATCCTACCATTGTGCAGAATTACAGCACTGTATGGTACCAGCTCCTTCTGCTAACGCCAGTGTACAGGCACATAGGACAGTGACCTAGAGTTGACACTGATGGATTTAGGGTAATCTCTGACGATGGATTTACCTTGAACATAGGCTGGCTGCCTTAAGTGTGGAACGAAATGATAATGATATACACATTAAAGAGATATGACATGTTTAAATTTGTATACCATGTTATGAACAGATTTATGATATCTTGTGATATATCTTGTTATAATTATGATTATGTTATTCTACAATTATTTCCTTGTTATATATTTTTGACTTGTTGATTTAAGTATGTGATTTTAGTAAATATATTTCTTGTGGGTTGTACAATATTTTTACCCATCATTAGGGTGCTCTCTCTGTAGCCTCATTGAGTCTCGCGACTCAGATGTGCAAACATTTTCCTGTTGCGCCGGTTATAGATGGATCTTAGCCAGGAGTGAGGGAGAACCTAGCTTTGTGAACAACATCAATTTGGCGACCTAGATAGAGATTTAAAATGATAGTGATGGTTAAATTATCAAATGTATTTGCTTTCTCTATGTGTAATTAATAAAATTGTAGAGCTTTGTGATACTTTTTTGCCTTGTATAAGTTGTGGTGTTGAAGTACATATTATACGGCGGTTGCTACGTGCCCAAAGGTGGAATTGGGGCATGACAATTAAAGTGGTACTAGAGCATAAATTTAAAAAGATGACATTAAAAGTAAGGATAAGACTTAAGATACACCATAGGCTTAAGTACTCATGTGAGACAACTTTGATGGAGTAAAGAAAGACTTTAGGGATACATGGTATCATACCCCGACCCACCTGTCGGACACGTGGCAACCGTCGTATGAGCCCAAAGGATCCATACAAGGCATTTGGTAATAAATATTGTCCATACACATAATCGACACAGCGGAATATACAATTAAATCACTTATATAACTCTACTAACACAATCCCGATATACCTACTACAATTCTACAATAACGTTATCGATAAATAAAACTAACTCCATTGATATCCCTCATCTTCATCAAATATTCCGATCGATCACCTATTAACCTGCACACACATTGAACGCGGTGTGCTCAGCCTTGCGGCCTAGTGCGAAATTACAGCTTGAAACCACAACACGGAATCCAAGGTAGGGGGATCATTCAAAGATGCCTTAGTGGGATTAGTTATCACATAATAAGCTTTTTAGTATTTTACATGTATCATCCGACTATATTTTATTTCAACCTAGGTTGTAGGTAGATGTATTTCTCTAAATGTCATCTAGGTTATATAGCCTATCAGTGTCACTAGTATAAAATCATATATAACCTGTTTATTTTTATATCACATGACTTAGGCTGCCGGCCAATGCTCAAGGAAAGCCTTGGCCTAGGACCTCCCTAAGCCCATCAGTGTCATTACAGTCTATGTCTCTATCTACGCCCGCTGCACTGATGCTGGCGGAGAGGACGTGTGACCCATAATCACTCTCCATTGTTTCGTTAGTCGCTGACCATGCCTCCCCTAGTGAAACCATCGTGCCCTTACATCCTCCTCAGATCCGTAAGGGCAACGACATTTGTGTAGTACTACACACTATCCGTAGACAGGGTTACCATCACAACAGTATCATCGGCCACGGCTAACCGAAATAATAACCCTAAGATCCGGACTACTCATCCGACTGTCTGCAGAATGTCAAGGATGATAGCCGTGTGGTCTACGGATCCACTGTCCAAGGCCTCACGTAGTGGATCACCTTCCCAGTCCAATAGCAATCAACGTTGGCCGGAATAAACGCACATCTGCACGATGGGCTGTGGCTATCCCGACTACATCGTGGCTAAGTCCATGGTAGGGTTCATCCTCGCTAGCTATCTAAGGACTATCACGGTGTCACCTAAGCAGCACACGCATGGGTATCGGTATCTGGGTATGGACCCACTCCATTTTCGGTCTATATTGACCTAGGAGTTAATCTGGTCCAACCCTCAGCTCACTCCCAGTATCTAAGCTATCTATGATCTGTAGCCTCGGGAGGTGCTGGTGTGTGAACATCACTAACCGAACGCTAATGGTTCGCGATGTCATCTAGGGTGCATTAATAACACTCTTAGTTTAAAATTTAGTGACGTTTTTTACGTTGTACTAGTATCATGTTACCTATGTCTCTATACTAAAGTGTCTGGTGTAAATCATGATACTATGTTCTATGTTTACTTATTTTTATCATGTTCCGCATGATATTATTTTGTATTTAGCATTACAATATGATTAACTAACATGCGGTAAAAATAATATATCATGCTAAGTAAAGAGGAAAAATAATATATCAATTCGGGCTTAAATCAATTTAATTGATTCAACTCAGGTTCAGTTCAATTTAATTTGGTTCGACCCAGGTTCGATTTAATTCAATCTAGTTCAACTCGGATCCGGTCCAGTTTAATTGGATCCGGTCCAATCAGCCCAATCTAATTCGATCAAACTCAAGCTCGCACCACTTTCAATTAATTGATTCAGCTCACCCTAACTAAACTCAGCCCGGACCCGAGTCCGGCCTAGATCCGACTCAACTTAATTAATTGGTTCGGCTCAACCAATTACTTAACCCATTAATTAATCCACTTAATTAACTCACTAACTAAACTTAGATTAATTAACTAAATATTAATCATGATTAGGAAATATTTCTTCGAAAGAAAGGGAGGCAAGAGCAGGGGTACCTCTGCTTGTCTGCTTCCTCCCTTCCGAAGCCGGCGATGAAGCTCCGACTCCGGCGAGGTCGACTAGGCCCCGGCGATGGCCCTCCAGCTTCGGCGATGGTCCGCCGGGGTTCCCGCGAGCAGTGGCGATGGCGACGACGATGGAGGCGGCGAAGCGAAGCTCGCTGCCATGTGGGAAGCGATTGGCGAGGGCTTCACTCCGGTGAGCCCTCGTTGAGCTCGCGAACAACAGATCTGGGACGGAGAGAGGTCGCCGACGAGAGGACAATGGCAATGGGCGAGGAGGAGGCGCAGGCGGTGAGAAATCGCCGCTCGTGGGCGTGAGATCCGGCTGCCTTGTTTTCTTTCGCGAACAGGGGAGCTACGATCTCCGGCGGCTTCGAGGCGAGAGGAAGGCGGGAGCACGGCAAACAGCAGGGCGACGAGCTCGCCCCCGCTTCCTCGTCGCTCGAGAGGAGAGGTCGCCCGGTGAGATAGAGACACCGGCGAGCAAGCTGCGCGGGCATCCGTGGGAAGAGGGCAGAGGCGTCGAGCCTTCATGAATGAAAGGGAAGGATGTTGTCTTCCCTTCCCTGGTGGGTCGATGGCGAGGATGGGGGTCTTGCGTGCGGCGATGCAGGATGGAGACGATGAAGATGGAGACGAAAGCAATGGGTACGAAGGGGATGGCGAAAGGCATGGGCAGCATGCGTGAGGGATGGGGCATGCAAAATTTTTTTTTCTTCTTCTTCTTTCTTTTCCCTTTTTTATTTATTTTATTTATTTATTTTTTTCTACTGGTGAGGGGTTTACAAATACTCCCCCCCTTAAAATTTTTTGGTCCTCCAAAAATTAAAAGTCTTTTCATAGTAAAGTAGTACCAAAAATATCTTGATGTCGATAATAGGTTCCAAAACCTTTTTACTGAGCACATGATAATATTTAAATAGTTAAATCATAGTCGTAAGGAGAACATCATATCTCAATATGATAAAATACTTTCCTTCAACTCAATATGAAAACATTAAAGAAGTTGCGGTTCAGGCTCTGCTATTTGGATCTAAAGATCTCTATGCGAACCTCAATGAAGCCTCCTTTCTATATTTCAATATTTACTGTAGAAATATAGATAGTCACTTACCAAAATGCTTAAGCTAAGATAATTTGTTTGATATTGGATAGCAAGAGAGGAAACATGCATATTAAGGTTGACACCTGATGGAATTTGAAACTGAATTTGATACAGAATTTATAGATCATGCTAAATTTTAACTGGACTGAAGAAGAGCCAAAAATAATTTGGAAGTGACTGTATCTTATGTGAATAGCCAAAAATAATTTGGAAGTGACTGTATCTTATGTATCTGATACTATGTATATGGATATTTAGTTCAGAAATATTAGTTGAAACTGATTTCTGGTACAAAATTGAATTATGATGCAGAATAGGCTGATACTCGACTGTATCTAGGAAATTGAAATTATGATGCAAAATAGAAGTTGATTGAAACTGCAGAAAAAAGTTGCAGGTTGATGATGTGTATATGATGATATTATCATGATAACGTGCAAATGGATTGATTGCTAGCACGAAGTAAGCTTTACTCAAAGCATTGGTTGCTGGTGCGAATTAAGCTTTACTCAAAGCTTAGAATAGAGTAGCAAGGATTGCATCCAAGTTTGTAGATGTAGAAATATTACAGTTGTACCTAAACTACTATGCACACTAGATATGAGCTATAGAAGTTGTTAATAACATGAGAGATGGCAACAATACATGTAGCCAACAATACATGTAGCTACTAAGGATAACAATATGCACATCGACATATGTTAGAGGTGCCAAGAAACTACAGTATCCAGAAATTAAAGGAGAAATAAAAAGGAGTAAAGAAGCAAAGTTTATACAGAATCTGCAGGTAGTTGAAATGTGAGCTGCAGATGCAGAAATGCTGCCAACTGTATTGACTGAATAAGACTGCAGAAAAAGACCAAGTATATATACCAATACTGATGAAAATGTAGGAATTTTAGCTGCAAAAATACTAAGTAAAGAATTGAGCTAAGTTGAAGGTGCTATAGAAATAGAAAGGAGTAAAGAATTCTGCCAACCATGGCTAGAATTTGACTAAGGGCATTTGATAAAGAAAGTAGCTTCACAAAAAAAACTACAAACTGTAGAAAATGACTGAGGAAATAACTGCAAAGAAAACTGCAGAAATATTCGATTGAATCTGCATTTAGAAAAGTTACTAAGAAGAATTGCAGAAGACAGATAAAAGAAAATTACTTGATTAATAAGTTGGCCATATATAGGAAATAAGAAACAAGTGAAAGCTGCTCAAAGCTTTGAAAAGAGACTGAAAACAACAGAAAACAACTGCATTAAATCTATTGAATTCTAGTACAAAGGAAGTTGCTCCAAGCTCATAAAGATTTAATATGACTGAGTGAACTACTTGAAAGAGTGTAGAAAGCTTTATGTATTTAATGATACAAGAGGGCAAGTGGTCTATTGATGACAACTTTCTCAACTGCATTGATGCATCGAAATATGAAATGAAGGGAGAAACTATAAAAGAATTTACATTTTGGGAGCCAGTCAACATGACTACAGATAAATCTAAAAAGAATATAAAATATCAAAAGTTGTAGAAGTTCTAAAATATAAGATGAAGCAAGCTATAAAGCTGAGCTGGAAAAATGAAGCTATAAAAATATAACAAGTGAGCATCGAAGCTGTAGAAATATAATCAGAAAAATGAAGAAGGTTGTAGCATGCGCAACTAGGATTGTCATGCAATATACGCAAGCTGAATATGCGAAATAGAGTTGCAGATATGGTGTAGAGCTACGAAGAGAGTATAGGTAGAAGCTACAAATACTGCACATAGAGCTGCAAGTGTTGGGAGTTAACACAAATATTATAATTGATGACGGTCAACTTCTAGTTGCAATTTAAAAATCATGATGACAACCCAAAATGATCAACATGTACTCATGAGATTTATATATATATATATATATATATAATTAACTCAAATGAGAATATGGTCATAGATAATTTCAAATCATTTAATACGGATCCATCTACAAACAACTTTATGAATCTGGAATAAATTTCATTTAAGAGATTCAAGAAAGAGTTAGGCTCAAACAAAATTAACTCATACGTAAGCCAACTTATAATATCGGTAGATTTTTCTTTAAGATCAGTAATCTTTCGTAGATTAATCTGATATAAATTCTATGATCCAGATCTCATATGGACGTTCAATATCAGTTGTTTCCAAGATCTAGAAAATGATTAAGGCAACGATTTGCGCGAAAAATTTTAACGATGAAAATAAGGATGTGGCACTTCTATATAATGTGGGATAATTTACATAACTTTATATACGTCCAAATTGGTCATAGATGGAACTTACGATTTAAGATTTCAAACTTTACTAGAAATCGCGTATACCGACGATAGTTAATAGGTTCATATCGCCAGGTTTCATGATACGATGATATAACTATAATATACAACATAAATAAATGTTAAACGAGATATCTAAATAACCACATACTCAAATGTCATATAGTAGCACACGTGCTAACTCACGTAAGAAAGTCAATAAAATAATATAATAATATACTAGTGGTTTGGCTAAATTATCACATATGAATTGATGATCAGATTCATAGATAGTCCACAATTTAATAATCTTGATAAACTACCTGATACGTCAACTATCTAGCATGAGAATACGAACGTGAGTGCATCTGGTGCTTCTATGTCTGAGAGTCAAACTCTAGGAGCAAGTGCTCAAATCGGAGCGGATAAAATCGAATATTGATAGATTTATTTAAACGCAATATCTCAAGGTGGGGTCATGAGATACAATCAGTATGATTAAGATATAGAATGGATAATTCAATATCAATACTCTTAAGATCAAAGTGATGATCGCTACCTATATTAATATAAAAGGTGATCATGATGCGCACCACATGGTAATGTTGAGTATGATCATGGATAAATTTACTTGATCCTCCAGGAAAAAAAATTGGTCATAGATTTAAGCATATTGATCTAAGTATCTATCTCTTCTCCGACGTAGTGGAAATCGTAGCCATATATACTATCCGGAGATTAATATATTTATAATCTCATAATAAGGCGATTAGCGGTCCAACGAAAATTTATTATAGCGATAGTTACTGGCGGCAGAGTAAAAACTCGTTACCAAAAAAATATACTACTATATTTCCGACTCGCAGTTTATCCTATATTATATCGGGATTATCATCTTAATCCTTAAAACCTCAAACTTAACTTAATCTCATAGATTCTCCAAACCTAAGCTCTGATACCACTTTAATTGTCACGCCCCGACCCACCTGTCGGACACGTGGCAACCGCCATTTGAGCCCAAAGGACCCATACAAGATATTTGGTAATAAATATTGTCCATACACATAATCGACGCAGCGGAATATACAATTAAATCACTTATACAACTCTACTAACACAGTCCCGATATACCTACTACAATTCTACAATAACATTATCGATAAATAAAACTAATTTCATTGATATCCCTCATCTTCATCAAATATCCCGGTCAGTCACCTATTAACCTAGACACACATTGAACGCGGTGTACTCAGCCTTGCGACCTAGTGCGAAATTACAGCTCGAAACCACAACACGAAATCCAAGGCTAGGGGGATCGTTCAAAGATGCCTTAGTGGGATTAATTATCACATAATAAGCTTTTTAGTATTTTACATGTATCATCCGACTATATTTTATGTCAACCTGGGTTGTAGGTAGATGTATGTCTCTAAATGTCACCTAGGTTATATACCATATCTATGTCACTAGTGTAAAATCATATATAACCTCTTTATTTTTATATCACATGACTTGGGCTGCTGGCCTATGCTCAAGGAAAGCCTTGGCCTAGGACCTCTCTGAGCCCATCAGTGTCATTACAGTCTATGTCTCTACCTATTCCCGCTGCACTGATGCTGGCGGAGAGGACGAATGACCCATAATCACTCTCCATTATTTCGTTAGTCGCTGACCATGCCTCCCCTAGCGAAACTGTCATGCCCTTACATCCTCCCCAGATCCGTAGGGGCAACGACATCTATGTAGTACTACACACTGTCCGTAGATAAGGTCACCATCATAACAGTCTCATCGGCCACGGCTAGTCGAAATAATAACCCTAGGATCCGGACTACTCATCTGACTGTCTGCAGAACGTCAAGGATGATAGTCGTGTGGTCTACGGATCCACTGTCCAAGGCCTCACATAGTGGATCACCTTCCCAGTCCAATAACAATCAACGTTGGCTGGAATAAACGCACATCCGCACAATGGGTTGTGGCTATCCCGACTACATCATGGCTAAGTCCATGGTAGGGTTCATCCTTGCTATCCATTTAAGGACTATCACGGTGTCGCTTAAGCAGCACACGTGCAGGTATCGGTATCTGGGTATGGACCCACTCAATTTTCGATCTATATTGACCTAGGAGTGAATATGGTCCAACATTTAGCTCACTCCCAGTATCTAAGCTATCTATGATCTGTAGCCTCGGGAGATGTTGGTGTGTGAACATCACTAACCGAACGCTAATGGTTCGCGATGTCATCTATAGTGCATTAATAACACCCTTAGTTTACAATTTAGTGATGTTGTTTACGGTATACTAGTATCATGTCACCTATGTCTCTATACTAAAGTGTCCGATGTAAATCATGATACTATGTTCTATGTTTGCTTATTTTTATTATGTTTTGCATGATATTATTTTGTATTTAGCATTACAACATGATTAACTCGCACGCGGTAAAAATAATATATCATGCTATGTAAATAGGAAAAATAAGCATACATAGTATATTAACATGCTAAATAAAATGTAATAACATAGCATGCATTTTTCTTGATAGTTTTAGAAGCATGGTATTTTTTTAGTTGATATGCATTCGAGAATTTTCCAACAAAATCTAATTAAGATTTTTCCTAGCTGAAATAAATCATATTATGATGAGCCTACGCACCTGTAGCGATATTTGGGCTTCAAAATCAATCTAATTGAAGCTCCGGAGTATTAATAGTATGGTAGATGGAGTCCAAATAATTTTTCTAACATAATAAAATTTATTTAGAATTTTAAATAAATTTTTTAAAATTAATTTGGATAGAAATATATTAATTTATATTGATATGATATATCCCCTTAATTTGGACCTAACCATGTAATTAGCCCAATCTATTTGGTCCAAGTCTATTCATGAAGCCCAACCCCAATCCATTTATTATCCAAGTTAATATGGTCAAAATTTGGTTAAATCTGACTTTAATTTCGGTTCAAACCCAATGCATATAATAAAAGTCAAAATTGGTCAAATTTAATCTTAATTAACCAAATTGGTCAATTTTCACCCAATCCCAATCAATTTAACTCAATTCGGGTTCAAACAGTCAAATTGGTTTAATTTGGATTCAATCTGATTTAATTTGGTTCGAATCTGACTTGATTCAAATTTGATTGAGTTCAATTCGGGCTTAAATCAATTTAATTAGTTCAACTCAAGTTCAGTTCAATTCAATTTGATTCGACCCAGGTTCGATTTAATTCAATCTAGTTCAACTCGGATCCGGTCCAGTTTAATTGGATCCGATCCAACAAGCCCAATCTAATTCGATCAGACTCGAGCTCGAACTACTTTCAATTAATTGATTTAGCTCACCCCAACTAAACTCAGTCCGAACCTGAGTCCGGCCTAGATCCGACTCAACTTAATTAATTAATTCGGCTCAACCAATTACTTAACCCATTAATTAATCCACTTAATTAACTCACTAACTAAACTTAGATTAATTAACTAAATATTAATCATGGTTAGGAAATATTTCTTCGAACGAAAGGGGGGCGAGAGCAGGGGTACCTCTGCTCGTCTGCTTCCTCCCTTCCAATGCCGGTGATGAAGCTCCGGCTTTGTCGATGGTCCGCCGGGGTTCCCGCGAGCAGCGGAGACGGCGACGACGATGGATGCGGCGAAGCGAAGCTCGCTGCCGCGTGGGAAGTGATCGGCGAGGGCTTCACTCTGGCGAGCCCTTGTTGAGCTCGCGAACAACAGATCGGGGACGAAGAGAGGTCGCTGATGAGAGGACAATGGCAATGGGCGAGGAGGAGGCGCGGGCGGCGAGAAATCGCCTCTCGTGGGCGTGAGATCCGGCTGCCTTGTTTTCTTCCACGAACAGGGGAGCTACGATCTCCGGCAGCTTCGAGGTGAGAGGAAGACGGGAGCATGGCGAACAGCAGGGCGACGAGCTCGCCCTCACTTTCTCATCACTCGAGAGGAGAGGTTTCCCGGTGAGATGGAGACGCCGGCGAGCAAGCTGTGCGGGCATCCCTGGTAAGAGGGCAGAGGCATCGAGCCTTCGCGAACGAAAGGGAAGGATGCTGTCTTCCCTTCCCCGATGGGTCGACGGCGTGGATGGGGGTCTTGCGTGCGGCGATGCAGGTGGCGAGGATGGAGACGATGAAGACGGAGACAGAAGCAATGGATAGGAAGGGGAAGGCGAAAGGCATGGGCAGCACGCGTGAGGGATGGGGCGTGCATTTTTTTTTTTCTTCTTCTTTTTTTTACTTTTATTTATTTATTTTATTTATTTATTTATTTCTACTGGTGAGGGATTTACACATGGAGATTTATCCTTTTATGCCTATGTTACCCTTTGTTTTGTTACATTATGTTTTATATTCTTACTTGATGATATTATATGCTTGTATTGGTTGATGTTAGTAAGTAACTTGTTATTGTGTGTTTTTGAGTTATTTTGATTATGGTTGAATTGTATTATGATTGCTAAAAACTTGACCTAGGAAGACTTAGACATTTAGAAACTTCCATATGATACTATAGAGAACTTGTTGCTGGGGTTCTATGCCTATTACTGGTTGATGATTTATATTGGGTAATCCACTTGAATTATATGAATTTTTTTTTTCCTATGTTTTCCTCGTTGATGTAGCAACTGAGTTGCCTTGATTTTAGTTGATCTTACTCACCTATTGATCATGTGACCCCATCTGGCCACATGATATAGACTAATCATCTACTCTAGCGAAATTTATAAATTTCCTCTTAATTTAGTTCCTAAATTTGCATGACTGAAACTTCTGCCCAAACTAAGCATTTAAGGGTCTTAGGTTGCAACAACTATTTTTCCTTTCCTATCGCCAAATATGAGAATCATTTAACTATTGGTATCAATAAGGCATGGTATATGATCCTCTAGGCAGAAATATTAAAATTTGAATATTGATACCTTATGCAGCTTTGGATATTTAATTTTGATCCTTGCTACAGCACTGGAAATATCATTTCCTCTAGTTCAGGTTGAGAAGATGGATAGAGATCCTCTCCAATTGTCTTCCTATCGTACCCTGACACAAAACCAAAGTTTAAGAATGGTAACCTTTCTTCCTCTATTATATCGAGAACTTGGTTAAATGGTAGAGTTTCATTCCTTAACTTTCATTGATTTTATAACCCCTTCCTCTTGAATCATAATCAGAGATCAATACCATTTATAATAAATATTTTGGTGATCTTAGGGTATGACCTCAAGAGTCAAATAAACCCCAAAATTATGGGTATCACATGACCTAATTGGTACCATTGGGGTATATCTACTATCCTACTTAAATCTTATTCTTTTAGCACCATTTGACAGTCTTATACGAAGATATCATATACTTTTGTATCACATGAACTATATACTATGCAATATAGTTTTTCTTCCTTAAACTAGGAAAATCAAAATCTTGATACCCATGAACTATATAGATTAAGAGAAGATTTATTCCATCATTATCATCCACTGATCTGTTTCAATCTTTTTTCTACAAATCTTTAGTAATGACCATTCTTTAGGTGCTGACCATTCTCAAAATACTAACCATCCTTTTGTTGAGTATTCTTGGGTGAATTCAAAAAGTGATACCATCCTTGACACTAGAAGAACTTAATTTTCTTCCATTGATAGTTAACAGTTCTTCCTTAGTATATTTTGCTTTCTAATCCTTGTCATCTTCAAAATCATTTTGATGATACTCTTGACCCTTTCAAGAGAGGTTCTAAATACAATCTAAAGCCTCGAGGTGTTGAACAATCTAGTAAGGGTTGCAAGTAAACTCAATGAACTCCTAGTGCTGAAAGTTGACATTCTTAGCATGTTAAATTAAGAGAATTGATCTCTTGTTCACATACTTATATATCCTCAATATTGATTATTGAAGACCTTGCCATCTAATTTTAGACGAGCATACCTACTGCATCAAACTAATATATCTGAAATAAACTAGCATTGGTTTCCAATTTAATTGGTAACATTTATCTTTTATTAAGGTCTTCCTATCATATACTTGCATGATCATATTACTACCCCTACTTCATTAAGGACTCTTACTATATTTCTCACTTAGTGATACCATTCTTGCCTCAAAATCTCAACCATAATTCTCATACCCAACTAAAGGGTGAACTAAAACCGAAGATAGTGAGATATATTAATCATTATAGCCAAGTATCAAAAATCTGGAATTTAATAACCATCAGGATTATCTTGTCCCAGAGATTTAATCACCCTGAACTCTATGTATATCCAAATCTCATGAAATTTGGTAGACACCTTCTTCGCTGATGCCAAAACCTACCTTCAAATTTTTAATTTAATCTGATCTCTGTGTAGGAAGTTATGACCTTCCAAAGTTCACTAAATCATGAAATTTTAGTGTACCGAAAATTGAAAACTCTTGAGTTGAAAAACCATTTATCTTTCCACTTGAATCTGTCATGTCTATGCCAACAATAGAATGTATATTCATTTTTTTCTTTTATCTTTGATCTAAAATCTCTCAGTTGTGAATCTAAGTATGATTCTTCAGCATAATAAGTACTATGGACTTATGTGAAGAACCAAGCTGAAATTTTACCTTGCCAATTTCAGTTTTCTTTATTCCCTTCGCCTAAGCTCATACATCTTCGGCTGAACAATCTCCCCTAATAGTTTATATTACCCTATAGAGGTGCAAATAGGCAGAAGTACACTCTCGTGAAAAGTAAAATCCCATGACTAAGGGTAGTGACATGTTTATTGATACTATACTTTATTGTTGCAAATACTAAGTTCATTTCTGATGTGAGGATCATTGCTATACATTCTTGTTCAGATCTATCTTGTACATCAAACATCTTAATTTCATCATGACACATCGCGTTTTAAGATCACTTAGGAAAGGTTCAACCAATTCTCAAATCTTCAAGGAATCATTTTTCCTTTATCTTGTTGTTTAACCCTTGTTGTAACAGCAGCCATCATGCAGTCCATCCTAATGAGATCTTTCTACTTAGTTAAGTATCTACCCTACTAGGCTAAATAAGGTAATTAGATTTTAATCCTGAATACCAGCTGAAGTGATTGAATTATAACCTATATTCATTGATCTTTTTTTAATCTTTTGGAGTTATCAATTAAGTTATCTAGATCCAGTGGGAACTTCATATTTAGGAACTGTTGGAAACCCAAGTTACATTATCTACTATCCCTTAAAGCAAGTTTTCAAAACTACTAGTCGGTTGTATTAAAGTTTTGACATACAATTCATGGTATGATGATTTGATTTATTGAAACATTGATTGAAATATCAAAACGTCTTCGAGTGCTCTTTCGATCCTTTGATTTTTGTCCCTTTAATGTGAAGCCAACCCTTAAGATGGGAAAAGGCTAGAAGTAAAACCTTCATGAGTTAGTAAGACTACATGATGTGCCGGTGTCGAGTGTGTCGGACCAAGATCCCCGATTTACTTCTTGATTTTGATTATATTGCTTGATGAATTCTTTAGTGATTCATTCTTTTATCGAGCTCATATGGCCATATCTTCCTTGGAAGGGTGAAATCTCAAATTGGTTATCCTTGAGAAGAGAGCCTATTTTCTTCCAAATGTTCTATGTTTGAAAAGATTTATTTGCACGACTTTTTGGAATGATATACTTTATAATACTTAACCTTTTGTGATTATCTCATTATCTTTCTGAGTCAACTAATTTAATTGGGATGCTTAATTTAAATTACTCCATCTTAAACTTCTTAATTGTCTTTGTTGTTCCTCTTGGTTACTTATTTTGAATGCAAACGTTGGAATTATTTAGAGACCTTTAGTTGACCAATTGGTATTCTTTATTCCATTGAGTGCTAAACTTAAAATCTATGATCTTAATAGGTCCACCTACTTGTGTTCTGATCGATGTCGGAGCACAAAGCTCTTATGTGAACAAGGTATTTCTAAGGGGGTTGATCGACCCTTAGAGATGCTAGGATGTGAGCTAAAGAGCTGATTTGATGCCTTTAGGTATAAAAAGACTTTGATGTGAATTTAGGTATCGGTTGGATAACTGGGTATCGAGCTATAAGAAATTAATTGACGGGATTAGATTGTCTAGCGAAGACAGTGATTTTTTTTCCTAGACTAGCCTGCTCTATCTTTCTTTTTAAATTGGTCTGAGTGAGATTGAGGGCAGCTCAGGATAGACAAAAGAGTATATACAAACAGTCGGTGGGGATTGTTAGAGATTGCGGTTGGGGATAGAGTGTTCCTAGAGGTGTCCCCTTGGAAAGAACTTTTTCCAGTTTCACCTGAGAGGAAAGTTACATCTGATCTATATTGAGCCGTTTGAGATTTTAGAGAAAGTTAGGCTGCTGGCTTATAGATTCCAGCTATCGGTAGATGTTGATAGAATCCATAATGTGTTTCATATGTCGATGTTTAAGAAATATGTGTCGGATCCACCGCATATTCTGACTGCACCTTCGATTGCTTTGAGAGATGATCTAAGCTGTGGGCTTAGGACAGTAGCTATAGTTGATAGCCGTGAAGAAGTGTTGAGGGGTAAGACTGTACCTTTAGTTCGAGTGCTCTGAAGAAACGGTAGTATAGAGGAAGAGACATGGGAAACCGAATCCCAAATTAAGGCCCAATACCCAAAATTGTTTGCTTGGTCTTTGCTTTGGTTGTATTCTTGTTTGATAAATTGTTTGAAGATGTTTGGAAATTGTTTGAATTGATTGAATGATTTCTTTAGGTTGTTCTATGTCTTAAAGGACAGTAGAAAATTCAGAAAACTTAAAGGGGTTGGGTTGTTATTTTTGGAGGACCAAAATTCTTAAGGGGAAGAGGAATTGTAAATCTTGTTTTCTTTTAGAAACAAATAATAATAATAATAATAATAACTTAGCCTTTTAGCTTAGTTGATTAAAGCATCATGCTAATGACACAAAGGTCACAAGTTCAATACTTGCATAGGTTACTGGTCGCATGTATGATTGTATCCTTTTCTATTTAAGAAATATTTAGTCTCACATCAGGAAATTCTTAAAAAGGAATTGTATCCTTTTCTATTTAAGAAATATTTAGTCCCACATCAGGAATTATTGGAAAGGAGTTGCAACCTGATCCTATTTAAGGGATGGTGCCATCCTTCACACCTTAAATATCAAATCTACCCATACAATGGGTTGTGGTCTTTCCATGCTACATAGCCCGACAACGTGCGTCGCGCATGTGTTGGCCCGGTTCGGTGAACGGTCGGTTTAGCTGCGTTTCGGTTGTGGGTTGGCTGGTTTTATGGCTTCTTGATCGGTTTAATTCGGTTCAAGTAGCTAAGGCTTGATTGGTGAGTTTTGAGCCTTAAAAAATTTATTTAAAATTTTTAACATATTTTAAACTTGCTTTTTAAATTATTTTAGGTTGGGTTTGGGGTTTTGAGTGCATAAATGATATCAAGAAAATTTAAAATAAATTATAATGCATGTTTATGCTTAGATATATTTTTTATAATTTAATTAGAATTTTTCTGAACTATTAAGGTAGTATTTTAAACTAATTGAAGTAGTTTAGATTTATTTATGTGTTAAATAAATTATTTGGATGATAATTGCTTGAAAGAATATTTTGATAAGTGTTATTGTCACGCTCCAATTCCACATCACAAAGCACTATAATTTTATTAATTACACATAGCGGAAACAAATACATTTGACAATTTAACCATCACTACCATTTTAAATATGTATCTAGGTCGTCAAATTGATGTTGTTCGCCAAGCTAGGTTCTCCCTCACTCCTGGCTAAGATCCATCTGTAACCTATGCAACAGGGAAAATTGTGCACATCTGAGTCGCGAGACTCAGTGAGGCTACAGAGAGAGCACCCTAATGATGGGTAAAAATATTGTACAACCCACAAGAAATATATTTACTAAAATCACATACTTAAATCAAGAAGTCAAAAATATATAACAAGGAAACAAATGTAGAATAACATAATCATAATTATAACAAAATATATCACAAGATATCAGAAATCTGTTCATAACATGGTACACAAAATTAAACATGTCATATCTCTTTAATGTGTATATCATTATCATTTCATTCCACACCTAAGGCAGCTAACATATGTTCAAAGTAAATCCCTCGTCAAAGATTACCCCAAACCCGTCAGTGTCAACTCTAGGTCACTATCTTATGTGCCTGTACACTGACGTTAGCAGAAGGACCTGGTGATCACGGTACCCCTTCTAATACAAATACAGGTACCATACAGCACTGTAATTCTGCACCAATGCAGGATCACCATATAAAAATATCAAATACATCCGTCTCTAGCCTAGCAAGCTGAGACACACTGTATACGATACCAATGAACCAGGACTGCTCAGGGATCCCACCACTATTGAGCATTCCAGTGTCAATCAGGTTCCCTAGCCTCGGTAGCGCATGGGATGGTTTACTGTTCCTAGTACACCCTCTACCTTGTGTAACATAATGAAGTTGAGTTCTGCACCGAAGTGAGATCTCGGCCACACCAAGGTATTAATAACTTAGGTCAACCGAACGTGCATCTCTACCTTACTAGTACATAGCTCCTCACCATATGTTGTCACATACCAGTCTAAGAACCACATATCTTCTCCTAGGTTACATAACCTTAAGATATCCAGGGTTCTCATTCATATGACAATTTAGATCACTCCAGGTGTTACCACCTCATGAATCTAAATGTCTCAAATTTTTTTACCTCATGTCAAACATGTTCCAAGTTCTTGCTAAGTGTCTCTACATCTCTAGCAACATGAACATATTGAATAATCAATCTAACATGAGCATAAACACTAATAGCATGCATATAATAGCATCATATATATACTAACATGGTATAACCAACTACTCACATCAAGAGCAAGTATATTATTGTATCATACATGAACTAGCATGATATAACTTTCAATCTCACATCGAGAGCATGCATATAGTAACATCATACATCTGCTAGTATGATTCAAGTTTCAACTCACATCAATAATATGCATACATTAGCATCTTACAGGAACTAACATGGTATACTTTCAAGTTCACAGTAACCCACATGCTAAATAAATATGTAACGAAGTAGATATATCACTTATCAGGAGGTACAATAATAAACAAAATAACCCTTAGGACTCAGTATCTGTAGTAGGCCAAATTAAATTTGAAACCATAAACCCTCACCTGAGTCTCAAGCAGATCTTTAAACAAGAATCACAGTTTGGTCGTGATTCTTAAGAGTAAGCAAGCAAGCAAGGCAAATCCTTTCTACTTCAACATAAATCACAGCTTAGCTGTGATTTACCAAGCGATAGCACAACAACCAATAATTTTCTAAAATAAATCTAATTCAAACAACCAAGCATGCATAAGTAATATATCTCAAACAATCCTCTTAACTAACCCCACTACTCACAACCTCACATTAAATTTTTAGTTAATTTCTTTTTAATCCATTAAACCATTTAATAATTTAAATAAGTATAATGACCATAGTTATACATCATACTAACCCTAGCTACACATGTATAATATGTTTACATTTAAATTACACAGTAAGAACCCAAACTAAATTTCTATTTGCACAATTACATCATTCTAGCAATTTGATCTACTATACCACCTAAATTAATCTAAAAATAATTTTAATAGTTTTGTAAAAATCCAATCACTATATATAAATCTATTAAGTCACAATTTCTCTAATTTTATTATATATAAATCTATTAAGTCACAATTTTTCTAATTTTATTAAATAACAAACTAAGTAATCTAATTATCTAATTTAATTACAATATAAAATTTATAAATTCTGTAAAAATCACAATTAAATTATTTTAATTCTGTTTAACATGAGTTAAATGTATTTGTTTCCGCTATGTGTAATTAATAAAATTGTAGTGCTTTGTGATACTTTTTAACCTTGTATAAGTTGTGGTGTTGAAGTACGTCTTATACGGCGGTTGTCACATGCCCAAAAGTGGAATTGGGGTGTGACAACTATAGTTAGAGGATCACAAAGAATGGGAGAATTATCTGGTAGTGTTTTTATACCACAGGCTAATCCTCGAGCTTTATCTGTTCTAGATTTTGAGTCCCAAGTCTGATCCATGGCTAGAGATATTTGCAGAAATGGTGGTAAGAATCATTTTGGAACCTGCAGAGCTCCTCTAATGTGTTATTATTGTCACAAGACAGAGCATTATCGTAGCAACTACCCAAAACTTCAACAAAGAGGTGACATTAGAAGCATTGGGATGCTTAGACAGTTACCAAGTGGTAGAGGATCAATCACTCAGAATAGACAACCATCAGGGGCAGCGAGAGGCTAGAAAGTTGATCAAGGAAGCAATGCAAGAGGGTCACAAGATGTTTTTGGGATTCCACTGCGAGAGCAGACCAGGATATTTGCCAGTTCTGATAAGGAGGCTGAAGCTAACCCAGATCTGATCACAGGTACTTTACAGCTTTTTCAACATTCTGCTAGAGTACTTATTGACAGTGGTTCTCGTAGATCTTATATTAATCCTAAATTTACAAAATTTAGTTATAAACTGTTAGTTCCTTTGAAACCTGAACTTATTGTATGCACACCTTTAGGACAACGATTACTTAGAGATACAGTTTATAATACTGTGAGGTTATGTTGGGAGATGTCACATTATTAGCAGATCTAATCTCATTAGATATGTTAGATCTTGACTTGATATTGAGAATTGATTAGTTAGCGCGACATAAGGCCACAATCAACTGTTTTACCAAGGAAGTGATATTCTCAAGAGAAGGAATGCTTTAGTTATATTTTACCGGGAATCGCCGAACTTTACCGACTTGTATAATTTCGGCGCTACAAGCTTGGAAATTAATAAAAAAAGGATGTGTAGCCTATTTAGCTCACATAATAGACACATCCACATCGGAAACCAAGCTAGAAAAGATACCAGTGGTGCGTGAATTCCCCGATGTATTTCCAGAAGAGTTACCAGGTGTACCACTTGATAGGGAAGTGGATTTCTTTATTGAATTACAACCAGATACTCACCCTATCACTATACAACTATATAGAATGGCACCTGCAGTGTGAGATTTGTATTAGGGATAATTTTGTAAAATAATAATAGAAGGACTTATTTGTAAAATTTTGTGAATTTTTATAGTATGAAATTTTGACGTGAAAATTATACCATCATATAGTATTTTTGATAAGGAATCCAACGACAGAGACGGATCGTAATTTGGACGTCGTTTGCTTGATCAAATCGTTAAATCAAAGATGGACGGCTAGGATTAAATATGAATTAAAGAATTTAATTATTTATTAAAAACCGGATTTTTCACCCACCGAGCGCGCATGTGTTCGGCTCTTATTTTTCTCTCTCTTCCCTTGCTTCCGCGACACATTCGGCTCTTACCTTGCCGACGACGATTCGGCCACCACGGTTGGAGTTTTTCGACGGAATTTGAACTACGACTTCAGGAGAGTGAGGAGAACACAATAGAGGTATAAAGTTATAGCTTTGGTGATGATTTGAGGGAGAAAAGAGGAGAGAGGCGTCGACCGCGAAATTTCATCGCCGGAGCTTTCTCCGGCGATTGCCGGCCATTCCGACCGCGGAACTTCGCAAACTTGGTACCTATGGCTTCTCCTCGACGAGAGCTTTTCATTGGTACCGGAGTTGAGAGCTGTTGGCCGCCGACGAGCTAAAAACCCTAACTTAGGGATTTCGCCCAACTTGATGTAATCACTGAAATTGAGCGCGTATGATCTATAATAATTGGGGAAAATATGATTTTTGGAATCCTTGTGAAGAGAGCTTTCGATTGGTACCAATATTGGTATTGTTCGAAGAACTTCGCCGGCGAGAGTTCCGGCGAACTTTCCGGCGAACTTGAGATAAAAATAAGGGTGATTCTAGAGACTATTTTAAGCATATTGGTGAAGACGGATTTGTAAAATTGTTACTAGATTGAGAGATTTAATTCATTGAAATATTCATAGAAAATTCGGTAAGCAAGCACGAGGATACGAACGTTCGCGATACGAACTAAAACGTACTTACCACGACAGAATCAGGTGAGTGTTTAATCTCTGGGCAGAGTAAACGGGATAGTTCTCAATGTTTAATCTGGGAGAACTATATCCCTTTGATTAGATATGCTTGGATATTTCTTTGGACTCTCCTGCTAGTTTATATAAGCTTGATTATTATTATAAATGAGTTGTGAAAAATCTTTGATATTCCTGCTTGATGACATAAGCTATTTATTGCTCATGTTCCTTGATTCATTATAAGCATGATATTATATTTTTGTTGACTCTAGATCTAGCATATGCATCTGATTGATTATTTGTGACATTATTTTACTTATAAAAGCATATGGCTAGTATGATTTTATTCTGGATACTACTATAGGCACAGTCATTGCAGTGATATTTGATTAGAACTCCCATGGGCCACCTATGCAGAGGGGCATGGGGTAATAGTGAACGAGGTCAGGAGGGGAGATTGGGATTGGAATACTCCTGACTGGCCATTAAACTGGATTAGCTATGGATGCCAGGTAGTGAGGTCCAGTGGCAACTTAGGGGGAAAGGAGGCTTTGGTTCCTTATTCTTGTGTTTCTGTTTTTGATCTGGGTACCTTATAATATTTGATTCCTTCCCCTGAGGTAACAGTTGTTGGCTACAACTGTATTTGATTACGCCAGCCTCGGATATAGTCTTGTGTGACTATTGATTATTCCTTTTGATTGGCTATTGCACACGGACAGCCAGATTATCTCATTCTTGAGATTTTGTTATTTTATGTTCTCGATTTTACATTATTTTCTATCCAACTCACTGAGTACGGCGTTACTCACCCCGTAAGGGAACTCATTTTTATTTTTCAGGATTACAGCAGGAGAGGGATTGATAGATATTGCGACGTATAGCCAAACTCCTGTTAAATTTTGAAAGGTAGGACAGTTCTACCTTTATTTTGTATACAGAAGGATCCACTAGATAGGTATTTTGTGTATCATTGGGTATGTGCCCTATTTTGATTGTATATCATTGTACATACATAAATCTCTATGTAAGAGATCTGATTTTATGAAATATATATTTTTAGAGTTATATTTGATCTGTTGTTCAGGTTCTCTCCTTCCATAAATAGATGGGATATACATCAGGCACGCTTAGTGGGTTCCTATATAGTTCCGGAGGTAAACGGAGTTGTATATGGAATTCACTGTGGTCTGCCACGTGCCCTAAGGGAAGGTATGGGGCGTGACATGTAGAACTTAATGAATTAAAGGTACAGTTACAAGAATTACTAGATAAAGAATTTATCAGACCGAGTACCTCACCATGGGGAGTACCGGTATTATTTGTAAAGAAGAAAGATGGTACCTTGAGATTATACATTGATTATAGACAATTAAATAAGGTGACCATCAAGAATAAATATCCTTTGCCAAGAATTGATTATCTTTTTCATCAACTACAAGGAACTAAGGTATTTTTAAAGATCGATTTAAGATCAGGATATCATCAACTGAGGATTAGGGAGTTAGATATCTCTAAGACTGCTTTCAAGACCAGATATAGACATTATGAGTTTGTAGTAATATCTTTTGGTTTGACAAATGCCCCTGCTGCATTTATGGATTTGATGAACAAAGTATATAATCCATATCTGGATAAGTTTGTTATTGTATTTATAGATGATATTCTAATATACTCGCCTAGAGAAAAGAAACATGTTGAACATTTAAGAACAGTATTACAGATATTGCGAGAAAAGAAACTGTATGCAAAATTCTCCAAATATGAGTTTTGGTTGAAAGAAGTGAAATTCTTAGGACATACAGTGTCAGAAAAAGGTATCATGCTTGATTCAAATAAATTGGAAGCAGTTCTGAAATGAGAATGACCCAAGAATGTTATTGAGATTCGAAGTTTCTTAGGTTTAGCTGGATATTACAGAAGATTTATTGAAGGATTTTCTAAGATAGCTGGTGTAAACCCTATTTTACTCTTTTTTAAAAAAATAATTATCTACCTATTAGCTTAGTTGGTTAAAGCGTCGTGCTAATAACACAAATGTCACGAGTTCAATACTTGCATAGGCTACCGGTGTCATATATCATTGCATTATTTTCTATTTAAGAAATATTTAGTCCCACATCAGGGAATTCTTAGAAAATAATGGGTTGTGGGCAGTGGTCTTGCCATGCCTAGCATAGCCTAAATAAATTGTAATGCATGTTTATGCTTAGATATTTTTTTTATGATTTAATTTAGAATTTTTCTAAACTAAAAATGTGGTATTTTGAACTAATTAAGGTGGTTTAAGTTTATTTAGGTGTTAAATAAATTTTTTGGATGATATTTGCTTGAAAGAATATTTTGATAAGTGTTATTATGTTAGATTCATGTTAAATAGAATTAAAATAATTTAATTGAGATTATTGCAGAATTTATAAATTTTATATTGTAATTAAATTAGGTAATTAGATTACTTAGTTTGCTATTTAATAAAATTAGAGAAATTCTGACTTAATAGATTTATATATAGTGATTGGATTTTCACATAACTATTAAAATTATTTTTAGATTAATTTAGGTGGTATAGTAGATCAAATTGCTAGAATGATGTAATTGTGCAAATAAAAATTTAATTTGGGTTCTTACTGTGTAATTTAAATGTAAACATATTGTACATATGTAGCTAGGGTTGGTGTGATGCATAACTATAGTGGTTGTACTTATTTAAATTATTAAATAATTTAATGGATTAAAAAGAAATTAACAAAAAAATTTGATGTGTGTGTGAGTAGTTGGGGTAGTTAAGAGGATTGTTTGAGTTGTGTTATTTATGCATGCTTGTTTACTTATATTAAATTTATTTTTAGGAGATTGTGTTGCTGTATTATTGTTTGACAAATCACAGCCAAGCTGTGATTTGTGTCGAAGTAGAGGAATTGTGTTGTTTGCTTGAGTTATTAACTACCTTGCTTGCTTACTCTTAAGGATCACGGCCAAGCTGTGATTCTTGTTTAAAGATCTGCTTTAAACTCAGGTGAGTATTTATGATTTCAAATTTAATTTGGCCTACTACAGATGCTGAGTCCTAAGGGTTGTTTTGTTTATTATTGTACCTCCTGATAAGTGATATATCTGCTTCGTTATATACTTATTTAGCATGTGGGTTACTGTGAACTTGAAAGTATGCCATGTTAGTTCCTGTAAGATGCTAATGTATGCATATTATTGATGTGAGTTGAAACTTGAATCATACTAGCAGATGTATGATGTTATTATATACATGCTCTCGATATGAGATTGAAGGTTATATTATGCTAGTTCATGTATGATGTTATTATATGCATGCTCTCAATATGAGATTGAAAGTTATATCATGCTAGTTCATATATGATGCAATAATATACTTGCTCCTGATGTGAGTTGTTGGTTATACCATGCTGGTATATATATAATGTTGTTATATGCATGCTATTGATGTTTATGCTCATGTTAGGTTGATTATTTAATATGTTCATGTTGCTAGAGATGTAGAGATACTTAAGCAAAAACATGAAACATGTTTGACATAAGATAAAAATTTAAGACATTTAGATTCATGAGATGATAATACCTGGAGTGATCTAAATTATTATATGAATAAGAACCCTCGACATCTTAAGGTTATGTAACAAGTTATGTAACCTAGGAGAAGATGTGTGGTTCTTAGACTGGTATGTGTTAATATGTGGTGAGGAGCCATGTGCTAGTAAGGTAGAGATGCAAGTTCGGTTGACCTCAGTCACTAATAACTTGGTGTAGCCGAGATATCACTTCGGTGCAGAACTCAACTTAATTGTGTTACACAATGTAAAGAGTGTACTAGGAACAGTACCATCCCATGTGCTACCGAGGCTAGGGAACTTGATGACTCTGGCATGCTCAACAGTAATGGGATCCCTGAGTAGTCCTGGTTCATTAGTATCGTATACAGTGGGTCTCGGCTTGCCAGGTTGGAGACGGATGTGTTTGTTGTTTTTGTATGATGATCTTGCTATGGTGCAGAATTATAGCGTTGTATGGTACCTGTATTTATATTAGAAGGGGTACCGTGATCACCAGCTCCTTCCAACGTCAGTGTACAGGCACATAGGACAGTGACATAGAGTTGACACTGACGAGTTTGGGGTAATCTCTGACGAGTGATTTACCTTGAATATAGACTGGCTGCCTTAGGTGTGGAATGGTAATGAAAAAGATATACACATTAAAGTGATATGAAATCTTTAAATTTTGGGTATTCTGTTATGCTCAAATTTCAGATATCTTGTAATATATCTTATTATAATTGTGATCGTGTTGTTCTATATTTATTGTCTTGTCATATATTTTTGAGATGTTGATTTAAGTATGTGATTCTAATGAATATATCTCTTGTGGGTTGTACAATACTTTTTACCCATCATTAGGGTGCTCTCTCTATAGCCTTACTGAGTCTTGCGACTCAGATGTGCACATTTTTTCCTGTTGCGCAAGTTACAGATGAATCTTAGCCGGGAGTGAGGGAGAACCTAGCTTGGCGAACAACATCAATTTGATGACCTAGATAGAGATTTAAAATGCTAGTGATAGTTAAATTGTCAAATATATTTGCTTCCGCTATATTTAATTAATAAAATTGTAGTGCTTTATGATTCATTTTAGCCTTGTATAAGTTGTGGTGTTGAAGTACATCTTATACGGCGGTTGCCACGTGCCCAAAAGTGGAATTGGAGCGTAACAGCTGGACCACTCACTCGATTGACCAAAAAGGAAGCAAAATTTCAATGAGATCAAAATTGTGAAAAGAGTTTTCAGAAACTCAAAGACTGTCTTACCTTTGCTCTAGTTCTGATGTTACCAAAGCCTAATGAAAATTATACAGTATATAGCGATGCTTCCAGACAAGGGTTAGGATATGTATTGATGCAGGAAGGAAAAGTTATCGCATATGCATCCCGTCAGCTAAGAAAGCATGAATTAAACTATCATACTCATTATTTGGAACTGGCAGCAGTAGTATTTGCATTAAAGATATGGCGGCATTATTTATACGGAGTTCGATATCATATTTTTACTGACCATCAGAGCTTGAAATATATTATGACTCAAAAAGAGCTAAATTTGAGACAAAGAAGATGGTTGGAGTTGATAAAAGATTATGATTTGATAATTGAGTATCATCCAGGAAAGGCAAATGTGGTAGTCGATGCCTTGAGTAGAAAGTCAGTTACGCTGTCAAATATTCCAGCCACTACATTACCGCAGCTAGTAGAATTGAAATCTTTGGGAGTTTAGCTGGATTATGATACAGCTTGTGAGATGCTAGCTATATTTGTTGTGTGACCCACACTTCATGAAGGAATTCGAATTTTGCAAAGCGCAGACGAGGAAGTGAGAAAAATACTCCAAAGAATGTAAACAGAAGAAAATATTGAGTACAAAATGAGGGATGATGGATTATTGATATATCAAGAAAGAGTCTGCATCCTGAATAAAGCTGAACTCAGGAAGGCTATTCTGGAGGAAGCTCATTCCTCGACATACGCAGTGCACCCGGGAAGTACAAAAATGTATCACACAATAAAAGGAAGTTATTGGTGGCCAGGTATGAAGAAAGACATTGCAGATTTTGTAGCCAAATGTCACATATATCAACAAGTTAAAGTTGAGTATCAAAAACCTGCAGGAAAGTTGCAACCCTTGCCAATTCTGAAATTGAAATGGGAACATATCACAATGGATTTTGTAATAGGATTATCACGTACATCCAGTAATCATAACGCAACATAGGTAATTGTGGATAAACTTACCAAGTCTGCTCATTTTCTAGCAATTCATAATACTTATTCATTGGATAAATTAGCCAGAATCTATATTCAGGAGATTGTGAAACTTCATGGAGTTCCCATTACCATTATTTCTGATAGAGATCCCAGATTTACTTCTCATTTTTGGCCAAAGATACATGAAGCTTTAGGGATGACATTACAATTTAATACAACTTTTCATCCTCAAATAGATGGCCAATCTGAAAGGACAATTCAAACCTTAGAAGATATACTGAGAGCATGTGTACTTGAATTTCAGGAAAGTTGGGATCAACATTTACCTTTGGTTGAATTTGCTTACAATAACAATTTTCAAGCTAGCATTGGAATGTCACCATATGAGGCTTTATATACTAGAAAATGCAGAACACCGTTATGTTGGGATGAAGTAGGAGAAAGAAGAATAGAAGAGAATGAGTTGATAGAAACTACGACAAAAAAGATTAAAATTATTAAGGAAAGATTGAAAGTAGCCCAGGATAGACAAAAAAAGTTATGCAGATAACCGAAGAATAGAGTTAGAGTTTCAACCTCGGGATATGGTATACCTGAAAGTAGCTCCATGGAAAGAAATTATACGATTTGGAAACACGGAAAAGTTGAGTCCTAGATATGTTGGACCCTTCAGAATCATTAATAGAGTTGGCCCTCTAGCTTACATATTGGAGTTACCTCAGGAAATGGCTAGAATACACGATGTATTTCATATATCAATGTTGAGAAAATGTATTGTGGATCCAGAATGAGTATTACAAATACCCCCGATAGAGCTTACAGATAATCTAAGTTTTAAGATACAACCTGTGCAGATTTTGGAACGAAAGAAGAAAATCTTAAAGAATAAGGATGTATGGATGATTAAGGTGTTATGGAGAAGTGCACAGGTAGAAGAAGTTACTTGGGAATCTGAAGAGTACATGAAGAGGAAGTATCCTCAATTATTTCAAGTGACAATTTAAACTAAATTTTGAGGACAAATTTTTTTTAAGGAGGGTAGGATGTGAGATTTGTATTTTTGTATTAAGGATGAATTTATAAAATTTTAATAAGAAAGACTTATTTGTAAAATTTCATGATTTTTTGAAGTATAGAATTTTGATGTGAAAATCATACTATCAGATAGGATTTTTGATAAAGAATTCAACGACGCAGACGGATCGTAATTTGGACGTCGTTTGATTCGTGAAATCATTGAATCAAAGATCCAAATGGACGGTCAGGATTAAACTAAGATTTAAGATTTTAATTATTTATTAAATCCTTATTTTCTTCCCACCGCACGAGCTCCTCCCTTTTCCTTCGCACGCGCACAGTAGCGACGGGCGACGCTTCTTTCGATTCGTCGGCGATGATTACACCATCTTCCGATCGAATTTTTCGACAAGATTTTAGACACAATTTGCATGTGTCGTATTATAAAATTTGTATATACGTCATATCCACAATACTGTGAACCTGCTTCATATATAATATTTTTTAATTTTATATTATAAAATCTATCATTGAAATTAATGCATAAGTGTCGCAAGCAAAATCGATGATGCCAACCAAACCCATGTAGTTCTTTCACTACAGATAAAATGTCATTATGATGTTCCAATATCAAACAAATATCATTACGTTGGGATACTCCATTTCTAATGTAGGTAAGAAACCAACTCCATGTACTTTGACTTTCTTCCTCCACTATATCAAATGCAAGTGGAAATAGTTAATTATTTTCATCAGCTGTCATTGATACATCAATTTGCCTTTGTACTTACCATATAAATATATTGCATCAATATTGATTAATGGTTTACAATATTTAAACCCTTCAATTGATGGTCCGAGCCCAAAATGAACTTTCAAACATGCAAACATTATCAGTAATAGTTCGGACCTATTTGTATTATCAGTACCTTAATTATAACATTCTAATCCTTTCATAAATTTAGGCAAATATGCATATAATTCTTTCCAACCACCAAATATCTTTTCAATTGTCTTTATTTTTTTGCCATCTAGACCTTCTTATTAGAAGCATTATAATTAAAATTATCAACTATGATCTTTTCCAATGCAGCAATAATAATGGATGATTGTACATTTACAATGCCTTCAACTTCTTTTGAAATTAGCCTTGAATCAAGTTGAGGATGATCTCGACTTAATCTTGGGAAAATATAAGTACGTGGGCTCTTATATTTAGTCACTTCAAAAAACTCATAGTTTTTTTCTTACATGCTTGTAGCCTCCAATTGCATTCACATTCTAATTTTATTTTATAGTCAATACTCCAAAAGGTCGTTGTTGATTTAACAACTTTATATTGTCGATTTATTTTGATCGAATACAACTTTACCGCTCTTTTCAAGCTTTCTTTGCTTTCAAAAATCATTATGTTTGTGGTTCTATATGGTATCTTGTTGATTATCAGGTGCTAAAGACCACTAACTTACAACTACATTATTGACCCAATCAACATTACTCCGTTCTGGGATAAAATCATGATGACGTGGTGGAGCTCTCATATCATTATGATCTCTCAATTCGTTAGTATTTTCACTATCTTATTATTCTCATATGCAACATCATTATCCTCTTCATTATTTTCATCATAATTCTCCATATGTCTCATCATCCTCCTCACTATCCATAATCTCATGATCATTATTTATATTTATTCCATTTCTAAAAATTTCTTTTATATATCTTTCAATAACATTCTCTAATGGGACATTATAAAAATACTCTCTTCTTCCATGAATATTATAATCCATATTACTTAAGTTTTGTAAACATTGTGGAAAAAATCTCTATATACAAATTAATATTAGCCAATTATGGGTATAATAAAATAATATTAAGCATGCAATTCACATATTTATCATCCGAAATTAGTAAAAGTTTGTATTTGATATTTGCTAATTGAATGATGCTTGGATACCTACATAATAACTGCAATTGAAAACTATCTTTATCAAGTCCCATAATCCTCAAAGAAATTCTATTTTTGATACTAATACAAGTTTTTGCATAACTATCATAAGAAATACCACTGATATCATCTTAAATAATTTTTTCACTCTAATAACAGAACAATATAATCTCTACTAAAGTCATTTTTGAATCTACGTATATAGTAAAGAGAATTTTAAAAGCAACATAAATCAAATATGCACCTACAATTACATATAGCATAAATTTAATGAAGAAAATATATATAATAAATTGAGGAACATGTATATAGTAACTAATGAGGAACATAAATTGAATAGTATAATTCTTAATAAAAATTAAGCACCTATGTATTTTTAAAAATATGATCATTACCTCTGAGTTTTTAGCAAATGGATGAATTTTTATCAATTTTCGGATAAGCTCTATGTCCACAACACAAGTACACGTCAACTACAATAAAATAGTAAATAAATATAATATATCCATGAAATTTTAATATATATCATAATTAAATTTCATTTGATAATTTTTTAGCATTAACTATAAAATAAAATCTGATTTTAAAAAGTAATAGAGGATCACCAGAGTGAGATTTTCAATAATTACCTCTTTTAGTGCTTCTATCGCAGCTCAACATAAGCCAACACAAATGTTGGCATTGGTCATCTTCTAAGACTCTAGCGATTTTTCTGATCAGAAGCAATTGATGTTTCGACCATTACTATTTTATAATTCACTTCAATCGAAGACCAACTAGATGGTGAATCAATTCAAACATAGCTTTGGAGAAGTTGAAACCTGATGTCAAAATCAGAAATGGTGGACTAAAACATGCCCTCCACATTTGCCTACATCAGTGCCTCATTCGCTTGATTCTGAGGGTTTTTTGGCCCAAATCTAGTGTCAAAAAAATTAGGAAAGAAGGGCGAAATAGAATGACATTATCTTAGAAGTTCTTAGAGCAAGCTTTGGTCGAAAATTGTAGTTGAAATCAAGTGGATGTTGATCTTCGTCCATTTGAAACCAACAAAAAGAAAACTAAAATTCTGGTATTGTGGGAGTATGTGGCTACTGTTTCACTCACAAAGAACGTGAATAAAAGTGGAGATGGTGTTTGAGCATGGGAAGGAGAAGGCATTAGAGCCGAGGAGATCTTCAAGCTATTTGTGCGAAAGAGTAGGGTTCCAGCAGAGGTGTAGAAGAAAATGGAGCCGGTGTTTTAGGGGAAAGAGGTATTTGCATGTAGTAGAAGAAAATGGTGCCAGTATTTTAGGGGAAAGAGGTATTTGCATGTAGTAGAAGAAAATGGTGCTGGTGAGTGTGCTTAGCTCGAGTTGAAGTGATTGATTTGATGTTATATGATACTTTATTGACCAAACGTTGTGAACCTCTCCCCCGCATAACCATCTGTGACCCAACCCCACTTTGTCTCCTGGAGCGTCTAGCCATCGTCTCCATATGGGCTGGACAAGCAAACAAAGCAAAGCAGAGCATTCAGAGCATTATGCCTATGCTTTGTCTCTTAGATACGAGCCAAATGAGTGAACAAAGCAAAGTATCAAGCATCAAGATATACAGTATACACCCCTCTGGTTAGAGTAATTGGGCCCTATACAAGAGGTTGTGGGCTCAAAACTCACTAAGCTCAAAAAAAAGCAGAGCATCAAGGATCATTGGAGTCGGTTGAAGGTCGTGGGACAATAGTCACGAGCATGGCTGAGTAGAAGAGGATCGTGCGCATCATCGAATGGCGGTGGGCGGGGATCGTGCGCATCATCAAATGGCGGTGGGCGATGGTCGTATGTCAAAATAGCGTAAAGGAGTAGGATGATGATGGTCAAAGTGGTGTAGGTGAGCGTCGGTTGAAATGGTGGACAGGATAAGCATGGACCGAGTGAGAGTGAGCATGTGAGATGGGGAGCTCAATTTTTTATGATTAAAAATTAAGTCTACTTTTTAATCAGGCAAAACACTGAGTTTTATCATCCCTCAATTTCTGATGTGATTTTTTTTCTTTTGAGCTACACTATTATAAAATAAATTAACCAAAGAAGAGGTGATCCTTACTTATAAAACAAATAACATAATGTTTGAAGTATCTCAACCGATACTATTGGACTAGCATGGGTACGAATTTTAGACCTTAGGATAAAGTTATATGAATTTTATCTATTAATATGATAATATATTATTAACTCATTTATTAATTTTAAAAACAATATTACTTAATTATTGTATGATTTATATAGTTTATAATCAATAGATATTTCGTCAATAAATAACACATTTATCATCAACATCAAATAAATTGAGGTTACCAAGTAATATCTTTTAATATAACTAAAATATATCAAAATCACACCTCAAATAGTATTTATGTATTACTAAAATCAATATTTATCTATAATAAATCATAAAAATAGTTAGAATTCTAATAAGCTCACTAATTATAATATTTTAGATTGGTGAATAATAAATAAAAAATTCTATAATGTCTATAATTGTTTGGGATTTTCTAAGTGTGCGGATATCCACAATGGTATTAGAATTTTATTTTCTTATACTTTAATGGCAGAAAATAATATTAATGGTCGATAATTAAAGGAAAGTGTGGAGAAAAGATTAGAAAATAAATTTTTTTTAAGTATTTTTAATTTTTTTAAAAACTATTATCAATGAGAACTACATAGAATTCATTATTTAGGAGATACAGTCAACCAAAAAATTTTAGGTTTGATTTTTTTAGGCCAGAGAATAGAGATAAAATTAAAAATTTAGAAAAAAAAAGTAATGAGCCAGCCAATGCAGAGTCACACCATCGCGGAGACCAATGTGAAGTGGGGTCACAAGTCAACCGAGGGCCGAGGAGATGTGTCACGACTAATTTTTCACCTTGGCTCCTAGGTTGAGCCCGAGTCATGCCGACGTGAACGATACCGAGAGGGGATCGGTGCTCACAAGCATTGAGTGCGGAAATGGATTTTTGAACGCCTTGGAGGTGAGAGGACAAAAGGACTGCTTTATGAGCGCCGGTAGAACCTCTCAATCCCTCAAGCTAGACTTGAAGGGGATTATTACAAGTGGACTAAGCTACAAATGCTCCATTACTTAGCACTCTTTCTTTTCTTTCCCTCCGCTTGCTTGCTCTCCTCCTGCTTACCTCTAAGTGTTCGGTAAGGGGGTTTATATACGTGGAGGGCTGACCCTTCGGCTGCCCTCTTAATTACACTCATTATTGCTCTGGCATTAAGTGCCCTGAGCGTTACCAGCTATTATGCTCGCGCCGTCCGTGCATCTGGCATCTGATGCCCGTGTCTTGTGTCGGCGGTATCGGGGGGCTGTTGTGCGCGACCCTCGGTCGTGCGGGAGCTCCATGGCTCGATGGCGCGCGCACGCGCCCCTTCGGCTAAGGGATCGCCCGGCTCTTGCCCCACATGCGTCCCTTGTTGATCCGCGCGCGTCGCTGGTTGCTCGACTGCTTGCTCCGCATGCGCGCCGTGTTGCTCGGCTGCTTGCTCCATGCGCACCCTTGGTTGCTCAAGCATATTACCTGCGAAGTCCCTTGGTTGCTCGGGCGCTTGCTCCGTGCACGCCCCTCGCTTTGCTGCCCTGCGCTTGCTCCGCACACGTCCCTCAGTTGCTCGCCCCTCGATCGCCTGTCTCACGCACATGCCTCGGTTGCTCGGTTGTCCAGCTCCGTGGCTCGTGTCTTGCATGCCTCCTTGCTGCGGCGTTGAAGCGACCCCGTGTGCTGCCTGTGGGTCGCCCCTTTGCGCTCGAACCTCCGTGGTTCGTGGTGCGCCTTGGGTCGGACCCATCAGAATTGGGTCTGACAATTCTCTCCCAACTAAACTCGTTGAGCCCCTGTCAACTCCGAGTCTAGATAGTCATTCACCAAGTTCTCGAATTGCCAGAGCATGGCATCCCGCTCCCGGCTTGCCTCTTCCGGAGGGGAGTCCTTCCACTGCACGAGGTACTCTATGTACCCGGTCGGTCATGCGATCCTTCGTCCTAGGATCTTCTCCGCTCGGCGAGTGAACTCTTTTGTGATGGTAGGAGGAGCTCGTTCCACCTGCTGCCTATCCGGATTCCTATCACGGTGATAGGTTTGAGAAAACTCACGTGGAACGTCGGGTGAATCTTGAGCCTTGGTGGTAGCTCGAGTTGGTATGCCACCGCTCCGACTTGCTTGATCACCCGGAATGGCCCATCATATTTCAGGATTAGGCCCCTGTGCAGGCACGTCCCTCGCGCCTTATTCCACATCTGCAGAGTGAGCTTAAGTAGTATCTCATCTCCGACTTGGAATTCTCGTGGCTGCCGATGTTGATCGGCGTACTTCTTCATTCGGCGGGCGGCTTTCTCCAAGCTCTCGCGCGCTTCCTTGAGTTGCTCCTATCGATTCCGAACAAAGCGTGTCGTTGCGGGGCATTATTCATCCAGTGTGCCCCTCGTCAACTCTAGTGGGGTGAGTGATTGATACTCGAGGACCACCTCGGTTGGGGACCGCTCGGTAGCTGATCCACGCTGTAGGTTGTAGCAAAGTTGGGCGGTTTTGATCAACTCTACCCAGTTGCTTTGGTTTGCAGTGACGAAATGACGAAGGTATTCCTCCAACAAGCCATTCATCCTTTCCGTCTGCCCATCGGTCTGCAGATGGTAGGCTGTTGAGAACTTGAGCTTCGATCCCAATAATTTAAATAGTGTCGTCCAAAACTTCCCTGTGAATCAGGCGTCGCGATTGCTGACGATGTCTTGGGGCAGCCCGAAGTACTTCACCACAGGTCGGAAGAACGGCTCATCTGATTGCTCGGCTGTTGCCTGTTCTGTGGTCGAGATGAACACCGCGTACTCTCTGAACCTATCCACGACTACAAGTATGGCGGAGAAGCCATTTACCTTGGGAAACGACTTGACGTAGTCCATGGAGATGGATGTCCAAGGTCAGCTTGGGATCGACAGTGGTTGCAACATGCCCGTTGCCTTAGCTCGTTCGATATTATCCTTTTGGCACACTGTGCATGTTCGGACGTAAGCCTCTACATCATCAATCATGCACGGCCAGTAGTATGCTTGCGCTAGGAGTGCCATGGTTCGCTCCACTCCCCGATGTCCGACCCACTGCGTGTCGTGGCACTCGCCCACGAGTTCTCGACGCAAATCGACGGAGCTCACGTACGTGTGTCCTCCTTGCACCTATAATAAGCCTGATGGGTCTGCCCAGTAGCGTCGTGTCTTGCCGTCCTTGACCTGCTGCAAGACATGCTGGTATGCCTTGTCTACCTTGGCACCTTCTTGCATCCATTCGGCCAAGGTCCCGTGTGCTCGGGAGACAGCGTACAGTCTCCTACTTAACGCGTCGGCCGCCTGGTTGTGTCATTCCACCTTATGCTCCCAAGTGAAATCGAACTTAGCGAGCTGCGCTTACCAACAGGCTTGTTTGGCTGACAGCTTGTGCTGGGTAAGGAAGAAGGTGTTGGCGACATTGTCCGTCGGGATTACAAACAGGCTGCCAAGGAGGTTCATGCGCCGAATCCTCAGGCAGAATACTACCGCCAACATCTTCTTCTCGTGCGTGTTATAACGCTGCTCTGCTCCGTTTAGCTTCCGGCTTTCGTAGGCCACCGGGTGTCCCTCTTGCATCAGGATGCCCCCAAGGGCTCGGTCGGATGCATCGGTGACCACTTCGAAAGATTTGCTGAAATCAGAGAGTGCTAGTACGGGTTTGGATGTCATGCATACCTTGAGCTACTGGGTGGCTTGTTCGCATGCTTCAGACCATGTCCACTCTTGATCCTTCTTCAAGAGGTCTATGAGGGGTGCGGTGATTTTGGAGTACCTCTTTATGAATCTCCGGTAGTAATTCGCCAAGCCAATGAACGATCGCAGTTCTGTGGGGTTGTTTAGCTTCGGCCACTCTCGGATGACCTGTACCTTGCGCTCATCCATGCACGTCATGCCTCCTCCGATGTGATGTCCCAAGAATAAAATCTTCGTTTGTCCGAACTCGCATTTGTCCCGCCAAACAAAAAGGTTGTGCTCCCTCAGCTTCTGGAAGCTAGTCGGAGGTGATGTCGGTGCGTCTCTACGTCTTCGGAGTAGATCACGATGTCGTCCAAATATACGACGACAAACTTGTCCAAATACTCATGAAAAACCTCATTCATGAGATTGTAGAAGGTGGCCAGTGTGTTGGTTAATCCAAAAGGCATGACTAAAAATTCACACGAGCCATACCTCGTCACACACGTCATCTTGGCATTGTCACCTTTGACAATTATGACCTGCCAATACCCTGATCGGAGGTCAAGTTTGGTGAAGATTCTGGCACGTCCCAGTCGGTTAAATAAGTCGGCGATGAGTGGGATCGGGTATCGGTTCTTCACCGTCACTTTGTTGAGCGCCATGTAATCTATGCATATCCACAGTTTACCGTCCTTCTTCTTCTGGAATGGCACTGGTGCGCCATAGGGTGCTTTCGACGGACGTATGAGTCCGACGTCTAGTAAGTCGCCTAGTTGCTTCTTGAGCTCTGCGAGCTCCACAGGTGGCATTCGATAAGGGACCTATGTGGGTGGTCGGGCACCAGGAACCAATTCAATTTGGTGGTCCATGGGGTGCCGGGGAGGTAGCGTCTTCAAAAGTTCATCCGACATCAGGTCACTAAATTCCTCCAATATCGCCTCTAACTCGGTTGGAATTGTCTCCTGCGGTGCGGCGGTTATCTCTAGCAGCATGGCTATATAAGTCACTTCGTTCCTTCGGACGCCCTTGACTAATTGGATGGCTGATAGGAGGTTAGATGGGTTCCATATGGGTGAATCGGGGTTCGGCATGCTTGCTGCCCTTGGTGACTCCATGTTGCTCCCGCTCGAGAATTGCGGGCTGCTGGCTCGGGAGGTGATGCTAACTGCCCGCGTGAACCCCGGTTGGTCCGAGTCCATGGTCATCAAGCCGCCTAAGTGCGGTGCCACCATGGTGCGGGATTGCACCAAGAACTCTGTGCCAAGGATGAACTGGAAGTCATCCAGGTACACGATCGTTAAATCGGTGCGACCATGCCATTGTCCGACCTGTATGGGGGCTTGTCGAACAATGCCCGCTACGGTAGCTGCATCGGCGTTTACCGTCTTGATCCGCATCTTGCTCAGCTCGATGTGGAGTCCGAGCCTGCGTGCTATCTCCTCTCGCATGAAGTTGTGCGAGGCACTTGTGTCAACCATAGTAGTGCAGGATTATCCATTAACGAATAGGGAAACGTACATCAGCTGGGTTTCTTTGTCGGCGTGCATCGTGCTTAAATGTTGCATGGGTGTGGCTCGAGCGATTGCGGCTGGAGCATTGGCCTGGTTGAACGGCACTAGTGCCAAGCGGTCTGGCCCCTCCCGAATCGCCACGGCATTGCGCTCGCACCTTGGACATCTTCACGGGGGGTGCGGTCCTCCACACAACATGCATTTGTGCCTTCGCAACGGCCCTTGGGGCCCTGTGCCCTGCAGTACTACACGCGCTGGCTGAGCCATGATCACGTGTCTTCGCCCTGCTGCTCTTGCGGGCGATCGGTGGGCGCCATGCGCGGGCGATCGGTGGGCGCCGTGCGCGGGCGCCCTGGCTAGGCGATATTCATCGTCGCACAGCCTTATCAGGTCTAGTCGCAGGTCCATCAGACTCTCCACGGTCTCAATAGCCTCTTGCAGCGTGGTCACTTCATGACAATGGAGCTCATCCTTAGCTCCTTGTTGTAGACCCTCCAGGAACGTGAAAAAAGATCATGTTCTCCCATATCATTCACGTCCAAAGTAAGATTGTTAAAATTTTGGATATACTCACAGATGCTCCGGGTTTGGTGAAGCTCTCGGAGTCGCTTCCATGCTTGGTACGCAATATTGATTGAGTGGAATCGGCATCGCATCTCCTCGATCATGGTGGCCCATGTGTCCGGCTCGGTGCGTTCTCGGTAGCCCGACGCTTCACGTCGGACACGCCACCATTGCTTCGCATCTCCATCGAGGAAGGCTGCTGCGGTCGGCACACGATCTTCCTCAGCAATCTTGGTGGTGTTGAAGTATTGGGACATGTCTCAAATATAGTTCTCCAATAGCTTTGCATTGTGTGCGCGGGAATAGGTCCTCGGCTCGGGCACGCGCAAAGTCGGGCCAAGATTGCCCGAGGTGCAACTAAGGAACTAAGCTCGGTGCGCAAGCTTTCGAGTTCCTCTCGCATCCTTCGTTTGAACAGGCTCATGTCGGGCGAGATTGACATGCTGGGCTCTCCGGTTGCGGCGGTTTGGTCGGTTGTCACTTGGAGCTCTTCAAACTTCATCCGTCATGGCTATGTAGAGATTGCTAACGCAACCCCATAGCGGTTTGGCTCCTAGGTCCTAAGTCCTAAGTCCTTCTCCTCCTCTGAGGGAGGAGTCCCAACGGACCCTTCCAGCGTCGTTAATCTCTTGTAAAATGCTTCCTTCGTTTGCTTGTCTGACATGATGGAAAGGGGAGGTTGAAAATGATGGTTCAAGTTCGGACTTACTTGCTCGTCGGTTGAGTGCTTCCACTTGTCCCACAAGTCAGCGGGTTGGCGTCCCTTGAACTCCGCTCTGATACCAAAATGTCACGACTAATTTTTCGCCTTGGCACCTAGGTTAAGCCCGAGTCATGCCAACGTGAACGACACCGAGAGGGGATCGGTGCTCACAAGCCTTGAGTGCGGAAATGTTGCAGAAATGGATCTTTGGACGCCTTGGAGGTGAGAGGACAAAAGGACTGCTTTATTAGCGCCGGTAAAACGTCTCAATCCCTCAAGCTAGACTTGAAGGGGATTATTACAAGTGGACTAAGCTACAAACACTCTCTTACTTAGCACTCTTTCTTTTCTTTCCCTCCGCTTGCTTGCTCTCCTCCTGCTTGCCTCTAATTGTTCGGCAAGGGGGTTTATATATGTGGAGGGCTGACCCTTTGGCTCCCCTCTTGATTACACCCATTATTGCTCGGGTATTAAGTGCCCCGAGCATTACCGGCCGTTACGCCCGCGCCGTCCGTGCTTCTGGTGGCTATGCGCCCGTGTCTTGTGTTGACGATGTCGACAGGCTATTGTGCGCGACCCTCGGTCGTGCAGGAGCTTTGTGGCTCGATGCCACACATGTGCGCGCCTTCGGCTAAGGGACTACCCAGCTTTTGCCCCGCATACGTTCCTTGTTGATCCGTGCATGTCGTTGGTTGCTCAACTGCTTGCTCCGCGTGCGTGCCATGTTGCTCGGCTGCTTGCTCTGCACGCGCCCTTGGTTGCTCGGCCGTCTTAGCCGCGAAGTCCCTCGGTTGCTCGGGCGCTTGCTCTGTGCACGCCCCTCGCTCTACTGCCTCGCGCTTGCCCCGTGCATGTCACTCGGTTACTCGCCCCTCAGTCGCCTGTCTCGCGCATGCGCCTTGGTTACTCGGTCGTCCAGCTCCGTGGCTCGTGTATTGCACGCCTCCTTGTTGTGGCCTTGAAGTAGCCCCGTGCACTGCGTGCGGGTCACCCCTTTGCACTTGAACCTCTGTGGTTCGTGGTGCGCCTTGGGTCGGACCCATCAGAATTGGGTCTGACATGAGGGGTTTGATTTTTTTTGCTTCCTTCTTTCTTGTAATGTAACCCTTTTTCCCTTCGCAGCTCTAGTGCTTGTGGAGTTGTGGCAGTGGAATCAAATTGAAAATTGTCCTTGTATTTTTTCCTTAATACAAGTCTATTTTCCAAATTGTGGTGGTGGATTTGTGATTTCTGAACTCGAAAGTCTTTTTTACTCATGAAAAAGTCACATGACAAGTCGACAATAATCTTTTGGAGTTGGTCTTTAATCTTACTATCCGTACTGAATCAACATCCCTCAAGCTGCAAATCATGATTGCAAAGTCACAAATTGCGATGCTAATGCAATATCATGGACTAGTGGACGGTAAGGCAAAGCAGAGGCTCCAACTTTGTCACTATTACTCTAGTGTCGAAGTGAGTCAAACATGAGCAACAAGTGAGTTGTTAGCTCCAGGCTTCACCTCATCCTTTTCCTCACGGTCTAGAAGTGACTTCAGTACTCTGTCTTATCATCTTCCTCGGCTTCTATAATCTTCACTTTGTTGCTAAAGACAACCTGAAAATGATGTGCCTATGTTCCAACTCCAGAGCACTGCTCACTAGTTCGACCTCTACTTTGTTCTCTTCCTCCCAAGGTGGCTATGTCGATTGGCGTCGAGTCATCACCCGTGATGCTTGAGACCTATGCTGATCCATCAAATTATGGATCGTAGCATGGCCGCATCTCACAAAGTCACGATCCCAAATTATGAATTGTGATCATTATTCATTGGCTTTTTTTGCTCTCACTTTAGTCACCGGTTGTCAAGCTCAACCCACACTCGTGCTGGCCATAGGAAGGCAAGACTCAGCTGAGCATACTCATGTTAGGTCAGCACGTCATGCCAAGCCTGGTGTGCCTCATACCATGCCAAGTCGTTTGGAGTGTGATGCGCTCTGTGCCCAGCATGATATGCTATAGTGTCATGTTGGACTTAGCCTGATATAATAATAATAGTGCTGCATAGACTATGCTTGTGCTAGTTTAAGCATGACTCAATTATATTTCTAATTAACTAAAAATTATTAAATAATGATGATGGACAACGTGAAAGACAACATATTCTCACTTTTGACCCACTTCAAAACTTTCTAATTAATTTTGAGTAAAACTCTCAGAAGCTTCTAAAATTTATGCTAATTTTTAGGTTGAAATACCTAAAATGAACTTAAAACCCCTACCTATAGGTTCAAGGTATGTTTTCCTCGGCCAAAGTGATATACCTGTTGTATTATTATTTTCTCCTCCCTATCCAACATGCAAAGCTAAAATTTGCTTGATGTTTTGTGTGAATATAAAGGAGCGAGAGCACTCGTAATCTTAAAGGAATTAGTCCATAGTTGACTCACACAATAAAAGAAAGAGTTTTCCTTCTTTTTTTTCTTGGAAGTATACAGATTCAAAATTATTCTATTTGATAAGAGATCTCAAATTTAGTTAAAATAACATGAGAGAGATTATGAATTCAATATTCATGAAATTTAAAAAAAAACTCAAATTTAATTCAAAGAAAATCTATTTTGTCACTTTAGTTCCCTTTTTTTTTTTTAACACAATGAGGATTTTGCCATTTAGAAATCAAGGAAAATAGAAGGTAGCGCTGGGAATTGCTGACGCCAAAATGATTAAGATTAATGTCATCAAGGGGGGCGGTATTATATTTTTGGAGCATACGCGAGACTGCTTCCCTTCTTCCCGTGCCGTGAAGATTTAGATGGCTGGAGAAGCACACGACGGCAGCGGCGTCGTCCAAGCCACCAGCGTCTCCGACCCCCTCCTCTACCCTTCCACCTCCGCCCTTGACCTCCCCTTCGATGTCCCCTCTCTCCTCACCCTCGCCCGCCGCGGTCAGTGGCGCTCCGTCATCGACGCTGTCGCCGTCGCCCGCCGCAGCCCTGGCCTCCTCCCTCACCACCACCTCGTCTGCCTCGCCCTTTCCACCCTCGCCCTCTCCAAGCTCCGCCGATTCTCCGACGCCGCTGCCGAGATCGACGCCGTCGACGCCTCCTTCGATTCTCCTCGCTTCCGCTTCGAGTCCTACCCCGCTGCCTACCCCGGTAGATCTGGCTCCATGATCCCATTCGCCCTCCGCTTCCTCCACGCCGATCTTCCGCAGCGCCTTGGCAGCAGATCCGTCACCCTGGATCGCCTCTTCGCCCTCCTCGACCTCGTCCGATCCAAGATCCGGGACGAGACCACCGCTGCCTCGGCCAACCTGTGGCGCCGAAGAGAGGAGTTTGTGATTGCTGCCCTCTGCTGCAACCACTTCGCCCACCGGGAGTTCGAGGTGGCCCTCGGGCTGGTCCGGCAGCTCCTTGAGCGGGATCCGTCCGATCCGGTGCTCATCTCGCGGCTCGGGTACATCCAACTCCAGATAGGTGATCTGACCGGTGCCAAGGCATCCTTTGCCAGGTTGGAGAGCCTTCACCCGCCGGAGGAGCGGACTCTGGACTTGGCGAATCTTGTGGGGCGGAACAGAGCGCTGGAATTTATCGTGGCCAGGGATTATGCTGCAGCGGTGAGGGAGTACGAGGAGTGCATTGAGAGGGACTCTGCGGATGCAGTGGCACTCAACAACAAAGCTCTCTGCTTGATGTATTCTAGAGACCTGTCTGATTCAATCAAGGTCCTCGAAGGGGCGCTTGAGAGAGTACCCACATCAGCCTTGAACGAGACACTGGTTATGAATCTCTGCAGCATGTATGAGCTAGCATATGTCAATCATGGAGACGTCAAGAAGAGTCTCAGCAATTGGATTGCTCAGGTTGCACCTGATGACTTCGACCCTTCTTGTACTCGCACCTAAAAAAGAAGGTACCCTGGTCTTGTCACTTTCGTATGGCATTGTTCGTTTCAAAATTTTGTCTTTTCCTTTCCTTTTCTTTTTTGTTGTTGTATTGTGATTTTTTAGGGGCAACTGTGAGGCGATACAACAATTTGTAATTGAAATATTTGTTGAAGTTATTGTTACTGGCCCTCAAAAATGGCAATATTCAGTATGAGAAATGATTTTTCATTGACCACTTTCCTCAGCTACTTTTCCATGGACTCCTACATACTAATTGGTCATGCTTGATAAACAAATTAACTTAGTTATTGATCATGCTTGATAAACAAATTAACCTAAGGGTGTATCTTTTATCCTCAGGAGAAAACTTTGGGGTGTCGGAGATGTAAGTAAAATAAACCATAAAGTGTGGTCTAGGCATAACTTATGTGATCTCTTTGATGGTTATCTTCTTCTCTCTTTTTATGAGCTTGCATTTCACAAGAACTTTGAACATCATACAAGACTATGTATCCTTGTTTCAGTGCATCTGTAGTTGAAAAGGTGCCAATTTGGATAATATTCTTAATGGTTTTTGTATTTCTCAATTTAACAAACTGAAATCTCAAAAAGTATCGGAGTATTATGACACTTGTCAAATTAAAAGTGGCATGCTTTCTTGGAATATTTTAGTGGATAGGATGCCCCTAGGGCATAAATTACTTACACTGTTAAGTTTGTAAATGTTTATACGTAGGTGTGTATTGGGACAACCCAGAACCATTTTAACTACCAAGGTAAAGGTGGATCTCTGAGATCGTAATATGGTTAAGATCCAATTTGGTTGTGATATTGAACCTTGATTAGGATTTATGCATAGCTGGGTGACCACGTAAAAGTGGAGATACTAATGAAGGCGGGAATTGGTAGGTCATTTGTTAAAAGAGAACACTAAGGAAGTAATCATATCAAATTTTAATCCTAGTAAAAAATGAGGACGAGAACATAGCATTGCAGGTGGTAGTGAAATTTAAGCACAAACAAGATCAGTGTTTCTTTGATATTCTTTTGCTTCTAATTACTTGATTTGATTTTAGATCTCTCTCCATGTCGGGAGGGCCTTTTGCTATGGCCTTAATGAAGTTGATAATTTACACATTTTTACTATGTCAGGCATTAAGGAAAATTTGAAGGCTTTAGTACAATGCGATAATGTAAGAAGCAAAAGGGAAAAAAAAGAGTGCATAAACACTTCTAATTATCTTTATTGTTCCTTTTGGACTCTAAACAAGTTTTGTTGAAGTGTAGTCCAGTCTGGAGTGTAGTGGCCAAATGGCCCCACAAGTCTTTGAGAAATCAGTAAAAATATCTACTCTAAACCTGGAAATTGATTTATTTATGTAGCTTATTACAATACCCCACTTCCACTTCCATTAATTTCAAGCATCAACCGTTTCTTTCACTTCATTTGATGCTTTTATCTTAATTTTTGCTTTTTTTTTATGAGAGTGATAGTTCTATGATTTTTGGTTGTGCACCAAAGAAAAAGGAAATCTGAGGTAGAAGAGTTCAATTGCCTTTTTTGTAAGGTCCAATAGGTAGTGAGCACATTCATTGTTCCAACAGCAAAAGCCATCCTGATACCTGATGCTTTATTAATCAAATTAACATAACAGTTGATACAAGACTTAACCACACTTGTTCCATCCGAAACCTTCTCATCAAAAACTTGAAAATTAGGATTAGTAGACATTTGATCTCAATACGAGGTAAATCTGTCAAAGAAAGATGTATTGCTCCATTTTACAACTATAATCAAAAGAACTAGCTTCTTAGCTGGCTCATCTGTAGGCGTGTTCTTATTCTCTCTTCACGTTCTTCCTGCAAAACACCCCCTAGTATCTTGTGCAAGAGCAATTACACATATTACCCAGGAGCTTTAAGTTCCACGGAGTAAGATGACCACTTGTTATTATATGCTCAGCTTTTTAGCTACAGTTAAAAATCTCTGTAATCAGTTAGATTATCTTGAACCATGCATGAATTGGGATAAGCTTAATTCATAAGCTAACATGTTTGTCAGTCCAGTTCTAGTAGCCTTTACCTAGCTTCAAGCAAAGCAGCTTTCAGAGGCTCATCCTGCACAAAACACACTATTATTATTGCCAAACAAAGTATAGACAGCACCAGCTCTCCTAAGGAGCATTTTAGCAATCCATGATCCATCACAAGAAAATGCACTTGAATATACTGAAACTTTTTCACCAGGCAAAACATAATCACATCACCGATGTGTTCACCCTTTTGTACATTATAGACCTATTGACATCTGCACTGGAAAGTCTTTGGCTTAAGCAGAAGTGTTCCTATCAAGGAACACAATAGACAATCTTAAAAATTGACATATTTACTAGTTGGTTGTATGCATATCTTAGTAAACATAGATGAGGTAAGTGATATTAGAAATCATTGGTGGGCAAGACGTCATTCAATGCGTACTTTCTTTCTGTTGTTTAAAGGGTAAAACTGTAAATTGATAAAAGGTAATGAATCACTAAGATAACTTGCTAACCTTGTTAACCACAGGTGTCGACTGTGTGTGATAGAGAAATAGCTTAAATGTAGATAACCTTAAATCAATCTATTCATAGGTGGGCACCATATGCTAATGAAGTTGGGTACAAGTGGGCAAAGTGACACTTCTCCTAGGTAATTTGAAAATGGCCTAGACTAGAGGTAAGTAAATTATAATTTTCCCTTGCATTTATAATGTGCTTTTTTTTTCACCAAAACCATTTAAAACTTAATCGATCACATTTATTGGAACATGCTTTTGCTTCCACATTGACATCGATGGTCTAAGCTAGTAAATTATCTCTTTTTTTGTCAGAATGTAACGGCTTATTATTTCCACCTAATTTAATAATCTACTGATTAATTAAATAAATGGTCATAATCATAACAACATAAAAAGACTTAACAAAATGGATATTGATTTGTTCGCCAACTGTTTTATGAGAAGAGGATTTTTCATAATTGATGTGTAACCGATCATTGCCTAAATAATTTTTCTTGTATTTCACAAGCCAGACGTGTCTTCCATACCCTTCAGCTATCAGAACTCGTTTGCAGTTATGATAATATGTAAGCTGTGATATTAAGCTAAGTGGCTTTTGTTTCAAGGTTATAAAAGAAATGGAAATTGTTCATAGGTGGTTGGACCATATTGTCCACATGCAATATTCTAGCAAAATTTTAGAAGCACTGCATATTATGTTCAATAAATCCAAAATCACATAAAAGCACAAGGTACCTGATAAAGTTGAATAGTTAATTGAAAATTTACAAAGAAGAGATAGGTGTATAAAAGAAAAAAAAAACTGGTGATGGATAAACTATCTGGCGCTCAAGCACCTGAACAGTGATCAAGCCTTGAGATTCTTAGACTATTCTTCGCACCATCATTTATAATAATAGATTGGTTTTTAATATATATATATATATGTGCACGTATAACACACATATGAATGTATATATGAAGACATCAAGCATGGTCATTTTTTGTGTTAGTGTTGTTTCAATGGTTGTAAATTGCATGCATTTGTCACATTGCCTTTCTCCATTTAGTCTATTTAAATTTTGTTAAATTTCGAGGTGATGACTGAAATGCTTATTTTCTTAAAGAATGAAATGACAAAGTTTGCCTTAACTAGAAAAAGGCAAGACTTGATTTGTTGCTTAGACACAAACCCTAGTGCCGTTGTCTCTAGCATAGAGTTGATGGATTCCCATTGCCTGCTATCATCTATGCTATTTACCAATTATAAAAACATCGAAACAGTTTAAAAAATATGGTGATTGAACAATGCCAAGTGACTATTGAGACGAAATAAGTTATGCTGGTAAAGACAGAGAAGATGCATTATATAGACAAGGATATGCCAACTCTTGTATGTCGAGATGAAATACAGAGCTGAAGCATTATATAGAGGTAAAAATGAGTGAGCAAATGGAGAGAGAGAGAGAGGGGGGGGGGGAGAACAAATAGGCAAACAATAACGTTCAAGAGAGAGTGGAAATAAGGGAGTTCTGAAAAGGGAGGTGGATTAGGTTGTGAATCAGTGGAACCATCTGCAATGGTAACAATTAAATGGGATGAAAGGAAGTACTAGCTTAGGAAAGAAAGTGTTTAATGGATTAAAACATCATTTTTCTACTTTCTGCATTATCATTTAAGTTTCTGTGCTGCCAGCTTTACCTTGAGTGAGCATCAAAAGGATAGAAAACATGGTGAGGCATTATTTTGGGCCAAATATTCACATATGACAATTTCTCAGTTAAGTGAAGTTTCATACATCTGCATACAAGTACAGATAGATGACATTAGATTCTTTATGTGCCAAAACCAACATGTAGTAATCACCTTACATGTATGCCGGCTAGCCATCTTTGCAAATTACAAAGGCTTGTTCAACTAGCCAAACACAATGTTATGCACAACTACATTCATTAACCAAGATAGTCATTTTTAATAGCGTTGTAATTTTCTTATGTTGCCAAAAGACTCCTTCCAGGCTTCCAGCCATAGTAATATTTGTCTATATACCAGATCATTTCTTTTCACGTTGCCTTAGAATTTTGTTTCTGAAACATCATTGTTTTTTTTTTTTTTGATTGAGAGCAGCTTTCATAGGTAAAGAACTCTGGTAAACTTTACTAGAAGCGAAAAATAGGGAAAGGTTGCTCTTCATTTACTTTCTGCAACCAAGTTAAAATGGTAGCAACGATCCATATAGCTGAGCTGAGCCAACTTAGCTGGACACTATTGTGGAAATGGAGTGATGTCAATTGCTCACCGACATGTCCTCTGCACAGCACTTTCTACTGTCATGTATTATGCAGTTTCAGGTGTGGTCATGATCATGCTAACGCCTGGTATCTGCTGTTCTGCTGTGTCTTATGCAGTGGCAGACATGAGCTATAGGATTGGTCCCTGCAATGTGATCCCTTAGCATGAGAAATAAATAAAAGATACTAATATTAGCAGTTGAAGATAAATACATCTTCTAAGTTCAGTCAATTATGTGGAAGATAACACTCTTCATGGTATTACTACATCTGCTGATAAATATGTCCTTATAATTTTTTGTCTTCTACTTCTAGAAAATGTTATGAATCACTAGATGGGGACAAAATACTTCTCTTTCTTCTTGGTGGACTTGTTTAGATTCTAGGCAAAGAGGCTTGAACCTGTAGCTTTGCTCCATGCATAGGTTGCTATAAAAATATTATGGGAAAATAACTGGAGAATCCCTTGTCGACGTTTCAGTAAAGCTTGGTCTGACACTGGTTCTAGAATCAGGGTACTTCTGTTCCACTTATGAAGGGAGGAATGCTGCATCCTTGAAAGTTTGCAGAAGACAAATTGATTTCTTGTTCCTGTGCTTTCAAATCGTTAATTGTTGAAAACTTTACCTGAGCATTTTAAGTGGTTAAGAAAGAATCAAATGCTTGTCACTTTCTCCATACATTCATATTCTCAACACTTAAATGTATGTCTTCATATGCTTAACAATTAATCTTTGCTTTCATATGCTTCCCACTTCTCACATAATAAGACAAAGGAACTCGACTCATCAGATGTTCTTTGATTGGCATTGACACCGGACCAAAATTTGATTGCATATTTATTTTTTTTCCAGAAAATAACGAAGAGTTCAGTCTTTATATTATAATTTTGAAAACCGCAAAGTCATGATAATTGCAATTATACTGAATGTACTATGACCTGTTTCAGTTTTGTAGGCTGCTGATAACATCAGATAGGTAGGGTGAAGCAGTCAATTGATCATACAGTTGACTGGAAGTGAGAGAGGTCTTCGACAGTGGCCCTTCTAGTTGTATTTGCTACGAGAGATCGTAGATCTTTGGGCATGGACAACTCCAAAACTTAATGCCAACAAGTTCCTGGTTGCAGCAGAATTCCTCACTTATGTCCGTCCATAACATGTCGCGCTCTTTAGCAATTTGTTTATTATCAATGTGGTGGGTAGCAATTGCATGACAGCGCAATGTTCTATCAACCAGATTAATTGTTTCTAAGAATTATAGGAATTTTTTTGTTAGATAAATCCTTTCATATGTAGCCGTAGATAGAACAAGGATCAAGATTTTTGTATTTACATATGAACCTACAACTATCTTACTTGTTGATTTAGCGAAACTTAGATTTGCGTTTTTCGTTTATTTCTCTAACATATAGTAACTTATAAAGATCGATAGAGGTGTTAATGTTCTTGATCACCATGGCCTACGTGTGTTGAGCTTTTAATCCATATAGGTCAATATATTTATTTAGATACCTGAAAGCAGAAGCCCTGTTGCTCTACCGAGCTATTTAATTCACTATATATGTTACGACCCAAACCTTGAAGGGTTGCCAACGTAAAGAGACGTCACCCAGATGGAGGGGCGCCACAATTATCTCCTATTTAATAAGTCCTACGTGTATGAGAAGAGGGGAGGCAAGTCTTTGTAAAAGTGAGCGAAAGAACATTGTACGAGAGATCCAAGGTCAGGTTTCTGGGTATCGTGATTAGAAGTGTTAGAGACAAAGAGCCTCTCCATCCGGTGGGGTAACAATTTGGTATCAGAGCCAACGCCGCGACAAGAAGGATCTCTCGGCCAAGGTCCCTAAGACACTCTGCTGCAAGCATGGTGAGAAAAGAAGATTTCGAGAAGTTGGAGCAAAGGGTGGACTCGATGGAAGGACTGATTCGCTCTTCCCAGGATACGAGTAATGCAAACTTCAAAGCGATGCAAGCTCGCATGGAGGATTTACAGACAGTAATTGCGGGACTCCTTGTAGGCCTCGAGAAAACCCAGACTCACAACGCAGGAAATTCGGAAATAGGAGAACAGAGTGTTGATCGGGTCAAGGAAAGCAGCAGCAACCTGGACCTTCGGGAAGAACTGGAGACGCTTCGGTCGGAACTCCGGCAGCAAACAGAATCTCACCAAGTTCCCCGAACCAACGTGCGCATACCGGATCCACCTACCTTTACTAGGGTTCGGAATGTGGAAGTCTTGGAAAGCTTCATATGGGACATGGAGCAGTTTTTTAAAGCAGTACGAATGAACGAGGAGGATAAGGTTACAACCGCCGCAGCCTACCTTGTCGGAGACGCAAAGAAATGGTGGAGGGTATGGTGTGATCCACGCCGCAATGGTAGGGATGCAACCATTGAAACTTGGACAAAAATGATAGAAGAACTGCGATGACAGTTCCGCCCAACCAATACCGCTTGGTTGGCACAAGAGCGCCTGCAAAAATTACAGCAAAAGGGATCTATCCAAGATTACATACAAGAATTCAATAGTGTTATCTTGGATGTCACTGACATGGCCGAAACAGATCAACTGTTTGCCTTCTTTCGGGGATTACAACCTTAGGCGCGGAATGAGCTGATGAGGAAAGGAGTAAACAGTGTACAGGAAGCAATTATATCGGCGGAAGGACTGATCGATTGGCGATCAATGAACGCCACTCAAACCTTCGACGCCAGAACGTCGCACCCACGGCAAACTTACCCACCGATAGGCGGACGACAACAATTTCCTGGGAATCAAGGAGGAAGAGTTCCCTCAGCCGTAGCAGCACCGAATCGTCACAACGGGGGAGCTGCTTACAAAAACAGAGATCGACGTAATAGGTGCGAGCGTTGCGGAGGATTCCATCTGACACGGTTCTATCCGCAACATGAAGGAATTGCTGCAATACAAATAGAGCAAGATGAAGCAGAGGGAGAGACATCGCAAACGACGGATCCGAAAATTACCACCCGCGCGAATCCGCTCCAAAGGATGAACGTCGTCTGCAACGATTCCAATCCTCGCCTGATGTATGTTACTTTGCAGGTAAGCGAGCAGCAATGCCAAGCCATGATCGATACAAGGGCGACTCACAACTTCGTCAGTGAAAAACTGGGTCGCAAACTGGGGTTGCCAATGGAAGAAAGCAAACTCAAAATAAAAACTATCAATGCCCAACCCAAAAGCGTTGCAGGAGTAATCCACCAAGTACCTACAAAATTGGAGAATTGGAGCGGAAGATTGGACCTTACGGTAATTCCCATGGATGATTTTGATCTTATACTAGGAACAGAGTTCCTTCTCTCTTCGCAGACGATGGTCGCACCCCATCTAGGTGGGTTAATGGTAATGGATGCAAAGCACCCAGGATTCGAAAAAGCTCTCACCGATGAGACCCGGAACAAACCATCGGTAAATATGGGAATCCTTTCAGCAGTTCAACTAGCGAAAGGACTTCGTCGGGGAGAAGATACTTTTGTTGCCACCATCCACAATGATGAGCAAATTTCCCATCTAGAGGCGGGTGTGCCCGAAAAGATAAAAACACTACTAAAAGAATTCGCTGAGCAAATGCCGGATGCACTACCCCGTTGCCACCACGAAGACCTACGGATCATCGCATTGAGATCGTTCCAGGGACTCATCCCCTTACACAAGCTCCTTATCAGATGGCACCCTCCAAACTGGATGAATTGAAGAAGCAACTCAGGAATTAACCAAAGCTGGGTTAATTCGACCATCAAAAGCTCCCTACGGTGCTCCAGTGTTGTTCCAACGGAAAAAGGATGGAAGTTTACGAATGTGCGTGGATTACAAGGCACTGAACAAGGTAAAAATAAAGAATCGTTACCCAATTCCTCTGGTGGCAAACCTCTTCGATCGCCTAACCCACGCCAAGATCTTCACCAAACTAGATCTACGATCGGGGTATTGGCAAGTAAGAATTGCAGAAGGAGATGAAGCAAAAACAACATGCGTTACTAGATATGGATCCTTCGAATTCCTGGTGATGCCCTTCGGACTTACCAACGCTCCGGCTACGTTCTGTAACTTGATGAATGATGTATTTTATGAATTCTTAGACAAGTTTGTAGTGGTATACTTGGACGACATCGTCGTCTACTCTAGAACCGAGGAAGAACACATCGACCACCTCCGACAGGTATTTCAAAAATTACGAACCCATCAACTTTTTATTTGTAGGGACAAGTGTGAATTCGGACAGTCAGAAATATTATTTCTGGGACACAAAATAGGCGATGGGCACGTGAAGATGGAGGACCGAAAGGTGGAGGCCATTCGAAGCTGGCCCTCCCCTATAAACCAATCTGAACTCCGCTCCTTCCTGGGTCTCACAAACTATTATAGACGCTTTATATGCAGGTACTCCTTTATCACCGCTCCACTGACCGATCTGTTAAGAAAAGATCTAAGGTGGACATGGGACAACGAATGCGAAGAGGCTTATCAACAATTAAAAAGAAAGATGATGGAAGACCCAGTCTTGAAGTTGCCTGACTTCGGAAAAGATTTCACGGTAGTCAAGGACGCCTCTGATAAGGCACTTGGCGGCATCCTTGTTCAAGAAGGTCATCCGGTTGCATACGAAAGTAGAAAATTGAAACCTGCCGAACAATGTTACAGTGCCCATGAGAAGGAAATGCTGGCGGTCGTCCATTGTCTACAAATCTGGCGTGTTTATCTATTGGGCAGACCGTTCATTGTGCGAACAGACAATATAGCCAATACCTTCTTTTAAACACAAAAGAAACTTTTAGCAAAACAAGTTAGATGGCAAGAGCAACTTGCGGAATATGACTTTGCTTGGGACACAAGGCAGGAAGGCACAACCAAGCTGCAGATGCATTAAGTCAAAGGGCTTACCCATTATCCATCTGTGCACACGGCAACCTTACAACATGCATACAGGAAGCAGGGGAGAATGACGCCAACTACTAGCAGATTTATCAACAGATCGAGAAAGGAGAAACTCGTCGGTATTGGAAGGATGAAAACAATAACATTTAAACCAGAGGAGGCAGGACCTACATCCCCGATTCTGCAGAACTAAGACGTGAGTTAATCTCCGAATGTCACGACACTACATGGGCGAGACATTCGGGCATAGAACGAACGATGACCCTTCTCCATCGCTCCTTCTTCTGGCCACGGATGCTTGATGACGTAGAGGCATTCGTTCGTACCTACATCACTTGTCAAAAAGATAAAATAGAGAGAGAAAAATCGGCTGGGCTTCTACAACCACTACCAATCCCATCACGCCCTTGGAGCTCTGTTTCGCTGGATTACATTACATCATTTCCAAAGGTGAATGAGGTCTCAACCGTGCTGGTAGTAGTGGATCGCTTCAGTAAATTCGCAATTTTTATTCCCACAAATGAAAAAGTTACGGCTGAACAATCGGCGGAACTCTTCTTTCGCCATGTCGTCAAATACTTTGGATTACCGGAGGATATCGTAAGCTATAGAGATCCTCATTTCACCGGTAAGTTTTGGACGATGCTCTTCCACTTGTTGGGATCAAAACTAAAATTCTCAACAGCCAACCACCCTCAAATGGAGAGGACAAACAGACTACTCGAAGAATATTTACGTCACTTCGTCACCTCCAAGCAACAAAACTAGGTAGAGTTGTTGGATTCGGCGCAGTTCTGTTATAACACGCATCGAAGCTCCGCAACAGAGAAATCACCCTTTGAAGTGGTATACAGACATCTACCCCTTACTCCTCTAGAGGTGGCCCGAGCCTCTGCCAACAAACGCTGCCCAGCAGTGCAACGGTTCGTGCTCTATCGGCAGGACCAACTCGAGGAAGTGAAAGAAAGTTTAGAAAAGGCGGCGAGAAGAATGAAGAAGTAGGCGGACACCCATCGAAGACCCCGGGAGTTCAACATCGGGGATAAGGTTCTCCTAAAACTAACCCCTCAGATGTGGAGAAGGGCTAGAGGAACGCATCTACACAAGGGATTGGTTTCGCAGTTTGATGGACCCTTTGAAGTAATTAGACGGATAGGGAATGTTGCTTATCAACTGCAACTATCTGCTCGACTGCGAATGCACTCCACTTTTCATGTTAGTTTCCTTAAACCATTCCATCAAGATGACGATCCGGCACGAGCACAACAAGACCACATTCCCCCCACACTCAACACGGAAACTTCAAAACAGATCGAACAACTCCTTGGGCGTAGAACTTTCCAACCCGAAGGAACCGTGGAATACTTGGTCCACTGGAAAGGCGAGCCACTCGAAGAAGTCAGTTGGGAAAAGGAAAGTACGCTGCAAAGATTCAAACACCACATCCGAAACTACCTAGCCAAAGAGTCGATAGAGGCATCAACGACTTCGGATGGAGGAGGATTGTTACGACCCAAACCTTGAAGGGTCACCAACGTAAAGAGACGTCACCCAGATGGAGGGGCGCCACAATTATCTCCTATTTAATAAGTCCTACGTGTATGAGAAGAGGGGAGGCAAGTCTTTGTAAAAGTGAGCGAAAGAACATTGTATGAGAGATCCGAGGTCAGGTTTCTGGGTATCGTGATTAGAAGTGTTAGAGACGAAGAGCCTCTCCTGAAAGCACTGTTGTTTTGCAGAGCTATTTAATTCACTATATATATATCTAAATATTTTAAAAGTATAAAAAAATATAAACTAATTAAAAAATTTAGACTTTTTTAATAAATAAAATAAAAATTTTCTGTAAAAATATCTGCATTATATATATATCACTGTAATATTTTATATTATATAAGTAATAGAGTTTTATATTATATAAGTAAGAGAGTGACTAAATAGATTTAAAATATATATCACCGTACAGATTAGTAAATATAATATAAATACTTTAAGCTAAACATAAATTATAAATTATTTATCTTTATTTAAATTTAATAAAGATTATTATTTTGAACTAATAAATTATAGTAGTATTACATAATAAATTGATTACTATGTGCATTAGAAAGAGGAAAATATTTTAAAAAAAGTCTCCGGTTTAATATCTTCGGCGGCGCTCACGGCACATGCGTTGAATCATCTACTGGATCGAATTCCTGAATGCAAATCAAGTGGGAGATCCGCATCCGAACCGTTTAATTGATAGCCCAGACCCAGATCCAGACTTCAAATTCCCACCGAAAGCAAGCAGGGAACCCGGCGAAGCGAAATGGGGGCGACGAAGAAATTATACGCTTGGTCTGCGGCCATCATCATCTTTATCGTGCTGATGATCGTCACCCCGGCGATTCCTCAATCTCAGGAGTATCACAACTTCGCAGATCAACGCGATTTGTTTCTCGGTATCGCCAGCAACCGCCTTGGGGTTCTTAGGGTTTCGATTCCCATTTTTCCGCAATTCGCTTGGGCTCAGTGCTCGTCTTCTTCTTGGAGTCTTTTAACGGCTAGGCCTTCTTAATAAAGTTCTTAGTTTATACTGACGAAGCAATTTTTGGATTTTATTGTTGAATTAATTGTTTTGTTAGTTTTTTTTTTTGCTCATGAGCTCTCAGTTTATATTAAAAAGTTGTCCAAGTTTCACTCGGTCGTTATTGGATTGGATTTTTTTCTTGTTTCTTTCTCAAAGTTGAGAGCTTTCTCGAGAGGAAAGTTTTGTAGGATATTTTGTTTCTCTTCTATACATTTCAAGTATTATCTTTACCTGAACCTGGTAAGAAGAGGTCTATAGGAAAGGGTTGAAGTTCCAAACGTAAACTTTAATGTGTGTTTTGAGGGAGGGTTCATAACCAACCAGAGTTAACGGAGGTCGATTTTGCCTGGTTGAATGTCCACAAAGTCATTGTGCTATCGAATTCTATAATTTTAGCATTAAATTGAATTGAATTGGTAGTCTGACCACAGTATTGGTGAGAGGGACTTTAAGGTGAAGGTTGGGTCTTGGAAAAAGCATGTAAAAATTATTGCCTAAGATTTAGTGATTTATGAGTCACTAATCTTATATACAACTCACTCTATGGTTTTTGCATTTTCTTGAATTTTTTTGCAGTGAGATTATAAAGTTTCTATATGTTATCTTCATGTATTGTTGGATGCATTATAATAGTAGCCGGTTGTATTGTTTTGCAGGTATACCTAATACATTGAACGTGATCTCAAACATTCCCTTTCTCTTTGTTGGCGTTGTTGGGTTTATACTTTGCTTCTATAGAAACTACTTTAAATTAAGGTACCATTATGATGCTTGATCCTTCAAAATTATGCATGGCTAGATGGGTGTTCAATATAAACCTCTTCTTATTTCCTATACAGATTGCAAGGTGAGATTTTAGGTTGGTCAATTTTCTTTATTGGGGTGGCTGCTGTTGCATTTGGTTCTTCCTATTACCACCTCAAGCCAAATGATGCTCGGCTAGTTTGGGATCGTCTACCTGTTAGTTCCTTTTACTTATTATATCTGCTTGTAGTTTTTCTTATTTACGAAATTATTAAGCTATATTCAAGTATAATATGTTTTCAGTAAATTTCTTGTTCTTCCCATGGATGAGAACTAGTTGAAATTGATGAGGTCAAGTTTGAATATGGAGTCAGGTTTATCAGGGGTTGGATCCAGTGTGATCTGAGAGCTTCTCATAACTTTTTTAGCTATTAATATATGAATCTCTTTATTTCATACTACCTTTTTTACTGATGTTCTCACAATTAGATCCTTCAATCTGCCTAATAGGATTTCTATTATTTAATGTGCTTCAATTGTACTATTTTTCCCAATATTTATGCCATAAGCTTCAGTTTTTTCTCTTTGATTGTGAACCTACTTGCACATTATATAAAAAACTTTCCTCTCTTCGTGGTTCTTCATCCCTATTTATTCACTAGATATTTGGCATAGAATGGTTATGAAGGCTCCTAGCGCAAGATTGAGCCCACTTGTGATGTTGAGAAAGTGTTGAGACATCAGAGTGAAGAACTCTGTTAAGTTTCTGTTTTATAGGCTTTCTCCTTATTTGACGGTCTGTTCATTGCTTCCACTTGGGATTTTCAAAAAGTTTCCTGCTGAACTTATACAGGTTTTTATGCACTTGTCTACATGGTACTGGTACATGGATGATCATGTGTAAACCTATTTACCCTTTATTTATAAAAAAATAAAACAATAATGGCTGAAATTTGACTATTCTGAGTGTAAAGTAATTAAAAAGTACTATCCTGAAACCATAAAACTCGATCTATCAGCTGGAATATCAACTGTACTACCTTTTTCTAAGTTTTATACTAGTTATTAAAAGGTTGCGAGAAGTACTTTGTGAGATACAACAATAAATTTTTTTTTTTCATTTTTCAACTTTCTTTTTTTATTCAAGTTTTCCTTTCAGGTACCAGTAATACTGTATTACAGTACGTGCCCACCTAGTGGATGGTACTATTATTAGTACTGAAATTTAAACTTTGATTGTCCCTTTAAGTAACCATTCCATGTTTTACTAATCTAAGGATTAGAGTAAAAGACTTTGATGCTGTTCACTCTATAACCAAGTTTACCACTTACAACTTACAAACATATTTCAACTCCTAATGCTCTCCTGCACATGTTCTTCTTCATTTGTTCATGTGCATAGTGCTAAGTGGCTGATCTGTTCCTGTTGTATATGTACCCCCGCCAGATAAAGTTTCTACCATGGCGTGCATAATAATTTATAGGCATCTTATAGGAAATTTGTTTTTCTTCAGGAAGATACATTTGTTCCAATGATTCCTGTAGATATAAAATCTAATGAGTAATATCTAAGTAGATTATAATGCTCTTTGATTTGGTATATTGCTGGTCATATTCTTCTTATAGTGACATCCTGTTTAATAAATTTACCATCTCTAATAACTCCTCATTTTTTGTTTGTCTTTACATTAATTTTTGACTGTTTGTTAGCATTAAATTGACATCTTAACTTTCCTGAACCCAGATGACTGTTGCATTCACATCTATCATGGCAATCTTTATTATCGAGAGGGTTGATGAGAAGACTGGAACAGCATCAATTGCACCACTTGTTATTGCGGGCATATTTAGCATCTTGTATTGGAGGTAAGCATTTTTTTCTTTGTTTCTTGTATCTATCTCTTCATTTCTGTATGTGTTTTTTATATCACAGTCGATTTGGAACTGTATCATCTATCTTTATTGAGTTTGTTTGATGACAGATTTTTCGATGATTTACGTCCATATGCAGTAGTTCAATTCCTTCCTTGCATCATTATACCTTTGATGGCTATACTAATTCCACCCATGTATACACATTCTTCATACTGGTTATGGGCAGCAGGTCAGTGATTAGCTTTCTGGTAAATATGAACTCACTTAATGGCTCAAATGTGTCAATTTTGTTGTCAACTGAACATGCAAATAGAGGATAAGAGATCTTTGTTCAATTTTGTGTTTATACTTTCACAGTTCTACCTTTGCATTTGATCCACTGCTCTGCTATCTTGGGTGTTGATAAAATTTTCCTTTGAAATTTTTTTGTTCAGTTCAATGGTTAGTTGCTGGTGTACACGGCAGAAACCTTACTATTCTAGACATCGAAAATCATTACTGATTTAACTGATTTTTCTTACACCAGTTTCTAGGTCATTTTCTGTGCGAGTTGAATCATGTCCTTGATAGTCCAGTACAATGGTTGAAATTAGTGCAAGTTTGCCAACACATATACGAGAATTTTGTCAGTATATAATTTTCAGCTGATAGGTAATTTTTAATAGTATTTGAAAATGTAACTCCATTGACTCGTTGATATTTTCCTATCATGTGGCTGATGTCATTAATTAGTTCTGCGATTAATGCTCTTCCATTTAAAAGTTTAAGATATTAGATTGGATAAAATCTATATATAATTTTAGTACTCGTGATTAATGGAGTGACCCAAGATCAATCCATGGAACTTTAATTAATTGATCATATTTTAATGTGTGGTCTGACAAGATTTAAACTCAAGAAATCCTGTACGATTCCACCTTTTGTATTACATCAAAATTTTGAGGCTGTTAGACAAGACGTAAGTTCCTTTGCTTGTCTGTACTTGTGATTCAAGTTCCAAAAATATCATGAATGTGGTTGGATCCAGGGTACCTTTCCAACATGTAGATTATCCCAATATTTATTGCTCTAATGTAATTCGTCTGTAAGTCAGTTTCTACTTCATCCTGCAATTGTTTTCTTATAAGATTAAGGTTAATATCATCTTTGATGGCCTCTGGAGAAGTCAGAACATAAAGAGCACGTATTTTGTTCCTAAGCTTTGCATTAGATGTCTGTCATGAAGTGCTTAAAATGTCAGAATAAGACGAGGCTTTTTTACTTGTGCCTTCAGAATATTGGATGCCCTAGTAATGTTGTAAATTGGCATTAAGTAGATATCATGGATTTGGTTGGATTCAAGGTAGACTCCTAACGTGTAGGTTATCCCAATAACTGTTGCTTTAACATAATTGGTCCATAAGTCATCTTCCATTTCGTCCTGCAATTATTCAACCTTCACTACATGGTCAAGATCCAATTTTGCTTATAGGATTAAGGTAGATATCATCTTTGATGTCCTTGGAAAAACATAAGAGCAATATTTTTATCTTCTTAAGTTTTGACATCAGATGTCTACAATGAACTGCTTAAAATGTCAATATTTCCCCAGGCTTAGGTTTAGTTAGCAATCCGTTGCACCATTTAAACAGCAAATTTTGCACAAACACCTCGTCATTTATGTCTATTTGTTTGAAATTCTCCTTAAAGCTAAACCATATGTATTGTATTTGCCTGCCTATCAAACATGCATTATAAAATGACCCCCTATGATTTTTCATTAAAAGGGTAAGGTAATAGATTATGATCTATCAAAAGTAGCAGCACTTAATATCTTTACCCAAAGGTTTCTCAGAGAAAATGAAAATCAATCTCAAGTTACTTTGTTCTCTCATAGCAAAATAGATCTGAATGGAAATATTGCCTCTTATTACAATGCATATGCTTGTTGCATGTTTGAATAAAAATAATTTACAAGTAGCCCATGCAATGATCTACCTGCACACAGCCCCTCAGCTCTCATGTGGCTTTGTCCCACATGCTAGCGGCACATTAATCTCTCTCTCTCTCTCTCTCTCTCTCTCTCTCTCTCTCTCTCTCTCTCTCTCTCTCTCTCTCTCTCTCTCTCTCCTCTATATATTTAACCATTCTCACATTACCCTCTCTTCATGTGGGAGCTAAGTAAAAAAAAGATGAAAAAATTTACATTAAAAAACCCCTTGGCCCTTTCCCGGCCTTGTCCCATTGACTAGCCACCCAGTAAACAATCTCATTGTCTCATTATCATCTCTCTAAGCATTCTTTCATTTCTCTCTTTTTACTTGATATCATTGGGCACACCTCATCTCTGTATGTCATCTGGCGTGCATCCTTTGTTCATGCCACAGTGTGCCCAAGTAACATTGTGCGACTATGCTCCTCATATGACCAATTGTTGGGCAATGCATGGATACGCAGAATCAAGGGGCATAGTGTAACAGTTATAGGAGAAAAAGGTATCACTTTAGTCATGTACATAAATCTATGCATCGAATTTGCAACTAATCACACTTGCAACCAATAGTGAACTTTACATTTACATGTATAGCCCTAACTATGCTTGCAACCTATCAGCAATTGAAAATACCTTCACTATATGCACTATGCATGGATCCCATGTTCAACCTTATTTACTATCTAATGTGTCTACAATAGGTTAGAAATGGACTCCTCGGATGAAGTAAAAAACTAAACATAGGGTAAATTACAACACAACTATAATTAAGTCTACTTCTAGTTATCGAACTATTAACATTTTTGGGGTCGCCTTACCTTGGTCTTACCTAATTAGCATTTTGCTTTCTTTGTTACAATTTGTTTCAGTGGAAGTTCAAAGTTTTTCCTAACAAGGACAAATAAGTATCATTGAAGATGATGTGCAAACAGATATTGACAGTGATAAATAAAAATTCACCAGCAGGCAGCATTGGAAAATAATATATTCACAAATGAGAAGTAAAAGATATAATATTGGTGCTGATAGTATTAATAAGGACAAAGTGAATAAAAAAACACACGTAGACTGTGAAATTAATCTAATTACTTGGGTAAATTGACATTTTCTCCCAAAGAAATATTTGAAAGAGTTAAGACGTTGTAAGAAAAAATTCTCAATTTGTATTAGTAATACCGTGTTATTGTTGCAATAATGCAGCAAGGTGCTCAATTTGATGTGATATTATTTTAAGTGAGGCGTGGTGCCCTGGCAACCGGAGGACAAAAATAATACTTGGGGAAGGAATAATTGTTTAGGTTTCCTTGGAGGAAAAAGTAACTAGATTTTATTGTTTCTTTCCCTTGGCTCATACCTTGAAAAAGTTGGCAGAGAAGTTAGGCCACATAACAACCCCTTATATTTCTTCTGCAAATGCATCGTTGGCATTCACAATCATGCCCTTAAGATCGGTACTTATGTGAGGCATTAAAGTCCGCCAACACATTTCTTTAACAGAAATATTGGTTTGATAACATGTTTGATCTGAAGTTATAATCCACTGAGCAAAGAATTACTTTCATCAAGTATTGGTCACGAGAAATTCTTGTCTTTTACTTCAGAATAGAATAACATTGGGAACTTGGATGTGGAAGGTGGCAATTATGAAGAAGGAAAATGGTGGTCTAGGTGTCCTTGATTTGAGTACACATAATGATGCTAGATTGGGAACTTGGATGTGGAAATTGATAACTGGAAACTCCTCAACTTGGGCGAGGGTTGTGAAGTGGAAATATTTTCGAAAGAAGGACTGGTTTAGAGTCAAAAGCACTGCAGGATGGTCTTGTACTTGGCGTGCTATTGCCAAACTAAGGGGGGTGTTCATGTGCAGCCTAGATTATGAGATAGGAGATGGAACTGACATAAGTTTCTGGTTTGAACCATGGCTTAATTATAAAAGCTTGGCAACTGTGCACAGAGAAGTCTTTTTAGCAGCTGAATGTTCACTTACATCATTGGCTCAGCTTGCTAGATGGGAAAATGGCAATTCTGTGGGCTGGAAAATAATTGTCACAAATGAAATCTCCTCAACAGCTATGGTAAAGATCACAGATGACATGGCTAGTATTAGACTCCATGAAGGACCAAAACAGATAGGGTGGAGATGGACAAAAGATAAGAAGTTTTCAGTTAAATCAATGTACAACCTCATGAAGGAATCAGGTATAAAGGACATTGAGGGAAGCGTGTTATGGCAGGTTAGGCTTCCACTAAAAATAAATTTTTTCAATTGGATGATGAGGAAGGATAAGTTGCATACTAAAATTCGTTTGGTTTGCAAAGGCATCATAGTTGATGAATTATGTAGTCTTTGTAAAGGGGATGTTGAAACCCGTGATCATTTATTCTATTTGTGCCCCTATACAAGAAATGGATAGAAATTATACTTGCAGAGGTTGCAAGTGGGATTATATGACATTGCAGTCCTACCGTGGGACACCAAGGGTGACAGATGAAAAATTGAAAAGGATTAAGCAGCTAGCAGTGTGGCATTGGAGTATTTGGGGTGAGAGGAATAGGAGGTGTTTCATGGGGGCTTCAAAATCAACAATGAGTTTAGCTATGCAGGCAGCTGATGCACTGAATTTTTATAATACCTACAAGCCTCCGTAGCACACAAATGATGGTTTCTTGCTCTTGCCTTCAGCTACGAATTACATCCGGTGCTTCTACCTAGGGAAGTGTCCTACTGATTTGGTGTTCATGTTGATGTATTCCTATATCTATTGTGTCCTGGGTTTTGTTTGGTTTTCTGTTTTTTCACCTTCCTAGTCTTGGCACACATGTATGTTTTCTGTATCTTCTGTTTACTTCTTTGTTTTCTTCACATCCTTTATGGATGACATTGTATCATTTCAGAATGGTGAAATGAATGCAATTACTTTTCAAAAAAAAAAAAGAATAGAATAACATTGTCTATCTGAAATGCAGCATTTTATCTCTTGGCCAAAGTGGAAGAAGCTGAGGATAAGCCGATCTACAACTTTACACATCAAATTGTCAGTGGGCATACCCTTAAGCACCTATTTGCTGCTGCAGTACCTGTTTTCTTGACACTCATGCTTGCAAAGAGAGACATTGAACAAGACAGGTAAGAGCTTTATGGTGTTACTATTAGTTGGCATTAGCTCTGTGATTGTCTTCTTTTTTTTTGTTTCTATCGGTATTTCTTGTTCCAGTAAGGCTAATTGAGAAAATTCATTTTTGGATAGTCAAAGCATGCATATGTCGGATCTTGTTTACAGCTCCATTCTCAGTTATTTTGGCTGGTCACACAACAAAGAAAAATGTAGACAAATTATTTTTGCAGTTATGCAAATCTTTTGCCGCAATAGATAATCCTTTTTTTATCTGTTTTGTAATATTTATGTGATGCAGGAGGAGTTTATTTCATAAATGGAAGATACAGTGGATCAGCGTAAGAGGGAAGCAGTCCAGGACTGAAAGCATAGAATGCGAGTACTCTGCAGTTACTGTAGCAGACTAAAAGGGTCGGAATAGTTTTTTTTCTTCTTCCTTTTGTTTTCTGAATCCATAGTTGTGTAAATACACCTCTTTGAAATCCCAGATTGTCCAATCAAGACAATCATCTAGCAGAACCATGTGCATTTTATAATGCTAAACCCCCATTCCAACTAAGTCTCCTGATCATTCGTGTATGTAATTGGTTAGGTAGTACATCAAGACTTTTAATTGGGATGAATGAGCATTTCAGGTTGATGTACATAATAACATGTTATCACCCCAACCTTAATGAATCTAATTACAGAATCACTGTCATTTACATCCTTGATCTTGTAGATTTGTTTGGTTATGTTTTGGCTGGTTGTTCTATTCCATAGTTGCTCTTTTATCAATTCAGATAATGCAGTGTTTCTTCTAAAACTGTGCATATGCAATTACTATGGCACGAAAAGAGTGCTCAAAATTAGATTCTTTATGATACAGTGATTCAATTCGAGTGGGATTATAATAGACGAGGAATAAGAATGGATATTGTCATGTCTGGTTAAAAGCAGCAACCTGACAGTTTAGTTATGGGCAAGCTAAAAACGAGTAAAATATTAGATAACAAATGACTAATTGAGAACCTCATTGATAATAGAATCCAGAGATGATGAGGAAAAGCTTCTAAGATAAATCATTTGCATTATAACAAAATTCAGTATTTATGAAATTTTATAAAATATCATTAGATGTGCAAAGAATGACATTGATTTAAGAACAAATCTCATCATAGTCTATATTGTTAAAATATTGCTAGTATTATCTATTTATTTGCATCTTTTTTGTAACTAGAATAAACAAGGAATATTAGTAGTTTAATAAGGAATAATATGTAATTTATTAATAAAAATGATTTAGTAAAATAATAGTAATCAAATATCAAAAACAAAATGTATTATAATTTACGGATTACTAAAAATATTATTATCTTTAAATATTATCAAAAATAACAAATATCACGAGATGTAATTAATATTTAAAAATTATCACGATATCTCATATTATTATAGGATATATTTATTGTAGTATAGTTTTAAACTCATGATCTTTGGTTTTCATATTTAAGAATCTCCATACTATCAGTTAAAATCCTATCTAGAAGCTAAAAGTAAGATTTTTTTTTCCAAATATAAGTGATAAAGATAGTTGAAGCAAGTCATAAACTCAGCCAGATTCTAACATGTCACATGAGTGCCTTTAACTAAAAATGAGGTGAACATTAGATAACAAGCCACTAATTGAGAACCACATTAATAATAGAATCCAGAAATGAGGAAGAAAAGCTTCTAAGATAAAGTTAAACAAATCAAGTGACAAGAAAGTACCACCCTTGTCTGATTTTTTTTTCCCTTACTAATGAACGGTTCATATCAGCTCTAGCAATAAATCTGAGCTTTGTAACAAATGTTTTTGTCCGTCGTAACAAATGACTTGCATTTTTAGTTTCGTGCAGATGACTAACTTATTTTGTAAATAGATGGCGTTACACTGCAGCATTTATATGTAAATAAATGATTGCAAGCATTTCAAATTACAAGCAACACAATGCCTCCTTGATGAATTTCACGAATTCATACTCAATTAACATAATCATCAAAGCTTCAACATGTCTTTGTCAAAGTTTTTCCAGATCAAACTTGATAATTGAAAAAGGAAGTCTACTCTTTGATTTGTTAAGAGTGAGCAATCCCAGAAAGAATGAGTACAGTAGCTTGCATCGTTCAATCTTCAATCCATATATAGGAGGAACCATCATGCTGCTATCATCAACCCACCCAGTAAGTGGTTCAACAAGCAATCTTAATATCAATTTACATTTGCAATGATATCGAACACCGACGTAGTTTTTCATCTCTTAGTTTCTGTTTCCTATACTTCCTAACAGGCAGTGCTCTTAGTTCGAGATAATGTTCTTATAAATCCAGACATATTTGAGGAGGAAGAAGAAAGGAAAGATACTGAAGAAGTCTGAGGCAAGCTCCTTTCTCTGCCAGAAGTAACATTGCATAGTACTACCTCTGATGCATCATTGCAATGGAATCCTTTGGCTTCACTAGTACTACCATTACCATCTAGCATGCCTAGGTTATGTCCGAGTGTCGTGGGATCAAGCATAAGGTCATCCAAAGTTGTCAACAATTTCAATTGTCGGTTCAGCGAGGCTATTGTCTTCTGGCATTCTTCCAATTTCCCAGCAGCCACTGCAAGTTCTTTCTCCTGTATTACACGACAGGAATGTTAATGTTGATTACGCATGATGTCCAGTTTCAGTGAAAGGAAAACAATGAGAAAGTTCTACCTGTTTGATCTTCAGTTCTCGGTTCAAGTTTGTTACTCTCCAACGCTCAGCTTCTTGGTTAATCTGTAACAAGTCACCTTCCAGTTTACGGCACCTGGTAGCTAATTCTGCAGATAGTGTCCTTTCCTCATCAATTTTACGCTCCAACAGAGCCACCTTATCGGTCAGCTTCTTAACTTCTCCATTAGCTGACTCGAGTTGAACTTCCAGCGACCTTTTTGCTGCCTTAGTAGCATCTATTTCAGCAGTGAATTTATGCACAGACCTAAGATCAAGTTCCAGTTTGTTTCTTGCTACCTCTGCAGCTTCTAATTTAATTGCAAATTCTGCAGACAAAATCATCTCCTCTTGTGCTTTCTGCTCCCAGAAACTAACCACCTCCTGCAGCTTCGTATGTTCAGAATGTGCATGCTCAAGCTGGGATTCCAATGTCACTCTTGTTGCCTCCAGAGCCTCTACCTTCGCTGTTAATTCTGAAAACAATGTTCCCTCCTTGGTCTGGCATTCTACAATTCTTTCATTAAGACTACTAATTTCTAAATGGGCTGATTTGAGCTGAGAATCCAGTGCCTGTCGAGCAGCTTTGATTATCTCTATCTTATCTTTAAGACCTACAGATAATTGTCTCTCGGCCTCACAATTTTCTTCCAACAGTGATATATTCTTAGTCAGTGTTTCCTTTTCCAAAGATGCTGACTCTAGCTTCCTCTCCAAATCTTTACACTTGCACTCCAAATCCATCAACTCAGTCATTCTTAATTCATCCGACATGTCTACCTTCATTTGCAGTTCAATTATTTTGTTTTCAGCAGCTGTCAGCTGATTGCAAGACGCATTAAGCTGATTACATGATTCAGCTAAAGCTATCTCAAATTCTTCTCTCTCGTGTTCCAGTCTCTCGATTTCTGCTTCTAACTCAATCGACTTATGATCTATAGTTTCATTTTTGACCTTGGGCAAGTTGTCCCTCATGATGATTCGATCAGAATTGGCTTTTTGCTCAAAGCCAGAGCTGCTATTATCAGCTTCAGGCAAGGCCACGAATCTCTCCATCTCAAGGAAATCATCCATAAACTCAATCTCTATGGATGTTGTGAGATTTCTTGAATTTGCCTTCTTGCTGTTGGATTGATCAACATCAGAAATCAAAGCAGAAGCCCATGAATCGGAACAGCCAGGTTCACCATTGATACCAAACAAGTGCTCTCCACTCTCTGATTGACTATCAGCGAGAGATTCTGCAAAGACAGAGCTTGCAATTGGTTTTTGATTGCTTGCAGATGATAATCTTCGATTTATATTACGTAATTGACAGCATTCAGCTTCAAGCTTAGTGATCCTCTTTATGCTCTCTAAGTGTTGCTTGCTGGCTGTCTCTGCTGCTTTAGTACTTATGTCCCTCTCTACCAACAAACCATGAAGATCTTTTGATCGAGATTGGAGGTCAATCTTGAGAGCTAGGTTCTCTTTCTCCACAGCTTCAAGTCTTTCCTTTAGTCCATCATCAAGTGATGTAGCTTCGAACTGTGGTTTGGCTTCCACAAGTTGTGTCTCAGTCTCATGCTTATCAGGTTCCAATTCATGCATCCTACTATTGATGGAAACTTTCTCCTCTTGCTCCTGCCTGGATTGACGGAGCTGCCTGACACATTCCTTGAGAGCACCATCAAGTTGGTTAATTTTATCTTCAAGGGAAGAGTTCTTCTGGACAGCAGCTTCAAGCTGCTGCTTTAGTGCTGCAACCTCAGTTTCTGCCTGTTCCCAGCCTACAAAAATTGAGAGCTTGGTTACAAATCAAAATGTAGTAAAGAAGAATTGATCATTAAACAAATTGACAAAGCTTCTATGAATCTCTTAGCATCTGCAGGTATGGTAGAATAAGTAGCTCAGCTGGTAAGTGGATCATGAGTTCCTTTGGTGTTTTCACCGTGTAACACATTTTGAATTCCCAGATGTGTGAATTTGATAACATTATCTAAAAACAAGTAGTATTTGCTTACAAGTGAAGACAGCTAAGTAGCATTTATCGATAAGTTATTTGAATGGTTGAATGATAGATGCAACAAAGTAAGTTAGCAATAATTTAAAATGATTGTAGAAATAAATATGTTATCATTCATTTAAATAAAATAAAATTTGTTAGTACTAAATTCTATTTGTTTTATGAAGTTTTATTAAAGTTGCAAACTGATTGAAACTTCCAAAGGTTTGATTGCAACTGAATTTTAGTAAGGGAACTGCAAGCAACCAAACACCTCTAAACAAGCTATTCATTTTAAATGTGCATAAAACCATTCTATTTGAACGCAGCCAAAATGCCGCCTTAAAAATCACCACAAATCCAGAGGAATGCAGACATGAATGTCAGATAGAGAAACATCTTAATATCAGCATCATGAATGAAAAGATGATGGCAGTTCAATAGACCAACCCATCATTCTATGCTAGCAAAGTTACTTTTATAATGCCTAGGGATAAAGAGTAAAAAGTAAGATAAATCTTAATTCTGACCGTGCCTAAATGATCTGCATAATGTTTTATTCAGTAAAATGCTTAAGGGGCAACAAAACAGTATTAAAAAGTATATTTGAAGTGTATGTGCGCATGCTTGCTTTGTCATCGCTATCCTTTCACCACATGGTTATTTATTCAAGCAGGTAGTTTAGAGTTATATGCATTAATACCAGTTCTGTCAACCTCCTGGTGTAAAGACAAGCTTCTCCCAGAACTTTTCAAATGCAATCTATTATCTTATAAGGTCAATTACCTGCAATAGCTTCTTCTGAAACTTTAGCATGCTGCTTGACGAGATCCTCTTTAGCACTGATGTTCAGAAGAGCAGCTGATAGTTTCTCGTTTAGTCCTTTCACAGTTTTGTAAAGTTCAGCATCGTTAGTATTGGATGAATCCTCCGGTAACTGGTCATGGCTGCCTGAAGTATCATTTGGAGAAGCCCTCAATCCTTCCTGTTTTAAGATCAGCATGTATAGTTATAGCTTTAAAGCTCATTAGTCCTACATCAGAAATTCATGACAAAATGCCTTGGTTTATAAAGTTTGATGAATGTATTATGGTTATCATGGACAACCATTTTGGCCAACGATGAGCCACTAACACCATCAAGTATGTTTGTAACAGTAGCCAGATGCTAATGAATGGTTGGTACTACAAGTGGGCGAGCCGCAAATTCTACCAACCAATGATTGGTTATGAGCTACAAGTTCCAATATAGCCCCACATCAAAAGATCATGAAAATTTACGTTAATGTATAAGGCTTGATAAGTATACTTCTCATTAGCTTAGTTTTGAGAATTTGGCTGCTTGTTTGAGCTATCAAATTATTAGCTAAGGATTATATATGGTGGATAAGCCAAGACTAAGTTAGAAATAGATATTTGTCCCACTTTTGTGTATGTATCAAATTAGTTTGAAGTTCCCTAACTTGGACAACCTAAGATGAGATGAAACCTTTTGATCAAATCAGATCAAAATTGTTTTCATCAGCCTCAAATGGCTTTTCCAATTGCAGTGTGCTCACACCCAGTTCCCAATTATAAGGCTTTTCCTTTCCATCTCAGTTAGAATATGTATCCTTATAACCCAAATGAAAAGAACTTAAGACAAGTAAATTCCTTGCAACTGTCTGCAACATGAGAAATTATTCATTAAACTTTTGTTTTGCCTGCTCCTTATCTACTTTCCATCATTCAAATAGCTTATATTGACCTGGAACTCTAACTTTTGTTAATACAAGGCTATATAATTTTAGAAGAAAGGGAATGATGGTGAACTGTGCTTCACTGACAGAAATTTTTTTGTGATGTTGAGGTCTAATGTTACTCTAATATTCCATTTAAGAAAATAGAGTATACTTTTTTTAGTACACTGAAGCAAAGACATGGATGAGTCCTAAGTTGTTGTAGATAAGGATATATATAGGAGTATCCAACATGTAGATCTAATGCAAGCTTTAATGAAACCAAGAATCATTTCTTCTGCAACTACGACTAAAAGTAGACAAACAAAACTTCGTTGTGGACAAGAAGAAGCAGAGAAACAGGTGGAAAGGAAAAACTAAATGCCAATGACTATTCAAAAGATCTTGAGGGTTATTTGCATTGAATTTGTTGCCATAGTTGAGTTCATATATTAGTGAGGATTTGAGATGAAGAGTTTATGTTGTACTTTTATAAAAAGTAACTAAATTTGACCTCAGTGTTGAAAAAAAATTTCTGATGCCACCGCAAATAGTTGGGACTTCTTTGTTGTTGTGTTTATGTGTTTGATCGACCTCATGAAACGAAAAAGTTATTATTTCCAGTTACCTGGAATCTTGGGGCAGATCAAAGTGAAGGTTGCACAATACACACAAAGTGGTACCTTAGACATCAAATAATTAATCCACACTAACAAGAGTTATAGTACCTTGCTGATTAGTATATGACCATCTTGTAACTTAATGCGAAGACCCAAGATCCTTGAGGGCAACCATGAACTAAAATTCTGATGATGATGATTTATTCACAAAATCAGTTCAAGTTATTTAATATATATGCATTGTATTCAGTTGATATTGAGCAATGCTACCTCAATCCTCATTATTGCACAAGCGGTCCTACAATTACTTGGATGAGAAACCAACTAGAATGGCTGCCTTATAAGAACTAAAATTGCATAGTCTAGCAAAATTATCCGTTTGCATAGGCTTATTTTTTGGTTGTTATTGGGATACGCGTATTCCTTGTCCCTATCCCCACCTCGTTTCTTTACTTTCTTTTTCTTGTTTGTTTTGCTCTCAGCCTCTTCCAGGCCCTTCCATTTCTTCTTACACAATGTTATGGATCTCTCTTTTCGAGGGTATGGTACCTTTCCTTTAAAAAAAGGTTGTTGGCGTCAAGACAGGAAAGCATATAAAAATTGTGAAAGAGCGTGCTCATCCAGATAAATTATTTTACTTGTTCCAAATTCAAAATATTCTTCAAACCTGTGACACTGAGGATTTTGAAAATGAGACAAATAAACTTATTGCCTAAACTGTTGAACATATTTTAATATTAGTATTGGTATGGGGCATTGTTCTAGATACTACTCAAGGGTATGGTACTACTACCATGGCAACACTTGGTATGGGTCGTATAGAGAGTTTTGTCTTGGTCAGTTCTGAACAAGCTCCGACTCTTGTGGCTCACCACCACAAGGTTATTTTGCCTATTTCACCAACAAAACTATAAAAAAGGATTACCAACAAAACTTTATGATATAGCTTAAAGTTTAACTTGGATTTGATTAACCCAACATATCCCAAAGAAGAAAAAAATGATAACCCACTTTAGATAAAGAACCATTTCTTAAAACCTAGCTATTCAGGCAAATATTAGCGCAACAATGTCCAAGATGAGATTTGCTATTTTGGATCATTTAAAATCATATCAAAATAGTATCTTAGATATAAGCATATATAAATAGAAACCAAGAGAGAAAAGCTTGAAAGGGAGAGGAAATTGAGAATAAGTATGATGAGGAGTCCATAGGTGAGGGGACTTAAATGGACTTGAAACAAACACAAAGGGACAAAAGAAAAACTAGCCATTTTTTCTTTTTCCAAAAATTATCTGTTCATTATCCTTCTCCAAATTGAATGAACGCTCAGAGAAATAATCAGATCTTGAAGGGATCTTCAACTGAAAATTTTCAATCACACCAGTATCTATTACAAGTGTCCGTTCATCTTAATGTGTTGTTCCTCAATGATGGTTTGTGAAGAATATGTAAAGATGGACTTTCAGATGAACTGTAAATTATTTTTTTTTCAATTGGAAAGGGGGATTCACAATGGCATATGACCTTGATGGATCCTTATCGATTCAGATATCCCCAAAAAAAATGCTAGGTTTAGAAGAGAAACAAAGAGGGAACAAACAAACCTGGTCGTCTGAGTACCTCTCGGAATGAGAGGATAGCGATCCCGAACTCTCACTCTCACCAGGGCTCTTCTCCGATGACCTGCGCCTCCAAAGCCAACTTCTGCGATCCATCATCCTACTTCGATGTCAATTTATCAAATGGATCAACAGCACGTCTGTCTGTCCCCCGCCTCAATTCTCCAGCAGCTCAAAATCCCCAAAACTTTCAACCTCTTAGAACACAAAACTGCTGCAAAAAGAAAGCATCCCTGATAAATGATCCGAAATCCTTTATCCCATCGATTGATTTGCTTCCAACCTAAATAAGATAAAATTCCAAAAAAAAGAAGAAATAGCGGAATGCAGCTAAGAGAGTAAACCATAATCCACCATCCTTTTTACTTCAACTCTACAAACAAAAAAAAAAGAAAAAAAAAACTACACGAGGAACGTCAAACTTCTTCTTTGATGGACCAAAAGAAGCAAACGATCGAAAGAAAACAAAAGGTGAAGGGAGGTCATGATCACGGCCGACCGAAACCTAAATGCCTAAAATAGTGGTTGAACTTGGCAATGAGTAAGGCGGATATCGAAATAAAAAAGGCATATACGAGTACTTGCTGGAATCATCACACAGAAACGCACACCAAGTCGTCGTCATTCCTACCGGATGAAGGGGGAAGGAATGTCAGAGGACAGGAAACCGGCGTGGGTTGCTCTCCTTGTTGCTCCTACTGCTTTTTCCCCCCCCTCCTCAAAATTTTCCGGTCTTCGAGCTGCAACCGCAGCAGGTTAAGTAGAAAAGGCTGCAAATTTCCTATTAATTTAACCTCATCCAAATCAAATCAATCACCTGCTTGTGTTGGGGCGACGCATGTGAGGCGAGGAAGAAAGTCGCCACCTTGGGACACACTTTTCAGCTTTATTTTACTTTTGCTTCCGAAGAGGGGCTCATCGTTTCTTGGCCCTTTCAAAATGGAGCCGGCCTTGTTCCCGCCCTCCTCACACCCTTCTTCTTTCTTCCTTCCCCCTTCTACCGCCATTAGTACCACTGACCATTAGCTTTATTGAGAGAGAGCTGTCAGCCTCAGTTATTGTTGTTGCCTTTTTCTCGTTTTGCTGCTCTGCTCTGCTCTCTTGGTCAGCTAATCTCGGCTTGTTATACCAATTAATTTAGCACAGTAGAACAACAGGAAACTTTTCTTCCACTGTGCCCGGACAGGAAATCAATCTTCCAAGTAAGCATCGTTATAAAGTATAAGATTGAACAATCAAAGTATACTGATAAAATGCCAGATACTGGTCGGCCGGAGCAGTACTGATGTTTTGATCTATCTATCTATCTATGTGCCACCACAGTCCAAAGGTTGTTTCACTAAAGTTAGTACCTTCATCATCAGGCAATGTTTCTGGTGTTTATTTGTTCAATACTCAACCTGTTTCTTCAGATCTTTTCATTGGGTTGGAGGAGCGGAGAGGACCACAGCAACAGCAATTCTTATTTTTATTCTTATCCGGGTGGCTCGCTACTGCGTCTTTTTTTTTTCCCAAGAGTCTTCTTAGCTTCGCTTCTGCAGCACATCATCTCATGATCTTGAGAACATCTTTAAAGATCTAGAGGAGGAGCTAAATATAGACAATCAAAGCCTTCTTTTATACATGCAGGAACACATTTTAAATCTCAAACAAATATTTCTTTTTTTAAGCCATATTTAAAATTCAAACCTTCTATTAAAAGGTAGAAATAAAATTCATTAGTTAACCCACGGTTATTAAATATCTTTAGTAATATTTGTCTGCATTATTAAATACTGAGAATATATCAGAAAAGAAATCTGCAACACCTTCAAAATGAATAGATCAAGCATTAAGCTTTTCTTTGGTAATTGAGTCGTACGTAATTGATCTGAACAAGAATCTGGACAAGGCAGGAGAAACCAAAAGGAGTCGGTGAAACACATAGAGGGGAGAAGAAGAAGAGCCTTCGTATATTCGTCGCTTTCTCTGAAGAGAAGAGAGCTGGAAGAAGAAACATATAATTGACTAAAAGTAAATATATATAGATAGACAGTGGGAAAAAATTAAAGGAACGGAAAGCAGGTAAAAAATGTGGATGAGCGTCGTCCTCTTTGGAGGATGAGGACGGAGAGCAGGTCAAAAAAGTATGCAGGCGTGGAATTGCCCGCTGTCCTCCCCCTCGACGATGTCATCCCTCAGATGGCCGTCCACATTGCAACTGCGACTGACGAAACGCCATTGCGCATGGTTTGAGAAGAAGGGGGCAGTCATGATGAAGAGTGCTGACCGACATTCTCGGAGGATTTGAAGTTTAGAAAAAAAAAATGGTGCATTTTACCAGCAAGCTTATGTGGCTCACCGAGCCCACTCTCACTGCATGGATGTAGTAGTGTGAGGTGGCATTCATAATTGTACAAACAGGATGCTGAATCATTTTAAAGTTGTGATACTATATATGTGTACCACATGACGTCATTATATTATTATGCATAGCTTAGCTATTTTTTTATTAGCACTCGTCCACATCATCATACAGCTGGTCAACTTGAGTCCCTTGATTTTGTTTATACCTTGTCTTTTACCTATTTTTAATTACTTAGAACTTAACATATCCTCTTACAATAAGAATAATAATTAATGATCCCTTGTGCTGTGCATAATTTAATTTAAAATTAGTACTAGAAATGTGTAATATCCATCCAACCCCTTAACCTAATTAATTCTTCTACTAAGTTAAATCAGACAAGTAACTGTTTGTTTGATTTATCTCAACTATGAAGCATCGTTGACTAATTATATATACACATTATTATATGATTCAGCTCCACTCAATTACTCCAATCATGCATGGATGAATATATTTGGTGTGACTTGTAAGGCAAGTGTATGACAGGTGGACTTTAAAGGGATGTGACTTGCCTTGGAAGTGGGTCCTTAGAAAATAATTCTTATATATATTATCCTACTTCATATGTTTATTACGTGAGCAGTTTAAAACTCTTATTGATATTTTATGTGATAGAGAGGTAATAAGGTTATTGCTATGGCTTATTATTATTTTTTCAACAAAAAAAAACGTATATGTATATATCAACTGTGAATCCTGAAAAATAGGGATGAAATTGAAGTATAAAACTATTCATATACTTGGTTTTAAGAAAGAAATGTTCAAAATAAATTAATCTGGATGACTAAATTAAGACATATATTCTCACTGCCTGAGACTGCATCTCTTTCTGTTTCTGTTTCTGTTTCTGTCTATATTTATGGGGGGTGGCTGAGACATCCCTTTTTCTTCTCTCTCTCCCCCGAAGGGAAGGTGTGTTAAACCTCACTCTAAGAAAACTGCATATAGACAGATATATATATATACATAGATGTAGACCCACTTGTTACCGAAGGAGGGAATACTGACTTCTTCTTCTTCTCTCTCTTTTGCAGCTTTAAGAGGCATGGCCTGCTTCCACGAGGACATCTGTGCCTGCGTCCCCACTGCATGCTGCGTTAATTCTGGTTTCTGTGGATTCTCTCGAAGGTGTGCCAACTGAGATTACCTACACCTACCTTGATGATTAAAAAAAGAAGAAGAAAGTGCCGCAATAATTCTGTGTGTTTGTATGTATATACTGTATACAGCATGTACATAGCATCTACTGTGGTCGGATCCACAAGTACTCTCATCAAGCTAGCAGTAGGACATCGGAGCAGTCAGCAGGACTTTGATCCCGTGATCATCGACTCGACTAACTGCGCACACAATAACAGAGGAGGAGGAGGACTGCCGACCTTTGTTGTCAGGAGGAGGAGGAGGACGGAGAAGCCCAGAGATGGGCCAAGGGGGTTAAGGAGTTCGGCTAGCTGGGTCGGCATTGTGGCTCCCCATGGCATCTTCCACTCGGACCTGCTTGGAGGGATCAGACGGGTACGCTCAGCTTTATTTTCATCATGCTGGCCACTGATCGAGCACGAATGATTGATCGGTGTTGTACGGTGACGAGCCGAACCAATTATTGACTTCTTCTAATTCACCCCCATGCATAGGATACACTTGCGTTCCTTGTTCCTGATGATAACAATGCAGCATCAAACTCCATCGCGATGTAGGACTTCATAAAAACGCAAAATAATAATAATAATAATAGCAACTTATAAACACCTTCCATATATACTGCCTGTGCACTGCTGGTTTTTCCAAAGATAACAACAACTTCTCGATGGAGTTGTCTGTAAGCAAAAAAAAAAAAGAAAATTAAAGAAAAATCCTCTTGATTTCAGCAACTCAGTGCATGATTTCCATCGTCTTAGATTTAAGATGATTGGAAGGCCCATTCTTAGATGCAGTCCAATTTTGCTATTTTTTTATTATTTATCTTTTAGTGTATCTTAAGATCATGATACTACTTATGATATTTATAACTCTTACTTGGATGTATTATTTATTATTTATGTATTGATAAATTATTCATTAAAAAAATAAATTAACTCAATAAAAAAGTTGTACTTTTTCCATGAGTGTCCACGCATACGGTGTTTTATAATTCAATCTTTTAAAGATTAGATAGAGATACTAACTGCTTGAATTTTTTTACAGAAAATATTAAAGAAATAATCTTAAACCAGACTTCCGCATATGATACGTGGAAAAAAATGAGTAAGAAAAATAAAAAACATGACTCTGCATTTAGAAACATCTACTCGTCTCTAAGATGACACGAAGATATCCAAGGCAACATAAGACCATCCTCACTGCCAGTGTCACAAGGCAGCACTTGAAGAATAAACGCCACCCTACGACCCCTGCCTATAAGGTAAGTACCATCTTGTTAACCTAGGAGAACTCCATGTTATGCTAGATAAGATCCCATTCTCTCTATAATGGTAGGTCGATAAGATACTCCATATCAAACCAATGAGAATTTTACATGGGCAAAGAAATATTATCAATTAGGAGGCAGGGGGGGTTGTAAAAGAGGAGCAAAAGCAAACTAAGTTATAGTAGCAAACCAGTAGAGCACCTCAAGAGGTTAACACTTCTAAGAAGAATCTTTGTATTCTCGATCCCTAGCGCTTTTATACACCTTGATGGAACTCTATATTCTTATGTAAGACGAAAATTACTGTTTATAGTACTACGGTGCTAACACGCCTCCTATAATCATAACAACTATAAATTAAATTGGGATAACATCCCCTTTAAATAGCTGCTTCTAGAATACCGTCTTCTTTTCAAATTCACACCATACGGCCTCCTCTGTTGACGTCAAATTTAAAAAAACTTTATCCTCCTTTCAAGCTATAAGGAATCATAAAATTTAAAGCACTATTATCTTATCCACCTTCCAAGGCTCGATCCAGTACCCAAAAAAGAAAAAGGCCTAACTTGCTGAAAACAAATGACCTACATAATGTGCTTTTTGATCAGATGACTCCGGTCAACATCTTGTCCTACATGTCCTACCTACGGCCAGGCAATAAGTATAATTAGATAACCATACCAATAACGTAAAATAGCACGAGAGGATAGATAGGACTCCAGCCATTAAAACAAAGCGGTGGACCGAATGACCAGGTTGTAGAAATATTACATGTAAACCAGGCGAGCGTCCAAGGTCACGGCACTTCTTCACAAGTCAACATTGTTCAACTCAAGGGTAAGGGTGCTCATGAATCATCCAGATTACAAGGCAGTTCTCAAGTGAATAAACAACAGCAGTAGAATGTAGCACCATCCGACTCAGATGTCGTGGGTCCCTTTCCATCTTCATTTAACCGTTCATTCCGCATTGGACTTCTAAGTCTAACAAAAGGGATGACAGCACGTAAGCTGAACTTCGAAAAACAAACTGAGCGTAGTTAAGCCAATAAAAATACAAGTATCTTTACAGGGACGACAATCAGGAACAAAGCAATGAGAACGATGCCTACTTTTGTGCTCTAGGTAAAAAATGTCATCATGATTCCTTCAATCAAAATTACTCTACATATAATGGACAAATATGCTGATAGTATAAAGATACTACAAATCATAAATTCTTACCAGGATTTGAGGCGAGTGCAGACGATAATCAATTATCTGCAAGTAAGACAGTATTCAACAATGAAATTCGAGTATGTTAAGATAATCAGACGATATGCTTATGATGGATGCTTTGCTCTAGTAACATAGAACTACAAAACAGAAAAAAAAGAAAAGACCAATACCACGATAATATATGTATTAAAACAGAAGATAAACCTCAACAATACGCATGATAAAGTTAGCCATGGCAGAATGAAATTCATTGGCATGAAAATATAACACGGAAAACCTAGAATATCAAAAGCATCGAATTAAAACACTGAAAGTCATAGCAAGAAACTACATATGTTTTCAAGAGGTCAACAAGTGAAGGTAGTGATTGAAGTTATGGGAAAGTAATTATAAGCAGAACCAACATAATATTAAAATAATGATATTCCCACAAAGTGCATAATGATCAGGTATTGTAAGGGAGAAAATTGATCCACTTCTTGCAGGGAATAAAAATTTGTTCTATAAGGAAACGTCCTCCACTTACTGCCATAAATTTATTTGAGCTGGTAATATAGAACTTGAGAATAAATATACTTTTTCCTATTTTTCTTATTTATAGAAATTAGCAAGATAACAATCTAAGTATTTCCTTGGAGGCAACATCTTTTAGTGACAGTTTCAAGTTATTGTTGCTACGTTAGAGTCCTTTTCAAATTATTAAATCAATGACTGACATCAGATCGCAACTAGGAACCCTATTGATACATGAGCCTGAATCATAGCGCCAATGCTTCATAATTTTTGACACAGGACGAATGAAAGAAATCAGCATCAAACAGGTGGAACAAAGATAACAAATTGATTTGCTATGAATAAATCCTTGGAAAATCCTAGCCACATTTATTTTTCCCTCAAGAAACAATCAAGACTGACATGTTCAGTCCAATTAAAGATATTATGATCTGGAAAGACTATAATCAATGAATTTCCTACAAGGACTTAACATCTTTCAAGGAAGGATGTTGATAAAGGAGGGACATTTGAATCTTTGGCTGGAAATATGGCATGAAATATAAATCTCCAATACGTTAGCTACAAGCACCTGAGAACATTTTTAAGGCCACAGAATCCAAGAAAACATCGAACCTCGGAATTACAAATTAATTGGCACCTCAATAATTGGTACACGTGGACGTATCTGAGTCTTGCTAAACTAGGTCCATAGGAAAATGGCTCTAGTAGCCTGATTATTTGCCACACATGACCATATCTCATATGGAAACAAAAATCTCACGACTCCCAATACTGGTAACATGAAAAGGCAGATACTATGAGAAAAAGCAAATGTACCTAAATGTTGCAATCAGTAGATTAATTGAAGTGTTGATGGCATTAAAGAGATACGACAATCATAGTTGTTAGATGGCATTAAAGAGATACATCACAATCATACTCAAGTAAAAGAATTTAAAACAAAGACCACCTACTCTTTTTTTTCTTCTCAAATTAATACTTTGTCCCTCTCTTCATATTTCACCTCAATTAACAATGTGGAACATATATAGACTTTTACTTCTGAATGATAGTCATGCTGTTGCCACACGTTCGAAAGGAACTAAGATATGACCTTCTATTTTGTATTTAACTGATATAATTATTCAGTTAGCAGGTCTGCATAGTCAGACCAGATGATGGAAATTTAAAAAAACTAAGTGCAAACAAGTGACGTATTTTTTTAAATAACATGATAGACAAACAAGTCTACTCATGGTTCTATGGAAGAGGCACAGATGGCTATAAAAAGAAAAGAAAGACTGAAGACCGCATCAAAAGTAGGAACATGAAGCAATGAATTGTATTAGAGAGGTCATCTTCCGTGATTTGCATTGTATTCATCAAATCCAAGTAGAAAATGCAGTATACAGTAGGAGGGTTCCATTTACTTTGGGAAAAAAGGTGGTCGAAGTGCTACTAATATAGTTCTGAGATAATAATGCTAAACTGGCATTAAATTGCAGAAATGGAAAGAAGGAACATGCTAATTAATACATCAACCCCACTTAGTTAGCTACGTTTCACTAGTGTCCTACCTTAAATTCCCTTATACTTGCATAGAAACAAACAATAATCATACAGAACAGCTTCTATCACATGGCAAATAGTATTGACCGAACAAGCAAAAATCTTCTCCTATATCTAGTTAGCTAACTCACGAGGAATGCCACGTCGTGATCCATTTTACTACGTCAAGCATCGTGAGTCGCAGAGCAAATACCACATTCACGAAAGGGAAACTCATCAGGACTTGAGATTTTCTTTTATCCACTCCTATAGGCACGATAATAATTGCATTCTTCTTGTTGAAGAACAGATCAAGGATCATATTTATGCAGATCGAGAAAGCATCAACCTTTATGCTCACTGGAGGCGTCACGGAATTCATCTTCTTCAGGGACCGACTGCAGCTCCTTGTCCTTCCCCGTAGACCCTCTTGCTCCCATAGGGCTGCCACCCTCTGCAGCGGCACCAGCTGCAGCTGCGCCTCCTTCATCAGGATAACGGACCACCACGACGGGGCACACGCAGTGGTGAACGCAGTAGTCGCTGACGCTACCAAGCCTCCCCTTGCTGGTCCTCTTTGAGGCGCCGAAGCCCCTGCTGCCCATGATGACGGCGCTGAGGCCAAGCCTCTCCACCTCAAGGCAAAGCCGCTCCTTCATGTCGTGGTCCTTCACGATGTGGATCTTGAAGGGGATCTGAGCTTCCACGAGGGGCTGGGCGAGGTCCTCGGCCTTGGTGGTGGTCAGAGCGTGGAAGTCATTCTCCAGCTTCTGCTGCGACTGCTCGGAGTCCGCATCCTCAGCGGAGACGGAGAGATCAATAGCCCCCCAGTCGGCGCCGTAGAGGACGGAGGTAGGGCGGACGTGGAGGAGGATGACGGCGTCGCCGGGGCGGAGGTAGTTCTGGACGGCCCACCTGACGGCGTAGGCGCTCTCGTCGCTGAGGTCGACGGCGATCGCGATCCGGCGGTGGGATCCGAGGGAGGGGTTGGCGGCGGCGGCGGAGGAGAAGAAGAGGCTGGGGGAGGAGGGTTGGACGGATTCTTGTGCTGCGGCGGCGGCGACGGCCCTGATGGGGGGGAGAGCGACCGGGTGGTCGGACTCCGGTGGGTTCGTCTGCTGGGGCATCATTCCGACGAAGGGCTGGCTAGCTAGGGCTTCGGTTTGAACTTTGAAACGGGAGCAGGGAGAAGAATGGGAGCCCCTTTTGTTGAGCCCACGGCAGCACTGGGAAGATGACGAGGACGACGATGGTGATGAGTCATGAGAGAAGGGAAGGAGAAGAGTCGCGCGTCTAATGACGAGGATACCCTTTTCCCTTTTTTTCTCTTCTAATTTGACCCAAACCAAAAAGGCCTTCTACTTATTATCGGAAGTAATAAATATCCATCAAATCTTTATCTTCTTCTGATCCCCTAAGTAAAATATTTACCTTTTTAAAAAAAAGAAATAGAAAGTCAAATTCTATTAAGATTTAAGATTCAAAATACGCATGATGTGTTGTATTTAAATAGGTTGGTGATGGCAGTGGATGAGTTTTTATAATATTATTCGTTGGCGGTGGGCAGAAGGTTGCAGGTTGCAGCAGGCATATTCAAAGTGTTGAGATGCTTGGAGAAAGAAGCGAAGAAGGTGAGGATGAACGGAAGAGCAAGGAAGGAAAATTTTATGTTATCATGTTAAACCCCGACCCCAACACGGCAGAGCATAACTTATTATATTCTATTTATTTGCACGGAATCTAAGGTGACGGAATCCCATCCAGTTTTGAACAGAAAAAAAAGAACCTATTTATTCATTGATGATCCAACCAAGGAGGACGAGGCGTGGTGTGTGCGATGCTGGGGCATGTGGTAAAAATTACAGCATCTTTCTTGCTTCCATCGTCTTCTTATTTGGGCATCAAAAGTTGTTCGACGAGCCCAAATAAGTCGGTCAGCTCTGGTCCGGTCCTTTTAGAGCCTATCCCACCGGGCAAAATGAAGTTTTACCAAAACATCCTTTTTCTTAAAATAAAAGTTCTACGACTAGGTAACTCCTCGTAAGTATTACTAAATTAGGAGTTTTTAACAAAACTGACTTATTAAAATAATTTTGCCAAAATTGACCGGTCAACACGTTGACTGATTTTTATTAATAATAAAAAAATCACTCATCATCAACTCGGTCTGTGATCCGCTCGTTTCCCTTTTCCTCTTCCTCGTCCTCTGTTTTCCTTAAACCCATCACCTCTACTCTCTCCCGCCTCCCCCCCTCCCCTTTTTCTCCCCCAGCCCCCCTCGCCCCCCGGCAGAGTAGACGGAGACGCCTCGGATGGTCCTCCGCCACCTCCTTCCATAGAGTTGTTCCTTCACAGAAACAACAACAACGTAACAATTCAACGGAGCATAAAAGATGAAGAATTTATTATAATATAATTTAAATCAAATCTCAGGCATCCATTGCACTTAAATGGATCGCTGATTATTAACGCAGAGGAGACGAAGGAAACAATGCGTCCGGCGATGACAACTTAAAAGCTTAAACACTGGCGCAGTCGGCAGGCTCAAAGGACAGCACGTTTCCTACTAGATCGTACCCGACTTTAATATTTTGCTGCGCGATTTTTCCTAAGAGTTGGGGAATTCCACTATCTGCTGCTCGCACAGACATAGCCAAGGAGACGATGTTGCTGGTCACCATGATCAACCAGTTTAGCGGATCGAGAACCACCGCCGCCCCTGTGAACTTAAAGGTGACGTCTGGAAACTGGGCAAGGCTGCCGGATGCGCCCATGTCGTAGCACGCAGGAAAGCCGATGCCTGAAGGATCAGGGACCGACGGGACGGTTACCTGCGCCTGCACCGCCTTCACCACGTCGTCGACTATGCTGCCGTCGAGGATGGTGAGCGTCGTCCCGGAGTCGATAGCGATGTTGCCCGTGCCTGACTCCACCGGAGGAGATGGGGCTGGGGAGGAAAAGGGGAGGGGGGGAGGCGGGAGAGAGTAGAGGTGGTGGGTTGAAGGAAAACAGAGGACGAGGAAGAGGAAAGGGGGAAACGAACAGAGGACGAGGAAGAGGAAAGGGGAAAACGAGCGGATCACAAATCGAGTTGATGATGAGTGATTTTTTTTTATTTTTTATTAATAAAAATCGGTCAACTTATCATGTTGGCATGTTGACCGGTCAATTTCGATAAAATTATTTTTACCCTATTATTCATGACATTAAATTATTTTAATAAATCAATTTTGTCAAAAGCTCCTAAATTAGCTATTATTATTATTGTACCAAGTAGTTAAATCGTCTTTATGTGTAATATGATAAACAATGAGCTTTGTTAGATAAACAACTTACTCATATCTATTATGATATATTAGAAGTACCCAATTTCTTACCCTAAGGACTCAACTACTTATCAAAGTTGAGGATAACGTATCAAGCCCTAATAGTAATAGATAATTAATAGGACTAGAGAAGTCTTAGTATTAAGTGCATGTGCATGTATTTCATATGTATCATATGTTATTAGCGAGAGTAAGAAAACTAATGAAAATAAGGTTAATAAACATAACTAGTGATTAAATATTAAATTTTAGATGAATCTATATCAAAGTTAAATTATCTCTTTCTTTTATAAATAAAATAAAAAAAATTCTCACCATACAAATATTATACTATTTTATACATAAAATTTTACTTTTTATAACTTATTTGATAGTATCAAGAGTAATCATCAACTATCTTCTAGAAAGAGTATTCGAGTATCATTACGATATCATATGCTACAAGTCATAGAGGGAGCAAATATATTAATAATGAACATATCATTATATAAACTATTATATCTCAACAGTAATACTCTAATTTAAACATAAAATAATAAGCTATCTTATTTTATCTCTATTCGGCCTAATAAAAATTACTATCTTGATATGCCGAAGAAGGATTGTTTCATCCCTGACATATTGCTTAATAGTCTCTAGTTCATCTTCTTCCAAATGTGATATACAAAATTTTGTTATCATCGTCTGCATAAGTTGTCCTTTCAATATCCTCATTTTAGTTATTGTTGTCTTAATTATGATTTCTCACGTAGTTTGAATGAGTACTTCTTCATTCTATTTTAATAAACACTACTCTATATAATATTATTATCATATTCATTCAGCAAATACTCCAAGGTTTTGCGGCCAGACATAGTTGATATTTTTCTTCTATTTGTATGCTCCATTTAAATAGTTTATCCGTAGTTATCAATTTATAGTGCAAAACAGAAATTTAAAATGTATTATTTTTAAGAGAGAGTAGCATGAAAATATATTTATTAATATTATTTTATTATGAATCTATTATTTTATTATTTAGTTTTACATTGTTCTATCTATGTCACGTGTTACTCATTCTTTAGAGCTATCATATATAAATTATTATAGATGATATATGATTTATTTCATGTTAAGAAAGAATTAGGATCAACTTAGGAATGAACTTGAGAGATGCTAGATAGTAAGCAATGGACTCTACTTGGGTAGTGATTTATTTGATATCAAGAGCAAATTAGAATGAACTTACTAAGAAGAGATGCTAGATAACAAGCATTAAGCTTATACTTAGTTAGCACATTTATCAATACTTTTGCTAGATATATATATTTTGATAGGCTAATATTTTTAAGTGATCTTATTTTTTTAATTTTTTTCTTATATATATTTTATATTTACTTTACTCCCCCTTATTTTAAAAATGAACTGAAATTTAACACGTGCATACGTACCCGTTCAAAAGGAGAATCTTACGCTAGATCATATGATTCCATATTTAAAGTATAAGTGGTAGGACTTCTTAATCCTAGTTAAAGTTTAAGATGTTATAAAATACTATGAGCCCCCATTAAGTTAAGTTAGAAATATCAACATATTCCTTCTTATTGCTGGAGGTGGAGGCGTAAGTAACGATTGAGCTACACGTTGCTTTCTTCACTTTAAATGGCCAAGATGTAAACAGCAGCATTATTTTGCTGCCAACAATCACTTGGATTAATTCTGGAGGGAGGGGTTTAAGTGGTAGACGATCAGATATTGGTTCAACCCGATCTATGTGGGTCTAGTTTGAACTCGGTGACATTTCAATACGATCCAAACGAGTATTTATATTTAAGATTTATACGGATGGAGTCTATTGCAGTAGTTTTTCTTAATATCAAACCGGTTAGTAAATTATTTCACCATATAGTTCTGTATTTAAATAAATCCTATCCTATGGAAGACACTCAGCATGACTAACTTTTCAAACAATAATTACGTGCCGTCTATTTCTCAATAAAATAGTACATAAACATATATGTTAAGAAAATATTGCACGCGGCAGCACATTGTTTTTGTGCTCATAGTGCTCGTTTTGCTTGCTTTAAGAAAGATGATTAAAGCTACTTTGCAATGCAATAATGTGTTCCTCCACCGCTCCTCCTTATAAGACTTGTTCTTTTTCATAAATTATATACACTGCTGCTGCCATCCTGCATGCAATCCCAAGTGTCACACACTCATCGCTGTATAATTAATTAATCAGTTGAGAAAAGGTAGGCCAAACTTATGACAATTTAGTTGCACCGTAATTTATGCATTTATAACTAAGTGTGATACACTTATTAAGCTCAGTTTTGTCAGCACGGCAGCTGCCCAAATATGGCATATGACGAATAAAATGCGGATAAATTAAGAAGCTTCCTCGCTTGCTTCTAGAATTTACCATTTCTATTTTTCCTCACATATGTATTTATATATATATATATTATGTTTAGAACTTGTCGTGCAAAAGAAAAAAAAAAAGAAAAAAACTATATTTCTTGATTTGTTCTCTCTGTGATAAGCCATGGACAGTACGACCCGCTTCCGTCGACGATCATGGCCGGAATTCTCCAGCCGCCGGCCTCCGACACTCCCCCTCCTCGTCCGGCTGCTTCGGCCACGCCGTTCCTTCCGTAGAGCAGGCACGCCTCCAAGTAGAGCCACAGCGAGGTCCAGAAGATGGCCCACATCCTCCCATAGAACACCATCACCGACAGGTTCACGACGACCAGGAGCATCCCCCTCTCCGAGGACCAAACCCGCAGCGCAGGATTCCTAGCCACCGGCAGATGCGGCGCCCGATTCTGCCCGGATGTCGGCTCGTCCAGCTCCGGGGCAGCCGTCGTGGCCGAAAGAGATCGGGAGGAAGAGGATGACGAGGAGGAGGAAGCAGAGGCAGAGCTGGACGTGAAGATGGAGGCCGATTTCCGGTCGTCGTCTTCGCTTCCTGAATCTGACCCCGTCGATGCCAGCGAGCGGTCTGAAGTTATCCTCTCTTTCTCTTCTCGACTCTGAAATCGATGCATCCAGTCGTCCAGATCAGATGGACCAAACAGGAAAAATTAAATCCATCTTTTTCCTTTTTCTCTTAACTTCGCAGAGAGAAAGAAGGTACCAGAGATGGAGACGTGAAGATTTTTCCGAGAAACCGGCGCAGGAAGCCCCGCCGCGAGCGGCGGTGGCGGGCCGCCTCCGGAGTGACGTCGCCGCCTCTGCGCTCGCGCGTCGCTGGAGCCGGCTTATGATCGTCCGAAGCCGCGGCACAAAAGCAGATGCGCTTCCTCCTGCCTTCTCCCATGATCCACTCACGCACGCCAGAGAGCTCACCTCAAAGGATTCAGGCGTCGAAGAGGAGGAGGAGGAGAAACGCAGCGAAGAAGCGCGGTGCGGGAACGGCTTCCATATATAACGGGCGCGACGGATGGCTGTAACGGAAAAAAGTAACCCGTTACGAGCTCAGGCGCGGCGAAAGTGATGGAGGAAGAATTATCACGTGACATTTGGTTTGTTCCTCAGAATTAACGCGTGACTTTTTCTTTTAAAAAAAAAATATATTCACATAATAACTACCGTCCCCGGAACAACAGGGTGTATAATTCTTACGGTTTAATTAATTTTAATAATAAGTTATAGATTTCATTATATTAAAGATAAAAAGTAAAATAAAATATCATAATAATGTCAAAAACATAAATATTTAGATATATATATAAAATATCAAAGAAGTGGTTTAAGTATAAATAGAAATAATTGGAGGGTTAAAGTGTAATTATCCTACTTCGTTATATATATATATATATAAATTCACCGTGTGGTAGTTAAATAATTAATGGATCTGCCTCTGTCAGCCGGCTTTTACATTAAATATATAACGAAACAAAAGTAGGGGAAGAGGGGCGATCAATCCATACGCCGTGCACTGCCCACTCTTGTTTTGTTTTGACTCTGCCGCACCTCCGCCCGCCCAAAGGGCAAAGAGCAGAGGGCAAAGGCTCTCTGACTCTGACCAACCCCCCGCCGTACGTGACCTTCAGCCTTCTTCATCCTTCGTCGCATCGCAAGTCAAAGTCTTCACCTTTTGACCTCCTCTCTCCACACTAATAAACTAATAAATAATTCATTAAAATGAGGCGTCGGCAGCGCATTGCTTCGGACAGTTCCCTCTCCCTCGTGCACGCCACGTGACTTCATTTTTTAAATAAATGAAAAATACCCTGCACGTACCGCAAACCGGCTGTGGGGGATTTTTCTCTTTTCTTCTTCGTTGTTTTGGCCTCGCTCTGCGCTCATCCCATCCGCACGCGTCGGAACTCCGCCCACTCTGCCCCGCTTCCTCCCACCCCGACACGTCCTGCTCCCCGTACCCTCGTTGACCCATATCTCTCTCTCTCTCTCTAAAAATTCACAATTACACAAAATAAATATTTAATCATTCATACCCCCATGCGAATGTATGACAGCGAATTCACCATGTTTTTTTCTTTTTTTTCCTTTTCCTTTCGTTTAGCTCGACATGCGCCGTCGGATCGATAGGTGAAAACTCCTCTTTTCTTTTCTCTTCGGGTGGGTGGATTCTTTCTCGCCTCCGCAAAATATGAGGTCTCTTCTCCGTTTCTTTGTTTTCTACACAGTTTGGTGGTCGTCGGGGTGGAGGGCACTGGCGGAGACGCGGCGCTTCTTCATCTCGCGGCCGTCCGGTGCTGATCCCACGGCGGGCTCGCTCTCGGAGCTCGAACAATGGCGGCCCAGAACGGTCGGCGGCGTGTCGGAGCTCGACGCCATCTCCATCGCCGTTGAATCGTCGCAGACGCCCATTGCGCTGCTGCACTCCCACAGCTTCTCCTTCATGCGGAGGAAAAGCGGAACGTACGGTAAATTAAATGTCCGGAAAAACAAGCGCTGGATTCGAAATGGTGAAGAGATCGGAAAGAGAGAGATCTTCCGGGCGAGTGATGGATACCTTATCTACGAATCCGCAGGAGGAAACGGCGGCGCGGTACGAGGGGAATTGGACGGGGAAGAGCTCGTAGGCGGCGGAGAGCAGCGAGACGGCTGCCACTAGCGAGGGTTTGAACTCCAGCATCTTGATCTCTGCTTTAGATTTGATTCGGTTTTAAAAAAAGAAAATTGAATTTTTGAAGATTTAGTTCGACCGGAAGGATGAACCGATTACCATTTTGAGCTCTGAGAAGGATCTGGGTGGCGTGGGATTTGAGGGCTTGGAGGAGAGGGGGTTGAGCGGGCGAGAAGAGGGAGATGAAGAACCGGAGGAAGGAGAAAGGAGTGACCGATCGCATCCTCCAATCCAACGCCCCCAGCACCAGAAGCTCCATCCGCCGGATCGTTTGGGCGTCGAATACAAACCCTCCCTCTCCCTGAGAAATCCAAATGGAACAGTGAGATCGATCGAGTTCCGCCTATCCAGGGAAAAAAAAAAACTCATGAAGCACCTGGAAGTCCGCCAGGGCGAAGCTGCTCTTCTTCATCTTGGAGGCGAGAGCGAGGCAGGAGATGGAGAGCAGACGGACGATCCAGGGCGTCCCTTGCTATGACGAGAGAGATTACCGTCGTTAGGGAAAATAATCCCAAATCCACGGATTCGATTCCTCATCTAGCCATACCGGGATTTTGCGCTTGGAGAGATACCGATCGATGTAGTTGATGGCGAGGTAGGCGACGGAGGGATCCAGATTGCGGTCGAACTGCGCCTGCGGCCATGGGAGAAAAGAAAAAAAAGGGGGGAAAGGTTCTTCCTTTTTTTGTTTGCTTTCTGCAAGAATTCGACGACGGAGGGAGCATTATTACCTGGAGGATCAGCGAGACTGCGTCACGGCGGGCGTTAAGGTCGATGGATCCGGCGGCGGCGATCATGTGGCCGGACTCGGCGGCGAAGAGCGCGGACATGGAGCCCCAGCGCTGCGGCTCGTCTTCGGCGCTCGTCAGCGGGTTTTCCAGATCGAACTCCATCCCTCCTCCTCCTCCTCTGCCGTGCAGTGGCAGGGGAAAAAGCAAAAGGTAAAGGTGGGATTTTAGGAAGAGAATCAAAGAGGAGAAGAAGAAGAAGAAGCCATCGGAGAGAGAGAGAGAGAGAGGGAGGAGGAGGGACGTGAGAGTGGAGAGCGCTTTATAGATGAAAAGACTAGAAAGAGGGTGAGAGCTTCTACTTCACTCTTCTTCTTCTTCTTCTTCTTCTTCTTCTCCGTGCTTCTTTATCTACTGCTTTAGGAGAGGTTATTAAGGATGGAAGAAGGTGTCATTTCTGCTAATGGTGAGCATCAGCGGCAGTAGATTTCTTCTCCTTAATAAGATTTTAAGTTGGAGGCAGGAGAAATCAAGAGGGAGGGAGGGAGGGCTGTCGGGAGAAGGGAAGAACGAGTACGTGTCAGTGTGGGAGAGGGGAAAAGTGGGGGGAGGGTGGTGGGAACCGCAGGTGCAGCCGGCACAGCAGCAGCGGCAGCGGCTGCAGCAGGCGCAGCACCGTCAGAGCGGCTGGCGCTGGCAGAGCAGAAGACGGAGCAACGCCAACAGCAACAGGGGGTTTGGAGTCCGACTCGGAGCTCATCTAAACTACCAGGAGTTATATATATATATATAGATAGTGCAGATTTATACGTATATGCTGAGAGAGAGGGAGGGAGGTCTTCGAGCTCAATAACGATCGAGCCTGCAGATTAACATCGATGCAACATTATATATACTCACAACTCGGGGACATATTTTGTTTTCAAAGTAGCACCATGAATGCCCACACGGTAAGGTAAAGATAAATATATAGGCAGAGTTGACCTATTGCTGGTTCCACCTGCTAAGCAACAAAAAGCAACAGGGACAGTGTCAGCATTAAATTGCCGAGCGGGCATTAAGAAAACGATACATGTGAAGCCTAGAAAAGCATAATACGATCGATCACACATAATTCATTCATTCCCTCGTCTGACCTCCAATTCATGCGAGCTTCTCTTTCGCCCATTGCTTCGTGTCGTGAATGGAGAAGCAGAGGAGGCAACGCATCCTTTGTGCTTCCACGAGGGGCAATTTGACAGCAAGCTACCTACCTTCCTCATACGTAATGTTTGTTTAGTATAAAACACACACTCTCCGTGTGCAGAAAGAAAACTTAATTAAAGATGGGTTTAAAATGTTGATGAGCGAGTGGTTATGATGGTGTCACGTACTTGGGAGGCGGAAAACGTTTCCATGACAGCGACTTCACCCTCCACATCTTCATCTAATGCATGCATGCTTCGCATCTTACGATCATCATAAGCCCACCACATCAACGTATGGGCAGCACGATGCATGGCCTCCGCAGACGTCCATCATCACACCACATGTATGTATCTACGATTCATATAGATTTATACATATAATAAAATTTTAGCTTAATTAAAACTTTTAGATGTTGGATGATGAATAAAAAATTTATTTTATTATAATCAATATGATGATAATTAATTAAGCAAAAACTAAGGGGAAAAGATTCAAATTCCGGAGGGTGCATTGTTTGTGTGGAAATGTATGTAGATGGAAGATAGAAAGAATAAAGTGAGCGGTGCTGTAACCCAGCAGTCGATGTCCGCAGCCGTCCTCTGCATCTCCGGCAACGCTGTTTGCTCACAGATTAAGAAAAGAAGTGGGATTTAGGCAGCCGCAGCGGTTGGAATAAATAATAAAGCTACGCAGCTGTCTGCTGGTTTGATTAAGATCAGAGGCGGAACCCTGGCGGTCAAACCCCCTCAGAAACAAAAAGGGAGCCGATCGAGGAGGAGGATCGGTCTGTCTGCCGGCCGGCCGGCCAGCCAGCCGGCGGGGTTGCACGCTGGGGAGGAGTGATGATAATTAAAAGGATGCATGCAAAATATATATATATATATGTGTGCATGGGAAATGAGGGAATTGGGGATGTTCGATCGATTGGATGCTCCCACGCCTTCCCACCCCGCAGGCGGCACAATTATTATCATACTGCCACATCCCCCGCCTTTTCTTTTATATATATATATTTATATAGTATGCAACTGAAGAATAACAGCTTAAATATGTATCGTCAAAGTTATATGTATTTATATATAGAGAGAGAAAGGGCTTGGTGAATTATTAAAGACGTGATTCGTCAGCATCGAATCTGATAGATAGATCGATAGATAGGTAGCTGTTCAGTTGTTTGCCTGGCGTGCATAGTTTACATCTGATCAGATAGCAGCTTAATATAGATATTGAAGAAGACTTCATTTCGACCTCCATGTTTTCGTTTATACTTGGTAGAATCTATTTCTAATTGTACCATCTAATATCTTATCTTAACACTTATTTAACTTGCGATGGTACAGTCCTCTTTGGAATGATTTCTATTTAAGACAAGCAAACTAGAGTGATTTTAACAAGTCTATTGAGTCAATTGAATCGATCTAGTTGAAATACTGACATTTTTTAATGACCCATTTGATAATAAAAGAAGCATTTTAAAGAAAATCTACTTCTCCCAAACTTTCATAATTTAAATAAATATATAGTCATGGATTGAGCTTGAGACTTGAAATTAGGAACATGTAGTACTCATAGGTAGATTTATTGTCTATAGGTACCACCACAATATTCTCTCGTTCCTTGTGATCCTTTAGTAATGATTCCCTTTCTATAGAAGATGGGACTAAAACAATAAAAATTTTGATTTTCTTTTTCCTGTGTAAACTTCGTAAATTTATGATAAATGCTCAATCTGTACCGCAATCTATATTCACTCATCAAAACTGATAGCAGTAGATACGATTAGTAACTTTTTGATCTCTAAATTTAATCCTTTATTGAATCAGTTACGCATGTATTTAGTATTTCAAGCATATTCTCAAGTAAATACTAATAAAGCTCCTGTTCAATATCAAGTTAAAGTAAATATATAATATAGCTCTCTTTCCTCCTAAGTTGCCCATTGGACCTTACTACCCGGTAACCATATCTAGTACAATGATACCGATTTATCAAGAGTTATTTGATCTCCCATTCTCACATGTATTTTTGCCCCATGCTCCCTCTATCTAGTTGGCTCATGGGAGTACAAACATAACATCACAGTAGTGACAATACTCCTAATACAATCTAATATTATATCATTTCAGTCATATGCACTCAAAGATGTATATAAAGTGTAAATCCTCCTAGTTAGAGTAATTGGACTCCATACGGGAGGATGAGGTCTTAGGCTCAAGACTCATTAAGTTCTAAAAAAAAGTCATATGCACTCAAATATGAAGCAAAATTATAAATGAAATCATAAATCTCATAAGGTATGCTTTTCATCATATCTTTAGTTTTGAAGAAACATGAGTGCATTTGCTAGCTTTTAGAACTGAATAAAAGTATAATATTATGCTCATACTAAATTGAAAGAACAATAGTAATCAAGAGTTTTTTAAGTAATTATAAATATAACCAAACCGTTCATCGCTCATATATAATAAAATGCAAAATATGAATAAGTGGCATTAGAGTCAAAATAATATTAATTTAAAATAATTAAAGAGATATAGTTCTCTTAGGCTAAATAACAAGAACTATCCTGTTTATTTTACTCAAAGAATAAACATTAATAAGAACTATCTCATTTATTCTACTCAAAGAATAAATTTTTTATCTAAAGTTCACCAAAACCATCGGAGGTTCCTAATAAACACCAATAATAGTGTCAATCAATAGCTCTCTTCTCCATCATTTGGAGCTCACTGGTGATCAATTTCACTGAAATTCTTCACAAGGATGAAATTCATAAATTTAAGATTTTTGCTAACGAGCGACCAATCATCAATTAATATGCCAGTTGAAATCCTGACTTTTTGTAATGACCCATTTGATAATAATAGAATCATTTCAAGGAAAATCTACATCTTAATCTAAAGCTTTTCATAATTTACACAAATATCTGTGGTCATCGATCGAGCATGGGACTTAGAATTAGGAAATATATGGTACTCATAGGTATATTTATTGTCTAAAGGTACTATCAAAAGATTCTCCTATTCCTTGTCATCCTTTAGCAATGATTCCCTTTCCATGAAGTTCTTTTTTCTGTGTAAACCTAATAAACCTTAGAATGTTCTAGTGATAGATTCTCAATCTCTATCGTTATCTATAACTCATCAAAACTAATAGTAGTAGATACAACTAGTAACTTTTTGATATCTAAATTTAAGCTGTCATTGAATTAGTTATGTATGTATTTAGTATTTTGAGCATACTCTAAAGTAAACACTAATAAGGCAACTCATGTCTTGGTGTCAAGTTAAAGTAAAAATACGAGGATGCAATAATATAACTATTTCTTCCTAGGTTGCCCATTGGACTTTGTTACCCGGTAACCATAGCTAGTATAGTGACATGGATCGACTAAGAGTTATTTGATCTCCCATCCTCATAGCATGTATTTTTATCCCATGCCCCTCTATTTAGGCAGCTCATGGGATCTTAACTATAACATCATTACAGTGATAGTACAATCTAATATTATATTATTTTAATCATATGCACCCAAAGTTCTGAATTTTATGTGAATATTTTAATTTTTTTTAATTTCTAATCTAGTAACAATTTCTTAGATCCAACTTTACCATTACTTTTATAATGATTTCTAGATTCACCTTATATTTTTTCTAAAGTTCACAAGAACTATTGCCAGAAAGTTCTCCAATAAGCATCAATAATAGTGTCAATCGATAGCTCTCTTGTATATCATTTGGAGCTCTCTGGCAGTCAATTTTACTGTAATTATAAACCCCCACTCTCATTATCATCAAAAATAAAAAAATAAAAAAAATAAAATAAAATCGGTCCGGTTCAAATGAAACGGCTAGCCGACCGGTCCAGATGAACCGACCTGGACCCGGTTTGAAGAACCGATGCGAGCCAGAAGAGCCGAGCGCTCTTCCCACTCGCGTCGCCTTCGTCCCCGACCCCGCAAGCTCACCTCCCTCTTCTGCAGTAGAGCAGCGCCGACGCCCTCCCCTTTCGCCGCCGCTCGCTGCCCGCCGCCGCCCGCCGACTGTTAACCGTCGTGCCCCCTTTCCCGTCGTGAAGGGAGTAGCTCGGCGGAAGCACCCCTGTGGCACGCGACTTCCTCTCCCCTGCCTTCATCCCCTCGCCTCTTCTTCGACAGCAGCCGTCCGCCGAGTCCTCCGTCCGTCGTCTCGCTGCCCACCGTCCATAGCCGCTGTTCGTCGCCATTCCTCTCCGCCGCGACGAGGAGAGTGATGGAGGTCTGCTGCAGCTGCGCGTCCACCCCCATTTCCCCTGCGTCTCCCCTTCTTCGCATCCGCAGCAATCCGTCGGCTGAGTCCACCGTTCCCACGCCTAGGTCACCGGAGCACTGCTCAGCCCACTGGAGTTGGACCTACTCACGCCTCCTCGAGCTCGTGAGCTCGCGTCTGCCCCAATGTCGACACAGCAGGCGGCGATTTCGTCGCCGCTGCTCGCTCGACCCACAGCACCACCGGCGAGGAGTGGAGTCGCGAATCCACTCGCCTCGCCGGCCGGAACCTCCTTCCTCTTCTTCCCCATGCGTCCGCAAGGTGAGGAGCTCCGTTTCCCCTTTGTGAACGGGTGGTTTCGCCCTCCGGTGGACGTGCCCAAGAGTTCGCCAGCGACGTCCACTGAGAGCTGTCGTTTAGGCGTTGATGGCCGGATTTTTCGCAAGCCGTCATTGGTCTCCACCCGTGCGAAGAGTTGCGGAGCTCGCCGTCTTGTTGGCCGTCGGTTTCTCGAGCTCCAGCGAGGTAGCGGCTAGGGTTCCGGCGCCGACGACTAGGTTTCCGGCGAGCAGAAGGGTTCCACTGAGGTAGAAACCATTTCACTCCTTAATCACGATTAGTGGTTAATTAAGCACGATTAATATTTGGTTAATTAATCTAAGTTTAGTTAATGAGTTAATTAAGTGAATTAATTAATGAGTTAAGTAATTGGTTGAGCTGAATTAATTAGTTTAGTTGAGTTGAGTCTGGCCGGACGTGAGTTCAGGTTGAGTTTAATTGGAGTTGGGCTGAATCAGTTAACTAAGTTGGGTTCGAGCCAAACCAGTTAATTGGATTTGGTTCGGGCTTGAGTCTGATTGAGTTAGATTGGGTTGGCTGGACCGAATCAATTCGACCGGATCCAATTAAACTGGATCGGATCCGAGTCGAACCAAATTAAATTGAACCGAACCTGAGTCGAACCAAATTAAATTGAACCGAACCAGTTGGGTGCTTGGGTCAGACTCAAGCTAAGCCGGGTCAAACATTGACTGTCAGTGTTGACCGAGTCAACTGTTAACCGGTCAGCATTGACCGGGTCAAACGTTGACCGTTGATCAGATCAATATTAAAAAAAATCAAATTTAATTTTTCATTGAGACTAAGTTGGATTAGGGGATGATTAGGTGATTAAAATAGTTAATTAGGATTAAATAGATTTAAAAAATTTCTGATGAGTTTTTAATTGGGCTATTGGGTGACTTGAGCTAGATCATGGGTTTAAATGTGTATAAGTTTAATAGAATTTATTTAGGTTGATTAAATTAATTTAATATTGTGGTTAGTTTAATTAGTAAAATTTAAAATTTGGTTAATTAATAATTGAAGGATTAGATAGAATTAATTATCAACTTGTATGCTTAGTTTGGGTTAATTAAATGTAGTAATGACTTTAATTAATTTATTAATAAATTATTTGGGGCTAAAATGTAGATATGGGCCGAATGGGTAAACATAAGCTTATTAATTAAGTATGCGCTCCTAAATTGAACATGTGCTCGTAAAATTAAATGTAGGCTTATTAAGCGGTAATTAGCTAGGATAATTATATAAGTTAGATTGATAAATTTCTATTTTATTTATTTTAGAGAAAAATAAATTAAATTTTATTTTAAATAATTGTGTTATTTAGGACTATTGTTGGTACGCGATTCGAGTGGTCCGTCAGAGTAATTTATTTTATGTGGGTTGGTTTCGAAGAGTAAACCGCCAAATCAGGTGCGTAGGCTCATCATAGTATGATTTATTTCAGTTAGAAAAAATCTTAGTTAGATTTTGTTGGAAAATTCTTGGATGCCTGCCAACTAAATAAATATCATGCTTCTAAAACTACCAAGAAAAATGTCTGCTATGTTATTATATTTTATTTAGCATGCCAATATGCTACATATGCTTATTTCATCTTTTACTCTGCATGATATATTATTTTTACTGTATGTTAGTTAATTATGCTAAAATATTGAATGCGAATAATATCATGTGTAAAATGATAAAAGATGAAGCAAACATAGAACATAATATCATGATTTACATCAGACACTTTAGTATAGAGACATAGGTGACATGATACTAATATCATGTAAGAACATCACTAAATTTTAAACTAAAGGTGTTATTAATGTACTCTAGATAACATCGCTAACCATTAGCGTTCGATTAGTGATGTTTACACACCAGCACCTCCTGAGGCTACAGATCATAGATAGCTTAGATATTGAGAGTGAGTTGAGGGTTGGACCAGATTAACTCATAAGTCAAGATAGACAAAAAATGGAGTGGGTCCATACCCAAATATCGATACCTGCACGTGTGCCGCTTAGGCGACACCGTGATAGTCCTTAGATGGCTAACGAGGATGAACCATACCATGAACTTAGCCACGATGTAGTCGGGATAGCCACAATCCATTGTGCAGATGTGTGTTTATTCCGGCCAACGTTGATTGCTATTGGACTGGGAAGGTGATTCACTACGTGAGACCTTGGACAGTGGATCCGTAGACCACACGGCTATCATCCTTGACGTTCTGCAGACAGTTGGATGAGTAGTCCGGATCTTAGGGTTATTATTTCGGCTAGCCGTGGCCGATGAGATTGTTATGATAGTGACCCTGTCTACGGACATTGTATAGTACTACACAGATGTCGTTGCCCCTACGGATCCGGGGAGGATATAAGGGCACGACGGTTTTGCTAGGGGAGGCATGGTCAGTGACTAGCGAAACAATGGAGAGTGATTATGGGTCACCCGTCCTCTCCGCCAACATTAGTGCAGCGGACATAGGTAGAGACATAGACTGTAATAATATTGATGGGCTTAGGGAAGTCTTAGGCTAGGACTTTCTTTAAGCATAGGCCGGCAGCCCGAGTCATGTGATATAAAAATAAAGATGTTATATATGATTCACACTAGTGACATCGATATTGTATATAACATAGTTGACATTCAAAGATATACATCTACTTACAACCTTGGTTGACATATAACATAGTCAGATAATACATGTAAAATATTAAAAAGCTTGTTATGTGATAACTAATCTCACTAAGGCAGCCTTGAACGATCCCCTTAGCCTTAGATTTCGTATTGTGGTTTCGAGCTGTAATTTCGCACTAGGCCGCAAGGCTGAGCACACCGCGTTAATGTGTGTGCAGGTTGTTAAATGACTGTCCGGGATATTTGATGAAGATGAGGACTATCGATGGATTTATTTTATTTATCGATGTCGTTATTGTAGAATTGTAGTAGGTATATCGGGACCGTGTTCGTAGAGATTCATAGATGATTTAATTGTATATTCCGCTGTGTTGATTATGTGTATGGACAATATTTAATACCAAATGCCTTGTATGAGTCCTTTGGGCTCATACGGTGGTTGCCACGTATCCGACAGGTGGGTCGGGGCGTGACAGTAATTCTTCACAAGGATGAAACTCATAAATTTAAGATTTTTGCTCACCAGCGACCAATCGTCAATCAATTGCTCTCTAACTCTAATACCAATCGATATGTCTTGTTAGTGCAAATCCATCAATACTTATTTTCTCACATATTATGGTCAAAATCACCGACAATCGTCGAAGAAAACTCTAACAATAATTTTCTTGTTGCCAATGCTTTTTCTCCATTTACTCCATCAAATCAACTCCAAAAACTAGATTTGATGATTCCAATGGGTTTGTATGGCTCACCTGAAGTTGTGGCTAAAGTTTTATTGAGAAATTTTTTAACAAGAGTGGTCAGATTGATGCGGGAAAGGAGAAGGTGTTTGCCCATGGTTGCTCGTGGGATTCTGCTCATGTGTGAAGGAAGAGGAGGAAGACGAAATCTTACGTGAGGGAAAGAAAGTCCTATAAGCTGATTCAACCAAAATAGACCAAACCATCACTTTCCTTAACTCAGATCTAACCTAGGTTAATAAAATTCAGTTGCAATCATTCTCCACTTTAAATTAATTGATTCGAATCATTTCCTTTTAATGTTGGTCCGATTTAATTTTAATTGAACGATTGAATTTTAAATTTTAAATTTTATTTAATGATATAATTTTTATGTGAAAACCCTACCCCTCAAAGATTCATGTGTGATCTTATTTTTATAAGTCATTTATATTATTTTTATAAATAAAATTTTAAAATAATTTCATATTCTATATTCTATGATTACCTTCTATTGAAATTACAAAATCTCATGGTGGATGGGTAGCACAGCATGATGCAACAGACATAGCATACTATTATGCATGTATATAAATTAGATGCAATATATAAATGTTGACCACGGTCATGCACTTAGATCTCACTAGGCAGTGGAAGCTTTTAATATGTGAAAGTGCTACCCTTTTGGCAATAAAGGTAGCGTTATTTTATTTTAAAGATATTAATAGGTTAGACTCAAATAGAGAATTAGTTCTAAGTAGTTTTTATTTTACATATTTTATATTTGATTTAAAAAATTAATTAATATATTTGACCTAAATTGAGGTGTCTATGCCCATCTCTTAATTTTAATAGTCACTTGATGATCTGATTCTTATATAGTTATTTAATGGATGGTTTGGATTAGAAGTATGATTTAATTTAATTATTTTTTTTTTAAAAATACTACAGTGAGTTTAATTTAATTTAAATAATTTGATGTGATTCCGGTTTCATATAATGTATAATTGAAGTACGCACAAATAAAAACAAAGACAAAAAAAAAAGAGGTGAGAAATGTGCAGAGCAGCATCCAATGGATGAGGATGTGGGTGGGTGAGAGCAGCGGGCCGCGGGCTCTCCTCAGCCAATCCCAACCCCCACCCTTATCATCTTCTTCCTCCCTCTCCCTCTCCCTCTCCCTCTCCCTGCAGATAACACGACTCCATTTTTTAATATATACCTCCTCTTCCTCCTTCCACCGGGCCGGAACGATCGACCGTCACTTCTCCATGGCCTCCACCACCCTATCCACTGCTGCCTCCCCTTCCCAGGTAAACCCCCTCCCTCTCCCCTCCAACGCTTCCATTTAATTGCTGCATGCGGATCAAAATCCATCCCCATACTCTGAGGAGCGTAAGCATCAGAAGTTGCCCTCGTGCTCTCGCAGCTCTCCTCCGGTAAAAATGGGATCTTCTCCCCGTCCCAAGCCCTTCTGTGCAAGCCCGTGCGAGGGCTCCCCAGCCTGGGGAAGGAGAGGAGGGGGAAGGTGAGTTGCCAGGCCACGAGCATCTCTGCTGACAGAGTGCCGGACATGGGGAAGCGCCAGCTGATGAACCTTCTTCTGCTGGGGGCCATCTCGTTGCCCACCGCCGTCATGGTGGTTCCCTATGCCACTTTCTTTGCCCCTCCTGGGTAAGACTCTTCGTGTATTCAATTCATTCTCCTCCTTACTTCACTTCTTCTTCTTCTTAACGATTTCTCTATCAGCACATAAATGCTTCTAGTGTAGCCCTTTCCTCAGAATAAAAGAAACTATCAATTATTGTAAGATTCTATTGTGCTCTACCCTCTATTATAAGCTTGCAGAATCCCTTCTTCCATTAGAAAAGCTCTAGTGATAATTAAAAATCCAATTTTATGCCTTGTCAATACTATGTCTGTTTGTGGATTGTGATCTGGGGTGATTGATTCCTACAGTTCTGGAGGAGCTGGAGGTGGAACGGCAGCAAAAGATGCACTTGGAAATGACATTCTTGCATCTGCATGGATCAAGACTCATGGTCCTGGTGACAGAACTCTTGCTCAGGGTCTAAAGGTTCATTTTCTACACCCGATTGAAACCGGTTTTCCTTTGGAGTAAAACTCGATATAGTTTCTCCTTCTATTGTTTGGTTCATGGCTATAATGTCGTCTTATGGGAAGGATCGTACGGTGAAGACTCTACCTTTCACCACTCTTGCCATTAACTGTGATAAGAGTACTTAAGATAAACTGAAATCCCTTGTTTTGCTGGGAGACACCGGTTATCTTTTGTTGTGGAGAATGACAAGAATTCACTGTTTAAGATAAACTGAAACTAACTAATGCCTTGCTTTGCAGGGAGACCCTACTTATCTTGTTGTGGAGACTGACAAAACTCTTGCAACCTACGGAATAAATGCTGTGTGCACCCACCTTGGTTGTGTTGTCCCATGGAATGCTGCTGAGAACAAGTTCATCTGCCCCTGCCATGGATCCCAATACAACAACCAAGGCAGAGTTGTGAGGGGACCTGCACCTCTGGTGAGCCTTAATTCCTCTCGTTTCTCTCATCATTTCCTGCATCTGTATCTGATAGTGATGCAAAACAAGGCTCTCTTAAATTTGAACTTGGATCCTTTGTATACTAACGATGCGTATATTTGACGACTTCTGTACACTGATGAGTTGAGCTTCACTTGCAAAAATGGCAGTCCTTGGCTTTGGCTCATGTTGATGTGGACGACGACAAGGTGGTGTTTGTGCCCTGGGTGGAGACAGATTTCAGGACAGGAGAGAATCCATGGTGGGCTTAGTTAAGATGTGATCCCCTCGTTACTTTATGTTGATCAATAGATTGTGCGCCTAATTCCTCATACCATTTGGAAGATGTGTTCATGTTGTTTCTATGATCTGGACTTGTACCATGAGCAAAAATGCTAAATATACTCGCATCAAAATTTGCCATGTCAAACATATATATGAAATTATCTCTTGTTACATTTGAGTGTACAAATGCCAAGCTATATGCCTAAGATTGTATAAAAATAGTGTGCATCTAAGTACAATGGCGTTTATCTGAAAAGAAAAGCTTTAATTTGTTTTCCAATTTTTAAAAAATATTAAGATTTCAATATAATTAATCTTCCAATTTGTTTTTCCAAATCTGTCATTTTTTTTCACACATCTATTGAATTCCATCCATTACCAAGTAAATTCTCTCATCCTTCATCTATTCAACACACTTGTCGTTATCTGATGGCCAGAATATAACGCCCGTTCAAGTCATATGCAAGCTGTTAACAATTCAATCAGCCCCCCAAAATTTAAAAATTTCTTTGTATCATTGCATTTTTACATCATTCAATCATAAAGGATTCAAAGAGGAGAAAAGAAAAAAAAGGACAAAAGTTAATATTAGATAGTTGGCTATCAATGCAAGTTAGTAAAGGTTTGAGTAAATATGTTGAGTAAACACAGATATTGATCCAATGAACACAGGTTTGGAGGAACTATGTATCTTACAGATGACCCATATATTATTGCAATTAGCTATTGTATTACTTTAAAACTTAATCTGACACTTAAAACTGTATGGTGTAAGATCGGATGCACATTGGCATCAATCGAGCAAATTTTACATTTCTAGCTACAAGCTTTCGGATGGCAGACCACCTAATCAAAAAGTGAAAAGCATCCAATGGAAACGACACTGTAATCCAATGATCTTCTTTCCTATATATTCCATTTTGTAATCAGCTTAAATAAGCTGCTAATTATACTACAATGGAACGCCAGAATGGTAACAGAGATGCAATTAAAAGTGGCAACTCGAAGCAATAAACAACGTCACCAGCCCTTGCCAATGAGCCACAGCCAATCAAGCGTAACCCCTGCAAAAATACCAGCTAGAAGGCATGCCACAAGCATGTTCCCCAAAGCATTCTGCTCAGGTCCCTGCGTTAACAAACACCACCACTTTAGGCTTGTTTGCAAGGAAAGAAATGATGCCAAAAAACTAACTAAATAAAATAGAAAGAAAGAAAATATAATGCTAGGAAGGGCAAGGCTCGCTGACCTTGTATCCTTTGGGTGCTGCAGTAAGGACACAGACTGTAAGATAGCCGTTGCTAAGTCCTAAGAATGAAGTCAGCAGGATCATCCACCCTTGGTCCCCATACTTTGCTGTGAAGTAGAAGGCAGGAATCAGCAGGAAACGTGAAAGGATTGCGAACATGAGACCCTTCCTCGATGCTATCTTGACGCGCTCAACAAGAGGTATGTATCTCCCAATGAGGTCCCACACGTTGTACATGGCAATCAGAACAAGTGCATACCTGATTCAAAACAGCAGTTGCTCGAGCTCAAACATTTGCAATATTCGAATTTGTTGAGATGTAAAATAGAGTAGCATCATCAAGCATAGCAATATGTTGAAGGAAAAGGAGAACATGTAGGAAATGTTTGGTTGCACATGTGGTGAATCCATTTGCTACAAATGAGCCCATTTTCCTTTAAAGTTATGTGCTACTTGCGACCATTTTCTGTAAATTGAGTTGCAGCATTGCCAACTAGACATTCCCAGGGAAAAGATGCAAGCACTTCTGTATTTGTGAGATTAAACCAGAAAATATAGCATTTGAGCGTTTGGAATGAATACAAAATGAACTTAGAAAGACTAACTTGATGATTTCACTCACATTAATACATTCTTACTCAAAGACTCTTTTCTATATGAAATTACAAAAGCATCCTGAACTTGATTCCTAAATCTGAAGGTTTTTGTTGGTAAAAGGAAAGGAAAGGAGCATAGAGAAAAATCAAATATTTCTGAGCCTGATTAGTTAGCATATTTTGTTTACATGAAACAATGGAAAAATCAAATATTTCAATTGCATACAGAAAGTATCAACACAAATCCTTACCATGATCCCAAGCTGTGGGAGCCAGTGTCCTCAGACAAGAAACCAGGGAAAATTGACAATGTCAAAACATATATAAGAAACATATCGATGGCATAGTCAATGTTCTGGAGAAACAACTGCTTGTTGCTCAAACGTTCTTTAAGCTTTGGATCCTCTTCGGCCTGCATAAGTTTCATAAAAATAAATGCAAATTCCATGAGCTAGTTTATGCACAAGCATTAGTAAAATCTGGAAGTATAGAATGACTCCTCACTCCTTGGGCATGATGTGCTTGTATTCCACCAGCAGCAAGATCAGCAGAAACTGTCTTCGATCCTTCATCAGCTGCCTTTGCACGGTAGTACTTCACAATCGGAAGTTTCGGGAAGACGAATGCATAGAGAAGCAGACAAAGCAGCTCAAAGAAACATGAAATTGCAAAGAACATCACTGCAGGGAAAAATTCGTATGGACCTCAGTAACACATCTTCTAAGCTATTTAGCTTCCAATTTCTCAGGTCATGCACGATAAGAGAAATTAACAATATGAACATGACAGAAATTTTTAGTATTATAGTTAACTAAGGATCTAACAACAAGTTAATTTTCGCTGCTATTATATACAGTATATGCCGTTGTTTTTGAGGGAAAAGTGTTGATAAGTTGAAAATAAATTGGGTGAATGAATAAATATGTATGTTTTTACAGTAATTTTGTTACAAAATTTACATGAACTGCTATCAGTACTCATAGGAAAAGATCAATAGCAGGTCATGATGACAAAGCCATCGGTATCACTCAGTGAACTGGTCAAAGAATCATAATTGCATTTTTCACAAAGGTGAAAGCAAAATATATGGTCTTTGCTAGCACCTTATCTACAAAGGAGGCACTAAATTTTTAAGATTGAAGAGAGAGAAACTTTCATTCAGAAGAACTTGGAAAAGGAAATTAGATGATTGAAAAGGTGGAGTCAAGAAACATAGGGTTTCATAAATGTTAAATCAAATGTGTCTCAACATAAGATTTAAAAACCACGGTTTTTTGTGGAACAATATAAGGTATTTTTTTAGGTTAGAAATTCCATGATTATGTTAACTTATAAATAGATAGCCTATTAATCATAATTACGTACTTGCTCCCTTTCGAAGACCATTCTGGGAGTTCTCAAAAGCTGCTTTTGTGATTAATCTCAAAGCAGATGTTAGCGCCCCTGAAGCTGCAAGTCCAGCTAAGAAAGACTGCAGTTAAATGAAAATCAATGAATACTTTGTAATATCAGCTTTGGTTCATAAAATATGCTTAATGGTAGAAATATTTCCACCACCATCTTACTTGCAATAGCTCTGAGTTCATTAAGGAGAGATCACCAACCATCCCTCCTTGCACATGAGCATCGGCAATACCAAATGCCCCACTCACAATGCTCACACCAATAAAAACTCCAATACCACCTTTTCCAGAAGTTGCCACATCTAACTATAATGGAGACATGTTTTTATCATGAACATTTTACATATCAAATGGAACGTAGTTTGACACTGCAAATTCATCTCACTTACCACAATTAGAGTTAATGAACTTAAGAAAAAGAGAGAATATCCAACTATGTTGCGGCGTCTAGTGTTAAGCTTTGCTTCATGATATGCAAGTACTGAAGTTACTCCAAGGGCAAAAGGTTGGTAAGCAAGAGTGAGAACTCTAGTTGGGTGGTAGTTCTGCAACCATAGTGTTAAAACATTGTCTAAGAGGTTTAATTCGACATGATAACTGCATGGATATAGTAACATATAAATCTATTCAGCAAGGTAAAGAAAGATCTTCTGTGTAAACAATTCCATATAATAAAAAAAATATTACTAGGAAGAGTGCATACTGGAAAGAGGTAAACATAGTAATCTTCAATTGTCAGCATACTATTCCATGAGAAAAGGCATCCATTTCCTAGAAGCCAGCAGATAAGAATTGCCATGAACTTTCCCTGGTCATCGACACACAAATAGAGTTGAGAGATAACTTTTGCAGAACAACAAATAATTCAAAATTCAAGTAAATAAAAAAGTTCGTTAGAAAAAGGAAAATACGAATAGAAAATAACCTGACTTCCAATTGCATTTCGTGTCTCCATATGCTGACTCATCCTTGGTTTCAACTTCCAAATACTTTACCAATGAAATTCTGTAGAGGACACTGAGAAAGAACAGCATTAACATTTGTAATCCATAATAAAAAAAATTAAAAAAATGAAAGGAATAAATACAAACTGACAACAATTCAAGAGGCGCATACAATTAAAAAAAAGCTAGAAGCATAAATCAAAATTCTTGATTTCACAATAACCAAAGTTACAAATCAACAAAAGCGCTTTTTGCAGAACAAGTATAAGGACACCATTAGAAAGAAAATGTTAAAACATCTTAAATGTTTTGACAACTGACTGAAATTCAGATAAATCAAATTGTCCAACTAGTATGACGACTAATTTAGTGACTATTGACCTTCTTTAGAACACCTGAAGGTGTATTTTTTTAGTAAGAATTTTTTTAGGAAAAGATATACTCTTCAGGAAATTACGTCATAAAGACTCCACAAGACCACCTTAAACAGGCAACAATGAGGCAATTAGAAAAACCCAAACGAAAGAATAGTTAAACTAATGATGAATCACTGAACACTTTTCTAAGAGAAGTTTCATATGATAGGGTTATCTAACAGTATCTTTGTTGCCATAAGTCAGAAACCAACCAAGATGCAAATATAAAAACAGCTTCCGAAATCCTAATTTTGTGCCTTCATTAGAACTGCCAAAAAGATAGTAAACATGGAAACCAAAGAGGCCCTGCCAGTTGGTATGTAGGTTTCCTTGTTTTCCTAATTCCAATAAAGGTTTTCCTTCCATTTTTCAAAAAAATATCGGATAACCTTTTGCTTCCTTACCTACAAGAATAGAAAAAAAAAAAATTTACTCAACTTATTGAATCAACTAATCTCTCTGATTAATCTATTGCTTCATCTACATTGCAATCACGATGTAATTTTCTTGTTTCTGAATGGGCCCCTTCAATTCTTTTAGGTTCGGGTTCTAGCTGGTCTAGCATCCATATTTTTCAAACAATCCTAAAGCTTCACAAAAAAGTAAAAAATCTTTTGTAGGTACTATCGAGAATTTAAGTTTAAGTTTAAAAAGAATTTTCATCTCAAGCACTGAAGTTTTAGTTTCAAGAAATCATTGCAGAGCATTTTTTTAGAGGTAAAGGGAGTCAACAAATCAGAGATTCAAAGATGAAAAAGATTAGGGGACAGGGGGAGAGATATGTAAAGACCCTCGACAAAAAGATGAAACAATGACCTTCTATCGAAATGAGCATCCAAAGAATCGATAGATGTTCTATTTTTTCAAAACAAAACAAATCTGTGCTTTCAAAGAATTACTTCCGTAGTCAGCATTCAAGCGACAATAAGACCAGCAGAAAGGAAACAGCATGTTGGTATCTGGTTCTATCATCAGTTTACTGAGCTCAAAGCAGCTCGTTGGAGAATCTGGGATGCCTAAGGCCTCAGTATTACAAGAGAAAAACAAATTTCTTTCTAAAAAAATATCGTTCAAATGCCAAACAAGAATGACATGCCGAGTTAACAGAAGAATCCTCAGAACGTGAAGCGTCCATTAAAAAAGAGAGGACATTTTGATTCGATTCATAATCCTTCGCTCAAGTATCAGAGTTTCAAAAATCATGCCATGTTATCTTTCCTTACCGACCAGAACTCGCAGAAGGAACGAATATAATGCAAGAACGAACTGAAAAACCACAGATGGGAAAAAGTTACAAAACATCGAAAGCCTCCGATAAATACGAATCAAAAAGCAGCGTGCGGAAACCCTGAAACCAAAAGGTAGGACAAGAGAAAAAAAACACGATTTTGATATCGCCATTCGAAGCAACCTCGTCACTTACGTTGAGCGAAGAATCAAATACCGAAGACGAAGGGCGGCTGCAGGCTGCAGCTTTGGAGTCGATCTGCGAGCGGTCCAAGCTCGCATTAAATTAGGAAGGAAAAAAAAAGGAAGGACGTCAATTGAAGGAGTTCCCATCCATCCTGACCTCACGCCGATTGGGTTCACATTATTAATTCCACCTCATACATATAAATATAAAAGAATCTTCATTATAAATTACGGATAATATATAATAACGATCTGGATTCTCTAAAAGAACATAAGATAGAGTATAATCCATTTAAAATTATAAATATAAACAATGACCTCTCAAAAAAAAAGATGATGAATAATTATAATGATACGAAGGACGGCACAACTTAGATTTTATAATGACAATGTCCATGTTGATGGATGCAGTAGGGTAGGGTGAGATTATTATGTGTATTGAGAACCGTCGGATTTGGTGCGGAAAGTGATTGGCTTTGGCTTTACGTCGCAGATTTCCACTCGGTGGTCCGTCGAACGGTGTGGAGTGATCTGCGGACGGAGGGAGGAGGAAGCAGCAGCAGCATCAGTCAACGCTGCTCTTTTTTTTAACGCCATCATATCGTCGACTCATTCAAACTCTCTTTTTTCTTTATTTAAACTAAAGTATTTTTTTTTCTAAAAAAGGGGCTATTCGAGTGGTGTATAATAAACTAACGAGAAATGACGAAAGTGAATTATTATATATGTATATATCTTTGACTGGGTTCTGTCTGTCTTCTTTATTTATAAATTTGCAAGTGGACGCCTCCATCTTCAATCATCTTCTTGCATTGTGCCTTCTGCTGTTATGTTTTATAAATTACATGCTCTACATCGAAGTGCTCGAATGAGCAGCGACGGTGTTGCTGTGTTTCTGATACCATCTCTTCCTCCTACGACTAACATGAGCATCGAAGCATTCGAGAATAGCTGTGCATCTCTTCCTCCCTCTTCTTTTGGTACCGTGCAGGTGATCCGATCGATCATGTATGGGCTTCTTCTAGTTTTACTTTCTCTTCTACCCCAAAAGAAAATTTCTTCTCCTCCTATTGATTTCACTATCCACCCAAGAAGGGCATGCCAAATTTTATCTGCTCTTGAAAAGAGTCGTCCCTTCCATCCTGCTAGTACGAGGTGACGCCGGTTTTACTTCCTCAGTGTCTTACTTTTAAGCAGTGATCCAAAGTAAGTAGTTCATCCGTAGCTTCCCACAATCTTCCGTGAGTTGAGTTGTTTTATGACCTTTTCAGCTTAAAACTTCAAGCCATATATTAGGAGGTTAAACCCCTATGTAACGATACTTTTAAAGTACTCCTTAGCTTCGCACAAAGAGCATTATATCATCGGTGTAGGTTATATCCAAGATACCCTCACATCATTCATTCCTCTGATTAATCCTTTCTTATTTTCTTTTAGAACAAGTCTCCAGAGGCTTTCGATTACTTATGTGAACGTACTCCTATGCTTTGTTCCTCTACTTTGCTAGCCATTAACTAGGATATAAACACTTTTCCTATCAGGAGCTTCTGATATCACCTTAAGAGAGCTATATTCTAAACTTATTAATCTAAGTCTTTTAGCTCCATCGCTCCCTAGATTTTTGGTATCAGCAAGATATATGCTTTGTTTATGTTTTCCACTATCTCTGATCTCCCTTGGTATATTTATTGAAAAAAGGCCCTATCATGTCTTTCTTGTGATCATCCCACATGCGTTTGTAGGACTCCACACTGCATCCATCAGGTCCTTGAGACTTTTCGATGTTTCATTCCCTTAACCACACATCTAATCTCCTCGACGGAGAAGGTTCACAGTAGATCCTCCATCCCTGACGATTCTAGTAGTTCCCAGGTTGCGGTTGCAATTCTTTGGTTTTTAACAGAAGTTTTTCTTAATGTCTCAATACTTTATCAAACGCAAAAGTTTTGATTGAGAAGTTTTCCCAAGACTATCATCCAATTAATCCCTCTTTCTCTCAATCCTTTTTTATAGCCATTTATCTTTACCACTAAAGAATTAGATATCTTTCTCCTGTATGAATCAAATGATCCATGACATGCCTTGACGTGTGGATCGACATGTGGCAACCGTAATCACAATGATATGTACAGGATATAAAAGAAAAACATGACTATACGTATAAATCCAAGATAATGTTAACGTAAGTCTATACTATTAAAAATCTTTCCGATTACCCACCACGATCGCCCCTAGACTTACACACCAAGAGTCCATGCATGTTGAGCCTTGCAGCACAATGAACTATAGAAGGCTAACGTTACATAATTAATATATCGAACAAGATTTTGCACATAGTTACATGAAATGATATTATACTAAGCAGGATTTTTCACCTATAGGATATGCTATGCTCTGGTCATTTCTTCCTAAGTCCATCACACGTTAACTGTCAATCCTTCCGCATTATCGAGACTGCCGCTTCGTGCACTACTCCCCATAGTACGCATGTCACAAGTATAGTATTATACAATTGTCCATGACTGAAACAATAGCCACCTCATATATAATTAACCTCGCATCTTGACTTTTATGCGAGCCTTGCTGAGCTAAGCTTGACAGGTAACCTCGCATCTTGACTTTTATGCGAGCCTTGCTGAGCTAAGCTTGACAGGACAGGGCCTCATGTCGTGCTAGGCACGACTCGGCACGCGACATGCACTGCTTTCGTGCCGGGCTGGGGCGTGCACGAGGCTGCATTTTTTTAAAAAGAGAAATTCGTCACCCACCATTTATGTTTTTTAATTAAAAACAAACTAAAAAAATAATCCATTAATATTAAAAACTTTAAATTAGTATACAGTTTTATGAACATTACTAGTCGCTAATAAGTATAAAGTGACACCAAAACAAATGTTCATAAATGAGCATCGGTTAAGAACCAAAAACAACCATAACATAGAAATGCGATTTGCATCGAATGAAATCAAACAAGCAATCCGAAACAGTAAAACACTGACCTGAGGTGCATCGGATCAACACCACCGTCATCAATGAAGAAGCCATCTCCCACCTTCCTGGTCAATCCCTAATTCACGCAAAATCACAAAGGTTATGTACGTTCCTTTTAGCGTAAATGCCAGTTTGAAATTATCAGCATTCTGCTTCGCAGATCCATCCAAGGAGGAAATTTATTGAAAATTCGTAACACTACCGGAAAATATCGAGCAAAACCTAGGGCTTTCATCCAACTCACATGTTCGGAGGAGATCGCACAAGGAGGAGGCGATCGAGGGCGCGCCGCCGTCGTCCCCGCTCTTCATGCGCGAAAGCAGGGGCTTCCCACCGTTGGACACGTCTCCGAGAGGCCTCCTCGCCGCCGTGCGACTTCCCCCGATGGCTCTTCATCATCCGTTGGCTATTCCTCTATGCCCAAGGAGAGGGGGGTGATCGGAGAGGGAAGGGTTGCCGGCGGAGGGCGAAGAGTTCGCATCCGGATTAAAAAAGAAGACAGCTAATGCGGGTGGGACGAGCAATTTAATGATAAAGGATTTCCGCTTGTGGATTGGGCCGTCAATTTCAACTCAGATAAAAGTCTATTGAGTTTCGGATGGGATCCATTTTGTACCAGACCCGTTTAGCATAAGCGAGTGTAGTAGTAAGACGGTGAGCTATTTTTGTTTTTGTCTCTTTTCCTCTCTTCCCCCTCCTCCTCCCATTTCAGAATTTTTAAAAAAAAGACAACATCTGATGTATTTGTTTACCCATTTGGTCGGTGGATTTTTATGCCTAATTCTAACTTATTCTAATTTTCATATTAGTCCAATTGAATCGAATTGCTTGATCATATTTGATATTAATTCTATCTAGATGTGAGGTATCAAATCTCGTCTAATTCACACAAGTAATATCTAAAATATTAAAAAAAAAATTTAACTTATTGAATTCTAAATTCGCTCAACTGTGCTCGAGCCTCAGCTCACTTTCGCTCGCTTCCATGCTCATCTACGAGCTTGCACTTGTTTGCATGTACCTTTGTTCTACGCTTGTCTACTCACCTGCATGCTTCACCGTTGGTCCCACGACAGTTGTGTCCGTGTGCTCATCAATATGCATCCTTGCACCTATGCCCCTCTGCATGCCCCAAACTCTGCAGTGCCTATGTGCACTTCACATCCTCGATGGGGACTTGACACCCAAAGTATGCCCCATAAAGCACCCTTTGCCCTATGCTCGGTGTCCCGTGCATAGTGCTCTGTACATGCATGTCCCTAGAAAACCCAGTAGTAATAGAAATGCTATAATTTTTTTAAGAGATTATTGCATTGACATCTCCTTTACGTTTTCTTCTATTTAGATACCTCCCCTCTAAGTTTTAACATTACAAAAACGTTCTCTTTTATGTTTTGATATTTTATAGACATTCCCTCTCACTTTTAAAATTGTATTGACCTCCACTCTTAAATTTTGATATTATAGTAATCTCCTCCGTAATATTTTGATATTGTAATAAGCTCCTATCTTATTCACAATTATCATCTAATATGAGAGGGTGAGGACAGATGAGTTATTAATCATGCTTTAGTTTGGTTTCTAATTTTTAGATTTTGAAAAAGAACATTATCGGTGTGAAAACCTCAAGAGTGCAGTTACTACATTATTAAAATAGGAAATGTTGCTATAATATAAAAAAGTCTCTATAATTTTAAAAATTTGGACGGTTGAATTTATACTATCTCCCCCACCTCACTCTCATTCTTCCCTGTTATGTTTTTCTTACTTGAGGTTATGCATGTAATATAATAATATACAAAGGAAGGGTTATTAAAATTTAGTTAACTAGTGATTATGTTGTGATGTTAGATTGAATTAGGAAATAATTGACTTAGATTTTTTATTGATTTGGGCTTAAAATATAGTTAGGTTTGATTTGGGAATTAATTAATCTAATAAATTAGAGATGATGAATGATGAATAAGGGTTTAAAGTGTTGGGCTTGAGTATGAACGAGCCTAGTAGTTTTTTTTTGAATTTAATAAGTCTTAAACCCAAGACCTCATTATCCTTCCGTGTAAAACTCAATTACTCTAACGAGAGGGATGTACACTTTGTGTAATGAATGAGCCTAGTAGTTGAAGTTGGCTGATTATTTTAGATTATGCTAAATTAATGAGATAAATTGAGTTAGTAATCAAATAATTTTTACCTTATTAAATTAGGAATATACTGTATTAAATAATTTATTACTATTCTAGTTGTATGATTTAATTCAACCTATAAAATTTTTTTTAAAGATTTTATTAGGAAAGTCTTAAATGCCTTAAAATAATAAAATATTATGCTTGCTAATATCTTGATAATATATACTAGAATAATATAATTTATGTAGCAAAATTATATGAAATGTGTACACTGCTTAATATTTGGCATGCTTTATTAATTTCTTTTTTTTACACGTTGCTTTATCTTTCTCTATTGTTATTTGATATGCCAATACCATGCTAAAGAAGATAAAATGTAGATTTAAAAGTTAAATCATTACATAGGATGTAGTATCAAGAATCATTACCGGATACTCTAGTTTAGATAGAGACATAGGTAATGTATGATACTAGCACCTCCTACGAACATTACTAAATTATAACTTGTGAGGGTGTATCATTAGTACACCCTAGATAACAAAGCGAGTCCTTAGTATTCGAATAGTAATATTCACTTACTATCACCACTCCTGAGGCTATAAACAACTTAGATACAGGGAGTTGGTTGAGAAATGGACCAGACTAAGTCCAAGATCAAGATAGACCAGAAAGTAGAGTAGGTTCATACTCGGATACAATTACCCCCATGTGTGGCATTTGAGCATCACCGTGATAGTCCTGAGATGGCTAATAAGGATGAATCCTTACAATGATTTAGCAGACATGTAGTCAAGGTAGCCACAACCCATTATGTGGATGCGAGTTCAACTCAGCCAACATCAACTGCTATTAAATTGAAAAGGTGAGTCCCTTAAGCTTTGGACAGTAGATCCATAGACCACATGACTATTATTCCAGACGTTCTGCAGACGATCTGATGAGTAGTCTGGATCCTAGGGTTGTACTTAATTCGGCGAGCCGTGGCCGAGGACATATTATTTGAGGTGACCTTGTCGATGGACAGTTGTGTAGCGCTACACGGTGTTGTTGTGATTTGTACTGGGATTCTGAGAGGAAAAGTATGGGCACGACGAGTTTCGCTGGGACGAGGTATAGGGATCGAACAGTGGGACAGTAGAGAGAGATACACAATCACCCGATCTCTCTGCCAACATCCATGTAGTGGGCATAGGTAGAGACCTAGACATTCACGACACAGATGAGCTTACGAAAATCCCTGATCAAGATATCTCCTAAGCATAGGCTGGCGGCCCAAGGGACTTGATATAAAGATAGAAATATCTGTAGATGACATATAATAGTGATAGACATATTATTTAGCATAGACGACATCTAGAGACATACATCGATATACACTGTGAGTTAGTAAATAATACTATTGATGACATTACTTAAATTATAAATCTAAAATATAATAAATAATAAACCAAAGACATCCTAAAATATTTCCCTAGTATTTGATTTTCTAACTACGATTTCGAGCTATAATTTTGCACTAGGCTATAAGGTTGAGCACATTGTATTCAATGTGCGTGCAAGTTTATTAGACGATTGATCAAGATAGTTGATGAAGAGGAGGTCGTTGACATAATTATTTTATTTGCTGAAACTATTAACATAGAATTATAGTAGGTATATCGGGATTGTGTTATTGAAGTTGAGTATATGATTTATTTGTATATTCCACTGAGTTGATGATGTATATGGACTATATTTATCATTAAATACCTTATATGAGTCCTTTAGGTTCATATGGCGGTTGCCACATGCTTGACAGATAAGTTGGGGTATGACAGAAAGCCTAGGATCATCAAAAAAGCTATGCATATAACTAACATAGGCTGTTGGAATTTGTAGTCGATGATATGGTCTTCTTGAAGGTCTCACCTTGGAAGAAAATATTGAGGTTCCATATGAAGGGGAAGTTGCATCCAAGATATACTGGACCTTTCCCTATTCTTGCATGAGTCAAACTAGTTACCTATTGACTAGAGTTACTTGTAAACTTGGAGCGAATTCACACAGTCTTTCATGTTCTCATAGCATCACCTATCCATAGAGGACTTAAGCTATGAAGTTCAAGTAGTAAAAATCGTTGACTAATGCAAAAGGACCTTTCAAGGAAAGCTTATCCCTATGGTAAGAACATTGTGAAAAAATGATCATACAGAGGGACTAACCTAGGAACCTGAATCCCAAATTAGGTCTTAGTATCTATACATATTTGTGGAGTAGTACTTAATTTTATTTTTGGTAAGAACTTATAGTTAGCATTTCTATTGAATAAACATGAATGTCTTTTTTGAAAATCTTGTATTTTTGGAGGATAAATTTTTTTAAAGGGATAACTTAAACCCTAAAAAATTGTGCAGAATGGTGGGACAAATTTAACTTTTCCTCTCCTATAACTTCACCATTCAAACTTATTAATAGGGTTATTAAACCCTAATAGCTAAGATTTAGGGAGAAAAATCTGCTAGACTTCACTACGATTGGGATTCGGTGGAGGAGAACAATTGTTAATCTCTGCCTCTTAATTGACCGAGCCTCCATCTCCACCCTGGGTGATGAGCAGAGGGGATCAATCCAAGTTAGTTCGACCTTAGAAATTTCTTTCCTCAAAACACTGGTCTAGGAAAAATGATTAATACATGAGTTTTCGGGTTGCTTGATTTATGTTTTCATCTCTAATTTGCACAGTAATAGTTGTGTTGGAATAAAGGTTGGGATTTTTGTTCATGAGATTTCATTAGATGGTTCCTTGTTTCTGAGTTTGTTTCCGATGGGAATATTGTGATGTCCTGTTGATCATATTTCTTCACCAATTTTTGTGAACATGTTGATGTCTTATAATACTTAGGAATCAGTTGTTTATGAGTTGGATATCATATGGTTCGTTAGTATTTTTTTATGTGTTATAATCTGATTGAAGTATCTAGAACTATTTTCTTATCAGTATTAGGCCATGCATTGTGATTTGTACAATGGTTGCCATGTGTCGACTCATGAGTCAGAGCATAACAATAGTTAGGTAAAGCATATGGCGTGCACAACCATCCGACAAGGTAGGCAAGGTTGGCATGACAATCAACCTAGGTGTGTGCGTCACACAAGCATTTTGCAAGAGTTGGTGCATATGTAGAAGGGATCCAAGTTTGAGATCATTGCGATTGGCGCATGCACAATAGGATCTAAGGAAGATCCAAAAAGGACTTCTTCCGAATAGCGATCATTGCAATTGGCGCATGCACAATAAGATCTAAGGAAGATAAAAAAGAACCTCTTCTCAATAAACAACCTCTGTGTAAGTGATAAAGGCATTAGAAAATAATCGTCCTCGAGTTAGTGCACAAATCCTTCGCTCCACTTAGCTTCCACAAACTTTTAGTATCAATATACACTAAGTTGCACGCTCCAAATCAATAGTCAATTCTCCTCAATATGCCACAATTAAGCTAAAACTTCTGTAGCTCATATTGTTTCAAAGGTCAATAGCCCATGGATGCTTAAGATACATGGAAATAAACTATAAATCAACCTTAAGCCATGATCAAATATTTAAACACTTTAAATTGTTGGGACCCTCCCAAAACTAAGTAGGTGCCCTTCAAAAATTGGCATATGCTGCTTAATGTGGCGTGCACACGGTATTCTTTAGTAAAAGGCGAAAGAATAGTTCGCTCTGTGCTCACCACACGGCTGCGTGGTTTGTGAAGAAGCCTTGTCCATCATATAATTGGAAGAGCCTATATTGGTTTATTTAAACGGACGACGTGGGATTAAACTTAGAAACCTCCGTCTCTTTCCACTTAGGGCAAAATTCTTCATATCTAAATAATGAATAAATTAGTTCAAATATAATTCTAAATTATTTTTTTATTTTAGTAAGTATTAAATTTAAACCCTTTTATGAAAATTTAAAAATAGAGGCGCAATGATATACTTTGAAAATAGAGGTATGGTCTGCAAGGATGTACCCTTCCAAATTACCTAGATTTAGATATGGAGTTTATGTCATTTATATGTATCCTTCCTTGTTTTTAACCGATATCTATCACTCTCAGAACAAACAATTTAATCAGAAAAATAAACAATTTGCTAAAATGATAAGGATGCTTTTAAATTACAAAACAATTGCTATGACTTACATTTATGGTCATACGAAATAATGTACACGCACCTCTCATTGGGAAATGAGTAAAGAATCGAATACATGTAATATGTTCAGAAATGTTGCGTGTATTCTCCTGCCACCTCCTGAAGTACCAGATAGAAGTAAAAACACAGTATAAGTAGCTCCAGGTGACGTTGAATTGTAATGCATTGACACAAGTCTCTCGCAGTAGCTACCCACCATCAAGGTTTAATGTCAGATGGAGAGAAACTAAGGTTTAATGTGACTCACAAGTCAGAAATAGAGCATATCGTTTCTAGATTTTTCAAGCACCCAACATGGAATCCAAGTCCATTGTGACCTCGTTTTTCATGCAACCAAATGCAGCCTTAATTCTAATAATATGGGGTTGGAAGACTCATATTATACCAAACCGGTTCTAATAAACTGTACATTTTTTACTATATGAATTATTCAGTTACTAGTTTTCACTCATCAGATACATTATTTAAAATATACTATATACATAATATGTACATCATTCTGGTTAGAGTAATTGAGCTTTATATGAAAGATTCATGAGGTCCTAGGTTCAAGACTCATTGATTTCAAAAGAAAAATATACTATGTATTTATATGCATGTAAGCTTGCAATTTTTTAATAAAATAATTTTTTTATTCACCATGAGAATGTTATATTATTTCAGTATCATTACACCATTCACAAAATTTTTTACTTGTTATAACTTGTTTGATAACATCAAGAATAATTCTCAACTTACCTTCTAAGAAGGATATTTGAGCATTATTGCAATTTCATATACTACAGGTCATATGTACACAAATTGTACATCCAATTTCATATACTACAGGTCATATGTACACAAATTGTACATCCCTCTAGTTAGAGTAATTAGGCTCTATACCAGAGGATCATGAGGTCTTGAGTTTAAGACTCATTAAGTTTTAAAAAAATATATACTATAAGTCATATATAAGATAATAATAAACTCTCTTATTTTATCTCATTCAACTCTAATAAAAATTATCGTCTTGATGTGCCAAAGAACGACTAATTCTAGCCGTTACATTAATTATAATTCTATTTATCTAAAACTCCCCCTTCTTTCATCCGCAATCGTAGACATTATATGAATTTTTTTTATTTATTCATTTTATTCAGATATTCTAGTTATATTAAAAATATTACTTACTAACCTAACCCTAATTTATTTAACGTTGATGATGAAGTTTTATTTTTTCACGTACTACACATGTCTATTTGAATATAGTTTATCCTAGGATCCAAAATTACACCTAAATAATAAATTAAAGAAATAGTTGCCGAATAGTTTTAAAATTTTGATTCCACGACCGTATTATTACTAATTACATATCTAAATCCATTCTATTAATTATTTCTATATTCATACAAAAATAAATAATATTAACTATTTATATAAGAAATTGATTAATAGTCGAATAATAAGAATCTGACAAATAATTAGAAGCATCTCTAGATAATTTTAAAATTATACGTGTAAATGAAATTTAAATCAAACTTATTAATAATATATTCTAATTTTAAATTTTTTTATTATAATAAATATTAATGATATTATTATGGTAAAACACATTATAGCCTATCGTATATTGAATTCTATATATTACACACTGTAAACTAATCTTATGTTGCATTTCATAAGAAAAATTTATTTTCTATATTATATTCATGAATACATGCATTAATGTATGTCTCATGAGTAAATATTTAAATAATTTAAAATTAATAGTTCTTTTTTATAAATAAAATTTACTATCTATCCAATCATAAATAATACACATGTCCCACTGCAATTATGTTAATTAGTTTAAACATGAGAAGTTAATGAATAATTTAAAATATTATTTTTAAATTAGTTTGTATTAAACTAATAAAATTATAATTTTCAATAAATGAAAAATAATTGATTCCTAATCATAAATTTTAGTAATTATTTTCTACTAATATTAATATTATATTTAAATATCACTAAAGTATTAGAATTTATATTTAATAGATATTTAGTATCAATATGTCTATTTAAATGTTCTGTTCTTTCTTTTGAATTAGTATAGAATAATTTTTGCACGACTTACTAATAATATTTTAAATTCTTATTGTACTAGTACAATAAGAACTATGGGTTTTGGTTGTATTATCATCAGAACTAGTATTTAAGGTCAACCTTATAGGAGCTAGATTATAAAAGAATTACTAAATTTCTTGTGAAAATTGCTCCGTATCTTGAGCGGTATTTAGGTAAACTATATATTACAATAACTAAAATATCTTTAGTATAGAAAATGAAGTTAAAATTAATAAGGGGTAAAAAAAGATAGTTTAGTAGTATAGATTCTATATATAATAATATTTTAAAGTATTAATAATAGAAAGAATAAACTGTAGTATGGCAAATAAATATTAATATAATTGTAAAATGTAAATTAATTAAAGAGGGGATTTGATTCAAACATTTGAATGACTTCAGTATGATGTCATCAATAACCTCCTCCCCGCATATCACATGCAAGTGTGCTGCAGGCCGAGCAAGATATGGCTCCATATGGCACGATAAAGACAGCCAGCCTAGTACGATATGGGGCCGATTGTACGACAGTACCGTTGAATCATTACTCACAATCTTGTATCAATCCCTGACCCGTAGGTCAGCATATTACAACTACTATATGGATTCTAAAATCCATATAAGGCATAAGGTGAACTCAACACTATGGGCAAAAAATTACTAAAAATAATAATAATCTCAATACAACTTATTATTACAGTCCAAATATAAACCTAATACATCACAAATAAGTCAAATCTAGGTAGGAATAGGGGTAAACCTCCCACAATGTACTCCTTGTCAATGGTCTCAACTATTACAGCTAAACTTGTACACATATAGAACGCGGTGTGCTCAGCCTTATGGCATTGTACAAAATTATGGCTTAAAATCATTGTAAGGAAATCAAGCACCAAGGAAAATGTTCGAGGATGCCTTTGTTTTATTAACAATCACACGATAATATTTTTAATATAAATGATATTATCTAGAATACTATGTGTTAACAAATGATATAGGTGAGTATATATCCCTTATATAGGTGAGTATATATCCCTTATCATCATCTATGTTGTGTAATATGTCTGTCGTTAGTGTACGTCATCTAAAATATTTCCAACTTGGTATCCAATAACTTAAGCTGGCAGTCTATTCTGAGGGAAATTCTCCTGTTGAAGACTTCCCTTAAGCCCATCAGTGCCGTGTTAGAATAGTGACAATGAAGCCGAGGTTGTAGCATGCGGTGACTATGAAGCACACTTCCTAGTAGGCATAACTACTTTTAAATTGGATCAGTGATTCCTTCCGTACAACTTTAGATTATCATGCTCTGAACCATAAGTTGAGGATATGGCTTCTGTAGTGTCGACCTGCAATCATATATAAAGCATATGGCAAACACATCAATAGATAAAATATCAAAAATAAGTTATAAAACATGGAAGAGTTATACCTTAGCTAAGGAAGGCTCCTAAGATAGTCTTGATGTATCTCCTATCAGTAAGGTCCTCGTCTATATCACTGTATCCCAATAGGCATGCACACACATTGAACACGGTGTGCTTAGCCTTGCGACCTAGTACGAAATTATGGCTCAAACCGCAATAGTATGAACAAGATTAAAGGGAAATATCTAGGATGTCTTTTGTTAGTTTATATTTTAATATAATTGTTTAATTACATAGGTATCATCAATCAAGTATAGTGTTATGAGATGTCATAATGTAAGTGTCTAATTATCATCTAGGTTATATGTCATACCATGTCATGTACATAATGTATATCATCTAGTATGTCTCAAACTAAGTATCATGTGAGTTGGCTCTACCTATCTATGCTCAAGGGTTATCCTGATTAAGGATGGCCCATGAGCCTAATATACATAAGGAAGTATATATATATTCTGCTATCAGTAGAGATATGGTAAGGGTCAAGTGGAAATGTGGATAAGTTTTTAATCAAAAATCAAACTTTCAGTACATTGAATTTTCTGGACCAGTGAACTTTAGAAGGCCATAACTTCTTCCATAGAGATCAGATTAGGCTGATATTTGGAGGGTAGGTGTTGGTATTAGCGATGAAGTTGTCCACCAAATTTCAGGGAATTTGACTCTTAGAGAGCTCAGAATGATCAAATCACTGAGGCAAGGTAATTTTGGAGTTGAATCTATCCAGATTTGTGATACTCTGCTACAGTAACTGATACTTTTCAGTAGCTTCGAGTTTTGCTCATTTTCTTATTGCAGATGGACGTTATGGTTGAGATTTTGAGATATAATTGCCTCACTAGGTGAGGAATACAGTAGAAGTTCTTAATGAAGAATAAAAGCTACAAGTTGGATACTCTCCTTGTTATACTTGTAGAATTCAGAATTGGAGGTCAAGGTTGGTTCTTTCTTGGTATTTTAATTTGGCACAGTAGGCATCTTTGCCTAGTATTTAACAGGAGAGTTCCAATTAGAGATCTTGAGGACATGGAAGCATGTGAGTAAGAGATAGGCTCAACTTCTTGATACAACATACTGTAAAATACTGAATTTTCATCATTTGGAGTTTGCTAAATTTTCTTTCCATCTTTCACTCTACTGTTCAGTAGCTTGGGGGTTAGTAACTGTCCTTAGTGCATACATATGGAGTAAAAATTAGGCCAATTTATGGAAGAATTGAATCTTGCAGATACATCAAACTTCTAGTTCAAAACTGAATATTGATGGTAAGAAGGAAGGATGTTAACCTTTCTGCCATAGAATTTAAATGGTTGGATACAAGCTATAGGAGTTGAAAATTCTCAGAGTTTTAGAGGGATAACAAAACATATTGCCAACCTCATAATCAAGATGCATTTCTGAATTCTGTTGGAGCAACTCCTTGACTTTTTAAGACAATTTGAATTTCTAAGAAGAGAACCAAGAAAACTTTCTAATCTTTTTGACAGAATGATTGATGTACTAAGACTCTGATTTCCGATATCAAAAGGTCCTCATAAATTTGATGGTGATACTCATGATAAGGTATTGCAAAATGGTTCTTGGTATCACTTGTTGTTTTACTGAAATTTTTTAGCTTGGCACGCTGCTACAGTATCACAGTTTGAGCATTCCTTTGAATCTAAATTAGGGTTTTTGATGCTTGATTAAAGGGTTTTGAGTTCAGATGCTTCAACATTGGAAGTCTAATAGGTTGGCAGTAAGGGAGAAGGTTTCTTGATCAAAAAGGAGGTTCCAAATTGGCATTTGCTGAAAGTACCAGTTTGTGCCAAATTTGGTGCTACAAAGGGAATGGTGACTAATAATTCAAATGAGATAATCCCATTTAGAATTGACAGTAATGAAGCCATCAATCTGAATCAAAAATGAAGAGAGGTCTATAATCATCATGAAACTAAAATCTCATAACATAAGGCGTGCTGAATTGTGAAAAATCTTAATTGGAGCAATGGTTTATTTATCACCATTTGGAATTCTCAGAACATATCTAGTAGAACATGAAATTTTGATCAATGCTTCAAAATGTTAAGATTTTATAGGGAGTCCTAACTCATACAGATTCTGGATAGTACATACAAGGGAGTGTTAGTCCATGTAATGCTTTTTGTGCCAAAGCAAGGAAAGTATCAAATTTGTGCAGAATTCTAAATGTGAAGTAAGAAGGTTCTCTCATTAGGATTTGGTCCTTGAACCTTTAGAATAAAATTGGATAGTTTAGAATCTCTGATGGTCCTGAACTCAGTGAGTGTTTGCTGGCCAAAAGATATCAGAATGCATCTTTCTGCCCAAGGTTTAATACTTTCTGATTCATTCAAGTAGGCATCAACTAGGATGATATTGTCTTCATCCATTTTGTGCCATTCAATCTGTTCATTTTGCTAATGGTTTAAGGTATGGGAAAATTCTAGTTGTCATTTGCAACTAACATGATTTCACAGTATCATGGACGCAACAATAAAATTTATACAGTAAAGTTCAAGTATAATGTTTCTACCTTAGGAGGTTAAACCCTCATCTATGTCAAGTTTAGTGCATGAATTGGTATCATGTTCTTAGATTAATTTATATACCTGATCTATAAAATAAATTATACCAGAAATGGGTTTTATCAAGCATGCTGTAACATAATGTAATATGGTATCAAATTCATATCATCAACACATAAAAATGCCTAATTTATCAATTCTCATGGCATACACATGTCAAGCATACCAAACCATAAAAATCAGCATATGATACATCTTACAAAAGCAAAATAAGGCAATACTTGGAAATTTAATCATACCATATTTGAATTTAAATCCCCTATGTCCACATTACTCTTTTCTATAGTAATATGATACAACCAAAGGGTAAAACAAACATAAAATCAATATGGATAGAGGGAATGCCTGCTGATGAAATTGACAATGTGGTGGTCTCTAATTCCCCCCAAATTCTAGTTAAATCTCATGTCGACAACTAAGGGGTTTCTGTTGCCTACCTCAAGACTTCGCCACCTCTTCACAATTCCTCAATTCGACTCGTCTATGGGTTAGAATTCACTAGGAATTTCCTAGGAATTAATCTTGACGGCAAGCAGGACGGGTAAAGGAATCAAATTTGGGGAATTTGCATTTTTGTTTTCCGGCCAACTCTCTCCTTTCTTTTTGAAATCAACTTCGATGTGTTGCGCGGTGAGGAGGGGGTGAAGCGAGTGAGGACTAGTTTACCCTTCAAAATCCTCCAATTTCCCTTAAATTGTCCTTAGGGTCAAAGAAACTCCACTTGTCTCATATGGTAATTTAATAATTGATGTTTGAATTCGACTTCTTTTACTGGAACAACTCAGATCTGAAATTTCCTTATTTTTCTCTTCTACTCCTCATATTCGCTACACATATATATTTTCTATATATATTATTTACTTATCTGAATCTATAGTTTACATATTTATAGTCAATTCTTACCAACTCTAATTTATATATATATATATGCCTTATGCATTTCTTGCATGCCTATTAAGGCTTCTCTTAATATTTGATTTCACTTATTCTTCACCTAAGTTACAATGCATCATATATATATATATATATCGATTTCTATTTAAACATACAAGGGTTTGTATATTGATTTTTGAAGCAATTTTTTTTTAAATAAATAGTAAAGATTTAAATTAAATTAAATATATATATAAAAAAATTTAATATCCACACCGCACGGGCAGCGAGCGGAAGAAGAGGTAGGCGAAGCCTCGAAGGGTTTAAAACCCCTCGAAACAGGGCGTTGCCCTGTTTCGAGAGCGACAGCGCCGGCAGGGCTCAAGGAGCTCCGGCGAAGCAGTGGTTCGACGGGGGGAGTTCTGGCCGGAGGTGGGGAGTCGGATACAAGGCCGACGGAGCTTGGTAGCGACTCCGGTAGGCGGAGATTGGTTGGGGAGCGGCGAACAGGGGAGTTCCCTGTTTTTCAACGATTCACCGGCAAGAAGCGCGGCGATCGACCCTTACTCCACGACGAGGTCGGTTCGACACCAAAGGGGTCGATTGGGGGTGGATTCCGCGGAGACGAAGACGTGGAAGCGGCTTCGGCAGGTAGAAGGCGTGAAAGGGGCGGCGAACAGAGGGACTCCTCTGTTCGCGGCGATTCCGCTGGCGAGGGGCGCGGCGAGCGGCTTCTCCTCCGCGGCGAGCTCCCTGAGCTCGATTCGACTTCCTTGGAGTCGATAGCGAGCGGCGGTCGCAGCAGGGGAGTCATGGGAGAGGCTGAGGGCGGCGATTCCGCCTGCGGCAGAGGACCTGAGGGAAACGGCAGCCGTGGGAGCGGCGGGGCTCCACCGGTGGCGCGTTTAGGCAGACGTAGGATGGAGGAAGGTTGTGGCCGAGCCGAGGGCGTGTTTCCGGCAAGGCTGCGGCGGTGGTCGGGCGGCGTTGAGCGAGAACGGCGGCGGCAGCGTCTGCTGCAGCAGCATCGTGCGGAGCTCGAGCGAGGTGAAGGAATCAGACCGCACGTGCGACGCGCGTGCGGCGGTCCGGTTCAACCCAGTTCAACCGGTCCGGTCTGGTCCGGTTTCAGCCTAGGATTGGTTCAGTAGTGGTTTAGCATGAGTTTCACCGGTACTCACGGTTTTACATCCGGTTAAGTGAAGTTCAACGTTGCTAGGGCTTTGTTGGTAAGTTTTGAGTGCTTAAGAATTTTATTAGAATTTTTATCAAGTGGTAGGTATGGTTATCAAATTATTTTATTAGAATTTTTATCAAGTGGTAGGTACGGTTTTCAAATTATTTTAGGTTGGGTTCGGGATTTTGAGCACATTAATGATGTCAGAAAAATCTAAAATAATTTGTGATACTAGATTATGCTTAGATAAAATTTGTGTGATTTAATTAAAATTTTTCCTAACTATTAAGTTAGTATTTAGATTTAATTAAAGTAGTTCAGGTTTATTTATGACTTAAATGAATTATTTGTATGTTATTTGTGACACACCCCTAAACTGGCGCCTTCAATGCTTACGGAAGATCGCCTAGGTATGCGGCGTATCGCGGATGATCTACGCGATACAAGCCTGCGGAAGCATAAAAATAACAACAAAGATGAGGGAAAATGATTACTTTATTATTATTATAAAGCTCCGGTAAAAACCCTCAAACATCAGAGTTAACAATTCTAACTCCGAAATCCTCTCCGTACAACGATCACAAGCGACGCTTCGCAGATGCACCCGTAACAATTCTCCCCCACGGGAAGACGTCGATGCCCTCATCGACTCCGTAGCAACATCGCCTCCGTAACCACATCGCCTTGCATGTGCTTCTGGAACGATTGCAGAATCACCTCGTCTTCACATCTCGCTTCTTCGATGAGGTCCCTCTTCCGCTGCCCCAAGACTTCCACGAAGCCTTCGGTTGGGAACGTCCGACGCCTCAAGACTTTGTCAGCCTGTTTTGGAGGATGACGGAAAGAAGGTGGCGTTGGTAGGTCCTGCTGCAGGCGGTTTGCATAACCAACTTCATGAAGTGCCATGAGGAACTGATGGCGAAGGCAGGAGGAAGGCGTAGCCATGGTGGAAGTGGGAGCTGGTATGCTACGGAACCAGTTCGCCGTCCCAGCTTGCTTCCTTGACGGGGTCTCCTCTTCCCTACACCAAATCCGCCACAATGCCTTCGGCTGGAGCATCCAACGTCCGAGAATCCAATCAACCATCGTCGGAGGATTCTGGAGAGCAGAGGGTGCCGGCCATCCGCACTGCAGCCGAAGAGCATCGTCGCCGTCATGGAATGATGATGCTCCGCCGCCTCGGGCCTTGTCCCTTCTCCAACGCCTCCGCGGCAAGCGCCGCCGGTGAGCCGGCGTCGTACACTGCTCTTCTCTCGCCCTGTACCCTCGGCTGTTTCGCGTCCGGATGCCTCCGTCCTGTTGCGCCTCTTCCCCGTCCGGTTGGCCAGCACGGCGGTCGCTCCCACGCTCGGCGGTGAGCAACAGGGGAATAAGGAGAAGCCTTCCACCGTGGTGAGGGGAACCAGCGGCGTACCGCCTAGTGAGCGGAAGGCTGTGTCGCGCTATCGGGACATCGAGCCCGCCAGGATCACTAAGCCGGACGGTGCCCCTTGGAGGTGGTCTTGCTTCATGCCGTGGGAGACGTACAAGGCGGATACCTCGATCGACCTGACAAAGCACTTTGTCCCCACCACGATGCTCGACAAGATCGCCTACTGGACGGTGAAAATCCTCCGGGCTCCCACCGATATCTTCTTCCAGAGGAGGTACGGATGCCGCACGATGATGTTGGAGACGGGGGCAGCAGTGCCGGGGATGGTGGACGGCATGCTGCTGCACCTCTGCTCCCTCCGCCGCTTCGAGCAGAGCGGGGGCTGGATTCGCGCCCTTTTGGAGGAGGCGGAGAACGAGCGTATGCGCCTGATGACCTTCATGGAGGTGGCACAACCGTGGTGGTACGAGAGGGCCCTCGTCCTGGCGGTGCAAGGCGTCTTCTTCAACGCCTACTTCCTCGGCTACCTCATTTCTCCCAAGTTCGCCCATCGCATGCTCGGCTACTTGGAGGAGGAGGCCATCCTCTCCTTTACCGTGGAGGTATGGATCGCAGCGCACCCTCCACCCTTTCTTCGCGTCACCAACAAGGAATGCAGCGGCCATATCGACTTGGTCTTCGTCGACAAGTTTGGCGGCTTTAAAGAAGCGTTCCATGTCCTATGTACAATTCTCCAGTACTTCCACGCTCCGAACACCGGTGAAAGTAGAGGGGTCCGGAATCCGGATGTTTGGTTTTGTCGATTGGCGAGCATCCTTTGGTCGCCGGGAGTTGGAACAACCTGCTTCTGTTCCAAGCGAGAGCTTCTGCGCTCCGTCATCTCCCTTCTGCGCCAAGGAGCTTGGTTTTGGGATCTCGGATACTCGTTCGCTAGCAATCCGAGTCCGCTCAAAATCATTGCAGATGCGAGATAACATCATCTGCATATCATCCATGCGGGCGTGTAAGGAGGAAAAATTCGCATCGTCCTTGGCTTGCAAAGCTTTTATCAATTCCTCCAACGTGCCCATCTTCTTCTCCAACTTTTTGAACTCCTGGTTCTTCACCACCATGGTGTTTCATTCACAAGACGCCAAAGTTGCGTACCCAACCTGGCTCTTATACCAATTGACACATCCCTAAATTGGCGCCTTCAATGCTTGCGGAAGATCGCCTGGGTATGCGGCGTATCGCGGATGATCTACGCGATTAAAGCCTGCGGAAGCATAAAAATAACAATAATAGAGATGAGGGAAAATGATTACTTTATTATTATTATAAAGCTCTGGTAAAAACCCCCCAAACATCGGAGTTAACAATTCTATCTCCGGAATCCTCTCCGTACAACGATCACTCTATAATATAAGAATGTTATATTCGAGGATGATTTTAATCCCATCAACTCGCCTATATATAATAAAGAAAAGAGGGAGAAGTTAAAGAAGTTTTAAGTACGGGATGCGACGCTTCGCAGATGCACCCATAACAAAAAGAATATTTTGTAGGTGTCATTATATTTGATTTATGTTAAATAGAATTAAAATGATTTAATTAGGATTTTTATAGAATTTATAAATTTTATGTTGTGATTAAATAGGGTAATTAGGTTATTTAGATTTTTTAGTTAATGAAATTGGATAATTTAAGATTTAACATATTTATTTGATATAATTAAATTTTTACAGAATTATTAAAATTATTTTTAGATTAATTAAAGTGGTATAGTTGGTGGATTAAAAAGGACTTAAATAAAAATTGGTGTGAGGTTGTGAGTAGTGGGGGTAGTTAGGATGATTATTTGAGGTGTGTTATTTATGTATACTTGTTTGGTTGTATTTAATTTATTTTAGGAGATTGTGTTGCTGTGCTATTGCTTGACAAATCACGACCAAGCTGTGATTTGTGTTGAAGTAGAAATGAATTGCTTTGTTTGATTGATTGATTGCTTGCTTACTTTAAGAATCACGACCAAGCTGTGATTTTTGTTAAAGATCTACTTTGAGACTCAGGTGAGGGCTTATGGTTTCAAATTTATGGCCTACTATAGTGCTGAGTCCTAAGGGTCATTGTTACTTATTGTACATGTTGATAAGTTGATTGTCTGCTTGTTACATATTTTAAATAGCATGTGTGTTACGATGTTTGTTAATAGATTTTGCTATGCAAGGATACATGATGTTGTTATATGCATGTTATTTATGATTGTTCTCATGTTATGCTAGTGATTCATATGTTCATGTTATGCTATAGATGTAGAGACATTTAACAAGAACATAGAACATGATGACATGAGACAAAAATTAAAGACACTTTAGGTTTATGTTATGCTAACACCTAGAGTGATCTTAATTGACATATGACTAAGAACTTTAGACATCTTAGGGTTATGATAACTTAGGAGATGATGTTAGGGTTCTTAGCTGCTATGTGCCAACATATGGTGAGGAGCCATGTGCTAGTTGAGATAGAGGTGCAAGTCCGGTTGACTTAGCCTCAGATGCTTTAGAGTAACCGAGATCTCACTTCGGTGCAGAGCTCACCTTATTTGTATTACTCTAAAGTAGATGGTGTGCTAGGAACAATATCATTCAATGCGCTACAAAGCTAGGGAACCTAAGGACATTAACGTGCTCAACGATGTGGGTCCCTGAGCAGTCCAGGTTCATTGGTAGCATATGCAGGATGTCTCAATTTGTCAGACTGGGACGGATGTGGTGTTTGATTTTGTATGGTGATCTTGTCATGGGGCAGAATTACAGCGCTGTATGGTACTTGTGTTTGCATAGAAGGGGTGCCGTGATCACCAGCTCCTTCTGCCAACGTCAGTGTACATACACATAGGACAGAGACATAGAGTTGACACTGATGGGTTTGGGGTAGTCCCTAACGAGGGATATACCTTGAATATAGGCTGGTTGCCTTAGGTGTAGTATGGACAAATATGATATGGTAGTTAAGGAATATGATATTTGTGAATCTGAATTACTATTATGATTGAAATCTTTATGTTTTATTTTATATACCATGTCTATATCATGACTCTGCCATATTGATCTATTTGTATGATTATAAACTGTTGAGCATGCTACTTTGATATGTAACTTAGTGGATATTAGTTCTTATTGGTTTGTACAGTAACTTATGTCCATTTTTAGGGTGCTCTCTTTGTAGCCTCATTGAGTTTCGCGACTCAGATGTGCATATTTTTTCCATGTTGCGCAAGTTACAAGTTGGCCATTGGTACGGGGGCGAGGAAGAACCTAGTTATGACGAAACAAAATTTACCTTGGAAATCTAGATAGAGAATTATATTATAGTATTGGTATTAAATGTAATATAACTATACTTCCGCTATATTTAATTAAGATAATTGTGTTGCTTTGTGATACTTTTAAGCTTTGTATAAGTTGTGGTGGAGAAATGAAGCTTATACGGCGGTTGCCACGTGCCCAAAGACAGATTCGGGGCATGACAGATGACCTTTACATGGATGTCGCCCTTCTATGAGAAGATCTCGAGAAGTTGCGCAGCATCGATGCACAACCCCTCAATATTGTCCCTCCATCTGGAATTATCCCCATGGATAGATTCCAGGAGGAACTTGAGAAAATCTGTCACGAACTCCGACTTGGTAGTGGAGTTCGTGTTGGACCCTCTGTGAAGGTGCGAAACCAAAATCCTTCTTGGGGGAAAGGAACACAAAGATTTTAGAGAACTTTATATGAAGATGATGGAGGAGGATAAAGTCCCCATTGCAGCAGCATATCTGAGAGGTAATGCCAAACAATGGCGGCGGCTCCGTTGTGAGGTTTAGGACGATGGCAACTCCAGCGAACCCGAAAGTTGGAAGGAGATGGCGAAGGAATTGCGATAACAGTTCCTCCCGTCAATGCTGCTTGGGCAGCACGAAAATACCTTCGGAACTTGTACCAAAACTGATCTGTTCGGGAATACATTCAGGAATTCAATAGTATCTAGATGGACATCGTGGACATGTACGAACAGGATCTATTATTTTCTTTTCTACAGGGCCTTCGGCCGGCGATACAGGGCAAATTGGTCCAGAAGGGCATCTCATCCCTGAAGGAGGCGATCTCCACTGCCGAAGGTCTCCTAGATCTGCGATTGGGAGCAGTACCTCCCTATTTGGAGCACGCGAGATGGTCCCTCACCAGGACGCCGGCCCGTAGTGCCCCAAGGCGCAACAATAGTGGGAGCAAGAGAAGGCCGCCCCCTTCGACACCTTCAGCATGCGATGCCGACAGGGAATTCAGCGCTATGAATTCTAGACCAGATTTCCGTCGTGGATGCTTCCGTTGTCGGAAGAATCATCCGATGCATCGCTGCCCGAGGCATGAGCATGCCGCAGCCATCATCGCGCATGAAGATGCGGAGGCTGCCAAGGAAGATATGATTTCTGCAACGCCCGCTCGAGCGATCCCGATGTAGCGAATCAATACAGTGTAGGCAGAGTCAAACCCAGAACTGATGTATGTGTCTCTTCTCGTCAACAATCAGTCTTGCAGCGCGATGATTGACACCGGGGCAACCCATAATTTCATACGAGAGAAGCTTGCCCAAAAGCTGGGGCTACAGGTGGAACCCAGCAGCCTCGAGATGAAGACGGTAAATGCTGCCACTGCCAGCATCACAGGGGTAGTGTGCGGAGCCCCTCTCCAGGTCAGCCAATGGAAGGGGCGGACGGACCTCACAGTGGCTCCAATGAATAACTTTGAGTTCATCCTCGGAACTGAGTTCCTGATGTACTTACAGACGTTGGTCACCCCGCATCTAGGTAGCTTTATGACCCTGGACAGCAGACAGCCGGGCTTCACACGGGCAATAGGCTCCACCGAGCGACCAATGCAAAATCCAACAACCCCAGAACACCTCCTCATAGTGATCGAGGTGGCGAAGGGCGTTCGAAGAGGGGAGATGACCATCGAGGTAGCGATTCAAGAGGAACAGGACCCTCGGGCGAAGACAATCTGACCCCTGCGTCCGTTGTGGACCTGGTCAAAGAATTATGAGATATAATGTCACACCCCGACCCACCTGTCGGACACATGGCAACCGCCGTATGAGCCCAGAGGACCCATACAAGGCATTTGATAATAAATATTATCCGTACACATAATCAACACAGCGGAAAATACAAACAAATCATCTATTTAACTCCACTATCACAGTCCCGATATACCTACTATAATTCTACAATAATAGGTATCTAACAACTTGCACACACATTGAACGCAGTATGCTCAGTCTTGCGGCCTAGTGCGAAATTACTGCTCTAAACCGAATAAGGAAATCAAATGCTAGGAGGAGTACTGTAGGATGCCTTTGGTTGTTAATCATCATTTTTCATTTGCTTTGTGTAAATTAAGACATAAAAAGTAGTAAAGCAGCATAAATAATTATAGACGTATATTTCACTAGATGTCACCTAAGATGTATCTAGTGTCGATGTAATTAGCACATGTCACCTACGTCATAATAAGACTTTGAAGTTTCAAGACTCGGGCTGCCAGCCTATGCTTAATGAATACCTGAGCTAAGGGCATCAGTAAACCCATCAGTGCTTTTCTGTCTCTGTCTTTACTTATGCCCGCTACACTAATGTTGGCGGAGAGGACGGGTGACCCTTGATCACTCTCCACTGTCTCGCTAGTCACCCTCAATGCCTCCCCTAGCAAAACTGTTGTGCTCTTACATCTTCCCCGGACTCCGTAGGGGCAACGACGACTCGTGTGGTACTACATACTGCCCGAAGAAAGGGTCACCATCAACAAGACTCATTGGCCACGGCTAACCGATATAAAAATTCCTAGGATCCGGACTACTCATCCGACTGTCTGCAGAACGTCATGGATGATAGTCGTGTGGTCTACGGATCCACTGTCCAAAGCGTCGCATAGGGAATCACCTTTCCAGTCCAATAGCAGTCGACGACGATCGAGATTGACGCACATCCGCACGATGGGCTGTGGCAACCTCGACTCCATCGGTGCCAAGTCCATAGTAGGGCTCATCCTCGCTAGCCATCTCAGGACTATCACGGGATCGCCTAAATGACACCCGTGCGAGTATAAACTTTTCGGGTAGGGACCTGCTCCATATTTCTGGTCTTTTACGACCTTGGAGTTCGTACGTCCCCTTTCCCTACCAGCTCCTAGTATCTAAGTTATGTATAGCCTCGGGAGTGGTGCGAAGCGGAACATCACCGTTTGACCATTATCGGTACGCGGCGGTTAACCGGGGCATGTGAGAAATGCCCCTTTCTGTCTAAGTTACAGTGATGTCTCTGAGGGGTTCTAACATGTTGTCATTTATATCTATGTCCGCATGGTGGTTATGTTGAATATAACATAGAAAATAGTAAAACATGCACGACTAGATATTACAACATGTTAAATGCTAAGCATGTGGAACATGGTATATCATGCATGTTAGACAAAAATAAATTACACTAACATGCATACATATATAATCTTGATAAACATTATATTTTATCATATTTGAGGCATCTAAGAATTTCCTAAGAAAACCTCAGCAGGAATTTCCTAGCTTGAATAAATCCTACATCGATGAACCAACGCACCTGGATTAGCGATCTGCTCTTTAGAACCAACCTAAGGTTTGTTCGCTGAATTTTATTCTCTGACATTATCTCGATCCACGTGCCGTCATTTACACATTTTATATTTTCCTATCAATTATTCAACGAATTTTAATTCTCAATTCAGAAATAATTTCTCAAATCTCTCTTCACCACTACTCTTAGAATGATCTTTAGAATCACCCCAATTTTTTTCTCAAGTTCACCGAAAAATCTCTCCGGCGATCGTCGGAAAGTTTGCCGGTGAAGTTCTTCGATCAGCACCAATATTGGTACCAAAAGATCTCTTTATGAGGATTCCAAAAATCATATTTTCCCCAATTTTTATAGCTCATACGCGATCAATTTCACCGATTAAATTAATTTGGGCGAAATTCCTAAGTTAAGGTTTTTAGCTCGCCGGTAGCCAACCGGCAGCTAATAGCCCTCAACTCTGGTACCAATGGATAGCTCTCGTTAAGGAGAATCATAGGTACTAATTTTGCAAGGTATCACGGTCGGAATTGTCGGAAATCGTTGGAGCAAGCTCCGGCGATCGAAACCCTCGCCGCCAATGCCTCTCGTGTGATTTCTCCCTCATCTCTATACCAAATTTGGGTATCTTAGTATCAAAATGAAGAGGAGGTCGAGATCTACTTGTGGCTAAAATTTGGGAGCCTAGTTCGTTGTGGTTTCACCGAAGCATCGTTGGGAAGATCGCATCGCCGTCGCCAGTCCGTGCGGAGGAGGAGAAAGAGAGAGAGAGGGAGGGATGAGCGCGCGTGAGCGTGCATTGAGTGGGAAGAAATTGAGATTTTTTTTAATTAGTTAATTAAAATCTTAAATCCTAGATTAAATCTTGACTGTCCAATTGACCAATCAAACGACGTCCAAATTACGATCCGTCTACACTGTTGGATTCCTTATAAAAAATACTACCTGATGGTATAATTTTCACATCAAAATCTCATACTTTAAAAATTTATATGATTTTATAAATAAGTCCTTTAAAGAATTTTTTTTACGATTAAATTCTTCAAATACTAAAATTACTCTATTGCCCTTATTCAAAAATCACGGGTCTCACATATAATGCCTTACGAGCTCCCAAAAAGGCTGTCACCCAGAAAACCCATGGATCATCACATTGATTTGGTTCTTGGTGCTCGAAGCTTGGCTCAATCCCCCATACCAGATGGCACTCGTAGAGTTAACAGAGTTAAAGAAGCAGATCGGGGAACTCCTCGAAGCCGGACTCATCCGTCCCTTGAAGGCTCCCTATGGTGCACCTGTCTTGTTCCAAAAGAAGAAAGACAGCAAGCTGCGGATGTGTATTGACTATAGGGCTCTCAACAAGGTGACGATTAAGAACCGGTACCCCATCCCGCTCATCGCCGACCTCTTCGACTGACTGGTGCACACTCGAATCTTCTCCAAGCTGGATCTTCACTCTGGATATTGGCACGTGCGGATTGCTGAAGGGGATGAAGTGAAGACAACTTGCATAACACAGTATGGCTCGTACGAGTTCCTAGTCATGCCCTTCGTCCTCATGAACGCCCCGGCCACCTTATGCAACCTGATGAGCGACGTGTTCCATGAATTCAAGATAAATTCATGGTGGTGTACCTCGACGATATCATCATCTACTCGAAATTGGAAGAAGAACATCTCTGCCATCTCTGCCTGGTGTTCAAAAAACTGAAGAAACACCAATTATATGTTCGAGAAGTCAAGTGCGAATTTGGGCAGCCGTCCATCTTCTTCCTCGGCCACAAAATTGGGGAGGGAAGGTTGCAGATAGACAACCAGAAGGTCCAAACAATTCGAGAATGGAAGCGACCCACATACCCATCACAATTGCGGTCCTTCCTCGGGCTCACCAACTATTACCAAAAGTTTATCGAGGGATACTCGAAGATTATCACACCCCTCACCTCCTTATTAAAGAAGGACCGAACATGGACTTGGATGGAAAGCTGTGAACAGACGTTTGAAGAGTTGAAGACCCACATGTCCTCCACACCAGTACTGGCGCTACCCGACTTCCAAAAGCTCTTCAAAGTGGTGACCGATGCCTCAGATTGGGCCCTTGGAGGAATGCTGATGCAGGATGGGCACCCTATCGCCTACAAAAGTTGGGAGCTAAACGACACCGAACAAAAATACACTGCCCACGAAAAAGAAATACTGGCGGTGGTCCACTGCCTACGCGTTTGGAGAGTCTACCTCCTCGGTAATCCCTTTATTGTTCGAACAGATAACGTAGCTAACACCTTTTTCCAAACCCAACGGAAATTATCAGCCAAACAAGTAAGGTGGCAGGAGCAATTGGTAGAGTTTGACTTCACTTGGGAGCACAAAGCTGGGAAACACAATCAAGCCGCTAATGCACTTAGCCGGAAAATCTATGCCATCTCCCGAATCCAAGGTGATATATTGCAACAGCTACAAAAGGTGGCGAAGGAGGATACAACCTACCAGCACGTCCTTCAAAAGGTGGAGAAAGGGGAAACTCAGCAATACTAGAAGGATGCCACAGGACTCCTCTAGATACGCGGTCGATGGACCCTCGTCCCCTATTCACCTGAACTCCGGAAGGCGATGATATCCGAATGCCACGACACCACATGGGCAGGACATCCGGGGATCGAACGTACCATGGCCCTCCTTGGCCGATCCTACTATTGGCCAAAAGTGAAGGAAGATGTAGAGCTTCACGTAAAGACCTGCCACATTTGCCAGAAGGACAAAACGAAAAAGAACAAAATTGTGGGTCTCCTGCACCCCCTGCCGATTCCATCCCGACCATGGTTGTCAGTCTTGATGGACTACGTGAAGTCCTTCCCAAAGGTCGATGGGTTCTTCGCCATGTTGGTGGTGGTTGACCAATTCAGCAAGTTCGCAGTCTTCATCCCTACCACCGAACAGGTAATTGCAGAATAAACGGCCGAATTATTCTTCCCAATATCACGAGATATTTCAGCCTTCTCAAGGACATCGTCAGCGATCGTGATGCCCGCTTCATTGGAAGATTCTGGACTGAACTATTCAAACACCTGGGAATGAAGCTCAACTTCTCCACCGCCAATCACCCCCAAATAGATGGACAAACAGAGAGAATGAATGCCCTCCTCGAAGAATACTTACGACATTTCTTGTTGGCTAATCAAAACAACTAGGTCGAACTACTAGGTACCGCTCAATACTGCTATAACTTACATAAGAGTTTGGCCACGGCGAAATGACCATTTGAAGTGGTGTATGGGCAACCTCCCCTCAACCCCCTCGAGCTGACTTGAACCTCCCCTGATGATCGCTGCCCGGCCGCATCCAAGTTTGCGAAAGACCGACGAGAGCAATGGGAGGAGGCTAAGGAAAGACTAGAGAATGTCGTCCATCGCATGAAGAAATACGCCGACCAACACCGGCGACCCCGAGAATTCCAGATAGGCAACAAAGTACTTCTAAAGCTTACGCCGCAGATATGGAAAAGGGCTCGAGGAACCCGGGCACAGAAGGGGCTAATGCCAAGATTCGACGGAACCCACACGCGCACCTCCCACTATCATAAAAGAATTTTCCTGACAAGCTGAAGGAATCATCAGAAGAAGGATCACACACCCAGTCGGCCACACCGAATACTTGGTACAATGGAAGGGTGTCCCATTAGAGGAAAGTAGCTAGGAGAAAGATGCAATGCTTTCGCTATTTGAACGATTTATCCGAGACTACCTCGAGCAGGAAGAGACGAGGACGTCTTCCATCACCGGCAGGGGAAGATTGTCACGACCCAGTCTGCCCCATGATGAAACAGGGGAGGGTCATAACACACGTCCGCTACCCCAACAAACATAAGTAGACGTGTGCACCGTGGCTTATGAAAATAATAGAGCATGCCTGCCGAAGATGCATCTTCTCAAGGATATTTATGCCCAGACGCTGCTGATGGAAGACATCACCAGCAGCGCTAGAATCTCCTCTATAATTGAGCAAATTTTATGAGGAACAAAGTGATATTGTAAGGATTTTATTGGAGCTAATAGAGAGCAGTCCTTTCCCTTCCATCGCCCCTGTTTCCTCCCATCGCTCCTCTGTCGTGCTGTGTGCATCAAGCTCGTAGGTATTGCTATAGACGCATCTATGCTGCACGGAGCATCATTTTGTTAGAAGACCGAAGCAAAGAAACCTGCCCCATGATACGAGGTCTCCATCTTCCCACTTAGCTTTGCATCGGCGAAGACTAGCTGGTGACAATTCTCCCTCGCCCGAGTTGGAAGACGTCCTTGTCTTCTCCTGCTCCAGGTAGTCTTGGATGAGGTGCTCAAATTTCCAGAGGGTCATGTCCTTTTCCCAGCTGCTTTCTTTCGATGCCCTTCTATTCTGCGTGGCTAGCTGGGCGATTGGGCATGCGATCCTTCTTCTGATGATCCTTTCAGCTTGTCGAGAGAATTCTTTCGTGATGGTGGTTGGAGCACGCTCGGGTTGCTTCCTCGTTTGGTCGGGATCTCGATGGAACGACTTCAGGGCGCTAACATGGAACGTTAGATGGATCCGGAATCATGATTGTAGGTCCAGTTTGTAGGCGACAACTCTATGATCCTTTTAATGACACAAAGGGGCCCATCGAATTTTGGCATCAGCCTTTTGTGTGTCCAAGTGCCTCAAGCCTTCTTCTACATTTGCAACATGAGCTTCAGGAACACCTCCTCACCTATTTGGAATTCCCGAGGTTGTCGATGTTGATCAGCATACTTTTTGTTGCAGCGAGCGGCTTTATGTAGGCTCTCCTTAACCTCCTTCCATTGTTCTTGCTGGTCCCTTGCAAATTTGGATGTGGTCGGGAAATGATCATATAGGAGGTTCTAGTTTGCTCAAGGTGGTGGAGAGGTGGTTGTTCATACACCTTCGAATGGTGACTTTGTCGTGGCCAAACTCTTGTATAGGTTGTAGTAGTATTGGACAATCCCTAGTAGTTCAATCCAGTTTCCTTAGCTTGCCAAAATGAAATGTCACAAGTATTCCTCGAGGAGGGTGCTAGTTATCTCCATTGTTCGTCCGTTTGAGGGTGGTTGGCAGTGGAGAAGTTGAGCTTCGTTCCCAGTTGTCCGAACAACTTGGTCTAGAATCTTCCCTTGAAACGAGCATCGCGATCGCCGACGATGTACTCAGGGAGGTTGAAATATCTTACAATATGGTGGAAGAATAATTCGACCATTTGTTCCGCTGTCACCTATTCTATTGTGGGGATAAATACAGTGAACTTGCTGATTGATCAACCACCACCATCACGGTAGAGAATCCATTGAATTTTGGGATGAACTTCGCGTAGTCCTTCGAGACTGACACCGATGGATTTGATGGAGTTGGTAGGGGTTGCAAGAGGCCAAGGGTTTTGTTCTTCTCTGTCTTATCCTTCTAGCAAATATGACAGATCTTTATATGAAGCTCCACTTCTTCCTCTATCTTTAGCCAATAGTAGGATCGGCTGAAGAGGGCCATGGTCCATTCCATCCCTAGGTGGCCTACCCAAACAGTGTCATGGCATTCGACTATTATCGCCTTCTGGAGTTCGGGTGAGTAGGGGACAAAGGATTGTCCACCCCTCAATTGGAGGAGTCCCTTCCAATATCATTGCGTCTCTCCTTTCTCTACTTGTCGAAGGAGATGTTGGTAGGTTTCATCGTCTTCCATCGCCCTTTGTAGTTGCTGAAGCATATCGCCCTAAATTTGGGTTATGGCATGGATCTTTCGGCTAAGGGCGTCTGTGGCTTGGTTGTGCTTCCAAGTCCAATGCCCCTAGGTGAAGCTGAATTCTGCCAATTATTCTTGCCACCTTGCTTATTTGGCCGACAACTTTCAATGGGTTTGAAAATAGGTGTTCACGATGTTATCTGTTCAAACAATAAAAGGATCACAGAGGAGGTAGATTTGCCAAATACGTAGGTAGTGGATCACCGTCAGCATCTCTTTTTCATGGGCAGTGTATCTTTACTCGACATCGTTTAATTTCCTGCTTTTGTATGCGATGGGGTGTCTATCCTACATCAGCAATTGTAAACCCTCAATTTTTTTTTTGGAATATATACATATGTCAGTAAATAATTAAACCTCTAAATTTTTAGAAAATATATATATGTCAATAAATAAGTAGGTGCATATATATATATACACATGTACCGTCACATATATACATTGATGTGTCAACAATGATCCGTAAATATATGTATAAATAGGTAAATATAAATAAACAAATAATAATAATAGCAATAAGATAGTAAGATCTAGATCTCTATATATATTTAGTCATATAAATCAATTATATATAAAATATAATCTTCCTCGTAAGAATAATTCTTTACCATGTGTATATATATAGATATATACGAATAAATATATCTCTATATATATATTAAAATAAATTTACTTCTCATTATTTAAGAAAATAAGGGTAATAAAAAGGAAAGGGAATCGGGAACAACAATATTAATTTCCTTTATTCGTTGATCATCTCAGGCGATCATCTAAACATAACTCCCTAAATCTCCATCTTCACACCCCTCTATTGCCAACAATTAAGGTTAGCAAGCCTTTGATTGAATCTGTTCGACTAGGAAGAGAAGGCATCTGATGAAATGGACGATGTAGTAGAGGAGTGGAAACTCACGGTACTGATGCTCAAAATCCTAGATGGAAATAATAAATTTGAATGATTAAGGTTGGTACCCATTCCCTAGTTAATTTAAAAATCTAATTTTTGGGATATGCGTTAGAGATAGTTGCTAATGTAGATTTTGGATATTGCATTTTATTATTTTTATTATTATTTATATGAATTTCTCATATCTTGAATTTCTTTCTTGAATGAAATTATTTGAGGATACAGCTATTAGTTAATTTTGAATATTAAAGTGATTAAAAATATTTTATTTTATATGTGACAGTGAATGTATATATAATTATTTTGTATTCATTTATCTAAACATCATAATTACTAGTAATTTAATTAAAAGTTACTTTTAAAACTATTTAGAAATAAAATACCATATTGGGTAGATTCAAGAATCCAATAAAAAAAAGAGGATAATGATGATTCACATTATTCATTCCACATATGTATATCTGTGTGTATATTTAGATATAGTAGAAAAACATCTTTCTAGTTAAATAAATAAATGTATGTCGTAGTAAATCTGAAGACTTTAAATATTAAATTCTGTTTGTGTGTTAGTATAATATATACAACTGTAATTATTTTATTAGAGAGTTGGACAACATATTGAATAAAAAGCTATGCTTCTAAAATTTAGTAACTTAGTATAGTAATTATAGGTTCTACGAATAGTTTCGTTATTGTTATTGTATTATTGAATTAAAATGGTTGAGATACATTTTGTTCTACTTCTTTTCTTTGATGTTCTCCTTTATAATATGATGGATAAATTTGCCATGTCTTGCACTCAACATCTTCTTATCGTATGCATGAGCGACATTAAACAATGAATATCAAAACACCTATTTTGTTCTTTATCTTCTATTTCCATGATGACAAATAAGAAATAAGAAAAGGGGGAGCAGGGTGTTAGATACTTGATATCATGAGTATTAGAAAATTTAAATATGTTTGTAAATTGATAGGGAAACGTTCTGCAGTGACGATGGATAAACACGGCAAAGCCGTGAATCTATTAAATTCCTAATTTAAAAGGCTCAGGTGCGTTGTTATTTCGGCTAGTTTACAGCCGCTGCAGTAGAGCTCCAAAGTGGGCAAGTTGTTATTAAAATTTTATTACTGTCCGTGATGTGCATTTATTTTGATGTCTTGTATGATGTGAACTAATTGCAAATGATATATTATGTGCTTGTGTTCTATAATTCTAGGAGTGTATGACACTAGGAAGAATCTAGAACACATAGCGACATATGAAGATGCTAGGTGATAGATAAAACTAGTTAGGTAACATATCTTACATGATAACCTAAGCTAGTTTGGACACCTAGAGACATAGACCTGAACTTCCTAGGGACATAAAACCTCTAGAAATCTTATAGGTCTATATAACACTGTATTTCTCTCACAAATGGTAGATACTATTTGTGTTAGTCTAAAGAGGGGTGGCGGCAATGTCATCCGACCCATCCTTTAGCGTTCGGTGAGTACCAACAAGGGGGGTTCTCACCAACGGCCAGATATCCCCATAGCATGTATCCGAAAATAAGGTGCTGGGAGCCGGGGAGCTCACTTTAGCCGCTGCCCTGAGGACTAAGGTGTCTGTTGACGCTGACATACTCCAATTGAGTTCTGCAGGCTTGGGGGGTAGTCCGGACAACCAGAGTTATACATAAGTGTTGGGTCCGGCAGGTCAGGCCGTGAGTACATATGTCAGTCGGTGACCCTGCTGTAAAGCAGAAGTGTAGCGCTACACGGTGTCTCGTATCCTAGGGTCCATGAGGGACGTACGATACGATAGTCTCGGAGTGCGGTCGGGGTAAACGGCTCGCGAGACTGGAAGGAGAAGGAACCGCGGTCACCCGCCTTCTTCGCCAACGTTGGTGCAACGGGCCTAGGCAGAGACTTAGTTCGGCACCGACGGGCTTGTGGTAGTCCCCGACCAGGGCTTACCTTAAGCATAGGGAGGCAGCCCTAGGAGATAGTATTGGAACTAGAAACTTAGAAATTCTTTAGACACATACATGTATTTAGACTTTTAGTGTTTAATTGATTATTTATATGTATGCTTCCTTTTGTTGTTAATTTGTGATTTAATATGGATATACTTGTTGCTCATCCGGACATACATATTGTTAGCCCATTCTCTTGCTTGGAGAAGTTTCTATTTGTAGGCACTAAGTCGCAAGACTTAGCGCATGCAATTCTCCCCAGCGCGCAGGTATCCGGACGTTGCTTAAGAGACGGCGAGGAGTGATGGGTAGCGAGATTGAGGGCTATAGAAGAACATTTTTAGCCTGATTTGTATTGTTATGGTGAATACCAACATAACATAGACAGACTGTATCAGTTTCGTAAGAACCTATGAGTTGGTTGTATACTTATTTAGTGAACTGGACTACAAAACTTTCTATTTATGTTTGAGTTATATCATATTGTTAGCCTGGTATGAGTGGGACTTCGCTCATACGGCGGTTGTCATGTAATCGACAGTGGATCGGGGCGTGACAATTAAAGTGGTATCAGAGCAAGTTTAGAAATTCTTGGATTAAATTTAGGAAGGTTGATAATTATAGACATAACCCTGATATAGTCCATAAGCAAACTTTAGGTAAATAAGGGTGAGAGTGACAAAGGGTTAGGAACACGGTTTCCTTGATTAAAATTTTCCTTTTTACCTCTCTACACTTCCCTGTATGATAAGTTGTTTGCTACAAATTATTTAACTACTTTTAGTAGTTTTGATTAATTGTTTGATTGCTTATGGAGTTATTTAATTTGATTGCTTGTATATATATATATATATATATATATATATATATATATATATTTTTTTTTTCTTTCTTTCCTAGCCTTTATCCTAACTCAAAGGTAGTACTTTAAAACTCCAATGGTACTACTAAAATTCATTATTATGCTGCAATTATAAAGTGGCTGCTTTGTTCAATGAAAAAAAGGATTAGTTGTTTGAAGTCCTTGTCATTGCCTTCCGATAAATGTAGCTCCTACTATTTCTTGGGTATATAAGTGCTATAAGCAATGAGTGCTCTAAGTTTAGTCATAGTTTTGATATAAATAACTTCTCTCTCTACGATAGAAATTGGAAAGTAAACCCTGGTGCACTTTCTATGGACAGATGTAAGAATTTAATCCACTATTCCTACTACGAGAGTATACTCTACTATATTGTGGACACCATGACTCAATTTGGCTTGATTTAGATCACCATTTGGTGGTTAAAACTTTATTGCCAAATCCTCCCTTGTAAAGTTTATTTTTATGATATTTCTTTTATGCCTTGTTTCATTTTATCACGATTCAGTTAATTCTTAGGTTACTTTAATTTTATGTTTTCAATTTGTGAATCCTACTCAGCATTAGTAGTTACTAACTTTATTGGTTGCAAATTTCATATTGAAGTAAACCGATTCTCACTCTCCAATAATTTTAAATCTAGGAGAATATGTTATCTCTCATTACATTCAGTCATCAGGAAGAATTAAACTCATAGTAAATATATCCTCCATTGACTTTCTTCAATGGTAAAATCATTGTGAATGACTAAACTGCCTAATATAGGGTGATGGCCTAAGGTCGTCCTATCATGACATAATATAAACTTCTAGCTATATCTACCAGTTGGTTAGGTTGCCTTGATAGTGATGACTATAAAGAGAACTATGAGAGGATTGATGTCACCATGCGGAGACTTAGAAAGAAACTTGATCCTCTAGTTCTGATGCAATTCCTTGCAGGGCAACATTCAATATAATGTTGCAATAGATCATAGTAATATGGCAATCCTTATCCTCATGGTTTAAATTGAAAATACCTGAAGTCTTTTATACTAATACCCGTCAAATGGAACAAATTCACAAGTTTAAGTTTAGTAGATCTTGCACCTAATACTTCTAATGGAAAAAAAAAACCTTGTTGACTTCATATTTTCCTCAATTGACCCTTCTTTATTGATTTTATGCTCCATTTGTTTGCTTTGATCGATTTTAATGTTGAAATTGGTAGGTGATGTTGTGTTTGGCTATATAAAAGATTTATGCTATTTTGATTGTTGTTCTCATCTAAAACTTATTCTGATGGTATTTTCAAAGAATTTATAAATGTTGGTCGACTTTTTACATGTATGGTGACAGCCAAAGTGTATCTAGTTATGGATAGGTTGCTAGCATATCTGACGGTAACCATTAAGAATGGATTTATTTAAATATTGGTGTAGTGATTTTGATGACTTTATGCATTTAAACTTCGCCAAAGTCGCTTGTTGAGCGAGTATGACCAACAAATGCAATTCTTTATGTGTTATAAAGATGTCATTTGGATTTGTTCATATATTCTTTTTGTACATGTGTACTTAGCTATAATTACGTGGTTGGTTTTGACGAGTATGATAACGTAAAAGTTTTAATTGACTCTCTTAGTATCTTCATCAAGTTTCAACCTTATAGTTAAAACCAAATGGAAATTTCAATCTTGCTAGGTGCCATTGGTCTCCTCCTTTTTCTGTTAGTTGGGTGCTATCATAACAAGCAAAGCAATTTAAGAAAAATAATGTTTAATCCTTAGGTTAACTTCGACAATATTTTGGGCTCAAATTTTAATTTTCCTAAGAGAAACCAGCTTCATGTCCTTCACCTCAATCCTGCCCTAAGCAAGGCAATATTTTCTAGTAGCTTTAACATCTTGTTCTGTATAAAATTCCAAATGTAAGTTACACTTCTTTTAGAAAATTCTTTAGCTTCATAATACCTTGCTTAAAGTCTATTAGTGCTCCTTCTGGTTGCAACTCTCAAATCTTTAGGTAAGGAATCTAGTGGTGACCTCAATTCTAATCATCAAATTTTGCCTTGATTATAAATATTGCATCTTTTTACTTGAATTCTATTAATTTTTGAAAAATAAAACTTATTTATTGATATTCCATACCATAAAATTCTTCAAATGAATGCTTTCACTCTTGATATTGTATTTAACTTCATATTCCCTTCCAAAGGATGATCAATGTGCTCCTCATTTTCTTCTCTTCTCTTAAAGTAGTTATATACCAACTTAACATTAATGTTGCTTTGTCTACTATGCCTCCTTGCCCAAACATATTGAAATTTTTAATCAGTCAATATTTTGATTATAAAGCAACTTAGCAGTTCTTTGTAAAATAAAAATAACACTTTTAGGATGCTAATATTGCACCTACCATCATTATGCAACCTTTTAATATTTAAAGCTTTTAGCTACGTGCACATGAGGTAGATATGGATCATTCCTTCCAAATATCTATACCTTGCCTATTTTCTATCTACTTTGTAAATCCTTCCTTCAGTAAGCTCCTTGTTAGCTCACAGGTTATAAAGCCTCAAGAATGGTTTTGATTCAAGATTTTAAGGTTTTATTACATTGTGTTTCTCTTCCATGAGTTTGGTCCAAAGATATTCTTATTTTTTCATTAATAGCAACAACCTTTTATTTGCTATTATCCTTTTAACCACATTGAAGTTGCAGATTCCCAAGCTACATGTTTTTCTTACATGTTTCCTTCCAACTAATTAAATTAAGTACTTCTCTTATTTCATTTATATCCTAAAAGTTATCGTTGTATAAGTTTTTTTTCTTCCCTAAATCATACCATCTTATCATTGATCCAAATTGTTGTCATTGAATGATATTGAAATTGCATTTCACTTGTTTTGATATGCCATTGTTTCCTAGCTTATGATACTCCAACTATTAACAAATTATTTAATTTCTAATCCCTTGTCGACTATCTTGAATTCACGGTTTTCCACCTGAAATATATACCCAATGTAAAACCTTAAAATTTATTTTCTTAAGTGACAAGATTGTGTTCTTGTTGTAGCACCTAGAAACAATGGTTGGGTAATACTGCAATAATAATAGAAAAAAATTGCACTCGAATATTATGTTCTTTGATCCTTATGGCTACTGCTTTTAATTTCATTGTGTACTCTCTACTGATTTGATAGATGTGTACTGTTATATTGTATTATCTATACGAAGATATATCACTTAAGATCATAAAAGTGGGCAAATATTCATCTACAGAAAGCTATTAATGTAACCTTGAGAAATGACACCTTAACCAGCATGCTTTCTCATCATCTTAACTAGTATGATTTCTTAAGATTATGTTCTTATTGGCAATTATATTTGCCTTGGGTGTAAATTGTGTAATTACCTTGTGTAGTCACCTTATGATTCTCTCTAGTTGCCAAGGAGTAAATATTGTTTACTACAAATCTTGATTTTACATTCTAATCAAGAATTCTATCCATGGTCAAATATACTATTATGAGATTACTATATAGTCTCACCAAAAGTCACATGCAAGTGCCACATGTGTTCTATACCTATTCATGGAGCCAATATGTGAGATTGAATTGAATAACATTTTCTAATTATTTGATCATAGAAGAACTATGTTACCATATATAGTTAGCATAATTTTTTATATGCAGAGGCATTAGCATAAATATTCAATTGTTGTTTTTGACCTATCTTTTCCTCCAAGTACTATTGTATTTATTGCTGAAGGTTCATAAACCTTATAATGTTTCATTATACATGCTAGCTCCATCATTTTCTTTATAAGTATCTCTTTCATATGTGAGATGATGTTTGTAGTAAATAATAAATATATTTAAGGATCATTAGAAAAGTTTAGGAGATAGTCATATGAATTTTTTTTTTTAGGGATTTCTACATTTTTGGAGGACTAAAAATATTTAAGGGGCGAAGAACTTGTAAACCCTCAATTTTTTTTTGGAATATATACATATGTCAGTAAATAATTAAACCCCTAAATTTTTAGAAAATATATATGTGTCAATAAATAAGTAGGTGCATATATATACACATGTACCGTCACATATATACATTGATGTGTCAATCCGTAAATATATGTATAAATAGGTAAATATAAATAAATAAATAATAATAATAACAATAAGATAGTAAGATCTAGATCTCTATATATATTTAGTCATATAAATCAATTATATATAAAATATAATCTTCTTCGTAAGAATAATTCTTTACCATGTGTATATATATAGGTATATACGAATAAATATATCTCTATATATATATTAAAATAAGTTTACTTCTCATTATTTAAGAAAATAAGGGTAATAAAAAGGAAAGGGAATCGGGGACAACAATATTAATTTTCTTTATTCATCTCAGGCGATCATCTAAACATAACTCCCTAAATCTCCATCTTCACACCCCTCTATTGCCAATAATTAAGGTTAGCAAGCCTTTGATTGAATCTGTTCGACTAGGAAGAGAAGACATCTGATGAAATGGACGATGTAGTATAGGAGTGGAAACTCACGGCACTGATGCTCAAAATCCCAGATGGAAATAATAAATTTGAATGATTAAGGTTGGTACCCATTCCCAAGTTAATACAAAAATCTAATTTTTGGGATATGCGTTAGAGATAGTTGCTAATGTAGATTTTGGATATTGCATTTTATTATTTTTCTTATTATTTATATGAATTTCTCATATCTTGAATTTTTTTCTTGAATGAAATTATTTGAGGATACAACTATTAAGTAATTTTGAATATTAAAGTGATTAAAAATATTTCATTTTATATAAAGCTATTAGATCACATTGACAGTGAATGTATATATAATTATTTTGTCTTCATTTATCTAAACGTCATTACTAGAAATTTAATTAAAAGTTACTTTTAAAACTATTTAGAAATAAAATACTATATTGGGTAGATTCAAGAATCCAATAAAAAAATAAATAGGATAATGATGATTCACATTATTCATTCCACATATGTATATCTCTGTGTATATCTAGATATAGTAGAAAAACATCTTTCTAGTTAAATAAATAAATGTATGTTGTAGAAAATCTGAAGACTTTAAATATTAAATTATGTTTGTGTGTTAGTATAATATATACAACTCTAATTATTTTATTAGAGAGTTGGACAACATATTGAATAAAAAGCTATGCTTCTAAAATTTAGTAACTTAGTATAGTAATTACAGGTTCTACGAATAGTTTCGTTATTGTTATTGTATTATTGAATGAAAATGGTTGAGATACATTTTGTTCTACTTCTTTTCTTTGATGTTCTCCTTTATAATATGATGGATAAATTTGTCATGTCTTGCACTCAACATCTTCTTATCGTATGAATGAGCGACATTAAACAATGAATATCAAAACACCTATTTTGTTCTTCATCTTCTATTTCCATGATGACAAATAAGAAATAAGAAAATGGGGAGCAGGGTGTTAGATACTTGATATCATGAGTATTAGAAAATTTAAATATGTTTGTAAATTGATAGGGAAACGTTCTGCAGTGACGATGGATAAACACGGCAAAGTCGTGAATCTATTAAATTCCTAATTTAAAAGGCTCAGGTGCGTTGTTATTTCGGCTAGTTTACGGCCGCTGCAGTAGAGCTCCCAAGTGGGCAAGTTGTTATTAAAATTTTATTACTGTCCGTGATGTGCATTTATTTTGATATCTTGTATGATGTGAACTAATTGCAAATGATATATTATGTGTTTGTGTTCTATAATTCTAGGAGTGTATGACACTAGGAAGAATCTAGAACACATAGCGACATATGAAGATGCTAGGTGATAGATAAAACTAGTTAGGTGACATATCTTACATGATAACCTAAGCTAGTTTGGATACCTAGAGACATAGACCTGAACTTCCTAGGGACATAAAACCTCTAGGAATCTTATAGGTCTATATAACACTGTATTTCTCTCACAAATGGTAGATATTATTTGTGTCAGTATAAAAAGGGGTGGCAGCAAAGTCACCCGACCCATCCTTTAGCGTTCGATGAGTACCAACAAGGGGGTTCTGGCCAACGGCCAGATATCCCCATGGCATGTATCCGAAACTAAGGTGCTGGGAGCCGGGGAGCTCACTTTAGCCGCTGCCCTGAGGACTAAGGTGTTTGTTGACGCTGACATACTCCAACTGAGTCCTGCAGGCTTGGGGGGTAGTCCGGACAACCAGAGTTATACATAAGTGTTGGGTCCGGCAGGTCAGGCCGTGAGTACATATGTCAGTCGGTGACCCTGCTGTAAAGCAGAAGTGTAGCGCTACACGGTGTCTCGTATCCTAGGGTCCATGGGGGATGTACGATACGATAGTCTCGGAGTGCGGTCGGGGTAAACGGCTCGCGAGACTGGAAGGAGAAGGAACCGCGGTCACCCCGCCTTCTTCGCCAACGTTGGTGCAACGGGCCTAGGCAGAGACTTAGTTCAGCATCGACAGGCTTGTGGTAGTTCCCGGCCAAAGCTTACCTTAAGCATAGGCAGGCAGCCCTAGGAGATAGTATTGGAACTAGAAACTTAGAAATTCTTTAGACACATACATGTATTTAGACTTTTAGTGTTTAATTGATTATTTATATGTATGCTTCCTTTTGTTGTTAATTTGTGATTTAATATGGATATACTTGTTGCTCATCCGGACATACATATTGTTAGCCCATTCTCTTGCTTGGAGAAGTTCTATCTGTAGGCACTAAGTCGCAAGACTTAGCGCATGCAATTCTCCCCCGCGCGCAGGTATCCGGACGTTGCTTAGGAGACGGCGAGGAGCGATGGGTAGCGAGATTGAGGGCTATAGAAGAACATTTTTAGCCTGATTTGTATTGGTATGGTGAATACCAACATAACATAGACAGACTGTATCAGTTTTTTAAGAACCTATGAGTTGGTTGTATACTTATTTAGTGAACTAGACTACAGAACTTTCTATTTATGTTTGAGTTATATCATATTGTTAGCCTGGTATGAGTGGGACTTCGCTCATACGGTGGTTGTCATGTGATCGACAGTGGATCGGGGCGTGACATCAATTCTCCAAGGGCATGATCTGACGCATTGGTCACCACTTCGAAGGGTTTCTAGAAGTCAGGTAGTCTCAACATCAGCATGGAAGATATATGAGTCTTCAACTCTTCGAATGCTTGTTTGCAGCTTTTCGTACAAGTCTAGGTTCTATCATTCCTTAATAAGTCAGTTAGGTGATGCAATCTTTGAGTACCCTTCGACGAACCTTTGGTAGTAGTTGGTGAGGCCAAGGAAGGTTCATAGTTCTGATGAATTTGCGGGTTGCCTCCACTCCCAAATCGCTTGTGCCATTTGGTTGTTCATCTGGATCCTTCCTTTTCCAATTTTGTGGCTGAGGAAAAAGATGGTCGGTTGGCCGAGCTCGCACTTTTTCTCTTGAATATAGAGTTTGTGTTCCTTTAGCTTTTCAAACTGCATGCAGAGGTGGGTGAGGTGTTTATCCTCTAATTTCAAGTACACTACCACAAATTTATTAACAAATTCGTGTAAACCCCCACCATTTTTACCTAGAAATTTTTTTAAATATATATATAGAAATGACAAAAAAAAAAAGAACTAGAATTAGGATGTAATAGTTGCAAGGGTGAGTTGATAAATAAAACAAAATTTAAGGGGCATTGTGAAACCTTCCAAATGGCTCACACCTCGATCGTCTCACGTGCTCTGCCCTCTTCCCATCTCCCTCTGCCTCTCATGCCCTAGCCGACATCTATCACTTTACTCAACGACCTGCAACTTGAGGTGGCACAATCTCCATGCGTGGTGGAAATTAGTAGTGATTCCCAATTAATCAGCCATCTACTCAATGAAATAAGTTTGTTAACGTAGGGAGAACATCTCAATATGGAAATACCATGGAGGTTGTGTATGCTATATCTATCAGGGTGGTTCTGCAGAGTCAATCTACAGGTCAAGTGCGTAGGATTCACTACAGTAGTTACTTATGCAAGTTAGGGAAAAGTTTAATTTAAACTTTTATTGGAAATTTTTGGATGCTTAAAATAATAATAATAATAATAATAATAATATACCTGCTAAATATGGGATATGGTAGAAGCATGCATTATTAAATGCCATGATCATTATAATTGCTAAGCATGCTAGGTTTACATGTTCCCACAGCATGTTTGGTATTGCCTTACATGTTCTTATTCTAAGCATGTATTATCTGCTAGTTACATTTTACATGTTGAGGTGATCTATTATGTGAAAATAATATTAAAAAATTTACCTTTGATTAAATCAACATAGAACAATACGATGATATGCTCAAAGGTATGACAACTCTACTTAGGTGGTGCAAGCCCTACTTAGGTTTTACACTTAGAACTTAGAGGAAAACACCAGAACCTCCTGAACACACATTACATACTAAATGTTGAGGGTATATAGTGGTGCACCCAGAGGACATCATGGACTATAAAGTCTCTGATAAGATGTTCGCCCACCAGCTCCACTCTAGGGGTTAAGCGAGGCCCAGACACAGGGAGTGGACTGGTGTAGGATGGACCGGCTAGGGGATCAATACATGGATACCCTACCCTCACGTGCGACGGATGGTCGTCACCATGCTGGTCCTTGAGGGTAAGCGAGAACACTACCGCTCCTTGGCCATTGCTTGCATGCAGTCAATGTTGAGCTCTCCAATGTTTGGGAATTTGGGAGGCTCACAACCGACATGCATGACTAGCTCCTGGACGAGAGAGGTATGATTCCTGTGTTCTTTGGACAGATCTATACCTGGATAATCTACCTACACACGTGGTGGTTGAGTGCCTCCGTGTAGTCCGTGAGAGCGCGCGGGAAGGATACCAATCCCTGGCCATTGCTTACATGTAGTCAACGATGAGCACTCCAATAGCGATAATCTCGGAGGCTCACCATGATGGGTATGTTCAAGCTCCTGGACGGGAGAGGTGGGACCTATCGTGAGTCTTGGACAGTGGATTTTTAGACTAGATGGCTATGATTTCTAAGGTTCTACAGACATATGGATAATATAGTATGGATCCTAAGGTTGCTTGAACCGGCAGGTTGTTGCTGACTATGAGATTTGTATTTTTGTATTAAGGATAAATTTGTAATACAATAATAGAAAGGACTTATTTGTAAAATTTTATAGATTTTTGTAATATGGAATTTTGACATGAGAATTATACCATCAGATAGGATTTTTGATAAGGAATCCAACGACGCAGACGAATCGTAATTTGGACGTCGTTTGATTGGTCAAATTGTGGAATCAAGGATTAATCTAAATAGACGGTCCAGATTTGATCTAAGATTTAAGATTTTAATTAATTTATTTATAAAAATCGGATTTTTCCTCCCAGTTTTCTCTCTCTCCTCCTCTGTTTCACGCGGCGATTCCGGGCTCTTCTTGCGGACGATGCTCCGGCCACCATAGTTGGAGTTTTTCGACGGAAATTGAACCATGACCTTAGGAGAGTGAGGAGAACACAATAGAGATATAAATTTACAGCTTTGGTGATGGTTTGAGGAAGAAAAATTAGGTTTTGCGTCGGCGGGCAAAAATTCGTCGTCGGAGCTTGCTCCGACAATTGCCGGCCATTCCGGCCGTGAAACTTTGCAAACTTGGTACCTATGGCTTCTCTTCGACAAGAGCTATCCATTGGTATCGGAGTTGAGGGCTATTGGCCATCGGTTGGCCGCCGGCGAGCTAAAAACCCTAACTTAGGGATTTCGCCCCAATTGGATTAATCAGTGAAATTGATCGCGTATGGGCTATAACAATTGGGGCAAATATGATTTTTGGAATCCTTGTAAAGAGAGCTTTCAATTGGTACCAATATTGATGCTGATCGAAGAACTTCGCCGGCGAGGGTTCCGGTGAGTCTCCGGCGAACTTTCCGGCGAACTCGAGATAAAAATTAGGATGATTCTAGAGACCATTTTAAGCATGTTGGTGAAGAAAGATTTGAGAAATTGTTATCAGATTGAGAATTAAAATTCATTGAAATATTCACACGAAATTTGATAAGCAAGCACGAGGATACGAACGATCGCGATACGAACTAAAACGTGTTTACGATGATAGAATCAGGTGAGTGTTTATTCTCTGGGCAGAGTAAACGGGATAGTTCTCAATGCTTAGTCCACGAGAATTATATCCCTTTGATTAGATATGCTTGGTATTTCTTTGGACTCTCCTGCTAGTTTATATAAGTTTGATTATTATAAATGAGTTGTGAATAATCTTTGATATTCCTGCTTGATTCATTATAAGCATGATACTATGCTTTTGTTGACTCTAGATCTAGCATATGCATTTGGTTGGTTATTTGTGATATTATTTCACTTATAAAAGCATATGGCTAATATGATTTGATACTGGATACTACTATAAGCACAGTCACTGCAGTGATATTTGATTAGCACTCCCATGGGCCACCTATGCAGAGGGGCATGGGGTAATAATGCACGAGGTTAGAAGGGGAGACTGGGATTGGAATACTCTTGACTGGCCATTAGATTGGACTAGCTATGGATGCCAGGTAGTGAGGTCCAGTGACAACTTAGGGGGAAAGGGGGCTTTGGTTCCATATTCTTGTGTTTTTGCTTTGATCTGGGTACCCTATGATTCTTGATTCCTCCCCCTGAGGTAATAGTTGTTGGCCACAACTGTATTTGATTAAGCCAGCCTCGGATATAATCTCGTGTGACTATTGATTGCTCCTTTTGATTGACTATTGCATACGGATAGCCAGATTATCTCATTCTTGAGATTTTGTTATTTTATGTTCTCGGTTTTACATTATTTTCTATCCAAATCACTGAGTACAACGTTATTTTTCAGGATTACAGCAGGAGAGGGACTGATAGATATTGCAGCGCATAGCCAGACTCCTGTTTGATTTTGAAAGGTAAGACAGTTCTACCTTTATTTTGTGTACAGAAGGATCCACTAGATAGGTACTTTGTGTATCATTGGGCATGTGCCCCATTTTGGTTGTAGATCATTTGTATATACATATATCTCTGTGTAAGAGATATGATTTTGTGAAATATATGGTTTAGAGTTATATTTGATCTGTTGTCCAGGTTCTCTCCTTCCATAAATAGATGGGATATACATCAGGCACGCTTAGTGGGTTCCTATATAGTTCCGGAGGTAAACGAGACTATATATGGAGTTCACTGCGGTCTGCCACGTGCCCTAGGGGAAGGTATGGGGCGTGACACTGACGATTTGTTTCCTTCAAATGGTGGCCCTGCCATAGGGCAGTATTGTAGTACTACACAGCAGGCTGTGTCATTTCCATACGGCGCCGGGGAGGCGGTATGGCTCAGTGCGTTTCGCTAGGACGTGACGTTGGGGCAGTCGATTAGCAAGACAGATGGAGTGGGATACACGGTCACCTATCCTCTCGCCAACATCCATGTGGGCTATAGGGAGAGACATAGGTACTCTTGACACGGATGGGTTCATGGGTCATCCCTGATCAGGATAACTTTTCAACATAGGTAGGTAGAGCCCGACTCACATGATACTTAAATTTGGAACATACTAGGTGTTACACCATAGGTACATGACATGACAAGACAACCTAGATGACAGTTAGATATCATTATGACATCTCTTGACACTAAAACTATTTGACTGATAATATCGAAGTAAATATGCAATTACATTGAAATATAAATCAACAAAAGACATCCTAGATATTTTTCCTAGTCTTGTTCGTGCTATTGTGGTTTGACCGTAATTTCAAACTAGGCCACAAGGTTGAGCACACTGCATTTAATGTGTGTGCAAGTTAATTAGAAGGCAATGTGATATAGACGAAGTCTGGTAGAAGATACGTCGGGACTGTCTTAGGAGTTTTATTTAACAAAGGTATAGACCTTCCGCTGATTATAAATTATTTGCATTGTCTTAGGTGTTATTGTGTTTACCATATGCCTTGTATGTGATCACAGGACCATATGGTGATTGCCACGTGCTCGACCTGTGGGTCGAGGCGTGATAACTTTAGTGGTATCAGAGCGTAGGTTTAGAGAAGCTAAGATAGTAGACTTAAGCTTGAGTTATAATGAGTGTTTTACTTTAACAAATGTAACAATCGATGTAACAATTTTTTTTTTCTTGAGCTAATAGTTGCTTTATCATAAATACGGTAAATTTATTAAACTCCTAATGGGGTAGATGGCCGAGATTTTTGCTAGGTCGAAGCCGGAGTAGACTAATAGAGGCCATCGCCTCATGGGTCAACGTTTGACTCCCTTTTATGTCAATTAAAGTGGTATCAGAGTCAACATGAGAGACCTGATGGAATTCTAAAACTGTATATCAATTTATAGTACATGAATTAAATGTTGGATACCGTGTATCAACACTATAGAGATTAAATTATATAATGACTAATAATAATTTAGGCTAGATCATTGTTTGGTAGGGTTTCATTGATACCCTCTAGACTGTAGCAATTATGTTCAAAATACTTTTGCCGATGGGGTGTCATAGTCCATAGTTGTGTAACTTATATGGGAAGTTTAAATGATATAATTATACTCTCTTGCATTTGCTACATACGCCAGATCTATGATTGACTTAAAATCTTAGGGGATCAAGTAAATTAATCTTGATCCTACACAATATCACATCATGATCACCTTCCATGCCAAGACTAGTAGGGACTACCACATGGGATTTGGAAATACTAGATTCAAAATCTCATACGATGTATTATTCATAGTGTTCATATCCTGTTGATCTAGTTTGGGATACTAAGTTCCAATGAATCTATCGATATTTGGTTTCGCATGCTTTTGGGCTGGTTACTCTTGGAACCCGAGGGTTGCTCAAGTGCCTTCAATTATCCTCATCCTTAATCCAGTAGTAAATCAGTTGCTGAAGCTCTATTGGATAGTCTGGGTTTATCTGTTGTCATGTTCCTACCTGACTCATGAACCAAAGATCTCCGTAGAATGAGATTAATCATTTGAATTATCCCTAAGATATTTTGATTGCATACAAATATTTTGGACATAATCTTGTTCATGGATGATATACTCCATCATTTCAAAAATTTATCCCTCTTAATGATACTTAGATCAGTAAATGATCTTTGAATTTTTCATCTTGACCTATACTCGTGCCAAGTATCGTGACAAATAAAATATATATAAAAAAAACTTTCATCCAATAGCTTGCATGATCAAATCTAAGAATAATTAATTGACCTATTTGAATTACAAATCTTGGTTTAAATTAAGTACTATAGATATTAATTTCCAATTGAGTTCGTTCTCCATTTTATTAGAATATGAACCATTAGCCACATCCTATCCCTTGGCTACCAGGCCAACAAGGTTGGGTGGCATTCATTCAACAAGATTCGTGATCTACTCATAAAGTTTCTCCATATTCGGTACCTTGTCAGAACTCTTTTTCTATAATTTATCATTGGTAAGTTATTTATTTATTTATTTTGTGTATACATGGTATTCTTGTAATAGCCTATGGAGTGGCATCGTAGCTATATTAGTTCTTTGAGCATTCATTAGTTTCAAGTTCAAGCTTCACATATTTACCTCACCTCTGTCTGGAATCCGTTGAAAATTCTGGACACTCAGATACTTGATGTCTCTATGGTGCATCTTGAATCTTTCATGTATTTGGAACATAGGATTGTCAAGTTTTTGTTAAGGTTTTGATTCCTTGTAAACATCATTAGAGGAGAGCTCAAGTCCTCCTTGAATTGTAATTTTTCATGAACTTTATCTCCTCCTTCCGTGGAAAAATTAGACTTTCTGTTATGTTGAATATTTTCTATACTTTCAGCAACATTACTTTAAGTTCCACCTTCAGTATTTTCAAACTTCCTAACTTTTGTAGCTCTTTTCATTAGATTTGGAGTCTTCCTAGGAGGCTCATTATTAAATATGTGGAGTTGTCATTGGTTATTACCATAATTTTGTTTCCTCTTTGGTTGGTGACTGAGAAATGGCTTTGGTAGTATCTGCTTCAATCTGCCAAGTTCATAGCTGGTTCCTTTCAGATTCAGCTTGTCAATTGTTCTTGTGACCTTATACATAGCCTCTCTATACTTTGCAGTAGTTCGGTTGGTTTCTAAACTAAGCTTCAACCGGTTATAATTCTTGTCTATGGCTCCTGCTTTCCATGGGCAAGCCTAACTTCTATTTTTGTTGTTTCCATGGGAGCAGCAAGTAACAATTATGTACTAGTTGGGACCTATATTTCATCTTTTGTTGTAAATTTTATTGGTTGTGCGAACTTCTGGGTTGATTTTGTTCCTGGTTCTACAATTCAAAGCTACAACCCATGAGATTTATTCCAACATTTTTTTTCCTGCAGTTGCTTTCTTTTTCTAAATTTTAAGTTGAAGTGATGTTATCTCTTTGTATCTATTCTCTATTCATGTCTCATCTTTGTTGAGAAATTTGTGCTATGTTAACAACTGTTGATTTTGCCTCTTGTTTCATCTCCTTCAATTCAAGGCGGCATCCATCAGTTGCATTATGAAGATTTTCAGTTACCTTTTTCAAATGCCTTAGCCATTTTATTAGGATATTGACATTACTTAATTGTCAGAACTGCATATACATGGTTGCTGTGAAAAATTCCATTTATTTGGTCCTTTTACATGGTTGCTGCTTGTGTGTCCATTCAAATGATGGTCATAAAGTTCTAAGTTGTAGAGTACCTTTCCAACCTCCATAGATATTTTTCCTTTATTACCTTCATCGGGTTGAGCTCCTAGCTCCTTGGCTTCTACATCAGTAATGTTAGCCAAAATAATAATAATAATAATAATAATAATAATAAAATGGGGCTACTTGATTTGGCTACCAGCTAACTACTTTTAGCCTTTGTTGTTGCTCTACTCATATCAGTTCCAAATGTTCACTTTGGATCTTCAACTTCAGGAATTCTTCTTCTTGGTTGTGGGTGACTTCAACTTCTAGCTCAATAGGCTTTTATGCATTTTCTATCAAATTTATGGGTTGTTGTTTCTTCTATATTGGAACTAGCTATTCCTGATTCTAATTTTGTCAACTACTTCAACTGATATTTTTGAACTTCTAAGACAGTCAATTCTTCAGAACTCTATTTGTATACCTCTGTTGACTTCAGCCTATTAGCATGTTTCTACATATACAACTGCGATTGTTGACATCAGCATGTTATTTCTAAACATGCAGCAGATGGCATACATTAGTTAAACTTTTCTGCAGTTCCTACACATTAAAATTCTTTACAGTCAACCTTTTCTGCAGTTCCTACACATTGTTATCTGTGTCATTATATATATATTTTGTCAACTGTCGGATTCTATCTGTTTCTGTGCAGTCCAATGCAGGTCAATTTTACTCATTTTCCAACAAGCAGCTTACATTGGGGACTACTTCTGCACCTTAATAGGAGTTTGCATATGATCAATTCTTCATTTCTGCACCTTATTAGGAGTTTACACATTTCTGCTATTTGCAGACTCTTTCATCAAGAGTAGCTTTGGACTTGTCATTGTTGACATTTCTGCACCTGCTGCAGTTTCCACTCTTTCATCAAGAGTAGCCAATTTCAATTCTTTGAGCAACTTACCACATCTCATCAAGAGTAGCAGCATTTTTATAGGTTTTGAGTAATTATTTTATTCTTTATGGGTTTTGAGTAAACTTTTTATTATTATTATTTATTTTCTACTCCTCCAATTAACTTGAAGCATTCGATTGATGTCACACACAAATTATTTTAGTTTGAGCATTTTGGTAAATGACTATCTATATTTCTACTACCAATCATTAAAAACATGAAAGAGAGGTTTCATTGGGGATTCAAATGCACACTAGATCTAAAGATCAACATCTTAACCACTACAGCTCCTTTAGTATTTTCACATTGAGTCGAAGGAAAGAAATATGTTACGCCCCAATTCCATCTTTGGGCACGTGGCAACCGCCGTATAAGAGACACTTCAACACCACAACTTATACAAGGCTAAAAAGTATCACAAGCACTATAATTTTGTTAATTAAACATAGCGGAAGCAAATACATTTTACAATTTAACCATCACTGCTAATTTAAATCTCTATCTAGATCACCAATTTGATACTATTCGCCAAGCTAGGTTCTCCCTCCTCCCAACTAAAGATCAATCTGTAACCTACCAACAGGGAAAAATGTGCACATTTGAGTCACGAGACTCAGTGAGGCTACAGAGAGAGCACCCTAACAATGGGTATATAGCATTGTACAACCTACAAGAGAATACATCCACTAAAATCACATACTTAAATCAACATATCAATAGTACATGACAAGATAATGCATATAGAAGAGCATCATCATGATTATAACAAGATATATCTCATGATATCAGAAATCTGATCATAATTAATACACAAAATTTAAAGATGTCATATCATTTTAGTAATTATATCGTTATCTATCCATTTTACACCTAAGGCAGCCAGACTATGTCCAAAGTAAATCCCTCGTCAGAGATTACCCCAAACCCGTCAGTGTCAACTCTATGTCCCTGTCCTATATTCCTGTACACTGACGTTGGTAGCAGGAGCTGGTGATCACGGCACCCCTTCTAATACAAACACAAGTACCATATAGCGTGGTGAATCTGCACCATGGCAGGATCACCATATAAAATACAAATCACATCCATCTCCAGCTTGGCAAGCTGAGATCCACTGCATATGATAACAATGAACCTAGACTACTCAGGGACCCACATCAGTTGAGCATGCCAGAGTTATCAGGTTCCCTAGCCTCGGTAGCACATGGGACGGTACTGTTCCTAGTACACCCTCTACTTTAGTGTAACACAATTAAGTTGAGTTCTGCACCGAAGTGAGATCTCGGCTACACCAAAGTATTAGTGACTTAAGTCAACCGAACTTGCATCTCTACCTTACTAACGCATGGCTCCTCACCACATGTTGGCACATACCAGTCTAAGAACCACACATCTTCTCCTAAGTTATCATAACCCTAAGATGTCCAAGGTTCTTAGTCATATAATAATTTAGATCACTCTAGGTGTCATTATCACATGTACCTAAAGTATCTCAGTTTCCATCTCATGTCAACATGTTTCATATTCTTACTAGGTATTTCTACAACTCTAGCAACATGAACATATTATATCATCAGCATAACATGAGCAAAATTTTTAATAGCATGCAAATAACAGCAGCATACATATGCTAGCATGGTACAACTTTCAACTCACATCCAAAGCATGCATATGATAGCATCTTACAGGAATTAGCATGACATATTTCCTAGCTCCTAATAAGTATGTAAAAAAAAATTACTTATTAGGAGGTACAATAATTAAAGACGACCCTTAGGACTCAGCATTTGTAGTAGACCAAATAAATTTGAAACCATAAACTCTCACCTGAGTCTCAAAGCAGCATCGAACAAGAATCCAGCTTGGCTATGATTCTTAAAAGCAAGCAAGCAAGCCAAATTTCCTCTCACTCCAACCACAAATCACAGCTTGGCCGTGATTTATCAAGCAATAGCACAACAATCAATTTTTATAAAATAAAATAAACATATCCAACAACTATAAATCATACAACTCAAACAAGAATTTCCTATCTACCGTTCTACTCACATCCTCACATCATTTTCTTTATTTTATTTTAATTTCTTACAATCACTCAATCATCCATCACATTAACAATCACAATCCAATACAATCAGGGAATTATTAGAAATGAGTTGTATCCTTTTTTATTTAAGAAATATTTAGTCCCACATCAGAGAATTCTTGGAAAGGAGTTGCATCCTAATCCTATTTAAGAGATGGTGCCCTCCTTCACACCTTGAATATCAAATTTATTTATATAATGGGTTGTGGGCTGTGGTCTTGCCATGCCTAGCATAGCCCTACAACGTGCGTCATGCGTGTGTTGGTCCGGTTCAGTGAATGGCCGATTTAGCTGCATTTCGGCTGTGGGTTAGCTGGTTTCGCGGCTTGTTGATCGGGTTAGTTCGGTTCAAGTGGCTAAGGCTTGATTGGTGAGTTTTGAGCCTTAAGAAATTTATTTAATTTTTTTTTACATATTTTAGACCTGCCTTTTGAATTATTTTAGGTTGGGTTCGGAGTTTTGAGTGCATAAATGATATCAGAAAATTTTTTAAAATAAATTGTAATGCATGTTTATGCTTAGATATATTTTTTTATGATAATTTTTCTGAACTATTAAGGTGGTATTTTGAACTAATTGAGGTGGTTCAAGTTTATTTAGGTGTTAAATAAATTATTTGGATAATATTTGCTTGAAAGAATATTTTAATAGGTGTTATTATATTTGATTCATGTTAAACAGAATTAAAATGATTTAATTAAAACTTTTACAGAATTTATAAATTTCGTGTTGTAAGTAAATTGGGTAATTAGATTTATTATTTTTTCTATTTTATGAAATTGGAGAAATTTTGACTTAATTGATTTATATCTAGTGATTGGATTTTCACAGAACTATTAATATTATTTTTAGATTAATAAAGTGGTATAGTAGATCAAACTGTTAGAATTAATTGTGCGAATAGAAATTTAAATTGTGTTCTTACTGTATAATTTAAATGTAAACTTGTTTGATTGAATAATTATAGTGGTGGTATTTGATTGAATTATTAAATGGTTAATTTTGATCAAAAGGAAAGCAACAAAAAAGAAAATTGGTATGAGGTTGTGGGTAGTGGGGTTAGTTAAGAGGATTGTTTGAGATATGTTATTTATGCATGCTTAGTTGTTTGCATTGGATTTATCTTAGGAAATTGTTGGTTGCTGTGCTATTGCTTGATAAATCACAGCCAAGCTATGATTTGTGTTGAAGTAGGAAGGATTTATCTTGCTTGCTTACTTGCTTACTCTTAAGAATCACGGTCAAGCTGTGATTCTTGTTTAAAGATCTGCTTAAGACTCAGGTGAGGGTTTATGGTTTCAAATTTAATTTGGCCTACTACAGATGCTGAGTCCTAAGGGTTGTTTTGTTTATTATTGTACCTCTGAATAAGTGATATATCTACTTCGTTACATACTTATTAGCATGTGGGTTACTATGAACTTGAAAGTATGCCATGTTAGTTCCTGTAAGATGCTAATGTATGCATATTATTGAGTTGAAACTTGAATTATTCTAGCAGATGTATGATGTTATTATATGCATGCTCTCGATATGAGATTGAAGGTTATATCATGCTAGTTCGTGTATGATGTTATTATATGCATGCTCTCGATATGAGATTGAAAGTTATATCATGCTAGTTCATGTATGATACAATAATATGCTTGCTCCTGATGTGAGTTGTTGGTTATACAATACTGGTATATATATGATGCTGTTATATGCATGCTATTGATGTTTATGCTCATGTTAGGTTGATTATTTAATATGTTTATATTGTTAGAGATGTAGAGACACTTAGCAAGAATATGGAACATGTTTGACATGAGATAAAAAATTGAGACATTTTAGATTCATTAGGTGATAACACCTGAAGTGATCTAAATTGTTATATGAATAAGAACCCTGGACATCTTAAGGTTATATAACCTAGGAGAAGATGTGTCGTTCTTAGACTGATATGTGCCAATATATGGTGAGGAGCCACGTGCTAGTAAGGTAGAGATGCAAGTTCGATTGACCTCACTCACTAATACCTTAGTGTAGCCGAGATCTCACTTCGGTGTAGAACTCAACTTAATTGTGTTACACAAGGTAGAGGGTGTACTAGGAACAGTACCGTCCCATGCGCTACCGAGGCTAGGGAACCTGGTGACTCTGGCATGCTCAATAGTGGTGGGATCTCTGAGCAGTCCTGGTTCATTGGTATCATATACAGTGGGTCTCAACTTGCCAGGTTGGAGACGAATGTGTTTGTTGTTTTTGTATGGTGATCTTGCCATGGTGTAGAATTACAGCGCTGTATGGTACCTATATTTGTATTAGAGGAGGTATTGTGATCACCAGCTCCTTCTGCCAACGTCAGTGTACAGGCATATAGGACAGTGACATAGAGTTGACACTGACGGGTTTGGGGTAATCTCTGACGAGGGATTTACTTTGAACATAGACTGGCTGCCTTAGGTGTGGAATGGTAATGAAAAAGATATACACATTAAAGTGAAATGAAATCTTTAAATTTTGGGTATTCTGTTATGCTCAGGTTTCAGATATCTTGTGATATATCTTATTATAATTATGATCATGCTGTTCTATATTTATTGTCTTGTTATATATTTTTGAGATGTTGATTTAAGTATGTGATTCTAGTGAATATATTTATTATGGGTTGTACAATACTTTTTACCCATCATTAGGGTTCTCTCTGTGTAGCCTCATTGAATCTCGCGACACAGATGTACACACTTTTCCCTGTCGCATAGGTTACAGATGGATCTTAGTAGGGAGTGAGGGAGAACCTAGCTTGGCGAACAACATCAATTTGGCGACCTAGATAGAGATTTAAAATGGTAGTGATGGTTAAATTGTCAAATGTATTTACTTCCGCTATGTTTAATTAAAAAATTATAGTGCTTTGTGATACTTTTAGCCTTATATAAGTTGTGATATTGAAGTACATCATATACGGCGGTTGCCACATGCCCAAAGGTGGAATTGGGGCGTGACAAGTTTGATACAGTAGGTATGCTTATCTAGGACTTGGTAGAAAAATATTCAAAATCAACATTGGGAATATGCAAGTATATGCACAAAAGATAAGCTTCAATTTTAACATGCTGAAAATGCTAAACTTTCAGCAATTATAAACTCATTTAATTTACTTGCAATTCTTATTGGATTGTTCAGGAGCTTGAGATTCTAGATGGTATTTGGAACCTTTCTTGAAAGAGTCAGGAGTATAATCCAAAGGGTTTTGAAAGATGATAAAGATTAGGGAGGAATATACTAAGGAAGAAAAAGATTTGTTAACTATCACTAGAAGAAAATTGAATTCGCTTGGTGTCAGGGATAGTACCACTTTTGAATGTACTTAAGAGTATTCAATAGAGGAATGATTTGTATTTTTGAGAATGGTCAGCATCTGAAGAATGGCCACTGCTAAAGGTTTGTACAAAAAAGGATCGAAGCATAACAGCGAATGAAAATAAGGGAATAGATCTTATCATTACCCACACATGCAGAATATCACAATATAGTTTCATGGGTAATAAGAATTTATTTTCCAAATTTAAGGAAGGAAAACTATATTGTACAGTATAGTTCTTGTGATATGCAAGTACTTGATGGTTATTTACACAAAACTGTCAGATAAGAATAAAGGAGTGAGATTTGAACAAGATGGATATCAAAATTGAGATTGAGGTAAGATAATACTTTTGATATCAGTACCCTAAGATCATCAAAATATTGAATATGAGATGGTATTGATCTCTGTTAATGATTCAAGAGTAAGGAATAACAAAATCAATAAAAGCTAAGGATCAAACTCTACAATTTAACTATGTTCTTAACCAAGTTCTGGATATATAGAGAAATGAAGAAAGATTATCATTCTCATACTTTGGTTTTGTATTAGGTATGATAGGAAAATAATTGGAAGGATCTCTATCCTTCTTCTCAGCCCCAATTAGAGGAAAGAATATTTCTAGTTCTACAGCAAGGATCAACTTTAAATATCCAAGGCTGCATAAGGTATCAATATTTAAATTTCTAATAAATCATAGGTCATGCTTTATTGATACCAATGGATAAATGACTGTTGCAACCTAAGACAATTAATTGCTCAATTTAGGCAGAAGTCTCAAGATGGTAACTTAGGAACTTTATCAAAGGGAAATTTATGAATTTAACTGAAGTAGTTGATCGGTCCGTATCATGTGGGCAGATGAGGTCATATGTTCAATAGCTGGGTGAGATCAACTAGAACCAAGACAACTTAGTTGTTACATCAAACAAGGAAAACATAGAAAAATAATTTCATATAATTTTAGTGGTTTCAGTGGGTTATCCAACATTAGCACCAACCAGTAATAGGTATAGAACCCCAACAATAGGTTCTCTATAGTCTCACATAGAAGGCTCCAAATATCTTGGTCTTCCTAGGTCAAGTTTTCAGCAATCACAATACAATTCAAGCACAGTCAATATAACCCAAAAGCACATGACTACAAGCAACCAATTTACTTACTAACATCAACCAAAACAAACAAAGAACATCATCAAGTAAGGACATAAAGCACAATGCAAACAAGTAAGGGTAACATAGGCATAAAATGATAAATCCCCATATATCTCAAAAATCTCTCTTTACCCCGTCAAAGTTATCTTACATTTGTACTTAGGCCTATGGTGTATCCTAAGTCCTATCCTTACTTTTAATGTCATCTTTTTAAACTTATGCTATGATACCACCTTAATTGTCACGCCCTAATTCCACCTTTGGGCACATGGCAACCGCCATATAAGAGGCACTTCAACACTACAACTTATACAAGGCTAAAAAGTATCACAAACACTACAATTTTATTAATTAAACACAGCGGAAGCAAATATATATTACAATTTAACCATCACTACTAATTTAAATCTCTATCTAGATCACCAATTTGATACTGTTCGCCAAGCTAGGTTCTCTCTCCTCCCAGCTAAAGATCAATCTGTAACCTGCGCAACAGGGAAAAATATGCACATCTGAGTCGCGAGACTCAGTGAGGCTATAGAGAGAGCACCCTAACAATGGGTATAAGACATTGTACAACCCACAAGAGAATACATCCACTAAAATCACATACTTAAATCAACATATCAATAGTACACGACAAAACAATGCATATAGAAGAGCATCATCATGATTATAGCAAGATATATCTCATAATATCAAAAATCTGATCATAACATGATACATAAAATTTAAAGATGTCATATCATTTTAATGATTATATCGTTATCTATCCATTCTATACCTAAGGCAGTTAGCCTATGTCCAAGGTAAATCCCTCATCAAAGATTACCCCAAACCGGTCAGTATCAACTCTATTTCCCAGTCCTATATGCCTGTACACTGACGTTGGCAGAAGGAGCTAGTGATCACGACACCCCTTCTAATACAAACACAAGTACCATACAGTGCTGTAATTCTGCACCATGGCAGGATCACCATATAAAATACAAATCACATCCATCTCCAACCTAGCAAGCTGAGATCCACTACATATGATACCAATAAACCTGGACTACTCAGGGACCCACATTAGTTGAGCATGCCAGAGTCATCAGGTTCCCTAGCCTCGGTAACGCATGGGACAGTATTGTTCCTAGTACACCCTCTGCCCTGGTGTAACACAATTAATTTGAGTTCTGCACCGAAGTGAGATCTCGGCTACACCAAAGTATTAGTGACTTAAGTCAACCGAACTTGCATCTCTACCTTACTAGCATACGGCTCCTCACCACATGTTGGCACATACCAGTCTAAGAACTACACATCTTCTACTAGGTTATCATAACACTAAGATGTCCAATGTTCTTAGTTATATAATAATTTAGATCACTCTAGGTGTCATTATCACACGTACCAAAAGTATCTCAGTTTCCATCTCATCTCAACATATTTCATGTTCTTACTAGGTATTTCTACAATTCTAGCAACATGAACATATTATATCATTAGTATAACATGAGCAAAATTTTCAATAACATGTAAATAACAACAGCATACATATGCTAGTATGGTACAACTTTCAACTCACATCCAAAGAATGCATATGATAGCATCTTACAGGAACTAGCATGACATATTTCCAAGCTCACGATAATTCACATGCTAATTATGTAAAAAAAAAAAAAAAAACTTATCAGGAGGTACAATAATTAAAGACGACCCTTAGGACTCAACATTTGTAGTAGGCCAAATAAATTTGAAACCATAAACCCTCACCTAAGTCTCAAAGCAGTATCGAATAAGAATCCACAGCTTGGCTATGATTCTTAAAAGTAAGCAAACAAGACAAATTTCCTCTCACTCCAACAACAAATCACAGCTTGGCCGTGATTTCTCAAGCAATAACACAACAATGAATTTTCCTAAAATAAAATAAACATATCCAACAACCATAAATCATACAACTCAAATAAGAATTTCCTATCTACCCTTCTACTCACATCATTTTCTTTATTTTATTTTAATTTCTCATAATCACCCAATCATCCATCACATTAATAATCACAATCCAACACAATCCAATTTAAATAAAATGATGTTTAGTTTAACAATTTAATTATACCCAAAAATCTTAATTAATATATATCACCTTAATTAATTCTAAAATAATTTTAATAATTCTATAAAAAAATCTAATTACATAAATTAAATTTACAAATCCCAATTTATCAAACTTCATTAATTAGAAAATCTAAATAAACTAGTTTTCTTAATTTTATCACATTATAAATTTATATAATTCTAAATTATTCAATTTCATTAATTGAAATAATCTAAATAATATAATTACCTCAATTTACAATATCCTAATTTTATTAATTCTATAAAAAATTTAATTAAATCATTTTAATTTTAATTAATACAGTTTAAATATCATAACATCTACCAAAATATTTCTTCATGCATATAATATACAATTAATTCATTTAAACCCTAAATTAACCTAAATTACCTTAAATAAATTATGAACTGCACTTCAATAATTCTGAAAAATTCTAATTAAATCACATAAATTATATTTAAGCATAATAAAGTATCAAAAATTATTTTAGATTTTTCAAACATCATTAACCCACTCAAAGCCCTGAACGCAACATAAAATAATTCAAAAACTAGGTCTAAAATATGTTAAAAATTCTAAATACATTTTTTAAGGCTCAAAACTCATCAATCAAGCCTTAGCCATGTTGAACCAAATTAAATCGGTCAACAAACTATGAAAACTAGTCAACCCACAGTCGAAATGCAGCTGAACTGACCGTTTACCGAACCCGACCGAACTGGACCAACACACGCGCGACACATGTTGTCGGGCTATGCTAGGCATGGCAAGACCACAACCCACAACCCATTGTATAAGTAGATTTGATATTGAAGGTGTGAAGGAGGGCATTATCTCTTAAATAGAAAAAGGATGTAACTCCTTTCCAAGACTTCCCTGATGTGGGACTAAATATTCCTTAAATAGAAAAGGATGCAACTCCTTTCCAAGTCTTCCCTGATGTGGGACTAAATATCTCCACTCCAACCTTTTAACTTTTTTTTTTTATAAAGAAAAATAGGGTTTACGGTATATCTTATTGAAGGTCTTTAGACTCTTTCATATCTTATTGGGATAGGTGGGGAACATGAAACTTCTTTGTGATATATTAGTGGACTTCCAGATTTTGAATTGGAGGTTGGAAGTTCATTAACAGCTCTTGAAATATGCTGAGTTTGAGGTTGTGGCTCAAATACAACTCTACTGAAATTGCTAAAAGTTTTGGTTATTTGAAGTCCACTTCCACACTGACATTCCTTAAAAGATGAGGTCTTGCTATTGTTAGTTTGTTATTCAACAGATTCACAATCTATAACCCTTGAATTCATCATTATGTTACTCAACAAAAGTTCTTCTCTCATTTGATCAAACTTGTCTCTATTTGGAATCTAGTGAATAGGCAGGACAACCACACCCTTTTTGATGGTTGACTTCTGATTTTTCTATCACTCTAGACTTCATTGTGTGTTTTGTTTATTACTGCTTTTGGGGGAACTTGTTTTGAATATATGCAACAACATGTATGACTTTGGCCAAAGAGATTCACCACCCCACTTTTGTTTAGGGCTTCTACTTGCTATTACCTTCCATTGAACACCTTTCTTGCACAAATTCACTTGTTGTTATAAGCCTATGCCTTAAGTTTAACAATATTACTCAAATTCAACTCTTCTCTTTAACTTTAGCTTATTGTATCAACTCCTTGTATTTGCAGCACTATTTGCAATATTTACAGCTTTCAGCTTGTACATATTGCATGCCTTCCCTATTTCCACATACTGTAGTCTTCTGTAGCTTCCTTCGTATCTGCACCATTTAAATTGTTGACTTTTATAAAGAATGCATTTCCACTCTTTCATCAAGAGTTAATTTTAGGTTCATAATCATACACAGACTGTTTCACTTTGGGCATGTTTGATAAATAATTATCTATTTTAAAAATATACAATAGAGGTTCATGGGGTTCAAATGCAGATCCTTAGTTCAAAAGATTAAAATACTAAGCATCTACAATATCATGTCATGTTAAGTTTAATCTCTTATATAATCATATTGTACCCTATGATGATTGTATTTTTGGAGGACCAAAATTTTTTAAGGGGGGAGTACTTATAAACTCCCACCATTTTTACCTAGACAAAAAAAATTAAATATATAAATAAAAATGACAAAAAAAAAGAACTAGAATTAGGATGTAATAGTTGCAAGGGTGAGTTGATAAATAAAACCAAATTTAAGGGGTATTGTGAAAAATTCCAAATAGCTCACACCTCGATCATCTCACGTGCTCTGCCCTCTTCCCATCTCCCTCTGCCTCTCATGCCCTAGCCGACACCTATCACTTTACTCAATGACCTATAACTCAAGGTGGCAGAAGAGATCACCGTTGACCTTGCCTGCATGTCATTAGTGGTGATTTCCAATTAATCAGCCATCCACCTAATGAAATAAGTTTGTTAATGTAGGGAGAACATCTCAATACAGAAATACCATGGAGGTTGTGTATGCTATATCTATTCGGGTGGTTCTGTAGAGTAGATCTACATGTCAGGTGCATAGGATTTACTACAGTAGTTACTTATGCAAGTTAGGGAAAAGTTTAATTTAAACTTTTGTTGGAAATTTTTAGATGCCTAAAATAATAATAATAATAATAATAATATACATGTTAAAGATGGAACATGGTAGAAGCATGCATTATTAAATGTCGTGATCATTATAATGTTATTTTTGTTAAGCATACTAGGTTTACATATTCACATAGGATGTCAGGTATTGCCTTGCATGTTCTTATTCTAAGCATGTATTATCTGCTAGTTACATTTTACATATTGAGGTGATCTATTATGTGAAAATAATATTAAAAAATTTACCTTTGATTAAATCAATATAGAACAATACAATGATATGCTCAAAGGTATGACAACTCGACTTAGGTGGTGTTAGCTCAAGCACCCCTACTGGTTTAGGTTTTACACTTAGAACTTAGGGAAAAACTCCAAAACCTCCTGAACACACATTACATACTAAATGTTGAGGGTGTATAGCGGTGTACCTAGAGAATCCTCATTAACTGTCCAAGTTTTTTTTTTGTTAAAGCGTTTATTAAGTAGATTAGATTATTTAAAAAGATGTACATCATAAATTATAATTTATAAATTTTGTTTTCTCATCATGATTGAATCGATTTCAGTTTTATCTCATCACATATTGTGATATAATTTTTAATAAATTATAAAAAATAATTTCATCATATTATCAACTAATAGGATGCTTATTGGAGGAGGATTGGGAGGTCCCCTACTTATAGATAACCATAGAGGGGTTACATGCCTGATTTGATCGCAAACTTTATCAAGTAGGTGTGATAATCTCAAAAACTGTATGTCATATATTACAATCTACGAAAATTTCCTCCTCATCCTGCTTAAATCGGTTTCAATTTTTTCTCATCACGCTATTATCAACTAATAGGTAGTATATAGGAATTTATAGAAATTTCCACCTCATCATGCTTAAATCAGTTTAAATTTTATCTGATAACACTAATATCAACTAATATAATGCATTTAGAAGGCAGAAAGGGAGGTCCCATACAAATAGTGAACCATAGAGGGGTGAATCCTGCGAATGCATAATTTTACCATTTTGTATCTTAGTCATTATAGCATAGTGGTGAGTATTTTTGCTTGTCATGTAGATGACCTCGGTCCGATATCTAGCAACAGTGATATGCATACGCATTGTCTTAAAATGCATGCAAGCAAGTTGGTCTCAATCTTCCGTCGCAGGAGAAATCCTTGAGGTGAGTAGTGACTTCACTCTGGGGAGGCTAACCACAATCCGGACACGCGACCAGCAACCTCATAATCGCTAAACCATTCCTTACCTGACCTGTTCATGAAGAATGACACGAATAATTCATCGAGAATTAAAAAAGTAATGGCAGAAGGATCACTCAAGGTGTATGATCAAAGAAATTGAACTTCAAGTTTTGCAACAAAAGTCTTACAATAGGGGTTGCTAAAACAAAAATTAAAGTCCCCCTCAATAGGGTATATTGCTCCACCAAATATATAGAAATAATAATGAAAATATTTTTTCTATTTTGTATTGCTAAAATAGCAAAAATAAATAACTAAGTCTCCTTCGTTTGCAAGTAAAATTAGTTGCATTTTTACAACTTCCACCTTGTTAGTTATTAGATATGATAGTTAAATAAAATTAGGAAGTCATTAGTTGAAACTATAGATGACTTAGAATTTTAATTAGCTCACAAGGGAATTAGAACTTGGGTGGTTGCTTAAGGTTGTAAAGTAATAGGGGTTAATCAGTTTAGGGTAGATTATGTTGAATAAACTAAATTGAGTTGAATGACATTTAACTAAATTGGGTTGAGGTGAGTTTAAATAAAATAAGGAAAGATGATCAATTTAGCTTATTGTAAATAAATAGGGTGATACCTAATATTAGAAATAAGTTCTAAAGGTGATGATATTTGTATTAGGTAGGCCACCTCGAAATAATTAAACGACTTGAAGCTCTTATACGGTTGGTTCTAAAGAATGAACTACATTACTCAGGTGCACCGGTTCACTACAGTAGACTATTCACAAGTTAGTGAAACTTTAGGAGATAAATATTTTACTACTTAAAAATTAATATTTAATTATTCATGATTTATGCTTTGTATGTTAGAATAACCTGTTTATATTAATAATGTGATATGCTTGTAGTCTTATATATGCTGTTATTTAAATATATGCTATGGTTATTCTTTGGCTCACTATCTGCTATGTTGATGTAACGAAAAATAATGAAATGTTATGGTTACCTCTAGAAACTATCATGTTACACTATAGTTTGACACATATATAGACATCAACAAGCAGCACTTATAGATATATGACATTGACGTACTTATGTATGAAAAAACTGAGGATGCATCATATATGATCTCCTAAGTTACGGATACGAGCTTTAATGCTCATAAACCTATACCACCCAAAGAGGTTGAAATCATCTTGGACATAAAGGGTGGGGATGAGATATGGATTGGCTTATTGCCAGAGAACGTTGTGATGTATTCACTATACCCGCACGTGTGTCGCCGAGTCGCCACCATGATAGTCCTAAGATGGCTAGCAGTGATGAAACCAAACTAATGACCTAGCAAACATGTCGCTGAGGTTGTAGCATTCCGGCGACGGCTAGGATGCACACCTCCTGGCAGGTATCGCTGCTTGTGAATTGGTACGGTGACTCCTTCCGCATAGCCTTGGATAGTGGATCCATAGACCATAAAACTATTATTCCAGACGTTTTGCAGACGTTCTGATGAGTAGTCCAGATCCTGGGGTTTATTACCAGCTAGCCGTGGCCGATGTGTATAATTAGGTGCGGTGACCCTGTTTGGGGACAGTGTGTAGTACTACACGAGTTGCTTCATGGATTGTCTGGAGGACGCATGGAGTGATAGGTCGCTAGGACGCGGAGATTGAGAGATTCGCCTAGTGGACCATTAGAGAGGGATTCACGGTCACCCAACCTCTCTGCCAACATCAGTGTGACGGGCATAGGTAGAGACATAGACAGAGTGGACACTGATGGGCTTATGGGAACTCCCTGATCAGGTGATCCCTCAAGCATAGGCTAGCTGCCCAGATCACGATATTTGAATGAGATGACTTGTTTGGTGACAATAATCTAGAAACATAAACACACTTCATATTTATAGTTGAGCTACACACTTATACTACATGTTCTTCTCTTGATGCTTCATATTTTATTTGCTGATTCTACATACTTTGTTTGATATTATTAAATGATTTATGGACATGTTAGGATCTCTCCTTTTCTCTACTTGAGTTATTCTATTGCGGTTAGAGTTATAAGCACAAAGCCGCAAGGCTGAGCACACTGCGTTCAATATGTATGTAGGTTTATTAAATGACCGATCAAGATAGCTAATGGAAATGAGATTATCGACGAACATAGTTATACACCATTTTTGTTATCATAGTATTATAGTAGGTATATCGGGACTGTGTTAGTAGACTTGAGTTAATTGATTTAATTGTATTATCTGCTACAATGGTAATGTATGTGAACTTTGTATATCATTAAATGCATTGTATGGGTCCTTTGGGCTCATACGACGGTTGCTACGTACTCGGCAGATGGGTCGGGGCGTGACAGGTTGGGCACGGGCTCATGTCATTAGGCCTTGTATGCTAATTAAATCTTACATGAGTGAACTAGCAATGTCCTCATCATACTCTCCTTCCTGAAAAGAGTCGACCTTGACTCTAGCTCATCTTCATCACCCAAGTATGTAGATAAATCAACCACGTTGAATGTATCACTCACTCCATAATTTTTAGCTAGTTCTAGCTTGTAGGCATTATCATTGATCTTTGTCAGAATCTTGAATGGACTGTCACCTCATGGCATTAGTTTGGACTTGCGTTATAATGAAAATCGTTCTTTGTGCAAATATAACCGAACCAAATCTCCTTCTTCAAAAATAAGTTTCTTTCTACCTTTTTTGCATGCTTATTATATTATATTTACATCTTCTCAATATTTGTTTTAGTCATCTGATGTATCTTACGAATCATCTCCGCATTCTTCTCGACATCAAGATTACCTCTTTTTGAAGGTGGTAAATGTAACAAATCAATTGGTGCAGCAGGCTTAAATCCATAGACGATGTTGAATGGGCAGAACTTTATAGTAGAATGCACGATATGGTTGTAGGGAAAGTCAATGTGTGGTAAGAGCTCCTCCCAAAGCTTTAGATTCTTTTTGAGTATCGCTCATAGAATGGTACCAAGTGTGCGATTGATGACCTTAGTTTATCCGCGAGTTTGGGGATGACATGTAGTTAAAAATAACAGTTTTGTCCCGAGCTTACCCCAAAGTGTCCTCCAAAATTGGCTTAAAAATTTTATATCAAAATTTGAAACAATTGCTCTTGGCACTCCATGTAGGCGAACGATCTCCATGAAAAATAAATCAATAACATGAGTAGCATCCTTGCTCTTATGACAAAGTATAAAATGAGCTATCTTAGAAAACCTATCAACAATAACAAATATACTATCACTCCCTTCTTAGTCCTTGGTAAACCCAACACAAAATCCATAAAAATATCCTCCCAATGTACTTTCGGAATTGGAAAAGGCATATATAAATTATGTGGGTTTAAGTGATACCTAGTTGTTTGACAAATAGTACATCCCCCACGTAATACTCGACGTTGTGCCTCAATTTTGGCCAATAAAAGTGTGTGGCCAGTACATCCTCAATCTTATGTATCCCAAAATGTCCCATCAAATTACCTCCATGCGCTTCCTACAATAATAGAAGACAAACTAAACTTGCAGGAACACAGAGCTTGTTAGCTCTAAATAAATAGCTATCATTGAATACATATTTATCACAATATCTCCCTTCTTTACAACTAGTGTAAATGTCTTTAAATTCAAGTTAGTAGTATATAATTCTTTTAATCTTTCCAAACTGAGAATTTTACAATCAAGTTAGGATAACAACATGTATTGCTTAGATAAAGCATCAGCAGCTAAATTATCCTTGTCTTTCTTATATTTCACAATATACAGAAAATTTTTAATAAATTTGATCCACTTAGCATGTCTACGATTCAATTTACTTTGGCTATGAATATGCTTCAACGATTTATGGTCAGAATGTACGATAAATTATTTTGGACAGAGATAATGTTGCCATCTTTCTAACACTCTAACCAATGCATAAAATTCTTTATCATATGTTGAGTAGTTTAAGGTTGGACCACTAAGCTTTTCACTGAAGTTAGCAATGGGTTTCCTATCATACATAAGAACACCTCTAATTCCAACACCACTAGTATCATATTCTATCTTATAAGTTTTATTAAAATCAGGAAGTTGTAAAAGTAGTGCATTAGTTAACTTATCTTTCAGCATATTGAATGCATCTTATTGCGACTTTTTCCATTTGAAAGACAAGTTTTTTTTGTCAACATATTGAGTGGAGTGGCGAGCGTGCTGCAATCATTTACGAATCGATGATAAAAGCTAGCCAATTCATAAAAACTCCACACTTGCGTGACTGTTGTGGGTGTTGGTTATGCTTAAATAAGCTTTCACATTTTCCTCATCCACCTAAATTCCCTGCGCAGTCATAATAAAACCAAGAAATATGACTCGATCCATGCAAAAGGTGCACTTCTTGAGGTTATCAAACAAGTGTGCCTCTCTTACAGTGATCAAAACTTGGTGCATATTACATGTTCATCAAAAGACTTGCTATAAATTTATATATCATCAAAGAAAACTATCATAGATTTTCCAATAAAAGCTCTCAATACTTCATTCATTAAGCGCATGAATGTACTAGGTGCATTAGTAAGACTAAATATCATAACTAACCACTCATATAATCCAAATTTAGTCTTAAAAGCAGTTTTTCATTTATCACCTAGCTTCATTCTAGTTTGGTGGTAACCACTACGCAAGTAAATCTTAGAAAAGACAGTAGAACCACACAATTTATCAAGCATATTATCTCATCGATGAATAGGATGACGATAACGTACTGTAATATTGTTGATAACTCTACAATCTATACACATCCTCCATGGTCCATCTTTCTTTGGCACAAGTAAAACATGAATAACACGTAGACTTAAACTTTCATGCATGTACTCTTTATTGAGAAGCTCTTGCACTTGGCGCTGAATATCTTTTGTCTCCTCGGAATTGGCACGGTATGGGGGATGGTTATGTAGAGATGTCCCAAAGATCAAGTCGATTTGATGTTCTATCCCCCAAAATGGTGGCAGTCATGTAGGTATCTCATCTGGAAATACATCAGTAAACTCCTGCATCAAATAAATTGTCATGCCCCATACCTTCCCCTAAGCCATGTGATAGACCACAATGAACTCCACAGATAGTCCCGCTTACCTCCGGAACTATATGGGAACACACTAAGCATACCTGATGTATATCCCCTCTGTTTATGGAAGGAGAGAACATGGATTATAGATACATATAACTCTAAGACCATATATTTTTAAAATCAGATCTCTTATATATGAAGACACTTATGTACAAATAATTTCCAATAAAAATAGGGCACATGCCCAAGGATATATAAAATAACTAGCCAATGGATCTTCATATATACACAAAATAAAGGTAGAACTATCCTACCTTTCAAAAATTAGGTGCCTGGCTACATGCCTTGATAACTATTAGTCTTTCTCCCGCTATGATCCTGAAAAATAAAAATGAGTCCCCCTGTGGGTGAGTAATACTGTACCAGTGAGTTGGATAGAAAGCAATGTAAAACCGAGAACATAAAATAATAAAGTTTCAGGAATAAGATAATTTGGCTACTTGTGTGCAATAGCCAATCAAAAAGAGAAAATAAGAATCACATAAGACTACATCTAGGGCTGACATAATCAAATATAGTTGTTGTAGACAACTGTTACCTCAGGGGGAGGAATCATATATCATAAGGTACCTAGATCAAAGTAGAAGTGCAAGAATATAGAAACAATGTCCCCTTTTCCCATTGGTTGCCCACTAGACCTCGCTACCTGATCTATAGCTAGTCTAAAGTAAAACCAGTCGAGAGTAACTCAGTCTTCCATCCTGATCTCGAGCATTATCACCCCACGCGCCTCTTCATAGGTGGCCCATGGGAGTGCTAATAATGTAATCTCCTATCGCTGCAGTGAAAGTGTCTACAGAACTATCCAGTAATATGTCATACTAGCCATATGCATTCCATAAGTGAAATATTATCACAAATAATCGAACAGATATATAGGCTAGATTTAGAGTCAAAAAAAGCATAGTATCATGCTTAGGAACAATAACAATGAAAACTTTATATCAACAAGCATAGAGTATCCGAGATTATTCATAACTCAAATATAATCATAATCAGGATTATATTAACTAGCAGGATAGTCAAAAGATATCAAATATAAATAATCAAATGGATATAATTCTCTTGGACTAGACATTGAGAACTATCCCGTCTATTCTGCCAAAGAATAAATACTCGCACGATCCCATCGTCATAAGCACGTCCTAATTCATATCGTGATCATTTATATCCTCATGCTTGTTTATCAAATTTCTTAATGTTCTAGTTTAAACCTCGTCGAAAAACTCCACTAGAGTTGGCCGGAGCATTGTTGACAAGGAAGGGTTCGAAGTTGCTTGTTCGTCGTGCGAAGGAAAGGAGGAGGAAGCATTCGATGGGAGGAAAAATTAAAGAAATATTAAATAAATTAAATCATTCTCTGGTTGCTCTCTGTTCCTTTTTTTACATTAAACATTAAATCTTGAGATCAGATCCTAGCCGTTTTCTGCTCAAGTGATTTGATCTCGTCCGTCTATTTGGATCACTTTTTGATTCAACGATTTAACCAATCAAACGATGTCAAAATAATGATCTGTCTGCATCGGTGGATTTCATATCAAAAATCCTATTTGATAGTATAATTTTTATATCAAAATCCTATCTGCTCAATGTGATTTTACAAATAAGTCCTCCATATTATTTTCCCTACATAACCTTCAAAATAATCATGTATTACATAATTACCCTTGATTCCAAAATACAAATCTCACAGAAATAACCGAAACAGGTAAGGTAGAGGGTAAAGTATTAGTAGAAAAGAAAGTTGCGTTGTATATAAGCACAAAGCACTCGTTGTGATAAGTTTCTAATTCCCCCATCTTACTTTTGGTGGCTAATAGAAATTGTCCCTTAAGTGGTATCTCTCTTTTCTTCTCATATTTTTCTTTCATTTCTCTCAATTTGGGCCGATGACTCTCACTTTCCATTTTGTAGATGTCACTTATCTCTTTTACTTTTCTCGCATATTCAGCCCTATCTAAATCGTCTTCGAGGAGTTCTTCCAGTGACATTGGGACTAGTAATCCTTGTGTATAAAGGAGTACTTGTTGGAATGCCCATAATGTGTAGCATCTTTATCATATTGTCATGGTCTCCCAAGTAGTAATGCATAAGCTTGTACTGGCACCATGTAATAGTCCATAAAGTCAGAATAGTTACCAATAGAAAAATCCACACATACCATTATTGTAACATTCAACTTGTTGTAAGCATTGAGCCATTAAATATAGTATGGCTGCAAGTGCAATAGTGTAGTTAGGCCAAGCTTCCCAACTATCTCTGAAATCGTGTAGAAAAATGCACACGTTTTCTGCCTTCTCCATCTGAGAGCTAAGAACACGATGAACAATGAGGCTTGCATGACTTATATCAAAGGTGATCTCTTCTGCTTCTAACCTGAAACGTGTTGAGGCTCCTCGTGGTCAAGTCCTCCTTCCACTTTATATGCCCTTTCCCCTTACCTTTGAAGCATTAAATCTCCATTGTTTCTTTCTATAGAGGCAACTGAGGATGAACTTTTTGTAGGGTAGTAGTGGTCTTTTTTGAATCACTAGGTTTGGATATTGGCAAAGTAAAGTGGCTTGCTAAATCCTTTTGGTTAGTTGGTGTAGCAGCCCTGCTAGAATGGTCGGTACTCTTTTGTTGTTGATTGGCGTTCCTCCAAGGCATGAAAGAACTAGGGTAGCTATGACCAAATTTGTGTAACTGTCTCCTCCCTTTAACTTGCCTCTCAACTTTACATGCATAATGGAATAGTTGATCCAGAGAGTTATAGTTCTAAAAATCAAGTATATCTTGTATCTCTCCATTCAATCCCCAAGAATCTAGTCATCTTTGCAATACCATCTTCTTACACATTAGCATAGAGCATATCCACCTGCAACTCTTGATAGTAGTCTTACACAGATTTATTTCCTTGATTCATTCTTTAGAATTTATTGAGCAATTCTCTCTCAAAATAAGGAGGAATGTCTTTCCTAGTTTTCATATCTCTAGGATGTTCGGTCCTTTTCATTTCCATGATTAGAGATCTATTTGGACCATGTAACTAATTGTCTCTATATTCATGGTATTGGCTATTTACATGCTCATGGAGTTTTCCATACTCTCAATAATTCCAGTATGATATCAACTCGCATGTTATACAAGAAAGCATATTTAGATTTATCTAAATATGAGATAGTAACTTGCATACAATATAATACTCATGATGCTATGAATTTAAATCATATCATACGTCTGAAAATATTAATAACCGCCCACTAAGGGTTCAATCTGAAGCAGTTCATAATTGAATATAAAAACAACTCACATTGTAGGAAGTCCTTTTTTTCGGTAATTTAAATCACCACTGGAGCCAAGTAGATTGTCTATAAACATGTATCAAAATAAAACTTTTATTTCACTATCTCATGAAGGGTTCACTCCTACCCTTTTCCCATCCTAAGGTTTTGCATTAGATCAAAGGAGGGTATTTCAAAGTTTTTAACCAATAGTTCAACAAGTCAAACATTCCTACAATTGATTGTATGTCAAACCTAAGAAAGGTTAAATCAATTCTCAAATCTTCAAGGAGTCATTATCCCTTTTCCATGTTGTTTAATCTATTCTGTAACAACAGTCACCATCTAGTTCATCCAAATGAGATCTTGTATACTTAGCTAAATATCTCCCCTGCATAGCTAAATGAAGTAAATAGATTTCGATCTAAAACACCAGTTAAAGGGATTGAATTATAACCTATATCCATTGACCTTGCTCTGATCGCTTGGAGTTGTCAATTAAGTTATCGAGATCCAGTGGGAACTTAACATAGAGAAACTGTTGGAAACCCAAGTTTACATTTTTACTACCCCTTGAAGCAGGTTTTAAAACTAGTTGTCGGTTATATTAAAGGTTGATTTATCAATTATCGTATGATGATTGATTTGCTAAAGTATTGATTGAGACCTCGAAACATTCTCCTTTGCCCTTTTGGTCCCTTGATTCCCTGACCCTTTGATGCGAAGCAAAAACCTTAGGATGGGAAAAGGGTAAAAGTGAGACCTTCATGAGTTAGTGTGACTACATGGTGTGCCGGTGCCGATCGTGTCAGTTCGGAATCTCCGATTTACTCCTTGATTTTGAATTATATCGCTGGATGAATCCTTTAGTGATTCATTCTTTTGCCTAGCTCATATGGCCATATCTTCCTTGGAAGAATGAAATCTCAAATTGGCTATCCTTGAGAAGGGGTGTGTTCCCTTCCAAATATTCTATGTTTGAAAAGTTAATTTCATGACTTCTTAGAATGATATATTTCATAATAATTGACCATCTTATAATTGTCTCTTTATTTTTTTGAATCAATTGATTTAATTAGATGCTTAATTTAATTACTTCGGCTTGAACTACTAAAATTGTCTTTGTTATTCCTCTTGGTTACTTATTTTGAATGCAACCATTAGAATTATTTGGGGCCCTTTAGTTGACCAATTGGTATTCTTTATTTCAATGAGTGCTAAACCTAAGGTCTATGATCTTAATAGGTCCACTTGCTTGTGTTCTGATCGATGTTAGAGCACAAAGCTCTTATGTGAATACGACATTTCTAAGGGGGCTGATTGACCCTTAGAGATGCTAGGATGTGAGCTAAAAGTTGATTTGATACCTTTAGATATGAAAAGACTTTAATGTGATCTTGGGTATCGATTAGATGACTGGGTATCGAGCCAGATCGGTTAGTTGATGGGATTAGATTGTCTGACAAAGGCGATGACTTTTCTTCTCTAGACCAACTTGCCTTATCTTTCTTTTTAAAGTACTTTGAGTGAGACTGAAGGCAACTCAGGATAGACAAAGAAATCATGCAGACAATAGGCGAAGGTCGTTAGAGTTTGCGGTTAGGAATAAAGTGTTCCTAGAGGTGTCTTCTTGGGAAGGACTTTTTCGGTTTCACCTGAAAAGAAAGTTGCATTCAAGGTATATTGGGCCGTTTGAGATTCTGGAGAGAGCTGGGCCGGTGGCTTATAGGTTACAGCTACCAGTAGACGTTGATAGAATCCATAACGTGTTACTTGTGTCGATGCTTAATAAGTATGTGCCGGACCCATCGTATATTCTGACCACACCTCCGATTGCTCTGAGGGATGATCTAAGTTGGGGATTTGGTACAGTGGCTATATTTGATCGACGTAACAAAGGGTTACGGGGCAGGACCATACCTTTAGTTCGGGTACTCTAAAGGGATGGAGATAGAGGAAGAGACAGAGGAGACTGAGCCAAAATTTGAGCCCAACACCCACAATTATTTGTTCAGCCTTTTTACTTGATTGTATTTTTGCTTGAAAATTGTGTGAACATGTTTGAAAACTTGTTTGACTTGATTAAATGATTTTTTGTATCTTTTATGTCTTAGAAAACATAGGAAGTCTAGGAAAATATAAGGAATTGTAAACCTTGTTTTCTAGAAATTTTTTTAAAATATTATATTAATATTATATTAATAAAATAATAATTAAAGAAAAATAAAGAAAATAAAATAATAAATAGAAAAAAAAGTAAATAATAAATATTTAATTTAAGTTAAACATAGAAATTTTAATTAGTTAATTTGGATTTAAATTTTTATTATAAAAAAATATAATAATAATAAATAAATAAATTTTAAATCCGTCGCGTGCGCTGCACGCGCAGCGAGCAGAAGAGGGACAAAGGCAAACCCTCGAACCCTCGAAGGGTTTAAAACCCCTCGAAACAGGGCACCCCCTGTTTCGAGGGCGACGGCGCCGGCGGAGCAGCGACGAGCTCCGGCGAGGCGACGTTGTGATGGAGGGAGGCCAGGCCGAGGGTACTCTATTGGAATCGTGGCCTAAGGCATGTCGCGGCGGCTCCGGCGGACGAAGAACTCGTGATGGGCGGCGGAACAGGGGACATTCCTGTTTCCGTCGATTTCGCTGGCGAGAAGGGCGGGAATCGAGTTTCCCCTTCGCGGCGAAGTAGCAGAGGGGTTGTCGGACGTCTGCGGACGAAGAAGGGGCCGTGAGACGCGCTATAGCGGCTCTGGTGGGCGGCGGGCAGAGCGGAAGAGGCGGAGGCAGGGGAAGACCCTGTTCCGATCGAATTCGTCGACGACCGGCGCGGGTTCGTCTCTTCTCTGCCACAGCTTGGCGTGCAATAACAAACCAGCGTTAGAAGAGTCGAATTTTGAAGTGGGCAGCGACGCCGGAGGCTGGAATTTGGACGCCGGCGGAGGACGCTCGGTGCTGCGGGGAAACTGGCTGCGCCGGCGTTTGTGGAAGACGGGGAGCTTTCCGGTGGGGATAGTTGGTAGAGGAGGTTGAGGAGACGTTGTACGCATGGTTCCAGCGGCATTGTGGAAGTGGAGCGCGATGATCGCCGGTGGACGCGCGGTGGCGCGGCTGGCGCTCGAACAGGGATCGAGCGAAGGAAGGAGACGGACCGACGGTTCGGGTCAACCCGGTTCAACCTGGTTCAGTCGGTCCGGTCTGGTCCGGTTCATCCCCGGACCGGTTCAGCTGCGGTTCAAGCGTAGATTTGGCCGGTTTTCTCAGTTTTTTGACCTGTCTGATTCGGTTCAACATTGCTAGAGCTTTGTTGGTAAGTTTTGAACCTTAAGAAATTTATTTAAAATTTTTAATACATTATAGGTGAGGTTTTTGAATTTGTTTTTGGTTGGGTTCAGGGTTTTGAGTGTGTTAACGACATCAGAAAATTTAAAAAAAAATATGTTGATATGTTATGCTTAAACATATTTTCTAATATTTAATTAGAATTTTTCAAGATTATTTGGGTTAATCATTTTTGATTTAATTAAGATAATTTGGGTTAAGTTAGGGTTTAAATGAGGAAATTATATGTTAAATGCATGAAGAATATTTTTGCAAGTGTTATGCCATTTAAATTAGGAATTAAAATGAGTTATTTAGAATTTTTATAGAATTAATGAATTTAGGACAATTGTAAATTGAGACAATTAGATTAATTAGATTTTTCTAATTAATGAAATTGAATAATTAGAATTTTATAAATTTAGAATATGATAAAATTTAGGAAATTGATTTATTTAGATTTTCTAATTGATGGAATTGGATATTTTAGAATTTTATGAATTTAATTAATATAATTAGATTATTCACAAGATTATTAAAATTATTTAGAATTAATTAAGATAGTATATATTGATTTGGATTTTTGAGTATTATTAAGTTATTAAATCAAATATTATTTTATAGGTTTGTTGATGTTTGATTGTATTGGAATGTGATTGTGATGTGATAGATGATTGGTTGATTATAAGAAATTAAATAAAATAAAAATAACGATATGAGGATGTGAGTAGAAGGGTAGATAGAAAAATTCTTTCTTGAATTGTATGATTTATGGGTGTTGGATGTATTTATTTTATTTTAGAAAAAATTGATTGCTGTGTTGTTGCTTGACAAATCACGGTCAAGTTGTGATTTGTGTTGGAGTAAGAAGGAATTGCTGTGCTTGATTGATTGCTTGCTTGCTTGTAAAGAATTACAGTCAAGTTGTGAATTCTTGCTTAATATTGCTTTGAGACTCAGGTGAGGACTTATGATTTCAAATTTATTTGGCCTACTAAAGATGCTGAGTCTTAAGGGTCGTTATTAACTATTGTACATGCTGATAAGTTGAATGTCTGCTTGTTCCATATTTTAATGGCTTGTATGTTTGGATAATTGTTGATAGATTTTGTTATGAAAATATACGTGATGCTATTATATGACATGTTATTATATAGGATGAGTCTAGGTGTGAGATTTATAATTTTGTACTAAGGAAAATTATGTAATATGTAATAGATAATGATTTTAAGGGGTTTTATGAAATAAATAATATGAAGGATTTATTTATAAAATAATATAGATTTTTGTAGTAAGGAATTTTGATATAAAAATTATACCATCAGATAGGATTTTTTATAAGGAATCCAACGGATTGTAATTTGGACGTCGTTTATTTGGTCAAATCATTGAATAAAAAATTGATCCAAATGGACGGACGAGATTAAATCACTAAAATGGACGGTCCAGATTTAATTTCATTAAACTAATAGGTGAACCGTGTTAACGGGTTAATGGTAAGCGGGTTAAGTGACGAAACCCGATCTGTTACCAAACCCATTTAACTTACCCTGTTCTTCTTCCTTTCTCACCCGCAACATTCTCTCTCCTCACCTTCTTCGAACCTAGCGACGGCAACTTCGCATCCTCATCTTGGCGACGCCGATTGGAGGACTTTCTGGTCGAGTTTTTCTGTGAAATTTCAGACATAACCTCAGGTGAGCTAGGAGAACACATTAGAACCATCATTTTCAAGTGTTGGTGGAGATTTGGGGGAGAAAAGAGGAGAGAGGTAGGTAGCGGCGAAAGTTTGTCGCCGGAGTTTTCTCCGGCGATTGCCGACTATTCCGACCACAAAACTTTGCAAGGTTGGTACCTATGGCTTCTCCTTGATGAGAGATACCCATTGGTACCGGAGTTGAGAGCTATTGGCCTCCGGTTGGTCGTCGGCGAACGAAAAACCTAAATTTAGGGTTTTTGCCCAATCAAAATTCAACTCTGTATCTTCAAGTACTTGATGTCGTTGTCTCCTAGACTCATCCTTGCAACTCCAAATCAAATAGAACAATAGGCTGGCGAATTTGACTCCAAGAACACCTCCACGGCTAGGGATATTGATGAGGAATTGCTAAGAAGGAAGAAGAGGACAAGCAAAGAGAGATCTCTATTTTTAGATTCCTCCTTGCTCGCTCGCTCACTCACAGTCAGCTGCTACAATGCGAGGGGAGGAAGAGAAGACATGCTTATTATATTTGTCTTTGAGGTTGTTGAGCCTTGTTAAAAAAAAAATGAGTTCAATTAGGAAACCGGGTCTCGTTGGTGGTGAAGCCTAATAATAACAATCAAAAACTTACTTCATTTTTGACTTATTGTTTAAACAACATTTAGTTCTCCTTTTCCCAAATGTGATGCAAACTCTGTAAACGCTGTTTTTCTTTCACAAAAAAAAAAAGTTATTACTTGGCCTATTAGCTAAGTTGGTTCGAGTGTTGTGTAAATAACTCATAAGTCACGAGTTCGATACTTGCATTAGTCACTAGTCTCATGTATCATTTTCTAATTTAAGAAATATTTAGTCCCACGTCAGGGAGTTCTTGGAAAGGAGTTGAATTATTTTCTATTTAAGGAATATTTAGTCCCACATCTGGAAATTTTTGGAAAGGAGTTGCATCCTGGTTCTATATAAGGGATGGTGCCCCTCCTTCACACCTGCAATATGAAATCTTCCCATACAATGGGTTGTGGGTTGTGGTCTTGCCAAGCCTAACATAGCCCGTAGCCATACAATGGGTTGTGGGTTGTGGTCTTGCCAAGCCTAACATAGCCCGTAGCTGGTGAGTTTTGAGCTTTAAGAAATTCATATAAAATTTTTAATATGTTTTAGACCCGTCTTTAATTATTTTAGGTTGGGTTCAATATTTGAGGGTATTTATCATGTCTGAAAAATCTAAAATATTTTTTGATGTTTTATCATGCTTAAATATAATTTATGTGATCTAATTAGAATTTTTTAGAATTATTTAAATGCAAGTTCTTAATTTATTTAAGTTAATTTGTATAAATAGGGTAATTAGATTTCTAATTAATGGAATTAGGAAATTATGATTTAATATATTTATTTATGAAAATTTGATTTTTACATAATTATTAAAAGTTGTTTATAAATTAATTAAGGTAGTATAGTTGATCAATATGATTAATTAAATTGTGAGAATAATTTATTTATGGAAATAGATATTTATTGTGGTCTTATGATATAATTTGAATCTAAACATATATATGACTAGGGTTGGTTGATGTAAGATTGTGGTAGTTGTGTTTATTTGAATTGATTAATCTATTTGGTTGATTAAAGAGAAATTGAATGAAAATTGGGAGAGGTTGTGAGTAGAGGGGTTGTTATTAAGATGATTGATTTAGATGTATTAGTTATGCATGCCTACTTGGTTGTCTTTAAATTATTTTAGGAGATTGTGTTGCTGTGCTATTGCTTGACAAATCACGGCCAAGCTGTGATTTGTGTGGAAAGAAATTGCTTGCTGGATTGATTACTTGCTTGCTTTAAGAATCACGGCCAAGCTGTGATTCTTGTTAAAGATCTACTTTGAGACTCAGGTGAGGATTTATGGTTTCAAATTTTATTTGGCCTACTACAGATGCTGAGTCCTAAGGGTCGTTGTTAATCATTGTACATGCTAATAAGTTATATGTCTGCTTGGTTGCATATTTAATTAGCATGTGATTTATTGAAAGTTAAACCATTCTGTCATATATATGATGTTATTATATGCATGCTTTTGATATGAGTTTGAAGGTGATATCATGCTAGTTCCTATATGATGTTATTGTATGCGTACTCCTGATATAAGTACGAAAGTTATATCATACTAGTACACGTATAATGCTATTGTATGCATGCTCCCGTTGTTTTATGCTCATGTTATGTTGATTATTTAATATGTTCATGTTGCTAGAGATGTAGAGACACCTAGTAAGAACATGGAACATGTGGACATGAGATAAAACTTAAGATACTTTAGGTTCATATTATGAGAACACCTAAAGTGATATAAATTAATATATGGCTAATAACTTGGAACATCATAGGGTTATGATAACCTAGGAGGTGATGTGTGGTTCTTAGACTAGTATGTGCCAACATGTGGTGAGGAGCCATGTGCTAGTATGGTAGAAATGCAAGTTCGGTTGACTTAGGTCACTAATACTTTGTTGTAGCCGGGATCTCACTTCGGTGAAGAACTCAATTTATTTGTGTTACACCAGGGTAGAGGGTGGACTAGGAACAGTACCGTCCCATGCGCTACCAAGGCTAGGGAACCTGAAGACTCTGGCATGCTCAACAGTGGTGGGATCCCTGAGCAGTCTAGGTTCATTGGTATCGTTACAGTGGGTCTCAGCTTGCCAGACTTGAGACGGATGTGATTGTTAATTGTATGGTGATCCTGCCATGGTGCAGAATTACAGTACTGTATGGTACTTGTATTTGGAAAGAAGGGGTGCCGTGATCACCAGCTCCTTCCGCCAACGTCAGTGTGCAGGCATATAGGACAGATACATAGAGTTAACACTGACAGGTTCAGGGAAATCTCTGACGAGGGGTTCTCCTTGAACTTAAGAGGCTGCCTTAGGTGTAGAATGGTTAGATGATGAAATATTAATTGAGGTGATATGATATCTTTGATTAATGACATTGTTATGATCCTATTTTCTTATATGTTGTTATATGCCATGTTATGATCATATTCGTAATGTACTTATTTATTGTCTTATCATATTATAGACATGTTAGTTTAATATGTGATTTTAGTAGATATGCTTTCTTATTGGTTGTACAATACCTTATGCCCATTTTTAGGGTGCTCTCTCTGTAGCCTCACTGAGTTTCGCAACTCAGATGTGCACATTTTTCCCCTGTTGCACAGGTTATAGGTTGGCTACTAGCGGGGAGTGAGGGAGAACATAGCTTGGCAAACAATATCGACTTGGTGATCTAGATAGAGATTTAAAGTGATAGTGTTGGTTTACTTGTAAATTGTAATTGCTTCCGCTTTGTTTAAATAATAAAATTGTAGTGCTTTGTGATACTTTTAGCCTTGTATAAGTTGTGGTGATTGTAGTACAGCTTATACGGCGGTTGCCACGTGCCCAAAGGTGGTTTGGGGCATGACAATTAAGGTGGTATCAGAGCATAAGTTTAAAAAGATGACATTATAAGTAAGGATAGGACTTAGGATACATCATAAGCCTAAATACACATGTGAGACAACTTTGACAGGGTAAAGAGAGATTCTAGGGATACATGGGGTATCCTTTTATGCCTATGATACCCTTTACTTGGTTGCGTTGTGTTTATGTCCTTGTTTGATGATGTTTTATGCTTGTTTTTGGTTGATGTTAATATGTAAGTTGGTTACTGGTTGTTGGGTGTTTTTGAGTTATATTGGTTGTGCTTAGATTGTATTGTGATTGCTGAAAGCTTGACCTGGAAAGACTTGGACATTAAGAGTATTTCATATGAGACTATAGAGAACTTATTATTGGGATTTATGCCTGCTACTGGTTGATGTTGATGTTGAATACCCCACTGAGATTAGGTGAAATTATTATTACTATATTTTCTTTGTCTGAATTAGCAACCGAGACTGCCTCAATTCTAGTTGACCTTACTCATCTATTGATCATATGACCCCATCTGGCCACATGATATGGACTAATCAACTACTTTAGCAAAAGTTTATAAATTTCTTCTAGATTTAGTCCCTAAGATATCATGATGTGACTTCTGGCCAAACTGAGCATTTAATTGTCTTGGGTTACAACAACTATTTTCCTTTCTTATTGTAAATAGAGAAATCATCTACCCATTGGTATTAATATAGCATAAGATTTATTAGAAATTTAAATATTAACACCATATACAGCCATGGACATTTCAATTCTTTATTCATTCTCTTAAATTGGTATACTCTTTGAGGAATAATTTCATCTAAAAGGGTATAGGGTTCCTCTCATTACTCTATAGAAGTGTAAATTTGAAAAGGTACACTTAAATAAAGAGTAAATTCTCATACCCGGTAGCGATATGATTGTTGATACTAAAATTTCTTGTTACATTACTAAAATTTCTTCTAGTAGGAGTATCACCCCTATACCTTCTTATACCAATCTACCTTACAAACTAGTATAGAAACTAAAAGCTTCTTTTATTTTGAAACTCGTAATGATTGCAACAATTAACTATGTCTTGTGCCCTATCTACACCATCTTACTACAAGTTTGGCTTATATCTTCTTCACTCCTCAATGAACTACCAACTAAAGCAACCAACTGGGTGTTAGTTCCAGTCTTAGTCTTCGTTTGGCTATAAAATTTTATTCTTTATTTTCGAATGGTACCCCATCATTATTTCAATAGTTTTTTTTTTACCACTCTAACCTTTCAAGCGGTTAGAAATCACTCATGTACCCTTGATATTATTCTTGCTTAGAAGTTCCAAGTTATAGCTCCAAAAATTTCTCCTCTAGGTTCCAACAAATTGTGAAGGCATCATTGGATTCAAAAGATATTGATTTGTCAACTTCGATTATTACTTCTCTTTTCCTATCATTTTCTCCTTTATTTTCCAATGCTTGTATTTTCGTGCTTATTCTTGGAATAAATTACAAGGAAGATTAGGAGAGAATAATTTTTAAATCCCTCCCAAGTTCTTAACCTTTGATTAGGTATATTCCACCGATCGTTGGAACTTATTCATGTTGATTGTTCGTATTCCTTGATTACTACGTATTCTTAATACTGTGAGTTCTGTCTATACTTGTCTTTTGGAGACCGTTGGGGATATTCTTTACTAATGGTAGAAATTTTTTTCCTCTCAATTTTGAAACTCTAACTTTAGCAATCCAACTGCTCTCTTCATCTTAGGGTAGTTCGTTATACTATATTGAGTTAATGGTTCCATTTTCCCATAATTCTTTTGGCAAATACCCATATTTTCTTTGAAGAGTAAGATCTCAACCTTAGTACCCAGGAAAAAAGGTCTATTTCATTCTAAATATTTTAGGACCATTATTAGAGAGGCAATTGCGAATTTCTTAAGATGATGTACTTCAGAATAATCAATCTTTTGTGATTGTCTCTTTTTCTCTCTAAGCCAACAACATTATTTTATTAGATGCTTAAATAAATTGGCTCAGTTTTGGACCTCCCTACTGTCTCTACTATTCCTTTTGGGTATTGGTTCCAATGTAATCGTTGGAATTAGTTGAAGACCTTTGGTATCATATGAACTAGTGGGTACCATTGGGGTGTATCCACTATCTTACTTCAATCTTATTCCTCTAGCCCTATTTAACAGTCTTATATGAATAAACATCACAAACTTTCATATCACAGGAACTATACTATGCAATGTAGTTCTTCTTCCTTAAACTAGGAGAAACCAAAGTCCTGATACCCATGAACTATACTCAACTCTATCTATTCCATCATTGTCAATCACTGATATGCTTCAACCCTTTTCTATAGATCTTTAGCGGTGATCATTCTACAAGTATTGACCATTCTCAAAATACTAATCATCCTTTCGTTGAGTATTTTGGGTGCATTCAAAAGTGGTACCATTCCTGGTACTAAAGGAACTTAATTTCCTTGTATTCTTCTTTAGTATAATTCCCTTCCTAATCTTTGTCATCTTTCAAAACCTTATTGGTGATACTCTTGACTCTTTCAAGAGAGATTCTAAATACAATCTAGAACCTCACGATGTTGAACAATCTAGCAAGGATACAAGTAATATATAAAAACTTATTAAAAATATATTATATGAGTAAATAAATAAATGACCGTATTAGTAAATAAATAGTGAATGGGTGTAGATTTCTTTATATCTTAAAATAAAGATGACTCATCGATGCAATTTCTGACAAGTATATTGCTCGGTCGGAGGCCTTCGAACTGTTAAATTTACGTGTGTAATAATGTCAATTATAGTATTATTACAACAACTTGTTTGACGGTATATACTGCCAAATTCTTCCTCATTAAGGATGTGATTTTTGTTAGAAGAATTGTGGGAATAAGTTTTATGCTTTGATTTTAAATTTTATGCTTGAATTATATTGTGATTGCTGAAAACTTGATTTAGGAAGACCTAGACATTTAGAACCTTCCATGTGTGACTGTAAAGAATTTATTATCGGGGTCTTATGCTTAAGTGGAAGGGTCTCTTGTGCAATTATTTTCCTATGTTTTCTTATCTTATTTAGCAACTAAGTTGCCTAAATTCTAGTTGACCCTACTCAGCTATTGAGCTTATGATCCCATCTATCCATATGATACAGATTGATCAACTTTTCTAGCTAAATTCATCAATTTTTCGTTTGATTTAGTTCCTAAATTTTCATGACCGAGACTTCTGCCCTAAATGAGCATTTAAGGGTCTTAGAGTGCAACAAATATCTTTCCTTCCCTATTGTCAAATATGAGAGTCATTTAACTATTGGTATCAATAAGACATGAGTTAGAATCCTCTAGGTAGAAATATTGGAAATTTGAATATTGATACCTTATGCAGCACTGGATGTTTAAATTTGATCCTTGTTGCAGCACTGGAAATATCATTTCTTCTAGTTAAGGCTAAGAAGAAGTTTAGAGACTCTCTCCAATTGTTTTCCTATCCTACCCAAATACCAACCCAAGGTCGAAGAAAGACTTTTCTTCCTTTCCCTATAAATCCAAAACTTGGTTAGATAACATAGTCAAATGGTAAGGTTTCTTTTCCTTGGCTTTCATTGATATTATCATCCCTTACTCTTGAATCATAATCAGGGATCGATATCATCGCATACTCAGCATTTTGTGACCTTAGGGTGTTGACCTCAGGAGTCGAATAAGCCCCAAAGGTATTGATATCACACAAATTAGTTGGCATCATTGGGGTGTATCTACTATTTTACTTCAATCTTATTCCTTTAGCCCTATCTGACAGTCATATATAAATAGACATCACATACTTTCATATCACAGGAACTATATTATGCAATATAGATCTTCTTCCTTAAAGTAGGAAAACCAAAAATCCCATAAATTATAATTGGAATTCGGCATCTGTTCCATCATTGTTATTCACTGATCTGTTTTCATCCTCTTCCTACAAATCTTTAGCAGTGATCAATTTTCAGATGTTGACCATTTTCATAATACTAACCATCCTTGAGTTGAGTGTTCTTGGGTGCATTCAAAAAGTAGTATCATCTCTAGCACTAAAGGAACTCAATTTCCTTCCAATGATAGTTAACAAATATTCCTTGGTATATTTCTCTCCCAAATCTTTGTCAGCTTTCAAAATCTTTTTGGTGATACTCTTGACTCTTTCAAAAGAGGTTCCAAATATAATCTAGAACCTCAAGGTATTGAACAATCTAGTAGGGGTTGCAAGTAAACCCAATGAACTCATAGTGCTGAAAGTTGACATTCTTAGCGTGTTAGATTAAGAGAATTGATCTCTTATTCATATACTTGCCTATCCTCAATGTTAATTATTTAAGACCTTGCTATCTAATCTTAGACAAACATGCCTACTATACCGGACTAATATAGTAGACATAAACCAACCTTGGTTTCCAATTTTGAATTTTCCAAGTGATACTAGAGGATGATCAAATCGATAAACCTTACCCTTCATTATGGATCCTTACTGTAATTCTCACTTAATAATACCATCCCTCCCTCAAAAACTTAACCTTAATTCCCACACCCAACTAAAGAGTGAGCTAAAACCGAAATTAGTGAGGGGTATCATTCATTATAGCCAAGTATCATAAATCTGGAATTTTACCACCATCAGATTTACCTTATCTCAGAGATTTGATCACCCCGAACTCTCTGAGTGTCCAATTCCTATGAAATTTTGTGAAAACCTTCTTCGCTGATGTCAAAATCTACCCTCAAAATTTTAGATTAATCTAACCTCTGTGGAGGAAGTTATGACATTTAAAAAAAAAAAATCACCAAAACCTGAAAATTTAGTGTACTGAAAATTTGATACTCTTGAATTGAAAACTATACATCTTTCCACTTGAACCTTGTCATGTCTTTGCTAACAACAGAATGTATATTCATTATCTTCCCTTACCTTGATCTATAATCTCCCAGTTGTGAATCTATGTGTGATTCTTCATCATAATAAGTACTATGGACTTAGGTGAAGAACCAAACAGAAATTTTCTTGCCTACAGTTTAAACCTTGACAAATTTAGGTTTCTTTATTCCTTTCTCCTAAAAGTTATATACTCTCTGATGAGTAATCTCCCCTAACCACTTAGATCTCTTTCCATTACCCTATAAGAGTATAAATAGATAGAAGTACACTCCAAGAAGGAGTAAAATCTCATACATAGGGTAATGACATGTTATTGATACTATACTTTCTTGTTGCAATTACAAAATTATTTTCTGATGTGAGTATCACTACTGTATCTTCTTATTCAGGTCTATCCTATAAACCTATACATCAAACATCTTAAGTTCATCATGATACACCACATTTTGAGATCACTTAAGAAAGGTTCAATCAATTTTTAGGATCTTCAAGGAATAGTTTCTCCTGTTTCCTTGTTGTTCATTGCATTTTGAAATAGTAGCTATTATCCAGTTCACTATAACGGGATCTTGTATACTTAGCTAAATATCTCCCTTGTTTGGCTAAATGAAGTAATTATATGTCAATCTCAAATACTAGTTTTGAGGATCGAACTATAGTCTATATCTGTTGACCTTTCTCTGATCTCTTGGACTTATCAACTGAGTTAATAAAATCTAGTGGGAAATTAAGGTATAGGAGCTATTGGAAACCCAAGTGTCTATTTCTCTACTACCCTTTGAAGTGTGTTTTAAAATTAGTGGTTAGTTATATTAAAGTGTTGACTTATAATTTATCCTGTGATGGCTTGATTTGCTAAAGTATCGATTGAAACTTGACACATCCTTCTTTGCTTCCTTGGTCCGTTGATTTTTGACCCTTTAATGCAAAGCCAAACCTTAGGGTGAAAAAAGGACTAAAAGTAAAACCTTCATGAGTTAGTAAGACTACATGATGTGGCGGTGCCGATTATGTCGGACCGAGGTTCCCGATTTACTTCTTGACTGCGATACTATTGTTTAATCAATTCTTTAATGATTTATTCTTTTGCCTGGCTCATATAGCCATATCTTCCTCTGAAGGGTGGAATCTCAAATTGAGTACGCTTGAGAAAGGATTTCTTTACTTCCAAATGTTCTATGTTTGAAAAGTTAATTGCATGGCTTCTCAGAATGATATACTTCCTAATAATTGAAATCATTTATGATTCTCTTCTTATCTTTCTGAGTCAACTGATTTATTTGGGATGCTTAATTCAAATTGCACCAGCTGAATTGTCTTTGTTATTCATTTTTAGTTATTATTTGAATGCAATCGTTGAAATTATTTAGAGACATTTAGATTGACCAATTGGTATTTATTATTCCATTGAGTGCTAATGTAAAACCACAAAAAAAAAGAAAATTATAAATTAAAACAAAAAAGCTAAAGGGGGCAACTTAGAAAGTTGCCACCCTCTCTGTGCCCGATCCCCTCCACATGAGGGTTAACAAAAGGGGCAAAATCCCCTTTGCCAAACCATCACAGAGGACCTCCCCCACCCTCTCTGCCGATGCCCCCTTCTCCCTCCCTCTTCTTCCCTCTCCTCTCCACTTTCCCCTCCCTTTGTTTGATTCCTCTCCACAAGAGGGGTTGACAAAAAGGGGCAGAAGCCTCTCTGATAAGCCCTCATAGAGGATCCTTTCGGACCCCTCTCCACCGAAGACAGCAGAGGGTGCCGCCTCCACTCCCAAGCCTCCCATCCTCACCACCTCTCTCCTCTCCTCTCCTCCCCATCTCCTCACGCCATCAACGGACCAATAGGGAGCCGAACCTGCAGCATCTTTGGAAATTAAGGCAAGGGAGCAGAGCGTCATTGATCCGAGGCGACATGAGGTCGAGGAGCGAATGTGAAGCGTAGGAGCGAAAGGGAAGACGGGAGGGCACCGACGAAGCTCCGACCAAGTCGGATTTCATCTCTAGGTTGGTTCCCTCATTTCTCCCTTTCAATTCTGACTAAGAAAAAAATCCAATGCATTGGGGTTTGGGTAGCTTAATTCATAAAGGAATGTTGTATCAGTGCAATTGCTTGTTAAATTAATTACCTTGGTATTATTCGATGAAATTGCACGCATGCGTAATTAGGTGTGAATGATGTTGTTAATAAAAATTTCCTGGAATGTTATGTCCACTGTGCCTTGACGCTACTGTTCAAACATTTAGGTTGGTGGTTTATGGTTTTTGATTATGTTGACTGGAAAAGAAAAATGCTTTACTGTTTTACTGATGTTGTTTGTTAAGACACTATTTTACTGTTGGAAACTTGTTTTGTGACGAAGTTGATTTTCCTACAATATAACCATGCGTCTAACATACATAATTGATGGATTCTGACTCTTGTGAAATTGTTTCAGTGATTTAAGTTCTCAACTTTTAGTGGTGGATAGGTTGCTAGCGCGTCTGGCAGCAACCAATAGGATTGCATTGACGTAATGTTGTTGTTGGGTTTGTTAATATTATTTCCCCCTATTCCATGACAACTATATTGGTGTTATGATTCTTTTACAAGTGAGGTTGCCAGGGCATCTCGTTGTTGTGTAATTATAATGTTTTAGTAGTATTACTTTTCTGTACATAGTACACGTGGTATTGCCGAAGGAAAACTTCGAGGTTTTTTTTAAGGGGTTCATTATTATGGTTAAGACCATTCTTTCTTGTTGATATTGGGTTGTGCTAAATTGATTTTATTGGAACTATGTAAGATACGGTCAAATTAAAATTATAGATCCCCTTCCTTACCAAGACAATTAATTATGTAGTTATTTAAAAAAAAAATTTATTGCACGGTCTGATAAAATATATTAAATTTGTATGAAACATATTGTAGAAATGAATGTGCATGTGCTTAGTTTTTATCTGAAATCATTTGAGATGCAATTCCCTTTAGCTAGAATGTTTCCTTCAAGGATATTAGAGAACTCCTCTTCATTTACCCAAACCACCCTACATGATTAGGGTGGGTCATAGGAAAGGGAAGGGTAGCATATAATTAAACAAAAAAAAAAGGATAGATAGTAATCCTTGTTTATGATTGTAGGAGCACTCTTAAATCTGCATCAACGGTGATATACAAAACACAGCAAGCCCGTGAAATTTTTGTTAAGCTAACTTAACGGATTCAGGTGAGTTGTTATTTCCGCTAGTTTACAGCCGCTGCAGTAGAGCTCCCAAGTGGGCAGTTGTCATTAAACATTTTATACTATCCGTGATGTGCATTTTATTGTTATCTTATATGATATGAATTAGTTGCAATGACATGTTATATGTTATGTTTAGTCATATGCTTGTGTTCTAAAATTCTAAAGGTATATGACACTAGGAAGAACCTAGAATACATAGTGACATATAAAGATACTAGGTGACAAATAAAACTAGTTAGGTAACATATCTTACATGATAACCTAAACTAGTTTGGACACCTAGAGACATAGACCTGAACTTCCTAGGGACATAAACCTCTTGGAATCATATAGGTCTATATAATAATGTATTTCTATCGCAAATGGTAGACAACATTTGTGTTAGTCTAAAGAGGGGTAGCGGAGGCGTTACCCGACCCATCCTTTAGCGTTCGGTGAGTACCAACAAGGGGTTTCTCGCCAACGGTCAGATATCCCCATGGCATGTATTCGAAACTAAGGTGCTGGGAGCCGGGGAGCTCACGTCAGTCGCTATACCTGAGGACTGAGGTGTCTATTGACGCTGACATACTCCAACTGAGTCCTGCAGGCTTGGGGGTAGTCCGGACAACCAGAGTTATACATATGTGTTGGATCCGGCAGGTCAGGCCGAGAGTATACTTGTCAGTCGGTGACCCTGCTATAAAGCAGAAGTGTAGCACTACACGGTGTCTCGTATCCAAGGGTTTATGGGAGACGTACAATACGATAGTCTCGGAGTGCGGTCCGGGTAAATGGCTCGTGAGACTGGAAGGAGAAGGAACCGCGGTCACCCGCCTTCTCCGCCAACGTCGGTGCAACTGGCCTAGGCAGAGACTTAGTCTGGCACCGGCGGGCTTGTGGTAGTCCCCGGCCAGGGCTTACCATAAGCATAGACTGGCAGCCCTAGGAGTTAGTATGGAAAACTAGAAACTTAGAAATCTTTAGACACAGACACATATTTAGACTTTTAGTATCTAATTGATTATTTACGTGCATGCTTCCTTTCATTGTTAAATTATGATTTAATATTAATATACTTGCTACTCATCCGGACATGTATTGTTAGCCCATTCTTTTGCTTGGAGAAGTTTCTGTCTATAGGCACTAAGTCACAAGACTTAGCACATGCAAATTTTCTCCCGCGTACAGGTATTTAGAACATCGCTTAGATATGGCGAGGAACGATGGCTAGCGGAAGTGAATGCTATAGAAGGACATTAATAGTCGATTAGTCGGTACGATGTGTAAAACACATAATGTAGACGGACTGTATCAACTTTTTATGTATCCTGTGAACAAATTGTAATTCAAGTTAGTAGACATGACTAGAGAAATTTTTATTTATGTTGGAATTTTATGATATTGTTAGCCTTGTATGGGTGAGACACTGCTCATACGACGATTGTCAAGTGCACGATAGAGGGTCGGGGCGTGACAATTAAAATGGTATCAGAGCCAGATTCCAAAATATCTAGGATTAAATTTAGGAAGGTTGATAATTATAAACATAACCCCCTAATACAGTCTATAGGTAAATATTAGGCAAACGGGGGTGAGAGTGACAAGGGGTTAGGAATACGATTTCCGTGATTGAATTGCTTTCCATTTTACCTCTCTACACTTTCATGTTTGATAAGTTGGTTGCTACAATTTATTTAGCTACTTTTGGTGATTTTGATTAATTACTTGTTTGCCATTGAGATATTTAAGTTGACTGCTTTTATAATTTTTTTTTTCTAGCCTCTACCTTAAATTCTTCCTCCTAGACTTTGGCATATGATTGGGCAAATAGGAGGGTAATAAATAATAGTGGACACTCATACAAAAAGCATGCTCGATTAGAATTTCATCGAAGTCTTGGCCTGGTGTAGATGGCAGGGAAAGCGAAGTCAAAAGGAGCCTAGTTGGGGGCGACCTAGACAGAGAAACGGGGGCGAGGAAGACCTCGTAAAAACCCGGGAGAACAATCATCCACTGCTGCTAGGCCCATGCATCCCTTCCAGGTTCAGCCAGGGCAGCGGGCGCTGCCGGTACCACCAGTGCAGCAAGCGCCACCAGTGCCGTCAGTGCTGAAACCTGCACCCATGGAACCAACGGCAGAAGCTCAATTACAAGCACCCCCTGCACCAGTCATTGGACCTGAACAATCGGTAGTACAAGGGGAGTCTAAGGCTGGTCCCACAACTTCAACATCACGTGCTAGCAGTAGACAACAGGATCTCAGGGATGCGATGAGGGCAATGATGCGAGAGGTGATTGGTGAATTTCTACCGTGGTTTCAATGACAGCCACTGATGTCAGTTGAAGTGCCTGCAGCCCCATCGGCACAGGCATCAGCACCAGCGGAAGCCACACTAGAGCCACATCCAGAAGTCCCACCAACAGTGACACCGGTACAAACCCCACTGCCGGCGGCACCAGGATTGCCCACTCCAGTGGCGTATCAGGCAACTCCTAGTGGTGGCATAGCCACCACAACTACTATTGAGTGTGGGGTCCACAATCATACTAGACAGGTAGCAGCCTGGCTCCGAGATGCAGGGCGGTTGGGTTGCCATGAGTTTTCTGGATCTTCTGACGCTTAGGAGGCCCATATGTGGCTAGGCAGCCAAGTCATTGAGGAGCTAGGCATTCCCGACAGCGAAAGAGTCAGTGTGGCCCGTCATCTGCTGACTGGAGATGCTAGGATTTGGTGGAATGCACTAAGGGCCAGAATGGACACTACAATCACGTGGGTTGTATTCACGGAAGAGTTCAACATAGAGTATCACACAGAGCTGCAACATGATCATAATATACGAGAGTTCCTTAACTGTAAGCAAAATGGGAGGTCGGTGAAACAGTACTCGATTGAATTTAGCCGGCTGTCCGCCCTTGTTCCTGAGGTGGTACACTCTGAAGCATACCGTTGCAAGAGGTTCAAGTGGGGGTTGGACTTGGCCATCCGCTCACGAATAACTCATACCAAGATTTCAAGCTTTAGAGAGATTGCTAATGAGGCTATTGAGGAGGAGCGGGTCGTACAAGAATTGAGGGGAAAGAGCGAAGGTAAGAATAGAAAGCGACAGGCCTCTCAGAACAGTCGTAATCAACAGAAATCGAGGCCAGTACCCCCCGCACCTTCAGGCACTATCAGCTCCCCTGTCACGCCGTCGGTGCGAGGTATAGCTTACCAGTTTGCACCGAGTCATTCAAGGCCACCTCCTCGCGGACCACCTCCTACCGCCATGATGTTGGCAAATCCTCCTCCAGTTTGCCGCCATTGTACTCGAGTGCACACAGGACCGTGCCGAAGTGTTACCTGCTAACAGTGTGGCCAGACAGGGCATATTCGTCCCAACTGCCCACAATTGAGAAACTAAACAGCATCACAACAACAAGCGTCTGGATGTGCTAATAGAGGTTGTTCTACTGCCCCAGCTCTTCGTACCGCATCCACCGCAGCACCGAGTAGACCACCATCAGCTAGACCCGGGCACGCAGTCGCAGGCACCACCACCGCGCACGCAGACCCGCATATTCACTATAGATAGTGCAGATGCACAAATGAACCCTAACGTTATCACCGGTAACACTCCCAATCAGGATGAGTATTAGAACCATAATTACTTTTCTTTGAATCATATTCCATTTTTATTTTATTTTATTTTATTTATTATTATTTCAAGTTGTAGTAGCAAATAAGGAACTTTTGATAGCCCCATCAACTTAATAAAGACTTAGAAATTATTATTTTCTTTGATGTCTGATGTGTGAATAGGTTCTATGGTTTTATTCGGCTCCTTGGCTCGAGTCCTAATCGATACTGAATCACAAAAGTCGTATGTCAGCATGGTATTTTCTAAGTGGGCGGATAAGCCACTGGAAATGCTCGGGTATGAGTTGATAGTCTCAACGCCCCTCGGTGAATAAATACTCAGGAACTAGGTGTATCGGGCCTGCCCTGTGACCATTAAGGAGGTAGAGCTTATGGCTGATTTAATCCTACTGGACATCTTGGACTTTGACGTGATCGTTGGTATCAATTGGCTCACGGCTCATGGGGCATTGATAGATTGTTTTACCAAGATCGTGGAGTTCAAAAACCCCAAACATCCTAGCTTGACCTTTATCGGAGAATGCCGCATACTGCCAACTAGTGTGATCTCGATGGTAATAGCCAGGAAATTCCTACAAAATGGTTGTCATGGGTACCTCGTGCATGTCATTGATACAAGACAGAAGGAGGCCAAATTGGAAGATATTCCAGTGGTTAGGGAATTTCTAGATGTATTTTCCAAGGACTTGCCAGGATTACCTCCAGCAAGGGCGGTAGACTTCTGCATCAACTTGGCGCATGGGATACTTCCAATCTCCAAGCCACCCTATAGAATGGCACCAGCAGAGTTAAAGGAATTGAAGACACAATTGCAGGATCTAGTGGATAAGGGATTCATCCACCCCAGTGTGTCCCCCTGGGGAACACCGGTACTATTCGTTAAGAAAAAGGATGGGACTATGTGAATGTGTATCGACTACCGCCAACTGAACAAGGTCACTATACAAAATCAATATCCACTATGCTGAATTGACGATTTATTCGATCAATTGCAAGGTGCAAAAGTATTCTCAAAGATAGACTACGGTCGGGATATCACCAACTCAGAATCAGAGATGAAGATATGCCAAAACCTGCATTCACGACTCGTTATGGACACTATGAGTTTCTAGTTATGTCCTTTAGACTCACTAATGCACCAGCAGCATTCATGGATCTAATACACCGAGTGTTTCACGAGTACTTAGATAAGTTTGTCATTGTCTTCATAGACAACATACTTATCTACTCGGGGAATAGTGAGGAGCATGCTCATCACCATAGAACTGCACTACAACTGCTTAGAGAAAATCAGCTATATGTAAAATTCTCTAAGTGTGAATTTTGGCTAAACCAAGTAGGCTTCCTCGGACACATTGTGAGTAACGAGGGAATTCAGGTAGACCCAGCCAAGATTGAAGCAGTCACTAAATGGGAGCAGCCAAGAAATGCGACAGAGGTGCGTAGTTTCCTCGGGCTAGCGGGGTACTATAGGCGTTTTGTCCAGAATTTCTCGCTCATTGCAGTCCTAATGACTAAGCTAACCAGGAAGGATGCAAAGTTCCAGTGGACCCAAGCCTACGAGGACAGCTTCCAAGAACTAAAGACTCGGTTAACCACTACACCGGTCCTTACTCTTCCAGTTAGTGGTACCGAATATGTCGTATTCAGTGATGCCTCGAAGCAAGGCCTTGGGTGTGTACTGATGCAGAATGGGAGAGTAGTTGCTTATTCATCCCAACAGTTGAAGAAGCATGAGACGAACTACCCTAGCCATGATCTAGAGTTAGCAGCTATAGTCCTTACCTTGAAGATATTGAGACATTATTTATATGGGGAGCGGTGTCACATATACACCAACCACAAAAGTCTACAATATCTATTAACTCAAAAGGAGTTAAACCTACAGTAGAGGAGATGGCTGGAACTAATCAAAGATTACGACCTAGTAATCAACTATCACCCGAGCAAAGCCAACATAGTAGCGGACGCACTCAGTAGAAAATCTACTACCACGTTGTCTTATATGATATGAATTAGTTGTAATGACATATTATATGTTATGTTTCCTCATATGTTTGTGTTCTACAATTCTAAAGGTGTATGACATTAGGAAGAACCTAGAATACATAGTGACATATGAAGATACTAGGTGACAAACAAAACTAGTTAGGTGACATATCTTATATGATAACCTAAACTAGTTTGGACACCTAGAGACATAGACAGAAACTGTCCTTCCCCTTCGCGGTGAGGAGTCGAGTATTGAGTCGACTCTAGAGGGAGTCGATATCCACCGGTGGCCGTGGCGAGGAGGCCGGAAAGTGGCGAAGAACATGGAAGGGGCAACGGAACAGGGGAGCGAGCGACTCTTCCCCTGTTCCCATCTAATTCACCGGCAAGGAGCACAATGAACGCACCTCCCTCCACAAAGAGGTTACCGGAAGCAATTCAATATAAAAGAAATGGAATCATAACGGCGGAAGCGGCGTGGGAGGTCGGAATCCGGCGTTGGTCGGTGTTCGGCGGCGGATAGAGCACCCCTCTGTCTGCAGTGGTTCCGCCGGCGAAGAAGGAGTGGAGATCGGTTCTTCCACCCCGGAAGAGTGGCTGGTGGGACGAGGGAGTAGACGAGAGGTCGCATGCTACGTTCCAGCGAGTGGACGGTGGGCAACGGCGGCTAATGCGGCGGCGGTGCAGTGGGGCTTCGAGCGAATGTGAGGAGGCGGATCAAGCAGGCGCACGTGCGGCGCGCGTGCGACGGCTCGGTTCGTCCGGTCCGGTCCGGTTCATCCGAACCGGTTCAGCTACGGTTCAAGCGTCGCTTTAGCCGATTTTTGTTGTTTAACAACCGGATTAGTGCGGCTCAATGCTTCTATAGATTTGTTGGTAAGTTTGGAGCTCGTAGGAATTTATTTAGAATTTTTATCAAATTTTAGGTTCGATTTCCGAATTATTTTATATTGGGTTCAAGGGTTTGAACGTATATTGATATCAGAAAAATCTAAAATAACTTCTAATGCTAGATTATGCTTAGATATAATTTTTATGATTTAATTAATTTTTTTTCAAACTGTTAAATGAGAGTTTAGATTTAGTTATGGTGATTTGGGTTTATCTAGGTCTTAAATGAATTATTTGTATGATATTTACATGAAAGAATATTTTAGTAGGTGTTATTATGTTTGATTTATGCTAAACATAATTAAAATTATTTAACTATAATTTTTACAGAATTTATAAATTTTATGCTGTGGTTAAATTGGATAATTAGGTTAGTTGGATTTTCTGATTGATGAAATTGGAAAAATTATGATTTTAAATATTTATTGGTGGTAATTGAATTTTTACAGATTATTAAAAATTATTTTTAGATTAATTAAGGTGGTATAATTGATCCATATAATTAATTAAGGTGGTATAGTTGATTTAAATGATTAGAATAATATATTTGTGCAAATAGGTATTCAATTTATGATCTTATGGTATAGTTTAAATATAAACAAATTTTGGGGGTGTAGCTAAGGTTGATTTGATGTATGTTTGTAGTGGTTGTGATTATTTAAGATTATTAAATTATTTAATTGACTTAAAGGTAATTAAATAAAATTTGGTGTGAGATTGTGAGTAGTGGGGGTTGTTAGGGAGATTGTAGAGCTATATTCATGTATGCTTATTTGCTTGTATTTAATTTATTTTAGGAGGTTGTGTTGCTGTTCTGTTGCTTGACAGCTGTGATTTGTGTTGAAGTAAAAAGGAATTTCTTTGCTTGATTGACTGATTGCTTGTTTGCTTAAAGAATCACGGCCAAGCTGTGAATCTTGTTTAAAGATCTGCCTTGAGACTTAGGTGAGGACTTATGGTTTCAAATTTATTTTGGCCTACTACAGATGCTGAGTCCTAAGGGTCGTTGTTACATATTCTACATGCTGATGAGTTGAATGTCTGCTTGTTGCATATTCTAATGGCATGTATGATATGATAGTTGTTGATAGATTTTATTATGAAAAGATACATGATGCTATTATATGCATGCTATATATGATTGTTCTCATATTATGTTGGATATTAATATGTTCATGTTATGCTATAGATGTAGAGACATTTAGCAGAAACATAGAACATGGAAACATGAGATAAAAACTAGAGACACTTTAGGTTCATGCTATGATTAAAACCTAGAGTAATCTAAATTGATGCATAACTAAGAACTTTGGACATCTTAGGGTTATGATAACCTAGGAGAGGATATTGAGTTCTTAGAATGGGATGTGCCAACACGTGGTGATGAGCCATGTGCTAGCAATGGTATGCTTGTTTGGTTGTATTGGATTTATTTTAGGAGATTGTGTTTACGGTGTTATTGCTTGACAAATCACAGCCAAGCTGTTATTTGTGTTGAAGTAGAAAGGAATTGTTTTGCTTGATTGATTGTTTGCTTTCTTTAAGAATCACGGCCAAGCGGTGATTCTTGTTAAAGATCTTCTATAAGACTCAGGTGATGACTTATGGTTTCAAAATTTATTTTTGCCTACTACAGATGCTGAGTCCTAAGGGTAGTTGTTACATATTGTACATGCTGATGAGTTGAATATCTACTTGTTGTATATTCTAATGGCGTGTGTGTTTTGATAATTGTTGATAGATGTCGCTATGAAAAAATTTATATGATGCTATTATATGCATGCTATGTATGATTGTTCTCATGTTATGTTGAATATTGATATGTTCATGTTTTGCTATAGATGTAGATACATTTAGCAAAAACATAGAACATGTAGACATGAGACAAAAACTAGAGACACTTAGGTTCATGCTATGATTAAAACTAAGAGTGATCTCAGTTGATAGATGAATTAAATTATCGGTGACGTCTATCGTATTTATTGCAACTTGGTCTCATTATTCGTAGTGGTGATTATGTTGTTTGTCGCATTGTAATAAATAAGAATGGATGTCATGATATGGATTATTTTGATGCATTGGTGTAATAAGATAATTGCTAATATAATTGAAGTTTGTTGATACGAGGGATGCTATTTTGAGTAGTAAGTTGGATGTTGATTTACGATAGGTGTGATACTGATACATGTTCTTGGGAAGATTGATACAACAGTCGTTTATGTTTATCCAAAAATTCAAGCCTTAGCACTGCCACCTCTACTGCTACTGCCACCGCCACTGCCTTTCTTATCGTTACTCATTTTATTATGATTAAGTTGAAGGTTCATAGCCTTCTTCATCTTAGGATCGTCGTAATCCTCCTCGTCATCTTCGTGATTTCCATCGCACAACACCTCCTCGTCCTCAACGTACCCATGAGCATCATCGTCGAACTCACCTACATCCTCAACCTCAGCTTCTTTAGTAGGATGGTTTGATTTTACTGTCTTGGAGGTCATCTTGAATGGATTCTTAAAGTCCTTGAGGCTCGAAAGCTTCAGATCTTTGAACCCTTTCGCCTGCTTCTGTGGTTGCAGAGTTATCTGCTCTTTGCCACTACCCTTTTGGGCATTTCCACTACCCTTCTGCTGATCTTTAGAAAGCTCTAGTTGGAGACTTTGCAGCTTATTGGGGAGATTCTGTTTTTTCGACCCATTGGCAGACCAAAACTGTGCGTTTTTCCCAACCTTGTTGAGCTTATCTATCAGGATCTCAGGATCCACATTCCCGATCACCGTCACCTTCTTCGCATCCGCATCGATTGCAGACGTGCAAACCCCTTCTATCTTATGAAGCACCTTCTTCACCTTCTTTTGGCATCCTTCACAGCAAAGGTTCTCCACTCGCAGATAACAACTCTGTATCTTCAAGTACTTGACGTCGTTGTCTCCTAGACTCATCCTTGCAACTCCAAATCAAATAGAACAATAGGCTGGCGAATTTGACTCCAAGAACACCTCCACGGCTAGAGATATTGATGAGGAATTGCTAAGAAGGAAGAAGAGGACAAGCAAAGAGAGATCTTTGTTTTTTTTAGATTCCTCCTTGCTCGCTCGCTCGCAGTCAGCTGCTACAATCCGAGGGGAGGAAGAGAAGACACGCTTATTATATTTTTCGTTGAGGTTGTTGAGCCTTGTTAAAAACAAAATGAGTTCAATTAGGAAACCGGGTCTCGTTGGTGGTGAAGCCTAATAATAACAATAAAAAACTTATTTCATTTTTGACTTATTGTTTAAACAACATTTAGTTCTCCATTTCCCAAATGTGATGCAAACTCTACCATGGCCAACTACAAAAGCTAACTTTTCCTTTTCCTTCATTTAGTTCTTCTAGTAATAGAATGAAAGTAGCTCTAGGCCGAGTAGTTGAATCACCAACTAGACTCTCCCAAGTCTTCTTCTGTAATGTGCCCAAAAGTTTTGAATAAATTATGCCGATGATAGTCTTTCTAGTTGATGCTCCTACCAATTGAGGGTGACATTGATGCACCGCTATACTCCTTATCACTTCTTTCAATATGCACCTTACTTGTGCATATAAGTTGTTCTTTAATTATATTTATATAAAGTCATACTTTTTACAATATAGGTATTATGGTAAGGATACAAGTAATATATAAAAAAATAATTAAAAATATATTATATGAGTAAATAAATAAATGACCGTATTAGTAAATAATTAGTGAATGGGTGTAGATTTCTTTATATCTTAAAATAAAGATGACTCATCGATGCAATTTCTGACAAGTATATTACTCGATCGGAGGCCTTCGAACTGTTAAATTTACGTGTGTAATAATGTCAATTATAGTATTATTACAACAACTTGTTTGATGGTATACTGCCAAATTCTTCCTCATTAATGATGTGATTTTCGTTAGAAGAATTGTGGGAATAAGTTTTATTTTAATACCGGTCGAGTATGTACGATTTTGGTTTGTGAGGTTATTAGTTGAATTATGAATGTGGAATACATTACAATCAGGTCGGTTATCCGATTCTCTAGTCTACACGGAATAGTGTCAGGCTTTTGGTGGTTTTGTCCGTTTAATGTGTGTGTCGTTTTAATTGGTCTAAGGTTGTGAAATAGAAACTATAGGTTGCGAAGTCGATTGTTTTCGATTAAGAAATTTCTTTCTTTTCATGCGCGTACTATAGTTCTGTTTCGCATCTCCATTGTGGTAGATGGGAGGTTGAACATGTGATTTGAGTAAGTTAGATGAAGTTGTTGTGTTTAATAAATTGGTGCTATACGGTTGACAGATGAATTAAATTATCGGTGACGTCTATCGTATTTATTGCAACTTGGTCTCATTATTCGTAGTGGTGATTATCTTGTTTGTCGCATTGTAATAAATAAGAATGGATTCATGATATGGATTATTTTGATGCATTGGTGTAATAAGATAATTGCTAATATAATTGAAGTTTGTTGATACGAGGGATGCTATTTTGAGTAGTAAGTTGGATGTTGATTTACGATAGGTGTGATACTGATACATGTTCTTGGGAGCATTGATACAACAGTCGTTTATGTTTATCCGAAAATTTAAGCCTTAGCACTGCAACCTCTACTGCTACTGCCACCGCCACTGCCTTTCTTATCGTTACTCATTTTATTATGATTAAGTTGAAGGTTCATAGCCTTTTTCATCTTAGGATCGTCGTAATCCTCCTCGTCATCTTCGTGATTTCCATCACACAACACCTCCTCGTCCTCAACGTACCCATGAGCATCATCGTCGAACTCACCTACATCCTCAACCTCAGCTTCTTTAGTAGGATGGTTTGATTTTACTGTCTTGGAGGTCATCTTGAATGGATTCATAAAGTCCTTGAGGCTAGAAAGCTTCAGATCTTTGAACCCTTTCGCCTGCTTCTGTGGTTGCGGAGTTATCTGCTCCTTGCCACTACCCTTTTGGGCATTTCCACTACCCTTCTGCTGATATTTAGAAAGCTCTAGTTGGAGACTTTGCAGCTTATTGGGGAGATTCTGTTTTTTCGACCCATTGGCAGACCAAAACTGCCCGTGTTTCCCAGCCTTGTTGAGCTTTTCTATCAGGATCTCAGGATCCACATTCCCGATCACCGTCAACTTCTTCGCATCCGCATCGATTGCAGATGTGCAAACCCCTTCTATCTTATGAAGCACCTTCTTCACCTTCTTTTGGCATCCTTCACAGCAAAGGTTGTCCACTCGCAGATCACAACTCTGTATCTTCAAGTACTTGACGTCGTTGTCTCCTAGACTCATCCTTGCAACTCTAAATCTAATAGAACAATAGGTTGGCGAATTTGACTCCAAGAACACCTCCACAGCTAGGGATATTGATGAGGAATTGCTAAGAAGGAAGAAGAGGACAAGCAAAGAGAGATCTCTGTTTTTAGATTCCTCCTTGCTCGCTCGCTCACAGTCAGCTGCTACAATGCGAGGGGAGGAAGAGAAGACACGCTTATTATATTTGTCTTTGAGGTTGTTAAGCCTTGTTAAAAAAAAATGAGTTCAATTAGGAAATAGGGTCTCGTTGGCGGTGAAGCCTAATAATAACAATAAAAAACTTATTTCATTTTTGACTTATTGTTTAAACAACATTTAGTACTCCATTTCCCAAATGTGACTCAAAGTCTACCATGGCCACCTACAAATGCTACCTTTTCCTTTTCCTTCATTTAGTTCTTCTAGTAATAGAATGAAAGTAGCTCTAGGCCGAGTAGTTGAATCACCAACCAGATTCTCCCAAGTCTTCTTCTGTAATGTGCCCAAAAGTTTTGAATAAATTATGCTGATGATAGTCTTTCTAGTTGATGCTCCTGCCAATTGAGGGTGACATTGATGCATCGCTATACTCCTTATCACTTTTTTCAATATGCACCTTACTTGTGCATATAAGTTGTTCTTTAATTATATTTATATAAAGTCATACTTTTTACAATATAGGTATTATGGTAAGGATACAAGTAATATATAAAAAAATTATTAAAAATATATTATATGAGTAAATAAATAAATGACCGTATTTGTTAATAAATAGTGAATGGGTGTAGATTTCTTTATATCTTAAAATAAAGATGACTAATCGATGCAATTTTTGACAAGTGTATTACTCGATCGGAGGCCTTCGAACTATTAAATTTACGTGTGTAATAATGTCAATTATAGTATTATAACAACAACTTGTTTGACGGTATATACTGCCAAATTCTTCCTCATTAACGATGTGATTTTCGTTAGAAGAATTGTGGGAATAAGTTTTATTTTAATACCGGTCGAGTATGGACGATTTTGGTTTGTGAGGTTATTAGGTGAATTATGAATGTGGAATACATTACAATCAGGTCGGTTATCTGATTCTCTAGTGTACACAGAATAATATCAGGCTTTTGGTGGTTTTGTCCATTTAATGTGTGTGTCTTTTTAATTGGTCTAAGGTTGTGAAATAGAAACGATAGGTTGCGAACACGATTATTTTCGATTAAGAATTTTCTTTCTTTTCATGCGCGTACTATAGTTCTGTTTCGCATCTCCATTGTGGTAGATGGGAGGTTGAACATGTGATTTGAGTAAGTTAGATGAAGTTGTTGTGTTTAATAAATTGGTGCTATACGGTTGATAGATGAATTAAATTATCGGTGACGTCTATCGTATTTATTGCAACTTGGTCTCATTATTCGTAGTGGTGATTATGTTGTTTGTCGCATTGTAATAAAAAAGAATGGATGTCATGATATGGATTATTTTGATGCATTGGTGTAATAAGATAATTGCTAATATAATTGAAGTTTGTTGATACGAGGGATGCTATTCTGAGTAGTAAGTTGGATGTTGATTTACGATAGGTGTGATACTGATACATGTTCTTGGGAAGATTGATACAACAGTCGTTTATGTTTATCCAAAAATTCAAGCCTTAGCACTGCCACCGCCATTGCCTTTCTTATCGTTACTCATTTTTTTATGATTAAGTTGAAGGTTCATAGCCTTATTCATCTTAGGATCGTCATAATCCTCCTCGTCATCTTCGTGATTTCCATCGCACAACACCTCCTCGTCCTCAACGTACCCATGAGCATCATCGTTGAACTCACCTACATCCTCAACCTCAGCTTCTTTAGTATGATGGTTTGATTTTACTGTCTTGGAGGTCATCTTGAATGGATTCTTAAAGTCCTTGAGGCTCGAAAGCTTCAGATCTTTGAACCCTTTCGCCTGCTTCTGTGGTTGCGGAGTTATCTACTCCTTGCCACTACCCTTTTGGGCATTTCCACTACCCTTCTGCTGATCTCTAGAAAGCTCTAGTTGGAGACTTTGCAGCTTATTGAGGAGATTCTATTTTTTCGACCCATTGGCAGACCAAAACTGCGCGTGTTTCCAAGCCTTGTTGAGCTTTTCTATCTGGATCTCAGGATCCACATTCCCGATCACCGTCACCTTCTTCGCATCCGCATCGATTGCAGACGTGCAAACCCCTTCTATCTTATGAAGCACCTTCTTCACCTTCTTTTGGCATCCTTCACAGCAAAGGTTGTCCACTCGCAGTTCACAACTCTGTATCTTCAAGTACTTGATGTCGTTGTCTCCTAGACTCATCCTTGCAACTCCAAATCAAATAGAACAATAGGCTGGCGAATTTGACTCCAAGAACACCTCCACGGCTAGGGATATTGATGAGGAATTGCTAAGAAGGAAGAAGAGGACAAGCAAAGAGAGATCTCTGTTTTTAGATTCCTCCTTGCTCGCTCGCTCGCAGTCAGCTGCTACAATGCGAGGGGAGGAAGAGAAGACACGCTTATTATATTTGTCTTTGAGGTTGTTGAACCTTGTTAAAAAAAAAAGAGTTCAATTAGGACACCGGGTCTCGTTGGTGGTGAAGCCTAATAATAACAATCAAAAACTTATTTCATTTTTGACTTATTGTTTAAACAACATTTAGTTCTCCTTTTCCCAAATTTGACGCAAACTCTACCATGGCCACCTACAAAAGCTACCTTTTCCTTTTCCTTCATTTAGTTCTTCTAGCAATAGAATGAAAGTAGCTCTAGGCCGAGTAGTTGAATCACCAACCAGACTCTCTCAAGTCTTCTTCTGTAATGTGCCCAAAAGTTTTGAATAAATTATACCGATGATAGTCTTTCTAGTTGATGCTCCTGCCAATTGAGGGTGACATTGATGCACCGCTATACTCCTTATCACTTTTTTCAATATGCACCTTACTTGTGCAAATAAGTTGTTCTTTTAATTATATAAAGTCATACTTTTTACAATATAAGTATTATGGTAAGGATACAAGTAATATATAAAAAAATTATTAAAAATATATTATATGAGTAAATAAATAAATGACCGTATTAGTAAATAAATAGTGAATGAGTGTAGATTTCTTTATATCTTAAAATAAAAATGACTCATCGATGCAATTTCTGACAAGTATATTACTCGATCGGAGGCCTTCGAACTGTTAAATTTACGTGTGTAATAATGTCAATTATAGTATTATTACAACAACTTGTTTGATGGTATATACTGCCAAATTCTTCCTCATTAACGATGTGATTTTCGTTAGAATAATTGTGGGAATAAGTTTTATTTTAATACCGGTCGAGTATGTACGATTTTGGTTTGTGAGGTTATTAGGTGAATTATGAATGTGGAATACATTACAATCAGGTTTATCTGATTCTCTAGTCTACACAGAATAGTATCAGGCTTTTGGTGGTTTTTTCCGTTTAATATATGTGTCGTTTTAATTGGTCTAAGGTTGTGAAATAGAAATGATAGGTTGCGAACACGATTGTTTTCGATTAAGAATTTTCTTTCTTTTCATGCGCATACTATAGTTCCGTTTCGCATCTCCATTGTGGTAGATGGGAGGTTGAACATGTGATTTGAGTAAGTTAGATGAAGTTGTTATGTTTAATAAATTGGTGCTATACGGTTGACAGATGAATTAAATTATTGGTGACGTCTATCGTAACCACTTTGATCTCTTTCCATTACCCTATAAGAGTATAAATAGATAGAATTACACTCCAGGAAGGAGTAAAATCTCATGCATGGGGTAATGACATATTATTGATACTATACTTTCTTGTTGCAATTACAAAATTATTTTCTGATGCGAGTATGACTACTATATCTTCTTATTCAGGTCTATCCTATAAACCTATACATCAAACATCTTAAGTTCATCATGATACACCATATTTTTAGACCACCTAAGAAAGGTTCAATCAATTTTTAGGATCTTCAAGGAATAGTTTCTCTTGTTTCCTTGTTGTTCATTGCATTCTGAAATATTAGCTATTATCCAGTTCACCATAACGGGATCTTGTATACTTAGCTAAATATCTCCCTTGTTTGGCTAAATGAAGTAATTAGATGTCAATCTCAAATACCAGTTTTGAGGATTGAACTATAGAGTATATCTGTTGACCTTTCTCTGATCTCTTGGACTTATCAACTGAGTTAATAAAATCCAGTGGGAACTTAAGGTATAGGAGCTATTGGAAACCCAAGTGTCTATTTCTCTACTATCCTTTTAAGTGGGTTTTAAAATTAGTGGTCAGTTATATTAAAGTGTTGACTTATAATTTATCGTGTGATGGCTTGATTTGCTAAAGTATCGATTGAAACTTGACACATCCTTCTTTGCTTCCTTGGTCCGTTGATTTTTGACCCTTTAATTCAAAGCCAAACCTTAGGGTGGAAAAATGACTAAAATTAAAACCTTCATGAGTTAGTAAGACTACATGATGTGGCGGTGCCGATTATGTCGGACCGAGGTTCCCGATTTACTTCTTGACTGCGATACTATTGTTTAATCAATTCTTTAATGATTTATTCTTTTGCCTGACTCATATAGCTATATCTTCCTCTGAAGGGTGGAATCTCAAATTGAGTACCCTTGAGAAAGGATTTCTTTACTTCCAAATGTTCTATGTTTGAAAAGTTAATTGCATGGCTTCTCAGAATGATATACTTCCTAATAATTGAAATCATTTATGATTTTCTTCTTATCTTTCTGAGTCAACTGATTTATTTGGGATGCTTAATTCAAATTGCACCAGCTGAATTGTCTTTGTTATTCTTTTTTAGTTATTATTTGAATGCAACCGTTGAAATTATTTAGAGACATTTAGATTGACCAATTGGTATTTATTATTCCATTGAGTGCTAATGTAAAACCACAAAAAAAAAAGAAAATTATAAATTAAAACAAAAAAGCTAAAGGGGGCAACTTAGAAAGTTGCCACCCTCTCTGTGCCCGATCCCCTCCACATGAGGGTTAACAAAAGGGGCAAAATCCCCTTTGCCAAACCATCACAGAGGACCTCCCCCACCCTCTCTGCCGATGCCCCCTTCTCCCTCCCTCTTCTTCCCTCTCCTCTCCACTTTTCCCTCCCTTTGTTTGATTCCTCTCCACAAGAGGGGTTGACAAAAGGGGGCAGAAGCCTCTCTGATAAGCCCTCATAGAGGATCCTTTCGGACCCCTCTCCGCCGAAGACAACAGAGGGTGCCGCCTCCACTCCCAAGCCTCCCATCCTCACCACCTCTCTCCTCTCCTCTCCTCCCCATCTCCTCACGCCATCAACGGACCAATAGGGAGCCGAACCTGCAGCATCTTTGGAAATTAAGGCAAGGGAGCAGAGCGTCATTGATCCGAGGCGACATGAGGTCGAGGAGCGAATGTGAAGCGTAGGAGCGAAAGGGAAGACGGGAGGGCACCGACGAAGCTCCGACCAAGTCGGATTTCGTCTCTAAGTTGGTTCCCTCATTTCTCCCTTTCAATTCTGACTAAGAAAAAAATCCAATGCATTGGGGTTTGGGTAGCATAATTCATAAAGGAATGTTGTATCAATGCAATTGCTTGTTAAATTAATTACCTTGGTATTATTCGATGAAATTGCACGCATGCATAATTAGGTGTGAATGATGTTGTTAAAATGTACAATAAAAATTTCCCAGAATGTTATGTCCACTGTGCCTTGACGCTACTGTTCACACATTTAGGTTTGTGGTTTATGGTTTTTGATTATGTTGACTGGAAAAAAAAAATACTTTACTGTTTTACTGATGTTGTTAGTTAAGGCACACTGTTTTACTGTTGGAAACTTGTTTTATGACGAAGTTAATTTTCCTACAATATAACCATGGGTCTAACGTACATAATTGATTGATTCTGACTCTTGTGAAATTGTTTCGGTGATTTAAGTTCTCGACTTTTAGTGGTGGATAGGTTGCTAGCGCGTCTGGTAGCAACCTATAGGATTGCATTGACGTAATGTTGTTGTTGGGTTTGTTAATATTATTTCCCCTATTCTATGACAGCTATGTTGCTGTTATGATTCTTTTACAAGTGAGGTTGCGAGGGCATCTCGTTGTAGTATTATTATAATGTTTTAGTAGTATTACTTTTCTGTACATAGTACATGTGTTATTGCCGAAGGAAAACTTCGAGTTTTTTTTAAGGGGTTCATTATTATGGTTAAGACCATTCTTTCTTGTTGATATTGGGTTGTGTTAAATTGATTTTATTGGAACTATGTAAGATACGGTCAAATTAAAATTAGAGATCTCCTTCCTTACCAAGACAATTAATTATGTAGTTATTTTAAAATTCTTTTATTGCACGGTCTGATAAAATATATTAAATTGGTATGAAACATATTGTAGAAATGAATGTGCATGTGCTTAGTTTTTATATGAAATCATTTGAGATGCAATTCCCTTTAGCTAGAATGCTTCCTTCAAGGATATTAGAGAACTCCTCTTCATTTACCCAAACCACCCTACATGATTAGGGTGGGTTATAGGAAAGGGAAGGATAGCATATAATTAAACAAAAAAAAAAAAGGGTAGAAAGTAATCCTTATTTATGATTGTAGGAGCACTCTTAAATCTGCATCAATGGTGATACACAAAACACGGCAAACCCGTAAAATTTTTGTTAAGCTAACTTAAAGGATTCAGGTGAGTTGTTATTTCAGCTAGTTTACAGCCGCTGCAGTAGAGCTCCCAAGTGGGCAGTTGTCATTAAACATTTTATATTGTCCGTGATGTGCATTTTATTATTATCTTATATGATATGAATTAGTTGCAATGACATGTTATATGTTATGTTTCCTCATATGCTTGTGTTCTATACTTCTAAAGGTGTATGACACTAGGAAGAACCTAGAATACATAGTGACATATGAAGATACTAGGTGACAAATAAAACTAGTTAGGTGACTATCTTACATGATAACCTAAACTAGTTTGGATACCTAGAGACATGGACCTGAACTTCCTAGGGACTAAACCTCTAGGAATTATATAGGTCTATATAACAATGTATTTCTCTCACAAATGGTAGACAACATTTGTGTTAGTCTAAAGAGGGGTAGCGGAGGCATCACCCGACCCATCCTTTAGTGTTCGGTGAGTACCAACAAGGGGGTTCTCGCCAACGGTCAGATATCCCCATGGCATGTATTCGAAACTAAGGTACTGGGAGCCGAGGAGCTCACTTCAGCCGCTATACCTGAGGACTAAGGTGTCTGTTGACGCTGACATACTCCAACTGAGTCCTGCAGGCTTGGGGGGTAGTCCGGACAACCAGAGTTATACATATGTGTTGGATCCGGCAGGTCAGGCCGAGAGTATACTTGTCAGTCGGTGACCCTACTATAAAGCAGAAGTGTAGCACTACATGGTGTCTCATATCCTAGGGTCTATGGGTTTACCTTAAGCATAGGCAGGCAGCCCTAGGAGTTAGTATGAAAAACTAGAAACTTAGAAATCTTTCGGCACAGACACATATTTAGACTTTTAGTATCTATTTGATTATTTACGTGCATGCTTCCTTTCATTGTTAAATTATGATTTAATATTAATATACTTGCTACTCATCCAGACATGTACTGTTAGTCCATTCTTTTGCTTGGAGAAGTTTCTGTCTATAGGCACTAAGTCACAAGACTTAGCACATGCAAATTTTCCCCCGCGTACAGGTATTTAGAACATCGCTTAGATATGGCGAGGAACGATGGCTAGCGGAAGTGAATGCTATAGAAGGACATTAATAGTCGATTAGTCGGTACGATGTGTAAAACACATAATGTAGACGGACTGTATCAACTTTTTATGTATCCTGTGAACAAATTGTAATTCGAGTTAGTAGACATGACTAGAGAAATTTTTATTTATGTTGGAATTTTATGATATTGTTAGCCTTGTATGGGTGAGACACTGCTCATACGACGATTGTCAAGTGCACGATAGAGGGTTGGGGCGTGACAATTAAAATGGTATCAGAGCCAGATTCCAAAATATCTAGGACTAAATTTAGGAAGGTTGATAATTATAAACATAACCCCTTGATATAGTCTATAGGTAAGCATTAGGCAAACGAGGGTGAGAGTGACAAGGGGTTAGGAATATGATTTCCGTGATTGAATTGCTTTCCATTTTACCTCTCTACACTTTCATGTTTGATAAGTTGGTTGCTACAATTTATTTAGCTTCTTTTGGTGATTTTGATTAATTACTTGTTTGCCATTGAGATATTTAAGTTAACTGTTTTTATAGTTTTTTTTTTCTAGCCTCTACCTTAAATTCTTCCTCCTAGACTTTGGCATATGATTGGGTAAATAGGAGGGTAATAAATAATAGTAGACACTCGTACAAAAAGCATGCTCGATTAGAATTTCATCGAAGTCTTGGCCTGGTGTAGATGGCAGGGAAAGCGAAGTCAAAAGGAGCCTAGTCAGGGGCGACCTAGACAGAGAAACGGGGGCGAGGAAGACCTCGTAAAAACCCGGGAGAACAATCATCCACTGCTGCTGGGCCCATGCATCCCTTCCAGGTTCAGCCAGGGCAGCGGGCGCTGCCGGTACCACCAGTGCAGCAAGCGCCACCAGTGCCGTCAGTGCTGGAACCTGCACCCATGGAACCAACGGCAGAAGCTTAGCCACAAGCACCCCCTGCACCAGTCATTGGACCTGAACAATTGGTAGTACAAGGGGAGTCTGAGGCTGGCCCCACAACTTCAACATCACGTGCTAGCAGTAGACAATAGGATCTCAGGGATGCGATGAGGGCAATGATGCAAGAGGTGATTGGTGAATTTCTGCCGTGGTTTCAATGACAACCACCGACGTCAGTTGCAGTGCCTGCAGCCCCATTGGCACAGGCACCAGCACCAGTGGAGGCCACACCAGAGCCACATCCAGAAGTCCCACCAACAGTGACATCGGTACAGACCCCACTACCGGCGGCACCAGGATTGCCCACTCCAGTGGCATATCAGGCAACTCCTAGTGGTGGCATAGCCTCCACAACTACTATTGAGTGTGGGGTCCACAATCATACCAGACAGGTAGTAGCCTCGCTCCGAGATGTTGGGCGGTTGGGTTGCCATGAGTTTTCTGGATCTTCTGACGCTTAGGAGGCCCATATGTGGCTTGAAAATTTGAGCCAAGTCACTGAGTAGCTAGGCATTCCCGACAGCGGAAGAGTTAGTGTGGCCCGTTATCTGCTGACAGGAGATGCTCAGATTTGGCGGAATGCACTAAGGGCCAGAATGGACACTACAATCACGTGGGTTGTATTCACGGAAGAGTTCAACACAGAGTATCACACAGAGCTGCAACATGATGCTAATATACGAGAGTTCCTTGACTGTAAGCAAAATGGGAGGTCGGTGAAAGAGTACTCGATTGAATTTAGCCGTCTCTCCGTCCTTGTTCCTGAGGTGGTACACTCTGAAACATACCGTTGCAAGAGGTTCAAGTGGGGGTTGGACTTGGCCATCCACTCACGAATAACTCATACCAAGATTTCAAGCTTTAGAGAGATTGCTAATGAGGCTATTGAGGAGGAGCGGGTCGTACAAGAATTGAGGGGAAAGAGCGAAGGTAATAAGAGGAAGTGACAGGCCTCTCAGAACAATCGTAATTAGCAGAAATCGAGGCGAGTACCCCCCGCACCTTCTGGCACTATCAGCTCCCCTGTCACGCGATGTATAGCTTACCAGTCTGCACCGAGTCATTCAAGACCACCTCCTCGCGGACCACCTCCTACCGTCATGATGTCGGCAAATCCTCATCCAGTTTGCCACCATTGTACTCGAGTGCACACAGGACCGTGCCGAAGTGTTACCTACTATCAGTGTGGCCAAACAGGGCATATTCGTCCGAACTGCCCACAATTGAGAAACCAGACAGCATCACAACAACAAGCATCTGGATGTGCTAACAGAGGTCGTTCTACTGCCCCAGCTCTTCGTACCGCATCCACCGTAGCACCGAGTAAACCACTATCTGCTAGACCCGGGTCGCAGTCGCAGGCACCACCACCGCGCACGCAGACCCGCATATTCACTATGGATAGTGCAGACGCACAAATGAACCCTGATGTTATCACCGATAACACTCCCCATCAGGATGAGGCATGTCGATTGGTACCAATATTGGTGCTGATCGAAGAACTTCGCAGGTGAGGTTTTCGGCGAGATTCCGGCATCTCCGGCGAACTTGAGATAAAAATTAGAGTGAATCTAGAAGTCATTCTAAGAGTGTTGGTGAAGACGTATTTGCAAAATTATTAACAGATTGAGAATTAAAATTCATTGAAATATTCATAGGTAGAAGAAATTTTGAAGAGGAAGTATCCTCAGTTATTCCAAGTGATGGCCTGAACTAAATTTTGAGGACAAAATTTATTTAAGGGGGGTAGGATGTGAGATTTATAATTTTGTACTAAGTTAAATTATGTAATATATAATAGGTGATGATTTTAAGGGGTTTTATGAAATAAATAATATGGAGGACTTATTTGTAAAATTATATGGATTTATACAATATGGAATTTTGATGTAAAAATTATACTATTAGATAGGATTTTTGATAAGGAATCCAATGGCATAGACGGATTGTAATTTGAACGTTGTTTGTTTGGTCAAATCATTGAATCAAGAATTGATCCAAATGGACGGACAAGATTAAATCACTAAAACAGACGGTCCAGATTTAATTTTATTAAACCAATAGGTGAACCGGTTTAGCGGGTTAGTGGTAAGCGGGTTAAGTGAGGAAATTCGACTCGTTACCAAACACATTTAACTTACCCTCTTCTTCTTCCTCTCCCACCTACGACATTCTCTCTCCTCACCTTCTTCGAACCTAGCGACGGCAGCTTCGCATCCTCATCTTGGCGATGCCGATTGGAGGACTTTCTGGTCAAAACTTTCTGTGAAATTTCAGACACAACCTCAGGTGAGCTAGAAAAACACATTAGAACCATCATTTTTAAGTTTTGGTGGAGATTTGGGGGAGAAAAGAGGAGAGAGGTAGGTGGCAGCGAAAGTTCATCATCGGAGTTTTCTCTGGTGATTGCCGACTATTCCGGCCATGAAACTTCACAAGGTTGGTACCTATGGCTTTTCCTCAACGAGAGCTACCCATTGGTACTAGAATTGAGAGCTATTGGCCTCCGGTTGGCCGCCGGTGAATAGAAAACCTAAATTTAGGATTTTCGCCCAATCAAATTTCTCCGGCGAAATTAGCCATGTATGGACAGTTACAATTGGGGCAAATAGGATTTTTGGATTTCTGATGAAGAGAGCTTTCGATTGGTACCAATATTGGTGCTGATCGAAGAACTTCGTCAGCGATATTTTCGGTGAACTTTCCGGCGAGTCTTCGACGAACTTTCCGGCGAACTGGAGATAAAAATTAGGGTGAATCTAGAGAACATTCTAAGAGTGTTAGTGAAGACTGATTTGCAAAATTATTAATAGATTGAGAATTAAAATTTATTGAAATATTCATAGGAAATTTGATAAGCAAGTACGAGGATACTAAGGACCGCGATACGAATTAAAATGTGCTTACGACGATAGGACCAGGTGAGTATTTATTCTCGAGGTAGAATAAATGGGATAGTTCTCAATGTTTACTCCAGGAGAACTATATCACTTTGATTAGCTATATTTAATATTCGTTGACTCTCCTGCTAGTTAATTATCCTGATTATGATTATATATGAGTTGTGAATAACCTTTGATATCCATACTTCTTGATATAAGCTTTTCATTGCTATTATTCATTTATTCTTTTTAAGCATGATACAATGCTTTTGTTTGATTCTAAAACTAGCATATGCACCTTTTTTTTTTGAAAAGCTAGAGGTATGGTGAAAAGCATACCATAGGAGATTTATTGATCTACGTATGATTCTACTTTATCTTTTGGGTGCGTATGACTATGATGACCATACTGGTGTGCTTAGAGCACAGTCAATGTAGTGATATTCGGTTCGCACTTCCATGGGCTATCTAGATAGAGGGGCGTGGGGCTAAAGTGCCAGACAGTCAGGTTGGGAGGTTAGATAACTCTTGGTTGTAGATATTCACTGGACTAGCTATGGTAAATCAAGTAGTGAAGTCCGGTGGGCAAACCCAGGGGTAAAGGGGGCTTTGTTTATGTATTCTTACGACTTCACTTTAATTCGGATATCCTACGATTCTTGATACCTCCCCCTAAGGTGATAATTGATAGCTACAACTGTCGTTCACTATGCTAGCCCCAGATATATTCTTGTATGATCCATGATTGCTCTTACTGATTGGCTATTATACCCGAATAGCGAGGTTATTCTGTTCACGAGATGTTATTATTATATGTTCTCAGTTTTACATTATTTTCTATACAACTCATTGGGTACAAGTGTAAACCCCCACCACATGGAAAAAAAAAAAAGATCGGTTCAGGTGAACCGGCCGGCCAGCCGGTCCAGCTGAACCGGCTTGGACCGGGCAAAGAGGCGAGGTGAGCGAGAAGAGCGAGCGCCCTTCCCACTCGAGCCGTCGTCCTCGAGCGAGAAGAGGACCTGCTGCCGATCGGTCGCTGCCCAGCGCTCGAAACCCCCCCCGGCGATCGTCTCCTCCACCGTGGTTGGAGACGTCTCCCTTCTCCGCACCTCCACGAGTCTTCGTGGAGTTCGACGACCTCGCAGCCGGCGGCTGTGTTCGCCGCTACTGTTCGCACGACCGAACCCCTCCGGCGACGGGCGGAGTCGCGGATCCGCTCGCTTCGCTCTTGGCCTTTCCACACGTCCGCGAGGTGAGCAGCATTTCCCCCATGTAAAGGAGTGGTTTTCGCCCTCCGGTGGAGGCGTCGTGAGTTCGCCGGAGACGACGCCGGAAAAATCGGCGTGGTCGGCATTTTCGCAGATCGGTGTGGTCTCCGCGCTGTGTGAGGAGCAACGAAGCTCGCCGGCCGGTTAGCCGTCGTTTTCGCGAGCTCCGGCGAGGTGGCGGATAGGGTTCCGGCGGCGGCGCTGCTTTTTCCGGCGGTGCATAGTGAATCCGCGAAGCTACTTAATTATGGCTTAATCGCGATTAGTGAACGTTAAGCATGATTAATTAAGCGTTAAGTATGATTTGTGTAAATATAATATATTATTAGAATAAGTTGTATTAACGCATGCTTAGTTTAATTAAAAGCATGATTAGTGTTAATTAACTAAGCTTAGGGAATAAGAAATTATTACTTTAATGAAAACGATTGGGTTCAATCAAGTGAGATTAAATGGGTTGGGTTTAAGTTAGGTTTGGGTTCGGATCGAGTTGGGTTGGGTGAACCGAATCAACTAAGTTGAAACTGGTTCGAGCTCGAGTCAAACTAGGTTGAATTGGGTTAGCTGAACCGGAACCGAACCGAACCGAATCGAACCGAACCAGATGAACAGTAACCGAACCGTTTGACCGAGTCAACAGCTGACCCAGTGAACATTGACCGGGCCCACCGCTGACCCAGTCAGCGTTGACCGAGTCAACAGCTGACCCAGTCAGCGTTGACCGAGTCCACATCTCACCCAGTCAGCGTTGACCGAGTCCACATCTGACCCAGTCAGCGTTGACCGAGTCTACAGCTGATCCGGTCAGCGTTGACCGGTCAACCGTTGACCGTTGACCGATCAGAAAAAAATAAAAAAAATAAAATAAAATTTAATAATTAATAAAATAATAATATAATAATAAAATAATATTAAAATATTAAAATATTAAAAAATCATAAAAATAGTAAAAATTTCTATGGGTTCTACATTGGCCCCTGGGTGACTTGGGCCAAGTTATGGGTAAGTTTAATGAGTAGAAATTGAATAAAAATTTATTTAAGTTATTAGCTAAAAATTTAAAAATATGATTAATTAAGAATTTATTAGGTGAGATTAATCCTAAACATGTATAGGATTAATTTAATGTAATAATTATTTAATTGATAGATTTTAATTTATTTATCTTAGGGGAAATAAATTAAATCTATCTTAAATAATTTTTGTTAAATAGGATTATTGTGGGTACGCGATTCGAGTAGCTCGGCGGGTGATTATCTCCGCGTGACTTGGTTCCGAGGAGCAGATCGCTAACCCAGGTGCGTTGGTTCTCCGATGGTAGGATTTATTCACACTACGGAATTCCCGCTGGGGTTTTCTTAGGAAAAATTCTTGGATGTCTTAAATATGATAAACCATAATGTTTGATAAGATTTGAATTTTATGCATGTTAGCATAGTTATTTTATCTAACATGTTCTACATTCATGTCCTGCATGTTGTATTATTTTCTATGCTTGTGTTAAATAACTAACATGCGGACATAGATAATACATGCGACATGTTAGAACCTTTGGCGACGTCACCGCCACTTAGAGAAAAAGGGGCCTTTTTCCATATGCCCCGGTTGACCGTCGCGTACCGACGATGGTCGAAACGGTGACGTCCCGTTAGGCGCCACTCCCGAGGTTGATGCATAGCTTAGATACTGGGAGCGCCACTCCCGAGGTTATGCATAGCTTATATACGGGGAGCTGGTAGGGTAAGGGACTGTACACACTCCATGGTCATATTAGACTGGAAATATGGAGCAAGTCCTTACCCGAAAATCTTCACCCGCACGAGTGTCGTTGTAGGCAGCCTCGTGATAGTCCTGAGATGGTTAGCAAGGATGAGCCCAACCATGGACATGGCACCGATGGAGTCGAGGTTGCCACAGCCCATTATGCGGATGTGCGCCAATCTCGATAGACGTCGACTGCTACTAGACTGGGAAGGTGATTCTACATGCGACGCCTTGGACAGTGGATCCGTAGACCGCACGGCTTTCACCCTTGACGTCTGCAGACGATCGGATGAGTAGTCCGGATCCTAGGGTGGTTATTCCGGCTAGCCGTGGCCGATGAGATTTAATAGAGGTGACCTTGTCTACGGGTAGTGTGTAATACTACATGGGTGTCGTGGCCCCTACGGAATCTAGGGAGGATGTAAGGGCACAACGGTTTCGCTAGGGGAGGCATGGTTGTCGACTAGTGAAACAACTGGAGAGGGACTCTAGGTCATCCGTCTTCTCTGCCAACATCAGTGCAGCGGGCATAGGTAGAGACTGAGACAGAAAGGCACTGATGGGCATATTGATACCCCCGGCCCGGGTAGTCATTAAGCGTAGGCTAGCAGCCCGAGTTTATGAAACCTAAAAGTCTCACCATGACGTAGGTGACAGACTACTGATATGGACACTAGACATGACTTAGGTGACATCTAGTGGCATGTACACATGTATTTAATTATTTATTTAATTGTTTATGTATGCTGTCTATCTTTATATAAATTGGTTACACGATGTGGCATGAAACATGATGATTAATTACCAAAGACATCCTAGAATACTCCTCCTAGCCTTTGATTTTCCTTATTCGGTAGAGCCGTAATTTCGCATTTGGCCGCAAGGCTGAGCACACCGCGTTCAATGTGTGTGCAGGTGTCGACGCACTAGACGAGGTCGTTGACGGAGGGTTCGTCGCGGAAGGTATACGATTGCGGATTTTGAGTTTTCGTATGCCGGTCTTAGATTTGTATTAGGAGATATCGTGACTGTATTTAAGATGTTATTTGGAAATGTGGGTGTATGTATTTTAGTATTTGTATTTATGCCTTGTATGGGCCTGTCGGGCTCATACGGCGGTTGCCACGTGTCGTCCTGCGGGTCGGGGCGTGACAACAAGCATACTCACCCCAAAGGGAAACTTATCTTTTTTCAGGATCACAACAGAAGAGAGACGGATAGAGATAGAGACGATTAGTCAGACTCCTGACTTTTGAAAGGTAGAATAGTTCTACCTTTGTTTTGTGTACAAAAAGATCCACTGGATAAGTATTTTGTGTATCACTAGGCATGTGTCCTATTTTGGTTGTAAAATATTTCTATATAAGTGATTTCTGGTATAAGAAATCTGATTTTGCATATGCATGATTTTAGAGTTATGTTACTCTGTTATCCAGGTTCTCTCCTTCCATAAATATAGGGGATATACATCCGGTACGTTTAGTGGATTCCCATATAGTTCTGGAGGCTTAGCAAAGCTGTATGTGGAGTTCACTGCGGTCTGCCACATGCCCTAGGGGAAGGTATGAAGCAAGACACAAGGAGACAATGACATCAAGTACTTGAAGATATAGAGTTGTGATCTGCAAGTGGATAACCTTTGCTGTGAAGGATGCCAAAAGAAGGTGAAGAAGGTGCTTCATAAGATGCGAAGAAGGTGACGGTGATCGGGAATGTGGATCCTGAGATCCTGATAGAAAAGCTCAACAAGGCTGGGAAACACGCGCAGTTTTGGTCTGCCAATGGGTCGAAAAAATAGAATCTCCCCAATAAGCTGCAAAGTCTCCAACTAGAGCTTTCTAAAGATCAGCAGAAGGGTAGTGGAAATGCCCAAAAGGGTAGTGGCAAGGAGCAGATAACTCCGCAGCTACAGAAGCAAGCGAAAGGGGTCAAGGATATGAAGTTTTCGAGCCTCAAGGACTTTAAGAATCCATTCAAGATGACCTCCAAGACTGTAAAATCCGACCATCCTACTAAAGAAGTTGAGGTTGAGGATGTACGTAAGTTCGACGATGATGCACATGAGTACGCTGAGGATGAGGAGGTGTTATGTGATGGAAATGATGAAGATGACGAAAAGGATTACGACGATCCTAAGATGATGAAGGGTAGGAACCTTCAACTTAATCATAATAAAATGAGTAATGATAAGAAAGGCAGTGGCGGTGGCAGTAGTAGTAGAGGTGGCGGTGCTAAGGCATGAATTTTTGGATAAACATAAATGACTGTTATATCAATCTTCACAAGAACATGTATCTGTATCACACCTATTGTAAATCAAAATAGCATATCTCGTATCAACAAACATCAATTATATTAACAATATCTTGTCACACCAATGTATCAAATAATCCATTCTTATTTATTACAATGCACCAAACAACATAATCAACACTACAAATAATGAGACCAAGTTACAATAAGTACAATGGACCTCACCGATAATTCAATTCATCTATCAAACATATAGCTCTAATTTATTAAACATAACAACTTCATCTAACTTACTCAAATCACATGTTTAACCTCCCATCTACCAAAATAGAGATGCGAAATGGAAGTATAATACTCGCATTAAAAGAAAGAAAATTCTTAATCAGAAAAATCATCGACGCAACCTATCGTTTCTATTTCTCAACCTTATACCAATTAAAACGATACACACAATAAACGGACAAAACCACCAAAAGCCTGACACTATTCTGTGTAGACTAGAGAATCAGATAACCGACCCAATTATAATGTATTCAACATTCATAATTCACCAAATAACCTCACAAACCAAAATCGTACATACTCGAATAGTATCAAATTAAACTTTATTCCCCCAATTCTTCTAACAAAAATCATATCGTCAATGAGGAAGAATTTGGCAGTATATACCGTCAAATAAGTTATCATTATAACATTATAATTGACATTACTACACACGTAAATTTAACAATTCGAAAGCCTCCAATCGAGTAATATACTTGCCTGAAATTGTGTCGATGAGTCATCTTCAGCTCAAGATATAAAGAAATCTACACACATTCCCTATTTATTTACTAATAAGGCCATTTATTTATTTACTAATATAATATTTTTTTATATATTGTTTGTATTCTTACCATAATACCTATATTGTAAAAAGTATGACTTTATATAAATATAAATAAAGAACAACTTACATGCACAAGTAAGGTGCATATTAAAAAAAGTGATAATGAGTATAGCGGTGCTACAATGTCACCCTCAATTGGCAGGAGCATCAACTAGAAAGACTATCATCGGCAGAATTTATACAAAACATTTGGACATATTACGGAAGAAGACTTGGAAGTGTCTAGTTGGTGATTTAACTACTCGGCCTAGAGCTACCTTCATTCTATTGCTTACTTTTAACAAAAGTTGATGATTGCAGATAAACTACTCAAGTAAGGTATGTTGACAGAAGGAAGATGTCAACTGCATTTGGCTACCATAGGAACCACGGAGCATTTGCTCAATGAATATTATTATAGTAAGACTATTTTGAGTGGTTTATTGAAATAAAATAAATAAATACTATATAGGAAATCATAATTAATATAAGTAGTAGAAGAACTAAAAGAAAGATAAGGAAAAGGTAGCTTTTGTAGGTGGTCATGGTAGAGTTTGCATCACCTTCTGGAAGAGCAGAACAAAAGGATGTTTAAACAATAAGTAAAGAATGAAATAAGTTTTTGATTATTATTATTAGGCTTAACCACATACGAGATCCGGTGTCCTAGTTGAACTCATTTCTTTTTAACAAGGCTCAACAACCTCAAAGATAAATATAATAAGTTGGCAGTATATACCGTCAAATAAGTTATTGTGATAATACTATAATTGACATTACTACACACGTAAATTTAGCAGTTCGAAGGCCTCCAATCGGGTAATATACTTGCCAGAAATTACGTTGGCAGAAAATCACATTTTAATGAGGATGAATTTGACAATATATATTGTCAAATAAGTTGTTGTGATAATACTATAATTGACATTACTACACACGTAAATTTAGCAGTTCGAAGGCCTCCAATCGGGTAATATACTTGCCAGAAATTACGTCGATGAGTCATCTTCAGCTCAATATATAAAGAAATCTACACCCATTCCCTATTTATTTACTAATACGACCATTTATTTATTTACTAATATAATATGTTTTTAATAATTTTTTTATATATTATTTGTATCCTTACCATAATACCTATATTGTAAAAAGTATGACTTTATATAAATATAATTAAAGAACAACTTATATACACAAGTAAGGTGCATATTGAAAAAAGTAATAATGAGTATAGCAGTGCTACAATGTCACCCTCAATTGAAAGGAGCATCAACTAGAAAGACTATCATTGGCATAATTTATACTAAACTTTTGGGCACATTACGGAAGGAGACTTAGAAGAGTCTGGTTGGTGATTCAACTACTCGGCGTAGAGCTACTTTCATTCTATTGCTAGAAGAACTAAAAGAAGGATAAGGAAAATGTAGCTTTTATAGGTGGCTATGGACATTTGGGAAAAGGAGAATTAAATGTTGTTTAAACAATAAGTCAAGAATGAAATAAGTTTTTAATTATTATTATTAGGCTTCACCACCAACGATACCCAGTGTCCTTATTGAACTCATTTTTTTTTAACAAGGCTCAACAACCTCAAAGACAAATATAATAAGCGTGTCTTCTCTTCCTCCCCTCGCTTTGTAGCAATTGACTGCGAGCGAGCAAGCAAGGAGGAATCTAAAAACAGAGATCTCTCTTTGCTCGTCCTCTTCTTCCTTCTTAGCAATTCCTCATCAATATCCCTAGCTGTGGAGGTGTTCTTGGAGTCAAATTCGCCAGCCTATTGTTCTATTTGGTTTGGAGTTGCAAGGATGAGTCTAGGAGACAACGACGTCAAGTACTTGAAGATACAGAGTTGTGATTTGCGAGTGGACAACCTTTGCTGTGAAGGATGCCAAAAGAAGGTGAAGAAGGTGCTTCATAAGATCGAAGGGGTTTGCACGTCTACAATCGATGCGGATGCGAAGAAGGTGACGGTGATCGGGAATGTGGATCCTGAGATCCTGATAGAAAAGCTCAACAAGGCTGGGAAACACGCATGGTTTTGGTCTGCCAATGGGTCAAAAAATTAGAATCTCCCCAATAAGCTACAAAGTCTCCAACTAAAGCTTTCTAAAGATCAGTAGAAGGGTAGTGGAAATGCCCAAAAGGGTAGTGGCAAGGAGCAGATAACTCCGCAACCATAGAAGCAGGCGAAAGGGTTCAAAGATCTGAAGTTTTCGAGCCTCAAGGACTTTAAGAATCCATTCAAGATGACCTCCAAGACAGTAAAATCCGACCATCCTACTAAAGAAGCTGAGGTTGAGGATGTAGGTGAGTTCGACGATAATGCTCATGGGTACGTTGAGGACGAGGAGGTATTGTGCGATGGAAATAACGAAGATGACGAGGAGGATTACGATGATCCTAAGATGATGAGGGCAATGAACCTTCAACTTAATCATAATAAAATGAGTAACAATAAGAAAGGCAGTGGCGGTGGCAGTAGTAGTAGAGGTGACAGTGCTAAGGCTTGAATTTTTAGATAAACATAAACGACTGTTGTATCAATCTTCCCAAGAACACGTATCAGTATCACACCTATCGTAAATCAACATCCAACTTACTACTCAAAATAACATCCCTCTTATCATCAAACTTCAATTATATTAGCAATTATCTTATTACACCCATGCATCAAAATAATCCATATCATGACATCCATTCTTATTTATTACAATATACCAAACAATATAATCACAACTACAAATAACAAGACCAAGTTGCAATAAATGCAATGGACGTCAACGATAATTAAATTTATCTATTAACCGTATAACACCAATTTAAATAGAACAACTTCATCTAACTTACTCAAATCACATGTTCAACCTCCCATCTACCACAATAGAGATGCGAAATGGAAGTATAATATACGCATGAAAAGAAAGAAAATTTTTAATCGAAAACAATCGTGGACGCAACCTTTCATTTCTATTTCACAACCTTAAACCAATTAAAATGACACACACAATAAACGGACAAAACCACCAAAAGCCTGAACTATTGTGTGTAGACTACAGAATCAGATAACCGACCCGATTGTAATGTATTCCACATTCATAATTCACCTAATAACCTCACAAACTAAAACCGTACATACTCGACGAGTATCAAATTAAACCTTATTCCCATAATTCTTCTAATGAAAATCACATCATTAATGAGAAAGAATTTTACAGTATATACCGTCGAACAAGTTTTGATAATACTATAATTGATATTACTACACACGTAAATTTATCAATTTGAAGGCCTCCAATATGGCAATATACTTGCCAGAAATTACGTCGATGAGTCATTTTCAGTTCAAGATATAAATAAATTGTCAACCCTGTGTTCTCTTTAAAAAAAATATTATTTTTAATATTAAAATAATAAAATAATACAAAATAATAATAATAAATAATAGAAAATAAAATAAAAAGTTAATTCAGTAGATAATATATATATATATATATATATATATATAATAATAAAATAGATTTAATAGAAAAGAAAAAATTTGAAAAAACATGTCGTTGCACGTACGTGCAGCGAGCGGGCTGGGTCGGATCCGACGATCTGATCGACGAGTCGGTGACTCGTCGATAGGGTTTTAAAACCCTGAAATAAGGCAGCGTCTTAGGGAGGACGATGCGGCTTTGAAGGGTTCCGGTGAGTGGTGGAATCGACGGGGGGAGCTTCTGCCGGAGACGAGGCATCGGTTCCGAGGTCAGCGAGGCACAGGCACGGCTCCTGCGTATTGTGACGGGGCGGCGAAGCTGTGAACGGGGGGGGGCGGTGCCTGTGGTCGGTGGCTTCACTGCGGCAGAGGCAGTCTTCCGATGATATTTGTGGGTGGAGTCAGAAGGAAATGGAAATTGCTTTGCTTACTTTGGCCTACTACAGATGCTGGATGCTATTATATACATGCTATGTATGATATTTTAGAACTTAATGAGTCTTGAACCCAAGACCTCATGATCTTCCCGTATAAAGCTCAATTACTCTAACCAGAGGGATGTACACTTTGTATACACATGTTATGTATGATTGTTCTCATGTTATGTTAGTTATTGATATGTTCATGTTATGCTATAGATATAGAGACATTTAGCAGGAACATAGAACATGAAGACATAAGACAAAAACTAGAGACACTTTAGGTTCATGCTATGATCAAAACCTAGAGTGATCTTAATTGACATGTGACTAAGAACTTTAGACATCATAAGGTTATGATAACCTAGGAGATAATATTAGGGTTCTTATTAGCTATGTGCCAATATGTGGTGAGGAGCCATGTGCTAGCTAAGGTAGAAGTACAAGTTCGGTTGACTTAGCTGCAGATGCTTTAGGGTAACTAAGATCTCACTTCGGTGCAGAGCTCACTTGATTTGTGTTACTCTAAAGTAGATGGTATGCTAGGAACAGTACCGTTCAATGCGCTACAAAGCTAGGGAACCTAAGGACACTAAGATGCTCAACGATGTGGGTCCCTGAGCAGTCCGGGTTCATTGGTAGCATATGCAGATAGCCTCAGTTTGTTAGGTTGAGGCGGATGTGATGTTTGATTTTATATGGTGATCCTATCTTGGGCAGAATTACAGCGTTGTATGGTACTTGTGTTTGTGTTAGAAGGGATGCCATGATCACCAGCTCCTTCTGCCAACGTCAGTGTACAGGCACATAAGGAAGAGACCTAGAGTTGACACTGATGGGTTCAGGGAAGTCATTGACGAGGGATTTATTTTGAACATAGGCTGGCTGCCTTAGGTGTAGTTTGGAAAAGATATGGTATGGTAGTTAAAGAAATATGATATTTGTGGATTGAGTTATTATTATAATTAAAATCCTTATGTTTTGTTCTTATGCCATGTTCATATCATGACTCTACTACATGGATTTATTGGTTTAATTATAAACTGTTCAGCATGTTATTTGATATGTGACTTAGTAGATATTTCTTCTTGTTGGTTTGTACAATATCTTATGCCCATTTTTAGGGTGCTCTCTCTATAGTCTCACTGAGTTTCGCGACTCAGATGTGCACATTTTTCCCTTGTTGCGCAGGTTACAGGTTGGACATTGATACGTGGAGCGAGGGAGAACCTAGTTATGACGATATAAAAATTTACTTTGAAAATCTAGATAGACATCTCATTATTATAGTGTTGGTGTAATTTATACATTGTTTATGTTTCCGCTACGTTTATTAAAATGAAATTATTGTGCTTTGTGATACATCTAGCCTTGTATAAGTTGCGGTAGAGAAGTGCAGCTTATACGACGGTTGCCACGTCCCCAAAGGTGGATTTGGGACGTGACAATTAAGGTGGTATTAGAGCATAAGTTTAAAAGATGCAATTAAAATTTTAGATAAACACTTAGGAAACATCATAGGGTTAAGTACACATGTGACATAACTTGGATAGGGTAAAGAGAGGTTATAGGGATTTGAAGTTTTACCCTTTTTGCTTCTTTGCTTGTCGTGTTATGTCCTTGTGTTGCCCTATTTTCTTGATATTTAAGAGTTATATTTTCCCCTACTTTGTGGTGTTATGTTATGTGTTTCTTTGCTTGAGTGCCGTGAGTATTTTGGATCGATAATAGCTAGTAAAATTGATTATGTTTTGTGGGTTTTAAATCTTGTGAATTGTGTTTTATGTTATCTACTTGTGGAGGTCTATATTGTTGTGGTTGGTATTAGTAAGCAAATTGATTGTGGATTATGTTTTATCTTATCGGGCTTATTTATTTCATTAGTGTGTATATCGAGTGGTTGCTAAAAACTTAACCTAGTACAACATTAACACATTAGAACTTTACATATGATATTATAAAGGTCTTATGATTGGGCTACATTTTCAGTAACCAATATGCCTCCTAAACAAGCTGCTAAAGGTAGTGCACGTGGGAGAGGAGGCAGGGCTGGAGTGCCAGCTATGTTACCTGCACCTGAACCGGAGATTCCTGCTGTTGGGGGGGCAGAGCGTGAAGCCCCACCTGCACCAATCCCTGAAATAGTACCTGTCGAGGAGGAGGAACCAGCACCCCCAACATCATTTGAAGTCCCACCAAATGTGGTACCCAATCAGAAATTTGCTGATATATTGAGGGGTATGATAGTTGAAGTTGTGGGAGCTACGGTGAATACCGCAATAGCAAATGTTATACCTCAGCTACAAGCACAACAAGTACCACCTCCTGTCACGCCCCAAATCCACCTTTGGGCACATGGCAACTGCCGTATAAGCTGCACTTCACCACCACAACTTACACAAGGCTAGATGTATCACAAAACACAATAAATTCTTTTTATTAAACATAGCGGAAACATAGATACCGTACATTTTACATCAATACTATACAAATGAAATCTCTATCTAGATTTCTAAAATAAATTTTATTTCTCCATAACTAGGTTCTCCCTCTCTCCCCGTATAAATGTTCAACCTGTAACCTGTGCAACAAGGGAAAAACGTGTACATCTAAGTCGTGAAACTCAGTGAGGCTACAGAGAGAGCACCCTAAAAATGGGCATAAGGTATTATACAAAACCAATAAGAAGAATTATCCACTAAGTCACATATCAAACAACATGCTCAACAGTATATCATCATACAATCAGATCAATGCATACGAACATGATATGGATATGGCATATGAACAAAACATAAGGATTTAATTATAACAATAACTCAAATCCATAAATATCATTTTTTTTAACCATCATATCAATCTTTTCCATACTACACCTAAGATAGCTAGCCTATATTCAAAGTAAATCCCTCATCAGAGATTACCCCAAAACCGTCAGTGTCAACTCTATGTCCCTGTCCTATATGCCTGTACACTGACGTTGGCAGAAGGAGCTGGTGATCACGGTATCCCTTCTTACACAAACACAAGTACCATACAGTACTGTAATTCTGCCCCATAGTAGGATAACCACAAAAATAATCAATCATATCCATCTCCAGCCTAGTAAGTTGAGATCTGCCGGATATGCTACCAATGAACCTGGACTACTTAGGGACCCACATCGTTGAGCATGCCAGAGTCATCAGGTTCCCTAGCCTGGGTAGCGCATTGAACGGTAGTGTTCCTAGCATACCCTCTACCCTGGTGTAACACAAATAAGTTGAGCTCTGCACCGAAGTGAGATCCCGGCTATACCAAAGTAGTAGTGACTAAGTCAACCGAACTTGCACCTCTACCATTGCTAGCACATGGCTCCTCACCACATGTTGGCACACCCCATTCTAAGAACCCAATATCCTCTCCTAGGTTATTATAACCCTAAGATGTCCAAAGTTCTTAGTTATACATCAATTTAGATCACTCTAGGTTTTAATCATAGCATGAACCTAAAGTATCTCTAGTTTTTGTCTCATGTCTCCATTTTCTATGTTCCTACTAAATCTATAGCATAATATGAACATATCAATGTCTAGCATAACATGAGAATAATCATATATAACATCCATATAATAGCATCATGTATATTTTTATAACAAATCTATCAACAATTATTGAAACAAACATGCCATTAAAATATGCAACAAATAGACATTCAACTCATCAGCATGTACAATAGGTAATAACGACCCTTAGGACTCAGCATCTGTAGTAGACCAAATAAATTTGAAATCATAAGCCCTCACCTGAGTGCTTGACTGTGATTCTTAAAAGTAAGCAAGCAGACGATCAAGCACAGCAACTCTTTCTTACTCCAGCACAAATCACAGCTTGGCCGTAATTTGTCAAGCAACAGCACAACAATTAATTTTTCTAAGATAAAATAAATACATCTAACAATCATAAATCATTCAATTCAAATAAGGATTTCCTATCTACCCCTCTACTCACATCCTCACATCATTTTCTTTATTTAATTTCTTATAATCAACCATTCATCTATCACATTAACAATCACAACTAGACATAACAAGCCTATAACAAAATACCTAGTTTAACTATTTACTTATATCCAAAAATCTTAATCAACATATATACCACCTTAATTAATTCCAAATAATTTTAATAATATTGTGAATAATCTAATTTAATTAATTAAATTCACAAAATCCCAATTATCCAACTTCTTTTTTTGGCAAATAAATTAAATTATCATTTACCAATAGGATATTGTATTGTTTCAGTATAGTTACATCATTGTACATAAATTTTGCTCTTTTTAACTTGTTTGATAGCTTTAATAGTAATCTCAACTCACTTTCTAGGAAGGGTATTTGAGCATCACTACAATATCATGTGCTACAAGTTATAAAAGAGTAAATACATTAAAAATAAATATATCAAATAATAGTAGTATTCTAAGCTAAGCATGAGATAACAAACTCTCTTATTTTATCTTTATTCAGCCTAGTAAAAATTACTATCTTGGTATGTCGAAGAAGGACCCCTTCATCTCTTACTTGTTGCTTAAATAGTCTCCAGTTTTTTTCTTCCCAAATGTGATATACAAACTCTGCTATCACCACTTATATAAGTTGTCCTTTCAATGTTTTTCTTTTAGCTATTCTAGCAACTGTATTAATTGTGGTTTCCCATGTAGTTTATCTTAAAACTTCTTCATTCCATTTCAACAAATCACTCCATATAGTCTTGCTATATTTACATTCATTCAGCAAATGCTCTAAGGTTTCTATTGCAGTTAAACATAGCTGACATTCTCCTTCTATTTGCATGCCCCACTTGAGTAGTTTATATACAGTCAATAATTTCAAATGTAAAGCAAGCCATAGAATGAAGGTAGCTTTAGGCCTAGCGCATAGAATCACAAATCAAACTTGTTCAATTTATCTTTGGCAATGTACCCACCAATATATTGTAAATTGCACCGATTTTGATTTTTTCAGTTAGTATTATTGTCAATCGAGGGTAGTATTGTAACACCTCTCTACTCATCAATACTTTCTTTAACATCCAGTTTGTTTGTTTGGGTAGAGTCATAGTATGAATATTTTTATTTTTTATATAATAAGTGTACCCATTTGATCCATAATTTATCTTTCTTCATCTGCATATCCTAAAAGAGCTTGAAGATGGTTGCCTTGTTCCACAAGTCTAGTCTTAGTAAGTTAAGTCCTGCGGCTGACTTTGGTGTGCAGACTTTATTCTAAGCTACCAAGGCCTTCCTACTAGTCTGAACTGATCCTATCCATAAAAATGTCCTGCAAACTGCATCCATCATTTTGATTATTTTTTTGGACAATATGAATAGTTGTGACCAATAGCTTTGCACTCTAAATAACACAGACTTTATAAGTTAAACTCTTCCTGCATATGTTAACAACTTGGCAGTCCAACTTTTAAGTCTAACCATCATTTTGTCAAGTAATACTTTACATTCTATAATTTTTAGTTTCTTAGGAGCCAAAGGTACTCCTAGATACTTGAATGGTAAAGAGCCATCTCTGTATCCAAGTATATGTAATATTTTATCTTTTATTTCAATAGGTACTCTCCAAAAGTAAATGCTACTCTTAAATGCATTAGCTTTCGAACCTGATGCTTTTGAGAATTTAAGAAATGCCTCATGTAGGAGCTTGATAGATTTTTCATCTCCTCTTGAGAACATAAGTAAATCATTTGCAAAACAAAGGTGAGGAATAGATAATTTTGCACATTTGAGATGATATTTAAAGTTTTTCATATTTCCCAGCTCCCTCATACAAGAGAACTTGTTATTCTGCTTAATGAGTTTTCCTCTCAATAGCATAAAGGTAACTTAGGTAGCTTAACCCAGATAGGAATGTCCTTTAAGAATTCTTCCTTGAATTCAAAATCCATAGTCCAAGGTTTAAGCATAATAGGATTATTTTTGATGCTATATGGTCCTGAAGATAAAATTCTGTCTCTCTCTTGTAATGTGCTAAATTTGTCTATAAAATATCCATCATAATGTAAAAATAATTTAGGATTTTCTTTGGTACTCCAATGCCTTTTCATGTATCCTCCATATACTTAAATCCAGGATTGATACCAATGATATAAAAGATTAAAGCATATTTCTATTCATCATTCATTTTATCTACTTCCTCCTTTTTTAATTCAACAAACGGTTTGTCATCTTTATTATTAGGAGAAAAGTAGCTAAGTGACATACCATTCTCTATCAATCTATTACCTGAGAAGAGTCTAGTCCATGATTATTCATTTTGTATCTCTGCTGTATGTTCCTTCCAATTAACATTTGATGGCTCAATATTTGAAGTATTGCCCACATCTAATTTATGAGTAGTTTTATTTGGAGAGTTCGTCGTTGGTAAATAAGTTACTATTTCATTGGTGATAGGAATTACAGGAGCATCTATTTTCGTAGAGGCGATATTTTTGTTGTTCTCTATGCTATCATCAATAGAATTTTTAAGGGTTACCTTGCGTGGCCTCCCACGAGGTCGTCATTGTCCTTGTCCCTTGCTCCCTTATCCTTGTCCTTTGCTCTTTCCTCCAGCCATTCGTAAGATTCTCGCTGGAATAATATTGCTTACTTCAATTTTCCAAGTAAAGGAAAATCCTAGGTTGGAAGAGGAAAGGAGACGCCATTCTTTCTTAGCTATAACTTTAATTTATCCAACTTCATTAACTAGAAAATCTAAATAAATCAATTTATAACATTCCAAATTATTTAATTTCATAATTTAGAAAAATTTAATTAATCTAATTACCTTAATTTAAAATATCCTAAATTCCTTAATTCTGTAAAAAATTTAAATAATTTATTTTAATTTCAATTAATGTAGTTTAAATGACATACCACCTACAAAATATTTCTTCATGCATATAATATACAGTTAATTTATTTAACTCTTAACTAACTCACTTTATTTAAATTAAATATAACATCAAATTTTAATAATCTTAAAAAATTCTAATTAAATCATGAAAAATATGTCTAAGTAAAACATAGCATCACAATTTATTTTAGATATTTCTGCCATCGTTAAAGCACTCAAAACCCTAAACCCAACCTAAAATTTTTTAAAAATTGCACCCATAATGTGTAAAAAATTATAAATAAATTCCTTAAGGTTCAAAACTTACCAACAAAGCTCTAGCAATGTTGAACCGAACCAAACCTGTCGAAAAAAAATAAAAAATGGCTAAACCCACGTCGAACCGCCGTTGGACTGGCCCTAAACCGCACCGAACCGGTTCGACCTGAACCGACTCATGCGCTCCACACGCGCCGGCTGAGTCGTCTTCGTCCGCGCTCGAGTTCCGCTCGATCTCCAAGCGCCAGCGCTGCATCGAGCCCCGATCGCCGCTCGTCCACTGATGCAACCCATCGGAAAATGCATGCACTCCTTCTCCGACACTTCCTCTACCCTCAGGTAGCCTCTTCTCGCTGTTGGTAGAGCTCAGGACCTCCCCACGACAACCAGAGTGCAGAGCACCCCTACCTCACCGTTCAGCCTCGGTCCCAGCCACCGTCGTGCCTCCACCGTCGCGTTCCCAGCTTCAAACTGACTCCACAGGAGTTGATTCTCCTACAGGGGCCTCGCCACGGGGGAAGAAGGCTCTCAACGTGCTCCCTGCCGGTGATTTCGATCGGAACAAGGACGTCCCTTGTTCCACCGCCCTTCACACGCTTCTCGCCGATTCCCAGCCTTCTCGCTGCATCCACCACCTTGAATTGACTCCCTCTGGAGTCGACTTGATGTCCCGCACCTCACCGCGAAGGGGAAGAACGGTCTCCGCATCCTTCGCCGGCGAGATCGACCAAGGACCGCGACTCCATCCAACCACCTCTGCTTCCGCAGCTTTCCAGCAGCCTTCTGCTTGCCGGAACCATTTCCCCTGCTCACCGGCCTTGCAGATAACGGCCTAACCTACGGCCGTAGTCCCTCATCGTTGATGAAGCCGGCCGCTGGAGCTCGTTGATGATCACCGACCGTGTTACCCTCGAAATAGAGCGCTCTATTTCGAGGGCTTAAATCCCTCTGCCTTCTGCGCTGCAGCACACGCGTGTGCGCCCCCGCGTGCTGCGGTGAGAATTTTTAAAAAAAAAATCAGAAATATAAATATATATATTTACTATTAAATAAAATTTTCTATATATTTATCTTATTAACACTTTTCTTTATCCTTTATTTTATTTTTTTAACTACCATTATCAACTTTCATTAATATTTTTAACTAACTTATTTTACTATTTTATATATTTTATTTTATTAATTAAATATTCAAAATATTATTATTTTCTAAAACCCTTTTAATGATATTTTAAATTATTTTTACTATTTTATTTCTATTATATATTTTCCTAATATTAAATTAATAATTTATTTTCACTACTATTCATTATTTTATTTTATTATTTTAATATTATAATAATATTTATTTTTTAAAAAATAATTTCTATAAAAAAAAGAGGGTTTACAATTTCTTTCCCCTTTGGTCCTCCAAAAATAACAACCTAACTACATAAATTTTTTCTAGACTTTCTATGCCTCCTAAAATAAAAAAAATCTAAAGAAATCATTCAAATAATTCAAGCAATTTTCAAACAAGTTTAAACAATTTATCAAGCATAATCTAATCAAGAAAAATACCAATCAACAATAAAGGGTTTCAGATCAGATCATCTCACAGAGCAACCGGAGGAGCAGTTGGAACATGTGATGGGTCTGGCATATACTGCTTCAGCATCGACACATTGAACACGTTATGGATTCTATCTGAGTTTACCGGTGGACTAAAATCTTTAAACCACCAGCCCACTCTCTCTCAAAAATCCCAAACAATTAATATACCTCAGTTACAACTTTCCTTCCAGGTGAACCCGAAGAGGTCTTTCCCCGGGATACACCATAAGGAACATTATGCCCCAATCGCAAATTTCCAATGACCTCCACCGATTGTCTGCATTAATTATTTTATCTGTCTTGAGACCTTCAGTCTCATTTGGACCATTTTAGAAAGAACAATAGAGTAAACTGGTCTAGAGAAGAAAGAGCCACTGTCTTTGTCAGACAATTCACCATGGCTTGATACTCGGTTAACTAATAAATGCCCAAGATCATATCAAGTCTTATATCCTAGCATCTCTAAGGGTTGATCAACCCTCTTAGAAACGCCGTGTTCCCATAAGACTTTTGTGATCTGGTATCAATCAGAACACGAGCAGTGGAACCCATTAAGATCATAGATCTTAGAAATATCACATAAAAGAATACAATCTACTAAACCAAAAGTCTTCAAACAATTCCAATGATTACATTGGAACCAGTATTTAAAAGGAATAATAGAGACAGTAAGAAAGTTCAAAGCTGAGCCAATTTATTTAAGCATCCAACAAAATAATTTTGTCGGCTTAGAGAGAGACAAACATAAAAAGGTTGATATCTCATTTTTGAAAAATCATCAATCAACTTTCTAACAATTGTATTATAATATTTGGAAATAATTAGACCTTTTCTCAAGGATACTAGATTTGAGATCTTATACTTCAAAGGAAGATATGGTAATCTGAGCCAAGCAAGACAAAGAAAGAATTATCGAAGAATAGAACAATAATTTGATATGGTGCATTGGACTACCTCCAATTTATGGTAAGTAGTTGAATTTCTGAAGTTGGAGTTTCAAAATTAAGAGGAGAAAATTTTCCACCATCTGTAAGGTCTGTAAGGCCATGGTAGCGAGAATTAAACAATCTGAATATTATCTTTGAATGATTAAGGAAGAGATTTAATGTCATGCCCCAACCCACCTTTGGGCACGTGGCAACCGCCGTATAAGCTACACTTCGCCACCACAACTTATACAAGGCTAAGAGTATCACAAAGAAATACTATTATTTTTATTAACATAGCAGAAGCATAACCAAATTACATTTAATGTTAATATTACAAATTAAATCTCTATCTAGCTTTTCAATAATAGTCTATTCCGTCGAACTAGGTTCTCCCTCGCTCCCCGTACAAGTGACCAACTTGTAACCTGTGCAACAGGGGAAAAATGTGGACATCTGAGTCGCGAAACTCAGTGAGGCTACAGAGAGCACCCTAAAATTGGGCATAAGGTATTGTACAAACCAACAAGGAGAAATATCCACTAAGTCACATATCAAAATAACATGCTCAACGGTTTAAAAGCATACAAATAAATCAATGCAGCATAATCATGATATGGACATGACAGAGGAATAAAACATAAGGATTTATATTTATAACATCTTAAATCCACAAATGTCATATTCCTTTAACTACCATATCTCATCTTTACCAAGCTCCTACTAAGGCAGCCAGCTTATGTTTAAAGTAAATCCCTCGTCAAGGATTACCCCAAACCCGTCAGTGTCAACTCTAAGTCTCTGCCCTACGTACCTGTACACTGACGTTGGCAGAAGGAGCTGGTAATCACGGCACCCCTTCTTACACAAACACAAGTACCATACAGCGCTGTAATTCTGCCTCATGGTAGGATCACCACACAAATAATCAATCATATCCATCTCTAGCCTGGCAAGCTGAGATCTGCCGAGTATGCTACCAATGAACATGGACTGCTCAGGAACCTACATCGTTGAGCATGCCAGAGTCATCAGGTTCCCTAGCCTGGGTAGCGCATCGAATGGTATTGTTCCTAGCACGGCCTCCACCCTGGTGTAACACAAACAAGTTGAGCTCTGCACCGAAGTGAGATCCCGGCTACACCAAAGTAGTTTTGCATGCTACAACCTTCTTCATTTTCTTACTTATTTTTCTACAGCTTTGATGCTCGCTTGTCATATTCTATAGCTTCATTTTTGCGGCCCAACTTTATAGCTTGCTTCATCTTATAATTCTTACATTTTGCAACTTTTGATATTTCATATTCATTTCAGATTTATCTGCAATCATGTTGACTGGCTTCCTAAATGTAAATTCTTCTATTGTTTCTCCCTTCATTTCATATTTCGATACGTCAATACAGTTGGTATAGCTGTCATCAGCAGACCACTTGCACTCTTACATTATTATATACGTAAAGCTTTCTACACTCTTTCAAGTAGTTCACTCAGTCATATTAAATCTTTGCTGAGCTTGGAGCATTTTCCTTTGTACTAGCATTCAATGTCAGCTGTTTCCTGCTTTTTTTTTCATATATCAATGTCTTTTCTGAGCTTTGAGCAGCTTTCACTTATTTCATGTTTCCTATATATGGCCAACTTTTTAGCCAAGCAGTTTTTTTTTATCTGCTTCCTTTAATTCTTCTTAGTGGCCTTTCTGAATGCAAATTCGGTTGAATATTTCTACAATTTTCTTTGCAGTTATTTCCTCAGTCATTTTTTTGCAGTTTGCAGTTCCTTTTTATGAAGCTACTTCCTTTGTCAACTGTCCTTAGTCAAATTCTATCCTACGTTGGTAGATTTTTTTACTCCTTTTTTATTTCTATAGCTCCCTCAGCTTAGCTCAGTTCTTTACTTAGTATTTTTTAGCTCAGATTCCTATATTTTCATCAGTATCATTATATATCTTCAGTTTATTTTTGCGGTCTTATTCAGTCAATACAGTTGGCAGCATTTTTGCATCTACAACTCATATTTCAACTATCTGCAGATTTAATAGTAACTTTGTTTATTTACTCCTTTTGATTTCTCCTTTAATTTATAGATACTGCAAATTTCTTGGCACCTCTAGCACGTGTTGATATTTCTGTTTGGTACTATTTCTGCATATTGACTTCTCCAACACATGTTGATGCACATGATGATATCCTTAGTAGCTATATGTATCATTGACTTCTCTTACTCCTGTCACTACTTCTGCAGCTCATATTCAGTGCGCACAGCAGCTTAGATATAACTATAATATTTCTGCATCTGCAAACTTGGATGAAGTCCTTTTACATCAAGAGTCCACTTTATTATTATTATTATTATATCCTTTTACATAGGATATAGTATATTCCATATCAAATTTCATATCATCATATAAGAATGATCTTTCCGTATCAAACTCAGTTTTAGATTCCATTTGGACTCCCATGAAGTCATGTATTAGCTAAGTTCGGCTTACATTTCCTGACACGAACTGGAAGTCTTGCTCCTAATTAGGTCGACACTTATAGAGGAGTACCTAGATGTACCTCTTTATGTTAAATAATATGGATGCTCGTGAGGATCCAAGTATGACTACAACAATCCATAGTATAGTGAAACTAGTGTGGAGCAAGTTAATGATCATTTAATGAGTGGCTATTGATATCTTTTATTATTATCCTCAATCTGGAGGTGACTCCATTATGATCATATTATAGTTCAGAGATGTTTGATCCTGATCCAACTTGAACCACGAAAGGTTGTTCGTATGCTAGTGAAAAAAAGACTCCCTAGTATATCTACCTAAGAAAGTTAAAGCAATATCTTCAACTTCTGCCCACTTGTATTTCTCCCATTATGGTTAGTTGCTTCACCAACGAATAGTTATCTTGATTTATTTTAACAATCTATTATCGTGAAGTTTGTCTACTCATCTAAGATTCATGCAATACTTCTAGTATACTACTATCATACTAAGCAATTGTTTAACACCCTACTAAGCAATCATTTTCTACCATGTACTAGGACACGCATCCTTTTGTTGAATAGTATGAATGCTCCAAATGTCTCGATCATGATTATTGATGATACCGACATGATTTTTGTTGACTTGGACATGGCGATTGATGACCCAGAAACATTCATTGATGACCCTTCATATAGATGCCTATCTTGAGTATCTCATTTTATTCCAATCTTGGAACTTGCTATACGGTAATTGTACTTTGATATATGAAGAAATTTTATTTCAAGTTGGAGGGACCTAGGTGGGATTTAACTGGGTTGAAGGACTAGAATGTAAAAGCATGCGGACTATGTGCTTTCCACGTGATCCGCCTTCAACCAACAGAACCGGCCTGGTGGAGCCGGATCATCCGGTTGGAGCGAACCGGTTCAAGCAGACCGATCCAGGCGAGTGAAGGTGGGTTGAGCGAGCGCCGCAGTCATCGCCCTAATCCACGCCTTCTCTTCCGCCTTCCGCCTCCGTCTGCGAGATCGAGCTCGAGTGAGAGAACATCAACGTTGCCGGAGAGGCTGCAAGGGCGTTGTTTCCTCTGCTTTTTCATCGGCTACCTTCTCCCCAGTGCCATGATGCATCGCCCTCATCATCCGCAACGAGTGAGGCATTCGTCGATGAAGACTGAGCTCTATCGCCGCCTGTTCGCCGAACCATCACCATCTTCATGACGACCCTCCCTGTGCCTCATTACCGTCCACCATTTTGTCCTCCTCAGTTAATCAACCGGCGACTCATCAACCCCATCGATGCAGGCCTCACCACCCCTTTTTCCTCTACTCGAATCCATTGACCAAGCTGCAGATGGATGATTTTGCAGAGGCTCCTTCAACCTTCCCTAGTGCTCGACCTCTTCCGAGTATCCATTGACCAAGCTGCAGATGGATGATTTTGCAGAGGCTCCTTCAACCTTCCCTAGTGCTCGACCTTTTCCGAGTTCCATCGCTGCTCACCAGGGACCCTATGCGAAGCTTCACCGAAACCCACCGTCGACCTCACCCTCACTGCCTCCTTATCGAAGGCTTGATGCCCAACTTCTCAGATCGTGAACTATCGCACATCCCTCTTGTTTGTGACATCAGCAGCTAGCGAGGCAGCAACCGGAGCGAGGTCATCGTCCACGGGCTATCTCCCCCACCGCCTTCTCATTTCCCTATAAGACACTCTCTCTTTTCTCTCTATATGATGCATGTAATGTGACCAGGTAGAGAATTGAATAAGGGTGTGCACTAGAAAAGTTATTGAGAATTCCGTGTGACTAATGATCATATTTTGATGTTAAGTTGAAATACGAAATAATCGATTTGGATTTGATGTTGACTTGAACTGATCTAATAAAGTAGAGTTGTTGGATGAGGATTAAGAGTTTAAGAGGTTGGGTTTTTGAGTTAATTTGGGTTGATACCATGGATTGGGTCCAACGATGACTTGATGATCTAATATGTGTTGATTACATGAGGTTAGGGTCAATGGTTAATCTCAGTTTAATGAAATGAAATTAGAAATTATTTTGATTGAATTATTTAAATAGAATAACAATTTGATTATATGATTACTAGTTAATTTGAGTTAATTTAAATAATTAGAATATGTTATTATTATTTGGGCTATGAAATTGAACTTAGGCTTTATGAACTAGATGGATTAAATTGGACCTCAAGCAAATTTGGAGCTTAATTGAATTGGAATTTATTTGGTTTTGCGTTAGTTACATGAATTGGGTTAAATAATTAATTTGGATAGAGCCAAAGTAATGTTCTCAATTAATTAAATTTCTATCCGAATAATTCCTAGAAATGATATTAAATTTGTTCTAAATAAATTTTATTATTTAGGAATATTATTTTGGCACGTGAGCTACTTTACGGTTAATACCTGTGAGCTTCAATTAGATTAGTTCTAAAGCTCAGACTTCGATCAGGTGCGTTAGTTCATCGCAGTAGGATTATATTCATGCTAGGAAAAATCTTAGAAAGATTTTATTTGGAAAGTCTTGGATGCCTTAAAAATAATTAAAACTTATGCTTGCTAAATACTATGGAACATGCATGCTATATTAAATTATCTATTATGCATGATTGATATGTCATATACTATGTTACTTAGCTTTACTTGGCATGCTTTATTAGTTCTCCTACATGTTATTTATTGTCTCATACTTATTGAATGTTATAATACTATTATGTAGAGAACTATGAAACTAAATATTTTAAACTTGAATCATTACATAAGAGGTAGCATCAATAATAATTTATAATACTCTAGTATAGAGACATATAAAACACATGATACTAGCACCTCCTAGGGACATCACTAAATTACAATTACAGAGTGTTAACAATGCATCCTAGATGACCTGACGAACTGTTAATGTTCGAATAGTGATGTCTACTCACCAACACCACTCCCGAGGTTACAAGTAGCTTAGATACTGAGAGTTGGTTGGGAAATGGACCAGACTAACTCCAGGGTCAAGATAGACCAGAAAGCGGAGTGGGTCCATACCCGGATACTGTTACCCGCACGTGTGACGGTTGGACGTCACCGTGATAGTCCTTATATGGCTATCGGGGATGAACCTTCCAATGATTTAGCAAAAATATGGTCGAGGTACCTCAAACCCATTGTGCGGATTGACGGTCAACTCGACCAACATCGACTGCTTTTGAGTTATGATGGTAACTCCCTTAAGCCTTGGAAAGTTGATCTGTAGACCACACGGCTATCATCCTAGACGTTCTGCAGACGATCGGATGAGCAATCCGGATCCTAGGGTTATTATAATTTTGGTTAGCCGTGACCGATGATATATTAAGTTGAGGTGACCCTGGTTACGGGCAGTGTGTAGTACTATACAGAGTGTCGTTACCCTTACGGAGACCAGGGAGGAAGTAGGGGCATGATGTTTCACTGGGACGGGGTGTAGAGCGCGACTGGTGAAATAGTGGAGAGAGATATACGGTCACCCGTACTCTCCGCCAACATCAGTGCAGCGGGACTAGGTAGAGACATAGAATGACACCGCACTGATGGGCTTATGGGAAGTCCCCGATAGGAAAAATTCTTCTAAGTATAGGCTGGCGGCCCGAGATATTTGATATAAAGATATAAATAATTTAGATTACATTTATTAGTGACACACATGAATTGCTATATAGAGGAAATGTAGGAAAATAAAAAGAGGTGCACTATCACATATGATTACATGTATTGTTGATGACATTTATTTACTTTATTAATTTTATAAAGTGATAATTAATAAAACAAAAAGACATCCTAGAATCTTCCCCCTAGTATTGATTTCCTTACTACGATTTCGAGCCATAATTTCGCATTAGGCCGCAAGACTGAGCACACCGCATTCAATATGTGTGCAGGTCTTGGGATAATAGTCAAGATCGTTGACGACGGGCATGACGTCAGAGAAGTTCATCTCTCATATTTAGATTTATTGATTATCAAACGTAATATTGTATTAGGTCTATATCAGGACTGTACAAAAAGGATTGTAAATACAGACGTAAATAAGATTGTTTTATATATATATATATATAGTGACTTCTCATATATATCATATGCCTTGTATGGGTTTCCGGATCCATACGGCGGTTGCCACGTGCCCGACCTGCGGGTCGGGACGTGACATCCCGGCTACACCAAAGTAGTAGTAACTAAGTCAACCGAACTTGCACATCTACCATTGCTAGCACATGGCTCCTCACCACGTGTTGGCACATCCCATTCTAAGAACCCAATATCCTCTCCTAGGTTATCATAATCCTAAGATGTCCAAAGTTCTTAGTTATACATCAATCTAGATCACTCTCGATTTTAATCATAGCATGAACCTAAAGTATCTCTAGTTTTTGTCTCATGTCTCCATGTTCTATGTTCCTGCTAAATATCTCTACATCTATAACATAACATGAACATATGAATATCCAACATAACATGAGAATAATCATATATAGCATACATATAATAGCATCATGTATCTTTTCATAACAACATCTATCAATAATTATCAAATTACACATGTCATTTAAATATGCAACAAGCAGACATTCAACTCATCAGCATGTACAATATGTAATAACAACCCTTAGGACTCATCATCTGTAGTAGGCCAAAATAAATTTGAAACCATAAGCCCTCACCTGAGTCTCCATGCAAAATCAAGTAAGAATTCACAGCTTAGTTGTAATTCTTAAAAGCAAGTAAGCAATAAATCAAGCACATCATAAATCATACAGTTTGTGAAGCAACAACACAGCAACCAATTCTCCTAAGATAAAATAAATACATCCAACAACCATAAATCATACATTTCAAACAAGAATTTCCTATCTACCCTTCTACTCACATCCTCACATTATTTTCTTTATTTTATTCAATTTCTTATAATTGACCAATTATTCATCACATTATAAACACAATCCAATACAATGAAATATCAAGCCTATAAAATAATATTTAGTTTAATACTTTAATTATACTCAAAAATCTTGATCAATATATACCACCTTAATAAACCCTAAAATAATTTAATAATTTTGTAAAAATCTAATTACATTAATTAAATTCATAAAATTCCAATTTATCTAATTTCATTAATTAGAAAATCTAAATAAATCAAATTCTAAATTTCATCGTTTTCTAAATTTATAAAATTCTAAATTATTCAATGTCATTATTTAGAAAAATCTAATTTATTTTATTAAACCATTTCACAATAACCTAAATTCATTAATTCTGTAAAAATTTTAAATAAATTATTTTAATTCCAATTAACGTAATTTAAGTATCACAACACCTATCAAAATATTTCATATCATGCATATAACATATAATTAATTCATTTAAACCTTAAAATAAGTAAATTATCTTAATTAAATCAAAACCCGTATCTTAATAATCTCGAATTGGTCGAGTGATTAAGGTGTATGCTTGCTAAGTATATGGGGTTTCTTCCTGAGTGTTTGAATCTCTAAATTGATGATTAATATACTTGATCAATTGCTTTCTTTTGCTCATGTAGCTGTTTTGAGTGGTTAAGGTGTGTGTCTGCTAAGTAGATAAGGTGTGTCTGCTAAGTAGATGGGGTTTCCCCACGAGAGTTTGAATCCATCAGTTGCTTTTGTTTGATATATTCTGGTTGCAGTAGCTGTGGAATCAATCTTTTCCCAATGATGTCACTTTGGCCGAGTGATTAAGGCGTGTGTCTGCTAAGTACATGGGGTTTCCCCGCGAGAGTTTGAATCTCTCAGGCGACGATTGCTTTCTTTGTACATTTTTGTGATAGCTTTTGTTTCATGTATTCCGGTTGCAGCAACTGTGGATTTAATATTTCCTCGATGATGTTGCTTTGGCCAAGTGGTTAAGGCATGTGCCTGCTAAGTATATGGGATTTCCTCAACAGGTTAAATTAAAAGAATTGAGATTATCTTTTGTTTAATTACTTGCATATCCTCAAGGTCGATTATTGAAAACCTTCTCTAGTCCTGAATTCTGAATTTTTCAAGTGAGACTAAAGGAGAATCCAAATTGTAGCCTTTTGTTTAATTACTTGCATATCCTCAAGGTCGATTATTGAAAACCTTCTCTGGTCCTGAATTCTGAATTTTTCAAGTGAGACTAAAGGAGAATGCAAATTGTAGCCTTATCATTCATTAAGGACCCTACTGAGTTTCTTCCCTTATAATATGGTCCTTACCTCAAAAATCCGAATCACAAACTCCTATACACAATTAAAGAGTGAGATAAAGATGAATTTAATGAAATATATCAATCACTATATCAAGGTATCCTAAATTGAAATATATTCAATTTTAGATTTACCTTATCTCAAAGATGTAATCATCCTGATTTCTCTGAGTGTCAAATTCCTATGAAATTTGGCAGACACCTTCTCCACTGATCCCAAAATCTACCCTCAAAATTTTAGTTTAATCTGACCTCTGTGGAGGAAGTTATGATCTTCCAAAGTTCATTAAATCCTGAAAATTTAGTATACCGAAAATTTGATAGTCTTGAGTTGAAGAACCATTCATCTTTCCGTGTGAATCTGCCATGTCTATGCTAATAGCAAAATATATATTCATTTTCTTCCATTGATTTTGATCTAAAATCTCCCAGTCATGAATCTAAGTTTTATCCTTCATCATAATAAGTAGCATGGTTTTATATGAGCAACAATGCTGAAATTTTCTTTGCTACATTCTAAACCTTAACGATTTTGACTTTCTTTATTCTTTCTCTTAAATTGGTACACTCTCTGATGAATAATCTCATCTAAAAGTATAGGGTTCCTCCCATTTCTCTATAGAAGTATAAATCGGCAAAGGTACACTTCAATAAAGAGTAAAGTCTCATATCCGGTAGCAATATGATTGTTGATACCCTACTCTCTTGTTACAATTATCAAAATTCTTCTGATGAGAGTATCACCACTATACCTCCTTATACAGATCTAGCATATAAACCTGTACGGAAACTAAAGCTTCCTTTTTTTTGAAATTCTCAGTGATTGCAACAATTAACTATGTTTTGTACCCTATCTACATCATATTACTTCAAGTTTTGGCTTACACCTTTTTCAGTCCTTAGTGAACTACAAGCTAAAGCAACCAAGTTGATGTTAGTTCCAGTCCTAACCTTCATTTGGTTGCAAAATTTTATTCTTCATTTTAAATTACTATTTCACCATTACTTCAATAGTTATTGTGACTAATCTAGTCTTTCAAGTAGTTGGTAACCACTCCTATATCCTGGTTACTAGTCTTGCTTATTAATCCCAAGTTATATTTTTAAGATTTCTCCTCCCAGTTTCACCAATAGGGGGTGACACTGTTGAATTCAAAAAGGGATTGATCTTACAACTTTAGTTATATTTATTCTTGAATTAAATTTTCAAAGGAGATTGGGAATGTTCCTTTCCTTCGTTATTCTGGTAATATTATTTTTTTTTGAGAAAAAAACAATTTTGGAGTGAGTATGATTTTAAATCCTTACCAAGTTCTTAAACCTTGATCAGGTACATTCCACTAATCGTTGAAATTTATTGAAGAAGCTTTTCATACTCTTTGATTTTTACAGATTCTTAATACTGTGAATTCCATCTCTCCTTTTCTGTCGGAGGCAATTGGAACTCTTCTTTATCATCTATAACTTTTGACTTCATTGCTTTCAATGGTGGACGGATCTACTTTAGTCCTTAATGATAGTAGACACCATTAAAATAATTGCTATTGGGACAGACTTTTTGATTTTAGAGGGAATATCCTACAATTTTAGTTATTGATCTACTCTCATAACTTGTGTCTACTTCATCCCCCTGGGTTGCCCACCGGACCTCACTACCTGGTTTATCATAGCTAGTCCAATGCATATCTACAGCCAGGAGTTATCTAACCTTCCATCCTGACTGCCCGGCACTTTAGCCTCACGCCTCTATATCTAGGCGGCCCATAGGAGTGCGAACCGAATATCATTGCAGTGACTGTGCTTTAAGCACACCAGTATGGTCATCCTAGTCATATGCACCCAAAAAATGAAGTAGAATCATACGTAGATCAATAAATCTCTTAGGGTATGCTTTTCACCATACCTCTAGGTTTTGAGGAAAAATAAGTGCATATACTAGTTTTAGAATCAAACAAAAGCATCGTATCATGCTTATAATGAATAAATGAATAATAGCAATGAAAAGCTTATATCAAGAAGCATGAATATCAAAGGTTATTCACAACTCATATATAATCATAATCAGGATAATTAACTAGTAGGAGAGTCAATGAATATCAAGTATAATAATCAAAGGGATATAGTTCTCCTGGACTAAATATTGAGAACTATCCCGTTTATTCTACCTGGAGAATAAACACTCACCTGATCCTATCGTTGCAAACACTTCTAATTCGTATCGCAATCGTTCGTATCCTCGTGCTTGCTTATCAAATTTCCTGTGAATATTTCAATGAATTTTAATTCTTAATCCGTTAACAATTTCTCAAATCCATCTTCACCAACATGTTTAAAATGATCCCTAGAATCACCCTAATTTTTATCTCAAGTTCACCAGATCTCGCCGGAATCTCGTCGGAAAGTTCACCGGATCTCGCCGGAATCTCGTCGGAAAGTTCACCGGAACCCTCGCCGGCGAGGTTCTTCGATCAGCACAAATATTGGTACCAATCAAAAGCTCTCTTCATCAGAAATCCAAAAATTCTATCTTCCCCAATTTTTACCGTCCATATGCGGCCAATTTCGCCAAAGAAGTTCAATTAGGCGAAAACCCTAAATCTGGGTTTTTCGTTCGCCAGCGGCCAACTGGCGGCCAATAGGTCTCAACTCCAGTACCAATGAGTAGCTCTCATCGAGGAAAAGCTATAGGTACCAACCTTGTGAAGTTTCGGGGCTGGAATAGTCGGCAATCTCCGGAGAAAGCTCCGACGATGAACTTTTGCCGCCACCCTCTTCTCTCCTCTTTTCTCCCTCAAATCTCCACCAAAACTTGAAAATTATGATTCTAAGGTGTTCTCCTAGCTCACCTGAAGTTGTGTCCGAAATTTCACGGAAAAATTCATCCTGGAAGTCCTCCAATCGTCATCGCCAAAATGCGAAGGTGAAGTTGCCGTCGCTGGTTCGGAGTAGGGGAGGAGAGAGAATATCGCAGGTGGGAGAGGAAGAAGAAGAGGGTAAGTTAAATGGGTTTGTTAACGGGTCGGATTTCCTCACTTAACATGCTTACTACTAACCCGCTAACCCGGTTCACCTATTAGTTTAATGAAATCAAATCTAGGCCGTCCGTTTTAAGTGATTTAATCTCATCCGTCCATTTGGATCCATCCTTGATTCAACGATTTTGACCAGTCAAACGACATCCAAATTATGATCCGTCTACGCCGTTGGATTCCTTATCAAAAATCCTATCTGATGGTATAATTTTTACATCAAAATTTCATACTTCAAAAATCCATATAATTTTACAAATAAGTCCTCCATATTGTTTATTTCATAAAACTCCTTAAAATCATCATCTATTACATAATTACCCTTAGTACAAAATCACAAATCTCACAAAAGCAGCAGGAGCGTCGACAAAGGCGTGGAGAAGGCGGCTGCGGCGATCGTTCGGTGCAGCAGAGGACCGAGTGCACCAGCATCCTTTGGATGCTAAGGAAGCTGAGAAGAGCTCGCCGGTGGGTGGAGGATGGAGTGGAGAACCTGTTCCCGGCCTTTGATAAGTTTGCAGCAGCAGAGCATGCAGGAATCGGCGGAGAAATGGAGGCTGGCAACTGCAGCAGGGGAGTTCGTCGTTGGTGGTGATGTTGGTGGAGATCAGGCTCTACCGGCAGCCTAAGAGGTGGCCAGCGAGTTGGAGGAGACTCGGCGAGGTTAGGCGCTGGGTTTTGTTGAGTGGGCGGCGGCCAATCGGTGGCAGATCGGCGGCGAACAGCGACGATGGTGAGGCTGCGCTCGAACAGAGTTCGAGCGAAGGAAGCAGACGTGTCGCACGTCCGTAGCGCGTGCGGCAGTCCGGCTCAGTCCGGTCCAGTTCGACTGCGTTTTGGCTGGTTTTCACTATTTTACAAATGGTTCAGTGCGGTCCAACGTGGCTAGGACTTGATTGGTGAGTTTCGAACCCTAAAAAATTTATTTAGAGTTTTTAACATATCTTAGGTGTAGTTTTCGAATTATTTTAGGTTGACTTCAGGGTTTTGAATACGTAAACGATGTTAGAAAAATTTAAAATAAATTGTGATGCTATGTTATGTTTAGCCATATTTTCTATGATTTAATTAGAAGAAATAAAGGACTGAGATTAAATAAGATGGATCTTAAGATTAAGAGGTAAGATAATACTTTTGATATAACCCATAAACACATGTTGAATGTGAGATTGTATTGATCTCTGATTATGACTCAAGAGTAAGGGATGATAGAGTCAATAAAAGATAGGGATGAAACTTTACCATTTAACTATGCTCTTAATCAGGTTCTGGAAATTTACGAAAAAGTAAAAGAAAAAGTAGTTGTTGCTATAAAACAATTAAAGGTTCAGTTTGAAAAGAAGTCTCCACATGGAAACTTAGGAACCTAATTAAGAGGAAATTTTTAAATTTAGCTAGAGTAGATGATCAGCTCGTATCAGGTGGGCAGATGGAGTCATATGTTCAATAGCTGAGCGAGATCAACTAGAACCAAAGTAACTTAGTTGATGCTTCAGACAAAGGAAGCATAGGAAAAATAGTTTCACATAACTTAGTGGTTTGTCCAACCTCCACACCAACCAAAATAAGTATAGAACTCCCACAATAAGTTCTCTATAAACTCATATGTAAATCTCTAAATGTTCCTATATTTTCCTAGGTCAATTTTTCAACAATCATAAAACATTATAAGCATCAACGCAATCAACACAATTCACCCAATTGAAACACACCAAGTACAATTATTTTACTCGCTAATATTAACCAAATAATCACAGCACATAAATAAGAAAAGGATATAAAACTTACTCCAATAAAGTAATGGAAAATATAACACAAAGTATCGACAAACAAGGGCAACATAGGGATATAGCATGATAAGTAAAGAAAATATAATGGCAAAATCTCAAATCCCTATACCTCTCTTTACCCCATCAAAGTTATCTCATATATGTACTTAACGCTATGGTATACCCTAAGTCCTTATCCTTACTTTTAAATTTCATATTTTTAAACTTATGCTCTGATACCACCTTAATTGTCACGCCCCAACCCACCTTTGGGCACGTGGTAACCGCCGTATAAGCTGCACTTCGCCACCACAACTTATACAAGGCTAAGAGTATTGCAAAGCAACACTATTATTTTTATTAACATAGTTGAAGCATAACCAAATTACATTTAATGTCAATGTTACAAATTAAATCTCTATCTAGTTTTTCAGTGATAGTCTATTCCATCAAACTAGGTTCTCCCTCGCTCCCCGTACAAGTGACCAACTTGTAACCTGCACAATAGGGGAAAAATGTGCACATCTGAGTCGTGAAACTCAGTGAGGCTACAGAGAGAGCACCTTAAAAATGGTCATAAGATATTGTACAAACTAATAAGAAGAAATATCCACTAAGTCACATATCAAAAGAACATGCTCAACAGTATATCATCATACAATTAGATCAATTTAGCAGAGTCATGATATGAACATGGCATTTAAATATGCAACAAGCAGACATTCAACTCATCAGCATGTAGAGTAGGTAATAACAACCCTTAGGACTCAGCATCTATAGTAGGCCAAATAAATTTGAAACCATAAGCCCGCGCGTGCTGCGGCGAGAAATTTTTTTTTAAATCAGAAATATAAATATATATATTTAACTATTAAATAAAGTTTTCTATATATTTATCTTATTAACACTTTTCTTTATCCTTTATTTTATTTTTATTTTTATTTATTTAACTATCATTATCAACTTTCATTAATATTTTTAAATAACTTATTTTACTATTTTCTATTTATTTTATATATTTTGTTTTTTTAATTAAATATTAAAAATATTATTATTTTCTAAAAACCCCTTCAATAATATTTTAAATTATTTTTACTATTTTATTTCCATTATATATTTTCCTAATATTAAATTAATAATTTATTTTCACTATTATTCATTATTTTAATATTATAATAATATTTTTTTAAAAAAAATTAATAAAGAAAACAAGGTTTACACCTGCTGTACAACCTACTCACAGAACCACCCAACCGGTGTCACCTGATACAGTACCTGCTGCTCCAACTCCTATACCTGTTCAGTTTCCTCATACTCCACTAGAGCCTACTCGTGGGGTATTCCAAACGCTTGTCGGGGCTACTGTTCCAATGGGAGAACAATATGAAATTAACCCTCGGGTGAAGCAAGTGGCTGCGTGGGTAAAAGATATGAGACAGCTAGGTGTAATACCTTTTAGGGGTGCCACTGGCCCACAGGTAGCCTATGACTCGCTTCATAAAGTTACCGAAGTCACTGGGAGATAGAAATGACTGATATGGATAGACTGACAGTGGCTAGCCATTGGTGGGAATCTGTTGAGTCCCGTTGTACCATAGGGGCTACTTGGGATAGATTTGTGCAAGAATTTAAAGAGAAGAATTATAACCAGAGACAACAAGATGTGAAGGCCCTAGAGTTCATAGGGTATATGCAGAATGGAAAGCGAGTGGTAGACTATGTAGATGAGTTCATCCAGTTGGCAAATTTTGCTCCTGACATAGTTCCTTCTGAACATGCCAGGTGTAGGAGATTCAGATGGGGACTAGACCCTTTGATGCAGAACAGGATGGTGGTCTATGAAACAGGAAGCTTTGATCAGCTGGTAGACAAAGCCATCGAAGTGGAGAAGACTATGCTGAGTACCAGTGTCACGCCCCAAACCGACCTTTGGGTACGTGGCAACCGCCGTATAAGCCGCACTTCAACACCACAACTTATACAAGGCTAGAAAGTATCACAAAGCACTACAATTTTATTAATTAAACATAGCAGAAGCAAATACATTTTACATTTTCAACCAATACTACTAATTCATATCTTTATCTAGATTTTAAAAATAAATATTTTCACCAACTAGGTTCTCCCTCACTCCCCGTCAATGGTCAACCTATAACCTGTGCAAGAGGGGAAAAATGTGCACATCTGAGTCGCGAAACTCAGTGAGGCTACAGAGAGAGCACCCTAAAAATGGGTATAAGGTATTGTACAAACCAACAAGTAAATATATCTACTAAAATCACATACTTAAATCAACATAACAATAATACATGACAAAGCAATAAATATGGAATAGCAGGATTACGATCATAACAAGATATATCAAAAGTATGATCATAACACGATATATATACATAAGAAATATGATCACAACATCATCATTAAATCAGTGATATAATGCTACCCAATTTAATATATCATTGTCTATCCATTCTATACCTAAGGCTGGCACCTATGTTTAAGGAGAATCCCTCGTCAGAGACTTCCCTAATCCCGTCAGTATCAACTCTATATCTCTGTCTTATATGCATGCACACTGACGTTAGCAGAAGGAGCTTGTGATCATGGTACCCCCTTCTTTCCAACACAAGATCTTTTCAAACCAAGTACCATACAGCGCTGTAATTCTACCCCATGGCAGGATCACCAAACAAACCACCTAATCCATCCGTCTAATGCCTGGCAAGCTGAGACCAAAACATATACTACCAATGAACCTGGACTACTCAGGGACCCACATTCGTTAAGCATGCCAGTGTCAATCAGGTTCCCTAACACTAATAGCGCATGGCCCAGTACTATTCCTAGCACCCATCTACCTTGGAGTAACCTAAATAAGTTGAGCTCTACACCGAAGTGAGATCCCGGTTACACCAAAGTATTTGAGGCTAAGTCAACTGAGTGTGCATTTCTACCTTGGCGGCTTGTCACGGCTCACTTTTTCACGGAATGCCAAGGTTGCGCTTGAGTCGTGCGGCGTGGACGTCCTTCGAGGGTCTCCAGTCGTCCACCAGCCTAAGGGATGCGGAAGCGTTGCGAAAGAGCGGAAAGGCACACCGAGGAGTGAGAGGACAAAAAGGATGCTTTATTAGCTCCAATAAAAACCTCTCTTTCCCTGAGCTATCCTCAAAGAAGGATTATTACAAAGCGCCTACTCTACTCAAAAATGCTTTAACCGAAGGCTAAAGCTTCCTACTACAAACTACGAACACTATTGCTTGTGGTCGGTCATCGATGGTTGCTTGATCTCTTGGATCTCGCTTGATCACTTGATGTCTTCTCCTCAAAGGGTTCAGCCCTATTTATAGGCTGAAGGGTGACTCTTCAGCTGCCTTCTTGATTGCCCCTTTGATGATATCCTTGATTGCTAACTTGATAGCTAGCATCAATGGTCGAGCCTTCAAGGCCCGACGGTTACACGCACGCCGTCCGCACCAAAGCTGCGTAACGCCCGTGTCTTCCGCCACCTGGGTCGGCGGGCTGCGGCGCTCGTGTCTCTCCTGCGCGCGGCTCGGTCGCTTGCTCGCGCGCGCCTTCGGATCTCGGATCGCTCGGCGCGAGTCGCGCATCCGCCTCTTGCTGCGTCGCGCGCACATTCGGGTTGTTGCCTGTGCACGCGCCTCTTGGCTCGGACTTGGTCTCCGCGCGTGTGCCTCCTGCAAAGACTCGTGGTTCGGGCGCCAACTCATTGCGTGCCCCTTGTTGCTCGGCTACGCGCGCTCCGTGCGTCCTTCGGACTTCGGGCGCTAGCTCCGCGCTTTTGCGCATCTGACCCTTGGATTCCTCTGGTTGCTTGGGCATTTGTCCCGTGCGGAACCTCCATGGCTCGAGTGATGCCTTCGTGCGCTTCGGCCCTTCGGAGTTCCTCGGCTGCCTGCTCATTTATCCCGCACGCACCCGTCGCATCTCGGCTGCCTTTCGCCAGCCTCGCACGCGTCCCTCGGTTGCTCGCCCCTCGGCCAGTTGGCCCGTGCGGGTGCCTTGATTGCTCGTCTGAATAGCCCTTTGGCTCGACCCTCGCGCCCCGAACGGCTGTGGCCTTGAAGCGATCTTGTGCACCGCGTGCGGGTCGCCCCCTTGGGCTTGACCCTCTGAGGCTCGTGGTGCACCTCAGGTTCGACCCTCTAGAATAGGGTCTAACACGGCTCCTCACCATATGTTGGTAGCATATCCAACCAAGAACCTAATGTAATCTCCTAGGTTATCATGACCCTAAGATGTCCAAAAGTTATCGATTAAATTTCAAATAAGATCACTCTAGGTGTTATCATAAAGTGTCTCTAATCATGTCTCATGTCATCATGTTCCATGTTCTTGTTAAGTGTCTCTACATCCCTAGCAACTGAACATATCAAAAATAACATAACATGAGTATCAACATCAAGAGCATGCATATAACAACATCATACATATACCAGCATGGTATAACTTCTAAATCAATATCAAGAATATGCATATAATAGCATCATATGTAAACTATCATGGCGTACTTCCAACAATTCACATGCTAATCAAATATACAACCAAGTAGATATATAACTTATCAGCATGTACAATAATTGACAACGATCCTTAGGACTCAGCATCTGTAGTAGGCCAAAATAAATTTTGAAACCATAAATCCTCACCTGAGTCTCAAACAGTATCAAAGTAGAATTCACAGCTTGGCTGTGATTCTTAAAAGTAAGCAAGCAAATCAACCAAGCATCGCAATTTCTTCTTACTCCAACACAAATCACAGCTTGACCGTGATTTGTGAAGCAACAGCATAACAATCAATTTTCTAAAATAAAATAAATACATACAACAATCCATAAATCACACAATTCAAACGAGGATTTCATATCTATCTTCCTACTCACATCTTCACACTTATTTCTTTATTTTATTTAATTCCTCATAAACAACCAATCATCCATCATATTACCAATAACAACCTAACACATTCAAACATTACAAGTTTATAAAATAATATTTATTTTAACTCTTTTAATTATATCCAAAATCTCCATCAATATATATCACCTTAATTAATTCTAAAATAATTTAATAATTTTTATGAAAAATATATTTACATTAATTATATTCACAAAATTTCAAATCATTCAATTTCATTAGTAAGAAAAATCTAATTAACTCAATTTCCTAAATTTTATCATATTCCAAATTACTTAATTTTTATTAATTTAGAAAAAACAAATAAATCTAATTATCTCAATTTATAATATCCTAAATTAATTAATTCTGTAGAAATCCTAAATAAATCATTTTAATTCTAATTAACACAATTTAAATATCATAATACTTACAAAATATTTCTGTATGCGCATAACATATAATTTACTTATTTAAACCCTAAGTTACACTAAATTATCTTAATTTAATCAAAGACCGAATCTAATAATCCCGAAAAATTTCAATTAAATTATGAAAATATATTTAAGCATAACATAGCATTATAATTTATTTTAAATTTTTTTAATATCGTTAAAGCACTCAAAACCCTGAACCCATCCTAGACAAATTCAAAAACTGTACCTAGATTATATTAAAAATTCTAAATAAATTCTTTAAAGTCCAAAACTTACCAATAAGCTCTAGGGACGTTAATCCGAGATGAACCGATCAAAAAACTATGAAAACCGGTCAAACCCATCTTGAACAGCAACTTGAATCGGCCCAGACCGGCCGGCCGAACCGCTTGAACCGGACCGTCGCACGCGCGCCGCACGTACGACGATTCCTCTCCACCAGCTCGACGCCGCCGCAGCCCGTCCGTCGGATCGCCGTCAATTCCGGTGTCCGCCGCTGCTGGAGCCTCGCCGGACTACTGCCCCGACTGGTCCACTCCTTCCTCGACTCTCCGACTAGCTTTCTTCGCCGCCGGCAGAGCCAGATAGCTCGCAAAACTTGCCGCCGCCCTCTGCTCCTCTGCCACCGGCGAAGTCGCCGCTTCCAGCCACCTCTTCGCCGCTCCCACCACGTACTCCACTCGATATCGACTCCCAGAAGTCGATATCGTTCGTAGAGGCCGCCCTTGCAGCGAAAGAACCAACGGCGAAGCTCCCACTGCCGGATTTGGCGGAAAACAGGATACCCTCCCTATTCACGGTGAAAGCTCCAATCCCAGCTCGCCGGCTCCACCACCGACCCTCGTCGCCCTCGAAGACGATACCAATCGCTCTCCCGTGAGTCCTTCTGTCAAAATCGCCGGCCACTAGAGCGAATTGGAGTGTCGCCATCGTGGATTTCCTCCCCCCCCCCCCCCCAAACCCCTGATTTGGCGACATAATCTCTTTTTTCTTTTTTTTACATTTTCTTTATTTATTTTATTTTATTATTATTATTTAGTATTTTTTAAAAAACAGAAATTAATTTAAGTAATTTATAAAAATTCCTAAAATAAATTTATTTTTTTTCTTTTCCTAGTTAATTTATTATATCATTTTTTATTAAAATATTATTATATTATTATTATTATTATTATTATTATTATTTAGAAAATAGGGTTTACAACTAGACAGGCTAAAGAGGCCAAGAAGAGGAAGAAGTGGAGTGGTTCGTCCAAAGGAGTGCCTACGGGTGATGTTCCTACTATAGCAGCAAGGCCCCCTATGACTATAGGAAATCAGGGTGTGGTGCTTCGGCCAGTTCCTTTGCAAAATCGCCCACCTGTGGGAGGTGCAGTTTCCGGAGCAAGATCTCAGTCCACACCACCAGACTGTAGACAATATGGAAAATGACATTTTGGAGTGTGCAAGAAGGGGTTTACCTGTTTTCAGTGTGGCCAGCTTAGTCATATTCAGCCTCACTATCCTCAAAGGAGTTTGTCTGTCAGTGTACCTCAGCCTGCTGGAGATCAGACGGTTGGAGGAAAAGGGAAGCAGGTAGTCTCTGCTACTCCTGCTACAGTTTCATCTGCTTCAGGGAGATCAACTCAGAATAGGGGCGGTCAACAGTCCCGTGCGCCACAGACTCGGACCCAGACTCGTATTTTTGCCTTAGATTGTGAGGATACACAAGTTAATCGAGACGTTATCACTAGTATTCCCACTGATCAGTGAATCCTAGAATAGAATTCTCATTCCTTTTGGAAAATTTTGTTTCCTTCTTAAGGTTCTTTCTTCTCTAGACAATTTATATTCCAGTTTTCAAATTTTAATTTATAAAGTCCTTATTTCTTTTATTTTCTTGTGTGTCATTCCTAGGATCTATGATCTTATTTGGTTATGCTGCTCGTGTTCTAATCGATACCGTATCACAGAGGTCTTATGTGAGTACGATATTTGCTAATGGGGCTGATCGACCCTTAGTAATACTAGGATATGAGCTGCTAGTCTCAACTCCCTTAGGTAACCAAGTCAGCAGGAGACAAGTTTATAATGCTTGTGTTGTGAGAGTCCAAGAGGTTGAGTTAAAGGCTGATTTGATACCGTTAGATATGAAAGACTTTGATGTGATTTTGGGTATCGATTGGCTAACCGAGTATCGAGCCATCATTGACTGTCGTGCCAAGATAGTGACCTTCTCTCTCCCAGATCGGTTTACTCTGTTATTCCAGAGCGATCTTAGATATCTTCCAAGCAGTATTATTTCAGTTTTATCGGCTAGAAAACTTTTGTCTAAAGGATGTCGGGGTTATCTTACACATGTGTTTGACACCAAGAAGAAAGGAGTGAAGTTGGAGGACATTCCTGTAGTGAATGAATTTTCAGATATATTCCTGAAGGATTTGCCATGCTTACCTCCAAAAAGACTTGTAGATTTTGGCATATATTTTATTCCTGGTACAACACTAATATCAAAAGTGCCTTATAGGATGGCTCTTGCTGAGTTAAAAGAATTGAAGGTTCAACTACAAGATTTGTTGGACAAGGGGTTCATTCAGCCTAATATATCCCCTTGGGAAGCACCGGTGTTATTCGTGAAGAAGAAGGATGGGAGTATGAGGATGTGTATTGATTACAGACAGTTGAATCAAGTCACTATTAAAAATCAATATCCTCTGCCTCGGATTGATGATTTATTTGATCAACTGCAAGATGCTTGTGTATTCTCCAAGATTGATCTATGTTCTGGCTATCATCAGTTAAAGATCAAAAAAGAGGATATACCTAAGACTGCATTCCGGACTAGATATGGCATTATGAATTTTTAGTTATGCCTTTTGGTCTCACGAATTCTCCAGCAGCTTTTATGGATTTGATGTAGAGGGTATTCCATGAATATTTAGATAATTGTGTCATCATGTTCATAGACGACATACTTGTCTATTCAAAGACTGGCGAGAAGCACTCTCAACATCTCCGCATAGTGTTGGGATTGTTGAGGAAAAATCAGTTATATGGGAAGCTCCTCCAAGTGTGAGTTTTGGTTGTCTCAAGTGGGATTCCTTGGGCACATTATTACTAGCAAGGGTGTTGAAGTGGATCTAGCTAAAATTGATGCAGTAGTGAAGTGGGAGCAACCGAAGAATGCTACTGAGGTGCATAGTTTTCTTGGACCGGCTGGGTATTACAGGCGATTCGTACAAGATTTTTCAAGTGTAGCTACTCCAATGACTAAACTCACAAAGAAATATGCTAAATTTATATGGACTCCAGAGTGTGAACAAAGTTTTCAAGAATTAAAGAAGAGATTGACTACTGCACCAGTTTTGACATTATTAGTGAGTGCTCTGGGTTATGTGGTGTATAGTGATGCCTCGAGATAAGGGTTAGGATGTGTTCTGATTCAGGAAGGAAAAGTGGTGGCTTATGCTTCTAGACAGTTGAAGAAGCATGAACAAAATTATCCTGCACATGACTTAGAGTTGGCAGCCATTGTCTTAGCTCTAAAGATTTGGAGGCATTACTTATACGGTGAGAAGTATATTATTTACACTGATCACAAGAGTTTGCAATATCTGATGAAGTAGGATAATTTAAATTTGAGGTAAAGAAGATGGGTGAAGATAATTAAAGACTATGATTTGTTTATTGACTATCATCTTGAGAAGGCTAATGTGGTGGTAGATGCTTTGAGTTGAAAATTATTCACTACTTTGGGATGTATTCGAGATTTTTACATACCACTGTTGAGGGAGTTACAGTCCTTAGGGGCAATGGTGCAAACAAATGAGCAAGGTTGTCTTCTTGCCCAGTTTATTGTGAGGCCTACTTTGGGCAGCGAGCTAGTTGAGATGTAAAAGTAGGATCCTAAGTTGGTTGGAGTAACCAAGGGGATAAGGGAAGGAGGAGAGACAGAATTTAGCCTAAAGGATGATGGAACTCTGCTTTATCAGGGGAGGCTATGCGTGCCTGCTGAAGATACACTTAAGCGGCAGATCTTGGAGGAAGCTCATAGTTCTGCTTATGTTATGCATCCGGGAGGTATGAAAATATACTGATCTATCAGACATACTTATTGGTGGTCGAATATGAAAAGAGACATAGCTGAGTTTGTATCAAAGTGTCTTACTTGTGAGCAAGTGAAGGCCGAGCATCAGAGAACGACAGGTTTATTACATCCATTACCTATTCATGAGTGGAAGTGGGAGCATATTACCATGGACCTAGTGACAGGGTTACCCCGAATTCGGAGGCATCATGATGCGGTCTGGGTGGTGGTGGATCGGCTTACAAGTTCGCTCATTTCTTACCAGTGGCTGTGGATGATCTAGTAGAGAAAATGGCTCGGTCTTATGTGGATGAGATAGTAAGGCTGCATGGTGTGCCAGTGTTGATTGTGAAGGACTGGGATCCCTAGTTTACTTCTCAGTTTTGGTCGAAGGTACAGGATGAATTAGGTACTAAACTGAGGTTTAGTACAGTTTTTTACCCTCAGATAGATGCGCAATCAGAAAGAACCATACAGACCTTGGAGTACATACTTAGGGCTTATGTGCTGGACTTTGCTGGGAGTTGGGATGTACATATTCTGTTGATTGAATTCGCATATAATAATAACTATCAAGCAAGCATAGGCATGGCTCCCTATGAGGCTCTGTATGGTAGGCCATGTAGAACTCCTGTCTGTTGGAATGAGGTGGGTGAAAGGAAGATTTCTAGTACGAAATTAGTTGATCAGACCGTTGAGAAGGTTAAGGTGATCCGGGCAAGACTAAAGACAGCTCAGGACAGACAAAAGAGTTATGCAGATAATAGGCGGAGGCTGTTGGAATTTACAATGAGGGACAGAGTATTCCTAAATGTGTCCCCGTGGAAAGGTCTTCTTCGGTTTCACCTGAAGGGAAAGTTACATCCAAGGTACATTGGACCGTTTGAAATTATGGAAAGAGTTGAACCGGTGGCGTATAAATTGTAGCAACCGATAGACTTAGATAGAATGTCACGCCCCGACCCATCTGCCGAGCACGTGGCAACCGCCGTATGCGTCCCAAGGGACCCATACAAGGCATTTAATGATATATACATAATTCATATACATTAACAATGCAGCGGATAATACAATCAAATCATCTAACTAAACTCTACTAACACAGTCCCGATATACCTACTATAATACTATGATCACAAAATTAGTAAATAACTAGGTTCGTCGATAATCTCGCCTCCATTAGCTATCCTGACCGGTCGTCTAGTAGACCTGCACACATTTGAACGTCGTGTGCTCAGCCGCAAGCGGCTGAGTGCTTATGGCTCTAAACGCAGTAGAATAACTCAAGTAGCAAACAAGGAGATTCTAGCATGTCCATAACATCATTTCATAATCTCAAACAAAGCATGTAAAATAAACAAATAAAATATGAAGCATTATAAGAAGAACATGTATTATAAGTGTGTAGCTCAACTATAAATATGAAGTGTGTTTATTTCACAAGATTATTGTCACTAAAAATATCATCACATTCAAATATTGTGATCTGGGCAGCCAGCCTATGCTTAGGGGATCTCCTGATCAGGGAGTTCCCATAAGCCCATTAGTGTCCACTGTCTATGTCTCTACCTATGCCCGTCACACTGATGTTGGCAGAGAGGCCGGATGTCCGTGAATCCCTCTCCGGTGGTCCATTAGGCGAATCACTTCATCTCCGCAACCTAGCGACCTGTCACTCCATGCGTCTTCCCCAGACAATCCATGGAGCAACTCATGTAGTACTACACCAAGGGTCACCGTACCTATGTAAACGCATCGGCCACGGCTAGCCGGTAATAAATCTCAGGATCCGGACTACTCTTCAGAATGTTTACAGTACGTCTGGTATAGTCGTGAGTTCCATGGATCCATTGTCCAAGGCTATGCGGAAGGAGTCACTGTACCAATTTACAAGCAGTGATGCCTGCCAGGAGGTGTGCATCCTAGCCGTTGCCGGAATGCTACAACCTCGGTGACATGCTTGCTAGGTCATTGGTTTGGTTTCATCCATCCTAGCCATCTTAGGATTATCACGGTGACGACTTAGCGGCACCATGCGGGTATAGTGAATACATCACAACGTTCTCTGCCAATAAACTAATCCATATCTTATCCTCACCCTTTTATGTCCAATATGATTTCAACATCATTGGGTGATATAGGTTTATGAGCATTAAAGCTCGTATCCGTAACTTAGGAGATCAAAACGGTGCATCGTCAATAATTACATACGTAAGTATATCAATGTCACATGTCTATAAGTGATGCTTGTCGATATCTATGAATATGTCACACTATAGTGTAACATAATAGGTTCTAGAAGTAATTGTATTATTATATTAGTTTTCGTCACATCAACCTAGTAGATAAAGAGCGAGAGAATAACCTAGCATATATTTTAATAACAGTAGCAATAAGACAACAAACATATCGCATTAATGATATACATAGACTATTCTAACCTACAAAGGATGAATCATAAATAATTAAATATTAATTTTTAAACAGTAAAATATTTATGCAAAAGAATTACCTAGCACATATTTGAATAACCGTAGACATAAGACAACAAGCATATCATATTAATCATATAAATAGGCTATTCTAACATACAAAGCATGAATCATGAATGATTAAATATTAATTTCTATGCAGCAAAATATTTATATCCTAAAGTTTCATCAAATTGAGATTAGTCTATTGCAGTGAACCGGCGTACCTGGATATGTAGATCGATCTTCAGAACCAACCGTATGTTAGCTTGAACGTCGTCTAATTATATCAAGGTATCTACCTATTACAAGTAGCATTACCTTTAGATATGATCTTTAACATTATATATTATTACTCCTATCTACAAAATACTAAATCAACCATCTCAACCATTTTACCTACCTAACCCATCCTAAATTAATTATTCAATAAGGTTTGATTAATCCAAACTAATCTAATAAATTAACCTTATTCACTTTATAAACCTTAATCATAACTACCAAGCAACCATTAGAGTCTCAAATAAAGTCCAACTAAAATTGTAATCATCCCTAATCCTAATTTACCACTCACTAATTTTTATTTAATTATAATATCTAATTATTAGTGGAGAGGAAAATATTAATTGTGCCCTAGTGCTGACATGCATTCGATTCTGCATTCCATCATAATTAACATATCATCTACATGTCATCAAGTAAAGGCAAGGAAAGGAAAATAGAAATAAAATCAACACTCAACAACAATACATCGTATCAACTCATCACAAGCCAACCAACCACCATCAGCAACATTGCCACATAAGCACCATTTAACAACACTTTAAACCCATCAGCATTACCACATACTCCACCAAAATTCCACATCATCAAAACCATCATCCCCATTAAAGTAATAATTCAAAACTATATCATCAAGACCATCATCCCCATTAAATCATCAAGACCATCGTACCATCATAAGGGGAATTAATTAACATTGCAACAAAAAGTATTCTGATCAAATAGGGGAATTTAATCATAGCATAGCATCAAACAGGTTAGCGAATTCGAATTCAACCTTGATGTGGATCGAATTTGGAAGTTGGAGCAGCTGCGACCAATCGATGGAGGAGACAGCAGTATGCAGATCGGCGAGATCGGAGCCATGGTGGGTGCGTAGCTACGATCAATCAAGGATGAAGCGGCTGCTGCAGACTCCACGAATTCGAGGCGATGGCGTGCCGTGATGCAGTGAGGTGGCTGCTTCATCATCGAGTGTAGGAGAGGTTGCAGTCATCGGTGGCACACCCAAATCGTCGAAGGTCGTCAGCGCTAAGGCGTCGGTAGACCCGAAGAGAAGAACAAAAATATTGAAGTCACCGGCGGCCCTTGAATCACGGAGATGCAAGGGATCTGGGGTGGCAGCGTCGGCGGCTGAAGGATGGGGTTTGCCCTCGACCTCGCAGCAAGGGATCCGGAGGCCGAAGGAGGAGAGTTATCGCAGCATCAGTGCGGGTCGTCGGCTGATCGGGAGAGGAAGGAAGAAGAGGTCGAAGTCGACAGTGGCCCTCGGATCGCCGGAGCGGTGGAGCGGTGCGGCAGAGCTCCAATCGATGCCACAATCATCGACGCCGGCCATCGGGGTACTGAATAGGAAAGGGGAGAGGCCACATCTTTGGCACGATCGTCAGCGATCGAAGTACGTCGTCGAGCGGTGCCTCCGCTGGTTGTCGGCCGGTCAAAGGGGAAGGAAGGGATTCGGCATCGAGGGCATGCGAAGAGGGAAAAGGGCGCGGGTCCGCCGGCGAGCTTGCGACGATGGATCGGACGCTGGGAGCGGGAGATAGATGAAGACGGGATGAACGGCGCCTCATCTCATTTAGGGCAAATGATACGCACGCGCATGATCAAATTTCCAAGTTGATCCTTCTAGTTTAACTTATCTATAGTGATGCCCCTGATTAAACAGTGTTGCCCCTCATTCCTATTATACCCTCAAACATTCATACAATTACATGACTATAATTAACACCATTATCATTGATAAATTTATAATGTTACAAATTTTTTTTTTTCATTATTTATAAGTTGATCCCTTCTTTTATTATTATTATTATTATATTTTATTTTTTACAAAATTTTGGGGTTTAAAGTTCTCACCCCCTTAAAAAAAATTTTGGTCCTCCAAAAATTAAAATGGTTATAAAAGTAAATATAATTAGGGTGTACATTTTAAATAAAGAAGTTTTACTATCCATATACATTTAAATAAAACTATGACATCTTAACACTGGAAGGAAGGTATGACATTTATCTCTACTAAATGTTTCTAAATCTTTGAGCAAGTAGGTGGACTACTTTTGGATTCCAAGGGAGATTAATAAAAATTATATCTTTCCTTAGTTGGGACTTCTCATATATCCTATAAAATAGTTTATTAACTCTTCTTTGATCATCTCTAATAGTGAAAGTGATAGAGCTAAATCATCCACCACTTTAACCCATAGAAGCTAAGGAGAGAAAAAGAAGATATGGTATTGGGTAAAATCAAAGAGCTCGTTAAGTTAGGCAGCTTAAAAATATCTAGAAATGTCAAAAGAGGCTTTTGTTGAGTATTCTCCCAAGTAATAATAAAATCACAAGGTAAAGCAACATACAAGGGTTTAATGTCTGAAGCTCAAAAATTTATACTAACGTAATGTAAAACAAGCAACTGTAAACAAACTCAAAGTAAAACAACATGAAAAACTACTATATATATTTTTTTTTTCACTAAAGTAATGCAATCATATCATAATTAAAAATTCAAATGAAGTTTCAAGCATTCAAAAGATATTTTCTTAGTGAGCAAGAGGTTATGTATATCACTATGATCACTCCAAGTTTAGCATAACATGGCTAGGTTCGTATGTGAACACTTAAGTCATGTAGTGAAAGATCATATGCTTCCATATAGAATGCTTGACAAGCTCATGTAAACCAAAAGGAAAACATAGGTGAGTAAGTACAACTTATTCCCAAAGAAATGCTACAATCTGTTTAACTGATAGTTGAAGCTAAATATCAAGATAAAAGTAGGGGTATATTTTTCCTTATTCTCGAGATCATACCCCAATATATCAAAAACTCAATACATGAGTATGTATTCATGGATGTACAATTTGAAGATACACATGGATACTCCATTTGTGTCACATCTTCCTTTTAACAATATCAATAGATTTCATAATCACATTTAGTATCAACCTTTGTAATTTCATATTATATCACATCCTTGAAGGTAATTGCAGTATTAACGCAAACTTTCTTAAGAATATTCTATTTGATAGATCCGAGAACAACCTTTGTTAATACAAGTCCTAGGAGGATATGAATGACAATGAACTAAGTCAAAATGATTGAATGTATATACTAACTTTGATGTTGTGTAAAGAAGAGGGGTTCAAGATACGACTCCAATTGTTATATAAATTTATTTTTCTCTAAAGATCTCAAAGGTAACATAACTGAGAATTTAGATTAAGTTATCCTGCCAGATTATAAACCTTCAAGAATATAAAGGAAGACGAATAAATGAAAGGAGAACCCTGATAGTTAAGAGGTTATATGCACATATTTAGCAGATGATTGATAATCCAAAAGGAGTTAAATTCGAAATGCTCTTTACATGTATGAGTGAAAATATCAATATTGATAAATGAAAATGATCTTGAGATGGTATTGGGAAAGTATCTCAAAACTAAGTCACATTTGAATGTGCATGAATTTATGCACAACAGATGATCATAAATCTACAATATGTGAAGTGGACAGAAAAGCTAATATGTTGTCAATAAAAATTTATAGGGATGAAATTCAATGTACTAAGATCAGAAAAAGATAAGAAACAACAAGCTCAATATTGCAAGAGGTAGTGAAAATGAAACCATGATGAATGACTCCCATCATCAAGTGAAAGAGAATATAATTTTCAAAGCTAATGGAAATCAAGATTTTATTTCTGCTGCAAAAATTTTGAAGTGCCAAACTAATGCATATGCAAAAATAATTGTGGAGTAGCGGAGTATGAAGGATTCTGAGAAAATGTTAAACGGTATATTATCCGACAATAACCACGCCAATGACTCCCAAGACTAATCACTTGGAAATGTACCATGACATTTCTTTTCATTGCATCTATATGCAAAAGATAAGATTATCATATTTGGGAGTAGAAAACTTACGATCTTGCATCTATATGCTCAAAATGATAAGATGCACAACTAGATACAACAATTGTGGTTATGCATTATAAACTTTCATTAATATCTACATAATGAGAATAAGAGTCTCAAAGTTGACAAGACATAGAATCATATTAAGTCAATCTTTATCATAATCAATAAAGTAGTATTGCATTCTCCAAATCCATGGAGGATAACACTAACCAAGAAAATTAGAAAAGTAATAGAGCAAACAAAAGTAAATAATAGCACGTTTAAAGAAGATATACATGATCTGATAGGCAAGGAGAAAAGGAGACATGCTAGAAGATACAATGTTTAGAGAATATTTATGGTGAAGGTATAAATAACTAATACCATAACTGGTAGTGTCTAGTACACTAGGAATAAGAATCAAGAGAAGATGAACTATATATTTCGGGGTAAACATATAGTGGAATAATTCTTAATCTATAAGAGTTTAAGGACCACAATGAAATTCCAAAAAAAAACACGCAATTAGAGAAATAACTTATAAGTTTCTGTAATTTCTTGAGCACATTATCCATACTAGAACTAAGGAAACCAGTGACTTTTCATGAAAGATATTCATACTGATGGTTGGTGTTAGTGCATGTCATCAAAGTATGAAGATCTAACCGTTGATGCTACCACAAATAAAAAGAAGAAAATAGTGTATCATCAAGTAATCTAAGACACTATATGTGTGATAGATTTGGTGTGCCTAAAATAAAATCCTATCAACCAAAGAAGCTGAAAAAGGAACAGCAACCTAAGAGAAAAGGTTATGAAATCCTATCCGCTGAGATTCTTGTTGAGTTGAAAGTTTTGAAAGGATTCCATGGATGTAGTCATCCAAGATATATAAACTTACGTATTTGAGATAATTAATATGACCTTAATTTAAGTGCGGGTTCGAAGATTTAAATCAATGAAACATTTGATCATCAAAAAGAAGTTTTTCAAAAATTCAAAACTTTGAGGAAATAAATAAATTCTCCTAGAACTGATATTTCTCAAGCTAAGTCAATTTTTCAATGCAACTAGAATAGGTATCATAATAGGCAACGGGCTTTGATCAAATCCCGACCAATGTTTCAAATTGTTGATACACTTTGTCAAGAGCATATGAATATTAAAACTCACTAAGAATGGAATTTAGTAAGAATAGGGAGTTTAGAAGTGCCTCAACCACCAACATATATTATCAACAGGGAGGAAATAAAAAATAAAAAATGCTTGGATTATTGAAACTAATTCAATAAGATATGTGCATATACTTGATCCATGATCCATTAATAGATGGTGCAATAAACTTATTTAAAAGAAAGTATCCAACCACAATAATTAGAACTAATATCAAGGTGACCAATAACTTGCCCCATCTATAGCTTGAATTTAAATTTTGGTCAAGGTATAAATATGGTCTGTAAGAGGTGCTAATAGATCATAGAAGAGGTGCAAGATCAAGAGATGCAATCTCGAATAAGATATACATGAGGTTAAGAGAACTAAAGTACCCTCATTCTGACCCTACTCAATATCCTATGTATATCGGGACTATTTGCCTAATCCTTAAATCCTCGAACCTAGGCTCTGATACCACTTTAATTGTCACGCCCCGACCCATCTACCGAGCACGTGGCAACCGCCGTATGAGCCCCAAGGGACCCATACAAGGCATTTAATGATATATACATAATTCATATACATTAACAATGCAGCGAATAATACAATCAAATCATCTAACTAAACTCTACTAACACAGTCCCGATATACCTACTACAATACTATGATCAGAAAATTAGTAAATAACTAGGTTCGTCGATAATCTCGCCTCCATTAGCTATCTTGACCGGTCGTCTAGTAGACCTGCACACATTTGAACGTCGTGTGCTCAGCCGCAAGCGGCTGAGTTCTTATGGCTCTAACCACAGTAGAATAACTCAAGTAGCAAACAAGGAGATTCTAGCATGTCCATAACATCATTTCATAATCTCAAACAAAGCATGTAAAATCAACAAATAAAACATGAAGCATTATAAGAAGAACATATAGTATAAGTGTGTAGCTCAACTATAAATATGAAGTGTGTTTATTTCACAAGATTATTGTCACTAAAAATATCATCACATTCAAATATTGTGATCTGGGCAGCCAGCCTATGCTTAGGGGATCTCCTGATTAGGGAGTTCCCATAAGCCCATTAGTGTCCACTGTCTATGTCTCTACCTATGCCCATCACACTGATGTTGGCAGAGAGGTCGGGTGACCGTGAATCCTTCTCCGATGGTCCACTAGGCGAATCACTTCATCTCCGCGACCTAGCGACCTGTCACTCCATGCGTCTTCCCCAGACAATCCATGGAGCAACTCGTGTAGTACTACACCAAGGGTCACTGCACCTATGTAAACGCATCGACCACGGCTAGCCGGTAATAAACCCCAGGATCCGGACTACTCTTCAGAACGTTTGCAGTACGTCTGGTATAGCTGTGAGGTCCATGGATCCATTGTCCAAGGCTATGCGGAAGGAGTTACTGTACCAATTTACAAGCAGCGATGTCTGTCAGGAGGTGCGCATCCTAGCCGTCGCCGGAATGCTACAACCTCGGCGACATGTTTGCTAGGTCATTGGTTTGGTTTCATCCATCCTAGCTATCTTAGGACTATCACGGTGACGACTTAGCGGCACCGTGCGGGTATAGTGAATACATCACAACGTTCTCTGGCAATAAACTAATCCATATCTTATCCTCACCCTTTTATGTCCAAGATGATTTCAACATCTTTGGGTGATATAGGTTTATGAGCATTAAAGCTCGTATCCGTAACTTAGGAGATCAAAACGGTGCATCGTCAATAATTACATACGTAAGTATATCAATGTCACATGTCTATAAGTGATGCTTGTCGATGTCTATGAATATGTCACACTATAGTATAACATAATAGGTTCTAGAAGTAATTGTATTATTGTATTACTTTTTGTCATATCAACCTAGTAGATAAAGAGCGAGAGAATAACCTAGCACATATTTGAATAACAGTAGCAATAAGACAACAAGCATATCGCATTAATGATATACATAGACTATTCTAACCTACAAAAGATGAATCATAAATAATTAAATATTAATTTTTAAATAGTAAAATATTTATGCAAAAGAATTACCTAGCACATATTTGAATAACCGTAGACATAAGACAACAAGCATATCATATTAATCATATAAATAGGCTATTCTAACATACAAAGCATGAATCATAAATGATTAAATATTAATTTCTAAGCAGCAAAATATTTATTTCCTAAAGTTTCATCAACTTGAGATTAGTCTATTGCAGTGAACCGGCGCACCTGGATATGTAGATCGATCTTCAGAACCAACCGTATGTTAGCTTGAATGTCGTCTAATTATATCAATGTATCTACCTATTACAAGTAGCATTACCTTTAGATATGATCTTTAACATTATATATTATTACTCCTATCTACAAAATACTAAATCAACCATCTCAACCATTTTACCTACCTAACCCATCCTAAATTAATTATTTAATAAGGTTTGATTAATCCAAACTAATCTAATAAATTAACCTTATTCACTTTATAAACCTTAATCATAACTACCAAGCAACCATTAGAGTCTCAAATAAAGTCCAACTAAAATTGTAATAATCCCTAATCTTAATTTACCACTCACTAATTTTTATTTAATTACAATATCTAATTATTAGTGGAGAGGAAAATATTAATTGTCCCCTAGTGCTGACATGCATTAAATCAACTCATCACAAGCCAACCAAAATAACATCACCATTAAATCTACATTCACAACCATCAAAATCATAATACTTGAATACCATCAACTAAGAATAAATCATATCATCAGCATCACTGCCAAGAAAATCCCATCATCCCCATTAAATCAATAATTCAAAACTATATCATCAAGACCATCGTACCATCATAATGAAATTACCACTTAATTATCATTAAAAACTGATAGCATAGAATAATCACCGCCATCACTTCAGCAAAATCTCGCATTCAAAACCCAGAATATCTCACGGCAATCATATAAGGGGAATTAATTAACATTGCAACAGAAAGTATTCTGATCAAATAGGGGAATTTAATTATAGCATAGCATCAAGCATTGCAAGCATCAAACAGGTTAGCGTATTCGAATTCAACCTTAACGTGGATCGAATTTGGAAGTTGGAGCAGCTGCGACCAATCGATGGAGGAGACAATAGTATGCAGGTTGGCGAGATCAGAGCCATGGCGGAGCCTTTAGCATGGATCAAATTGGAGTTTGGGTGCGCAGCTACGATCAATCAAGGATGAAGCGGCTGCTGCAGACTCCACGAATTCGAGGCCATGGCGTGCCGTGATGCAGTGAGGCGGCTGCTTCATCGTCGAGTGTAGGGGAGGTTGTAGTCATCGGTGGCGCACCCAAATCGTTGAAGGTCGTCAGCGCTAAGGCGTCGGTAGACCCGAAGAGAAGAACAAAAATATTGAAGTCACCGGCGGCCCTCGAATCACGGAGATGCAAGGGATCCGGGGTGGCAGCGTCGGCGGCTGAAGGACGGGGTTCGCCCTCGACCTCGCAGCAAGGGATTCGGAGGCCGAAGGAGGAGAGTTATCGCAGCATCAGTGCGGGTCGTCGGCTGATCGGGAGAGGAAGGAAGAAGAGGTCGAAGTCGACAGTGGCCCTCGGATCGCCGGAGCGGTGGAGCGGTGCGGCAGAGCTCCAATCGATGCCACAATCATCGACGCCGGCCATCGGGGGACTGAATAGGAAAGGGGAGAGGCCACATCTTTGGCACGATCGTCAGCGATCGAAGTACGCCGTCGAGCGGCGCCTCCGCTGGTTGTCGGCCGGTCGAAGGGGAAGGAAGGGATTCGGCATCGAGGGCATGCGAAGAGGGAAAAGGGCGCGGGTCCGCCGGCGAGCTTGCGACGATGGATCCGACGTTGGGAGCGGGAGACGGATGAAGACAGGATGAGGCGCCGTCGCGCTTATCTCGTTTAGGGCAAATGATACGCACGTGCAGCGCACGCGCATGATCAAATTTCCAAGTTGATCCTTCTAGTTTAACTTATCTACAGTGATGCCCCTGATTAAACAGTGTTGCCCCTCATTCCTATTATACCCTCAAACATTCATACAAATACATGACTATAATTAACACCATTATCATTGATAAATTTATAATGTTACAATTTTTTTTTTCATTATTTATAAGTTGATCCCTTCTTTTATTATTATTATTATTATATTTTATTTTTTACAAAATTTTGGGGTTTACATAGAATCCATAACGTATTCCATGTATCTATGCTTAAGAAATATGTGTCAGACCCATCGCATATTCTCACTGCATGTCCGGTTACTCTGAGGGAGGATCTAAGCTGTGGGCTGTGGGCAATGGCTATAATTGATCGACGTGATAAGGTGTTAAGGGGTAAGACCGTACCTCTGGTTCGAGTACTTTGGAGGGATGGTAATGTTGAGGAGGAAACTTGGTAAACTGAAGCTCAGATTAGATTCCAATACCCACAGTTATTTGCTTAGTAATTTACTTTGATTATATTGTGATTGATAGGTTGTTGAACTTGTTTGAAAATTTGTTTGGTTTGATGGAATGATTTTTTTTTTGTTTGTTTTTGTTTTTGTCTTGATTGTGGACTGTTGTATTTTTAGATTATAGGGGATCTAGGGAGTCTAAGGCAGGAATAGATTGTTATTTTTGGAGGACCAAATATCTTAAGGGGGAGAGGAATTGTAAACCCTATTTTCTCTTTAAAAAAAATATATTTGTATTTTAATATTAAAATAATAAAAGAATAGAAATAATAATAATAATAAATAGAAAATAAAATAAATAGTTAATTCAGCATATAGAAAAAATATATATATATAAAATAATAATAATAATAAAATAGATTTAATAGAAAAGAATTTTTTTTTGAAAAAACCCATCGCTGCACGCACGTGCAGTGAGCGGGCTAGGTTGGATTGGACGATTCGATCGATGAGTCGGTGAGTCGGCGACTCGTCGATAGGGTTTTAAAACCCTGAAACAGGGCAGCGTCTTGGGGAGGACTACGTGGCTTTGAAGTGATCCGGCGATTGGTGGAATCAACGGGGGGAGCTTCTGCAGGAGACGAGGCGTCGGTTCCGGGGGTTGGCGAGGCTCAGGCATGGCTCCGGCGTACTATGATGGGGCGGCGAAGCTGTGAATAGGGGAACACCCTGTTTGCAGTGGTTTCTCCAGCGTGGGGCGAGATCACTGTCTCTCCCACTTCGGCAAACTCCTTGAGCATGAATCGACTCTTGTAGAGTCAATATCGAACTGTGGTAGCGGCGGAGAAGTCGGGGGCGGGGAGGGGGGGTGGGGGGCGGCTACGATCAGTGGCTTCACTGCGGCAGAGGTAGTCTTCTGATGTCGGCGAGTTGCGGGGCCTTCTGGACCCCACTGGCAGCGAATAGAGGCGGCCGGTGAGTCGAGGAAGGTCTGACGAAGGGCTCTGTGTCATTCCCGTGAGGTTGTAATGGTGGAACGGGCGACGATCGGCGGTGGAAGTGGTGCGTGCGTGCGTGGGGCAGAGGCGGGAATCGGGCAGTGCGTGCATGGGGCGTGCGCGGGTCCGGTTCACACCGGTTCGGTCCACGCGAACGGCCAGTTTAACGGCAGTTCAATGTGGTTTAGCTTGGGTTCTTTTCACATGGTTCAGTGCGGTTCAACGCGGCTAGGGCTTTATTGGTGAGTTTTGAACTTTGAAGAATTTAGTTATAATTTTTAACACATTTTAAGTGCGGTTTTCAAATTATTTTAGGTTGGGTTCAAAGTTTTGAATGCGTCAACAGTGTCAGAAAAATCTAAAATAAATTTTGATGTTATATTAGGCTTAAACATATTTTTCATGATTTAATTGAAATTTTTCAAAGTTATTAGTTTGCAGTTTTAATTTAAATTAAAATAAATTAGATTAATTTTGGGTTTAAATAAATTATGTGATATATGCATGAAGAAATATTTTGATAGGTGTTATGATATTTAAATTCTATTAATTAAAATTAAAATTATTTATTTAGAATTTTTACAGAATTAAGGGATTTAAGATAATGTAAATTTAGGTAATTAGATTAATTAAATTTTTCCAAATTAATAAAATTGAATAATTGGAAATTTTAAAAATTTGTAATGTGATAAAAATCAGAGAATTTATTTATTTAGATTTTTCGATTAGTAAAATTTGGTATTTGGTATTTTGTAAATTTAAATTGATGTGATTGATAATCTGATAAATGATGCTGATTATAAATAATTAAATAAAATAAAGAAAATAAGGTGAAGAAGTGAGTAGAATGGTAAATGGGAAATTCTTGCTTGAATTGTATGAGTTATAGATATTGGATGTATTTATTATATTTTAAGAAAATTAATTGTTGTGCTATTGCTTGACAAATTACGGCTAAGCTGTGATTTGTGGCTGGAGTCAGAAGGAAATTGCTTTGCTTACTTGCTTTTAAGAATCACAGCCAAGCTGTGAATTCTTGTTTGATACCGCTTGGCGACTCAGGTGAGGACTTATGGTTTGAAATTTACTTTGGCCTACTATAGATGCTGAGTCCTAAGGGTCATTGTTATATATTGTACATGCTGATGAGTTGAATATTTGCTTGTTGCATATTTTAATGGTATGTGTGTTGTGATAATTGTTGGTGGATTTTGTTATGAAAAGATACATAATGCTATTATATGTATGCTATGTATGATTGTTCTCATGTTATATTAGTTATTGATATGTTCATGTTATGCTATAGATATAGAGACATTTAGCAGGAACATAGAACATGGAGACATGAGACAAAAACTAGAGACACTTTAGGTTCATGCTATGATCAAAACCTAGAGTGATCTTAATTGACATGTGACTAAGAACTTTAGACATCATAAGGTTATAATAACCTAGGAGATGATGTTAGGGTTCTTATTAGCTATGTGTCAACATGTGGTGAGGAGCCATGTGCGAGTTGAGGTAGAGATGCAAGTCCGGTTGACTTAGCCACAGATGCTTTAGGGTAACCGATATCTCACTTCAGTGTAGAGCTCACCTGATTTGTGCTACTCTAAAGTAGATGGTGTGCTAGGAATAATACCGTTTAATGCGCTACAAAGCTAGGGAACCTAAGGACACTGACATGCTCACCGATGTGGGTCCCTGAGTAGTCCGAGTTCATTGGCAGCATATGCAAATAGCCTCAGTTTGTCAGGCTGAGGCGGATGTGATGTTTGATTTTGTATGGTGATCCTGTCTTGGGCAGAATTACAGCACTGTATGGTACTTGTATTTGTGTTAGAATGGGTGCCGTGATCAACAGTTCCTTCTACCAACGTCAGTGTACAAGCACATAGGGCAGAGACTTACAGTTGACAATGACAGGTTCGGGATAGTCCCTTACGAGGGATTTACTTTGAACATAGGCTGGCTGCCTTAGGTGTAGTTTGGAAAAGATATGGTATGGTAGTGAAAGAAATATGATATTTCTGGATTGAGTTATTATTATATTAAAATCCTTATGTTTTGTTCCTATGCCATGTTCATATCATGACTCTACTACATGGATTTATTGGTCTGATTATAAACTGTTGAGAATGTTATTTGATATGTGACTTAGTAGATATTTCTTCTTATTAGTTTGTACAATATCTTATGCCCATTTTTAGGGTGCTCTCTCTATAGCCTCACTGAGTTTCACGACTCAGATGTGCATATTTTTCCCTTGTTGCGCAGGTTACAAGTTGGATATTGATACGGGGAGTGAGGGAGAACCTAGTTATGACGAAACAAAAATTTACTTGTGGCAGTAGCAGTAGAGGTGGCAGTGTTAAGGTTTGAATTTTTGGATAAACATAAACGACAGTTGTATCAATCTTCCCAAGAACATGTATCACTATCACACCTATCGTAAATCAACATCCAACTTACTACTCAAAATAGCATCCCTCGTATCAAAAAACTTCAATTATATTATCAATTATCTTATTACACCAATGCATTAAAATAATCCATATCATGACATCCATTCTTATTTATTACAATGCAACAAACAACCTAATAACCACTACAAATAATGAGACCAAGTTGCAATAAATACAATAGACGTCATCGATAATTTAATTCATATGTCAACTGTACAGCACAAATTTATTAAACACAACAACTTCATCTCACTTACTCAAATCACATATTCAACCTCCTATCTACCGCAATAGAGATGTGAAATGGAAGTATAGTACGTGCATGAAAAGAAAAAAAATTCTTAATTAGAAACAATCATCTTCGCAACCTATCGTTTCTATTTCACAACCTTAGATCATTTAAAACGACACACACAATAAACGGACAAAACCACCAAAAGCCTGACACTATTGTGTGTAGACTAGAGAATCAGATAACCGACCAGATTGTAATGTATTCTACATTCATAATTTACCTAATATCCTCACAAACCAAAACCGTACATACTCGACCGGTATCAAAATAAAGCTTATACCCACAATTCTTCTAACGATAATCACATTGTGAATGAGGAAGAATTTGGCAGTATATACCATCAAACAAGTTGTTGTAAAAACACTATAATTGATATTATTACACACGTAAATTTTACAATTCGAAGGCCTCCAATCGGGTAAAATACTTGCCAGAAAATACGTCTATGAGTCATCTTCAGCACAAGATATAAAAGAATCTACACCCATTCACTATTTATTTACTAATATGGTCATTTATTTATTTACTCATATAATATATTTTTAATAAATTATTTTTATATATTATTTGTATCCTTACATAATACCTATATTGTAAAAAGTATGACCTTATATAAATATAATTAAAGAACAACTTATATGCACAAGTAAGGTGCATATTGAAAAAAGTGATAAGGAGTATAGCGGTGCTTCAATGTCACCCTCAATTGGCAGGAGCATCAACTAGAAAGACTATCATCGACATAATTTATATAAAACTTTTGGGCACATTACAGGAGAACACTTGTTAGAGTTCGGTTGGTGATTCAACTACTCGGCCTAGAGCTACTTTCATTCTATTGCTAGAAGAACTAAATTAAGGAAAAGGAAAAGGTAGCATTTGTAGGTGGTCATGGTAGAGTTTGCGTAACATTTGGAAAAAGGAGAACTAAATGTTGTTTAAACAATAAGTCGAAAATGAATTATGTTTTTTACTGTTAATTTTAGGCTTCACGACCAATGAGACCCGGTGTCCTAATTGACGATGTCCTAATTGAACTTTTTTTTTTTTTAACAAGGCTCAACAACCTCAAAGACAACTATAATAAGCGTGTCTTCTCTTCCTCCCCTCGCATTGTAGCAGCTTGCTGCGAGCGAGCGAGCAAGGAGGAATCTAAAAACAGAGATCTCTCTTTGCTTGTCCTCTTCTTCCTTCTTAGCAATTCCTCATCAATATCCATAGCTGTGGAGGTGTTCTTGGTGTCAAATTCGCCAGCCTATTGTTCTATTTGGTTTGGAGTTGCAAGGATGAGTCTAGGAGACAACGACGTCAAGTACTTGAAGATACAGAGTTGTGATCTGCGAGTGGACAACCTTTGCTGTGAAGGATGCCAAAAGAAGGTGAAGAAGGTGCTTCATAAGATCGAAGGGGTTTGCACGTCTACAATCGATGCGGATGCGAAGAAGGTGACGGTGATCGGGAATGTGGATCCTGAGATCCTAATAGAAAAGCTCAACAAGGCTGGGAAACACGCGCAGTTTTGGTCTGCCAATAGGTCAAAAAAACAGAATCTCCCCAATAAGCTGCAAAGTCTCCAACTAGAGCTTTCTAAAGATCAGCAGAAGGGTAGTGGAAATGCCCAAAAGGGTAGTGGCAAGGAGCAGATAACTCCGCAGCTACAGAAGCAGGCGAAAGGGGTCAAGGATATGAAGTTTTCGAGCCTCAAGGACTTTAAGAATCCATTCAAGATGACCTCCAAGATAGTAAAATCCGACCTTCCTACTAAAGAAGCTGAGGTTGAGGATGTAGGTGAGTTCGACGATGATGCTCATGGGTACGTTGAGGACGAGGAGGTGTTGTGCGATGGAAATGACGAAGATGACGAGGAGGATTACGACGATCCTAAGATGATGAAGGCTATGAACCTTCAACTTAATCATAAAAAAATGAGTAACGATAAGAAAGGCAGTGGCATTAGAGGTGGCAGTGCTAAGGCTTGAATTTTTGGATAAACATAAACGACAGTTGTATCAATCTTCCCAAGAACATGTATCACTATCACACCTATCGTAAATCAACATCCAACTTACTACTCAAAATAGCATCCCTCGTATCCAAAAACTTCAATTATATTATCAATTATCTTATTACACCAATGCATCAAAATAATCCATATCATGACATCCATTCTTATTTATTACAATGCAACAAACAACGTAATAACCACTACAAATAATGAGACCAAGTTGCAATAAATACGATAGACGTCACCGATAATTTAATTCATCTGTCAACCGTATAGCACAAATTTATTAAACACAACAACTTCATCTAACTTACTCAAATCACATATTCAACCTCCCATCTACCGCAATAGAGATGCGAAACGGAAGTATAGTACGCGCGTGAAAAGAAAAAAAATTCTTAGTTGGAAACGATCGTCTTCGCAACCTATCGTTTCTATTTCACAACCTTAGACCAATTAAAACGACACACACAATAAACGGACAAAACCACCAAAAGCCTGACACTATTCTGTGTAGACTAGAGAATCAAATAACCGACCTGATTGTAATGTATTCCACATTCATAATTCACCTAATATCCTCACAAACCAAAACCGTAAATACTCTACCGGTATCAAAATAAACCTTATTCCCACTATTCTTCTAACGAAAATCACATTGTGAATGAGGAAGAATTTGGCAGTATATACCATTAAACAAGTTGTTGTAATAACACTATAATTGATATTATTACACATGTAAATTTTACAGTTCCAAGGCCTCCAATCGAGTAAAATACTTGCCAAAAAATACGTCTATGAGTCATCTTCAGCACAAGATATAAAAGAATCTACACCCATTCACTATTTATTTACTAATATGGTCATTTATTTATTTACTCATATAATATATTTTTAATAAATTATTTTTATATATTATTTGTATCCTTACATAATACCTATATTGTAAAATGTAAGACTTTATATAAATATAATTAAAGAACAACTTATATGCACAAGTAAGGTGCATATTGAAAAAAGTGATAAGGAGTATAGTGGTGCTTCAATGTCACCCTCAATTGGCAGGAGCATCAACTAGAAAGACTATCATCGACATAATTTATACAAAACTTTTGGGCACATTACAGGAGAACACTTGGAAAAGTCTGGTTGGTGATTCAACTACTCGGCCTAGAGCTACTTTCATTCTATTGCTAGAAGAACTAAATGAAGGAAAAGGAAAATGTAACATTTGTAGGTGGTCATGGTAGAGTTTGCGTCACATTTGGGAAAAGGAGAACTAAATTTTGTTTAAACAATAAGTCGAAAATGAATTATGTTTTTGATTGTTATTTTTAGGCTTCACCACCAATGAGATCCGGTGTCCTAATTGAACTTTTTTTTTTTTAACAAGGCTCAACAACCTCAAAGACAAATATAATAAGTGTGTCTTCTCTTCATCCCCTCGTATTGTAGCAGCTGGCTGCGAGCGAGCGAGCGAGCAAGGAAGAATCTAAAAACAAAGATCTCTCTTTACTTGTCCTCTTCTTCCTTCTTAGCAATTCCTCATCAATATCCATAGCTGTGGAGGTGTTCTTAGTGTCAAATTCGCCAGCCTATTGTTCTATTTGGTTTGGAGTTGCAAGGATGAGTCTAGGAGACAACGACGTCAAGTACTTGAAGATACAGAGTTGTGATCTGCGAGTGGACAACCTTTGCTGTGAAGGATGCCAAAAGAAGGTGAAGAAGGTGCTTCATAAGATCGAAGGGGTTTGCACGTCTACAATCGTTGCGGATGCGAAGAAGGTGACGGTGATCGGGAATGTGGATCCTGAGATCCTGATAGAAAAGCTCAACAAGGCTGGGAAACACGCGCAGTTTTGGTCTGCCAATGGGTCAAAAAAACAGAATCTCCCCAATAAGCTGCAAAGTCTCCAACTAGAGCTTTCTAAAGATCAGCAGAAGGGTAGTGGAAATGCCCAAAAGGGTAGTGGCAAGGAGCAGATAACTCCGCAGCTACAGAAGCAGGCGAAAGGGGTCAAGGATATGAAGTTTTCGAGCCTCAAGGACTTTAAGAATCTATTCAAGATGACCTCCAAGACAGTAAATTCCGACCATCCTACTAAAGAAGCTGAGGTTGAGGATGTAGGTGAGTTCGACGATGATGCTCATGGGTACGTTGAGGACGAGGAGGTGTTGTGCGATGGAAATGACGAAGATGACGAGGAGGATTACGACGATCCTAAGATGATGAAGGCTATGAACCTTCAACTTAATCATAAAAAAATGAGTAACGATAAGAAACGCAGTGGCGGTGGCAGTAGCATTAGAGGTGGCAATGCTAAGGCTTGAATTTTTGGATAAACATAAACGACAGTTGTATTAATCTTCCCAAGAACATGTATCACTATCACACCTATCGTAAATCAACATCCAACTTACTACTCAAAATAGCATCCCTCGTATCCAAAAACTTTAATTATATTATCAATTATCTTATTACACCAATGCATCAAAATAATCCATATCATGACATCCATTCTTATTTATTACAATGCAACAAACAACGTAATAACCACTACAAATAATGAGACCAAGTTGCAATAAATACGATAGACGTCACCGATAATGTCAACCGTATAGCACAAATTTATTAAACACAACAACTTCATCTCACTTGCTCAAATCACATATTCAACCTCCCATCTACCGCAATAGAGATGCGAAATGGAAGTATAGTACGCGCATGAAAAGAAAAAAAATTCTTAATCAGAAACAATCGTCTTCGCAACCTATCGTTTCTATTTCACAACCTTAGACCATTTAAAACGACACACACAATAAACGGACAAAACCACCAAAAGCCTTACACTATTCTGTGTAGACTAGATAATCAGATGACCTGATTGTAATATATTCCACATTCGTAATTCACCTAATAACCTCACAAACCAAAACCGTACATACTCAACCGATATCAAAATAAACCTTATTCCCACAATTCTTCTAACGAATATCACATCGTTAATGAGGAAGAATTTGGTAGTATATACCGTCAAACAAGTTGTTGTAATAATACTATAATTGACATTATTACACACGTAAATTTAACAGTTCGAAGGCCTCCAATCGGGTAAAATACTTGCCAGAAAATACGTCTATGAATCATCTTCAGCTCAAGATATAAAAAAATATACGCCCATTCACTATTTATTTACTAATACGGTAAATAAATACCTATATTGTAAAAAAGTATGACTTTATAAAAATATAATTAAAGAACAACGTACATGCACAAGTAAGATGTATATTGAAAAAAGTGATAATGAGTATAGTATTGCTATAATGTCACCCTTGATTGGCAGGACCATCAACTTGAATGACGATCATCGACATAACTTATACAAAACATTTGGGCACATTATGGAAGAAGACTTGGAAGAGTCTGGTTGATGATTTAACTACTTGGCCTTGAGCTACCTTCATTCTATTGCTTACTTTTAATAAAAGTTGATGATTCCAGATAAACTACTCATAGACAGAAGGAAGATGTCAACTGCGCTTGGCTACCGTAGGAACCATGGAGCATTTGCTCAATGAATATCGTTATAGTAAGATAATTTTGAGTAGTTTATTGAAATAAAATAAATAAATATTAATACAAACTTCATAGGAAATCATAATTAATGTAAGTAGTAGAAGAACTAAAAGAAGGATAAGGAAAAGGTAGCTTTTGTAGGTGGTCATGGTAGAGTTTGCGTCACATTTGGAAATAGGAGAACTAAAGGTTATTTAAACAATAAGTCAAGAAAGAAATAAGTTTTTGATTGTTATTATTAGGCTTAACCACCTACGAGATCCGGTGTCCTAGTTGAACTCATTTTTTTTTAACAAGGCTCAAGAACCTCAAAGACAAATATAATAAGCATGAATTCTCTTCCTCCCCTCGCATTGTAGCAGCTGACTGCAAGCGAGCAAACGAGCAATGAGGAAACTAAAAAGAGAGATCTCTCTTTGCTTGTCCTCTTCTTCCTTCTTAACAATTCCTCATCAATATCCCTAGCTGTGGAGGTGTTCTTGGAGTCAATTTCGCCAGCCTATTGTTCTATTTGGTTTGGAGTTGCAAGGATGAGTCTAGGAGACAACGACATCAAGTACTTGAAGATACAGAGCTGTGATCTGCGAGTGGACAACCTTTGCTGTGAAGGATGCCAAAAGAAGGTGAAGAAGGTGCTTCATAAGATCGAAGGGGTTTGCACGTCTAGAACCGATGCGGATGCGAAGAAGGTGACGGTGATCGGGAATGTGGATCCTGAGATCCTGATAGAAAAGCTTAACAAGGCTGGGAAACACGCGCAGTTTTGGTCTGCCAATGGGTCGAAAAAATAGAATCTCCCCAATAAGCTGCAAAGTCTCCAACTAGAGCTTTCTAAAGATCAGCAGAAGGGTAGTAGAAATGCCCAAAAGGGTAGTGGTAAGGAGCAGATAACTCCGCAACCACAGAAGCAGACGAAAGGGTTCAAAGATCTGAAGTTTTCGAGCCTCAAGGACTTTAAGAATCCATTCAAGATGACCTCCAAGACAGTAAAATCTGACCATCCTACTAAAGAAGCTAAGGTTGAGGATGTAGGTGAGTTCGACGATAATGCTCATGGGTACGTTGAGAACGAGGAGGTGTTGTGCGATGGAAATGACGATGATAACGAGGAGGATTATGACGATCCTAAGATGATGAAGGCTATGAACCTTCAACTTAATCATAAAAAAATGAGTAACGATAAGAAAGGCAGTGGCGTTCGCTGTAGCAGTAGAGGTGATAGTGCTAAGGCTTGAATTTTTGGATAAGCATAAACGACAGTTGTATCAATCTTCCCAAGAACATGTATCACTATCACACCTATCGTAAATCAACATCCAACTTATTACTCAAAATAGCATCCCTCATATCAACAAACTTCAATTATATTAGCGATTATCTTATTACACCAATGCATCAAAATAATCCATATCATGACATCCATTCTTATTTATTACAATGCAACAAACAACATAATCACCACTACAAATAATGAGACAAAGTTGCAATAAATACGATAGACGTCACCGAAAATTTAATTCATCTGTCAACCGTATAGCACCAATTTATTAAACACAACAACTTCATCTAACTTACTCAAATCACATGTTCAACCTCCCATCTACAACAATAGAGATGCGAAATGGAAATATAGTACGCGAATGAAAAGAAAAAAAATTCTTAATCGAAGACAATCGTCTTCGCAACCTATCGTTTCTATTTCACAACCTTAGACCAATTAAAATGACACACACAATAAACGGACAAAACCACCAAAAGCCTGACACTATTCTGTGTAGACTAGAGAATCAGATAACTGACCTGATTATAATGTATTCCACATTCGTAATTCACCTAATAACCTCACAAACCAAAACTGTACGTACTCGATGATATCAAAATAAACCTTATTCCCACAATTCTTCTAACGAAAATCACATCGTTAATGAGGAAGAATTTGGTAGTATATACCGTCAAACAAGTTGTTGTAATAATACTATAATTGACATTATTACACACGTAAATTTAACAGTTCGAAGGCCTCCAATCAGGTAAAATACTTGCCAGAAAATACGTCTATGAGTCATCTTCAGCTCAAGATATAAAAAAATCTACGCTCATTCACTATTTATTTACTAATATGATCATTTATTTATTTACTCATATAATATATATTTTTATATATTATTAGTATCCTTACCATAATACCTATATTGTAAAAAAGTATGACTTTATAAAAATATAATTAAAGAACAACGTATATGCACAAGTAAGATGTATATTGAAAAAAGTGATAATGAGTATAGCATTGTTATAATGTCACCCTTGATTGGCAGGATCATCAACTTGAATGACGATCATCGACATAACTTATACAAAACATTTGGGCACATTAAGGAAGAAGACTTGGAACCATGGAGCATTTGCTCAATGAATATTGTTATAGTAAGACTATTTTGAGTAGTTTATTAAAATAAAATAAATAAATATTAATACATACTTCATAGGAAATCATAATTAATGTAAGTAGTAGAAGAACTAAAAGAAGGATAAGGAAAAGGTAGCTTTTGTAGGTGGTCATGGTAGAGTTTGCGTCACATTTGGGAAGCCTCAAGGACTTTAAGAATCTATTCAAGATGACCTCCAAGATTGTAAAATCCGACCATCCTACTAAAGAAGCCGAGGTTGAGGATGTAGGTGAGTTCAATGATGATTCTCATGGGTACGCTGAGGATGAGGAGGTGTTGTGCGATGGAAATGACGAAGACGAAGAGGAGGATTACGACGATCCTAAGATGATGAAGGCTATGAACCTTCAACTTTTTTTTAGAACTTAATGAGTCTTAATCCCAAGACCTCATGATCCTCTCATATAGAGCCCAATTACTCTAACCAGAGTAGTGTATACTTTGTGTACAGCTATGAACCTTCAACTTAATCTTAATAAAATGAGTAATGATAAGAAAGGCATTGGCGGTGGCAGTAGCAGTGGAGGTGGCGGTTTTTGAATTTATGTAGGATGGTTTCAAGGTTTTAAGTGCCTTCACATTATCAGAAAAATCTAAAATAAATTATGATGTTATGTCATGCTTAAACATATTTTTCATGATTTAATTTTCAGTATTATCAGATTTAGTTTTTGATTTAATTAAGATAATTTAGGGTTTAAATGAATTAAATATATGATATATGTATGAAGAGATATTTTGGTAGGTTAAATTACATTAATTAGAATTAAAATAATTTATTTACAATTTTTAAAAAAATTAATGAATTTAGGATATTATAAATTAAGGTAATTAGATTAATCTGATTTTTCCTAACTAATGAAATTGTAGGAAATTAGTTTATCTAGATTTTCTAATTATGAATTTAATTAATATAACTAAATTATTCTCAAGATTTTTAAAATTAATTAAGATGGTATATATTAATATAGATTTTTCAGTATAATTAAATCATTAAACCAAATATTATTTTATTAGCTTGTTGATGTTTGATTGTGTTGGATTATGGTTGTAGTTTGATAGATGATTGGTTGATTATAAGAAATTAAATGAAATAAAGAAAATAATATGAGGATGTGAGTAGAATGGTAGATAGGAAATTCTTGTTTGAATTGTATGATTTATGGTTGTTAGATGTATTTATTTTATCTTAGAAAAATTAATTGTTGTGCTATTGCTTGACAAATCATGGCCAAGTTGTGATTTGTGTTGGCGTAAGAAGGAGTTGCTGTGCTTGATTGTTTGCTTGCTTGCTTTTAAGAATCAAAGCCAAGCTGTGAATTCTTATTTAATACTGCTTTGAGACTTAGTGAGGATTTATGGTTTTAAATTTATATAGCCTACTACAGATGTTGAGTCCTAAGGGTCATTGTTAATTATTGCACATGCTAATAAGTTATATGTCTATTTTGTTGCATATTTAATTAGCATGTTGTTTATTGGAAGTATGCATGTTAGTTTACAAATGATGCTATTATATGCATGCTCTTGATATGAGTTTGGAATTTATACCATGTTGGTATATGTATGATGTTGTTATATGCATGTTCTTGATATTTATACTCATGTGATGTTGTTATTGATATGTTCACGTTGCTAGAGATGTAGAGACACTTAACAAGAATATGTGTAAACCCTATTTTTCTTTAAAAAAAAAAAGAAAAAAAAAAGAGAAGAAATTATAACTTGGCCGATTAGCTTAGTTGGTTAAAGAGTTCAATACCTACATAGGCTACTGGTCTCATGTATCATTGCATCCTTTTCTATTTTAGAAATATTTAGTCCCACATCTGGGAATTCTTGGAAAGGAATTGTACTATTTTCTATTTAAGAAATATTTAGTCCCACATTTGGGAATTCTTGGAAAGGAGTTGCATCCTAATTGTATTTATTAGATGGTGCCCTACTTCACACCTGCAATATGAAATCTATCCATACAATGGGTTGTAGGCTGTGGTCTTGCCAAGCCTAACATAGCCCGACAATGTGCGTAGCGCGTTGGTTGATCCGGTTCGGTAAACGGCCGGTGCAACTGCGTTTTGGCTGCGGGTTGACTGGCTTCGCGGCTTGTTGACCGGTTTAATTCGGTTCAACGTGCTGGTGAGTTTTGAGCCTTTAGAAATTTATTTAAATTTTTTAATATGTTTACACCTTACTTTGATTATTTTAGGTGGGTTTTGGGTTTTGAGAGTATTAATGATGTCTGAAAAATCTAAAATAATTTGTGATGCTTTATCATGCTTAAATATAATTTATGTGATTTAATTAGAATTTTTCAGAATGATTGAAATACAAGTTCTTAATTTATTTAAGTTAATTTGGATTAATTTAGGATTTAAATAAATTAATAGTATATTATATGCATGAAGAAATATTTTGGTAAATGTTATGACATTTAAATTGTATTAATTAAAATTAAAAAGATTTATTTGAGATTTCTGTAAGAAGTTAATGAAACTAGGATATTAGATTGTAAATTGAGGTAATTAGACTATTAGATTATTTTAATTTATGAAATTGAATAATTTAGAATTTTATAAATTTATAATGTGATAAAATTTAGAAAATTAGTTATTTAGATTTTTGAATTAATGAAGTTTGATAATTTAGGATTTATAAATTTAATTGATGTAGTTAGATCTTTTACAGAATTTATGAACTTTAGACTGTGATTAAATTGAGTAATTAGGTTAATTAGATTTTCTAATTAATGAAATTAGAGAATTGTTAATTGATTTATATATAGTAATTAAAGTTTTACATAAGTATTAAAATTATTTTAGATAAATAAGGTGGTATAATATATCAAAAACTGTTAGAATGATTTAATTATGCAAATAGAAGTTTAAAAGGTGTTCTTATTGTATAAATTAAATGTAAACATGTTTGATTGAATAACTATGGTGGTTGTATTGATTGAATTATTAAATTATTGATTGATTAAAAGAAAAGTAAAAAAAAAAGAAATTGATGTGAGGTTATGGGTAGTGGGGCTAGTTAAGAGGATTGTTTGAGCTATGTTATTTATGCATGCTTGTTTGTTTGCATTGAATTTATTTTAGGAAATTGTTGGTTGCTGTGCTATTGCTTGATAAATCACAGCCAAGCTGTGATTTGTGAAGCAGAGAGGAACTGCTTTGCTTGATTGAATTACTTGTTCGCTTAAAGAATCACGGCCAAGCTGTGATTCTTGTTTAAAAATCTTCTTTGAGACTCAGGTGAGGACTTATAGTTTCAAAGTTTATTTGGCCTACTACAGATGCTGAGTCCTAAGGGTCGTTGTTAAATATTGTACATGCTGATAAGTTGTATATCTGCTTGATTTCATATTTAATTAGCATGTGATTATTGAAAAGTTATACAATGCTAGTTTGTGTATGATGTTCTTATATGCATGCTATTGACATGAGTTTGAAAGTTATAACATGATAGTTCATGTATGATATTATCATATGCATGCTCTTGTTATAAGGTTGAAAGTGATATCATGATAGTTCATAGTTTATGTTATTTACATGCTTGCTCTTGACATGAGCTGAAAGTGATACCATGTTGGTATGTGAAATGTTGCTATATGCATACTCCTGATGTGAGTTGAAAGATATACCATGAGGGTATATGTATGATGCTATTATATGCATGATGTTGATATTATGCTCATGTGATGTTATTATTGATATGTTCATGTTGCTAGAGTTGTAGAGACACCTAGTAAGAACATGGAACATGAGAACATGAGATAATAATTTGAGACACTTTAGGTTCATGTTATAATAACACCTAGAGTGATTTAAATTGATATATGACTAAGAACTTGGAACATCATAGGGTTATGATAACCTAGGAGGTGATGTGTGGGTTCTTAGACTGGTATATGCCAACATGTGGTGAGGAGCCATGTGCTAGTACGGTAGAGATGCAAGTTCGGTTGACTTAGGTCGTTAATACTTTGGTGTAGCCGGGATCTCACTTCGGTGAAGAACTCAATTTATTTGTGTTACACTAGGGTAGTGGGTGGACTAGGAACAGTACCGTCCCATGCGCTACCAAGACTAGGGAACCTGAAAGACTCTGGCATGATCAACAGTGGTGGGATCCCTGAGCAGTCCAGGTTCATTGGTATCGTATGCAGTGGGTCTCAGCTTGCCACGCTGGAGACGAATGTGATTGTTGTGTTTGTATGGTGATCCTGCCATGGTGCAGAATTACAGCGCTGTATGGTACTTGTGTTTGGAAAGAATGAGTGCCGTGATCACCAGCTCCTTCCGCTAACGTCAGTGTACAGGCATATAGGACAGAGACATAGAGTTGACACTGACGAGTTAAGGAAAATCTCTAACGAGGGGTTCACCTTGAACATAAGAGGCTGCCTTAGGTGTAGAATGGTTAGATGATGAAATATTAATTGAGGTGATATGATATCTTTGATTAATGACATTGTTATGATCCTATTTTCTTATATGTTGTTATATGCCATGTTATGATCATATTCATAATGTACTTATTTATTGTCTTGTCATATTATAGACATGTTAGTTTAATATATGATTTTAGTAGATATGTTTTCTTGTTGGTTGTACAATACCTTATGCCCATTTTTAGGGTGCTCTCTCTGTAGCCTCACTGAGTTTCGCGACTCAGATGTGCACATTTTTTCCCTGTTGCACAGGTTATAGGTTGGCTACTAGCGGGGAGTGAGGGAGAACTTGGCGAACAATATCGACTTGGTGATCTAGATAGAGATTTAAAGTGATAGTGTTGGTTTACTTGTAAATTGTAATTGCTTCCGCTTTGTTTAAATAATAAAATTGTAGTGCTTTGTGATACTTTTAGCCTTATATAAGTTGTAGTGATTGTAGTACAGCTTATACGGCGGTTGCCACATGCCCAAAGGTGGTTTGGGGCATGAAAATATGGAACATAATGACATGAGACATGACTAGAGACACTTTAGGTACATATTATTACAACACCTAGAGTGATCTTATTTGACATTTAAATCGAGAACTTTTGGATATCTTATGATCATGGTAACTTAGGAGATGACATTAGGTTCTTGGTTGGATATGCTACCAACATATGGTGAGGAGCCATGTGCTGGCCATGGTAGAAATACACGCTCGGTTGACTTAGCCTCAAATATTTTGGTGTAGCCGGGATCTCACTTCGGTGCAGAGCTCAACTTATTTGGGTTACTCCAAGGTAGATGGGTGCTAAGAACAGTACCGGGCCATGCGCTACAGTGCTAAGGAACCTGATTAACATTGACATGCTCAACGATGTGGGTCCCTGAGTAGTCCAGGTTCATTGGTAGTATATGTTTTGGTCTCAGCTTGCCAGGCTGTGGACGGATGGTTTTTGGTGGTTTGTATGGTGATCCTGTCATGGGGCAGAATTACAGCGCTGTATGGTACTTGTTGTTGAATAGAAGGAGTGTCGTGGTCACCAGCTCCTTCTGCCAATGTCAGTATACAGGCATTTAGGACAGATATGTAGAGTTGACACTGACGGGTTCAAAAAAAAACTCTGACGAGGGGTTTACCTTGAATATAGGACGATTGCCTTAGGAATAATACTAGATAACTTGTGATATAGTGGTTAATGCGATATGTTATTTTTAAAATTTAAGCTACTATTATGAATACAGTTTTGTACCATGTTCACATGTCTTGTTTAAATAATGTGACTGCTACATTGGTATGTTAAATTTTGGTTTGTATTGTGCCTTGCTGATTTAAATATGTGATTTAGTAGATATATTTTATTGTTGGTTTATACAATACCTTATGCTCATTTTTAGGGTGCTCTCTGTGTAGCCTCACTGAGTTTCACGACTCAGATGTGCACATTTTTTCCCTATTACGCAGGTTACATGTTGGCCATTGATGTGGGGAGCGAGAGGGAACCAAGTTATAACGAAATAAAATTTACTTAGAAATATTGATAGAGATTTTATTGTTATAGCATTGATATAAAATATACAATATTTATGTTTCCACTGTGTTTAATAAAAAGAAATTATTGTGCTTTGTGATACTTCTAGCATTGTATAAGTTGTAATGGAGAAGTGCAGCTTATATAGCGGTTGCCACATGCCCAAAGGTGGATTTGGGGCATGACACACATCGTTGAGCATGTCAGTGTCCTCAGGTTCTCTAGCTTTGTAGCATATTGAATGGTACTGTTTCTAGCACACTATCTACCTTAGAGTAACATAAATCAGGTGAGCTCTCCACCAAAGTAAGATCTCGGTTACTCTAAAGCATTTGTGGCTAAGTCAACCGGACTTACACCTCTACCTCAGCTAGCACATGGCTCCTCACTATATGTTGGCACATAGTAGCTAAGAACCCTAACATCATCTCCTAGGTTATCATAACCCTATGATGTCTAAAGTTCTTAGTCATATATCAATTAAGATCACTCTAAGTTTAATCATAGCATGAACCTAAAGTGTCTTTAGTTTTTGTCTCATGTCTCCATATTCTATGTACTTGCTAAGTGTCTTTATTTCTATAGCATAACATGAACATATCAATATATAGCATAACATGAGAACAATCATACATAGCATGCATATAATAACATCATGTATCTTACATAGCAAAATCTATCAATAATTATCAAAACAGACATGCTATTAAAATATGCAACAAGCAAACATTTAACTTATCAGCATGTAAAATATGTAACATTATGACCCTTAGGACTTAGCATCTGTACTAGGCTAAATAATTTAAAACCATAAACCTTCACCTGAGTCTCAAAGCAATATCAAGTAAGAATTCACAGCTTGGCTGTGATTCTTAAAAGCAAGCAAGCAATCAATCAAGCACATCGATTCCTTTTTACTCAAACACAAATCACAACTTAGTCATGATTTGTCAAGCAATAACACAGCAATCAATTTTTCTAAAATAAAATAAATACATCCAACCACTATAAATCATACAATTCAAAGAATGATTTCCAATCTACCCTTCTACTCACATCCTCATATCATTTTCTTTATTTTATTTAATTCCTTATAATCAACCAACCATCCACTAAATTAACAAAAATCTAAATAAATATATACCACCTTAATTAATTCTAATAATCTTGGTGTGTATATCGTGTTTGAATTGTACTGTGGTTGCTGAAAACTTAACCTAGGACAACATTAGCACATTAGAACTTTACATATGAGATTGTAGAGGTCTTATGATTGGGCTACATTTTCAGTAACCAATATGCCTCCTAAACAAGCTGCTACGGGTGGTGCACGTGGGAGAGGAGGCAGGGCTGGAGTGCCAGCTATGTTACCTACACCTGAACCGGAGATTCCTGCTGTTGAGGGGGCAGAGCGTGAAGCTCCACCTGCACCAATACCTGAAACAGTACCTGTTGAGGAGGAGGAACCAGCACCCCTAGCATCATTTGAAGTCCCACCAAACGTGGTACTCAATCAGGAATTTGCTGATATGTTGAGGGGTATGATAGCTGAGGCTGTAGGAGTTGTGGTGAATACCGTAGTAGCAAATATTATACCTCAGCTACAAGCACAACAAGTACCACCTGCTGTCACACCACAAATCCACCTTTGGGCACGTGGCAACCGCTGTATAAGCTGCACTTTACCACCACAACATACACAAGGCTAGATGTATCACAAAACACAATAAATTCTTTTTATTAAACACAGCAGAAACATAGATACCGTACATTTTACATCAATACTATACAAATGAAATCTCTATCTAGATTTCTAAAATAAATTCTATTTCAACATAACTAGGTTCTCCCTCACTCTCCGTGTAAATGTCCAACCTTTAACCTATGCAACAGGGGAAAAACGTGCACATCTGAGTCGTGAAACTCAGTGAGGCTACACAGAGAGCACCCTAAAAATGGGCATAAGGTATTATACAAAACCAATAAGAAGAATTATCCACTAAGTCACATATCAAACAACATGCTCAACAGTATATCATAATATAATCAGATCAATGCATATGAACATGATATGGACATGACATATGAACAAAACATAAGGATTTAATTATAACAATAACTCAAATCCATAAATGTCATTTTTTTTAAACCATCATATCAATCTTTTCCAAACTACACCTAAGGCAGCCAACCTATGTTCAAGGTAAATCCCTCATCAGAGATTACCCCAAACCCATCAGTGTCAACTCTATGTCCCTGTGTTATATGCCTGTACACTGACGTTGGCAGAAGGAGTTGGTGATCACGGCATCCCTCCTTACACGAACACAAGTACCATACAGTGCTCTAATAATGCCCCAAGGCAGGATCACCACAAAAATAATCAACCATATCCATCTCCAGCCTGGCAAGCTGAGATATGCAGGATATTCTACCAATGAACCTGGACTGCTCAGGGACCCACATCGTTGAGCATGCCAGAGTTGTGATTTTTAAAAGTAAACAAGCAGACAATCAAGCACAGTAACTCCTTACTCCAGCACAAATCACAGCTTGGCCGTAATTTATCAAGCAACAACACAACAATTAATTTTTTTATGATAAAATAAATACATCTAACAATCATAAATCATACAATTCAAATAAGGATTTCCTATCTACCCCTCTACTTACATCCTCACATCATTTTCTTTATTTAATTTCTTATAATCAATCAATCATCCATCACATTAACAATCACAACTAGACATAACAAACCTATAACAAAATACCTAGTTTAACTATTTACTTATATCCAAAAATCTTAATCAACATATATACCACCTTAATTAATTCTAAATAATTTTAATAATCTTGTGAATAATCTAATTTCATTAATTAAATTCACAAAATCCCAATTATCCAACTTCTTTTTTTGGCAAATAAATTAAATTATCATTTACCAAAAGGATATTACATTGTTTCAGTATAGTTACATCATTGTACATAAATTTTGCTCTTTTTAACTTGTTTGATAGCATCAATAGTAATCTCAACTCACCTTCTAGGAAGGGTATTTGAGCATCATTACAATATCATGTGCTACAAGTCATAAAAAAACAAATATATTAAAAATAAATATATCAAAGAACAGCAGTATTCTAAGCTAAGCATTAGACAACAAACTCTCTTATTTTATCTTTATTCAGCATAGTAAAAATTATTGTCTTAATATGTCGAAGAAGGACCCCTTCATCTCTTACTTGTTGCTTAAATAGTCTCTAGTTTCTTTCTTTCCAAATGTGATATACAAACTCTGCTATCACCACATGCATAAATTGTCATTTTAATATTTTTCTTTTAGCTATTCTAGCAGCTGTATTAATTGTGGTTTCCCATGTAGTTTGTCTTAGAACTTCTTCATTCCATTTCAACAAATCACTCCATATAGTCTTGTTATATTTACATTCATTCAGCAAATGCTCTAAGGTTTCTATTGCAATTAAACATAGCTGACATCCTCCTTTTATTTGCATGCCCCACTTGAGTAGTTTATCTGCAGTCATTAATTTCTGATGCAAAGCAAGTCATAGAATGAAAGTAGCTCTAGGCCTAGCTGTAGAATCACAAATCAAACTTATCCAATTTATCTTTGGCAATATACCCACCAATATATTGTAAATTGCACCGATTCTGATTTTTTCAGTTAGTATTATTGCCAGTCGAGGGTGGTTTTGTAATACCTCTCTACTCATCATCACTTTCTTCAACATCTAGCTTGTTTGTTTGGGTAGAGTCATAGTATGAATATTTTTATTTTTTATATAATAAGTGTGTACCCATTTGATCCATAATTTATCTTTCTTCATCTATATATCCTAAAAGAGCTTGAAGATGGCGGCCTTGTTCCACAAGTCTAGTCTTAGTAAGTTAAGTTCTTCAGCTGACTTTGGTGTGCAGACTTTATTCCAAGCTACCAAGGCCTTCCTACTAGTCTTAACTGATCATATCCATAAGAATGTCCTGCAAACTGCATCCATCATTTTGATTATTTTTTTTGGGCAATATGAATAGTTGTGACCAATAGCTTTGTACTCCAAATAACACTAACTTTATAAGTTAAACTCTTCTGCATATGTTAACAACTTGGCAGTCCAACTTTTAAGTCTAACCATCATTTTGTCAAGCAATAATTTACATTCTGTAATTTTTAGTTTCTTAGGAGCCAAAGGTACTCCTAGATACTTGAATGGTAAATAGTCTTCTCTGTATCCAAGTATATGTAATATTCTGTCTTTTATTTCAATAGATACTCCCCTAAAGTAAATGTCACTCTTAAATGCATTAGCTTTCAAACCTGATGCCTTTGAGAATTTAAGAAATGTCTCGTATAGGAGCTTGATTGATTTTTCATCTCCTCTTGAGAACATAAGTAAATCATTTGCAAAACAAAGGTGAGTAATAGATAATTTTGCACATTTGGGATGATATTTAAAGTTTTTCATATTTCCCAGCTCCCTCATACATCTACTCAAGTATTCCATCACAAAGATAAAAATATAAGGTGATAGAGGTTCACCTTGTCTTAATCCTCTTTTGCTTGAAAAGGTACCATTTTTTTACCATTAATTAGGATGGTGTATTGTACTGATTTGATGCAACCTATCACCCATTGAATGAATCTAGGAGAAAATCTCAATTCTATGAGCATTTGTTCCACATATATCCATTCTTCTGAATCATAAGCTTTTTGTAGATGCACCTTGATAATGCATCTAGGGGATATTATTTTTCTAGTTTATCCTTTAATGAGTTCATGACTTAATATAATATTATCTACAATCACTCTTCCTGGCACAAAGGCTGACTGAGCTTCACTAACTAATTCAACAATCACTCCTTTCAGTCTATTCACCAAGATCTTAGCAATAATTTTCTATAAAACTGTACAACAAGCAATTGGTCTTAGGTCCTTAACAGTTTTTAGATTTGGTACCTTGGGTATGAGTATAACTAGAGTAGAGTTTATAGCTTTCAATATTTTTCCTGTAATGAAGAACTCTTGTATTGCTACACATATATCATGCTTTAGCACAGGCCATATTTTTTTTTTAAAATAATGCACCAAATCCATCAATTCCCGGAGCCTTATCATCATTTATATCAAATAAAGCCTGACTGATCTCTGCTTCTGAGACAGCTGCACATAGACCTGAGAAATGATGGTGCTGAACTAGCCTACCAAGTCTAACTGTCATTTTATCCACCATAGGAAGTTCATATTCTGCATTTCCCATTAAACCTTTATAAAAGTCAACTATTTCTGCACTGATCTTATCATAAGTAGTTAATCTCTCTCCATCTCTACTATATAGGATATTGAGAGTTTTAGCATCGTTCCTTGCTTTTGTATAGGCAAAAAATAATTTAGAATTTGAATCACCTAAAGTAATCTAATAAGCTCTAGACTTTTGTCTCAATATACTTTCCTCTACTCTATCCCATTTCTCTAATTTTATTAAGTTATATTTCTCTTGCACATGCAGATTAGCTAGTAAAGGGGTGTCTTGCAATTGTCATGATCCTCCCAGATAAGTTATACTTTCCAAATTACTTCTAGCTTTGTATGCCTTAGTTTTGCTTGACTGAAATATTTCTTAAATAGTTCTTGCATTGCACCTTTCATGAGTTCAAGTCTTTATCATACTTTATACATCTCAAAGCCCTCAATTTCTGTACTCCAAGTAGTTGCAACAGTAGGAAGAAATTCAATGTGATTAGTTATTATATTTAAAAATTTAAAACTTGGTATACCTTTATTAGTAGTAGTACCAACATCAAGTTTTAATGGAGAATGATCCGAGATCATTGCTTCTCTTATCTCCAGAATCATTGCTCCATTATTTTCCATCAAATCCTTATTTCCAAATACTCTGTCTATCTTGCTCCATATCCTATCATTCCCCTCTTGTTTGTTGCTCAATGTGTAATATCCTCCAATAGTTGTTAGCTCAGTAATCTGGAGGTTCTCTACAGTAGCATTAAAGTCCATTGTTTCATGTTCAGTGATAGGATTACCTTACAATCTGTCATCCATAGATAACACTGTATTGAAGTCCCCCATAATAAGCCATAATCCATGAATTTGAGCAGCTATATTCCTTAGGCCCTGCTATAGATCTTTTCTCAACTCAATAGTGTTAAATCCATACACAAGTATAAGATTGTAGTGTATGTTAGTACATCTATCAATTACTAGACAATGAATGAATTGAGCATCAACAATAAGAACAATTACATCTAGTAAATCTGTATCTCATAATAACCAAATTCTGCCATTTGCAGCTGCTGTATAATTAGCTGCATATTTAAAATTTGCTGCTATTTGTTTCATTACTTTATCAGTCTTATCATCTTTAACTCTTGTTTCTATCAAACCAACCAAATTTATTATATTTTTTTTGAGATATAGACAAACCTCTTTTTATTTATGAGGTTTATTTATACCTCGTACATTCCAACTAAGCCATATCATGTTGATGTCTTGCCCTTATTAGGGGGCTTAGTTATTTCTTACTCTAATTCTATGATAGGCTCAAGCATTAAAGTTTTATCAGAGTTAAATGTAGGAGCATTATATATTTTTTCTTCCACAGGTGTTGAACTCCCTTCAATAGTTAGCACATGTTGTGAGGGTTGGATATTGTCCTGTTCTGCTTTATTTTGGACAACCTTTTACTTTTCAATAGTTGTATCCTCTATTTTTTCAGTAATCTCCATATGCTGATTATTCTCTTTACCATCTCCCTTTGTAGGTAGCCATTCCTGCCTTATAGGTTTTTTTGTCCTTTTCTTTCTTCTCATTTCCTGTTGTAGGTTGGTTGGAGGCTTTGTCTGGTTGGCTTGGCATATGTGACCCACTTTATTGCAAATGCTACAATATTCTGGAATCTAATCATATTCTACTGTTTGCTCGATGGTCCTACCTTGTTTGTCCCTAATAAGAATGTTGTGAGGTAATAGTTGTGTCACATTCTTTTCAACCAGAACTCTTGCATAAGATATTTTCATTTGTTTTGTTGTGCACTCATCTGCAACCATAGGAATACCAAGAGAACTTGTTCTCTCTGTAGCCTCACTGAGTTTTGCGACTCAGATGTGCACATTTTTCTCTTGTTGCACAGGTTACAGGTTGGCCATTGGTACGGGGAGCGAGGGAGAACCTAGCTATGACGAAATAGAATTTATTTTGGAAATCTAGATAGAACCTCATTTTGCAGTGGTGGTATTAAATGTAAATTATTATTTTTCGCTATGTTTAATAAAATTTATTGTGGTGCTTTGTGATACATCTAGCCTTAAAAAAGTGGTGGTGTAGAAGTGCAGCTTATACGGCGGTTGCCACTTGCCCAAAGGTAGATTTGGATCGTGACAATGAAGGTGACCTGGGTACGATCCGTGGCAACGGCGATCAGAGTTTTTTGTCATAATTTTCTCAAAACTTACAAAGATTGAAAATTGGATATTGCCACTATCACAAACGATTTAAAGGACTCGTATTGAGTGATTGTTTTCGAAACTACGTCTTCCACACTAAACTCACATTTCTTCAGCTCGAATATTTTTTTGGATATTCCTCTGCATGATGTTCAATATCTCATTCTAATTTAAATTTTATAAATTTGATCTCTATTTCACTTCAATCGTATTCGATATGGTAGATTGCATCATATGCTATTCTGAATCTTATCCTCTATTTGCGCATAAATTATTTGACAAAACATACTTTTATCAATGAAAAAATTAAAATCGAGTTAACTAAAGATGGGTTAAATGCCATACTTGATCGAGAACTTTATCAAGTAGGTTTCAAAATCTCAAAAACATTATGTCATATATTATAATATACGAAATGTTTATCCTCATCTCGCTTAAATCGATTTCAGTTTTATCTCATCACTTTATTGTCAACTAATAGGAGGTATATAGGAATTTATACAATTTTCCACATCATCATCTTAAAATCTATTTTGGTTTGTCTCATCAGTCTAACATCAACTTATAGGATGCATATTGGAGGTAGAAATGTAGGTCCCGTACTAATAACGAAACAGAGAAGGGTGGATCCCACGGATGGAAAATGTTACCAAGCTTAGACTATATCGTTATAGTATAGTGGTGAGTATTCCTACCTGTCACGCAGGTGACCTGGGTTCGATCCGTGACAATAGCGATTAGAGGTTTTTGTCATAATTTTCTCTAAACTTTCAAAGATTGAAACTTGGACATTGCCACTATCACAAATGCTTTAGGGAACTCGTAATGAGTGATTGTTTTCGACACAATGTCTTCCACACTAAACTCACATTTCTTCAGCTTGAATATTTTTTTGGATATTCCTCTGCATGATGTTCAATATCTCATTCTAATTTTAACTTTACACATTTGATCTCTATTTCACTTCAATGGTATTCGATATGGTTAATTGCATCATATGCTATTCTGAATGTTATCCTGTATCTGCGCATAAATTATTTGACAAAACTTACTTTTTTGTAATGAAAAAATTAAAATCGTGTTAACCAAAGAGGGGTTAAATGCCATACTTGATCGTGAACTTTATCAAGTAGGTTTCATAATCTCAAAAACATATGTCATATATTACTACTAGAAGTTTATCATCATCCCGCTTAAATCGATTTCGATTTTATCTCATCACATTATTGTCAACTAATAGGAGGTATATAGAAATTTATACAAATTTCCATGTCACCATCTTAAAACACATTTTGGTTCATCTTATGAGACTAACATCAACTTATAGGATGCATATTTGAGGTAGAAAGGGAGTTCCAATACTAATAACGAACCATAGAGGGGGGGGGGATGCCATGGACGGAAAATGTTACAAAACTTAGACAATGTCATTGTAGTATAGTGGTGACTATTTCTGCGTGTCACACAGGAGACCTTGGTTTGATCCTCGGCAACGGCAATCATTGTCTCAGTTTCACTTCAATCGTATTCGATATGGTAGATTGCATCATATGCTATTCTGAATATTATCCTCTATCTGCGCATAAATTATTTGACAAAATGTACTTTATTGTAAAGAGAAAATTAAAATCGAGTTAACCAAAGAGGGGTTAAATGCCATACTTGATCGAGAACTTTATCAAGTATGTTTCATAATCTCAAAAACATTATGTCATATATTATAATCTATGAAAAGTTTATCCTCATCCTGCTTAAATCGATTTCAGTTTTATGTCATCACTTTATTGTCAACTAATAGGAGGAATATAGGAATTTATACAAATTTCCACGTCACCATCTTAAAATGCATTTATGTTTTGTCTTATCAGATTAACATCAACTTATAGGATACATATTGGAGGCAGAAAGGGAGGTCCAGTACTAATAACGAACCATAGAGCGGTGGATCCCATGGATGGAAATGGTTACAAAATCAAGATCATGTTGTTGTAGTATAGTGGTGAGTATTCTTGCTTATCACGCAGGTGACTCGGGTTCGATCCCTGGCAACGTATTCTATTCTAAATGTTATCTTATATGTGAGATTTGGAAGAAAAATAATAGGAAGGATTTATTTGTAAAACTATATGAATTTTTAAAGTATAAAATTTTAATGTAAAAATTACACCATCAGATAATATTTTTGATAAGGAATCCAACGACGTAGACGGATAGAAATTTGGACATTGTTTGATTGATCAAATCATAGAATCAAGGAGTTGAGGGCTATTGGCCGCCGGTTGGCCACCGACGAGCTAAAAACCCTAACTTAGGGATTTCACCCAAATTGATTTAATCAGTGAAATTGAGCACCTATGAGCTATAAAAGTTGGGCCAAATATGATTTTTGGAATCCTCGTGAAGAGAGCTTTCGATTGGTACCAATATTGGTGCTGATCGAAGAACTTCGCCAGCGAGTCTCCACCGGGTCTCCGGCGAACTCGAGATAAAAATTAGGGTGATTCTAGAGACCAGTTTAAACATGTTGGTGAAGTCGGATTTGTGAAATTATTATCGGATTGAGAATTAAAATTCGTTGAAATATTCACAGGAAATTCGATAAGCGAGCACGAGGATACGAACGATCGCGATACGAATTAAAATGTGCTTACGACGATAGGATCAGGTGAGTGTTTATTCTCTGGGCAGAATAAAAGGAATAGTTCTCAATGTTTAGTCCAGGAGAACTATATCCCCTTTGATTAGTTATATTTGATATCCTTTGGCTCTCCTACTAGTTAATATAATCCTGATTATAATTACAAAATGAGTTGCGAATAATTCTGGATATCCATGCTTAATGACATAAGCTGTTCATTGCTCTTGTTACTTGATTCATTATAAGCATGATACTATGCTTTTGTTGACTTCCAATCTAGCATATGCATTTGTTTAATTATTCGTGATACTATTTTACTTATTAAATGCATATGACTAGGACGACACATTACTGGATAATGCTATAGGCACTTTCACTGTAGTGATATATTATTATATTATTAGCACCCCCATGGGCCACCTATTGAGAGGGGCATGGGGAATAGTGCTCGAGGTCAGGATGGGAGACTGGGATACTCCTAACTGATTTTTACTATAGACTAGCTATAGATACCATGTAGCAAGTCCAGTGGGCAACCCAGAGGGAAAGGGGGCTTTAGTTATCTATTCTTGCACTTCTACTATGATCTGGGTACCTTATGACTTATAATTCCTCCCCCTAAGGTGACAGTCATCTGCAGTAACTATATTTAATTATGCCAGCCCCGGAGACAGTCTCGTGTGATTCTTGATTACTCTTTTTGATTAATTATTGCACACGAATAGCCATACGATTCTATTCTTGAGACTTTGTTATTTTATGTTCTCGATTTTACATTGTTTTCTATCCAACTCACTGGGTACGCCGTTACTCACCCCGTAAGGGAACTCATTTTTATTTTTCAAGATCACGGCAGTAGAGAGACTGATAGATATCGCGGCGTATAGCTAGGCACTTGATTTCTGAAAGGTAGGACAGTTCTACCTTTGTTTTTTGTGTATAAGAAAGATCCACTGGCTAGGTATTTTGTATAATCTTTGACATGTGCCCCTTTTGATTGTAAATTACTTATGTATAAGTGTGTATCACTGTAGTAAAGATCTGATTTTAAGAATATATGCCTTTAGAATTATATTGATCTGTTATCCAGGTTCTTTCCTTCCTTAAATAGAGGGGATATACATCAGGTATGCATAGTGCGTTCCCATATAGTTCTAAGGGTAAACGGGGTTGTATGTGGTGTTCACTACGATCTGCCACGTGCCTTAGGAGAAGGTATGGGGCATGACAAATTTTGGTGGTATCAGAGCAGGTTCATATTAGAACATATGTATATCCTGACAAGATTATTTGAGAACCTGGGTATGTTAAGACATCAATTGCATAAATGATCTTTTAGAAGTAATTCATATTAGGATATAAAGAGTTCAGTGGATCTTCGATAAGGATCAGTCTAGCGGCCCTAGGATATATGTCGTATCCGTAATATTGATCGTAATACTCACGCAAGAAATTCTAAATGCAGCCAGAGTGTGATACCTAAGGGGATGAGGTATCACAAGGACAGGAGGGTTCCTCTACCTCCCATTCGATTCTAGTAGAGGGTGGTCAAGTTGCACCACCTGTTAGAGGAGGAGTCACTTTGACAGATGAGCAGTTTCAAACACTCCTCAGAGCGATTCAGACTCAGACTGCACTGGTACAGGCTCCCGTTCCACCAGTGCAGGCACCCGTAGTTGCTCCTCAGACTGATTTACTAAAGCAGATCAAGACAGTCCGGCAGTTAGGCTGTTACAATTTTGAGGGATCCAGAGACCCAGAAATAGCACATAAATGGTTATAGAAAGTATCAAAGACTACTAGAGACATGAGACTGACAGACGTAGACACTATCCGACTAGCAGCTCAGTTATTGGAGGGCGATGCACAGGTCTAGTGTGAATCCCTCAGCCCTAGTAGAGCTTTACCTACTACATGGAAAGGATTTACAGATATCTTTTATAGGGAATATTATACTAGCTTTTATAAGGATCAGAAGAGAGAGGAATTCTTTGCTTTGAGATAGGATCATAGATCAATACTGGAGTTTGACACTAAGCTACGAGCTTTATCAGTATTTGTCCCAGAGTATGCTCGAGATACCGAGTATATACGTAACAGGTTTAGAAAGGGACTAAATTTAGATATCAGAAGGTTGTTGGTTACTTCTACCACCGTCAGTTATCATGAGTTAGTACAGATGGCTGTGGAGATTGAGCAGTTATCCCCAGCATCTTCTAAGGGTAAGGAAGTTTCTATAGGAAAAATAAAGTCAGGATTTTTCAGTCTTACATTCTAGAAAAAGAGTACTATAATTTAGGTATTACAGAGAATGAGAGAATCATCTGGTAGTGCTTCTGGATTATAGGCCAACCCTCGAGCTTTACCTGTTCCAGATTTTGAGTCTTAGTTCCGACCTATAACTAGAGATACTTGCAGAAATTGTGGTAAGAATCATTCTAAAATCTGCAGAGCTCCCCTGAGATGTTTCTATTGTCATTAGATAGGACATTATCGTAGCAATTGCCCAAGACTCCAACAAAGAGGTGACAGTAGAAGCATTGGGATGCCCAGACAGTTACCAAGTGGTAGAGGATCAACCACTCAGGATAGACAACCATCTGGGGCAGCAAGAGGCCAAAGTGTCGAGCAAGGAAGTAATATCAGAGGATCATAGAGTGGTTCTGGGATTCAACCACGAGAGCAGACCAGGATTGTTGCTAGTTCTAATTAGGAGGCTAAAGCTAACCCAGATCTGATCAAAGGTACCTTACAGCTATTTCAGCGTTCTGCTAGAGTACTCATTGATAGTGGTTCACATAGATCTTATGTTAATCCTGAGTTTGTAAAGTTTTGTAATAAACCATTAGTTCCTTTGAAACCTAAACTTATTGTATGCACCCCCCTAAGACAACAACTTCTTAGAAACACGGTTTATAAGCACTGTGAGAATATGTTGGGGGATACTACTTTACTAGCATATTTAATCCCCTTAGATATTATAGATCTTGACCTAATATTGGGAATTGATTGGTTAGCCCGACATAAGGCCACAGTAACCTGTTTTACTAAGGAAGTGATATTCTCAAGGGAGGGAATATCTGAGTTGCATTTTATTGGAAACCGCCGAGTCCTACCAACTTGTGTGATTTTGACTCTACAAGCTTGGAAATTAATAAGGAAAGGATGTGTGAGACCCGTGATTTTTGAATAAGGGAAATAGAATAATTTTAGTATTTGGAGGGTTTAATCGTAAAAGAAATTCTTTAAAGGACTTAATTGTAAAATCATATGAATTTTTGAAGTATGAGATTTTGATGTGAAAATTATACCATCAGGTAGTATTTTTGATAAGGAATCCAACGGCGCAGACGGATCATAATTTGGACGTCGTTTGATTGGTAAATTGGACAGTTAAGATTTAATTAGATTTAAGATTTTAATTAACTAATTAAAAAAAATAAAACTCAATTTTTCCCACGGAGCGCCCGCGAGCTCCTCCCTCTTCCTCTCTCTCCTTCTCTCTCCTCTTCCGCAGCGGCGACGGCGACCAATTTTTCCGACGATGCTCCGGTGAAACCACAATGAATTAGTCTCCCAAATTTTAGCCACAGGTAGATCTCGACCTCCTCTTTATTTTGATACCAAGATGCCCAAATTTGGTGTAGAGATGAGGGAGAAATCATGTGAGAGGTGGCGACGGTGAAAGTTTCATCGCCGGAGCTTGCTCCGGCGATTACCGACCATTCCGGCCGTGAAACCTTGCAAACTTGGTACCTATGGATTCTACTTGACGAGAGCTATCCATTGGTACCGGAGTTGAGGGCTATTGGCCGCCATTGGCTGCCGGCGAGCTAAAATCCCTAACTTTAGGATTTCGTCCAAAATGTTAATCGACGAAATTGATCGCGTATGAGCTATAAAAATTGCGGAAAATATGATTTTTGAAATCCTCATGAAGAGAGCTTTCGGTTGGTACTAATATTGGTGCTGATCGAAGAACTTCGCCGGCGAGGGTTTCGACGAACTTTTCAGTGAACTTTCCAACGACCGCCGGAGAAATTTTTCGGCGAACTTGGAAAAAAAATTGGGGTGATTCTAGAGATCATTCTAAGAGTAGTGGTGAAGAGAGATTTGAGAAATTATTTCTAGATTGAGAATTAAAATTCGTTGAATAATTGATAGGAAAATATAAAAATGCGTAAATGACGGCACGTGGATCGAGACAGTGTCAGAGAATAAAAATTCAGCGAACGGACCTTAGGTTGGTTCCTAAGAGTAAACCACCAAATCAGGTGCATTGGTTCTCCGATGTAGGATTTATTCAAGCTAGAGAATTCCCGCTGGAGTCTTCTTAGGAACAATTCCTGGATGTCTTAAATATAATAAAATATTATGCTTGATAAGATTTGATTGTCCGCATGTTAGTTTAATTTATTTCTGTCTAACATGCATGATATATCATGATTTCCTGCTAAGTTTTAATATGTCGTGATATCTTGTCCTGCATGATATATAATATTTTATTATTATTTTTCTAGGTTATGATAGCACAACTACCATGCAGATATAGATAAGAATAATGACATGTTAGAAACTATTAGGAGACATCACTAGAAATTCGATAGGGAGGGGTACTGCTTGCATACCTCGTTTGACCACTGCGTACCGCCGATGGTCAGAATGGTGATGCTCCACCACATACCACTCTCGAGGCTACATGTAGCTTAGATACTGGGAGCTGGTTGGGAAATGGGCAAGATAAACTCTAAGGTCGGATAGACCAGATAGCGGAGTGGTTCATACCCGGATACTATTACCCGCACGAGTGACGGTTGGGCGTCACCGTGATAGTCCTGATATGGCTGGCGGGGATGAACTTTCCCACAAATTAGCAAAATTGTGGTCGAGGTACCTCAAACCCATTGTGCGGATTAACGGTCAACTCGGCTAGCATCGATCGCTTTTGAGTTGGGACGGGGATTCTCTCAAGCCTTGGACAGTGGATCCGTAGACCACACGGCTATCATCCTAGACGTTCTGCGAGAATTCCCCAATGTATTTCCAGAAGAATTACCAGGTATACCACCTAATAGGGAAGTTGATTTTTTTATTGAATTGCAACCAGACACTCACCCTATCACGATTCAACCATATAGAATGGCACCTACAGAACTCAATGAATTAAAGGTACAGTTACAAGAATTACTAGATAAAGGATTCATCAAACCAAGTACCTCACCATGGGGAGTACCAGTATTATTTGTAAAAAATAAAGATGGTACCTTAAGATTATGCATTGATTATAGCTAATTAAATAAGGTGACCATCAAGAATAAATATTATTTGCCAAGAATTGATGATCTCTTTGATCAACTACACGGAGCAAATGTATTCTCAAAAATTGATTTGAGATCAGGATATCATCAATTGAGCATCAGGAAGTCAGACATATCTAAGACTACCTTTAGAACTAGATATGAACATTATGAGTTTGTAGTAATGCCTTTTGGGTTAACAAATGCCCTAGCTGCATTTATGGATTTAATGAATAGGGTATTTCATCCAAATCTTGACAAGTTTGTGATTGTATTTATTGATGATATTCTAATATACTCACCTCGAGAAAAAGAACATGCTGAACATCTGAGAATAGTATTACAGACACTACGAGAAAAGAAACTGTATGCAAAGTTCTCCAAATGCGAGTTTTGGCTAAAAGAAGTAAAATTCTTGAGACACACCGTATTAGAAAAAGGTATCATGGTTGATTTAAATAAAGTGGTAGCAGTTTTGAAGTGGGAACGACCCAAGAATGTTACAGAGATTCGCAGTTTCTTAGGTCTAGCTGGATATTACAGAAGATTTATTGAGGGATTTTCTAAGATAGCTGGACCACTTACCAGACTGACACGAAAGGAAGTGAAATTTAATTGGAATGAAGAATGTGAAAGGAGTTTCGAGAAACTCAAAGATTGTCTCACATTTGCTCCAGTTCTGACATTACTAAAGCCTAATGAGGATTACATGGTATATAGTGATGCTTCTAGACAAGGATTGGGATGTGTATTGATGGAGAAAGGAAAAATTATTGTTTATACAACCCGTCAGTTAAGGAAACATGAATTAAATTACCCTACCCATGATTTGGAACAGGCAACAGTAGTTTTTGCATTAAAGATATGGCGATACTATTTATACGGAGTTCGATGTCATATTTTAACTAATCATCAGAGCTTGAAATATATTATGACTCAGAAAGAGTTAAACTTGAGACAAAGTAGATGGTTAGAGTTGATAAAAGATTATGATTTAATAATTGAATACCATCCAAGAAAAGCTAATGTGGTGGCAGATGCATTGAGTAGGAAATCAGTTACGTTATCTAGTATCTCAGCCACTACATTACCTCAGCTCATAGTATTGAAATCTTTGTGAGTTCAGCTAGATTATAATAAATTTAGTGAGATATTAGCTACATTTATTGTGCAACCCACACTTCACGAGGAAATTCAGATTTTGCAAAGCTCAAACGAGGAATTAAGGAAAGTACTTCAAAAGATGCAAACAGAAGAAAATACTGAGTTTAGGACGAGAGATAATGGATTACAGGTTTATCGAGAAAGAGTTTGCATCCCGAATAAAGCTAAACTCAGGAAGACTATTCTGGAGGAAGCTCATTCCTCTGCATACACAATGCACCCTAGAAGTACAAAAATGTATCGCACAATAAAAGGAAGTTATTGGTGGCCAGGAATGAAGAAAGATATTGCAGATTATGTAGCTAAGTGTCATATGTGTCAACAAGTTAAAGCTGAGCACCAAAGACCGGCAGGAAAGCTACAACCTTTGCCAATTCCTGAATGGAAATGGGAACATATCACAATAGATTTTGTGATTGGATTTCCTCGTATGTCAAGTAATCATAACGCAATATGGTTAATTGTTGTCACGCCCCAAATCACCTTTGGGTACATGGCAACCGCCGTATAAGCTGTACTACAACACCACAACTTATACAAGGCTAAAAAGTATCACAAGCACTACAATTTTATTTATAGAACAAAGCGGAAGCAACTACATTTTTACAAGTCAACCAACATTATCAATTTAAATCTCTATCTAGACCACCAAATCATTATTGTTCATCCAGCTAAGTTCTCCCTCACTCCTCGCCAATAACCAACCTGTAACCTGCGCAACAGGGGAAAAATGTGCACATTTAAGTCGCGAAACTCAGTGAGGCTACAGAGAGAGCACCCTAAAAATGAGCATAAGGTATTGTAAAAACCAACAAGAAAATATATCCACTGAAATCACATATTAAATCAACATGTCCATAATATAACAAGGCAATAAATATGGAACATCATGAATATGATCATAACATAGCATATAACAATATATAAGAAATATGATCATAACAATGCCACTAAATCAAAGATATCATATCACTTTAATTAATATTTCATCATCTAACCATTCTACACCTAAGGCAGCCACTTATGTTCAAGGAGAATCCCTCGTCAGAGACTTCCCTAAACCCGTCAGTGTCAACTCTTTGTCTCTGTCCTATATGCCTGTACACTGACGTTGGCGGAAGGAGCTGGTGATCACGGCACCCCTTCTTTCCAATCACAAGTACCATACAACGCTGTAATTCTGCACCATGGCAGGATCACCATACAAATCACAAATCACATCCAACACCAACCTGGCAAGCTGGGATCCACCACATATGATACCAATAAACTTGGACTGCTCAGGGATCCACATCTGTTGAGCATGCCAGCGTCATCAGGTTCCCTAACCTGGGTATCGCATTGTGCGGTACTGTTCTTAGCACACCCTCTACCCTGGTGTAACATAAATAAGTTGAGTTCTGCACCGAAGTGAGATCCCGACTACACCAAAGTATTAGTGGCTAAGTCAACCGGGCTTGCCTCTCTACCATTGCTAGCACATGGCTCCTCACAACATGTTTGCACATACCACACCCATGAACTCACATCTTCTCCTAGGTTATCATAACCTTAAGATGTCTATAGTTCTTAATCATATATCCATCTAGATCACTCTAGGTGTTATCATAACATCATCCTAAAGTGTCTCAAGTATTATCTCATGTCCACATGTTCCATGTTCTCGCTAAGTGTCTCTACATCTTTAGCAACATGAACATATCAAATAATAACACAACATGAGCATAATATCAACAACATGCATATAATAGCATCATACATATACCCAATGATATATTTGTCAACTCACATCTAGAGTATGCATATAGCAACCTTTCACATACTAGCATGGTATATCTTTCAGCTCATGTCAAGAGCAAGCATGTAATTAACATCAAACATGAACTAGCATGATATCACTTTCAACATTATATCAAGAGCATGCATATAATAATATCATACATGAACTATTATGATATAACTTTCAAACCCATGTCAATAGCAGGCATATAAGAACATCATACTCCAATTAGCATGGTATAGCTTTCCAATAATTCTCATGTTAATTAAATATGCAATCAAGCAGATATATAACTTATCAACATGTACAATAATTAACAACGACCCTTAGGACTCAGCATCTGTAGTAGGCCAAATAAATTTGAAACCATAAATCCTCACCTGAGCCTTAAGTAGATCTTTAAACAAGAATCACAGCTTGGTCGTGATTCTTAAAGCATGCAAGCAAACAATCAATCAAGCAAGCAATTCCTTCTTACTTCAACACAAATCACAGCTTAGCCGTGATTTGTCAAGCAAAAGCACCCAAACACAATCTCCTAAAATAAATTAAATACAACCAAACAAACATGCATAAATAACACAACTCAAACAATCTTCCTAATAACCCCTCTACTCACAACCTCACACCAATTTTTATTTAATTTCTTTTTAATCAACCAAATAGGTTAATAAATTCAAATAAACACAGCTATCACAATCATGCATCAACCAACCCTAGCCATACCTACATTTACATTCAAATTATATCACAAGACTACAAATTAAATATCGATTTCCACAAATGAATTATTCTAATAATTTAATTAATCATATTGATCAACTATACCAGCTTAATTAATCTAAAAATAACTTTTAATAATTCTGTAAAAATTCAATTTCCACAATAAATATATTAAATCACGATTTCCCTAATTTTATTATTTAGAAAATCTAATTACCTTAATTATCCAAATTAGTCCCAACATAAAATTTATAAAATTCTGTAAAATTTCGAATTAAATCATTTTAATTCAGTTTAACAACAATCAAACATAATGACATCTACTAAAATATTCTTCCATGCAAATAGCATCCAAATAATTTATTTAACACTTAAATAAACCTAAACCACCTTAATTAAATAAAAACAACATCTTCCCATTTCGGTAAAATTCCAATTAAATCACATAAATTATGTCTAAGCACAAACTAGTACCATAAATTATTTTAGATTTTTCTGGCATCATTAATACACTCAAACCCTTGAACCCAACCTAAAATAATTTAGAAACCGAACCTAAAACTTGATAAAAATTCCAAATAAATTTCTAAGGGTTCAGAACTTACCACTAAAGCTATAGGAATGTTGAACCAAATCAAACCGGTCGAAAAATCATGAAAATTAGCTAAACCCGATTCAAACTGCAGCATGAACCGGCCAGGCCGACCCATACCGGACCGAAGAAAGTTGACCCGGACCGGCACACGCGACGCACGCCCCGCCGACCCATCTTCATCTTCTCTCTCGTGCCCTGTTCGAGCACCAGCGGCGCCACCGCGCATCTACCGGCGATCATCGCTTCTCCACTTCCGCAACCCCACCGGAACCACACATACACCCTAACCGAGTCATCCGTACCCCTCCGGCCGCTTGATAACACCACTGGTAGAGCTCGATCAGCCCTAAGAACCCCATCGACGTTGCCTGCAAGCACGCCGCCACTTCCTTCGCTGCTCACCGCCTCCCCATCGTCGCAACCGCAGCCCGCGGCTCTCCACTCATCCCTCGACTCTTCGGCCACACCTCCACGGTAGAAGGAATGTCCACAGGTCCTCCCTTGCCGTCGAAATCGTTGCAAACAGAGAAGTACTCTGTTCGCCACCCGACGCCGATAACCGCTGGAATCCCAGCCCCGACGCGACTGCCGTCGCTCAATATTTGCTCCAAAGGGTCGTATTGACTCCAGAGAGCTCGCCGCAGTGGGAGGAGTCACTCGCCGCACCCTACGCCGGTGATGCCCCTGTTCACCACTAGTTCGCCGCCTCCCACGAAATCAGACGTCGCCGGAGCTGACCCCTCGCCACGCAGACCTTGTCGACGACGTCTCAACTTCACAGAGCTCTCCCTCGATGCCAAACAATGGCCGCCGGCGAGGTTAGAACCTCCACCGCGCAGTCGCCCTCGGAGCAAGGAAACCCCCTACTTCCGAGGGTTTAAACCCCTCATTCCCCCTTTCTTCGCCCGCTGCACGTGCACTACACGTGCAGCGGCGAATTAAATTTTAATTTTTTTTTCTTTTAACCGAATAAAATAAACTAAATTTTTTTATCTTAAATAAAAATTCCAAAACAAATTAAATTTTTATTTTCATTATTATTTTATCTTTTATTTTATTTTATTATTTTATTATTAGTTTATTATTAAAAAAAAATTTAGAAAACAGGGTTTACAATTGTGGATAGACTTACCAAGTCTGCTTATTTTCTGGTAATTTATAATACTTATTCATTGGATAAATTAACTAGAATCTATATTCAGGAGATTGTGAAACTTCATGGAGTTCCCATTACTATTATTTCTGATATCGACCCCATATTTACTTCCCGTTTTTGGTCAAAGATACATAAAGCTTTAGGGACGATATTACAATTTCGTACAACTTTTCATCCTCAAATAGATGGTCAATCTGAGAGGACAATTCAAACTCTAGAATATATGCTCAGGACTTGTATACTTGAATTTCAGGGAAGTTGGGATCAACATTTACCGTTGATTGAATTTGCTTATAAAAACAGTTACCAAGCTAGTATCGGAATGCCACCGTATGAGGCTCTATATGGAAGGAAATGCAGAATACCATTATGTTGGGATGAAGTTGAAGAAAGAAGAATTGAAGTGAATGAATTAATTGAAACTATGACAGAGAAGATTAAGATCGTAAAAGAAATATTACAAATAGCCCAGGATAGACATAAAAGTTATGCAGATAATCGAAAAAGGGAATTAGAGTTCCAACCTAGGGACATGGTCTACCTAAGTAGCTCCGTGGAAAGGAATTATACGATTTGGAAACACAGACAAGTTGAGTCCTAGATATATTGGACCATTTAAAATCATTAACAGAATTAGTCCTGGGTTTACAGGTTGGAGTTACCTCAGGAGATGGCCAGAATACATAATGTATTTCATGTAATGATATTGAGAAAACATATTGTGGATCCAGAACGAGTATTACTGACACCCTCGATAAAGCTTGCAGATAACTTAAGCTATAAGATACAACTTGTGCAAATCTTAGAACGGAAGAAGAAAATTCTAAGAAATAAAGATTTATGGATGATCAAGGTTTTATGGAGAAGTTCTATAGTAAAGGAAATTACTTAGGAATCTGAGGAATATATGAAGAGAAAATATCTACAACTATTCCAAGTGGTGACCTGAACCAAATTTTGAGGATAAAATTTCTTTAAGGGGGGTAGGATGTAAGATTTGTATTTTGCATTAAGGATAATTATGTAATAGATGATAATTTTGATGGGTTTTATAGAAGAAAAATAATAGGAAGGACTTATTTGTAAAATTATATAAATTTTTGAAGTATAAAATTTTGATGTGAAAATTACACCATCAGATAGAATTTTTGATAAGGAATCGAACAACGCACACGTATCATAATTTGGACGTCGTTTGATTGGTCAATCGTTGAATCAAGGATTGATCCAAATGGATGGTCGAGATTTGATCTAAGATTAAAGATTTAATTAATTTATTTATAAAAAATCGATATTTTCTTCCCATTGCTGCACGCGCTCGAGTTTTCCTCTCTCCTTCCTCCTTCACGCACAGTAACGACGACGAATAGGGCTCCCTTCGTCGATGACGTTTGGAGGGATTTTCGGTTAAATTTTTTGTCAAGATTTCAGGGACGACATCAGGTGAGATAGGAGGACACATTAGAACCATAAATTTCAAGTTTTGGTTGAGATTTTAGTAGAAATAGAGGAGAGAAATGGCGGCGGCGAAAGTTCATCGTCGGAGCTTGCTCCGACGATTGCCGCCATTCTGAGCACGAAACTTTGCAAACTTATTATCTATAGCTTCTCCTACACGAGAGCTATCCAATAGTACCGGAGTTGAGGGGAGCTAAAAACCCTAACTTAGGGATTTCACCCAAATTGATTTAATCGGTGAAATTGAGGGCGTATGAGCTATAAAAATTGGGGCAAATATGATTTTTCGAATCCTCATGAAGAGAGATTTCGATTGGTACTAATATCGGTGCTGATCGAAGAACTTCACCGGCGAGGATTCCGACGAACTCGAGATAAAAATTAAGGTGATTCTACAGACCATTTTAAACACGTTGGTGAAGACGAATTTGAGAAATTGTTATCGGATTGAGAATTAAAATTTGTTAAAATATTCACACGAAATTTGATAAGCAAGCACGAGGATACGAACGATCGCGATACGAATTAAAACGTGTTTACGACGATAGGATCAGGTGAGTGTTTATTATCTGGGCAAAATAAATGGGATAGTTCTCAATGTTTAGTCCAGGAGAACTATATCCCCTTTGATTAGTTGTATTTGATATCCTTTGACTCTCCTACTAGTTAATATAATCTTGATTATAATTATAAATGAGTTGCAAATAATTCTGGATATCCAGGGGAATAGTGCTCGAGGTTAGGATGGGAGACTGGGATACTCCTGACTGGTTTTTACTCTGGACTAGCTATGGATACCAGGTAGCGAAGTCCAGTGGGCAACCTAGGGGGAAAGGGGGCTTTGGTTATCTATTCTTGCACTTCTACTATGATCTGGGTACCCTTATGACTTATAATTCCTCCCCTTGAGGTGACATTTGTCTGCAGCAACTATATTTGATTATGCCAGCCCCGGAGACAGTCTCGTGTGATTCTTGATTACTCTTTTTGATTGGTTATTGCATATGAATAGCTATGTGATTCTATTCTTGAGACTTTGTTATTTTATGCTCTTGGTTTTACATTATTTTCTATCCAACTCACTGGATACGGTATTACTCACCCCGTAGGGGAACTCATTTTTATTTTTCAAGATTACAGCAGAAGATAGACTGATAGATAATGCAACGTATAGCTAGGCACCTCATTTCTGAAAGGTAGGACAGTTCTACCTATGTTTTGTGTGCATAAGAAAGATCCACTTGCTAGGTATTTTGTATAACCTTAGGCATGTGCCCCTTTTGATTATAAATTACTTATATATAAGTGTGTGTCACTGTAGTAAAGATCTGTAATCCAGGTTCTTTCCTTCCATAAATAGAGGGGATATACATCAGGTTCGTTTAGTGGGTTTCCATATAATTTCGGGGGTAAACAGAGCTGTATATGGAGTTCACTGCGGTCTGCCATGTAGCATAGGGGAATGTATGGGGCGTGACATTCTATCTGCGCATAAATTATTTGACAAAACGTACTTTATTACAAAGAAAAAATTAAAATCGAGTTAACCAAAGAGGGGTTAAATGCCATACTTGATCGCGAACTCTATCAAGTATGTTTCATAATCTCAAAAACATTATGTCATATATTATAATCTACAAAAAGTTTATCCTCATCCCACATAAATCGATTTCAGTTTTATGTCATAACTTTATTGTCAACTAATAGGTGGCATATAGGAATTTATACAAATTTCCAAATCATCATCTTAAAATCCATTTTGGTTTGTCTTATGAGACTAACATCAACTTATAGGATGCATATTGGAGGTAGAAAGAGAGGTCCCGTACTAATAATGAACCATAGAAGGGCGGAGCCCACAAATGGACAAGGTTTCCAAAAAGAGACCATGTTGTTATAGTATAGTGGTGAGTATTCCTGCTTATTAGGTTATTAGGCAGGTGACCCGGTTTCGATCGACGGCAATGGTGATCACTCGTAATGAGTGATTCTTTTCGACACTACGTCTTCCACACTAAACTCACATTTCTTTAGCATGAATATTTTTTTGGATATTCCTGTGCATGATTTTCAATATCTCATTCTAATTTTAATTTTACACATTTGATCTCTATTTCACTTCAATCGTATTCGATATGGTAGATTGCATCATATGCTATTCTGAATGTTATCCTCTATCTGCGCATAAATTTTTTGACAAAACGTACTTTATTACAAAGAAAAAATTAAAATCGAGTTAACCAAAGAGGGGTTAAATGCCAGACTTGATCGCGAACTTTATCAAGTGTGTTTCATAATCTCGAAAACATTGTCATATATTATAATCTACAAAAAGTTTATAAAAGTTTATCCTCATCCCGCTTAAATCGATTTCAATTTTATGTCATCAATTTATTATCAACTAATAGGTGGCATATATGAATTTATACAAATTTCCACATCATCATCTTAAAATTCATTTTGGTTTGTGTTATCAGACTAACATCAACTTATAGGATGCATATTGGAGGCAGAAAGGCAGGTCCCGTACTAATAACGAACCATAGATGCGTGGATCCCATGGACAGCAAAGGTTTCCAAATAAAGATCATATTGTTGTAGTATAGTGGTGAGTATTCATGCTTGTCACGCAGGTGACTCGTGTTTGATCCCTGGCAATGGTGATCAGTGTTTTTTGTCATAATTTTTTCAAAACTTACAAAGATTGAAAATTGGACATTGGCAATATATTGCCACTATCACAAACACTTTAGAGCACTCCTTCTATCTGCGAATAAATTATTTGACAAAACGAACTTTATTACAAAGAAAAAATTAAAATCAAGTTAACCTAAGATGGGTTAAATGCAAGACTTGATCGTGAACTTAATTAAGTATGTTTCATAATCTCAAAAACATTATGTCATATATTATAATATACAAAAAGTTTATCCTCATCCCGCTTACATCGATTTCAATTGTATGTCATCACTTTATTGTCAACTAATAGGTGGTATGTAGGAATTTATACAAATTTCCACATCATCATCTTAAAATCCATTTTGGTTTGTCTTATCAGACTAACATCAACTTATAGGATGCATATTGGAGGCAGAAAGGCTGGTCTCGTGCTAATAATGAACCATAGAGGGGTGGATCCCACGGATGGAAAAGGTTTCAAAATAGATACCATGTCATTGTAGTATAGTGGTGAGTATTCCTGCCCGTCACGTAAGTGACCTGGGTTCGATCCCCGACAATGGCATTTAGAGTGTTTTTCATAATTTTCTCAAAACTTACAATGATTGAAAATTGGACATTGCCACTATCACCAACACTTTAGAGAACTCGTAATGAGTGATTGTTTTCGACACTACGTCTTCCACACTAAACTCACATTTCTTCAGCTCGAATATATTTTTGGATATTCCTGTGCATGATGTTCCATAGCTCATTCTAATTTTAATTTTACACATTTGATCTCTATTTCACTTCAATCGTATTCGATATGGTAGATTGCATCATATGTTATTCTGAATGTTATCCTCTATCTGCGCATAAATTTTTTGACTAACGTTCTTTATTGTAAAGAAAAAATTAAAATCGAGTAAACCAAAGACGAGTTAAATGCCATACTTGATCACGAACTTTATCAAGTATGTATCATAATCTCAAAAACATTATGTCATATGTTATAATATACAAAAAAAGTTTATCCTCATCCCGCTTAAATCGATTTCAGTTTTATGTCATCACTTTATTGTCAACTAATAGGTGGCATATAGGAATTTATACAAATTTCCAAATCATCATCTTAAAATCCATTTTGGTTTCTCTTAGTGGACTAACATCAACTTATAGGATGCATATTGTAGGCAGAAAGGCAGGTCCCGTACTAATAACGAACCATAGAGGGGTGGATCCCACAAATGGAAAAAGTTTCAAACCAGATACCATATTGTTGTAGTATAGTGGTGAGTATTCCTCCCTGTCACGCAAGTGACCCGGGTTCGATCCCTGGCAATGGTGATTAGAGTTTTTTGTCATAATTTTCTCAAAACTTACAATGATTAAAAATTCGACATTGCCAGTATCACAAACGCTTTAGAGGACTCGTAATGAGTGATTGTTTTCGACACTACGCCTTCCACACTAAACTCACATTTCTTCAGATCGAATAATTTTTTGGATATTCTTGTGCATGATGTTCAATATCTCTTTCTAATTTTAATTTCACACATTTGATCTCTATTTCACTTCAATCGTATTAGATATTGTAGATTGTATCATATGCTATTCTGAATGTTATCCTCTATCTGCGCATAAATTTTTTGACAAAACGTACTTTATTGCAAAGAAAAAATTAAAATCGAGTGAACAAAAAGGCGGGTTAAATGCCATACTTGATCGCGAACCTTATCAAGTATGTATCATATTCTCAAAAACATTATGTCATATGTTATAATATACAAAAAAATTTATCCTCATCCCGATTAAATCGATTTCAGTTTTATATCATCACTTTATTGTCAACTAATAGGCAGCATATAGGAATTTATACAAATTTCTACATCGTCATCTTAAAATCTATTTTGGTTTGCCTTATCGGACTAACATCAACTTATGGGATTCATATTGGAGGCAGAAAGTCAGGTCTTATACTAATAACGAACCATAGAGGGGTGGAGCCCACAAGTGGAAAAGGTTTCCAAACAAAAACCATGTCGTTGTAGTATAGTGGTGAGTATTCCTGCCTATCATGCTGGTGATTCGAGTTTGAGCCCTGGCAACAGCGATCAGAGTTTTCTGTCATAATTTTCTCAAAACTTATAATGATTGAAAATTGGACATTGCCTCTATCACAAACACTTTAAAGGACTCATAATGAGTGATTTTTTTCGACACTACGTCTTCCACACTAAACTCACATTTCTTTAGCTCGAACATCTTTTTGGATATTCCTATGCATGATGTTCAATATCTCATTCTAATTTAAATTTTAAAAATTTGATCTCTATTTCACTTCAATCGTATTCGATAAGGTAGATTGCATCATATGCTATTCTGAATCTTATCCTCTATTTGCGCATAAATTATTTGACAAAACATACTTTTATCAATGAATAAATTAAAATCGAGTTAACTAAAGATGGGTTAAATGCCATACTTGATCGAGAACTTTATCAAGTAGGTTTCAAAATCTCAAAAACATTATGTCATATATTATAATATATGAAAAGTTTATCCTCATCTCGCTTAAATCGATTCCAGTTTTATCTCATTAGTTTATTGTCAACTAATAGGTGGCATATAGGAATTTGTACAAATTTCCACATCATCATCTTAAAATCGATTTTGGTTTGTCTTATCAGACTAACATCAACTTATAGGAGGCATATTGGTGGTAGAAAGGCAGGTCGCGTACTAATAACGAACCATAGAAGGGCGGAGCCCACGGAATGAAAAGGTTTCCAAAAAGAGACCATGTCGTTGTAGTATAGTGGTGAGTATTCCTGCCTGTCAGGCAGGTGATCCGGTTTCGATCCCCATCTTCCACACTAAACTCACATTTCTTCAGCTCGAATATTTTTTTGGTTTCTCCTCATCCCGTTTAAATCGATTTCAGTTTTATGTCATCACCTTATTGTCAACTAATAGGTGGCGTATAGGAATTTATACAAATTTCCACATCATCATCTTAAAATCCATTTTGGTTTGTCTTATCGGACTAACATCAACTTATAGGATGCATATTGCATGCAGAAAGGCAGGTCCCATACTAATAATGAACCAAAGAGGGGTGGAGCCCACTGGCGGAAAAGGTTTCCAATCAAAGACCATGTCGTTGTAGTATAGTGGTGAGTATTCCTGCCTGTCACGCAGGTGACCCGGGTTCGATCCCCGGCAACGGCGATTAGAGTTTTTTGTCATAATTTTCTCAAAACTTACATTGATTGAAAATTGGACATTGCCACTATCACAAATGCTTTAGAGGACTCGTAATGAGTGATTGTTTTCGACAATACGTCTTCCACACTAAACTCACATTTCTTCAGCTCTAATATTTTTTTGGATATTCTTGTGCATGATGTTCAATATTTCATTCTAATTTTAATTTTACACATTTGATCTCTATTTCACTTCAATCGTATTCGATATGGTAGATAGCATCATATGCTATTCTGAATGTTATCCTCTATCTGCTGGCATCAATTTTTTGACAAACGTTCTTTATTGCAAACAAAAAATTAAAACCGAGTTAACTAATGAAGAGTTAAATGCCATACTTGATCGCAAACTTTATCAAGTAAGTTTCATAATCTCAAAAGCATTATGTCATATATTATAATCTACAAAATGTTTATCCTCATCCCACTTAAATCGATTTCAGTTTTATGTCATCACTTTATTGTCAACTAATAGGTGGAACATAGGAATTTATGAAAACTTCCACATCATCATCTTAAAATCCATTTTTGTTTGTCTTATGAGACTAACATCAACTTATAGGATGCATATTGGAGGTAGAAAGACAGGTCCCGTACTAATAACGAACCATAGAAGGGCAGAGCCCACAGATGGACAAGGTTTCCAAAAAGAGACCATGTCATTATAGTATAGTGGTGAGTATTCCTGCTTATTAGGCAAGTGACTCGGTTTTGATCCCCGGCAATGGCGATCACTCGTAATGAGTGATTCTTTTCGACACTACGTCTTCCACACTAAACTCACATTTCTTCAGCATGAATATTTTAATTTTACACATTTTATCACTATTTCACTTCAATCGTATTCGATATGGTAGATTGCATCATATGCTATTCTGAATGTTATCCTCTATCTGCGCATAAATTTTTTGACAAAACGTACTTTATTACAAAGAAAAAATTAAAATCGAGTTAACCAAAGAGGGGTTAAATGCTAGACTTGATCGCGAACTTTATCAAGTGTGTTTCATAATCTCGAAAACATTGTCATATATTATAATCTACAAAAAGTTTATAAAAGTTTATCCTCATCCCGCTTAAATCGATTTCAATTTTATGTCATCAATTTATTATCAACTAATAGGTGGCATATATCAATTTATACAAATTTCCACATCATCATCTTAAAATTCATTTTGGTTTGTGTTATCAGACTAACATCAACTTATAGGATGCATATTGGAGGCAGAAAGGCAGGTCCTGTACTTATAACGAACCATAGATGCGTGGATCCCATGGACAGCAAAGGTTTCCAAATAAAGACCATATCGTTCTAGTATAGTGGTGAGTATTCATGCTTGTCACGCAGGTGACTCGTGTTTGATCCTTGGCAATGGCGATCAGTGTTTTTTGTCATAATTTTCTCAAAACTTACAAAGATTAAAAATTGGACATTGGCAATACATTGCCACTATCACAAACACTTTAGAGCACTCCTTCTATCTGCGCATAAATTATTTGACAAAACGAACTTTATTACAAAGAAAAAATTAAAATCAAGTTAACCTAAGATGGGTTAAATGCGAGACTTGATCGTGAACTTAATTAAGTATGTTTCATAATCTCAAAAACATTATGTCATATATTATAATATACAAAAAGTTTATCCTCATCCCGCTTACATCGATTTCAATTGTATGTCATCACTTTATTGTCAACTAATAGGTGGCATATAGGAATTTATACAAATTTCCACATCATCATCATAAAATCCATTTTGGTTTTTCTTATCAGACTAACATCAACTTATAGGATGCATATTGGAGGCAGAAAGGCTGGTCTCGTGCTAATAATGAACCATAGAGGGGTGGATCCCACGAATGGAAAAGGTTTCAAAATAGATACCATGTCGTTGTAGTATAGTGGTGAGTATTCTTGCCTGTCACGCAAGTGACTTGGGTTCGATCCCCGACAACGGCATTCAGAGTGTTTTTCATAATTTTCTCAAAACTTACAATGATTGAAAATTGGACATTGCCACTATCACCAATACTTTAGAGAACTTGTAATGAGTGATTATTTTCGACACTACGTCTTCCACACTAAACTCACATTTCTTCAGCTCGAATATTTTTTTGGATATTCCTGTGCATGATGTTCCATAGCTCATTCTAATTTTAATTTTACACATTTGATCTCTATTTCACTTCAATCGTATTCGATATGGTAGATTGCATCATATGTTATTCTGAATGTTATCCTCTATATGCGTATAAATTTTTTGACTAACGTTCTTTATTGCAAAGAAAAAATTAAAATCGAGTAAACCAAAGACGAGTTAAATGCCATACTTGATCACGAACTTTATCAAGTATGTATCATAATCTCAAAAACATTATGTCATATGTTATAATATACAAAAAAAGTTTATCCTCATCCCGCTTAAATCGATTTCAGTTTTATGTCATCACTTTATTGTCAACTAATAGGTGGCATATAGGAATTTATACAAATTTCCAAATCATCATCTTAAAATCCATTTTGGTTTCTCTTAGTGGACTAACATCAACTTATAGGATGCATATTGCATGCAGAAAGGCAGGTCCCATACTAATAAGGAACCAAAGAGGGGTGGAGCCCACTGGCGGAAAAGGTTTCCAATCAAAGACCATGTCGTTGTAGTATAGTGGTGAGTATTCCTGCCTGTCACGCAGGTGACCCGGGTTCGATCCCTGGCAACGATGATCAGAGTTTTTTGTCATAATTTTCTCAAAACTTACAATGATTAAAAATTCATATCACAAATGCTTTAGAGGACTCGTAATGAGTGATTGTTTTCGACACTACGCCTTCCACACTAAACTCACATTTCTTCAGATCGAATAATTTTTTGGATATTCTTGTGCATGATGTTCAATATCTCTTTCTAATTTTAATTTCACACATTTGATCTCTATTTCACTTCAATCGTATTAGATATTGTAGATTGCATCATATGCTATTCTGAATGTTATCCTCTATCTGCACATAAATTTTTTGACAAAACGTACTTTATTCCAAAGAAAAAATTAAAATCGAGTGAACCAAAGGCGGGTTAAATGCCATACTTGTTCGCGAACCTTATCAATTATGTATCATATTCTCAAAAACATTATGTCATATGTTATAATATACAAAAAAATTTATCCTCATCCCGATTAAATCGATTTCAGTTTTATATCATCACTTTATTGTCAACTAATAGGCAGCATATAGGAATTTATACAAATTTCTACATCGTCATCTTAAAATCCATTTTGGTTTGCTTTATCGGACTAACATCAACTTATAGGATTCATATTGGAGGCAGAAAGTCAGGTCTTATACTAATAACGAACCATAGAGGGGTGGAGCCCACAAGTAGAAAAGGTTTCCAAAAAAAAATCATGTTGTTGTAGTATAGTGGTGAGTATTCTTGCCTATCATGCTGGTGATTCGGGTTTGAGCCCTGGCAACAGCGATCAGAGTTTTTTGTCATAATTTTCTCAAAACTTATAATGATTGAAAATTGGACATTGCCTCTATCACAAACACTTTAAAGGACTCATAATGAGTGATTGTTTTTGACACTACGTCTTCCACACTAAACTCACATTTCTTCAGCTCGAACATTTTTTTGGATATTCCTATGCATGATGTTCAATATCTCATTCTAATTTAAATTTTAGAAATTTGATCTCTATTTCACTTCAATCGTATTCGATAAGGTAGATTGCATCATATGCTATTCTGAATCTTATCCTCTATTTGCGCATAAATTATTTGACAAAACATACTTTTATCAATGAATAAATTAAAATCGAGTTAACTAAAGATGGGTTAAATGCCATACTTGATCGAGAACTTTATCAAGTAGGTTTCAAAATCTCAAAAACATTATGTCATATATTATAATATACGAAAAGTTTATCCTCATCTCGCTTAAATCGATTTCAGTTTTATCTCATTACTTTATTGTCAACTAATAGGTGGCATATAGGAATTTGTACAAATTTCCACATCATCATCTTAAAATCGATTTTGGTTTGTCTTATCAGACTAACATCAACTTATAGAAGGCATATTGGTGGTAGAAAGGCAGGTCGCGTACTAATAACGAACCATAGAAGGGCGGAGCCCACAGAAGGAAAAGGTTTCCAAAAAGAGACCATGTCGTTGTAGTATAGTGGTGAGTATTCCTGCCTGTCAGGTAGGTGATCCGGTTTCGATCCCCATCTTCCACACTAAACTCACATTTCTTCAGCTCGAATATTTTTTTGGTTTCTCCTCATCCCGTTTAAATCGATTTCAGTTTTATGTCATCACCTTATTGTCAACTAATAGGTGGCGTATAGGAATTTATACAAATTTCCACATCATCATCTTAAAATCCATTTTGGTTTGTCTTATCGAACTAACATCAACTTATAGGATGCATATTGCATGCAGAAAGGCAGGTCCTATACTAATAATGAACCAAAGAGGGGTGGAGCCCACTGGCGGAAAAGGTTTCCAATTAAAGACCATGTCGTTGTAGTATAGTGGTGAGTATTCCTGCCTGTCACGCAGGTGACCCGGGTTCGATCCCCGGCAACGGCGATTAGAGTTTTTTGTCATAATTTTCTCAAAACTTACATTGATTGAAAATTGGACATTGCCACTATCACAAATGCTTTAGAGGACTCGTAATGAGTGATTGTTTTCGACAATAGTCTTCCACACTAAACTCACATTTCTTCAGCTCTAATATTTTTTTGGATATTCCTGTGCATGATATTCAATATTTCATTCTAATTTTAATTTTACACATTTGATCTCTATTTCACTTCAATCGTATTCGATATGGTAGATAGCATCATATGCTATTCTGAATGTTATCCTCTATCTGCTGGCATCAATTTTTTGACAAACGTTCTTTATTGCAAACAAAAAATTAAAACCAAGTTAACTAATGAAGAGTTAAATGCCATACTTGATCACGAACTTTATCAAGTAAGTTTCATAATCTCAAAAGCATTATGTCATATATTATAATCTACAAAATGTTTATCCCCATCCCACTTAAATCGATTTCAGCTTTATGTCATCACTTTATTGTCAACTAATAGGTGGAATATAGGAATTTATGAAATCTTCCACATCATCATCTTAAAATCCATTTTTGTTTGACTTATCAGACTAACATCAACTTATAGGAGGCATATTGGAGGCAGAAAGGCAGGTCACCTACTAATAACGAACCATAGAGGGGCGGAGCCCACGAACGGGAAAGATTTCCAAAAAGAGACCTTGTCGTTGTAGTATAGTGGTGAGTATTCCTGCCTGTCATGCAGGTGACTTGGTTTTGATCCCCAGCAACAGCGATCAGATTTTTTTGTCATAATTTTCTTAAAACTTACAAAGATTGAAAATTAGACATTGCCACTATCACAAACGCTTTATAGGACTCGTCATGAGTGATTGTTTTTGACACTACGCCTTCCATACTAAACTCACATTTCTTTAGCACGAATATTTTTTTGGATATTCCTCTGAATGATCTTCAATATGTCATTCTTATTTTTATTTTACACTTTTGATCTCTATTTCACTTCAATCGTATTCGATATGGTAGATTGCATCATATGCTATTCTAAATATTATCCTCTATCTGCGCATAAATTTTTTGACAACTCGTACTTTATTGTAATGAAAAAATTAAAATCGTGTTAACCAAAGACAGGTTAAATGTCATACTTGATCGCAAACTTTATCAAGTATGTTTCATAATCTCAAAAACATTATGTAAACCCCCACTCTCATCATAAAAAAATAATAATAATAAATAATATAAAATTTAAAATCGGTCCGGTTCAAATGAACCGGCCAGCCGGCCGGTCCAGATGAACCGGCTTGGACCCGGTTCAAAGAACCGACGCGAGCAAGAAGAGCCAAGCGCTCTTCCTACTCGTGACGGCCTCCTCCTTCATCCTCGAGCTCGCGACACCCGCCTCCTCTTCCACCGCAGTGGAGCGAACACAGACACATTTCCACCGCGTCCGTCGTCCGTCGTCCGTCGCCACCGTTCGACCTCCCTAGATCCCCGCCGTGGCAAGGAGAGCGCGGCGGAGGTTTGCGGCCGCGCCCCCTTTTCTTCCCCTGCTTCCCCTGCAATAGCGCGAGCGCCAATGACCTATCTCGCTGCCGCCGTCCGCAGCAGCCGTTCGCCGCCCATTCCTCTTCGCCGCGACGAGGAGAGCTCGATGGAGGTCCGCCGTCGTGCCACCCCTCTTTTCCTCTGTGTTTTCCCCTCTTCGCGTCAACAGCCATCCACCATCCGCCGCTCGCCGTCACATGCGCAAATCGCCGGTGTGCCGCCTCTTTCGCTAGGGCTTGAGCTGCTCGCCCTCTCCGCAAGCTCGTGAGCTAGCATTTGCCCCGAGTCCGATGCAGTGGGCAGCGGTTGCGTCACCGACGTCTGCTCGACCCACTGCACACCAGCGAGGAGTGGAGCTACGATTCCACTCACCTCGCCAGCGAATCTTCCCCCTCCTCCTCTGTGCGATCGTAAGGTGAGGAGCTCCCTCACCCCTGTGTTGATCGGTCGACTTCGCCCCCTCCGGTGGACTCGCACGCGAGTTGGTCGGCGACGTCCACCGAGAGCCGCCGCCCGGCTTTGACGGTCGATCTCTGTGCAGGCTGCATCTCCTCACATGCAAAGGGTCGCCAGCTGCATCGTCGGTAGTGAGCTCCGACGAGGTGGCGGCTAGGGTTCCGGCGCCGGCGACTAGGTTTCCGACGAGGAGAAGGGTTTGACTGAGGTAGAACCCATTTCACTCCTTAATCGCGATTAGTGGTTAATTAAGCATGATTAATATTTTGTTAATTAATCTAAGTTTAGTTAATGGGTTAATTAAGTGAATTAATTAATGGGTTAAGCAATTGGTTGAGGTGAACCAATTAGTTTAGTTGAGTTGAGTCTGGACCGGACTTGAGTTCAGGTTGAGTTTAATTGGAGTTGGGCTGAATCAGTTAACTAAGTCGGGTTTGAGCTAAACCAGTTAATTGGATTTGGTTCGGGCTCGAGTTTGATTGAGTTAGATTAGGATGGCTGGACCGAATCAATTGGACCGGATCCAATTAAACTGGACCGGATCCGAGTGGAACCAAATTAAATTGAATCGAACTAGTTGGGGGCTTGGGTCAGTCTCAAGCTAAGCCGGGTCAAACGTTGATCGGGTCAACCGTTGATCAGGTCAGCGTTGACTGGGTCAACCGTTGACCGGTCAGCGTTGACCGGGTCAAGCGTTGACCGTTGACCACGTCAATATTGAAAAAATCAAAAAAATCAAATTTAATTTTTCATGGGTAATAATTGAGACTAAGTTGGATTAGGGCATGGCTAGGTGATTAAAATAGTTAATTAGGAGTAAATAGATTTAAAAATTGCTGATGGATTTTAATTGGGCCCTTGGGTAACTTAGGCTAGATCATGGGTTTAAATGAGTATAAGTTTGATAGAATTTATTTAAGTTAATTAAATTAATTTAACATTATAGTTAGTTTAATTAGTAAAATTTAAAATTTAATTAATTAATAATTGGAGGATTAGATAGAATTAATTATAACTTGTATGCTTAGTTTGAATTAATTAAATGTAGTAATTACTTTAATTAATTTATCGATAAATTAATTGGGCTAAAAATATAGATATGGGCCCAATGGTTAAATATGGGCTTATTAATTAAGTATGCGACCCTAAATTAAATATGAGCTCGTAAATTTAAATGTAGGCTTATTAAGCGATAATTAATTAGGATCATTGTATAAGTTAGATTGATAAATTTCTCTTTTATTTACTTTAGGGAAAAATAAATTAAATTTTATTTTAAATAATTGTGTTAATTAGGATTATCGCGGTTACGCGATCAGCGTAGTTCGTCGGAGTGATTCATTGCTACGCGGGTTGGTTCTGAAGAGCGGATCGCTAACCTAGGTGCGTTGGTTCATCGATGTAGGATTTATTCAAGCTAGGGAATTCCTGCTGAGGTTTTCTTAGAAAATTCTTGGATGCCCTAAATATGATAAAATATAATGTTTGTCAAGATTAAACATGTATGCATGTTAGTATAATTTATTTTTTTCTAACATGCATGATACACCATGATCATCCATGCTAAGCATTTAACATGTTGTAATATCTTGTCATGCATGTTTTTATTATTTTCTATGTTATGTTCAACACAACCACCATGCAGACATAGATATATATAACGACATGTTAGAACCCTTGTGGAGGCATCACGGTAACTTAGACAGAAAGGGGCATTTCTCACATGCCCCGGTTAACCACCGCGTACCGTCGACGGTCAAAACGGTGATGTTCCACTTTGCACCACTCCCGAGGCTATACATAGCTTAGATACTAGGAGCTGGTAGGGAAAGGGACCACATAAACTCTAAGGTCATACTAGACCGCAAATACGGAGCAGGTCTCTACTCGGAAATATATACCCGCACGGGTGTCGTTTGGGCGACCCCGTGATAGACCTAAGATGGATAGCGAGGATGAGCCTTACCATGGACTTGGCACCGACGAAGCCGAGGTTGTCACAGCCCATTGTGCGGATGTGCGTCTATCTCGGTCGGCGTCGACTGCTATTGGACTAGGAAGGTGATTCTCTACGCGAATCCTTGGACAGTGGATCTGTAGACCACGCTGCTATCATTCATGACGTTCTGCAGACAGTTGGATGAGTAGTCCGGATCCAAGAAATTTTCATATCGGTTAGCCGTGGCAGATGAGTCTTATTGATGGTGACCTTGTCTTCGAGTAGTGTGTAGTACTACACGAGTCGCCGTTGCTCCTATGGAGTCAATGGAGGATGTAAGGGCACGACAGTTTCGCTAGGGGAGGCATCGAGGGTGACTAGCGAGACAGTGGAGAGTGATCAAAGGTCACCCGTCCTCTCTGCCAATATCAGTGCAGCGAGCATAGGTAGAGATAGAGACAGAAAGGCACTGATGGGCTTATGAATGCCCTTGGCCTGGGTATTCACTAAGCATAGGCTGGCAGCCCGAGTCTTGAGACTTAAAATCATATTACAATATAGATAACATACATTGATGACATAGATACTGGATACGACTTAGGTGATATCTAGTGATATGCATGTTGTATTTGTTTATTCTGTTATACGATTTTATATCATGAAATTCACATATCAAAGGAAAAATGATGATTAATAAACCAAAGGCATCCTAGAGTACTCCTCCTAGCATTTGATTTCCTTATTTCGATTTCGAGCCGAAATTTCGCACTAGGCCGCAAGGCTGAGCACACTACGTTCAATGTGTGTGTAGGTTGTTAGATGTCTGATCGGGATATTTGATGAAGATGAGGGCTATCGATGGATTTAGTTTTATTTTACCATTGTTGTCATTATAGAATTGTAGTAGGTATATCGGGACTGTGTTAGTAGAGTTGCATAGATGATTTAATTGTATATTCCGCTGTGTTGAGTATGTACATGGACGATATTTATTATCAAATGCCTTGGTTGCCACGTGTCTGACAAGTGGGTCGAGGCGTGACAATTAAAGTGGTATCAGAGCCTCGGTTTGGAGTACCTATGAGATTAAGTTAAGTCTGGGGTTTTAAGGTTTAAGATGACAGTCTCAATATAATTTAGGATAAAGTGCGAGTCAGAAATATATTAGTATATTTCCTTGGTAATGAGTTTTACTCTACCGCCAGTAATTATCGCTATGATAAATTTTTGTTGGACCGCTAATCGCCTTAATATGACATTATAAATCTATTAATCTCCGGACAGTATATATGGCTACGATTTCTACTACGTCGGAGAAGAGATAGATACTTAGATCAATACACTCAAATCTACGACCAATTTTCATTTCTGGAGGATCAAGTAAATTTATCCATGATCATACTCAACATTTCCATGTGGTGCGCATCATGATCACCTTTGATATTAACATAGGTAACGATCATCACTTTGATCTTAAGAGTATTGATATAAAATTATCTCATGTTATATCTTAATCATACTATTTGTATCCCATGACCCCATCTTGAGATATTGAGTCCAAATAAATCTATCAATATTCGATTGTATCCTCTCTAATTCAAGCTCTTGCTCCTAGAGAGCACCAGATGCACTCTCACGTTCATACTCTCATGCTAGATAGCTGACATATCAGGTAGTCTATCATGATTATTAAATTATAGATTATCTATGAATCTTATCATCGATTCATATGTCACGATCTAGCCAAATAATTAATACATTATCAGATTATTTTGTTGACTCTCCTACGTGAGTTAGCACGTATGCTACTATATGACATTTGAGTATGTGGTTAATTAGATATCTCGTTTAACTTTTACTTATGTTGTAAATTATAGTTATATTATCAGATCAGGAAACCTGGCGATATGAATATATTGACTATCGTCAGTATACGTGATTTCCAGAAAAGTTTGAAATCTTGAATCGTAAGTTCAATTTATGACCAGTTTGGACCTATAGAAAATAATGTAAATTATCCCACATCATACACAAGTGCCACATCTTTATTTTTATCATAAAAAAATTTCTTGGAAACTACTGATATTGAATGTCCATATGAGATCTGGATCATCGAATTTATATCAGGTTAATCTACGTAAGACCATTGAGCACAAAGGAAAAAAAAATCTACCGATATTTTAAGTTGGCTTACGTATGAGTTAATTTTGTTGTACCTAACTCTTTCTCAGATCTCTTAAAGGGACTTTATTTCTGATTCATAAACTTGATTATAGATGGATCGGTATGAAATTATTTGAAATTGTTATCTATGACCTTATTCTCATTGAGATAATTATATATATATATATAAATCTAATGAGTATATGTTAATCATTTTGGATTGTCATCGTGATTTTTAAGTTGCAACTAGAAGTTGATCGTCATCAATTATAATATTCGAGTCAACTCCCAACACTTGCAACTCTACCCCCTATCTGCAACTCTATTTCACATATTCAGCTTGCGTATATTGCATGACATTTCTAGTTGTGCCTGCTACAACCTTCTTTATTTTCTGGGTTATATTTCTATAGCTTTGATGCTCGCTTGTCATATTTCTATAGCTTCATTTTTGTAGCTCAACTTTACAGCTTGCTTCATCTTATATTTCAAAGCTTCCTACACTCTTTCAAGCAGTTCACTCAGTTATATTAAATCCTTTGTACCAGTATTCTATGCTTTCAATGCAGCTGTTTCATGATATTTTCTTCTATCTTTCAGTTTCTTTTCGGAGCTTGAACAGCTTTTGCTTATTTCATATATCCTATATATGACCAACATATTAGCCAAGCAGTTTTCTTTTATCTGCTTCCTTTAAATTCTTCTTAGTGACCTTTTTGAATGTAAATTCTGTCGAATATTTATGCAATTTTCTTTGCAGTTATTTCCTCAGTCATTTTCTGCAGTTTGCAGTTCCTTTTTGTGAAGCTACTTCCTTTGTCAAATGCCCTTAGTCAAATTTTATCCATTGTTGGTAGATTTCTTTACTCCTTTTTATTTCTATAGCTCCCTCAGCTTAGCTCAGTTCTTTACTTAGTATTTTTGCAGCTCAGATTCCTATATTTTCATCAGTATTGTTATATAGATTCGGTCTTTTTCTGCAGTCTTATTCAGTCGATGCAGCAGGCAACATTTCTGCATTTGCAACTCAGATTTCAACTGCCTGCAGATTTTGTAGTAACTTTGCTTCCTAACTCCTTTTCATATCTCCTCAAATTTCTGGATGCTGCAGTTTATTATCACCTTTAACACATGTTGATGTGCATGTTGATATCCTTAGTAGGTGCATGTATTGTTGACATTTCCTGTAAACCCCCACCTTTAAAAGATTTGTTTTTTTAATAAAAAAATAAAAAGAGACCGGCTGGTTCAGTTAGACCGACTTGGTCGACCGGTCCACCCGAACTGACCCACACGGCCGGTTCGGCTGAACCGACCCCATCGATTAGAACCAGGCGGAAGAGGGCGAAGGGAATCGCCCAAATCCGCGCGACTCCACTTCTCCTCTTCGCCATCTTCGCAGCAGCGACGACGGATGAGGGCATCGCCGGTGAGCTGCTGTTGCTTCCGACCATTCTCATCCTCATCGTCGGGAGGTGGACCACCGGAGGAGGCATAGTAGCGACCCCCATTCGCTCGCACGCCGCCTCACTCCCAAATCTCCACCGCGAGACACAGTTGGTCGCCGTCTCCACTTCGACCTCGTTTGGCTGCGGCATCCACCTTTGTCGCCTCGTTCCACCTCCATGAGCACCTAGCAGTTGGCGTTCCACCCAGATCAACTCGAGAAGACGGCGACGGGCTGTTCGTTCGGGGCGGAACGAGTAAAGGATGGCGACGGGTGAAGCGATCGTTCCGTTCCTTTCTGCTACCCGATTCATCTTCGATAGTTATCCCCGAGTCCAAAGGTGGGTAAACCGTCCCTATCGCCCTCCTTCATTCATCGATTTCACAGCATTTGTGTTGCCGTCCGCAGGTGGTCCGATGACCTCCGAAACCTCCGACGATTGTTCTTTACGGCCGGATCTATTATAGCGTGCTCCCAGTCGTCTCGCGCACGAGGACGCCGTGGTCGTTGGCCGACGATTTCGTTCAGGCATGGGCGGCGGAAGCTCCGGCGAGGAGGAGTCGTCGAAGGGATCAGCGAGGGGTGCGGCGGAAGGAGGTAACGATTCGCCCCTTTCTCCTAATCCTGATTAAGGGTTTATTAAGCATGATTAGTTTTAATAAAAGGCGATTAATGTAAGTTGTGTTACTGTATGCTTAGATTAAATTAAGCATGTTTAATGTTAGATTAAACTAAACTTAATGAATAATTAAATGATTAATTAAGATGCATGTTAGTTAATGATGGGTTGAACCAGGTTGGTTAGATGGGTTTGGGTCTAACTTAACTGGGGTTGAGTCAATAGGGTGAACTTTACTAAGTTGAACCAAATTAATTAGGTCCAGGTTGAACCCAAGTCGGATCACTTCAGATTGGGTTAGGTATGGGTTAAATTAATCAATTAAGTGGTCGACCCGGGTCAGTGTTGATCGGGTCCACATTGACTGGGTCACTGTTGACCAGGCCAATGTTGACCCAGAGATTTATTGGATCTTCATGAACCCACACTTGGGCCGATCAGGTTGGGCTAAGGGAACAAATTGGATTGAGGTTTGATCAAATTAAATTGGTCAACTGGTCAACATGATCAAAATTGTTGACTGGGCCAATTTGGATCCAAATTTTGGGCTGGATCTGATTAACAGGAATTGGGCAAAACAGATTGGGTTAGAGCTTGGCTAATTTAAATTAATCAACTGGTCAATGTAGTCAATTTCAATTGACTAGGTCAATGTTGACCGAATTTTGACCTGGACCTATTTAATTAAAAATGGGCCTACAACAAATGGGCTTCGAATAAATTGGGTTTATAATTTAAAGTAGGCTTTAATAAAGGGTAGATTTAATAAATTAATTTAAGCCTAATTTTATAGACTAAATAAGGTTAATTAAATTTTATCTTTAATTAATATTTGATTAATTGGATTAAGATGGGTATTTAATTCTCGATTAATAGGAGAGATTTATTCTTAATAGAGTTGAATTATTTTATTTAAAAGTTGGCTATGGGCCTACTACTTGGGTCTTAGGAAAGTATGGGACCTTAGTTCAATTAGATTAATTGGATTAATTTCATGAATCCGATTAGATAAATTAATTTGGATAGTAATAAATTAATTAGATAAATTAAATTGTTGATTAAATAGATTTTTATCCGGATAATTCGTAGGAATGACATTAGACTTGTTCTAAATAAATTTTTATTATTTAGGAATATTATTTGAATCGTGAGCTGTACTACTGTTGATACATTCGAGCTTCATTTGGATTGGTTCTGAAGTTCAGATCGTGATTCAGGTACGTTGGTTCATCGAGTGTAGGATTTATTCAAGCTAAGGAATTCCTGCCGAGGTTTACTTAGGAAATATCTTGGATGCCTTAAACATGATAAAAATGAAATGCTTGCCATGATTATATTTAAATGCATGTTAGTATGATTTATTTTTCCTAACATATATGCTATGCCATGTTTATCATGCTATGTATTTTAACATGTCCAGAAATCTTATCTTGTATGTTATATTATTTTTCTATACTATGTTAGCATGAATACCATGCAGACTTAGATTAGAATGATGACATGTTAGAACCTCTTAGGAGACATCACTGGAAATCAGATAGAAAGGGGTACTCTTTGCATACCTCGTTTGACCACTACGTAATGCCGATGGTCAGAATGGTGATGCTCCATCATATACCTCTCCCGAGACTACACATAGCTTAGATACTGGGAGTTAGTAGGGAAAAGGACCGTACAAACTCTGGGTCATATTAGACTGGAAATGCGGAGTAAGGTTCGTACCCATAAATTTATACCCGCACGAGTGTCGTTTAGGCGGCCTCGTGATAGTCATTACATAATTAGCCGGGATGAGCCCTACCAAGGTCTTAGCACCGATGGAGTCGGGGCTGCCACAGCCCATTGTGTGGATGTGCGTCTACCTCGGTCGACATTGTCTGCTACTGGACTGGGAAGGTGATTCCTTATGCGAAGCCTTGGACAGTGGATCCATAGACCACGCGGCTATCATCCATGACGTTCTGCAAACAGTCGGATGAGTAGTTTGGATTCAAGGGTTGTGCTTATCGGTTAACCGTAACCGATGTGTCTTGGTTGATGGTGACCCCGTCTTCGGACGGTGTTGTAGTACTACACGATTCGTCGTTGCCCATACGGAGTCTGGGGAGGATGTAAGGGCACGACGGTTTCTCTGGGAGAGGCATCGCAGGCGACTAGCGAGACAGTGGAGAGTGATCAAAGGTCACCCGTCCTCTCCGCCAACATCAGTGCAGCGGGCATAGGTAGAGATAGATATAGAAAGACACTGATGGGCTTATGAATGCCCTTGGCCTGGGTATTCACTAAGAGTAGGCTGGCAGCCCGAGTCTTGAGACTTAAAATCATATAACAATATAGATAATATACATTGATGACATAGACACTGGATACGACTTAGGTGATATCTAGTGATATGCATGTCGTATTTGTTTATTCTGTTATACGATTTTATATCATGAAATTCACATATCAAAGGAAAAATGATGATTAATAAACCAAAGGCATCCTAGAGTACACCTCCTAGCATTTGATTTCCTTATTTCGGTTTCGAGCCATAATTTAGCATTAGGCCGCAAGGCTGAGCACACTACGTTCAATGTGTGTGTAGGTTGTTAGATGTCTGATCAGGATATTTGATGAAGATGAGGGCTATCGATGGATTTAGTTTTATTTTACCGTTGTTGTCATTATAAAATTGTAGTAGGTATATCGAGACTATGTTAGTAGAGTTGCATAGATGATTTAATTGTATATTCCACTGTGTTGAGTATGTGTATGGACGATATTTATTATCAAATGCCTTGTGGGTCCTTTGGGCTCATACGGCGGTTTCCACGTGTCCGACAGGTGGGTCGGAGCGTGACAATTAAAATGGTATCAGAGCCTAGGTTTGGAGAACCTATGAGATTAAGTTAAGTCTGAGGCTTTAAGGTTTAAGATGACAGTCTTGATATAATTTAGGATAAAGTGCGAGTTGGAAATATAGTAGTATATGTCCTTGTTAATGAGTTTTTACTCTAGTGCCAGTAATTATCGCTATGATAAATTTTCGTTGGACCACTAATCGCCTTAATATGAGATTATAAATCTATTAATTTCCGGACAGTATATATGGCTACGATTTCCACTACGTCGGAGAAGAGATAGATAATTAGATCAATACGCTAAAATCTACGACCAATTTTCATTTCTGGAAGATCAAGTAAATTTATCCATGATCATACTCAATATTTTCATGTGATGCGCATCATGATCACCTTTGATATTAACATAGGTAGCGATCATCACTTTGATCTTAAGAGTATTGATATCAAATTATCTCATGTTATATCTTAATCATACTATTTGTATCCCATGACCCCATCTTGAGATATTGAGTCCAAATAAATCTATCAATATTCGATTGTATCCGCTCTAATTCGAGCTCTTGCTCCTGGAGTTTGACTCTTAAACATAGAAGCACCAGATACACTCTCACGTTCATACTCTCATGCTAGATAGCTGACGTATCAGGTAGTCTATCATGATTATTAAATTATAGATTATCTATGAATCTTATCATCGATTCATATATCACGATCTAGCCAAATAATTAATACATTATCAGATTATTTTGTTGACTCTCCTACGTGAGTTAGCACGTATGCTACTATATGACATTTGAGTATGTGGTTAATTAGATATCTCGTTTAACTTTTACTTATGTTGTAAATTATAGTTATATTATCAGATCAGGAAACCTGGCGATATGAATATATTGACTATCGTCAATATACGTGATTTCCAGAAAAGTTTGAAATCTTGAATCGTAAGTTCAATTTATGACCAGTTTGGACCTATAGAAAATAATGTAAATTATCCCACATCATGTACAAGTGCCACATCTTTATTTTTATCATAAAAAATTTTCTTGGAAACTACTGATATTGAATGTCCATATGAGATCTGGATCATCAAATTTATATCAAATTAATCTACGTAAGACCATTGAGCTCAAAGGAAAAAAAAATCTACCGATATTTTAAGTTGGCTTATGTATGAGTTAATTTTACTGTACCTAACTCTTTCTCAGATCTCTTAAAGGGACTTTATTCCTGATTCATAAAGTTGATTATAGATGGATCGGTATGAAATGATTTGAAATTATCATCTATGACCTTATTCTCATTGAGATAATTATATATATATATATAAATCTCATGAGTATATGTTAATCATTTTGGATTGTCATCGTGATTTTTAAGTTGCAACTAGAAGTTGACCGTCATCAATTATAATATTTGAGTCAACTCCCAACACTTGCAACTCTACCCCTTATCTGCAACTCTATTTCACATATTCAGCTTGCGTATATTGCATGACATTTCTAGTTGCGCCTGCTACAACCTTCTTTATTTTCTGGGTTATATTTCTACAGCTTTGATGCTCGCTTGTCATATTTCTATAGCTTCATTTTTACAACTCAGCTTTACAGCTTGATTCATCTTATATTTCAAAGCTTCCTACACTCTTTCAAGCAGTTCACTCAGTCATATTAAATCTTTGCTGAGCTTAGAGCATCTTCCTTTGTACCAGAATTCTATGCATTCAATGCAGCTGTTTCCTGCTTTTTTCTTCTATTTATTAGTTTCTTTTCGGAGCTTGAGTAGCTTTTGCTTATTTCATATATCCTATATACGGCCAACATATTAGCCAAGCAGTTTTCTTTTATCTGCTTCCTTTAAATTCTTCTTAGTGGCCAGCTGGCTGGTCCAGCTGAACCGGATGATCCGGTTTGAAGAGCCAGCTCGAGCGAGAAGAGCAGAGGGCTCTTCCCCCTCGACGCCCTCTTCTTCGCCTTCTTCCCCGCCTCCCTCACCCGCAGAGAGCACGCCGGCGGCCCCTCCCGTTTCGACGCCGTTTGCTGCCGCCGTTCGTCGGCGGCCGCCCGTCTCCGTCGCCCGCCGCGCATCACTCCCTGCAGAAAGGGGAGCGCGGCGACAGCTCCTCCCTCGCCTTCGCGACCACCCACAGTAGAGCAGCCGCGTCCGCCGTTAGCATCCGCAGATCGCCATCCACAGCTCGCCGTCAACCGCATCCACCGTTTGCTGCCCATTTCCCTCCGCCGAAACTAGGAGAGCTCGGCGGAGGTCGTCCCCTTCTTCCCAACTCGCGATCCCACTCCCTCGCCCTCACGACAGCGCCCTCCGCGTCTCCCACCGCAGCGGAGCGAATGCGACCGCCGTCCGTTGTCCTTCCTCTGCGTCCGTCGTTCGCCCTCCGTAGATCTCCGTCGCTACAAAGAGAGCTCGGCGGAGGTCTGCTGCTGCTGCGCGTCCACCCTTTTCCCCTGCATTGCCCTCTTTGCGATAGCAGTCGCTGCATCCGCCGTCCCATGCCCAAATCGCCGGCGCGCAGCTTCCTTCCCTAGGGTTTGAGTTACTCTCCCTCTCCGCAAGCTCACAAGCCCGCGTCTGTCCCAATGCCGATGCAATAGGCGGCAATTTTATCGCCGCCGTCTGCTTGATCTGCAACACCACCGGCGAGGAGTGGAGCTGCGATTCCACTCACCTCGCCGGCGAACCTTCACCCTCCTACTTTTCTGTGCGATCATAAGGTGAGGAGTTCCTTCACCTCTGTGTTGATCGGTCGATTTCTCCCCCTCCGGTAGACTCGCACGTGAGCTGGTTGGCGGCATCCACCGAGAGATTCATAGATAAATTAATTGTATATTCCGCTGTGTTGTGTATGTGTATGGACGACATTTATTACCTAATGCATTGTATGGGTCCTCTGGGCTCATACGGCGGTTGCCACGTGTCCGACAGGTGGGTCGGGGCGTGACAATTAAAGTTGTATTAGAGCCAGGTTTGGAGAACCTATGAGATTAAGTTAAGTTTGAGGTTTTAAGGATTAAGATGATAGTCCCGATATAATTTAGGATAAAGCGCGAGTCGGAAATATAATAATATATTTCCTTGATAATGAGTTTTTACTTTGATGACGGTAACGATCGCTATGATCAATTTTTTTCCATAGGCCGGTAATCATCTTGATATGGTAGATCTATTAATCTCCGGACAGTATATATGACTACAATTTTCACTGAGTCGGAGAAGAGATAGAAACTTAGATCAATATGCTCAAATCTACGATCAAGTTTAATTTCTAAATGATCAAGTAAATTTATTCATAATCATACTCAATATTACCATGTGGTGCGCATCATGATCACTTTGTATACTAACATGGGTAGTGATCATCACTTTGATATTAAGAGTATTGATATCAAAATATCCCATGCGATATCTTTATCATACTATTTGTATCCCATGACCCAGTTGGGATACTGAGTTTGAATGAACCTATCAATATTCGATTTTATCCGCTTTCAAGTTGGTCACTATCTGAACTTGATGGTGTTTTAAACACCCTTCATTGACTCTATTCTAGACCTACAATTAAATTTGTAGTTGAACCCATGTTGGGTGATCTCGGTGAACCCTTGATAACTACAACCTAACTCTAGAGGGATTCCCATGATCAACTTTGACCCAAGCAAAGTGATCCATAAACAAATGATTATATTCTCAGTCCAATGATTTGACTCTTCTTGATGTAGCACTTATTTGTATATTCGATAGCTTTTGTTTATCGTGTAGGTGATTAACAATACATGGCGGTATCTAGTCTTTTAATGCCTTGATCACGGTATCTTTTTGGCAAGGAATAACTTTAGATCTCCTATTAATATCCCAACTAGTAATAGCCTTTTCTTTGGGAGACTATTTGTTTGCCTCATGATACCATGCGTTTCAGTTTATCTCTTTCTTTGGTATCAGAAGAGAGCATTTATTTAAGTTGTCTGACCCCAAATAAATGGTATTCGCTTCTTCTTTAGCAAAATAAGATCTTGTTCCTTAATGTTTCTTTTAATTTTCCTTTGCCAAACTCAAGGGCAACCTCTAGTTCTCTCAAGTAATCCTTTTATTTCACCAGCTTTCATTATATCTTGAATTATTCGGTAGACAAACAAACGCCTTTGGGGGTGCATCTGTGATAGGTGAATCATCTATAGCTTTTGAACTTTTCTTATTGCTACTTCAATTCATTTCAGTTTGAGGCTCGTTTCAGTTTTCTTTGCTCCTTATATCTTTGTAGCTAAGATAACGACCACTTCACTTCATACTACTACAACTTTCCTTACAACTTCAGTAATGCAGAGAACTTCCTTCTCCAGTCAACTTGATTATATTTATTTAGTTACAATCAACTCCATGTGCAGTATTTATAGCTTTTGTATATACCTTAAATGCAACCCTATTGCGCATATTAAGCTTGTGTATATTACATGACCTTTCTAGTTGTGCATATTACAACCTTCTTCATTTTCTTGACTATATTTCTATAGCTTTGATGCTCGCTTATCATATTTCTATAGCTTCATTTTTGTAGCCCAACTTTACAGCTTGCTTCATCTTATAATTCTTACCTTTTGCAACTTTTGATATTTTGTGTTCATTTCATATTTATCTGCAGTCATGTTGACTGGCTTCCTAAATGTAAATCCTTTTATTGTTTCTCCCTTCATTTCATATTTCGATGCGTCAATACAGTTGGTATAGCTGTCATCAGCATACCACTTGCACTCTTGCATCATTATATCCATAAAGCTTCCTACACTCTTTTAAGCAGTTCACTCGGTCATACTTAAATATTTGCTGAGCTTGGAGCATCTTCCTTTGTACTAGCATTCTATGCATTCAATGCAGCTAATTCCTACTGTTTTCTTTCTATCTATCGGTTTCTTTTCGGAGCATGAGCAGCTTGCGCTTATTTCATATATCCTATATACGGCCAACTTATTAGCCAAATAGTTTTCTTTTATCTACTTCTTTTAATTCTTCTTAGTGGTCTTTCTGAATGCAAATTCTATCAAATATTTCTGCAATTCTCTTGGCAGTTATTTCCTCATTCCTTTTCTGCAGTTTGCAGTTCCCTTTTTGCGAAGCTACTTCCTTTGTCAAATGTCCTTAGTCAAATTCTATCCATCGTTGGTAGATTTCTTTACTCCTTTTTATTTCTAAAGCTCCCTCAGCTTAGTTCAGTTCTTTACTTAGTATTTTTGCAGCTTAGATCCCTATATTTTCATCAGTATCATTATATATACCCGGTCTTTCTCTGCAGTCTTATTCAGTCAATGCAATTGGCAGCATTTCTATATCTACAACTCATATTTCAACTACCTGCAGATTTTGTGGTAACTTTGCTTCTGTACTTCTTTCGATTTATCCTTTAATTTCTGGATACTGTAAATTTCTTGAACCTCTAGCATATGTTGATGCACATGATGATATCCTTAGTAGCTACATATATTGTTGACATCTCTAATTTTATTCAAAACTTCTACAGCTCATATCTAGTGCGCATAGCAGCATAGATATAACTATAATATTTCTGCATCTGAAAATTTGGATGTAGTCCTTTTACATCAAGAGTCCACTTTGTTATTATTATTATTATATCCTTTTACATATGATATAGCATATTCTATATCAAATTTCATATCATCATATAAAATTGATCTTTCCGTATCAAACTCAGTTTTAGATCCCATTAGGACTCTTATGAAGTCAAGTATTAGCTAAGTTCGGCCTATATTTCTTGGCACGATCTAGAAGTCTTGCTCCTAAATTAAGTCAACACTCATATAGGAGATCACTGTGTACCTAGACGTACCTCTTTCTGTTAAATAATATGGATGATCATGAGGATCCAAATATGACTACAATGATTCACAGTATAGTGACAACTAAAGTGGATCGCTATATCATCATATATATTAGGTTGTCACGTGGGTCATTTAGTGGGGCTACCTTGAATTGCAGACCTTATATCTTAGTACCAATAAGCATATGATAATCTCATTTACATATTTGATCTCTATTTCATTTCAATCGTTTTCGATACGGTAGATTGCATCATATGTTATTCTGAATGTTATCCTCTATCTGTGCATAAATTTTTTGACAAGCATTCTTTATTGCAAAGAAAAAATTAAAATCGAGTTAACCAAAGACGGGTTAAATACCATACTTGATCGGGAACTTTATCAAGTATGTATCATAATCTCCAAAAAAATTTGTCATATATTATAATCTACAAAAAAGTTTATCCTCATCCCGCTTAAATCGATTTCAGTTTTATGTCATCACTTTATTGTCAACTAATAGGTAGCATATAGGAATTTATACAAAATTCCACATCATCATCTTAAAATCAACTTATAGGATGTATATTGGAGGCAGAAAAGCAGGTCCCGTACTAATAACGAAACATAGAGGAATGGAGCCCACTGGCGGAAAAAGTTTCCAAATAAAGACCATATCATTGTAGTATAGTGGTGAGTATTCATGCCTGTCACACAGGTGACCTGGGTTCGATCCCCGGCAACGGCGATTAGAGTCCACACTAAACTCATATTTCTTCAGCTCGAATATTTTTTTGGATATTCCTGTGCATGATATTCAATATCTCATTCTAATTTTAATTTTACACATTTGATCTCTATTTCACTTCAAACATTTTCGATATGGGAGATTGCATCATATGCTATTTTGAATGTTATCCTCTATCTATGCATAAATTTTTTGATGAAACGTACTTTGTTGTAAAGAAAAAATTAAAATCGAGTTAACTAAACACGGGTTAAAAGTCATACTTGATCGGGAACTTTATCAAGTATGTTTCATAATCTCAAAAACATTATGTCATATATTATAATCCAAAAAAAGTTTATACTCATCCCGCTTAAATCGATTTCAGTTTAATGTCATCACTTTATTGTCAACTAATAGGTGGCATATAGGAATTTATACAAATTTCCACAACATCATCTTAAAATCCATTTTGGTTTGTCTTATCGGACTAACATCAACTTATAAGATGCATATTGGAGGCAGAAAGGCAGGTCCCGTACTAATAACGAAACATAGAAGGGTGGAGCCCACTAGCGGAAAAGGTTTCCAAATAGAGACCACGTCGTTGTAGTATAGTGGTGAGTATTCTTGCTTGTTATGCAGGTGAACCGGATTTGATCCCCGGCAATGGCCATCAGAGTTTTTTGTCATAATTTTCGGACATTGCCACTATCACAAACGCTTTAGAGGACTAGTATTGAGTGATTGTTTTCGACACTATGTCTTCCATACTAAGCTCACATTTCTTCAGCTCTAATATTTTTTTGGATATTTCTGTGCATGATGTTCAATATCTTATTCTAATTTATATTTTACACATTTGATCTCTATTTCACTTCAATCATTTTCGATATTTTCAATGTTATCCTCTATTTGCGCATAAATTTTTTGACAAACGTTCTTTATTGCTAAGAAAAAATTAAAATCGAGTTAACCAAAGATGGGTTAAATGCCAAACTTGATTGGGAACTTTATCAAGTATGTATCATAATATCCAAAATTTTACGTCATATATTATAATCTACAAAAAAGTTTATCCTCATCCCGCTTAAATCGATTTCAGTTTTATGTCTTCACTTTATTGTCAACTAATAGGTGGCATATAGGAATTTATACAAATTTCCACATCATCATCTTAAAATCCATTTTGGTTTGTCTTATTGGACTAACGTCAACTTAAAGGATGCATATTGGAGGCAGAAAGGCAGGTCCCGTACTAATAACGAAACATAGAGGGGTGGCGACCACTGGTGGAAAAGGTTTCCAAATATAGACCATGTTGTTATAGTATAGTGGTGAGTATTCCTGCCTGTCACACAGGTGACCCGGGTTTGATCCTCGGCAATGGCGATTAGAGTTTTTTTTTCATAATTTTCTCAAAACTTACAATGGTTGAAAATTGGACATTGCCACTATCACAAACGCTTTAGAGGACTCGTAATGAGTGATTGTTTTCGACACTACGTCTTCCACACTAAACTCACATTTCTTCTGCTCGAATTTTTTTTTGGATATTCCTGTGCATGATGTTCAATAGCTTATTCTAATTTTAATTTTACACATTTGATCTCTATGTCACTTCAATCGTATTCGATATGGTAGATTGCATCATATGCTATTCTGAATGTTATCCTCTATCTGTGCATAAATTTTTTGACAAAACGTACTTTATTGCAAAGAAAAAAATTAAAATCGAGTTAACTAAGGTCGGGTTAAATGTCATACTTGATCGCGAACTTTATCAAGTATGTTTCATAATATCAAAAACATTATGTAATATATTATAATCTACAAAAAAGTTTATCCTCATCCTGCTTAAATCTATTTCAGTTTAATGTCATCACTTTATTGTCAACTAATAGGTGGCATATAGGAATTTATACAAATTTCCACAACATCATCTTAAAATCCATTTTGGTTTGTCTTATCGGACTAACATCAACTTATACGATGCATATTAGAAATAGAAAGGCGGGTCTCGTTCTAATAACGAACCATAGAGGAATGGAGCCCACAGAGTGGAAAAGGTTTCCAAATAGAAACCAAGTTGTTGTAGTATAGTGGTGAGTATTCCAGCCTATCACGTAGGTGACCCGGGTTTGATCCCCGGCAACAGCGATTATAGTTTCTTGTCATAATTTTTTTCAAACTTACATTAATTGACTCGTAATGAGTGATTATTTTCGACACTATGTCTTCCATACTAAACTCACATTTCTTCAGCTCAAATATTTTTTTGGATATTCTTGTGCATGATGTTCAATAGCTCATTCGAATTTTAATTTTACATATTTGATCTCTATTTCACTTCAATCGTATTCGATATGGTAGATTGCATCAGATGCTATTCAGAATGTTATCCTCTATCTGTGCATAAATTTTTTGACAAAACGTACTTTATTGCAAAGAAAAAATTAAAATCGAGTTAACTAAAGACTGATTAAATGTCATACTTGATCGCGAACTTTATCAAGTATGTTTCATAATCTCAAAAATATTTTGTCATATATTATAATCTACAAAAAAGTTTATCCTCATCCTACTTAAATCTATTTCAGTTTAATGTCATCACTTTATTGTCAACTAATAGGTGGCATATAGGAATTTATACAAATTTCCACAACAAAACTTAAAATCCATTTTGGTTTGTATTATCGGACTAACATCAACTTATAAGATGCATATTGGAGGCAGAAAGGCAGGTCCCATACTAATAACGAAACATAGAGGGGTGGCGACCACAGGTGGAAAAAGTTTCCAAATATAGACCATGTCGTTGTAGTATAGTGGTGAGTATTCCTGCCTGTCACATAGGTGACCTGGGTTTGATCCTCGGCAATGGCGATTAGAGTTTTTTTTTCATAATTTTCTCAAAACTTACAATGGTTGAAAATTGGACATTGCCACTATCACAAGCGCTTTAGAGGACTCGTAATGAGTGATTGTTTTCGACACTACGTCTTCCACACTAAACTCACATTTCTTCTGCTCGAATATTTTTTTTGGATATTCCTGTGCATGATGTTCAATAGCTTATTCTAATTTTAATTTTACACATTTGATCTCTATGTCCCTTCAATCGTATTCGATATGGTAGATTGCATCATATGCTATTCTGAATGTTATCCTCTATCTGTGCATAAATTTTTTAACAAAACGTACTTTATTGCAAAGAAAAAAATTAAAATCGAGTTAACTAAGGTCGGGTTAAATGTCATACTTGATCGCGAACTTTATCAAGTATGTTTCATAATATCAAAAACATTATGTCATATATTATAATCTACAAAAAAGTTTATCCTCATCCTGCTTAAATCTATTTCAGTTTAATGTCATCACTTTATTGTCAACTAATAGGTGGCATATAGGAATTTATACAAATTTCCACAACATCATCTTAAAATCCATTTTGGTTTGTCTTATCGGACTAACATCAACTTATACGATGCATATTAGAAATAGAAAGGCAGGTCCCGTTCTAATAACGAACCATAGAGGAATGGAGCCCACAGAGTGGAAAAGGTTTCCAAATAGAAACCAAGTTGTTGTAGTATAGTGGTGAGTATTCCAGCCTATCACGTAGGTGACCCGGGTTTGATCCCCGCCAACAGCGATTATAGTTTCTTGTAATAATTTTCTTCAAACTTACATTAATTGAAAATTGGACATTGCCACTATCACAAATGCTTTAGAGGACTCGTAATGAGTGATTATTTTCGACACTATGTCTTCCATACTAAACTCACATTTCTTCAGCTCAAATATTTTTTTGGATATTCTTGTGCATGATGTTCAATAGCTCATTCGAATTTTAATTTTACATATTTGATCTCTATTTCACTTCAATCGTATTCGATATGGTAGATTGCATCAGATGCTATTCAGAATGTTATTCTCTATCTGTGCATAAATTTTTTGACAAAACGTACTTTATTGCAAAGAAAAAATTAAAATCGAGTTAACTAAAGACTGGTTAAATGTCATACTTGATCGCGAACTTTATCAAGTATGTTTCATAATCTCAAAAATATTTTGTCATATATTATAATCTACAAAAAAGTTTATCCTCATCCCGCTTAAATCTATTTCAGTTTAATGTCATCACTTTATTGTCAACTAATAGGTGGCATATAGGAATTTATACAAATTTCCACAACAAAACTTAAAATCCATTTTGGTTTGTATTATCGGATTAACATCAACTTATAAGATGCATATTGGAGGCAGAAAGGCAGGTCCCGTACTAATAACGAACCATAGAGGAATGGAGCCCACAGAATGGAAAAGGTTTCCAAATAGAGACCATGTCATTGTAGTATAGTGGTGAGTATTCCTGCCAGTCACGTAGGTGACCCGGGTTCAATACTCGGCAACGGCAATTAGAGTTTCTTGTCATAATTTTCTTCAAACTTACAATGATTGAAAATTTGACATTGACACTATCACAAACGCTTTAGAGGACTCATAATGAGTGATTGTTTTCGACACTACGTCTTCCACACTAAACTCAATATTTTTTTGGATATTCCTGTGCATGATGCTCAGAATGTTATCCTCTATCTATGCATAAATTTTTTGATAAAACGTACTTTATTGCAAAGAAAAAATTAAAATTGAGTTAACTAAAGACGGGTTAAATGTCATACTTGATCGCGAACATTATCAAGTATGTTTCATAATCTCAAAAATATTATGTCATATATTAAATCTACAAAAAAGTTTATCCTCATCCCGCTTAAATATATTTCAGTTTAATGTCATCACGTTATTGTCAACTAATAGGTGGCATATAGGAATTTATACAAATTTCCACAACAACAACTTATAATCCATTTTGGTTTGTGTAATAGGACTAACATCAACTTATAAGATGCATATTGGAGGCAGAAAGACGGGTCCCGTACTCATAACGAAACATAGAGGGGTGGAGCCCACAGGCGGAAAAGGTTTCCAAATAGAGACCACGTCATTGTAGTATAGTGGTGAGTATTCTTGCCTATCACGCAGGTGACTTGGGTTCGATCCTCGGCAATGGCGATTAGAGTTTCTTGTCACAATTTTCTTCAAACTTAAAATGATTGAAAATTGGACATTGCCACTATCAGAAATGCTTTAGAGGACTCGTAATGAGTGATTATTTTCGACACTACGTCTTCAATAACTCACTCGAATTTTGATCTATATTTCACTTCAATCGTATTCGATATGGTAGATTGCATCAGATGCTATTCTGAATGTTATCCTTTATCTGTGCAAAAAAAATTTAACGCGAACTTTATCAAGTATGTTTCATAATCTAAAAAACATTTTGTCATATATTATAATCTACAAAAAAGTTTATCCTCATCCAGCTTAAATCTATTTCAGTTTAATGTCATCACTTTATTGTCAACAAATAGGTGGCATTTAGGAATTTATACAAATTTCAACAACATCATCTTAAAATCCATTTTCGTTTGTCTTATAGGACTAACATCAACTTATACGATGCATATTAGAGGTAGAAAGGCAGGTCCCGTACTTATAACGAACCATAGAGGAATGGAGCCCACAGAAGGAAAAGGTTTCAAAAAAAAGACCATGTCGTTGTAGTATAGTGGTCAGTATTCCTGCCTGTCCCGCAGGTGACTCGAGTTCGATCCTCGGCAACAGCGATTATAGTTGTTTGTCATAATTTTCTTCAAACTTACAATGATTGAAAATTGGACATTGCCACTATCACAAACGCTTTAGTTGCTTGTCATAATTTTCTTCAAACTTACAATGATTGAAAATTGGACATTGCCACTATCACAAACGCTTTAGAGGACTCATAATGAGTGAATGTTTTCGACACTACGTCTTCCACACTAAACTCACATTTCTTCAGCTCAAATATTTTTTTGGATATTCCTGTGCATGATGCTCAATGGCTCATTTTAATTTTAATTTTACTTCAATTGTATTCAATATGGTAGATTGCATCATATGCTATTCCGAATGTTATCCTCTATCTATGCATAAATTTTTTGACAAAACGTACTTTATTGCAAAGAAAAAATTAATATCGAGTTAACTAAAGACGGGTTAAATATTATACTTGATCGGGAACTTTATCAAGTATGTATCATAATCTCCAAAATTTTATGTCATATATTATAATCTACAAAAAAATTTATCCTCATCCCGCATAAATCGATTTCAATTTTATGTCATCACTTTATTGTCAACTAATAGGTAGCATATGGGAATTTATACAAATTTCCACATCATCATCTTAAAATCCATTTTGGTTTATCTTATCGGACTAACATCAACTTATAGTATGCATATTAGAGGCAGAACGGCAGGTCCCGTACTAATAACGAAACATAGAGGGGTGGTGCCCACTGGCGGAAAAGGTTTCCAAATAGAGACCATGTCGTTGTAGTATAGTGGTGAGTATTCCTGCTTGTTATGCAGGTGACCTAGGTTTGATCCTCAGCAACAACGATTAGAGTTTCTTGTCATAATTTTCTCAGAACTTACAATGATTGAAAATTGGACATTGCCACTATCATAAACGATTTAGAGGACTATTGCCACTATCATAAACGATTTAGAGGACTAGTATTGAGTGATTGTTTTCGACACTACGTCTTCCACACTAAGCTCACATTTCTTTAGCTCGAATATTTTTTTGTGTGCATGATGTTCAATATCTCATTCTAATTTTAATTTTATACATTTGATCTTTATTTCACTTCAATCGTTTTCGATACGGTAGATTGCATCATATGTTATTCTAAATGTTATCCTCTATCTGCGCATAAATTTTTTGACAAAACGTACTTTATTGTAAAGAAAAAATTAAAATCGAGTTAACTAAAGACGGGTTAAATGTCATACTTGATCGCGAACTTTATCAAGTATGTTTCATGATCTTAAAAACATTATGTCATATATTATAATCTACAAAAAAGTTTATCCTCATCCCGCTTAAATCTATTTCAGTTTAATGTCATCACTTTATTGTCAACTAATAGGTGGCATATAGGAATTTATACAAATTTCCACAACATTATCTTAAAATCCATTTTGATTTGTCTTATCGGACTAACATCAACTTATAAGATGCATATTGGAGGCAGAAAGGCTGGTCCCGTACTAAAAACGAAACATAGCGGGGCAGAGACCACTAGCGGAAAAGGTTTCCAAATAGAGACCATGTCATTGTAGTATAGTGGTGAGTATTCCTGCTTGTCACGTAGGTGACCCGGGTTTGATCCCCGGCAACGGCGATTAGAGTTTCTTGTCATAATTTTCTTTAAACTTACAATGATTGAAAATTAGACATTGCCACTATCACACTTTAGAGGACTCGTAATGAGTGATTATTTTCGACACTACATCTTCCACACTAAACTCACATTTCTTCAGCTCAAATATGTTTTTGGATATTCCTGTGTATGATGTTCAATTTCTCATTCTAATTTTAATTTTACACATTTGATCTTTATTTCACTTCAATCGTTTTTGATATGGTAGATTGCATCATATGTTATTCTAAATGTTATCCTCTATTCGCGCATAAATTTTTTGACAAAACGTACTTTATTGCAAAGAAAAAATTAAAATCGAGTTAACTAAAGATGGGTTAAATGTCATAGTTGATCGCGAACTTTATCAAGTATGTTTCATGATCTTAAAAACATTATGTAATATATTATAATCTACAAAAAAGTTTATCCTCATCCCGCTTAAATCTATTTCAGTTTAATGTCATCACTTTATTGTCAACTAATAGGTGGCATATAGGAATTTATAAAAATTTCCACAACATCATCTTAAAATCCATTTTGGTTTGTCTTATCGGACTAACATCAACTTATAAGATGCATATTGGAGGCAGAAAGCCAGGTCCGGTACTAATAATGAAACATAGCATGGCGGAGCCCACTAGTGGAAAAGGTTTCCAAATAGAGACCACGTCGTTGTAGTATAGTGGTCAGTATTCCTGCCTGTCATGTTGGTGCCCCGGGATCGATCCTTTGCAACAGCGACTCGTAATGAGTAATTATTTTCGACACAACGTCTTCCACACTAAACTCACATTTCTTCAGCTCGAATATTTTTTTGGATATTCCTGTGCATGATGTTCAATAGCTCATTTAAATTTTAGTTTTAAACATTTGATCTCTATTTTACTTCAATTGCATTCGATATGGTAGACTGCATTATACGCAATTCTGAATGTTATCCTCTATCTGTGCATAAATTTTTTGACAAAACGTATTTTATTGCAAAGAAAAAATTAACATCGAGTTAACTAAAGACGGGTTAAATGTCATAATTGATTCCAAACTTTATCAAGTATGTTTCATGATCTCAAAAACATTATGTCATATATTATAATCTACAAAAAAGTTTATCCTCATCCCGCTTAAATCGATTTCAGGTTTATGCCATCACTTTATTGTCAACTAATAGGTGGCATATAGGAATTTATACAAATTTCCACAACATCATCTTAAAATCCATTTTGGTTTGTCTTATGGGACTAACATCAACTTATAAGATGCATATTGGAGGCAGAAAGGCAAGTCCTGTACTTATAACGAAACATAGAGGGGTGGAGCCAACTAGCGGAAAATGTTTCCAAATAGGGACCACATAGTTGTAGTATACTGGTGAGTATTCTTGCCTATCACGCAGGTGACCTGTGTTTGATCTCCGGCAACAGCGATTAGAGTTTCTCGTCATAATTTTCTTCAAACTTAGAATGATTGAAAATTTGACATTGCCACTATCACAAACACTTTAGAGGACTCATAATGAGTGATTATTTTCGACACTACGTCTTCTCAGATTTCTTCTGCTCGAATATTTTTTTGGATATTCCTGTGCATGATGTTCAATATCTCATTCAAATTTTAATTTTACACATTTGATCTCTATTTCACTTCAATCATTTTCGATATGGTAGATTGCATCATATGTTATTCTAAATGTTATCCTCTATCTGCGCTTAAATTTTTTGACAAACATTCTTTATTGCAAAGAATAAATTAAAATCGAGTTAACCAAAGACGGGTTAAATACCATACTTGATCGGGAACTTTATCAAGTACGTATCATAATCTCCAAAATTTTATGTCATATATTATAATCTACAAAAAAGTTTATCCTCATCCCGCTTAAATCTATTTCAGTTTTATGTCATCACTTTATTGTCAACTAATAGGTAGCATATAGGAATTTATACAAATTTTCACATCATCATCTTAAAATCCATTTTGGTTTGTCTTATCGGACTAACATCAACTTATAGGATGCATATTGGAGGCAGAAAGGTAGGTCCCGTACTAATAACGAAACATAGAGGGGTGGAGCCCACTGGCGGAAAAGGTTTCAAAAAAGAGACCATGTCGTTGTAGTTTAGTGGTGAGTATTCCTGCCTGTTATGCAGGTGACTCGGGTTCGATCCTCGACAATGGCGATTAGAGTTTTTTTTCACGCTTTAGAGGACTCATAATGAGTGATGTTTTTCGACACTACGTCTTCCACACTAAACTCACATTTCTTCGGCTCGAATATTTTTTTGGATATTCCTGTGCAAGATGTTCAATAGCTCATTTTAATTTTAATTTTACACATTTGATCTCTATTTTACTTCAATCGTATTCGATATGGTAGATTGCATCATATGCTATTCTGAATGTTATCCTCTATATGTGCATAAATTTTTTGACAAAACGTACTTTATTGCAAAGAAAAAATTAAAATCGTGTTAACTAAAGACGGGTTAAATGTCATACTTGATCGCGAACTTTATCAAGTATGTTTCATGATCTCAAAAATATTATGTCATATATTATAATCTACAAAAAAGTTTATCCTCATCCCGCTTAAATCGATTTCAGTTTTATGCCATCACTTTATTGTCAACTAATAGGTAGGATATAGGAATTTATACAAATTTACACATCATCATCTTAAAATCCATTTTGGTTTGTCTTATCAGACTAACATCAACTTATAGGAGGCATGTTGGTGGCAGAAAGGCAGGTCCCGTACTCATAACGAACCATAGAGGAATAGAGCCCGCAGAAGGAAAAGGTTTCCAAAAAAAGACCACGTTGTTGTAGTATAGTGGTGAGTATTCTTGCCTGTCACGCAGGTGACCCGGGTTCGAACCGTGGAAACGGCGATTAGAGTTTCTTGTCATAATTTTATTCAAACTTACAATGATTGAAAATTGGACATTGCCACTATCACAAATGCTTTAGAGGACTCGTAATGAGTGATTATTTTTGACACTACGTCTTCCACACTAAACTCACATTTCTTCAGCTCGAATATTTTTTTGGATATTCCTGTGCATGATGTTCAATATCTCATTCTAATTTTAATTTTACACATTTGATCTCTATTTCACTTCAATCGTTTTCGATATGGTAGATTGCATCATATGTTCTTCTGAATGTTATCCTCTATCTGCGCATAAATTTTTTATCAAACATTCTTTATTGCAAAGAAAAAATCAAAATCGAGTTAACCAAAGACTGGTTAAATACCATACTTGATCGGGAATTTTATCAAGTATGTATCATAATCTCAAAAATTTTATGTCGTATATTATAATCTACAAAAAAGTTTATCCTCATCCCGCTAAAATCGATTTCAGTTTTATGTCATCACTTTATTGTTAACTAATAGGTGGCATATAGGAATTTATACAAATTTCCACATCATCATCTTAAAATCCATTTTGGTTTGTCTTATCGGACTAAGATCAACTTATAGGATGCATATTGGAGTCAGAAAGGCAGGTCCCGTACTAATAACGAACCTTAGAGGAATGGAGCACACAGAATGGAAAAGGTTTCCAAATAGAGACAACGTCATTGTAGTATAGTTGTGAGTATTCCTGCCTGTCACGCAGGTTTGATCCCCGACAACGACGGTTAGAGTTTCTTGTCATAATTTTCTTCAAACTTACAATGATTGAAAATTGGACATTGCCACCATCACAAATGCTTTAGAGGACTTGTAATGAGTGATTATCTTCCACACTAAACTCAAATTTCTTCAGCTCGAATATTTTTTTGGATATTCCTGTGCATGATGTTCAATATCTCATTCTAATTTTAATTTTACACATTTGATCTCTCTTTCACTTCAATCGTTTTCGATATGGTAGATTGCATCATATGTTATTCTGAATGTTATCCTCTATCTGCGCATAAATTTTTTGACAAACATTCTTTATTGCTAAGAAAAAATTAAAATCGAGTTAACCAAAGATGGGTTAAATGCCATACTTGATCGGGAACTTTATCGGGTATGTATCATAATCTCTAAAATTTTACTTCATATGTTATAATCTACAAAAAAGTTTATCCTCATCCCACTTAAATCGATTTCAGTTTTATGTCTTCACTTTATTGTCAACTAATAGGTGGCATATAGGAATTTATACAAATGTCCACATCATCACAAGCGCTTTAAAGGACTCGTAAAGAGTAATTGTTTTCGACAGTACGTCTTCCATACTAAACTAACATTTCTTCAGCTCGAATATTATTTTGGATATTCATGTGCATGATGTTCAATAGCTCATTCGAATTTTAATTTTACACATTTGATCTCTATTTCACTTCAATCATATTCGATATGGTAGATTGCATCATATGCTATTCTGAATGTTATCCTCTATCTGTGCATAAATTTTTTGACAAAACGTACTTTATTGCAAAGAAAAAATTAAAATCGAGTTAACTAAAGACGGGTTAAATACCATACTTGATCGGGAACTTTATCAAGTATGTATCATAATCTCCAAAATTTTATGTCATATATTATAATCTACAAAAAAGTTTATCCTCGTCCCGCTTAAATCGATTTTAGTTTTATGTCATCACTTTATTGTCAACTAATAGGCAGCATATAGTAATTTATACAAATTTCCACATCATCATCTTAAAATCCATTTTGGTTTATCTTATCGGGTTAACATCAACTTATAGGATCCATATTGGAGGCAGAAAGGCAGGTCCGGTACTAATAACGAAACATAGAGGGGTGGAGCCCACTTGCGGAAAAGGTTTCCAAATAGAGACCACGTCATTGTAGTATAGTGGTGAGTATTCCTGCCTGTCACACAAGTGACTCGAGTTCGATCCTCGGCAACGGTGATTAGAGTTTTTTTTCATAATTTTCCCAAAACTTACAATGATTGAAAATTGGACATTGTGTGAGATTTATATTTTTGTATTAGGGATAATTTTGTAAAATAATAATAGAAGGACTTATTTGTAAAATTTTGTGAATTTTTGTGGAATGAAATTTTGGTATGAAAATTATACTATGAGATAGTATTTTTGATAAGGAATCCGACGGCACCGACGGATCGTAATTTGGACGTCGTTTGCTTTATCAAATCGTTGAATCAAGGATGGACGGCTAGGATTAAACGTGAATTAAAGAATTTAAGTATTTATTAAAAACCGGATTTTTCACCCACCGAGCACGCGTCTTCTTTCTCTCTCACTTCCCCTGTTTCTTTTTCGCGTGGCAGCGACGACGGAGCATTTTGGCGACGACGGTTGGAGGTCTTGCCGATCGAATTCTTCAATGAGATATCAGATACAACCTCAGGTGAGCTAGGAGAACTCAGTAGAACCATCATTTGCAAGTTTTGGTTGAGATTTGGGGGAGAAAATAGGAGAGAAGTAGGGGGCGGCGAAACTTCGTCGCCGGAGCTTGCTCCGGCAATTGCCAGCCATTCCGGCCGCGGAATTTCGCAAACTTGGTACCTATGGCTTGTCCTCGACAAGAGCTTTCCATTGGTACCGGAGTTGAGAGCTGTTGGCCGCCAAGCGAGCTAAAAACCCTAACTTAGGGTTTTCGCCCAAATTAGATTAATTCGTGAAATTGATCTCATATGAGCTATAATAATTGGGGAAAATATGATTTTTGGAATCCTTGTGATGAGAGCTTTCGAATGGTACCAATATTGGCACTGTTCGAAGAACTTCGCCAGCGAGGTTTCCGGCGAACTCTCCGACGAGATTCCGACGAGCTTCGGCGAACTTTCCGGCGAACTTGAGATAATAATTAGGGTGATTCTAGAGACCATTTTAAGCATGTTGGTGAATACGGATTTGTAAAATTATTACCGGATTGAGAGATTTAATTCGTTGAAATATTCACAGGAAATTCGGTAAACAAGCACGAGGATACGAACGTTCGCGATACGAACTAGAACGTGTTTACCACGATAGAATCAGGTGAGTGTTTATTCTCTGGGTAGAATAGACGGGACAGTTCTCAATGTTTAGTCCAGGAGAACTATAGTCCCTTTGATTATTTATATGTGATATCCTTTGGCTCTCCTGCTAGTTAGTATTATCTTGATTATGATCATAAATGAGTTGTGAATAATCCTTGATATCCATGTTTGATGCTCTTGTTACTTGATTCATTTTAAGCATTATACTATGCTTCTGTTGACTCCTGATCTAGCATATGCATCTGTTTAATTATTCGTGATACTATTTCACTTGAAAATGCATATGACTAGCATGATATTATACTGGATAGTGTTATAAGCACTTTTCACTGCAGTGATAGGTTATTATACTATTAGCACTCCCATGGGCCACCTATGAGGAGGGGCGTGGGACGATAGTGCTCGAGGTTAGGATGGGACATTGGGATACTCCTGACTAGTTTTTACTCTGGATTAGCTATGGATATCAGGTAGCGAAATCCAGTGGGCAACCCAGTGGGAAAGGGGGCTTTGTTTATCTATTCTTGCACTTCTATTATGATCTGGGTACCTTATGATTCATGATTCCTACCTTGAGATAACAGTTGTCTGCAGCAACTGTATTTTGATTATGCCAGCCCCGGATATAGTCTCATGTGATTCTTGATTACTCATTTTGATTGGCTATTGCACACGTATGATTCTATTCTTGAGACTTTGTTATTTTATGTTCTCGGTTTTAGATTGTTTTCTATCCAACTCACTGAGTACGGCGTTACTCACCCCGTAGGGAAACTCATTTTTATTTTTCATGATCACAGCAGGAGAGAGACTGATAGATATCGCAGTGTATAGTCAGGCACCTGATTTCTTTTGAAAGGTAGGACAGTTCTACCTTTGTTTCGTATGTATAGAGATCCACCGGCAAGGTACTTTGTTTAACCTTGGGCATGTATCCATTTTGATTGTAAATTACTTGTATATAAGTGTGTGCCACTGTAGTAAAGATTTAGTTTTAATAATATATGCTTTTAGAGTTATATTGATCTGTCATCCAGGTTCTCTCCTTCCATACATAGGGGGGATATACATCAGGTACGCTTAGTGGGTTCCCATATAGTTTCGGGAGTAAATGGGGCTATATGTGGAGTTCACTGCGGTCTGCAACGTGCCCTAGGGGAAGATACGGGGCGTGACACATTGCCACTATCACAAACGCTTTAGAGGACTCGTAACGAGTGATTGTTTTCGACACTACGTCTTCCACACAAAACTCACATTTCTTCAGCTCAAATATTTTTTTGGATATTCCCGTTCATGATGTTCAATAGCTCATTTTAATTTTAATTTTACACATTTGATCTCTATTTTACTTCAATCTTATTCGATATGGTAGATTGCATCATATGCTATTCTTAATGTTATCCTCTATCTGTGCATAAATTTTTTGACAAAACGTACTTTATTGCAAAGAAAAAATTAAAATCGTGTTAACTAAAGACGAGTTAGATGTCATACTTGATCGCGAACTTTATCAAGTATGTTTCATGATCTCAAAAACATTATGTCATATATTATAATCTACAAAAAAGTTTATCCACATCCCGCTTAAATCTATTTCAGTTTAATGTCATCACTTTATTGTCAACTAATAGGTGGCATATAGGAATTTATACAAATTTCCACAACATCATCTTAAAATCCATTTTGGTTTGTCTTATGGGACTCACATCAACTTATAAGATGCATATTGGAGGCAGAAAGGCAGGTCCCGTACTAATAACGAAACATAGAGGGGTGGAGCCCACTAGCGGAAAAGGTTTCCAAACAGAGACCACGTTGTTGTAGTATAGTGGTGAGTATTCCTGCTTGTCACGCAGGTGACCTGAGTTCGATCCTTGGCAACGGCGACTAGAGTTTCTTGTCATAATTTTCTTCAAAGTAACAATGATTGAAAATTGGACATTGCCGCTATCACAAACGCTTTAGAGGACTCGTATTGAGTGATTATTTTCGACACTACGTCTTCCACACTAAACTCACATTTTTTCAGCTCGAATATTTTTTTGGATATTCCTGTACATGATGTTCAATATCTCATTCTAATTTCTCTATTTCACTTCAATCGTTTTCGAAACGATAGATTGCATCATATGTTATTCTAAATGTTATCCTCTATCTGCGCATAAATTTTTTGACAAACATTCTTTGTTGCAAAGAAAAAATTAAAATCGAGTTAACCAAAGATGGGTTAAATACCATACTTGATTGGGAACTTTATCAAGTACGTATCATAATCTCCAAAATTTTATGTCATATATTATAACCTACAAAAAAGTTTATCCTTATCCCGCTTAAATCGATTTCAGTTTTATGTCATCACTTTATTGTCAAATAATAGGTAGCATGTAGGAATTTATACAAATTTCCACATCATCATCTTAAAATCCATTTTGGTTTGTCTTATCGGACTAACATCAACTTATAGGATGCATATTGCAGGCAGAAAGGCACGTCCCGTACTAATAACGAAACATAGAGGGTTGGTGCCCACTAGCGGGAAAGGTTTCCAAATAGAGACCATGTTGTTGTAGTATAGTAGTGAGTATTCCTGCTTGTCATGCAGGTGACCCTAGTTCGATCCACGGCAATGAGTGTTTGTTTTCGACACTACGTCTTCCACACTAAACTCATATTTCTTCAGCTCGAATATTTTTTTGGATATTCTTGTGCATGATGTTCAATAGCTCATTTTAATTTTAATTTTACACATTTGATCTCTATTTTACTTCAATCATATTCGATATGGTAGATTGCATCATATGCTATTCTGAATGTTATCCTCTATCTGTGCATAAATTTTTTGACAAAACGTACTTTATTGCAAAGAAAAAATTAAAATCGAGTTAACTAAAGACGGGTTAAATGTCATACTAGATCGCGAACTTTATCAAGTATTTTTTATAATCTAAAAAACATTACGTCATATATTATAATCTACAACAAAGTTTTTCCTCATCCCGCTTAAATCTATTTCAGTTTAATGTCATCACGTTATTGTCAACTAATAGGTGGCATATAGGAATTTATACAAATTTCCACAACATTATCTTAAAATCCATTTTGGTTTGTCTTATCGGACAAACATCAACTTATAAGATGCATATTGGAGGCAGAAAGGCAGGTCCCGTACTAATAACGAAACATAGCAGGGCGGAGCCCACTAGTGGAAAAGGTTTCCAAATAGAGACCACGTCGTTGTAGTATAGTGGTGAGTATTCCTGCTTGTCATGCAGGTGACCCGGGTTTGATCCCCGGCAACGGTGACTAGAGTTTCTTGTCATAATTTTCTTCAAACTAACAATGATTGAAAATTGGACATTGCTACTATCACAAATGCTTTAGAGGACTCGTATTGAGTGATTATTTTCGACACTACGTCTTCCACACTAAACTCACATTTCTTCAGCTTGCGTATAAATTTTTTGACAAAACGTACTTTATTGCAAAGAAAAAATTAAAATCGAGTTAACTAAAGACGGGTTAAATGTCATACTTGATCGCGAACTTTATCAAGTTTGTTTCATGATCTTAAAAACATTATGTCATATATTATAATCTATAAAAAAGTTTATCCTCATCCCGCTTAAATCTATTTCAGTTTAATGTCATCACTTTATTGTCAACTAATAGGTGGCATATAGGAATTTATAAAAATTTCCACAACATTATCTTAAAATCCATTTTGGTTTGTCTTATCGGACTAACATCAATTTATAAGATGCATATTGGAGGCAGAAAGGCAGGTCCCCTACTAATAACGAAACATAGCGGGCCGGAGCCCACTAGTGGAAAAGGTTTCCAAATAGAGACCATGTCGTTGTAGTATAGTGGTGAGTATTCCTGCCTGTCATGCAGGTGACCTGGGTTCGATCCCCGACAATGGCGATTAGAGTTTCTTGTCATAATTTTCTTCAAACTTACAATGATTGAAAATTGGACATTGCCACTATCACACTTTAGAGGACTCGTAATGAGTGATTATTTTCGACACTACGTTTTCCACACTAAACTCACATTTCTTTAGCTCGAATATTTTTTTGGATATTCCTGTGTATGATGTTCAATATCTCATTCTAATTTTAATTTTACACATTTGATCTTTATTTCACTTCAATCGTTTTGGATACGGTAGATTGAATCATATGTTATTCTAAATGTTATCCTCTATCTGCGCATAAATTTTTTGACAAAACGTACTTTATTGCAAAGAAAAAATTAAAATCGAGTTAACTAAAGATGGGTTAAATGTCATACTTGATCGCGAACTTTATCAAGAATGTTTCATGATCTTAAAAACATTATGTCATATATTATAATCTACAAAAAAGTTTATCCTCATCCCGCTTAAATCTATTTCAGTTTAATGTCATCACTTTATTGTCAACTAATAGGTGGCATATAGGAATTTATACAAATTTCCACAACATTATCTTAAAATCCATTTTGGTTTGTCTTATAGGACTAACATCAACTTATAAGATGCATATTGGAGGCAGAAAGCCAGGTCCCGTACTAATAACGAAACATAGCATGGCGGAGCCCCGAAGTGGAAAAGGTTTCCAAATAGAGACCACGTCGTTGTAGCACAGTGGTGAGTATTCCTGCCTGTCGTGCAGGTGACCTGGGTTTGATCCCCAGCAACGGCGACTTGCCACTATCACAAATGCTTTAGAGGACTCGTAATGAGTGATTATTTTCGACACTACGTCTTTCACACTAAACTCACATTTCTTCAGCTCAAATATTTTTTTGGATATTCCTGTGCATGATGTTCAATAGCTCATTACATTCTGAATGTTATCCTCTATCTGTGCATAAATTTGTTGACAAAACGTATTTTATTGCAAAGAAAAAATTAAAATCGAGTTAACTAAAGATGGTTAAATGTCATACTTGATTCCGAACTTTATCAAGTATGTTTCATGATCTTAAAAACATTATGTCATATATTATAATCTACAAAAAAGTTTATCCTCATCCCGCTTAAATCGATTTCAGTTTTATGTCATCACTTTATTGTTAACTAATAGGTGGCATATAGGAATTTATACAAATTTCCACAACATCATCTTAAAATCCATTTTGGTTTGTCTTATGGGACTAACATCAACTTATAAGATGCATATTGGAGGCAGAAAAGCAGGTCCCGTACTTATAACGAACCATGGATGGGTGAAGCCTACTAACGTAAAAAGGTTTTCAAATAGAGACCACATAGTTGTAATTTAGTGGTGAGTATTCCTGCTTGTCACACAGGTGACCTGGGTTCGATCCCCGGTAACGGCGTTTAGAGTTTCTTGTCAAAATTTTCTTTAAACCTACAATGATTGAAAATTTGACATTGCCACTATCACAAACACTTTTTGACACTATGTCTTCTCAGATTTCTTCTGCTCGAATATCACTTCAATCATTTTCGATACGGTAGATGCAAGACTTCTTCTGCTCGAATATCACTTCAATCATTTTCGATACGGTAGATTGCATCATATGTTATTCTAAATGTTATCCTCTATCTGCGCAAAACGTACTTTATTGCAAAGAATAAATTAAAATCGAGTTAACCAAAGACGGGTTAAATACCATACTTGATCGGGAACTTTATCAAGTATGTATCATAATCTCCAAAATTTTATGTCATATATTATAATCTACAAAAAAGTTTATCCTCATCCCGCTTAAATCGATTTCAGTTTTATGTCATCACTTTATTGTCAACTAATAGGTAGCATATAGGAATTTATACAAATTTTCACATCATTATCTTAAAATCCATTTTGGTTTGTCTTATCGGACTAACATCAACTTATAGGATGCATATTGGAGGCAGAAAGGTTGGTCCCATACTAATAACGAAACATAGAGTGATGGAGCCAACTGGCGGAAAATGTTTCCAAAAAGAGACAATGTCGTTGTAGTTTAGTGGTAAGTATTCCTGCCTGTCATGCAGGTGACCCGGGTTTGATCCTCGGAACGGCGATTAGAGTTTTTTTTCATAGTTTTCTCAAAACTTACAATGATTGAAAATTGGACATTGCCACTATCACAAACGCTTTAGAGGACTCGTAATGAGTGATGTTTTTCGACACTACGTCTTCCACACTAAACTCACATTTCTTCAGCTCGAATATTTTTTTGCATATTCCTGTGCAAGATGTTCAATAGCTCATTTTAATTTTAATTTTACACATTTGATCTCTATTTTATTTCAATTGTATTCGATATGGTAGATTGCATCATATGCTATTCTGAATGTTATCCTCTATCTGTGCATAAATTTTTTGACAAAACGTACTTTATTGCAAAGAAAAAATTAAAATCGAGTTAACTAAAGACGGGTTAAATGTCATACTTGATCGCGAACTTTATCAAGTATGTTTCATGATCTCAAAAACATTATGTCATATATTATAATCTACAAAAAAGTTTATCTTCATCCCGCTTAAATCGATTTCAGTTTTATGTCATCACTTTATTGTCAACTAATAGGTAGGATATAGGAATTTATACAAATTTCCACATCATCATCTTAAAATCCATTTTGGTTTGTCTTATCGGACTAACATCAACTTATAGGAGGCATATTGGAGGCAGAATGGCAGGTACCATACTCATAACGAACCATAGAGGAATAGAGCCCACAAAAGGAAAAGGTTTCCAAATAAAGACCATGTCGTTGTAGTATAGTGGTGAGTATTCTTGCCTGTCACGCAGATTGAAAATTGTCATAATTTTCAATCTTACAATGATTGAAAATTGGACATTGCCACTATTACAAATGCTTTAGAGGACTCGTAATGAGTGATTATTTTTGACACTACGTCTTCCACACTAAACTCACATTTCTTCAAATATTTTTTTCGATATTCCTGTGCATGATGTTCAATATCTCATTCTAATTTTAATTTTACACATTTGATCTCTATTTCACTTCAATCGTTTTCGATATGGTAGATTGCATCATATGTTATTCTGAATGTTATCCTCTATCTGCACATAAATTTTTTGACAAGCATTCTTTATTGCAAAGAAAAAATTAAAATCGAGTTAACCAAAGTCTGGGCATACTTGATCGGGAATTTTATCAAGTATGTATCATAATCTCAAAAAAATTATGTCGTATATTATAATCTACAAAAAAGTTTATCCTCATCCCGCTTAAATCGATTTCAGTTTTATGTCATCACTTTATTGTTAACTAATAGGTGGCATATAGGAATTTATACAAATTTCCACATAATCATCTTAAAATCCATTTTGGTTCGTCTTATTGGACTAACATCAACTTATAGGATGCATATTGGAGTCAGAAAGGCAGGTCCCGTACTAATAACGAACCTTAGAGGAATGGAGCGCACAGAATGGAAAAGGTTTCCAAACAGAGACAACGTCGTTGTAGTATAGTAGTGAGTATTCCTGCCTGTCACGCAGGTTTGATCCCCGGCAACGGCGGTTAGAGTTTCTTGTCATAATTTTCTTCAAACTTACAATGATTGAAAATTGGACATTGCCACTATCACAAATGCTTTAGAGGACTCGTAATGAGTGATTATCTTCCACACTAAACTCACATTTCTTCAGCTCGAATATTTTTTTGGATATTCCTGTGCATGATGTTCAATATCTCATTCTAATTTTAATTTTACACATTTGATCTCTCTTTCACTTCAATCGTTTTCGATATGGTAGATTGCATCATATGCTATTCTGAATGTTATCCTCTATCTGTCGCATAAATTTTTTGACAAATGTTCTTTATTGCTAAGAAAAAATTAAAATCGAGTTAACCAAAGACGGGTTAAATGCCATACTTGATCGGGAACTTTATCGGGTATGTATCATAATCTCCAAAATTTTACTTCATATGTTATAATCTACAAAAAAAATTATCTTCATCCCACTTAAATTGATTTCAGTTTTATGTCTTCACTTTATTGTCAACTAATAGGTGGCATATAGGAATTTATACAAATTTCCACATCATCATCTTAAAATCCATTTTGGTTTGTCTTATCAGACTAACATCAACTTATAGGATGCATATTGGAGGTAGAAAGGTAGGTCCCCTACTAATAACGAACAATAGAGGGGTGGAGCCCACAAGTGGAAAAGGTTTCCAAACAAAGACCATGTCATTATAGTATAGTGGTGAGTATTCCTGCTTGTCACACAGGTGACCCGGGTTCGATCCTCGGCAACAATAATTAGAGTTTTTTGTCATCTTAAAATCTATTTCTGTTTGTATAATTAGACAAACATCAACTTATAGGATGCATATTGGAGGCAGAAAGGCAGGTCCCGTACTAATAACGAACCATAAAAGGTTGGATCCCACGAATGGAAAAGGTTACTAATCTAAGTTAATGTTGTTTTAGTATAGTGGTTAGTATTCCTACTTGTTACACAGGTGACCCGGGTTTGATACTTGATAATGGCGATCAGAACACTTTAGAGTACTCGTAATGTGTGATTGTTTTGGACACTACGTCTTCCACACTAAACTCACATTTCTTCAGCTCGTATATTTTTTTGGATATTCTTGTGCATGATATTCAATATCTAATTCTAATTTTAATTTTTCACATTTGATCTCTATTTCACTTCAATCGTATTCGATATGGTAGATTGCATCAAATGCTATTTTGAATTTTATCCTCTATCTGTGCATAATTTATTTGACAAAATGTACTTCGTTGCAAAGAAAAAATTAAAATTGTGTTAACCAAAGAGGGGTTAAAAGCCATACTTGATCGCGAACTTTATCAACTAGGTTTCATAATCTCAAAAAAACTGTCACATATTATAATCTACGAGAAGTTTATCCTCATCCCGCTTAAATCGATTTCAGTTTTATCTTATAACATTATTGTTAACCAATAGTAGGTATATAGGAATTTAAATAAATTTCCACATCATCATCTTAAAATCCATTTCTGTTTTGTCTTATCAGACTGACAACAACTTATAGGACACATATTGGAGGCAGAAAGGCATGTCCTGCACTAATAACGAACCATAGAGGTGAGGATCCCACGTACGAAAAAAGTTACATATATTATTTGACAAAACGTACTTTATTGGAATGAAAAAATTAAAATCGAGTTAACCAAAGATGTGTTAAATGCCATACTTGATCGAGAACTTTATCAAGTAGGTTTCATAATCTCAAAAACATTATGCCATATATTATAATCTACGAGAAGCTTATCCTCATCCTGCTTAAATAGATTTCAATTTTATCTCATCATGTTATTATCAAGTAATAGGAGGTATATAGGAATTTATACAAATTTTCATGTCACCATCTTAAAATACATTTCTGTTTTGTCTTATCAGACTAACATTAACTTATAGGATGCATATTGGAGACAGAAAGGGAGGTCCAGTACTAATAACGAACCATAGAGGGGTGGAACCCATGGACGGAAAAAGTTATCAAACAAAGACCATATTGTTGTAGTATAGTGGTGAGTATTCCTGCTTGCTGTGCAGGTGACTTGTGTTCGATCATCAGCAATGGAAATTAGAGTTTTTTGTCATAATTTTCTCAAAACATACAAAGATTGAAAATTGGACATTGGCACTATCAGAAACGCTTTATCGGACTCGTAATGAGTGATTGTTTTCGACATTGTGTCTTCCACACTAAACTCACATCTCTTCAGCTCGAATATTTTTTTGGATATTCCTCTGCATAATCTTCAATATCGCATTCTAATTTTAATTTTTCATATTTGATCTGTATTTTACTTCAATCGTATTCGATATGGCAGATTGCATCATACGCAATTCTGAATGTTCTCCTCAATCTGCGCATATATTATTTGACAAAACGTATTTTTTTGCAATGAAAAAATTAAAATCGAGTTAACCAAATATGTGTTAAATGCCATACTTGATCGAGAACTTTATTAAGCAGGTTTCATAATCTCAAAAATATTATGTCATGTATTATAATCTACAAAAAGTTTATCCTCATCCTGCTTTGATCGATTTCAGTTTTATCATCATGTTATTGTCAACTAATAGGAGATATATATAAGAATTTATATAAATTTCCACGTCATTATCTTAAAATCCATTTTTGGTTTGTCTTATTAGACTATCATCGACTTATAAGATGCATATTGGAGGCAGAAAGGGAGGTCTTGTCCTAATAACGAACCATAGAGGGCTAGATGCCACCAATGGAAAAGGTTATCTGACTAAGTCCATGTTGTTGCCGTATAGTGGTGAGTATTCCTACCTATAACACAAGTGACCTGGGTTTGATCCCCGACAATGGTGATCAAAGGTTTTTGTCATAATCTAATCAAAACTTATGAAGATTGGAAATTGGACTTTGCCACTATCACAAATGCTTTATGGAGCTCCTAATAAGTAATTGTTTTGGACACTACGTCTTCCACACTAAACTCACATTTCTTCAGCTTGAATATTTTTTTGAATATTCCTCTGCATGATCTTCAATATCTCATTCTAATTTTAATTTTTCACATTTAATCTCTATTTCACTTCGATCGTATTCGATATGGTAGATTGCATCATATGTTATTCTGAATGTTATCATCATGTGCTTACATCAATTTCAGTTTTATCTCATCATGTTATTGTCAACTAATAGTAGGTATATAGGTATTTATACAAATTTTCACTTCATCATCTTAAAATCCATTTCTGTTTTGTCTCATCAGAATAACATTGACTTATAGGATGCATATTGGAGGCAGAAAGGGAGGTCCCATACTAATAACAAACCATAGAGGGGTGCATCACACAGATGGAAAAGGTTACCAAACTATAGCCATGTTGTTGTAGTATAGTGGTAAGTATTCCTGCATGTCACACAAATCAACCGAGTTTGATCCTTGACAATGGTGATTAGTGGTTTTTGTCATAATTTTCTCAAAATATATGAAGATTGAAAATTGGACATTGCCACTATAACAAATGCTTTAGAGGACTCGTAATGAGTGATTGCTTTGGACACTACGTCTACCATATTAAACTCACATTTCTTCAGCTCGAATATTTTTTTGGATATTCTTTTTCATGATCTTCAATATCTCATTCTAATTTAAATTTTTCACATTTGATCTCTATTTCACTTCAACCATATTCGATATGGCAGATTGTATCGTGTGCTATTTTGAATGTTATCCTCTATCTGCGTATAAATTATTTGACAAAACATACTTTTTTGCAATGAAACAATTAAAATCGAGTTAACTCAAGATGGGTTAAATGCCATACTTGATCGAGAACTTTATAAAGTAGGTTTCATAATCTAAAAAACATTATGTCATATATTATAATCTATAAAAAGTTTATACTCATCCCGCGTAGATCAATTTTAGTTTTATCTCATCACGTTATTGTCAACTAATAGGAGGTATATAGGAATTTATACAAATTTTAACGTCGTCATCTTAAAATTCATTTCTATTTTGTCTTATCAGACTAACATCAACTTATAGGATGCATATTGGAGGCAAAAAGGGACGTCTCATACTAATAAGGAACCATAGAGGGTTGGATGCCACCGATGGAAAAGGTTACCCAACTAAGTCCATGTTGTTGCAGTATAGTGGTGAGTATTCCTGCTTGTCACACAAGTGACCTGGGTTTGATCCTCGATAACGGTAATCAGTGGTTTTTGTCAAAATCTAATCAAAACTTATGAAGATTGGAAATTGGACATTGCCACTATCACAAATGCTTCATGGGGCTCATAATGAGTGATTGTTTTGGACACTATGTCTTCCACACTAAACTCACATTTCTTCAGATCGAATAACTTTTTGGATATTCCTCTGCATGATCTTCAATATCTTCAGCTTGAATATTTTTTTGGATATTCCTCTGCATGATCTTCAATATCTCATTCTAATTTTATTTTTTTACATTTGATCTCTATTTCACTTTAATCATATTTGATATGGTAGATTGCATCATGTGCTATTCTGAATGTTATCCTCTATCTACGCATAAATTATTTGACAAAACTTACTTTTTTGCAATGAAAAAATTAAAATCGAGTTAACCGAAGAGGGGTTAAATGGCATACTTGATCGCAAACTTTATCAAATAGGTTACATAATCTCAAAAACATTATGTCATATATTATAATCTATGAAAAGTTTATCCTCATCCCGCTTAAATTGATTTTAGTTTTATCCCATCACGTTTATTGTCAACTAATAGTAGGTATATAGGAATTTATACAAATTTCCACGTAATCATCTTAAAATCCATTTCTTTTTTATCTTATCAGACTATCATCAACTTATAGGATGCCTGTTGGAGGCAGAAAGCGAGGTCCCGTATTAATAATGAACCATAGAGGGGTGGATCCTACGGACGGAAAAGGTTACTAAACCAAGATGATGTGGTTGCAATATAATGGTGAGTATTCCTGAGCGTCATGCAGGTGACCTGGGTTCGATCTCTGGCAATTGTGATTAGTGTTTTTTGTCACATAATTTTCTCAAAACTTATGAAGATTGAAGTCTGGACATTGTCACTATCAGAAATGATTTAGAGGACTCACGAACTTTCTCAAGTAGGTTTCATAATCTCAAAAATATTATGTCATATATTATAATCTATGAAAATTTTATCCTCATCCCGCTTAAATCGATTTCAGTTTTATCTCATCATGTTATTGTCAAATAATAGGATGTATATAGGAATTTATACAAATTTTCACATCATCATCTTTAAATCTATTTCTGTTTTGTCTTATCAGACTAACATCAACTTATAGGATGCATATTGGAGGTAGAACGGGAGGTCCCTTACTAATAATGTACCATATAGGGGTGGATCCCATGGATGGACAATTTTACCAAATTGTATCCATGTCGTTGTAGTATAGTGGTGAGTATTCTTGCTTGTCACGAAGGTGACCCAGGTTTGATCCCTAGCAACAGCGATTAGAAGTTCTCATCACATAATTTTCTCATAAATGCTTGAGAGGAAGGTGATATGAATGTTCCTCCTTACAAGAAAGTCATTGTTGAGTATTCTTGTTTGTCATGAAGGTGACTTGGGTTCAATCCCTGGCAATGATGATTAGAAGTTCTCATCACATAATTTTCTCAAAACAAAGGAGCTTGAGAAACACGTTATTTATTATCTTCAACTACATTTTTATTCCTTATCTATATAAAGTTATTTTTTCTCTTTCATACCATTTGGATTAGTATGGATTGGGACCTTATTGTTATTTGTTCTTAGATGGCCACTTGCACATGTAATAAATTGCAACTCAATTTTATCTCTTCCAAATGTCTAAAAAGTAGTAATATGTAAAGAAATAAGATGTTAGGTAGAATATTTTTCCAACAGTGAATAAATACCTAGTGGCTAATACATTATTCAAACTCAGTATTTCAATATTTTCATTATTTCCATCTCTCAATTCATTATCAATATACAGTTTATTACATGTGTATTTGAGCTATGAAGTCTGAAATTAATTTTTGTGCATTTTGTATATAGATCACAGCTCTTGGAGAAGGTGTATATTTGGAAGCCCGGTTATTGAGCAGGTAGTCACAAGACTTTTAACCTCATAGTCACATTTATATTTAAATTATGATTGTTGCGATGATTCATTTTCAAGAAGGAGGCAGCACTTCGTCAAAGAGAGGTAACTGTGTAACTTAGCAACAATTTTAGGCCTTAATCTGATTTCTGCAGTTTTGGCAATTTAAGGATATTTGAGATACCCTTACTTGTTAATTGCACTAGTTATGAGAGGATAAGTGGAAGGAAAGGAGTGGCACTCTTACTAGAAAGTCAAAAATTAAAAGAGAAATCTAGCCTTTTCGTGAATCTCTTTTGAACAAGTACTAGATCAAAAAATATGAGAGAAAAGAAAAAGCAACCATAGATAGCAACATATGTTTATCAGTCAACCAACTACCTATTTACTTCATCGATTCTTTATTCCCACAATGTGAGATCCTCTTGTGAGCACCAGTTGATTCATGTTAAAAAGTTATGATGAAGATTAATAAATAAAATAGGTAACAGCCAATTCAACTAAATATGTAGTGCGTCAATGTAAATGAAACAATCACATTTATTTCAACAAGACACTGTTAGTGCATTTCCTCTCCTCTCTTTTTTTCTCAGAAGTACAGTACTAGCCAGTATTTGCATTTTTTTTTATTTTTTTTAGCTACCCTTGTCGGACAATGTTACGGAGGAAACAAATTGTATGAGAAGGGAATGTAGGTCCCAATGAAAACAGAGTCAGCAACATACCCACTCGATGAATGGCTAGCAAGCATTGACTTGAACTAGATAGATGGTCTAAGTTAGGAAAGGGTACAGAGACATGAATCAATGCTAACGTGTGCTATCACACGAATTTGGAAGCCATAGCCGATATAGAAACAAGGGGTGTTTAATTCCCATCTCTACTCTCGAGAGTAACTACTTTGATAAGTACTGTAGCCAGCAACATGAATGGTGAGAAACTAGTTTCTGACTACTAATTTTTCATTGTCTGGAGAATAAAGTGCCAAATATAGTTTTAGTTTGGCTTGGCATGCACAAAAGGACGCATAGATATAATAAATAAAATCATTGAAGCATTGGAATATAAAGGTAACGATGATAGGAAGGAAGACAATAACTGAAGCTATAAAATCAATTCTCTCTGAACCCAACAGTGTTGTCCAATTTGTTATAATTTGGAGGAAATATTTTGGAAGCACAAATTGAAAATGGTAAGCAAGAATTTCAACCACAACACAAATTAGTATGAAAGGAACCTGCTTTTACAAGACTATGTAGGATTAAAAATGGTATCACAAGAATTTGAAACATTTCCAATCATCATTGAAATGTAATTGGCCAAGGTTTAAGAACTTGGTGTGAATTGATAATATACTCCCTTAAGAACCCACATTTCCCATAATTAAATAAACCAAGATTGGAGTTGGAAGGATTTATATATATATATATATTATTCTTTATTATGAGTCATAACTTTGTGAGCCAAGGAAATTCAAGGATATTGAGGATACAATACTTTTGTTTCGACACTTATGTCGTTAGATTAGTGAGGGGGAAATACCTTTTTAAACTGTTGCAGAAGTCATATGAAGGCAAACAACTACAAAAGTTGCGAGCAACTTTCTTTCGATGCAACAATCTTGTCTCAAGTGATACAGTTTTGCACGAGGAACTTGGAAGCAAAACTTGATGGTGATAAATAAGCATCTAAAACCATGATGATATTAGCAATTGCTGAATTTAAGAGGTAAAACTGAAGATGACAATTAATAAATTGCAACTGAAAATGAAGGTTTGGTTTGGGGCAGTACAAAATTTATTTCTTTAGCTCTTAGAACAGCTGAAGTATGAAAAGGGCATCAGATAAAACTTGTAGTAGAAATTGTAGAGAGAATACAAAAATACAGTCAATCTTGTCTACTAATGTTGCATCCACTTCTGCAACCATTGAGAATTTTAAGAGTTAGGAGTAGGAAACTCAATTTGGAGGGGACAAGGAACAAGAGGCAATTAGTGGGAACAACAACCTCTCATCTTGTCATTTGCAGTGATTGAAGGAGTTATAATTTTTTTTTTTTGAAGTTACCAATATAAACACATGAGAAAGATTCAGTTTAAGGTGACGACAAGTTCCATTGGCATTCAATTTCAATATTTCAGCCACTATGTTCAAACAAGGAGTGGACTCAAATATATATATATACACATATTTTCCAAACAAGTGACCAACTGAGATCGATGGCCTAACTCAGAAACTGATGAAGCTACTGAAGAAACTTGAGAGCTTGCACATAGAATTGCAGAAGATAAGCAAATAACATGACTTGAATGAAGAACCAATAGTGAATCAGACAATGAAAATTGATAAAGTTCATGATACTGCTCAACCCTCAACCACCAAGGACAAGATTTTGAGATAGTTGAGATGATGGATGGCACCATAATAGTTTTGAAAGTTAAATGAGGCTTGTAAAAAAATCTGTAAATGCGATGCCCAAATATCAACATTGATTCGACATGTGAGGTTACTGAAGTTTTGGTTTGTTTAGCAAAGTTGTCAAGCATTGTTATAGAAGTTTTGGGAGAATATGAGTACAGGAAAATGTTGATTTTTTCTTTTTTTACATGCAAGTTCAGGAGTTTGACAATTTACAAACTACAGTCAAATGCAGTCAATTTAGAGATGCTAGTGAAAATATTGTCAACGCATAATACTAGTCTGTAATTGTTCAAAGGATCCTAAGGAAGAGACAATAATGGTAGCTCCATCCAGGTCTCCAAGGATGAGAATATGGTAGGCAAGTGTACTTACATTGTGACCTCTACAATTTTTGATATCCAGGGGAGTCATGCAGAGATTGAACATGCTACTTGTGTGGGTGGAAAAATTTATCAAGGGTATGACGATAAAAGATAGAGAACAATTTAAATTTGTCCACTGATGTAGGCAGGACCCTCAGCTAAATGGAGTGGGAAGAAACATCACCTACAAGGAAAACTCAAGGAGCATACCTTCAATGGTCAAGGGTATACTAGTGAGTACCAAGAGGGATTTGATGGGAAGTTAGCCAATTTCAAGGAATATGTGCACTGAGGAGCACTCAAGGATTTCATATCATCGATCTAAGAGAGAAGATTTATGTAAGATATGTTTGTTGTCTCATATATGAAAGGACCATCCTATGTTCAAGGCACACCCCTCGTCAGGGATCTCCTCGAACCCCGTCAATATCAACTCTATATCTCTGTCCTAGATGCCTATACACTGACGTTAGCGGAAGGAGCTGGTGACCACGACACTCCTTCTATGCAACACAAGCACCACGCTGTAATTCTGCCTCATGTCAGGATCACCATACAAAATCACAAAATCACTACCATCTACAGCCTGGCAAGCTGAGATCTGCTTCATATGCAACCAATGAACTCGGACTGCTCAAGGACCCACATCGTTGAGCATGCCAGTATCAATCAGGTTCCCTAGCACTAGAAGCGCATGGCCTGGTACTGTTCCTAGCACCCAACTACCTTGGAGTAACCCAAATAAATTGAGCTCTGCACCAAAGTGAGATCCCGGTTACACCAAAGTATCTAAGGATTAGTCAACCGAGCGTGCATTTCTACCTTAGCTAGCACATGGCTCCTCACCACATGTTGACACATAGCAGATTAAGAACCTTAATGTCATATCCTAGGTTACCATGACCCTAAGATGTCCAGAAGTTCTGAGTTAAATGTCAAATAAGATCACTCTAGGTGTTATCATAACATGTGCCTAAAGTGTCTCTAGTTATGTCTCATGTCATCATGTTTCATGTTCTTGCTAAGTGTTTCTACATCTCTAGCAACATGAACATATCAATAATAATGTAACATGAGTATAAACATCAAGAGCATACATATAATAGCATCATACATCTACCAGCATGGTATAACTTTCAACTCATCTCAAGAACATGCATATAATAGCATCATATGTAAACTAGCATGGCATACTTCCAATAATTCACATGTTAATCAAATATGCAACCAAACATATATATAACTTATCAGCATGTACAATAATTAACAACGACCCTTAGGACTCAGCATCTGTAGTAAGCCAAATATTTAAAACCATAAATCCTCACCTGAGTCTCCAAGCAGTATTAAATAAGAATTCACAGCTTGGTTGTGATTCTTAAAAGCAAGCAAACAATCAATCAAGTGCAACAATTCCTTCTTACTCCAATACAAATCACAGCTTGGTGGTGATTTGTCAAGCAACAGCACAGCAATTAATTTTTATAAGACAAAATAAATACATTTAACAACTATAAATCATACAATTCAAACAAGAATTTTCCTATCTACCATTATACTCACATCCTCACATTATTTCATTTTATTTAACTTCTTATAATCAACATATCAACCATCACATTAACAACTCCGATCTAACACAATCAAACATAAATAAGTCTATAAAATAATATTTAGTTTAATAATTTAATTATACTCAAAAGTCTAAATCAATATATACCACCTTAATTAATCCTAAAAATAATTTTAATAATTTTGTGGAAAATCTAATTATATTAATTAAATTCACAATATCCCAAATTATCCAATTAGAAAGTCTAAATAAATTAATTTCCTAAAGTTTATCATATTCTAAATTTATAAAATTCTAAATTATTCAATTTCATTAATTAGAAAAATCTAATTAATCTAATTACCTCAATTTACAATATCCTAATTTTATTAATTCTGTAAAAATTCTAAATAAATTATTTTAATTCTAATTAATATAATTTAAATATCATAACACCTACAAAAATATTTCTTCGTGCATATAACCTAATTTAATCCAAATTTATCTTAATTAAATTAAAAACCATATTATAAAAATCTCGTAAAATTCTAATTAAATTATGAAAAATATGTTTAAGCATAACATAGCACTTAAATTTATTTTAGATTTTTCAGACATCGTTATCGCACTCAAAACCCTGAACCCAACCTAAATAGATTTGAAAACTGCACCTATAATATGTTAAAAAATCTAAATAAATTTCTTAATACTCAAAACTCACCAATCAAGCCCTAGCCATGTTGAATCCATTCAAACCACGCGTAAAATCGCGAAACTAGCAAAAATCATGTTGAACCGCTGCCGAACCGACTCTGCCTTGAACCGGACCGAGCCGGACCGACCCAACAGGGGCCGACCAAGACTGCGCACGCGCTTCGCACGTGCACCCTACTTCGACCCGCCTCTTTGCCTTCACTTCGAAACCCAGCCGCGTTTACCGCCGCGCTCCGCCGACTGCCGCTGCACCACCGCCTCCGACACACTGGAACTCCAAGTATGGCCTCACCTCACGTCCCTCCACCTTCTAGCTGCCCCATCATGCCGCCGGTAAGGCCCAGGAGTCGCCACGACCACCGGCGCACGCTGCCCCCTGTCGCAACAACCGAGCTCCACCGGCAGCCGCTTCCCAGCTTCCAGCAGTGCTACAAACACTTCAATTCGATTTCCCTTAACTCGAATTGAAGCTACACAACACCTCGTGGGGAAAGAAGGACGATCTCGCGGCGATCGTTGGTGAGATTAATCAAAAACAAGGTCTGTCCCCTGTCCCTGCCTCAAACCTCGATCTCAACTGCCTTCACAGCCCCTCCACCTCAACCACCGCACCAAATCAACTTTGCAAGAGTCTATCATCACCGGCTACCTCTCTGCTGAAGAAGGAGTCGATCTCCGACCGTCTCACCAGTGCAAACGACTGGAACAGGGACGCCCCCTTGTTCCACCGCTGCATCGTGATTTCAGCTCACCGGAGATGCGTCCTTCGCTCACTGCCCCCGGCAATGCCGCCTAGGCCCGAACACCACCCCTTCCTACCGAATAGAAGTTTCGCCAGAGTAGGCACGGCCCTATCGACGCTGATAGAACCCTTCCCCGCAACCCTCTATTATCGAGGGTTTATACCCTCGCTCGATAAGTCGCCGACTCGTCCAGCAATGATTTTTAATTTTTGTTTTTTTTCTTTTTCTTTTTCTATTTACTTTATATTTCCTATATATTTATTTAAATATATATTTTATTTTATTTTTTTAATTCCATCTGAAATATTTTTTTTCTTTTCTATTTTATTTTACTTATTTCTTATTTTATTATTTTAATATTAAAATATTATTTTTTATTATTTTATTTTAAAAAAATTATTTTGAAAAAAAAATAGGGTTTACAGTAACTGTTATTGTAGGCAAACTCAATCAAATATAAGTATTAATTCCAACTTTCTTGGAATTTAATTACATAAGCTCTCACCATATCTTCTAGAGTTTGAATTATCCTTTCAAATTGGCCATCTGCTTGAGAATGAAAAGTTGTACTAAATTGTAATGTTGTACCCAAAGCTTCATGTATTATTGGTCAAAAATGAGAAGTAAATCTGGGATATCTATCAAAAATAATTGTAATAGGAACTTCATGAAGTTTCACGATCTCTTGAATATAGATTCCAACTAATTTATCTAATGTATAAGTATTATGAATTGCTAGAAAATTAGCAGATTTAGTAAGTCTAACTACTATTACCTAGATTGCATTATAACCACTTGAGGTACGTGGTAGTTTTATCACAAAATTCATTTTGATATGTTTTTATTTTCATTCAGGAATTGGCAAAGATTGTAGCTTTCCTGCAGGTCTTTGGTGCTCAGTTTTAACCTACTGATATATATGACACTTAGCTACATAATCGGCAATGTCTTTCTTTATTCCCGACCACCAGTAGCTTCCTTTTATTATGCGATTGATTTTTGTACTTCCTAGTTGCATTGCATATACCGAGGAACGAGCTTCCACCAAGATAACTTTCTTGAGTTCAGCTTTATTAAGGATGCAAACTCTATCTCGATATACCAATAATCCATCATCCCTCATCCTAAACTCAGAATTTTCTTTTGTTTGTATTCTTTGAAGTATTCTCCTCATTTCCTCATTTAAGCTCTCTGAAATCCAAATTTTCTCATAAATAATGGGTCGCACAACAAATATGGCTAGTATCTCACTAAATTTATCATAATCTAACTGAACTCCTAAAGATTTTATTCCACCAATTGAGGAAATGTGATGGCTGAAATAGTTGACAGAATAACTGATTTTCTACTCAATGCATCTACTACCACATTAGCTTTTCCTGGATTACATTCAATTATCAGATCATAATCTTTTATCAACTCCAATCATCTTCTTTATCTCAAGTTTAGTTTCTTTCCAAGTCGTAATATATTTCAAGCTCTAATTGTTGGTAAAAATATGACATCGAACTCCATATAGATAATGCCTCCATATTTTTAATGCAAACACTACTGTTGCTAATTCCAAATCATAAGTAGGGTAATTTAGCTCAGGACTCTTTAGTTAACGGGATGCATAAGCAATAACTTTTCCTTCCTGCATCAATACACACCTTAGTCCCTGTCTAGAAGCATCACTATATATTATATAATCTTCATTAATCTTTGGTTATATCGAAACTGGAGCAGAAGTGAGATAATTCTTGAGTTTCTAAAAACTCCTTTTACAATCCTAATCCAATTGAAATTTTACTTTCTTTTGTGTCAACCTAGTGAGTAGTCTAGTTATCTTAGAAAATCCTTCAATAAATCTTTAGTAATATCTAGCTAGACCTAAGAAACTCCTCATCTCTATAATATTTTTGGGTCGTTCCAATTCAAAATTGCTTCCATTTTATTTGAATTTCCATAATATCATTTTCTGCTATTGTGTATCCCAAGAATTTCACATCTTTTAACCAAAATTTCCTTTTGGTAAATTTTGCATATAGTTTCTTTCCCTAATATCTATAAAACCACTTTTAGATATTCTACATGCTCCTCTTCTCCAGGAGAGTCTATCAAAATATCGTCAATAAATATAATAACAAACTTATTCAGATATGGATGAAATACCTTATTCATTAAATCTATAAATGCAATGGGTACATTTGTCAAACCAAAAGATATCACTACAAATTCATAATGTCCATACATAATTCTAAAGACAGTTTTTGGCACATTAAACTCCCTAATTCTCAGTTGATGATATCCTGACTTGAGATCAACTTTAAAAATACCTTAGCTCCTTGTAATTGATCAAAAAAATCATCAATTCTCGGCAAAGGATATTGATGGTCACTTTATTTAATTGTCTATAATCAATGTGTCACGCCCCGACCTACCTGTCGGACACGTGGCAACCGCCGTATGAGCCCAGAGGACCCATACAAGGCATTAGGTAATAAATGTCGTTCATACACATACACAACACAACGGAATATACAATTAATTTATTTATGAATCTCTACTAACACAGTCCCGATATACCTACTACAATTCTACAGTGACGTTATCAATAAATAAAACTAAATCCTTCGATAGCCCTTATCTTCATCAAATATCTCAGACAATCATCTAGCAACCTGCACACACATTGAACGCGGTGTGCTCAGCCTTGCGGCCTAGTGCGAAATTACGGCTCTACCGAATAAAGAAATCAAAAGCTATGAGGAGTATTCTAGGATGCATTTGGTTGTTAATCATCATTTTTCATTTGATTTGTGTAAATCAATTTATAGAAAGCAGTAAAACAACATAAATAAATACAGATGTATTATTCACTAGATGTCACCTACGTTGTATCTAGTGTCAATGTCAACAGTATGTCACCTACGTCATAATAATACTTTAAAGTTACAAGACTTAGGCTGCCAGCCTATACTTAGTGAATACCCGAGCTAAGGGTATCAGTAAGCCCATCAGTGCCTTTCTGTCTTTGTCTCTACCTATGCCCGCTGCACTGATGTTGGAGGAGAGAACGGGTGACCCAATATCACTCTCCATCGTTTCACTAGTCGCTGACCATGCCTCCCCTAGCGAAACCGTCGTGCCCTTACATCTTCCCCGGATCCGTACGGGCAACAACATTTGTGTAATACTACACACTGTCCGTAGACAGGGTCACCATCATATCAATCTCATCGGCCACGACTAGCCAGAATAATAATCCTAGGATCCGGACTACTCATCCGATCGTCTGCAGACATCAAGGGTGATAGCCGTGTGGTCTACGGATCCACTGTCCAAGGCGTCGCATAGGGAATCACCTTCCCAGTCCAATAGCAGTCGATTTCGACCGAGATTGACGCACATCCGCACGATGGGCTGTGGCAACCTCGACTCCATCGGTGCCAAGTCCATGGTAGGGTTCATCCTCGCTAGTCATCTCAGGACTATCACGAGGCCGCCTAAATGACACTCGTGCGGGTATAAATTTCTGGGTAAGGACTTGCTCCATATTTTCGGTCTAATATGACCTTGGAGTTTGTACAGTCTTTTACCCTACCAGCTCCCAGTATCTAAGCTATGCATAACCTCGGGAGTGGTGCTCCCAGTATCTAAGATATGCATAACCTAGGAAGTGGTGCTGTCACGCCCCGACCCTACCGTCGGGCACGTGACAACCGCCGTATGAGCCCAACAGACCCATACAAGGCATCAATGTGATACATACCATCCATATACATCATTTACACAGCGGAATTTACAAATAAATCATCTAACTCAAGATTCCTAACACAGTCCCGATAAACCTACTACAATTCTATGAAAAAGACATCGATAAATAAAAATAGACCCGTCGACGGACACATCTTCATCAAATATCTTGGACAGTCATCTAACACACCTGCACACACGGGGAAAAGTAGTGTGCTCAGCCTTGCGGCCTAGTACGAAATTACGGCTCTACCGAATAAAGAAATGCCTTTGGTAGTTAATCATCATTTTTCATGTATTTTATGTTAAACAACTTATATACAGCAATAAAACAGCATAAATAAATAAATAAATTTATTCCACTAGATTTCACCTAAGTCATATCTAGTGTCAATGTCAACCTGTCACCTACGTCATAATGAGACTTTAAGGTTTCAAAAACTCGGGCTGCCAACCTACGCTTAGTGAATACCCGAGTCAAGGGTATCAATAAACCCATCAGTGTCTTTCTGTCTCTGTCTCTACCTATGCTCGCTGCACTGATGTTGGTGGAGAGGACGGGTGACCCAATATCCCTCTCCATTGTTTCACTAGTCGCCAACCATACCTCCCCTAGCGAAACCGTCGTGTCCTTACATCCTCCTCGGATTCCGTAGGAGCAACGACAAACGTGTAGTACTACACACTGTCCGTAGACAGGGTCACCTTTATATAAATCTCATCGGCCACGGCTAGCCGGAATAACCACCCTAGGATCTGGACTACTCATCCGATCGTCTGCATACGTCAAGGGTGATAGTCGTGTGGTCTACGGATCCATTGTCCAAGGCGTCGCATGTGGAATCACCTTCCCAGTCCAATAATAGTCGACGTCTATCGAGATTGGTGCACATCCGCACGATGGGCTGTGGCAACCTCGACTCCATCAGTGCCAACTCCATGGTAGGGCTCATCCTTGCTAACCATCTCAGGACTATCACGATGCCGCCTAAACGACACTCGTGCGGGTGAAAATTTTGGGTAAGGACTTACCCCATATTTCCGGTCTAATATGACCATGGAGTTTGTACAGTCTCTTACCCTACCAGCTCCCAGTATATAAGCTATGCATAACCTTGGGAGTGGTGCTCCCAGTATCTAAGCTATGCATCAACCTCGGGAGTGGTGCTCCCCCCCCCTCCAGTATCTAAGCTATGCATCAACTTCGGGAGCGGTGCACCCACTATCTAAGCTATGCATAACCTCGGAAGGGGGACGTCACCGTTTGACCACCGTCGGTACGCGGCGGTCAACCGGGGCATATGAAAAAGGCTCCTTTTTCTGTCTAAGTTGCGGTGACGTCGCCAAAGGTTCTAACATGTCGTTATTTACTATCTATGTCTGCATGGTAGTTATTTAACACATAGCAAAGAAAACAATACAACATGCAGGACACGAATTTAGAACATGTTAGATACCTAGCAGGTCATTCATTTTGGATAAAATAAATTATACTAACATGCATACATGTCAAATCTTATCAAGCATTATATTTTTTTATATTTAAGACATCCAAGAATTATTCCTAAGAAGACCCCAGCGGGAATTCCCAAGCTTGAATAAATCCTACATCGGAGAACCAATTCACCTGGGTTAGCGATCCGCTCTTCAGAACCAAGTCACGCGGAAATAATCACCCGACGAGCTACTCGGATCGCGTACCCACAATAGTCCTAATTAACATAATTATTTAAAATAAATTTAATTCATTTTCTCCTAAAGTAAATAAATTAGAAATTTATCAACAAATTAATTAAAATAATTATTGCACCTAATTAGTCCCAAACTAAGCATACAAGTTTAGGATTAATTCTACCTAGTCAAATCTTAATTAATCATATTTTAAATTTTTATCTATTAACTAACTATAATGTTAAATTTCTTTAATTAACTTAAATGAATTTTTATCCAATTTATACTCATTAAACTCATCTATAACTTAGCCCAAGTCACCCAAGGGCCCAATTAGAACCCATGAAAAATTTTATTATTATTATTATTATTATTATTTTAATATTTTATTATTATTTTATTAAATAAATAAATTATTTAATTATTTTCTGATCGGTCAACGGTCAACGGTTAACCCGGTCAACGCTTGACTCGGTCAACGTAGACCGATTACTGTTCATCCAATTTAACATGAGTCTGACCCTCGCCCAGCTGGTTCGGTTCAATCGAGTCAGCTCAATCCAGCTAAATCTGAATCCGACTTGAGTCTGGTTCAAGCTGATTTAGTTCGACTCGGGTCCGGTTCAACCAACCCAATCCAATTGGGTTTGACTCGAGCTCGAACTAATTTCAATTAGTTGATTCGGCTCACCCAACCCAACTCAATCCGAACCTAAACCCAACTCAAACCCAACCGATTTAATTCCAATTTGGTTCAACCCAACCAGTTTCATTAAATTAATATTTACTTATCAACTAAGCTTAGTTAATCTAACCTTAATCATGCTTAATTTAATCTAAGCATATATTAACACAACTTATACAAATCACATTTTATTAAACTAATCATGCTTAATTTGTTTCACTAATCGCAATTAGGGAATAATAAACCTACTTAGCTGAATCACTATTCATCACCGGAATAGTAGCGCCGCCGCCGGAACTCTAGCCGCCACCTCGCCGGAGCTCACGAAATTGGCGACTAACTGGACGGCGAACTTCGCAACTCCACGGGCAAGTGGAGACCAACGACGATCTGCGAAAACGCCGACCATCAGCGCCTAAACGATGGTGGAGACCAACCGGTTCGGTTCGGTTCGATTTAATTTGGTTCGACCCAGGTTCAATTTAATTCAATCTGGTTCAACTCGGATCCGGTCCAGTTTAATTGGATCCGGTCCAACCAGCCCAATCTAATTTGATCTGACTCGAGCTCGAACCACTTTCAATTAATTGATTCAGCTCAACCACTTACTTAACCATTAATTAACCCACTTAATTTATTCATTAACCAAGCTTAGCTTAAATAAATCAAGCATTAATCATGCTTATGTTTTCTACGAGTGGAAAGGGGGCAAGAGCAGAGTAATACCTCTGCTCATGCGGTCGCCTCCTTCGTCTCCGGCGTGGGCTTCCCCACTCCGGCGAGGGTTCATCGGGGTCCTCAGAAGCAGCGGCGGTGGTTCTCCGGCACCAGCAATGGCAGCGAAGCGGAGCAAGGTGTCGACGCCGTGGGACGAGGGAAGGAGGAAAGAGGAGGTCGTCTCCCACCTCCACATTCGTTGCACGACCGAAGGTCTCTGCAGTGACTACCGGCAGTAGAGAGGGAGGTGCAGTCGACGACGATGTTGTCGGTGATGCGGCTGCAAGGGGGGACGCCGGCAGCAGGATGCCGACGGTCACCCGTGCACGGAGAGGGCGATCGTTTGGAGCAGAAGCAGGGTAAAAGTAGGGCAGCCGCTCCGACGGTGTTTGGCGAGCTTTGTGGACGGCGAAGCTCGAGAGGGAAGGCTCAATGGCAAGGGAAAATTGGCGAGGTGCACGGAGAGGGTGCAGCGGCGACGACGTTTGCTCGACAAGGGAGAAATCGCCGGTCGCAGCCGCCCAATTTGGGCATGCTCTGTTCGCTCCCCTGTTCTTATCCGTGAGCAGGGGAACGTGGCGATGAAGGCGTCGGCTGCCTTCTGCTACCTCCGGCGGCGATGGGAAGGAGAGGAAAATGATGGATGAGGCACCGACGAGACCTTCGGAACTCCTCTGCAACTCGACGCGTGGATCGCAGGAGGGAGCAGATACTCGGGCGCTGCAGGTGTGGCCGCATTCATGGCCGTGGGAAGAGGGCAAAGGTGTTGGCCCTTTCACGAACGGAAGGGAAGGCGTCGCCTTCCCTTCTCTTCTCCGGCGGGTCGGCGAGGGAGTGTGTGCGGCGTCGAACGGGGTGAGGATGGAGACAATGAAGACGGAGACGGAAGCAATGGGTATGAAGGTGAAGGCGAAAGGCATGGGCAGCACGCGTGAGGGATGGGGCGTTGTGTTTTTTTTTTCCTTCTTTTTTTTTCTCTCCCCTTTTTTTTCTTTTATTATTATTATTATTTTCAATGGGTGAGAAGTTTACACAATGTGTAATCTTAAGATATCATCCTTCTTTTTTACAAATAATGTTGGTACGGACGTATGGTAAGGTACTTGGCCGGATAAATTATTTATCTAGTAATTTTTATAATTATACCTTCAATTCACTGATTACTATAGGTATTATTCTATATAGTTGAATAGTAATAGGATGAGTGCCCGGTTGCAATTTAATAAAGAAATCCACTTCTTTATCAGGTGGTACACCTAGTAAATCTTTTAGGAATATATTTAAAAATTCACGCACAATTAGTATCTCTTCTCGCTTTGTTCCAGATGTGGATGTGTCTACTATGTGAGCTAAATAGACTACACATCCTCTTCTTATTAGTTTCTAAGCTTGTAGTATCGAAATTACATAACTTTGTAAGATTTGACGATCCCAATAAAATACAGCTTAGGTATTCCTTCCATTAAGAATATTGCTTCTTTGGTAAAATAATTAATGGTAGCCTTATGTTGGGTTAACCAATCAATTCCTAGTATTAATTCAAGATCTATGAATTCTAATGGAATTAGATCTGTTAATAATATTGTATCTCCTAACATAATTTCACAATCCTTATAAACTATGTTTCTAAGAAGTTGTTGACCTAGAGGGGTGTATATAATAAGTTCAGGTTCTAAGGGAACCAATGGTTTATCACTAAACTTTGTAAACTCAGAATTAATATAAGATCTATAAGATCCACTATCGATAAGTACTCTAGCTAAATGCTGAAATAACAGTAAAGTACCTATAACCAGGTCTGGGTTTATCTTAGCCTCCTTGTCTAAGCTGGCAAAAATCCTAGTCTACTCCCGCGGTGAAACCCCGTGGTGGAACATATAATATCGATGAAAATCCCTTCATCTCCACTTTTGAAATTGATTTTATTTACTTCCAAGGAAGTGTAAATTAGTGAATGAGCATATTGGTTATCCTTAACTCTTGGCATAACTTTCCTACTATGAATGGAACTTATCCAACTTCTCTTCACTTCCTCTTGAGCATTCAAGAACTATCCTGGCTACCTTTTCACCGTAAATAGCTGGAAATTTTCCTTTAAATTTTTCCTATATCCTAGTTTGAATGACTTCCCTATGCTCAAAATAATTGGGTTTTTTTCAACTTCAAATCTCTTAAATTCTCATTGAAGTATCCTTGTTGTTACTAGTCTTATCAGAGTTGTTTGAAAACTCATGGTGGAACATTACCTTGAGTATGAACTTGTGATGTCCTTTGCATTGAAAACCTGTCTAACATAAATTTTCCTTGATGGCAATGTGAATTCTAGATCCTATAATCCTTTGTCCCTGGAAATATTGCAAGAAGAAAGATAAAATTGTAGAAATCACTTAGGAATGCATTCTTCCATTATATTTGACACCTTGTTTGGTTTTCGTCGTCCAAAATTATGCCTCTTAGAGTTATTTCATGTAGGCATTGCTAGGTGAACCTACCCCGAAAGATTGATAATAAACTAATAGCAACTATGATTGCTTGGTGAAGGAGTGCAAACTGCAATACATGACATTTATGTATGGCTAACTTAATCTCATACAGTGGATCTCATACAAACGATGATATATGTCACTCACGAGTGTAGCACAATGTCAATGACGACGTTGACTATAGCAGAATTGGAAAGATATTTTTTAAATATGTCCAAACATTGTTAAACCCAAATAAGTGCAGCGTTAAGATATCCAGTAAACACAACACTCCACGCATTTGGATATATTAGCTATACCAAGTACACATTGGATGATCGGTTCTCAAATGGAGATATAGGGAGTCAATAAGTATTCCCTTTTACCCTTGTTAAAAGCATGTCCAAGTTTGGGTGCGAACATTCTTCTTTTATAGAAAGCTGATGGTAGTAATGGAAATAAGAAATGAATGTAGAGCGGGTATGTAAATGTTGGAATCAGATGAATACTTAGAACTTTCCTCAAAGATATAATTCAAAGAATCGTTCTATGCTTTGTATAAAATTTATAGTGATCCTTTTTAAATAAAGATTTCAAGAAAAGTTACTATTGAGTTTTATATTAAGATTCTAGGTGAGTCTGCTTACTTAGATCACCAAAATCTTATTGTCCTATTATTCATATGGTTGTATGTTCATCTCCATATTGTCATTGCTTGTCATTGTTTGCTCCTACCTTGTGCAAGAAGGGAATGAAATCGTTTTAAGTATTCTTACTTCTAAGTCTTCTGGTAGTGAGAACTTCCCAAACAAGAGAGTAAAATACATGATTGATGAGCAATGATAGCTTGTTAAAATTTTGGGCAACCCCACGGTCAGTAGCATTCTAGCTTGTTAAAATTTTGTTTGGTGATGGGTACCTTCTTGAAGTTGACTACACCAATGATCTTATGTTTCCCTTAAGTTGCATTATGAATCAAATCAATTCTAGGTATATTGGAAGCTAGATATGGAAATGCATCATTGTCCATACCATTGTTTGAAGTTAAATGTCTTGTTTGAAACTCCTTAGGAGAGTGCCCCTTGATTGATGTCTGTATGACAAATATCTTGCTTGTTAAAAGTAACAATTACTCCTAGGAGATTTAACAAATGATTTATGATAGTATGCCTAAATTCTTGATTGATTTAGAAATAAGAGAAGACAGATACACTCTATTCAAATCAAATTAACGGATGAATAAAATTAGGATGGAAACCTTAGTGATTTTTTGAGGATCAAAAATTTTATTAAGAGGGGAAGAACTTATCAACCCCGAAAATTTACCTTCAAATAAATAGAATATAGAAGTAAGCTTTAGTAGACGAAGGTTACATAAAAAAAGATTTGGATTGTAGATTAGTTTAACTTATATATATATATATATAAGGGAAATAAATATTTAATAGGAGTATATGCTGAGGATATTGACTGAGCTATTTTATGCCTTCATATAGCTATACAATGTATATATATATAGATATATAAAATTAGCTAAGTTGTGTGGGCAGTGAGAATATATATATATATAGACTAAGTTAATTTTTATAAATATAAATACATATGTAAACATGTATTCGTACACATTCACCCTGAAAATTTACCTCCAAAGATATACATGCATGCGCACCAATTCTTAGGAAAAATACACATGCATGGGATTATGAAAAATAAACTTAGAAGTTGTGAAGGAAAATATAAATATAAAAGTATTATAGCCACAATATAATTAAAATTTTACACTGTACACTTAAGGAAAAAAAAAGATAAATACTTAATAGAAATTTTATAAGAATTGATTAATTAAATATGTATAATTAAATAGGTATATCTTTCTATATGTAAAACAATGTAGGAAGATAAATATTTCGGTGAACATGTAATCCAAAAAAATGGATAAACATTCACCAAAAATCCATGAATAATTATAAAATAATAAATATCCACCGAATCTTATACATATATATATAAGGTGTAGAAAAATAATTAATCTTCAAAATAAGTACATATGGAAATTTAACATACTAATGATATGTATTCTATGTAATATTAGAAGAGATATATATAGAGAGAGCTAAATTGTAGGTTTAGATTGATATAAATTGGATCTAAATACCTAGCAATTAGGAGGAAAAGAGGAGGGCAAGAAAGTAACATCATAAATAGATGAAAATTCATGATAATTAAGCCGAAGATTAATTTGTAATTTAGAGAAAAGTGAAGGTTAAAAAGGTAAAATAAAAGTGAGATGAAATCAAATTAAATCAAGGTTTAATGTGCGGAATTTAAGCCTAAGGTTGATTTTGTACTAAATTGGAGAGTGAAGGACAGATCTGTCATTTTGTAGTAAGCCCGTGACTTCATCATTGCCCTCTCGTTTAAAAAGGTTGCCGGAAGAGGGGAAACCCTATTTCCCCAAATCCGACCACCCTACACCACTTCACCGCCGTCGATCGTGTTTGAGAGAACCACCTGGAGGTCCCCGATCAAATAAGCGGCCAATTGTAAGCTGACGTCGCGAGTTTGGATCAGAATCGAGGAAGAGAGGCAGAGAAGGGGGAGCAAACGTCGAGACCCCAAACACCGATGAACACTCCGGCCAAGCTGGAGACATCATCTTAAGGTGACCTCCTTTGCTCCTGTTGTGTAAAGAAAATAGGAAATTTGCCTGCTTTGGGGGAAAATTGGGGATGATCGTATAAATTGTTCTTTTTCTGATCCTACTTCTGTTCTTGCTGAATTCGTAGCCTTAATTTGTTAATTATGGTATAATTATCCCCAATACAAATGACAATCTAATTAACATAGATTTACGGACACCCTTTTTAGACAAATTCAAAGTTTGTAGTGGAAACTATGTTTTTTTGATTGAATACCATGAAACCTTAGCATATAACCTTGTTTGTTAATGAAGGATTTATCTTTGTATGCTAATATCAAGGATAAAATGATGTCTGATTTGTTTTCCCGCACTATATATTAAGAGGTGTATGAATAGGATGATCTAATACATTGTATTGTTAGCTAAGTCATTAGTTAACAACTTGTAATTTGAATTCTCATTATTATCTTTGAAAAATATAGTTAAGATACTTGTATGCCTAGATCTAATCCTCTACAAAAGGAAATCAAATTATGCCTTGATCGGTAATTTATGGGAAAAATCTAGTATCAAGGAGATTGGAATTGAAATTATCAGTTGGATGATTCCTATGTTAGATGATCCACTGAATTTTGATATATTTGCTACCCTATTCTTTCTTTGTTTGATTTAGTAGTTATACTACCTTGACTCCAGCTCACCTCATTTTTAGCTATTGAACGTAGGACCTCACCTTCCTAAATGATACAGACTGATCAATCATGCAAGTCAGGAACACAAACCTCTTTTGATTTAAAGTCCTATATGTCATGTTTAAGTTTCTGCTGAAATTGAGCATTTGAATTGCCTCATGTTTATCAGCCACTTTCCCTTCATCCTTAGCAAGATATATAGTCAGTTAACTATTGGTGGCAATGAGGCAGGGCATGAGTTTTAATTGAAATTGAATACTGATACCTTATTGCAGCCTTGGATATTAAATTTGACCCTTGCTGCAAAGCTTTGAATATCCCTTCTCTTGTTAAGGCCAAGAGGAACTAGATGTTAAATCACTTCCACCTATGTCTTTTCTTTTCAATTCTGATTATTTCACTTCGTACCTTAAGACTGCAAATAAAGACCTTTCCATCTTTTCTTCACATGCAGAATTCTATTAAGAGCATGTTTAATTCTTAGAACTCCATGCTCTAGCCCTTACTGATTTCTATTTTCTATTCACTATTGAACTATATCCAAATGATTTTAGGTTCTTCCCTGTTTTCAGAACTATTATGTCTTAGGGGACTGATATCAGTAAAATGATTATGTCCCAAAATGGTTCATTCAATCTAACTTAGTATCAAGGGAACTAACATGATACTTGTCCTAAGCTCCACATTCACTCTTTTGACTCACTGTCTATGAGAGTATATCACATCTCTATTCTATCAAAGGAACTATTAAGTAATATGAATCTCCTCCTCTGAAAATAGAACCTTGATACCCAAATGATACCCTGTCCATCTTACAAGTATGAGGGAGAAGAAGATCCATTTTCCTCACCTCTAGAGAATACTTACATTCTCATATGTGTTCATTCTCCTTCCTCCATAAACCTGTCAAAGTGGAGCTGACAAACTCTCTATTGAACACTCTCAACCTCATTCTAAAAGTAGTGTCATTTCTTGCACCCAAATGTAATTAAATTCCCTCTTGTTGGTAACTGATAACTCCTTTCCCTTCCTTAACCAACTATAGGAACGTAGGTCATTCCTCTCCTTTTTATCAAGGAAATTTCAGTATCTATAATGTATCACAACAGAATTGAGTTTTGATACACTAAATGGCACGCTGCCTAATACTTGAAATACTCAAGGAAGAGACTTTTTCCTCTTCCTCATCTCTGCCATCATTCAAACCCTCTAGATGTCTTCTCACAACTCTTTCAGGAAAGGTTCCAAATGCAAATCTAGAACCTCAAGTTACTGAACAATAGAGTAAGAATGACAATTAAATTCAGTAAGCTCCTAATGCAGAAAATTCAGCATTTTACAGCATATTGTATCAAGAGGTTGAGCCTACCTCTTGTTTATATGATTGTATGTCTTCAATGTTTCTAAGTGAAGACCCTTCTGCCAAAATCCTAGATGAGGATGCCTACTGTGTTAAACTAAAGTATTAAGAATGAACCAACATGGGTTCCTAATTCTGAATTCTACAAGTATAACTAAGAAAGTATCCAACTTGTAGCTCTTACCCTCCATTTAGAACTTTTACTGTACTCTCTCACCTAGTAATATCATCTTTACCTTAAAATCTCAATCACAACTTCCATATGCAACAAGAAAATGAGCTAAAACCGAAGCTAATGAAAAGTATCAGTTACTGTAGCAGAATATCACAAATCTGGACAGATTCAAATTTAGAATTACCTTGTCTCAGTTATTTGATCATTCTGAATGCTCTGAGTATCCAATTCCTCTAAAGTTTGATGGGTAACTTTATCACTGATACAAGAACCTACCCTCAAAATATTAGCTCAATCTGATCTCTGTGGAAGAAGTTATGACCTCCCAAATTCCACTGATGCTGAAAATTCAGTATGCTAAAAATTTGATTATTCTAGTTGAAAACCTATTCATCTTTCCAGTTGAGCCTTGTCATGTCTCTGCTGACGGCATAATATATATCCATTCCCTTCTTTTGTCTTTAATCTATAGTTAACCAATTATGACTCTAAGCATCAACCTTCATCATGATGATATTTTGAACTACCTATAAACACAATGCTGATTGTTACCTTTCTTTCATTATAATCTTGAGAGATAAGGACAAACTTCTATGTGTCAAAGGTGGAAAAATCAAATTGTGTTGCTGCCAAAAGATAGTAGTAATGTGGAAAGTAATTAAGGAGCACAAACCACCTTCCATGATAAAACTTCGTGCTTACAAAGGATGCTATGAATAATTCATTTCTTAAAATTTATTATTTGATGCTTCAGATTTGCTCTCTCAATTTTAAATAAGATCCTAGGATGGAAAATGGGTTGACATGAAATTTTCATTGAGCATGTGAAGTATATGCATGAAAAATTTTAGGAAACTTTATTCCGACATCGACGGTGATTGATATTATTGAAGAAAAGCTTTTATTATATCAATGTGAGTTGTTTTTAAACTTCAATTGTGAACTGCTGCAGTTAAAGCCCGAGTAGGCGGTTGTTAATTTCAGACATATGACATGATTTGATTAAATCTACGACTTCATGATTATTATGTTGTAAATTTAATGATATGATATAACATGCAATTACTATCATGTCCGATATTCCTAAATATTGGTGAACTCAAAGTTCTATATACTTCTTGAATGTCATGCAACATAGGGACGTACACAAGCATCATAACACACATCTATGTGTATGAGAACAAAAAAGACCTTACACCCTAGAGACATCAAAACTAGGAGAAGACTATTAGGTCCTTGTACTTTATTCCTCTCACGGTTGGATGGTACCACCATGCTAAGTCCAGTGAAGTTAACTGGAAGCGTCACCCAACCCAACTCTAAGATCCATGGTGAAGCCAAAAAGAAGGAGTCCATAGAGATATCCTCCAGGCACGCATCCAAGGATAAGGACTTGGAAATTAGGAAGCTACAAAGCCACTCTGCCTTAAGACTAGAAGGTCATAAGACAACTGATGTACCCTATTCGGGCTATGCAAGCCTATGAGAGGATAGTCTAGACCTTGGAGTTTAAATAATTGTGCATAGTTTGGTTCATCAGATCGTTGAGACTAATTAAAGAGGTGATCTTATCATGGGATAGATATAGCGGGCTTACGGATAATCCTTAGTCCGGGTTTATCCTCAGCATAGGATGGCAGCTCTAGAAAAGAGAACACGGAAAAATTAGTGGATGATGACACTTTATACACAAGAATGATACGCAAGAAATTCTTATGATCAAATTTATTTCTACAGCATAAATATAACATGTTTGCTATGTTTTAACTGAATCTGCATATGTCAATATCTTTTGCCCTTACAATTGCTAGGGACTACTCTTTCTGTAGTCATTGGGCTACAAGGCTTAGCTCAATTTATTTTCTCATACGCAGGTATCAGGACATAGGGTAGACTCATGGGGGAGTGATGTGGATAAAACTAGCATGACATGATTAGTATTTTAAACTATGTAATTAGACTATATTAGGTAAAAGAAAATATCTATTTTATTAAATTGTAATCACGAAAAATTCTTACAGGATTTATGTCATTATTTCATTACAAGTAAGGTTTCAATTAGTCTTGTATAAGTTTTCTAAACTCATACGACTGTTGTTATGATTGCCGATAGGATCAGGACGTGACAGATGAGATGAATAATAGAATACTACAGTTGCAACTTCAAACAAGTTGTAGATGATCATATTACACCTTAGCTTGGCATACACCTAGATATCAACATACAGGATCCGTGTAGGGGTAACATAGGCATAGCTATATACTAGGGTGATGATAATTACACATTCTAGTCGATATTTTGATGGATGGATACAAGCTCTATTGCTCACACACCTACAATACCCCCATTAAGGTTGAATTTATCTTGGACATAAGGGGTGGGATGGACTGATGTACTGCCAGAGGTCCTTGTAATGTATTCACTATACCCGCACGTGTGTCGCGAAGTCACCACCGTGATAGTGCTGAGATGACAACCGGAGATGAAATCAAACCAAGGATCTAGCAAACATGTAGTTGAGGTTGTAGCATTCTGTCGATGGCTATGAAGCATACCTTTTGTCTGGCATTGCTGCTTTTAAAATTGGAATAATGATTCCTTCCATGCTTTTAAAATTGGAATAATGATACCTTCCATGCAACTTTAGACAGTGGAACCAGGGATCTCACGGCTATTATTTCAGACGTTCTGCAGGCATTCTGATGAGTAGTACAGATCCTAGGGTTTATTTTATTTCAACTAGTCATGGCCGATGTGTATATTTAGGTACAGTGACCCTATCTGGGGATAATGTGTAGTATTACATGAGTTACTTCATGCATGAAGGGGCAGTGCACTAGGCCATGGTGCTAAGGTTCAACTAGCGTACAACTAGAGAGGGATTCACGATCACCTAACTTCTCGGCCAACATCAATGTAACAGGCACAATTAGAGACATAGACAAAGTTGTTACTAATAAGTTTATAGGAATTCTCTGATCAGGAGATCCCTTAAGTATATGTTGGCTGCCCAGATCACGGTGTTTAAATAAAATAGTGGAATCTTGGTGATAATAATCTAAGGACATAGGCACATTCTATAATTATAGCTTGGGATACATATTTTACATGCTTTATTTGATATTATTAAATGATTTATAGATATATTAGAATTTCTCCTTTTTACTTGAATTATTCTACTGTGATTCGAGCTATAAGCACAAGGCCGCAAGAGTGGGAACAGTGCGTTCAATATATATGTAGATTTAGTAGATGATTGGTCAAGATAGTTGACGAAGACGAGGTATTTATTTTGAGTGAGTTACTTATAATTTATCATAGTATTGTAGTAGGTATATCGGGACTATGTTAATAGAGCTGATTTAGTTAATTTGATTGTATTATCCACTAAGTTGATGATGTACATGAATTGTATTTTTTTTACATATGCTTTATATGGGTTCTTTTAGCTCATATGATCATTACTACATGTCGAACAGGGTCTGCAAAAAGTACCAAAAAAAAGTCTTAGAGATATTTATAATAAAACTAAAATGTTAAATGATATAAATTAACCTCTGCCCGATGTTAATAGGTTCTTTATGGAAAAGAAAAAAAAGATATTTTATTTATTTTCATGTGGATGATCATATTTTCATAATAATAATTAGATTTTAAGAAGACAATGGTTCAAAAATTTGAGAAAACTAATATGGGCTCATGACATTATATAAGGAATACAAAAAGTTATTCAAATAGAAGATTATATTTTTCTTTCAAAATAGGAATATGCAAGGGGTACTCAAGAAATTAAATATGCTTAATTTTAATTAAATATAGATCAAAATTATTTAAGTAAGTATAAGATGATTGATTTAACTATATTTAAGAGCCTTGTTGGAAGTCAAAAATACTTAACTATCAAGGGACATAAAATTTTATTTGCAATATGAATTGTGAGTTATTTCATAAAGAATCTAACCAAAATATACTTCATATTATACATCTTCTAATAATATCACACTAATGGGCAATTGTGATAATGATTTCGCTAGAGATATTGATGATAGAAAAAGTAGCTTTGTATTCTTATTGGAAAACAATACAATCTCATGGTGTACAAAGAAATAACATAGCTACCACTTTTCATTCTATGTTGTTGAGGAATAATTTTTTAATTAAGAAAATGTTGCAATAGTTATAATTGATAATAAGTCATTATAAGCAAAGAATCTAATATTTTATGGCCTTATGGATACAAGATAAAATAAAAAAATTGAGTTAAACTATATTAATACTATGAATCAAGTTGCATATATTTTACTAAGCCTCGAATCTTTAAAACTTTTATATTTTTCAAAAGCGAAACTTGAATTTTATATTTTTAAATTTTAAATTTTATATTTATTATAATAATATTAATATAGATATATTTAATAAGCGGTTTCTATTCTCTAATATAATATATGATTCAGATCTCTTGACTGCAAATCCTGCGGGTGGCTAATCGGTACTCGGTCTCTGGGAATTATCCACGGTGCAGTGAGTTCAGAAGAAACTGCTGGTGGACCTTCAGGAGGTGGCTAATCGGTACTCGGTCTTTGGGAATTATCCACGGTGCAGTGAGTTCAGAAGAAACTGCTGGCGGACCTTCAGGAGGTAGTATCTCACAATTTGCAGTTTGATGAAGATGAATGCGGAGAAGCTCAAACAAACAGGAGAACTTCGTATGAATATTCAGCATCATTTACGTAAAGCCATATTGATTTGATTGCTACTCTCATTAGGGTTACTGTACGCCTGTCAAGTTAGAAAATGTTCAATTTTTATTCACAAACAACTTTGCCAGAATTCTGAGTACAAATAGAGAGAGCTCTCACTGGGTGAATCATGAAACACTAAATATGTTTTGAAAAAATAAAAAGGTCGAACGGCCGTTGATTTTAATGGCGCTTCTAAAATACCCTACCTATTATTTTGGAGTGCTCGTGACCTTCCATGGCGCTTGCAGCCATCGCAAGCCGTCGAACTCCAACCCTGCTCCGCCGCACTCTCCTCTCCCCTTCCCTCCGCTCCTGCCGCTCTCTCCCCTTTCCTCCTCCTCTACCCCTGCTCTTCTCTTCCCCATCCCTAACTTCCTCTTCCTCCGGTTCCCCTCTTCCTCACCTGCCGATCTCTCATCTTTCCTCCCTCTTCACGGCGGCTGACCCCGGCGCCAGCGACTTCGAGGCTGACTCCCACGAGCCCTCCGAACCCGTGGACGAGTCAGACCTCGATGGCTTCATCCAGCTCCTCACCCAGGCCAAATGCTTGACCTCATCGAGGAAGGAGGCCCGGGCCTTCCTGCTCGCCTCCTCGGCTGTCGCGCCCGCTACCGCTCTGGTCTGCAAGGCTCTGTGGGAGCTGAGGAGGGACTACGAACTGGCCTTCCTAGCTTTTCGGTGGACGGAGGAACGCCTCGTGAATTGCCCGTGGGCGTGGCACCTCATGATTTGGGTGATGGGGAAGCAGCGGAGATTTGATCTGGCCTGGTACTTCGTTCGCAGGATGCATCGGCTGTCAGTTCTCACCCAGCGCGCGATGGTGATCATGATAGAAAGGTCAAAACTTGAAAACCCGGTTGCCGTTCCTCTTGATTATTGAATTGCAAAATTTGAAACCTCTTTTGCGTTTCTGTTGCTTCGATATTTATATCCTGCAGGTTGGGTCTTTTCCGAGTTGCAGATTATACTTTGCTTTCCCTTTTACGTATGTCTAGTCATAAGCTTGGTGTGTGCACCTTAAACCCTATTTAAAACTGTCGTTTGAATTTGTTTGCTAACCCTGTCGAAAAGTGTCATTTGAATTTGGTCGTTAACCCTATTTAAAAGTGTCATTTGAATTTGTTCTTCTTGGCTACCGTCCATGAAAAACGTCACAGCTTTTCCAACTCTTTGAGTATTGCATTTCTAAGTTCAATTTTTAAAAGGTTTTGGACTTAATAGTACAAAATCAAGATGTTTTTAAGATGACTTCTAATTACATAGTCGTATACAGGCATTTTCTCATGCCCCTCCTCTTCGAATGCAGAATTCATCGTAGGGCCATCCTAGGTCAATGAAACCACAGAATGTGATCGTGATGGAACATGCTTGTAATTGTGTTAGAAGTGTCGTAATATAAATATTGATTATTTGTAAATTAAGTTTTATTAAGGCATGCTGTGCATTGTCGTACATTATGGGATTAGGGCCAGTAATATCTATACATAGTGTGCATTATCAAAGATTTCCTTTTGGCCTGACAAACTTGTTTCTTTCTTTTAATTTCCTCTTTGTACTGGACTCTCCATTATCTGGCAACTCATGGTACCTTGTGGACCACTTCCATTATCTTCCTTCTACTAGCCTGTTAGTTTGTTAAGGAAGCCTCAACAAATTGTTTATTCTATTTCTGTAAATTGGGCTTCAAAAGCCCCCATTGCTTGAGTTTGAATTTGCTCTCTTTTTTGCGCATGTTTATGCGATCAACTTCATCTAATGTTTGCACTTCAGGATTTATCTTGCCTCATTTGATAACGATATGGATATATCACTTGCAGAAGTTGGTCATATCAACTATGTCATCATTCTTCTAACTTGTTAACATTCTTTAAATTGGTGAAAATAAATTTTGAGGTTTATATACTAGTGGGATTCTCTACTAACATTTCTTCCATTACTTGTACCAATTTTTATCAAGTCCCTTCCATTATAATAATATTGATGGCCAGCAGTTTATGTGCTTTCTCGTTTAGATTTTCCCCGATGTATGTAAGTCAAAAGAATCATAATTTCGTTGATTCTACATGTTGGATGCCTAAATTAGTTTATGTATGAACATGGGATAGTTGCTTCAGCATAGCCATTATACAGCCATCCTTTGGACCAAATTCCGCACCTTTGTGATAGTCTTATCTTTTCACCCTATGATCATTCTTATAGAAAGTTGTAGTAAAAGTGATTGCTTTTCAGAAGTTCAATTAATGAAGCTTAATGGCTTACCTTTTCATTGTTAGCCAAACATGACTCTCTAGCATGTGTTCCTTTTCATAATTGCATGTGTGCTTTTGACATCTGAAACTTTACTAGCTTGTCTATATTGTTCTGTTATCCTTGAGACCAAAATTTAAAACCGATCAATAAGTAGATCAGTACATATTAGTACTAGGTGCATATTAATACATGGTACACACAACATGGAGATATCATGTCAGACCTTCCGTTTTAGTTATTTACTTATTTTTAATTTAGAATATATTATAAATATAATATAATATAAGTATTGGGTTTTCTGGGTGAAATTAGAGAGAATTTGTAAAACAATAAAAAAATTATAGTTGATTCATAATCAATATTTCTAGGTGTAATTGTGCATAGACATAAAGTTAATAATTTACTCAAAAAAATATAAAGTTAATGAATACGCCTTGAAAAAATTTTCTACCTATATTTTTGTTGCCGGCACTAGATGGATCTAAATATAAATATTAGTAATAATTACCGGCATAAATTAATATAGTATCCACTAGAACCCATAGTTCCAAGCTTTGTGACCAAAATTGGAGGATATTGAACATGTGTTTGGTGGTTCTACAGTAATAAAAGAAGGGTGGAATTGATTCCTAATGAGAATAAACGCCCCTATTTTTTCAGCTAAGATGTCGATTATGGGCTGAGATAAATGAAGCACAAAGGCTAAAAGGGAACAAATGGAGCATGCTTTGGAGATGGAGAGTTTGAGCAGGGAATACAGATGTTTTAGGTAGTATAAAAGAATAAGGGAGGCGTTAGCAGTAGAGGCTGAAATGATGTATTGCAAACTATTGCATCCTGGTTAATTGTGGCATAAACAGGATGCAATAAGCAATAACACTACCGGTGATATTATTCTTCACTATTTCTTCTTCCACATTTTCTTTCTTACTGTTTTTGTTTATTTTGTTTTCTATTTGTTTCTTTTCTTCCTCCATCATGGCCTCAACTTGAGGCCAAATATTCTTGTATTATTTCAAGTGAAATGCATAAGAGTTTTTGCTTTTTAAAAAAAAAATACACAGACATACTAAGATCCCTGTATCAGTTATAGAGTATAATTAATTATTATTCATTAAAATAAAACTTAAATTCTAAGGATGACATAACAAATTATAGAATAATAATTAATAATATATTTAATCATGTCATAATTAATCAAAAAACAACCTAAATTCCTTTTCTGAGTGCCTTTACACAATTAAGGATGGACCCAGTTCCTAAGATTGCTCCAAGCTCAAACCATTAACATCGAGTTACTACCTTCACAAATGAATGGGAATAAAAAAAAAAGATTACTGATGTAGAAGCAATTAGCAGTGTGATATTGGAGCATTTGGGGCGAAAGGAATAGAAGCTGCTTTCAAGGAAATGTTAAATCAGCAAGGGCTGCTGGTGCAACAAGCAGCAGCGGCACTTGCTTTCTTTACAACACATCTGCCCCTGCGATGATAAGAAGCCCCAATCAGTAGCAGTGTAACAGTTCTTGCCCTGTGATGATAAGACGTTCTCGTTTCTTCTGTTCCTTTTCTTTTTATATTTTCTTCACTTGTTGTTTGTGTTTTGCTATGCTTTTATTTCTTCCGCATTTCTGATTTTTTCATTGTTTTGTTTTCTCATAAGTTTGGTTGATATATTGTATCACTTCAGATTGGTGAAATGAATGCAATGTTCCATTTCTAAAAAAACTGAATAACCTAAAATTCCAACAATTAAGCATTTAGGATAAGTGATTAAGTTAAAAAAAAAAAGTGTAGCTTGATGAAGAGATTATTGATCTTTAACCACACTTGGGTCATCAAACTTCGAACTCCAAAGCTTAGCTATAAAAGTTTTCCTGAAAGAAAATTAAAAAATTGAGAGAAATGAATGTGAGTGTGACGAAGGATGATGTCAAACTGTATTAAGGCCCAGTTGTTGGCATCTTTGCAATTAAAATATTGTGCATCTTGTGTCAAGGATTATTGTGCGATATATCATGCTAATACCATGCAGAATGGTAACTATATAGTGAATCACTTTTGCTTAAGAGAATGCCTCAAATGGAGAGGAGTTTTATGCAAAAATCATGTAATCCGCAAAAAATAATGGCTATAACATCAATGGTGGCATCTTCATAAATAAACAAAAATTTTATAATAAAAAATTTCCAATGACATTAAAACTGTTGTTGGTGGGCACCATTGGCACCAAGGCAAAGGGTGCTTACTACATGGATCTGCTTATATTTGATTACAGTTAAGCTACTTTTATTTCCATTTTTAGTTGCTATACATCATATAAGGGCATCTCTGGATGTTAATGTCTGTGATCAATATGTTGTTTGAGTTTCTTCCTAGACATCCGATAGAAAACATGTTTTTCCTATGTTATTTTGTTGGAGAAGTTAACTCTTCAACACATGGACATTCTTCTTCGATTATTTTGTCTGTGTTTATCTTTTATGTAATAATTCTGTTTATGTAACCTTAACTGTAAAATCTATAAAACTTTTCAGGTATATAGCTGCAGATGAAGTTAAGAAAGCAATAAAAGTTTTCCAGGTCATGGAAAAGTTCAAAATAGAAGCAGATTTGACAGCATACTATGCCCTTCTTTGCGCCCTTTGCAGGAACAATTATGTTGAGGAGGCTGAGGAGTTCCTCCTCCAAAATCGTAAGTTTTTCCCTCTTACAGCTGATAGCTTCAACATAGTGCTAGATGGATGGTGTAATATCATCTGTGATATAGTTGAATCAAAGAGAGTATGGAGAGAAATGTCGAACTTCTGCATTACTCCAGATGGCACTTCTTATTCACATATGATCTGTTGTTTTTCAAGAGTTGGCAACTTGTTTGATTCTCTCAGACTCTATGATGAAATGAGGAAAAGAGATTGGATTCCTGATCTTACGGTCTATAATTCTCTAATCTATGTACTCACAAGAGAAAGATGCTTAAAAGATGCAAACAATATTTTTGATAAGATAATTGAAGCAGGCTTGCAACCAAATGTACAAACATACAATTCTATGATAATCCCATTGTGTGAAACACACAAGCTGGAGGAAGCACGGATGACCATGGATGACATGATGCTGAAGGGTATTTCTCCGACAATGGAGACGTATCATGCTTTTGTGAAGGCTGAGAAGACTATTGAAGAAACTATGAAACTTCTAAAAAGAATGATGGATGCTGGTTGTGATCCTAATAGCCACACGTTTTTCCTGATATTGGATAAGATTCTCAGATTTGGTGATTGTGAAAGTGCATTAAAACTATGGACCGAGATGAGGAGGTATAATGTTAATCCTGATGCTACACATTATATGGTTATGGTAGAAGGTTTGATAAAGCATGGATGGATTCCAAAAGCTCTGGAGTTTTACAATGAAATGAAATCAATGGGGTTTTCTGCTGAACCTAAACTTGAGAGGTTTATCATGTCTTACTATGGAAGAAGTGGTAAGGACTTCAAATTTCGGCAGCATGGAAAGCACAAAACTTCCCGGGGAACAAAATTCTTTCGACCAGTGTCTCATCCAGTCAAATCTTCAACGTGTAAGCTGTGATTTATGCTGAATAATTACAGGAAAAAGCATAATGGCACAAGGAATGTGTTCTGGTGGGAAAAGGTGTTCTCTAGCAGAGATTTCTAGTACATGCAATAACGACTGAAGTTTCTAATTAAATTTTTACCAACAGTCACAAATATGGTAGATTTCTCCATAAGCCATGCATTGTTGTCGCCAATATACTTTTATGTTTCTTGAGGTAATCATCAGTGCTTATTTCTCAATTGCATCTACTTTCTAGGTGCTGCAAGCCTTATATAGATGTTTACGTCAGTTCCTCTGACATTACAAAAAAGGGTCACTTTAGATGCATTTTCTGTTAAGAACGGGGAAATCAGGTTCTTCTTGGAGGTTGTCTCAGGTTTTATGATATTAAATCATCGCAGGAAGGAAAGACTCATTGAATAACCATATTCAATATTAACAAAAAAGATGCGTGGTTGAGTTAGTAATTACTATATTGTTTTGTGTTGGAAAAGTAGTGGATTATACGCTCTTCCAGTTTATATAATATGTTCTCTAGATGATTGATGCCTTCCGTTACTCATTAAATTTTCTCTTTTTACAATTCTATTTTCATCTCGTATGACTAGGGGGTTAGGTGGTATCACTACCCGGAGGTGGTACTGAAGGCAGTCATCACTCCCCACAGGTTATACTGAAAGGCAGTAGCAGATGTTAGAATCTTGCGCCACTATGAAGCAAAGATACGTGAGATGATACCTACAGCACACAGCAAAGACGTATTGATTTCGAGCCACCCTTTCATTTTTATATATGTAGACAAGACATCATTGTTTGCTGATGAAATCGTCTGTTTTGAGTTTTGAGACCGTTGCTTGTAAGATTTATTTGTTCTTTTGCAAGGAAGTGCATCTCATTCATCTTCTATTTAATTTTGTTAGGGGAGCCTGGATGATGACGCATTGGGGCGAAGTCAGGTGCTCGTGCGTGTTACCTCTGCAGCCAAAGGTATTGCCCGAATAGTCTCTTTTTCGGGTACCTGTGTGCGAAGTCCTCTTTCGCTTGCTTTGAACTCCCTGCTGATTTCAGGGAATGGTTCATGTGCTTATTATTTTAAAATTCAAAGGGGTTCTAGTATAATTGAAAAATAGTGGTAACCGAGTGTAAGTATAACTATTCCTAAATTTTAATCAGATTGTAAACCATTCAGGTTTCTTCTCTCAAGCAGTAATCCTTTTGGTCCCAATGGTGCAATATATAGTTCAGTCAAAGGTCATGTATCTTTGTGTTTTTGCTATCGTTCATTGTTGAAGCTTGAGCCATTTGATCGATTGATGGAAGGTAATTTTAAGATCTTAGACCTATGTATGAAGGGGTTTCAGAGGGGATATGTTAGGAACCAACTAGTCGTTTAATTGGAGAATTATGTTGGGGTACCAACAAATCTGTCTTTCTCCATCTGCGGGCTTAAGACAACCAAACTGATCTGAGTTCGGGAGCACCTATGCACATTCCATTCCCAATGTGCTAAAAGTAATTTTAATGTTATGCTGCATAGCATCTTTCTAAAGGTCTGTATTGGTTTGTGCGTCAACATACAAAATCTATATATTAATTACCCAAGCATAGATTCAAAGCTCGTACGTAGCAGAGCTATTTAAAATGTGGATCATAGTGGATGGACTAGCGGCCTATTTGCCCAATTGTGGATCATACGCGGATCAGGATTGTTTGTATTTGAGTTTGAGATATGACCCCTTCCTTGCATCAAACCCGCATTTAAGAGGAGGAGGTATGAGCAAACCGATGCTACTCAGAGAAGATGTTGCCCCTGAAGCTGCAAAGAAAGACTAGGCTGTCATCTGCTTGGCTTAATTTCAGGGAAGTTCCTTCCATGATCTTTACTTGAATAAACTCTGGGCACATTTAAGGATAGATCACCCACCCTCCCTCCTTGAACGTGAGCACCCCACTAAGGCAAATGATGCAATGCCTCATTTCCCACAAGTTGCCATATCCAACTATAGTGATCAGGAAAACATAAAAAATTGAATTTACTGGTGGTGTCATCAACAAATATGCTGGTGCTTAACCCAGATAAGAGACGAGGAACTTATGAAAAAGAGAGAATATCCAGTTAGATCAGGGACCCGAGTGTTAATCTTTGCTTATTGCTAAGCAAGCACTGAGGTTACTCCAAGGGCAAGGTTGGTAAACAAGAGCCAGCACTAAAGAAAAGAAGATATATAATTCAAAGTTATGTCATGTAAATCTTCATCGATAATGATATCACTTTTACTGAATAGTAACGAATTTAATAATAGAACTTTGTGCCTGAAAATAGATTGTTTTAGTAGAGAAAGTTATAGTTCAAATAAGAATATGCTGCGCGATTCAAATCAATGAGTGCGTCCACCTGAAGAAATCTGACGATCGTAATCAGACTCCAGGAGCATCTTACCAATCTCTAGAGCTACAGGATCACCACCACGGATCATCACTTCATTCATCCAAGCACACGGTTTCAGTAATTGAGTCGAGTCCGTTTGCTTTTAGACCTGATACTTTGTACGTGTGTGACGCACATTTGGTTATGATACTCTAGTTAGATCTTACTATGGAAAGCTTACGTTTTTAAGCTTATTAAAATGGCCCGAGATATTAAACCCACGATTCCTCGTGGAAAAATTATAGGAAATACCATACATATTTTTCTTGATTAATACAAGATATAACCTCTATATATATAGCAGCTTTCCTTGCAAGCAGGAGGCCAAAAACATATATTAATAACCCTTAATGCAATCTTCAACTTGCACAAGGATGCAGGAAAGTCCACTGAAGCATAACAGGTATGCAGGGCAATAACTGAACTGATAAACCACCATTGATTCAAGAAAGAGGATGAAACCGGTGAATGCAGTGGGTGGAAGGATGGATGATCCCTGGATCTCGTCCTCGTAGCTCGCAGGGAGTGAGGACGCTGAATGAACAAGCGGAAGAGGGGATCGTGGTGAACGCCTCTGTTTGCTTCACCAGGCCATGACGTCGCTTCTTTTGTTTTCATTTAGAATCTTTGCTTTTGGTAGTCCAAGTGACTGAGAGCCTTTGAGCGGCAGTGAGCTAGAACTATATATTTTTAAGAAAAACTAGCTCAGATATTGTGCTTCGTGCGGTAGTACGAAGATGAAGAAAAGTTTGGATGGATATAAATTTGTAGAATTTTATGAACAGAAAGGCGCTCGAATTGAATTTCCTATAAATCAAACTCTAAAGATAATCGTAAGAAAGCTATGTAGAGAACCAACCAACTATATTTGTTTCATTGCGGTTTATGATGTGGAGTTGGGCCATTTCTGTACAAATTTCAGCTCCAATCCATTAGGCTATCACCAATTTAGCATTATTTATCCAATTTATGTGGAATTTAGGTTTAAGATTATTAGTTTGAATCATTTTTTGTTGCATTGCGCCTGCGACGGATCTGTCAATCTTACAAGCATCGGAAGAAGAAGAAGAAAACAAATTGACAACTACAATATACAGCGGACTACGGACAAAAAGGGGCACGCCGCTGACAACCTCCACTGTTCCGGCAGCGGCCGCCTACAGCAAGGGAAGGGTAAGATGGAGGAGCAGCAGCAGGAGGAGGGCAAAGGAATAAGAGGCAGAAGCGGAGCTGCTGTGGTGCTGCAACTGAAGGGAGTCGACGGCGAGGGGCATGTTCGCCTTGTCCGGGCTGCACTTGTAGCTGTTTCCGCTGCCATTGCTGGCCAGCACCGGGTGACTGCCGTAGAGCACCGCCCGCAGAACCGCCGACACGGCTGGGATGTAGGCCGTCTTGTTCTTCGCCAGCAGCCATGTCAGTCCCATCAGCTGGCAATCCCGCCCGAACATCCTCGCCGCGCGATCCCCACTGCCGCCGTTGCTTCCATCCCCCGCACCACCTCCCTTCACCTGCGAGCAGCGCATTTATTGAAGCAGAGAACATCCCTGGTTTGGAGACGGAGGTAGTGTCGTGTCGGAGAAAGCATACCTTATCCAGGGAGCGGAGGCAGCGAGTGCAGCCGGCGTAGGAAGCGTTCCGGCAATCGTGTTCCAGCTGCCGAACGGCCGCCGACGGCGTGACGTACCGAGAGGAGGAGGCGGCGGCGCTACTGACGTTGAAGGCAGCGGGGCACTGGAGCGACCCGATCTGATGGAGACGGATGCCGCAGAAGCAGAGCACCGTGTCGCAAGTAGCGTTGGGGCGGGGAAGGCGGATGTCCCGCCGCTCCAGCGCGCTGTGCAAGGAGTCCACGCACTTCTGGCTGTCGTCGGGCACCACCGGCCCATCAGCTCCGGGAATCCCGCTCTCCGCCTGGAGCGGCTGGCGAAGCTCGAGTGCGGAGCGGGCGTGCGCAGCGAAGAGCCAGGCGGCGAGGACGGGGCAGCACCGGTTCCGGTCGAGGCCGCCGCGGACGCAGGCGTCACCGACCCCGCCGAAGAGCTCGTCGGAGAGGTCGAGGCGGCAGGCGGTCTTGTTGTCGGCTCGGGCTACCGGGAAGGCTGGGACCGTGGTGGCAAAGTCGAAGCCATCCCCTCCATTGCGGGGCTGCTGCTCGTCGGAGGAGGCGACTGCGTGGACCAAGGCGCCTGCCGGAGAAGCGGCGAGGAAAGCTAACGCAAGCAGGATATGGGATGCTCTCATCGTACTGCTGCTGCCGCTTCTCTGTGGCTCCTCCTGTCTTTTATCGGGAAGGAGCGATGGAAGATTTAATGAGCGAATGAAAGGGGGCTCACAGGGAAAAGGTGATCATGCTGCTGCACTGCCGAAGAAGCCGCGGGAGGCAGGAGGAGGAGCGCATCTCTGCATCTGCGGAGGAAGAGAAGAAGTAGTAATGAATTGAGGAAAGGAACGGAGACGGAGAGGAAAGAGGCGAGGGAGAGAAAGGTTGGGGTTGGGGGAGTTCCGATGCAGGAGGGAGAAAGGATGCTGTCGTTTTCCTTGCGATTCTGCAAGGCCATGCAGTTGTTGTTCTTGTTCTTGTTCCTGTGCACGCATACGAGACCCTGTTCTGTTATCTTTTTCCATTATTCTTTTTATGCCTGTCGTCTTGTGCAAGAGTTTTTTTACAGTGCTTTCTTCTTCTGCTTCTATGTATGAGCATTGAGCAGGACACTGCTGATGGAGCTTTTTTAATTAAATGCTTGTCCTCCTAAATTTCCCATGGTGGGGAGGAAGGAGGAGGTTCAGTGCGATTAAGACTGGAACCAGCAGGCTCTTCTTCTTCTTCTTCTTCTTCTTCCATCCAACGTCTCTCTCTCTCTCTCATGCATGCACTCACCGTGACAAACATCATCATCATCACATGTACTTCAAAGCTGCACCTTTATTGACCTTTCTCGAGTCATCACAATATTTTTACCAAATAAATACAGGCTATCATAAAAATTTTCAAAAAAAATAACTTAAATTTATTACCATACTATTTTTACTTAACTAATCAGTGAAGATTTTAGGGAAAAAAAAATATTGCATTATATGGGGCCGACCAAAGATATCTATGATAAAGCACTGTTGGTGGACGTTGAGGTTCTGCAGCTAAGTAGTATTGGGAACATTGCAGTATCAGCTTGAACTCTTGGGTTTCAGGAAGTTCCATTGTGATGGAGGACTAGCTTCAGAATAGGAGTAGGGGGGCAGCAGAGCAGATGGATGGAGGGAAGGAAAGAAGGAAGGGGCAATCAGCCTTATAGCTAGAGCTTCATTGGCAAAATGAGTGAAGCTTTTTTTGTTTTTTCTAGGTAGCATAAGTAGCTATCTTTCATTTGTTGTTGCTGTTGTTGTATTATGATATGTCTTTTTGTATTTTCCAATGCGCAAAGCCTTAAATACTTTAATAGTCCAATGGTCCTGTGCATCAAAAAGTCTGAAGTTGTTGAGACTGTCCCAATAGTATGTATAATTAAGCAGATTGTGGGCTCAAGGAATACTTTCCGCATGGAATACAAATTTATCAGCTTATTATTTCTCCTACCTCCTCCAAGATGAGTGGTTAAACAATTTGATAAACACCTTTTACTTTGAGAGAAAAATCCTAGAATGAGAAAGGGCTTGATGAATTTGAGCAACAGTTACACTGTTGTTGAAAGGAGGGAGGGAGGAAGGTAGGAGATATAGATCTCAATGAAATATATAAATAATATTGATTTTATAAGAGACAATATTAAAATGAGATGTTTGTTTGAACGAGTGCTGTCGAGACTGAAAAGTATTATATTTAATCATGGGGATATGTATAAGAGGGAAGTGAGCAGGTGTGTGCCTCGGAAGGAGAGGAGAGGAGGAGAGAAAGTTAAAAAGAGGAGGACGCGAATATGCGTTGGATAAAGAAGTGACGTCCATAAGCGGATCAAACATGGAAGGAAAGGAGGGCAGAGGAATCGAGGAGGGGGGACGACTACTCATATCACAGGGAGGGAGGAGGTGCAGCTGCAGCTACAGCAAGCAAGCAAGCAGCAGCCAGTAGGTAGCTGAGCTGGGGGTGAGGGGGTACCTGCCAAACATTCACGTGAATGAGTTGGGTATTGGAGCAGAGTGGAGAGTTGAGGCGAATATATTCCCTGCCCCAAACATTCACATTTCGCATTTTAAACTTCACCAAGAATCCTTCTATATAGTTCACATGTGAGGGAGGGTGGCTGCTGCTTCGCTTCGCCATGGCGTCGGCCGGAAGGGAAAATGATTCACATGGGAAGGACAGAGAGTGTGCAAATGATTAGCGAAACCAACGCTCAGTATAAATTAAAGATGGAGAATTAAAAGCATTTTTGATGTTCTCCATGTACAGGGTTTTTTTTTTTTTGGTTGCAGCAGGAAGAATCTGGGAAGTATATATATATCCCAATTAATTTCAGGGTTCTCCTTGCGGCTGGTGTTCAGTGGCATTGCAGCTGGGGAGAACCTGAAGCTGGGAAGCAAATGCCAGTTTGTCTTCAACATTCAGGTCAGTCATGATTACCCTCCGTACATCTCTCCCTCCCTCTATATATATTTAATGTCCTGATGCATTATTTCCACATGATAAAAGATGATGCAGTGATCCCATCAACTGCTGATGAAAGAGATGACAAACAAGTTGCATCCATATCTATGATCAGTTTGTTTTTGCGCGGAAAAAGGAAAAGGGTTCCTCATCAGTAACACATGGCAGTTGAATTCAACAAGTGAAAGAGTTTTGATTATATATATATATATGGTTTACTGGTCAGTGACATTAGAACGTACAGCAGCAACCAACAAAACATGTTGGCAAGACCAGCAAACTTTCCGACAGTGTAAGCTATTGAAAAATCAATGATGCAATGCAATGCAATGATCAAACACTCATCAGCAGCACTGATTTGGAAAAATAAAGTCAAGAAAAAAGAAGGTAACAGCACCGGATGAAATTGCCACCACCTAAAGAAATATACTATTAATTGCTGGAACAATTTGAACCGCCTCCGGCCATTATCCCCTGGAATGCTTATTTTCTCTTATTATAGCATACGTTTTAGGGGTGTATTTATGTTTACAAGTCTTGAACTATATATATATAGTTCGAGGTATGAAACTAAGTAACATGTTAACAACTTCAACATTTTTAACAAATTTACCCACCCATCTGTCCGACCCTTTATATCTCTTTGTTTGTGTGAGCTTTTATAACACACTTGATGTGTTTGCTGTAAATTTTCGCCAATAATTTTTTAGCAAAAGTCACTTGTGAAGTTTTGGGTTTTTTCCACATTTATCACAAACATCACTACTGATTTCCACCAACATTTCTATGTATTTATAATGAATAATTTTCAAAAATCTATTTTTTCAACTGAACACTCAAGTGATGCAACGAGATTGGTAAATTGCATCTAACACGTTAGAACCCCATCAAGCATTTGCACCTGATGGATAACCCTTGAGATCATGAGCTCAACGACTGCTTTTATGCAAAAACCAATCCCAGAGGTCGGCTAAAAGAGCTCATTCATTAAGGCCAAACGTATAAACAGTGTAACAATGGTGGACTTGCAAAGTTTATAGTAAACTTCCTTTATAAAATAACTTGAGATATCTGAAATCAGTGTGTACACGTAAATATAAAACCCCCAGACATGGAAATAATGGAGTTTATTTGAATTTCCCTATATATAGTTACAACTTAGTAGAATTTGCATACAACAGCCATAACAATATCCTCAGGGCATGTTCGAAAGGGATAATATTCGTTAGATTATGTTTTTTATCTCCAGAATTAATGTTCACCTGCAGGGTACCTCTTCTCTGTTCTTGTCCATCTCTTTATCTATATATTGATTGTTAACTTCCTCAATAAGTGCAGACTTACATCCCAGATCCAACTATCAACTATCGCCTGAGGAACTTTGCGATTGTGAACCCGTTTACAGTTATGCTGCTCACAAAGGTTAGGTATCAGATAAACAAGTATAATGCCCTTCATGATGTTTCCTCAAATGCCATCTTAATACACCATTAAGTTCGTATTCTCAATAAATTGAACTTAACAGGCTACTAACAGTTTCAATCTGGTAAATTACAAGAATCATTGAAAAAGTTGAACAAAATTGTTAATGATGGTAGAAAAGAAGTATACAATAAAAGAATGACAGTTCTATAAAATGGACAGGGTTGAGGAAACAAAAAAGGAGCAAAAGAGAAAAACACATACCCAAGTAAAACTAGAATAAGGTGTGGATCATATATACTCCTTAAGAAAAGGTTTGGTTTCCAGAACTCTATATCAGATTTGTTTTAAGAAAAAAAATAATCAATAGGTTGTGCCCAGTCCTCCTTGAGTAACAATGTTTTTAGCGTATTCATGATATCAAAGTCAGGATCTAGGTTGCGCTGCCAGCCCTACAAGCACATAAATAGCAGTTTCAGGAGATACTTCATTTGTAAACAAAATTATAATTTTGCAGAATAAATATGCAACTATAGATTTGTAAACAAGCAAGCATACACATAAAAGATGTCATTTGATTGATATACCGGACAAGTTACCACTAGTTCATTGTTCTTAAAATAAATTCACTGCATTACCAGAAGTGAATACACAGATGATAAATAAAAAATATTGCACATGTGAAAAACAAAAACTTAAGTGATATACATCACTAAAAGAAAATCACAACGTGCATGTCATTTAGAACATAACCATATAATTAACAAAAGCAACCAAAATTTCCACTTCTACTGTTACCAAAAGCTGCTACTTAGCTTGTGGTTACAAAATTAAGTGATATTTTACCAAAGGGTTCTGGGCTTTCATCCTGTAGGTCCTTGGTTGCTGATAAATTGGATTGAGTGATTCAACTTGGCTGTCTTGGTAATGACAATAAATTATTGGCAGGATCACGTATGAATGTAATTTAGCTCTTCCTCCTGTCACCTCTTCATGATTTTATTCTCAGGTACACTGTTTGGTCGATTCTTACACAGTGTTTCTCTTGTACATGAGTTCAGCATTCGATTTTAGAATTTTTGAAATTGATTGTACAGCCAAAGTCTATAATACTACACTTAATTGATTACTTTTAAGTGAAGTACACATTGATATTTCATATTCCACACCACTTAAATAACATACAAAAGAGAAGCCACTAAGAGAAACCACCATATGCGATATTAAAAAAAATAATGCTCAGCAGGCAGAATCATCTAGTTGCATAATACCTCCTCCAAGAAAAACCAGATGTATAATAGTTAATATTATTAATAAAAGACATATATGCAAGTTCCTAGTCCATATAAATAAAAAGTACCTCAAGAACCAGAATGGTCACCAAGACTGTGCAAACATTTCCATCAATGTTGACCCTATGATGCCGAACCTGTTCAAGCAATTGATGCATGCATTCAACAGGATGGAAGACGTCACCCTCAGGTGTACCCCAAAATGAGAATGTCCTATCCAATTCCTGTTGACAATTAAAGTGTAAATGTCAAATGATGCTGCCAAAATACACACTTACCACTAACATGGATGAAACAACACACATTTTAAATGCTGCAAGATACTAACCATCGTCAACTTGTTCACAAATTTGCAAATGGCCTCTAAGAAATTAAATCAAATATCTAACTGAAAAACCTACTAATTGATAATTAATCATTAAAATATATCTAATATTATGTGTAATAATAATTAATAGGAAACTATTTCGATTTTATGAAATGTTTTGATAATGATTTTCTTTATTAATTAGTTTCTAGGATTTGTATACCACCTTAATGACTTAATTGAGTCCATATTATCATACCTATTATAGATACAAGTAATATTATCAATAGGTAAGCGTATATCTTATATTAATATAAAATAATTACTATTTAAGCATTGGGACTCACTTAGTAACTGCCGCCCACACTGTTGACCTGTGCGTGACGCAGCAGCGCTATAGCCACAAGCCATAGCACCTCAAACAAGATCAATCTATTTCTCCCCTCTCCCTATCTATTTTTTTCTTTCTAGCTTTCTAAATGTAGATCTAGATAATTCCAGAACTTTTCCTTTTTTGTTTTATCCATATTGTATAGGATTTACTGGAATTTGGTTAGAGCTGCTGGGAATTTGGCAAACCAGCTGATCTTACTGATCCCGGTAAAGATCAAGGTGGTTCCAACTGAGTTTTGCTTGATGCTCAGGCCAAGTCTAGCTGATTCTGGTTGACGATGCTGAATGTTGACTGATTCCCAGACCAACCTGACTAAACAAGTCATACTATCAGGCAATATCAACTAAAATGGACCACTCGGAACTTGGGTCAATCAATACTAGGTCAGTATTGGCCAATCCGATGAAAAAATTTCTAACAAAAAGAATCCTACAGGTCAACAAAGGTCAAATGACTAAAAAATGCAAAATGAGCATGTTGTCACTATCTATCTTTAATATGAGGCTGAAGTTATGGTACATAAATGCAGGATGTCATGCAGAAAAGTTGCAATGTGGAGTAAAAATAATTTGGCATAATTTCTCGTACAAGTTGCCATGTGGCCATTACTTTGATGAATTATTCACTGCTAGCTAGTCTTAATAGGCATAACCAGGTGTAAGCTAAAAACAGCTCTAATAACCTAGGTGTATATATTAATTTATAATCAAGACAAAGGCAAGGGTACCATTTTATGGTGCCCAAGGCTCGGCAGAAGCAGGCCTAGTAAATTATTCTCTTCAACTCTCAGTCTTCCTAATCGCTGAATGTCTTTTTAGATAATATCAGTGTTCCTTATAAGATGTTGCATCAGGTGATACTGATATTTGACATAGCTATTACAGTTGAAGAGGATAAGTTTAGCATTTTGATCCAGGGTGACCAAGCAAGTAAAAAGGGGATTACAGGTGTGGTCCAATTTCTTAGACAAAGGCAAGAGTACCTTTTTATGGTGCCCAAGGCTCAGTAGAAGCACGCCTAGTAAAGTATTCTCTTAAATTTTCATTCTTCCTAATTGCTGAATGTCTTTGTAGATAACATCAGCATTCATACTGCATCGGGTGATACTGATATTTGGCATAGCTATTACAGTTGAAGAGGATTGGTTTAGCATTTTGATCCAAGGTGAGCAAGCAAGTAAAAAGGGGATGATAGGTATGGTCCAATTTTTTAGAGAGAGATAATGGAGTAGTAGAGGAAGATAAAGGGTTACAAGTCTGCAATCTTGGACCACAAACAATATTGATACATCAAGAGACAACAGAACACAAACTATGCTGTGTACCAAACACATGGTACCAACATGGTACTGGGACAGTATCCGCCCATGGACAGGTACAAGACTTGGTACCAAAATTACAAAAAAAATGATTGAAAAGATAAAATTAAATACATTGATACATATGACACAATTTGTCACCATGCTGAGAGTATTGACACAAGGTACCAGCACCATATTGGCCAAATCATGGTTATCAAATTAAAATATTACCAACAGTATATATAACATTAATGAAATAAACAAACTCCGTCAGTGTATCATTCTAATTCTATGTGGCATCCAATGTTCTGTGCCTCAAATTAGTAACAGATTAGCAAGTCAATTCTTTCCTCTATTTGGCCTGAGTACTAGTCATAACAGCCAGAGTGACTATCATAACCATTGCCACCACAACCTATCAGCAATCATGTGTTCCGATTAAAATCATGCAACAACGAGCACTATTATTCATACTCCTAATAACAAACATATCAATCGTGAAGCGAAGTAGCTGGAAATGCCAAAATCATTAAATAAATAAGATATTCTGAATCATCATAGTTAAGCATCATTTTCATTTTCATTAAGGATCCTAAATATCCACCCACATGCTGCAATAAGCATCACATTGGACAGAGAAAAGGAAGAATCAAGACAAGTAAACTGCTAAAAAATAGTTAAATATTTAAAACTTCACCTCAATAAAGGCCTTTGGATTGGGGCAATTTTGATGCCGTGACAATCTCAACGTACATTCTGCAGCAGTTTTACCATCTCGAAGAGCTACAGCTTTGAAGAACTCCAACAGATTAGCACGATCACTTTTAGAGAGTTCAGCTATCATGCCTACATCCAAGAAAATAACATGAGGCTTGGGCCTAAAGATCTTTTTTCTGGACCGCTTGGTTTGAGGCTCGCGGACAAGGATGTTTCCAGGATGCATGTCTGCATGAATAAAGTTGTCGACCTAAAACAAACAGGAAAAAGAACTATCTTAGACTTTTAAGTTTGTAGTTAAAAAATTATATCAAACTCATATCAATTTCTTCATGAATGGCATGCCATGATGTGGTAACTGTTTCACATAGAAGTTCTACTTCTGGGCATGCAAGGTGAGCAATGAAAGGATAATGCATAACTGAAAGATTCTGATTATTTATGTCTCAAAATCCATCCATGACTATGAATAAAACCCACTTATAATCAATCAAGATCTATTATAACTTGAAAATGCATAAATTATAAACTTCCAGGCTAGAAACTCACAAGAAGCATCTTCAGCAGTGCATGTGTACCAATGTGGGCAAGATCTCTTTTAATTTGAGTACGTCCTCCAAGCTCATCAATATAACAGGAAACACTATCTCCTTGTTCAAATGTCTCCACCAACACAGAAGGATGAACGAGTGGATATAAAGGCTTAGGGAAAGACACGTCCTTCCATCTTCTGAAATTGTAAATAAACCGACTTAAGTGGGCAGCTTCCCGAGAAAGATCCACCTGAGACAGCATGAAAATGGCAAATTGCCGCACACTTTCATCCAACCTCAACCAGCTTAAACCTGGAATCAAGCTTGAAAGTCTAGCCACAAAATTTATTATAACAAAGTCCCTCTTGATTGAGTCACCAACACCAGGATGCCTGACCTTTACAGCAACTTCAATTGGTTTCTTCAAACGATGGCCTGGATAACGATATCTCAAAGAAGCACGATGTACTTGGGCAATACTCCCAGAAGCTACTGGTTTTTCCTCAAAGTCTTCAAAAATTTCAGAAATTTTCCTTCCAAATGCTTTCTCAATGCTACTTTTGGTGTAGGCAAAACTATGGGCAGGTGCTTTCGTATGAAGCTTTGTAAGCTCAAGGCATAGGTCTTTAGGAAATAGATCTGGTCTTGTAGCTGCCCACTGACCCCATTTTATGAATGCAGGCCCTGCTCTCTCTAGAGTTTGATGTACAGTACAAAGCCATCTTTTCCTGAATTCAAGTCCAAAGCTATCGGCAAAAGGTGCCAATACGATGGCTGGAAGGAACAAGATCGACAAATATGCAGCTCGGAATGCCAAAATAATACCCTCCGTGAGAAAATAAATTATAGAGGACACGTAAGAGCTTCCAGCTTCTGCCTGCATAATAAGACCATTTCTTAAAGTATAGTAATTGCCCTCTGCCATTGTCCTCTGAGCCCAAGTGAGCTCCCCGACACCAAATGCAAGAATGCTGGGAACTACTTGAAACCGAGTAACAGACAGACTCACAGCATACGCCAGCTTATTAATAATAGATAAAGATGGAGCTTCATCCGAAGAGACTAGACCAAGCCTCTTCCAAGCTGATTGGGCATGATGCATCCCTGATGAGTTACTCCCTGAAGAAGAGCACAAGCTCTTTGAAGAGCTACTTGCGTGAATAAAGCCATCGGCCTTGCGTCGTCCAAGCATGCAAGTAGGTCCGCTAGGAACCCTACGAAGTGAAAACATTCTAAACAGGAGCAAGGGTAACCCTTTCTTAGCAAGCGACCCATGAATTCTTGAAGTCGAAAAGCCGATTCTCCGATTGGACTGGAAAAAACAACTGGCCTTCCTGTTTTCCTGGAATGCTGATGACCTGCACGATGCGCGCATCGAGTCTAAAGCAATTAAGCAACGATATGAGAGCTCCACCGCTCCAAATTCTCAAACAGTTTCAAGGCATATGAAGATCATGAAAAGTCTTCTCCGAAAATGCTATATAAACTAAAAAAACCAACATATCAATGAATTCCTTAACTTTCTTGTGTATAGCACCGAAACCTCATGATCGACATGAAAGGAAAAGAAAAAAGTGAACTTTCTTGAGGAAGAAGTATGGGGTAGGAGGAGGATCGACCTTGCATGTATCGCCAGTATGCGGAACATTGGGAAGAAGAGGTGCTATGCTGCTCTGCTGCAAGACTACCGACGCAGGGAATGAGGAAGAAAGCAATCGAGAGGAAAGGGAGGAGGCGCTACGAGATCCTCGCGGAGAGAGATGCGGCAGGGAGGCGCATCGACCATGGCCGATGGCTTGGTTGAGGAGCCACCGCGGACCGAGCCTTGATTTGAATGGCGGTGGGAGGAAAAGAGAAGCAGCGCGTCTGGGTCTTCGGCCGTCGCAATAGGCGGCACAAGGAGGGAGGAAGGGTTTATTCCGCCTCTTCGATTCGAGGTAAAAACCTAGTGGTCAGCGTTCAAAGGGTTTTGACCGTATTTATAGACGAGAGGATTCGGCCGACGCAGGTGGCCTCGTGGTAGCCGATTCAATTTCAATGAATTAGCCGACCTGCGACCGGAAGAGTCCGGCCACGCCGACCTAACTTTTAACTTCTTCAAATTGGAACCTACTCTTTCTTATTATTTTTCCATCTATATCTGACGCTTTAATTTAGGGAACTCTGTTCTCATTTACTATTTACTAAATTGATATTATTTTAAATAATATATATTTATAATCAATCAATAGAAATTTAGATTATGAATACATATTTTTCTAGTAAGAAAGATAATTTTAGAATTTTACAATGAAGTAAAAAAATAGAGGGTTAAATAATTTTTTGTCAAAAAAATTATAATATATATTAATTAAATTTTGAAGATGAGTTCGCTTAAAAAATTAGTTTTTTTAAGAGAAGAATTTTAAAGATAATTTAAAATTAGAAGGGATAAGGATAAAAGTTTAAAAAATAGAAAGATCGTTTTAAGAAATTACTAAGTTAAAAATTAGATTTTTTGTTTAAATAAGAATTTTTAAGGGTTAAATGAAATTAAAAAAAATAGAACGATTTTTATAAAAACTTAATTTAAAATTAGATGAGAAATATTAACTAAATTTTAAAAGAGATAAAATTTATCCAATACTTAAATTTATACGATGAGTATTTTTTTAAAAAAAAATCAAGAACATAAGCTAATTTTATTTTTATATTATTAAGTAAATTTATAGGTTCAGATCCAAATTGCACGAAAAGTAAAACAAACATTAATGAAACGACAGCAACAGTATATAGCAATTGATAGGCTCCAAAGGAGATTTTTTTTAGATAACATGCACTAATTATTAGAGGAGTTTTTAATTTTATGGGTTGATGATAACGATAGCAAGGTAAAGGTTAATTGATTAATAATTTAGGGGGAGGAGGAGGATAAGGCGGTGGCGAGGTTGCTCAGGGGGCCTTTGCCGGTGATGGCAGCCTGGACGGCGAACACCAAAAAGGCCACCATGGCGAGGCGAGCGTGCTTGATCTCCGCCAGCTGCAGCGTCTCCTTCTTGTCGGGGTCCTCCGCCAGGCCAAGGGGGTCGAAGTACTGGCCACCCGGGTACAGCCGCCGCTCAGGGTCGAGCTCCGCGTTCCTCTGGAACTCGATGTAGCCGATCACCAGCACCTCGATCCATATCAGCGTGGTGAGGTTGAAGGGGAGGGGGAGGCCGAGGTACGACGATCCCTCCACCAGCTCCACCTGCGGCAGCGAGATCAGATCAGATCGATCGGTCCATGTAAAACGTTTTAATCGATCGATGCGTCGCGCACCTTGCCGGCGTCCTGCCAGGCGACCCCGGTGAGCCCCTCGACTGCGATGGCGCCGAGAGCCCCGAGCATGGCCCACCGCCCGTGGATGAGCTCGCACTCGCGGAACCTCTGCAGCCCGAACACCTCGGAGTAGGGCTGGAACGGGGTGGACTTCACGTCGGAGCTCTCGAACCGGGTCCCGATCAATTCGCCGGCGGGATTCTTCGCCAGGTTCTGGTCCAGCGAGTCGTAGTCGAACTGGAGGTACTCCACCGGCTTTCCCAGGCCCAGGGGGTCGAATCCGCGGTCGCCCACCATCGACCCGTCGAGCCACTCCGGCGGCTTGGCCCCGGGGAACCACACGAGGCGGCCTCCGCCCGCGGACGACGTCGGCGCCGCCTTCGACTTCTTGGGCGCCGGCGGAGGGGCTTTCTTGGTGCCGAACTTGAAGAGGGCTCGGAACCGGCCGCCGGCGGACATGGCGGCATTGTGTTCGGCGGGCAGCAGGGGAGAGCCCATCAAGAACGGAGAGGTGGATGCCATCTCTCTCACGCTTTGATTTCTGAGTTCTCCATCATCCAGCCGTGGAAATGAACGATTTATTTTGGGTTTCGGAGGATGGGCGACGCACGTCGATGGCGAGCAGTGGGCGTGCGTGGCCTTATCTCCTCTCTTATCTGCCAAGATATGTTTTCTCTGGTGAAGAGGACGACGGTGTGGCCGGATCTTTTTTTTTTCTTTTTTTTTTCTGGAGAATGTTTCGACTGTGACCGGTCGAAAAGATCTTGGTTCATCATACCGTTTGTTTTGCGCGAGCTTTGTGTAATAGAATCCAATACATTTGAACCAAATACCATTTCCAATATCTATACGTAAATGGCATAGATATTGTATCTTTGACAAACTGATCCACTCTGAACTCTGAATTGAAGGCCAATACTGGTGCTGTTGTGTTGAGGAAGAACAATCCCACAACTAAATACGATATAAAATCAAAGAAAACAAAGAAAAAGAGAGGATGATCATAAAATATAAGGCTGGAATATAGCATACGGCACTCTTTTTAGCAAGGACTCTTATGACTCGAATGTTTCAAAAATAGCTTCAGCATCATCGACCATTGCGTAGTCCAAATCCATCTTCCAATCAAATTCACGATTCTTTATACAATTAACGATTGACACGATGCACAGCAGTGTGATGCTTGAATATTGAAGATAATAATGCCAATATTGCACGATTATTTTCTATATCAAGCGAAGGAAAAGAAGCAGCAGAGTACATTTTCTGAAGCTACTTACTCATGCTTCCAAATAAGATGCTACAGATTAATGAGTAGCCGCATATACAACATAAGTAACTTGAAACTTCGCCGAACAACCTCTGTCATTGCATTCTTGAATTGATGTTGCAGGACCAGTGGCTCACAAAATGAGGTCTCCCGCACACTTTGTGATGGCCTCGTTGGCCTTTTGAGAAGGTTCTGATCTTTCTTCTCTTTTCTTCTTCTCTCTGCAGGAGAAAAGTTCCAAAGTAGCTACGTTTATATTGTTCGGTAATTGGAAGAAACAAATAACAAGAAATTTCTTTATCCCCGAAATTGAAGAGAAATATCCTTTCTAGAAAGAACCTGATTAGCAAGACTTGCATCCTACATAATTTTGCATTAATCCACGAACTAAAATCAAGAATATATAACATCTATATTCCTTAAAAGTCATGCATTTCTTTCCAATTTTTACGTCTCCTTCCAAAATATGAAACCAGCAAAATGCATAAATAGGACATCTTTGGAGAGCATTCGTTTTACCTATCTACGTATTCCTTCAAGAGCTCCTTAGCTTGAACTAATTTTGACAGAAGATTGCGGTATACATCAAGATCTCTATCCACACTACGCTTATTGATGTGCAGTGCAGCACAGAGCTGTAAAAAAGCAAGGATTGAGTCAATATTAAACCAAGGACATGGGAAACTAAATTCTCATGAAACATATTGCAAGATGGAATGATTCTTAAGTTTGTATCATAAACAGAAATGTCTGTATACGAAGAGAAACTAACTTGAATTACCAAAGAAATTCTTCAACATGTTCCAGAAAAAGAGAAGGATTGCCCTATACTGTGAACAAAAATTACAGCTCTTGTGGTGATATACAAGGCTACCAACTTAATATTTTCAAATTACTCGTAAGCCTCCCCCTATTTCGTTTTAGATAGGTCCACTACTCATGTAGCAAAATAAACTCATTTGGAATTGGTTCAAATAGTGGACAACCTAGCATAACATTGTTATTTTTTCCTCCCTTCACATGATAGCAAGCGACTGCAAGGGGTTATTTGAGCCAAACACAACATGTGTTTGGCATAACTTGTAGATACAGTTCCATGGTACCAATGATGACATCTCTTGTAGGCATAACTTTTTTCCTAATCTTCAATCTCAATCTTGTTAACTTTTCACCCTCAAATGTCAAAGTCTTAAGTGTCATTTACCCTTGCTTATTTGGATGGATGACTTTTTCCTTGGGAAAAAAATGTATAAATGTGAAAGCTAAGAAGCACAAAAATTAGGTTCCTGTAAATGCATGCTCCAAGGGCCTTCATCAACAATAATGCCACCATATCTAATTATACTCAAAAAGTCAATTCATGTATGTTTCTATCAAAATCCCCATATGTTAATCTTATAGAGCACTCGAGTTTCTAAACATATGATGTTCAAGTTAATCAGCTGTGACCAATATGAATCTTAACCATTGGTACCATGGAACTGTGTCAATATGAATCATAACCCTTCAGGTGATGCAAAAAAGTCAGAAAATGATATCCTGCATAAATCAAACAAATCTGGAAATAAGCCAGTGCAAGATGTCAGAGTTTTTCAGCAACCTAAGAAAATCAAACATTGTGGAAGTAAATGAAAGATCACAGTAATATGAACAAGACTTGTAACTCTGATGCTTTTATATACAGGTTAAATAAACTGGAAGAATCAAAACATATGAGAGAGTACATAATCAGGATTGAGAAAGAGTAATAGGCTTATGTGATGAGAACGGCACAAACCTTTTCCAGGATTGTTGGTTCTGTTGCATTTGCCAGCTCAAGTAGACGAAATAGTCCAACAGCAAAGAATCGACTATAGCTGAACTTTCCCTTGCCCTGTGCTCGGTCTGCTATATCTTTCAGTATGGCTTCTACTTCTCCATCTCTAGTGGAGAAATCTACCAAGGTAGTAGCATTTTGAGAACGAGCCCATTCTTCAAGTTTTCTCGCATCAGTTCTGGATTAACAAAAATTATTGAAGTTGTTGGAGAAAAGGAAAACGTATTTGAAGGTCTACAAAATACTGCTGAGATAACTCAGACATTAAAATTTTTGTAATGAAGGTTAAAAGGGAACATATAAACAGAAGCAAAAGATCTTCCAAAGTGATTTGGATTCCATAGACCAATTTGCACAGTAGTGAAGCATCCATTATTCCAAAGATTTAGCAGGTAACTTGCAGTAATCAAGTACCTATACTGATCAGGATCCTCCGTTAATGCTTGAATATATGAGTTGAAGATGGCATCTCGATCCTCGCTGTTGGGATACCCTTCCATCAGCTGTTCGTATACAGTTACAAAGCCAAGTGCAAAGACAGCATCATACTGATAAGTACTTTTGTATCTCATCAGATGTTGCTGCACAAGCAGCTCTTGCAACACAGTATTGTAAATGCTTGGAATTGGTCGCTTGTATGATTTAAGAAAATTGAACTTGGTCTCGGATACGGTGGGTGGCACATCTAAACAATAAGAAAAAAAGAGGGATATTAACATCAGCATACATCTTGATTTACGAAAGAATTCACTCACAAAAATGAATAGCACGGTAGGTAAAGGCGAAGGCTATTTTATGCAGAAAAATATCTTAATGTGACCATATTATTTCTAAAACATCTCAGCAGTCAATTGTTTGATCAACGGCAGATATTGGAGGAATTTTGGAAATGATTCGTATACTAGTTTTGATGAAGCATGATAAATCTAGAAAAGAAATAGATGGTGTCCAATATACAGAGCTTGTAGAGAAAGCGTGAGAGTCAAACAAAACATATAAAAACAGCAGATCTAGGAATCAACCAGCTGAATCATACGCTTCAAACGTAACAGTTTAAAACACAATAAAGAAAAAAGAGTCTTGAACAAGCAAACTTAAGATACAAATACAAATTTAAAACGGGTATCAAACAAGCACGAAGATTTCCTGCATTCCATCGCAACTACCAGTAAAGTGACCTTGAAGAGAGCGTCAGAATAGTATCACGCTGTTCTGATTAAAAGTCAAGCCGCTGTCAGAGATGTGTTCTCTGCTACATATATGCTGAATTTAAGGAGGCTATAAATAGAAAAGTAAGCCTATAATATCTTAAGCCTAGATAAGCATGTGGCTCGAAATAGCAAAGAACAATTCTAACTCTAGTCAAAGAAAAGAAAAGAAAAATTATAAATCGGCAGAAATGCAACAAACATCAAGTGCAATTATGTTTTTTCCAGACCGCCCGCACACAGTTGCGATGAAATTTCACCGGAAAGTGCAATCATCAACAGAAACAGATTCGGACAAAACCAGACAGAAAAAAAAAACTCACAGCTTGCAGCCGCCACGCAGCGGACGACCATCCGGGAGCTCACCCTCCGAACTCCCAATCCAAATCCAGAGAGGGCGGGACCGGCGAAGAACCCGGCAGCGGCAAAGGTGGGCCTCCTCTGGGCGGCCTGCCTACAGGGCGAGGCGAAGTAGACGGACGGAATGGAGGCCATATTTTTTAGGGCTTTGTTTGCTGGAAGTCTATCGGGAGCGGAGACGGGGAGGAAGAGGGGTGCAGTGAGAGGAGAGTATTATTGTTGGATCGGCGGCGAAGGCAATGGCATTACGGAGACGGCGGACGAGCGAAGTGAGGGAGGGAGGGGGTGAGGGGGAGGAGGAGGAGGAGAAGCGTGTGAGGAAGAGGAAGAAAGAGGCCTTATCCCGTTCTCCAGAAAAAAAGAATACGCCCAGTAGGATGATGCCGCGTGGTACTTCGTTCGGCCGTCTCCAAGTTTTATTTATCTATCTATTTATTTGTTGTACTTATGCTTTGTCGTCGACTCCTACCGACGTGATGCTTTCCATTTTATTAATATATACCCAGGAATCCGATAGCATATATTTCGTAATTTTGGAGAGCACATATTTCATCCCCTTCAATAATCTCAGATAACTATCCTTCTAATGTCATAAAAAACATGTTTTATGCACAGCTATCCTGCTAATATCATTAAAAAACATGTTTTATGGACAGCTCTTTTATCTTTTTGCTTATAATCGGACCACCCTTCATTAAGTTAATAAAATCATCACTCTTCTAATTTAATTAAAATAATTGAATTCTATACTAAAATTAATATTATGTTCTTAAAAAAATAACTGCACACGCATCGTCAAAATAGTAAGTAATTAAAGCTTAGACGTCATTATCTTCGTTACATATAATTGAACTATCTTTCAATTTTTAAAGTTACGAACATCTAAGTTAATGATTTTTTAATAAAAATGTATTAAAGTATAGTAAAATATTATAAAACCATCACCGGCATCAATAGCTATTAATATAAAACAATTAGTAATTAAAGCTCAAATGTGCTTGGTATCATCTTATAAATATAAGATGAAGGCCTATTATCATTTTGAAACACTAATTTCATAATTATTCATACTTGAGATGTATGGGGTGAGAGAGGCTCAAACTCTTAACTGTGCACTCATTTATTTATACAATTTTCAGAATTACTCACTCAAGCTATAAGACTTATGCACCAATTAACTACGCCGCCACCCCTCTAACCTTGGTATACCTAAGCGCTGTTAATTTACATATCAATTTTTTTAAGCATTCATTTAACTATTTCCTCCACCTACTACTATCAAATCCTAGTGGTTTAGTATAATATTAGATATTATTATTTGGCATTAGTAGTTTAGTATTATAATTAAATAAATATGCAGTTACCCAAATATTTCTACTCTCAGTATATCAGACTAATATTTTTTAAGTAAATACATAATTTAAATTTTATATTTTTTTAGAAAAACAAAATTTAAAACAGTAATTTTTTAATGATGTAATTAGATTAAGCTAGGTATTACGGTATCTCATGCCCTCCCACGTCACAGCATCATACTGCAACATTACATTATTGTCTTCTCGAGCGTATTACTATCAATATGCTCTCATCCCTCAACTTTCAGTACATCCATGAGTTTCTAATATTTATGAAATTCTAATATATCATTGACGACCGAGGCAATACAACACATTATAGCAGCATATTTAAGTCTTCGGCGCTATCTTAAAGGCTTTAAAAGAATTAGAGTTTAGGGAAGTCCATTAAGTTCTTTGCTTCATCGACAACACAGTCGACTGAGGATTTAAATCCAACTGGAATCCTCACGGCGGAAACCCTCCGTGCTTGAATGATCATGAGACCAAACTTGATGAGCTTATCTTGAAGAGATCAAGACCAACTGGAGGTAGAAAGGATCATTTAGATCAATACACGAGATTAGAACTCAAAGAGATCAGGCGCGTGGAGTTAGGTGCGTCCGGGATGCATCCCGGCCACACGAGAACGAACGGGGATGCATCTCGAGCATGGTGCTCTTTTGGATAAGTTTTGAGCGAGTCCTCCTCCCATCTTCCATGTGGGTTGTCGTAGATCAATATAGGTCATTTTGGCTTCTTAAAATCTTTTATATAACTAAAATGGGCTGGTCCTTTTTGGTGAATCTTAAGTTCGATCATTATTAGAAGCAACCAGAGTCGCTTGGGTTGGACTTGAGCGCATCCGAAGGAAGGGGTGTGACATAGTACGTCACTGTGTGCCAACTAGTTGCACTAAGAGTGACCTTTTGAATTTTTTGAGGGATAATAATATATATTTTAATGGTCGTAGTTTTAGATGATGCTATGTAAAAAAAAGATCCACATATGAAACGCGGTGGTTGGTAACCCCCGACCGACTGATCTCGGAGACTTCTTCTTTTCCTTTATTTAGATTATACGCTGCTCGTACTATATATATATACGCTCACGGTGAGTGCAGTGCAGGTGCAGCAACTGCCCGTAAGTTTTTGTTTCTTATTTGGATTATGTTTCTGTCGGGATGCGTCGCCGGCGACAAAGTAAAAGTTGTCCCGCACGGGGAATTTTTCAAGAAAAAGAGAGGCGATGGAATTGGAAATGCTTCTCCTCCCGACCCACGAAACGTCACGGGGGGTCCACCCTCCGTCTCAGTGGGTATCACTCCACGTGCCGCGGGTCATCGCGGCATCTGCAGAGCACCGTCACGCCATCTCCTTCCTCCCCTTGCTGGCCTGGCTGCTGCTGCTCCTCCTGCTCCTGCTCGGCGAACAGTCCCTGATCCCTCGTCCCGATCTTGAAGACTCGAGATCAAAAATATAATGCCGTCCTCTACCTAACCGTTCCCATCCGACACCCGCCTGTTCTCTCTCCACGATGCAGCCATCCTTCCTCCTGTCCTCCTTCCTGCTGGCGCTGGTGCTTGCGGCGCACCGTCTCCCCCTCGCGGCTCCAGGTTCTTTCTCCTTCCCCTCTTTGATGAATCAGCACCGTTGAGGGCTTTTCTTGAGCTTTTCTTCCTGATGTGAAGCTGCAGGATGCGCTTGTTGTCGGGGATTTCCAGTTCACCCTTTGCTTCTTTTTTTCCTTTCTACTTCTGTTTTTTTGGCTTCAATTCGTTCAGCCTTGTCCACTTCAAAGCGAAAAAAAAAGAGAGTAAAAGTTTGGACCTGGTTTTCCATTTTCCGGGCGTTTTTTCTCCTCAGAATGTTGCGGCAGCACGGTCGTTTTGTTCTTTTGTTCGCTTGGTAATCGATCCTTTTTGATGGACAGAATTGCTTCCATTTTTTCTGCAAGCTTTCGTTCTTCCGGATTAGGGCATTTTGATTTTTGAAAAAAGTTAGCTTCGTCGCTTGATGGCGGGGTCTGTGGTTTCTTGCCGCCCAGTAGACGTAGTGCCGCGTTCTTTCTTGGTCCGGACAATGACTGACTTATTTATACGGTGCTGATTGCAAAGGTATTCATATGGCCATGTTCCTTTCATTCTTCTACACTCGCCCGCACCTGGATAGCAAAGCAGTCGCGCACTAGGCGAAGTTGGGAAGCTAAGTTATCCTTGGAGGATTATAGACTGAGCTCAGAGAAGCTGCTAACTAATTTTAAAATGATGTTTCTGACACTCTAGCTTGCCATTAAGTTGTATGCTTGTTTGTGGGAGCATGAGAGACCCCAGGAACTTGCCGTTGCTAGTCTTTTCAGAAACGCAATCCCGAAGCATTAATTATTCTTGTCCTTTTCCTCTTCTTTACCGGCAAGCCAACCAAAAACAATAAGTTTGTTTTATGTCTTGTCTGTTCCTCAAATTTCTATGTTAGAAATCGAACTGGGAGCCTCTTTATTTATCGTGTTTGCTTGATTTCTTATCTATATTTCTTACAGCAGCTTGTGTTTTTCTGGAATTGGTCTAACTTACATTGCCTCTGTATGAGGTCGTTCAATTTTATAAGTCTAGTTCTCCTTTTTTTCAGGGAGGATAGCCTTTAACCAATTTTTTTACCGGACATTGTTTAATAGGCTCTCTATTGCTTAACAGAAAATTATCGTGCTTATGGAGGTGACTACCTATCTGATATGTTGTCTGATCCATACAAACTTTGCTGTACCCTCTTGATATGGTTCATTTCTCGAAAGGACATTCTTTATCATGAGTTCTCCATTTATAGAAATTATTGAATGATTCCCTTTTATTAGTTATGTATATGTTATATTTCAACATTTTCTAATTCTTATAATATTTTTGTTATGGAAGTTTCACATGTTTTCAGTAGCATAAACTGCCAACCTTTGTTAATGCATCTAGAGTATCTTCATAGTTAGATTAGGTAGGGTTATTATAAACTTCTTCAAGCATAACACATTCTTCATGTCCCCATGGTAGTTGAAATATTCCATCCGGTAAATTCTTGTCTTTGGTAAGCTGTATTATGATAAGGACCAAGTTGGGCATTCATCATAATTTTTTAAAGGATATTTTACAAATATCAACATCCTGAAGGAACATGATAAAGTGAGGTTCCATTAATCAAATGATTCACGTTCTCTATCAATCTCCAATAGTCAAGTGCCTTTTTTTTTTGAATTTCTCTCCAAGAGTCAAATTCTTGTATGTTCTGCAAGTAATGAAATGACAATGCCCAATCTGCAACAACCAGGATCACTATTGCTTAAGAAAGAGCTTAAACAAATATTTCCATCGTGGACCACTCTGTAACTCTCAAGCTATGTTCTTTATGGTAGGTTTTACATTGCAGTACAATGTAGAAGTTGCTAAGATTTTCATGTTTAGTGGTTTTTCTTTAATTAAGGATGTAGTTGATCCATGATTTTTCCCTCCGCACTTTGCTGTGTTACTTGACCTCAACCAAAACTGCAGAAGAGAATTTTGGAGGCTTAGTGAACTATTTTTGGTGGCCCTTGACTAGTATAAGTTATTACATTGGTCTTGGCCAGTCAAGGAGCATACTGAATTCCTTGTTCCTGTTGGCCCTACCTTAGGCATTTTGTCAAAAAAGTGGGGCATCACCAGTGTGTTTATTTACATTCATGTGCAAGTCAAGGTTTTTTTTTACTCCATCTGCATCAATTGGTAAAAGAGGTGGGGTGTGGTTGTCCCAATCAAGGGTGGACCAAGCAGTTCTGGTGAAATTTCCATCACAAGATTTGTTGCCTAGCCTGACATATTTTATTTAACATAGAGGAATATGATGAGCAAAGGAAAGGAATTATTTCCTTAAGCTGTTCTGTCATACAAAAAAATAATGTATCCTTTTTTCTCTTTGAAACTAATACTGTATTCACTCAGCAGAGTAATTAAATCATAAATTTTATGCCTCTCCCATATTTTCCCTATGTTTTCGCCACCAGATGCATAACAAAGAATTTAATCAGCCTTCTTGATATATGCCATCAAGAGCTACATTTGTAGTTTGTCTTATTAGAAGGACGCCATTTTCTGATTTCAGCTATATATTTTGATGTAGATTGTCCCCTGGATACGAGTTGGTGGAATTTAACTGTGGCAGCTTCAGTATGTTCTGATCAAAATGAACGAGCTAAATGCTGCCGCTATATCAATGCATTTATTGCAGTTTCTGTTGCTTATCATGCAAATGCAACAGGGCAGCTGGGAGTTCCATCGGCATTTTCTGATTCCTGTTATAGCTCTATCAATGAGACCTTGATATCAAGTGGAATACCTTCTAATGCAACTATGTTCTGTGGATTGGGGCTTAAAATTCATGTTTTCTATCAATGTGAGGGGAGGGGAACTGTCTCGGATATGCTGCAGTCACCAAATTTCGATGATATGACCGAGAACTGCAAACTTCCAATGTTGCTAGATAATAGTTGCAAGAGATGTTTAAACTCTGGTTTGTCATATCTACGCCATCTTGTAGGAGAACAAGATAATGTTACTTTGACTACCTGCCATGATGCGGCTTTTGTTGCACTTGCAAATCAGGGGGATAACTCATCAGCCATTGATCTTGCTAGTTGCTTCTTCAGTGTCAAAGTTCTAAGCATTCATCAAGGTATTCGCAGTCAATTCATTTTACTTTCATATTATTTACAAAAAGCCTGATGAATTGTAGCTTATTTTATTGGAGAAAACTAATATCGGAAAAAGTATAAAATATAAAAATATTGATCAAAGAGATATTATTAAAAGGGGATGAAACGGAGTTTATTTGATATCCTTTAGTTTGATCTAGTAAAATGCTTACAGTTATCTATGTATATTACAAAAATTGAACATCTAACATGTTTTGGCAGAGTCCTTTGGAATAACATTTGTATGTTAGTACATGATATGCAATTTATTTTTAACTTTTATAGAATATGGAAACCTTCTTAGCTATTAGATATGCTAACATTGAACAATTCCGAAAATATAGGGTTGAAATCATATTTTATTTACTATTCTTTCCTGTCTGTTTGTAAAACATAATGAATACCAGTTAATCATATGCTTTTGATATGGTTACATACCAAAAAGGATATTGCAAGATGACTCTGAGGTAATTATCTTTGAGTAAATATCCAACTTTTACTTGAGGGGGTACAGAGTGCAGGATAGTGTAAGGCAATCGACTAGTAAATCTATAGTTGAGAAGAAAGTACAATCTTTCAATTATTGAAAAGGACATAGTGACCTCTATTTATATTGGTAGGAATGAAGAAACATAAGGATATAATAGAAAAGGGAACTACTTATTAGAACACTCTAATAAAACTCTAAAAATGAAAACACTCCCAATATATTATACCATGCTTATTATACTCAATTGCATGCTATCATTGGTTCATGCATGTTGATTGGGTTCTTATCATCTCCTCAACACCTGAAGAAGTACTTGTCTGTTAGCATGAGATAGTGATAATGTTGCTCCAGTTTGCCCTCCCCTAAAGCCAACCTAATGAACTGAATGCCCTTTTCTCAAACATCTGTCACATCAGGTGCTGAGATTAGCATGTGGAATGGAACATTATGCGAACTAGGTAGATTTCACCTACATCCGAATGTTATCATATGTTTTCAAATAGTGTTTTTTCCACCATGAATGAGATTCCACTGTAGTCTTACCCCAAGCCAAACATGCGCTCAATTGAAAGTTCATCTTCATAGCTTCAAAGTGATGGGAATTGAGCACATTGTGCTGATGGGCACTAAAAAAAGCTTCCCACCGACCCAATTGGACGACATAAAAATCAGCAGATATTTGTTTGAATTTCAGTTGCAGATTGACTGCACGACAAACTCCTGGGCATTTATAGCCAGGCCTCATTTCCACTTTGACCATTATGCAACAGCTTGGCTTCAACACAAGGTAGAGTTTGTCAGCAATATTAGCACTAATAAAGTTACATATGCTGCTTACTGGTATTATCCCAATGGTACATCTGTTTTAAGATGCCACTTATTTCCATGAGGGATAGCTTATCTAGTGCCATCATCTCACCTTCTTCAGTCCCTTCAAACCAAAATAATCTTTTGTGTCGATGGTCTGTGGATAAGGGTTTGTTGCAACTAATGCAAGGACCCTTCATATGTCTTGGCCAATTTTGTGTGAGCAAAGTGCTTAATCACTGGGCTGTATGTTTTGGGTGTGATATCCATGAACATCAGTTGCCGAGCTGATGAGGCTGGTTAATCACAAGGCTGTATGTTTTGAGTGTGATGTCCATGAACATCAGTTGCCGAGATGATGAGGCCCATAGTTTCAGTCAAGTTACTGAGTTGATGTGCCTCCATTTCCATTTGCAATGCTTGTTGTGGTTTGCTTATGAATTTTTGAAATAGGTGTTAGAGGATGTCCCAGAGAAGTAGTCATTCAAAGTCTTGATGGTTGTTTACTGAATTGGCTTCTCAAAGCTTTGCTAATAGCTGTAAGCCCTACTTCTATGAACTAGTGGCACAAAATGCATATGACAGAAGTTCTATGAATTCTTCCCAAGAAAGTTGAGGGTGATCTGCATCCACTTTGAGGAACCAAATTTGTGCATCACTTTCTAGATAAAATAAAATGAGGTGACATCTACTCTGTCTTTAGTATGCCGATGATGGTTCCAAAAGTAATAACTTAGCCAAATGAGTGGGCTGTATGTGCTATCATAGGGAATTCCGGGCAGATGAAACGTGATTTAGAGGAACAATCAATAAAATAGTGATGCTCAACCTTTGTTGAAATTGCACCATGGCTTGAGAATTCTTGTGTGTGAATGCCAGGGAGTTGGCCATTGCTTCATGCATTGGTTGAATGGCATACTACATCAAGCATACCATGACATGCCTATTTAGTTTCTAGAGATGTCTTATGTAATTTTGCATAATTATCATAGTGTATTGATGGCTAGTTCGGTTGTGTACTGAATGGTACACATCCATGCTGAACCATACTGACATATGACAAAGTTCTCAGTTGCATATCGGGCAGTATTGGGCTACCTAAGTCTGACCTGAGTGTATTGACCAAAATCCTCAGTCTGAATGCCAATCCTTTACAAGACTAGTGTTGATCATATGTACTAGATCTGTGCAGATGACACTCTTAGTTTTGATAGAGATATAATGTTTCTGCTGAGAGTTCAATTGGTTCAGCTTGGTTACATAAAGGACCTCAGCATATTTCAGAAATAAAATTGTAAGCTGTTGTTGAGTAGCATCACCTATTGGTGGCTCTATTACCAAATTGTTATGGTTTCAGGAACAATCACACAGCTGACTTGATAGATAGGTTGTACACTTGTTGTAGGTTGTGCACTTGTTGGAGAGAATCCATGATCGCAGATAACTGAGAAACACAAAATATGACTACTTGTTACTTTCTTCCATCACAACTAAATCCTGTAAAACAAATTCTACCTGAAAACTCTTAGAATGATCTTACTACTAAAAGAGATAAAGAAAGCAAAGAATGCTACATCATCAAGAGATGTAATAAGAGAATAACAAGTTTACTAATTAAAGAGAAAATAAAACAAAATTTATACATCCTCAAGAGATAGGAAGAAAATTGTATTATCCTGTGCCATGTGAATGAATAGCAGCTTAGTCATTGGTTGATTAGTCTGGAGTAGGTTATCCTTTGCATTAGAGATATTATTTGAAGTTTAATTTCCTTTTCTAGATTGGATGAGAAAGAAAGGGGTCCGTTATTGACTTAGTGTAACCTGATTTAGTTCTTCTTCTTATTGCAATTTTTCTGTTGTGTAACCCTGCTTTAGTATAATTCTTCTTTTTTTTTTCCTGAAAGATAACATCACATTCATTTCACCAATCTGAAATGATATAATATATCATGTAAAAGGATGAATAAGATGAAAAGATACCAAAACAGAAACTCAGTGAAAAGAAAGAAAAAAACAGAGTACATGAAGACACAGACACAACGAAAGTACAATAAGAAAAACCATCCAAACTATCATGAGCCCTTAAACAACCCACCTATGATTCAGGGTGGCAGGTGAGTTGTGAAAAATGCAAGAGCTGTGGATGATTGGAAATGCCCTTGCTGAAATAGATTTTCCATCAAAACATCTCCTATTCCTCTCCCCCAAACACTCCAATACCATACATCCAGCTGCTTCATTTTCAAGTTTATAGAAATTTTTCTGTTGTTTGACTATAGCATAGTTGGGTTTATATTATAGTGCGAAAAGGTTGTATTCAAGATTATTCCAGAATGACTAATTGGAAAGAAATTTTGTTTATCATAATTGATATGATTTGGGTCCACATCCTCTGAGTGTATATCAGGTATGCCTATGCATGTTTTTATACAATCATATGAAGTTTTTGTTTCTAAGTGATTTATGAGCCACTCTTTGTTGCTATGTATTCATCATATTATTTACACATTGTAAAGCTTTCTCGTATGTTTTTACTGATATAAAATCTAACTATTATCTTTTTCCTAAGTTTACAGTTTTTTGTGCTCGAGTATATAAACTTTTGAATATTATTTAACTAAATTACATGTAGCTATATAAACATAATGCTTATAGCCTCTTAAGTAAAGATAAGTCTGCATTAATTGACCCTCCCTAGGTCTCATATTAGTGGGAGTCTTATGCACTCAGATCAATCTAAAATGCATCTATGCAGTACCATGATGTCTTGATCATTTAGCAGAACACTTTTGAGATTAATTCAAACATTGCTGCAGTGAATTCATCGGAGCAATCATTTCTACCAGTTTCTCCAGCAACTTCGCCGGTTTCTTCTCCAGTTCCTGCTCATGACCTTTTTGTTATGCCTTTTAGAGGAAATCACCATGGAAACCAGTTAACGTTGGTCCCAGAAATTGGCATTACAATTACGGGGATGGCAATTCTACTACTTTTGATTCTTATACTTCTCATACATAAGAAAAATAGGCAATTAAAAAGTGGCAGCAACCAAAGAAGGAACATGCAAGATGCTTCCTCTTCCCAACATATATGGAAGGGTAAGAAAGGTATGTTCTGTTTGTCATTTTTAAATCATGCAAAAGTAGTACAATCTAGTGGAAGCAGCAGAATGTTCTTTGTTTATAGGAAAAGAAAGCTGGAGATTAAGAGCACAAACTGCCTGCTTTTATTACGAAATGTCAATTCTCAGTGAACAAATCTTTAACAGCACACATTATATATAAATTAAAGATAAGGTAAAAGATCATATTTTTGTTTGCTATATTTGAACATTTTTATCTTGGACTTGGGCCCCTGAATGTTAAAAATGATTAGACTGATGATCATTAATTAAGGATATTTGGTCAAACAATTAGTTGAATACTGCTGAACCTACTTTCTTCTGGAATTTCTGCATCTCTAGTTGTTGTGTTTGTATATATGCGTTCTTTTATATCTGTTTCATAGGAGACCTAGAAAAGTAACAATTGTATCTAAAAGAAATGGAATTATCAGTTTGTATATTGATCTTTTACAGGCACATCAGTCATATTCCGTAGGGTTAGTTACAATGAAATAAAGAAGGCAACAAACAGTTTCAGCATGGTTCTTGGGAAAGGCGAATATGGAACACTGTTCGAAGCTCATTTCGAATATGGCTCAATTGCAGCTGTGAGACAGATTAGCAACGTCCCCATACCGAGCGAGGAAGAGTTCTGCCAAGAAATGGAATTTCTTGGCAGGTTGCATCATCGTCATATTGTTACAGTCAAGGGTTTTTCTTCTTCGAAACGTGGGAGGTAACATTTATGTTTTTGGTAAATAAGTGGTTCCAACACCCTATTGTTGTTGAACTATAGTTCATTTCAGTGTTCTTGTAATTTTCAGGTTCATGATATATGAATTCATGGAAAATGGAAGCCTAAAAGAAAATTTCAATTGTAATCTTTGCTCTATTTTTCTTTAAGCCTTATTTAGGTGATATATGTTGGTCTTTTTGTAAAATCTTTGCTTTAAATTTTCAGCATCTGGAGAAACTCCACTAACCTGGAAGACGAGGATCCAAATTGCTGTTGATGTTGCTAATGCGCTAGTAAGCTTATGGCTAAACTTACTATTAGAATGAAGAATTTGATTTAATTAGATGCACCATCATTACCTTTAGAGAGCTTTTCGAGTAAATTTAATATAATTTTTTAAATAATAACATTGCATTTATTTCACCAATCTGAAATGTTACAACATATAGGGATGAGTAAAACTCATGAAGATAAAAATCAAAAGAAGAAACAGGAGCAAAATTCATATTGATCATCACTCAGAGATTCTTGAAGTATTCTATTTTTCTCTAATAGCTTATTATTCCAATCCCAAAAATGTTAACAATCAGTATCCTCAGTCTGACATACAAATGTTAACATGCTTCTGATATTCACTACAAATTTTCTACCGATTGAGTTGTTCAATGAATCTGCATTGCTGCACATCTAAATGAAATCAAATCATTTGAGATAATTCTTGTGAAATGAATATAGCCTCATAACTAACAATAGAAAATATCCCATAGATGTATTCTGCAAGGAAGAAACCAAAGATGCAGAACACCTCTTCCGTAAATGTTGGAGATAGGCTGAGGTTGGAAAAAATACCTTGAGAGAATTGAGGCTGCAACATTTCAGATTAACTATGAACCATGGTTGGGAAATAACAAGGAGGGCAAGAAGATAAAAAGAAGATGAATGGATCAGAATGTTGTGGAAATGGAAGATTTGGGGTCAACAATCGATGTTTATGGAACCAGGTGAAAACCATAGATGCCTTGGCGGTTGAAGCATAAATCTTCTGTAGAAGAATTCACATGAGCAATGAGGAGACAGCAAATAAAAGCTGATATGATATATACGCAAACCTGTAAAATTTGTAACATCTAAGGCCTCTCTCTAGTTTCTATAGTTGGTATTGTAGGTAAATGGTGGCCAGGTAATAGGTGGTTGTTTTTCTTTCTTTCCTATGGATTCAGCTTGAGGCCAAACACCTCTTATATCATTTCCTTCAAGTGGATACAATTGTCCCTCTTTTTAAGAAAAAGAAAAAACTAATAATAAAAAAATTGTCAATCTGAACGACACCTTCATAGTTAAATCATGAAAAAAAAACTTTTCTATGCGATCCATTGTATGGAAGATAGTCAACACCTTATGGAAGATAGTCAACACTGACGATTATTTTGTTTCTCAGAACAATAAAATCTTAGTTATGCGATGCTTTCTTAAAATTATCAAATGGATGAAACAAAAAGGATGTAAAACAATTTTTTTAAATGATCAAGATTAACTAAATGGATCTTACGTTGTATTCCTTAATGAATGTTGCATTCCTTTTTGACTCGATATAACAAAATCACAAAAGGTAGAGGGAGTAACATTGATCCAAGGGTTGCTTTCAGAGGAAATATACTCAATAAGAAAGGTTGAAATAGTGTTTTTTATCCACTTCGTCCCTCTCATAGGAGGGATCATGAACTTGTTAAGATGCAACCACAAAATAATTACTTTGCAGTCCCTTTATTTATTTTACATATTAACTTCTTCAACTGAAGGTAATTTTCTTTTCTTTGGCTCTAATATATTTTGGCAAAATCGTAGTGGGAAAATTTTATTCATCTTCAAACAAAATTTTGACTGATTCTTTTGATATGGAAGTGTGATCATATAGTATTTATTTTTTATATGATATAGTGTTCTATGTCTATTTTAGTTCATTGTTGCTTTCAGCATTAGTTCATTGTTGCCTTCAATATTAATTCATTGTTGCTTTCAATATTAGTTCATTGTTGCGACAAAGTGCATGCTCATCTGGAGCGATAAGGCTCTATTCAGGAGTTTGTGAGTTTAATACTCACTGAATTTTTAAAAATAATTGTCTAGTATGTGTAGAGAATTTGAATTACTTTAATTAGATTAAAGTATGTTGAGTAAACTCTAAAACTAAATCAATCGTGCAGGAATATCTCCATTTCTATTGTGACACCCCTCTTTGCCATGGGGACCTAAATTCAAGCAATGTCCTGTTGGATAAGAATTTCTTAGCAAAGGTACTCCACTGTAAAGCTGTGAACAAATGCAAAATTTTGATAATGTTGAATACCTGTTAAAAGCTCACCAGACTGGCTTTAAATAGGTTGCTTATTTTGGTTCCAAGCTTTCTACAAGAAATGTTTGCAGATTCTCACAACAAAATGGGAATGCTTGTGGAACCTCAGGTTAGGTCCTTCGACACATGATGTTTGATTTAGTACCATACAGAATTTCCTTAGAAATTCTTTGGTGAGTGGTGCTAGTATCATTAATTTTTTCATGGGGTTTTGCCCAACGTTTTGTGTTACACACTTACACCAGTTAGCATAAGTCAAAAGTGGTCCTAATCTTATCTAGGGAACATTAACTCAATAGTTCCAGGTTTAAGATATTTGGTTGCAAAACTTCTCTTGGTATTTGGTTTCATCTGGACCTTACTCGTTACCATATTCTGTTTATATTTGATTTGGATAGATACTGATTGATTGTCACAGGAGGGGATTGGGCTGAAGAAAGAAATATAGTTGTCTTCCCCTTCTTACTCTCTCTTTCCTCTCTTCTGCCAGAAATTTTTTTTTTTTTGCAACTACTTAACAGTTTGTGTTAAATCTTATTCTCCACTCCTTTTTTTCTCTTTGCTCCCATCTCTTCTGCGTCCTCTGAAAGAGCAAAAAAGTAACCTTAAATCATTTTTTAGAGCTGTCAACCACAACCCTTTTACAGTTGTTTTTGGTTGGTCTAAGAAGTGAAGTTTTTCTCCTCGCCACTCAGATATAAAAAGACAAAAGAAAGAAACTTTAATACTATTTTAGTCCGCTTATAACTGCTATATCAGTGGCTCTGTCTGGCCACTTCATCGCTCAAGCAGTAATTCTGAAACTTGTAACCTTGTGGTGAAGTAATGTGCTAGCAAGTACATTCCTGGCACACTACATGTTTTACCTACGTGTAGTAGGTAACTTGTGTTGAACACCATATTTCTAGGCCACACAGTTTAACTTCCTAGAATTTAGAGAATTTAACAAAGAACAGAAATTTGATTAAGAGAAGAGCTTTGAGATAAGAGAATATTGATTAAGAAAACAATAGTACTTCTAAATCCATGTGTATCTTCCAAAACACATGACCGGATATTTGTGGTGCAAAACATGCTACGAATCTTCTAAAAATTCTCATGCCATATACTACTTCTAAATTTCCCACTGGTCTTTTAGGATTCCCATATTCCATGATTCTTCCGGTATTTACCTCTCCTTTATATTATTTAAACATCACATGAATCTTCTTCCCTTTATCTTTTGCTTGCTATGTATATGCTTAACATAACATAACCTTGTTTAAATCCTTTACCTATTGAATGTACTGGGACCTGACCTGACAAGGAATTAGAGTGCTTAAGGTTAGATTGATTTCCTTCAATCTTCTCATTAGATATATTTATATTTTCGAACTTAGTGAGTATTGAACACATGACTTCCTGTATAGAGTTCAATTACTCTAACTAGAGGGGCGTGCACTTTGTGTACCCATTAAATACATTTATTAATAGGCGGTTTAGTCTGTTAGAATTTACACATTTCACAATGATTAGGTAGGAGGTATATATCAGCAAGCTATTACATTTTTGTTTATGCCGTCTTCATACTAATTTAATTTAATAAAAAATTACAAGTTGAATATGTGTTATTTATTAATAGATGATATTATAAATATGTTTATTGCAAGGAGAAAAAGAAGTGACCAGTTGCCGCAAAAGGTAATTGGTAAAAATGATCTATTGAAAACATTGGTTGGTCAATGATTTTATTAGAGAAAAGGGACAAAAACTAGTATGAACTGCTAACTAAAGATGCTCTGAGAGGAAAACATTTTTGTGCTAGGCTTGATGAAAAAAAAAAACCAAGCCCGAGCATCTTAAAAACTTTTCAGTTGTTTTCCAAATCAAGCTTTTTTCTTTTTAATGTTGGATGAAAATCTTCATTTTGGGACATTCGTCAAAAGGATTTTTTGTCAATAGGTAAATAATAAACCTACTAGTTCGGGTCAATGATTACTATGAGAAATGTATTTATAATCAGTTTGCATTTGCCAAAGCAACAAAAACCTACTACTTGTCTAGCTTGTTTTTTTTTTCTTTCTTTTTTTCTTTTAGATGAAAAGTCCTGCTTATCTAGTTGCACATAACAGCCTTGCATGGTGCCTCCTATTGCATCATTAATTGATCTTTCACTACTTGGATGAAGTGGTGGAATGGACATGAAACCTTGTCACACTGTATGTTGGAGTTGTTGGAGGGAGCACAGTTGCAAGATCCACCAAACGTATGGCTAAACGATAAAACCGCTGTAATTGATTTTAACAAAAGGATTGTCGAGAGATAAAGTTGGTTGAGCCAGAATTGAACAATTAGCCCCTTTTTGGTGCCATTTCATCTACTTATGGATGGATTACGCCAATCAACTATATATGCTAACAGGGGTAAAAAAGCACATTAACTCCTGATTTGTTTGATCTAGCACGGTAGAAATGCATCCTGGAGATGACCTGCAGGTATTACACGTTCTAGTTCATGCTGCAAATCCAGAGACCTATGATCAGCTTCATTCTTGTTAGAATATGCAGCATTACTGAAGGACTTTACATGCTTCTTGTGCAGATCATATAGATACCGAGTACGTGAGCACCCAGAGGATGACAGACAAGAGCGATGTATACAGTTTCGGGGTACTGCTGCTAGAGCTTATAACTGGAAAGCTGGCAGGACCTGATCAACAAAATCTGGTCCAGCTGACTCGAGGGCTAGCAGACAGCTTTAGGCTAACAGAACTTGTCGACCCAGCAATTGCGGACACCGCAGACTTTGGGCAGCTCCAGGTGGTAATAGAGATAGCAAAGTTGTGCACTCAGAATGCAGCGAAAGGAAGACCATCGATCAGACAAGTTCTCAGGATGCTGCACGAGCGTTTGGACCCTTTGTACATTTGCTTTGCAAAGACTGTAGAAGAAGAAGGCTGCTACGGTGGTGGACGGTTATTCAACGACAACAACCAACAAGAAAACGAGGTCATTGCTTTCAGCGGAGACGCAAGATGTCTGCAATCTTCTTCGAGCACTTCGAGATCCTTCTGCAGTCGAAGCATACTGCTTGAATGCAATTCACCACAGTCCCCTCATGGTATTTAGCCAATTTCAGATGGTATTTATTTCTGTTCCTTTGGATCGCGCTGAAACTGAAGAGAATGAGAAACAATAGACGAGTGTCGGATCTGATGGTTTCCAGTGCTCATGAATCTCCCATCCCTGCCCACGCATCTACAGCATCATTCAATTTTCACACCGTCGTACAGACTTCCGAAGTTGCTGCTTGCAGCTCCTGGCGATGTATTATTTACTTGCTCGATGCTTGTTGTTTTCCAGGATGCTTTCACTTTACTCCTCTGTAGTCGTCGAATTAGCGGTGAATCGACCTTTCCACAATTCATTTTGACGTCGTCTTGCTGGTTCGAAAAATGTGCTTCCTCTGGTTCCATTCACAGCAAAGCTCAACCGTAAATATCTGATTCTGAGAGCTGGAATGGCCGTGTGACCATCTTTCTAGTTTGGAGAAACTACAACACATCTTATCTTCTGACGATTTGAGTCGTATTATAGTAAGGGTTTTTGCTCTAAATCTTCTTCTGTAAGTATTTTTAATTAATTTGAAATCTAAATATCGGAAATGAGCAATAAGGAATAGAAGAGGGGGACACAGCAAGCAGTGTGTTGCTGCTCTCGAAGGAGAGTTTAAAATTTGTGCACATACAGAACTAGAAGATGTTAACAAATAATAATTACCGTCGCATAAATTAGCCGTTCTTTTTCAAGATCTTTAGAAGATTTAATTTATAAAGTAATTCGTTAGGTAGTAAAGAATGAAAATAATTATTATTTGAAACGTGCTTAAAGTTGCAGGAAAGTTGATTCGCTTACCTAATTAAGAATTCTGAACAAAAAGAAACAAGTGTTATTTCATATACACACCTTTAAGATATCACTTCTCCTCTTTAAGATTAATTGTCAGCTTAGCCGAAGCTTACCTAAAGTTATGTTGTATAGAAATTTTTGTGAACATATTTAATTGAGGTAAATTTAAACTGATTTATTAAAGTACAGTTTGACAAAAATGCAACCCCCTTCCTTAACAAGGGAGAGAATATAAAGTTACTATAATGTAAATTATTGTGCTCTCTCATAGGGGTAGCCCAGTTAATGATATATAGTTTGATTGCCACGTGTTCTTACATATATATATGCTTTATTACTTTTGCTATAAATCCACATATTAAGTCCCAAGTAGATATCAGGAATGCATATATAACTATATAAATAAATATTATTTATAAGAGGGTTGGAGAATTGTAATTTAATTATTTTCTTCTATAAATTCTAGAGATAAATATAAATATATTTAGAAAGTATTTTACTATTAATGTGAACATACTTCTAGATACTATATATTTACCTGTTAGATTATTTATGCAAAGTGTCGTACCTAAAGATTTAACTTGGGGTCAGATTGCTCATAGGCAGCACAAGCCCAGCATGAAATGGGCTGCTCACGGGCTTGAGGGCCAAGAAAAAAAAAACACTAACTCAACATTAAATTTCTTCTCTGGCAGTAGAGTGAGTGGGGATGACTGGTTGAGCAAGAAAGAGGCTAAGAGAGAAGGAGGTTACTTCTTCTCTGGCTGAAGACAAAAGTCCACGGCCCCCGTGAATTGAATGTTGAATTTTAGTAACTCCAGTATAGAGCCAATTACTCTACGCAAGACAAGACCTATTAAATGTTTTTGATGAATTCTTTATAGGTAAGTCTTAGATAGATTTACGTAAGATAAGATTTACTATTAAAATGTCTTTGATGAATTCTTTGTAGGTAAGTCTTAGATGTATATATTTTGTTATGCTTACATAATTCTAACCCCCAAGAGAATTGATGTCAAGCCCATCACACTAATAAACTTACTTCTCAAAGGTGCTCTCCAAGATACTAGCAAACAAAATCTAAAAGTCGATGTTGATATATAAGTGAAGATGAAGATAAATGGGATGCGTCTTTCCTTGGAGTCAGGAGGAATCAAACGTCACTTGCAACATGTTTGATAATGGGGTTTAGCACAGGTCTTGCACAGGTCTTCTAAACTGATTTCTTTAAGCAACGTTTTAAAATGATGCAGTCGTTTGAGATATCATGATAACGAAAATAACTACTCTGTTGGGTATGATAAAGTTAGAAATTTGGATGCTAAATACTTATATATTAGTTTCGTTGTTTAATTAATACTTGTACTAAAACTAAAATTTGGATGCTGAATACTTATAAATATGAAATGTTAGGAATCTTAGAATTAGCATGCAGATATTGAATTAAGAGTATATTTATCCTGTCTTGCCCTAAGATTTGTTGAACTCGCAATTCAATAATAAGAGGGTTTCAACTGTTGCATTAAGTAAAAAAATGTTCCACTAGTTTATTGCCTCTCAGAATTGATGGAATGGATTCAAATATCATCCGTTGAACGCGCGATTCAATATGAGTTTATACAGGGCTTCAAATGCTGCCCATTAATTGAAAAATCGATGCAGAAAACACCACCATTGGCAGCAGCACGGGGTAAAGCGTTCCTGAACATTGTTATACTAATTTTTTTTACTCTGGGAAACTTTTTTTTTCCACATCCTATTTGAGTTTTGAACCTCAACACTTTTCTTTTCTGAATTAGCTTCGAGTTTATTTTCAACTCCCTTCTCATGTTAAATAAAGTTGGAAGATGTGAGATCGATGTGTTACTGAACTTGATTTCTATGAAACTGAGCGTAACATGAGCTCAGATTGATTTAATTAATATATGTAAGACTTAAATCGAATCCATCATAAGTGTTCTTAGTGTGTGGACCAATGAGAGCTACATGCCACCTTAGTGCATGCATTCACTGTGATTATATATATATATATAAAAGGTAACTGATAACTTTTTTTTTTTTTCAAATCACAAATTATATAATTAAAGCTTTGATGTGAACTATATATATATATGTATATACATATATAAAGGGGCAATGAATGAATGATTCATTTAACCCAAAAGAAAAGAAAAGAAAAGAAGTAATGAATGAATGCATAAAGTAGTAAAAGTTGGCATGCACAGGCCAACTTTCTTAGAGCTACATCTCATCCTACATGTGCTCTCTTACTTGCAAAAGTTTAAAGAAAAGTTATCACCAAACAGATAGTTCGGAGAACCAAGCACCAAGATCTATATATATCAATGGATATATGGTCCCCAATCAGATATCAAAACCATGCACGTTATGTTCTGTCAATAAAGCAAAAGTGAAAAAGAAAAAGATTAGATGGCTAGAGAAGCAGAAAGATCTTGCAGTAAGGTTTGGGGAGGAGGGGGAGGGGGGACAACCCTAGCTGCTGCTAAGCTAGCTACCTAGCTGAAAAAATATATATCCACTGATACATAGATGGGTACATCTATTGCAAAACCCAATAGTTTGTGGTGTTATCCCAAAGAATCATCACAGAGGTGGAAATTAAGGAAGAGAAAAGAAAAAATAAAAACTCAACCCAATGATTAGACGCAGCTGGAGAAATCTTCCACTACTTCTCTAATCAGGCCTTGTGATGTGATTGATATCCAAAGCACTTGCTAGTTAATATTGATTGACGGGGAAGTATGCCTTATCCCCTTTGCCTGCCCATCTAGCTAGTGTTCCACTGGTAGGTCAACGACAGACATATATTCTGCTGCAATCTCAAGCTCATTAGCTAGTGCAGAAACAGTAAGATTCTAGCTAGAACCATTGTCGAGTAACAGCTGACTATATATTATTGTTTTCAATAAACATTATACTGCAATAGAAAAATACAAATATATATCAAAGTACAATCATAACAAAATAAATTAGTAATAAATATATATGGAAGTATAATCCCAGTGGAATATTTTAATAACAAAATAATATCTAAAGGAGAGGGGGCTATTTAATGAATCATATTATATATATCAAAAATAGCTATCTACTTCTACATATCCATACAGTGACTTGATCTAGATGGATTAGTCATAATGTACCGCACGATATGTTACACCCATGATATCAGGTCGCTTTTGAGTCTAATTCAAAGTCCTCAGGGTGTGCCCAATGTTGGCCAAAAAGGAGCGTACTCAAAGAGGCTCAGGGTACGATCAACCAAGCCCTAATTATATGCCATAGAGAGGCCCAACCATCTCAGGTTTTGAGTCAAATGTAAGCCAAGTTTAAGTCGAGTCATGTGGAAGAGTTCTAAAAGAAGTCATGTTGACCCAAGGAAGATCAAAGACCCAAATCAGGTCAAGTCAACTCAGGTCAAGCCATATAGAAAATGAAATAAAGACTTGCTCAAGACTCGCCCAAACAACAGCAAAAGAGCATGCATAATCAGCCATCCGCATCTTGCACCAACGCACATCCTAGGCGCGTCTAGGATGCATCCCCACCGTCTGTGGACACGTCTCTTACGCATCCCAACCATCCACGAATGCACCTTGGATGCATCCAGAGCTCTCACAGAAGTGTTTATGTGCAAGTGAAAAGCTCCTTTGCCATACCTGAGGTGCCCTTTGATTTTTTTTCCTACCACTATAGGGTGCATCCTAGACATGCCTAGGATGCATCTTGGCCGCCTTGATTCACTAAGGTTGGATTAACTCTCCACCCTTGATTCAAACTGACTCTTTCAACTTCAATTCAGCCGTGAGCACTTCAAGATAAGGATTAAGAACAAGATAGCTGAAGGAGATGTCTTGATTGTCCACACAAGATTGATTTTCACCGTAGAAAAGACAATTGATTGGATGAAGCCCTAGCCAACCACATCAAGGATGAAAAGAGATCAATTCTTGCCATAATTTTGAGAAATTAATCATGTAACTCTAGCCACCCCTTATGAATATAAATAACTTCTTGCACAAAAGGTCAAGACAATAATATATTTTCTTGAGATCCTTGATTGTAATAAGTTAGTCTTTTTAATAGTTTTAGGACCACATTTCTTTATAGCTAGTACCGCTGGTTTGTGAGGTATACCTTTTAGAGATTTTTAAGAAAATAAGGTTTTTCTTTTATCCCAAATATTATGCAACAATAAAAGCTTGACTTTCATAGTGCATTTTAGTTCAAAAGACCAGAGAATGTTGCACACCTCAATCCTAATTTAATAAAATTAAATTTGGGGATTGATACTATGATTATAAAAATAATCATATAATAAGCATATAAATATCCCAAATGAACACGAGAGAGGATAATATATAGAGAAAGTCAACAGTAGTAGAGTGGAAAATATGGATCAATCAAATTACTACTCTTGGTAAGGGTCATAATATATCTCTATGATAATTTTTAAATATAAATTATACATACAAATTAATATAAAATATAGATTCCACCCTATAAATTGATAGACTTAAGTTAAGGTTAGAAAAGAAGTTGTTGAGCTTAACTAAGCTAATAAACTTCACGCTGATATTGTATTTTTTAAATTTTCTATGAGCTTTAAACTTATGATCTCTAGTATTAATCTTTATCAATTTAATTAATTGAAAAACACATGCTTCTTCGTATTAAACTAGTGTTTAATAATATTTAATTTTAAACTCGTGTTTAATAATATTTAATTTTCATAGCTCATGTGCTCTCCTTCGTATAAGATCTTAAAAAATCTCCTAAGCTCTTAAGGTTGTCAAGACTTTATTATTCTCTCTTATTCTTCTTGCTTGACCATCTACAAAAAGTCTCATGTAAAGTTAACTACAAGAGTTTGATCCATATTGTCTTAGATTAAAAAGATTAACATCCTTATTGTTATGTCCATCACTTTGGGAAGCCTTCAACCTCCCAAAACATGTAGAAAAGATTTTTATTCTAATCTTAAATCTTTATCCGGTTAATTTGACCTAAATTTATTTGATTAAGTCGATTATGCCCCGATTGCTTAGTAAAAATTCTCTTGTTTTTTTAACCAAATCATCCATTTTCATAGATGATTTAGTTCTTTGTCAGACTTTGATTTCTATTTTACTTGTTTGTTCATTCATCCATGGTTCATGATTTATTTCTCAAAGATTTATTGTATGAAAATATATAATTATCCTTTGTTGTAAATAGGCATAGATTAAATATATAATCTATGTTTCTTCAACATTCTATTTCTTTTTATATTAAATACATCTTAGTGCTTATTTTGAAGTATAAATTTTTTTTAGAACTTAGTGAATATTAAACACACAATCTTTTCTATGAAACTCAATTACTTTAATCAGAGAGACATACACTTTGATTATATTTAAGTATAAGTTAATATAATATAATTAAATTTGGTGGCAATTTGCAAAGGAATCTATATTTTATAAATTTTTTATCAAGCAGACGGTGTAGTGTATAGAGTAATTTTTTCCTTTATCCTCGTCTATTATTAATTTTCAAACTGGAAGGTTCTACCTAATAAGGTTTCTGGTAGTATCTATTGATAGAGTAGGACTTTGTAGTATTTCTTACCTACAATTTATTTGAAGTGTGCTTTGAAGATCTCTACAATTTTGTTATGTAACAAGTTCTGTGATTATTTTTTTACAAATTAATAAAATGGATTAGGAGATTGCTGATGGTAAAATAGAAGTGAGATTCATATAGTTTTAAAAGTAAAGGAATATCCATACACAATTAGGTCTAAGTAATGTTAGTAGAAGCACTTCGTCGATCATGATGGATGATTGATTCCAGAGAAAAATTATGAAAAGATTTAGTGAGTGTTTCTGAAATGAGTCAACAAGGTCATGATACTCTCACCGACTAAAAAATCATATAAAACACTGTGCACCTTTAATTAAATTGCCTAATCACCCTTTGATCAAGGATTGAACACATGCCCTAGTTTTATCTTCAAAATTAGACCATCATAACTCACTCAATTTTCAATCTTAACCATATCCTTGGTTCAATCTATCTGTATTGTTCACTCAAAATATATAAAATAAAAGATATTTTAGTCGATTAAGAAGAACTGCAGGGATTGCTGAATTAAAGCCCGTGCAAGTAATGATAATTAAATTACATCTTAATGCGGTTTTGTGATTAACATCCATCTTTATAAATATTAAGAGTTAGGGTTCGTGTAATTTACTTTTAGAAAGACAGCTAGGCTATTGCTGAATTGTTATAGTTTCATATGTATGCGCATTAAATAAGAAAGTAAAGCTTTGATCCTGACGAGATCAATTACTAAGAAAAGAATGGCTGCCTCCTGGTTGATCTCTCACTGCTCCAATAATCAACATGCACACCGGCCCCCTTTCCCCCACAGCTTAATAATCTAATGGAGTCATCCAGTTGTAAAAAGGTGTGTGCATTCATCATGCGAGCCACTTCTCGTTCCCCTCTCTCGATCCTCCAAACTGCAATCATTCAATCCATTGGAGCTATAACCTTAAAAACCTTTTTCAGCAAGCTGAACCCTCGGCGTATAATCATGCCAGGGCATCCATGGTCCTGTCCTACAAGCTTGCACTAATGAACGCTCCCATATATTTTCCAGAGATGGATTCACTGATTGCGAATCATGTGGACGACCATGCCTTCTCCATATTTGCTACTCTTTAAACTACAACTCTCTTCTTTCTTTCCCCTGCGCAAACTAGCACATATACACGCATGAAAACTTAAGATAAGGTACTGATGGTCCGTCACTCCATGGCTTTAGTGGGGCATGCCGCTCGTGTACTGCTGCGCGCTCTTAGACTCGGCCCCAGCCTCCACTTTGGAAAGAAAAGTTGAAGGATGAAAGGAAGGAAGAAGAAGAAGGAAAGATTCTTTATAATCACCAGGCTAGCGAGGCTCTCCTCTCATCGATTCCTCCCCAACTCATAGGTCACCCAACTAGAGCGAAGCGAAGGAAGAACAGGAGGAGGAGAAGAAAATGGCTTCCGAGAAGGTCGAGACCATCGTCGCCGGGAACTACATGGAGATGGAGAGGGAAGGCGAGGCGAAAGCCTCGAAGAGCAAGCTCTCCAACTACTTCTGGCACGGCGGCTCGGTATACGATGCTTGGTTCAGCTGTGCTTCCAACCAGGTGCGCGGATCATGTATATTTAATTTGAGAGATGTACGTATATGGATATGCTTTTGAAGACACTACTACTGAAATGTTTGTGGTTTATGCACTTGTTTTGTAGGTGGCTCAAGTGCTGCTCACACTGCCATATTCCTTCTCCCAGCTTGGGATGTTGTCGGGCATCCTCTTCCAGCTGTTCTATGGGCTAATGGGAAGCTGGACTGCGTACCTTATCAGTGTGCTCTATGTGGAGTACAGGACTAGGAAGGAGAGGGAGAAAGTTGACTTCAGGAACCATGTCATTCAGGTATTTTATCTTATCCTTGTCAACCCCATCATTTGTATACCATTCACCATTCGATCGGTATAAATCAGTTTCCGGGCACCTGAATATAATTAACCTTCAAAATTATCTGAAAATAAAATCTTATCTCTATTCAGTGGTTTGAGGTGCTTGATGGGCTTCTGGGAAAGCATTGGAGAAACGCAGGTCTTTTCTTCAACTGTACATTCCTGCTATTTGGATCAGTGATTCAGCTAATAGCATGTGCGAGGTAAATATCAAGAAATATTTTATGAGTTACACAGGTAATGATCTACTAAAACTAATTTTTCTATTTTTCTTTTCTTTTCTACAGCAACATCTATTACATTAATGACAACCTGGACAAGAGAACATGGACCTACATCTTTGGAGCATGCTGTGCGACCACGGTCTTCGTCCCTTCCTTTCACAACTACAGGATCTGGTCGTTCTTAGGCCTCGTCATGACCACCTATACTGCATGGTATCTAACAACAGCTGCCTTAATCCATGGCCAGGTACATAATATATATATCAATAAATTTAGCTAAAGGAACCTTATCTGTACCGTTCTCTGATTAATTAATATCGAAGGTTGAAGGCGTCGAGCATTCAGGTCCAAAAAGGATGGTGCTCTACTTCACAGGAGCTACCAACATCCTCTACACCTTCGGAGGTCATGCTGTAACAGTGTGAGAGACCATATTACCAGCAAGATCTATACCCTTAATGAATTGGCTTAGTTCTCTTGGTAATTAACCACGAAAACTCACAGTAGTAGTTAATTAATTAATTAATTATCGTACTTTGCAGAGAGATAATGCATGCCATGTGGAAGCCACAGAAGTTTAAACTTGTCTACCTCTTCGCAACGCTATATGTGCTAACTCTGACCCTTCCGTCAGCATCTGCAATGTACTGGGCCTTCGGGGACATGCTCCTCAATCATTCTAATGCCTTCGCTCTGCTCCCGAGGTCTGGATTCAGGGATACCGCAGTCATCCTCATGCTCATCCACCAGGTAATGGATAAGCCAATTAAGGGAGTAGATGGGGCTTATATATATCTGCATGTTTAACTGCAATTAATATGTATGCCATGCAGTTTATAACCTTTGGGTTCGCGTGCACGCCGCTGTACTTCGTGTGGGAGAAGGTGATCGGCGTGCATGAAACGAAGAGCGTGCTGAAGAGGGCACTGGCGAGGCTTCCCGTCGTCGTCCCCATCTGGTTCCTGGCGATCATATTCCCCTTCTTCGGCCCCATCAACTCCACCGTGGGCTCCCTCCTCGTTAGCTTCACTGTCTACATCATCCCGGCCATGGCGCACATGATCATCTTCGCTCCTGCTTCTGCTAGAGAGGTATGCACTGAATAGCTAGCTGCGATCGATCGCTACTGGGTGCAGACATGTGATTTTTTTTCTTCTGATAGTTAATTAATAGGCCTTGCTTTCTTCTCGCTGTGCAGAATGCAGTGGAGAGGCCTCCTGGTTTTGTAGGAGGGTGGGTGGGTCATTATTGCATCAACATCTTTGTGGTTGTGTGGGTGTTTGTGGTTGGGTTTGGGTTTGGAGGGTGGGCGAGCATGCTAAACTTCGTACATCAAGTCGACACATTTGGTCTCTTCACCAAGTGCTATCAGTGTCCTCCCAAGCACTGACCTGCGATATCCATCAATCCATCCCAATATATATATATATATGTTTGATGAGATATCTAGATGAAAGAGCGAAGGGATTGAGATTTATATATGTATGTTTTGTGCATCAGAGAACGTACCTTCTAGATTAATTATACAGATCGTACGTATTCTCAATGAGGTGTAAGTTTGACCTAGAAAATCCATATGTATATTTGTTAAAAATTTATTTTTCCGGGGCTATGATTCTTATGAAGACTGTTTTGGCATTTAATTAAGCGATGTGTCACAACTAACTTTTTTGCCTTAGCTCTTTGGTTGAGCCTGAGTCGTGCTAGCGTGAACGATACTGCGAGGGGAACGGTGCTCACAAGCCTTGCGCTGCGGAAGAGGATCGTGTTGCCACCTGTGAGTTGAGAGGACAAAAAGGAATACTTTTTAGCTCTAATAAAAACCTCTCAATTCCTCAAGCTAACCTCGAAGGGGATTATTACAAGTGAACCTATTCTACTCTATGCTCTCTCAAGAGCTACTATGCCAAGATGTCCCGATTTTTCCAAGATGTCTAGCTAAGTGCCTTGGCTAGTCCTTATATAGGCGGAGGGCTGACCTTTCTGCTGCCCTCTTGATTATAAGCATTAAGGTCCGGGGCATTAATGCCCGGACCGTTTTCGTCTGTTACGTGCGTGCTGTTTGCGCGCGCGGCTGCTATGTGCCCGTGTCTTGCATCGGCTGTGGCGGCTGCATCGGCAGTCTGCTGCGTGTGACCCTCGGTCGTGCGGGAGCTCCGTGGCTCGGTGTTTTGCTCGCGTGCGCCTTCGGCTAGGGGACCACCCTGCACTTGCCCCGCATGCATCCCCTGTTGATCCGCGCACGTCTTCGGTTGTCCGGCCGCTTGCTCGGTGCGCGTTCCTCGCTGCTCGGGTGTTAGCTCCGTGCGCGCCCTCATCTGCTCAGGCGTCTAACCTGCGGAGACCCTCGGTTGCTCGGGCACTTGCTCCATGTGCGCCCTCTGTTCGGCTGCCTTGCGCCTGCCTCGCGCACGTCCCTCGGTTGCTCGCCTCTTGGTCGTCTGTCCCGTGTGTGTGTCTCGGTTGCTCAGTCATCTAGCCCCGTGGCTCGTCTCTTGCATGCCTCCTGGCTGTAGCTTTGAAGCGGCCCTGTGCGCTGTGTGTGGGTCGCCCCTTTGCGCTTGACCTCCCGTGGTTCATGGTGCGCTTCAGGCTTGACCCTCAGAAATTGGGTCTGACAATCCTCCCCCACCTAAACCCATTGACGTCCCTATCAACTCCGAGTCCAGGTATTGATTTACCAAGTCTTCAAACTGCCAGAGCATTGTATCCCGCTCCCAGCTTGCTTCTTCCAGAGGAGAGTCCTTCCACTGCACTAGGTACTCTATGTACCCGGTTGGTCGTGCAATTCTTCAGCCTATGATCCACTCTGCTCGACAGGTGAACTCCTTTGTCATGGTAGGGGGAGCTCGCTCCACTTGCTGCCTCTCCGGATCCCTATCTCGGCAGTAGGGTTTGAGGAAACTCACATGGAACGTCGGGTGGATCTTAAGTCTCGGGGGTAGCTCTAACTGATATGCCACCATGCCAATGTGCTTGATCACCCGGAATGGTCCATCATACCTCGGAATTAGACCTCGGTATAGACGCATTCCGCGTGCCTTATTCCACATCTATGGAGTGAGTTTAAGAAGTACCTCGTCTCCGACTTCAAATTCTCTTGGCCGTCGGTGCTGATCGGCATATTTCTTCATGCGGTGTGTTGCCTTCTCTAGACTTTCATACGTTTTCGCGAGCTGCTCCACTCGGCTTTGGACGAAGTGTGTTGCGGCGGGGCACCGCTCGTCAAGCGTGCCTCTTGCTAATTCCAGTGGGGTGAGCGGCTGATACCCAAGGACGACTTCTGCTGGTGATCGCTCGGTAGCTGACCCTCGCTGCAAGTTGTAGCAGAATTGAGCTGTCTCTATCAGCTTTACCCAATTGCTTTGGTTGGCAGTGACGAAGTGGTGGAGGTATTCCTCCAATAATGCATTCGTCCTTTCTGTTTGTCCGTCGGTCTGGAGGTGGTAGGCTGTCGAAAGCTTAAGTTTCGACCCTAGCAGTTTGAATAGTGCCGTCCAAAACTTTCCCGTGAAGGGGGCATCTCGGTCGCTGATGATGTCTTCAGATAATCTGAAGTACTTCACCACATGATGGAAGAATAATTCGACCGACTGTTCGGCCGTAGCTTGCTCCGTGGTCGGGATGAACATTGCGTATTTGCCGAACCTGTCTACGACCACAAACACAACTGAGAAACCATTTACCTTCAGAAAAGACTTGACATAGTCCATTGAGATGGACGCCCACGGTTGGCTTGGAATCGGCAACGGCTGGAGTAAGCTTGTCCCCTTGGCCCGTTTAGTTTTGTCCTTCTGACATACAGTGCAAGTACGGACATGTGCTTCCACGTCGTTTATCATGTGCGGCCAGTAGTATGCTTGCACCAAGTGTGCCATGGTTCGCTCCACACCGGGATGTCCCGCCCATTATGTGTCATGGTATTCGGCCACAAGTTCCCTGCGAATACTAGTAGAGTGTGGCACATAAGTGCGTCCACCCCATAACTGAAAGAGGCCCGATGGGTTCACCCAATAGCGTCATGTCTTGCCCTCTTTGACCTGTTGCAAGATGCGTTGGTATGTGGGATCCGCCTTGGCACTTTCTTGGAGTCGCTCGGCCAAGGTCCCGTGTGCTCGGCTAGCTGCGTGTAGTCTCCTGCTTAGCGCGTCGACTGCCTGATTGTGCCGTCCCGCTTTATGCTTCCAAGCGAAATCAAACTCGGCGAGCTGCGCTTGCCAACGGGCTTGTTTGGCCGACAACTTGCACTGGGTAAGGAAGAAGGTGTTGGCAACGTTGTCCGTCTTTACCACAAACGGGTTGCCGAGGAGGTACACGCACCAAGTCCTCAAGCAGTGTACTACGGCCAACATCTCATTTTTATGGGCACTGTATCGCTACTCTGCTCCATTCAGCTTGCGGCTCTCGTAAGCCGCCGGATGTCCCTCTTGCATCAAGATGCCTCCGAGAGCTCGATCGGATGCATTGGTGACTACTTCAAATGACTTGCTGAAGTCGGGGAGTACGAGCACAGGTTCGGATGTCATGCATACCTTGAGCTATTGGGTGGCTCCTTCGCATGCGTCGGTCCACTCCCATCCTTGATCCTTCTTAAGGAGATTAGTGAGGGGTGCGGTGATTTTGGTGTATCCTTTGATGAATCTCCGGTAGTAGTTTGCCAAGCCGAGGAACGAACGCAATTCCATCGGGTTGCTTGGTCTCGGCCAATCTCGAATGGCTTGCACCTTGCGTTCATCCATACATATCATGCCTCCTCCAATGCGATCTAGGAACAAGATCTCGGTCTGTCCGAACTCACACTTGTCCCTCCTAATGAATAGATTGTGCTCCCTTAACTTCTGTAGGGCCAATTGAAGGTGCTGTTGGTGCGTCTTCATGTCTTCAGAGTATATCACTATGTCATCCAGGTACATGACGACAAACTTGTCCAAATACTCATGAAAACTTCGTTCATGAGATTGCAAAAGGTGGTCGGTGTGTTGGTTAGTCCAAATGGCATGACTAGAAATTCGTACGAGCCATACCTTGTTATGCACGTGGTTTTGGCCTCATCACCTTTGACAATCCGGACCTACCAATATCCTAATCGGAGGTCGAGCTTGGTGAAGACCCTTGCACGCCCCAGCCGGTCGATTAAGTCGGCAATGAGCAGAATAGGGTAGCGGTTCTTCACGGTGACCTTTTTGAGCACCCGGTAGTCAATGTACATGCGTAATTTGCCGTCCTTCTTCTTCTGGAACAGCACCGGTGCCCCATAGGGTGCCTTCGATGGTCGGATGAGTCCGGCATCTAGCAACTCGCCTAGTTGCTTCTTGAGCTCCGTGAGCTCCATAGGTGGCATTCTGTAGGGCGCCTATGCGGGTGCTCGGGTGCCGGGGACCAACTCGATCTGGTGGTCTATCAGGCGCTGAGGAGGTAGCATCTTTGGTAGCTCCTCCGGCATTAAATCGTTGAACTCTTTCAAAATCATGTCTACTTCAGCTGGGATCATCCCTTGTGATGCGGCTGTCTCCTCCAGCGACACAACGGCGTATGTTGCCTCATTCCTTCAGATTCCCTTATCGAGTTGGATGGCCGACAAGAAGTTGGGTGGACTCCAAGAAGACGATATAGGGCTTAACATGCTCACTGCCCTTGGTGACTCCATGTTGCTAGCACTTGAGTGTTGCGGGCTACCGGTCCAGCTAACAGAGTTGGCTGCTTGAGTGAATCCTGGTTGGTCCGAATTCATGGTCATGAGTCCTCCTAAGTGTGGCACCACCATGGTGCAGGATTACACCAAGAACTCCGTGCCAAGGATGAACTCAAAGTCATCCATCGGTGCTATGGTCAAGTTCGTGTGACCACACCATTGTCTGACCTGTATAGAAGCTTATCGAACAATACCTGCGACGGCAGCTGCTGCGGCGTTTACCGTCTTGATCCGTAGTCCGCTCGGCTAAATGTGTAGTCCGAGTTCACATACCATCTCTTCTCGCATGTTGTGAGATGCTCCGGTGTCCACCATTGTGGTACATGGTCGTCCGTTGATAAATAAGGATACATACATCAGCTGGTTCTCTTGCTCGGCATGCATCGTGCCGAGTCGTTGCACTGGGGTGGCTCGAGTGGTTGCTGGGGGAACAATGGCCTGATTGACTGGGACTAACACCAATTTATCGGGTTCCTCTTGTACGGCCACAGCTGCGTTGCGCTCGCGCCTTGGACATCTTCTCACGGGGTGCGGTCCTCCACACAATATACATTCACGCCTCTGAGGTGATACTTGTGCTCTCGGGCCTTGTTGTTGTTCGCACGCTGGCGGTGCTCCAATTGCACACCTTCTCCCTGTTGCTCGTGTGGGTCGTCGATGAGTGCCGTGCGCGGGCACTCGGGCTGGGCGGAATTCTTCATCGCTCAGCCTCCATGGGACCAAATGTAGGTCCATCAAACTCTCCACGGTCTCGATGGCCTCTTGCAGCATGGTGACTCTACAGCGATGGAGCTTATCTCTAGCTTCTTGTTGAAGTCCCTCCAAGAACATGAAGAAGAAGTCCTGCTCTCCCATGTCTTTCATGTCCAACGTAATGCTATTGAAGTCTTGGATATACTTATGGATACTCCAGGTTTGGCGAAGCTCTCGGAGTATCTTCTGTGCTTGATACGCGGTATTGATTGGAAGAAATCGGCACCTCATCTCCTCGATCATGGTTATCCATGTGTCCGACTCGCTGTGTTCTCGATAGCCCGGCACTTCACATCGGACGTGCCACCATTGCTTTGTGTCTCCATCGAGGAAGGCTGCCGCAGTCGGCACCTTATCTTCCTCGGCTATCTTGGCTGTATTAAAATACTGAGTCATGTCCCAGATGTAGTTCTCCAATAGCTTGGCATTGCGCGCATCAGAATATGACCTCGGCTCGGGAATGCGCAATGTCGGGCGCAGAATCGCTCTCGGAGCAATCTTGGAACTGAACTCGGTGCGCAAGCTCTCGAGTTCCTCGTATAGTCTGCACTCGAGCAGACTCAAGTCGGCTTGGGCTGATGTGCTTGGTTCTCTTGCATTAGATGCTCGGTCGGTTGATGCTTGAAGCTCCTCTAACCTCATTCGCATGTCCAGCATGGCTACATAGAGATCGCAAACGCATCCCCATAGCGGTCCGGCTCCAAGGTCCGTCTCCTCTTCGGATGGAGGAGTCCCAACGGACCCTTCTAACCCGGTCAGCCTCTTTTCCATAGTCTCCTTGTTCTGCTTGCCTGACATAGTTGTTGAGAGAGAGTAGAAGTCGACGGTTCGAGTGACTTACTTGCTTGTTATTTTGGGGCTCCACTTGCCTCAGTGGGTGCAACAAAGATCAACGGGGTTGCGTAGTGTTTGAACCTCCGCTCTGATATCAAAATGTCATGACTAACTTTTTACCTTGGTTCCTTGGTTGAGCCCGAGTCGTGCCGGCGTGAACGACACCGCGAGGGGAACGGTGCTCACAAGCCTTGCGCTGCGGAAGAGGATCGTGTTGCCACCCGTGAGTTGAGAGGATAAAAAAGAATGCTTTATTAGCTCAAATAAAAATCTTTCAATCTCTCAAGCTAACCTCGAAGGGGATTATTACAAGTGAACCTATTCTACTCTATCCTCTCTCAAGAGCTACTATGTCAAGATGTCCCAAATTTTCCAAGATACCCAACCAAGTGCCTTGGCTGGTCCTTATATAGGCAGAGGGCTGACCTTTCGGCTGCCCTCTTGATTACAAGTATTAAGGTCTGGGGCATTAATGCCCGGACCGTTTCCGTCCGTTATGCGCGCGTCGTCCGCACGCGCGGCTACTGTGCGCCTGTGTCTTACGTCGGTTGTGGCGGCTGCATCGGCGGTCTGCTCGAGTGACCCTCGGTCGTGTGGGAGCTCCGTGGCTCAGTGCTTTGCTCGCGTGCACCTTCGGCTACGGTACCACCTAGTACTTGCCCCACATGCGTCCCCTGTTGATCCACGCGCATCTTCGATTGTCCGGCCGCTTGCTCCGCACGCGCTCCTCTCTGCTCGGGTGTTAGCTCCACGCGCACCCTCATCTGCTCGAGCATCTGACCTACGGAGATCCTCGGTTGCTCGGGTACTTGTTCCGTGCGTGCTCTCTGTTCGGCTGCCTTGCGCCTGCCTCACGCACGTCCTTCGGTTGCTCGCCTCTCGGTCACCTGTCCTGTGTGCACGCCTTGGTTGCTCGGTCATCTAGCCCCGTTGCTCGTCTCTTGCGCACCTCCTGGCTGTGATCTTGAAGCGACCCCGTGCGCTACGTGCAGATTGCCCCTTTGCGCTTGACCTTCCGTGGTTCGTAGTGTGCTTCGGGCTTGACCCTCAGAAATTGGGTCTGACACGAGGCTAGCTACTGCTACTACTTCTTATATATATTATGCATGCTTTTAGAGTTAATTGTAGAGAGAAGGTAGCAATGAATCAGAATGAATGCCTTAAGATCTTCTCCTTGTTAAAGAAAAGAAATTTGATCTAGTGGGTTAACAAAAGTATATAAAGCATGCTTGTCCTCCAAGGAAAGGGATTAGCTAGTTATTAAAAGAGCTAATTGTAAGTTATCTTCCTGATTAATAGAACTAGATTATTGCATGGAGTTCCAAGCGAGAGTTTGCTTTGTATGTCGGTCGCAAAATAAGCCCCAGCTTGCCACAAGAGCATCATCAGTTGTGGAAGAACATAGCAAAACTGACAAGGGAGAGAAAGCCATGAAACGAAGGACAAATCTACCAACTCTGTATGCTTGCTATATGTATATATATAGCTCTTTACAATGCCACTTTCCACCTCTAGTTGGGACCGTGCATATAATTTTTGGGATCGATTACCATCTTTTTTTTCTTTCTTTTTTTTTGGAGTGAAGTTCGAGGTGGGGGGATGGCCATATGTTATTATATATTATCTAAGAAGCAGGATAAAAGAGAGTCAAGTTATGGTACTCCTAAGATTGACGATGTATTTAGACCGTACTCATCTGACACACAATGAGAGACTAAAGTGAGACATCACTTAGGCTCATATCTATAATGGTTAGGATTGTTCTAAAAATAGATAAAACTCTCTCCTATAGAAGCCTATATATATTAATATTTAAAGGCAGGGAGGTGATTATGATTGAAGAAGAGAAAGAAAGTTGTTGAGATGATTATAATAAGAGAGTTGAGCAACTGATCGTCCAACTTGTGGATAATAATGAGTTTTGTTCTTATTATTTTCTTACTTTCCTAATTTTATATCTTCCACATTCTCTAACAAAGGCTGGTAGCATCAACAATGTGAAAGTTCTAATAAAGGCTAATAACATCAAGAGGTTAAGTTATGCACTTATTAAGCACTATCTAATCAGTTTAATTACCTATTCTTATTTAAATAGAGTATATTTTAAAATTTTAAAATGTAACCGCCTTCTATTTTTTTTTTAAAAAAATATTCATTAATCATTTTAACTTCTATCCAAACATCAATCAAATAAAGGCAATAAACACCCAAATACCTTGCTTAAATAATAAATATTTCATTGTAGAATCACTTTGAAAATTGTGCATCATTCTTTTTTTTTTAAAACTTGGTGAGACTTTAACCCAAGACCTCACATATCTCCCTTATAGAGCCTAATTACTCTAACCAGAGGATGTACACTTTGTGTACGTGCATCATTCTATTTTGATAATAAGTTATCAAGGCTTTCATATTTTGAGTTCAATATTAAAATCCATAGATTTGAGAATTTATTCAACTAGAAATATAGATAAACGTGAATGAATTTATCTTTTCTTTTAACCCACAACCTCCTCATGTAACACAAAGCGGTTGATCTAATATTCTGACACATGAAATTAAAAATATCTCATTCTAATTGTACTAATTATTTAGCTTAACTTGGGAATATCAAATGTACACAAAGTATACATCCCTCTCATTAGAGTAATTGGGCTCTATACGGGAGGACCATGAGGTCTTGGGTTTAAGACTCATTAAGTTCTAAAAAAATTTTGAGAATATCAAATGCATGGAAAGAAGTTTTTGACCTTATTTAATAATATCTATAATAACAGAGAAAAATAAGTAATGGTCAAATTGATCGATCAATGTGCCATATTTACAACAAATTTTTAATAAAATAAATTCACCTGGCCAGTTGATCTGTCCACGGTCGAACTCACCCAAAGGAGATTTTTTTCCATCCTCATCTCCTCAACCAACAGTCGAACCTAGGCGTACTTCTTCAGCGATGCCCGGCATTCAGCCGAACCCATGGCCACTGTGCCATGGAAACCACCATCTGCTTTTGACTCACCACCGTCAACCTTCCTCTTAGAACCAACCTCCTTCTCCTTGTCCAACGATGCCTCCTCTATTTCTCCTTGAGTCAACTGCCACTTCCTCTCCTGCTATTACTTGCAACACCCTTGCTCCGATTTCACCATAAAGATCTCCTCACTCATAATGTAAACCCCCATCATCTAAATTATAGTTTTAGGAAAAAAAAAAAAATCGATCCGGTTCAACTGCACCGGCCAGCCGGCCGGTCCAGCTGAACCGGCTCGAACCCAGTTCGAGATAAAAACAACGCGAGCGAGAAGAGGTGCGATTCTTCCCACTCGCGTCGTCTTCTTCCTCGCCTCCCTCTTCGGCAGCAGCAGCGGCGACGCCAACCCTTCTGCCGCCGGTCGCTGCCCGCCGCCGGTCGCTGCCCGCTGCTCGCCGGCCATCGTTCGCCGACCGTCCCCCTCCTCCTCGTCGAGAAGAGCTCGACGGAGGTTCCCTGCCGTGCGCCCCTTTCTCCGGCCTTCTCCCCCTTCGCAAAGGGCAGCCGCTGTTCGCCGCCCTTCCCCCCTGCGGCTGCCGTTCGCCGCCGCCGCTCGCCCTCCGGAGATCCTCGCTGCAACGAGGAGAGCGCAGCGGAGGTCTGCAGCCGTGCGCCTCCTCCTCTTCCCCGCATTCCCCTGCTTGCGGGCGAAAACGAAGCGGCGAGCAGAAAAATCTGCTCGCACGCCCCAAGCGGCGATTTCTCGCCGCCGCGCCTCCTCCTCGCCCATCGTCGTCGTCCCCTCGTCGATGACCTCTCTCCGTCCCTGATCGGTCGTTCGCGAGCTCAACGAGGGCTCGCCGGAGTGAAACCCTCGCCAATCGCTTCCCACACGGCAGTGAGCTTCGCTCCGCCACCTCCAACGGCGTCGCCGTCGCTGCTACTTGCGGGAGCCGCGGCGGACCATCGCCGCAGCCGGAGGACCATCGCCGTAGCCGGAGGGCCATCGCCGGAGGCCTAATCGACCGAGCCGGAGCTTCATCGCCGGCGTCGGAAGAGAGGGAGCGGACGAGCAGAGGTACCCCTGCTCTCGCCCCTTTCTGCATGATTAATTTTCTTAATCATGCTTAACGATTAGTTAAGCATGATTTGCTATAAATAAATATGTTAAGTATAAGTTAAGTTATGATATGTTTAGTTTAAATTTAAACATGGTTTAGGGTTAAATAATTAAAATTTAGTTTAGTTAACTATGAATTAGAATTAATTTAATGTAAGTGGTTGAGTTGAACCAGTTAGTTGAGTTGGATTGAGTTCGGGTCGGATTTGGGTTCGGGTTAAGTTAAGTTGCATGATTAGTGTAAGTTAAACAATGTTAGTGATTTAATTAAGTGAGGTTAGTGAATGGGTTGAATCAAGTGGGATTTAATCGATTGGGTTTGAGTTGGGTTTGGGTTCAGGTTGAGTTGGGTTGGGTGAGCCGAATCAACTAATCGAAATCAGTTCGAACTCGAGTCAAACCCAAATTGAATTGGGTTGGTTGAACCGGACCCGAGTCGAACCGAACCGAACCGAACCAGATGAACAATAATCGAACCGTTGACCGAGTCAACAGCTGACCCAGTCAGCATTGACCGGGCCCACCGCTGGCACAATCAGCGTTGACCGGGCCCACAGCTGACCCAGTCAACTTTGATCGGGTCAACCGCTGACCCAGTGGCTTGACCGTTGACCGGTCAACCGTTGACCGGTCAACCGTTGACCATTGACCGTTGACCGATGAACCGTTGACCGTTGACCGGTCAGAAAATAACAAAAAAATAAAATTTAATTTAAATAATTAATAAAATAATAAAATAATAATAAAATAATAAAAATATTAAAATATTAAAAAATCATAAAAATAATAAAAATTTCTATGAGTTCTACTTGGGCCCCTGGATGACTTGGGCCAAGTTATGGGTGAGTTTGATGAGTAGAAATTGAATAAAAATTCATTTAAGTTATTAGCTAAAAATTTAAAAATATGATAAATTAAGAATTGATTAGGTGAGATTAATTCTAAACATGTATATGATTAATTTAATGTAATAATTATTTAATTGATAGATTTTAATTTATTTATCTTAAGGGAAATAAATTAAATCTATTTTAAATAATTTTTGTTAAATAGGATTATTGTGGGTACGCGATCCGAGTAGCTCAGCGGGTGATTATCTCCGCGCGACTTGGTTCCGAGGAGCAGATCGCTAACCCAGGTGCGTTGGTTCTCCGATGGTAGGATTTATTCACGCTAGGGAATTCCCGCTGGGGTTTTCTTAGGAACAATTCTTGGATGTCTTAAATATGATAAAATATAATGCTGGATAAGATTTGACTGGTTTGCATGTTAGTTTAATTTACTTTACTTAACATGCATGATATACTATGATTTCCTTATTAAGTTTCTAATATGTCGTAGTATCATGTCGAGCATGTTAAATATTATTTTATTGTGTTTCTATGCTATGCTAGCATACCTACCATGCAGACATAGATAGTAAATAACGACATATTAGAACCTTTGGTGATGTCACCGCCACTTAGACAGAAAATGGGGCCTTTTTTCATATGCCCCGGTTGACCGCCGCGTTCCGACGGTGGTCAAACGGTGACGTCCCGTTAGGCGCCACTCCCGAGGTTGATGCATAGCGGAGCACTGGGAGCACCACTCCCGACGTTATGCATAGCTTATATACTAGGAGCCGGTAGGGTAAGAGACTGTACAAACTCCATGGTCGGGTTAGACTGGAAATATGGAGCAAGTCCTTACCCGAAATCTTCACCCGCACGAGTGTCGTTGTAGGCGGCCTCGTGATAGTCCTGAGATGGTTAGCTAGGATGAACCCTACCATGGACTTGGCACCGATGGAGTCAAGGTTGCCACAGCCCATCGTGCAGATGTGCGCCAAATCTTGACAGACGTCGACGACTATTGGACTGGGAAGGTGATTCCACATGCGACGCCTTGGATAGTGGATCCGTAGACCGCACGGCTATCACCCTTGACGTCTGCAGACGATCGGATGAGTAGTCCGGATCCTAGGGTGGTTATTCCGACTAGCCGTGGCCGATGAGATTTAAGAGAGGTGACCCTGTCTACGGGCAGTGTGTAGTACTACATGGGTGTCGTGACCCCTACGGAATCCGGGGAGGATGTAAGGGCACGACGGTTTCGCTAGGGGAGGCATAGTTGGCGACTAGTGAAACAACTGGAGAGGGACTTTGGGTCATCCGTCCTCTCTGCCAACATCAGTGCAGCGGGCATAGGTAGAGACTGAGATAGAAAGGCACTGATGGGCTTATTGATACCCCCGGCCCGGGTAGTCATTAAGCGTAGGCTGGCGGCCCGAGTTTATGAAACCTCAAAGTCTCATCACGATGTAGGTGACAGACTGTTGACGTGGACACTAGATATAACGTAGGTGACATCTAGTGAATTATACATCGGTATTGTATTTATAATATTTGTTGCTCCCCATTAATTGATTTACACAAATCAAATGGGGACAGACTGTTGACGTTGACACTAGGCTTAACTTAGGTGACATCTAGTGGCATGTACACATTTATTATTTATTTATGTTATCTTATCACTCTAGATGAATTGTTTAAAATGTATTACATGAAAGATGATGATTAACCACCAAAGACATCCTAGAATACTCCTCCTAGCCTTTGATTTCTTTATTCGGTAGAGCCGTAATTTCGCACTAGGCCGCAAGGCTGAGCACACCACTTTTCCCCGTGTGTGCAGGTGTATTAGATGACTGCCCGAGTTATTCGATAAAGATGAGTCCGTCGACGGGTTTATATTTTTATTTATTTATCGTTGCCTATTTCCTAGAATTGTAGTAGGTTTATCGGGACTGTGTTAGAAATTTTGAGTTAGATAATTTAATTGTATATTCCGCTGCATAAACGATGTATATGAGTGGTATGTATCACTTGATGCCTTGTATGGGTTTGTCGGGCTCATACGGCGGTTGCCACATGGCCGACGGTTGGGTCGGGGCGTGACAACTTAAGTGGTATCAGAGCCTAGGTTTTATAGACCTGGCCATTAAAGTGATATCAGAATCTAGGTTTGGAGAACCTAGGAGATTAAGTTAAGTTTGAGGTTTTAAGGATAAAGATGACAGTCTCGATATAATATAGGATAAAGTGCGAGTCGGAAATATAGTAGTATATTTCCTTGGTAACGAGTTTTTACTCCGGTGATAGTAATTATCGCTATGACAAATTTTTCCTGGCCTGATAATCGCCGTTATATAAAGATAGTAAATCCACTATCTTCAGATAGTAAATATGGATACCATCTCCACCGCATTGGAGAAGAGATAGAAACTTAGATCAATAGGCTCAGATCTACGATCAAGTTTCATTTCTAAATGATCAAGTAAATTTATCCATGATCATATTAAGGTTACCTTGTTGGGTGTATCACAATCACCTCTTATACCAACATAGGTAACGATCTTCACTTTGATCTTAAAAGTATTTATATCAAATCATCACATGTGATATCTTTATCATACTATTTGTATCCCATGACCCAGTGGGGATGCTGAGTTTGAATGAATCTATGAAGATTCGATTTTATCCGCTTTGATTCGCGCACGTGCTTCTGAGTTAGACTCGTAGGCATAGAAGCACCAGATGCACTCCCACATCTGTACTCTCATGCCAGATAGCTGAGGTATCATGTAATCTATCAGGATTATTAATTTGTAGATTATTTATGAATCTTATCATCGGTTCATACGTCACGATCTAGTCAAATAATTAATACATTATTTGATTATTTTAATTGACCTTCCTACTTGAGTTAACACGTGTGTTATTATACGACATTTGAGCACGTGTGATATTGTTAACTCTTGCTTATATCGCGGGTTATAATTATCTTATCAGATTGTGAAATCTGATGTTATGATCATATTGACTATCGGGTATAAATGATTTCTAGAAAGTTGAAATCTTGAATCTTCGATTAAATTCATGATCAGTTTGGAGATATATAAATCCAGGTAAATTATCTCCAATTATACACAACTTTACATCTTTATTTTGATGAGGAAAATTTTCCATATAAATCTTTGACTTAATTATTCCTGTTAGATCTTAGAAAACTATTGATATTGATCGTCCATATGAGATCTGGACCATATAGTTTATATCAAATTTATCTACGTAAGACCACTGAGCTTAAAGAAGGATCTACCGATATTTTAAGCTAGCTTACGTATGAGTTAATTTTGTTTAAATCTGACTCTTACTCGAATCTCTTCAATGGACTTTATTCCCGATTCATAAATTTGATTATAGATGGATCGGTATGAAATGATTTGAAATTGTCATCTATGACCTTACTCTCATTTGAGTTAATTATTATATACATGTGAATCTTATGTGTATATGTTGATCATCTTGGATCGTCATCATGATTTTTAAGTTGCAACTAGAAGTTGACCGCCATCAATTATCATATTAGTGTCAACTCCCAACACTTGCAGTTCTACGTATAATATTTGTAGCTTTCTACATATACTCTCTTTGCAGCTCTACACCCTATCTGCAACTCCATTTCACAAATTCAGCTGGCGTATATTGCATGACATTTCTAGTTGTGCATGCTACAACTTTCTACATTTTCTTAGTTTCTGCAGCTTCGATGCTCACTCGTTATATTTCTGTGGCTTCATTTTTGCCGCTCAGCTTTACCGCTTGCACTCTTGCATGATTTTATACATGAAGGTTTCTACCCTCCTTCAAGCGGTTCACTCTGTCATATTACTTTTTGCTGAGCTGGGAGCATCTTCCTTTGTACCAGCATTCTATGCATTCAATGCAGCTGTTTCCTGCTATTTTCCTTCATCTATCAGTTTCTTTTTAGAGCTTGAGCAATTTTCGCTTAATTCGTATATCCTATATATACGACCGACTTATTAGCCAAGCAGATTTCTTGTATCTGCTTCTTTTAATTCTGCTTAGTGGCCTTTCTGAATTCAAATTCTGTTGAATATTTCTGCAATTTTCTTTGCAGTTATTTCTCCAGTTGTTTTCTGCAGTTTGCAGTTTCCTTTTTTGCGGAGCTACTTCCTTTATCAAATGTCCTTAGTCAATTATGTTCATCGTCAATAAATTTCTTTACTCATTTTTATTTCGGTAGCTCCCACAGCTTAGCTCAGTTCTTTACTTGGTATTTTTGCAGCTTAGATTCCTATACATTTATTGGTATCATTATATATACCCGATCTTTCTCTGCAGTCTTATTCAGTCAATGCAGTTGGCAGCATTTTTATATCTGCAACTCATATTTCGACTACCTGCAGATTTTGACGTAACTTTGCTTATGTGCTTCTTTCGATTTCTCCTTTAAATTTTGGATGCTGCAGTTTTTCTTGGCACCTCTAGCACCTGTTGATACTCTTAGTAGGTGAAGGTATTGTTGACATTGTCTATTTCAGTTACTGCTTCTGCAGCTCATATCTAGTGCGCGTAGCAACTTAGGTACGACTACGATATTTCTATATCTAAATTCTCGGATGTAATCTTTTTACTCCATTTTGAGCTTTGACTAAAGCTTACTTCGTGCTAGCAATCAATCCAATTGCACGTTATCATAATAATATCATCGTATACACAATATCTCTACATCGTACGTGATCTAACACTATAGTGTCAATCTCAGTGCAGTTGTGATTTAGTACTATAAAATTTAGTTTCGGATTTCATTTGGCCTATATTTTTGTTATATATATTTCGGTGGCCATGCAATCAAGTTCTTGCTATCCGACATAGAACAAACTATCATAGTTTGAGCATTTGGATAAAAAGAGATATCATTAAGGTTCGAGTGCAAATCTTTAGATTTAAATATCAAAGCCTTAACCACTACTACTTTTCCAGTATTTCCGTATTGAGAACTGATGTCCTCTTTACGACTATGATTTAACTATCTATAGATTAACATGTGCTCACTTTAGGTTGTGGAACCTGTCCTTGCATCATAAAGTAGTGGTTGAAGGAATTTAAACTGACGCGGAGCAAGTTAGTGGGCATTTTAATGAGTGGTCATTCCTATCTTTTTATATATTATCCTCTGTCGGGAGGTGACTCCATTATGACCATATTATAGTTCAGAGATATCTGATCTTGATTCAACCTGAACCACGAAAGGTTGTCCGCATGCTAGTGAAAAAGAGACTACCTAGTATATCTACTTGAGAAAGTTGAAGCCATATCTTCAACTTCTGCCCACTTGTATTTCTCCCATTGGGGTTAGTGCTTCACCAACGAATAATTATCTTGATTTATTTTAATAATCTATTATGGTGAAGTTTGATCTACTCATCTAAGATCGAGACAGTACTTCTAGTAGACCACTATCATACTAAGCAATTGTTTGACACTCTACTAAGCAATTACTTTCTACCACGTACTAGGATATGCATCTTGTTGTTGAATAATATGGATGCTCATGGAGATCTAGATATGACTACAATGATCCACAGTATAGTGACACCTAAAGTGGATCACTATATCATGATATATATTATGTTGTCACGTGGGTCATTTAGATGAGCTACCATATATTGCAGACATCGTATCTTAGTACGGATGAGTTTATGATAACTAAAATGGTATCACCTTGGAAAGGGGTTATTACTTTAAAGGAAATATAAAAGATCTACTTATTTTTCATCGATCATGATTCGAGGAAGGGATCATATGTTGTGTTTATTTTTGGAGGACCAAAAATTTTTAAGGGGGGGAGTACTTGTAAACCCCCATCATCTAAATTATAGTTTTAGGAAAAAAAAAAAATTGGTCCGGTTCAACTGAACCGGCCAGCCGGCCGGTCCAGCTGAACCGGCTCGAACCCGGTTCGAGATAAAAACAACGCGAGCGAGAAGAGGCGCGATTCTTCCCACTCGCGTCGTCTTCTTCCTCGCCTCCCTCTTCGGCAGCAGCAGCGGCGACGCCAACCCTTCTGCCGCCGGTCGCTGCCCGCCGCCAGTCGCTGCCCACTGCTCGCCGGCCATCGTTCACCGACCGTCCCCCTCCTCCTCGTCGAGAAGAGCTCGACGGAGGTTCCCTGCCGTGCGCCCCTTTCTCCGGCCTTCTCCCCCTTCGCAAAGGGCAGCCGCTGTTCGCCGTCCTTCCCCCCTGCGGCTGCCATTCGCCGCCGCCGCTCGCCCTCCGGAGATCCTCGCTGCAACGAGGAGAGCGCAGCAGAGGTCTGCAGCCGCGCGCCTCCTCCTCTTCCCCGCATTCCCCTGCTTGCGGGCGGAAACGAAGCGGCGAGCAGAAAAATCTGCTCGCACGCCCCAAGCGGCGATTTCTCGCCGCCGCACCTCCTCCTCGCCCATCGTCGTTGTCCCCTCGTCGACGACCTCTCTCCGTCCCTGATCGGTCGTTCGCGAGCTCAACGAGGGCTCGCCGGAGTGAAACCCTCGCCAATCGCTGCTACTTGCGGGAGCCGCGGCGGACCATCGCCGCAGCCGGAGGACCATCGCCGTAGCCGGAGGGCCATCGCCGGAGGCCTAATCGACCGAGCCAAAGCTTCATCGCCGGCGTCGGAAGAGAGGGAGCGGACGAGCAGAGGTACCCCTGCTCTCGCCCCTTTCTGCATGATTAATTTTCTTAATCATGCTTAACGATTAGTTAAGCATGATTTGCTATAAATAAATATGTTAAGTATAAGTTAAGTTATGATATGTTTAGTTTAAATTTAAACATGGTTTAGGGTTAAATAATTAAATTTTAGTTAAGTTAACTATAAATAAAATTAATTTAATGTAAGTGGTTGAGCTGAACCAGTTAGTTGAGTTGGATTGAGTTCGGGTCGGATTTGGGTTCGGGTTAAGTTAAGTTGCATGATTAGTGTAAGTTAAACAATGTTAGTGATTTAATTAAGTGAGGTTAGTGAATGGGTTGAATCAAGTGGGATTTAATCGATTGGGTTTGAGTTGGGTTTGGGTTCAGGTTGAGTTGGGTTGGGTGAGCCGAATCAACTAATCGAAATCAGTTCGAACTCGAGTCAAACCCAAATTGAATTGAGTTGGTTGAACCGGACCCGAGTCGAACCGAACCGAACCGAACCGGATGAACAGTAATCGAACCGTTGACCGAGTCAACAGCTGACCCAGTCAGCATTGACCGGGCCCACCGCTGGCACAGTCAGCGTTGACCGGACCCACAACTGACCCATTCAGCGTTGACCGGGTCAACCGTTGACCGTTGACCGGATCAACCGTTGACCGATCAGAAAATAATAAAAAAATAAAATTTAATTTAAATAATTAATAAAATAATAAAATAATATTAAAACAATAAAATAATAATAAAATAATAAAAAATATTAAAATATTAAAAAATCATAAAAATAATAAAAATTTCTATGAGTTCTACTTGGGCCCCTGGATGACTTGGGCCAAGTTATGGGTGAGTTTGGTGAGTAGAAATTGAATAAAAATTCATTTAAGTTATTAGCTAAAAATGTAACAATATGATAAATTAAGAATTGATTAGGTGAGATTAATCCTAAACATGTATATGATTAATTTAATGTAATAATTATTTAATTGATAGATTTTAATTTATTTATCTTAAGGGAAATAAATTAAATCTATTTTAAATAATTTTTGTTAAATAGGATTATTGTGGGTACGCGATCCGAGTAGCTCGGCGGGTGATTATCTCCGCGCGACTTGGTTCCGAGGAGCAGATCGCTAACCCAGGTGCGTTGGTTCTCCGATGGTAGGATTTATTCACGCTAGGGAATTCCCGCTGGGGTTTTCTTAGGAACAATTCTTGGATGTCTTAAATATGATAAAACATAATGCTTGATAAGATTTGACTAGTTTGCATGTTAGTTTAATTTACTTTACTTAACATGCATGATATACCATGATTTCCTTATTAAGTTTCTAATATGTCGTAGTATCATGTCGAGCATGCTAAATATTATTTTATTATGTTTCTATGCTATGCTAGCATACCTACCATGCAAACATAGATAGTAAATAATGACATGTTAGAACCTTTGGTGATGTCACCGCCACTTAGACAGAAAATGAGGCCTTTTTTCATATGCCCCGGTTGACCGCCGCGTTCCGACAGTGGTCAAACGGTGACGTCCCATTAGGCGCCACTCCCGAGGTTGATGCATAGCGGAGCACTGGGAGCACTACTCCCGACGTTATGCATAGCTTATATACTAGGAGCTGGTAGGGTAAGAGACTGTACAAACTCCATGGTCGGGTTAGACTGGAAATATGGAGCAAGTCCTTACCCGAAATCTTCACCCACACGAGTGTCGTTGTAGGCGGCCTCGTGATAGTCCTGAGATGGTTAGCTAGGATGAACCCTACCATGGACTTGGCACCGATGGAGTCAAGGTTGCCACAGCCCATCGTGCAGATGTGCGCCAAATCTTGACAGACGTCGACGACTATTGGACTGGGAAGGTGATTCCACATGCGACGCCTTGGACAGTGGATCCGTAGACCGCACGGCTATCACCCTTGACGTCTGCAGACGATCGGATGAGTAGTCCGGATCCTAGGGTGGTTATTCCGGCTAGCCGTGGCCGATGAGATTTAAGAGAGGCGACCCTGTCTACGGGCAGTGTGTAGTACTACATGGGTGTCGTGACCCCTACGGAATTCGGGGAGGATGTAAGGGCACGACGGTTTTGCTAGGGGAGGCATGGTTGGCGACTAGTGAAATAACTGGAGAGGGACTCTAGGTCATCCGTCCTCTCTGCCAACATCAGTGCAGCGGGCATAGGTAGAGACCGAGATAGAAAGGTACTGATGGGCTTATTGATACCCCCGGCCCGGGTAGTCATTAAGCGTAGGCTGGCGGCCCGAGTTTATGAAACCTCAAAGTCTGATCACGATATAGGTGATAGACTGTTGACGTGGACACTAGATATAACGTAGGTGACATCTAGTGAATTATACATCGGTATTGTATTTATGATATTTGTTGCTCCCCATTAATTGATTTACACAAATCAAATGGGGACAGACTGTTGACGTTGACACTAGGCTTAACTTAGGTGACATCTAGTGGCATGTACACATTTATTATTTATTTATGTTATCTTATCACTCTAGATGAATTGTTTAAAATGTATTACATGAAAGATGATGATTAACCACCAAAGACATCCTAGAATACTCCTCCTAGCCTTTGATTTCTTTATTCGGTAGAGCCGTAATTTCGCACTAGGCCGCAAGGCTGAGCACACCACTTTTCCCCGTGTGTGCAGGTGTATTAGATGACTGCCCGAGTTATTCGATGAAGATGAGTCCGTCGACGGGTTTATATTTTTATTTAATTATCATTGCCTTTTTCCTAGAATTGTAGTAGGTTTATCGGGACTGTGTTAGAAATTTTGAGTTAGATAATTTAATTGTATATTCCGCTGCATAAACGATGTATATGAATGGTATGTATCACTTGATGCCTTGTATGGGTCTGTCGGGCACATACGGCGGTTGCCACGTGGCCGACGGTTGGGTCGGGGCGTGACACATAACCTTTGCCCGAAAGAAGAATAAGAGGTGTCCAAACGAACACAGAGGAGCTGCGGCCATCACCTTTGGAGCTTGATTTGCTAACCTTCGGAGCTAGGCATCGTGTCACGGCCCAATTTTCTGCGGAACACCAAGGTTGCGCTTGAGTCGTGCGGCGTGGACGTCCCTCGAAGATCTCTGGTCGTCCACAAGCCTATGGAGTGCGGAAGCGTTGCGAAAGAGCGGAAAGGGAACCCACCGAGGAGTGGGAGGACAAAAGGATGCTTTATTAGCTCCGGTAAAACCTCCCTTCCCTTGGGCTATCCCCAAGAGAGGATTATTACAAGGACCTACTCTACTCACAAGATCTCTAGTCGAAGGCTAGAGCTCTCCCTACTACAACTACGAACACTCTTTGCTAGTGGTCGGTCACTGATAGCTCGATCTCCTTGAACTTGCGAGATCGCTTGATCACTTGATCCTTGATGACTTTCTCTAAAGGGTTTCGGCTCCTTATATAGGCTGAAGGGTGACCCTTCAGCTGCCCTCTTGATTGCCCCCTTTGATGACATCTCTTTATTGCTAGCATTGAAGCTAGCTTCAATGGTCGGGCCTTAAAGGCCCGACGGTTACACGCACGCCGCCCGCACTAAAGGCTGCGTAACGCCCGTGTCTTCCGCCCCTTGGTTCGGTGGGCTGCGGCGCTCGCGACTCTCCCGCGCGCGGCTCAGTCGCTCGCTTGCGCGCGCCTTCGGATCCGGGATCACTCGACGCGGGTCGCGCGTTCGCTTCTTGCTTCATCGCGCGCGCCTCCGGGTTGTCGCCTGCGCGTGCGCCTCCTGGCTCGGACTTGGTCTCCGTGCGTATGCCTTCTGCGAAGACCCGTGGTTCGGGCGCCAACTCCTTGCGCGCCCCTCGCTGTTCGGTTCCGCGCGCCCCGTGCGTCCTTCGGACTTCGGGCGCTAGCTCCGCGCGCTTGTGCGCCCGACCCTCGGAATCCTTCGACTGTCCGAGCGTCTGCTCCGTGCGGAACCTCCATGGCTCGAGTGAAGCCTCCATGCGCCTCGGTCCTTCGGAGTTCCTCGGTTGCCTGCTTGTTTGCCCCGCGCGCCCCCCTCGTGTCTCGGCTGTCTTCCGCCAGCCTTGCGCGCGTCCTTCGGTTGCTCCCCCCTCGGCCCCACGGCCCGTGCGTGTGCCTTGATTGCTCGGCCAAATAGACCTTTGGCTCGAACCTTGCGTCCCGAATGGTTGTGGCCTTGAAGCGGTCTCGTGCACAGCGTGTGGGTCACCCCCTTGGGCTTGACCCCTTGAGGCTTGTGGTGCACCTCGGGTTCGACCCACTGGGATCGGGTCTAACAATCCTCCCCCGCCTAAACCCGTTGACGTCCTCGTCATTTTTAGGTTCAGGTGTAGCCGGATCCTGACGTCTTGTCCTTGGTCCGTCCTGCTGGGGTTGCTGCCTTGTTGCTCCGGGAAGTCTTCCTTCCCAATTGCTTCTTCCTCGCCGTTGGGTGGCTGCTCGACTGTAAAACGATACATCGAGTCTTGGGGAGTTGTACCTGATGGTTCGCTAGGGATCCTCCGAATGAACACCACCGTAGGCGGGAGAACGCACATCCTTGCGTTCCTTCAACGGATTCGGGGTACGGGCTCCGTCGTCCTCCAGTCTGCATTTGCCCGGTTGCGGGCTCTTCCGTTGGCAAGCGCCGGGATTAGACCGCGCGCTCCTTCTCGGTGGGTAACTTGGATGGCCGCCGCATAGTGGATCGGACTCCACGATGATGTCGGACTGATCATGCTTGCTGCCCGGGGAGAGTCACTCTCCATGCTGCTGCTGGGTGAGTATTCCGGACTCGTAGGCACGTCGATGTAGTCGACGGCCCGAACGAATCCCGGCTGGGTTGCGTCGGCGATCATGAGGCCTCCTAGATGAGGAGCCACCATCGCTTGTGCGTGCACCAGAAACTCCGTGCCAAGAATGAAGTCGAAGTCATCCAGTGGCGCGATGGTCAGGTCCGTGCGCCCCGTCCAGTATCCGACCTGCAAGGGGATCTGTCGGACAATACCTGCGACGGTCGTGGATGCGGCGTTCAGGGTCTTGATCCGTAGGGTGCACGGTTCCATCTGCAGCCCCAGCATACGAGCGAAGTCCTCCCGCATGAAGTTGTGTGAGGCTCCCGTATCCACCATGGCAACGCATGATCGCCCCTCGAGGATTACTGGCACATACATCAGCGGGTAGTCGCGCTCAGCCCGAATCATGTTGAGTCTCCGCACTGTTAAATAAACTTTAAATGCTATATTTTATTAGGTTTTTTTATTTAGTTGAAAAAGTATATGGTCGAATTACCTTTTGTTATCTTGCATTATCTTTTGTTAGATGTAATTAGTTTATTTTTAGTATACTTCATACCTATATAAACAGCTTGATGTTTGTATCTTATATGAGAACATAATATATAGAAAAAGTTTCCTTCTCCTCAATCTTCCAATCTCTTCTCTGTGAGTTTATCTTTGTTTGTAGTTTTCAAAGTGGTATCAGAGCCAATGGCGTCTATAACGGGGCAAATACCGCTGCCACGATTGACGAAGGCAAACTACGAGATTTGGAGCATTCAAATGAAAGCTCTCCTTGGATCTCAAGACGCATGGGAGACGGTTGAAGAAGGTTTCGAAGAACCATCAAGTACCACAGGTTATACGGCGGCTCAAAACAAGGCATTGAAAGAAGCTTGTTCGAAGGATAAAGCAGCTCTATACATGCTGTTCCGAGCTGTTGACGAGTCGTGCTTTGAGAAGATTGCCGGTGCAACTACTTCAAAAGAAGCGTGGGACACTTTGAAGAAAGTGTTCAAAGGAGCCGACCGAGTCAAGCAAGTGCGTCTCCAAACTCTTCGTGGCGAGTTGGAGAGCATGAAGATGAAGGAGTCCGAAAGTGTATCCGATTACATCACCCATGTACAAGTTGTGGCAAATCAACTCATTCGTAATGGCGAAGCGCTACCTGATGCGCGTGTTGTCGAGAAGATTTTGAGATCTTTAACTGATAATTTTGAGAATGTTGTTTGCACAATAGAAGAATCAAAGGACCTTGCGACGCTCACAGTCGACGAGCTTGCCGGTTCTCTGGAGGCGCATGAACAACGTAAGAAAAAGAAGGAGAAGCCATTCGATCAAGCACTTCAAACGAAGGCGTCAATCAAAGACGAAAAGGTATTCTATTCTCAAAATTTTGTAGGAAGAGGTCATGGCCGTGGAGGTCATGGAAATGGTCACGGTGGTCAAGGTGGCAATTATGAAGGATTCTATAAGGAGAAGGGACTGTCGAGCCAACCAAACTGGCGTGGAAGAGGACGTGGTCGAGGAAGAGGCGGCCGGTCAAATTATTCCAATATCAAGTGCTACAAGTGTTACAAGTATGGTCACTACGCGACGGATTGCAACTCCGACAAATGTTATAATTGTGGAAAAGCGGGGCATTATGCAAAAGATTGTCGCGCCGATAAAAAAGTGGAAGAAACTATCAACCTAACCTTGGAAGACGAAGCAAATGAAGGTTTTCTCTTGATGGCTCAAAATGAAGTTAACATCAACAATGACATGCTGTGGTATCTCGACTCGGGAGCAAGCAATCATATGTCCGGCCACAAGCACCTATTTAAAGAGATGCAAAAGATCGATCATGGTCATGTGTCATTTGGAGATGCATCAAAGGTAGAGGTAAAAGGTCGAGGTACGGTTTGTTATTTACAAAATAATGGCTTATTAGGGTCAATCCAAGATGTTTATTACGTACCAGATCTTAAGACCAATATTTTGAGTATGGGGCAACTAACGGAGAAAGGTTACTCAATATTTTTAAAGGACAGACTATTGCATCTGAAGGACAAGCAAGGGCGACTCATTGCTCGAGTCGAGATAGGAAGAAATCGAATGTACAAATTAAATTTGTGAAGTGTGCAAGCAAAGTGTCTGCGACTCAACGTAGAAGACAAGGCGATGCTGTGGCATCTCCGCTTTGGTCACCTAAATTATGGTGGTCTAAAAGAGTTAGCAAAGAAGAATATGGTGCGCGGGCTGCCGGACATGGATTTTCATGGCAAATTCTGTGAAGAATGTGTGCTTGGCAAGCAAGAGAGAACTCCGTTTCAAAAGAAGGCAGAATATCGGCCTAAACATATTCTCGAGTTAATTCACACCGACATATGTGGACCAATCACTCCTGAATCCTTCAGCGGTAAAAGATACTTTATTTCCTTTATCGATGATTTCTCACGAAAAACTTGGGTTTATTTTCTGAAGGAAAAATCCGAGGCATTCGAGGTGTTTAAAAAATTCAAAGTTATGGTGGAGAAGGCAACAAGTAGACAAATCAAGGCCGTACGATCCGATAGAGGTGGCGAGTATACGTCGACGGCCTTCATGGAGTATTGCGAGGAGCAAGGCATACGGAGATTTCTAACTGCACCATTCTCACCTCAACAAAACGGAGTAGCAGAGAGGAAGAATCGGACTATTCTCAACATGGTTCGATCAATGCTAAAGAGCAAGAAAATGCCGAAGGAATTCTGGGCAGAAGCTGTGCAATGTGCCATCTATGTACAAAATCGATGTCCACATATGAAGTTAGATGATCAAACACCACAAGAGGCATGGAGCAGACAAAAGCCAACAGTTTCTCATCTCAAAGTGTTCGGTAGTGTGGCTTATGCACACGTACCGGATCAACAAAGGACGAAGCTCGAAGATAAAAGCAAAAAATATATTTTTATTGGTTATGATGAGAAGACTAAAGGGTACAAGCTATTCGACCCGATAAACAAGAAAGTGTTGGTGAGTCGTGATGTGCAAATAAATGAAGCAAGCGAATGGGATTGGAACAATTCGACAGAGGTTATCATCGAAGTTGAAGAATCATCAATTATTGCACCAACAAGCATACCAACAAATTCTGAAAACACTGATGATGAAGAGGAACCTCGACAACCCACCACTGATGATGAAGAGGAACCTAGACAACCCAAAATGCGAAGTTTGCAAGATATATATAATCAAACAAGTGAGATGCATTTTGTATGTCTTTTTGCAGATGCCGAACATATTAGTTTTGAAGAGGTGGTGCGAGATGAGAACTGGCAAATTTCTATGAACGAGGAAATCAAGGCGATAAACTGCAACAACACATGGGAGCTAGCAGAGTTGCCGAAAGGAAGCCAACCTATTGGTGTAAAGTGGGTGTTCAAGAAAAAGATGAATGCTCAAGGCAAGATAGAACGATACAAAGCGCGACTTGTTGCGAAGGGATACAAGCAAAAGGAAGGAATTGACTATGACGAGGTATTTGCTCCTGTTGCAAGAATGGAGACAATCCGATTACTCTTTTCACATACTGCTCAATTCAAATGGTCGATATTTCAAATGGATGTCAAATCGGCATTCCTGAATGGTGTACTCGAAGAAGATATCTACATCGAACAACCACCCGGATACATGTGTCACGCCCCGACCCAACCGTCGGCCACGTGGCAACTGCCGTATGAGCCCGACAGACCCATACAAGGCATCAAGTGATACATATCATTCATATACATCGTTTATGCAGTGGAATATACAATTAAATTATCTAACTCAAAATTTCTAACACAGTCCCGATAAACCTACTACAATTCTATAATAAAAGACATCGAGAATTTAAAATAGACTCGTCGACGGACTCATCTTCATCAAATCTCTCGGACGGTCATCTAACAGACCTGCACACACGGGGAAAAGTGGTGTGCTCAGCCTTGCGGCCTAGTGCGAAATTACGGCTCTACCGAATAAAGAAATCAAAGGCTAGGAGGAGTATTCTAGGATGTCTTTGGTGGTTAATCATCACATTTCATGCCACATCGTTTAAACAATTTATAATAAGCTAGACAGCATACATAAACAATTTAAATAATAATTAAATACAGGTGTACATGCCATTAGATGTCACCTAATTCATGTCTAGTGTGCATAACAGTAGTCTATCACCTACGTCATGGTGAGACTTTTAAGTTTCATAAACTCGGGCTGCCAGCCTGTGCTTAGTGACTACCCGGGCCGAGGGTATCAGTAAGCCCATCAGTGCTTTTCTGTCTCTACCTATGCCCGCTGCACTGATGTTGGCAGAGAGGACGGATGACCCAGAATCCCTCTCCTGTTGTTTCACTAGTCGCCAACCATGCCTCCCCTAGCGAAACCGTCGTGCCCTTACATCCTCCCCGGATTCCGTAGGGGTCACGACACCCATGTAGTACTACACAATGCCCGTAGACAGGGTCACCTCTCTTAAATCTCATCGGCCACGGCTAGTCGGAATAACCACCCTAGGATCCGGACTACTCATCCGACCGTCTGCAGACGTCAAGGGGGATATCCGTGCGGTCTATGGATCCACTGTCCAAGGCGTCGCATGTGGAATCACCTTCCCAGTCCAATAGCCGTCAACGTCTATCGAGATTGGCGCACATCCGCACGATGGGCTGTGGCCCTCGACTTCGTCGGTGCCAAGTCCATGGTAGGGTTCATCCTAGCTAACCATCTCAGGACTATCACGAGGCCGCCTACAACGACACTCGTGCGGGTGAAGGTTTCGGGTAAGGACTTGCTCCATATTTCCAGTCTAACTCGACCATGGAGTTTGTACAGTCTCTTACCCTACCAGCTCCCAGTATATAAGCTATGCATAACGTCGGGAGTGGTGCTCCCAGTGCTCCGCTATGCATCAACCTCGGGAGTGGCGCCTAACGGGACGTCACCGTTTGACCATCGTCGGTACGCGACGGTCAACCGGGGCATATGGAAAAAGGCCCCCTTTTCTGTCTAAGTGGCGGTGATATCGCCAAAGGTTCTAACATGTCATTATTTACTATCTATGTCCGCATGATAGTTATTTAACACAAGCATGGAAAACAATACAACATGCAGGACATGAATGTAGAACATGTTAGATAAAATAAACTACACTAACATGCATACAATTCAAATCTTATCAAGCATTATGATTTATCATATTTAAGACATCCAAGAATTGTTTCTAAGAAAACCCCAGCGGGAATTCCCTAGCTTGAATAAATCCTACCATCGGAGAACCAACGCACCTGACTTGACGGTTTACTCCTCGGAACCAACTTAAGGTCTGCCTCAATCCACGTGTCGTCATTTACGCATTTTTATATTTTCCTATCAATTATTCAACGAATTTTAATTCTCAATCTAAAAATAATTTCTCAATTCTCTCTTCACCATTACTCTTAGAATGATCTCTAGAATCACCCCAATTTTTTTCCCAAGTTCGCCGGAAAATTTCTCCGGCGGTCGCCGGAAAGTTCGCCGGAACCCTCGCCGGCGAAGTTCTTCGATCAGCACCAATATTGGTACCAATCGAAAGCTCTCTTTATGAGGATTCCAAAAATCATATTTGCCCCAATTTTTATAGCTCATACACGATCAATTTCACCGATTAAAATTTTGGGCGAAATCCTAAAGTTATGGTTTTTAGCTCACCGGCGGCCAACCGGCGGCCAATAGCCCTCAACTCCGGTACCAATGGATAGCTCTCATCAAGGAAAATCCATAGGTACCAAGTTTACAAAGTTTCACGGCCGGAATGGCCGGTAATCGCCGGAGCAAGCTCCGGCCACGAAACCCTCGCCGCCGACGCCTCTCACACGATTTCTCCCTCATCTCTACTCCAAATTTAGGCATCTTGGTATCAAAATGAAGAGGAGGTCGAGATCTACCTGTGGCTAAAATTTGAGAGCCTAATTCGATGTGGTTTCGCCGGAGCATCAACGGGAAAAATGATCGCCTTCACCGTCGCCGCTGCGGAGGAGGAGAGAGAAGAGAGAGGGGGAGGAGGTCGCGCGCGCTCGGTGGGAAAAATGAAAAAAAAATATTTTTTTTATTTGTTAATTAAAATCTTAAATCCTAATTAAATTTTAATTATTTAATTGATCGATCAAACGACGTCCAAATCATGATCCGTCTGCGCCGTTGGATTCCTTATCAAAAATACTATGTGATGGTATAATTTTCACATCAAAATCTCATACTTCAAAAATTCATATGATTTTACAAATAAGTCCTTTAAAGAATTTCTTTTACGATTAAACCTTCCAAATACTAAAATTACTCTATTGCTCTTATTCAAAAATCACGGGTCTCATAACCTACCCCCCTTACAAAAATTTTGTCCTCAAAATTTTCGATCGATTCCGTGATGGAGAGATTACTCTCCCCTTTAAAAATTTGTAGTCCTCCACAAATAATTTCTTCATATATCAAAGTACGATTGCATTATGGCAAGTTCCAAGATTAGAATAAAATGAGATACTCAAGATATGCATCTATATGATGGGTCATCAATTGCCAAGTCCGAGTCAACAAAAATTATGTTGGCATCATCAATAACTATGATCGATGATAAATAAGTAGATCATTTATATTTCCTTTAAAGTAATAACCCATTTCCAAGGTGATACCACTTTTGTTATCATATACTTATTGGTACTAAGATATAAGATCTGCAATTTATGGTAGCTCAACTAAATGACCCACGTGACAACATAGTATATATCATGATATAGGGATCCACTTTAGTTGTTATTATACTATGGATCATTGTAGTCATATTTGGATCCTCATGAGCATCCATCTTATTTAACACAAAGAGGTACGTCTAGGTACGCAGTGATCTCCTCTATGAGTGTCGACCTAATTAAGAGCAAGCCTCCCAGTTTGTGGTAGGAAATGTAGGCCGAACTTAACCAATACTCGAGTTCATAAGAGTCCTAATAGGATCTAAAACTGAGTTTGATACGAAATTTATAGATCATACTTATATGATGATATGTTATATCCTATGTAAATGGATATGATAATAACAACATGGACCCTTGATGTAAAAGGATTTCATTCAAATTTGTAAATGCATAAGTGATGCAGTTGTACCTAAGCGGCTATGTGCACTAGACATGAGTTGCAAAAGTAGTGACTAAAATAAAAGATGTCAATAACACATGCAGCTACTAAGGATATCAACATGCACTAGAGGTGCCAAGAAAAACTGCAGCATCCAAAATTTAAAGGAGAATCGAAAGAAATACAAAAGCAAAGTTACCCCAAAATCTGCAGGTAGTCGCAATATGAGTTGCAGATATAAAAATGCTGCCAACTGCATTGACTGAATAAGACTGCAGAGAAAGATCGGGTATATATAATGATACTGATGAATGTATCGGAATCTGAGCTGCAAAAATACCAAGTAAAGAACTGAGCTAAGCTGATGGAACCACAGAAATAAAAAGGAGTAAAGAAATCTACCAACGATGGATAGAATTTGACTAAGGATATTTGATAAAGGAAGTAGCTCCGCAAAAAGGAAACTGCAAACTGCAGAAAACAACTGGAGAAATAACTGCAAAGAAAATTGCAGAAATATTCAATAGAATTTGAATTCAAAAAGGCCACTAAGCAGAATTAAAAGAAGCAGATAAAAGAAATCTGCTTGGCTAATAAGCCCTATATAGGATATACGAATTAAGCGAAAGCTGCTCAAGCTCCAAAAAGAAATTGATAGATAGAAGAAAATAGCAGGAAACAGCTGCATTGAATGCATAGAAGGCTAGTGGTATGCTGATGACAGCTATACCGACTATATTGATGCATCAAAATATGAAATGAAGGGAGGAACAATAAAGAATTTACATTTAGGAAGCCAGTCCACATGACCGCAGATAAATCTGAAATGAATATGAAATATCGGAAGTTGAGAAATGTAAGATGAAGCAAGCGGTAAAGCTGAGCGACAAAATGAAGCTACAGAAATATAACAAGTGAGCATCGAAGCTGCAGAAACTGAGAAAATGAAGAAGACTGTAGCATGCACAACTAGAAATGTCATGCAATATACGCAAGCTGAATTTGTGAAATGGAGTTGCAGATAGGGTGTAGAGCTGCAAAGAGAGTATATGTAGAAAGCTACAAATACTATACGTAGAGTTGTAAGTGTTGGGGGTTGACACGAATATTATGATTGATGACGGTCAACTTTCAGATGCAACTTAAAAAATTATGATAACGATCCAAAATGATCAACATATACTAATAAGATTCATATATATATCAATAATTAACTCAAATGAGACTAATGTCATAGATGATTTCAAATCGTCTGATACAGATCCATCTATAAATAACTTTATGAATCGGAAATAAAATCCATCTAAGAGATCCGAGTAAAAGTTAGGTCCAAACAAAATTAACTCGTACGTAAGCCAGCTTAAAATATCGGTAGATCTTTCTTTAAGTTTAGTGGTCTTACGTAGATAAATCTGATATAGATTCTATAATCCAGAATCTTAAATGGACGTTCAATATCAATTATTTCCAAGATCTAGGAAATGACTAAAGCAACGATTTGTATGAAAAATTCTCATGATCGACGTCAAGATGTAAAAGGGTGTATAACTGGAGATAATCTACCTGAATTTCTATATCTCCAAATTGATCATAGATTTAACCTAAGATTCAAGATTTCAACTTTCTAGAAATCATTTATACCCTTGATAGTCAATATGATCATAACATCAGATTTCACAATCTGATAAGATAATTATAACCTGTGATATAAGCAAAAGTTAAACGATATCACACGTGCTCAAATATCGTATAATAACACACGTGCTAACTTAAGTAAGAAGGTCCACAATTTAATGATCCTAATGGACTACCTGATACCTCAACTATCTAGCATGAGCGTACAAATGTGGGAGTGCATCTGGTGCTTCTATGTCACGAGTCCAACTCAGAAGCACGTGCTCAAATCAGAGCGGATAAAATCAAATATTGATAGATTCGTTCACACTCAGTATCCCAACTGGGTTATCGGATACAGTTAGTATAATAAAGATATCGTATAAGATATTTTTGATATCAATACTATTAAGATCAAAGTGATGATAGCTACCTATGTTGGTATAAGAGGTGATTGTGATACACCCAAAAAGGTAACCTCAATATGATCATGGATAAATTTACTTGATCATTTAAAAATGAAACTTGATCGTAGATCTGAGCCTATTGATCTAAGTTTCTATCTCTTCTCCAATGCGGTGGAGATGGTATCCATATTTACTACCTGAAGATAGTAGATTTACTATCTTTGTATTATGGCAGTTATCGACTCAAGAAAAATTAATCAGAGCGATCAACTGTCGTCTGAGTAAAAACTCATCACAAAGGAAATATACTACTATATTTCCGACTCGCACTTTATTCTATATTATATCGGGACTGTTATCTAAATCCTTAAAACCTCAAACTTAACTTAATCTCCTAGGTTCTCCAAACCTAGATTCTGATATCACTTTAATGGCCAGGTCTATAAAACCTAGGCTCTGATACCACTTAAGTTGTCACGCCCCGACCCAACCGTCGGCCACGTGGCAACCGCCGTATGAGCCCGACAGACCCATACAAGGCATCAAGTGATACATATCATTCATATACATCATTTATGCAGCGAAATATAAAATTAAATTATCTAACTCAAAATTTCTAACACAGTCCCGATAAACCTACTACAATTCTATAATAAAATACATCGAGAATTTAAAATAGACTCGTCGACGGACTCATCTTCATCAAATCTCTCGGACGGTCATCTAACAGACCTGCACACACGGGGAAAAGTGGTGTGCTCAGCCTTGCGGCCTAGTGCGAAATTACGGCTCTACCGAATAAAGAAATCAAAGGCTAGGAGGAGTATTCTAGGATGTCTTTGGTGGTTAATCATCACATTTCGTGCCACATCGTTTAAACAATTTATAATAAGTTAGACAACATACATAAACAATTTAAATAATAATTAAATACAGGTGTACATGCCACTAGATGTTACCTAAGTCATGTCTAGTGTGCATAACAGTAGTCTATCACCTACGTCATGGTGAGACTTTTAAGTTTCATAAACTCGGGCTGCCAGCCTGTGTTTAGTGACTACCCGGGCCGGGGGTATCAGTAAGCCCATCAGTGCCTTTCTGTCTCTACCTATGCCCGCTGCACTGATGTTGGCAGAGAGGACGGATGACCTAGAATCCCTCTCCTGTTGTTTCACTAGTCGCCAACCATGCCTCCCCTAGCGAAATCGTCGTGCCCTTACATCCTCCCCGGATTCCGTAAGGGTCACGACAACCATGTAGTACTACATACTGCCCGTAGACAGGGTCACCTCTCTTAAATATCATCGGCCACGGCTAGCCGGAATAACCACCCTAGGATCCGGACTACTCATCCGATCGTCTGCAGACGTCAAGGGTGATAGCCGTGCGGTCTACGGATCCACTGTCGAAGGCGTCGCATGTGGAATCACCTTCCCAGTCCAATAGCCGTCAACGTCTATCGAGATTGGCGCACATCCGCACGATGGGCTGTGGCCCTCGATTTCGTCGGTGCCAAGTCCATGGTAGGGTTCATCCTAGCTAACCATCTCAGGACTATCACGAGGCCGCCTACAACGACACTCGTGCGGGTGAAGGTTTCGGGTAAGGACTTGCTCCATATTTCCAGTCTAACTCGACCATGGAGTTTGTACAGTCTCTTACCCTACCAGCTCCCAGTATATAAGCTATGCATAACGTCGGGAGTGGTGCTCCCAGTGCTCCGCTATGCATCAACCTCGGGAGTGGCGCCTAACGGGACGTCACCGTTTGACCATCGTCGGTACGCGACGGTCAACCGGGGCATATGGAAAAAGGCCCCTTTTTCTGTCTAAGTGGCGGTGATATCGCCAAAGGTTCTAACATGTCATTATTTACTATCTATGTCCGCATGATAGTTATTTAACACAAGCATGGAAAACAATACAACATGCAGGACATGAATGTAGAACATGTTAGATAAAATAAACTACACTAACATGCATACAATTCAAATCTTATCAAGCATTATGATTTATCATATTTAAGACATCCAAGAATTATTTCTAAGAAAACCCCAGCGGGAATTCCCTAGCTTGAATAAATCCTACCATCGGAGAACCAACGCACCTGACTTGACGGTTTACTCCTCGGAACTAACTTAAGGTCTGCCTCGATCCACGTGTCGTCATTTACGCATTTTTATATTTTCCTGTCAATTATTCAACGAATTTTAATTCTCAATCTAGAAATAATTTCTCAATTCTCTCTTCACCATTACTCTTAAAATGATCTCTAGAATCACCCCAATTTTTTTCCCAAGTTCACCGGAAAATTTCTCCGGCGGTCGCCGGAAAGTTCGCCGGAACCCTCGCCGGCGAAGTTCTTCGATCAGCACCAATATTGGTACCAATCGAAAGCTCTCTTTATGAGGATTCCAAAAATCATATTTGCCCCAATTTTTATAGCTCATACACGATCAATTTCACCGATTAAAATTTTGGGCGAAATCCTAAAGTTATGGTTTTTAGCTCGCCGGCGGCCAACCGGCGGCCAATAGCCCTCAACTCCGGTACCAATGGATAGCTCTCGTCAAGGAGAATCCATAGGTACCAAGTTTGCAAAGTTTCACGGCCGGAATGGCCGGTAATCGCCGGAGCAAGCTCCGGCCACGAAACCCTCGCCGCCGACGCCTCTCACATGATTTCTCCCTCATCTCTACTCCAAATTTAGGCATCTTGGTATCAAAATGAAGAGGAGGTCGAGATCTACCTGTGGCTAAAATTTGAGAGCCTAATTCGATGTGGTTTCGCCGAAGCATCAACGGAAAAAATGATCGCCTTCACCGTCGCCGCTGCGGAGGAGGAGAGAGAAGAGAGAGGGGGAGGAGGTCGCGCGCGCTCGGTGGGAAAAATGAAAAAAAAATATTTTTTTTTATTTGTTAATTAAAATCTTAAATCCTAATTAAATTTTAATTATTTAATTGATCGATCAAACGACGTCCAAATCATGATCCGTCTGCGCCGTTGGATTCCTTATCAAAAATACTATCTGATGGTATAATTTTCACATCAAAATCTCATACTTCAAAAATTCATATGATTTTACAAATAAGCCCTTTAAAGAATTTCTTTTACGATTAAACCCTCCAAATACTAAAATTACTCTATTGCTCTTATTCAAAAATCACGGGTCTCACAACATGAGAATTGGAGAAGAAAAAAAGGTGCTAAAATTGAAGAAGGCGCTTTACGGATTGAAGCAAGCACCACGAGCTTGGAATACACGCATCGATACATATTTCAAGGAGAACGAGTTCAAGCAATCTCCCTATGAGCATGCCCTTTATGCAAAGAAGAATGGAGGTAACGTGTTATTTGTTGCTCTTTATGTTGATGACCTCATTTTTATGGGAAACAATGATAAAATGATAGAAGAGTTTAAGAGCACAATGACGCTTGAATTTGAGATGACAGATTTGGGTTTGATGAAGTTTTTTCTTGGCTTGGAAGTTAGATAACAAAATACAGGTATCTTTATATCACAGGAGGCGTATGCAAAGGAACTTTTGAAGAAATACAATATGATAAATTGCAACCCAGTTTCAACACCTATGGAACCAGGTACAAAACTTTCGAAATTCGATGGAGGAGATCGTGTTGATGCAAGTAAATACCGGAGTTTGGTAGGAAGCCTTCACTATTTCTCATGCACAAGGCCGGATCTCTCATTAAGCGTCGGCATACTAAGTCGGTTCATGGAGAATCCAGTTTATTCACATTGGAAGGCATTGAAGCGAATCTTACGGTATATCCAAGGAACGGTGTCACTCGGGTTATTCTACTCGAAAGTAGAAGATTACAAATTGGTTGGATACTCCAATAGCGATTGGTGCGGAGACATAGATGATCGGAAAAGTACATCAGGATATATATTCTTTATGGGAGGTACTGCATTTACTTGGCTTTCGAAGAAGCAACCGATCGTGACGCTCTCGACATGTGAAGCTGAATATGTTGCAGCATCTTGGTGTGTATGTCATGCAATATAGCTTAGAAATTTATTGAGCAAGATGGAACTAAAGCAACTAGGTGCAACCATAATTCAAGTTGACAACAAGTCAGCAATTGAGTTGGCAAAGAACCCAGTGAACCATGAAAGAAGCAAACACATTGATGTCCGTTTTCATTTTATCCGAGATCATGTGAAGGAAGGAAATGTGGAGTTGGTGCACGTGGCGAGTCAAGGTCAAGTTACGGATATCTTCACAAAACCGCTGCCAAGAGAATCTTTCAACAAATGCAAGAATATGATCGGGATGGTGGATGGTAGAAGCATTTAAGTTTACGGGGGAGTTTTGTTAAATAAACTTTAAATGCTAAACTTTAACAAAAGTATATGGTCGAATTACCTTTTGTTATCTTGCATTATCTTTTGTTAAATGTAATTAGTTTATTTTTAGTATACTTCATACCTATATAAACAGCTTGATGTTTGTATCTTATATGAGAACATAATATATAGAAAAAGTTTCCTTCTCCTCAATCTTCCAATCTCTTCTCTTTGAGTTTATCTTTGTTTGTAGTTTTCACGCACCACCGTTGCCCGAACTGTTGCTTCGGACGCCTCCGAGGGGTCGCTCGGGGTCGACCCCGAGTCGTCGTCCTCTTCTTGCGCCGCAGCGACGCTTCGTTCGTGCCTTGGGCACCTCGGTGCAGTGTGCGGCCCTCCGCAGATCATGCACCCGCGTCCTCGGGTGATTGCCCTTGTCGAGATCGGAGGTGGTTGTTGTGGCGGCGTCGCGCTCGTGATGTGCCTTCGGCCTACGATCCCTGGATGAGGTCGTAGGGTGCCCGTTGTAGGCACTTGACTCAGGCGCTGAGTTCCTTCGCGTGCGCTCCAGGGAACCAGCTGCAGATCCGTCAGGCCTTCTGCTGCTTCTATGGCCTCCTGTAGTGTTGTTACCCTGCGACGGTGGAGCTCTTCTCGGACTCCGGGTTGTAGACCCTTCAGGAATGCGAAGAAGAGGTCCTGTTCTCCCATATCCCTCACGTCTAAAGAGATACTGTTGAAGGATTGGATGTACTCACTGATGCTTCGAGATTGTCGTAATTCTCGGAGCTTCTTTCTGGCTTGGTACGCCGTGTTGATCGGGAGGAATCGGCGTCTCATCTCCTCGACCATGGTCGCCCAAGTATCCGGCTCGGTACGTGCCCGATACGCCGGTGCTTCACATCAGACGCGCCACCATTGCTTCGCGTCCCCTTCTAAATAGGCCGCCGCGGTTGACACCTGGTCCTCCTCCGCGATCTTGGCGGCGTTGAAGTACTACGTCACGTCCCATACGAAGTTCTCCAATAACTTCGCGTTGCGCACGCCGGAGTATTTCTACGGCTCGAGTATGCGCGCCGTCGGGCGCAAGATCGCCTTTGGAATGATCGAAAAACTGAGCTCCAAGCGGAGACCTTCCAGTTCTTCACGGAACTTGCGCTCGACCAAACTCAAGTCGGCCGGGGAGGGCGAGCTTGATGTCCCCGTGTCGGATGTCCGGCCGGCCCCTCGTGCTAGAAGCTCATCGAGCTTCGTCCGCACTTCTGCCATAGCCATGTAGAGTTCGCCCATACGACTCCATAGTGGCCCAGAACCCAGGTCCTTCTCTCCCTCGGGTAGAGGGATTCCGATGGACCCTTCCAACATGGACAGCCTTTTCTCCACGGCTTCCTTAGTTTGCTTTCCTGCCATCGATATAATAGGGGAGTAGTTACGACGAAGGAGTACCTCAACGTGCTCGTCGGTAGGAACTTGTCTCCATGGATAACTTCCTTCCGCTGCGAACCAACTTCGGAGTGTGAAAACTCAGAAGCTTGGCTCAACCTGGCTCTGATACCAACTGTCACGGCATTTTCTGCGGAACACCAAGGTTGCGCTTGAGTCGTGCGGCTTGGACGTCCCTCGAAGATCTCTGGTCGTCCACAAGCCTATGGAGTGCGGAAGCGTTGCGAAAGAGCGGAAAGGGAACACACCGAGAAGTGGGAGGACAAAAGGATGCTTTATTAGCTCTGGTAAAACCTCCCTTCCCTTGGGCTATCCCCAAGAGAGGATTATTACAAGGACCTACTCTACTCACAAGATCTCTAGCCAAAGGCTAGAGCTCTCCCTACTACAACTACGAACACTCTTTGCTAGTGGTCGGTCACCGATAGCTCGATCTCCTTGAACTTGCGAGATCGCTTGATCACTTGATCCTTGATGACTTTCTCCAAAGGGTTTCGGCTCCTTATATAGGCTGAAGGGTGATCCTTCAGCTGCCCTCTTGATTGCCCCCTTTGATGACATCTCTTTATTGCTAGCATTGAAGCTAGCTTCAATGGTCGGGCCTTAAAGGCCCGACGGTTACACGTGCGCCGCCCGCACCAAAGGCTGCGTAACGCCCGTGTCTTCCGCCCCTTGGTTCGGTGGGCTGCGGCGCTCGCGACTCTCCCGTGCGCGGCTCGGTCGCTCGCTCGTGCCTTCGGATCCGGGATCACTCGACGCGGGTCGCGCGTTCGCCTCTTGCTTCATCGCGCGTGCCTCCGGGTTGTCGCCTGCGCGCGCGCCTCCTGGCTCGGACTTGGTCTCCACGCGTATGCCTTCTGCAAAGACCCGTGGTTCGGGCGCCAACTCCTTGCGCGCCCCTCGCTGTTCGGTTCCGTGCGCCCCATGTGTCCTCCGGACTTCGAGCGCTAGCTTTGCGCGCTTGCGCGCCTGACCCTTGGAATCCTTCGGCTGTCCGAGCGTCTACTCCGTGCGGAACCTCCATGGCTCGAGTGAAGCCTCCGTGCGCCTCGGCCCTTCGGAGTTCCTCGGTTGCCTACTTGTTTGCCCCGTGCGTCCTCCGTACGGCCCGTGCGGGTGACTTGATTGCTCGGCCAAATGGACCTTTGGCTCGAACCTTGCATCCCGAACAATTGTGGCCTTGAAGCGGTCTCGTGCATAGCGTGCGGGTCACCCCCTTGGGCTTGAACCCTTGAGGCTCGCGGTGCACCTCGGGTTCGACCCACTGGGATCTGGTCTAACACATCGGGGTGCAGGGGCAGTAATTTGCAAAGAGGGCCATCACCTCTGAAGTGGGGATGAGAGATGGTGGGCATGGAAAGAATGTATGAGTTATATTTCTATAATAATTAGTGGTCCACAACTCCTTATTAGAGTTATGATCTGCTATAAGCAGCTTCTTTTGTAAGAGATCTCAAATCATCCTAAGTGAATTGTAGTGTTAAAACTATTTAGTGAATAAATTCCTTTTTTATATATTATATTTAATTTATCATTTGTCTGCCCTCTCGTTAGAGCAATTAAACTTTATATAGAGGTTTCTGAGGTCTTGTGTTCAAGACTCGCCTAAGTTCTAAAAAAAATTTGTTATTTATCTGAGTGATTTTGATTAATTTCTTTTTTAACTGTAATTTATCGATCCTAACAAGTGGTATCAGAGCTTCAGGTTTTATCATAGTTTTAGATTGAAAAAACTTAACCGAAGTGTCAATTTTGCACTTTGGCAAGTCAAGATGGAATTCATTTTGGCAAGAAAAATCCTTCACGAGACAATCTTAGAAGATAAACCATTAGATTCTAAAGTTAATATAAGTGCACTTACTGCCATCTGCCTCTATTTGTCAAACGAAGTTCTTCGAGAGATGTTGCATGAAGACACACCAATAAAGCTTTAAAAGAGATGAGAGCATTTGTACAAAACAAAAATGCTTACTAGTAAATTAGATTTACAACAAAAGCTAATTCTTTTTAAAATGACAGAAGGTACTACTATAGGTGACCACATTGATGCTTTCCAAGTAATCATTGGGGATATGGAGAACATGGGTGTTAAGGTTGAAGATAAATTCAAAGCTATGTGCTTGTTATGTTAACTCTCGCATTCCTTCAAAAATTTTCGAGAGATGGTTTTATATGTGTAGGATTCGATCACTTTTGAACAAGTAATCATTGCTCTTCATTCAAGGGAGCTCATAGAATGTGAGCTCATAAAGAATTCAAGACACTATCATGGTGAAGCTTTGACCTTAATCGAAAGGTCAACTAGTAGAAGCGGTAATTTTAGATCTAGATAAACATCTAGATCTAGAGATGTAATCTGTCACTATTGTAAGAAGATCGATTATATTAAGGCTGAATGCATCAAACTCAAGAACAACCATCAGAGTGAAAGAAGAGAGCATATCAATACAATATGTGATGCCTACCAATTAAATAAATACTGTGCTTATAAAATACTAAAAAGATATATGCTTTAATAGTCGTTTGACATGTTTGTATGCTCGTTTTATAGTTTTTTAGCATACTATGTTACTCTTACCACATGTTATTTATTTATGCTACAATGCAGACTACACATTTAGCTATCATGTGGAATAGGGTAAATATGATATAACTTAAAATATAGTATCATGACTTACACTAGGCACTCTAGTATAGAGACATAGGTGATATGATATTAGCATCTCCGAGGAACATTATTGAATTAATCAAAGGGTATCACTGACGCACCCTAGATAACATCACGAACCACCAGTGTTCGGTTAGTGATGTTCACCCCTCCCAAGGCTTCTGATAGCTTAGATACTAGGAGTTGGGCTGAGGGATTCAACCAGTTAACTCTTGGATTAGATCAGACCAGTACATAGAGTGGTTCCAACTCAGGTTCCTATACCCGCATACGTGCCGCCTCAACACCACCGTGATAGTCCTGAGATGGTTAGTGGGATAATCCTACTCGACGATTTAGTAGATATAGGGTCGAGACACCACAGCCTATCATGTGGATGTGGGTTTGACTCGGCCAACATAGATTGTTTTTGAGTTGGAGGGGTGATTCCCTTACGCCTTGGACAGTAGATCCGTAGACCGCACGAGTAGCATCCTTGACGTCCTGCAGACGGTCGGATGGATAGTCCTGATCCTAGGGTTGTTCTTATTTCGGCTAGCCATGGTCGATGGCTCTTGTATGATGGTGACTCTGTCTACGGATAGAGTATAGTACTACATTGGGTTCGTGCCCCTACGGAGTCCGGGGAGGTCGTAAGGGCACTACGGTTTCATTAGGAGAGGCATAATCAATGACCAACGAAATGAGAGAGAAGGTTATTGGGTCACCCGTCCTCTCCACCAACATTAGTGCAGCGGGCATAGGTAGAGACATAGATGATAAATATACTAATGGGCTTAAGGATGTCCCTAGCCCGGATTAATCCTTAAGTATATGATGATAACCCAAGACATGTGACATAAGCTAGAGCTATTGTTGATGACTTACTTTAGCGATACTAATATGAGAGACAACCTAGGTGATATTTAGAGACATAAGTGTACCTATAATGTCACGCCCCGACCCGTAGGACAATACGTGGCAACTGCCGTATGGGCCCCACGACCCATACCAGGCATAAATATAAATACCAAAAATACATACACCCACATTTCCAAATAACATCTTAGTACAGTCCTGATATATCCTAATACAAAATCTAAGACCAACATACGAAAACTCATAACAGTGATCGTATACCTTCCGCGACGTACCCTCCGTCAACGATCTCGTCTAGTGCGTCTGCACCTGCACACACATTGAACGTGGTGTGCTCAGCCTTGCGGCCTGGTGCGAAATTACAGCTCTACCGAATAAAGAAATCAAAGGCTAGGAGGAGTATTCTAGGATGCCTTTGGTTGTTAATCAACATTTTTCATTTGATTTGTGTAAAATAATATGCATAAAGCAGTAAAATAACATGAATAAATAAATATGTAAATTCCACTAGATATCACCTAAGTTATATCTAGTATTAATGTCAACAGTCTGTCACCTAAGTCAAATGACAATATTTTGAGGTTACAAAACTCGGGCTGCCAGCCTATGCTTAGTGAATACCCGGGCCGAGGGTATAAGTAAGCCCATCAGTGCCTTTCTGTCTTTGTCTCTACCTATGCCTGCTGCACTGATGTTGGCGGAGAGGACGGGTGACCCAATATCACTCTCCATCATTTCACTAGTCATCGACCATGCCTCCCCTAGTGAAACCGTCGTGCCCTTACATCCTCCCCGGATCCGTAGGGGCAACGACAACTGCGTAGTACTACACACTGTCCGTAGACATGGTCACCATCATATAAATCTCATCGGCCACGGCTAGCCGAAATAACCACCCTAGGATCCGGACTACTCATCCGATCGTCTGCAGACGTCAAGGATGATAGTCGTGTGGTCTACGGATCCACTGTCCAAGGCGTTGTATGTGGAATCACCTTCCCAGTCCAATAGCAGTCGACGTCTACCGAGGTTGACGCATATCCGCACGATGGGCTGTGGCAACCTCGACTCCATCGGTGCCAAGTCCATGGTAGTGCTCATCCTCGCTAACCATCTCAGGACTATCACGAGGCCGCCTAAACGACACTCGTGCGGGTATAAATTTCGGGTAAGGACTTGCTCCATATTTTCAGTCTAATATGACCATGGAGTTTGTACAGTCTCTTACCCTACCAGCTTCTAGTATCTAAGCTATGCATAACATCGGGCTTGGTGCTCCCAGTATCTAAGCTATGCATAACCTCGGGACTGGCGCCCCTAGTATCTAAGCTATGCATAACCTCGGAAGGAGTGTGTAGCGGGACGTCACCGTTTGACCACCGTCGGTACGCGGGGGTCAACCGGGGCACATGAGAAAGGCCCTTTTTTGTCTAAGTTGCGGAGACGTCGCCAAGAGGTTCTAACATGTCATTATTTACTATCTATGTCTGCATGGTAGTTGTGCTAGCATAACATAGAAAATAATAAAATAATATACAGCATGCAGGACACGCTATCACGACATATTAAAACCTAGCAGAAAAATCATGGTATATCGTGCATGTTAGACAGAAATAAATTAAACTAACATGCGGACAAACCAAATCTTATCAAGCATAATATTTTATTATATTTAAGACATCCAGGAATTATTCCTAAGAAGACCCCAGCGGGACTTCCCTAGCTTGAATAAATCCTACATCGGAGAACCAACACACTTGAGTTAGCGATCCGCTCTTCAGAACCAACACACGCGGAGATGAACTACTTAGATCGCGTACCCATGATAGTCCTAATTAACACAATTATTTAAAATAAATTTAATTTATTTTCTCCTAAAGTAAATAAATTAGAAATTTATCAACCAATTAATTAAAATAATTATTACACCTAATTAATCCCAAACTAAGCATACAAGTTTATGATTAATTCTATCTAATCAAATCTTAATTAATCATATTTTAAATTTTTATCTATTAACTAACTACAATGTTAAATTACTTTAATTAACTTAAATGAAGTTTTATCCAATTTATACTCATTAAACCCATCCATAACTTGGCCCAAGTCACCCAAGGGCCCAATTAAAATTCATGAAAACTTTTATTATTTTTATATTATTTTATTATTTTAATATTATTTTGGGATTAATTAGGTTACTGTTCATCCGGTTTAACATGAGTCTGACCCACGCCCAGCTGGTTCGGTTCAATCGAGTCAGCTCAATCCATCTTAATCCGAGTCCGACTTGAGTCCGGTTTAAGTTGATTTGGTTCGACTCGGATCCGATTCAACCAACCCAATCCAATTGGATTTGACTCAAGCTCGAACTAATTTCAATTAGTTGATTCGGCTCACCCAACCCAACTCAATCCGAACCCAAACCCAACTCAAACCCAACCGATTTAATTCCAATTTGGTTCAATCCAACCAGTTTCATTAAATTAATATTTACTTATCCACTAAGCTTAGTTAATCTAACCTTAATCATGCTTAATTTAATCTAAGCATATATTAACACAACTTATACAAATCACATTTTATTAAACTAATCATGCTTAATTTGTTTCACTAATCGCAATTAGGGAATAATAAACCTACCTTAGCTGAATCACTATTCACCGTTAGAATAGTAGCGCCGCCGCCGGAACCCTAGCCGCCACCTCGCCGGAGCTCACGAAACCGACGGCTAACTGGATGGGGAGCTTCATAACTCCTCGGACAAGCGGAGACCAATGATGATCTGCGAAAACGCCGACCATCAGTGCCTAAACGACGACTTCCGGTGTCGTCGCCGGCGAACTTGCGGTGCATCCACCGGAGGGCGAAAACTGCCCCTTTACAAGGGGGAAACGTAGCTGCTCACCTCGCGGACGTGTGGAGAGGAAAAGAGGGAAGTTCCGGCCGGCGAGGCGAGCGGATCCGCGGCTCCACCCATCGCTGGAGGGGTTGTGGGCGAGCGAGTAGCGGCGGCGAAAATAGCCACCTGCTGCATGGACGTGGGGGTCTATGGGAGCTCGTGGAGGTGTGGAGAGGGCGAGCGTCTCCAACCACAGCGGAGGAGATGAAGTCGCTGGCAGTTTGAGTGCCGGACGACAGCAACTTCCCTGTTGCGGTGGTCGCGCGAATGGGGAAAGAAGGGGGCGTCGCCGAGCTCCCCTTTCCGCCGGGGAGTGCGTGCTGGGGATGGACGACGATGGGCGGCCGCCGACGAATGGTGTGCAGCGGCCAACGGTGAAGAGGGAGGCGTCGGCGCTGCTCGATGCGGAAGAGGTGACGGCTCGTCGCGAGGTCAGGGACGAAGGCACGAGTGGGAAGAGCTCTTGGCTCTTCTCGCTCGCCTCGCCCCTTCGAACCGGTCCAAGCCGGTTCAGCTGGACCGGCCGGCCGACCGGTTCATCTGAACCAGACCCTATTTTTTTTATTAATTTATTTAAAGGTGGGGGTTTACATATAACCTAGGTTGACACATAACCTTGCTATATGATAATTGTAATTATGTGATAACTAATCTTACTAAGGCATCATCGAATGAGCCCTTTAGCCTTTGATTTCATGCTGTGGGTTCGAGTCATAATTTTGCACTAGGTCGCAAGGCTAAGGACACCGCATTCAATGTATGTGCAGGTATAGCAATGACAGTCGAGTTTGCAGATAAGGATCTCATCAGGCAAGGTGGGCTATCATCCCCGCTTTATTTATTTATTGATTCCAGAGCATAGTATGTAGTAGTCTGGTATTAGGACTGTACTAAGAGATTATATTATTTATTTTATTGATATGACTAGTTACTTATGTTGTAGAGATGAGATCTTATTATGTCTTGTATGGGTTGGTGAGCTCATGCGGTGGTTGCCATGTACCTGACAGGTGGTTTGAAGCGTGATAATTTAAGGTGGTATCAGATCATAGAGTTTAAAGAACTAAAGATTTGAGTGATATTAGAGCAAGGTAAAGATATATACTTCAGGAAGTGGTTTCCTCAGAAATGTCAAAAGTCAATCAAGTTAGTAAGGAAGGCTAACTACTAGCAACTAATGCGACCTAATCACGTTGGCAATATATGATTGCCACATAAGCAGAATTAGAGAACATTGGAGGTTAGTAAAATATTTGACACGCAGAGGGGTAGTTCATATAATTTCAAATCTTGGAGGCTAGTTAAAAGAAATTAGGCTTAGGTTGAAGATGCTAATTAGTGGTCATAGCATAAAATTTAGAATCTAATGCATCTCATTAGTGTTGAAATAAAAGGAGAGGTGCCTCGAGCCCTCAAAGTGCTAATAGAGACTTACTAGATCAAAATGGTAACATGATGATAATTGATTTAGGGTAGCATTATTTTTCACAATATTATTCCTTACTCGGCTAGTGAAAGAATGAAAGAAAAAAAAGACTTTTCAAGTAGCAAGCAACAACTTAAAGTATTAATTTGAAAGTCTTTGATTTTATCTAAAGTGTAGAATTTGATGAATTACTAGGATTACGTGTTTAATTACTTTTAAGAATCAAAATAAAACAAATAACTTAACTTTTTACAATATGCAATTGAATCATTGCAATTTAAGTAACAAAATGTGTGATGGATAGTAGGAAAACATACTAAAGTTTTGCTCCTAAAATGTTAGGCTAACGAGAACTACTATAGAACAAAAGTTTTTAACTCTTCTACAAACTCATCAATTTTTTGAGCACTTGCAGGTTATAGATAGAGTTATTAAGTTAGGCAAAACACATGGTGGATGTACGTATGCTAATATTAGAAAATCGTAAAAAGCAAAGATATGCTTTATGAAGTGGTTTCTAAACTAATGGAGAGTGGTGATCGAGAAAACTATAAAAGGTAAAGATATATGTTTTAAGAAGTGGTTCCCTGATAAATGTAGAATGCCAATCAAGTTAGCAATGAATGCAAATTACTAAGAACTAATGCAATCTAATCAAGTTCAGAATACAAGGAACCTGAGGAATAGTACCGTTCAATGCGCTACAAAGCTAGGGAACTTGAGGACATCTTGAGAAACTATGAGGTATCGATGCACAACCTCTCAATGTTGCTCCTCCGTCTGGAATCATTCCCATAGATAGGTTCCAGGAGGAACTCGAGAAAATTCGTCAAGAACTCCAATTTAGCCATGGAGTTCGTGTTGGACCCTTGGTGAAGGTACGGAACCAAAACCCTTCTCGGGGGAGAGGGACGCAAAGCTTCTAAAGAATTTCATTTGGGAACTCACCCAGTATTTTCGGGCGATGAAGACGATGAGGAGGACAAAGTCCCCATTGCAACGACATATCTGAATGGAGACGTCAAACGATGGTGCGACTCCGATGCGAGGTTCAGGATGATGGCAGCTCCAGCGAACCCAAGAGTTAGGAAGAGATGGCGAAGGAGCTACGACAACAGTTCCTCCCCGTCAACGTTGCCTAAGCAGCACGCAAACGACTCCGGAATTTATATCAAAATCGATCTATTTGGGAATACATATAAGAATTTAACTACATTCGGATGGACATCAGGGACATGTCCGAACAAGATTTATTATTTTCTTTTATGCAAGGTCTTCAGCTGGCGACGCTGGGCAAACCGCCGAAGGTCTCCTAGAGCTGCGATTGGGACCTCCCCGTCTGGAGCATGTGAGAGGATCCCTCTCCAGAACGTCGACTCGCGATACCCCACGACGCAACAATAGTGGGGTCGAGAGAAAACCGGCCCCTTCGACACCTCCGACACACGATGCCGACAAGGAATTCGGTGCTGCAAATTCCAGACCCAACTTCTGTCGAGGATGCTACCTCTGCAGGAAGAACCACCCGATGCGCCTCTGCCCAAGGCGAGAACGTGCTGCCGCCATCATCGCATAGGAGGATGCAAAGGCCGCCAAAGCCGCAACCATCATCACGCAGGGAGATGCAGAGGAGACCGATGAAGACGTGATTTCTGTAACACCCGGTCGAGCGACCCCGATGTAGTGAATCAACGCAGTGTAGGCGGAATCAAACCCAAAATTGATGTATGCATCCCTTCTTGTCAACAACCAGCCCTGCCGCGCAATGGTTGATATTGGAGCAACTCATAATTTCATACGAGAGGATCTCGCCCGAAAGCTGGGGCTGGAGCAACTCACAGTTTCAAACGAGAGGAGCTTGCCCGAAAGCTGGGCTGCAGATGGAACCCAGCCGCCTCAGGATGAAAACGGTGAACGTTGCCGCCTCTGGCGTCTCAGGGGTGGTGCGCGGAGCTCCTCTCCAGGTCAGTCAATGGAATTCCTGATGGACGATTTTGAGTTCATCCTCGGAACTGAATTCTTGATGAACTTACAGACATTGGTCGCCCCGCATCTAGGCATCCTGATGACCTTGGACAGTGGGCAGCCGGGCTTCACACGAGCGATGGCCTCCACCGAGAGGCCAATGTAGAATCCTACAACCCCAGACCGCCTCCTCTCTGCAATTCAAGTGGTGAAAGGTGTTCGGAAGGGCGAGATAACCCTCGCGGTGGCGATCCGGGAGGAAGGAGACTAACAAGCGAACACAACACCGACCTGTGCAGCTATCAAAGACTTGGTCAAAGAATTCTAAAGCATAATGACCAGCGAGGTCCCAAAAAGGCTACCGCCCCGAAGACCCACTGATCACCACATTGAGCTGGTCTCCGGTACTCGAACCCCGGCATATGCCCCATACCGGATGGGCCTTGTGGAGCTAATAGTGTTGAAAAAATAGATCAGAGAACTCCTTGAAGTTGGGCTTATCCGACCCTCAGAGGCTTCCTATGGTGCACCCGTCCTATTCCAAAAGAAGAAAGACAACAAGCTGCGGATGTGCGTCGATTATAGAGCTCTCAACAAAGTGATGATAAAATCAGTACCCCATTCCACTAATCGCTGACCTCTTCAACCGGCTGGTGCATGCTCAAATTTTCTCCAAGCTGGACCTTCGCTCCAGATATTGGCAGGTGCAGATTGTTGAGGGAGATGAAGCGAAGACGATTTGCATCACACGATATGGCTCGTACGAGTTCCTAGTCATGCCCTTCGGCCTTACAAACGCCCCGGCCACCTTCTGCAACCTAATGAGCGATGTATTCCATGAATTCATCGATAAATTCATGGTAGTGTACTTTGATGACATCGTCATCTACTCGAAATCAGAAGAAGAACATCTTCGCCATCTCCGACTGGTGTTTGAAAGACTAAAGAAACATCAGCTATATGTTCGAGAAGACAAATGCGAGTTTGGACAGACGTCCATCTTTTTCCTCGGTCACAAAATTGGAAAAAGAATGGTGCAGATGGACAACCGGAAGATCTAGGAGATTCGAGAATGGAAGCGACCCACAAACTCCTCAGAATTGCGGTCCTTCCTCGATCTCACCAATTATTACCCGAAGTTCGTTGATGGGTATTTTAGAATTACCGCACCGCTTATCGACTTATTGAAGAAGGACCGGACCTGGACTTGGACGGAAAACTGTGAACAAATGTTCGAAGAGCTGAAGGGCCGCATGTCCTCCGCATCGGTGCTTGTGCTACCCGACTTCCAAAAACCCTTCGAAGTAGTTGTAAACCCCTACCCCTTAATTTGAAAAAAAAGGTCCAGTTCAACTGCACCGGCCAGCCGGCCGGTCCAGCTGAACTAGATGAAGAGCCCGCGCGAGCGAGAAGAGCCGAGGGCTCTTCCCACTCGACGCCCTCTTCTTCACCTTCTTCTCCGCCTCCTTAACTCGCAGCAGAGGAGCGCCGACGTCCAGCATTTCGTTGTCGGCCGCTGCTTGCCGTCCGTCGGCTGCCGCCGCTTCCGCCGTCCACTGTGCACCACTCCTCGGCGGAAAGGGGAGCTCGGCGACCCCTTTTTTCCCTATTTTCTCTCACTCTCGCAGCTGTTCGCCGCCCCTCCTCCACGTTCACCGTCCGCTGCTCGTTGCTGCCACCCGCAACCACTAATCGTCGGCCTTTGACCCCCATCGCGACGAGGAGAGCTCAACGGGGGTTTTTTCGGCGGTGCTTAGTTCCTTCCCCTGCATTTTTCCTCCTCTTCACGTCTGCTGCAATCGCTCGCCGTCCCGCGCCCAAATCGCCGGTGCGTCCTCTCCTCCATTGTAGCTGGTGTCGCCCGCCCTCTCTGCACGCTCGCGAGCTTCCGTCGACTCCCGACGCCAACGTAGCAGGCGGCGATTTCCGCCGTCGCTGCTCGCTCGATTACAGCACCACCGACGAGCGGTGGAGCTACGAATCCGGCCGCCTCGCCGGCCGAAGCTTCCTCTCCTTCTTCCCCACGCATTTGCGAGGTAGGTAGCTCCGTTTCCCCCCTGGTATTGGGTGATTTCGCCCTCCGGTGGTCGCGCCCTAGAGATTCGCCGATCGCCGGGTTTTGCTTCGTTCTCCGCCTTACGCACGTTGATGTGTGTAGGATCTTCCCCCGTTTCCTTCCCACGAGCGAGGAGCCGGCGGTCTCGCCGGCTGGAGCGCCGGAATCTTCTCCAGCAGCGGGGTTCCGTCAAGGTGCCGATTTCGCCCCCTTTTTCTTAATCATGATTTGCGATTTCTCTTAATCATGATTAGCGAGTAATTAACCATGCTTAGCTGTAATTAAATATAGTTAGTGTAGATTAGTTTTATTGTATGCTTAAATTAATTTAAACATACTTAATGTTAATTAACTAAGCTTAGTGGATAAGTAAAGTATTAATTTAACGAAATCGGTTGGGTTGAACTAGATTGGAGTTAGTTGGGTTGAGTTTGATTTAAGTTTGGGTTTACGTTGAGTTTAGTGGGGTGAGCTGAATCAATAAATCAAAATTGGTTCGAGCTCGAGTTAGATCAAATCGGATTGGGTTGGTTGGACCAAATCCAATTAAACTGGACCGGATCCGAGTTGAACCAGATTGAATTAAATTGAACCTGGATCGAACTGAACCGAACCGAATCAAACCGAATCGAACTGAACTGAACCGGTTGACCGGGTCAACAGTAGTTGACCGGTCAGCATTGACCAGGTCAACCGTTGACCGTTGACTAGTCAAAATAATAAAATAATAAAAAATAAATAATAATAATTTAATTTAATTTTTCATGGGTTTTATTTGGGCCCTTGTGTGAGTTGGGCCAAGTCACGGGTGGGTTTAAATGGGTATAAGTTGATAGAATTTATTTAAATTAATTAAATTAATTTAACATTGTAGTTAGTTTAATTAGTAAAATTTAAAATATGATTAATTAAGATTTGATTAGATAGAATTAATTATCAACTTGTATGCTTAGTTGGGTTAATTAAATGTAGTAATGACTTTAATTAATTTATTGATAAATTATTTGAGGCCAAAAATGTAGATATGGGCCCAATGGGTAAATATATGCTTATTAATTAAGTATGCGCCCCTAAATTAAATATGGGATCGTAAATTTAAATGTAGGCTTATTAAGCGATAATTAATTAGGATAATTGTATAAGTTAGAATGATAAGTTTATATTTGCTTTACTTTAGGGAAAAATAAATTAAATTTTATTTTAAATAATTGTGTTAATTAAGACTATCGTGGGTACGCGATTCACGTAGGTTCATCGCAATGATTCATTGCTACGCGGGTTGGTTCTAAAGAGCGGACCGCTAAATCAAGTGCGTTGGTTCACCGATGTAGGATTTATTCAAGCTAGGAAATTCCTGCTGAGGTCTTCTTAGGAAAAATTCTTGGATGTCTTAAATATAATAAAATATAATGCTTGATAAGATTTGACATTTCTGCATGTTAGTTTAATTTATTTCTGTCTAACATGTATGATATACCATGATCACTATGTTAAGTTTTTAATATATCGTAATATCTTGTCCTGCATATTATATATTATTTTTCTATGCTATGTTAGCACAACCACCCTGCAGACATAGATAATAAATAATGACATGTTAGAACCCCTTGGCGACGTCACCTCAACTTAGACAGAAAGAGGCATTTCTCATATGCCCCGGTTGACCGCCGCATACCGACGGGGGTCAAACGGTGACGTCCCGCTTCGCACCACTCCCGAGGCTATACATAGCTTAGATACTGGGAGCACCACTCCCGAGGCTATACATAGCTTAGATACTGGGAGCTGGTAGGGAAAGAGACTATACAAACACAAAGGTCATATTAGACCGAAAATATGGAGCAAATTCATACCCAGAAATTTATACTCGCACGAGTGTCGTTTAGGCGACCTCGTGATAGTCCTGAGATGGCTAGCGAGGATGAGCCCTACCATGGACTTGGCACCGATGGAGTCGAGGTTGCCACAGCCCATCGTACGGATGTGCGTCAATCTCAGTCGACATCGACTGTTATTGGACCGGCAAGGTGATTCCCTATGCGACACCTTGGATAGTGGATCCGTAGACCATACGACTATCATCCCGGACGTTCTGCACACAGTCGGATGAGTAGTCCGGATCCTAGGGTTATTTTTATCGGTTAACCGTGGCCGATTTGTCTTGTTGATGGTGACCCTGTCTTCGGGCAGTGTGTAGTACTACACGAGTCGTCGTTGCCCCTACGGAGTCCGAGGAGGATGTAAGGGCACGGCAGTTTCGCTAGGGGAGGCATTGAGGGTGTCATGCCCCGACCCACCTGTCGGCCACGTGGCAACCGCCGTATAAGCCCGACAGACCCATACAAGGCATCAAGTGATACATACCATTCATATACATCGTTTATGCAGCGGAATTTACAATTTAATTTATCTAACTCAACATTTCCTAACACAGTCCCGATTAACCTACTACAATTCTATGGAAAAGACAGCGACAATTAAAAAGAGATCCGTCGACGGACTCATCTTCATCAAATCTCTCGGACAAACATCTAACAACCTGCACACACGGGGAAAAGTGGTGTGCTCAGCCTTACGGCCTAGTGCGAAATTACGGCTCTACCGAATAAAGAAATCAAAGGCTAGGAGGAGTATTCTAGGATGTCCTTAGTGGTTAATCATCATCTTTCATGTAATACATTTTAAACAATTCATCTAGAGCGATAAGACAACATAAATAAATAATAAATGTGTACATTCCACTATATGTCACCTAAGTTATATCTAGTGTCAGAATCAACAGTCTGTCACCTACGTCATGGTGAGACTTTTAGGTTTCATAAACTCGAGCTGCCAGCCTACGCTTAATGACTACCCGGGCCGGGGGTATCAATAAGCCCATCAGTGCCTTTCTGTCTCAGTCTCTACCTATGCCCGCTACACTGATGTTGGCAGAGAGGACGGATGACCCAGCGTCCCTCTCCAGTTGTTTCACTAGTCGCCAATCATGCCTCCCCTAGTGAAACCGTCGTGCCCTTACATCCTCTCCAGGATTCCGGATTCCGTAGGGGCCACGACACCCATGTAGTACTACATACTGCTCGTAGACAGGGTCACCTCTATTAAATCTCATCGGCCACGGCTAGCCGGAATAACCACCCTAAGATCCGGACTACTCATCCGATCGTCTGCAGACGTCAAGGGTGATAACCGTGCGGTCAACGGATCCACTGTCCAAGGCGTCGCATGTGGAATCACCTTCCCAGTGCAATAGTCGTCGACGTCTATCGAGATTGGCGCACATCCGCACGATGGGCTGTGGCCCTCGACTCCATCGGTGCCAAGTCCATGGTAGGGTTCATCCTAGCTAACCATCTCAGGACTATCACGAGGCCGCCTACAACGACACTCGTGCGGGTAAAGATTTCGGGTAAGGACTTGCTCCATATTTCCAGTCTAACCCGACCATGGAGTTTGTACAGTCTCTTACCCTACCAGCTCCCAGTATATAAGCTATGCATAACGTCGGGAGTGGTGCTCCCAGTGCTCCGCTATGCATCAACCTCGGGAGTGGCGCCTAACGGGACGTCACCGTTTGACCACTGTCGGAACGCGGCGGTCAACCGGGGTATATGGAAAAAGGCCCCATTTTCTGTCTAAGTGGCGGTGACATCGCCAAAGGTTCTAACATGTCATTATTTACTATCTATATCTGCATGGTAGGTATGCTAGCATAGCATAGAAATACAATAAAATAATATTTAACATGCTCGACATGATACTACGACATATTAGAAACTTAATAAGAGAATCATGGTATATCATGCATGTTAAGTAAAGTAAATTAAACTAACATGCAAACCAGAGTATATCCTACATGTGAGACAGAAATAAACTAAACTAACATGCAGACAAGTCAAATCTTATCAAACATTATGTTTTATCATATTTAAGACATCCGAGAATTGTTCCTAAGAAAACCCCAGCGGGAATTCCCTAGCGTGAATAAATCCTACCATCGGAGAACCAACGCACCTGGGTTAGCGATTCGGTCTTCAGAATCAATCCGCGTAACAACGAATCACTCCGTCGAACTACTCGGATCACGTACCCGCGATAAATCCTAATTAACACAATTATTTAAAATCAAATTTAATTCCTTTTTCCCTAAAGTAAATCAAATATTAATTTATCAATCTAACCTAATCATTCAAATACTAATTAATCAAATTTCCATTTTAAAATTTAAATTAACTTAGTTAAGCTTAGATAAATTCTATCAAATTTATCCATTTAAACCCCTCATCTAGCCCAAGTCACCCTCAGGGCCCAAATAACACTCATCAATATTTAATTAGATCAATTAAACATTAATTAGCCATTTTAAATCACCTAATCATACTAATGAAAAGTTAAATTATTATTATTATTATTTTATTATTATTTTGACTGGTCAACGGTCAACAGTTGACCCGGTTAATGCAGTGGACCCGATCAATGCAGTGGACCCGTTCAATGCTGTTGACCCGACCAACGCGGTGGACCCGGTCAACGCGATGGACTCGGTCAACGCTGTTGACCCAACCAACGCGATGGACCCAGTCACTGTTCATTTGGCTTAACTTGAGTCTGACCCAAGCCTGGCCAGTTCGGTTCGATCGAGTCAGCTCCAACCCTTCTAAATCCGAGTCTGACTCGAGTTCGGTTCAAATAAATTTGGTTCGACTCAGTTTCAATTTAATTGATTCAGCTCACCTCAACTACACTCAACCCGAACCCAAACTTAACTCGAATTCAATCCAACTAACTCCAAACCGGTTCAACTCAACCCATTCACTAACTTTACTCAATTAAATCATAAATTTTTACTTAACTTAATTTATCATGCTTAATTAATCCACTAAGTTTGATTAATTAACACTAAGCATGTTTAAATTAATCTAAGTATTTTAACAACACTAATTTATCCTAAACATATTTAATTACAACTAACATGCTTAAATAAATCACTAATCGTGATTAGGGGAAAATAAAGCTACCTTAGCCGAAATCACTATTCATCATCGGAAACACTATTCACTCGCCAGAAAAGTAATGTCATCGCCGGAACCCTAGCCGCCACCTCGCCGGATCTCGCGAAACCAATGGCAAACATGACGGTGAGCTCCGAAACTCTTCGCACAGGTGGGAACCAGCGATGGCCTGTGAAAACTCCGGCCATAAATGCCTAAAAACTCACTTTTGGGTGGCGTCGCCGGCGAACTTTAGGGCAAGTTCGTCGGAGGGCGAAACCACCCGTTTGAAGAGGGGAAACGGAGCCGCTCACCTTGCGAACGAGCGGGGAAAGAAGGGAGGAGATTCCAGCCGACGAGGAGGGTGGAATCGCGGCTCCACTGCTCGCCAGTGATGCTGTGATCAAGCGAGCAGCGGCGGCAGAAATCATCGCCTGCTGCAGGGGCGTCGAGGGTCAACGGCAGCTCACGGGAGCGCGGCGGGGGCGAGCGTCTCCAACCGCAGCTGGGGAGACGACGCGCCGGTGACCTGGGCACGTGATGGTGGCGGACGATCGCTGCAATCGCAGCGAACGAACAGGGGTGGATGCAGGGGAGAGGTCACGCGGCAGCAACCGAGCTCTCCTCGTCACGGTGGAGAGGAACGAGCTGCGACGGCGGCGAGACCAGAAGCAGAGGCCGGCAGGAGACGGGCGACTGCCGGTGGAGGCTGCGGTGGCGAGGAAATCGTCGCTCGAGGCATGCGAGCAGATGTTTCTGCTTGCGGCTTCGTTTCCGCCTGCAAGCAGGGGAAGGCGGGGAAGAGGAGGAGGCGCGCGGCTGCAGACCTCTATCGCGCTCTCCTCGTTGCAGCGAGGAGCTCCGGAGGGCGAGCGGCGGCGGCTAACGACAGACGGCGAGCTCGCGGGAAGGACGGCGGACGGCTTCTCTCACGGCAAGGAGAATGCAGGGGAAACAGGGGAAGAGGGGCGTGGCCGCTGGACCTCTGCCGCGCTCTCTTTGCCACGGTGGGAATCTAAGGAGGTCGAACGACGGCGGACGCTGGCGACGCGCGACGGACGGCGGGCGCTGGCGACGGGCGATGGGCGACGGGCGGCGAGCGCCTGCATTCACCCTGTTGCGGTCGAAGAGGAGGTGGGCGTCGTGAAAGTGAGGGAGGCAGGCGACGGAGTCGGGCGGCCGCCGACGAACGACGGCAGCCGACGGCGTCGAATGGAAGGGGCCGCCGGCGTGCCCTGCTGCGGGTGAGGGAGACGGGGAAGAAGAAGAAGAAGAAGAAGAGGAAAAGGGGAGGGGCGCCTCGCGAGTGGAAAGAGCCCGCGGCTCTTCTCGCTCGCGTCGACCCCTTCGGACCGGGTCGGCTAGTTTACTCGGACCGGCCAGCTAGCCGGTTCAGTTGAACCGGACCGAAATTTAATTTTTTTTTTTTAACTATAATTTAGATGATGGGGGTTTACAGAGGGTGACTAGCGAGACAGTGGAGAGTGATCAAGGTTCACCCGTCCTCTCCGCCAACATCAGTGCAGCGGGCATAGGTAGAGACAGAGACAGAAAGGCACTGATGGGCTTACTGATGCCCTTAGCTTGGGTATTCATTAAGCATAGACTGGTAGCCTAAGTCTTGTAACTTCAAAGTCTTAGTATGACGTAGGTGACATGCTGATGACTTTGACACTAGATACAACTTAGGTGACATCTAGTGAAATATACATCTATATTTATTGATGCTGTTTTACTGCTTTCTATAAAATGATTTACACAAATCAAATGAAAAATGATTATTAACAACCAAAGGCATCCTATAATACTCTTCCTAGCCTTTGATTTCCTTATTCGGTTTAGAGCCGTAATTTCGCACTAGGCCGCAAGGCTGAGCACACCGCGTTTAATGTGTGTGCAGGTTGTTAAATGACTGTCCGAGATATTTGATGAAGATGAGGACTATCGAAGGATTTAGTTTTATTTATTGATAACGTTATTGTAGAATTGTAGTAGGTATATCAGGACTGTGTTAGTAGAGATTCATAGATGATTTAATTGTATTCCGCTGTGTTGACTATGTGTACGTACAATATTTATTATCAAATGCCTTGTATGGTTCCTCTGGGCTCATACGGCGTTTGCCACGAAGTCGGAAGCTAAACGACACCGAACAAAGATACACCGCCCACGAAAAAGAGATGTTGGCGGTGATCCACTGCCTGCACATTTTGAGAGTTTATCTTCTTGGTAATCCCTTTATTGTTTGAACTGATAATATAGCTAACACCGTCCTCTCCGTTTGTCCATCTGTTTGGGTTTCATCATGGGGAGAGTGGGGTCGTGACGTCCTCTCCGTTTGTCCATCTGTTTGGGTTTCATCATGGGGAGAGTGGGGTCGTGATATTCCTCCCCTGCCAGAGTTGGGAGACGTCATTGTCTCTTCCTGCTCCAAGTAATCCCAGATGAGATGTTCCCCTGTTACTTCTCGCCGGTGTTGGTCGATGTATTTCTTCATGTATTATGCGGTACCTAGTAGTTAGACTCAATTACTTTGGTTAGCCGAAACGAAATATCGTAAGTATTCCTCGAGGAGGGCATTCGTCCTCTCCGTTTGTCCATCTGTTTGGGGATGGTTGGCAGTGGAGAACTTGAGTTTTGTCCCCAGTTGCTTGAACAGATCGGTCCAGAATCTTTCGGTGAAGTGGGCATCACGATCGCTGATGATGTCCTTACGGAGGCCGACGTATAGAGCCCGATTACTCTAACCAGAGGGATGTACACTTTGTGTACATATCTTACGATATTATGAAAGAATAATTCGACTGTTTATTTTATTGTGACTTGTTCGGTAGTAGGGATAAAGACTACGAATTTGCTGAATCGATCAACCACCACCAACACAGTGGAACACCTATCGACCTTCGGGAAGGACTTCACGAAATCCATTGAAACAGATACCCATGGTTGGATTGGAATCGGTAGGGGGTGCAGGAGCCTTGCGGCTTTGTTCTTCTCCGTTTTATCCTTTTGGCAAATCTGGCAGGTTTTCACGTGAAGCTCCACATCCTCCTCCATCTTCAGCTAATAATAGGATCGACCGAGGAGGGCCAAGGTTCGTTCGACGTGGGGTGTCCAGCCCAGGGGGTGTTGTGGCATTTAAAGATCATCGCTTTCCGTAGTGCGGGTGAATATGGGACAAGGGTTCGTCGGCCGCGTATTTGGAGGAGTCCCATGGCGTCCTTCCAGTATCGCCGACTCTCTCCTTTCTCCACCTGTTGAAGGCGGCGTCGATAGGTCGTATCTTCCTTCACCGCATTTTGGAGTTATTGGAGCATGTTTTCTTGGATTCAGGAGATGGAGTTGATTTTTCGGCTAAGTGTGTCAGCGGCTTGATTGTATCTTCCAGCTTTGTGTTCCCAGGAGAAGTCAAACTCTGCTAATTATTCTTGCCACCTTGCTTGTTTGGTTGACAATTTTCATTGGGTTTGGAAAAAGCAATAGTCTCATATCATTCTCCATTAAAACTTGATGTTGGTGCTATTACTAATAGAGGTATACCAAATTTTAAATTTTTGAATATAATAGCTAATCACATTAAATCTCTTCTTACTGTTGCAACTATTTTGAGTATAGAAATTGAAGGCTTTGAGATGTATAAAATATGGCAAAGACTTAAAACTCATGAAAGGTGTGTAGATGAAAAAAATAAACTATTGATCAAATGGGTACAAACTTATTATATAAAAAATAAAAATACTCATACTATGACTCGACCCAAACAAACAAGCTGGATGTTGAAGAAAATGATGATGAGTAGAGAGATATTACAATACCACCCTCAATTGGCAATAACACTAACTAGGAAAACCATAATCGTTGCAATTTATAATATATTAGTAGATACATTGGCAAAGAAGAATTAGACGAGTTTGATTTGTGATTCTATAGCTAGGCCCAGAGCTACCTTCATTCTATGGCTTGCTTTACATCAGAAATTAATGACTGCAGATAAACTACTCAAGCGGGGCATGTAAATAGAAGAAAGATATCAGCTTTGTTTGACTGTAGAAGAAACTTTAGAGTATTTGCTGAATGAATATAAATATAACAAGACAAGAACTATTCAAGAAATATTTCAGTCAAACAAAACTTAAGGTAGATAAAGCTAAAAGTAATTTAAAAAATATCCAAAGACAATTGCAAGATAACCCTTTATTAGCTAATCTGCACATGTAAGAGAAATATGCCTTAATGGAATTAGAGAAATCGGATAGGGTAGTGGAGAGTATATTAAGGCAAAAGTCTAGAACTTATTGGATTACTTTAGGTGATTCAAACTCTAAATTTCTTTTTGCCTATGCAAAAGTAAGAAACGATGCTAAAACTCTCAATATCCTATATAGTAGAGATGGAGAGAGACTAATTACTCATGATAAGATCAATGTGGAAATAGTTGACTTTTATAAAGGTTTAATGAGAAATGCAGAATATGGACTTCCTACGGTGGATAAAATGACTGTTAGACCTGGTAGGTTAGTTCAACACCATCATTTCTCAAGTCTATGTACAGCTATCTCAGAAGTAGAGATCAATAAGGCTTTATTTAATATAAATAATAATAAGGCTCCGCGAATTAATGGATTTGGTGCATTATTTTTTTAAAAAAGCATAGCATGTGCTAAAACATGATATATATATATATTAATACATAAGATGGCTATCCATTTGAACCTAAGTCAAAAGATTGATAAAAATCAAGAGCAGCGGTGTTTGCTTAGTGACGATGCACAAACTACAACATACATGACATTTGTGTTTGGCAAAATCAATCTCATACAACGGAGCTCATTTAATGGAGATATACAAACAATGATATATAGCACGACATCAATGACATCGTGAATTTTTAACCGAAGCAGAATTTGAAAGACATCCTCTAAATATGCTCGGACATTGTTAAACCCAGATAAGTGCAGTGTGTAGATAGCTAGTAAACACAACACTTGGTTCATTTGGACATATTAGTTGTACCGAGTATACGATGGATGATCAGTTCTCGAATAGAGATATAGAGAGTCAATAAGAATTCCCTTTTACCCTCATTGAAAGTATGCCCAAGTTTTGATAAAGATTATTGCGAAAACAAAATTAAAGGTGTGAACGTTCTTCTTTTACTGAAGGTTGATAACAGTAATGGAAATAGAAAACTGACACATAGTAGGTATAAAAATATTAGAATTAGACGAATGCATTTAATTTTTCCTCAAATATTAGTTGAGTCATAAGTTTTTTGTAGATCCACCTTGATCATGCATCTAAGGGATATTATTTTTCTGGTATATTCTTTAATGAGTTCATGACTTAATATGATATTATCTGCAATCACTCTTCCTGGTACAAAGGCTAACTGAGCTTCACTAACTAATTCACTAATCACTTCTTTAAGTTTATTCACCAAGATCTTAGCAATAATCTTATCTAAAATTGTACGACAAGCATTTGGTCTTAGGTCATTAACAGTTTCTGAATTTAGTATCTTAGGTATGAGTGTAACTAGAGTAGAGTTTATAGCTTTCAACATTTTTCCTGTCAGTATTGAAAGGACAACTTATGCAGGTGGTGATAGCAGAGTTAGTATATCACATTTGAAAATAAAGGAACTGGAGACTATTTAAGCTACAAGTAAGAGATAAAGTAGTCTTTTTTCGATATATCCAGAGAGAGCGAGTTGAGAATTAGTATGGTGGCATAGTTATGACCGGTTGACTAATTTACCCTTAGTAAAGGCTTTCTTCGATTCAGAATATTTTTGCGGTGCAGTTAATCTGAAAGAGATATGAAACACTTCTAGATATTAAGAATTTATCAATTCAGGTAGAGCATTGGATCATTGAGGTGGAGATTATTAGGTTTTTTCAGTTAATAATCTTATAATATATGACTTATATTTTTTTTATAATAAATAGTAATTCATATTTATTTATAATTAATAGTCCACTCCTTTTAACTATAATTAGAGTTATGGATCTACTATAAGCAGTCTCTTTTGTAAGAGATCTCAGAATCATCTAAGTGAATTATAGTGTTAAAGTTATTAGTGAATAAATCCTTTTTTTATATATTATCTTCAATTTGTTATTCGACCGAGTGATTTTGATTAATTTTTCTTTTATCAAAATTTTGCCTTAGGAATGGTTTGGCTGACAGGTGGGCGAGCGGTCGAGTTTTTATTTTTTTATAAATAAAAATTGGTCCGTGTGCTATGTTGCATGTTGATGTGCTAGTTTGGTCAAAATTATTTTTTCCTGGTATTAAAATATTTTAATAAGCCAATAAGGTTAGTAAAAAGTGGGCTTGAGGTGATTCCCATTTTTCTCACTAAACTGTCCTTAAATTAAAATAAAGAAAAATATCTAACACCATCTCATCTCACTGCTCTTGGCCTCCTTCTCCATCTAAGATTTCTTCATCTCCATTTGCACTCCTCACCTCCTCTCTTGATGTTGGATTTCTAACACCATGTCATAATAAAAGACATTATTTTATATATAATAATTAAGGATATTATCGTAAATTACTAAACACAGGAACTACAGAACCCCAAAGGAATTCACTAAATGTCATTTAATGCAATCGAATGATTCCTAGTTTTCAAAGGTAGCCAAACACTTCCCATAGGAAAAGAAAAATACTCAAAAGAAAGAGGAAGCTTAGTTCACTAAAGAGGTTCAGCTTTAGGAGGTCCGTTTCATTAAGTTTATACACGAGAGAGCAACGAAGGCAATTAGCTCGGTTAGCGATTCTTCATAAAATCGCAGTTCTCGCTTTGTTGAAGCTGGATGCAAATTAATTCAGGGCATTTCTAATGAAGTGATTCCTCGATTTGGATATGTGCAGTTGAATTGACCAATTCTTTTTCATTATTCTCGTTCCTTTCTTCAAGGAGCTCTCTTTATCTGGTATACTGGATGGAATTCAGCACAAAGATGTAGCGGTCTATCTTGAAGGTGATCCAAACATATATGCTGATAAGTAAGTTCCTCTACTCTGTCTGCAGCTTGATCTGAAGATGTGGTTCAGAAAACTGATCGCTCTTGACTGACTGCTTGGGAGGATCTTGCACGGACCTCCTCAGACTATGTCGCTTTACTTCCCATCCTCTGTCGATCTTGCACTTTGACTCGACAGTGATTTGTATATTTACTGTGTAAGTGAGAGTTTGGAGTTACTAGTATAATCTTAGTTATTATACATGTACAGCATTTAACCAATTGTCAATTAATAAATAGTTGGTTAATTTATGATCCGTTGCTCCAAACAAGACAAGAGGTGGAATATAGGTACCCTTCCCTTTGAATGATTCAACTTATTATTGTTTATTTTCCAATCTGACGGCTCAATTTTCCACGGATGTTGTGGAATAATTTCATCATTCTTTGAATGGTTCAATTTATGATTTTTGTTGAATCTGATAATTTAATTTTCTCCCACTGGTTTCGCTTAATGAACATTTTTAACTAATTCAGTCGAACAAGAGATATGTTTTTTAGGTACCAAAATAGTAGTTAATATCTCGATGGATTTGTCATACTAATTTAGCTACCTAACTGCTCTCGCTTCATCCATCTCCTGGGATTAAATCCATCTATCACAATTTGCTTGATGCCATGGTGGGTAAACACAGAAGCATCACTGGCTGCTACTTCATCTTCATTTCTCTTATGATCGTATCCATTTCCTCAGAGATCAAGGTTTCGCAAGCAGAAGCAGACACCCTATTGCCCTCTCAGTCTCTTCGAGATGGACAAACGCTCGTTTCTCCTGACAAGACCTTCGTATTTGGCTTTTTCAGCCCAGGCAGTTCTACAAACAGGTATGTCGGCATATGGTATTACAGAGTTCAACAACAGACAGTTGTATGGGTGGCTAACAGAGGCAACCCGGTCGGTGATACGTCTGGTGTGGTCACGTTCAGCAGCGACGGCGATCTCATACTTGTGGATGGCATGGGGAGCTCATTCACGTTGGCTTATGCTTCTGGAACCAGAAACACATCGGTGAACATCTTAGAATCAGGCAATCTTATCTTGAGGAGTGTCGATAACTCATCAGTGATTGTTTGGCAGAGCTTTGATTATCCTACCGATACGTTCCTCGCGGGTATGAAACTTGGTTTGTTCGGCGGGCGTAACCGGATGCTTACCTCATGGAAAAGTGAAGATGATCCTGCTACTGGGGACTTTTTTCTTGGCCTCGATCCAAGTGGGAAGCCACAATTCTTCGTCTGGCAGAAAGGAACTATGTACTGGAACACTGGCGTTTGGGATGGAGAAACGTTTACGTTCAGCCAGGTTCCTGAGATGACTCTGAACTATATTTTTAACTACAATTTTTTTCTAAGCTCCGATGGAATGTATTTTAGTTACTCTCTCAAAGATGCAAGCATCCTTTCAAGACTTACCATGGACACTTCAGGTCAAATCCGGCAATTCACATGGCTTGAGAATTTAGAGGCATGGCTCTTATTTTGGGCTCAACCACGCCCCCGTTGCGATGTGTATAATTTGTGTGGGGAATTTGGTGTTTGCAATGAAGAAACAACAAAGGCTTGTGAATGCTTGCAAGGTTTTCAGCCGGCTTCTTTCAAGGACTGGAACAACACTAGAACAGGAGGAGGGTGCCTTAGGAAAACTAACTTGGAATGCGAGGGTGGAAGAGATCAAGATAAATTTCTGAAGATGCCTGGTATGAAACCTGCTCAAGCTGATGCCATCACGGTGAAGGTTGCAGGTGTCAAAGATTGTGAAGCGGCATGTTATAAATATTGTAACTGTACTGCTTATTCATTCTCTAGCGTTTGTAGCTTGTGGCTAGTGGGTCTTAAAAATCTGCAACAGATCGATCCTAGTAGTGATACTACAGCAGAAACTATTTATATCCGACTTGCTGCTTCAGAATTTCAAGGTTTGGACTTTAAAAATATGCCTCATCTAAGTGAATACTATATGTTCATTCTTACATAAAAATCCTTTCAAGCTCTTGATGAGTTAAATACTATGACTTAGTTCTGGGTATGTTCTTGTAAATTTACGGAGCACCTGTGTTTTTATTATGCCGTATAGAGGTTCAATGAGAAAAGTTATAGAGGTCCAAGTCCATGTACTCAATCAAAATGATGGAGGACCATTCACTAGCCTCACTGAAATCAATAAGGTTTCAACTAGTGCTAGTTTTCCTTTCATCTAAAAGACTACTGCTAGTTTTCCCTTTATAATCACTGATTTGTTGGAGTATGACTGTTATTATTAAACATATTCTGTAGGGAAGAAGCGGAAGGTTAAAATCATAATCTCAATACTGGCACCTCTAATATTACTCCTTTTCTGCTCTCTCACGTGGCTTCTGTGGCTTAGAAGACGGCGAAACAGAGGTAACAGATAACACCTTCAGAGATGATTCGAAATACACGTTATTTCCTGCTCTTTATGATTCTTTCCTTTTATTACTAATCAGGCATAAGGAATTCCAACGAAGAGCAATCGTTGTTTGCACTCAGTAATATGTTTTCAGTTATGATTCGGAAATATGAAACAGGTGCAGATTTCTTGTTTTTCCGTTTCCTAGATATAGAAAAGGCCACAAACAACTTTTCATCTGAAAACAAACTTGGTGAGGGTGGCTTTGGACCTGTTTATAAGGTACCGTATCTGCACAATGTTCCTCCTTACCCTAATGTCATTCAAACTTTACATACATAATATTTATATTCAGTTATCAGTCGGTAAACCACCTTTTTCAGCACTCTGAAAAATAATTGCAGATATAAACAAAAGTAAGGACATGAAAGAGAAAAAAAGGAAGCGTCATTGCCCAGTGCTTGTATATAGAACAGATTTGCATGCTTTTAGATGAATCAGTACATATTATGATTTTTCCCCTACGAGACTGAGACTAAACTGAGTAGCATCTACATAAGTGTCTGAGTTCACAGTTAAATAAATCATGGCAAGGAGAATGCTATAAACTTTGCCTTAGGAAGGAAAGAGTGGATGTGCTTAACCAGTATCTGCTACAAACGGAGACTTGATTCCCATAATTCTAGAAAATTCGCTTAATAAAATTCTGAAAGGTAATATAACTGGAGTATTTAACCTACTTCTCCAAAATATTTCAAGCACCGAATGCAAGATTGATCAAATTCATGAAAATTCTACAATTTATCGGAACATAAGTATATGATCTTAAGTCTTGGTACAAAAGATGCCCGCTGTTCGAACATTTTCAAGTGAGGCTCACAGTTGTATCAGCTGCTGTTCCAATTTCCGCAACTGCTATGATCACCGAAGTAGCTCCATTTTTGTGCATCAGTTTAATAGTACCAGTACAGAATAGCATCTGTTTTTTGATGAAACATTTAGCATCTGTTACCCTTGAGCTGGTAGTGAGCTCTCAGTTCCATTCCTTTTTTTCTTTGACGAAATGGAAGTGGAGTATTGTTCACACCAAGTACAACAGTTTAATTATTAACAAAATGAGTACAAAAGTAAGGCATGTGTTTGCCTTGTAGCTACCTGTTCAGTTCTAGACAAACAGAACTAAGCAGCGAGACAACAAACCAGAACTCAAGCCAAACGTTAAGAGCTTGATAACCACTTATTAATAATGAGAGTCAACTTCTTGAACCGGCTTTTAACTTTCCCGAGCCAGATGAGCTTGAACTTGATAGGTTCCATGTTTCAGCACTGAATACTAGATTGTTTCGGAGCCTCCACACTGTCTGTAGGAGACTTTGTATCACTCCTAACCATATCGTTTTTTGATTCCAATAAGCTTTCCGGCAATAGATAGAGTGCTGCAACAGGCACCAGTCACGCGTAGTGCTTTCTGGGGATGATGGACTTAAATATTGGGTATGGATCAAATGCTCCCTACTATGGATTGATAGAATGCATTTATTTTAAACCAACAACAATGGGACATCAACAAGATTAAGCTAATCTGGTTATATGAGCTTAAATCATGGTAAAAGAGAGGCAATGTAATTGTGCAAGGGGTGTTAAGACAGATTATTAACTTCATCAAGAGTGCTGTTACTCAATCCTTGTTTCTGTACATATCCCATAGAATCAATAGGGAGGCAGTGAGATAAGCTCACTTCCTTTTCATCATAAAGAGATAAAACCTAATATATTTGACGGTGAGGCTTTTTGTCATGATGTTGTTGAAATTCTACAGAGGTCCGGAAGTTAAGGTATTGAGCATGTCTCTGCATATAGATATGATTGACTTTTACCTTTAACCACAACGACAACTGGTCCTTAACTAATAATCATGTTGATGTAACTAATTATTCCAGGGCCAGCTTCCAGAAGGACGGGAGATAGCGGTTAAAAGGCTTTCTGCTCGCTCTGGGCAAGGGTTGGTAGAGTTCAGGAATGAAATCACACTCATAGCAAAACTTCAACACAGGAATTTAGTAAAACTTCTGGGGTACTGCATTGAGGGAGAGGAGAAGATGCTTGTCTATGAATATATGTCAAACAAGAGCCTAGATTTCTTCTTGTTTGGTCAGTTTGATGCTTCACATCCAATTTACCTATCTGTTTCGTTCTTTCTGTTTCAATCAGTGTTTTTATTAGTTGTATCGCCGTTACCAGACTCAACGAAAAGAATACTTTTAGACTGGAGCAGGCGTTTCCTTATCATCGAAGGGATAGCTCAGGGCGTTCTTTATCTTCACAAGCACTCGAGGCTACTTATCATTCATAGAGATCTGAAAGCCAGCAATATTCTCTTGGACGCGGATATGAATCCTAAGATTTCTGATTTCGGCTTGGCTAGAATTTTTGGCTCAAATGAAACACAAGCAAACACAAACAGAGTTGTAGGAACATAGTAAGTATATGTCATTATGGTTAGTCAGTGATTACATTCTCATATCTATCAAAGATAAATTAACATGCACTGATCCTTACCTCTCGTAGTGGATACATGGCACCTGAATATGCATCACAGGGCCAATTCTCCATCAAATCTGATGTGTTTAGTTTGGGCGTTCTGCTACTAGAGATCATAAGCGGGAAAAGAAATACATGCCCTCATCAGTACAAAAATTCCCTAAACCTTCTCGGTTATGTGAGTGCCAATTAAAAAATATTCTCTGTGTATCGTTATACATGACAATTTGAGATGATTGATCGATTACCTGAATCGCTTCACGCAGGCATGGGAGTTATGGAAAGAAGGTAATCCTTTGGAAGTTGTGGACGCATCTCTTGCTGATGGATACGCCGCACTGGAGGTATCAAGATGCATCCATGTGGCACTCCTGTGTGTCCAAGAAAACGCCGGTGATAGGCCTACGATATCCGACGTCATCGCTGCAATTAGCAATGAGAGTGTGATTTTGCCGGAGCCCAAGCAGCCTGCTTTCTTTTTGGTGTCAAACGCTGCACCTGCGGACAACAAATCATCCAACCCAGCTGCAGATTTATCTCTGAATGAGTTGACTATCACCACTCCGGGAGGTCGATAGCACTTGAAAGTTCCCACTTGGTAATAACGAGTTGAAGTGAGCAGTTTAATTGAATTAATCACTTCACTGAGCAGTTCAAAAAGAGATAATTTCAATTTCACTGAGTAGAATTAATTTTTTAAAACAAGTTTGTTTTTCGTAATTTAATTTATTTAAATTTGAACCACATACCTGTGGGCGAACTGGATAAGAATCAACCATTGCTGCGTAGTGCTGATGAGAAGTTACAGTTTGATCTCTCCTCTTCCCCGTCCTCCTCAGGAAGTGCAGGCAGGCAAACTATCTAAACTAGTTTTCATAAGGAAAATTTTGACAGATTGTGCAGGTGCTGTTCTTCTATCCGGGATATCATTGTGCCTTCTAAATGCAAAGTTCCTTGATGTATTATATTTCTATTTCTTGTCGGTACTTGTTTCTCTCAAGTGGAGTTGATACTTTTTTTCTGCTCCACTTTTGCAAATAAGCAGGCAAACTGTTGACATGCATGAAATAGAAACCATATTTGGTCCTTCTACAAATGGACATTCTAAAAAAAGGTTACGTATCTGATAATGAAGAGTCTTTCTTAATTCAATTAATATACCAATTGCTTTGGAGTCGATGTTCAGTTACAATATTTGAGAATTTTCAAGGTTAATCCATTTTGAACTACTTCGGTCCGATAGAAGTTGATCCAAATATAATAGGAGGGAGTTATGTATGAAGGCATTTAACTGAAGTTTTTGGCTGGTGTGTCATGTATCAATGATCTATCCAAGTATAATAAAAATAATATGAAAAACTAGCAAGTTTTGTAGGAATTGCTGAATGCGAATGAAGCATGCTTGTAATTAAGGATAAACAACTACTGCAAATTTTTTTAAAAAAACAAATGCAGTATGTCAAATGCATTAATTTCTTAAGTTTATGTTTTTATATTTGCAACGAAGTTTTTTCTAAGGGTTGAAATTTCAGAAAAAAAAATCTGTATCCAGTACCTGAGCTGCATTTACTGTATGCTCTCCAAAAAAAAGCTGCAAATTGAAGCTGATTCGCGTTCTTATTTTATCTGCAAGTAGTGGAGGAAATCAACAGGAACTAGCTCTTTCTATTCAGCAAACCGATCAACTTGCTAGCAATATCACAATCGTTTTTTGCGGGCATGGCAACTATGGGATCAACAAAGGTGCAGCGAGCTCATAGATCCATCCATAAAGTTTTCATTCCTAGCTTCTGAAGTGGAGAATTGCATTCGAGTGGGCCTGCTACTTGTTCAAGATCGACCGAAAATGGACTCTATCAACTACATGCTGGGGAGTGAAGAATCCATTTTGGCATCACCTCGGCCGCCTGCTTTTACCAAAGAAATAGATGCGAGCAATCTGGCGGCTTTCTCAAGTTCCTCTACATCAAAGAAAGCTTCAGATGAAATGACCGTGAATACGCTCATAGGACGATAACTTTTTAGCTCTGGAGAAAGATAAATCTTATATAACTCGTTGCGTATGGTAATTTTAAGAAATGATGTAGTGGTATAAATAATTAACTGTGTCAATGATTTTATGTGGGAAGATTTTGCCAATTGCATTCACCTATTTGTAATTTGCGGTTGCTCCTTGTGTAAAAGTACTGCAAGGATACATATCGAAACCTGCTCTTTATTTGCTCTAAACTGGTTCCTCTGTAATGCATCTTCATGCCTATTGGGTTTTTGAAAATGCATTCGGTCGTTTTCTATTTGAAATTGATTGCACCAGCTGGCCAAATGTTAAGCATTATGCTTTCATCAAGCACATGGTCATGAAATCATGAATGGTATTAGTAAGGCTACTACGTCATTATGCAAGTTCTCAATGGAAGACAATATGGAGGACAACATCCACTATACATTTTTTAAGAGGAAAACAAACTTACTATACATAACAACTTACATTTGTTAAACCCCCTAGCTAGGATTAGTCACCCTAGATTAGCAAGAGATCTCTTAATTGGTTATGGCATTAACACTCAACAACACAGATCAATAGTTCAAAACTCACAATTTTTTTTTTAAAAAAAAATCACTTCCTAGTAGATTCACCATCAATGGAAAAAATGTAGACAGGTTATTTGAGTATCCTGAAAGCAAGGGAGTGAAAATGTGGTTGTACATAAACATAATCAACTTAAGACTTATTCCTTGTGTATGATTTTGTGTTTTTTATCTCATGCTTTCATGTAATTAAAGGCCTACAGGTGTTTTGTTCTTTATTTGTTTTATCCTCTCTGCCAGAATGAATTGTTCTTTATTTGTGTAAATTGAGTAGTATTGTACAAATATTTATTTTTTATAATAATAATAATGTCTATAAGAGATAGTTTAGGTTGAACAATTGACTGTATATGATATGAACACTATCTGATATCTGACCTCCACTGAAGTAGTCTATCTTATTTAAATATTTTTTTCTCCAGTTTTTTTATACTCTTTCTAGACTGATTTGTTCTTTGTTTATGTAATGGACTTATTATTTAGATTTTTTTATGATAATAATCATGACTGACTATAAGAGATAGTTTAGGTTGAACAATTGACTATAAGATATGAACACTATCTGATGCACAATGTGAACGCTATCTGACCTCTGTTGATCTAGCCCATCTTATTTTAAAAAAAAAATTCGCTAATTGTTTTATACTCTTTGCTAGATTGAATTGTTCTTTGTTTGAGTTTAGGATGAACAATTGACTATACTAGATGTGCATGCCCATCAGACCTAGTCAGTTGATCTAGTCTTATCCTATTTGACGTCTAATTCTAGCAAGTAAAGAGAAAGTTAACATAACATAGAAGATACTTGACAAAGTGCAATAAGGTGATTTTTTATTCAATGGTTCCTTCCCTTGCCTCAATCAGCTCTCCAATAGCGACAAGGTCCTGCCGTCAACTCACGAATTTTCTCTCTTTCTCTTCTCTTTGGCTGTTACATACATAGCAGCGTACCCTCATGTTTGCAAAACGTAAATAAATCAACTCATGAATATTCATTTGTGCATGCTGAAGAAATCAACTCTGAGGGGAAAAGGAAAAAACTTTGGGTTGAGTTTGAAGCCTTTCAGATGTTATGGGACAAGACAACCCTAATTCACAGCAAGAAGCAAATCGACGAGAAGGAAATGATTAAAAAAAACAAGTAATTATTACTTGGTTCGAAAAGAATTTTTCAGTCCATGTCACTGCACATTAGTACCTGTGTATGTTTTCTTATTCACCGTATATAATTTAATTTCAATTAAGATGGTTTCTCATTTTATGCAGCAGCAACAGATCCTAAGGCAAAATTATCTAGCTTGTTGAACTGATCATATATACTAGTGAATCACTAAAATTATAATTAATATTACGTAAACGTTGACCTCAAACTTATCCGATGTCGACTCAAATTAGTTGTTTTCTTTAGTAATGAAAAAGAAGCAGTTGCCTATAGGCCGAATATATACACATATGCTGCCAATCCTTAAATTTATTAAGAGGTGATGCACACATTTTTAAATTTGATCATCTGCCACAGAAAATTTAATAATACATGATTCAAGTTGTCTCATGTATCAAATGGAGCTTATATATATGTGTGCGGGCGTGAAACCAACACTATCATTCTTGGTTCATCTCCTTATTATATAGTCTCATTTCTTTATCAGTGAATTTATTAATTTTATTGACTCATTTCTTTATCAGATATCAACACATCATCACGGCCTGACCTGGGAGGTTCAATTTGGTGATAGTTTTACAAGATATCTACGGTACTTAGCACAACATTATAAACATGGATGCTGATGCTTCCCTTCTTCCTCTACTGATTCAGCAGGATTGATGAGAGAGAGACTAAAAGAGAATATGCCCATCATCATCTGCCCCAAGTTCTGGATTTTGTTTGCCGTTTTAGCAGGAGTTCTGCTCGTTGTTCGTGGTCAGCCACCTGGTAAGGATGAAATTTAATCTTTGGCTTTTATTTGAAAGAACCAAGTTCAATACCTTTGAAGAAGCTTTCAGCTAATGCATGATCCCCGGCCATGTGTTGCTTCTGCCAAATTAGCTTTCTTTCTCTCTCCATCTCAATTGATTGAACGCTATCCACAATCCAAAGTATTTTTTTATTTTGTTAATCAACCGCATGTGTTAAACCCATGATATGCTGCCCTATGATTCAACCAGGCACCAAAGAAGTAAGTTAAGATACCAGGGAGTTGTTTATTATGTTCGATCACAATTAGCAAGCAGCTTTAGTTTTTGAGAAAGCTTAAAAGCAAGTGTATCGAAGAGATTGTTAGGAATTGAGACATTATTAGGAGAATGAAAGAATTATTAAACCAATCCCTGCTCAATCAGATTATCTCAATCCCAAATAGCCACCATATATTGACGTCAACTTTGCGGGGTATTTCGTGTAACAAACCAGACTTTAAAACGCTATATTTAAACTCTTTACATCTTAAATCGCGTGGACTAATATTGATTTACGTTTACCCAGGTGCCTGTGTGAATCAAGCTATGTTGGCCTGTTTTCCCTGCTTTAGCAGCCTCCTCCCCTACCCTTACCCTTAAGAGGACCTCCTCATATTGATTGCCTTATCCCATAATTTTCACCATCCCCCCTCCGTCTGATCTTTAGTGAAAGAGCATCTTGTGGAATGAATTTTCACCATCTCCCCTCCATCTGATCTTATTGTGAGAGAGCTTCCTGTGGAATGGATTTTCACCATCCGATCTTTATAGTGAGAGAGCATCCTGTTTCATTCCACGTAAACTAGTCAGCATATTTATCTTTTGCTAAGTCAACTGAGAACTTAATATATATTTTCATTTTATTCAATGAGATGACTTTGTCAATATCTTTATGTTTTAGTTTCTGTCGGATTCATGCTGAACCCAGTGAAGACTGTACCACTTATATAGTTTCTCTATGCATTAGAACCGCGTTTATATCAGTATATATCCATCTATCGGCATTGTCTTTTTTGGATTAGGTCCTCTATAACATATTACATTATACTCAACAATGCCTAAAGGATTGCTGATGTGCTTTCTACTTATTAAGGTTGTACTCTGTCTTTTTTAGAAAAGAAAAGAAGTTGGCAGGGAGGTCAACAGTGCGTAGAGTAACACTATCCAAGTTTCTAACATCTTATCATGCTGAGTTTTGTTTTCTGTTCTCTCATCCTTTTTCAGGAGACACTCTAGACCCAAGCAAACCTTTGGTGGGTGGGGAAACCTTGATCTCTGCAAGAGGAATCTTTGAGTTAGGATTCTTCAAACCAAGCAATTCGAGTAAAATATTCTTAGGAATATGGTATAAGAATATCCCAGATCCACCAGTAGTGTGGGTAGCCAATAATGATAACCCTATGAACGGCTCCACGGGAGTGTTAAACCTTACTGTCGATGGAGATCTTTTACTTCTTGATAAGACTGCAAATATCGTATGGTCAACGGGAAAATCCAATGCTATAAATCCGTTGCTTCAGCTTTTGGACTCGGGAAACCTCATCTTAACTGAAAGCGGATCGGAGAAGAAGATGCTATGGCAAAGTTTTGATCATCCATCTCATACATTTCTACCAGGAATGAAGATTGGAGTTGACTTCAGAACCAACCTAAGTAGATATCTGATATCATGGAAGAGTAGTTTTGATCCTTCTCCAGGGGACTACACCTATGGGATGAATCCTAATGGAGTACCGGAAGCCTTTATATGGAAAGGATCTTCTCACGATCGAATCTTTCGTACTGGACCATGGGATGGAATTGCTTTGAGTGGTCGCCCTGACATGGCAACAAATGGCATTCTTAAATTTGAATTCCTTTCAAACATCAATGAGACGTACTATACATTTCAACCCTTCGACCGTTCTGTCCTAGCCCGGGCAGTTCTCAATGAGAGCGGAGTGGTTCAACGACTCGTTTGGTCGAATACAAGCAATGGATGGATCCAGTACTGGATTGTCCCTTCAGACCCATGCGACCAGTACGCAAAATGTGGTGGAAATGGTATTTGCACCACCAGCTATTCAACTATGTGCCAATGTCTACAGGGCTTCATTCCCAAATCACCTACAAATTGGAACCTCAGGGTGAATGCAGAGGGTTGTGATAGGAGAAGACCTTTGAATTGTTCGTCTGATAGGTTTTTGCAATTGCAAAATGTGAAACTTCCTGATACCTCTAATGCCAGTGCGGCGAGCAACATGACTCTTGATGAGTGCCAGAGTTTGTGCTTGAAGAATTGTTCTTGCACGGCGTTTTCCATAATTATACAGAACATGTGTCTAACTTGGACCGGTTCTCTGGTGGATATTAGAGAATTCATCCAAGGAGGAGATGATCTATACATCCGGCTTGCAGCCTCTGAATTATCAGGTAAGAGATAACTCAACATCTGCCGCATAAAGAATTTTTTTCCTTTTTTATGCTATCAATGATACGGACATCATATAGAAGTTTGGAAGGAAGGGTTTGTTAAGTGGTTCATTATTTATTAACAATTGATTCTTGTACTTACTATACGATTGATTTCAAACATCCAAAGTAAAACTGTTATCAAGTTAGGTATATACATGCAGATTCTAATATCCAGAAAAATTGCTTATTCAGTTTCAGTTCAGGAAATAGACTGGTTTCAGCTTCAATAGTTAATTTTTTGTTATAAAAATAGGTTGATAACTTTTTTAGATTATCCTTCCAAGTTAGTCTGGCGGTCAAGAGAATTGGGTCAGAGAAGGAAACAACCATGCACTAATATATCATTGGCTTAATTCCTAATTTTAGCTTCAATTTCATTTTGCAGATACAGTAAGAAGAAATTCTAGAAAGAATATATATTTCGGAATCATGGGCATACTGGTTGTTCTTCTCTTGTTTTTTGTTGGTTCACTTCTATGGTTGATCAAGAGAAGAAAGAATTCTGGTACGCTTCGTTATATACATAAACCTAGATATATATTTACTCAATTTCAGCCCTTTTTTTATTAATGCTCATGAATTTTTAATCATATTAAGTCCAACAGAAACTAAATTTTTTTCCTGCTATGCACATGTACACATTAGTGGTCAGATTTGATTGGAAGTTAGCAGAAAGAAAGTTAGCTTATGTGTTACCTGCTTAACTATCATGTCTATCAATCGTGTGATTTTAGGCAATCCTGATAGTAAATGTAGATGTCACTTAGTAATCGATCTTGGTTATGTTTCAGAAGGAGGTAGTTTGAGGAACTCCACCTTCAGCAGAGAAGAAAATGAGTTGGAGTTGCAGTTATTTGACATGCTCACAATTAGGGCTGCCACAAGTAACTTCTCCAAAGATAATGTAGTTGGCATCGGTGGGTTTGGACCTGTTTACAAGGTAACATTTCCAATTGTTTTGGTCATTCGATTCAACGAATTATATCTGATACTAATTGTATTCAAAACCTAAAATTCACAGGGCCAATTGGCAGATGGGAATGAAGTTGCTGTAAAGAAGTTGTCCAAAAATTCTTCACAGGGCATAGATGAGTTCAAAACTGAGGCTGTTCTAATCGCTAAACTTCAACACAGGAATCTTGTTCGCCTGCTGGGTTGCTGTATTGAAGATGGGGAAAGAATGCTGATTTATGAGTACATGCAAAACAAAAGCTTGAATAATTTCATATTCGGTTTGGCCTCAAAAACCATAACTACATACTTGTATATTTTGAAATGTACTTTTGCTACATGTACAGGTTCAGCTCAGTGAAGAAGCTTTGTCCAATCTATGCCTGAAAATTAATAGAATAGTTCTAGAAAAATAGAAGTTAGAGTCCTGAAGCATATATATACAGCTATAGTTTCATATATTATGCAACTCGATTAATTTTTTAAGTCACTTAAACACCAGGGATGTTGACAGAAAAGGAAATCAAATGTTTAATCTTACTTAACATGCACAGAAATCTTTCAAAGCAATCATAAAGTTTAGTTTACCAGTAAATTAAAGAAACATGCCTTCCTGCCCCTGATCAGCTCTCTTTCCTCTCTAAAAATTGAAGGAAACATGCATTCTGTACCTTTGCTTTTGCTCTATGGATATAGAAACTGTAAAATTCCATCTGTCCATATTTTTATATTATGTCTCTATGTTTCCGTGTTACTCAATGAAGATTGGTCTATCATCAATATATATCTACTCTCATTTATTAGATCTTGGGTAATAGAATCTAACTTCACATTGTTGGTTGGGGAGTAGTCTTATGGTACAAGAATATTTTGTCAGAATCACCTCTTATTAGACTAATCTATATTCCACTTATATGATAGATAAAAGAAAGAGCGCACTATTGGATTGGAAAAAGCGCTTTGATATCATCATAGGAATTGCTCGTGGCCTTCTTTATCTCCATCAGGATTCTCGGTTAAAGATTATCCATAGAGATCTGAAGACTAGCAATATTCTCCTTGATAATGATATGAATCCTAAAATTTCAGACTTTGGCTTAGCAAGGATTTTTAGCGTAGGCCAAACTGAAGGGAGTACAAAGAAAGTAGTCGGGACTTGGTAAGTTTTACTTTTGATGACAATAACACATTAATCATGAATTCAGCTGATACCTTTCTTATATGCAGTGGATATATGTCTCCAGAGTATGCAATGGGTGGAGTTTTTTCTGAGAAATCAGATGTTTATAGCTTTGGTGTCATCTTACTAGAAATCTTGAGTGGCAAAAGGAACAGCATGGTTCTTGAAGTGGATCAGAGTATAAATCTTCTTGGACATGTTGAGTAACTTGATGTTTTGATAGCTTGCTAGCATTATTTTAACTACTAAGAACTCAAGTTTGTGCACATAAACTGATTTTTACAGGCTTGGAAGCTCTGGAAAGAATGTAGAAGCTTGGAATTGCTCACGGAGTCAATTGGATCTTCTTATCCTATATTTGAAGTGTTGAGGTGCATCCAAGTCGGTCTCTTATGCGTGCAAGAAGGGAGCGAAGATAGACCAACGATGGTGGAAGTAGTTCTGATGTTGAGCAGTGACACAATCATGCTAGCTCAACCTAATCGGCCTGGTTTCTGCGTGGCTCGGTCTTTCGCAGAGGGGACTTCATCCAATGACCTTACCATAACTACTATGGAAGGTCGTTAAGACATATAACTGCATTATTAAGTTTCTCTTGACCAGTTTGTGAAATTTGCGCTTGGGATCACAGAAAGAATCCAACCAGCTTCATAGTGTAGATGGCCATATTGATTTCTGATAGGTTATACTTAACATGACGGGGAATTAATGTTTCTGTGCTAAATGGTCGTGTTATTTACTTATCTTGCTCTTCTCATTCATCTTGACACAAGAAAAATATCCAACCAGCTAGCATTCTTGTTGCCATCTTCTTTCTTTCTGTGTTTTATATCAGAATTCTGACATTTCTCTTCTTTAATGCATAGATCACAAAGGTTTATGTATACGAAGCCATTTGATTTTTTCAGAGAGCATGCGCATGCGTGCATAAAGAAAGTCAAAGTCAACTTCCAACTGATTGATTGCCAATGAACGAGACAATATTCCCCTCTTGACTGATTTGAAGTAGTTAAAGAATTTTCATCCTGCTGATAATTCAAACACTTAAAGCAATTAGTTCATACTATCATATGCAGTTGAGCACCCTAATGGTAAGTGAACTATTTATTTGTGTTGAAGAAATCAACTTTTATGGGCTCAAAACAACCCACAGTTCATGGCAAGAAGCAAAACAACTAGAAGGAAAAGATCAAGAGATCTAGTTTCTATCACATATGATTTTTTTTACATGGATTGAAAACAACTTCTTACGTCCATAGCTGCAGAGATCAAACTCCTACATTAAGAGATAGTTTGTGTTCTTTATATAACAGATGTTAAGGCATAACCGGTGAATTGATAATAGTCAATTTTTTGTAATTGGCCCTAGCAATTCTTGTTGTAGGCAGCCCGCGGTGTATTCGGCCACCAAGATGAAATGTTCAGGAATAAACAATTTGTTTCAGGATTTTTGTTTTCTGAACATTCAGTTCGGGAACAGTCACTTGGCTGTGAGGATTATTACATTGCCCCAAGTGTCAAACTCCATTTTCGTGACCAAGAGGAGCTCTTGGCTATACTGCAAATATACATATACAAAACAGGAGCAGGCAGTGGAAGAACATAACGCTTCCTTTTCCTCGAGAGAGATGAAAAGAATAAAAGGTCAGTTAATGATGTTAGCTGTGAAGTTGTTTGGAGATACCAAAATAGCTTTATAGCAGGACATCTAGACCTTCCTTTTAAATACACTACTATATAATTGCTATGTTTCAATAAAAGATGGCAAAATCCCTTCCACAGGGTTCTACTTCCTATCCCTCAAGGAGTCATAGGTAAGTTAGTTAATAAATCTGTCTGATGCTCCCTCTTTGGCTGATCAGCTTCTATCCTGATGGCGCTTGATCTCTTCAGCCGCCGGATGATGATGAACAAAATATCGGCAGCGCAGAGGATTAGGGTTGAGAATTAGGGTTGTAATTATATGGCTCTGAGTAATAAATTTGAGAGGAGAACAAAATAATTTTCTATTTTATATCATATATACTTTTTATTTTATATTATCATAGGTACGCTTACATATTTACAGTGAGGCTCAACCTTCGGGTTACAATTATAGATAAATCTGAGTCATACATCATATAAAGATTACACGACATATTAAATCTAATTATTCTAACAAAATCCATGCGCACTAACTTGGATTCATGGAACGCAAGCTCAAAATGTAATAGGTATTTTCTTTTTAATTTCCTCATCACATTTCTCTATATTCAAGTATGAACAAGGATATAAGGACAGGTAAAATAATAAATAAAAAAGACACCTCTATTCTCCCATACGCACATACGGGATATACTATTACTATATATGACAGTTGACTAAATATTCATTGAGTGGATGAAAAAAAAGTTCATTCGATCCTTGATATCCCTGGATATATAATTATATATTCCTTTCGCATATATACAAGCAGATGAAGACTGAAGAGACACGATTTGGTCTCCCCTCCTCCCTTGAGAAGTTCACCTCCGAAATCCAGAGATACACGAAGACGGATTCAACTAACATACGAACCTTCAATTTCCTTCCACTTCTTCTTTTACTACTTCCATGGTCTTTCCTACACGGAATCTGAACTTGATATATATATACTTCACTAGTTTTCTTTTTGCTAGTATCAAGTCAAATTTGCTGCTGCATCGCCTGCTGGACCAAGTGATCATGTGCAGTAGCATTCAGTATTTTTGGGTAGATCCTGCCAGCACACAGGTGATCTAATTGAGCCTGCAGAGAATATATGTCCCGCATCAAATCTTTAAGAGCCCTCAGAGTCCCGAACGATTGATTTAGGATGTTGATCGCCGCCAAGATGTGATGATTCTGTTTGAGTTGTGAAAGATAACGATTAGTTGTATGTATGTCCTGAATCATAGTGAAAATTGTAAAAGAACATAAATCTATAAATCCGCAAAGATAAAACATGGAGGTAGAGTTAGGAAATGACGCACGGACCAGCCCATGAAACATGCGGCTCATTCAATGACGACGTGATCATTTCTAACAAAGAAGTAAATCAGGAACCTCAAAGTAATTTACAGGACCGAAGATTAATTATGGTAAATTTAAGATGCTTTACACAGGCCAAATAATTAGAGAGGAATTGAGCTGGCACAAAAACTTGGGATGGCAGCTCAGCTCTTGCCCCACTACATATCAACGACCGCCTTTAGACAGCAGTAGAATCAAAAGGTCTGGCTGAAAAATCCTTGTGAATAACGTTCAATATCAGCTCCAGCATTAGCAATCTCAGCATTTAACATTAGCTAGTAGAGTCTTACTCATAAGACATGTCCTAATCTCAATCCTAGCTTATAATTGCAAATTCTTCTACTACCAGTATGAGTACCGAAACTATATGTAAATGATATTTGCAAAAAATTCATTTGGGAGGGGTTCGTTCACTCAGCACAAGAATGTCAAGCATTTAGTCAATTGGTCCAGATCATGCAAGTATAAGGAATTTGCAAGTATGGAAATCAAAATGTACCCTATCTTAATCCTGCTGCTGTATGCAGACGGTGGTGGGAACAACTAAAATAGAAAGGTCAACAACAGAAACTGATATTAGATAACTTATAGTTCAGGAATTCTCACTAAAAATAGGTTACTGTTTTTTGGAAAAAGAGATGACATGAGAATCTAATACTCACAATGAATTCTTCATCAGAGGTAATCGGCCAAGCATAGCATTAGCTGAAGCATTTACTGCTGCTCTCACTTAACTATTTGATACTTCAGCAGCCATTCCAGTACATGCAACAGCTGCATACCTTCATCAGTTTATGCTCAACTTTGCTGAATACATATACGCATAACACCTACAGTTGGATATGGATGAAGTTTGAGGGTTTATTGAGCTTGTTATATGTTGAACCATGGAGGGATTGGATCTCACCTGAACAAACATATAAATGGTCAATGGTATCAATGCTGAAATTTCAGATTCAACACTGGTCAGACATCAGAGACGACCTGGAGTCTAATTTACTTCATTGTCATATTAATGTTGTAATTAACTAAAGAACCTTGTAACTTAAATTTTATAGATTCACAGACGGTGTATGTTTTAGATCAATCCTAGATCTATTTTAATTATAGTCAAGTAGAATTCAATGGACAGGATTACTCAATCATAATAGCATGTTTAACTGGGTGATCGTTTATTTGGAAAACTCGATACGTCAGGAAAGAGCAAAATCAACTTTTATTCATACGAAGCCCCTATAAGGTAAGTGATGAATGATAGACATATGAACTCATTATCAACGGACTTCACCGGTTGAGTTAGGAGTTGCAGATGATGGATAGTGATGCAGCTTCATTAATAGTGTTTGATTAAAAGATAAAACATCTAACAAAATCAGCAAGGAATACTAACGATATTTCAACAAATGGAGAGATCGCAATTAACCAGTTAATAGCGGGTACAGAAGCAACAGCTACAAGGCACAAGTATTCTATTACTCTATGTAATCACCAGGGGGAAAAACTGGCCTTAATGAATCCAATAACTAGAAATTGTGAGCCCTGACAAAGTGGTGGTTTGGAGTCATCGGAAGTTCTTCTAGGAAAGTGAAAGCCGTAATGAATGCCTCTCTAGAAAATAACGAGAAACAGAGCACTGAAGAGAAACACGAGTGCATGTTCCTCTTTAGAAAACAAGATAAAACTACACGTTTCCAACTGCAAGTAATGTCAGCTCAGTTGCATTTAGAGAAAACACATTTGAAGGGCCTTCTCATTCTCCAAAGGACGGACCAGAAGAGAAGACTGCTGAACAAACTCTGAAATATATCCTGAAATTGATTTAATTTAGAGAACAATGTCTGACCCAAAAGAAGGGCGAGATGGATCCTGGAAAGGAAAGCTCACCGGCAGAGACGAGATCGACGAACGCGGAGCAGGCGCGCGGTGGCAGTGCTAGCGCTGCCCGCCCAGGTCGATGTAGATGAAAATGGTAAGAAGCCCAAAAAAAATGGATGAGGGCAAAAGGAGGAATTAAAAAAATGGGAGCTAGGAAGGGCGAGGAATCAGCCGCCGCGGAGCGCCTCCAGCTCAAGGAGAGCCCGCAGCGGCCCCCTACAAGCCACAGCCCATTGGCCATCAACCGCTGCGCAACTGCAAGCCAGCATCAGTGCTTACTTTTGTTTAAAGGCAGAAGCACTGGGAAAGCCACCTTACGTTTTGGTAAATACCTTCACAGGCATCGGTTTGAGGGTTTAACCGTGCTATGCATTGGCAGCAGCCTTCGCTCCCGGGCAATTGGATGCAATAAAGGCTCGTATATAAAGAGAAAATTACGGACTGAGACTTCAAGTGTGGGACTAAAAAAATAGATGACCTGCTTGAGCAAAACTGCAAACCCAGCTCGCCAAACTACAGAACTGCAACTGTAGAAAAAATAGAGACTAGGTGGCATATTATTTGTTTTTTTTTCTTCTTCTCTCCTTTATTATTTTCAACTAGTTTTGAGAGTCAAATATAACATAGAAATAGATAGGTATATAATAAAGAATATAAAGAAGGAAATACCACTTATATCACCACCTATATCTTACAACAAGCTAACAAAATAACACAAGCTAATAGATAATACTTCCAATTTATTATTTTCAATATTTAATAAATAATATTTCTTATCCTTTATTTTAAATTTGCAATTACTATTACTATAGCATTTTTAGAATTTTAATAATAAAATGCTAAAATTATTTTTTATTTATTAGGAAGGAAATGTTATGTTGGCTCAATATTAAGTCAAAGGGTATGTTATGGTGACACAGTTTTTGAATTCAAAATCCATCTTTATATTATTACCTCGTTCCAAATAAAAAAATCAAATTATGATATATAGATTTTGTATCATATAATATTCTAGTCATATCTTCAACAAATCATTGAGAGGCACCGAGCGTTTTGTTTGCATAAAGTCCTGGCAATGCTGTGCGTCACCACTGACAGCAGATGCCATTCTAATTAATTAAAGAGCTACAAAGGGGGATTAATTCTTATAATATCGATGTCTTTAATCAGTGACTTCTTTTCCCGGTCTGCTAATCCATGTCTGCAGGTGGAGGTTCTGCCTATTGCCACCAATATATATATATATCAAGTCCACATACTGCGCAGGTTATACTTGCATGATAAGTAATTAATAATTCTGCTGTGAATGGTCAGCTTGCCAAAGAAAGCTAGCTAGCGTTCCCATTCCCATCTTCTTTCTTTTTGTGCTTTACATCGAGCAGCATTGTGACATTAATTGTCAAACCTAAATTTCTCCTTTTTATATATACACACATAGGGGAACCATCCTTGATCATGCTATGGGTGACGTTTCGTCTCCCCCAGCGATGGCGATAGTTTGCTCGCCTTCTCCACCCCCTCAGCCTAGATTCTCAGTTCGCTCGCCTCCTGCATCTTTTCAGCCTAGATTCTGTGGTGTTTTCTTCAAATCCTTCCAATCCTACAGTCACGTAAATTCTCTGAAATCTTCAATCGATCGTTTTCTGCCTCCTGCTCGAGTCTCTACCGGATTTTTTCCTTTTCTCGCATCCTCCAAATACTACAGTCGCTTACTTTCCTTGATCTTTCAATCGAGCAGCTTTTGGCTGATTGATCCTGCCTCCTAAGAGACTCGCCCCACTAATCTGCTTATCTACAAATCCCCAAATAGAATAACTCGTTCTTCTTTGTTGGTATCACCATAGTTTGAACCTGTCGCCTGCAAACTACTGTCTTCTGCTTCTATCAAATCTTATTTCATACTTTAGCCTCCTCCTGCATTTTCTATAGATTCCTACCTATGGAGGACCATCTGTAGCTGGTTGAAATCTATGAACAAGGATGTCTTGGTCAGCAGGAGAGTGATATCAATATGGTTAGCAGATAATCCTGATATCATGGAGAAGTTGTTATCAAGATATACCAGGGAAAGTATGGTTTATCATATACAGGGGCTACACTTGAAATTGCTGAAGGAGAGAAGTTTCTCAGAGGGACAACATTATCCAAAGAAGCTACAATCACAGCCCTGCTATAACCCCCCAACATGGAGGGCGAAGGATGTTAATGGCTCTTCTGATGTTGTTTCTAAGCAGGATGATCATGGATGGCAGTTGGTTACTGGCCGAAAAGGGAAGAAGGAGCAGCTACAACACATGTTGAGAAAGCAAGACGCGATCAAGACACATACGTGTGGAAGGAAGGAGCAGTTCCATGATTACATAAACAGGAAAAAAGTTTCTGCCCCAAGGAAAAGAAGGGAATGGAGAATCAAAAGTGATCATCGACTGAAACCAAGAAATTTCATGCAGGAAAAACAGAATCTGTTTGGTAGTAAAGAATTCAGCAATAAGCCCAAACTAACATTTGCAGAAGTGCTTCAGAAAAACAGCGTTGAGAAACAACAAAGCAGAACACAAATAATGGGAAACAATTCACTTTCAGATATGTCCATTGCTAAGTTAAGGGAACAAAATAGATGTTTCCGATGTCTAGGAAAAGGGCATCAAGTAGTAAGCTGCAGATCTGTCAGGATATATTACAAGTGCGGGAAGCAAGGCCATGAGGGAAATTTCTGCGAATTCAAATATTTCAAGTCATCAAGCACTGAAGGTAAGAAATATCCTTCGGTACTTGTGACTGAGAAGTCATCAGATACTTCCACCTCTACGGCTACACATAAAAGAGTAAATTTCCTAGAAGAATACTGTATTGTTGTCAGCGTTGAAGGTTGCATGGAGAAGGAAATAAATGTGGCTGATGCTTTGGCAAATATATTTGAGGATGCTGGAAATCACAGACATCTATGGAAGCAAGCAGCTATGAATAATGGGAAATTCTTGGTTACTACCCCAACAGTCGGGCATGGATACTACAAGAGGTGTCTTTTACAAAAGAAGCTTATCCACTATAATCAATCCTTACTTGAAATTACAGATTGGAATTTGCAAGATGATTGTATTATCTTGAGCAGAACAACAAGGATAAAGGTTACTTTGCAAGGACTACCAATTATCATGTGGAATAAAGAAGCAATAGCAGAAGCCATTTCTTCTTTTGCCGATCTGGAGGAACTAGATGGAGACTGTGTATCATGGAGGTATGCAAATAAGTGCCAAATAGTGATTCGCAAATCAACTGATATTACTCTTCCTACACATGTCATCTCACACTTAGGAGAGAAGAAATTCATTGTTTCAATCAAGAAGGGATGGGGAAACGAGGAGGTCAATTTCAAGGATCCTCAATAGCGGTATGGACAAGAAAGTGGGGTAGAGGTGATGCAAGACATCCAGCAACCAAGGGATCAAAGTGCAGTTGGAAATGACACATGTCAAGTGGTAAATCCTCAAAGACTAGTAATGGGTACAGTTCTTCCATTACATGGGGCTTTCACTTCAGATGATGCCATGATCACTATCTTCAACCCCCGCGTAGGGAGTGCACGCCCATTGGGCCTCTGCCTTCTGGTCCTCGGGTGGAAGGAGAGGGTTAATCATGCAGATGGAGTAAGCCCTAAATGTGAGGATTCTACCTTGACACACATCATTTTGGTGTCATAAATTTTCAAGAGGTTAAAACGAGATCTTTTAATCTCAAGCAAATATCAGATTTCTTTGGAGTACAACCAACCATGTATTGATGTTTGGGGAAATCAGTTGCATGCTCAAAAGCTAAGCATTCAAGTAGGCCAAATGGGCATCACTTTGGCAATGTATAAAAAAGGGGAAGGTTTTCAGAAGGTTAGCATACTGCAATCGTTCTTCCAAAGGCATATTGGTTTCAACCTCGAATGGTGTATGGTGCAAAAATTCATAGATGAGGCTAGAGGAAATATGTGGCTTTCCAACAATATAAAATTTCTAGAACCTCAGAAACAGAAGGACAACATGATAGGGATGCATTCTGGAAGATGGAAAGGGAAAATGTACAAGAGGAAGTTTCGATGGACGGATGGCAGAAGACTTGCCTCAACACGAAGTCTGAAAGTATTAGGTACAAATGACATAAAAGTGAGACGTAGTGAACGGCTTGCCAAGAAGGGGTTGCAGGAACACTTGGGTAAAGACTCATATAATGAAAACATGGCAGGAAAATCAGATAGTCAACAGCAAAGAGCTCCTCAACTAAATGAGTTGGACTCGAATCCAGAGCTAATAATAAAAATCAGAATGCTAGGATTTGAGTTGGTGGAGGAGACGGCAAGTGCAATTAGGCGCTAATACTAGGGTTTTGACTTGTTTCTATGGACATGTCATCATTTAAAATATTATTTTGGAATGTTAGGGACTTCAACAGAATGGGGAAGAGGTGAATGGTCATGGATGTTCTAAAGGATGATAGGATTCGTATTTTTGCTTTAGAAGAGACAAAGTTGGAGTCTTGCTCCAGCTCAATAGTCAAGAGCATCACAGGCTCATGTGGTTATGCTTTCATTGCTAAAGATTCGATGGGCATGAGTGAAGGACTTCTAATTGGATGGCACACTGATTTTTGGGACTTACTTGCATCTCATATTGGTGTCACTTACATATTGGTACAGCTGCAATGCAAATATAGTCATCAAATAATAAAAGTGGCAAATTTCTATGGTCCACCGCATTATGAAGGAAGGAATCTATTGTGGCAAGAGATGGAGGAAGTAGCAAGTCAGGAGGAAATGATTATTATGGGAGGTGATTTCAATTTGACAAAGAATTTGGATGAAAGGATAAATTGTTCGGGCCATCCAAGAGATTCTTTAAAGTTCTCCAAGGCTATTGCAGATCTAAATCTAATGGAGTTGTCAATCATAGGAAGGGCATTTACATGGACAACTCATCAACAGTCTCCTGCATTTGCAAAGCTAGATAGAGTGTTTCTTAATGCATCAGCTCAAAACAGCCTACACCTTGCTACATGCTCAGCCGGCAGCATGAGGCTATCAGATCACTGTCCATTAATTTTCAGTTCAAACTCTACCAATCGCCCACCGGCTTTTTTCAAATTTGAAAGGTACTGGCTGAATCAAAGTACTTTTAAGGAAATATTTTTGCAGAGTTGGGCATCAAATGCGGTGCTATCTTAGGTAGAGGACCCGTTGAAAGCATGGCTCATCAAAACTAGAGAGCTAAGGAAAACACTCAAGAGATGGAGTGCTGAACTAAAGGTTATGAAGGGAAAATTCAGATCTGACCTAGAAGACCAAATAAATAAGCTTCATACCAAAGCTGAGGAGGGATCCATTATGCCACTAGAACTTGATGAGCTGAAGGTGCTAAGACATCAGCTGGATGCATGCTATGTAGCCGAAGAGCAATTCTGAAAACAAAGAGCAAAAATTCGATGGTGCAAAGATGGTGATCATAATACAAAGTTTTTCTATACGTATGTTAGTGTAAAACACAGGAGAAATCATATTGGCTTGCTGAAAGTGAATATGATTGAAACATCTGATCTAAAGGAAATTATACAAGCATTCTATACTTATTACAAACAACTCCTAGGAGTTAAACATCAGCCAAAGTTGTTAATCAGGTGGGAAGAGTTTTATCAGCCACACAACATACCCCTGGATAGCCTAAATAGTGACTTTGATGAGATGGAGGTGAAGGATGCAATCAACAGAATGAGAAAAATGAAGGCCCCTGGCCTTGATGGCTTCATTCCAGAATTTTACAATGCTGTTTGAGAAAAAGTAAAGGATGAGGTTATGCTTATCCTCAAAGCTTTCAAGGAAAGGAAGGTTGATATGAGGAGAGTTTCAATGAGCCACATTATTCTTCTCCCAAAAAAGTAGGGAGCGAATACCACATGGGACTTCAGGCCCATCAGTCTTGAACATAGCATGAGGAAACTGATATCCAAAGTCCTTGCCGATAGACTCAAAAAATTCATGGCAGATCTGATTTTAGAAACTCAAAGTACTTTCATTCAGGATAGATTAGCAGCTGATGCTTTTATGGCAGTGACAGAAACTATTCATGCATGTAAAAGGACTGAGGACAACAGTTTATTCATCAAGCTAGACATTGAAAAAGCCTTTGACACAGTTTCATGGGATTTCATTGAAAGTATATTGAAAGCAAACCAATTTCCAGCTGACTGGATACTTTGGATGATGGAATTGGTAACCAAAGCAGACTCTGCAGTAATCATAAATGGTATAGCAAGCAAACCCTTTGCTCATAGGAGGGGGCTACGGCAAGGTAATCTCCTATCCCCCTATCTATTTATTCTGGTCATGGAGTGTTTTTCGAGGATGATCAACAAAGCAGATCAGTTAGGCCTTATTAAGGGTGTGCTTAACCGAATCCAAGGGAATGGAGTTACTTATGTTGGTTTTGCAGATGACATTGTTCTTTTTTTACAAGGGAAGGAGGAATATATTCACAATTTGAAGCTGTTGATTGATTGTTTTCATGCTGCTTCTGGACTTAAGATCAATTTAGCCAAATCTACAGTCATCGATTTGCAAGGGAGGCGGGACATATCAGCTAAATTTGTGGAAATCTTAGGATGTACGACTGGTGCATTTCTAATCATGTATCTGGGTCTTCCTTTGAGAGATGGTAAACTTAAAAAGGATGATTGGAGAACTATTATATCAAAGATGGATAGTCATCTTGTGGGTTGGAAGGGCCGATTGCTTTCTAAGGACGGGAGGTTGATTTTGCTAAATTCAGTATTATCTTCAATTCCTTCTTACTTCTCAGCAGTGTTTAAAATTCCTCAGTGGGCAATCAAAGAAATGGATAGGCGGAGAAGACGCTTCTTATGGGGTAAAAATGAGGAGCAAAAATGTACATTGAATCCAGTAAATTGGAAGGTGGTTACAATGAAAAAGAAAAATGGTGGTTTGCGTGTTCTGGATTTTAGAGCACATAATGATGCTAGATTGGGATCTTGGATGTGGAAGTTGATTACAGGAAATTCCTCAACTTGGACCAGGGTCGTGAAATGGAAGTACTTTAAAAGGAAAGATTGGTTTGTGTCCAAAAATACTGCAGGATGGTATTGCACTTGGCGCACTATAGCCAAGCTAAGGGGGCTATTCATTTGTAGCCTAAATTATGAGATAGGTGATGGGAAAAATATAAGTTTCTAGTTTGAACCATGGCACAATCATAGAAGCATGGCAACCGAGCATAGGGAGGCATTTCTAGCAGCTGTATATTCAAGCGCATCTTTATTTAAACTTGTTAGATGGGAGGATGGAGTATTTAGGGGCTGGAAAATAAATGTTACTAATGAAATCTCCTCGGCAGCTGCGGTAAAGCTCTCGGATAACTTAGCAAATATACGACTTCACGAGGGAACAAAACAGATTGGGTGGAGATGGACGGGAAATAAAATGTTTTCTGTAAAATCAATGTATAAGCTTATGAAGGAGTCAGGTATAGTGGATATTGAGGGAAGCATGGTATGGAAGGCTAGATTGCCACTGAAAATTAATCTTTTTAATTGGTTGATGAGAAAAAATAAATTGCATATCAAATTGTGATTGATATACAAAGGCATTATAGTTGATGAGATATGTAGCCTTTGCAAAGGGGCTGTTGAAAACCGGGATCACTTATTTTATATGTGTCCTTATACAAGAAATGGATGACATTGCTACTTGAAGAATTTGCAAGGGGGTTTGTACGATATTGCACTCTTACCGTGGGACATGAGGGGTGATATGGCTACAAAATTGACAAGGCTTGAGCAACTAGCAGTGTGGCATTGGAGTGTTTGGGGTGAGAGGAATAGAAGATGTTTCATGGGGGGTTCAGTGTCAACAAGGACCCTAGCCATGCAAGCAGCTGATGCCTTCAGTTTGTACACTACCCACAAGCCTCCTTAGCTCTCCAGAACCTGATCCTGCTCTTAGCTAAGAGTCACACCGGGTGCACAAGTTTAGGGAAGTGTTGTCCTATATTTTGTGCCATGTCTATGATCCTCTCTTTGTTTTTGGGGCTGTTTGGCTCTTGATTTTGTTGTTTTCTTCCTAGTCTTGGTATCTACTGTAATGGTTTTCTGTTTTCCTTCTTCTCTCTGTTTTCTTTCCTTTCTTACACATCCGTTTGGATGACATTGTATTATTTCAGAATGGTGAAATGAAAGCAATCTACTTTTCAAAAAAAAAATATATATACACATAGATCATATAAAGGTTTATTCATCCTGAATCAACTATATAGGAAGGAAGCCATTGACTTTTCAGAGAACATGTACATATTATACATGCGTGCAGCAAGAAAGTCAAGTTCAACTTCCCAACTGATTGGCAATGAACGAGACAAATTAATATATCTATCCCCCTGACTGATAATGGTACTTGAAGTGAAGTATTCATTCATGCACTGCCTTTGCAGTTTGAGTGTATCCTTCATGCAGACACATATCTATACATATTCCCAGAAAACAACCCAGCAGATGTTACAAGGCAAAATCCATTTAATAATTCCATTCGGTATTTTTTAAACTTTAGATGAAGTATGGATTCATGGAATGCAAGTTCTAAAATGCATATATATTGGCTTCCTTGTAAGTGGAAAGGAAGCGGTTGCCTAGAGGCTAAGCAGCCACAATTTATATCCTTTAATAAAGAAGAGGTGATTGTATTTGTAAGTTTAGTATGTTACAGAATACATGATTCAGGTCTCATGCACAATCAAATTGGGCTTGTTTATAACCCAACATGTATCCTTCTTCTTCCCCCAAGTTGTCTCATTAATTAATCAAGTGATTAGTCTTTATCTGGAAGAAGCTAGTATTATGTTGGCTCATTTCTTTATCAGATATCAGTTGTCAAAGTCTGACCTTTTGGAGGTTTGGTGAGTAGCTCCAGAACATACACTTCAGGCTTTTATCTGCTACCATATGTATGTGCATATCTACTTACTTAGCACAGCAAATTGCTTCCCCTTCCTTATTCTTTAAGATCGAATTCCCAATGGTTGACTGAACCAGGCCGAGCCGACTTCTTTAGTTTACAACCGTGGGTTCTTCTTCTCCTTCTCCGGTGTTCAACTACGGGAGCTGCACGGTGGCTTCGAGAAGGTAAGCCCTACTGGTTCAGCAGGATCGTTCGGGTAGTACGTATATAAAAGGAGATGCTCATCATCACCTGCAAGTTTTGGATTTTGTTTGCATTTTTGGCAGGAGTTCTTCTGGTCGCGCGTGGTCAGTCAGCTGGTAAGGATGAAATTTTAGTTTACAACCGTGGGTTCTTCTTCTCCTTCTCCGGTGTTCAACTACGGGAGCTGCACGGTGGCTTCGAGAAGGTAAGCCCTACTGGTTCAGCAGGATCGTTCGGGTAGTACGTCTATAAAAGGAGATGCTCATCATCACCTGCAAGTTTTGGATTTTGTTTGCCATTTTGGCAAGAGTTATTCTCGTCGCGCGTGGTCAGTCAGCTGGTAAGGATGAAATTTTAATCTGCTGTTTTATTCTGTAGGGACAAGTTTAATTGATCTTTGAGCAATTAAGCTTTCAATTAGATATATATCTATATTTTCTCTCATTCCGGATATATACTCCTCTGAAATTAGTTTCTCTTCAACTGTCCACCAGGAAGCCGAGCGATTAATTCTTCTTCACTTATCTCCTTTTTTGTTTGTTTTATCATGTAGATCACTCGCAGCTGCAGCAGCAGCAGATACTTTTTAACTTTTCAAAATTACAAAATTCTACTTAAAAATTAAAAATTAAATAGCTAGTACCAAATAACCTTGGATCAAGAACAAATGAAGTTAAAAGGAGATTAAAGAGATCGGATCAATTATTTGTTTTATCTTTTGATGTCAGAGTGTTACTGTAGACGGATAAATTCACTCTGATGTTGCTCTAGTTAATCATATCTTTCTTGGATTGATCTTTCTATATATATATCAACATCACTTCTTCTTTTTTTAATACAAACGCCTTAACTACTCGAGCATTTCAGCAAGTCATCATCGATCTTTTATTAGTCAACGCCTTCATCCTCCTACCTTCGGTAGCCTCTCCTGACCATGAATGGTTGTGTGGTTTAAACCATTTCAGGAAAAAAAAAATCCACATTAAGATCAGAAAAAACAAACAACTGGTTGACATTCGCATGTATGTTTTGTCTCAATTACTCAGTAGTTGCCATTTAATTGGAGGCGATGCAGCCTCAAGTCAACGATTCGAAGGAAGTGATCTGTTTGCTTAATTTAATCAGTCCATATGTAGTTCTATGTTTAAGATCAAACTGTATGACCGGAGACTTCAGTACGTTAATACCATTAATTAATCCATCCGCATGCTCAGCGAAGGTCAATTAAATTAGTCTAAAATTCATTGCTGCTAATTGCTGTCAATCTATTACGTTCGGATTTGGAGGGTAATTAATATTTATATATATTAGACAATGCTTGTATGCATTACAATGCAGATTTTTTTACTAGTTTCTTGATTTTGTATGATAATAGTATATTTTAATAAATCTTTTTTGTACTTTGTTATGATATTTTCGTGTTATCACACTGTATAGCGATCTTTTGCTATTTTATATCAGCTATATCTGCTACGGTCAAATTGCTCTTATAAGCATATCAATCGTTCATCATATTAGTCAACGCTTGCATTGTTAAATGTTAAAAATCCTCCCATACTTCAACTTTAGCAATATTAACTATTTCCAATGTGATTGTAACCCTCTAAAAACAAATATTATTTCCAGATGACTAACAGGACTAAGTACAAAACACGGAACAAAAAAAATTGTTTTCATGACTCCATCATCCAACAAATACTCTTTTCTTTCCTCATTAGTTTTTTTCCTGGTCAAACACATCCAAGATCGGTTCACATTTCACCCCGGTGTTTGGTGTAATCGATCGAGAACCGAGAAGGATGAAAACTGACCGTTTGCTGTAGGGCTTGTGCATGGGTCTTTCTCTTCTTTTCAGCTTATCCTTGAGGGTTAATGATGGATAATTTACTTTTAGGAATGAGGAACATGTGAAACCGTAGCTGCTCTCTTCTATTGATAGCAAAAGATTATCTCTTAAAACACCGGTTGTGAAATCTTTGAAGAGAATGCTCAATATTACATGAGAGGAGCTCCGCTATATGATCTATTGGACTTCTGTGCAATATCCTTTTTAATGCATTCTCCTATTAGTAGTTTATTCATTCATTTTGGTGGATCCCTCTTACCTAATATGTACACCTAAAAGTTCACCTTTTACTTTTTTGTTGTTTCTTCTGGATGAAATAGCACAAGTGGAAAGGAATAGTGACATTGTTTAGGATTAAACTTATGCAAACTATTGATCGTTGCCATTAATTTATGCGATCTCTAATGGCAATGGTTGGAAACTCTAGCTACGGCTATACGATCGCTAACTCTAGCTGGGATTAGGTATGAGTGAGGCAATGACTACGCGCGTTACTGAAATGGTGACGGTGGGTTGATACTTTTTCTTTCGGTCAAACAAATGCTTTACTTTTGTTCTATATACCTTATATTGTATGAGGGATGCGGCAACTCAAGCACTATTTTCTCTTGCCGATGACGATCACAAGTGTCACGATAGGGCTTTCAGACTTTTTTCAGCTCGACTTAGGATCCTCTGTTGTGAGGAAGAAGAGGGCTTGGACTTGAATCATGCCTTGTCCATCCCACCTTGTAGAGAGTGGAAGACGCATTAAGATGCAAACTTTATTTTAACTGTTCTTTAGCAAAGAATTCCATTGTTTCAGCAAATCCTACTATCTATCGTGCTTTTCATTTAGTCCCTTATTTTTGAGGAATTGTTTTGCCTAGGGAGTACATTAGTTGCTTCAATCAACTAAATGTAAATATAATTGCTTTTCTAACCAAACAATCTATTTAATCTCTTCAAAATCTTGATTATAGATAACAAACATTTCCAACAAAATTAGTGGAGCAAAGATGGTGATATTTTGTCTGTATAGCATAACTGAAGTACCCTGCAGCAACAATATATTAGCTAGAATTCCAGATACATTCCTGTTTTTATTCTCTCCTCTCATTTTTGTGCAATCCCTTACTGGTTTCTACTTATTAACATCGTGCATCAAATATATAGCATCTTCTACCAATGTGCACTTGTGAGGATGTAAACCAGTTTCAGCCTCACATATACCAGATTTACTGACTTTGTACTCTTTTATATATATAACAGTAAATGAGGCCTTAATTCAAGTTCCTCAAGACTTTGTACTCTTTTATTTGATAGTGTAAAGAAATTGTTCCCGTATTTTGGGGAAAAAAAGTTTGAACGATATTTACTCACTTTGTGTACCTCAAGAAGAGACATTGTTTTAACAATTTTGAATATTTATCTAGACCAAATTGAGATCAAGTCGCAATTGTCGAGCACGGTTATTCTTGCACGTATACTAAAATCTTCTGCAGCGAAGGTGAGGTTTAGTGCATGATTTGTGGATCTTGGTTCCATGTTAAACCAAAAAGTCTACTATGAACGTTTGGTGAATCGTAAAATTATTTGTGTTTGCTACTATTATGAATTTGGGAAGCTTCCACCATCATACTGAAGATACTTTTCCTCCATGCTCTTAGTGCAGTTGCGCATCAGGATTTTATTTTTCTTAGCCTTAAAATCTATCTGTTTTTTCATCTCAGCAATTACATAAGAAAGACATTTTTGTATGTAGCGCAATAAAATCTAGGTTCCTAACATCTTATAAGTTGTGTTGTGATTTCTTTTCTATTTTCTCTTCTTTGCAGGAGACACCCTAGACCCAAGCAAAGTTTTGATAAATGGTGAAACCTTGACTTCTGCGGGAGGAATTTTTGAGTTAGGGTTCTTCAGACCAAGAAATGCAAGCAACCTGTACCTGGGGATATGGTATAAGAAGATCCCAGATCAACTAGTGGTGTGGGTAGCCAATGGTGATACCCCTATTAATGGATCCATAGGAGTGTTGAATCTTACTAGTGATGGAAAACTTTTACTGCTTGATAAGGATGCAAACATTGTATGGTCAATAGGAAAATCAAATGCTACTTATCCACTGCTTCAGCTTTTGGACTCGGGAAACCTCATATTGACTGAAAATGGATCAAGGAGGACATTATGGCAAAGTTTTGATCATCCATCTCATACATTTCTACCGGGAATGAAGATTGGGATTGACTCCATAACCAATCTAAGTAGATATCTGACATCTTGGAAGAGTAGTTCTGATCCTTCTCCAGGGGACTACTCCTATGGATTGAATACTAATGGAGTACCAGAAGCCTTTATATGGAAAGGGTCTTCTCATTATCAAATTTTCCGTACTGGACCATGGGATGGAAATGGCTGGAGCGGTCGCCCTGACATGGCGTCAAATGGTGTTCTTCAATTTAAATTCTATTCGGACAACAATGAGACATACTATACATGTGAACCCTTGGAGAAGTCTGTCCTAGGCCGGGCAATTCTCAATGAGAACGGAATATTGCAAAGGTTTGTATGGTCGAATACAAGCAACGGATGGATCCAATATTGGATGGTACCATCGGATCCATGTGACCAGTATGCAGCATGCGGAGAAAATGGCATTTGTACCACCAGCTATTCACCTATATGCCAATGTTTGCAGGGTTTTACTCCCAAGTCACCTATAGATTGGAGCCTTAGAGAGAATGCAGAGGGTTGTGTTAGGAGAACACCTTTAAATTGTTCATTTGATGGGTTTTTGCTTCTGCAAAATGTGAAGCTTCCTGATACCTCAAATGTCAGTGTAGTGAGCAACATGAGTCTCGATGAGTGCCAGAATTTGTGCTTGAAGAATTGTTCTTGCATGGCATTTTCTATAATTAGAGATGATATGTGTCTAACATGGACTGACTCTCTACTGGACATTAGAGTATTCACCCAAGGAGGCAATGATCTACACATCCGGCTTGCAGCTTCTGAATTAGGTACGAAAATTTGGCATTCTCATAGAAAGAGGTTTTCCATGCAACCAATGTGCTATGATGGACTTTTACATGGATGCTTGGAAGGAAAAGTTTGTTAACTGAACCGGTCCATTATCAAAATATTTTGTTAACCAATTCAAAATATTATATCAGAATTCCCCATATAGCATAAATGACTCTTGACCTTACTTAGGATCGATCATAATACGACAGGAAATGAGTTGCTAGTGCTTCTGTTACTCGGATTCTGATATACAAAGTAATTGGTTCTTAGGCTTCAGTTCAAAAATGCACTTGTTTCAACTTTAAAACTCAAATTCTTTTATCATAAAATCTCAAAAATAATTACAATTCTTTCAATTCAGTTTTCCAAGATGAACCATGGCAATAAAGAGATCTAGTGGAGACCAAACTACCATTATCTAAATACCTGAACGATCGTTGGTTGTTTCCCCCTGTTGTTCAGCCAATAGATATCTGAACTTTGCAAAAACCACTCACATATCTATCTTTTCCTATATCTGTAGTCATGTCATTGATGTATCTTGATATCATTTGTGCTTCAACTAATGAAGTTATGACATATTAGTTGAAAAGTTTTAAGAAATGCTATGTAGTAGAAACCAATATATCATTGGGACAAGTCCTAATTTTTAGCTTCAATTTTAATTTGCAGATACGATAAGAAGAAATTCTGGAAAGAAGATATCTTTGAGAATCATAGTAATCATTCCTATACTGAGTGTTCTTCTCTTGCTCTGTGTTGGTTCACTTTTATGGTTCAGGAGAAGAAGGAATTTTGGTATGTTTCTTATATTACATATAGTCCTATATAATTATTTCAGCTAGTTTTGTATTTAGTCTCAACACACGCATTTTCTATCATGTTTAAGTTCAAAAAATTAGTTTTCTCTGCACTTACATGTACAGATTAGTAGTCAGACTTGATTGGAAATTAACAGAAACCAAGTTAGCTTAAATCTTCACAAATACTAGCTTAATTGGCCTAACTGTTTCTTTGGTTCAAAATGTCTCCTTGAAAAAAAAAAACTAAATCCTAATTTACCATGATCATCTCAATCTTACAATGTCCAGTCTGTTTCTGGTGACAAACTTCATTGGCTTTGGTTTCTCAAATGTTTGTTTAGCTTGGCCTATTAATTTGTGGCAAGGACTAAAAATGTCGATCTTACATGTTGTTCTGGTAGGGTTGATATTTATCAATTCGAGGACGGACTAGTAGTACATTAGCCAACCAACACTGGTTGGTCCTCATGAATCACAATGCTTGTCACCAGATACATACGGGCGACACCGTGCCAACACTCAAAATCGCTCTGTATATAGTGTGTACTAGATAATATGCATCATGTAATTGGATTTGCCACCAAAACAAAGTTTAGAATTCACTGTTGATCTAGCAAAGGAATTCAAAGCTGAAAGTATCTCTTTTTTTTCCCTGTTATGTTTATTCAGTAATTCTGACTAGTAAATATATTTGCAAAAGTATCTACACTTCCATGGCTCTGTTCATTCCCTAATTTAAGATAAGCCCCTTCACTCAATGAGTTGAGAAAATGAGTCATCACTATTTCATCTATGATATCTGGTTGCCAGTTATATTTGAAAATATGTGAGCAACTGAACCGTTTATTTTTCAATCTGAAGTAGGTAAAGTGATAAACTCCAACACCTTCTGTAGAGAGGAAAATGAGCTGGAGTTGCATCTTTTTGATATGCTTACAATCAGAGTTGCCACTGCTAACTTCTCCAAAGATAATATTGTTGGGATTGGTGGCTTCGGACCTGTTTACAAGGTAACATTTCCAACTGTTAGGGCATTCAATTCTGCATCCAATTAAATTCTCATACTATATTTCTTTTCAGAAGAATTGGGTACTGAAACTGATGTTCAAAATCCTAAATTCACAGGGTCAACTGGTAGATGGGCAAGATGTTGCTGTAAAGAGGTTGTCCAAAGACTCGGTGCAAGGCATAGATGAATTCAAAACTGAGGCTGTTCTAATTGCCAAACTTCAGCACAGGAATCTTGTTCGCTTACTGGGTTGCTGTATTGAGGATGAGGAAAGAATATTGATCTATGAGTACATGGAAAATAAAAGCTTGGATAATTTCATATTTGGTACGGCTTCAAAACCATAACTACTTTTATGTTTTTAAATGTGTTTCTGCTACATGTTTAATGTGTTGGAAAGGATCCTTAACACAAGGTTCAGGTCAATAAAGAAGCATGTTCAGTCTAGCTATGCAAGAAAAAGTAAAAGAATAGTACTAAGAAAATGGCAATTGGACACTTCTCTGTTAGAATCGTGATGCACACGGAATTGTGGAACTATCATGCAACTCTTAAATGTCTTAAATAGTCAAATCAATTGTTTAGTCTTACTGCCATGCACGGAAATCTTTTAAAGCAATCATAAATTTTGGTGTTGCAATGCATTAAGGAAACATGGGTTTTGCACCTTTGATTTTACTCTATATATGCATTTACAAAGTCCAACATGAGTCGAACACTGGGACTACAAATGTTTATCTGAATTTGATACTATTTCATTGTGTTTCTTCAAATTTTATTATTATTATTATTTTGATGAATTTTCTAGCTTGTGTTGTCCAACCAAGATTGGTTTATCAGCACTCATCTACAAAATCTTGGGTACTAGAATCTAACTTTACATTATTGGTTGGAGAACTAGCCTTATGATACAAGAATTTTATTATCAGAATCACACTTGTTAGACTAATCTATATTTCACTCTGACAGATAAAAGAAAGAGCACACTATTGGATTGGCAAAAGCGCTTTGATATCATTATGGGAATTGCTCGTGGCCTTGTCTATCTCCATCAAGATTCTAGGTTAAAAATAATCCACAGAGATTTGAAGACCAGCAATATTCTCCTTGATGATGATATGAATCCTAAAATTTCAGATTTTGGCATTGCAAGGATTTTCAGCTTAGGCCAAACTGAAGGGAGCACAAAGAAAGTAATTGGGACTTGGTATGTTCTACATCAAGATGATAGTAATATACCACTAATCTCAGAACTAATTCATCTCTTAATCATATGCAGTGGATACATGGCTCCGGAGTATGCAATGGGTGGACTCTTTTCTGATAAATCAGATGTTTACAGCTTTGGTGTCATATTACTAGAAATCTTGAGTGGAAGAATGAATAGCATGGTCTTTGAAGTGGATCAACATTTAAATCTTCTTGGACATGTTGAGTAATTCAATATTTTTAATAGGTTGTGGATGTTATCTTAAAGTATTATGAAGTCACTCAACCTTAAGCATAAACTAAACTTTTTTTGCAGGCATGGAAGCTATGGAAAGAAGGTAGATGCCTAGAATTGCTCACGGAGTCAATTGGATCTTCTTATCCTGTGCTTAAAGCATTGAGGTGCATCCAAGTAGGTCTATTATGCGTGCAGGAAGGGAGTGAAGACAGGCCAACAATGGCCAAAGTAGTTCTGATGCTGAGCAGTGATGCTATCACGCTAGCTCAGCCTAATCGCCCTGGATTTTGCATGGCTCGATCCTGCACAGAAGGAGATTCCTCAAACAAAATTACAATAACTGTTATAGAAGGTCGTTGAGATTGATTTGAGTTGTAAAGATTTTCTCATCCAATTTGTCAAATTTATACTTGGAATTTCATTAGGAGCAGAAGTATCACTCACTATACAGGGTACTTGTATAAATGGATTTTTTCCTCTCTAATTAGATGATCATCTCTATATTTCTATACTTGGAAAACTTCTAACAGGATTTACGCAAGTTCGACAATGAGACATTATTTATGGTAAAGTCTAACGAGAATTACTTAGCTCCTCCTTTGTCTTGCACCATTCTTATTATCTTCCTTTTAGTTATTAAAGCATAATCAGAGAGTGCAAAATACATAATTGGAGGTCTTCTAGTTAATTGGTTTTATTATTATTATTATTTTAACTTAGCGAGTATTGAATTCACAACCTTCCTTATAGAACTTAATTGCTCTAATTAAAAGGGCATAGGCTTTATATATTTGATGAGATTATTGTTGTAAAGTGTTACTAATATAGTTTGGATTTATATATAAAGTGTTTGTCCCTCTGGTCATGACAATTAAATTTTATACGGGCCCCATGTAATTATACAAAGTCCTGATACAATAAGCTTGTAGCCTAGTGGCTCCCTAGCAATTGTAAGGATACAAATATTTGCACGAGTGGATTTAATTAATATATAGCAAACATGATTTAATTATACTGTAAAATATAAACTTAATCATAAAAAATTCTTGGATGTAATTTTTATGTGTATGATATCATCTTCCACTAAGATTTTCTGTGTTCTCCTTTCTAGGGTTGTCATCCTATGCTTAGTATAAGCTCGGGTCAGGGACTATTCATTGGACCCTAGTGCCAATCACACTGATGTTAGCGAAGATAACTGGTGACCACAGAATTATCTCCTTCCATCTCACAAGTCGTACCTTTGCCTACACTTCGAGATATTTACACCATGTGTCTCCTTAGACCACACTGTGCGACTACCATGTAGCACTACATTATGTCCCATAATAGAATCACCTATTTAAAGATAGTCTAAATTGTCTGATGAATCGGAATCCACATAAATTATTTAACTCCAAGGTTTAGACTACCCCTCTCCCCCATAGACCTACATAACTTGAATAAGATACGTCAGTTGTTTTATGACCTCCTAGTGCTAGGGCAAAGCGGCAATGTAGCTCTCTAGTTCTTGGCCAGTGAGGTCTAGATGCATGCCTTGATAGGAGTATCTCGACTGTGCAAAAAGACTCCTCCACAGCTTCATCCTTACTCAGGAATTTGGATTGGGTTACGCTTTCATTTACCCTTCACTGGTGCTTACCAACTGTGAGAGAAATAATATACAAGGACCTAATATTCTTTCCTAGTTTTGATGTTTCTAAGATACAAGGTCTTTTTGTTCCCATGCATATAGATTTTCTTACATAATATTGATATCTATCTCTATGTTTCATAGTATTCATTATGCATATAGAATTTTGAGCTCATCATAATTCAAACATACCAAGTATGATAATAATTTACATGAAATAGCATACAATTAAATTTACAACATAAAATTCATGAAGCTGTAAAATTAATTAAATCATGTCATATGTTTTAAAATTTAACCACCGCCACTAGGGCTCTAACTGTAGCATTTCACAATTGAACTTAAAAATAACTCATAGAGATTCAAGTAATTTCTCTTTCAACATTTAATTATCGTCGATGCCAAAATAAAACTTCCTAAAAATTATTAAGCATGCCTTACTTTACAACTTCATAAAAAATTGCTTCTATCCTTTTCCCATCCTAAGATTTTATTTGTATCAGTTAAGTATCCATTATCATAGCAAAATACAGTTCTTCTCACTCAAAATCAAGCATCATATTTCAGGCACAAGAGAATATAATTTCAAGGAAATAGTTCATTCTTAGTATCCTTTACAAGCATAAAATTTAACTGAGGAAGTCAAATTTATGTTGCTGTTGTCTCTCGGCTACAGTGGTTTGGATCTTCCAACTTGGACATGGCAACCACTTATTCTTAATTCTCAAAGTTATGATTTGTACATTGAATGACAACAAAGTTGCAAGTTTAATTTTGCATTCTAGCTGCACTTCATATTTGCAAACAAAGAAAGAAATCAACCGAAAACAAATAACATAACTCATGCTACTACTTCAATTAACATAGCATTGGCAAGGGGTTTGTACTCATTCTAGAGAAGCTAAGGTCCTCTAACATTTACACCCAGTCAATTGTAAGTAAAAGAGAGTAGGAAAAGAATCCAAACAACCATGTAGTAAGAAGGCCAAGTACAAATCTATCACTATGTAAACATTCACCTTACTGAGTATTTTTGGTAGCCACAATTTTGTCAAAAGTTCTCAAGAAGAAGGTGTACCTAGGTTGCTAACCTAATAGTATATGCTTCTTTTAATCTCATATCTCCATCTTCTATAACCATTTGTGAGTAGTCTGACCTTTAGATTCCTTAAAACTATAATAGCTTAACTATCAAGTAGTCTTTAATTACTTTAATAAGTCAGTCTGTGGAAGAACTAATGGTAGATTAGGTGTCTGTATCTATGGAAGCTGAGCTTGCATCATTATGATGATCATTTGAAACTGTTCCTGAGTAAAAGTTAGTCCTCCAAGTACTGTTGGTGCTTATGTGTTGTTTTAGGAGGCATATATGTTATATGTTATACTCCTCCAAGATTGAGTGTCTCAAGAATAACATACATCGATTATTCATGTGCAATAGCCAAGTAATAAGAGCAATCAAGGATCATACAAGACTATGTCCGGGGCTAGTATAGTCAACAACAGTTGTGACTATCAATTGTCATCTCAGGGAGAGGTATCAAGCATCATAGGATACCCAGATCAAAATAGAAATACAAAAATATAAGAAAAAAGCCCCATTTTTCCCTTAGATTGCCTATTGAACCTCACTACTTGGTTTACCACAGCTAGTCTAGTAAATACTATCGATCAGGAGTTATCTAATCTCTCATCTTAGTGACTTAGCACTTTGGCCCAATGCCTATCTATCTAGGCAGTCCATAAACATAACCTAACACCACTATAATGATAGTGCCATAGGCACACCAATATAACATCATCTTAGTCATATGTGCTCAAAGATGAAGCAGAACCATCTATAAATCAATAAATGTTCTAGAGTATATTTTTTACCATACCTTTAGTTTTCAGAAAAAATAAGTGCATATGCTATCTTTAGAATCAAACAAAGGCTTTAATATCAAACTTATAATGAATCGAAAAACCATAGTAATAAAGAGCTTATATCACCAAATATGGACATATCAAGTTAATCATGGCTCATTTATAATTATAATCAGGAATATTAACTAGTAGAAGAGTCTAAACATATCAAATATAGATAATAATCAAAAGGAAATAATTCTCTTAGACTAAACATTGAGAACTATACTTTTTATTCTACCTAGAGAATAAACACTCACATGTTCCTCTTGTCACAATTATGTTCTAATTCGTATCACGTTCACTGATATCCTCGTGCTTGGTTATCGAATTTTCAGTGAATATTTTAATAAATTTTAATTCTCAATCTCGTAATAATTTATCACGCCCTGATCCGACTGTCAGGTACATGACAACCACCGCATGCGCTCAAAAATCCATGCAAAGCATAACAAAATCTGAATTGTACATCACGAGTTGTTAGCAATATCAATAACCAAATACAATCACCTAGTACAGTCCCAATTTAAGTCTACTACACGCTATGTCTAACAATAAATAAAATCTAATGAAATGATGGTCAACCTTTGACAACATAATCTTCGTCCATGATCTCGACTGTTACTGCTATACCTGCACACACATTGAAGACGATATGCTCAGCCTTGCAGTCTAGTATAAAATTATGACTCAAATTATAACAAGAAATGATACTAATTTATACTAAGTTATTCCCCATCCCTAAGGTTTAAATTTAAGGTCATGAATGAACAGCTAATCAAATGGCGAAAGGAAAATTCTCATGTCAGCGTGCATACATTTACTTCAATTTCCTCTCAACAAGCATATGATAAGAACAAGAGAGAAAAGAAATGAATGAATAAGGAAAGATAATGTAAATTTAATATCTTATGGCAACTATTTCATTGGTTTCCAACATGTATTCACCCTGCTATCATTTTTCAGAAGTATTATTTTGCTTTTAATTTTATATATCAACAACAATGACAATTTGATAAGAGGTAAAGATTTTGATGAAGCAAGCGTGCATTGTCACGCCCTAATCCTTCCCTTTGAAAATATAACGACTGCCTACACTTCTACATCACAACTTATACAAGGTAAAAATATCATTTAGCAAAACCACACAATTATAATTTATTATTTAGAACAATGAAAATATTAACAAATAATACTAAAAAATTCAATAACTACAAAATCATAATCTCTAGCTATCTAGATTGTCATAATTCTACTCTGCATAACTAAGTTCTTCCTCATTCCCCCATCCCGCTGACCAAACCTGTAACCTGCACAATAGAAAAAAAAAGTGCGCATCTGACTCGTGAAACTCAATGAGGCTACAGAGAGAGCAGCCTAAAAATAAGTATAAGGTATTGTACAAACTAACAAGGAGATATATCCACTAAATCACACATTAAATCAACATGTCAACAAGCATAGTATAACAACCACTACAAATCATATCACATGAAGCATATACTAGCATCACTAACCAACAAAGTATAGGAAACATGATCATAATAGCAGAACTAATATCCAAGATGTCATAGTATTCTCAAAACTACTTCATCATATTTTTCAAAACTACTCCTAGGGCAGCCAGCCTATGTCAAAACAAATCCCTCGACAGGAAATTTTCCGAACCCATCAGTATCAACTCTACATCTCTGTCCTATATATTCGTATACTAACGTTAGCAGAAGGAGTTGGTGATAACGACACCCCTTCTATACATCATAAGTATCATACAGCGCTGTAATTCTGCCCTATGACAGGGTCACCATACTAAATCATAAACCACACCATCTACAACTTGACCTGCTGAGATATTCTACATATGTTACCAATGAACTTGGACTGTCCAGGGACCCACATCTTGAGCATGTCAGTGTCTTTAGATTCCCTAGCCTTGTAGCGTATTGCACGGTACTGTTTCTAGCACACTATCTACCTTGGAGTCACATAAATAAGTTGAGTTCTGTACTGAAGTAAGATCTCGATTACACCAAAGCATCTGTGATTAAGTCAACCGAATTTGCACCTCTACCTTAGCTAGCACATAGCTCCTCCCACATGTTGGCACATAGCAGCCTAAGAACCTATGTCATCTCCTAGGTTATTATAACCTTAAGATGTCCAAATTTCTTAGTCATATGTCACTTAAGACCACTCTAGGTGTTAACATAACATGAACCTAAAGTGTCTCTAGATTAAGTCTCATGTCATCATATTCCATGTTCTTTTTAAGTCTCTATATCTCTAGATTAAGTCCCATAACATGAATATACCAACAATAACATAACATGAGCATAACCATAGACAACATGAATATCATAGAGTCACATATCGTGACATAGCATACCATCCTATCCTACATCCAAACTTCTCTAAATCCTCTCAAAGCTACTAACAATTTCAGTTTGGGAGAATTATATTGGAGCCTTTAGTGGAAAGGGAGTTACACCAATGCTCCTTGCAGCAATAGAGAGGGAGGACGATACCAATCAAAGTAGTAAAAGCCAACAACATTGGATAGAGGAATTTCATGCTAATTCTAGAAAATTGATAAGAAGATGTTGATCCTAAAATCCCTTCCTACGTGAAATTATAGTTTTGGGGATAGAGGGATAGATAAAAGTCATCCTAAAAAAAAATTCTGAATTTGATCCGTTGTTTTGTAATGCTCTATTTTAAAATTTTACTTTTTCTATTCTTTATTTTTAATGTTTGAATATAATCAAATAATCTATATTTTGATAGAGGTTATTGTATTTAGATTACATTAAATAGAATTAAAATGATTTAATTAGAATTTTTACAGAATCATTAAATTGGTGTTGTTATAAATTTAGGTAATTAGTCTAGTTAGATTTTTCTATTTAGTAAAATTGACTAATTTGGGATTTTAGATTTTCACAAAAATTATTAAATTATTATTTTTAGGTTAATTAAGGTGGTCTAAGTTGAATTGAGATTGTTAGCATAATTTATTTGTTAAAATAAATATTTAATTTATAGCCTTATTGATGTATTGGTAAAAAATTATATTTAGGTGTTAACATTTAGGTTGTTGGATTTATTTTAATTTAGAATAAATTGTCAGGTTTAAATGTAATATATTTTATACATGTTAATAGAGTTGTGATGGGTAGGGTTGATTTGATATTTAATTGTGGTTATTTAAATTTGTCAATTTATTTGGTTGATTAAAAAAAATTAAATAAAATTTATGCGAGGATATGAGTAGGAAGGACAAATAGAAAATTTTGTTGCCTTGTATTATTTAAGTTTTGTTTGGCTGTATTTATTTTTATTTTAAGAGGTTTGAGTTATGCTATTGCTTGACAAATCACGGCCAAGTTGTGATTTGTGTTTAAGAGGAAAAGAGTTGTTTTGCTTGATTGATTGCTTGCTTTTTAGAATCACGATCAAGTTGTAATTCTTACTAAAAATTTACTTTAAGACTCAAGTGAGAGTTTATAGTTTCAATTTATAGCCTACTACAATGCTGAATCCTAAGGGTCGATTATTATTTATTGTACAGATTGATAAGTTGTGTCTGTTTTGATCCTATCCTACATCAAAATCACATGCTAATTAAACATGTAACAAAGAAGACATACAATTTATCAGTCTGTGTAATAAATAACAATCAACTCTTAGAACTCAACACTGTAGTAGGCTATAAATTTAAACCATAAACGCTCACTTGAGTCTCAAAGCAAAGCAAGAATTACAACTTGATCATGATTCTAAAAAGTAAGCAAGCAATCAAGCAAAGCAACTTCATCCTTCTTCAACACAAATCCGGCCATAATTTGTCAAGTAATAACATAGTAACTCAAACCTCCTAAAATAAAAATAAATACAGCTAAACAAAACATAAATAATATAAGCCAACAAAATTTTCTATCTCCTACTTACATCCTCACATAAATTTTATTTAATTCCTTTTTAATCAACCAAATAAATTAACAAATTTAAATAACCACAAAACAACCACAATTAAACATTAAATCAACTCTACCCATCACAACTCTATTCACATCTATAAAATATATTATATTTAAATCCGATAATTTATCTTAAATTAAAATAAATCCAATAACCTAAATGTCGACACCTAAATATAATTTTTTTACTAATAAATCAATAAGACTATAAATTAAATATTTATTTTAACAAATAAATTATGCTAACAATCCTAATTCAACCTATACTTCCTTAATTAACTTAAAAATAATAATTTAATAATGCTGTGAAAATCTAATTATACTAAATTAATCTGTAAAATTTTAAATTAGCCAATTTCACTAAATAAAAAAAATCTAACTAGTCTAATTACCTAAATTTATAACAACATCAATTTAATAATTTTGTAAAAATCCTAATTAAATCATTTTAATTCTGTTTAATGTAATTTAAACACAGTAACCTCTATGAAAATATTCCTTCATGCATATAATATACAAACAATCCATTTATGATTCCATTCAAACATTAAGAACAAGGAATAGAAAAAGTACGCAAGACATTCAAATGTAAAATCCCAAAATAGAGCATTACAAAACAATGGATCAAATTCATAATTTTCGTTTAGGATGGCTTCTATCTATCCCTTTATCCTCAAAACTATAAATTAATGTAGAAAGAGATTTTAAGACCAACCTCTTCTTATCAATTTTCCAGAATTAACATGAAATTCCTCTATCCAATGTTGTTGACTTTTGCTACTTTGGTCGGTGTCATCCTCTCTCTTTGTTGCTGCAAGGAGCATCAGTGTGATTTCCCTTCCACCGAAGGCTCCAGTATAATTCTCCGAAATTTAAATCACCAGTAGTTTTGAGAGGATTTGGAAAAGTTTGGGAATAATGATTTTTCGATCGCAGGAAAATTCTTCCCCTTTTTCAACTCCTGGCACATATGGAGGAGGATTTGGTTGGCAATTAACTCAATTGCCCCTACAATTTCTTCAAAATATTCGACATCAACTTTGGTCCATGTCGTATTCTGTTGTCGATCCCTAAGTTGATTTAATATATATATATATTCTCAGCCAAAACTACATGTATAAATTTACCGATTAATAATTAAATATATATTTGTATTTATTTTCTTCCCCTCTTTTTATTTATGTTTTTTCCCTCTTAGGTATTCTTGTATTTGTAACTTCTTTTATCCCTCCTCAATGAATCCTAAAATTATGAGGATTTATTCATGTTGATAATAATAGAGATTTTAATTTAAGAAAAATCTTAACTAATATTACCATCGATACTATAATTAGAATAATAATAGATAAATAAAGTCTAAATTGAGAAACTCTAACTATCTTACTTAAAGAAAAGTCCACGGGTAAATATATATATTTAGATTTATTTTATTATCCTTTCTCTTACTATTATTATTACTACTTTTTTATTAACTTATCAATCTCTAAATCAAAAATTTCTAAAAAAATTTGATATGCATGTTCCTCATCTCACTAAGCAAAGGAAATTTGATATGATGATGGTTTTATTGTTTGCAGCTCACTTCTAGCTAGTATTCATTCAAAACAACTCAAAAGTCACGACGGAAGTTTGACTATTCAAAGACGGAATTTGGGTCACTGCTTTATGTAGAAAATCTATGTAAAGCTAACTAAAAAAGCACGGAACAATAAACAAGCATAATACTACAAGAACCAAGGAAGGAGAAGGAATTGGCATAAAAAAGCATTGATCTTTAACATTTATGAAAACAATTTGTAACTAAGAAGAAAACAGAGTTAAAAATGGTTATTTTGCATGCTTTTAACCTATGATTTCATTGTGGTAGTATGGTAGTAACTGAATAAATAAAACAGGATATTATCATAGCAGTAAGAATTCAAGCATAGATTGCATTTTTTTTTCATAAATCAAATTCATTTGATTACTTAATCAGAGCTATACTAATTTCCCCATCCATTTGCAGTTTTCAATCTTACGGTGTATCTCACTAATTCAGTCCCATATCACAATACCTATAGCATGCAGTCTAACATCTCTATGCATGTCATCTTTAAAAAAACGATAGTAACCATAAATAGGACAACCTATCACTATTGTTCAATTCATAACAAGGACAACTTGTGTTCAATTTTCATGTAGTCTAGGAAAAATGGAAGTGTCCCCCAACGCTCTTAGAAGAAGTACATTACGGGGAAAGATGATCATCAAAACAGTAGTAAAAGGCATGTCAAATATCAAGACCGAAAAGGAAAAAATCACTCCTAATTGTGCTTTCTAGCTTCCCCTACTTGAACATGTTTTTAATCCACTACATGCAGTTCTTATTCCTACTAAGAAAATTTGTTCTTAGTTCTCTCGTTACTGCTCTATATCTCCTTTCGGTATTGAGGCCCCCAAATCAGTGGCACTTTCTTTCAGTTGTACTTACATTATGAAACTTAATCATCAAGTTGTTCTAAAGTCCTTTCTGCAGCTTAAATGATCGATTGAGAATCTTTTCTATTTCCCACCAGTCATTCTTATTTTATTTAGTATCACTATTTCGTTTAATATCCCATGATGTTTTAAATCCTTGCCACATTATATATCCTAACATGTTATTATGTTCATTTAACATATTTTAGATTCTGATAGACCTCAATCCACTATCCCTTTACCATGAATCCAATTTAACTATCATCCCCCTTGTTTACACCTAACTATCGCAACTTGAATAACAAGCAAGATAGTAAAGGATCCTGGCTACTAACTCCCCCCTTAACTGATCGAACTCAGCAACAAATTAGACAGAACAAACAAAAAAAGAATAGCACTACTAGCCTAGGTGTTATACCATAATTTAAAGTCACCTAGCAAACAAGACAGCTTTCACTGAACTTTAGGTGATATGCTTCAACAGGCAAAAACCACTTATTGCTGATTACCCCTTGCTTGTACCACAACCATTAAATTCAGCTCCATTTAACTATTACCATTTGAACTGGGCAAAATCCAAGAAAATACCAAAATTTCATAACAAAACCTGGGTATTCGCACAATTTAGCAGTCTAAGATTTAAAGTGAGCACAGTCAACCCAATCAAAGGCATCGACCTATTCTATAGAAATGATGAACTTTTGAAATGTCGCATGCAACCCCCTTTCTGCTCATGATTCTCTTAAATTCAAAGTAATGCAACTCTTAGCAAAACAGGAAATTACCACTATATCCGGCCATTACTTCCACCATTTTCCATGTGTATCTTTGGTTGCAGGAATTCTTAGGAACCAACCGAATGTATCCATTTCAATACGCAAGCATAATTTCCAATAAATCAAAATTTCCATAAGGTAATTTATAAGGAACATAAAACGCAAGAATTTCCTCTGAAATGGATGTATAAAGACCCTCATTGGAGCACATGGAAGAAATCAAAGCAGGAATTTATCAAGAACCGCAAGAAGTCAATGGAATAAAACGAATTCTCTTCAGCTATATTGAAATCCACCCTCCTTAGCCACAAACTTAACTGATTTACTGAATTAAAGGTTCGGCACCTACCTAATATCGCCCAGTTCGGATGAAGCCTCGTCAAATTCCTCCAATAGGCGCCCCATGTGTTGACTCCTCCACTTTCTGGACGCTCGGTTCGATTCTTCCACCACGGCAGCAGGGGAGCGCGATTTCCCTTTCCCTCTTCCGCAGTTGGACGCTACGATGGGCTTCCGACGATCTGAGTCGCCGGCGAACGCAGGAGGGTTTATGGGATTTGGGGATTTTGGGTTCCCAATTATTGTGAACCCTGATTCCGAATCTGGAGTCTTCTTCTGAAATCGCGCGAGGGCGGACTAAGTCTCGCGGGAGTAATGCGAGTGCGACGTGGATGGGGAGGCTGAAAGACCTCCCTATCCTTCTTTTTTCCCCCTAATCATGAAATTGACCTTGGCACTTCCATAATCACAATTAACCCTAAGCGCCGGATTAAATCAGCCTTATATTTATTTATCTATATTTCCATATATATAGGTTTATTGATCCAGATTTATAGCTATGCATTCATCTACGGTGCTCATCGAATTCAGCCATACACGTATGTTTTTATATCGTTATTGTTGCCATCATGTATCTATCTTTGTCAATTTCCCGTTTACTATTCCATGATTTCTAAATTGAAACCTCAATTTAGGAAAAATACTAACTAATATTAACATAATACTACAAATAGAATAACGATGATAGGTAAATAAAATCTTAATTAAGAAACTTCTCGACTTAAAATCTAAGAGTAAATATATATATTTTTATATTTATTTTATTATCCTTTTCCTACTATTTTTATTCCTACCTTTTTATCTTCCCACACTGTTTCCTTAGTTAGACAATTTTTAAAATAATATTTATAGTAGTACTATAAATAGAGGAATAATAATAAAGTTGGAGATGATACCTTAATTAAGGAATCATTCTTATGATCAAAGAATAATCTACTTAAGGAGATTTATTTTTCGACTTAGTTTTCCTTCACGCATAGAATAAGTGATGTCCTATTTTTCTTTTCTTCTTTCTCCTAATTATTTCTTCCTTAAATTTTTCTGGCTCTAGAGAAGTTGTACCGAGATAATTCTCCCCAAAGATGAATTGAGTGGTTGCTTAATTATTGCTATGCTCTTTGGATGAATAATGCCGTTGGGTTTAGGAAGGAGAGGGAGTAATAGTAAACATAATTGTAAGCATGGATTTGAACAAGTACTTAATAAGTATTGTTTAAGTTAAGATCCTTGGAACAGATTTATGTTAAGTTGAGTGTTGGATTAAGTCTAAAGGTTCAAAGTTCAACTATGAACTGCTATTTTGGAGTTCCTTCATGGGTGGTTGTAAAATATAATACTGTCCAGATGCATGTCTAATACTGCTTTATGCATAATTTATTTTACTTTGTGCTCGTATTTAATAAACTATGTTCAATTGCAATTATTATTTGTTAAATTTCTTCTACTTACAATTGACAAATAAGAAAGTATGAGTAAACAAAACATGTGAACATCATTAGGTGGCAGTGACACTAAAATCTTAGGCACATCACTATAGAACAGTGTTATACCACCTAAGATGGGGACTAAATACATCCTAGTAATGTAAACATCTAGGATAATATATAGGTCCTTATGAATACAATGGTATATGATTCAGGAGTATCAGGAGTATGCACCAAGAGGCAAAGCATTCTTCTTAATACCCTAGGCTCTAGCTAAATGAAATCTAGGATTTTTATAACATATCATAAGCTAAAGAACAATAATGCATCATCAATTTTTTTTTTGGAGAAATCAGATAATTATGCACCAAAACATGAATGAATATATACTAATTGTACAAAATCTCATCAAACAATTTAGACTAAGATTCATAAGAATCCCTTACAACCAGTAAAAATATAATTACTGATCTCAAATGTCACGCCCTGTACCTTCCCCTAAGGCATGTGGCAGACTGCAGTGAACTCCATATATAGTCCTACTTACTTTCGGAACTATACGGAAACTCACTGAGCGTACCTGATGTATATCCCCTCTATTTATGGAAGGATAGAACCTAGATATCAGATTAATATACTCTAAAACCATGCATATTCAAAATTAGATTTCTTACACAGAAATCACTTATATGCAAATGTTTTACAATCAAAATAGGACACATGCCCAACGATACATAAAATACTTATCCAGTAGATCTTTCCGTACACAAAATAAATGTCACGCCCCGACCCTCTGTCGAGCACATGACAACCGCCGTATGAGCGATGTCCCACTCATACAAGACTAATAAGACTATATAACTTAAGCATAAATGGAAAGTACTACAGTTAAGTTTACTAAATAAGCTTACAACTAATTCATAGGTTCTTACAACATTGATATAGTCCGTCTATGTTGTGTTTGTATACATCATATCAATATAAATCATTCTAAAAATGTTCTTTTATAGCTCTCAACCCCGCTACCCATCGCTCCTCGGTGTCCAAACTAGTTTAGGTTATCATGTAAGATATGTCACCTAACTAGTCTTGTTTGTCACCTAGTATCTTCATATGTCGCTATGTGTTCTAGGTTCTTTCTAGTCTCAACCACTTTAGAATCATAGAACACGAGCACATAATATATCATTTGAAATTAATTCACATCATACAAGAAATCAAGATAAATGCACATCACGGACAGTAATAACATTTTAATAACAACTTGCCCACTTGGGAACTCTACTGCAGCGGCTGTAAACTAGCCGAAATAACAACGCACCTGAGCCTTTTAAATTAGCAATTTAATAGATTCACGGCTCTTCGGTGTTTAACCATCGTTGCTGCGAAACATTTTCCTATCAATTGGCAAACATATTTAAATTTTCTAACACTCATGACAGCAAGTATCTAACACCCTGCTCCCCTTTTCTTATTCCTTATTTGACATCATGGAATTAGAAGATAAAGAATAAAATAGGTGTTACGATATTTGTTGTTTAATGTTGCTCATGCGTACGACCAAGAAAACATTGAGTGCAAGATATGACAAATTTATTTATCACAGTATGAAAGAAAATATCCAAGAAAAGAAGTAGTACAAAGTATTTCTCAACCATTTTAATTCAATAATATAGTAACAATAACACAACTATTTTGGAACTTGTAATTACTGTACCAAGTTACTAAATTATAGAAGCTTAACTTTCTATCCAACATATCGTCCAACTCTCTAATAAAATAATTGTAGTTGTATATATTATGCTAACAAACAAATAAAATTTAATATCTAAATTCTCCACATTCACTACAATATGTATATATTTATTAAATTAAAAAGGGTATTCTACTATATATAAATATACACAGAGATATACATATGTGGAATGAATAATGTGAATCATCATTATCCTATCTAACCACCGATGGCAGCAAGCAATACTAAGGTTATTATATAGTTGGGAGTATTAAATTATTATTAGATACGAGAAACATAATTATTTCATATATCATCCGTAGAGTTTAATTTTTATTAACAGAGAACAATTGTAGAATTTAATTATTATTACTATTAATATTATTTTTATTTGATTCTTGAATCTACCCAATATGGTATTTTATTTATAAATAGTTTTAAAAGTAACTTTTGATTAAATTACTAGTAATCATGACGTTTAGATAAATGAAGATAAAAGAAATATATATATGCATTTACTGTCACTGTGATCTAATAGCTTTATACAAAATGAAATATTTTTAATCACTTTAATATTCAAAATTAACTAATAGCTGTATCCTCAAACAATTTCGTTCAAGAAAGAAATTCAAGACATGAGAAATTCATATAAATAATAATAAAAATAATACAATGCAATATCCTAAATCTACATTAACAACTATCTCTAACGGATATCCCAAAAATTAGATTTTTGTATTAACTAGGGAATTGTATCAACCTTAATCATTCAAATTTATTATTTTCATCTGGGATTTTGAGCATCGGTGCTGTGAGTTTTCACTCCTCTACTACATCGTCTATTTCCTGAGATGCCTTCTCTTCCTAGTCGAACATATTTGACCAAAGACTTGCTAACCTTAATTGTCGGCAATAGAGGGGTGCGAAGATGGAGATTTAGGGAGTTATGTTTAGATGATCGCCTGAGATGAAACTGAATAAAGGAAATTAATATTGTTGTCCCCGATTCCCTTTCCTTTTTATTACCCTTATTTTCTTAAATAATGAGAAGTAAACTTATTTTAATATATATATATAGATATATTTATTCGTATATACCTATATATATACACATGGTAAAGAATTATTCTTACGAGGAAGATTGTATTTAAATAAGATTTCATTTCTACAACCTAGCTACGTATCTATTTTATATATAATTTATTTATATGACTAAATACATATGAATATATATATGCACTTACTTATTTATTGACACATATGTATTTTCTAAAAATTTAGGGGTTTAATTATTTACTGACATATGCATATATTCCACACAAATAAATAAATAAATAAATAAATTGAGGGATTACAAGTTCTTCCCCCCTTAAATATTTTTGGTCCTCCAAAAATGCAGAGATACCAAAAAAAAATAAATTCATATGACTATCTCCTAAACTTTTCTAATGATCCTTAAACATATTTATTATTTACTACAAATACCATCTCACATATGAAAGAGATACTTATAAAGAAAATGATGGAGCTAGCATGTATAATGAAATATTATAAGGTTTATGAACCTTCAGCAATAAATACAATAGTACTAGGAGGAAAAGATAGGTCAAAAAGAACAATTGAATATTTATGCTAATGCCAAGAATAAACTTGGTTGATTGCTTCTGCATATAAATATTTATGCTAACTATATATGGTAACATAGTTATTCTATAATCAAATAATTAGAAAATATTATTCAATTCAATCTCACATATTGGCTCCATGAATAGGTATAGAACACATGTGGTACTTGCATGTGATTTTTGGTGAGATTATAGTTCCAAGAGGCTAGTATTCTAATAATAGTATATTTGACCATGGATAGAATTCTTGATTAGAATGTAAAATCAAGATTTGTAGTAGACAATATTTACTCCTTGGCAACTAGAAAGAATCATAAGGTGACTACACAAGGTAATCACACAATTTACACCCAAGGCAAATATAATTGCCAATAAGAACATAATCTTAAGAAATCATACTAGTTAAGATGATGAGAAAGCATGCTCGTTAAGGTGTCATTTCTCAAGGTTACATTAATAGCTTTCTCTAAAGGAATATTTGCCCACTTTTATGAACTTAAGTGATATATTTTTGTATAGATAATACAATATAACAGTACACATCTATCAAATCAGTAGAGAGTACACAATGGAATTAAAAGCAGTAGCCATAAGGATTAAAGAATATAATATTCGAGTGTAATTATTTCTATTATTATTGCAGTATTACCCAACCATTGTTTCTAGGTGCTACAACAAGAACACAGTCCTACCACTTAAGAAAATAAATTTTAAGGTTTTACATTGAGTATATATTTCAGGTAGAAAACTGTAAATTCAAGACAGTTGATAAGGGCTTAGAAAGTGAATGATTTGGTAATAGTTGGAGTATCATAAGCTAGGAAACAAGAGCATATCAAAACAAGTGAAATACAATTTCGATACCATTCAATGACAACAATTTGGATCAATGATAAGATGGTATGATTTAGAAAAAGAAAACTTATGCAATGATAACTTTTAGGGTACAAATGAAATAAGAGAAGTACTTAATTTAATTAGTTGGAAGGAAACATGTAAGAAAAATATGTAGCTTGGGAATCTGCAACTTCAATGTGGTTAAAATGATAATAGCAAATAAAAGGCTGTTGCTATTAATGAATAAATAAGAATATTTTTGGACCAAACTCATAAAAGAGAAATACAATGTAATAAAACCTTAAGATCTTGAATCAAAACTATTTTTGAGCAAACTATAGATATTTGGAAGGATCCATATCTACCTCGTGTGCACATAGCTAAAAGCTTTAAATATTAAAAGGTTGCATAATGATAGTAGGTACAATATGAGCATCCTAGAAGTGTTATTTTTGTTTTACAAAGAACTGCTAAGTTGCTTTATAATCAAAATATTGACTAATTAAAAATTTCAATATGTTTGGGCAAGGAGGCATAGTAGACAAGACAACATTAATACTAAGTTGGCATATAACTACTTTAAGAGAAGAGAAGAAAATGAGGAGCACATTGATCATCCTTTGAAAGGGAATATGAAGTTAAATACAATATCAAGAGTGAAAGCATTCATTTGAAGAATTTTATAGTATGGAATATCAATAAACAAGTTTTTGTTTTCCATTAGAAGTATTAGGAGCAAGATCTACTAAACTTAAACTTGTGAATTTGTTCCATCTGACGGGTATTAGTACAAAAGACTTCAGGTATTTTTAATTTAAACCATGAGGATAAGGATTGCCATATTACTATGAGCTATTGCAACATTATATTGAATGTTGCCCTGCAAGGAATTGCATTAGAACTAGAGGATCAAGTCTCTTTCTAAGTCTCCACATGGTGACATCAATCCTCTCATAGTTCTCTTTATAATCATCACTATCAAGGCAACCTAACCAACTAGTAGATATAGCTAGAAGTTTATACCATGCCATGATGGGACGACCTTAGGCCATCACCCTATAATAAGGTAATTAGGCAGTTTAGTCATTCACAATGATTTTACCATTGAAGGAAGTCAATGGAGCATATATTTACTATGAGTTTAATTCTTCCTGATGACTAAATGCAATGAGAGATAACATATCCTCCTAGATTTGAAATTCTTGGAGAGTGAGAATAGGTTTACTTCAATATGAAATTTGTAACCAATGAAGTTAGTAGCTACTAATGCCGAGTAGGATTCACAAATTGAAAACATAAAACTAAAGTAACCTAAGAATCAACTGAATCATGATAAAATGAAACAAGGCATAAAAGCAAATGTCATAAAAATAAACTCTACAAGGGAGGATTTGGCAATAAAGTTTTAACCACCAAATGGTGATCTAAATCAAGCAAATTATTGTGATGGTATCCATAATATAGTGGAGTATACTCTCGTAGGACTAGTGGATTAAATTCTTATATCTGTCCATGGAAAGTGCCCGAGGGTTTACTTTCCAATTCCTATCATAGAGAGAGAAGTTATTTATACCACAACTATGTAATTATTGCTATGCTCTTTGGATGAATAATGCCGTTGGGTTTAGGAAGGAGAGGGAGTAATAGTAAACATAATTGTAAGCATGGATTTGAACAAGCACTTAATAAGTATTGTTTAAGTTAAGATCCTTGGAACAGATTTATGTTAAGTTGAGTGTTGGATTAAGTCTAAAGGTTCAAAGTTCAACTATGAACTGCTATTTTGGAGTTCCTTCATGGGTGGTTGTAAAATATAATACTGTCCAGATGCATGTCTAATACTGCTTTATGCATAATTTATTTTACTTTGTGCTCGTATTTAATAAACTATGTTCAATTGCAATTGTTATTTGTTAAATTTCTTCTTCTTACAATTGACAAATAAGAAAGTATGAGTAAACAAAACATGTGAACATCATTAGGCGGCGGTGACACTAAAATCTTACGTACATCACTATAGAACAGTGTTATACCACCTAAGATGGGGACTAAATACATCCTAGTAATGTAAACATCTAGGATAATATATAGGTCCTTATGAATACAATGGTATATGATTCAGGAGTATCAGGAGTATGCACCAAGAGGCAAAGCATTCTTCTTAATACCCTAGGCTCTAGCTAAATGAAATCTAGGATTTTTATAACATATCATAAGCTAAAGAACAATAATGCATCATCAAATTTTTTTGGAGAAATCAGATAATTATGCACCAAAACATGAATGAATATATACTAATTGTACAAAATCTCATCAAACAATTTAGACTAGGATTCGTAAGAATCCCTTACAATCAGTAAAAATATAATTACTGATCTCAAATATCACGCCCTGTACCTTCCCCTAAGGCATGTAGCAGACTGTAGTGAACTCCAAATATAGTTCTGCTTACTTCCGGAATTATACGGAAACTCACTGAGCGTACCTGATATATATCCCCTCTATTTATGGAAGGATAAAACCTAGATATCAAATTAATATACTCTAAAACCATGCATATTCAAAATTAGATTTCTTACACAGAAATCACTTATATGCAAATGTTTTACAATCAAAATAGGACACATGCCCAACGATACATAAAATACTTATCTAGTAGATCTTTCCGTACACAAAATAAATGTCACGCCCCGACCCTCTGTCGAGCACATGACAACCGCCGTATGAGCGATGTCCCACTCATACAAGACTAATAAGACTATATAACTTAAGCATAAATGGAAAGTACTACAGTTAAGTTTACTAAATAAGCTTACAACTAATTCATAGGTTCTTACAACATTGATATAGTCCGTCTATGTTGTGTTTGTATACATCATATCAATATAAATCATTCTAAAAATGTTCTTTTATAGCTCTCAACCCCGCTACCCATCACTCCTCGGTGTCCAAACTAGTTTAGGTTATCATGTAAGATATGTCACCTAACTAGTCTTGTTTGTCACCTAGTATCTTCATATGTCGCTATGTGTTCTAGGTTCTTCCTAGTGTCAACCACTTTAGAATCATAGAACACAAGCACATAATATATCATTTGAAATTAATTCACATCATACAAGAAATCAAGATAAATGCACATCACGGACAGTAATAACATTTTAATAACAACTTGCCCACTTGGGAACTCTACTGCAGCGGCTGTAAACTAGCCGAAATAACAACGCACCTGAGCCTTTTAAATTAGTAATTTAATAGATTCACGGCTCTTCGGTGTTTAACCATCGTTGCTGCGAAACATTTTCCTATCAATTGGCAAACATATTTAAATTTTCTAACACTCATGACAGCAAGTATCTAACACCCTGCTCCCCTTTTCTTATTCCTTATTTGACATCATGGAATTAGAAGATAAAGAATAAAATAGGTGTTACGATATTTGTTGTTTAATGTTGCTCATGCGTACGACCAAGAAAACATTGAGTGCAAGATATGACAAATTTATTTATCACAGTATGAAAGAAAATATCCAAGAAAAGAAGTAGTACAAAGTATTTCTCAACCATTTTAATTCAATAATATAGTAACAATAACACAACTATTTTGGAACTTGTAATTACTGTACCAAGTTACTAAATTATAGAAGCTTAACTTTCTATCCAACATATCATCCAACTCTCTAATAAAATAATTGTAGTTGTATATATTATGCTAACAAACAAATAAAATTTAATATCTAAAGTCTCCACATTCACTACAATATGTATATATTTATTAAATTAAAAAGGGTATTTATCTACAATATATAAATATACACACAGATATACATATGTGGAATGAATAATGTGAATCATCATTATCCTATCTAACCAACGATGGCAGCAAGCAATACTCAGGTTATTATATAGTTGTGAGTATTAAATTATTATTAGATACGAGAAACATAATTATTTCATATATCATCTGTAGAGTTTAATTTTTATTAACAGAGAACAATTGTAGAATTTAATTATTATTACTATTAGTATTATTTTTATTTGATTCTTGAATCTACCCAATATGATATTTTATTTCTAAATAGTTTTAAAAGTAACTTTTAATTAAATTACTAGTAATCATGACGTTTAGATAAATGAAGACAAAAGAATTATATATATACATTCACTGTCACTGTGATCTAATAGCTTTATACAAAATGAAATATTTTTAATCACTTTAATATTCAAAATTAACTAATAGCTTTATCCTCAAACAATTTCGTTCAAGAAAGAAATTCAAGACATGAGAAATTCGTATAAATAATAATAAAAATAATACAATGCAATATCCTAAATCTATATTAACAACTATCTCTAACGCATATCCCAAAAATTAGATTTTTGTATTAACTAGGGAATGGGTACCAACCTTAATCATTCAAATTTATTATTTCCATCTGGGATTTTGAGCATCGGTGCCGTGAGTTTCCACTCCTCTACTACATCGTCCATTTCCTCAGATGCCTTCTCTTCCTAGTCGAACAGATTTGACCAAAGACTTGCTAACCTTAATTGTCGGCAATAGAGGGGTGTGAAGATGGAGATTTAGGGAGTTATGTTTAGATGATCGCCTGAGATTAAACTGAATAAAGGAAATTAATATTGTTGTCCCCGATTCCCTTTCCTTTTTATTACCCTTATTTTCTTAAATAATGAGAAGTAAACTTATATATATATATATATATATATATATATATATTCGTATATACCTATATATATACACATGGTAAAGAATTATTCTTACCAGATTGTATTTAAATAAGATTTCATTTCTACTGAACCTAGCTACGTATCTATTTTATATATAATTTATTTATATGACTAAATATATATAGAGATCTAGATCTTACTATCTTATTGCTATTATTATTATTTATTTATTTATATTTACCTATTTATACACAAATTTACGGATCATTGTTGACACATCAATGCATATATGTGACGGTACATGTGTATATATATATGCACCTACTTATTTATTGACACATATATATTTTCTAAAAATTTAGGAGTTTAATTATTTACTGACATACGCATATATTCCACACAAAAAAAAAGAGGGTTTACAAGTTCTTCCCCCTTAAATATTTTTGGTCCTCCAAAAATGCAGAGATCCCAAAAAAAAATAAATTCATATGACTATCTCCTAAACTTTTCTAATGATCCTTAAACATATTTATTATTTACTACAAACACCATCTCACATATGAAAGAGATACTTATAAAGAAAATGATGGAGCTAGCATGTATAATGAAATATTATAAGGTTTATGAACCTTCAGCAATAAATACAATAGTACTAGGAGGAAAAGATAGGTCAAAAAGAACAATTGAATATTTATGCTAATGCCAAGAATAAACTTGGTTGATTGCTTCTGCATATAAATATTTATGCTAACTATATATGGTAACATAGTTCTTCTATGATCAAATAATTAGAAAATATTATTCAATTCAATCTCACATATTGGCTCCATGAATAGGTATAGAACACATGTGGTACTTGCATGTGATTTTTGGTGAGATTATAGTTCCAAGAGGCTAGTATTCTCATAATAGTATATTTGACCATGGATAGAATTCTTGATTAGAATGTAAAATCAAGATTTGTAGTAGACAATATTTACTCCTTGGCAACTAGAGAGAATCATAAGGTGACTACACAAGGTAATCACACAATTTACACCCAAGGAAAATATAATTGCCAATAAGAACATAATCTTAAGAAATCATACTAGTTAAGATGATGAGAAAGCATGCTGGTTAAGGTGTCATTTCTCAAGGTTACATTAATAGCTTTCTGTAAAGGAATATTTGCCCACTTTTATGAACTTAAGTGATACATCTTTGTATAGATAATACAATATAACAGTACACATCTATCAAATCAGTAGAGAGTACACAATGGAATTAAAAGCAGTAGCCATAAGGATCAAAGAATATAATATTCGAGTGTAATTATTTATGTTATTATTGCAGTATTACCCAACCATTGTTTCTAGGTGCTACAACAAGAACACAGTCCTGCCACTTAAGAAAATAAATTTTAAGGTTTATATTGGGTATATATTTCAGGTGGAAAACTGTAAATTCAAGACAGTTGACAAGGGCTTAGAAAGTGAATGATTTGGTAATAGTTGGAGTATCATAAGCTAGGAAACAATAGCATATCAAAACAAGTGAAATGCAATTTCGATACCATTCAATGACAACAATTTGGATCAATGATAAGATGGTATGATTTAGAAAAAGAAAACTTATGCAATGATAACTTTTAGGGTACAAATGAAATAAGAGAAGTACTTAATTTAATTAGTTGGAAGGAAACATGTAAGAAAAACATGTAGCTTGGGAATCTGCAACTTCAATGTGGTTAAAAGGATAATAGCAAATAAAAGGCTGTTGCTATTAATGAATAAATAAGAATATCTTTGGACCAAACTCATAAAAGAGAAATACAATGTAATAAAACCTTAAGATCTTGAATTAAAACTATTTTTGAGCAAACTATAGATATTTGGAAGGATCCATATCTACCTCGTGTGCACATAGCTAAAAGCTTTAAATATTAAAAGGTTGCATAATGATAGTAGGTACAATATGAGCATCCTAGAAGTGTTATTTTTGTTTTACAAAGAACTGCTAAGTTGCTTTATAATCAAAATATTGACTAATTAAAAATTTCAATGTTTGGGCAAGGAGGCATAGTAGACAAGGCAACATTAATACTAAGTTGGCATATAACTACTTTAAGAGAAGAGAAGAAAATGAGGAGCACATTGATCATCCTTTGGAAGGGAATATGAAGTTAAATACAATATCAAGAGTGAAAGCATTCATTTGAAGAATTTAATGGTATGGAATATCAATAAACAAGTTTTTTTTTTCCATTAGAAGTATTAGGAGCAAGATCTACTAAACTTAAACTTGTGAATTTGTTCCATCTGACGGGTATTAGTACAAAAGACTTCAGGTATTTTTAATTTAAACCATGAGGATAAGGATTGCCATATTACTATGAGCTATTGCAACATTATATTGAATGTTGCCCTGCAAGGAATTGCATTAGAACTAGAGGATCAAGTCTCTTTCTAAGTCTCCACATGGTGACATCAATCCTCTCATAGTTCTCTTTATAGTCATCACTATCAAGGCAACCTAACTAACTGGTAGATATAGCTAGAAGTTTATACCATGCCATGATAGGACGACCTTAGGCCATCACCCTATAATAAGGTAATTAGACAGTTTAGTCATTCACAATGATTTTACCATTGAAGGAAGTCAATGGAGCATATATTTACTATGAGTTTAATTCTTCCTGATGACTAAATGCAATGAGAGATAACATATCCTCCTAGATTTGAAATTCTTGGAGAGTGAGAATAAGTTTACTTCAATATGAAATTTGTAACCAATGAAGTTAGTAGCTACTAATGCCGAGTAGAATTCACAAATTGAAAACATAAAACTAAAGTAACCTAAGAATTAACTGAATCGTGATAAAATGAAACAAGGCATAAAAGCAAATGTCATAAAAATAAACTCTACAAGGGAGGATTTGGAAATAAAGTTTTAACCACCAAATGGTGATCTAAATCAAGCCAATTTGAGTGATGGTATCCATAATATAGTGGAGTATACTCTCGTAGGACTAGTGGATTAAATTCTTACATCTGTCCATGGAAAGTACCCGAGGGTTTACTTTCCAATTCCTATCATAGAGAGAGAAGTTATTTATACCACAACTATGGCTAAACTTAGAGCACTCATTGCTTATAGCACTTATGTACCTAAGCAATAGTAGGAGCTATATTTATCGGAAGGCAATGACAAGGACTTCAAACAACTAGTCCTTTCTTTCATTGAACAAAGCAACCACTTTATAATTATAGCATAATAATGAATTTTAGTAGTACCCTTGGAGTTTTAAAATACTACCTTTGATTTAGGATAAAGGCTAGGAAAGAAAAAAAAAACAAGGAATCAAATTAAATAACTCCATGAGCAATCAAACAATTAATCAACACTACTAAAAGTAGTTAAATAATTTGTAGCAAACAACTTATCAAACAGGGAAGTGTAGAGAGGTAAAAAGAAAAATTTTAATCAAGGAAATTGTATTCCTAACCATTTGTCACTCTCACCCTTATTTACCTAAAGTTTTCTTATGGACTGTATCAGGGTTATGTCTATAATTATCAACATTCCTAAATTTAATCCTAGAGATTTCTAAACCTGCTCTGATACCACTTTAATTGTCACGCCCTGACCCTCTGTCGAGCACATGACAACCGCCGTATGAGCGATGTCCCACTCATACAAGGCTAATAAGACTATATAACTTAAGCATAAATGGAAAGTACTACAGTTAAGTTTATTAAATAAGCTTACAACTAATTCATAGGTTCTTACAACATTGATATAGTCCATCTATGTTGTGTTTGTATACATCATATCAATATAAATCATTCTAAAAATATTATTTTATAGCTCTCAACCCCGCTACCCATCGCTCCTCGCCGTCCTCTAAGCAATGTCCGGATACCTGCACGCGGGGGAAAATTGCATGCGCTAAGTCTTGCGACTTAGTGCCTACAGATAGAAACTTCTCCAAGCAAAAGAAATGGGCTAACAATACATATCCGGATGAACAGCAATTATATCAATATTAAATCATGAAATAACAATGAATGGAAATATGCACATAAATCACCAATTAAATGGTAAAAGTCTAAATATATGTCTATGTCTAGAGATTTCTAAGTTTCTAGTTTCAATACTATCTCCTAGGGCTGTCTGCCTATGCTTAAGGTAAGCCCTGGCCGGGGACTACCATAAGCCCGTCGGTGCCGAAATATGTCTCTTCCTAGGCCCGTTGCACCAACGTTGGTGGAGAAGGCGGGTGACCGCGGTTCCTTCTCCTTCCAGTCTTGCGAGCCGTTTTACCTAGACCGCACTCCGAGACTATCGTATCGTACGTCCCCCATGGACCCTAGGATACGAGACACCGTGTAGTGCTACACTTCTGCCCTACAGCAGGGTCACCGACTGACATGTATACTCTCGGCCTGACCTGCCGGATCCAACACATACGTATAACTCTGGTTGTCCAGACTACCACCCAAGCCAACAGGACTCAGTTGGAGTACGTCAGCGTCAACAGACACCTTAGTCCTCAGGTTAGCGACTGAAGTGAGCTCCCCGACTCCCAGCACCTTAGTTTCGGATACATGCCATGGGGATATCTGGCCGTAGGCGAGAACCCCCTTGTTGGTACTCACCGAACGCTAAAGGATGGGTCGGGTGACGCCTCTGCCAACCCTCTTTAGACTAACACAAATGATGTCTACCATTTGCGAGAGACATACAGTGTTATATAGACCTATATGAATCCTAGAGGTTTATGTCCCTAGGAAGTTCAGGTCTATGTCGCTAGGTGTCCAAACTAGTTTAGGTTATCATGTAAGATATGTCACCTAACTAGTCTTGTTTGTCACCTAGTATCTTCATATGTCGCTATGTGTTCCAGGTTCTTCCTAGTGTCAACCACTTTAGAATCATAGAACACAAGCACATAATATATCATTTGAAATTAATTCACATCATACAAGAAATCAAGATAAATGCACATCACGGGCAGTAATAACATTTTAATAACAACTTGCCCACTTGGGAGCTCTACTGCAGCGGCTGTAAACTAGCCGAAATAACAACGCACCTGAGCCTTTTAAATTAGCAATTTAATAGATTCACGGCTCTTCGGTGTTTAACCATCGTTGCTGCGAAAAAATTTCCTATCAATTGGCAAACATATTTAAATTTTCTAACACTCATGACAGCAAGTATCTAACACCCTACTCCCCTTTTCTTATTCCTTATTTGACATCATGAAATTAGAAGATAAAGAACAAAATAAGTGTTACGATATTTGTTGTTTAATGTTGCTCATGCGTACGACCAAGAAAACATTGAGTGCAAGATATGACAAATTTATTTCTCACAGTATGAAAGAAAATATCCAAGAAAAGAAGTAGTACAAAGTATTTCTCAACCATTTTAATTCAATAATATAGTAACAATAACACAACTATTTTGGAACTTGTAATTACTGTACCAAGTTACTAAATTATAGAAGCTTAACTTTCTATCTAACATATCGTCCAACTCTCTAATAAAATAATTGTAGTTGTATATATTATGCTAACAAACAAATAAAATTTAATATCTATAGTCTCCACATTCACTACAATATGTATATATTTATTAAATTAAAAAGGGTATTTATCTACTATATATAAATATACACAGAGATATACATATGTGGAATGAATAATGTGAATCATCATTATCCTATCTAACCACCGATGGCAGCAAGCAATACTCAGGTTATTATATAGTTGTAAGTATTAAATAATTTAATTATTATTACTATTAGTATTATTTTTATTTGATTCTTGAATCTACCCATGGTATTTTATTTCTAAATAGTTTTAAAAGTAACTTTTAATTAAATTATTAGTAATCATGACATTTAGATAAATGAAGACAAAAGAATTATATATATATATTCATTGTCACTGTAATCTAATAGCTTTATACAAAATGAAATATTTTTAATCACTTTAATATTCAAAATTAACTAATAGTTGTATCCTCAAACAATTTCATTCAAGAAAGAAATTCAAAACATGAGAAATTTATATAAATAATAATAAAAATAATACAATGCAATATCCTAAATCTACATTAACAACTATCTCTAATGCATATCCCAAAAATTAGATTTTTGTATTAATTAGGGAATGGGTACCAACCTTAATCATTGAAATTTATTATTTCCATCTAGGATTTTGAGCATCCGTGCCGTGAGTTTCCACTCCTCTACTACATCGTCCATTTCCTCAGATGCCTTCTCTTCCTAGTCGAACAGATTTGACCAAAGACTTGCTAACCTTAATTGTCGGCAATAGAGGGGTGTGAAGATGGAGATTTAGGGAGTTATGTTTAGATGGTCGCCTGAGATGAAACTGAATAAAGGAAATTAATATTGTTGTCCCTGATTCCCTTTCCTTTTTATTACCCTTATTTTCTTAAATAATGAGAAGTAAACTTATTTTAATATATATATAGATATATTTATTCGTATATACCTATATGTATACACATGGTAAAGAATTATTCTTACGAGGAAGATTGTATTTAAATAAGATTTCATTTCTACTAAACCTAGCTACGTATCTATTTTATATATAATTTATTTATATGACTAAATATATATAGAGATCTAGATATTACTATCTTATTGCTATTATTATTATTTATTTATTTATATTTACCTATTTATACACAAATTTACGGATCATTGTTGACACATCAATGCATATATGTGACGGTACATGTGTATATATATATGCACCTACTTATTTATTGACACATATATATTTTTTAAAAATTTAGGGGTTTAATTATTTACTGACATATGCATATATTCCACACAAAAAATAAAAAAATAAATAAATAAATTGAGGGTTTACAATAAAGGTAGAACTGTCTTAGCTTTCAAAATAAATCAGGAGCCTGACTATGCGCCTCGATATCTATCGGTCTCTCTCCTACTGTGATCCTGAAAAATAAAAAAGAGCCCCCCACTAGGGTGAGTACACTTGTGCCTAGTGAGTTGGATAGAAAACAATGTAAAACCGAGAATATAAAATAACAAAGTCTCAAGAATCTGATAATCTGGATATTCGTGTGCAATAGCCAATCAAAAAGAGTAATCAAGAATCACACAAGACTGTATCCAGGGCTGGCTTAATCAAATACAGTTGCTGCAGACAACTGTCACATTAAGGGAGGAATCATGTATCCTAAGGTACTCATATCAAAATAAGAGTGCAAGAATAGAGAAACAAAGCCCCTTTTCCTCCTGGGTTGTCTACTGAACCTCACTACCTGGTTTACCGTAGCTAGTCCAGTGTATATCCACAGCCAGGTGTTATCTAATCTCCCATCCTGACTGTCCGGCACTTTAACGTCATGCCCCTCTATCTAGGCGGCCCATGAGAGTGCGAATAGAATATCACTGCAGTGACTATGCTCTAGCACACCAGTTTATGATCATCCTAGTCATACGCACCCAAAAGATGAAGCAGAATTATATATAGATCAATAAATCTCCTAGGGTATGCTTTTCACCATATCTCTAGCTTTTCAGGAAAAACATGTGCATATACTAGCTTTAGAATCAAACAAAAGCATGTATCATGCTTATAATGAATCATTGAACAATAGCAATAAAAAGCTTATATCAAGAAGTATGGATATCAAAGATTATTCACAACTCATATATAATCATAATCAGGATAATTAACTAGCAGGAGAGTTAATGAATATCAAGTATAGCTAATGAAAGGGATACAGTTCTCTTGGACTAAACATTGAGAACTATCCCGCTTATTTTACCTGGAGAATAAACACTCACCTGATCCTATCGTCGCAAGCACGTTCTTATTCGTATCGTTATCGTTCGTATCCTCGTGCTTGCTTATCGAATTTCCTGTGAATATTTTAATAAATTTTAATTCTCAATCCGAAAATAATTTTATAAATTCGTCTTCACCAATACTCTTAAAATGATCTCTAGATTCACCCTAATTTTTATCTCAAGTTCGCCGGAAAGTTCGTCGGAGACTCGCTGGAAAGTTCGTCGGAATCCTCGTTGGCGAAGTTCTTCGATCAACATCAATATTGGTACCAATCGAAAGCTCTCTTCATGAGGATTCTAAAAATTATATTTTCCCCCATTTTTATGGCTCACACACGATCAATTTTATCGATTAAGTCCAATTGGGCGAAACCCCTAAGTTAGGGTTTTTAGCTCGCCGGCGGCCAACCGGCAGCCAACAGTGTGACGCCCCGACCCTACTGTCGGGTACGTAGCAACGGACCCATACAAGGCATCAAGTAATACATACCATCCATACCCATTATTTACACAGCGGAATATACAATTAAATTATCTAACTCAACGTTTCTAACACAGTCCCGATAAACCTACTACAATTCTATGATAACGATATCAATAAATAAAGATAAATTCATCGAAGGACTCATCTTCACCCACCATCATGATCGATCATGTAACACCTGCACACACGGGGAAAAGTGGTGTGCTCAGCCTTGCGGCCTAGTACGAAATTACGGCTCGAAACCGTAGAAAGGAAATTAAAACTAGGGGAAAAATTCTAGGATGCCTTTTTGGTTTTATTAATTACCACTTTATTAGGGTGACAAAGTAAATGATGTCGTCAACAATAAATAAAAGTCATATACAATAGTGTACCTCTATGCATATCTCTAAATGTCATCTGTACTAAAATTTATGTTTGTCTCACTAATAAATGTCATCTAAGTTATTTCTATCCTTGCACCACATATCTCGGGCCGCCAGCCTATGCTTAAAGGAGTTCCCCCGTCGAGGATTTTCCCCTAAGCCCATCAGTGTCGTGTCCTTCTATGTCTCTACCTAGGCCTGCTGCATTAATGTTGGCGGAGAGGACGGGTGACCGTATATCTCTCTCCACTGTTTCTCCAGTCGCGCCCTACACCCCGTCCCAGTGAAACATCGCGCCCCTACTTCCTCCCCTGTCTCCGTAAGGGCAAACGATAATCTGTGTAGTACTACACACTGTCTGCAGGCAGTGTCACCTCAACTTAATATATCATCGGTCACAGCTAACCGAAATTATAATAACCCTAGGATCCGGACTACTCATCCGATCTTCTGTAGAACGTCTAGGATGATAGCCGTGTGGTCTACGGATCCACTGTCCAAGGCTTAAGGGAGTCACCATCACAACTCAAAAGCAGTCGATGTTGGTCGAGTTGACCGTCAATCCGCACAATGGGTTTGAGGTACCTCGACCACATTTTTGCTGAATCATAGGAAGGTTCATCCCTGATAGCCATATAAGGACTATCACGGTGACGTCCAACCGTCACACGTGCGGGTAATAGTATCCGGGTATGGACCACTCCGCTTTCTAGTCTATCTTGACCCTGGAGTTAGTCTGGTCCATTTCCCAACCAGCTCCTAGTATCTAAGCTACTTGTAGCCTCGGGAGTGGTGTTAGTGAGTAGACATCACTATTCGAACATTAACAGTTCGTCATATTATCTAGGGAGCATTGTTAACACCTTGTAATTATAATTTAGTGATGTCCCTAGGAGATTCTAGTATCATGTGTTTCAATGTCTCTATAATAGAGTGTCGGGAATAGTTCTTGATACTATCTCCTATGTTATAAATTTAAGTCCGAAATTCTTAACGTCATAATTCTCCGTATGGCAATAGCATAATATCCAACATGTAGGAGAAATAATAACATGTAAAAGAACTAATAACACATGCCACGTAAAAACTAGGTAGCATAACATATAGCACGTCAATCAAGGGAAATAGGTAATCTAGCATGTAAATTGCATGGTATTTAGCAAGCATGTATTTTAATTGGTTTGAAGGCATCAAAGACTTTCCTAAGAAATTCCTCGGCAGAAATTTTCCTAGCATGAATAAATCCTAATTACGATGAACCAACGCACCTGATTCGATAATTTGGTCTCCGGAATCAATCCAAATAGAAGTAACAACTCCATAAAATTATTCGTTCCACGTTTCAAAATGATTTCCTACATCAACAAGATTTATTTTTAAAGTAATCGTATTCGTAAATTTTAAATCAGAACCCTCTCACTAAACTTGACTAACTGCAACTAACTTGACTAACTGCAACTAGTGAAAGGAACACACTCCCATTTCATTTTCAAACATACAAGTGTCGTTTAGTCCTCTCTACCTCTCTCCTCTTTAATCAACTTTGGCAATAACCATAAAGTAAATCTAATAAGAATTTCTAAGTTCATGTAGCCTTAACCAATAAGGAAAACCCAATAACTTCATGAATTTCCATTCGGCAGCAAGAAAGAGATAAAGGCATGAAGGGAAAGAGAAGATATAGGAGAGAGAAAGAAGTGAAGAGAAAGATGGAAGGGAAAAACCACATCCTCTCGACAGTAGAGGAGAGGAAAAGAAAAAGAAATAAAAGAAGAAAACAAGAAGAGGAAGCTTCGGCAACCTTTCTTCTTTCTCTTTTTCTTTTTTTTCCCTATTTTTCAGATTCATAAAACAATCCAAACCAAGCAAACCCCTTTCCATCATTTGGCAGCAATATGCAAGGAAAGGAGAAAATAAATAAATAAATCTCTTAAGACATTCCATTCCTTTTTCAGCAGGAGGAAGATTTTCAAAAGGAAAGAAAAAGTACTTTAGCTAAGAAAACAATTCATTCAAATAAAAAGGAGAAATTGATGATGCCGTGCTTTGGGCAGCATCAACACTTATTCACTGATATCTCCCATCTCAATTAATTCTAATAAATCATAATAAGCACAAACTGATCCCTCTCAAAATTACACTAACTCCATAAGTAGCAACAAAATAAAACCAATTTAAAAACACTTCTCGACAGTAGCGGGCAAAAGAAAGAAACTATATCCATTTAATCCACAATACCCTTTTCAGTTGCAGCACACAATAAGAAAGTAGAAATAAATTAAAACCACAAATCCTCTCCAAATTTTGTTCAACCCTTTTCTCAATCAATTGGGACCTTAACCCCATTTAAATCCTGCTATTCATGATGACCATCAAATAAGACCATTTTAACTCTACTTGGCAGCAGGGGAAACCAACTTAAGAAGAGAAAATGCAATTAAATGGGGAGATTAATTCCTGATCCTATTTATGTTGTCGAGGACAATCTAACTCCTTTCTTAAGTAAGCCAATCATCAACTCCTCTTTCAATTCAGCTTGACCACTCCACTTGTTATATTGGGAGCCTAGAAATTAAATGTTAAGTCCATGGAAGAAACTAAGGAATCACAGAAAACCTTTGATAAAAAATCTAATTTGGCTCTCGTATCTAACTCCCTTCAATTGCTTCTAATTCTGCATTATACCTCAATCTCACACCATTCCTCATCCAACACTATGCAGCATCAACACCAACTAAATCCAAGGAAAAAGATTTGCATGCATCATCACCTCCAACATTAACAACATCAACATTAACAGCAGCAACAAATCCATATTGAGGTGTAGAAATCACCTCAATAGCTCGATCGAAATAATTATCGATGTAGAGATCCTTTCCTTGCTGATGGAGAGGAAATTTGTGGGTCGGCAGCAAGTCAAGGGGCACCGGTGGAACTCGAAGGAGGTCGACAGCAAGCGCGCAAAGACCTAGAATCGCAACGTGAACACCGTAGCTGCAGAGATGCGATGGCGATCGGTTCAGTTGGGTTTGTCGATGAGCTCCGCTACCGATGGCAATCGACGAGGAGAAATTAGACCAGCGACTGCAAACCTCTCCCTTGATGGGTGAAGAAATCCACGCTGTAGCCTTGACGGGATGATGGTGGAGCCGACAGCAAAGAGGATTGGGGTGCGCCGGAGAGGACACCTTGCGTCGACGAATTGAGAGCTCTCGAGCGGGATCTGCCAGTGGGGTTTGGTGCACGCTTGAGCGCGTAGGGACCCGAAAATCGCTGAGAGCCACTGCAGGATTTAGGCGATCGGCAGAGCATCCCCCGGCGTCACTCGAAGGATGGAAGTGGAGAAGACTCGACGGGAGGCGGCGTCGGGCAAGATTCGGCTGCTGCGATGGTCAGCAGAATCATCCCTCCGCTGCTGCTGCTTCGCCGTCGAGCAAGGAAACAAAGAATGGAGGTGCGGCAAGCTCGAAATCATCGCTCCGATCACCACAAGATGGACGAAGTAGTGGCCTGTGATGCAAGAGAGACGCAGCAAGCGCAATGTGATGAGGAGCGAAGATGGCAGGCGAGGTCAATCACGGCACTGCTGGGCTCTAGCGGCTTGTCCCTTCGCCACTTCGCCGTGCGAACGAGCGATGAGAGCTGCAGCCGCCGGTGGACCGAAGGAGGAAGGCGAGCTCGAATCAACACCGGCGAAGTGTTCGCCGCTGGGCTCGCTATGAGGTGAGAGACGCAACAAGTAGGGGAAAGATGCAGGGGAGACGGGGCAGCGGGATGCCGGTGCTGTCGCCGTTGGATGGGGAGAGTGGTGGACGAATGATGGATAACGGTGAGCTCGCGGCGAAGAGGACTTCGTCACTGTTAATGCGAGGGCAGCAAATGGCAACGGCGAAGGGCTTCCGATGAACCACGGAGTCGAGCACTCCCGCTTGGGTTCCAGCGGGCGGGGTCTCTCTCGTCGTCTGCAGCAACCGCCGTCGATGGATTGAGGAGGAAGGCGACGCGGGCGATGGAGGAGCTGGGATTTGGGGACGGCGCAAGTAAAGGGATGACGACGATGCCATTTGGGGAAAAAAATTAGGGATTTGGAGGGGTGTAATCGCATGAACCGGTTCACCTAGACCACGTTGGTTTAATCGGACCGAGTCGGTTAAAGTTTGATCACATGGGAGTCACATGCATACAATATTTTACACTCTCATCCACTACTTCTCTGCCATTACAATTAAGTCCCTCAGAACTTAATTAAAATTCTAGCTAGGTCCCTAAAAAAATCTTAATAAATTACAACTAGATCCTTTTTGATAAAAATCAACTTAATATCATCATTTTAATTTTAACTCATTCCAAAAGTTCTTTTAACCATCTTCTACACAAATTTAGACTTAAATAAAATTTTAAATTAAATTTTAGGAGTGGGGGTTTACAAATTGTAAACCCCCACCTTCAAAAATTATATTTTTTTAAATTTTTTTTTTTAATCGGTCCGGTTCAAATGAACCTGCCAGTCGACCGGTCCAAGTGAACCGGCCCGACCCGGTCTGAAGGGCCGACGCGAGCGAGGGCTCTTCCCACTCGCGCTCGCCCCTTCTTCTTCTTCCTTTCCTTTTCTTCTTCTTCTTCTTCTTCTTCGTCTTCTTCCTCGCCTCCCTCTTCGGCAGCAGATGTCACGCCCCGACCCAACCGTCGGCCACGTGGCAACCGCCGTATGAGCCCGACAGACCCATACAAGGCATCAAGTGATACATACCATTCATATACATTATTTACACAGCGGAATTTACAAATAAATCATCTAACTCCAATATTTTAGCACAGTCCCGATAAACCTACTACAATTCTAGGAAAAAGGCAACGATAATTAAAAATATAGACCCGTCGACGGACTCATCTTCATCGAATAACTCGTGCAGTCATCTAACACACCTGCACACACGGGGAAAAGTGGTGTGCTCAGCCTTGCGGCCTAGTGCGAAATTACGGCTATACCGAATAAAGAAATCAAAGGCTAGGAGGAGTATTCTAGGATGTCTTTGGTGGTTAATCATCATCTTTCATGTAATACATTTTAAACAATTTATCTAGAGCGATAAGACAACATAAATAAATAATAAATGTGTACATGCCACTAGATGTCACCTAAGTTAAGTCTAGTGTCAACGTCAACAGTCTGTCCCCATTTGATTTGTGTAAATCAATTTATGGGGAGCAACAAATATCATAAATACAATACCGACGTATAATTCACTAGATGTCACCTACGTTATATCTAGTGTCCACATCAACAGTCTATCACCTACATCGTGATGAGACTTTAATGTTTCATAAACTCGGGCTACCAGCCTACGCTTAGTGACTACCCGGGTCGGGGGTATCAGTAAGCCCATCAGTGCCTTTCTGTCTCTACCTATGCCCGCTGCACTGATGTTGGCAGAGATGACGGATGACCCAGAATCCCTCTCCAGTTGTTTCACTAGTCGCCAACCATGCCTCCCCTAGCGAAACCGTCGTGCCCTTACATCCTCCCCGGATTCTATAGGGGCCACGACACCCATATAGTACTACACGCTGTCCGTAGACAAGGTCACCTCTCTTAAATCTCATCGGCCACGGCTAGCCGGAATAACCACCCTAGGATCCGGACTACTCATCCGATCGTCTGCAGACGTCAAGGGTGATAGCCGTGCGGTCAATGGATCCACTATCCAAGGCGTCGCATGTGGAATCACCTTCCCAGTCCAATAGCCGTCGACGTCTATCGAGATTGGCGCACATCCGCACGATGGGTTGTGGCCCTCGACTCCATCGGTGCCAAGTCCATGGTAGGGTTCATCCTAGCTAACCATCTCAGGACTATCACGAGGCCGCCTACAACGACACTCGTGCGGGTGAAGATTTCGGGTAAGGACTTGCTCCATATTTCCAGTCTAATCCGACCATGGAGTTTGTACAGTCTCTTACCCTACCAGCTCCCAGTATATAAGCTATGCATAACGTCGAGAGTGGTGCTCCCAGTGCTCCGCTATGCATCAACCTCGGGAGTGGTGCCTAACGGGACGTCACCATTTGACCACCATCGGAACGCGGCGGTCAACCGGGGCATATGGAAAAAGGCCCCGTTTTCTGTCTAAGTGGCGGTGACATCGCCAAAGGTTCTAACATATCGTTATTTACTATCTATGTCTGCATGGTAGGTATGCTAGCATAGCATAGAAACACAATAAAATAATATTTAACATGCTCGACATGGTACTACGACATATTAGAAACTTAATAAGGAAATCATGGTATATCATGCATGTTAAGTAAAGTAAATTTAACTAACATGCAAACCAGAGTATATCCTACATGTCAAACAGAAATAAACTAAACTAACATGCAGGCAAGTCAAATCTTATCAAGCATTATGTTTTATAATATTTAAGACATCCAAGAATTGTTCCTAAGAAAACTCTAGCGGGAATTCCCTAGCTTGAATAAATCCTACCATTGGAGAACCAACACACCTGGGTTAGCGATCCGGTCTTCAGAATCAACCCGCGTAACAACGAATCACTCCGTCGAACTACTCGGATCACGTACCCGCGATAAATCCTAATTAACACAATTATTTAAAAATCAAATTTAATTCCTTTTTCCCTAAAGTAAATCAAATATTAATTTATCAATCTAACCTAATCATTCAGATACTAATTAACCAAATTTCCATTTTACAATTTAAATTAACTTAGTTAAGCTTAGATAAATTCTATCAAATTTATCCATTTAAACCTATCATCTAGCCCAAGTCACCTAAGGGCCCAAATAACACTCATCAATACTTAATTAGATCAATTAAACATTAATTAGCTATTTAAATTACCTAATCATACTCATGAAATGTTAAATTATTTTATTATTATTTTATTATTATTTTGATTGGTCAACGGTCAACAGTTGACCCGGTCAACCCGGTGAACACGGTGGACCCGGTCAATGCGGTGGACCCGGGCAACGCGGTGGACTCAGTCAACGCTGTTGACCCGGCCAACGCGGTGGACTCGGTCAACGCTGTTGACCCGGCCAACGCGGTGGACTCAATCACTATTCATTTGGCTTAACTTGAGTCTGACCCAAGCCTAGCCAGTTCGGTTCGATCGAGTCAGCTCCAACTCATCTAAATCCAAGTCTGACTCGAGTCTGGTTCGAGTTAATTTGGTTCGACTCAGGTTCAATTTAATTGATTCAGCTCACTTCAACTAACTCAACTCGAACCCAAACTTAACTCGAATTCAACCCAACTAACTCCAATCTGGTGCAACTCAACCCATTCACTAACTCTACTTAATTAAATCAATAATTTTTCTTAACTTAATTTATCCTGCTTAATTAATCCACTAAGCTTGATAAATTAACACTAAGCATGTTTAAATTAATCTAAGCATTTTAACAACACTAATTTATCCTAAACGTGTTTAATTACAACTAAACATGCTTAAATAAATCACTAATCGCGATTAGAGAAAAATAAAGCTACCTTAGCCGGAATCACTATTCACCATAGGAAACACTATTCACTCGCCGGAATAGTAACGTCCTCGCCGGAGCTCGCGAAACCAACGGCAAACTTGACGGCGAGCTCCGCAACTCTTCGCACAGGTGGGAACCAGCGATGGCCTGCGAAAACTCCGGCCATCAATGCCAAAAAAACTCACTTTTGGGTGGCGTCGCCGGCGAACTTTAGGGCAAGTTCGCCGGAGGGCGAAACCACCTTTTTGCAGAGGGGAAACGGAGCCGCTCACCTTGCGAACGAGCGGGGAAAGAAGGGAGGAAATTCCGGCCGACGAGACGAGTGGATTCGCAGCTCCACTCCTCGCCGATCGAGCTGCGGGTTGGAGCAGCGGCGACCCAATCGTCGCCTGCTGCCGTTGCGTCGGGGTCGATGCAAGTTCGCGAGCATGCGGAGAGGGGGAGTCCACACCCGCTGCAACGAAGGAGAGGATGCGCCGGTGATGGGCGCGGGACGACAAACGAACGGCGGCGAATGGGGAGCAACTTCAGCAGCCGCGAAGAGGGAAAACGTAGGGCAATGGGGGGTCGGGCGCTGCAACAGAGCCCTCATCTCCGCCGAGCGCTCCTCGTCGCAGCGGAGAGGAACAAGCGGCGACGGCGGCTGCGGACGGCAGCCGCGAACAGCAGGCGGTGGGCGTGGAGGAAATGCGATGGACGCCTACGGACAGTTGCTGCGGACGACGAACAGCTGCAGCAGACGCGACGAGGACGATTTGCCGAGGACGAAGAGGGGAATTTGCAGCGGAAAGGAAGGGACGACAACCTCCGCCGAGTTCTCGTCACGACGGAGGGGAAAGGGCGGCGATCGCAAGCTGCGATCGACGAGCAGCTGCCGGCGATGGAAGGAGACGGCGCCTGCTCTGCTCGCGGGAAGGAGAATGCAGGGGAAGGAAAGGGGACCGCGCGTTTGCAAGGGACCTCCGCCGAGCTCCCCTCGTCGTGGCGGAGAGGAATGGGCAGCGGCGAAGAGGCTGCGGACGGCGGACGCGAAGGGCGAGCGGCGACGATCTGCGGATGCTCTGCTGCGGTGGTCGCGAAACGAGGGAGCCGTCCCGAGCTTCCCTTTCTGCAGGGGATGATGCACGGCGGGCGACGGAGTCGGGCGGCCACCGACGAACGACGGTAGCGGACGGCGTCGAAATGGGAGGGGCCGCCGGCGTGCCCTGCTGCGAGTGAGGGAGGCGGGGAAGAAGGCGAAGAAGAAGAAGAAGAAGAAGAAGAAGAAGAAGAAGAAGAAGAAGAAGAAGAAGAAGAAGAAGAAGAAGAAGAAGAAGAAGAAGAAGAAGAAGAAGAAGGGGAAGAGGGGAGGGGCGCCTCGCGAGGGGGAAGAGCCCGCGGCTCTTCTCGCTCGCGTCGACCCCTTCGGATCGGGTCGGACCGGTTCACTCGGACCGGCCAGCTGGCCGGTTCAGTTGAGTTGTATGATTAGTGTAAATTAAACAAGGTTAGCGATTTAATTAGGTGAGGTTAGTGAATGGGTTGAGTTGAACCGAACCAAACTGGACCGAACCGAACCAAATCGAAACGAACCGAACCGAACCGGTCAACTGTTGACTGTTGACCGTTGACCAGACCGAAAAATAATAAATTTATTTAATTAAATAATAAAATAATATTAAAATAATAAAAAAAAATAAAAAAATAAAATTTTTCATGGGTTCTACTTGGGCCCTCGGGTGACTTGGGCCAAGTTTTGGGTGAGTTTAATGAGTATAAATTGGATAAAAATTTATTTAAGTTAATTAAAGAAATTTAATCATTGTAGTTAGTTAATAGATAAAAATTTAAAATATGATTAATTAAGAATTGATTTGGTGGGATTAATCCTAAACTTGTATAGGATTAATTTAATGTAATAATTATTTTAATTAATGGATTGGTAGATTTTTAATTTATTTATCTTAGGAGAAAATAAATTAAATTTATTTTAAATAATTGTGTTAATTAGGACTATTGTGGGTACGCGATCAAAGTAGCTCGGCGGGTGATTATTTCCGCGTGACTTGGTTCAGAGGAGCGGATCGCTAACCTAGGTGCGTTGGTTCTCCGATGTAGAATTTATTCAAGCTAGGAAATTCCCGCTGGGGTTTTCTTAGGAACAATTCTTGGATGTCTTAAATATAATAAAATATAATGCTTGATGATATTTGATTGTTCGCATGTTAGTTTAATTTATTTCTGTCTAACATGCATGATATACCATGATTTTCCTGCTAGGTTTTTAATATGTCGTGATAGCGTGTCCTGCATGTGGTATATTATTTTATTATTTTCTATGCTTGCTAGCACAACTATTATGCGGACATAGATAGTAAATAACGATATGTTAGAACCTTTGGCGACGTCACCGCGACTTAAACAGAAAAGGAGTCTTTCCCATATGCCCCGGTTGACCGCCGCGTCCCAACGTTGGTCAAACGGTGACGTCCCGCTAGGCACCACTCCCGAGGTTGATGCATAGCGGAGATACTGGGAGCACCACTCCAGACGTTATGCATAGCTTATATACTGGGAGCTGGTAGGGTAAGAGACTGTACAAACTCCATGGTCATATTAGACCGGAAATATGGAGCAAGTCCTTACCCAAAATTCACCCGCACGAGTGTCGTTTAGGCGACCTCGTGATAGTCCTGAGATGGTTAGCAAGGATGAGCCCTACCATGGACTTGGCACCGATGGAGTCGAGGGCCACAACCCATCGTGCGGATATGCGCCAATCTCGATAGACGTCGACTGCTATTGGACTGAGAAGGTGACTCCACATGCGACGCCTTGGACAGTGGATCCGTAGACCGCAGGGCTATCACCCTTGACGTCTGCAGACGATCGGATGAGTAGTCCGGATCCTAGGGTGGTTATTCCGGCTAGCCGTGGCCGATGAGATTGTTATAATGGCGACCCTGTCTACGGACAGTGTGTAGTACTACACGTTATGTCGTGGCCCCTACGGAATCCGGGGAGGATGTAAGGGCACGACGGTTTCGCTAGGGGAGGCATGGTCGGCGACTAGTGAAACAATGGAGAGGGATACTGGGTCACTCGTCCTTTCCGCCAACATCAGTGCAGCGGGCATAGGTAGAGACAGAGACAGAAAGGCACTGATGAGCTTACTGATACCCTTAGCTCGGGTATTCACTAAGCATAGGCTGGCAGCCCGAGTATTATAACTTCAAAGTATTATTATGACGTAGGTGACATACTGTTGACATTGACACTAGATACAATATAGGTGACATCTAGTGAGTTATACATCAGTATTTTATTTATGATGTTTGTTGCTTCCCATAAATTGATTTACACAAATCATATGGAAAATGATGATTAACCACCAAAGATATCCTAGAATACTCCTCCTAGCCTTTGATTTCTTTATTCGGTAGAGCCGTAATTTTACACTAGGCCGCAAGGCTGAGAACACCACTCTTCCCCGTGTGTGCAGGTGTGTTAGATGACTATCCAAGATATTTGATGAAGATGTATCCGTCGGCGGGTCTATTTTTATTTATCGCTGTCTTTTTCATAGAATTGTAGTAGGTTTATCGAGACTGTGTTAGAAATCTTGAGTTAGATTATTTAATTGTAAATTCCGCTGCGTAAATGATGTGTATAGACTGTATGTATCACTAAATGCCTTGTATGGGTCCGTTGGGCTCATACGGCGGTTGCCACGTGCCCGACAGTAGGGTCGGGGCGTGACAACTAAAGTGGTATCAGAGCTTAGGTTTAAAGACCTGACTATTAAAGTGATATCAGAGCCTAGGTTTGGAGAACCTAGGAGATTAAGTTAAGTTTGAGATTTTAAGGATTTAGATTACAGTCCCGATATAATATAGGATAAAGTGCGAGTCGGAAATATAGTAGTATATTTTCTTAGTGATGAGTTTTTACTCAGACGACAGTTGATCGCTCTGATTAATTTTTCTTGAGTCGATAACTGCCGTAATATAAAGATAGTAAATCTACTATCTTCAGATAGTAAATATGGATACCATCTCCACCGCGTTGGAGAAGAGATAGAAACTTAGATCAATAGGCTCAGATCTACGATCAAGTTTCATTTCTAAATGATCAAGTAAATTTATCTATGATCATATTAAGGTTACCTTGTTGGGTACATCACAATCACCTCTTATACCAACATAGGTAGCTATCATCACTTTGATCTTAAGAGTATTGATATCAAAATATCTCATACGATATCCTTATCATACTATCTGTATCCCATAACCCAGTTGGGATAATGAGTTTGAATGAATCTATCAATATTTGATTTTATCTGCTCCGATTCGAGCACGTGCTTCTGAGTTTGACTTGTAGGTATAGAAGCACCAGATACACTCTCACATCTGTACTCTCATGCTAGATAGCTGAGGTATCAGGTGGTCCATCATAATTGTTAAATTGTGGATTATCTGTAAATCTTACCATCAGTTCATATGTTACAATCTAGTTAAACAATTAGTACATTATCATATCATTCTGTGGACCTTCCTACTTGAGTTAGCACGTGTGTTATTATACGACATTTGAGCACGTGTGATATCGTTTAACTTTTGCTTATATCGCGGGTTATAATTATCTTATCAGATTGTGAAATCTGATCATATGATCATATTGACTATCGCGGGTATAAATAATTTTAGAAAGTTGAAGTCTTGAATCTTAGGTTAAATCCATGATCATTTGGAGATATGAAAATCCAAGTAAATTATCTCCAGTTATACACAATTTTTACATCTTTATTTTGATTAGGAAAATTTTCCATACAAATTTTTGGCTTAATTATTTCCTGTTAGATCTTGGAAAACTACTGATATTGAACATCCATATGAGATCTGGATTATAGAATTTATATCAGATTTATTTACGTAAGACCATTAAGCTTAAAGAAAGATCTACCGATAGTTTAAGCTGGCTTATGTATGAGTTAATTTTGTTTGAACCTAACTCTTACTCGGATCTCTTAGATGGACTTCATTCCATATTTATAAATTTGTTGTGGATGGATCTGTATCAAATGATTTGAAATTGTCATCTATGACCTTACTCTCATTGAGTTAATTATTGATATATATATGAATCTTGTGAGTATACGTAGATCATTTTGGATCGTCATCATGATTTTTAAATTTGCAACTAGTAGTTGACCGCCATCAATTATCATATTAGTGTCAACTCCCAACACTTGCAGCTCTACGTATAGTATTTTGTAGCTTTCTACATATACTCTCTTTGCAGCTCTACACCCTATCTGCAACTCCATTTCATAAATTCAGCTGGCGTATATTGCATGACATTTTTAGTTGTGCATGCTACAGCCTTCTTCATTTTCTTAGTTTCTGCAGCTTCGATGCTCACTTGTTATATTTCTGTAGCTTCATTTTTGCCGCTCAGCTTTACAGCTTACTTCATCTTATATTTCTCAACTTCTACAACCGTGATATTTCATATTCATTTCGGTTTATCTACAATCGTATTGACTGGCTCCCTAAATGTAAATTCTTCTATTGATCCTTCCTTCATTTCATATTTCGATGCGTCAATACAGTTGGTATAGCTGTCATCAGCATACCACTTGCACTCTTGCATGATTATATACTGAAAGCTTTCTACACTCCTTTTCTGCAATTTGCAGTTTCATTTTTGCGTAGCTACTTCCTTCAGCTTAGCTTAGTTCTTTACTTATTATTTTTACAGCTCAGATTCCTATATTTTCATCAGTATCATTATATATACCCGATCTTTCTCTGCAGTCTTATTCAGTCTATGCAGTTTGCAGCATTTCTGCATCTGCAACTCATATTTCAACTGCCTGCAGATTTTGTAGTAACTTTGCTTTCTTACTCCTTTTGAATTTTTCATTAAATTCTGGGTATTGTAAATTTCTTGAACCGCTAGCATTTGTTGATGTGCATGTTGATATTTCTACGTATTGATTCTCCAACACATGTTGATGCACATGATGATATCCTTGTAGCTGCATGATCATTGACCTCTCTTACTCCAGTTACTGCTTTTGCAGCTCATATCAAGTGCGCATAGCAGTTTAGGTATAGCTACAATATTTCTATATCTACATACTCAGATGCAATCCTTTCTACTCCATTTTAAGCTCTGACTAAAGCTTACTTCGTGCTAGAAATCAATCCAATTGCACGTTATCATAATAATATCATCGTATACACAATATCTCTATATCGCACGTGATCTAACACTGCAGTGTCAATCTCAGTGCAATTTTGATTTAGCACTATAAAAATTCAGTTTCAGATTTCATTTGGCCTACATTTTTGTTATATATATTTCGGTGGCCATGCAATCAAGTTCTTGTTATCCGACCTAGAACAAACTATCATAGTTTGAGCATTTGGATGAAAAGAGACATCATTAAGGTTTGAATGCAAATCTTTAGATCTAAATATCAAAGCCCTAACCACTACTACTTATCTAGTGTTTGCATATTGAGAAATGATGTTCTCTTTACGACTATGATTTAACTATCTATAAAATATCATGTGCTCTCTTTAGGTTATGGAACCTGTCCTTACATTATAAGGTAGTGGTTGAAAGAATTTAAAACAGACGCGGAGCAAGTTAGTGGACATTTAATGAGTGGTTATTGCTATCTTTTTATATATTATCCTTTATCTGGAGGTGACTCCATTATGACCAGATTATAGTTCAGAGATGTCTAATCCTGATTCAACCTGAACCACGAAAGGTTCTCTGTATGTTAGTGTAAAAGAGACTCCCTGGCATATCTACCCTCTAGTTTTTGTCAGTAAATTGCTTCACCAACGAACAGTTTATCTCAAATGATCTTAATAATCTATTATAGTGAAGTTTGATCTACCTATCTAATGCTCATTCAGTACCTCTAGTAGACTATTATCATACTAAGCAATTGTTTGACACTCTACTAAGCAATTGCTTTCTACCACGTACTAGGATACGCATCTTTTTGTTGAATAATATGGATGCCCACGAGGATCCAAATATGACTACAATGATCCACAGTACAGTGACAACTAAAGTGGATCGCTATATCATGAAATATATTATGTTGTCACGTGGGTCATTTAGTTATGCTACCTTAAATTTGCAAACATCATATCTTAGTACCAATAAGTGTATGATAACTAAAGTGGTATTACCTTATAAAGGGAGTTATTGCTTTAAAGGGAATATGAAAAGTCTATTTAATTATCATCGATCATGATTCGAGGAAGGGATCACCGATTGTGTTTATTTTTGGGGACCAAAATTTTTTAAGGGGGGGAGTACTTGTAAACTCCCACCTTCAAAAATTATATTTTTTTTAAATTTTTTTTTTTAATCGGTCCGGTTCAAATGAACCGGCCAGCTGACCGGTCCAAGTGAATCGGCCCGACCCGGTCTGAAGGGACAACGCGAGCGAGGGCTCTTCCCACTCGCGCTCGCCCCTTCTTCTTCTTCCTTTTCCTTTTCTTCTTCTTCTTCTTCTTCTTCGTCTTCTTCCTCGCCTCCCTCTTCGGCAGCAGAGCAGCGGCGACGCCAGCCCTTCTGCCGCCTGTCGCTGCCCGCCGCCTCCGCCCATCGACCGCCGTCCGCCGTGCCTCCTTTCCGTCGCGAAAGGGGGGAGCTTGGCGGAAGCACTTCGGCGGCGCTCGACCCCATCGCCCCTGCGTTTTTTTTTCCCCTCTGCTCATTGTCGACAGCAGCTGCCGCCGAGTCTGCCAGCTGCTGCCTCGTTGCCGCCGTCCCCACTCGCCGTTCGTCGTCGTCCCTCTCCGCCGCGACGAAGAGAGCTGTGGAGGTCCCTTGCAGCCGTGCGACCCCCTTCCCCTGCATTTTCCCTTCTTCGCATCCGCAGCCATCCGCCGTCCGTCGCTCACCGTCCCACGCGCAAATCGCTGGTGTGTCGTCTCCTTCGCTAGGGCTCGAGCTGCTCACCCCCTCCGCAGGCTCGTGAGCTCACATTTTGCCCCGAGTCCGACGCAGTGGGCAGCGGTTGCGTTGTCGCCGTCTGCTCGACCCGCTGCATATCGGCGAGGAGTGGAGGTATGATTCCACTCGCCTCGCCGGTGAAATCTTCCCCTTTCCCCTCTTCCGTGCGATCTTAAGGTGAGGAGCTTCTTCCCCTCCGGATGAACGGGCGATTTCGCCCTCCGATGGACTCGCCCGAGCGCTTGCTGGCGACGTCCACCGAGAGCCACCATCGGGAGTTGACGCCGGGTTTTTTGTGCAGGCCGCCGTTGGCCTCCTCGCGTGCGAAGGGTGGCCAGCTGCGTCGTCGGGTCGTCGGCGTCGTCGCCGGTCGTGCGCCGCTAGGGTTCCGGCGAGGGGGTGGCCGGCGGCTGGGTTTTCGGCGATGAAGAGAAGGAAGCGGAAGAAGGTATCGTTCGCCCTCTTCCTTAATCATGCTTAAGGATTAAATCCTTAAGCATGATTAACTATAATTAAATATGCTTAGTATAATAAAAAAAAGAGTTAATGTATGGTTAGTGTTAATTAAGCATGTTTAGTGTAAATTAAACAAAGTTAGTGATTTAATTAAGTGGATTATTTAATGAGTTAAGTAATTGGTTGAGCTGAACCAATTGGTGGAGTTGAGTTGAGTTTGGGTCGGACTTGGATTCGGGTTAAGTTAAGTTGTATGATTAGTGTAAGTTAAACAAGGTTAGCGATTTAATTAGGTGAAGTTAGTGAATGGGTTGAGTTGAACCGAACCAAATCGGACCGAACCGAACCAAATCGAAACGAACTGAACCGAACCGGTCAACTGTTGACCATTGACTAGGTCAACCATTGACCGTTGACTAGACCGAAAAATAATAAATTTATTTAATTAAATAATAAAATAATAAAATAATATTAAAATAATAAAATAGTAAAAAATTTCATAGGTTCTACTTGGGCCCTCGGGTGACTTGGGCCAAGTTATGGATGAGTTTAATGAGTATAAATTGGATAAAAATTCATTTAAGTTAATTAAAGAAATTTAATCTTTGTAGTTAGTTAATAGATAAAAATTTAAAATATGATTAATTAAGAATTGATTTGGTGGGATTAATCCTAAACTTGTATAGGATTAATTTAATGTAATAATTATTTTAATTAATGGATCGGTAGATTTTTAATTTATTTATCTTAGGAGAAAATAAATTAAATTTATTTTAAATAATTGTGTTAATTAGGACTATTGTGGGTACGCGATCCAAGTAGCTCGGCAGGTGATTATTTCCGCATGACTTGGTTTAGAGGAGCGGATCGCTAACCCAAGTGCGTTGGTTCTCCGATGTAGGATTTATTCAAGCTATGGAATTTCCGCTGGGTTTTCTTAGGAACAATTCTTGGATGTCTGAAATATAATAAAATATAATGCTTGATGATATTTGATTGTTCGCATGTTAGTTTAATTTATTTCTGTCTAACATGCATGATATACCATGATTTTCCTGCTAGGTTTTTAATATGTTGTGATAGCGTGTCCTGCATGTGGTATATTATTTTATTATTTTCTATGCTTGCTAGCACAACTATCATGCGAACATAGATAGTAAATAACAACATGTTAGAATCTTTGGCGACGTCACCGCGACTTAGACAGAAAAGGGGTCTTTCCCATATGCCCCGATTGACTACCGCGTCCCGACGGCGGTCAAACGGTGACGTCCCGCTAGGCACCACTCCCGAGGTTGATGCATAGCGGAGATACTGGGAGCACCACTCCCGACGTTATGCATAGCTTATATACTGGGAGCTGGTAGGGTAAGAGACTGTACAAACTCCATGGTCATATTAGACCGGAAATATGGAGCAAGTACTTACCCGAAATTCACCCGCACGAGTGTCGTTTAGCCGACCTCGTGATAGTCCTGAGATGGTTAGCAAGGATGAGCCCTACCATGGACTTGGCACCGATGGAGTCGAGGGCCACAGCCCATCGTGCGGATGTGCGCCAATCTCGATAGACGTCGACTGCTATTGGACTGGGAAGGTGATTCCACATGCGACGCCTTGGACAGTAAATCCGTAGACCACACGACTATCACCCTTGACGTCTGCAGACGATCAGATGAGTAGTCCGGATCCTAGGGTGGTTATTCCGGCTAGCCGTGGCCGATGAGATTGTTATAATGGCGACCCTGTCTACGGACAGTGTGTAGTACTACACGTTATGTCGTGGCCCCTACGGAATCCGGGGAGGATGTAAGGGCACGACGGTTTCGCTAGGGGAGGCATAGTCGGCGACTAGTGAAACAATGGAGAGGGATACTGGGTCACCCGTCCTTTCCGCCAACATCAGTGCAGCGGGCATAGGTAGAGACAGAGACAGAAAGGCACTGATGGGCTTACTGATACCCTTAGCTCGGGTATTCACTAAGGCTGGCAGCCCGAGTATTATAACTTCAAAGTATTATTATGACGTAGGTGACATACTGTTGACATTGACACTAAATACAATGTAGGTGACATCTAGTGAGTTATACATCGGTATTTTATTTATGATGTTTGTTTAGGCATGTTTATCGGGCCGTGCCGCCCGTGGGCGACACGAGCCCGACACATGACGAGCCGTGCCGAGCACGGCCCGTGCCGAGCACGGCCCGTGCCCAATCGGGTCGTGCTGGGCACGACACTGTGTATATAACGTGCCGTGTTGGGCCATATTTTGGAGCCCGCGTGCCGTGCAGGGCACCGCCCGTGGTCGAGCCGTGCCTGGCACTACCCGTGGGTAGGTTGTGCCAGACAAAGCCCGACCATAGCCCATAACCCATTAAATATGCATACTTGTAGGTAGGAAGGACACTATCTCTTATATAGAGAATGAAGCAACTCTTTTTCCAAGACTACAAGATGTGTGACTAAAAACTCATTTAAACATTTTCACTCTTCCTTAAAACTCCAATCCTTTACCTTTTAAAATCAAAATTTTTCCATTCTATTAAAATTACCCTACTAACCTTTATTAGCTATAATTTTATAATTTTATTAAAGGATATTTTGGTCATTTTCTACATATTATTTTATTAAAATATTACTTAAAATTCATATAATCACCCATTTATTTCTATTATTAATTCTTATCATAGATTAATAAATTAGGACATACATCATGATAATTATACCATTTATATTCTAATAAATCTTAATATTTATAATATCAAACCCTCAATCTCTCTCGATGAAAGTTCATTTAAAGATTTTAAAATAATAATAACTATAATGTATACTTTGATGAGAAAGAGTATAAAAAAATATAAGTACAAAGACATATTCAAAAAGATAATTTTTATTTTAAAAGTTGATTTTTTTAATTTTTATTAACTATCTAGCTTATAGTAGAATATTCAATAAAATAAGAGAGAATTTTTAGATAATCTAATTTTAGAAATAATATAAAATAAGAGTGGATTTGATTGGAGAGCTTTTTTTTTGTTAGTATAGAGTGGAGAGAGATTTTATAAAGAATATTACATATTTTAAAAATTTTATATATTTTAAAAAAATAAAAAAGTAATTAATATTTTTTAAAGTTTAATAAGTAGGTTGGGATGATTTTTTTATTAAAAAAAGGATAGTTAGTGAGGAGTCAATGGTTATTTTTAGTTTAACTTCTTAAAAAAAGTTTAGTCCCGCATTGCTCAGTTCTAATAAACAAGAAGCATATATAAGCCAACACTTTCACAATTGCTAATGTATTGGTATTAGTGGGCCATTGGGCTGTATTAGGCTTGATATGTGACCCGGCACGTGTTGTGTCGGGCCTGATCCGGCACGTCCTAGAGCGTGCTGCGTGCCGTGCTGGGCTTGCGGAGATGTAACTCGGGCCGTGCCTGGCACGGCACACGATATAATCGTGTTGTGCATGGCCCAACACGTTTGTGGGCGGGTTGTTGCTTCCCATAAATTGATGGAAAATGATGATTAACCACCAAAGACATCCTGGAAAATGATGATTAACCACCAAAGACATCCTAGAATACTCCTCTTAGCCTTTGATTTCTTTATTCGATAGAGCCGTAATTTCGCACTAGGCCGTAAGGCTGAGCACACCACTCTTCCTCGTCGTGTGTGCAGGTGTGTTAGATGACTGTCCAAGATATTTGATGAAGATGTATCCGTCGGCGGGTCTATTTTTATTTATCGCTGTCTTTTTCATAGAATTGTAGTAGGTTTATCGGGACTGTATTAGAAATCTTGAGTTAGATTATTTAATTATAAATTCCGCTGCGTAAATGATGTGTATGGACTGTATGTATCACTAAATGCCTTGTATGGGTCCGTTGGGCTCATACTGCGATTGCCACGTGCCCGACAGTAGGGTCGGGGCGTGACACAAATAGTCTCCAAATCTGGTACCAATGGATAGCTCTTGTCGAGGAAAAGCTATAGGTACCAAGTTTGCAAAGTCCCTTAGCCGGAATAGCCGGCAATCGTCGGAGCAAGCTCCGGCGACGAATTTTCGCCGCCACCCACTTCTCTTCTCTGTTCTCCTCTAAATCTCCACCAAAATTTGAAATTTATGGTTCTAAGGTGTTCTCCTAGCTCACCTGAAGTTGTATCTGAAATCTTGCGGAAAAACTCCACCGAAGATGGCCAAAGCATCGTCGACAATTTGCGAAGACGAAGCTGCCGCGAAACAGAGGAGGAGAGAGGGAAGGAGGAGGAAGACTCGCGCGCGAGGGAAGAAAATGATGATTTTAAAAATTAATTAGTTAAATCTTAAACCTCAGATTAAATCTTAACCGTCCATTTGAATCAATCTTTGATTCGACGATTTGACCAATCAAACGATGTCCAAATTACGATCCGTCTGTGCCGTTGGATTTCTTATCAAAAATTCTATCTAAGGGTATAATTTCCACATCCAAATCACATACTTTAAAAATTCATGAAATTTTACAAATAAATCTTCCCTATTATTTCTTTCATAAAATTCCTTAAAATCATCATCTAATATATAATTACCCTTATTGTAAAATTACAAGTCTCACATCAAAAGTGCTACAGAAAACGTTATCACCAACTAAATTGAATTTCCAACATAAGTAGGTGAAATCTAAGATCAAATTATCATATTGTCTCTCTTGTATCTCTCGCGGCATTTTTAGGCATTCGCTTGTAATCAAATTATCAGATTATCTAATTAAATATAATTTAATATCATAACTTCAATCAAAATATTTCTTCATGCATATAACATATAATTAATTCATTTAAACCCTAAATTAACCCAAATTATCTCAATTAAATCAAAAATTGAATTATAATAATTTTTAAAAATTATAATTAAATCATAAAAAATATGTTTAAGCATAACATAGCATCATAATTTATTTTCGATTTTTCTGATATCGTTAACACACTCAAAACCCTCAACCCAACCTAAAATAATTTAAAAATCTGATCTAAAATATGTTAAAAATTCTAAATAAATTATTCAAGATTCAAAACTCACCAATCAAGTCCTAGAAACATTGAACCCACTCGAACCGGTCGTAGAACCGTGAAAACTATCGAAAAACCGGCCTGGACCGGCCTAACCCAGACCGGACCAGATGAACCGGCCCGAATTGGACCGCCGCACGCGCGTCGCACGTGCGGTCCGATTCCTTCCCATCGCTCGCCCCGTTCGACCTCAGCCGCCCACTGCGCGCGTTCCGCCGATTTCAGCACGCCCCACCACCGGAGACCCGCCGGAACTCCCCCGACCAGCTCGCCACAGCCTCCTCTACCCAACGGCGAACCCTTCTCGCCATCCTTAGCACCCAAGGGTTCTCACAGCTGCCGGCGCCTTCGGTCCCCTTCTGCATCAACCGATCGCAGCGGCTGTTGCTGCCGAACTTCGTCGCTATCGTTCGCCCCCTCCAATCGACTCTATTGGAGTCTAATAGATGTCGCGCAACTTGCTGCGGAGAAAGGGACGTCCTCCGCGCCCTCCTCCGGCGAGAACATCAGAGAACAGACACATCCCTCGGCTGCCTCTGTCTCAGCTACTTCCCAGCAGCTTACCGACCACCGGAGCCATCCCCGCGCACCGCAGATCACGGTGCCGACGTCTCGCCTCCGGCTGCACCCCCCCTTTCCGTCACGCAACCCTCCCCAACGCCGATACCACCTCGTCGTCCGCTGCCATTCCGGAATAGAGCATGCCCCTTTCGCTTCCGCCCTTTCGCTCGCAGCTCGCCGGTGCCGCCTCTGCGCACCACCGGCGGAGCTTCCTCCGTCGAATGCGCCGGCCGCCAGAGAGCTTAGGAGCCCTACCGCCGCCGTCGTCTGCCGCTGCCCTCGAAACAGGGCAACCCCCCTGTTTCGAGGGGTTTTGAACCCTTCGAGGGTTTGCTTCTCCCCCCCTCTTCCGCTCGCTACGCATGCGGTGCACGCACAGCGACGGAAAATTTTTTCTTTTCTTTTTAATTTTTTTCCTCTTATTTAACTTTATTTAAATCCATAAATTTTTTTTTAATTATCTGATTTATAACTTTATATAAAATTTTCTTTTAACTTTATTTACCATGTATTTTTTTTTTATCTTATTCTATATTTTATTTTATTATTTTTAATATTTAAAATGTTATTATTATTTTAATATTTATATCTTATTATTTTACAAAATAAAATTTATTTTTAATTTTTTTCTTTTATAATTTTTATTATAAAAATATTTTATTTATTGTAGAAATAGGATTTATAGTTTTGGTTTTAAATGTAAAGTGTTAATGCTTCCACTATGTTTAATTTAAAATAATTGTGGTGCTTTGTGATACTTTTAGTCTTTTTATAAGTTGTTGTGTAGAAGTGCAGCTTATTCGGCGGTTGCTACGTGTCCAAAGGTAGGATTGGGGCATGACATGAGTAGTCCAGGTTCATTGGTAGCATATGCATGATATCTCAGTAGGTCAAGTTGTAGATTGTGTGGTTTATGACTTTGTGTGGTCACCTGTCACGGGGCAGAATTAAAATGTTGTATGGTACTTATGTTGTATAGAAGGGCTACCATGGTCATCAGCTCCTTCTACTAACGTCTGTGTACAGGCACATATGACTAAAATGTAGAGTGCACACTGACGAGTTTGGAGAAATTCCTGACGAGGGATTTACCTTAAACATAGGTTGGCTGCCTTAGGCGAAGTATGGATAAATCATGATGTATTAGTTAAGGTAATATGACTTCTTCGATTTGATACTTATGTTGTATAGAAGGGCTACCGTGGTCACCAGCTCCTTCTACTAACGTTTGTGTACAGGCACATAGGACTAAAATGTAGAGTGCACACTGACGAGTTTGGAGAAATTCCTGATGATGGATTTATCTTGAACATAGGTTGGCTGCTTTAGGTGAAGTATGGATAAATCATAATGTATTTAGTTAAGGTGATATAACTTCTTCGATTTGATGTTATTATTAGGATTACATTTATTTGTCTTATATTGTTATGATCATATTATTCTACCTTATTTTATTTGTCTTATACTGTTGACATGTAAATTTGATGTGTGATTTAGTGGATATATTTTCTTGTTAATTTGTACAATACCCTATGCCCATTTTTAGGCTGCTCTCTTTGTAGCCTCACTGAGTTTCGCGACTCAGATGTACAGAATTTTTCCTGTTGCACAGGTGACAGGTTTGGCCATGAGTCCGGGATGAGAGAGAACCTATTTATGATGAACAGAATCTCTTTGGTAATCTAAATAGAGATTTAATATTGTAGTGTTATTATAAAATATAAATTATTGATATTTACGCTATGTTTAAATAAGATAATTATAGTGGTTTTGATACTTTCTAGTCTGTTATAAGTTGTGGTGGAGAAGTGCAGCTTATACGACGGTTACCATGTACCCAAAGGAAGATTGGGGTCGTGACATCTTAAATGACATGTGACTGAGGACTTTGGACATCTTAGGGTTATAATAACCTAGGAGATGACATCAGGTTCTTAGACTACTATGTGCCAACATGTGGTGAAGAGTCATGTGCTAGCTAAGGTAGATGTGCAAGTTCAGTTGACTTGGCCACAGATACATTAGTGTAACCGGGATCTCACTTCGGTGCATAACTCAACTTATTTATGTTACTCCAAGGTAAATGATGTGCTAAGAACAGTACCGTTCAATGTGCTACAAAGGTTAGGGAACCTGAGGATACTAACATGCTCAAGATGTGGGTCCCTAAGTAATCCAGGTTCATTGATAACATATATAGGATATCTCAGCAGGTCAGGCTGAAGATGGTGTGGTTATGATTTTATGTGGTGACTTTGTCATGGGGTAGAATTACAACATTGTATGGTACTTATATTGTATAGAAGGGTGTCGTGGTCACCAGCTCCTTCTGCCAACATCAGCGTGCAAGCACATAGGACAGAGATGTAGAGTTGAAATTGACGAATTGGGAGAAATCTCTGATAAGAAATTTACCTTAAACATAGGTTGGCTGCCTTAGGTTTAGTATGGTTAAATTGTGATGTACTTGTTGAGGTAATATGACATCTTTAATTTGGTGTTACATGTTTTGTAAATCCTATTTTCTATATATAAAAATATATATTATTTTAATATTAAATTGATAAAATAATATTAATAAATTTATTAAATAATAAATAGAAATGGAAATAGAAAAAATAAATAATAAATAATAAAAATATTAAAGGTTTAAATTTAATATAAAATTTTATTTGTTTTATTTTTTATTTGTTTAAAAAAAATAAAGTATTTTTAAATATTAAAATAATAAAGTTAAATAGAAAATAAAATAAATTAAATAATAGATATTTGTTAGATAAATTAATAATAATAATAATAATAATAATTAATAATTTAAAAAAGTAATAAATATAATAATTAAATTTTAAAAAAATAATTAAAAATCCGTCGTTGCACGTGCAGCAAGTCAGGCTTGGTTCGGCACAACCAAGCTGCCAATTTGGTCGGCGAGTTAGTGACTCGTCGACAGTATAAATGGAACGTGGAAATAGTGGTTTGCCTTGTTCCAAAGTTTTCGGCGGCAAAGCGTCATTGGAGCTCCGGTGGAGCCTTGGGTCTTCAAGGCGAGATGGTGAACGGAGTTAGGCGAGGTCTTCGAGGTCTGTGAGCGAGGGACGGGACTCCGGCGAGCCGAAATCGAGAAGGGGGCGGCGAACAAAGGGGTTCTCTGTTCGCGGCGATTCCGCCGCCGAGGAGTGCAGCGAGTGTCCATCTCACTGCGGCGAGGTCGATATGACTATAGCAAAGTTGTATCGAGGCAGTAACAGCCGTAGAGAGGACGCAACAGAGCGGTGCTCGGAGGTTGGAGGCATTTCTGTAAACTCCTATTATTTAAAAAATAAAATAAAAATAAAAATAAGGATAATTAAATAAAATAGGATAAAATACACATGGAACAAAAATATTGATCGTAGAAATAGTAAACAAGTAAATATAGGTATATTTACCAAAATCGGATAGAAAAAAAAGAGAGTACACGAATAGATAAAAGTATTATTGATAAAAGCTCAGATTAATTGCGTAAATAAAAGTAACTAGGGTAATTTCTCAAATATGAGAAATTGGTGGGGGTAGAGGCGTCTTTTGGCCTTGTCCACACCATAGCACTCGCTCTCTCCTCGTAAAACTTGGCCTTCTTGATTTCCAAAGGGGGCTCCTTCATAGAGCCACCGAGACCCCAAGATCTCAAACTCCACCTTCAAATATAGGACTTCTGGGTTTCCGCATCCTGGCCAATGAAACCCTTTATACCTTGGCTGCGGCGGAGAAGGGAGGGGCGTGGGAGTGATCCCTAAATTGTTATGGAAGAAGGCAGCGAATGGGCAAGCAGAATCTGAGGAAGAGGCATCAAGGGCACTGTTCCAGGGATTACGGTGGAATTGGATCGAATTAGGTTGGTTCTAAAACCCTTAAACATGAGATGAAAAACTTTCTTGGGGGATTAAGGGTAGAAAACCATCATGATCGAAATTATGTTTTCTGTTTTAAATGGATTCCAAATGTTTTCCAATCCCGCTTTTTATTGTCGACCTTTAAGAATGGTTATTACATGATTCTTATATGCCAACATTGCTTGCATCCTTTCTATGAATTGATGCTTTCACCTTGTTGCTGAGCATGCTTGCTTATGATGTTGTTTTTGGGAAAATAAAATTCTGAAAGTTTAATAATTTAATGAATAATGGTTGTGGTTAATTTCTGGAGGAGGGTTGGTTTTGTTGACTTGATGCATCGTCTCCCTCATTTGCCTCAAAAGAGATCCATGACATTTTCTTGGACAGTTGGTTCCTTTGCCTTTAATTCAAGTAAAAAGTTGGATTGAAGGTTGGGATGCAAATAGATTAAATGTTAGTGGAGTCTTCTTCCTGTTCATGTGGAATTAGTAGTAGATCATGGGAGTCTAATGTCACGCCTTATAAGAAATTATTTTGATTTAATGATGTTAATGCTGTATTGATGACTTGACAATGCTATTTTTGGGTCTTATGATTTGTAACTTGATAATTTTACTTGAGTGATTTAGTTTTAGAAGAGTTATTTAAACCTGCAATGTTTGGAAATTAGTGATAACTAAATGTCAAGATGGCAACTATATTGTATTGTTGGGTGTTGATTTGACTTCTAAACCAAATTATAAATGAGAAGTTGTTTAATTCTGTAAAATGGAGTCGCATGTTTTAATCAAAGTTTGCACGAAAGTTGAAGGAAGAGTCCTTTTGATTGATGTAGTTTCAATGGGAAAAGAAAATGGGCTGAATTAGTATGTACTTTTGGTTGTTACTATGTAGAGGCAAATGAAGTGAATGGAAGGAGTTTTTCTTAGTATTTTAAAAGGGTGGTTAGAGTATAAGTTAAATATTAAGGGAAGGATAGGCATACTGTGATGACATGAGTAAATTCTTTTGTTAATTCTTTCTTTCCTTTCCTCCTGGAGATTTATTGTCGTATCAAAACACTCATTGAATAGTTAGACAAATAGAAAGGCAAAGGAGTTGCCGAGAGAGGAAGAAACTGAAATATTTTATTTAAATGGGTTCTAATTTCTTTAAATTGCTTAAATAATCAAATTACTGATTTTAGTGAAGAAATATTAAAATAGAGTATTTATTCTATTGATTTCCTTTTTTTTCCTTTCTCTTATTCACTCTCCTAAAAGTAAATCTTAGGAAGGTAGGGAATGAATAATAAGTAGCAAGAACATTATTAAAATAATTGCTTCATGATTTTAGGCAAAGAAAAGTCATTCTACATTGACGGTGATTAACCCAGAAAACTTTATGATCTTTGTGAAGATAAAATTGAAATCACTGTGAGTTGTTAAGGTTTCAATTATGGCCTGCTATAGTTGGAGCTCCGTGTGGGCGGTTGTGAAACTTGTGATATATTGTCCAGTTGTGTATTTTTCTTGCTTAATTTCTGTATTTTTAATTAAATTACTGAATGATTTGTGAACTTTGAATATTCTATGCATATTGTATTTATCACTCATGACATAGTCTATGTGTTAGACACACAAGAGAACATAAACACTGGACTTATCACTAGACGACAGACAACTAGTTAGGTGATATCGGACATATGCACCATAGACTAGTTTAAAATATCTAGAACATAGACCTGAACTTCCTAGGGACATGAACTACTAGGAATCCTATAGGTCCATGTAACACAGTATTTCTCTCGCAAATTGTAGGTACCATTTGTGTTAGTCTAAAGAGGGGTGGCGGAAGCATCACCCGACCCATCCTTTAGCGTTCGGTGAGTACCAACAAGGGGGTTCTCGCCAACGGCCAGATATCCCTATGACATGTATCCGAAACTAAGGTGCTGGGAGCCGGGGAGCTCACTTTATCCGCTATCCTGAGGACTAAGGTGTCTTTTGACGCTGACATACTCCAACTGAGTCCTGCAGACCTGGGGGGGAGTCCGGATAATCAGAGTTATACATATGTGATGGATCCGACAGGTCAGGCCGTGAGTATATATGTCAGTCGGTGACCCTGCTGTAAAGCAGAAGTGCAGCGCTAAATAGTGTCTCGTATCCTAGGGTCTATGGGAGACGTACGATACGATAGTTTCGGAGTGCGGTCTGGGTAAATGGCTCGCGAGACTGGAAGGAGAAGGAACCGTGGTCACCCGCCTTCTCCGCCAACGTCAGTGTGACGAGTTTAAGGAGAGGCATAGATGGACATTGACGGGTCTGAGGGTAGTCCCTGATGAGGGTTTACCCCAGCATAGGATGGTAGCCCGTAGTTAGAATTGGAGTTAAACTTGAATTAGACATGAGGCAACATTTTGACAACTGAGCACATTCTTCATATTTGATCTCTGTTATTTTATGCATGAAATATTAACTGCTATATTGTGATATTTCTTACACCTCTGGACATAAATATTGTTTTAGCCTGTACTTTTGCCGGGATTTTCTCCTTTTGTAGCCACTGAGTCGCAAGACTCAGCGCATGCAAATTTTCCCCCGCGCGCAGGTAACAGGTCTCGGGTCGGGTAGATGGAGAGACTTGGAAAATATGGAAGTCACATCAAGGAACTGCAAGAGTAAATACTGCTTAATTAGAGTTGGACTGTGTTAGTTAAAAATATGTAATTGACATCAAGTTTTGGTGACTAACCTGTTCAGTAGAATTTTACTTTGTGGATAAACTTGTTATATTAAATATGAAAACTTAGAGTTATTTTTATAAGCCTTGTAAGAGTTTTCATAGCTCTTACGGTGGTTGTCATGTCCGACAGAGGATCGGGTCGCGACAATTGAAGTGGTATCAGAGCCAGGTTCTGGACTTTTAGGAGGTTAATTGGAAGTTCAGATTTTAAGGAAGAGAAACATAAGTCCTAACACAGTCCAATAGGCAAACAGTGGTGAGAGAGGCAAGGGGCTAGGGATATGATTTTCCTTGAATTATTGTTTGTCTCGCTATGCCTGATAAACTTCTTGACTGTTGTTGATTTTTATTTTATCTTATTTTATTGTTTTTCTCTATTCTCTAGTATATATTGTTATTATTACGATTCAAGTATAGATGTTGATTTACAAACTTGTATGTGATGAGGGAACTATAGCATACACCTCAAACAAGACATATAGGTGACACTAGATACAATTCATATAGGGTTATGCCATTTTAGCAAACTTATCCATAAAGTCGTCTATATATTTATCTCACATCTTGATGAGCCTTAAGGGTCCTTACATATGATAATTTGGCTTCTATCATAAAGGGATTTATTGCCTGCTGTAAGTCATCGAAGCAACCATTTTCTCTCCACCAAATCTCCACTTCCACATCATAATTTGATCAATCCGCTTCCTTAAACTTTTGCTGATTAGCTATAGTTGGTACTAAATGTCAAAAGGGAGCAACTTTGGTTATATCTGGGAATCTTCTCCATCATTTTCCTTATCACCGAGCAAGTGCAGCTTCTACAAAATACACTGCCCTATTCTACTTGAGTTATGTAATAACAAGCCTCACTTTTATTGGCGGCCTATCCCTTAATAAAAGCCATCCCTATGTCATTCATTAATCCAACAAGTGAGCGTGCATTATAAGCCTCTACTTACTTGCCCTTTCCATCGATCTTCTTTCCCACAAAGGCAACTTGGAAGTCTCCAGGTGCAAAATGTGAACCCATCTCCCTAATGGTCAATTGGGCAGTAAGTTGCTTGGAATCAATTTCCACAGCATCTGAGTCCTTGACTAATTTCACAATGCTACTCTGAATATTTCATGATACGCTAAGTAGTTTACTATTTAACACACTCATGTTGATGGCTGGAGTCTTCTCTATTGCGGATATAAGACTCCAAGCTAAAGTTTGTGTTGCCACCAATGACTAGCTAACTAAATCATGCCCTTGTGTTAGACCCTATTCTAGAGGGTTGAACCCGAGGTGCACCAAGAGCCTCAGAGGATCAAGCCCAAGGGGGCGACCCGCACGCGGTGCAAGAGATCGCTTCAAGGCCACAGCCGTTTGGGGCGCGAGGGTCGAGCCAAAAGGCTATTCGGCCGAGCAATCAGGGCACCCGCACGGGCCAACCGGCCGAGGGGTGAGCAACCGAGGGACGCGTGCGAGACTGGCGAAAGGCAGCCGAGATGCGACGGGCGCGTGCGGGACAAATGAGCAGGCAGCCGAGGAACTCCGAAGGGCCGAAGCGCACGGAGGCATCACTCGAGCTATGGAGGTTCCGCACGGGACAGATGCCCGAGCAACCGAAGGAGTCCGAGGGTCAGACGTGCAAACGCGCGGAGCTAGCGCCCGAAGTCCGGAGGACACACGGAGCGCGCGTAGCCGAGCAACAAGGGGCGCGCAAGGAGTTGGCGCCCGAACCACGGGTCTTCGCAGGAGGCACACGCACGGAGACCAAGTCCGAGCCAAGAGGCGCGCGCACAGGCAACAACCCAAAGGCGCGCGCGACGCAGCAAGATGCGATGCGCGACTCGCGCCGAGCGATCCGAGATCCGAAGGCGCGCACGAGCGAGCGACCGAGCCGCGCGCGGGAGAGACGCGAGCGCCGCAGCCCGCCGACCCAGGTGGCGGAAGACACGGGCGTTACGCAACCTTTGGTGTGGGCGGCGCGCGTGTAACCGTCGAGCCTTTAAGGCTCGACCATTGATGCTAGCTATCAAGTTAGCAATCAAGGATGTCATTAAAGGGGCAATCAAGGAGGCAGCTGAAGAGTCACTCTTCAGCCTATAAATAGGGCCGAGCCCTTTGAGAAGAGGACATCAAGTTATCAAGCGAGATCCAAGAGATCAAGCAACCATCGGTGACCGACCACAAGCAATAGTGTTCGTAGTTTGTAGTAGGAAGCTTTAGCCTTCGGCTAAAGCATTTGTGAGTAGAGTAGGCGCTTTGTAATAATCCTTCCTTGAGGATAGCTCAAGGAAAGAGGGGTTTTTATTGGAGCTAATAAAGCATCCTTTTTGTCCTCTCACTCCTCGGTGTGCCTTTCCGCTCTTTCGCAACGCTTCCGCATCCCTTAGGCTGGTGGACGACCAGAGACCCTCGAAGGACGTCCACGCCGCACGACTCAAGCGCAACCTTGGTGTTTCGTGAAAAATTGTGCCGTGACAGTTGGTATCAGAGCGAAGGTTGAGCCAAGCTTCTGAGTTTTCACACTCCGAAGTTGGTTCGCAGCGGAAGGAAGCAATCCTTGGAGACAAGTGCCAAATGACGAGTACGTTGAGGTAACTCCTTCGTCGATCTACTCTGCTACTCTATCGATGGTAGGAAAATAAACTAAGGAAGCCGTGGAGAGAAGGCTGTCCATGTTGGAAGGATCCATCGGTGTTCCTCCTCCGGAGGAAGTGAAGGATCTTGGTTCCAGACCACTATGGAGTCGTATGGGCGAACTCTACGTGGCTATGGCAGAAATGCGGGTGAAGCTCGACGAGTTTCTAACGCGAGGGGCCGGCTGGACATCCAACACGGAAGCATCAAGCTCGACCCCCACAGCCGACTTAAGTTTGGTCGAGCGCAAGTTTCACGAAGAACTTGAAGGCCTACGGCTGGAGCTCAGTTCTTCGAGCGTTCCGAAGGCGATCTTGTGCCCGACAGCGCGCATACCCGAGCCGCAGAAGTACTCTGGCGCGCGCAACGCGAAGTTATTGGAGAACTTCGTATGGGACGTCACGCAATACTTCAACACCGCCAAGATCGCAGAAGAGGACCAGGTGTCAACCGCGGCGCCGTATCTAGAAGGGGACGCGAAGCAATAGTGGCGCGTCCGATGTGAAGCACCGGCGTACCAGGCACGTACCGAGCCGGACACATGGGAGACCATGGTCGAGGAGATGAGACGCAGGTTTTTCCCGATCAACACTGCGTACCAAGCCAGAAAGAAGCTCCGAGAGCTGCGACAATCTCGAAGCATAAGTGAGTACATCCAATCCTTCAACAGTATCTCTTTAGACGTAAGGGATATGGGAGAACAGGACCTCTTTTTCGCATTCCTGGAGGGACTACAACCAGGAGTCCGAGAAGAGCTCCACCGTCGCAGGGTAACAACGTTGCAGGAGGCTATCGAGACAGCAGAAGGCTTGATGGATCTACAACTGGTTCCCTGGAGCGCGCGCGAAGGAGCTCCGCGCCTAAGCCAAGTGCCTACACCAGGCACTCTACGACCACATCCAGGGGTTGTAGGCCGAAGGCGCATCACGAGCACGGCGCCGGCCCAGCAACCACCTCAGACCACGACAAGGCCGATCACTCGAGGGTGCGGGTGCATGATCTGCGGGGGAGCGCACACCGCATCGAGGTGCCCGAGGCGTGAACGAAACATCGCAGCGGCGTAAGAAGAGGACGACGACTCGGGGCCGACCCCGGGCGACCCCTCGGAGGTAACCGCTGCAACAGTCAGGGCAACGGTGGTACGGAGGCTCAGCACGATCTGAGCCGAACGCGACTACCCGCTGATGTACGTGCCAGTAATCCTCAAAGGGCGATCGTGCGCTGCAATGGTGGATACGGGAGCCTCTCACAACTTCATGCGGGAAGAATTTGCTCGCATGTTGGGACTGCCGATGGAGCCGTGCGCCCTGCGGATCAAGACCTTGAACGCCACAGCCGCGACCGTCGCAGGTATTGTCCGACAGATCCCCTTACAAGTCGGATACTGGTCGGGACGCACGGACCTGACCATCGCACCACTGGATGATTTCGACTTCATCCCAAGCGATGGTGGCTCCTCATCTAGGACAGCTCATGATCGCCGACGCGACTCAACCATGGTTCGTACGAGCTGTCGACTGCATCGACCTACCCGAGAGTCCGCATTACTCGCATAGCAGCAGCATGGAGGACGAGTTTCCCCGAGCAGTGTGTATGATCAGCCCGACATCATCATGGAGTCTGATCAACTACGCAGCGGCCATCCAAGATACCCGCCGAGAGGAAGCGCGTGGAATCATCCCTGCGCTCGCCAACGGAGGAGCCCGCAACAGGACGTGTGCAGGCAGGAGGTCGACGGAGCCCTCTTCTCAAATCTGTCGAAGGAATGCAAGAATGCGCGTTCTCAACACGCCTACGGTGGTGCTCATTCGGAGGATCCCTGACGAACCATCAGGTATAACTCGCGAAGGCTTGACATACCGATTTACAGGGGAAGACCAACCGAACGGCGAAGGAGCAGTCAGGGATGCAGACTTCCCGAGACAACAAGTCAGCACCCCAAGCAGAACGGGCCAAGGACAAGACGTCAGGATCCGGCTGCACCCGAACCTAGAGTTGACGGGGACGTCAACGGGTTTAGGCGGGGGAGGATTGTTAGACCCTATTCTAGAGGTTCGAACCCGAGGTGCGCCACGAGCCTCAGAGGATCAAGCCCAAGGGGGCGACCCGCACGCGGTGCACGAGATCGCTTCAAGGCCACAGCCGTTTGGGGCGCGATCAGCTGAGCAATCAGGGCACCCGCACGGGCCAACCGGCCGAGGGGCGAGCAACCGAGGGACGCGCGCGAGGCTGGCGAAAGGCAGCCGAGATGCGACGGGCGCGTGCGGGACAAATGAGTAGGCAGCCGAGGAACTCCGAAGGGCCGAAGCGCACGGAGGCATCACTCGAGCCATGGAGGTTCCGCACGGGACAGATGCCTGAGCAACCGAAGGAGTCCGAGGGTCAGACGCGCAAACGTGCGGAGCTAGCACCCGAAGTCCGGAGGACGCACGGAGCGCGCGTAGCCGAGCAACAAGGGGCGCGCAAGGAGTTGGCGCCTGAACCACGGGTCATCGCAGGAGGCACACGCGCGGAGACCAAGTCCGAGCCAAGAGGCGCGCGCACAGGCAACAACCCGAAGGCGCGCGCGACGCAGCAAGAGGCGGATGCGCGACTCGCGCCGAGCGATCCGAGATCCGAAGACGCGCGCGAGCGAGCGACCGAGCCGCGCGCGGGAGAGACGCGAGCGCCGCAGCCCGCCGACCCAGGTGGCGGAAGACACGGGCGTTACACAGCCTTTGGTGCGGGCGGCGCGCATGTAACCGTCGGGCCTTTAAGACTCGACCATTGATGCTAGCTATCAAGTTAGAAATCAAGGATGTCATCAAAGGGGCAATCAAGGAGGCAGCTGAAGAGTCACCCTTCAGCCTATAAATAGGGCCGAACCCTTTGAGGAGAGGACATCAAGTTATCAAGCGAGATCCAAGAGATCAAGCAACCATCGGTGACCGACCACAAGCAATAGTGTTCGTAGTTTGTAGTAGGAAGCTTTAGCCTTCGGCTAAAGCATTTGTGAGTAGAGTAGGCGCTTTGTAATAATCCTTCCTTGAGGATAGCTCAAGGAAAGAGGGGTTTTTATTGGAGCTAATAAAGCATCCTTGTTGTCCTCTCACTCCTCGGTGTGCCTTTTCGCTCTTTCGCAACGCTTCCGCATCCCTTAGGCTGGTGGACGACCGGAGACCCTCGAAGGACGTCCACGCCGCATGACTCAAGCGCAACCTTGGTGTTCCGCGAAAAATTGGGCCGTGACACCTTGCTCCTTTTGCTTTCATCCAACCATGAAAATTTTTCTCCTTTTATCCATTGTTTAAACATCCAATTCGACATAGAGGAAATATGGGGTTGCCTGAATTATTGAGGTAGTTAATACCACCCCATTAACTATTAGGAGCATTCTACCCTTTCCAGCCTATAAGTTGTTGTTCATCCTTTCAACAATCCCATTCAAATCCTCATCTAAAATTGTGGCCTGAAAGGAAACCCACAACTTCACACCATAATATCCCTGGTTAAGTTTGGGTAAAATCCTTTTAGAATACCTCAAAATAATACTCTTACTCCTTGGACCCTCAAGGATAAAGAAAAAAAAAGAAAAAGGGGGGGGGGGGTGGGGGGGGTCAATACATCGGCATGGCTTATTTTGATAGTTCCCTTCTCCAGTTTTCCATCAGTCATTTTTTTTATCAGACCCTTCTCACTTGCTCTTCCTTGCTGACTTCTTTCTCCTCAGGCTCCTTGTGAATAACCACATGCTTGTCTTATGCATGATCAACATTTTCACCACCTTTACATTGATTGATTCTGACTACAGTTTGTTGATTGTCAAACTCCTAAACTTTCCTATGTAAGCACTTCAGTTTTCAGAGAATTTGATTCTGTTCAGGCACCACATTTTCAAACTTCATATGAGCCTCATTTAACTTCCAAAACTATTATGGTGCCCCTTGTCCTCCTTGGTTAAGCTTTGAATAGTATCATGAATAACATCAGTTTTCATTGTCTAATTCCTTATTGGTTTTTCATTCGAATTAAGCTGCTTGCTTATCTTTCTATGTACAAGCTCTCAAATTTCTTCAGTAGCTCCATTAGTTTCTAAGTTAGGCCATTGATCTCAGTTGGTCCCTCGTTGAAAAGATTTCGAGCCTACTCCGTGCACTCATGTGGCTAAAATATTGATGTTGACTGAGATTGGAACTTGTTGTTCATCTTTTACTATTTCTTTCTCATGTATTGCCAACGGTAACTTTTTTTTTTTAAATTTTTTTTTTCAACAACTACAAAAGTCAAGACGAGAGGTCATTGTCCAATCTTTGCCTCTTGTTCCTTGTCCCTTCCAAATTGAGTTTCCTACTACTAAATCTTTAAATTCTCAATGGTTGCAGAAGTGGATGCAACACTAGTAGACAAGATTGACTGTATTTTTGTATTCTCTCTACAATTTTTTATCCGATGCCCTTTTCATACTCCAGCTAGGCATGCAAAACGGGCCGGGCGGCCCGCGGGCGGCCCGCACCCGGCCCGAACCCTTCTGCGCGTGCTCGTGCTGGGCTGCACCTTCACAGCCCACAGCACGGCACGGCACGAGCACGAGGCCGTGCCGTGCTTAGCCCGGACCTGAGTCGTGCCTAGCCCGGCACGACTAGCCCGAGTGGCACGAACCCTCAATTTACGCCGTCTATCCTATCTCTCATCGGAGAGTATCTGCAGCTTCTGCACCTCTGAATGATTCGCCTGTGACTGCGACTGGTGATCCGCCACTGCAACTGCCAGCAGCGAAGAGGACTGCCAGCGGAAGCAGCGAGCGGAAGTAATGCAGCGAGCGGCGGACAGATGCAGCAAGGGGCGGACATTAGATGCAGCAAGATGCAGCAAGGGGCGGACATCAGATGTAGCAAGGGCCAAGGGCTGGACATCAGATGCAGCAAGGGGCGGACATCAGATGCAGCAAGATGTAGCAAGGGGCGGAGAGTAGATGCAGCAAGGGGCGGACATCAGATGCAGCAAGATGCAGCAAGGGGCGGACATCAGATGCAGCAAGGGGCGGACATCAGATGCAGCAAAGGGGCGGACAACAGATGAAGTGGGCGACGGAGAGCAGATGCGGCGAGCGGCGGGCGGCGGAGAGCAGATGCAACGAGCGGCGGGCGGCGGAGAGCAAATGGAGCGAGCGGCGGAGAGCAGATGGAGCGAGCGGCGGAGAGCAGATGGAGCGAGCGGCGGAGAGCAGATGCAGCGAGCGGCGAAGAGTATAGAGCAGCGAGCAGATGCGACTGCGAGCGACGGACAACAGAGAGCAGATGTGACTGCGAACGAGCGGCGAAGAGCAGATGCGACTGCGAGCGAGCGGCGGAGAGGAGATGCGACTGTCAGCGGGCGGAGAGGAGATGCTGCGAGCTGTGGAGAGGAGATGGCAAGTGGCGGAGAGGAGATGGGGAGCGGCGGAGAGCAGGAAATGAGGTTGTCATCAGTGAAGCGGCCGAGTTCTCGAAGGCACTGAAGAAGAAAGCAATCTCTTCACGCAAGGTAATTATAATTACATTGTTACCCTTAACTTTTTCATTGTATTATTTTTTTTCAAGGGTACGTAAGATATTTTACTTTATTATTAATTTACAAATCATTCATGTGCATACTTTCAACTTCTATAAATACCCATTCCATTCACAATTCTTTTCACAGTAGTCGTTTACAATTTCTTTAGCAACTCTCTCTCTCTCTCTCTCTCTCTCTCTATATGGGCTTTATCCTTTAATTGATGAATATTATAGTAACATGTTATTAAATGATAATGTATCCGAATTTAAAAATAAAATAACTAAATTATTATATGATGTGTTTAATTTATATTCAAATAAATATGGAGTAACTAATCAATAAGTAACACATCCTTCATCAACATCAAATAAACTTAGAATGGGGTTGCCAAGTAATATTTTTAACATTACTAGAAGATCTCAAAAACCTACCTCTAGTATTTCGGGTATTATTGAAATTAATATTTATTTAGAACAAGACAATGAAAGTACTTAGAATCCTAATGGACTTAGTGAATATAATATTTTAGATTGGTGGAGAATAAACGGAAAATCTTTTCCTATAATGTCTATGATTGCTCGTGATTTTTTAAGTGCACCGGTGTCTACAGTGGCATCGGAATCTTGTTTTAGTGCAGGAGGTAGGATTTTGGATGAAAAAAGGAGTCGATTAAATCCTTTAAGCATGGAAGCTTGTATTTGCACGAAGGATTGGCTAGATGCGGAGGATCGAGCTCAAAATAATAATTTTGATATAGGTTCAACTGAATCAGACGAAGAAGCTTCAACTTCGACCGCAGCAGCAGGAGGAACTGATGAATAATCAATAATTAAGGAGAAAGATCATCAAAAAATTAGAAGGTAATTTTTTTTTATTTTTTTAATATAATCTAACATTAAAATTAAGAACTACGTTGGACCTGATTTTTCTTGTTTAGAAGAAGATCCCAAATCGAGAAAGTGCGAGCGGCAGTCGGCGACGACGAGGTGGTGCCATGTAGGAGTCACCGCCGACCGGCAAACTGCGAGGCCACGACCTACTGGCCATGGCCGCAACCCACTACCGTTGCCTCGATGGTGACTGCAACCCGCGAGGCCGCGACCTACTCGTGGCGACGGCGACTGCAACCCGCGAGGCCGCGACCTACTCGTGGCAACGGCGACTGCAACTCGCGAGACCGCTGCCGACTGCCGCGGCGACGACTGCAACTGGCGAGGCCGCTGCCGACTGCCGCGGCGGCGACTGCAATTGGCGAGGCCACTGCCGACTGCCGCGGCGGCGACTGCAACTCGCAACGCCGCTGCCCCCTGCCGTGGCGGCGACTGCAACTCACGACGCTGCTGCCCACTGCCGCAGCGGCGCTGCTGCCCAGATTGACGTGCTGCGTGCCGGGCCGGGCGAAGCGGGGCACGAAGTGCCCCGTGCCGAGCACGGCACGCTCTTTGAGCGTGCCAGATTTAGCCCGGCACGTTTTCAATCGTGCTGGTGCTGGTTCGTGCCCGGGCTAGCCCGGGCACGGCCCATGTGCACCTCTAACTCCAGCTGTTCTAAGAGCTAAAGAAATAAATTTTGTACTGCCCCAAACCTAACCTTCATTTTCAGTTGCAATTTATTAATTGTCATCTTCAGTTTTACCTCTTAAATTCAGTAATTGCTAGTATGATTGAGATTATGGGTGTGTTCATTTACCATTGTCAAAAATTTTGCTTGAAGGTCACTCTGCATGAATTGTGCCAATTGAGACAATGATATTGTATTGATAGAAAAGAGCCTTGCAACTTCTGTTGTTGCTCTCAACCTTATAACTTCTCTAAAAATGAAACTTCCTCCATCTTTAGTCCTGGCATATTTAATTCAAGAAAAGGTGCCTTTAAGACTCGTCTTTACTATCTGCAAAATTCTTTACTTCTCCATTATCAGCTGTTACTTCTCATATTTTGGTCCCCAACAATAGCGAACATTATAATAATTATTGCTACAATCCTAGCTGCATTTTTCTTCTCCAAAATTTTTCTCAAAAATTTCAACAAATGGGACAGCTTTGTTGGGATTGAAATGAATTGTTCTTTTTCAATTTACGTTGTTATTTTTCTTGTAACCTTCATCTATTCCTCCCATTCCCTATTGCTTGCTTGCCTAATTTGAGGGAGGATTGGTTAATGGAAGTTAACAGTTGGTTCCTCATCATCATCCTAAGTGCTTTGCTACTGACATAAATTTTTCTTGGACTCATAAAGATGTGCCTTATGAAAGGTAAAGAAATGCATCGTTGGGATGACCCTCGTTATACATACTGGCAACTCCTCCTCTCAAGATTGAAACTCCAACTTTAGAAATCCAATATTCATCCCTATACTCAGGGTATTTTATTGTACTACATCGAGTTGTTTGGCTAATCCTTAAATAATTCCTTATTCTATTTGGTCAAATGGATCCCTGAGAACCTTATCTTCCCTTATCTCAAATTTGGCATCTTGGCATCCTTGAGGAACTACCTACTCCCTTGTAGATATTCTGTAATAGTTGCTAGAAAGGCCAAAGGTAGAATCCCCAAAAATGAGATGTCCCTCAAGATTCAGCCTTACATGCCGCAGTTTCCTTTCTCTCTAAGTCAATTAGTCCATTTTTATTGGACAGACACTTACTAGTATCAAATCAGCTAAAGATGATTAGCAAGAATTATTTTTGGACTCACCACACTAGCCCTCCCAAATCAAATGTTAATTTAATTGCTTCTGCTTTCGACCTTTAAATTGCCTCTGCCACTTCCGTATTGTTATAAATTGTTGCTGCAAAAATCTAAATTTTCTGAGGACTTCAGTTACCTAACTTCCTCAGTCAAGTACTCCACCTCCTCCCTATATATATTTCTGCACTTCTCTTCACAATTGGAGTTTCCCTTTGCCCTTATGCTGTTTCTTAAATATCATTCCATCATAGTGTGAAACTCTCTCTTCGAAATCATAAGGGTGGGGAAAGTCTTAAGGAAAACCCTTTAGAGGTTATTTCCCATTTTCTGTCACCTTTATATCTTCGTCCCTTGGCAGGAGAGTCATAAAAGGATCCTTGGACTTAGCTACAGGCGACCTAATTTAACTTGACTAATGCCCCTGTTCCATCAACAAAAATCCCAGTTGGACCATTGAGATGGAGAATTACATAAGGTCTTTCCATTTTTGGAGGACCAAAAATTTTTAAGGGGGGCAGAACTTGTAAACTCCTATTATTTAAAAAATAAAATAAAAATAAAAATAAGGAGAATAAAATAAAATAGGATAAAATACACATGGAACAAAAATATTGATCGTAGAAATAGTAAACAAGTAAATATAGGTATATTTACCAAAATCGGATAGAAAAAAAAAGAGAGTACATGAATAGATAAAAGTATTATTGATAAAAGCTCGGATTAATTGCGTAAATAAAAGTAACTAGGGTAATTTCTCAAATATGAGAAATTGGCGGGGGTAGAGGCATCTTTTGGCCTTGTCCACACCATAGCACTCGCACTCTCCTCATAAGACTTGGCCTTCTCAATTTGATTTCCAAAGGGGGCTCCTTCGTAGAGCCACCGAGACCCCAAGATCTCAAACTCCACCTTCAAATATAGGACTTCTGGGTTTCCGCATCCTGGCCGATGAAACCCTTTATACCTTGGCGCGGCGGAGAAGGGAGGGGCGTGGGAGTGATCCCTAAATTGTTGTGGAAGAAGGCAGCGAATGGGCAAGCAGAATCTGAGGAAGAGGCATCAAGGGCACTGTTCCAGGGATTACGGTGGAATTGGATCGAATTAGGTTGGTTCTAAAACCCTTAAATATAAGATGAAAAACTTTCTTGGGGGATTAAGGGTAGAAAACCATCATGATCGAAATTATATTTTCTGTTTTAAATGGATTCCAAATGTTTTCCAATCCCTGCTTTTTATTGTCGACCTTTATGAATGGTTATTACATGATTCTTATATGCCAACATTGCTTGCATCCTTTCTATGAATTGATTCTTTCACCTTGTTGCTGAGCATGCTTGCTTATGATGTTGTTTTGGGGAAAATAAAATTCTGAAAGTTTAATAATTTAATGAATAATGGTTGTGGTTAATTTCTGGAGGAGGGTTGGTTTTGTTGACTTGATGCATCGTCTCCCTCATTTGCCTCAAAAGAGATCCATGACATTTTCTTGGACAGTTGGTTCCTTTGCCTTTAATTCAATGTAGATATTGTAAATTATTATCTTTCATGAGCCGGTAAAAAGTTGGATTGAAGGTTGGGATGCAAATAGATTAAATGTTAGTGGATGTTGGAGGGATGCAAACCGAAGAACTCAGGAGCCGAGAAGACGCAGCTGAGTTCAACGGTATTAACTGCCGTCATGAAACGAAGCAACAGTACTTCTCAAAAATAGGAGGAAGCTGGGTGCAAAAGCAGAGATAAAAAAACCGTGTGATAAAAGGCTACACAAACAACCCTCACACGTTCATTATATTAAATTGTAACAAAACCTACAAAGTTGTATTTAAAGGAAACAAAAAACTAGAGAAGATTATGGAAAATATTCCATCTTCTCATCTCAATGTAAACTTAGCAACTGTAAATAATACTTGCATGAATCAAGGGAAACTTCCTACTACAATTTATTCCTACTACAAGCTAAACTAAATCATACCAAAAAATAAGCTTAATTTCTAACATTCTCCCTCTTAAGCTTGTTTATGATCAAGCTCTTGAAGTCCAAGCAAAGTTCTCGATCTCCATAAACTTCTCTCGACCCAATGCCTTTGTGAAGATATCAGCCTTTTGCATCTTTGTGTTCACATGTTTAACCTCTATTTGATTTGATTCAATGCATTCCCTGATAAAATGGAACCTTGTATCAATATGCTTAGTGCGGTTGTGATGAACCGGATTCTTACTAAGCGCCAATGCTGATAGGTTGTCAACATGTATTGTCACATTTTCCACCTCTTCTTCAAGCAAAGATGCCAAAAACCATGCCAACCAAACTCCTTGGCACGCAGCTGCAGTTAGAGCTATGTATTCAGCTTCACAAGAGCTCAAAGCAACTATTTTTTGTTTAGTTGAACCCCAGCTGATTACACTTCCACCAAAGAAAAACACCATACCACTAGTGCTTTTCCTATCTTCAATACTTCCAGCATGATCACTATCACTATAGCCATGTATTAAAGCTTTATTGATGTGATCTCCTTTGTAGTATACTAAGCCATATCCAATTGTGCCTTTAAGATATCTCAGCACTCTCTTCACAGCAATTGAATGTGCCAAAGTTGGAGTTTGCATGTATCGGCTGAGAATTCCAACTGAATACATCAAGTCAGGTCTTGTGTGTGTGAGATACCTCAAACTTCCAATGAGTCTACGATATTCAGTCACATCTAATTCTATAGCTTGCTGAAAAACTAATCTCTCTTCCATTGGTGTATGAGCCAAGTTACAATCAGACATCCCTGCTTGTTTCAAAATATTTCTGGCATATAGTGACTGTGATAAAGTAATTCTATCCTCCAATAACATAATTTCCATGCCCAAATAGTGGTGTAGAAGACTCATATCTGTCATTTCGAACTCATTCTGCATTTGTTTCTTAAATTGTTGTACTATCTTCACGTTTGAGCCTGTAATGAGAAGATCATCCACATATACACCAACAACCAACCTCTCATTCTCTACTGATTTTGTGTATACAGTAAGGTCTTGCATTTTTTTTGAATCCCAACGAAATTAAGGACTTGTCTAGCTTCATGTTCCATGCTCTAGGTGCCTACTTAAGACCATATAAAGCCTTCTTAAGCTTAAGCACCTTCTCATCTTCCCCTTTCAGCTCAAACCTAATTGGTTGTTCAACAAAAACTTCTTCTTCTATAGTACCATTCAAGAATGCAGATTTGACATCCATTTGGTGTAGTTCCCAACCTTGTTAAGTTGTTATTGTAATTAACAACCGTATAGTCTCTAACCTTGCTACTGGTGCAAATACTTCATCATAGTCCACTCCTTGTTGTTGTAGATAACCCTTTGCCACCAACCTAGCTTTATATTTCAGAACTGCTCCTTGTGTATCTCTTTTAATTTTGTATACCACTTCAAGACAATAGCTTTACTTCCCCTTGGAAGATCAGTAGAGAACCAAGTCTGATTCTTGAGTATTTGATCATACTCCTCTTGCATTGCTCTTCTCCAAACTTCTTGCTTAGCTGCATCTTCATAGTTCAATGGCTCCTAATCAGCACCATGTGCCAACCACACCTCCTCTTGCATGGGTTCTACCACATTTGTGTCTCTGTAAATACTTCCTATAGATCGAAATTTCCTTCCTGCAACTGGTTCAGAATCATCAAAGAAATCAGACATAGAATTAGTGTTAGTATCAGAAATAGTATCATCGACAGTATCACAAACTGATACTTTATGTTGTGAACTAGTATCACTGTCCATATCACCCAAATTGAATGCAATTGGTGTGCTTTGCCTTCTTGAGACCATAGTTGGTTGCTTCCCCTCTGCAACATGCTGTCTAGGTAGCAATGCATCAAGACTACCCCTACTGAATTGGTCAGTATCAGCTTGATACTGTATACCACCCAGCATCACCTCTTGCTGCACAATTCTGAAATGATTAGTAGCATTAACAGCTGAGTCTTTGGACCAATTCCATCCTTCTCCTTCTTCAAATATACAATCCCTACTCACTGTGACTGACCCTTTTCTAGGATCAAAGAAACGGTAGGCTTTGCTACCAGCTTCGTATCCTATAAATACCATAGGCTTACTTCTATCATCCAGCTTCTTTAGGTGAACACCTAAGATCTTCACATGAGCTACACACCCAAAAACCTTCAGATGTGATACACTTGGCCTTCTGCCGGTCCAAGCTTCATAGGGGGTCACACCTCTCAAGCTGCTAGTAAAAGATCTGTTAAGTAGGTACACAGCTGTGTTAACAGCTGCACCCCAAAATTCAAGTGGCATGCCCATGATTTTTAATAAACTTCTAGACATCTCAACTACTGTTCTATTTCTCCTCTCCAAAACTCCATTTTGCTGTGGAGAGTAAGGTGCAGTGAGAAACTTCTTGATACATTGTTGTTCACAAAAAACTTTGAATTCTCTTGAGTTAAATTCTCCACCTCTATCTGTTCTAAAGCCCCTCAGCTGCTTCCCACAATCAGATTCAGCCATCATCTTGAATTTTTTGAACGCATCACATGCTTCATCTTTTGACTTCAGCATAGACACCCACATATACCTTGAATGATCATCAACCAATAACAAGAAATAATTGTTTCCATCTAGAGTTGGTGGAACAATGGGGCCACAGAGATAACCATGAACCAACTCCAACACAGCATGGTTCTGAAATCCGAAGACTGGAAATTTGTTCTGACCTGTTTAGAGATAACACATTCTTTACAGACATTCTCATTCATATGAATATGTTATAAGCCCTTTACTAAGTATTGATCAGCCATGGTCTTCAATGCTCGAAAATTCAAGTGACCAAGCCTTCTGTGCCACAACCAACTACACTCTTTACTACCAACTAGCAAGCACTTATCTGATGATTGAGTGTGAAACATGAATAATATGTTGCCAGTTCTTTCTACCGAGACAAAAACCTTTCCTTCCTTGTCATAAATCTCTAACCTTCCCTGCTTAATCATGATTGTAAAACCAAGTTCATCCAACTGTCCAAGGCTAAGGATGTTAGTCTTTAAACTTGGAATGTAAAGAACACTAGTTATGACCCTTGTTTCACCATTATCATCAGAAAAGTTCACACTTCCCTTACCCTCTATATTAACAAAGGAACCATCACCAAACTTCACACGTCCACAACAAGTAGTATCCATGTCATGCAAACAAACCAAATTTCAAGTCATATAACTGGTTGCACCAGAGTCTAGATACCAAGTATCATAGTTTGTATCAAAAGCTAATTTGAGTGAGTTGATACCTTGTTCGTGTGAGACACTCCTACTACCTCCATCTTCAATTGCCATCAGAATTGCATGGTGTTCTTGAGTCTCCTTGACTTCATTTGTTTCGGCCAGATAGACATTTTCTTCTCTCTTGCACTCCGAAGCAAAATGCTCAAACTTTTGACACTTGAAACACTTGATGTGAGCCTTGTCTTTCTTGAATTTTTCTTGTGCGAAATTAGAGGAGTATCTTCCTCTACCACGTCCTCCATTAGCATTACCACAAAACCTTCCTCTACCATGAGCAAAACCCCTTGCTCTCCCTTGGCCTTTCCCATGCTAATTACTTGAGAATTCTCTTCGTTGCTTACCCTCTACATCTACACGAGACCAGAGAACATGGTTTTCTTCAACTTGTGTTGAGGGTGCAAACCTTATTTCAAAGGTTTTCAATGCTCCAACCACATAATCTACAGTTATAGTCTTCAAATCTCCAAATTGTTCTAGGTTACAAGCAACCGGATAAAATTTTGAAGGAAGTGACCGTAGTAATTTTTCAACTATCCTTTGTTCCTTCATCTTTGATCCAGCACTCCTCATATCAGCTACTATGGTAGTGAAACGATTAACATACTCATCAACAGATTCTGAGTTTGACATCTGTAATTTTTCAAACTCACCATGCAAGTTTCTCAACTTCGCATCTCTGAAACGTTCATCTCCAACATGGAGATTTCTCAGAGTCTCCCAAGCTTCTTTAGCTGTTCTTTTATCAGCAACGAGCCTCAACACTTCATCATTCACAGATTGATGAATCATGGATAGAGCAACCTTGTCCTTCTTTACATCCACCTGCAGCGATCCTCCAATCAATTCGACTACATCCCACACACCTTGTGCATCCAGGAACGACCTCATGCGCACAACCTACATGGCGTAATCTCCTCCCTTGGTCAGCAGCAAACCGGTATTGTGGCTCCCTCCTACTACCGAGGAGGTTCTGACCACTGCTCCTTTGGACGAGCCTACCAAGGCCCTCCTCCATGGCGATGGCGTCTACGTTGACATCTTCAAGGATCAACTGAGCAACCTTGCTCGGATACCAACTGTCGGAGGGATGCAAACCGAAGAACTCAGGAGCCGAGAAGACGCAGCCGAGTTCAACGGTATTAACTGCCGTCGTGAAACGAAGCAACAGTACTTCTCAAAAATAGGAGGAAGCAGGGTGCAAAAGCAGAGATAAAAAAACCGTGTGATAAAAGGCTACACAAACAACCCTCACACGTTCATTATATTAAATTATAACAAAACCTACAAAGTTGTATTTAAAGGAAACAAAAAACTAGAGAAGATTATGGAAAATATTCCATCTTCTCAACTCAATGTAAACTTAGCAACTGTAAATAATACTTGTAAACCCCAAACTTTGAGAAATAAAAATAAAAATAAAATATAATAATAAATAAATGAAATAAAATAAAATACCATCTCTTAAATAAAAGGGTGAAAAGTGAATTTAAATATTATAAATTTGATGAAGTTATGAGGGTCTAAACGAGTATTTGATTGGCCCACGTGCAATGCACGTGAGCACGCCCTAAAGCTGGATGAGCGCGACGACGCCCTCATCCCACCTCACTTTTCTCTCGCGCTTGTGGTGCCGGATCCATCGGCGGCAACCTCCACCCCCAAATCGCGACGGTGCCCAATCCCTCTTCCTCTTCGCACGCCTTCAACGCCGAACCCCGCGCTGCTTCAACTCTACTCGCCGACGACTCACACCGACGCTGCAATAACTTTCCTCCTCCTTCAGCCTCTTCGCACGCCGCTGCTTCGGATCCCTTGCTGCGAGCTCAATGGCGAAACCACTCCCGTTCGAGTACATCTTGTCCTTCAGTCGCCGACGCCGACGCCCGCCACTCCGGATCCATCGCCGCAAATGCGACGGTGAACCCCTCTCCTTCTCTTTCGGCCTCTTCGCAATCCGCCGTTCCAGATCGAGCTCGACCACTCATCTTTTCCCCTTCGGCCCGTCGACGACGAGTGTGAACACCGTGAACTCTTCCCTTTCCCTGCAATCCGTCAATGGCCCGCAGCGATAACCACAGGGACGATCGGAATGTTGCCGCACCTCGTCGGTGATCCGAGGGACATCGTCGACTTTGAGCTCCTCTTCCTTCTTCCCTTCCGACCATCGACAACCTTCGACGATTTGGGTGCGCCACCGCTGACTGCAAACGCGCATCCGCTCGACGCTGAAGGAGCTTTCGATCTCGATGTTTCCTTCGCTCGATTCTGGGGGTTCCTACTCACCGTTATCCCACGTCTGTGGAGTTTGCAGCAGCCGCCTCCCAATCACCAATTCGATACATGTTAAGGTCGATATCCTTAATTCCCTCTTCTTTTGAGATCAATGTCATATATTATGTTTGCAAATGCCTTGCTTGCACATGTTAATTTGATAGCCGAGAGTTTGTTTGATGGTTAATTGTTAATGGTGTTTACTACACATGTTAATTTGATATTTCTGGTATGAAGACATTGTGGCCGAGAGTTTGTTTGTTTGATAATTCTGATGACTTTGAATTTTGGTGATATTGCTGATGGTTTAGTTGTGTTCATGGTGATGATATGGTGCTAGGTTTAAACTATTGTGATAATAGTGATGATGATGTTGGATTGTTGGTATAAGCTGATGGTTTTGAATGTGGATTTAATGTGAGTTGTTGCAGTATTTTCATGGTAATGATGTGGTACATATGGTGCTTGAGGTTGCTAATGAATTGTTGTGATAATGGTGATGATGTTGTTAAGTTTTCATGATACTTTGATGACTTGGAATTTTTGTTGTTAAGTTCTCATGTTGCTGAGTTTTATGGTGCTAAGTGATGTTGCCGATGGTTGGTGAATGGTTTAGTTCTGGTTGTGTATTTGTGGCTTCGATGAAGCTTGATGTTGCTATGTTACTGATGGTTCCGATGAGTTTATTTGCTACTGAATTTTATGAATGGTGCTGTTGGTTTTGAAGTAAGGTTACATGCTGCTGAATTTTCATGAAGATTGCTGAGTTTTTATGGTGTGAGGGTATGTTTATATGCTGCTGAATTTTTCATGAAAGCTGCTGATGGTTTTTCATGAATGCGATGATGTTGTTTGATTTTTGGGTTGGAATCATGCTATCTCCTCCACCTCCCTCTTTCTACCCTATTAGGACCTTTTTATTCATTTAGTATGTTGTGTTATTTTCTTTTCCTCCATTACTTGTGATTATGTATGTAATATAATAATTATGATGGAATGGAGAAACGAAGGTATGCCAACACTAGAACATAGTTACTAAGTTCCATCCTGCTAGTAATTAGATATTGTAATTAAATAAAAGTAGAGAGTGATTAAATTAGCATATTACAAGTAAAGGGTTGATACATAATATTAGAAATAATTTCTAAAGGTAACGATATTTGAAATAGGTAGTCCACCTCGAAACAATAAAACGACGTGCAAGCTATTATAAGGTTGGTTCTGAAGAACGAACTACAACATCCAGGTGCGCCGGTTCACTACAGTAGACTATTCTCAAGTTGGCGAAACTTGAGGAGATAAATGTTTTACTGCATAGAAATTAATATTTAATCATTTATGATTCATGCTTTGTATGTTAGAATAGCCTATTTATATGATTAATATGATATGCTTATTGTCTTATGTCTACGGTTATTCAAATATGTGTTAGGTTATTCTCTTGCATAAATTTTACTGTTTAGAAGTTAATATTTAATTATTTAAGATTCATCCTTTGTAGGTTAGAATAGTCTATGTATATCATTAATGTGATATGCTTGTTGTCTTATTGCTACTGTTATTCAAATATGTGCTAGGTTATTTTCTCGCTCATTATCTACTAGATTGATGTGACGAAAAGTAATACAATATTACAATTACTTCTAGAACCTATTATGTTACACTATAGTGTGACATATTCATAGACATCGACAAACATCACTAATAGACATGTGACATTGACATACTTACGTATGTAATTATTGACGATGCACCGTTTTGATCTCCTAAGTTACGGATACGAGTTTTAATGCTCATAAACCTATATCACCCAAAGATGTTGAAATCATCTTGGACATAAAAGGGTGAGAATAAGATATGAATTAGTTTATTGCCAGAGAACGTTGTGATGTATTCACTATACCCGCATGGTGCCGCTAAGTCGTCACCGTGATAGTCCTAAGATGGCTAGGATGGATGAAACCAAACCAATGACCTAGCAAATATGTCGCCGAGGTTATAGCATTCCGGCGACGGCTAGGATGCATGCCTCCTGGCAGGCATAGTTGCTTGTAAATTGGTACGGTGACTCCTTCCACATAGCCTTGGACAGTGGATCTATGGACCTCACGGCTATTATTTCAGACGTTCTGCAGACGTTCTGATGAGTAGTCCAGATCCTGGGGTTTATTACCGGCTAGCCGTGGCCGATGCGTTTACATAGGTGCGGTGACCCTTGGTGTAGTACTACACGAGTTGCTCCATGGATTGTCTGGGGAAGACGCATGGATTGACAGGTCACTAGGTCGCGGAGATGAAGTGATTCGCCTAGTTGACCACCGGAGAGGGATTCACGGTCACCCGACCTCTCTGCCAACATCAGTGTGACGAGCATAGGTAGAGACATAGACAGTGGACATTGATGGGCTTATGGGAACTCCCTGATCAGGAGATCCCCTAAGCATAGGCTGGCTGCTCAGATCACAATATTTGAATGTGATGATATTTTAGTGACAATAATCTTGTGAAATAAACACACTTCATATTTATAGTTGAGTTACACACTTATACTACATGTTCTTCTTTTAATGCTTCAAGTTTTATTTGCTGATATTATATGCTTTGTTTGATATTATTAAATGAGTTATGGACATGCTAGAATCTCCTTGTTTGCTACTTGAGTTATTCTACTGCGGTTAGAGCCATAAGCACTCAGCCGCTTGCGGCTGAGCACACGATGTTCAAATGTGTGCAGGTCTACTAGACAACCGGTCAGGATAGCTAATGGAGGCGAGATTATCGACGAACCTAGTTATTTACTAATTTTGTGACCATAGTATTGTAGTAGGTATATCGGGACTGTGTTAGTAGAGTTTAGTTAGATGATTTAATTGTATCTTCCGCTGTATTGTTAATGTATATGAATTATGTATATCATTAAATGCCTTGTATGGGTCCTTCGGGCTCATACGGCGGTTGCCACGTGCTCGGCAGATGGGTCGGGGCGTGACAATTAAAGTGGTATCAGAGCCTAGGTTCGAGGATTTAAGGATTAGGCTAATAGTCCCGATATACATAGGATATTGAGTAGGGTCAGAATGATGGTACTTTAGTTCTCTTAACCTCACGTATATCTTATTCGAAATTGCATCTCTTGATCTTGCACCTTTTCTAAGATCCATTAGCACCGCTTACAGACCAGATCTATACCTTGACAAAAATTTAAATTCAAGCTATAGATGGGGCAAGTTATTTATCACCTCCATGTTTATCCCTGTTATGGTGATTGGACACTTCTTCTGAATAAGTTTATCACACATTTTATAAATGCATCATGGATCAAGTAGGTGCATAGATCTTAACTATTACAAGATCATTGTTGTGATAGTAGTTAAGTATTATATCACTATGAACTTCCCTAAGATCATAGATCTTAATTATATTTCCTTCCTTATTGAATGAGTTTCAATAATCCAAGCATTTGTTTTTCCTTCCTGTTGATAATGCATGTTGGTGGTTGAAGCACTTCTAAACTCCCTATTATTACTAAATCTCATTCTTAATGAGTTTTAATATTCATATGCTCTTGATGTAGTGCATCAGTAATTTGAAACGTTGGTTGGGATTTGATCAAAGCTCGTTGCCCATTATGATACCAATTCTAGTTGCATTGAAAAAAAAAAAATTTAACTTAGCTTGCGAAACATTAGTTCTAAGAGAATTTATTTCTTTCTTCAAAGTCTTGAATTTTGAAGAAAAAAAAAAACTTCTTTCTTAGGATCAAATATTTTATTGATTTAAATCTTTGAACACGCACTTAAATTAATGTCATATTGATAGTCTCAAATGCGTAAGTCTATATATTTTGGATGACTACATCCATAGAATCCTTTCAAGACCTTCAACTCCATAGGAATTCCAGAAGATAGGATTTCATAACCTTTCTCTTGGGTTGTTGTTCCTTTTACAGCTTCTTTAATGGATAGGTTTTTATTTTAGATGCACTAAATCTATCCTACCTAAAGTGTTTTAAATTGCGTTATGATACACTACTTTCTTCTTTTTATTTGTTGTATCTTCAATGGTTAGATCTTCATACTTCGATGATATCCACTGACACTAACAATCAATATGAATATTTTTCACGAAAAGTCATTGGTTTCCTTAGTTCTAGTATGGATAATGTGCTCAAGAAAATACAGAAACTTATAAGTTATTTCTCTAATTGCGTGTTTCTTTTTGGAATTTCATTATGGTCCTTGCACTCTTATAGACTAAGAATTATTCCACTTTATGTCTACCCCGAAATACATAGTTCTTCTCCTCTTAATTCTTATTCCTAGTGTACTAGATACTACCAGTTATGGTATTAGTTATTTATACTTTCACCATAAACATACTCTAACCATTGTACCTTCTGGCATGTCTCTTTTTCTCCTTGCCTATCAAATCATGTATATCTTCTTTAAACATGCTATTATTTACTTTTGTTTGCTCCATTACTTCTCCAATTTATCTTGGTTAGTGTTATCCTCCATGGATTTGGAGAAGGCAATACTACTTTGTTGGTTATGATAAAGATTGACTTACTATGTTTCTATGTCTTGTCAACTTTGAGACTCTTATTCTCATTATGTAGATATTAATGAAAGTTTATAATGCATAACCACAATGGTTGTATCTAGATGTGCATCTTATCATTTTGAGCATATAGATGCAAGATCGTAATTTCTCTACTTTCAAATATGATAATCTTATCTTTTGCATATTGATGCAAGGAAAAAGAAATGCCATGGTACATTTCCAGGTGATTAGTCTTGGGATTCATTGGCATGGTTATTGTCGGATAACATATAGTTTAACATTTTCTCAAAATCCTTCATACTCCGTTACTCCACAACTATTTTTGCATATGCATTAGTTTGGCACTTCAAAATTTGTGCAGTAGAAACAAAATCTTGACTTACATTGGTCTTGAAAATTGTATCATCTTTCACTTGATGATGAGAGCCGTTTGTCATAGTTTCTCTTCACTATCTTTTGTAATATTGGGGTTGGATGTTTCTTCTCCTTTTATGATCCTAGCACATGGGTTGTTATCCCCATGGATTCCCTTTGACAACCTATTAGCTTTCTTGTTTGCTTCAGATATTGTAGAAATCTAATCATCTACTATGTGTTAATTCCTACATAATAAAATTTGACCTAGTTTTGAAATGTTTTCCAAATCCATCTAAAGATCATTTCCATCTATCGTTATTGTTATTCTCTTGTCATTTAAAATTTGATCATTTAACATTTCCCCTTTTTATTTATTGGTCCCTTCCCTCATATCACTTGCAGGTTATAGTCTTGCAAGATATCGTAGTTTAGATCTTAGTTATACTACTATTGGGGACTTTAGAAATATGGAGAAAAAAAAATTTAATCTTAACAATTGTGGTTGTATCTTGAACCCCTCTTCTCTGCTGAACATTTAAGTGTGAATATACATTCGACCATGTTGACTCAGTTTCTTATCGTTCATACCCTACGAGGACTTATATTAGCAAAAGTTATTTCGAAATTATCAAATAGAATATTCTCAAGAGAGTTTGGGTTAATGCTACAATTACCTTCAAGGATGTAATAAAATGTGGAACTGCAAAGATTGATATTGAATATGATTATGAGATCTATTGATACTATTAAAAAGGAGATACGACATAAAATGGAGTATCCATTTGTATCTTCAAATTATATCTCCATGAATACATACTCATGTATTGAGTTGTTGTTATATTGGGGTATGATCTTGAGAATAAGGAAAAATATACCCCTGCTTTTATCTTGAAATTTAACTTTTACTATCAGTCAGATAAATTGCAGCATTTCTTTGGGAATAAGTTGCACTTACTCAGCTATGTTTTACCTTTGGTTTCAATACTCTGGTTAAGTATTGCATATGGAAGCATATTACCTTTCACTACATGACTTAAGTGTTCACATGCGAACCAAGCCATGTTATGCTAGACTTTGATTGATAATAGTGATATGCAAAGCTTCTTGTTCACTAAGAAAATATCTTTTGATCGCTTGCAACTGCATTTGGATTTTTAATTATGATATGATTGCATTACTTTAGTGAAAAAAAAGTAGTTTTATTTTATTTCATGTTGTTTTGCTTTGAGTTTGTTTATGGTAATTTGTTTGTTTTACATTACCTTAATATAGAATTTTAAGCTTTAGACATTAAACCCTTGTATGTTGGCTTACTTTGTTTTATTGGGAGTCGATTTCACTGTTCGTTGGGAGAATGCTACACATGAGACTCTTTGGACATTTCTAGATATTTTTAAGGTACCTAACTTGATTTTTCCGGTACCATATCTTCTCTTCTTCTCTCCTTGGCTTCAATGGGTTAAGTGGTAGATGATTTAGCTTTGTTATTATTATTATTAGAGAGGATCAAAGAAGGGGTAATAAAATGTCTTATAGGATACATGAGAAATCCCAACTAAGGAAAAATAGAATTTTTATTAATCTTCCTTGGAATTCAAAAAAAAAAAATAATCCACATGCTTGCTCTAAGATCCAGAAACATTTGGTAGAGATAAATGTCATACTTTCCTTCTAATGTTAAGGTGCCCTAGTTGAGGAATTAGTTAATATAAACTTATTCGTACATCGTACAAAAATCCTTAACTTTCTAATATTTATGTAGGAGATAAACTAACTTGGTAATTATAGATGAGAGATACAACAATATAACTATTTATCTTGTTTATAAAATACCTCTAGATCATGAGAAATGAAATATCTTTGGCGAAAGATCCTTCAGAAAAAGAAAAAAAAATTTGAAGGTAGAGAAAGACACTTAGGAACCACTATTCGGATCTATTCGAAGCACTTAATAATTGGGTAAATTATATAGATAGTAAACTTCCTTATTCATAATGAAAATCCTAACTATGCATACTCTTAGAATAATGTTAATTTTTAGAGGACCAAAAATTCTTAAAGGGGTGAGAACTTGTAAACCCCAAACTTTGAGAAATAAAAATAAAAATATAATATAATAATAAATAAATGAAATAAAATAAAATACCATCTCTTAAATAAAAGGGTGAAAAGTGAATTTAAATATTATAAATTTGATGAAGTTATGAGGGTCTAAACGAGTATTTGATTGGCCCACGTGCAATGCACGTGAGCACGCCCTAAAGCTGGATGAGCGCGACGGCGCCCTCATCCCACCTCACTTTTCTCTCGCGCTTGTGGTGCCGGATCCATCGGCGGCAACCTCCACCCCCAAATCGCGACGGTGCCCAATCCCTCTTCCTCTTCGCACGCCTTCAACGCCGAACCCCACGCTGCTTCAACTCTACTCGCCGACGACTCACACCGACGCTGCAATAACTTTCCTCCTCCTTCAGCCTCTTCGCACGCCGCTGCTTCGGATCCCTTGCTGCGAGCTCAATGGCGAAACCACTCCCGTTCGAGTACATCTTGTCCTTCAGTCGCCGACGCCGACGCCCGCCACTCCAGATCCATCGCCGCAAATGCGACGGTGAACCCCTCTCCTTCTCTTTCGGCCTCTTCGCAATCCGCCGTTCCAGATCGAGCTCGACCACTCATCTTTTCCCCTTCGGCCCGTCGACGACGAGTGTGAACACCGTGAACTCTTCCCTTTCCCTGCAATCCGTCAATGGCCCGCAGCGATGACCACAGGGACGATCGGAATGTTGCCGCACCTCGTCGGTGATCCGAGGGACATCGTCGACTTTGAGCTCCTCTTCCTTCTTCCCTTCCGACCATCGACGACCTTCGACGATTTGGGTGCGCCACCGCTGACTGCAAATGCGCATCCGCTCAACGCTGAAGGAGCTTTGGGTGCCCAACTATATTGTATTGTTGGGTGTTGATTTGACTTCTAAACCAAATTATAAATGAGAAGTTGTTTAATTCTGTAAAATGGAGTCGCATGTTTTAATCAAAGTTTGCACGAAAGTTGAAGGAAGAGTCCTTTTGATTGATGTAGTTTCAATGGGAAAAGAAAATGGGCTAAATTAGTATGTACTTTTGGTTGTTACTATGTAGAGGCAAATGAAGTGAATGGAAGGAGTTTTTCTTAGTATTTTAAAAGGGTGGTTAGAGTATAAGTTAAATATTAAGGGAAGGATAGGCATACTGTGATGACATGAGTAAATTCTTTTGTTAATTCTTTCTTTCCTTTCCTCCTGGAGATTTATTGTCGTATCAAAAAACTCATTGAATAGTTAGACAAATAGAAAGGCAAAGGAGTTGCCGAGAGAGGAAGAAACTGAAATATTTTATTTAAATGGGTTCTAATTTCTTTAAATTGCTTTGATAACAAATTACTGTTTTTAGTGAAGAAATATTAAAATAGAGTATTTATTCTATTGATTTCCTTTTTTTTTCCTTTCTCTTATTAACTTTGCTAAAAGTAAACCTTAGGAAGGGAGGGAATGAATAATAAGTAGCAAGAACATTATTAAAATAATTGCTTTGTGATTTTAGGCAAAGAAAAGCCATTCTACATTGACGGTGATTGACCCAGAAAACTTTATAATCTTTGTGAAGATAAAATTGAAATCACTGTGAGTTGTTAATGTTTCAATTATGGCCTGCTACAATTGGAGCCCCGTGTGGGCGGTTGTGAAACTTGTGATATATTGTCCAATTGTGTATTTTTCTTGCTTAATTTCTGTATTTTTACTTAAATTACTGAATGATTTGTGAACTTTGAATATTCTATGCATATTGTATTTACCACTCATGACATAGTGTATGTGTTAGACACACAAGAGAACATAAACACTAGACTTATCATCAGATGACAGACAACTAGTTAGGTGATATCGGACATATGCACCATAGACTAGTTTAAAATATCTAGAACATAGACCTGAACTTCCTAGGGACATGAACTACTAGGAATCCTATAGGTCTATGTAACACAGTATTTCTCTTGCAAATTGTAGGTACCATTTGTGTTAGTCTAAAGAGGGGTGGCGGAAGCGTCACCCGACCCATCCTTTAGCGTTCGGTGAGTACCAACAAGGGGGTTCTCACCAACGGCCAGATATCCCTATGGCATGTATCCGAAACTAAGGTGCTGGGAGCTGGGGAGCTCACTTTATCCGCTATCTTGAGGACTAAGGTGTCTGTTGACGCTGACATACTCCAACTGAGTCCTACAGGCTTGGGGGGTAGTCCGGATAACTAGAGTTATACATATGTGATGGATCCAGCAGGTCAGGCCGTGAGTATATATATCAGTCGGTGACCCTGCTGTAAAGCAGAAGTGTAGCACTACATGGTATCTCGTATCCTAGGGTCTATGGGAGACGTACGATACGATAGTCTCGGAGTGCGGTCTGGGTAAACGGCTCGCGAGACTGGAAGGAGAAGGAACCGTGGTCACCCGCCTTCTCCGCCAACGTCAGTGTGACGGGTTTAAGGAGAGGCATAGATGGACACTGACGGGTCTGAGGGTAGTCCCTGACGAGGGTTTACCCCAGCATAGGATGGCAGCCCGTAGTTAGAATTGGAGTTAAACTTGAATTAGACACGAGGCAACATTTTGACAACTGAGCACATTCTTCATGTTTGATCTCTGTTATTTTATGCATGAAATATTAACTGCTATATTGTGATATTTCTTACACCTCTGGACATAAATATTGTTTTAGCCTGTACTTTTGTCGGGATTTTCTCCTTTTGTAGCCACTGAGCCGCAAGACTCAGCGCATGCAAATTTTCCCCCGCGCACAGGTAACAGGTCTCGGGTCGGGTAGATGGAGAGACTTGGAAAAGATGGGTATCACATCAAGGAACTGCAAGAGTAAATACTGCTTAATTAGAGTTGTACTGTGTTAGTTAAAAATATGTAATTGACATCAAGTTTTGGTGACTAACCTGTTCAGTAGAATTTTACTTTGTGAACAAATTTGTTATATTAAATACGAAAACTTAGAGTTATTTTTATAAGCCTTGTAAGAGTTTTCATAGCTCTTACGGCGGTTGTCATGTCCGACAGAGGATCGGGTCGTGACAATTGAAGTGGTATCAGAGCCAGGTTCTGGACTTTTAGGAGGTTAATTGGATTGTGATTGTAATGTGATGGATGATTGGTTGATTATAAGAAATTGAATAAAATAAATAAAATAATGTGAGGATGTGAGTAGAATGATAGATAGAAAATCTTTGTTCGAATTGTATGATTTATGGTATAGAGCCCAATTACTCTAACCAGAGGGATGTACACTTCGTGTACTTGTATGATTTATGGTTATTAGATGTATTTATTTTATCTTTGAAAAATTTATTGATGTGTTGTTGCTTGACAAATCATGGCCAAGCTGTGATTTGTGTTGGAGTAAGAAGGAGTTGTTGTACTTGATTGTTTGCTTGCTTGCTTTTAAGAATCACAGCCAAGTTGTAAATTTGTATTTAATACTACCTTGAGACTTAGGTGAGGATTTATGATTTTAATTATTTGGCCTACTACAGAAGCTGAGTCCTAAGGGTCATTGTAAATTATTGTACATGCTGATAAATTATATATCTGCTTGGTTGCATATTTAATTAGCATGAGAATTATTGGAAGTATGTCATGCTAGCTTACATATGATGCTATTATATGCATGCTCTTGATATGAGTTTGATAATTATACCATGTTGGTATACGTATGATGCTATTATATGCATGCTCTTAATGTTTATACTCATGTTATATTATAATTGATATGTTCATGTTGCTAGAGATTTAGAGATATTTAACAAGAGCATGAAACATGATGACATGCGATATAACTAGAGATACTTTAAGTACATATTTTGACAACACCTAGAGTGATTTTATTTGACATTTAACCGAGAACTTTTGGACATCTTAGGGTCATGGTAACCTAGGAGATGACATTAGGTTCTTGGTTGGATATGCTACCAACATATGGTAAGGTGTCATGTGCTAGCCAAGGTAGAAATGCACGCTCGGTTAACTTAGCCTCAAATACTTTAGTGTAGCCAGGATCTCACTTCGGTGCAAAGTTCAACTTATTTGGGTTACTCCAATATAGATGGGTGCTAGGAACAGTACCGTACCATGCGCTACTAGTGCTAGGGAACCTGATTGACACTGACATACTCAACGATGTGGGTCCTTGAGCAGTCCAGGTTCATTGGTAATATATATGATGGTCTCAGCTTGCCAAGCTGTGGACGGATGTATTAGGTCGTTTTGTATGGTGATCCTGCCATGGGGCAGAATTACAGCGCTGTATGGTACTTGTGTTGCATAGAAGGAGTGTCGTGATCACCAGCTCCTTCTGCCAACGTCAGTGTACAAACATCTATGACAGAGATGTAGAGTTGACATTGACGGGTTCAGGAAAAATCTCTGACGAAGGATTTACCTTGAATATAGGATGGCTACCTTAGGAATAATACTGGATAATTTATGATATAATAGTTAAGGTAATATGACATTATAAATTTTAATCTACTGTTATGGATACAATACTTATATTATGTTCAAATACGTTGCTTTAAATGATATAACTGCCACTTTGATATGCTAAAACTTGTTATGTATTGTATGCTATGTTAATTTAAATGTGTGATTTGATGGATATATTTTCTTATTGACTTGTACAAAACCTTATGCTCATTTTTAGGATGCTCTCTCTGTAGCCTCATTAAGTTTCACGACTCAGATGTGCACATTTTTCTCCTATTGCGCAGGTTACAGGTTGGCCATTGATGCAGGGAGCGAGGGAGAACCTAGTTATGACGAGATAGAATTTATTTTAGAAATCTAGATAGAGATTTCAAGGTTATAGTATTTCTGTAAAATATATATTGCTTATATTTTTGCTGTATTTAATAATAAAAAATTATTGTGCTTTGTGATACATCTAGCCTTGTATAAGTTGTGGTGGAAAAATGCAGCTTTTACGACAGTTGACATGTGCCTAAAAGTGGATTTGGGACGTGTCACGCCCCGACCCACCTGTCGAACACGTAGCAACCGCCGTATGATCCCAACGGACCTATATAAGGCATTTGGAAATAAATATTGTCCATATACATACTCAACACAGCGGAATATATAATTAAATCATCTATAAATCTCTACTAACACAGTCCCGATATACCTACTACAATTCTACAATCACGACATCGATAAATAAAACTAAATCCATTGATAGTCCTCATCTTCATCAAATATCCTGGACAGTCATCTAACAACCTGCACACACATTGAATGCATTGTGCTCAGCCTTGCGGCCTAGTGCGAAATTACAGCTCGAAACCACAATAGGAAATCCAAGGCTAAGGGGATCGTTCAAGGATGCCTTAGTGAGATTAGTTATCACATAACAAGCTTTTAAATATTTTACATGTATTATCCGATTATGTCAACCTAGGTTGTAAGTAGATGTATGTCTCTTAATGTCACCTAGGTTATATACAATATCGGTGTCATTAGTATGAATCATATATAACATTTTTATTTTTATATCACATGACTCGGGCTACCGGCCTATGCTTAAGGAAAGTCCTGACCTAAGATTTCCCTAAGTCCATCAGTGCCATTACAGTCTATGTCTCTACCTATGCCCACTGCACTGATGCTGGCGGAGAGGACGGGTGACCCATAATCACTCTCCATTATTTCGCTAGTCGCTGCCCGTGCCTCCCCTAGCAAAATCGTCGTGCCCTTACATCCTCCTCGGATCCGTAAGGTTAACGATATATGTGTAGTACTACACATTGTTCGTAGACAGGGCCATCATCACAATAGTCTCATCGGCCACGACTAGCCAAAATAATAACCCTAGGATCCGGACTACTCATCCGACTGTCTGCAGAACGTCAAGGATGATAACCGTGTGGTCTACGGATCCACTGTCCAAAGCCTCACGTAGGGAATCACCTTCCCAGTCCAATAGCAATCAACATTGGCCGGAATAAATGCACATCCGCATAATAGGCTGTGGCTATCCCGACTACATCGTGGCTAAGTCCATGGTAGGGTTCATCATCGCTAGCCATTTAAGGACTATCACGGTGTCGCCTAAGCGGCACACGTGCGGGTATCGGTATCAGGGTATGGACCCACTTCATTTTTGGTCTATCTTGACCTAGGAGTTAATCTGGTCCAACCCTCAGCTCACTCCCAGTATCTAAGCTATCTATGATCTGTAGCCTCGGGAGGTGCTGGTGTGTGAACATCACTAACCGAATGCTAATGGTTCGCGATGTCATCTAGGGTGCATTAATAACACTCTTAGTTAAAAATTTAGTGATATTCTATAATGGTACTAGTATCACGTCACCTATGTCCATATACTAGGGTGTCCGGTGTAAATCATGATACTACTTTCGCTTCATTTTTATCAATTTCTGCATGATATATTTTGCATTCAATACTTCAACATAATTAACTAACATGTAATAGAAATAACATATCATGCAAAATAGAGAAAATAATAAGCATGCATGGCATATCATCATGCTAAATAAAATATAATATCATAGCAGACATCTTTTCTTAGTATTTTTAAAACATAGCGATTATTTAATTAGTAGGCATCCGAGAATTTTCCGACAAAATCTAAATAAGATTTTCCGCTAGCTGGAATAAATCATACTATGATGAGCCTACGCACCTGACTTAGCGGTTTACTCCTCGAAACCAACCTAAGGTCCGTTCGCTGAATTTTATTTTCTGACACTGTTTCGATCCACGTGCCGTCATTTACGCATTTTATATTTTTTTTGTCAATTATTCAATGAATTTTAATTCTCAATTCAGAAATAGTTTCTCAAATCTCTCTTCACCACTACTCTTAGAATGATCTCTAGAATTACTCCAATTTTTTTTCCAAGTTCGCCGGAAAATCTCTCCGGCGATCGCCAAAAAGTTCGCCGGAACACTCGCTAGCGAAGTTCTTCGATCAGTACCAATAATGGTACCAATCGAAAGCTCTCTTCATGAGGATTCTAAAAATCATATTTGTCCCAATTTTTATAGCTCATACGCGATCAATTTTACCGATTAAATCAATTTGGACGAAATCCCTAAGTTATGGTTTTTAGCTTGCTGGCGGCCAACCGACGGCCAATAGCCCTCAACTCCGGTACCAATGGATAGCTCTCGTCAAGGAGAATCCATAGGTACCAAGTTTGTAAGGTTTCACGGCCGAAATCGCCAGAAATTGTCGAAGCAAGCTCCGGCGATCGAAACCCTCGCCGTCGACGCCTCTCGTGTGATTTCTCTCTCATCTCTACACCAAATTTGGGCATCTTGGTATCAAAATAAAGAGGAGGTCGAGATCTACCTGTGGTTAAAATTTGGGAGCCTAGTTCATCGTGGTTTCACCGGAGCATTGTTGGAAAGTTAGCATCGCTGTTGCCGGTCCGTGTGGAGGAGGAGGAGAGTGTGTGTGTGTGTGTGTGGGAGCGCGCGTGAGCTGCGGTGGGAAGAAATGAGTTATTTTTTAATTAGTTAATTAAAATCCTAGATTAAATCTTGACCGTCCAATTGACCAATCAAACGACGTCCAAATTACGATCTGTCTGCGCCGTTGGATTCCTTATCAAAAATACTACCTGATGGTATAATTTTCACATTAAAATCTCATACTTCAAAAATTCATATGATTTTACAAATAAGTTATTTAAAGAATTTCTTTTACGATTAAATTCTCCAAATACTAAAATTACTCTATTGCCCTTATTCAAAAATCACGGGTCTCACAAGGCATGACATGTTATGTTCATAATTCTTATATCATGTTTTTGGTACCTTGTTATGATCATGTTCTTCTAACTTAATTTATTAGTCTTGTTCTACACTGTTTGATATATTAATTCGATGTATGATTTTGTGGATATGTCTTCTTGTTAGTTTGTACAATACCTTATGCCCATTTTTAGGTTGCTCTCTCTGTTGCCTCATTGAGTTTTGTGACTCAGATGTGAACATTTTTTCCTGTTGCGCATGTTATAGGTTTTGACAATAAACTGGGGATGAGGAAGAAATTAGTTATGAAAAACAGGTCTAATTTGGAAAGCTAGATAGAGATTTGATTATGTAATGTTAGTATTGAATATAATTTGTTGATATTCCGCTGTGTTTAAATAAATAAATGGTAATGGTGTTGATACTTCTAGTCTTGTATAAGTTGTGGTGTAGAAGTGCAGCTTATACGACGGTTGCCACGTGCTCAAAGGAGGATTGGGGCGTGACATATATTATGTGAGGTATACATCATACTAGTTAATACATTCTATTAATGTTCTCCTATCACACTCAATCCTGCTATCCGTCATTCCTCGCAGTCTCCTAAGTGGCACCTCAATACCTAGGGGGGGGGAGAATTTATATGTGCTAAGTCTTACGACTTAGTGCCTATAGATAGAAATTTCTCTAAACAAAGGAATGGGCTAACAATACATGTTTAGATGACCAGCAGTGATATCAAGATCATATCGCAGCATAATAATGAAGGAAAGTATATGAATAATTAAATAAATAAATTCTATAAGTCTAAATATGCATCTAGATTTTTCTAAGTTCCCAATCTCAAATACTATCTCATAGGGCTGCCTGCCTATACTTAAGGTAAGCCCTTGCTGGGGACTACTCTAAGCCCGTCAATACCAGACTAAGTCTCTGTCTAGGCCCATCGCACCGACGTTGGTGGAGAAGTTCCTTCTTCTTCTAGTTTCGCCAGCCATTTACCCAGAGCGCGCTCCGATATTATCGTATTGTATGTCCCCCATAGACCTTATAATAAGAGACACCATGTAGCGCTCCACTTCTACTTCACAGTAGGGTCTCCTGCTTACATATACTCATGGCCTGACCTGCCAGATCCAACACTTGTATAGCTTTAGCTGTCCGGACCACCTCCCAAGTGTGCAGGACTTAGTTGAGGTATATCAGCATCAACAGACACTTTAGTCCTTAGGCATAGCAACTGAAGTGAGCTCCCGGGCTCCCAACTCTTTAGTTTCAGATACATATCATGGGGATATCTAGGCCATTGGCGAGAACCTCCTTGTTGGTACTCATCGAACGCTAAAGGATGGGTCGAATGATGCTTCCACTGCCCATCATTAGACTAACATAAATGGTACCCACAATTTGGGAGAAAAATACTGTGTTATATAGACCTATGTGATTCCTAGAAGTTCATGTCCCTAGGAAGTTCATATACACGCCTCTGGGTGTTCTAACTAGTTTAGGTTATCATATAAATATGTCACCTAACTAATTTTATCTATCACCTAGTATGTTTATATGTCCTTTATATGTTCTATGTTCTTCCTAGTGTCATACACTTCTAGATTTTAAGAACACAAGTATATGAGAGGATATATCATATAATATGTCATTTGTAAATAATTTATATTTCATAAAGTAGCAACAAAATGCACGTCATGGACAATATGGATTCATTAACAACGGCCCACTTGGGAGCTCTACTGCAGCGGCTGTAAACTAGCCGAAATAACAATGCACTTAAGCATTTTAAATTAACAATTTAATAGATTCAGGGCCCTGCTTATTTTCTATTTGGCATTGTGAAAATAGAAGACAAGAAATGAAATAAGTGTTTTAATATTCATTATTTAATACTACTCAAGAAGTATATGACTAAGGAAACATTGAATAAAAGATATAGTAAATTTATTTATCCTATTATGAAAGAAAGAATTCAAGAAAAGAAGTGGAATAAAATATTTCTCAACCTGTTATTCTTTTCTTTACAACATAATGCCTAAAACTCTAATAAAATAATTATAATTGTAATGGCTAATTATACAAACAAACAAAATGAACTACAATATATATATATATATATATATATATATATATATATATTTGTTAAAACTAGAAATAGTATTTATCTATTATATATATATATACATATATAAATATGTGGAGAGAATAATATGAAGTCATTATCATCTTAAATGACGATAAGTGACAATAAGCATTAATTTGGTTATTACAAAATTTTAAGCAGTGAATTATTATTATTATATGTGAGAGGGATAATTATTTCATATATCATAAATTATTATTAATAATGAATAAATGGTATACTTTAAATATATATTTAAATTATTATTATTATTATTATTATTATTTTAATCGTATCCTCTAATTATAATGCACTATTTCTAAGTAGTATTTTAAAAAAATATTTTTTAATTAAATTTCTAATAATCATAACCCATGAGTAAATAAAGATAAATATATATATATATACATATATATGCATTCATTATGATCTAATAGATGTATATATCTATTTTTAGATGTATACATAATGAAATACTTTTAATCAAGTTAAATTAATAGCAGTTTCCTCAAACAACTTCATCCTAGAAAGAATTTAAAGATCAAAGAGAAAAATTCATAAAAATTAATACAATGCGATACCCAAAATCCTGAATAATGATTTCTCTCCGTACTCCAAAATTTAAATTTTTGTGTTACCTAGGGAATGGGCACCAACTTTAATCGTTTAAATTTATTATTTCCAGTTGGGATTCTTAGCATTTGCATTGTCAGCTTCCACTCCGTTATTGCATCCCCCATTTCTTAAGATGCATTCTCTTTCCAGTCGAACAAATTTAGCTAAAGACTTGCAACCTTAATTATTGGCGATAGAGAGGTGTAGAGGTGGAGATTTAGGGAGTTAGATTTAGATTATCCGATGATCAGGTAAACAAAAGAAACTAACATAGTTGCTCTGGACTTCCTTTTTCTATTAATCCTTAATTTTTTAATTTTTCAAAGTATATATATATATATATTCGCTTATATTTATTTATATATATATTTAAAATAAAATTTCATTTCTACTCTAATCAAAATCTAGCTATGAAACTATTTTTATGCCTATATATATATATATCTAGATTTTACTATCTCATTGCTTTTATTATCATTTATTTATTTATATCTGCATACTTGTTGACATGTCCAACACACCTCTATTTACACATTACATGTATATATACATGATGGCACATGTATATATACGAATACTTATTTATTGTCACATGTATATATTTCTAAAAATTTAAAGGTTTACAGTTGTGGTCCTAAAAAATAAAAATGAGTTTTTCTATAGGGTGAATAACATCGTATCTAGTGAGTTGGATTAAAAATAATATAAAACTGAGGACATAGAATAATAAGGTCTCATGAACAGAATAATCTAGTTATTCGTGTGCAATAACCAATTAAGAGCAGGTGAAGGAAAGATCTTAAACATCATAGGATATCCAAATCAAAGTAAGAATATGAGAATATAGAAACAAAGCTCTCTTTCCTCCTGAATTGCCCACTAGACATCACTACCTAGGCATATGCACTCAAAGATAAAATCATATCACATAGAATCAACTAGATTCATATGTTAATTTAAAAGTCAACCAAAAGCATAATATCATGCTTATAATAAATTGAGGAATAGTAACAATGAAAAGCTTATATCAACAAATATGGATGCTAAAGATTATTCATAACTCATTGATAATCATAATTAGGAATGTTAACTAACACGAGAGTCAAAAAATATCCAATATAGCTAAACAAAGAGATATAGTTCTCTTGGATTAAACATTAAGAACTATCCTATTTATTTTGCCCAGAGAATAAATACTCACCTGATCCTATCGTTCGATTGCTTTCTAATCTGTGTTGTGTATGTTCATATTCTCGTGCTTGGTTATCAAATTTCCTATAAATATTTCAATGAATTTTAATTCTCAATGCGGTAAAAAAATTTCAAATTCGTCTTCATCAACACTCTTAAAATATTTTCTAGATTCATTCTAATTTTCCTCTCAAATTCACCGAAAAGTTCACTGGAGACTCACTAGAAATTTGTTGGAAAGTTTGCCGAAATCCCCGTCGACTCACCAGAAATTTGCTGGAAAGTTCACCGAAATCTTCGTCGATGAAGTTCTTCGAATAGTACTAATATGGTACCAATCGATAGATCTCCTCACAATGATTTCAGAAATTATATTTGTCCCATCATTTGGAGCTCATACATGACCAATTCACCGAAGAAGCTCATTTAGGCAAAACTCCTAACTTTAGGATTTTTATTTGCTGGCGATCGAGCAGTAGCCAGTAGCCCTCAAGTCTAGTACCAACGAATAGCTCTCATCAAGGAGAAGCCAGGTACCAACTCTATCAAGTTCCATGGCCGAAGTTCCCGGCAATCATCGGAGCAAGCTGAGCTCTCACCCGCCAACGCCCCAACTTCAATTTCTCCTTCAAATCCTCACCACAAACTCCAAAAAATGGTTCCAGTGAGTTCGTTCAGCTCACCTGATGTTGTGGTCCAAATCACATTAGAAAATTCCACCAAAGTTGGTCGAAACATTGCCAGCAAGGATACTGAGTCGGTTTGCCACTCGCCTCTATTCGCAAGACGGTGGAAGAGAAGGGAGAAGACGTGAGGGAGTAAGTGATGGATTGATGTGGGTCGAGTCTCATCACTTAAATCGACCTATCTCTTATCTATTAACCAGAGTTCAATATTGGATTTACTAGGATCAAATTACAGCCAAGCCATACATTGCTTGAGTGATTTGATATGGACCGTGATTTGATATGGACCTTTTATTTTAACTCTAGTTTGAATCAAATCATTTGACCCACCAAATGATGTCTAAATTATAATTTATTTGTGTTGTTGTTTTTAAAATTTAAAATCCTAACTGATGTTATAATTTTTATATCAAAATTACATACCTAAAAAATTCATATATAATTTTATAAATAAGTCCTTAGTACCATTTTATAATTAAATCCTGAAAATAATTTTATATTACAAAATTATTCTTAGTAAAAATCGTTGGTTAAGAGAAGTAGATGAATAGTTGTTATTGGTGTGTCATTAGATTTTTACATTGACTGATAAATGGCTATACCGATAGTGGTTAATTAGGATGAAAAATCTGCTAATACAAATTGTAAGCGCACTGATGTTTTGTAAGTTATATGCGAACGGATTTTACAGGGAATTAATATCATTCGCTATGGTAGATTGTAAAAGGTGTCGTAGTCTAAATGAAATCTTGCTAGTTTGGAACCTCAAACGCAAAAGGAGAAAAAATTAGATATTGCCATGCTAATATTACGCTGAATTAGCAATGTTACACAAATAAATAGCTTTTCTTGCTGATTGATATTGATATTATGTGTTCGGTTTTCCAGCAAGGTGTTGGTGGGTTTATTTAGTTATTTTGTGTACTGCTGAAGTGAAAATAATTGAATTCCCCTTGTTATAAATTTGATGAGGTGATATTGATAAAGTGAATCCTGTTTTAACTAGCTGTAGAAGGTAGCAAGAAAATTTTAGAAATGAAGGAATTAAACAGAGGGGTAGGAATTTTAAAAAGATTATGTATTATTTTATTGGTTTTGTTTTGAGTTCTTTGAGTTGTTTATATGACGGACTATATATTCGTCTGCTTTGTTTGTTCTATTTTTTATGCATTATGTCACATTAAGTATTAGGAAAAAGGAGAAAATAAATGACAACTAGTATGAACATATTTGAAAGTAAATATTTCATGATTCTAAGCAAACTATTCTGACACAGGAAGATTATATCTTTCTAGAGATAAAAATTAAAATCCTAGGTGAGTTATTTTAAGCAATTGTGATTTACTATGGTTGGAGCTCTTAGCCGACTATTATAAAAATTTACAATATTGTCTATGATATTAGTTTCTTATTATTATATGCTATCAAATTTCTTACATATTTATATATAAATATTGGGTGATGCATGTACATGCTATGTATATTTCATTTATTATACATATCATGATTACACGTGAGTATCTAGAAAAGTGAAAACATAAATGATCCAGTATAAGTGATAAAAGAGATAGTTAGATAGTTGACATATCAACTAAGATGAATAATTTAGTCTTGAATCACTTGAAAGAAAGAGCACATAAATTCTAGTAATATCAAAACTTAGGAAGAATTTATAGGTCCTTAGAATATAGTATTACTGTCACGTGTGGTAGGTACCACCATGCTAATTCGATGAAGATTAGTGGGAGTATCATCCAACCTAGCTGCTAGTTTACAAACCTATGCTTAGGATAGATCTTGATCAAGGATCATTCCAAAGCCTATTAGTGTTTGTCTAAATCTTTGTCTAAGCTCATTACTTTGACGTTGTTGGAGAAGACGGATGATTGTGGAAATCCTCTCTCATTAGTCTCGCAAGTTGTACCGCTGGTCGCACCTCAAGATTATCGTGCTGTGCGACTTCCAATAGTACACCCTGATATGAGAGCTAGGTAGCATTAAATTTCTACTCCATGACAGGGTCATCTCTCAAATACTGGTTCATGGCCTAAAGCACCGAAACTAATACAGGTCTTGACTGTCCTTTAGTTATGTAAAAATTGAACGGAATAAGTCAATTGTATACAAAATCCTCTAAACCTACTTACAGTGGCATCAGCTCCCCAGCTCCTAACTTCTGAATAAGGCTGAGTCAAATATGATAGTAACTAGCTGTATATGATCGTAGATAATAAAGCATACTATTCATATTTGAAAATTATTAATTTATTTTATGAGTTATTTATTTAGTGTATCCGTTATATTGTTTATACGTCCATGAACTGTGTAGGTAAATAGTGGATATATAATTATGTCTTAGCGTGGATAATAAATTGTTATAATGTAATTTATTCGGTTAAAAGTAAACATGAAAAATCTAAAGTGAATTTTATACGTATCATGAAGGAGCTGTGATAACTCCTTCAGCAACTACGTACGTAGTCCAAAGATTATGTTGACTCGGTGCGTGCTCTCAGCTCATTAATGAGATTGATTTAACTTTAATAACCGTATTATGTGATCAGCCCTAACTTAAGTTGTTGCCCCAGCTAAGAAAAATTCTTTCCATCATCATCAACAGAAAATATTTTAAAATTTTAAAGCGAAGGTGGCATTAATATTCAAAAAGAATATTAGAAAATGAACTTTGAATATTCCGACTTCTCGAGTGGACTCTGTTCAAAGTCAAGGTCAAATCAGCGTGGGGCCGTCCTTTTCTTTTGTTTATTATTATTATTATTCAGACCTTCAACAGTAAGGGTTCCAAGTCAAAGCTCCCCTTTGGCTTTTGAGCTGCTGAGGCAACTGCAACGGCAAGTCCACCACCCCTCCTCCCTCTGACTCAAACTCCCGACTGCACTGATTTGTGGAGGTCACCCACCGGGGGCAGGGAGGGCCGGAATTACCGTCGTCCCGGCAGTGGCCAAGTCCAAGTCAACGACTCAGTCAACCCGCAGCAAAAATTTCCACAGCGGGAAAGGCTTAGGAGGAGGAGCTTCTTCTTCCTCGGTCTGCCTGTCTCTGCCGCTGCCACTCTCGTCCCTCCACTGTTGAAACCTCCTCCCCGTGCTCACCTCCGAGAAATCGCTCCGCCGCCGCAGCTGAGCCCGGTGAAGATGGAGAGGAGGTATCGTCCCGTCTCCCTTCTACTCTTCTTCTCCTCCTTGTTATTTTCCTTCGGTAGCTCCCAGTCCATCCCAAACCAAACGACGGTCGTGTCGTCCCTCCTCCGAAACCTCAATCCGTCCTTAACGACGAAAGGATTGAACACGAGCGACCCAAATTTTTGCCACTGGACCGGAGTGACCTGCTCCTCCTCCCCCTCTGTGGTCGTCAAGCTTGACTTCTCCGGCCTCGGTTTATCCGGTGGCTTCTTCGGTGACCTGTGCAGACTCGACACCCTGCAGTCGCTCAACCTCTCGGGAAATAGTTTGACCGGCATCCCGGAAGAATTCTTCTCCGCCGGCTGCGGACTCTCGGGATTGAAGCATCTCAACTTAAGTTACAATTCGTTGGCCGGCCTTCTGCAGAATTTTTCACGTTTTTCTTCTTTGGAGACGCTGGATTTGTCCTACAACAAGCTCGGAGGGGCTGTTAATTCGCAGCTAGATGGCCTCCATGGATTGAAAAGCTTGAACCTTTCTTTTAACTTCTTCAGTGGAGCCATCCCTTCTCATCTGTGTGCATCGTCGTTGGAGGAACTGATGCTGCTTTCCAATCAATTTGATGGTGAGATTTCTGGTGAGATCCTGCGCTGTAGAAGCCTCACCGTTTTGGATCTTAGCCGGAATAATATATCTGGGACGATTCCTGAGGGGATTCAGGAGCTCTCGGAGTTGCAGACGCTCCTCCTCTCTTCCAATTCCTTGACTGGGCACATTCCTAGTAACTTGTCCATGATCACAAGCCTCGACCGTTTTGCCGCCAACCTGAACGGATTCACCGGCGCCATACCCTCTGGACTCACTAGATATCTTAAAGTTTTGGACCTCAGCTTCAATCAACTTAGCGGGGAGATTCCGTCGGACCTCCTCTCATCCCCTACACTCGAGTCTGTGGATCTCACCAGAAATGTTTTTGGAGGTCCTCTCCCAACAAATTTGTCTCAGAAGCTCACCCGCTTGCGGCTTGGTTCGAATTTACTCAGTGGGACAATTCCAGGAACAATTGGGAATCTCCCCAATCTGACATACTTAGAGCTCGATGGTAATAATCTGTTTTCACAGATTCCTCCACAGATTGGTGGTTGCAAGAATCTTCAACTGTTGAACCTCGCATCAAATCACCTTGTAGGTGGGCTGCCGAATGAGTTGGGCAGTCTTCAACAGTTGGTTCAATTGAAACTTCAATCGAACAGTATTTGGGGGGCTATCCCTGATGATCTTTTCAAATTGACAAATTTGAGTATACTGAATCTTAGCTACAACTCCCTGACGGGAGTGATTCCTCCTACAATCTCCAACTTAAGTAATCTCGAAAACTTGGACTTGCAAGATAATAAGTTTTCTGGTTCTATACCTGGTAACATCAGCAGTTTGGGTTCTCTGAGAGAACTGCAGCTGGGGAGAAACCAACTGAATGGAACAATTCCAAAAATGCCCGTAAGCTTATCAGTAGCACTTAATCTCAGCAGAAACTTATTCAGTGGGCCTATACCATCACATCTCCGTATGTTGTCAGCGTTGGAGGTTCTTGATCTCTCAAACAATCAATTCAGTGGCCCGATACCAAATTATCTTTCTGACATGACAAGCTTGACACTAATAGATTTATCAAATAATAACCTTTCTGGAATTATCCCTCCTTTTAAGAATTATGTTAAAGTCAATACATCTGGAAATGAGGATCTCAGATCAAGTACTGACACCCAATCTGGGAAGAATAAGCAAAAAAATTATGTTTTGATCATCGTCTTGCCTATCGTTGGTGCCATTGTTGGTTTGAGCTTCCTAGCAGCAGCTTTAATGCTGATGTCGTCTAGGCGCTTCTTTAGGGTAAAAGACGAGTCTCCTCGATCTGGAGAGAACACTGCTCAGGTTGTTATTGATGGTCATTTCATTACTGCAAATAGCATTCACAAATATAGTATCGACTTCTCCAAGACCATGGAAGCAGTTGGTGACCCGAGAAATATCGTACTGAAGACTAAGTTCTCAACCTACTACAAGGCAGTCATGCCAAATGGAGTCAGCTACTCTGTCAAGAAACTTAACTTGGCTGACAAGATCCTCCAAGTGGGAGCCCACAAGCGGTTTGGCATGGAGATGGAGATCCTAGCAAGGCTGAGAAATACAAATATAATGGTGCCATTGGCATATGTGTTGACTGAAGATAGTGCTTACCTGTTCTATGAAGATGTGCACAAGGGGACTTTGTTTGAATTCCTTCACAAGAACTCGGGGAATTCATTGGATTGGCCTTCGCGTTACAGGATAATGATTGGGGTAGCTCAAGGGCTAACGTTTCTCCATGGCTGCACTCAGCCGGTTGTTCTGCTTGATCTATCAACAAAGAGCATCCGATTGAAGTCACTCAAGGAGCCTCAGATAGATGACATAGAGCTTAGCAAAGTTATTGATCCTTCAAAAAGCATCGGTAGTCTGTCTACAGTTGCTGGATCAGTTGGATATATTCCTCCAGGTGAGAAAAAAAAATGCTGAATAAATCTGCTACTTTACATCTTTTATGTTTAGTTTTTTTCCTTAGCACAAGTATTTCTTTGTGTTCTTAACTTTTAATTCACTAGACGTAAGTTTGATGTGTTTTCATTCCGTTTCGATGCTGAAAGATTTACCACTATGTATGCCTACTAGGAGTATCATTTCTTATTATCATCTGCACTAGTTGTTTTGACATCTAGACTTCATCGGCACCTCTTGTTCCAATGATGTTTCTGTTTGACACAAATTAGTGTCGAACTGAAGAGATTGCCTTCAGCAATCATAGTTTTTGATTCTTTGTTCCACAAGAGATAACCTATAACCTTTCCGTGCATCATTATATATAGGTGCTCCTGTTAAACTAAATTCCTGGAAATTTCTTTCTGCTTCATACATCCAGGAAACGTAAGAATCATAAGACAGTATGGCAAATCAAAGTTTCCCTTTGATTTACCCTTCACCAATGCCTATCCATATTTCTCCATGTAACAGAACTCGAAAGATCTGTGATGTTCGGCAGGCATCTCAACTTTATCTCACTGTCATCAGCACATCTTTTTCTGAAGTTCTTACCTGAAGACTCTACAGTTTCATACATTTTCAGGGTTTTAAGTCAAGGCTCGGAAACTAGTTAACATTATTTTAAGTAGTAAATACTAAATGATCCGGAGGACATTGCCTGACCTTTTGTTCAAACTTTTCATTGAGCTAGAAATCTTTTAGTGAGTTATAGTACTTTCCATGTTATTTTCTGTTTTCATGCCTCCCAAGAGAACTTTTTACTTAGCTATGTTCTTGCTTCTTATTTTCAAGTGATTTATTACTGGCTCTACTTAGTTTTTCTATTTCAGAAACCCCCACTGAAGTTTTTTCACTTTGTCCACTTTAAGTGATCCGTTACTGAATTCAGCCCTCTCACAAATCCAATTTATTTATTACTGAACTGAATTCTTGCTATTTTGCACTTCCAAGCAACTAAGGAACGTAGAACGCTTCTGAGAAATCAAAACTTCCCCTCTCTATACTACTACGCCACAATAAGCATTCATTGATTTTGTTTTCCTTGTGCAGAAAAAATAAGGAAATAGATATTTTTCTGGTATCCCAAATTTTCTATGACTTGTCACTTCCTGCATGAAGCTGTTCTTATAGATGAATGAATGAAACTATTGCATTGTTTCAGAGTATGCTTACACGATGAAGGTGACGATGGCTGGGAACGTCTACAGCTTCGGCGTTGTTTTGCTGGAGCTGCTGACCGGAAAGCCACCGATGAGCAATGGAATTGAGTTGGCAAAGTGGGCGTTGAGCTACGCAGCTAGGCCAAACGAGAGAGAGCAGATCCTTGATCCTAAAATTTCTAAAGCTTCAATGGCCACTCAGAGTCAGATGCTTGCAGTCTTGAAGGTTGCCTTAGCATGCGTTAACGTCTCCCCAGAGGCCAGGCCCAAGATTCCCAACGCGTTGAGGATGCTCTTCAATGCAAAGTGAGTCTACAGCAGCATGCCACTGAAGATGAAAGGGAATTTTCTCTTTTTTGATCATGTTGGAGAAGGTAACAGACAAAGTGAAGTGATACCTGTGTAGTTGTGTGTGACATGTTATATGTACTTCTATAAGGCAGCAGTTTGATCACTCTATTTATGGTGAATGAATGCCTATGAATAGTGTATATGTATACAAATATATGCTGCAAACCCATGTAACATGTGGTGTCTCCATACCTCAAGAAGCCAAGTAATGAGAGAGGAGACTTTTAGCAGTTATCAGTTCAGAATGCATTTGTTGAGATCTCATTTTGCAAGAATGTATGGGGCAAACTACTCGATAAGTAGAAAGCTTTCGTAGTTTTTCATCGGAGAATTATTTGATGCATCTCTAACTACACGATGATATCGATTACTTTCCATAGCCATCACGATACTCAAAATACCGCAAGCTAACCAGAGCATGATTGGCGCAACAAAAACTTTATTTTAAATGCCACTTTCCCATATCGTTCTTTGGAGTAGAAGAGGCTTAAGTTATGAAAGAAAAAAGAAAAAAATGAACTTGAATCTGCAGATTGTAAACTAGAACTTTTGATGGCTAAACTCTAACAAGTAAGAATAGCCACAGATTGGTACAACAATATTAAGCAGCTTCCGCTGGACCATCACTTCTATATAGGCGCTTAAAATGTTAGATCCTTTGGATTCTCTATGATTTGAGATAGTGTTTGCAGGAAAGCAGCAAGATCAGCACCATAAATGACGCGGTGATCTGCGGTCACATTCACCTGCAAGGATTTTGGTTTTAAGCATTGAGACTCGGGCAAACTCAAGAACTACAGAGGTAATTAGGAGGATGGCCAGTACTCCAAAGGGGTGTTTTACCTGCATCTGGTTCTTCAATCCAATCCTACCATCCTTGCTAGCAACCACAGTTGGTTGAGATGCGCCAACAGCCATGATTGCCCCCTGCAATATGTTTCAGTAGAAATTTACAAGTGAAAAACACAAGTGTTCTTTGTTCCATAACTGCAGTCCATGGAAAAAGTTGCGATTCATTTTACTTGAGATTTGCACTTACGGTTCCAGGAGGCAGAATGGCATCAAAGCGATTGACACCGAACATTCCAAGATTTGAAAGAGTGAATGTACCTGGAGAATTTAAACATAGAAAGCTAACGCACTGATAACAAAAGATGTTAGCCCAAGCTTTTTCTTTAAAAAAAAAGCATAACAGGTTTGTCATATGAAAATATAATTGCAAAAATAGATAATAGTGTTTGCACAGAGTTTTTTCCCAGTAGTTTTGTGGAAAATTTGACTTAATTGTGACTGATTTAGAGATAATATATAGAGGTAAGTAGAGGAATGATATAAGAGACAATGTGAGAGAGGCCAAAGGAAAATATAACCAACTAGTATTGATCCTGGAAGTGTTCACAAAGAATAAATCCATGTAAATCAAAATTCGATAATTTAAAATCATTATATTTGCATCTCAAAAAAAAAGTTCTATTCTATATCTTGTAACAGTGCACATCGTAATCCTTCTTAGGGAAAAGAAACTATAATCTCACTTTGAGCAATTGAGCATTATCTGAAGCATCTGCGAATTTCAAGATACAGTAGGTTTCTCTTTAAAATGATTGAATGGAAGTTCACTTGAGCCTCAAGAATAAAAGAAATTTTGAAGAATCATCTCTAGAAGTTTAATGTAGACATTTGAGCATTTAAGTCAATATTAATGAGCGAATTTGGCTTTAACTTGTCTCAAAAGAATCAAAGTTAAAAACTCATACATTATTAATGTGAAAACAAATATTCAAACATTTACCGATAACTCAAAGAACAATTTTATAACATATCTGAATTATAGCAAAGAACATATAGTTGGTAAAATCTTCAATGCATTTCCTTTAATTAATTAATAACCCTCTCTCAATTTCAAGTTGTGCGTTCAATCCAGATGCTGACTTTGTCAAATTCGATCATATTCTCTATTGAAAAAGTGCAGTACATAGATATGAGAAAATTGGCCAGCAAGGCATTAGCCATGCATGCAAAAGATTGAAGCATAAGTATTATACCATTGTGGTGTACCGCATAGCGGCGTTTTTAAAATTTTTCATAACTAACATAGTGTACCAATATGGCTAGCCTGGATATAATAAATCATCAATTATGATAATTTTGGACATATGTTAGTGCTTTTTAGTACTAAATGTAATTATGTTCTAGTTTGTTGACCTTTGTAGCTACTTGTTTCTCCATCTCTATTGTTTCATAAACTCTATTTGCAAGCTCCCAGTGGAAAGTGTTCTGCACTAAATTTGGTCTACATTTTTTTGACTTCCATCCTTCTTTCAGGTGATCCTCAGTATCTTGGAAGTAGAAAAGGAAAGAGGTTTTCTCCCAATAAAAAGGACTAAACTCAGCTTTGTGCATGAAATGGGTATCGGTAATAGGTTTATTCACTTCTTTAACTAGATTTTGACAAGATCCTTCTGTTCCAAGTTCGAAAAGCAGATATGCCTAACTGCATTTGAATTGACAAGAATAATGATGCTTTTCTTTTGTTTGCTCCCATGCCTTTTGCCTTGACTGAATGGGAAGTTCTGCAATATAAAGGACATTATCAACTGAGTGCAGTACCTGTATTGTATTCATGCGGTTGCAGTTGCTTGGCTCTCGCCTTATCAACTAATAGCTTCCATTGCCTCGACAATGAATATATATCAACCTACAGAATAAATCATTCAAACCTTTAAAAGTTCCATAGATTACAATCATAATCACAGAAGAAATATGTAACCTTGTCCGCATCCTGAAGGACTGGCGTGATCAATCCTCCGTCAATAGCGACAGCAACAGCAATGTTGATGCTGCTATTGTAGGTAAAGCTCTTACCATCCCTGCAACTGGAGTTGACAACCGAGTGTTTTGTCAAAGCCATAGCAGTTGCCTTTGCAAGCAGCGCAGTCATGGTAACACCCTTTGATTTAATCTACACCAAACGAACAAAAAAGATAGCAAATCAGAAACTAATATCAGAATAGAAAAAAGCACAGATCGATCAAAATACTCACTTTCTTGTATAGTTCGTCCAGTGCATTTGTGGTGATCGTATAACCCACTCGGAACGTCGGAACCGAGAGGCTCTCCACCATGTTCTTGCTAACAGCACCCTGCATCGTGGTGAACGGAACCACAGTGCCCAATACAACAGCTGGGAAAGTAGGGGACTTTGCTGATCCAGATTCCACTGCTGCCGTCTGTGAAGCACTCAGCTCAGCTGCAGAAGCAGAAGCAGCTTCCACATCCTTGGCGACGATGCGCCCCATCGGCCCGGTTCCGGCCACCAAGCTCAAGTCCACCTTCAGATCCTTCGCAAGCTTCTTCGCGTAGGGCGTGGCGACTATCCGCTGTCCACCATCCGAGGCAGGGTGGGTCGAAGAAATGGATACCGTAAAAGGCTTCGGAAGCAGAGGCGCAATGGTTTGCAGGGGAGCGGAAGAGGGCGCCTGGGCGGGAGGAGGGGAAGGAGAAGCGGGGGCGGGGGCGGGGGCGGAAGACGAGGATGAGGCTTGGGACTTGGCAAGGGGGATCTCGTCCTCGGACTCTGCGAGGAGAGCAATGGCGGAGCCGACGGGGGCGACGCAGCCCTCCTCGACCATGATGGCAGCGAGGTATCCGTCGTAGAAGGTCTCGACGTCCATATCAGCCTTGTCGGATTCGACGACGACGACGCTCTCGCCCTTGGCGAGACGGTCCCCCTCCGACTTGGTCCAGGACACGATCTTGCCCTCGGTCATGGTGGAGCTGAGGGCCGGCATGAAGATCTCGCGGATCTTGGCAGAGATCCGCGTCGAGCGTGCGGCGGGGCGGCGGCGGAGGGAGGGGTGGGGAGAGGAAGAGGAAGAGGAAGGTAGGAAGGAGGAGGTAAGACGAAGATGGAGGAGGGCGGCCATGGAGAGGGCGAGGTCGACGGTAGGAGTGGAGGAGCGGGGGAAGTGAGGAGTCCAAATGGGAGGGGCCTTCTGTTTTATTTCTATCCGGGAGGGCGGAGTTGCCAAGGAGGGAGGGGGGCCTTCAGCATCGATATTTGCGTCGATACGCTAATCAACGGTTGAGATCTACGTTGAGGGATCTGCGGTCATCTTCGCCTTACCTTGTTTGGTGCCGCAACCTAGTTTTATTTTTTTCTTCTCATTCGAACGTCTCGATTAACAATTTCAGTCGCCGAGTGATTGATATTATCCCTTGAATTTTCAATATAATACATGGATGCTCTTTGACTGAGTTTTCCCTCCTTTTGAGGTTTGGGCGATATGAATTTTTACTACCCTACCCTATTACTCAACTTATATCATTAGGTCATGACTTTAAAATTCATTAAATTCTAAAAAAAAATTACTCAACTTATCACCCTCCTCCTCCTCCTGAATATACCTGCTATAAATTTTCTCTATTTTTAGAATATAAAAATCATATTAATAAATCACAATAATAATAATATTTTTTTTTAATATATATAAATTTATAATTGAGAGTTTATAAATAAAATTATATATATAAGATAATCAAAATACAGGTTAAATATACATCTCTTATAATATAAAATAAATATAGTTCAATATCTATGTATCTTTCTCTTGTTGAAAATAAATAATTTTTTAAAAACAATAAATATCAATCTACATAGAATACTTATACTAAGTCAAGATAATAATAAAATAATTTAGTCTCTTTTCCCTAAAATATTGATCATCCTAACAACATGATTTCTTGAGCTCTAAGAAATTCTTGGTTGAATTGTATGATTTACGGTTGTTAGATATATTTATTTTATCTTTAAAAATTAATTGATGTGTTGTTGCTTGATAAACCTCGGTCAAGCTGTGATTTGTGTTGGAGTAAGAAGGAATTCCTATGCTTGATTGATTACTTGCTTGTTTTTAAGAATCACAGTCAAGCTGTGAATTCTTGCTTGATATTGCTTTGAGACTAAGGTGAAGATTTATGGTTTCAAAATTTATTTTATCCTACTACAGATGCTGAGTCTTAAGGGTCGTTGTTAATTATTGTATATGCTGATAAGTTATATATCTGCTTGGTTGCATATTTGATTAGCATCTGAATTATTTGAAAGTTATATCATGCTAGATCATGTATGATGTCATGATATGTATGCTCTTGATATGAGTTGAAAGTTATGTCATGCTGATAGATGTATATTGTTATTATATTCATGTTCTTGAGACACTTTAGGTACATATTATGATAACACCTAGAGTGATCTTATTTGATATTTAACCGAGAATTTTTGGAAATCTTAGGGTTATGGTAATCTAGAAGATAACATTAGGTTCTTGGTTGGATATGCTACCAACATATGGTGAGGAGCCATGTGCTAGCCAAGGTAGAAATGCACGCTCAGTTCACCTAGCCTCAAATACTTTGGTGTAGCCGGAATCTCACTTCGGTGTATAGCTCAACTTATTTAGATTACTTCAAGGTAGATGGGTGCTAGGAACAGTACTGGGCCATGTGCTACTAGTGCTAGGGAACCTGATTGATACTGGCATGCTCAACGATGTGGGTCCCTGAGTAGTTCAGGTTCATTGGTAGTATATATTTTGGTCTCAGCTTGCCAGACTGTAGACGGATGGATTAGGTGGTTTGTTTGGTGATCCTATCATGGGGTAGAATTAAGCACTGTATGGTACTTGGTTTGGAAAGATCTTGTGTTAGAAAGAAGGGGTACCGTGATCACCAGCTCCTTCCGCTAACGTTAGTGTGAAGGCATATAAGATAGAGACATAGAGTTGACACTGACGGGTTTAGGGAAGTCTCTAACGAGGGATTCTCCTTAAACATAGGTGGCAACCTTAGGTGTAGAATAGATAGATAATGATATATCAAATTGGGTAGCATATGTCACGCCCCAACCCGCAGGACGACACGTGGCAACCGCCGTATGGGCCTTACAACCCATACCAGGCATAAATACAAATATTAAAATACATACACACCCACAATTCCAAATAACACCTTAGTACAGTCCCGATATATCCTAATACAAATCTAAGACCCGACATACGAAAACTCATAATGGCGATCGTATACCTTCCGCATTGAACCCTCCGTCAACAACCTTGTCTAGTGCGTCTGCACCTGCACACACATTGAATGCGGTGTGCTCAGCCTTGCGGCCTAGTGCGAAATTACGGCTCTACCGAATAAAGAAATCAAAGGCTAGGAGGAGTATTCTAGGATGCCTTTGGTTGTTAATCATCATTTTTTATTTGATTTGCGTAAGTAAATTTATAGAAAGCAGTAAAACATCATAATTAAATACATATGTATGTTTCACTAGATGTCACCTAAGTTGTATCTAGTATCAAAGTTAACAACATGTCACCTACGTCATAATAAGACTTTAAGGTTATAAGACTCAAGCTGCCAGCCTATGCTTAGTAACTACCCGGGCTGAGGGTATCAGTAAGTCCATCAGTGTCTTTCTGTCTCTGTCTTTACCTATGCCCGCTGCACTGATGTTGGCGGAGAGGATGGGTGACCCAATGTCACTCTCCATTGTTTCACTAGTTGCTGACCATGCCTCCCCTAGCGAAACCGTCGTGCCCTTACATCCTCCCCGAATCCGTAGGGGCAACGACATCTGCGTAGTACTACACACTATCCGTAGACAGGGTCACCATTATATAAATCTCATCGGCCACGGCTAGCCGGAATAACAACCCTAGGATCTGAACTACTCATCCGATCGTCTGCAGACGTCAAGGGTGATACTCGTGTGGTCTACGGATCCACTGTCCAAGGCGTCGCATATGGAATCACCTTCCCAGTCCAATAGCAGTCGACGTCTACCGAGATTGACGCACATCCGCACGATGGGCTGTGGCAACCTCGACTCCATCGGTGCCAAGTCCATGGTAGGGCTCATCCTCGCTAGCCATCTCAGGACTATCACGAGGTCGCCTAAACGACACTCGTGCGGGTATAAATTTCCGGATAAAGACTTGCTCCATATTTCCGATCTAATATGACCATGGAGTTTGTACAGTCTCTTACCCTACCAGCTCCCAGTATCTAAGCTATGCATAACCTCGGGAGTGGTGCTCCCAATATCTAAGCTATGCATAACTTCGGGAGTGGTGTTCCCCCTCCTAGTATCTAAGCTATGCATAACCTCGGGAGTGGTGCCCCCAGTATCTAAGTTATGCATAACCTCGGAAGGGGTGCGTAGCGGGACGTCACCGTTTGACCACCGTCGGTACGCGGCGATCAACCGGGGCACATGAGAAAGGCCCCTTTTCTGTCTAAGTTGTGGTGACATCGCCAAGAGGTTCTAACATGTCGTTATTTACTATCTATGTCTGCATGGTAGTTGTGCTAGTATAGCATAAAAAATAATAAAATAATATACAACATGCAGGACACGCTATCACGGCATATTAAAACTTAGTAGGGAAATCATAGTATATCATGCATGTTAGATAGAAATAAATTAAACTAACATGCGGACAAACCAAATCTTATCAAGCATAATATTTTATTATATTTAAGACATCCAGGAATTGTTCCTAAGAAGACCCCAGCGGGAATTCCCTAGCTTGAATAAATCCTACATCGGAGAACCAACGCACCTGGGTTAGCGATCCGCTCTTCAGAACCAACTCACGAGGAAATAATCACCCGACGAACTACTCGGATCGCGTACCCACGATAGTCCTAATTAACACAATTATTTAAAATAATTTATTTTATTTTTCTCCTAAAGTAAATAAATTAGAAATTTATCAACCAATTAATTAAATAATTATTACATCAAATTAACCCCAAACTAAGCATACAAGTTTATGATTAATTCTACCTAATTAAATCTTAATTAATCATATTTTAAATTTTTATCTATTAAACTAACTACACTGTTAAATTAGTTTAATTAACTTAAATGAATTCTATCTAATTTATGCTCATTAAACTCATCCATGACTTGGCCCAAGTCACCCAAGGGCCTAATTAGAATCCATGAAAATTTTTATTATTTTTTATTATTTTTTATATTATTTTATTATTTAATTAATTTATTATTTTTTTCTGACTGGTCAACGGTCGACGGTTGACCCGGTCAACGCTGACCGGTCCACGGTTGACCTGGTCAATGGATGGTTGACCCGGACAACGCGAACCGGTTACTGTTCATCCGGTTTAACATGAGTCGGACCCACGCCCAGCTGGTTCGGTCCAATCGAGTTCGCTCATATTCACCTTAATCCGAATCCGACTCGAGTTCGGTTCACATTGATTGGGTTCGACTCGGATTCGGTTCAACCAGCCCAATCTAATTTGGGTTTGACTCGAGCTCGAACTAATTTCAATTAGTTGATTCGGCTCACCCAACCCAACTCAATCTGAACCCAAACCTAACTCAAACCCAACTGATTTAACCCTAATTTGGTTCAACCCAACCAGTTATATTAAATTAATAATTTACTTATCCACTAAGCTTAGTTAATCTAACATTAATCATGCTTAATTTAATCTAAGCATATATTAACCAAACTTACACTAATCATATTTATTTAAAACTAATCATGCTTAATTTGTTTCACTAATCGCGATTAGGAAAAAATAAACCTACCTCAGCTGATTACTATTCACTCGTCGGAATAGTAGCGCCGCCGCCGGAACCCTAGCCGCCACCTCGTCGGAGCTCACGAAACCGGCGGCTAACTGGACGACGAGCTTCACAACTTCTCGGACAAGTGGAGACCAACGACGATCTGCGAAAATGCCGACCATCAGCGCCTAAACGACGACTTCCGGTGTCATCGCCGGCGAACTCGCGGGCGCATGATATAGCAGTAAAAGCAAGACGTGTAGGCGGATCGACTCATCAAGTTCCTATTGAAATAGGATCTACACAAGGAAAAGCACTTGCCATTCGTTGGTTATTAGGGGCATCCCGAAAACGTCCGGGTCGAAATATGGCTTTCAAATTAAGTTCCGAATTAATAGATGCTGCCAAAGGGAGTGGCGATGCCATACGCAAAAATGAGGAGACTCATAGAATGGCAGAGGTAAATAGAGCTTTTGCACATTTTCGTTAATCCATGAACAGGATCTATATAGACACATGGATCCATACATCTCGATCGGATCGGAAAAGAATCAATAGAAAAAGAATCGGATGAGATCTTTCTCGAAACAAACTAAGATAGCGAGAGAAGAAAGAAAAGAATAGATTCTTGCGACTAAGCCCAGCAAGAATGGGAGCTTTAGCGAAACTTCTAGCCAGCGAGAAAGCAAGGGAGTGAAACTAGAGGAAGTGATGAAACTGTAAGCGGTTCAAAAGAAGCATGAAAGCGAGCTATCAAAGGTTAGCGCGTGACGTCGAAACGGCTTGCTAGGGCTGACGCGGATTGAGAGCCTTCTTCCCTTCCTTCTTCTTTCTCTGTCGTGGTCGGAGCTAAATTGATAGGCTTTTTTACTTCACCCGAATTCAAAAATCTCTGCCTGCTGCGGGGACGTCGGAGCTAAATTGATAGGCTTTTTTACTACACCCAAATTGTAACGAAGCTCGTGGAGGTGTGGAGAGGGCGAGCGTCTCCAACCACAGCGGAGGAGATGAATCGCCGGCGGTCGGACGACAACAGCTGCCCTGCTGCGGTGGTCGCGAGAATGAGGGAAGAAGGGGGCGTTGCCGAGCTCCCCTTTCCGCCGAGGAGTGCGTGCTTGGGGTGGACGAAGATGGGCGGCCGCCGACGAATGGTGTGCAGTGGTCGACGGCGAAGAGGGAGGCGTCGACGCTGCTCGGTGCGGAAGAAGCAAAGGCTCGTCGCAAGGTCCTCAGCTCGCCCTTTCGAACCGATCAAAGCCGGTTCAGCTGGACCGAATTCCCCCTTTTTTTATTTAAAGGTGGGGGTTTAGATTACCCACCCTTAGCACGCCGTGTCGCCGTGCCGGGTACGGCCTGAGTTAAATCTATTGAAGCCAAGCATGACACGCAGCACGCTCTAGACCATGCCGGATCAGGCCCGGTACGACACGTGCCAGGTTACATATCAGGCTTAATTCAGCCCAATGGTCCACTAATACCAATACACTAGTATTTGTGAAAGTGTTGGCTTATATATGCTTCTTGTTTCTTAGAACTGAACAATGTGGGATTAAACTTTTTTTAAGAAGTTAAACTAAAAATAATCGTGGACTCTTTACTAACTACCTTTTTTTTATATAAAAAAATTATCCCAACCTACTTATTAAACTTTAAAAAATATTAATTACTTTTATATTTTATTAAAATATATAAAATTTTAAAATATGTAATATTCTTTATAAAATCTCTCTCCACTCCATACTAACAAAAAAAATTAAACTCTCCGATCAAATCCACTCTTATTTTATAAAATATTTATTCCTAAAATTAGATTTTCTAATAAATTTCTCTTATTTTATTGAAGGTTCTACTATAAGCTAGATAGTTAATAAAAATTAAAAAAATCAACTTTTAAAATAAAAATTATCTTTTTGAACATGTCTTTATACTTATATTTTTTTTATACTCTTTCTCCATCAAAGTATACATTATAGATATTATTACTTTGAAATCTTTAAATGAACTTTCATCGAGATATTACGATGACATATTTAGATAATCTTTAATCTAAGATATTATAAACATTAAGATTTATTATTTATTAACTAACTATAGAATATAAATGGTACAATTATCATAATGTATGTTCTAATTCATTAATCTATGATAAGAATTAAGAATAGAAATAAATGAGTGATTATATGAATTTTAAGTAATATTTTAATAAAATAATATGTAGAAAATGACCAAAATATCCTTTAGTAAAATTATAAAATTATAGTTAATAAAGGTTAGTAGGGTAATTTTAATAGAATGGAAAAATTTTGATTTTAAAAGTTAAAGGATTGAAGTTTTAAGGAAGAGTGGAAATGTTTAAATGAGTTTTTAGTCCCACATCAAGTAGTCTTGGATTAAGAGTTGCTTCATTCTCTATATAAGAGATAGTGTCCTTCCTACCTACAAGTATGCCTATGTAATGGGCTATGGGCTATGGTCGGGCTTTGCCGGACACGACCCGACCACGGGCCGTGCCAAGCACGACCCGACCACGGGCCGTGCCAAGCACGACCCGACCACGGGCCGTGCCAAGCACGACCCGACCACGGGCCGTGCCAAGCACGACCCGACCACGGGCCGTGCTATGCACGGTATGCGGGCTCCAAAAGGTGGCCCAGCACGACACGTTATATACACAGTGCTGTGCCAAGCACGGCCCGATTGGGTACGGGCGGCACGACCCGATAAGCATGCCTACTTTTAGGAAGGATATTTGAGCATCACTACAATATCATATGCTACAAGTCATAAATGAGTAAATATAATAAAAAATAAATATCTCAAAGAGCAGTAGTATTCTAAGCTAAGCATAAGACAACAAACTCTCTTATTTTATCTTTATCCAGCCTAGTAAAAATTACTGTCTTCATATGCCGAAGAAAGACTACTTCATTCTCTTACTTGTTGCTTAAATAGTCTCCAGTTTCTCTCTTCCCAAATGTGATATACAAACTCTGCTATTATCACCTGCATAAGTTATACTTTCAATTTTCTCATTTTAGCTATTCTAGCAACTGTATTAATTATGGTTTCCCATGTAGTTTGTCTTAAAACTTCTTCATTCCATTTCAATAAAACACTCCATATAGTATTGCTATATTTACATTCATTCAACAAATGTGATGAGGATATCGTTGGTTCACCCATGCAAGATTCAATTACTATAAAAGGCCCAATGACACGAGCCCGTGCACGATGCTTAGGACGGCAAGTAAATTCTTTTCTTGGGTAATTTAATTACTTAATTACAGAACAAATGATATTGCCTAATTATTATTATTTACTTGTCACTACATGCAAGGAAACACATGGAGGAATTACTTATATGGAATTTGCATGAATTACTCATATGGAAGTGTATGAGTGAAGGAAGATTTATTGAAGAATCAAATCTTCATCAAATATTTATTAAAAAGCAAATCAAGGAAGAAGATTTATTCAAGAGCAAATCAAGGAAGATTTATTCAAGATCAAATCTTCCTCAAATATATATTCAAATCTTCATGAAGGGATTTATTTTTCCAAATTTCGTAGCTAACAAGAGGAGGATATTTATATATTTATTTTTCTTATTTTAGTGAAACAAAATATGGAAAAACGTGCCATATTTTGTCTATATATTTGGTGGGACGTGCACTATTGAAAATGGACTTTGATTTTTGCTTTAGCCACTACTTTTGTAATGCTTTTGCTACAAACTTGAAGTCTAATTTCTTGAGTGATTCTTCCGCTGTTGCTCTTTCAATTCTCTTGAATTGTTCGTGCCGTTCTTCATGAACAGGTCAGTCGTATTTGACACGGTTGATAACCAACTGAGGAGTGGTTTAGCGATTGCGAGGTTGATGGTCGCGTTCTTAGATCGTGGTTAGCCTCCCCTTCATCAAAGTCACAACTCCCCCCACTTTAAGGATTTCTCCTACGACGGAAGATCGGGACCAACTTGCTTGCACGCATCTTAAGTCGAGGCGTGTGCATATCAGGTGGTATTAGAGCCTTCGTTGCCGGTAGGAATTCATCTATCCTTTATTAGATTCTCTTTTATTTTCCCTACATCAAAAAAAAAAATCATTTTTCTTGAACTTCTATTTCGTACCCATCACAGTTGTTTTTCCATCTTTATTTTTTTTTATTATCTCCTAAATAAAATATATTTAAATTTAATAATAGAATAAAAATAAAAATAATAAATAATATTATTTTAATAAAATAAATAGATAAATAAAATAAAATAAAAATATTATTTAAGTTAAAGTAGGAAAAGAAAAGATAGAAGAAAATATAAAATAATAAATAGATAATTATGTTAATAGATAATATATGTATATGTAATATATATATATATATATATATATATAGAAAAAAAGGGGGATTTAAAAGTTATCCGCTGCAGCACGTGCGATGCACACGCAGCGAGCGGTTGTAGAAGGTTTTAAGCCCTCGGGTCCCAGACAAGCGACTGGCAGCTGGAGTAGTGAGAACTCTAGTGGTTGGAGGTCGACGACTCTAGTCGGGGGGCTCGCGGCTATGGAAGAGCCGTCATTTTCGGGTGCAGCGGAGCATGGGAGTGGGTTCTAGCAGATGGCACAACAATGAGGAGCGGCGGGTGAAACCCCCGAATAGGGGGGTGGCGATCTGAGGGAAGACTCTGACACCGGTGGAGCGAATTGGAGCTCCGGTAGTTGACGAGTTGTCGAGCAGAGTTCCTAGATGAGATGGGGCGACAATTTGGGTGCTACGAAAGGTGGAGGGGACGCCGACGGATTGTGGGCGACCGGGAGGTGACGGAGCAGAGGGTTTACCTTATTCCCATCGTGTTAGCCGGTGAGAGGGCGGCCATCGGTCTCCTTCCTCGTGGCGAAGCAGTTCAGGAGGTTGTGATTTCTGAGGAGCTGATTGATAACGGCGATCGTGACTATACAAGTTCTGGTCCGGTTCAATTGTGGTTTGATGCAGGTTTAGCTAATTTTCATAGATTTTTGATCGGTTTGATTCGGTTCAAAATTGTTAGAGCTATGTTGGTGAGTTTTTAACCTTAAGCAATTTATTTAGAAATTTTAACATATTTTAGATTTAGTTTCTGAATTATTTAGGTTGGGTTTAGGGTTTTGAGTACGCTAACGATATCAGAAAAATCTAAAATAATTTTTGATGCTAGATTATGCTTAAATATATTTTTCATGATTTAATTAGAATTTTTAGGATTATAATATTTAGTTTTTCAATTAATTAAGATAATTTAGGGTTTAAATAAATTAATTATATATTATAAGTAGGAAGAGATATTTTCGTGGGTGTTATGATATTTAAATTACATTAATTAGAATTAAAATAATTTATTTTAGATTTTTACAGAATTAATAAACTTAGGATATTGTAAATTGGGTTAATTAGATTAATTAGATTTTTCTAATTTATGAAATTAAATAATCTAAAATTTTATAAATTTAGAATACGATGAAATTTAGGAAATTAAGTTATTTAGATTTTTTTAATTAATGAAACTAGATAAATTAAAATTTTAGGAATTTAATTACTGGAATTATATTATTCATAAGATTATTAAAATTATTTAGAATTAATTAATGTGGTATATATTGATTGAGATTTTTAGGTATAATAAAATTATTTTATAGGCTTGTTGATGTTTTGATTGTGTTGGATTGTGATTGTAATATGATGGATAATTGGTTAATTATAAGAAATTGAATAAAATAAAGAAAATAATGTGAGGATGTGAGTAGTATGGTAGATAGAAAATTCTTGTTTGAATTGTATGATGTATGGTTGTTAAATGTATTTATTTTATCTTAGGAAAATTGATTGTTGTGCTGTTGCTTGACAAATCACGGCTAAGCTGTGATTTGTGTTGGGGTGAGAAGGAGTTATTGTACTTGATTGTTGCTTGCTTGCCTTTAAGAATCACAGCAAAACTGTAAATTCTTGTTTGATTTTGATTTGAGACTCAAGTGAGGATTTATGGTTTTAAAAATTATTTTAGCCTACTACAGATGCTGAGTCCTAAGGATCGTTGTCAATTATTATACATGCTGATAAGTTATATATTTGCTTGGTTGCATATTTGATTAGCATGTAAATTATTGGAAGTATGCCATGATAGTTTATATATGATGCTATTATATGCATGTTCTTGATATCGATTTGGAAGTTATACCATGGGGGTATATGTATGATGTTATAATATGCATGCTATTGATGTTTACTCTCATGTTATGTTGTTATTGATATGTTCACGTTGCTAGAGATATAGAGACACTTAGCAAGAATATGGAATATGATGACATGAGATATGATTGGAGACACTTTAGGTACATGTTATGATAATACCTAGAGTGATCGTATTTAACATTTAATTAAGAACCTTTGAACATCTGAGGGTCATGGTAACCTAGGAGATGAAATTAAGGTTCTTAGTCTACTATGTGCCAACATGTGGTGAGGAGCCATGTGCTAGCCAAGGTAGAAATGCACGCTCTATTGACTTAGCCTCAGATACTTTGGTTTAGCCGGGATCTCACTTCGGTGCAGAGCTCAACCTATTTGGGTTACTCCAAGGTGGATGGGTGCTAGGAATAGTACCGAGCCATGCGCTGCTAGTGCTAGGGAACCTGATTGACACTGGTATGCTCAACGATATGGGTCCCTAAGCAGTCTGGATTCATTGGTTACATATGCAGCGGATCTCAACTTACCAGGCTGTAAATGGTAGTGATTTGTGATTTTGTATGGTGATCCTACAATGGGGCAGAATTACAGAGCTATATGGTACTTATTGTTGCATAAAAGGAGTGTCGTGGTCATCAGTTCCTTTCGCCAACGTCAGTGTACAAGCATCTAGGGCAAAGATGTAGAGTTGACACTGACGGGGTTCGAGGAGATCCCTAACGAGAGATTTTTCTTGAACATAGGATAGCTATCTTAGGAGTTGATGAGGACATCGTTGGTTCACCCGTGCAAGATTCAATTACCATAGAAGGCTCAATGACACGAGCCCGTGCACGACGCTTAGGACGGCAGGTGAATTCTTTTCTTGGGCAATTTAATTACTTAATTACAGAAAAAATGATATTGCCTAATTATTATTGTTTACTTGTCACTACATGCAAGGAAACACATGGAGGAATTACTTATATGGAAGTTGCATGAATTACTCATATGGAAGTGTATGAGTGAAAGAAGATTTATTGAAGAATCAAATCTTCATCAAATATTTATTGAAGAGCAAATCAAGGAAGAAGATTTATTCAAAAATTAAATCTTTATCAAATATTTATTGAAGAGCAAATCAAGGAAGAAGATTTATTCAAGAGCAAATCAAGGAAGATTTATTCAAGATCAAATATATATTCAAATCTTCATGAAGGGATTTATTTTTCCAAAATTCGTAGCTAACAAGAGGAGGATATTTATATATTTATTTTTCCTATTTTAGTGAAATAAAATATGGAAAAACGTGTCATATTTTGTCTATATATTTGGTGGGACGTGCACTATTGAAAAGGAGACTTTGATTTTTACTTTAGCCACCACTTTTGTAATGCTTTTGCTACAAACTTGAAGTCCACTTTCTTAATCACTTTTTGAGTGATCCTTCCGCTGTTGCTCTTTCAATTCTCTTAAATTGTTCGTGCCGTTTTCGTGAATAGGTCAGTCGTATTTGACACGGTTGATAACCAACTGAGGAGTGGTTTAGCGATTGCGAGGTTGCTGATCGCGTTCCTTGATCGTGGTTAGCCTCCCCTTCGTCAAAGTCACGACTCCCCCTATCTTAAGGATTTCTCCTACGACGGAAGATCAGGACCAACTTGCTTGCACGCATCTTAAGTCGAGGTGTGTGCATATCAGGTGGTATAAAAGTCTTCGTTGCCGGTAGGAATTCATCTATCCTTTATTAGATTCTCTTTTATTTTCCCTACATCAAAAAAAATCATTTTTTCTTGAACTTCTATTTCGTACCAGTTGTTGAATTTTTATCCTTGAAAAAAAAAAGAATTGTTGTGGGGCCGAAGATTTGAAAAAAAAAAGAGAGGTAGAGAGAAAAGAGGAGAAAAAGGAGGAGGAAGTGTTTTGCAAGAAAAGAGGAGAAAAAAGAGGAAGAAGTGTTCGGTGGAAAAAAAATTGGAAAAAGAGAGAGAGAGAGAGAGAAAAGAGGAGAAAAAAGAGGAGGAAGTGTTTTGCTAGAAAAGAGGAGAAAAAAAAGGGAGTAGTGTTCAGCAAGAAAAAAATAGGTGGAGAAAGGGAGGAGCAAGCTTTCGGCGAGTAGAAAAAAAAAAGAAGTGAGAGGAAGGTTCGGCCAAGGAAAAAAAAAATAAACAAAAAAATATTTTATTCGAATTTTAATTATCTTGCACTTATTCTTCCTTTTTGACACCTTATACCTTCCTTGATTGAGTTAATTTTGCAATCCGAATTTTAATTATAATTATCCTTGCATTTTTTCTTCCTTTTGACACCTTCTACCTTGTTTAATTGAGTCAACTTTGCAATTTCTTGAATTATTATTTTCTTCTCTTTGTTACAAATATATCTCCATCTAGATCTCCATAAATTAGCCTTGATCACCGTGTTCTAGCACTTTGCAATCGCTTTATTCACTCCGTGTTGAAAGTTATCACGAACCAGTAAAATGCGAGCAATTTTTGAGAAGGGTTAGAGCTTCAGGTGGTAAGGTTTATGAGGATTGTGAGTTTTTCATAAATAATTTACTAGTTTGGTAGAATTTTTCTTTTATCTTACTAACAATGTTAGGATCGTGAAGTCCTCATGATGTTTCTTATGACGGGGAAGATGGGTCCCACTCATCAATGATATCATTGTCTCCACGTTCTTAAGCTTTGATGGCTCATGTTACAAACACCTTCGAGCAAATACTATCCGATCAAGTACTTGTGCGCTTGAACGAGTTGGAGAATCGTCTTGGAGAAATTGAAGTACGACTTGATCAAGTGGAGCAAACTCCTCCACGAAGACACCGAGGACGAGTTGAAGCTCATAATAATGCTGTTGCTGATACTCCATTCGAACCAAGAGGAAATTTGAATGCTGCATTTCAAGAAGCTGCTGATGAAGAGTTAAATAATAATTATGTGGCTAATGATGAAGTTACCTTGGAATTGTATCAGCGTCGCCCCGCACGAGGAGTGGGAGTTGATAGAGGTCAGGCACGTCACCGTAACGAAGAAAGAAGAAATGATTTATTGGGTAAAATTAAATTCACTGTTCCTAGTTTTGATGGAAAGTTTAATCTAGAAGCCTATCTTGATTGGAAATTATTAGTTGAGCAAAAATTCAGTTGCCATCATTACCCAGAAGAGTATAGAGTACGTGTAGCAATATCGAATTTATTGGTTATGCTTCTATCTGGTGGAGTCAAATTCGATAAAGAAATGGAGCTCCTCGTAGTTGGGATGATTTGAAGCACTTGATGAGATCCAGGTTCGTGCCTTCCTATTTTGAAAGAGAATTACTTAATAAATTTCAAAAATTGAATCAAGAAAATAAATCTGTGGAAGAATACTATCAAGAGTTGCAGGTGGGCATGCTACGTGCTAATGTGCAAGAAGATGATAATGCAAAGATGACTAGATTCTTGGGAGGATTGAATGGAGAGATATAAGATATCCTTGATTTCCAGAACTATAATTCTTTGGATCAACTATTTCATTATGCATGCAAAGCGGAAAAGCAAGTTCAAAGGAGGAAGCAGTCATACAAAGCTAGTTGTAACTATTCTAGTTCTTCCATGCCTTGGAGGGATGCCAATCAACAACAAAAGAGTATTGGTCATTTTAGCAGGACTGTTGCACCCATTAGCCAAGGGAATTCAGGAAGCTGCCTTACTTCACCAACATCCAAACCTATTGATTCAAAAAAGACCACTGTTGTACCTACAAAAAGACCACTGTTGCACCTACAAAAAGTTCATCCTCAGTTGCATCTGCAGGAAGAATAAGGGAAATTGAGTGCTTCAAGTGTAAGGGAAAAGGGCATTATATGCGTGATTGTCCAAATCAACGTGCCCTCATCATTCGAGAAGATGGTGAGTACATATCGGCCAGTGAGGTTGAAGAGGGAGGTGGATCTGATCATGAGTAGTCTCAACATATTTCGGGGTCAGAACCAGAAGAGATCACTTTTGATACAAGCCATGCAAGCCTTGTTGTTCGTCGTGTTCTTAGCTCCTAGATGGAGAAGGCAGAAAACGGACATCGTCACAATTTGTTCCAATCCAAATTTGTGATCAAGGAGCATTCTTGTAAGATCATAATTGATGGTGGAAGCTACAATAATATTGCAAGTTCAGAGATAGTTGGAAAGCTTGGCCTAACCACAAGATTACACCCGCAGCCATACTACATTCAATGGCTCAATTCTTGTGGAAAGTTGAAGGTAACAAAGATGGTACGTGTTCATTTTTCTGTTGGTACCTATTCTGACTTTTTGGACTGTGATGTGGTGCCAATGCAAGCTTGTGCGTTACTACTTGGAAGACCATGACAATATGATAAGGATGCTACACATTATGGGCGTTCCAACAAGTACTCCTTTATGCACAAAGATAAGAAGGTCGTGTTGGTTCCAATGACACCGGAAGAACTTCTCAAAGATGATTTAGATAGGGCTGAGTGTGAGAGAAAATAAAAAGAGAGGAGTGACATTCACAAAAATGATAGTGAGAGTCATCAACCCAAAATGAGAGAAAAGAAAGAAAAATGTGAGAAGAAAAGAGAGATACCAATCAAGGGACAAGTTCTATTAGCCACCAAAAGTGAGATGCGAGAGTTAGAAACCAATCCCCAAGAGTGTTTTGCACTTGTATGCAAGGACGCTCTATTTTCTACTAACTCTTTACCCTCATCTTTGCGTGTTTTGATTGTTTCTTTGATGCAGGAGTTTGTTGATGTGTTCCTAGATGAGATACCTGCAGGGTTGCCACCATTGCGGGGGATTGAGCATCAAATTGATTTGATTCCAGGAGCATCTCTGCCTAACCGTCCCCCATACCGTACCAATTCCAAGGAGAGAAAGAAAATTCAGTGCCAAGTGAGCTCCTAGATAAAGGATATGTGCGTGAAAGCTTAAGTCCATGTGCCGTTCCTGTTTTACTTGTGCCAAAGAAAGATGGATCATGGAGGATGTGCATAGATTGTCGAGCTATCAACAATATTACGGTATGTTATCGTCACCCTATTCCTCGATTAGATGATATGCTTGATGAATTGTGTAGTTCTACTATCTTTTCTAAGATTGACTTCCGTAGTGGTTACCACCAAATTAGAATGAAGCTAGGTGATGAATGGAAAACTACTTTTAAGACTAAATTTGGATTATATGAGTGGTTAGTTATGCCATTTGGTCTTACAAATGCACCTAGTACATTTATGCGCTTAATGAATGAAGTGTTGAGAGCTTTTATTGGAAAATTTATGGTAGTTTACTTTGATGACATATTAATCTATAACAAGTCTTTGGATGAACATTTAGCACATATGCGACAAGTTTTGATTGCTTTGAGAGAGGCACGTTTATTTGCAAACCTCGAGAAGTGTAAATTTTGCGCAGATCGAGTCGTATTTCTTGGTTTTGTTGTGACTGCGCAGGGTATTGAGGTGGATGAGGAAAATGTTAAAGCTATTCGAGCTTGGCCAACACCTACATCAGTCTCTCAAGTGCGGAGTTTTCATGGACTGGCAAGCTTTTATCGTCGATTCGTAAAGGATTTCAGCTCACTTGCCGCACCCCTGAATGCGTTGACAAAAAAGAATATACCTTTCAAGTGGAAAAAAGCGCAGGAAGATGCCTTCAATTTGCTAAAAGATAAGTTAACCAATGCACCACTTTTACAACTTCCTGATTTTAATAAAACTTTTGAGATAGAATGTGATGCTAGTGGTATTGGAATTAGAGGTGTTCTTATGCAAGATAGGAAACCCATTGCTTATTTTAGTGAAAAGCTTAGTGATCCAACTTTAAACTACTCAACATATAACAAGGAGTTATATGCATTGGTTAGAGTATTAGAAACATGACAACATTTTCTCTGGCCAAAAGAATTTGGCATACATTCAGATCATGAATCCTTGAAGCATATTCATTGCCAAAGTAAGTTGAATCGTAGACATGCTAAGTGGATCGAATTTATTGAAACTTTTCCATATGTTGTGAAATATAAGAAAGTAAAAGATAATCTAGTTGCTGATGCATTATCTAGACATTACTTGTTGTTGTCCCAACTTGATTGCAAAATTCTTGGTTTGGAAATGTTAAAAGAATTATATGTGTGAGACCCGTGATTTTTGAATAAGAGCAATAGAGTAATTTTAGTATTTGGAGGGTTTAATCGTAAAAGAAATTCTTTAAAGGACTTATTTGTAAAATCATATGAATTTTTGAAGTATGAGATTTTGATGTAAAAAATATACCATCAGATAGTATTTTTGATAAGGAATCCAACGGCGCAGACGGATCGTGATTTGGACGTCGTTTGATCGGTCAATTAAACAATTAAGATTTAATTAGGATTTAAGATTTTAATTAACAAATAAAAAAAATAATTTTTTTCTTTTTCCCACCGAGCGCGCCCTCGTGCGTGCTCCTCTTCCTCTCTCTCTTCTCTCTCCTCCTCCGCAGCGGCGACGGTGAAGGCGACCATTTTTCCCGTCGATGCTCCGACGAAACCACATCGAATTAGGCTCCCAAAATTTAGCCACAGGTAGATCTCGACCTCCTCTTCATTTTGATACCAAGATGCCTAAATTTGGTATAGAGATTAGGGAGAAATCGGGTGAGAGGCGTCGGCGGCGAGGGTTTCGTCGCCGGAGCTTGCTCCGACGATTACCGGCCATTCCGGCCGTGAAACCTTGCAAACTTGGTACCTATGGATTCTCCTTGACGAGAGCTATCCATTGGCACCGGAGTTGAGGGCTATTGGCCGCCGGTTGGCCGCCGGCGAGCTAAAAACCCTAACTTTAGGATTTCGCCCAAAATTTTAATCGGTGAAATTGATCGCGTTTGAGCTATAAAAATTGGGGCAAATATGATTTTTGGAATCCTCATGAAGAGAGCTTTCGATTGGTACCAATATTGGTGCTGATTGAAGAACTTCGCCGACGAGGGTTCCGACGAACTTTCCGGTGAACTTTCCGGCGACCGCCGAAGAAATTTTCCGGCGAACTTGGGAAAAAAATTGGGGTGATTCTAGAGATCATTATAAGAGTAATGGTGAAGAGAGATTTGAGAAATTATTTCTAGATTGAGAATTAAAATTCATTGAATAATTGACAGAAAAATATAAAAATGCGTAAATGACGGCACGTGGATCGAGGCAGACCTTAAGTTGGTTCCGAGGAATAAACTGCTAACCCAGGTGCGTTGGTTCTCCGATGGTAGGATTTATTCAAGCTAGGGAATTCCCGCTGGGATTTTCTTAGGAACAATTCTTGGATGTCTTAAATATGATAAAACATAATACTTGATAAGATTTGACTTGTATGCATGTTAGTGTAATTTATTTTATCTAACATGTTCTAAATCCATGTCCGACATGCTGTATTATTTTCTTTGTTATGTGTTAAATAGTTACCATGCGGACATAGATAGTTGATAACGACATGTTAGAACCTTTGGCAACGTCACCGCCACTTAGACAGAAAAGGGGCCTTTCCCATATGCCCCGGTTGACCGCCGCGTCCCGACGGTGGTCAAACGGTGACGTTCCTGTTAGGCGCCACTCCCGAGGTTGATGCATAGCTTAGATACTGGGAGCGCCACTCCCGAGGTTATGCATAGCTTATATACGGGAGCTGGTAGGGTAAGGGACTGTACACACTCCATGGTCATATTAGACTGGAAATATGAAGCAAGTCCTTACCCGAAATCTTCACCCGCACGAATGTCGTTGTAGGCGGCCTCGTGATAGTCCTGAGATGGTTAGCAAGGATGAGCCCTACCATGGACGTGGCACCGATGGAGTCGAGGTTGCCACAGCCTATTGTGCGGATGTGCGCCAATCTCGGTAGACATCGACTGCTACTGGACTAGGAAGGTGATTCCACATGCGACGCCTTGGACAGTGGATCCGTAGACCGCACGACTATCACCCTTGACGTCTGCAGACAATCAGATGAGTAGTCCGGATCCTAGGGTGGTTATTCCGGCTAGCCGTGGCCGATGAGATTTAAGAGAGGTGACCCTGTCTACGGGCAGTGTGTACTACACGGGTTGTCGTGGCCCCTACGGAATCCGGGGAGGATGTAAGGGCACGACGATTTCGCTAGGGGAGGCATGATTGGTGACTAGTGAAACAATGGAGAGGGATTCTGGGTCATCCGTCCTCTCTGCCAACATCAGTGCAGCGGGCATAGGTAGAGACTGAGATAGAAAGGCACTGATGGGCTTATTGATACCTCCGGCCCGGGTAGTCATTAAGCGTAGGCTGGCAGCCCGAGTTTATGAAACCTAAAAATCTCACCATGACGTAGGTGACAGACTACTGATATGGACACTAGACATGACTTAGGTGACATCTAGTAGCGCATGTACACATGTATTTAATTATTTATTTAATTGTTTATGTATGCTGTCTATCTTTATATAAATTGGTTACACGATGTGGCATGAAACATGATGATTAATTACCGAAGACATCCTAGAATACTCCTCCTAGCTTTTGATTTCTTTATTCGGTAGAGCCGTAATTTCGCACTAGGCCGCAAGGCTGAGCACACCACTTTTTCCCGTGTGTGCAGGTGTGTTAGATGACCGTCCGAGAGATTTGATGAAGATGAGTCCGTCGACGGGTCTAGTTTTATTTTTTCGATGTCTTTTATTATAGAATTGTAGTTGGTTTATCGGGACTGTGTTAGAAATTTTGAGTTAGATAATTTAAATGTATATTCCGCTACATAAACGATGTATATGAATGATATGTATCACTTGATGCCTTATATGGGTCTGTCGGACTCATACGGCGGTTGCCACGTGGCGGACGGTTGGGTCGGGGCGTGACAACTTAAGTGGTATCAGAGCTTAGGTTTAAAGAACTGACCATTAAAGTGATATGAGAGCCTAGGTTTGGAGAACCTAGGAGATTAAGTTAAGTTTGAGGTTTTATGGATTTAGATAACAGTCCCAATATAATATAGGATAAAGTGTGAGTCGGAAATATAGTAGTATATTTCCTTGGTAAGGAGTTTTTACTCCGGCGATAGTATTTATCGTTAGGATAAATTTTTCGTTGGACTGCTAATCGCCGTATTACGAGATTATAAATCTTTTAATCTCCGGACTGTAAATATGGCTACCATCTCCACCGCATTGGAGAAGAGATAGAAACTTTGATCAATAGGCTCAGATCTACGATCAAGGTTCATTTTTAAATGATCAAGTAAATTTATCCATGATCATACTCAAGGTTACCTTGTTGGGTGCATCACACTCACCTTTTATACCAACGTAGGTAGCTCACTTTGATCTTAAGAGTATTGATATCAAAACATCTCATACGATATCTGTATCATACTATTTGTATCCCATAACCCAGTTGGGATACTGAGTTTGAATAAATCAATCAATATTTGATTTTATCCGCTCCGATTCGAGCACGTGCTTCTGAGTTTGATTTGTAGGCATAGAAGCACCATATGCACTCCCACATCTGTACTCTCATGCTGGATAGCTGAGGTATTAGGTGGTCTATCAGAATTGCTAAATTGTGGACCTTCCTACTTGAGTTAACACGTGTGTTATTATACGACATTTGAGCACGTGTGATATTGTTAACTCTTGCTTATATCGCGGGTTATAATTATCTTATCAGATTGTGAAATCTGATGTTATGATCATATTGACTATCGCGGGTATAAATGATTTCTAGAAAGTTGAAATCTTGAATGTTAGGTTAAATCTATGATCAGTTTGGAGATATAAAAATCCAGGTAGATTATCTCCAGTTATACACCCTTTTACATCTTGATGTCGATCATGAGAATTTTTCATGCAAATCGTTGCCTTAGTCATTTCCTAGATCTTTGAAATAACTGATATTGAACGTCCATTTAAGATCTGGATTATAGAATTTATATCAGATTTATCTACGTAAGACCATTGATCTTAGGAAAAAATCTATTAATACTTTAAGCTGGCTTACGTATGAGTTAATTTTGTTTGAACCTAACTCGTACTCGGATCTCTTAGATGGACTTCATTCCAGATTCATAAATTTGTTGTGGATGGATCTGTATCAAATGATTTGAAATTATCTATGACCTTACTCTCATTTGAGTTAATTATTGATATATATATGAATCTTATGTGTATATGTTGATCATGTTGGATCTTCATCATGATTTTTAAGTTGCATCTGGAAGTTGACCGCCATTAATTATCATATTAGTGTCAACTTCCAACACTTGCAGCTCTACGTATAGTATTTTGTAGCTTTCTACATATACTCTCTTGCAGTTCTACACCCTATCTGCAACTCCATTTCATAAATTCAGCTGGCGTATATTGCATGATATTTCTAGTTGTGCATGCTACAGTCTTCTTCATTTTCTTGGTTTCTGCAGCTTCGATACTCACTTGTTATATTTCTGTAGCTTCATTTTTGCCGCTTAGCTTTACCGTTTGTTTCATCTTACATTTCTACAACTTTGATATTTTATAATCATTTCAGTTTATCTGCAGTCATGTGGACTGGCTCCCTAAATGTAAATCCTTCTATTGTTTCTCCCTTCATTTCATACTTCGATGCATCAAGACAGTTGGTGTAGCTATTATCAGCATCCACTTGTACTCTTGTATCATTATATCCATAAAGCTTTCTACACTTTTTTTTAAGTAGTTCACTTTGTCACATTAAATCTTTGTTGAGCTAGGAGCATCTTCCTTGGTACCAGCATTCTATGCATTCAATGCAGTTGTTTTCTGCTATTTTCTTCAATCTATCAATTTCTTTTCGGAGCTTGAGCAGCTTTCGCTTAATTCATATATCTTATATACGGCCAACTTATTAGCCAAGCAGATTTCTTTTATCTGCTTCTTTTAATTCTGCTTAGTGGCATTTTTGAATTCAAATTCTGGTGAATATTTCTGCAATTTTCTTTGCAGTTATTTCCTCAATTATTTTCTACAGTTTGCAGTTCCCTTTTTGTGAAGCTACTTCCTTTGTCAAATATCCTTAGTTAAATTCTATCCATCGTTGGTAGATTTCTTTACTCCTTTTTATTTCTGTGGCTCCATCAGCTTAGCTCAGTTCTTCACTTAGTATTTTTGCAGCTCAGATTCCTATATTTTCTTAGTATTGTTATATAGATTCAGACTTTCTCTGCAGTCTTATTCAGTCAATGCAGTTGGCAGTATTTCTATATTTGCAGCTCAAATTTCAACTGCCTGCAGATTTTGTAGTATCTTTACGTCCTTACTCTTTTTGATATCTTCTCTAATTTTTGGATACTGTAAATTTCTTGAATCTCCAACACATGTTGATGCACATGATGATATCCTTAGTAGCTGCATGTACTATTGACCTCTCTTAGTCCAGTCACTACTGCTGCAGCTCGTATCCTGTGCGCATAGCAGCTTAGTTATAACTATAATATTTATACATCTATAGACTTGGATGAAGTCCTTATACATCAAGAGTCTACTTTGTTATTATTATTATTATATCCTTTTACATAGGATATAACATATTTCATATCAAATTTTATATCATCATATAAGTATGATCTATAAATTCCGTATCAAACTCAGTTTTAGATCCTATTAGGACTCTTATGAACTCAAGTATTGGTTAAGTTCGGCCTACATTTCCTGCCACGAACTGGGAGGCTTGCTCTTAATTAGGTCGACACTCATAGAGGAGATCACTGCGTACCTAGACGTACCTCTTTGTGTTAAATAAGATGGATGCTCATGAGGATCCAAATATGACTACAATGATCCATAGTATAGTGACAACTAAAGTGGATCCTTATATCATGATATATATTATGTTGTCACGTGGGTAATTTAGTTGAGCTACCATAAATTACAGATCTTATATCTTAGTACCAATAAGTATATGATAACTAAAGTGGTATCGCCTTGGAAACGGATTATTGCTTTAAAGGAAATATAAATGATCTACTTATTTATCATCGATCATGGTTATTGATGATGCCAACATAATTTTTGTTGACTTGGACTTGGCAATTGATGACCCATCATATAGATGCATATCTTGAGTATCTCATTTTATTCTAATCTTGGAACTTGCTATAATGCAATCGTACTTTGATATATGAAGAAATTATTTGTGGATGACTACAAAATTTTAAGGGGGAGAGTAATCTATCCATCACGGAATCGATCGAAAATTTTGAGGATAAAATTTTTGTAAGGGGGGTAGGTTGTGAGACCCGTGATTTTTGAATAAGAGCAATAGAGTAATTTTAGTATTTGGAGGGTTTAATCGTAAAAGAAATTCTTTAAAGGACTTATTTGTAAAATCATATGAATTTTTGAAGTATGAGATTTTGATGTAAAAATTATACCATCAGATAGTATTTTTGATAAGGAATCCAACAACGCAGACGGATCGTGATTTGGACGTCGTTTGATCGGTCAATTAAACAATTAAGATTTAATTAGGATTTAAGATTTTAATTAACAAATAAAAAAAAATATATTTTCTTTTTCCCACCGAGCGCGCCCCCGCGCGTGCTCCTCTTCCTCTCTCTCTTCTCTCTCCTCCTCCGCAGCGGCGACGGTGAAGGCGACCATTTTTCCCGTCGATGCTCCGACGAAACCACATCGAATTAGGCTCCCAAATTTTAGCCACAGGTAGATCTCGATCTCCTCTTCATTTTGATACCAAGATGCCTAAATTTGGTGTAGAGATTAGGGAGAAATCGCGTGAGAGGCGTCGGCGGCGAGGGTTTCGTCGCCGGAGCTTGCTCCGGCGATTACCGGCCATTCCGGCCGTGAAACCTTACAAACTTGGTACTTATGGATTCTCCTTGACGAGAGCTATCCATTGGTACCGGAGTTGAGTGCTATTGGCCGCCGGTTGGCCGCCGGCGAGCTAAAAACCCTAACTTTAGGATTTCGCCCAAAATTTTAATTGGTGAAATTGATCGCGTTTGAGCTATAAAAATTGGGGCAAATATGATTTTTGGAATCCTCATGAAGAGAGCTTTCGATTGGTACCAATATTGGTGCTGATTGAAGAACTTCGCCGGTGAGGGTTCCGGCGAACTTTCCGGTGAACTTTCTGGCGACCGCCGGAGAAATTTTCCAGCGAACTTGGGAAAAAAATTGGGTTGATTCTAGAGATCATTCTAAGAGTAATGGTGAAGAGAGATTTGAGAAATTATTTCTAGATTGAGAATTAAAATTCGTTGAATAATTGACAGAATAATATAAAAATGCGTAAATGACGGCACGTGGATCGAGGCAGACCTTAAGTTGGTTCCGAGGAGTAAACTGCTAACCCAGGTGCGTTGGTTCTCCGATGGTAGGATTTATTCAAGCTAGGGAATTCCCGCTGGGGTTTTCTTAGGAACAATTCTTGGATGTCTTAAATATGATAAAACATAATGCTTGATAAGATTTGACTTGTATGCATGTTAGTGTAATTTATTTTATCTAACATGTTCTAAATCCATGTCCGACATGCTGTATTATTTTCTTTGTTATGTGTTAAATAGTTACCATGCGGACATAGATAGTTGATAACGACATGTTAGAACCTTTGGCAACGTCACCGCCACTTAGACAGAAAAGGGGCCTTTCCCATATGCCCCGGTTGACCGCCGCGTCCCGACGGTGGTCAAACGGTGACGTTCCCGTTAGGCGCCACTCCCGAGGTTGATGCATAGCTTAGATACTGGGAGCGCCACTCCCGAGGTTATGTATAGCTTATATACGGGAGCTGGTAGGGTAAGGGACTGTACACACTCCATGGTCATATTAGACTGGAAATATGGAGTAAGTCCTTACCCGAAATCTTCACCCACACGAGTGTCGTTGTAGGCGGCCTCGTGATAGTCCTGAGATGGTTAGCAAGGATGAGCCCTACCATGGACGTGGCACCGATGGCGTCGAGGTTGCCACAGCCCATTGTGCGGATGTGCGCCAATCTCGGTAGACATCGACTGCTACTGGACTAGGAAGGTGATTCCACATGCGACGCCTTGGACAGTGGATCCGTAGACCGCACGACTATCACCCTTGACGTCTGCAGACGATCGGATGAGTAGTCCGGATCCTAGGGTGGTTATTCCGGCTAGCCGTGGCCGATGAGATTTAAGAGAGGTGACCCTGTCTACGGGCAGTGTGTAGTACTACACGGGTTGTCGTGGCCCCTACGGAATCCGGGGAGGATGTAAAGGCACGACAGTTTCGCTAGGGGAGGCATGATTGGCGACTAGGGAAACAATGGAGAGGGATTCTGGGTCATCCGTCCTCTCTGCCAACATCAGTGCAGCGGGCATAGGTAGAGACTGAGACAGAAAGGCACTGATGGGCTTATTGATACCTCCGGCCCGGGTAGTCATTAAGCGTAGGCTAGCAGCCCGAGTTTATGAAACCTAAAAATCTCACCATTACGTAGGTGACAGACTACTGATATGGACACTAGACATGACTTAGGTGACATCTAGTGGCATGTACACATGTATTTAATTATTTATTTAATTGTTTATGTATGCTGTCTATCTTTATATAAATTGGTTACACGATGTGGCATGAAACATGATGATTAATTACCAAAGACATCCTAGAATACTCCTCCTAGCCTTTGATTTCTTTATTCGGTAGAGCCGTAATTTCGCACTAGGCCGCAAGGCTGAGCACACCACTTTTCCCCGTGTGTGCAGGTGTGTTAGATGACCGTCCGAGAGATTTGATGAAGATGAGTCCGTCGACGGGTCTAGTTTTATTTTTTCGATGTCTTTTATTATAGAATTGTAGTTGGTTTATCGGGACTGTGTTAGAAATTTTGAGTTAGATAATTTAAATGTATATTCCGCTGCATAAACGATGTATATGAATGGTATGTATCACTTGATGCCTTGTATGGGTCTGTCGGGCTCATACGGCGGTTGCCACCCGACGGTTGGGTCGGGGAGATGCACCACTTGTCAAACAGCTAAGTCTCGCTTAAACCCACATAGTTTATATACACCTCTTCTTGTTCCAAAATTCCCTTGGGAGGATATTTCAATGGATTTTGTGTTGGGTTTACCAAGGACTAAGAAGGGGAGAGATAATATATTTGTTGTTGTTGATAGGTTTTTAAGATGGCTCATTTGATACCTTGTCATAAGAGCGATGATACTACTCATGTTGCCGATTTATTTTTCAGGAAGATCGTGCGCCTACATTGAGTGCCGAGGACAATTGTTTCAGATCGCGATGCAAAATTTTTAAGCCACTTTTGGAGGACGCTTTGGGGTAAGCTCGGGACAAAGCTGCTGTTTTCAACTACATATCATCCCCAAATGGACGGACAAACCGAGATCGTCAACCGCACACTTGGTACCATGCTACGGGCGATACTCAAAAAGAACCTGAAGATGTGGGAGAAATGCCTACCACATATTGAGTTTGCCTACAACCGAGTTGTGCATTCTACTACCAAGTTCTGCCATTCGAGGTTGTCTATGGCTTTAAGCCTGCTGCTCCAATTGATTTACTACCTCTACCACCAACATTAAGAGGTAATCTTGATGCGAAGAAGCGTGCTGAGATGATTCGTAAGATACATCAGATGACCAAAACAAATATTAAGGAGATGCAAATACAATATAAGAAGCATGCAGACAAAGGCAGAAAGAAAGTTATTTTTGAAGAAGGAGATTTGGTTTGGTTGCATTTGCATAAAGATCGATTTCCAGAACAGCGCAAGTCCAAACTCATGCCATGAGGTGATGGTCCATTCAGAGTTATTGTGAAGATCAATGATAATGCCTACAAGCTGGAACTACCTAAGGATTATGGGGTGAGTAATACATTCAATGTGGCTGATCTATCACTATACTTGGGCGATGAAGATGAGCTAGAGTCGAGGTCGACTCCTCTTCAAGAAGGGGAGTATGATGAGGACATCGTTGGTTCACCCGTGCAAGATTCAATTACCATAGAAGGCCCAATGACACGAGCCCGTGCACGACGCTTAGGACGGCAGGTGAATTTTTTTCTTGGACAATTTAATTACTTAATTACAGAACAAATAATATTGCCTAATTATTATTGTTTACTTGTCACTAAATGTAAGGAAACACATGGAGGAATTACTTATATGGAAGTTGCATAAATTACTCATATAGAAGTGTATGAGTGAAGGAAGATTTATTCAAGAATCAAATCTTCATCAAATATTTATTGAAGAGCAAATCAAGGAAGAAGATTTATTCAAGAGCAAATCAAGGAAGATTTATTCAAGATCAAATCTTCCTCAAATATATATTCAAATCTTCATGAAGGGATTTATTTTTCCAAATTTCGTAGTTAACAAGAGGAGGATATTTATATATTTATTTTTCCTATTTTAGTGAAACAAAATATGGAAAAACGTGTCATATTTTGTTTATATATTTGGTGGGATGTGCACTATTGAAAATGGACTTTGATTTTTACTTTAGCCACTACTTTTGTAATGCTTTTGCTACAAACTTGAAGTCCAATTTCTTGAGTGATTCTTCCGCTGTTGCTCTTTCAATTCACTTGAATTGTTCGTGCCGTTCTTCGTGAACAGGTCAGTCGTGTTTGACACGGTTGATAACCAACGGAGGAGTGGTTTAGCGATTGCGAGGTTGCTGGTCGCGTTCCTAGATCGTGGTTAGCCTCCCCTTCGTCAAAGTCACAACTCCCCCCGCATTAAGGAATTCTCCTACGACGGAAGATCGGGACCAACTTGCTTGTACGCATATTAAGTCGAGATGTGTGCATATCACGCATATTATAGGTCGGTTGGAGGCTTTGTCTCGTTGGCTTAGCATATGTGACCCTCTTTATTATAAATGCCACAATATTTTAGAATCAAATCATATTCCACTGCTTGCTCAATGGTTCTACCCATTTTGTCCCCAATAAGAATGCTGCGAGGTAATAGTTATATCATATTCATTTCAACTAGAACTCTTGCATAAGATATTCTCATTTATTTTGTTATGCACTTATCTGCAACCATAGGAACACCAAGAGAACTTGCTATTTTGCTTTATGAGTTTCCCCCCTAATAACATAAGGTAACTTAGGTAGCCTAACCTAGATAAGAATGTCCCTTAACATCATAATAGGATTATTTTTGATGTTATATGGTCCTGAAGATAGAATTCTGTCTCTCCTGTATTGAGCTAAATTTAACTATAAAATATTTATCATCATGTAGAAATAATTTAGGATTTTCTTTGGTACTCCAATATTTTTTCATGTATCCTTCCATATACTTAAATGTAGGATTGATACCAACGATATAAACGATTAACGCACATTTCCATTCATCATTCATTTTATCTACTTCCTCCTTTTCTAATTTTCAACAAATAGCTTGTCATCTTTATTATTAGGAGAAAAGTAGCTAAGTGACATACCATTCTCTATCAATCTATTACCCGAGAAGAGTCTAGCCCATAATTATTTATTTTGTATCTCTGCTGGATGTTTCTTCTTATTAACATTTGATGGCTCAGTATTTGAAGCATTGCCCACATCTAATTTATGAGTATTTCATTTAGAGAGTCCGTTGTTGTCAAATGAGTTACTATTTCATTGGTAATAGGAATAACATGAGTATCTATATTCGTAGAGATAATATTTGTTATTGTTCTCTATGCTATCATCAACAGAATTTTTAATAAAATTTTCAAAGGTTACCTTGCGTGGCCTCCCATAAGGTCATCCTTATCCTTGTCCTTGTCCCTTGCTCCCTTGTCCTTATTCTTTGCTCTTTCCTCCAGCCATTTGTGAAATCCTCGCTGGAATAATATTGCTTGTTTCAATTTCTTTTCAAAATTTTATTATTTTAAAAAGAAAAAATTATTTTGTTTGAGAAGAAAAATAAATCTTGGTGCCCATTTTAAAGCATCATACTGGCTACTATTAGGTTCACTATCTTTTATTTTCTACTAAAACTTTTACTTTTTTAGGTTAATTAGTAAACTATATCCATACCATTAATATATAATTAAATTTAAACAAAAATTTATTTAAATATTAAATTATAAATAAAGGCAAGAACCTTCTTGTCCTATTATTTTCTTAATTATTATTATTTTTATAATTAAATTTTATATTTTTTATTATCTTTAATTTATTATTAAATATATTTTTATAAGTCAATCTAATGGAAAAATAAGATATATTTAATTGAAAAATAAAATATATTTATTAAAATATATGATTTATAATACGGTATCATAATATTTTAAGATATTTATTTAGGTTCTCTTATTATTATTCAATAAGAGGAGTAGAAAAAAAAATCTAGATATATATATTGAATAGAACATCATCTTTTCTCTATCTATAAGTGAAGGTCTAGGTCAAGGTCATTGGAATCAACATTATCCGAGCCGTCTTGGTTGGCAGGGGGAGTGTCTATGGACGCAGCTGAGCGAGCGGAACTACTGGTGGCACCAAGGGCGATATGCTCGTTCCCATGTTTATTCATATGAATTTGAAGTGTTTGGGAAGTAATAAATTGTTGAGAGTAGTAGTTGCAAAAGTATGTCGGAGGCGTGGGAGTGGGAAGAGAGGTTGTAGCGAAACCACCTATGGTATGCTCATTCTGATGTGTATTCACTTGAGTACCAAGTGATGGGGATATAAGAAATTGTTGAGAGCTGTAATTGCGATAGTATGCCGGTGGTGCGGGAGCGATAAGAGAGGTGGCAGCGGCAGCAGGTCTGGCATGCTTAATTTTGTGTAAATTCATATAATTGACGAAGGACTGCGATGTTTTATATTTTCAGGGGCAGTATTGGCAATGGTATGATGGTGGTGTGGGAGTAGGAAGAGAGGTGGCAGTATCAACAGCTGCCACATGCTCATTATTGTGTGTATTTATATGTCCGGCAAGTTCCTCGGGTGTATGGAACCTTCGGGAGCAGTAGTTGCAATAGAATATCTATGGCATAGGAGCGGGAAGAGAGTTGTTAACTGTAGAAGCTTAGACATGCTCATTCTTGTGTGCATTCATATGACTGCTAAGGGCTTGGGATCTATTAAATTATTTAGCGTAGTAGGTGTAGCATTATATCTTTGGCAACGGAGCGGGAAGAGAGGTCGGGTACTTTATGTGCTTAGCGTTTTGCTCTGACATTGAGAGAATGTTAGGAAGTTGTGTTTTGATAGTACTATAGATGGAGCAAATCAGAGGGTTTATGGCATAGGGATGGGGAGCTTTGTGTATATATATTGCAACGAAAGAGAGAGAGATACTTTGGTGGATTTGATATCTAGTTTATGTAGAACTAATAGTTTGACTTTAATTAGAAGTGGAGGAATATTCCTACTGCTATCTATAAGTTCTCCTCCTATGTACTTCAATAATTATTTGAGCGATGATGTTATTAGTTTATTTTTTAGGGTATTTTTGTTGATATACTTATGTCATGTTTGGTTAAGACAAAATAGCAACATGATAAGTTGTAGTATTATAATGAGCAGCACACTTCAAAACATATAGGAAAGAAACATTAGTAATCAAGAAGCTTCATTTTCGTTGCATTGATATTGTTTTTTAAGATATGTCATAGACATGATCCATCAATTATCAAAGTTACAAGAATCATTCATTCAAATATCCAACTTCTTCCAGTAATATTTTCGTCATTCATTTGGGAGTGCCTCTCTCAGTTTGTAGGTTCAGCAATAATCATTCTTTCATCCATCTACACATAAGCATATTTAATCACAACAGAGGTCTTTGATCTTACAAATATCCACTCTTATGGTTCTTCCGATCCTTCAACGATAGATTATCAAGATGCTTGAAATGCTTTTTCTGGAAGAATAATAATACAATGATGTAATGTCGAAGTTAGATTTAGACTTTTCCATGACTTTTGAACTATTAGTGATAGTTTTTATTACTGCATGCTTAAAGTCTGTTTCTCATTTTGAGTAAAGTAAAATGATACACATGATCGATTTGATCCCACAATATGTGAATGTTGGGATTAAAACTTTTTATTTTTGATAATAAATCCAATAGTTATGGAATATCTTATATAAATGCTATTAGTTTGATCAAAGCATTTTAATCATATCAGTCATGAGTTTACACTCAAAGATGCAATATATAAATAATATCATTTCCAATCGGTAGTTGAAGTTTTATAGTTTTATTTGCATAGGCTACTTAAATATACATCAGCTAGGTTCCACTGTTATTAAATTTTATTATTTAAAAAAAAATTATTTTTTTTGAGGGAAAAAATAAATCTTAGTGCCCATTTTAAAGCATCATACTGGCTACTGTTAGGTTAATTAGTAAACTATATCCCCACCATTAAAATATAATTAAATTTAAACAAAACCTTATTTAAATATTAAAATATTTCGATTATAAATAAAGGCAAGAACCTTCTTGTCGTATTATTTTCTTAATTATTATTTTTTTTATAATTGAATTTTATATTTTTTATTATCTTTAATTTATGATTAAATATTTATTATATAATATAATATTTTTATAAGTCCATCTCATGGAAAAATAAAATATATTTAATTGAAAAATAAAATATATTTATTAAAATATATGATTTATAATAAGGTATCATAATATTTTAAGATATTTGCTTAGGTTCTCTTATTTTTATTTAGTAAGAGGAGTAGAAAAAATAAATCCAGATATATATTCAATAGAACATCTTCTTTTCTTTATCTATAAGTGAAGGTGTCACAACTAACTTTTTGTCTTAGCTCCTTGGTTGAGCCCGAGTCATGCCGGCGTAAACGATGCCGAGAGGAGAACGGTGTTCACAAGCCTATTACGTGCGGAAGAAGATCTTGTTGCCACCCTTGATGTGAGAGGACAAAAAGGATTGAGTTGCTAAGTTAAGGCCTAAAATTGTTGCTAAGTTACACAGTTACCTCTCTTTGACGAAGTGCTGCCTCCTTCTTGAAAATGAATCATCGCAACAATCATAATTTAAATATAAATGTGACTATGAGGTTAAAAGTCTTGTGACTACCTGCTCAATAACCGGGCTTCCAAAGATACACCTTCTCCAAGAGCTGTGACCTATAGACAAAATGCACAAAAATTAATTTCAGACTTCATAGCTCAAATACACATGTAATAAACTGTATATTGATAATGAATTGAGAGATGGAAATAATGAAAATATTGAAATACTGAGTTTGAATAATGTATTAGCCACTAGGTATTTATTCACTGTTGGAAAAATATTCCACCTAACATCTTATTTCTTTACATATTACTACTTTTTAGACATTTGGAAGAGATAAAATTGAGTTGCAATTTATTACATGTGCAAGTGGCCATCTAAGAACAAATAACAATAAGGTCCCAATCCATACTAATCCAAATGGTATGAAAGAGAAAAAATAACTTTATATAGATAAGGAATAAAAATGTAGTTGAAGATAATAAATAACGTGTTTCTCAAGCTCCTTTGCTCAGGCCTCTACTTCCTCACGTCTATCTTTGGCAAGTCACAACTAAATTGCAGATTTAATAGTTTAGAAAACAAGCACTCATGACAACATGACAATGAAAAATTATGTTGTAGGGAAAAACAAGCACTCATGAAGAAATGCAGATGAAAATCATTATTGTAGGGACGTACATTCGTCTCAAGCATTTCTGATAGTGGAAATGTCCAATTCTCAATCTTCCTAAGTTTTGAGAAAATTATGTGATGAGAACTTCTAATCATCATTGCCAGGGATTGAACCCAGGTCACCTTCAGGACAAACAAGAATACTCAACAATGACTTTCTTGTAAGGAGGAACATTCATATCACCTTCCTCTCAAGCATTTATGAGAAAATTATGTGATAAGAACTTCTAATCGCTGTTGCTAGGGATCAAACCTGTGAAACCCGTGATTTTTGAATAAGAGCAATAGAGTAATTTTAGTATTTGGAGGGTTTAATCATAAAAGAAATTCTTTAAAGGACTTATTTGTAAAATCATATGAATTTTTGAAGTATGAGATTTTGATGTGAAAATTATACCATCAGATAGTATTTTTGATAAGGAATCCAACGGCGCAGACGGATCGTGATTTGGACGTCGTTTGATCGGTCAATTAAACAATTAAGATTTAATTAGGATTTAAGATTTTAATTAACAAAAAAAAAATATTTTGTTTCTTTTTCCCAGCGAGCGCGGGAGGGCGCGTGCTCCTCTTCCTCTCTCCTTCTCTCTCCTCTTCTGCAGCGGCGACGGCGACGATGACTAATTTTCCCGTCGATGCTCCGGCGAAACCACATCGAATTAGGCTCCCAAATTTTAGCCACAGGTAGATCTCGACCTCCTCTTCATTTTGATACCAAGATGCCTAAATTTGGTGTAGAGATGAGGGAGAAATCGCGTGAGAGGCGTCGACAGCGAGGGTTTCATCGCCGGAGCTTGCTCCGGCGATTACCGGCCGTGAAACCTTGCAAACTTGGTACCTATGGATTCTCCTTGACGAGAGCTATCCATTGGTACCGGAGTTGATGGCTATTAGCCGCCGGCGAGCTAAAAACCCTAACTTTAGGATTTCGCCCAAAATTTTAATCGGTGAAATTGATCGCATATGAGCTATAAAAATTGGGGCAAATATGATTTTTGGAATCCTCATGAAGAGAGCTTTCGATTGGTACCAATATTGGTGCTGATCGAAAAACTTCGCCGACGAGGGTTCCGGCGAACTTTCCGACGACCGTCGGAGAAATTTTCCGACGAACTTGGGAAAAAAATTGGGGTGATTCTAGAGATCATTCTAAGAGTAGTGGTGAAAAGAGATTTGAGAAATTATTTCTAGATTGAGAATTAAAATTCGTTGCATAATTGACAGGAAAATATAAAAATGCGTAAATGACGGCACGTGGATCGAGGCAGACCTTAAGTTTGTTCCGAGGAGTAAACCGCCAAGTCAGGTGCGTTGGTTCTCCGATGGTAGGATTTATTCACGCTAGGGAATTCCCGCTAGGGTTTTCTTAGGAACAATTCTGGATGTCTCAAATAAGATAAAATATTATGCTTGATAATATTTGTTTTATCTGCATGTTAGTTTAGTTTATTTCTATCTAACATGCAGGATATACCATGATTTTCTACGCTAGTTTTAATATGTCGTAGTATCTTGTCGAGCATGTTAAATATTATTTTATTATGTTTCTATGCTATGCTAGCATACCTACCATGCAGACATAAATAATAAATAACGACATGTTAGAACCTTTGGCGATGTCACCGCCACTTAGAGAAAAAGGGGCCTTTTTTCATATGCCCCGGGTTGACCGCCGCGTTCTGACGGTGGTCAAACGGTGACGTCCCGTTAGGCGCCACTCCCGAGGTTGATGCATAGCGGAGCACTGGGAGCACCACTCCCGACGTTATGCATAGCTTATATACTGGGAGCTGGTAGGGTAAGAGACTGTACAAACTCCATGGTCGAGCTAGACTGGAAATATGGAGCAAGTCCTTACCCGAATTCTTCACCCGCACGAGTGTCGTTGTAGGCGGCCTCGTGATAGTCCTGAGATGGTTAGCTAGGATGAACCCTACCATGGACTTGGCACCGATGGAGTCGAGAGCCACAGCCCATCGTGCGGATGTGCGCCAAATCTTGACAGACGTCGACGGCTATTGGACTGGGAAGGTGATTCCACATGCGACGCCTTGGACAGTGGATCCGTAGACCGCACGGCTATCACCCTTGACGTCTGCAGACGATCGGATGAGTAGTCCGGATCCTGGGGTGGTTATTCCGGCTAGCCGTGGCCGATGAGATTTAAGAGAGGTGACCTTGTCTACGGACAGCGTGTAGTACTACATGGGTGTCGTGACCCCTACGGAATCCGGGGAGGATGTAAGGGCACGACGGTTTCGCTAGGGGAGGCATGGTTGACGACTAGTGAAACAACTGGAGAGGGACTCTGGGTCATCCGTCCTCTCTGCCAACATCAGTGCAGCGGGCATAGGTAGTGACTGAGACAGAAAAGCACTGATGGGCTTATTGATACCCCCGGCCCGGGTATTCACTAAACGTAGGCTGGCAGCCCGAGTTTATAAAACCTTAAAGTCTCATCACGATGTAAGTGACAGACTGTTGACGTGAACACTAGATATAACGTAGGTGACATCTAGTGAATTATACATCGGTATAGTATTTATGATGTTTGTTACTCCCCATAAATTGATTTACACAAATCAAATGGGGACAGACTGTTGACGTTGACACTAGACTTAACTTAGGTGACATCTAGTGGCATGTACACATTTATTATTTATTTACGTTGTCTTATCGCTCTATATGAATTGTTTAAATTATATGACATGAAAGATGATTATTAATCACCAAGGGCATCCTAGAATACTCCTCCTAGCCTTTGATTTCTTTATTCGGTAGAGCCGTAATTTCGCACTAGGCCGCAAAGTTGAGCACACTACTTTTCCCCGTGTGTGCAGGTGTATTAGATGACTGTCCGAGTTATTCGATGAAGATGAGTCCGTCGACGGGTTTATATTTTTATTTATCGTTGTCTATTTTCTAGAATTGTAGTAGGTCTATCGGGACTGTGTTAGAAATGTTGAGTTAGATAATTAAATTATAAATTCCGCAGCATAAATGATGTATATGAATGGTATGTATCACTTGATGCCTTGTGTGGGTCTGTCGGGCTCATACGACGATTGCCACGTGGCCGACAGTTGGGTCGGGGCGTGACAAAACCTGGGTCACCTTCGTGACAAGTAGGAATACTCACCACTATACTACAACGACATGGATACAATTTGGTAAAATTGTCCATCCGTGGAATCCACCCCTATATGGTACATTATTAGTAAGGGACCTCCCGTTCTGCCTCCAATATGCATCCTATAAGCTGATGTTAGTATGATAAGACAAAACAGAAATGGATTTAAAGATGATGATGTGGAAATTTGTATAAATTCCTATATACATCCTATTATTTGACAATAACGTGATGAGATAAAACTGAAATCGATTTAAGCGGGATGAGGATAAAATTTTCATAGATTATAATATATGACATAATATAAAACTCGGTTTTAATTTTTTGTTTGCAATAAAGTACATTTCGAGGATAATATTCAGAATAGCATATGATGCAATCTAACATATCGAATACAATTGACGTGAAATATAGATCAAATGAGAAAAACTAAAATTAGAATGAGATATCGAAGATCAGGCATAAGAATATCCAAAAAAATATTCGAGCTGAAGAAATGTGAGTCCAGTGTGGAAGACTTAGTTTCCAAAACAATCACTCATTACGAGTCCTCTAAAGCATTTGTGATAGTGGAAATGTCCAATTTTCAATCTTCATATGTTTTGGAAAATTATGAAAAAAAACCTATGATCGCTGTTGCAGGGGATCAAATACGATTAAAGTGTAATAGAGATCAAATGTTAAAAATTAAAATTAGAATGAGATATTGAAGATCATGTAGAGGAATATCCAAAAAAATATTCGAGCTGAAGAAATGCGAGCTTAGTGTGGAAGACGCAGTATCCAAAACAATCACTGATTACGAGTCCTCTAAAGCGTTTGTGATTGTGGCAATGTCCAATTTTCAATCTTTGTACGTTTTGAGAAAATTATGACAAAAACCTATGATCACCATTGCTGGGGTTTGAAACTTGGTCAAGCATTTGTGATAGTGGAAATGTCCAATTTTCAATCTTCGTACGTTTTGAGAAAATTATGAAAAAAACCTATGATCGCTGTTGCGGGGGATCGAATACGATTAAAGTGTAATAGAGATCAAATGTTAAAAATTAAAATTAGATTGAGATATTGAAGATAATGTAGAGGAATATCCAAAAAAATATTCGAGCTGAAGAAATGTGTGCTTAGTGTGGAAGACGCAGTATCCAAAACAATCACTGATTACGAGTCCTCTAAAGCATTTGTGATTGTGGCAATGTTCAATTTTCAATCTTCGTACGTTTTGAGAAAATTATGACAAAAACCTATGATAACCATTGCCGAGGTTTGAAACCTGGTCACCTGTATGATAGGTAGGAATACTCACAACTATACTACAACAACATGGTCTAAGTTGGGTAATCTTTTCCAACCATGAAATCCACCCCTCTAAGGTTCGTTATTAGTACAGGACCTGCCTTTCTGCCTCCAATATGCATCCTATAAGTTGATGTTAGTCCGATAAGACAAACCAAAATGGATTTTAAGATGATGATGTCGAAATTTGTAAAAATTCCTATATGCCACCTATTAGTTGACAATAAAGTGATGACATAAAACTGAAATCGATTTAAGCGGGATGACGATAAACTTCTCGTAGATTATAATATATGGCATAATGTTTTTGAGATTATGAAACTTACTTGATAAAGTTCTCGATCAAGTATGGTATTTAACACATCTTTGGTTAACTCGATTTTCATTTTTTCATTGCAAAAAAGTATGTTTTGTTAAATAATATATGCGCAGATAGAGGAGAACATTCAGAATTGCGTATGATGCAGTTTACCATATCGAATACGATTGAAGTAAAATAGAGATAAAATGTGAAAAATTAAAATTAGAATGAGATATTGAAGATCATATAGAGGAATATCCAAAAAAATATTCGAGCTGAAGAAATGTGAGTCTAGTGTGGAAGACTTAGTGTCCAAAACAATCACTCATTACGAGTCCTCTAAAGCATTTGTGATACTGGAAATGTCCAATTTTTAATCTTCATACGTTTTGGGAAAATTATGAAAAAAACCTATGATCGCTATTGCGGGGGATCGAATATGATTAAAATGTAATAGAGATCAAATGTTAAAAATTAAAATTAGAATGAGATATTGAAGATCATGCAGAGGAATATCCAAAAAAATATTCGAGCTGAAGAAATGTGAGCTTAGTGTGGAAGACGCAGTATCCAAAACAATCACTGATTACGAGTCCTCTAAAGCGTTTGTGATTGTGGTAATGTCCAATTTTCAATCTTCGTACGTTTTGAGAAAATTATGACAAAAACCTATGATCACCATTGCCGGGGTCTGAAACCTGGTCAAGCATTTGTGATAGTGGAAATGTCCAATTTTCAATCTTCGTACGTTTTGAGAAAATTATTGAAAAAACCTATGATCGTTGTTGCGGGGGATCGAATACGATTAAAGTGTAATAGAGATCAAATGTTAAAAATTAAAATTAGAATGAGATATTGAAGATCATGCAGAGGAATATTTTCAATCTTCGTATGTTTTGAGAATATTATAACAAAAACGTATGATAACCATTGCCGGGGTTTGAAACCTGGTCACCTGCATGACAAGTAGGAATACTCACAACTATACTACAACAACATGGTCTTAGTTGGGTAATCTTTTCCAAGCATGGAATCCGCCCCTCTATGGTTCGTTATTAGTACAGGACCTGCCTTTCTGCCTCCAATATATATCCTATAAGTTGATGTTAGTCCGATAAGACAAACCAAAATGGATTTTAAGATGATGATGTCGAAATTTGTATAAATTCCTGTATGCCACCTATTAGTTGACAATAAAGTGAAGACATAAAACTGAAATCGATTTAAGCGGGATGAGGATAAACTTTTTGTAGATTATAATATATGACATAATATTTTTGAGATTATGAAACATACTTGATAAAGTTCGCTATCAAGTATGGCATTTAACCCTTCTTTGGTTAACTCGGTTTTAATTTTTTGTTTGCAATAAAGCACATTTTGTAAAATAATTTATGCTCAGATAGAGGTTAATATTCAGAATAGCATATGATGCAATCTAACATATCGAATACAATTGACGTGAAATATAGATCAAATGTGAAAATTTAAAATTAGAATGAGATATTGAAGATCAGACATAGGAATATCCAAAAAAATATTCGAGCTGAAGAAATGTGAGTTTAGTGTGGAAGACAAAAAACTTTGTAAGTTTTTTGATAGTGGCAATGTCCAATTTTCAATCTTTGTAAGTTTTGTGAAAATTATGACAAAAAACTCTAATCATTGTTGCCGGGGATCGAACTCGGGTCACCTACATGACAGGCAGGAATACTCACCACTATACAACAACGACATGGTCTCTATTTGGAAACCTTTTCCATCCGTGGGATCCAACCCTCTATGGTTCGTTATTAGTACGAGACCTGCCTTTCTGCCTCCAATATGCATCCTATAAGTTGATGTTAGTCTGATAAGACAAAATAGAAATGGATTTTAAGATGATGATGTGGAAATTTGTATAAATTCCTATATGCACCTATTAGTTGATAATAAAGTAATGACATAAAACTGAAATCAATTTAAGTTGGATAAGGATAAACTTTTTGTAGATTATAATATATGACATAATATTTTTGAGATTATGAAACATACTTGATAAAGTTCGCGATCAAGTATGGCATTTAACCCGTCTTTGGTTAACTCGATTTTAATTTTATCTTTGCAATAAAGTACGTTTTGTCAAAAAATTTATGTGCAAATAGAGGATAAAATTCAGAATAGCATATGATGCAATCTACCATATCGAATACGATTGAAGTGAAATAGAGATCAAATTTGAAAAATTAAAATTAGAATGAGATATTGAAGATCATGTAGAGTCGAAAAAAATAGAGGAATTTCTGATAATGGCAAAGTTCAATTTTCAATCTTTGTAAGTTTTGAGAAAATTATGACTGAAAAATCTAATCACCGTTCTCGTGGATAGAACTCAGATCACCAGCGTGATAGGCAATAATACTCAACACTATACTACAACTACATGGTCTTAGTTTGGTAACATTTTTCATATATGGGATCCACCCCTCTAATGTTCGTTATCAGTACCGAACCTCCCTTTTTTCCTCCAATATGCATCTTATAAGTTGATGTTAGTCTGATAAGACAAAACAAAAATGTATTTTAAGATGGTGACGTAGAAATTTGTATAGATTCCTATATAACTCCTATTAGTTGATAATAACATGATGAGGTAAAACTGAAATCGATTTAAGCGGGATGAGGATAAACTTCTCGTAGATTATAATATATGACATAATATTTTTGAGATTATGAAACCTACTTGATATAGTTCTCGATCAAGTATGGCATTTAACACATCTTTGGTTAACTCGATTTTAATTTTTTCATTGAAAAAAAGTACGTTTTGTCAAATAATTTATGCGAAGATAGAGGATAACATTCAGAATTGCGTATGATGCAATGTACCATATCGAATAAGATTGAAGTGAAATAGAGATCAAATGTGAAAAATTAAAATTAGAATGAGATATTGAAGATCATGCAGAGGAATATCCAAAAAAAATATTCGAGCTGAAGAAATGTGAGTTTAGTATGGAAGACGTAGTGTCGAAAAGAATCAATCATTACGAGTCCGATAAAGAATTTCTGATAGTGGCAATGTCCAATTTTTAATCATCGTACGTTTTGTCAAATTATTTATGCGCAGATAGAGGATAATATTCGAGCTGAGGAAATGTTAGTTTAGCGTAGAAGACGTAGTGTCCAAAAGAATCACTTATTACGAGTCCTCTAAAGCATTTGTGATAGCAACAACACTGTTGCCAAGGATCGTATTCGAGTCACCTGCATGATAGACATGAATACTTACTAATACTACAACAACATGGTCTTAGTTGGGTAATCTTTTCCAACCATGGAATCCACCCCTCTATGGTTCGTTATTAGTATAGGACCTCCCTTTCTGCCTCCAATATGCATCCTATAAGTCGATGTTAGTATGATAAGACAAAACAGAAATGGATTTTAAGATGATGACGTGGAAATTTATATAAATTAATATATACCTCCTATTAGTTGACAATAACGTGATGTGATAGAACTGAAATCAATCTAAGCGGGTTGAGGATAAATTTTTCATAGATGATAATATATGACATAATATTTTTGAGATTATGAAACCTACTTGATAAAGATCGCGATCAAGTATGGCATTTAACCAATCTTTGTTATTAGTGCAGGACCTGCCTTTCTGCCTCCAATATGTGTCCTATAAGCTGATGTCAGTCTGATAAGACAAAACAGAAATGAATTTTAAGATGATGATGTGGAAATTTATTTAAATTCCTATATACCTATTATTGGTTGACAATAATGTTATAAGATAAAACTGAAATCGATTTAAGCGGGATGAGGATAAACTTCTCGTCGATTATAATATGTGACAGTTTTTTTTGAGATTATGAAACCTAGTTGATAAAGTTCGCGATCAAGTATGGCTTTTAACCCCTCTTTGGTTAACTCGATTTTAAAATTTTCTTTTCAATGAAGTACATTTTTTCAAATAAATTATGCGCAAATAGAGGATAAAATTCAAAATAGCATTTGATGCAATCTACCATATCAAATACGATTGAAGTGAAATAGAGCTGAAGAAATGTGAGTTTAGTGTGGAAGACGTAGTGTCCAAAACAATCACACATTACGAGTACTCTAGAGGATCTGATCGCCATTATCAAGTATCAAACCCGGGTCACCTGTGTAACAAGTAGGAATACTAACCACTATACTACAACAACATTAACTTAGATTAGTAACCTTTTCCATTCGTGGGATCCAACCTTTTATGGTTCGTTATTAGTATGGGACCTGCCTTTCTGCCTCCAATATGCATCCTATAAGTTGATGTTTGTCTAATTATACAAACAGAAATAGATTTTAAGATGACAAAAAACTCTAATTGCTGTTGCCGGGGATCGAACCCGAGTCACCTGTGTGACATGCAGGAATACTCACCACTATAATACAAAGACATTGTCTTTCTTTGGAAACCTTTTCCGCCCACACCACTATAATACAAAGACATGGTCTTTCTTTGGAAACCTTTTCCGCCCACACCACTATAATACAAAGACATGGTCTTTCTTTGGAAACCTTTTCCGCTTGTGGGCTCCACCCTTCTACTGAAGTACAAGCTCCACCCCTCTACTGAAGAACGACGAGTCCTCTAAAGCATTTGTGATAGTGGCAATGTCAAATTTTCAAGCATTCTAAGTTTGAAGAAAATTATGACAAGAAACTCTAACCGCCATTGCCAGGGATCGAACCAGGGTCACCTGCGTGACAAGCAAGAATACTCACAACTATACTACAACAATGTTGTTTTTGTTTGGAAATGTTTTCCTGTCTGTGGGCTCCATTCCTCTATGATTCGTTATTAGTACGGGACCTGCCTTTCTGACTCCAATATGCATCCTATAAGTTGATGTTAGTCCGATAAGACAAACCAAAATGGATTTTAAGATGATGATGTGGAAATTTGTATAAATTCCTATATGCCACCTATTAGTTAACAATAAAGTGATGACATAAAACTGAAATCGATTTAAGCGAGATGAGGATAAACTTTTTTATAGATTAAAATATATGACATAAAATTTTGGAGATTATGATACATACTTGATAAAGTTCCCGATCAAGTATGGTATTTAACCAGTCTTTGGTTAACTCGATTTTAATTTTTTCTTTGCAATAAAGAATGTTTGTCAAAAAATTTATGCGCAGATAGAGGATAACATTCAGAATAACATATGATGCAATCTACCATATCGAAAATGATTGAAGTGAAATAGAGATCAAATGTGTAAAATTAAAATAAGAATGAGATATTGAACATCATGCACAGGAATATCCAAAAAAATATTTGAAGAAATGTGAGTTTAGTGTGGAAGACGTATGGCAGGAATACTCACCACTATACTACAACAACATGGTCTTTATTTAGAAAACTTTTCCTTCTGTGGGCTCCATTCCTCTATGGTTCGTTATTAGTACGGGACCTGCCTTTCTGCCTCCAATATGCCTCCTATAAGTTGATGTTAGTCCGATAAGACAAACCAAAATGGATTTTAAGATGATGATGTGGAAATTTGTATAAATTCCTATATGCCACCTATTAGTTGACAATAAAGTGATGACATTAAACTGAAATAGATTTAAGCAGGATGAGGATAAACTTTTTTGTAGATTATAATATATGACATAATATTTTTGAGATATGCACAGATAGAGGATAACATTCAGAATAGCATATGATGTAATCTACCATATCAAATACGATTGAGTAAAATTAAAATTAGAATGAGCTATAGAACATCATGCACAGGAATATCCAAAAAAATATTTGAGCTGAAGAAATGTGAGTTTAGTGTGGAAGATGTAGTGTCAAAAACAATCACTCATTACGAGTCCTCTAAAGCATTTGTGATAGTGGCAATGTCCAATTTTCAATCATTGTAAGTTTTGAGAAAATTATGAAAAAAAACTCTAATCGCCGTTGCCGGGGATCGAACCCGGGTCACCTGTGTGACAGGCAGGAATACTCACCACTATACTACAACGACATGGTCTCTATTTGGAAACGTTTTCCTATCTGTGGGCTCCCTTCTTCTATGGTTCGTTATTAGTACGGGACCTGCCTTTCTGACTCCAATATGCCTCCTATAAGTTGATGTTAGTCCGATAAGACAAACCAAAATGGATTTTAAGATGATGATATGGAAATTTGTATAAATTCCTATATGCTACCTATTAGTTGACAATAAAGAGATGACATAAAACTGAAATCGATTTAAGCGGGATGAGGATAAACTTTTTTGTAGATTATAATATATGACATGAAATTTTGGAGATTATGATACATACTTGATAAAGTTGCCGATCAAGTATGGTATTTCACCCATCTTTGGTTAACTCGATTTTAATTTTTTCTTTGCAATAAAGAATGTTTGTCAAAAAATTTATGCACAGATAGAGGATAACATTCAGAATAACATATAATGCAATCTACTGTATCGAAAACGATTGAAGTGAAATAGAGATCAAATGTGTAAAATTAAAATTAGAATGAGATATTGAACATCATGCACAGGAATATCCAAAAAAATATTTGAGCTGAAGAAATTTATTTAGAATTTTTAACATATTATAGCTGCGGTTTTCAAATCTATTTAGGTTGGGTTCAGGGTTTTGAGTGCGATAACGATGTCCGAAAAATCTAAAATAAATTTAGGTGCTATGTTATGCTTAAACATATTTTTCATAATTTAATTAGAATTTTACAAGATTTTTATAATATGGTTTTTAATTTAATTAAGATAAATTTAGATTAAATTAGGTTATATGCACGAAGAAATATTTTGGTAGGTGTTATGATATTTAAATTATATTAATTGGAATTAAAATAATTTATTTAAATTTTTTACAGAATTAATAAAATTAGGATATTGTAAATTGAGGTAATTAGATTAATTAGATTTTTCTAATTAATGAAATTGAATAATTTAGAATTTTATAAATTTAGAATATGATAAAATTTAGGAAATTAATTTATTTAGACTTTCTAATTAATGAAATTGGATAATTTGGGATATTTTGAATTTAATTAATATAATTAGATTTTTCACAAAATTATTAAAATTATTTTTAGGATTAATTAAGGTGGTATATGTTGATTTAGACTTTTGGGTATAATTAAATTATTAAACTAAATATTATTTTATGGGCTTATTTATGTTTGATTGTGTTAGATTGTAGTTGTTAATGTGATGGTTGATATGTTGATTATAAGAAGTTAAATAAAATGAAATAATGTGAGGATGTGAGTAGAAGGGTAGATAGGAAAATTCTTGTTTGAATTGTATGATTTATAGTTGTTGGATGTATTTATTTTGTCTTAGAAAAATTAATTGATGTGCTGTTGCTCGATAAATCAAGATCAAGCTTTGATTTATATTTTTCTTCTCAATGAAGTACATTTTTTCAAATAAATTATGCGCAAATAGAGGATAAAATTCAAAATAGCATTTGATGCAATCTACCATATCAAATACGATTGAAGTGAAATAGAGATCAAATGTGAAAAATTAAAATTAGAATTAGATATTGAATATCATGTACAAGAATATCCAAAAAAATATACGAAGAAATGTGAGTTTAGTGTGGAAGACGTAGTGTCCAAAACAATCACACATTACGAGTACTCTAGAGGATCTGATCGCCATTATCAAGTATCAAACCCGGGTCACCTGTGTAACAAGTAGGAATACTAACCACTATACTACAACAACATTAACTTAGATTAGTAACCTTTTCCATTCGTGGGATCCAACCTTTTATGGTTCATTATTAGTACGGGACCTGCCTTTCTGCCTCCAATATGCATCCTATAAGTTGATGTTTGTCTAATTATACAAACAGAAATAGATTTTAAGATGACAAAAAACTCTAATTGCTGTTGTCAGGGATCGAACCCGGGTCACCTGTGTGACATGCAAGAATACTCACCAGGTGACAGACAACTAGTTAGGTGACATCAAACATATGACACCATAAACTAGTTTAAAACATCTAGAACATAGACCTGAACTTCCTAGAAACATGAACTACTAGGAATCTTATAGGTCTATGTAACACAGTATTTCTCTCACAAATGGTAGGTACCATTTGTGTTAGTCTAAAGAGGGGTGGCGGAGGTGTCCCCGACCTATCATTTAGCATTCGGTGAGTACCAGCAAGGGGGTTCTCACCAACAGCCAGATATCCCCGTGGCATGTATCCAAAACTAAGGTGCTGGGAGCTCACTTCAGCCGCTATCCTGAGGACTAAGGTGTATGTTGATGCTGACATACTCTAACTGAGTCTCGGAGTGCGGTCTGGGTAAATGGCTCGCGAGACTGGAAGGAGAAGGAACCGCAGTCACCCGCCTTCTCCGCCAACGTCAGTGTGACGGGTTTAAGGAGAGACACAGTTGGACACTGACGGGTCTGAGGGTAGTCCCTGACGAGGGTTTACCCCAGTATAGGATGGCAGCCTGTAGTTAGAGTTGGAGTTAAACTTAAATTTGACACGAGACAACATTTGACAACTGAGCACATCCTTCATATTTGATCTTTGTTATTTTATACATAAAATATTAATTGCTATATTGTGATATTGCTTACACCTCTGGACATAAATATTGCTTTAGCTTGTACTTTTGCCAGGATTTTCTACTTTTATAGCCACTGAGTCGCAAGACTCAGAGCATGCAAAATTTCCCCCGCGCGCAGGTAATAGGTCTCGGGTCGGGTAGATGGAGAGGCTTTGGAACTGATGGGAGACACATCAAGGAACTATGAGAGTTAATATTGCTTAAATAGAGTTGGACTGTATTAGCTAAAAATATGTAATTGGTATCAGGTTTTGGTGACTAACCTGTTTAATAGAATTTTACATTGTGGACAACTTGTTATAACAAATGTGAAAAATTTATAGTGATTTTTATAAGCCTTGTATGAGTTTTCATAACTCTTACGGCGGTTGTCACTTTCGATAGAGGATCGGGTCGTGACAATTAAAGTGGTATCAGAGCGGGTTTAGGACTTTTAGGATTTTATTATCAAAAAGCTAAGATCTAAAAACAAAGGATACAAGTCTAACACAATCCCTTAGGCAAACAAGAGGAGACTGGCAAAGGGGTTAAGGATATATATATATATATTTTTTCGTGATTGATTAGTTCCTTGCTATATATGGAATCTTTATTTGCTTCGTTGCTATTTCTTGCACAAAAAAAAAATTATTTGCTCTATGTTTCATGTATTTTCTTTCATGTTGATTGACTAAATTGATACACATGGAAAGATAGGGACATGCAAATGAATTATGTAACTTGAGGAGGATAGTTGCTTTAAATTAGATGAACAACTTCCTGCCTAGTCTTATTTGATTGATCAGTGGAACTATTATTTCCAAAATGTTGAATAAAAGTTATAAGCATTGTTTTGAGGTATAAATTATATGTTACCTAAGGAGTAATGTAGGGTGAGGGCATAATTCTAATTATCAGTCTCCTTATAAAGGCCTCATCAAACTATAATATGTTATGCCACCCCATTGATATTAAGGGACCGTAGAACCTGTTTTAAATCCTTTCATATATGAGACAACAAACATATCTTACATAAATCTTCTCTCTTAGATCGATGATATGAAATCCTTGAGTGCTCCTCAGTGCACATATTCCTTGAAATTGGCTAACTTCCCATCAAATCCCTCTTGGTACTCACTAGTATACCCTTGACCATTGAAGGTATGCTCCTTGAGTTTTCCTTGTAGGTGATGTTTCTTACCACTCCATTTAGCTGAGGGTCCTGCCTACATCAGTGGACAATTTTAAATTGTTCTTTATCTTTTATCGTCATACCATTGATAAATTTTTCCACCCACACAAGTAGCATGTTCAATCTCTGCATGACTCCCCTGGATATCAAAAATTGTAGAGGTCACAATGTAAGTACACTTGCCTACCATATTCTCATCCTTGGAGACCTGGATGGAGCTACCATTATTGTCTCTTCCTTAGGCTCCTTTGAACAATTACAGACTAGTATTATGCGTTGACAATATTTTCACTAGCACCTCTAAATTTACTGCATTTGACTGCAGTTTGTAAATTGTCAAACTCCTGAACTTGCATGTAAAAAAAGAAAAAATCAGCATTTTCCTGTACTCATATTCTCCCAAAACTTCTATAACAATGCTTGACAACTTTGCTAAACAAACCAAAACTTCTGTAACTTCACATGACGAATCAATGTTGATATTTGGGCATCACATTTACAGATTTTTTTTACAAGCCTCATTTAACTTTCAAAACTATTATGGTGCCATCCATCATCTCAACTATCTCAAAATCTTGTCATTGGTGGTTGAGGGTTGAGCAGTATCATGAACTTTATCAATTTTCATTGTCTGATTCACTATTGGTTCTTCATTCAAGTCATGTTATTTGCTTATCTTCTGCAATTCTATGTGCAAGCTCTCAAGTTTCTTAACTAGCTTCATCAGTTTCTGAGTTAGGCCATCGATCTCAGTTGGTCACTTGTTTGGAAAATATGTGTAGTAGGGAGCATAGTGATAGAAATAATTTCTTATCATTCATGAATTGCTGCAATATGTTGAGAAATTTCTACAGATAAAGGGATGAGGATTAATCTAGGATGTCTTGGGTTTATTAACAGTCATTTTCATATAATACAAGTGAAACATATCGTAGATGCAAAATAACTGTATAAGCAAGTACAACAAGGATAACACTAGATGTCGCCTAAGATGTATCTGGTAACTACGTCATCAGTGTAATCGTATGTCATCTATAGTGAAAAGTGGCTATAATATTAAGACTCGGGCTGCCGGCCTATACTTAGTGAATGCCTCGGCCAAAGAGCATCACCAAGCCCATCAGTGCCTTTTGTCTCTGTCTCTTCCTATGCCCGCTGCACTGATGTTGGCGGAGAGGACGGGTGACCCTTGATCGCTCTCCTCTGTCTCGCTAGTCGCCTACGATGCCTCCCCTAGCGAAACTGTCGTGCCCTTACATCCTCCCCGGACTCCGTAAGGGCAACGGTGACTCGTGTAGTACTACAACACTGTCCGAAGACAGGGTCACCATCAATAATAATCCATCGACCACGGCTAGTTAATATAATACAACCCTAGGATCCGGACTACTCATCCGACCGTCTGCAGAACGTCAGGGATGATAGCCGTGTGGTCTACGAATCCACTGTCCAAGACTATGTGGGGGGAGTCACCGTCCCAGTCCCCAAGCAGCGGTACCTGCTAGGAGATGTACATACTAGCGGCCGCCGGAATGCTACAACCTCGGCGACTCGTTTGCTAGGTTCGTGTTTTGGTTCGTCCCGGCTAGTCATTTCCGGATTAACACGGTGTCGCCTAGACGGCACACGTGCGGGCATAAATTTCTTGGGTAGGGACTTACTCCGTGTTTCCGGTCTAATATGACCTCGGAGGTTGTACAGTCTCTTTCCCGACCAGTCTCCCAGTAACTAAGCTAAGTATAGCCTAGGGAGTGGTATGTGGCGGAGCATCACCATTCTGACCATCGGCGGTACGCGGTGGTCAAACGGGGTATATAAGGAATACCCCTTTTTGTCTGGTTTCTAGTTATGTCTCCTAAGGAGTTCTAACATGTCATCATTCTTAACTATATCTGCATGGTGGTCGCGCTATCATAGTATAAATAAATAACACAGCATGCAGAACAAGATTCATGGACATGTTAAATACATATCATGGTAAACATGGCATATTATGCATGTAGATCAAGTAAATCACACTATCATACATTTACATATAAACATAGCATGCATTTTATTTTTATCATATTTTAGGCATTCAAGAATTTTCCTAAGAAAACCTCGGCAGGAATTTCCTAGCATGAATAAATCCTACATTCGATAAACCAATGCACCTGAATCGCTTTCGGAGCTTCAGAACCAATCCAGATGAAGCTCAGATGTATCAACCGTAGTACAGATCACGATTCAAAATAATAGTCCTCTGCTGCTTCGGCCGAAACCCCTCCGCCGAAGCCCCTCTGCCGAAGCCTCCGCTGCGCCCGCGTCTTGCCGAAGCCCCTCTGCCGAAGACAAATCTCGGCACTCTAGCCGGCGAGACTGCCGGCCCCTCACTCGTGGGGAATGTGGGGATCCTATCAACCTTGCGAACGCGAGGTGGGATGGATTACACAATGAAGAGGGAAGCTATGCGCAAGAAGCCATCGTCGATTCGGTGGTCGTCCAACCACCCATGCGCAGCAGTCACGGTGGAACCCAAATCGCAAAATCGGAGAACGAACGAACGATGGAGGCTGGACCATGCACCTACTGATTCACGAGCAACTAATGGGGATGATTCGAGTAGCAAAAAGGGACGAAATGGCAGTCCGCTCGTCGCCGTCCCTTGCTCAATGCGCCCGAGCGTACAGCCGCCCGTCGGCTTCACCAGCTGATCCAAAGGTGAAATGCCGACTGCCCTGCCTTCGTGGAGACGGAGCGACGCGACGACGAGGGTTGCAGTGGCCGACCGAGGTCAAAATCGCCGGCGAGAAGGCAGCGACCCACTTCGTAGCGTCGCAGCGGAGAGGTTGCAGGCGGGAGCTTCCTCGACCGGAGTTGCTGTGGAACTCCTCGCCTAGTCGATCCGGCGACGATGGGGACGAAGAACCACGGACGGCGCGCCGGTGAGCTCGTCGACGCTCGTCCGTGCGGCGTGCAGAGTAGCAGGGGAGGTGGCGAAGAATGGGGGCGCTCGAGCGATAGGGCTTCCACCCTTCTCGCCCGTGTCCCTGTTTAAAGGTCGACCGGTCCACCCGAACCGGTGGACCGGCCAGTTCGGTTGGGCCGGACTGGACCGGACCCAATTTTTTTTTTTTTCCACAGATGGGGGTTTACAATATTGAAATAAACTTCCTTGCCTTATGATTGTCCCTTACAAAGGTCAAATAAAATTCTAGGAACAAGGGGAAGGGTTAGCATAAATTAATAACCTAAATTGAGATGTAAAACTAATGTTTTATATTTTATGACATGCTATCTGCATCTACGGTGATATACACGATTAAACTGCAGTTTAGCTTAATTGGAGGAATATAGCCATGGTGAGTTGTTAAGGTTTCAATTATGGCCTGCTACAGTTAGAGCCCCGTGTGGGCGGTTGTGAAACTTGTGATATATTGTCCAGCTGTGTATTTTTCTTGCTTAATTTTTGTATTTTTACTTAAATTACTGAATGATTTATGAACTTTGAATATTCTATGCATATTGTATTTATCACTCATGACATAGTGTATGTGTTAGACACACAAGAGAACATAAACCCTAGACTTATCACAAGATAACAGATAACTAGTTAAGTGATATCGGACATATGACACCATAAACTAGTTTAAAACATCTAGAACATAGACCTGAACTTCCTAGAAACATGAACTACTAGGAATCTTATAGGTTTATGTAACACAGAAATCTCACAAATGTTAGGTACCATTTGTGTTAGTCTAAAGAGGGGTGGCGGAGGCGTCACCCGACCCATCCTTTTGCATTCGGTGAGTACCAGCAAGGGGGTTCTCACCAACGACCAGATATCCCCGTGGCATGTATCCGAAACTAAGGTGCTGGGAGCTGGGGAGCTCACTTCAGCCACTATCCTGAGGACTAAGGTGTATGTTGATGCTGACATACTCCAACTGAGTCCTACAGGCTTGGGGTAGTCCGGATAACCAGAGTTATACATATGTGTTGGATCCGGCAGGTCAGGTCGAGAGTATACATATCAGTTGGTGACCCTGCTGTAAAGTAGAAGTGTAGCACTACATGGTATCTCGTATCCTAGGGTCTATGGGAGACGTACGATACGATAGTCTCGGAGTGCGGTCTGGGTAAACGGCTGGCGAGACTGGAAGGAGAAGGAACCGCAGTCACCCGCCTTCTCCGCCAATGTCAGTGTGATGGGTTTAGGGAGAGACATAGTTGCACACTGACGGGTCTGAGGATAGTCCCTGACGAGGGTTTACCCCAGTATAGGATGGCAGCCTGTAGTTAGAGTTGGAGTTAAACTTAAATTAGACACGAGACAATATTTGACAACTGAGCACATCCTTCATATTTGATCTTTGTTATTTTATACATGAAATATTAATTGCTATATTGTGATATTGCTTACACCTCTGGACATAAATATTGCTTTAGCCTATACTTTTGCCGGGATTTTCTCCTTTTGTAGCCACTGAGTCGCAAGACTCAGCGCATGCAAATTTTCCCCCGCGCGCAGGTAATAGGTCTTGGGTCGGGTAGATGGAGAGGCTTTGGAACTGATGGGAGACACATCAAGGAACTACGAGAGTTAATATTGCTTAAATAGAGTTGGACTGTGTTAGCTAAAAATATGTAATTGGTATCAGGTTTTGGTGACTAACCTGTTTAATAGAATTTTACATTGTGGACAACTTGTTATAACAGATGTGAAAAATTTATAGTGATTTTTATAAGCCTTGTATGAGTTTTCATAACTCTTACGACGGTTGTCACTTCCGACAGAGGATCGGGTTGTGACAATTAAAGTGGTATCAAAGCGGGTTTAGGACTTTTAAGATTTTATTATCAAAAAGTTAAGATCTAAAAACAAAGGATACAAGTCTAACACAGTCCCTTAGGCAAACAAGAGGAGAGTGGCAAAGGGGTTAAGGATATATATATATATATTTTCGTGATTGATTAGTTCCTTGCTATTTATGGAATCTCCATGGTTGAAATTATTTGCTTAGTTGCTATTTCTTGCAAAAAAAAAATTATTTGCCCTATGTTTCATGTATTTTCTTTCATGTTGATTGACTAAATTGATACACATGGAAAGATAGGGACATGCAAATGAATTATGTAACTTTAGGAGGATAGTTGCTTTAAATTAGATGAACAACTTCCTGCCTAGTCTTATTTGATTGATCAGTGGAACTATTATTTCCAAAATGTTGAATAAAAGTTATAAGCATTGTTTTGAGGTATAAATTATATGTTACCTAAGGAGTAATGTAGGGTGAGGGCATAATTCTAATTATCAGTCTCCTTATAAAGGCCTCATCAAACTATAATATGTTATGCCACCCCATTGATATTAAGGGACCGTAGAACCTGTTTTAAATCCTTTCATATATGAGACAACAAACATATCTTACATAAATCTTCTCTCTTAGATCGATGATATGAAATCCTTGAGTGCTCCTCAGTGCACATATTCCTTTAGCTAAGGGTCCTACCTACATCAGTGGACAATTTTAAATTGTTCTCTATCTTTTATCGTCATACCCTTGATAAATTTTTCCACCCACACAAGTAGCATGTTCAATCTCTGCATGACTCCCCTGGATATCAAAAATTGTAGAGGTCACAATGTAAGTACACTTGCCTACCATATTCTCATCCTTGGAGACCTGGATGGAGCTACCATTATTGTCTCTTCCTTAGGCTCCTTTGAACAATTACAGACTAGTATTATGCGTTGACAATATTTTCACTAGCACCTCTAAATTGACTGTATTTGACTGCAGTTTGTAAATTGTCAAACTCCTAAACTTGCATGTAAAAAAAAAATCAACATTTTCCTGTACTCATATTCTCCCAAAAGTTCTATAACAATGCTTGACAACTTTGCTAAACAAACCAAAACTTCAATAACTTCACATGTCGAATCAATGTTGATATTTGGGCATCGCATTTACAGATTTTTTTTACAAGCCTCATTTAACTTTCAAAACTATTATGGTGCCATCCATCATCTCAACTATCTCAAAATCTTGTCCTTGGTGGTTGAGGGTTGAGCAGTATCATGAACTTTATCAATTTTCATTGTCTGATTCACTATTGGTTCTTCATTCAAGTCATGTTATTTGCTTATCTTCTGCAATTCTATGTGCAAGCTCTCAAGTTTCTTCAGTAGCTTCATCAGTTTCTGAGTTAGGCCATCGATCTCAGTTGGTCACTTGTTTGGAAAATATGTGTAGTAGGGAGCATAGTGATAGAAATAATTTCTAATCATTCATGCATTGCTGCAATATGTTGAGAAATTTCTACAGATAAAGGGATAAAGATAAGACAAGCTAGAAAACCTGATTAATTTTAATTTACAGATAAGATTAAATAAGTTGTAGAAAAATGAACTTTATATTAGTTGATGCAGCTTGTGTCATTAGAAGTTTCTTTAATTAAGATGAATTGTGAGGAACGATGTGGTAATACAAAACTTGCCTTCATTGTCTTTTTTTTTCTTTTTTTTCTTCTTTATGTTTCTTTTCCGTTACTGCCATTGTCTTTTTGCAGAAAGGAAATAGGGAGATAAGGACAATAAATAACAGTCCTTTTCATTTCCTTGTCTTTAGTACATAGTCTATACTATGAATATTGAAATAAACTTCCTTGCCTTATGATTGTCTCTTACAAAGGTCAAATAAAATTCTAGGAACAAGGGGAAGGGTTAGCATAAATTAATAACCTAAATTGAGATGTAAAACCAATGTTTTATATTTTAGGACATGCTATCTGCATCGACGGTGATATACACGATTAAACTGCAGTTTAGCTTAATTGGAGGAATATAGCCATGGTGAGTTGTTAAGGTTTCAATTATGGCCTGCTACAGTTGGAGCCCCGTGTAGGCAGTTGTGAAACTTGTGATATATTGTCCAGCTGTGTATTTTTCTTGTTTAATTTTTGTATTTTTACTTAAATTATTGAATGATTTATGAACTTTGAATATTCTATGCATATTGTATTTATCACTCATGACATAGTGTATGTGTTAGATACACAAGAGAACATAAACACTGGACTTATCACGAGATGACAGACAACTAGTTAGGTGACATCGGACATATGACACCATAAACTAGTTTAAAATATCTAGAACATAGACCTGAACTTCCTAGGAACATGAACAACTAGAAATCTTATAGGTCTATGTAACACAGTATTTCTCTCACAAATGGTAGGTACCATTTGTGTTAGTCTAAAGAGGGGTAGCGGAGTCGTCACCCGACCCATCCTTTAGCGTTCGGTGAGACCAACGGCCAGATATCCCCGTGGCATGTATCCGAAACTAAGGTGCTGGGAGCTGGGGAGCTCACTTCAGCCGCTATCCTGAGGACTAAGGTGTATGTTGACGCTGACATACTCCAACTGAGTCCTGCAGGCTTGGGGGTAGTCCGGACAACCAGAGTTATACATATGTGTTGGATCCGGTAGGTCAGGCCGAGAGTATACATGTCAGTCAGTGACCCTGCTATAAAGTAGAAGTGTAGTGCTACACGGTGTCTCGTATCCTAGGGTCTATGGGAGACGTACGATACGATAGTCTCGGAGTGTAGTCTGGGTAAACGGCTCGCGAGACTAGAAGGAGAAGGAACCGCAGTCACCCGCCTTCTCCGCCAACGTCAGTGTGACGGGTTTAAGGAGAGACATAGTTGGACACTGATGGGTCTGAGGGTAGTCCCTGACGAGGGTTTACCCCAGCAAAGGATGATACCCCGTAGTTAGAGTTGGAGTTAAACTTAAATTAGATACGAGACAACATTTGACAACTGAGCACATCCTTCATATTTGATCTTTGTTATTTTATACATGAAACATTAACTGCTGTATTGTGATATTGCTTACACCTCTGGATATAAATATTGCTTTAGCCCGTACTTTTGCCGGGATTTTCTCCTTTTGTAGCCACTAAGTCGCAAGACTCAGCGCATGCAAATTTCCCCCGCGCGCAGGTTATAGGTCTCGGGTCGGGTAGATGGAGAGGCTTTGGAACTGATGGGAGACACATCAAGGAACTATGAGAGTTAATATTGCTTAAATAGAGTTGGACTGTGTTAGCTAAAAATATGTAATTGGTATCAGGTTTTGGTGACTAACCTGTTTAATAGAATTTTACATTGTGGATAACTTGTTATAACAGATGTGAAAAATTTATAGTGATTTTTATAAGCCTTGTATGAGTTTTCATAACTCTTACGGCGGTTGTCACTTCCGACAGAGGATCGGGTCGTGACAAGTGCAGCTTATACAGCGGTTGCCACGTGCCCAAAGGTGGGTTTGGGGCGTGACAGTTACCAAGCTAGAATTAGAATGCCACCGTATGATACCTTATATGGAAGGAAATGTAGAACACCGTTATGTTGGGATGAGGTTGGAGGAAGATGAATAGAAGGGAATAAATTAATTAAGACTACTACAGAAAAGATTAAGAGCATTAAGGAAAGATTGAAAGTAGCCCAAGATAAACAGAAGAGTCATGTAGACAACTGAAGAAGAGAGTTCGAGTTTCAACCTAGGGATATGGTCTACCTGAAAGTAGCTCCTTGAAAAAGAATTATACAGTTTAAAAACATAGAAAAGCTGAGTCCTAGATATATTGGACCCATTAGAATCCTTAATAGAATTGGTCCTATAGTTAACAGATTAGAGTTACCTGAGGAAATGACTAGAATACATGATATATTTCATGTATTTGTGTTAAAGAAATATATCATGGATACCAAACGAGTATTACAGACACCCCTCGACAGAGCTTACAAATAATTTAAGTTTTAAGATACAACCTGTACAAATTTTAAAGTAGAAGAAGAAAACCTTAATGAATAAGGATATATGGATGATTAAGGTCTTATGGAGAAGTGCACGGGTAGAAGAAGTCACTTGGGAATTTAAGGAGTATATGAAGAGGAAGTATCCACAACTGTTCCAAGTTATGACATAAACTAAATTTTAAGGATAAAATTTATTTAAGGGGGGTAGGATGTCACGCCCCAAATCCATCTTTGGGTACGTAGCAACCGCCGTATTAGATGCACTTCTCCACCACAACTTATACAAGGCTACATGTATCACAACGCACAATAATTTCTTTTTATTAAACACAGCGGAAGCATAAATAATTTACATTTTTCACAAATACTATAGTAATGAAATCTCTATCTAGATTTTCAAAGTAAATTCTATTTCGTCATAACTAGGTTCTCCCTCGCTCCCCGCATCAGTGGCCAACTTGTAACCTGCGCAACAGGGGAAAAAGAGTGCACATCTGAGTCGCGAAACTCAGTGAGACTACAGAGAGAGCACCCTAAAAAATGAGCATAAGATATTGTACAAGCCAACAAGAAAACATATCTACCAAGTCACATAATTTAAATTAACATATCAAAGTAGCAGTCACATTATTTAAAATAAGGCATGTGAACATGGTACAAAAGCTGTATTTACAACAGTAACTTAAATTTAAAAATAACATATTGCCTTGACCAATATATCATAAGTTATCCAATACTATTCCTAAGGCAGCCATCCTATATTCAAGGTAAACCCCTTGTCAGGGATCTCCCCGAACCCCGTCAGTGTCAACTCTACATCTCCGTCCTAGATGCCAGTACACCGATATTGGCAGAAGGAGCTGGTGACCACGACACTCCTTCTATGTAACACAAGTACCATACAACGCTATAATTCTGCCCCATGGCAGGATCACCATACAAAACCACCAAATCCACCCATCTACAACCTGGCAAGCTGAGATCCATCACATATGCTACCAATGAACCTGGACTGCTCAGGGACCCACATCATTGAGCATACCAGTGTCATCAGGTTCCTTAGTACTAGCAGTGCATGGCACGGTATTGTTCCTAGCACCCACCTACCTTAGAGTAACCCAAATAAGTTGAGCTCTGCACTGAAGTGAGATTCCGGCTACACCAAAGTATCTGGGGCTAAGTCAACTAACCGTGCATTTCTACCTTGGCTAGCATATGGCTCCCCACCACATGTTGACAATATATCCAACCAAGAACCTAATATCATCTGCTAGGTTACCATGACCCTAAGATGTCCAAAAGTTCTCAGTTAAATGTCAAATAAGATCACTCTAGGTGTTGTCATAACATGTAACTAAAGTGTCTCTAGTCATGTCTCATGTCATTATATTCTGTATCTTGCTAAATGTCTCTACATCTTTAGCATCACATGAACATACCAAATATCACATAACATACAATTATTTTAAAACCAATTAATGCAATTTAAATGTCGCAACACCTACAAAAATATTTCTTCATGCATATAATATACAATTAACTCATTTAAACCCTAAATTAACCCAAATTATCTTAATTAAATTAAGAACCTCATTTTAATAATCTTAAAAAATTATAATTAAATAATAAAAAATATATTTAAGCATAACATAACACTATAATTTATTTTAGATTTTTCTTACATCATTAAAACACTCAAAACCCTGAACCCAACCTAAATAAATTCGAAAACTACAACTAAAATGTGTTAAAAATTCTAAATAAATTCCTCAGGGCTCAAAACTCACAATAAAGCTCTAACAATGTTGAACCGTTTGTAAAACTATGAAAACTAGCAAAACCGCAGCCGGACCCGCCCTAAACTGGATCGGTCCGAGCCGGACCGTCTCACGTGCTAAGCACGTGCGCCCGCTTGTTCGCCTCCTCTCCGCCTCCATTTGAAGACCCAACCGTTGCTGTCGAGTTTCCATCACCAACTGCACCGCTTCACTGCCGCAAGGACGTCGGAACATCGCGATCAACCTCTCCAAGCCTTCCTCGACCCTCAGGCCGCCCCCTCTCACCGTCGGTCAAGCCCGAGAGCTCCCGAAACCCGCCGGCGGGTACTTCTCCTCTGCCGTGCCGCCCCCTTTCGATTCCAGTCGCCGCCTCTCCCTCTATGCCGCGACCAACACTCCTCATCAGCTCCACAAGGGTCGATACATCCATAGAGAGCTTGCTGACGGAGGAAGGATACGTTCGCGCACACTCCTCGCCGGCAAAATCGTCAGCAACAGGGGACTCCCCTATTCACCGCCGTTCACCGCCTCCCATTCGATAGCAGCTCGCCAAAGCTGCCTTCCCTCCTCGCCTGCTGCTACACCGACGCCCCGACTCACCCTCACGCCCCACCATTGCAAAACTAGGCCGCCGAAGTGGAGAAGCCCCGCCGCCGTCGACACCCCTCGAACCCTCTGTTATCGAGGGTTTATATCCTCTATCGATGAGTCACCGACTCGTCGACCGACTCGGCCGATTCAACATGCCCCACTCGCTGCACGTGCATCGATGGGTTATTTATTTTTTTTTTTGAAAATAGGGTTTACATAGGATGTGAGATTTGTATTTTTGCATCAGGGGTAATTGTATAATACATGATTATTTTGCAAGTTATATGGAATAAATAATATGGAGGACTTTTTTGTAAAATTACATGGATTTTTGAAGTATTGAGTTTGGATATGAACATTATACCATTAGATACGATTTTGGATAAGGAATTCAATAACGTAGATGGATTGAAATTTAGATGTCGTTTGATCGATTAAATTATTGAACAAGGATAGATCCAAATGGACAATCCAGATTAAATCACTTAAAAATAGATAGCCCAGATCTGATCTCAGTGAATCCATGGTTGAACCAGGTTAATGGGCTAGTGGTAAGTGGGTTAAGTGATGAAATTTGATCTGTTACCAACCCATTACTTATTCCTCTTCTTCCTCTTCCTCTCTACCCGCGACCTTCTCTCTCCTCCTCTTCTTCGAACAAAGGCAACAACAAACTCGCCTCCTCCATCGCCGCTGACGATTGGACCACCTCCCGATCAAAATTTTTGATGAAATTTTAGCAACAGATTTGTAAGAGTGAGGAGAACACAATAGAATCATCAACTTAAAGTTTTTATGAAGATCTGAGGGAGAAAAATTAAAAGGGGCATTGGTGGGCGAAAGCTCCATCGCCGGAGCTTTTTTTGGTGATTGCCGGCCATTCCAACCACGAAACTTTATAAAGTTAGTACCTATAATTTTTCCTTGATGAAAGCTATTCATTGGTACTTGGATTGAGGGATATTGGTCGTCTATTGGCTGCCGACGAGTTAAAAAACCTAACTCAGGGCTTTCGCCTAAGTTGACTTTTTCGGCAAAATAAGGAAAGTGTGAGCTCTAACAATTGGGGCAAATATGATTTTTGGATTCCTGATGAAGAGAGCTTTCGATTGGTACCAATTTTGGTGCTGATCAAAAAACTTTACTAGCGAGGGTTCCGACAAACTTTCTGGCCAGTCTTCGGCGAACTTTCAGCCAAACTTGAGATAAAAATTAGAGTGAATTTGGAGGTTATTTTAAGCATGTTGGTGAAGATAAATTTATGAAATTGTTAATAAATTGAGAATTAAAATTCTTTGAAATATTCGCAGGAAATATAGTAAGCAAGAACAAGGATACTAATGATAACAATACGAGCTAGGACGTGCTTACGATGATAGGATCAGGTGAGTGTTTATTCGCTGGGCAGAATAAATGGGATAGTTCTCAATATTTAGTCTAGGAGAACTATATCTTTTGATTATGTATATTTGTTATCTTTTGACTCTTCTGCTAGTTAATATAATCATGATTATGATTATAAATGAGTTGTGAATAATCTTTGATATCTATGATTGATGACATAAGCTTTTCATTGCTATTGTTCCTTAATTTATTGTAGGCATGATACTATGCTTTTGTTAACTCTAAATCTAGCATATGTATCTGTTTGATTATTTGTAATATCACTTCACTTTTGAATGCATATGGCTTGGATGATATGTTATTGGATAGTGCTATAGGCACCTTCACTGTAGTGATAGGAGGTTATATTATTGGCATTCCCATGGGCCACCTAAAGAGAGGGGCGTAGGGTGATAATGCTTGAGGTTAGGATGAGAGACTAGGTTACTCCTGACTGGTGTTAAACTGGACTAGCTATGTATACAAGGTAGTGAGGTCCAGTGAGAAACCCAGGGAAAAAGGGGGCTTTGTTCTATATTCCTATGCTTCTATTTTGATTTGGGAACCTTATAATGCTTGATTCCTCCCCCTGAGGTGACAGTTGTTGGCCATAACTGTATTTAATTAAGCTAGCACCAGATATCATCTTGTGTGATTCTTGATTGCTCTTCTTGATTAACTATTGTGCATGAATAGCCAGATTATCCTATTAATGAGGCTTTGTTATTTAACATTCTTGATTTTACATTGTTTTCTATCCAACTCAGTGGGTACGGCGTAACTCACCCTATAGGACTCATTTTTATTTTTTAGGACCATAGCAGGAGAGGGACTAATAGATTTTGAGGTATGTAGCTAGACACTTGACTTTGAAAGATAAGATAATTCTACGTTTATTTTGTGTACAGAGGGATCCACTAGATAGATATTTTGTATATCCTTGGGCATGTGCCCCATTTTACGTGTAAATTATTAAAGCTTTCTTACTACCAATCCTTTGGTCTCTATCTGCTTGATGGCTCTGACCATTTACTTCTTTTGGAACATATTCGACATCTACACAAGTTCGACTTAAGTAGATGAACTAGTGTAAATACAATTAGAGTGTACCAATTCCTAAGGTTATGTATGTCACGTGCATGTCTTCTATGTTTCCACATATATATATACATTCAATTTATCAATCTATCTAAGGGAAGGTTTCATGGAACATAGAACAAACAACTTTGGTAGTAAATAGCAACCAAGTAGACAATTTTGGAAGTTCAGCGTATATCAAGGAAACGGTCACTCAAAGGTAATTATATCCTTAATAGTATAATCATACAATTCATTCAAGGAAAACATTCAAGGAGGGACAAATTTCATTTGCTCTAATTCAAGGAACGTACCATACAGACCTTAGAAGACATGTTGAGTGCCTGCGTAATAGACTTCACTGGGTATTAGGATACTCATTTACCATTGGTGGAGTTTGTATACAATAATAGTTATCAGGCAAGGATCAGTATGACTCCATATAAGGCTCTTTACGGAAAGCAGTGCAGAACACCGTTTTGTTCGAACAAAGTCAGAGAACGTCATTTAGATGGAACCGAACTCGTGGATCAAACGATCAATAAGATCAAAGTTATTCATGAGAGAATAAAGACAACACAAGATTGCCAGAAAAGTTATGCTGATAATCATCGAAGACCCCTTGAGTTCGATGTTGATGACTTAGTATTTCTTAAAGTATCTCCATCGAAGCGACTCCTGCGATTCCATCAAAAAGGCAAACTTATCCACGGTATATCGGACCGTTCAAAGTGATCGCTAGGATCAGAACGGTAGCATACCGATTGGAATTGCCTATTGACTTGCAACGCATCCATAATGAATTCCACGTATCGATGCTTAAGAAATATGTGTCAGATCCCTCGCATGTCCTTACTGCTCCTCCTATCGAGTTAAGGCCTGACATGAAGTATTGGCTACAAGCAGGTCAAATCCTTGACCGACGTAACAAGAACCTTAGAGGCAAATCAATTCCATTAGTCAAGGTGCTATAGAGGAATGCCCACATCGAAAGAGTAACTTGGAAGACTGAAAGATAAATTAGATCTCAATATCCTCATTTATTTTCTGAAAATTAGTCAATGCATTTTTTTTATTCACTAAACATTTTTACTTTATGAAATTTTGTTTGACAATGAAAATCTTCACTGTTCAATAAAAGACATACTAATTTTTTAAGGACCAAAATTTTAAGGGGGTAGAACTTGTAAACCCTTAAAAATTTACTTCAAAAATACATAGATACAAACCTTTATATATATATATATACACATATGATGCATCTTGGTCATCAGGTGGAGAATAAAGGAAATCAAATAATAATAATCGAGACCTTAGTAAGCAATTAAGAAATACTTAAATAAGCAAGAAAAATATATATATCTACGTATATATGCTTAGTTATATAAATATAGTTGTATATATTTTAGAGTTGGTGAGAGTTTGACTATTGTAAATAACTTTGAGAAGAGAAAAGATAATTTACTCTCACTTCACATATGTCTGCTTACATGTGGTATTTATAGTGAAACTAAAACCTAGGATTACAATCATAGAGAAATCTGAGCCACACATCTATAACGACTATGGACCACATATTAAATATAATTATTCTAACATTCCCCCTCAAGCTGGTGCATATATATCATATGTACCCAGCTTGTCACAAACATCTGCTAGCTTTGGTCCTTGTAAGGATTTAGTAAAAATATCTGCTAACTGATCCTTTGACTGAACCGAAGTTGTTTTGATGATGCCAGATATAATCTTTTCCCTGATAAAATGACAATCCACTTCTATGTGTTTTGTTCTTTCATGAAATACTGGATTTGATGCCAAGTATAAAGCTGATCGATTATCGCAAACTAGCTCCATAGAACTAACTTCACAAAACTTTAATTCTTGAAGTAATTGCTTTAACCAAAGGAGTTCACATGTTGTAAGTGCCATAGCTCTATATTCAGCCTCTGTACTTGACCTGGCTACTACACTTTGTTTCTTACTTTTCCACGAAATTAGGTTTCCTCCAAGGAACACACAATACCCTGAAGTTGATCTTCTATCATATGGTGATCCTGCCCAATCTGCATCTGTGTAACCCACGATATTCATGTTACCTCTGTCTTTGTATATTATTCCTTTTCCTGGTGACTTTTTAATGTATCTAAGAATCCTTATAGCTGCATTCCAATGACTAACTCGAGGAGAATTAAGGAACTGACTTACCACACTGACCGGGAATGATATATCTGGTCTAGTTATGGTAAGGTAATTGAGCTTTCCAACTAATCTTCGATATTTATTAGGATCTGAGAAGAGTTCCCCTTGATCTGGTAGAAGTTTTTCACTCGGATCCATTGGAGTATCAAGTGGCTTGCAATTCAACATTTTTGCTTCATGTAGCAAATCTAGAGCATATTTCCTTTGAGATATAACTGTCCCTCCTGTTTCTGAACGAGCTACCTCAATACCAAAGAAATATCGTAGCTTACCTAAGTCTTTGGTTTGAAAATGTTGAGACAAATGTTGCTTTAAATTTTCAATACCTTCTTGGTCATTCCCTGTTATGATTATATCATCCATATATACAGCAAGATATATGAGCTTGTTGTTTGAAAAGGATTTAGAAAACACTGAGTGATCAGCTTCACACCTTTCCATCCCAAATAACTTTAGAACTTGATTGAATCTTGTAAACCATGCTCTAGGTGATTGCTTCAGCCCATATAAGGATTTCTTCAATTTACAAACAAGACAAATTCCCCCTGAGCAATAAACCCAGGAGGTTGCTCCATATAGATCTCCTCATCTAAGTCCCCATGTAAGAAGGCATTTTTGATATCAAGTTGATACAATGGCCAATTTTTCATAGTTGCCATTGATAAAAAGAGCCGTATTGAGGCAATTTTGGCAACTGGAGAGAACGTATCACTGTAATCAAGCCCATAAATTTGAGTATACCCTTTTGCTACAAGTCTGGCTTTCAATCTGTCAACCTCCCCATTAGGTCCAGTTTTAATTGTGAATATCCATCGGCAACCCACAATGGACTTTCCAGGAGGAGGAAGAGTAAGTGTCCACGTCTGATTTGTTTCCAAAGCACTCATTTCCTCAATCATAGCCTGTCGCCATCCTGGATGAGATAGAGCTTCCTGAGAATTTTTAGGAATTGCAATGGAAGACAGGGAGGATACAAAAGTAAAATATGTTGGAGATAAACGATGATAGCTTATAAAATTATATATTGGATGTGGATTGAGTGTGGACCTTTTACCTTTGCGAATTGCAATGGGTAAATCAGCTGGGTCTGAAATTTGAGAAGCTTGAATAGGATCTTCTGCAAGTGGAGAAGCTGGAACATGAGCTGAATCAATTGCAGAATCATTCTCAGCAGGAACTTCAGTTGTTGGTCGACGCTCATAAGTGATACCAAACCGATTAGATGAGGTTGTATCACTATCATTTAGTTCTTGTTGCTCATTAACTTCAGGAACTAGAGCCTCAACTTGTTTTTCTTTATGTTGCTGGCCATAATTAATATCAATGATAGTAATTGGTAAGACTTGTTCTAGAGACTCTGTTTCAACTGGAGATAAAAAATATGGAACATTTTCAAAGAATGTGACATCTAGAGAGGTATAACACTTATTTGTAGATGGAGAATAACATCGATACCCTTTTTGCAATCGAGAGTATCCTAAGAATATACATTTGATTGAACGAGGTTCTAGTTTATCATGACTAGGAGATAAGTCATGTACAAAGCAAGTTGAACCAAATACCCGAGGAGGAACTATATAGAGAGTTTCTTGAGGAAACAAAAGTGAGTGTGGAGTTTGATTATTGAGAGTTGAGCATGGCATTCTATTAATTAGATACCCAGCAGTGAGAACAGCATCAGCCCAAAATTTTAATGGAACATTAGCATTAATCAGAAGAGTTCGGGCTGTATCAATAATATGTCGATGTTTCCTTTCAGCTACCCCATTCTGTTGAGGAGTATGAGGACAACTAGATTGATGTAAGATGCCATTGGATGCAAGAAAAGAGTTTAAGGAAGCTGAGAAGTACTCTTTAGCATTGTCACTTCGCAGGATGTGAATTGTTTTTCCAAATTGTGTCTTAATTTCATTATAGAAAGTTTGAAAGATTTTGAATAATTCAGAACAATCCTTCAGTAAGAAAATCCAAGTACACCTTGAAAAGTCATCAATAAATGTGACATAATACCTATAACCTAGGATAGATGAGACACGACTTGGGCCCCAGATATCAGAATGAATAATATCAAAGGGTGATGTAGTTTGAACATTGTTACTTCTAACAGGATGGGAAACTCTAACATGCTTTCCTAACTGACACGATTCACAATTAAGAGCTTGTAGTTGAGAAAGATGAGATACCATTTTTTTGAGTTTGTTGAGATTTGGATGTCCTAATCTTTGATGAAGGAGTTCAGGAGTTTCTACAGCAACATTGGCTGTAATTGAGGGTGGAATAACAACTGAAGTTGGCTGCAAGAAGTAAATGCCTCTTGATTCAACTCCTGTTCCAATCATCCTCCCCATGCTTTGATCCTGTATTGTAAAAGAATTAGGTTTGAAAATAATAAGACAATTCTGGGCATGAGCAAGTTTGCTAACCGAAATTAGATTAAACTTGCATTCAGGAACAAATAGGACAGATTCCAATGTTAAATTTGGAAGTAATGAAACTCTTCCAATTCCTTTTGCTTGAGTTTTAGATCCATCAGCAAGAGTGATATGAAGTGATGTTTTAGAAGGAGTGAGATTAGAGAATAAAGTGATATTACCAGTGATGTGATCAGAAGCTCCAGAATCCACTATCCAGGATCCAATAGGTAGAGAATGAGAGAAAGAATTACCATAGGCAGTTGAGGATGTGGTGATAGGAGAGGCTTGTTGGGCAGCCTTGAGTTGTAAATACTCCTTGTATTCATTTATAGAAAATAAATTCAAGGATCTTCCAATTTCTGCCTTGTTCTTTATTATTGGTTGGCATTGCATTATATTAGCAGTCCTATGTGGAAATCCATGCAAGAAGTAACATCGATCTCGCGTATGACCTTTCCTTCTACAATAAGTGCATCGTATTGCTACTTGCTCCATGATGATCTACTGCTGAACAGATTGCGCAGAGGATGACATCGCTTATGTGATGATGAATAAAGCGGCGGCGGCGTATAGAGTTAGGGTTTTTACCCGCTCTGATACCATGTAAATAACTTTGAGAAGAGAAAAGATAATTTACTCTCACTTCACATATGTCTGCTTACATGTGGTATTTACAGTGAAACTAAAACCTAGGATTACAATCATAGAGAAATCTGAGCCACACATCTATAACGACTATGGACCACATATTAAATATAATTATTCTAACAACTATCAATACATATATTACAGATACATCTAAACAAATAATATACATCTGTATATGCATATGCATATAAATCTAATTAGGTACATATTTACACATAACTATATAAATATAGAATTTATAAGTGTTGATCACCACATATGCATACCCAAATATGTGTAAAAATATATATATAATATATATACATGGAGAATATGAGGAGTGGAAGAAAAAAATAGGAAAAATTCTGATCTGAGTTGATCCAGGAAAAGAAAGTGAATTCAAACATTCATTTATCAAATTACTATAGAAGACAAGTAAAATTTATTTGACCCTCAAGACAATTTGGGGAATTAGAGGAATTAGAAGGGCAACATGGTCATTGCTTGCTTCATCTTCTCCTCAACCACGCGATAACACCGATGAAGTTGATTTCGAAGAGAGGGAAAAGTTTTGGTCAGAAAACCAAACCATAATTCCCCAAATTCAATCCCTTTACCCATCCTCACAATCGGCAAAGTGGAGATTGGTGGAGAGGTGGCGGAGCAACCGAGAGAGGGAAGGAGCTGAAGAAAGGAGCAAATGGCAAGAATTGATCGTCGATGAACACTCTAGCCAAACTCAGAGATATCATCTTGAGGTAGGCTACCAAACCCCACTTGCATTAGACATGAGATCAACCCATAATTTTGGGAGAAACTAGAGACTACCATCAATTGTCAACTTGATCAGCCAACTTCCCTCTAAACATGCCAATTTTATGTTGTGTTTTACCTTTGCTTTTATCAAATCACAACAGAGAAATACAATATAGATCATGTGAGATTTGAATACAAATAAGGTATAATGAACCAAATCAGAAAATTGCCTTGTTTTGCTTTGGTGAGATTTATCATGTGCTTACTCTATGAATTGATATGCTTGACATGTGTATGTCCTATGAAAATTGACAAATTGAATCATTTTAATGTATTGTAGATATGAATCTGATATCACATTTGATCCTTTTACAACATGCTTCATAAACTCATGTTTCTATTAGAATTTACCTTATAGATCAAGTATATTAATTAATTCAATGAATATGATATCATGCATGTACTACACTTGACATATATGAGGGTTTAATCCCTTGCACCTCTTAAGGTAGATACATAGATACTTGAACTTTGTTGTATAAGCTATATTACTGCCTCTGTGGTACCATGAGATCATGGTTAGATGGGTTGACAATTAGGATTCACCCTCACCTTGGATCCTTAGCAAAGGAAAGATTTGAATGGCTCGGATGGATGAAGACATTGCCATCTTAGCTGATGCCTATTTCAATAAATTTGGAAGTGTTAAAGCTTAGGCAGAAAGATGCATTCTGATAATTTTTAGTCAGCAAGCACTTAAGGATTTTATGGCCATCTTGGATTTTGAACTATTCAATTTTATCTCAAAGGTTCAAGGATCAAATCCTAATGAGTGAAACTTCCTACTTCATATTTAGAATTCTGCATAATTTTGATACTATCTTACTTTTGGCACAAGAAGCATTGCATGGTTAAGACTTCCTTGTGCTTCCTATCTAGAATTTTATGAACTTAGGACTCCCTATAGAATCTAATTTTATGAACTTAGGACTCCCTATAGAATCTTAGAATTCTTGAAACATTGATCAAATTCTATGTTTTACTATCCTTCATATCATTAGCTTGAGACTTCATAATGCAAAAGTTAACCTATTACATTCTGTAAGTTCTTGAATAGCTTCTAAACACCCATGCAGTGGTGATACATTATGAGAAAATATTAGATACTATATGTGTTATGACAATTTCAACATGGTGATAAATAAACCATTTCTCCAATTGAGATCTTTTGACAATGCTGCAAACTCCATGGTATGAACTCTTTAGTTTCATGATGACTATAGAGCCCTCTTCAGTTCTGATCAAATTTAAGGTTCCCAACTGTCAAATTCTAAAAGGAATTGCCCCTTTTGAATTATCGGTCACCATTTCCCTCTTATCATCAAATTGGCACAAACTGATAGTTTCAGCAAATGCAAATTAGAACGTTCCTCTGATCAAGAACACTTCTTCCCTTTCTGCCAACCTGTTAGACTCCTAAATTCCGAACCATCTGACTTCAAACCATTTGATCAAGCATTAAAAATTCTGACTTAAATTCAAAAGAGCTGCTGCAACCAGAAGTTACTGTAGCAGCGTGCCAAATTGGAAATTTTCAGTGAAACTCTAAATGAAACTATGAAACCATATACAATACCCTATCATGAGTATCAAGATCAAAATTATGAGGACCTCCTCATATCAGAAACTAGAGTTTTAGTGCCTTAAGTCCTACTGACAAATCTGAAGAGTTCTGTTTGTTTTCCCCTTAGCATTTCATGGTATCTTTAAGCAAATGAGTTGTTCTAACAAATTTCAGAAATGCACCATAGTTATGAAGTTTGCAATGTACCTTGTTATCCTACTAGAGCCTTAAAAATTGTCAACCTCCACAGCTTGTACCTTACCATTTTAACCCTATGGCAGAAAGGTTAGCATCCCCTCTTCCCACCAACAATATTCAGTTTTGAACTAGGAAGTTAGGTGTACCTGTAGATTTTAGTTCTTCCACAACTTGGCCTCAATTTTGCTCCATATGTATGTACTGATGACTACCTACTAACCACCTACAGAGTACTAAGTTTCAGACCTTCCTAGAAAGGTATAAATACTGATTACTCTTGATAACCAAATCTGAGAAATCTATCAAACACCATTCTATACATCAGCCACTCACCTACAACAGATGGGGACCATTAATCCCTACTACCAACCTAGCAGAAAGGAGTTCAAACAACTTCATCTGCTTTCTGTCCTTCCCTACAGTTACTCCTTCTTTGATCAAACCAAGCCTCACCACATGTACTGAATTACCATTTTATGAAACTTTGATTCAGCAGTAGAACCATTTCTTCTTTCTGTTATCTCACACCTACTACTGACTACTCTGATACATCCTCTGCCACTCCTTTCCTTCCACTTATCCTCACATAACTAGTGCAATTAACAAGTAAGGGTATCTCAAATATCCTTAAATTGCCAAAACTGCAGAAATCAGATTACGGCCTAAAATTGTTGCTAAGTTACACAGTTACCTCTCTTTGACGAAGTGCTGCCTCCTTCTTGAAAATGAATCATCGCAACAATCATAATTTAAATATAAATGTGACTATGAGGTTAAAAGGCTTGTGACTACCTGCTCAATAACCGGGCTTCCAAAGATACACCTTCTCCAAGAGCTGTGACCTATAGACAAAATGCACAAAAATTAATTTCAGACTTCATAGCTCAAATACACATGTAATAAACTGTATATTGATAATGAATTGAGAGATGGAAATAATGAAAATATTGAAATACTGAGTTTGAATAATGTATTAGCCACTAGGTATTTATTCACTGTTGGAAAAATATTCTACCTAACATCTTATTTCTTTACATATTACTACTTTTTAGACATTTGGAAGAGATAAAATTGAGTTGCAATTTATTACATGTGCAAGTGGCCATCTAAGAACAAATAACAATAAGGTCCCAATCCATACTAATCCAAATGGTATGAAAGAGAAAAAATAACTTTATATAGATAAGGAATAAAAATGTAGTTGAAGATAATAAATAACGTGTTTCTCAAGCTCCTTTGCTCGGGCCTCTACTTCCTCACGTCTATCTCATGACAACGAAAAATTATGTTGTAGGGAAAAACAAGCACTCATGAAGAAATGCAGATGAAAATCATTGTTGTAGGGACGTACATTCGTCTCAAGCATTTCTGATAGTGGAAATGTCCAATTCTCAATCTTCCTAAGTTTTGAGAAAATTATGTGATGAGAACTTCTAATCATCATTGCCAGGGATTGAACCCAGGTCACCTTCATGACAAACAAGAATACTCAACAATGACTTTCTTGTAAGGAGGAACATTCATATCACCTTCCTCTCAAGCATTTATGAGAAAATTATGTGATGAGTACTTCTAATCGCTGTTGCTAGGGATCAAACCTAGGTCACCTTCGTGACAAGCAGGAATACTCACCACTATACTACAACGACATGGATACAATTTGGTAAAATTGTCCATCCGTGGGATCCACCCCTATATGGTACATTATTAGTAAGGGACCTCCCGTTCTGCCTCCAATATGCATCCTATAAGCTGATGTTAGTCTAATAAGACAAAACAGAAATGAATTTAAAGATGATGATGTGGAAATTTATATAAATTCCTATATACATCCTATTATTTGACAATAACGTGATGAGATAAAACTGAAATCGATTTAAGCGGGATGATGATAAAATTTTCATAGATTATAATATATGACATAATATTTTTGAGATTATGAAACCTACTTGAGAAAGTTCGCGATCAAGTATGGAATTTAACCCATCTTTAATTAACCTGATTTTAATTTTTTCATTGCAGAAAAGTAAGTTTTGTCAAATAATTGAAGATCATGCAGAGGAATATCCAAAAAAATATTCGAGCTGAAGAAATGTAAGTTTAGTGTGGAAAACGTAGTGTCCAAAACAACTGGTCACGACGAGTCCTCTAAATCATTTCTGATAGTGACAATGTCCAGACTTCAATCTTCATAAGTTTTGAGAAAATTATGTGACAAAAAACACTAATCACAATTGCCAGAGATCGAACACGGGTCACTTGCATAACAATCAGGAATACTCACCACTACACTACAACCACATCGTCTTGGTTTGGTAACCTTTTTCGTCCATGGGATCCACCCCTCTATGGTTCGTTATTAATAGGGGACCTCGCTTTCTGCCTCCAACAGGCATCCTATAAGTTGATGATTGTCTGATAAGACAAAAAAGAAATGGATTTTAAGATGATTACGTGGAAATTTGTATAAATTCCTATATACCTATTATTAGTTGACAATAAACGTGATGAGATAAAACTAAAATCTATTTAAGCGGGATGAGGATAAACTTTTCATAGATTATAATATATGACATAATGTTTTTGAGATTATGTAACCTATTTGATAAAGTTTGCGATCAAGTATGCCATTTAACCCCTCTTCGGTTAACTCGATTTTAATTTTTTCATTGCAAAAAAGTAAGTTTTGTCAAATAATTTATGCGCAGATAGAGGATAACATTCAGAATAGCACATGATGCAATCTACCATATCGAATACGATTGAAGTGAAATAGAGATCAAATGTAAAAAATTAAAATTAGAATGAGATATTGAAGATCATGCAGAGGAATATCCAAAAAAAATTCAAGCTGAAGATATTGAAGATCATGTGAGTTTAGTGTAGAAAACATAGTGTCCAAAACAATCACTCATTATGAGCCCCATGAAGCATTTGTGATAGTGGCAATGTCCAATTTCCAATCTTCATAAGTTTTGATTAGATTTTGACAAAAACCACTGATTACCATTATCGGGGATCAAACCCAGGTCACTTGCATGACAAGCAGGAATACTCACCACTATACTGCAACAACATGGACTTAGTTGAATAACCTTTTCCATCGGTGGCATCCAGCCCTCTATGGTTACTTATTAGTATGAGACGTCCCTTTTTGCCTCCAATATGCATCCTATAAGTTGATCTTAGTCTGATAAGACAAAATAGAAATGGATTTTAAGATGAAGACGTTAAAATTTGTATAAATTCCTATATACCTCCTATTAGTTGACAATAACGTGATGAGATAAAACTAAAATTGATCTACGCGGGATGAATATAAACTTTTTATAGATTATAATATATGACATAATGTTTTTAAGATTATGAAACCTACTTTATAAAGTTCTCGATCAAGTATGGCATTTAACCTATCTTGAGTTAACTCGATTTTAATTGTTTCATTGCAAAAAAGTATGTTTTGTCAAATAATTTATACGCAGATAGAGGATAACATTCAAAATAACACATGATACAATCTGCCATATCGAATATGGTTGAAGTGAAATAGAGATCAAATGTAAAAAATTTAAATTAGAATGAGATATTGAAGATCATGAAGAAGAATATCCAAAAAAATATTCGAGCTGAAGAAATGTGAGTTTAGTGTGGTAGACGTAGTGTCCAAAGCAATCACTCATTACGAGTCCTCTAAAGCATTTGTTATAGTGGCAATGTCCAATTTTCAATCTTCATATGTTTTGAGAAAATTATGACAAAAACCACTAATCACCATTATCAAGGATCAAACTCGGTTGATTTGTGTGACACGCAGGAATACTTACCACTATACTACAACAACATGGCTATAGTTTGGTAACCTTTTCCATCTGTGTGATGCACCCCTCTATGGTTTGTTATTAGTATGGGACCTCCCTTTCTGCCTCTAATATGCATCCTATAAGTTGATGTTAGTCTGATAAGACAAAACAGAAATGGATTAAAACAAAATTGGATTTTAAGATGATGACTTGAAATTTTGTATAAATTCATATATACTCCTATTAGTTGACAATAACGTGATGAGATAAAACTGAAATCGATCTACGCGGGATGAGTATAAACTTTTCATAGATTATAATATATGACATAATGTTTTTGAGATTATGAAACCAACTTTATAAAGTTCTTGATCAAGTATGACATTTAACCCTTCCTGAGTTAACTTGATTTTAATTTTTTCATTGCAAAAAAGTACGTTTTGTCAAATAATTTATGTGCAGATAGAGGATAACATTAAGAATAGCATATGATGCAATCTACCATATCGAATATGGTTGAAGTGAAATAGAGATCAAATGTGAAAAATTTAAATTAGAATGAGATATTGAAGATCATGAAGAAGAATATCCAAAAAAATATTCGAGCTGAAGAAATGTGAGTTTAGTGTGGAAGACGAGTCCTCTAAAGCGTTTGTGGTAGTGGTAATGTCCAATTTTCAAACTTCGTAAGTTTTGAGAAAATTATGACAAAAAACTCTAATCACTTTTGCCAAGGATTGAACCTAGGTCACCTAGGTGACTGGCAAGAATACTCACCACTATACTACAACAACATGTTTATAGTTTGGTAACCTTTTCCATCTGTGGAATCCATCCCTCTATGGTTCGTTATTAGTACGAGACCTCCCTTTCTGCCTCCAATATGCATCCTATAAGTCAATGTTATTCTGATGAGACAAAACAGAAATGGATTTTAAGATGATGAAGTGAAAATTTGTATAAATACCTACATACCTACTATTAGTTGACAATAACATGATGAGATAAAACTGAAATCGATGTAAGCACATGATGATAACATTCCGAATAACATATGATGCAATCTACCATATCGAATACGATCGAAGTGAAATAGAGATTAAATGTGAAAAATTAAAATTAGAATGAGATATTGAAGATCATGCAGAGGAATATCAAAAAAAATATTCGAGCTGAAGAAATGTGAGTTTAGTGTGGAAGACGTAGTGTCCAAAACAATTACTTATTAGGAGCTCCATAAAGCATTTGTGATAGTGGCAAAGTCCAATTTCCAATCTTCATAAGTTTTGATTAGATTATGATAAAAACCTCTGATCACCATTGTCGGGGATCAATCCCAGGTCACTTGTATTATAGGCAGGAATACTCACCACTATACGGCAACAACATGGACTTAGTCAGATAACCTTTTCTATTGGTGGCATCTAGCCCTCTATGGTTTGATATTAGGACGAGACCTCCCTTTCTGCCTCCAATATGCATCCTATAAGTCGATGATAGTCTAATAAGACAAACCAGAAATGGATTTTAAGATGATGACGTGGAAATTTGTATAAATTCTTATATATATCTCCTATTAGTTGACAATAACATGATGATAAAACTGAAATCGATCAAAGCAGGATGAGGATAAACTTTTTGTAGATTATAATATATGACATAATATTTTTGAGATTATGAAACATGCTTAATAAAGTTCTCCATCAAGTATGGCATTTAACACATCTTTGGTTAACTCGATTTTAATTTTTTCATTGCAAAAAAGTACGTTTTGTCAAATAATATATGCGCAGATCGAGGAGAACATTCAGAATTGCGTATGATGCAATATACCATATTGAATATGATTGAAGTGAAATAGAGATCAAATATGAAAAATTAAAATTAGAATGCGATATTGAAGATTATGCAGAGGAATATCCAAAAAAATATTCGAGCTGAAGAAATGTGAGTTTAGTGTGGAAGACACAGTGTTGAAAACAATCACTCATTACGAGTCCGATAAAGCGTTTCTATTAGTGGTATGTTTTGAGAAAATTATGACAAAAAACTCTAATCACCATTGCCAATAATCGAACACGAGTCACCTGCACGGCAAGCAGGAATACTAACCACTATACTACAACAATATGGTCTTTGTTTGATAACTTTTTCCGTCCATGGGTTCCACCCCTCTATGGTTCGTTATAAGTACTGGACCTCCCTTTCTGTCTCCAATATGCATCCTATAAGTTGATGTTAGTCTGAAAAGACAAAACAAAAATGTATTTTAAGATGGTGACATGGAAATTTGTATAAATTCCTATATACCTCCTATTACTTGATAATAACATGATGAGATAAAACTGAAATCTATTTAAGCAGGATGAGGATAAGCTTCTCGTAGATTATAATATATGGCATAATATTTTTGAGATTATGAAACCTACTTGATAAAGTTCTCGATCAAGTATGGCATTTAACACATCTTTGGTTAACTCGATTTTAATTTTTTCATTGCAAAAAAGTACGTTTTGTCAAATAATATATGTGCAGATAGAGGAGAACATTCAGAATTGCGTATGATGCAGTTTACCATATCGAATACGATTGAAGTGAAATAGAGATAAAATGTGAAAAATTAAAATTAGAATGAGATATTGAAGATCATATAAAGGAATATCCAAAAAAATATTTGAGCTGAAGAAATGTGAGTCTAGTGTGGAAGACTTAGTGTCCAAAACACTCATTGCGAGTCCTCTAAAGCATTTGTGATAGTGGAAATGTCCAATTTTCAATCTTCGTACGTTTTGAGAAAATTATGGAAATAACTTATGATCGCTGTTGTGGGGGATCGAATACGAGAGATTAAATGTTAAAAATTAAAATTAGAATGAGATATTGAAGATCATGGAGAGGAATATCCAAAAAAATATTCGAGCTGAAGAAATGTGAGCTTAGTGTGGAAGACGCAGTATCCAAAACAATCACTGATTACGAGTCCTCTAAAGTGTTTGTGATTGTGGCAATGTCCAATTTTCAATCTTCGTACGTTTTGAGAAAATTATGATAAAAACCTATGATCACCATTGCTGGGGTTTGAAACCTGGTAAAGCATTTGTGATAGTGGAAATGTCCAATTTTCAATCTTCGTACGTTTTGAGAAAATTAAGAAAAAAAACCTATGATCGCTGTTGAGGGGGATCGAATCCGATTAAAGTGTAATAGAGATAAAATGTTAAAAATTAAAATTAGAATGAGATATTGAAGATCATGCAGAGTAATATCCAAAATAATATTCGAGTTGAAGAAATGTGAGCTCAGTGTGGAAGATGCAGTATCCAAAACAAACACTGATTACGAGTCCTCTAAAGCGTTTGTGATTGTGGCAATGTACAATTTTCAATCTTCGTACGTTTTGAGAAAATTATGACAAAAACCTATGATAACCATTGCCGTGGTTTAAAACCTGGTCACCTGCATGAGAGGCAGGAATACTCACAACTATACTACAACAACATGGTCTTAGTTGGGTAATCTTTTCCAACCATGGAATCCACCCCTCTATGTTTTGTGATTAGTACAGGACCTGCCTTTCTGCCTCCAATATACATCCTATAAGTTTTTTTTAGAACTTAAATATGCATCCTATAAGTTGATATTAATCCGATAAGACAAACCAAAATGGATTTTAAGATGATGATGTAGAAATTTGTATAAATTCCTATATACCACCTATTAGTGGACAATAAAGTGATGACATAAAACTGAAATCGATTTAAGCGGGATGAGGATAAACTTCTCGTAGATTATAATATATGGCATAATGTTTTTGAGATTATGAAACCTACTTGATAAAGTTCTCGATCAAGTATGGCATTTAACACATCTTTGGTTAACTCGATTTTCATTTTTTCATTGCAAAAAAGTACGTTTTGTCAAATAATATATGTGCAGATAGAGGAGAACATTCAGAATTGCATAAGATGCAATTTACCATATCGAATACGATTGAAGTGAAATAGAGATAAAATGTGAAAAATTAAAATTAGAATGAGATATTGAAGATCATATAGAGGAATATCCAAAAAAATATTTGAGCTGAAGAAATGTGAGTCTAGTGTGGAAGACTTAGTGTCCAAAACAATCACTCATTACGAGTCCTCTAAAGCATTTGTGATAGTGGAAATGTCCAATTTTCAATCTTCGTACGTTTTGGGAAAATTATGAAAAAAACCTATGATCTCTGTTGCGGAGGATCGAATACGATTAAAGTGTAATAGAGATCAAATATTAAAAATTAAAATTAGAATGAGATATTGAAGATCATGCAGAGGAATATCCAAAAAAATATTCGAGCTAAAGAAATGTGAGCTTAGTGTGGAAGATGCAGTATCCAAAACAATCACTGATTACGAGTCCTCTAAAGCGTTTGTGATTGTGGCAATGTCCAATTTTCAATCTTCGTACGTTTTGAGAAAATTATGATAAAAACCTATGATCACCTTTTCCGGGGTTTGAAACAAGGTCAAGCATTTGTGATAGTGGAAATGTCCAATTTTCAATCTTTGTACGTTTTGAGAAAATTAAGAAAAAAACCTATGATCACTGTTGCGGGGGATCGAATACGATTAAAGTGTAATAGAGATCAAATGTTAAAAATTAAAATTAGAATGAGATATTGAAAATCATGCAGAGTAATATCCAAAAAAATATTCGAGTTGAAGAAATGTGAGCTTAGTGTGGAAGATGCAGTATCCAAAACAATCACTGATTAAGAGTCCTCTAAAGCGTTTGTGATTGTGGCAATGTACAATTTTCAATCTTCGTACGTTTTGAGAAAATTATGACAAAAACCTATGATAACCATTGCCGGGGTTTAAAACCTGGTCATCTGCATGACAGGCAGGAATACTCACAACTATACTACAACAACATGGTCTTAGTTGGGTAATCTTTTCCAACCATGGAATCCACCCATCTATGTTTTGTGATTAGTACAGGACCTGCCTTTCTGCCTCCAATATGCATCCTATAAGTCGATGTTAGTCCGATAAGACAAACCAAAATGGATTTTAAGATGATGATGTCGAAATTTGTATAAATTCCTATATGCCACCTATTAGTTGACAATAAAGTGATGACATAAAACTGAAATCGATTTAAGCGTGATGAGGATAAACTTCTCGTAGATTATAATATATGGCATAATGTTTTTGAGATTATGAAACCTACTTGATAAAGTTCTCGATCAAGTTTGGCATTTAACACATCTTTGGTTAACTCGAATTTTCATTTTTTCATTGTAAAAAAATATGTTTTGTTAAATAATATATGCGTAGATAGAGGAGAACATTCAGAATTGCGTATGATGCAGTTTACCATATCGAAGACAATTGAAGTGAAATAGAGATAAATTGTGAAAAATTAAAATTAGAATGAGAGATTGAAGATAATATAGAGGAATATCCAAAAAAATATTTGAGCTGGAGAAATGTGAGTCTAGTGTGGAAGACTTAGTGTCCAAAACAATCACTCATTACGAGTCCTCTAAAGCATTTGTGATAGTGGAAATGTCCAATTTTCAATCTTCGTACGTTTTGGGAAAATTATGAAAAAAACCTATGATCTCTGTTGCGGAGGATCGAATACGATTAAAGTGTAATAGAGATCAAATGTTAAAAATTAAAATTAGAATGAGATATTGAAGATCATGTAGAGTAATATCCAAAATAATATTCGAGTTGAAGAAATGTGAGCTCAGTGTGGAAGATGCAGTATCCAAAACAAACACAGATTACGAGTCCTCTAAAGCGTTTGTGATTGTGGCAATGTACAATTTTCAATCTTCGTACGTTTTGAGAAAATTATGACAAAAACCTATGATGACCATTGCCGTGGTTTAAAACCTGGTCACCTGCATGAGAGGCAGGAATACTCACAACTATACTACAACAACATGGTCTTAGTTGGGTAATCTTTTCCAACCATGGAATCCACCCCTCTATGTTTTGTGATTAGTACAGGACCTGCCTTTCTGCCTCCAATATACATCCTATAAGTTTTTTTTAGAACTTAAATATGCATCCTATAAGTTGATGTTAGTCCGATAAGACAAACCAAAATGGATTTTAAGATGATGATGTCGAAATTTGTATAAATTCCTATATACCACCTATTAGTTGACAATAAAGTGATGACATAAAACTGAAATTGATTTAAGCGGGATGAGGATAAACTTCTCGTAGATTATAATATATGGCATAATGTTTTTGAGATTATGAAACCTACTTGAAAAAGTTCTCGATCAAATATGGCATTTAACACATCTTTGGTTAACTCGATTTTCATTTTTTCATTACAAAAAAGTACGTTTTGTCAAATAATATATGTGCAGATAGAGGAGAACATTCAGAATTGCGTAAGATGCAGTTTACCATATCGAATACGATTGAAGTGAAATAGAGATAAAATGTGAAAAATTAAAATTAGAATGAGATATTGAAGATCATATAGAGGAATATCCAAAAAAATATTTGAGCTGAAGAAATGTGAGTCTAGTGTGGAAGACTTAGTGTCCAAAACAATCACTCATTACGAGTCCTCTAAAGCATTTGTGATAGTGGAAATGTCCAATTTTCAATCTTCGTACGTTTTGGGAAAATTATGAAAAAAACCTTTGATCGCTGTTGCGGAGGATCGAATACGATTAAAGTGTAATAGAGATCAAACGTTAAAAATTAAAATTAGAATGAGATATTGAAGATCATGCAGAGGAATATCCAAAAAAATATTCGAGCTGAAGAAATGTGAGCTTAGTGTGGAAGACGCAGTATCCAAAACAATCACTGATTACGAGTCCTCTAAAGCATTTGTGATTGTGGCAATGTCCAATTTTCAATCTTCGTACGTTTTGAGAAAATTATGACAAAAACCTATGATCACCATTGCTGGGGTTTGAAACCTGGTCAAGCATTTCTGATAGTGGAAATGTCCAATTTTCAATCTTTGTACGTTTTGAGAAAATTATGAAAAAAGCCTATGATCGCTGTTGCGGGGGATCGAATACGATTAAAGTGTAATAGAGATCAAATGTTAAAAATTAAAATTAGAATGAGATATTGAAGATCATGCAGAGGAATATTTTCAATCTTCGTACGTTTTGAGAAAATTATGACAAAAACCTATGATATATGTGCAGATAGAGGAGAACATTCAGAATTGCGTAAGATGCAGTTTACCATATCGAATACGATTGAAGTGAAATAGAGATAAAATGTGAAAAATTAAAATTAGAATGAGATATTGAAGATCATATAGAGGAATATCCAAAAAAATATTTGAGCTGAAGAAATGTGAGTCTAGTGTGGAAGACTTAGTGTCCAAAACAATCACTCATTACGAGTCCTCTAAAGCATTTGTGATAGTGGAAATGTCCAATTTTCAATCTTCGTACGTTTTGGGAAAATTATGAAAAAAACCTTTGATCGCTGTTGCGGAGGATCGAATACGATTAAAGTGTAATAGAGATCAAACGTTAAAAATTAAAATTAGAATGAGATATTGAAGATCATGCAGAGGAATATCCAAAAAAATATTCGAGCTGAAGAAATGTGAGCTTAGTGTGGAAGACGCAGTATCCAAAACAATCACTGATTACGAGTCCTCTAAAGCATTTGTGATTGTGGCAATGTCCAATTTTCAATCTTCGTACGTTTTGAGAAAATTATGACAAAAACCTATGATCACCATTGCTGGGGTTTGAAACCTGGTCAAGCATTTCTGATAGTGGAAATGTCCAATTTTCAATCTTTGTACGTTTTGAGAAAATTATGAAAAAAGCCTATGATCGCTGTTGCGGGGGATCGAATACGATTAAAGTGTAATAGAGATCAAATGTTAAAAATTAAAATTAGAATGAGATATTGAAGATCATGCAGAGGAATATTTTCAATCTTCGTACGTTTTGAGAAAATTATGACAAAAACCTATGATAACCATTGCCGGTGTTTGAAACCTGGTCACCTGCATGACAGGCAGGAATACTCACAACTATACTACAACAACATGGTCTTAGTTGGGTAATCTTTTCCAACCATTGAATCCACCCCTCTATTGTTCGTTATTAGTACAGGACCTGCCTTTCTGCCTCTAATATATATCCTATAAGTTGATGTTAGTTCGATAAGACAAACCAAAATGGATTTTAAGATGATGATGTCGAAATTTGTATAAATTCCTATATGCCACCTATTAGTTGACAATAAAGTCATGACATAAAACTGAAATCGGTTTAAGCGGGATGAGGATAAACTTTTTGTAGATTATAATATATGACATAATGTTTTTGAGATTATGAAACATACTTGATAAAGTTCGCGATCAAGTATGGCATTGAACCCTTCTTTGGTTAAATCGGTTTTAATTTTTTGTTTGCAATAAAGTACATTTTGTAAAATAATTTATGCTCAGATAGAGGATAATATTCAGAATAGCATATGATGCAATCTAACATATCGAATACAATTGACGTGAAATATAGATCAAATGTGAAAAATTAAAATTAGAATGAGATATTAAAGATAAGGCATAAGAATATCCAAAAAAATATTCGAGCTGAAGAAATGTGAGTTTAGTGTGGAAGACAAAAAACTTTGTAAGTTTTTTGATAGTGGCAATGTCCAATTTTCAATCTTTTTAAGTTTTGTGAAAATTATGTCAAGAAACTCTAATCATTGTTGCCGGGGATCGAACTCGAGTCACCTACATGACAAGCAGAAATACTCACCACTATACAACAAAGACATGGTCTCTATTTGGAAACCTTTACCATCCATGGGATCCAACCCTCTATGGTTCGTTATTAGTACGGGACCTGCCTTTCTGCCTCCAATATGCATCCTATAAGTTGATGTTAGTCTGATAAGACAAAATAGAAATGGATTTTAAGATGATGATGTGGAAATTTGTATAAATTCCTATATACACCTATTAGTTGATAATAGGATAAACTTTTGTAGATTATAATATATGACATAATATTTTTGAGATTATGAAACATACTTGATAAAGTTTGCGATCAAGTATGGCATTTAATCCATCTTTGGTTAACTCGATTTTAATTTTATCTTTGCAATAAAGTACGTTTTGTCAAAAAATTTATGTGCAAATAGAGGATAAAATTCAGAATAACATATGATGCAATCTACCATATCAAATACGATTGAAGTGAAATTGAGATCAAATTTGAAAAATTAAAATTAGAATGAGATATTGAAGATCATGTAGAGGAATATCGAAAAAAAATATTCAAGCTGAAGAAAAATGAGTTTAGTGTGGAAGTTAATCACTCATTATGAGTCGAAAAAAATAGAGGAATTTCTGATAATGGCAAAGTCCAATTTTCAAAAGTTTTGAGAAAATTATGACTGAAAAATCTGATCACCGTTCTCGTGGATAGAACTCAGATCAACAGCGTGATAGGCAATAATACTCAACATTATACTACAACTACATGGTCTTAGTTTGGTAACCTTTTTCATATATGGGATCCACCCCTCTAATGTTCGTTATTAGTACCGAACCTCCCTTATTTCCTCCAATATGCATCTTATAAGTTGATGTTAGTCTGATAAGACAAAACAAAACAAAAATGTATTTTAAGATGGTGACGTGGAAATTTGTATAGATTCCTATATAACTCCTATTAGTTGATAATAACATGATGAGATAAAACTGAAATCGATTTAAGCGGGATGAGGATAAACTTCTCGTAGATTATAATATATGACATAATATTTTTGAGATTATGAAACCTACTTGATATAGTTCTCGATCAAGTATGGCATTTAACACATCTTTGGTTAACTCGATTTTAATTTTTTCATTGAAAAAAAGTACGTTTTGTCAAATAATTTATGCAAAGATAGAGGATAACATTCAGAATTGCGTATGATGCAATGTACCATATCGAATAAGATTGAAGTGAAATAGAGATCAAATGTGAAAAATTAAAATTAGAATGAGATATTGAAGATCATGCAGAGGAATATCCAAAAAAAATATTCGAGTTGAAGAAATGTGAGTTTAGTATGGAAGACGTAGTGTCGAAAAGAATCACTCATTACGAGTCCGATAAAGAATTTCTGATAGTGGCAATGTCCAATTTTTAATCATCGTACGTTTTGTCAAATAATTTATGCGCAGATAGAGGATAATATTCGAGCTGAGGAAATGTTAGTTTAGTGTAGAAGACGTAGTGTCCAAAAGAATCACTCATTACGAGTCCTCTAAAGCATTTGTGATAGCAACAACACTGTTGACAAGGATCGTATTCGAGTCACCTGCATGATAGACATGAATACTTACTAATACTACAACAACATGGTCTTAGTTGGGCAATCTTTTCCAACCATGGAATCCACCCCTCTATGGTTCGTTATTAGTATAGGACCTCCCTTTCTGCCTCCAATATGCATCCTATAAGTCGATGTTAGTATGATAAGACAAAACAGAAATGGATTTTAAGATGATGACGTGGAAATTTATATAAATTAATATATACCTCCTATTAGTTGACAATAACGTGATGTGATAGAACTGAAATCGATCTAAGCGGGTTGAGGATAAACTTTTCGTAGATGATAATATATGACATAATATTTTTGAGATTATGAAACCTACTTGATAAAGATCGCGATCAAGTATGGCATTTAACCAATCTTTGGTTAACCCAATTTTAATTTTTTTCATTGCAAAAAAGTACGTTTTGTCAAATAATTTATACGCAGATAGAGGATAACATTCGGAATAGCATACAATAACGAATATAATTGATGTGAAAAAGAGAATAAATGTGAATAATATGATAGGCAAGAATACTCACCACTATACTACAACAACATAGTCTTGATTTGTTAACCTTTTCCGTGCATGGGATCCTCACCTCTATGGTTTGTTATTAGTGCAGGACCTGCTTTTCTGCCTCCAATATGTGTCCTATAAGCTGATGTCAGTCTGATAAGACAAAACAGAAATGGATTTTAAGATGATGATGTGGAAATTTATTTAAATTCCTATATACCTACTCTTGGTTGACAATTATGTTATAAGATAAAACTGAAATCGATTTAAGCGGGATGATGATAAACTTCTCGTCGATTATAATATGTGACAGTTTTTTTGAGATTATGAAACCTAGTTGATAAAGTTTGCGATCAAGTATGGCTTTTAACCCCTCTTTGGTTAACTCGATTTTAATTTTTTCTTTTTAATGAAGTACATTTTGTCAAATAAATTATGCACAGATAGAGGATAAAATTCAAAATAGCATTTGATGCAATCTACCATATCGAATACGATTGAAGTGAAATAGAGATCAAATGTGAAAAATTAAAATTAGAATTAGATATTGAATATCATGCACAAGAATATCCAAAAAAATATACGAGCTGAAGAAATGTGAGTTTAGTGTGGAAGACGTAGTGTCCAAAACAATCACACATTACGAGTACTCTAGAGGATCTGATCGCCATTATCAAGTATCAAACCCGGGTCACCTGTGTAACAAGTAGGAATACTAACCACTATACTACAACAACATTAACTTAGATTAGTAACCTTTTCCATTCGTGGAATCCAACCTTTTATGGTTCGTTATTAGTACGGGATCTGCCTTTCTGCGTTATTAGTACGGGACCGGGACCTAGAAATAGATTTTAAGATGATAAAAAACTCTAATCGCTGTTGACAAGGATCAAAACCGGGTCACCTGTGTGACATGCAAGAATACTCACCACTATAATACAACGACATAGTCTTTCTTTGGAAACCTTTTCCGCTTGTGGGCTCCACCCCTCTATTGTTCGTTATTAGTATGAGATCAGCCTTTCTGCCTCCAATATTCATCCTATAAGTTGATGTCAGTCCGATAAGACAAACCAAAATGGATTTTGAGATGATGATGTGGAAATTTGTATAAATTCCTATATGCCACCTATTAGTTGACAATAAAGTGAAGACATAAAACTGAAATCGTTTTAAGCGGGATGAGGATAAAATTTTTTGTAGATTATAATATGACGTAAAATTTTGTAGATTCTGATACATACTTGATAAAGTTCTCGATCAAGTATGGCATTTAACCCGTCTTTGGTTAACTCGATTTTAGTTTTTTCTTAGAAATAAAGAACGTTTGTCAAAAAATTTATGCGCAGATAGAGGATAACATTCAGAATAGCATATGATGCAATCTTCCATATCAAAAACGACTGAAGTGAAATAGAGATCAAATGTGTAAAATTAAAATTAGAATGAGATATTGAACATCATGCACAGGAATATCCAAAAAAATATTTGTGATGGTGGCAATGTCCAATTTTCAAGCATTCTAAGTTTGAAGAAAATTATGAAAAGAAACTCTAACCGCCGTTGCCGGGGATCGAACCCAAGTCACGTGCATGACAAGCAGGAATACTCACCACTATACTACAACTACATTGTTTTTGTTTGGAAATGTTTTCCTGACTGTGGGCTCTTTTCCTCTATGGTTCGTTATTAGTACGGGACCTGCCTTTCTGACTCCAATATGCATCCTATAAGTTGATGTTAGTCCGATAAGACAAACCAAAATGGATTTTAAGATGATGATGTGGAAATTTGTATAAATTCCTATATGCCACCTATTAGTTAACAATAAAGTGATGACATAAAACTGAAATCGATTTAAGCGAGATGAGGATAAACTTTTTTGTAGATTATAATATAGGACATAAAATTTTGGAGATTATGATATATACTTGATAAAGTTCCCGATCAAGTATGGTATTTAACCAGTCTTTGCTTAACTCGATTTTAATTTTTTCTTTGCAATAAAGAATGTTTGTCAAAAAATTTATGCGCAGATAGAGGATAACATTCAGAATAACATATGATGTAATCTACCATATCGAAAACGATTGAAGTGAAATAGAGATTGAAGTGAAATAGAGATCAAATGTCTAAAATTACGTAGTGTCAAAAATAATCACTCATTACGAGTCCTCTAAAGCATTTCTGATAGTGGCAATGTCCAATTTTCAATCATTGTAAGTTTGAAGAAAATTATGACAAGGAACTCTATTCGCCGTTGCCGGGGTTTGAACCCCGGTCACCTGCATGACAGGCAGGAATACTCACCACTATACTACAACGACATGGTCTTTATTTAGAAACCTTTTCCTTCTGTGGGCTTCATTCCTCTATGGTTCGTTATTAGTACGGGACCTGCCTTTCCGGCTCCAATATGCCTCCTATAAGTTGATGTTAGTCCGATAAGACAAACCAAAATGGATTTTAAGATGATGATGTGGAAATTTGTATAAATTCCTATATGCCACCTATTAGTTGACAATAAAGTGATGACATTAAACTGAAATAGATTTAAGCGGGCTGAGGATAAACTTTTTTGTAGATTATAATATATGACATAATGTTTTTGAGATTATGAAATATACTCGATAAAGTTCGCGATCAAGTATGGCATTTAGCCCTTCTTTAGTTAACTCGGTTTTAATTTTTTCTTTACAATAAAGAGCGTTTGTCAAAAAATTTATGCACAGATAGAGGATAACATTCAGAATAGCATATGATGCAATCTACCATATCGAATACGATTGAGTAAAATTAAAATTAGAATGAGCTATAGAACATCATGCATGGGAATATCCAAAAAAATATTCGAGCTGAAGAAATGTGAGTTTAGTGTGGAGGACGTATTGTCAAAAACAATCACTCATTACGAGTCCTCTAAAGCGTTTGTGATAGTGGCAATGTCCAATTTTCAATCATTGTAAGTTTTGAGAAAATTATGAAAAAAAACTGTAATCACCGTTGCTGCCAATTTTCAATCATTGTAAGTTTTGAGAAAATTATGAAAAAAAACTCTAATCGCCCTTGCCGGGGATCAAACCTGGTCACCTGCGTGACAGGCAGGAATACTCACCACTATACTACAACGACGTGGTCTCTATTTGGAAAAGTTTTCCTATCTGTGGGCTCCATGACTCCAATATGCATCCTATAAGTTTATGTTAGTCCGATAAGACAAACCAAAATGGATTTTAAGATGATGATATGGAAATTTGTATAAAGTCCTATATGTGACCTATTAGTTGACAATAAAGAGATGACATAAAACTGAAATCGATTTAAGCGGGATGAGGATAAACTTTTTTGTAGATTATAATATATGACATAAAATTTTGGAGATTATGATACATACTTGATAAAGTTGCCGATCTAGTATGGTATTTCACCCATCTTTGGTTAACTCGATTTTAATTTTTTCTTTGCAATAAAGAATGTTTGTCAAAACATTTATGCGTAGATAGAGGATAACATACAGGAATATCCAAAAAAATATTCGAGCTAAAGGATAACATACAGGAATATCCAAAAAAATATTCGAGCTAAAGAAATGTGAGTTTAGTGTGGAAGACGTAGTGTCGAAAATAATCACTAATTACGAGTCCTCTAAAGCATTTGTGTCTAATCGTTGTTGCCGTGGATCGAACTCGAGTCACCTGCATGACAGGCAAGAATACTCATCACTATACTACAACTACGTGGTCTTTATTTGGAAACCTTTTCCTTCTGTGGGCTCCATTCCTCTATGGTTCGTTATTAGTACGGGACCAGCCTTTCTGCCTCCAATATGTCTCCTATAAGTTGATGTTAGTCCGATAAGACAAACTAAAATGGATTTTAAGATGATGATGTGGAAATTTGTATAAATTCCTATATGCCACCTATTAGTTAACAATAAAGTGATGACATAAAACTGAAATCGATTTAAGCGAGATGAGGATAAATTTTTTTGTAGATTATAATATAGGACATAAAATTTTGGAGATTATGATACATACTTGATAAAGTTCCCGATCAAGTATGGTATTTAACCAGTCTTTGCTTAACTCGATTTTAATTTTTTTCTGTGCAATAAAGAATGTTTGTCAAAAAATTTATGTGCAGATAGAGGATAACATTCAGAATAACATATGATGCAATCTACTATATCGAAAACGATTGAAGTGATATAGAGATCAAATGTGTAAAATTAAAATTAAAATGAGCTATTGAACATCATGCACAGGAATATCCAAAAAAATATTCGAGCTGAAGAAATGTGAATTTAGTGTGGAAGACGTAGTGTCGAAAACAATCACTCATTACGAGTCATCTAAAGCGTTTGTGATAGTGGCAATGTCCAATTTTCAATCTTTGTAAGTTTTGAGAAAATTATGAAAAAAAACTCTAATTACTGTTGCCGGGGATCGAACCCGGGTCATCTGCATGACAGGCATGAATACTCACCTTTATACTAGAATGACATGGTCTCTGTTTGGAAACCTTTTGTGTGAGTGGGCTCCACCCCTCTATGTTTCGTTATTAGTACGAGACCTGCCTTTCTGCCTCCAATATGCATCCTATAAGTTGATGTTAGTCCGATAAGACAAACGAAAATGGATTTTTAGATGATGATGTGGAAATTTGTATAAATTCTTATATGCTACCTATTAGTTGACAATAAAGTGATGACATAAAACTGAAATCGATTTAAGCGGGATGAGGATAAACTTTTTTGTAGATTATAATATATGACATAATATTTTTGAGATTATGAAATATACTCGATAAAGTTCGCGATCAAGTATGACATTTAACCCGTCTTTAGTTAACTCGATTTTAATTTTTTCTTTGCGATAAAGTACATTTTGTCAAAAAATTTATGCACAGATAGAGGATAACATTCAGAATAGCATATGATGCAATCTACCATATCGAACACGATTGAAGTGAAATAGAGATCAAATATGTAAAATTAAAATTAGAATGAGCTATTGAACATCATGCACAGGAATATTCAAAAAAATATCCGAGCTGAAGAAATGTGAGTTTAGTGTGGAAGACCTAGTGTCCAAAAACAATCAATTATTACGAGTCCTCTAAAGCACTTGTGATAGTGCCAATGTCCAATTTTCAATCATTCTAAGTTTTGAGAAAATTATGACAAAAAAACTCTAATCGTTGTTGATAGGGATCAAACCTGGGTCACCTACATGATAGGCAGAAATACTCACCACTAAACTACAACGACAAGGTCTCTGTTTGGAAACCTTTTCCACTAGTGGGCTCCACCCCTCTATGGTTCGTTATTTGTACGGGACCTGCCATTCTGTCTTCAATATGCATCCTATAAGTTGATGTTAGTCCGATAAGACAAACCAAAATGGATTTTAAGATGATAATGTGGAAATTTGTATGAATTCCTACAACATGGTCTCTGTTTGGAATCCTTTTCCGCCAGGGGGCTTCACCCCTCTATGGTTCGTTATTAGTACGGGACCTGCCTTTCTGCCTCCGATATGCACCCAATAAGTTGACGTTAGTACAATAAGACAAACCAAAATGGATTTTAAGATGATGATGTGGAAATTTGTATAAAATCCTATATGCCACCTATTTGTTGACAATAAAGTGATGACACAAAACTGAAATCGATTTAAGCAGGATGAGGATAAACTTTTTATAGATTATAATATATGACATAATGTTTTTGAGAATATGAAACATACTTGATAAAGTTCGCGATCAAGTATGGCATTTAACCCTTCTTTGGTTAACTCGGTTTTAATTTATTCTTTGCAATAAAGTACGTTTGTCAAAAAATTTATGCGTAGATAGAGTATAACATTCTGAATAACATATGATAATATCTACCATATCGAATACGATTGAAGTGAAATAGAGATCAAATGTGTAAAATTAAAATTAGAATTTGCTATTGAACATCATGCACAGGAATATCCAAAAAAATATTCGAGCTGAAGAAATTTGAGTTTAGTGTGGAAGACGTAGTGTCGAAAAAAATCACTCAATATGAGTCCTCTAAAGCGTTTGTGATAGTGATAATGTCAAATTTTCAAACTTTGTAAGATTTGAGAAAATTATGACAAAAAACACTGATCGCCGTTGTCGGGGATCGAAAACAAGTCACCTGCATGACAGGCAGGAATACTCACGACTATACTACAACGATGTGGTCTTTATTTGGAAACCTTTTCCATCCGTGGGCTACACCCCTCTATGGTTTGTTATTAGAACGGGACTTGCCTTTCTGCCTCCAATATGCATCTTTTAAGTTGATGTTAGTCCGATAAGACAAACCAAAATGGATTTTAAGATATTGATGTGGAAATTTGTATAAATTCCTATATGCCACCTATTGGTTGACAATAAAGTGATGACATAAAACTGAAATCGATTTAAGCGGGATGAGGATAAACTTTTTGTAAATTATAATATATGACATAATGTTTTTGAGAATATGAAACATACTTGATAAAGTTCGCGATCAAGTATGGCATTTAACCCTTCTTTGGTTAACTCGGTTTTAATTTATTCTTTGCAATAAAGTACTTTTGTCAAAAAATTTATGCGCACATAGAGTATATCATTCAGAATAGCATATGATGCAATCTACCATATCGAATACGATTGAAGTGAAATAGAGATCAAATGTGTAAAATTAAAATTAGAATGAGCAATTGAACATCATGCATAGGAATATCCAAAAAAATATTCGAGCTGAAGAAATGTGAGTTTAATTTGGAAGACTTAGTGTCGAAAACAATCACTCATTACGAGTCCTCTAAAGCGTTTGTGATAGTGGCAATGTCCAATTTTCAATCTTTGTACGTTTTGAGAAAATTATGACAAAAAACTCTAATGGCCATTGTAGGGGATTGAACCCTAGTCACATTCGTGACAAGTAGGAATACTCACCAATATACTACAACGATGTAGTATCTATTTGGAAACCTTTTACCGACTATGTGCTCCATTTTTCTATGGTTCGTTACTAGTACGGGACCTGCCTTTTTGCCTTAAATATGCATCCTATAAGTTGATGTTAGTCCGATAAGACAATCCAAAATGGATTTTAAGATATTGATGTGGAAAGTTGTATAAATTCCTATATGCCACCTATTGGTTGACAATAAAGTGATGACATAAAACTGAAATTGATTTAAGTGGAATGAGGATAAACTTTTTTGTAGATTATAATATATGACATAAAATTTTGGAGATTATGATACATACTTGATAAAGTTTTTTGTAGATTATAATATTTGACATAATGTTATTTGGAATATGAAACACAGCATTTAACGTTCGCCGGGGATTGAACCTGGGACACGGATCGAACCTGGGTCACTTGCTTGACAAGCAAGAATACTCATCAATATACTACAACGACATGGTATCTGTTTCGAAACATTTTCCGCCCGTGGGATCCACCCCTCTATGGTTCGTTATTAGTACGGGACCTGCCTTTTTGCCTGCAATATGCATCCTATAAGTTGATGTTAGTCCACTAAGAGAAACCAAAATGGATTTTAAGATGATGATTTGGAAATTTGTATAAATTCCTATATGCCACCTATTAGTTGACAATAAAGTGATGACATAAAACTGAAATCGATTTAAGCAGGATGAGGATAAACTTTTTTGTATATTATAACATATGACATAATGTTTTTGAGATTATGATACATACTTGATAAAGTTCGTGATCAAGTATGGCATTTAACTCATCTTTGTTTTACTCGATTTTAATTTTTTCTTTGCAATAAAGAACGTTAGTCAAAAAATTTATGCGCAGATAGAGGATAACATTCAGAATAACATATGATGCAATCTACCATATCGAATACGATTGAAGTGAAATAGAGATCAAATGTGTAAAATTAAAATTAGAATGAGCTATGGAACATCATGCACAGGAATATCCAAAAAAATATTCGAGCTGAAGAAATGTGAGTTTAGTGTGGAAGACGTAGTGTCGAAAACAATCATTCATTACGAGTTCTCTAAAGTGTTGGTGATAGTGGCAATGTCCAATTTTCAATCATTGTAAGTTTTGAGAAAATTATGAAAAAAAACTCTGAACACCGTTGTCGGGGATCAAACTTAGGTCACTTGCGTGACAGGCATGAATACTCACCACTATACTACAACGACATGGTATTTTTTTTGAAACCTTTTTCGTTCGTGGGATCCACCCCTCTATGGTTCGTTATTAGCACGAGACCTGCCTTTCTGCCTCCAATATGCATCCTATAAGTTGATGTTAGTCTGATACGACAAACCAAAATGGATTTTAAGATGATGATGTGGAAATTTGTATAAATTCCTATATGCCACCTATTAGTTGACAATAAAGTGATGACATACAATTGAAATTGATGTAATCGGGATGAGGATAAACTTTTTGTATATTATAATATATGACATAATGTTTTTGAGATTATGAAACATACTTGATAAAGTTCGCGATCAAGTCTGGCATTTAACCCATCTTAGGTTAACTTGATTTTAATTTTTCTTTTGTAATAAAGTACATTTTGTCAAATAATTTATGCGCAGATAGAAGGAGTGCTCTAAAGTGTTGGTGATAATGGCAATGTCCAATTTTCAATCTTTGTAAGTTTTGAGAATTTTTGTATATTATAATATATGACATAATTTTTTTGAGATTATGAAACATACTTGATAAAGTTCGCGATCAAGTCTGGCATTTAACCCATCCTAGGTTAACTTGATTTTAATTTTTCCTTTGTAATAAAGTACGTTTTGTTAAATAATTTATGCACAGATAGAAGGAGTGCTCTAAAGTGTTTGTGATAATGGCAATGTCCAATTTTCAATCTTTGTAAGTTTTGAGAAAATTATGACAAAAAACTGGCAATGTCCAATTTTCAATCTTTGTAAGTTTTGAGAAAATTATGACAAAAAACACTTATCGCTATTGCCAGGGATCACCTGCGTGACAAGCATGAATACTCACCACTATACTACAACAATATGGTCTCTATTTGGAAACCTTTGCTGTCCATGGGACCCACGCATATATGGTTCGTTATTAGTACGGGACCCGCCTTTCTGCCTCCAATATGCATCCTATGAGTTGATGTTAGTCTAATAACACAAACCAAAATGAATTTTAAGATGATGATGTGGAAATTTGTATAAATTCATATATGCCACCAATTAGTTGATAATAAAGTGATGACTTAAAATTGAAATCGATTTAAGCCGGATGAGGATAAACTTTTTTTATAAACTTTTTGTAGATTATAATATATGACAATGTTTTCGAGATTATGAAACAAACTTGATAAAGTTCGCGATCAAGTCTGGCATTTAACCCCTCTTTGGTTAACTCGATTTTAATTTTTTCTTTCTAATAAAGTACGTTTTGTCAAAAAATTTATGCACAGATAGAGGATAACATTCAGAATAGCATATGATGCAATCTTCCATATCGAATACGATTGAAGTGAAATAGAGATCAAATGTGTAAAATTAAAATTCGAATTTGCTATTGAACATCATGCACAGGAATATCCAAAAAAATATTCGAGCTGAAGAAATGTGAGTTTAGTGTGGAAGACGTAGTGTCGAAAATAATCACTCAATATGAGTCCTCTAAAGCATTTGTGATAGTGGCAATATCCAATTTTTAATCTTTGTAAGTTTTCAGAAAATTATGACAAAAAAATCTGATCGTTATTGTCGGGGATCCAACCCGAGTTACCTGCATGACGAGGAAGAACACTCACCACTATACTACAACAACATGATCTCTATTTGGAAACCTATTCCGTTTGTGGGATCCACCCCTTTATGGTTCGTTATTAGTACGGGACCTGTCTTTCTGCCTCCAATATGCATCCTATAAGTTGATGTTAGTCTCATAAGACAAACCAAAATGGATTTTAAGATGATGATTTGGAAATTTGTATAAATTCCTATATGCCACCTATTAGTTGACAATAAAGTTATGACATAAAACTGAAATCGATTTATATGGGATGAGGATAAACTTTTTGTAGATTATAATATATGACATAATATTTTTGAGATTATGAAACATACTTGATAGAGTTCGCGATCAAGTACGGTATTTAACCCCTTTTTGGTTAACTCTATTTTAATTTTTTCTTTGTAATAAAGTACGTTTTGTCAAATAATTTATGCGCAGATAGAATGTCACGCCCCATACCTTCCCCTATGCTACATGGCAGACCGCAATGAACTCCACATACAGCTCCGTTTACCCCTGAAACTATATGGGAACCCATTAAGCGTACCTGATGTATATCCCCTCTATTTATGGAAGGAAAGAACCTGGATTACAGATCTTTACTACAGTGACACACACTTATATATAAGTAATTTATAATCAAAAGGGGCACATGCCTAAGGTTATACAAAATACCTAGCTAGTAGATCTTTCTTATACACACAAAACATAGGTAGAACTATCCTACCTTTCAGAAATCAGGTGCCTAGCTATACGCTGCGTTATCTATCAGTTTATCTCCTGCTGTAATCATGAAAAATAAAAATGAGTTCCCCTACGGGGTGAGTAATACTGTACCCAGTGAGTTGGATAGAAAACAATGTAAAACCGAGAACATAAAATAACAAAGTCTCAAGAATAGAATCACATAGCTATTCATGCGCAATAACCAATCAGAAAGAGTAATCAAGAATCACACGAGACTGTCTCCGGGGCTGGCATAATCAAATACAGTTGCTGCAGATGAATGTCACCTCAGGGGGAGGAATTATAAGTTATAAGGTACCCAGATCATAGTAGAAGTGCAAGAATAGATAACCAAAGCCCCCTTTCCCCCTAGGTTGCCCACTAGACTTCGCTACCTGGTATCCATAGCTAGTCTAGAGTAAAAATCAGTCAGGAGTATCACAGTCTCCCATCCTGACCTCGAGCACTATTCCCCTGGATATCCAGAATTATTTGCAACTCATTTATAATTATAATCAAGATTATATTAACTAGTAGGAGAGCCAAAGGATATCAAATATAACTAATCAAAGGGGATATAGTTCTCCTGGACTAAACATTAAGAACTATCCCATTTATTCTTCCTAGAGAATAAACACTCACCCGATCCTATCGTCGTAAGCACGTTTTAATTCGTATCGCGATCGTTCGTATCCTCGTTCTTGCTTATCAAATTTCGTGTAAATATTTTAAGAAATTTTAATTCTCAATCTGATAACAATTTCTCAAATTTGTCTTCACCAACATGTTTAAAATGGTCTGTAGAATCACCTTAATTTTTATCTCGAGTTCGCCGAAAAGTTCGCCGGAACCCTCGCAGGCGAAGTTCTTCGATCAGCACCAATATTAGTACCAATCGAAATCTCTCTTCATGAGGATTCGAAAAATTATATTTGCCCCAATTTTTATAGCTCATATGCCCGCAATTTCACCGATTAAATCAATTTGGGTGAAATCCCTAAGTTAGGGTTTTTAGCTCGCCGGCGGCCAATAGCCCTCAGCTCCGGTACCATTGGATAACTCTTGTGTAGGAGAAGCTATAGATACTAAGTTTGCAAAGTTCCGTGCTCAGAATGGTGGCAATCGCCGGAAACCGCCGCCATTTCTCTCCTCTGTTTCTACTAAAATCTCAACCAAAACTTGAAATTTATGGTTCTAATGTGTCCTCCAAGCTCACCTGATGTCGTCCCTAAAATCTTGTCAAAAAATTTGACCGAAAAGTCCTCCAAACGTCATCGACGAAGTGAGCCCTGTTCGTCGTCGTTACTGTGCGCGAAGGAGGAAGGAGAGAGGAAAACTCGAGCACGTGAAGCAGTGGGAAGAAAATATCGATTTTTTATAAATTAATTAATTAAATCTTTAATCTTAGATCAAATCTCGACCATCCATTTGAATCAATCCTTGATTCAACGATTTGACCATTCAAATGACATCCAAATTATGATCCGTCTGCACTGTTGGATTCCTTATCAAAAATTCTATTTGATGGTGTAATTTTCACATCAAAATTTTATACTTGAAAAAATTATATAATTTTACAAATAAGTCCTTCCTATTATTTTTCTTCTATAAAACCCATCAAAATTATCATCTATTACATAATTATCCTTAATGCAAAATACAAATCTTACATCCTACCCCCCTTAAAGAAATTTTGTCCTCAAAATTTGGTTCAGGTCACCACTTGGAATAGTTGTGGATATTTTCTCTTCATATATTCCTCAGATTCCTAAGTAATTTCCTCTACTTGTGAACTTCTCCATAAAACCTTGATCATCCATAAATCTTTATTTCTTAGAATTTTCTTCTTCCGTTCCAAGATTTGCACAGGTTGTATCTTATAGCTTAAGTTATCCGCAAGCTCTATGGGAGGTGTCAGTAATACTCGTTCTGGATCCACAATATGTTTTCTCAATATCAATACATGAAATACATCATGTATTCTGGCCATCTCCTGAGGTAACTCCAATCTGTAAACTACAGGACTAATTTTGTTAATGATTTTAAACGGTCCAATATATCTAGGACTCAACTTGTTTGTGTTTTCAAATCGTATAATTCCTTTCCACGGAGCTACTTTCAGGTAGACCATGTCCCTAGGTTGGAACTCTAATTCCCTTTTTCGATTATCTGCATAACTTTTCTATCTATCCTAGGCTATTTGTAATCTTTCTTTTATGATCTTAATCTTCTCTATCGTAGTTTCAATTAATTCATTCCCTTCAATTCTTCTTTCTTCAACTTCATCCCAACATAATGGTGTTCTGCATTTCCTTCCATATAGAGCCTCATACGATGGCATTCCGATACTAGCTTGGTAACTATTTTTATAAGCAAATTCAATCAACAGTAAATGTTAATCCCAACTTCCTTGAAATTCAAGTATACAAGCCCTGAGCATATATTCTAGAGTTTGAATTGTCCTCTCAGATTGACCATCTATTTGAGGATGAAAAGTTATACTGAATTGTAATATCGTCCCTAAAGCTTCATGTATCTTTGGCAAAAAAGGGAAGTAAATCTGGGGTCTCTATCAGAAATAATAGTAATGGGAACTCCATTAAGTTTCACAATCTCCTGAATATAGATTCTAGCTAATTTATCCAATAAACAAGTATTATGAATTGCCAGAAAATAAGCAGACTTGGTATGTCTATCCACAATTGTAAACTCTATTTTCTAAAAAATAATAATAATAATAATAAAATAAAAGATAAGATAAAATTATAATGAAAACAAAAATTTAATTTGTTTTGGAATTTTTATTTAAGATAAAAAAATTTAGTTTATTTTATTTTATTTTACTCGGTTAAAAGAAAAAAAATAAAATTTAATTAATAAAAAAAATTAATTCGCAAGATTTTTATTTAATTAATAAAAAAAATTAAAGGAAAAGAAAGGGGGAATAAGGGGTTTAAACCCTCGAAAATAGGGGGTTTCCTTGCTCCGAGGGCGACGGCGCGGCGGAGGTTCTAACCTCGCCGGCGGCCATTGTTTGGCATCGAGGGAGAGCTCCGAAAAGTTGAGACGTCGTCGACAAGGTCTGCGTGGCGAGGGGTCAGCTCCGGCGACGTCTGATTTCGTGGGAGGCGGCGAACGAGGGGCGAACAGGGGCAGATCTTTAATTCCCTTGATTTCGCCGGCGTAGGGTGCGGCGAGTGACTCCTCCCACTGTGGCGAGCTCTCTGGAGTCAATACGACCCCTTTGGAGCAAATATTGAGCGACGGTAGTCGCGTCGGGGTTGGGATTCCAGCGGTCGTCGGCGTCGGGCGGCGAATAAAGTACTTCTCTGTTCGCAACGATTTCGACGGCAAGGGAGGACCTGTGGACGTTCCTTCTACTGTGGAGGTGTGGCTGAAGAGTCGAGGGATGAGTGGAGAGCCATGGGCTGCGGTTGCGACGATGGGGCGGTGGTGAGCAGCGAAGGAAGCGGCGGCGTGCTTGCAGGCAACGTCGACGGGGCTGTTAGGGCTGATCGAGCTCTACTAGTGGTGTTATCAAACGGCCGGAGGGGTACGGATGACTCGGTTAGGGTGTACGTGTGGTTCCAGCGGGGTTGCGGAAGTGGAGAAGCGATGATTGCCGGTAGATATGCGGTGGCGCCGCTGGTGCTCGAACAGGGCACGAGCGAGAAGACGAAGACAGGTCGGCGGGATGTGCCGGTCTGGGTCAACTTTGTTCGGTCCGGTCTGGCCGGTTCATGCTGCGATTTAAATCGGGTTTAGCTGGTTTTCATGATTTTTCGACCGGTTTGATTTGGTTCAACGTTCCAATAGCTTTAGTGGTAAGTTCTGAGCCCATAGAAATTTATTTGGAATTTTTATCAAGTTTAAGGTTCGGTTTCTAAATTATTTTAGGTTGGGTTCAAGGGTTTGAGTGCATTAATGATGTCAAAAAATCTAAAATAATTTATGGTACTAGTTTGTGCTCAGACATAATTTCTGTGATTTAATTGAAATTTTACCGAACTGCTATTTAATTAAGGTGGTTTAGGTTTATTTAAGTGTTAAATAAATTATTTGGATGATATTTGCATGGAATAATATTTTAGTAAATGTCATTATATTTGATTGTTGTTAAACTGAATTAAAATGATTTAATTAGAATTTTTACAGAATTTTATAAATTTTATGTTGTGACTAATTTGGATAATTAAGGTAATTAGATTTTCTAAATAATAAAATTAGGGAAATCGTGATTTAATATATTTATTGTGGAAATTGAATTTTTACAGAATTATTAAAAGTTATTTTTAGATTAATTAAGATGGTATAGTTGATCAATATGATTAATTAAATTATTAGAATAATTTATTTGTGGAAATCAATATTTAATTTGTAGTCTTGTGATATAATTTGAATGTAAATGTAGGTATGGCTAGGGTTGGTTGATGCATGATTGTGATACCTGTGTTTATTTGAATTTATTAACCTATTTGGTTGATTAAAAAGAAATTAAATAAAAATTAGTGTGAGGTTGTGAGTAGAGGGGTTGTTAGGAAGATTGTTTGAGTTGTGTTATTTATGCATGTTTGTTTGGTTGTATTTAATTTATTTTAGGAGATTGTGTTGGGGTGCTTTTTCTTGACAAATCACGGCCAAGCTGTGATTTGTGTTGAAGTAAGAAGGAATTGCTTGCTTGATTGATTATTTGCTTGCATGCTTTAAGAATCATGGCCAAGCTGTGATTCTTGTTTAAAGATCTACTTAAGACTCAGGTGAGGATTTATGGTTTAAAATTTATTAGGCCTACTACAGATGCTAAGTCCTAAGGGTCGTTGTTAATTATTGTACATGCTAATAAGTTATATATCTACTTGATTGCATATTTAATTAACATGAGAATTATTGGAAAGTTATACCATGCTAGTTGGAGTATGATGTTCTTATATGCTTGCTATTGACATGGGTTGAAAGTTATATCATGATAGTTCATGTTTGATGTTAATTACATGCTTGCTCTTGACATGAGCTGAAAGATATACCATACTGGTATGTGAAAGGTTGCTATATGCATACTCCAGATGTGAGTTGAAAAATATACCATTGGGTATATGTATGATGTCATTATATGCATGTTGTTGATATTATGCTCATGTTGTGTTATTATTTGATATGTTCATGTTGCTAAAGATGTAGAGACACTTAACGAGAACATGGAACATGTGGACATGAGATAATACTTGAGACACTTTAGGATGATGTTATGATAACACCTAGAGTGATCTAGATGAATATATGATTAAGAACTCTAGACATCTTAAGGTTATGATAACCTAGGAGAAGATGTGAGTTCATGGGTGTGGTTTGTGCAAACATGTTGTGAGCAATGGTAGAGGGGCAAGCCATGTGCTAGCAATGGTAGAGGGGCAAGCCCGGTTGACTTAGCCACTAATACTTTGGTGTAGCCAGGATCTCACTTCGGTGCAGAACTCAACTTATTTGTGTTACACTAGGGTAGAGGGTGTGCTAGGAACAGTACCGCGCAATGCGCTACCCAGGCTAGGAAACCTGATGACGTTGGCATGCTCAACAGATGTGGATCCCTGAGCAGTCCAGGTTCATTGGTATCATATGTGGTGGATCCCAACTTGCTAGGTTGGTGTTGGATGTGATTTGTGATTTGTATGGTGATCCTGCTATGGTGCAGAATTACAGCGCTGTATGGTACTTGTGATTGGAAAGAAGGGGTACCGTGATCACTAGCTCCTTCCGCCAATGTCAGTGTACAGGCATATAGGACAGAGACATAGAGTTGACACTGACGAGTTTAGGGAAGTCTCTCACGAGGGATTCTCCTTGAACATAAGTGGCTGCCTTAGGTGTAGAATGGTTAGATGATGAAATATTAATTAAAGTGATATGATATCTTTGATTTAGTGGCATTGTTATGATCATATTTCTTATATGTTGTTATATGCTATGTTATGATCATATTCATGATGTTCCATATTTATTGCCTTGTTATATTATGGACATGTTGATTTAATATGTGATTTCAGTGGATATATTTTCTTGTTGGTTTGTACAATACTTTATGTCATTTTTAGGGTGCTCTCTCTGTAGCCTCACTGAGTTTCGCGACTCAGATATGCACATTTTTCCCCTGTTGTGTAGGCTACAGGTTGGTCATTGGCAGGGAGTGGGAGAGAACCTAGCTAGATGAACAATAACGATTTGGTGGTCTAGATAGAGATTTAAATTGATAGTGTTGGTTGAATTGTAAAAATATAGTTGCTTCCGCTTTGTTCTATAAATAAAATTATAGTGATTGTGATACTTTTTAGCCTTGTATAAGTTGTGGTGTTGTAGTATAGCTTATACGGCAGTTGCCATGTACCCAAAGGTAGTTTGGGGCGTGACATCAATTACCCATATTGCGTTATGATTACTTGACATACGAGGAAATCCAATCACAAAATCCATTGTGATATGTTCCCATTTCCATTCAGGAATTGGCAAAGGTTGTAGCTTTCCTGCCGGTCTTTGGTGCTCAGCTTTAACTTGTTGACATATATGATACTTAGCTACATAATCTGCAATATCTTTCTTCATTCCTGGCCACCAATAACTTCCTTTTATTGTGCGATATATTTTTGTACTTCTAGGGTGCATTGCGTATGCAAAGGAATAAGCTTCCTCCAGAATAGCCTTCCTGAGTTCAGCTTTTTCGGGACGCAAACTCTTTCTCGATAAACCCGTAATCCATTATCTCTCATCCTAAACTCAGTATTTTCTTCTGTTTGCATCTTTTGAAGTACTTTCCTCAATTCCTCGTCTGAGCTTTGCAAAATCTGAATTTCCTCGTGAAGTGTGGGTCGCACAATAAATGTAGCTAATATCTCACTAAATTTATCATAATCTAGCTGAACTCCCAAAGATTTCAATACTATGAGCTGAGGTAATGTAGTGGCTGAGATACTAGATAACGTAACTGATTTCCTACTCAATGCATCTGCCACCACATTAGCTTTTCTTGGATGGTATTCAATTACTAAATCATAATCTTTTATCAACTCTAACCATCTTCTTTGTCTCAAGTTTAACTCTTTCCGAGTCATAATATATTTCAAGCTCTGATAATCAGTTAAAATATGACATCGAACTCCGTATAAATAGTGTCGTCATATCTTTAATGCAAAAACTACTACTGCCAGTTCCAAATCATGGGTAGGGTAATTTAATTCATGCTTCCTTAACTGACGGGATGTATAAACAATAATTTTTCCTTCCTGCATCAATACACATCCCAATCCTTGTCTAGAAGCATCACTATATACCGTGTAATCCTCATTAGACTTTGGTAATGTTAGAACTGGAGCAGATGTGAGACAATCTTTGAGTTTCTGGAAACTCCTTTCACATTCTTCATTCCAATGAAATTTCACTTCCTTTCGGGTCAGTCTGGTAAGTGGTCCAGCTATCTTAGAAAATCCCTCAATAAATCTTCTGTAATATCCAGCTAGACCTAAGAAACTGCGAATCTCTGTAACATTCTTGGGTCGTTCCCACTTCAAAACTGCTACCACTTTATTTAAATCAACCATGATACCTTTTACTAATACGGTGTGTCTCAAGAATTTCACTTCTTTTAGCCAAAACTCGCATCTGGAGAACTTTGCATACAGTTTCTTTTCTCGTAGTGTCTGTAATACTATTCTCAGATGTTCAACATGTTCCTTTTCTTGAGGTGAGTATATTAGAATATCATCAATAAATACAATCATAAACTTGTCTAGATATGGATGGAATACCCTATTCATTAAATCCATAAATGCAGCTGGGGCATTTGTTAACCCAAAAGGCATTACTACAAACTCATAATATCCATATCTGGTTCTGAAGGTAGTTTTAGGTATGTCTGACTTCCTAATGCTCAATTGATGATATCCTGATCTCAAATCAATTTTTGAGAATACATTTGCTCTTTGTAGTTGATCAAAGAGATCATCAATTCTCGGCAAAGGATATTTATTCTTGATGGTCACCTTATTTAATTGTCTATAATCAATGTATAATCTTAAGGTACTATCTTTCTTCTTTACAAATAATACTGGTGCTCCCTATGGTGAGGTACTTGGTTTGATGAATCCTTTATCTAGTAATTCTGATAACTGTACCTTTAATTCATTGAGTTCTGTAGGTGCCATTCTATATAGTTGAATCGTGATAAGGTGAGTGTCTGGTTGTAATTCAATAAAAAAATCAACTTCCTTATCAGGTGGTACACCTGGTAATTCTTCTGGAAATACATCGGGGAATTCTCGCACCACCGGTATCTCTTCTAGCTTGGTTCCTGATGCGGATGTGTCTATTATATGAGCTAAATATGCTACACATTCTTTCCTTATTAATTTCCAAGCTTGTAGAGTCAAAATCACACAAGTTGGTAGGACTCGGCGGTTTCCAATAAAATGCAACTCAAATATTCCCTCCCTTGAGAATATCACTTCCTTAGTAAAACAGGTTACTGTGTGGCCTTATGTCGGGCTAACCAATCAATCCCCAATATTAGGTCAATATCTATCATATTTAAGGAGATTAAATCTGCTAGTAATGTAGTATCCCCCAACATATTCTCACAGTGCTTATAAACCGTGTTTCTAAGAAGTTGTTGTCTTAGGGGGGTGCATACAATAAGTTCAGGTTTCAAAGGAACTAATGGTTTATTATAAATCTCTGCAAACTCAGGATTAACATAAGATCTATGTGAACTACTATCAATGAGTACTCTAGCAGAACGCTGAACTAGCTGTAAGGTACCTATGATCAGATCTGGGTTAGCTTTAGCCTCCTTATTAGAACTAGCAAAAATCCTGGTCTGCTCTCGTGGTTGAATCCTAGAACCACTCTATGATCCTCTGATATTACTTCCTTGCTCGACACTTTGGCCTCTTGCTGCCCCAGATGGTTGTCTATCCTGAGTGGTTGATCCTCTACCACTTGGTAACTATCTGGGCATCCCAACGCTTCTACTGTCACCTTTTTGTTGGAGTCTTGGGCAATTGCTACAATAATGTCCTATCTAATGACAATAGAAACATCTCAGGGGAGCTCTGCAGATTTTAGAATGATTCTTACCACAATTTCTGCAACTATCTCTTGTTATAGGTCGGAACTAAGACTCAAAATCTGGAACAGGTAAAGCTCGAGGGTAGGCCTGTAATCCAGAAGCACTACCAGATGATTCTCCCATTCTCTGTGATACCTTAATTATAGTACTCTTTTTCTAGAATTTAGGACTGAAAAATCCTGACTTTCTTTTTTCTATAGAAACTTCCTTACCCTTAGAAGGTGCTGGGGATAACTACTCAATCTCCACAGCCATCTGTACTAACTCATGATAACTGACGGTGGTAGAAGTAACCAACAACCTTCTGATCTCTAAATTTAGTCCCTTTCTAAACCTGTTACTTATATACTCGGTATCTCGAGCATACTCTAGGACAAATACTGATAAAGCTCATAACTTAGTGTCAAACTCCAGTACTAATCTATGATCCTGTCTCAAAGCAAAGAATTCCTCTCTCTTCTGATCCTTATAAAAGCTAGTATAATATTTCCTATTAAAGATATCTGTAAATCCTTTCCATGTAGTAGGTAAAGCTCTACTGGGGCTGAGGGATTCACACTAGACCTGTGCATCGCCCTCCAATAACTGAGTAGCTAGTCGGATAGTGTCTACGTCTATCAGTCTCATGTCTCTAGCAGTCTTTGATACTTTCTATAACCATTTATGTGCTATTTCTGGGTCTCTGGATCCCTCAAAACTGTAACAGCTTAACTGTCGAGCTGTCTTGATCTGCTTTAGTAAATCAGTCTAAGGAGCAACTAAGCGTGCCTGCATTTGTGGAAGGGGAGCCTGTACCGGTGCAATCTGAGTCTGAATCGCTCTGAGGAGTGTTTGAAACTGCTCATCTGTCAAAGTGACTCCTCCTCTAACAGGTGGTGCAGCCTGACCATCCTCTCTCACGCCCCGACCCTACTGTCGGGCACGTGGCAACCGCCGTATGAGCCCAACGGACCCATACAAGGCATCAAGTGATACATACAATCCAAACACATCGTTTACACAGCGGAATATACAATCAAAATATCTATCTCATCGTTTCTAACACAGTCCCGATAAACCTACTACAATTCTATGATAACAATATCAATGAATAAAGATCAACTCATCGAAAAACTCATCTTCACCCACCGTCATGATCGATCATCTAACTCACCTGCACACACGGGAAAAAGTGGTGTGCTCAGCCTTGTGGCCTAGTGCGAAATTATGGCTCGAAATCGAATAAGGAATCCAAAGGTTAGGAGGATTAATCTAGGATGCCTTGGGTTTATTAATAGTCATTTTCATATAATACATGTGAAGCATATCATAAATGCAAAATAACTGTGTAAGCATATCCGACAGGTGTAACACTAGATGTCACCTAAGCTGTCTCTAGTATTATGTCGTCAGTGTCACCGGAATGTCATCTACGGTGTACTATGTCTATCAGTCTCAAGACTCGGGCTACTAGACTATGCTTAGTGAAATTCCCCCGTCGATGACTTCCCATAAGCCCATCAGTGCCTTTTGTCTCTGTCTCTTCCTATGCCCGCTGCACTGATGTTGGCGGAGGTGACGGGTGACCCTTAATCACACTCTTCTGTCTCGCTAGTCGCCTACAATGCCTCCCCTAGCGAAACTGTCGTGCCCTTACATCCTCCCCGGACTCCGTAGGGGCAACGACGACTCGTGTAGTACTACAACATCATCCGAAAACGGGGTCACCATCAACAAGACTCATTGACCACGGCTAGTCGATAAAATACAACCCTATGATCCGAACTACCCATCCGACTGTTTGCAGAACATCAAGGATGGTAGTCGTGTGGTCAACGGATCCACTATCCAATGCTATGCGGAGGGATGTCACCGTCCCAATCCCCGAGCAGCGATGCCTACTAAGAGGTGTGCAAACTAGTTGTCGCGGGAATGCTACAACCTCGACGATATGTTTGCTAGGTTCTTGTTTTGGTTTGTCCCGGCTAGCCATCTCAGGACTATCACGGTGTCACCTAGATGGCACACGTGCGGGTATAACTTTCTGGGTAGGGACTTACTCCGTATATCCAGTCTAATGTGACCTTGGAGTTTGTACAGTCCCTTTCCCTACCAACTCCTAGTATCTAAGCTATGCATAACCTCGGGAGTGGTACTCCGAGTATCTAAGTTATGTGTAGCCTCGGGAGTGGTATGTGGTGGAGCATCACCATACTGACCATCGGCGGTACGTAGTGGCCAAACGGGGTATGCAAGCAGTACCCATTCCCGTCTGATTTCTAGTGATGTCTCCTAAGAGTTTCTAACATGTCATCATTCTTATCTATAACTGCATGGTAGTCGTGCTATCATAGCATAGATGAATAATATAACATGCAGGACAAGAGTTATAGACATGTTAAATATGTAGCATGGCACACATGGCATATCTTGCACGTAGACAAAGTAAATCATACTAACATGCATTTATATAGAAACATAGCATGCATATTAGTTTTATTCTATTTAAGGCATCCGAGATATTTCCTAAGAACACTTCGGCAGGAATTCCCTAGCTTGAATAACTCCTACATTCGATGAACCAACGCACCTGATTGGGGATATGAACTTCTGAACCAATCCAGATATAGCAATAATACACAGCTCCCAAGATGGAGCAAGATCCCTAAAACAATAAAGATCTTATTTAAAATAAAATCTTCATGATTTAATATGATAGAAATTATTTGATCACCAATAACTCAACTTATGTGATTCATTTGGTCTAATCCAAATAAAATGATGCACTTCAACTATTGGGCCCAACTTCATACTCAAGTCCAATACTTCAAATCTCTTAATTATCATAAGTCAACTCAATAGTCTAAGTCAACAACAATTTCGACTCAATCATTTTGTTTTTCAACTCCATGTCAAAAATCATCATTAACTATGTAGGATTAGAGATCACTTTCCCTAGTGCAAACCCTTGTTCAATTCTCTATCTTAACACATTATAAGCATCAAGAGGAGAAGAGGGGAAGTAGATCGGAAAATGAGAAGAAGGTCATAATACTTGAGAAGAAGTAAGATGATAGGGGCGATAGCATAAATCAATCAAGTTCTTATAATCACCATAACCCATCACATTAAAAATTCACCATAAGTCATATCCAAAAACACCGCATGAAACAACATCAACCACCAAAACCGCTGTATAAAAATATCATGTAATCACTATCAATAATTCAAAAGCATCAAAGCCATCATTCCTATTAATTCAAAACCATCTATCAACAACGTTACCACATAACAAACCATAACAACATCATCAACTCCAAAACCATCAACAACATTACCACCTACCCAACCATAACATCATCAAAAATCCACACTATCACTAAGATTCAACAACAATAACTCATCAATATTAATAACATTACCACAATCCATTAATTCAATCACTCCATCAAACTAAACCCAAATAGCTACACCACACCATCAGCAAACCATCAAGAAAAATTCAGCAAACCACAACAGCAATACTATCATCAGCCCACCATAAAAGTTCATCAAACAACATCATTCATAACCATCAACTGAATAAGATCAACTAGCAATTATCAAATCAACATCACAACCATTAAATCCATAAATAAAAACCAAATAATCATTAGAATCAACAATACACCACATAACTCAAAATTTTATGAATTTTTGAGGTATTGAATTTTTACATAAAAATTATACCAACTGATAGGATTTTTGATAAGGAATCCAACGGCGCAGACGGATCGTAATTTGGACGTCGTTTGAAGGGTCAAATCATTGAATTAAGAATAGACGGCTAGGATTAAATGTGAATTAACGAATTTAATTATTTATTTAAAACCGGATTTTTCTCCCATCGCTCGAACGCTCCTTCCCTTCTCCCTCTTCGCGCGGCAGTAGCGATGGCAACTCATTTCATCATTTTGAAATCGACGTTCCGGCCAACTCCGGTGGAGTTTTGCGATGAGATTTCAGACACCACCTCAGGTGAGCTAGGAGAACACATTAGAATCATCATTTTCGAGTTTTGGTGGAAATTTGGAGGAGAAAAGAGGAGAGAAGTTGGGGCGGCGGAAGTTTCGTCGCCGGAGCAAGCTCCGGCGATTGCCGGCCATTCCGGCCGCGGAACTTCGCAAACTTGGTACCTATGGCTTCTCCTCGACGAGAGCTTTCATTGGTACCAGAGTTGAGAGCTGTTGGCCGCCGGTCGGCCGCCGGCGAGCTAAAAACCATAACTTAGGGTTTTCGCCCAAATTAGATTAATTCGTGAAATTGGTCTCGTATGAGCTATAATAATTGGGGAAAATATGATTTTTGGAATCCTTGTGATGAGAGCTTTCGAATGGTACCAATATTGGTACTGTTCGGAGAACTTCGCCGGTGAGGGTTTCGACGAACTTTCCGGCGAGTTTCCGGCGAGCTCCGGTGAACTTTTCGGCGAACTTGAGATAAAAATTATGATTCTAGAGACTATTTTAACCATGTTGGTGAAGACGGATTTGTAAAATTGTTACCGGATTGAGAGATTTAATTCATTGAAATATTCACAGGAAATACGATAAGCAGGCACGAGGATACGAACGTTCGCGATACGAACTAGAACGTGCTTATCACGATAGGACCAGGTGAGTGTTTATTCTCCAGGTAGAATAAATGGGATAGTTCTCAATGTTTAGTCCTGGAGAACTATATCCCTTTGGTTAGATATGCTTGATATTTCTTTGGACTCTCCTGCTAGTGTATATAATCTTGATTATTAACTTAAATGAGTTGTGAATAACCCTTAATATTCTTACTTGATGAGATAAGCTATTTATTGTTGTTCTTTGATTCATTATAAGCATGATACTATGCTTTTATTGACTCTAGATCTAGCATATGCATTTGCCTGACTCTTTGTGATACTTCTTTCACTTGTTAATGCATATGGCTAGTATGATCTAATACTGGATAGTGCTACAGGCACTTTCACTGCAGTGATAGGATATTACATTATTAGCACACCCATGGGCCGCCTAGTGAGAGAAGCGTGGGATGATAGTGCTCGAGGTCAGGATGGGAGATCGGGATACTCCTGATTGGGGTTTTTACTCTAGATTAGCTATAGATACCAGGTAGCGAAATCCAGTGGGCAACTCAGGGGAAAAGGGGGCTTTGTTTATTTATTCTTGCACTTCTGCTTTGATTTGGGTACCTTATGATATTTGATACCTCCCCCTGAGGTAACAGTTGTTGGCCACAACTGTATTTTGATTATGCCAGCCCCAGATATAGTCTCGTGTGATTCTTGATTACTCATTTTGATTGGCTATTGCACACGAATAGTCATATGATTCTATTCTTGAGACTTTGTTATTTTATGTTCTCGGTTTTACATTGTTTTCTATCCAACTCACTAAGTACGGCGTTACTCACCCCGTAGGGGAACTCATTTTTACTTTTCAGGATCACAGCAAGAGAGAGACTGATAGATATCGCAGTGTGTAGTCAGGCACCTGATTTCTTTTGAAAGGTAGGACAGTTCTACCTTTGTTTTGTGTGTATAGAGATCCACTGGCTATGTACTTTATATAACCTTGGGCATGTATCCATTTTGATTGTAAATTACTTGTGTATAAGTGTGTGCCACTGTAGTAAAGATTTGGTTTTAATAATATATGTTTTTAGAGTTATATTGATCTGTCATCTAGGTTCTCTCCTTCCATAAATAAAGGGGATATACATAAGGTACACTTAGTGGGTTCCCATATAGCTTCGGGAGTAAACGGGGCTATGTGTGGAGTTCACTGCGGTCTGCCACGTGCCCTAGGGGAAGGTACGGGGCGTGACAGATTTTGGTGGTATCAGAGCAGGTTCATACTAGAGCATATGTATATCCTGACAAGATCATTGGAGAACCTGGATATATTAGGATATCATTTGCATAAATGATCTTTTAGAAGTAATCCATATTAGGAAATAAGGAGTCCAGTGGATCTTTAATAAGGAGCAGTCTAGTGGCCCTAGGATATGTGTCGTATACGTAACATTGATCGTAATATTCGTGCAGGATATTCAGAATGCAGCCAGAGCATAGTCATTCAGGTGATGAGGCATCACACGGACAGGAGGGTTCCTCTACCTCCCATGCAGTACCAGTAGAGGGTGGCCAGGCTGCACCACCTGTTGCAGGAGGAGTCACTCTGATGGATGAGCAGTTTCAAACACTCCTTAGAGCGATTCAAACTCAGACTACATCGGTACTAGCTCCCGTTCCACCAGTGCAGGCACCTGTTGTTGCTCCTCAGACTGATTTACTAAAGCAAATCAAGATAACTCGTTAATTAGGCTGTTACAGTTTTGAGGGATCTAGAGACCCAGAAATAGCTCACAAATGGTTACAGAAAGTTTCAAAGACTGTTAGAGACATGAGATTGACAGACGAAGACACTATCAGACTAGCAGCTCAGCTATTAGAGGGTGATGCACAGGTTTGGTGGGAGTTTCTTAGCGCTAGTGGAGCTTTACCTATTACTTGGGAAAGATTTATAGATCTCTTCAACAGGGAATACTACACTAGCTTTTATAAGGATCAGAAGAGAGAAGAATTCTTTGCACTACGACAGGATCATAGGTCAGTATTTGAGTTTGACACTGAGCTACGAGCTTTATCGGTATTTGTCCCAGAGTATGCCCGAGATATTGAGTATATGCGTAGCAGGTTTAGAAAGGGATTGAATACAGAGATTAGAAAGTTGTTGGTTACTTCTACCACTGTCAGTTATCATGAGTTAGTGCAAATGGCAGTGGAGATTGAGCAGTTATCCCCAGCACCTTCCAAGGGTAAGGAAATTTTCTCAGGAAAGAGAAAGTCAGGATTTTTCAGTCCTACATTCCAGAGGAAGAGTATAATAGTTAAGGGATCGCAAAGAATGGGGGAATCATCTAGTAGTGCTCCTAGATCACAGGCTTACCCTCGAGCTTTACCCATTCCAGATTCTGAGTCTCAAGTTCGACCTATGACTAGAGATACTTGCAGAAATTATGATAAGAATCATTCTGGAATCTGCAGAGCTCCCCTGAGATGTTTCTATTGTCATCAGCCAGGGCATTATCGTAGTAACTGCCCAAGACTACAACAAAGAGGTGATAGTAGAAGCAGTGGGATGTCCAGACCAGTACCAAGTAGTAGGGGATCGACCACTAAGGACAGACAACCATCTGGGGCAGTGAGAAGCTATAAAGCAGATCAAGGAAGCAGTGTTAGAGGGACACAAGGTGGTTCTGGGATTCCACCGCGAGAGCAGACCAGGATCTTTGCTAGTTCAGATAAGGAGGCTGAGGCCAATCCAGATCTGATCACAGGTACTTTACAGCTCTTTCAGCATTCTGCTAGAATACTTATTGATAGTGATTCACATAGATCATATATTAATCCTGAGTTTGCAAAGTTTAGTGATAAACCCTTAGTTCCTTTGAAACCTGAACTTATTGTATGCACACCTCTAGGAAAACAACTTCTTAGAGATACGGTTTATAAGGACTGTGAGATTAAGTTGGGAGATATCATATTACTAGCAGACCTAATCCCATTAGATATGTTTGATCTTGACATGATACTGGGGATTGACTGGTTAGCCCGACATAAAGCCACAGTCAACTGTTTTACAAAGGAAGTGATATTCTCGATAGAGGGAACACCTGAATTACATTTTACTGGGAATCGCCGAATTCTACCGACTTGTATAATTTCGGCACTACAAGCTTGGAAATTAATAAGAAAAGGATGTGTAGCGTATTTAGCTCATATAATAGACACATCCACCTCAGGAACCAAGCTAGAAGAGATACCGGTGGTATGTGAATTCCCTGATGTATTTCTTGAAGAATTACCAGGTGTACCACCTGATAGGGAAGTGAATTTCTTTATTGAATTACAACCAGGCACTCACCCTATCACTATCCAACCATATAGAATGGCACCAGCAGAACTTAGTGAATTGAAAGTACAGTTACAGGAATTACTAGACAAAGGATTCATCAGACCGAGTACCTCACCTTGGGGAGCACCAGTATTATTTGTAAAGAAGAAAGATGGTACCTTGAGATTATGCATTGATTATAGACAATTAAATAAGGTGACCATCAAGAATAAATACCCTTTGCCGAGAATTGATGATCTTTTTGATCAACTACAAGGAACTAAGGTATTTTCAAAAATTGATTTGAGATCAGGATATCATCAATTGAGGATTAGGGAGTCAGATATCCCTAAGACTGCCTTCAGGACCAGATATTGACATTATGAGTTTGTGGTAATGCCTTTTGGTTTGACAAATGCCCCAGCTGCATTCATGGATTTAATGAACAGAGTATTTCATCCATATCTGGATAAGTTTGTTATTGTATTCATAGATGATATTCTGATATACTCTTCTGGAGAAAAGGAACATGTTGAACATCTGAGAATAGTATTACAGACACTGCGAGAAAAGAAACTATATGCAAAATTCTCCAAATGTGAGTTTTGGCTGAAAGAAGTAAAATTCTTGGGACATACCATATCAGAAGAGGGTATTATGGTTGATTCAAATAAAGTTGAAGCGGTTTTGAAATGGGAACAACCCAAGAATGTTACGGAGATTCGCAGTTTCTTAGGTCTAGCTGGATATTATAGAAGATTCATTGAGGGATTTTCTAAGATAGCTGGACCACTCACTCGATTAACCAGAAAAGAAGTGAAGTTTGAATGGGATCAGGAATGTGAAAAGAGTTTTCAGAAACTCAAAGACTGTCTTACTTCTACTCCAGTTTTGACATTACCAAAGCCTAATGAAAATTATACAGTATACAGTGATGCTTCCAGACAAGGGTTAGGATGTGTATTGATGCAGGAAGGAAAGGTTATTGCTTATGCATCCCGTCAGCTAAGGAAACATGAATTAAACTATCCTACTCATGATTTGGAATTGACAACAGTAGTATTTGCACTAAAGATATGGCGGCATTATTTATATGGAGTTCAATGTCATATCTTTACTGATCATCAAAACTTGAAGTATATTATGACTCAAAAGGAACTAAACTTGAGACAGAGAAGATGGTTAGAGTTGATAAAAGATTATGATTTGATAATTGAGTATCATCCGGGAAAAGCAAATGTAGTAGCTGATGCCTTGAGCAGAAAGTCAGTTACACTATCAAATATTTCAGTCACTACATTACCGCAGCTAATAGAATTGAAATCTTTGGGAATTCAGCTAAATGGTGATACAATTAGTGAGGTACTAGCTACATTTGTTGTGCGACCTACTCTTCATGAAGAAATTCGGGTTTTGCAAAGCACAGACGAGGAATTAAGTAAAGTAATTCAAAAGATGCAAACCGAAGAAAATTCTGAGTTCAGAATGAGAGATGATGGGTTATTAGTATACCGAGACAGAGTTTGTGTTCCTAATAAAGTTGAACTCAGGAAAGCTATATTGGAGGAAGCTCATTCTTCGGCATATGCAATGCACCCGGGCAGTACAAAGATGTATCGCACCATAAAAGGAAATTATTGGTGGCCTGGTATGAAGAAAGATATTGCAGATTATGTAGCTAAGTGTCCTATATGTCAGCAAGTTAAAGCTGAGCATCAGAGACCGGCTGGAAAGCTACAGCCTTTGTCAATTCCAGAATGGAAATGGGAACATATCACTATGGATTTTGTGATAGGATTACCCCGTACATCCAACAATCATAATGCAATATGGGTAATTGTGGATAGACTTACGAAATCTGCTCATTTTCTGGCAATTAATAATACTTATTCATTGGACAAATTAGCCAGAATCTATATTCAGGAGATTGTGAAACTTCATGGAGTTCCCATTACCATTGTTTCTGATAGAGATCCCAGATTTACTTCTCGTTTTTGGCCAAAGATGCATGAAGCTTTGGGGACGACATTACAGTTTAGCACAGCTTTTCATCCCCAAACTGATGGCCAGTCGGAAAGAACAATCCAAACTCTAGAAGATATGTTAAGGGCTTGTGTACTGGAATTTCAAGGAAATTGGGATCAACACTTACCGTTGATTGAGTTTGCTTACAATAACAGTTATCAGGCTAGCATCGGAATGCCACCGTTTGAGGCTTTGTATGGAAGAAAATGTAGAACACCGTTATGTTGGGATGAAGTGGGAGAAAAGAGAATAGAAGGAAATGAGTTGATAGAAACTACGATAGAAAAGATTAAGATTATCAAGGAAAGGTTGAAAGTAGCCCAGGATAGACAGAAAAGTTATGCAGATAACCGAAGAAGGGAATTAGAATTCCAATCTGGGGATATGGTATACCTGAAAGTAGCTCCATGGAAAGGAATTATACGGTTTGGAAACACAGGAAAGTTAAACCCTAGATATGTTGGACCTTTCAGAGTCATTAATAGAATTGGTCCAGTAGCTTACAAATTGGAGTTACCACGGGAGATGGCTAGAATACATGATGTTTTTCATGTATCAATGTTAAGGAAATGTATTGTGGACCCAGAACGAGTTTTAGAAACACCCCCGATAGAGCTTGCGAATAACTTAAGTTATAAGATACAACCTGTGCAAATTTTAGAACAAAAAAAGAAAATCTTAAGGAATAAGGATGTATGGATGATTAAAGTACTATGGAGAAGTACACAGGTAGAAGAAATCACTTGGGAATCTGAGGAATATATGAAAAATAAGTATCCTCAACTATTTCAGGCATCGACCTAAGCTAAATTTTGAGGACAAAATTTCTTTAAGGGGGGTAGGATGTGAGATTTGTGTTTTTGTATTATAGATAAATTTGTAAAATTGTAATGAGAAGGACTTCTTTGTAAAATTTTATGAATTTTTGAGGTATTGAATTTTTACATAAAAATTATACCATCCGATAGGATTTTTGATAAGGAATCCAACGGCGCAGACGGATCGTAATTTGGACGTCGTTTGATGGGTCAAATCGTTAAATTAAGAATGGACGGCTAGGATTAAATGTGAATTAACAAATTTAATTATTTATTAAAAATCGGATTTTTCTCCCACCGCTCGAGCGCTCCTTCCCTTCTCCCTCTTCGTGCGGCAGTAGCGACGGCAACTCATTTCATCATTTTGAAATCGACGTTCCGGCCAACTCCGGTGGAGTTTTGCGATGAGATTTCAGACACCACCTCAGGTGAGCTAGGAGAACGCATTAGAATCATCATTTTCGAGTTTTGGTGGAAATTTGGAGGAGAAAAGAGGAGCGAAGTTGGGGCGGCGGAAGTTTCGTCGCCGGAGCTTGCTCCGGCGATTGCCGGCCATTCCGGCCGTGGAACTTCGCAAACTTGGTACCTATGGCTTCTCCTCGACGAGAGCTTTCATTGGTACCGGAGTTGAGAGCTGTTGGCCGCCGGTCGGCCGCCGGCGAGCTAAAAACCATAACTTAGGGTTTTCGCCCAAATTAGATTAATTCGTGAAATTAGTCTCGTATGAGCTATAATAATTGGGGAAAATATGATTTTTGGAATCCTTGTGATGAGAGCTTTCGAATGGTACCAATATTGGTACTGTTCGGAGAACTTTGCCGGTGAGGGTTCCGGCGAGTTTCCGGCGAGCTCCGGTGAACTTTCCGGTGAACTTGAGATAAAAATTAGAGTGATTCTAGAGACTATTTTAAGCATGTTGGTGAAGACGGATTTGTAAAATTGTTACCGGATTTAGAGATTTAATTCATTGAAATATTCACAGGAAATACGATAAGCAGGCACGAGGATACGAACGTTCGCGATACGAACTAGAACGTGCTTATCACGATAGGACCAGGTGAGTGTTTATTCTCCAGGTAGAATAAATGTGATAGTTCTCAATGTTTAGTCCAGGAGAACTATATCCCTTTGGTTAGATATGCTTGATATTTCTTTGGACTCTCCTGCTAGTGTATATAATCTTGATTATTAACTTAAATGAGTTTTGAATAACCCTTAATATTCTTACTTTATGAGATAAGCTATTTATTGTTGTTCTTTGATTCATTATAAGCATGATACTATGCTTTTATTGACTCTAGATCTAGCATATACATTTGCCTGACTCTTTGTGATACTTCTTTCACTTGTTAATGCATATGGCTAGTATGATCTAATACTGGATAGTGCTATAGGCACTTTCACTGCAGTGATAGGATATTACATTATTAGCACACCCATGGGCCACCTAGTGAGAGGAGCGCGGGATGATAGTGCTCGAGGTCAGGATGGGAGATCGGGATACTCCTGACTGGGGTTTTTACTCTGGATTAGCTATGGATACCAGATAGCGAAATCCAGTGGGCAACTCAGGGGGAAAGGGGGCTTTGTTTATTTATTCTTGCACTTCTGCTTTGATTTGGGTACCTTATGATATTTGATACCTCCCCCTGAGGTAACAGTTGTTGGCCACAACTGTATTTTGATTATGTCAGCCCCAGATATAGTCTCGTGTGATTCTTGATTACTCATTTTGATTGGCTATTGCACACGAATAGTCATATGATTCTATTCTTGAGACTTTGTTATTTTATGTTCTCGGTTTTACATTGTTTTCTATCCAACTCACTGAGTACGGCGTTACTCACCCCGTAGGGGAACTCATTTTTACTTTTCAGGATCAAAGCAAGAGAGAGACTGATAGATATCGCAGTGTGTAGTCAGGCACCTGATTTCTTTTGAAAGGTAGGACAGTTCTACCTTTGTTTTGTGTGTATAGAGATCCACTAGCTAGGTACTTTATATAACCTTGGGCATGTATCCATTTTGATTGTAAATTACTTGTGTATAAGTGTGTGCCACTGTAGTAAAGATTTGGTTTTAATAATATATGTTTTTAGAGTTATATTGATCTGTCATCCAGGTTCTCTCCTTCCATAAATAGAGGGGATATACATCAGGTACGCTTAGTGGGTTCCCATATAGCTTCGGGAGTAAACGGGGCTATGTGTGGAGTTCACTACGGTCTGCCACGTGGCCTAGGGGAAGGTACGGGGCGTGACAATAACTGTCCTACCTTTCAGAAATCAAGTGCCTAGCTATACGCCGTGATATCTATCAATCTCTCTACTGCCGTGATCCTGAAAAATAAAAATGAGTTCCCCTATGGGGTGAGTAACGGCGTACCCAGTGAGTTGGATAGAAAACAATGTAAAATCGAGAACATAAAATAACAAAGTCTCAAGAATAGAATCGTATGGCTATTCGTGTGCAATAATCAATCAAAAAGAATAATCAAGAATCACGCGAGACTTTCTCCGGGGCTGGCATAATTAAATATAGTTACTGCAGACAACTGTCACCTCAAGGGGAGGAATCATAAGTCATAAGGTACCCAGATCATAGTAGAAGTGCAAGAATAGATAACCAAAGCCCCCTTTCGTCTTGGGTTGCCCACTGGACTTGCTACCTGGTATCTATAGCTAGTCTAGAGTAAAAACCAGTTAGGAGTATCCAGTCTCCCATCCTGACCTCGAGCACTATTCCCCATGCCCCTCTCAATAGATGGCCCATGGGGGTGCTAATAATATAATAACATATCACTGCAGTGAAAGTGCCTATAGCACTATCCAATAATGTGTCATCCTAACCATATGCATTTAATAAGTAAAATAGTATCACGAATAAATAAACAAATGCATATGCTAGATTGGAAGTCAACAAAAGCATATTATCATGCTTATAATGAATCAAGTAACAAGAGCAATGGACAGCTTATGTCATTAAGCATGGATATTCAGAATTATTTGCAACTCATTTTGTAATTATAATCAGGATTATATTAACTAGTAGGAGAGCCAAAGGATATAAAATATAATTAATCAAAGGGGATATAGTTCTCCTAGACTAAACATTGAGAACTATCCCTTTTATTCTGCCGAGAGAATAAACACTCACCTGATCCTATCTTCGTAAGCACGTTTTAATTCGTATCGCGATCATTCGTATCCTCGTGCTCGCTTATCAAATTTCCTGTGAATATTTTAACGAATTTTAATTCTCAATCCGATAACAATTTCACAAATCCGTCTTCACCAACATGTTTAAACTGGTCTCTAGAATCACCCTAATTTTTATCTCGAGTTCGTCGGAGACCTGGCGGAGGCTCACTGGCGAAGTTCTTCGATCAGCACCAATATTGGTACCAATCGAAAGCTCTCTTCACGAGGATTCCAAAAATCATATTTGGCCTAACTTTTATAGCTCATAGGCGCTCAATTTCACCGATTAAATAAATTTGGGCGAAATCCCTAAGTTAGGGTTTTTAGCTCACCGGCGGCCAACTGGCGGCCAATTGCCCTCAACTCCTTGATTCTATGATTTGGCCAATCAAACGATGTCCAAATTTCGATCCGTCTATGCCGTTGGATTCCTTATCAAAAATATTATCTGATGGTGTAATTTTTACTTTAAAATTTTATACTTTAAAAATTCATATAATTTTATAAATAAACCCTTCCTATTATTTTTCTTCCATAAAACCTATCAAAATTATCATCTATTACATAATTATCCTTAATTCAAAAATACAAATCTCACATAGAAGATAACATTTAGAATAGAATACATTGCCGAGGATCAAACCCGAGTCACCTGCGTGACAGGTAAGAATACTCACTACTATACTACAACAACATAGTCTCTATTTTGTAACCATTTTCGTCCATGGGATCCACCGCTCTATGGTTCGTTATTAGTACTGGACTTCCCTTTCTGCCTCCAATATGTATCCTATAAGTTGATGTTAATCTGATAAGAGAAAACATAAATGCATTTTAAGATGGTGACGTCGAAATTTGTATAAATTCCTATATTCCTCCTATTAGTTGACAATAAAGTGATGACATAAAACTGAAATCGATTTAAGCAGGATGAGGATAAACTTTTCATAGATTATAATATATGACATAATGTTTTTGAGATTATGAAACATACTTGATAAAGTTCTCGATCAAGTATGGCATTTAACCCCTCTTTGGTTAACTCGATTTTAATTTTTTCTTTACAATAAAGTACATTTTGTCAAATAATTTATGCGCAGATAGAGGATAACATTCAAAATAGAATATGATACAATCTACCATATCAAATACAATTGAAGTGAAACACAGATCAAATGTGAAAAATTAAAATTAGAATGAGATATTGAACATCATGCATAGGAATATCCAAAAAAATATTCAAGCTGAAGAAATGTGAGTTTAGTGTGGAAGACGTAGTGTCGAAAACAATCACTCATTACGAGTCCTCTAAAGCGTTTGTGGGAGTGGCAATGTCCAATTTTCAATCTTTGTAAGTTTTGAGTCCTCTAAAGCATTTGTGATAGTGGTAATGTCCAATTTTCAATCTTTGTAAGGTTTGAGAAAATTATGACAAAAACAATGATTGCCGTTGCCGAGGATCAAACCAAGGTCTCCTGTGTGACACACATGAATAGTCACCACTATACTACAACAACATTGTCTAAGTTTTGTAACATTTTCCGTCCATGGGAGCCCCCCCCCCCCTCTATGGTTCGTTATTAGTATTGGAACTCCCTTTCTGCCTCAAATATGCATCCTATAAGTTGATGTTAGTCTCATAAGATAAACCAAAATGTGTTTTAAGATGGTGACATGGAAATTTGTATAAATTCCTATATACCTCCTATTAGTTGATAATAATGTGATGAGATAAAATTGAAATCGATTTAAGTGGGATGAGGATAAACTTCTGGTAGATTATAATATATGACATGTTTTTGAGATTATGAAACTTACTTGATAAAGTTCGCAATCAAGTATGGCATTTAACCCCTCTTTGGTTAACACGATTTTAATTTTTTCATTACAAAAAAGTAAGTTTTGTCAAATAATTTATGCGCAGATAGAGGATAACATTCAGAATAACATATGATGCAATTAACCATATCGAATACCATTGAAGTGAAATAGAGATCAAATGTGTAAAATTAAAATTAGAATGAAATATTGAACATCATGCAGAGGAATATCCAAAAAAATATTCAAGCTGAAGAAATGTGAGTTTAGTGTGGAAGACATTGTGTCGAAAAAAATCACTCATTACGAGTTCTCTAAAGCATTTGTGATAGTGGCAATGTCCAAGTTTCAATCTTTGAAAGTTTAGAGAAAATTATGACAAAAACCTCTAATCGCTATTGTCGGGGATCAAACCCAAATCACCTGTGTGACAGGCAGGAATACTCACCACTATACTACAACGACATAATCTAAGTTTGGTAACCTTTTCCATTTGTGGGATCCACCCTTCTATGTTTCGTTATTAGTACGGGACCTACCTTTCTACCTCCAATATGTATCCTATAAGTTGATGTTAGACTGATAAGACAAACCAAAATAGATTTTAAGATGATGATGTGGAAAATTGTATAAATTCCTATATACCTCCTATTAGTTGACAATAAAGTGATGAGATAAAACTGAAATCGATTTAAGCGAGATGAGGATAAACTTTTCGTATATTATAATATATGACATAATGTTTTTGAGATTTTGAAACCTACTTGATAAAGTTCTCGATCAAGTATGGCATTTAACCCATCTTTAGTTAACTCAATTTTAATTTTTTCATTGATAAAAGTATGTTTTGTCAATTAATTTATGCGCAAATAGAGGATAAGATTCAGAATAGCATATGATGCAATCTACCATATCGAATACGATTGAAGTGAAATAGAGATCAAATTTCTAAAATTTAAATTAGAATGAGATATTGAACATCATGCAGAGGAATATCCAAAAAAATATTTGAGCTGAAGAAATGTGAGTTTAGTGTGGAAGACGTAGTTTCGAAAACAATCACTCAATACGAGTCCTCTAAAGCGTTTGTGATAGTGGCAATGTCCAATTTTCAATCTTTGTAAATTTTGAGAAAACTGACGAAAAACTCTGATCGCCGTTGCCAGGGATCATACCCAGGTCACCTTCGTTGTCACGCTCCAAATCTACCTTTGGGTAAGTGGCAACCGCCGTATAAGCTACACTTCTACACCACCACTTATTTAAGGCTAGATGTATCACAAAGCACCACAATAAATTTTATTAAACATAGCGAAAAATAACAATTTACATTTAATACCACCACTACAAAATGAGGTTCTATCTAGATTTCCAAAATAAATTCTATTTCGTCATAGCTAGGTTCTCCCTCGCTCCCCGTACCAATGGCCAACCTATAATTTGTGCAACAAGAGAAAAATGTGCACATCTGAGTCGTGAAACTCAGTGAGGCTACAGAGAGAGCAAGTTTTCTTGGTATTCCTATGGTTGCAGATGAGTGCATAACAAAACAAATGAAAATATCTTATGCAAGAGTTCTGTTGAAATGAATGTGACACAACTATTACCTCGCAACATTCTTATTAGGGACAAACAAGGTAGGACCATCGAGCAAACAGTAGAATATGATTCGATTCCAAAATATTGTAGCATTTGCAATAAAGTGGGTCACATATGCCAAGCCAACCACACAAAGCCTCCAACCAACCTACAACAGGAAATGAGAAGAAAAAAAGGACAAAAAAAACTATAAGGCAGGAATGGCTATCTACAAAGGGATACATACACATGAAGGCACCGCTCGCTGCGCCTGTAGTGCACGTGCAGCGACATAAATTTTTTTTTCTATTATTAAATTCCTATTTATTTAATAATTTTTTTATTTTTTCCATTTTAAAATTATCTAATTAATAACTTTATTTATTTTCTTTTCTATTTTATTTTACTTATTTATTATTTTATTATTTCTAATATTAAATATTATTATTTATTTTTTATATTTTTTAAAAACTTTTTATAAAAAATAGGATTACAATGTGGGTCCTGAGTAGTCCAAGTTCATTGGTAGCATATGCAGGATGTCTCAGTTTATCACGCTAGGACAGATGTGATGTTTGATTTTGTATGGTGATCTTGTCATGGGGCAGAATGGTACTTGTGTCTCCATAAGAAGGGGTGTAAACACTGTTTTCTTTATAGAATTTTTTTAAAAAAATATTATTATTAAGGTAATAAAATAAAATAAAATAAAGATAAATAATAAAAATAATTTAAAATATTATTTAAAATAAGAGTTTAATATTATTTTAAAATAATACATAAAACAAAATAGGAAATAATAAAATATATAATAAAATAAAATAAGAATTTATAATTTTAGAAAAATAATATAAATAAAATAAAATATAGATAAAGGGTAAATAAAATAAAAGATAAGGAAAAAAAATATTTATAAGATAAATATAGAAAATTTTATTTAATAGTTAATTTATATTTATAATTAGAAAAGATACAGATTTAAATATATATATAATTTAATTACCATCACTACACGTGCAGCGAGCGATGGAAAAGAAGAGGGTTTAAACCCTTGAACAGGGGCGATGCCCTGTTCCAGGGCTTGATGTGCCGGCAAAGCACCACCTGCTCCAGCGAGCTGCATTGGCGACGAGGGAAGGTGACGGCTGACTCGCCGCGACAGTCCCAGGTGCGGCGAGATGTAGAGGAGACTCCGACGAGCTACGAACGGAGGAGGCGCGTCGACGATTTAGACCTGGAATAGGGGCAGTGCCCTATTCCGGCTATCATTGCTTGGGGAAGGCCGAAGAACTCCATTGAGAGCCATGGGGCAGACGGAGGAAGGGTTGGCCGAAGCTAGGTGGCGGATTCGGGCCTGGCGATGCATTGCAGCAGCTCCGGTGGGCAGGGTATCCGCTGGAAAGCAGCGGAAGCAGGAACGGCCGGCGGAGGCGCTGCTTTCCTCGAATCCATCGGCGAGAGGTGCAACAATCAACCCTTACTTCGTGGAGAGGTCGATTCGACCACAGTGGAGTCTATTGAGGGTGTTGTTAGTTGAGACGAAAGCGCGAAGGCGGAGGAAATCGACGATCGATCGGTGCGGCAGAATTCTCGTTGCACCGGTCTCTGTGGAAGTAGGAAGCTCCACCAACAGCGAGGAGAGGTGGTCAGCGAGTGAAGGAAGGGGAGGAGAAGATGTACGCGTGTTTCCCGATGGATTTGAGGCAACGGGCCGGCGACGAATGCCGGTGGACGCACGGTGACGCGGCTGGGCTCGAACAGAGTTTGAGCGAAGGAAGGAGACCAGCCGCACGTGCATAGCGCATGCGGCAGTCCGGCTCAGACCGGTCCAACCCGGTCCGGTCCGGTTCGGGACTGGTTCGGCTGCGGGTTTAGCCGATTTTCATAATTTGTCGACAAGTTCGAGTGGGTTTAACATTGCTAGAGCTTTGTTGGTATGTTTTAAACCCTAAGAAATTTATTTATAATTTTTAACATATTTTTGATAAGGTTTTTGAATTATTTTAGGTTCGGTTCAGGGTTTTGAGTGCATTAACGATATCAGAAAAATCTAAAATAAATTTTGATGCTAGATTATGCTTAGATATAATTTATATGATTTAATTAAATTTTTCAAGATTATTAGGATGTGGTTTCTGTTTTAATGAAAATAATTTTGGTTAATTTAGGTTTAAATGAACTAATGTTATATGCATGAGGGAATATTTTGGATGATGTTATGATATTTAAATTATATTAATTAGAATTAAAATTAGTTAATTAAAATTGTTACAGAATTAATAAGTTTAGAATATTGTAAATTGAGGTAATTAGATTAATTAGATTTTTCTAATTAATGAAATTAAATAATTTGGAATTCTATAAATTTGAAATACGATAAAATTTAGGAAATTGAGTTATTTATATTTTCTAATTAGTGAAATTAGATAATTTAGGATTTTGTAATGTTAATAAATGTGATTAGATTTTTGGAATAATTATTATAATTATTCTAGAATTAATTATGGTGGTATATGTTGAGTTAGATTTTTGGGTATAATTAAATTATTAAACTAAAGGTTATTTTATAGGCTTATTTATGTTTAATTGTGTTGATTTATGGTTGTTAATGTTACGGTTGATTGGTTGATTATAAGAAATTAAGTAAAATAAAGAAAATAATGTGGGGATTTGAGTAAAAGGGTAGATAGGAAATCTTTATTTGAATTATATGATTTATGGTTGTTAGATGTATTTATTTATTTTATCTTAGGAAAATTGATTATTGTGATGTTGCTTGACAAATCACGGTCAAACGGTGATTTGTGTTGGAGTAAGAAGGAGTTGCTGTGCTTGATTGTTTGCTTGCTTTTGAGAATTACATCCAAGCTGTGAATTCTTATTTAATACTGCTTTGAGACTCAGGTGAGGACTTATGGTTTCAAAATTTATTTTGGCCTACTACAGATGCTGTCACGCCCCGACCCTCTGTCTGGCACATGACAACTGCCGTATAAGCGATGTCCCACCCATACAATATCATATAACTCAAATAAAAATAAAAAGTTCTACAGTTAAGTTCACTAAATAAGTTTACTCATATGTTACTTACAAAGTTGATACAGTCCGTCTATATTATATGAGGTATACAATTAATACATTCTATTAATGTCCTCCTATTGCATCAACCCTGCTACCTGTGATTCCTCGCAATCTCCTAAGCGGTGTCTCGATACATGCCGCGGGGGAAAATTTGCATACGCTAAGTTTTGCGACTTAGTGCCTACAGATAGAAATTTCTCCAAGCAAAAGAATGGGCTAACAATACATGTCCGGACGAGCAGCAATTATATCAAGATCATATCACAAAATAATAACAAGGAAAGCATACGAATAATTTAACAAATAAATTATAGAATTTTAAATATGTATCTAGATTTTTCCAAGTTTCTAGTCTCAAATACTACCTCCTAGGGCTGCCTGCCTATGTTTAAAGTAAGCCCTAGCTGGGGACTACCATAAGCCCATTAGTGCCAGACTAAGTCTCTGCCTAGGCTCGTCGCACTGACGTTGGCGGAGAAGACGGTGACCGCGGTTCCTTCTCCTTCCAGTCTCGCTAGCCGTTTACTCGTACCACACTCCGAGACTATCCTACCGTACGTCTCCCATAGACCCTACGATACGAGACACCATGTAGTGCTACACTTTTGCTTTACAGCAGGGTCACCTGCTAACATATATATATACTCACGGCCTGACCTGCCGGATCCAACACGTGTATAACTTTGGTTGTCCGGACTACCTCCCAAGTCTGCAGGACTCAGTTGAGATATGTCAACGTTAACAGACACCTTAGTCCTTAGGCATGGCGGCTGAAGTGAGCTCCCCGGCTCCCAACACTTTAGTTTCGGATGCATACCATGGGGATATCTGGCCCGTTGGCGAGAACCCCCTTGTTGGTACTCAACGAACGCTAAAGGTTGGGTCGGGTGACGCCTCCACCACCCATCATTAGACTAACACAAATGGTACCTACCATTTGTGAGAGAAATACTGTGTTATATTGACCTATATGATTCCTAGAAGTTCATGTCCCTAGGAAGTTCAGGTCTATATTTCTTAGTGTTCTAATTAGTTTAGGTTATCATGCAAATATATCACCTAACTAGTTTTGTTTGTCACCTAGCATGTTCATGTGTCATCTATGTTTTATGTTCTTCCTAGTGTCATACACCATTAGAATTTAAGAACACAAATATAAGGGAGAACATATCATTGTAATTAATTTACATTTTATAAAGCAGCAATAAAATGTACATCACGGACAATATAAGAATTTATTAACAACTGCCCACTTGGGAGCTCTACTGTAGCGGCTGTAAACTAGCCAAAACAACAATGCACCTGAGTCATTTAAATTAATAATTTAATAGATTAATGGCCCTACCATGTTCGATCATCATCGCTGCAGAATGTTTCCCTATCAATTTGCAAACATTTAAATTTCCTAATACTTATGATATCAAGTATTTAACACCCTGCTCCCTTTTATTATTTCCTATTTAGCATCATGGAAATAGAATACAAGGAATGAAATAGGTGTTTCAGTTTTGTATTATTTAAATATCATTCACTTATGAGTAAGGAAACACTAAATGCAAGACATAACAAATTTGTTTACGATGTTAAGAAAAAAATAATCTAAGAAAGTAAATGGATCAAAATGTTTCTCAACATATCATTCTTTTTTTCCAATATAATGCCCAAAACTCTAATGAAATAACTGCAATTATAATGACTAATTAAACCAACAAAAAAAAAAAATTAATACCCAAAGTTTTCTTTTATATTTACCACAACATATATATTTGTTAAAACTAGAAAAAACATTTATCCATTACATATATATGTATACATATATAAATATATGGAGAAAATAATATGAAGTCATCATCATGGGTGGCAACAAACATTAATTTGGTTATTATATAATTTTGAGCAGTGGAGTATTATTAGATGTGGAATAATTATTTCATATATCATCTGCATTAGAATTTAATTATTATTAATAATTAACAATTGTAGATTTTAAATATATATTTAAATTATTATTATTATTATTTTAATCGGGTCATCTAAAGACTGCATGTTTATAGGTAGTACTTTCAAAAAATAGTTTTTTTTAATTACTGGTTTCCATCACGCAAAAGAAAATGAAGAGAAACAATATATATATACATACAATCACTGTTATCTAACAAATGTATCTTAAGATTTAGATGTATTTAAAATAAAATATTTTTAAAAGATGTATATATAGATTTAGATGTATATAAAATAAAATATTTTTAATCACCTAAACATTCAAAATTAAATCAATAGCATTATTCTTAAATAATTTCATTCGAGAAAGAAATTGAAAACATAAGAGAAAAATCCATAAAAATACAATATGAGACCCAAAATCTACACTCGTAACGACGATCTCTACCTCATATCCCAAAAATTAGATTTTTATATTACCTAAGGAATGGGCACCAACCTTAATCATTCTAATTTATTATTTTCATCTGAAATGTCGAACATCGGTATCGTCAGCTTCTGCATCGCCCATTTCCTGAGATGCCTTCTCTTCCCAATCGAACAGATTTAGCCAAAGGTAATGTTGGCGATAGAGGGGTGTGGAGGTTGAGATTTAGGGTGTTAAGGTTTAGATGGTCCGATGATGAGGTAAACAAGGAAAAACTAACATAGTTGTCTCGGCCTCCTTTTTCTATCAACCCTGATTTTTTTAATTTCTAAAAAGTAAATTTATTTTAGTACATATATATAGATATATCTATTCTTATATACCTATATATACATATTGTAAAGAATTATTCTTATGAGTATGTATATTTATACGTATGTCTCACACGTATATCTCTTACCTTTTTATATATATTCACTTATTATTTATATATATATTTAAAACAAGATTTTATTTCTACTCTAAATCTAGCTAGGAATCTATTTTATACATAATTTATTTATATGCCTATATATATATATATCTATATTTTACTATCTTATTGCTATTATTGTCATTTATTTATTTATATCTACATACGTGTAAGTTATGTGTATACATACACATGAAGGCATACATTTATATATTTCTAAAAATTTGCGGGTTTACAAGTTCTCGCCCCTTAAATATTTTTGGTCCTCCAAAAATACAGAAGTCCCTAATTTTTTTTTCCTCTATGATTATCTCCTAAACTATTCTAATGATCCTCAAACATATTTATTATATACTATAAACACCACTTATTTGTGTAGGTCAAAAATTGAAGAGGTACTTCCAAAGAAAAGAATAAAGATATCATGTTTAATAAAATAACAATATAAGGTTTATGAACCTTAAGTAATAAATACAATAATACTAGGAGGAAAAAATAGGTCACATAGGACAATTGAATATTTATGTTAATGGTAAAAAAAAACTTGGTTGATTGCTTCTGCATATAAGTGCTTGTGCTGACTATATGTGGTAACACAGTTCCAGTATGGTCAAATAATTAGAAAATATTATTGAAGGCATACATTGGCCTAAGGGTTGTTGTTACATATTGTACATACTAATGAGTTGATTGTCTGCTTGTTGTATATTTTAATGGTATGTGTGTTTAAATAATTATTGATAGATGTTGCTATGAAAAGATACATGATACTATTATATGCATGCTATGTATGATTGTTCTCATGTTATGTTGGATATTGATATGTTCATGTTATGCTATAAATGTAGAGACATTTATCAAGAGCATAGAACATGGAGACATGAGATAAAATCTAGAGACACTTTAGGTTCATGCTATGATTAAAACCTAGAGTGATCTCAATTGACATTTGACTAAGAACTTTAGACATCATAATGTTATGATAACCTAAGAGATGATGTTATGATTCTTATTAGCTATGTGCCAACATATGGTGAGGAGCCGTGTGCTAGCTGATGTAGAGGTGCAAGTCCGGTTGACTTAGCCGCAGATGCTTTAGGGTAACCGAGATCTCACTTCGATGTAGAGCTCACCTAATTGTGTTACTTTATAGTAGATGGTGTGCTAGGAACAATATCGTTCAATGCACTACAAAGCTAGGGAACCTGAGGAGGGTCCCTGAGCAGTCCGGGTTCATTGGTAGCATATGCAGATATTAGCCTCAGTTTGTCAGACTAAGGCAGATGTGACGTTTGATTGGGTATGGTGATCCTACAATGGGTTAGAACTACAATGCTGTATGGTACTTGTGTTTATGTAATAAGGGGTGCCGTGATCACCAGTTCCTTCTGCCAATGTCAGTGTACAGGCATATAGGACAGAGACATAGAGTTGACACTGACGGGTTTGGGGTAATCTCTGACGAGGAATTTTCCTTGAACATAGGCTGGCTGCCTTAGGTGCAGTTTGGAAAATATTGATATGATAGTTGAAGAAATATGTTATTTATGGATTTGAGTTATTGTTATAATTGAATCCTTATGTTTGTTCATATGTCATATTCATATCAAGACTCTGCTGCATTGATCTATTATGTGATTATATACTGTTGATCATGTTGTTTGATATGTGATTTAGTGGATAATTCTTCTTATTGGTTTTGTATAATACCTTATACCCATTTTTAGGGTGCTCTCTCTGTAGCCTCACTGAGTTTCACGACTCAGATGTTCATATTTTTTTCCTGTTGCGCAGGTTACAGGTTGGACATTGATACGGGGAGTGAGGGAGAACCTAGATTGACGATGTAGAATTTACTTTAAAAATCTAGATAGAGATTTAGTGTTTGTAGCATTAATGTAAGATGTACATTGTTTATGCTTCTGTTGTGTTTAATAAAACAAATTTTTTGGGCTTTGTGATACGTCTAGCCTTGTATAAGTTGTGGTGGAGAAGTGCAGCTTATACGGTGGTTGCCACGTGTCCAAAGGAGGATTTGGGGCGTGACAAGGGGTACCGTGATCACCAGCTCCTTCTACTAACGTCAGTGTACAGGCACAAAGGGAAGAGACCTAGAGTTTTCACTGATGGGTTTGGGGTAGTCCTTGACGAGGGATTTACCTTGAACATAGGCTGGCTACCTTAGGTGTAGTTTGGAAAAGATATGATATTGTAGTTAATAAAAATATGACAGTTGTGGATTTGAATTATTGTTATAATTAAAAATTCATATGTTTTGTTCATAAGCCATGTCCATATCATGACCCTGCTGCATTGATCTATTTGTATGATGATATACTGTTCAGCATATTGTTTGATATGTGACTTAGTGGATATTTCTTCTTATTGGTTTTGTACAATACCTTATGCCCATTTTTAGGGTGCTCTCTCTGCAGCCTCACTGAGTTTTGCGAATCAGATGTGCATATTTTTTTCCTGTTGCGAAGGTTACAGGTCGGCCATTGATGCGGGGAGCGAGAGAGAACCTAGTTGTGGTGAAATAATATTTTACTTTAGAAATCTAGGTAGAGATTTCATTGATGTAAAATGTACATTGTTTATGTTTTCACTATGTTTAATAAAAAAAATTATTGTGCTTTATGATACATCTAACCTTGTATAAGTTTTAGTAGAGAAATGCAGTTTATATAGTGGTTAAAGGTGGGGCGTGATATTTGTGATTTTGTGCAGGTTAAAAGTTGGCCTTTGATACGGGGAGCGAGAGAGATCCTAGTTATGACGAAATAGAATTTATTTTGGAAATCTAGATAGAGATATCATTATTACAGTGTTGATATAAAATGTACATTATTTATGTTTCCGCTGTGTTTAATAAAAAGAAATTACTGTGCTTTATAATACATCTAGCATTGTATAAGTTGTGGGGGAGAACTGCAGCTTATACAGCGGTTGCCACGTGCCTAAATGTGGATTTGGAGCGTGACAAGTTGAATCACCAACCAGACTCTTCAAAGTATTCTTCCATAATGTGCCCAAATATTTTGTATAAATTATGTCAATGATAGTCTTTCTAGTTGATGCTCCTGCCAATTGAGGGTGACATTATAACACTCCTATACTCATTATCATTTTTCTCAATATGCACCTTACTTGTGCATATAGGTTATTTTTTAATTATTTTTATATAAAGTCATACTTTTTACAATATAGGTATTATGGTAAGAATACTAATAATATATTTTAAAAAATATATTATATTAGTAAATAAATAAATGGCCGTATTAGTAAATAAATAATTAATGGTCGTATTATGTGTGTAGTAATGTCAATTATAGTATTATCACGATAACTTGTTTGACAATATATACTGCCAAATTCTTCCTCATTAACGATGTGATTTTCGTTATAAAAATTGTGGGAATAAGGTTTAATTTGATACTGGTCGAGTATGTACGGTTTTGGTTTGTGAGGTTATTAGGTGAATTATGAATGCGAAATATATTACAATCGGGTCGGTTATCTGATTCTCTAGTCTACACAAAATAATGTCAGGCTTTTGGTTGTTTTGTCCTTTTATTGTGTGTGTCTTTTTAATTGGTCTAAGGTGGTGAAATAGAAACGATAGGTTGGGAAGAAGATTGTTTCCGATTAAGAATTTTCTTTCTTTTCATGCGCATATTATACTTCCATTTCACATCTCTATTGTGGTAGATGGGAGGTTGAACATGTGATTTCAGTAAGTTAGATGAAGTTGTTGTGTTTATTAAACTAGTGCGATATGGTTGATGGATGAATTGAATTATCGGTGAGGTCCATTGTATTTATTGCAACTTGGTCTCGTTATTTGTAGTGGTGATTATGTTGTTGGGTGCTTTGTAATAAATAAGAATGGATGTCATGATCTGGATTATTTGATGCATTTGTGTAATAAGATAATTGCTAATATAATTGAAATTGTTTGATACGAGGGATGTTATTTTGAGTAGTAAGTTGGATGTTGATTTACGATAGGTGTGATACTGATACATGTTCTTGGGAAGATTGATATAACAGTCATTTATGTTTATCCAAAAATTCAAGCCTTAACACCGCCACGTCTACTGCTACTACCACCGCCAATGCCTTTCTTATCGTTACTCATTTTATTATGATTAAGTTTATGGTTCATAGCCATACACAAAGTGTACACTACTCTGGTTAGAATAATTGGGCTCTATAAGGGAGGATCATGAGATCTTGGGTTCAAGACTCATTAAGTTCTAAAAAAAAGTTGAAGGTTCATAGCCTTCATCATCTTAGGATCGTCGTAATCCTCCTCGTCGTCTTCGTCATTTCCATCGCACAGCACCTCCTCGTCCTCAGCGTACCCATGAGCATCATCGTCGAACTCACCTACATCCTCAACCTCAGCTTCTTTAGTAGGATGGTAGGACTTTACAGTCTTGGAGGTCATCTTGAATGGATTCTTAAAGTCCTTGAGGCTCGAAAACTTCATATCCTTGAACCCTTTCGCCTGCTTCTGTGGCTGCGGAGTCATCTGCTCCTTGCCACTACCCTTTTGGGCATTTCCACTACCCTTCTGCTGATCTTTAGAAAGCTCTAGTTGGAGACTTTGCAGCTTATTGGGGAGATTCTGCTTTTTCGACCCATTGGCAGACCAAAACTGCGCGTGTTTCCCAGCCTTGTCGAGCTTTTCTATCAGGATCTCAGGATCCACATTCCCGATCACCGTCACCTTCTACGCGTCTGCATCGGTTGTAGACGTGCAAACCCCTTCGATCTTATGAAGCACCTTCTTCACCTTCTTTTGGCATCCTTCACAGCAAAGGTTGTCCACTCGCAGATCACAACTCTGTATCTTCAACTACTTGACGTCGTTGTCTCCTAGACTCATCCTTGCAACTCCAAACCAAATAGAATAATAGGCTGGCGAAATTGACTCCAAGAACACCTCCACAGCTAGGGATATTGATGAGGAATTGCTAAGAAGGAAGAAGAGGACAAGCAAAGAGAGATCTCTCTTTTTAGTTTCCTCCTTGCTCGTTTGCTCGCTTGCAGTCAGCAGCTACAATGCGAGTGGAGGAAGAGAAGACGTGCTTATTATATTTGTCTTTGAGGTTCTTGAGCATTATTAAAAAAAAATGAGTTCAACTAGGACACCATCTCGGTGGTGGTTAAGCCTAATAATAGCAATCAAAAACTTATTTCTTTCTTGACTTATTGTTTAAACAACCTTTAGTTCTCCTCTTCCCAAATGTGACGCAAACTCTACCATGACCACCTACAAAAGCTACCTTTTCCTTATCCTTCTTTTAGTTCTTCTACTACTTACATTAATTATGATTTCCTATGAAGTATGTATTAATATTTAATTATTTTATTTCAATAAACTATTCAAAATAGTCTTACTATAACGATATTTATTGAGCAAATGCTCCATGGTTCCTACGGTAGCCAAGCGTAGTTGACATCTTCCTTCTGTCTATGAGTAGTTTATCTGGAATCATCAACTTTTATTAAAAGTAAACAATAGAATGAAGGTAGCTGAAGGCCAAGTAGTTAAATCATCAACCAGACTCTTCCTAGTCTTCTTCCATAATGTGCCGAAATGTTTTGTATAAGTTATGTCGATGATCGTCATTCAAGTTCATGGTCCTGCCAATCAAGGGAGACATTATAAAAATGTTATACTCATTATCACTTTTTTCAATATACATCTTACTTATAGGTATTATGGTAAGGATACTAAAAATATATAAAAATATATATTATATGAGTAATAAATAAATGACCATATTAGTAAATAAATAGTTAATGGGCGTAGATTTTTTTATATCTTGAGCTGAAGATGACTAATAGATGTATTTTCTGGAAAGTATTTTACCCGATTAGAGGTCTTCGAACTGTAAAATTTACGTGTGTAATAATGTCAATTATAGTGTTATTACAGCAACTTGTTTGACGGTATATACTGCCAAATTCATCCACATTCACAATGTTATTTTCGTTAGAAGAATTGTGGGAATGAGATTTATTTTGATACCAGTCGAGTATGTACAGTTTTGGTTTGTGAGGATATTAGGTGAATTATGAATGTGGAATACATTACAATCGGGTCGGGTATCTGATTCTCTAGTCTACACAGAATAGTGTCTGGCTTTTGGTGGTTTTGTCCGTTTATTGTGTGTGTCGTTTTAATTGGTCTAAGGTTGTGAAATAGAAACGATAGGTTACGAAGATGATTGTTTCCGATTAAGAATTTTTTTTCTTTTCATGCGCGTACTATACTTCTGTTTCGTATCTCTATTGCAGTAGATGGGAGGTTGAATATGTGATTTGAGTAAGTTAGATGAAGTTGTTGTGTTTAATAAATTGGTGCTATACGGTTGACAGATGAATTAAATTATCGATGACGTCTATCATATTTATTGCAACTTGGTCTCATTATTTGTAGCGGTTATTATGTTGTTTGTTGCATTGTAATAAATAAGAATGGATGTCATGATATGGATTATTTTGATGCATTGGTGTAATAAGATAATTGATAATATAATTGAAGTTTTTGGATACGAGGGATGCTATTTTGAGTAGTAAGTTGGATGTTGATTTACAATAGGTGTGATAGTGATATATGTTCTTGGGAAGATTGATACAACTGTCGTTTATGTTTATCCAAAAATTCAAGCCTTAACACTGCCACCTCTACTGCTACTGCCACCGCCACTGCCTTTCTTATCGTTATTCATTTTTTTATGATTAAGTTGAAGGTTCATAGCCATCATCTTCTTAGGATCGTCGTAATCCTCCTCGTCATCTTCATCATTTCCATCGCACAACAACTCCTCGTCCTCAACGTACCCATGAGCATCATCGTCGAACTCACCTACATCCTCAACCTCAGCTTCTTTAGTAGGTTGGTCGGATTTTACTGTCTTGGAGGTCATCTTGAATGGATTCTTAAAGTCCATGAGGCTTGAAAACTTCATATCCTTGAACCCTTTCGCCTGCTTCTGTGGCTGCGGAGTTATCTGCTCCTTGCCACTACACTTTTGGGCATTTCTACTACCCTTTTGCTGATCTTTAGAAAGCTCTAGTTGGAGACTTTGCAGCTTATTGGGGAGATTCTGCTTTTTAGACCCATTGGCAGACCAAAACTGCGCGTGTTTCCTAGCCTTGTTGAGCTTTTCTATCAAGATCTCAGGATCCACATTCCCGATCACCGTCACCTTCTTCGCATCCGCATCGATTGTAGACGTGCAAACCCCTTCGATCTTATGAAGCACCTTCTTCACCTTCTTTTGGCATCCTTCACAGCAAAGGTTGTCCACTCGCAGATCACAACTCTGTATCTTCAAGTACTTGACGTCGTTGTCTCCTAGACTCATCCTTGCAACTCCAAACCAAATAGAACAATAGGCTGGCGAATTTGACTCCAAGAACACCTCCACAGCTAGGGATATTGATGAGGAATTGCTAAGAAGGAAGAAGAGGACAAGCAAAGAGAGATCTCTGTTTTTAGATTCCTCCTTGCTCGCTCGCTTGCTCGCAGCCAGCTGCTACAATGCGAGGGGAGGAAGAGAAGACACGCTTATTATATTTGTCTTTGAGGTTGTTGAGCCTTGTTTAAAAAAAAAAGTTCAATTAGGATACCGGGTCTCATTGGTGGTGAAGCCTAATAATAACAATCAAAAACATAATTCATTTTCGACTTATTGTTTAAACAACATTTAGTTCTCCTTTTCCCAAATGTGACGTAAAGTCTACCATGGCCACCTACAAAAGCTACCTTTTCCTTTTCCTTCATTTAGTTCTTCTAGTAATAGAATGAAAGTAGCTCTAGGCCGAGTAGTTGAATCACCAACCGGACTCTTCCAAGTGTTCTCCTGTAATGTGCCCAAAAGTTTTGTATAAATTACGTCGATGATAGTCTTTCTAGTTGATGCTCCTGCCAATTGAGGGTGACATTAATGCACCGATATACTCCTTATCACTTTTTTCAATATGCACCTTACTTGTGCATATAAGTTGTTCTTTAATTATATTTATATAAAGTCATACTTTTTACAATATAGGTATTATGTAAGGATACAAATAATATATAAAAATAATTTATTAAAAATATATTATATGAGTAAATAAATAAATGACCCTATTAGTAAATAAATAGTGAATGGGTGTAGATTCTTTTATATCTTGTGCTGAAGATGACTCATAGATCTATTTTTTAGAAAGTATTTTACTCGATTAGAGGTCTTTGAACTGTAAAATTTACTTGTGTAATAATGTCAATTATAGTGTTATTACAGCAACTTGTTTGATGGTATATAGTGTTATTACAGCAACTTGTTTGATGGTATATAGTGTTATTACAGCAACTTGTTTGATGGTATATACTGCCAAATTCTTCCTCATTCACAATGTGATTTACGTTAGAAGAATTGTGGGAATGAGATTTATTTTGATACCGGTCGAGTATGTACGGTTTTGGTTTGTGAGGATATTAGTGTGTGTCGTTTTAATTGGTCTAAGGTTGTGAAATAGAAACGATAGGTTGCGAAGACGATTGTTTTCGATTAAGAATTTTTTTTCTTTTCATGCGCGTACTATACTTCCGTTTCGTATCTCTATTGCGGTAGATGGGAGGTTGAATATGTGATTTGAGTAAGTTAGATGAAGTTGTTGTGTTTAATAAATTGGTGCTATACGGTTGATAGATGAATTAAATTATCGATGACGTCTATCGTATTTATTGCAACTTGGTCTCATTATTTGTAGTGGTTATTACGTTGTTTGTTGCATTGTAATAAATAAGAATGGATGTCATGATATGGATTATTTTGATGCATTGGTGTAATAAGATAATTGATAATATAATTGAAGTTTTTGGATACGAGGGATGCTATTTTGAGTAGTAAGTTGGATGTTGATTTACAATAGGTGTGATAGTGATATATGTTCTTGGGAAGATTGATACAACTGTCGTTTATGTTTATCCAAAAATTCAAGCCTTAACACTGCCACCTCTACTGCTACAGCCACTGCCACTGCCTTTCTTATCGTTACTCATTTTTTTATGATTAAGTTGAAGGTTCATAGCCTTCATCATCTTAGGATCATCGTAATCCTCCTCGTCATCTTCATCATTTCCATCGCACAACAACTCCTCGTCCTCAACGTACCCATGAGCATCATCGTCGAACTCACCTACATCCTCAACCTCAGCTTCTTTAGTAGGTTGGTCGGATTTTACTATCTTGGAGGTCATCTTGAATGGATTCTTAAAGTCCTTGAGGCTCGAAAACTTCATATCCTTGAACCCTTTCGCCTGCTTCTGTGGCTGCGGAGTTATCTGCTCCTTGCCACTACCCTTTTGGGCATTTCCACTACCCTTCTGCTGATCTTTAGAAAGCTCTAGTTGGAGACTTTGCAGCTTATTGGGGAGATTCTGCTTTTTCGACCCATTGGCAGACCAAAACTGCGCGTGTTTCCCAGCCTTGTTGAGCTTTTCTATCAGGATCTCAGGATCCACATTCCCGATCACCGTCACCTTCTTCGCATTTGCATCGATTGTAGACGTGCAAACCCCTTCGATCTTATGAAGCACCTTCTTCACCTTCTTTTGGCATCCTTCACAGCAAAGGTTGTCCACTCGCAGATCACAACTCTGTATCTTCAAGTACTTGACGTCGTTGTCTCCTAGACTCATCCTTGCAACTCCAAACCAAATAGAACAATAAGCTGGCGAATTTGACTCCAAGAACACCTCCACAGCTAGGGATATTGATGAGGAATTGCTAAGAAGGAAGAAGAGGACAAGCAAAGAGAGATCTCTCTTTTTAGATTCCTCCTTGCTCGCTCGCTCACTCGCAGCCAACTGCTACAATGTGAGGGGAGGAAGAGAAGACACTCTTATTATATTTGTCTTTGAGGTTGTTGAGCCTTGTTAAAAAAAAAAAGTTCAATTAGGACACCGGGTGTCATTGGTGGTGAAGCCTAATAATAACAATCAAAAACATAATTCATTTTCGACTTATTGTTTAAACAACATTTAGTTCTCCTTTTCCCAAATGTGACGTAAAGTCTACCATGGCCACCTACAAAAGCTACCTTTTCCTTTTCCTTCATTTAGTTCTTCTAGTAATAGAATGAAAGTAGCTCTAGGCCGAGTAGTTGAATCACCAACCGGACTCTTCCAAGTGTTCTCCTGTAATGTGCCCAAAAGTTTTGTATAAATTACGTCGATGATAGTCTTTCTAGTTGATGCTCCTGCCAATTGAGGGTGACATTGAAGCACCGATATACTCCTTATCACTTTTTTCAATATGCACCTTACTTGTGCATATAAGTTGTTCTTTAATTATATTTATATAAAGTCATACTTTTTACAATATAGGTATTATGTAAGGATACAAATAATATATAAAAATAATTTATTAAAAATATATTATATGAGTAAATAAATAAATGACCCTATTAGTAAATAAATAGTGAATGGGTGTAGATTCTTTTATATCTTGTGCTGAAGATGACTCAGATCTATTTTTTAGAAAGTATTTTACTCGATTAGAGGTCTTTGAACTGTAAAATTTACTTGTGTAATAATGTCAATTATAGTGTTATTACAGCAACTTGTTTGATGGTATATAGTGTTATTACAGCAACTTGTTTGATGGTATATAGTGTTATTACAACAACTTGTTTGATGGTATATACTGCCAAATTCTTCCTCATTCACAATGTGATTTACGTTAGAAGAATTGTGGGAATGAGATTTATTTTGATACCGGTCGAGTATGTACGGTTTTGGTTTGTGAGGATATTAGTGTGTGTCATTTTAATTGGTCTAAGGTTGTGAAATAGAAACGATAGGTTGCGAAGACGATTGTTTTCGATTAAGAATTTTTTTTCTTTTCATGTGCGTACTATGCTTCCATTTCGTATCTCTATTGCGGTAGATGGGAGGTTGAATATGTGATTTGAGTAAGTTAGATGAAGTTGTTGTGTTTAATAAATTGGTGCTATACGGTTGATAGATGAATTAAATTATCGATGACGTCTATCGTATTTATTGCAACTTGGTCTCATTATTTGTAGTGGTTATTACGTTGTTTGTTGCATTGTAATAAATAAGAATGGATGTCATGATATGGATTATTTTGATGCATTGGTGTAATAAGATAATTGATAATATAATTGAAGTTTTTGGATACGAGGGATGCTATTTTGAGTAGTAAGTTGGATGTTGATTTACAATAGGTGTGATAGTGATATATGTTCTTGGGAAGATTGATACAACTGTCGTTTATGTTTATCCAAAAATTCAAGCCTTAACACTGCCACCTCTACTGCTACAGCCACTGCCACTGCCTTTCTTATCGTTACTCATTTTTTTATGATTAAGTTGAAGGTTCATAGCCTTCATCATCTTAGGATCATCGTAATCCTCCTCGTCATCTTCATCATTTCCATCGCACAACAACTCCTCGTCCTCAACGTACCCATGAGCATCATCGTCGAACTCACCTACATCCTCAACCTCAGCTTCTTTAGTAGGTTGGTCGGATTTTACTATCTTGGAGGTCATCTTGAATGGATTCTTAAAGTCCTTGAGGCTCGAAAACTTCATATCCTTGAACCCTTTCGCCTGCTTCTGTGGCTGCGGAGTTATCTGCTCCTTGCCACTACCCTTTTGGGCATTTCCACTACCCTTCTGCTGATCTTTAGAAAGCTCTAGTTGGAGACTTTGCAGCTTATTGGGGAGATTCTGCTTTTTCGACCCATTGGCAGACCAAAACTGCGCGTGTTTCCCAGCCTTGTTGAGCTTTTCTATCAGGATCTCAGGATCCACATTCCCGATCACCGTCACCTTCTTCGCATTTGCATCGATTGTAGACGTGCAAACCCCTTCGATCTTATGAAGCACCTTCTTCACCTTCTTTTGGCATCCTTCACAGCAAAGGTTGTCCACTCGCAGATCACAACTCTGTATCTTCAAGTACTTGACGTCGTTGTCTCCTAGACTCATCCTTGCAACTCCAAACCAAATAGAACAATAAGCTGGCGAATTTGACTCCAAGAACACCTCCACAGCTAGGGATATTGATGAGGAATTGCTAAGAAGGAAGAAGAGGACAAGCAAAGAGAGATCTCTCTTTTTAGATTCCTCCTTGCTCGCTCGCTCACTCGCAGCCAACTGCTACAATGTGAGGGGAGGAAGAGAAGACACTCTTATTATATTTGTCTTTGAGGTTGTTGAGCCTTGTTAAAAAAAAAAAGTTCAATTAGGACACCGGGTGTCATTGGTGGTGAAGCCTAATAATAACAATCAAAAACATAATTCATTTTCGACTTATTGTTTAAACAACATTTAGTTCTCCTTTTCCCAAATGTGACGTAAAGTCTACCATGGCCACCTACAAAAGCTACCTTTTCCTTTTCCTTCATTTAGTTCTTCTAGTAATAGAATGAAAGTAGCTCTAGGCCGAGTAGTTGAATCACCAACCGGACTCTTCCAAGTGTTCTCCTGTAATGTGCCCAAAAGTTTTGTATAAATTACGTCGATGATAGTCTTTCTAGTTGATGCTCCTGCCAATTGAGGGTGACATTGAAGCACCGATATACTCCTTATCACTTTTTTCAATATGCACCTTACTTGTGCATATAAGTTGTTCTTTAATTATATTTATATAAAGTCATACTTTTTACAATATAGGTATTATGTAAGGATACAAATAATATATAAAAATAATTTATTAAAAATATATTATATGAGTAAATAAATAAATGACCCTATTAGTAAATAAATAGTGAATGGGTGTAGATTCTTTTATATCTTGTGCTGAAGATGACTCAGATCTATTTTTTAGAAAGTATTTTACTCGATTAGAGGTCTTTGAACTGTAAAATTTACTTGTGTAATAATGTCAATTATAGTGTTATTACAGCAACTTGTTTGATGGTATATAGTGTTATTACAGCAACTTGTTTGATGGTATATAGTGTTATTACAACAACTTGTTTGATGGTATATACTGCCAAATTCTTCCTCATTCACAATGTGATTTACGTTAGAAGAATTGTGGGAATGAGATTTATTTTGATACCGGTCGAGTATGTACGGTTTTGGTTTGTGAGGATATTAGTGTGTGTCATTTTAATTGGTCTAAGGTTGTGAAATAGAAACGATAGGTTGCGAAGACGATTGTTTTCGATTAAGAATTTTTTTTCTTTTCATGTGCGTACTATGCTTCCATTTCGTATCTCTATTGCGGTAGATGGGAGGTTGAATATGTGATTTGAGTAAGTTAGATGAAGTTGTTGTGTTTAATAAATTGGTGCTATACGGTTGATAGATGAATTAAATTATCGATGACGTCTATCGTATTTATTGCAACTTGGTCTCATTATTTGTAGTGGTTATTACGTTGTTTGTTGCATTGTAATAAATAAGAATGGATGTCATGATATGGATTATTTTGATGCATTGGTGTAATAAGATAATTGATAATATAATTGAAGTTTTTGGATACGAGGGATGCTATTTTGAGTAGTAAGTTGGATGTTGATTTACAATAGGTGTGATAGTGATATATGTTCTTGGGAAGATTGATACAACTGTCGTTTATGTTTATCCAAAAATTCAAGCCTTAACACTGCCACCTCTACTGCTACAGCCACTGCCACTGCCTTTCTTATCGTTACTCATTTTTTTATGATTAAGTTGAAGGTTCATAGCCTTCATCATCTTAGGATCATCGTAATCCTCCTCGTCATCTTCATCATTTCCATCGCACAACAACTCCTCGTCCTCAACGTACCCATGAGCATCATCGTCGAACTCACCTACATCCTCAACCTCAGCTTCTTTAGTAGGTTGGTCGGATTTTACTATCTTGGAGGTCATCTTGAATGGATTCTTAAAGTCCTTGAGGCTCGAAAACTTCATATCCTTGAACCCTTTCGCCTGCTTCCGTGGCTGCGGAGTTATCTGCTCCTTGCCACTACCCTTTTGGGCATTTCCACTACCCTTCTGCTGATCTTTAGAAAGCTCTAGTTGGAGACTTTGCAGCTTATTGGGGAGATTCTGCTTTTTCGACCCATTGGCAGACCAAAACTGCGCGTGTTTCCCAGCCTTGTTGAGCTTTTCTATCAGGATCTCAGGATCCACATTCCCGATCACCGTCACCTTCTTCGCATTTGCATCGATTGTAGACGTGCAAACCCCTTCGATCTTATGAAGCACATTCTTCACCTTCTTTTGGCATCCTTCACAGCAAAGGTTGTCCACTCGCAGATCACAACTCTGTATCTTCAAGTACTTGACGTCGTTGTCTCCTAAACTCATCCTTGCAACTCCAAACCAAATAGAACAATAGGCTGGCGAATTTGACTCCAAGAACACCTCCACAGCTAGGGATATTGATGAGGAATTGCTAAGAAGGAAGAAGAGGACAAGCAAAGAGAGATCTCTCTTTTTAGATTCCTCCTTGCTCGCTCGCTCGCTCGCAGCCAGCTGCTACAATGCGAGGGGAGGAAGAGAAGACACTCTTATTATATTTGTCTTTGAGGTTGTTGAGCCTTGTTAAAAAAAAAATTAGTTCAATTAGGACACCGGGTCTCGTTGGTGGTGAAGCCTAATAATAATAATCAAAAACTTATTTTATTATGGACTTATTGTTTAAACAACATTTACTTATTCTTTTCCCAAATGTGAAGCAAACTCTACCATAGCCACCTACAAAAGCTACCTCTTCCTTTCCTTCATTTAGTTCTTCTAGCAATAGAATGAAAGTAGCTCTAGGCCGAGTGATTCAAAAGTTTTGTATAAATTATGTCGATGATAGTATAAAGTAGCTCTAGGCCGAGTGATTCAAAAGTTTTGTATAAATTATGTCGATGATAGTATTTCTAGTTGATGCTCCTGCCAATTGAGGGTGACATTGAAGCACCGCTATACTCCTTATCACTTTTTTCAATATGCAACTTACTTGTGCATATAAGTTTTTTTTTTTTTTTTTTTTTTTTTTTTAGAACTTGGTGAGACTTGAACCCAAGACCTCACATATCTCCCGTATAGAGCCCAATTGCTCTAACCAGAGGATGTACTTGTGCATATAAGTTGTTCTTTAATTATATTTATATAAAGTCATACTTTTTATAATATAGGTATAATGGTAAGGATACAAATAATATCTAAAAATAATTTATTAAAAATATATTATATGAGTAAATAAATAAATGATCGTATTAGTAAATAAATAGTGAATGGGTGTAGATTTCTTTATATCTTGAGCTGAAGATGACTCATAGACGTATTTTCTGGCAAGTATTTTATGTGATTGGAGGCCTTCGAACTGTTTAATTTACGTGTGTAATAATTTCAATTATTGTATTATTACGACAACTTATTTGATGGTATATACTGCCAAATTCTTCATCATAAACGATGTGATTTTCGTTAGAAGAATTGTGGGAATAATGTTTATTTTGATATCGGTCGAGTATGTATGGTTTTGGTTTGTGAGGTTATTAGGTGAATTATGAATGTGGAATACATTACAATCAGGTCGGTTATCTGATTCTCTAGTCTACACAGAATAGTGTCAGGCTTTTGGTGGTTTTGTCCGTTTATTGTATGTGTCGTTTTATTTGGTCTAAGGTTGTGAAATAGAAATGATAGGTTGCGAAGACGATGGTTTCCAATTTAGATTTTTTTTTTCTTTTCATGCGCATACTATACTTTCATTTCGCATCTCTATTGCTGTAGATGGGAGGTTGAACATGTGATTTGAGTAAGGTAGATGAAGTTGTTGTATTTAATAAATTGGTGCTATACGGTTGACAGATGAATTAAATTATCATAACGTCTATCGTATTTATTGCAACTTGGTCTCATTATTTGTAGTGGTGATTATGTTGTTTGTTGTATTCTAATAAATAAGAATGGATGTCATGATAAGGATTATTTTGATGCATTGGTGTAATAAGACAATTGCTAATATAATTGATGTTTGTTGATATGAGGATGCTATTTTGAGTAGTAAGTTGGATGTTTATTTACGATGGGTGTGATACTGATACATGTTCTTGGGAAGATTGATACAACAGTCGTTTATGTTTATCCAAAAATTCAAGCCTTAGCACTGCCACCTCTACTACTACTGCGACAAGTAAATTTTTGTTTCATCATAACTATGTTCTCCCTCGCTCCCTGTATCAATGTCCAACCTGTAACCTGTGCAACAAGGGAAAAATGTACACATCTGAGTCGCGAAACTCAATGATGCTATAGAGAGAGCACCCTAAAAATGGGCATAAGATATTGTACAAACTAATAAGAAGAAATATCTACTAAGTCACATATCAAATAACATGCTCAACAGTTTATAATCAGACCAATAAGTTCATGTAGTAGAGTCATGATATGAACATGGCATAGGAACAAAACATAAGGATTTTAATATAACAATAACTCAGTCCACAAATATCATATTTCTTTCACTACCATACCATATCTTTTCCAAACTACACCTAAGGCAGCCAGCCTATGTTCAAAGTAAATCCCTCGTAAGGGACTATCCCGAACCCGTCATTGTCAACTGTAAGTCTCTGCCCTATGTGCTTGTACACTGACGTTGGCAGAAGGAGCTGTTGATCACGGCACCCATTCTAACACAAATACAAGTACCATACAGTGCTGTAATTCTGCCCAAGACAGGATCACCATACAAAATCAAACATCACATCCGCCTCAGCCTGACAAACTGAGGCTATTTGCATATGCTACCAATGAACTCGGACTACTCAGGGACCCACATCGGTGAGCATGTTAGTGTCCTCAGGTTCCTTAGCTTTGTAGCGCATTAAACGGTATTGTTCCTAGCACACCATCTACTTTAGAGTAGCACAAATCAGGTGAGCTCTGCACCGAAGTGAGATATCGATTACCCTAAAGCATCTGTGGCTAAGTCAACCGGACTTGCACCTCTACCTCAACTCGCACATGGCTCCTCACCACATGTTGGCACATAGCTAATAAGAACCCTAACATCATCTCCTAGGTTATCATAACCTTATGATGTCAAAATTTCTTAGTCACATGTCAATTAAGATCACTCTAGGTTTTGATCATAGCAAGAACCTAATGTGTCTCTAGTTTTTGTCTCATATCTCCATGTTCTATGTTCCTGCTAAATGTCTCTATATCTATAGCATAACATGAACATATCAATAACTAATATAACATGAGAACAATCATACATAGCATACATATAATAGCATCATGTATCTTTTCATAACAAAATCCATCAACAATTATCACAACACACATACCATTAAAATATGAAACAAGCAAACATTCAACTCATCAGCATGTACAATATATAACAACGATCCTTAGGACTCAGCATCTATAGTAGGCCAAAGTAAATTTGAAACTATAAGTCCTCACCTGAGTCGCCAAGCGGTATCAAACAAGAATTCACAGCTTGGCTGTGATTCTTAAAAGCAAGTAAGCAAAGCAATTTCCTTCTGACTCCAGCCACAAATCACCGCTTAGCCGTAATTTGTCAAGCAATAGCACAACAATTAATTTTCTTAAAATATAATAAATACATCCAATAACTATAACTCATACAATTCAAGCAAGAATTTCACATTTACCATTCTACTCACTTCTTCACCTTATTTTCTTTATTTTATTTAATTCTTTATAATCAGCCAATCATTTATCTTATTATCAATCACATCAATTTAAATTTACAAAATACCAAATACCAAATTTTACTAATCGAAAAATCTAAATAAATCAATTCTCTTATTTTTAGCACATTACAAATTTTTAAAATTTCCAATTATTCAATTTTATTAATTTGGAAAAATTCAATTAATCTAATTACCTAAATTTACATTATCTTAAATCCCTTAATTCTTTAAAATTCTAAATAAATAATTTTAATTTTAATTAATAGAATTTAAATGTCATAACACCTACCAAAATATCTCTTCATGCATATATCACATAATTCATTTAAACCCAAAATTAATCTAATTTATCTTAATTTAAATTAAAACTGCAAACTAATAACTTTGAAAATTTTCAATTAAATCATGAAAAATATGTTTAAGCCTAATATAACATCAAAATTTATTTTAGATTTTTTTGACAACGTTAAAGCATTCAAAACTTTGAACCCAACCTAAAATAATTTGAAAACCGCACTTAAAATGTGTTAAAAATTATAACTAAATTCCTCAAAGTTTAAAACTCACCAATAAAGCCCTAGCCGCGTTGAACCGCACTGAACCATGTGAAAAATAACGAACCCAAGCTAAACCACGTTGAACCGCCGTTAAACTAGCCGTTCGTGTGGACCGGACCGGTGTGAATCGGACCCGCGCACGCCCCATGCACGCACTGCTCGATTTCCGCCTCTGCCCCACGCACGCCCCTCCGCTTGACTCGCCGCCACTTCCACCGCCGATTGCCGCCCGTTTCGCCATTACAACCTCACGGGAACGACGCGGAGCCCTTCGTCAGACCTTCCTCGACTCACCGGCCGCCTCTATTCGCCGCAGTGGGGTCTAGAAGGTCCCGCAACTCGCCGGCGCTAGAAGACTACCTCTGCCACAGTGAAGCCACTGAACGCAGCCACCCCCCACCCCCCCTCCCCGCCCCCGACTTCTCCGCCACTACCATAGTTCGATATTGACTCTACAAGAGTCGATTCATGCTCAAGGAGTTCGTCGAACTGGGAGAGACAGTGATCTCGCCCCATGCTGGAGAAACTACCGCAAACAGGGTGTTCCCCTGTTCACAGCTTCGCCGCCCCATCACAGTATGCCGGAGCCATGCCTGAGCCTCGCCAACCCCCGGAACCGACGCCTCGTCTCCAACAAAAGCTTCCCCCGTTGATTCCACCACTCGCCGGATCACTTCAAAGCCACGTAGTCCTTCCCAAGACGCTGCCCTGTTTCAGGGTTTTAAAACCCTATCGACGAGTCACCGACTCACTGACTCATCGATTGAATTGTCCGATCCAACCTAGCCCGTTCACTGCACGTGCGTGCAGCGATGGGTTTTTTCAAAAAAAATTTCTTTTCTGTTAAATCTATTTTATTATTATTATTATTTATATATATATATATTTTTTTTCTATATGCTGAATTAACTATTTATTTTATTTTCTATTTATTATTATTATTATTTCTATTCTTTTATTATTTTAATATTAAAATAAAAATATATATTTTTTTAAAGAGAAAATAGGGTTTACAATTCCTCTCCCCCTTAAGATATTTGGTCCTCCAAAAATAACAATCTATTCCCCCCTTAGACTCCCAAGATCCCCTTTAATCTAAAAAAACAACATACCACAATCAATACAAAAACAAAAACAAACAAAAAAAATCATTCCATCAAACCAAACAAATTTTCAAACAAGTTCAACAACCTATCAATCACAATATAATCAAAGTAAATTACTAAGCAAACAACTGTGGGTATTGGGATCTAATCTGAGCTTCAGTTTCCCAAGTTTCCTCCTCAACATTACCATCCCTCCAAAGTACTCGAACCAGAGGTACGGTCTTACCACTTAACACCTTATCACGTCGATCAATTATAACCACTGCCCACAGCCCACAGCTCAGATCCTCACTCAGAGTAACCGGAGGTGCAGTGAGAATATGCGATGGGTCTGACACATATTTCTTAAGCATAGATACATGGAATATGTTATGGATTTTATCTAAGTTTATCGGTTGCTGCAATTTATACGCCACCGGTCCAACTCTTTCTAGAATTTCAAATGGTCCAATGTACCTCGAATGTAACTTTCCCTTCAGGTGAAACCGAAGAAGGCCTTTCCATAGGGACACATTTAGGAATACTCTGTCCCCCGCTGTAAATTCCAACAGCATCCGCCTATTATCTGCATAACTCTTTTGTCTATCCTGAGCTGTCTTTAGTCTTGCCCGGATCACCTTAACCTTCTCAACGGTCTGATCAACTAATTTCATACTAGAAATCTTCCTTTCACCCACCTCATTCCAACAGACATGGCCTACCATACAGAGCCTCATAGGGAGCCATACCTATGATTGCTTGATAGTTATTATTATATGCGAATTCAATCAACGGAATATGTACATCCCAACTCCCAGCAAAGTCCAGCACACAAGCCCTAAGCATGTCCTCCATGGTCTGTATGGTTCTTTCTGATTGCCCATCTATCTGAGGGTAAAAAACTGTACTAAACCTCAGTTTAGTACCTAATTCATCCTATACCTTCGACCAAAACTGAGAAGTAAACCAAGGATCCCGGTCCTTCACAATCAACACTGGCACACCATGCAGCCTTACTATCTCATCCATATAAGACCGAGCCATTTTCTCTACTGGATCATCCACAGCCACTGGTAAGAAATGAGCCAACTTGTAAGCCGATCCACCACCACTCAGACCGCATCATGATGCCTCCGAGTTCAGGGTAACCTTGTCACTAGGTCCATGGTAATATGCTCCCACTTCCACTCATGAATAGGTAATGGATGTAATAAACCTGTCGTTCTCTGATGCTCGACCTTCACTTGCTGACAAGTAAGACACTTTGATACAAACTCAGCTATGTCTCTTTTCATACTCGACCACCAATAAGTCTGTCTGATAGACCAGTACATTTTCATACCTCCTGGATGCATAGCATAAGCAGAACTATGAGCTTCCTCCAAGATCTGCCGCTTAAGTGTATCTTCAGCAGGCATGCATAACCTCCCCTGATAAAGCAGAGTTCCATCATCCTTTAGGCTAAATTCTGTCTCTCCTCCTTCCCTTATCCTCTTGGTTACTCCAACCAACTTAGGATCCTACTTTTACTTCTCAATTAGCTCGCTGCCCAAAGTAGGCCTCACAATAAACTGGGCAATAAGACAACCTTGCTCATTTGTGTGCACCATTGCCCCTAAGGACTGTAACTCCCTCAACAGTGGTATGTAAAAATCTTGAATACATCCCAAAGTAGTGAATAATTTTCGACTCAAAGCATCTACCACCACATTAGCCTTCTTAGGATGATAGTCAATAAACAAATCATAGTCTTTAATTAGCTTCATCCATCTTCTTTACCTCAAATTTAAATTATCCTACTTCATCAGATATTGCAAACTCTTGTGATCAGTGTAAATAATATAGTTCTCACCGTATAAGTAATGCTTCCAAATCTTCAAAGCTAAGATAATGGCTGCCAACTCTAAGTCATGTGCAGGATAATTTTGTTCATGCTTCTTCAACTGTCTAGAAGCATAAGCCACCACTTTTCCTTCCTGCATCAGAACACAACCTAACGCTTATCTCGAGGCATCACTATACACCACATAACCTAGAGCACTCACTGATAATGTCAAAACTGGTGCAGTAGTCAATCTTTTCTTTAATTCTTGAGAACTTTATTCACACTCTAGAGTCCATATAAATTTAGCATATTTCTTTGTGAGTTTAGTCATTGGAGCAGCTACACTTGAAAAATCTTGTACGAATCGACTATAATACCCAGCCAGTCCAAGAAAACTACGCACCTCAGTAGCATTCTTCGATTGCTCCCACTTCACTACTGCATCAATTTTAGCTGGATCCACTTCAACACCCTTGCTAGTAATAATGTGCCCAAGGAATCCCACTTGAGACAACCAAAACTCATACTTGGAGGAGTTTCCCATATAACTGATTTTTTCTCAACAATCCCAACAAGATGCGGAGATGTTGAGAGTGCTTCTCTCCAGTCTTTGAATAGACAAGTATGTCATCTGTGAACATGATTACACACTTATCTAAATATTCATGGAATACCCTCTACATCAAATCCATAAAAGCTGCTGGAGCATTCGTGAGACCAAAAGGCATAACTAAAAATTCATAATGCCCATATCTAGTCCGGAATGCAGTCTTAGGTATATCCTCTTTTTTGATCTTCAGCTGATGATAGCCAGAACATAGATCAATCTTGGAGAATACACAAGCACCTTGCAGTTGATCAAATAAATCATAAATTCGAGGCAGAGGATATTGATTTTTAATAGTGACCTGATTCAACTGCCTGTAATCAATACACATCCTCATACTCTCATCCTTCTTCTTCACAAATAACACTGGTGCTCCCCAAGGGGATACACTAGGCTGAATGAACCCCTTGTCCAACAAATCTTGTAGTTGAACCTTCAATTCTTTTAACTCAGCAAGAGCCATCCTATAAGGCACTTTTGATATTAGTGTTGTACTAGGAATAAAATATATGCCAAAATCTACAGGTCTTTTTGGAGGTAAGCCTGGCAAATCCTTCAGGAATATATCTGAAAATTCATTCACTACAGGAATGTCCTCCAACTTCACTCATTTCTTCTTGGTGTCAAACACATGTGTAAGATAACCCCGACATCCTTTAAACAAAAGTCTTCTAGCCGATAAAACTGAAATAATACTGCTTGGAAGATATCTAAGATCGCTCTGGAATAACAGAGTAAACCGATCTGGGAGAGAGAAGGTCACTGTCTTGGCACGACAGTCAATGATGGCTCGATACTCGGTTAGCTAATCAATACCCAAAATCACATCAAAGTCTTTCATATCTAACGGTATCAAATCAGCCTTTAACTCAACCTCTTGGACTCTCACAACACAAGCTTTATAAACTTGTCTCCTGCTGACTTGGTTACTTAAGGGAGTTGAGACTATCAGCTCATATCCTAGTATTACTAAGGGTCGATCAACCCCATTAGCAAATATCGTACTCACATAAGACCTTTGTGATCCAGTATCGATTAGAACATGAGCAGCATAACTAAATAAGATCATAGATCCTAGGAATGACACACAAGAAAATAAAAGAAATAAGGACTTTATAAATTAAAATTTGGAAACTGGAATATAAATTATCTGGAGAAGAAAGAACCTTAAGAAGGAAACAAAATTTTCCAAAAGGAATGAGAATTCTATTCTAGGATTCACTGATCAGTGGGATTACTAGTGATAACGTCTGGATTAACTTGTGCATCCTCACAATCTAAGGCAAAAATACGAGTCTGGGTCCGAGTCTGTGGTGCACGGGATTGTTGACCGCCCCTATTCTGAGTTGATCTCCCCGAAGCAGATGAAACTGTAACAGGAGTAACAGAGACTACCTGCTTCCCTTTTCCTCCAACCGTCTGATCTCCAGCAGGCTGAGGTACACTGACAGACAAACTCCTTTGAGGACAGTGAGGCCGAATATGACTAAGCTGGCCACACTGAAAACAGGTAAGCCCCTTCTTGCACACTTCAAAATGTCATTTTCCATATTGTCTATAGTCTGGTGGTGTGGACTGAGATCTTGCTCCGGAAACTGCACCTCCCACAGGTGGGCGATTTTGCAAAGGAACTGGCCGAAGCACCACACCCTGATTTCCTAGAGTCACAGGGGGGCCTTGCTGTTATAGTAGGAACATCACCCGTAGGCACTCCTTTGGACGGACCACTCCACTTCTTCCTCTTCTTGGCCTCTTTAGCCTGTCTAGTTGTAAATCCTATTTTCTAAAAAAAAAAATAATAATAAAATAATAATATTTTAATAAAAAATGATATAATAAATTAACTAGGAAAAGAAAAGAAATAAATTTATTTTAGGAATTTTTATAAATTATTTAAATTAATTTCTGTTTTTTTAAATACTAAATAATAATAATAAAATAAAATAAATAAAGAAAATGGAAAAAAAAAAGATTATGTCGCTAAATCAGGGGTTTGGGGGGGGGGGGGGGGGGGAGGAAATCCACGATGGCGACACTCCAATTCGCTCTAGTGGCCGGCGATTTTGACAGAAGGACTCACGGGAGAACGATTGGTATTGTCTTCCAGGGCGACGAGGGTCGGTGGTGGAGCCGGCGAGCTAGGCTTGGAGCTTTCACAGGGAGGGTGTCATGTTTTCCGCCAAATCCGCCGACGGGAGCTCGGCCGTTGGTTCTTTCGCTGTAAGGGCGGCCTCTACGAACAATATCGACTTATTGGAGTCGATATTGTCACGCCCCAAACCACCTTTGGGCACGTGGCAACTGCCGTATAAGCTGTACTACAACACCACAACTTATACAAGGCAAAAAGTATCACAAAGCACTACCATTTTATTATTTAAACAAAGCGGAAGCAATTACATTGTACATTCAAGCCAACTCTACGGATTCGTATCTCTATCTAGATTACAAAAAAAAATTATTGTCCACCAACTAGGTTCTCTCTCACTCCCCGCCGATGGTCAACCTGTAACCTGTGCAACAGGGGAAAAATGTGCACATCTGAGTGGCGAAACTCAGTGAGGCTACAGAGAGAGCACCCTAAAAATGGGCATAAAGTATTGTACAAACCAACAAGAAAATATATCTACTAAAAATCACATACTTAAATCAACATGTCCATAATAGAATAAGACAATAAATAAGAAACATCACGGCACACCTTCTTTCCAATCACAAGTACCATATAGCGCTGTAATTCTGCCCCATGGCAGGATCACCATACAAAATCAACCAGCCACATCAGTTTACAGCTTGGCCCGCTGAGACCTACTGTATACGATACCAATGAACCAGGACTGCTCAGAGATCCACATCTGTTGAGCATACCAGTGTCAATCAGGTTCCCTAGCCTCGGTAGCGCATGGGACGGTACTGTTCCTAGTACACCTTCTACCTTAGTGTAGCCTCGGTAGCGCATAGCAGTAGGCTTCCCACCTCCGGCCAGACCTTCCCTCTGTCGCACGACCCTCGTCGGAGCTCAGCGAAGGCTGCTGACGCCGTCGCCCTCGGAACAGAGCGGCGCTCTGTTTCGGGGGTTTAAAACCCTCGCACCTCCACTGCACCGGCGATTTTCTTTTTTTTTTTGTTTTTTTTTTATAAAACAAAACTAATTTTAATAAATAAATAAAATTCGTTATTATTAAATAAAAATTCTAAAATAAATCTAACTCTTTATTTTCTTTTTATCTATTTTATTATTATTATTATTTTATTATTTTCCTATAAAAAAAAATTTTATATAAATCCGGGGTTACAGATATCGAGTGGAGTACATGGTGGGAGTGGCGAAGAGGTGGCTAGAAGCGGCGACTTCGCCGGTGGCAGAGGAGAAGCGGGCGGCGGCAAGTTTTGCGAGCTATCTAGCTATGTCGGCGGCGAAGAAAGCTGGTCGGAGAGTTGAGGAAGGAGTGGACCAGTCGGGGCAGTAGTCCAGTGAGGCTCCAGTAGCGGTGGACACCGGAATCGACGGCGATCCCGCAGACGGGCTGCGGCGGCGTCGAGCTAGTGTAGAGGAATCGTCGTACGTGCAGCGCGCGTGCGACGGTCTGGTTTGGGTGGTTCGGTCAGCCGGTCTGGGCCGATTCAAGTTGTTGTTCAAGACAGGTTTGACCGGTTTTCATAGATTTTCGATCAGTTCATCTCGGATTAACGTCCCTAGAGCTTATCGGTAAGTTTTGGACTTTTAAGAATTTATTTAGAATTTTTAATATAATTTAGGTACAGTTTTTGAATTTATCTAGGATAGGTTCAGGGTTTTGAGTGCTTTAACGATATCAGAAAAATTTAAAATAAATTATAATGCTATGTTATGCTTAAATATAGTTTCCATAATTTAATTGAAATTTTTCCGGATTATTAGATTCGGTCTTTGATTAAATTAAGATAATTTAGTTTAACTTAGGGTTTAAATAAGTAAATTATATGTTATGCGCATGAAGAAATATTTTGTAAGTATTATGATATTTAAATTGTGTTAATTAGAATTAAAATGATTTATTTAGGATTTCTACATAATTAATGAATTTAGGATATTATAAATTGAGATAATTATATTTTTCTAAATTAATAAAAATTAAGTAATTTGGAATATGATAAAATTTAGGAAATTGAGTTAATTAGATTTTTCTTACTAATGAAATTGAATGATTTGAAATTTTGTGAATATAATTAATGTAAATAGATTTTTCATAAAAATTATTAAATTATTTTAGAATTAATTAAGGTGATATATATTGATGGAGATTTTGGATATAATTAAAAGAGTTAAAATAAATATTATTTTATAAACTTATAATATTTGAATGTGTTAGGTTTTGATTGGTAATATGATGGATGATTGGTTGTTTATGAGGAATTAAATAAAATAAAGAAATAGGTGTGAAGATGTGAGTATGAAGATAGATAGGAAATTCTCATTTGAATTGTGTGATTTATGGATTGCTGTATGTATTTATTTTATTTTAGAAAATTGATTGTTATGCTGTTGCTTGACAAATCACGACCAAACTGTGATTTGTGTTGGAGTAAGAAGAAATTGCTATGTTTGGTTGATTTGCTTGCTTACTTTTAAGAATCACAGCCAAGCTGTGAATTCTACATTGATACTGCTTGAGACTCGGGTGAGGATTTATGGTTTCAAAATTTATTTTGGCCTACTACAGATGCTGATTCCTAAGGGTCGTTGTCAATTATTGTACATGCTGATAAGTTATATATCTACTTGGTTATATATTTGATTAGAATGTGAATTGTTGGAAGTACGCCATGATAGTTTACATATGATGCTATTATATGCATGTTCTTGATATTGATTTGGAAGTTATATCATGCTGGTATATGTATAATGTTGTTATATGCATGCTCTTGATGTTGATACTCATGTTATGTTATTTTTGATATGTTCATATTGCTAGGGATGTAGAGACACTTAACAAGAACATTGAACATGATGACATGAGACATGATTAGAGATACTTTAGGTACATGTTATAATAACACCTAGAGTGATCTTATTTGAAATTTAACTGATAACTTTTGGACATCTTAGGATCATGATAGCCTAGGTGATTACATTAGGTTCTTGGTTGGATATGCTACCAACATATGGTGAGGAGCCGCCAAGGTAGAAATGCACGCTCAATTGACTTAGCCTCAAATACTTTGGTGTAACCGGGATCTCACTTCGGTGTAGAGCTCAACTTATTTGGGTTACTCCAAGGTAGATGGGTGCTAGGAACAGTACTGGGCCATGCGCTATTAGTGTTAGGGAACCTAATTAACACTAACATGCTCAACGAATGTGGGTCCCTGAGCAGTCTAGGTTCATTGGCAGTATATGTTTTGGTCTCAGCTTGCCAGGCTGTAGACGGATGGATTAGGTGGTTTGTTTGGTGATCCTGCCATGGGGTAGAATTACAGCGTTGTATGGTACTTGGTTTGGAAAGATCTTGTGTTGGAAAGAAGGGGTACTGTGATCACCAACTCCTTCTGCTAACGTCAGTGTGCAGACATATAAGACAGAGATATAGATTGACACTGACGGGTTTAGGGAAGTCTCTGACGAGGGATTCTCCTTAAACATAGGTAGCAGCCTTAGGTATAGAATGGATAGATAATGATATATTAAATTGGGTAGCATTATATCACTGATTTAATGATAATGTTGTGATCATATTTCTTATGTATATATATCGTGTTATGATCATACTTTTGATATATCTTGTTATGATCGTAATCCTGCTATTCCATATTTATTGTTTTGTCATGTATTATTGTTATGTTGATTTAAGTATGTGATTTTAGTAGATATATTTACTTGTTGGTTTGTACAATACCTTATGCCCATTTTTAGGGTGCTCTCTCTGTAGCCTCACTGAGTTTCGCGACTCAGATGTGCACATTTTTCCCCTCTTGCACAGGTTACAGGTTGACCATTGACGGGATGTGAGGGAGAACCTAGTTGGTGAAAATATTTATTTTTAAAATCTAGATAGAGATGTGAATTAGTAATATTAGTTGAAAATGTAAAATGTATTTGCTTCCGCTATGTTTAATTAATAAAATTATAGTGCTTTGTGATATTTTCTAGCCTTGTATAAGTTGTGGTGTTGAAGTGCGGCTTATACGGCGGTTGCCACGTACCCAAAGGTAGGTTTGGGGCGTGACACTAGTACTCAGCATAGTCTTCTCCACTTCGATAGCTTTGTCTACCAGCTGATCAAAGGGTCTAGTCCCCATCTGAATCTCCTACACTTGGCATGTTCAGAAGGAACCATGTCAGGAGCAAAATTTGCCAACTGGATAAACTCATCTGCATAGCCTGCCACTCGCTTTCCATTCTGCATACACCCAATGAACTCTAAGGCCTTCTCATCTTATTATTTTTGGTTATAATTCTTCTCTTTAAATTCTTGCACAAATCTATCCCAAGTAGCCCCTGTGGTACAACGGGACTCAACAGATTCCCACCAATGGCTAGCCCTCTCAACCAGCAAATGCCTAGCGACTGTCAGTCTATCCATATCAGTCATTTCCATCTCCCCAGTGACTTCGGTAACTTTATGAAGCGAGTCATAGGTTACCTGTGGGCCAGTGGCACCCCCAAAAGATATTACACCTAGCTATCTCATATCTTTTACCCACACAGCCACTTGCTTCACTCGATGGTTAATTTCATATTGTTCTCCCATTGGAACTGTAGCCCTGACAAGCGTTTGGAATACCCCGCGAGTAGGCTCTAGTGGAGTATGAGGAAACTGAACAGGTATAGGAGCTGGAGTAGTAGGTATTGTGTCAGGTGACACCAGTTGGGTGGTTTTGTGAGTAGGTTGTACAGCAGGTGTAAACCTTATTTTCTTTATTAATTTTTTTTTAAAAAATATTATTATAATATTAAAATAATGAATAGTAGTAAAAATAAATTATTAATTTAATATTAGGAAAATAAATAATATAAATAAAATAGTAAAAATAATTTAAAATATTATCGAAGGGGTTTCTAGAAAATAATAATATTTTTAATATTTAATTAATAAAACAAAATATATAAAATAAATAGAAAATAGTAAAATAAGTTATTTAAAAATATTAATGAAAGTTGATAATGGTAGTTAAATAAATAAAAATAAAAATAAAATAAAGGATAAAGAAAAGTGTTAATAAGATAAATATATAGAAAACTTTATTTAATAGTTAAATATATATATATTTATATCTGATTTTTTTAAAAAAAATTCTCGCCGCAGCACGCGCGGGCTTATCGTTTCAAATTTATTTGGCTTACTACAAATGCTGAGTCCTAAGGGTCGTTATTACCTACTGTACATGTTGATGAGTTGAATGTCTCCTTGTTGCATATTTGAATGCCATGTTCATATCATGACTCTACTGAATTGATCTAATTGTATGATGATATACTGTTGAGCATGTTCTTTTGATATGTGACTTAGTGGATATTTCTTCTTATTGGTTTGTACAATATCTTATGACCATTTTTATGGTGCTCTCTCTGTAGCCTCACTGAGTTTTGCGACTCAGATGTGCACATTTTTCCCCTATTGCGCAGGTTACAAGTTGGTCACTTGTACGGGGGAGCGAGGGAGAACCTATTTTGATGGAATAGACTATCACTGAAAAGCTAGATAGAGATTTAATTTGTAACATTGACATTAAATGTAATTTGGTTATGCTTCCGCTATGTTAATAAAAATAATAGTGCTGCTTTGTGATACTCTTAGCATTGTATAAGTTGTGGTGGCGAAGTGCAGCTTATACGGCGGTTGCCACGTGCCCAAAGGTGAGTTGGGGCGTGACAATTAAGGTGGTATCAGAGCATAAGTTTAAAAAGATGAAATTTAAAAGTAAGGATAAGGACTTAGGGTATACCATAGCGTTAAGTACACATATGAGATAACTTTGATGGGTAAAGAGAGGTATAGGGATTTGAGATTTTGCCATTATATTTTCTTTACTTATCATGCTATATCCCTATGTTGCTTTTGTTTGTCATACTTTGTGTGTTATATTTTCCATTACTTTATTGGAGTAAGTTTTATATCCTTTTCTTATTTATGTGCTGTGATTATTTGGTTAATATTAGCGAGTAAAATAAATTGTACTTGGTGTGTTTCAATTGGGTGAATTGTGTTGATTGCGTTGATGCTTATAATGTTTTATGATTGCTGAAAAATTGACTTAGGAAAATATAGGAACATTTATAGATTTACATATGAGTTTATAGAGAACTTGTTGTGGGAGTTCTATGCTTATTTTGGTTGGTGTTGAGGTTGGACAAACCACTGAGTTATGTGAAACTATTTTTCCTATGCTTCCTTTGTCTGAAGCATCAACTAAGTTACTTTGGTTCTAGTTGATCTCACTCAGCTATTGAACATATGACCCCATCTGCCCACCTGATACGAGCTGATCATCTACTCTAGCTAAATTTAAAAATTTCCTCTTAATTAGGTTCCTAAGTTTCCATGTGGAGACTTCTGTTCAAACTGAACATTTAATTGTTTTGATAGCAACAACTACTTTTTCTTTTACTTTTCTGTAAATTTCCAGAACCTGATTAAGAGCATAGTTAAATGGTAAAGTTTCATCCCTATCTTTTATTGACTCTATCATCCCTTACTCTTGAGTCATAATCAGAGATCAATACAATCTCACATTCAACATGTGTCTATGGGTTATATCAAAAGTACTATCTTACCTCTTAATCTTAAGATCCATCTTATTTAATCTCAGTCCTTTATTTCTTCTAATTAAATCATAGAAAATATGGCTAAACATAACATAGCATCACAATTTATTTTATATTTTTCTAACATCGTTTACGCATTCAAAACCCTGAAGCCAACCTAAAATAATTCGAAAACTACACCTAAGATATGTTAAAAATTCTAAATAAATTTTTTAAGGTTCGAAACTCACCAATCAAGTCCTAGCCACGTTGGACCGCACTGAACCATTTGTAAAATAGTGAAAACCAGCCAAAACGCAGTCGAACCGGACCCGAATCGGATCGGACCGGGGTTGGACCGGACTGAGCCGGACTGCCGCACGCGCTGCAGACGTGCAGCACGTCTGCTTCCTTCCCTCGAACTCTATTCGAGCGCAACCTCACCATCGTCGCTGTTCGCCGCCGATCTGCCACTGATTGGCCGTCGCCCACTCAACAAAACCCAGCGCCTAACCTCGCCGAGTCTCCTCCAACTCGCCGGCCACCTCTTAGGCTACCGGTAGAGCCTGATCTCCACCAACATCACCACCAACGACGAACTCCCCTGCTGCAGCTGCCAGCCTCCATTTCTCCGTCGATTCCTGCATGCTCTGCTGCTACAAACTTATCAAAGGCCAGGAACAGGTTCTCCACTCCATCCTCCACCCACCGGCGAGCTCTTCTCAACTTCCTTAACATCCAAAGGATGCTGGTGCACTCGGTCCTCTGCTGCACCGAGCGATCGCCGCAGCCGCCTTCTCCACGCCTTTGCCGACGCTCCTGCTGCTTTTGTGAGATTTGTAATTTTGTTCTAAGGGTAATTATGTAACAGATGATGATTTTAAGAAGTTTTATGAAATAAACAATATGGAGGACTTATTTGTAAAATTATATGGATTTTTGAAGTATGAAATTTTGATGTAAAAATTATACCATCAGATAGGATTTTTGATAAGGAATCCAACGGCGCAGACGAATCATAATTTGGACGTCGTTTGGTTGGACAAATCGTTGAATCAAGGATGGATCCAAATGGACGGACGAGATTAAATCACTTAAAACGGACGGCCTAGATTTGATTTCATTAAACTAAAAGGTGAACCGGGTTAGCGGGTTAGTAGTAAGCGTGTTAAGTGAGGAAACCTGACCCGTTAACAAACACATTTAACTTATCCTCTTCTTCTTCCTCTCCCACCTGCGACATTCTCTCTCCTCCCTTACTCCGAACCAGCGACGACAGCTTCACCTTCGCATTTTGGCGACGACGATTGGAGGACTTTCCGGATGAATTTTTTCGTGAAATTTCGGACACAACTTCAGGTGAGCTAGGAGAACACCTTAGAACCATAATTTTCAAGTTTTGGTGGAGATTTGAGGTAGAAAAGAGGAGAGAAGAGGGTGGCGGCGAAAGTTCATCGCCGGAGCTTTCTCCGGAGATTGCCAACTATTCCAGCCCCGAAACTTTACAAGGTTGGTACCTATGGCTTTTCCTCGATGAGAGCTACCCATTGGTACTAGAGTTGAGACCTATTGGCCGCCGGTTGGCCGCTGGCAAATGGAAAACCCAGATTTAGGATTTTCACTTAATTGAACTTCTTTGGCGAAATTGGCCGTATATGGACGGTAAAAATTGGGGAAAATAGGATTTTTGGATTCTTGATGAAGAGAGGTTTTGATTGGTACCAATATTGGTGCTGATCGAAGAACCTCGCCGGTAAGGGTTCCGGTGAACTTTCCGGCGAGATTCCGGCGAGATCTGACGAATTTGAGATAAAAATTAAGGTGATTCTAGGGATCATTTAAACATGTTGGTGAAGATGGATTTGAGAAATTGTTACCAGATTAAGAATTAAAATTCATTGAAATATCCATAGGAAATTTGATAAGCAAGCACGAGGATACGAACGATTGCGATACGAATTAGAAGTGCTTGCAACGATAGGATCAGGTGAGTGTTTATTCTCCAGGTAGAATAAACGGGATAGTTCTCAATGTTTAGTCCAGGAGAACTATATCCCTTTGATTAGCTATACTTGATATTCATTGACTCTCCTGTTAGTTAATTATCCTGATTATGATTATATATGAGTTGTGAATAATCTTTGATATCCATGCTTCTTGATATAAGCTTTTCATTTTTATTATTCATTTATTCATTATAAGCATGATACGATGCTTTTATTTGATTCTAAAACTAGTATATGCACCTGTTTTTCCTGAAAGCTAGAGGTATTGTGAAAAGCATACCCTAGGAGATTTATTGATCTACGTATGATTCTACTTCATCTTTTGGGTGCGTATGACTAGGATGACCATACTGGTGTGCTTAGAGCACAGTCACTGTAGTGATATTCGGTTCGCACTCCTATGGGCCGCCTAGATAGAGGGGCGTGGGGCTAAAGTGCCAGGTAATCAGGATGGAAGGTTAGATAACTCCTGGCTATGGATATGCATTGGACTAGCTATGGTAAACCAGGTAGTGAGGTCCGGTGGGCAACCCAGGGGGATGAAGTAGACACAAGTTATGAGAGTAGATTAATAACTGAAATTGTAGGATATTCCCTCTAAAATCAAAAAGTCTGTCCCAATAGCAATTGTTTTAATGGTGTCTACTATCATTAAGGACTAAAGTAGATCCGTCCACCATTGAAAGCAATGAAGTCAAAAGTTATAGATGATAAAGAAGAGTTCCAATTGCCTCCGACAAAAAAGGAGAGATGGAATTCACAGTATTAAGAATCTGTAGAAATCAAAGAGCATGAAAAGCTTCTTCAATAAATTTCAACGATCAGTGGAATGTACCTGATCAAGGTTTAAGAACTTGGTAAGGATTTAAAATCATACTCACTCCAAAATTGTTTGTCTCAAAAAAAAAAAATTACTAGAATAACGAAGGAAAGGAACATTCCCAATCTCCTTTGAAAATTTAATTCAATAATAAATATGGAAGTACGGGCATTGGAACATAAAGGTGAAGATGATAAGAAAAAGGGAAGATAACTAAAGTTGTAAGATCAATCCCTTTTTGAATTCAACAGTGTCACCCCCTATTGGTGAAACTGGGAGGAGAAATCTTAGAAATATAACTTGGGATTAATAAGCAAGACTAGTAACGAGGATATAGGAGTGGTTACCAACTACTTGAAAGACTAGAGTAGTCACAATAACTATTGAAGTAATGGTGAAATAGTAATTTAAAATGAAGAATAAAATTTCACAACCAAATGAAGGTTAGGACTGGAACTAACATCAACTTGGTTGCTTTAGCTTGTAGTTCACTAAGGACTGAAAAAGGTGTAAGCCAAAACTTGAAGTAATATGATGTAGATAGGGTACAAAACATAGTTAATTGTTGCAATCACTGAGAATTTCAAAAAAAATGAAGCTTTAGTTTTTGTACAGGTCTATATGCTAGATCTGTATAAGGAGGTATAGTGGCGATACTCTCATCAGAAGAATTTTGATAATTGTAACAAGAGAGTAGGGTATCAACAATCATATTGCTACCGGATATGAGACTTTACTCTTTACTGAAGTGTACCTTTACCGATTTATACTTCTATAGAGAAATGGGAGGAACCCTATACTTTTAGATGAGATTATTCATCAGAGAGTGTACCAATTTAAGAGAAAGAATAAAGAAAGTCAAAATCGTTAAGGTTTAGAATGTAGCAAAGAAAATTTCAGCATTGTTGCTTATATAAAATCATGCTACTTATTATGATGAAGGATAAAACATAGATTCATGACTGGGAGATTTAGATCAAAATCAATGGAAGAAAATGAATATATATTTTGCTATTAGCATAGACATGGCATATTCACACGGAAAGATGAATGGTTCTTCAACTCAAGAGTATCAAATTTTCGGTATACTAAATTTTCAGGATTTAGTGAACTTTGGAAGATCATAACTTCCTCCACAGAGGTCAGATTAAACTAAAATTTTGAGGGTAGGTTTTGGGATCAGCGGAGAAGGTGTCTGCCAAATTTCATAGGAATTTGACAATCAGAGAAATCAGGATGATTAAATCTTTGAGATAAGGTAAATCTAAAATTGAATATATTCCAATTTAGGATACCTTGATATAGTGATTGATATATTTCATTAAATTCATCTTTATCTCACTCTTTAATTGTGTACAGGAGTTTCTGATTCGGATTTTTGAGGTAAGGACCATATTATAAGGGAAGAAACTCAGTAGGGTCCTTAATGAATGATAAGACTACAATTTGCATTCTCCTTTAGTCTCACTTGAAAAATTCAGAATTCAGGACCAGAGAAAGTTTTCAATAATCGACCTTGAGGATATGCAAGTAATTAAACAAAAGGCTACAATTTGATTCTCCTTTAGTCTCACTTGAAAAATTCAGAATTCAAGACTAGTTTAACCTGCCTTGAGGATATGCAAGTAATTAAACAAAAGGCTACAATTTGATTCTCCTTTAGTCTCACTTGAAAAATTCAGAATTCAAGACTAGTTTAACCTGCTGAGGAAACCCCATGTACTTAGCAAGCACATGCCTTAACCACTTGGCCAAAGCAACATCATCAAGGAAATATTAAATCCATAGTTGCTGCAACCAGAATACATGAAACAAAAGCTAAATCAAGAATATTAATCATCGCCTGAGAGATTCGAACTCTCGCGGGGAAACCCCATGTACTTAGCAGGCACATGCCTTAACCACTCGGCCAAAGCGACATCGATCATCAAGTCATCGTTGGACCCAATCCATGGTATCAACCCAAATTAACTCAAAAACCCAACCTCTTACACTCTTAATCCTCATCCATCAACTCTACTTTATTAGATCAGTTCAAGTCAACATCAAATCCAAATCGATTATTTCGTATTTCAACTTAACATCAAAATATGATCATTAGTCACACGGAATTCTCAATAACTTTCCTAGTGCACACCCTTATTCAATTCTCTACCTTGTCACATTACATGCTCCATATAGAGAGAAAAGAGAGAGTATCTCATAGGGAAATGAGAAGGTGGTGGGGGAGATAGCCCGTGGATGATGACCTCGCTCCAGTTGCTGCCTCGCTAGCTGTTGATGTCACGAACAAGAGAGATGTGCGATAGTTCACGATCTGAGAAGTTGGGCATCGATAGTGGGTTTCGGTGAAGCTTCGCATAGGGTCCCTGGTGAGCAGCGATGGAACTCGGAAGAGGTCGAGCACTAGGGAAGGTTGAAGGAGCCTCTACAAAATCATCCGTCTGCAGCTTGGTCAATGGATTCGAGCGAAGGAAAAAGGGGTGGCGAGGCCTGCGTCAATGGGGTTGATGAGTCGCCGATTGATTAACTGAGGAGGACGAAATGGTGGACGGCAATGAGGCGCAGGGAGGGTCATCGTGGAGATGGTGATGGTTCGGCAAGCAGGCGGCGATGCATCACGGCATTGGGAGAAGGTAGCCGATGAAAAAGCAGAGGAAGCGACGCCCTTGCAGCCTCTCCGGCAACGTTGATGTTCTCTCGCTTGAGCTCGATCTCGCGGACGGAGGCGGAAGGCGGAAGGCGAAAGAGAAGGCGTGGATTAGGGCGATGACTGCGGCGCTCGCTCAACCCACCTTCACTCGCCTGGATCGGTCCGCTCCAACCGGATGATCCGGCTCGACCAGGCCAGTTCTGTTGGTTGAAGGCGGATCACGTGGAAAGCACATGGTCCGCGTGCTTTTACATTCTAGTCCTTCAACCCAGTTAAATCCCACCTAGGTCCCTCCAGCTTGAAATAAAATTTCTTCATATATCAAAGTACGATTACCGTATAGCAAGTTCCAAGATTGGAATAAAATGAAATACCCAAGATAGGCATCTATATGATGGGTCATCAATGAATGTTTCTGGGTCATCAAGCATCCATACTATTCAACAAAAGGATGCGTGTCCTAGTACATGGTAGAAAGTAATTGCTTAGTAGGGTGTTAAACAATTGCTTAGTATTATAGTAGTCTACTAGAAGTATTGCATGAATCTTAGATGAGTAGACAAACTTCACGATAATAGATTGTTAAAATAAATCAAGATAACTATTCGTTGGTGAAACAACTAACCATAATGGGAGAAATACAAGTGGGCAGAAGTTGAAGATATTGTTTTAACTTTCTTAGGTAGATATACTAGGGAGTCCCTTTTTCACTAGCATACGAACAACCTTTCGTGGTTCAAGTTGGATCAGGATCAAACATCTCTGAACTATAATATGATCATAATGGAGTCACCTCCAGATTGAGAATAATAATAAAAGATATCAATAGCCACTCATTAAATGATCATTAACTTGCTCCACACTAGTTTCACTATACTATGGATCGTTGTAGTCATACTTGGATCCTCACGAGCATCCATATTATTTAACACAAAGAGGTACATCTAGGTACGCAGTGATCTCCTCTATGAGTGTCGACCTAATTAGGAGCAAGACTTCCAGTTCGTGCCAGGAAATGTAGGCCGAACTTAGCTAATACTTGACTTCATGGGAGTCCGAATGGAATCTAAAATTGAGTTTGATACGGAAAGATCATTTTTATATGATGATATGAAATTTGATATGGAATATGCTATATCCTATGTAAAAGGATATAATAATAATAATAACAAAGTGGACTCTTGATGTAAAAGGACTTCATCCAAGTTTGTAGATGCAGAAATATTATAGTTATATCTAAGCTGCTATGCGCACTGAATATGAGCTGCAGAAGTAATGACCGGAGTAAGAGAGGTCAATGATACATGTAGCTACTAAGGATATCATCATGTGCATCAACATGTGTTGGAGAAGTCAATATGCAGAAATAGTACCATACAGAAATATCAACACGTGCTAGAGGTGCCAAGAAATTTGCAGTATCCAGAAATTAAAGGAGAAATTAAAAGGAGTAAAGAAGCAAAGTTACTACTAAATCTGCAGATAGTTGAAATATGAGTTGCAGATGCAAAAATGCTGCCAACTGTATTGACTGAATAAGACCGCAGAAATAAACTGAAGATATATAATGATACTGATGAAAATGTAGGAATCTGAGCTCAAAAACACTAAGTAAAGAACTGAGCTAAGTTGAGGGAGCTATAGAAATAAAAAAGGAGTAAAGAAATCTACCAACGTTGGATAGAATTTGACTAAGGACAGTTGACGAAGGAAGTAGCTTCACAAAAAGGAACTGCAAACTGCAAAAAAATGACTGAGGAAATAACTGCAAAGAAAATTATAGAAATATTCGACCGAATTTGCATTCAGAAAGGCCACTAAGAAGAATTAAAGGAAGCAGATAAAAAAAATTACTTGGCTAAAAAGTTGGCCATATATAGGAAACATGAAATAAGTGAAAGCTGCTCAAAGCTCAGAAAAGACATTGATATATGAAAAAAAATAGCAGGAAACAGCTGCATTGAATGCTGGTACAAAGGAAAATGCTCCAAGCTCAGCAAAGATTTAATATGACTGAGTGAACTACTTGAAAGAGTGTAGAAAGCTTTACATATATAATAATGTAAGAGTGCAAGTGGTCTGCTGATGACAGCTATACTAACTGTATTGACGCATCGAAATATGAAATGAAGGGAGAAACAATAGAAGAATTTACATTTAGGAAGCCAGTCAACATAACTGCAGATAAATCTGAAATGAATATGAAATATCAAAAGTTGCAAAAGGTAAGAATTATAAGATGAAGCAAGCTGTAAAGTTGGGCTGCAAAAATGAAGCTATAGAATATGACAAGCGAGCATCAAAGTTGTAGAAAAATAACCAAGAAAATGAAGAAGGTTGTAGCATGCACAACTACTTTGGTGTAGTCGGGATCTCACTTCGGTGTAGAGCTCAACTTGTTTGTGTTACACTAGGGTGGAGGGCGTGTTAGGAACAGTACCATTCAATGCGCTACCCAGGCTAGGGAACCTGATGACTCTGGCATGCTCAACGATGTGGGTTCCTGAGCAGTCTAGGTTAATCGGTAACATACTCGGCAGATCTCAGCTTGCCAGGCTGGAGATAGATATGATTGATTATTTGTGTGGTGATCCTGCCATGAGGCAGAATTACAGCACTGTATGGTACTTGTATTTGTGTAAGAAGGGGTGCCGTGATTACCAGCTCCTTCTGCCAATGTCAGTGTACAAGTACGTAGGGCAGAGACTTAGAGTTGACACTGACGGGTTTGTGGTAATCCCTGACGAGGGATTTACCTTAAACATAAGCTGGCTGCCTTAGTAGTAGCTTGGTAAAGATGAGATATGGTAGTTAAAGGAATATGACATTTGTGGATTTAAGTTGTTATAAATATAAATCCTTATGTTTTATTCCTCTATCATGTCCATATCATGATTATGCTGCATTGATTTATTTGTATGCTTTTAAACCGTTGAGTATGTTATTTTGATATGTGACTTAGTGGATATTTCTCCTTGTTGGTTTGTACAATACCTTATGCCCAATTTTAGGGTGCTCTCTGTAACCTCATTGAGTTTCGCAACTCAGATGTCCATATTTTTCCCCTATTGCACAGGTTACAGGTTAGTCACTTGTACGGGGAGCGAGGGAGAACCTAGTTCGACGGAATAGACTATCATTGAAAAGTTAGATAGAGATTTAATTTGTAATATTGACATTAAATGTAATTTGGTTATGCTTCTGCTATGTTAATAAAAATAATAGTATTGCTTTGTGATACTCTTAGCCTTGTATAAGTTGTGGTGGCGAAGTGTAGCTTATACGGCGGTTGCCACGTGCCCAAAGGTGGGGTGGGGCATGACATTAAATCTCTTCCTTAATCATTCAAAGACAATATTCAGATTGTTTAATTCTAGCTACCATGGCCTTACAGATGGTGGAAAATTTTATCCTCTTAATTTTGAAACTCCAACTTCAGAAATTGAACTACTTACCATAAATTGGAGGTAGTCCAATGCACCATATCAAATTATTGTTCTATTCTTCGATAATTCTTTCTTTGTATTGCTTGGCTCAGATTACCATATCTTCCTTTGAAGTATAAGATCTCAAATCTGGTATCCTTGAGAAAAGGTCTAATCATTTCCAAATATTATAATACAATTGTTAGAAAGTTGATTGATGATTTTTCAAAAATGAGATATCAACCTTTTTATGTTTGTCTCTCTCTAAGCCGACAAAATTATTTTATTGGATGCTTAAATAAATTGGCTCAGCTTTGAACCTTCCTATTGTCTCTATTATTCCTTTTAAATACTGGTTCCAATGTAATCATTGGAATTGTTTGAAGACTTTTGGTTTAGTAGATTGTATTCTTTTATGTGATATTTCTAAGATCTATGATCTTAATGGGTTCAACTGCTCGTGTCCTGATTGATACCAGATCACAAAAGTCTTATGGGAACACGGCGTTTCTAAGAGGGCTGATCAACCCTTAGAGATGCTAGGATATAAGACTTGATATGATCTTGGGTATTGATTAGTTAACCGAGTATCGAGCCATGGTGAATTATCTGATAAAGACAGTGGCTCTTTCTTCTCTAGACCAGTTTACTCTATTGTTCTTTCTAAAATGGTCTAAATGAGACTGAAGGTCTCAAGACAGATAAAATAATTAATGTAGACAATTGGTGGAGGCCATTGGAAATTTGCGGTTGGGGCATAATGTTCCTTATGGTGTATCTCGGGGAAAGACCTCTTCGGGTTCACCTGGAAGGAAAGTTGTAACTGAGGTATATTAACTGTTTGGGATTTTTGAGAGAGAGTGGGCTGGTGGTTTAAAGATTTTAGTCCACCGGTAAACTCAGACAGAATCCATAACGTGTTCAATACGTCGATGCTGAAGCAGTATATGCCAGACCCATCACATGTTCCAACTGCTCCTCCGGTTGCTCTGTGAGATGATCTGATCCGAAACCCTTTATTGTTGATTGGTATTTTGCTTGATTAGTTATGCTTGATAAATTGTTTAAACTTGTTTGAAAATTACTTGAATTGTTTGAATAATTTCTTTAGATTCTTTTTGTATTTTAGGAGGCATAGAAAGTCTAGAAAAAATTTATGTAGTTAGGTTGTTATTTTTGGAGGACCAAAGGGGAGAGAAATTGTAAACCCTCTTTTTTTTATAGAAATTATTTTTTTAAAAATAAATATTATTATAATATTAAAATAAATAAAATAAAATAATGAATAGTAGTGAAAATAAATTATTAATTTAATATTAGGAAAATATAAATAGAAATAAAATAGTAAAAATAATTTAAAATATTATTAAAGGGGTTTTAGAAAATAATAATATTTTGAATATTTAATTAATAAAATAAAATATATAAAATAAGTAGAAAATAGTAAAATAAGTTAGTTAAAAATATTAATGAAAGTTGATAATGGTAGTTAAAAAAACAAATAAAGGATAAAGAAAAGTGTTAATAAGATAAATATATAGAAAATTTTATTTAATAGTTAAATATATATATTTATATTTCTGATTTTTTTTAAAAAATTATCACCGCAGCACGCGGGGTGCACGCGCGCGTGCTGCAGCGCAGAAGGCAGAGGGATTTAATCCCTCGAAACAAAGCGGAGCTCTGTTCCGAGGGCAACACGGTCGGTGAGCATCAACGAGCTCCGGCGGCCGGCTTCATCGATGATGAGGGACTACGGCCATAGCTTAGGCCGTTATTTGCAAGGCAGGTGAGCTGGGGAAATGGTTTCGGCGGGCGGAAGGCTGCTGGAAAGCTACGGAAGCAGAGGTGGTTGGACGGAGGCGCGGTCCTCGGTCGATCTCGCCAACGAAGGACGCGGTGACCGTTCTTCCCCTTCGCGGTGAGGTGCGGGACATCAAGTCGACTCCAGAGGGAGTCAATTCAAGGTGGTGGACGCGGCGAGAAGGCTGGGAATCGGCGAGAAGCGTGTGAAGGGCGGTGGAACAAGGGACGTCCCTGTTCGATCGAAATCACCAGCAAGGAGCACGGTGAGAGCCTTCTTCCCCCGTGGCGAGGCCCCTGTAGGAGAATCAACTCCTGTGGAGTCGGTTTGAAGCTGGGAATGCGATGGTGGAGGCACGGCGGTGGCTGGGACCGAAGCTGAACGGTGAGGTAGGGGTGCTCTACGCTCTGGTTGTCGTGGGGAGGTCCTGAGCTCTACCAACAGCGAGAAGAGGCTGCCGGAGGGTGGAGGAAGTGTCAGAGAAGGAGTGCATGCATTTTCTGATGGGTTGCAGTGGTGGACGAGCGGCGATCGGGGCTCGATGCAGCGCCGGCGCTTGGAGATCGAGCGGAACTCGAGCGGGGACGAAGACGACTCGGCCGGCGCGTGTGGAGCGCGTGAGTCGGTTCAGGTTGAACCGGTTCGATGCGGTTTAGGGCCGGTCCAGCGGCGGTTCGACATGGGTTTAACCATTTTTTATTTTTTTTCGACAGGTTTGGTTCGATTCAACATTGCTAGAGCTTTGTTGGTAAGTTTTGAACATTAAGGAATTTAGAATTTTTTACACATTATAGGTGCAATTTTTAAATTTTTTTAGGTTGGGTTCAGGGATTTGAGTGCTTTAACGATGACAGAAATATCTAAAATAAATTGTGATGCTATGTTTTACTTAGACATATTTTTCATGATTTAATTAGAATTTTTTAAGATTATTAAAATTCGATGTTATATTTAATTTAAATAAAGTGAGTTAGTTAAGAGTTAAATAAATTAACCGTATATTATATGTATGAAGAAATATTTTGTAGGTGGTATGTCATTTAAACTAATTAATTGAAATTAAAATAAATTATTTAAAATTTTTACAGAATTAAGGAATTTAGGATATTGTAAATTAAGGTAATTAGATGAATTAAATTTTTCTAAATTATGAAATTAAATAATTTAGAATGTTATAAATTGATTTATTTAGATTTTCTAGTTAATGAAGTTGGATAAATTAAAGTTCTAGCTAAGAAAGAATGGCGTCTCCTTTCCTCTTCCAACCTAGGGTTTTTCTTTACTTGGAAAATTGAACTAAGCAATATTATTCCAGCGAGGATCTTACGAATAGCTGGAGGAAAGAGCAAAGGACAAGGATAAGGGAGCAAGGGACAAGGACAATGACGACCTCGTGGGAGGCCACGCAAGGTAACCCTTAAAAATTCTATTGATGATAACATAGAGAACAACAGCAATATCGCCTCTACGAAAATAGATGCTCCTGTAATTCCTATCACCAATGAAATAGTAACTTATTTACCAACGACGAACTCTCCAAATGAAACTATTCATAAATTAGATGTGGGCAATACTTCAAATATTAAGCCATCAAATGTTAATTGGAAGGAACATACAGCAGAGATACAAAATGAACAATCATGGACTGGACTCTTTTCAGGTAATAGATTGATAGAGAATAATATGTCACTTAGCTACTTTTCTCCTAATAATAAAGATGACAAACCGTTTGTTGAATTAGAAAAGGAGGAAGTAGATAAAATGAATGATGAATGGAAATATGCTTTAATCTTTTATATCATTGGTATCAATCCTGGATTTAAGTATATGGAGGGATACATGAAAAGGCATTGGAGTTCCAAAGAAAATCCTAAATTATTTTTACATGATGATGGATATTTTATAGTCAAATTTAGCACATTACAAGAGAGAGACAAAATTTTATCTTCAGGACCATATAACATCAAAAATAATCTTATTATGCTTAAACCTTGGACTATGGATTTTGAATTCAAGGAAGAATTCTTAAAGGACATTCCTATCTTGGTTAGGCTACCTAAGTTACCTTTATGCTATTGAGAGGAAAACTCATTAAGCAAAATAACAAGTTCTCTTGGTGTTCCTATGGTTGCAGATGAGTGCACAAAAAAATAAATTTGAATATCTTATGCAAGAGTACTGGTTGAAATGATTGTGACACAACCATTACCTTGCAACATTCTTATTTGAGACAAATAAGGTAGAACTATCAAGAAAACAATAGAATATGATTGAATTCCAGAATATTGTAGCATTTGCAATAAAGTGGGTCACATATGCCAAGCCAACGAGACAAAGCCTCCAACCGACCTACAACAGGAAATGAGAAAAAAAAAGGATAAAAAAAACTATAATGCAGGAATGACTACCTACAAAGGGAGATGGTAAAGAGAATAATCAGCATATGGAGATTACTGAAAAAATAGAGGATACAACTAATGAAAAGCAAAAGGTTGTGCAAAATGAAGCAGAATAGGATAATATCCAACCCCCACAACATGTGCTAACTATTGAAGGGAGTTCAACACCCGTAGAAGAAAAAATATATAATGCTCCTATACTTAACTTTGATAAAACTTTAATGCTTGAGCCTATAATAGAATTAGAGCGAGAAATAACTAAGCCCCCTGATAAGGGCAAGGCATCAACATGATATGGCTTAGTTGAAATGTACGAGGTATAAATAAACCTCATAAACAAAAAGAGGTTTGTCTATATCTCAAAAAAAATAGAATAAATTTGATTGGTTTGATAGAAACAAGAGTTAAAGAGGATAAGACTGATAAAGTAATGAAACAAATAGCAACAAATTTTAAATACGCAGCTAATTATACAGCAGCTGCAAATGGCAAAATTTGGTTATTATGAGATACAGATTTACTAGATGTAATTGTTCTTATTGTCGATGCTCAATTCATTCATTGTCTAGTAATTGATAGATGTACTAACATACACTACAATCTTATACTTGTGTATGGATTTAACACTATTGAGCTGAGAAAAGATCTATGGAAGGGCCTAAGGAATATAGCTGCTCAAATTCATGGATTATGGCTTATTATGGGGGACTTCAATACAGTGTTATCTATGGATGACAGATTGTAAAGTAATTCTATCACTGAACATGAAACAAGACACTTTAATGCTACTGTAGAGAACCTCCAGATTCTGAGCTAACAACTATTGGAGGATATTACACATTGAGCAACAAACAAGAGGGGAATGATAGGATATGGAGCAAGATAGACAGTATTTGGAAATAAGGATTGGATGGAAAATAATGGAGCAGTGGTTCTGGAGATAATAGAAGCAATGATCTCAGATCATTCTCCATTAAAACTTGATGTTGGTACTACTACTAATAAAAGCATACCAAGTTTTAAATTTTTAAATATAATAGCTAATCACATTGAATTTCTTCCTATTGTTGTAGCTACTTGGAGTACAGAAATTGAGGGCTTTGAGATGTATAAAGTATGACAAAGACTTAAACTCATGAAAGGTGCAATGCAAGAACTATTCAAGAAACATTTCAGTCAAGTAAAACTTAAGGCAGACAAAGCTAGAAGTAATTTGAAAAGTATCCAAAGATAATTGCAAGACACTCCTTTACTAGCTAATCTGCATGTGCAAGAGAAATATGCCTTAATGGAATTAGAGAAATGTGATAGAGTAGAGGAAATATTGAGGCAAAAGTCTAGAGCTTATTGGATTACTTTAGGTGATTTAAATTCTAAATTCTTTTTTGCCTATATAAAAGTAAGGAACGATGCTAAAACTCTCAATATCCTATATAGTAGAGATGGGGAGAGATTAACTACTCATGATAAGATCAGTGCAGAAATAGTTGACTTTTATAAAGGTTTAATGGGAAATGCATAATATGAATTTCCTATGGTTGACTTGGTATAGAATGCATAATATGCATAAAGGTTGATAAAATGATAGTTAGACTTGGTAGGCTAGTTCAACACCATCATTTCTCAGGTCTATGTGCAGCTGTCTCAGAAGTAGAGATCAATCAGGCTTTATTTGACATAAATAATGATAAGGCTCCAGGAATTGATGGATTTGGTGCATCATTTTTTAAAAAAACATGGCCTATGCTAAAGCATGATATATATGTAGCAATACAAGAGTTCTTCATGACAGAAAAAATATTGAAAGCTATAAACTCCACTCTAGTTATACTCATACCCAAGGTACCAAATCCAGAAACTGTTAAGGACCTAAGACCAATTGCTTGTTGTACAGTTTCATACAAAATTATTGCTAAGATCTTGGTGAATAGACTTAAAGGAGTGATTGGTGAATTCGTTAGTGAAGCTCAGTCAGCCTTTGTGCCAAGAAGAGTGATTGCAGATAATATCATATTAAGTCATAAACTCATTAAAGGATACACCAGAAAAATAATATCCCCTAGATGCATGATCAAGGTGGATCTACAAAAAGCTTATGATTCAGTAGAATGGATATGTGTGGAACAAATACTCATAGAATTGAGAATTCCTCTTAGATTCATTCAATGGGTGATAGTTTCCATCAAATCAGTACAATACACAATCCTAATTAATGGTAAAAAAAGGTACCTTTTCAAGCAAAAAAGAGGATTAAGACAAGGTGACCTACTATCACCTTATATTTTTGTCATTGTGATGGAATACTTGAGTAGATCTATGAGGGAGCTAGGAAATATGAAAAACTTTAAATATCATCCCAAATGTGCAAAATTATCTATTACTCACCTTTGTTTTGCAGATGATTTACTTATGTTCTCAAGAGGAGATGAAAAATCTATCAAGCTCGTACATAAGGCATTTCTTAAATTCTCAAAAGCATCAGGTTCGAAAGCTAATGCATTTAAGAGTAGCATTTACTTTAGGAGAGTACCTACTGAAATAAAAGATAAAATGTTACATATACTTAGATACAGAGAAGGCTCTTGACCATTCAAGTATCTAGGAGTACCTTTGGCTCCTAAGAAACTAAAAATTATAGAATGTAAAGTATTGCTTGACAAAATGATAGTTATACTTAAAAGTTGGACTGCCGAGTTGTTAACATATGCAGGAAGAGTTTAACTTATAAAGTCTGTGTTATTTAGAGTGCAAAGCTATTGGTCACAACTATTCATATTGCCCAAAAAAAAAATTTAAAATGATGGATGCAGTTTGCAGGACATTCTTATGGACAGGATCAGTTGAGACTAGTAGGAAGGCCTTGGTGGCTTGGAATAAAGTCTGCACACCAAAGTCAGTCGCAGGACTTAACTTACTAAGACTAGACTTGTGGAACAAGGCAGCCATCTTCAAGCTCTTTTAGGATATACAGATGAAGAAAGATAGATTATGGATCAAATGAGTACACACTTATTATATAAAAAATAAAAATATTCATACTATGACTCTACCCAAATAAACAAACTGGTCGTTGAAGAAAGTGATGATGAGTAGAGAGGTATTACAATACCACCCTCGATTGGCAATAATACTAACTGAAAAAATCAAAATCGGTGCAATTTACAATATATTTATGGGTACATTGCAAAAGATAAATTGAACAAATTTGATTTGTGATTCTATAGCTAGGCCTAAAGCTACCTTCATTCTATGGCTTGCTTTACATCAGAAATTAATGACTGCAGATAAACTACTCAAGTGGGGCATACAAATAGAAGGAGAATGTCAGCTATGTTTAACTGCAATAGAAACCTTAGAGCATTTGCTGAATGAATGTAAATATAACAAGACTATATGGAGTGATTTGTTGAAATGGAATAAAGAAGTTCTAAGATAAACTACATGGGAAACCACAATTAATACAGTTGCTAGAATAGCTAAAAGAAAAACATTGAAAGGACAACTTATACAAGTGGTGATAGCAGAGTTTGTATATCACATTTGGGAAGAAAAGAATTGGATATTATTTAAGCAAAAAGTAAGAGATGAAGGGGTCCTTCTTCACACACCAAGATAGTAATTTTTACTAGGCTGAATAAAGATAAAATAAGAGAGTTTGTTATCTAATGCTTAGCTTAGAATACTACTATTCTTTGATATATTTATTTTTAATGTATTTGCTCTTTTATGACTTGTAGCACATGATATTGTAGTGATGCTCAAATACCCTTCCTAGAAAGTGAGTTGAGATTACTATTGAAGCTATCAAACAAGTTAAAAAGAGCAAAATTTATGTACAATGATGTAACTATACTGAAATAATGCAATATCCTATTGGTAAATGATAATTTAATTTATTTGCCAAAAAAAGAAGTTGGATAATTGGGATTTTGTGAATTTAATTAATTAAATTAGATTATTCACAAGATTATTAAAATTATTTAGAATTAATTAAGGTGGTATATATGTTCATTAAGATTTTTGGATATAAGTAAATAATTAAACTAGGTATTTTGTTATAGGCTTGTTATGTCTAGTTGTGATTGTTAATGTGATAGATGATTGGTTGATTATAAGAAATTAAATAAAGAAAATGATGTGAGGATATGAGTAGAGGGGTAGATAGGAAATCTTTATTTGAATTGTATGATTTATGATTGTTAGATATATTTATTTTATCTTAGAAAAATTAATTGTTGTGCTGTTGTTTGACAAATTACGGCCAAGCTATGATTTGTGCTGGAGTAAGAAGGAGTTGCTGTGCTTGATTGTCTGCTTGCTTACTTTTAAGAATCACAGTCAAGCACTCAGGTGAGGGGTTATGGTTTCAAATTTATTTAGTCTACTACAGATGCTGAGTCCTAAGGGTCGTTATTACCTATTGTACATGCTGATGAGTTGAATGTCTGTTTGTTGAATATTTTAATGGCATGTCTGTTTCGATAATTGTTGATAGATTTGTTATAAAAATATACATGATGCTATTATATGCATGTTATGTATGATTGTTCTCATGTTATGCTAGACATTGATATGTTCATGTTATGCTATAGATGTAGAGACATTTAGCAGGAACATAGAAAATGGAGACATGAGACAAAAACTAGAGACACTTTAGGTTCATGCTATGATTAAAACCTAGAGTATTCTAAATTGATGTATAACTAAGAACTTTGGACATCTTAGGGTTATAATAACCTAGGAGAGGATATTGGGTTCTTAGAATGGGGTGTGCCAACATGTGGTGAGGAGCCATATGCTAGCAATGGTAGAGGTGCAAGTTCGGTCGACTTAGTCACTATTACTTTGGTATAGCCGGGATCTCACTTTGGTGCATAGCTCAACTTATTTGTGTTACACCAGGGTAGAGGGTATGCTAGGAACAGTACCGTTTAATGCGCTACCCAGGCTAAGGAACCTGATGACTCTGGCATGCTCAACGATGTGGGTCCCTGAGCAGTCCAGGTTCATTGGTAGCATATCCGGCAGATCTCAACTTACCAGGCTGGAGATGGATATGGTTGATTATTTTTGTGGTGATCCTGCTATGGGGCAGAATTACAGTACTGTATGGTACTTGTGTTTGTGTAAGAAGGGATGCCGTGATCACCAGCTCCTTCTGCCAACGTCAGTGTACAGGTATATAGGACAGGGACATAGAGTTGACACTGACGGGTTTGGGGAAATCTCTGATGAGAGATTTACTTTGAACATAGGCTAGCTGCCTTAGGTGTAGTTTGGAAAAGATTGATATGATGGTTAAAAAAATATGATATGTGAGATTTGTATTTTTTGTATTATAGATAAATTTGTAAAATTGTAATAAGGACTTGTAAAATTTCATGAATTTTTGAGGTATTGAATTTTGATATGAAAATTATACCATCCGATAGGATTTTTGACAAGGAATCCAACGGTGCAGACGGATCGTAATTTGGACGTCGTTTGATTAGTCAAATCGTTGAATCAAGGATGGACGGCTAGGATTAAACGAGAATTAAAGAATTTAATTATTTATTAAAAACCGAATTTTCACCCATCGAGCGCGCGCAGGTTGAAGCCTCTTCTTTTTCTCTCTCCTCCCCTGTTCCACGGCAGCAACCCTTCATCATTTTGTCAACGACGTTTGCACCACTTCCCGATCGTATTTTTCGACGAGATTTCAGATACAGCTTCAGGAGAGTGAGGATAACACATTAGAGGTATAAATTTACAGTTTTAGTTGAGATTTGAGGAGAAAACGAAGAGAGAGGTGGCGACGGCGAAACTTCATCGCCGGAGCTTGCTCCGGCGATTGCAGGCCATTCCGGCCGCGGAACTTTGCAAACTTGGTACCTATGGCTTCTCCTCGATGAGAGCTTTCCATTGGTACCGGAGTTTAGAGCTGTTGGCCGCCGGTCGGCCGCCGGCGAGCTAAAAACCCTAACTTAGGGTTTCCGCCCAAATTGGATTAATTCGTGAAATTGATCTCGTACGAGCTATAATAATTGGGGAAAATATGATTTTTAGAATCCTTGTGATGAGAGCTTTCGAATGGTACCAATATTGGTACTGTTCGGAGAACTTCGCCGGTGAGGGTTCCGGCGAACTTTCCGGCGAGTTTCCGGCGAGCTCCGGCGAACTTTCCGGCAAACTTGAGATAAAAATTAGGGTGATTCTAGAGACTATTTTAAGCATGTTGGTGAAGACGGATTTGTAAAATTGTTACCGGATTGAGAGATTTAATTCATTGAAATATTCACAGGAAATACGATAAGCAGGCACGAGGATACGAACATTCGCGATACGAACTAGAACGTGCTTGTAACGCTAGAATCAGATGAGTGTTTATTCTCCAGGTAGAATAAACGGGATAGTTCTCAATGTTTAGTCCAGGAGAACTATATCCCTTTAGTTAAATATGCTTGATATTTCTTTGGCTCTCCTGCTAGTTAATTATCCTGAGTATGATTGCATTTGAGTTATAAATCACCTTTGATATCCATGCTGCTTGATATACTGTTCTTTGATTCATTATAAGCATGATACTATGCTTTTATTGACTCTAGATCTATCATATGCATTTGTCTGACTCTTTGTGATACTTCTTTCACTTGTTAATGCATATGGCTAGTATGATCTGATACTGGATAGTGCTATAGGCACTTTCATTGCAGTGATAGGATATTATATTATTAGCACACCCATGGGCCGCCTAGTGAGAGGGGCGTGGGATGATAGTGCTCGAGGTCAGGATGGGAGATCGGGATACTCCTGACTGGGGTTTTTACTATGGATTAGCTATGGATACCAGATAACAAAATCCAGTGGGCAACTCAGGGGGAAAGGGGGCTTTGTTTATTTATTCTTGCACTTCTGCTTTGATTTGGGTACCTTATGATATTTGATACCTCCCCCTGAGGTAACAGTTGTTGGCCACAACTGTATTTTGATTATGCCAGCCCCAGATATAGTCTCGTGTAATTCTTGATTACTCATTTTGATTGGCTATTGCACACGAATAGTCATATGATTCTATTCTTGAGACTTTGTTATTTTATGTTCTCGGTTTTACATTATTTTCTATCCAACTCACTGAGTACGGCGTTACTCACCCTGTAGGGGAACTCATTTTTATTTTTCAGGATCACAGCAGGAGAGAGACTGATAGATATCACAGTGTATAGTCAGGCACCTGATTTCTTTTGAAAGGTAGGACAGTTCTACCTTTGTTTTGTGTGTATAGAGATCCACTGGCTAGGTACTTTGTATAACCTTGGGCATGTATACATTTTGATTGTAAATTTCTTATATATAAGTGTGTGCCACTGTAGTAAAGATTTGGTTTTAATAATATATGTTTTTACAGTTATATTGATCTGTCATTTAGGTTCTCTCCTTCCATAAATAGAGGGGATATACATCAGGTACGCTTAGTGGGTTCCCATATAGCTTCGAGAGTAAACGGGGCTATGTGTGGAGTTCACTGCGGTCTGCCACGTACCCTAGGGGAAGGTACGGGGCGTGACAGATTTTGGTGGTATCAGAGCCAAGTTCATACTAGAGCATATGTATATCCTGACAAGAGAATTTGAGAACCTGAGTATATTAAGATACCATTTACATAGACTTTTTAGAAGTAATTCATATTAGGGTATAAATAGTCCAGTGGATCTCAAATAAGGACCAGTTTAGTGGCCCTAGGATATGTGTCGTATACGTAACATTGATCGTAATATTCGTGCAGGATATTCAGAATGCAGCCAGAGCATAGTCATTCAGGTGATGAGGCATCACATGGACAGGAGGGTTCCTCTGCCTCCCATGCAGTACCAGTAGAGGGTGGCCAGGCTGCACCACCTGTTGCAGGAGGAGTCACTCTGACGGATGTGCAGTTTCAAACACTCCTTAGAGCGATTCAAACTCAGACTGCATCGGTACTAGCTCCCGTTCCACCAGTGCAGGCACCCGTTGTTGCTCCTCAGACTGATTTACTAAAGTAGATCAAGACAGCTCGACAATTAGGCTGTTACAGTTTTGAGGGATCTAGAGACCCAGAAATAGCTCACAAATGGTTACAAAAAGTTTCAAAGATTGCTAGAGACATGAGATTGACAGACGCAGACACTATTAGACTAGCAGCTCAGCTATTTTAGGGTGATGCACAGGTTTGGTGGGAGTCTCTTAGCGCTAGTGGAGCTTTACCTACTACTTGGGAAAAATTTATAGATATCTTCAACAGGGAATACTACACTAGCTTTTATAAGGATCAGAAGAGAGAAGAATTCTTTGCACTACGACAGGATCATAGGTCAGTATTGGAGTTTGACACTGAGCTACGAGCTTTATTGGTATTTGTCCCAGAGTATGCCCGAGATACAGAGTATATGCGTAGCAGGTTTAGAAAGGGACTGAATACAGAGATTAGAAAGTTGTTGGTTACTTCTCCCACTGTCAGTTATCATGAGTTAGTGCAGATGGCAGTGGAGATTGAGCAGTTATCCCCAGCACCTTCCAAGGGTAAGAAAATTTTCTCAGGAAAGAGAAAGTCAGGATTTTTCAGTCCTACATTCCAGAGGAAGAGTATAATAGTTAAGGGATCGCAAAGAATGGGGGAATCATCTAGTAGTGCTCCTAGATCACAGGCTTACCCTCGAGCTTTACCCATTCCAGATTCTGAGTCTCAAGTTCGACCTATGACTAGAGATACTTACAGAAATTGTGGTAAGAATCATTCTGGAATATGCAGAGCTCCCCTGAGATGTTTCTATTGTCATCAGCCAGGGCATTATCGTAGTAACTGCCCAAGACTACAACAAAGAGGTGATAGTAGAAGCAGTGGGATGTCCAGACCAGTACCAAGTGGTAGGGGATCGACCACTCAGGACAGACAACCATCTGGGGCAGTGAGAAGCTATAAAGCAGATCAAGGAAGCAGTGTTAGAGGGACACAAGGTGGTTCTGGGATTCCACAGCGAGAGCAGACCAGGATCTTTGCTAGTTCAGATAAGGAGGTTGAGGCCAATCCAGATCTGATCATAGGTACTTTACAGCTCTTTCAGCATTTTGCTAGAATACTTATTGATAGTGGTTCACATAGATCATATATTAATCTTGAGTTTGCAAAGTTTAGTGATAAACCCTTAGTTCCTTTGAAACCTGAACTTATTGTATGCACACCTCTAGGAGAACAACTTCTTAGAGATACGGTTTATAAGGACTGTGAGATTATGTTGGGAGATATCATATTACTAGCAGACCTAATCCCATTAGATATGTCTGATCTTGACTTGATACTAGGGATTGACTGGTTAGCCCGACATAAAGCCACAGTCAACTGTTTTACAAAGGAAGTGATATTCTCGATAGAGGGAACACCTGAATTACATTTTACTGGGAATCGCCGAATTCTACCGACTTGTATAATTTCGGCACTACAAGCTTGGAAATTAATAAGAAAAGGATGTGTAGCGTATTTAGCTCATATAATAGACACATCCACCTCAGGAACCAAGCTAGAATAGATACCGGTGGTATGTGAATTTTCTGATGTATTTCTTGAAGAATTACCAGGTGTACCACCTGATAGGGAAGTGAATTTCTTTATTGAATTACAACCAGGCACTAACCCTATCACTATCCAACCATATAGAATGGTACCTGCAGAACTTAGTGAATTGAAAGTACAGTTACAGGAATTACTAGACAAAGGATTTATTAGATCGAGTACTTCACCTTGGGGAGCACCGGTATTATTTATAAAGAAGAAAGATGGTACCTTAAGATTATGTATTGATTATAGACAATTAAATAAGGTGACCATCAAGAATAAATACCCTTTGCCGAGAATTGATGATCTTTTTGATCAACTACAAGGAACTAAGGTATTTTCAAAAATTGATTTGAGATCAGGATATCATCAATTGAGGATTAGGGAGTCAGATATCCCTAAGACTGCCTTCAGGACCAGATATGGACATTATGAGTTTGTGGTAATGCCTTTTGGTTTGACAAATGCCCCAGCTGCATTCATGGATTTAATGAACAAAGTATTTCATCCATATCTGGATAAGTTTGTTATTGTATTCATAGATGATATTCTGATATACTCTTCTGGAGAAAAGGAACATGTTGAACATCTGAGAATAGTATTACAGACACTGCGAGAAAAGAAACTATATGCAAAATTCTCCAAATGTGAGTTTTGGCTGAAAGAAGTAAAATTCTTGGGACATACCATATCAGAAGAGGGTATTATGGTTGATTCAAATAAAGTTGAAGCGGTTTTGAAATGGGAACAACCCAAGAATGTTACGGAGATTCGCAGTTTCTTAGGTCTAGCTGGATATTATAGAAGATTCATTGAGGGATTTTCTAAGATACCTGAACCACTCACTCGATTAACCAGAAAAGAAGTGAAGTTTGAATGGGATCAGGAATGTGAAAAGAGTTTTCAGAAACTCAAAGACTGTCTTACTTCTGCTCCAGTTTTGACATTACCAAAGCCTAATGAAAATTATACAGTATACAGTGATGCTTCCAGACAAGGGTTAGGATGTGTATTGATGCAGGAAGGAAAGGTTATTGCTTATGCATCCCGTCAGCTAAGGAAATATGAATTAAACTATCCTACTCATGATTTGGAACTAGCAGCAGTAGTATTTGCACTAAAGATATGGCGGCATTATTTATATGGAGTTCAATATCATATCTTTACTGAGCATCAAAGCTTGAAGTATATTATGACTCAAAAGGAACTAAACTTGAGACAGAGAAGATGGTTAGAGTTGATAAAAGATTATGATTTGATAATTGAGTATCATCCGGGAAAAGCAAATGTAGTAGCTGATGCCTTGAGCAGAAAGTCAGTTACACTATCAAATATTTCAGTCACTACATCACCGCAGCTAATAGAATTGAAATCTTTGGGAATTCAGCTAAATGGTGATACAATTAGTGAGGTACTAGCTACATTTGTTGTGCGACCTACTCTTTATGAAGAAATTCGGGTTTTGCAAAGCACAGATGAGGAATTAAGTAAAGTAATTCAAAAGATGCAAACCGAAGAAAATTCTGAGTTCAGAATGAGAGATGACGGGTTATTAGTGTACCGAGACAGAGTTTGTGTCCCTAATAAGACTGAACTTAGGAAAGCTATTTTGGAGGAAGCTCATTCCTCGGCGTATGCAATGCATCCGGGTAGTACAAAGATGTATCGCACAATAAAAGAAAATTATTGGTGGCCTGGTATGAAGAAAGATATTGCAGATTATGTAGCTAAGTGTCCTATATGTCAGCAAGTTAAAGCTGAGCATCAGAGACCCGCAGGAAAGCTACAGCCTTTGCTAATTCCAGAATGGAAATGGGAACATATCACTATGGATTTTGTGATAGGATTACCCCGTACATCCAGCAATCATAATGCAATATGGGTAATTGTGGATAGACTTACGAAATCTGCTCATTTTCTGGCAATTAATAATACTTATTCATTGGACAAATTAGCCAGAATCTATATTCAGGAGATTGTGAAACTTCATGGAGTTCCCATTACCATTGTTTCTGATAGAGATCCCAGATTTACTTCTCGTTTTTGGCCAAAGATGCATGAAGCTTTGGGGACGACATTACAGTTTAGCACAGCTTTTCATCCCCAAACTGATGGCCAATCTGAAAGAACAATTCAAACCTTGGAAGATATGTTAAGGGCTTGTGTACTGAAATTTCAGGGAAACTGGGATCAACACTTACCGTTGATTGAGTTTGCTTACAATAACAGTTATCAGGCTAGCATCGAAATGCCACCGTATGAGGCTTTGTATGGAAGAAAATATAGAACACCGTTATGTTGGGATGAAGTGGGAGAAAAGAGAATAGAAGAAAATGAGTCGATAGAAACTACGACAGAAAAGATTAAGATTATCAAGGAAAGGTTGAAAGTAGCCCAAGATAGAGAGAAAAGTTATGCAGATAACCGAAGAAGGGAATTAGAATTCCAACCTGGGGATATGGTATACCTGAAAGTAGCTCCATGGAAAGGAATTATACGGTTTGGAAACACAGGAAAGTTAAGTCCTAGATATGTTGGACCTTTCAGAGTCATTAATAGAATTGGTCCAGTAGCTTACAGATTGGAGTTACCACAGGAGATGGCTAGAATACATGATGTATTTCATGTATCAATGTTAAGAAAATGTATTATGGACCCAGAACGAGTTTTAGAAACACCCCCGATAGAGCTTGCGAATAACCAAAGTTATAAGATACAACCTGTGCAGATTTTAGAACGAAAGAAGAAAATCTTAAGGAATAAGGATGTGTGGATGATTAAAGTGTTGTGGAGGAGTGCACAGGTGGAAGAAATCACTTGGGAATCAGGAGAGTATATGAAAAGGAAGTATCCTCAACTGTTTCAAGCATTGACTTAAGCTAAATTTTGAGGACAAAATTTCTTTAAGGGGGGTAGGATGTGAGATTTGTATTTTTTGTATTATAGATAAATTTGTAAAATTGTAATAAGAAGGACTTAATTGTAAAATTTTATGAATTTTTGAGGTATTGAATTTTGATATGAAAATTATACCATCCGATAGGATTTTTGACAAGGAATCCAACGGCGCAGACGGGTCGTAATTTGGACGTCGTTTGATTAGTCAAATCATTGAATCAAGGATGGACGGCTAGGATTAAACGAGAATTAAAGAATTTAATTATTTATTAAAAACTGAATTTTCACCCATCGAGTGCGCGCGGGTTGAAGCCTCTTCTTTTTCTCTCTCCTCCCCTGTTCCACGGCAGCAACCCTTCATCATTTTGTCAACGACGTTTGCACCACTTTTCGATCGTATTTTTCGACGAGATTTCAGATACAGCTTCAGGAGAGTGAGGAGAACACATTAGAGGTATAAATTTACAGTTTTGGTTGAGATTTGAGGAGAAAACGAAGAGAGAGCTGGCGACGGCGAAACTTCGTTGTCGGAGCTTGCTCCGGCGATTGCCGGCCATTCCGGCCGCGGAACTTTGCAAACTTGGTACCTATGGCTTCTCCTCGACGAGAGCTTTCCATTGGTACCAGAGTTGAGAGCTGTTGGCCGCCGGTCGGTCGCTGGCGAGCTAAAAACCCTAACTTAGGGTTTCCGCCCAAATTGGATTAATTCGTGAAATTGATCTCGTACGAGCTATAATAATTGGGGAAAATATGATTTTTAGAATCCTTGTGATGAGAGCTTTCGAATGGTACCAATATTGGTAATGTTCGGAGAACTTCGCCGGTGAGGGTTCCGGCGAGTTTCCGGCGAGCTCCGGCGAACTTGAGATAAAAATTAGGGTGATTCTAGAGACTATTTTAAGCATGTTGGTGAAGACGGATTTGTAAAATTGTTACAGGATTGAGAGATTTAATTCGTTGAAATATTCATAGGAAATACGATAAGCAAGCACGAGGATACGAACGTTCACGATACGAACTAGAACGTGCTTGTAACGCTAGAATCAGGTGAGTGTTTATTCTCCAGGTAGAATAAACGGGATAGTTCTCAATGTTTAGTCCAGGAGAACTATATCCCTTTGGTTAAATATGCTTGATATTTCTTTGGCTCTCCTGCTAGTTAATTATCCTGAGTATGATTGTATTTGAGTTATGAATCACCTTTGATATCCATGCTGCTTGATATACTGTTCTTTGATTCATTATAAGCATGATACTATGCTTTTATTGACTCTAGATCTAGCATATGTATTTATCTGACTCTTTGTGATACTTCTTTCACTTGTTAATGCATATGGCTAATATGATTTGATACTGGATAGTGCTATAGGCACTTTCACTGCAGTGATAGGATATTACATTATTAGCACACCCATGGGCCGCCTAGTGAGGGGGGCGTGGGATGATAGTGAGGTCAGGATGGGAGATCGGGATACTCCTGACTGGGGTTTTTACTATTGATTAGCTATGGATACCAGATAACAAAATCCAGTGGGCAACTCAGGGGGAAAGGGGGCTTTGTTTATTTATTCTTGCACTTCTGCTTTGATTTGGGTACCTTATGATATTTGATACCTCCCCCTGAGGTAACAATTGTTGGCCACAACTGTATTTTGATTATGCCAGCCCCAGATATAGTCTCGTGTGATTCTTGATTACTCATTTTGATTGGCTATTGCACACGAATAGTCATATGATTCTATTCTTGAGACTTTGTTATTTTATGTTCTCAGTTTTACATTGTTTTCTATCCAACTCACTAAGTACGACATTACTTACCCTGTAGGGGAACTCATTTTTATTTTTCAGGATCACAGTAGGAGAGAGACTGATAGATATCACAGTGTATAGTCAGGCACCTGATTTCTTTTGAAAGGTAGGACAGTTCTACCTTTGTTTTGTGTGTATAGAGATCCACTAGCTAGGTACTTTGTATAACCTTGGGCATGTATACATTTTGATTGTAAATTAATTGTATATAAGTGTGTGCCACTGTAGTAAAGATTTGGTTTTAATAATATATGTTTTTAGAGTTATATTGATCTGTCATCCAAGTTCTCTCCTTCCATAAATAGAGGGGATATACATCAGGTACGCTTAGTGGGTTCTCATATAGCTTCGGGAGTAAACGGGGCTATGTGTGGAGTTCACTGCAGTCTGCCACGTGCCCTAGGGGAAGGTACGGGGCGTGACATGATATTTATGGATTTGAGTTATTGTTATAATTAAATTCTTATGTTTTGTTCATATGCCATGTCCATATCATGTTCGTATGCATTGATCTGATTGTATGATGATATACTGTTGAGCATGTTGTTTGATATGTGACTTAGCGGATAATTCTTCTTATTGGTTTTGTATAATACCTTATGCCCATTTTTAGGGTGCTCTCTCTGTAGCCTTACTGAGTTTCACGACTCAGATGTACACATTTTTCCCCTGTTGCACAGGTTACAGGTTGAACATTTATACGGGGAGCGAGGGAGAACCTAGTTATGGAGAAATAAAATTTATTTTAGAAATCTAGATAGAGATTTCATTTGTATAATATTGATGTTTCCGCTGTGTTTAATAAAAAGAATTTATTGTGTTTTGTGATATATCTAGCCTTGTGTAAGTTGTGGTGGTGAAGTGCAGCTTATACGGCAGTTGCCACATGCCCAAAGGTGGATTTGAGGCGTGACAGGAGGTGGTACTTGTTGTGCTTGTAGCTGAGGTATAACATTTGCTACTGCGGTATTCACCGTAGTTCCCATAGCTTCAACTATCATACCCCTCAACATATCAGCAAATTTCTGATTGGGTACCACGTTTGGTGGGACTTCAAATGATGCTGGGGGTGCTGGTTCCTCCTCCTCAATAGGTACTATTTCAGGGATTGGTGCAGGTGGGGCTTCACGCTTTGCCCCCCCAACAACAGGAATCTCCGGTTCAGGTGCAGGTAACATAGTTGGCACTCCAACCCTGCCTCCTCTCCCACGTGCACTACCTTTAGCAACTTGTTTAGGAGGCATATTGGTTACTGAAAATGTAGCCCAATCATAAGACCTCTATAATATCATATGTAAAGTTCTAATGTGTTAATTCTGTACTAGGTTATGTTTTTAGCAACCACAGTACAATTCAAACACGATATACACACTAATGAAATAAATAAACCCGATAAGATAAAACACAATCCACAATCAATTTGCTTACTAATACCAACCACAACAATATAGACCTCCACAAGTAGATAACATAAAACACAATTCACAAGATTTAAAACCCACAAAACATAATCAATTTTACTAGCTATTATCGATCCAAAATACTCACGGCACTCCAACAAAGAAACACATAACATAACACCACAAAGTAGGGGAAAATATAACTCTTAAATATCAAGAAAATAGGGCAACACAAGGACATAACACGACAAGCAAAGAAGCAAAAAGGGTAAAATTTCAAATCCCTATAACCTCTCTTTACCCTGTCCAAGTTATCTCACGTGTGTGCTTAATCCTATGGTGTTTCCTAAGTGTTTATCCAAATTTTTAATTGCATCTTTTAAACTTATGCTCTAATATCACCTTAATTGTCACGTCCTAAATCTACCTTTAGGGATGTGGCAACCGCCGTATAAGCTGCACTTCTCTACCACAACTTATACAAAGCTAGATGTATCACAAAGCACAATAATTTCATTTTAATTAGCGGAAACATAAACAATGTATAAATTACACCAACACTATAATAATGAGATGTCTATCTAGATTTTCAAAGTAAAATTTTATTTCATCATAACTAGGTTCTCCCTCGCTCCCTGTATCAATCTCCAACCTGTAACCTGCGCAACAAGGAAAAAATGTGCACATCTGAGTCGCGAAACTCAGTGAGGCTACAGAGAGAGCACCCTAAAAATGGGCATAAGATATTGTACAAACCAACAAGAAGAAATATCTACTAAGTCACATATCAAATAACATGCTGAACAATTTATAATCAAACCAATAAATCCATGTAGCAGAGTCATGATATGAACATGGCATAGGAACAAAACATAAGGATTTTAATTATAATAATAACTCAATCCATAAATATCATATTTCTTTAACTACCATACCATATCTTTTCCAAACTACACCTAAGGCAGCCAGCCTATGTTCAAAATAAATCCCTCGTCAATGACTACCCTGAACCCGTCAGTGTCAACTCTAGGTCTCTTCCCTATGTGCCTGTACACTGACGTTGGCAGAAGGAGCTGGTGATCATGGCACCCCTTCTAACACAAACACAAGTACCATACAGCGCTGTAATTCTGCCCAAGACAAGATCACCATATAAAATCAAACATCACATCTGCCTCAGCCTAACAAACTGAGGCTATCTACATATGCTACCAATGAATCCGGACTGCTCAGGGACCCACATTGTTGAGCATGTTAGTGTCCTTAGGTTCCCTAGCATTGTAGCGCATTGAACGGTACTGTTCCTAGCACACCATCTACTTTAGAGTAACACAAATCAAGTGAGCTCTGCACCGAAGTGAGATCTTAGTTACCCTAAAGCATATGCAGCTAAGTCAACCGAACTTGCACCTCTACTTTAGCTAGCACATGACTCCTCACCACATATTGGCACATAGCTAATAAGAACCCTAACATCATCTCCTAGGTTATCATAACCTTATGATGTCTAAAGTTCTTAGTCACATATCAATTAAGATCACTCTAGGTTTTGATCATAGCATGAACCTAAAGTGTCTCTAGTTTTTGTCTTATGTCTCCATGTTCTATGTTCCTGCTAAATGTCTCTATATCTATAGCATAACATGAACATATCAATAACTAACATAGCATGAGAACAATCATACATAGCATGCGTATACAAAGTGTACATCCCTCTGGTTAGAGTAATTGGGCTTTATACGGGAAGATCATGAGGTTTTGGGTTCAAGACTCATTAAGTTCTAAAATATCATACATAGAATGTATATAATAGCATCATGTATCTTTTCATAACAAAATCCACCAACAATTATCCCTTAGTACTCATCATCTGTAGTAGGCCAAAGTAAGCAAAGCAATTTCTATTTCCTTCTGACTCCACCCATAAATCACAGCTTGGCCCTAGCCGCGTTGAACCGCACTGAACCAAGTGAAAAATAACAAACCCAAGCTAAACCCATGTTGAACTGGCCCTTCGCGGTGGACCGGACCCGCGCACACCCCACCCGCGTTGAACCGCACTGAACCAAGTGAAAAATAACAAACCCAAGCTAAACCCATGTTGAACTGGCCCTTCGCGGTGGACCGGACCCGCGCACACTCCACGCATGCCCCGCCTGATTCCCCCCTTTGCCTCACCGCCGCTTCCACCACCGATCGTCAACTGTTCTGCCGCTGCAACCTCAGGGGAACGACGCTGAGCCCTTCGTTAGACCTTCCTCGACTCACCTACCGCCTCTATTCGCCGCCTATGGGGTCCAGAAGGTCCCGCAACTCGTCGGAAGACTGCCTCTGCCGTAGTGAAGCCACCGACCGCAGCCGCCGCCCCCCCTACACAATACGCAGGAGCCGCGCCTGCGCCTCACCGACCTCGGAACCGACGCCTCGTCTCCGGCAGAAGCTCCCCCAGTCGATTCCACCACTCACCGGAACCCTTCAAAGCCGCATCGTCCTCCCTAAGACGCTGCCTTATTTCAGGGTTTTAAAACCCTATCGACGAGTTGCCGACTCATCGATCAGATCGTCGGATCCGACCTAGCCCGCTCGCTGCACGTACGTGCAGCGACAGGTTTTTTCAACATTTTTTCTTTTCTATTAAATCTATTTTATTATTATTATTATTATTATTATTATTATTATATATATATATATATATATATATAATCTACTAAATTAACTTTTTATTTTATTTTCTATTTATTATTATTATTTTGTATTATTTTATTATTTTAATATTAATAATAATAATTTTTTAAAGAGAAAACAAGGTTTACAATTTATTTATATCTTGAACTGAAAATGACTCATCGACGCAATTTTTGTCAAGTATATTGCCCTATTGGAGGCCTTCGAATTGATAAATTTACGTGTGTAGTAATGTCAATTATAGTATTATCAAAACTTGTTGTGATTTTCATTAGAAGAATTATGGGAATAAGGTTTAATTTGATACTCGTCCAGTATGTACGGTTTTAGTTTGTGATGTTATTAGGTGAATTATGAATGTGGAATACATTACAATCGGGTCGGTTATCTGATTCTGTAGTCTACACATAATAGTGTCAGCCTTTTGGTGGTTTTGTCCGTTTATTGTGTGTGTCGTTTTAATTGGTCTAAGGTTGTGAAATAGAAATGAAAGGTTGCATCCACGATTGTTTCCGATTAAAAATTTTCTTTCTTTTCATGCGCATATTATACTTCCGTTTCGCATCTCTATTGTAGTAGATGGGAGGTTGAACATGTGATTTGAGTAAGTTAGATGAAGTTGTTCTGTTTAAATTGGTGCTATATGGTTAATAGATAAATTTAATTATCGTTGATGTCCATTGCATTTATTGCAACTTGGTCTTGTTATTTGTAGTTGTGATTATATTGTTTGGTGCATTGTAATAAATAAGAATGGATGTCATGATATGGATTATTTTGATTCATGGGTGTAATAAGATAATTGCTAATATAATTGAAGTTTGATGATAAGAGGGATGCTATTTTGAATAATAAGTTGGATGTTGATTTACGATAGGTGTGATACTGATACATGTTCTTGGGAAGATTGATACAACGGTCGATTATGTTTATCCAAAAATTCAAGCCTTAGCACTGTCACCTCTACTACTACTGCCACCGCCACTGCCTTTCTTATCGTTACTCATTTTATTATGATTAAGTTGAAGGTTCATTACCTTCATCATCTTAGGATCGTCGTAATCCTCTTCGTCATCTTCATTATTTCCATCACACAATACCTCCTCGTCCTCAACGTACCCATGAGCATCATCGTCGAACTCACCTACATCCTCAACCTCAGCTTCTTTAGTAGGATGGTCGGATTTTACTGTCTTGGAGGTCTTCTTGAATGGATTCTTAAAGTCCTTGAGGCTCGAAAACTTCAGATCTTTGAACCCTTTCGCCTGCTTCTGTGGTTGCGGAGTTCTCTGCTTCTTGCCACTACCCTTTTGGGCATTTCCACTACCCTTCTACTGATCTTTAGAAAGCTTTAGTTGGAGACTTTGCAGCTTATTGGGGAGATTCTATTTTTTTGACCCATTGGCAGACCAAAACCACGCATGTTTCCCAGCCTTGTTGAGCTTTTCTATCAGGATCTCAGGATCCACATTCCCGATCACCGTCACCTTCTTCGCATCCCCATCGATTGTAGACGTGCAAACCCCTTCGATCTTATGAAGCACCTTCTTCACCTTCTTTTGGCATCCTTCACAACAAAGGTTGTCCACTCGCAGATCACAACTCTGTATCTTCAAGTACTTGACGTCGTTGTCTCCTAGACTCATCCTTGCAACTCCAAACCAAATAGAACAATAGGCTGGCGAATTTGACTCCAAGAACACCTCCACAGCTAGGGATATTGATGAGGAATATCTCTGTTTTTAGATTCCTCCTTGCTCGCTCGCTCATAGTCAGTTGCTACAAAGTGAGGGGAGGAAGAGAAGACACGCTTATTATATTTGTCTTTGAGGTTGTTGAGCCTTGTTAAAAAAAAAATGAGTTCAACAAGGACATCGGGTCTTGTTGGTGGTGAAGCCTAATAATAACAATCAAAAACTTATTTCATTCTTGACTTATTGTTTAAACAACCTTTAATTCTCCTTTTCCCAAATGTGATGTAAACTCTACCATAGCCACCTACAAAAGCTACATTTTCTTTATCCTTCTTTTAGTTCTTCTAGCAATAGAATGAAAGTAGTTCTACGCCGATTAGTTGAATCACCAATCAGACTCTTCCAAGTCTCCTTCCGTAATGTACCCAAAAGTTTAGTGTAAATTATGCCAATGATAGTCTTTCTAGTTGATGCTCCTTCCAATCGAGGGTGACATTGTAGCACCGCTATACTCATTATTACTTTTTCAATATGCACCTTACTTGTGCATATAAGTTGTTCTTTAATTATATTTATATAAAGTCATACTTTTTACAATATAGGTATTATGGTAAGGATACAAATAATATATAAAAAAAAATTATTAAAAATATACTATATTAGTAAATAAATAAATGGTCGTATTAGTAAATAAATAGAGAATGGGGGTAGATTTCTTTATATATTGAGCTGAAGATGACTCATCGACGTAATTTCTGGCAAGTATATTACCCGATTGGAAGCCTTCGAACTGCTAAATTTACGTGTGTAGTAATGTCAATTATAGTATTATCACAACAACTTATTTGACGGTATATACTGACAAATTCATCCTCATTAACAATGTGATATTCGTTAGAAGATTTGTAGGAATAAGATTTAATATTATACTATTCGAGTATGTACGGTTTTGGTTTGTGAGGTTATTAGGTGAATTATGAATGTGGAATACATTACAATTGGGTCGGTTATCTGATTCTCTAGTCTACACAGAATAATGTCTGGCTTTTGGAGGTTTTGTCTGTTTATTGTGTGTGTCGTTTTAATTGGTCAAAGGTTGTGAAATAGAAACGAAAGGTTGCGTCCATGATTGTTTCCGATTAAGAATTTTCTTTCTTTTCATGTGCATATTATAATTCTTTTTCGCATCTTTATTGTGGTAGATGGGAGGTTGAACATGTGATTTGAGTAAGTTAGATGAAGTTGTTGTGTTTAATAAATGGTGCTATACTGTTGATAGATGAATTGAATTATCGGTGACGTCCAATGTATTTATTGCAACTTGGTCCTGTTATTTGTAGTTGTGATAATGTTGTTTATTGCATTGTAATAAATAATAATGGATGTCATGATATGGATTCTTTTGATGCATTGGTGTAATAAGATAATTGCTAATATAATTAAAGTTTGTTGATACGATGGATGCTATTTTGAGTAGTAAGTTGGATGCTGATTTACAATAGGTGTGATACTGATACATGTTCTTGGGAAGATTGATATAACAGTTGTTTATGTTTATCCAAAAATTCAAGCCTTAGCACTGCTCCTTGCCACTACCCTTCTGCTAATCTTTAGAAAGCTATTGTTGGAGACTTTGCAGCTTATTGGGGAGATTCTATTTTTTTGACCTATTTGCAGACGAAACCGTGCTTGTTTTCCAGCCTTGTTGAGCTTTTCTATCAGGATCTTAGGATCCACATTCCCGATTACCGTCACCTTCTTTGCATCTGCATCGATTATAGACATGCAAACCCCTTCAATCTTTTGAAGCACTTTCTTCACCTTCTTTTGGCATCCTTCACAGCAAAGGTTGTCCACTCACAGATCACAACTCTATATCAAGTACTTGACATCATTGTCTCCTAGACTCATCCTTGTAACTCCAAAGCAAATAGAACAATAGGCTGGCGAATTTGACTCCAAGAACACCTCCACAGCTAGGGATTTTGATGAGGAATTGTTAGGAAGGAAGAAGAGGACAAGCAAAGAGAGATCTCTCTTTTTAGTTTCCTCCTTGCTCGCTCGCTCGCTTACAGTCAACTGCTATAATGCGAGGGGAGGAAGAGAAGACGTGCTTATTATATTTGTCTTTGAGGTTGTTGAGCCTTGTTAAAAAAAATGAGTTCAACTAGGACACCGGATCTCGTATGTGGTTAAGCCTAATAATAATAATCAAAAACTTATTTCATTCTTTACTTATTGTTTAAACATCCTTTTGTTCTCCTCTTCCAAAACGTGATGCAAACTCTACCATAACCACCTACAAAAGCTACCTTTTCCTTATCTTTCTTTTAGTTCTTCTACTACTTATATTAATTATGATTTCCTATGTACTATTTATTTATTTTATTTCAATAAACCACTCAAAATAATCTTACTATAATAATATTCATTGAGCAAATGCTCCGTTGTTCCTATGGTAGCCAAATGCAGTTGACATCTTCCTTCTGTCAACATACCTTACTTGAGTAGTTTATCTGCAATCATTAACTTTTGTTAAAAGTAAGCAATAGAATGAAGGTAGCTCTAGGCCGAGTAGTTAAATCACCAACTAGACACTTCCAAGTCTTCTTCCGTAATATGTCCAAATGTTTTGTATAAATTCTGCCGATGATAGTCTTTCTAGTTGATGCTCCTGCCAATTGAGGGTGACATTATAGCACCGCTATACTCATTATCACTTTTTTTAATATGCACCTTACTCGTGCATGTAAGTTGTTCTTTATTTATATTTATATAAAGTCATACTTTTTACAATATAGGTATTATGGTAAGAATACAAATAATATATAAAAAAATATTATATTAGTAAATAAATAAATGGCCTTATTAGTAAATAAATAGGGAATGTGTGTAGATTTCTTTATATCTTGAGCTGAAGATGACTCATCGACACAATTTCAGGCAAGTATATTACTCGATTAGAGGCTTTCGAACTGTTAAATTTACGTGTGTAGTAATATCAATTATAATGTTATAATGACAACTTGTTTGACGGTATATACTGCCAAATTCTTCCTCATTGATGATGTGATTTTCATTAGAAGAATTGGGGGAATAAAGTTTAATTTGATACTATTCGAGTATGTACGATTTTGGTTTGTGAGGTTATTTGGTGAATTATGAATGTTGAATACATTATAATTGGGTCGGTTATCTGATTCTCTAGTCTACACAAAATAGTGTCAGGCTTTTGGTGGTTTTGTCCGTTTATTGTGTGTATCATTTTAATTGGTATAAGGTTGAGAAATAGAAATGATAGGTTGCGTCGATGATTTTTCTAATTAAGAATTTTCTTTCTTTTAATGCGAGTATTATACTTCCATTTCGCATCTCTATTTTAGTAGATGGGAGGTTAAACATGTGATTTGAGTAAGTTAGATGAAGTTGTTGTGTTTAATAAATTAGTGCTATATGTTTGATAGATGAATTGAATTATCGGTGAGGTCCATTGTACTTATTGCAACTTGGTCTCATTATTTGTAGTGTTGATTATGTTGTTTGGTGCATTGTAATAAATAAGAATGGATTATTTGATACATTGGTGTAACAAGATATTGTTAATATAATTGATGTTTGTTGATACGAGAGATGCTATTTTGATTTACGATAGGTGTGATACAGATACATCTTCTTGTGAAGATTGATATAACAGTCATTTATGTTTATCCAAAAATTCAAGCCTTAGCACCGCCACCTCTACTACTACTGCCACCGCCACTGCCTTTCTTACCGTTACTTATTTTATTATGATTAAGTTGAAGGTTCATACCCTTCATCATCTTAGGATCGTCGTAATCCTCTTCGTCATCTTCATCATTTCCATCACACAACACCTCCTCATCCTCAGCGTACTTATGTGCATCATCGTCGAACTTACGTACATCCTCAACCTCAGCTTCTTTAGTAGGATGGTCAGATTTTACAGTCTTGGAGGTCATCTTGAATGAATTCTTAAAGTCATTGAGGCTCGATAACTTCAAATCTTTGAACCCTTTCGCCTGCTTCTGTGGTTGCTGAGTTATCTGCTCCTTGCCACTACCCTTTTCGGTATTTCCACTACCCTTCTGCTGATCTTTAGAAAGCTCTAGTTGGAGACATTGCAGCTTATTAGGGAGATTCTATTTTTTCGACCCATTTGCAGACCAAAACCGCGTGTGTTTTCCATCCTTGTTGAGCTTTTCTATTAGGATCTCAGGATCCACATTCCCAATCACCGTCACCTTCTTCGCATCCATATCGATTGTAGACATGCAAACCCCTTCGATCTTATGAAGCACCTTCTTCACCTTCTTTTGGCATCCTTCACAGCAAAGGTTGTCCACTCGCAGATCACAACTCTGTCTCTTCAAGTATTTGATGTCATTGTCTCCTTGTGTCATGCTCCATACCTTCTCCTAGGGCACGTGGCAGACCGCAGTGAACTCCACATACAGCTTTGCTAAGCCTCCAGAACTATATGGGAATCTACTAAGTCTACCGTATGTATATCCCTTATATTTATGGAAGGAGAGAACCTGGATAACAGAGTAACATAACTCTAAAACCATGCATATGCAAAATCAGATTTCTTATACTAGAAATCACTTATATAGAAATATTTTACAACCAAAATAGGGCACATGCCTAGTGATACACAAAATACCTATCTAGTGGATCCTTTTATACACAAAACAAAGGTAGAACTGTTCTACCTTTCAAAAGTCAGGAGTCTGACTAATCGCCTCTATCTCTATCCGTCTCTCTTCTGCTGTGATCCTGAAAAAAATAAGTTCCCCTTTGGGGTGAGTACGCTTGTACCCAGTGAGTTGTATAGAAAATAATGTAAAACTGAGAACATATAATAATAACATCTCGTGAACAGAATAACCTGGCTATTTGGGTATAATAGCCAATCAGTAAGAGCAATCATGGATCATACAAGAATATATCTGGGGCTAGCATAGTTAACGACAGTTGTAGCTATCAACTATCACCTCAGGAGGAGGTATCAAGAATCATAGGATACCGGAATCAAAGTGAAGTCATAAGAATACATAAACAAAGCCCCATTTCCCCCTGGGTTGCCCACCAGACCTCGCTACCTAATTTACCATAGCTAGTCTAGTAAATATCTACAACCAAGAGTTATATAACCTCCCATCCTGACTGTCTGGTACTTTAGCCCCACTCCCCTCTATCTAGGTGGTCCATGGAAGAGCGAACCGAATATTACTGCATTGACCGTGCTCTAAGCACACTAGTATGGTCATCATAGTCATACACACCCAAAAGATGAAGTAGAATCATACGTAGATCAATAAATCTCTTAGGGTATGCTTTTCACCATACCTCTAACTTTTCAGAAAAAATAGGTGCATATGCTAGTTTTAGAATCAAACAAAAGCATTGTATCATGCTTATAATGAATAAATGAATAATAACAATGAAAAGCTTATATCAAGAAGTATGGATATCAAAGGTTATTCACAACTCATATATAATCATAATCAGGATAATTAACTAGCAAGAGAGTCAACGAATATTAAATATAGCTAATCAAAGGGATATAGTTCTCCTGGACTAAACATTGAGAACTATCCCGTTTATTCTACCTGGAAAATAAATACTCACCTGGTCCTATCGTCGTAAGCACATTTTAATTCGTATCGCAGTCCTTAGTATCCTCGTACTTGCTTAAATTTCCTATGAATATTTCAATAAATTTTAATTCTCAATCTGTTAATAATTTTGTAAATCAGTCTTCAGTAGCACTCTTAGAATGTTCTCTAGATTCACCCTAATTTTTATCTCAAGTTCGCCAGAAAGTTCGTCGGAGACTCGCCGGAATCTCACCGGAAAGTTCGCCGAAAATATCACCGGCGAAGTTCTTCGATCAGCACCAATATTGGTACTGATCGAAAGCTCTCTACATCAGAAATCCAAAAATCCTATTTGCCCCAATTTTAACTATCCATACATGGCTAATTTCGCCGGAGAAATTTGATTGGGCGAAAACCCTAAATTTAGGTTTTCCATTCGTCGGCGGCCAACCGGAGGCCAATAGCTCTCAACTCTAGTACCAATGGGTAGCTCTCGTCGAGGAGAAGCCATAAGTACCAACCTTGTGAAGTTTCATGGCCGGAATAGTCGGCAATCACCGGATAAAACTCCGATGATGAACTTTCGCTGCCACCTACCTCTCTCCTCTTTTCTCCCCCAAATCTCCACCAAAACTTGAAAATGATGGTTCTAATGTATTTTTCTAGCTCACCTGAGGTTGTGCCTGAAATTTCACAGAAAAACTTGACCAGAAAGTCCTCCAATCGGCGTCTCCAAGATGAGGATGCGAAGCTGCCGTCGCTAGGTTCGAAGAAGGTGAGGAGAGAGAATGTCGCAAGTGGGAGAGGAAGAAGAAAAGGGTAAGTTAAATGGGTTTGGTAACGGGTCGGATTTCCTCACTTAACCCGCTTACCACTAACCCGCTAACCCAGTTCACCTATTGGTTTAATAAAATTAAATTTGGACCGTCTGTTTTAGTGATTTAATCTCGTCCGTCGATTTGGATCAATTCTTGATTCAATGATTTGACCAAACAAACGATGTCCAAATTATAATCCGTCTGCGCCATTGGATTCTTTAGCAAAAATTCTATCTAATGGTATAATTTTTACATCAAAATTCCATATTGTATAAATCCATATAATTTTACAAATAAGTCCTCCATATTATTTATTTCATAAAACCCCTTAAAATCATCACCTATTATATATTACATAATTTTCCTTAATACAAAATTACAAATCTCACATCCTACCCCCCTTAAAGAAATTTTGTCCTCAAAATTCACATCCTACCCCCTTAAGGAAATTTTGTCCTCAAAATTTAGTTCAGGCCATCTCTTAGAATAATTGAGGATACTTCCTCTTCAAAATTTCTTCTACCTATGAATATTTCAATGAATTTTAATTCTCAATTTGTTAACAATTTTGCAAATCCGTCTTCACCAACACTCTTAAAATGATCTTTAGATTCACTCTAATTTTTATCTCAAGTTCGCCGGAGACGTCGGAATCTCGCCAAAACCTCACCTGCGAAGTTCTTCGATCAGCACCAATATTGGTACCAATCGAAAGCTCTCTTAATCAGGAATCCAAAAATCCTATTTGCCCTAATTTTAACCGTCCATATATGGCTAATTTCGCCGGAGAATTTTGATTGGACAAAAACCCTAAATTTAGGTTTTTCGTTTGCCGGCGGCCAACCGGAGGCCAATAGCTCTCAACTCCGGTACCAATGGGTATCTCTCATCGAAGAGAAGCCATAGGTACCAACCTTGCAAAGTTTTGTGGTCGGAATAGTCGACAATTGCTGGAGAAAACTCCAGCTATGAACTTTCGCCGCTACCTAGCTCTCTCCTTTTTTCTCCCCCAAATCTCCACCAAAACTTGAAAATGATGGTTCTAATGTATTCTCCTAGCTCACCTGAGGTTGTGTCTGAAATTTCACAGAAAAATCCGACCAGAAAGTCCTCCAATCGGCGTCGCCAAGATGAGGATGCGAAGCTGCCGTCGCTAGGTTCGAAGAAGGTGAGGAGAGAGAATTGTGCGGGTGAGAAATGAAGAAGAACAGGGTAAGTTAAATGAGTTTGGTAACAGATCGGGTTTGGTCACTTAACCCGCTTACCACTAACCCGCTATCCCAGTTCACCTATTAGTTTAATGAAATTAAATCTGGACCATCCATTTTAGTGATTTAATCTCGTCTGTCCATTTGGATCAATTTTTTATTCAATGATTTGACCAAACAAACGACGTCCAAATTACGATTCGTTGGATTCCTTATAAAAAATCCTATCTGATGGTATAATTTTTATATCAAAATTCCTTATTACAAAAATCTATATAATTTTATAAATAAATCCTTCGTATTATTTATTTCATAAAACCTCTTAAAATCATTATCTATTACATATTACATAATTTTCTTTAGTACAAAATTACAAATCTCACACCTAGACTCATCCTATATAATAACATGTTATATAATAGCATCACGTAAATTTTCATAACAAAATCTATCAATAATTATCCAAACATACAAGCCATTAAAATATGGAACAAGCAGACATTCAACTTATCAGCATGTACAATAGGTAATAACGATCCTTAAGACTCGGCATATGTAGTAGGCCAAATAAATTTGAAATCATAAGCCCTCACCTGAGTCTCAAAGCAATATTAAGCAAGAATTCACAGCTTGACTGTAATTCTTACAAGCAAGCAAGCAATCAATCAAGCACAGCAATTCCTTCTTACTCCAATACAAATCACAGCTTGGCCGTGATTTGTCAAGCAACAACACAACAATCAATTTTCCTAAAATAAAATAAATACATCCAACACCCATAAATCATACAATTCAAACAAGAATTTTTCTATCTACCCTTCTACTCACATCCTCACATAATTATTTTTATTTTATTTAATTTTCTTATAATCAACCAATCATCTATCACATCACAATCACATTCCAATACAATCAAACATCAACAAGCCTATAAAATAATATTTGATTTAATAACTTAATAATACTCAAAAATCCAAATCAATATATACTATCTTAATTAATTCTAAATAATTTTAATAATCTTGTGAATAATCTAATTATATTAATTAAATTCATAAAATTCTAAAATATCAAATTCCATCAATTAGAAAATCTAAATAAATCATTTTCCTAAATTTTATCATATTCTAAATTTATAAAATTCCAATTATTCAATTTCATTAATTAGAAAAATCTAATTAATCTAATTGTCTCAATTTATAATTATCCTAAATTCATTAATTCTATAAAAATTCTAAATAACTCATTTTAATTCCTAATTTAAATGGCATAACACTTGGAAAAATATTATTCATGCATTTAACATATAATTTCCTCATTTAAACCCTAACTTAACCCAAATTATCTTAATTAAATCAAAAAATGATTAACCCAAATAATCTTGAAAAATTCTAATTAAATATTAGAAAATATGTTTAAGCATAACATATCAACATAATTTTTTTAAAATTTTCTGATATCGTTAACCCACTCAAAACCTTGAACCCCACCAAAAATAAAATAAAAAACCTCACCTATAATGTATTAAAAAATTTAAATAAATTTTTTAAGGTTCAAAACTTACCAACAAAGCTCTAGCAATGTTGAACCGAATCATACAGGTCGAAAAACCGAGAAAATCGGCCAAATCTACGCTTGAACCGCAGCTGAACCGGTATGGGGATGAACCGGACCAGACCGGACCGGCTGAACCAGGTTGACTCGGACCGTCGCACACACTACGCATGCGCGGTCTGTCTCCTTCCTTCGCTCGATCCCTATTCGAGCGCCAGCCGCGCCACCGCGCGTCCACCGGCGATCATCGCCGCTCCACTTCCGCAAAGCTGCCGGAACCACGCGTACAACTTCTCCTCAACCTCCTCTACCAACTATCCCCACCAGCAAGCTCCCCGTCTTCCACAAACGCCGGCGCAGCCAGTTTCCCCGCCGCACCGAGCGTCCTCCGCCGGCGTCCAAATTCCAGCCTCCGGCGTCGCTGCCCACTTCAAAATTCGACTCCTCTAAAGTTGATTTGCTATTACACGCCAAGCTGTGGCAGAGAAGAGACGAACCCACGTCGGTCGTCGGTGAATTCGATCGGAACAGGGTCTTCCCCTGTGTTACAACCTCCATCTCCCCACGAAGGGGAAAGGAGCGACACCCCTCCAAGGACCCAACGAGTGAAGGACGACGTGTGCATCATGCCTGCTAAAAATAGCCATCCACGCCCTCCAAAGATCCGTCTCCTCAAAGATATATATGCCCGAACGCTGCCGATGGGAGACATCACCAACAGGACCGCAATCTCCCCTGTAATTTGAGTGAGTCTTGTGAGAGTTATCGAGAGAAATTGTAAGGGTTTTACCGGTGCTTTGAAAGAAGTAATCCTTTCCCTTCGTAAGCTTCTGTTCTTCGCTCCTCTGCCCTGTTCTATTCGTGCATCAGGCTTTAGGTGCTGCCGGCGACACACCTACGCCGCAAGGGGAAAATTCACCCCGTGACAGTTTGGTATCAGAGCCAAGTTAGGCAACCCCGAAGCCGCCGCAAAGCAGACCGTCCTTCCGTGATGGTGACGAAGCAAAAGCTCGAGGCTGTGGAGGAGCGCTTGGAGGAGCTCGAAGGGATGGCTGGGCAACATCCTCGTCACGACGCTTTGGAGGAGCGCCTGGTGGTGCTCGAAAGAATGGTCGGCCAACTTCCCAACCGCGACGATCTGGAGAAACGCGTGGTGGCGCTCGAACAGAAGATTGACCAACTTCTCATCCGCGAAGATAAGAGACCAGATGACTCTTCCGTGCAGACTCACCTCAAGGACCTCGGCATGGTCGTCGCCCTGTTATGGGAGGACGTTGAGAAGCTGCGAGGTATCGACACTCAACCTATTAATGTTATTCCACTAGCTGGAATTGTCCCCATGAATACGTTCCAGGAGGAACTCGAGAAAATCCGCCAGGAGCTGCGATTGAGCCAGGGAGCTCTCGTCGGGCCTGAGGTGAAGGTGCCGGAGCCAAAACCCTTCGCAGGGGAAAGGGACGCAAGGCTCCTTGAGAATTTTATCTGGGATTTATCTCGGTACTTCCGGGCGACGAAGACGAAGGATGAAGACAAAGTTCCCATCACTGCAGCATATCTCAATGGAGACGCCAAACAATGGTGGCGACTCCGCTGCGAAATACAAGAAGATGGGAGCTCTAGCGAACCTGAAAGTTGGGAAGAAATGATGAAGGAGCTGCGGCAACAATTCCTTCCCGTCTCCGGAATTTGTATCAAAACCGGTCTGTTGGTGAATACATCCAACAATTCAACAGCATCCGGATGAATATCCGGGATATGTCCGAACAGGACTTGTTATTCTCATTTCTGCAAGGTCTCTAGCCGGGGGTTCAAAGCGAAGTGGTGTGGAAAGGGGTCTCCACGCTCAAGGAGGCGATCTCCACAGCCGAAGGCCTCCTAGAGATGCGAGTGGGGCCTCCCCGGTCGGAGCACGGCAGGGGATCCTCTAGCAGGATGCCTTCCTGCGGTCCCCCACAACGCGACGGTGGTGGAGTCGAGCGAAGACCGATTCCTCCGTCATCGCCAACGCCTGAAGCGGACCGAGGAGCTAACACGGCAAAACCCCGATTCGAAGTGAGGTGAGGCTGCTACCTTTGCGGGAAGAACCATCCGATGCGTGTTTGCCCAAGACGTGAACGCGCTGCCGCCATCATTGCAGAAGAAGATGCGGAAGCTGAAGTAGCAGCCATCGCCGCGCAAGAAGACGCAGGGGAGATGGACAACGACGATACTCCCATTATTCCTGCTCGAGCTACTTCGATGCAACGAATTAGTGCGGTGCAGACGGAGGCCAATCCGAAGCTGATGTACGTTTCTCTTCTCGTCAATGACCAACCCTGCCGCGCCATGGTGGATACCGGAGCGACCCACAACTTCATACGAGAGAAGCTCGCCCGGAAGCTAGGACTCCGAATGGAACCCAGCCGCCTAAGGATGAAGACGGTGAATGCCCCTGCCTCCGGCGTCATAGGGGTGGTGTGCGGAGCTCCTCTCCAGGTCGGCCAATGGAAGGGAAGAATGGATCTCACGGTGGCCCCGATGGATGATTTCAAATTCATCCTCGGGACTGAATTTTTGATGAAATCGCAGACGATGGTCGCCCCGCACCTAGGCGGGCTGATGACTCTAGACAGCGGACAACCGGGCTTCACCCAGGCAATAGTCTCCCTCAAACGAGCAACACCGGACCCCACGATGCCCGACCGCCTCCTGACAGCCATCCAGGTGGCAAAGGGTGTTCGGAGCGACGAGCTGACCTTGGCGATAGCAATTCGGGAGGAAGGAGACCCGCACGAGAGCACGACACTGACTCCCTCGGCCATCGAAGACTTAGTCAAGGAGTTCCAAGATGTAATGCCTAGCGAGCTCCCCAAAAGATTACCACCCCGGAGGCCCACCGATCATCACATCGAGTTGATCCCCGGTGCTCGGGCCCCGGCCCAAGCCCCATATCGGATGGGTCTGGCAGAACTAACGGAGTTGAAGAAACAGATTGGGGAACTCCTCGAAGCTGGACTCATCCGACCCTCGAAGACTCCCTACGGCGCGCCCATCCTGTTCCAAAAGAAAAAAGATGGAAAGTTGCGGATGTGCGTCGACTATAGGTCCCTCAACAAAGTGACGGTTAGGAATCGGTATCCCATCCCATTGATCGCCGACCTCTTTTCGACCGGCTAGCGCACGCCCGAATATTTTCCAAGTTAGACCTCCGATCTGGATATTGGCAGGTGCGAATTGTCGAAGGGGACAAGGGGAAGACAACTTGCGTCACACGGTATGGCTCATACGAGTTCCTAGTCATGCCCTTCGGCCTCACGAATGCTCCGGCCACCTTCTGCAACCTAATGAGCGACGTGTTCCACGACTTCATCGATAAATTTGTGGTGGTGTACCTCAACGACATAGTCATCTACTGGGCATCGGAAAAAGAGCACCTCCGCCATCTCCGATTGGTGTTCGAGAAACTGCAGGAACACCAGTTGTACGTCCGAGAAGACAAATGAGAGTTCGGACAACCTTCCATCTCCTTCCTTGGCCAGAAAATTGGGGAAGGGATGGTGCGAATGGACGATGGAAAGATCCAGGCAATCCGGGATTGGAAGCGACCCACAACCCCCTCAGAATTGCGATCCTTCCTCGGACTCACCAACTACTACCGGAAATTCATCGAGGGCTACTCGAAGATTACCACGCCCCTCACCGACTTATTGAAGAAGGACCGGAGTTGGACATGGACCGGAATCTGCGAACACGCGTTCGAAAAGCTGAAGTCCCGCATGACAGCTGCCCCGGTGCTTGCACTACCCGACTTCCAAAAATCCTTCGAAGTGGTAACCGACGCCTCCGACCGTGCCCTCGGAGGAATACAGATGCAAGAGGGACATCCCATTGCGTATGAAAGTCGGAAGCTCAACAACACCGAGCAGAGATACACCACACACGAGAAGGAAATGCTGGCGGTGATCCATTGTCTACAAATCTGGAGAGTCTATCTCTTGGGTAACCCTTTTATTGTTCGAACTGATAATGTCGCTAACACCTTCTTCTAAACCCAACGAAAACTATCAGCCAAGCAAGCCAGGTGGCAAGAACAATTTGCGGAATTCGACTTTTTCTGGGAACACAAGGCAGGAAAATACAACCAAGCCGCCGACGCCCTCAGCCGGAAGGTGAGCGTCATCTCCCGAATCCAAGGGGATATGCTCCAACGACTCCAAAAGGCGGCAAAAGAAGATTCGACCTATCAAATCCTCCTCCAACAGGTGGAGAGAGGAGAGACCCGACGATACTAGAAGGACAACACAGGACTCCTCCAGATACGGGGTCAACGAACCGTGGTCCCCTATGCCTCCGGACTTAGAAAAGCGATGATCTTTGAATGCCACGACACCCCCTTGGCTGGACACTCCGGGGTCGAACAAACCTTGGCGCTCCTCGGCCGATCCTACTACTAGCCGAAGATGGAGGAGGATGTGGAGCTCCACGTGAAGACCTGCCAAATTTTCCAAAAGGACAAAACAGAGAAGAACAAAACCGCAGGACTCCTGCACCCCCTACCGGTTCCGACTCGACCATGGGTGTCCATCTCGATGGACTATGTGAAGTCCTTCCCAAAGGTCGATGGATTCACCGCCGTGTTGGTGGTGGTCGACCGCTTCAGCAAATTTGCGGTCTTCATCCCTACCACCGAACAAGTCACAGCCGAACAAACGGCCGAATCATTTTTCCAAAATGTCATAATATATTTCGGCCTCCCCGAAGACATCGTCAGCGACCGTAACGCCCACTTCACGGGAAGATTCTGGACCGACCTATTCAAACAACTAGGGACGAAACTCAACTTCTCCACCGCCTACCACCCCCAAACGGACGGACAAACAGAAAGAACGAACGCCCTCCTCGAAGAATACCTACGGTACTTCGTCTTGGCCAACCAAAGTAATTGGGTTGAACTGCTAGGTACAGCGCAATATTGTTACAACCTACACAAGAGCTCAGCCACGGCCACGTCGCCCTTCGAATTGGTGTATGGGTAGCCGCCCCTCAACCCCCTCGAGCTAACGCGGACCTCTCTAGACGAACGCTGCCCTGCCGCATCCAAGTTTGCGAAGGACCGGCAAGATCAATGGGAGGAAGCCAAAGAGAGGCTAGATAAAACCGTCCGCTGCATGAAGAAATACGCCGACCAACACCGGCGACCCCGAGAATTCCAAATTGGTGACGAAGTACTACTGAAACTGATGCCGCAAATGTGGAAGAGGGCTCGAGGAACCCGAGCACACAAGGGCCTGATGCCGAGGTTTGATGGACCATTTCGCGTCACCAAGAGGGTCAGAATAGTCGTCTACACATTGAACCTGCCCGCACGACTTCGGATCCACCCGACTTTCCACGTAAGCGTGCTTAAACCGTTCCACCGTGACCCCGATCCAGACAGGAAGCAACCAGTGCGCGCTCCACCCACCGTCACCAAAGAATTCATCCGCCAAGTAGAGCGAATCCTAGGAAGGAGGATCGCACACCCCGCCGGCATCACCGAATATCTGGTGCAATGGAAGGGAGCCCCACTAGAAGAAAGCAGTTGGGAGAAAGACACGACCCTCTGGCAATTTGAGCATCTTATCCGAGACTACTTGGAACAAGAGGAGACGAGGACGTCTCCCAACTCCGGCGGGGGAGGAATGTCACAACCTCCATCTCCCCACGAAGGGGAAAGGAGCGACACCCCTCGAAGGACCCAATGAGTGAAGGACGACGTGCGCATCATGCCTGCTAAAAATAGCCATCCACGCCCTCCAAAGATCCATCTCCTCAAAGATATATATGCCCGAACGCTGCCGATGGGAGACATCACCAACAGGACAGCAATCTCCCCTGTAATCTGAGTGAGTCTTGTGAGAGTTAGCGAGAGCAATTGTAAGGGTTTTACCGGTGCTTTGAAAGAAGTAATCCTTTCCCTTCGTAAGCTTCTGATCTTCGCTCCTCTGCCCTGTTCTGTTCGTGCATCAGGCTTGTAGGTGCTGCCGGCGACACACCTATTCCGCACGGGGAAAATTCACCCCGTGACACCCTGCCTCCGCCTCTTCCGCTCTGCCCGCCGCCCCCCAGAGCTGCTGTAGCGCGTGTCACGGCTGCTTCTTCGTCTGCAGACGTCCGACAACCCCTTTGCTACTTCGCCGCGAAGGGGAAACTCGATTCCCGCCCTTCTCGCCAGCGAAATCGACGGAAATAGGAATGTCCCCTGTTCCGCCGCCCATCATGAGTTCTTCGTCGGCCGGAGCCGCCGCGACACGCCTTAGGCCACGATTCCAATAGAGCACCCTCGGCCTGGCCTCCCTCCATCACAACGTCGCCTCGCCGGAGCTCATCGCTGCTCCGCCGGCGCCGTCACCCTCGAAATAGGGGGTGCCCTGTTTCGAGGGGTTTTAAACCCTTCGAGGGTTTGCCTCTGTCCCTCTTCCGCTCGCTGCGCGTGCGGTGCACACGCAGCTGTAGATTTAAAATTTATTTATTTATTTAATTATTATATTTTTTATAAAAAAAATTTAAATCCAATTTAACTAATTAAAATTTCTATGTTTAACTTAAATTAAATATTTATTATTTACTTTTTTCTATTTCTTATTTTATTTTCTTCATTTTTATTTAATTATTATATTATTATTATAATATTATAATAATATTTAAAAAAAATTAGAAAACAAGATTTACAATTTCTTATATTTTCCTAGACTTCCTATCTTTTCTAAGACACAAAAAATCATTTAATCAAGTCAAACAAGTTTTCAAACATGTTCACACAATTTTCAAGCAAAAATACAATCAAATAATTGTGGGTGTTGGGCTTAAATTTTGGCTCAGTTTCCCCTGTCTCTTCCTCCTTATCTCCATCCCTCTAGAGTACCCGAACTAAAGGTATGGTCCTGCCCCGTAACCCTTTGTTACGTTGATCAACTATAGTCACTGTCCTAACTCCCCAGCTTAGATCATCCCTCAGAGCAATCGGAGGTGTGGTCAGAATATACGATGGGTCCGGCACATACTTCTTAAGCATCGACACAAGTAACACGTTATGGATTCTATCAACGTCTACCGGTAGCTGTAACCTATAAGCCACAGGCCCAACTCTCTCCAGAATCTCAAATGGCCCAATATACTTTGAATGCAACTTTCCTTTCAGGTGAAACCGAAAAAGTCCTTCCCAAGAAGACACCTCTAGGAACACTTTATTCCTAACCGCAAACTCTAACAGCCTTCGCCTATTGTCTGCATGATTTCTTTGTCTATCCTGAGCTGCCTTCAGTCTCACTCAGAGTACTTTAAAAAGAAAGATAAGGCAAGTTGGTCTAGAGAAGAAAAGTCATCGCCTTTGTCAGACAATCTAATCCCATCAACTAACCGATCTGGCTCGATACCCGGTCATCTAATTCGATACCCAAGATCACATTAAAGTCTTTTCATATCTAAAGGTGTCAAATCAACTCTTAGCTCACATCCTAGCATCTCTAAGGGTCGATCAGCCCCCTTAGAAATGTCATATTCACATAAGAGCTTTGTGCTCTGACATCGATCAGAACACAAGCAAGTGGACCTATTAAGATTATAGACCTTAGGTTTAGCACTCATTGAAATAAAGAATACCTATTGGTCAACTAAAGGTCCCCAAATAATTCTAACGGTTGCATTCAAAATAAGTAACCAAGAAGAATAACAAAGACAATTTTAGTAGTTCAAGCCGAAGTAATTAAATTAAGCATCTAATTAAATCAATTGATTCAGAAAAATAAAGAGAAAATAAAGCCGAAGTCATGCAATTAACTTTTCAAACATAGAACATTTGGAAGGGAACACACCCTTTCTCAAGGATAGCCAATTTGAGATTTCATTCTTCCAAGGAAGATATGGCCATATGAGCTAGGCAAAAGAATGAATCATTAAAGGATTCATCTAGCGATATAATTCAAAATCAAGGAGTAAATCGGAGATTCCGAACCGACACAATCGGCACCGGCACACCATGTAGTCACACTAACACATGAAGGTCTCACTTTTACCCTTTTCCCATCCTAAGGTTTTTGCTTCGCATCAAAGGGTCAGGGAATCAAGGGACCAAAAGGGCAAAGGAGAATGTTTCAAGGTCTCAATCAATACTTTAGCAAATCAATCATCATACAATAATTGATAAATCAACCTTTAATATAACCGACCACTAGTTTTAAAACCTACTTCAAGGGGTAGTAAAAATGTAAACTTGGGTTTCCAACAGTTTCTCTATGTTAAGTTCCCACTGGATCTCGATAACTTAATTGACAACTCCAAGCGATCAGAGAAAGGTCAATGGATATAGGCTATAATTCAATCCCTTTAACTGGTGTTTTAGATCGAAATCTATTTACTTCATTTAGCTATGCAGGGGAGATATTTAGCTAAGTATACAAGATCTCATTTGGATGAACTGGATGGTGACTGTTGTTACAGAATGGATTAAACAGCATGGAAAAGGGATAATGACTCCTTGAAGATTTGAGAATTGATTTAACCTTTCTTAGGTTTGACATACAATCAATTGTAGGAATGTTTGACTTGTTGAACTATTGGTTAAAAACTTTGAAATACCCTCCTTTGATCTAATGCAAAACCTTAGGATGGGAAAAGGGTAGGAGTGAAACCTTCATGAGATAATGAAATAAAAGTTTTGTTTTGATACATGTTTATAGACAATCTACTTGGCTCCAGTGGTGATTTAAATTACCGGAAAAAAGGACTTCCTACAATTTGAGTTGTTTTTATGTTCAATTATGAACTGCTGCAGATTAAACCCTTAGTGGGCGGTTATTAATATTTTCAGACGTATGATATGATTTAAATTCATAGCATCATGAGTATTATATTGTATGCAAGTTACTATCTCATATTTAGATAAATCTAAATATGCTTTCTTGTATAACATGCAAGTTGATATCATACTAGAATTATTGAGAGTATGGAAAACTCCATGAGCATGTAAATAACCAATACCATGAATATAGAGACAATTAGTTACATGGTCCAAATAGATCTCTAATCATGGAAATGAAAAAGACCGAACATCCTAGAGATATGAAAACTAGGAAATACATTCCTCCTTATTTTGAGAGAGAATTGCTCAATAAATTCTAAAGAATGAATCAAGGAAATAAATCTGTGGAAGACTACTATCAAGAGTTGCAGGTGGATATGCTCTGTGCTAATGTGTAAAAAGATGGTATTGCAAAGATGACTAGATTCTTGGGGATTGAATGGAGTGATACAAGATATACTTGATTTTTAGAACTACAACTCTCTGTATCAACTATTCCATTATGCATGTAAAGTTGAGAAGCAAGTTAAAGGGAGGAGATAGTTAAACAAATTTGGTCGTAGCTACCCTAGTTCTTTCATGCCTTGGAGGAACGCCAATCAATAACAAAAGAGTGCCGACCATTCTAGTAGGGCTGCTACACCAACTAGCCAAAAGGATTTAACAAAGCACTTTACTTTGCCAATATCCAAACCTAGTGATTCAAAAAAGACCACTGCTACCCTACAAAAAGTTCATCCTTAGTTGCCTCTATAGGAAGAAACAAGGGAGATTTAATGCTTCAAAGGTAAGGGGAAAGGGCATATAAAGTGGAAGGAGGACCTGACCACGAGGAGCCTCAACACGTTTCAGGTCAGAAGCAGAAGAGATCACCTTTGATATAAGTCATGCAAGCCTCATTGTTCATCGTATTCTTAGCTCTCAGATGGAGAAGGCAGAAAACGTGTGTATTTTTCTACACGATTTCAGAGATGGTTGGGAAGCTTGGCCTAACTACACTATTGCACTTGCAGCCATACTATATTTAATGGCTCAATGCTTACAACAAGTTGAAGGTTACAATGATGGTATGTGTGGATTTTTCTATTGGTACCTATTCTGACTTTATGGACTATTACATTGTGTCAGTACAAGCTTGTGCATTACTACTTGGGAGACCATGACAATATGATAAATATGCTACACATTATGGGCATTCCACCAAGTACTTTTTTATACACAAGGATTACTAGTCCCAATGTCACTGGAAGAACTCCTCAAAGACGATTTAGATAGGGCCGAATATGCGAGAAAAGCAAAAGAGATAAGTGACATCTACAAAATGAAAAGTGAGAGTCATCGGCCCAAATTGAGAGAAATGAAAGAAAAATATGAGAAGAAAAGAGAGATACCACTTAAGGGACAATTTCTGTTAGCCACCAAAAGTGAGATGGGGGAATTAGAAACTTATCCCCACGAGTGCTTTGTGCTTGTATGCAAGGCAACTTTCTTTTCTACTAATACTTTACCCTCTACCTTGCCTGTTTCGGTTATTTCTGTGAGATTTGTATTTTGGAATCAAGGGTAATTATGTAATACATGATTATTTTGAAGGTTATGTAGGGAAAATAATATGGAGGACTTATTTATAAAATCACATTGAACAGATAGGATTTTGATATAAAAATTATACTATCAAATAGGATTTTTGATATGAAATCCACCGATGCAGACAGATCATTATTTTGACGTCGTTTGATTGGTCAAATCGTTGAATCAAAAGTGATCCAAATGGACGGACGAGATCAAATCACTTGAGCAGAAAACGGCCAGGATCTGATCTCAAGATTTAATGTTTAATGTAAAAAAAGGAACAGAGAGCAACTAGAGAATGATTTAATTTATTTAATATTTCTTTAATTTTTCCTCCCATCTAATGCTAACTCCTCCTTTCCTTCGCGCGACGGATAAACAACTTCGAACCCTTCCTTGTCAACAATGCTCCGGCTAACTTTGGTTGAGTTTTTCGACGAGGTTTGAACTAGAATATTAGGAAATTTGATAAGCAAGCACGAGGATATAAATGATCACAATATGAATTAGGACGTGCTTATGACGATGGGATCGGGCGAGTATTTATTCTCTCGCAAAATAGACGGGATAGTTCTCAATGTCTAGTCCAGGAGAATTATATCCCTTTGATTATTTATATTTGATATCTTTTGACTATCCTGCTAGTTAATATAATCCTGATTATGATTATATTTGAGTTGTGAATAATCTCAGATATCCATGCTTGTTGATATAAAGTTTTCATTGTTATTGTTCCTAAGCATGATACTATGCTTTTTTGACTCTAAATCTGTTTGATTATTTGTGATAATATTTCACTTATGGAATGCATATGGCTAGTATGACATATTACTGGATAGTTCTGTAGACACTTACACTGCATCGATAGGAGATTACATTATTAGCACTCCCATGGGCCACCTATGAAGAGGCGCGTGGGGTGATAATGCTCGAGATCAGGATGGGAGACTGGGTTACTCCCGACTGGTTTTACTCTGGACTAGCTATAGATCAGGTAGCGAGGTCTAGTGGGCAACCCATGGGGAAATGGGGCTTTGTTTCTATATTCTTGCACTTCTACTTTAATCTAGGTACCTTATGATATATGATTCTTCCCCCTGAGGTAACAGTTGTCTACAACAATTATATTTGATTATACCAGCCCTAGATGTAGTCTCATGTGATTCTTATTTAATCTTTTTGATTAGTTATTGCACACAAGTAACCAAATTATCTTATTCCTGAAACTTTATTATTTTATATTCTCGGTTTTACATTATTTTCTATCCAACTCACTAGGTACAGTATTACTCACCCGCAGGAGGACTCATTTTTATTTTTCAGGATCATAGCAGGAGAGAGACTAATAGTTATCAAGGCATGTAGCCAGGCACCTAATTTTTGAAAGGTAGGAAAGTTCTACCTTTATTTTGTGTATATATAAAAATCCACTGGCTAGTTATTTTGTATATCCTTGGGCATGTACCCTATTTTTATTGTAAATTATTTGTACATAAGTGTCTTCATATATAAGAGATCTGATTTTGAAAATATATGGTCTTAGAGTTATATGTATCTGTTATCCATGTTCTCTCCTTCCATAAACAAAGGGGATACACATCAGGTACGCTTAATGGGTTCCCATATAGTTCCGGAGGTAAGCGGGGCTATGTGTGGAATTCATTGCGGTCTGTCATGTGGCTTAGGGGAAGGTATGGAGCATGACAATTTATTTGATGCAGGAGTTTACTGATGTGTTTCCAGATGAGATACCTACATGGCTGCCACCATTTTGGGGGATAGAGCATCAAATCGACTTGATCCTTGGGACATCTCTACATAACCATCCCCCATACTGTACCAATTCCGAGGAGACAAAAGATATTCAGCGCCAAGTGCAAGAGCTTCTCGATAAAGAGTACGTGCATGAAAGTTTAAATCTATGTGTTGTTTTACTTATGCTAAAGAAAGATGGACCATGGAGAATGTGTATAGATTGTAGAGTTATCAACAATATTACAGTACGTTATCATCATCCTATTCATCGATGAGATGATATGCTTGATAAATTGTGTGGTTCTACTATCTTTTCTAAGATTTACTTGCATAGTGGTTACCACCAAACTAGAATAAAGCTAGGTGATAAATGAAAAATTGCTTTTAAGACTAAATTTGGATTATATGAGTGATTAGCTATGACATTTAGTCTTACTAATGCACCTAGTACATTCATGCGCTTAATGAATGAAGTATTGAGAGCTTTTATTGGAAAATCTATGATAGTTTTCTTTGATGATATATAAATTTATAGCAAGTCTTTTGATGAACATGTAATATGCGCCAAGTTTTGATCACTTTAAGAGAGGTAAACTTGTTTGATAACCTCAAGAAGTGCACCTTTTGCATGGATCGAATCATATTTCTTGGTTTTATTATGACTGCGCAGGAAATTTAGGTGGATGAGGAAAAGGTGAAAGCTTATTTAAGCATAGCCAACACCCACAACAGTCACGCAAGTGTGGAGTTTTCATGGATTGGCTAGCTTTTATCGTCGATTCGTAAATGATTGCAGCACGCTCGCCACTCCACTCAATATGTTGACAAAAAAAACCTGTCTTTCAAATGGAAAAAGTCGCAATAAGATGCATTCAATACGCTGAAAGATAAGTTAACTAATGCACTACTTTTACAACTTCCTGATTTTAATAAAACTTCTGAGATAGAATATGATACTAGTGGTGTTGGAATTAGAGGTGTTCTTATGTATGATAGGAAACCCATTGCTAACTTCAGTGAAAAGCTTAGTGGTCCAACCTTAAACTACTCAACATATGATAAAGAATTTTATGCATTAGTTAGAGTGTTAGAAAGATGGCAACATTATCTCTGTCCAAAATAATTTGTCGTACATTCTGACCATAAATCGTTGAAGCATATTCATAGCCAAAGTAAATTGAATCGTAGACATGCTAAGTGGATCGAATTTATTAAAAATTTTCTGTATGTTGTGAAATATAAGAAGGGCGGACAATCTAGTTGCTGATGCTTTATCTAAGCAATACATGTTGTTATCCTAACTTGATTGTAAAATTCTCAGTTTGGAAAGATTAAAAGAATTATATACTACTAACTTGAATTTAAAGACAATTACACTAGTTGTAAAGAAGAGAGATATTGGGATAAATATGTATTGAATGATAGCTATTTATTTAGAGCTAACAAGCTCTGTGTTCCTGCAAGTTTAGTTCGTCTTCTATTATTGCAGGAAGCGCATGGAGGTAATTTGATGGGACATTTTGGGATACATAAGACTGAGGATATACTGGCCACACACTTTTATTGGCCAAAATTGAGGCACAACGTCTAGTATTACGTGGGGAGATGTACTATTTGTCAAACAACTAGGTCTCACTTAAACCCACATAATTTATATATGCCTTTTCCAATTCCGAAAGTATATTGGGAGGATATTTTTATGGATTTTGTGTTGGGTTTACCAAGGACTAAGAAGGGAGAGATAGTATATTTGTTATTGTTGATAGGTTTTCTAAGATAGCTCATTTCATACTTTGTCATAAGAGCGAGGATGCTACTCATGTTATTGATTTATTTTTCACGGAGATCGTTTGCCTACATGGAGTGCCGAGAGCAATTGTTTCAAATTTTGATATAAAATTTTTAAGCCAATTTTGGAGGACACTTTGAGGTAAGCTCGGGACAAAACTGCTATTTTTAACTACATGTCATCCCCAAACTGGCGGACAAACCAAGGTCATCAATCGCACACTTGGTTCCATTCTATGAGCGATACTCAAAAAGAATCTAAAGCTTTGGGAGGAGCGCTTACCACACGTTGAGTTCCCCTACAACCATGTCGTGCATTCTACTACAAAGTTCTGCCCATTCAAGGTCGTCTATGGATTTAAGCCTGCTGCACCAATTGATTTGCTACATCTACCACCTTCAGAAAGAGGTAATCTTGATGTCGAGAAGAATACGGAGATGATTCGTAAGATACATCAGATGACTAAAACAAATATTGAGAAGATGTAAATATAATATAAGAAGCATGCAAAAAAGGTAGAAAGAAACTTATTTTTGAAGAAGGAGATTTGGTTCGGTTGTATTTGCACAAAGATCGATTTTCATTATAACGTAAGTCCAAACTAATGCCATGAGGTGACAGTCCATTCAAGGTTCTGACAAAGATCAATAATAATGCCTACAAGCTAGAACTACCTAAAAATTATGGAGTGAGTGATACATTCAACGTGATTGATTTATCTCCATACTTGGGTGATGAAGATGAGCTAGAGTCAAGGTCGACTCTTTTCAGGAATGGGAGTATGATGAGGATATTGCTAGTTCACCCATGTAAGATTCAATTAGCATACAAGGCCTAATGACATGAGCCCGTGCCCAACCTGTCACGCCCGACCCATCTGCCGAGTACGTGGCAACCGCCGTATGAGCCCAAAGGACCCATACAATGCATTTAATGATATACAAAGTTCACATACATTACCATTGCAGCAGATAATACAATTAAATCAATTAACTCAAGTCTACTAACACAGTCCCGATATGCTTACTATAATACTATGATCACAAAAATGGTGTATAACTATGTTCGTCGATAATCTTATTTCCATTAGCTATCTTGATCGGTTGTTTAATAGACCTGCACACATATTGAACGCAGTGTGCTCAGCCTTGCGGCTTTGTGCTTATAGCTCTAACCGCAATAGAATAACTCAAGTAGAGAAAAGGGGAGATTCTAACATGTCCATAAATCATTTAATAATATCAAACAAAGCATGTAGAATCAGCAAATAAAATATGAAGCATCAAGAGAAGAACATATAGTATAAGTATGTAGCTCAACTATAAATATGAAGTGTGTTTATGTCTCTAGATTATTGTCACCAAACATGTCATCTCATTCAAATATCGTGATCTGGGCAGCCAGCCTATGCTTAGGGGATCACCTGATCAGGGAGTTCCTATAAGCCCATCAGTGTCCACTCTGTCTATGTCTATACCTATGCCCGTCACACTGATGTTGGCAAAGAGGTCGGGTGACCGTGAATCCCTCTCTAATGGTCCACTAGGCGAATCTCTCTATCTCCGCGTCCTAGCGACCTGTCACTCCATGCGTCTTCTCCAGACAATCCATGGAGCAACTCGTGTAGTACTACACACTGTCCCCAGATAGGGTCACCGTACCTAATTATACACATCGGCCACGGCTAGCCGATAATAAACCCCAGGATCTGGACTACTCATCAAAACGTCTGCAGAACGTCTGGAATAATAGTTGTATGGTCCATGGATCCATTATCCAAGGCTATGCGGAAGGAGTCACCATACCAATTCACAAGCAGCGATGCCTGCTAGGAGATATGCATCCTAGCCGTCGCTGGAATGCTACAACCTCGGCGACATGTTTGCTAGGTCATTAGTTTGGTTTCATCACTGCTAGCCATCTTAGGACTATCACGGTGGTGACTCGGCGACACACATGCGGGTATAGTGAATACATCACAACGTTCTCTGGTAATAAGTCAATCCATATCTTATCCCCACCCTTTATGTCCAAGATGATTTCAACCTCTTTGGGTGGTATAGGTTTATGAGCATTAAAGCTCGTATCCGTAACTTAGGAGATTATATATGATGCATCCTCAGTGTTTTCATACATAAGTACGTCAATGTCATATGTCTATAAGTGCTGCTTGTTGATGTCTATATATGTGTCAAACTATAGTGTAACATGATAGTTTCTAGAGGTAATCGTAACATTTCATTATTTTTCGTTACATCAACATAGTAGATAGTGAGCCAGAGAATAATCATAGCACATATTTAAATAACAGCATATACAAGACTACAAGCATATCACATTATTAATATAAATAGGTTATTCTAACATACAATGCATAAATCATGAATAATTAAATATTAATTTTTAAGCAGTAAAATATTTATCTCCTAAAGTTTCACTAACTTGATAATAGTCTACTGTAGTGAACCGGAGTAATGTAGTTCATTCTTTAGAACCAACCGTATAAGAGCTTCAAGTCGTTTAATTATTTCGAGGTGGCCTACCTAATATAAATATCATTACCTTTAGAACATATTTCTAATATTAGGTATCACCCCATTTATTTACAATAAGCTAAATTGATCACCTTTCCTTATTTTATTTAAACTCACATCAACCCAATTTAGTTAAATGTCATTCAACTCAATTTAGTTTATTCAACATAATCTACCCTAAACTAATTAACCCCTATTACTTTACAACCTTAAGCAACCACCCAAGTTCTAATTCCCTTGTGAGCTAATTAAAATTCTAAGTCATCTATAGTTTCAACTAATGACTTCATAATTTTATTTAGCTATCATATCTAATAACTAACAAGGTGGAAGTTGTAAAAATGCAACTAATTTTACTTGCAAACGAAGGAGACTTAGTTATTTATTTTTGTTATTTTAGTAATATAAAATAGAAAAAATATTTTCATTATTATTTCTATATATTTGGTGGAGCAATATACCCTATTGAGGGGGACTTTAATTTTTGTTTTAGCCACCCCTATTGTAAGACTTTTGTTGCAAAACTTAAAATCCAATTTCTTTGATCATACATCTTGAGTGATCCTTCTGCCATTGCTCTTTTAATTCTCGATGAATTATTCGTGTCATTCTTCATGAACAGGTCAGGTAAGGAATGGTTTAGCGATTATGAGGTTGCTGGTTGCGTGTTCGGATTGTGGTTAGCCTCCCCAGAGTGAAGTCACAACTCACCTCAAGGATTTCTCCTGCGACGGAAGATTGAGACCAACTTGCTTGCACGTATTTTAAGTCAATGCGTATGCATATCACTGTTGCTAAATATCGAACCGAGGTTCTGCATGACAAGCAAGAATACTCACCACTATGCTACAACGACTAAGATACAAAATGGTAAAATTATGCATTCGCAGGATTCACCCCTCTATGGTTCGCTATTTGTATGGGACCTCCCCTTTCCGCCTTCTAAATGCATCATATTAGTTGATATTAGTGTTATCAGATAAAATTTAAACTGATTTAAGCATGATGAGGTGGAAATTTCTATAAATTCCTATATACTCCCTATTAGTTGATAATAATGTGATGAGAAAAAATTGAAACCGATTTAAGCAGGATGAGGAGGAAATTTTCGTAGATTGTAATATATGATATACAGTTTTTGAGATTATCACACCTACTTGATAAAGTTTGCGATCAAATCAGGCATGTAACCCCTCTATGATTAGCTATAAGTAGGGGACCTCCCAATCCTCCTTCAATAAGCATCCTATTAGTTGATAATACGATGAAATTATTTTTTATAATTTATTAAAAATTATATCACAATATGTGATGAGATAAAACTAAAATCGATTCAATCATGATGAGAAAACAAAATTTATAAATTATAATTTATGATGTACATCTTTTTAAATAATCTAATCTACTTAATAAATGCTTTAACAAAAAAAAAAACTTGGACAGTTAATGAGGATTCTCTAGGTGCACCGCTATACACCCTCAACATTTAGTATGTAATGTGTGTTCAGGAGGTTTTGGAGTTTTCCCCTAAGTTCTAAGTGTAAAACCTAAACCAGTAAGGGTGCTTGAGCTAGCACCACCTAAGTCGAGTTATCATACCTTTGAGCATATCATTGTATTGTTCTATGTTGATTTAATCAAAGGTAAATTTTTTAATATTATTTTCACATAACAGATCACCTCAATATGTAAAATGTAACTAGCATATAATACATGCTTAGAATAAGAACATGCAAGACAACACCTGACATCCTGTGTGAATATGTAAACCTAGTATGCTTAACAAAAATAACATTATAATGATCACGACATTTAATAATGAATGCTTCTACCACGTTCCACCTTTAACATGTATATTATTATTATTATTATTATTTTAGGCATCTAAAAATTTCCAACAAAAGTTTAAATTAAACTTTTCCCTAACTTGCATAAGTAACTACTGTAGTAAATCCTATGCACCCGACATGTAGATCTACTCTACAGAACCACCCGGATAGATATAGCATACACAAGCTCTATGGTATTTCTATATTGAGATGTTCTCCATACATTAACAAACTTATTTCATTAGGTGGATGGCTGATTAATTGGAAATCACCACTAATGACATGCAGGCAAGGTCAACGGTGATCTCTTCTGCCACCTTGAGTTACAGGTCATTGAGTAAAGTGATAGGTGTCGGCTAGGGCATGAGAGGCAGAGGGAGATGGGAAGAGGGTAGAGCACGTGAGATGATCGAGGTGTGAGCCATTTGGAATTTTTCACAATGCCCCTTAAATATGGTTTTATTTATCAACTCACCCTTGCAACTATTACATCCTAATTCTTGTTCTTTTTTTTGTCATTTTTATTTATATATATAATTTTTTTTCTAGGTAAAAATGGTGGGGGTTTACAAGTACTCCCCCCTTAAAATTTTTTGGTCCTCCAAAAATACAATCATCATAAGGTACAATATGATTATATAAGAGATTAAACTTAACATGACATGATATTGTAGATGGTTAGTATTTTAATCTTTTGAACGAAGGATCTGCATTTGAACCCCATGAACCTCTATTGTATATTTTTAAAATAGATAATCATTTATCAAACATGCCCAAAGTGAAACAGTCTGTGTATGATTATTAACCTAAAATTAACTCTTGATGAAAGAGTGGAAATGCATTCTTTATAAAAGTCAACAATTTAAATGGTGCAGATACGAAGGAAGCTACAGAAGACTACAGTATGTGGAAATAGGGAAGCCATGCAATATGTACAAGCTGAAAGCTGTAAATATTGCAAATAGTGCTGCAAATACAAGGAGTTGATACAATAAGCTAAAGCTAAAGAGAAGAGTTGAATTTGAGTAATATTGTTAAACTTAAGGCATAGGCTTATAACAACAAGTGAATTTGTGCAAGAAAGGTGTTCAATGGAAGGTAATAGCAAGTAGAAGCCCTAAACAAAAGTGGGGTGGTGAATCTCTTTGGCCAAAGTCATACATGTTGCTGCGTATATTCAAAACAAGTTCCCCCAAAAGTAGTAATAAACAAAACACACAATGAAGTCTAGAGTGATAGAAAAATCAGAAGTCAACCATCAAAAAGGGTGTGGTTGCCCTGCCTATTCACTGGACTCCAAATAGAGACAAGTTTGATCAAATGAGAGAAGAACTTCTGTTGAGTGACATAATGATGAATTCAAGGGTTATAGATTGTGAATCTGTTGAATAACAAACTAACAATAGCAAGACCTCATCTTTTAAGGAATGTCAGTGTGGAAGTGGACTTCAAATAACCAAAACTTTTAGCAATTTCAGTAGAGTTGTATTTGAGCCAGAACCTCAAACTCAGCATATTTCAAGAGCTGTTAATGAACTTCCAACCTCCAATTCAAAATCTGGAAGTCCATTAATATATCACAAAGAAGTTTCATGTTCCCCACCTATCCCAATAAGATATGAAAGAGTCTAAAGACCTTCAATAAGATATGTTGTAAACCCTATTTTTCTTTATAAAAAAAAAGTTGAAAGGTTGGAGTGGAGATATTTAGTCCCATATCAGGGAAGACTTGGAAAGGAGTTGCATCCTTTTCTATTTAAGGAATATTTAGTCCCACATCAGGGAAGTCTTAGAAAGGAGTTGCATCCTTTTTCTATTTAAGAGATAGTGCCCTCCTTCACACTTTCAATATCAAATCTACTTATACAATGGGTTGTGGGTTGTGGTCTTGTCATGCCTAGCATAGCCCGACAACATGCGTCGCGCGTGTGTTGGTCCAGTTCGGTCGTGTTCGGTAAACGGTCAGTTCAGCTGCGTTTCGATTGTGGGTTGACTGGTTTTCATAGTTTGTTGACTGATTTAATTTGGTTCAACATGGCTAAGGCTTGATTGATGAGTTTTGAGCCTTAAAATGTATTTAGAATTTTTAACATATTTTAGACCAAGTTTTTGAATTATTTTATGTTGCGTTCAGGGCTTTGAGTGCGTTAATGATGAAAAATCTAAAATAATTTGTGATACTTTATTATGCTTAAATATAATTTATATGATTTAATTAGAATTTTTTAGAATTATTGAAGTGCAGTTCTTAATTTATTTAAGGTAATTTAGGTTAATTTAGGGTTTAAATCAATTAATTATATATTATATGCATGAAGAAATATTTTGGTAGATGTTATGACATTTAAATTGCATTAATTAAAATTAAAATGATTTAATTAAAATTTTTATAGAATTAATAAAATTAGGATATTGTAAATTGAGGTAATTAGATTATTTAGATTATTTCAATTAATGAAATTGAATAATTTAGAATTGTATAAATTTATAATGTGATAAAATTTAGAAAATTAATTTATTTAGATTTTCTAATTAATGAAGTTTGATAAATTGGGATTTGTAAATTTAATTTATGTAATTAGATTTTTTTATAGAATTATTAAAATTATTTTAGAATTAATTAAGGTGATATATATTAATTAAGATTTTTGGATATAATTAAATTGTTAAACTAAACATCATTTTATTTAAATTGGATTGTGTTGGATTGTGATTGTTAATGTGATGGATGATTGGGTGATTATGAGAAATTAAAATAAAATAAAGAAAATGATGTGAGGATGTGAGTAGAAGGGTAGATAAGAAATTCTTGTTTGATTTGTATGATTTATGGTTGTTGGATATGTTTATTTTATTTTAGAAAAATTGATTGTTGTGCTATTGCTTGACAAATCACGGCTAAGCTGTGATTTGTTGTTGGAGTCAGAGGGAATTTGCCTTGTTTGCTTACTTTTAAGAATCATAGCCAAGTTGTGGATTCTTATTCGATACTGCTTTGAGACTTAGGTGAGGGTTTATGGTTTCAAATTTATTTGGCCTACTACAAATGTTGAGTCCTAAGGGTCGTCTTTAATTATTGTACCTCCTGATAAGTGATTTTTTTTTTTTTTACATACTTAATTAGCATGTGAAGTATCGTGAGCTTGGAAATATGCCATGCTAGTTCCTGTAAGATGCTATCATATGCATGCTTTGGATGTGAGTTGAAACTTGTACCGTACAAGCATATGTATGCTGCTGTTATTTACATGCTATTGAAAATTTTGCTCATGTTATACTAATGATATAATATGTTCATGTTGCTAGAGTTGTAGAAATAACTAGTAAGAACATGAAACATGTTGAGATGAGATGGAAACTGAGATACTTTAGGTACGTGTGATAATGACACCTAGAGTGATCTAAATTGTTATATAACTAAGAACCTTGGACATCTTAGCGTTATGATAACCCAGTAGAAGATGTGTAGTTCTTAGACTGGTATGTGCCAACATGTGGTGAGGAGCCATGTGCTAGTAAGGTAGAGATGCAAGTTCGGTTGACTTAAGTCACTAATACTTTGGTGTAGCCGAGATCTCACTTCGGTGCAGAACTCAACTTAATTGTGTTACACCAGGGTAGAGGGTGTACTAGGAACAATATCGTCCCATGCGTTACCGAGGCTAGGGAACCTGATGACTCTGGCATGCTCAACTAATGTGGGTCCCTGAGTAGTCCAGGTTCATTGGTATCATATGAAGTGGATCTCAGCTTGCCAGGCTGGAGATGGATGTGATTTGTATTTTATATGGTGATCCTACCATGGTGCAGAATTATAGCACTGTATGGTACTTGTGTTTGTATTAGAAGGGGTGCCGTGATCACCAGCTCCTTCTGCCAACGTCAGTGTACAGGCATATAGGACAGGGAAATAGAGTTGACACTGACGGGTTTGGGGTAATCTCTGACGAGGGATTTACCTTGGACATAGGCTAACTGCCTTAGGTATAGAATAGATAGATAACGATATAATCATTAAAATGATATGACATCTTTAAATTTCATGTATCATGTTATGATCAGATTTTTGATCTTATGAGATATATCTTGCTATAATCATGATGATGCTCTTCTATATGCATTGTCTTGTCGTGTACTATTGATATGTTGATTTAAGTATGTGATTTTAGTAGATGTATTCTCTTGTGGGTTGTACAATGTCTTATACCCATTGTTAGGGTGCTCTCTCTGTAGCCTCACTGAGTCTCGTGACTTAGATGTGCATATTTTTCCCTGTTGCGCAGGTTACAGATTGATCTTTAGCTGGGAGGAGAGAGAACCTAGCTTGGCGAACAGTATCAAATTGGCGATCTAGATAGAGATTTAAATTAGTAGTGATAATTAAATTGTAAAATATATTTGCTTCCGCTATGTTTAATTAATAAAATTGTAGTGTTTGTGATACTTTTTAGCCTTGTATAAGTTGTGGTGTTGAAGTGCCTCTTATATGGTGATTGTCACGTGCCCAAAGGTGGAATTAGGGCGTGACAATTAAGGTGATATCAGAGCATAAGTTTAAAAAGATGACATTAAAAGTAAGGATAGGACTTAGGATACACCATAGGCCTAAGTACACATGTAAGATAACTTTAACGGGGTAAAGAGAGATTTTTAAGATATATGGGGATTTATCATTTTATGCCTATGTTACCCTTACTTGTTTGCATTGTGCTTTATGTCCTTACTTGATGATGTTCTATGCTTGTTTTGGTTGCTTGTTGTCGTGTGCTTTTGGGTTATATTAACTATGCTTGAATTTTATTGTGATTGCTGAAAACTTGACCTAGGAAGACCAAGATATTTGGAGCCTTCCATGTGAGACTATAGAGAACTTATTGTTGAGGTTCTATACCTATTACTGGTTGGTGCTAATGTTGGATAACCCATTGAAACCACTGAAACCACTGAAATTATATGAAATTATTTTTCTATATTTTCCTTGTTTGATGTAACAACTAAGCTGTCTTGGTTCTAGTTGATCTCACCCAGCTATTGAACATATAACCTCATCTGTCCACATGATACGGACCGATCAACTACTTCAGTTAAATTCATAAATTTCCTTTTGATAAAGTTCCTAAGTTACCATCCTAAGACTTCTGCCTAAATTGAGCAATTAATTATCTTAGGTTGCAACACTCATTTATCCATTGGTATCAATAAAGCATGACCTAAGATTTATTAGAAATTTAAATATTGATACCTTATGCAGCCTTGGATATTTAAAATTGATCCTTGCTGTAGAACTAGAAATATTCTTTCCTCTAATTGGGGCTGAGAAGAAGGATAGAGATTCTTCCAATTGTTTTCCTATCATACCCTAATACAAAACCAAAGTATGAGAATGATGATCTTTCTTCCTTTCTCTATATATCCAGAACTTGGTTAAGAACATAGTTAAATTGTAGAGTTTGATCCTTAGCTTTTATTGATTTTGTCATTCCTTACTCTTAAATTATTAACAGAGATCAATACCATCTCATATTCAATATTTTGATGATCTTAGGGTACTGATATCAAAAGTATTATCTTACCTCAATCTCAATTTTGATATCCATCGTGTTCAAATCTCACTCCTTTATTCTTATTTGACAGTTTTGTGTAAATAATCATCAAGTACTTGCATATCATAGGAACTATACTGTACAATATAGTTTTCCTTCCTTAAATTTGGAAAATAAATTCTTATCACCCATGAAACTATATTGTGATATTCTGCATGTGTGGATAATGATAAGATCTATTCCCTTATTTTCATTCGCCGTTATGCTTCGATCCTTTTCTGTACAAACCTTTAGCAGTGGCCATTCTTCAGATGCTGACCATTCTCAAAAATACAAATCATTCCTCTATTGAATACTCTTAAGTGCATTCAAAAGTGGTACTATCCCTGACACCAAGCGAATTCAATTTTCTTCTAGTGATAGTTAACAAATCTTTTTCTTCCTTAGTATATTCCTCCCTAATCTTTGTCATCTTTCAAAATCCTTTGGATTATACTCCTGACTCTTTCAAGAAAGGTTCCAAATACCATCTAGAATCTCAAGCTCCTGAACAATCCAATAAGAATTGCAAGTAAATTAAATGAGTTTATAATTGCTGAAAGTTTAGCATTTTCAGGATGTTAAAATTGAAGCTTATCTTTTGTGCATATACTTGCATATTCCCAATGTTGATTTTGAATATTTTTCTACCAAGTCCTAGACAAGCATACCTACTGTATCAAACTTGTCACGCCCCAATTCTACCTTTGGGCACGTGACAACTGCCGTATATGATGTACTTCAACACCACAACTTATACAAGGCTAAAAGTATCACAAAGCACTATAATTTTTTAATTAAACATAGCGGAAGTAAATACATTTGACAATTTAACCATCACTACCATTTTAAATCTCTATCTAGGTCGCCAAATTGATGTTGTTCGCCAAGCTAGGCTTTCCCTCACTCCCCGCTAAGATCCATCTATAACCTGCGCAACAGGGAAAAGTGTGCACATCTGAGTCGCGAGACTCAATGAGGCTACAGAGAGAGAACCCTAATGATGGGTAAAAAGTATTGTACAACCCATAATAGATATATTCACTAGAATCACATACTTAAATCAACATCTCAAAAATATATGACAAGACAATAAATACAGAACATAATGATCACAATTATAATAAGATATATCACAAGATATTTAAAATCTGAGCATAACAGAATACCCAAAATTTAAAGATTTTATATCACTTTAATGTGTATATCTTTTTCATTATCATTCCATACCTAAGGCAGCCAGTCTATGTTCAAGGTAAATCCCTCGTCAGAGATTACTCAAAACCCGTCAGTGTCAACACTATGTCACTGTCCTATGTGCCTGTACACTGACGTTGGCAGAAGGAGTTGGTGATCACAGTACCCCTTCTAATACAAATACAGGTACCATACAGTGCTGTAATTCTATACCATGGCAAGATCACCATACAAAAACAACAAACACATTCGTCTCCAGCCTGGCAAGCTGAGACCCACTGTATATGATACCAATGAACCAGGACTGCTCAGGGATCCCACCACTGTTGAGCATGCCAGAGTCATCAGGTTCCCTAGCCTCGGTAGCGCATGGGACGGTACTGTTCCTAGTACACCCTCTACCTTGTGTAACACAATTAAGTTGAGTTCTGCACCGAAGTGAGATCTCGGCTACACCAAGGTATTAGTGACTGAGGTCAATCGAACTTGCATCTCTACCTTACTAACACATGGCTCCTCACCACATATTGGCACATACCAATCTAAGAACCACACATCTTCTCCTAGGTTACATAACCTTAAGATGTCCAGGGTTCTTATTCATATAACAATTTAGATCACTCCAGGTGTTATCACCTAATGAATCTAAAATGTCTCAATTTTTTATCTCATGTCAAACATGTTCCATGTTCTTGCTAAGTGTCTCTACATCTCTAACAACATGAACATATTAAATAATCAACCTAACATGAGCATAAACATCAATAGCATGCATATAACAACATCATATATATACCAGTATTGTATAACCAACAACTCACATCAGGAGCAAGTATATTGTTGTATCATACATGAACTAACATGATATAACTTTCAATCTCATATCGAGAGCATGCATATAATAACATCATACATGAACTAGCATGATATAACGTTCAATCTCATATCGAGAGCATGCATATAATAACATCATATATCTGCTAGAATGATATAACCTTCAATCTCATATCGAGAGCATGCATATAACAACATCATACATCTGCTAGAATGATTCAAGTTTCAACTCACATCAATAATATGCATACATTAGCATCTTATAGGAACTAACATGGCATACTTTCAAGTTCACAGTAACCCACATGCTAATAAGTATGTAACGAAGTAGATATATCACTTATCAGGAGGTACAATAATAAACAAAACAACCCTTAGGACTCAGCATCTGTAGTAGGCCAAATTAAATTTGAAACCATAAACCCTCACCTGAGTCTTAAGCAGATCTTTAAACAAGAATCACAGCTTGGCCGTGATAATTAAGAGTAAGCAAGTAAGCAAGCAAGGCAAATCCTTCCTACTTCAACACAAATCATAGCTTGGCTATGATTTATCAAGCAATAGCACAGTAACCAACAATTTCCTAAAATAAATCTAATGCAAACAACCAAGCATGCATAAATAACATATCTCAAACAATCCTCTTAACTAACCCCACTACCCACAACCTCATACCAATTTTCTTTTTTGTTGCTTTCCTTTTGATCAATTAACCATTTAACAATTCAATCAAATACCACCACTATAGTTATTCAATCAAACAAGTTTACATTTAAATTATACAGTAAGAACACAATTTAAATTTCTATTCGCATAATTAATTCTAACAGTTTGATCTACTATACCACCTTATTAATCTAAAAATAATATTAATAGTTCTGTGAAAATCCAATCACTAGATATAAATCAATTAAGTCACAATTTCTCCAATTCCATAAAATAGAAAAATTAATAAATCTAATTACCCAATTTACTTACAACATGAAACTTATAAATTCTGTAAAAGTTCTAATTAAATCATTTTAATTCTGTTTAACATGAATCAAATATAATAACACCTATTAAAATGTTCTTTCAAGCAAATATTATCTAAATAATTTATTTAACACCTAAATAAGCCTGACCTCAATTAGTTCAAAATACCGCCTTAATAGTTCAGAAAAATTATCATAAAAAAATATATCTAAGCATAAACATGCATTACAATTTATTTTAAATTTTTTTCTGATATCATTTATGCACTCAAAACTCCGAACCCAACCTAAAATAATTGAAAAGGCAGGTCTAAAATATGTTAAAAAAATTTAAATAAATTTGTTAAGGCTCAAAACTCACCAATCAAGCCTTAGCCACTTGAACCGAACTAAACCGATCAACAAGCCACGAAACCAGCTAACCCACAACCGAAATGCAGCTAAACCGGCCGTTCATCGAACCGGACCAACACACGCACGACGCACGTTGTCGGGCTATGCTAGGCATGGCAAGACCACAGCCCACAACCCATTATATGGATAAATTTGATATTCAAGGTGTGAAGGAGGGCACCATCTCTTAAATAAGATTAGGATGCAACTCCTTTCCAAGAATTCCGTGATGTGGGACTAAATATTTCTTAAATAAAAAAGGATACAACTCCTTTCTAATAATTCCCTGATATAGAACTAAATATTTCTTAAATAGAAAAAGATAAAAAGATACAATGATACATGAAACCGGTGGCCAATGCAGGACTAAATATTTCTTAAATGAAACCGGTGGCCAATGCAAGACTAAATATTTTTAAATAGAAAAAGATACAATGATACATTGTACCGGTGGCCAATGCAAGTATAAAACTCGTGACCTTTGTGTCATTAGCACGATGCTTTAACCAACTAAGCTAATAGACCAGGTAATAATTTGTTTTTTTTCTTTTTAAAGAAAAATAGGGTTTACAAAACTAATATATCAATCTTGATCCTTAATTTTGAATTTTTCAAGTGATACTAAAAGAGAATTCAATTTGTAGCATTATCGTTCATTAAGGACCCTATTGTATTTCTCCCCTTATGGTATGGACCTTACCTCAAAAACCTAAATCACAACTCCCATACACAACTAAAGGGTGAGCTAAAAGCCGAAGGTAATGAAATGTATCAAAATACTATAAACCTGGACAGGTAAAATTTCAAATTTACCTTATCTCAAAGATTTAATCACCTTGTGTTCTCTAAGTGTCTAATTCCTATGAAATTTAGCAGACACCTTCTTCACTGATTTCAAAACTTACCCTCAAAATTTTAGTTTAATCTGATCTCTATGGAGAAAGTTATGACCTTTTAAATTTTACTAAATCCTAAAAATTTGGTGTATCGAAAATTTGATACTCTCGAGTTGAAAAATCATTTATCTTTTCCACTTGAATATGTCATGTCTATGCTAACAGCAGAATATATATCCATTCATTTCCCTTACCTTTGATCTATAGTTAGCTAATTGTGAATCTAAGTTTATTCTTCATCATAATAAGTACTATAGGCTTATATGAACAACAATGCTGAAATTTTACCTTGCCTATATTCTATACCTTGACAAATTCAGTTTGTACACTCTCTGAAGAACAATCTCATCTAACAATTTAGGGTTCTTCCATTACTCTATAGAGATGTAAATAGGTAAAGGTACACTTTAATAAAGAGTAAATTCTCATAAGTCAGGTAATGATAGCGTTGTTAATACTATCCCTTTTGTTGCAATTACCAAAACTTTTTCTTATGTGTGTATCACAACTATATCTCTTTATACAAATCTATCCTACAAACCTGTACAACAAACACCTTAAGTTCAACATGATACATCTCACTTTGAGATCACTTAAGAAAGGTTCGATCAATTCTCAATTCTTCAAGGAATTATTTTCTCTTCTCCTTGCTGTTTAATCCATTCTGTAACAACAGTCACAGCCACTTTGTTCTAATGAGATTTTTCCTACTTAGCTAAATATCTTCCCTACTTAGCTAAATGAACTAATCAGATTTCAATGTTGAATACAAACTCAAAGAGGTCAAATTATGGCCTATATTTATTGATCTTTCTCTGAGCTTTTGGAATTGTCAACATTTTTACCAGCACCTCTAAATTGACTGATTTTTTATTACAGTTTATTGATTGTCAAATTCCTGAACTTGCATGTAAATACTTCAGTATTCAAAGAAATTTTTCCTATATTTTATTCTCCTAAACTTCTACAGCCAAATTGGGCAACTTTGTTTGCCTCTTGTTTCTTATTTTCAAACTAAAACTTCATTTCTCTTAAAATTCTCAGTAATTGTAATAATTAACCATATTTTTGTACTCTCTCTACAACATATTACCGCAAGTTTTTGGCTTACACATTTTTCAGTCCTCAGTTGAACTACAAACTAAAGCAACCAATTTGGTGTTAGTTCCAGTCTTAACCTTCAATTGGTTGTAAAATTTTATTCTTCACTTTCAAGTGGTACTTCACCATTATTTCAATAGTCATTTTTATTACTCTAGCATTTCCAGTAGTTAGTAATCGCTTTTATATCCTCGTTACTATTCTTGCTTACCAATTCCAAGTTATATTTCCAAAATTTATCCTCTAAGTTTCAACAATTGAGATGGTACCGTTGAATTCAAAAGAGATTGATTTTACAGCTTTGGTTGTCATTTCCCTTTCCTATCATCTTCACCCTTATATTATAATGCTTGTATTTCCATACATATTCTTGAAATAAATTTTCAAAGGAGATTATAAGTTATTCCTTCTTTCATAATTCTAGTGATATTATTGTTGAGATAAAAATATCTACACCCTCAAAGATTCTTAAGTAAGTATAATTTTAAATTCCCATCAAGTCCTTAACCCTTGGTCAGGTACATTTCACTGATCGTTGAAACTTTTTTTCAAGTTGCTTTTCATACTCTTTGATTTCTACAGATTCTTAATACTGTGAATTCTATTTATACTTTTCTTTCGATGTCCTTTGAACTTCTTTCGTACCACCTATAGCTTTTGCTCCACTACTTTCAATAGTAGCTGTACACACTTTTAGTAACTAACAATACCATTCACTATTATAACCATTACTATTGGGAAATTATTTCCAAAGGAAATATTCTACAACTCCAATTGTTGGTTCTCGTTCATAACTTTTCATTTATTCCATCAAACATTATTCCTTACTTGCCTATTTTTTTAAGAGGACTGATTAATTAAAATCGTGTACATCTTTAATAATTTAATTATGTTATTATTTATAAATATTTCTTGGACTTATAAAGATATGCCTTGTCAAATGGAAAGAACTTCTTCAAATGCTATTTTTGCAATTGATTCTCTTTAATACTAGGAAGTGTAAAATTGTCATCGTTCTCCAAAAAGTTTGGTTAGCCTTGAATTAACTACTGTTCCACTATATATGGTCTGAAACTTTAAAACTGATCTTTAATCTTTTCCTCCATCATTCAAGGGAAATATCCACATTATTTAATTCGAGCTACCTTTGTCACGCCCCAACTCAACTGTCGGGCACGTGGCAACCGCCGTATGAGCCCAACCGACCCATACAAGGCATCAAGTGATACATATCATCCAATACATCATTTAGGCAGCGGAATTTACAAATAATTCATCTAACTCAATATTCCTAACACAGTCCCGATAAATCTACTATAATTCTATGATAAACGGTAACGATAAAGAAAAATAAATTTATCGGTGGATCCATCTTCATTTACTGTCTCGATCGGTCATCTAATAACCTGCACACACGGGGAAAAGTGGTGTGCTCAGCCTTGTGGCCTAGTGCGAAATTACGGCTCTACCGAATAAAGAAATCAAAGGCTAGGAGGAGTATTCTAGGATTCCTTTGGTTGTAAATCATCATTTTTTATTTAATTTGTGTAAAAAAATTTGTATAAAGCATTAAAATATCATAATTATATACATAGACATATTTCACTAGATGTCGCCTAAGTTGTATCTAGTGTCAAATTCTACAGCATGTCACCTACGTCATAATAAAACTTTAAGGTTACAAGACTCGGGCTGCCAGCCTATGCTTAGTGAATACCCGGGCCGAGGGTATCAGTAAGCCTATCAGTGTCTTTCTGTCTCTGTCTCTGCCTATGCCCGCTGCACTGATGTTGGCGGAGAGGACGGGTGACCGTATATCTCTCTCCACTGTTTCGCCAGTCGCACCCTACACCCCGTCTCAGTGAAACATCGCGCCCCTACTTCCTCCCCGGTCTTCGTAAGGGCAACGATATTCTGTGTAGCGCTACACACTGCCCGTAGGCAGGGTCACCTCAACATAATATATCATCGGTCACGGCTAACCGAAATTTTAATAACCCTAGGATCCGGACTACTCATCCGACCGTCTGCAGAACGTCTAGGATGATAGCCGTGTGGTCTACGGATCCACTGTCCAATGCTTGAGAGAATCCCCGTCCCAACTCAAAAGCGATCAATGTTAGCCGAGTTGATCGTTAATCCGTATAATGGGTTTGAGGTACCTCGACCACATTTTTGCTAATTTGTTGGAAAGTTCAGCCCCGCCAGCCATATCAGGACTATCACGGTGACGCCCAACCATCACTCGTGCAGGTAATAGTATCCGGGTATGGACCACTCCGCTATCTGGTCTATCCGACCTTGGAGTTTATCTGGCTCATTTCCCAACCAGCTCCCAGTATCTAAGCTATATGTAGCCTCGGGAGTGGTATGTGGTGGAGCATCACCATTCTGACCATCGGCGATACGCAGTGGTCAAACGAGGAATGCAAGCAGTACCCCTCCCTATCGAATTTCTAGTGATGTATCCTAATAGTTTCTAACATGTCATTATTCTTATGTATATCTGCATGGTAGTTGTGCTATCATAACATAGAAAAATAATAATAAAATATTATATATCATGTAGGACAAGATATCACGACATATTAAAACTTAGCAGAAAAATCCTGGTATATCATGCACGTTAGGTAAAGTAAATTAAACTAACATGCAAACATATCAAATCTTATCAAGCATTATATCTTATTATATTTAAGACATCTAGGAATTGTTCCTAAGAAGATCCCAGCGGGACTTCCCTAGCTTGAATAAATCCTACATCAGAGAACCAACCCGCGTAGCAATGAATCACTGCAACGAACTACGCAAATCGCGTACCCGCGATAGTCCTAATTAACACAATTATTTAAAATAAAATTTAATTTAATTTTTCCTAAAGTAAAACAAATATTAATTTATCAATCTAACTTATACAATTATCCTAATTAATTATCGCTTAACAAGCCTACATTTAAATTTACGATCCCATGTTTACCCCCTTAGGCCGATATCCATAATTTTGGCCCAATCAAATTATCAATAGAATAATTAAAGTAATCACTACATTTAATTAATCCAACTAAACATACCAGTTGATAATTAATTCAAGCTAATCATTCAAATATTAATTAACCAAATTTTAATTTTACAAATTAAATTAATTAAAATGTTAAATTAACTTATTTAAGCTTAGATAAACTTTTATCAATTTACACCCATTTAAACCCATGATCTAGCTCATGACTTAGCCCAAGTCACCCAAGGACCCAATTAAGACTCATGAAAAATTCTATTTTTTTATTTTTTAAATATTTTTTAAATATTTTAATATTATTTTATTATTTTTTATAATTTTATTTTTTTTGACTGGTCAACGGTCAACAGTTGACCCGGTCAAACTGACCGGTTCGGTTTGGTTCGGTTCGGTTTAATTTGGTTCGACTCCGGTTCGGTTCAATTAATTTTGTTCGACTCAGATTCAATTTAATTCAATCTAGTTCAGCTCGGATCCGATCCAGTTTAATTGGATCCGGTCCAACCAACCTAATCCGATTTGATCTAACTCGAGCTCGAACCACTTTTAATTACTTGATTCAGCTCACCCCAACTAAACTCAACCCGAACCCAAACTTAACTCAAACTCAACTCAACAAACTTCAATTCGGTTCAACTCAACCACTTACTTAACCCATTAATTAATCCACTTAATTAAATCACTAACTTTATTTAATTTACACTAAACATGCTTAATTAAATCTAAGCATACATTAACAAAACTTACACTAATCACATTTTAATAAAACTAATCTTGCTTAATTTATCGCTAATCACGATTAAGGAAGAAATTAACCTAACCAGCCGATCACTATTCACTCGCCGGAAAACCTCGCCGCCGGCCGCCGGAACCCTAGCCGCTACCTCGCCGGAGCTCGCAAAATTCGACGGTCGGCCAGCCGACGAACTCGGGAACCTTCAAAAGCGGAGAGATCAACGACGACCTGCGAAGAAATCCGGCCATCAATGCCTAAAAACTCATTTTTGGTGGCGTCGCCGGCAAACTCTAGGGCGAGTTCGCCAGAGGGCGAAACCGCCCAATAACAGGGGGGAAAAGGAGCTATCTACCTCGCTAATGCGTGGGGAAGAAGGGGAGGAATCCACGGCCGGCGAGGCGGGCAGATTCGTGGCTCCACCGCTCGCCGGTGGTGCTGCGATCGAGCGAGCAGCGGTGGCGGAAATCGCCGCCTGCTACGTTGGTGTCGGGGGTCGACGGCAACTCGTGAGGGTGCAGCAGCGAACGAAAAGGGGCGGCAGCAGGCAGAGGAAGGATGCGCCAATCACTCAAGATACTTTCGAAGATGATTATTACAAGTGGACCTACTCTACTTCTATGCTCTCTTAAGTCAAGAGCTCTTATGCTGCCCAAAGTTTCCTAGATATCCAGCCAAGTGCTTTGGCTGGTCCTTATATAGGTGGAGGGCTGACCTTTCGGCTGCCCTCTTGATTACAAGCATTAAGGTCCAGGGCATTAATGCCCGGACCGTTTCTGTCCGTTACGCACGCACCGTACGCACGTCTGGATGCTACGCACCTGTGTCTTGCATCGGTTGTGGTGGCTGCGTCGGCGGTCTGCTGCATGTGAGCCTCAGTCGTGTGGGAGCTTCGTGGCTCGGTGCTTTGCTTGCGCACACCTTCGGTTAGGGGACCGCCCGACACTTGCCCCGCATATGTCCCCTATTGATCCGCGTGCATCCTCGGTTGTCCAGCCGCTTGTTCCACGCACGCTCCTCGCTGCTCGGGTGTTGGCTCCGCTCGCGCCCACAGCTGCTCGCGCATCTGTCCTGCAGAATCCCTCGATTGTTCGGGCGCTTGCTCCGTACGTGCCCTTTGTTCTGCTGCCTTGCGCCTGCCTCACGCACGTCCCTCGGTTGCTCGCCCCTCGGTCGCCTATCTCGTGCGCGTGCCTCAATTGCTCGGTCATCCAGCCCTGTGGCTCGTGTCATGCGCGCTTCCTGGTTGTGACCTTGAAGCGGCCCCGTGCACTGCGTGCGTGCTGCCCCTTTACGCTTGACCTCCCGTGGTTTGTGATGCACCTCGGGCTTGACCCTCAGAAATTGAGTCTGACAATCCTCCCCCACCTAAACCCGTTAACGTCCTTGTTAACTCAGAGTCCAGGTATTGGTTTACCAAGTCTTCAAATTGCTAAAGCGTCGTATCCCGCTCCCAGCTTGCTTCTTCCGGATGATAGTCCTTCCACTGCACTAGGTACTCTATATACCCGGCTGGTCGTGCCATTCTTCAGCCTATGATCCGCTCCGCTCGACGGGTGAATTCCTTCGTCATGGCAGGAGGAGCTCGCTCCACTTGCTGCCTCTCCGGATCCCTGTCTTGGTGGTAGGGTTTGAGGAAACTCACATGGAACGTCGGGTGGATCTTTAGTCTCGGTGGTAGCTCCAACTGATATGCCACCATGCCAATATGCTTGATCACCCGGAATGGTCCATCATACTTCGGAATTAGGCCTCGGTGTAGGCGTATTCTGCATGCCTTCTTCCACATCTGCGGAGTGAGTTTAAGAAGTACCTCATCTCCGACTTCAAATTCTCTTGGCCGTCGGTGCTGATTGGCATATTTCTTCATACGACGTTCTGCCTTCTCTAGGCTCTCACGTGCTTTTACGAGCTGCTCTACTCGGCTTCGGACGAAGAGTGTCGTGGCGGGGCACCGCTTATCGAGCGTGCCTCTTGCTAACTCCAGCGGGGTGAGCGGCTGATACCCGAGGATGATTTCTGCTAGTGATCGCTCGGTAGCTGACTCTTGCTGCAAGTTGTTGCAGAATTGAGCTATTTCTATTAGCTCTACCCAATTACTTTGGTTGGCAGTGACGAAGTGGCAGAGGTATTCCTCCAACAATGTATTCATCCTTTCTATTTGTCAGTCAGTCTATGGGTGGTAGGCTGTCGAAAGCTTAAGTTTCGACCCTAGCAATTTGGATAGCGCCGTCCAAAACTTCCCCGTGAAATGGTCGTCTCGTTCGCTGACGATGTCTTCGGGTAGTTCGAAGTACTTTACCACATTATAGAAGAATAGTTCAGTCGACTGTTCGGCCGTAGCTTGCTTCGTGGTCGGGATGAACACTGCATATTTGCTGAATCGGTCTACGACCACAAGCACAGCTGAGAAACCATTTACGTTTGGAAAAGACTTGATGTAGTCCATCGAGATGGATGCCCACGGTCGGCTCGGAATCGGCAAAGATTGGAGTAAGCATCGCCTTGGCCCGTTCGGTCTTGTCCTTCTGACATACGGTGCAAGTCCGGACGTGTGCTTCCACGTCGTCTATCATGCACGACCAGTAGTATGCTCGCGCTAAGAGTGCCATGGTTCGCTCCACACCGGGATGTCCTGCCCATTGTGTATCATGACATTCAGCCACAAGTTCCCTGCGAATACTGGTAGAGTGTGGCACATAAGTGTGTCCGCCCCATACCTGAAGGAGGCCCGACGGGTTCGCCCAATAACGCCGTGTCTTGCCTTCTTTGACAAGCTGCAAGATGCACTGGTATGCGGGATCCGTCTTGGCACTTTCTTGGAGTCGCTCGGCCAAGGTCCCGTGTGCTCGGCTACTTGCGTGTAGTCGCCTACTCAGCATGTCGCCTGCCTGGTTGTGTCGTCCCGCCTTATGCTCCCAAGAGAAATCAAACTCGGCGAGCTGCACTTGCCAACAGGTTTGCTTGGCCAACAACTTACACTGGGTAAGGAAGAAGGTGTTGACAACGTTGTCCGTCTTTACCACAAACGAGCTGCCGAGGAGGTACACACGCCAAGTCCTCAAGCAGTATACTATGACCAACATCTCCTTTTCATGGGCGCTGTATCGCTGCTCCGCTCCATTCAGCTTGCGGCTCTTGTAAGCCACCGAATGTCCCTCTTGCATCAAGATGCCTCCGAGAGCTCGATCGGATGCATCGGTGATTACTTCGAACGACTTGCTGAAGTCGGAGAGTACGAGCACGGGTTCGGATGTCATGCATACCTTGAGCTGTTGGGTGGCTCTTTCGCATGCATCGGTCCACTCCCACCCTTCAACCCTCTTAAGGAGATCGGTGAGGGGTGTGGTTGTCACACTCCAAACCCACCTTTGGGCACGTGGCAACCGCCGTATAAGCTGCACTTCTCCACTAGATGTATCACAAAGCACAATAAATTCTTTTTATTAATACATCGGAAACATAACAATGTACATTTTACAGCAATACTATAAAAATGAAATCTTTATCTAGATTTCTAAAATAAAATTTTATTTCGCCATAACTAGGTTCTCCCTCGCTCCCCGTATCAATGTCCAACCTGTAACCTACGCAACAGGGGAAAAATGTGCACATCTGAGTTGCGAAACTCAGTGAGGCTACAAAGAGAGCACCCTAAAAATGGGCATACAAACAAAATATAAGGATTTAATTATAACAATAAATTAAATCCATAAATATCATATTTCTTTAATTATCACATCAATCTTTCCAACTACACCTAAGGCAGCCAGCCTATGTTCAAGGTAAGTCCCTCGTCAGAGATTACCCCAAACCCGTTAGTGTCAACTCTAGGTCTCTGGCCTATATGCTTATACACTGACGTTGGCGGAAGGAGCTGATGATCACGGCACCCCTTCTTACATAAACACAAGTACCATACAGCATTGTAATTCTGTCCCATGACAGGATCACCATACAAATAATCAATCACATCCATCTACAGCCTGGCAAGCTGAGATCTGCCGGGTATGCTACCAATGAACCTGGACTACTCAGGGACCCACATCGTTGAGCATGCCAGAGTCATCAGGTTCCCTAGCCTGGGTAGCGCATAGGACGGTACTGTTCCTAGCACACCATCTACTTTGGTGTAACACAAATAAGTTGAGCTCTGCATCGAAGTGAGATCCCAGTTACACCAAAGCATCTGTAGCTAAGTCAACCGAACGTGCATCTCTACCATTGCTAGCACATGGCTCCTCACCACGTGTTGGCACATCCCATTCTAAGAACTCAACATCCTCTCCTAGGTTATCATAACCCTAAGATGTCCAAAGTTCTTAGTTATACATCAATTTAGATCACTCTAGGTTTTAATCAAAGAATGAACCTAAAGTGTCTCTAGTTTTTATCTCATGTCTCTATGTTCTATGTTCCTGCTAAATGTCTCTACATCTATAGCATAACATGAACATATCAATATCCAACATAACATGAGGACAATCATATATAGCATGCATATAATAGCATCATGTGTCTTTTCATAGCAAAATCTATCAACAATTATCAAATCACACATGCCATTAAAATATGAAACAAGCAGACATTCAACTCATCAGCATATACAATATGTAACAAGGACTCTGAGGACTCAGCATCTATAGTAGGTCGAAAAAAAATTTGAAACCATAAGTCCTCACCTGAGTCTCAAAGTAGATATTTAAATAAGAATCATAGCTTGGCCGTGATTCTTTAAAAGCAAGCAAGCAAAACAATTCTTTTCTACTCCAACACAAATCACCGCTTGGCCGTGATTTGTCAAGTAATAGCACAGCAACACAACCTCCTAAATAAATTAAATCCAAGCAAACAAATATGTATAAATAACACAGCTCAAACAATCCTCCTAATAACCCCACTACTTACAACCTCACACCAAATTTTATTTAATTGCCTTTAAGTCAATTAAATAATTTAATAATATTAAATAAACACAACTACTACCAACCTACATCAAATCAACTTTAGCTACACCCATAAAATTTATTTACATTTAAATTATACCATAAGACCATAAATTGAATACCTATTTGCACAAATAAATTATTTTAGCATTTTAAATCAACTCTACCACCTTAACTAATCATAAAAATCACTTATACCATCCTAATTAATCTAAAAATAATTTTCAATAATTCTGTAAAAATTTAATTAACACCGATAAATATATTAAATTATAATTTCCCCAATTTCATTAACTAGAGAATCTAATTAACTTCATCACCCAATTTAATCACAACATAAAATTCATAAATTTTGTAAAAATCTTAATTAAATTATTTTAATTCTGTTCAACAACAATTAAACATAGGAACACCTACCAAAATATTCATTCATGCAAATAACATCCAAATAATTTACTTAACACTTAAATAAACCTAAACCACCTTAATTAAATCAAAACACTATCTTCACAAATCAGAAAAATTCCAATTAAATCATAGAAATTATATCTAAGCATAAACAAGCACATAAATTATTTTAGATTTTTCTGATATCATTAATGCGCTCAAACCCTTGAACCCAACCTAAAATAATTTAAAAACCGAATCTAAAACTTGATAAAAATTCCAAATAAATTTCAAAAACCCTAAAACTTAAAAACAAAGTTAGAGAAATATTGAACCCAAGCAAACCGGTCGAAAAACTATGTAAACCGGCTAAACTAGATCTGAACTGCAGCTTGAACCGGCCCAGACTGAACCGGACCGGACCGGCTGAACCGGTCGAGCCGTCCCATGCACGTCGCATATGCGCTTGGTTCGATCTGCCTCCCCACCTCGTTTGAAGCCTTGCTTCACCGCCACCGCGTTTGCCTCTGTCCGACCACCCTCCACTCGCCGGAACGCGGCGTGCGGCCTCGCCTCTACTTCCTTGATCCACCAGCCACCTTCCCGCAGTGGAAGGTCCGCTTGCCGCTCCTTATTCATCAACGGAATTGCTACGGACAGAGGGTCCCTCTGTCCGCCACCCAACTCCGACATCCACTGGATTTCGACCTCCTATGCCGCCTCCGTCGTTTCAATTCTACTCCTTTGGAGTTGAATTGCTTCTAGTAGCCTTGTCGCGGAAGGGAATACATTCGCCGCGTTTCCTACCGGTGAATTTGATGATAACAGGGGAAAGGTCTTTCGCTCCCTTATTCTGCCGCCCCTTCCCTACTATCCACCGATCTCCGACCTCCTCGCCGCGGCCACAGACGAAATCGACTCCCACTGGACTCGACTCGATGCCCTACTCCTCGCCGTGAAGGGGAAGGACGTCCTCCGAGCCCTTCGCCGGTGAAATTGACTGAGGACGGTGCCTCCACCAACTGCCTCAAGCCTCTGCCGTTCCCTGCCAAAACTCCACCTGCCGGAGCCACTCCCACGGCTGGCGAGCCTCAAAGACGATGCCTATACCTATGGTCGTCCTTTCCCTCGTTGAAGGAGCTGCTCGCCGGAGGGATCAGAGCTCCTCCAACGCCGACCAACTTGGAAACAGGAAAAAACCCTATTTCCGGGTTTTATTCTACCTCGCTCGTCGTTAGGCGTGCGCCGCACACGCCGCGGGCGAGAAAAAGTAGAACAAAACCTTTTTTTTCATTTTCTTTTTTTTTTCTTTTCTAAATCTATTTTTTTTTAAAAAAATCTTTTCTTAATTATCTACTATCAAAAAAAATTTTTGACAAATAAATTAAATTATCATTTACTAATAGGATATTACATTGTTTAAGTATAGTTACATCATCTTACATAAATTTTGCTCCTTATAACTTGTTTGATAGCATCAATAGTAATGTCAACTCACCTTCGAAGGGTATTTGAGCATCACTACAATATCATGTGCTACAAGTTATAAAAAAACAAATATAATAAAAATGAATATCTCAAAGAGCACAAGTATTCTAAGCTAAACATAAGACAACAAACTCTCTTATTTTTTCTTTATCCAGCTTAGTGAAAATTACTGTCTTGATATGTCGAAGAATGACCACTTTATCTCTTACTTGTTGCTTAAATAATCTCCAGTTTCTCTTTTTCCAAATGTGATATACAAACTCTGCTATCACCACCTGCATAAGTTGTCCTTTCAATATTCTCCTTTTAGCTATTTTAGCAGCTATATTAATTGTGGTTTCTCATGTAGTTTGTCTTAAAACTTCTTCATTTCATTTCAACAAATCACTCCATATAGTCTTGCTATATTTACATTCATTCAATAAATGTTCTAAGGTTTCTATTGCAGTTAGACATAGCTGACATCCTCCTTCTATTTGCATGCCCCGCTTGAGTAGTTTATCTGCAGTCATTAATTTCTGATGCAAAGTAAGCCATAGAATGAAGGTAGCTCTAGGTCTAGCTGTAGAATCACATATCAAACTTGTCTAATTTTTCTTTGGTAATGTATCCACCAATATATTGTAAATTACATTGATTGTGGTTTTTCTAGTTAGTATTATTGTCAGTCGGGGATGGTATTCTAATACCTCTCTACTCATCATTACTTTCTTCAACATCCAGCTTATTTGTTTGGGTAGAGTCATAGTATGAATACACAAAATTGTATTTTCTTTTCCATTATTTATTCAAAATTTATTTTATTTATTTTTTGAAAACAGGGTTTACAATTCCTCTCCCCCTTAGGATTTTTGGTCCTCCAAAAATGATAACCTAACCCCTTAAAATTTTTCTAAACTTTCTAGGTGTTTTCCACGACCCAAATAAACTAAGGAAATCATTCAATCAAGTCAAACAAATTTTCAAATAATTTCAAACATATTCAAACAATTTATCAAACAAGAATTCAAGCAATGTAAAATACTAAGCAACCAATTTGTGGGTATCGGGCTTTAACTTGGCTTTGGTCACTTTATGGTTTTGCCCCGCAACACTTGGTTATGTCGGGCAACTATAGCCACTGCCTGAATTCCACAAATCAGATCATCTCTCAAAATAATCAGAGGTGCAGTTAAATCATGTGGTGGGTCTGACGCATACTTCTCAAGTATCAACACATGGAACATGTTATAGATTCTATTAACGTCTACCGGTAACAGAAATCTATAAGCTACCGGCCCAACTCTCTCCAAAATCTCAAATAGTCCAATATACCTCGGTTGCAACTTTCCTTACGGGTGAACCTGAAGAGGTCCTTCCCCAAGATACACCTTTAGGACCGCCATGCCCCCAACCGTACATTTCCAACGGCCTCCGCCAATTATTTGCATAATTATTTTATTCATCTCCAGTCTCCTTTAGGTCATTTTTTTTATAAAGACTAATAGAGCATACTAATCTAGCAAAGGAGTCATTGTCTTTGTCAGACAATTTAACATGGCTCAATACTCGATCAACCAATCAATACCCAAAATCACATTAAGTCTTACATCCTAGCATCTCTAAGAGTCGATCAGCCCCCTTAGAAGTGTCGTGTTCCCATAAGATCTCTGTGATTTGATATCAATCGGAACACGAGCACTGGAACTAATTAAGATCATAGATCTTAGAAATAACACATAAAAGAATACAATTTAGACAACCAAAGGTTTTCAAATAATTCCAACGATTTCATTGGAATCAATATCCAAAAGAAACAGTAGAGATAGTAGAAAAATGCAAAGCGGAGCCAACTTATTTGAGCATTCAACAAAATAATTTTGTCGGCTTAGAGAGACAAACATAAAAGGTTGATATATCTCATATTTGAAAAATTAGTCAACAATTTTCTAAAAAATTTCCTAGAACATTTAGAATTGATTAGACCTTTTCCCAAGGATACCAAATTTGAGACCTTACACTTCAAAGGAAGACATGGTAATTTGAGCGAAGCAAAACAAAGAAAGAATTACCGAAGAATAGAATAATAATTTGATACAGTGCAATGAACTATCTCCAATCTGTGGAAAGTAATTCAACTTTTTGAAGTTGGAGTTCCAAAATTTAAATGGAGAAAAATTTCCACCATCTGTAAGGTCGTAGTAATTGAAATTAAACAACTTGAATATTGTTTTTGAATGATCAGGGAAAAAGAATGAAGATCAAATTCAAAGTTTCAGACTATTAATAATGGAGAAGTAGAAATCCAAGGCTAACAAAATTGGTTGAAGGATTACAACAACTTTGCAAGACATAAACACAACCTTTAGCTTAAATTAAGCAGTCCTCTCGGAAAATAGATAAGTAGAGAGTAGTGTTGGATGAAATAGACACAAGTGTTGAGAGAAGATCAATAACTGACATTTTATGTCACGCCCCGTACCTTCCCCTAGAGCACGTGGCAGACCGCAATACAATCCCGTTTACCCCCGGAACTGTATGGGAACCTACTAAGCGAGCCTGATGTAATCATATTAAGGAGATATCGTGGATCCTGAACAAATATTACAAACATTGCAATTGAGTTTGAGGAAATCTAAGAGTATAGCCTATAACAAATTTTCAGGTGAAAGGGGAAAACCTTAAGTAATAAATAGATATGAATCATTAGAGGATCACAGAGAAGTGCACAACTAGAAGGGAATACTTGGGAACAGGAAAAGTATATGAAAAAGAACTATCCTTGATTATTTGAAAGGATGATTTGAATTAAATTTTGAGGATAAAATTTGAAAGTATTTGAATTATTTGAAAGGATGATTTGAAAGTATATTAAAGATATGAATATTTAAGGAGGGTAGGATGTGAGATTTGCATTTTGGCCTTAAGAGTAATTATGTAATAGATGACAAGTTTGAGGGTTATTTTGAAAGAAAAATTTATCGGAATGACTTATTTGTAAAATTTCATGAATTTTTAAGATATATAATTTTGATGTGAAAATTATACCATCAAATAGGATTTTTGATAAGGAATCCAACGGCGTAGACGGATCGTAATTTGGACGTCGTTTGATTGGTCAAATCGTTGAATTAAGAATGGACGGTTAAGATTTGATTTGATATTTAAGATTTTAATTAATTATTTATAAAAATCGGATTTCTTCCCACCAACGGTGCGCGCGAGCTTTTCTTTCTCTTTTCTTTTTCCCTCGCACAGTAACAACGACGAACAAAGTTGTTGCTTTGTTATCAACGTTTGGAGAACTTTTCGATCGAATTTTTCGACAAGATTTCAGACACATCTTCAGGAGAGTGAGGAGAACACACTAGAGGTATCAATTTACAATTTTGATTGAGATTTGAGGAGAAAACGAGGAGAGAAGTGATGGCGGCGAAAGTTTGTCGCCGGAGCTTGCTCCGACGATTACCGGTCATTCCGACCACGGAATTTCGCAAACTTGGTACCTATGGCTTCTCCTCGACGAGTGCTATCCATTGGTACCTGGGTTGAGGGCTATTGGCCGTCGGTTGGCCACCAGCGAGCTAAAAACCCTAGTTTAGGGATTTCGTCCAACTTGATGTAATCGTTGAAATTGATCGCGTGTGAGCTATAATAATTGGGGAAAATATGATTTTTGGAATCCTTGTGAAGAGAGCTTTCGATTGGTACCAATATTGGTACTGTTCGAAGAACTTCGCTGGCGAGGGTTCCGACGAACTTTCCGGCGTCTCCGGCAGGTTTCCGGCGAACTTTCCAGCGAACTCGAGATAAAAATTAGGGTGCATCTAGAGATCATTCTAAGAGTTTTTGTGTAGATGAATTTGTAAAATTATTATCAGATTGAGAATTAAAATTCATTGAAATATTCCCAAGAAATTCAATAAGTATGCACGAGGATACTAAAAATCGCGATATGAATTAGAACGTGCTTATGACAATAGCATCAGGTGAGTGTTTATTCTCCAGGTAGAATAGACGGGATAGTTCTCAATGTTTAGTCTAGGAGAACTATAACCCTTTGATTAGATATGCTTGATATCTCTTTGGACTCTCCTGCTAGTTTATATAAGCTTGATTATTATAAATGAGTTGTGAATAATCTTTGATATTCCTACTTGATGACATAAGCTATTTAGTGCTCATGTTCTTTGATTCATTATAAGCATGATACTATGCTTTTGTTGACTCTAGATCTAGCATATGCATCTGATTGACTATTTGTGACATTATTTCACTTATAAAGGCATATGACTAGTATGATTTAATACTGGATACTGCTATAAGCACAGTCACTGCAGTGATATTTGATTAGTACTCCCACGGGCTGCCTAGATAAAGGGGCGTGGGGTAAAGTGCATCCTCACCAGAATGGGAGGCTGGGTAACTCCTGGTTGACACCGCGTCAAGCTGGACTAGCTATGGATGCCAGGTAGTGAGGTCCAACGGCAACTTAGGGAGAAAGGGAGCTTTGGTTCTATATTCTTGTACTTTTGCTTTGATTTGGGTACCCTATGATATTTGATTCCTCCCCTTGAGGTAACAGTTGTTGGCCACAATTGTATTTGATTAAGCCAGCCCCAGATATAGTCTTATATGACTCTTGATTATTCTTCTTGCTTGGCTATTATATCCAAATAGCTGATTGGTTATATTCATGAGACTTTGTTATTCGATGTTCTCGGTTTTACATTGTTTACTATTCAACTCACTGGGTACAAGCGTACTCACCCGAAAGTGGAACTCATTTTTTTCAGGATCACAGCAGGAGAGGGACGGATAGAGATAGAGGCGCTTAGTCAGACTCCTGACTTTTGAAAGGTAGGACGATTCTACCTTTATTTTGTGTATAGAGAGATCCACTAGATAGGTATTTTGTATATCATTGGGCATGTGCCCTATTTTGATCATAGATCATTTGTATATAAGTGTTTCTCTGTGTAAGAGATTTGATTTTATAAAGTACATGGTTTTAGAGTTACATTTGATCTGTTATCCAGGTTCTCTCCTTCTATAAATAAAGGGGATATACACCAGGTACGCTTAGTGGGCTCCCATATAGTTTCGGAGAAAAGCGGGGCTGTATGTGGAGTTCACTGCAGTCTGCCACGTGCCCTAGGGGAAGGTACGATGCGTGACATACCTAGTGAGTTGGATAGAAAATAATGTAAAACCGAGAACATAGAATAACAAAGTCTCATGAATGTAATCAATCGGCTATTTGAATGTAATAGTCAAGCAAGGAGAATAATCAAAAGTTATCCGAGACTATATCTGGGGCTGGCTATATCAAATGACAGTTGCGGCCGCAACTGTCACCTCAGGGGGAGATATCAAGTATCAGAGGGTACCCAAATCATAGTAGAGGCGCAATCATACAGAAACAGAGCTCCATTTCCCCCTTGAGTTGCCATTGGACCTCACTACCTGGCATCCATAGCTAGTCCAGCCTGACGCGGTGTCAACCAGGAGTTACCCGACCTCCCATCCTGGTGAGGATACAATTGACCCCACACTCCTTTATCTAGGCAGCTCGTGGGAGTACTAATCAAATATCACTGCAATGACTGTGCTTATAGCAGTATCCAGTATCAGATCATACTAGCCATATGCTTTCATAGGTAAACAATATCGTGAATAATCAAACAAGTGCATATGCTAGATGTAGAGTCAACAAAAGCATCGTATCATGCTTATAATGAATTGAGGAACAATAACAATGAAAAGCTTATATTAAGAAGCATGGATATCCAATGTTATTCACAACTCACATATAATCATAATCAGGATAATTAACTAGCAGGAGAGCCAAGAAATATTAAACATAGATAATCAAAGGGATATAGTTCTCCTGGACTAAACATTGAGAACTATCCCGTCTATTTTGCCTGAAGAATAAACACTCACCAGATTCTATTGTCTTAAGCACGTTCTAATTCGTATTGCGATCCTTAGTATCCTCGTGCTTGCTTATTGAATTTCCTGGGAATATTTCAATGAATTTTAATTCTCAATCTAATAATAATTTTACAAATCCGTCTACACCAAAACTCTTAGAATGATCTCTAGATTCATCCTAATTTTTATCTTAAGTTCGTTGGAAAGTTCGCTGGAAACCCGCCGGAGACTCACCAGAAACCCGCCGGAACCCTAGCCGGCGAAGTTCTTCGAACAGTACCAATATTGGTACCAATCGAAAGCTCTCTTCAAAAGGATTCCAAAAATCATATTTGCCCCAATTTTTATAGCTCATAGGCGACCAATTTCAATGATTACATCAAGTTGGGCGAAATCCCTAAACTAGGGTTTTTAGCTCGCCGGCGGCCAATAGCCCTCAACCCAGGTACCAATGGATAGCTCTAATCGAGGAGAAGCCATAGGTACCAAGTTTGTGAAGTTCTGCAGCCGGAATGGCCGACAATCGCCGGTTTCGCCATCGCCACCTCTCTCCTCGTTTTCTCCTCAAATCTCAATTAAAACTGTAAATTGATACCTTTAATGTGTTCTCCTCACTCTCATGAAGTTGTGTCTGAAATCTCGGAAAGTCCTCCAAACATTGATAACAAAGTAACAACTTTGTTTGTCGTTGTTACTGTGCGAAGAAGAAAGAAGAGAGAGAGAAAAGCTCGTGCGCATGCAGCGGTGGGAGGAAAAGTGATATTTTATAAATTAATTAATTTAAATTTTAAATATCAAATCAAATCTGGACCGTATATTCTTGATTCAACAATTTGACCAATCAAACGACGTCCAAATTACGATTCATCTGCGCCGTTGGATTCTTTATCAAAAATCCTATCTGATGGTATAATTTTCACATCAAAAATCTATTCTTCAAAAATTCATATAATTTTACAAATAAATCCTTCCTATAAATTTATCTTTCAAAATAACCCTCAAACTTATCATCTATTACATGATTACCCTTAGTGCAAAATTACAAATCTCACATCCTACCCTCCTTGAAGAAATTTTGTCCTCAAAATTTAATTTAAATCATCATTTTAAATAATCGAGGATAGTTCCTCTTCATATACTTCTCTAGTTCCCAAGTATTCCCTTCTAGATGTGTACTTCTCTATAAAACTTTAATTATTCATACATCTTTATTTCTTAAAACTCAAATTATCTGCAAGCTCTATCAGGTATGTGTGCGATATTCATTCAGGATTCACAGTCTTTCCTTAATGTGGTTACATATCATGTATTCTAATCATTTCTTCATATAACTTCAATTTATATGCCATCGGACCAATTCCGTTAATGATTCTAAAAGGTCCACTATATCTTGAACTCAAACTTTTCTGTGTTTTCAAACTGTAGGATTCCTTTTTAAGCATCTATTTTCATATACATCATACTTCTAGATTAGGAACTCTAACCCCCTTCCTCCTTTGTTCGCGTAGTCCTTCTATCCATTATGAGTCCCTATCAATCACTCTTTAACAATCTCAATCTTCTCTATATTAGTTTCAATCAATTTATTCCCCTTCATTCATCTTTCTCCAACCTCATCTTAACATACTAGTATTCCACATTTCCTTCTGTATAAAGACTCATATAATAACATTCTAATACTAGCTCAGTAACTGTTATTACAATCACCCTCAATCAACAGTAACTGTTACTTTTACTTTCCTAGAATTCAATCACTCATATTTTTAATATAACTCCCAAGTTTTGGATTGTACTTTCAGATTGACCATTAATCTAAAGATAGAGTAATAAGATATCTAAAGCTTTATGCATGCTTACTCCAAAAAAATAAATAAATCAGGGATCTCGATCCGAACTCACTGTAATACGAATCACACAAAGTTTTATGATCTCCTAAATATATATTTCGGCTAACTTACTCAATATATAAGTATTATAAATGCTAGAAAAGTTTATCCACAATTACCCAAATCGTAATATAACTTAATGTGCGAAATAATCTTATCATAAGGTCTATTATGGTATATTCTTATTTCCCTTCAGGAATAAGTAAATGTTACAGCTTTCCTACATGTCTCTGATGCTCAACTTTAGTTCATTGAGATATGTAACACTTAGCTACATAATTTATAATGTTCTTGTTCATTTAAGGCCACTAATAAAAAAAATTTATTATGTGATACATTTTTGTAATTCCTGAATGTACTGTATATACCAAGAAATGAGCTCCCTTCAACATAGATTTCCTGAGTTCTACCTTATTAGGAACAGAGACTCACTTTTTACATGCCCATAATCCATATCCCTCGTAATGACCTCAATATTTGCTTTTATTTACATTGTATGAAATACTTTCCTTAATTCCTTTATTTTACCATACAAACCTGAATTTCTTCATGTACTATAGATCACACCATAATATGGTTATTATCTTACCGAATGTGTCACTGATTGAAATGGTATGATGGTTGAAATAATTGACAATATAGTCAATTTTTCCATTTGATGTATCTATGACCACATTCACCCTGCCTAAAAGATACTAGATCACAACATCATGACCCTTCATTAATGTTACTTATCTCCTATGCCACAAATTTAATCCTTTTTCGATCAAAATGTATTTCAAATTCCCTATAGACAATATCATCATATTCACACGGTAGACACCACTATTATTGACTTTGAATTACATGTAAGGTAATCCAATTCATAATTTCTTAATTGATAAAATATATAAGTAGTAAGTTTTTATAATTACCTCAACATGCATCCCCAATCATTGACTAAAACATCACCATAGGTTGTAAAATTTTCCTTAGGCTTTGGTAAGATCGGAACTAGGATGAAAATAACATGATCGCAGAGTTCTCGTAAATTTCTTTCACAATCCTCAACCCATTGAAATTTTTTCTTCCTTTCTAGTTACTCTTGTGGGTAGTCCAACTATCTTAGAAAATCCTTCAATAAAATTCTTCTGTAATATCCAGCTAGACTTAAGGAACTTCGAATGTTAATATCATTCCTCAGGCATTTACAATTCAAAATTGCTTTTGCTTTATTAGAATCTATAATAGTACCCTTTTTGATATGATATGCCTCTAAAATTTTCATTTCTTTTAACTAGAACCCACATTTGAGAAGTTTTGTCTACACTCTCTTATCTCTTAATGCTTGCAAAGCTACTCTCAAATGTTTCACATGCTTATTTCCTCTAGTATAGTATATCCAAAATGTCCTCCATTAGTCATAATAATAATTTCATTCTAATATGGATGAAATATTCTATTCATTGAATTCCTAACTATCACTCTGACATTCGTCAATCTATAAAGAACTTCAATAGCATCATAATATTGCTTGTTGATCTTAAAAATAGTTTTGGATACATCTAACTCTGAAATTCTCATTTGATAATATCCTCGTCTGAGATCAATCTTTAAAGATACTTTTCTCTCCTTATAGTTAGTCCAAGAGATTATTACTCCTCAATAAAAATATATTGTTGATGATCACCTTATTTAATTATCTATAAATAATGCACCCTCTTTTGCAACAAATATTGATGCTTCCTAGAGTGATGTTGTGAGATTTGTATTTTTGTATTAGGGATAATTTTGTAAAATAATAAAAGAAGGACTTATTTATAAAATTTTGTGGATTTTTGTAGTATAAAATTTTGACATAAAAATTATACCATCAGATAGTATTTTTGATAAGGAATCCAACGGCGTAGACTGATCGTAATTTGGACGTCGTTTGATTGATCAAATCGTCGAGTCAAGGATGGACGGCTAGGATTAAATGTGAATTAAAGATTTTAATTATTTATAAAATCACTTTTCTTCCAACCGACGACGCGTGCTCGCTTGCTTTTTCTCTCTCTTCTTTCTTTCTTCGCACAGTAACAACGACGAACAAAGTTGTTACTTTGTTATCCACGTTTGGAGGATTTTCCGATCGAATTTTTGGACAAGATTTCAGACACAGCTTCAGGAGAGTGAGGAGAACACATTAGAGGTATCAATTTATAGTTTTGGTTGAGATTTGAGGAGAAAACGAAGAGAGAGGTGGCGACGGCGAAACTTCATCGCCGAAGCTTGCTCCGGCGATTGCCGGCCATTCCGGCCGCGGAACTTCGCAAACTTGGTACCTATGGCTTCTCCTCGACGAGAGCTTTCCATTGGTACCGGAGTTGAGAGCTGTTGGCCACCGGTCAGCCGCCGGCAAGCTAAAAATCCTAACTTAGGGTTTCCGCCCAAATTGGATTAATTCATGAAATTGATCTAGAGACTATTTTAAGCATGTTGGTGAAGACAGATTTGTAAAATTATTACCAGATTGAGAAATTTAATTCGTTGAAATATTCACAGGAAATTCGGTAAGCAAGCACGAGGATACGAACGTTCGCGATACGAACTAGAACGTGCTTACCGCGATAGAATCAGGTGAGTGTTTATTCTCTGGGTAGAATAAACGAGATAGTTCTCAATGTTTAGTCCAGGAGAACTATATCCCTTTGATTAGATATGCTAGATATTTCTTTGGACTCTCCTGCTAGTTTTACATAAACATATTTGCTATTATAAATGAGTTGTGAATAATCTTTGATATTCCTGCTTAATGACATAAGTTATTTACTGCTTATGTTTCTTGATTCATTATAAGCATGATACTATGCTTTTGTTGACTCTAAACCTAGCATATGCATCTGTTTGATTATTCACGATATTATTTACTTATGAAAGCATATGGCTAGTATGATTTGATACTGGATATTACTATAAGCACACTCACTGCAGTGATATTTGATTAGCACTCCCATGGGCCACCTATGCAGAGGGGCATGGGGTAATAGTGCATGAGATCAGGAGGGGAGACTGGGATTGAAATACTCCTGACTGGCCCTTAGACTGGACTAGCTATGGATGCTAGGTAGGGAGGTCCAGTGGCAACTTAGGGGGAAATGAGGCTTTGATTCCTTATTCTTGTGTTTCTGCTTTGATCTGGGTACCCTATAATATTTGATTCCTCCCCTTAAGATAACAGTTATTGGCCGCAACTGTATTTGATTAAGCCAGCCTCGGATATAGTCTCGTGTGACTATTGATTATTCCTTTTGATTGACTATTGCACACGGATAGCCAGATTATCTCATTCTTGAGATTTTTGTTATTTTATATTCTCGGTTTTACATTGTTTTCTATCCAACTCACTGAGTACGGCGTTACTCACCCCGTAGGGGAACTCATTTTTATTTTTCAGGATTACAGCAGGAGAGGGACTGATAGATATTACGACGCATAGCCAGACTCCTGTTAAATTTTGAAAGGTAGGACAATTTTACCTTTATTTTGTATATAGAAGGATCCACTGGATAGGTACTTTGTGTATCATTGGGCATGTGCCCATTTTGATTATAGATCATTGTATATACATAAATCTCTGTGTAAGAGATTTGATTTTATGAAATATATATTTTTAGAGTTATATTTGATCTGTTGTTCAGGTTCTCTCCTTCTATAAATAGATGAGATATACATCAGGCACGCTTAGTGGGTTCTTATATAGTTCCAGGGGTAAACGGGGCTGTATATAGAATTCACTACGGTCTGCCACGTGCCCTAGGGGAAGGTATGGGGCGTGACAGATTTTGGTGGTATCAGAGCCAGGTTCATATTAGAACTTATGTATATCCTGACCAGATCATTGGAGAACCTGGATATATATTAGGATCTCAGTTGCATAAATGATCTTTTAGAAGTAATTCATATTAGGATATAAGGAGTCCAGTGTATCTTTAATAAGGACCAGTCTAGTGGCCCTAGGCTATACGTTGTATCTACAATATTGATCGTAATATTTGTGCAGGATATTCAGAATGCAGGCAGAGCATAGTCACTCAGGCGATGAGGCATCACATGCACAGGAGGATTCTTCTGCCTCCCATACGATGTCAGTAGAATGTGGTCAGGCTACACCACCTGTTGCAGGAGGAGTTACTCTGACTGGTGAGCAGTTTCAAACACTCCTTAGAGCAATTCAGACTCAGTCTACCCAAGCACAGTCTTCTATTCCACCAGTGCATATACCGGTAGTTGGCACTCAGACTGACTTATTGAAACAGATCAAGACAGCTCGGCAGTTAGGCTGTTATAGTTTTGAGGGATCCAGAGATCCAGAAATAGCACATAAATGGTTACAGAAAGTGTCCAAGACTGCTAGAGACATGAGATTGACAGAAGCAGACACTATTAAACTAGCAGCTCAGTTACTAGAGGGTGATGCACAGATTTGGTGGGAATCCCTCAGTGCTAGTGGAGTTATTTTGACTAAATGGGCAGAGTTTACAACTATATTTAATTAGGAATATTATACCAGTTTTTATAAGGATCAAAAGAGAGAAGATTTCTTTGCCCTAAGATAGGAACATAGATCAGTACTGGAGTTTGATACTGAATTGTGAGTTTTATTAGTATTTGTCCCAGAGTATGCTCAGGATGCAGAATATATGCGCAATAGGTTTAAAAAGGGATTGAATTTAGGAATCAGAAGGCTGTTGGTTACATCTACCACCGTCAGTTATCATGAGCTGGTACAGATGGCAGTGGAAATTGAGCATCTATCTAGGGAATCTTTTAAGGGTAAGAAAGTTTCAGTAGGAAAAAGAAAGTCAGGATTTTTCAGCCCTACATTTCAGAGAAAGAGTACTATGGTTAGAGGATCACAAAGAATGGGAGAATCATCTGGTAGTGTTTCTGGACCACAGGTCTATCCTCGAGTTTTACCTATTCCGGATTCTGAGTCCCAGGCCCGATTCATGGCTAGAAATACTTGCAGAAATTGTGGTAAGAATCATTCTGGAATCTGCAGAGCTCCTCTAAGCTGTTATTATTGTCATGAGACAGGGCATTATCGTAGCAACTGCCCAAAACTTCAACAAAAAGGTGACAGTAGAAGCATGGGGATGCCTAGACAGTTACCAAGTGGTAGAGGATCAACCACTCAGGATAGGCAACCATTAGGGGCAGAAAAAGGGCAGAAAGCTGATCAGAGAAGCAGTGCTAGAGGGATGCAGGGTGGCTCTGGGATTACTCCACAAGAGCAGACCAGGATTTTCGCCAGTTCTGATAAGGAGGCTGAAACTAACCCATATCTAATTACAGGTACTTTACAGTTATTTCAGCATTCTGCTAGAGTACTTATTGATAGTGGTTCCCATAGGTCTTATATTAATCCTCAGTTTGCGAAGTTTAGTGATAAACTTTTAGTTCCTTTGAAACTTGAACTTATTGTATGCACACCTCTAGGACAACAGTTACTTAGAGATACAGTTTATAAGGACTGTGAGATTATGTTGGGAGATATCACATTATTAGCAGATCTAATTCCATTAGATATGGTGGACTTTGATCTGATATTGGGGATTGACTGTTAACCCGACATAAAGCCACGGTCAACTGTTTTACCAAGGAAGTGATATTTTCGATAAAGGGAACACCTGAATTACATTTTACCGGGAATCGCCGAATTCTACCGACTTATGTGATTTCGGCACTAAAAGCTTGGAAATTAATAAGAAAAGGATGTGTAGCGTATTTAGCTCATATAATAGACACATCTACCTCAGGAACCAAGCTAAAAGAGATACCGGTGGTATGTGAATTCCCTGATATATTTCCTGAAGAATTACCAGGTGTACCACCTAATAGGAAAGTGAATTTCTTTATTGAATTACAACCAGGCACTCACCCTATCACTATTCAACTATATAGAATGGCACCTGCAGAACTTAGTGAATTGAAAGTACAGTTACAAGAATTGCTCGATAAAGGATTCATCAGACCGAGTACCTCACCTTGGGGAGCACCGGTATTATTTATAAAGAAGAAAGATGGTACCTTAAGATTATGTATTGATTATAGACAATTAAATAAGGTGACCATCAAGAATAAATATCATTTGCCGAGAATTGATGATTTTTTTGATCAACTACAAGGAATAAGGTATTTTCAAAAATTGATTTGAGATCAGGATATCATCAATTGAAGATTAGGGAGTCAGATATCCCTAAGACTGCCTTCAGAACCAGATATGGATATTATGAGTTTGTGGTAATGCCTTTTGGTTTGACAAATGCCCCAGCTGCATTCATGGACTTAATGAACAGAGTATTTTATCCATATCTGGATAAGTTTGTTATTGTATTCATAGATGATATTCTGATATACTCTTCTGGAGAAATGGAACATACTGAACATCTTAGAATAGTATTACAGACACTGTGAGAAAAGAAACTGTATGCAAAATTCTCCAAATGTGAGTTTTGGTTGAAAGAAAAGAAATTCTTGGGACATACCGTATCAGAAAAAGGTATCATAGTTGATTCAAATAAATTTGAAGCAATTTTGAAATGTGAATAACCCAAGAATATTACGGAGATTCGCAGTTTCTTAGGTCTAGCCGGATATTATAGAAGATTCATTGAGGGATTTTCTAAGATAGCTGGACCACTCACTCGATTGACCAGAAAAGAAGTAAAATTTGAATGGGATCAAGAATGTGAAAAGAGTTTTCAGAAACTCAAAGACTGTCTTACTTCTGCTCCAGTTCTGACATTACCAAAGCCTAATGAAAAAATTATACAGTATACAGTGATGCTTCCAGACAAGGGTTAGGGTGTGTATTGATGCAGGAAGGAAAAGTTATTGCTTATGCCACCCGTCAGTTAAGGAAGCATGAATTAAACTATCCGACTCATGATTTGGAACTGGTAGCAGTAGTATTTGCATTAAAGATATGGCGACATTATTTGTATGGAGTTCAATGTCATATCTTTACTGACCATCAGAGCTTGAAGTATATTATGACTCAGAAAGAGCTAAACTTGAGACAGAGAAGATGGTTAGAGTTGATAAAAAATTATGAATTGATAATTGAGTATCATCCGGGAAAGGCAAACGTAGTAGCTGATGCCTTAAGCAGAAAGTCAATTACATTATCAATTATTTCAGCCACTACATTACCGCAACTAATAGAATTAAAATCTTTGAGAATTCAGCTGAATTATGATACAGTTAGTGAGATGCTAGCTACATTTGTTGTGCGACCTACACTTCATGAAGAAATTCAGGTTTTGCAAAGCACAGATAAGGAATTGAGGAAAATACTCCAAACAATGCAAATTGAACAAAATACTGAGTTCAGAATGAGAGATGATGGATTACTGGTTTATCGAGATAAAATTTACGTCCCTAATAAGACTGAATTTAGGAAAGTTATTTTGGAGGAAGCTCATTCCTCGGCATATGCAATGCACCCTGGCAGTACAAAGATGTATCACACCATAAAAGAAAATTATTGGTGGCCTGGTATGAAGAAAGATATTGCAGATTATGTAGCTAAGTGTCCTATATGTCAGCAAGTTAAAGCTGAGCATCAGAGACCGGCAGGAAAGCTACAGCCTTTGCCAATTCCAGAATGGAAATGGGAACATATCACTATGAATTTTGTGATAGGATTACCCTGTACATCCAGCAATCATAATGCAATATGGGTAATTGTGGACAGACTTACGAAATCGGCGCATTTTCTGGCAATACATAATACATATTTCTTGGACAAATTAGCCAGAATCTATATTCAGGAGATTGTGAAACTTCATGGAGTTCTCATTACCATTGTTTCTGATAGAGATCCTAGATTTACTTCCCGTTTTTTGCCAAAGCTACACGAAGCTTTGGGGACGATGTTACAGTTTAGCACAGCTTTTCATCCCCAAACTGATGGTCAATCTGAAAGAACAATTCAAACCTTGGAAGATATGTTAAGGGCTTGTGTAATTGAATTCCAGAGCAGTTGGGATCAATATTTACCTTTGATTGAGTTTGCTTATAATAACAGTTATCAGGCTAGCATTGGAATGCCACCATATTAGGCTTTATATGGAAGGAAATGCAGAACACCATTATTTTGGGATGAAGTGGGAGAAAGACGAATAGAAGGAAATAAGTTGTTAGAAACTACTATAGAAAAGATTAAGATTATCAAAGAAAGATTAAAAGTAGCCCAGGATAGACAGAAGAGTTATGCTGATAACCGAAGAAGGGAGTTAGAGTTTCAACCTGGGGATATGGTATACTTGAAAGTAGCTCATTGGAAAGGAATTATACGGTTTGAAAACACAGAAAAGTTGAGTTCTAGATATGTTGGACCCTTCAGAATTATTAATAGAGTTGGATCTGTAGCTTACAGATTAGAGTTACCTCAGGAGATGGCTAGAATACATGATGTATTTCATGTATCAATGCTAAGGAAATGTATTGTGAACCCAGAACGGGTTTTAGAAACACCCTCGATAGAGCTTGTAGATAACTTAAGTTATCAGATATAACTGGTACAGATTTTAGAACGAAAGAAGAAAATCTTAAGGAATAAGGATGTATGGATGATTAAGGTGTTATGGAGAAGTGCACAGGTAGAAGAAATCACTTGGGAATCTGAAGAGTACATAAAAAGGAAGTATCCTCAGTTATTTCAAGTGACGACTTAAGCTAAATTTTGAGGACAAAATTTATTTAAGGGGGGTAGGATGTGAGATTTGTATTTTTGTATTAGGGATAATTTTGTAAAATAATAATAGAAGGACTTATTTGTAAAATTTTGTGAATTTTTGTAGTTTGAAATTTTGACATGAAAATTTTACCATCATATATTATTTTTGATAAGGAATCCAACGGCGCCGACGGATCGTAATTTGGACGTCGTTTGATTGATCAAATCGTTGAGTCAAGGATGGATGGCTAGGATTAAATGTGAATTAAAGATTTTAATTATTTATAAAATCACTTTTCTTCCCACCGACGACGCGTGCTCGCTTGCTTTTTCTCTCTCTTCTTTCTTTCTTCGCACAGTAACAACGACGAACAAAGTTGTTACTTTGTTATCCACGTTTGGAGGATTTTTCGATCGAATTTTTGGACAAGATTTTAGACACAGCTTCAGGAGAGTGAGGAGAACACATTAGAGGTATCAATTTACAGTTTTGGTTGAGATTTGAGGAGAAAATGAAGAGAGAGGTGGCGACGGCGAAACTTCGTCGCCAGAGCTTGCTCAGGCGATTGCCGGCCATTCCGGCCGCGAAACGTTGCAACTTTGGTACCTATGGCTTCTCCTCGACGAGAGCTTTCCATTGGTACTGGAGTTGAGAGCTGTTGGCCGCCGGTCGACCGCCGGCAAGCTAAAAACCCTAACTTAGGGTTTCCGCCCAAATTTGATTAATTCATGAAATTGATCTCGTATGAGCTATAATAATTGGGGAAAATATGATTTTTGGAATCCTTGTGATGAGAGCTTTCGAATGGTACCAATATTGGCACTGTTCGAAGAACTTCGCCGGCGAACTTTCCGGCGAACTTTCCGGTGAGCTCCGGCGAACTTTCCGGCGAACTTGAGATAAAAATTAGGGTGATTCTAGAGACTATTTTAAGCATGTTGGTGAAGACGGATTTGTAAAATTATTACCGGATTAAGAGATTTAATTCATTGAAATATTTACAGGAAATTCGGTAAGCAAGCACAAGGATACGAACGTTCGCGATATGAACTAGAACGTGCTTACCACGATAGAATCAGGTGAGTGTTTATTCTCTGGGTAGAATAAACGGGATAGTTCTCAATGTTTAGTCCAGGAGAACTATATCTCTTTGATTAGATATGCTTGGTATTTCTTTGGACTCTCCTGCTAGTTTTATATAAACATGTTTGCTATTATAAATGAGTTGTGAATAATCTTTGATATTCCTGCTTAATGACATAAGCTATTTACTGCTTATGTTTCTTGATTCATTATAAGCATGATATTATACTTTTGTTGACTCTAAACCTAGCATATGCATCTGTTTGATTATTCGCGATATTATTTACTTATGAAAGCATATGGCTAGTATGATTTGATACTGGATATTGCTATAAGCACAATCACTGAAGTGATATTTGATTAGCACTCCCATGGGCCACCTATGAAGAAGGGCATGGGGTAATAGTGCATGAGGTCAGGAGGGGAGACTGGATTAAAATACTCCTGACTGGCCCTTAGACTGGACTAGCTATGGATGCTAGGTAGGGAGGTCCAGTGGCAACTTAGGGGGAAAGGAGGCTTTGATTCCTTATTCTTGTGTTTCTGCTTTGATCTGGGTACCCTATAATATTTGATTCCTCCCCCTAAGGTTACAGTTGTTGGCCGCAACTGTATTTGATTAAGCCAGCCTCGGATATAGTCTCGTGTGACTATTGATTATTCCTTTTGATTGACTATTGCACACGGATAGCCAGATTATCTCATTCTTGAGATTTTTGTTATTTTATGTTCTCGGTTTTACATTGTTTTCTATCCAACTCACTGAGTACGGCGTTACTCACCCCGTAGGGGAACTCATTTTTATTTTTCAAGATTACAGCAGGAGAGGAACTGATAGATATTACGATGCATAGCCAGACTCCTGTTAAATTTTGAAAGATAGGACAGTTCTACCTTTATTTTGTATACAGAAGGATCCACTGGATAGGTACTTTGTGTATCATTGGGCATGTGCCCATTTTGATTGTAGATCATTGTATATACATAAATCTCTGTGTAAGAGATCTGATTTTGTGAAATATATGTTTTTAGAGTTATATTTGATCTATTGTTCAGGTTCTCTCCTTCCATAAATAGATGGGATATACATCAGGCACGTTTAGTAGGTTCCTATATAGTTTCGGGTGTAAACGGGGCTGTATATGGAATTCACTACGGTCTGCCACGTGCCCTACGGGAAGGTATGGGGCGTGACAGATGTGCTCAATCAAATAATCTATTTAGGTAATAATTCTGACAATTGTATCCTGTCACGCCCCGACTCTACTGTCGGGCACGTGGCAACCGCCGTATGAGCCCAACCGACCCATACAAGGCATCAAGTGATACATATCATCCAATACATCATTTACGCAGCGGAATTTACAAATAATTCATCTAACTCAATATTCGTAACAGAGTCCCGATAAACCTACTACAATTCTATGATAAACGGTAATGATAAAGAAAAATAAATCCGCCGATGGATCCATCTTCATTTACTGTCTCGATCGATCATCTAATAACCTGCACACAAGGGGAAAAGTGGTGTGCTCAGCCTTGCGGCCTATGAAATTTTATTATTTTAAAAGAAAAAAATATTTTGTTTGAGGGAAAAAATAAATCTTGGTGCCCATTTGAAAGCATCATACTAGCTACTGTTAGGTTCACTATTTTTTTTTACTACAACTTTTACCTTTTTAGGTTAATTAGTAAACTATATCCCCACCATTAAAATATAATTAAATATAAACAAAAACTTATTTAAATATTAAAATATTTAAATTATAAATAAAGGCAAGAACCTTATTGTCGTATTATTTTCTTAATTATTATGATTCTTAAAATTAAATTTCATATTTTAATTATCTTTAATTTATGATTAAATAAATATATATAATTTAATATTTTTATCAATCCATCTAATGGAAAAAATATATTTAATTAAAAAATAAAATTTATTTATTAAAATATATGATTTATAATAAGGTATCATAATATGTTAATATATTTACTTTGGTTCTATTATTATTATTCAATAAGAGGAGTAGAAAAAATAAATCCAGATATATATATTCAATAGAACATCATCTTTTCTATATCTATAAGTGAAGGTCTAGGTCGAGGTCATTGGAATCAACATCATCCGAGCCCCCTTGGTTGGCAGGGGGAGTGTCTATGGACGGAGCTACGCAGGCAGAACTACTGGTGGCACCAGGGGCGATATGCTCGTTCTCATGTTTATTTATATGAATTTGAAGTGTTTGGGAAGTAAAAAATTGTTGAGAGCAGTAGTTGCAAAAGTATGTCGGAGGCGTGGGAGTGGGAAGAGAGGTTGCAGCGAAACCACCTATTGTATGCTCATTCTGATGTGTATTCACACGAGTGCCAAGTTGTGGGGATATAAGAAATTGTTGAGAGCTGTAATTGCGATAGTATGCCAGTGGTGCGGGAGCGATAAGAGAAGTGGCAGCGGCAGCAGGTCCGACATGCTTATTTTTGTGTAAATTCATATGATTGGCGAAGGACTGCGATGTTTTATATTTTCGGGAGCAGTATTGGCAATTGTATTGATATGCACACGTCCTCATCACGTATGATGGTGGTGTGGGAGTAGGAAGAGAGGTGGAAGTATCAGCAGCTGCCACATGGTCATTATTGTGTGTATTTATATGTCCGGCAAGTTCCTCAGGTGTATGGAACCTTAGGGAGCAGTAGTTGCAACAGAATGTCTGTGGCACAGGAGCGGGAAGAGAGTTGTTAATTGCAGAAGCTGAGACATGCTCATTCTTGTTTGCATTCATATGACTGCTAAGGGCTTGGGATCTATTAAATTGTTTAGCGCAGTAGGTGCAATGATATATCTTTGGCGTCGGAGCGGGAAGAGAGGTCAGGTGCTTTGTGCGCTTATCATTTTGCTCTGACATTGAGAGAAGGTTAGGAAGTTGTGTTTTGATAGTGCTATAGACGGAGCAAATCAGAGGGTTTATGGCATAGGGATGGGGAGCTTTGTGTATATATATTTATGTACATGCATTAAATATAGAAACAACGAAAGAGAGAGAGATACTTTGGTGGATTTGATATTTAGTTTATGCAGAACTAATAGTTTTACTCTAATTAGAAGTGGAGGAATATTCCTACTGCTATCTATAGGTTCTCCTCCTATGTACTTCAACGACTATTTGTGACATGATGTTATTAGTTTATTTTTAGGGTATTTTTGTTGATATACTTATGTCATGTTTGGTTAAGACAAAGTAGCAGCATGATGAGTGGTAGTATTATAATGAGCAGCACACTTCAAAACATATAGGAAAGAAACATTAGTAATCAAGAAGCTTCATTTTCATTGCATTGATATTGTTCTTTAAGATATGCCCCGGACATGATCCATCAATTATCAAAGTTACAAGAATCATTCATTCAAATATCCATCTTCTTCTAGTAATATTTTTGTCATTCATTCAGGAGTGCCTCTCCCAGTTTATAGGTCCAGCAATAATCATTCTTTCATCCATCTATACATAAGCATATTTAATCACAATAGAGGTCATTGATCTTACAAATATCCACTCTTATGGTTCTTCCGATCCTTCAACGATGGATAAACAAGATGCTTGAAAAGCTTTTTCTGGAAGGATAATAATACAATGATGTAATGTCAAAGTTAGATTTAGACTTTTCCATGACTTTTGAACCATTTGTGATAGTTTTTATTACTGCATGCTTAAAGTCTAATTCTCATTTTGAGTAAAGTAAAACGAAATGCATGATCAGTTTGATCCCACGATATTTGAATGTTGGGATTAAAACTTTTTATTTTTGATATTAAATCCTATAGTTACGAAATATCTTCTATAAATGATATTAGTTTGATCAAAGCATTTTAATCTTATCAATCATGTGTTTACACTCAAAGATGTAATATATAAATAATATCATTTCCAATCGGTAGTTGAAGTTTTATAGTTCTATTTGCATAAGCAACTTGAATACACATTAGCTAGGTTCCACTGTTATTAAATTTTATTATTTTAAAAGAAAAAATTATTTTGTTTGAGGGAAAAAATAAATCTTGGTGCCCATTTTAAAGCATCATACTAGCTACTGTTCGGTTCACTATTTTTTTTTACTACAACTTTTACCTTTTTAGGTTAATTAGTAAACTATATCCCCACCATTAAAATATAATTCAATTTAAACAAAAACTTATTTAAATATTAAAATATTTAAATTATAAATAAAGGCAAGAACCTTCTTGTCGTATTATTTTCTTAATTATTATGATTTTTAAAATTCAATTTCATATTTTTATTATCTTTAATTTATGATTAAATAAATATATATAATATAATATTTTTATAAATCCATCTAATTGAAAAATAAAATATATTTAATTAAAAAATAAAATTTATTTACTAAAATATATGATTTATAATAAGGTATCATAATATTTTAATATATTTACTTAGGTTCTCTTATTATTATTCAATAAGAGGAGTAGAAAAAATAAATCCAGATATATATATTCAATAGAACATCATCTTTTCTATGTCTATAAGTGAAGGTCTAGGTCGAGGTCATTGGAATCAACATCATCCGAGCCCCCTTGGTTGGCAGGGGGAGTGTCTATGGACGGAGCTACGCGGGCAGAACTACTGGTGGCACCAGGGGCGATATGCTCGTTCTCATGTTTATTTATATGAATTTGAAGTGTTTGGGAAGTAAAAAATTGTTGAGAGCAGTAGTTGCAAAAGTATGTCGGAGGCGTGGGAGTGGGAAGAGAGGTTGCAGCGAAACCACCAATTGTATGCTCATTCTGATGTGTATTCACACGAGTGCCAAGTTGTGGGGATATAAGAAATTGTTGAGAGCTGTAATTGCGATAGTATGCCAGTGGTGCGGGAGCGATAAGAGAAGTGGCAGCGGCAGCAGGTCCGACATGCTTATTTTTGTGTAAATTCATATGATTGGCGAAGGACTGCGATGTTTTATATTTTCGGGAGCAGTATTGGCAATTGTATTGATATGCACACATCCTGTAAACCCCCATCAAAAAAAAAAAAAAAAAAAAAAATGGACCGGTTCAGGTGAACCGGCCGGAGAGCCGGCCGGTCCAGCTGAACCGGCTTGGACCGGGCGAGGAAGCGAGACGGGGCGAGCGAGAAGAGCAAACGCCCTTCCCACTCGAGCCATCGCCTCGAGCACGCGACGAAGCAACGTCGCTTCGTCTTCTCCCGCACCGAGCAGCGCCGACGCTCCGCCTTCCGCCGTCGACCGCTGCACGTCGCCGTCGACGATCGTCTGCCCTCGTCCACCCCCAGCGAGCTACTCCCGACGGAAAGGGCGACTCGGCGACGCCTTCTTTTTCCCATCCCGTTCGCGCGACCACCGCAGCAGAGGAACTGCTGCCGATCGATCGCCGCCCAGCACTCGCAACCCCTCGGCGGACGTCTTCTCCACCGCGGTTGGAGACGTCGGCCGTCTCCGCGTCTCCACGGGCCTTCGAGGAGTTCGAAGACCCCTCGGCGGGCGGCTGAGCTCGCCGCCTCTGTTCGAGCGATCGAACCCTACCGGCGGCGGCTGCAAATCGCGATCCGGTCGCTTCGCCGGCCGCAAACCCCGCCCCTACCTTCTCCAGACGTCCGCGAGGTGAGCAGCCGCGTTTTCCCCATGAAAAGGGGTGGTTTTCACCCTCCGGTGGAGACGCCGTGAGTTCGCCGGAGACGACGCCGGAAAGATCGCCGTTTAGGCGCTGATGGACGTCCTTCTCGCAGATCGGCGTAGTCTCCGCGTTGAGCGAGGAGCAACGAAGCTCGCTGGCCGTTTAGCCTTCGTTTTCGCGAGTTCCGGCGAGGTGGCGGCTAGGGTTCCGGCGGCGGCGCTGAGTTTTCCGGCAGCGCACAGTTAATCCGACGAAGGTGCTTAATTAGGGCTTAATCGCGATTAGCGCTAATTAAGTGTGCTTAGTGTAAATAAAATATAATTAGTGAAAAATCATGTTATTGTATGCTTAGTTTAATTAAATGCATGATTAGCGTTAATTAACTAAGCTTAGTGTATAAGAAATTATTTCTTTAAAGAAACGGTTGGGTCGAATCAAGTGGGGTTAAATCGGTTGGGTTTGAGTTAAGTTTGGGTCGAGTCAAGTTGGGTTGGGTGAGCCGAATCAAATAAGTTGAACCTGGTTCGAGCTCGAGTCAAATTAGATTGAATTTAATTTAGCTGAACCGGACCCGAACCGAACCAAATCGAACCGAACCGAACCGAACCGAGTGAACAGTAACTCGAACCGTCGACCAAGTCAACAGCGGACCCAGTCAGCATCGACCGGGCCCACCGCCGACCCAGTCAGCGTGGACCGAGTCCACCGCCGACCCAGTCAGCGTTGACCGGTCAATAGCTGACCCAGTCAGCGTTGACCGGGCCCACTTCTGACCCAGTCAGCGTTGACCAGTCAACGTTGACCGTTGACCGGGTCAGAAAAATATAAAATAATAAAATAATATTAAAATATTAAAAAAAATCAAAAAAATAATAAAAATTTCTATGGGTTCTACTTGGGCTCTGGATGACTTGGGCCAAGTTATGGGTGAGTTTGATGAGTAGAAATTGAATAAAAATTCATTGAAGTTATTAGATAAAAATGCAAAAATATGATAAATTCATAATTCATTAGGTGAGATGAATCCTAAACATGCATAGGATTAATTTAATATAATAATTATTTAATTGATAGATTTTAATTTATTTATCTTAAGGGAAATAAATTAAATCTATTTTAAATAAATTTTATTAAATAGGATTATTTTGGGTACGCGATCCGAGAAGCTCGGCGGGTGATATTCTCCGCGCGACTTGGTTCCCAGAAGCAGATCGCTATCCCAGGTGCGTTAGTTCTCCGTTGGTAGGATTTATTCACGCTAGGGAATACCCGCTGGGGTTTTCTTAGGAAAAATTCTTGGATGTCTTCAATATGATAAACCATAATGTTTTGATAAGATTTAAATTGTATACATGCTAGCTTAGTTATCTTATCTAACATGTTTATCTACTATGTATCTAACATGTTCTACATTCTTGCCCGGCAAGCTATTGCTTTCTATGATATGTTAAATGACTACCATGCGGACATAGTTAATACATGTGACATGTTAGAACCTTGGCGACGTCACCGCCACTTAGAGAAAAAAGGGGCCTTTTTCCATATGCCCCGGTTGACCGCCGCGTCCCGACGGTGGTCAAACGGTGACGTTTCCGTTAGGCGCCACTCCCGAGGTTGATGCATAGCGGAGCACTGGGAGCACCACTCCCGACGTTATGCATAGCTCATATACTGGGAGCTGGTAGGGTAAGGGACTGTACACACTCCATGGTCATGTTAGACTGGAAATATGGAGCAAGTCCTTACCCAAAACCTTCACCCGCGCGAGTGTCGTTGTAGGCGGCCTCGTGATAGTCCTGAGATGGTTAGCTAGGATGAACCCTACCATGGACTTGGCACCGACGAAGTCGAGGGCCACATCCCATCGTGTGGATGTGCGCCAATCTCGATAGACGTTGACGGCTATTGGACTGGAAAGGTGATTCCACATGCGACGCCTTGGACAGTGGATCCGTAGACCGCACGGCTATCACCCTTGACGTCTGCAGACGATCGGATGAGTAGTCCGGATCCTAGGGTGGTTATTCCGGCTAGCCGTGGCCGATGATATTTAAGAGAGGTGACCCTGTCTACGGGCAGTGTGTAGTACTACATGGGTGTCGTGACCCCTACGGTATCCGGGGAGGATGTAAGGGCACGACGGTTTCGCTAGGGGAGGCATGGTTGGCGACTAGTGAAACAACAGGAGAGGGACTCTGGGTCATCCGTCCTCTCTGCCAACATCAGTGCAGCGGGCATAGGTAGAGACAGAGACAGAAAGGCACTGATGGGCTTACTGATACTCTTAGCTAGGGTAGTCATTAAGCGTAGGCTGGCAGCCCAAGTTTATGAAACCTAAAAAGTCTCACTATGACGTAGGTGACATACTATTAATATGGACACTAGACATGACTAGGGTGACATCTAGTGACATGTACACATTTAATTGTTTATTTAATTGTTTGTTTATGCTGTCTATTTTTATACGAATTGTTTAAAACGAAATGGCATGAAAGATGATGACTAATTACCAAAGACATCCTAGAATACTCCTCCTAGCCTTTGATTTCCTTATTCGGTAGGACCGTAATTTCGCATTAGGCCGCAAGGCTGAGCACACCGCGTTCAATGTGTGTGCAGGTGTCGTTGCACGAGACGAGATCGATGACGGAGGGTTCGTCGCAGAAGGTATACGACTGCTGTTATGAGTTTTCGTATGCCGGTCTTAGATTTGTATTAGGAGATATCGGGACTGTATTTAAGATGTTATTTAAAAAATGTGGGTGTATGTAGTTTAGTATTTGTATTTATGCCTTGTATGGGCTTGTCGGGCTCATACGGCGGTTGCCACGTGTCGTCCTGCGGGTCGGGGCGTGACAACTTAAGTGGTATCAGAGCCTAGGTTTAAAGACCTGAGCATTTAGGTGATATCAAAACCTAGGGATTTTGGAGTTTCGACTTCAAATCTAAATTATAAGGATGTCAGTCCCGATATATTAGATTGGCCAGTTAGATAGTTAGTGGTACGGTCGTTTACCTATATCGTGACTATGCGTACCGAAAGAGTTTTACCTTACGTAGAAATTCTTATTTCGTATGAACTGACAGAAGCTTGTTCATGTAGATGTCAGAAGTACCGCCCAGACGTAAACGGGGGAGGCCCCGAAAGCTCGTGGAGCCCCAGGATCATTCGACGGCCACCTCCCGTCCAGCGGCAGATCCGTTAACGCCGCTAGCACCGGTACCAGCTGCGAGCGTTACCGGAGATTCTGATAGGGCACCAGTATCCATGGTCCCAGAGGGGGCATCATTGGGTACACGTCGGAGCTCGAGTTCTCGACGTACCGTGAGGCAGAGGACTACATCTACAGTGCCATCAGGGCAGGCACCTGTTGCTCAGGGACAACTGAACATAATAGCAGCAGCGGTGGCCAGCGCGATGGTCAGCATTCTAAATCCCACTGCACAGCATGAGCCCGAGGTACCTCAGATTAGTGCACCTCCTCCTCCGCCTCCTGCTGCACCAGTGGTACCACCAGCACCGCGGGTGGTCCGGACGACTCCTGCCCCAGCAGTTGTACCCGCTCCAGCTGATCGTAGTGCAGAGTCAGATCGAGTGAGGGTTGCAACAGCAGTTGCTACCCCTCCGATAGGAGCACAGGGGACTTATACTCGAGTGGATTATCAAACCCCGCCTGGGGGAGTTGTTACGTCGGAGCCCAGTACCCGAGCTGCGAGGCCGATAGTCGCTTGGGTGAGAGACGCTCGACATCTGGGGTGTGTTACATTTTCTGGATCATCTGACCCCCAGACAGCCCGGTCATGGATTAACAACATCCGCCGTATCACTGCGGATTTGGAGTTAGCTGATAGAGACCGACTTGGAGTGGCACTCTATCTGGTAGACGGGGAGGCTGAGACCTGGCGAGATGAGCTGGAGACCCGTTATTCTACCGGACTGACGTGGGACATATTTTTGGATGAGTTCCACGAGCGTTTCTATACAGAGCTCCAGCATGATCTGAAGGTACAGGAGTTCTTAGACTGTAGACAGGGAGGCAGATCTGTGTCAGAGTATGTGGCGGAGTTTAATCTGCTGGCCTCCCTGGTACCCGACACGATCACATCCGACAGGTATCGTCGGATGCGCTTTATTCAGGGCTTGGATGACCACCTTAGTGTTAGGGTGGGAATATTGGATTACACTGCTTTCCAGCAGTTGGTGGATAAAGCCCTGTGGACTGAGAGGATGCTCCAGACGACGCGTATGCGGAGAGAGGGGCACAAGAAGAAGAGGTCAGCGACACATAGGGGTCGAGGTGACTTCAGGGACAGACAGACTGGCTCAGTAGCTTCAGTGGCCTCGGCTGCAGGAGGGGCTCCATCTGGGAGCCGATTTATACAGAGGACTGAGCAGCGGGGTCAGCCGAGTCAGGCACGTCCCCAGCCGTCAGTACATAGGGCCCCTCAGATACACCGTGCATCACAGTTGGCCCCATGTACCATTTGCCGCCGGACTCACACTGGGATGTGCCGAGAGATCACTTGTTATCAGTGCGGACAGAAGGGGCACATTCGGACCAGCTGTCCGCAGCGGATTCAGATGGGTGGATCCCAGCAGTCAGCCATCCACCCGACATCTGCGGGTCGTGGTCGTCCTCCTGCACCGTTCCCACCGGCTGCACCTATGACGGGGTCTACCCGAGGATTTCCTACCGGCTCGGGCCCATACTCTCAGAGGCCGCCCCAGCGCACTCAGACGCGCATATATGCATTGGACGGCATCGATGCCCAAGCCAACCCCGATGTAGTCACGGGTAACTCCTCCCATGCTGACGCACCTTAAATGGAATTTTTATTTTTGGAGATTTAGTCTTTCCATTTGATAAGTTGTTGTTGTGTTGGATTTTGGAACTAAAACTTATCTTTTGTTAAGTGAGACTAAATTTAACTTGTCGCATGTGTTGTTTGTGTGATGTGGAATAGGACATATGCGACTATTTGATGCATGGGCTCGTATTCTTATTGACACCGGGTCACATCGGTCTTTCATTAGTTCGGAGTTCGCCAGGCGAGCCGACATACCTCTTACCCCGTTAGAGGCAGAGTTGATTGTCTGTACTCCCTTGGGTGAGAAGATTTTACGGAGTCAGGTGTATCGGTCTTGTCCCATTATGATACAGGAGGTTACCCTTGAAGCAGACCTGATTCCACTGGACATGGCAGACTTCGATGTGATTCTCGGTATGGACTGATTGACAGCACATAGAGCCCTGGTGAGCTGCTTCACAAAGTCAGTGTCCTTCGTTGGATCGGGACCCCCGGAGCTGGTATTTGAGGGGGATCGTCGAGTCCTGCCGACTGCCATTATATCCGCTCTCACGGCGCAGAGGTACATCAGGAAAGGGTATCAGTGTTTCCTTGCGCACGTAGTGGATAGCAGCCAGTCGGATAGCCAGATGGCAGATATTCCGGTAGTTCGTGAGTTCCTAGATGTTTTTCTTGAGGAATTGCCTGGCCTACCCCCGGATCGGGTGTTAGAATTTTGCATCGATCTCGCCCCTGGGACGATGCCAATCTCTAGACCCCCGTATCGTATGGCACCGGCAGAGTTGAAGGAACTCAAGCTACAGTTACAGGACTTGGTGGATAAGGGTTTATTCGACCTAGTGTCTCCCCTTGGGGCGCACCTGTTCTATTTGTGAAGAAAAAGGATGGGACCTTGAGGATGTGCATTGATTACAGGCAGTTGAATAAGGTCACCATCAGGAACAGGTATCCGCTTCCCCGCATCGATGACTTATTTGATCAGTTGCAGGGAGCTCGGGTTTTCTCGAAGATTGATTTGAGGTCCGGGTATCATCAGTTAAAGATTAGGGACTCGGATGTTTCGAAGACGGCATTTCGGTCACGGTATGGACATTATGAGTTCCTAGTCATGTCTTTTGGACTTACTAATGCTCCCGCAGCCTTTATGGATTTGATGAACCAGGTTTTTCATAGACATTTAGATAAGTGTGTCATTGTCTTCATTGATGACATACTTGTCTATTCGAAGAGCCCGGAGGAGCATATGAGGCATCTCCGACTTGTCCTTCAGGTACTGAGAGATAGTCAGCTTTATGCTAAGTTTTCCAAATGTGAGTTTTGGCTGACTCAGGTTGGATTTCTGGGGCATATTATATCCAGTGAGGGCATACAGGTCGATCCGACTAAGATTGAGGCAGTGACTAAGTGAGAGCAGCCTAAGAGTCCCACAGAGGTCCGTAGTTTCCTTGGATTAGCTGGATATTATCGGCGGTTTGTGCAGGATTTCTCACGTATTGCAGCGCCGATGACCAAGTTGACTAGGAAGGACATTAAGTTTCGGTGGACCTCAGAGTGTGAGCTCAGTTTCCAGGAGCTTAAGACTCGTTTAACCACTGCTCCGATACTCACCCTCCCAGTCAGCGGTACAGAGTATGTGGTATTCAGCGATGCTTCGAAGCAAGGGCTGGGTTGTGTACTTATGCAGGGCGGACGGGTAATTGCCTATGCTTCACGACAGTTGAAGAAGCACGAGGTAAATTATCCGACTCATGATTTGGAGTTAGCCGCTATTGTTCTGGCTCTTAAGATTTGGCGACACTATCTTTACGGGGAGAAGTGTCATATTTTCACGGACCATAAGAGCCTACAGTACTTGTTGACCCAGAGGGAATTGAACCTCAGACAGCGCCGCTGGTTGGAGTTGATCAAGGACTATGACTTGATTATTGACTACCATCCGGGGAAGGCTAATGTTGTGGCAGATGCTTTGAGCAGAAAGTCGTCTGTCACTTTGGCGTATATACGCACTGCCTACTTACCCTTGCTGCGTGACATGAGATTGCTGGGGGTTGAGCTACAGTGTGACTCTCAGGGTGGGTTACTGGCACAGTTTACTGTGCGACCCACTTTATCGGACCGGCTGGCCGAGTTACAGAGGACAGACTCAGAGTTGAGTACGGTGATCCAGAGAGTACAGGATGGTCAGGGTCCGGAGTTCAGACTCAGAGATGACGGCATGCTGGTGCTGAATGACAGGATCTGCGTACCCCATGATGAGGATCTACGACGGCAGATTCTGGAGGAGGCACACAGTTCCGCTTATGCTATGCATCCGGGTAGTACGAAGATGTATCGTACTATTCGACAGACGTATTGGTGGTCGGGCATGAAGCGGGACATAGCTGAGTTTGTAGCTCGATGCCTAGTATGCCAGCAGGTTAAGGCGGAACATCAGAAGCCGGCAGGGACCTTGCAGCCTCTTCCGATACCGGAGTGGAAGTGGGAGCACATCACTATGGACTTTGTAGTCGGGTTGCCGCGCACCCAGAGACACCATGACGCTATCTGGGTGATCGTTGATCGACTTACAAAGTCTGCCCACTTCTTGCCGATTGAGATTTCTTAGACATTGGAGAGGTTAGCCAGGCTGTACATCAACGACATTGTCCGCCTTCATGGAGTACCAGTATCTATTGTGTCGGACCGAGATCCTAGGTTCACTTCTAGGTTCTGGCCGAAGTTTCAGGGGGAGCTGGGTACATCATTGAGGTTTAGCACCGCATTTCACCCACAAACTGATGGACAGTCAGAGCGTACCATACAGACGCTGGAGGACATGTTGAGAGCATGTGTGCTCGAGTTTACTGGTAGCTGGGATACCCACCTTCCTTTGGTGAAATTTGCATATAATAATAGCTATCAGGCCAGCATTGGTATGGCTCCCTATGAGGCTCTATATGGTAGACAGTGTCGGACTCCATTATGTTGGAGTGAGGTAGGCGAGAGACGACTGACGGGTACGGAGTTGATTGATGAAACCGTAGCCAAGGTCAGTGTCATTCGAGGTAGACTGAAGACAGCTCAGGACCGACAGAAGAGCTATGCAGATAATCGTCGTAGGCCTCTAGAGTTTGCAGTCGGGGATATGGTTTTTCTAAAGGTATCCCCCTGGAAGGGCATCCTTCGTTTTCAGAAGAAAGGGAAGCTACACCCTAGATACATCGGACCCTTCCAGGTACTTGAGAGAGTCGGGCCGGTGGCATACCGACTGGAGCTACCTGCAGACTTAGAGCAGATTCATGATGTCTTCCATGTATCCATGTTGAGGAATTACATTTCAGATCCGTCCCATGTCCTCACAGCACCACCAGTTCAGCTGAGAGAGGACTTGAGCTACGGGGTGCGGGCTATTGAGATCATAGATCGGCGCGTAAAGGTGCTTCGAGGTAAGTCTATTCCCCTAGTAAAAGTCCTCTGGAGGAACGCTCATATCGAGGAAGCTACATGGGAGACTGAGGCCCACATGCGGGCCCAGCAACCTCACTTATTTGAGGGAGAGAGTGTTTGAGTGTGATGTACAAAAATTTTGAAAATTTATATGTTGATGTTGGATATCTTTTTGGATGTTCAAGTGTTATTTTGGAGGACCAAAATTTTTAAGGGGGGGAGTACTTGTAAACCCCCATCAAAAAAAAAAAAAAAAAAAAAAAAAAATGGACCGGTTCAGGTGAACCGGCCGGAGAGCCGGCCGGTCCAGCTGAACCGGCTTGGACCGGGCGAGGAAGCGAGACGGGGCGAGCGAGAAGAGCAAACGCCCTTCCCACTCGAGCCATCGCCTCGAGCACGCGACGAAGCAACATCGCTTCGTCTTCTCCCGCACCGAGCAGCGCCGACGCTCCGCCTTCCGCCGTCGACCGCTGCACGTCGCCGTCGACGATCGTCTGCCCTCGTCCACCCCCAGCGAGCTACTCCCGACGGAAAGGGCGACTCGGCGACGCCTTCTTTTTCCCATCCCGTTCGCGCGACCACCGCAGCAGAGGAACTGCTGCCGATCGATCGCCGCCCAGCACTCGCAACCCCTCGGCGGACGTCTTCTCCACCGCGGTTGGAGACGTCGGCCGTCTCCGCGTCTCCACGGGCCTTCGAGGAGTTCGAAGACCCCTCGGCGGGCGGCTGAGCTCGCCGCCTCTGTTCGAGCGATCGAACCCTACCGGCGGCGGCTGCAAATCGCGATCCGGTCGCTTCGCCGGCCGCAAACCCCGCCCCTACCTTCTCCAGACGTCCGCGAGGTGAGCAGCCGCGTTTTCCCCATGAAAAGGGGTGGTTTTCACCCTCCGGTGGAGACGCCGTGAGTTCGCCGGAGACGACGCCGGAAAGATCGCCGTTTAGGCGCTGATGGACGTCCTTCTCGCAGATCGACGTAGTCTCCGCGTTGAGCGAGGAGCAACGAAGCTCGCCGGCCGTTTAGCCTTCGTTTTCGCGAGTTCCGGCGAGGTGGCGGCTAGGGTTCCGGCGGCGGCGCTGAGTTTTCCGGCAGCGCACAGTTAATCCGGCGAAGGTGCTTAATTAGGGCTTAATCGCGATTAGCGCTAATTAAGTGTGCTTAGTGTAAATAAAATATAATTAGTGAAAAATCATGTTATTGTATGCTTAGTTTAATTAAATGCATGATTAGCGTTAATTAACTAAGCTTAGTGTATAAGAAATTATTTCTTTAAAGAAACGGTTGGGTCGAATCAAGTGGGGTTAAATCGGTTGGGTTTGAGTTAAGTTTGGGTCGAGTCAAGTTGGGTTGGGTGAGCCGAATCAAATAAGTTGAACCTGGTTCGAGCTCGAGTCAAATTAGATTGAATTTAATTTAGCTGAACCGGACCCGAACCGAACCAAATCGAACCGAACCGAACCGAACCGAACCGAGTGAACAGTAACTCGAACCGTCGACCAAGTCAACAGCGGACCCAGTCAGCATCGACCGGGCCCACCGCCGACCCAGTCAGCATCGACCGGGCCCACCGCCGACCCAGTCAGCGTTGACCGAGTCAACCGCTGACCCAGTCAGCGTTGACCGGTCAACAGCTGACCCAGTCAGCATTGACCGGGCCCACTGCTGACCCAGTCAGCGTTGACCAGTCAACGTTGACCGTTGACCGGGTCAGAAAATATAAAATAATAAAATATTATTAAAATAATAAAATAATAAAATAATAATAAAAATAATAAAATAATATTAAAATATTAAAAAAAATCAAAAAAATAATAAAAATTTCTATAGGTTCTACTTGGGCTCCTGGATGACTTGGGCCAAGTTATGGGTGAGTTTGATGAGTAGAAATTGAATAAAAATTCATTGAAATTATTAGATAAAAATGCAAAAATATGATAAATTCATAATTCATTAGGTGAGATTAATCCTAAACATGCATAGGATTAATTTAATGTAATAATTATTTAATTGATAGATTTTAATTTATTTATCTTAAGGGAAATAAATTAAATCTATTTTAAATAAATTTTATTAAATAGGATTATTTTGGGTACGCGATCCGAGAAGCTCGGTGGGTGATATTCTCCGCGCGACTTGGTTCCCAGAAGCAGATCTCTATCCCAGGTGCGTTGGTTCTCCGTTGGTAGGATTTATTCACGTTAGGGAATACCCGCTGGGGTTTTCTTAGGAAAAATTCTTGGATGTCTTCAATATGATAAACCATAATGTTTTGATAAGATTTAAATTGTATGCATGCTAGCATAGTTATCTTATCTAACATGTTTATCTACTATGTATCTAACATGTTCTACATTCTTGCCCGGCATGCTATTGCTTTCTATGATATGTTAAATGACTACCATGCGGACATAGATAATACATGTGACATGTTAGAACCTTGGCGACGTCACCGCCACTTAGAGAAAAAAGGGGCCTTTTTCCATATGCCCCGGTTGACCGCCGCGTCCCGACGGTGGTCAAACGGTGACGTTTCCGTTAGGCGCCACTCCCGAGGTTGATGCATAGCGGAGCACTGGGAGCACCACTCCCGACGTTATGCATAGCTCATATACTGGGAGCTGGTAGGGTAAGGGACTGTACACACTCCATGGTCATGTTAGACTGGAAATATGGAGCAAGTCCTTACCCAAAACCTTCACCCGCGCGAGTGTCGTTGTAGGCGGCCTCATGATAGTCCTGAGATGGTTAGCTAGGATGAACCCTACCATGGACTTGGCACCGACGAAGTCGAGGGCCACATCCCATCGTGTGGATGTGCGCCAATCTCGATAGACGTTGACGGCTATTGGACTGGAAAGGTGATTCCACATGCGACGCCTTGGACAGTGGATCCGTAGACCGCACGGCTATCACCCTTGACGTCTGCAGACGATCGGATGAGTAGTCCGGATCCTAGGGTGGTTATTCTGGCTAGCCGTGGCCGATGATATTTAAGAGAGGTGACCCTGTCTACGGGCAGTGTGTAGTACTACATGGGTGTCGTGACCCCTACGGTATCCGGGGAGGATGTAAGGGCACGACGGTTTCGCTAGGGGAGACATGGTTGGCGACTAGTGAAACAACAGGAGAGGGACTCTGGGTCATCCGTCCTCTCTGCCAACATCAGTGCAGCGGGCATAGGTAGAGACAGAGACAGAAAGACACTGATGGGATTACTGATACTCTTAGCTAGGGTAGTCATTAAGCGTAGGCTGGCAGCCCGAGTTTATGAAACCTAAAAAGTCTCACTATGACGTAGGTGACATACTATTAATATGGACACTAGACATGACTAGGGTGACATCTAGTGACATATACACATTTAATTGTTTATTTAATTATTTGTTTATGCTGTCTATTTTTATACGAATTGTTTAAAATGAAATGGCATGAAAGATGATGACTAATTACCAAAGACATCCTAGAATACTCCTCCTAGCCTTTGATTTCCTTATTCGGTAGGACCGTAATTTCGCATTAGGCCGCAAGGCTGAGCACACCGCGTTCAATGTGTGTGCAGGTGTCGTTGCACGAGACGAGATCGATGACGGAGGGTTCGTCGCAGAAGGTATACGAATGCTGTTATGAGTTTTCGTATGCCGGTCTTAGATTTGTATTAGGAGATATCGGGACTGTATTTAAGATGTTATTTAAAAAATGTGGGTGTATGTAGTTTAGTATTTGTATTTATGCCTTGTATGGGCTTGTCGGGCTCATACGGCGGTTGCCACGTGTCGTCCTGCGGGTCGGGGCGTGACACATCCTCATCACGTATGATGGTGGTGTGGGAGTAGGAAGAGAGGTGGAAGTATCAGCAGCTGCCACATGGTCATTACTGTGTGTATTTATATGTCCGGCAAGTTCCTCAGGTGTATGGAACCTTAGGGAGCAGTAGTTGCAATAGAATGTCTGTGGCACGGGAGCGGGAAGAGAGTTGTTAACTGCAGAAGCTGAGACATGCTTATTCTTGTGTGCATTCATATGACTGCTAAGGGCTTGGGATCTATTAAATTATTTAGCGCAGTAGGTGCAATGATATATCTTTGGCGTCGGAGCGGGAAGAGAGGTCGGGTGCTTTGTGCGCTTATCATTTTGCTCTGACATTGAGAGAAGGTTAGGAAGTTGTGTTTTGATAGTGCTATAGACGGAGCAAATCAGAGGGTTTATGGCATAGGGATGGGGAGCTTTGTGTATATATATTTATGTACATGCATTAAATATAGAAACAACGAAAGAGAGAGAGATACTTTGGTGGATTTGATATTTAGTTTATGCAGAACTAATAGTTTTACTCTAATTAGAAGTGGAGGAATATTCCTACTGCTATCTATAGGTTCTCCTCCTATGTACTTCAACGACTATTTGTGACATTATGTTATTAGTTTATTTTTAGGGTATTTTTGTTGATATACTTATGTCATGTTTGGTTAAGACAAAGTAGCAGCATGATGAGTGGTAGTATTATAATGAGCAGCACACTTCAAAACATATAGGAAAGAAACATTAGTAATCAAGAAGCTTCATTTTCATTGCATTGATATTGTTCTTTAAGATATGCCCCGGACATGATCCATCAATTATCAAAGTTACAAGAATCATTGATTCAAATATCCATCTTCTTCTAGTAATATTTTTGTCATTCATTTAGGAGTGCCTCTCCCAGTTTATAGGTCCAGCAATAATCATTCTTTCATCCATCTATACATAAGCATATTTAATCACAATAGAGGTCATTGATCTTACAAATATCCACTCTTATGGTTCTTCCGATCCTTCAACGATGGATAAACAAGATGCTTGAAAAGCTTTTTCTGGAAGGATAATAATACAATGATGTAATGTCGAAGTTAGATTTAGACTTTTCCATGACTTTTGAACCATTTGTGATAGTTTTTATTACTGCATGCTTAAAGTCTAATTCTCATTTTGAGTAAAGTAAAACGAAATGCATGATCAGTTTGATCCCACGATATTTGAATGTTGGGATTAAAACTTTTTATTTTTGATATTAAATCCTATAGTTACGAAATATCTTCTATAAATGATATTAGTTTGATCAAAGCATTTTAATCTTATCAATCATGTGTTTACACTCAAAGATGTAATATATAAATAATATCATTTCCAATCGGTAGTTGAAGTTTTATAGTTCTATTTGCATAAGCAACTTGAATATACATTAGCTAGGTTCCACTGTTATTAAATTTTATTATTTTAAAAGAAAAAATTATTTTGTTTGAGGGAAAAAATAAATCTTGGTGCCCATTTTAAAGCATCATACTAGCTACTGTTCGGTTCACTATTTTTTTTTACTACAACTTTTACCTTTTTAGGTTAATTAGTAAACTATATCCCCACCATTAAAATATAATTAAATTTAAACAAAAACTTATTTAAATATTAAAATATTTAAATTATAAATAAAGGCAAGAACCTTCTTGTCGTATTATTTTCTTAATTATTATGATTTTTAAAATTCAATTTCATATTTTTATTATCTTTAATTTCTGATTAAATAAATATATATAATATAATATTTTTATATATCCATCTAATTGAAAAATAAAATATATTTAATTAAAAAATAAAATTTATTTACTAAAATATATGATTTATAATAAGGTATCATAATATTTTAATATATTTACTTAGGTTCTCTTATTATTATTCAATAAGAGGAGTAGAAAAAATAAATCCAGATATATATATTCAATAGAACATCATCTTTTCTATATCTATAAGTGAAGGTCTAGGTCGAGGTCATTGGAATCAACATCATCCGAGCCCCCTTGGTTGGCAGGGGGAGTGTCTATGGACGGAGCTACGCGGGCAGAACTACTGGTGGCACCAGGGGCGATATGCTCGTTCTCATGTTTATTTATATGAATTTGAAGTGTTTGGGAAGTAAAAAATTGTTGAGAGCAGTAGTTGCAAAAGTATGTCGGAGGCATGGGAGTGGGAAGAGAGGTTGCAGCGAAACCACCTATTGTATGCTCATTCTGATGTGTATTCACACGAGTGCCAAGTTGTGGGGATATAAGAAATTGTTGAGAGCTGTAATTGCGATAGTATGCCAGTGGTGCGGGAGCGATAAGAGAAGTGGCAGCGGCAGCAGGTCCGACATGCTTATTTTTGTGTAAATTCATATGATTGGCGAAGGACTGCGATGTTTTATATTTTCGGGAGCAGTATTGGCAATTGTATTGATATGCACACGTCCTCATCACGTATGATGGTGGTGTGGGAGTAGGAAGAGAGGTGGAAGTATCAGCAGCTGCCACATGGTCATTAGTGTGTGTATTTATATGTCCGGCAAGTTCCTCAGGTGTATGGAACCTTAGGGAGCAGTAGTTGCAACAGAATGTCTGTGGCACAGGAGCGGGAAGAGAGTTGTTAACTGCAGAAGCTGAGACATGCTCATTCTTGTGTGCATTCATATGACTGCTAAGGGCTTGGGATCTATTAAATTGTTTAGCGCAGTAGGTGCAATGATATATCTTTGGCGTCGGAGCGGGAAGAGAGGTCGGGTGCTTTGTGCGCTTATCATTTTGCTCTGACATTGAGAGAAGGTTAGGAAGTTGTGTTTTGATAGTGCTATAGATGGAGCAAATCAGAGGGTTTATGGCATAGGGATGGGGAGCTTTGTGTATATATATTTATGTACATGCATTAAATATAGAAACAACGAAAGAGAGAGAGATACTTTGGTGGATTTGATATTTAGTTTATGCAGAACTAATAGTTTTACTCTAATTAGAAGTGGAGGAATATTCCTACTGCTATCTATAGGTTCTCCTCCTATGTACTTCAACGACTATTTGTGACATTATGTTATTAGTTTATTTTTAGGGTATTTTTGTTGATATACTTATGTCATGTTTGGTTAAGACAAAGTCAAGATGAGTGGTAGTATTATAATGAGCAGCACACTTCAAAACATATAGGAAAGAAACATTAGTAATCAAGAAGCTTCATTTTCATTGCATTGATATTGTTCTTTAAGATATGCCCCGGACATGATCCATCAATTATCAAAGTTACAAGAATCATTCATTCAAATATCCATCCTCTTCTAGTAATATTTTCGTCATTCATTTAGGAGTGCCTCTCCCAGTTTATAGGTCCAGCAATAATCATTCTTTCATCCATCTATACATAAGCATATTTAATCACAATAGAGGTCATTGATCTTACAAATATCCACTCTTATGGTTCTTCCGATCCTTCAACGATGGATAAACAAGATGCCTGAAAAGCTTTTTCTGAAAGGATAATAATACAATGATGTAATGTCGAAGTTAGATTTAGACTTTTCCATGACTTTTGAACCATTTGTGATAGTTTTTATTACTGCATGCTTAAAGTCTATTTCTCATTTTGAGTAAAGTAAAACGAAATGCATGATCAGTTTGATCTCACAATATTTGAATGTTGGGATTAAAACTTTTTATTTTTGATAATAAATCCTATAGTTACGAAATATCTTCTATAAATGATATTAGTTTGATCAAAGCATTTTAATCTTATCAGTCATGTGTTTACACTCAAAGATGCAATATATAAATAATATCATTTCCAATCGGTAGTTGAAGTTTTATAGTTCTATTTGCATAAGCAACTTGAATACACATTAGCTAGGTTCCACTGTTATTAAAATTTATTATTTTAAAAGAAAAAAATTATTTTGTTTGAGGGAAAAAATAAATCTTGGTGCCCATTTTAAAGCATCATACTAGCTACTGTTAGGTTCACTATTTTTTTTTACTACACCTTTTACCTTTTTAGGTTAATTAGTAAACTATATCCCCACCATTAAAATATAATTAAATATAAACAAAAACTTATTTAAATATTAAAATATTTAAATTATAAATAAAGGCAAGAACCTTCTTGTCGTATTATTTTCTTAATTATTATGATTTTTAAAATTAAATTTCATTTTTTTATTATATTTAATTTATGATTAAATAAATATATATAATTTAATATTTTTATAAATCCATCTAATGGAAAAAAAATATTTAATTAAAAAATAAATTTTTTTTATTAAAATATATGATTTATAATAAGGTATCATAATATGTTAATATATTTACTTTGGTTCTCTTATTATTATTCAATAAGAGGAGTAGAAAAAATAAATCCAGATATATATATTCAATAGAACATCATCTTTTCTATATCTATAAGTGAAGGTCTAGGTCGAGGTCATTGGAATCAACATCATCCGAGCCCCCTTAGTTGGCAGGGGGAGTGTCTATGGACGGAGCTGCGCGGGCAGAACTACTGGTGGCACCAGGGACGATATGCTCGTTCTCATGTTTATTTATATGAATTTGAAGTGTTTGGGAAGTAAAAAATTGTTGAGAGCAGTAGTTGCAAAAGTATGTCGGAGGCGTGGGAGTGGGAAGAGAGGTTGCAGCGAAACCACCTATTGTATGCTCATTCTGATGTGTATTCACACGAGTGCCAAGTGGTGGGGATATAAGAAATTGTTGAGAGCTGTAATTGCGATAGTATGCCAGTGGTGCGGGAGCGATAAGAGAAGTGGCAGCGGCAGCAGGTCCGACATGCTTATTTTTGTGTAAATTCATATGATTGGCGAAGGACTGCGATGTTTTATATTTTCGGGAGCAGTATTGGCAATTGTATTGATATGCACACGTCCTCATCACGTATGATGGTGGTGTGGGAGTAGGAAGAGAGGTGGAAGTATCAGCAGCTGCCACATGGTCATTATTGTGTGTATTTATATGTCCGGCAAGTTCCTCAGGTGTATGAAACATTAGGGAGCAGTAGTTGCAACAGAATGTCTGTGGCACAGGAGCGGGAAGAGAGTTGTTAACTGCAGAAGCTGAGATATGCTCATTCTTGTGTGCATTCATATGACTGCTAAGGGCTTGGGATCTATTAAATTGTTTAGCGCAGTAGGTGCAATGATATATCTTTGGCGTCGGAGCGGGAAGAGAGGTCGGGTGCTTTGTGCGCTTATCATTTTGCTCTGACATTGAGAGAAGGTTAGGAAGTTGTGTTTTGATAGTGCTATAGACGGAGCAAATCAGAGGGTTTATGGCATAGGGATGGGGAGCTTTGTGTATATATATTTATGTACATGCATTAAATATAGAAACAACGAAAGAGAGAGAGATACTTTGGTGGATTTGATATTTAGTTTATGCAGAACTAATAGTTTTACTCTAATTAGAAGTGGAGGAATATTCCTACTGCTATCTATAGGTTCTCCTCCTATGTACTTCAACGACTATTTGTGACATTATGTTATTAGTTTATTTTTAGGGTATTTTTGTTGATATACTTATGTCATGTTTGGTTAAGACAAAGTCAAGATGAGTGGTAGTATTATAATGAGCAGCACACTTCAAAACATATAGGAAAGAAACATTAGTAATCAAGAAGCTTCATTTTCATTGCATTGATATTGTTCTTTAAGATATGCCCCGGACATGATCCATCAATTATCAAAGTTACAAGAATCATTCATTCAAATATCCATCCTCTTCTAGTAATATTTTCGTCATTCATTTAGGAGTGCCTCTCCCAGTTTATAGGTCCAGCAATAATCATTCTTTCATCCATCTATACATAAGCATATTTAATCACAATAGAGGTCATTGATCTTACAAATATCCACTCTTATGGTTCTTCCGATCCTTCAACGATGGATAAACAAGATGCCTGAAAAGCTTTTTCTGAAAGGATAATAATACAATGATGTAATGTCGAAGTTAGATTTAGACTTTTCCATGACTTTTGAACCATTTGTGATAGTTTTTATTACTGCATGCTTAAAGTCTATTTCTCATTTTGGCCGTCGGCGAGCTAAAAGACCTCACTTAGGGATTTCACCCAAATTGGTATAATCGGTAAAATTGATCACAGGTGAGCCATAAAAATTGGAGGAAATATGATTTTTAGAATACTCTTGAAGAGAGCTTTCGATTGGTACGAATATTGGTATTGATCGAAGAACATTGCCGGCGAGGGTTCCGACGAACTTTTTGGTGGGTCTCCGTCGAACTTTCCGGCGAACTTGAGATAAAAATTACGGTGAATCTAGAGATCATTCTAAGAGTATTGGTGAAGACGGAATTGCAAAATTATTTCTGGATTGAGAATTAAAATTCATTCAATTATTCATAGGAAATTCAATAAGCAAGCATGAGGATACGAACGATTGCATTACAAATTAGAACGTGCTTGTGACGATAGAATTAGGTGAGTGTTTATTCTCCAGGTAGAATATATGGGATAGTTCTCAATGTTTAGTCCAGGAGAACTATATCCCTTTGATTAGTTATACTTGATATTTATTGACTCTCGTGCTAGTTAATTATCCTGATTATGATTATATATGAGTTGTGAATAACCTTTGATATTTATGCTTCTTCATATAAGCATTTCATTGCTACTGTTTATTGATTCATGATAAACACGATACAATGCTTTTATTTGATTCTAAAGCTAGCATATGCACCTGTTTTTCCTAAAGAACTAGAGGTATGGTGAAAAGCATACCCTAGGAGATTTATCGATCTATATATGATTCTGCTTCATCTTTTGGGTGCGTATGACTAGGATGATCATAAACTGGTGTGCTTAGAGCACAGTCACTGCAGTGATATTCTACTCACACTCCCATTGGCCGCCTAGATAGAGGGGCGTGGGGTTAAAGTGTCGGACAGTCTGATGGGAGGTTAGATAACTCCTAGCTGTGGATATGCAGTGGACTAGCTACGATAAACCAGGTAGTGAGGTTCAGTGGGCAACCCAGGGGGAAAGGGGGCTTTGTTTCTCTATTCTTGCACTCCTATTTTGATATGGATACCTTATGATACATAATTCCTCCCCTTGAGGTCACAGTTGTCTGCAGCAACTTTATTTGATTAAGCCAGCCTCCATTTTACATTATTTTCTATCCAACTCACTGGGTACAAGCGTACTCACCCCATAGGGGGACTCATTTTTATTTTTCAGGATCACAGCAGGAGAGAGACCGATAGATATCGAGGCGTATAGTTAGGCTCCTGATTTATTTTGAAAGTTAGGACATTTCTACCTTTATTTTGTGTACGGAAAGATCTACTGGATAGGTATTTTGTATATCATTTGGTATGCGTCCTATTTTGATTGTAAAATACTTGCATATAAGTGATTTCTTGTGTAAGAAATCTAATTTTGAATGTGAATGATTTTAAAGTTATATTAATCTGTTATCCAGATTCTCTCCTTCCATAAATAAAGGGGATGTACATCAGGTATGCTTAGTGGGTTTCCATATAGCTCCGAGAGTAAACAGAGTTGTATGTTGAGTTCATTGCGGTCTGCCACGTGCCCTAGGGGAAGTTATGGGGCGTGATAGGTGGTATCAGAGCAGGTTCATATTAGAATATATGTGTCACGCCCCGACCCTACTGTCGGGCACGTGGCAACCGCCGTATGAGCCCAACGGACCCATACAAGGCATCAAGTGATACATACAATCCAAACACATCGTTTACACAGCGGAATATACAATCAAAATATATAACTCAACGTTTCTAACACAGTCCCGATAAACCTACTACAATTCTATGATAACGATATCAATAAATCAAGATCAACTCATCGAAGAACTCATCTTCACCCACCGTCATGATCGATCATCTAATACCTGCACACATGGGGAAAAGTGGTGTGCTCAGCCTTGCGGCCTAGTGCGAAATTACGGCTCGAAACTGAATAAGGAATCCAAAGGCTAGGAGGATTAATCTAGGATGCCTTGGGTTTATTAATAGTCCTTTTCATATAATACATGTGAAACATATCATAAATGCAAAACAACTGTATAAGTATATACAACCGGTGTAGCCCTAGATGTCACCTAAGCTGTCTCTAGTAACTATGTCATCAATGTCACCGGTATATCATCTACAGTAAACTATGACTATCAGTCTCAAGACTCGGGTTGCCAGCCTATGCTTAGAGAAATTCCTGATCAGGGACTTTCCCATAAGCCCATCAGTGCCTTCTGTCTCTGTCACTGCCTATGCCCGCTGCACTGATGTTGGCGGAGGTGATGGGTGACCCGTGATCACTCTCCTTAGTGTCGCTAGTCGCCTGCTATGCCTCCCCTAGCGAACCCGCCGTGCCCTTACATCCTCCCCGGATGCCGTAAGGACAACGACAATCGTGTAGTACTACACACCGTCCGAAGACGGGGTCACCGTCAATAAAATCCATCGACTACGGTCTCGATCGATATAATACAACCCTAGGATCTGGACTCACCATCCGTTCGTCTGCAGAACGTCAAGGATGGTAGCCGTGTGGTCTACGGATCCACTGTCCAAGGCTATGTGGAGGGATGTCCCCGTACCAATCCCCGAGCAGTGGTGCCTGCCAAGAGGTGTGCAGACTAGCTATCGCCGGAATGCTACAACCTCGGCGACATGTTTGCTAGGTTCTTGTTCTGGTTCGTCCCGGCTAACCATCTCAGGACTATCATGAGTGCCCCTTAAACGACACTCGTGCGGGTAGAAATCATCGGGTAGGGACTTGCTCCATATATCCGGTCTAATATGACCTTGGAGCGTGTACAGTCCCTTTCCCCACCAACTCCCAGTATCCAAGCCATGTGTAGCCTCGGGAGTAGTGTGTGGTGGAGCATCACCATTCTGACCATCGGCGGTACGCCGTGGTCAAACAGGGTATGCAAGCAGTACCCCTTCCTGTCTGATTCCTAGTGATGTCTCCTGAGAGTTTCTAACATGTCATCATTCTTATCTATAACTGCATGGTAATCGTGCTATCATAGCAAAGATAAATAACATAGCATGCAGGATAGGATTCATAGACATGTTAAATAAATAGCATGATAAACATGACATGTCATGCATATAGACAAGGTAAATCATACTAACATGCATTTACATATAAACATAGCATGCATTTCATTTTTATTATATTTAAGGCATCCGAGATATTTCCTAAGAATACCTCGGCAGGAATTCCCTAGCTTGAATAAATCCTACATTCAGTGAACCAACGCACCTGTATGGGGATCTGAACTTCGGTACCAATCCAGATATATCAATACACAACTCTTAAGATGGAATAAGATCCCTAAAATAATAAAGATTTTATGTAAAATAAAATCTTCATAATCTGATATGATAGAAATTATTTAATCACTAGTAACTTGTGAATCATTTGGCCTAATCCAAAATAGATGATGCACTTCAACTATTAGGCTAAACTTCATACTCAAGTCTAATACTCCAAATCTCTCACTTTCATAGGTCAACTCATTAGCCCAAGTCAACAATAAATCCAACTCCATTATTTTATTTTTCAACTCCATGTCCAATATCATCATCAACTGAGTCGGACTAACAACTACTTTCTCTAGTGCAAACCCTTGTTCAATCCTCTATCTTAACACATTATATGCATCGAGAGGAGAAGAGAGAAAGTAGATGGGAAAATGAGAAGGATGTCACAATAGGTGAGAAGAAGGAAGATGATGGGTGCGATAGCATAAATCAACCAAATTCTTGTATTCACCATAACCCATCATATTAAAAACTCACCATAAGTCACATCTAAAAACACCGCATGAAACAACGTCAACCACCAAAACCGCTGTACGAAAATACCATGTAAGCACCATCAATAATTCAAAACCATCAAAGCCATCATTCCCATTAATTCAATAATTCAAAACCATCCATCAACAACAATATCAAAGCCATCATCAGCATCACCATGATATATCAAACCATCAACAACAATAAAAAGCATAACAAATCATCGACAACACTACCACTACCAAGAACATTAAATCCAATATCACCACTATCATCAAAATCAACAATACCACATAAAAACCATCAGCGACATCACCTTCATATAAACAACCCACAATCACCACTAGCAACATATAAACAACCCACAATCACCACTAGCAATAAATCTAATATCATCAAAGTCACTAGCAACATTACCACATACACAACCCCATCGGAATCATCACAATCAAAACCATTAGAAACACTATCACATAACACCATTAAACCACTAATACCATTAAATCCACAATTCAAAAACCATTAACAACATTACCCACAATCCATTAATTCAATCACTTCATCAAACACCATCCATCCGTCAATTAACCATCAAACCATTTATAAATCTCACATTCAAAACCATCAACCAAATAAGATCAGTTAACAATTGTCAAATCAGCATCACAACCATTAAATCCATAATCAAATTAACAAGTGATTTATCTATCCAATTAATCACCCATCAAGAAAATTCAGCAAAACAATACCATCATCAACTTCATCAACTAACCATGAGAAACTCACCATAAGCATCAATAACTCATCATTATCATGAAAACTCAACAACCAAATTTTAAGTCATCAAAGCGCTATGAAAAACTCAGCAAACCACATCATCAACTCATCAATCAAAGCACCATGAAACACTCATCATAAGCCCACCAAAATAACACTACCAAATCCACATTCAAAAGCAAAGTACTATAAAACAACATCATCATATGATATTTAGCAAATTGGAACTTAACAATATTTTCTTAGTGCAGACCTCAATTCGAATCCCTCTACATCCCCAATTATTGTACCCTATGCAAAAATTTCAAGTAGAGAAGAATAACAAAGAAGAATGGTAATTATTGTACCCTATGCAAAAATTTCAAGTAGAGAAGAATAACAAAGAAGAAATTTCAAGTAGAGAAGAATAACAAAGAAGAATGGGAGGGTTCAGTAGAAAAATGAGAGAAAATAGGGGAAGGAATGAGAAGGAGGTGGGGGATGAACAAGAATAGAGCATCAATTCAAAATTAAAATAAAAAACAACCCATAACATGGAGAAGGGGAAAAGGGGAACTGGCAACTCTCGAGTCACCGTTCTGTGGGATGCGGCGGAGCTCCAAGGTCATCGGTGTGGCAGGTCGAACTAATAGCCGAGAGCGTCGCTAGAAACCCCCAGGTCGAGGAAAGGACGCAAGGTCGGAGTCTCCGGCGGCCCTCGAATCACCCAAGATAGGGTCTGTGAGATGACGAAGGCAGTGCGGGGTGCGCCGTCGATCTCGAGGGACCTGGACAACGAAGGGGTCTTTAAGATGACATCGGTGGGATGCGCCGTTGATGGAGAGATCGAAGGGCTCGACGAAGGCTATCAGATGAACCGGGCTGATTTAAATTTTTTTTTTCAATTTTTTTTTTTGAGAACCTGAGTATATTTGGATATCATTTCCACAAATGATATTTGAAAAGTAATTCATATTAGGATATAAAGAGTCTAGTGGATCTTAGATAAGGACCAGTCTAGTGGCCCTAGGATATACGTCGTATACGCAATATTGAATATTTGTGCACGATATTCAGAATGCAGCCAGAACGTGGTACTTCAAGGGATGAGGTACTACAAGGACATAAAGATTCCTCAGCCTCTCGTGCAATATTTATAGAGAGTGATCAGGTTGCATCCACGTTGATTGAAGGAGTAATTTTTACCCCTGAACAAGTTCAAGTGATCATCAGGATGATGCAATCTCAGGCTACACAGTTACAATCACCTATCCTACTAGCCTATGCATCACCTATTGGCTCACAAGTAACAATCATACCACTATTAGTTCCTATGTAGAAAAATTTATCGAAAAGACGGAAGGGTAAGGAAGTATATACTGAGAGGGGAAAATTAAGATCTTTCAGTCTCACTTTTCAGAAGAAGAGAATCATGACTAACATAACATCAGGAGTGGGAGAATTTTGCAGTAGTACCTCCACACAACAAATCCACTCACAAGACTTGCATATTCCTGATTCTATATTTCATACACACTTAATGACTGGGAAGACATGTAGAAATTGTGGAAGGTTTCACCCTATATTATGTAGACTTCCCTTAAGATGTTACTATTGTCATCAGGCAGGTCATTTAAAAAGAGATTGTCCAAGACTTCAACAAAAACGTGACAAGGGAAGTATAAAGAAGCAAATAAAACTACCTATGGGTAGAGGACAAGATGGTCAATCCAGTGAACCATCAGGGATAGTAAGAAATATAGGAATTGAGGAAGAAGACGGGGTGAGAGGATCTCATAGTGGCTTTAACATTCTATCGCGAGGACAAACCATGATTTCTAATAATCAAGGAAAGGAAGTTGAGACCGATCTCAAGTTAATGACAGGTACTTTATGATTATTTCAATATCTCATGAGAATACTTACTAATAATGGGTTTTAGATTTTAAAATACTCTTGAGTTTACAAAGTATAGTGATAAACTGGTAGTTCTTCTGAAGCCTGAAATTTATTGTATGCACATTGTTAGAATAACAATGATTTAGACACACAGTTTATAGAGATTATCATGTTGTGTTGGAGATACAACACTATTAGCAGAACTAAGTCCTTTGGAAATGTTGGATCTTGATTTTACATTAGAGGTTGATTGATTAGGTAGATGGAGGCAAATGTTATATGTTTTTATCAAAGAAGTAGGATTAGTGAGAGATATTATACTTGAGTTACACTTTACTAGAACTTATTGAATTTTATGTTTTTGGATAATTTTGACATTACAAGCTTCAAAGTAGATTACGAAGGGATTCATAGTTTACTTGATGCACCTAATTGACACATCTAGAACCAGAATCAAGTTAAAGGAGACATCAGCCTTATGGGAATTTTTGGACATATCTCTAGGAGATTCATCGAGGGTACTGCCTGATGGGGAAGTAAATTTCTTTAGAGAATGACAATCAGATACTTACCCTATTATTAATCAACCATATAGAGAAGGATAGCTGCAAAACTTAAGAAATTGAGGATGCAATTATTAGAATTATTACTTATTTATTCGAGTACATCATTCTAGGTAGCATCAGTATTAATTGTAAAAGAGAAAGATGGTACATTAACAGGGTGTATTATATATAGATAATTAAATAATGTGACCATCAAGAGTAAATTCTTTAACGAGGAGCTGTAATTCTGCACCATAGCAAGATCACCATACAAAAACAACAAACACATCTGTCTCCAGCCTGGCAAGCTGAGACACACTGTATACGATACCAATGAACCAAAACTGCTCAGGGATCCCACCACTGTTGAGCATGCCAGAGTCATCAAGTTCCCTAGCCGCGGTAGCGCATGAGACGGTACTGTTCCTAGTACACCCTCTACCTTGTGTAACATAATTAAGTTGAGCTCTACACCGAAATGAGATCTCGACTACACTAAGGTATTAGTGACTGAGGTCAACTGAACTTGCATCTCTTACCTTAGTAGCACATGGCTCCTCACCACATGTTGGCACATACCAATCTAAGAACCACACATCTTCTCTTAGGTTACATAACCTTAAGATGTCCAAGGTTCTTATCCATATAACAATTTAGATCACTCCAGGTGTTATCACCTCATGAATCTAAAATGTCTCCAACTTTTATCTCATGTCAAACATGTTCCATGTTCTTACTAAGTGTCTCTACATCTCTAGCAACATGAACATATTAAATAATCAAACTAACATGAGCATAAACATCAATAGCATCATATATATATACCAGCATGTTATAACCAACAACTCACATCAGGAGCAAGTATATTATTGCATCATACAAGAACTAGTATGATATAATTTCAATCTCATATCGAGAGCATGCATATAATAACATCATACATGAACTAGCATGATATAACCTTCAATCTCATATCGAGAGCATGCATATAATAACATCATACATCTGCTAGTATGATTCAAGTTTCAACTCACATCAATAATATGTATACATTAGCATCTTACAAAAACTAACATGGCATACTTTCAAGTTCACATTAACCACATGCTAATAAGTATGTAACAAAGTAAATATATCACTTATCAGATAATAATTAAAACAACCCTTAGGACTCAGCATCTGTAGTAGGCCAAATTAAATTTGAAACCATAAACCCTCACCAGAGTCTCAAGTTGATCTTTAAACAAGAATCACAGTTTGGTTGTGATCCTTAAGAGCAAGCAAACAAGTAAGCAAATTCCTTCTTACTTCAATATAAATCACAGCTTGGCTGTGATTTATCAAGCAATAGCACAACAACCAACAATTTCCTAAAATAAATTCAATGCAAACAAACAAGCATTCATAAATAACATATCTCAAACAATCCTCTTGACTAGCCCCACTACCCACAACCTCACATCAATTTCCTTTTTTATTACTTTTCTTTTAATCAATTAAATATTTAACAATTCAATCAATACCACCACCATAGTTATTCAATCAAACATGTTTACATTTAATTTATACAATAAGAACACCTTTTAAATTTCTATTTGCACCAGTAAATCATTCTAACAGTTTGATCTATTATACTACCATATTTATCTAAAATAATTTTAATACTTCTATAAAACTTTAATTACTATATATAAATCAATTAACAATTCTGTAATTTTATTAATTAGAAAATCTAATTAACCTAATTACTCAATTTAATCACAGTCTAAAGTTCATAAATTCTGTAAAAGATCTAACTACATCAATTAAATTTATAAATCCTAAATTATCAAACTTCATTAATTAGAAAATCTAAATAATAATTTTTCTAATTTTTACACATTATAAATTTATAAAATTCTAAATTATTCAATTTCATAAATTAAAATAATCTAATAGTCTAATTGCCTCAATTTACAATCTAATCTCCTAGTTTCATTAACTTCATACAGAAATCTCAAATAAATCTTTTTAATTTCAATCAATACAATTTAAATGTCATAACATTTATCAAAATATTTCTTCATGCATATAATATACTATTAATTTATTTAAATTCTAAATTAATCCAAATTAACTTAAATAAATTAAGAACTTGCACTTCAATAATTCTGAAAAATTCTAATTAAATCACATAAATTATATTTAAGCATGATAAAGTATCACAAATTATTTTAGATTTTTCAGACATTATAAATGCCCTCAACCCTGAACCCAACCTAAAATAATTAAAGGCACGTCTAAAACATATTAAAAATTTTAAATAAACTTCTTAAGGCTCGAAACTCACCAGTCAAGTCTTAGCCACTTGGACCGAATTAAACCGATTAACAAACCGCGAAACCAGCCAACCCACAACCAAAACGTATTTAAACTGGCCGTTCACCGAACCAAACCAACACACGCGCAGCGCACGTTGTCAGGCTATGTAGGCATGGAAAGACCACAACCCACAACCCATTGTATGGGTAGATTTGATATTCAAGGTGTGAAAGAGGGCACCATCTCTTAAATAGGATTAGGTTGCAACTCTTTTTCAAAAATTATCGATGTGGGACTAAATATTTCTTAAATAGAAAATGATACAACTCCTTTTCAAGAATTTTTATTATTATTATTTTATTTTTTTCTAAAAGAAAAATAAGATTTACAATTCCTCTCCCCCTTAAGATTTTTGGTCCTCCAAAAATAACAATCCAACCCCTTTAAGTTTTCTAGACTTTCTGCTCTCCTTTAAGACGCATAACAACCTAAAGAAATCATTCGAACAATTCAAATAATTTTCAAACCTCTTCAAACAATTTATCAAACAAGAATACAACCAAAGCAAAGACCAAGCAAATAATTTTGGGTATTGGGCCTTAATTTAGGATTCGGTTTCCCATATCTCTTTCTCTATACTACCGTTTCTTCAAAGCACTCGAAACTAGAGGTATAGTTTTACCCCCTCACCACTTCATCACGGCTATCAACTATAGCCACTGTCCTAAGCCCACAGCTCAAATCATCTCTCCAAGCAATCGAAGGTGCAGTCAGAATATGCGGTGGATCCGACACATATTTCTTAAGCATCGACATATGGAATACGTTATGGATTCTATCATCGTCTACCGATAGTTGGAATCTATAAGCCACCAACTTAACTCTCTCTAGAATCTCAGACGGCCCAATATAGATCGAATGCAACTTTCCTCTCAATGAAACCAGAAAAAGTTCTTTCCAATGAGACACCTCTAGGAACACTCTGTCCCCAACCGCAATCTCTAATAGCCCCCACCGACTGTCTGCATATACTCTTTTGTCTATCATGAGCTGCCCTCAGTCTTGCTTAGACCACTTTAGAAAGAAAGACAGAGTAGAATAAACTGGTCTAGGGAAGAAAGTCATTGTTCTGGCCAGACAATCTAATTTCGTCCACTAATCGCTATGGCTCGATACCTAGTTAATTAATCAACACCTAAGATTACATCAAGGTCTTTCATACCTAAAGGTATCAAATCAGCTCTTTAGCTCACATCTTAGCATCTCTAAGGGTTGATCAGCCCCCTTAGAAATGTCGTGTTCACATAAGAGCTCTGTGCTCCGACATCGATCAGAACATAAGCAGGTGAACCTATTAAGATTATAGACCATAGGTTTAACACTTAATAGAGTAAAGAATACCAATTGGTCAACTAAAGGTCTCTAAATAATTCCAACGTTTGCATTCAAAATAAGTAACCAAGAGGAACAACAAAGACAATTAAGAAGTTCAAGATGGAGCAATTTAAATTAAGCATCTCAATTTATTTAGTTGATTTAGAAAGATTATGAGATAAACACAAAAGGTTAATTATTATGAAGTATATCATTCCAAGAAGTCATGCAAATAAATCTTTTCAAACATAGAACATTTGGAAGGAAACAAGCTCTCTTCTCAAGGATAACCAATTTGAGATTTCACCCTTCCAAGGAAGATATGGCCATATGAGCCATGCAAAAGAATGAATCACTAAGGAATTCGTCAAGTAATATGATTAAAATTCAAGAAGTAAATCAGGGATCCCGGTCCGACACCCTCAACACCGGCACATCATGTAGTCTTACCAACTCATGAAGGTTTTACTTCTATCCTCTTTTCCATCCTAAGGTTTGGCTTTACATCGGAAGGTCAAAGAATCAAAGGACCAAGGAAGCAAGGAGGATGTTTTGAGATTTCAATCAACACTTTAGCAAATCAAACCATCACACAATAAATGGTAAGTCAAAATTTTAATATAACCAACCACTAGTTTTGAAACCCGCTTCAAGGGTAATAGAAATATAAACATGGGTTTCCAACAGTTCCTCTACATTAAGTTCCCATTGGATTTTGATAAGTCAGTTGACAACTCCAAGAGATCAGAAAAAGGTTAATGGATATAGGTTGTAATTCTATCCCTTCAGCTGATATTCAAGATTGAAATCTAATTACCTCATTCAGCCAAGTAGGGAAGATAATTAGCTAATTAGAAATGATCTCATTAGGATAAACTAAATGTTGACTGTTGTTGTTACAGAATGGGTTAACAGCAAGGAAAAGGGAAAATGATTTCTTGAAGATCTGAAAATTGATTGAACCTTCTTGAATGATCTTAAAATGTGATGTATCATAATGACTTAAGATTTTTATGTATAGGTTTGTAAGATAGATCTGAACAAGAAGGTACAACAGTGACAGTCACATCCAAAAAGGGTTTAGTATTTGCAATAAGAAAGTATAGTATCAAGAATCATGTCACTACCCTTCTCATGGGAATTTACTCTTCACTGGAGTGTACTTCTACTTATCTGCACTACCATAATATAATGGGAGGAATACTAAATTGTTAGGGGAGATTACTCATCAGAGAGTGCATAAGTTTTAGGAGAAAGGAATAAAGAAACTGAAATTGTCAAGGTTTAGAATGTAGGTAAGGTCCAATTTCAGCACTGTTGTACATATATACCCATAGTACTTACCATGATGAAAGAATAAAACTTAGATTCACAACTGGAAGATTATAGACCAAAGGTAAGGGATGGGCATAAATATATATTATACTGTTTGCATAGACATGATAGATTCAAGTGGAAGGACAATGGTTGTTGAACTCAAGAGTATCAAATTTTCAGCACACTAAATTTTCAAGATTTAGTGACCTTCGGAAGGTCATAACTTCCTCCACCGGAATCAGATTAAGCTAAAATTTTGAAGTTAGGTTTTGGCATCAGTGAAGAAGGTGTCTACCCAATTTCATGAGATTTGGACACACAAAGAGTTCAGGGTGATTAATTCTCTAAGATAAGGTAAATCAGATGGTGATTAAATTTCAGATTTATGATACTTGGCTATAATGAATGATACATCTCACTATTTTTTATTTTAGCTCACCCTTTAGTTGGGTATGAGAATTATGGTTGAGATTTTTAGGTAGGAATGATATCACCAAGTGAGAAATACAATAAGGGTCCTTAATGAAGGATATATGTTACCATTTTGATTCTCCTCTAGTACCACTTGGAAAATTTAGAATTTGGAACTAAGGTTGATTTTTTTTTTTTTTTTACTATTTTAGTCTAGTTTAGTAGGTATGCTTGTCTAAGATTTGGTGGAAAATTTTTCACAAATCAACCTTGAGGATATGTAATTATATGCACAAGAGATCAATTCTCTTAATTTAACATGCTGAAATTGTTAAACTCTCAGCATTAAGAGTTTATTAAATTTACTTGCAACTCTTACTAGATTGTTTAATAACTCGAGGTTCTAGATTGTATTTGACCCCTTTCTTGAAAGAGTCAAGAGTATCACCAAAAAGGTTTTAAAAGCTAACAAAGAATTGTTAACCGTCAATGGAAAGAATTTGGGTTCTTTTAGTGCCAGGGATGGTACTACTTTTTGAATACACTCAAGAGTACTCAACAAAAGATGGGTAGTATTTTGGAAATGGTCAGTACCTGAAGAATGATCACTACTAAAGATTTGTGGGATAGGGATTGAAACAGATCAACGGATAATAATGATGGAACAGATGTCGAATTCATGATATAGTTCATGGGATTTTGGTTTTCCTACTTTAAGGAAGAAGTACTATATTGCATAGTATAGTTCCTTTGACATGTAAGTACCTGGTGGTTATTCATATAAGACTTTCAGATAGGGCTAAAAGAATAAGATTAAAATGAGATAGTAGATACACCCTAATGGTGTAACTAGTTCATGTGATATCAATAACTTTGGGGCTTATTTGACTCATGAGGTCAACACCCTAAGATTTCGAAATATGGAATGTGAGATGATATTGGTCCTTGATTATGATTCAAAAGTAAGGGATAATAACATCAACAAAAGTCAGGGGAATTACACTCTACAATTGAACTATGTTCTCTAACCAAGTTCTGGATATATAGTGAAAGGAAGAAAAGTCCTTAGGCTTTGGTTTGGTATCTGGATATGATAGGAATACAATTGGAGAGGATCTCTAAACTTCTTCTCAACCTTTACTAGAAGGAAGGAGATTTCTAGTGCTGCAGCAAGGATCAAATTTAAACATCCAAGGCTGCATAACATATCATATTCAAAGTTCAATATTTCTGCATAGGGGATCCTATGTCAAGCCTTATTGCTACCAATAGTTAAATGAGTCTCATATTTGGCAATAGGGAAGGAAAAATAGTTGTTGCACCCTAAGACCCTTAAATGCTTAGTTTGGGCAGAAGTTTCAGTCATGAAAATTTAGGGACTAAATCAAGAGGAAATTTATGAATTTTACTAGAGTAGATGATTAGTCCATATCATGTGGCCAGATGGGGTCATATGATCAATAGATGATTAAGGTCAACTAGAATTGAGACAATCTCGGTTGTTAATTCAGACAAGGAAAACATAGTAACAATAATTCCACCTAATCTCAGTGGGGTATTCAACATCAACATCAACTAGTAGCAGACATAAAATCCCAATGATAGGTTCTCTATAGTCTCATATGGAATACTCTAAATGTCTAGGTCTTCCTAGGTCAAGTTTTCAGCAATCACAATACAATTTAAGCACAATCAATATAACCCAAAAGCACACAACAACCAGCAAACACTTTACATACTAACATCAACTAAAAACAAGCATAGAACATCATCAAGCAAGGATATAGACACAACGCAACTAAGTACAGGGTAACATAGGCATAAAAGGATAAATCTCCATGTATCCCTAAGGTCTCTTTTTACCCCATCAAAGTTGTCTCACATGAGTACTTAGGCCTATGGTATATCTTAAGTTCCTATCCTTACTTTTAATGTCATCTTTTTAACTTATGCTCTGATACCACTTTAATTGTCACGCCCCAATTCCACCTTTGGACATGTGGCAACCACCGTTTAAAGTATACTTCAATACCACAACTTATACAAGGCTAAAAAGTATCACAAAGCACTACAATTTTATTAATTAAACATAGCGGAAGCAAATACATTTGATAATTTAACTATCACTACCATTTTACATCTCTATCTTGGTCGCCAAATTGATATTGTTCGCCAAGCTAGGTTCTCCCTCAATCCCGGCTAAAGATTCATCTGTAACCTGTGCAATAGGGAAAAATGTGCACATCTGAGTCGCGAGACTCAGTGAGGCTACAGAGAGAGCACCCTAATGATGGATAAAAATATTGTACAACCCACAAGAAATATATTTACTAAAATCACATACTTAAATCAACATGTCAAAAATATATAACAAGGAAATAAATGTAGAATAACATAATCATAATTATAACAATATATATCACAGGATATCAGAAATCTGTTCATAACATGACACACAAAATTTAAACATATCATATCTCTTTAATGTGTATATCATTTTTATTTCACTCAACACCTAAGGCAGCCAGCCTATGTTCAAGGTAAATCCCTCGTCAGAGATTACCCCAAACCCGTCAGTGTCAACTCTAGGTCACTGTCCTATGTGCCTGTACACTGACGTTAGCAGAAGGAGCCGGTGATCACGGTACCCCTTCTAATACAAACATAGGTACTATACAGCAGTAATTCTACACCATGGCAGGATCACCATACAAAAATAAAAAACACATCCGTCTCCAGCCTGGCAAGCTGAGACACACTGTATACGATACCAATGAACCAGGACTGCTCAGGGATCCCACCATTGTTGAGCATGCCAGAGTCAACAGGTTCCCTAGCCTCGGTAGTGCATGGGGCGGTATTGTTCCTATTATACCTTTTACCTTGTGGAACACAATTAAGTTGAGCTCTACACCGAAGTGAGATCTCGGCTACACTAAGGTATTAGTGACTGAGGTCAACCGAACTTGCATCTCTTACCTTACAAGCACATGGTTCCTCACCACATGTTGGCACATACTAGTCTAAGAACCACACATCTTCTCCTAGGTTACATAACCTTAAGATGTCCAGGTTTCTTATCCATATAACAATTTAGATCACTCCAGATGTTATCACATCATGAATCTAAAATGTCTCAAACTTTTATCTCATGTCAAACATGTTCCATGTTCTTGCTAAGTGTCTCTATATCTCTAGCAATATGAACATATTAAATAATCAAACTAACATGAGCATAAACATCAATAGCATCATATATATATATCAGCATATTATAACCAACAACTCACATCAGGAGCAAGTATATTATTGCATCATACATGAACTAGTATGATATAACTTTCAATCTCATATCGAGAGCATGCATATAATAACATCATACATGAACTAGCATGATATAACCTTCAATCTCATATCGAGAGCATGGATATAATAACATCATACATCTACTAGTATGATTCAAGTTTCAACTCACATCAATAATATGTATATATTAGCATCTTACAGAAACTAACAGAGTTCATAGTAACCCACTTGCTAATAAGTATGTAACAAAGTAAATATATCACTTATCAGGAGGTACAATAATAATTAAAATAACCCTTAGGACTCAGCATCTGTAGTAGGTCAAATTAAATTTGAAACCATAAACCCTCACCTGAGTCTCAAGTTGATCTTTAAACAATTATCACAGTTTGGTCGTGATCCTTAAGAGCAAGAAAACAAGCAAGCAAATTCCTTCTTACTTCAATATAAATCACAGTTTGGCTGTGATTTATCAAGTAATAGCACAGCAACCAGCAATTTTCTAAAATAAATTCAATGCAAACAAACAAGCGCGCATAAATAACATATCTCAAACAATCCTCTTGACTAGCCCCACTACCCACAACCTCACATCAATTTCCTTTTTTGTTACATTTCTTTTAATCAATTAACCATTTAACAATTCAATCAATACCACCATCATAGTTATTCAATCAAACATGTTTACATTTAATTTATACAATAAAAATACCTTTTAAATTTCTATTTGCACCATTAAATCATTCTAATAGTTTGATTTATTATACTACCTTATTAATCTAAAATAATTTTAATACTTCTATAAAACATTAATTATTATATATAAATCAATTAAAAATTCTTTAATTTTATTAATTAGAAAATCTAATTAACCTAATTACTCAATTTAATCATAGTCTAAAGTTCATAAATTCTGTAAAAGATCTAACTGCATCAATTAAATTTATAAATCCATAATTATCCAACTTCATTAATTAGAAAATCTAAATAACTAATTTTCTAAATTTTATCACATTATAAATTTATAAAATTCTAAATTATTCAATTTTATAAATTGAAATAATCTAATAATCTAATTGACTCAATTTATAATTTAATCTCTTAGTTTCATTAACTTCATAAAGAAATTTTAAATAAATCTTTCTAATTTCAATTAATACAATTTAAATGTCTTAACATTTATAAAAAAATTTCTTCATGCATATAATATACTATTAATTTTTTTAAATTCTAAATTAATCCAAATTAACTTAAATAAATTAAGAACTTGCACTTCAATAATTCTGATCATGATAAAGCATCACAAATTATTTTAGATTTTTCAGACATCATAAATGCCCTCAACCCTGAACCCAACCTAAAATAATTTTCTTAAATAGAAAATGATACAACTCCTTTTCAAGAATTTCCTGATGTAAGACTAAATATTTCTTAAATAGAAAAGGATGCAATGATACATGAGACCAGTAGCCTATGCAGGTATTGAAATTATGACATTTGTGTCATTAGCACGATGCTTTAACCAACTAAGCTAATAGGCCAAGTTATTTTTTTTTTTTTCTAAAAAAAAAATAGGGTTTACACTCGTGCTAGTTAGTTATCCTGATTATGATTATATATGAGTTGTGAACAACCTTTGATATTCATGCTTCTTGATATAAGCTTTTCATTCTTATTGTTTATTGATTCATGATAAACAGGATTCAATGCTTTTGTTTGATTCTAAAGCTAGCATATGCACCTGTTTTTCCTAAAGAGCTAGAGGTATGGTGAAAAGCATACCCAAGGAGATTTATCGATCTATATATGATTCTGCTTCATCTTTTAGGTGCGTATGACTAGGATGATCATAAAATGGTGTGCTTAGAGCACAGTCACTGCAGTGATATTCTACTCGCACTCCCATGGGCCTCCTAGATAGAGGTGCATAGGGTTAAAGTGCCGGACAGTCAGGTTGGGAGGTTAGATAACTCCTGGCTATGGATATGCACTGGACTAGCTACGGTAAACCAAGTAGTGAGGTTCAGTGGGCAACCCAGGGGGAAAGGGGGCTTTGTTTCTCTATTATTGCACTCCTATTTTGATATGGATACCTTATGATACATAATTCTTCCCCCTGGGGTCACAGTTGTCTGCAGCAATTGTATTTAATTAAGCCAGCCACGGATACAGTCTCTTGCAATTCTTGATTATTCTTTTTGATTGGCTATTGCACACGAATAACCAGATTATCATATTCTTGAGACTTTATTATGTTATGTTCTCGGTTTTACATTGTTTTATATCCAACTCACTGGGTACAAGCGTACCCACCCCATAGGGGGACTCATTTTTATTTTTCAGGGTCATAGAAGGAGAGAGACCGATAGATATCTAGGCGTATAGTCAGGCTCCTGATTTATTTTGAAAGGTAGGAACAGTTCTACCTTTATTTTATGTATGGAAAGATCCACTAGATAGGTATTTTGTGTATCATTGGGCATGCGCCCTATTTTGATTGTAAAATACTTGCATATAAGTGATTTCTTGTGTAAGAAATCTAATTTTGAATGTGCATGGTTTTAGAGTTATATTAATCTGTTATCTAGGTTCTCTCCTTCCATAAATAGAGGAGATATATATCAAGTATGCTTAGTAGGTTCCCATATAGCTCCGAGAGCAAACAGAACTGTATGTGGAGTTCACTGCGGTCTGCCACGTGCCCTAGGAGAAGGTATGGGGCGTGACAGAGTGCCTCTCCCAGTTTGTAGGTCCAGCAATAATCATTCTTTCATCCATCTATACATAAGCATATTTAATCACAACAGAGGTCATTGATCTTACAAATATCCACTCTTATGGTTCTTTCGATCCTTCAATGATGGATAAACAAGTTACTTGAAAAGCTTTTTCTGGAAGGATAATAATGCAATGATGTAATGTCGAAGTTAGATTTAGACTTTTCCATGACTTTTGAACCATTTTGAAAGTTTTTATTACTGCATGCTTAAAGTCTATTTCTCATTTTGAGTAAAGTAAAATGACATGCATGATCCGTTTGATCCCACGATATTTGAATGTTGGCATTAAAACTTTTTATTTTTGATAATAAATCCTATAGTTACGAAATATCTTCTATAAGTACTATTAGTTTGATCAAAGCATTTTAATCATATCAGTCATGACTTTACACTCAAAGATGCAATATATAAATAATATCATTTACAATCGGTAGTTGAAGTTTTATAGTTCAATTTGCATAAGCTACTTGAATATACATTAGCTAGGTTCCACTGTTATTAAATTTTATTATTTTAAAAGAAAAAATTATTTTGTTTAAGGGGAAAAATAAATCTTGGTGCCCATTTTAAAGCATGGTTCACTATTTTTTTTTATTAAATTTTTTACCTTTTTAGGTTAATTAGTAAACTATATCCCCACCATTAAAATATAATTAAATTTAAACAAAAACTTATTTAAATATTGAAATATTTAAATTATAAATAAAGGCAAGAACCTTCTTGTCGTATTATTTTCTTAATTATTATGATTTTTAAAATTAAATTTCATATTTTTATTATCTTTAATTTATGATTAAATGTATATATAATATAATATTTTTATAATTCCACGTAATGGAAAAATAAAATATATTTAATTGAAAAATAAAATTTATTTATTAAAATATATGATTTATAATAAGGTATCATAATATTTTAAGATATTTGCTTAGGTTCTCTTATTATTATTCAATAAGAGGAGTAGAAAAAATTAATCCAGATATATATATTCAATAGAACATCATCTTTTCTATATCTATAAGTGAAGGTCTAGGTCGAGGTTATTGGAATCAACATCATCCGAGCCCTCTTGGTTGGCAGGAGGAGTGTCTATGGATGGAGCTACGCGGGCAGAACTACTGGTGGCACCAGGGGCAATATGCTCGTTCTCATGTTTATTCATATGAATTTGAAGTGTTTGGGAAGTAAAAAATTGTTGAGAGCAGTAGTTGCAAAAGTATGTCGGAGGCGTGGGAGTGGGAAGAGAGGTTGCAGCGAAACCACCTATTGTATGCTCATTCTGATGTGTATTCACACGAGTGCCAAGTGGTAGGGATATAAGAAATTGTTGAGAGCTGTAATTGCGATAGTATGCCAGTGGTGCGGGAGCGATAAGAGAAGTGGCAGCGGCAGCAGGTCCGACATGCTTATTTTTGTGTAAATTCATATGATTGGCGAAGGACTGCGATGTTTTATATTTTCGGGAGCAGTATTGGCAATGGTATTGATATGCACACGTCCTCATCAGATATGATGGTGGTGTGGGAGTAGGAAGAGAGGTGGAAGTATCAGCAGCTGCCACATGGTCATTATTGTGTGTATTTATATGTCCGACAAGTTCCTCAAGTGTATGGAACCTTCGGGAGCAGTAGTTGCAACAGAATGTCTGTGGCACAGGAGCGGGAAGAGAGTTGTTAACTGCAGAAGCTGAGACATGCTCATTCTTGTGTGCATTCATATGACTGCTAAGGGCTTGGGATCTATTAAATTGTTTAGCGCAGTAGGTGCAACGGTATATCTTTGGCGTCGGCGCGGGAAGAGAGGTCGGGTGCTTTGTGCGCTTATCATTTTGCTCTGACATTGAGAGAAGGTTAGGAAATTATGTTTTGATAGTGTTATTGATGTAGCAAATCAGAGGGTTTATGGCATAGGGATGGGGAGCTTTGTGTATATATATTTCTGTACATGTATTAAATATAGACACAACGAAAGAAAGAGAGATACTTTGGTGGATTTGATATCTAGTTTATGCAGAACTAATAGTTTTACTCTAATTAGAAGTGGAGGAATATTCCTACTGCTATCTATAGGTTCTCCTCCTTTGTACTTCAACAACTATTTGAGCGATGATGTTATTAGTTTATTTTTTAGGGTATTTTTGTTGATATACTTATGTCATGTTTGGTTAAGACAAAGTAGCAGCATGATAAGTGGTAATATTATAATGAGCAGCACACTTCAAAACATATAGGAAAGAAACATTAGTAATCAAGAAACTTCATTTTCATTGCATTGATATTGTTCTTTAAGATATGCCCGGGACATGATCCATCAATTATTAAAGTTACAAGAATCATTCATTCAAATATCCATCTTCTTCTAGTAATATTTTCATCATTCTTTTGGGAGTGCCTCTCCTAGTTTATAGGCCCAGCAATAATCATTCTTTCATCCATCTATACATAAGCATATTTAATCACAACAGAGGTCATTGATCTTACAAATATCCACTCTTATGGTTCTTCTGATCCTTCAAAGGGAGGTGGTAAATAGAATAATCAGCATATGGAGATTATTGAAAAAATAGAGGATATAACTAATGAAAAGTAAAAGGTTATCTAAAATAAAGTAGAAGAGGACAATATCTAACCCTCACAACATGTGCTAACTATTGAAGGGAGTTCAACACCCGTAGAAGAAAAAATATATAATGCTCCTACACTTAACTTTGATGAAACTTTAATGCTTGAGCCTATCATAGAATTGGAGCAAGAAATGACTAAGCCCCTGATAAGGGAAAGACAACAACATGATATTGCTTAGTTGGAATGTACGTGATATAAATAAACCTCATAAATAAAAAGAGGTTTGTCTATATCTCAAAAAAAATAGAATAAATTTGGCTGGTTTGATAGAAACAAGAGTTAAAGAGGATAAGACTGATAAAGTGATGAAATGAATAACAACAAATTTTAAATATGTAGCTAATTATACAGCAGCTGCAAATGACAGAATTTGGTTATTATAGGATACCGATTTACTAGATATAATTGTACTTATTGTTGATGCTCAATTCATTCATTGTCTAGTTATTGATAGATGTACTAATATACACTATAATTTTACACTTATCTATGGATTTAATACTATTGAGCTGAGAAAAGATCTATGGCAGGGCCTAATGAATATAGCTGCACAAATTCATGGATTATGGCTTATTATAGGGGACTTCAATGCAGTGTTATCTATAGATGAAAGATTGCAAGGTAATCCTATCACTGAACATAAAACAAGGGACTTTAATGCCACTGTAGAAAACCTCCAGCTTACTGAGCTAACAACTATTGGAGGATATTACACATGGAGCAATAAACAAGAGAGGAGTGATGTGAGACCCGTGATTTTTGAATAAAAGCAATAGAGTAATTTTAGTATTTGGAGGGTTTAATCGTAAAAGAAATTTTTTAAAGGACTTATTTGTAAAATCATATGAATTTTTGAAGTATGAGATTTTGATGTGAAAATTATACCATCAGATAGTATTTTTGATAAGGAATCCAACGACGTAGACGGATCGTGATTTGGACGTCGTTTGATCGATCAATTAAATAATTAAGATTTAATTAAAATTTAAGATTTTATTTTAAAAAAATAAAAAAATAAAAATATTTCATTTTCTTCCCACTGAGCGCGGGCTCGCCCGCGCCTCTCCCCCTCTCTCTTCTCTCTCCTCCTCCGCAGCGGCGACGGTGAAGGCGACCATTTTTCCCGTCGATGCTCCGGTGAAACCACATCGAATTAGGCTCCCAAATTTTAGCCATAGGTAGATCTCGACCTCCTCTTCATTTTGATACCAAGATGCCTAAATTTGGTGTAGATATGAGGGAGAAATCGCGTGAGAGGCGTCGGCGGCGAGGGTTTTGATCACCAGAGCTTGCTCCGACGATTTCCGGCCATTCCGGTCGTGAAACCTTGCAAACTTGGTACCTATGGATTCTCCTTGACGAGAGCTATCCATTGGTACCGGAGTTAAGGGCTATTGGCCGCCGGTTGGCCGCCGACGAGCTAAAAACCCTAACTTTGGGATTTCGCCCAAAATTTTAATCGGTGAAATTGATCGCGTATGAGCTATAAAAATTGGGGCAAATATGATTTTTGGAATTCTCATGAAGAGAGCTTTCGATTGGTACCAATATTGGTGCTGATCGAAGAACTTCGCCGGCGAGAGTTCCGGCGAACTTTCCGGCGACCGCCGGAGAAATTTTCCGGCGAACTTAGGAAAAAAATTGGGGTGATTCTAGAGATCATTCTAAGAGTAGTGGTGAAGAGAGATTTGAAAAATTATTTCTGGATTGAGAATTAAAATTCGTTGAATATTTGACAGGAAAATATAAAATGCGTAAATGATGGCACGTGGATCGAGACAATGTCAGAGAATAAAGATTCAGCGAACGGACCTTAGGTTGGTTCCAAGGAGTAAACCGCCAAGTCAGGTGCGTTGGTTCTCCGATGGTAGGATTTATTCAAGCTAGGGAATTCCCGCTGAGGTTTTCTTAGGAACAATTCTTGGATGTCTTAAATATGATAAATCATAATGCTTGATAAGATTTGAATTGTATGCATGTTAGTATAGTTTATTTTATCTAACATGTTCTAGATTTGTGTCCTACATGCTGTACTGTATTCTTGCTATGTATTAAATATTTATCATGCGGACACAGATAGTAGATAACGACATGTTAGAACCTTTGACGATGTCACCGCCACTTAGACAGAAAAGGGGCCTTTCCCATATGCCCTGGTTGACCGCCGCGACCCGACGGTGGTCAAAACGATGACGTTCCGTTAGGCGCCACTCCCGAGGTTGATGCATAGCTGAGATGCTGGGACCACCACTCCCGACGTTATGCATAGCTTATATACTGGGAGCTGGTAGGGTAAGAGACTGTACAAACTCCATGGTCGGGTTAGACTGAGCATGTCCTTACTCGAAATCTTCACCCGCACGAGTGTCATTTAGGCGAGCTCGTGATAGTCCTGAGATGGTTAGCAAGGATGAGCCCTAACATGGACGTGGCACCGATGGAGTCGAGGTTGCCACAGCCCATCGTGCGGATGTGTGCCAATCTCGATAGACGTCGACTGTCATTGGACTGGGAAGGTGATTCCACATGCGACGCCTTGGACAGTGGATCCGTAGACCGCACAGTTATCACCCTTGACGTCTGCAGACGATCGGATGAGTAGTCCAGATCCTAGGGTGGTTATTCCGACTAGCCGTGGCCGATGACATTGTTATATGGCGACCCTATCTACGGACATCGTGTAGTACTACATGGGTGTCGTGGCCCCTACGGAATCTGGGGAGGATGTAAGGGCACGACGGTTTCACTAGGGGAGGCATGGTTGGCGACTAGTGAAACAATGGAGAGGGATACTGGGTCACCCGTCCTCTCCGCCAACATCAGTGCGGCGGGCATAGGTAGAGACAGAGACAGAAAGGCACTGATGGGCTTACTGATACTCTTAGCTAGGGTATTCACTAAGCATAGGCTGGCAGCCCGAGTTTTATAGCTTCAAAGTATGATTATGACGTAGGTGACATACAGTTGACATTGACACTAGATACAATGTAGGTGACATCTAGCGAGTTATACATCGGTAATTTATTTATGTTGTTTTACTGCTTTTGATAAATTAATTTACACAAATCAATTGAAAAATGATGATTAACAACCAAAGACATCCTAGAATACTCCTCCTAGCCTTTGATTTCTTTATTCGGTAGAGCCATAATTTCGCACTAGGCCGCAAGGCAGAGCACACCACTTTTTCCCGTGTGTGCAGGTGTGTTAGATGACTGTCCGAGAGATTTGATGAAGATGAGTCCGTCGACGGGTCTATTTTTATTTCTCGATGTCTTTTTCATAGAATTGTAGTAGTTTTATCGGGACTGTGTAGGAAATGTTGAGTTAGATAATTTAATTATAAATTCCGCTGCGTAAATGATGTGTATGGACTGTATGTACCACTAAATGCCTTGTATAGGTCTGTCGGGCTCATACGGCGGTTGCCACGTGGCCGACAGTTGGGTCGGGGCGTGACAAGTGATAGGGTATGGAGCAAGATAGACAGAGTATTTGGGAATAAGGATTGGATGGAAAATAATGGAGCAGTGGTGGTGGAGATAGGAGAAGCAATGATCTCGAATCATTCTCCACTAAAACTTAATGTCGGTACTACTACTAATAAAGGCATACAAAGTTTCAGATTTTTGAATATAATAGCTAATCACAATTTTATTTCTTCCTCCTATTGCAACTACTTGGAGTACAGAAATTGAGGGCTTTGAGATGTATAAAGTATGGCAAAGACTTAAACTTATGAAAGGTGCAATTCAAGAACTATTTAAAAAATATTTCAGTCAAGCAAAACTTAAGGCAGACAAAGCTAGAAGTAATTTGGAAAGTATCCAAAGACAATTGCAAGACACTCTTTTACTAGCTAATCTGTATGTGCAAGAGAAAGATGCCTTAATGGAATTAGAGAAATGGGATAGAGTAGAGGAAAGTATATTGAGGTAAAAGTCTAGAGCTTAATGGATTACATTAGGTGATTTAAATTCTAAATTCTTTTTTGCCTATGCAAAAGCAAGGAACGATGTTAAAACTCTTAATATCCTATATAGTAGAGATGGGGAGAGATTAACTACTCATGATAAGATCAGTGCAAAAATATTTGACTTTAATAAAGGTTTAATGGGAAATGCAGAATATGAACTTCCTATGGAGGATAAAATGACAGTTAGACTTGGTAGGCTAGTTCAGCACCATCATTTCTCAAGTTTATGTGCAGCTGTCTCAGAAGCAGAGATCGGTCAGTTTTATTTGACATAAATGATGATAAGGCTCCGGGAATTGATGGATTTTGTTCATTATTTTTTAAAAAAGCATGGTCTGTGCTAAAGCATGATATATGTGTAGAAATACAAGAGTTCTTCGTGATAGGAAAAATGTTGAAAGCTATAAACTCTACTCTAGTTACACTTATACCCAAGTTACCAAATCCAGAAACTGTTAAGGACTTAAGACCAATTGCATGTTGTACAGTTTTATTCAAAATTATCGTTAAGATCTTGGTGAATAGACTTAAAGGAGTGATTGGTGAATTAATTAGTGAAGCTTAGTCAGCCTTTGTTCCAGGAAGAGTGATTGCAGATAATATCATATTAAGTCATGAACTCATTAAAGGATACACAAGAAAAATAATATCCCTTAGATGCATGATCAAGGTGGATTTCTAAAAAGCTTATGATTCAGTAGAATGGATATGTGTGGAACAAATGCTCATAGAATTTGGATTTCCTCCTAGATTCATTCAATGGATGATGGTTTATATCAGATCAGGACAATACACCATCCTAATTAATGGTAAAAAAATGATACTTTTTCAAGCAAAAAGAGGATTAAGACAAGGTGACCCTCTGTCACCTTATATTTTTGTCCTTGTGATGGAATACTTGAGTAGATGTATGAGGGAGCTGGGAAATATGAAAAACTTTAAATATCATCCCAAATGTGCAAAATTATCTATTACTCATCTTTGTTTTGCAGATGATTTACTTATGTTCTCTAGAGGAGATGAAAAATCTATCAAGCTCCTACATGAGACATTTCTTAAATTCTCAAAGGCATCAAGTTTGAAAGTTAATGCATTTAAGAGTAGCATTTACTTTGGAGGAGTATCTGCTGAAACAAAAGATAGAATATTACATATACTTAGATATAGATAAAGCTCTTTACCATTCAAGTATCTAGGAGTACCTTTGTCACGCCCCGACCCATCTGTCGAGCACGTGGCAACCGCCGTATGAGCCCCAAGGGACCCATACAAGGCATTTAATGATATACACAACTCTTATACATTAACAATGCAGCGGATAATACAATTAAATCATCTAACTAAACTCTACTAACACAGTCCCGATATACCTACTACAATACTATGATCACAAAATTAGTAAATAATTAGGTTCGTCGATAATCTCGTCTCCATTAGCTATCCTGATCGATCGTCTAGTAGACCTGCACACATTTGAACGTCGTGTGCTCAGCCGCAAGCGGCTGAGTGCTTATGGCTCTAACCGCAGTAGAATAACTCAAGTAGCAAACAAGGAGATACTAGCATGTCCATAACATCATTTCATAATCTCAAACAAAGCATGTAAAATCAACAAATAAAACATGAAGCATTGTAAGGAGAACATGTAATATAAGTGTGATATCAAACAAAGCATATGATATCAGCAAATAAAACTTGAAACATTATAAGAAGAATATGTAATATAAGTATGTAGCTCAACTATAAATATGAAGTGTGTTTATTTCACAAGATTATTGTCACTAAAAATATCATCACATTCAAATATTGTGATCTGGGCAGCCAGCCTATGCTTAGAGGATCTCCTGATCAGGGAGTTCCCATAAGCCCATCAGTGTCCACTGTCTATGTCTCTACCTATGCCCGTCACACTGATGTTGGCAGAGAGGTCGGGTGACCGTGAATCCCTCTCCGGTGTTCCACTAGGCGAATCACTTCATCTCCGCGACCTAGCGACCTGTCACTCCATGCGTCTTCCCCAGACAATCCATGGAGCAACTAGTGTAGTACTACACCAAGGGGTCACCGCACCTATGTAAACGCATTGGCCACGGCTAGCCGGTAATAAACCCCAGGATCTGGACTACTCATCAGAACGTCTGCAGAACGTCTGGAATAATAGCCGTGAGGTCCATAGATCCACTGTCCAAGGCTATGCGGAAGGAGTCACCATACCAATTTACAAGCAGCTATGCCTGCCAGGAGGCGTGCATCCTAGCCGTCGCCGGAATGCAATAACCTCGGCGACATGTTTGCTAGGTCATTGGTTTGGTTTCATCCATCCTAGCCATCTTAGGACTATCATGGTGACGACTTAGCGGCACCATGCGGGTATAGTGAATACATCACAACGTTCCCTAGCAATAAACTAATCCATATCTTATCCTCACCCTTTTATGTCCAAGATGATTTCAACATCTTTGGGTGGTATAGGTTTATGAGTATTAAAGCTCGTATCCGTAACTTAAAGATGATTTCAAAATGGTGCGTCGTCAATAATTACATACGTAAGTATGTCAGTATCACATGTCTATTAGTGATGTTTGTCGATGTCTATGAATATGTCACACTATAGTGTAACATAATAGGTTCTAGAAGAAATTGTAATATTGTATTACTTTTCGTCACATCAATCTAGTAGATAATGAGCGAGAAAATAACCTAGCACATATTTGAATAACAGTAGCAATAAGACAACAAGCATATCACATTAATGATATACATAGACTATTCTAACCTACAAAGGATGAATCTTAAATAATTAAATATTAACTTCTAAACAGTAAAATATTTATGCAAGAGAATAACCTAACACATATTTGAATAACCGTAGACATAAGACAACAAACATATCATATTAATCATATAAATAGGCTATTCTAACATACAAAGCATGAATCATGAATGATTAAATATTAATTTCTAAGCAGTAAAACATTTATCTCCTCAAGTTTCGCCAACTTGAGAATAGTCTACTGTAGTGAACCGGCGCACTTGGATAAGTAGAACGGTCTTCAGAACCAACCTTATAATAGCTTGCACGTCGTTTTATTGTTTCGGGGTGGACTACCTATTTCAAATATCGTTACCTTTAGAAATTATTTCTAATATTATGTATCAACCCTTTACTTGAAATATGCTAATTTAATCACTCCCTACTTTTATTTAGTTACAATATCTAATTACTAGCAGGATGGAACTTAGTAACTATATCCTAGTGTTGGCATACCTTCGTTTCTCCATTCCATCATAATTATTATATTACATACATAATCACAAGTAATGGAGGAAAAGAAAATAACACAACATACTAAATAAATAAAAAGGTCCTAATAGGATAGAAAGAGGGAGGTGGAGGAGATAGCATGATTCCAACCCAAAAATCAAACAACATCATCGCATTCATGAAAAACCATCAGCAGCTTTCATGAAAAATTCAGCAGCATATAAACATACCCTCACACCATAAAAACTCAGCAATCTTCATGAAAATTCAGCAGCATGTAACCTTACTTCAAAACCAACAGCACCATTCATAAAATTCAGTAGCAAATAAACTCATCGAAACCATCAGTAACATAGCAACATCAAGCTTCATCGAAGCCACAAATACACAACCAGAACTAAACCATTCACCAACCATCGGCAACATCACTTAGCACCATAAAACTCAGCAACATGAGAACTTAACAACAAAAATTCCAAGTCATCAAAGTATCATGAAAACTTAACAACATCATCACCATTATCACAACAATTCATTAGCAACCTCAAGCACCATATGTACCACATCATTACCATGAAAATACCGCAACAACTCACATTAAATCCACATTCAAAACCATCAGTAACATTGCCACATAAACACAACCGAAGTAACCGAAATAACACCATTAAACCACCAACAAATCCAACATCATCATCCCCATTAATTCCACATCATCATTATCACATAAACCATTACCATAATACCACATCGTCACCGTCGGCAATCAACAAAACAAATAATCAAATTGAGGGTTCAACATAGCATACATAGCAAGTGTTGGAGCATAGGGAATTTAGAACATGCACACGAATTGAGGATTCAACATAGCATACATAGCAAGTGTTGGAGCATAGGGAATTTGAGATCAAAGAAAAGGGGATCAACGAATTCGACCTTAGCGCGGGAATTAGAGGTTGAAGGCTTCTGTCGATGTGCAGTGAGGTGGCCTGCTGCACCCCGACAGCGTGCAGGGAAACCCCCAAATCTCGTCTTGTCGGCGAGACCTAAGTCGCCGACCGAAGGAGGATAAGAGGTTGCAGCGTTGGCAGCCCTCGAATCACCGACGACAATGTACCGAAGGGAGGGCGGCAGATCTCGAATCATCAATGGCGAGGTCTGTGAGGTGCGGCGGAGACGTGGCTGATCAGAGGGGAAAAGAGAAGAGATCACAGCACCGGCGCGGCTATCAGCGGTCGAGGGGGAAACAGGAGGGAGCTCGAGGTCGACGGTGGACTGCAGGGGAAGGAGGATAGGTCGTCGGCGGCCAAAAGAGGAGTGGTTGCGCAGAATGGGTGTTCACCGTCCATCTCGCGGCGAGGGATCCCGAGCAGCGGCAGTGCGGCCGCGTGCGAAGAGGCTGAAGGAGACTTTCGTGGACTCCGGCGTCGATCTCTCGACAAGAGATCCTGAGCGGATCGGCGTGCGAAAAGAAGGAGAAGGCGCGGGTCGTCCGCGGTGTGCGAAGAGGATTCCCACATCGCGGGCGTGCGAAGAGGAAGGAATAGCGTTGGGGGCATCATCGCGAGCTAGGGCATGGGGAGTGCGTGCAGCGCACATGCCCGAGTTTAAATTCCAAATCTGCCCCTCTTAGTTTGATCTTATTACGATGGTATCTCATTTTGCCTATTATACCCCTACTAGACTTAGTTAATTACACACTATTACTTACGAAACCTATTCATTTTCCTTTCGACAAGTTATTATGCTATTTTTCATATCATCACCTCTACTCCTGACCTCTACTCCTGCGGTAAAGATTGGGGTTTACAACCTTTAGCTCTTAAGAAACTAAAAATTACAGAATGTAAAGTATTGTTTGACAAAATGATGGTTAAAAATAAAAGTTGGACTGCCAAGTTGCTAACATATGCAGGAAGAGTTCAACTTATAAAGTCAGTGTTATTTAGAGTGTAAAGCTATTGGTCAAAACTATTCATATTGCCCAAAAAATAATCAAAATGATGGATGCAGTTTGCAAGATATTCTAATGGACAAGATCAGTTGAGACTAGTAGGAAGGTCTTGGTAGCTTGGAATAAAGTCTGCACACCAAAGTTAGTCGGAGGACTTAACTTACTAAGACTAGACTTGTGGAATAAGGCAGCCATCTTCAAGCTTTTTTGGGATATGCAGATGAAGAAAGATAAATTATGGATCAAATGGGTACACACTTATTATATAAAAAATAAAAATATTCATACTATGACTCTACCCAAACAAACAAGCTAAATTTTGAAGAAAGTGATGATGAGTAGAGAGGTATTACAATACCACCCTCGATTAGCAATAATATTAACTAGGAAAACCACAATCAGTGTAATTTACAATATATTGGTGGGTACATTGCCAAAGATAAATTGGACAAGTTTGATTTGTGATTCTACAGTAGGCCTATAGCTACCTTCATTCTATGACTGCATCAGAAATTAATGACTGCAGATAAACTACTCAAGTGGGGCATGCAAATAGAAGGAGGATGTCACCTATGATTAACTGTAATAGAAACCTTAGAGCATTTGCCGAATGAATGTAAATATAGCAAGAGTATATGGAGCGATTTGTTGAAATGTAATGAAAAAGTTCTAAGATAAACTACATTAGAAACCATAATTAATACAACTGCTAGAATAACTAAAAGAAAAATATTAAAAAGACAACTTATGTCGGTGGTGATAACAGAGTTTGTATATCACATTTGGGAAGAGTGAAACTGGAGATTTTTTAAGCAACAAGTAAGAGATAAAGTGGTCATTCTTCGACATATCAAGACAGTAATTTTTACTAGGCTGGATAAAGCTAAAATAAGAGAGTGTGTTGTCTCATGCTTAGCTTATAATACTACTACTCTTTGATATATTTATTTTTAATGTATTTACTCCTTTATAACTTATAGCACATGATATTATAGTGATGCTCAAGTACCCTTCCTAGAAAGTGAGTTGAGATTACTATTGATGCTATCAAATAAATTATAAAGAGTAAAATTTATGTACAATGATGTAACTATACTTAAACAATGTAATATCCTATTAGTAAATGATAATTTAATTTATTTGCCAAAAAAAAAGAGGAGTAGAAAAAATAAATAAATATATATATATTCAATATAACATCATCTTTTCTCTATCTATAAGTGAAGGTCTAGGTTGAGGTCATTGGAATCAACATCATCCGAGCCCTTTTGGTTGGCAGGGGGAGTGTTTATGGACGGAGCTGAGTGAGCAGAACTACTGGTGGCACCAAGGGCAATATGCTTGTTCTCATATTTGTTCATATGAATTTGAAGTGTTTGGGAAGTAATAAATTATTGAGAGCAGTAGTTGCAAAAGTATGTTGGAGGCGTAGGAGTGGGAAGAGAGGTTGCAGTGAAACCACCTATGGTATGATTATTCTGATGTGTGTTCACATGAGTGCCAAGTGGTGGGGATATAAAAAATTATTGAGAGCAGTAATTGTGATAGTATGTCGGTGGTGCAGGAGTGATAAGAGAGGTGGCAGCGGCAGCAGGTCCGGCATGCTTATTCTTGTGTGAATTCATATGATTGACAAAGGACTACGATGTTCTATATTTTTGGGAGCAGTATTGGCAATAGTATGATGGTGGTGTCGGAGTAGGAAGAGAGGTGGCAGTATCAGCAGCAGCCACATGCTCATTATTGTGGGTATTTATATATCTGAGTCGGGGTGAGTCGACACAGCCGTGTCGGCCGAGTTGGTCGACGAGTTGATGACTCGTCAATAGGATATATATGCCCTCGAAAATAGGGGTTTACCCTATTCCGAGTTTTTCGGCAGCAAGGTGCATTTGAAGCACCGGCGAGGCTTCGATTCTGCAAGACGAAGTAGTAGTCGGAGCTCGGCGTCGTAGTCGGGGGCTGCAAGCTAGGGACGTGACTACGGCAAGCCGGAATCAAGAAAGGGGCGGCGAACAGAGGGACTCCTCTATTCGTGGCGATTCTGCCGGTGAGGGGCGCGACGATCGGTTTTCCCTTCTCGACGAGCTCCCTATACTCAATTCGACTTCTTTGGAGTCGACAGCAAGCAGCGACTGCGGCGGGGGAGTTGTGGTACAGGCTGAGGGCGGCAATTCTGCCTGCGGCAGAGAGGCTCAAGGGAAGTAGCGACCGTGGGAGCGCTTAGGCTCTACCGGCGGCGTGATTAGGTCGTCGGAGGGTGGTGGAAGGTTGGGAGAAGAAGTACGAGGGGTTTCGACTCGTCCGTGGCAGCGGAGCGGTGGCGATCAGGGGTGAATCGCCGCGGTAGTACGGCTAGGATTCGAACATGGGTGAAAGGGCAGGCGTGGTACTTGTATTGTGGTGTAGAAGTATAACTTATACGGCGGTTGCCACATGCCCAAAGGTGGATTTGAGGCGTGACACGGGATGCCTAATAACACTGGTGGTACGATTTGTGCTTTATGTGGTGAAGGTACTACGATCTCCGATCCTCTTGTCTGGTGCTATGTGGCCGGATTAATAATATTGACCATTACCACTGTTATCATGTTCAAATTTTCTTGTGCCAAAGATGTCATGCCCCAAATCCATCTTTGGACACGTGGCAACTACCGTATAAGCTGCACTTCTACACCACAACTTATACAAGGCTAAATGTATCACCAAGCACCACAATAAATTTTATTAAACACAGCAGAAACATAATAAATTATATTTAATACCAATACTACAAAATAAGGTTCTATCTGGTTGCGTTCTAAATTTTCTACACGAGTATTACGATCAATATTACGTATACGACTTATATCTTAGGGCACCAGACTTGTCCTTATCAAAGATCTACTCGACTCCTTATACCTTAATATGAATTACTTCTGAAAGATTATTTATGCAAATGATGCCCTAATATACCCAGGTTCTCAAATGATCTTGTCAGTATATACATATGTTCTAATATGAACCTGGCTCTAATACCATCAAAATTTGTTGTGCCCCATACCTTCCCCTGAGATACGTGGCAGATTGCAGTGAACTTTACATATGGTCCTGCTAAACCTCAAGAACAATATGGGAATTCACTAAGCGTACCTGATGTATATTCCCTCTATTTATGGAAGGAGAGAATATAGATACTATATTAATATAACTCTAAAACTATGCATATTCAAAAACATATTTTTTATACAAGAAAACACTTATATACAAATGATTTGTAATCAAAATAGAGTACATGCCCAATGATACACAAAATACCTATCCAGTGGATTTTTTTGTACGTAAAATAAAGGTAGAACTGTGCTACCTTTCAAAAATTAGGAGTCTGGCTAAATGCCTCGATATCTATCAATCTCTCTCCTTCTGTGGTCCTGAAAAATAAAAAAAATAAGTTCCCATACGGGGTGAGTAACGTCGTACCTAGTGAGTTGGATAGAAAATAATGTAAAACCGAAAACATAAAATAATAAAATCTTAAGAAAGGATAATTCTTGTTATTCGTGTATCAAGAATCACACGAGATTATATCTAGGGCTGGCTTAATTAAATACAGTTGTGGCCAACAACTGTTACCTCAGGGAGATGAATCAAGTATTATAAGGTACCTAGATCAAAGTAGAAGCAGAAGATTATAAAACCAAATCCCCCTTCCCTCTGGGTTGCTCCTGGACCTTACTACCTAGTATCCATAACTAGTCCAATATAAAAACCAGTAAAGAGTAACCCAATCTCTCATTCTGACCTCTAGCACTATCATCCCACTATTCATATGTGGCCCATGGGAATGCTAATAATTTATAATCTTTAACAACTGCAGTAAAGGTGCCTATAACACTATCCAGTATCATGGCATACTAGTCATATGCATTCAATAATGAAATGATATCACAAATAATCAAACAGATGCATATGTTAGATTTAGAGTCAACAAAAACATATTATCATGCCTATAATGGATCGAGGAATAATAGCACTCAAAAGTTTAACATGAATAGCAAATGTTATTCATAACTTATTTATAAGCAAAATCAAGAATATTAACTAATAAGAGAGTCCAAAGAATAGCAAACATATCTAATTTAAGGGATATAGTTCTTGTGAGATTTGTATTTTTTTATTAAGGATGAATTTGTAAAATTTTAATAAGGACTTATTTGTAAAATTTTATAAATTTTTAAAGTATATAATTTTGATGTGAAAATTATACTATCAAATATGGTTTTTTATAAGAAATTCAACGGCGCAAACGGATCGTAATTTGGACATCGTTTGATTGGTCAAATCGTTGAATCAAAGATTAATCCAAATGGACGACCGAGATTAAACTAAGATTTAAGATTTTAATTATTTATTAAATCCTTATTTTCTTCCCACCGCACGAGCTCCTCCCTTTTCCTGCGCACGCGTACAGTAGCGACGAGTGATGCTTCTTTTGATTCGTCGGCGATGATTATACCACCTCCCGATCGAATTTTTCGACGAGATTTCAGACAACCTCAGGTGGGCTAGGAGAATGCATTAAAACCATAAATTTCAAGTTTTTATTGAGATTTGAGGATAAAAAAAGGAGAGAAGTGGTGGCGGCGAAAGTTTCATCGCCGGAGCTTGTTCCGACAATTACCGGCCATTCTGACCACAGAACTTCGCAAACATGATATCTGTGGCTTCTCATTGACGAGGGTTATCCATTGGTACCTGAGTTGAGGGTCATTGGCCGTCGGTTGGCCGCCGGCGAGCTAAAAACCCTAACTTAGGGATTTCACCCAAATTGATTTAATTGGTAAAATTGAGCACGTATGAGCTATAAAAATTGAGGTAAATATAATTTTTAGAATCCTCATGAAGAGAGCTTTTGATTGGTACCAATATTGGGGCTGATCGAAAAACTTCGCTGGCGAGGGTTCCGACGAACTTTCCGGTGAATTGTCCGGCGAACTTGAGATAAAAATTAAGGTGATTCTAGAGACCATTTTAAACATGCTGGTGAAGACGGATTTGAGAAATTATTATCGGATTGAGAATTAAAATTTGTTGAAATATTTACAGGAAATCTGATAAGCAAACATGAGGATACGAACGATCGCGATACGAATTAAAATGTGCTTACGATAATAGGATCATGTGAGTGTTTATTCTCTAGGCAGAATAAACGGGATAGTTCTCAATGTTTAGTCCAGGAGAACTATATTCCTTTGATTAGATATGCTTAGTATTTCTTTGGACTCTCCTGCTAGTTAATATAATCCTGATTATTATAATAAAGGAGTTGTGAATAATCTTTGATATTTCTGCTTGATGACATAAGCTATTCATTACTCTTATTTTTTGATTCATTATAAGCATGATACTATGCTTTTATTGACTTCCAATCTATAATATGCATCTGTTTAATTATCTGTAATACTACTTCACTTATGAATGCATATGGCTAGCATGACATGATACTGGATAATGCCATAGACACCTTCACTACAGTGATTGAAGATTTTATATTATTAGCACTCCCATGAGCCACCTATGTAAAGAGGCATGGGATGATAGTGCATAAGGTCAGGATGAGAGATAGAAATACTCATGATTGGTCTTTAGGCTGGACTAGCTATGGATACCAGGTAGTGAGGTCTAGTGGCAACTCAAGGGGAAAGGGGGCTTTGGTTTCATATTCTTGTGCTTCTACTTTGATTTAGGTACCCTATGATTCTTGATTCCTCCCCTGAAGTGACAGTTGTTGGCCACAACTGTATTTGATTAAGCCAGCCCTGGATATAGTCTCGTGTGACTATTTCTTACTCCTTTTGTTTGGTTATTGCACACGGATAGTGAGATTATCCTATTCTTGAGTTTTTTTATTTTATGTTCTCAGTTTTCCATTGTTTTCTATCCAACTCACTGGATATGGCGTTACTTCCCCCGTAGGGGAACTCATTTTTATTTTTCAGGACCATAGTAGGAGAGAGACTGATAGATATTGTGACGCATAGCCAGACTCCTGTTTGATTTTGAAAGATAGGACAGTTCTATCTTTATTTTGTGTACAGAAAGATCCACTGGTTAGGTATTTTGTGTATTATTGGGCATGTGCCCATTTTGATTGTAGATCATTTGTATATACATATCTTTGTGTAAGAGATTTGATTTTATGAAATATATGGTTTTAGAGTTATATTTGATCTATTGGTTCTCTCCTTCTATAAATAGAGGGGATATACATCACGCATGCTTAGTGGGTTTCCATATAGTTCTGGAGGTAAGCGGGGTTATATGTGGAGTTCACTGCGGTCTCTCATGTGCCCTAGGGGAAAGGTATGGGGCATGACAGTTCTCCTGGACTAAACATTGAGAACTATGCCATCTATTCTGCCCAGAGAATAAACACTCACCTGATCCTATCATCGTAATTATATTCTAACTCGTATCGCGATCGTTCGTATCCTCGTGCTTACTTATCGACTTTCCTATGAATATTTTAATAAATTTTAATTCTCAATCTTGTAATAAGTTTACAAATCCGTCTTCACCAACACTCTTAGAATGATCTCTAGATTCACCCTAATTTTTATCTCAAGTTCGTCGGAAAGTTCATCGGAGACTCGCCAGAAAGTTCGTCGGAACCCTCGCCGACGAAGTTCTTCGATCAGCACCAATATGGGTACCAATCGAAATCTCTCTTTATGAGGATTCTAAAAATCTTATTTTCCCAAATATTTATAGCTCACCGACGTCCAATTTCATCAGAGAAGCTCACAGTGTCGAAACCCTAATTTTTTAGTTTTTTCATTCAACGGCGTCCAATTTCGCTAGAGAAGCTCACGGTGTCGAAACCCTAATTTTTTGGATTTTTCATTCACCGGCGGCCAATAGCCCTCAACTCTGATACTAATGGATAGGTCGAGGTAAAGCTATAGGCACCAAGTTTGCAAAGTTCTGTGGCCAGAATGGCTAGCAATCACCGGAGCAAGCTCCAACAATGGAACTTTCGTCGCTGCCCCTTCTCTTCTCTTTTTCTTCTCAAATATCCACCAAAACTCGAAATTAATGATCTGAATGTGTTCTCCTAGCTCACCTGATGTCTCTCTGAAATCTCTTCGAAAAATTCGATCAGAAGGTGGTCCAAACGTCAACGACGATGGAGGAGGCAAGTTTGTCGTCGCTGCCATACAAAGGAGGAAGGAAGAGGAGAGGGAAGGTAAACCCTGTTTTCTTTTTTTTAAAATTAGAAAAAAAATATATTATTATATTATTAAATTAATAAAATAATAAATAAATAAAATAAAATAGGAAATAAGGTTTTAAAAAAATAATAATAAATGATAATGATTTAAAATAAATTAGAAATAGAAAAAAAAGTGATTTCTCTTATTTAATTTGAATTTAAAAAATATTTTTTTAAAAAAAAAGATAATTTAAAATAATTATATATATATATATATATATATATAATCCACTGCTGCGCCTGCGGTCCACGCCCAACGAGTGGCGGGGGGTAGAAAAGGGTGTCAAACCCTCGAGGGTTTAAAACCCCTCAAAATAAGGGGTTGCCCTGTTTCAAGGGCAACTACGCCGGGGGGACATCAGTGAGCTCCGGCGAGGCGACGTCATGTCAGAGAGAGGTCAGGCGGAGAGTTCTCTGTCGGCATCATGGCCTAAGGCGAGTCGCGGCGGTTCCGGCAGATGAAGAACTCGAAGGGGGCGGCAGATGTAAACCCTGTTTTTCTTTTAAAAAAAAGGAATTATAACTTGGCCTATTAGCTTTGTCGGTTAAAGCGTCGTGCTAATGACACAAAGGTCATGAGTTCAATACTTGCATAAGCTCTTACATGTTTATATAGGTAATTTAATTTAGATTAATTTAGGATTTAAATAAATTAATAGTATATTATATGCATGAAGAAATATTTTGGTAAATGTTATGACATTTAAATTGTATTAATTGAAATTAAAAAGATTTATTTGATATTTCTGTATGAAGTTAATGAAACTGAGATTAGATTGTAAATTGAGGCAATTAGACTATTAGATTATTTCAATTTATAAAATTGAATAATTTAGAATTTTATAAATTTAATTGATACAGTTAGATCTTTAATAGAAATTTAAAAGGTGTTCTTATTGTATAAATTAAATGTAAACATGTTTGATTGAATAACTATGGTGGTTGTATTGATTGAATTATTAAATGGTTGATTGATTAAAAGAAAAATAACAAAAAATCAAATTGATGTGAGGTTGTGGGTAGTGGGGCTAGTTAAGAGGATTGTTTGAGCTATGTTATTTATGCATGTTTGTTTGTTTGCATTGAATTTATTTTAGGAAATTGTTGGTTGCTATACTATTGTTTGATAAATCACAGCCAAGTTGTGATTTGTGTTGAAGCAGAGAGGAACTGCTTTGCTTGATTGAATTACTTGTTCGCTTAAATAATCACGGCCCAACTGTGATTCTTGTTTAAAAATCTTCTTTCCGGTTGACTGCAGGTTGACTGCAGGTTGACTGGCTTCGCGACTTGTTGACCGATTTAATTCGCTTCAACGTGTTGTTGAGTTTTGAGCCTTAAGAAATTTATTTAAATAATTTGTGATGCTTTATCGTGCTTAAATATAATTTATATGATTTAATTAGAATTTTTTAGAATTGTTGAAATGAGAGAATGATAAAATGTTTTTTGATTATAGAGGCTATGCTCTTACATGTTTATATAGGCCTTAGAAAACCTTGGTATAACTAAAAATAACACAACCAAAAATAGTAAATAAATTTATTTAAGTTAATTTAATTTAGATTAATTTAGAATTTAAATAAATTAATAGTATATTATATGCATGAAGAAATATTTTGGTAAATGTTATGACATTTAAATTGTATTAATTGAAATTAAAAAGATTTATTTGAGATTTCTGTATGAAGTTAATGAAATTGAGATTAGATTGTAAATTGAGGCAATTAGACTATTAGATTATTTCAATTTATAAAATTGAATAATTTAGAATTTTATAAATTTAATTGATACAGTTAGATCTTTTACAGATCAAACTGTTAGAATGATTTAATTGTGCAAATAGAAATTTCAAAGGTGTTCTTATTGTATAAATTAAATGTAAACATGTTTGATTGAATAACTATGGTGGTTGTATTGATTGAATTATTAAATGGTTGATTGATTAAAAGAAAAATAACAAAAAATCAAATTGATGTGAGGTTGTGGGTAGTGGGGCTAGTTAAGAGGATTGTTTGAGCTATGTTATTTATGCATGCTTATTTGTTTGCATTGAATTTATTTTAGGAAATTGTTGGTTGTTATGCTATTGCTTGATAAATCACAGCTAAGCTGTGATTTGTGTTGAAGCAGAGAGGAACTGCTTTGCTTGATTGAATTACTTGTTCGCTTAAATAATCACGGCCCAGCTGTGATTCTTGTTTAAAAATCTTCTTTGAAACTCAGGTGAGGATTTATGGTTTCAATTTTTATTTGGCCTACTACAAATGCTGAGTCCTAAGGGTTGTTGTTAAATATTGTACATGCTAATAAGTTATACATCTGCTTAATTGCATATTTAATTAGCATGTGATTTATTGAAAAGTTATACTATGCTAGTTGATGAGGACATCACTAGCTCACCCGTGCAAGACCCGGTTAGCATACAAGGCCTAATGACACGAGCCCATGCACAACGCTTAGGACAACGGGTGAATTCTTTTCTTGGGTAAATTAATTACTTAATTACAGAACAAATGATATTGCATAATTGTTATTGTTTACTTGTCACTACATGCAAGGAAACACATGGAGGAATTACTCATATGGAAGTTGCATGAGTAATTGAAGGAAGAAGATTTATTCAAGAATCAAATCTTCATCAAATATTTATTCAAGAGCAAATCAAGGAAGAAGATTTATTCAAGAATCAAATATTTATTCAAATTTTTATCAAAAGATATTTATTTTCTAAATTCGTGGCTTACAAGAGGAGGAGAGGAGATTTATATATTTGTTTTTCCTATTTTAGTGAAACAAAATATGGAAAAATGTACCATATTTTATCTATATATTTGGTGGAGCATGCTCTATTGAAAGGGGACTTTGATTTTTGTTTTAGCCACCACTTTTGTAATGCTTTTGCTACAAACTTGAAGTCCAATTTCTTGAGTGATCCTTCTGTTGTTGCTCTTTCAATTCTCTTGAATTGTTCGTGCCGTTCTTCGTGAACAGGTTAGTCATGTTTGACACGGTTGATAACCAACTGAGGAGTGCTTTAGCGATTGCGAGGTTGCTGGTCGCGTTCCTAGATCGTTGTTAGCCTCCCCTTCGTCAAATTCACAACTCCCTACCTTAAGGATTTCTCCTACGATGGAAGATCGGGACCAACTTGCTTGCACGCATCTTAAGTCGAGGCGTGTGCATATCAGGTGGTATCAGAGCCTTCGTTGCCGGTAGGAATTCATCTATCATTTATTATCTTTTATTTTTCCTACATCAAAAAAAAAAATTTCCTCTAGTCCTTTTCTTGAACTTTTATTTTGTGCCTATTATCGTTGTTTTATTTTTCTTCAAATTTTATTCCGTTCTATTTTTGATCTCCTAATTTCAACTTCTTACCAAAATTAAAAAAAAAACACAAGAAAAAAAAAGAAAGGAGGAAGGTTCAGCCAAGGAACGAAAAAAAAAAAAATATCCTTGCACTTATTCTTCCTTTGACCTTTTGACACCTTCTACCTTGCTTAATTGAGTCAACTTTGTAATTTCTTGAATTATTATTTTCTTCTCTTTGCTACAAATATATCCCCATCTAGATCTCCATAAATTAGCTTTGATCACCGTGTTCTAGCACTTTGCAATCACTTTATTTACTCCGTGTTGAAAGTTATCACGAATCAGCAAACACACGAGCAATTTTTCAGAAGGGTTAGAGCTTCAGGTGGTAAGGTTTGTGAGGATTGTGAGTTTTTCATAAATAATTTACTAGTTTGGTGGAATTTCTCTTTTGTCTTACTAACAATGTCAGGATCGAGAAGTCCTCGTGATGTTTCTTATGACGGGGAAGATGGGTTCCACTCATCAATGTATCATTGTCTCCACGTTCTCAAGCTTTGATGGCTCATGTTACAAACACCTTCGAGCAAATATTATCCGATCAAGTGCTTGTGCGCTTGAACGGATTGGAGAATCGTCTCGGTGGAATTGTAGCACGACTTGATCAAGTGGAGCGAACTCCTCCACGACAACACCCACCACCTCGAGTTCCTCGAGGACGAGTTGAAGCTAATAATAATGTTGCTGCTGCTGCTCCATTCGAACCAAGAGGAAATTTGAAGGCTGCATTTCAAGAGGCTGCCGATGAAGAGTTAAATGATAATTACGTAGCTGATGATGAAGTTCCCTTGGAATTGTATCAGCGCCGCCCCGCACGAGGAGTGAGAGGTGATGGAGGTTAAGCACGTCACCGTAATGAAGAAAGAAGAAATGATGTGTAAACCCCTACTTGTAAAAAAAAAAAAAAAAAAAAAAAGGGAAGAAGGATGTGTTTGAAAAAAAAAAAAAAAAAAGAGAGGGGGAAAGAGGAAAAGGGCAGGGCACTGTACGCGTGCCCTCTTCCTCGCCCACCCCGTGCTCCCCACCTTCACTCTCCCGCCGACAGCCTTCGCCCACGCCTTCTCCTCACCGTCGACGATCATTCCCATCTCTTCTCCTCTCCTCTCCATCTTCCTCACCCACCGGCCACCGGAGCATGTCGCCGTCGCCGTCGCCTCTTCCCATCATCGGTGCCTTCAACATCGCCCATCCCTCTTCCCACGGACGCCGCGAAGCTTGCTCGCCGGCGTCTCTGTCCCACTGCACGCCCACCTCCTCCGAGCAACGAAAGAGCGCGGGAGACTCGCCGGCACACCGTTCGCCGCCTCCCCGCTGTCCCCTTGCCTCGCCGCTGCCGGATTTTGCAGCGGGATTGCCTCCTCTGCTCGCGGGCAGAAACAGAGCTGCGAGCAGGGGCCTTCGAGCGCACGCCCACGCCTCGCCACCGCACCTCCTCGCCGCCCGTCGCCGCTGTCCATCTGCCGGCGACCGTCCTCCGTCCCCATCTGGTGCACGCGAGCCCACGAGAGCTCGCCGGAGCAGCGCCCCCGTCATCCTCTTCCCACGCAGCGGCGAGCTCCGCTTCGCCGCGCCCATCGCTGCTGCTGTCGTCGCCGCTTCAGAGGACTCCGGCGGACCATCGCGGAAGCCGGAGGACTGCCGTCGGAGCCGAGGCGACGGAGGAGAAGAAGCGGACGAACAGAGGTAACGCCCGCCTCTGCTCTCGCCCTCTTCTTCGAAGCATTTTTCCTTAATCATGATTAAGGAATATTTAATTATGTTAAGTAAGATTAGTGATTAAATTAAGATGGATTAATTATTTAATTAAGTGAAGTTAAGTAATGGGTTGAGTTGAACCAAATTGAAGTGGATTGGGTTGAATCTGAGTTGGGTTTAGATTCGGGTTGAGTTAGTTGGGTGAGTTAAATCAATTAATTGAAATTGGTTCGAGCCCAAGTCAGATCAGATTAGATTGGGCTAGCTGAACCAGATCCAATTAAACTGGGCTGAACCTGAGTTGAGCCAGATTAAATTGATCCGAACCTGAGTTTAGCTAAATAAAATGATTCAAGCCCAAATTGAGCCCAATTAGATTGTATCAAGTCAGAATTGAACCAAATTGGATTTAATTGAACCCAAATTGAACCAATTGCACTATTTGAACCCGAATTGAGTCAAATTAATGCAGATTGGGTCAAAATAGAGCAATTTAATCAATTAGAGCTAGATTTGATTTATTTTGACTAGGTTGACTTGGATTATGAATTGAAATGGGCTGGGCTTTGTGAATAGTGTTGGATTAAACACATTGGATTAATTAAACGGATAGATCGGATTAACCTTAAATAATTTATTTCTATCCTAATTAATTCCAGAAAATTCTAAATAAATTTCCTTACTTTAGGAATATTATCTGTCAGCGATCTACACCGTTATTGAAGGTTTTGGGCTTCTTTTGGATTGGTTTTGGAGCCCAGACATACGATACAGGTGCGTAGGCTCACTATAACATAATCTAATCAAACTAGGGTAAATCTTACTTAGATTTTTATTTGGAGATTCTTGGATGCCTGCCAATTAAATAAATGTTATGCCTATTAAAATACCAAAATACATATGCATGTTATCAATATATGTTTTATTAATTGTTCCACCTGCTTATCTGCTTATCGTTATTATTTCTCTAGCATGCTATGTTTCTCCTACCACATGTTATTATTTATTGCTGTTATAAGGCAGACCACACACATAGCTATCATGCGGAGTAGGGGACCACGATAAACCATAAAACATAGTATCGCGACATACACCAGACACTCTAATATAGAGACGGGTGACATGATACTATCATATTTTAGGAACATCACTGAAATACCCACAGGATGCTATTATGCAGCCTAGATAACATCGCGAACCACCAGTGTTCGGTTAGTGATGTTCACCCTTCCCGAGGCTTCAGTTAGCTTAGATACTGGGAGCGGGGCTGAGGGATTGGACCAGTTAACTCCTGGGTCAGATTAGACCAGCACATGGAGTGGTTCCAACCCAGGTTCTTATACCCGCACGTGTGCCGCCTCGGCGACACCGTGATAGTCCTGAGATGGCTACCGGGGATAATCCTACTCGACGAGCTAGCAGATATGAGGTCGAGACACCACAACCCATCGTGCGGATGTGCGTCGACTCGGCTAGCATAGATTGCTTTCGAGTTAGAGGGGAGATTCCCTTTTGCCTTGGACAGTGGATCCGCAGACCGCACGGCTAGCATCCTCGACGTCCTGTAGACGATCGGATGGGTAGTCCGGATCCTAGGGTTATTTTATTTCGGCTAGCCGTGGCCGATGGTTCTTGTGATGGTGACCCTGTCTACGGACAGAGTGTAGTACTACACTGGGGTAGTGCCCCTACGGAGTCCGGGGAGGCAGTAAGGGCACGACGGTTTCGCTAGGGGAGGCATAGTCGGCGACTAGCGAGACGAGGGAGAGGGTTATTGGGTCACCCGTCCTCTCCGCCAACATTAGTGCAGCGGGCGTAAGTAGAGACAGTTGATAAAGGCACTAATGGGCTTATGGACGTCCCTGGCCCGGATTCGTCCCTAAGCATACGTTGGCAGCCCGAGACATGTGACACAAGTTAGAGATATGTTTGATGACTTATTTTAGTGACACCGACATATGAGATATAACCTAGGTGACGTCTAGGGATGTACCCATATTTATAACCTAGGTTGACATGTAATTCGACTAGATAAAATTGACATTACGAGGAAAATGGTTGTTTGATAACTAATATCATTAAGGCATCCTTGAATGAGCCCTCTAGCTTTTGATTTCGTGCTATAGTTTTGAGCGGTAGCTACGCACTCGGCCGCAAGGCTGAGCACACCTAGTTTAATGTGTGTGCAGGTGCGGCGGTGTCGGTCAGATTTGCAGACGAGGGTTGCGTCATCTGAGGTGCGCTGTCGTCCCCGTTCCGGTTCTTTCTTGATTTTAGGACGTAGCCTGTAGTAGATCGTTATCGGGACTGTACCAGGAGACTGTGTTATTTATTTTATTGATATTACTAGTTATTTATATTGTAAAGATAGATCCTGTTATGCCTTGCATGGGTTGGTGAGCTCATGCGGCGATTGCCACGTGCCCGGCAGGTGGTTCGGGGCGTGACAATTTAGGTGGTATCAGAGCTTAGGTTTTAAGGACCTAAGAATTTGAGTGATATTAGAGCTTCGGCTCAGAGTCTCCTAAGTATAGAAGTCAGTCCCGATATAATTATTAGAGTAAGCGAGTCGAGAGTTAGTACGCTCGCATAGCTATGACCGGATGACTAATTTACCCTTTACAGATGCTTTTTCCGATTTCGAATATCGTTGCGGAGCGATTCATTTGGGAATTTACTTACGTTTGATTTTGGTGTAGATGTCGGACGTACCGTCGCAGCGGAGACGGATAAGGACCCGAAGGGTTGTGGAGATAGAAGATCACATGAGCGCCACTTCTCGTCCACCTGCGGACCCACCAGAGGCTGTCGCGCAGGCATCAGTGGAGAGTACTGCTAGGGGTTCCTCGGGGCCACTGCCAGCGGTGATTCTGGAGCGGTCTGCCTCGAGGGCCTCACGGAGTTCAGTAGCTCGCACCGTTTCAGTTGCACCACCTGTGGGAGCACCTTTAGCTCAGGGGCATCTGAATATGATAGCGACAGCCATGGCCAGCATTTTTATTCCAGCTCCACAGGTTGAGGTACCTCCTCCGCCACCTGCGGTGCAGACGGTGCCACCTGTTGTTCCGCCAGCTCCTGCTCCATTAGCGATGCCTGCTCCAGTCGATAGCACCCCCGAGACTGTACCGGTAGCTGGTTTGGCGGACGTGGTTACACCTCCAGAGGTCCGACCGAGGGCTCTCGTTCAGCCAGTAGCTCCGATCCTGTTGCCGGGAGGTGTCACTTCGATGCCGGATTCCACGACGGACACTCGTACGATGTGACCTTTGGCCGCCAGGGTTCGGGATGCTAGGCAGTTGGGTTATATTATTTTCTCTGGATCCTCAGATCCCCAGGTAGCCCGAGCTTGGATCACTAATGTTCGTCGAGTCACCACTGAGTTATTGTTATCCGATCGAGACTGTCTTGGGGTAGCGCTCCACCTATTGGAGGGAGATGCGGAGATATGGCGAGAGCAGCTCGAGGGCCGTATTACTGGGCCGCTGACTTGGGCTAGTTTGCAGGAGGAGTTTCATGAGCGATTCTATACTGAGATGCAGTACGAGCTGAAGATTCAAGAGTTTCTACAGTGTGCACAGAGAGGTAGACTGGTTGCGGAGTATGCTGCAGACTTTAACCGGTTAGCCTCATTTGTGCCCGAGGTGATTCCATCGGAGAAGTTTCGTCGTTTTCGCTTCATTCAGGGTTTGGATGATCACATTCAGTCGAGGGTAGGTCTTCTGGACTATTCTGGGTTCCAGAAGGTTATTGATAAGGCCCTGATGGCGGAGCGGATGATTTTAGCTACGCGCGGACGTAGAGAGGGGCACAAGAGAAAGCATTCCGGTTCACAGCGAGGCCGGGGTGATTACAGAGACCGACAGGGCAGTGTGGCATCGTCATCAGGCTCTGTTGCCGGGGGTTCTCCAGCTGGAGAGTTTGACACTCGGAGGACGATACCTCAGACGTGGCAGAGTCAGACTCGTCCACCACTACCACCCAGGCCTACTCAGGTATATCGCCCTCTACCTTTCACTTCAGGGATTAGCAGGGACAGAGCTCAGGCTGGACCGAGCCGGGTAGCCTCGTGTTATCATTGTGGCCAGCGAGGGCACATCCGCCCCAACTGCCCACAGAGGAGACAGCTGGGAGGTTTTCAGCCGCCCGCAGTGCATCCTGCAGCTGTCGGACGTGGTCGCCCTTTTGGTCTGATTCCACCCGCTGCTTCTGCACCAGCGGTAGTGAGAGGACCTGCTCCCCCACCTGGCCAACCTTCTCAGAGGTCACCGCAGCGTACACAGACTCGCATCTTCGCACTAGACAGTGTGGACGCGCAGGTCAACCCAGACGTGGTTACTGGTAATCCCTCGTCTAGCAACGCTCCTTGAGATACTTTATTTTGGTCTAGTTTTTGTGTAGATAGATATGATATTTTGGTGGGATGGTGGTATTTTGTCGTTTAAAGGAATTATCCCCAATGTAACATATGTATTTTGTTGGTAATAAATATTAACCAGGACGTATGCGGTTGTTCGACTCATGGGCACGGATACTTATAGATACTGGATCACATCGGTCATTTATCAGCTCCGAGTATGCCGGACGAGCCGATCGACCTTTGGAGCCATTAGAGTCCGAGCTTGTCGTCTCTACTCCTTTGGGCGAGCAGATTGTTCGAGATCAGGTGTATCGGGCTTGCCCTATTATCGTACAGGGTGTCACGTTGGAAGCAGATTTGATTCCATTGGAGATGACCGACTTTGATGTGATTCTCGGTATGGATTGGCTGACGCCACACGGAGCACTCGTGAATTGCTTCACGAAGTCGGTGTCCTTCGCGGGATCGGGGCCACCGGAGATTATTTTTGAGGGGGATCGACGGGTGTTGCCGACTGCCATTATATCTGTTCTTTCGGCGTTGAAGTATATTCAGAAAGGATGTCAGTGTTTTCTAGCGCACGTGAGGGACAGTAGACAGACGGATGGCGATATGGCAGACATCCCGGTAGTTCGAGAGTTTCCCGACGTATTTCCTCAGGATTTGCCCGGATTACCCCCGGATCGGATGTTGGAGTTTTGTATTGATCTTGCTCCAGGGACGATGCCGATCTCCAGACCCCCGTATCGTATGGCACCGGCTGAGTTGAAAGAATTAAAGGTGCAGCTTCAGGACTTGGTGGACAAGGGATTCATCCGACCTAGCGTCTCTCCCTGGGGTGCACCCGTCCTGTTTGTGAAAAAGAAAGATGGGACCATGAGGATGTGTATTGATTACAGACAGCTTAACAAGGTCACCATCAAGAATAAGTATCCCCTTCCTCGTATTGATGATTTATTTGATCAGTTGCAGGGTGCTCAGGTATTTTCTAAGATTGATTTGAGATCGGGATACCACCAGCTGCGGATCCGAGATGCTGATATTCCAAAGACAGCGTTTCGGACACGGTATGGACATTATGAGTTCTTGGTTATGTCTTTCGGCCTAACTAATGCTCCTGCAGCTTTTATGGACCTGATGAATCGGGTCTTTCATGAGTATCTGGATAAGTGTGTCATTGTCTTCATAGATGACATATTGATATACTCGAGGAGTCAGGCGGAGCATACCAAACATCTTCGGTTGGTATTGCAGGTATTGCGGGAGAATCAATTATATGCCAAGTTCTCTAAGTGCGAGTTTTGGTTGACTCAAGTGGGATTTCTGGGGCACATAGTTTCAGCAGAGGGTATTCAGGTTGACCCAGTAAAGATTGAGGCGATAACTAAATGGGAGCAGCCGAAGAATCCCACCGAGGTTCGCAGTTTTCTGGGATTAGCTGGGTATTATCGGCGCTTTGTTCAGGATTTCTCTCGTATTGCAGCACCGATGATCAGGCTGACCCGAAAGGACAGTAAGTTCCAGTGGAGCTCAGGATGCGAGCAGAGTTTTCAGGAGCTCACGACTCGCCTGACTACTGCACCGGTACTCACTCTTCCGGTCAGTGGTGTGGAGTATGTGGTATTCAGCGATGCATCTAGACAAGGATTGGGATGTGTGTTGATGCAGTGTGGTCGAGTAATTGCATACGCTTCTCGACAGCTGAAAAAGCACGAGGAGAATTATCCGACCCATGATTTGGAGTTGGCAGCGATTGTCTTGGCGCTTAAGATATGGCGACACTATCTATTTGGCGAGAAATGTCATATCTTTACAGATCATAAGAGCTTGCAGTATTTACTGACTCAGAGGGAGTTAAATCTTAGACAGCGCCGCTGGTTAGAGTTGATTAAGGATTACGATCTAGTTATTGATTATCACCCGGGGAAGGCCAATGTAGTGGCCGATGCACTGAGTAGGAAATCATCTGCCACCTTGGCCTATATTCGTACTGCATATATGCCGTTATTGCATGCCCTGAGGGCTCTGGGCACTGAGTTGCAGTGTGGCTCACAGGGTGAGTTATTAGCACAGTTCATAGTGCGTCCTTCCTTATCAGATCGATTGGCTGAGTTGCAGAGGGCAGACCCAGAGTTGAGCAGAATGATTCAAAAGGTACAGACAGGTGAAGGACAAGATTTTAGATTTCGAGATGATGGTATATTGGTATTACGAGATAGGGTATGTGTACCTCAGGATGAGGACTTACGACGACAGATCTTGGAGGAGGCACATAGTTCCGCTTATGCTATGCACCCGGGTAGTACAAAGATGTATCGTACTATCCGACAGACTTACTGGTGGTCAGGCATAAAGCGGGATATCGCTGAGTTCGTAGCTCGATGTTTAGTGTGCCAGCAGGTGAAAGCCGAGCATCAGAAGCCGGCAGGCACGCTACAGCCTCTTCCGATACCAGAGTGGAAGTGGGAGCATATTACGATGGACTTCGTAGTGGGGTTGCCACGTACCCAGCGGCACCACGATGCTATTTGGGTGATTATTGATCGACTGACGAAGTCGGCCCACTTCCTACCGGTTGACATTACTTACTCCATGGAGTGGTTGGCCAGATTGTACATTAGTGAGATTGTCTGACTCCATGGGGTGCCAGTGTCTATTGTTTCGGATAGAGATCCGAGATTCACTTCGCGGTTTTGGCCGAAGTTTCAGAGGGAGCTTGGTACATCTTTGAGATTTAGTACGGCATTCCATCTGCAGACAGATGGGCAGTCAGAGCGTACTATTCAGACTCTAGAGGATATGCTCAGAGCGGTGGTGTTAGAGTTTACTGGCGGATGGGATTCTTATCTTCCTTTGGTAGAGTTTGCGTATAATAACAGCTACCACGCTAGCATTGGTATGGCTCCCTATGAGGCTTTATATGGCAGACAGTGTAGAACCCCACTGTGTTGGGGTGAGGTGGGTGAGAGACGCTTGACCGGCACGGAGTTGATTGATGAAACCGTGAGCACAGTCAAGGTCATTCGGGATAGACTGAAGACGGCACAGGATTGACAGAAGAGTTACGCAGATAATCGTCGCAGGCCCCTAGAGTTTACTGTGGGAGATATGGTTTTCCTGAAAGTCTCTCCATGGAAGGGTATTCTTCGGTTTCAGAAGAAAGGGAAGTTGCATCCGAGATATATTGGACCCTTCCAGATCCTGGAGAGAGTAGGGCCAGTGGCGTATCGTCTAGAGCTACCTGCCGATCTGGAGCGTATTCATAACGTATTCCATGTTTCGATGCTCCGGAAATATATGTCAGATCCATCCCATGTTCTCACGACACCACCTGTTCAGTTGAGAGAAAACTTAAGCTACGGAGTGCAGCCCGTTGAGATTATTGATCGGCAAGAGAAGATACTCCGAGGAAAGTCCATCGCCTTAGTAAAAGTCATATGGAGGAATGCTGAGGTCGAGGAGGTTACTTGGGAGACTGAGGCCCATATGCGAGCCCAGTATCCCCACTTGTTTTGAGTAATGTTAGTTGAGAGCAATGTAGAAAGAATTGTAAATTTTTTTTTCCTTCTGTACTTTATTTTAATTTTTGGGGACCAAAAATTTTAAGGGGGGGAGAACTTGTAAACCCCTGCTTGTAAAAAAAAAAAAGAAAAAGAAAAGGGAAGAAGGATGTGTTTGAAAAAAAAAAGAAAAAAAAGAGAGGGGGAAAGAGGAAAAGGGCAGGGCACTGTACGCGTGCCCTCTTCCTCGCCCACCCCGTGCTCCCCACCTTCGCTCTCCCGCCGACGGCCTTCGCCCACGCCTTCTCCTCACCGTCGACGATCATTCCCATCTCTTCTCCTCTCCTCTCCATCTTCCTCACCCACCGGCCACCGGAGCACGTCGCCGTCGCCGTCGCCTCTTCCCATCGTCGGTGCCTTCAACATCGCCCATCCCTCTTCCCACGGACGCCGCGAAGCTTGCTCGCCGGCGTCTCTGTCCCACTGCACGCCCACCTCCTCCGAGCAACGAAAGAGCGCGGGAGACTCGCCGGCACACCGTTCGCCGCCTCCCCGCTGTCCCCTTGCCTCGCCGCTACCGGATTTTGCAGCGGGATTGCCTCCTCTGCTCGCGGGCAAAAACAGAGCCGCGAGCAGGGGCCTTCGAGCGCACGCCCACGCCTCGCCGCCGCGCCTCCTCGCCGCCCGTCGCCGCTGTCCATCTGCCGGCGACCGTCCTCCGTCCCCATCTGGTGCACGCGAGCCCACGAGAGCTCGCCGGAGCAGCGCCCCCGTCATCCTCTTCCCACGCAGCGACGAGCTCCGCTTCGCCGCGCCCATCGCCGCTGCTGTCATCGCCGCTTCAGAGGACTCCGGCGGACCATCGCGGAAGCCGGAGGACTGCAGTCGGAGCCGAGGCGACCTCGCCGGAGCACCCATCGCTGGCGTCGGAGGAGAAGAAGCGGACGAACAGAGGTAATGCCCGCCTCTGCTCTCGCCCTCTTCTTCGAAGCATTTTTCCTTAATCATGATTAAGGAATATTTAATTATGTTAAGTAAGATTAGTGATTAAATTAAGATGGATTAATTATTTAATTAAGTGAAGTTAAGTAATGGGTTGGGTTGAACCAAATTGAAGTGGATTGGGTTGAATCTGAGTTGGGTTTAGATTCGGGTTGAGTTAGTTGGGTGAGTTAAATCAATTAATTGAAATTGGTTCGAGCCCAAGTCAGATCAGATTAGATTGGGCTAGCTGAACCAGATCCAATTAAACTGGGCTGAACCTGAGTTGAGCCAGATTAAATTGATCCGAACCTGAGTTTAGCTAAATAAAATGATTCAAGCCCAAATTGAGCCCAATTAGATTGAATCAAGTCAGAATTGAACCAAATTGGATTTAATTGAACCCAAATTGAACCAATTGCACTATTTGAACCCGAATTGAGTCAAATTAATACAGATTGGGTCAAAATAGAGCAATTTAATCAATTAGAGCTAGATTTGATTTATTTTGACTAGGTTGACTTGGATTATGAATTGAAATGGGCTGGGCTTTGTGAATAGTGTTGGATTAAACACATTGGATTAATTAAACGGATAGATCGGATTAACCTTAAATAATTTATTTCTATCCTAATTAATTCCAGAAAATTCTAAATAAATTTCCTTGCTTTAGGAATATTATCTGTCAGCGATCTACACCGTTATTGAAGGTTTTGGGCTTCTTTTGGATTGGTTTTGGAGCCCAGACATACGATACAGGTGCGTAGGCTCACTATAACATGATCTAATCAAACTAGGGTAAATCTTACTTAGATTTTTATTTGGAGATTCTTGGATGCCTGCCAATTAAATAAATGTTATGCCTATTAAAATACCAAAATACATATGCATGCTATCAATATATGTTTTATTAATTGTTCCACCTGCTTATCTACTTATCGTTATTATTTCTCTAGCATGCTATGTTTCTCCTACCGTATGTTATTATTTATTGCTGTTATAAGGCAGACCACACACATAGCTATCATGCGGAGTAGGGGACCACGATAAACCATAAAACATAGTATCGCGACATACACCAGACACTCTAATATAGAGACAGGTGACATGATACTATCATATTTTAGGAACATCACTGAAATACCCACAGGATGCTATTATGCAGCCTAGATAACATCGCGAACCACCAGTGTTCGGTTAGTAATGTTCACCCCTCCCGAGGCTTCTGTTAGCTTAGATACTGGGAGCGGGGCTGAGGGATTGGACCAGTTAACTCCTGGGTCAGATTAGACCAGCACATGGAGTGGTTCCAACCCAGGTTCTTATACCCGCACGTGTGCCGCCTCGGCGACACCGTGATAGTCCTGAGATGGCTACCGGGGATAATCCTACTCGACGAGCTAGCAGATATGAGGTCGAGACACCACAACCCATCGTGCGGATGTGCGTCGACTCGGCTAGCATAGATTGCTTTCGAGTTAGAGGGGAGATTCCCTTATGCCTTGGACAGTGGATCCGCAGACCGCACGGCTAGCATCCTCGACGTCCTGCAGACGATCGGATGGGTAGTCCGGATCCTAGGGTTATTTTATTTCGGCTAGCCGTGGCCGATGGTTCTTGTGATGGTGACCCTGTCTACGGACAGAGTGTAGTACTACACTGGGGTAGTGCCCCTACGGAGTCCGGGGAGGCTGTAAGGGCACGACGGTTTCGCTAGGGGAGGCATAGTCGGCGACTAGCGAGACGAGGGAGAGGGTTATTGGGTCACCCGTCCTCTCCGCCAACATCAGTGCAGCGGGCGTAAGTAGAGACAGTTGATAAAGGCACTGATGGGCTTATGGACGTCCCTGGCCCGGATTCGTCCCTAAGCATACGTTGGCAGCCCGAGACATGTGACACAAGTTAGAGATATGTTTGATGACTTATTTTAATGACACCGACATATGAGATATAACCTAGGTGACGTCTAGGGATGTACCCATATTTATAACCTAGGTTGACATGTAATTCGACTAGATAAAATTGATATTACGAGGAAAATGGTTGTTTGATAACTAATATCATTAAGGCATCCTTGAATGAGCCCTCTAGCTTTTGATTTCGTGCTATAGTTTTGAGCGGTAGCTACGCACTCGGCCGCAAGGCTGAGCACACCTAGTTTAATGTGTGTGCAGGTGCGGCGGTGTCGGTCAGATTTGCAGACGAGGGTTGCGTCATCCGAGGTGCGCTGTCGTCCCCTTTCCGGTTCTTTCTTGATTTTAGGACGTAGCCTGTAGTAGATCGTTATCGGGACTGTACCAGGAGACTGTGTTATTTATTTTATTGATATTACTAGTTGTTTATATTGTAAAGATAGATCCTGTTATGTCTTGCATTGGTTGGTGAGCTCATGCGGCGATTGCCACGTGCCCGGCAGGTGGTTCGGGGCGTGACATGATGCATTGGGTAAAATTAAATTTATTGTTCTTAGTTTTGATGGAAAGTTTAATCCAGAAGCCTATCTTGATTGGGAATTATTAGTTGAGCAAAAGTTCAGCTGTCATCATTATCCAGAAGAGTATAGAGTACGTGCGGCCACTACTGAATTTATTGATTATGCTTCTATTTGGTGGAGTCAAATTCGACAAAGAAATAGATGCCCTCATACTTGGGATGATTTGAAGCGCTTGATGAGGTCCAGGTTCGTGCTTTCATATTTTGAAAGAGAATTACTTAATAAAGTCCAAAGGATGAACCAAGAAAACAAATATGTGGAAGAATATTATCAAGAGTTGCAGGTGGGCATGCTACGTGCTAATGTGCAAGAAGATGATAACGCAAAGATGGCTAGATTCTTGGGAGGATTGAATGGAGAGATACAAGATATACTTGATTTTCAGAACTACAATTCTTTCGATCAACTATTTCATTATGCATGCAAAGCTGAAAGGCAAGTTCAAAGGAGGAAACAACCATATAAAGCTAGTCGTAGTTATCCTAGTTCTTCCATGCCTTGGAAGGATGCCAATCCGCAACAGAAGAGTATTGGTCATTTTAGCAGGACTGCTGCACCTATTGGCCAAGGAAATTCAGGAAGTCGTTTTACTTCACCTACTTCCAAACCGGTCGATTCAAAAAAGACCATTGTTGCCCCTACTAAAAGTTCATCCTCAGTTGCATCTACAGGAAGAACAAGGGAGATTGAGTGCTTTAAGTGTAAGGGAAAAGGGCATTATAAGCGTGATTGTCCAAATCAGCGTGCCCTTATCATTCGAGAAGATGGTGAGTACACATCGACCGGTGAGATAGAGGAGGAAAGTGGATCTGATCATGAGGAGTCTCAACCTATTTCAGGGTCAAAACCAGAAGAGATCACTTTTGATACAAGTCATGCAAGCCTTGTTGTTCGTCGTGTTCTTAGCTCCCAGATGGAGTAATTTAGGTTAATTTAGGGTTTAAATAAATAAATTATATATTATATGCATGAAGGAATATTATGGTTAATGTTATGACATTTAAATTACATTAATTGGAATTAAAATGATTATTTAGAATTTTTCTAGAATTAATGAATTTAGGATATTGTAAATTGAGGTAATTGGATTATTTAGATTTTTTCAATTAATAAAATTTATTAATTTATATTTTTATAAATTTATAATTTGATAAAATTTTAGAAAATTGGTCTAATTAGATAATTTGAGATTTTATAAATTTAATTGATATAATTAGATTTTTCACAGAATTATTAAAATTATTTTTAAAATTAATTAAGGTGGTATATATTGATTAAGATTTTTGGGTATAATTAAATTGTTAAACTAAATGTTATTTTATAGGTTTTTTTATATTTGATTGTGTTGGGTTGTGATTGTTAATGTGATCAGTTATTGGTTGATTATAAAGAATTAAATAAAATAAAGAAAATAGTGTGAGGATGTGAGTAAAAAGGTAGATAGAAAATTCTTGTTTGAATTGTATGATTTATGATTGTTGGATGTATTTATTTTGTCTTAGGAAATTGATTGTTGTATTATTGCTTGACAAATCATGGCCAAGCTGTGATTTATGTTGGAGTAAGAAGGAATTGCTTTACTTGAATGCTTGCTTGCTTGCTTTTAAGAATCACAGTCAAATTGTGAATTCTTACTTGATACTTATTTGAGACTTAGGTGAGAGTTTATGGTTTCAGATTTATAGCCTACTATAATGCTGAGTCCTAAGGGTCATTGTCATTTTTTGTACTTGCTGATAAGTTATATATCTGCTTTGTTGCATATTTAATTAGCATGTGATTTGATGTGATTGTTTTTGAAAGTAGGACATGCTAGTATTAGATATGATTTTATCATATGCATGGTATTGATGATTATGCTCATGTTATGTGATATTTAATATGTTCATGTGATGCTAAAGATGTAGAGACACTTAGTAAAATACAAAACATGATAACATGAGACATAATCAGAAATACTTTAAGTACATGTTATAACAACACCTAGAGTGGTCTTATTTTGACATTTAAATAAAAACTTTTGGACATCTTAAGGTCATGATAACCTAGGAGATGACATTAGGTTCTTGGTTTGATATGTGCCAACATGTGGTGAGGAGTCATGTGCTAGCCAAGGTAGAAATACACGCTCAGTTGACTTAGCCTTAGATACTTTGGAGTAGCCAGGATCTCACTTCGGTGCAGAGCTCAACTTATTTGAGTTACTCCAAGGTAGATGGGTGTTAAGAACAGTATCGTGTCATGCGCTACTAGTGTTAGGGAACCTGACGACATTGACATGTTTAACGATGTGGGTCCCTGAGTAGTCCAGGTTCATTGGCAGCATATATGGTGGATCTCAACTTGCAGGTTGTAGATGGATGTGATTGGTGGTTTTGTATGGTAATCCTGCAATGGGGCAGAATTACAGTGTTGTATTGTACTTGTGTTACATAGAAGGAGTGTCGTAGTCACCATCTCCTTCCGCCAACGTCTCCTTCCGCCAACATCAGTGTTCGGGCATCTAGGACAGAGATGTAGAGTTGATACTAACGGGGTTCGGAGAGATCTCTGACGAGGGGTTTACCTTGAACGTAGGATGGCTGCCTTAGTTGTAGTGCTGGATAACTTATAATATATTGGTTAAAGCGATATGATATTTTTAAATTTAAGATATTGTTATGAATACAATTTTTATATCATGTTCACATGCCTTATTTTAAATGATGTGACTGCCACTTTGATATGTTAAGACTTACTATACATTGTATGCTATGGTAATTTAATTGTGTGATGTGGTAGATATATTTTATTGTTGGCTTGTATAATACCTTATGCCCATTTTTAAGGTGCTCTCTCTGTAGCCTCACTGAGTTTCGCGACTCAGATGTGCACATTTTTTCTCTATTACGCAGGTTATAGGTTGACCATTGGTACGGGGAGCGAGGGAGAACCTAGCTATGACGAAACAGAATTTATTTTAAAAATCTAGATAGAACCTCATTTTATAGTATTAGTATTAAATATAATTTATTATGTTTACGCTGTGTTTAATAAAAATAATTGTAGTGCTTTGTGATACATTTAGTCTTATATAAGTTGTGGTGTAGAAGTGCAGCTTATACAGTGATTATCATGTGCCCAAAGGTAGATTTGGGGCGTGACAGGGAGCTTGCGTGCGGTGGGAAGAAAAAATAAATATTTAATAAAATAATTAATTAACATGTGTTGCTTACTCTGTGAGATTAAATCTGGGTCGTCCGCCGCTTAAGTGATTTAATCTTGTCCGTCCAATTGGATGAATCATTAACTTAATGATTTGACCAACCAAACGATGTCTGAATTACGATCCGTCTACACCTTTGGATTCCACGTCAAAAATCCTACCGAATGGTATAATTTTTATACCAAAATTCCATACTTTAAAAATTTATGTTATTTTATAAATAAGTCTTTCATATTATTTATTTTCATAAAACTTTCAAAATAATCATATATTACCCCATTACTCTTGATGTAAAAATACAAATCACATACCATATCTACTGAGTTGTCGAAGTAATAAGACCAACTCCAAGCAGTTTTCTATTCATAAATAAAGATAAGTTCCCTTACCCTTATTTGGCCAAATGAAACAATAGGAAAACTATATATGAATTAGTTATTCTAATAATCTATTCCTTTCCTTCCTTGCTAGAAATTTTGAAATAGAAGGAGAAAGAACCTCTTTACTTTTGATTTCCAGCTACCAACCTACAAAATCATATGGTTCTTATATCCCTCTTATTTCAAGTATGAAAGACAATGGGAATGCACAATCAACAGTGACTTCCTCCCATTTTATCCCTACAACCAAACACTATTTTAATTCTATTTAAAGGGTTATGAATAACCTTGGGGGATAATGATAAATTTCCACTTGACAAAAGTGGAAAGACCAAACCATGCCACTGCCAAACATAGCAGCAAATTGATAAGTAATTCAGGAACATAAACCATCTTCTATGATAAAATCCTACGTCTATGAAGAGTACAATGAATGATGATCTACCTCCTGACATATTAGTATTCTTTACCTGAGATTTCCTTCTCTAATTTAATACAAGGCCATAGGATGGGAAAAATGGGTAGAAGTTAAATTTTCATGAAATTATAATGTAAATGTATGCTTTATGAATTTTAGGTATTTGATTTGCACCTACGGTGACTAAATTGTTGGAAGGACTTTTCTTGAGCAAGTGAGTTGTATTAAGTTCAATTATGAACTGCTACAGATAGAGCCCATGGTAGGTGGTTGATAATTTTAGACATATGGCATATTTTAATTAAATCAATATCTTCATGATTGTTTTGTTACAAACTTCAATATATGGTATGTTATGCAAATTACTATCATGCTTGATATGTTCAAATGCTGATGTTATATAATTTATAAATACCATGTAATATAAAGACAAACATCAATATTATAACACATGTTTATATGCATGAAATTGAATAGAACCTTACATCCTAGAGATATCGAGATTAGGAGATTACTTCTAGGTTCTTGCACTTTATTTCTCTCTTGGTTGGTAAGTTCAACTATCCAATGAGGGTAACCATAAACATAACCTAACTCAACTTTGAGTTTAGGTTGAAGCGAGGAAGAGTCTTCTTACATAGTTGAGATACTCTCCTCATGGCATGCACCAAATTTCAAATATTTGAGAGTTTGGGAGCTATCTAGCCACTCTACCCAAGGACTTGAGGGTCAAAAGATGACTGGCATATCTTATTCAAGTTCTGTAGAGTTTAAATAATTGTGCGGAGTCTAGTTCGACAGACCATTGAGACTAAACAAAGAGGTGACCTATCATGGGGAAAAATATAGTATTAAATGGTAGTCACATAGTGTGAGTCTGGAGACACATATGCAAAGATCTCAAAGCATGGGCTGAGGTACGGCTTGTAAGATTGAAAGAAGATGATTCCATGGTCATTGGTTATCTTCACTAATATCAGTATGATGGGTACTAAGTAGAGACCTAAAAGGATACTGACGGGCTTATGGAGAGTCCTTGGACCGAGCATATCCTAAGCATAGGATGGTAGCCCTAGAAAATAGAGAATATAATGGATGATGGTATCTTGTACACAAATATGACATGAAAGACTTCATTTACGATCTAATTTATTTCTTACAACATATTCATATCATGAATGCTTTGCTTTAATTAAATCTATGTATGCCAATGTCTTTTGCCCTTATAATTGCGAGGGACCAATCTTTCTGTAGCCACTAGGCCGCAAGGCTTAGTGCAAGTTATTTTTTCCATATGTAGGTACTTGGACACCAAGTAAATTTTTGAGGAGTATTATATGGAGAGACAATCACTACTTTGACATGATTTATATATTTCAAAACTTAGTTAGACTTTATTAGGTAAACTAAATTATTTGTATCAAGTTATAATTGTAAAAAATTTCTACAGGTTTTTATGTCAATGTTGTATTATTGTGATATTTTAATTAGCCTGGTATGAATTTTTATAAATTTATACGACGGTTATTATGGTTGCCGACAGAGTCAGGGCATGATAATTAAAGTGGTACCAAAGCAAAGTTGACATAAATCTGAGAAATAAAATTAAGGAATTACAATTAGAAACTCAACCCTAATACAGTCCTTAGGCAACATATAGAACATAAGGAACAATTTGGGAGAGCATAATGAGAAATAGTGGGATGAAATTTTGAATATCGTGATTGACCACATTGTTTGTTATACTATTAAAATTTTGTTCTAGTTGATGTTGTTTGTCATTGCTTATTAAAAATGTTTTCTTTTCTTAGGAAATGTTTTTCCTTGATTGTATTGCATGCTTATATCACTCAGGAAATTTAGTAATTTGAATTGCGATAGCACAACGAACTGCATATATGTTAAGTTTAGAACATGACTTTAGAAAATTACTGGGGTACCTGTAGATGGCCGGTAAGCAACAACAACAGCAACAATAGAAACGTGGACCAGGTTGGCCTCCAAAGGATACCATCAAAGAAAAGGCTACAGTTGCAATCGGTGCTACTTCACGTCGAGTGATTAAACCATAAGCATCATTAGAAAGGCCGAGAGAAGACTCTGATCCTCAGGAAATCGAGGAAGAAAGCTCAACCCATGAGCCACATCGAGTCTTTAGAGAGGGTCTATTGGCTCCATCTCAACCTGCTATCTAGCAAACAGTTGCACCAGCTGAGGAAGAGATTTCTCCAACCATGGCTCGTGCGATGTGTGCAATCATGATGAAAATGATGGATTCCATCTAAGCAAATACTGAACCAGTAGTACCACCGAGCACTCCTGCACATAGGCATACACCTATGCCTAGTACCCTAGTCAGGCCAAGGCCGACGATGTTCTAACTAACTCCAGAAAGCAGCAGTACTGCAACTACTACCAGACGGTACCAGTAGCCACTAACATGAAGCATATCTCAAAGTGGCTCAAAGATATAAAGAATTTGGGCTGTGATATTTGCTATATTAGATGATCCATAGGAAGCATATAGTTGGTCGGACAATGTCAACCTAGTTGCTAAAGAAATGGGGATACCGGAGGAAGATCGATTGAGTGTGGTTCGTCACCTACTAATCGAGGATGTAAAGGTATGGTGGAATTCATTCGGGACCATGAGTACTACCAGACTCACTTGGGCTCGTTTTCGAGGGAATTCAATACCATATATTATAATGATAGACAACATGATGAGAAAAGATAGGAGTTTCTAGAATGTGCTGAATGGGTTAGCAGTATTTGTACCTAAGTTACTCATATCAAAGAACTACTGTTGCAACCGATTTAAAAGAGGACTTGATGAAAATATATAGTTAAAACTCTTCTATTTGGAGACATATGATTTTATTAAGCTGATGGACAGGGCAGTAGCTATAGAATAGATGATCAAGAGAATGTGAGGCAAAAATAAAAATAAGAAAAGAAAGAGAGGATATATGCATCAAAACCAGTTTCAACAAAAGACAATGCAAGGATGATAATACCCTCAGCTGCAACAATTGTCAACTCACTTGTTGTGCCAGTTGCTAGTGAATTAGCATCACATACAGCTACCTTTCAGACGAGATCTAAATCGAATAGGCAACATACAGGATCTCGCACTCTAAACCGAGTACCTTATTGATACTGCAACCAACCGCATGCTTGCCGACTCATCACTTGTTATAACTGTGGACAAGCAAGATATACTTATCCAAATTGTCTACAACTGATACAAGCAACTCATCTTAGGACTCCCAGATGACAATTTAACAATGGAGGTCGCCCTAATGCGTCTATTACACCAGTTGCATTTGACGCCACTCCGAATAGACCACCCCAAAACTGACAGTCCGACTCGGTGCAACAGTCAAATGCACCTCCAACCCGAACTCAACCTCAAATTTTTGCATTGGATGGTAAAGATGCGTAAGTCAATCCGGATGTAATTACTAGTAACCTTCTGTATCTTAAAGGCCATAAATTTGGATATCCCTCTCAGAATTTTAGTTATTTTAAATTTTCCTTTATCATTTTAAATAAAGATTTATTATCGGTTCAAATAAGATTAATAAAGACTTTATTTGTGTTTTAAAAATATTGTGTGTTTAAGTTCCATGTACATTTTTGACTTACCTACTCATATACTAATCGATATTGAATCGCACAGATCATATGTCAGTATAATGTTTGTTAAATGGGCAGATAGACCCTTGGAAACTTTGGGATATGAGCTAATAGTTTCTACACCCCTTGGCGGGCATGTGTTAAAGGATCAGGTGTATCGATCCTGCCCAATAGCCATAAAAGGGTAGAACTAGAAGTCGACTTAATCCCTCTTGACGTAAATGACTTTGATGCAATTTTGGAAATCAATTTGTTAACAAAGCTTAAAACAAAAGTCAATTGTTTCACAAGGACTATAACCTTCAATGTTCGAGATCATCCGGACCTAATCTTTGAAGGAGATTGTCGAATCTTGCCCACCATTATAATATCTATGATGATGGCGAAAAGTTTCTTACGAAAGGGATGTCAAGGATATTTGGTTCATGTTATTGATATAAGCTAGAAAGAACTCAAGCTAGAGGACACTCCAATAATCAATGAATTTCTAGACGTATTTCTAGAAGATTTACTAGGATTACCTCCTAACAGAGTACTAGATTACCTCCAAGAATAACTCTAATTTCCAAACCTCCTTACAGAATGGCTCTAGCAGAATTAAAAGAATTGAAGGTACAATTGCAAGATCTGGTGGATAAGGGATTTATACAACCAAGTGTATCCCCTTGGGATGCACCGATTCTATTTGTGAAGAAAAAAATGGTAGTATGTGGATGTACATTAACTACGATAGTTAAACAAGGTAACAATCTGAAATCAGTATTGTCACGCTCCAAATCCATTTTTGGACACGTGGTAACTGCCGTATAAGTTTCACTTAGCCACCACAACTTATATAAGACTAAAAGTATCACAAAACAATACTATTATTTTTATTAACATAGCGGAAGCATAACCAAACTACATTTAATATCAATGTTACAAATCAAATCTCTATCTAGATTTTCAATTACAGTCTATTTCATTGAACTAGGTTCTCCCTCGCTCCCCGTACAATTGGCCAACCTGTAACCTACGCAACTGGAGAAAAAATGTGCACATCTGAGTTGCGAAGCTCAGTGAGGCTACAGAGAGAGCACCCTAAAAATGGGCATAAGGTATTGTACAAACCAACAAGAAGAAATATCCACTAAGTCACATATCAAAATAATATGCTCAACATTATATAGCAAGACAAATAGGACAAATATGACCATGGCACCCCTTCTATGCAACACAAGTACCATACAATACTATAATTCTGCCCCATGGCAGGATCACCATATAAAAAAATAAATCATACCATATACAGCCTAACAAGCTGAGATACACTGCATATGCTACCAATGAACCTGGACTGCTTAGGGACCCACATTGTTGAGCATGTCAGTGTCTTCAGGTTCCCTAACCTTGTAACATATTGAATGGTATTGTTCCTAACACACCATCTACCTTAGAGTAATACAAATAAAGTGAGTTCTGCACCGAAGTGAGATCTTGGTTACCCTAAAGCATATGTGGCTAAGTCAACTAAACTTGCCCCTCTACCTTAGTTAAGACATGGCTCCTCACCACATGTTGATACATAGTAGACTAAGAACTTAATATCATCTCCTAGGTTATCATAACTTTAAAATGTCCAAAGTCCTTAGCTATATGTTACTTAAGACCACTCTAGATGTTAACATAACGTGAACCTAAAGTGTCTTAAATTTTGTCTCATGTCATCATATTTTGTATCTTGCTAAATGTCTCTACATCTCTAGTACCACATGAACATATCAAATAACAACATAACATGAGCATAAACATCAATGACATGCACATGATAGAATCATATCTATATACTGGCATGACATACTTTCAAAATTACATCAAATCACATGCTAATTAAATATGTAACAAGACAGATATATAACTCATCAGCATGTACAATAATTAACAATGACCCTTAGGACTCAACACTGTAGTATGTCATAAATTTAAAACCATAAGCTCTCACTTGAGACTCAAAGTAAATCTCAAGTAAAAATTCACAGCTTGACTATGATTCTTAAAAACAAGCAAGCAAACAATCAAGCAATGCAACTCCTTCTTACTTCAACACAAATCACAGCTTGGTCATGATTTGTCAAGCAATAACACAATAAATTAATTCTTCTAAAAATAAAATAAATACAACCAAACAAATATAAATCATATAATTCAACAAAATTTTCTATCTACCTTTCTCGTCAGATCCTCACACCATTTTCTTTGTTTTATTTAATTGCTTATAAATTAACTAATTATTTAACGTATTAAACAATAACAACCCAACACAAATAAATATAAGCCTATAAAATAACATTCATGATCCTCCCCTATAGCTCAATTACTCTGACCAGAGGGTGTACACTTTTTATACAAGCCTATAAAATAACATTAAATTTAATAATTTAATTATACCAAAAATTTTAATTAATATATACCATCTTAATTAATTTAAAAATAATTTTAATAATTATATGAAAAATCCAATTACACCAATTAAATTTATAAAATTTCAAATTATTTAATTTTACTAATTAGAAAAATCTAAATAAACTAATTATCTAAATTTTATAAAATCATAAATTTATTAATTTTGTAAAAATTTTAATTAAATTATTTTAATTCCAATTAATGCAATTTGAACACGAACACCAACATCTATGAAAATATTTCTTCATACATAAAACATACAAATAATCTATTTAACCCTAAATTAATCTTAATCAATTTAATTAAATTAAGAATTGTACTTCAATAATTTTAAAAAATTCTAATTAAATCACGAAAATTACATTCAAGCATAACATAGCATCTCAAAATTTTTCAGATTTTTCTGATATGATTTACATACTCAAAACCCTAAACCCAACTAAAAATAATTCAAAAACAACACCTAAAATTATCTAAAAATTTTAAATAAATTTCTCAAAATCTAAAACTCACCAACAAACTCATAGCAACGTTGCTGGACCGAACCAAGCATAAAATCATGAAGCCAAGCTAAACCCACATCGAACCACTATTGTACCGGCCATTCGCCCGAATTGGACTGGGCTGAACTGAACCCACACACGCACGATACACGTTGTCGGGTTATGCTAGGCACGGCAAGACCACAGCCCACAACCCATTGGATAGGCAGATTAGATATTCAAGGTGTGAAGGAGGGCACTATCTCTTAAATAGAAAAGGATGCAACTCTTTTCCAAGACTTCCCTGATGTAGGACTAAATATCTCTTAAATAGAAAAAAATACAACTCTTTTCCAAGACTTCCGTGATGTTGGACTAAAAAAAACTCATCTCCAACCTTTCAACTTTTTCTCTTCTTTTTTTTTTAAAAAAAAAAAGAAAACAGGGTTTACAATCCTTGTCCTTCTTATATTTCACAATATATGAAAAAGTTTCAATAAATTCAATCCATTTAGCATATCTATGATTTAACTTACTTTGCTATAAATATGCTTTAACAATTCATGGTCTGAATGTATGATAAATTATTTTTGCCAGAGATAATATTGTCATGTTTCTAACACTCTGACCAATGAATATAATTCTTTGTCATATGTTGAGTAGTTTAAGGCGGGACCACTAAGCTTTTCACTAAAGTAAGCAATGAGTTTCCTATCTTTGCATAAGAACACCTTCAATTCTAATACTATTGGCATCACATTCTATCTCAAAAGTTTTATTAAAATCAAAAAATTGTAAAAGTGGTGCATTGATTAACTTATCTTTCAGCGTACTAAAGGCATCTTCTTGTGCCTTTTTCCACCTGAAAGGCACATTCTTTTATGTCTCGAGTGGAGCAGCGAGCATGCGGAAATCCTTTATGAATCGACGATAAAATTTAGCCAGTCCATAAAAATTCCGCACTTGTATGACTGTTGTGGGTAATAGTCATGCTCGAATAGCTTTCATCTTTTCCTCATCCACCTCAATTCTCTGTGTAGTAACAACAAAATAAAACTAAAAAATACGACTTGATCCATACAAAAGATGCACGTCTCGAGGTTAGCAAACAGGCACACCTCTCTCAATGCAATCAAAACTTAGCGCATATGTGATAAATGTTCATCCAAAAACTTGTTATAAATTAATATATCATCAAAGTAATTTATTATAAAATTTTTAATAAAAGCTCTCAATACTTCATTTATTACGCGCATGAATGTACTAGGTGCATTAGTAAGACCAAATGGCATAACTAACCACTCATATAAAGTAAATTTAGTCTTAAAAGTAGTTTTTCATTCATCACTTAGCTTTATTCTAATTTGGTGGTAACCACTACACAAGTCAATCTTAGAAAAGACAGTAGAGTCATATAACTCATCAAGCATATCATCTAACTGAGGAATAGGATGACGATAATATATTGTAATATTGTTGATAGCTTGACAGTCTATACACATCCTCCATGACCCATCATTCTTTGGCACAAGTAAAATAGAAATAGCATATGGACTTAAACTTTCATGCACATACCCTTGCCATTGAATTTCTTTTGTCTCCTCAGGATTCGTATGGTATGGGGGATGGTTGGGTAGAGATACCCTCAGAATCAAATTGATTTGATGCTCTATCCTCGTAATGGTGGCAGCCCTGTAGGCATCTCATCTGGAAACACATTAGCCAACTCCTGCATCAAAGAAACAATCGAAACAGGCAAATAAGAGAGTAAAGTATCAGTAGAAAAGAGAGCGTCCTTGCACACAAGTACAAAACACTCTTAAGGATTAATTTCTAACTCTCGCATCTCACTTGATCGGTTTTTCTCTTTCCTTCTCACATTTTTCTTTCTTTTCTCTCAATTTGGGCCGATGACTCTCATTTCCTATTTTGTAGATGTCACTCATCTCTTTTTCTTTTCTCTCACATTCAGCTCTATCTAAATTATCTTTCAGAAGTTCTTCCGGTGATATTGGAACCAGCACAACCTTCTTATCTTTGTGTATAAATGAGTACTTATTAGAATGCCTATAATGTGTAGCATCTTTATCATATTGTCATAGTCTTTCAAGTAGTAATGCACAAGCTTGCATTGGCACCATATCACAGTCCATAAAATCAGAATAGGTACCAACAGAAAAATGCACATATACCCCATCATTGTTATCTTCAACTTGTCACAAGCATTGAGTCATTGAATGTAGTATGGCTGTGGGTATAATTGTGTAGTTAGGCCAAGCTTCGCAACCATCTCTAACTTGCAATATTGTTGTAGCTTCCACCATCAATTATGGTCTTGCATGAGTGCTACTTGATCACAAATTTCGATTGGAATAAATTGTGGTGCTGCCTAATTTCTACCTTGTCCATCTGGGAGCTAAGAACATGACAAACAACAAGGCTTGCATGACTTATATTAAAGGAATTCTCTTCTATTTTTGACCCTGAAGCATGTTGAGGCTCCTCGTGGTCAAATCCTCCTTCCTCTTCTACCTCGCTAGCCGATATGTACTCATCATCTTCTCGAATGATAAGGGTACGCTAATTTGGATAATCATGCATAAAATTACCCTTTTCCCTTGCATTTGAAGCACTCATCTCCCTTGTCCTTCCTGTAGAAGCAACTGAGGATGAACTTTTAGTGGGGGCAGCAGTAGTCTTTTTGAATCGCTGGGTTTGGACATTGACGAAGTATAGCAGCTTGTTGAATTCCCTTGGTCAATTGGTGCAGCAGCCCTGCTAGAATGGTCAACATTCTTCTGTTGCTGATTGGCATCCATCCAAGGCATGAAAGAAAGTACTAGTGTTAGTTGCAGATTTATAAAATATTCTCAAACTCAATCAAGCAAGGTGTAACAAGTAAGAATAAGTACAAGGATAAATATAATTAATTCAACTAAACCAATTTTTTAAAAAAACTCTTAGTAACCTTCTCTCTTTTTTTAAAAAAAATGTTAAAGTTTGTCGATGCACTTCCTCTCTCTTTTTTTAAAAAAATTTTTCTCCCTCAACTGAACACTCTCTTTTTTTTCTCTTCTCTCCGGCAGAACACCTCTTTCTCCTCTCTTTTTTTGCAAGAAGGATAAAATAAATAAAGCAAAGAATTTAGGTTCAAGGTTAACAACTAGACACAAGTAATATGAATGAAAATTCGACAAAGCAAACTAAAATTAGGAGATAAAAAAAGAACAGAATAGGAGTTGGAAAAAAAAGAATAATAGGCATGAAATAGAAGTTCAACAATAAGAACAATAGAATTTTTTAAAATATAGGTAAAATAAAAAGATAATCTACTAAAGGATAAATGAATCCTACCGGTAACGAAGGCTTTAATACCACTTAATTTGCACACGCCTCGACTTAAGATGCGTGCAAGTAAGTTGGTCCTAATCTTCCGTCATAAGAGAAATCCTTAAGGCGGTAAGTTGCGACTTTTATGAAGGAGAGGCTAACCACGATCCAGGAACATGACCAGCAACCTCACAATCGTTAAACCACTCCTCGGTTGGTTATCAACCGTGTCAAATATGACTAACCTGTTTACAAAGAACAGTATGAATAATTCATGAGAATTGAAAGAGCAACAGTAGAAGGATCACTCAAGATGTATAATCAAAGAAATTGGACTTCAAGTTTGAAGTAATATCAGTATGATCAGTTTTCTACGATTATAAAAATGAAAAAAAAGAAGGTTTATCAATTCAATTACAGGAGATCAAACCCAAGTCACTTATATGATAGGTAGGAATACTCACCACTATAATATAATGACAACAACCCAAACAAAATTATTTATTTCTGAGGTCTACACCTTTATAGTTTGCTATTTGCACAGAATTGAAACTGATTTAGGTATGATGGGGAGGATATTTTTATAGATTCCTATATACATCTTATTAGCTGATAAAAATGTGACGAGGTAAAATTCAAACCAATTTAAGCAAGATTAGGAAACTTTTATAATTTATAATAAAGGACATATAGTTTTTGAGATTATCAAACCTATTTAATAATATTTGAGATCAAATATAGCAACTAAACCTACCTCTATGGTTAGCTATTAGTAGGGGACCTCCCTATCCGCCTACAATATGTATCCTATTAGTTAATAATAGGAAGAGATTATTTTGGTAAAATTTATTATAAATTATGTCATACCATTTGATCAAATAAAATTGAAATTGATTAAAACTACATTTTTATCTTCTAGTTTTTTTAGAACTTAGCAAGTCTTAAACCCAAGGTGTTACACCCCCAACCTGAAGTTCGAAGGAGGCACGCAAGTCGGAATACGTCAGCCCATCGAGGAGGCATCTCCGAAGCAGAAGGCAGAAGCCCAAGAAAGTCGCGCCCCATCACCCGCACCTCCTGAGCCAAATATAAACTCCTCTGTTCTGCCGAACAGGGGTCATCGAATAAATCCATCGGGAAGGAGAGTGCAAGAGGTCCGAGAGTGTTGTAACTTGTAAGAGGAGTGTCCGGCGAATCCCTGTAGGATTCGTCCGGTGGGAGGAGGTTTTATTGGAGCTTAATAAAGAGCATTCCTTTCCTTCTTCAACCCTCTATTTCTAAATCATTTTTCTCTGTTCACGCTTCCGCAACCCAGGCTGGTGGGCATCCAAAGCATCCGCCCACGCCGCACAGATCGCTCCTTCCCTAATCATAGATAGGAGAAAAATCGATCTATGACAGTTGGTATCAAAGTAAGGGATTCACGACAAGAAACAAGAAGCACTCCCGCAAGTATCAGGATCATGGTGAATAAACAACCGAAGGATACCTCGAGCACGATGGTAAGCAAGCAACACTTTGATGAGTTAGAACAACGTCTTGCACTGCTAGAAGGAAGAGTGGGGGAATAGGTGTCACACCCCGACCCTACTGTCGGGCACGTGGCAACCGCCGTATGAGCCCAACAGACCCATACAAGGTATCAATGTGATACATACCATCCATATACATCATTTACACAGCGGAATTTACGAATAAATCATCTAACTCAAGATTCCTAACACAGTCCCGATAAACCTACTATAATTCTATGAAAAAGACATCAATAAATAAAAATAGACCCGTCGATGGACTCATCTTCATCAACCGTCTCGTACGATCATCTAACACACCTGCACACACGGGGAAAAGTGGTGTGCTCAGCCTTGCGGCCTAGTGCGAAATTACGGCTCTACCGAATAAAGAAATCAAAGGCTAGGAGGAGTATTCTAGGATGTCTTTGGTTGTTAATCATCATTTTCCATTTGATTTGTGTAAATCAATTTATAGGAAGCAGCAAACATCATAAATAAAATACCGATGTATAACTCACTAGATGTCACCTACATTGTATCTAGTGTCAATATCAACAGTATGTCACCTACGTCATAATAATACTTTGAAGTTATAAGACTCGGGCTGCCAGCCTATGCTTAGTGAATACCCGAGCTAAGGGTATCAGTAAGCCCATCAGTGCCTTTCCGTCTCTGTCTCTACTTATGCCCGCTGCACTGATGTTGGCGGAGAGGACGAGTGACCCAATATCACTCTCCATTGTTTCACTAGTCGCTGACCATGCCTCCCCTAGCGAAACCGTCGTGCCCTTACATCCTCCCCGGATTCCGTAGGGGCAACGACTAACCGTGTAGTACTACACACTGTCCGTAGACAAGGTCACCTTTATATAACTCATCGGCCACGGCTAGCCGGAATAACCACCTTAGGATCCGGACTACTCATCCGATCGTCTGCAGATGTCAAGAGTGATAGCCGTGTGGTCTACGGATCCACTGTCCAAGGCGTCGCATGTGGAATCACCTTCCCAGTCCAATAGCAGTCGACGTCAATCGAGATTGGCGCACATCCGCACGATGAGCTGTGGCAACCTCGACTCCATCGGTGCCAAGTCCATGGTAGGGCTCATCCTTGCTAACCATCTCAGGACTATCACGAGGCCGCCTAAACGACACTCGTGTGGGTGAAAATTTCGGGTAAGGACTTCTCCATATTTCCGGTTTAATATGACCATGGAGGGTGTAGAGTCTCTTACCCTACCAGCTCCCAGTATATAAGCTATGCATAACCTCGGGAGTGGTGCTCCCCGTATCTGAGCTATGCATCAACCTCGGGAGTGGTGCTCAGCGGGACGTCACCGTTTGACCACCGTCAGTACGCGGCGGTCAACCGGGGCATATGGAAAAGACCCTTTTTGTCTAAGTTGCGGTGACGTCGCCAAAGGTTCTAACCTGTCGTTATTTACTATCTATGTCTGCATGGTAGTTGTGCTAGCAAGTATAGAAAATAATAAAATAACATACAACATGCAGGACATGTTATCACGACATATTAAAAAACCTAGTAGGGAAATCATGGTATATCATGCATGTTAGGTATAGTAAATTAAACTAACATGCAAACATATCAAATCTTATCAAGCATTATATCTTATTATATTTAAGACATCCAGGAATTGTTTCTAAGAAAACCCCAGCGGGAATTCCCTAGCTTGAATAAATCCTACATCAGAGAATCAACGCACCTGGGTTAGCGATCCGGTCTTTAGAACCAACCCGCGTAGCAATGGATCACTGCGACGAACTACGCAAATCGCGTACCCGCGATAGTCCTAATTAACACAATTATTTAAAATAAAATTTAATTTAATTTCCCCAAAGTAAATCAAATATTAATTTACAATCTAACTTAATCATTCAACTATTATTTAACCAAATTTTTATTTTACAAATTAAATTAATTAAAATGTTAAATTAACTTAGTTAAGCTTAGATAAATTCTATCAAATTTATATCCCTTTAAACCCATCATTTAGCCCAAGTCACCTAAGGGCCCAAATCACACCCATCAATACTTAATTAGATCAATTAAACCTAAATTAGTTATTTTAAATCACCTAATCATACTCATGAAAAGTTAAATTATTTTTATTTTTATTTTTATTATTATTATTTTATTATTATTATTATTATTTTATTATTATTTTGACTGGTCAACGGTCAACAGTTGACCCGGTCGATACGGTGGACCCGGTCAACGTTGTTGACCCGGCCAACGCGGTGGACCCAGTTACTGTTCATCTGACTTAACTTGAGTCTGACCCAAGCCTAGCCAGTTCGGTTCGATCGAGTCAGCTCTAACCCATCTAAAACCGAGTCCGACTCGAGTTCGGTTCAAATTAATTTGGTTCGACTCAGGTTCAATTTAATTCAATCTGGTTCAGCTCGAGTCCGATCCAGTTTAATTGGATCCGGTCCAACCAACCCAATCCGATTTGATCTAACTCGAGCTCGAACCACTTTCAATTAATTGATTTAGCTCACCTCAACTAAACTCAACTCGAACCCAACTTATCTCGAATTCAACCCAACTAACTCCAATCTGGTTCAACTCCACCCATTCACTAACTCTACTCAATTAAATCATTAATTTTACTTAACTTAATTTATCATGCTTAATTAATCCACTAAGATTGGTTAATTAACATTAAGCATGTTTAAATTAATCTAAGCATTCAACAACACTAATTTATCCTAAACGTGTTTAATTACGACTAAACATGCTTAATTAATCACTAATCGTGATTAGAGAAAAATAAAGCTACCTTAGTCGAAATCATTATTCACCGCCGAAATAGTAGCGCCGCCGCCCGAACCCTAGCCGCCACCTCGCCGGAGCTCGCAAAACCTCCGGCCAACTAGACGACGAGCTCCGCAAGCCTTCGCACGCGTGGGGACCGACGACGGCCTGCGCAAAATCCGGTTATCAACGCCTAAACGAGCCTTTCTCCGTGGCGTCGCCGGCGAACTTTAGGGCAAGTTCGCCGGAGGGCGAAACCGCCCAATAACAGGGGGGGAACGGAGCTCCTACCTCGCTAATGCGTGGGGAAGGAAGGGAAGGAGGTTCCCGCCGATGAGAAGGGTGGAATCGCGGCTCCACCGCTCGCCGGTGGTGCTGTGATCGAGCGAGCAGCGGCGGCGGAAATCGCCGCCTGCTGCGTTGGCGTCGGGGGTCGACGGCAGCTCGCGGGGGTGCAGCGGGGGTGAGCGTCTCCAACTGCAGTGGGGGAGACGTCGCCCGACGATCTATGCATGGGACGGTGGTAGACGCAGCCGGCGGATAGCTGCGGACGCGAAGAGGGGAATCGCGGGGAAATGGGGGTCGCGCGTTGCCTCCTCCGAGCTCCCCTTTCTTCGACGGGGGACGATGCACCGCGGACGACGGCCAGCGGGCGACAAACGCTGACAAAGCGGAGCAACACCGGCGCTGCTCTACTGCAGGCGAGGGAGGCGAACGGCGGCTGAACTCGCGGAGAGGGGCAGATGCAGGGGAAGGATTGCACGGCAGCAACAGAGCCCTCCTCGTCTCCGCCGAGCGCTCCTTGTCGCAGCGGAGAGGAACGGGCTGCGACGGCGGCAGCGAACAGCAGCAGCGATGGCAGGCGGTGGGCGCGGAGGAAATGCAACGGACAGCTGCAACCACTCCCACGAAGGGGAGGAAGCAGAGGACGGAAAAAGGGGGCGGGGGCGCGGTAGCAGACCTCCGCCGTGCTCTCCTTGCCACGGCGGGGATCTACGATGGTCGGACGGCCGCGATGGACAACGGACGGCGAACGCGGCGGGAAGGCGTCGGCGTTCGCTCCGCTGCGATCGAAGAGGGGGCGGCATCGCGAGCTCGAGGAAGAAGGCTTCGAGCGAGAAGAGCCTTCGGCTCTTCTGCTTGCGCCGGCTCTTCAAATCGAGTCAATCAGTTCATCTGGACCGGCCGGCTGGCCGGTTTAGTTGAACTGGACCGTTTTTTTTTTTTTAATACAATTTTTGAAGGTGGGGGTTTACAACAGGAGGTTCCCACCAAAGGAGAGGATAATCTGGACTCCATTTGCGAGCGATTGGAAGAACTCTACCTAGCTTTCAGAGAACTACGACAGGAAGTCGAGAGCCTCTGCGCCCCAGCTGGACCACTTCTCAGTGATGGTACGCAACTTATACTCCCTTCCTCGAAAATTATCTCGATGGAAAAGTTCCAAGAAGAACTGGAGAAGATATGTACCAAGATCCGAAGCAGCGGTGCTGAACGCTCGACTCCAAAGACGAAGATACGAATCCCTGAACCCAAGCTATATTCTGGAGAAAGGAATACCAGATCATTGGAGAACTTCATATGGGATTTAAATCAATACTTCAAATACACCGGAATTGCAACAGAAGATAAAGTGCCCATTGCTACTGCATTCCTGACTAGGGATGCAAAGCAATGGTGGAGAGTAAGATGCGGATCCCCGGACGGCGACGAGATAACGGAACCAGAAAGCTGGGCGGACATGATCGTGGAACTTTGCCAACAGTTCCTGCCCGTCAATGCTGCCTGGGTAGCACGCAAGCGACTGAGAGATCTGCGGCAGAATCTTTCAATTCGGGAATACATCTAGGAGTTTAATAGTATCACGATGGGCATCAAAGATATGGGAGAACCAGAAATGCTCTTCGCGTTCCTCCAAGGATTGCAACCCGGGGTACAGAGCGAACTACTTCGGCGTGGAATCACCACCCTTCGAGGGGCTCTTACTACCGCCGAAAGCCTCATAGATCTACGGTTGGGCGCATCGCCACAACGGATGGAGAACCCCCGAACATATCAGAACAGGGCACCAGCACATGGTGCCCCTCGTACGAACGTATATGATGGCGGACGAAGATTTTCGCCTGCAGAAATGCCTGCACATAACGATGACAACAAAGATGACTCACACCTGGCGTATCATTACCCAAAGAGGGAGCAAGCGGCAGCCATTATCGCCCAAGAAGAAGAAGATGAGGAAGAAGAAGTTGGAGAAACCGCCGCCCCAATTACACCTGCACGAGCGGTGCCAATACAATACCTCGGTGTTGTTCGCGTGGAGCTAGATCCCAAGCTCCTATATGTGTCGCTCCATATTAATGGACATCCATGTAAAGCGATGATAGATACGGGAGCTACGTAACTTCATGCATGAAGAGCTCGCCCGAGATTTATAGCTGGAAGTCGAACCCAGCACCCTGAAAACAAAAATGGTGAATGCTAGAGTTTCAAAGGTTACGGGAACAGTTCGCCAAGCCCCCATCCATGTTGGATCATGGAAAGGAAGGGTAGACATCACCGTAGTACCCCTAGATGATTTTGCCTTCATCCTGGGAATGGATTTCTTGCTGAAAACCAAAACGATGGTTCCTCCCCATCTTGGTGGCCTTATGACTGTGGATGAAACGCAGCCAGGGTTTATGAAGGCCACCTCCCTGAGTACTCCTCCAGCAAAGAAGGGGACTCCTCAGAAAACTCACCTTTCAGCCATCCAATTGGAGAAAAGGGTGCGAAAGGGAGAGACCACCTTAGCAGCAACGATGGAGAAGAGCATTGATAAAAGGATAGTACCACCATCGGATTGGAAGAAAGAAGCTCTGAAAGAAGCACTACACCTAACGGTTCGAGCAGCTATTGGAGACGATGGAGAAGGAGATGACGAGGACATCGTCCAGCTTGAAGGGGGGAGAATTATTACACCCCCAACCTGAAGTTCAAAGGAGGCACGCAAGTCGGAACACGTCAGCCGATCGAGGAGGCGTCTCCGAAGCAGAAGGCAGAAGCCCGAGAAAGTCGCGCCCCATCACCCGCGCCTCCTTTGCCAAATATAAACTCCTCTGTTCTGCCGAACAGGGGTCATCGAATAAATCCATCGGGAAGGAGAGTGCGAGAGGTCCGAGAGTATTGTAACTTGTAAGAGGAGTGTCTGGCGAATCCCTGTAGGATTCGTCCGGTGGGAGGAGGTTTTATTGGAGCTTAATAAAGAGCATTCCTTTCCTTCTTCAACCCTCTGTTTCTAAACCCTTTTTCTCTGTTCACACTTCCGCAACCCAGGCTGGTGGGCATCCAAAGCATCCGTCCACGCCGCACAGATCGCTCCTTCCCTAATCATAGATAGGAGAAAAATCGATCTGTGACACAAGGCCTCAAGGACCTCTCGTATAGAGTCCGATTACTCTAACCAAAAGGACGTACACTTTGTGCATATTTTTACCTCA